>CM028134.1:1030927500-1040927500 GCA_016271365.2 Neoceratodus forsteri
CTTTTGGTCTCACACCTGTTGCATAAATATATATAACACACACACACACACACACACACACACACACACACACACACACACACACACACACACACACAATATATAAATAGAATAATAGATACATTCTGGTGTGTTACAAGGCAGTAATTCATCGAGGAGGATCTGGGGCACAGCAAACCTCGAGGAGGCTCGAGAGGTTTCAAGCTCCCAGATCCCTCTAGATGAAGAACTGCCTGAAATACAAGAATGTATTTGTTTTTTTGTAATACATGGATGCAAGGAAATTGTCAGTGCTTACCTTTGCCAAAAGAATGAGGAATCTTCGACTGGGGTGCTGAGGTGATTTTCATGTGAGAAGGAGCCAGTGATTGCGGCAACATTGAAAACTTTAAAAAATTCAAACCGCTAAACTGTGCAGTGTTAAACTGCTACGAAACAAGCGGAAACAACTTTTTTTCTCGGTGACGGTTGCTGTGGTCAGTTAGTCAGACTCCAAGTAGGAGTAGTGAAGCGAGAACAATTTTCTCTCGCAGCGAGACGCCCGCCATGTTTTTGAAATTATTGATCCGCCCACAAAGAAAGCGATCCAATCAGAAGGTGCGGTTTTACCAATGTCACACACGCTTGTGGGATGTCAGGAAGCCGCAACGATCTTGAGTTTGCGCTGTTCAGTTTTCTGATAATACTATCGCTCGGAGCTCAAACAATAGTATTATGAGCTCCAACGATAGTATTATCACTAGAAACAACGATGGTATTATCACTTTGGCTCTGGTGTATTACTGGAAATTTTTATATGCTTTTCAGTAGTGTTATTTTAAATATCCATATATTACATATAGATATACACACACACACACACACACACACACACACACACACACACACACACACAGGTTATCTATCTTGTAAAATGGCCACAAATCCGGGGGTAGTCCTTAGTGGCAGGATCGCATTGGGATCGTCTGCTAACTCTCACCCCATCACATGTGCAAGAAGCTGAGGAATAGGACAATGGGATGAGAGTTAGACTGACAACCCTAACGCTGCACCGATGCGGTTGGGGTGGGCTGGAGGGGTCAAGGGGCTTTCAACCATAACACCAAATTTCCTCGGTTTTGTCACTGGAACAACCCTAACTGATGCATTAAATGGAGTTTTTTGCTCCAATTCCCTTTTCTGGGAATGACGCAGAAATAGTGAATGTAATGCGCGCAGCGGGCCATTAGGCCCCCGCCCACGCGGATGCCTTGTGACACAGTAACATTAACAGCAACGCAAACAGAAGCACCAACAGTGGCGCAGGATGGTAATGCAAACGAAATGGTAAAGGAAGCGTTAATAAACGCAAGCGCAAAGTGATGCCAAAGCGAACAGTGGCGTAAACGGACATTGAAGCGCATACAAAAGCGTAACTGGTAACACCACAGTGATGGCAGCAGTATTTTAAATGGAGATGTTAAGTGTCGCAGCAAAAGACGCAAAGGCAGGCAGTCTGATGCAAGCACATATAGCGCCAAACTGTAACGCGCACAGGAGCAGTACTGCAATTGTAAATGTAAATGGTAAAGTTAACCAGAAGAATAACGCCAAAGAAACAGAAATGGAAACAGGAACAGAAGCATGTCACGAACGCAAACCAAAATGCACGGGCCAGGTATCGAATTGTAAACACCATTGTTGTTGTTGCAAATGGTAATAACAGCTAAGGAAACAAACGCAAAAAGAAATGCAAGCGCATATGGTTACGCAAACCGTAATGCGCATGGGCACAGTAACGCAATTGCAAACGCAAATGATAACAGTAACAGCAAGGAAGATGCAAAACGAAAGAAAAACCGGAAACACAAAGGAAAGGAGTGCCGGAAACACAAATGGCAATGCGTACGGTGACGCAAACAGAAACAAACAGTAGTGGAAACACAAATGGTAACAGTAACAAAAACACAAGCGCAAATGACAACACAAAGGGTAACTCACACGGTGGCGTACATGGGAACGGTAACACAAACGGGGACATAAATACAAGTGGAAACAGTAACTGTAACAGTAGTGGAAGCACATACCCTGTTTTTTGCCGAGCAGGTGCACAGAGAAACACAAAGAATGTATGCATTGTAATGGGCATCGAAGCTTAAAACGAGCATTGGAAGTACTTAATTGCTAATATCTCAGCAACCGCACGACGTAGAAAAAAAATTTAGATTTCACAAAAATCATGATTTTCCTGGCTAGGTTTCTGGCTATATAACTCGCAACAAAAAATCTGCATCTCGCATCGTTTGAGATCCCGAGCCCCAAAGGCGCAGTGTACACCGCCATGTTAGCCTATGGGAAAAAGCCAACTCCGGAGTACCGTAACTTTGCAGCCATGCAATATTTTTTCACAAAAAGGAACATCTGTGAGATGTTGGCTGTTTTCCCTCCAAATTTCAGCTCAAAAGACCAAACCGTTCTTTTGCAGCAGGGTGGCAAAGAACTGCTGTCATTTTGGCCATAGTCAGAAAAAGTAGTTTCGTGATTTGCGAAAAGTGTTGTAAGTGCAACACTACTTTGCAACACTACTTTCAGAAATTTGAAAAACGTATTTCTAGGATGTTTCACCCCAAAATAAAGACATGGCTAGAATCCTCAGGGTCCGACTAGGTGAACACAAAAAGAATTGTGTTGCTAGAGGGTCCCAAATTTAAATGGCAAGCATTTTTCTGATCGCCAACTGAGAACAAAATGGCAGATTTGCGACACTACTAGGGCCATTTGTGACAATGTCGAACTTTTTAACTTTTCCCATTGACTTATAATGGGAACTTGTTTTTTGAATAACTTTTGAACCGTTTAATATTTTGTCACGAAATCTTTGAAAGGCACATCAGGGACCCCAGCCGCATGTTCCCTGAAGTTTTCGGACCAGTTGCCCAAACCGTGCGACTTGTAGGCGCAAGCAAAGAATTTCATCAGAAACTGTAAACACGGCGCAGCTCACTTAACTCCACAGCAGTACATCCAACGTACGAAAGTTGGCAGATCCCAAGATTGTGGTTCTTGATCATGCATGCCAAATTTCAGGCAAATCCGTTGAGCGGTGGCAAAGTTATTAAGGTGCAAAGTTTGACCCTTTAACCTTAAAGTGCTACTCAACCCGTGTGTACATCAGGCGTGACCGCACCTGCACTTTTCGCCCCTCCAAAACAATTTTGCCATTTTGTAGATAGATAACCAGTCTACGGTGTGCAGTCGGCGCTCTGATATCGCACACCTTGGGTGGTTGGCGCACACCAAAGCGTGCGTATATCAGAGCGTGACCACACAGAGTGGGTTATCTATCACACACACCTCGAACAGGGTGTGTGTGTGTGTAATATATATATATATATATATATATATATATATATATATATATATATATATATATATATATATATATATATATATATATATATATATATATATATATATATATATATATATATATATTACATGAAACATGGATCTGTGGAATAATGATTTATTTTCACTAGAACTGTTTTACCCTGGGTAACCTCATGAGTGAATCAAGCCACAAGTGATGTGTCCAAGGGCAAACAGCTAGAGTGAAAAATTTACCATTTATTCCACAAGGTCCCTGCTGCATATTTCATTTGTATCACAGAGAACTGTTAGGATAGTATAAGCAGATTTACAAGTTTGTTTATTTTAAGTAGAAATGTACAAGAACTTTTTGGTGCTTTTTTGTGTGTAGCTCCACTTTACAGTGGCTTCTAGGGATGCCGCAACATCCTGACAGCCACAATGTGGATTTTGATTGGTTATAATATGTCTTTATGAATAATTAAGGTAGGAAAATGGCAGCACTTCCTAGTGAAAGAGGAATGCAGTTGTTTTTTTTTCTGTATTGCGCTTCATAGTGCGTTTCTTTTGCTTTGTTGCCTTCATACATTTTATATTAAAATAAATATAATCAGACCTCGTGAAGAGAGGGTGCGACACACACACCCCCACCCCCACAGTGAGCACTCGCTAGTTGACCAGAGAGCAGGATTGCCAGAAGCAGCTGGCAAGTATTAGCAATTTAAAAATAAAGGTCCAGATTATTTTCAGGAGTTGGATATGAAATGTAATATTGGATTCGAAGAAAGGGGCATGGGAAGCAAGTGGAGGGGACCAACTTGGTGTTCTAACTGCAAGTTAGAGCGGCTGGAGCAAGCAGTGAAAAGTGAGGTGAAGGGCAGTGGGGGGACAGAGAGAGACTGATTTGACACTGGGGAAAAAAAAAGTGTTTGGTTTTGTCTCAACTGTGGATTTAAATTAGTAAAGAAAAATGAGATATGGTAAAATCTGTGCTGCTGGGCCAGCCCGCCAGCGCCAGAAATAGCACTACCGCTTGAGTCACGGCGACCGAGAGAACAGTAGCAAGCCCGAGTTGCTGGAGGGCTGGCGGGGAAGAAGGACTGAGTACCTGACTGGCTGCTCTCCCTTCTCTGGGAGGGGTGCGCTGCAGTCCTTGCTGCCATACCACCACCTGGGTGACCACGGGTGGTGGTGCAGCAGAGGACACAGAATGACAGGGAGGGGCAGACGTCGGACACAGACTGGAGTGAAGGCATGTCTCGTGCCTCCATTGGTCCTCCCAAGTGCCGACATGCAGAGGGCAGGAACCAGAAAAGCGGGGAGAACACGCCTGGGCCAGGCAAGGGCTCCCACCAGAGACCAAGAGGGCCGGGGTGCAGCTCCAGGTGCACACTCCCTGAAGGTTTCTGGAGGGGAAAGAGGGAACTCCTCCACCGCACTCGGGGCGGGGGCCATCTGGGGATGCCTAGAATACTGGAGCAGGGCACTGACTGAGCTCCTCCGTCCTGCGGCGCAGCCTGCATGGTGCACTGGGAGACACCAAGGAAGGACCAGATACAGACTAAGGGGCATAAACAGAAAGTTACAAAAAAAAAAAAGTGTCGTGTGTGACTGAGGTGTGGAAGGGACCAGAAGTGGAGCTGTGGGCTGCAGTTTTGGCTATGGGAGGAAGCAGGGAGAGGAATAACGTGTTTACTATGCACATAAACGCATGGTGACATGTCTACTGTGTGTACACTTTTTTTTTTTTTTTTTTAAATGCACAGTAGCACAAATATTACCATTTATGTAATAGTTTTTGTGTTTACATCTACTGCATACATATATTTCATAACTCTAGATTATAAGGAGGCAGTATAGCACAGTGGATTAAGGCTCTGAGCTGCAGATCTGGAGACCTGGGTTTGAATCCCACAGCCGTCTAGGTGCATACTGTGAGATCCTAAGCAAGTCACTTAACTTCCTTGTGCTCCCAGGTCGCATCTGGAAACAAGCTTCGGGTTAGTGTGCTACTCCTGGTTAAACAATGTTCCCTTCCCCTCCCTAGTCATTTTGAAAGTTCTTTAATGAACTTATTTCATGTATCTTATCAGGGCTAGAAATAATTTTTTGAGATGCCTGTCTGAAGGACAGGTGGAATGTAAATGTTGCCTGTCCGGACAAAGTTTTACCTGTCCACATTTTGTGAGGTGAATTTTAAACTTAAAACATAAAATGGACTGTAAAGTGGAAAGAGAGAAAACTGTTGCTTTTGGGGGTTATTTTTCAAGGTAAAACACTGATTGAGTCTAGTCTATTTCTGAATCAGAACTTGAATCTAGTCTGCAGCCATATGGTCTCACATGAGGTCTTCTCTTTTGTTTTCCAGATTTGAACCATAGTGTTATGGCATCCTGCAGGTCAAATGTAGCAACGCTAGCATCTGACAGCTTGACACGCATTAGTTCAGATGTAGTCATAGAAGACAGACAGGACCGCCAGTCAGACTTCACTCTGCCCATCAAGCTGAATCCTCTCTCAACTACTGCAGTTTGGGTTGGGATCAGTAGAGCTATTGTGACTAAGACCAGAATATCAGGGAATCGCTGTTCATGTGCATCATTATGGAGAATTTTTTGCCAGAAATCCAAATAGTGAAATTTTGGAGAGAGCTCATTTCAGTGATTTTTTCATAAGTGGTTTAAGCTCTAACCATTGCGCTTCAATCAAGTTTATATTATTTATTGTGTTTCTTCAGTAGGTCACTGTAGTGCTCTGTGAGGGTTCTGACTTCCTCATTGCCATAAAGGGCTAGCTGGTGGTCACTATCTGGTAACTGTAATGGGTTAAATATACTGAATAACCGTAGGACTTTGTTTTAAAATTGGAAAATCGTGAGTTAATACAATTGTTGATGAAAGAAGCTTGTAACATCACGCAACATGCCCTGTTTGGTTCTATCTATAGAATATCCTCTTTCTAAGTTAAGGAAGATATCAGATCCACGGAACTGAACCCGGTAGTGGCTGAGCCTGTCAGTCGACTTGTGCTAGTGTCACTGTCAGCTGTGTCAGGGTCAGGGGCAACAGCAATTCGTTACAGACTTTGTCAAGTTTATCCTGTGCAGGGTAGTTCTCTAGCCAGAACTGTAGCTTTCAACCTTGCTGACTATTGTTTCTACTGTTGAGCTGTCTCTCTGTAGAGTTAGACTGAAGGCCATCATGACAGAAAGGTATTCAGCCAGAAACTGAGAAAAGAGGACAAATCTCACCGTACTTATTGTTTTGAACAACCCACTGGCCTGATCTTTTGTTTGCCCTGGTGTGGAAGCAATGTGCTGTAAATGTACAACTAAGGCCTTGTAGCTGGACAGAACAGACAGAGCCCTTTCTCTGTGTGCAACCCACCGGGTCCCTGACACGTTAACTGGTTTGTGAATGGTGTACCTCATATTACTGGCTAACTCTTTGAGACCGGCCCAGTTTTTGGGAGACTTATGGTATATTTTACAGATACCCATTAAGACTTCATCTGTTGTTTTCATGTATGGAATACATGTTGCCGATTGCTTTATAGCTAACTCCAACTTGTGGGCGCTGCACTGAATCCCTAACAAATGAGGTACGTCTTTCAAAATCCTGCCAAACACCCCAGTCACTTTACCCAACATGATGGGTAATCCATCAGATCCAAAACAATTTTTTCTTTCCAGTCTTTACAGTCCAAGGTGAATTCTAAGGCATCACCTACTGAGTTATAAATGCTTTCACCATTTGGAATAGAGACTGGCTGAAGGGGAAACAAATTTGTTAACTGGACGGAAATTTTCCATTGTCCTAATATAGACTGCCTCCTCTTCTATTACTGAGGCATCAGTGCTCGAGTCACATAGGACAGAGATGAAAGTGTTACTGTTAACCAGTTTTGCATCTTTTATCCTTATTGATTCTGAAATAAAATGTGTGAACGTTGCTGCCTGTTTGTCACTTCTATAACTGACTCCGACATTTGCACCATTTACATGTTGTAATTCTAAGATGCCAGGGAAATCTGTGAATGGGCGTTCGAATTAATCAAATAAAGAGTTGTTCTAAACAAATGTTCCACTTGTGTCGCCTCATTTTTTCCATTTGTATTGTTCCTCGTTCTATTGCTAAGTTGGAAGGTCTGTGTTAGACAGTATTTTTCATTGGCTAATTTATGAGGTTTGGAGAGTTCATGAGCTCGTACATTTTCAAGTCTCATGCTCTTACAGCCACTCATGAAAGTGTTTGTCTCCCTTAAGTATTTTTTGCAGTATGAGCAGGTCATGCCCACATCAGGCTCATATAGTAGCCACTCCCTATTTTTCCTTACAGGTCTCCTGGAACCCCCTTTTTCTTTTGGCCCCGGGACTCCCGCCACTTTCAACAGTAGTCAGAGTTGCTGGCATATCAGCACTGGCACTACAAGTTGTCACATCTGTGGCCACAATGGTGGGCGAGTAGTTAGTGCTACTGAGTCTATCAGTAATGGAGAAGCAGTACACATAGAAGAACCCGAGCTTTCTCCTCCCTCTTGGCTTGAAACTAAAGGCTTTCCTGTAATTTTTTTTTAAAGCCAAACTTTAACAAAGACATTTTTCCCCTTTTGGTTTACTTAGCTTGATGCAATTTAAGTATAGTAAGCACTCTGGAAGACAGTGGACACTACAGTGAAGTGATGGTCAGAGATATTAGAAGACGTGAACAGTCTGTTTAGTTTTTTCTTTCCCTCCCTGTAAAACCCCGGACAAGGGCTGTTCAGAATTTGCAGAAGTCCTTTTTTTCCACTTTGAGACTTGAGAATCCCCCTCGTTTATCTCCCCTCTCCTCCTCCAAGTACCAGCAGGACTGATTCACACAAATTGAGCCCCCAAATGCTAGAGCCCTGAGAAGGGCTGTTCAGAATTTGCAGAAGTCCTTTTTTTCACTTCACAAAATCAGTGATAGAAAGAGATCATTTTAATTCTGTCTCGGAAGGGCACCTCCCACTGCTCTTTCAACCATGTGGAGAACAGCCCCTGCCTAATATTCAGATTTCCTTCCTGCCTTAACTCTGTTTTGAGCTGTTTTTTTTTACTTTCCCCTTTTATAAGAGAGATTACAGGTAGTAAGTTCAAGTTTCCTGAGTCCCAGACTAACAGTTCTCTCCTCTCCTTCCCCCCTCTGCTAGCCTGAGAGCTGCTTTTTTTTTTTTTTTTTTTTTTTCAGTCACTGGGTATTTTTTAAAATTAATCAGCCTTGAGCTAGCTACAAAACTCGCTCTGCTCTCGGCGATCGCTACTCCTGAGAACTGCGCTGAAAGTGAGCAGAGCGAGTACTACGTCGTCAACCCCGCATGTGCAACAGTAATCTGCGCATGCGCGGTTGACGAGAATGCCCATTTGTCTTCAGCTCTTCCCGCCCGCACCACCAGAGCAGACAGAAGGATGTCAGGTGACTGAAGAATTGGTAAGTCACCTGACATTGGCAGTGATGGGCAGGCTGGGTGGGTGAGCGGGTATGTGTGTGACTGTGCGGCTCGTCCACGGCTCCTCCTTGGCTCCAAACTCCACTGGGTCCTAGTGCCCAGCGCACCCCCGGAACTTGCTGGGGAAAAAAAAAAAAAAGGGATTCAACGCTAGTAAAGAGCTCGCCTGTAATGCGCCTGTCCCAGGGACAGGCAGGTAGGCAAAAACAGCTGTCCCAAGTAAAAACCAGCTGTCCTAGACAGGCGGACAGCCGGTTATTTCAAGCCCTGTATCTTACCCTACGTTTCCTTTGTGGTAGTAAGCAATGGTCACTTACTTGTGACCACAGTTCTTACAGCATTAAATTTTACATCCACACTAGGGCAGTCTTCCACCAAGAATGCTCAACCAGAACAGTGTCAAAGCTAGACTCCTCCTACCATCCAACTACATGGTCCTCCGGCTCCATCCTGTTTGCACCCAGATCTGCATACTCCAAGAGAAATGCAAAACTAGTCTTGCCAGGAGAGACTGGCAGGGTCACGTGGATGTAAACCGAATACAAGCGTTTATGAAATCATGTTGCACAACAATGTTCATGCACTTTATCTGTTGCAATCTCACTCCATCAGCTTGCTTTGTTTATTGCAGTATCTGGCTCAGCAGGTTGCACACACACTTCTGAGGATGGAAGATCAGAATGTTGTGTGTTCTTTCTAGCCCCACACTGGAAACTTGGGCTACATCCCAATACTGGAACAGTGGTGCGGTATATGGGGGTTGCTGAATTCCTGATCTATTTTTTAAATGAGATGTTAAACCACGGTCCCATCTGCCTGTTCTCGTTGTTCAGGTGGATGTTAATGATCCCATGGCATGATCCAGGTTCGCACTCCAAGCCCAGACGTTAGCAGGGAGGGAGTTTTGAGCATCCTAATGATGCTTCCCTTGTGGCTGGTTTTCATGGTGGCATGAGCCGCGACACACTGCCGAATGCCCCCCCAGGATGCCGCCACAGTCGGATCAATACACAGAAAGGGGGGTTTGGGGAGAAAAACAGCAAAACACAGCCGCTCGCTGTTTGCCATTTGTCCGGCGTAGAAGGAAGCCTTCAAGCAAGTCTCCTCTCCCGGAATCCAACCCCCCCCGGAAAAAGATATGTCCGGTCAACTGAGCCACAGCAGTAATGCAGGCAGTGGACTGACTGGTGGTGGTGGGGGGGTTGGCCAGGGGCTTGGAGAGCATTTAAAAACAAAATATAAAAGAATCCCATGCAGTGTCTCAAAAACAGTACGGTAATTTTCCCAGCATCCGTCAAATCCCACTCCCCATTCACTAAAATACCACCAACCATTTAATCTGGTTCAAATCTATCTCCCCAGACGAGACTGAAAATAGGAGAACTGCACAGCCTCTTTTCCCAGTCAACAAAACTAAACTACCTTGCTGTACATACCGGTATATTTTTCTTACGTAGAGATGGTACATTCGCAATCACTTGGATGGCATTATTTTTTTTGGTTTTATTTTCTCTCCTTTCCCCTTTTTTCTAGTCTCCCTCTCCATCCCATGATGTGACCAGTGCCTTGTTACTGAAGGCAGTATAGCGCAGAGGTTTAGGGCTCTGAGCTGCAAACCCGGAGACCTGGATTTGAATCCCACAGCCCCCACTTGCATACTGTGTGATCCTGAGCAAGTCACTTAACTTCCTTGTGCTCCCAGGTCGCACCTGGAAACAAGCTTCGGCTTAGTGTGCCTTTCCTGGTTAAACAATTTCCCCTTTCCTCCTTGTGGGCCTAGTTCACATGCAGCACCCCTGTGGTAAGTGCAAGTTCTCTGGCCTGGCTGCAGGGGTCACTGCGGTACTGGAACATGCCACCACCCCTCCCAGACTGAAGCACACTGCAGCATGGCAACTACCTGAACCTAGCCTGCCTCCCGTCACTGCAATCAGAGCTCACTCCCAAACTCGGACTGCCTACGCACACAGCAGTACAATACGCCATCAGCGCACCCCAGGTACAGTGGAATTCCTGACCCCTGCATTTAGTACCATATCTACAAGCTCCATCCCAAAAACACCTTACAGAATCTTATACGCCTCACAACAGATAATAAATAGTGAGTAGTGATCTCAGAGTACACAGAATTCAACGATACATTAAAAAAAGGTTTTGATACACTACTTACCCTTCAGGGAAGAAGGCGTTGATTATTCTATCTCCTAAGGGGTTAATAGCAAGCTCTGGTATTCTCTGAAAATCTCTCTCGGCTAAAATAAGACAAAACAACACACATGGTTTAGCGAGATCTTACCTGTGATGTTTGTAATTATCCCAAAACAGCAAAACTGTTTAGAGACATTAAAGCCATTTTGTCTGAAAAAAAATGCACCACACACACACACACACACACACACACACACACACACACACACACACACACACACTCCTTCCCAACACCAATGCCACACCCAACTATAGGTCAGCTCTCATCTGAGTAAGTCTCCTGTGGCCCCTCCACCACAGCAGGACAATTCACCACTCATTTGGATGCAGTTTACCAGAGATGGGGGCCCAACATGACAGAAGGAAAGATTATTCACCGTAGTAATACTGGTTTCTTCTCAGGGATCCATCAGTGAACCTTACAAAAGTGCATCAGTCTGTTGGAGTGTGCTGCCTCTGAGACAGAACTTTAAGCAACTTTCAGAATGTAGAATTAAGTTCAAACTCTGCGCTGTGGTCACACTCCCCCTACTGGCTTAAAGCCAGATTTGTTTCTATAGCCAGGGAAGCAGCAACCACCAATGTTATCCAAATGACTACTGAAATGTTTTCAAAAAGGTTTTTTTTGTCATCCCCCCCAATTTAAAATCCAAATAATTTGCTAAACAAAATTTCTTCACAAAATGACCTTAACGCCAAACTTTTCTGTAACTGCAACAAGTAATGCTCAAGCAACCGTAAGTTAAGGACCGATTCTTGTGTGAACCTATTTTCAGCTTTTAGAAGGGGAGACAGGGTCACAGTTTCTAGGCTCATTGATGGCTCCATGAGAAACATTACTCGTGTAAGTGTTTCTTCTAACAGGAATCCATCAATGATGCCTTTAAAGTGCAGACCTCTAGTAGTACCAAGGAGGAAGGGTCTAGAATCTACTTAGGAAAAAGGGTTCTGCATGACAGCAGTCCCAAACTGGCATCCCACCCAGACTGTATTCAGGAAGCAGTGCTTTGTGAAGGTGTGCACCGCTTCCAGGTGGTTGCTTACAAGTTTCCAGGAGAGGAGTGCCCCTTGTAGCTGCCGCAGAGGTGCCTTTGTGGAGTGTGCCTGTAAGTCCCTGGGAGGTTGTTTACCAGGTTTCTCATAACAGAACTGAAAACAGAGAGACTATCCAAATGGGACACATGCTTTCTGGCTGCTGCTTTACATTTGTCAACCTTCCATAGGTAAAAGCTTTTTGATCCAATTAACTCTACTCAACGAGTGGCTGTAACCATAAATGTACTTAAGTGTTAATAAAAGTTGTAAATTGTCAAGCGTTGTAAAGCAATGTACCGTAGTATGTGATTTGTAAACTACTGTCTCAACATCTGCAAAAGCTGTACTCTGTAAATGTTGTACTAGCTATAATTAATTCCGGGTCCTCCCTGAAAAAAGGACCATTTGGGGGCTCAGTGGGCCTACCCAACTACTAAAATTAAAATAAATAAATAAAAGCTGTGTGCTGTCAGACCGGACATCCCCTGCCTGGGGAGTGTAGTAGCCCAATGCTCTTTCTACCTTGAGACAGTGCAGCTTTCGCTCACCTGGACTGGAGTGTTCAGGAAAAAGAACAGGAAGGTCACAGACTGGTTCAGGTGACATTGTGAAACCCTCTTAGGTAGGAATTTCCTGTTTATTCTAAGGCCTACTTGTCTATGTGGAAAATAATGTAGTTTGGATCTAAGAGCTTGCAGTTCTCCTACCCTCTTGGCAGATGTCATGGCTACAAAAAAAGAAAAACACCCTGTTTTCCAGGACACATATTTTAAGTCTGCAGTAGCCATAGGCTCAAAAGGGGTTTCCATTAGCTGGACAAGACAAATATTCAGATCCCATTGGGGGGGGGGGCTGGTTCCCTCACAGGAGGGTGCAGATGACTGAGGCCTTTGAAAAAAAGAAGAAAAAAAAAAAAAAAGGACACACCAGGTTGTGAGGTCAAACACTTGTCCTTGCCTGCTGATGTGTAGGCTGACACAGCTGCCAGGTCTACTTTCAATCATGTTTGTCTGCACCTTTTGCACAGCCCAGCAAGGTATTAATGAATTTGTATTAAAAACCTTTTTGCACTGATCACTGGTACCATGTATTTTCTGTTTGATGTATGTTTATGCATGGCACAGTTTTGTAGCGAAGCGGCTTCCTTTTGTTTACATACTTTCTGGGTTGAAGGCCTCAGCCCAGAGGACTGTAGGTGCACCAGGTGAGTCAGAACTTTGGACAGCCCCCGCAATGTTCTCTTGCAGGCACACCAGTATGATAATCTCTTGCACTTCAGACTAATATGTTGTTTTTATGGCTGGTTTCCTGGAAAACTTCAAGACTCCGCACTTTCAAACCAGAAAATTCTAGTTCAAGAACCATGCCCTCAGGCACCAGGTTCTGATATCTGGGAAAGTTATCCTGCCCTGGGACGAGTCAACAAGTTGCATCTCAGTGGCAGGTTGACTGGATTCCTGGAGGACAGGGTCAGCAGCACAGAGTACTATGCCTGCCTGTCCCAGTCTGGAACTATAAGGATCACTGCAGCAGGCCATCTCTGAGCTTCATTAGCACCCGCTGAATGAGGGGAATGGTGGGAAGGCATACAGGTACCTCCCTGAACAAACCAGCTCTAGGGTGTGCTTTGCAACTGTGCCAGATTGGCAGCCTGCAACAAAACCCTGGGAGCTGATGAGACATATTTCTGGAGTACCCCATCTTCTGAAGACCAAAGTCAGCACTTGCTGGTTCAAGGTGCTGATTGTTTACCTAGTCGATTCTGCTTCAGGAGTCAACAGAACACTGCCCTTTGCCTGGCAGATGCACTGTGAAATCTGTGTCCAGGAAGTAAGCTAGGTCTCAGATCCTCCTAGCTTACGGCACAGTTCAGGATCTTGTCCCTCCCAGTTTGTTTATACGAACATACAAAACTTGCCAGCAGAAACAGGCCTCACAGTCTATCAAGTCGCACGAATGCACAGATGGCACCCCAACTGCAGCTGCCCCATCTCCCTCACCGGAAACTGCGCAGCTGCTGTTTACCCAGCCCCCAACCCTGTTCCATTCTCTTTGAAACTGCCCACCATCCTACATGCCACCACCTCCTCTGTTAGAGCTTTCCATTTCAACATCACCTCAGTGAAATAATGCCTCCTCATCTCCCTCCTGAATGCCACCCTCCAGTCTTAACCTGTGTCCCTTCGCTTCCTCAGCTTAAACAACCTCTCTGTGTCAGACTTGTTGATCCTCCTCAAGTATTTGAAGGTTTCAGTCATCTCCCTCCAGTTTTCTTCCACCGCGCCTACTTTTGTGGGTGTTCTCTATGCCTCACCGAAACTTCTGCCATCCTCCCTGGTCTCCTGTATCACCGCCGTCTCCTCTCTTGCTTCCTCGGGCAAACTCATCCTCCTTGGGGACTTTAACTTAAGATTGGCTCTCACCCTCTTCACTCAACTTCTGTTATCAGACAGAAGCCTTAAACCTGTCCCAGCTTATAAGATAACCCATTCGCCCAAACCCTCGAACCCAGTCTCATTCCCTGTTCGACTAGGTGCTTTTAACTCTCCCCCACCGCATCTGCTTCTCTAGCATCCTACCCAATGCTCTCAGTGACCACTGCCCCACCTTCTGCATCAGAAAGATCCATGCCCCCCCCACCAAACTCTCTGAAATATATATACACAATACAGTACCGACCACTCTGAACCCTAGATTTGGGCAAACTGCTCCATGACCTGGCAACTGCCGACTGGTCACCAGTTTTCTCCTCCCTCAGTTGATGCTGCACTTACACAGTTCACTTCCATTTTTCTAAATGTATCCCCTTAAAAACTATCAGAGTAAAGCGCTCTCATCACCCTTGGATCACCCCTGAAATCCTGTGACTGCTTGTGGGCTCTCTTTAAATCCTCATGTGTCACTACAGGCCTTCAAACCTACCACACCCTCCATAACAACTGCACCAAGTGCATTAGTCAGGCCAAGGCTGACTTCTTCAAATCTCGCCTGAAAGCCACCAGCAGTACCCAGTCCTCTTTCTGGCACAATATCTGATCACTTCTCCACCTTTCCCATGCATTTCCCCACCTCTGCAAGTCAGGTTAACTTATCTCAGACCCCACCCTCGTTACAGAGCTTCTAAATAAGTTCTTCACTACCTCTGCTATTGCACAAGATCAGTCTCCCCCTTTCCACCCTGAACCTCTACCTCTTCCCCACAATCCCCTGCCTTCCAACTGCCACCGATATCCCCCTCTGAAGTCCTCAAAGCTCTTGTCTCCTTCAATCCTGCCAAATCCAGCTCCAATGGCCTGCACACTATGCTCCTTACATTCTCTGCCCCCCTCCATTGTCCTGTCCATCTCCTCTGCTACTGTTCCCACTGCCTGGAAGTTTGCCATGGTCCTCCCCCTATTCAAAGGGGGAGATACCACTGTCCTTGGCAATTACCACCTTATTTCACCACTCCCCTCACATGCCAAGGTGCAAGAGTACCTAGCCCTCTCTAGGCTAAATGATTTCCTCCTGGCCTCAAACACTCTGTCCCCTGTTCAATCTGGGTTCCAGAAGCACCACTTTACCTCTACACCTCCCTTCTAAGCCTAACTGATGCCATCTACTCTGCCATGGATCAAGGCCAGATTACCGGCACAGGGTCATAATGTTGTAGACAACTGTGCACATCAAGACCACGCAGCACGATACAGCGTGTGGCAACACCCGACACTTTTTCCAGTGTTTTGCGATGGGGCTTTGCCCCCACACACCCGGAACTATTTTAATCAACTCCCGAGGGGTGAACACAGGGACAAGAAATATAATTGAAAATAAAGAAATAAATAGATTCCTAAGTGAATCAAACCACTTCCCCCCATCCACTGCGGGTCAGGTGTTCTAGCCACTCCACCATGGGAGCGGCCCGACCGGCAGTGAGCAGATCCACCTCCTTGTTGCTGGTGAGCATCAGGGGATAGTGACACTTTCTATCGCTGTAATTCCCCCGTCGCTGTAAAGCCACACACGGTACTAGCAGCGCGGTCTTGCTGTGCGTGGTCCACGATATGACCCAGTAGGCAGATTACCTTGGCCATTTTTATTGACCTCACTAAGGCCTTCGACTCTGTGTCCAACCCTCTCCTAAACAAACTTGGTGCCCTGGTCTCGCTCCATCTTCTGTGTCCTGATTCAGATCTTACCTGACGGGCTGTTCACAATCCGTCAAAATCTGCAATGCTCTCTCTTCCCCCCTCCCTATTCTGGCCGGTGTACCCAAAGGCTAGATTCTCAGGCCTGTCCTCTTTTCTCTGTTCATTAATATCCTCCCCTTCGCATGCTCCCATGCCAAGATCCACACATATGCGGACGATACCGTCCTCCCCGCCCTTCCGCCTTGGCCATCCAAACTCCCCTGCAAAATAACTTATTAGCTGTCACCTCCTGGCTTAATGCAAAACTGTCTAAAATTAAACGTAAAGAAAACTGTAGCGATGACTTTCGGAACCAACCAAAAATTGGCCAAGAGCCACACCTTACCCTCCTTCCTCTCTGAAGCATCCACTCCCCTTGAAAATGTCCTCTCTTATAAGTACCTTGGAGTCTGGCTTGATCCCTCACTCGACTTCTCCTCCCACTTTGGTGCTCTCCACTCAAAGATGGGACCTAAACGGAAACTACTCTACCAACATAAGGCTATCCTTCCTCTCCATTAGACACAACCTACATGTTAAATGGATACTCCCTGCCTTGATTACACAGACATTGTCTTCGGCGCTGCCCTGCAACCTCCCTCCCTCCTCCCCAAACTCTATGTGCTCTACCATGCTTTTGCAGGTTCGCCTCGAACTCCAGTCTGACCCACCACTGTGACCGCTACTCCTCCCTATCCCTTCAATCTCCCTCTCCCAGAGACGCTTTTCCCACTGCGCCACCATCATAACGAAATATTGGTTTGGGGCTCTCCCTCCATACCTTGCCTCCCTCCTCTAACCTGCCACCCCTCCCCATATAACTTGTGTTCAGTCTGTGACTGTTCCTTCACCCTCCTGCATGTCCGCACCTCGGTCGGCAAGCTGGCTTTCTCTTACAGGCGTCCCTCCCTCTGAAACAGCATTCCCCCCCAAACCCACCTCAGCCCCTCCTTTCCTGCCCTCAAGTGCCTACTCAGATCCTCCCCTTCCTCTTCCTGTATCTGTTCTCCCCCCTTAGTGCTTCTCTGCCCCTGCTTGCTTCTCTTTAACACCTTCCCTGTATTTAGCAGGCTCTGCTCTATCTAGGTGTTAACAGGCTCCCATCTGTTAGGGCCCATTATAACTGATCTACTGTAAATTGTTGATCTAGAAAAAAAAAAAAACACCTGTATATGTGAATATATACATTTATAAAACGGGTAGGAAAAATCATGTCTATTGATTGGTTGAAACATCATATGACCATGTGTATATCAAACATGACCACATACCTGCTTTCACCCCTCCAAAACAATTTTGCCATTTTATAAGATGAATAACTCAGTCTAGGGTGAGCAATGGTGCTCCAATATATACACGCCTTGGGTGGCTGACACCTCAGCCTGCAACCTCATGCGTAACCAGCACACCAAAGGTGTGCATATATCAGATGTGATCATACACCTTAGAGTGGGTTATCTAAAAATAGATACAGATATTATGTAGATAACCCACTCTTAGGTGTGCGGTCACATTCCGATATACACGCCTTTGGTGTGTATTGTACGCATGAGGTCATAGTTGGTGTGTCAACCAACTCAAGGTGTATATCAGCGCTACCACACATCCTAGAGTGAGTTATCCATCTTATAAAATGTTAAAATTGTTTTTTAGGGGGATAAAAGTGCAGGTGTGCAGTCGCACTTGATATATGCATGTCATGTGATGTGTTTTATACAATCAGAATACTGGATTTTGAGGATGAGCACCTCCTCCATTTTATATCTATATCTCTCTACCTCTACCATCTTTCTCTCTCTATACACACACACACACACACACACACACACACACACACACACACACACACACACTCTCTCTCACTCTCTATTATACTGTACATATTTGTAAATACTCTGCGTTTCACGTGTTACGTGTATACTACCATCTGTTTCTAACTGTTTAAAGTACACATGCTACCATGTAAAAGTACAGTTACATAAGAACTTACCGTAACAGCAGATCTTGAGAGAGCTCTTTCAGTAGGTAATTACATATCGGACTGCGCTAGCGGCGGCAGGACCCCATGGAAAAAATTTCTAGCTAGCGGTCCCTGGCGGGCCCTTCCACGTCAGGTGACTGGCGTCCAGGCGACATCGGTATAAAGGGGTGGTCCCAGACACCCGCCTTCCAGTTCTTTCCCGCCACAGGCCTGGAAGGCCCGGACGAGAGAGAAGCAGATATTTCCCTCAATGGAAAAGGAGTTGAAAAAGCCTAGGGGGATGGAGGGCGGGAAGGTATTACCTACTGCAAGCGCCTCTCTCGAAGATAAACTGTTACGGTAAGTTCTTACTAACTGTACTATCTTATCGAGAGGCTCCTGCAGTAGGTAATTACATATAGGACAGAATCCCAAGCAGTCTGGAACAAATGAAAGGCACGGGAGGAGGAACTGCTCCAAGAAGTAGAAAAGAAACCTTGCAAGCCTCAAGAAAGGAGGCCTTGCAAGACCGCTAACCCGAAGCCTGCTCTACAGCGAGAGGCAATGTCCAAACTGTAATGTTTAGTAAAGGTATGGATGGAAGTCCAAGTGGCGGCAGCACAGATGTCTGCAGCAGACACGTTCTTGAAACAAACCGCAGAGGCTGCTACTCCACGAGTGGAATGACCTCTGACTTGACCCGGAATGGTCTTGTTGTACTTGTCATAACAGAAAGTGATGCAATGGGCCAACCATTTTAATAGGCATTGCTTAGAAACAGCATTGCCTTCTCTTCTGTGAGCAAAAGAGATGAACAACTGATCAGTCTTTGAGATCTTTCGTCCTATCGGTGTAGTATCTCAGAATCCTGTGAACATCCATGGTATGGAGCAAGTATTCTCCTTGGTTGGAGTACTGCGTGAAAAAGGCAGGTCATTCAACAGACTGATTTAAGGTAGATTCCGCTACCACCTTCGGGAGGAACTTAGGATTCATGTGAAAGAGCTACTGCTCTTTTGTGAAAAAATCAGATAAGGGATTTTGCACATAAGGGCCTGAGCCGGAAATTCTGCGAGCAGAAGTAATGGCCACCAAGAAGAGCGCCTTTCATGATAAAACTTCAAGTCTGGAAGCCGCAGGCTCAAGGGAGGAAGGATAAGTTTCGAGGACAAAGTTTAAGTCCCAAGGGGAGCTGGAGTCTGGACAGGGGCCGAGATGAAGGACCCTCTGAGAAAAGTCTTGGATACCTCCAGTTGGGCAAATGCCTTGTCAGTGAAAGGGACATGGTAGGCTGAAATAGACGCCATATGAACTTTCAAAGAGGAGTGAATGAGACCCAGGTCGAAAAGATGACGCAGGTAATCAAGCAGAATGGTCACAGGGCAGGAAAAGGGCTCCACGTTCCTGGACGCAGCCCAGATGGAAAATCTTTTCCATTTCATGGCGTAGGTGGACCTAGTGGAGGGTTTTCTAGCCTCCACCAGAATCTCGGCCACCTTAGGAGAGACGTCAAAGCGAGACTGGGCTAGGTCTGCAGGAGCCATGCATGAAGTTGAAGGGACTTGAGTCCCGGATGGACCAGGGTCCACTGATCCTGGGTCAGCAATCCTCGAGATAAAGGAAGAGGAAGAGGAAGAGCAGGAACCTCTGAATATTGTTGTAGAAGAGAGAGAACCAGATTTTGCCTGGGCCAGAAAGGAGCGATCAGAATCATTCTCGCTCCTTCCAAAGCAAGTTTCTGCAACACACGAGGTACCAGAGGAATTGGGGGAAAAGCACAGACAAATCTGTCCTTCCAGTTTAGAGAAGGAGCGTCGCTCCAGAAAGCGCCTCGCTCTGGAGCGAATGAGCAAAAGGTTGGAAGCTTTGTGTTTTGGGAGGAAGCGAACAGGTCTATCTGAGGAGTCCCCCAAATCTGGAAGATGCTTTTTAGAACTTTTCCGTCCAGTTCCCACTCGTGTGGCAGAGCCAACGAACGACTTAGCCCGTCTGCCAGGACACTGTCGACTCCCGGAACATGGATCGCCGTGAGGTGAAGGTTGTGAAGCGTTGCCCATTCCCAAACCCTCATCGCTTCCCTGCACAGCGGGTAGGACAGAGTCCCTCCTGCTTGTTGATGTACCACACCACGACATGTCTGCTTGGACAGCTAGGTGACCGGAAGGATGTATTGGTGAAGGCCTGGAGAGCATACAGCACTGCTCGAAGCTCAAGCACATTGATGTGGAGAACTAATTCCAATTTTGACCATAAGGCCTGGGTTTGGTGAGGACCCAGATGGGCTCTCAACCTTCACCTGAGCGTCCATGGTCAGAGTCTGATCGGAGGAGGATGAAAAAGGGACCCGGAATAGGTTCTCTGAACCATCCACCATCGCAAGTCTCTTATCATCGGCAAGGAGATCAGTACCAGAGGATCTGGTCGTCTGCCAGTTGATCCCACTGAGGCGGAGAGTCCACTGAGAGATTCTCATGTGGGCGTCTTGTCGCGGAACAGCATCGAATGGCCGCCCGCCATAAGCCCCAGAGCCAGAGCACCGACCTCGCGGACCCTCCTGAATCCGATAGAAAGGAAATCTGGGACTGGAGGAGGCCCCTGTCCGAGGCTGGAAGGCCCTGCACATTGTCGTGTCGAGATTGCCCGATGAACTGGAGTCTCTGAGAAGGATCCAGGTGAGACTTGGAATGGTTGATGGTGATACCCTGGCCAGTGAAAACCTGCTGGGTGAGAGAGAGAGGAAATGCAGGAGTTCCTCCCTGGACGAGGCCGCCAGGAGCCAGTCGTCCAGGTAGGGAAAAACCTGAACTCCCAAAGTTTGCAGGTGGGCCGCTACCACCGCCAGGCATTTGGTAAAGACTCGGGGAGCCGAGGAAAGACCAAAAGGGAGTGCCCCGAATTGGTAGTGGTCCCCCTGGAACGCAAACCTGAGGTACTTTCAGTGCGAAGGGCGAATGGGGATGTGTGTAGGTGCCACAACGGCCCCAACCAGGGCATGAAATTCGTGAAAAAAAGTACATGCCCACTTGGGCATGTAAGAAGAAAATGTACATGCCCAACAAACTATTTACATGCCGTCCCTTAGTTTACATAATTTTAGACGTCATCTTCACTGGACCAAGCACTTTCGTTTTCATCACCACCACTAGGGCTGGCAGAAGCAGCATGCAGTGACAGTGTTCTGGAGCCATAAGCTTTGGTAGTGGGCCTTCTTTTGCCATTTTTCACCACAGTGATATGGCACCTTCAGGGTTTTAGTCACTAAGCTGGAGTCCATTCAGAGATATGGACGTTAGGTCGTGTAGGGTGTCTGGGCGTAATCCAACCATCCAGTCATTTTTTATTCTTCCCATCAGAGAGAAGCCCCTGCTCTGCAGCAGCAGTGTGAACAGGAATCAGGAGAATATTCTGACAATGGCCATCACATTTGAAATTGTTGATCCTGCACACCACAAGAATCACTTTCTGCCACAATTTCAGAGACTTAAAACCTTCAACAGACAGCAAATAGATACGTGCTTTTTAAGTCTAGCCACTCCAGCAGTACCAAATTAACACCAACTCCACGAGACTCTAGGACCACTTTATAGTGATCAACAATTGTTTGAGCTTGATCTCCATATGTTTCAAGTGCTTCTGTGGATGTTGGCCAGGACTGAAAATTTAAAGCTCTTGCAGCTAGTAGCACTTTATTGGTTGTGAAGGACTGAAAGCAAGATTCAATGTGCTGTGATGTTTTCTGAAGAATTTTTTTGATCTCTGAAATTGTGGCTTCTACAATGTCTGAAGGAGAACCCGATCTGTGCCTGCTAGTTTCATTAGTTAAGTCAACACTGTTATACTGAGTTAGGTTCTCATTTACAGATGCAAGTGTTATGCGGTAAAGAGCTTCTTGATTCGAGAGACCATTTAGTTTCTGAATTGTGCTTTCTACTGTGCTGTGAACTTTTTCAACAGTGGCACCTCTTGCTGAAAGCACAGACTAAAAGAGATAAGTAATCAAAACACACTTTCAGAAAGTTCATGTATATAACACATTTTAAAGTCTTAAGCACTTTAAGTATTCCTAGTGCTTTTTGGCCATGATCCTGCTTGTTTGCCAGTGACACATGTTCGAGGTGAGGCACTAACGCAGCCCAGTTCCTTTCAAGGGCAGAAATGGCCCGTTCTCTGTGTGCAAGCCACCTAGTGCCACCAGTGTTTACTGGTTTGACCACATTAATATTTAAAAGGGATCCCGTTTCCTGTAGGCCTTTCCAACTTTTGGTGACCTGTGGTAAAACGAGTAAATGTTCAGCAGAAGTTGTTCTAATGACTTGTAAAAGGGACAGTCTCTGAAAGAATCCTTTACAGCAAGCTCTAAACGATGTGCACAGCAGTGTATGTCAATGAGGTGTGAGCACTGGAAATCTTGCTTTATTCGACTAAGGACACCTGAAGTGCTCCCCAACATTACAGCAGCACCATCAGATGCCGCACTTATCAGCTTATGTTTCCAACCACCATCCTTTAAACCATCTTCACCCTCAAAAGCATTAATCACAGTATTTAAAATGCTTTCTGAATTAGGGACACTGACTGGTTTCAGTGCAAGAAATCTTGTTACAGGTAGGCCATTTTTAAAACACGTACATAAATCCCCTCCTCCTCAGTCACACTTTTATCTGTGCAGGAATCAACAAGAAAAGAAAGAAGTCATTGTCTTGTAGTAGACTAGCAGTAGTGCTTTGAATATCTTGGGCAATATAGTGAATGAAGACACGGCATTGCTTGTCACTGCTGTAACTGTGACTCATAGCATCATCCCCATGATTTCTTTTTTTGTAAATCTATCAACCCAGGAAAATCCCGAGAACCTTTTCGGTCCTAGCAACGTAATATGCAGTACAGAACAATTTACAAATTTGATCCATTTCTTTTTGTTCCATTAATTGTATGGATTTCTATTGGTCTTTCTCCAACTTTTGTTTTATTTGCAATGTATGCCCTCTCAGCATTTTTGTGAGCTATGGACACTTCATGTGCTGAGATAATGTTACTCTAAAAGTACTGCATCCAGTTCTGAAATTATTTTTGCTTTGGCTTTATCATAATTCTGACACCATGTACACAACATGGCACATTTATCTGTGTCATAATGTAAGCCACTGCCTGCTTTTCCACGATTCCTGAAATTTTCTAACTTTGGGCCTTAACTAGGCTTTCAGTACAGCAGTAGCACTTCAGAAATCTTCAGTGGTCATCACAACAGTTTCACTGTCTGGGCAAGGAGGTGGTGTGGTTATAGCTCTAGTAGTAGTAGTAGTAGTAGTAGTAGTAGTAGTAGTAGTAGTAATAGTAGTAATAGTAGTAATAGTGCTAGTACTAGTGCTTGGTGTTGGGGAATCCGAGTCGGTTCCCACAGTCTCTTCATACATAGATACACAGACAGTGTCGGCAGATAAGGGCCTATGGCCCACCTAGTCTGCCCATTTGAGCTTCTAAGTTCAGTTTATGTTTTCCTAGAAGTCTGTTGCCCCTTACCCCTGACCTCCAGAATTCCTTTATGTCTATCCCATGCATTCTTAAATCCCGTGATTGTTTCAGCCCCCACCACTTCCTCTGGCAGGGTGTTCCACTTGTCCACCACCCGTTCTGTGAAGAAATTCTTCCTCATGTTTCCTCTGAATCGTCCCTCCTCCAACTTCATCCCATGCCCTCTAGTCCTGGAACATCTTTTTCGCTTAAAAATAGTGTATTCCTGCACCCTGTTCCTCCCTGTGAGATACTCGTATGTCTCTATCAAATCCCCTCTCTCCCTCCTCTCCTCCAGGGAGTACATATTCAGTTCCTTCAACCTGTCTTCATTAGGACTTGTGATGCAATCCATGCACCATCTTGGTTGCCCTCCTCTGAACCTTCTCTACCCTGTCTATGTCCTACGTAAGTATGGTCTCCAGAACTGTACACTGTACTCCAGGTGGGGCCTCACTAGTGTCTTGTATAGTGGAATTATGACCTCCTTTTCCTGCTGGTGATGCCCCTGCCTATACATCCCAGCATCCTATTTGCTTTACCTGCTGCCTTGTCACACTGTTTCCTCTACCTGAGGTCATCAGAGATGATAACCCCAAGATTCCTTTCCTGCTTGGTGCATGCTATATCCTCACCCAACTGATATATTGTGCCAGGGTTTTGTGCCCCATATGCATTATCTTGCACTTCTTTGCACTGAATTTCAACTGCCAAACCCCTGACCATTCTTCAAGTTTCTGCAGGTCCTTCTCATTCTGTCTACACCCTCTGGTGTGTCTACTGTGTTAGAGCTTTGTGTCATCAGCGAACAGTGAAATTCTGCCTTCTAGGTCCTGTGCAATGTCACTGATGAAGATGTTGAATAGGACCGGTCCCAGCACTGATCCCTGTGGTACCCCACTGGTCACTCTTCCCTCTGTGGAGTGACAGCCATTTACCACCACCCTCTGTGTCCTGCCACCCAGCCAGTTACCTACCCACCACACTACTGTCCTACCCACACCCATATTCCCCAGTTTGTGTAATAGTCTTCTATGTGGCACAGTGTCAAAGGCCTTGCTGAAGTCCAGATAGGCCATGTCCACTGCCCTCCCTGATCCACCTCCCTAGTCACCCAGTCAAAAAATTCAACAAGGTTGGTCTGACATGACCTCCCCCTGGTGAAACCATGCTGCCTTGGGTCCTGTAGTCCATCGACAACCAGATGTTCCACCAATCTCTCCTTCAGTAGTGCTTCCATGATCTTCCCCACTACCGAGGTGAGACTGACTGGTCTGTAGTTCCTGCTTCCTCTTTGTTCCCACTTTTGTATAAGGGGACTACATCTGCTGTCCTCAGTCTTTGGGTACCTCCCTGTTTCAGTGATGTAAACAGGATAGCCAGAGGTTCAGCCACCACCTCTCAGTTCTTTAAGGACCCAGGGTGCACCATCTGGCCCCATTGCTTTATCAACTCTCATTACTTCCAGTTCCTTCAGGACCCTTTCGTGTAAAGGGACTTGTGTCCATTTCTGCACCATTCTCACCTTTTACTCCCTTCAGACCCATTACCCTCCTCTTCCTCAGTGAAGACTGAGCAGAAATACCTGTTCAATATGTCAGCTTTACTGTTATCCTCCACGTGGCCCCATCCTCCCCTTCAGTCTCACTATCCCTCCGTTTGTCTTTCTTTTTTCACTTATGTACCTGTAAAAGGTTTTGTCCTCTCTACCCACTGATTTTGCAATGTGTTCTTCTGTCTGAGCTTTGGCTTCCCTTACTGACCTCCCTGCCTCCCTTTGCTTCTCCTAGTACTTCTCCCTATCCCCTTCTGCCTGTGTCTTTTTGTATTGCCTGAATGCAATCTTTTTGGCTTTCACTTTCTTTGCTACCTCTTTGGAAAACCATAATGGTCTCCTCTTCCTTTTCCTCTTGCTAACCTGCTTAATGCATAATTCTGTTGTTCTTGTAATCCCATGTTAAATACTGCTCACTGTTCCTCAACCGATTCCTGTCCCATTCCCTTAATGCCTCTTTCAAGTATCTCCCCATTTCCCCAAAGTCTGCCCCCTAAAATCCAGGATCGTGTTTTTGTGTGGTTTGGTTCTGCTCTTTCTGTGATTTCAAACCACAATGACTGGTGGTCACTGTTACCCCATCACACTGTCCCTGTTTGTGAGCACAAGGTCCAGTATTGCCTTCTGCGAGTTGGTTCCATGACCAGTTGCTTGAGGAAGGTACCCTGAAGGAGTCCAGGATAAATCTGCTCCTAGTTGATGCTGCTGCTGGGATGCTCCAGTCCACGTCTGGAATATTGAAGTCTCCAACCAGTACTACCTCAACCTTGTCTGCCATCCTTTGGATGACTAGCATCAGCTCCCTATATGTTTCTTCCTCCTGGGCTGGTGGTCTATAGACCACACCAGTGCAGATGGCTGTCCCCATTTTCCTTTCCAGCTTAACCCACAGTATCTCTCCCCGTTTTGTTCCTCCTGGATCTCTGTGGCCCTTATGTCATTTTTCACATACAGTGCCACTCCTCCTCCCTTCCTGCCTGCTCTGTCTCTTCTGAATATGTTGTAGCCAGGTATGGCCATCTCCCAGTCATGGTTATCATTACACCAGGTTTCAGTGATGGCCACAATGTCCAGGTCTGACTGCACCATGACAGCCTCCAGATCTTCCATCTTGTTGCTAAGGCTCCTGGCATCTGCACACATGGCTTTCCATGATTTGACCTCCCTAGACTGTTTCGCTGTTCTACTCCAGCCCCTTCCTTGGTTGTCCTTTATCCCTGGTTCTCCTTGCTGTCTGCCCTTCTGCTGAATTTGCCCCTTTTCTGCCTATCCACCTCTTGGGCACTAATCTCCATCTTTTGCACACTGCTTTGCAGAGATAGCCACTCCTCTGGTTCACTGGTTCCACTGCTAGCTGTGGGGGGTGAGCAAGTAGGTACCCTCCTTGCTGGCCTGCCACCCCCTTTGCTAGTTTAAATGCTTGTCAATGTAGCATTTAAACTTATCATTGAGTGCTTGATTCCCTCCAGGATGGATGCAGGCCATCAGACTTGAACAAACCTCCATCCCTCAGGTGGGTCCCCAGTCACCAATGAATCCAAACCCTTCCTCCACAGCACCAGTTCTTCAACCATGAGTTAAAGTTCCTGGTGCATGCACTCCTATGCGCTCCCTTGCCTCTCGCAGGTAGTAGTTCTGAGAAAGTGACAGAAGTAGCTACTTGCTTCAAGACGCTTTCTCTTAAATCCAAATTTAAAAAGACTCGTGGTGTCTGCCTGAACTTGTGAATACTGACTGAGAATTTTTGTGTTACTCAGTATTAATAAATGCAACAAGGAAAAGTGCGTCTTGTCTTTTTTTTTTTTTTTTTTAATAATAAACTTAAGAAAACCTGACTGTCTAGTCTGATTATTTTATAAAGATTTTAGATAGTCCACAGACAGCATAGCTTGTAAAAAGCAATAGTCAGATTATTTTTTTATAAAGTATTCGATTTTAAAGTAGGTTGTAAAAACAAATTATACATTTTTTGCAGATCCTTCTTAAATTTTAGTGAAGCAAGCAATACTCCACAATCCACAGAGTAGATTGGTAGGGCAAAAAGTTACAAGTCGTAGTAGCTCATGAACTGGCTTTTTAACTAGCTTTGAGCTACCTGGGCTAGCAGTAGCTCTTTACTTTTCTATGATTTAGTTCACACAGCAAGTATAGCAAGTTGCAGCAAGCACCCTTCACAGGAATAAAAAGACCAGTTTAAAATTGACTTGGGCACCTCGGCTACAAGTAGTTTAACTGTTATTAGATCAGAGAGCTGTGGCTTGATAGCTTTAGCTTTCTTAGCAAGAATTAGTTGAAACAGCTGAACAGCTCTAGCCTCTTAGTACAGATTTTCAAAAGTCCCCACCCCAGACAGTAACTGACTGAGTCTGTAGACTGTGAATATAATGATGAGACCATTAAACTTTTTAGTCTTATCTTATTGCTTCAGGGTCAGCCTTCAAACTAAGAGAAAGACAGTAAAGGCACCCTCACAGACAGTAGCACTTTCTCAACCTTTTAATGACTTGAACTTTTTTTTTTTTTTAGTTGTTTAACCAGGTATAGCACACTAAGCTGAAAGCTTTTTTACAGGAGCGACCTGGGAGCACAAGGTGGTTAAGTGACTTGCTCAGGGTCACACAGTATGCAAGTGGAAGCTGTGGGATTCAAACCCAGGTCTGGTCTGCTGGATGTCACCAAATTTGCAGCTCAGAGCCTTAGACCACTACGCTATACTGCCTACAGTATAACTTCCTACCTAACTTCCCAAAATAGAATGCTAATTTCCTCAGCTCAAGTTATAAATAGCTTTTTGAATTGATGGCCAGATAGCTTCAGTTAGGTAAGGTTTGGTTAGGCATAGGCAGGGCAAGCATTAGTAATTCTAACAACAACAAAACCTTTTACTGTATTGAGGAAGGCAAGCAAAGTCTGTAATTAATGGTCCCCGACTGACTTTTATATGCTGTAGTCAGCACTTTCTGCCTCTCTTGCTGTAATTTCAGCAAAATATTATGTTATACAACAAGCTAAGGCAGTAGTAGCTACTAGCAAGCTATAATATGTCTATGTTATGCAATTAGACTGGTGGTAAATTCAGCTTGCTTCACTCTGCAGTGCAGGCTAAGCGCTCCAGAGGTAACATGTCTCACTGAGATACCCCTCTCTCCATGTGTCACCACTGATTTTGAGATCCTGATTTGCCCCCCTTCAAATGCCGCCTAATACTGTAACCTAATGTTCTCCATGTTGTTTCCAAATTTCTGCCCCTCTGGAGAGAGACCTTAACAGTCTCACACCCACTCCCCTCCCCGATTAAGTCCCAAAGTGCTCTCAGGTTCAATAAAAAAAAAAAAAAAAAGTAAACACAGCTCTTAAGAGCTTTTGGTTCTTTTAGTTTAATTCAGACTGATCGTCAATCCCGATTGCAATGGGGAAGGAAGGCAGCAACTACCACACGACGAGTCACTGTCTGCAGACTAAGTGCTTCCAGAGGTAATGTCTCTCTCACTGATACCCCTCTCCATGTGTCACCACTGATTTTTTGAGAGCCTGATTTCTGCCGCCCCAATTTCAAATGCCTAGTACTTGTAACTTAAATTAATGCTCTCCGTGTCGTTTCAAATTTCTACCTCTGGAGAGAGACCTTAACAGTCTCTAAACTCGCCGCCCCTCCCCAATTAACTCCAGTCTCCCGCACAGTGCTCTCTCAGGTTCAATAAAAAAAAAAAAAATAACACAGGCAGGCTGGGCAACTTTTAAGAGAACTTTTGGTTCTTTTAGTTTTTTTTGTTCAACAAGGAAGTGGAACTGGAACCGATAGCTACTCTAGCAGGCAGCAACAACCCTGCCACGCGACGAGTCGACCTGTCTCTACACTACCAAGAGACAGAATGGCATTGTCACGTTTTGCGATCCTCTTCCTTGGAGACTCGCAGCATGTCAGATGATGCCATGAAGAGCACACATGTGATCGGCTCTTCTTGGCATTAGCGGTTTAGTGCTGTTGCGCCTGCGCTTCTCCAGTCTGCTTCTCAGTCCCGATGGCTCCCCTGCCCGTACAGTGAACCCTGAAAAAAAAAAAGTGAAGAGAGGCAAAAACGAAAAAAAAAAACGAGCTCCACACAATTACCTTAGGTGCCCAAGTGGGCATGTATTAAGAATAAACAGCAGGTGTCCTGAGGCAATAGTACATGCCCTTGGGCACCTAAGATATAGGAATTTCGCACCCTGGTAGGTACACATCCTGCATATCTCAGTGCACAAAGCCATTGGCCCGCCAAGCAGGGGCAAGAGGGTCTGAAGGAGAGAGCATCCTGAACCTCTTGTATTCCACATATAGGTTCAGGGAGGCTGAGATCGAGAATGGGTCCGAGATCTCCAGTCTTCTTGGTACAAGGAAGAAATGGGAATAGTAACCAGTCAGTGGAGGTGAGGGATGGGCTCCATAGCCTGCATGAGAGACAGAGATTTCTTCCTTGACCAAAGGAAGATGGTCCCTTGAGTAAGAGGAGTTCAGAGGGGGGTGACGTGGAGGTTTTTGCAGAAACTCTATGGAGTGCCCCTCTGCTATGATCTGAAGCACCCATGAATTCGATGTTATCCTCTCCCAGCCCGGAAGGTGGAGGGAGAATCTCCCTCCTACCGGTTCCTCCCAGGTGTCCGGAGGTGGTGAGAGAGGGAAAGAGTCAGGTGGTGTGAGGCAGCGCCGCAGCTGGGGCGCCTGCTGCTTTTGGTGGCGGGGGCCTGGCAGCTGTGGGGGCCCGACGTTTAGTGTCCCGCCTTCCCTGAGGTTTCGCTTGAGGCCAGGCCTACCGAAAGGGACGGCACTGTGGGGATGGGGACGGTACACTGAATCAACAGATTTAGGGCCGTCCCCTTCTCCTAAGTCAGTGATGATGTCCTTGACATCACCACAAAGCACAGAACCTCAAAGGTGCTTCTTGAATTGCTGACTGCACCTCCGGGACCAGACCTGACACACAGAGCCATGCATGACGCTGAAGACTGGCCGAAACACAGAGCTCCGTCCTGCGGTGTCTACTGCATCGTAGGTCATCCTCAGAATATAATGACTGGCTGAACGAGCAGAACGGACCAGGTCAGCTAACTCCTGTTTGACTTGGGAGTCGGGCAAGGAGTCAATCTTGGATTCCGCCTGGGTAAGGACAGCCTTCTGGTAATCCCCCACATGTGCTACATAATTTAGGGCCCTAATCCCCAGTGTGGAAGAAGCATAGAGCTTCCTTCCATACTGATCCAGAAGGCGAGATTCCTTATCCGGGGGAGACGAGCTCAAATGTTTCGGGTGTGCTGACCGGCCGTGAGCGGCGCTAATCACAACAGAGTCTGCACGGGGGTGAGAGTCTAAAAAGTCTACACCCTCCGGAGCCTGGTATAGCCTGTTAGACTTCCGAGGAAGTGGGGCTAAAGCCGATGGTTGTTTCCAAATAGTGGAAACAAGGTGGGCGTGAGGCTCGATCCAGGGTGGCACTAGAGTAGGAGCCATAAGGGGCAAGTCCAGATGTTCGGCAAGTTTAACCCGCTGAGGATCTGGCTCTAAGGAACGCCACTGATGGACTTCCTGGATCTTCCTGAGCAACTCCGTGAAGGAAGGATCCTCTGGAGGAGACTTCGGAGGAGTCCTCGGCCAGGGCTGGGACGAGAGCATGGCTCGTCGTCTTTCCGGAACAGCCATCGGAGGCCTCCGAGGAGTCCGAGAGAGAAGAAGAGGAATGCGAAGCAGAGTAAGACTCCCTAGCTCGTCTAGGGGGAAGAACGGGTTCCTTAGGGGGATCCCCGGAAGCGTGTCCTGCCCCTCTCTGGATCCCGAGGGCAGAGCCCGGGAATCCGGAAGCGAAGAGGGAGTATGCCGTCTGGGGCGTACAGGAGCCGGGGGTGGCACCATCGCCGTAAGATGGCTCTCAACTTCCTTGGTGAGCTGAGCCTTGGCCTCAGCCCACCAAGAGGCGAGATTCTCCTGGAGATCCACCGGCGGCCTAAGGGGCGGTGGGGGGGGGGGAGAATACTGTAGTTGTATGGATGAAATCCATAAGGAGAGTATCCGTAACCCGGCTGCGCGAATACCGGAGCTGGGTATTGCGGCGTCGGTGGAGTCGGCGCCGGGTACTGCGGCGCAGGATACTGTGGACCTGGGAAAACCAGCGTCTGATAAGACGGCAGATACCCAGGCACCGGAGGAGCTGCCGGAGCAGACGGCCCAGTCGGGAACTCCACGGGCAGATCGACCGGGATAGGCCCGTGGGGTCGAGGGCCCGATGGAAGAGGAATATTCCCCGCCGGTGTCGGAGGGGCCGGTGTCAGAGCCGGCATCTGGGGAGCTGACATCAGATCCGGCTCTGTAGAAAGAGGATCAGACGGTGGCCCAGGATCCCGAGCCTCGCCCGGGGATGGAGGTGAAAAATCCCCGGGGTCAGGCAGGGGGGACTCTGGCTCCCTGGACGGCAGCGAGGGCTGCGGGGAACCTGGGACGACAGACGGAGCAGGGTCTGCCATAGGCTCCAAGGCCCGGCGCACGTCGGAGGAACAGACATGCAACTTAGGGGCCGAGTCCCGGCGGACGCCAGAGGAGCCGGCGTCCAACCGGGGTCCCTCGTCGGAGACAGGCCGAGATGAGAGGCCCGTCCAATGGGGACGCTGCCGCGGCGCCGCCAAGGGTCGGGCGTCTTAGCGGCCTTCTCCCGGCGTACAGAGGAGCAGGCGTCCGGTTTATGGGAGGTGCCCGCATCAGTAGGCCCGCAAGCCCTGCGGCGGTACTGGAGGCTGAAGCCTCTCCTTTGCCGGAGGAGCACCAGCCGGAGGCCTCGGTATCGAACCCACAGAGGCGGGCCGATGCCTCCTCCAAAGCCTTGGAGGCTGCCGTCCGGGCGTCCCGGAGGGGATGTTACCTTGGTCAGCTCTGGCCGCAGTCGCTGAGGAGGAGGCCTTCTCTTCTCCCGTGCCTTTCTTTGTCCCGCTTTTGTGTCTCCGGGAGGTCGACGCCTGCGAAGCTTCTTCAACTCCTTCTCCATCATGGACATCTCTTCTTGAGGAGATGGGCTTGAACTGCTGGCGCCCGTCTGCGGGTGGCCGCGTTGAAATGAAGGCAGTCACGGACACTTTGCAGGCGTGGTCGGGCCCTAAACAGAAAAGGCAGAGGAGTGACAGTCTTTGTGAGGCAGTTGGGCGCCCGCGAGTCGCACTTATTTTTGAAGAGGACTTACATATACCGGTCGCTCACCTGACGAAGAAAATACAAAATACTGATACTTTTCGGAAAAACCGACGAAGCAACAAGACTGAGCGTTATGAACTTAACCGCTAGGTGCAGCACGAGCTGACGGCGGGAAAGAACTGGAAGGCGGGCATATGGGACCGCCCCTTTATACCGACGTCGTCTGACACCAGTCACCTGACGTGGGGGCGGTCCCCGCCAGGGACTGCTAGCTAGAAATTTTTCCGTGGGGTCCTGCCGCCAGCCGGCATCAGTCCTATATGTAATTACCTACTGCAAGAGCCCTCTCGAAGTAAGATCTTTCGTTTATCCTCTGGTTTTGTACCCCTGCCCCCAGGTCACATCTGGAAATGAGCTTCTGCTCATGGTGCCGTTCCCAGTTATCAAATGTTAAATAAAATAAATACCACCCCCCAATCCCTCTTCTCCTCCAGGGTGCACAAACTCAAGTGTCTCAGCCTTTCCTCATAGGTTCTGCCTTCCATCCCCTGTATTAATGTTGTCGCACTACGCTGCACTGCCTCGAGCAGCCTAATATCCTTCATCAAATATGGACACCAGTACTGCACACAGTGCTCCAAATGTGACCTGAACAAGGACCTGTACAGGGGGGAGGATCATATCCCTGTGTCTGAACGAGTACCCCTGCGCAATGCACCCCAGCATCCTACTGGTCTTAGCCGCAGCCTTCCTGCACCAAGCAGAGTTGTTCATGCTCCCTGTTACTACGGCATCTGGATCCTACTCAGTGACACCCAACCGCACCCCACCCAACCAATATTCCCTCCTCTGGTTCTTAACTCAGAAGTGCATAACTTTGCACTTCTTTGCATTAGAACCCATTTGCCACCTTGCCAACCACTCCTCGAGTCTGGTTAGGTCACCCTGTAGCTTCTGCCACCCCTCTATGTCATCCAAAACAGCCCCCATCTTGGCGTCAAACAAACTGATCTTGCTCCCAATCCCGTGTGCAATATCCAATATGAACAGACCAAATAACACCGGCCCCAGCACAGAGCCCTGCGGCATACCGCTGGTCACTGGCCTAGGAGAGTGCCCCCCCAATAACCACCCATTGCAGTCTTTCAGCCAATTCTTGATCCAGTTAGCCATCTTAGCCCCCACCCCACGTATTTTAGCTTTGCGCCCCCCCCCCAATGAGGGACCAAATCAAAGGCCTTGCTGAAATTTGTATGGCCCTTGTTCAACTCCCTTGTGACCCAGTCATAGTATTCTATTAGGTTGGTCTGGCATGATCTCCCGAAGACAAACCCATACTGCTGCCCATCCTGGAGCTTACCTGACCTCCAGGAAGGTTACCAGTCTCTTTCAAGATTGCTTCTATAGGTTTACCCACTATGGAAATGAGACTGACCTGTCTAATTACCCGGCTCATCCTTTGGGCCACTCTTGTGGATAGGCACCACATTAGCCAACCTCCAGTCCTGCAGCACGCACCCAGTGTCCAGAGAGGTGTTTAACAGGTCAGCCAGTGGCCTAGCCAACATCTCCGCCATCTACCTCAACACCCTAGAGTAAATGCCATCTGGACCTGGTGCCTTATCCATACTAAGTGCCTTCAGACCTTCCAATACTTTGCTTTCCAGAATCACCCCATCAGTCACCTCCTCCCCCCTTGTCCCCACCCTCCCAGTCCATGGAGGTAGCGGACCTCCTACATGTCTCGTGAACACAGAGCAGAAGTATTCATTCAGTACTTTTGCCTGTTCCTCCTTCTCTACCAACCCCCGTCCTATTTTTTTCCTCCCTTACTCATCTATACAATTCCTTCTCCCCTTCCCTGATGCCCCGTAGTACATTGTTGTGGTACTGCCTGTCTGCATTTGGACTGATGGACCCTCTAAGGGGAGAGGAGGAGACTACTGCTAGCAGTATTGCCCTGAGCTCAAGGAAGTTCATGTGCTCCCAGAGTCTCCTTAGAGCTCCAAATGCCATTTATCGTGTGGTACTCTGGGTGGATATCCCACCCTAGGAGTGAAACATCTGTTATAAGGACCTAGGTGGGAGATTTCTGGAGGAAGGACATTCCTTCTCCAAAATGCCTTCTCTGAGGTTGCTTTCCTTCTTCCACCACTCCAATGCCTATACACAGCTTTTTGTGACTGGCACTAGTTGAGACAGTGAGTCAGACCTTTGGGGCCAGTAGCCTCTTGGTTGGTACTGTATGTTCCTCATCTAGAATCTGGCCCATGGCACTATATTTTGGGATGAAGACATATGGCCTAGCAGCTGCAAAAAAAAAAAAAAACACAATCATTTGCCAGTCATGGGTGACCTAGAGTAAAGGACTCTGCACTGGCAATTAGATCTGCTACTCTGACCTGCAGAAGAAAAGCCTTTCTCTGCAAGGTATCCGGTTCAGCTCAGAGGACGTCAAGGGCCTATACTGGTTCTGTCTGGGACTTCTGCAGGTTTATTAGGAACCCCAGGTTTTCCAAGGTGTGTCTTACTAGCTGTATGGAGCAGACTGCCTCTATTTTCCTGGAGACTAGCCAGTCATCCAGGTAAGGAAACCACCACACGCCGCCTCATAGGAAGGCTGCCGCCACATCTAAGTACTCCTAGAACACCCCTGGTGCTGATGTGAGGCCAAAGGAGGGCTGTGAACTGATACTGGCAAGTTCCCAGCCTGAACTCTAGACACTTTTTGTAACTGGGTCTGATAGGGATGTGGAAGTAGAATCATTCGGATCCAGTGACCCTAACTGCAAAGATGGCATTACTGTGCCCAGTAGGATCATCTTGAATTTTTCTTCTTGATATATCTGTCTGGATACCTTGAAATCGCACCTTAAATCTAGAATGGGTCACCATTCCCCATCTTCTTGTGGTTTAGGATGTACTGCTCTGACACCAGGCCAACTTAAAATTTACTCTGGGTGGAGGCACCACACTAAACTTTATTTAAGTCTTGGGTAACTGGGTAAGTGCATGGATCCAGGGGACCATTTTCAGGTACGACCCAGGCCACACAGGCAGCGACAAGTAATACAATTAGTAATGGTATCAGGGTATCAGGAGCAAAATGAGCCTCTTTGTGGATGACTCGAAGCTGGGGGTGGTAGTAGATGGGGAAGAGGTTAGGGAAGCCCTGCAAAGGAACCTGGAGGTGCTGAGCGGTGGTCATGCAACTGGAAACTGAAATTTAATGCAGAGAAGTGCAGGGTTCCTCACCTGGGACCTAGGAACCCTAGCCACGTGTATACCCTGGGAGGGTTGCATTGCTGGCTTCTAGTGTGGAAAGGTATCTGGGGGTGATGGTGGACGCCAGAATGAACAACTCTGAGCAGTGTAGGAGGGCTGCAGCTAAGGCCAATAAAATGCTAGGATGCATCGCTGGGGGATTACATCACGAAGCAGGGAGGTGATTCTGTCACTGTACAACTGCCTGGTTAGGCTGCACCTGGAACACTGCATGCAGTTTTGGTGGCCGCACTTAAAGGAGGACATTGTACTGCTGGAAAGGGTCCCGAGGAGAGTGACTACAATGATTCAGGGTCGCAGTGATAGATCCTATGGGACAGGCTTGTAGACCTCAGCCTGTACTCACTGGAGGGGAGAGAGAGAAGAGATATGATTGAGGTTTTCAAGTATCTAAAAGGGTTAAATGGGGGAGGGGAGGAGAAGACTTGCTATGGCTTTACAGAGGAAGGGGAAGGCCACTGGGGCACAGCTTAAGGCTGGAGAGTGGGAGACTCAGGGGAGAGGAGGAGGCATTACTTCACAAAGAAGGTGGTGGAGCCATGGAATGCTCTGCCAGAGGAACTGGTGGAGGTTGGCATGCTGGAGGGTTCAAGAAGGGCTGGGACAGGTATAGAAGGAGGAGGGTGAGGACTGGAAAGTTCAAGCCTGGGAGGGAGCTGGGGTGGGAGGCAGCGGTACCCATTACAGAACATCAAGCAGACTCTATAGACCATGAGGCCTACTCTGCTGGCATTTTAGCATGTTTGTTCACCAATGATGTCTGTCTATCCAGATGACTTGTACCAAGTGGAAATAAACATTGGTGAACAAAGAAAGTAACACAAGAAAGAAAATTAAGGAGAGCCTGAAAAAAAAAAAAAAAAAAAACACACACACACGACAATAGCCAAGTGGGAGAACCTGAGAAGTAGGTAGTGAGGGATGTAAGAAAAGGAGTCCAAAGAAATGAGAGAGGGCAGGGGAGGCCAAAGCAGCCCAAGAGGAAAAAGTCAGCAAGGTGGGGGTGGGGTTATCCAAGCTAGCAATGGCATGTGGCCTCATCAAGCAGTCAGGATTTAAGATGTCTTGAAAGTGGCATGGGAGTCCAGAGGAGTAAGGCTGGGATTCTGTTCCAAGTGGGAGCAGCTACAGATAACGCTCTGCTACCCATAGCCAAGGAGACTTACGGAATATCCGGTGGGGGGACTGAGGATGCACGCAGACACCTTGAGGAAATTCTGGTTTGGAGGAGATACATATAAGGGGAGGCTTTGCCATGCCTGATGGCGCTGTCCAGGAAGCAGCCAAGCCCATAATTAAACCTGCACTGGGAGCCAGCCACGAGTCTGGCAGAGGCGGCAGTGGTGAGTGGAACATGGTGCCTGGAGAGTGAAATCATATGTTACTGTACGTGGAGCAGAGGCGCACACAAGGCTGAGGATGTGTGTGAGTAAATAGGGAGCAGTAGTCAATCATGGGTAGCAGGTTGCCTTGGGCAATGACTCAAACTGGCTTCCTGGTCAGGAGTGACTTTATTCGATAGGCCGCATCAAGTTTCTGGTCAATAGTATGGATAACAGAGATATGATTGGAAAAGGAGAGGACGGGTCCAAGATAACTCCCAGATATTTGAAGGTTAGTACATTTTCAAGTACTTATGATCTGGGTTTAAAGCCCCCCCCAAAAAAAAATCAGGAAAAAAAAATCAGAACCCAGGCCCCTCAACCTCATCTGAGCCCACAAGGCAGGGGTAGCAACCACAACATCCATGGCAACTCAGTTTTCCCCAGGGACCTTTTTTGGGCACCAAGCCAATCGGGGATACCCTGAGATTTGGCAGGGGAAGGCCAAATATAGATGACTCGCCCTCCTTGTCCTTACCTCCTTTTCCTGTGTACTCCAGACCACTTGCAGGTGGTCTCTGGCTGACTTCAAATTATCTACTTCATACCCCCAGCAGGGACCAGTGTATGAAATTTTGAAGCTACTGAGAAACCCTCAGCCAAAAGGCAGACAGCCTCACAGTCCAGGCACTGGTCTAGCCAGAGTTTACACCTGTTCACCTTAACCGGGATGGGCAAGCTTGCTACATTGGAATTTATTACATTCTTTCCAGAAGGGGTGGTTGCCTCCCTTTGGGGTGTCCCAATAGAAAACCTACAATTTGTGTGGATGCCCCCCCCCCCCATGCATCACATCCACCAGAAGAGACGTGTCCAACATGCCCCAACTACATGTTCAATATTAGAAGTACTTTTATACAATAATCTGCATGTATTTTCTCAAAACTGTATGTAATCATACTGTCTTAAGTGTTTTGAGCTGGACGGATCTGCATTGCCTCTGGAGCTGCTTAATTGTATTTTTTTTTTTTTTTTTGACTATGCATTTGATTCTGGACCTTCGTAAATAAGCACTCAAAGGTAATCTCCAAAGTTTTAAATAAATAAAAATCCTGGAAAAAGGCCCTCGCCCCACTGTGATGCAGGGACCTTTTCTACTTTCCTTGCTTGCACTAACTTCTTTATATCCAGTTCCAACAGATTTCTTTCTGTTGAGTGATATGGAAAGTTTTTGGTCTCTACCCCGACCTACTACTTCCAGGACCTATTTGTTTTGGGGATTGTTTTCCAAAGTAGTTTGTCAGCCTTCCTCCCAACGGCAATGGCTGACTGTAGACCTGGGCAAAATTATCAGGGTTTTGTTTTGGCTGTGGCTTGGGGCTAAAGCTGCACCACCATGCACCCCTTCTGCCCCTACTCCACAGTACTCTTTGTGGCTGATACAGCCAGAATAGGGCTTGGAGTTGTAACCTCTGTCCCTACCTCCCCTTCCATGAGGCCTGTAAGAAATGGTGGCATGTGAGTAGAAATTTTGCAAGTGGCTCTGAACTCATCCACTTTTTTCATATACGCCTCTGTTCTGCCACCAAATAAGGAGTCTCCCTCAAAGAGGAAGTCAGTGGCTTCCACCCGGGTGTCCTTGGGTAAGAATTGTGGCCCTTAGCCAGGCAAACCTCCAGAGTGTCACTGCATGAGCCAAGACATTAGATGCAGTCTCACTGGTACCTACAGCCACGTGAAACTGGTATTTAGTGGCATCCAGGGTGGACTGTGCTGTTGCTGCCAGATTCTGTGCCACTTCACCATCTACTTTATCACTCTGTGCCAGTATTGCATTCCACAGTGCTTTCTGGTACATTGTCTGTGTAGGACACATAAGCTGCCAGTCTTAACAAGAAAGTTGTGTCCACTTTTTTGGCCACGGTATCCATTTTCCTGGAACTCTTTTCAGGGGCTGTGTAGAGAGAGTGACTTTGGTCCAAACTGGCAGCCACCTGTACTACTTTCTGATCAGGGTGGCCATACAGGTATTCGACGCCCCCAGTCCATCTGATACTTCTCAGTTTTCTTATCAATGTCAGCTGCAGAATTTGGTGCCGACATGATTTTTGAAGAGACTTCAGGGATTTGTGGATGGGGACCATTAGCCTCCTTGTAGGAGCTAATCCCATCATGTCTATAAATTCCAGTTCCTCCTCATCCTCTTCCGTTTCATGAGAGGGGATATTGAGGGTATCCACCATTTGTCTGATTAAGGAGGACTAACTGGTACAGTCAATAACTCTAGGAGGGGAACTGAACTCTTGAACAGGGAAGCCATGAAGTTCTGTATGTTCACCCTCTTTTTTTTTTGGTAAAGTGCAAGGTCACGCACCTTGGAGCCAGGAATCCCAAGAACAGCTACTGACTGGGGGAAGTGCAGGTAATGGCTTCAGAGAGGAAAGGGTCCTGGGGTAATAGTCACAGGGACATGAAGGTATCTGAACAGTGTAGGAGAGCTGCAGCAAGGGCAAACAGGATGCTGGGGTGCATTGCCAGAGGATCACCTCTCGAAGGGGAGGTCATCCTGCCACTGTATAGATCACTGGTGAGGCCACACTTTGAATACTGTGTACAGTACTGGTGCCGATACCTCAAAAGGCTGTGAGATTACTGGAGGGGTGCAGCGTAGGTCTACAAAAAGCATGGGACTGGGGATTGCCATACAAGGAAAAGTTGAAAGAGCTCAACATGTACTCGCTGAAGACAGAAGGGTAAGAGGGAACATGATAAAGACCATTAAGTACTTGAAAGGCATAAACAAAGACAGGGAGGGATAACTGTTCCACTTAAGGGGAGGGTCACAAGGGGCACAGTCTGAAGTTGGAAGGGGAAGGTTTAGGAGGGAGATGAGAAGGCACTACTTCACAGAGAGAGTGGTGACAGGTTGGAACACATTGTCGGAGGAGTTAATCGCTCAAAGAACAGTGGATAGATTTAAGCTGGGTTGGGATAAAGTCAAGGGTAGGGTTAGTACTGACAAAAACACAAGGGGGGAAGAAAGACCGGAAAAGAGAAGGAAGAGAGGGGCTTGGGGGGGCAGCTGTAGTGATCTGAAACTAAGCTGCACAATCGGGCAGACTTGATAGACCTGTTGGCCTTTTTCTGTCAGCAATTTCGTATGTTCGTATATTTTATTCATTTTCAGTGATGAAACATTACATATCATGCCCAACTAGGACACACAGGAACAACAACAAAATCGTGGTACACCATTCAGGATAGAAACTCATCTCCTAGTTCAGTTCGAGCTAAGGGAAAAACAATCGATTTATAGTTCCATTAATAATTGTCCACGTTTTGCCATGGAACTGCAGCCCAGGCGCACATAGCCTTTACCTAGAACAATGATTCAGTAGAAGACAAAAAAAAAAGAAGAATGCCTGCCCTTTCAAAGGACATGGTGCCATGCATTATTCATAATAAACTATCATCATCCCTCAAAAATAGACCTAGAATATCTGATGTAAGAGTCTACGTCAATACCTTATTAGAGACAACAGGAAAGGATTTCAAATTGGTAGCTGTTTATAAATGTTCCAGTTTACAAAAAGGACATCCATAAGCTGAAATGATCCCCCTGTAACTGTACCTGAATAAAAGGAGATATGAAAAACTGTATTTTGCATTGTTTTGTTTTTATGGGTAGCATTCTGTTGCAGCTCTCGTCACGGAACCAGTAATCTGGAGTTTTAACTACGTCACGCTTTGAGGAAAGAAGTAAGCATAGTTCTGATAGGACAATAGCTCATGTTTAGCATTCTGTACTCAAACTGTGACATAGTAAACACTCCAAATTACTGGTTCCAGTAAAAGAACTGTTCACAATGTTGTTCGTAAAAAAAACAAATTGAGAACACATTTTTTCACATCAATATTTATTAAGGTACAGTTAAATATGGTACATTTGGAGGCAAGTTTATCATTTCTTACTAGGAACATTACTAACTGCTGCCAGTTGGCACATATTTCCTGTCCCCTTTAAACCTTCCAAAAGTAGAACACTGGGGCACAGTTCCACCCCTTTGTTTAATTAAACAGTAAAGAACGTGTTTAATAATGATATTGCTCAGGAATATCTGGGCATCAGAAATACTTAAACTGGAATAAACAAGAAAATGCATTTGCTTGCATGCCTAACTGAGCCTACTGAATTGGACTTAAAACTATGGGCAGCAGAGCTGCTCACCACGATCCCAACCCGGTCAAGTGATCCTAACTGCAAAATAAAAGGTTACTGCTGCACAGAACAGGATAATTCCAGCTACAGTAGAACAACATAATAAATCTGTAAGTTATGCAGTCCTTATAAAGTCCCGTCCTGTAACTGAGTCACATCAAGAGAGAGGAGAAAAGAGACACAGATACAGACATAGAGACAGACAAACAGACAGACAGACACACACACACACACAGAATATGAATATCAAGGGTCATCCTATACCTCTTTCACCCCTCGTCCAGCACCGCTCTCTCCATCTCTAATTGTCGCGTTTCTTTTGGAGCTCCATAGCCATTTCCCTGCATCGGAGGGGTCCATAAAGATAAATTTTATCTTGAAAAACAATGCAGAGCTTCGCAGGGAACAGAAGTGCATGAGTTATGTCCAGGTTGTGTAGGACAGCAAAGACCCCATCAAATTTCTTTTTCCGCTGGCATGTGGCATAAGAGATATCAGGAAAAACCAGGATAGTATGCCCCTCAAAAAACAGAGGGTGATGTCACCTGGTCAACTTGAAGCAACTTGTCTCAGATCGCCATAGAATCGAGGACCACTAACACAGCACGCTGTTGATCACCATCTTTTCTGCCTCGGGTGCGGAGACGATAGGCCTTCAGGATGGGCCATTCAGGAGTCTCAGTGCTGCTCAAGTTGGTCTTTAAGTCATTCTTTAAAAAAAAAAAAAAAAACAGGGGTAGATGGTCACCCTCCACTGCTTCCGGGATACCAAGTAGGCGAACATTCATGGCATGAATCTGGTTTTCTAATATTTCCAGACTTATGTGTCAGTTTGGAATCCTTTGCACATTGTGTGAAAGCCGTACTATAAACGGTCTGCCTTTTGACTTTTTCCGTCTCAGTTTTTAAAACATCCATAGAGGTTTCCACTGTAGACGTACATGTAGTGAGAGTCAAATTTATTATTCACAGCGAAGACAGATGCTAGGAGCTGCCACATTTTAGACCCCAGGGATTGCAAGGTTTCGTCCTGCCCATAGTCATTTGCTCAGTCTGTAGGCATTGATCTGATGCTGGACCCTGCCACTCCAGACTTTCCCCTATTGTTTTTTGTTTCCCCCGCATGCTGAACAGATTTTGGCTTGCCTATTCTAATTTGTGCTCTTTTGCATATCAGCCGAAGTGACAGCTGTGTACATCTGAACATATGAAGAAGCACAACAGATGGAGGCCATTTGGTTCATCAAGTTCGTTCGTATTGCAGGGTCCACAGCCTGAGCCAATGTCCCTGCCTCCTTCCTCCCTCCCTCCCCACTCCTCCCATCCTCCCTACCCATGATTCTTACACCTTTCCCTATGCTTATCCCAGCCTCTCTTGAAAGCTGCCCACTGTCTTCAACAAGACAAGACGACCTCTTCCAGCAGCGCATTCCAAGTGTCCACCATCCTCTCTGCGAGTGCTTCCTGACCTCCCTCCTAAACCTACCACCCTCCAGCTTAAGACTGTGCTCCCTCGTGTTATGGTTGCCACTCAGCTTAGAGACTCTCCTTATCAGCCTTACTTATCCCTTACAAGTACTGTACCTGAAAGTCCTAATCGTGTTCTCTCTCTCTCTCTTCCAGGGAGTACATGTCCAGTGCCCTCAACCTCTCCTCTTTTGCCTTACCCTACTGACCCACTATCATCTTTGTAGCCCTCCTCTGAACTTCTCCAGCTGGTAAATGTCCTTTTGAGGTGTGGGCACCAGTACTGAACTCCACACTCCAGATGCGGCTTTACCAGCGACCTGTACAAGCATAACCTCCTTTCTCCTACTATTGATCCCCCTAGATGTCCATCCCAGCATCTTGTTTGCCTTTGCTGCTGCTTTCTTGCACTGCATGGAGTGCTTCAGGTCACTAGTGATCATCACACCCAGGTCCTTCTCTTCTGATGCAGATAATCAGACTCCACCGAGGTAGTACTCCGTCCTGAGATTCTTGGCTCCAATATGCATAACTTTGCATTTCTTGGCAACGAAGCCGAGCTGCCATATCCTGGACCACCTCCCCAGCTTTTCCAGATCTTCCTGTAGCTCCTGTATCCCTTCAGCTGTGTCCACTCTCCCGCAGAGCTTGGCGTCATCCGCGAATAGGCACATTTTGCCCATAATGCCATCCCCAATGTCACTGATGAAGACATTGAACACCACCAGTCCCAGCACCGTGCCCTGCAGGACCCCACTGGTTACCTTTCTGGTGCCAGATAACTCCCCCCCAACAACCACCCTCTGGGTTCTGTCCCTCAGCCAGTTTTCCACCCATCTGGCCATCTTTTCCCTAAACCCAAGATCCACCAACTTCCTGATCAATCTTTTGTGGGGTACAGAGTCAAAAGCCTTGCCTGAAATCTAGATAGAGGATGTCTACTGCTTGGCACCCGTCTACTGTCTTAGTGACACAGTCAAAAGAAGTCAATCAGATTCGTTTGACACAGTGTCTCCCCCCATGAACCCATGCTGCCTCGTATCCTGGAGACCATGCTCCTCTAGATATTCCGCCAACCTTTCCTTTAGTATGGTCTCATGAACTTGCCCACAATGGAGGTCAGACTGACCGGTCTGTAATTCCCTGGTCATCCTTGAGACCACTTTTCTGGAGGAGCACATGTGATGTTCTCCAGTCCTGTGGTACCACGCCAGACTCTAGTGAACTATTAAATAGGTCTGCCAGTGGCCCTGCCAGATCCTCAGCCAGTTCCTTTAGTACCCTTGGATGTACTCTGTCCAGACATGATGATTTGTCCACCTTCAACGGCATCAGCCCCTCCCTCACTCTATCCTCCTCTATCACTATATCTGTGTTCCCTTCCCTTCCTACTCCTCTTTTCCCTCCTGAAGGCACTGGTCCATCCTTTTTCACTGGTGAAGGTGGAACAGAAGTATTCATTTAGTTTCTCTGCTTCCACTCCATTATCCTCTACCCACTCCACCCCTTTCTTAAATCAAGTTAAATTAATACAATTAAGTGTAAATCAAGTTTGTAAAATTAGCAATATTTGCAAATTAACAGCTTCGCGATGCAGAGCTCCAACAGTCAGGTATCCTTCAAGCTTGGGCTCCACATCGCCCAACCCCCATCCTAATATACTGTATATTCCACTCCTACACAGGCTGCTGGTCAGGGACCATTAAATACATTTCCAATGGCCTGGAAAAAACTGACATAGCTTTGTCACGTCCTCTGTTGAGGGCATTTGATTCTACTCCACTGTTTTCTCCCCCCCTTTTCTTTTCTAGGTGGAGCAGCAGTAAATACAGGTTACTCACCTGTAACAGGAGTTCTAGGAGTGGTACATGTTGTTCATCCGCACTTGTTGGCAGGTACCTTGAAGCTTTAAGATGTGCAGAAAGTCTTCAAGCTGGCTCCTCCCACCGACCCACCCAGGTGGTAAAACCCTCAGCTCACGCCCCATGATGCCAGATCTAGCCGCTGGAAGCCAGCTTACGTGTCGAAGCCGTGGAGGTCAGGTGGGTCATGTGGATGAACAACATATACCACTCCTAGGACTCCTGTTACAGGCGAGTAAATACAGGTTACTCACCTGTAACAGGAATTCTAGGAATGGTATATGTTGTTCATCCACACTGTCCGGCAGGTTTCTTGCTGCTTTAAATCTTGCCGGAAGGTCTTCAAGCCGACTCCTCCCACCCACCCAGGTGGTAAAACTCTCGGCTCCACCCTATGATGCCAGATCTAGCCTGCTAGAAGCCAGGTTGTGCGTCGAAGCCAGGGAGGCAGGGTGGGTCGTGGATTGGCATACCATTCCTGGAACTCCTGTTACAGGTGAGTAACCTGTATTTCTAGGGACATGGATATGTTCATCCACACTGTCTGGCAGACTCTAGCAGTTCTCCGGGAGGGAGGGAGGCAAGCTACCCCCACTTAGGGAATAACGACTGGAGAACCAAGGTCCCAAAACCAACATCCCGGGTGACTCTAGGTCAATGTGGTAATGGGAAATAAAGGTGTGTGCCAACTCCAGGTAGCAGCCCTGCAGATTTCTGGGATAGGGAAGTCCCAAGAAGCAGCCACTGAAGCAGCGGTATGGCGGGCAGAATGAGCTCTTATACCTTTGGGTGGCTCCATGCCCGCCAACCTATAGCAGAGATCTATGCAGGAGGTGACCCACCTGTTTATCGTCTGCTTGGCTGCAGGTCTCCCAGGTGCGGCTTCAGCGTAGGTGACAAACAGCTGGTGAACCTCTCCCCGAACTTCAGCAGTCCGCTCCTTATAATAAGCAAGCGCTCTTCTACGGTCCAGAGTATGGAGCTTATATTCGGCCTCCGAGGTGTGACTGGGGTAGAACACCGGCAGAGTCAACACCTGATTCAGGTGAAACTCCCGACACCACCTTTCGGAAAGAATTTCGGTGGGGCGAAGAACAACATTGTCCCTGTGGAAGACCAGATAAGGAGACTGTATGAAAGTGCCTGGAGCTCTCCCATCCTTCTGGCTGACATGATAGCCACCAAGAAGGCGGTCTTCCAAGACAGGTGGGAGATACCGCACCTGTGCATTTGTTCGAACGGCTTGCCCAAGAGCTTGGCCAATAACAGCAGTAGATCCCACAGAGGTGGAGGTTCATGCACCGGAAGGGATATGTGATCTAAGCCTTTGGAAAAAAAAAAAAGATGCCAGACCACTTTCTCCTGTACCACTGACTGCTTGCCGGCCCGCGCCCAGTAAGCAGAGATGGCTGCCAGGTGAACCTTGAGAGTTGTCGACCGAAGCCCTAGCTGAGAAAGGGACCACAGGTAGTCCAAGATGCTAGACAACGGAAAGGAAGAAGGGTCCAACCCCTTGCCCTGACACCAAATGGAGAATCTCTTCCATTTAAAGGCATAACATTTTCTGAGTCGACTCCTTACGGGATGCTGAGGACCTTGTTGGAAAAATCCAAGGCCTGGAACTCTAGTCGCTCAGGAACCAGGCCGTCAGATGCAGGGATTGAAAGTCTGGATGGAGCACATTCCCCCTGATGACAGAGATCAGGTCCGGGCGGGCTGGAAGCCACCTCGGGAGCCTGGAGCAGAGGCTGACGAGATCTGGATACCAGAACTGGTGAGGCCAGTCTGGAGCTACCAGAATCACCTGTGCCCTGTCCCTCTTTGCCTTGAGAAGCACCATGTGGATCAAAGGAAATGGAGGGGAAGGCGTAGAAGAGGCCTGGGGTCCACAGCCTTGAGAAGGCATCCCCCTGCAGCGAGCCCTGCTGAAGGGGGTGGGCATGAAACAGCCTCAGCTTCACGTTCTCCTTGGAGGCGAACAGGTCCACCTGAGGGGTGCCCCAATGGGACAACAGGTCTTGAACTACCTCCAGCAGGAGAGACCACTCGTGAGATGCAGTGCCTATCCGGCTGAGGGCATCGGTCAGACTGTTAGAGGCTCCTGCCACATGGATGGCCAGGAGATCCGCCTCTAGGCTGATCAAGAGAGACCAAGTGCAGAGAGCTTCTTTGCACAGAGGCAAGGAGTGCGTCCCACCCAGACAGTTGAGACAGTACTTGGTCGTGGTGTTGTCCGTCTGGACCTGAACCACTTGACCCATACAAACGGAGCAAAGGCGGTGAGGGCTAACTGTACTGCTCGAAGCTCCAGCAAGTTGATGCGGCATTGGAACTCCCAAGGGGACCAGAGGCCGTGGGCCCTGCGCTCCCCCAGATGGGCACCCAACCCATCAAGGAGGTATCGGTCATCAGGATGACTGTCGGCTCGGGGCAGACAAACAGGATACCCTCCTGCAGATGAACTGGGATGTGCCACCACTGCACCAACCACATCTTCTGGGTCACGGTTACTGGCTGGTCCAGAGGACTGGAGCACTGAGACCACTGGCGGGCCAGCCCCCATTGTAGGGGACGCATATGCCAGTGGGCCCAACGGGCCGGACTCTGTCTCGAAGTGAGTAGAGCTCTGCCCCGATAAACTGAACCGCCTGCAATGGCACGAGTTCCAATTTGGCACCGTTGATCAGGAGACCAAGCTGAAAGCAGACCTGGAGGGCCAGATGTCTGGACCACTCCACCTCCAACCTGGAGGGAGCCGCTATCAGCCAGTCATCCAGGTAAAGGTACACCTGGACCCCTCGCCGCAGCAGGAATGCCGTCACCACTGCCATGAAATTGGTGAAGACCCTGGGAGCTGGAGAAAGGCCAAAAGGCATGGTCTGGAACTCTTAACCCTTAGGCTGCCACAGACAAGCTATCTTGTCCTAAAAACCTTTGCGTTCTAAATCTTCCGGCAGCCTAAGGGTTAAAGGGATCCCTCCGCTCTGAAGCAGAGGAATCGCCGGTGTGACGGACGGATTGGGATGTGAAAGAAGCGCTTCCTGGAGATCCAGAGAACAAAACCATATGCCTAGTTCCAAGGATGGTATGATCTGAGCCAGAGTGACCATCCTGAAGGTGTGACTTTAGGAACTTGTTCAGGTTGTGCAGATCGAGAATGGGAGCCAGCCCTCCATCCGATTTTGGGACCAGGAAGTACCTGGACACAAACCCTGGACTTGGGAGGAGGATTCGCCGACTTGCTGATCACCTCCTTTTGGAGGAGCAGAGCTATATCGGCTCGATGAGCTGACAGAGGCTGCAGAACCAGTAGCCCCCCCCCCCACCGAAGGAGACAGCTCGACAGGAGGGGTCTGCTCGAATTCAGAGGAAACCCTGCCGACCACTTCCAACACTCAGCGGTCCATGGTTATAGCGGACCAGGCAGAAAGAGTAGCTGAGCTGTCCCCCCCCCAAGGGGGGACCCAGAAGAGAAGAGGTAGCGAGGTTGGGCGGCACCCTCAACCCGTCACTGGGCAGGCTTGGAGGAAGGGCCGGCCGAGGAGCCGCTGGACCATTCCCTCAGGCTTACTGTTGGAGAGGAAGCAGGCTTGCCTTGGGGCACCAAGCATGAGCTTGCTGGCTCTGCTGCTGGTGCTGCTGGGCCGGTCGTACCACAGGGGCAGAAGGGCAAAAGGGCTTATGCTGTTGCTGGCGGCCTTTGTCCTTCTGGGCAGACGTGACCGAGTCCAAGGTGGCATTGGACTTCTCGATCCTCTGGAGGTGGCCCCTCCACCCCGGAACTGAACCGAGTCGGTGCCCAAGAAGGGGACATCTGCCAGCTTGTGCTGGATATCTGCTGTGAAGGTAGAGATCCGCAGCCAGACTCTGCGGCACATGGCTACTGCGGCCGCTACTGACCGGGCACAAGAGCCTCAGATGTCCAGAGCAGTCTGAAGTGGTCGCTTGGCCATCTCCCTTCCCTGATCCTGCACCTGCTTGACCGTCGTTTGAAGGTCAGCCAAGAGATGAGGAGCACCTCATCCAGGGAGCCCAAAAGGGCGTGTGAAAAATGTGCCATCAGTAGAGCCGAACTAGCCTGTCGAAGGCCTAGGGAGGTGGCAGCATAAACTTTGCGCCCCGAGCAGTACAGTTTTTGGACTCCTTGTCCAGGGGCTTCTCTACGTCCTTGGCGTTTCCGGAGTGCCGGAAAATGCTATCATTACCAGCCCTTCAGCCGAGGGGTGCTCCAAAAAACCGGAGAGGGACTGCATACTTGCAGGCCATCTTGGCTGAAGGCGCAGGACAGGAGGCGCCGATGCCACAACTCCAAGGCCGGACCAACAATGGCATCAGCCACAGGAAAGACCTCCGTGAGGGAATCCCCTCGGTCCAAAATCTCCATGAGGGGATATCTGGCCTGTTTCTGCACAGGTTCAAGCTGCATCCCAGTAGACTGAAATGAGCCGAAGAATACCAAGGAACGAGGAGGGGCTCTCATCCACCAACAGAACCCCCCCCCCCGGAGGATTCAAGGTTGAGAGGCCTGGAATATAGGGAGGAGTCTGATTCAGAAGTCCGCGAACAGCTGCCAAGCGCCTAAGCTACCCTCCACTCGCCGAGGTCAGTCGGGGGTGAGGGTGACCGACAACCTATGGAGCAAGCCCTGACCCAACCGAGAATCCTTGGCCGGGGCCCCAGTCTTCGGATGCGGAGGCGGTGGTTCCACCACAATGGGTGGAGCAGCTGGTTTCGGCAGAGCAATCTGTGCCGGAGTCAGCTCCTCGACAAAGGAACCGAGGGCGAAAGATCGCTTGGGCGAAAGCCACTTAACTGCAGGGGAAGGTGACAAAAATCAGCTTGTTGCCTGCCAACAAGAGCTGTTGCCACATCATATTCTCATAGCGCCGACGCAACTTGCACCAAAGCCTGTCCTTCGAAAAGGATGATGAGGAAGTGCGGTGACGCCGCTTTCCGTGATGTTGGGACCAAGATCGCTGACGTCGCCGGGACTTGCTCGACACAGAAGAGGACCGAGACTGCCAGGGTCGCTGACAATGGGTCGAAGAAGGGACGGGGGAAAACCCGCACATCCTCCGGTTCAGGGTCCTTGACGGTGACTTCAGCTAGGGAGGCCGAGGCACCCTCGGTAGGCACTGGGGAACCGGTGAAAGAGGGTTGTCAGCCTCTCCAGTCGACAGCCTGTCTAACGGGTCAAGAAAAATCTTGACCGCATCGACACGTGTCTCAGCCAGCTGACCAGACGGGGACACCAAAAAGCCAGCGGCCTTGGTCGCAACGTTGAACGAAGTAGATAGATGACTGTCCAGGGAGCGACATCTCTCCCGCTCCCACGAACGTCAATGGTGGGACTTACCTTTCGGATCCTTCTTTGACCGACTGAGTGAGTCCTGAAGGCCCCTCTCCCTTGGTGGAGAGGGACTGACAAAGCTCCCGAAAGGAAGCAATATAGGAGGAGCCCAAGGACAGCGGGATAAACGCAGATGCAGAGGAAGATGCAGACGCAGCCTATGCCACGTCCTCCTTGAGGGCGATTAACTGCTCCAGCTGCTACGCGGACTCCGCAGTCGTGGACACCATCCAATGGGCCTCCTTCGACTTTACCAGCAGAAACTGTTTTTCAGGACACCCCAGTTGGAGTTGGGCAGCGCGGTCTTCAAGAACTGAAGCCGAAAAGGACTTGCAAAGATTGCAGGCCTATGGATCGTGGCCAAGCCCAAGGCAGTAAACGCACGTGGTGTGTGGTTTGGTCAGAGACATCTTCTGCCCGCAAGGTCACTGACGGAAGCCGGGAGTAGATTTGGAATCCATCATAGCCACGAAGGAAGGAGAAGACTTAAAGTCTCAAATTTCAAAACACGATTTTCGGTAAAACCGAAGGTTTAGGATCCAGGCCTAGAGACGCAAGAGCGCTAAGGAGGGAACCTGAGCTTTCAAGCGGTAAGGAAGATCTGGCGTCATGGGACGGAGCAGACGGTTTACCTCCCAAGTGGGTGGGAGGAGCCAGCTTGAAGACTTTCCGGCACATCTTAAAGCGGCAAGGTACCTGCCAACAAGTGTGGATTGAACAACATATCCACGTCCCTAGAATAGTTCTTTTTTTTTCCCCTTGGCAGGCAATGGTTCCAGCACCTGCTCAGAGACTTTTATTTGCATTTCTGCCATCACTGGAGACATGCTTGGCCTCCGCTCTTCTACCGCCACCTGAGTGACCACAGTTGTTGGTGCAATACAGTCAACAAGCTGGAAGGGGGATGCCACAATGCTCTGAAGCAAGCGCACACATGCACTGTGTAGCTTCCTCCCAGGAGAAGGGAGAAAACAGGAAAATCACCAGCCGTGCAAGAGGATGTCCACCCCACCCCACAGGCCCCACACTGTTGACCATGGCACTGTTTTCCAATCCAGTGACAGTCTCCGTCTAGAGTAGCCAGCCCCATGGCTCTACGATGCTGGTTTGACAACACTTGTCGACTGGCACCACAGCGATAGGAATTATGTGGACCATAGGTTGCAGTTGACATAATTCCTGAGCGTCTCCAGGCCTTGTTTCTATCAGAGGGCTTTGCCCTGAACAAAACCCCCGCACCTCCTATACTTTTATAATCAATTCAGAGTTGGAGTTGATTCGGGGAGGCGCAGGACCGGAGACAGTGTGCCCCGTCTCAGGCACACCAACACAGCGACATGTCAGCGAGCTGTAAATTTCGCTTGACAGTGATGTAGGTCACTGTATTGGTGTCACTGTACAGGGGCATACTCAGCCCCACCCCACTTAAGACAGCCTCACTTTGACAGGCGAGCCAGGGTGCACTTGAGGAGGCAAGGTAAGACCTGAAGGAGGCAAGTGATGGAGCTGGCTGAGGGAGCAGGGACCCATGGGGCCAGCAGATGATTAGAAATAAAATACAGTTAAAAAAAAAAAAAAAGTCTTTGGTTGAGCCCAACCAGATATTTAAAAAAAAAATGCAGAAAGCCTTCTAACAGGACAAAAGGAATCACCTTGAAACCGCAGCCAGGTCTCAGAGTCAAAACAAAATAAATTTAAAACATCAAAATAACGGAGCCTGATCTGCCTCGAGCATGTTATACAACAGCATGCATATTCACGCATCAAGAACCTCATTAAGGCAGTCTGCATCTGGTTAGGGCTGGTTACAACTCGACACCCAGTATCAGGCAGTGTCAGAGCCTGAAGCTGTGCTTAACTTACAAACAAAAAGTGGTATGAGAAGGGAAGGGGACACTTTCAGAAGACGAAGGAAAAGTTGCATTTTAGAACAAGTTCTCCAGCTAACCAGGCTGTGTGTCCATTAAATTTTCTGCCATCTGTCTTTGGGTTCGGTCTCTGTTTAAGGTCCTTATCCAGTTTCTCACAGGAGTAATCCAATTCTGGCTCAATAATAGGAGCGTCCACATGCTCCTTAAACCCCAGTTCTCCAAGATCACAACTAGGAGCTCTAACCACTAGGGCAAACTGCCTCCCACCAGACAGTGGATTCCCTGGGTTTCACTGTGGAGTGGAGGACTGCTAATTGAGGGGTTAACTCTAGCGATGGCACAGTATCAGATTTTGACAGCATGAATATAGAGATATGTAGCACCACAGTTATCGTGAACACTGCAGTATTATGAACATATTCATTTTTGTGTAAAAAAAAAAAAAAAAATGTACCTTTACAACTCTTGCTACAGTTAAAGACGGGGCAGAAGGAACAATTTTTCCTAAAAATACTCCCAAAGATTAGTTTAAAGGCCTGAAACCACAGTATACCACATACCATCGTTATCAGAAATCTGCCACAGTATCAATACCATGGCTTCCAATACATAGAAACATAGAAACATATAATTTGACGGCAGATAAGGACCGCTGGCCCACCCAGTCTGCCCATTTCCCTACCTACTGAATAAGCTGTAGATCCTAGTTAACCAGCAGCCTACTTCTTCCAACCCCCCCCCCAGAACTGCCTTATGACTATCCCATGCATGCTTGAATTCCAGCACTGATTGACTCCACAACCTCCTCCGGAAGGCCGTTCCATTCATCCACAACCCTCTGTGAAAAAATACTTCCTTAAATTACCTCTGAGCCGCCCCCCCTCTATCTTCAAATTGTGCCCCCTTGTTCTTGCACACCTCTTTTTTTGAAAGATGCTACCCTCTTGGACTTTGTTGATTCCCTTGAGGTACTTGAAAGTTTCTATCATGTCCCCCCTCTCCCTCCTTTCCTCGGCTACACATATTAAGCTCCTTAAGTCTCTCTTCATCGTCTTCCGGTGCAGACCCTGCACCATTTTGAGTACCCTCCTCTGGACAGCTTCCATCCTGTCTGTCTTTGCGGGATTGGGTCTCAGAACTGCACACAGTACTCCAGATGGGGTCTCACCAGCTGTCTGTACAGAGGATAATAACTTCCTGTTTTCTACTGGTGATGCCTCTCCCTATGCATCCCAGTATCCCTCCAACCCTCCTTGCTGCCCTCTCACATTGCTTGCCCATCTTTAGGTCATCTGATATGACTACCCCAGGTCCTCTCCATTTTGTTGTTGTTAGTATCTCACCCCCATTGTGTACTCTTCCCTGGGTTTTGTTTCCCAGGTGCATTACCTTGCACTTCTTAGCATTGAATCTAAGCTGCCATACATTTGACCATTCCTCTAACCTTGCCAAGTCCCTTCTCATCCTTTCCACCCCACCCTGTGCATCAACTCTGTTGCAGATCTTAGTGTCATCTGCAAAGAGACATACTTTTCCTTCCAGTCCTTCTGCAATGTCGCTTATAAAGACATTGAAGAGGACCAGTCCTAATACTGAATCCTGCGGTACCCCACTAGTAACCCTCCTTTCTTCTGAGTGGACTCCATTTACTATTACTCTCTGTGTCCTATTCTCCAGCCAATTCTTTACCCAGGCTGTCATCTTGGGACCCCACTCCCAGGCTGGCTAACTTGTATATTAATCTTTTGTGTGGGACTGTGTCAAATGCCTTGCTAAAGTCCAGGTAGGCCATGTCCACAGCCCCTCCCTGATCTACTACTTTGGTCACCCAGTCAAAGAAATCTATCAGATTCGTCTGGCATGACCTTCCGCTGTGAATCCATGCTGCCTAGGGTCCTGTGCCTCTGGCCTCTAGATACTAACAATTCTTTCCTTTAGAAGTGATTACATCATTTTTTTTTTTTTTTTTTTTTTTTTAATTCTCTTTATCCTCCTCACAGCCTGCCTCCTCCAAACCTTCAGTGATGACCCCGGACATCCCACTGCCCGTAACCCTGCCCACACAGACCAGAGATCCCCATAGAGCGAGATTACCCCAGGCGGACGAGGTGGGGGTTCTAACCCGTAACTTACATTTTGTCGGTCTCATGGTCTGTTGGCGGACACGGGCACATCATGGGCATGTCCAAGGCCCTCCATCTTCCCGGTTGAGGCAGGCTCTTTTCCTCGTTTTCTCCCTCCCGAGCAAGACGGCCTCCTGATGTCATGGCGCCGCGTGAGCGTCCGTGCTGCTCAGCGGAGCAAGCCTAGTGGGGCTTGCAGTTCCCCGAGCCTCCGCTCGGGGTCATGCAAGTGCCGGGCATCGGCCGAATCCCTCCCCGGAGCAGGTGAGCTGTCGGACGCTCAAGCCCGTCTCCCCCCGGCCGACCCACCGACTACCCGAATCTGCTCCCGAACCCGGGTCTCCGGCGTGGAGCGAAGTGGATTCCATCATTTTCCCTATCACTGAGGTTAAACTAACAGGTCTATAGTTTCCTGCTTCTGCCTTGCTCCCACTTTTGTGAAGGGAATCACATCTGCCCTCCTCCAGTCCTCGGTACCACCCACCCTCCCATGATTTGTTAAAAGGGTAGTCAGTGGTGTCACTAGTTCTACCCTTAGTTCTTTTAGAATTCTGGGATGAATCCCATCAGGCCCCATTGCTTTGTCCCCTTCAGTTTAAGAGTTCTTTCAGAACCCTTTCTTCTGTAAATGGGCCAGTATCAACTTCTGTATCCAGCGTGTTACTACTGTTTGTTTTATGTACCTCCCCTCTTCCTTTGTAAATACTGAACAAAAATATTTGTTTAGTATCTCTGCCTTTTCACAGTCTCCCTCTGCCCACCTCCTCCCTTTATTAAGCCTCACTATCCCTCCCTTGGTCTTCCTTCGCTCCTGAATTCCATGAATACCATGGTAAACCATGAAATCATGATGTCGTAACATTTCTAGTTACCCGACTGGCTGCCAGTTAAATGGCATCTCTCTTTAAAATTGGTCTACTAACTTGAAGGCCCTACATGGGCTGGGCCCAGGTTACCAGTCTGAGTTCCTACATGATTATGTGTCCCTTGCACTTTCTCTGCTCCACTGAGGAGGGCTCCTGTCATTCCCAGGGCCAGGCTTAAAACCTCAAAGGACCAGGCCTCTGAAGTGCTGGGCCTCGTCTTGGGGAACTCTGAGGGCCTCAAGGGATGTCCCTCAATGGAGGTCTTTAAAAGGGGCGTCAAGACTCATGTATTCGCACAAGTTTTTGAGGACTTCAGTAATTAGTCTTACTCAGCCCATTTATTAGTAAGTTATTCTATGTACTTTGTAATGGCACCCTATGCCTCCACAGAATAACACCACAAACAAACAAATAATGCTGCTGTCCACCACTACATTATAACATACAGAAAGGATGGCCCACTGGTGTGAAGGCAGCAAGTTCCACTGCCACAAAGGACATTGGCTCACAAGCAATCCCTGGAATCCTACAGCCGAGCCACCTCTGGGCCCAGTCACGTAACTGAGGTGAGGTACTCTGTTCCCAGGGAAGAAGGGAGGCGCAGACCAACCAGAGTTCAATCAATCCCTGTTGGCCTGACCAAGCAGCAGCACTGGAGCTGGCTGAGAAGACAGCTGCTTGCCCGCCTCCCTGTGGGAATGGTGCAGCCATGTCAACCGATTTGGGGGTGATCCAAAACGCAGGTGTCAAATTCAGTTTGCAGCCAGTCTAGCCACAAGGGCAAAGACACCAGGAAAATAAACACTGGCCCCACAGATTTTCCACTGTCCCAAGTGGTGTATTTATTGAAATGTTACCTTCTCCAATACAAGCCAGCTAGGCAAGTTAAAGAAAAAATGTTACTAACTCGGTACAAAATTTACGTATATATGGACAACAGACTGGTGCCAATTGTAACCCTTGAAAAAAAAAAAAGGGGAAACTGGAGTTCTGGCTTGTGCTACAAACCTCATTTTCAATCCACCTACAAACCAAGGTCTACTGCCCAGATATGCAAAGCAGCTTTTATTTATATGCATGATGCTACTCACAAGTTATGGGTCTTACCATCACACGTGGAAGAAGGTGAGGAATAACTTGACAGACTAAGGGTTATGCTACATTAACCCATCTCCGTGCAGGTTGTGCCAAGTGCCTTCAACTACCATGGGTGGGTTAAAACACTGACTTGGGAACTGGAAGATCGCAGGTTCAAGCCCCGCTAGAGTCAAATACTAAATGTGTAACCCTGGGCAAAAGACAACCTCCCAGTGCTTCAGCCCAGCCAGCTGCAGAACTGGGTAGAAGCAGGACCCCACTGTAAGTGAGATGCTGCATCACAGCTATGCTATCCTGGATCAATTAACTGTGGGTGTGTGTGTGGGGGGAGAAGAGACCTTAGCATAATCCATGAACTCTTGACTGCGCTATTTCACTTATCAAATGGTTAGTAATAAGGAAATCGTGACTAATTTGCACAATGATCTTTGGATCCCACAATTTACTACCACTGCAGCTCATTTCTGGTCATCTAGATTACATAACTATATACAAACGTACACACACATACACATATATGCAGATATATAGAGATATATACGTACATGCATGTGTGTGTATACACACACACACATATAGATATATGTGTACACATACACATGTGTATATATATATATATATATATATATATATATATATATATATATATATATATATATACATACACACACACACACACACACACACACATATATATATATATATATATATATATATATATATATATATACATACACACACACTCACACACCTACACACCCACACACACTCACACACTCACACACTCCACACTCACCACACCACACCACACACTCACACACTCACACACACACTCTTACTTAGGTTTTTATATTTGTGACAAGCAATAAACATGTAAACAAAATACACCAAGACTGCCTACCTGAGTGTCCCATTTTCTCCCTTGTCCAAGCTGGTGAATCGACTATACAACCGTGTGATCTGACTGTGAGAAACTGCAGAAAAGAGAAGGAGGGAACAAAACACAAACATCGATGTTAGTCCTTCACTGAGAGGATTAATTAAAAACAGCAGAATGATCCCATTTCTGGTTCCAGTGAAAGCTGGCCTAAACTAGCCTAAGCCGACCTTAATCGCATTCCATGAGAACCATGCTAGCAGACAGGTACCGGTATATGTATATGGATAAGCCACTACTAGTGTGCAGGGCTAGCTCTCACCTTTTATGTTGCTGCTCTATTATCTTGCAAAAATGTTTTATTTTGCTCCACTTTGTAAAAAGAAATAGCAGTTACAAAAGAACTTACCATAACAGTAGATCGAGAGATGTTCCTGCAGTAGGTCTTCAGACAGGACTGCGCCCCACGGCATCAGGACCGCACAGCAAAATTGTAGCTAGCAATCAACAGACATCAGCAGGACTATACAACGGGGCGGTCCCCCGCCCGCCCTCCAGTTCTCCACTAGAGACCTGTAAAGAGGAAACAGAAAAAAAAAAAAAAAAAAAAGAAGAGGAGGAAAACCTGGGACCCTGCCTTGGATAACAAAAAAAAAAAAAGTCTTGGGAAGGGAATAAAGGGGAAAAAAAACAAAACAACCAACCAAACACAGGAGCTGAGGGAAGGCGGGTGGGAAATCTAGACCTACTGCAGAAACCTCTCTCGAAGATCTGTTACGGTAAGTTCTTACACAACTGTTATATCTTACTTCAAGAGGGTTCCTGCAGTAGGTCTTCAGATAGGACTGAATACCAAGCAGTTAAAAAAACAAAAGGAGGAGGAGTCAGAGACAAGGATCCGGGAGGAGGAAAAGGTCTGCCAACTACAGGTCTTTCAGGACAGAAGACTTTGCAGGACTGCAAGGCTGAAGCCAACCCTGCGCCTCGAAGCAATGTCCAAACTGTAATGTTTAGTGAAGGTGTGGAAGGAGGACCAGGTGCACAGATATCCGCAGTGGACACATTCCTGAAAAAGGCAGTGGAAGTGCCACACTACCAGGAAGGGCCCCTGACTGTCCCCAGAAGCGGCTTCTCATATTTCTGGTAAATGTAGTGTACACAATTTGCCAGCCACCTTGACAAAGTCTGTTTCATGATAGCTTAGCCCGGCATTTGGGAGCAAAGGCTACAAAGAGCTGGTTCAATTACTGAACCTCCAGTCCTTGAGACATAGCATCTCAAAATCCTGTGCATGCCAAGGGTGTGCACGAGATACTCCCTGCTGAAGTGTTCTGGGAAGAACACTGGCAGTTCTACATTCTGAGGTCAATTCCAAAACCATTTTGGAAGAAAAGACTGATTACTCCATAGAGCCACCGTCTCTGTGGAAAATTAAATAAGGCTCTCTACAAACTAGAGCCTGAAGCTCTGAAACTCTTGAGCTGAAGTGATAGCAACTAAAAGAGCATTTTCCATGCTAAAAAAAAGCATATCACAGCTTGCTGCCAGTTCAAAGGGGCAATACAAGTTTTTCTAACATAAAATTAAGACCGGGGAGACAGGATTCGGACGGATGTTTCATGTGAAGGATCCTTCAGGAAAGTTCTGAAAACTTCTAGCTTTGCTGGGTTTTGCCCTCCACCCAGAGGTGGTAGAAAACAGCAGAGAGATGGACCTTCAGGGAGGAATACCCAAGGCCCAATTCTGACAGTTGCAAGAGGTACTCTAAAACCTGAGAGGCTGAGCAGGAGAAGAGATCCAAGCCTTTAGCTGATGCCCATATGGAAAATCTCTTCAATTTCATAGCATAAGTGGATGTGGTGGAGGATTTTCTAGCCTCCACTAAGACCTGAGGACCCCCAAAGAGACGCCAAACCAAGAAATCGCCAAGTCCACAGGTGCCACACATGAAGATTAAGAGACCCGAGGCTCAGATGTACCAGGGTTCCCTGCTCCTGGGACAGAAGGTCGTGAGAGAGAGGTACTGGGGGTTCCAGTGCCAACGGGAACCAAATCTTCAGAGGCCATAGGGGGACAATTAGAATCATGTGCGCCCCCTCTGCCTGAAGCTTCAGCAGAACCTTCTATAGGATAGTAAAGGAGGGAAAGCATATAGAAATATTCATGTCCAGGAAAGAGACAGTGCATCTTGCCAAAAGCACCACACCCAGGACAGTGAGCAAAAGCTGGGTAGTTTTGCATTGGATGAGGAGGTGAAGAGATCCCTGTCTGGCCGACCCCCACTACTGCCTGCTTAGTTACCACTCGTGAGCCCTGACGACTGCTCAGCTGAGACTGTCTGCCAGAATGTTGTGAACACCTGGCACGTGGACTGTTGTCAAGGATAGCTGTGCTGTACAGCCCAGACCTGGCGCTGGGTAACCTGGCATCAGAGGAAGGTATCCTGGTGACTGATCCCCCCCACATTGGATACTGTGGTGTGTATTTGGGACAGTATCCAGTCAAGCTCGAGGCGAAGGGCCCCGCCAGAGGTCCACTAGGTGATGAGTCCAACGGTGGAGTAGGAGGGGAATCCCCAAGGAGTTGGATCCATACCACCCCCAAAGGTGTCCGTGAGGGGATCCGGTCAGGTGAGGATCCATTGGCGAACCGTTTCTGGCGAAGGGAGGTCAGGGAAGAGTCCCTGTCGACAGGTCCTGTAAAGTATCCAACTGAAGAGGGTCCTGGTGATCAGGCCCAAAAGGTCAGAGAAGGACAGCCGAATCCTTGAGGAAAACCCTGGTGGGATGAAGAAGGACCTGTGAGCTGTCTCTGCCCTGCATCGGGGGTCCGAGCGGGAAGAGAACACCACGCCGGGCACCGTGGTCCAGTATCACACTTAGAGGTGACAACCTGGCAGTCAACGGAGGAGCAGTTGACAGACTTACAGACCGTGGCCAGGCTGACATAAGCTGGGAGGCTAGAGTCAGGCTGATCAGCCTGGGTAAAGCCCAGTGGCGTAGCTGGAGGGCAACTTAACGGCAGGGCTTAAGGCAGATACCGTAGCTGGTTCCTCCTTGAGGATACCCCAACTGCCAGCTGACCTCAGCGGGGAGGGGAGGAAAGGGTGTCTGGTCCGCCAGAGCAGAGAAGGCCCTGGAGGTGAGGTACTCACAGAGGTGGAGGCCCCACCGAGATGATGTCGGCTGTCTGGCTAGATTTTTCTGTGGACAGTGGCTCTGCTCCCAGCGCTCTCCTTCTCTCTTCTTTTTCTGAGGCCGGTGACAACGATCTTCCTTCAGCTCCTGGAGTTTTTTCCATTGATGCCAGTCTGAGTCAGTAAAGGAGCAGAAGGTCCTCTTGCAATGGGTGTAAATGGCCTGGCTGAAGTCCTGGCAGAGGGAACACTCTGTACTGTTATGCTTAGGCCCCAGGCAGAGGACACAATGGGAATGGTCGTCCCCATGCGGGATCTGCGCGCTGCACTTGAAGCACTTTTTCTTGGGCCGACAAGACGACATGTTGCTGGAGGAAGATTCGGAAATAAAGCATTGACAAAAAAAAAAATAAATAAGTTAAGATGACGGCCAACTGAAGCGGTTCTACTGCGTTAGGTCCGAAGAGTCAGGTAGATGACAGGATAGAACTGTTGGTCGGGCAGGGGACCGCCCTTTATATGCGCTGACATCCATCACCTGCGCCAGGGACAGTCCCCACTGATGATTGCTAGCTACAAATTTTGCCGCATGGTCCTGACGCCTAGGGGCACAGTCCTATCTGTGAAGACCTACTGCAGGAACCCACTTGAAGTAAGATCTAATTTTAAGCTACATTTGATAACTCCAGAAGAGAGAGACACAGAAAAAAAAAATGAAGATCACCATTCAAGGGAAAAAAAAAAAAAAAATTGATCTACCTATCTATCGTTTTGGCTCTAATGGCAGGTGGCAGAGCTAGCCCCGAGGGTCATTATCATAATATAGTACATGGTTCAAGATCACTTTTCCTGAGAGAAGAAGTTTTTTTAAATTTCTTCCCAGAACCACAGTAGCTCCCCTACCTGCCCCAAAGTCCAATGCTGCCAAATGTCTATTTGAGGAGGGAGGAGGGGGGATCATATTTTGATCTGTGGAGCAGAGAGCCTAACCCTTTCCACTTCCCAATTCAGAGACATGCCACACTAGTACATTGTGACGTAAGAATATGGAGAGCACGGAGCACACTCCACGGACTTGTATAGGGACACGTTTTATTTTTGTTTTCTAACTTTCTATTTTTCCTCCCCCCATCTCCAACCCTTCAGGGGCATCTGGGAGTCATCCTCGGCCAGCCACCCTACCTATGACTTACCTTGTGTCCCACGGAGCCACAGTTATCCCCCCGGGCAGGGAAAGAGGCGGGGCCGGTACACCTCGTACACATCTGCTCTCGTCAGGCAAGGCATCCTAGGTGGGTGGTGGCACACAGAGGGCACGCTCCTGATGCCCAATCTTCCCGGAGATGGAAGACTTTTTCCTCCATTCCCCCCCCCCCACAACACACATGGTGTGTGCCCTTGACATCAAGGCGCTATGCGCTTGGGCGTCCTGCCTCTGCAAGCAGGACTTGCTGCCTCAGGCAAGCTACAGGCCTTGGCCCCTCCTCACGGAGAAGGCAAGCAGTCGTGGGACATTCAAGCCTTCTCCGCTGGCCACCAGTGACCCAAGTCCGCTCCTGAACTCTGGTGCCGGCGCCACGAGCGGAAATCCAACCACTGCACCGGATACGCCGGGCAGGGACGATTTTAAACTACTTACTGAGCACTGGCCTTATTTGTGTTAATCAGCCTCTAAAATAGGGAAAGAAAAAAATAAAATAATAATTTAAACCACATCCCTATACAAGTCTATGGAGTGCACCCCACAATCTCCATGTTCTTGCATCATAAAACATGCTAGAAGGAGGCATGTTCTTTTAATTGGGAAATGGAAGGAATCCGACCTCCGGCTCCATGGAGCCAAATCTGGCAGCACTGAACTTTGGGGCAGGTAAGGGAGCCTCTGGGAAACCAGGGTGAACACCAGAAAAGGTTATTTAAATCTCTGCTATGCACCAATTTCAATGAAGTGCAAGCACTGTTACTCACAGTTCACACTTTATCCACTTTGGGACGTATTCTACCCCAGCTACACTCAGTGAAGTTACCACCTGGTTGTGCAGACACCCATGCATAATTTGATCAGCAATCGTGGAGAACTATCAGACCAGCATAAAAATAGTGCAGGGTAATGGAGTCCTACCCAGTTGCACTTATATATTATAAGTCGTACCATCATTTTGAAATACAAAAAAAAAAAAAAAAAAAGACCCCCCACAAACACCACACACAAAGCATCACAACCAACTATACTCTAACCTAAAGCAGTGCAACTCCCCAGGTCGCACAGGAAACTAGTACACTATATATTATCTCCTATTCACATTCCTTCCCATGCTCGCCAGCAGCTCTAGGTAGTGCCCATTTAGTCAAGAGGTAAAGAGTCTCACACAGGCTCCACCCAAAACACAAGATGTCACCTCCCGCATCCCCCTATACAAGGGGAGGAGCCCCCAGAAAGACTGAAACAATGCAGTGGAGAGGATGGAGGAAGTGGTGTGCTGAGAGAACTACACTCATAAGGGAAACCGGTATGCTGACAGTGGCAGTGTTACCAAGCTACCTCCCACAATCCTTGCCTCTTCTCTTTGTCCTGCTGATGCAATCTTCCATTATCATGAAACTACAGGGCTCCCCGTCGAGGTGCATCTCCCGCCATAGGAGTCAACTGTCCCAGTGTTTCCCTCTTACCACGGGCCCAAGCGGAAGGGGGGGGTCCCTACCCTTGCCGAATCCTCGTAAAATACAGATATCTCTAGGTCAAACAGGAGGTGAAGCTTCCCTCCTTCTGGGCCCCAGGGAGCAGCCACACAGTCAGATGCCACCATCACTCACCACTGACCAGTAGTATCTGTGCTTCTGCACCCCAGTCCACCGCCACCACACTGGGATCCAGTGTTGATGGGAACTGAAGCCATGTCCCCTGCATGTTTACCATTAGGCCATCAGGCAGCCTCAACATAATTCATCATAAAAAAAAAAAAAAAAAAAAAAAAAAAATTAATTATCATGATGATTTCAAACAAACAATCAGCACACAGAGATGATGTACCTCTTATCCAGTGTACAGTGTGCCCTCATGCGGAGAGGTTACAAGAGCACTCCACTTCAGCCTTGAGAGGAGGTGGGCACAACAAAATAAGATTCTAACTTATAACTCACACGAGCTAAATGCAAAGATAAGGCCTCCAAGGGATGTCTTACGGTTTAAGAGACTCCTCTTGTGAGGTCTGGCAGACAGAACCACTCGGTTTCAGTCCTCTCACCCACGCCTCACACTCCGAATACCTTATACACAGTCCTGCTGTGTGTCACAGGGCTTGGAGGCTTCTACACCAGCATTTGTTGATTCCTGCCAGATAATTCTTATGTGGCAAATGTTGTCCTGCCACTGGCCAAAATGAGGCCATCAATGACATCACATGCTAAGCACAGAAAAGGGGCTTCAGGATAAATAAGAAAGAACCTGTGGATAAACTGTATATTTGAATAAAAATTAACCACGTGCAATGAATTCTCCAGCACCACACAGATTCTGGGACATGAGGAAAGTTGTGCAGAAAATGGAATTGCAGAATTCCAGGGGCCTAGCTTTACCATAAGAGACATCCTTCAGAGGCCCTATTAACTTATACTATAGTGACAGAGCCTCGTATACCCTTTTCCTTTAACTTATTTTGGGACAGCCTGATGGAGCAGTGCTGGTGGTTGCAGGTTGTGACACTGGCAACCCCAGTTCACTTCCAAACCCACGAAGCCTGGAAGAACCAGCGGGGGTCACTGAAATAATCCAACAGGATGCTCCCCTGGGGTGGGAGGGTTACACTTTCCAAGAGATTCTGCCAACTGGGTAACTCAGACCCGTCCCAGGTGCAGCTGGATGCAATCTAGCGGGACAGAAGGATGCATATGTTGCATGTCAGGCATGCTACGGCTAGCATCTCTCCACCCTTGAGGTACGATCCATACTGGAAGAAACAGGAAAAATGGCACCTACAAAAGTCCACAGCTCACCCAGCTGGAGTAGCCAGACCTGCAGCTTCTCTTCCCACCATCTGATCCGGTCTCCCTCATAAGGAACATGGCTGAGGAGCCAATAAGATGACCCTGGAGGCAGATCCTTCAGTTGGGAACTAGCAGCCTGATCTGAGCACAGAAGGATGCCCGGTGGTCAAAGGAAAGAGGTGTTGGTGGGCTTGTGATGACCGCTCCAGAGATCAGTGCACAAAATACCACTAGCCAACTAGTATTTTGCTGATCATTTATATTTACCTACAAATGTTTCACACGTAACCAAACTGATGTGGTTCCACAGATTACAGATGAAAATCCAACAATGTGGGGTGTGTGTGTGTGTGTGTGTGTGTGTGTGTGTGTGTGTGTGTATATGTATATGTCCCCCCCACCCCCAATTTGGCTAAAAAGTCAGGTGACAATAAGCAAAAATGCTAAAGGATTTGAAACTTCCAGCTCAAACACAGAATTTAAACTTGGGGTGGGAATGGAGGGCACAAGTATGCTGAAACCGAAGAAAGTTCAGGAGTGGAACAGGTTGGGGGAGGGTGGAGGGTGGATAAGGCATCACCCATCACTCCCAATTTCACTGGACAGTACATCTATAGTGGGTTCCTGCCCAAAATAAACTACACTGTGTGGGATAATTTAACAGACAATACAGTTGAACTTGTAGATGGTGGTAACACATAACAGAATAATCAATCACTGACTAGACTGCACAGAGTGATAGGATAATGGCAAGTGAGCATGAATGCAGTAGGGGCCAGTTCTGAAAAACACCCATTCCCTTCCCTTCCTAGAAAAGAGAAAAAAAAAAAAAAGGCAACTGGTAATGGTGAGGTTAGGTTAGGTAGACCACAATGTATCGCAATTTAGCTGTAGCTCATGTGACAGGGGAGATGGTCTTTTTGGAGCTTTAAAGCAGCAGTACTACGAAATCAGGAAGTGACCAATCAAAATTCTGTTTCAGCTGTAAGCATGCGGCCAAAGTTCCAGTTTCCATACCAATAAATATTTTTTCCCCAGTCGTCCTTAGTTTTTTTAGATATTTGCAATTTATTTGAAGTGTTGTAGCGCTACAACAAATATGGCGGCTGATTAATTTCAGCTGCGCTTTTTCTTCCGGTCGAATCACGTCTTTTGACAACAGCAGAGGAACCCTCTGCTGACCATTCCTGATGTCCCTGCAAGTCATTCAAATGTGCAGCTGGCAGTGGAGGGGTTTCCAGTGCAACATGCTGGGTGGCAGAAATGTAAACAAAAGCAGAGAATAACTGAGCAAATTACTCGACGATAGTACAATGCCGACGAGAAAGAGTACCAGGTATATGATTAGCAGGGCATAGGAATAAACTGACAAAAAGCGCAATTTTTTTTTTCGTAGTACAGCTGCTTTAAGATTAACAGTGAAATGAGTTTGGTAATAGAAATCCACTACATTAAAAACAAAAGCAGCACGTTGGTGGAATACATACTCCTTTCTTGTGCCTGTTGTCAAAAAAAAAAATCTTTGTTTACATACTGGAAGGTATATGAACAAAAATGCCCATTTTCACAAACGTCCAGTGTAGGATACCAAGAAGGTACAACAATACAAAACAGAGCCTAACAGAAATAAGATCTATACAGGGGAAACAATCCAAACAAGCGGTTTAGAGCTATAGAACAATATCAAAGACTAACAGTCGTCTAACAGTTACAGTAATTTAAATAAAACTGAAAAACAAGAGGTAATCGATCACAATAAAGTAAAAAAAGAAACAGAGCGGCCTGAACATTTACGTGTGTAACATGTGAAGAGCAGGAAAGAGAAGAGAAGGGGTATAGAGGGGTCAGCAACCTATGTGCTAGAGGTGGGGAAACTGCAAGTCTTTTGTGGTTGGCTGCAATCAGGTTCATGACTGAAATATTAAGAAACCTAGGCTAGGGGTGGGAGTGAAAACTTAAGTTGTGGGGGGGCAAAGGGTAGGGTGATGGGTGTGGGGAGGGGTTAACACGGGCTAGAGATAAGCAAGGTGGAGAGTGGCCAGGTTTAGCTAGAGGGCTGGCAGGGGGCAGCTGCAGACAGAAGAATGGAGTATGTGACCTCTGAGGTAGGAGTTGAAGGTGTGGATGGACCTACAGGCTTGAATATTGGGAGGCAGTTGGTTGTACAGCTTAGTGCCCTTATAGGTGACCGGGTTCCGAGCTTGCTTAGTGCGGTATAAAGGTGTATCGAAAACCATACTTTAGGCCCCTCTGGTCACCTGCATGGCGGCAGCGAAGGGGAAGAGGGAAATCACGCTGGGCGGCAGCAAATTCAGGTGCATCTTATGGAGGGAGGAGGGCATTTTTTGTTGGAACTGCCTTTCAAGGGTGGGACAGCTAAGGGAGGAGTAGAAGGTACAGTGGTAAGTTTTCCATGGTAAACCAGTGACTAAACGGGCAATGTTGTTGTAGGTTGAACTTAGTTTGGAGTCAGTAGAGCAAAGATGTGGTGTTGAGGCGGGGAGAGAAGATGATGGATCCACAGTCGAGTGGCAGAAGAAGAAAGTTAGCTAAGCAAAGCCTGGTTGCAGGGATAAGGAACTTTCTTATCCTATACAGAAGGCCAAGCCTGTTGTGGGTCTTCTGTATGAGATTGTTAACATGGAGATTAAAGGAGAGATGAGGGTCCAGGAGGGGCCCAAGGTATTTAAATTCAGACACCTGCTCAATTGGGTAGCCAGAGTTATCAACTAATGTAAGGCCAGTGACTGTGGATTTTCTAGGGCCTGAGTAGACCATAAACTTGGTCTTCGTAGAATTTAGGACCATATCGTGTCTGGAGAACCAGGCGTGCCACTTCGTGAAATCAAATTGTAGATTGCTGAACATGGTGGCAGGGTTGACGTCACTACTGTATATAGTGTTGTGTCATTGGCAGAGAGGATAAGTTGTGTGTTAAGGCATCTAGAGGGGAGATTATTAATGAAGTGAGAACAGGAGGGGCCCCCCCCCAAGATCGCGCCCTGGGGGACCACATATTTGATGGGGCATTCGATGGAGAGATGACCTTCAAGGGAGGTTTTATGGGATCGCCCAGAAAAGTAGCTTCTGACTCAGACATTGACAGAGAGGTGCAGATCTTGGAGGGTGTCGAGTAGGAATACGTGGTCCACAAGGTCGAATGCCTTGGTCAGGTCGACAAATATCGACCCAGTGTATTGGCCTTTGTCATTGGCCTTAAGGATGTCGCTAGTGAACCTGACCAGGGCAGTTTCTGTGCTGTGATCAGATCTGAAGCCATGTTGAGCACAGGAGTGTAGGTTGTTGGCTTCCAGGTAGGCAGTAAGTGAGAGTGGACAACTTTCTCAGTGATCTTTGGCCAGGCGAGAAGAGAGGGCAGTAATTACCAACCTTGCTTCTGGATCCGGATATGAATAATGGTTTGATGGTGGCAGATTTCAGGAAGATGTTTAGAAGACTGGTGATGGGGATTGCAAGGACATTGATGGACCGTTTAAGGATTTTGTAGTCAATACCGTCAGCCCTTTGCTGGGTTTCAGGCTGTTCCCTTGAATAAGTTTGATAGTGTCCGCGGGTTTAGCCTAAAGAAGAATTTGGGGAGGCCCAAAATTGGTGTTGGGGAGAACAGATGGGTGAGGGAGTAGGGCTGGCTGGTTTGTACTTTGAGGTCACGAAAAAAATAAAAAATATAAATAAATAAATAAATAAATAAATGTTAAAGATGTTTGCCGCTTCCTGGGGTTGTGGGTTACTCTACCATCATGAGACAGGGTGATGGGATCAGAGTTTTGGATTTGCTGATAAGAGAGTTGAGGTACCCCAGAGCTGATGTGGGTTTGAGGATTCCCAGAGTTGCTTGTTTTGTAGGAAGTCTATTTCTGCCTTTCTTACAGCCGATTTGCATTTGTTTCTAAGGGACTTGTAAAGGGTGAGCTGAGCAGGGTCTTTGTTTGTGGTAATAGGCCCAGGCTTTGTCCCTTGTTCTCATTAACAATATAATATCTGGGGAGACCCATTCATTAATTTTCCCTCTTGTCCTAATTTTTGAGAGGAGCGTGTTTATCCCAGATGTTTTTAACAGCTTTCTTTATCTTCCTGCAGCAGGTCACCCTCATCATCCACCAACCCTACCGGTCTCGGGGTCTCCAGGATATGCTAGTTGAAGCAGCAGCAGATGTGGCAGCAATTACTGAGACATGGGTCACCCAAAAAAATGACTGAGACCTAAACTTAGAGAGCTACAAAATATTCAGGAAAGATAGGGGAGTGGGGGGGGGTGTAGCGCTGATGGTCAGCAATGACGTAGTAATTAGCGAAGTGGAGGAGGCTGTAGGGGGAGTGGAGGCAATCTGCGTAACCCTGCAAACAATGGGAGGCAAAAGATTGAAAATAGGGGCGGTGTACAGACCCCCTGCAATGAAGGAGGCACTGGAGGACAAACTAATTGAGAACATCAAGGGTCATTGTGACCTTGGAAGGGGTAGGGTGGTGGTCATGGGTGACCTTAGTATGCCGGGGGGCAGACTGGGACACCATGACATCCTCTGTGGCTAGGGAGCAGAGGCTGATGGATGCCTTCCTAGTCCAGCAGGTGGGGGAACCTACAATGGAGGGCAGGATACTGGGCGTTGTCCTAGCAGATAGTGACCAGATAAGAGGCCTGGAGGTGTGCAGCCTGCTGGCAGGTGGGGACTCACACCACGGTTTGGTTTCTGCTGTACCGGGGATTGAAACTGCACTAATACAGTAGTAGTAGTAGTAGTAGACTTCAGGGGCGGACTTCAAGGGCATGGGAAGAATCTACGGGATGCTTGGACAGACAAGGCTGGAGACAGATGCAGCTGTGGGAGACCATTAGGAAAGGGGTGCAGAAGACTACTGGGTCCTGTGCAAAAGTAAAGGTGTAAGCATTACAGGGCCAGTAAGCCATGTTGGTGGACCAAGGAGGTGGTGAGGGAAAAAAAAAAAAAAAAGCTGCCTACATGCTTCAAATCGCTCAAGGGGCAAGGGAGGCAAGGGGTGGAGTGTATCAGTTGATTGCAAGGAGGGCCAGAGTAGTGAGAAGAGCCAAGGCAAGGACGGAGCAAAACCTGGCCAGAGATATCTTGGGGGTTCTATAGATACATAGAGGAGCGAGAAAGAGCACAGATCAGCAGAATTAGGACTGGGAAGGGATGGGTTCAGGAGGCAGGAGCAAGCAGAGGTGCTAAATGAGTACTTTGCCTCGATCTTTACTGTGGGAGGCAGGGATCCTTCCATCCAGACGGGAGGAAAGGGAGCCCAAAAATAAATAAATAAATAAATAAATAAATAAATAAATAAATAAATAATCGGGTGGTCGGATGGAGTCTGGAGAACTGATAGAGGCTGGGCCAAACCTAGAAGGGGGTTGCAAGAGGGAGTGGGCAGGAAGGAAATCCCAGTGGACAGATTGAGGAAGGCCCTTCAAACGCTAAAGACTGACAAGGCACGGGGCCAGATGGGCTACACCCGAGGGTTATGAAGGAACTGGCAGATGAGTTGGCAGCTCCACTGGCTGCACTTCAACATCTCTCCAGACAGGATGGGTGCCTCAAGACTGGAGGATGGCCCATGTGGTGCCCATCCACAAAGGGGGTCTAGAGAAGAGATGGGGAATTATAGGCCTGTCAGCCCAATGTCTGTGGTATGCAAAGTAATGGAGAGCATTATCAAGGAAAGGCTTCAGAGGCAGTTGGAAAAGTTAGGGCACCTGGATGACAAGCAGTATGGTTTTGTCCCAGGAGATCGTACGACCAACCTGGTAGAGTTTTACGACTGGGTGACAGGGGCCCTGGACCGATACAGGCTGGTGGACATCCTACATCTGGATTATAGCAAGGTGTTCAATTCAGTACCCCACAATGGCCTGCCAACAAAGTTGAGGGGGATGGGGTTGGGGGGGCAGTTGCTCAGGTGGGTGGAATATTGGCTTATGGGGCAAATACAGAGGGTGATGGTTGGTGGGATAGTATCCTCCCCAAGAAGGGTCATCAGCGGGGTCTCCCAGGGTTCAGTACTGGGGCCACTCCTGTTCAATGCTTGTGTCTCGGACATAGGGTTAGGAGTAGGCAGAGTCTCTTTGCAGAGGATTCAAAACTGGGGGCTCTGGCGGATGGGGAGGAAGGAAGAGAGGCAATCCAGGGGGACCTGGATACCTTGGAGAGGTGGTCAAGGAGATGGGATTTGAAATTTAATGCAGAGAAATGTAGGGTGCTGCATCTGGGGGTCAGAAACCCAGGCCATGTGTACACCCGGGGGGGGTGATCATCCTGCAAGCCACATTGGCGACAGGGATCTAGGAGTGATGGTGGACGTCAAAATGAACAAACACTTAAAACTGTTGGAGAACTGCAGCAAAAGCAAACAGGATACTGGGCTGCATAGCCAGGGGAAATACCTCCAAGAGGAGGGAGATGATCCTCCCTCTGTATAATGCCTTAGGTCAGACCACATCTCGAGTAGTGTGTGCATTTCAGGAGGCCCCACCTTAAAAGGGACATAGCGCTGCTGGAGAGGGTCCAGAGGAGGCAACCAGGATGATTTAGCGCATGGGGAGGCCCTGAGGAGAGGCTGGAAGAGCTCAGGCTGTACATACTGAAGGAGGGAGAGACAAGGGGACATGATAGAGGTCTTCAAGTATGAGAAAGAAATAAACAAGGCGGAGCCAAGGAGGTGTTCAGGCTAAAGAAGGGGAGGCAACCAGGGGGCATGAATGGAAACTGGAGGGAAATCGGGGGCATAGGAGACACTACTTCACAGAGGGTGGTGAAGCCTGGAATGCACTGCCCAGGAGTCTGGTGGAGGAGGGCACAGTGGAGGCATTCAAAAAAGGGGTAGGACAGGCACAGGAGGAAACTGAAGCCAGGGAAGATCCTATCTGGGGTTGGGGGGGCGGAGAAGCAAGCACCCAGTGGAGGGCTAGGAACAGAGCAGATACGAGAGACCAAGAGGCCTGTTCTGCTGGCTTTTAGTAGGTTATGCGCACCCCAGCAGATCCCCAGAGCTGGTCCGGAGGCATTATCCTTTGTGGCCCCTGCTGTTTCCTCCATTAGTCCACGTGATCCTACGCCCGAGACCCCCAGAAATGGTGGCGCATGTGGGGAAGTGCACATGTGCACCACAGCTCCAGTGCCAGGTCTCTTCAACCCTCCCTCAGCCTAATGCTGGCAGTCCTTGGAGCGGCATCACTACTCCGGCCTCCACCAGGGGGCAGCCAAGCTCAAGGACACCTTTACACCTCCCAAGGCAGAGGGCGCCAGCATGCACGTCTTCTCCCTCCCCCGCCCGACTTCCGATGACATGCTCATTCCCAACCCGGCTCAGCGCGTGGCAAGATGTGGCGCCCAGCACCTCACCCTCTGTGCCACCGGCTGGTGGTTTATCCCAGATGTTAATTAGATGCTGGAGAGTTTGTCCAGGATAGCGTTGCAGTCACCCAGCCCATACGTGAAGGACCAGTCACGAGGCTGAGACTGTAGTTAATTGGATATTCCAATCGGTTATTTTCCTGGTGAAGATAAATTTGGGGGGTGCTTGGGAAGACTAGCAGACCACAGACAATATATGGCACAATGATCAATGATACAGTCGGGCAAGACTGCAGCACTGGTGATGCGGGAGGGGTACGTGATGATGATCCAGTTGATTAGCGTTTCTGCTTCTGTTCTTTTATTAGGTCTGGTCGATGAGGGGGATAAGCTGGTGGAGCCAGAGATTTGCAATGCAAGATTTCGCTGTATCTGCTTGGCAGGAATCCCAGTTGATGTTAAAGTCTCTGAGGAAGATCCACATTCTGTTAATAGGAAGAGAGTGCTTCAAGGCCCGGAGAAACTCAAGTTCAGTGTGCGGAGTTCCCGGGGGAAGGCAGGCGATCGTGAGGGTAAGGGTTTTATTTGGTCCTAGGTGGAGGTGGATGGAGAGGGTTTTAAGGAGGGAAGATTCATAACCAGGGTTGTGTTCTGTGAAGGAGAATTTGTTGGAGACATGGAACATGCAACCACCTCCTTTCTGATACAGGAGTAGCTACTAAGCTCCATCTCCCCCATCAACAATCTTGTGGGAAGGCCATGTTTCAGAGACAGCCATCACATCAACACTGTGCATGGCTACCCAGGCTTGGAAAGAGTCAAATTTAGCTGAGAGACTCTGGAGGTTGAGGTGGACTGTGCTTATGTTTTTATCTTTGCTGCAAGGTTGCTAGGTGGGAGTACTGGAGAATGCTGGACGGGGTTGGGATGGACAGTCCCGGAGAGAATAAGAGCAGGATGAGGGTCCTAGAGATATATGAAATGAGAGGACATGACTTAAGATTTGTGTGTTGGTGAGACACCAGGGGCAGTGGGGGGCATGGGATCATCCGGAATAGATTCAGAGAGGGCCATGGGTAGGAGGATAGGGCAGGAGGAATTGTAAAGGTGAAAAGGCTGGGGGGTGGAGGTGGGACTAGAATGCCCGAAGGGGTTAGAGCAAGAAGGTGAGAGGATGGGGGAACCCCGACAGCAATAACAGGAGAAAGGGAAGGAAAAACATGGCAGGTACAAGAGGAAAAAAAAAATAAAATAAAGGCAAGGACAGATATAAGCAGGGTCAAGGTAGGGCACCCGGTTAGCAAAGTGGAATAGGTACCAACTATGGTGTACAAAGTACAGGGTTCGAGACCATATTGGGGCCCAATTAAACTGGTAGATCAGCAGAGGGGAAAGACAGCACTTCTTAGTTCCATAGGCAATGCTCTCACAGTAAACAAACTCTGGTCAGAGCAAAAACGTCTGCAGGATCTGACCTAATAAGGAATAAATTTAGTGTGCATGACCCATGCTACTAGATGTGTGCAGACCTGCTGCTGGCTGCGACACCCTCTGGGCTGCAGCTGTGGTGCTGTCAGGTTCATGTCAAGGTGTAAAGTAAACAGCAGCACCTCAGAGTTGTTTGGCACACTGTTAGCAAGGCAGGCAAAGCAAGCAGTACCGACTAATACCAGGCCTCACCTTCCACTGCCCTCCCTCCACTCACCTGCGGAGCAACAAACGCCTCTTGCTCTCTTTAAATGAGCCAAGCTTGACTCAAGTGGAAACTGCTATTGCCTTCCTGGACTGGGAGTGACACAGAGTCTTACTACTAGTGGCCAAGGCCAATCCTGCTGGGAGTGATGGAGAAAGTGCTGCCACAGCAAAAGCAAGCAGCGTATGCCATTACAAGAAAGTAAAGGAGGGACCTGCACTCCAGTCATGCCTCATTCCAGTACAACAGTACCACATAATAACAATGTGGAAATAACTACTGTTGTAAATTGTACCCATGCAACTTTAAAAATCACAATAAATATTTCAGAAACTTTTCTTTCATCATCATCTAAATGGATCTATTCCTAATTGCGGAAATACACTCCAGGGTGTGGTATGTCTACAAATATTGGCCTATATTCACAAATGTTACCTGCAGTGTTAACACTCATTTGCTGTTACCTAACTCCATTGGTTTACTGCCCATCTCAAGCTACAAATCTTGACTGCCGTGTGTGACTGTAGAACCTGTACAATATATTGTCCATGTAGTAAATCGAAACTCATTTCTAACATTGACAAATAACTGTATTAACCTAATAAACAGTGTTAGTGATTCTCTTGGGGAAATAACCAGTTGCTCATTTCCTACATGTCTTTTTCAGTAAAAGAAGAAATAGATCACCACAGTGTTGACCATATATTGGTGACAAATGAGGGTTTTTTTTTTTTTTTAAGCTACAACAGAGTGTGGTATTACAAAATCGTTATTGCCTGTGGAATATTTACAACACCCCTTTTACTACCTGCATCACAGTGCTGGAAATGCATTTTATTTCTGAACTATGCCGTTGTAGGACTGGGTGGTATGCAGACTCATTCTGCTTCTTACCCAAGAAAAGAAACTGGTTCAGCCATTTAATTTTATCATACACGTGTCACATAGCAGAACGAGGAATCAGTTTAATAGTTCTGTCAGTCACATCACACCGGGTCTCCAAAGGTTGAGATACAGTATCAAAAGTCTCAAGCAGGAAAGAAACCGGCACAGAAACTTGCAGTCGCTCCGGAGTGGCTGACGAATTCCTTCCTTTGCATCCTGCATCATGTCAATTTCAATTAAGCTAGCCTGCTGCTATTTTTGTCCATGCCTTGACAGAATTTAGAGGACTCTTTTCACTTAATTTGCAACCGCTGACATTCCTATTCATAAAAGACAGAAATTTGGGTACCTGAAATTTTCTTTCTCAATGACTGGTCTCCGGGCTCCCTTACTCCTGGGCTGTTCCTCCTCCTGCCTATCACTGTCATCAGGAGGAGCAGCCCAGGAGCAGGAAGCTCGGAGACCGTTTCCAGGAGAGAGAACCGTTCTGCTCCAGTCTTCGGACGCCGCCCTTCCACACAGTGGACAGTGTTGGATCAGTTATAAAGGATCTTTACTATTACATTACGTAATCGGGAGCCCAGTCAGCTGACACTCCGGGCTCTATGTGCAGATCTGGTTGTGGGGAAATTGGACGTCACTTGCCTCGAAAAGTCAATTCTGCATCATCAGGATTTGAATAATCCCACTAGCTATGCAGCCCGTGGTACAGGGCGGGACGGACAGAAAAGCACAGCCCAGATGACATTATATATTGCCGTTTTGGTTTGTTTGTGTGGTTTGAATTGTATGTTACAGGCAGAGAGTGTCTTATGCAGTTGTAACCCTAGATGGCGCTATCCCAGGGCTACACCCTGCCTGATTTGCCACTAACAGGTTGAGGGCCTGGATCCAATGGCGGTGCCTCCACCCAGAGGTCAGGTTTGCAATAGTTAAACTAACTTGGTCACAGCCCTCTGGGACACTGCAACCCCTTTCTTCCCACTTAGTGGCCCACACAATATATCAGAATTACCTTCACAGTATACACTTACCCCCAGGTCTGGTTCCGGCACTGGGACCTCCTGTGAAATGAGATACAGTGCAACAATCACAGTACAGTACTTTAACATAGACAAATACCTCAGGCAGTATAACTTTGCTGAAACAAGCAGCTCTGATTTATTTAGGGGATATAACGAGGACAGGGAAATCAGGTTAATTAGCTTATCACTCTAATAATCTACCTATGGCTCTGTGCACAGGCCTATCCCTATCAGTTACTGTCCCTGGGTACCCAAGCCCTAGTGCTAGTCCAAACCGTGGCAGCTGGTAGGGCCCTTTCACAGAGAAAAGGAGAATTAAACAGTCAGCAGTACAGTAATTCCATTTGGATTTAATGTGGCAATTCAACAGGAGCGACCCTGAATTAGTACTCACGACCTCCAAATAAGATAGGTCCTTCAATGTCAGCAGGGCTCACTTGAGGTACACAAACCTCTTCACACATCCATGTAAAGAAAGCACTATACCAGGCAGGCTGCATCTGTATCCCGATCGCAATTACTGCACAATACCGGAGAACACACAGCAGATTCAGTTCCTGACAGACCGAATGCAATTTTCAGCAATTCCTCCAGTCTTCTACAGGGTGAGCCTGGTTTCTACTCTTCAGAGATCCTTTGATTCTTTTCACAGGACTGATTCAGTCCTAACAAGCTGTTACACAAGCTGCAGACCGGAACTCTGGGCCTTACACGTTTTTGACTAAAACTGCACACTGAAAAAGCACAGGGCTCCTTCCTTCTTCACTGCCAAAGCTCAACTGAAACTCCAACCGACAAACCGGGCACTTCCTTTGAGTTCCTCCCAGTTCTTGACTGGATTGGCTGTCACTCACAATAGACTGCTGCTGTTGGTCCAAAAGGCACTGAAGTCTAAACTACATCTCCCAGAGTCACTGCCCATACAATCCTCTTGTGGCTGGCTCAGATTATGAGTCCAAGTTCTGATTCGTCCAAGGCACCATTTTAGAGCTAGCTTACCCCACACTGATTGGTCCAGTTCAGCAGTTCAAAACTAGAATGGGAACTAGCAGACACAGTTCTGACTGCAAAGAAAGCAGGTTAGACAAACTGTAATTTCATTATTACTCTAAATAATTTCTGTAAACAGTTACATCTTTCAGATAGGTTCCTTTGCACTCTAGTGACTGCAAAATTAAGTGAATTGGCAGCAGCTCGAGTTGTACTCAGAGAAGCAACACAGTCCCCCATACAACTAATTATGTCTGCAAGCAGACAGCTCTTAAAGAGACAGTACCAGAGGTTCTAAAACACTCACTGATAAATGGCTTAAATGCCAAACACCATTCAGGCTTGGAGCATTCAAGCAAGCTCCTGAAGTCTTTTTGGGAACCCCCATTTGCAGGGGGTTACACAGTGATATGTGTACCTTTAGGTTACGAGTTGTCCCCATTGAATTTTTTTAAGCAGCTGTTGCCAAAAACGCTTATAGTATTTGCACTTGTGGCACCTCCCAGCCAGCACTTGCGCCTGTAAGGAATGTAGACTTTGAGGGATGTGGTAATCCACGAGGATCTCTTCACCAGAGTTGGAATAACCAGTGGAAAATTGTTAGAACTGGAATCATTTAAATTGAAAGAGGTTGTTTTCACATTTGGCGAAATAGCAATTGTACAGCAGGTGACCTGAGGATTGTAGGTACCAAAGCTGTTACGGCAATCTTTAACACATTGAAGGGTGGGCATTCTGGGCTGTGTCTGAACGGACTGAACAATGAATGACAAGTATCCTCCTGCAGAATGTCATTATAAGTTGAAGCCAAGCTACGATCAAGTTCATAACAATACGGCAGATGACCTGACAAGTCGATGTGTTGCTGATTGCAAGGGCGCTGCGCATGGTGGTGCTGAATCAGAGGTAAAGTAAAACAGTAAGCCAGTTGAGGGTACCCGCTGCGAGCCCTTCACATCCCCATCCATGAGTCTAATCTAGTAGTTAATTCGAAACTGTTTGGGGCTGGGGCGCTCTCAAAATAAATTCTCTTGGGGGGGGGGGACACCCACTGTGATATAGTGCAGTGCTGCAGTCCATAGGGACAACATGGGCAGATTGCTTCTTGGGGGAGGGTCAGGCAGAGGAAAAACAGTTCCACGGACGGAAAACATGAGTAGGTCCTTTTCTGATGCAAAACATCTGCAGGCTCCGCCCACTGCAGACGTAAAAGGAAATGCCTCAGGAATAAGGTACTACCGCTGAGAGAGAGAGAGAGGGGTGAGGGTAGGAGTGAGGAGTGTGTGTGTGTGTGTGTGTGTGAGAGAGAGAGTGATATTAGAACCAGTATTTAATAAAGGAAGGAGGTGGAGGAGGAGAGAAATCACCCAGAGAAAGAGCTGCAGTGATCTCAGCCCTTCGCTCTGCTTAAGGACTTTACCCAAGATAATGAAATAATAATAATGGGGACAGTCCGAGGGCACTGCTCAGTTGGAGAGCTAGTCTGTTAAGCTGGCTCCAAGTCCAGCAGAGCAACTTCAGTTTCAAACTGCACCATACCTTAGGCAGTGGGGAGAAAGCAGGTGGCTGATGCCTGGAGGGATGTGGAGGAGCTGACCCCTTCAGGGTACACAAGGGCCAAACTGCATTCTCTCTAAACACGATTAATTTTTATCATATTCATAAGTCAACCAACAAAGTCAAAATGGCATCTTTTAGATTTGCTGCTTTTCTAGACGCCCTTACAGACTACTGTCCCTTAGCTACAAGGCAAGCACAGGCAGATGGAGAGGATACAGGATGTGAGACCGATGAATATTTGCCACCCCTACTCTAACAAACCTCTCCATTCCAACCCCAGCCACGGATTACTAACAATGGTGGTGCTACCTACCACCCCTTGTAGGGACTGGGCTCAAACCATAAATGCTGGCACCTCAATACAGCACTAAGAGGATGATGTACTATCCATGTGTGCCCTCCTTCTGATGAAACATTAAAACCAAGGTCTCGTCTACCTTTTCTGGTGGACGTTAAAAATCCTATGGTATTTCTCGAAAAAAAAAGTAGGAGAATGTCCCCAGTGTCCTGGCCAAATTTCTCCCCATTCAGTAAATAAACACCCAACAGCTTAACGTGGTTCAATTTCAGTGGAATCTAATACCCACCCACCCGAGCCTGAAAATAGGCAATATTGTCTAGCCCTCCTTTCCCAGCCAACCAAAAAAAATCAAGTAAAACTAAACTACTGAGCTAGTGCTCACTTGTCCAGTCACGGACACATGCAAGCTATCAGCATCCCTAGTCCCACCTCTTTAATCTGCCGCTACCCCAGGGTTAAATGCCACCATAATGCGCCATCTCTTGTCACACCTGTAGGGTCACTGGCAGCAAGGGAAGAAAGATTTCACTTCCCCATGGAGACAGAGCGCTGCCACAGGCAGACCTTCCCTCCAGCCCTTCAAGCACGAGAACCAGAGTTTGGAGCACGAAACAAGTCTCCTACACGGAAGCAAAATGCACTACCCTTGGGCCAGTCACATGTAAAACAACTTAAAGTTATCTTTTTAGAACCTCTAGAATCTCTCTACACACAGCAGTGCCACCAGCCACCATCAACATTCAAACATGGGGCTCGCGCGCGCACACACACACACACACACACACACACACACCATTCCAGGCTCCGTATGAACCTAAACAGGAGAAAGAAAGATGTGCCTTAGTTGGGAGCTTATGTGGACACTGCACCTCTGTAGCAATCCAGCCTAGCTCTAGATCTTGTCTCCCCCCCAATCAGTATTAGGCGACCAGTTACCAGCAGACACAAATCTGATTGTTCATCTAGTTATCCAGGAAACAAAGCAGAACAGAACACATCCAAGTCAAGAGGAGCAGCTGATGACTAAACCTATGTGGTTTTTTTTAATTACTGATCTGTAGTCCGTGGGTCAATCGGCACACATACACAGGGGTATAGGATCTGTATCATTCTTCCTCTTCCCTCTAACTTGCTGGCTCCCAGTCCCCTTGCAGCATTCTCATCATCCAGAAGGGGAATAGGTTCTAGCTGCCCCCCAACTCCTCCTCCACCACTGTCTTAATTCATCATTATATAGCACTTCGTTCCTCATGCCCAAACTCCACCCTTCCCGTGCACTTATCCGAATGCCTCCAAGCCTATTAGCACTTGGAACTATATTGTTCTCCGTCGTTCTGTTGCATCATAGTACGGTCTGTTCCTCATTCTGTCTAGTCTTAGCCGCTATACTTAGTTTTATTAACTATAATGTCTGTTTTCCAGGCCCCATTGTTTCCCTTCCACTTGCAATTCAAATGTACATCAATGCTGTCCACCTGCTAATTATCTGTATGTATCTGACCTTACCTGCAAAATTGTAAGAATCTATTCTCTCATCCTCTGTGTACCACCCTCCCAAGGTCGAACCGGGACGAGCAATTTGTTGTTCAGTGTGCCTTCCTGGTGAAACATTTCAAAATAAATAAACACACACACACACACACACACACACACACACACACACACACTAAGCTTTGCCAAAACAAAACACCAAGTTTTGTTCTCAATGTTAAACAATACGTATAATATTTCTGTCAGGCCATTATATAGTCTGGAGGTAGTGCATTGTGCCACTCTATGGGTGACCCAGGCTCATGCTCTGGACTAAGGTAACAGTCTCTGGTAGCTGGGGATGCGGTTGTGCCTGAGGTAGCAAACACAGTTTCTGGGGTTGGGAAAATCATTCAACTGCTGCACTGGTGCCCCTTACAGCTGGGCCAAGGGGCAAGAGTATATTAGTAGTATCAAGTAGTAATCTGCTTATAAATCTGACAAAATAACACTAAATATCATTTAGAATGGCACCCTACTTTGAATATGCATACAGATTACAATTGGCAGATGTAACAAAGACAGTGTGTTGTGTAACAAAGCATAAATTAGTTTTGGAAACTTAATTAGCAATTTTTGTTAAACAAAACTGTGATTAGCAAGCAGCCACATTTGTGGAGCAGTTTCACTAAATGGTTATTTTTATTTTACAATATAGCCCAGAGGAGTGCTACATCAGGGAAAGTGTCGACTGAGAGAAAAGTACTGCAATTCTGCTTTTTGTTTTTTGATTTTACATGAAACCTGATTTTTTTTTTTTTTTTTTTACAAACCATTTCTTTTTTGCTTCTTTTCTTTCTTTCCTGACTGGCCTCCTTCCACCAGCCCCATCATCCCGGTGTCTACTGGACTCGCTGGCTTCACAAGGTGCCACATCATCTGCCAGTCGGGATTTTTCCATCGTTTTCTTCCCATCCCCAGTGCAGTCGCGGTGGTGTGCAATGACACGATGGCCAAGCCTGCCAGGCGCCTGCCCCATACACCCCTCAGACTGTGGGTCCGTGCGCTATCCCAAGCTGCCACTAGGGGCCAGAAAAGCAGCGGGCTTTATCCCCACCCCTCCCTGGGAGAGAAGCAAAATTGTCCTCCGGATGCTCGATCCTCTCCCTCCCCGGCCAACCCCCAGTGGCCTGTTCGCACCACATGGCAGCAGGTAAGGCACGGATGCTTTAGCCCTCCATGCCACTGGGCCGGCCAACTCTGCAATTTTTTAACTACGAATTAGGACAAAACTTCCACAATTCTGACATTTTACAATGCAGCAAATCAACTCATAGTAACTTCTGCTAATCAAGGCGCCAGGCTTGATTAGTAAAGTGTTTTGTTTGGGTAGCAAATTGGTATGAACCCACTTGTTCTATGCCTTCTGTAACGGGTTAACCCAGAAATCTAATAAACACAGAGAACAAGTACATACGCATGATAACTAGCACGATATTTTGCATCGCTACCTCAAGCCTTAGGGTCACAGTGAGTCAGGAGATGCTAGCCATGAAGGGGCCTCCCCACTGCCACAGCTAGCACCAATGCTGAAATTCAATGCAATTCACTAAAACTACCACCAACAGCTTCATCTGGGTGAAGGTCAGTTGGCATTCATCTGTATCCCCTCCCAGGTCATGCCTGAAAATAGGCAAGATTTGTCTAGGGCACTTACCGGTCAACAAAAATAAATAAATGCTGCCTCTCCATGCCTCAGATCCCAGCCCACATCAACAAAGTTGCCACCTCAGGTAGTTGGCCACATGGGGGGTGCAAGCCACAACATGCCATGGGCTACAATGGGGTTGTGAAAGTAAGCTAGGAGGTAGCATAGTAGGACAGATGTGGCACGGGGGGTATCTTTTCATGTATTATGGAAGAACCAAATTTAGCAATCCATCCTCAGAAGTAGGACTATAAAATGACAATAATCACAGGAGTCTTTTTATATGCTTTGGACGTTATTAAAGAAGTGCACTGACTTTTGAATACTAAATCCAATACTTTTACTGTTCCAGCTCCACGTGCTTTTAAAAAAAAAAAATTGTCCTAATGGGGGTTACTGATTATTTTTATTTATTTCGTTTTTGTTGACCAGGTAAGTGCACTAGACAAATCCTGCCTATTTTCAGGCATGACCCAGAGAGGGGGATACAAACGAATGCCAACTGACCTTGAACCAGATTAAGCTGTTGGTGGTATTTTTAGTGCATGATGGAAATTTGGCCAGGACACCGGGGAATTTCCCCTACTCTTTTCGATAAGTGCCATGAGATCTTTAACATCCACCTGAACTACCACCAATCCAGGCAGATGGGACCTCGGTTTAACATCTCATCTGAAAGACGGCACCTCAGAAGTGCAGCACCCCTCTCATGCTGCACTACAGTGTCAGCACTGGGATATTAACCCAAGTGCCAGATGTGGGAAATGAACCCACAGCCCTCTGATCTCCCGGCCTCAGAGGCGAGTGTGCTACCTACTGAGCCACTGACACTAATTAGCACACAGGTAAGGGATAACAGGACAGGGTATGCAGTTATAAGGCAATAATGCATACCTCGGGAGATTGCTAGGCACAAGGCACAGCAGTGTGCCACAACCACCCGAGAGGTGTATTATTCCCTTATGACAGCACATCCTGGAGTGTGTTAGCCCATTCATAAAATAGGCTTTTATTCATTAAAAATATGAAATTCAGGACCACCTCAACGGCCCAGCATGCTGAAGTTCAGGACCACTAGCGGCCCAGCGTGCTGACAGCCCAGGCTCAGAAGCAAGCCCAGAAAGTTGCAGCGGAGGCAGGCCAAGACTGAGACAGCTGCTGCTCGCAGTGCATCTCGGCCAGTGAGGGCTGGCGGCAGGTACTGCCATCACAGTGACCCTGCAGCTGCACCAGGGAGCTTGCTCCTGCAAATTTCAATAAAATTTAATAACCAAAAAGAAAATGTTAGTGGTAGAAAACTTTATTCCTCTTTTTTTTTTTTTTTATTTATTTTATTAGGTATTTTCATACACACGTGCATCTTCTATACATTGTTCAACATACAGTGTAAACATAAAGATCGATGGCCCAGATATTCAAAGGGTTGCGCATGGCGCAACAGTGCTTCGTCGCATGCACAACCCACTATGCCCGAGCCGATATTCAAAAGGGAAAAGTGCGCCGACAACCTCGGCGTGCCGGAGCCGCCATCAGTAATGTATGTAGGCACAGGTAGGGGCGCACCCATGCATAACCTGCACAGCCTGATATTCAGCCCGGGATGTGCAGAGTCATGCATGCACAACCCCTACCTGCGCCTGCACAAAGTTAAGCCAAAAAAAAAAAAAAAGGAACAAATGATGGCCACCCACAGGTGAGCTGCCTTACTGCAGGGCGCAACACGGCAGCTGCCACCTGTGGGTGGCCACTCAAGTTCCTGCCGCACCTGGCAGCACCCTCCCCATGCCCATCGTGAGCATCCGTGTAAATAAACCCCCCCTCCAATATCCCTGGTGGTCCAGTGGACCCCTAAGTGCCCGATCACGGGCATCTGTCTCCAAAACACATCCCCGTCCAATATCCCTGGTGGTCCAGTGGACCGCTAAGTGCCCGATCGCAGGCATCGGAATAATACCCCCCCCACCAATAACCCTGGTGGTCCAGTGGACCGCACTCTGCTCAATCGCGGGCATCTGTAAAACATAAAATAGTTCTATTACCCTGGTGGTCTAGTGTACCCTCCCACCCGCCCACTGAGCCCTACCACCTCCTCCCACCCCCAGGTCAGCCAGCGGCGGCAGCACCCCACCCGCCTGCCTCCCGCCGCCCGCCAACCGACAGCTCGGTAGGGCTGCACGCCCATTGGTTCACAGCCTGAGCCAATGGGCATGCAGCCCATACCGTACTACACAGTCCAGATATGTGAATGAACCATGCACAGTGGGGGTGGCCAGGGTGCGATATTCAAAGCTGCTGCACCATAGCGCAGCTCCGTTGAATATCGCCCAGGCCACACCCCTGTGCAACCAAGTTGAGCTGTGCCCAGGCTTGCACCACAGCCTGGCACAGTTTGAATATCCGGGCCGATTTGTTTAGATGTCATATTAAGTTACAGCCGGAATCAATGATGGCAGTAAAAATTGTTGCATTTCCACCAGAACTACCGACCTTGAATTAGATTAAAAAAAAAATATGCTGCACTACATTTTCAAGGAACAAATGCTGAATCTGTCCCTGAATAATAAAGTATCCAACCCTGCCACTTAAGTCTGAATCGCTGCATGCAGTCTTTAAGTGTTGCCGTAAGGCTTTCCATCTGGTAGTCTTCCAGCACAATGGATCTCCAGTCCTGAATAGAAGGAATCTGTGGGGACATCCACTTTCTAGTAATAGCCTTTTTGGCTGCTGTAAGAAATATAGGCAGCAGTGTTTTGGTCCATTGGGGGGAGTGGTCTGGATACACAGAGCAATACAATTTCACGTTAATTCAATTAGCTTCCCTAGACAATTAGACAGCTCCAACTGAAGTCCACACCAAAAGGGCATGAGGAAAGGGCAATGCCATAGTATATTGCTCAGTTCTGCCATACAACATCCGCATTGTCTTCAGCAGTGGCCATATGTAGCCAGAAGAAATTCAGTTAGGGTCGTGGAGAGCGGAAATATCTGGATCGAAGTTTCCAGGAAAATTCCACTAAAATGAGGAGGTCAACTTAATTGCTGGCAATGTTGTATCGATCCAGTCTGAGAACTGTACCTCGGAGGTTATCTCCCCATTCCATTTATCTAGAATTGATTTTTTAGAGTCTCCCAGAATATCTCTCAACGCCTTATATGCATTTCCTATAAGGTGGGCACACTGGCTCCTCTTAATAGAGTGAATTAAAATTTTAAGTAGGGGTGAAATAGGACTGGGGAGTTTGGCATCCAACGTCCAATGCTGAAGTACAGTATATAATTCCTCACTTGGAGGTATCTAAAAACAAATCTGTGCCTCGAAGTCCATGTTGGATTTTAAGGTTATCAAAGGGTATAAAATCCCCTTGTCATCCAAGAACTCGAACAAATCGATTAGCCTAATTTACGCCAGTGGGAAAGGGCAGATCCATGTGAGAGGGTTGAAAAGATCATCTTTACGTATTATTTACTGTAATCATATATTGGTTTGATTGCTGGTTTATTTCTTAATCCATACCACACCTGAAGAGTACCAGATGTGATTTGTGTAAAGTGCTTCAGAGCTGGTGTGTTATCAGTGGAGGAAACAAGAAGAGCTGAAATGTCGTACATATCATTTAAATCAAACTCCTGGGATTTCCAGGGTACTGAGAAGCTGTTAGTTAGCCAACAAATAAGGATATGGAAAAAAGCTGCTTGAGCATACAGTTTAAGGTTAGGAAGATTTACTCCCCCCTTGAGCCATAGGTAACTGGAGTATGGAGAGGCAAACTCTCGGCCATTGGGAAAACTTTAGTCCTGTATGAAAATCTGCCCATTAAAATACACTGCGGCTTTGCCAATAAAGATTTTCGGACATTAACAAAAAGAAAGATTCCATTGGCTGAGGGGTAAGAACACAGACGTGGAGAATTTTCAGAGGCGAGAGACGTGATAAGCAGGGTACTTCAGGGGTCAGTACTAGGACCAGTGCTCTTCAATAAATTAATTTGCTCCTTTATCACATCTGGCAAAGAGATTCCACATTACAATAGAGGACAACACAAGGGTACCAAACGTATTTGGGAAGGGAATGGGTACTTAGTGGCCAAGTCTCGGCATAAAAATCAGAACGCAACTGAGAAATTTCCATAAGACAAGGAAGCTAAAAATTAATACCTTTCCGTGTCTGAAGGTGAAGCTAGGTTTTTCCATGACGTGTCAATTACAACTCTACGTCAGTCCTGTATACCTTTATTTTATTCTTTGGTAACTGCGTAAGGCCCACTAGGCACAGGTGCCTGTTTTCAGAGGTGAACCTGGGAGCACTGGGGAGGTTAAGTGACTTGCTCAGAGTCACACAGTATGCATGTAGAGGTTGTGGAATCAAACCCAGGTCTGCCTCCTGGATGTACCAAGCTCATTCACAGCTCATTACTCTAACCTCTAGGCTATACTGCCAGACCAGCTGTCTTTTCCTGTGACCATAATCTTGTAATTGCCCTGTTTTGCAGCTAGCATAAGGCATCAGATCTAGTCTCTCCAGCCTGTAGGCAGACCCAGCAGAAGGCTAGAAAAGAGAAAGAAAAGGATTCTCACCCTGGTATTCTCCTGATGAGTGCAGCCATCCTCACAGCCTCGTGCACACATGGCAAGGTCGAACCTGGCACCAGTCCACTAGCTAAATGCAAGTAGATTCTGTGTTGGGCTAATAAGGCTTTCCTTTAACTAGCCATGCAGTGGAGAAGGTTACAGTACAGGGCCAGTGGAAAGGTCTGTGGAAATAGTGGATTTTCCAGTCACTAGCCCTGCTGGCTAGTGGCATAAAACAATTTTGACCCCTGCATAGCATGGCCTGAGGCAGGAGCAAACTCCTGGCCCAGCCGCAGGAGTCGCTGTGGTGAGAGACTTTGCCGCCAACCTCCCCAGCTGAGGCACACTGCCGTCCAGCACCTACCCACAGCCTTGCCTGCCTCCCAACACAACAGTGAGACTCTACTGCTGGCCATCAGATGGTGGCAAAATTAAGGCAAAGCATGGTGGAATTTAATATGATCTTTGCACATCCACAAGAGCTACTGATGCATCATAGTATTTTGCAGCCAAAAGCATTATTCGTGCTACCTCACAAATAGCTGTGGTGAGGGACTAAAACCGGGATGTGGAACAGAAACACCCCATCATCTTCAAAACAAAAGAACTTTATAATAAGAGGCTACAATGACACGATCCCAGTTTCACTCTGTGGCTTTTCTCTTATTTTGTTACATTTCTGAAACCTGAGCTGGCTCTGGACCTGAAAAACATTTCGCAAGGGCTGCTTTGACAAACAAAAAATTGGATAAGCTGCAGAGACCTGCAAATGACGCTGAAGGCGTACTGAGGGGGTGGGGTGGAGGAAATTCTACCTCTGAACTCTGTTGCATATCCAGTTCAGGATACCAAAGACAGAAGTGGTCCTGAATCCAAGTCTAAACTGAGATACTACTGAACAGAGATTGTCTAACTAGCACTGACTAGTTCTGTGCATATGCCTGGACCATTCTGCAGATGAAAGCAGCTGCTAATTCTATCATCATCATTAGAACAAGAACCACCAATCCTGCCAGTGCAGCGGTAGTGTCACTGCTCACGAAGCGGGCAACCCAGGTTCGTGAACCAGCTCGAGTGGAGGGCCAGCTGGAGGAGAAGGATTCAGTGCCCCAGAGAACACGCTCCTCCTCAGGGAGGGAGGTTGCCACTACCCGTGTAACCTCTACCTGGGTGGTGATACAGGCAGAAGCACCTGCCACAAAGGGAAGTAGCCGACTGACGTAGTTGGCGCAGCATCACACCCCTGCAAGCATATACACCCACATAGCCTGGCATCTCGGGGTACGGCAGCAAAAAAAAAAAAAATGGAGGAAAATACCAACAATGCATGATGAGGCACACCAGTACTCGAACTATTTTTTCCGGGAACCGTGTTGTTCACCAAGGACCACATCGGAGAGGGAAGTCTGAAGCAAGAGGGGGGTAGGATAAGAGGCAGAGAAGGCACTGGTGGGAGATGCATGGTTCCCAAGATAGGTGAAGAGGAGGAATGGGATTAAACACACACACACACACACACACACACACACACACACATGCCTCTGCTACACACACACTTCATTTCCCAGGGTTGAAATCATGTTCTGCAGCCACTGCCCAACAGAGCTTGTGCCTGGACATACTGTAATGCTACCTCCTCCAATACAAGCCGGCAGAAAAAGGAAACTTATAAGCCTGATGCAAAAATCTACCTGCATTTCACTACTGGGCTGGTGCCAATTTTACCGCCCCCTCTAAAAAAAAAAAAGCTCCTCTTGAACTCTGACCATTAAGCATCCATCTCAAGGCTTGGGAACTGGGGTGGGGTACCCACAGAAGATAAGCCATGGGTTGTGGTTGGAATTCTGGAGGGATTTCAAACAGAGCTGAGGATTAAAGGTGGGAAAAACACATACACTTTTTATGCAAATAATCTAATATTTAAACATCATAACCAATATCTGTCCAGCAAATTGAAAAGCCTACTTTCCTTGTTCTACAGAAACAATGCTTTTTTTTTTTTTTAAATCGTGAACAGCTAATAACCTTATTTGTAGCACAACCTGATTATGGAGACTATTTGTCACAATGCTCCACTGTTTGTTTTGGTACGTTCAACCCCTTTATCACAGCTCTCTTAGGTTTATCACTGATCTCCCATGGAGATTCAGCATTGTCTATTGTACTCTACACTGAGCTGGGTATCAACTGCAACAAGATTAAAACACTAGTATGTGTCTATAAAGTTCTTCTTGGTAAAGTCCCAGCTTACCTTACAAATCTTTGCGTATTAAAATGAAAACTGTCTTTCTCAAAATCCACCCACGAGCCCCCTTTAATTAGGCTTTTCATGTTTTGGAAAAAAAATTGCTTATTTCCAGTTTGTAAACACTGTGGTTAGGAAACATGGCGGATGTGGTGTGGTGCCATCTCAGGTGTCTATGCAGCTCCGCACTACTCCTGTATTGAAAGGCATATACGTGAGATCAATCCATGAAACAAGGGTCAGAAAGAATTGATGGTATAATGTTAAACGCTCAAGTATAACTAGCAATGAATATAAGCTTGTATTTTCCTAGCACTTTCATTTTTTGATTTTATGTATTTACGCTTTCTTTTGTTTCACGGATGTATTCATGCTGATACAGTATTAGGTTAGGGTTGCAGGGTGATGGTTCTAAACATACTGCTTTGTAACTTTGTAGTTGACCTTTGTAGTAGTGGCAGAGTGGAATAGGCTCCCTAAGGAAAAGGCATCACTTAAGACAATGGATGGCTTAAGAAGGTTGGGACAGGGCAAAAGGGAAAGTCAGGGTACAAAGTGTAGTCATAAAGGAGGGGCATAGGTTGGGAGAGACTGAGTCCTTAGCTGGCACTGGGGACTCTGGAATACAAACAGACTAGATGGACCATATTCTTCCGGCACATTTGTACATATATGAAAAAAAAAGTTCGAGATGTGCTACTGCACCTTTTAACTGTATCTAGATTTACTTTAAAAAACAATTTGGGGCCCTCCTAAATTTGGCATCATAGTCATTGAAGAATATGGTTTTGAAGCATTAAAATAATGGAAGACATTAGACTTACAGTTAGATCTTTTTCAGAGACCCACACAATACAGCAGGCTTCGTGAGCGGATTTTACTGTTGGTATTTATTTAAAGTGTGTCCATGGTTTTTCGAAGCCTTTCCCCGATTCACAAGGCAAGAAGTTTAAAGTAGTAGTGTATTCTGCTGTGCAGTCCGTCTATGTATACTGCTGCTGCAAATGCCCTGCCCTCTCCGCCCCTCGAAAGGACCAAGCCGCTGAATTGACATACCCATACCTCTCGACTGTCCCTGATTTTGCCTCAAAATTTTCCTCTGTCCCTCCTAAAACTTGTGTTATTATGACTTGAAATGTAAGGACTATGAACACAAAATACTGTCAAACATTACAGACCAGGGTTACAGACATGTTCTTCAGAAAATGCATCTTATACGAATTCCTTTTTCTACCAGCTTTCTGAGTGAATATTACACTTTTTTTAATATATGTCCCTGTTTTGGGATCTTTGACCCTAATTTTTAAGCCTTGTCCCTGATGTATGATGCAAGAGGTACGTGAACTCGATGTAACCATCACATATTGCCCCGTTGGAACTACTGCGATGAACCGTCCTGATGTGGGAGTCACTTGTTGACAATCAGGCATGACACCCACACACCCTCCCCGGGAAGAGCTTCACTCGATCCCGGGGATCAAGCGCTCGCCCAAGGCCTTGCACTCCCGTTCCCCGGGTGCCCTCTGCCCTCACTACTTACAGCCGGTTTCCTTTTTGATCTCCTCGATCTCTTCGTCCCGCAGCAGCGTTGACGCTCGAGAGCCCATCGTTAGCGGTGGCTTAGCGACTCTCTCTCTCTCCCAAATCCAAGCGACCTCCCCTGGTGCTGACAAACAACAGACACAGCCTCCCCTACACCTGTCAGACAGCTGGCCAGCTCGTGCCGATTAGATGATTACTCGTACGACCGATCGCTCGCGGCCAGTCAGAACCACAGTAACATTCACTCTCCACGCGCACTGTTACTCGCTGTGCCGCAGCGGCTCCTTTTATTATTCGCTGAACTGGACAAGGTGGTGCGTTTGATGACGTCAGGCGGACCCGCCCCGGATTGTGGGAGGGGATTAGGGTAAAGCTGAGGCCGAAGTTACATTCGGTGGCAAAAGTTCGCGTACCTGTACTTATACGTCGTCCTCCAAAAAATGATAACTCTCAACTGTCTAATTTTTGCCTTTAATATGTCATATATGTTCCTCCTAAATGTGGCGCTTCCATCACCGAAGAGTACACGATTTGAAGCATACAACAGTGCCAGAAAAAACGCCAGTGTTCCTGATTTTAGCCATCCTTGCCCGATTTATTTGTACTTTGACCCTGATTCGCAAGGCAGGAGGTTGAGAGGTATAATAATGGTGATCATTATCATACTACTAAGGTGTAGGCAGGCATAATCCGTTTAAGCATGTGATACATCTCAGCATTAAAATTCATAGCAAATGTCCAGAATGTGTAGCACTTTCTGGTTTCTTTTTCTGTACACATTTTGGTGAGTTTTTACGCGTTTTCTCTCGACCCTACAAATAGTGAGCCCTATATATTTAGTATTAAGGAATGTTTCTATCAAGTTAGTTCAATGGTTTTATAGTTTGTGTGTCCAGAAATAGCTCTAACATTATTAAGAACATCAGTAAACCTTTGTGGAACAAGGGTAAATTTGAGTTTAAAAAATCGTAGTGCTATGCAAAATTTATAGCAGTTAGATAATTGTGTGTACAGATTTATAAGGACTTGCCCAAAACTATACCATTTTCTTTTGGCTGTCCCTACTGCCCCAGTTGTGTGGTTGTAGTTTCTGTAACGGCATTACTGTCCCAGCAGATGCTGGCAAAACCATGTTACTGCCGGCACTATTGTCCCTGCACATTCGGTTGTAGTTTCTGTGCCACAGACAGTACTGTCCCAGCAGATCTGGTTGTAGTTTCTATCAGCAGTTAAATTGTGTGACAGGGTGACCCCTGTCATGGTGGACACCCCTGGGATAAACCGAAACCCCTTCCCCAAGCAGTTTATATGTTTTGTATAATGTCCAACATGCTGGTTAACTGGTTATAAATTAAGTGCTTATGATGCTTTCTATGCATATTAACTTAAAACAAAAGAGTACAGTTACAAAATGAGAGGGAAGTCTTAATGACAAGTTTGTGTTTTTTTCTAGATGTTAGCAGCCCCCTTCTAAGATATATTTTGCAGCTGACAGCATGAGGTAATATGACCATGCAGGAGAGTTTAGGAGAGCACAGAATGTTCTGACCTGGGGTCTGACCTTTAAAGAACAACTTTCAAACTCATTTTCTATCTACCTCTGCACCTTCCCTGCTACCAGTATTCATTTGGGTACCAAATGCATAGTTATTATTGAAATCCACTGCCTCCGTTTTCTGAAATCATTTACAAAGTACTCCATTACCTCTCCTCAGTATGCGGCTCTCCGGCTCTCCTGGTGCACACACATGGTCACACTGCGTGTGGTGTGGCGCCTGAGTTACATGTCATAGTACGGATAGGCGTGTGAGCTCCACGAGGGAATTTCAATATGTGAATGCACGGTGTTACAGCATAGAGTGACACTAACTTACTAAATGGTGTTAAAATCATTATTTATGAGTGAAAATGCACTTTGGCATTTCAGTATTGGTTGTCTGAATAAAGACGTGTAAAAATCTCTGTGTATTCAGTTTGATGTGTCTTGTATTTTGAATGGTACCACATCTGTTTTGTGCTGTACACGCGTAGGCTACCAGCATATGTGTCCTGTGCAGAACTGTGTTTCCAATGAAACAGTAGCAATTTCTATCACAGTGCGTAGTAAAAACTATGTCCTTTTCTGTGTGGGCTATTTTTTTCATACTGCACACATACAGATCCTGCATGTCTGTGCACACTGTGTTCTGCACCACATGAACTCATGCCCTTCGTGTATATGATACACATAGAAACATAGAGTTGACGGCAGATAAGGACCGCAAGGCCCATCCAGTCTGCCATTTCTTTTTGTATCTTATAAATGTGCCATCGCCTTTGCTCTGTCAATGGCCTATCTATTCATATTCATCTGTATTGCTCCCTTATGCCTATCCCATGCCTGTTTGAGCCCTGCACTGTATTCATATCCACCACTTCCAGAGGTTGGCGTTCCATGCATCCACTACCCTTTCGGTGAAACAGACTTTCTCACATTACCCTTAATCGGCCTCCCTCTAATCTCATGCTGTGTCCTCTTGTCCTGCTATTTTTTTTATATTGAAACATGTTAGACTCTTTCACCTTGTTAATGTCCTTAAGGTGTTTGAATGTTTTGATCATAGCACCTCTCTCCCTCCTTTGCTCTAGGGTATACATATTGAGCTCCATTAATCTGTCCTCATATGTTTTTGATGCAGTCCCTGCACCATTTTGGTTACTTCTCTGGACTTCCTCAGTTTGGTCAATGTCCTTGTGAAGGTGTGGCCTCCAGTACTGCACAGTACTCCAGATGGGGCCTAACCAGTGTCTTGTAAAGAGGGATTATTACCTCCCTCTTCCGACTTGTGATACCCCTACTAATACACCCCAACATCCCTCTAGCCTTACCTACTGCTTTAGTGGTCTGCTTGGATGATTTCAGGTCATCAGTGATGATGATGCCCAAGTCTCTTTCTTCCCTTGTGACTGCCAGCAACTCCCCTCCCAGCCTATAGGTGGCTTCAGGGTTTCTCTTCCCTATGTGCATGATCTTGCACTTCTTTGCATTAAACCCCAGTTGCCACTCTTCCAACCATTTTGCCAGTTTATCCAGATCACTTCTCATTCTGCCCACCCCATCTGGATTATCTACTCTGTTGCAGATCTTGGTGTCATCTGCAAACAGACAAACCTTACCCTCCAGTCCATCTGTAATGTCACTAATGAAGATATTGAAGAAGACTGGCCCCAGGACTGATCCCTGAAGTACTCTACTTGTGCCTTGCATCTCTTCTGACTGTATACCGTTTACCACCACTCACTATTTTCTGCCCGTCAACCAGTTTGCCACCCAGTTGACCAACTTCTGACCCACCCCAAGCCTACCCAGCTTATTAATCAATCTTCTATGTGGAACAGTATAGAAAGTTTTGCTCAAGTCAAGGTAGGCGACATCAACTGCTCCCCCTTGGTCCACCACGCTAGTTACCCAGTCAAAGAAATCTATGAGATTTGTTTGACAGGACCTTCCTTTTATAAACCCATGCTGTCTTGGATCCTGTGCTCCTATGGATTCCAGGTGTTGCACTATCCTTTCCTTAAGGAGTGCCTCCATAATCTTGCCCACTACTGAGGTAAGACTGACTGGTCTGTAGTTCCTCCTGCCTGCTACCACTCTTGTGGAGCGGGATCACATGAGCCCTTCCAGTCTTCTGGGACCTCTCCTGTGCTCAGAGACTCACTAAACAGTTCTGATAATGGCTCTGCTAGTTCCACCCTTAGCTCCTTTAGTACCCTGGGATGTATGCCATCAGGTCCCATTGCCTTGTCCACTCTGGGCTTATCGAGCTCATGTAGGACCTTTTCTTTTGTGAAGGGACTAGTGCACACCTCCTTCCCCCCTGTGTCCATGGTGCTGAGCTGTGGGCCCTGCCCAACCTTCTCTTCAGTAAATACTGAGCAGAAGTATCTATTTAGGATAGATGCTTTTACATGGTCCTCCTCCTTGCACGCCCCCTTATCTCCTTTGATCTTTGCAATACCCCCTGGACTTTCTCCTTTCACTAATGTATCTATAGAAAGTCTTGTCACCTTCTTTTACTGTTTGTGCTAGTGTTTCCTTGGTTTGGGCCTTTGCCTGCCTTACTACCTTCCCTGCTTCCCTTAGGGAAGTTTGCTGTGCCTCCCTATCTCCATATTTATTTATGAAATATTGGTGCCTGAATATTAAGGATTATATATTCCAACTCATATAATGTGCTGTATTTTAATGTTATTATGTGCCTTTCCTCATATGATTACTGTGTGTTGACATGCATTCCTCTTTACCTCCTGTTTCATGCATTCTTTCCTGTTACTTTAGAAGGGAAACTATCATTTCAGACTAGGTTGATACCTGTGGTGAATCTTCATTTGAAGTCAGTATTTAGAAGTTATTTGTTGTGTTTAATACTGAAATGGTTATCACTTGTATTGCTGCTTGATGCAGCAATACCCACAAAAGTGGGTTTAGCATGTTTCAGTTTCCGAAGTACTCAGATCTTTGCAAGGTGTGGACTGACCAAGTTAAACGGATGAGGGACAAATGGGCAGGACCTACAAAATATTGTTTTTTATGTAGTGCTCATTTTGAACTGGACTGCTTTGAGACTCAGTGCATTTTAATGCCTGAATTTAATATTCCTGCTCGTAAACATCTCAAAAAAGATGCCGTTCCTAGCATCTTTCCTCGTCCTTCCATCACTCAGAAAAGAAAAGCAGCATGCAACAACTCACCAATGCCCAAGAAATCCAAGCATGGAGCATATCAAAAGCGAGAACGTGCACAGGTAAGTTACTGCATTCATTTTCTTAATAGTTCTGCGTTTTTTGATTTTTATGTATAATCCTACATTTACTGTGACATCCCTCTTATCTTGTGTCCCAGTCCATCTTGGTGATGTGACCTGTGCTTACACCACACCACTGCTGTATGTCAGGCAATAGCACACACCACTGCAAACTCCCCCCCCCCAACATGAACTGTCTATGGACCCTAATCCTTTATCACCACGTGTGTCCCTTGATGTATTTTGTGTCAGTGTTGTGAGGTGAGGGTATATAGCCCATATCCAGCTCACTCATGGGTGTTTGTGTTCCAAAGCATGACAGCCAAGTGTCCTAGTGTGACATAGCCCACCATAGATTCATCTGTATGTGCACACCCCTGCCAGCACTGTGTGGTGTCATCTGTTATTGTATATCTGCTTATCCAAGTATTGGTACATTACTAATTATTTATGTGCCAGTGGCTGTACTTGTTGTGTTTGCCAACCTCAGTAGTGTTATCTTTCAACTTTTGGCTAGTGGCTCTATATAGCCAGAGGCACACAGACACTTCAGTAGCAATTCTTTTGTTGATGAGTGCCTTTGGCTGCCCTTCTGTGCTGTACAACTCCACTTTTTCGTGTCTCCATGGTGCCTAGAGGTGCAACATGCTCAAGTTTGCCTGCATCAATTGTACACTGTGACACTGGTGCCCACTGAGCGAATGACACTTACCTTTCATTCCATTCAACCCACTAAGTAATGCTACCCCAACTTCTATACATTTTTCAAGTTTCCCCTGTGCATCATGAATAAGACAAGGTCTGATTTTATGATAATTGCACCTAACCTTTCTTAAATAACCACAGTTCTTGTTACTTATAATGTAATTGTACTGCTTTCAATTTTTTCTAATATGATGTTATTGTATCAACTTTTTTGTAGGTGATAGAAAATATTCTGGCCGATAATTCGGTGCCATCCTGTTCTACTGCGACATCCACTGACATTGATGCCTTCAATTCAGACGTTCATGTCTGTGATGTCGCTGAATCCAACTGTGATGAAACAGCGACATCACAACACTGTTACCCAGATTCTGATGTTCTGCCTTCTGTACATCTTCAGGTGTGTGTTATGTAGAGTGCTGGTAGACACTACAAGTCACAGTATGCAATTTGTGGCGATCATATGTAATGCTGACCTGAATGTTGGTCATCAATGTGTCAATAAGCTGTTAGCTATGACAGAATGTTGGTGTTTCGTGGCATTAATGCACTCCCCGTGTGCATTGTGATTCTCAAGGTCTTGCACCAGTGGTTTCCACCACACAGGGATTGCATTAATGCCCTGATACACCCATGGGCTGTAGATGTCTATTGCACCTCCAGAAATGGCTTGCTGACTGTCAACATTGAAAGTTCAATAGCTTCTTACAATTGGAGCTTTATTCTTTTTCTGTGCTTTAATTGCTTGCTCAATTTGTAGTCTGGATACAGAGAATAAGATGATATTAGAATGGGGATTACTTACTAGGGATGTATTACTATATCCCTCAGTACTAGATTCTACCATATATAGTTCTTTGAAATATAGACACCATACTCTGGCTGGGATATCTGCTTCTATGTTTAACCTACATTTATTATCGGCTAATGAAATTAATCGCCAGAAATCTTGATTATTTTTATATTTACTAGCCTCTTGAAATTTTTGCCATAAAGTACTGTTATATATAGTTTTTTTTTTTGTAAGTATATTTTTTATTAGGTATTTTTCAAATTTTTTACAGTCACAGCTCTTGGATATACTATAGTATATATACGGGGTTACAGTTCATGAAGACAGTCAATAATACCTAGTGAATATGCAGTCTATTTTACCTTAAGAAAGAAAAAACAAACAATATGCATAGCCTTCGATTTATAAGAAATTGCCACAGTCACGTTGTTCCTCCTCAACTTTCCAGCATCTCAGAACACTCGCCCTTCTTTGGGCCTCTGATCCTCTCCTCGTATTTTATTCCTTCTAGATTTTAACTTCTAATGGGTTTCCATCAGCTTGGAAGCAAAGGCCCCCACACCCTATTACTGTCGGCTGCTCTGCCCTTTAATGCTAGAAGGTGAGCTGGGTCCACTCAGCCGAGCTAAATTTGGAGCCATAAGACGTTCTAAGGGACGAAGTAAGGGGTCTTTGGTCATGATGTGTAGTATCCATCTTCTCCACTTTGTGGTGCAGAGGTCTGAGTTATCATTCAAGTCATGTGATTCTCTCTGACCTATATATTCGGTTAACTGTATCTCTCCAATCCATTATTGAGGGTATCCCTGTGGTGAGCCAGCGCTTGGTGATAGCCTTCTTCTCTGCAAGAAGAAAAATCCCTACTAGATAGTGGTAATGAGGGTTCCTTAGCTCATGTGGGAGGACGTGCAGGATTAAGAACTCCACGGTGAGGGTCCACCTGTGCCAGAAGAGCTCTTCAAATTCATCCTGCAACTCCTGCAAAAATGGTAGTAGCCTTGGACAGGACCATAGTACATGTGAATGGTGAGCATTAGTTTCCCCACATTGGCGGCCAGCACATTGCTGAGCTTGCGTACCGATAGTGAGAGGTGATTGCTGGAGTGCGGAAAAATCTCACCAGCAGCTGCCAGGAGAACAGTCAACATGTATGAGAGCTGGTGATTCTCGATGTTGTGAAGCATATAATGTTCCACTGCTGCAAGGTTATTTGGGTATCCAATTCCACGCTCCATTGGTCACTGATTGCTCCTGTATTTCTGCCTGTTGTTTCCATCATGGATTTATAAAGAGCCGAAATAGCATGCGGTAGCACCTTGGCTTGCAGTACTTGTTGGAGCAGCTTCACCAGGTGGGGGTGCACCCCTGGGGTACGGACTACCACAGGGAGAGTTTCATAGCAGCATCGTATCTGTAGATATCAGAAAAATCTGATCGGTCAGGTGAAACTCCTGTCGGACTCCCCAAATGCCTTGAAGTGGGGCCCCACAAGGAGCTGTGTCAGATTTGTAAGGTATGTGCCTCCAATTGTGGAATGTGTGGTTATTTAAAGCTAGAGCGAAGTTCTCCAGTAGTTCTAGCGGGCATATTAAAACCAGGTAGGGAGTGATCTTTAGAGATTTGCAGGCGGAGTGCCAGGCCCGAATTTGGTGTGTGATCCAGGGGTTGTGGGTCAACTGACCCAGTAGAGGAGGAGTTTATGTGGGTAAGCCATTGGAGGTCCACGGAGGCAACACACTATCCTCCATCCCTCTCCAGCGGGCTGGGGTCACCCCCATCAGACGCTGAATTATAAAGGACAGATGGGAGGCCCAATAATACAGTTTACGGTTAGGGAGTGCTAAACCTCCCTGTGTTTTAGGGAGAAAGAGAGTTATAAGTTTAATTCTGGGGCATCTGCCTGCCAGATAAACCCAGAGATGGCCTTGTTCCACAAATGGAATAGTGTATTTTGCAGGCTGAGCGGGACATTCTGAAAGAGGTAGAGTGCTCTTGGGAGAATCACCATCCTTACAGCTTCAGTTCTCTGAATCAAGTTCAGAGAGAGAATGCTCCATCTTTCGAGGTCCCTCTTCATCTGTGTGAAGAAAGGATCATAATTGTTGTGCATGGCGCCTTCTGACCTGTGGGCTAAGTAGATGCCCAAATATTTAATCTTATGAAGGTCCCACTCGAATGGAAATCTCTCTTTAAGTGTTTCAGGGGGATTGTAAAAGAAGATAAGGGCATCCGTCTTGCTGGTGTTAAGCCGTTAGCTGGAGTGGGCTCCGAACTCTTCCAGAAGGTGGAAGACTGTTGGTATGGACTGCGAGGGGTCAGTGAGGAATAGAACATAACCCGCATATAGGGCAATGCGGTGCTCAGTTTCATCGGTCATTACTCCAGATATACCTGGGGATAGTCTTATTGCCTGCGTGAAAGGCTCAATGAAAATTGCAAATAGCCCAGGGGACATGGGGCAGCCCTGACGTGTTCCCCTGGACAGGGGGAAATAATCTGAGTGGTGACCCGATATTTTGACATATGCCTGGGGGGAGGAATACAGTACCTGAATAATAGCTATGAAGGGAGAAGGGAAACCCATCATGGTCATCGTGGAGAAGAGGAAAGACCATGACATGCTGTTAGAGCCTTCTCGAGCATCTAGGCTGAGAAGGACTGATAGTCTTTCGGGATTGCATTTCATGTACTAAATGCAGGGTCCCTACGGTGTTGTCCTTAGTGGATCTAGAGCTTACAAACCCGTTTGATCCAAGCTAATCAATGTTGGGAGAACAACATCCAATCTGGCTTAAATAAACATAAGATATTTGTAGTCCATATTGAGTACTGAGATTGGCCTATACGAACCTGCACTGTAAGGGGTCTTTGTCAGGTTTTGGAATAAGTGAGATTGTTGCAAATGACCAACTGGGGGGGGTGCCTCTCCTTGTAAAACTTCATTAAGAGCACGGAGCATTAGCTGGCCAACTGATTGTGCCATACCTTTATAAAACTCTGCCCCATATCCATCAGGGGATTTCTGCGTTTTAGATCTGGAGAGGGCCAGTGCCAATTCCTCTGAGGTGACAGGTGCCAGCAGACAGTTGTGTTGGTCGAGGGAAAGTTTGGGTAAGTCCAGAGTTGACAGGAAGTTGTTAGTAGACCTTGGGTCTGACCTGTGGTCTGGGGTGTAGAGAGCTCTGTAGTATTGGCAAAAGGTTTGAGATATAGATTCTCAAGTTTGGTGTGTTGGGCTTCTGGAGTTGGATCATTTATTGCCACTATGGTAGACAGTTTGCATTGTTGGTGTAGCCGGTATGCAAGTAAGCGAGAGGCCCGTGGGCCAAACTCGCCGTATCTCTGTCGCAGGTATGTTAATGCTATCTCAGTTTGTTGGAGACACAGGGCATCCAGGTCCTTGGTCTGTTTCAGCTGTGGTAGCAATTGAGTGGTCACCTTGCTGATGGGCCAATTGTAAGAACTGCAGTGTCTGTTCAATCTTTGTTTGTCTCCTTCCATGCTCTGGCCAGCTTAACTGTGTATTTTATTAGGTGGCTTCTAAGGACTGCCTTCAAGGTGTCCTCCTGGATAGTGGCCGGGGTTTCCGGCTCAGAATTGTCCTGGATGATTTCTCTGATCCTCTTTGAGGAAATACCAAAATTGTTCACTCTTCATCTGAGCTAGGTTAACCTCCATCTAGTATTAAGCTTCTCTATGCTTAGGTCCCATGCGTAATCACCGGGACATGGTCTGCATGTGCTATAGGCGCCCATCGTGGCACAGACCAGTAAGCCCAGGCTTTCCTTCTGTGTGTAGCAGTGGTCTAATCGTGTGTAAGTTCCATGTACCGCTGAGTAGTATGAGTACCCTATCCCTTGGGTGTAAGATCACCACACGTCAACCAACCCTCCCATACAAATTGCTTGAAGAATCTGTGTGAGGCTGGTTGCTTGCTCCCGGGTATTAGTGGTGTCTAGGGATGGGCTTGGGGCAATGTTGAAATCCTGCTAGGATCAAATCCGTTTGGTCATCTCAACCACCTTGTCGAGCAGGCCTCGAATTGTTGGTGTGTTTGAAGCTGGTGGGAGGTAAATGTTAACTAGCGTTACTTCTCACTCTTGCAAAAACCTCAGAACTATCCGGATCTTCCCACTCCTTCACCATGCGGAAGGGGGTTTGGCCGGAGATTAGTATGGCGACCCCTCTTTTCCTAGGCCCCCCATCGCTGAGGAGAGGACCTGTGAGTATCCCCTTCCTTGGAGTTTCCTGTGTTCCACAGGAGTCATATGTGTTTCCTGCATATATAGAATTTCAGCGGAGGACTTTTTTTATTAGAGCAATAATCCTAGACCTCTTTATCGGGCTACCGAGGCCATTCACATTCAGGGAGTATACTTTTACATGCTTGCCTGTCATCTATAAAACATAAACATACAGTGAGGGTTAATCCGCTTGGCTCGTGTCTTCACTGATATGACCTCTGCTAGTGATAATATAATTTTGTGACTGTTTACTATCATCCTAAGGTATAGCCCCTCTGGATAGAAACTTGAGAGGGACCTGTTCAGTAGGGAGCCCATACCTAATAACCTTGGGCTCAACATAATAACCTTTACAACACTGGCTACAATTAAAGCCAAACACCTAACTGATAACTTTGGGTGATAGGTTCCCCACCTTTGGTGGTTACAGGTGCATCCTTGGGCCAACTGGGCTACCAGGATTAGCCTGATCACAACAAAAACTTGTGAACTTCCATCAGGAATGGTAATTTTTATCCCGGGTTTCTGGCACTCTGTTATAGGATACGGTGAAACAGTGTTCAGAGGGACTGCATTAAATATGCTGCCCATTTAAAGTGACAGCAAAACCAATGGATGAACACGCTCCAAAACAATTGCAAGATCTACAAGATCGACAGGCTGGGGAGATTGCTCTGTGGTACCTGATATTCAACCATTAAGCAACAGATCCAAAAATTGATAGACGTAAAGACAGAGCAGGCCCTACAATGTTTGCGCCAGCGGTACTATGAGACGGGACCTCGGGCTTCCCGCCTCTTGGCTCACCGCCTGAGATGGCAAACTGCTCAGTCTATGATTACTCAGATCCGAGATCCAAGGACCGGACGCCTAATAAAAACCCCGGAAAAAATTTTGGCGGGCTTTAAGGATTTCTACTCGAATTTATATGCATCAGATCACTCGCCAGATAGAGCACAAACAGAATCCTACTTAGCCAAGTTAAAATTACCAAAATTAACTCAGGAAGTCAAAGACTCTCTTGATGCACGCATAACACCCCCTAGAATTGGCAGCTGTGATCAAGAAATTAAAAACAAAAAAATCACCCGGCCCTGACGGATATACCCCTGAATTTTTTAAATTCTTTGTAAAAGAGATCGAGGGCCCTCTATTGGGGGCATGCAGGGAGGTGCAGTCGGGGGAGAGGCTTCCGGATTCTTGGAATTATGCAATTATTTCGAGTGTCCCCAAACCGGGGAAAGATATTACACAGTGCAGTTCCTTCCGGCCAATTTCGGTATTGAACATTGACTATAAACTATACGCATCAATCCTGGGAAAACGCCTAGAGGTAGTATTACCTAAACTCATAAATTATGATCAAACAGGATTTGTCCTGGGCAGGCAGACACAGGATAACATTAAAAGGTTGCTGCATGTAATATACCATGCCACCCGGTCGGGGACGCCTTGTATGATACTAAGCTTGGATGCTGAGAAGGCGTTTGACCGGGTGGCATGGAAATTTCTGACCCTCTCCCTGAGAGTGCTAGGATTCTCGGGAAGCCTTTATTAAAATTATAAATAACATATACACGTGCCCCAAGGCTCATGTAAAGATAAATGGCAGAATTTCTACCCCAATACCCTTGTACCAAGGCACCAGGCAGGGTTGCCCACTCTCCCCTCTCCTCTTTGCCCTTTATCTTGAGCCTCTGGCACAAGCGTTAAGACAAGAGGATCGAATTCAGGGTTGGGATCTGGGAGGGAGACGCATAAGTTGGCTCTATATGGGATGACTTGCTAGTGTATCTTAAAGACCCAGAGCAATCACTAGAGCATCTGTGGGCACAGCTGACGAATTCAGCAACCTAGCCGGATATAAAATAAACAAGACTAAAATGGAGGTTTTAAGCTCCCATTATGAGCCTTCAGAACAGGTTCGCGGAGGGTTCCCATTTAAGTGGGATTTAACACATATCAAATATCTGGGGGTTCAGCTGAGCCTTCAGGAGGATCAGTTGTTCGCACTTAATTTCATGCCAATTCTAAATAGTATTAAATTGGAGCTGGAGCGGTGGGCCCCCATTCCCATCCCCCTGACTCAGAGATTGGAGGCAATTAAGATGGTAGTTCTCCCAAGGTTCCTATACTTGATGCAGTCAATTCCCACTCATATCCCAAATATGTATTTTGGGGCACTTAACAGAGGAATCTCACGATTTATATGGGGGTTCTCAAAAACCTAGGGTTCGCCTATCGGCACTTCAAATTCCTAAGAAAGAAGGAGGCCTTTCACTACCAAATTTCAAAATATACTATCAGGCTGCACAGTTGAGAACCGTTATGTACTGGCTGGATCGGGCCTACTCAGCCAAGTGGAAAACTTTAGAATTAAAGGACGGGGTTCTTTATAAGAATTTAAATGAAGCACTGTTAGGACAGAGGAAAAAAACCCAAATGAGGACAGAGGGCAATCCTTACACAGCTGTCTCACTGAGTATCTGGCACGGAATCCTGAGAGATAGGGGGGGCGAGAGGATGGAGAGAACTCTTGTCTTCGGTACCATACCTAGACTCCTTTTTACCCTCTAAATGGGATGCGGGGTTCAGAAGATGGGAGGAAAGGGGCTTACACCTGGTGTGGCAATTTTTGGAGGGAGAGGGGATTGTATCTTTTGAAACATTAGTTAATAGGTATGGAATACCCTGGAAAGATAGGTTTAGATACTTTCAAATTAGGAATTATATTAATGATCTGCAGGCGCATTCCATTCTAGGGGATCCACATATTCCACGAATAGCAGAGGTATTCAGAAGAGCAATAGAGGGCAGGCCATTGGGTTCTCATATAATTTCCAATCTATATCAAGCGCTCCTTGCCTGGAAAGAGGATACTACCACTACTATAAGGAAGGCTTGGGAACGAGATCTGGAAACACAGATCCCTGAGGAGTTTTGGGCTTGGACACAGTCCAGAGTCCATTGGGGCTTCCTGCGGGAGCTGGAGGAATTTTCATGGAAGATGTTTGTCAGATACTTCCAGTACCCCAATAATCCAAATGAAATATAAGCACTCTAACATATCAGAGTGCTGGAGAAATGTGGCCACAAACCAGCAACATTGGTACATATAATGTGGAGTTGCCCAGTTCTTGCCCCTTTCTCCGAAACTTGCAAGAGGCCATGCAAACCATAGTAGACCCTAGCCTGAGAATTTCCCCTCTCTGTTTTTTCTTCCTGGAACTCCCTAGAGAACTCCGGGATATCCAGACAATAAAGTTCCTGAAGATCTCCTTCCTAGCTGCCCAGAAAGTAATAACAAGTAATTGGTTATCCCAAAAGCAATTACCCTTACAATGTGGCAGGGCGCAGATGATAAATACATATAGAATGGAAGCACTAACGGCTTCAGTAAACAAGAATGTACCTGGCTTTGAGATTCTGTGGAGACGATGGGTTCTATATATGGAAAGAACCAGGCCGGACTTTATTCCCTAATTAAATTCAATTTAAAAGCAAAACTAAGAGTTTACAGAACAAGAACATACCTGGTTCTCCAGAAAATTAAAGGGAATAAATAATACACTGTGCTACTCTTCACCTGATATATGAAAAGCAAAATGATATAGAGCAGATCTTGGATTTAAGATAACCTATAACTGAGAGGTGGCTTAGAGTTCACATCTTTGTAAGAACTAAGGCAAGCTTCTTGACCTGTTTACCCTAAACTCTAGATAACATCAAATCAAAAATAGAAAGCATAAATAATGGAATGCCTTTGAAATGAATGATGAGATATTAGCTCTGTGTAACATAATGTTTGTCTGTCTTGTCTATTTTATGTGAATCTAAAACAAAAATATCAAATAAAGAAAGTTTTAAAAAAGGAATGGTAATTTTTCATGACCCAAAGAAGGCACGTGGCCTACTTTGTGTATCCCCTGTATAACACGGGGTCTTGAGACACTTAAAGTATCAGTGGGAAAGGGGAAAGAGGGGTTTGGGGACGTCTGTAGCTCTCTTGCTCGTCCCTCATAATCATGCGGTGTTTGTATGAGAGTGAGCGATGAGAGTGCATTACTGTGATCCTTATTGTCAGCAGAGAAGGCGCACATGGTCCCCCCACCCCCCTACAAGCCCGGTTGGAGCAGCGGGCGAGGTGGGAAAGACTGATGGCTCCACCTTGAGGAGGGGGAGAGAGGAAACTCCCTTAACCTTAGTAGTGCAAGGGACCAGCACACGGGCCCAACCATCACTTAACTTCTTAACAGAAATAAACTTTAAGTACCCATCTGTCCCCACGCCCCCATGCGGTTGCATAATCTTCCATTCGTTAGTTATTAGAACATTCTGTTATTAGAGAGGGTCCCAGTCTGATAGGAAAAAGGTTAAAAAAGTAAATGGAATATGGATCCCTTACCGTTTAGGACCTCCATTGCAATAGCCAATTAGACCCACAACAGCAGCTGGGATCCTGAAAGAGAAAGGATTAGTACAAGTTATAAAGGGGAAGTACAACCTGGGGGGTTAGCGGGGGTAACGTTTTCCGTGGTGTTAATAAGAGGGTGTGAAAGACATCTACATAATGAAGAAACAGTATTGTTAAAAGTAATAGATAATATTAGTTTAGATTGGGACTTATCTGAACAGGTACGCTGCTAGGGTCCCTTTTGTTGAACTCCTCATTGGAGATTCAGAATCCTCCATTCAAGTCCCCTTTATTTCCCTTTCTTTTAGAAATTTTCAGGTAGATCCTAAGACCTGTGGGCAGGGAGCCCTTTAGCTAGGCTGACCTCATCGTGGGTTTCTGGGGCTGGTCCCGGAGAGGAGCGCATCTCGGTGGCGAGTGGCTGTCCTTTGCCACGCAGAATGTTAGCTATCTGTTGGATGACTTATCTCCCTTGTTTTCTATGCAAGTCCTGCTGTCCAGAGTTCCATACATGCTGTGCCAGCTTGGAGGTAATCGTTTTTTGCGATGTCTGTCCCTGAGGGACCTCAACATTACATTTTTTTTTTAACTCAGTTGAAGCCTCTTCTGCAGTCACAAAGGTCTGGGATCCTTCCGGAAAGTGTACAGTCAGCTTTGCAGGCTAAGGAGCTCTGGAGCGAAGCCCCGCTGTCTTTAGGGCCCTCAGGACTGGGATATACTGCTTACGTTGGGACATAATTTCGGGTGCGTAGTCATTTTCCAGCTAAAGCCTGATCGAGCATTAAGTGACTGTCCCTTGTTTCCAAGCTGAGTGTAGAATCGTTTCCTTTTCTTGGAATCGAAGGAAATGCACAAGAATCTTTCGGAGGCGGGTCTTACAGCTGGCCTTGGGCCTAGCATGTGATGTGCCCTCTCTATTTCCATCAAGAGGGCCTCCGGCATGCTGATTACATCTAAGAGGAGCTGCTTGATGAATTGGAGCATGTTAGAGCCCTCTGCTCCCTCAGGTACCCTGGAAATGCGAATATTGTTTCGTCTATTTCAGCTTTTGGCGTCCTCTGCCCTTGCCTGTAGCCCTTGGATATTCTGGTGCAGTTGTAGAATGGCGCGCTCCGCACTGTCAACATTCTTGTCTACTTCTGTGGCTTGGAGATCAAGGGCCTCTTGCTGTTTCTCCAATTTAGTAACATCTGTGCGGAGTGCCGTGACAGCGGATCTCATCTCCTTCCTAAAGTCGTGCAGCTCATTAAGAACCAGTGACATTTGCCACTGTATGGTGGTCAGGGGGAGATGCTTTGTTTGAGACCTGCCATGGTGCGATGAGACCGAGGCCTGTGAGCCCTCGCTGCCCGAGTCCCCCTCCAACAATCCTCCCTCATCTCTCTCCTCCTCTGTCTTAGCGCTAGATTGTTCACCTCTCTTAGGCATTTCTTCGATCCTCCGTGAATGGAAAGTAAAATCGCTTGGTTAAAAATTTAGATTTAGGAGGTATTTCTCGGGACGAGGTAAGAGCTCAATGGATTATGCTGCCATTGGGAGCGTATGGCCACTGGAAGTTTTTTTTATTTTCAGTGAGAAGTCTGTATTCCTTATGCAAGTCTATAAGTGCCTTATTATAATTCAAATCAAAATTATTCCTATGCAGCCGAATTAATCTGTTCAATACCTTTTGTAAGTATGGCATTGAGCATCATACCATGGAGTATAGATCAGGGTAGTTTTCTTAGATTGTGTTTCTGGTTGTAATTCATTCCTCATATACTCAGTCAGCTCTTCATAATAGTCAAGAACCAAAGTTTTATTTGCATTTAGAGCTGATTTTCTTATGTGTAACTTCCTTGCTTTTTATTAAGTTTTCCATTTTGTGCAGAGTTAATGGGTCCAATTTAACACGCTTATTTAAAAGTTTCATATGTTCATCCATTTTGGTCTCTTTTAGATCATTCTTAGAAATCTTAACACTGGAGTTTAAGTTGATCTGAATAGATAAAGGCAAATGATCAGAAGTGCTGTCTTGTAAAATATTAAAATTTACAATATGAAAAAGGAGGCTACATTCACTAGGGCAATACCAAAGTGATCCTCCAAATTTGGTAGGAAAAGTAATGTCACCTACAATACCCTATTCTTTCTCCCATTAATAATACATAGATTGTGGCTAACAATAAAATCCATCTGAAAAACCTTTTGGTCTTTTAACATCCTTGGAATGTCTAATAGGGATATTATGATAAAGCCTCCAGATGGTAGAAAGGGGATACTACCTAGAGCTCACCCAGTTTCCACTGGATAACCCACCAGAATCTCCACCCCCTGCTCAATCTCCCATGCACTTCTACTGAGGGCAGAGATACAGGCCTTACTGGACAAAAGAGCCATTCAGGAGGTTCCTTTTGCTCGAAGAGGAAAGAGATTCTATTTCCATTTCTTCCTTGTCCCGAACGAGACGGGAGACCTCCGTCCCATTCTAGACCTGAGTCAACTGAACACCTTTGTCAAATAGAAATGGTCCAGCATGGTGACTGTGGTGAGCCTGTTGCCAGTGCTCCACCAAGGAGACTGGCTTTGCTCATTAGACATGCAGGATGCCTACATGCACATCAAGATCCTGCCGTTGCACAGGAAGTACTTACGCTTCACCTTCCAAGGAGGGCACTACCAGTTCAGGGTGCTGCCATTCAGCCTATCCTTGGCACCAAGGTTCTCACCAAGTGCCTAGCTGTGGTAGTGGCAACACTCAAGAGAGGGGGTCACTTCGTATACCTCTACCTGGACAATTGGCTTCTTACTGCACCAACAGAAGTTCAATTGAACAGGATCTTGGAGTAAACATTCAGCCTATTCCAGACTTTGGGCATTACCCTAAACCTGCCCTAGTCACCACCATGTCTGGCTCAATGGCTGCAATACATTGGAACAGTCCTGAGCACAGTCCAAGGGAGAGTCTTTCTGCCCACAGACAGAGCAGCAAGGCTAAGAGAAGTTGCTCGCAAGGTACAGGACTCGGACTTAGTTCCAGCAAGAGTGGTTCAACAACTTTTGGATCACATGGCAGCAGCTATTGTGACAGTTCCACTTTCGCTCTGAACATTAGGATTCTACAGTGGCACCTCAAAGCTCAATGGGATCAAGGTATGGACAAACTGGAAGAGCCCATTCAGATCTCCAACGCAGTCTGAAAGTCCATGACCTGGTGGCTCACCCTGGCCCATCTTAGCATAGGGGTTCCCTTTCAGTGACCCAGTCCACTGCAGACTTTCACCATCGACGCATCGGGACTGGGATGAGGAGCACATCTTGCTTCGCATCAGACAAGGGGCTCCTGGAACTCAACAGAACGAGCCCTTCGCAGAAACATTTTGGAGTTGATAGCTGTTCTGTATGCCCTTCAAGCTTTCCAAGGGGCACTCCTTCCTGGACCTCTGCTGGTCCAGACAGACAATACCCTGGTAGTTTTCCATCTCATCAAGCAAGAGGGTACACATTCATATCCCCTATGCAGAGAGGCAATGAGAGTTTGGTCCTGGGTGGTGGATCACAAGCTGGACATCACTGCAGTCCATGTTCCAGACATCCACAACGTCCTCGCAGACAGCTTAAGTCACTCTCAGTCTCAGAACCACGAGTGGGAACTACAGCAAGAAGTCATAGATGACCTCTTTGGAAGTGGGGTCAGCCAGAACTGGACCTCTGCATCCCCACACAACTCCAAACTGCCCAGTTTCTGCTCGCTAGATCCAGGGCCTGGTGTTTTCTGGCGAGACGCATTGTCCTTCTCTTGGACAGGGAGATTTCTGTATGCTTTCCCTCCCTGCCCTCTTCTTCAGAGGGTTTTGCTCAAGTTACAGGTGGAAGAGGTCAGGATGATACTGGTAGCACCCTTCTGGCTGTGACAGATTTGGTTCCCGCTGTTGCAACAGCTGGCATCGGAACCGCCAGTTCTAGGGACGTGGCTATGTTGTTCAATCCACACTGTCTGGCAGGTTCCTTGCCACTTTAAATCTTGCCGGAAGGTCTTCAAGCTGGCTCCTCCCACCCACCCAGGTGGTAAAACCCTCGGCTCTGCCCCATGATGCCAGATCTTCCTTACCGCTTGGAAGCTCAGGTTCCCTCCTTAGCGCTCTGTGTTTTAGGCCTGGATCCACACTCTTCGTTCAAACCGAAACTTATTCTTAAGTTTAAAGGACTTCGGTCTTCCCTTTCCCTCGCGGCTGCCATGGACAAATCGACTCCCGGATTTCGTCGGTGCCCCTGTGGGCAGAAGATGTCCCGGGACGATCCGCACTCCACGTGCATTTATTGCCTTGGACTCGGCCATGACTCACAGGCTTGTGAGTTGTGCAAATCCTTTCGGCTTCAGTCTTGGAGGACCGCGCTGCCCGATTGCTTTTGGGGTGACCTGAAAACGTTATCCTCTGGTCAAGTCAAGGGAGGCCATTGGGTAGTGTCTGCGGCTGCGGCTTGGCTGAACAGCTGGAGCAGATGATCACTCTCGAGGAGGTGGCCCAGGCCGCATCATCATCATCCTCCTTGGTCGTGGCATTTATCCCGCCTCCTTGGTCTCCTCCTACACTGCTTCTTTTAAGGAGCTTTGCCAGTCCCTCTCCACCAAGGGAGATGGGCCATTGAGACATTCCTCTCAGTCAAGAAGGACCCCAAAGGTAAGTCCCACCATCGACGTTCGTGGGAGCGGGAGGGTCCCTTCCCGGATAGTCGGACACTTTCGTTGAGGTTGAGGTTGCGGCGCGCTGGCTTTCTCCAGTGTCCCGTCAGGTCAGCTGACTGAGATAGCCGTCGATGCGGTCGAGATTTTTCTTGACCCGTCGGATGGTTTGTCGACTGGAGAAGCCGACATCCCTTCTTCACTGGTTCCCCCGGTGGAAACCGAGGACTTGCCTGTGCCTCCTGTGCCGGAGTCCCGGTTAAGGTTCCTGAACCGAGGGAGAACCTGGTTCCCCGGCCCCCCTCTCTGACCCACCCTTGGAATCCCCGAAGGTCTTGGTCTCGGACCTCTTCCAGGTCCAGCTGTTCCGCCGTCATCGGCGGTCTTGGTCTTGGCATCATGGAAAGCGGCGGCGCCGCTCATCCTCGTCGTCTTCTTTGGAGAATAGGCTCCGGCGCAAGTTGCGTCGGCGCTATGAGGATTTAATGTGGCAGCAGCTCTTATTGTCCAGGAATAAGCCGACTCCATCACCTTCTCCAGCCATTAAGTGGCTGTCACCGTAGCAGCCGAAACAACCCCTCATAGTAGTCAAGGAGCCAAAGCCGGCACCCATTGTGGTGGAACCTCCGCCTCCACAACTGAAGACTGGGGCCCTGACCAGGGATTCTCGGTCGGGTCAGGGTTTGCCCCATAGGTTGTCGGTCACTCTCACCCCCCAATCAACCTCAGCAGGTGGAGGGTGGCTCAGGCGCTCGGCAGCTGCTCGCAGACTCCTCGGAGTCTGATGATGACTCCTCCTTGTTCTCCAGGCCGCTTGACCTGGAGTCCACTGGGTCAGTGGGGTGGACGAGCCCATCTTAGTTTCTTGGAATGCTTTGACTCATCTCAGAGTCCACTGGGATGAGGCTCGAACCCATTTCAAAACAGGCCAAGTATCCTCAGAGATACTGGACTGAGGAGATTCCCCGGAGGCCTTCCCAGTGGCCGAAGCCATTGTTGGCCCAGCTCTGGAGCTGTGGCAGGGTCAGCTCTTGTTCAGCACCTTCGCCAGGATGGCTCGGAAGTATGCTGTCCCTACCGGTTCACTCTCCGGTTTCTCGGAGCACCCCTCTGCGGAGGGGTTAGTGACCAACAGCGTTTTCCTGCGTTCCGGGAATGCTCGGGATGTGGACAAGCCACCCGATAAGGAGTCCAAGAAATTGGACTACTCCGGGTGGAAAGTCTATGCTGCTTCCTCTCTAGGCCTTCGTCAGGCTAGCTCGGCCATCCTGATGGCACACTTTTCACATGCTCTTTTGGGCTCCCTGGATGAGGTGATTCCTCATCTCCCAGCTGACCTTCAAACGACGGTCAAGCAGGTGCGGATCAGGGAAGGGCGGTGGCCAAACAGCAGCTCCAAACTTCCTTGGACATCGTTGACTCGCGTGCCCAATCAGTAGCGGCTGCAGTGGCCATGTGCTGCAGAGCTTGGCTGCGGATCTCCACCTTCACGGCGGACACCCAGCACAAGCTGGCAGACATTCCCTTCCTGGGCACTGACTCATTCGGGCCGGGGGTGGAAGACCATCTCCAGAGGATCGAGAAGTCCAATGCCACCTTGGACTCAGTCACGTCTGCCCAGAAGGACAAAGGCCGCCAGCAGAAGCGTAAGCCCTTTCGTCCTTCAGCCCGTGCGGCACGTCTGGCCCAGCAACACCAGCATATGGGCCAGGAGGCTCGCCCTTGGCACCCCAAAGCCAAGCCTGCTGCTTCCTCCAGCAGGAAGCTGGGAGGAAAAGGTCCAGGTGGCTCCTTGGCCGGCCCTTCCTCCAAGCCTACCCAGTGATGGGTTGAGGGGTGTCGCCCGCAACCTCGTCACACCTCCCTGGGTTCCCCATGGGGGCGGCTCAGCCACTTCCTTTCTGCCTGGTCTGATATCACCACGGACCGCTGGGTGTTGGAAGTGGTAGGTAAGGGCCTGCCTCTGGAATTCGAGCAGTCCCCACCCTATTGAGCCATCGCCTCACGGGGGGCCACGGGTTCCACAGACTCTCTGTCGGCTCGTTGAGCCGACACTGCCCTGCTCCTCCAGAAGGAGGTGATCAGGGAGGTGGCGGATCCTCCTCCAGACCCAGGGTTTGTGTCCAGGTACTTCCTGGTCTCAAAACGGACGGGGGGCTGGTGCCCCATTCTAGACCTTCACGACCTGAACAAGTTTCTAAGGTCTCGTACCTTCAAGATGGTCACTCTGGCTCAGATCATTCCATCCTTGGAATGTGGTGTGTGGTTCTATTCTCTGGACCTCCAGAATGCATTGTTTCACGTCCCAATCCATCCATCTCACCAGCAGTTCCTCCACTTCAGGGCAGAGGATCCCTTTATGAGTTCCAGGCCATGCCCTTCGGCCTCTCTCCAGCTCCCAGGGTTTTCACCAAATGCATGGCAGTGGTGACAGCATTCCTGTGGCGCCAAAGGGTCCGGGTGTACCCTTACCTGGACGATTGGCTGATTGCAGCCCCCTCCAAGTTGGAGGTGGAGCGGTCCAGGGATCTGGCCCTCCAGGTCTGCTCTCAGATTGGCCTCCTCATCAACGAGTCCAAATCGGAACTCGTGCCATCGTAGGTGATTCAGTTCATCGGGGCAGAGCTCAACTCTCTTCGAGCCAGAGCACAGCTCCCAGTGGACAGGGCTGAGGTCCTTTCCTCCTTTGCCCAATCATTTCTGGTTGGGCAATTGCGCCCTGCCCAGGACTTCCTGTGCCTCCTGGGCCTCATGGCAGCCTGCACCAGCGTGGTCCATTGGGCCCGCTGGCACATGCATCCCCTGCAATGGAGGCTGGCCCACCAATGGTCACAGCGCTCCGGTCCTCTGGACCAGCCAGTGACAGTGACCCAGGAGATGTGGAACGGCCTCCAGTGGTGGCTTGTTCCAGCTCATCTGCAAGAGGGTATCCCATTTGTCCGCCCAGAGCCGATGGTCACTCTGATGACCGAAGCCTCTCTGATGGGTTGGGGTCCCATCTGGGGGAGCTCAGAGTGCATGGCCTCTGGTCCCCTCAGGAGTCTCGATGCCACATCAACCTGCTGGAGCTGCGAGCGGTCCGACTAGTCCTCACCGCCTTCGCTCTGTTTGTACGGGGTCAAGTGGTCCAGGTCAGATGGACAACACCACGACCATGTACTACTTAAACCATCAGGGCGGGACACACTCCTTGCCTCTGTGCAAGGAGGCTCTCCACTTGGTCTCTTGTGAGCAGACTGGAGGCGGATCTCCTAGCCATCCATGTGGCAGGAGCCTCCAACACTCTGGCCGATGCCCTCAGTCAGATAGGTGCTGCATCTCACGAGTGGTCTCTCCTGCCAGAGGTAGTACAAGATCTGTTCTCCCACTGGGACACTCCTCAGGTGGACCTATTTGCCTCAAGGGAGAAAGCAAAGCTGAGGCGGTTTCATGCCCGCCCCCCTCAGCAGGGCTCACTGCAGGGGGATGCCTTCTCGAGGCCGTGGCCCTGGGCCTCTTCACACCTTCCTCCATTTCCCTTGATCCACAAGGTGCTTCTCAAAGCAAAGAGGACAAGGCGCATGTGATTCTGGTAGCCCCAGACTGGCCCCATCAGTTCTGGTATCCAGATCTCCTCAGCCTCAGCTCCAGACTCCCGAGGCGGCTTCCAGCCCGCCGGACCTGATCTCAGTCAGCAAGGGGAAGGTACTCCACCTGGACCTTCAATCTCTGCACTTGATGGCCTGGTTCCTGAGTGGCTAGAGTTCCAGGCCTTGGGTCTTTCCGACGAGGTCCTCAACGTTGTTGAGGCATCCCGTAAGGAGTCGACCAGAAAATGCTACGCCTTCAAATGGAAGAGATTCTCCATTTGGTGTCAGGATAAGGGGTTGGACCCTTCCTCCTGTTCCTTGGTTAGCATTCTGGACTACCTGTGGTCCCTTTCTCAGCTAGGGCTTCGGTCGACGACCCTTAAGGTGCACCTGGCAGCCATCTCTGCTTACCGGGCATGGGCCGGTAAGCAGTCAGTGGTGCAGGAGAAGGTGGTTGGGTGCTTTTTCAAAGGCCTTGATCACTTATCCCCTCTGGTGCTAGACCTCCACCTCCATAGGATCTACTGCTGGTACTGGCTAAGCTCATGGGCAAGCCATTCGAACCGATGCACAGGTGTGACATCTCTCACTTGTCGTGGAAGACCGCCTTCTTGGTGGCTATTACATCAGCCAGAAGGAAAGGAGAGGTCCAGGTGCTTTCCATCAAGTCTCCTTACCTGGTCTTCCACAGGGGCAAGGTTGTCCTGCACCCCACCAGAATTCCTTCCGAAGGTGGTGTCGAGTTTCATCTTAACCAGGTGTTGACTCTGCCGGTGTTCTACCCCAATCACACTCGGAGGTTAATATAGGCTCCATACTTGGACCCTAGAAGAGCACTCTCTTATTATAAGGAGCGGACTGCTGAAGTTCGGGGAGAGGTTCGCCAGCTGTTTGTCACCTATGCTGAAGCCGCACCTGGCAGACCTGCAGCCAAGCGGACGATAGGCAGGTGGGTCACCTCCTGCATAGATCTCTGCTACAGGTTGGCGGGCATGGAGCCTCCCAAAGGGATAAGAGCTCATTCTATCCACCATACCGCTGCTTCAGTGGCTGCTTTCAGGGACGTCCCTATCCAGGAAATCTGCAGGGCTGCTACCTGGAAGTCAGCACACACATTCATTACCCACTACCACATCGACCTTGAGTCATGCCGGGATGCTGGTTTTGGGACCTTGGTTCTCCATTCCTTATTTCCCAAGTAAGTATCGGGGGTGCGCGCCTTGCCTCCCTCCTCCCAGAGAACTGCTAGGAGTCTGCCAGACAGTGTGGATTGAACAACATATCCACGTCCCTAGAAATACAGGTTGCTCACCTGTAGAGGGAGTTCTAGGGTGGTATATGTTGTTCATCCATACCACCTGACCTCCCGGCTTGACGTGCAACCTGGCTTGGCAGGCTAGATCTGGCGTCATGGCGTGGGCCGAGGTTTTACTACCCGGTGGGTGGAGGAGCCAGCTTGAAGACCTTCCGCAAGATTTAAAGCGCTAGGAACCTGCCACAAAGTGTGGATGAACAACATATACCACTCCTAGAACTCCTGCTACAGGTGAGTAACCTGTATTTCCATTGTCCCTCTCCACTCAGTTGCTCTCCCAAAAGCAAGAGACATTGGTTCATCTGGCCCTCTGGTCCCTGCACCTGCATGCTTGGCTCCTCATGAACTTAGCTAGAGATAGGTTTGGAGTATCCTTAGAGTGGCAGAGGTACTCGTGGCAGTGAGAAAACCCTCTACCAAGGCAACCTGTGCCATGAAATGGAAATGTTTTCACTTATGGGCGATTCCTCATTCTTTGGATCCCGGTTGTCCGGTGGAATCTGTGCTGGAGTATCTTCTCCACCTGTCGGACTTGTCTCAGTTACTCGTCCATAAAGGTGCATCTCCTGCGCTCTTTCAGCTTACCATGCACCAATAAATGGGATGACTCTGGCACAGCTGGATATCTGCAAGACCTTCCTGAGAGGTATCTTGCATATGAAACCCCCCAGCAGAGACCCAATACCCTCCCCCTCCTGGGATCTCCTGTTTGCTTTAGAGAAGCTCACCGTGCCACCTTTTGAGCCAGCCGCAAGCTGTGAGCTCCGTCTTCTCTCTTTGAAGGCGCTATTTATAGTTGCCATTACATCAGCCCGGAGGATTTCTGAACTACAGGCTCTGATATGTAAAGAGCCTTGTCTTGATTTTCACAGGGACAGAGTAGCCCTACGTACAAACCCAAAGTTATTACCAAAGGTAGTGTCTGAGTTCACATTGAACCAGGACATCCAACTACCAGTTTATTATCAGAGTACTCAGACAACGGGGAGGCATGGTTACATACTCTGGATGTTCATAGAATTTTGCGTTACTATCTGGAAGCTTGGCGCACCAGTCACAAAACAAACCCTACGTGGCTCATGCACTGCATCTCCTTTTGCTACCAGCACCACAGTAAACCCCATCCGGGATCAGTGAGGGGTCATTCAACCAGAGGGGTGGCGACATCTTTTGCTTCCCTCCGAATTGTATCATCAGCGGACCTCTGTGTGGCCACCACTTGGAGTTCAGTGCATACCTTTGTGAGACACTACAGTCTGGACATTGCTTCCAGAAGGAGAGCAGGTTTCAGCCTAGCAGTCCTTCAGGGACTTCTCCCCTAATTTCCCACATTATTTTGTTGTCCTCCACCCTTTCGATCTGGGTCTCTCCTTGGGCATTGCTTGGGACTCAGTCCTAATGGTATTACCTGCTGCAAGTGCTCCCCCTCGAAATGAGATAGTACAGTTATGTAAGAACTTACTGTAACAGTAGATCTTTAGAGCAGCTCTTGCAGCAGGTGACTTTCCACCAGCTTGCCCCCGAGACAAACATTACATCTTCTCATTGGGAATGGAACTCTACCTCAGTTCTCCATCTGTATTTTCAGCTGGGTCTCTGGCGGGAGAACTGAGGTGGCACCGAGGACTGCCCCCTTATACTACATCTGTCGTTGGGCGGGCTGACGTCAAGCGGTCCCGCATACAGACTGCTAGCTAGAAAAATGTTCCATGGGGTCCTAATGGCTGGCTGCCTTAGTCCTAATGGTATTACCTGCTGCAAGAGCTCCTGCCGAAGAGCTACTGTTATGGTAAGTTCTTATGTAACTGTACTTTTCTCACCAAGTGAAGCTGTTTCTACTATCTCACTCTTACCCATGTTACATGTGATTTGAACAACAGGGACCAGCCCTGTGGCACTGAGGGCGGAGGCACTGGACACCACACCTCACGCCACACCGGTGACCCGGGTTTGGGAATGAGCCCGGGATGCCGGGGGTCAGCAGGGAAGGGAAGGGACTGAGCATCTGGAGGACTGCTCTCCCTTTCCAGGGAGGGATCTGGGGCTAGCGCCGCTCTCGTGAAGCTCCTAGTGATAACTGGGAGCAGTGCGGGCACAGGCGGTGCTCAGCAAATGCTTGGGGGCAGAGCATTGGAGGGTGTCAGTGCATAGAGCGCCATGGATGCCATTGCACGTCCGCCTTCCAGGGGTGAAACTTCAAGAAAAACCCTGGAGGGCTGAGGAGGCGACGAGGGCTCCAGGGATCTGGCCGCACATCCCCAATGCCAGACTGCTGCTCCAATGGACCCCAGCCTTACCCCACAGGATGGACTCTTCTAACTACAAAAAGATGCTGCCAAGGTAGGTGGGGCAGGCCCTCCCTGGGGGTGATCCGGTGGAATGGAATGTTGTGGGCGGGGGGGCATCCGTGGCAGGGTCTTGGTGGGAAGTAGCAGATCACAGATCGAGTGAGCACCTCTGAGAGATGCCTCAGAACTATGGTGCAAAAATAGAATATACAATTAAAAAAAGATGTGTACAACAGGTGTTTAAGAGGTGTTGTGATAGAAATGATAAAAAGTTACAAAAGCGAAAAAGGACAAAATGTAAACTGCGCCCCTCTGATCAATGGCTCGGCATAAGAGAAGCAAATCTTTTCATTACAAATCAATGCAATTAGTGCAGATATGAACTAGAGAGCAAATAAGTCTGTAAAGCATCTCACATCTGCTAGCTTTAGTGCTGCATGTGGCTATTGTCATGTCATGGTTAAAGCTGCTCTTTGGTTCAATGTTCCATTGTGACATACCCAGCTTTGCAAGATAGTAGTACCGTGTTGCTCACATGTGAGATAGTAGTTCTCTTATCTTGCAAGTTGGTCATAAGATAGTTTTATCTTTGCTATTTGGACCCACTTTTTAAAGGAAGGAGGGGAGCCAGAAAAGAATCACATTGTATCTTCCTGAGGGCATACAGATAGTAAGAACGATTGAATGAAAAAATAGTGCAAAGCAGCAGATCATTTTGTGAAAATGCACAGGAAATGGGTAATCCAGTCCACTCTGAGAAAGGGATCTTAATCCCCAAAACGGTAGTGTGGGCCCTTATAACTTTCTGTTTGGCCCAGTAAACATATTATGATACAGTAATAAATCCAACTCATAATATGCTATGTATTTATTGGTTTTTGGTAACTGGGTAGGCACACTGAAGCCAAGTCCCCTTTTCAGGGGTGACCTGGAATATGCCATTTATCTTCACTTGAGAGGGGAGTAGAACAATAACTCACCAGTGGTCCTCCCTCCTTAGGACAGAGATCAGCCAATGCCTCCCCATTGGACCTTGCAGTGATCATCCAGGTGGTACAAGTGCCTAGGTGATTTGGTCCACCTTTGGCCAGCTGGCAGTCATGGGTATAGTGAGGATCATCCAGACTCCGCGGCTGACCTGCTGTAGTTTGGATCTGGGCCCAACTCACCTTCTTTTAGAGTGTGTTGAGGTTATCAGCCCAGTCCTTGCTGGGATAGTAAGGGTATCACTGGAGAGAGGGATCTTTCTAGATCCTAAAGGAGATGGTGGTGCAGCCCTCCTGAAAAACCCTCCCTTGACCCGGACTGCCCAGCTAACTACAGACCAGTCTCTAACTTACCTTTTATAGGTAAAGTTATTTTGAAAGCGATCGCACTGCAGCTGGAGGATCATTTGACAATCCACAATATCTATGACCCTCTCCAGTTAGGCTTCAGAAAAGGCATAACACTGAGACGGCCCTGGTACAGGTACTTAATGATTTCCTGATGGCTGGAGATCAGAGAGCTGCTCCATTTTGGTTCTCCTTGATCTTTCAGCAGCTTTTGATGCTGTGGACCATGGGATGTTGCTTGAGTGCCTGTGTTTTTCTGTGGGCTGAGGAGTTCGGTCCTCAGTTGATTTTGATCATTCCTTGAGGACAGGTCCCAGAGGGTGGAGTCTGGGGTGTATTCCGCAACCCCTAGGGGCCTGCTCTGCGGGTTCTGCAGGGCTCAGTGCTGTCCCCCATGTTGTTCGTAGTGTATATGCTGCCATTAGGAGACATTATAAGACGGTATGGGTGAAGTTTTCACTGCTATGCAGATGATTCTTAGCTCTACTTGTCTTTTGTGCCAGACCAGGTGTGTGATACTGTCCCGGTGTTTAATAAGTACCTCCAGGAGATACAAGACTGGATGAGTGCGAGCTGGCTGAGGTAGAATCCTGGAAAAACAGAGGTAATGGTTGTGGACCTTGATCTGAGGATGGTCAGGACATGGGGTGCCTTCAGGTTTATATCTTAGGGGGCCTAGCTCAATGCCTCGGGCCAGGTGCAGAATCTGGGGGTGATGTTTGACAAAGGCTTGACCCTGAAGGCTCAGGTGTCGGCTGTAGTCAAGTCTTCCTTTTACCATCTAAGGAACATCTCCAGGGTGAAGCACCTGGTTCCATCTGAAGATCTACCTACCTTGGTCCACGCCTTTGTCACCAGTTGTCTTGACAATTGCAACGTCCTCTACCTAGGGCTACTGGGGGTGGATATCCACCAATTGCAACTGGTGCACAACACGATGGCAAGGCTGTTAACTGGAGCTTCCCGGTCCAGCCACATAACACCTGTGCTGCGTGAACTGCGCTGGCTGCCAGTGCAATGGCGGAACACCTTCAAGGTCGTGTTGCTGACCTATAAAGCCTTACGTGACCAAGGACCTCAGTACCTGCAAGATCTGCTGTTACCCTACTATCCCTCCCATTTGCTGCAATCCTCCAGTGAGGGCTTGCTGGAGATTCCCAGGGTACGTTTGAAAACATCTGGAGGTAGATCCTTTGCCTTTATGGATTCTGCCCTGTGGAATTCTCTGCCGTGTCAAATATATGATAGCCTGACTGTAGAAGAATTTAAGAAATCCCTGAAAGCACATTTGTTTGCACAAGTGTTTGATGATTATTGCTGATTTACTAGAAATTGACAAACTATAGCTGCCACATTGTGGGTGTGAACGGTTTTTAACAAAGTTTTTTTATTTTTAAGATGTTGTTTTATGTATTGAATTTTAAAATTTGTATGGCATTTCTGTAAAGGTGCCCTGAGCTTTGAAAGGATGCCTTATATAAACACAGTTTGCTTTGCTCCCCCCTCACATGTGAAGATAAATTACGTTTTTTGAGTCTGGCCATTGCATATTTCCTATTCGTTAAGTAAAATTTATCACCACTGATGTAGCAGAAGTACAGAAATTAATGAAATACTGGATCTTCTTAAAGGAGATCTCCTCCATTAGGCCACACCTTTGGAACTGTAGCCATCAGGTACTAGGATCACATTATGACTGGGTGGAATAGAACCCTGTCCCAGTTATAGAAAGTGTTTAAATGCAAGGATTTTTCCTTTCCTGTCTTTTGTCTGTTTGGTTGTGCAACCAAATTTTCCTGTGAGACTTTGGACTTGATCAGCCCAATAGTCTTGCAATTCTTTGCCTCTCACTGTCTCTCAGTTTTCTCTTGCTGTCTGTTTTTCTCACTTGCAGATCTGCTGATATAAAAATATGTGCAAATCATTGTATGGAAATGTTAACTGATATTGAGATCCCTTGTGTTTAGAAAATATATAGTGTTACTTTTGAAATGTATATAATTATATTTTGAGATGATTGCAAAAGCTATAGGGGTTACCTGAGTGCAAATGTTTGAGCCTTTTGCAAGAGCTGTGAAAAAGGGCCTCAGCTAAGGGACACTCTGTTCCTGCCTTGCACCTGCCTGAAATATACAAGAACAGAACACTGTGGAAGAAACAGGATGCTTGTTAAGAATGGGGGTTGAAAGGACTTGAAAGAGAGCTGAGCTGCAATTGCTAGGGAAGAGAAGATGGACACAGAGATTGAAGGAAAACTCTGATGGATCTTCACTATTATATTCTGCCTTTGTAAATAGTTGTACAGAACAAGTTTATTTTTTTGTTACTGCTAGTACAAATAAAATACTTTTTGTGAATTCTGCAACTGCTCATGGTTTTCACTATACTTCCTGACCTGTGCCTCAACAACAAATGGTTTTAAAAATGGAATTTAAGCCATGCATACCCTAAGACAGGAGTTTTGTGCATGGCTACTGGACCTAGTACCAGGGAAGCACAGAGGAAGGTATGGATTCTGCAGCAGCAAGTCCAGGAGTGGTTACCAGGAGAATGTCAGCCAAACTAGCCGAACAGAAGTCCAGTCTGAGATTGTACAGCCAGCACAAGCCATGGAAAAAAGAACAGGCAGTGACAGAACCTAAAAGCTTGATGGTCTTTTTCAAATGGTGGGCTATACAACAAAAAGGGACTGAGAAGCAGAGAGAAAAAGAGATTCCATGTTTAGAAGCGCAGAGGAGAGAAGAGATGCAGTGACAGAAAATAAACTGTTAATGAAGTGGCAAGGGCCTTAAGGTTCTTAGATGTACTGGCACTGTTAACTAAGATTGAGACCCCTGACAGAAAAAATCCTACTAAGATATACCATGCGAACCTCCTCAAGAAATGGGTTGAAAAAAGGCCAAAAGCTGCTTTGCTGGTTTTACCAGAAACTGATAAGGAAGATATTGATGTAGTTTATGATAGACTGGAACAAATTGTAAATGCTGATGCTGTAAAGGTGAATGTTTCCTTAACCTCAGAACAAACTGCAGACATTCATAATGTGCTAAAAACATTTAACAGTACTTTTACCATGGTACCAGGCCGAGCAAAAGGGACTGAGCACGTAATAGTGACAAGGAATGTTCATTCTATTAGGCAAAAAAATTACAGGTTGCCAGAGCGGTTAAGAGCTGATGTGGTTAAGGAAACACAAAAAATGAAAGAATTGGGTATTTTTAAATATTAAGAAATGGACCTCAGAGTGTGATGAAGCTTTTCAAGCCATTAAGGCTGCATTATGTTCAGCCCTGTTTTAAGAAGCCCAGACTTTGAGAATCCATTTTTGTTACAAATAGATGCATCAGAGGTAGGACTAGGTACAGTACTGAGTCAAAATATAGATGAGACAGAACATGCTATTCTGTATATAAGTAAGAAGCTGCATGAGAGAGAGAAAAGGTACTCCACCATTGAAAAGGAATGTTTAGCAGCAAAGTGAGCCATGGAGTCCCTTAAGTTGTATTTGCTAGGAACTGAATGTGTGCTTATATGGCCTTGCTTATAACAGATCACAATCCTCTATGTTGACTAGTAACCCTCCCACCCCTGTCCTTTTACCAAAACAACGACAGGTGGCATGCTGTTGGCATTGGCAGCAATACCTGGTGGGAGTGTATATCTATGGGTTCGGGGAAGGATGAGGCTACTTGGCACAAGAGGCCTAGGTTTGGCTACTCTGCACAGGGCACCCAAGTAAATCCAACTACAGGAAGCAATAACTGTAATGTCCAGAACCAGAATTGAGATTTTTCAGTGTGGCTTTATTTATTAACTCACTGAACATAAACAAAGCTCTGTATGGTCCCCCACAGGGCTACGTAACTGTAATGCAGATTAGAGGTTAAACACAGTGGTCCATTTTAGGAATGAACACTTTACAACAGTTGTCTGGCTTCGGACCCACCAGGCACTCAGCCTGGACTTCGCATGTGCATTGGATACACAGCCAGACTGGCCCGGCTCCCCTGCCGGCCACTCTACTGATGGTCCACTTGGCGAATGAACCCAAACTCTACTTGGAAAGACATCCCATCAAACAAAGAGGCTCCCAAACTGTGGCTCCCCATACCACTTGAAGTCTGCAACTCCTAGAGAGATTTTGTTTTCGTACTTCCAATTCGATACTCCCATCAAACAGGGAGACTCCCATCCAACAAGGAGTAATGTTCCCATCCTGTGGCTCCCCACACCACTTGAAGTCTGCGACTCCTAGAGAGATTTTCAAGTTGCGACCCACATCTGGGTACCCACCCCATCACTGGCCAAGCGCATGAGGTGAGTAGCAAAAACAGAAGAAATCCGTAGAGGTGGACCTGGTTACTAAAGATGGGGATCTATCCACCTCCAGCTCCCACAGCCCAAACCCGGCCATTTCTCTGAACACACAGAAACTTCAGGACTGTAAAACTGTAGATTGCATGGTGGATGAACTGATGCACCCCCTCTACTGTGAACTCTAAATCCATTTAAACTTTAAACTGACTGCTCCATTTGTTCGTCCTAGTGTATTTAGTGCTCCCAAACAGCAGTCCCCAATAAAACCATTTGAAACTTGAAACTGAATTGACTGCTCCATTTGTTCATCCTAGTGTATATAGTCCTCCCAAACAGCAGTCCCCAATAACATTTCCTGACTGAAAAAACAGTTGTTTGCCCCTTAAACTGGAGCCAAACACTCACCCAATCGTTGCAGGTGCCCCACAGGCGAAGTCCTTTAACCTTTTCTGTCATACCCAAACAGACAAAGTAATTTCAGGCAGCTTCTTTCCTTGGTGGGAAAAGGGGATTGCCCCTGGAACCCACAGAGACCTTTTCCTACCCCGGGAAGGGGCACTGAACCAGGGGCGGTCTCCACCACTTGAAGTCTGGTGAAACACAGAAAAACTTCCTTCTGTGTGGAGGCAAAACTCAAAAACAGTCTGATGCTTCCTTCTTGCTCAAGGACAAACGGAAGACTCCTTTTCAAATTCCCAAGGTTCTAGAACTACTCTGAGCTGAAGATTCCAAATGTGGCTCATGCAGCTGTAACAATTCTATAATGATGTCATCTCTCCAGTCTCAGCTGTGACTGAGGACAGAGCGAGACAGTGTGAAACCCATTTAACTGGAGTTTCACAAGCTGCCTTCCCTGCCTACCACTAGGTCTTACTGGGATTCTAGTAACCCCGGGTAACAAAGGGGTTACACTCGCCCTTGACCAGGAAAATGACTGTCCCCAGTCATTATGCACTGGCCTTAGGCCATCCCACCCTATGTGCTACCTGCGGAGGGGGGTGATCAGGCCCCCTCCTACCATGTGCGAGCACAGGTAGGCAACACTAAGGGCCTAGAGGCCTATAGCTGACATTTCAGCCTCTACTCTATCCACTTACTATGGACACCTAGTGGCTCTGGTAGAACCGTCCAGAGCATAGCCCTGATAGATCAGCACTGCAATCCCTACGGCCGTTCAGGACCACAGCCTGTCTATCCCCCTAACCCTCTAGGGAAAACCTATCTGCCTCTACATAACATCCCAAATAAAAACAAAACCCGGGGACCTCCCCGACCTTTGGCAGCCTGCAACTACAACATTAGAAACACAACAGTACTTTAATTTCTAAACATAAGCACTGAAATGAGGAACTCCGATGAGCCCCTCCTCCTCTTCTTGTCTTCTCTTCTTTCTTCCAGGAACACCTGTAGAAAGACAAAAACAACAAAACAAAACACCTAATCTGCATTCACGATCTACCTAAATAACGACTACAACAACAACAACCACACCCTTACCATACAGGATAAACAAAACACTAAACAATCCCAAAAAGAAAAAATATTTTTTTTTAGAAAAGTAGAAAAGACAGTATATACATTAAGTACAGAAATGACATTGATAACAATACACTTTTTTGGGGGGATGGAATGCCCTAAATGTCCCACTAGTGACTACAAGGCCCAAAGGCCAGTCCATTAAAGAGTCTCTCCTGGGCCGGAGCCCCGTGAACATAGTCTTTTAAGGCCATAATCCTGAAGGGGAGAGTCTTTGCGGACAGTTCACACACTGTTTGAAGTCTGTAGTGTAAGGTGTGTATTGCAATGTCATAAAGATAGAACAAAAGAGATTTTGACTCACCAGCCTCTTGAAGTATTCGAACGTCACCAACCTGGTCCTGCCGAAGACTCTCCCTGGCGGCATTTCTTCTGATACAGCTGGGCGGACATCTTCCGGGAACCCACAGGAGTGCACATCTGGAACAGCTGGGCTGATGTCATAACTGGAGAAGGAACCTTAGAACAGGAAGAAAAAAAAAAACAGAAACAGCTGGTCCGGCGTCATCCGATTACCAGGCAATGAACAGGAAAACAGCTGGGCTGGTGTCCTCTCTGGATCTGAAGTCATCTGGTGGTACCAGTAGGTGGTTGGTGATTTCAGACAGTTTACTGCAGACTGAAGAATGTGGGGCCCTGAATTTTTGTTTATTCATTTTGTCAGTTCAATAAAGGTACTTCACAGTTCAGATGTGGCAGTATTGACTACCACTGCTCGGCTCTCCATTTTGTAGGCACGGGCTTAATTACTAGGAGGTCCTTGCACTGAGGCCAATAGTGAGGGGTCAGGGGCTTAAATTATTACTCCATCTGGACGCACATAATTCACACAGTGGGAGACTTCGCGTCCCTCTCCATCCACAATTCTCACTCTGTCCATAAACAGTGTCCTGCCTCTCTTCCACTGTGTATACTTTTCATGGAACAGTCTATTCTTTACATGCTGGTTAGCCCCAGGATGCACATGTTTCATTGCTTCATCCCAGATCCAGGATTTCCTGCAGTTCTCAATCTCCTCCCAGACTCTCCGAGGAAAGGTAGGAAAGGTCATACCAAAGATTTCATTGGCCTTTCCACGACCAGTCTCTCCTCTTTACTTGCTTTGGTCAATCTGAGACCGCTGGCCTGGCTTGGGGTGGCCAGTCCTGGTTCTGCCAGCCGCATCCTCAATGAAATTAAACGGATCCCTGACTTCTTTTCTTCTGGTGAAGCCAGGGCAGTGGCATCACCACCTTCTTGAACACATTCCTCGAGGCAAGATCCTGAGGCTGTGTACCCTTTCCTATCTCACAAGGCCACTTAGGTTCCTCCTCATCTTCCTCTTCACTGAGGATCTGAGCCCAAGAGTGAGCAGTAGTTCTCACCCCCGAGACTATCCATTCATCACTGGGAGCGGAGGTCGACACCTCCCATTCAACGGCCTCCCGCATCTCATCTTCACCTTCGAGACTTGGGCTAGGCCACCCCACACAGGGGACTATTGATGCTTTATCTGAACTGCTTTCTGAGATCCAGCATCCAATGCTCAATTCAGCTTCAGTCTCTAATTCTGCGCTCTCTAACTTTGTGCCACACTCCCCGGGGAACCTTCCTCCACAGGCTCCGCCTGATGCTGTTGCTGCCAACTGCAGATTCTTGAAGTTGTGTCCATGGGAGCCAAACCTAATTTGAGGCGCTTTATACAAACCATTTTCATGTAGACAACCAGCACAGTGTGAGGAATCATGAAGACGCCCTTCTAGCACTCAAGCACATCTGGCATTCCGCACTGGATAATTAGGATTGTCACATCAGGAGGGAGTTGCCCTCTATAGCACCAATTTTCAATGTCTCTCAATCTATATACTGCTGCTGTTACTGCAACCCGGGCATGATCCGGGTAACGAGCTGGTCCTGAGGCCATAACTGCAGAAAACAAACAAAAGTTTACTGTAAATGAATGTCCCACTTTAAATGAACACACTCTGTAGCTTTAAAATGGCTCCTCTGTTGCTGTGTTTACTTTACTACCCCACCCTGTAATGGCGGCGGCAGCACTCCAGTGCATCAACATTCAGACTCTGGTCAAGCCACTGCACCCGATTTACATCAGCTACTATTAACTTTTATTTCAAACTGCACAACTTGCTCTTTTCTGGCTGTTCTCACATTTACAGGATTTTCTTGGACTTTTCACATGCTGGCAACATTTATTTAATCACAGTCCTTTTAAAACTTCAGGTTTCAGCACAGGATTGCCTGCTTCTACTAGCGTTGCACTTATTTTACAACCCACATTCTCTCTCTGGCTGAAAACTTTAAACTGAGGCTACTTTCATTGCTATGCTCATTTAATGGCTTTTACAGACTTGCACTACAGCAGGATATCACACAATTGCTACTTGCAAAGCGACTATACAGCTGCACTCACATTTTATATGGCATTACTGAAAATCACTGATTTGAGCAGTTTTAAATTGTTTACTCACTGTTATGGTAGCAGATTGCTGCAATGGAGGAAAAGCGACCTGCAGCCAGATTTTTGAAGGCCTCAGATTTCAAGCGGGCAGGCAGTCTCTGCGATCGTAGTATTAATCACACAATTTACTGATCCCACGACCGTATAAGCCGGTTGATCCGATTTTGAACTAGAAAAGTCACTTTTCACTGTTTACAGCGCTTTGAACACTTCGCGAACGCTCCTCCACTGCCAGTACACGCACTACTCTCTGCCTCCCTCTCGAATGTGAAGCAGACACATAAGAGCTGGCTGAGGGGCGGGACTAATGGCAAACTGACCAACCACACGACGCCATGCAAATGAGACTCTTCTTCCTCACGAGGGCTCCTCTCCTAACAGCGATCGTCGAGCAGGCAAATTCAAACTGAAAAGATGCACTTTTTTTTCAACTGACTCCACGGTAGGGAGCCATTTTCAACCATGTAACATTGCCATTAACTCTGCAGTCTCTAGTATTGCACAGAAAGCATTTCAACATCCAGGGCATAATTTCTCTGTTGCTACCCCTAGTTTTCCACACTTTCCTTCACAGAACTTTATTTTAAAACTGACAAACGCTGTAAACTATGTTGATGCAGGACAAGGACACACACTTTGGCTTTACAGCTCCTTGGTAAATAGTTGGCATTTTAAACAGCAGCACAAGATTCACACACACACACACTAGGAAATTGCTTCAACTTTTGGGCTACCGACTGCCAGATAGCAAAGCAGCTAACCTACTTGCCCAAGCACCTTCCTTCCAAACAAATCCAAGCGGTGCCTCCATTTTTGTAACCCTCCCCACCCCTGTCCTTTTACCAAAACAACGACAGGTGGCATGCTGTTGGCATTTGGCAGCAATACCTGGTGGGGAGTGTATATCTACGGGTTCGGGGAAGGATGAGGCTACTTGGCACAAGAGGCCTAGGTTTGGCTACTCTGCACAGGGGCACCCAAGTAAATCCAACTACAGGAAGCAATAACTGTAATGTCCAGAACCAGAATTGGGATTTTTCAGTGTGGCTTTATTTATTAACTCACTGAACATAAACAAAGCTCTGTATGGTCCCCCACAGGGCTACGTAACTGTAATGCAGATTAGAGGTTAAACACAGCGGTCCATTTTAGGAATGAACACTCTACAACAGTTGTCTGGCTTTGGACCACCAGGCACTCAGCCTGGACTGCATCGCATTGGATACACAGCCGACTGGCCGGCTCCCCTGCCGGCCACTCTACTGATGGTCCACTTGGCGAATGAACCCAAACTCTACTTGGAAAGACATCCCATCAAACAAGAGGCTCCCAAACTGTGGCTCCCACACCACTTGAAGTCTGCGACTCTAGACAGATTTTGTTTCGTACTTCCAATTCGATACTCCCATCAAACAGGAGACTCCCATCCAACAAGATAATGTTCCCATCCTGTGGCTCCCACACCACTTGAAGTCTGCGACTCCTAGAGATTTTCAAGTTACGACCCACATCTGGGTACCCACCCCATCACTGGCCAAGCGCATGAGGCAAGTAGCAAAAACAGAAGAAATCTGTGAGGTGGACCTGGTTACTAAAGATGGGGATCTATCCACCTCCAGCTCCCACAGCCCATACCCGGCCATTTCTCTGAACACACAGAAACTTCAGGACTGTAAAACTGTAGATTGCATGGTGGATGAACTGATGCACCCATCTACTGTGAACTCTAAATCCATTTAAACTTTAAACTGACTGCTCCATTTGTTCGTCCTAGTGTATATAGTGCTCCCAAACAGCAGTCCCCAATAAAACCATTTGAAACTTGAACTGAATTGACTGCTCCATTTGTTCATCCTAGTGTATATAGTCCTCCCAAACAGCAGTCCCAATAACATTCCTGACTGAAAAACAGTTGTTTGCCCCTTAAACTGGAGCCAAACACTCACCCAATCGTTGCAGGTGCCCCACAGGCGAAGTCCTTTAACCTTTTCTGTCATACCCAAACAGACAAAGTAATTTCAGGCAGCTTCTTTCCTTGGTGGGAAAAGGGGATTGCCCCTGGAACCCACAGAGACCTTTTCTTACCCCCCCCAGAGGCAGGGGGCACTGAGACCGAGGGGACGGTCTCCACCACTTGAAGTCTGGTGAAACACAGAAAAACTTCCTTCTGTGTGGAGGCAAAACTCAAAAAACAGTCTGATGCTTCCTTCTTGCTCAAGGACAAACGGAAGACTCCTTTTCAAATTCCCAAGGTTCTAGAACTACTCTGAGCTGAAGATTCCAAATGTGGCTCATGCAGCTGTAACAATTCTATAATGATGTCATCTCTCCAGTCTCAGCTATGGCTGAGGACAGAGTGAGACAGTGTGAAACCCATTTAACTGGAGTTTCACAAGCTGCCTTCCCTGCCTACCACTAGGTCTTACTGGGATTCTAGTAACCCCGGGTAACAAAGGGGTTACACTTAACCAAATGAAGACAACAATTCCAGAATCACAAGGTGGTGCCTGGCACTACAGCCATTTAAATTCACGGTGATACATAAATCTGGAAAGAGAATAGCAATGCTGATTTTTTGTCAAGATATGGATCAGGAATTGAGGATTCTGAAGGTTGAAAATAAATATATGAGTTTGAACTTTACCTTTGCTGTTCTGTTATAGAAAAACTGGTAATGCACATGTGTAATTGCTGAAAGCAGCAAATGTCAGTAGAGAATAAAAGTTTTGGAAACCTGTTTAATAAAACAGGTTCCCTCTTAAGGAGGGTGTATATGACAGGGTGGAATAATGCAAATCTTTGTATTGAAATGTTAACTAATATTGAGATCCCTCGAGTTTAGAAATTATATACATAGATACATACATAGACAGTGTCGGCAGATAAGGGCCTATGGCCCACCCAGTCTGCCCATTTAAGTTTGTAAGTTCACTTTATGTTTTCCAAGAAGTCTGCTGCCCCTTACTCCTGACCTCCAGAATGCCTTTATGTCTATCCCATGCATTCTTAAATCCGTGATTGTTTCAGCCCCACCACTTCCTCTGGCAGGGTGTTCCACTTGTCCACCACCTGTTCTGTGAAGAAATTCTTCCTCACGTTTCCTCTGAATCATCCTCCCTCCAACTTCATCCCATGCCTCTAGTCCTGGAACATCTTTTCGCTTAAAAATAGTGCATTCCTGCACCCTGTTCCTCCCTGTAAGATACTTGTATGTCTCTATCATCTCCCTCTCTCCTCTCTCTCCAGGGAGTACATGTTCAGTGCCTTCAGCCTGTCCTCATAGGACTTGTGATGCAATCCATGCACCATCTTTGTTGCCCTCCTCTGAACCTTCTCTACCCTGTCTATGTCCTTATGTAGGTAAGGTCTCCAGAACTGCACAGTGTACTCCTGGGGAAATGCTACAAGTCTCGATGGCTGAGAGGGACCTGGGGGTGGTGGTGGATGTCAAGATGAACAACTCTGAGACTTGTAGGAGGGCAGCAGCCAAGGCCAACAGGATGCTGGGATGCATCGCTAGGGGGATCACCTCCAGAAGGAGGGACGTGATACTCCCTCTGTATAACCGCTTGGTGAGGCCACACCTTGAGTACTGCATGCAGTTTTGGAGGCCACACTTAAAGAGGGACATTAACCTCCTGGAGAGGGTCCAGAGGAGGGCAACCAAAATGATTTGGGGCTTGGGGGACAGGACCTATGAGGAGAGGCTCGAAGAGCTAAATATGTACACATTGGAAGAGAGAAGGGACCGGGGGGACATGATAGAGGTCTTCAGGTACATGAAGAGGGAAAATAGGGGAGGAACAGTCAGGGTGCTTTGAAGGAAGGAGGAGGGGGCCACTAGAGGGCATGGGTGGAAGCTGGAGGGGGGAAGATTCAGGGGAGAAAGGAGGAGGTGCTACTTCACTGAGAGGGTGGTGGAGCCATGGAATGCACTGCCTAGGGGGCTGGTGGAGGCAGAGACAGTGGAGGGGTTCAAGAGGGGGTGGGACAGGTACAGGGGAAGCGTTCTGGAAGCAAAATCCAATGCAGCAAGAATATCTGGAACTGGGAAAGGAGAAGCCAGAGAAGGCGAGGGGGACAGCAAGGTCAGCACCCAGGGTGGGGGCTGACCAAATGAGCAGACACGAAAGACCGTTAGGCCTGTTCTGCTGGCATTTTAGTATGTTAGTACTCCAGGTGCGGCCTCACTAGTGTCTTGTATGGTGTTACTGTTACTGTTGAAATGTATATAATTATATTTTGAGATGATTGCAAAAAGCTATTGTAAACTCAAGGGGTTACCTGAGTGCAAATGTTTGAGCCTTTTGCAAGAGCTGTGAAAAAAAAGGCCTCTGCTAAAGGACACTCTGTTCCTGCCTTGCACCTGCCTGAAATATACAAGAACAGAACACTGTGGAAGAAACAGGATGCTTGCTAAGAATGGGTGTTGAAAGGACTTACAAGAGAGCTGAACAGCAATTGCTAGGGAAGAGAAGATGGACACAGGGATTGAAGGAAAACTGATGGATCTTCACTATTTTATTCTGCCTTTGTAAATAGTTGTACAGAACAAGTTTATTTTTTGTTACTGCTAGTATAAATAAAATACTCTATGTAGATTCTACAACTGCTTCTGGTTTTCCCTATGCTTCCTGACCTGTGCCTCGACGACACAATGGAAACTTTTACTAGCTGGGGACACCCACAACAATGTCCTATGTCTGCATCTGTTTAAATGTGAGCGACCTGATTGTTCCTCAGTTCTTAAGTTCTTTTCCTGCTGTCAATCATCCTTGTCAGATCTGCTGAAGGAAACAATTAGCTGTTGCCGTTTATTCTTCAGCAGTTTATCTCATCATCTCTGCATGTGTCTGAAGTTGAAAGAGCCTATATTTCAGTACTGTAAGTGCAGAGAGAACATTTACAAAGAAGACACACATGCAGTCTGTGTGTGCTGCTTGGGCCTGTCTTACAACATCAGGACTTAGGACTTGTGAGATTTGCCAGAGCTTCAACCAGGCTACAAGATGACTCTGCAAGAAAGCTGTAGAAATTTCCATATCCTTACAACTTTAAAAGCCATGGAGAAGCAACAGGGCCCAAAATCTTTGCCTCCCTCACAGTCGGCCGACAAATGGAAGCTGAAGTTAGGACTGGGGCAGGGAATGGTAATCATTGCTCTTCATCATCAGGCCACAAGTACACACAGAGAGAAAAAAGGAGATGGGGAGATCTACTTTTCTGGCAAGGTCCAGGTCACTGTTGAGACAGCATACATCTACTGCATCATCACCCAGTCTGGCGGCTTTGACAGCAGTCCCCCCCCAAACTGTTGATGAGACACCAAGGTTGGGGCTTGGATTAGGCACTGTCTTACCTACCATTGATGGTAAGATGCCATTGTCATTGGGCCAGATGGAGAACCACTGGCTCTGTGCCCTGGATGTGCAGGATGCCTATTTGCAGATCCCCATTTTTCCCAGCCACCGCCGATTCCTGCATTTCTGTTTTCAAGGGGAACATTTCCAGTTCTGGGCGCTCCCCTTTCGCCTGTCTTTGACACCTCAGGTTTTACCAAGTGCCTGGCGGTGGTGGCAGTGTTCCTATACTGCAGGGGCATTGCGGTGTTCCCCTACCTGGATGACTGGTTGATTTCAGCCCGCTCCAGGGATCTTTTGTTGAAACTATTTCTTTCACACTGGACCTATTCAGCCGACTGGGATCATGGTCAACGTTCCCAAGTCATCTCATCCTGCCCAGAGACTGCAGTTTATTGGGGCAGTTCTGGATACCATTCAGTGCAGAGCTTTCCTCCGTCCAGACAGGGTGGAGACCCTGGTCAGTCAGCTGAAAAGTAGCCTCCCTCTGGACCATCCCTGCTCAGGAAGTCCCCGTCTTTTGGGCCTGATGGTGGCCTCCATCACAACCATTCCCAAGCAAGGCTACACATGAGAATCACTCAGTGATCATTACGTGTGCAGTAGGATCAGCTTCTAGACAACCTGGACCATCTGGTCCTGGTCTCTTCAGCGGTCCAGAGGGATTTACAGTGGTGGGAGGATTCTCACAATCTTTCCCTGGGACTTCCATTCCAAAACCCTGCACCAGCAGCTACCCTCACCACGGATGCCTCGAATATGGGGTGGGAAGCTCACCTGGGGGAACATCAAGCTCAAGGTCTTTGGTCAGGCCTGGAGACTTCTCTCCACATCAATGTTCTGGAGCTCAGGGTGGTCCTGTATGCCTTACAGGCCTTTCAGACCCTACTTCCAAAGGAACACTGCTGATCCAAGCGGACAATATGTCGGTGGTTTGGTACATCAACAAATAAGGAGGAACTCAGTCGTGACCCTCTTTGCAGGGAGGCAACCCAGGTGTGGAACTGGGCAGTCCAGCATCTTCTGGTCCTAGTGGCCATGCAGTCTCAGCAGGACTCAGACCCTCGCCCATGAATGAGAACTGCATCAGGAAGTGGCAGAATCCATCTTCCAAAATTGGGGGTGTCCGGAAATCGACCTTTTCGCCTCCTGATTCAATGCAAAACTTCCCAAGTTTTGCTCACTTGCTCCAGAGCAAGGTGCTTTCTGGAGCCGATGCATTGTCTCTATCATGGACAGGGAAATTCTTGTATGCTTTCCCCCATCTCCCATTCTGCAGAGGGTACTCCTCAAACTCCAAGCCGAGGGGGCCAAGATGATTCTCATCGCCCTCTCTGGCCGAGACAAATCTGGTTCCCGCTGTTGCAACAGCTCTCCAGGGAATCACTGGTTCCTCTTCCGCTGACTCACGACCTCCTGACTCAGGATCAAGGCTGTCTGGTTCATCTGGGACTCAGAACCCTGCATCTTCATGTGTGGCTCCTGCAGACATAGCGATTTCTCGCTTTGGGATTTCCTCCAGGGTTGCTCGAGTCCTCATTGAGGCCAGAAAATCATCCACCCATTCCACTTACGCTTTGAAGTGGAAGCGGTTTTTTATTTGGGTGGCTGCTAAAGGTTGGAACCTCTTCTCCTGCTCAGTCCCCCAAGTCATGGAATACCTACTTCACTTATCGGACTCCGGTCTGTCCTATTCTTTTTTAAAAATCCATATCTCTGCCATCTTGGCGTATCATGAGCTAGTGGATGGTAAACCCGTGGCTCTGTTGGAGGTCTCAAAGACCTTTCTGAAAGGGATCCTCCATCTGAAATCCCTCATCCGCAGCCCAACTCCACCTTGAGATTTGAACTTCATCTTGGAAAAGCTCACCCTTCCTCCTTTCAAAATGACTATGAGCTGTGATCTGCACTTCCTGTCCTGGAAGGCACTCTTTCTGGTGGCTATCATCTCAGCCCACAGGATTTTGGAGCTTCACGCTCTAGTCTGCAAGGAGCCTTACTTGATTTTCCATAGGGATCGGGCAGTCCTCAGAACGCATCCGACGTTTCTTCCCACGGTGGTGTCAGAAACCACGCTGAACCAATCAGTGGAGCTTCTGGTTTATTACCCCTCTCCCTCTAACAGAGGTGAAGCACTCCTTCACACGATGGATATCCATTGGATTATCAGGTGTTCTACCCATTGAACTAAGAGTTGCGCTCTTGCGACCAGTTGTTAGTTTCTTTTGCCCCAAGACTAAGGGGCAAACTGGTTTCTAAGCAGGGCCTCTCCAAATGGTTAGGCAACTGCATTCAGTACTGTTACCAAAAGTATGAAAAACCTCTTCTGGGTTCCATATGAGGTCATTCTACTGGGGGCATGGCTGCCTCCTCGGCCCTCCTCTGGAACGTTTCTACAGCTGACATTTGTGTTGCCGCTACTTGGAGTTCTGTCCACACCGTTACCAAACATTACAGTCTGGACATTGCTTCTAGGCGGAGGGCTGGCTTTGGTCTAGCCATCCTGCAGGGCCTTCTGTCTTAGGCTGGGTCCATTCTGGACTTCAGTTTTCCGTTGGAGTTAGTTTTCCTCCTCCCTAGTTTCTCTCGGTCTCTCCCTGGAGGGACTGCTTGGGACTCTGTCCTATATGTGATGACGTACTGAAGGAACCCTCTCGAAGTAAGATAGTACAGTTATGTAGGAACTTACCATAACAGTAGATCTTCGAGGAGGTTCCTTCAATGGTCCTATTTTCCCTCCCTCCCCTCATTTTATTTTTACAGGGACTCCAATTCCTGTTCGCTCCTGCTATAAGGCCTCTTTCTGGCTCCAGCGGGAGAACTGGAGGGTGGGCTTGGGGACTGCCCACTATATACAGTCACGCTGATGTCGGTCACGCGACGTCAGGTGGGCGGTCCTCCATCAGGTATTGCTAGAAAAGTCTGCCATGTGGCCCGACACCAGGTGGTGCCAGTCCTATATGTGATGACCTACTGAAGGGACCTCTCTCGAAGATCTACTGTTATGGTAAGTTCCTATGTAACTATACTTTTCCAGTCATTAAGGAGCTCAGAGCCAAGGGCCTGAAAGCTTATGTGGATTTCCCTGAGAAATTGAAAATCACCTCAGACAGTGGGGTAAAGTCTTTGAGATGATGGCTGAAGTGAGGAAATATCTAGCATCCTTGGACATTTCTGTGGATGAAATTGTTAACCCATCTGATCAAGGAGATAGATTGCAAGCAATGGCTCCCAGCTAATAAAAAATTCCTTCCGGCCTCCTCAAACGCCAGCCCAGGACTGTGGTTTAAACTGCAAGCTGCTGCCAATGCGAGGAAGAGAAGTAGGGAGGACAAGCAAGTGACGAATTCTAAAGGGACACTACAATTCTCCCAAAGATTGAACTTTTGCTATAAAGGGACACATGGTATTCCTACATCGGCTAACAGGCAACCTTAACTTATAGGGTGTTTTTTTTCTTCCTCTCTTTTCTTTGATTATTGGGAGCTGGATGGAAGGGAGGGAGCTTAGGGCATTCTTTTGTCTGCCTACACTTTCTCCGCAGACCGGATTTCTGCCCGGCATCACTGCTCGGTCTCTCCGAGCGAAGCTTTCAGCATGCTCTGGGGGTGCCCTATTATTCCCCTTCCATGTCCACCTGGTGACCTTCAGAATTGATCACAATGGGAAGTGCAGCTACTTTAGGGGATGAGATGCAGAGGAACGGATACCTTTACTGAGTTTATTTTTCTCGTCCCACTGTTCCTACTTAGGCACCATAATCGTGGGGGAAATGTATTGGCGCTAGCATTATGGCGCGAGTGCAACCGTGCCAGTTGCTTTTTGACCCCGAAGGCAGGGCTGGGCAACATGGTGCCAGATTTAATTCAGCACCCCCCCCACCACCACTTCACATCCACGGAGGGAACAGCGTACACTATTGAAGCAGCATGTTGCTTTAGTAGTTTTGTTTGTTGCCAATTGGATTAGTTTGGTCCAAGTGAGTTTCATAGTTTTAAAAGGTTATACTGAGTTTTGTGTTAATATCTGTGTTCTTGGGTTGCGTGTCTCCTCCTGCTCATATGTGGGGGTGGGGTGCTGTGAGTCCCTGTAGATTTTTTTCTTTTTATATTTGGCTAACATGGGTGATTTGACCATAACAACGTACAATGTCAGAGGACTGAATAGTCTGGTAAAAGAATGAGAGTACTCAGGAGTTGAGCAGGATGGGAACTCACATAGCATTACTTCAGGAGATCCACCTTATGGACAGTGAACACCAAGTTATGCTGTAGGTGGGTGAGTCAGGTCTATGACTCCACTTACTTAGCCCATCCTCACACTGAGGGATACAGCCACCCTCATCCATAAGTCATGCCTGATTCAGGTTAGTTCCACCCAGTCTGAATCTGAGGGATGTTATGTCATACTTCAGACCATGTTGAGGGACATCCCCTGCACAATTATTTGTTTGTATGTGCCAAACGATGACAGGGAAGTGGCTTCTTTTTTTTAATTTTTTTTCTAAACACCTTCCATATCACCAACCAATTCTGTATTTTAGGGGGGACTTCAATACTATTCTGTCTGTATCTATGGACAAGCCATGGAGGTTCCTTGAGAACTAGATTGGGGTTGGTGGGACACTCCCTGCTTCGTCTCTCATGGAACCTGGGACTAGTGGATGCATGGAGGGGGGTCAATGGGAAATTAAGGGACTTTTCATATTTTTCAGAGAGACACAACTGTTATTCCTGGATAGACCTGCTCTTCCTCACAGAGGAGTGGATGCACACGGTGTCATCCTGTCAAATAATGACCTGCACCCTTTCCGATTATGCCCCAGTTAGGCTGATCCTCAGATTGTCACCCCAGATTCAAAATTCCCATTGGTGGCTTAACATGGGTCTTCTGAACAACCAAGAGTTCAATGACCTAGTAGCCACGATGGTTCATAACTATCAGCGAGAGAACCCTGTGGGAGTGACATCACATGCAGTCAGGTGGGACATCTAAAGGCCATCCTTCGCAGGGTTATTACAGGATATTCCTCAGCTGGCACAGGGCGCAGAGGAGGGTAGAGCTAGAAACAGAGTTGGCAGACCTGAAGTTTCAACACAAAATCTCTTTGAATAAGCAAACACAGAGGCTCTTGGCAGAGAAACGTTGGCCCTTGGAAAATTACTCACTGCTCACATAGAGGCTTCCTATAGAAGGGTTTGTCAAAATTATTATGAAGGTGGCAACAGGGCAGAAAATTGTTGGTGGCCGCTCTGGCAACAACAGATAAGTCAGTTGATCCCGAGGCTCAGGGACCAATCAGATGTAAATAAAACAATCAGTCATCCAGAGGAAATCACTGAGAGATTTGCGTATTTCTACAGCACCCTGTATTCTCAAGAGCCCATCCCAGACCATGATGAGAAGGTCTCCTCCTTCTTTGAAGGGCTGACATTCGGGCCCTTTCCCAATCAGCTTGTGAGAGCTTAGAGGGGAACATCTCCAAGCCTGAACTTCTCACTCAAATTACCAACCTGAAGACTGGTAAATCTCTGGGGCCTGATGGTTTCCCTTTAGAGTTTTTTAAAACTTTTGCAGACCTTCTCTTGCCCTTCCTGCTGCTGGTCTGTCAGGAGATCATAGATGGTGGGGTAGTCCCCTGACTCCTGGCAGCTAGCCCACATTTCGGTGTTTCATAAGGAGGGTAAAGACTCATTGGAATGCGGCTCTTATAGGCCTATTTCTCTTTTAAATGTAGATTTAAAGTTGTTCACAGGCTTGTTGGTGGGGAGGCTCCGGGCTCAGGTGACCTCGCTGGTGCATGAGAACCAGACGGGGTTTATTTCAGGGAGTTATCTATTTGACAATATTAGAAGGCTTCTCAATATTATCTCCTCTCAGGGGAGCAGAGTCAGCTCCAAATAGCTATATCCATGGATGCGAAAAAGCATTTGATAGGGTTAATTGGAATTTCAAAACACATCCATGGAAAAATGAAATTCTGCTCCAAATATTTACACAGTCTCCCAATTATAGTCCAGGCTGAAGGCACTGGTGAGGGTGAATGGAGTGAGCTCCCTTGTTTTCCCTTAACTAGGGGAACCAGACAGGGTTGCCCTTTCTCCTCTCCTTTGTCCTGTGTCTGGAGCCTCACCAGCAAAGTTTGACAAAATCAGGGATATCAGGGATCATGGGGGTGGCTTGGAACACAAACTCTCACTATATGCAGATGACTCTATATTCTTTTGTCCTCTCCGGAGAAATCAACCCGGTCTATGTAATATGCTAGTCTTTTGGAGAAATTTCAGGGTATAAATAAAGTTTTGAAATCCAAGGCCCTAGTCCTGAATGGAACAGCTCCCAAGGGTTCAGAGTAATTTCCTCTTAAATGGGCCCTAGAGGCGGCCCAAGTGGTGCTGAGGTTGAGGGCACTGGATGCCACACCTCACGCCACGCTGGCAACCTGGGTTGGGAGTGGACTTCGAGGCGCGGGGTCGGCAGGAGGAAGAATCGAGTGCTACTTGGGGCTGCTCTCCTTCCCGGGGGCAGGCAGTGGTACACCCGGCACTCGGCGGCCCCTGGTGGAGACCGGGGATGCTGCAGAGTGCTGGACTACACGCAGACAGTGTGGTCCAATGTAGGCAGGGTTGCCATGCGCCACACCATTGGGGATATGCACCATGCATGGTGGGGGGAGGTGGAATGGACACAAAGGGGAAAAAGCCCCTCCAGCAAGATAGGCGACGGCTCCTCCAGTGCCGCCACCACACGCCCAACACTGGTTCCCCGCCACTGCTCCTTGAGCTCTCCAGGGCTGTAGCCTCCCCCATGTCCTGGGGAGTCCTGACGACTTTGAAGGTGGTGGGGAACACAGCGCTTGGTAGAGCGATGCAGGCGAGCGAGGCAGGCTGAGACAGTTCCGAGCCTGGAGGTGAAGAAATAGAATTGGAAAAAAATTGGGCCCCTAAGAGCCAAATTCGGTACCTGGGCATACAAATTTCCATGGATCTTACTAAATTTTTTCCATTAATTACAGGAAACTCTGGGACGAGGCGAGCAGAGACTTGGCAAAATGGTGATTCCTTCCTCTCTCCCTGGTGGGCCGAATTTTGGTGCTCACTGTGGTTGCCGGTCTCTTTCTGGAGCAAACTGTCGAGAGACTGTGATTTGTCTACAACATAAGAAACCTCGAGTGGCCAGGCGCTTTCTTTTCCTTCCTGGGAGGGGGGCCTGGCCTTACCTCCACTTCTACCTGTACTACTTCAGCACAGTGGTCCCTGTTCTCTCATGGGCTAGGCAAGGGTTGAATCGCAGTGGTATGAGCTGGAGAATGAGCTCCGCATAGGGAGACACTATACACCATGGTGTTGACCACCCCCCCCAGAATACATTCGTCTCATTAGAAATAGGTGGGTGAGGCAGAGATTATTCATCCTTCGGAGGGTCAGGAAGATGACTGAAACCCCCTGAAGGGGTGAGTCCCCTTTCTCTTATTCGACATGAGTCAGACTTCTTCCCTCCTGTGTTGGGCTTAGGGTTTGCTAGATGGGAAGCACGAGGGATAACCAGGTTCACACAGTTAATAAAGGGAGACAACTGTATCTCCTTTCAGAGGGCAAAGGGCAAGTTTAGTTGGGACAACAGAGAATTTTTTAAATATCTGCAGGCCGGGCATTTTATACACTCCTTACATAACCTGGCAAGATTAACTAGACCATACTCCAGCTGGGAGCACTTCTTGTATGGGGTGGTAACAATATCTGCTAAGGGTAGACCAGTGACAAACTTATACAAATTACTGGTGGAGGGCAGAGGGGAGTCTTTAGAACACCACAAGACAATCTGGGAGAGGGAGGCAGGGATTACTCCAAGAGATTCCGACTGGAATCGTAGATTGAAACTTGGCTGGAAGGTGACTTCCTTCCTGGTATGGCGGGAGTTTTATTGGAAAATTCTTATCCGTTACTTTCGGGTTCCCCTGGTCACTCAGCACTATGCAGGAGGCAATGCCTCATGCTGGAGGGAATGTGGTGGGGAAGGCAATCATTAGCATATCCTATGGGGCAGCCCAAAATTGGCCACTTTTGGGGGACAATTAGAAGAGGTAGTGAGACAAGTGTTGAGGGTGGATATCCCACATACCTTTGAGGACTGGATCCTTGGAACTCCTACTGCAGCGAGCCTAAAGGGTGACTCTCGGAAGGTGGCGCTTACACTGTTAGCAGCAGGATTAAAGTGCATTACTTCTAAATGGCTTAACAGGGAGCCTCCCAGCCTTCACGACTGGATCGATAGGGTCTGGAGTGTTGTGTTGATGGAATCTAACAGCCAAACTGAGGCTACAACATGATTGTCATGTGCAGCGTTGGCAGCAGTGGGAGGCCTGGCTTCTGCAGAGGGGTGAGAGTTCTAGGAGACCTAGGGGATCCTGCTTCTTCATATTGGTTGGGAAAGTATACCCTAAACACCCTAGGTCATAGTACTGTCAGGCATTTCTCCACAGATGGTTTTGGGAGGCGGGGAGGCTATGACACACAACCTAATAGGTTAAGGCCTATGTTGAGACCTTGGTTGTTTTAATAGTTCTGTTTTAAAGTTAGCTTTACATTATCAATTTTCATCATAGGATTGGTCTTGATGCTACCCTTAGTGGGTCCCAGATCAACCACTGAACATTCTTGGACACCACAGATCAGATGAACAATTTATGTATTTTTTTTTATTTAGTTGTTTAACCAGGTATAGCACACTAAGCTGAAAGCTTTTTACAGGAGTGACCTGTACCTTTTTAGGTAAAATATGTCTGTAACTTGTACTGTTTTTATTAAATGATTTGTATTCATGATACTCCTAACTGTACACCTGTGGCTATCAACCTGATAAATAAAGCTGAGTTAAAAAAAAAAAAAGAACTAATAGGATTAATACAGTTTGGAGATGGCCTAACTGAGGGAAATGATTTTCTGACTCGTACCTTTTTTATTGGTGCCTAAATACTGTAGGTCTATAGACCCTAATGGTAATGAGTACAGTATACTACTAAATCCTGCTCTTCATAGGCACTTCGAGTTCCTTGGTGTCTGTTGGCGATATCAGTGTACCATGAACTGATTATTTTTATTAATGGTAATTCCCCCATGCTGTAACAATTTGGAAGTGATTCTCTGATTCCTGTTTATGAGACTATATCGTAATTGTTGGTTGGATCTGCTGTGGTTATTGGTCTGTATGATTTCATGCAAAAGCAATAAAGAAAGTAAAAAAAAAAATTCAGAAAATCCTACAGGCAGTACCTCCCCTTTGTGCTTGAGGAGGAACATTACCAGTTCAAACTGTTGCCCTTTAGCTTATCTTCTGTGCCACAGGTCTTTTTTTTTAATATTGTATTCATCTCCTTTCTCCCCTGGCTGCCCCATCGGACCAACTCCCCAGCATCATGACCCTGGCATCTCTGGGACTTACCTTGATCAGTGCCCTCAACCAGAAGGCTACGGCTGTGCCCAGTCACCGGGTGTGGAGCCTGCGAGGAGTCGGTTGTCACCTACAGCCCAAGGTGTTTTTCCACCATTTTCTCCCTTCCCTTTCCCCGTTGCTGGGGCACACACAGCAAACGTGTGTGCATGTCCACAGATGTCCCACAGCTCCTCCCTTCTTCGTCACCCTCAGTCCCGTACCACCCACAGGCCTCCACCTGGGGGCAGTCATTTGGCAGGAATGCCGAGCCTCCCTCTGCAGGAGAGGAAAACTGTCCTCCGGTAGCTCAGTCTTCTCCCTCCCTGGCCTACCCCTGGTGGCCCACTTGCACTGCAAACACAGGTCGCCGGCATGGCAGGAAGTAAGGCATAGCTGCCTCAGCCCTCCATGCCATTGGGTCTGCCTCGCCACAGGTCTTTAAAAAATGCTTGGCAGTAGTGGCAGAAGCCCCTTGCAGAGAAGGCCTGTATGTGTTCCTCTGTCTGAACAACTGGCTGCTGAAAGCCAGCCCCAGGTGAAGATCTTCTACACACCTTGTCTTGGACAAAGCAGTTGTTCGAGGACTGGGGGGGGGTCACATCAAATGTGCCAAAATCTGTACTGACTCCCTGCCAAAGACTGCAGTACATAGGGGCAGTGTTGGATACAGATAAGGGATGTGCTTTCCTGCCACAGAATAGAGCAGAAAATCTGATTGCCCAAACACAGTTGGTATATAGAAGTCACTATGTATCTGCGAAAACGTTACTTTTCTCAGGTCTCATCTCTGCAGCCTCTGTGCCTGTGCCATTGGGACGCCTACCTCTGAAAATCCCTCACTGGTCTGTTAGGGTCCAGTGGGATCAGCTGACAGATGAGCTAACCCAAATAGTTCTTGTCTTGTCCCTGCTTCACAGAGCATTGCTATGGTGGATGGAAGCAATGATAGTATGGTACTGGGCTCTGTCCCACAGCCTTCAGTTGTCAGCCGTGCAGCTCCCTGACCTCCAAAACATCTTAGCAGACAGACTAAGCAGGTCACAGTTCAAGATTCGTGAATGGGAACTGCTTATCTCCCCTGGTAGACAACCTGTTTGCAAGATGGGGTCATCCTGAGTTGGACCTTTGGCATCCCCACGCAGTGCAAAACTATCGCATTTCTGCTCGCTCGCTCCAGAGCCTGGAGTTTTCTGGTGAGATGCGTTATCCCTCTCTTGGAAAGGGAATGCATTTTCCCCTTACTCCACAACTACAGAGGATGCTGCTGAAGTTGCGGATGGAGAGTGCCACTCTCATTCTCATTGCTCCATTTTGGCATTGCCAAATATGGTTTCCATGTCAGCAACAGTTGGCAGTGGAGCCTCCTGTCCTCCTACCTCTGTGTTGGGGCCTGTTGTCTTAGGACAAAGGATCCCTGATACATCCAGACCTGAAATCCCTTCATCTGCATGCTTGGCTCCTGAAGACCAAGCCATTGCATGTTTTGATGGTATCCCCAAGGGTTGCTGATATACTGAGTGCAGCTAGAAAGTCTTTTACCAGATATACTCATTCCTTGACATGGAAGTGGTTCACTTTGTAGACTGCTTCCAGAAACTTGAACCCATTTACATTTCCTATAAATCCTGTATAAAGAGTACTTGCTGTCACTTTCAGACTCTGGCCTACAGTGTTCTTCACTTAAGGTGCATTTGGCCACTATGTCAGCTTTCCATTTCCCTATTGATGGTCGTACACTGGCCGATTAGAGATGTCCCATACTCTTCTGAGATGTATTCTGCATATAAACCTCCTTTCCACAATCCAGTCCCACCTTGGAATTTCAGTTTTGTGCTTGGAAAACTGACATTGGCTCATTTTGAGCCAGCTACTAGTTGGGGCTTTACGCTTGTTATTGTGGAAAACGTTATATTTAGTTGGAATCACTTTAATGGATTTCAGAGCTTTAGGCTCTAATATGTGAGCCTCCTTATTTGATTTTCCAGTTTCTTTGTGTATAAATCCTGTTTCTTTCAAAGGTGGTATCTGAACTTACTGAATCAAATGATCGCCTTCCTGTGTGCCTACACTGAGCATGCCAGTTAAGGTGAGGCAGTGCACCATACTTCAGATGTACATAAAATACACAGATACTATGTAAATTGCACCAAGAACTGCAGAACGTCCTCTCAGCTTTTTATTCCCCAGGAAAGAGGGTGCTACTGTGTCTAAACAGTGCCTATCCAAATGAGCATTACATTGTATTATGTCCTGTTATAGGAAATGCAGTAAGGAACACTAGTGCGGTTTGTGGTCATGCCACCAGGGAATAGCTTTTTTGCTTGTTTCAGAAATGTTTCTGCTGTGCCAGCCCAGTGGCATGGAGGGCTGAGGTGCTGTACAGCACCTTACCTCCTGTCACACTGATGACCCGGGTTCGAGAATGGACTTGGGTCATTGGGGTCGGCTCGGGAGGGAGAGGATCGAGCATCCAAGGGACTGCTTTCCTTTGCCAAGGTGGGCGTCTTCTCGATTCAGCCTTGGCTGCCACCAGGTGGAGGCCTGTGGGTAGAGTGGATCAGGGAGGCAAAAGTATGGGAGGGAACTGTGGGGAGAGCAGAAGGATGAGTGCGCATCCATGCACGAGGTCAATGCTCCGCGGAAGGGTGGGACAGACAAGCAAAAAAAAAAAATGGAAGGGGCCCTTCATGAAGCCCAACCCAGCTGTCTCTGTACCCACACTGCTACTCGGTCAGCAACCTAGTCTGTTTTGGACTTGATGTGCTGAGGTGGCCCTCCTCCTCAGCCTTGCCATGAAGAGACTCATGGGAGACTTGAGACCAGGCACTTGCCAGGAGGCGGGGAGCCAGCATGGGGAGGCTGAGGACCAGGCTGATGCAGCACACTCTGAATGTAGGGGGAGAAACACCTCCACAGGGATGGGGGGGTTCTGCTGCTGGCATTTGTGCTGCAGCCACATGGAGCACCATCCACAACTCCCCTAAACGTTGCAGTCTGGACATCGTCTCTCATAGGCATGCTGGAGTCAGACTTGCCGCACTGAATATATATCGGACTGTAACTGCCTCCCAGTTTTTATTTGGGACTGCATGGGAATCATTCCAAATATGTGGCCTAATGGAAGAGATATCCTCGAAGAAGAAAGAACAGTTGTGTACTTAACGTAACAGTAGATCGTTGATAGAATCAACTCCATTAGACCATGCCGTCCCTCCCTCCTTCTCACTTCTGCCTCAGGTCACATTAGATATTGTGCCTGAACATAATCCACGTGCATCACATATCCAGCTCGATGCTGCTCCTTATATGCCTGGTGCTGGTCTTATCTCCTGGTTCCTCGCAGTTGGAGGTCCTCTGAGTCTAATCTCTGGCAGGGAACTGAGGCATGATGGGGCCGTCCATATTTATATAGATGTAGGACATCATGGGTGGCCCCAGAATAGCAAAAGTTTCTGTAGGATCCTCGTGCCTGACGGCTGTAGCTCCAAATTTGTGGCCTAATGGAGGAGAATCTCTTGAAGATCTACTGTTATGGTAAGTATGTAACTACGTAACTGTTTTTTGCATTCTGTCTGAATTTATATTTTTGAAAGTTTTCCTGGACACTGGCACACACTTTATGTTGCTTCACCTTTGATTTATCTTCAGATGGATGATTGCATTTGAAACCCAATAAAATATTTTTAACCCCCCAAAAAATGATTTGGGTCCCCACGTGGAACACAGAGGGCAAACCCCATCACAGTTAATGTGAATTGCACCTTTATAGGTATTGCCTCCCCCCCCCCATCAGTTACTAGGGTTCAATTGTAATCATAAATGTTTGAAATTCATTAAGGAAAAGAGCACCTGACCAATGATGATTCAGGAGACCGTTCTAGTTTCCAGTGAGAGGTCCTGAGCGGGTGCTTTCCACCTGCTGAAGTGGCTTCTTTCCTCCTTGCCACTGTCCAACTACTATCCTGGACCCGTGCCGCACTGCAAGGCGACCGTTGAAGCAACCTGCGCGGCTTCTTCAGCCACCAGTGCTCCTTGCATATAAGAGGCCCTGAGCAGGTGCTCTCCCTCTGCTGAGGTGGCTTCTTTCCTCTTTGCCATTTCGACTAACCTCTGACCCCGCACTCCTAAGTGTGATGAAAGCAACCGCCCAGCTTCTGCCACCAACGCTGCTTGAGAGGTATGGTAGCTTTTATTTATTTATTTATTTGTACATCGGTTTACAAACTTTGAGCCAGAGGCTTATTTCCAAAGGTACCCTGTCACATTGAGGACAAATACATAACAGACTTTTAGTTACAACAAAATGGGTTACATAGTTAGCAAGCACATGTGATTACAACAGATAAACAGATAAGCCAGTTTGGTTACAGTGGCACATTCTTGCATGATGGAAAAAGCAAGCAGCAGGATAATAGCAGTTCCAACAGCGTGGGTGAAGATTTAAAAGAGGTGTGGTGTAGGTGCTGCCCAGCGAACATTGTCAGAGCACAGAAGCGCTATGCCTCCAGTTATAGACAGGTGCAGCTACAGCGTATTAAACAGTTGGCTTCAAGTGCAGTTTTGAATTTGGAAATCGTGGGGCATCTGTGATGTGGGCGAGGAGCGAGTTATACCAGGCTGGAGCTCTACAGCAGAAGGACCTCTGTCCATGGAGATCTAGATCTTGGGACCAGAAAAGTGACCTTACAGGAGGTCCATGTACAGACCAAGGGTTGGGCTTGGCGGAGGGAGGCTGTCAGCCGGGTGAGGATAGCCCGAGAAGAGTTTTTGTTATTAGGTACATTTGGTATCGTAGGTGTTCATCTAGATTCAGCACTATTGCCATGTCATAGAGCTGGCATGAATGCATGAGCCTGGGGGCCCCAGTGATTAGCCTGCATGCCTTATTTAGGATGAGGCGAATTTTATTGAGGGTGGTCGTGTCAGCAGCACAGTATACTGGAAGGCCATAGTCAACAAGGGATAGTATAGAGGATGTAACCACTAAACGGAGGGCAGCGGGGGGGAGACAGTTTTTATAGCGGTATAAGATACCTAGCCGCACATTAGTGGCTGAGGCAAGAGCATCAATGTGGGTGTGGTAGGTGAGGGCTGAGTCAAAGGAGACCCCAAGGTACTTGTACGAGTGGACTTGCTCTAGTGGTTATTTGGAGCAGAGGAGGATATGGAGTGGGAAATTGATGGCTTTGTTTTGGGGGTGGGCAAAGAGCATTGTTTTTGTTTTTTTGAGATTAATGACCAGTCTGTGCTCTTTAAACCAAGTTTCGGCATTATTATAGGATTGCTGTAGGGAGTCCTGGAGGGAGATAAGGCTATGGTAGGTGGCAAAGATGATGGCGTCATCTGTGTACAGCAGAATTTTCCCAGTGCATGCACTGGGCAGGGTGTTAAGGTAGAGTGAGAAGAGTAGTGGTCCCAGGATGGAGCCCTGAGGATCCACTGAGCGGATGGGACAAGTTTTGGAAAGTGTCCCGTTAATTCTGACACATTGGGAGTGGGCAGACAGGTAGCTGGTGCACCAGGTGAGAGGCCCAGTAGAGAAGCCAGTGTGGCAGAGAGCATCCAGCAGGAGGGGGTGGGAGACAGTGTCGAACACCTTTGAGAGGTCGACGAACACTGCCCCGGCTAGGGAGCCAGAGTCCAGTGAGGAGTGCAGGAAATTTAAAAATTCAACTAGTGCAGTGCTGGTACTGTGTCCTGCACAGAAACCATGCTGTTCAGAGCAGAGGATGTTGTGTTTGGTCAGGTATTCAGTGATTTGTGTGGCAACCAGCTTTTCTAGGGCTTTGGAGAGGGGTGGGAGTATGGAGATAGGGCGGTAGTTTCTGGCAGAGGACCTGTCACCACCTTTGTGAATGGGAATGACAATGGCGGTTTTCCATGCAGTTAGAATTGCCCCAGGCAGAGGATTTGTTGAGAAGGCTGGTGAGTGGGGCAAGGACCTGATCCAGTACCAGATGGAGAATGCTGGGGTCCAGGGAGTCGTTGCCGGGATTGTTGCTTTTTAATGCTCTGACCAGGTGGGGTCTGGCTTCCTGGGCAGTTACCCTACGTAGGTAGAAGCTAGGGTGTTGGAGGACTGGGGCAGGTAGGGAGGGTGGCAGGTCAAAGAAATTACTGGGGAGGACAGATCTAAGGTCTGTAAAGGATGTGTTAAGGTAGTTTGCAATGTTTGCTGGGTCTGTTACGGTTGTGCCTTCACTGGTGATCTGGGATGGGGGAGGGGAGCGTGTGCTCCCATTTAATTGTTTGACATTATCTCAGAACGTTCGGGCACACCCCCAGGAGGAGGTAAGAGTGGCCTGGTAGTGGTTGACCTTGGCTTTTCAGATGGCCCAAGTGCACTTATTCCACGCAGCATTGTAGGCCTGTCGTGTCAGCCATCCGGCCTGTTTCTGTGGCAAGGTGCCATAGGTTATCCCTAAGCCTGAGCAATTGTAAAAGGGCAGGAGTAATCCAGGGCACGTTATGTTTTTGGTTAAGGCAGCCGTGAAGAGGTGCAAAGATTTGAGCTTTGTTAAGGTTTGGGAAAAGAAGGCTAGGGCAGTATCTATGTCAGGAGCATGGTGAATGGGGACCAGTTTATCTGGGCAAGAAAATGTGAGGTTTTCAGCCCACCTGGTCTGAAATGCCGGTGGAGTGTGGGCTGGGCTGTGAGTTGGGGAAGAATGCGTGGCCGAATAGGATAGAGAATGGTCACTGAGTGAGTCAGGGAGGACTTGGATGTCCTGGACTTTTTTGGGGTGGTTGGTGATGATAACATCTAGGAGGGTGCTGTTACCTCTCTTAGGGTTTACTCTTGTTGGTTGGGAAATAAGTTGTGACAGATCAATGGCTGCGAAGGAGTCTCGGGCGGTGGAGGAGGTGGCACTAAGCCAGTTCACGTTAAGGTCCCCCACAAGGACTTGTTCTGCCTTGTGGGGGAGGGTGTCGAGATAATCAGTTAAGGATAAAAGGGCCGGGTTTTGGTTCTTAGGGGAATGTAGGCAGAGGTGAGATAATGGAGCCCTGGAGGGTCGGAGTAACAAGGGTAAGGGCCTGTGCCCTGCTTGCAAGGAGAGCAGGGAGTGCTTGACCAGTGAGTGTATCCCTGGTATAGATTGCACAGCCACCCCATGTTTGCCTACCGATCCTCTCGGTACAGGGTGTAGCCAGGAAGGAGTCAAATGAGTCAGGGTGGATTTTGAGAGCAAGTTTCCACCAGTGCTATGACATCTGGTTTGTGCAGCATGACCCAGCATTGGAGGTATCATATTTTTCAATAAGCTGCATATATTCATGGAGGCAATGCTCAGACCGGGGACCCACCTGGTGGGCTGGTCTGGGTGGGGCCTGGGTTAGGATGTATGTTGCCTGTTAAGAGAAGAAGGAGGACACAACTCTGGCCAGTGGGCGGTGATGTGTAGGCTTCCAATGGGCATGTGGGGATGGGAAGGGGACTTTCAGGGAACAGGGGATGGGTAGAGTTTGCCAGGTTGGGAGTGCGAAAACAATTAGCCACCAGAGGGAGGCTGGGTAGGCGGTGGGGAGGTACCCAGGGGATGGGTGCTGTGGGCAAGTGCACATGGTCAGTGTAGGGTGAGATCGAACTATGTCAGGGACAATTGTTGGTGCTAGTATCAGTGAGCCAGGGGAGATGACTGGCTGGTGGGATGAGGGTACTAGAAAGTAAATGATGGAGAGGCATTTTAGGAAGAGGTAGACTAACATGGCTCTTGTGGTAGCAGTAGGGTAGAACAGTTGAAGAATTTAGGTTGTCTTCCAGAGAGTGTGGATACCACTTTGGATTAGTGGTAGTGACATGGACTCTGGTGGACAAAGTACAAGGTTTGAGTCTCTGCTAGGGCAGCTGGAAAAGTGCCTGGGTGAGAGCAGAAATCCACGTCCTAGGGGTCTGATGCAGGCTGGGTTCGGGCCGAAAACAGGGTGAGAAATAGCTTTGGTTTCTTGCTGCTGTTTGAAAATCGGGTGCCAGAGGTCTGATCCCCTCTGATTGGACAACTTGTACAGTGAAAGCCCCCGATTGGAGGCCTTTTAAATCCTAGACTCTGCTTAAGCTTGGCCACTCCTGGCGCCACTGTTTAATAGTGATTATAGCTCTTTTTGTTTAAAATCCCAGTACTGTTTGCTAAAAGCCTTGCCTGCTAAGTTAACTGTTTCTGTTTGCCTTCTAAATCAACTGTTTTTTGTTTAACTTTGCTTAGCTCTGATACTCCCAATCCTGCTGTTTTAGTGTGATTACAGTTTCATTGTAGAAAAAATCTAAAGACTGGTTCACTAAAGCCTTTGACTGCTAAATAGTTGTTTTGCTTAGTAGCTTCAGGGATAGTGTGCCAGTGTCCTGCTAGTTGAGAAACTATTGTTCTGTTTTGCATTTATAATTGCTGCCTTAAACACTGTTCTTCTCTCACCGCTTTCCCAGACCTGTCTAGTTCTGCCCACCAATCTAGTCTGCTCTTTATTCCCTCTACCCCTACTACTCCCTTGTCTCTACCTGACCCCAGACTGCCATTATCTAACCCGCTTATCCATCTATTTTCAGTGAGATGCCCTGAACAGGCACTCTCCAGCTGCTGAGGTGGCTTCTTTCCTCCTTGCTGCCATCTGACTGCCATCCTGGACCTGTGTCACACTGCAAAGCGGCCGTTGAAGCAACCTTCACAGCTTCTTCAGCCACCAGCGCTCCTTGCATGTAAGAGGCCTTGAGTGGCACACTCCTCCTGCTGAGGTGGCTTCTTTCGTCTTTGCTGCCGCTCAACTAACCTCCTGGACCTGAGCCGCACTCCTAAGGGGCCGTGACAGCAACCCACCTGGCTTCTGCCACCAGCACTATTTAGTGCCGGCTCCCCACCCACTCTATCTGGGCATTTTCTTATATAGACTGCAGAAGTCACATGGGGTACTGAAATTAACTAAGTATCCAAATCCCCATTGGACGGTTATACTGACCTACCACTAGAGGGACTTTCTCATGCTTGTGCACATCCACTCTGTCTCCCTATAGTGCACTCTCTAATATTCTAACTTAACTACTTTCAGCCACAATTACTTCTTCTCTCAGCACTTTTAAGTATTGGAATTTCCCATGGCACCTGCCAAGAACCTTGTCAATGAAGATCAAATAATCTGAATCTACCCTATGATCCTGATTTTATGTCTTTAATGCCTTTAATGTCTTTAATTGTCTTATGTCTGATTTTATGTCTTTTATGTCTTGAAACTTTTTTCTTATCACTAAGGGACCATGGTCGCCAGCCAGCCCAGTGGCACTTGGTTATGGGCTGGACGCCACACCTCACACTGGTGACCAGGGTTCAGGAACGGGCTCAGGTCATTCGGGGGTCAGCTGGGGAGGTAAGGATTGAGTGTCCGGAGGACTGTTCTCCTTCCTCGGGGTGAGAGATTTGTGCTGCGTGCATCAGCACAGAAAGAGGGGTTCGGCCCTTGCCCAGGGTGCTTGGCTGCCTCCACAGAGGTGGAGATAGCTGCTGCACTCATTGTACGGGCGAGGGCGCAGGGGAGAAAACTGAGGAAAGATACCAGGACCCGGCAGGACCCATGATGGCCCCAGTGGGCTGGAGGACGTACCCCTCCGAGGAGGGGGTCATAGCCCCTGCCAGGTCTGCAGAGGTGGCACAAATAATGTCATGATAAAAAAAAAGGGATCATGGTCACCTCTCTGGCACACGCCCGCTAGCCATGATCGGGCAAACTCTTCATGTCACACCTCCTATCATAGTCTAGCTAACCCTACTTGCCTATCTCTAGTGAGGTTGAAAAAAAGAAGGAACTGTAACCTAAAGAGACTGGTCAAGCTGTCCTCTAAACTGCTGAAAGGATGCCTACTAAGAATCATTCTACTACTGCTACTCATGTCAGGCAATGTGCCCAAACCCTGGCCATAGAGACAATCCACCATGGTCCAAAAAGTTCTGGTAGTATCTCTTTGGCTTCAGTAAACATATGCAGCCTTCTAAATAAAATTGATAGTCTTCAGGTCTGGGTGCACAGTCCAGATGTCCTGTCGGTTGTAGAAGCGTGGCTGTCCCCAACAGTTCCTGACTCAGCTGTAGGACTTCCTGGTTATAACATCTTTAGGCTGGACAGACTGAAAAAGCATGAGATGGCTGCGCCATCTATCTTAAGGATGCTATTATGGGCATACCCTACCTATAGTTGACTAAAGTTGCCCCACCCAGGCACTAGCTGTAAAGCCTACTTGGGACCCATAACAATGCTCCAACAAGCACAACTATGAAGTTATACTAGCTGTGCTCCGTACCCCAATTACTTCTTCTCTTAGCACCTAAGGACAAGTGGCTGGTGTCCATAGTATCCTTGACTATTTCTGTAGCCAGCAACATATTTCTGAGATCATACTCATGGGTGACTTCAGTATAAAGTGGCTCTCTCCAGACTTTGATCCTGTCAAAGATGCCATTTCGACCCTCCATCTCTCTCAGCTCGTTAACTCACCTACTAGATATATAACTGCAAGATGGAGACAAGTACCCTACGGTACTGGATACTTACCAATTGCCCTGACCACATCACAAATGTGACTGTGTATTCTGATTCTCTCAGTGACCACTTCCCTAGCTCCTGCTCTTGGTCTAATAAGTTTACCAAGCCCCCCTCCTCAAAACATCTTCTACAGGGTTCTAAAACTTGGTCATCTTGAACTACTACAGCAGCACTTATGTAAAATCAATTGCTCTGTTCTCAACTCCGCTACTGATGTCAACATAGCCCTCGAGCACTTCATCTCACACTTCAATGCTGCCTGCAACATTCATGCACCACTAAAAAAGGTGAAGGTGTATAGCACGACTGACTCTTGGATTACCACAGAGCTCCTTGCCGAGATGAAATCCCAGAACCACCTCTGGCATTGAGCAAAAGCTACAGGGAATCTAGTAGATGTGCAAGCTTATGAAACAGTAAGGAATGACTGTGCTCATGCCATCCGTCAAATGAAAAGAAAATATCACAGAGAAGTGCTTACCAGCTCATGGGGTGATAGTAAAAATGTCTACTCAAATATACAGGATGCCACTGGAAACAAAACGAAGGTGGCACCCTCAGTGCTCAACGTCGACGGAACCCCTACCTTGGACCCTCTAGCTGTTGCCAATATTTTCAACGCCTTCACAGACCTGAGCAGCGTCCTGCCACCTGACTTCTTTGAGGAGACCGCTGCAAGTTTTATGCAGCAGCAGGTTGATAGGCTCCAATCCACTCCTCTCTTCTATTTCAAGAAGGTACCTGTGTCCCTGGTTAGAAGATACCTTAACAAAGTTCTGTGTAAATCAAGGCAAAGTGGTGACTCTCTGGACCTGAAACTTATTGTTCTAACTCTTGAAGAAGTACTGCTTCCTATCACAAAGATCCTCAACCTCTCGCTACGTCTTTCACAGTTCTGTGAAATCAGCTATGGTAACCCCTATACACAAATCTGGTGATTGTGCCATACATTCTAACTACAGACCAATCTCAGTCCTTCCCCCTCTGTCAAAAGTGCTGGAGTACATAGTTGCAGACCAGCTTGTAGCCTGTCTTGAAAAATACTCTATCCTTTGTCCACAGCAACATGGTTTCGAAAAGGCATAGCACCACCTCCACCCTTTTAGAATTTACTGGTTTCATTCACCAATCACTTGATCAAGGGAAACTTGTGGGTGTAGCCTTCATTGATCTTACAAAGGCCTTTGACACTGTGAATCATCTCACTACAGCAACTGTCTACAATTGGTCTACTAAGTGATGCATTGCTCTGGTTCAAAATGATCTTACAGATCGCTCCCAACAGGTGAAATCTCAAATGCCACATCTGACCAATGTGTTGTCCATTCTGGTGTACTACAAGGATCCATCTAGGCCCCTTCTATTCAGTTTATTTCTCAATAATCTACCCTGCAGCTGCCACAATGGCTCCTTTTGTATGCTGATGCAAGGTCAGCACCAGGGTGGGGGCTGACCAAGCGAAACGAGACCACGAGACCGTTAGGCCTATTCTGCTGGCATTTTAGTATGTTAGTATGATGCTGTCGTCTTCACAAGCCACTCTAACTCTACTCTACTTGAACAACATCTATAGCTCAGCTTTCAGGAAGTTGAGAGTGGTTCAGCGATCATAAACTGATCCTGATTATACAAAAAGTAAGATGATGATGTTCAGCAATTCTGTAACAAGCATAAATCACATGCCCCAACAATAAAAGATGCCTGGAGTCTCTCTGAACAGGTTAAGCCTTCAAATACTTGGGGTTACCCTGGATAACCACCTCTCTACTCCCATCACATGGATAATGTTGCCAAGGCCGTTACTATAAGGATCAGACTACTTACTAGCGTTGCTTGACACCGAAACACTCAGACTGGCACTTAGTGATTATGGTCTGATTATTTACAGTTCAACAACCCGCCTCTCTTAGAGGATAACTGTTGCACTCAATAAGGCGTGCAGGCTATTAACCTCTTCTGCTTGTCTTACTTACACTTGTGATTTATATGTGCTCTCAGGCTGGCTCCAACTAATGGAAGAATTACATATCAAACTTGTTTACTACAGAAAAGCACTACTTGGGCTCATACCCCTGGTGTTGTATACCTTCTATCTCCATACCACAGCTCCCAGTACACCTGTGCTTCAGCCAACCAACTACACTTGTCCCCAGATGTCAGACATCACAAGGACAACATTTTTCTCCTATAGAGCACCACTATGGTTCAATGCTTTGGACTCTGAAATAACATCTTTACCCACGCTTGGCCAGTTCAAATGCCTGGTCTGCCAGCATCTCGTTTCTAACAGCTCCCGTGATTGCTTCACCTAAATGGCCATCTATTGTGTCTGCCTCACCTAATTTCTGGTGCAGCCTCTAGCTCTCTAAGACCTCCCCTCTCACACTGTGACACATCTATTTTCTATCCTTCTCACACATCACCTCACCTACTTACTGTCCTTTACCTGGGATCACCCTCCCAAACTAAGCTCTCCTATCTTTTCCCACCCTATAGCTTTATGCGATAAGGCCTTTGGCTGCTTCTTTTCATTTACCTATCATTCCCAATTCTCCCCTCTTTTCATTACTGTCACCCTACTTCCTACCTGTACTTATTCTCTTACTCCAACCGAAATCTCTTAGCGTAATAAGTGATGATTAGATTTCATTTTCTGCTACAATTTCTGATGTTATTGTTGTTTTGTTGCCTGCTTCGATATCCGGTGTTAGTCTCCCTGTGTATGTTTGTAACCCTCCTCACTGATGTGGAACCTTTGTAAATGAGCCACTTTGCACTCAGCAGTGTTTAATCCAAGATTTAATAAATAAATAAATAAATAAAGGAGTACTCTGCAGGACACCCCCTGATTCAGCACAGTGTGCTGTCTCTTGCTGAAAATAATGTTTTTTTTTACCAGACTGGGGAGATGGGGTGGGTGGGAAGAGACAGCAGGTTCATGATCAGGGGTAAGGGGCAACAGACTTCCTGGAAAACATAAACTGAACTTACAAACTTAAATGGGCAGACTGGGTGGGCCATAGGCCCTTATCTGCCGACACTGTCTATGTATCTATGTATGTATGATTTTGTGTTTTTATAAACAAAAAACAAACTTAGAAAAATGTTTTTAAGTAGTTCTCTACTGGATTGAGCGCTTGCACTTGGTCAGCCCTGTTAAATGGGAGTTCTTGGTCTCTGACCTCCCTGTCTGCTCAGTGAGTCGTACCTTATGCCTTCCACCTCTGTAACGCGAGAGACTGGTGCAGAGGCCTTAGGTAGCTTACTTCTTGCTTTGCTTCATACTATCTCCGTATACATGGATTGTCCTTTAGAAAGCAACCTCTGTGAGTGCATACTGAATCCTCCAGTCAGAGGTGATAATAAAATGGAAACCAATAACGTTATTTTTAAGGGTGCAAATAAAATTTGATGTAGTCCAGTACTCTGCTGTCTCTAGTCCATATATTTGGATCCTTTGCAGAAGTACACTATTTTTCGTGTTCTTAGTGAAATTACTGCTCTTCTGTCAGCTGGAATCTGTGGGGTTCGGGAGAGCACTCAGCCACGAATTTAATTCCAGCTTCCTGGCAGTTTGCTTATGGTAGCCTTCTGAGTCAAGAGCACTACAGAAAATGTTTCTTTCTGAAAGAGTTCTGAATCTGTTGAACAGAACTTAACCTAAAAAAACTTTTGGTTTTGTAACTTTACATATATTGTTTTGGGGGGCTCATTTACTGTGATTATTAAATCTAGTAAGGCGCTGAGTGGTATTAAATGGTTCAGTATAAATGCTTGAAGTAACTGAAGAATGAATGGACCCAGATGTGTCCTTATTTTCGTTGTGAGATGGCATCTGTACTTTTGGTCCAATAACAAATCTGCAGTTGAAGAATCTGGTTGAGTTTTCATCATTTCTCAGCTTGAGGTATCTAAAATTGAATTAGTTGAAATTTACTTAAAGCAGCTGCAGAGTGAAATTGTGCAAAAAAATTTACCTCTTTCACTAAACAAACAAACAAAAAAAGATTCCAAGCGTTTTTCAGTTTTATTTAAGTAATAACATTTTCAATTCCACCAAAATGTAAGTATTTTATAATTTTTTTTGCTCAAGAATCACTTAGGAATAACATTGTAGACCTGGCAGGAGAAAAAAGGTGTGTAACATAGGCGGTTACCTAAAACAGATTTGACAGCTGTTAATATTTTATAGTGTGTGGTGGAATGTTGTTGAGGATGGAAATCCATCCTTCGAACAATGTTGTGCTGCAGTAGCTACGTCATACCCTGTGTTGTGCTGTGCAAGCCATGTAGCTACTACAGCACAACAACTTGGAACGTCTTCACACAAGTGTGCATCGCTAACCTCCTCTTTTCCCTAAATGGGTGCAGTGGTGAGAGCAGGACCCGGAAGAGAGCAGCAGTGAAGAAAAACACAAAAGTAAGGACAAATTCATCAATTTATGATCGACCATACACTATAAAAGGCAATGTATGTCGATCATACACAACTACAGATGTTTTTTAACTTTCGAGGTTTCTGGCCAGTAGCAGAGACCTCTTGAGCTACTTTACCATGGAAACCTCTTGCGTGGAAAACATCCCTTGTTGTGTATGATTGAATCATACACTTCCTCTATATTACTTGTAGCTGAAACTAGGTTTTTTGAAAACATTTTTCGTTGCACTGGTGCCTTAAAACATTTAATCAGACAATCAAACGGAGAACAACGTTGTCCCATTTTCAGCTGTGACCAAGGTGCGATGAGTGGGGGATACAAGTAAATAAGGGCAGTACATTGTAAGAACAGTGAAGCAAAATGATCTAGTGGAGAGAAGCAGCAAAAATTTTTACTGCTACAAAACAGAAATAGGATACCTGCCCATTGGCGCAGTGGTAGTACTTAAGCAATAAGGCACAACAAGGTGTGTGTTATTGTGTAATAACGTCACTCCTGGGGTGGGTTGAAGCATGAGGTGAAGCCATGCTTCCACCACCCAATGTGATGTATATTACACAATAACATACACCTTTAGAGTGCCTTATTGCAATTATTATACAATGAATTATGTTATAAATAAAAAAAAAATTTAAAATGTTTTTAGTAGATTTTAGTGATTCAGTATATCTTTGTTTCTTAAGAGAGAGCAAACATTGGTAATCCTGTGGCAACAAATCAATCTGGTGATGTTATTGTGTAATAACATCACTGTCTCAAATACCACTGACCAATCAGAATACAGGAAATTTCCTTGCCATTGTATAATACTGCTTATGTCACTGATAACCCAAGTTCTGGAATAAGCCTGGGTCATCAGGGGTCAGTTGAGTGTGGCGAAGGCTTGAGCATCTTACAAGATGCTCTCCGGGGTGGAAGGCTGTCTGATGTCAATTCTCAAGTCCCACCTGGTGACCACAGGTGGGGCAGCAGGATGTGGCATGTCTAATGGGAGGAGGGACACTGGCTGGTGTTGTGCATTAGCATTGCTGGCGTCCTGAGGACGGGGATGACCAGAAAATACCCCAACCTGGTGGGATGAGGAACCGGCTCCACAGGTCCCACACCAATTCTGCTCCCTCCTCCACTAAACATCGAGGGGGCTTGGGTGTCCTCCGATAAACCTTCCATGAGTTATTAATTGTGGAGGAAGAAGGTAAGCAAGTAAGCGGAACAGAAAGTGGGTGATGGGGCTGGGGCTGTCTGGAAGAAGGAGACATATCGGTGAGAATGTATAAATAAAATAAATCAGAAGTAATAGGGCAAAATGATTAACATTACAAAAGAATATTCCGAGAATAAGTTAACAGGTGACCATAAAATAGTGTGATATGTAGAATAATTCATGAGGTGGTGTGTTTAACAAGAATTTTACACACACTTGAAGTGTTGGATGCTACATAAACTCCAAGAGCAAAGCTTTGAGGAGTTTATTTAAGTATCCAACATCGAGAGTGCGTGTAAAATTCAAGCTTTACACACCACCCCATGTTTTGTTTTATTTAATTGTTGGGGAACATTTTTTTCACCACAGCAATTATATAAACTAAAAAACACATCACAGAGCCGGCCTGGTGGTGCTGAGGGTTGAAGCGCTGGACGCCACAACTCACACCACACCGGCAGCCTGGATTTGGGAGCAGACTTGGGTCACTGGTGGGTCAGCCGGGGTGAGATAGGCTTGAGCATCTCACGACAGCTCGCCTTCTCCAGGGAGGGGGGAGGCCTCTGCCTGCGCACTTGCCTGACTCTGAGCGGAGGCTCGAAGTACTGCAAGCCCCAATTGTAGGGAATGGGCGGTCACTACGCAGTGTGGATATCGGCGCTTTGCGCCATGACATCAGGGGCTTGCACACTGTAGGGAAGGGGAGAAAAGAGAGAAACTGTCTGCTGATGCCAGGAAGATGGGCCTCAAGGAGCAAGCCTCCAATGTGCACCTGCTCACTCGGCCACCTCCAGACCGACGCAATGAAGGATTATGGGGTGTTCGGTCCCCCACTTTGTCTCCGCTCGGGGGTTAAGCAGCAGCTCCATGGGGCTGGGAGGTAGGTATGAGTGGAGCGGGAGGCAGTAGGATGACTCCTTGGGGGGCCCTGAAGGGTCAGAGTCGGCAGGGCGAGGGGTGGATAAAGAGTAATTTCAAAAAATAAACCATCACTGTGCAGCCGATCAGGTCCAAGCATGGTCTGTGGTTGGGTTGGAGTGGTTGCTTAAACATTTACTTTTTCCTACTAAAACTCGTCTTCCCAGAAGAGTCCAAGAAAGTTTGTTTTTGTACTGTAGTTTGCGGGTTTGGTCACGAGAAGTCAGATGTGGTGGTGTCCGGCAGGATGGCAGCTGGAGCATGCATGGAGTGAGGGGAAACCCAGCATGTGTTCATCATTATAACCAGCTGGTTATAAGTGAATTATAACCAGGTTTCCCTATGGGAAAAAATTGCTCCCCAATTATTGTAAGTTATTTATTTACTGTATATCTGTGGGCAATATCCTCATAAGGACAGAAAACAAGTCAAGATATCAATGTAAGTGGCTCAGCAGGTTGTGTACTCTGCTGTGAGGCTGGAAGATTGGAAGGTTGTGGGTTCTAGCCCCACACCAGGAACTTGGGGTAAACTGTTAATTCTGACACCAGTGCAGAATGAGAGGGGTGCTGCACTCCTAAGGTGCCGTCTTTCAGGTGACACATCAAACCAAGGTCCTGTCTGCCTGTTCTGGTTCCATTTCAGTTGGTTTCCATTTGTATCCCCCTCTCCCGGTTCTAGGCTGAAAATAGGCAGAATTGTCTAGCCCACCTTTCCCGGTCAACAAAAAGTAAAAGGTTTTGGAGATGGCAGGATACTGATAAATAATGCAATGACATTACCAGTCAGGTGGAGGAAGGAGGAAGAGGATGACTTTTAAAGGAGCCTGGAGCCCTGACATGCTGCTGGGGCATAAACTTAGAACCAGCACTGGGTTAGGTAGTTATGATATTAGGTAAACCATTCCACAGGTGAGTAGCCTGCACCAAGTAGAGGCTTGACCAGCGTTCACTAAGGAACAACAGAGGTAGATATGCTTATGTAAATACTCGGGCAGTTTGCCATCCCAGTATTTTAGCTCCCAGGAGAGCAGCATGAGGTGTGCTGTATGCTGCACCTCAAGTGGGGCCTAGCTAATTACATATCATGCAGTGATCATGGGTACAGGAAGCATAGAGCAGGATAAACCTGCACAAGGCATTAGTAGTAGTAAAACGTTTTTATTTATACAGGCAACTGAGCAACAAATAAACCATTAGGACTGTAAATACCCTGTTTACAAGGTCAATCAATCAATCAAAATCTTTATTTAAGCAAGTGAGCACCTTTGAGCAAAGCTCATTTCGAGATGGACCTGGACAGATACATAAGCAGTACGTAATAAAGGGTTACATACACAAGGGATTACAGCAGAAACATGATACAGATATAAATTGAACAAATAGCAGTATACAGTCTACGGAATGAATGAGAATGTCAATTACCTAGAGATCAAGCAGATACAAAATATACATGGGTTTGCCAGTAGGCATAAGTGACAGGGTCTTAGATAAGGTGTGAAAGTAGAAGGTTAATTCCAGTAGGGAAGGGGGTTGAAAGAGGTGGAAGCTTATTAAGGCAGGGGTGCACAAGAGAAGGCCATTGTTTGATGAGGGACAGGTGGTAACAGCCGAAGAGGATAAATACAGGGCTCCAAAATTGCAGATGGTGGAGTGGGGCATAATAGAGCATGGAAAGTAAACTGAAACTGGGTGGACTCAATATAGCGTAGTCTATAATCTGGCCAGAAGGCAGCAGGCAGAGAGTAATACAGTGTTCCATGGTGCAGTAGGAGGAAGATGAAGTGCTCCTGTAGATGTTTCAAAAATTTTAAAAATTGCACACTGAGACAGTTACATCACCCAAAACCAATAAAAAACTTTGAAGTATAAACTAAACATATTTTAAATGAGATGCCATAGACATACAGATGTAGAATTTAAATTACATTTTTTCAATAGAAGTTATCCATTACAAGTGCATGTGTGGTACTGTGCCTGTTTCATGGCAGACTTGAATGCAGTCACAGACATATCTAAAGTTCACATTTGAAGTGGCAGATTGTTCACCCTCTTTTTTTTTTAAACTTTCTTTATGCCCCCTCCATCTCCACTGGCCACTCAACCCCCTCCAGCTCTGAGTCCCCTGGGGTGGGACCACCGACTCCTACTGGTGCTCTATCTTGAATCTAGTAGAGCAACCAGGGAGCAGAGGGAGAATCAGGCTCTAGTCGGCAGGACCCAGTATTGTGCATGGGGGCCATCCCACTGGATCCACCTTCACCTACCAGGCAACCGGGCCTTTTTCTGCTTTTCTGCCCCCCCATTGGTGCTGGCTATGCAGTGCACACCAGCACGAGACATGCGCTCACCCATGCACTCTCACAGGAGCACTGCGGTGGCCAAGCACCTTGCTGGAGATCTAGATTATTGCTGCGCCCCAGTCTCCACTGGGAGTCGCCAGACAGTAGTATCTACTACCCCCTTCCCTCCCAGGAAAGGAGAGCAGTCCTCAGGACGTCAAGTCCTTTCCTTTCCTTCCCTACTGACCCCTGAAGACCTGAGTCTGCTACCAAAGCTGGGTCGCCGGCGTGGCATGAGATGTGGCGTCCAGCACCTCAACCCTCAGCGCCACTGGGCTGGCCCTGGCAGATTGTTACCTTTATGTTGTTTTTTTTATGTATACTTTTATCCCCAGGCCCCACTGTCATCATTCAGGGATATACCCCATGGTCAAGCATATAGCCTGTTCAGGCTTAAGCCGTCATCAAGACATCTGCTGGATATCTTCTCCCTGGTTTCTCTGGAACATTCAACATCTGAAGAAGGGAGCTAGCTAGGTAAGGAAGCACAGTCTTAGGTTTCCCTAAGTTGTTTTTATTTTTGGCACCACTAGTTCCCTTGATTTATTTCTTAAATGAAATTTGTGGTTTGGCTGATCAAGTTTGTCCAGAAGTCCCAAAGGTTTTCCATTTTTGAGAATTCTAAATAATAGGGTTGTCCGTATTCTTTTTTCTTTTTGGTTCTAATGGGTTCCAGTCTAATCTTTGATATAACTGAAAATGATGAGTGTTATATTCACGTTTTAGTACAAACCTGGCCAATCTGTGATAAGTAATGTCTAGTTTTTGTAGTCCTTTTTTATTAGCATGGCTAAAGATGTGACTCCATAATTGGGATAATTAATTGGTTTGCCACTGTTACTCCTTTTTTTTTAATTCACTTTTTTACAGGCATTTTCCCCCTTTTCACTCGTCCCTTTCCATGCACGTCCGGGGCACTGATGTACGCGTGTGGAGGAACTCGCACGCTAGGCACTGTGGAGTGACCCACCCTACTAGCTGCTGTCTCCGCCTGTGCTACCACTGGACCGCCACCTGGTGGTGATGGGACTACAGAAGGGACAGCATCCACTGCAGGAGAGGAGGGCTGGTGTAGGCATCTCAATCCTGTTCCTACCCCCCCCCCGGCTGGCTCACCGCTGACCTGAGGTTATTCCCAAACCCAGGTCGCCAAGCTGTATTTGTGAAATGGGCTAGATGCCTCAACCCTCACCACTGGGCCAGCCCATTAGTCTGTTTTAGTCAGACAATTGGACACTCATCGCATTAATGGGAGTAACAAGTTTGGAGAAGGCAGATTTGGGGGCAGCACAGAAAACAATCTCACCACATTCCAGGCGGCTGGGTAAGATCAGTCACTCTATCCAACCTTTTCTGGTGCTAAATGAGAGGCACCCTTTACACAGTACTGTGCACGTACATAGAAACACTGAATCTGTTGGCAAGAAGGACTGCTTGGTCCACCCAGTCTGCCCAGATGGTGCTGCCTACTCTGTCTCTACAGACCCTAACTGGTCTCTGGGGACCCTCCCTCCTCCATGCCTATGTTCCTCTATGTCTATCACCTATATGCTTGAAGCTCCCTACTGTTTTAGCCTCCACCAACAGGTGTCCACCACTCTTTCAGTGAAGTAATACTCCCTCATAGCCCTCTTAAACTTCCCTCCCTGCAGCTTCATTGTTTGCCATCTGGTTCTGGTGATCTTTCCCATTTAAGACAGACTCCCCTCCTGCACCCTGTTCTTTTTTTAAAACTCAACTTTGTTAGAAACATAGGAGTTGTTGGCAGATAAGGACCACTTGACCCACCTAGTCCGCCCTTACTTCCCTACATATAGTGCCCCCAAGACGCTACCTGGATTCCGGCTTACACTCTCCTCTTGCTTCTAAGATTCCCTTGTGTCTATCCTATGCATTCTTAAATTCTGTGACCATTCTAGCCCCCACCACTTCCACTGGGAGGCTGCTCCAAGTGTCCACCACCCTCTCCATGAAACAGTACTTCCTCACATTTCCTCTGAGACCCCTCCCCCAAGCTTCATTTTGTGTCCCCTTGTCTTTGAATATCTACTTCTTTGGAAAATGCTCCCTTCCTGTACCTTGGTTTATTCCTGTGAGGTATTTGAATGTCTCTGTGATAGCCCCCCATTCCTTTTAGGGAGTATATATTTAAATCCTTAAGCCTTTCTTCATAGGGCTTCGGATGCAGGCCCTGCATCAGTTTTGGTTGCCCTCCTTTGCACCACCTCCACCCTATCTATGTCCTTTCAGAGATGGGGCTCCCAGAACTGTACACAGTACTTGAGGTGAGGTTTCACCAGCGGTCTATACAGGGGTATTATTACTACCGGGGGGTACAATATCATCTTTATGCTGATGATACAATTGTATACTTTGCTGATTTTTCAGTGAAATCCATTCAATTAGTATTACGACAGGCTTTTGACCATCTGCAGGATTTTCTCTTTAGATCTAAGTTGGTCTTAAAAGAAAAAAAATCTCAGGTAATGGTATTCCATAGGGGTTATGGGCCTAAAGTAGATCAAGATGGATTACAAATTAAAACATTTTCTGGAGGTAATTTGCAACAAGTTGTTAAATATAAATATTTGGGGGTGTATTTAGATATAAAACTTAAATGGGATAGTCATATAGATAGCACCTTGACAAAAGTTGGAAAGTGCTTGGGTTCATTATATAGAATAAGAAACAGTATGCCTTTGAAAATTAGAAAATTAGTTGTAACTGTTGTGGTATTACCCATATTGGAGTATGGGAATTTGATTTATATGGGTGCCTCAAAAGAGTAGCTATATAAGCTTGATGTTATGTACAATAAATTTGCCAGATTTGTACTGGGTGCAACAAAGAAGACACGTAGAGTAGATATGTATAAGAACTGGACTGGTATACCTTATCTCAAAGGCGGGTTTTAGTGCAATTATATTCATGCTAAAATGTATCTCAGGAAAAGTCCTAAATACTTGGCTGGGAGTATTAATATAAAATGTTCTGTTGAGGTTTCGTTCTGCAACTAGCCTGGAATGTTTGGTTCCAAGCACTTAGAACGATCTGGAAGGATAAGTATTCCTAAATATTGGACCTTCCTTATGGAATAATTTGTCTGGGAAGCTCAGACCCTTGAGAGGGATTTTCAGTTGCACCAAATTAATCAATGGTTTATTGAGAATACCATCTATGGTGGGGATTAGTCTGGAAAAATAAGGATAATGGAATGGTAGATTGTAAATTGTATTAAATGTTTATTGTGGATTATTTTGTTGCTATGTAGTGTGTCTCTGGTTTACTTAATTGTGGATTGTTTTGGAAATGTGTCATATTTATTGATGTATAAATGTGTTGTATTTATTGTTTTGTTATACAGTATATTGTAATATTATAAGAGTAACTGGAACTGATACCCTGGACCTCACTGCAAAGGAGCTTTGGCTCAGTGGAGATATCCATATTCATTTTTGTATGAATAAAAATCTTTTACTACTACTACTTACTACTTACTACCTCTTTCTGTTAGCGATACCCCTCCCTGTGCATCCGAGCATTCTGCTAGCCTTTCCCACTGCCTTGTCACACTGTTTAGCTACCTTCAGGTCATCAGAAATGATAAACCCCAGGTCTCTTTCCTGTTTTGTGACTGCTAATACCCCCTTACCGAGTTGGCATGCTGTCTCTGGGTTTTTGTGCCCTAAGTGTATGATTTTGCACTTTTATGCATCAAATCTTAGCTGCCAAACTCATGAACATTCTTCTAACTTCTTTAGATCCTCCCTCATTCTTTCACCCCCCCAGTGTGTCTACTGTGTTGCAGATTAATGTGTCCTCTGCGAATAGGCACACCTTCCCCTTCCAGTCCTTCTGCAGTGACCCTAATAAAGACATTGAAGAGGACCGGGCCTAGTACTGACCCCTGTGGCACCCTGCTGGTCACCTTGCCCTCCCAAGAGTGTACCCCATTTACCACCACCCTTGACTCCTACCACTAAGCCAGCCCTCCACTTATTTTACTATTTTAGGGCCTACTCCTAGGCTACTCAGTTTGTTTACCAGTCTTTCATGTGGAACGTGTTGAAGGCCTTGCTGAAATCTAGCTAGGCCACGCACAACTGCCCCCTCCCTGGTCCATTCCTTTGCTACCCAGTCAAAGAACTTGATCAGGTTTGTCTGGCAGGACATCCTCTGTGAATCCATGTTGTCTTGCATCCTGTAGACCACTGGTAACAAGGTATTCTCCTGTCCTTTCCTTCACTAGTGATTCCATTACTTTGCCCAGTACTGAAGTCAGGCTGACTGGCCTGTAATTTCCCACCTCCTCCTATTTCCACTTTTGTGGAGTAGGACTATATCTGCCCTCCTCCAGTCCCCTGGTTCCACCCCTGTTTCTAGTGACAGGTTGAACAGGACTATCAGTTCCTCCCTGCTCTCCCTCAGCAACCTGGGGTGCACTGCATCTGGATCCATTGCCTTGTCTACATTTAACTGTGACAGCTCCCTTAGGACTCTTTCCACTATGAACGGGCTAGTGTCCGCCTCCCGATCCTTTATGCCCTTGTCTTGTAACAAAGGCCCATTTCCTACCCCTCCTCCGTGAATACTGAAGAGAGGTATTTGTGCAATATGTCTGCTTTTTGGTGGTCCTTTTCTACAGAACCCCCCTTCCCTTCCCTTCTTACTATCCCTCCCTTGGACTTCCGCTTTTCACATGTATCTAAAAATGTTTTATCCCCATTTTTACTGATTTGACTATATTTTCCTCCATTTCACTTTTGTGCTCCAAACTGCCTTCCCTGTCTCCCTTTGTTTCTCCTGGCAACTCTTCCTATACTCCTCCTTCTGTGTTCTTTTGCATCACAGGTGAGTAGTGGTATTGTGAAAAGATAGGGCATTACAAGTCATACCATCACATTTCATCAAAGAAGCATTTTCCTCTAAGCGGATATCAACATTTTAGAACAGTGTAACCACTTTCACTGTGTACCAACCACTTGCTTTGTGCATTTTGTATCTTCAGTTCTAGTGACTTTGTACTCAAACTTTAGGACAGTTTAACTAGGGAAAAGTCAACAGCTGCACCAACCATGGCATAACTAGAGAACTGCTGGCACCATTTGATGCTCCAGACAGGCAACTCATATTGTGTAGTTGCCTGCCCTATCGAACTTTAAGGAACATAAATACAGATTTTCTATTTCTGCCATTTTAAAATATAAACCTCATCAAACCTGACTTGTAACTTCCATGTATCGCCCGGGTGGCCAAGGGCGCTGCAACACCGTCCCTAAAATGTCATAATCATGACATGAGGTCTGGACTGGGGCTGCAGGCTGTCTATAGAATGTAATGGAATTGGGGGAGGCGGGGCTGCCTAAATGTACTAAGTTTATCTTTGATGGCATATTTACATGTATGGGGTTAACAGCTAGGGTTAATAGCCCGTATATGTAAATATGCCATTAAAGATAAACTTATACATTTAGGCAACCCCCCTGTGATTCCATTACGCTTCCCTTGAACAGCCTACAGTCCTGATCTAGACCTCATGTCATAATTATGACATTTTTAGGTGCGGGGCTGCAGTGCTCCTTAGCTGCCCAGTTTATACATGGAAGTTATGAGGTTTATATTTAAAAAATGGCAGAACAGAAAATTGTTATTTATGGTCCTAAGAGCTTCTAGGGCAGGCAACTACACAATCTGAGTTGCCTGCTCTGTTTGTGTCAGCAGCTCTTTAACTGGCATTGTTATTTATTCCTTGGAACTATATTCCTGACTAGCAGAGTGACGGCCACTGACAAGTTACCTCCAGAGTATCTTGTTTTTAGATGAGTAAACAGAGCTGAGGTATACACTGTTCCTCCTTTAGTCTACCACCTCCACCTCACCTGGCAATTATCTTCCCTGGCTAGATTCCTATCTAGCCCACAGATCAGTGTGTTTCTCTAGTGAACTGAATCAAGTTTATTGTTCGATCTTTTGACCTTTACAAAAGTTAAAATGTATATACATATAGACATATACAAACACATATAGACATACGGTATATAAATATTCAGCCAATGGTTAGAAAGTCAGTCTCAAAATAGCAGCGCATTTTGATTTAACATTTTTAAGTCAAGCATGAAAAAATGTGTTCAGATATTTGAATCTTTTTTGATATGTTTAGCCCCTATTCTGAATATTACTGTTAGATACCCAGCCACTTTCTTGTTTGTATTCATGGCTTGTTGTAAAACCTATTTTTAATAGTTGATTTTGATTTGTCATCTGTATGTTGTCCCAGAGTGGTATCAGCCACTTTTTCCTGGGATTATTATATTATGGGCATTCAAATATAACATGAAACAGATTTTCCACAGCTTGGCTATTACAGGGACAAAATCTAGATTGTGTTGTGGTTAATTTATTATATTGTGCATAAAGCACTGAACTGGGAAATAGCTCTAATCTATATTTGGTGTAAACAGTTCTTGATCCATGATCTGTCAAAATATCCAGATAAGAGCCAGCCCAGTGGTGCAGAGGGTTGAGGTATCTAGCCTTACCTCTCATCATGCCGGTGACCTGGGTTTGGGAACGACCTCAGGTTGTTGGGGAGCCAGATTGGGGGGAGGGCAAGGAGCAGGATTAACCTCTCCTAGGGTGGACGCTGTCCTTCCCATAGTCCCTTCACCACCAGGTAGAGTTCCAGTGGCGGTGGTGCAGGTGGGAGGCAGCTAGTAGGGTGGGGTGCTCCTCAGTGCCTGATGCGCGTGCCTCCACACGTATATGTTCAGTGCCCTGGACAAGTAGGAAGGGTGAAAAGGAAAAAAACACAGAAAAATTGTAAATTAAAAAAATAAAAATAAATACCCAGATAAGATCTGTACTTATGCACTACATCATTTTGTCTAAGCCATGTGATAGTTTTTAACCTAGTTATGCTGTCAGATCCAGTGCTATATAATATTCTATTAACCTATGGGTAACATACTTCTGGTACTTTAGGCTTATTAATATGCCTTTATCATACAGACTTTCCAGAAAGTCTAGATTTGTTTCTTTTATTATATCTTGAATCCTTTTAAGCCAATTAGACTTTGTTATCCCGTCTTTCTGTACTCATTTGTAAGAGCACAGTAGTTGATTTTTCTAGCCTGAAATAGAGCTTTTACTCTGGGAAGCCACAGTTCAGCCCTAACTACTGAGGCAGGGACTGAGTAGCTTAAGCTCAAGCATTTTTTATACAGTTTGTTAAGTGGAGTTCTCAGGGATCAAAGTTCCTTGTGTCCCAAATTTCTGTGCCATACAAGGGCTTGAGCATGATATTTTGCTTTTGCAGCAATAATGAGGGGCTTTAAGATATTACCCCCAAAAAATCCGATTAAATTATGCTAATGAGCTAGCACTCTGCTTAAGCTTTGTTTTCAACAAATTAATGTAATTATTCCAGCTGCAATTGTTGGCCAGTTGTAATCCTAACTAATTGTACGTATTTACTATTTTCAGTTTTTTGTCTCCTATGTGCCAGCTTTTATTGGTACAGTCATCACCGAAGACCGTAACTTGTGTTTTGGTATCATTTATTTTTGGATTGTAACTGTCTGCATATGTCTGCATGATTTTTCATTTAGCAGAAAGCCTGATTGCGTTAATGAAAATAACACTAGATTGTCTGCATACGCCAAAACGGTGCATTTTTTAGAAATAATTTTTGGTGAATCCATATGTGATTTTTCTAACTGTAAAAACAGTTTATTTTTTTATTTTTTGCATTATTTCTTTGCCTCCTCTGATGCACCCACTGTCGTCCTCTCATTTGGGTGGCCTAGTCCTGCCATTGCCTCCTCTGCCGCCCCACCATCCAGCCGCTCCAATGCCCCGGTTGTCCCGGATGTATCCCTTCGCTGGGGCTCTCCATATTCTGCTGGGGCCCTTGGGAAGAGAGACCAGAGTGCACATGGCACTGCCTTGCAGCTTTACCAGGAGACGAAGATGCAGCCTGAGGTAACTCGGCTGGGAGAGCAAGGAGGTGGGCCGTTGTCATCCGGATGGCATGCATGCATTTCACAATTTTTCTGGTCCCTCTTGTGCACTGCTGCTTGTAGTATCCCCAGTCTCCACTGGGGGTCACTGACACAACATGGCTACCACCCAACCCATCCCAGGAGAGGAGAGCAGTCCCCCGGATGCTCAATCCTCTCCTTCTCCTGCCAGCCCCCGGTGCTCCGAGTCCGTTCCCAAACCTAGATCTCCAGCATGGTGTGAGGTAAGGTGCCAGAAGCTCAGCCCTCTGCACCACTGGGTCAGCTATAGTTTATTAATATAAATATAGAATAATAGGGGGCAAGGACACATCCCTGCCTTTCCCCTTTATTCATAGGAAACTTGACAGAGTATTGACCACTGGTTCGCAATCTTAATAAATAATAGTAATAAATTGATAATAATAATACATTTAATAATAATAATAAATTTGATTAAGTGCCTTTCAAATTTCAAAGCGCTATTGCAATATTCATAAAAACAAAACACATGTACAAATACATGCAATATAAAATCAAGATAATACAGGACATGCCTTCCCTCATAAAAAAGTCTTGGGTGTCTGCTTGAAACTCTCCACCATCCTGCACTGCTGAAGCTGATGGGGCACAGAATTCCAGAGGGTAGGTGCCGCAAACCCAAAGGCATGCGCACCAGATGACTTTAAGTTAACCCTCAGAACCTCTAGCCACCCCATGTCAGCTGAGCGAGCTGTCGCAAAGGGGTGTAAGGAACCAGGAGCTCTTTCAAGTAATCGGGACCCGATCCATGTAGGGCTTTGTAACTCAATAGACCTACTTTAAAGGTGATCCACCACTGTATTGGCAGACAGTGCAGAGCGTGCAGCACTGGGGTAATATGAGATCTTCTGGATGCCCCAGTCAACAAATGTGCTGCCGTGTTCTGCATTAGCTGTAAGCAGTGGATATCAACCCCAGAAAGCCCTAGATAAAGGGGAGTTACAATAATCAAGGTGTGATGTCACAAAGGCATGGACCAAGACAGGCAGGTCGCTGGATGGAACAAGGTGCCTAATGCTGGCAATATTCCTAAGATGGAAAAAGGCCAGCTTGACGACTGCCGATACCCGATGTCAAAGAGTCAGACCATCATCAAGCACCACTCCCAGGTTACGTACCCATTCAGAGGTGAGAATCTGGGTCTCCCCCAGGACTAAACCCGAAGGGAGCCCAGTCCTCATCCCCCTCTGCCCTATGACCCAGGTCCACAACCAGAACCTCAGTCTTTCCTGGGTTCAACTTTAGACTGCTGGAATTCATCCACTCTTGGATTTCTATGAGGCAGCTGTTCAGTACTGAGATAGCACCAACCTGGTCAGGAACAAAAGACAGGTAGAGCTGGGTATCATCAGCATAGCAATGAAACCTCAGCTCATACTGTCTTACAATGTCTCTGAAGGTTAGCATATATACTGCAAATAACATGGGGGGACAGCACCGAACCCTGAGGTACCCTGCAAGCAGAGAGAAAGCCACGGATGAAAACAAACCCGAGACCACTCTCCGCATTCTCCCAGTGAGTAAAGATGAAAACCATCTGAGGACTGTACCCAACAGCCCACAGATAAACCTCAGGCATTCGAGTAGAACCCCTTGATCCACAATATCAAAAGCTGATGATAGATCCAGGAGAACCAAGATAGAACGGTGTCGCCGATCTCTTGCCATCAGGAGATCATTGAGCACCCGGACCAGAGCAGTCTCAGTACTATGCCTCTTTTGAAAACCCGATTGAATAGGTTCGTATAAATTATGGGTGGTTAAATGGTTATTCAGTTGAGCAGTCACAACTTTCTCAATAACCTTCCCTACAAAAGGGAGGTTAGAGACAGACCTGTAGTTTGCTAGGTTCTCCGGGTCTAAAAGCTTTTTTTTCAGAAGGATCATCACCCCTTCTTCAGGGAGCTAGGAACTCACCCATGTCTAGAGAGCACTGGACAATCCGAGCTAAGACTGGGCTAATGATCTCACTACAACCCAAAATCAGGGAAGTCGGGCCTGGGTCTAAACTACAGCAAGTGTGATGCATCTCCTGGACAATCCGCATAATGTCTATGAAATCCAGCAGGTCAAAGGTACTCCAGGAAACTCCGGGCTCTGTGACAGAGCACAGATCAACAGCAACCCCCTTAGAGTGAAGTTGGTGGCACTCCTCCTGATGTCATCAGCGTTTTTACGCCAAAAGCGGTGATCCATCACAATCAGTTTGAGTAAAACTCTGGATGGAGCTGCCAACAAGCTGGGTTGCACAGCCTGTCAACAATTCTGGAAGAGTTGAGCTACGTGGTTCCATGTGACAGAAATATTCCTGGACAGGAATTTGCCTTCTTATGGAAATTTCTTTTGGTAGAGTTTATAATGCTCTAGCAAAATATGGTGGTCAGCATCAGTGGCAGTCTTCCTCAATGATGCTCTAACCCTCCCTGATTTCTGCAACTCTCTCAGAACCCCATCAAACCATGGGGCTCCAGGATGAGGCAGAAAGGGCAAACTTGATATGAGCAATCAGATCGAGGGCTGAAGATATAGCCCCATTATAGGCCACAACTAGCTGCTCAGGATCTGTGCAAGACTAGTCCAACAACGAGAGGTCAATAACCACCATCAGGTCTTCAGAAACACATCCCACAAAGGACGGTACCTGACCAACTCCACAGGGGCCGACCTACCGAGGGCCGCAAAATTGAACCCAACTGAGTAATGATCAGACCAACTGACTGGTTCCACCACTAAATTGGAGGCCTCGATCTCCAGGAGGAAGACCAGGTCGAGAGTGACCTCCCTTGTGTGAAGCTGAGGAAACAACCTGTGTGAAGCCAAGAGATGTCATCACCTGGAGGAAATGCTGACCAAAAAGCGAGAATTCGTTGTCGACCCAGGCATTGAAGTCGCCCAGAACCATCAGTCTGGGCCACTCCAAAACCATGTCTTATTTGAACTCATGTTTCTGAATATAGCTCTTTAATTACAGCCACTAGATCAGAAGATATTTCCCATTCCAGCATTAGCTCCCATAACATTCTGTGAGATATCATATCAAAAGCTGGGCTGAAATCAACAAAAACTGCACATAATTTTTGTTTTCGCAAGTTGACATATTTTTCATATAGATGACTGATAATAAAACAGTTATCAGTAGTACTGTAGCCTGCACAGAATCCTGCTTGTTGTTCCGAAAGACCCCCTAGATTAGTAACTTGATCAGTTAGCCTAGCCAAAATTACTTTGGTAAAAATTTTTCCCATGGTATCAAGCAATGATATGGGTCTGTACATTTTTGGATCGTTCTTATGCCCCTTTCTTATAAATTGGTATTATGATTGCACCTTTCCAAGAAAGTGGAAAATCCAGAACAAAACAGTACTCATTAAAATATTTTGTAAGTATCCTTGCCCATAAGGGAGGGGACAATAAATATATTTCTGCTGGGATTAAATCAGGTCCTGGTGCTTTCTCTTTTCGAGAGCTTATTGAATAGTAAACTTCAGTTACCTTATGCTAACTAAAATACAACATATTGTTTGCATCCTTATTTGTCCATGCATTACTATTGGCATCATAAAAATGTTTGAAGAGTGTGAGCCATATGTCAAGTAGAATATAAGAATCTATGTCATATTTAAAATTGTTGGTTCCTCTAGCTACCATCAGCCAATATGAATGAGTATATTTTGTCTCTATAACTGTTAGCATTTTATCCACTGTTTCATATGGTACTCCTTTTGCTTTGTTAAGTAAATTCTTGTATTTGTTCCTAAGCTGATTTAATTCACTATAGCCATTCCTATGTTTTATATGTCTTTAGGATCTGATAACCTGATTTAGCCCTTTCTTAGTTTTCCTGCAGTCAGAATCAAGCCAGGTATTTTTTACCCTTCTCAGACCAGTATTTGTTTCTGCATCTGCTGATATTGTTTTAAGTATCGAGAAACTTTTTGGTAGCTTATCTTTAATCTGCCCATTATTGTTCACAAGCTGCATCAAGGGAGTTATAAGAACTTCAGTTATTTGTTGAATAAAATTATCAGGAAAGTGCTGCCAGTTGATTTTGGTTCGATTTTTTACCTTAGTCGGGGGAAATGGTGCTGCTTTATTAAAATCTTTATTTATAAATTTGGCCCTTACTACCAGTGGAAGTGGTCACTATCTGCCCTTTTTTCTATGTAATAAGATTTCCATTGATTCATATCTCCATTCCAGAATATGTAGTCTATAACTAGTGGTCCAGGAGGGCCAAAGTGTGCAAAACTACCTCTTATATCACCTCTGATCCTACCATTATGAGGGACCAGATGATATATTTTAAGTATATCAATTAATCTGGATTCAGTTTTATTAATTTTTATCTTCTGATTGTCATTGAAATTCATGCACATCCTGGTGACATCAGTTATTAAAGGGTCTGTCTGTATAACCATCAAAGACCCCTATTCTAGCATTGAAATCACAGCAGAGAAAATATTCTCACAGGCTGAAATGGCCCAGCTTTTGTGTATTGTGTCTTCCAGTTCATTCCAGATACTTTCATAATAATACGTTGTGTTTTTGGGTGGAATATACAGTATGTATTGATAAAGCAGAACTTAGTCTTATTGATCTGAAGTATTATAGAAATAAAGTTTGAATCAGTGTATAGTAAGTCAACTTTGATTTTCTTGTCAATTTTAACCCAGATAATTGATCCCCCTGCATACCTTCCAGTTTTGGCAGTTCTTTTTCTGGGTATATGAAAAGTTACATAGCCATTTAATGTAAAATCAGTTTCACTTGCATGCCAAGTTTCTTACAAACCTATTACTGAGAAGTTATTTATATATCTTGGCATTCACTGTCTACTAATTTTGTTAAAGTCCAGCAACATTCCAGGATAAAAATAGAACATCCTCTTTTTTGTTTTTAGTAACCTGGCTGTTCATCAGTCAGTTGTTTTGCAGATCTCAAACTTCATATTTATTTGGAACAGAAACATTATATAATGAACTTAACGTGATGTCATCAGTTTGTTTGTCCCTAACTCCAGCATTTGTTATATTTGTTCACTGTAGTTTCTTTATTATAGTTAGTGTTTTCAGTTCTAGGATTCACTGGGCTACATACAAGCCCATAGCATCCAACAACCCTATGTTCCCATTATTTTCAAATACAAGCTTTGATATGTTGTTGTAACTTGGATCTGGTCACTGCCTGGGTTGGAACCTAGTCTTTTGTTTGTTTGTTTTGAGTCTTTTGGTAACTAGGTAAGGCCCACTAGGCACAAGTGCCTGTTTTCAGGAGTGACCTGGGAGCACTGGGCGGTTAAGTGACTTGCTCAGAGTCACACAGTAGACAAGTGGAGGTTGTGAGAATCAAACTCCAGGTCTGGTCTGCTGGATGGACCAAGCTTCCACCTTGTTCCTCTAACCTCTAGGCTATGCTGCCAGCCCAAGTCTAAGTACAGAAATGGCTTCCTGTTTCTCTATGGAGATGTTTAGTAGCTGCTTAAATAAATCCTGCACAATCACTTTCAGTTTTGTATTATTTTCATTCTTTATTCTTTTTAGTCCACAGATGGAAAACGTATTCCATTTTCTATCTGACATGTTACCCTGTTGTTGTTTATCAGTAATAACATTTATAATATCAGGAAGAGCGCTGTCTGCTATGTGCACACCTGCTGTATCAAGGAGTCAGTGTCAGTGGCTCAGTAGGTAGTACACTCGCCTCTGAGGCCGGGAGATCAGAGGGCTGTGGGTTCAGTTCCCACATCTGGCACTTGGGTTAATATCCCAGTACTGATACTGTAATGCAGCATGAGAGGGTGCTGCATTTCTGAGGTGCCGTCTTTCAGATGAGACGTTAAAACCGAGGTCCCATCTGCCTGGATTGGTGGTAGTTCAGGTGGATGTTAAAGATCCCATGGCACTTATCAAAAGAGTAGGAATTTCCCGGTGTCCTGCCAAACTTCCCTCATTCACTAAAAATACCACCAACAGCTTAATCTGGTTCAAGGTCAGTTGCCATTCATCTGTATCCCCCTCCCCCCGGGTCGTGCCTGAAAATAGGCAGGATTTGTCTAGTGCACTTACCCGGTCAACAAAAGCTAAAATAAAAAAAATAATAATAAAATAAAGAGTGCCCTTAGCTGGTATCATTTCAGTCATTTCTATACCTTGGATCAGGACATCTACACAACCAGATTTAGTATAATTTTCCCACCGATATACGTCCCTTATAATAAGTTTTTCTACAGGTATCTTGAGTACATGTGTGAAAAGGTTGTATAAAACATTTGTAATCTTTCCATTGGATTCTTTTAGGATGGCATTTAAGCCAAAAATACTTATATGGCCTACCTTGTTATTAGGTGCTGTGACTTGTTTATCATGTCTCTGTTAATGCAATGTAGTGTGCATCCATGCTTTCTTCAATGCACCATTATTAATCCATACTTGACTGGCAACTCTAGGTGCCATACAGAACATTAATATAGCAATCTGCCCTCTGCATCCTTATCGTTCACATTTGTGTCACATCTGATACCTTGATATCAGCCCCAGTAGCTGCCTTTAGAAGGTTCACAATCTTATCTCTGATAGAAGCTGCAATGGTCCTTTCTGGCAGGTGAAACCCATGAATCAGAATTTTCTCAGTATTTTGTATCCCACTCACATAAACCTCAGTCAGAACTGGCTTCTGTTTTGTATTCTTTTCTAATTTGTTATTTTTACACCACAAAGCCCATTCTTCCCTAAATGCCTTTAGATCGACATCAAATTTTGTTAATCGACCATGTATTAACTCCAACGGGATTTTTCATAGGTTATGGTCATCTATAAAGTTAACTTGATCTAAGTGATACAGTTGTCCCCTATGCTATTGGCTTGTTCAGAACTATCCTTCCAGCATTTTGTGAATAAATTGGAATGGATTTATTCACCTCTCCTTTTCTTTTATTCTTTTTCTGATTGTGTCCTGTCTCCTCCCACTTTGGCCTCTTTTTTTCTTTCTGTTTTTGCACCCTGATTAATTTTTAGCTTTTTAGCCATTATACCTTTCTCTTCCTTATCGACAAATAAAACAGGAGAGAAATCAGGACGGATTTTGGGGGAGCTTTCTAACAGAATAGAAGGAGAGCCCTCTTGAGGAATAAGTTTGTCTATTTTCATAAGTATATCATCTAGTCTAAACCTGTTAAGTGCTATACACTTTTTTATTGAATCTATCTCATGTTTAAAATTATTTGTTCCATAATTATCAAATGGCAACATGCAGATTACATATACATTTTTTGAGCTCATTGCTGAGTCCAAAAGGATAAGAAGTCAAGGGATCAGTCAGGTTATTTTCCTGAGAACCTGGCTGATTCTGAGTTATGTTATCTTTTGTTTCCTTATCTGGATTGTTGCATTGTTTTAGCCCACTGATGGTGTTTTAGTTCATTGGTTATACTTTTCAGTTCTACTTGCCATGTCTGCCTCTGGTTTGATTTGCTGAAGTATTCAGGGGGGACGTATAAAGAGGTGGAATATTCATATAGGGAATCTAATGTCATATTAATTGGGTCTTCCTTAGCTATAGTGTTAATTACTCTGTTAGGGTCCATAGCACTACCTTAATCTACTGGTTCAGCTGTGACTTTATATTGATTGGGTGTGGAAGTATAACTAGCCTCAAAGACTTTTGGTGTGATACAGTCTTTCCATCTCCCTGGTTTGAAGAGACACAGTCACTGAATCAGTCTGTGTATCTAAAACTGTTATTATTTCAGCAGTGCTATCCTGCATGGCTAAGAGCACAAAATGGTCCCTAATTTTAGTCTGTTTTCCTAATGTATTATGGCTTTTCCCTTTTGTTACGCCCTGATTAAAAAAAAAAAAATTTGAGGGGGCATTTGGCCACTTAGTAACAGCAGTTTTTTTTCCTTTTCTTTTTACCCTTTTGATTAACACTATAATTTAATTCAGGCTCCCAACTAGCCTTCTTCTTTGTGTTTTTTTTTGCAGACATTGTCTGTGCTAAGGTTCCACAATATAGAATACTTCTATCTGGCTCATGTGTCTGTCTTCTAGTTTGAACCATAATATATTAATCAATCAAAATCTTTATTTAATCAGGCTGAACATCATTGAGCATAGCTCATTTACAAGATGGACCTGAGTGGTCAAGAAGTGCAAGTGTTAATACATTGACAAGGGTAGCATAAACAGTAATACAATGACAGTGGTAACATAAACAGTAATACAATGACATAAGTGCTAATATATAACAATATACATATGTACACGGCACATTAAAACTATTAATCTGTGAGACAGAAGGCAATGGACACATCAGGAGTAATATGTAGATTATAGGACCTAGCAGGCATTTTGAGGGTGAATCTTGGGACTGGAAATGGGAGTTTTATCAGCATATAGGAACACGAAAAAAGAAAGGGGGAGGTAGGGCCAGGGTTTGGCCTTGTGGAAGCAGTTGCAGAGTTCTGGGAATAGGGTGGTGAATAATCTTTTGAAGGATATTAAGGGTAGGAGGTTTTTAGCTTCATGGTTTTGGAGTGAATTCCAAACAATTGCTAGTGAGTAGCTGATAGCAGCCCTCCCAAACTGGGTGCAGACATTGGGGACCTTAAGAATGATAATTTTGCTGATCCTTAGGTTGTATGGCCTAGAAGTAATTTGAGTAAAACAGTCTGAGATATAGGTAGGTAGCTTGCCTGATAAGGCTTTGAATATCCAAATTGCAGCATTCCTATTTCTTCTATGTTGTAATGATGTCCAGTTAACTGCCTTATAAAGGGAGCAATGATGGGTGCTGAAGGGAAGGTCAGTAATGAATCTGAGGACCTGTGGTATAGGGTGTCCAGTTTATTTAAGAGGGTGAACAATGTCCTTACAGAAAGTCAGCATAGTCAATGAGGGATAGGAATGAAGCCTGGATTAATCTTTTTGGAGTCTCTGTTGAGGTAGTGCTTTATTCTAAAAATAAACCAAGCCTTTGTCTCAGTTTCTTTAGTAGCTCCTCAATATGGACAGAATAGTCAAGCTTGTTATCAATCCAGACTCCAAGGTATTTGAAGTTATCAATGAATTCCAGCTTCTCTCAAGTAAGGTGGTTAGTTGTAGGGTGGTGGATGGTGGGGTAGTGGCAGAGCAACTCTTTGAGGTAAAGAACATAGCTTTTGTTTTTGGCATTTAGAAGTAGTTTTTATCTAGTAGGTTGTGTTGTAGGATGGAAAATTCAGATTGTAGCAGTTCACAGGCTTTAGATAATGAAGGATTGCTAACATATAATACAGTATCATCAGCAAACAGATGGATGTTGGATTGAGTGAGGTTGGCATCAATATTATTAATATAGATGGCAAAGAGGATGGGGCCAAGAATAGAGCCTTGCGGTACACCTCTTAACAGTGGTTTTAAGGTGGATAGGTAGTTTCCATTTTTTACCAGTTGTGACCTATCTGATAGATAGCACTTGAACCAATTGAGTGAAGGGAATCCAACCCTAGTGAGCCAAGGGAGGTGATTAATGATTCATGATCCACTGTGTCAAATGCTTGCTCAAATCCAGAACACAGCACAGGTACTGTTCTTCTTATCCATAGCAATCTGCCAGTCGTTGTTACTTTGGCTAGGGCTGAAATGGTGCTATGCCTTGATCTAAATCCTGATTGTGCTGTATTAGGAGGTTATTGTTATCCAGGTAGTCCCTTAATTGTGCGTTTACTAACTTTTCAAGCATCTTGGATAGAACTGATAGGATGGAAATGGGCCTGTAATTATTGAGGTCCATGGGATCACCAGATTTGAGTAAAGGAACTACTTGAGCTGTTTTCCAAGTGGAGGGAATGGATCCAGTGGTGAGGAAAGATTGAAGAGATGAGTGAGGGGGCAGATAAGACTTGAGATGCAATCTTGAGGAAGTAGGGTCCAGGAGTCTGTACCTGCACTTTTGAAGTATCTAAATTGGAGAGGAGATCTTCCACTTCTTTCAAGGATATTGGGTTGAAGGAGAAGGTTGATGTAGCCTTTTGACCCACGGTGGATTGAAGGTTCAAGGAAGATCTCAGGAGATTTGCAGGTGAAGAGTCAAATGCTAGTCCAGCTGTGGAGAAGTGGTCATTGAAGGTATTTAGGATTTCTTGTTTGTCCGTAATTTCTGTGTTATTTAGTAGCAGTTTGCAGGTTAAGGCAGGAGTAGAGTTTTGGCCCAAGATACCCTTTATAGTTCTCCAGAGCCTGGTTGGGTTATTATAGGAGGCATCCAATTCAGCTCTATAATAGGCAGCTTTGGCAGATCTTATTTGTGTTGTACATGAATTTCTTGCTTTTCTGAAATTTAGCCAGTTTCTGGAATCCTTAGTTTTTCTGCCTTTTTCCACAGTTTGTCTCTGGCTAGCAAGGCTGTTTTAAGATCAGTGGTGAACCAGGGCAGGACCTTGCTTTAGTTCTGATATTGGTGAATGGTGCATGAATATTGAGAGCATTAGTGATAATGTCCTTTAAGATCTGGAGAGCTGTTTCCACTGAGGTTGTAAGGTAGAAACCTTGCCAATATATTGTGTTACTCAGGTCATGGAGGTATCCTGGTATGTTGAACTTCTTTTTTGACCTTTTGAGGACAAATTCAGCAGGGTTGGGTGGTTTGAGTGAAGATCTTATGCCAGCTATGGGACAATGGTCACTTACATCATTCGGTAGTACTCCTACATGCGTATATAAGTGAGGCTTGTTTACCAACATAATATCCAGGAGTGAGCTGTTGCTAGAATTAATACCACAATACTTAAAAAAAAAATCTCACAGCTAAGATTAAAACAAAGAAAAGAGAGAAAAAATAAAAGCAGAGGTGTGAGCTATGTACTATCTTATATGCTGTACCTTTTGTTGCTGCTGAATATGTTTTGATTCTTTTTTGCAGCCCACAGCTTTTCATGGGTGCAGACAGGTAATCCTTCCATTCAATCTATTCAGGATAATAGGAGCAGGAAGCTTTAAAATGCTGTAACTGTTCTGTAAAAATAGCTTAGACTCCCAAGGAAATTTCAGGTAAATACAGAAAGAGATTAACTCCAAGTTATAGCAAATATTTAGCTAGCATTAGCAGGTGAAAAGTTTTTCAGTACTTATCCATTCATCTATTCTTTCTACAGTCAGTAAAGGCTTTAGCTTTCAAGTTCCAAGTTCCTCCTTGTGCTGTGGCTTCTGTCTTTGCCCTTTATAGGCTGCAGGTAGGCAGAGCCTGCAGCCCTGTTGTGTCAGCTCTGTCAATGCCGAATGTTGCTTGCTTGTATGTGCTGTTTAGGTATTTGGAAGTGACAGTTTCATGCCTTCCTCCCAAGACATCCACTGTGTCTTTCCGCTCAGTATTCACCAAAGAGTGGGAGGGGCAAGGGCCACAGCAGTACAGCAGTAGCCAAGGGGGTGAAGAGGTGGACAAAAGAGTCCTGCAGGTGCTCACTAAATTGAAGGTAGACAAAGCGATGGAACCAGATGGCATACGCCCAAGGATATTAACAGAACTGTGAAGGGAGATAGCAGTACCTCTGGCAGCCATGTTCACTGAGTCATTCAACATGAGTGAATTGGAGGAGGGCACATGTGGTCCCTCTACACAAGTCTGGCAGCAGGGAGGAGGCAGGGAACAATAGGCCATTCAGCCTCACCTCAGTAGTGGGGAAGATCATGGAGACATTGCTTAAAGAAAGGATAGTGGGGCATCTAGATGCCATCGAACCAGGACCATAGACAACATGGATTCACAGTGGGGACATCATGTCAGATAAATCTGGTTGATTTATTTGACTGGGTGACAAAGGAAGTGAATCAGGGTGGGCAGCGGACAACGCTTACCTTGATTTCATCAAGCCTTTGACACCATCCATATAGGAGGCTGATAAACTAGCTGGGTAGGCTGGACATGGGGGAAAGGGTGGTAAACTGGGTTGAAACTGGCTAACAGACAGGAGGCAGAGAGTGGTGGTAAATGGTATGCAGTCTAGGGAGGGGTGACCAGTGGGGTGCTGCAGGGATCGGTCCTGGGGCCAGTTCTGTTCAATGTCTTCATTAGTAATATTGCAGAACATCTGAAGGGAATTTTTTCACCAAATTTTCAACATAGCCATTTTAAGACCTCTGCTCATGAACAGTGTCACTGTGATTTTCTTAATTTGTCCCGTACATTGATTTCGCACACCGACTGTGCCATTTATGCTTCCATTGGGAAACACGTTTTGGGTGAGATGTGAAAATGACAGCTGTACTGCTCATAAGAAGGTGTGGTAAAATGGCAATGTTGAAAATCTGATGAAATATTGAAAATTAGCGAACTTACGAGGCATACGTGAGGAACTGCACAATGCACTTCATAAAACAGTCATTTTGGAATTTTTTCATCAAATTTTCAACATAGTCATTTTAAGACCTTTGCTCATGAACACTGTCACTGTGATTTTCTTAATTTATCCCGTACATTGATTTACTTTTACCATTCATCCATTGTGTGCTACATGGGCAGAAACCGTTTTTGGGTGAGATGTGAAAAATGGCAGCTGTACTACTCATAAGAAGGTGTGATAAAATGGCAATGTTGGAAATCTGGGAAAATATTGAAAATTCTTGACCTTACAGCGTGTCGTGAAGAACTTGCATAGCATGCTCATCAAAACAGTCATTATTTGGAATTTTGGCACCAAATTTTCAACATGGGGTTTAGGGACCCCTTCTCATGAATGATGTCCTGTCTTGGTGTGTTCAGGCCGAAGGGTGATTTACATGATCACTGCAACAGTCTCACTGGAAATCGCCTTGAAGACCTGGAACTCATGAGCAATGACATCGCTATGAAGAAGTCTAACTCAGTGAGGTATAAAACCAAATATGAGATATACAACAAGGTTGAAACCCCTATACAGCCGTGCCTGGCTGCTGACGTTTCACTCGAGTTCATTGGTGGGCTTTGAAGAATGCAGGCGTGTTCCTGGTCCACCGAGATCGTCCACGGTCAGGAGGGTAAGTATGGGGTGAGGGGGGTGTGGGGAGGCTGGGTGCACGAGGTGGTGGGTGTGAGGTTGTGGGAGGGGGGTCGGAGGCCTACTATGGGACCATTTGTGTTTACAGGTTTTTAAAAAAAAGTCGTGGGACATTTGCCACGCTGGGGTGGGCTCCCCAGCGTGGCACAAGAATGGGGCCATTCAGCCTACGGGGATTGGGCACCCCATCGACAAAGGACTGCTTGCCATGCTGGGTGGGCCTCCAGCGTGGCACCTACTACTGGGGGAGACGGCAGCCCAGCCAACGGGTTGGGCACCCTAGGCTATACAGTGCGTGCAGGGGTGAGCACGCCTGTGTCGGGGAGAGCTGCCGCTACTTAGCTGCTCACTGAGCGTAGCTCCCCTTTCAACTGTATGCCACTGCATTTTGGGCGTGTCATGAACAGCTCAAAATGCGATTACCAGAGGCTGAAGCCTGCCAGCTCACTGACTAGTTGGAGGAGGAGGTGACACACCTCCGAAATCTCCAATGATGGCACTATTTTTCTTGCACATGTGTGCAAGCAACATAAAAATGAGCTACAGGATTCAGACCATAGAATGCTTCCTTTGGAGTTTTCAAATGATCCTTCCAACTCTTTGCATTCCTTCAATTTAACCCTTGTAGTGCTGCAGACTGAACATCTCTCCAGGGCTCAATCAAATATATTAATTTTAGTTCTTTCGGCAGCCTAGGTATTAAGAAATGGAAATTATGTACCTACCGTAATTCTTGATCTTCTTGGACAAGTCTCCACCACTCATTCCCACTGATGGGAGTACACTGGAGGTACTAGGACCCAGTGGAAGCAAACTTCTTCAAGAAGGCTGGCACTAAGATGGAGCTGCGAGGAAGTGGCACTGCAAACCCAGCACATGCAGTAAAGACTAAATCAGCGTTGACCCTCCAACCATCTCAGTACCTTTTTTTCTGAGGAGGTGCAGCGTAACTAACCTAGAGAGAACTAACCTAAAAACTGGACATAAGATAGTCTGAATGACCCATGCAAGAAGGGTCAACAACAAAGTTTCCACAGCCCAGCCATTGAGGGAGTGAAGACCAGAAACAGAGACGTGAGCTCGGGGGATGGTGGGTGAGCATGTAAATGAGTGGTGGAGACTTCATCCAGGAAAACCAAGAATTATGGTAGGTATGTAATTTCCATATCTTCCTGGACATAAAGTCTTCACCACTCATTCACACTGATGGGAGAGTACTGAGATAAATAATCCCCTGAGATGGGTGGAAGGAGAGAGGGGAGCTCACTTTTTAGGACAAAAGTCCATTAAGAATTGTCATGCCAAATGACTGATGTCATCTGGCATGGACATCCAAGGCATAGTGCTTTACAGATGTATGCATAGAGCTCCAGGTAGCTGCATTGCAAATATCTGCAATGGGGACACGTTACGGATTTCTACCAGAGATGCCGTGACTGCTCTGGTAGAGTGAACATACACTCTGCCTTCCAGCTTGACCTGTGCCATGGAATAGCAGTGGTGAAGGCATGCCACCAACCATGCTGAAATGCATTTGATAGCAACAGGTTGACCCAGCCAGGTCATACTGAAGGAAACAAACAGTTGTTGAGCCTTGTGAATTTCCTTTGTTCTATCCAGATACAACTGCAAGGCTCTTTTCATGTCTAGGGAATGAAGGGTACACTCTCCTTCATTCTGGAAGCCTGCAAAGTAGGTAGGAAGGACCAAGGGTTGATTCAGATTAAATTCTGAGACAACCTTAGGAAGGAACTTAGGATGAGTCCTATGGACTACTTTGTCCATGTGAAATACAGTATACAGGGGGGTCCATGACCAAAGTGTGTATTTCTGAAACCCTACGAGCAGAAGTAATGGCCACCAGGAAGGCCATCTTCCAAGTGAGGAATTTCAACTTGCAAGTAACTAGAGGCTTGAAAGGTTTTGCAAGTGAGCATGTCTAGTACAAGGTTAATGTTCCAGGCTACAGCTGGACATCTGATAGGAGGTCTGGTATGCAAAAAGCCCTTAAAAAACCTCTTAACCACAGGAAGCTCAGCCAGTGACATAGAGAGTACTGGCTCATGATATGCCAAGATTGCGCAAAGATGAACTTTGATGGTGGAGTACTGCAGACCCATGTTTGACAGGTCCAAGAGATACTTCAAGACCCTATTCAGTGGGCAGAAAAAGGGATTCCAAGAGGATTTTGCACACAAACTAGAGAAATGCTTCCATTCAGCTGTGTAGGTTTTTCTGGTGGTCAGCTTGAGCGCAGCCAAAAGAATATCTGAAACTCTATGTGAAACATTAAACATATTCCCCTCTATCTCTTTAGGAACCAAGCATGAAGGCAAAGAGACCTCAGGTTGGGATGGACTACAGGGTCCTAGGTCAGAAGGTTCATCTGAAGGTGAAGCATTTTTTTGGGGAGGTTTCTGATAGTCTGATTAGAGGAAATCAGATCTGACCAGGCCAGAATGGGGGCAATGAGAATCATTCTTCTCCCCTGTGCCTCCAGTTTGAGCAGTAGCCTCTGAATTAGAGGAAGAGGAAGAAATGCATATAGAAAGCATTTTGTCCACTGCAGTCTGAATGCATCCCCTGACAAAAACTGCTGGGTTCTGGATTTCAGGAGCAGAAGAGAGGCAGTTTTGCATTGGGCAGGGACGCTAAAAGGTCCAGGTCTGGAGTTCCCCACTCTTCAAAGAGTGACCGAACAATGGTTAAGTTGCTAGATCACTCTTGAGGATCTGTCTCCATTCTGCTGAGACAATCTACCAGCTTGTTTCGCACTCCTGGCAGGTAAACCACCTGAATCAGAGCCTTGTGCTCTAGGCACCATTCCCACACTCTAATTGCTTCCCTGCATAATGGGTAAGAGTGAGGAAGTCTGAGGCTGTGGCCATGGCCTCCAGAGTCTCTTGCTTGGAGGGGCTTGCTAGAAGATATGGGAATACTTGGATTCTGATTTTCCTTAGGTGCACTGCAAGAATTGCACAGCACTTTGTAAAGACTCACGGTGCTGAGGATAGCCCAAAGGGCAGGACTCTGAATTGATAATGCTGACTCAATACCATGAACCTTAGGTATTTGTGGTGATTTGGGTGTATAGGTAGGCATCCTGCATGTCCAGGGAGGCTAGCCAGTCATGCCGACGAATCAAAGGTAGCAGGGTACCGAGTGATATCATCTTGAACTTTTTCTTGTGAAGGAATTTGTTTAACTTTCTGAGATCCAGAATAGGGCACATGCTGCCAGTTTTCTTTGGAACCAGAAAGTAATGGGAATAGAAACCTGCATTTTGTTGATCCAGTGGAACTATTTCTACTGCCCTGTTGTTCAGAAGACTTTGTACCTTGGAAGCAAGAAGGTCTGACTGCTGCCATGGACAGTCTGGGCTGTCACTTGGGATGATCTGGGGTTTTCCTGACAAATTGAGAGTACCCCTCATGGATTATCCTGAGGTCCCATTTGTCTGATGTTATAAATTTCCACTGATCGTTGCACTAGAGTCAGTCGACCTCCACTGTTGAGGAAGGGTCCCCTCGGGCAGTTGAGGTGGGACCTGGGCCAGTACTCAGAAAGGTGGCACTGGGCACTTTGGGACCTTGCACTTTCTATTGTGCTTTTGCTTGCATCTGAGGGTTTTGGTTTCTGTTAAAACTTCCTCTGCCTTTACCACAAAGGACTGATGTTGTGAAACGGCGCTTGTTCCCACCTCAACGAGGAGCAGGCAGAGGTCTAACCGCCTTAATGGCAGACCTAATCTTCTGTGTAGCCTCTAGTGCTTGTTCCACTTGGGCCCAAACAGATACATACCATCAAAGGTAAGGCCATGACCTTTTGTTGGGCATCATTCGTAAAGCCCGAATTACGCAGCCAGGAATGGCGACAGGTGCAAATGCCAGCCGCCGCCGCTCAGCAAGCAGTATCAAAAGCTCCATTGCAGCTTTAATTTGCTGATTATTGGACTTGATACCTCTAATTAAGGTCTGTAGTAGCTCTGAGGTGACCTCCGATATGGGCAGAGCTTCTACCGTTGCTTTGAAAGAATGCCATAGAACGTACTCGTGTTGAGAAAAATATCCCTGGTAGCTGGCAATATGCATACCCAGGATTGAGGCAGCAAAGTCTCCCTTACCCAAGGTGTCTATCTTGTGAGATTCCTTGTTTACAGGATGGGCTGTAGATTTCTGAGGGAGGACAGCCTTATCATTCTCTGTCAGGGCCACTATGGCATCAGCAAAAGCTTACGAGACCAAGATGGGGTGATCCTTGGGAGGGGCATATTTCCTATCTATGGACTTGGCCACAGAGAGGAATAAGAGCCAGATTCTTCCACACCATTTGTGAAAGAGTCATGAAGAAGAGGTTGTACGGAGGGTTAAATTCATAGGGATCTCTGGAATATGAAGATATTGGAGATGCAGAAGCTTCCCAGGATCAATTTCATGGTCTGGAGTGAAAAGTAGAATTTAAATTCTTAAGCAGAGAATTACAGGAAAGGTCTTCAACAACAGACTCTGCAGGAGGATTGATCCCTGCCCCAGGGCAGAATCGGCATCAACATCATCACCCAGCTGAAGATCCAGAGTGGGCTCAAAATCATCTCCTGACAGCTCAGAGGAGACTGTAAGGACAGGAAAGGGATGAAAACCAGGAGGAAGAAGAGAAGAAGAAAGAATCTGAGTCAAAAACCTGTGCTGTACATGTCCCTGGCGCCGTAGAGAAAAACAGCACTGAAAATAGAGACACCACCGACACAGAAAACGGCACTACACATGGTGCCGACAGGGAGCACAGCGTGGTACATGGTGCCGATGCCAACCCCAGCACCGAGGATGGCACCAGCAGGTAGCGTGGCATCGCACACAGTGCTGACATCCCCTGCAGTGCTGTAAATGGAACCGACAGGTCAAATTGCACCGCAGATGGTGCCGACACCACCCACGGTGCTGAAAAGGACCTTGGCACTGGGGAAGTTGGCATCATCGGTGATGGCACCATTGCAGAAATCTAAAAACTGTGATTGGAAGGCAAAGGATGAAAAATGGCAGGAGATAAAGATATCGGTGTGGACCCCTGTGCCATAGCCATGTAAGGGGGATAGACACTGGAGTGTGGAGTTGACAGCACCGAAGAAGGCGCCGCATGACTAGAAAGTCCCAACTGCTGCACCTGCCGATCCGAAACCAACAGACCCGAAGGCCCCGGTGATGGACTGGCTGGTATGGGCAGTCGGGACAACCTCCAACCCACTGCTCCATAAGAGCTGCCCAGTGATGAAACTGCTCATCGGAAGCCCCTCTAATAAAGCGGAGAGGGGCTCTGGTGTCAAAGAGGCTAGCTACCATAGACAGAAACTGGCAATTCCAAAAGAGGCAGAGACCATCTCTTGACCCTAATAATTGACTATCGATGCACAGATATACCAGAGGGTGACCTTGAGTGATGGCGTTTCTTCTTGACTGGTGGGCTGAAGAAGGATTTGAGGCTGAAACTGATTGCTGAGCAGGACCGTTTCTTTTTTATGCTTTTGAGGGACTGCCCATCCCGAACACTGGACCGTCGTTGTCAGACCCTCCCTGGAGAGGGCAAGGACCAGACCTGGCCCAGTTGACTGAACAGCTTTCATCTGAAGTCTCCCAACAGTCACCTGCTCCACTCATGGTCGACTCCATCAATGGAAGGCTGAAGACTTCTTTCTTGTACAAGTAATTAGCTTATTAAAATGTAATTGGTACTTTCGAGATAAAATACAAAATAATAAAACTGAAAACTAAGCTGCTAATTTGAAGTTTGACTCCCAGTGGGCGAGCTACATAAGTCACTGGCGCACTCGACAGCAGGAAAAAAGGAACTGGGCGGTTTGGAGGGTGCGACGCCCGATATAGTCTTTACCCTTGCGTGCCGGGCTCGTGGTGCTGCTTCCTTGCGGCTCCATCTCAGTGACGGCCCTCCTGAAATAGTTTGGCTCCGCTGGGTCCTAGCGCCTCCAGTACTCCCATCAGTGTGAATGAGTGGTGGAGACTTTATGTCCAGGAAGATACAAATCCTGTGGACAATCACCTCTCCTCCCCAAACTTGTAATGGTCGAGTGGTGAGTACGAGAAACACATACTTACTTTGGATTTCAACTTGGTAAATAACATTTTAGAGCTAATGCAAGAGAGCTGTTGATAACACCAGTTTCAACACTGTTTTCTCAGCTTTTTTCAATGCAATGTGACTTGCTGTCTTTGGAGACTAATAATTTAGTGACATGACATTCAACAGATAGCAGAATCAACTGCAGTAGTGTCAAATTACAGTCTAAGTCAACTCTCCCAGTGGGTGGGTGTGAGCATTTCCTCTAAATAGTTGATTTATGTTAACCTTTCTGGACCTAATTAGTGGCATTGGATGTAGGAAGGGTTTTAAATGCTAGGCAGCTAATGTTTTAGGAGGGAATTACAAGGAATGACAGCGATGTCAATTGCAGTGTTCCCCTGTAGGGCACCCTCCTTTTCCATGTATTTTCCATGTAAAACTGGGACAAAACTCCTGTACATTTTTCTGTATGCTCAAGTCAATACATGTACACCTGACTGCCTGTCAACTTATGCCTGTCAGTAAAAGCACTATAACAAATGTTAAAGGCTGTTTTTATTTATTTTAAATAGTAAAACTCACCTGCAACATATCACAGAAGCTATGGACAAATGCTGAAATCTCTCAAGCTTTGCTCTCAATGTTCACATGTCTCCAGAACCTCTTGATGGTATTTTAGCATTGTTACAATGTATTGACACAAACGGATAGCCTGGCTGAGATGCAGTGTGTCATATTCAGTGGGTCATACTTTTATCTATTTTGGCAATGTACTGACACAGGATAGCTTTGATGAGATGCAGGATCGCATTTTCTGAGGGTTCTAATTGTACTCACTTCTACAATGTACTGACACATGTTAGCCTGGCTAAGATGCAGTATCTCATTTTCAGTGGGGTCTTACTTTTACCAGTACTGACTTAAACTATGCATATGTAGTATGGCGTATATGTAGTCATGTCAATTGCTGCCATGATATGCTGACTTTGGGGCAATTGGTGCTCTTATGGTTTTATACTTGTAGGAAGGGTAAATAAATGCTAGGCAACTAATCTTTTAGGGTTTAAATTGGTTGCAAGGGGGCATCCTAGGGAATTACAAAGAATGATAGTGATGTCAACTGCAGTGTTCCCAAATTGAACAAAGCATTTCTCTGTAGGTCACCCTCCTTTTCTTTGTATTTTTCATGTAAAACTGGGACAAAACTCCTGTACATTTTCCTGTATGCTCAAATCAATACATATACACAAATGACTTTATTATGCATGTCAGTAAAATCACTATAACAAATGTTAAGGCTCTTTTTATTTATTTTAAATGATAAAACTCACCTGCAACACATCACAGAGGCTCCAGAAAAATGTTGAAATTTCTCAAGCTTTGTTCTCAATGTTCACGTCTCCAGAACCTCTTGATGGTATAATTATAGCATAGTTACAATGTACTGACACAGCCGGATAGCCTGGCTGAAATGCAATATGTCATATTCAGTGGGTCATCCTTTTATCCATTTTGGCAATGTACTGACACAGAATAGCTTTGATGAGCTGCAGGATCTCATTTTCAGAGGGGTCCCTAATTTTACCAACCTCTACAATGTACTGATACACATTAGACTGGCTAAGATGCAGTATCTCATTTTCATTGGGGTCTTACTTTTACCGGTGCTGACTTAAACTATGCAGATGTGAGTCTGGTGCAAATGTAGTCATGTCAGTTCTGCCATGTTACGGCTGACTATGAGGGCAAACTGCACATGTGCAAGTATCATACATGCACAGTTCTGTAATAGAAGCAGTATCAGTTACATCTGACTCTGCTGTGGTGAAAGCACCTCATACTCTTTTCAATGCTCTTGACACTCCTAAAAGTTCTCCGACAGCCATACCGGCTCAGTGCTGGCAAAAGCTTAGGGATGGGCAACACTGGTGACTGCTCTACTGTTTTCATGTCCACAGTCTCTATTGGCAGGTCAGTTTAGAAGGCTATCACCTGCCAGTTCAGTGGTGCAGAGGATTGAGGCATCTAGCCTTACCTTGTGTCATGCTGGTGATTCAGGTTCGGGAACTACCTTGGGTCATCAGGGAGCCGGCTGGGGTGGAAGGTAGGAGCAGGACTGAGCCACCTATCAGTAGCTCTTCTTTCCTGGGGTGGACACTGTTCCCCCATAGTAGGGCTTGATTAAATAAAGCTGTATTCAAATTTCCACCCTGTGGACCAAGTTATACTTTTTCAATGGCAAAATAAAATATAGCAATGCATTCCCTGACTTTGAATAAATTTCATATGGGGTGGTATTAGACTTTGCACATTCTTGCATTGTATGATTCTAGTATGTTCATCTATTAAAACAGCAGTGCAATAATCTGGTTAAAATTTTGCCAGTGCATTTTTTGCTATTTTAGATTGCCACTTACTTTCTGACTTGTATGATATCCTTCTTTCCACAGTCTGAGTCTCCTTTAGTACTTCTTTCATGTCTGAAATAATAAAAGAGCACTCCTTTTAACCCTTGCTATGCCACAGACTGATATATCAGTCAAAATTTCTATATGCTCTAACTCTTTTGGCAGCTAAGGGTTAAGTACAGTTGCAGACCAGGTCTTCATCAGTATTTTCAGCTAATTTTGACCATCTATTGTTTATACATCACTTCTGTTGTGACTAAAATGAACTATTATGCAGCAGGCAGTGCTCTCTGCCCTTACAGAACAATAGTTGTCCAAAGACAGCTACAAATACTGTTGAAAACCTGGTTCGGGACACATTAAAAGGAGTGCTCCTTTTATTATTTCAGACATGAAAAAGGTACTTAAGCAGATTCAAACCATGGAAAGAAGGGTATCATACAAGTCAGGAGGTAAGTGGCAATCTAAAATAGCATAGAAAAGTAGAGGTCAAAATTTTCACCAATTGTTGCACTGTTGCTTTAAGTTATAAGGCTATGCTGAATTTTACAAATGCGGGTTCATAACTTTGGTAATATTCAGTATTTTTACCACAACATTTCAACATAGCCATTTTGGTACAGTGACTCATTAATGTGACAGCTGTCATTTTTCAGCTCCTGCTCAAAATGTGTGTTTGCACCCCAAAAGTTTATTTTGTGGTTCCTGCATGACATCACCTTTAGGCCAGGAGATTAACATTTTATCTGCCCTTCTTTATGAGCAGGTTCATCACAAGGCTGTATTGAAGAGTAGGTGTAAAAATATAAAAATAAAAATAATTTTCAATATTTTTAATCCAAATTCCTCTACTGCAGCCCTATAAGTTCTGGCCAGAGTTTGTTCTTCTAGCAGTATCTCCCAAGAGATCTTTATGCATCCCACCAATGTATTCATTATTTAGAAAAAAAGCAAAAATTTGTAATAAGACATCTATACCCCCAATACATTTGTAGTTGTGAGAGATTGTTGTCAGACCAACACATATCTCGTACAGCCTATCAGTTATTAGCAGGATTGAAACAGTTCTATCATATATTACAATCATTCATTTGGTAGTTGCATACCTTCAGGGGATATTTATAAAAAAATGTAAACCATTGATTCAAATAGATATTATGCTTGCTAAAAAAACTTCTAGAAGAAGTTTTAAATTATGATCACTTGCAACTTACTTTTGTGCTGTAGTTTGGTTCAAATTTAGCTTTTTAGAGCTTGTCCCAGCAGAAAACCATACACTGACTTTACAAGCTCAGTCCGCATTCTTCATTGACAGAAATTGTTATGAAAAAAGAGGCCAGTGAAAATAAAATTTCTTGCCTATTGCTAAGGCTCGTTGAAGGTAGAAAGTAAAGGCAGCAGCTGAGCAGATGAAATTGCTTATGACTGTTTAGTAAGTCAGCTCAGAAAAAAAGGCCTTCAAAAGCAATTGAACTTTCAGGAAGCATAAACTTCCCCAAGCTTATATGAATTTGATCAAAAGTAAAACAAAGTAATGCGGGCATCCAAGTAATGGAGATGTTAGCTCCCTGCATGGTAGTCGAGCTGAATCTAACTGTGGGATGCCACACCTGCACAGTTAAAGCCAAAGCTATTGACTAAATTTACATATGGCATGAAAGAGAATGTATTCAAAATATAAAAACATAAAAAACATAAAATTGACCGCTACATGGAGTGAGGACGTGTTTTAGAGCTGCTCCTCTCCTTGGGCCATAATATTCCCCACAATCCATGGCATTCACCTCTTTGAACCCCAAAAGAACCCTCAGGTAATTAATGGTGACCAAAATGGATGAGTATATCATGTCAGCGGATGGCAAATCACAGCTAGCAGAGTCTAAAAACCTTAGGAAACAGCCTCCTCCCTCACAAGTTGAAGCGTCAGGGCCTATCTCTCTCTCGGCAGCTGAAGTGGCAGCGATTGGTTGGAAGCTTAAAGACCAACTTTTGGAAGCGCTGTCACTGAAGTTAGAGAAATTAGAAAATAAGCTCCACTGTTGGCTACAGGAGATTGCTTCCCAACTGACTACCACAAGAGCACCTGGAAGAAGCGGAGGGGTGTATCTCAAGCATGGAGGATACCATTGCCCCACTCCCAAAATGAGTTGTCACACTGGAAAAGGAGATAGATGAGCTTAAGGAAGCCCTAGAGTATCAAGAAAAATTATCACAGGAGGCTGAACCTGCACCTCTGGGGCCTCCCAGAGGAAAGGAGGGTACCAGTATTTTGGATTTCTGTGCCAAGAGCTTCCCATCTTACTGGGCTTGAACCCAAAGGGAGGATGCCATAAGATCGAGCACGCACACCAGGCAGTCCAACTCAAGCCACCTGAAGGTCAGCCCCAAGGCAGATAATAATCCACTATTATAACTTTCAAGATCACCAAGAAATTCTAGCTGCCTACAGAAATCCTCAGAGCTATCCTTTGAGATTACGCCTGTATATTGATCAAGAGTACTCCAATCCTTGCTCAAGAAATGTTGTGCATTTAATGAAGTAATTGCTGAACTTAAATGCCTCAAGGTGGAGTGGTTTATGTTGTACCCAGCTACTCTGTGGATCAAGCATGAGGGTCCACCTTAGTTTTTTGGAGACAGATAAGGCAGCATCCTTTTTGCAATCCCTGAAATCTAAATTGGCTGAAAGTATGGTCTCCCTTGAGGATTAAGTACATTTTGATATGCGATCTTTAGAAACTTTGACTTTTTTGCTGCATGGGACTGATTCTGCACTGCCTGTCCCTGCTTCTTGACACCACCGTGGGCCGCTTCCCAGATGCTGCCTCTGAGACTGCGTTTCCTTGTGATCCCTCCATGTGTGTCTGGATTTCATCCGAATGCATCCCGATGAACTCTAGATTTATATCACACTATTGGAAGGCTTGTTCATCAGGATATGAGGGGATGCAAGTTGTATCTTTTGCCCAGCTGGGTTAGACTGTTTGAATGGTGACTGCACCTCTCACAAGGAAGCCTGGAAGCATTACCACCACCGTGACTCACTTTGTGAAGGTGTCTTCAGTACACATAAAACACTGAGTGATGGGTAAGGAAACAGGAAAAATGTGGCATGGTTTTTAGTATCGCTGCCTTCTCCACACCCCAACAAAAGAAGAAGTTCATATTTTTCTACAGACTGTAATACAGTCAAGTACTGGAGTCACAGGGGTTGGGGTGTGTGGGGGAGATGTATGGTGAGATGATGTGTCCTGGGGTGGTGGATGTGGGAGAGGGTGGGGCCAAGGTGTTGTAGGGTGGCAGGGGTTCCTTGGTGGCAGACTTGTGATATATGTTTGGGTTCTTGTTAGAGGGTTTTACTTGACTTTTCTGTGATCTCTGCTCTGGTGGCTGTTGGGATGGAAAGAAGGGTGTATCCTGCTTTCTAGTAAGCTCCTGTTTCTGGAGACACCATCAAGTAGTAGATCTCATTGCTGGTTATATTGGTGGAGAGTTAAACAGTGTTGCAGGACTCAGAGCATTGTCCTGAAACACTGTGACACAGAGTATTATGCTGTGATTGTGGGGAAAGATATTGTCAAGATGCCTAAATGACTTCGGGGGATTACAAGTCTACAACACAAGGGATATTGTATACTGTTACATACTTGTTTTGCAGAGCGAATGCTGTATGTTCTGGAATGTTCTAAGAGGAAGGGGTAGGTATGGGTATGGTTGGATCTTGTTTGAATGTTACTTCTATTTTCATGTTCAGTGTTTTAATAATAGATGGGTCCTTTATCTTAAGAACATTACTAACAGCATCCATTACAAGTCGAGGAGAGAGTCTGGTACATACTCCCTTGTGGGGGGGGGGGTTGTACTCAGGGCTCGTATCCTATCAAGTTCAAGTTCTTTCATTGGATAAAATGTAAAACCAAGTTTGTTACATTCAACATTTTCACAAAACTGACCAACCATGCTCCACATATAATTAATACATAGACAAGACATAATCCTACAACGAGGTTCAAAAATATATTTTAAAATAGACAGTATTTAGCAACACCATAAATTAGCTTAACAGAATCTAATCTAAGAAGAAATTTTTATACTCTAAATTATTAGGAATAAGGTGCAATGGCATTCATTTTGAAAGTTCTTTCACTTCTTAGCCCAAGATTTACACTGAAAAGCATGTGCATAATATATAGTTCTGAGCTAACAGAGCATTTACAGCTATCTTTAAATTTCTAACAGTACCACTTATTCATATTAAAATAGGAGTTTACCAAGCAAGCCAATCTGATTCTACATAACATATTTCTATGAAAAACATTTTCGCAAACTATCAGGTATTTCTCTATACCCCAACTAAGTTTAATACTTGAATACAACCCCATAGAGTCCAGCTCATGTATTCTTTCAAAATCTTGTTGAATGGTTACGTTATTAATTCTTTGCACTATTTTGTTCGCATACCCTCCATATTATCTATTACAAAACCATTCCATAGATCAATACTGCCAAACTTTTCAAACAAGAATTTAGTATGTGAAACCATGACACAAATTAATTTCCTACATTTTGCATAAGCCTACTTTGTTCCCAACACAGCCATGGAAGTCTATTTTTATCCATTTTAATAATCTAGCCCAAAGCTTAACTGCCCTTATCAAAACCCTTGCTTTAATCTGAATAAGACCCGATTCTAATCTTAAAACACTTGATGGACAATCATAAGGAAGATTTAAAGTAGGTCTTCAGAACTGATTTTGTAAATATTCTACATTAGTATTTTCAGCATACAGACCCCACACTTCACTTGCATAAAATAGTTAATTTATCAGTTTAGCCTCAAAGGTTTTCAAAGAAAAAATAATTACCAACAAATCTTGTTGCAAAATTTCTTATTACCCCCATTGTTTTGTAGAATTAATCTTTACTTCATCCACATGCAAACCACTTCATTTTATTATCAATTGTTACACATAAATATTTAAATTTCTTAACTACATCAAAATGACATCCTTTGATTATCCATGGACTCCCTTTTATTTTTACCTATAATCATAATTTTTGATTTACTGAAATTCAGCTCAAAGTTCAATTCTTTTAACGTACTTATAATATTAGAAATGCCTCTTTTAAGACCCAATGGTGTTCTTGAAATAACTAGAGCATCATTAGCATGTAATAGTAATTTAACTTCTTCATTATTTATCATATGTGCAAATGTATCAATCTGACTGATATTTTTAACCAAGTTTTCTGTATATAAATTAAATAAAATAGGCACCAATAAACAGCCTTGTTTAACGCTGGCGTCAATAACTAATTGTCTTGAAAGTGCTCCATCCCTTCCATACCTTACTTCTATTGTTGTATTTTGATGTAATAATTTAAGAATCTGCAAAAGCTGTGGATCAATATTAAGAGCTGCCAGAATCTCCCATAGCTTGACTCTATTCACAGTATCAAAGGCACACTTAATGTCCAAAAAGCAAGATAGGGTACCTTTTTATGTTTAACATATTTATCCACCAGAAAATTTAATGTAGAAATCAAATCTATAGTGCTGTACCCTTTAAATCCCCTTGAAATTTAGAAAGCAGATTATTTTCTTCATTATCTTCATATTAACAATCTATTCAAAATTAGTCTTGAAAAGATTTTCTGTAAAACAGGTAAAAGTGTAATCAGCCTATAGCATTTTAGGTCTTGCTTATCTCCTTTTTTGAACAGAGGAAGAACAATCCCTTTATTCCAATTATGTGGGAGAATTAAATATTTGCATATTGTAGAAAAGATTGGAATGCAAACCAAGGCCCAAAAATCTGGATTGTTTAAAAAGTCTGCAGGAAGTCCATCAACCCCTGCCGCTTTATTTCTTTTTGCACTAAAATAGCAGCTTTAACTTAGTTTAACGAAAAATCAAACAAACTATCCATAAATCACTTGAAAACCTCCCAGAAAATGGACTTAGTATAATGTTATGATTTAAATTAACTTTATAGATCAGACTAAACTGCGATACCCACATTTCTTCACTTATCATACCTGGTATATTATATACAATATTGTCATCACCACACCCAAACACTACCATATTCCAAAAAGCCTTTGTGTCATTTGATAATATACAATCTTGAAGCTTACTCCACAAGTTATTCTTATAATTTTTCATTTTATAGTCCAACATTTTCCTATACTCCAATTTCAAATATTTAAAAGCATCCAAAATCGAAAAAGATGGAGCCTTAACCCTCAATTTCCCTACTTTTTTAATTTCATTCCTCATCATACAGCACTCCACGTCAAACCAGGGTTTTTGTTGTCCCAGAGTAATTTGTCTTTTAGGTCTTTGCCTTCTATTGAGTTCAGATGAAATAAAGGCTATTAGCTCATTAAATTTTTTTTTGAAAATCTGGGCTTAGCTTACTATTATTACAGGTTGTATTCATTTCAACTAAAAACTGATCAGACAGAATAATACCATCTAGCACCTCTTTTGAATAGGAATTCCACTTAATTTTTTCCCATATTTACTACACATATGCGAATCAGCATTAAATTCAGATTCTCTATCTAAGACATGATTATTGAACCCTAAAGCAATAGTACACATAATGGGAAAATGGTCACTATCCCATAGCTTGATTACCTTAAATTGAGTAACCAATAGGAAGTCCAAAGCTTCTACTACACAGAGATCCAAAACCCCTCCTCCTTTAACTGTTGGAAATGTAATTACCCCTTCTCAATCCCCCTTTGACCTACCATTCAAAATTCTACAATTATATTTTCCAAAAAACTGTGTAATGATATTCCCCTGCTTAGAAATTACCTTATCTTGTGACTGTCTCAAAGTGATATTTAATGAATCATCAATACACCAATCATTTGTTTGTTCCTCAATAAGATTACCCAAATGTGCATTAAAATCCCCTGCTAAAAAAATATTTATCCCTGGGAACCTAGATTTTAAGGATTCAATGCGGTTTCCAACCATCTCAGTAATCTTAGTATAATTTATTACCTTTAGTGCTGGAGGAATATAAATATTGAAAAGAGCTCATCTAATGTTATTAATGATCACAATATACATATAAAACTCATTATAGGCACTTACTTCAACAGTACTAAAGTCCAAATTAGAGCTATTATAAAAGCTAATCCGCCTTTATAATGCCCATAAGATTTCACTTTTATGCTGGAGATAACCAGGCTGAATAGCCTTCAAGCAATTGTTCATTTATATTTTTAACCCAAGTTTCTTGAACTAGCAAAATTGTAAACGAGCTCAACCATTGATAGCACTGCTTGTCCATTAATTTCCCCTTTAACTCAGCGACATTTCAGCATAATATATCAATTTCTTCCTTATCCAAATAATTTGACTGTCAAATAGTGTCATCACCACATTATTGTTGTATTTGAGCTAACCTCACTTATTACAGCAGTTTCTACCCATGAATTTGAAATAAATGATTCATTACTTTCCTCTTCCATTACTATATTTGAATTAACCCTAGTTCCCATCTGTTTCCTTCTTCTTTTATTAAAAGTCATATCTTCATCACCTTTCAAAATATGCACTTGTTCAGTTGGTTTAATATAGGCTGTAATCCGAGGTTGTATAAGTGTTGCCCCTTCTTTTTTCTCCATAGTTCTAGATCTCCCCTTCTTTATTACCAGACTTCTTGTTGGTTCTTTAACTTGATTCCTAATTGTAACATCTAATGTTACTCCTATATCCATAAACTTGTATTTTAATAAAATAACTTTCCATCTTATAATGGCATTTTTAAACACTACACAACCCCACCCTTTATTGGAGCCATCTCTATATCTATAAGTGGATTTAATATCTTGCCATCCTATGTTTGACCCTGCAAGACCTTTAACCAAATTATATGTGGTAAGTTTTAAAATACAATTATTCTCTGCTTTACTTTTGGCAAACCTTTTATGAATAAGGTTGGCAGCATTTCTCCCCTATTAATCAAATACTATTTTCTTTCCTCTGTTGTTCTAATATCTGTTTTATTACATTTAGTAGAGTTAACTTCAGTTGCTTTCACAAACTTAACTTTCTTTATTCTTGTTTTCTCTAAAACTTTTTATGTAATCCTTTCCATGTTGATATTTCCTACTACACCCTATTTTTCATTCCTACCTTTGTTCCTCTGTTCAGAATCTTTACTTTCCTGATAATTTTGTTTTTCACCTTTTTCTGCCTTTCCTTCATTTTATCTTCCTTCACCAACAGTTTCTTTCTTTCTTTGAGTTCTTTTACCTACTTCTCAATTTCCAAAACTTCCTTATTAGCTATATTATCTGTAATAGATCTAATACTTCTGTGTTCCCTATCATTTTCTAGATCTTTATCTGCTGATATATTTTTCTCAGTCTCGTATTGAGCAGCATTTGAGCTTAGTATTTCATAGTGGGGAATTTCTGCCTGACCATTTACAATATTTTAATTAACACCCTGACCATTATGAAGTTCTCTATCTTTCATAAAAGTTATTACAAAACATCTAAACAATGTAACCAGTTCCAGGAGCTGTTCATTTCCAAAGCTTATTTCCTTCTTTAACTCCTTGAATAATGATAAAACTGAAATTTCTGTAACATAATCTTTATGAAACTGACTCTCAGGTTTACTCAACTTAACATCGCAGTGCTCAGGAGAATTATTTCTTCTGTTAATATGAGAGTTTGGAAACACACTACTTAAATCTAGTTGACAACCCTGAGCCTTCATATTCTGTTTAGTAATGTATGGGATTGAAAAGAATCAAAGTTCTCAAAGAAATGAACCATTTTTTGACATACTATTTCTGAATGATTTTCAAATCAATAACTTGTGTAGATGATGCAGCTCCTGAAGCTGATATTCCAGCACACATTCTCTTATTATTTTCTCATCACAATCAACCAGGTTTATTAAATTAGAAACATCTCTATCTGATGGTGATTTATTCTCTTCATTACCACCCTTCATAATTACTGGACATGTCAAATCGGATAGGTGAAGATCTGGACCCATAACATTTGAGGCACTCGAAGCCTTGGTCCCAATTAATATCTTCTATTATTTCATGTTCTTTCAAAGCATAGTTCTTCCTTGGCTTTCTAGACACCAGTGATTCTTCCAGATCTCTAATTTGTTTTAACAAGGGATGAGTTGAAGAATGGGTACCTTCATAAGATTTCTCTACAGGGGGGGAGTTAATTTTGGCTGGAAGTTCTTAGCCACTTTTTCATCTCCCCTAAGCTCAATATGAGCCACTGAGGGGCACATAAACTGAGTTACTTTTTGATTTCCAGTCACATTACTCCCCAACTATTTTTCACTATTCCCCCTTTTTTCCCAATATTGTTATTCCTTTTACTATAAGTTTTGACCACTCCCTTACCTATCTTATGAGGCATGATCATTTTTATACCTTTACCAAGCAAATTCAAAACCACAATAAAAAAATCTTACAATCTTAAAATTCCTTAATAGAATGGGGATTCCGACAGGCTTATCAAAATGCTACTTTCTTTATCATAAATAATGAAGCAAAGATTTTATAAATTTTACAAATGTCAGTTCATAAAGTCTAACTAAGCATCCAAAAAATGCATTCAGGAAGAATTGCATTCCTCATTCTATATGGCCAAAGTTCAGAAAGAAATGAGCACAGCAGATCAAATATGAAGAACCAGTAATAACCCCATTCCACTTCTTAAGGGCATGTGGTGTTCTCACTAAAATAAATGAATAATAATATAATTAAATTATTACCATTTATATTATCTGCTAGCTATAACTGAAAAAAATTATTCCAAAATATACCACAACAAGCTAGGATCTTTATAACATACCTATACACCCAAAGTTTACTGTTTTAAAATATGCTAATACACTGACTTACTTTCTTCAATCTCTTCAGCTTAAAATAACCAGTGAAGTTTATTGCAGCCCTTGCTTAGAATATCTTCAAAATGGAACACGAACAGAATGTTTGAATATTCAAAGCGAATTCCACAAACACTGGTGCTACGACTGATGAAACTCACCCATTTTAAATAAATATTTAGATTAAGATGCACCATTCATTAAAAGCGGCTTCTCCAAATGCTTCAAAGAAGCCCAACACTCCAAACACTTAAACGCTTAAAATTCTACTGCACAAAGATTGCTCTGCTTTGCGCACTTCAAAGGTCAAGAAGAACTGACTGGATAACCCCTGTCTTGTGCTTATACTTCTAAATACTCCCACTACTAATCATTTAACAATTAGTTATTAACTAGATAGCACTATTCAAACCATGCACATGCACGTGCTTATGCTTGTGCTTCTAAACTATCCCCCACCATTTTCCAGTTAAAAAATCAACTACTAACTGTCTCACAAGTATAGCCTCTAAATCATTAATCAGGATCATTGAATAAACACTAGCATGTATGGACTGAACTCAAAGAAACTCCTGTCACATATGCACGTATATATAAGTAAACTGCTAAGCTATTAAGCTTACTTAGTATTGCCTCAGCAACTATCACTAACTAACCTAGTAGCTTTGAAAACCTATTTACTCTCTTCAAATAAAAATAATTTAAAACCCAGGTACAAATAATATAATTTAAAAATACCTGAAACTGTACAATCACAATATTTCACTTATATTACTGAGAAGTAAAATGAACAAATGAACAAATAATAAGATTTGTAAAAGAATAAAAATTATAAATATGCACAAGTGTGCACAACAGCAAAATAACTTAATAACAGAGAAAAAAAACTCAGTTTTTGAAGCATGAAGTGTAAAGTTCCGAATTTAATCCCGGACGTGACTTGGGTTTGCTTAGCACATTTATTAAACATATAGTTCATGCAGCTCCTTGCTTCAACTTCCCCTTCATCCACTTTTAAAAATGTAATATTTTTAAAAGTTATCAAGAGTCACCAGGAGAAAAAAGTTGCCAAGACCTGGGAAATTTTCCTCATACAAAAGTCCTAGACAACTTTCCAAAACATTGTTGTTGTTTTTTTTCTGAATATTTCAAGATGTTTGCTCCAGTGTTTTCTAGGATCTTGTAGAAACCTCAAACCCTCGTAACCATCGTAGCCTTGAAACCTTGAACCCTTGAACTCTTGAACTCCTCTTTGAAGTTTTGAGCTGGAGCCGCAGCTACGGTTAGCAAGTAACGGACCCCCCGACCCTGGGAGGCCCATGCCGCCACCAAATTGCCAACCTAAGAGCAAAATACAAACAGAACACACACATGAATGGTCAGTCACATAAAGATAATCTGGAAAGCTAGCAGACAACAGGCAATGGTGGCATACCTTTAAATATAACTTTTAAAGCACTGCAAGCCTACTTCTCTGTGCTCCTCCACAACACAGAGAATGCGTAGCGTCCTGACCTTTTGCTTGGCTGGCAGTATAGCCCCAAGGTTAGAGTAGCCTATCACAATGGCAAATAAAAAAGGAATAAACATTGTGTCATGAAATGTTAGGGGCTTTTCTTCACTGGTGAAATAAACATGTGTCCTGACAGCTCTGCGCAAGTGCCAAGCCCAGGTGGCTGTCTTTCAGGAGACACACCTGACTCCAAAGGAGCACCAAAAACTGGTCTGGAATTGGGTGGGTTCTTGCTATGCCTCCTCCTTTTCCTCCCACAAGCATGGGGTTGTGATATTGCTGCACAAACGATTATCTTTTCAGGTCAGCAGGGTGGTGGCTGACCCTAAGGAGGGGAGGTATGCCTTTGTTGAGGGATCCTTATCCATGGTAGGCATAACCTTTGGGAATATCTATGCTCCGGCAGTATTCGATCCCTCTTTTACCAATCTCTCTGGATCTTCTGATCAGGAAGCAATTTCAGGGTCTGATTATGGGAAGAGATTTTAATTATACACCCGACCCAGGCCATGATCACTCGGGGGAAGGATAGAGGGGGGACTTTATGAGGAGATGGAGGGAAGGAATATTGGACCTCAACTTATTAGATGCTTGGAGATCGGCCAACCCTACATCCAGGGAATACTCTTTTTTTTCTCTAATCCTCCCAAATCATGGTCCTGTATAGATCATATTTATATTGACACAGGCCAGTACTCTAAGTTACTGGGCATCAAACACAGACCCATTCATATTTTGGACCACGCAATGGTCATAGCAATGATAAGGCTGGGGATGGGAGATATTAAGAGCACCTTGTGGAGGTTCCCACATATTTGCTAGGGCTGAAGGAGTTTAAGACATATTTAAAAGATCAAGTCAAACAGTACACCAAGCTTAACAGGAAACAGCTCCATGTAGCCAGGTCTTCTGGGGTGCTGGGAAGGCTTGTTAAGAGGGCTGTTATTAGCTTTGTGGCACATTGTAAGAAAAATAGGTTCAGACAGCAGAACAAATTAAAGAGTAAAATTCAGGAACTGGAGCACAGAGCAGCAAGAGGGGAAGGGGGAGAAGTGCTCCAATTGCTTGCAAGTACATGCAGTTTGCTCTTTTCAATTTTGGTGCCTTCTCAGGGTAGCGCTATTCACTCCATGCCTGTGTAGAGCTCCCTGATTGGCTGGTCTTGCTTGCCTGAGACCGGAGCCCCCAAGACGTGTGGCTTAATGTAAGCCTGCATCCCTGTACTCGGCTCCTAACTTATATATTTTAATTTAGCCTGTTCTGCTCTGCCTGTGTGAATTACCTTACCATTCCCCCCGCTGCAGTTTCTCTCCAACTGTATGTGCACTGATTCATTGCTATCTCTGCAAACTTCCCCTTGATTTTTGTCCCACCTCCCCTCCCCTCCCAGGCCTCCATTAAATGTACACAGTCTCTGCCTCCTATCTGATGTTTCATTTACTGGTTACTTACTGTCAACATCTGCTATTCCTCCCATCGCTTTTGCAACTAAGCCTGCTAGCAGCTTTATCTTATTCTGTCTTGCTGAGGCATACCATTTTGGTACTTTAGGTTTGCTTATTGTTCACTATCCTATCCTGTCTTGCTGAGGTATCCCATTTTGATATTTTATTTATTTGTTTGTTTATTTCAGAGATCAGATATACCTTTGAGTCATAGACTCCTTTACAAAGGTTCCGTCACATGTAATAGATACAGATACACAATACAGAATGCAGATATACAATACAATACAATAAATGTTACAGAGTAAAGACATTTTATAACAAGAAATAAATTAGCTAAACCTTCAGAATAGAACAGTTTGAGACAGTTAGAAAGTAATGGGAACTTAACATCCCTGAGAAGGCAGAATTATGAGATGTATGAAGAGGACCAGAGGCCATTGTCAAGTAGTAGATGGGCGGGGCACTGGTTCCACGTACAGTCGCAGATAGTTGTGGGCGAAGGTGGGCCCTAAGGTGCATTTTGAAGTGACCAATTCTTTGATCAAGATGCAAGGAGGAGGGTAGGTTATTAATCCACAAGGGTGCCCTGTAGCAAAAGGATCTTTGGAATTGGGTTGTGCGACAGGAAGGGATGGAGAGACGATGGGAGTCTGAGCTACGGGTGTGCTGTGAGCTTTTGAGTCCATGGTGATTAAAGGTGAGTGCTGCAGGGAGAGGCCAAGGGAGATTTTTAGCAAAGACACAGATGTGGAATTTGATTCTGTTGTCCAGGTTAAGCCAATTGGTGTCCTGATAAAGCACACAGGTATGGGTAAGCCTGTCACTCCCTAATATCAGACGGCAGGCCTTGTTTAGGACAAGTCTAAGACTATCAAGGGCTGAGGAGCTTGCCCACTGAAAGTCAGAAGGCCATAGTCGAGCAGGAAAGTATTGAGGAGGAGATAGCAAGCTTAAGGGCCTCTGGGGTTAGGCAATGTTTAAAGTGGTGCAAAAGCCTAGTCTAATATTTGGGCCTTAGATAATTGATGAATATGCTCATGATAGGTAGGCCAGTGTCCAAAGTGATGCCTAGGTACTTAAAGAATGCACAAATTCCAGGGGTCTGAGGCATGAATGTTATTCGAGAAAGCGTCCTATCCTGGGTTCTGCTAATGTAAAAGCATACCTTTGTTTTTTATAGTTAATAGTAAGGCGTTGAGAGACAAATCAGCTTTTGACAGCCTTGAAGGAGGACTGGAGGGAATGGTGGAGTTGAGGCGGTCTGGGTTGGAGGAGAAGATGACAGCGTCATCAGCATATAATAATAGGTTGGAGGGCAGGATGCGGGGAGGGAGTTAAGGAAGAAGCTGAAGAGGACCCAAAATGGACCCTTGAGGGACTCCTGAGAGGACAGGCGATTTGGAGGATAGGGTATTGCCAATTTTAACTTGAAGAGACCTATTGGTAAGATTGTCTGCAAACCAACCCACTACTTCCTGTGAGAGACCTAGGTTAAGTAAGGATGTTTGTAGTAGTGAGTGGTGGACGGTATCAAAGGTCTTAGTGAGGTCAATGAAGATTGCACCTGTGATGTGGCCTTTATCCAATGCAGTATGGATGTGTGATGTCAGTTCAAGCAAGGCAGTGGCCGTGCTGTGACCTTTGCGGAAACCATGTTGTTGATTGCAGAGAAGGTCATATTTGTTGAGGTGGTCAGTGAGCTGATCCAAAACAATTTTCTCTAATGCCTTGGAGAGGGGGGGAAGTATGGAGATTGGGCGGTAATTGTCTGCGGGTGCGATCACCCTTTAAATATGGGTGTGATGGGGCGGATTTCCAAATGGCAGGAATTTACCTAGTGAGAGGAGAGGTTTAGAATGTAGGTGAGGGAGTTAGGACTTCCTTGGGGAGAGTCTAAGAATTCTGAGATCAGGGAGTCGGCTTTGGAGGAGGTGTGGCTAAGGGCAGCAGTAAGGTATGGTTCCGCAGACTTGAAAGAGATGCTGCGAAAGTAAGAAGGGGGCAATGGGGTGTGGGAGGTATGCTAGGAGCTGGTGGGTCATAGAAGCTGGGGAGAATATGGCTAAGGTTGGAGAAGGTATCACTGAAAACTGCAGCAATAGTTGTTGGGTCGGAGGTCAGGGACCCATTTGACATGACCTGGGAGGGACCAGGTTGGGGACCTAACTGCATATTTCCTTGATGTTGTTCCAGAACTTACGTCCAGAACCCCAGGGCCGAAGTTAAAGCAGATTTATAGTACTCTGCTTTTGCCCTGCGAATAGCCCAGGTGCAATCATTCTGAGCCATTCTATAATTCTGTCTGTCATGGGGAGGCCGGACTCAATGGAGAGATGCCATAATGAGTCTCTATGCAGCATCAACGACTTGAGCCCTTGGTGAACCAAGGAACATGATTGCCTTTCACCATTCTTTTTGTTGAGCAGTGCATAAGCGGTCACATATATTATTGAAGGACCATGTAAATAGGTTCAAGGCGCTGTCTAGGTTTACGGTGTCCGAGATGAAGGACCAGTCCACGTCTCTGAGGTGCGCTTTTAATTGTGCCAATTTACCAGGACCAAGTTTGCATTGCACAATTATTTTGGGAGGAGATCTTGGAATTTTACAGGTCCATGAGCAGAGCACTGGAGAGTGGTCGCTGAGGGCGTCTGGAAGGATGGTAACGTTGGTGATCTTGCCCGGGCGATTGGAGAAAATGAGGTCCAGTAGGGAGGAGGATCCAGTACGTGGATCAAGACGAATGGGGGGAGTAACCAGTTGAGAAAGGTCTTGGGCTATGGCGAGTTCAATGTAAGGGATGGCATCATTACTTAGCCAATTGATATTAAAATCACCAAGTATTAGTAGTTCTGACTGTGATGATAGTGTGTCCAGATACGACAGTAATGCTATTAAAGCTTATTTTTGGTCCCTTGGGGGAATGTATGCTGTTGTTATGTATAAAGGGTTATGGGCTCTTCCCAGAGTCAGTTTGACAGTGAGGGCCTGTGTGCCAGCCCCCAGCTGAGGGGCATGGAGTAGGTGCCCATGTAAGGTATCCTAAGTGTAGAGGGCACATCCACCCCCTCTCTTACCATGTCAATCTGCACGGTAAAGGGTAAACCCAGGCAGTGATATGGAGGAGCCCGGAGTCCGAGGGGTGAGCCAGGTTTCAGACAATGCTATGACATCAGGTTGGTGCATTAGTACCCAACCCTGGAAGGAGTCCCACTTTTTTAGGATGCTGCAAATATTGAGAGATGCAATGGGCAGCTGACCCTGATTACGTTGGAGAGGCAGCATGACCCTTGGTGGACCAGGATTAGGATGGATATTCCCAGACAAAAGGAGGAGGAGGAGAAGCAGGTATCTATAGGAGGGAACCTGGAACACTTCCTCTTTTTAAAGAGGGATATCTGGGTATGAGGTTTAGTGGTGGGGACGATAGGGATGGGTAGTGCATGTGCATTCAGGTAGGCCTGAAGGAGGTAAGGAAAGTTAAGGGTGGCCAACGGTGTTACATGTTCAGGTCGCTGAGACAGTACAGCACCTGGGGGAGTGGCCAGAGTGGACTGGCTAGAGAGGCAACCGAGGTGAGTAAGGGGAGAGAAATCTATTTGCCAAGCCCATATAACAGGGTCATGGGGGGGGCCGGTGGTTACCCAGCATGTCACTAGCTGCCAAGCATTCAGACTGTGGGCAGATGTAGAGGAGGGGGGGAAAGGTGTAACAGGATAAGACAGGGAGGGGACTGGGCAGTGGGGAGCAAATGCAAAGCAGCAGGATAATAGGAAGCATCCTGACACTAAGAGATTGGAAGTTGTGGGGTGGCAGTGAAACAGGAGATCAGTCAGTAGAGCAGCCTCTAGTGGTTAAATAATATAAGCTGCTAATGGAGAACTTGTATGCTTGCTTACTGCTCACTATCATATCCTGTCTTGCTAAGGCAGTTGATTTAGGTCAGGGGATCTCTCTAGTACTTAGTCTGCTCCAGAGTAGTAGCCAAGAAATTTGCTTCAAAGCCTCTCTGCCCCTAGCACTACTCTATAGTCAGGTGAACTCTTTTCTTATTTAGCCCGACAAGGAGCTGTACTTAAGTATTGCTGCTTCAGGCTCCACTGCCTATAGTACTATTCTGCAGGGATTAAGAAATTCTCATCCATTGATAATCCCCTCTTGCCAGCACTTGCAGTGCCCATTGGGTGATAGTCTCATAATGAGGGCATATTACCTGCTTCTGTGCTTGTCTTTGCTCATCTTATATGTATTGGACCCAAACGTGAATCAAAAAATAACTCCTAGAGTGGAGAATGGCTCTGTTTTTACATTGTCTGACCGGGACTTTTCCTGTCAAGTAGAAGAACTTGTATGTGCTCTAACTTCCCCTAGCCCACTGCTGGTCCTTCACCTGCACTGGCATACAGGAACTCTCCTAGAGCCTGCCCACAGGGGTACACCACCTTCTGCATACTTCCCCCTACTCCCATTGACTCTCTCGGTCAGGGTATTATTGTATGCAGCATCAGGCAAACTGGGAACTAGCCTCAGAACTCCCTATACTGCCGCAGACAAATCACGTAACCGAAAGAAGACTCAGCCACTCACACTTCTCCTAGGACTCTTGTTCCTGCTTTTACTATGCTCAGGAAATGTTGAGCTTAATCCAGGCCCTCTGGCACCCATGGAATACCCAGCAGAGCTACAAAGCCTCAAGGGGCTTAGATCCTTGCATGTTAATGTATGTAGCCTATTTAAAAAAATCACTTCAGTTCAGGCCTGGGTATATCATACTGCTCCAGATGTTCTGGTGATTACGGAGTCCTGGCTCCGACCAGTAACAACAAAGTTAACATCCCCTCCTACTCTTTGTTCAGAGCCAATGGGCAAATCAGAGGTGGTGGGGTACCTAGTTACATCAAGGATAAATTCTCTGACTCCATAATTGACTCAACCTCTGTCCTAAAAGAATTTGAAAGCTTGTCATTAAAGACTGAAATTACTACTGCTGTCTCATTATGTATAATAGGATGCTACAGACCCCCATCAGCTGGACTACAGTTGTTAAAACAGCTCAGAAACATCCTGGGTTCGGCATCTTGAGAGTATATAATACTAGGGGACTTCAACTTAGACTGGCTCTTCAGTGCATCGACCCCACTTAAAATGTTCTGTAATTCTCTTCGTTGTCGCAGCTAATAAACAAATCTACTCGTCCTAACAAGCTCAACCCTAATAACAGTACTCTCTTGGATATCATTTTAGTTAACAAACCCCATTTATTCTCCCATGCTGGCGTCTTTTTCTCTGATATTAGCGACCATTGCTTCATCGCGTGTGTAAGATCCACTCTTAAATCCACAACTGCATCAAAATTCTCCTTTAAAAGGTGCATATGCAACTTTGATCTCCATGGGTATACTGTATATCAGAGCTAAGAGACTCCATGCGATGGCCGGACTTCTATCTAGCCAAGTCCCTGACTACAGCTTATGATATTTTCTCAGAAATTGTGCTAGGGGCTCTCAATAAGTATGCTCCCATAGTAAAAGTTCATGCCAGAAACAAATCCTGTCGGTGGTTTATGGAAGACCTGAAAGATTCTTTGCAGAGTAGGGATGTACTCTGGAGAACTGCTAGAAAAACTAATTTAATAAATTACTGGAATTCTTTCCGGAGGGCGAGGAACCTCTGCACCAAAATCGTCAGAGAAGCCAAAGCTAATTTCTACCTCTCTCAACTGGAGAGCTCCTCAAGAAATGCCTCCAAATTCTGGAGGATGATCCAAGACATTGAAGGTCACACCACTGTTAATTACCTACCTACTAAATTATTGATCGATAATACTGTCATCTCCAACAGACCGTCTATCCTCGTGCTCTCAATAATCATTTTGCCACTGCAGGGCTAGCCTTTGACTCCTCTCCCGCAAATGTCCTCTGCCAACAACTTGGATTGGATACACAAGAAAAACCCATCCCCAGTCTATCCTTCTCTCTGCAGCCTACCTCCCTGAAAGAAGTCAAAGATCTTTTCCTTCAGCTGGACACTAGGAAAAGTGCCGGGGCCGACCTCATTGACTCGTACTTCTTATGGTCAGCTACCATGTTCCGCTGGGTCCCAATTACTCATCTCTTCAACTTATCTTTGTCCCGGGTGACCTACTGCCCATTTGGAAAAATGCACTTGTGGTCCCTTTGTTTAAGTCAGAAGATCCTAGTGACCCCAATAACTACAGGCCAATCTCCCTACTTCCAGTCCTGTCAAAGATGCTGGAGAAAATAGTGAACTCCCAGCTTCAGAAGTACCTGGAATCAGAAAAATTGCACAACCTGTTACAATCCAGTTTTAGAGCACAGCACAGTACAATCTCTGCTCTAGCTAAGGTGACAAATGACTGGCAGCTTGAATTAGACAAAAAAAACTTTGTGCAGTTTTCTTGGACCTAAGCAAGGCGTTCGATACCGTTGATCGCAGACTGCTTCTTTCGTCCTTCCGGAACATTGGTTTGGATTCTCTATCCCTTAAATGGTTCTCCAACTACCTCTCGGGATAACTTCAACAAGTAAAGGCAGAAGGGAAGTTTCTCCACAAAACCCTATTGAGGGGTGTACAGCAAGGCTCCATTCTTGGTCCCTTGCTCTTCACCATTTATATTAACAACACAGATGACCCCATCAAAAAAGCACAAATACACCTATTCACGGATGATACGGTACTCTGTGCTAGTAGCCCCACCCCCTGATGCGGTCTGTAAAGTCCTTCAAAACGAATTTAATGTGCTGCAACGTCAGCTTATAAATCAGAAATTGCTCTTAAATGCAAAAAAAACAAAAAAAAACAAAGCAATGTTCCTCTCGCCCCTTCACAATGCAATAAATCCTGCAATTGCTGTGGCACTCCTGCAGATCACTACCATTTAGGTGAGCGGTTGGACTACATAGCAAAGTTCAAGTACCTGGGGGTCTGGTTAGACCATAGACTTACTTTCACAGATCACTTAGAAGAACTGGCAAAGAAACTTAGACAAAGACTTGGTCTGTTCTTTAGGATTAATAATCTCCTCACAAGAGATGCTAAACTGAAACTGGTTCAAACTACCTTTCTTTCCCTATTGGATTACGCAGACTTTCTATATAGTCAGGGACCTGCAGGTACCCTAGCCAAACTCGATACACTTTATCACAGAGCCATAAGATTTATCACGGGTTTTCCATACTCAACCCACCACTGTGCATTGTACACGGCAGTGGGATGGTCATCCCTTGCTTACAGACGACAAAAAAATGCTGCGGTTTGGACATACAAAGCTATGTCAAATAAACTGCCCCAGTATATCTCTGTTTACATTTTTTCACTCTGGGGAAGTATGCCCTGAGAAGCACCTCATATATCTACCTTTATGTTTACAAAGCAAAATCTCGCATTGGCTGAGCAGCCATCAGCTTTGTGCTCCCTCAACTGTGGAATAAGGTGCAAAAAACTTTGAAATTAACTCACCCCATCAGCCTAGCAGCTTTTAAATCTCTATATCTACATCATAATAAGGAGTTCTGTGCCTGTCTACCCTAAATAGTGACTCCTATAAGTCCAAGTACACTCTAATTACTACTGTTAAAGACTGATCACATCTATAATCGACTCTTCCCTCTCCCCTTTTCTGCCCCATATCTGTCCTTCCACATTCCTTTGACCCTGGTTCCAGCTCTAAATTCTCCATACCGTATCACTATATATCTTTTTATATTAGGTTTTATTTGTGTTGAGTGCACCTGATATGTATATTTCTTTACTTATATGAAAAATTGTGTCTACCCAAAACTAGCTGTATCTTCTGTTCCAAACTTATACAACTGTCAATGCCACCTGCTGATACTTTGTATAAACTGTATCATTGTATCTCACTTTATTTGTATCATTGCTGTTTTCTTGTGTGTTGCATCCCATGTATATTGTCCCTTGTTCCTTGTTGACAAACCCAGGTCCACCTCGAAAATGAGCTTGCTCAACGGTGATCGCCTGGTTAAATAAAGACTTTGATTGATTGATTGATTGATTGAATGGGTACAGAGGGATTCCCTTAATAGCAGCTAGGCTGAAGAAGCCCGCAAGCAGTTATTTTTTTATTAGATATAAATTTTATGAATGGGGGAATAGACCAGGACCCCAATGGTAAACTTTATCAAAGATAGAAAGGGAACAACACAGGTACTGGGGATGAGGGACTCCAGGGGCCTACTGCTTAGGGACGCCAAAAGTATTGTGGAACGTTTCAGACAATACAATTAGACCCTGTATCAGGCAGAGCGCATTGGCACTGTTAGCAAGGCAAAAGAGGTTCTGGATAAGATTATGTTACCACAACTCTCAGAGCAGCAGAAGGAGGCTCTAGGACAGGAGATTACTAGAGTGGAAATTAGGACAGCAATACATGGTGTGAAACCAAGTAAGGTGAGTGGACCTGATTGTCTACCTGCAGAATTTTATAAATCGATACTGGACCTGGTTGTGGAGCCCCTGTGGGGACGTTTTTAGGGACGCCAGAGATGTGCAGGGAGGCCATTATTTGTGTCACACTGAAGCCCAGGAAGGATCCACAGGAGTGCGCCTCCTACAGTCCAATATCTTTGGTGAATTGTGATACAAAAATATATGCCAAAATATTGGCTACTCAGCTAGACCACATGCTCCTGGAGCGGATTCATCCAGACCAAACCAGGTTTATCAGGGTGGGCACTCATATCATAATGTAAGGAAGGTCCTTAATGTTATTCAGTGCTCTTCTCAGCATCCTGGTCTCACAGCTGTACTTTCCATGGACGTTGAGAAGGCATTTGACCGCATTGAATTTGAATACCTCTTCGAGGTCCTGGGAAGGTTTGGTCTGGGTGAACACTTTGTAGGCTTAGTTAAGGCATTGTATGGAGCCCCCCGGGCTTCAGTATTAGTGAACAGATCCCTGTCTGATCAATTCCCACATTACAGAGGCATGAGAGAGCGGCGCCTTCTCTCCCTGTTACTGTTTGCTTTGGCCATAGAGATGCTGGCGATTAGTATTAGGAATGACCCAAGTATCTTGGGCATCTTAGGGAGGAGTGGGACCCAACATAAAGTGTCCTTGTATGCAGACGATATGGTTTTATATGTAGTGGACTCCAAGTCATCAATACCCCCGCTAGTGGCTCTGATTTTGCACTTTGCTGAGTTCTCTGGGTATAAAATAAATTTAGGGAAGTCAGAGATCATGTATTTGGGACAGAATTCTGATCCCGTAAATGGGAATTGGGGACTATGAACTGTGGCCACCTCTTTTAAATATTTGGGCATGAACATAGGAAGGAATATTTCCTCCCTTTACCGCCTCAACTATTCCCCTATGATTAGCACCTTGACAGAGGAGATGCGCAGATGGAAGGCCTTGCCTCTATCTTGGTTGGGGTGAATTAACCTAATCAAGATGAATATTCTGCCGCAGATTCACTATTTACTGCAAATGCTCCCAATAGGACTCAGTAAGCATGACATCAGGAAGCTAGAAAGAGCCATCTTGGATTTCATATGGTAAGGCTAAAGGGCTAGGACTAGTTTGGGAAGGTTGAAGACTGACGTAAGTAAAGGTGATTGCATTTCCCTGACCTAAGGAATTATTTCCTGGCTGCACAATTTAGATGCCTTAAGGACTGGGTTAATAGGTCACCAGAGGCCGGTTGGCTAGACCTAAAGGAGATGGATTCCCAAGGGTGGTTCCTATCTTATCTTGCCAGACAGGAACGCAGGGTTTACCTCACTCTAGGCTCCCCTAGTCCACTGGTGGTAGGTGTTCTTGACAGCTGGGTGCAGATTAAGAAAATACTAGATGCAGCGGAGGAGACATACCTGCTTTTGATTGCTAGAAACCCTTTCTTTCTGCCCAGTGTGGAGGACCTTACTTTTAGGGTATGGGAGAGATGGGGAGTCCATTGTTTCGTGGTTCTATTTATGGGGGGTGCTATGTGCTCCTTTGTGGACCTAAGGAAGGGCTTGGAAGTCCCAGGGAACCTCTTATTCAGGTTTCTCCAAGTGAGGAACTACATACACTCACTGGATAGATAGCAAGTCCCAGGGACCCCTCTGGAACAAGTGGAGATATTGATACACCGGGCCAGGAAGGACCCTGGGGGGCTGACATGGAGAGCTACTCAACTACTGCAGAAATCAATCCCAGATGTAACACAAAACAGACATAGGCTTTGGGAAAGGTTTTCGGAAGGGAACTGGACCATTATATTAGAATCGCACATGGGGTAGCTGGCTTGTGATAAATATAAAGAGGCATCTTATAAATTTATACATCAGCTGTATTGCTCCCCTCGGTAGTGGTGCACCTGTTTAATCCAGCTGTATCGGAGACCTGCGGTAGGTATGGGACAAGAATAGGCACATAATTTTATTGTTTCTGGTCTTGTCCTACACTACAAGATTTCTGGGGAAAAGTGGCACATGAGCTGGGTACCATGTTGGACTGCCAGATGCCAGCCTCTCCGCTTGCACTCCTTTTTGGTGTCGAAGATGCTGGAAATGAGTGCTAGTTTCTACATAAGTGGTGGGTTATAGTTCTCCTGTTGGTAGCCTGACAGTGTATACTGAACACTTAGGTCTCTGGGGAGAACCTTACAGTATCACAGTGCCCTGGCAGTAAGATTACTAGCTCTAGCAAGGCTGTCATACTTGGTAAAGGATAGAATGGAAAGTTTTGTAAGATCCTGGGGGGCTTTTCTGGGCTCCTTAGATCCAGGTGAATTGCAATTACTACAGTTGGGCTACTGAGACATACTTTGTAGCGGTCTCATCTTTGGGGGGGGTGATGATCACAGCTGTTCAGAATTTCCGTGTTACCCCATTAATTCTGATGTAAATGTTTTGGGGGAACACAGAAGCATGGGAATTGTAGTCACTGTCCTGAACATTTAGACCATATGTAAAGTAGGATCTTTTGTCTCTTTAACTGTACCCTATTGTCTCTCTAGCAAAAGCATCACTGCTCTTTTTATAAGTCTTTGTCTGGGAGCTCGTTAAGAGAGCCTGCTTCTTACAGAATGTTGTTGTAAGTTTACAGAATGTTCTTGTCAGTTTCATTCCTTGCAGGTGCATCAAAACAGTACATGGTGTCCCAGAACTGACCTCTTGTTGACAACTCTGCAAAGGGCTTAAAAACTGCATCTCAAGTTAACCCCTTGAATGTTGATGAGCAGGGCTTGGAAGAGGAACAAAAAGAGAGGCAGGATATTCTTTTTCAGCACTGCAATTGTGCCCCCCCCCAATAACACATGGCGAGAGGGTGCAGCACCACCCATCTATTTATGCCTGCACTAATATCCCCAAAGAGCTTTTTGTAATTGAGGCTAAATAGTGCAGGTTGATCAGGGGTTATCCTTACACCTAACAATCTTGCTGTGTTGTTTGCAGCCCATTTAAAGGAGAAGTTGAACAGGAAGTCCATTGAGCATGAGACATCCATCTTACTAGCATCTGATTTTCCAAGTTGATTTTGTACCCTGAACATACAAACATACAAATTCACCAGCAGAAATAGGCCACCTGGTCTATCAAGTCTGCTCGAGTGTGCAGCTACCACCCTCACCTTGCAGCTGCCCGCCCCACCTCCCCTTCCCAATTACCCCCTCTCTCACCTTGTCCCATCCCCTTTTGAAACTACCCACTGTCTCAAAGACTACCACCTCCTCCAGTAAAGCATTCCATTCTGCCATGACCGTCTCCGTGAAAAAGTGCCTCCTCATTTCCATCCTAAATATTCCCCCCTCCAATCTAAGGCCATGCCCTCTCATGTCCCTCCCCCTCCTCAGCCTGATTATCCCTTCAGTGCCTGCCTTGTTTATCCCCTTTATGTACTTAAAGGTCTCAATCATGTCCCCCAGCCCCTTCTCTCCTCCAAGGAGTACATGTTCAACTCTCTCAGCCTCTCCTCTTATGGTCTGTCCTCCAATCCCTGGATCATCCTTGTTGCCCTGCGTTGTAGCCCTTCAAAGTAATTTCACATCCTTCTTCTGATATGGGAGCCAGAATTGCACACAGTACTCCAGGTGTTGCCTGACCAGTGCCCTGTAGAGAGGCAGGATTACCTCCCTGCTCCAGGAAGAAATTCCTCTTGCGATACAACCCAGCATCCTGTTGGCTTTTGCTGTCACCCTTCTACACTGCTCTGTATTGTTCATCATCCCCATTACAACCACCCCTAGATCCTTCTCCGCCTTGTTGAGATCTAACTGCACCCCTCCCAGCTGGCAACCCTTCCCTGGGTTCTTTGCTCCGAAGTGCCAGACTTTGCACTTTTTCACATCAAGCTCTAACTGCCACACTTCCGACCACTCCACCAGTTTGGTCAGGTCACCTTGCAGCCCCTGCCAACCTGCTATATTGTCCACCACTGTCCCCAGTTTGGTATCATCAGTGAATAGACTGATCTGAAACTTCACCATAGAGCTGCAGTTCCTCTAGCAGTACTGGAACAAATATTTCAGGGGAGGTAATTAAAAACAGAAAGGGAATCTTCCACATATAATGATATTTTATGATTCCTGCATTAATCCCTTTTATATTTTTGTTTTTCCTCATGAGTATCACCAGGGGTTCAATACAAAGTGCGAAGAGTAGTGGGATAGGGGGCAGCCCTGTTTTAGGCCCCTAGTCAGGAAGAATTGATTTGCTTGTCTACGATTTATTGCAGCCTGTGGGGAGAAATAAAAGGTTTTAATGCTGTCCCAGAATTTCTGTCCCAGTCCCATTGCCTCCAAGGTTCTGTGCAGAAACCTTTAGTCCACCCAATCAAACGCCTTTTCTGCATCCATAAAAATAGTAATAGCTAGAGCTGGGTCTGGGAATTTGTGCTGTCATGAAACTATATTCAGCAGGTGTCTGGTGTTGTATATGAGCCTCCCATTTATGAAGCCAGTCTGATTTGTGTCTGCTAGGCCAAAATCGATGTAAAGACCTTTTGGTCCATGTGCAGAAGGGAGTTTGGTCTATAGGAACCACACAGTGTGGAGTCCTTGCCTCACTTGGAGATTATGGTGATCTGGGCATACTAGCATGTCAGTGGGGGCCCCTCTCCCTTCTATACCTCCCTGAAGACCCTGCACAAATGTGGGTGGAACTCCTCTTTGAAGGTTTTATAGAATTCTGAAGCCAGCCAATCCCGGCCTGGGGCCTTCCCTGCCTTTAACCCTTCCAGTGCAATCTGTATTTCCTCCGTATTAATCGAGACCTCCAGAGTGTCTTTTGCTTCTTGTCACTAAATGCATTAGGAGCAAAAAGAGTGATTTGCCCACAAGTAGCTCCTCACATATCCATGTAATAACTCATATTGCCCCCATTTTCAATGTATTTGTCTAATCTTTTCTTAAAGGTATCCTTAGTGTCACTTGCAACTATTTGGGCAATCAACCGGAATGTATTCAGGCCATTTGCATACCCTGGACATGTGCAGTTCCAACTTTGTAGGCTGCCCACTGTCACAAATGCACTCAGCAGGTCAGGCCCTCTGCTCCCTCTGCTCCACAGTGCCAACCTCTGAGCACAATAGTGTGAACAGATAACAGAAGGGTAACCCTCCTGTCTGCTTTTGGGTCCGAATCACCTTTAGTCTCAAGTTCTGGGGGGATTCAAACTGTGAACCTTATACTAGCGTACTCAATGTACAGGCTCAGATACGTACCCTCTTCGGGGATTGCGGTACAATCTTTCACCAGGGTCACCAAGCCAGGCTTCCAAAATGAACCCTTAAAACTCTGTAAAAGACCTTAGGTATATTCTTACCTTTTCTCAGTTTAGTAACACCATCAAGCTGTTTGAACAATTGTCAGACTTAACCATCTGTATGTCACATGCAAAAAAAAAAAGAACTGGCAGACACCCAGGCAGTCTCTTGAAAAAAAGATTTTACTAAAAGATGATAAAAATATGTCAAATGTAAACACAGAACAATATATCAAAGAGCATACAATCACTTAAAAGAAAGCAAAAAAAAAATACAGAACAAACTCCTACCAACATACAGTTAGTTCTTTTTTATCTAATGTATTACCTCTAAGTGCTTATCAGAGAGGTGTCTCTTTTTAGAGTCCCAAAATAATATGTCAAAATCCTCAGTTACAAGGATACATTTCAACCCCATCTCCCCACCTCCTTGGTGAGTGATCTAGCTCCTCCTTTTAGAATCAAAAAAATACAAACATGATGTCCTATCAGAAGGTATTTTAAATAATGTGACATCAGCAAAAACTCATTTCCCAAGTTATAACAGTCTTTAATCAAGCCTTTCCTTTGAACTGGTGGCTGATTCCTGTTTTCCCAAGGAACATCAAAGGTTTTACAACTTTTAACACCATGTTGTTATCAATGGATTCCTCTAGGACATCATAAAAGTTTATTAGGCCTATCCTCTGGCAGATGGCCACAAAATGCAATTTCTCAAGGAAGGTAAATTATATTACAGAGATCTCCTGGTCAGTGTAATACATCTCTTGAAGCTTCACTGAAACCTGGTGGGGGGGGGCACCCATGGAATCCCAGTCTTATGTGAGACAACCACATACTATATTTTTATATTACAAATATCATACAATAATTTATTTATTTATTTATTTAGTTTTTGTTGACCGGGTAAGTGCACTAGACAAATCCTGCCTATTTTCAGGCACGACCCGGGGGAGGGGGGAATACAGATGAATGCCAACTGACCTTGAACCAGATTAAGCTGCTGGTGGTATTTTTAGTGAATGAGAGAAATTTGGCCAGGACACCGGGGAAATTCCCCTACTCTTTTCGATAAGTGCCATGGGATCTTTAACATCCACCTGAACTACCACCAATCCAGGCAGATGGGACCTCGGTTTAACGTCTCATCTGAAAGACAGCACCTCAGAAATGCAGCACCCCTCTCATGCTGCATTACAGTGTCAGTACTGGGATATTAACCCAAGTGCCAGATGTGGGAACTGAACCCACAGCCCTCTGATCTCCCGGCCTCAGAGGCAAGTGTGCTACCTACTGAGCCACTGACACTGTATATAATCATAACCAGCTGGCCAAGTGTCACACCCACCGTTCCACAAAGGTGAAAAAGAGGTACTGCAGCCTATCAGGCTGGTGTGATGGACTGATTGTGTGTGGGTGGGTGGACTGCATTGGCCTGTGTACAGTTATATTACCCATAGCTATATACAGGGTCAGACTGGGGTAGAGGGGGCCCACCTGGACAGTGGCAACAGGGGCCCACCTGGGCATGCAACAGGGGAGGGCATAGAGTGACACAGTCTGATCAGTATACCACATGCATGTGATAAACCAGCTCTACATGCAACATACAGTCACCTGCAGTGCCCCACACCCCCGTATAAGAGGAACATGGTGATGACTGCAAGGAATGGCGGTGTACAGAGGGTGACCAGGTACCCAAGTGGGTGAATCCCCACTTATGTGCACCTATGGTGTACCACTGTGGGTGTGTGCCACAGATCAGTCCCTGGCTTATGCCAGGCTGCCACCTGTCCACCAGGTTACCTGGGCACCATTGCCCCAGATGGCATCCTGGGTGCATGCCACCCCCAACTGGCACCCTACAGGCTGCATGAGTACAGGCCATGGTCAGTGGAACATTTGCTGTATTGTGACTGTCTGCTCTGCTGGTGTGTCCAGGTGGCACCTGACAACACTGGCATGTGACTGCTGGATGTCTATGTCCAGGGTGCGGTGTGGGGTGTTACTCCCTGGACAGTGTCAGTGGTGACATGGCACCTGTGGCTCTGGGTATGTCCATCCTGGCATGATAGCTGTATGTGGGTGCCTGGAGCATGTTCTGATGCACCTCCAAGAGCTGTCTCTGGATGGCCTGCCTGCAGTTCTGTGAACCACCTGTGGGTGGCTGGCCGATTTAGGCCATCTTTTTGTATGCCTAACTTTGGGCAGCTCATTTCTGAGAAGCACGGAAGATGCACCACACATTCTGGCTGAATATAGGGATGCATGACATATTCATGGGAATGCCCCCTTTATTTGCACTGCATACATTATTTTTGCATGATGCTGCATCTGAAGATGCGTGACGCATCTCTCCCTTTTGAATATCATGGTTCCGTGCATTTTCTGGGATGCAGGTGCATCTCTTCTTTGCGCCACACATCTCCTTTGAAAATGTGGGCCTTTGTCTCCAGTTTCCATTTTGCTTTGTTTGTGGCATTTTTACAGATTCTTTGCTTGTTTTTAAAATTACCCCAGTTTATAGCTGCATTTTGATTTTTGTATCTTGTGTAAAGCTTGTTTCTGTTTTTTTATTAACTCCGTAATTTTTTTGGTTAACCATTTTGGTTTTAAACCTTTGTTGTTATATTTCTTAACCTTCTTCACATGCTTGTTAATTAAGCAGTAAGGCATGACAGGGTGTGTGTTATCGTGTAATAACGTCACTCCTGGGGTGGGTTGAAGCACGAGGTGAAGCCGAGTGCTTCCACCACCCCAGGAGTGATGTTATTACACAATAACACACATCCCTGGAGTGCCTTATTGCTATTATACAATGGCTCGTTGTTATACAAAATAAAAAAAAAAAAATGATTTTAAGGAATCCAAATGGTCATCAATGGCAACCAAAAGCAATTCAGTGATGTTATTGTGTAATAACATCACTGTCTCAGGCATACACTGACCAATGAGAATCCAGGAAATTTTCTTGCCATCGTATAATGATTGATAAGAACTTCTGTTTAAAGTAAAGCCAATTTTCTTCCACTGTTTTATCACGAAAGGCTTCCGACCAGTTTATTTTTTCTATCTCTTTATTCATGAGTTCTTTGTTAGCAAGTTTATATATATAGATTCCTGTACAACCCTTGGGTGTAATCTGTGTGTAATGTATGTCAAATAGAACGCATGCGTAATCATCATTTCCTAGAGGACAAGTGACCTCACATTTTTGCATGCTGACAGTTTCAGTACTTATAACTACAGTATGTCTAGCAGGTTGTCTCCTCTAGTGGGAGTTTTTACGTGCTGTTGCAAGTTTTCTATGCAAGTATCTAAGAAATCTGCACTCTGCTTACTAAGAGCAGTCTCTTCCTTCCAATTCAAGCCATTGTAATTCTTGTATCAGTTTTCTAACCTTCAATCTATCAAAGAAAGCATCTGTTTTTCCTTAATAGTTATTCGTCTCCTGCAAGTATAGTTCTTTGTAGAACTGAATTTCTGAGCTGTTTTATGTGGATCAGATTCATATTATTGGAGGGGTGTGGCCTTCTTCCTGATGTGCAGTGCTGTCCTGTTGGCAACCGCTTTGTGTAACTGCCAAGCCAGTATTTTCTCTGCCGGATTACCTTCTTCGTAAAACCTCTGATGAGAATAACTGAGGGCTCTTCAATCTTGTTGTGCAGCATTCTACCGAGTTTCAGTCTACACTCCTTTCTTAGGCTCCTCATTTAGAACAATCTTGTGTTCAGCCTTGAGGTCGAACAGCTTAGCCTCGAGCCCTAATTGCTCTTTTTTTATTTATATTATTAAATGATTTTTATGCTACATTGCATACACGAAACAGCAATACCAATTAGCATTTTGCAATGATATCAATACAGGATATACAGATACTTGATTCTTCGAGTTACCTTTATTGGGGGTATCTACATATTTCAAAGTTCATGTCCACAAACTCAGATCAATTAATGGAGCTCCAAGTTCAGCACAATATTATAAAGTCTATGCATTAAAAAACAGCCTTGACGACTGTTTATAGAAAAAAGAACATAATTCGAAATGGTATCACAGAGTTCAGTACTACACAAGAGTCCCTGCAAAGGAAAAACCTGTGTGCGCTCCAAACGATTCCCCAGTAACAGTCATTTGACATTGCAGAAAAACTACACTTTTTATTGAGACAGAATGATAACTTTTATATCTTGAAACTGGAGCATAGTTACAGAAGTACGTAACAGCAACAGCACTGACAGATAGGAGCATTTACCTCAGAACATGTTGGAGAGCGGAAGGATTGGCAGGATTTGTACTACGTGAATGTTGGAAATGGTGCATTGCCAGGCAACTCAGCTTCCCAAGCCTCCAGTCAAGAGGGCCAGAACACCACTTTGCAGCAAGCACTTGTAGTTCAGTTCAGTTTTATTGCATGACAAACAATAGTGTCTTTACAGAATTAATACAATTTGTTTAAAATTTACATTATCAGAAATTGACACGGTAAAACACACAATTATACATTAAATTTGAAAAACACGATCATATTTTAAAATTCACATTGAAATACAGCCATTTACAAATATATATATATTTAGTTCTCCTTATCACATTTATTGCATATTTCATAGAGTACCCTAATTCCATCTGTTTATTTTACTATTATCTTTCATTTACATATTTCTATTTTATATGCAGTTTTTTAACCTCTGTTTTCCTGCTAAATTTGTCAACAATTCCATATTTCTACACATTAAAAGGTAAGCAACCTGATATCTAGGTTCCATATTTAATAATGCTAATATTTTTCTCAGATATAGGTTTCTCTCACAACCACACAATGGGCACACGCACTTGTAGTGCTCTACACACTGTCTTGCTCCAAACTTCCTGCCATTAGTGTCTAGTCTCTCACTACTGAAAAAGCTGTTCCCACAGTAAGAAATATGTGTTAAATCAATATGTTGTTTCTCCTGTTAATACAAGCTCTTAAGAAAAGAAAAAAAAAAGGATGATTTAAGTCCAGATAGGAGTAGACATGTACAGGCTAAAGCCATGTTTCTCAATTTAACAATCAGTGCTAGGTAACTATTCACCCATGACACATTTTGGTGCAAACAAGTATTAATGCCAGGTGAAGGACCTGTCTTCAGGGAATCATGTCCAGACATTACTAACACATAGAAACATAGAAGTTGTCGGTGGATAAGGCCCACCTAGTCTGCCCTGCTAATCCTGTCTTAGCCTTCTATAGGTCCTCAGATGTTCCCCATGTTTACCTTGGTACCAGGATTCCTTTATGCCTATCCTACGCATTCTTGAAGCCTGTGATCGTTTCAGCTTCCACCACTTCCTCAGAGAGTCTGTTCCAAGCTCCCACTACCCTCTCTGTAAAGAAAAACTTCTTGACATCCCCCCTATGTCCCCCCTCAGCTTCACTGTGTACCTTCTAGTTCTTGTGCAACTCTTTTTCTGGAATATACTCCCTTCCTGTACCTTGTTCACACCTGTAAGATATTTATATGCCTCTATCATGTCATCCCTCTCCCTCCACTCTTCCAGAGAGTACACATTTAGTTCCCTGAGTCTGTCCTCGTAAGGCTTCAGGTGTAGACCCTGCATCATCTTGGCTGCTCTCATTTGAACCCCTTCAACCCTGTCTGTATCCTTTCAAAGGTAGAGCCTCCAGAACTGTACACAGTATTCAAGGTGAGGTCACACCAACGACCTATACAGGGGTATTGTGATGTCCCTCCTTCTAGTGGTAATTTCTCTACCTATGCACCCCAGCATCCTGCTGGCTTTCCCCACCACCTTGTCACACTGCTTATCCACCTTCACGTCATCGGAAATAATTACCCCCAGGTCATGTTCCTGTATCGTAACTGTCATTTCTCCCCCCCCCGATGGTACTTAGCTGCGCAGTTCCTGTGACCCAGGTGCATGATCTTACACTTCTTTCAATTAAAGCCCAGTTGCCAGACCCTTGACCACTCCTCCAGTTTGCTAAGATCCTCCCTCATGTGCTCCACCCCCCCTGGAGTGTCCACCCTGGTGCAAATTTTGGTATCATCTGCAAACAGACACACCTTCCCTACTAGCCCTTCAGCAATATTGCTGATAAATATGTTGAAGAGTACTGCAATCCAGCACTGACCCCTGCAGCACCTCACTAGTCACATTGCCTTCCCCGGAGTGCACACCATTTACCACCACCCTCTGATGTCTACCTTCCAGCTAGTTTCTCACCAATTTAACTACCTTTGGTCTCACTCTAAGGCTATTTAATTTGTTCACTATCCTTCTTTGGAGGAGGCATGGAGTTGAAGGCCTTGCTTAAGTCCAGATAAGCCACATCTACTGCCCCCCCAATCCACTTCCTTGGTTACCCAGTCAAAGAAGTCAATCAGGTTAGTTAGTCTGGCAGGATCTCTCCCCCCCCCCACATGAAGTCATGCTGCCTTGGATCCTGCAGCCCACTGGCCTCCAGCTACTCCCCTGATGGTCTGATGGCGGTGCTAGACCTATCGAGTTTACGAGAGGTGCATGGATCCAGGTGAGCTGGTACTTGCCTATAATGAGGCGGTGGCAGGGGCCCTGGATTCCATTGCTCCTGTTCGTGTTCATCCTCTCACCCTTGGACCTAAGTCTCCTTGGTTTGATGAGACTTTGAGGGAGTTGAGGAGAGTTGGACGAAGGCTGGAGAGGTGCTGGCGGAAGTCGGGTCAGGATTGTGACAAACTTAGATTGATGGATCACTACGTGATCTATCAATCAGCAATCTCTTGTAAGAAGGCAGAATTCCTGTCCAGAGAGATTGCTGCTGCACAGAATAGACCAGCTCAGCTCTTCCGGACTGTGGACAGATTGTGCAATCCAGTCTGTCTGCAGCCCAGAAGAGTGTTTTCTCAAGAACGGTGTGAGGAGTTTGCTCTATTCTTTTCAGATAAGGTTGCCACAATTAGATCAGACATCCATCTAATCCTCTCCAATGGGAGTGGTGATGGTCGGCAGGAGATGTTGGACACCCAGTTTGTGTGGTCTGACTTCAGCCTTCCTACAGTTGAGGAAATTGTGATGATCATACAATTCTTGCGTCCGACCAACTGTAGTTTGGATCCAGGCCCCACACGTCTCTTAGTGGGGTGTGTGGATAAAATTGGCCCCATCTTAGCTGAGATAGTCTGTAGGTCCTTGGAGTTGGGGATTTTTCCAAATCCTCTAAAGGAGGCGGTGGTTCAGCCTATCCTTAAGAAATCCTCCTTGGACCCGGACTGTCTGGCAAACTACAGGCCTGTCTCTAACTTACCCTTTGTTGGTAAAGTTATTGAGAAGGTGGTTGCTCTGCAGTTGAATGATCATTTGGCCAGCCACAATCTCTACGACTCTCTCCAGTCCGGATTTAGGAAAAGACATAGTACCGAGACAGTGTTGATTCGGGTGCTAAATGACCTCCTAATAGCGAGAGATCAAAAATCACGTTCCATTCTGGTCCTTCTTGATCTCTCTGCAGCATTTGATACTGTAGACCATGGTGTGCTACTGGAATGCCTGCGGTCTATCTGTGGACTGTCTGGTATAGTCCTCAGTTGGTTTCGATCTTACCTCGGGTAGGGCCTTGAAAGTGGTGTCTGGGATTTTTCCTCAGCATCAACCTCCTATCCTGGGGTACATGGTTCCATTTGGCACCCATGTTGTTTGCAGTATATATGTTGCCTTTAGGAGCGATTATTAGGCAGTATGGTCTGAGTTTTCACTGCTATGCAGATGATACTCAGCTGTACATGTCCTTTGCACCGTCACGATACTGCCTTGTCGGTTTTAATAACTGTCTTGCTGAAATCCAGGACTGGATGAATGTGAGTTGGCTGAGGTTGAATCCTGTTAAAACTGAGGTGTTGGTTGTGGGCCAGGATCGCCGGGAGGCGGGTTTATTGGTTGGATCACCCTCGGGTTTATGGCTTGGGGATACTCCGCTAATTACCTCAGACCGAGTGCGGAATCTGGGCGTTGTATTCGATGACCGCTTGACATTTAAATTTCAGGTGTCAGCGGTTGTCAAAACCTCTTTTTACCATCTGAGGAACATCGCCCGGGTGAAACACCTGGTTCCCCCCAGTGATCTGCCTACTTTGGTCCACACTTTCGTTACCTCCCACCTTGACTATTGCAACTCGCTTTACCTAGGGCTTCCTGGGGTTGAGATTCGCCGTCTGCAGCTAGTGCAGAATGCGGCAGCCAGGCTGTTGACTGACACTTCTAGGGCCAGTTATATAACGCCTGTGCTCCGTGGTCTGCACTGGCTGCCAGTTTACTAGCGAATTACCTTTAAGGTCGGTTTGCTGACCTATAAGGCCCTACATGATCAGGGACCGGTTTACCTGAAAGATCTCCTTCATCCCTATTGTCCCCCCCGCTCTCTCCGATCCACTGACAAGGGATTGCTGGAGATTCCAGGGTTGTTTAAAGACCTCAGGGGCTAGATCTTTTAGTTTTATGGCTCCACCCTGTGGAATTCTCTACCTCGTCAGTCAGTGGAAAGCCCTACTGTCCATAGTTTTAAAGAATCTTTGAAGACTCACCTTTTAGGAAAGCATATAATGATTTTTAATATTGGTGTTTGTTGTATTTGTAATTGTTTGTTTAGTATTGTATTTGTTGTATATTGTTTTGAAATTGTTTTATCTAGTGTTGTACAGGCACCTTGGTTTTTAGAAAGGCGCCTTAAACAAATAAATAAAGATTGAGATTGAGATTGAGATACTCCACCAACCTCTCCTTCAGCAGTGTCTTCATAACCTTGCCCACTACCGAAGTCAGGCTGACAAGTCCATAATTCCCTGCCTCTTCTCTGCTTCCACATTTGTGTAGAGGGACTATATCAGCCCTCCTCCAGTCCCCCAGAACCACCCCTGTTTCCATAGACAGGTTAAAAAGGGCCATCAGAGGTGTAACCAGCTCCTCCATGAGTTCCCTCAACACTCAGGGGTGTACTCCATCAGGGCCCATTGCCTTATCCACTTTTAAATGTAATTGTTCCCCATGGACCTTATCTACTGTGAAAGGGCTTGTGTCCATATCCTTGCACCCTTATTATCTATCACTGGTCCATTACCAGATTCTTTCACCATAAATACTGAGCAGATATATCTATTTAGCATGTCTGCTCTCCGATTTTCCTCCTCCTCCACACAAAACCCCCCTCTCCTTCAGCCTTATTATCCCTACTTTGGCCTTTCTCTTGTCCCCTGTGTATCTGAAGAATGACTTATCCCCCTTCTTCAATGATTTGGCAATCTTTTCTTCTGTTTGTGCTTTCACCTTCCTGACTGCCCTCCCCGTCTTCTTTTGTTTTTCCTGTGAGGTCTCTCTTTCCTCCTCCTCCTGAGTTATTTTTTTTATCTTAAAAAGGCCTACTTTTTTGTCCTCACCTTTTCCGCCACCTTCTTTGAGAACCAAAGAGGTCTGTTTTTTCCTTTTACCCTTGCTAACCTGCCAGATGAGATTATTGATATTAATTTTAGCCCACTGGTTCTCCACTCCCTCAAGTTCCCATATCTCAGCCAGGATGTCCTTGAGAGATTTCCCCATTTCCTCAAAGTTGGCCCTCCTGAAGTCTAGAACCCTAGTTCTGTTGTTATTTACTTCTACCTTAGTCCTTATGATAAACTGTACTGTATGGTGGTTGCTAGTTCCGAGGTGGTCACCCACCTTGACGTCAGCAATGCTATCCCCATTTGTCAATACCAGGTCCAGCATTGTCCCACAGTGGGTGGATTCCTCTACTAGCTGCCTGAAAGAGGCACCTAGTAGAGAGTTGAGTATTCCCCTGCTCCTGGTAGTTGCCACCATATGCAGGCTCCAATCTATGTCTGGTAAATAGAAGTCTCCGAGAAGTAGTACCTTCCCCACAGCATATTATTTATCCCCTCCAGCTTCCTCATGAACCCTCTTCTGCTACCCCTGGTCCTAGCCCCATCACCCTGGCATCCCCCAGGAATTTCTTGGGTCCCTCCCTTGTTTCCCCAGAGCTTACCTCCTCTGGCAGGGGTGATGGAGGCACCCCTTTCCTGCTGTCGCAGTCTGCATCTGGTTAGGGAGGGACCTGCCTCAGTAGCCAGGTGTGGGGCCTGTAGACCAGGTGGCATCATCTTGTCAACAAGAAGTGTTTTCTGTGTTCTTCCCGTGTCCCCTGGGATGTTAGCATCAAGGACGTGCCAAGCATGTCCCCACATGAGCGTGTGGTATGTTGCTTTTACTAACATCTCCCTCCCACTAGCCGTACACGCTGCACTGCCACCTGTGGTCACCAAGGTGGTGAGTACAGTAATGGAGCTGTCTGCTCTCCCTCCCCGGGGAAGGAGAGCATCTGTTGGGATGCTCAATCCTTCTCTTCCCCCCAGCTGACCTCCTGCAGCCCGAGATCGTTCCCAAACTTGGACTGCTGGCATGGGACAGGTAAGATGCTGCGCGCCTCAGCCCTCTGCACTACTGGACCTAACACAACGTATTACATAGATACATAGACACTGTAAGCAGATAAGGGCCTATGGCCACACAGTCTGCCCATTTGAGCTTGTAAGTTCACTTTATGTTTTCCTAGAAGTCTGTTGTCCCTTACCCCTGACCTCCAGAATGTCTTTGTCTATCCCATGCATTCTTAAATCCCATGATTGTTTCAGCCCCCACTATTTCCTCTGGCAGGGTGTTCCACTTGTCCACCACCCATTCTGTGCAGAAATTCTTCCTCACGTTTCCTCTGAATTGCCGTCCCTCCAACTTCATCCTATGCCCTCTAGTCCTGGAACATCTTTTTAGCTGAAAAATAGTGAATTCCTGCACCCTGTTCCTCCCTGTAATATACTTGTTTGTCTCTATCATATCCCGCCTCTCCTTCTTCTCCACCAGGGAGTACATGTTCAGTTCCTTCCACCTGTCTTCATAGGACTTGTGATGCAATCCATGCACCATCTTTGTTGCCCTCCTCTGAACCTTCTCTACCCTGTCTATGTCCTTGCGTAGGTATGGTCTCCAGAACTGTACACTGTACTCCAGGTGGGGCCTCACTAGTGTCTTGTATAGTGGAATTATGACCTCCCTTTTCCTGCTGGTGATGCCCCTGCCTATGCATCCCAGCATCCTGTTTGCTTTACCTGCTGCCGTGTCACTCTGTTTCCCTACCTTGAGGTCATCAGATTTGATAACCCCAAGATCCCTTTCCTGCATGGTGCATGCTATTAACTAAATATTTTGCAGGCTATCACTGAGTTTTAAATAAAGTCAGACATAGTTATTGACCCTCATCAGACTGACTAGGTTACATTTGTTTGGCATTGTTAGGTGCCTTAAATTTTGAGGCAAAGTCCCCAGTAGCTTTCAGGACTGTGAAAGAGTGTTGCATCTCTTTAGTGGAGAATTGTAGTCAGGCAGGAAAGCATGATATGGTATACAATTCCTGCAGCTCGAAGTTTGGTCACAGCTCCCTCGAATGCTTTTTTCCTGAGCCTCGTGGCATAGGAGTAGTCGGGGAAGAAAAGCATCCGACTATCTCCCAACACCACAGGTCCATGTTTTTTGACTATATGCAACAGTTAGTCTCATATATTAACAGAAGCAGTTACCATCATTATTGTCCTTGACCATCCGGTGCATCCATGACCTGTCTAGGATTCACTCAATATGCTTTCAGAATGGGGATGGTATGGCCAAGCCCCACTGCCACTGGGAGTCAACATTTTAGAAATGTGGTCAGACCATCTCCCTCAGAGCTCTCTGGGACTCCTATCAGCCTAACATTAACTGTTCTTACTGTATTTTCTGCTTGATCAATTCTGGAATGAAGTAGAGACTGTTCCTTAATGGCAGCTACAGAAGCTGCCATCGCTCTGTTTACCGTCTTCTCTAATTCAGCTACAGAATTCACCATACAGTCTACTCTATTTTACAGCACCATAACTCCATCATTGAAATGTTCAACTTTTGTATTGAGCTTCTGAACAGTCTGTGTTAGAAAGTTGACCAAGCGTTGAAGGGAGTCTGGAGTCGCCAGAGTGCCTTCACTGTGCTCTGCAGGTTTTTTTTTTTCTTTTTATTTAGTTGTTTAACCAGGTATAGCACACTAAGCTGAAAGCTTTTTTACTGGAGCGACCTGGGAGCACAAGGAGGTTAAGTGACTTGCTCAGAGTCGCACAGTATGCAAGTGGAAGCTGTGGGATTCAAACCCAGGTCTGGTCTGCTGGAGGTTGCTGTGCTGTTGGGGGCTTGGAAGGCCCTGTTCTCAGAGACTCTGCTTTCCCTGTGGCTTTAGGATGACCCATAGTGCAATCAGTAGGTTATCTGTAATGTTTATACACCTGACATCACTTAAAGAGTTGTTCAAGCTTAAAACATAAAAAATTAGGTTCCCTTTGTTGGAGTCCATGTGAAATGCATCTGCCACACTAGGCTGCTAACTCTGCCCCCCCTCCCCACTCTAATTATTTATTTATTTAGTTTTTGTTGACCAGGTAAGTGCACTAGACAAATCCTGCCTATTTTCAGGCATGACCCGGGGAAGGGGGATACAGATGAATGCCAACTGACCTTGAACCAGATTGAGCTGTTGGTGGTATTTTTAGTGAATGAGGGAAATTTAGCCAGGACACTGGGGAACTTCTCCTACTCTGATGGTAGGGGGCCCCTCCCCTGAGACGACTGGACTGCGTTCAGTATGTCTCAGTCGGTGGGGAGTGTGGAGGTGTTGGAGGACTGTTCTATGGATTTGGTTGCTGTACTCGAGGAGGCTTCGATTTGTTTGGATAATATGGAAGTTCCAAGTGATCTCTTACCTGTGGTGGATTCGGCTCAGCTCGCGGCTGTTGAGGGTCCGACGACTTCTGATCCAGTTCTGCTTCTGTCCACAGAAGATGATGAAAAAAAAAAGAAAATGCCCGGAAGGTTGCCAGGTAGCTTCTTTTGGTGTCACAAAGAAATGTAATGTGCCGGTTTTGGATGACCCATCGGCTGCCGACGCAGGTGTATTGGCTACTGCTTTGGATGAGGATTCGTTCCCATTTTCGGCCTGGCTTGCCACTTGGTCTCCGGAGGTGGCATTAGCAAATGTGGGTTGGGTGAAGACCCGAATGGCTGGATTCCTGATCCCCCGTTCCTTTACCGGGGCAGGATTGAATCGACTGGGGGAACCTTTGTGTTCACAGGCTCTGGAGGAGTGCTGGTTTCAGAAACGGACCGGACCATGGCGTCATTTCCGCCTGCCAGTACCGAGGCCAGGAGCCCTGTTTCAGCTGATCCTGTGTCCGATTTACAGTCTCCCTCATTGAGACAGGCTTCTCCAGCTTCCTTGATTCCTGCGACATCTGCTGCTCCTGTTTCGGAACCTATGACTGTGACTCCTCTGCCAGGTCAGTGTCCTCAGACTGTAGGGGACGATATACAGGCTGGTTCTCTGGGCAGTTCGGTCCATAGACCTCCTCAGTCACAAACAGTAAAACCTGCCAGCTATGCCTCCCTCTTTAAATCTACGGATGTCCCTGTTAGGAAACGTTTTGTTGCACACATCTATTATAAAGGGGGTATGGACCTTCCCCCCGATCAAAATTTTGTGGGCAAATCCTTAATTATTGATTCCTTGGGGATTCGACCCTCTGAGGTGTATGCATTCATTCACTCTTCTGGGGATCATAATTTTGATGTCTCCTTTTGTTCTGCTGTTTTGTTGGATAAATTTTGGTTTGCATACTATGCTGCTCATATAGACCCTATCTGGAAACATTTTGTGGTAATACCTATTACCAGACCAACGGCTAAAGTCATTACTGTTCTTTTTGGGAATGAAGGAGTTAATGTACTGGATATTCTGTATTGGCTGGAACAACGTTGTACAGTTAATGGAGTACCCCATGCATTGATTGATGATAATGGGTTTTGGACGGGGGGGGGGTGGAAATTCAATGTGCAACTTAAAATGACTGAGGCTGGGATTCACCATCTCCCTAATTGTTTTTACTTGGGGAGGGACCGTGGTATCCTGTTTTATCCAGGACAGCCACGTTCTTGTTATAGATGTGGTTTGCTATCTCATTTGAGCTCTGATTGTGACCAACTAAAATGTGCATCTTGTGGAATGTTGGGACATTCAGTTTTATCTTGTACGGTCCCTCCCACTTGTAACCTATGTGGTGAAGCTACTCATGTTTTTGTGGCTTGTCCTTGGGCTGCCCATAATACCTCTGATTATGCAGAACATGATTCTTATATAGCTAAATCTTCGCCTCTTCTCGACCATCCCCAGCTCAGGCCCTATTCCTAGTACTAAGTTAAAGGTTCCTTCTTTTGGCCTCCCTTGCTGTCCGACTATCCCAAACCCTCCGGATCCCTTAAGTTCCGCCGCCTGATGCGTTGCTTCCCTCTCCTAGTGTTTCAGTTCCTACTCCGGTACAGGCTCCTCCTCTCCCGGCAAGTGAAGACTTGGAGCCAGGAGATGTTTTGGAGCCTTCACCGCCAGTTGCTAGACGACCTCGCTCCACCAAACAAGTGGAGGCAGTCTCTATACTTTCTGTCCCAGTGTCCAATCCATGTGAACCTTTGCAGAGTTGGGGTGATGCTATGGATGAGGAAGAGTTGGGGGACTCTGTTCCTTCTACTCTTCCTACGACTTCCTCTGCACCACTGCCCCTGGTTGATAACTCTGGGATTCCCCTGAAAAAGAAAACTGTTAGAACTAGGAGAAAGAAATGATCTGGTTATTTTTGATAGGGTTTTTCTTTTTTTTTCCTTTTTCATGTCTTCTGTAAGTTTAGCTAGTCTTAATGTTAATAGCATTCGCTCACAGTATAAACGCACAGCTACTTTTTCAGCTTTACGTAGTTTGGCTTATGAGGTTTATTTGTTACAAGATGTTAGGTTCTACACTACTGGGAAGCTGCTACAGCTTGAGGTTGAGGGTTGAGGCCCTCATATTGGTCCCTGGGCCAGGACCTTTGTTCCGGCATTGGATATTGTTTTACTTCATCTAACTTTACTTTGCAGAAGCTGGTGGACTTAGTTCGGGTAGAGCATTATTGTTGGATCTTTTATGGTATGGTTTGCCTTACGGCTTATTAATATTCGCTCCACAACAGAAGGCTGCTAGGGTTCAGCTTTCGTTTAATTAAGCCTTATTTGTTTACTGAACCGGATTATTTTATAGGGTGGGGACTTTAATTCTAGTCTAGATGTCCCTCCTACTAAGAAAGTTTATTGTGATACTCAAGCTTTTCATCTATTATTAAAGAGATGAATTTGGTTGATGTATTTGCCCAGTCCTTGTTGCCTACCTTTTCGAAAGGTAAATTAACCTCTAGGATAGATTTTTGGTTCTGTTCACGTACTATTGGGGCAGTGGCTGGTGTAATAGTGTCTATGGCTACTTCAGATCATCATTTATTAGGGATACGGATTCATTTGGGGGAAGTTTTATCACAGGGGCCTGGGGTTTGGAGGGTTAATGCGTCTTTATTATTGGTTCCAGAGTTTCATCACGGTTTTTTGGACTTGATTTCGGATCGCATTTCTGTAGTTGTTCTTTATGATTCCATGATTGACTGGTGGATGATACTAAATTATATTTGGTGGCTTATTTTAAACACTTTTCCAGATTTTTGGCTGATACTAGACGTTATACCTCCAGGCTCTTACGGGCCGAATTGTTGGCATTATTTACTGAATCCCATTTATTTTGCTCTGACTGCTCTGCCCGTATAATAGAGGTTAAGGCTGTCTTAACTAAAGTTCAGTATGATAGACAAAAATCTATTGTTTTTGAGCAGAAATTTCGGACTTCTGGGAAACAGTGTCAATTTAACCCTTTTGACGTTACTAAGGAAAAGTTTTGTGGTAAACAGATGGTTCAACTTCTTGATGATCAAGGGCATATGGTTAAAGGGCAGATGAATATTATGGAATGTGTTACTAAATTTGTGAAGCACACTTTTGAATATCCAGTTGCTGAATCTTCTGACATGTCACTATTATTACAAGCATCGGATGTACCTACCTGGCGGCAATTCAACGGCAAGGGCTTGTAGCACCTTTTACATTAGGGAAGTGAAAGAGTTATTTCTGGTCTTAGGGATAGGGTGGCTCCTGGCTCTGATGGGTTGTCTGCGGAAATTTATAAGTCTTTATGGAAATTTATGCCACTCAGTTATTAGCTGTATTTAACGCTTTTACATGAGGACCGGTTAGAGCGGATCAGATGTAAAGGTTTGATGTTGTTTCTTTATAAAAAGGGTGACAAATCTGATTTGGGAAATTGGAGGCCTATCACCCTATTAAATACAGATTATAAAAATTTTTCCAAATTACTGGGGAATAGGATTTCAAAATTTTGTCTTCTTTACTTTCACCATTTCAGTATTGCTCAGTCTCTGGTAGGTCCGTCCGAGATGCTTTACTTTTAATAAGAGAGTTATTTTCTCAAGGACAAAAGGGAGTTCTTCATGGCTATTTATTTAATTTTGATCTCTCCAAAGCTTTTGATGGGGTTTCTCAAGAATTTATATGGTTGACCCTTAGGGCTTATGGGTTTCCACAGATTTTTGTTAATTGACTTACTTTATGTTATTCTTTAGCTTATGTTAGACCATATGAAATGGGTGGATTGGGTCTCCCTATTACATTCGTCGGGGAGTCCGCCAGGGTTGCCCCTTAAGCCCACTATTGTTCGTAATAGCTTTGGATCCTATTATTAGGTTACTTTATAAATCCCCTAGACTTTTGGGTCTTTCAGGTTTGGATTACAGTACTCAGAAAGTAATCTGTTACGTTGATGATTTATGTGTTCTGGTGCCTACTGCTCTGGTGGGTTGTTTATTATGTAGGGTTCTTCTGTTTTTTTTGATCAGTTATTGGTTCCAGTTTAAATTTACGGAAGAGCGTGTGTTTTAACTTAGTTCCATCTCTGGAGGGTAGTTCCTCTATTGGGGGTATTCGTTTAGTGGATTCTCCACATAAGTTATTGGGTATTTATTTTGGTGTTCCGGATATGGCTATGTATAACTGGGAAATATGTTTGAATTCGGGTAGGGAAAAGGTGTGCAAGTGGAATAAATGGTCTCTGGGTAAAAAGAAACAGATTTTTTTGATTAAAACCTGTTTGTTACCTTTGTTCTTACATGTAGCATATATTTTTCCTTTGCCTAGAAGTTTTTTTGTGCCCCTTTTGAGTCTTTTTTTCTCTTGTTTTTGGGGTAGTCGCCTCAACCCAGTTAAACGTAACATTTTGTTGAATAATTATTGGCAGGGAGGGATCTCTATGATACACCCAATAGTGTTTTTTTATTCTCTTTTTTTTTTCTACCAATCTAAAGCCTTTAGTTATTGATTCACTTCAGCTTTGGGTTCCTTTCGTACGAATTTCACTTTCTGAGATTTTACAGGAATGGGGTTTAGGGAGTTTCATCCACAAAAATAAAAGGAAATATGTATTATCTCCAGATTGGGTCATGGTGTTTGACGTGCTTAAGACATGGCATATTACGGTACCCATGATTAAGGAGTTTTCTCGGAAAAAATTGTATATGGTGATAGTGGAGTCACATTTTGTGGAAGAAGTTTTTCCAGAGTTTATACTGACAGAAAAGGAACAGATTGGAAGTCACCTTGTTGATACTCGTATTCCTGTGGCACTGTGGGATATTGTTTGGTTAGGGGTACATGGTAAAATTAACGTACGTGGTAACCACAAACATAAACAAGTGATGGATCGTTATTGTTTTTGGGCTTCTTGTCTAGCTCTTATAGAGTCTAGGTCTCATTTATATTTCTCTTGTCTTTTCATTTTGCAGTTCTGGTTTTTGTGGCGTCGCCGATTTTGGAATAAAGTTTGGCGCAAGTGGGATCAGAGAGCTTTATTTTTTGGTTTATTTCCGGTTTCCTGGGCTGGGTGTAATTCTAGTACTTTGAACATTATAGCGATTGTGATACTGTATTGGGTATGGCATGTTAGGTGTTGGTTCTTATTTCAACAATGTCATCTTACTCCTGAGGAATTATTTACGAAAGTGATAGCCCATATTGATCGTATTAAGGAAGGAGAAAGGAAGCTTCTCAAATAGAATATGTGGGAACGATATTGGGATTTCTATTGAATTATTTCTTTGTCCATTGTGTATGTTTTTTTCCTCCTATCAATTTCCTTCCATTTTTTTTTGTCTTAGGATGCAAGGTGGACTTTGAGTTTCTCCTTTTAAAGATTTTTGTATAAACTTTTTTGATTTATTTGTTCTCCCTTTGTATATTGATTTGTTGTATATATATTATGATTTTAATAAACATTCCCCTACTCTTTTCGATAAGTGCCATGGGATCTTTAACATCCACCCGAACTACCACCAATCCAGGCAGATGGGACCTCGGTTTAATGTCTCATCAGAAAGATGGCACCTCAGAAGTGCAGCACCCCTCTCATGCTGCACTATAGTGTCAGTACTGGGATATTAATCCAAGTGCCAGATGTGGAAACTGAACCCACAGCCCTCTGATCTCCTGGCCTCAGAGGCGAGTGTGCTACCTACTGAGCCACTGACACTGCAATTGCTCTTTTTACCATTCTTTTTTGAGTTGAGAGGCAAAACTAATGTTTCTTCCTGTGACTACAGCCTTGAAACCATCCCACCACATCACATCTGGAATATTCTGTGGTGGGTTAGTTGTAGTGTAGTCTCTTAGGCACTCCTCTACCATTTCTTTGTAGTCGGTGTTGTTGAGGAGGTTGAATTTTTAATCTTTTTTTTTTACTTGCTTTATTGAGTAACCAAAGCAGTAAAAATGCTGTTACAGCTTATAGATCTAGAAGATTCATACATACTTGGAAATGTACAATCAGAAGTTTTCCTATAAGTCTCTATACATTATGTAAGCATTTAATTTTTAGTAAACCTAACCTACATAAAAAATAAATACCAAGGACTAAATAAACTCTCAAGACCTAACTAAACAGGGTGTTACAAAAAAATGTCTAGTCATTACATTTTATGGATGGCATTTAAGTGGGTGTTCGTACTTCCAGGAGGTAAGGAGCTGTACTCTTATGAAGCATCTGTGTCTCCCTTCATTTGGATTATGTCTGTTGACCTGCCTAAGGACTGCTAAAGTTGGGTTTCATATATAGATCCTGAATTAGGCCGCGAGGGAAGGGTCAGAAAGAGGGGGAATGGGGTAGGAAGTGTCATGAGCACCTGGACCCTAAACCCCGGGCGGCCCGGTAGGACCGCCTGATTGCAGAAAGGTTCCTCTTTTCCAAGAACTCGTGAGCAGTTGTAAGGGTTCAGGAAGAACTCACCAACCTTTCTTTTCCCAGTGGGAGGGTGGAAACTGTAGTTTTGAATTCTCTTGACTCTGCACTATGTTCAGTGTTTGAAGCCCACCATGGCCACTGGCTACATCTTACCTAAGTAGTTTTGTACGATAGCCGAGCGGTACTATCTTTCAAGGCACATAGTCTTTTCAAAACCCTTCTGTTAACATGTTAACTCACACAACCAGACCCCAGGCAGAGTTGATAAGAAAATCATTAAAGTATACTTAAAATAAAAGCAATACAGAAAATTCTACAGTTTGGATGAACTTTGAAATGCAGACAACAAAAATAACACTGGGTGGTTTACAGAAAAACATTAGATAGTGTTATTCTAAAATATACCTTGTTTTGATGTTAGAGTCCAGACAAGATTTTAAATGTCTTTTAAATGTCTTTGTAGGGATGAGTCCTTATCTGGAGACATACCATCCACCCTAGCCATTTATAGAAATTCTGGCTATTTTTTAGTTACTACTAAGGAGCCCTGTTAAAAGGACAGTGTCTTAATTCTAAAGTACATTACAGCATATACAACATGAACCCTCATAAATGGATCTAGGCCTATTATGCAACATTCCTCCCTCCTAAAAAAGAACCTGGGGAGAACATGCCCCTATTGGAGCAGTTCTTCCCAGTTCTGTTATAGATCCAGCAAGCATGATAGGCCATCTGCATTTCCATTTTTGGGCCAAGGCCTATGTGAAATCTCCATGTTATAAGTCTGCAAGGCAATTCTCCATCTCAGAAGTTTCCTATTTGTTTTCCCCATTTGGCCCAGCCATATTAATGGGTTGTGGTCCATTTGGACCTTAAAATGCCTCCCATAAAGGCATGGTTCCAGTTTTTTTAATGTCCAAACTAAGGCAAGACATTCCTTCTCTACTGTTGAACAGGCTTGTTCCTTGGGAAGCAGCTTCTTGCTTAAGTATACAATGGAGTGCTCTCTCCCCTGTTTGGATACTTGGCTGAGGACTGCCCCATTCCCACATCTGAGGCATCCATCTGTACCACAAATAGCCTGTTGTAGTCTGGGCTAGCCAGCATTGGAGCCCTGCACAGCAAGGTGTTCAGCTGCATGAAGGCCTGCTCACAGGCAGTGTCTCATTTTACCTTCCTAAGCTTATTCTTTGTCAACAACCCAGATAAAGGAGTGGCCAGGGAGCTGTAGTTAGGAACACATTTTCTATAATACCCTGCTGTCCCAAGAAAGCTCCTAACTTGTCTCTAGGTTCCAGGTGCAGGCCATGATGCAATAGCCTCTATCTTTGCTTGTTTTAGGTGAAGTTTGCCTCGCCCCACCACATGTCCCACATAAGTGATCTCTGCCATGGCCACCTGACACTTTTCTGCCTAAATAGCCAGACCTTTGGCCTGTATTCTGTCCAACATCTCCCTCAGATATATCAGGTGTTTCTTCCAGCTATTGCTGAAAATAGCAATATCATCCAGGTAGATGACTGCAAAGTCCTCCGTATCCTGTAACACTTGATTTACTAACTGCTGGAATGCATTCTTCATCCCAAAGGACATGACCTTGAACTCAAACAGGCTAACTGGGGTGATGAATGCTGACCTTTCCCTAGCCCTGTCAGTCAGTTCCACCTGCCAGTACCTCTTTGTCAGGTCTACTGTGATCAAGTAAGTCGCCATTCCCAGTTTGTCAAGCAGTTCATCTGTGCATGGCATTGGGTGGGCTTCAGATTTCATGATGGCATTAAGCCCACAATAATCTATGCAGAACCATGTAGTCCCATTCGGTTTTGGTACAAAGACTACAGGTGAGGCCAAGGGGCTGTGGGACTTCTGGCTCATCCCTAGATCCAGCATCTCCCCCTTCCCTCCTAATGTCCTTGAGGACTGTCTCTGACACCCAGTAAGCTGTCCTACATATGGGTGCTTGGGTCCCTGTGTCTACATCATGCATCGCTAGCGGTGTCTGTCCAGGCTTTGCCATAAATAAAGGGGCAAAGTCTCACAAAATGGTCCTCAATTCTTGGGCCTGTCCAGGTGTCAACTGAGGTGACAGTGTGATGGTCTCCACAAATGACACCTGCTTACTCTTGGCTTACAAGTTGAGAAGGGGTCTTCCTCACCTAGCTCCTATCCAAGACTGCAAACTGCAAGTACCATGTCAGCCCTATTAAAATATAGCTTCATCATGTTCACATGATACATCCTGAGAGTATGTTTTTGGTCAGGTAACTCTACAGTGTAATTAACATTGTTCACCTGCCTGACTACCTTGTATGGCCCTGCCCACTCAGCTTGCAGCTTGTCCTTTTGGACTGGGATCAGAATAATTACCTCCTGTCCTACCCTGTATGAGTGAGCTCTGGCTCCATAATCATATCAGGTCTTTTGTTTTTGCTGGGCAGGTTGCTCTGTGCCATGCCCATAAGTTGTTGCCTCTGCGATGGCAGTTTTAGTATTTCCCCATTGTTACTCCACCCCTCCTTCTAGCCTGTTTGCTAGTGCTTTTCTAGGGCACTCTCCCATCTTGCCAAAGTCAGCCCTCCTGAAGTCCAGAACCCTCACTTTTGTATTGCTTGACTCTGTAGCTGAGTTTATCATGAACCACGCTGTTTGGTGGTCACTTGTTCCCAAATGGCTACCCACTTCTAGATCTGGGATCCTCTCACTGTCCCCATTTGAGAGTATGAAGTCTAAGATTGCTTCCTCATGAGTGGGTTCCAAAACTAGCTGTCTGAGGCATGCCACCTGAAGGGCATCAAGAATAGCCCTGCTTTTGGATGTGGCTGCAGCAAAGGTGCTCCAGTTAACATCTGGCATATTAAGGTCCCCCATTAACAGTATCTCCCATTTCTCTGCCATTCTAAGTATGCCTTCTGTCATATCCTTGTCCATTCCCTCCCCCTGTCATGGGGGTCTGTATACAACCCCTGTATACAACATGGCCTACCTAGACTTTAGCAAGGCATTTGACACAGTCCCACACAAAAGATTAATATACAAGTTAGCCAGCCTGGGAGTGGGTCTCAAGATAATAGCCTGGGTAAAGAATTGGCTGGAGAATAGGACACAGAGAATAATAGTAAATGGAGTCCACTCTGAAGAAAAGGGGGTTACCAATGGGGTACCGCAGGGTTCAGTATTAGGACCAGTCCTCGTCAATGTCTTTATAAGTGACATTGCAGAGGGACTGGAAGGGAAAGTATGTCTCTTTTCAGATGATACAAAGATCTGCAACAGAGTTGATGCACAAGGTGGGGTGGAAAGGATGAGAAGGGACTTGGCAAGGTTAGAGGAATGGTCAAATGTATGGCAGCTTAGATTCAATGCTAAGTGCACGTAATGCACCTGGAAACAAAAACCCAGGGAAGAGTACACAATGGGGTGAGATACTAACAAAAATGGAAAGGGACCAGGGGTAGTCATATTAGATGACCTAAAGGTGGGCAAGCAATGTGAGAGGGCAGCAAGGAGGGCTGAGGATACTGGGATGCATAGGGAGGCATCACCAGTGAAAACAAGAAGTTGTTATCCCTCTGTACAGACAGCTGGTGAGATCCCATCTGGAGTATTGCGTGCAGTTCTGGAGACCCAGTCTCCGCAAAGACATAGACAGGATGGAAGCTGTCCAGAGGAGGGCAGCTAAAATGGTATGGGGTCTGCACTGGAAGACATATGAAGAGAGACTTAAGGAGCTAAATATGTGTAGCCTCGAGGAAAGGAGAGAAAGGGGGGACATGATAGAAACTTTCAAGTACCTCAAGGGAATCAACAAAGTCCAAAAGGGTAGCATCTTACAAAAAAAAAAGGTGTGCAAGAACAAAGGGGCACAATTTGAAGATGGGGGGGCAGCTCAGAGGTAATATAAGGAAGTATTTTTTCACAGAGAGGGTTGTGGATGCATGGAATGGCCTTCCAGAGGAGGTTGTGGAGTCAAAAACAGTGGTGGAAATCAAGTATGCATGGGACAGTCATAAGGCAATTCTAGGTGGTGGGGGTAGGAAGAAGTAGGCTGCTGGTTAACTAGGATCTGCAGCTTATCCATTAGGTAGGGAAATGGGCAGACTGGGTAAGCCAAGCGGTCCTTATCTGCCGTCACATTTTATGTATGTTTCAGTGTCTCCCTGAATTTTAGCACATACTCTACTATGGGAGTCCCCTGGGTGGCATGCTTACCTTCCCATTCCTCTCGTATTAAATCTAGGGGGCCACTCACCCAGCACCCATACAAGAGCTTTAAGGGTGAAAACCCAGTTGACTCATGTGGCACTTCCCTGTAGGGAAACAGCAGATGGGGCAGGTATTTCTCCCAGTCCCACCCATTCTGTCCTGCAGATGCCATAAGCATAGTTTTTAGAGTCCCATTAAATCTCTCTACGAGACCATTGGCTTGTGGGTGGTAAGGCATTGTGTGCCTCTGTACAACACCACACTTCTCCCACAAACACTTCATTAAGTCCAACATAAAGTTACCCCCTCGATCAGAGATAACCTCCTGTGGAAACCCAGCATGGGAGAAAATCCCCAGCAAAGCATCTGCCACATTGTCTGCCTTAGTGGAGGACAGCGCGATCTCTTTGAGATAGCAGGTAACATAATCAACTGTCAATATACACCTTTTTCCAGAGGAACTTGGGGTATTCAAAGGACCATCAATATCCATTCCAACCTTCTGGAATGGCTTCTCCATGAGTGGTAAAGGAATCAGGGCAGCCTTGGCTTTGCTTCTAGCCTTCCCTGTTTCCTGACACCGGTGACAGGATTTGCAGCATTCCTTCACCTGTTTGGTACTATTGGGCTAACAGAAATTTTGGGCAAAGTGTTGCATAGTGCAAGCAATGCCCAAATGTCTGGACATGGGAATATCATGAGCTACCTTGAGCAATAACCCACGATACTCCTGGGAAACAACAAGCTGCCTGCCCATCACCCTTCCTCTGTCCTGATGTCCTGTGTATAACAGTCCATTCTCCCAATACACCCTATGCTTTCTGTCACCTCCTGTGTCCCAGCAGACTCTGCACAGGGCCTCAGCTTCTCTAAGTTAGGGTATGTCCATTATGCTGCTGTTAGGTCTTCCCACTTACCCAGAGCATGGGGCATGTCCCCATCAGTTCCCAGGCTGAGGTCCATAGCTGTGGCAGTAGTGGACTCAGTATCACAACCTTCCCCCTCCCCGGGCTATGTGTCTCCCCTTCCCTGTGAATAACCTTCAGTAGCAGTTGGGTTAACTGCCACTTGGGGAAGTTCCATCCCCCTGTTATTGCCCTCTTTTACAAGAGATACAGGCTGACTGACCTGTCTCCCAACCTCTCCTGTCTGAATTTTTGTGGGGTCCTGAAAATCATAGGAGCCTCTGTTTTTTTGGCTCCTGGTCACAACACAAACCACTCCCTGTGGAACATCATTCCCCACAATAACATCTATAATGAGCTTTTCATCTACAGCCACCTTCCTTACCCCTCCACCTGCATCTCCCCAATCCAGGGTAACACTGGCTAATGGATAAGTTTTCCTTTCCCCTGTGTAATGCCTCACAGAGACAAACTGATTTGGCAGTATTTGTTCAGCCCCCACCAAATCCCCTTTCACCAGGGTAAGAGATACTCCTGTACCCTTTAGCCCTTTGGTGTGTACCCCATTCACCGTGACTGGGTGAATGTGCCCCCTCATATTGTCAGGGAGAGCATCAGCGCATACAGGGCTACTGTCTCCAATTGCACAGGCCCTTTTACCTTCTGGGCTTTCTTAGGGCACTGCTAAACAGATGGCCTAGCTGGTGACAATATCAGCATTCATCATGTTTTTTGTCCCCAACCTCCCGTTTGGACACCTGGGGATTCCCTTCTTTTTGCAGGGGCCCTTTGATTTTTGGTTGTCCAAAATGCCCACTTTTCCCTTTGACCCCTGAATTCCCCTTGGGAGCAGCCCTGCTTTGAGCGTAGCGATCCGCCTCAATCCTGCAGCTCTTTGGCAGCCTTGTGTCTCTCGGTCCCTAGCCAAAGATTTAAGTCAGGTTAGCAAATCCAATAAAACTGTTCCAGCAATACCACCCCTTCAATAGCTTCAACAGAATCTGCTTTCACCCCTTCCTACCTACGTTTAAATATTGATGCTGTTTGTGGCTACCTCCTCAAAGCTCATTTCCCACCCTGTTCGGAGTTTCCGAGCGTTGCCCTGTATGCATCAGGGTTCAGAGCATATTTTTTTTGTAAAGCATTCTTTTTTAATCTTATTTCTGTTTTTGTGCCACCTTCTGATGGTGTGGATCTCTGTGATCTCCAGCCGCCAGCACCCGCTCCCCCCAGGCCTGGTCTGGCATCCCCACAGAGCCGACCAATTAGGGCTCACACACTCTGTGGCAGGATTCTCTCGGGAACCGGGGGGCTCCGGGCACGGCCATCAGCCACCGAGATTGTCACTCCTCCATGTTTCCACCTTATTTTTGCCCTCTTGCAGAGTGTAGGTAGGTAGGTAGGTGAAAGTTTATTTTTATACAGGTAATACATGTCATTTGAACCAATGGTCCAGTTTACAAGACAGACCTGTGTAATCATATTCTAAAAACACATACTATAGTTACCACATCAATCTAAGATATAACATGATACATACAAACATCCAATATATCACAAAAATAGACACTTACATAAGATTATAAATGTTACTAATATAGCAACAATATGAACAAAGGTATAAAGGCATCATCAATCCTTTTTCTATAAAGAAATGTTCCCTTCCCAGTTTCTCCCCATCCTAGAGGTCCACACCCCTTAGAATTTTGTTATATTAGTTCAAGGGGGGTAAAGTGCAAACATTAATCAAACTTTACAATGCATGAGAACAGCATTCAACAATTACAAATGTGGGCTTTCAAATCTTTTATAGTATAAATGAATGTAGAGTAGTTTACAATGTCCCTTACATCGGGGAGAAGTGAATTCCAAATAGTGGCAGCTTGGTGAATTAAAGTCCTGTCCACATATTTATTTCGTGGCTGTTCTATAATAATTTTGTTTAAATGTACTGACCTCGTTAATACCCTTTTTGTATGTGGATTCTCTGGAAATAATAATTTTGATATTGGATGGTTAAGGCACAAATATTTAATTTTGTGAATTAATGTTAATCATTGACAAATACAGTTCATATCCAAGGGCAACCAATTTATTTTACTTAACAATAGACAATGATGTGTGTGATAATTCCCCTTAACTACATATCTAGCCACTCTAAAACAGATTTTATCCAGTCTCGCAAGAAGTGTTTTGTTAGCTTTTCTACATATCAGTTCACCATATCTTAATACTGGAATAATTAATTGTTCAGCTAATTTCTTTGTATCTATTAATGTTAAGCAATCTGTGGTTCTCCTTAGGGCTCCCACTCTTTTATTTACTTTTTTTGCTAAGGCCATAATATGTTGAGAAAAGGACAACTCCTCATCAAAGGTTACTCCCAAGTAACTATAATCCATTATCTGTTCCAATTTAGTCAAATTAATTGTATAAATTTGTAATTCAGAAAAGATACCATTTTTTTTTTGTTTAATAAAAATTTCAAACACTTTGTTTTTATGTATTCATAATCAGCCCTGACCTGGTGAACCACCCTAAATTTTTAAGAAGTCAGACTGCAAATTTGTTGCACCTCATAGTCAGAGTGTCCTGATGCAACAATTACTATATCATCAGCATATATTAGTGTCAGTGGCTCAGTCGGTAGCACACTCACCTCTGAGGCGGGAGATCAGAGGGCTGTAAGTTCAGTCCCCATCTGGCACATGGGTTAATATCCCAGTACTGACACTGTAGTGCAGCATGAGAGGGTGCTGCACTTCTGAGGTGCCGTCTTCGGATGAGACATTAAACCGAGGTCCCATCTGCCTGGATTGGTGGTAGTTCAGGTGGATGTTAAAGATCCCATGGCATTTATTGAAAAGAGCAGGGGAATTTCCATGGTGTCCTGGCCAAATTTCCCTCATTCACTAAAAATACCACCAACAGCTTAATCTGGTTCAAGGTCAGCTGGCATTCATCTGTATCCCCCTCCCCCCCCGGGTCGTGCCTGAAAATAGGCAGGATTTGTCTAGTGCACTTACCCGGTCAACAAAAGCTACTGTAAATAAAAATAAATAAATAAAATATAGCTGGATTTCTGAATGCTCAGCCACTGGTGAAGGTCATTTATGAATATAAGGAACAGAAGGGGTCCCAGGATCGATCGCTGAGGGACTTCCCTGGCAACCCCCCTACTCTCAGATGAATATCCCTGGACCTCCACCATCTGAGAATGATTGCTTAGGTAAGACTGAAACCAATAAAGAGGGCCACCTCTAATACCTATCCCTTGCAGTCTTTCAACCAGTAAGGGGTGGCTCACCAGGTCAAAGGCCTTCAAAAGGTCCACAAAAATTGCTGCTGTCTCCATATTGTTACCCAATAACCTGTTTACCAAGTTATTAAACTCTAGAAGAGCTGTGGTATTAGAATAGTGCTTTCTAAAACCAGATTGATTTGGGGTTAGACGATTATATTTATTTAAATAATCTGTGATCTGAACAGAAATAAGTTTCTCCAGGCTTTTTGACAATAAAGATAACAAGGCTATGGGCCTATAAATATTAACTTCTTCTGCATTCCCCCCTTAAAAATTGGTTTTACCCTACTTTCTTTCCAAGATGACAGAAAATGACCAATTTGAAGGCTCCAATTAAATAAACAAGTAATATATGGTGCTATGTGATATGCTGTTAGCTTTAGGAACCTACCTTCAAGGCCATCCCTGCCATAAGCTTTATAAATATTTATTTTTTGTAATACTTTATAAACACTAGTGATTGAAATAATTTTAAATCTAAAAGGAGGCAATCCATTTTGCAGAGAGATTTTTTTTGGTGTACAATTTATTGGTTATATGGAATCTTACAGTTTGGAAGATTGATGAAGAAATAATTTAATACATTAGAAATGTCCTTCGGGTCTTTTATAGAGATATCTCCATTCTTTAACCTTGTCATTTCTTCATGGGGTTTTCTTCTCAGTTTGGTTAGTTGTTTAACTATTTTCCAAAAGTGTTTTGGATCTGTACTCAAATAAATTTTATTTTTGTAATACAACTTTTTAGAAATTTTAATTAACCTTTTGCATTCGTTTCTAACTTCCTTAAAACATGCCCAATCCTTTTCTAACTTGGATTTCAATGCTTTCTTCCAAACTTGATTTTTAATCCTAATTTGTTTTTAATAGTCTATCATTAATCCAAGGTAATCTAGAAGATTGTTTTAGAGTTTTAACTTTAGGTGCATGCAAATCACAAATTTCTCCAAAAGTTTGAGTAAAGTGTTCAATCGCATCATCAATGTATGGGATAAGCCTGCAGCAGTCCCATTTCTCCTTATCTATACTATCCAGAAATCGGATCTCAGAGAATTTTCTAAAATCTCTGGTCCAATTTTGGCATTGATAGGCATAATTTTGTTGCCTATCTTGGAACTGGGACCATGGCAGAGTACCCGAAACTGGATTGTGATCACCAAAGCAGAGAGATAAAGTACCTGAGACTTCAATCTCAGTTTGAGTAGAGACCAAAATTAAATCCAAAAGTAATCCATCTGTTTCATTAGAGGTAAATCTGGTTGGGTTTTTTATAAGTTGTTTTAGTTCTAATGTAGAGACTATATCCTTTAAAAGTCTTCCCATGAGTTTTCCAATCACAGTTTAAATCACCCATCAGAGTAATGGCCTACTTCCCACTTTATCCACTATACAGTATTTGTTAATATTGATTCTAAATGTGATATATTTGTTTTTGGAGGTGAATAGACCACTGAAACAGCTAATCCAATCTGTTCCAAATTTAATAGCAGATAGTCTGTGTTCTTATCACTACCCTGCAACAAGATTTCTGATTGGCCAAGAACTTGTTTTAAGAAGAGCATTACCCCTCCCCCTCTAGATTTCCCACCTGGATCTCCATACTTGATAATTATGTGTACCAAATTCATGATCATAATATTTATCAGAAAGCCATGTTTCACTCAATCCTAGAACACATGGATCGTGTCCAGCTAGTAGTGTTACCAAAATATAATTTTTTTCCCCTATACGTCTAGCATTGTCATGCAAAAACATCATGTTCAAAGCATCAGGCCCAGGATTTATTTCAATGTCTCCCCCCAATATCAACAACATGAGACAAGCTTCTGAAAAATTCTTAACTGAAGTACTAAATCTATAAGGATTAAAATATCTGTAGCAACCCCCTGAGTTTAAACTCCTCCAGTGTGCCGGAAAGAATTTCTCCTCAATTTAGTACCGTTGTTTTCAATGGTTGATTATAAAAGTTAACCAATTTATTAATGATTTATCTTTTGATAACTTATTAGTTATACTAAGATCATTTGAGGCAGCAAAACTCAGGAGGGAGTACAGGATCAAACAGCCTGTAAACTTTGATAGTAATGTTTTCAATGTAAAGATAGCCTAAGTAAAGCTCTATTACTATTATGGCTCTATCATATAGCCTAGACAATGTCAGTAACTTATAAACTATTAATTGCATATCTTAAATGCTCACACCTAATAAATTAAAAACATAGAAAGAAACAATAGCCCTGGGTGCCCTGAGACGACGGTAAGTGTTTAAGTGTATTTTCCTCAGAAGAAAGTGATAAATTATAATGATGATTTTCACTCACCGAAGTGCCAGGGCAAACTGGGATCAATCTCTCTATCTCTACCCTATTCTAATATGAACAGTTCTTCATAAAAACTTTAAATTACAATAGTAAATACCAAATTACAATTTTATTTTTCTTCTTGAAGGGGCGCTTGCGCTGTGAGCTGCGCGAGGCTTTAATGCTGAGCTGCCCCTCCTCCTCAATGATGCTAGTCTTGGTTCTCCTCTCACTCACTGCAGCAGATTAAACTTTAATTTCTCCAGTTACCGGACAGAACAGGAACTGCAGGGGTTTAACATTAGAATGACTTCTGAGGTAGGAGCACTGGCACACAACACACTGAAGCTGGAAACAGTTCTGCTTTTCAAAATGTAAATGTCCCGGGCTATAGTACACTGATGGTAAGAAAGCAGACAAAATGAAACAACAGCTGAAGTTGATGTTAATGCAGTGTGATGTGTGGATGTGCACTGCATGCCGATGTCTGCTGCACTCTGCCCCCCTTGCTGCCATCACTCTGATTGTGCCCCCGGTTGTCACCGGGGGCTGCTACAGAGCGGTGGTTCTCTGGATCCCTCCCTGGGATAGGAGAGCAGTCCTGTGGATGCTCGATCCTATCCCTCGCCTGCCAACCTCTGGTGGCCCAAGCTCATGTCCAAACCTGGGTCACCAGCGTGATGTGAGTGTGGCATCCACTGCCTCAACCCTCAGCACCACCGGGCCGGCTAGTAAAGCAGTTTTAACTTGTCAGAATCTTTACTTTCAACATTGTCAGTCTGCCCCAATGCTTCCCTCCCCTTGCCAATAAGTAGTGGAGACAGGTGAAAGCTCCAGGTCTCTTTGGGCAGATTAGCCTGGGTACAGACCTTTTCAAATGAATTTAAAAACATGTCCATATCCTCCCCATCTTTAAACTTAGCCATTAATTTTGAATTTAACTTGTACCCCAATCCTGGAGGTTCAGACCCAACTCCACTACTTACCTGCTCAGGAATTGGTGTTGGTTGGAGTGTTAGCTTTTTCAGCTCATGTTCCCTCTGGTGCTGCTATTCATCCACCTCCACCTGGTGCTGCCATTCTTTGGCCTCTCTTTGTTGTTGTCGTTCCTTCACCTTGCACTCTCATTCTTTGGCTTATCTCTGTTGCCGTCAGTCCCCCATTTCCATCTCAAACCTTTTTTGCTCATTTTCAAACCTTTTTTCTCATCATCAAACTGTTTCCCCTGCTTCCGTAGCCTCCTAAGCACCAGCTCTTTGTCTATAGATGGCTCTTTCGCCTCTGGGGTCTGGACCTCCAAAGTCACCAGCTGTGGCTCTAAATGGGGTGATGCATCCTCCATCTCAGCTGCCAGAAGGGCTTCCATGAGTTGCCATTTATTTTTGTTTTCACTAGGAATACTGTTCTCTCCACATATCTTCCTCAGTTGTTCCAGGTTCACCATGCTGTACTGGACAAACATTCTTCTATCTACACTACTCTGTTGAAAGGAAAACAAAATCAAACAGGATAGGGTCTATTGTCTGCAAATTTATTTTTCCCCTTTTCAGATTCTGTCCTTGATTGTATGATGGTTATGTAAGACCATTCAAAATCCCAGTAGCTGGCATCAACTATGTCATGAGCCCCTGGCCCCCAAATCCCATGCAGCCTAGTAGGACCTCCTGTTTGCTGAGAGGATCCTCCATTTCAAGAACTTGTTAGCAACTGTAAGGGTTCAGGAAAAATTAATCAACCTTCCTTTTCCCAGTGGGAGAGTGGAAACTGTAGTTTTGAGTCCCCTTGACTCTGCACTATGTTCAGTGTTTGAAGCTCACCACGGCTGCTGGCTACGTCTTGCCTAAGCAGTTTTGTATGATAGTCGAGTGGTACTATCTTTCAAGGCACAGCCTTTTTGAAACCCTTCTGTTAAACTGTTGGATCACACAGTTGGACCCCAGGCAGAGTTGATGAGAAAATCATAAAAGTTTACTTAAAATAAAAATGATACAGACAATTCTACAGTTTGGAAGAACTTTGAAATGCAGACAATAACAAAAATAACTGGATGGTTGACAGAAAAACATTAGATACTGTCATTCTAAACTATACCTTGTTTTGATGTTACAGTCCAGACAAGATTTTAAATGTCCTTGTAGAGATGAATCCTTAAGCAACAGTTTTGCAGCAAGTTTGTATCCAAAGTTCATTCCAGTGAATGTGCTTTTAAAAAGGCTGTAGGTGATTTCCTTGGTGAAAAGTCTTGGTTTACAAAATTCTGACTTAAAATCAGAATTTTCTGTTCAGTGTGTGAACAGTCAAAATTTCCACACACTCAGGTCTGGTTTTAGAGATATTTCTAGGCCTGCACATATACTTCTGGTTTACAAGTATATGCCAGCTGGTCAGGCTATCTGACCCCCTCGTAAAACTATTCATCAACTGCTCTGAATTTAAAATGTGTGTCTGATAATATACATGATGGTCATTTTTGTTTGGACACAGCCACCTTTTTTTTCCTCTGGGGTGGGGTTAAATGGTTCCAAGACAATACAGATATTAGGGTGCAACAGTTTGCCTTTCCTTACAGGTGTCACTGTGGTTCCATGTCAGGTCTCAAGTCAGCCCCAGTAAAATCTGATCCATGCATTTGGTTTAACACCTGACCACTAGGTCATCCCCTGACCTCTTTCTGTCATGGAAAGCTACAGTGGGATATTTTATGCCTTCCTGGGCCAAATACCTCTCTCCCTTATCTGGGAGACATACCATCCACCCTAGCCATTTATAGAAATTCTGGCTATTTTGTAGTTACTACTAAGGATCCCTGTTAAAGGGACAGTGTCTTCATTCTAAAGTACATTACAGCATATACATTATGAACCCACCTAAATGGATCTAGACCTGTCATCGACAGGGAGAAGGTGGAGTACTGGGTGAGAATGTCTCCATGAATGCAAGGAGCCTGGGTAACAAAGCAGCTGAGCTACAGGCTCTCTTAAACATAGGAATGGTGGATGTTGCAACCATCATGGAGACATGGGCCAGTCAACACCAGGATTGGGATCTGGCGATCCACGGGTACAGGGTTTATAGGAAAGACAGAAGGGTGGGAAAGGGGAGGGGTGGTGATTTATGTAAAGAATGAGATTAGATGCACAAGGGATGTGGAGGAGGGGAGGACAGAGGCACTGTGGAATAGGATACAAACATCATTGAGGCTTAGCTCCTCCCCTGTCAATCCTGTCTTCTTTAAGACCCTCTATGACAAAACATTTGCTGAAATCTGCATTTGCTTCCATCGCTCCTAGCAGCTTGACTATTGTTCCTCTTCATCAACACTAGTCCAGCTGCTTATCCAAATCACCCTTGCCACTACTACTCCCCTCCTCTGCCCACTTGCCCTTAGCACCCTCTGCATCCCTCTTATTCACCACCCCTTCTGCCACATTAATCTAAGCCTTACACACTGTTATGCACACCTCCATAGCTCTGCATCCCTCTTATTCACCACCTCCTACTGCCACATTAACCTAAGCCTTACACTCTGTTATGCACATCTCGATGGCTTAGGAATTTCAACCAGGCCTGTAATGTGTTTCTGCTGGACAAGAATATAAATAATCTTTCTTTTCTTCTATGGTTTGTATATATGATCCATACATCCTGCTCCTGTGGGTAGTGTGTGTGTGTGTGTGTGTGTGTGTATATATGTATATATATATATATATATATATATATATATATATATATATATATATATATATATATGTATATATATATATATATATATATATATATATATATACATTAAGGTTGTGTTATGTATATCTTTCTTGTACAGGTTCCTTTTGTATTATGCATGTTTATATGTAACTGTACAATTTTCCCTGCCAACAGCAAGTCCACCTTGTAAATGAGCTTGCTCAATGGTGATCACCTGGATAAATAAAGATTTTATTGATTTATTGATTGACTGTGGATGCAGTTCCTGGATTCTAGGGGTGGGAAACTGAGGCTAGGGGTGCAGTCTGAGGAGTTGGATAGGGAGTTGGTGAATCAGATTTGATGGGTATGTAGTAAGGGGAGCGTGGTGAATGTAGGAGACCTCAATCTACTTGGAGTGGATTGAGGAACCCAAGCCACCTCAACTGCCAGGGAACAGGTACTTCTGGATGCATTTTAGGATAGCCATCAACCCGGCTAGGTATCACATTGGACCTGGTATTATCAAATGGGGAGATGGTGAGGGAGCTACGGGTGGAGGACCCACTAGCTAGGAGTGACCACTTTTCAGTGTGGTTCATGATCAGCATGAGCAGGGGGGTTGTGGGGTCAGCAACAAGGGTAGTAGACTTAAGATGGGCAGACTTTGGGAGGATGAGGGAAATACTGAGGGTGCACCTTGAGGGGATTAGGTCAGAGATGGATGCACAACAGAAGTAGGTTATCATAAAATCTGGACTGAGGAGGCTGCTGAAGCATGCACCAGAACTCTGAACAAGAAGACAAGGTCTAAGGTGCCACGCTGGATGACCAGGAATGTGATGGAGAGGATGAGGGCCAAGAGGCGTCTTTTGGGGACTGAAGAGAACCAGGAGGGAGGAGGACAGGGAGATGTGTGGAGGAGGTCCAAGGAGTGACAAGTTGTAGTAAGAGGCCAAGAGCCTCCAAGGAGCCGAGCTGGCCCAAGGCATCAGGGAAGGGAGAAGGAATTATAGATATGGGGAAAAGGAACTGCAGGGACCCGGATAGTCCAGATCAAGAGGGCAGGGGGTGGATAGAGGAAGGAGGAGGAGGAACAGGCAGAGTACTGAATGAATACTTTTGCTCTGTGTTCATGAGGGAGGTAGGAGCTCTGCTACCTCCATGGACTGGGAGGGAGAAGACAAGAGGGGAGGAGGTGACTGACAAAATGATTCTGGAAAGCAAGGTATTGGAAGGTCTGAAGGCACCAGGTCCTGGTGGCATTTACCCTAGGCTGTTGAGGGAGATGGCAGAGGTGTTGGCCGGGCCACTGGCTGACCTGTTCAACACCTCCCTGGACACAGGGTGCATGCCGCAGGACTGGAGGTTGACTCATGTGGTGCCTATCCACAAGAGTGGCCCAAAGGATGAGCCAGGTAATTATAGACCTGTCAGTCTCACTTCCATAGTGGGTAAACTTATGGAAGCAATCTTGAAGGAGAGACTGGTAACCTTCCTGGAGGTCAGTAAGCCCCAGGATGGGCAGCAGCATATGTTCATCTCTAGGAGTTCATGTCAGACCAACCTAATAGAATACTATGACTGGATCACAAGGGAGGTGGACAAGGGCCATGCAATGGATGTCCTATATTTGGATTTCAAAAAGGCCTTTGATTCAGTTGCTCATGGGCAGCTGGAGGCAAAGCTGAAATATGCAGGGCTGGGGGCTAAGATGGCTAACTGGATCAAGAATTGGCTGAAAGATAGACTGCAATGGGTGGTTGTGGGGGGAGGGACTTTCATCTCCTAGGCCAGTGACCAGCGGTGTGCCACAGGGCTCTGTGCTGGGGCTGGTGTTGTTTGGTCTGTTCATATCGGATGTTGCACATGGGGTTGGGAGCAAGATCAGTTTGTTTGCTGATGACACCAAGATGGGGATGTTGTGAATGACATAGAGGGGTGGCAGAAGCTACAGAGTGACCTAACCAGACTTGAGGAGTGGTCTGTAAGGTGGCAATTGGGTTTTAATGCAAAGAAGTGCAAAGTTATGCACTTCGGGGTGAAGAACCTGAGGAGGAATGTTGATTGAGTGGGGTGTGGTTGGGTATCACTGAGGAGGAGAAGGATCTGGGGTCATAGTAATGGGGAGCATGAACAACTCTGCTGAGGCAGGAAGGCTGTGGCTGAAGCCAATAGGATGCTGGAGTGCACTGCATGGGGTTCCTGTCTAGGCACAGGGATGTGATCCTGCCCCTGTATAGGTCCTTGGTCAGGCAGTATCTGGAGTACTGCGCAGCACTGCTGGCATCCATATCTGATGAAGGCTATCAGGCTGCTCAACTGGTGCAGCATAGGGTGACAAAAATTTTACAGGGGATAGAAGGCAGAACCTGCGAAGAAAGGCTGAGACACTTAAGTTTGTACACTCTGAAGGAGAGAAGGGATTAGGGGGATATGATTGAAACTTTCAAATACTTGAGGGGGATCAATAAATCCAGCACAGAGGGGTTGTTTAAGCTGAGGAAGTGAAAGGACATGAGGGGGCACTGGCTAAGATTGGAGGGTGGCAGATTCAGGAGGGAGATGAGGAAGTATTATTTCACTGAGAGGATGATGTTGAAATGGAGTGCTATACCAGAGGAGGTGGTGGCATGCAGGATGGTGGGCAGTTCTCAAAGGGCATGGGACAGGGCAAGGGGGACTAGGTAAACAATGCTGTACAGTTTCTGGAGGTGAGGGGGTGGGGATGGGCCGCTGTAATATAAGGGTGCTAGCTGCGCATTTGGGCAGACTTGACAGTCATGAGGCCTCTTTCTGCTGCCAAGTTTTGTTATGTTCAGATGTCTTGCCATAACTTCTGCTATTAACTATTCTGTTCCCCGCTTCTAACGCCCATCTTGTCCAGCGTTCTAGAATTTTAGTCTTTGGTGTGAAGGACAGACCTATCACCACTACTGAGTGGTCGATATAGTTCAAGGTTTCATCGTGCTATGCTCTATTAATCGATAAATAATTAAATAAATCTGGAAGAGCTTTTCATAGGTTTCAAACCACGATAGCCACTGGACATGAATGTCTCTCTTAAAGAGCAACTCTGCACTTCAGCATGTATTTTTATAAATGTGATGTCTCAACAGTAACAATTTATTAGAGAATACTTTTTTATTTTCATTGTTCCTTTCCAGCACCTCTTGGTAGTCTATCAAAAAGTCAGTATAAAAACATTTGCTTCAGCCAGCCTGGTGGCACAGAGACCCTGAGCCGCCTCCCTTATCTCTCCCATGTTGGAGACCTGAGTCGGAACGAGCTAAGGCCACAGGGAGGAGGATCGGGCAGTCAGCTCCACACAATACTGCCACTGCGTGACCACAGGTGGCAGTGCAGCTGAGTAGCTAGTGGGTGGGGGACGTCAGCAGGCACTGCACACTTGCATGTATATGTGCTTGGTGTGTCCCAATGCTGGCATCCTGGGGAACAAGGGAGAAAAGTAGAAATACCCCGACCAGTTGGAGGAAGCTGACCAGCTTGCAGACCCTGCACCTGGCTACCTGCAGTAGATGTGGCCTCATTCACCAGATCCTTCTGCGGTGGAGGTAAGGGGGGGGTCCTGCTGCCCTCACCAGAGGGGGGACGTGGGGAGGATCAGGTAAGAACTAAGGGATGTCCAGGTGACAGGGCCGGGGTTGGGTTGAGCAGATTGTGGCTGTTCGGGTTGCAGGGGTCATAAACATAAAAAATATATTTGCTTCTCCCCAGTTAACTGCACAGTGCTCTTGCTTATATCATATTATAGTGTTCACCATGACAACAGACTGTGATGTCACAAACAGCAATTGTGAGATCAGCAGAGGACAGCCAGATATAGTTTGCAAGACTCAGTGAAATAAGTACTATATTGTCTGCATGATTTAGTAAAGCAATAACAGGAAAAGTAGAAACAAAACAGAAAAATGAAAATTACATACCTACCGTAATTCCTGATCTTCTCTTGTATCTTCACCATTCATTATTGCTGGGTGTAAGCCAGAGGCAGGCACCCGCTACGGGAGTTGTTTTTTTTTTTTTTGAGGGAGGAGTCGATGCCAATGGTGCCGCCCTCGAGAGCGACACACTACGTGGTGTGTGAGGGTAGGCTGTTAGGTGCTGCAGACTCCTCCTCCATCTCAGTTCTGTAAGCCGGACAGGTGAAATAAGGATTAAGAAGAAGAGAGCAAGGCAAGAGAGCCAAGGGAGATAGGCAAAGGAAAGGAAACAAACTGCAAAAGGTATAAGCCGATAGAGGACAGGAAAGAAGAGAACCCTACCCTAAGGGACCGCTGGGCCTCACTCCTGGGGCGGCTCCGAGGGAGGAACAGATAAGGGAGTGGAAGAAAGAAGAAGAAGAGAGGGGGATGTTGGGTGGAGGGAAAAATTCTGCCAAGTTTTGAGTTAAATTGGCTTAAAGGCTTATCAGCTCGGAACCAAAGGGCAAGAGAGCAAGGATCCCATCAAACAAAAACTGGCCTAAGAAGGTTCGACCGAACCTTTTGCACAGCATGATACACAAAAGGCAGACTTTCTACACCTCCCGCTATCCCCAACCCCTTACTCAGGCTGAGAGCTCACAGATTGCCAAGGCACATAATCTGTTCCGGAGGGAGAGGCGCCAACTAGGATAGGGGAAAAAGAAGGCACGCGTCAAATGCTCCAGATTGTGCTGAGTGGGTTGGGTGACATGCAGGTCCTCCATCATCCCCACGAGGAAACGCTGATACTCTGCGAGATCAGGAGCAGGACAGATGTGGACAGAGGACTCCTCTCCCCCTGAAGAGGGGGGGATGAGGAAGCGGAGGACCTCGGAGATCCAGGAGCTGGCTGCTCAGGGTGATGGTGGAACACCTGACTGTCCATGGCCCTGACATACGAAGGGAAGTGAGCAGCTGCACCCCTGAACTGCTCCCAGGAGAGAGGTCCCCTAGGACCAAGAATGCCTGGGAGCACAGGAGAAGGTGACAGAGGAGTGGGGGCAAGGCCAACGGCAGAAGGCGACCGTCCTCTGTGTGGGCAAGAGAAAGCACCAGGAGCCTCAAGAGAAGAAGGGGCCCCAGAAAACCCAACAGCCGACAGCTGATCAACCATGCTGGAACTGCCTAGGCTGTGCTCTGAAGATTCCCCCTTGTGAGGTGTCTGGCGCCGTGGAACTAGCACATTGTTGCGTGCTAATACTGATGTGTGAGGGGGATTTGAAGCCCTACAGAGGGCACCCCTTTGGGAAGGCGGACAAAGACAGAGTAGGAAACTCATTCTGACTCCCCAGGAGGCAGAGGCAATAATCAGATCACCAGTTCCAACAGGCAATTTGAAAAATGCTAGAACAGAGTTTGACTAGCACAGACTGGCGTAAACAGGACAAGATCCAGAGATGCCAGCGGGATCCTGGACCAAAGGAACAGGACCGTTTAAGAAGTAGCCTTGTTAACTGGTGATTGAACAAACATGGCCTAAGAAGGCCAGCAGGGCACCTTCAAGGGTAATCAGAAAGAGTTCCTCAGGAGAAAGACAAAATCCTACTCGCTCTCCTCCCTTTCCAGACTTATGCTACCTGTTCTGAGAAGAACGATAAGGCCCAAGTTAGGAAATTAGACTCTAAGGCCATGAAGAGAAGGGGAGGAATGAGCAGGGTGGAGAGGACACCCAAGAAGGAGGCCCATGAGGAGAAGATGGTGGATTCAGAATGAATGGTGAAGACACAAGAGATGATCAGGAATTACGGGTAGGTATGTAATTTTCATCTTCCCTGACAGTCTTCACCATTCATTACTGCTGGGTGAGTACCAAGCCTCCAGAGGGGAACTAGTAACCCTGAGGAACAAGACCCTCAGCCTCCTGATGGAGAGAAACAGCAAGAAGAGACCCTGGCCGTATTAGACTGGGAGCCTAAGGCCGAGGAGAACTAGAGGTGTTCCTGAAGATAAGGGGACGGAGGATGCCCTGAAGAAGCCTCCTAGCCCTGGAAGAAAAGAGGTGGGTCCTCGAAGGTGGAATGAATCACCCTATGCCGGGCCAGGGTGAGAACCTTGCTAGACAAAGCCATGCCGTCCGCCTTGCAGATTGTTGTCCTCAGCAAGGCTGGAAGCCACCCATTGGTCAGAGGGATGTCCTTGCTTGCTGCCTTGCCAGTTCCAGGTCTATAGCGGAGAGGGCAATGGCCTGTCTGATTGCTCTGTATCAGGCATTGATGCTAGTAGCTGAGACAGCATCAACCACAAGTGCCTGTTATAGGCAGCATGGTGTGCCTGATGTGAAGCAATGCACAGCATCGCATGAGAAGAAGAGAACACTCTTTACCCCCACCGGTCAAATTGTAGGGAATTTGAGTCCGGTGGTTGGTCGTGCGCCTGGAAGCAGTCTCTAGGAACACCAATCCCAAGGGTGGGTTGGGGAGAGAACCTAGGGACTCAGATGGAGCAAAATACCTCTTCCTGCAGGCTGCCGGGGATGGGATAGATTTTGACGGCAGATAAGGACCGCTTGGCCCAACCAGTCTGCTTGTTCCCTACCTAATGGATAAGCTGCAGATCCTAGTTAACCAGCACTACTTCTCCTACCCCACCCCTAAATTGCCTTAGCCGTCCCATGCATGCTTGAATTCCACCACTGTTTTGACTCACAGCAGTGGTGGAATTCCAACATCACATAGGACAATCATAAAAACAATTCTAGAGTAGAAAAAGTAACAGCTGATTAACTGAGATCTGCAACAGCAAATGAGGAATATAGGAACTGGTAAGCAAGCAATCATATACTGTCAAAAATCTATCCCAGCCGCAGCCTGCAGGAGGAGATATTGTGCTCCAAGTCCCTATCGGGTCGGCTGGAGACTGCCGGTGTGGATAGATGCCTCCGGAAGGGAATAGGCCGGATGGCACCACCAAATGCTGGGCACTGAATTCACTGAGGACTGAGAATTCACATCTCCCACTCAGTATTGTCACGCCTGACATAGGAGATACGGAGATCCCCAACCATCCTCGAAAGGAAGCGCTGATATTCAGTGAAATCAGCGCGGAAGAAAGGTGAGCAGGGTTCTCCCTCCAAGGAGGGAGCCGAGGAAGATGGGGAACTAGAATGTCCAGAAGACTCCTGTGGTGGATGGGACAGGCGTAATACCCGCTCATGTATGTATCTAACATATGACGGGAAGGCCACCGCAGTGCCTCTGAACGTCTCCCAGGATAACGGCCCCATAGGACTGATGTGGCCTGGAAGAGAGGGGGTGGCTGCAGAGGAATGGGAGAGAGACACCTACAAGGAGGCAACTGTCCTCTGCCAGTGCTCTGAAATACAGGGAACAGAGCCCGAGCTGGCGGGGTCCCTGAAATCAAACCAGGTTACAAGACGGTGCCCTGGGGATGCGAACTCTGGAAGAGCCCAAAAGGGGACTCTCCCCTGTGACGCACCTGGGGCTGCATGGGTCCAGAAGGGCAACCCACGGCGGTGCCACTGGAAGGGTCCCCCCCAACTGATGAGGGAGAGGTGGGGCTCGGCACTACGGCTCCTCCCTGCACCCTGAGGGGTGGCAGGGGGGCGCCGACACCCCTCACCCGACCCCTCAACCCCATAGACTCCAAGGACGCACACCCCCTCGACGGGGTCCGTCGAACCCAAGGCCTCCCGAGGGGGCCCTCAAGACAGGACCCCAATCCACCCTGAGAATAGCGAGCAGCACCAGGTTGGCAGCTGCCACAGCCCCTTTGGGGACAGCCCCTCCCCGACCCCAAATCACCTCTCCCCACAGACTCCAGGCCACCCCAGCCTGGAAGTCCTCGGAGGAAGACTGCTGTGGAGACTCAGGAATGGGGCGCTGGACGCCTGACACCACATCCCACAGAGAACTCTGATTCTGAAGAATCGAGTGCGAGACCAGGTCCATGTCCGAATCGCCTGCTTCTGAAGAAGAGTCGACCAGAAGGACCTCGATGATGGTGACCCCAAGAGTCCCTGGGAAATGGTGCCAGTAATGCGCAATGCTGGCAGCCCCGGCCGCCCCTGCCCGCTGCCTGAGACCCGCCCCGATCCGCCCACAGCCCCGGCCGAACTCTGTGCCACGAATCCAACATGGGGCCGACTGATGAACGCGCCACGGCATCGAGGGTCCACAAGTGCCAGACTCAGCAAACCGTGGGCTGCGACACTGGGAAGTCTGCACCTCTGAAGAGGTGACGCCGAGGCGGTGTCTCCAACGCCATCCCGAGGTACCACGGCTCCCGACACTGCAAAGAGGCCTCCTCCTCGGCACGGCTTGAATATGAGAAGGCCTCCTCCTCACCAGACCATATGGGCCCGGGAAGGGACCTGGAAAAGGGCATAAGGTTCTGGCCTGGGAAACCCGAGACCGACACCATCCTCTGAAAGTCGTCGGAGCCTTGCCGACTTTAAGCACGCGGATTTCAAGAACACGGTGGTCCATTAAGAAGCAGACGTCGCATCTATCCATGTCATGTTAGGTCCCAGGCACCGAAGGTAGACATTATGCCGGTCCGTCACGGAAAAATGCTGGCCACAGGAGCACCAACGCATGGGGGTGTGGCCCGCTTTGGACTTTCGCTTGACTCCCAAACCGGACATGATGCGAAACAATTTTTAAAACATAAAAAAGCTCCTGGTGCCGGCGATTTATAAAATGAAACGGTCTTACCAGTTTCAATGGCGTTGGGAAATCTAACCGGGATGAAGGAGATTGAGGAAGGCGTCGAAAACACGACAGACGGCCTAGTGGCGCAGTAAACTAACTCTCTCACTCGCATAGCAGGTGTAGCCTCGACAGTGGGAGAAACATAACTGGGATGAAGGAGGAGTCTGCTTCTCCTAACGGACACCCCTAGCGCACCACGTACTGCGTCGCTCTCAAGGGCAGTACCACACCTCTGGCTTACACCCAGCAGTAATAAACGGTGAAGACTGACAAGGGAAGATCAGCAAAGTTAAAACAAAGTTGGTGTAACTCTAACAATGTTAAGCATTTTATTATAATAGAGAGCTGCCCCCCCCCTTTTTTTTTTTTAATTATAAAGGTTTTTCTTTGAGGTGACAGGTAGGCAGGATATCAACCCTGTCCACATTCTTCCCAACCAGCTGCGACCTCCACTGGCACTTCCTGGACCTGAAGTTCCCCCATGGCTTGCCCCCTGTGGCCGGGCCAGGAGGGGGAAGGCTGTCCTCCCCAAGGGAACACATATGCAGAGCTGCCACCGTGTTCCCGGGTGATGGTGGCATGGGTCAGAGTCAAGCAGGCAGAGCTTCATGGAGCCCGCACGTCTTTTCTGTCCTTCCCTTCCCCTGCCGCAGACAGGCAGTAGTGTGTGCCGAGTGGACGCATAGACGAATTGCCAATCTGGTAGCCCGTCCCTTTCATGCTGCCCCAGCCTGCACAACTGACAGGCCTCCACCTGGAGGAAGTCGATGACGGGACTGACCATCCTCCCCAGGGAAAGGCGAGCAGTCCTTCGGATGCTTGAATCTCCTACCCCCACCTGACTGCTAAGCAACCCAAGTCCACTCCCAAATCTGGATCGCCAGTGTGGCAGGTGGTACCTTTACTGCAGTGCCACTGGGTCGACTAGTAGACAACTACTCTTTAACAGTGATGCTACTTTACCAGCCAGGCTATTCTGCATCAGTCTGAACTTTGACCTTTTTTTTTTTTTTTTTGCCAATATGTTTTTATTGAATTTTCAACACAACAACAAACACATCTGTTTTGGGACTGTCCACGAGTTCAAACCCTCTGGGGAGAGATTAAAGCTATATTTGCTAATTACCCATTGACCTTTAATCATATGGCAGTAAATATATGTATAGTGGGTATTTTGAGCCCACTTCTCCTTGGACTTATGAACAAAAACACACCTCATTTTACTTGGGGTGGCAACCAGACTGAACTTTGACCTTAATGCAAAGATTGATCTTATCCATGGAGTTGGTTGAAAGCTATGTGTTTATAAGTACAGTTAATTCATCTCTTGTGGAACAGTGCCTTCTCGAGTTCTTTGGGTGAGTGTACTGTAAAGCAAAACTGAATAGTTCTGGCACAACAAACTTGAAAAGACACTCATAATCACAAAAGATACCCCTAACTATACATTTAAAAAGATTAAAAATCTTGTTAATCAGGTTTTTCTAAAAATGAAACTACCTTGCGTCTCCTGTCTGTGCTGCTACCCGTAGTCATGTAGGTTGCCGAGCTGTGGCACTGTCAGTTTCCTTCTTTCCCTCCTCAAAGGAGGAGAATGTCCTGTGGGATGCTCAGTCCTCTTGCCTGCACATGCCGGCCCTTCGAAGGCCTAGCATGAGACACACGTATTCTGTAAAAAGTGTCTTCACACTTTGTTGTCCTGAAAATGAGCATTTTCATTGACCTTTTCTGAAAAAAATACTTTTATAAGTGTTGATTGCTGCCACCCTGATGGCCCAGTAGCAGTGTGTTGCCCTGCCATGACAGTGACCCATATTGGGAAGCAGGCTGGGGGAGTTACGTAGTGAAGCAGGCCAAGGGTGAGACAGCTGCAGCCTCGCAGTGCATCTTGGCTGCAGAGTGCTGGTTGTGGGTTCCAGCACCACAGCAACCTTTAACTGGACCAGGAGTTTGCTCCTAATGAAGGCCAAGCTGTGGCCGTGTGAGGGCGACAGAAGCACTGCCCCGGCAAGGAAGTAATAAAGAAACAGTGGGAGAAAAACTGGTAGCCGTCTGAATGATGGCTGGCTTTGGCCTCATGAGGGTGTATCTGTGTGAACAGGATATATCCCTAAGAAAAGCTACCGACCAGGGAAAAAACACCTATATAGAAAAAAATTGTTCCTTGCCTTTAATTCATAATCTGTGTCTACTGCCAGTAGTTTTTTCCTCCTCCCCTAGTCTTCTCATGTGCAATGACTTGTGCACAGAGCACTATCGGCATCCACATCAGAGCCTTCTGAATGTGGCGTCCACTGCTGTACGACCCAGACTCCATTAGTTGGAGAGCAAGCAGCATACATGCTGTCCCCACCCCCCAGACAGGGAGCCGTCCATGGGACACGCGATCCTCCCTCCCTCGATTGATCAGGGTACGTTTCTGAACATGGGTCACCAGCGTAGCATATGGAAGCGCTACCACTGTGCTGCAGGGCCAACTTCACCGCCAGCCCTCTTTGAAGGGTAATAACTGTGTCACTTACATTCTAAGGTTGGCAGAGTCACTCACCTTTGGTTCGCAGCTCTCCCAAAGAATGTGTATGAGACAACATGGCAGGGGATGTATACATATATGAGTATCTGGGATGGTTAGAAATAAACAGTCCTGACTGGCTAAAAACGATGTAACAATTTATGATGTGAGAAACAGACGTGCTCCTTACCTTTTGTCACACTGAAACCATAGGCAGCGTAAGCTGCAGCCGAGGCAGCCGCTGCCCCCGCCATTGCACCAGCCATGGCTGCTGCACTGCCTGCTGTGGATTTGCGACTTCCCCCTTTAGTCCCACCTTTTCCTGAACTGCCCGAGCCTTTGGGACGACCCCGGCCTCTTCCCGATCGCCCCCTTCCTGGGGTGGAGGGGTCAGTATTTGATACACCTGCGTTGGAAGAAAGATGAAAAAAATACAACTTAGAGCTCTACTGGTAAGGGTTCTGTGTGTGTTTGTGCTAACAGTTGAGACAAGCCAAACTATGATGGAGGGTGAAGGACAGTGGTGCCTGGATTTCTGATACTGTCACTGGCACAGGACAGTAACAGGTATACAGGTAACAGAGAATGAGTTTTGCAAGTGCAGGTTTTATATCAGGTTGATATGCAAATCATTAAAATCTAGATTTCTTGTTTTTTTTTGGGGGTCAGTATCCGCTACAAGAAAAAACAGAATATGATTTTGAATCAAAATATGACTCTCACTGCAGTTCCTGCTGCAATATGGCACATATATCACAGTCATTCAATCTACTTGCAGTAGGATACATGCAACAAATGGAAGAAACAATGACTCAGCAGTAAGGATCTCTCTTCTGGAGGGTATATTTGCTAGTCATACAGGCCCCATCAAACTGCCAATCCGTTTTATGTTGATTGTGTGCATGCTCAAGAAACATGTTGCAGCAACTTGCTGCAGAAGCAGGATTGTGGGCGTGGCACAGTTGCAGCCAATGCCCCACTGCCTTTTGAGGCTTGGCCCGCTTTCCTAGCGGGTGGCGCTGCTGCTGACACTAGTTCAGCCAGCGTACACAACTGAAACATTTCAGCCGCTGCAATCAGGGGTCGCCTGGCTATTGCAGTGTCAGCCATTCCGCTACAATGAGGGAGCCGACCTGTCACTGCCGGGCTGAACGCTGGTACTGTAATATTGTTTGTGAACATGGCGGCGGCTTGCCGCCATGTTCACAAACAATATGACTGAGCTCCCAGTGCCGAGGGGGTGCCCAATCCCCCTCGGCAGCATGCGCCCACAACAGTGTATGTTTGCCGACGGGGTCCCAAACCCTGTCGGCTTCAGTCGCCAGCGCAACTTCAGGTTGCCGGCCAGAAGTCCACTGCCCATCTGCATAATGGTTTCTCCCCAAAAAGTTCGGTTTATGCTAAGGGGTGCCTCAATCCCCTCGGCTCTTGTCCCCAAGCACTCCATATGTGCCGACGGGTGCCCAATCCTCGTCAGCTACAGCCCCCAAACATTCAGGTGGCATGCTGGGAGCCCACCCCAGCGTGCCCAATGCCCTGTAAAGAAAAATGTCCCGCAATGTTTTTTTATTGTTTTAAACCTGTAAAAGAAAATGGTCCTTCATGGTCTCCCTGCCCCTCCCAGAACCCGCGCCACCACTCGCACTCTGCCTCCCACCCCCTCACCTCATACTTACCTCCAGAGTCTGTGCGATGATCTTCGTGGACCGGAACACGCCTGCACTCTTCAAAGCCGACCATGAACTGAGGAAATGCCGGTAAACTGTATAATGGCGTAAATTGGGCTTTTCAACTTGTTTGCATATCTCAGGCATTTTTTGAATTTTGGCACCAAATTTTCAACATGGGGTTATTGGGCCCCTCCTCATGAATTCAGCCACTGTCATGGCGTTAATTGATCGAAGGTGATTTCGTGGTCACTGTGCGGAATCACCTTCGGGACCGACTAATGAAGCGACAGTGCCAGTGTTCATGAGGTGGGCTCTCAAAAACTCTATGTTGCAAATTTGGTTGGAGAAATCCAAAAAATGACTGCGTTACGAGTGTGCATTGTGCAGTTTCCACGCACCCTTGTAACTTCGCAAATTAGTAATATTTTCACGCCAGATTTTCAACACTGGCATTTTTTCACACCTCCTTATGAACAGTACAGCTGTCATTTTTCACATCTTGGCCAAAATGTGTTTTCATGCTTCCGACACAGAATAGCACCGTCGCTTTCGGAAATCAGTGTTTGGGACAAATTAGGATCAAGTGAGTGAGAGAGAGGGACTACTGCAGATTTCTTTGTGGGCAGAAAAAGGCCCCATGCAGGCAGGAGCCCAGTATAAAAGGGCAGCCTGCAGCGCCGGGAGAAACAGAACAAGCGAGTAAGGGAGGGGGAGTTAGTGAGTGAGCTCAATGGAGCTCTGCTGGGACTGCTGCAGATTTCTTTGTGGGCAGAAAAAGGCAGCAATGCAGGCAGGGGCCCAGTACAAAGGCAGCCTGCAGCACCGGAGAAACAGAACAAGCGAGTGAGAGAGAGGGTGAGCGAGCCCAAAGGAGCTCTGTCGGGACTGCTGCAGATTTCTTTGTGGGCAGAAAAAAGGCACCAACAGAGGCAGCAGCCCAGTACAAAAGGGCAGCCTGCAGCGTCAGGAGAAATAGAACGAGTGAGTGAGAGGGGGGGAATGAGCGAGCTCAATGGAGCTCTGCCGGGACTTTACAGTTGCCCATCCTCCCGCCCATGGTCCTCTGTGGTCCTATATTACAGCAGAGTCTCTGGAGTGGAGACAAAGCAATGATTGGATACTTTAGGACTGCTGTAATAATACAGATTTAGTTGTTCTGTTTCTTTCTCTAAGTGATCTAAGTACTGAGCTATACTGTTATGATTGCTGTAATAATACATATTTATTTATTCTGTTTATTTCTCTGAGCTGAGTAATTCTTGGAGTGCAATAGGATTTCTAACTGGGCTAAGTGAAACTATATGAGAGCCGAGAACAAAAAGTATAGTAGCTGAGGGGTGAAAAATGGACAAGGAGGCTTTAGGATTGCTACAGTAATACAGTATCTAACAGGTGAGATTTGAGACTAAATTACCCTGGTCGGCAAGGGGTCAGTAGGGGGACTACTGTGGGGTGGGGGACAGGAATTTGAGTAAATAGGGGCCGACCAGTTGTATTAGGGTACAGAACCTGGGAGTAAGAGCCCGTAACATAAGATGGGGGCCAAAATGGGGCGGTGCCGTGTGTCAATAGGGCAGGCATCTTTGGAAGGGTGGAGGGGTGTACAGGGTGTGGGTCTGCCATGATCCTGGACTGGACTTGGAGGATGGGGGGGGAGGTCTGTAGATGCTGGTTTGAGGGAGGAACTGTGGAGGTTAGGGAGGAGTCTAAGTGACAGGGCAGATGAGTATGTTAGGCATCCTGAGGGGGGAAAATGAAAATTACGTACCTACCGTAATTCTTGATCTTCTCTTGTATCTTCACCATTCATTACTGCTTGGGTTAGTGCCGGAGGCGTGCACCCGCTATGGGAGGATTTTTTTTTTTTAGTCGGCTCCAACAGCGCCGCCCTCGAGAGTGACGCACTGCGTCATGCGCGAGGGGCGGCCGTTAGGTGCCGCAGACTCCTCCTCTATCTCAGTTCTGGTAGCCGGAGAAGCGAAAACAAAGGGAAGGAAAAAGGGAGAGCGAGGCAAGAGAGCCGAGGGACAGAAAAAGGAAAGGATATAAACTGAAAAAGGCATAAGCCGGTAGAGGACAGACAGAGGAGAGAGAATTCCTACCCTAAGGGACCGCAGGGCCTCCTTTCCGGGGCGGCTCTAGGGGAGGAACAGAGAGAGGGAGAGGGAAAAGAAGAAGAAAGAGAGGAAAAGAAAGCATGTTGAGAGGGAGAACAGTGCCCATTGAGCATTGGTTGAGAGGCTTATAAGTTCGGGACTAAAATAAGGGAGCAAGAATCCCTGTTGATAGGACTGAGAGAAGGTTCAACCGAACCACCTGCACAGATCAGACACAAGGGCAGATTCTCTGACCTCTCAACATGCCAAGTCCCTACATCCTAGCTGAGGGCTCACAGACTGCCCGGGCAGAAATCTGTTCCGGGGAGAGCGCCCACCCAGGAAGGGGACTATGTCCCTTAGCACCCTGTTAAGTGCTAACACAGCAGTGTATGGGGAAAGATTATGCCTTACTGAAGGCAGCTTTGAATGAAAGGATAGAGTGGGAACTCAGTCCGACTCCCTAAGGCAAGGCAAGGCAAGAGCAGACGCTCAAGGCTGACAAGTGCAAAGCACCAGGTAGAATGAGCTTAAAGATAATACCTGCCAGGGGGATCTAAATTTTTGTTGAGGCCAAGCAAGGGCACGGTCTCTTCAGCTGTGAAACTGCGTAACATGATCAAGGTACCTAGAAGTCGCACCCTAGGGGCAGTCAGAAAGAGTTCCCTCAGAATAAGTGAAAAATACAGACCGTGCTCGTTCCTCTTTACCTAGAGGAAAAAAGGAACCATTCACTAAGAATGGAAAACAGAGGAATGAGACGGGAGGGGGAGACGCCACAGTAGGAGGCCAGTGAGGGGAAGGTGGGTAGGTATCAGTAATGAATGGTGAAGATACAAGAGAAGATCAAGAATTACGGTAGGTACGTAATTTTCATATCTTCCCTTGTCAATCTTCACCATTCATTACTGCTTCGGTGAGTACCAAGCCCCCCCAAAAAAAGGGGTAGAAACCCTGAGGGAACAAGACCCCCAGCCTCCTGTTGGTGAGAAACAGAAGGGGAAGACCCTGGGCTAATCTAGAGAGAAGCCTATGGGGAGAAGAGCTAGGAGGTGCCCCCCGAGGACGGGGAGACGGAGGAAGCCCCTGCAGTAGTCTCCTAGCTCTGGAGGAAAAGAGACGGGTCCCCCGGAAAGCGGAGTGAATCACCCCACGCCGGACAGGGTGACAACCTTGATAGACGAAGCCATGCCGTCCATCTAATGCAGATCGCTGTCCCCGCAAACCTGGAAGCCACCTCATTGGCGTCATAAGATGCCCTTGCTTGGTGTCTTGCCAGCTCCAGGCCTATAGCAGAGAGGGCAATAGCTTATCTGGTTTGCTCCGTATCAGGCATTGATGCTAAGATCTGAGAAAGCATCGACCACAAATGCCTACTGGAGGCAGCGTGATGAGCCTGATGAGATGCAATGCAAGACATTGCACGAGAGGAAGAGAACACTCTTCGCCCCCACCAGTCGAATTGTAGAGAATCCGAGTCCGGTGGACAGTCGTGCACCAGGCGGTGGCGCCCAGAGGGAGTCTCTAGGTATGCCAAACCCGAGGGTGGGTTGGGGAGAGTAACCAGGGATTCCGAAGGGGCACAATACCTACGTCAGCAGTCTGCCGGGGCTGGAGAAAGGGCAGCTGGCGACTGCCAGGAATGGATAGACGCCTCCTGGAAGGGAATAGGTCAGGATAGCACCACCAGGCGCTGGGCACTGAATTCGCCAAGGAATTCACGCGTCTCCCGTTCGGTATTGTCTCGCCTAATGCAGGAAAATCGAAGATCCCTCACCATCCTTGAAAGGAATCGCTGATATTCACTGAAATCAGCATCAGAGGAGAGATAAGCAGAGGGTTCCTCTCCCTCAGAGGAGGGAGACGAGGATGATAGAGAGCTCGAGGATTCTTGTGGCGGTGAGGATAGGCGAAAAACCCGCTCATTCATGCACCTGACATATGAGGGGAAGGCCGCCACAGAACCTCTGAACGCCTCCCAGCATAACGGGCCCATGGGACCGACATGGCCTGGGAGAGCGGGGGGTGGCTGCAGAGGAATGGGAGATGGGCACCTATGGAGAGGCAACTGTCCTCTGCTAGGGCTCTGAAAGCCGGGGAACGGAGCCCGAGCTGGCGCGATCCGGGACAGCAGACCAGGTCGAAAAATTGAACCCTGGGGATGCGAAGCCTGGAAGAGCCCAGAAGGGGATCCTCCCCTGTGACGAACCTGGGACTGCATGGATCCAGAAGGGCAGCCCACAGCAACGCTACCAGAAGGGACCCCGGGGTCCAAGAGGGAAAGGCGGGGCCTGGTGCTACGGCTCCTAGCCACCCCCCGAGGGGTGGCCGACAGAGACCGAGACACCTGAACCCTGCCCCTCGGACTCCAAGAACGCCATCCTCCTTGACCCCAGCAATCTCCCACCCCGAGGGGGTGCAACAGCACCAGGGTTGGTAGCTGCCACGAGCCCCACAGGAGGGAGAGCCCCTCCTTCCACCCCATCGCCCCCCCAGGGACCCCAGACCACCCCTAGCCTGGGAGGCCACAGGGGAGGACAGCAGCGGGGACAGAGGAAGAGGCCCGCTGGGCCGCCTAGCACTTCGTGCCACTGGGGACCCTGACTCTGAAGAATCAGGTTGCCAGGACGGGTCCACGCCTGAATCATCAGCCTCCAAAGAGGAAGGATCAGCTGGACCACAATACTAGCAACCCCGGGTCCCCGGTGAACGGCGCCAGAGGCAGGCGCGCGGATGACCTCAGACCCCGCGCCAGCTAAGCCCAGCCCTGGCTCCCACCAGCGCTGCCAGGTCCACGCACCGCCATCGGCGCCAGAACCCACCCGCGCCGCCAGGAGAGCGAAGCGCAAGGCCAGAACGGGCGCCGCCGATCACCGGTGCTGCTGGCAGCACCGGGATCTGAAACCGCGCCGGAAGGCAGCGTCGAGGGTCCACCGGTGCTGGGCCCAGCAGGCGTGGGCCTCGACACTGGGGGAGCCTGCGCCTCCAAGGAGGTGACTGCCGAGGCGGTGTCTCCGCCGCGGCCCCAGGAGGGACCTCGACGTTCCTCCGACACCGCAAAAGAAGCTTCCTCTTCGGCAAGAGAAGATGAGGAAGCTTCCTCCTCTACGGACCGTATAGGCCTGAAAGAGGGGACCCGGAGGAAGGGCCTAGAGACCTTACCTGGGAATCCCCGGAGCGACGCCATCCCCTGAAAGTCGGCGGGGCCTTGCCGATCTTGAACATGCGGACTTCGAGGACACGATGGTCCATGGAGATACAGGCGCCGCACGCATCCATATCGTGGGTTGGGTCCCAGGCAACGAAGACAAACGCCATGCCGATCCGTGACGGAAAAATGCCGCCACAGGAGCACCGACGATAGGCACGGGCCCGCCGACTTACGCTAATTCTCGAATCTGACATGATAGGAAGAAAATAAGACTAAAATTAGCAACAAAGCACTCGCCGCCGCTGACAGAAATAAAGAAATGGTCTTACCGAGACCGCATCGAGCAAAAACGAATACGAGAGTCTGGCTTGAGGACGAGAAGGCCTAGATTAAACTACCGCGCAGCAGGCAGCCTTGACGGTGGGAGAAACAGAACTGAGATGAGGAGGGAGTTCACGGCACCTAACGGCCCTCACGCATGACGCAGTGCGCCACTTCGAGGGCGGCCGCTGGAGCCGACTAAAAAAACTCACAGTAGCAGGTGCGCCTGCACCAACCCAAGCAGTAATGAAATGGGAAGATTGACAAGGGAAGATTAGGGATGGCAAAGGGATAGAGGGAAGAATAACTAAGGACTGAAACTGACCTCAATATCAGAGGCGTCAGCAGAAAGAGAGGAGGCGGAAGGGGTGCCCGAGGCTAGGGTGGGGACCTACTGATGGGGAGGAAGAGACCACGAAGTAGCAGGGAGAGAGCAGATGGCTCCAGGTAGGCGGGACCAGGGGTGGCATGGGGAACAACTAGGGAGGGGGAACTGATGGGGAAGAGCTGTAGGACAGGTATCGACTAGAATAGATTGGAACCCTGCTATCGGACAGAGAGGGGAGCAGGAAATATACTGAAGGGGAGGACAGCGGGCATGAGGGGTGGCAACAGGTAGGGAAGAGAAAGCGATAACAAAAGGGTAGAAGGGCTAGTAAGGAAGGAGGCGGTGGTGACCGGAGGAGAGAAGGCTACGGGAAGGGGGAAGGATGGGAAGGGCATCACTATCGGGGTAGAAGGGAATGGGGGCTCTAAATCGACAACAGTGGGGATAGGAGAGGGGTTGGAAATCAGCAGGGGAGGAGGGGGTCGACATGGGAAGCCTAGTAGGAAGTAGTCAGGCTGGGAAGGGGTTCAAGGAGGATGGGCGGAATAAGGCAGAGAAAAGGGGTGAGGCGGAAGTAGGGGGCACAGATACAGAAGTCACAGAGGGAGCAGTTGGCTGGGGTAAGGGACAGGGAAGAACGAATACTGGGGTGGTGGAAGGGGCATTAGAAGGGAAAGGGGGTAAGGGGCAGGGGGTACTCATCCTGGGGGATTCTATACTGAAATGGGTGAGACGGGGCAGAAAGGGGGAAAGGCACAGCCATATTTGGGTTGAAGCTGTCCCCAGGCTGATTGCAGGAGGGGCAGGACAGGCACTGCTCAAGCAAACAGCAAGGGGGAGGGAGGAAGAAACCTCATTTACTGTTGCATGTGGGTACAAACGACTTGGCGGGGGACACTGTAGAAGTAGTGAGGGGGAGGTTTCAGTACTTGGACAGGCAGTGTGAAGGGTGGGAAGTCGGTGGGTATTCTTGGAGGTACTGCTGGTACCATGTGCAAAGCATGGGGAGGAAGGGTAGGCTAGGAGTTCAAGTGGCTAAGGATTGGTGCACATGAAACATTGTGGGTTAGTGCAGGGACAGGCACACTGGAGCAGGAAGGGAGGGGAGTATTAAAGGCAGCATTGCTGCCAGGCCACTGGCACTGAGGGTTGAGGCACTGGATGCCACACCTTGCGCCATGCTGGTGACCTGGGTTCAGACGCAAGCCCAGGCCGCCAGGCGTTGGCAAGGGAGGGATAGGACTGAGCGTCTGGAGGACTGCTCTCCTATCCTGGGGTGGGATCCAGGGACCCACCGCTCTGTAGCGGACCCTGGTGATGACCGCGGATGATACTACAGTGGTGTAGTAAAGGGTGGTGTAACGTTGCAGGCGTTGGCACACTGTGCCTAGCGTCACTGCCGCCCTCACTCCTTAAAGGGAGGAGAGTGGGCTATGGTCAGGCAGCATGAGCTTCTGACCCCCCGCCCGCCCGAATGGCGCCCTCAACCGGATCCTGCTCCAGTGGATTGACCTGGAAGCTCCTCACCACCCCAGCACGGGGTAATCCGTGAGGTAGCAGGTTGGCCTGATGTCAGGGGCAGGGCTGGGGAGGTGGTCAGACGGAATGACCAAGCCGACCATAGCCCTGTGAGAAAATATGAAATAAATAAATAAATAAATAAATAAATAAATAAAAATAAAAAGTCAGGATTAGAGGGATATCTCTACTAAGATGGATTTAAACAAATGGGGGCGTCAAAAGACTGAGGTTGGCAGAAAGGTACAGACAGGGGAGCCTGATGAGCTAATGCCCTACATATAGGTAAAGGTGGAGGTGTAGTAACCCTGGAAGGGGCAGGCAGAGTGGTCTGAGTGTAATACAGAAGGCACCACCACCCAGTAAGAATAAGTAGGAGAAAGAGTGCGGACTACCGGAAGGTGGTCTGACTAAATGGATAGAGAACTGGTTACAGGGGAGGGTGCAAGTGTGGTGGTGATGGGGGCAGCTCTACGGTACCCAGAGCAGTGACAAGCCAGGTTGCCACAGGGCTCAATGCTTGGCCCAATGCTAATTGGGCTCTTTATCTCTGATATAGCACATGGAGTGGGGAGCAGGGTTAGTATGTTCGCACATTATACCAAATCAAAAGCAAATAGTTACAGTAGCAGAGCCCACACACACACACTCCCCGAAAAGCTGCTTAAAAGCCTGCAATTTATTCAAATCAATTCCATTTTCTTATGTACTTGGAGTTCAATGCCAACAAGTGTCAAATCATGTACCTAGGGCATAGGAACCCCGATGCTGGGTATAAGATGGGGGTAGGTACTGATACTCATAGACATGAAAGGGTCCTTGAGGTTATTATATCAGAGGACCTCAAGATGGCAGTACAGTGTCACGAGGCTATGGGCAGGGCAAATTGGATTCTGGGGTGCATAAGGAGTGGCATCTCCAGTAGGAGGAGGGATGTTGTGCTGCCACTGTCTCACTCCATGGTATACCCCCAGCTGCAGTACTGTGTCCAGTTTTAGAGTCCACACTTCAGAAAGGACATAAGGTGGAGGTTTAACAGAGGAGGGCAACTAAAATGGTTCAGAATTTTCACAGGAATCCCTACAACGAAAGGCTGAAGAATCTCAACATGTACACTCTGGAAGAGAGGAGGGCGAGAAGTGACATGATCAAGACCTACAAAGTACCTCACAGGGGTTAAGAGGGTACAGTTGGGGAGTCTCCTTCAAATGAGGATGGGCACCCAAACCAAGGGACATACAATGAAGCTGGGGGGCTTTCAGGATAGATGTGAAGAAATATTTCTTTACTGAAAGGGTAGTAGACGCCTTAAACAGACTGCCAGGAGAAGTGGTGGAACCTAAAATGGTAGGGGGCATGAAGCATGCATGGGATAAACACAGGGTATATTAGAAAAGGGAAGGAGAGGTCAACTGAGATCAATAGGGCTATGGAAGTGGAGTAGGTTCAAGTTCATTGCAGAAAAATTCCATTAAGTAAGCTCATTCACAAGGAGGTCCAGATGGACGAGGCAGAATAAGACATGCAGTAACATATACAGGCAGGAGTTACAAGTAGGTAGAACACTTGGCAGACTGGATGGGCTGAGCAGTCTTCTGCTGACAAATTCTATGTTTCTGTGGCATCATGTGTTAATTCAGGTGCAGTGTTTATTTAAAGTTGGCCCTACCATACATCCAGATGTAAGGTACAGCAAATTACCGAATTAGATGCAGCCCACTTACAGTACAAGAAACGCAACCCCAGTGTTTCGAGAAGCCTTTACTCTTCATAAGGCTGCTTAAAGAGCTGGGGTTCTGTTTGCAGTGTCCACACCAGTATGCTGATCTTAAAATCGACCCCGCATCCGAATCAGTACTTCATTCTTGCTCACTCCATTTCTTCCCCACTTTGAAACCTGCTTGTCCTGAGTTACTTTTCAGCTGGCAGTGCCTCCCCTGTTTTGGAAGATGACCAATAAGCAGCACTGAAAGACGTCAGACTTCACAGACTCTGAAGGAAGCTGCTCACAGACAGACATAAGGCAGTACTACTGGGTGGTAGGAGGAAGTAAGCTGTTTTAACTAGAATCTGCAGCTTATCCATCAGGTAGGAAATGGGTAGACTAGGTGGACCAAGCGGTCCTTATGTGCCGTCCAAATTCCATGTTTCTGTTTCTCACCCACCATCTTGGTAAGAAGGCGGCTGCAGCTGTGGCCACTGATGAATGTTGGGGTGTGTGGATGGGAGGACCAAAGGGACAGATATAAGGAGATACAATCATAATAAAAATTGTGAGACCTTCACCAGCTTTCCAAAATGCATACCAGTAAAGAACACTCCTAGAAGTTGCTGAAACAGCAACACAATCTGGTGATCCCTCTGTCTGCCATCTGACACCAGGCATCAACCAGCATAAAACTGCCTACAGAAGGCAGTGTGGTCATGTGGTTACTGAAATACTGGAGATTACAGATTTATAAGAACAAAAGAATATCACACAGAAGCTGGCACATATCCCTATAGCAGCTGTCTCCTGCTTCTCAGTAGTTATATTTATACCCTTGAGGTACCTGAATGTTTCTATCCTATCCCCTCTTTCCCTCCTCTCTTCCACTCAGTACATATTGAGATCCCTTAATTTCTCCTCACAAGTCTTGTGTTGCAAACTCTGTACCATCTCATTCGCCCTTCTCTGGACCATCTCCAGCCTGTTAATATCCTAACGAAGGTGCAACCTCCAGAACTGCACACAGTACTCCATGTGAAGCCTGACCTTGGTTTTATATAATGGCATCACTACCTCCCTCCTTATGCTGGTGATACCCCTGTCTATGCAACCCAGCATGTCACTGGCCCTCCCAGCTGCCTTACCACTTTGACATTTTCAGGTCATCTGAAATAACAACCCCCCAGGTCCCTTTCCTTTTTTGTGACTGTCAGCAACCCCCACCCATCCTGTACCTTTCCCCAGGGTTTCTGTGTCCCAGGTGCATCATTTTGCACTTTTGTGAATTAAACTTCAGTTGCCAGTTCTCAGACCATTTCTCAAACCTCCCCAGGCCCCTCCTCATTTTCTCCACCCCCTCTGGGGTATCCACTGTCTTACAGATCTTGGTGTCATCTGCAAACAGGCAGACCTTTCCCTTCAGCCCTTCTGCAATGTCACTAATGAAGACACTGAAAAGGACTGGCCCCAGGACCAATCCCTGCGGCACCCCACTGGTCACCCCCTCTCCCCAAACTGCACCCCATTTACCACCACTCTCTGCCTCCTGTCTGTTACCCAGTTTACCACCCTTTCCCCCATGGCCAGCCTACTCAGCTAGTCAGACGATGTCAAAGCCTTTGCTTACATCAAGGTAAGCATTGTCCACTGCCCCACCCTGATTTACTTCCTTTGTCACCCAGTCAAAGAGATCAACCAGATTTGTCTGACATGACCTCCCCACTGTGAATCCATGTTGCCTATGGTCCTGGGCTCCGATGGCTTCTACATGCCCCACTACCCTTTCTTTAACCAGTGTCTCCATGACCTTCCCCACTAATGAAGTGAGGCTAACCGGCCTATAGCCTTTGCAACTGCTGTACTGCTGTGGCCCTTGCCCCTCCCCCTCTTCAGTGAATACTGAATAGAAAGACACAGTGGATGTCTTGGGGTGACACATGACAGTTCTTAGGCATGGAACTTTCACTTCCAAATACCTAAAACAGCACATATAAGCAATCAACATTCGGCATTGACAAATGCTTGTTGAATATGTTTTTATCAGACTAAGGTAATGTGTCCAGACTACCTGGCAAAGCGTGTCTGAACATGGTTTAACTACACTAAAATGTTTAAAACGTATACTGTTATAAGTTACTTTTTAACTTTTTCTTTGTATTGAGTGGAGCATGGTTCACATTACTGTTTAGGCTGCAAAGAAATTTTTTGGTTTAAAATGTTTTTAAAAACAGACTCAAGACTACGCTGGACCTGGGCTTGAACAGTCCCTAAAAACGTTTTAAACCAATGTTTATGTAAATGCAAATCATGCTTACTGATTTTAATTCAAATTTTGCTCTGAAAATCATGCTACAGAGCAGAGAATTGACAGGGCCACAAATATCAGCATCTCACCCCAAGATGCTGCCACAGAGATATAACTTTAGAATGTTAATATGAAAACTCTGCAGTGTGGTTATGCTCCCCCCTAGCATTCCAACGCAGGTTTATAGCTGAAGAGCAGAAAGGAGCAGTGACCATTCCACTACTGTGCTATGTATTATAAAATGTAAATACAATAACAAATAAAAAAATCACCATATTAAAAAATTGCAAAAACTGCAGCTTGAAACTGTAAAATGTCAAGCCAGAAAAGTTTTAAAACATTTGATCTGATTTGACCTGAAGAACCTTTTTATGCAGGTTCTGGGGATGGAGGGGCGTGTATGAATCACAGATACACCCTCTGGAAGAAACATCACTACTACGGTGAGTCATTTTCGTTGCAACGCGGCGCATCTGAGCGTCTTGAAAATAGGGACACTTTGGAGGTGTGCCCTCCCTGCAATCCCCTGCTCCATTGAGCAGGCGTGGCCGTCCTGCACCAATCGGATAGCGGTGCTATATGTATGACAGCGGTGGTGGTCTCTTCAAAACCACCGCTGTCGACACACTAGCATCTTGCCGCCAAATCTTCTGCTGCTCACGCTGGGAGCCCACCCCAGCTACAAATGTCCCTGCCGCCTGCCGACGGGGTGCCCAATCCCCGCCGGCTCACGGCCCCCAGCCATCCTTGATATCTGCCATGCTGGGAGCTCCACCCAGCGTGGCAAACGCCCCACATAGTCTTTTTTTTTTAAACCTGTAAATCAAAACGGTCCCACAGCGCTTCTCCCAGCCCCCCCACAACCCACCCTGCCTCCCCACCCCCACCCCATAGTTACCCCAGGAGCTTGGCACGACGATCTTCGTGGACGGGAACACATCTGCACTCTTCAAAGCCGACCGCGAACTGAGGAAATGCCAGTAAGCTGTATAATGGGATAGATAGGGGTTTTCAACTTTATTGCATATCTCAGGCATTTTTGGAATTTTGCACCAAATTTTCAACATGGGGTTTTGGGACCCCTTCTCATGAATGATGTCACTGTCATTGTGTTGTCCGGGCCCAAGGGTGATTTCTCCAGTCACTGTGGCGAAATCACCTTGTGGGCTGAACATGCCATGACGATGACGTGCTGAAGGGGTCCAAAACTTAATTTGGTAAAATCAAAAACAAACTTTATTTCTGTGAGCATTGCACGATTCCTCGCGGGCTACGTAAGTTATAAATTTTCAATATTTTCACTCCAGATTTTCAACATTGCCATTTTACCACACCTCCTCATGAGCAGTACAGCTGTCATTTTCACATCCTGCCCAAAATGTGTTTCCCCATGTAGCGCACAATGGGCATGATGCGGTGTCTGAAATCAATGTATGGGACACATTAAGAAAATCCGTGACACTGTTCATTAGCAGAGGGTCTTAAAATGGCTATGTTGAAAATTTGGTGAAAATTCCACCAAATGACTGTTTTCTGGCGTGCATTAGCAGTTCCTCATGCGGCTTCGTGGGTTTGTGAATTTTCAATATTTCCTCCCAGATTTTCAAAATTGCCATTTTACCACACCTCCTTATGAGTAGTACAGCTGTGATTTTCACATCCTGACCAAAACGTGTTTCTGCCCATGTAGCGCTAATGGTGCAGTCGGTGTCTTGAAATCAATGTATGGGACACATTAAGAAAATCACAGTGACACTGTTCATGAGCAGAGGTCTTAAAATGGCTATGTTGAAAATTTGGTGAAAAAATTCTAAAATGACTGTTTTACAAAGCGTGCGTTGCGCAGTTCCTACGTACGCTCGTAAGTTCGCAAATTTTCAATATTTGCACTCCAATGACTTCCAAATACCTAAACAGCACATAGAAGCAAGCAACATTCGGCATTGACAAATGCTTGGACTTCTTTATCACTAATTTTTTTAAGCCATGTCCAATGCCAAATACCACTGCAAATACCTGCAAGCGAACGTTTGGCATTGACAAATGATTGTTTTCCTAGCAATGAGTGTATCTGTGACATTACACAAACAGCAGAATCTAAGTGGTACTTGAGAGAAAGGTCTAGAAGCTGCTTAGAAAAATGGTTCTGAAGCACAGATGTACCAACCCTGGCATCCCTTCTAGTTCAGATGTCCAGACAGTAGTAAGAGGTGAAAGCGAGTACCGTAGACCATAAGGCAGCCTTGCAAACCTCTAGCAAGGGCATACCCCTTAAAGAGCTAGTGACCTGCCTGACACTAATAGTAGGGAATGGGATGAATATTCGCATCACATCCGCTTTGTACATAAATAGTGGCATACTCCAACTATTCACATTCTGTTGAATACCTAGTTGGAACCAATCTGAATACCAAATAGTCATTTTTACATTTAGAGCAAGCTTTCCACCACCTATATCTGGTCCATAATCCATTCCCCCCTCTCAGAAAGCCGCTAATTGCTAATTCTGCAAAAGCTGAAGCTAGGAAATGCAAAATGTAATTTTACTACCTCACCGTCACTAACTCACTTTGATTTTAAATTATGACTTAACATGCCTTAAATAAAAAAAAAAAAAAACATAATGAAAATAAAATAAACAAGCTGGCTCCATGGCGCCCAGCAATGGGGCATCAATCTGGCATGCTGGTGAACCGGGTTCATGCTCCAAGCCTGACGTCAGGAGCGGAGACCAGCGGGAAGGGAGTCAGAGCGTCCTTTGAATGCTTCCCTCCTGGGGGAGATGACGGAGGCCATAGTGGACTGCCTGATGGGTTGCTCCTAGAGGTGGCTGGTGGAGGCAGCGTGAGCCTCAACACACTGCTGAATGTTCCTGCCCCCAGGACACCACTGCAGCCGTACAATTGTGGAAGACTAGGGTGCATGGGGTGGAAAAGTGGAAAATAAGCCTGCCCGGCTGTGGAGGCATTCTGAGGCGACATGAGTCTCACCACACTGCGAGCGTCCCGTTCCCAGGACACCACTACAGCTGTACAATTGTGGAAGGTGGGTGAGATCCCAGAAAAGTAGAAAATCACCGCCAGGGATGACGTCAACATGTTCCCTCACCACATAGCCTCTTACAGTGCCCCCTTCGATCCCCTTAGCCCCCACCCCCTGCATTCCTGGTCAAGGCAGCGGAAAGTACAGTTACGCAAGAACTTATCGTAAGAAAAAATTACTCACCTTAGTAATGTTGTTTCTTCTAATGGAGTCTTGCTGTGTTCTGACATATGCAGTGATGTCCAACCTTTGAACTGCCCCGGAGATGAAAGAGTTAACTTTCCATGCCAGGCATGGAACGTTGAGCTCGAGCTCGGTTGAGACTCTGTCTGTTGCTATTTTAACTCAAACCGTCAGATCTTTACGAGCTATACTCACTGGGTGTCCTGTGTGGAAACTGTAAACTTACACTAGCCAACTGGCTACTAAATATAATAAAAAGATTTTTGGTCCCAAAACAAAGACTCAAGTCGGAACCCCCCAAAAAAAAAAAACAACACCACACACCCAAACTAAAGGGGTGAGAAAGAAGGAGTGGGGCACCTCCCGAGTGCCAACACTGCTACTGCCCACCCACATCCCAAAACCCAGGTTCTGAGAGGGAGGTCAGAATACAGCAAGACTCCATTAGAAGAAACAACATTACTAAGGTGAGTAATTTTTCTTCAAACAACAAGACGCCTTGCTGTATTCTGACATATGCAGACTATCAAGCAGTACCTCCATGGAGGAGGGACAGAACCTACTTTGGAAATAGGCTCTGAAGCACTGCTGTGCTTGGCCTAGACCTGATTTTGACTTAGAAGAAACAACATTACTAAGGTGAGTAATTTTTTCTTCAAACAACAAGACGTCTTGCTGTATTCTGACATATGCAGACTACCAAGCAGTACCTCCATGGAGGAGGGACAGAACCGACTTTGGAAATAGGCTCTGAAGCACTGCTGTGCCAAACCGAGCATCATTCCTAGCCTGGATATCCAGAGAGTAATGCTTGGTAAAAGTATGTACTGTTTTCCAGGTGGCTGCTTGACAAATCTCTAAGATAGGAATATTCCTGGCAGCAGCCAGGGAAGCAGCTGTACCTCTGGTAGAGTGAGCCTTCAGGCCTGAGGGTGGGATCCTACCTAGTTTCTCATAGCAAAATTGAATGCAAGAGATAATCCACCTGGCAATAGATCTCTTAGTGGCAGGTTTTTCCTTACCAGCCTCACCATAAGTGAGGAACAGCTGGAGGGGAGTCAAACCTGTGACCTTTGGTGCGCTCTATGTAGTAGCTAAGGGCCCTTTTCACATCCAAACTGTGCAGCCTCCTCTCCCCAGAAGAGGAATGGTCAGTGAAGAAAATAGGAAGAGACAGACTAGTTAAGGTGGAAATCTGAAACCACCTTAGGCAAAAACTTCCTATTAGTCCTGAGGACCACCTTATCTCTATGGAAAGAGATACAATCAGGTTCCACTGACAGGGCCTGTAACTCACTTATGCGTCTGGCAGAAGTGATGGCCACCAAGAAAACAGTTTTCCAAGTCAAGTACTTAAGCTCTGCTGAGGATAAAGGCTCAAAAAGGGGATTGCATAAGCTGAGCAATGCAAACATTAAAGTCCCAAGTAGGGGCAGGGTCCCTGAAGGGAGGATTGGTATGCAGCAATCCCTTGAAAAATTCTGAAAATACAGGATGAGCTGAAAGGGAAGAGTGCTTGCCCGCTGAGAGGAAGGCAGAGACAGCTGCCAGATGCACTCTTAGTGTAGCTGGTCTGAGTCCCAAGCTATTAAGATGAACCATATAGTCAAGGACTGTGGGCAGGCCAGCAGACTCTGGAGAAATATGCTTCCCAGAGCACCATATAGTAAATCTTTTCCACTTGGAATTGTTAAGTGTTTCTGGGCGGAAGGCTTTTGAGAAGCCTTTAAGATATCAGAACACCCTGAGAGAGAGTGCAAATCAGCAAACTCTAACTCCTCAGAGCCAGGCCTGAGATTGAAAGATTTGAGATTGGATACCAAACCTCCCTGAGCACATGTTAACAGGTTGTAATTCCTGGGAAGAGACAGGGGAAGGTGGACTGCTAAGGACAACAAGAGAGAGTACCAGGGCTGTCTGGCCCAGTCTGGAGCAATCAGAATGACCTTGCAGGATTGAGACCTGATTTTGACTAGCACCTTGAACAGGAGAGGGAAGGGGGGAAAAGCATACAGGAACTTCCCTTCCCAATTAAGAACTAGGGCATCCAGGGGGACTGAGCCCAACACTGGGGGCCTGTAGCAAAAGAGAGGAAGTTGGTGATTGTCTGGGGCTGCAAAAAGATCTATCTGTGGGGTGCCCCATCTGGAGAAGATCACCTTCAAAATCAGGGGATCCAGGGACCACTCGTGATGGCCCTGAGATATCCTGCTGAGAGCATCTGCCAGGACATTGTCCTTCCCTGGGAGGTGCACTGCTGTAAGAGAGGCGTTCAGGGAATAGGCCAGAGACCACAACTTCATTGCCTCTGTGCACAAGGCCGTAGACCGAGTGCCCTTGCTTGTTGATATACCACATTGTGGTGGTATTGTCTGTCCTGATCTGAACTACTTTGTTCTGAACAGACTTGGAAAAAACTTGAAGTGCTAGAAACACTGCTCTGAGTTCTAATAGATTGATGTGAAGCAGAGATTCCTGAGGAGACCACAACCCTTGGGTGGCCAGGTCCCCCAAGTGGGCTCCCCACCCCAAGAGGGAGGCATCTGTAGTAAGGATTAGAGAATGAGACGGAGTGACAAAAGGAACTCCCTGTCTTAGATTGTCCTGATCCTGCCACCACTGTAACGCCTGGATCAGGGTTCGAGTCACTGGGATTAGTTTGGTCAGAGGATCCTTTTTCTGAGACCAGAAGGCTCTCAGATGGAACTGGATGTCCCTCATTTGAAATCTTGCTCCCTAGACCACTGCTGTAGAGGCAGCCATGTGTCCCAGGAGCTGCAGAAAATGCCTTGCTGGTCGAGACACCTGGAGGGTGAATGAAGAGGCCAGTGAGATAAGGGTCCTTGCCCTGTCCAGGGGAAGGAAGGCTCTTGCCTTTACTATATCCAGCTCTGCCCCTATGAAGGTGAGGAGCTGCACAGGCTCTAGAACTGACTTTGAAAGATTCAGAAGGAAACCTAGAGAAGTGAGCAGTTGCTGAGTTATCTGTAGGTGTGACTTGACTTGGTCTGGAGACTGGCCTACTATGAGCCAGTTGTCCAGGTATGGAAAGATGGAGATCTTTTTCTCCTTAAGAAGGCAACCACTACTGCCAGGCATTTTGTGAACACCCTTGGAGCAGAAGTTAGTCCGAAGGGCATTGCTCTGAATTGGTAATGGCCTGAGGGCAGCTCGAACCTGAGGTACTTTCGTGGGAGCTTCTGATGAGAATATGGAAACAGGCATCCTTGAGGTCCAGGGAAACTAGCCAGTCCCCTGGCCTTAGAGAGGGTAGAATTATTCCCAGAGTCACCATTTTGAACTTTAGCTTTAAAAGGTGCTTGTTTAAATATCTGAGATCCAGGATGGGCCGCCATTCTCCTGTCTTTTTGGGGGTTAGGAAGTACCTGGAGTATAATCCTTTTCCCTTGTGTAGGGATGGAACCCTCTCTATGGCTCTCAGAGCCAAGAGGGAAGAGACCTCTGCCTCTAGGGCAAGTGCCTCTGAAGGACTAGCAGGTGGAAAGGATCTGGTTCTCATCTTTGGTAATTTTTTGAAGCTGAGAACCAGTCCCTGGCTTACTACTTCCAGGACCCATTTGTCTGATGTTAAAGACATCCAGTCCTGGACAAAGTAAGCCAGCCTGTCCCCTACCGGTGGTGGAGAATCTGCCCTGGCAAACCCATCAGGGTGCCTGTTTGGCAGGGGCTTTACGCTGAGGGGTGGAAGCAGGCCTGCTTGTACCCCGTCTGCCTCTCCCTCTGAAGAACCCCCTCTGGGCAAAGGCAGAAGAGGAGGCCTGGGCTTGGTAGAAAGGCCTATGAAAAGGCCTGCCCCTGCCCCTGGAATACTGCCTCTGGGGAGTGGCTTGCCTTTCCTTGGCCTGAGCACTCCTATAGGTGGTCCTGTATTCATCTATTTTCTTCATGTAGTTCTCTGTTTGCTCCCCAAACAGAGAATTACCCACAACAGGAAAATCCATGGGCTTAGTCTGGGTATCCTGAGATAGGCTAGTACATCTGAGCCAAGCCATCCTACGAAGGGCCACAGATGTAGCCATGACTCTAGATGAAACATCATTGGAGTCCACAGCAGCATGGAATTGCACCTGATGCCTCAATACCATCCGAGCACCTGCTCCAGCTCCTTGGCAAGCTGGCCATGGACCTGTTTAGCTAAGGCCATTACAGTGTCCCATCTAGATTTCTGATATCTAGCTGTATAGGCCATATAATTAGCCTGCCTGAGTCCCAAGGATGCTGCCATGTACTGTTTCTTTGCCATGGCATCAATCCTCCTGGAGTCCTTATCTGGGGTGTGAAGCCAAGGGTATATTTGCCTTATCACAGGCAGCAGCCTGCACACCCCAACATGGCTGCATTGCTGGGTAAGGAACTCCGTATCTGAACCTGAGAGAGTATACCTCTTGTCCATTCTCTTGTCCACAGGAGGTATAGAATTAGGAGTCTTTAAAATTTTTATTGTCTGTTTCCCAAAGAAGGGGAATAGACAGCCTCCTAGACTCTGGGATATCCATCATTTCAACATAGTCAGGCTCTTCCTGGTCGTCTACAGCTTCTTCCATAGGAAGCTGAAGAGTTTCAGCCACTTTTTTGTAGAACATAAAATGGGAAGGGGACTCAGAAAGCCTAGGAGGAGAAACCCCTGAAGGTCTGTCTGGGGAGATGTCCGGGTCAATGGGCACATCCAGACTTTCGTAATCACCATCACTATCCTCATACACTCCTTCCTCCTCCTCCAGTTCATAGAAATCTTCTAAATTATAATCTGGAACCGGGGAAACCGAATCAACCGAGCCCTTCCTAATGGTGCCGGTTCGGTTGAACTGAAGTTAGTATTGAACAACTTATCGCTGGCTATTTCATCAGCGGTCGGAGAAAGAAGTTGTGGATCCGCACCGGCTGATTTATCCCTTCTTTTCTTTTTTAATCGAACCGACTCCTCAGAGTCGGTTCTCCTTGCCGAAGAAGTTTAGCCTGGTCAGAGGGCACTCCTTCTGGTTCGTGGAACCGAACCGGCTGGCCATCCAGGTCAGCGGACTTCTTGGCCTCCCTTTCCTGAGCCTACCAACTCTCTTTTCCAGGGTAGCTGCAGGAAAATTCTTGCAAATCTGGCAGTCTGAATCGAGGTGGTCAAACCCCAGACAATAAACACAGGTGGTGTGAGGTCAGCCTTAGCAAAGGCTTCCCCACACACACTACAGTGTTGAAACCCAGTGGGCGGTTTTTCCTTTGGGTTTCTCAGACATGGCCAGTCCTAACAAAACTTACTCTTTTTTCGGCAATCCGCCAGGCAAGACACCCTTATCGGTTCCTGACTGTGTTACAGGTCATGGAAAAAACCGTAATGAAATCCATTTTTTAGAACCGATAAGGACCGGTTACCACACTCTAAAAGAAGAATAAACTTTCTGAACAAACCTGATCGGTTCAAACCGAACCGGTCCCACGTTTACAAGTTCCACACAGAAGAACAAGAAAATAAACCTATCTAGTACTCACGATACCACAGACAGAGACTGAACCGACAGGTTAACGGATTAAATTCGGTCAAAAACCGAGGAAAACGGCACTTTAACCGACAAACTTGAAGCGAGCAAAGGAGAAATCTCCGGAGCGACTGTTCAGTGAGGCGGAGTAAAGAATCTGATGGTTTGAGTTCAAACAGCAACAGACAGAGTCTCAACCGAGCTCGAGCTCAGCGTTCCATGCCTGGCATGGAAAGTTAACTCTTTCATCTCTGGGGCAGTTCAAAGGTTGGACATCACTGCATATGTCAGAATACAGCAAGACTTCATGTTGTTTGAACAGTAGATCATCAAGAGAGGTTCTTGCAGCAGGTAATTACTTGTAGGACTGCGCCCCCTGGCGTCAGGACCACACGGAAACTTTTGCTAGCAGTGTCTGACGGACCGCCCACCCGATGTCATGTGACGGACGTCAGCGTGACCCTATATAGTGGGCGGTCCCCACATCTGCCCTCCAGTTCTCCCGCCAGAGACCCACTAAAAGTCATGACAGGAGAATGGGAAAGAGGCTCCTGTAGTCCTGAAAGGCTTAAAGGAAAAGGAGCTAAAGACTAAAAAAGGGGGAAGGAGGGAGGGGTAAAAGGTTACCTACTGCAGAGCCTCTCTCAAAGATCTACTGTTATGGTAAGTTCTTACGTAACTGTACTTATTTCAAGAGGGCTCTTGCAGTAGGTGATCACTTGTAGGACTGAGTCCCAAGCAGTAAAATCCGAGGGACAGAAAAAGAATCTTAAGAGAGGTTAAAATTAGCCCAAAACCTAGGACAGGAGTCCCTGAAGGACTGCTAGCTGGAAACCAGCCCTGCGCCTAGAGGTAATGTCCAAACTGTAGTGTCTGGTGAAAGTGTGGACCTAACTCCAAGTAGCAGCCATGCAAATCTCTGTGGCAGATATATTCCTGAAACAGGCTGTCAAGGCAGCCATACCCCTGGTAGAGTGTCCTTTAACCTGCCCTGGAAGGACCATACCATACTTCTGGTAACAAAAACAGATGCAGTTAACCAACCATTTGGAAAGGCATTGTTTGGAAACTGCCGCACCCTCTCTCTTTGGTGCGAAGGAAACAAAAGGCTGGTCTGATTTTCGGACATCTTTTGTCCTATTTGTGTAATAACGTAACATTCTGTGAACGTCTAATGTATGCAGAATTGCCTCCCCCTGATTAGAATGCTCAGGGTAATATACCAGCAGCTGAAGAGATTGATTCAAGATGGTCTCTGAAACAACTTTCAGCAGAAACTTAGGATTAGTGCGTAGAGCCACCCAGTCTCTATGGAAGATCAAATAAGACTCCTTACACATCAGGGCCTGAAGCTTGGAAATTCTTCGAGTTGAAGTAACCGCAACTAAAAAGAGCATTTTCTAAGACAAAAATGCATATCACATGCTTGCCAGTTCAAATGGAGGCAAGGTAAATTTTTCCAAAATAAAATTAAGGTCCCACGGTGAAGCGGGTTACGATAGGGGTTTCAGATGCAGGATTCCTTTTAGGAAGATTTTAGACACCTCCAACTTAAGCCAGTCTTGCCCTCCAGTAAAATATGGCAGGCAGAGATGGCTGCTAGATGCACCTTCAGCGAGGAATAGCTCAAGCCCAAGTCCAAAGGTGAAGAAGATACTCCATGACCTGTGGAATGGGACACGAAAAAGGGTCCCAACCTTCGAGGTGGCCCAAATGGAGCGCTTCCATTTCATGCATATGCAGTTCTGGTAAAAGGCTTTCTGGCCTCTACAAAACCTTAGCTACCCTAGAGGAAACTCCAAACCTGGAAGTGATTATGTTTTGAGGAGTCACGATGCAGATGAAGGATTTCAGCCCTGGATGGACCACGTGCCCCTTTCTGGGTCAGGAGATTGTGACAAAGTGGTAGAGGGAGTGGGGATGCTGCTGCCAACTGCTGAAGCAGCGGAAACCAGGTTTGTCGAGGCCAAAATGGAGTTACCAGAATCATTCGGGCCCCTTCTGTCTGTAGCTTGATCAGCACTCTCTGAAAAACTAGAAACGGAGGGAACACGTACAGAAATCTCCCTGTCCAACAAAGCAACAGAGCGTCTTGCCAGAAAGCACCATGAACGGGATCGTGCGAACAAAACTTTGGAAGTTTTGCGTTTGATTGGGCTGCAAACAGATCCATGTCTGGATGACCCTAAAGGTCGAAGATGTGATTCACTATCTCCTGCTTTAGCTCCCATTCGTGCACTCTTACCCTGGTGTAGCTGACACCGTCTGTGAGACCATTCTGCCAGTCTGGCACGTGAACTGTCAGAAGGTGAACCCTGTTCAGGACAGCCTAATTCCAGACCCGTATCGCTCCCTGCAAAGAGGATATGAGTGAGTGCCCCCTGCTTGTTGATAGACCACACTACACACGCCTGACTGGATCAACAATGTGTCCTTCTGAAGCATGTGCTGGAAAGCCTGAAGAGCATAAAGATCTGCTCTCATCTTGAGCACATTTATGTGCAAGTGTAGTTCGGCAGGTGACCACAGGCCCTGGGTCCTATGAATTCTTAGATGGGTTCCCCATCCTGTACCCGACGCATCTGTCGTCAGGATCTGCGAGTACAGAGGGGCTTGGAAAGTAGCTCCTAGTGCAAGGTTGCTGGAGTTCTGCCACCACTGCAGGTCTTTCTGCATCGGGTCGGAGACTAGGACCGGACTGCCTAAGTCGTCCTCCCTCTGATCCCATTGAGACCTGAGCATCTACTGCGAAATGCGCATGTGGAGCCTGGCCAAGGGAACTGTGGGGATAGCCGCTGCCATGAGACTGAGAAGGTGAAGAACTGCTCTGGCTGAAATGTGTCTGTTGGAGGCTAGCAGCCGAGCTTGCCTCTGCAGAGTCTCTACCCTGTCCGGGGGGAGGAAGGCCATACCTTGGAGTGTGTCCAGAACTGCCCCAATAAACTGCAGTTGCTGAGAAGGAGCAAGCTGCGATTTGGGGTAGTTGACCGTAATACCCAAGTGCTTGAAAAGGTGCAGGGTAGCTGATAGGGAAGACTCCAATACCTCCTTCGACGGGCTGCCAGTAGCCAATCACTCGAGGTTAGAGGAAGACATAGCCCTTGGTCCCTCAGGGCCCCTGCCACCACTGCTAGGCATTTGGTAAAACCTGTGGAGGACAGGCCAAAGGGAGGCTTTGAATCGGACGCCCTTGGAAAGAGAACCGGAGGAATCTGCGATGAGGACGGAATACTGAGATGTGCAGGTATGCATCCTGCATGTCCAGGGCACAAAGCCACTGTCCTTGTGACAGTAGAGGCAGCAGACTTTACAGTGTCAGCATCCGAAACCTCTTGTATTCTATGAAGAGGTTTAGGGTACTGAGGTCTAGGATCAGGCGCAGATCCCCTGTCTTCTTTGGAACCAGAAAGAAGTGGGAGTAAAATCCCTTGCCCATCTGATTTGCTGGCACAGGCTCTATGACTTATTTCCGAAGAAGAACTGTGATCTCCTCCCATAACTGACAGATGTGCACCTGTGGGTACTGGGAAAACCCTGGCGGTTTGCTTGGGGTTTTTTCACAAAACTCTTGACTGTGACCAAGCTTTATTAGCTGAAGTACCCAAGCATCGGTGGTAATGGACACCCAGTCTACAAGATGCCTTACAAACCTTCTGCCCACTTGTTCCTCTGGAAGATGAGAAGGAGAGAAAGCGGGCAGCGAGTCAAGAGTGGGAGGAGGGCTTAGGGAGGACCGCCCCTGAAGCCCTCTGGGTTTTGGCTGGAGGGGTGACGGCAGTGTTGGGAGCCCTGCATTTGAACTGATGCCTGGGAGTCTGTTGTGCTTTCGTCCCACACCTATTTTGCCAATGAAAGTGACGTCTAGGCTGAGGTTTCGGGCAGTGCATAGTGTGTACCAACCGAAGAGCAGTGCCTTTGTCCTGAAGGCTCGTAATAATGTCCTGGGCATCTCCGCCAAACAGGACAGAGCCTCTGAAGAGGGGAATCCTGAATAGTGTCCTGAACATCAGGGGCTAGACCAGAAACTCTTAGCCAAGAGAATCTGCGGAGGCTAACTGCCGTGGCTGTGCCTCTAGTGGAGGAATCCACCGCATCGTAGGTGGCTCTTAGAGAATGACGTCCAGCCACCTTAGCGGACCTAAGGGTACTAGTCAAGATGGACTTAGCCTCTGAGTCTGGGAAGGCCTCGACTATGGGCTCAAGCTGGTGGAGCAAAGACTTCTGGTACACTAGTATGTGGACACATAGTTGAGTGCACGAACAGCTAGTGTAGAGGATGAGTAAAACTTCCTCCTGAACTGGTCCAACTGCCTGGATTCCATGTTGACAGGAAAGGTAATGAGGTGCTGACGCAGCAGACCTCCCATGGGCTGCAGTAATTACCACCGAGTCAGCCTTAGGATGTATGCTGAAGTGATCTTTACCCTCTGAGTCCTGTATACCCGGTCAGCCTTTCTGGCCATAGCCGGGATAGAGGGGGGCCTTTGCCACATGGTAGAGGACTACTCCTCGAGAGGTTCCAGCCATGAGGGAGTGAGAACCGGACTTGTTTCTGGGAAGTCCAGATGTTTAGCTAACCGCTGATGCTTTGGGTCCTAAGCATCAGACTTCCAACCTTGTGCCTCTGTGATCTAACGGTGCCGTGAATGGGACCGTTTCTTTTTATGCTTTCAGGGGGAACGCCCATCCCCCTGGGCACTGGACTGTCCATTGTCAGACCCCCCCCTCCGCAGAGGGCGGTGGACCAGACCCAGCCCGGCTGAATGAACAGCTTTCATACGAAGTCTCCCTACCGTCACCTGCCCCACTCATGGCTGCCTGAAGATTTCTTCCTGTACAAAAGTAATTTTATTAAATGTAATCAGTACTTTTCATGATAAAATACAAAATAATAAAACTGAAAACTAAGCTGCAAGTTTGAAGCTTGACTCCTGGCAGGCGTAACAATGTTGTCACTGAAGCACATTCAGGCAGGAAAAAGGAACTGAGGCGGTTGGAGGGTCGATGCTGAGAGAGTCTAATCACCTTGAGCCTAGCCTGCAGTGCCGCTTGCTCGCAGCTCCATCTCAGTGCTGGCCCTTTTGAAAAGTTTGGCTCCCCGCTGGGTCCTAGCCTCCGGTGTACTCCCATTAGTGTGAATGAGTGGTGGAGACTTTATGGCAGGAAGATGTACAGTTACGTGAAGAACTTACCATAACAGTAGATCTTTAAGAGAAGCTCTTGCAGCGAGGCCACACCATGGGACTAGCAGCCGGCGCCAGGACCATCTGAGCTCCCTAGCTAGCGGTCTACCATGAGAGACCGCCCACTGCGATGTCAGTCAGCTGACATCAGCCTAGCCTATATAGGTGGGCGGTCCCCCACACCTACCTCAGTTCTCCAGCCAGAGACCCCATACGGGCAGTTAAAGGAGAACCGACGAGGTTTTCTGAGAGCCAAGAGAAAGGCAGAAGCAGTGTGAGAGAAACAAAGAGTAGCAGGGAGAAGGAGGGAGGGAAAGCAGGGCCTGCTGCAAGAGCGTCTCTTGAAGATCTATTGTTACGGTAAGTTCTTACATGACTGTACTATCTTACTTTGAGGAAGGCTTTTGCAGCAGGCCGCACCGACAGGACTGAGTCCCAAGCGGTACTAAGGCTCACCAGGGTGACACCACTGGGAGGAGGAGAAGTCAGCAGCCAAGAGCTCATGACAGAAGGCCCTGAAGAACTGCCAGGCTGAAAGTGGCCCTCTGCTTAGAGGTGATGTCCAGACTGTAATGCTTGGTGAAGGTGTGGACAGAACTCCAGGTGGCAGCTGCACAGATAGCAGCAGCAGCAGACACATTTCTGAAGCAAGCTGTGGAGGCAGCCATACCCCTGGTGGAATGGCCCTTGACCACCCCCAGCAGGGGTTTGCTGTACTTGAGGTAGCAATAAACAATGCAATTAGCTAACCACTTAGACAAATACTGTTTGGAAACAGGAGCGCCCTCTCTCTTGAGGGCGAATGAAACAAACAACTGGTCAGTTTTCCTCAAAGACTTGGTGTGGTTCGTGTAATACCGAAACATTCTGTGAACATCCAAAGTATGGAGCAACACCTCTGCCTGATTAGAATACTCAGGACAATAAACTGGCAGGTGGATGGATTGATTTGAAGTAAACTCCAACACAACCTTAGGTAAAAACTTAGGATTAGTATGCAAGACACCCTGTCTTTGTGAAAACAAATCAGGCTCCTTACACATGAGAGCCTGTAGCTCAGAAATCCTTCAAGCAGAAGTAACAGCAACTAAAAATAGCACCTTCCACGACAGAAATCACAGCTCACAACTCACGACTGGTTCAAAGGGAGGAAAGTAAATTTCTCCAACATAAATTTGAGGTCCCATGGAGGACCAGGTCCAGAATCGGAGGTTTCAAATGCAAAATGCCCTCAGGAATGTGCAGGACACCTTGAGCTGAGCGACAGCTTTGCCCTCTACAGGTGTATGGTATGCAGAGATGGCGGAAAGGTGCACCTTAAGGGAGGAGTACCCCAAGCCTGAATCTGAAATGAGATACTCCAACACCTAATTCACCAGGCAGGTGAAAGGATCCAAATGGTGCGCAGTGACCCAAATGGAGCGGCTTCCATTTCATAGCATAAGTGGCCCTGGTAGAGGGCTTCCTGGCCACCACCAAGACATCAGCGACCCTAAAGGATACTCTGAAGCAGGCAATAGCTAGGTCTGCAGGAGCCACGCATGGAGATGCAGGGACTTGAGGTACAGATGGACAGGGTGCCCTAGTCCTGGGACAGCAAGCCAGTACACGGGACAAGGGCATCAGAGGTTCCATTGCTAGTTGTTGTAGCAGGGGAAATCAAATCTGGTATGGCCAGAAAGGAGCTATGAGAATCATCTTTGCTACTTTCAATTGGAGCTTGAGGAGAACCCTCTACAAGAGTGGGAAGGGAGGAAAGGCATACAGAAACCTCCCCTTCCAAGAGAGGGACTACGTATCTTGCCAGAAGACTCCAGGCCTGGGATCGATCAAGCAATAAAGCGGCAGTCTTGCATTGAATGGGGATGCGGAGAGGTCTAACTCTAGATGGACCCACCTGTCAAAGAGATCTTCAACCACAGAGGTTAGAAGTTCTTGTTCGTGAGCCTGTGAGCTGGAGCAGCTGAGACTGTTGGCCAAGACGTTCTGAGCACCTAGTACATGCACGGCCAAGAGCTCCAGACTACACTTGATGTCCCAAAACCAGACTCTCATTACCTTCCGACACAGGAGGTAAGAATGCACCCGGCTTGTTGATGTAGTACACCACACGATGTCGTCTGTACCAGCAGTGGAGCAGGAGGAGATGAGTCTGAAAAGGACTGTAGAGCGTAAACAATTGCCCGCATCTCCCCATAGACGTTGATCACGAAGACTCTGCTCCACTTCGGCCTGGGTAACCTGGGGTCTGGTGCTCGACTCAGATGGGCACCCCAGCCCAGGCCAGATGCGCTCTGTTGTGAGAACCTGTTTGGGGGGTCAGGAGCCAAAATAAGACTCCCTGAAGGAGGTTGGCTGGGACCAGCCACCATGACAGGGCACTCCAGACTGCGTCGGAGACCAAGACCAATAGATCCAGATTGTCAGTATGCTGGTCCCACTGGACCCTGGAGGTCCACTGAGGAACCTGCATATGAAGACGGGCCAAGGAGACCATGGCAACTGTCACCACCATGTGGCCCAGAAGTCGTAGGAAGACCCTGGCTGGGACCTGCCGACTGGAGGAAACCAGACAGGCCTGCACCATCAGTCGCTCTGCTCTGTCCTCAGGCAAAAAGGCCTTGCCCTGACTGGTGTCCAGGACCACCCCTATGTACTGGAGGCACTGCCAAGGAGAGAGGCAGGACTTCAGCATATTTATGGTGATCCTCAAGGCCTGGAAAAGACTGAAGGTTGATTCCAGCGTTTGAACTAAGCAGTCCCTGGAGGGGACTTCAAGCAGCCAGTCATCCAGGTAGGGAAAAACATAGAAGCCCTGCCTCCTCAATGTGGCAGCTACCACTGCCAGTCACAGCAACCAGCTGAGCGCGGGCTTCGGCTCCGCCAGCAGGCGGTCGGCGGCACCTGCCAAGTTGGGAACCACAAGGCCGGGAGGAACAGCGAGGGCAGTCGGAAAAGGCGCAAGCTAATCGGTGTTTAGTGCTCCACCAGGCACAGCAGCCGATTGGCTCTCCTGCCCCATTGACTTACACTGGCTCAGTTTGCATTGCTGAAATCTGTGTGGGACTTGAAAATTTGTTTTCTTTTGTCTTTTACTCTTCCCCTGGTGTTCTACTGCAAGTTTCCCAGAAGAGCTGCTTCCACTCTGGTGAGACATCTATAGAGGGCAACTGCTGTTGATTCTGTTGAATTCTGCTGGACTCTGTTAGCAGCAGTGGGCCAGACGCTGAGGCGCCACTCTCCTTCTAGTTTTATATGTGTAAATCATCAAAAAAAGTGCTGTTATCCACTATTGTATTGTAAGGGGAAACTACTGTTTTACTGCTCTTTAAAGTAATTGCAGCTCCTTGTCTGAATATGTAAGGTGGGCCAGACGCTGAGGCGCCACAGGACCCCCCTCCACAGTCTTTTGTAGTGCAGATTTGGTCAGTGATACACAGAAAAAGGCTTGCTACTGCCTTTATTAATTGCTGCACCCTCCTCTGTCTCTCTCCAGCCTGCTTCCTTCAGCCCACAGCAACCAGCTGAGCGCCGGGGCTTCACTCCACCAGCGGGCGGTCATGCACCCTAGCCGAACTTGGGAACCACAAGGTCGAGGAACAGCAAGGAAGCAGTCGGAAAGGCGCAAAATCTTTGCCCACCCGCCTTCCCCTTCCTGTGTGTTAATTTATAGGCATCTTCCACCAAATCTCTTCCCCACCCACAGCACTTTTCTCTAAACCAATAGACAGTCACACCAGCTTGCTGACCCAACCAATCAGCAACTTCAGCTACTCCTATTGCCAACTATCAATATCCCCTCAGAATGGGGAGCTTGCTACTGATACTGCTGTCACTAATAGCCATAGGGTTCCACAATGAAGATGACCCTATTATACAATCTAAAGTGGTCAACCCACCTAGTTTCTCTGAATATCCCCGTGGCTGACACCCATACCTCATATATGTCTTGCCATTGCTGCATCGACTACAGTGGTACAATCACCATAAAGTTACACATATCACCACATATATGTCTCAGACAAGGCCCCACTACTGGGTATATAGATCCCCACTAAGCCTAGTCATCAAACTGCTAATTGGTATCCCGACACACTACAGACCCCCCTCTGCTGAACACAAGCTCTTATCCCACCTGGGAAACCTGGTCAAGTCCTGTACTGAAGAAGTCATTATCATAGGGGTCCTGAATTTCAACTGGCTCACCCAGGCAGCTACACCTCTGGTATCATTCTGTGACACCTATGGCTCACACAGTTAATTAATGAACCAACAAGACTAAATGCAAGGAATAGTAGTAACAGTACTCTACTTGACATCATACTAGTGAGTAAACCACATCTATTCACACATGCTGGAGTGCTCCTAGGGCTAAGATCCAACAGCATTAAAACAGATCCTGCAAAATTCCTCATGAGGAGATCCAAGAAAAACATCAATATTGAAGGATATCTGCATGATCTAGCCTACTCTCCACACTGGAAAAAGTTCTATCTTGCACATTCTGTAGAAAAAGCTCAGCAGGTGCTAAATAGCATTATATTAAATGCCCTTAACACCCATGCCCCAATCTCTAGTATCTGAATAAAAAACAAATCCTGTCGCTGGTTTACAGCTGACCTCAAAGCTGCACTGCTGGACAGAGATAAACTTTGGAAAGTAGCAAGAAAAACTAAGAATATCATGGACTGGATGATCTTTAGGAAAGCCAGGAATAAATGCACTAGGAAAGTTAGGGATGCAAAGGCTGCCTACTACCTGGCCCAGCTCGACTCCTCCTACCATAATACTGCTAGATTTTGGGGCACCATCAAGGGGATGATGGGCCAGGATGTTAACAACCCCCTTACACAGTAACTATGGTCCCATTACTGGCACATTGGAAATCCTGGATGCATTCAACAACCACTTCACAACAGCTGGCCTTGCCTTTGACTCCTCCCCAGCTAACCTATTAAGGGATCATTTAAGCTCCCACTATACTGGTGAACAAAGAGTTGACTCCTCCTTTAGCTTCAAACCTATACTGTTGAAACAAGTTGAGGATCTATTATGGCATCTAGATACCAAAAAAGTGCAGGAGCAGATCTTCTGGACCCATTCTTTCTAAAGATTGCGTGTCATGTGCTTGCAGTCCCCTAACTCACCTCTTTAACCTTTCCTAAACTCTGGCTCTATTCCCGCTGTGGAAGACAGCCCAAGTGGTCCCCTTCTAAAATCAGGTGACCTATGGATCTTAATAACTACAGGCCCATTTCCATCCTACCTGTGTTATCCAAGATGCTGGAGAAATTAGTGAGTATTCAGTTAAGGGAATATCTGGACAATGCTAATCTATTAAATCCAGCTCAATCTGGATTCAGGGCCAAACATAGCACTATCACTGCATTAGCCAAGGTCACCAATGATTGGCAAACCGAACTGGATAAAAAACAATGTCTGTGCAGTATTCCTGGACCTGAGCAAAGCATTCGACACTGTGGACCCTGAACTGCTACTCTCATCCCTACACTCCATTGGCCTAGATCCATCCTCCCTTAAGTGGTTCAGATGCTACCTCTCCGGTAGATCACAGCAGGTAAAAGCTGAAGGTGACCTCTCCATTAAGACCACTGTCAAGAGGAGTCCCCAAGGCTCTATTCTGGGTCCTATCCTTTTGCCATTTATATAAATAAAATTGATTCAACCCTTACCAAGTCCTCAGTATATCTCTTTGCTGATGACACTGTACTGTATGTCAGCAACCCTTCACCTAAAGTTGCTCATGAAATCCTACAAGCAGAATTCTCCTGTTACAACATCAGCTTCGAGAAAAAGCTTCTGCTAAATGCAAAGAAAACCAAAGCAATGATGTTCACAACCCAAAACTCCACCAACACATCCTCTTCAATCAATCTCCCCCAGCTATGCACTATACTTGGAGAAAATCTGGAGTATGTTGAAAATTTCAAATACCTAGGTGTGTGGATTGACAACAGACTTGACTTTACTCAGCATCTAGAACAACTGCTGAAAAAGCTTCGCCTAAGGCTTGCCTCCTCTATAGATTAAAACCCTTCCTTAATAGAGATTCAAAGATGAGATTAGTCCAGGCCATCTTTCTATCAGTCATTGACTCACGCAGACTTCCTCTATAGTCACTGCTCCACCCCTACCTTCAAAAGTTGGATACCTTATACCATAGAGCAATAAGGTTCATTACAGACCTGCCATATAATACTCACCATTGTTCTCTCTATGATTCAGTTGGATGGGTTTCCCTTCATGTCAGGAGGAGCAGAAATGCAGCTCTATGGATCTACAGAGCTTTATCAAAAAACTCCCACGCTATATCTTGGACTGCTTCAACCTGACCACTCCCAGCTCCTATGCCTAAGAAGCAACAATATCATCCTGCTCAAATTGCCCAAAGTCAACACCAAAATAGGGAGGGCAGCAATCAGCTACTCTCTAGCCATAGCATGGAACACCTATAAAATCCTAAACTGTCCATTATCATTCCATTTACATCCTTCAAGCAACACTGTACAGCCTTCTTCACAGAGAAATGCAGTTGCTACCGCTAGAGATAGAATAGTCATCCCACAAAACCTTATTCCAATCACATATGGCATATTCCTTCCAGCCAGACACCGCCAGTATATGGCACCCAATATTCCCTTCACCATCCTTGTACTCATTATGTGAGTGACTGTCATAGCCCTCATTGTGATACATATGTATTGTACATATTGTAGATGTTAGTTTGACTTTCTCTTGCCAAGCTTTAACATGTGAATTCTCTGTATATTATTGTGTTATAAATAACATTTTTTGTTTCTGTATGTATAACTGTCTCATAAGTATGTGATGTAATTGCTGTGCACCAACTCGAACCTTGACCTTATCAGGTCCATCTTGTAAATGAGCCTTGCTCAATGATGATCGCCTGAATAAATAAAGATTTGATTTGATTTGGTACATACCTGGTGGGGGGAGCTGAGGAAAGGTCACAATGGAGGGCCCGAAACTGATAATGGGCTCCCTGAAAGTGGAAGCGAAGGAAGCGACGATGGGCAGGAAAGACTTGAATGTGCAGCTAGGCATCCTGCACATCCAGGGAACAGAGCAAGTCCCCCTGGTGCAAAAGGGGTTACAGTCCCTGAAGGGTGACCATGCTGAAGCACTTTTACTTGATGTACAGATTCAGATGGCTCAGGTCCAAGACAGGTCGAAGATCCCAATCTTTTTGGGGATAAGAAAGAAGTGGGAGTAAAATCCCCTTCCCCATTGAGCCAGAGGGATGGGCTCTATGGCTCTTTTTGAAGAGTCTGAATTTCCTCCCAAACCAGAGATAGGTTTTGGGGGTGGGGGGATGTGGTGGAACCATAAGGTTTTTGGTGGCCTAGGAACTCCAGAAAGTGGACCGTGTTCTATGATCTGGAGCCCCAGTTATCTGTGGTGACTCCTGCCAACTTTCAAGGTGGAGGGAGAACTGACTCCGACCGCCTCCTTCAGGTTCTCAGCCAGTGGGAGGGTCGGCCAAGGAGTCAGGAAGTGGGGCAGGCAGGGGGTCCCTGGGGGCCCTGGATGCTCTGGCAGTGGCACCAACAGGGGCCGCTGGGGCCTTGCACTTGTGTTGACCCTTGGCAGACTGGGTCTGAGACTGCTTACGAGAGGACCTGCGAAAGGGCTGATGCTGGCTCACTCTAGACTGGGTGTGATAGAGTGAGTGGACCGACTTGAAGGCCTGCCCAGACTCCTGCAGGGTAGAGATGATGTCCTGGACATCCCCCCCAAAAAGGACAGACCCCCGGAAGGGGGCATCCAAAATGCTGGCTTGCACATTCAAGGCAAAGTTGGAAACCTGGAGCCAAGAACGGTGCTAAAGACAAACTGCAGCAGCTACCCCGTGTCCTGAGGCATCTACTGCACCATAAGTGGCTCAAAGAAGGTGGCTATCAACGTCTGAGCCTGACTTCATCACCTGGGCAAGCTGCGATTTGGTGGGGTCCTCGGGTAGAGTTTGCACCAAATCTCAGGCTTGGTCCTAAATTACATTTTGGTATTGGACCATGTGGGCCAGATAGTTTATGGCCCGAATAGCCAGGGTGGTAAAGGCAAAGACCCGTTAGCCAAGGTGGTCCAACTGCTTAGACTCATGGTCTGAGGGAGAGTACTAAGGTGTTTAGGCTTCTTAGTATGGTCATGTGCTGTGTGAATGACCACAGAATCCGCCTTAGGGTGAGTCCCAGAAAGGGCTTGCCAGCTGAGCATGATAAAGGAGTCTGCCTTTTGGGCAGTGGAGGAGTGGTGGAAGGTGGTACCACATTGCCCTGGTGACATCCTCATAGGATTCGATCAAGAGGCACTACCACAGGAAGGGCATCACGCTGCTGGAGGTACTGTGCCAACCCGCATCTCTCGGGTCCGGCTCCTCTGTTCCCAGTCCATAATGGACTGGATGTAGTCATAAATGAAATTACGTACCTACCATAATTCTTGATCTTCTTGGATGAAGTCTCCACCATTCATTCACACTAATGGGACTATGTCAGAGGTGCTAGGACCCAGTGTGAGCCAACAATCTTCAGGAGGGTTGGTGCCAAGACAGGACCACGCATGCCGATGCCGAAAAACTGCCTCACGCCCATATAGGCTATCTCAGCGTCGACCCTCCAACTGCCTCAGTGCCTTTTTGACAGAGGAGGTGCAGCGTAACTAACCTAATCTGGGCATAAGATAGCTCAGATGACCCACGAAGAAGGGTCAACTCAACAACATCCTCACAGACTAAGCCAACAAGGGTGAAGACCAGAAACAGGATGTGTGAGCTCGGGGATGGTGGGTGGGTGGGTGTGTGAATGAGTGGTGCAGACTTCGTCCAAGATCATCAAGAATTACAGTAGGTATGTAATTTCCATATCTTCCTGGACTAAAAGTCTCCACCACTCATTCACGTTAATGGGAGAGCGCCAAGCTAAAAAACAATCCCTCGAGCAGGGTGGCAGGAGACAGAGCTCATGCAGGACAGAATTAAGGATTGTCCTGCCGAAGGAAGTGTGCTGTCTGGTATGGACATCCAGAGCGCAGTGGTTCACAAAGGTGTGCACCAAGCTCCAAGTCGCTGCATTGCAAATGTCTCCAATGGGTACATTATGAATCTCTGCCAGAGATGCCGCATCCGCTCTGGTAGAGAGGGCATAAACCCGGCCTTCCAACTTGACCTGCACCATTGATAAGTAGTGACAAAGACATGCCACCACCCATGCAGAAATGCATCTAATGGCAACAGGCTGACCTAGTCGGCCCATGCCGAAAGACATGAAAAGTTGCTTGGATTTGCGAATCTTTTTGTGCTGTCGATGTAGAGTTGCTAGGGGCTCAAAAGGCTTATGGGTGAGCATGTCTAGCATGAAACTGATATCCCACGTGGCCACCAGTTTTCTGACTGGGAGCCTAGTGTGTAGGATATCCTTGAGGAATCTTTTGACTAGAGGTAACTGAGTCAGTGACATGTTCTGTACCGGCTCATGGCAGGTTGAAATCGTGCAAAAGTGTACCTTCACCTTCGAGTACTGCAGTCATTTGACAGGTCTAAGAGGTACTCTAATACTTTATTTGGTGAGCAAGAAAATGGGTCCAATATGGACTTTGCATGCACCAAATAGAAAACTGCTTCTATTTCACCATGTAAGTTTTCCTAGTGGAAGGCTCATGTGCTGCCAAGAGGATTTCTGTGATGCTCTGAGAGACCTTAAACCTATGCACCTCTGTCTCCTCAGGAGCCATGCGTGGAGAGGAATGGAATGCAGGTTGGGATGGATCGGGGTCCCTGCATCAGGAGGTCCGTTCATAGAGGAAGTTGTCTCGGAGAGACCTCCGACAACCTGTTGATCAATGGAAACCATATCTGCCGATGCCAGAACAGTGCAATGAGATCATCCTGCCCCCTGTGCCTCTAGTTTGAGCAGCACCTCTGAATTAAAGGGAGGAGGAGGAAATGCGTACAGATAGCATCTTGTCCACCGCAGTGTGAATGCATCCTGACAGAAAATGCCAGATTCTAGATTTCTGGAGCAGAATAGAGGCAGTTTTGTGTTGAGTGGGGACGCAAAAAGGTCCAGGTCCGGATTGCCCCACTTGTCAAATAGCGACTGCACGACATCTGGAGTGAGCGACCATTTGTGTGGATCCACCTCTGTCCTGCTGAGGTGATCCACTAGGTCGTTTTGAATTTCTGGCAGGTAGATGGCCCGAATCAAGGCATCATGTTCGAGGCACCACTCCCACACCCTCACACTTCGTGGCACAGAGGGTATGAGTGTACTCTGCCCTGCTTGTTTTTTTTTCCCACCCCCCGTGCTCACTGGTCCCCACTCCTTCAGGCTCTACATGTTCCCCCAGCCCCACTGTCCTTACCCAGCCCTTCTCTGGACCTCGGACGCCGATCCTGGATATCCTAGCGTATCCCTTGTTGGCGGGTCCTCCTCCGAGGGGAATGCACCGGGGGAGAGGGATGGCCCCAGCACATACTTCTAGGGTGCAGGATGCTGCCGAGGAACAGGAGGCCCTGGGAAGGCACTGGAGGCACTCAGGGAACAGAGAGCCGTCATCCGGTGGCCAGCGAGTGATTTTTCCCAGATTTCCTTGTGGTGCATGACGTCCGGAGGTCAAGGCAAGAGCGACGCCTTCCACGCACCTCCCAGTAATGACCCTGCCATGTTGCCCTACCCCTGGCCTCCATCAGTGGTTTGCCCAACATTGGGTCGCATCCTCCCTCCTCCCTGAAGACAACAAGCAGTCGCGGATGCTCAAGCTGTCTCCATCTGGTTGGCCTCCAGCGACCTGAGCTCATTCCCGAACTTGGGTCGCTGGTGTCACAAGTAGAAATCCAACTGCTGCGCCAGCAGGCCGGCCCGCCCTGCTTGTTGATGTAATACATCACAGCCTTGTTGTCCATCTAAAGGAGAATTACTCTGTGACAGTGGACATCCTCCAGCGATCGGACAGCATACAGGACGGTTCTCATCTCTAAGACATTTATGTGTAAATGAGAGTCCACCTGGCTCCACACTCCCTGAGTGTGAAGGTCTTGACAGTGGGCCCCAACCGATCAGAGATGCATCCATGGTGATGGTGGTCTGAGACTCCAATGGAGCAAAGGGTAGACCTTGAAGAAGCTTGTCTTCCTGTGTCCACCATGTCAGCAATCTTAACAGGGCTCCGTCACTTTTATGTGGAAGGACTGCAGGTGTGTAGTTGGTGACCACTGAGTGCTGAGCATCCACTGTGTGGTCTCATGTGTGGCAGGCTAGAGGCATCATGAAGATGGAGCGATGCCATAAGGTCCAACATCCTCTGCATCGAGGAGCTCGAACCGAGCTGTTCTCCCTGATGTAGTGAGCCATCTGGAGAATGTAATTTCTCCTGTTCTCTAGAAGAAAAGCCCTTGCCCTGGGTGTCCAGGGTGCACCTATTAAGAGGAACTGCTGGGAGAGCTGAAGCTGTGATTTCTCCAGATTCAGCATGCTCATGGAAGTGAGGAACTGTGAAGCTGTGGCGATTGCTTCTTGCGTCTCCTGCCTGTATGGGCTTGCCAGGAGCCAATCGTCCAGGCATGGGTACACTTGAATGCCAAGTTTTCTGAGGTGCGCCGCGAGAACTGCAAAGCACTTTATAAAGACTTGACGCACCGAGGTGAGCCCAAAGGACAGGACACTGAACTGGTAGTGTTGATCCAGAGCCACAAAGTCGAGGTACCCGTGGTGACCTGGGTGCACTGGGACATGCTGGTAGGCATCCTGCATGTCCAAGGATGCCAACCAGTCGTACTGATAAATCAGCAGAAGTAAAGTTCCTAGGGAGATCATCTTGAACTTCTCCCAGAACAGGAATTTGTTCAACTTCCTGAGGTCCAGAACTGGGCACGTACCACCTGTCTTCTTTGGAACAGGGAAGTAATGGGAGTAGAGCCCCGTGCTCTGTTCTGCCCGTGGAACCACTTCTACTGCCCTATTTTTCAGAAGGCCCAGTATCTCGGAAGTAAGGAGGTCTGACTGAGCAGTAGACAGACTGAGCTGCCATTTGGGTGGAAGATCTGTGGGGGATCTCTGCGAAACTGAGAGAGTATCCCTCTTGTATGATCCTTAGGACCCATTTCCATTTGTCCATTGAGATGGATTTCCACTGATTGTGAAACTGGGTCAGATGTCTCCTACTGCCGAAGCGGTATCCACCTCAGGCAGCTGAGGTGGGACCCGAGTCGGGTTTTCAGAGGGTGGCACTCAGTGCTTTCAAGCCCTGTGCCTTTTGTTGTGTTTTCTTTTGCAGCTGAGAAGTTTGGTTCTTATTAAAGGCTCCTCAGCCTTTACCTCAAAAGGACTGTCTGTTACAAAAATGTCAGCAGTTCCCACCACTTTGAGGGGCCGCTGGAGCCAGTCTGGCTGTTTTAATGGCAGTCCTGGCTTTCTTTTTTTTTTAAACTTTATGTTTATTCATTTATAAAAACAAACATACAGTTAAGACACCATCATTCAACATTAGAAATATACAGTACAATGAGGGTGCCACTCCTCTTAATACACTCAATAAGTCTGTTAAATGAAATAAGATACCTTCTATAAAGGGATAACAATTATTATTTATTTTTTTTTTATTTAGTTGTTTAACCAGGTATAGCACATAAATAAGTAACACTATCTGGTGATCTGACTGCTGCAAGATAGAGTCCATGAGCCACATGGTTTATTGAAATAACAATCAATTCCACATTGTAAAGTCCACAGTTTTTCCCCTATAATAGGGAATTAGATACCATGCTCTATCAAAGTAGGTACACTAATTTAAATCTCCAGAGCTCATTCTAAACAGAAAATTCACCAAGTCTTCAACCCTGATATAACTCTCTTAACTATTAGTCGCTTGCTCTAAATAACATCAAAACAGAAAAAGAACAACTTCCCTCAGTAATAAGGGAACCATTCAAACTATTACATTGTCATGAAGGGCTTTAATGGGGTGAGAAAAGGAGCTAGTTACATGACCTAAGTCCAAGATGTAAAGTCCAGACCAGCTGAAAACTAAAATAACAACATAAAACTTGCTTCACTTTGCTTGCTTGCTTGTTTTATAAGTACCAACATTTTTCTGTAAGAAAGGGAGACCCCCCCCCACTTCAGCCTTTTATCAAAGGAGGTTAAAGATTTATCCTGAATGACCAAGCCCTTCACAGAACTTCTTCTGATGAAATGTCCTTGTTTTCTAAGTCTCTCCTGCGAGAGGGGCATGTTTCTGGCACCACTTTAAAGCTTCTGCCGACTCTGAGAAGAGAAAGATCTTGTTGCGGTGCATGATTCTCAATCATACCAGAAAGATTAGACCATGAGGAACCCCCACTTCACGTAGCACTGCCCTTACACCATCAAACTGCTTTCTCTGTTGTCTAGTCGCACGTGATAAATCGAGGAAAAGTCATACTTGGCTTCCTTTGTGGAGAAGGATCTTCTTCCTCCTTAAGAGGGAACCTGTTTTATCAAACAGGTTTCCAAAACTTTCTATTAATTCTGTACTAGCATTCGCTTCTAACTTTCAGAAATTAAGCACATGTGCAGTGCCCTTTTTCTATAACAGTACAGCAAACAGTAAAGTTTAAACTCATACATTTGTTTTTAACCTTCAGAACCCTCAATTCCTGATCAATACCTTGACAGAAAATCAGCATTGCTATTCTCTTTACCAGATTTGTGTATCACATTGAATTTAAATGGCTGTTGTGCCAGGTACCACCTTTGATTCTGGAATTATCTTTCATTTGGTTAAGCCAAAGAAAGGATTGTGATTTATTACAAGTACAAAGTCAGTTCCCAGCGAATAAAACTTATGGGACTCCATGGCCCACTTCTCTAAACATTCCTTTTCAATGGTAGAGTACCTTTTTCTCTGTCGTGCAACTTCCTACTTATGTACAGAGTAGGATGTTCTGTCCCATCTATATTTTGACTCAGGACTGCACCTAGACCCACCTCTGATGCATCTGTTTGTAACAAAATGGCTTCTCAAAGTCTGGGCTTCTTCAAACAGGGCAGAACATAGAGCCTTAATGGCTTGAAAAGCTTCATCATTCTTGGGGTCCATTTCATATCTGGGTACTGTTTTTTCATGAGATCAGTAAGGGATGTAGCTAACTCTGCAAAGAACAAATCTCTGATAATAACCAGCTGGCCCTTAAAATGACCTGACATGTTTCTTTGTTTTAGGGACAGGGCTGTTAGCTACAGGTTCTATTTTAGAAATTACTGGCTTAACTTCTCCATTTCCCAACACATAGCCCAAAAATCTGGTTTCCTGCATGCCCAATGCACATTTGGTAGGATTAATAGTCAGACCTGCATTTTTGATAGCTTGGATAACTGCTTGTAGGTGTTCCAGGTGGCTTTTTCAGTCTGGACTGTACACCATGACATCATCAGGTATGCAGCACAATAACTAGTGTGGTGATACAATTACATCCATGTACAGCTGGAATGTAGCTGGTGCACCATATAAATCAAATGGCATGGTGGTGAACTGATAGAATCCAACAGGAGTAGCAAATGCAGTTTTATCTCTGGATTCTTTAGCTAGAAGGATTTGCCAGTAACCCTTGGTGAGATCAAGGGTACTGATATACTTGCACTCCCCAGTCTGTCCACCAAATCATCTATTCTGGGCACATGATAACTGTCAAATTCTGACACTTGATTAAGGTTCCCAAAATCAAGGCAGATTCTAACACTCCATTCTTTTCTGTTTAAAATTACCATTGGAGATGACCAAGCACTCCTTGACTCTTCTATGATACCAAATTCTTTCATTTTTATATTTCCATTAGCCAGTCAGTTCTTAACTGCTCTGGTAACTTGTATGTCTTTTGCCTAATAGGGTGAGCATTCTTTGGCACTATTACATGCTCGACCCCTTTTGCTCGGCTTGGTACTGTGGTAAACGTACTGTTAAATGTCTTTAGCAAATTATGAATTTCTGCAGTTTCTTCTGAGATTGAGGAAACATTCACCTTTACAGCATCAGCAGTTACAGTTGGTTCCAGTCTATCATAAGCTACATTAATATCTTCTTGATCAGTTTCTGGTAAAACTAGCAAAGCAGCTTTTGGCATTTTTTCGACCCATTTCTTGAGGAGGTTAGCATGGTATATCTTACTAGGATTTTTCCTGTCAGGGGTCTCAATCTTGTAGGTAACGGTGCCAGTACGTCTAAGCACTCTACAAGGCCCTTGCTATTTCATTAACAGTTTGTTTTCTGTTGTAGGTAACAGTAGCAAGACCTTTTCACCTGGCTCAAAAACTTTTTCTTTTACCCCATGGTCATAATATACCTTCTGCTGGTTTTGGGCTCTTCCTAATTACTATGGGCAATTTCAACATATTTTGCCAGCTTCTTTCTTAGGGCACACATATAAGACGTTATAGATTGTTTCTGAGTGGGGTTATCTTCCCACGTTTCTTTTATCGCATCCAGTGGCCCTCTTGGCTGCCTACCATACATCATTTCAAATGCTGAAAACCCTGTCAATGCCTGTGGCACGCCTCTGTAAGCAAGAAGGTAAGGCAAGTATTGGTCCCAGTCTTTCCTTCCCTTTTACAAACCTTTTAACATGCGCTTTAGGGTTTGGTTAAAACTCTCAACAAGACCGTCTGAGGGTGATAGGGGGAGGTTCTCATGACAGTGATACCTAGCAGTCTGTACAGCTCCTTAAGTAATGCAGCACCAAAATTACTACCCTGATCAGTAATAATTTCTTTAGGTATGCCCACTCTGCTGAAAATTTTTGCAAGCTCTGCTGCAACTTTTGAAGCTGTGACAGTACACAGGGAACTGCTTCTGGGTATTGAGTAGCATAGTCGCATACTACCAGGATAAATGTATTACCCTTTTTACTTTTGTCTAAAAGACCAACCACATCCATTGCAATTCTCTCAAAAGGCACATCTATCAAGGGTAGGGGCACCTAGTCTTTTCTAGTGATTGGGGCTACTTTCTGACACTCAGCACAGGAATTACAATAGGTAGCAACATCTTCATGAATTCCCAGGCCAGTAAATTCTATACAGTAATCTGGCAAGGGTGCGGTCCCTCCCTGAGTGACCACCTATAGCACTATCATGTGCTATCTGTGACAACTCTGTTCTACACTTCAGTGGTATAACCAGTTGTTCTGTCTGTTCCTGTGTCTGAGGTTTAACTGAAACTCTGTACAGTAACCCACTACATTTTTTTAAACACTGGTCCACCCTGTTTTGGTTCCACTCCCAGATGCTTACAATAGCCCTGGAGAGAAACATTGTTTGCTTGTTCTGAAAGAAAACCACAATCAGTGAACAGTTTAGTTTCAGCATTTTCATATGTTAACCCCCCTATGTCCATCAGTCATTTGTTGCCACAGTTTCTTCAAGCATCGTCTTTCTTTTCTGGATCTCCAGATCTTTGAGCTGTGCTAGAACAAGTCCAAATCAAAGTCACTGAAAGGAAAAGTGTCCCCACCATTTGAACTTTTCTTTGCCTGAGCTCTTGTTACCACCGCTGCTGAAACTGCAGGATTCAGTTCCTCTGAGATTAATTCAGTAAATCCTGGACAGTCATTTTTAATAATTACAGGTACAGGTAACTTAGGTACTATCCCCACTTTCATTTGGTGCGACACACCCTTAATGGTCAGAGTCACTTGGGTGGTGGGATAGTATCGAGTGTCCCAGTGGATGCGGATGACACCGGTACCCGGTCCTTTTGCACAGTGTTTTCCCAGCACTTCAACATGCACTAGGGTCTGACTGCTTCCCGAATCAATGAGTCTCTTTACAGTCTTATCCCCTATCTTCACATCTGTTAAGTACTTGCCCCAATTTGCCAGGACAAACCTGCTCCAGTGTCACTCTTCTTACGGCAATTTCTTGCAATTTGACCTGCTTATTACAGTTATAGCAAATAAAGTCTTTGGACACAGATTTGTTACTCCCACAGAGTTCTTATGAGACTTGGAGTTTAACTTGGAGAATGCCTTACGGTGCTTGGCTGTTACCTTGCTGCTGTGGCGTCTGTCTGGCCATCTGACAGTCCTCGACCAAAGAAAAAAAACAGGTTACTCACCTGTAACAGTAGTTCTAGGAGTGGTATATGTTGTTCATCCACACTGTCTGGCATTGTCCCTTTCCCCTTTAAATCTTGCCGGAAGTCTTCAAGCTGGCTCCTCCCACCCACCTGGGTGGTAAATACCTCGGCTCCGCCCCATGACGCCAGATCTAGCCCGCTGGAAGCAAGGTTGTGCGCCTTAAGCCGGGGAGGTCAGGTGGGTGCGTGTGGATGAACAACATATACCACTCCTAGAACTACTGTTACAGGTGAGTAACCTGTTTTTCTAGGAGCGTGGATATGTTGTTCATCCACACTGTCTGGCAGACTCCTAGCAGTTCTCCGGGAGGAGGGAGGCAAGGTGCACACCCCCTACTTAGGAAAAAGAGATTGGAGAACCGAGGCCCCAAAACCAGCATCACGTCGTTGTGGAAGTGTGGGTTAAGTGGCAACACAAGACAGTTCCGAGTTGTAGAAAACACACTGGCTTAGTGTGTTAAAAGGATTTATTTCTGTTACAAATCAAAACAAACTCATCCACTGAAGCAACGAAAGGAAAATAACTTTCATAGTTTAAATCAAACAAAATTCACACAGGGTGATCCCATCAGACTAACAGGACCACCATCCTCTGTGTCCAACATCCATCTGAATCAGGCTTCAATTGAAGTCTTTATATAGTATTTACTTGATGACATCATGTTACACTAACTCCGCCCTAATACTAATACAAGGAATTAATCTACACTGATACATGCATTTGGTAACTGGTGTAATTAGTTGCATTGTATCATATTTATAAGTCCATTAGATTGGCTGAATCAAATAAAGTTTTATAAATTTTGTATAAATCATAATAATTTTAACTGCATACTAATGAGACACCTTAACACACCTGACTCCTCCCTCTGATGTAGTACCTCCTTCTGAATGTTGCTATAAAAGCAGGACAGAGAGGCGTTCAGTCCTATAGTGCCTTCCTACAGGTAGAAACTATGTGTGGAGTGTTAGGCAGGTAAGGTTTAGCCTTAACCCAAAAGAAAATGAAATGTTTCCATTATAAAATAAAACTCCTTCAATAACACTGATAATGAATACTAGACCTAAATTGCTACTGTCACTTTAAATATTAGCTTTGTTTAGGCTGCTCTGAAGTCTAGCTGAAGGGGTTCCTTCCTAAGCACCTCTGTCAGGTAACTTATAAACTTAATTATTTTCTTGTTCCTTTCTAACGTGCTCTATTTTATCTGGACTGGGTCATTGAAAGACCAGGCAGGCACAGTCCTTGTGTGCAGGTTGGAACAAGAAAAAGGAAAATGATAACTGTAGAAAGAACTTGCTATGAGTCATTTCTTGTTTTGTTTTTATTCACTTCCTGCTTGTACCTGTCTAGTTGTCTCTGTAAGACGCTCACAGCCCAATGACAGTGAGGCAGCAGGGACACAGGGCGAGTCAGGCAACACTCTCCTTGCTCTAATGAGCAATAATTCCAACACAGCTACATTTAGTTAATATTTTTAGCCTTACTGGCTTTAATCCTGGTCCAAACAGCTAATGACCAGCTTTTAACCTCTACATACTGAGTTCAGCGAAGTATAAACCGAGTGTCTACCTTTTACAGTCTGACATTCATTTGGTGAGGTGTGGGAACTTTCCACCTCCTGAACAAATCCTAAAGAAAACAGACAGGAATGTACTATAATAGGAGGCCAACCCTATTACAGTAGAAAATAAATGATAGAGTAAGAAAAAAATAAATATAGAAATAAACTAGTACTACTGCAGTAGATTTAAAGAAAAATAACAGAATAGAGAACAGCAGAGGTTTGTCCGGAGGTTCTCTCTACCACAGTCGTGACTCAAGGTCGATGTGGTAATGAAGGTGTTTGCTGACTTCCAGGTAGCAGCCTGACAGATTTCCTGGATAGGGATGTCCCTGGAAGCAGCCACAGCTAACAGTATGGCGAGTAGAAGCGAGCTCTTATCCCTCTGGGAAGCTCCTTGCCCGCCAATTCGTAACACAGTCTTATGCATGATGTGATTCATCTTGCAATAGTCCACTTGGCTGCAGGTCTGCCAGAAGCGGCTTCAGCGTAGGTGACAAACAGCTGGCGAACCTCTCCCCGAATTTCTGCTGTCCTCTCCTTATAGTAGGAGAGAGCACGTCTGAGGTCCAGAGCATGGAGCCTGTACTCGGCATCCGAGGTGTAGTTAGGGTAATATACCGGCAGAGTCAACACCTGGTTAAGGTGAAACTCTGACACCACCTTCGGAAGGAATTTGGTGGGGGCGCAGGACAACTTTGTCCCTGTGAAAGACCAGATAAGGGGAGTCCACCGAAAGTGCCTGGAGCTCCCCTGTCATTCTGGCTGACGTGATAGCCACCAGGAAGGCAGTCTTCCACGACAAGTGCGAGAGCTCACACTTGTGCATGGGCTCGAATGGCTTGCCCATGAGCTTTGCCAAAACCAGCAAGAGATCCCACAGAGGTGGAGGTTCATGCACCGGAGGGGATATGTGATCCAGGCCTTTGAAAAAGTGCCCGACTACTGTCTCCTGTGCCAATGTCAGCTGACCGGCCCACACCCAGTAAGCAGAGATGGCTGCCAGGTGCACCCTAAGGGTCGATGACCGAAGACCCCCTTTGGAGAGGGACCAAAGGTAGTCTAGAATGTTAGCCACCGAGCAGGATAAGGGGTCCAGGCTCTTTCCCTGACACCAAATGGAAAACCTTTTCCATTTGAAGGCATAACATTTCCTGGTCGATTCCTTTCGAGATGCTTCCACCACGGTGTAGACATCCTCGGAAAGACCCAGAGCCTGGAACTCTAGCCGCTCAGGAATCAGGCTGTGAGGTGTAGGGATTGAAGGTCCGAGTGGAAGACCTTCCCCTGGTTCAATGATATCAGGTCCGGGCGTGTACAAAGCCACTCCGAGGTCCTGCAGCTGAGGCTGAGGAGATCTGGATACCAGAACTGGCGTGGCCAATCTGGGGCTACCAGAATCACCTTACGCCTTGTCCCTCCTCGCCTTGAAGTAACACCTTGTGGATCAAGGAAATGGAGGGAAAGAGTGTAAAAAGGCCTGGGGTCCACAGCCTTGAAAAGGCATCCCCTGCAGCGAGCCCCTGCTGAGAGCTTGATACAGCTGCAGCTTGGTGTTCTCCCTGGAGGCGGAACAGGTCCACCATCGGTTTGCCCCAATGGGAGAACAGATTGTAAGATACCTCTGGATGGAGAGACCACTCGTGGGATGTCTGGCCTATGCGGCTGAGAGCATCCACCAGTTGGTTCGAGACCCCTGCCACATGAATGGCAAGGAGATCTGCCTCCAGCTGGCTGACGAAGGTCCAGATCTGGAGCGCCTCCTTGCATAGCAGACAGGAGTGCGTGCTGCCCTGTTTGTTGAGGCAGTACATGATCGTGGTATTGTCCATCTGGACTTGAACCACTTGACCCCGGAGCTGAGGAGCGAAAGATGACAGTGCCAGTCTGACTGCTCTGAGCTCCAACAGGTTGATGTGGCATCGGGACTCCTCAGGGGTCCAGAAACCGTGAGCTCTGTTGTCCACCATGTGGGCTCCCCAGCCCATGAGAAAGGCATTGGTTGTAAGGACGACCTTCGGCTCGGGGTGGGATCCCTTCCTGCAAATGACTCGGGATGGTCCACCATTGGAGAGCGTCCCACACCCTCTGGGTGACAGTAACCAGCTGGTCGAAGAGACCCTGATGCTGAGACCACTGGGTGGCCAGCTCCCATTGAAGGGGGCGCATGTGCAATCTGGCCCAATGGACCACTGAGGTGCACGCCGCCATGTAACCCAGGAGGCGCAGGAAGTCCCGGGCAGGGCGCAAGTGCCCAACCAGAAATGATTGGGCAAAGGAGGAAAGAACCTCCACCCTGTCCGCTGGGGTCCGAGCTCTGGCTTGACGAGAGTCGAGCTCTGCCCCGATGAAGCCCATCACCTGAGAGGGCACGAGTCCTGATTTGGCCTCGTTGATAAGGAGGCCCAGGTGGGAGCAGGTTCGGAGGTCAGGTCCCTGGACCTCTCCACCTCCTGTAGGGAGGAACCCGCCAGGAGCCAATCGTCTAGATAGGGGTAAATTCGAACCCCTTGATGCCGTAGATGGGCTGCCACCATTGCAATGCATTTGGTGAAGACCTGTGGGGCCGATGACAGGCTCGAATAGCATGGCTCTGAACTTGTACAGGGTCCCTTCGACCCTGAAGCGAAGGAACCGCTGATGGGACAGACGGATTGGGACGTGGTAGAACGCGTCCTGAAGATCCAGTGAACAGAACCACATGTTTCACTCCAGAGATGGTATGATCTGGTTCAGAGTTACCATCTGGAAGGTGCGAAACCTGAGGTATCGATTCAGGTCGGGGCGCCAACCCCCCGTCCGCTTGGGCACCAGGAAATACCTGGACACGAAGCCTGGGTCTGAAGGAGGATCCGGCACTGGAGCTACCGCCTCCTTGTGGAGGAGCTGAGCAATGTCGTCCCGAAGGGCCGACTGAGCGCCAACTGAGATCCTTTCCTCCCGTGGGGCACGGGCCCGGCTGGGGGTACTGCTCGAACTCTAGAGGCAGTCTCTGCCCGAACACTTCAGAACCCACCTGTCCAGTGATACGGACCAGGCGGAAAGAAAGTGGCGAGCGGACCCCACGGAGGACCCAGAACTGGTGTGATGGGTGTAGGGAGAGCCACCCCGACCCGTCACTGTGCAGGCTTGGAGGAGGAGGAGGCACCTGGACCAGCACCTCGGCCTCCTTTGTGAGGCTGTTGGGGACCTTGCTTGGGCCTAGGGCGCCAAGCTTGAGCCTGCTGCTGTTGCTGACCTCCCTGGAAGGAGGGCTGTCTAACTGCAGGGGAAGAATGCCGAAAGGACTTCTTCTTGCGCTTCTGCTGGTTCTTGCCCGAAGAACCCTTAGCAGAGGTGGCATCTAAGGTGGCATTAGACTGCTCAATGTGCTGCAGATGACCTGCCACTCCCGGACCGAAGAGGTCGATGCCAAAGAGGGCACATCAGCTAGCTTGTGCTGAGTATCCATGAGAAAAGAGGATAACCTCAGCCAAGACCTGCGGCAGTGGCTACTGCGGCAGCTAGTGAGCAGCACAGGAATCACCAATGTCCAGAGCCGTCTGGAGCTGTTGTTTAGTAACAGCACGGCCCTGGTCCCGGACCTGCTTGACAGTGGTCTGCATGTCTGCTGGGAGATGAGGGAGGACTTCATCAAGTGACCCCAGAAGGGCGTGAGAGAAGTGTGCCATGATCACTGCTGAGCTAGCCTGATGAAGGCCTAGGGATGATGCCGCGTAAACCTTCCGGGCTGAGTGGTCCATATTTTTGGACTCCTTGTCCGGAGGGCGGTCAGTATCTGCAGAGCTGCCCGTGCGCCTAAACACTGAGAGGCAGTCACAAGGCTCTCAACCGAGGATGCTCAGTGAAGCCCCCAAAGGACCCCATGGGCACCAGATTTGCGGCCATGCGGGCAGACAAAGTCGGGCAAGAGGCAGGGACGCTGCCAACGCTCCAGTGTCAATCATCTATGGCTTCGCCACTAGGAAGGCCTCCGTCAGTATCCCCTCTTGAGAATATCTGTGAGAGGATATTCCGCCTTCTTTTGTATCGGCTGCAAAGGCATGCCTGTGGACTCGAAATGAGTGCGAAGGATGCCCTAGAGGAGGAAGGCCCTTCCTCCAGGCCTGTCACTGACAGCTCATCATGTGAGTGAAGGCCAGTGGTATCCGAATCCAAGGAATCCGGATACAAGGGTCTCCTACCTAAGTCCCCCTCAATGCACCTAGGGCGATCAGGAGTGACCATAATGGACAACCTATGGGGCAAGCCCATAGTTGGTCGATCCTCCTTAGAGGGAGCCCCTCCCTGAGGCTGTTTGGGTGGTGGTTCCACCAAAATTGGTGGGGAACCCGTAACAGGCCGACCAGAGATACGTACCGGTCCCACCGGAGGGAGAACCGGAGTCCTCGGGATCGAGGGAGTCGGTGTCGGCTGAAGAGGCTGGGGCCAAGTTATGGCCGGTACCGCTGGAGCAGATGGCTTTTAACCCGTCAAAAGAAGTTGCTGCCACATGAGGTCCTCATAACGTCGACAGAGTTTCCATCTAAGTCTCTCCTCGTCCGAGGAGGATGAGGAACGGTGGCGGCGCCTCTTCCGGGAGTGTTTGTGACCCTTACGCGGTTTACCGACTGATGGGGTCCTACTCCTCGGTCGAGACCGACGGCGTCAGCTCTGTCAGTCGGGAGAAGCTGGATTCGGTGAAAACCAAGGTTCTGGCTCTTGTCCCTCGATTGGGATGCCCGAAGGACAGGTCTCCTCGTCGGGGAAGGGGAGAATGGGAGTCCTCTCCAAGGAGTCGTCGACAGGTGTCGGCGACAATGGCTCAATCAGGTCAAGAAAAGTCTCGGCCGGTTCTGCGTATCCTCGGCTTGGTGCCCTGGCCTGGCGGAAGCTCGAAGCCGGCAGCGAAGCGATCTTGACTGTGGCCGAGACCGCCTGCTCCTGAGTGTCAGACCGCCTCGGTCCCAGGAGTGTCTTCTTGGTAGAAGATGATGATTTGGGGTCCTTATCCCTTTTCTTGGATCGGGAGGAGTGCAAGCCCGAAGGCGCCTCATCCTTGGTAGGGAGAGACTGGCACAACTCCTGGAAGGATCCCGTGAAGGTGGAGCCCAGGTTGAGCGGCACGAAGAAGCTTTGTTTGGCCGAAGCTTGGGCAGCTTCCTCTTCAAAGGCCATCTGCTCGAGCTGCTCAGTGGATCCCGCAGCCGCAGAAACTGCCCACCTGGCCTCCTTCGATTTCACGGTGGATTGCGGGCTCCAGTCTCCCCAACAAAGGCGCTCCTTGCGGTCCTCCAGAGCGGTGGTATGGAAGGTTGAACAGATGGTGCAAGCCGAAGTATCATGCACGGCGCCTAGGCAGTAGATGCACGAGAGGTGGGGATCGTTGCGAGACATTTTTTGTCCACAAGGACACCGGTGAAACCCGGGGGACGACTTGTCCTCCATATCCAAAGCGTTCGGATCTGAGTCGTAAACTCTGACGAGTTTTAAAGCGAGTAAGTGCGGCGAAAACCGTCGATTTGACTCCAGGGCCAATGGTACTTGCAAAGTAGCATGAGGGAACCTGTATCTTCCAGCGGAAAGGAAGATCTGGCGTCATGGGGCGGAGCAGAGGTATTTACCATCCGGGTGGGTGGGAGGAGCCAGCTTGAAGACTTCCAGCAAGATTTAAAGGGGAAAGGGACAATGCCAGACAATGTGGATGAACAACATATCCACGCTCCTAGAACCGCCTTTTCCCCATTTTCTGGTTGGTGTTCCTTTACCCAAAGCTGCACACCTGTAGGCAGGATGGTGATGAATTGCTCCATGGCAAATGTGTCGATGATCTGTGGGACTGTTTTGCCCTCTGCTTGGGGCCATTTTATCAGGAGTTTTCAGAGTCAGGTGAAGGTTTCTCGAGGATCGTTGACGGAGTTGTACGTCAGAGATTGAAATCTCTGCCTGTAGGTTTCTCTTGAGATGTCATACCTTTTCAGGATTTTGTTTCTCACCAGGTCATGGTTTTCTGACTGTAGTGTCCATACTGCTGTAGGCAAGTTGAGCTTTCCGGTCAGGTAGGTGCCAGTCCGATTGTCCATTGCTGCTTTGGCAGGCTGTGACAACTCTTTCAAAAGTTGTCAAGTATGCCTTGATATCATCTGAGGGACACAACTTTGTAAGTTTAATGGCTTTTAAGCTGCTTGTGTTTTGTTGCTCATCTGGATCAGTGCCAGATCCTCTGCCTTTGATAGCTTGCAAGGCATCCAGCCATTGCTGCTCCTGTCGCTGCATCTCTTCTCTCATCTGCTGCTCCCGTCACTGCATCTCTTCTCTCCTGGTAACCACTCCTAGACTTGCTGCTGCAGAATCCATACCTTTCTCTATGTTTCCCTGGTACTAGGTCCAGTACCCATGCACAAAACTCTTGGCTTAGAGTATGCATGGTGTAAATCCCACTTCTCACACCATCTGTCATTGAGGCACAGGTCAGGAAGCATAGGGAAAACCAGAAGCAGTTGTAAAATTTGCAACAAGAGTTTTTATATGAATAACAATAAAATAAAAAATAAAATTGTTCAGAATAACTATTTACAAAGGCAGAATAAACAGAGAAGATCCATCCAAGTTTTCCTTCAATCTCTGTGTGTACCAAAACACTGCAACTTTTTCTCTTATAAGTCCGTGCAACCCTCCTCAATAAGCATCCTGTTTTTTTTTATGAAATGTTCTTGTAAATTTCAGGCATGTGCAGCAAGAACACAATGTCCCAGAACTGAGGCCCCTTCTCCACAGCTTCTGCAAAAGGCTTAAAATTGCATTTCAAGTTAACCCCTTGAGTTCCAAATAGCTTTGCAACCATTTCAACAGTATAATTGTATACATTTCAACAGTAACACTATATAATTTCTAAACAAAGGGATCCCAATATCAGTTATATTTCCACATAATGATTTGCATATATTTTTATACCAGCAGATATACAACGGAGGAAAAAGACAGAACAGCAAGTGGAGACTGAGAGACAGTGAGAGGCAGAGAATTGCAAGACTGTTGGGATGATCAAATCCTAGGTCTCACAGGAAAATTTTGTTGCGCAACCAGAGAGACAAGAGACAGGAAAGGAAAGAACAGAACATATCCCTGCGTTCAAACCCTTCATAACAAATGGGACAGGGTCCTATTCAGCCCTGTCACAAACTCCATCAAGGACCATCACCACAGTATGTGGAGCATCAGGGTTATTGTGACGTCCCCTAAAGGCAACTCTGTAAGCCTTTTGGATTTCTGCAATATTGGAGTTGCCTTGACTCCCAATTGATGAACAATCCACTCCTGAAAAAATAGCATTAGGTGGTCCCTTCACTTCTTTCAGCTATCCCCAGTATTCGCACATTAGGGCTCTCGACTGGTTTCCAGCATTTTCAGCTGAGCGCAGATCGTATTTTTCTTTTATTACTGAGGCCATGGCCCCCATAGCAGCAGCATCAGCTGTTTTAGATACAGACGCCATGCTACAGTGACCCACTTCAAGGTATTTTCCACCGTGAGACCCTCGTTGTAAGGAGTCGAATTTATTAGACAGCTCTGCTACAGAGGCGATTAAATGGTTGATTTTCTCCCAGAGATTGAAGGGTCTCCTCTTTGCTTCCAGCATCATGGTCTGCTCTCAGCCGTGTGCACCTCGCGGAAGCAGAAGCACAACTGTGCTTTTAGCTCCTTCACCGGACTGTTTTCTTTCCAGGGATTACCTATTTTGTTCCCCGATGTTTCTTCTGCCTGTCTCATTAGAGTATGTCAGTCTTATAGAGGGAAAACAACTGAATTAATCAATTTATTATAGCTAGTTTTATAGAGCTCTAGGGATCAGCAGCCATACTGCTTGGGCTCCACAGCATCCCCGGCAGTCCTGGTTTTCTGAGCGGCCTCCAACGCTTGTTCCACTTGAGGGCCAAACAAACAAGTCCCGTGAAAGGGGACATTAATCACCTGTCGCTTGAGCCTCAGGTGAAAAGCCCGATGTTCTGTGCCAGGAGTGTCGCCTGATTCAGATATCTGCAGCCGCTGCCCATGATGCAGCATCACAGGCGTCCATAGCAGTTTTCAACTGATGGTTATTGGATTCTATGCCCCGGTAATCATCTGGAGGAGCTCCACATTGACCTTCGACTCTGGGAGACCTTCGACCACCTCCCTATGGGAATTCCACAGGGTGTACTCATATTGAGAGAAATTACCCTGATAGCCAGCAATACACACCCCTAAGGTTGCAGCGCAAAAACATGCTTCCCTAAAGTGTCAACCCTGTGAGATTCTTTACTAATGGGTCATGCCAAGGTCTCCTGAGGGAGGACAACTGTATCATTTTCTGCAAGCACTATCAAGGCATCCACAAAGGCCTGTGATGCCAGAAAGGGTCTGTCTTTAGGTGGAGTGTATTTCCTGTTTGCGGTCTTAGACACACACAGGAAAATTGCCGGCTTGGCCCACATCATCTCTGACAGGGTTTCAAAGGATGGGGGGACAGGGGGCGCGAAGTCCATAGGAATGATAGGAACATGAAGATATTTGAGACATAGAAGTTTCCCTGGGTCCACTCTGAGGTCTGAAGAGCCAGGGCCGATCCAACGCTCCTGAGGAGAAATTGGAAAGAAAGATCCTCCACTATGGACTCAGGTGAGACAGAAGGTTTGCTTTCCAGGTCGTTGCCCAAGTCATCTTCGACGTCCAATAGACCCAGATCAGGACTGGACTCATAGCTGTCCTCCAGCCCTAAAAAGTCAGGGGCACATCCTGCTAGACCAAGGCCTGAGCCAGGTGAGGGGTACACGGGAGTCACCGGAAGTACTGGCATAGAGCAAATCGCGCCGCATGTGGCACCGAAGCAGACATGGCACGCAGCACCGAGACGGCATCGCATGCAGCACCAACCGATTCCTTGAAGCCGCAGTCAGCACAGAGGAGGTCAACACCGCATGTGGTGCCGAAAGACACAACTCAAGCTCTGTCAGACCTAGAGGAAAGGGGGCAGAATGGTACCTGTGCCAGCCCCCTGCGTGGAAATTTGCTGGGGCGGTATGTGGAACCGATGCTGATGTCGCCAGCACCAGAGAAAGGCAAATCTCTGACCCTGACACCAAATGGGCATCCTGTCTCAATCGCCCAGCCCGCCCAGTGGCCCCAAGACCCGAAGGCTCCGGAACAGGGTCCACAGGCAAGGGCAGATGAGACAGACGCTGTACCCACTGCTCCATAAGAGCGGCCCAGTGGTGAAACTGCCCACTGGAAACCCCCATCAGAGGACAGAGGGGGGCTCCAGTGTTAAGACTCTCAGCTGCTAAAAACAGACACCATCAAGGACACTGGAGGGGTTGGGGTGGTTCCGCTCTCCATAACCGAAGGCCTCTTAGCAGACATACTAAAGGGTGACCTCGAGCGGTACTGTCTTTTCTTCCTTCTACAGGAAGAAGAAGAAGAGCTTGAGTGGCACCGGGTCCCCAACTGAGATCAGGAATGCACCTACTTCTTTTTGTGCTTTCCAGAGGACTGTCCTCCCTCCCGAGCACCGGACTGCTCGTGATTGGACCCCCTCTCTGCAAAGGGTGGCGAACAGGACACAGCCTTATTGCCAGAAGAACTTTCTAGAAAAGTCTCCCTACCGTCACCGAACTAAATGAAAGAATAGTACTAAACAACTGAACAACTTTATGCTGCTGTCACATAGATGAGAAATTTGACTCCGGGCAAATTCGGGACTCGTTGTCATTGAAGTGTACTCAACGGCGGGAAAAAAGAAACTGAGGCGACTGGAGGGTTGATGCCGAGATAGTATATACGGGCATGAGGCAGTCTCGTGGCACCGTGCATGCGTGGTCCTATTTTGGCCCCAACCCTCCTGAAGATTTTTGTTCCGCTGGGTCCTAGTGCCTCTGGCATAGTCCCATTACTGTGAATGAGTGGTGAGACTTTTAGTCCAGGAAGATCATCCATAAAGGATGGATTGTTGTGGGGAGACTTAGGCACCTCTTTAGGCTGGTCCTCCCCTCAGAAGAATTGCCAGGAGAGGAAAGGGAGGAGGACCCTGAAGGATCAGAGTCATCCTTTGAAGTGTCAAAGTCAGGGACTGGCGCAGGCTGCTGGCTGTCCCCTCTGGAACCTGATCCAGCATCAGGTTAATTCCCTGAAGATCCTAATGTATGAGGGTTACTAGGACCAGCCCTGTCTGGTTCCTGGGGAGAAGCTGGCAGCAGCCCCTGGGGGGTTGGTGCTGCATAAAGGATCACTACACCAAAAAAAGGGCACTGCAATCCACCTGAGGTGCAATATTATACACTGGCAGGATGGGCACAGAAGGTAGCAACAGCTGAGGAGCCAGTGAAGGGTACCCTGATGAAGGGCCGACCGACACCGATTGAGGATCTGGCGTTGGCCTGACGGTTGTCGGCTGCGGTGAAGGTGGCGACAATGGTGTTGGGTCCACTGGCTGGGTTTGCAGCAGCACGGAGGCAGCCTGCAGGCGGCGGCCTGAGCACTGAGGGGCTGAGCTAGCAGCTGGAGAAGCTGGCGCCTGAGGGGATGGGGACCCCGAAGGAGGTGACACTGGTGTGGAGGAGCGAGTGCCTGGTGCAGGCATTGCCTATTATGGCTAATGTCAATCCCAGTAGTGGGAACTGAAGAAGGCAGTGCCGTGGCTGGGGTGACAGTGGTAGAACTGACACCCAAGGCACCAACACTGGCCAAGCCATCTGACTCAGAGCCCATGGAGGATATGGGCCTGAGCTTCAGGCGCAGGGGGGCAGGAAACAAAGTCTCCTGTCCCAAAGAGCTACTGCCCAATATGGAGAAGGGCAGGCAGCAGTGCCACAGAGAGCCGGAGCAAGAAAGAGCTGGTGGAGCTGAAGAAGTCAACCCCCCATGGAAGGACGACCCAGCCACGGCTGGAGGCCTAAGAGACGACTATGAATGGGAAGCTGACCAGTCCCAGTCCCAGTGTTTGTCCCAGTGCTTGTGCTTCCCAGACTTCTCCTTGCGGGAAGAGGAGGCCCCGGAAGACTGTACTAGCAAAGCCGAAGAGCTCCTGGCCTGCACCTGCTTCTCCATTGTGGCCAACTTCTGCTTTAAAAGATGGCTGTCCAGCACTTTTAAACAATGTCTCTGGGTGGCCTGGCTGAATTTCTGGCAATGCTGGCAGGCTTTTGTGTCATGGCTGGGGCCTAGACAGAAAAGACACGCAGAGTGGTCACCCTTTCCAGTGACCTGTTTGCCACATGCGCACTTTGTGGAGCGGCTAGAAGACGAGGCTGGTGGAGAAGACATTAACTCATCGAAGAAAACATTGAAAATTCCATGTTTAAGTGAATTAGAACTGAAAGAAACAGAAAAATGAAAAAGTGCAGCAAGTGCAGGTAATGGTGGTTGACTGTAGCTGCGGTATCTGCTAAAGGTCTGACGTACGCGGGTCGATGGCAGGAAAATAACTGGGGTAGGTGTGGGGGACTGCCCACCTATATAGGCTAGGCTGATGTCAGATGACTAACGGTGGTGGATGATCCCCCGTGGTGGGCTGCTAGACAGAAGTTTTCCATGTGATCCTGGTGCCCGGCGGCTTTGTCCTATCGGTGTGGCCTGCTGCGAGAGCCTTCCTCAAAGTAAGATCTGGAGAAAACCACTATTTTTTAAATTAAATATAATAAAACAATTCTCAAGAGCATCAAAAACTGAATAAAAACTATTTAGTGCCCAAACTAAATTAAAACAACAAACTTGGCCTGTAGCACTGGAATAGGACTCCAGAGCAACTGCACTCTTTGGCAGAGAAACAAATCTGACATTAGATCAGAAGAAGGAGCATGACCACAGTGCACAGTTTCAAAAGAATTCTATATTCCATTCTAATTCTATTCCACCTCTGGGGCAATACCTGTGGATGGAGATGATGCAGTTTGGTACGACACCATTGCTGGATGCCTGTTGTTAGAAAAGGACAGCAGCATACTTCTAAGCATTTCATGAAATACTGTACTTCAGGTGGTTTTACATGAAATAAACATCTTCTCTCAACTAACTGTTTCTATGTGGATCGGATGCCATGGAATTGGTGCAGTACTAAACTACAGACACACGCTAATTTAGATGTGTTGTACCTAAACACTGCACCATAAATACAGTTGCGATGAAAAAAAAAGCTGCAGTTTAACCACTAAATGCCCATGTTTTTTGTTTCTAATTTACTACACTTTAACTCCCTTCTAGCCTGCCTGGCCTCCATCAGTTCTGCTGACCCACCCAGCCCTGTCACCCGCCATCCCTGGGACTTATATCCCTCGCAGTTTCTCCACGAATAACCTCTCATGGGAAGGACTGCCTGTGGGCTGGCCCTACTCCTCCTGGATAGAGTTTAGTGAGGGTCGGCGAGGATGAACCCAATTTGCACTGCAAGGCTTGTGGCGGCCGGTATCCTGCTCGAGTCGGGGAGTTTTCTGCATTTTCTTTCCCAACCCCTAATATCGGCAGGCCTTGCTGACACATCGCGTAATGCCAAAGACATCCCCCTTCCTCAGTCTATGGTTCCAGCTGCACCACCACCTGTTGTCACCCAGGTGGCAGTGTGGTAGTGGAGACCATACTCCCTTCCTCAGAGGTGGAGTCGCGCGTTCACTGGATGCTCAGCCAACCTCCCCCCCGGCTGGTCCTCCAAACAGCCAGGCTTGTTCCTGAACCCGGGTCATCGGCGTCGCAAGTAGTAGCACTACTGCTGTACTGGCAGGCCAGCTTATGCCCACCTTTTTATATTAAGATCAAATGATGAGCACAGCCCTTTAAATCAAGTTACAGGGGGCTACTTCAGCTTTTGACTGAATTCCCCACCATCTAAGTCCATCGGGTAAGTCTGGTGGCCTGAGTTTACAAAGATGAGTCATTCAGCTGTCTGTGAATTGTTTTTGTTTATTTTACAATTTTTGGCCAGGAAAGGCACACTAAGCTGAGGCTTGTTTACATGTGCATCCTGGGAAGTTAAGTGACTTGCTCATGGTCACGCAGTATGCATGTGGGGACTGTGGGATTCAAACCCATTTCTCCCAGTTTGTAACTTGTTGCCCTTAACCACCACACTATCCTGCCTCCCCTGACTAGCTGCAGTTCAAACTTAGCACTTGTCACGTATTTGCCTGAACTTGCAAATGAGAACAGAAACTCCAGGATTTAATATCTGCTTACTTGATAACTGCAGTGTTTCCAATACATAGACTCTTGAAAGACTATTGTAGATCGAGGGAGCACTCCTAACCAATAGGAGCACTCCTTTTCTCTGCGTGTGAGACATTCTTATTCTGTCAAGTGTGTCTCACATCCAGCTGCCCTGGAAACGGGCATGTACGGATAAGGTTTTTTAAATATTTAATATATTATTGATCATGCTCGATCAATAATTTAAAGGACAACTAAACAGGGCAAAATGTTAAAATAATACTGGAGCAATCCAAAATGACAGAACTGTAGGTTGAACTCTTACCTACAGTAGCATGTGGTTCATTTTGTTCAAAAACAGAGGTTTAATAGTGTTTCGTCATGTTTAAAAGATATAGGGAAGCCGTACTATGTGTTTAAAAGTCCCGCTCTAGTACATGCCTAAAATGACCGGGACGTGATTGCGCAATGATGTAATTGGAGCGACCGTGCTCCGAAGCGATCATTCTGTATGAATGGGACCATATAAATATACTTATGCTGTCATTTTTACATTGCGTTTTTCAACAAAATCCTTTAATGTACATGTGTGAAAAAGGCATCACACATGCACATTAAAGGGTTTTGTTGAGAAATAAGAATTGCGCAATGACATCCCGGCCATTTTAGGCAAGTACTGGAGTGGAACTTTTAAATACTTAGTGCAGCTTCCCTATATCTTTTAAACATAACTGTCGTTGAGGCACAGGTCAGGAAGCATAGAGAAAACCAGGAGCAGTTGCAGAATTCACCAAACATATTTATTTACAATCGCAGTAACATAAAAAGAATAAACTTGTTCATAATAACTATGTACAGAGGAGAAATGAAATAGTTTTTTCTTTCAGTCTGTGTCCCTTTTTCTCCTACTCTTTCTTGCAGTTGCAGCTTACCTCTTATAAGTCTTTTCAACCCCCATCCTTAGTAAGCATCCTGTTTTTGTAAATATCAGGCAGGAGCTGCTAGAATACAGTGTGCTTGAGCTGAGAGGCCCCATTTGCACAGCTTTTGCAAAAGGCTTAAACGTTTGCACTCAAGTAACCTCTGGAGTTTTCCATTAGCTTTTATCAGTCACGTCACAATACAATTACATACATCTCAACAGTAACACTATATATTTTCTAAACAAAAGGTATCCCAATATCAGTTACATTTACATACAATGATTTGCACATATTTTTATACTAGCAGCTATGCAACGGACGAAAAGACTGACAGCAAGAGAGGACTGAGAGACAGTGAGAGGCAAAGAACTGCGAGATCATCAAGGTGATCAAGTCCGAAGTCTCACAGGAAAATATGGTTGCGCAACCAGACAGTGAAGAGACAGAACAGATCCTTGCATTTAAACCCTTTCTCCATAACAACTGGGACAGGATCCTACTCCACCCTGTTACAATGAAGAAATGCTATTAAACCTCTGTTTTTAACAAAATGGACCACGTGCTACTGTAGGTAAGAGTTCAACCTACAATTCTGTCATTTTGGATTTCTCCAGTGTTAGTTTAACATTTTACCCTGTTTAGTTCTCCTTTAATATGGGCTACGAGACCACTCCTACAGTTGCAAGACTGGTCTCACATTCCCAGGGTATCAGAACCGTTCACCTTCGTTTCACAGCTGTAAGAGCGCTCTCACATTCCTAGGGTATCAGAACCGCTCACCTTTGTTTCACAGTTGTAAGAGTGCTCTCATATTCCTAGGGTATCAGAACCGCTCACCTTTGTTTTGCAGTTCTCATTCCATAAGAATGTGCATGAGACTACTCTTACAACTGCAAGAGTGGTCTTATTGCCCGTATTAACATAAATCTGAGGTATGTATTGAAGCTCCTGAGGATCTGAAAACTGTCCTTGACCTCCCCTTACCATTAATGGTGTCAGAGACAGAACCCGTGATCGAGGCCGGTGAGTTGGTAGCCCTAGATTGAGGTGCCGAGGAACTTGGGTCATCCACGATAACCAGCATGTCATTACTGCTTTCGTCTGGTGGGATGGAACCTGCTTGAAGCTCACTGCTCATAGAGATCTGGAGAGAGTAGAACGAGAAGAAAAAACTTTAAAAATTTGGTTTTAATCCTGAAAAAGTTGTCACAGTGTCTTCCCTGAACTCCAGTATACTGTTAGTTCTTCAAGTACTGTAGGTTCCACAGAGCCCTTCTGAAGAGCTCAAATACTCTGAAGACTATGTTAGGACTAGTGCGGAACCTGCACAATCTAGAGGCTGGCTTCACCAAAGAGTATACTAGAAATTGCATGGAACCTGTACAATCTAGACGCTGGCTGCACTGAAGAGTAAGTTAAGACTCATGTGGAACCTTTACAATCCAGACTTAGGCTGCACTGAAGAGTAAGTTAGAACTCTCGTGGATTTTGTACAATCTAGAGACTAGCTGCACTGAAGAGTGAGTTACGACTCTCATTAACCTGTACAACCTAGAGGCTGGCTGCACTAAAGACTAAGCTAGCACTCTCGTGGAACCAGTACAATCTAGTCTGGCTACACTGAAGAGTAAGCTAGGACTCTCATGGAACCTGTACAATGTTGAGTCCAGCTGCAACGAACAGAAAGTTGGCGCTCTTGTAGAACCTTTACAATCTAGACTTAGGCTGCACAGAAGAGTAAGTTAGGACTCTTATGGAACTTGTACAATCTAAAGTCTGGCTACACTGAAGAGTAAGTTAGAACTTGTGTGGAACCTGAACAATCTAGAGTCAGCTACACTGAAGAATGAGTGAGGACTTTTGTGGAACCTGTACAATCTAGAGGTTGGCTGCGAACAGTAAGTTAGAATTCATGTGGAAAATGCACAGTCTAAAGGCTGGATGTAATGAAGAGTAAGTTCAAATCAAATCATATCAAAAGTTATTTGTAAAAAGGTGCCTTTCCACAGGTCAAGGCGCCTGTACTTAAAAACATAATCACATAAAACCATACAATTCATAACATTATAACTGGTACCGGAGGCAGCCCCGTCCAAGCACCCAGGTCAGAAGAAGCCAGGGAAATAATAATAATAATAATAATCTTTATTTTTAATACACCTTTCAGATATCAAGGTGCAGTACAAATTAAAACAATATTGCAGACACAGTAATAAATATACTATATAGTTAAAATCCGTCTTCCTCATCATCATATGCCCTGCACCATAAATGCATCTTTAGTGCCTGTTTAAATGCCCCCACGGTCATGCACTCCCTAATCCGGCGGGGTAGAGAATTCCAAAAGATTGGGGCCATGAACATAAATGCCCATGCCCCAGAAGATTTTAAAGAAACCCTCGGAATCTCTAGCAACCCCTCGTCGGCCGAGCGGAGCGGACGCTCAGGGTGGTAAGGGACCAAAAGTTCTTTGAGGTAGTCAGGGCCTGGAAGCGGTGCCAGAGCAGACCTAGAAAGGCCCAAGTCCAAGATCTGGCCCAAACCAAACCCTGAAGGACCAGCTGGCACTGAAGTGACTGGAGATGGTACTGGTGCCACCCCGTGAAGAGACAGGGTGAAGGGGAGTGGCATGTGGAACCAGTATCGTCAAGGGGGAAAGAATCTGCTGATGGTGCTAAACGCTCTACCTAGTCCGAAAACCCCCAGACATGGATCCGAAGAACCTAGGCCTAAAGGCCCCAGCAAAGAGTCAGCAGGTAGGGCAACAAGCCAGACGCTGTACCCACTGCTCCATAAGAGCTGCCCAGTGGTGAAACTGCCCCCAGAAACCCGCTAGAGGACAGAGAGGGGCTCAGGCTGAGATCTTGAGCGACCGCAAGCGAAACTGTTGGTGAAACTGGCAGTGCTGGTGAAGGCATCCTGCTTATGGATGAAGAGGGCCTTTGGCCAACGTACCAGAGGGCAACCTTGAGAGTTCAGTTTCTTCCCTTGAATGGGAAGAGGAAGAGGAAGAGGAAGAGGAAGAACTCAAGGTTGAGTGGCACTGGGTCCCCAACCTGGATCGGGAGCAAGGGCCGCTTCTTTTTGTGTTTACAGGAGGACTGTCCTCCCTCCCGAACACCAGACTGCCCATGATCGTAACCCCCCCTTCCCCAAGAGGGCAACGGACTGGACTCAGCCCAGCTGCCAGGGCAGCATTCCAAAAGAGACTCCCTACCATCATCGTCACTGTCCATGGTTGACTCCGTTGTTCAGTAGGGCTGAAGAAAACTGACAAAACACTTTTTCAGTTTTCTTTTTAACTGGAAAACAAAAAAACACAAATAAAAGAATCTGAACTAACTAAATGCTGTTGTGGTATAGAGCGTAAAGATATGACTCTAGGCGGGTGAGCAACGTCATCACTGAAGCCACACTCGACAGCCGGAAAAAGGAAGTGGGGTGGTTAGGGCCATTGCTGAGATATGTATGCAGTGCGAAAGGCCAGCCCCCTGTGGTGACATAACATCTGCAGCCTACCGCGATGGCCCCTTAAAGATTTTAGTTCCTGCAGGGTCCTAGCGCCCGCTGAGAACCCAACAGTGTGAATAAATGGTAGAGACTACATCCAGGAAGATCAGGGTGTACCAATGTTTAAAAAATGTAATGGGCTATTGTACAGAGTTTGGGCTAATCCTCAGCTACAAGCACAGATAGAACAACTGGTCATACCAAAGAAGTATAGAACTGAGCTGTTACAGATAGCACATGATAGTGCTATGGCTGGTCACTCGGTGAGGGACTGCATCCTTGCCAGATTACTGTACAGATTTTTCTGGCCTGGAAGTCATGAAGATGTTGCTGCCTACTGCAGTTCTTGTGTTGAATGTCAGAAAGTAGCCCCAGTCACTAAAAACATAAGGTACCCCTGCCCTTGATGGATGTGCTTTTTGAGAGAATTGTAATAGATGTGGGAGAAGGTGCTCAAGACTGATATTTGTTGGAAGAACTGAAGGTGGTGGTGGGGTCTTGTTGGGCCTTAAGAATAGCAGACGGTGTTGCAAAATGCCAAGGGGGGGAGGACCATCCCCATTCTGTAATGAGTGATAGGCCCACAACAAAGGGGGAAGTAATTCTTGGTTGTCGTTTTTTTAATTCCACTGGGTGCCATCTGGCTACGGACACTTTCCTGCTTTGGAAGCAGAGATGGCCACAACAACTTCCTCCTGGGCGATTATTGTATGAGTAATCTGAAAGAAAATATACGTTCTGGTAATGAGCAGATAGACAGTTTTAGAATTACTCACACATTGCATTTTGTGACAAACGGTTTCAGAGAGGCAAACCAATTACTGCTCCACTCCTCGTTTGTTTTTAGAATAAAATGCAGTGTACGCCTCTTGCTTGCATTCTCCATGTGGTCAAGGGTAGCTGGCTTGAAAACCAGTTGAACAGGAGACAAAAACAAGGCTTCAGCAGAGGGAAGTGTGAGAAATTCAGCTGACCTTTCTGGGCCTAATGCTTCTCACAGACACTCACAAACTTCTAGAACACCACATCCTCTGCAGAAGAATGGAACATAAAAGAATGCTTCAGTACTATCTGATAGTGAGAATTATATTGACGAGCCATCTAGCAATCAAGAATCAGGGAAAGTTTACATAGTAGGCTTCAGTTTGGGTTTAGTCTTCAGGTCCAGCCCCTAGAACCAAACACCTGATAAAATGCCTAAGGTCCTCACAGCAGTGCATGAATTCAGAAGGCATTTGATTAGGAGAGTTGCAACAGGCACAGGAATAGGTATCAACCTCCTTCTTGGAAGCTGCACTGATGGGAACCACAGTCGGGTACCTGAACAGGCCACCTTAACCCCTGCTGCCAACTGAATTAACGGCCCATTGCTTCCATCAAGCCTGATTGTGCAATGGTATGAGTTCATGAAGCATGCTGTACAGGCATCCAAGACAGAATAGAATGATACCTCGGTGCCGGGTCCAGCACTCCTGGTGGATGGCATGATGGTCAGTTCTATAAACAGCACCATGAATAGTGCCAAGAATGTTGCTGTGTATGGTGCCATGGGCAGCGCTGATACAGCAAACTGAGCTGTGAGGAAAAGGCTTGCCACAGCATCTAAAGCGCCATGCCCAGTACTAAAATGGTACCGAATGGATAACCAGCAACCAGGGTGACACCTGAACATGAAACTAGCTTTGAGGCTGTTGGTGCAGTTGGAAGCTGCTAAGATGGCACAAGCCCGCTTGAGAAACAGACACTAGCTACAGCTTCTCTATGGAGTGTCTGATGTACAATGAAGGAGGGCAATCTAAACTGAAGGAAATTTAAATCAAAAGTAGGGACACAGAAAATGAAAATTATGTACCTACGTAATTCTTGATCTTTCTGTGTATCTTCACCATTCATCACTATTTGGGTACCTGCGGAAGTCAGGACCCTGCAGGAGTTTTTTTCTTTTGCATGGGTGGGCAGTGCAGTGACAGAGCACGCCGAGGCAGGACATACGATGTGGGCGCTCATGGGTTGGCATCAACTGTTGCTGGCTGCCCCGCCAGTCTGAATCACACAGCGCTGGAATAGGGAGGAGAGGGACAAGAGAGTCCAAGGGAGAGATAAAAGGAAAAGATATATGAAAACAAAAGAAGGAATAAACGGCTGAGAGGACAGAAGAAGGAGGAAGAATCTAAGGGATTGGGAGGGGCCCCAATCTCTGGGAAAGAAGAAAAGGAGAGGGAAGGAAGAAAAATTTTTTTATTGGGAGGGGAGAGGACAATGCCAACTGACCCTAGGTCTGGACCCAAAAAGGTAGGCTGTAGCAGGATAAGAACTTCTGCCCAAGGGAGTTAACAAGAGAACCTGGTAAGGCAAGCAAGGTCTCGAGTCCAAAAATCAAATAAGTTGACAAGCAAGAACTCCTGGCAGAGGACGACTATCCTCGATGGATTAGTCATAGGGATTGAACAACTGCTAAGGGTCCAGGGGCAAAAGTATGTCCTCTTCCTAGCCAAAGGAAAGGAGGAGAACTACTAGGGAAGAACACCTACCCATAAGAAATATAATGGGCTAGTCCCAAAACACAAGGAGAAGGACAAGGAAAAGGGGGGGAGGAAAGAAAGGGCTCCAATTCCAGCACCCCACCCCTGAGAAGGGGTGGAAGCTGCAAGGTGAAGAGGAGAAGCCCCCCTTCAAGCAACCAACTGCAAGAGGCAGTCCCCCATGTACCTTAAGGTTCCCCCACTCCTGGCCAAAGGTAAGGAGAGAGGGAAGCACACAGAGGAAGGGGGACCCAGAGCTGAGGGCCCCAGGGGGAAGGAGGGCGGGATTTAGTGATGAATAGTGAAGATACACAAAAAGATCAAGAATTATGGTAGGTATGTAATTTTCATATTTTAGCTGTGTCAATCTTCACTATTCATCACTATTTGGGTGAGTACCGAGCCCCCCCCCGAAGGGGGCCCAATAGAATCCTAAGGGATTAAGCCCCTTAGCCCCAGTGGGGATACTCTTGGGGAGAACCTCTACGGGCCTGGAGAGGTCTGAGACTGGGGACAGTGAGACGGGCCGCCCCCCGGATGGGGAAGGAAGGCACCCCGACAATCGCCATCTCACCCTGTGGGACAAAAGATGTGTTCTTTGGAAGGAGGAGGAAATCACCCTATGTTAGGCCAAGGGTGACAACCGGGAAAGATGAAGCCATGCCGTTCGCCTAATGCAGATCGCGATCCCTGTGACTCTGGAAGCTACCTCGCTGGCGTCATAGGATGCCCTCGCTTGGTGCCTTGCTAGCTCCAGGCCCTGAGCAGAGAGTGCGATGGCCTGTCTGGTTTCCTCCATATCAGGCAAAGAAGCTAGGAGCTGACCTAGCCTGGACCACAAGAACCTGTCGTAGGATGCATAGTGGGCCTGATGAGCTGTGATGGATAACAAGATCCGTGCTGAGTAGAAAATACAGGTTACTCACCTGTAACAGGAGTTCTAGGAATGGTATATGTTGTTCATCCACACTTTCTGGCAGGTTTCTTACCGCTTTAAATCTTGCGGAAGGTTTTCAAGCTGGCTCCTCCACCCACCGGAAACCACAGGAAGGCGGCCACCAAACACCGGGCCCGGCGGCTGTTAAGCCCCCCCGCCCAAAAAAAGCGGCGGGTGCTTCAGCTGCGGCGCTGCCCCACACCACCTGACTCCTTTCCTCTCCACCACCTCTGGACTTCCCAGAGGAACCGGTAGGAGGGAGGTTTTCCCTCCACCTTCCGGGATGGGAGAGGATAACCACGGATTCTTGGGTGCTCCAGCTTATAGCGGAAGGGCATTCCATAGAGTTTCTTCAGAAACCACCCCGCCACCCACCCCTAAATTTGTCCTATTCAAGGGAGCATCTTCCTTTGGTCTGGGAAGAAATCTCGGCCCTTCTCGCGAAGCAGGCGATAGAATCCGTCCCCCTTCATCTTCAAGGGATGGGTTACTATTCTCATTTCTTCCTGGTCCCAAAGAAGACTGGAGATCTCAGACCCATTCTGGATCTCCGTTCCTTGAATCTTTATGTGGAATACAAAAGGTTCAGGATGCTCTCTCTGCAGAGTCTTCTGCCCCTTCTTCGGCCGGGTCAATGGCTTTGTGCTCTGGATATGCAGGATGCCTGTCTGCACATTCCCATTCACTTTTCTCACCGCAAATATCTTCGATCTTACTTCGAGACACAGCTCTTGCAGCAGGTTACACCATTAGGACCGAAGCCGCCAGGCGCCAGGACCCCCGCAGGCTCTGGCTAGCTAACTACAGGCGGGGACCGCCCGGCCGTCGGTCCGCCTCCGGCGTCAGGCGTGGTACAAAGGTCCACGCCCAGATTCCCTAGTTCTTTTCCGCCGTCGACTTAGCTACCTGACCCGCCCGGTTTACCAGTCGCGCGGCATCGCTATGAATAGTTTTCTGATAAAATTTTCAAAATCTTCCAGAATCCTCTTCAAGCAAGATCTTGATGTCATCAACTTCAGGCCATCCTTCGAAGTGCGCCACGGAAAGCAGATCCCGTTCAAGGACCCCCACACGGCCTGCATCCGGGTGCCTCAGGCCCAGACCACGCATACCGGGCCTGTCCTTCTTGCCAAGGGTTCAATAGCCGTACCGGATCCGGGCGCAGAGGGCTTGCAGGCGTTTCTTCTGGAGGAACAACTGAAGACCATGTCCTCCAAGGGGAAAGCTCCAGGGTCCACAAGCACGCCGGAGAAGAGAAGGAGAAGGCCCTTCCAGGTCCCTTCTAGGTTCGAGTCCGTAGTCTGCCGCTGAAATCTCCCGGCTGCAATCAAGAAACCTTCATCTCGGAGAAACCGCCAGGCCTTCCTCCCTTCCAGGGCCTTGGCATGTCCGGGAACGACACCATCACCACCGCAGTCGGGTTCGCTCCTCGGTACCCGACGCCAGGTCTTCGTCGGTGCCTCCACGCGAAGACGTTGGGGCTCACGCCTTTAAAGGCCTGTAGCCCAGATGCCGGCTCGACAGCCGTCAGCCGTGCACCCTTCTTCCCTGGAGCCACCGCCGCCCAGCGACCGGCGCCGCATATTACATCCAGCGGACGCCGGGGGACCGACGCCCGCCCTCCTGAAAAGAAGGTCTGTTGCCTCCCGACCGACATCGGTCAGGAGCCTCTATCGGAGGAGGACCTAGAGCAGCCCGAGGACCGAGGGCGCCCTGTCGTAGGTACTCCCAGGGAACCCTCGCCATTACCAGAGCCCCTGTGGAGCCGACGCGGGGACCCGATGACCGCCACGGCACCGGAGCCGTCGTCGGGCCTCTCTCTAGTGGAGGTGAAAGATCTGTTCACCCTACTGGTGGATACCATTAAAAAGACATGGTTCCCCCTCCGGTTCCTGCCCCCCTCGCCACCTCGGGTCGGCAGGGCGTGTTCCTCTCCCCGGAGCCTAGAACTTTCCCAGGGAGACCTGATAAACGGAGACCTCCGTCGAAATCCTCTTCTGGATCACCCAGCCCCAAGAGATCCAGGAGACGCCGACGCTCGCCTTCAACGGAGGACACGGGATCAGACTACTCCACCTCTAGATCCCCATCTCCACTCTCCATCCCTTCTCCGGACCCACGTGAGATGCCTAGATCTCCGGATGATCCTCGTCCTTGATATTATGAGACATATACAAGAGAACATGGGATGGGATGCTGAAGACTTAGACCCGAAAAGAATGCGACTGCCAAGATATCTTGACAAAAGGACCCCAAGCCTGTGGTGGTACCACCCTTGGTTGACACTTTCGTGGACGTCACCAAGGCTGCGTGGAAGCGTCCACACTCGGCCTCCCAGCGAGATCCGAGAAAGCTGATCGCTTTGCAAGGCTCCTAAGGACCGACCAGTACTTGACGCAGCATCCTCAGGCCGATTCTCTGGTTGTCACAGCCTCACATGACCGGTCTCAGAGGCCACAACATTTGAGCACCCTGCCACCGGACCCAGAGTCCAAACAACTTGACGTGCTTGGTGGCGACGATGCTTCCGCTACCTGCGCCTATCAGATTCCTGAACTATTTAACCCACATGGTTCAGTTCCAGAACGCTTTGTGGGAACAGGGTCTGGAAGCTGCTGAAAGATGTCTGAAGGTGAGCAGCAGGAGGAGATGCTTCAGCTCCCTCCGCACGGTTCTGAGTCGCTGGGGGACCCAGTGGCTAAGAGTCACAGAGTGACCAAGGACTCATCGGGCCCGAGCAGCAGCTTGAGCAGCAGCCTCCCGAGACACTTCGTCATGCTGTCTGAACTTACTCCTTGACGTCCAAAAGAACATCTTCTTGATCGCCTTTGAGGGGGAGGCATTATCATAATCCCACAGAAAAAGATCCTTACCAAACTCCAAGAGGCTGAAGGCGTGTAAGGTCGGTTCAGGTGCTGTACTGATTCTAGCTTGGTTCCTTTCTTGGAACCAAAGCCGTTGCATGCTGCACGCAGGAGGTAACAGGACCAACTCCGCACCTCAGAGGGGCTCTGGTTTCGTAGAGCCCAGGGCAAACACCCCACCTGCCGAGGCCAGCTTTCCTAGGCAGGCCCAGCCAGCGGTCCATCTGCCACACAGCTGACTCCTTTCCTTGCCCTCCTAGGATCAACGTGAGTTTATAGTCGGGGGTCGTATTGCAATCCTCCTGCCGGTGGCAGTCACACACCTACAGGTGGGTTCTTCAGTTGGTCAGTCTAGGCTACCTTTATAGACCAGCAGGAAAGCCACCCCGAGGCCTCCTTGCTCTCCCGGTATCAGGTCAGCACAGCCTTGATCTGGCAGGAAGTACTGCGCCATCTGGCCTACGAAGGGTGCGATAGAGTGCGCTCCCAGAGAACCAGAGGGACTAGGATACTATTCTACTCTTCCTGGTTCCCAAGAAAGCGGGGACCTCGTCCAATCTTGGACCTCCAGCCACCTCAATGTTTCGGTCACTTATAAGAGATTCCGCATGGTGACCCTTCCGGTCTTATCTCCATGCTCAAACAGTGTACGTTTTTAGCGTTTCTAGACATGCAGGATGCCTACCTGCACATCTCTTTGTGGTTTGAGGCGCACAGGAGGTTCCTGCGCTCGAAGCTGACTACCACCTTCAGTTCCGAGCCCTTCCTTTCGGACTGTCTTCTCGTGACCGGTGCCTTTTACCAAGTGCATGGCAGCGTGGCAGCGCTTTCTGAGGAGACAGGGTCACCAATACTGCACCCCGCATTCTGACCCACTGGCTTTTCACATGGCCGCCTCCAGAGAGACGTTACTTGCAATCAAGACACCTCCAGGATCTGTTCCGATCCTGGGCATCCTCATAAATTACGAGAAGTTCTTCTGCACTGCTGCAGAAACTGCAGTTCATAGGAGCAGTTCTGGACACTGTTCGGGGAAGTGCCCTTCTTCCGTCCGGCCAGAGCGGGAGCGATCAGATCCCTCATAAGGGACCTATCACTAAGTAAGCAAGGTTGTACCTGCCAGGGTCGTCCTTTGCTTGTTTCGGACACATGGCTGCGGCCATTCCTACTGTCCCTTCGCAAGACTCCACATGCGCATTACTCTGTAGTGGATGCCTGGGGCAATGGGGACCAAAGGCAAGACCACTTTACAGCATCCGGCTCAGACCACTAATTCAGTGATTCAAGACTGGCAGTGGTGGTTAGTCCCAGGGTCGCTTCTCATCAGGCGTCCTGTTCATTGCGCCGTCCTCGAGGTCACCTCACCACAGACGCTCCGGTCTTGGGGTGGGGGCACACCTGGACGGGTAAAGTCCCAGGGTCACGGACCTGGAAGCTCACCTCACATCAACGTGCTGGAAAATGAGAGCGGTCCTCTATGCCCTGCAGGCTCAGTCAGTTATCCCAACTGTACTTCTTCTACTCAGACAGACAACACGCGCGTGATGTGGCTACTCCTCAACAAACAGTGAGGCGCACACTTACCTCTTGCAGTGGAGGCCGCCAGAGTGGGATTGGGTAATCAGACACGGCGCGAATCTCGATCACTGTGCAACGCTCCCGGAGTGACAACACGGTTGCAGAGCAGCCTGAGTCGCTCTCAGGCGCAGAGTCCACGAATGGGAACCCTTCAAGAGTGTAGCAGAGGATCTGTTTCTTCTGATGGGGAACCCAGATCTAGACTTGTTTGCCCCCATCCAACTCCAAAACTGCCCAATTTTTGCTCGCTAGATCCAGGGCCTGGTGTTTTCTGCTAGACGCTTCTCTCTGGGCCACAACAGATTCTTCTACGCTTTCTCCTTCCCTGCTGATCCAGAGAGAGCTCTTTCAACCGCGCAGGGAGCACGCACACGATCCTAGTGGCCCCATTTTGGCCCAGACAGATCTGGTTCCTTTGTTGATTCAACTATCTCGGAACCCCCGCCCCATTGCCGCCAGCTCCCACTTATTGTCTCAGGAGAAGGGTTCACTTGTCCACCCGGACCTCATGCCCTTGAACCTGCATGCTTGGCTCTAGAGACATAGCCATTTTGCGTCACCGGGTCTCGCAAGAGGTTGCAGAAGTCCTTTCTGCAGCCAGAAAGCCGGGTAACGCATAAGTACGACGCCATGAAATGGCGCTGCTTTGTGTATGACGTCGCGAGCACGACCTTCTCCCCTTTAGGTTGTCCTGTGGGAGTATATTAGAATATTTGCCTCCTCTTCATCTCGGCCCAGCTCTACCTCCTCTATTAAAGTGCACCTCTGTGCCATTTCGGCTACCACCTCCCGTGGAAATCGGACAGTGGCTCAGATGGACTACTGGAATTTCCTAGGGAGTGTTGCACCTTAGGCCTCCTATTAGAGACCCCAGCCTCCAAGGGATTTGCTTTTGTCCTTGAACAGCCTGCACGCTTCCCCTTTGAAACCTGCTGTGATTGCGAAGCCACGCTTTCGTCGTGGAAAACGTTGTTTTAGTTGCTGCTACCGGCAAGAAGAATTTCTGAACTTCACGCCTCATGTGCAAAGAGCCTTATTTAGTTTTCCACCGGGACAGAGTATCCTGAGGACTAACCCTAAATTCTTGCTCTAAGGTGGTTTTTTTCACCACTCTGAACCAGGATATCGACCTTCCGGGTCTACTTCCGAACTACTCTAATAGAGGAGAGGCTCTGCTCCATACCCTGGATGTTCACCGCAGCCTGAGGTTTTACCTCAACAGAACTCAGTCCTTTCGAAGTTCTGAGCAGCTTTTCATTTCTTTCTGAGGGAATGATGGGCCAATCAGTATCCAACAGTCCTTTCTCGCTGGCTTGTCCAGTGTATTTTTACTGTTATGGTATCAAACAAAGCCCCTCCCGGGTACAGTCCGGGTCATTCCACCAGAGGGGTGGCTACTTTGCAGCGCCTAAAAATGTTTCCACTTCTGCTATATGCGCTGCAGCTCACTTGAGTTCGTATACTTTATCAGGCATTATAGTTTGACACGCCCATGTAAGGGCTGGTTTTGGTTTGGCTGCATTCGTGGTCTCCTGTCCCAGGTTCAGGACCTGGTTTTATCCTTTATTTTCTCCTCCCGGATTTTCTGACAGCGCTACTGCTTGGGAATCAGTCCCACGAGTAATTTGCTGCAAGAGCTGTGTCTCAAGTAAGATAGTACAGTTACGCAAGAACCATCAGAACAGTAGATCTTCGAGAACAGCCTTTGCAGCAGGTACCTTCCTCAATCTTCCCCTTGAGGAAGTATGGCTCAGTCTTTCTGAGCAGGTCTGTTATCTTCTGTCTTCTGATCGCTAATCCTAGGTCTCCCATTTTGATGCGTCAGCTCATGGGCAAGAAGTCTCATGGAGAATCTGGGGAATCGGCTGGACCGCCTCTTTTGTACCACGCCTGACGTCGGAGGCGGGACCGACGTCGGGGGCGGTCCCCGCTGTAGTTAGCTAGCTAGAGTTTTTCCGTGGGGTCCTGGCGCCTGGCGGCTTCGGTCCTAATGGTGTAACCTGCTGCAAGAGCTGTTCTCGAAGATCCACTGTTACGGTAAGTTCTAATTGCACTGTACCTTTTTGCCTTCAAGGACAACTACTAATTCATGCCCCTTTGTCTATCCTCGGCCCCCTGAGTATTTACCAAATGCCTGGCTGTGTACGGCCCACCTGCGATAGTGGGAGTACAGGTACCCTTACCTGACGACTGGCTCTGGCGGCCCTGGCCCAGGGAGGAACTCCTGCGTTTTCTCTCCCTCCCTCACCCAGCAGGTTTTCACCTGCCTGGGTATTACTATCAACTATTCCAAGTCTCCTCTGGATCCTTCCCAGAGGCTACAGTTCATCGGGGCTATCCTCCATACGACTATGAGCAAGGCCTTCATGCCTCCGGACAGGGTGGCCTCTCTCCAAACCCAGACTTCCTTTGCTATCAGAACGAGGGAGGTTTCAAGCAGCTTCTGTCCTCCGGCCTCCTGAGCTCATTGCGGCCGCTATTCCGACGGTCCCCCGAGCTCGACTCCACATGAGGGTCTCTCAGTGGACTCTTCGCTCCCAGTGGGATCAACTTGTGGATGACCTAGATCAATTAATTCTGATCTTATCGCTGATGGTGCGAGACTTGCAGTGGTGGATGGTTCGAGAGAACCTGTTTCGAGGGTCCCCTTCCTTCATCCTCCCCCCTTTCAGACTCTGACTACAGACACATCAGGCGAAGGTTGGGGAGCCCATCTAGGTCCTCATCGGACCCTGGGCTCGTGGTCCAGACTGGAACAAGCTCTCCACATCAACGTGTTCGAGCTTCGAGCTGTGCTATACACTCTCCAAGCCCTTCACCAATACATCCTCCCTGGCCACCTAGCCGTCCAGACGGACAACATGTGCGTAGTGTGGTACATCAACAAACAGGGAGGAACTCTGTCCTACCCTCTATGCAGGGAGGCAATGAGGGTTTGGGATTGGGCAACACAACACGACCTTCTCCTGACGGCGATTTATGTTCCAGGAGTGGACAGCACTCTGGCAGACAAGCTAAGCTGCTCCTCTGCTCTGGCACACGAGTGGGAACTGGACCAAGGGGTACTAGATGATATCTTTCAGCTTTGGGGGACTCCGCAGGTAGACCTGTTCGCCTCTCCCCAAAACTTCCCACCTTTTGCTCGCTTGTTCCAGAGCGAGGCGCTTTCTGGAGTGACGCTCTGTCTCTAGACTGGAAGGACAGATTCGTCTATGCTTTTCCCCCAATTCCTCTTCTCCCACGAGTATTGCAGAAACTAACCACAGAAGGAGCGAGAATGATTCTGATTGCTCCTTTCTGGCTCAGGCAAATCTGGTTCTCTCTTCTACAGCAATATTCAGAGGATCCTCCTCTTCCTCTATCTCGAGGTTTGCTGACCCAGGATCAGGGGACCCTGGTCCACCCTGGCCTCAGATCCCTTCAACTACGTGCATGGCTCCTGCAGACCTAGCCCAATCCCGTTTTGGTGTCTCTCCAAAAGTGGCGGAGATTTTAGTGGAGGCTAGAAAACCCTCCACCGGGTCCACTTATGCCATGAAGTGGAAGAGATTCTCTATTTGGGCAGCCTCCAAGAACGTGGAGCCTGTCTCCTGTTCAGTGGCTTCTCTGCTGGAGTACTTACATCATCTCTTCGACCTGGGTCTCAGCCATTCCTCCTTGAAGGTTCACATGGCAGCTATCTCAGCCTACCAAGTTCCCTTCGCAGATAAAGCTTTCGCTCAACTGGAGGTCTCTAAGACCTTTCTCAGGGGGAGGGGTCCTTCATCTAAGACCCCCCCATCCGTACTCCTGCTCCCCCTTGGGACTTGAATTTCGTCCTCGAGAAACTTACTCTCCCTCCCTTTGAACCTGCAGCTTCTGCAGATCTGAAGTTACTTTTGTGGAAGACTCTCTTCTTGGTGGCCATTACTTTGGCTCGAAGAATTTCCGAGCTCCAGGCCCTTATGTGTAAAATCCCCTATTTGATTTTTCACAAAGAACGAGTTGCTCTTCGCACGAATCCCATGTTTCTACCCAAAGTAGTAGCAGAGTCTACCTTAAATCAGTCCATAGAGCTACCTGCCTTTTTTATGCAGTACTCTAATCAAGGGGAATATTTGCTCCATACCATGGATGTTCACCGGATTCTGAGATACTACACCAACAGGACGAAGGATCTCAGAAAGACTGATCAGTTGTTAGTCTCTTTTGCTCACAAAAGGGAAGGCAATGCTGTTTCCAAGCAATGCCTGTCGAAGTGGTTGGCTCATTGCATCACTTTCTGTTATGACAAGTACAACAAGACCCTTCCGGGTCAGATTAGAGGTCACTCCACAAGAGGAGTAGCGGCCTCTGTGGCTTGTTTCAAGAATGTGTCTGCGGTAGACATATGCGCTGCCGCCACCTGGACTTCCGTCCATACCTTTACAAAACATTACAGTTTGGATATTGCCTCTTCGGTAGAGCAGGCTTCGGATTGGCTGTTTTGCAAGGCCTCCTGTCTTGAGGCTTGCACGGCTAGGGCTACTTTTTAGAGTAGTTCCCTCCTCCCGGTGCCTTCCTTTGTTCCAGACTGCTTGGGATTCAGTCCTATATGAATTACTCACTGCAAGAGCCTCTCTCAAGTAAGATAGTACTGTGTTACGTAAGAACTTACTGTAATAGTAGATCTTTGAGAGAAGCTTTGCAGTAGGTACTACCTTCCCGCACCATCTCTCCTAGGCTTTTTAGCTCCTTTTCCAGGAATGGAAACATCCGCTTTCTTGTCCGGCCTGTATGGAAAGAACTGAAGCAGGGCGTCCGGGACTCTTCTTTATACTCACGCTCCTGACGCCGTCACCTGACGGGGCCATCCTCGCCAGGGACTGCTAGCTAGAAATTTTTCTGTGGGGTCCTGCCACCGGCTGGCGTCAGTCCTATATGTAATTACTTACTGCAAGAGCTTCTCTCAAAGATCTACTGTTACGGTAAGTTCTTACGTAACTGTACTTTCCTCGCTTTTCCTGTTCAGGTGACTTAGTAAGACACAGGGCTCCTAGTAAAAACAACATTTGTTAGGTATAGAGGCACAAAAAATTAGTTTGCACAAAGGTATATCGCAGTTCTTACAGACTGTTGGCAAGGCAAATGCAGGTTTTAAGGTCGCCCGCTCTCAGGAGGGCTTGTTTTTTATCCTAGCTGTGACCCGAAGTTAATACAAGGTCATAGCTCACTATGTAATCGCGTTTTTTACCAAGTTAAATGCTGTATAAAGTTTACCAAGGCACACTAAGCAGTCCCCAGTAAAAATTTAACCACAATTTCAAGTTTTTAAAATGTAATTTGGGAGTTTGTAGTTTCAAGACCAGGCTTAGAAATACAGTTCCCCCTCTTCCTGGTCAGGTGACTTTGTAATACACAGGGCTCCTAGTAAAAACGTTTGTTAGGTACAGAGGCACAAAAAATTAGTTTGCACAAAGGTATATCGCAGTTCTTAGACTTTTGGGAAGGCAAATGCCGGTTTTATCTTCATCTTTGATATGTAACCAATGTATTGTATTATACTGTATTATCTCTCTCTGACTTTGAACCTTTATAAACGAGTCTTGGCTCAAAGGTATTAATCCAAATCTGAAATAAATAAATGATACCTGCCATAACTAGGAAGGCAGATAAAATGTACTAGGCCCCCTCAGGTAAGCCCTTTTTGCAGGCCAACCGGAGGCTGACTCTGTTGTAATGAATGCAGCCCATGATAGGTCTAAAGTGCCTAAATATCTCGATTCTTTTTCTTCTGACAAGGAGTGTAGAAGACTAGACGTTCTTGGGAAGAGGACCTATGCCTTTGCTACCTTGAACCCAAGGACTGCAAATGATCAGGCCCATATGGTAAAATACCAGAATATCCTCTGTTGGAAGGCCAAGGCCAGTGGCTCAGTGCTGTACCAGTGGGTACTCCTAAGCAGAGCTGCTAAAGGCCTATCGGGCAGGAACAGATGTAGGTAAGCATCTTTTACGCTCTGCCTACGACATCTCTGATGCTTCTGCTACAGCAGTAGCTTCTGTTGTCTCTGCCTGAGAAGAGATTTCTGGTTAAGGATGGTAGGATTTGCCAACACTGTGTAGCAGTCGATCCTAAATGTCCTATTTAGAGGGTACAGGCTGTTCGGAATAGCCGTTCAGGATATCCTCTCAAACTTACTGGCCTTGGGCAGGATTCTGAATTCAGTACAGTCCCGCTACCATACACAAAGAACTAGGCAGAGGGTGCCCTTTCATCTGGCAAGGTGGATCCGACGCCGGTAGGGGTGGACTTTCACTTCATGCTTACCACTGTGTGGGACTTTATGCAAGCTAAGCTTGCTCCTCGCCAAGGCCCATCCCTGCAGCGGCCTCCTGTTCCTCCAGTTGGGCTGCAGCCCGTGCTTTGGGACCCTCACGATTCTGGGGATAGTTGTCGCATGGACCTCATTCCTCCAGATGAGGACGGCAATGACTGAGGAGCCACTCCTCCACAGTCTTGTTAATTGGTGAGGAGACCATGGATGACCCCCCTTGTGTCTCCGTTCATGAGACTGTTAGTAGGCCACTGAGGAGCAAGATCCCACTCGACATCAACTGGCCATTTATTTGCAGCAGCCAGATGTTGTTTGTCCCATCCCCCCCCCCCCAGTCATCCCTCCCGTATTTGAGCCCTTTGAAGATGCCACCATGGCTGCCTGACACTGGCCCGGTTTGATACCCTGCCTGTACCCAGGTAGGCAGAGAAATGATGCCAGGCTCCAGCTGGAAGGCCTTTCTTTTACGATCAGCTTCAAGCAGATTAGGTGGTCATGAATGCTGCCCACGAGCATACCAAGAGGCCTAAGCATCTCAGATCTCACTTCGTGGGGGCTCTTGCGACAAGTAACACCGTTTTGGACTGAAGCCAGCAGGCACTAGGACACCATGGAAAACTTCTAGCTAGCAGTATACAGCGGAGAACCGCTCTCGGACGTTGGCCCACCCTGTACGTCTGCCTGTGGTGTAAAAGGGGTGCCTCAACCTCAGTTTCTACCTCCCGTCAACCTGCTAGTTTAACTTTCACGGATGCTTTCTGCTTTGAATGCATCACCATTTTCTGTGCGTTACCTGCGATTTATTATTTTTCTTCCAAATTTACAGTATTTTGTGCATGTCTTTTTCCCTATCTTCCTCCGTGGAGCGGCGGTGGATGACGTGCTTGTGGAAAGCAGCTTCCCCACTAGGATGACTATTTGTCGTGTCTGCTTTACCTAGGTCCAGACCACGAAACTGAAGTCTTCCAGCACTGCCAGAATTTTAACCAGAGAACTCTGCTTCACCGCCAGAAGACCCTGGAAGCCTTCCTGCTGCAGCAAAAATTGACAGTGATGGAGAAGGAGCTCCACGGATGTACTTCTTCTTCGGCCTCTGGGGCTTGCACTTCATCAGCCAAGGAGAAGTCTTCAGGAAAGCACAAACACCGGGAGAAGAACAGGGACAAACCCCGGCAGCTTCCCGCTCCAGGTTCCCACGCAAGTCTCGGTCATGTCTTGGGCTGGGAGGAGGGGGCAGCTGACTGAAGGAGGGAGAGGGTGAGACTACACAGGAGGGGGAGGGGTGGTCATGTGAATGACCAGCCAATAGCGTGGCTGGGATTGCGTAATTAAGGAACCAATTGAATTGATCTTACTTCAAGAGGGCTCTTGCAGTAGGTATTCACCAGTAGGACTGATCCATCAGGATCCCACGGAAAAATCTTCTAGCTAGCAGTCTCTGGCGGGGACCACCCACACGTCAACTGACCAGCATCAGTTTAAAGGGGTGGTTGTCACGCCCGCCTTCCAGTTCTTTCCTGCCATCGGCTTGTGAAAGTACCTCGCAGAAGAACAGCGTCACTAGCATCGCCATTTTGGATCTGGCAGGATGCATTGTCTCTGTGTTGGACGGACAGATTCCTTTACGCCTTGCCTCCAATACTTTGATTCCGAGAGTTCTGAACAAACTCCGGGAGGAAGGGGCGTGCATGATTCTCATCGCTCCCTTCTGGCCGAGGCAAGTTTGGTTCTGTCTACTGCAACAGCTCTTGGAAGAGCCTCCTGTCTCTCTTCCGTCATCACAGGACTTGCTGACCCAGGATCAGGGGACCCGGGCCAACCAGGTTTCAAATCACTCCATCTGCATGCCTGGCACCTGCAGACGTAGCTGCTGCTCACTTCAGAGTTTTTTCTCAAGTTGCTGACATCCTGGTGGGGCCCAAAAGCCTTCCACCAGGTCTACTTACTATGAAGTGGAAGCGTTTTCCATCTGGACGGGTTATAAGGATTTGGAACCCTTTTCCTGCCCGGCAGCCAGGTTCTTGTATTATCTGAGGTACCTGTACGTCCTGGGTCTCAGCTACTCCTTGCAGAAAATGCATCTGGCAGCCATTTTGGCCTACCATCTTCCAGTGGGGGACAAGTCAGTAGCTCAGTTGGAGGTCTCCCAAGACCTTCCTTAGAGGGATCCTTCCCTTGAAGCCCCCTATCTGTAATCCACCCCCCCCAACTTCAGTTTCATTCTGGAGAAGCTTACGCTCCCCCCCCCCTTTGAGCCGGCAGCTGGTGCTGATCTGTTTACTTTACTGGAAGACACTTTTTTCTCATGGCCATCACTTCTGCTCGAAAGATTTCCGAGCTCCAGGTCCTCGTGTGCAAAATCCCATATATGATTTTCCATAGGGCAGAGCAGCCATGCGTACTAACCCAAAGTTCCTTCCTAAAATGGTGTCTGAGTCCACCCTTAACCAGTCCATCAAGTGCCCGGTATTTTCCCCGAAACACTCTAACCAGGGAGAGTATCTTTTGCATACTATAGACGTCCATAGGATCCTGAGATACTGTACCAACAAAACAAAGGATCTCAGAAAAACGGATCAACTTTTCTTTTCCTTTGCACCCAAGAGGGAGGGCACCGCTGTTTCCATGCAGTGCCTCTGTAAGTGGTTAGCTAATTGCATTACTTTCTGTTACGACAAGTACAACAAAACCCTTCCAGGTCAGGTAAAACACATTCCACCAGAGGGGTGGCTGCCTCCACTGCTTGATTCAGGAATGTGTCAGCTGCAGAAATTTGTGCAGCTGCCACCTTGTCTTTTGTACATACCTTTACAAAGCATTACAGCTTGGACGTTGCCTCTCGCTGTAAGGCGGGTTTCGGTTTGGCGGTCTTGCAGGGGCTCCTTTCTTGAGTCCCTTTTCTGCCACTCTGTTTTTATGTGGATGATTTTCTCCTCCTCCCTGGTTTCAGACTTGTTCCATACTGCTTGGGACTCAGTCCTACTGGGGAATACCTACTGCAAGAGCCCTCTCGAAGTAAGATAGTACACCGTAACAGTAGATCTTCAAGAGAGGCTCTTGCCTTAGATATTACTTTCCCTCCCTCCATCCCCCTCAGTTTTTCTTTTCATTCTAGGGGGCATTTCCTCTTCTCCTGTCATGCCCTTTCAGCCTCCGGCGGGAGAACTGGAAGGCGGGCGTGGGGACCGCTCCTTTATACTGACACATGCTGACGCTGGTCAGCTAATGTGGGGGCAGTCCCCGCCAGAGACTGCTAGCTAGATTTTTCCATGGGATCTTGATGCCTGACAGCTTAGTCTTACTGGTGAATACCTACTGCAAGAGCCTCTCTCGAAGATGTACTGTTACCGTAAGTTCTTACGTAACTGTACTTTTACTCTCAGTTGGAGCTGAAGACCTGTAGAGGCAGGCAGCAGGAACTGAAAGGGAAGTACTTTCTCTGTGGTGCTGTTTGTTTTCTTTTAGTATTGTGGTAGCATTTACTGAGGACAGCGTGTGTTGTGTGATTTAAACTGTAACTGCAAAACAAATGATTTTGTCTTGGGCTGGGAGGAGGGGGCAGCTGACTGAGGGAGGGAGAGGGTGAGACTTGTAGGAGGGGGAGGGGTGGTCACGTGACTCAGACCAGCCAGTAGCGGAGCTGGGATCTACTTATATTACAAGGGGGACCAAGTGACCCTGAAGCTTCAGTGCCACAAAGCAAGAGTGTGGCATCTGACTAGGTGGCATCTGCAGGGAGGACAACAGGCAGCAAGCCACGCTGGGGAGGGGAGAGTAAGACATAGAGGAGAGGTGTCTCTAAAGGGAGTGCTGACCAGGTATAGCCCAGAAATATACCATATGGCAGAAAGCCCAAGGAGGATGGGGGTCCTAGGGACTGGGCCAGTAAGCAGACATGAGGAAGGAGAGTGTTTGTGGTCAGTCGAGAGGGACGGGTAGTAAGTTGTAATGGATGCGGGTCAGCCATATTCTTGGGGATTGCATGGAGGGCAGTGGGTGTATGGTGTGTAGGCAATTGATACAACTTAGGGAGGAACTTGGGTGGCTGAGAAGGGAGCAGGGTAGATGGTTGGGGCAGGGGTTGGGGAAACACCAAGGAAAAGGGAACCTGAGAAGGCTAGTTACCAGAGGTTGCAGCAGGCAAAAGAAAGGATAGACAATGTGGGGGAACAACAGGGGCAGTCAGGAACAGCTGGAGTTAGGCACCGATGACTGGAGTGTGGTCAAGCACCAGGGGAAGATAAAAACAGGGGCAGGGGTATAAGTCACAGAGAGAGGTGGCTGTACTAGCTCAGAGATGGGAGAATGGCAGTAGGGACAGATTCTCTGTTTTGGCTAGCCTGGAGGGCCGGGGAGGGAAACTGCAGAGAATGGAAGAGTGGAGGGCACTATGAAGGGTAAGGAATACAGCAGTGAGGCAGAAGGCAATAGAGGTAGCCCAGGCGGCAGCAGATTCAATGCAGGGCAGAAGGAAGGTGGTGAAGCATGTACGTGGGGGAGGAGCAGGTAGAGATCAGACGGGGGCCCAGCAGGCAGCCCTGGAAAGGATGAGCACGGGGAGGTGGAAACGGGGAAGAGAAGAGAACAGGTCAGTGGGGGCATGAAGCCAGTGCCGGGGGGGGGGTAGTAAAGCAGGCACAGAAAGGGCGGAGGTAGAGCAGACTGGGAAGGATCCTAGGGTAGAATCAGATAGTCTGGGCACAAGTGGTACAGGGGAAAGGACAGGGCAAAGAAAAGGGGACATGCATGGCTCAGGGAAGGTACATAGGGGTACCGAGGTGGGGGGGGGGAGAGAGATCAAGACATGAGGCAAAGGAGTAGCAGGCAGCAGGAGGGTGAAAGGAATAAAGGAGTGAAGGTCATTATTCTGGGGGACTCCATGCTTAAGGGAGGGTATAAGATGGGATGAGGCGTCAGGAAAAGCAGCATTTGGGTGGAGTGCATGCCAGGCATGACAGCGGGTAAAATGGGACAGCTTATTAGCAGATGTGTGAGGAAGGTAGGGGGAAAACCACACATTGTAGTACACTTTGGCGCAAATGACCAGGAGGGGAGAAGGATAGAAGAGTTGCAGGACAGTTTCAGGGAACTGGGAAAACTGTGCAGTATGGTGTGAAAGTCAGTAGCTTTCTCAAAAGTCCTACCAGTGCCAAGGGCTAGTATAGCCAGGAAGTAGAGAATCACTGAATTCAATGGCTGAAGGAATGGAGTGGATCCATGTGGTATGGCTTGGTGGGGGTGTGGGGCAACAGGTGGGAGAACATAGACCTGTATGCAGAGGATAGGTTGCACCTTAGTAAAGAGGGCTCACAGGTAGTGAAGCATAAATTGTGGGAATTAAAGAAAATTATAATTTAAACTGGGGGGGGAAGGGGCAGAGGGGTGTGTGACAGGGTGACCCCGGTCATAGTGGACACCCCTGGAATAAATTGAAACCCTTTCCCCAAGCAGTTTATATGTTTTGTATAATGTCCATCATGCTGGTTATAAATTAAGTGCTAAAGTGCTTTTAGAGCTTTCTGTGCTTATTAACCTGAAACTAACTAGAAACAAACCAAATCCCTAAAGAATATTGAAGTTATATATGGTTTTCTTCTCTGATCTTTGGCCATAAAGCAAAACTAAGAGGGTAGTTTTAATAGAAAAATAACAAAAGTTTGTGTGTGCTTTTTCTGTTTGTTACCAACCCCCTTCTAAAATATACATTGCAGCAGACAGCATGAGGTAATATGACCCTGCAGGAGAGTTTAGGAAAGCACAGAATGTTCTGACCTCGGCTCTGACCTTTCCAATATTGTAAACATGTTTTCTAGGATTGTGGATATGTTGTTCATCCACACTGTTTGGCATGTCCCTTTCCCCTTTAAGATCAGCCGGAAGTCTTCAAGCTGGCTCCTCCCACTCACCCGGGTGGTATATACCTCAGCTCCACCCCATGACGCCAGATCTTCCTTTCCGCTGGAAGATGCGGGTTCCCTCGTGCTCTCAAAGCATTTCGTAGGCCCTGGCTTTCAAAAATTCAATTCTGCTGCAACAAAAACTCGTTCGCGATCGCGCTTTTGCGTCCTCAGTCATGGAAGAGAAATCTTCTCCAGGATTTCGCCGGTGTCCCTGCGGCCAGAAGATGTCGCACACCAATCCCCATCTCGCGTGCGTCTACTGCCTAGGTGCTGGCCATGATACCTAATCATGCAGTTTTTGCCTCGCCTTCCATCCCAACATCCTGGAAGACCACTTGGTGCGTTTGAAGTTGGGGAGACTGGAAAAAAGGAACCCTCCGGTAAAGTCTAAGGAGGCTAGGTGGGTGGTTTCCGCGGCCACGGGTTCCGCTGAGCAGCTGGAATGCATGAAGGCGTTTGAAGAAGCAGCCGCCCGTGCTTCGGCGAGTCTAAGCCTTTTCGTTCCTCTCAACCTGAGCACCACCTTTATAGGTTCTTTTAAGGAGTTATGCCAGGCTCTCCCCACCTGGCGTGAGGCGCCTGCAGGCTCGCCCTCCTCCCACCCTCGAAAGAGGGAAAAAGAATCTGGCTTGTCTTCGTCTCGACAAAGGCACTCTTGGGACCAAGAGAGGTCTCAGTCCCCGGAGCATGCGGTCTCGACCTCAGTCGAGATTGCTTCCTCAGCTGCAGGCATCACCGACCTTCCGTCTGGCCAGACGACCGAGGAAGTGGCCGATGAGGTCGAGATCATTCTTGACCCAATCACCCCTTTGTCGCTGGCTGCGGCCAATGACTCTTTGGAGAGGACTCCGGTCCTTGTGTTCCCCGATGAGACCTAGCCCGCTGGTGTCCCCATTGACATCCGGGTTTCACTGATCCCTGCGGTATCTCCCGAGCGACCGAGTTGGCCTGCCCGATTTCAGTCGAAGTCCAGAACCCCCTCGGCCGAAAGGCCAAGGAGGAGGAGCCATAAGCGCTCCAAGAAGAGGCGACGCCACAGGTCGTCCTCGGATGAGGAGAGGCTCAGACGGAAACTCCGGCGCTACGAGGACCTTGTGTGGCAACAGCTGATTTTGACCAGGCAGAAGTCTGCTTCACCGCCTACCCCAGCCATTTCTTGGCCTTTGCCTCCTAGGCCAAAGCCGACCCCCTCAGAACCGAAGCCCTTGGTTCACTCACCCGCGGGGCTGGCCCATTCTCCGGGTTGGACTTTGCCGGTCTTCCCACTGATAGTGGTGGAGTCACCGCCTAAGCAGCCTGTAGGAGGGGCTCCTTCAAAACAGGACCTAACAGATACCGGACTTCCCCGACGTCTGTCGGTCATGGTCACCCCAGGTCGAGGGTGATTTGGGTGGCAGACCGCTGTATCCTGACTCCTCGGACTCTGACATCACCAGACTCCACTCCCATCCTGGGGATGATGAGTCGTCCATTGGCACAGGGATGGAGGAAGGCCCTTCTCACTCTTGGGGATCCTCCGTCTCATCTCTGATTCTACAGGGATGCCCCTGGTACCCATCCAGATAAAGGTGGAGTACCCTCTCACGGACATCCTGAAGAGTGGGGACACCCTGACGGAGGCCTTTCCTGTGGCCAAGGCCATTGTTGGCCCAGCACTCGAACTATAGCAGCGCCCTGCCTCATGTCCAGCACAGTCTGACCGCATGGCCCGCAGGTATGTGTTGCCCATGGGGTCCCTTGCGGGGTTCGCAGAGCACCCTTCGGCCGAGAATCTGGTGACCGCCTCTGTGTTCAGGCGTAATGGCAGATCTTACTTCGAGAGGGCTCTTGCAGTAGGTAATTACATATAGGACTGCAGGCGGCAGGACCCCATGGAAATATTTCTAGCTAGCAGTCCCTGGCGAGGGACCGCCCCACGTCAGGTGACCGGCGGCCAGAGAGTCGGGTTTAAAGGCGGTCCTGACGCCCGCTTCTTCCAGTTCTTCCTCATTGCTCTTGCAGCACCTCATGAAAGTTCGCGCTCGTCAGCCCTTCCTTCATCGGTTTTTTACCGAAAACCTTTTTTTCCGACTAACGCCAGTACTTTTATATCACTGTATGTCGCCCCTACACCCTCCGAGCACAAGTAACAAGTGCGTATCTGCAGGCGCCTAACTACTACACAAGGACTGCCACTCCTTTGCGTGTTCTGCCTAGGCCCTGATCATCCGGTCGAGAAGTGCCAGCATTGCCTCAGCTTTAATGCGGCTACCCGAAAAAGGCGGCAGCAATCCCTGGAAGCCCATATTCTAAAGAAGAAAATTAGCTCTATGGAGAAGGAGCTTAAAAAACTGAGGCAGGCGTCCACTTCCCCTGAAGGCCATCGAAAGAAGAACAAGGAGAGGCACCGGGACAAAGGCTCCTCCACCGCGTCTCCCTCGGGAGTCGCTGGGACGCAGGTAACATCCTCTCCGGGGGATCGCTCCCACAGCCGCCTCTGAGGTTTCTGAGGCGCCTCGCCCGCCTGCCTGGCTCGGCCTTGCGGGCGCCCGGCAATTGGAAGCCTCCACCCTGAGTCCGCTGCAGGCTCGCGGCCTACCATCGTGGGCGACTCAGGCCAGGCGCCGCCTCCTCTGACATCCGCCTCGGAGAGCTGGTGAAGACGTCCGACCTCCGGGCGACGCGCAGCTTCTTCCCCACCGACCAGGACGTGGCTTCTCCGGGCGCCTCCAAGAGCCCGCCATGCCTCACGCTCGCTTGTCTGGCCAGAGAAGGAACCGACGATGGACCCCCAACGTCTGGTCGCTCCTGGTTCACTGCAGCCTTCGCTGCTGTCTGGGGAACCAGAGTCCCTCAACCTGAACCCGGGACTTTCTCCTCCGGTCCGGGCGAAGCTGGAGATCCTTTTGCCTCTGTCAGTCCTTCCTCCATCTGATGCCGGACCTGACGTCGACTCCCGACACCGACGCCAGGGCTCCGCCGTCGGCCCTGACGCGGCCTTACCGACTCAAGGAGATCTTCTGCTCCCATCGGGCCCTCCGGGCTTTCCACTACAGACCCGCCTGTGAGGTTCCCAGCCGGGCCATCTGCTCAGGCAGCCCCACCCCCGCCTGGTATCTTCCATCTTATTCGATCGCCGTGTACCTGGGAATCCTGAGTCCGCGCCGCAGTACTTGACGCTCAATACCCGACGCTGGGTTACCCGTAGCCGAGTTTTGACATGCTCCATATGGGTATAACCTCGTATTCTTATCCCCCTGCTCCTTCTCCTTCTTCCACCGCCTCAAGCCGCCAGTGGACCTGTAGGGAGACTTGACCTCTGGTGGGCTGAGGCCAAGGCTCAGCCTCACCAAAGAGGTCAAGAGCCGCCTCCGGCGACGGTGCCGCCCTAGGTTCCCGTGACGCCCCAGGCGGCACTCCCTCACCACCTCCGGACTCTTGCCTTCCGTCTGATCCAGAGCGGGGCAGGTCACTCGTCCCTGGGGACTCCCCAAGGGGCCCGTTCCTCCCCCGGGTTGGGAAAGGGAGTCTTACTCTTCTTCATCCTCCTCTTCAGTCTCGGACTCTTCCGACGGCTGCTCCGAGAGAGACGGCAAGCCTCACTCTCCGTCGAAGCCCCGGCCAAGGACTCCTGCGAAGTCTCTTCCGGAGGATCCTTCTTTTACGGAGTTGCTTAGAAAAATCCAGGAGGTTCATCAGTGGCGCTCCTTGGAACCAGATCCTCAGCGTCTGAAGCTCGCTGAACATCTGGATCTGCCCGTGACAGCTCCTACATTAGTGCCACCCTGGATAGAGCCTCACGCCGACCTTGTTACCACGATATGGAAACAGCCGTCGGCCTTATCTCCACTTCCTAGGAAGTCGAACAGGCTATATCAGGCTCCAGAGGGTGTTGATTTCCTGGATTCTCACCCTCGTGCCGACTCGGTCGTGATTAGCGCTGCTCACGGCTGGACGGCAAACCCAAAACATCTTAGCTCGTCACCTCCTGATAAGGAATCTCACCTTCTGGACCAGTATGGGAGAAAGATTTACGCTTCCTTCACACTGGGGATTAGGGCCCTGAACTATGTCGGCCACATGGGGGACTACCAGAAGGCCATCCTTACTCAGACGGAAGCCATGCTAGACTCCTTGCCTGACTCCCAAGTCAAACAGGAGTTGGCTGATCTCATCCGCTCTGCTCATTCGGCCAGTTGACACATGCTACTGGCGCATAACGACGCAGTGGACACTGCTGGGCGGTGCTCAGCTGCCGTTTTCACTGCAAGGCGTACAAGCCTATTCGCGGTCAGGTCTGGTCCTGAGGTGCAATCTGCCATCCAGGAAGCACTTCAGGGGTGATGTCAAGACATCATTACCGATTTGCAAGAGAAGGGGACGGCTCTGAAGTCAGTTGATTCCATGTACCGTCCCCATCAGCAGCAGCGCCGTCCCTTTCGCAGACTGAATCGTCCAAAGGCGAAACCCCAGGGAAGGAGGGCCACAAAACGTCGGGCCCCTGCGGCTGCTAAGCCTCTCTGCCCAAAAGCACGGTGTCAGCTGTGCGGCGCTGCCCCACACCACCTGACTCCTCTCCCACTGCCTCCGACTTCGAGGAACTGGTAGGAGGGAGGTTTTCCCTCCACCTTCCGGGATGGGAGAGGATAACCACGGATTCTTGGGTGCTCCAGCTCATAGCAGAAGGACACTCCATAGAGTTTCTTCAGAAACCACCCTGCCACCCCCCTCTAAAGTCGTAGTATTCATGGGAACATCTTCGTTTGGTCCAGGAGGAAATCTCGGCTCTTCTGATGAAGCAAGCGATCTTTATGTAGAGTACAAAAGGTTCAGGATGCTCTCTTTGCAGAGCCTTCTGCCTTCCTCCGGCCGGGTCAATGGCTTTGTGCTCTGGATATGCAGGATGCTTATCTGCACATTCCCATTCGCCCATCTCATTGCAAATACCTTTGTTTTGCGTTCCAGGGGGACCACTACCAGTTCAAGGCGCTCCCGTTTGGTTCATCCCCCGCCCGAGTATTTACCAAATGCCTGGCAGTGGTGGCGGCCCACCCATGCGTACTCAAGTGAGTACAGGTTTTCCTTACCTGGACAACTGGCTCCTGGCGGTCTCGCCCAGGAGGAACTCCCATGCATTCCTCCTCTACCCAGCAGGTTTTTGCCTCTGGTGGCTACCATCAGCCATTCCAAGTCTCATCTGGACCCATCCCAGAGGCTACAGTTTATTGGGGCGATCCTCGATACGACCATGGGCAAGGCCTTCCTGCTTCTGACAGGGCGATCTCCCCTTCAGACCCAGATAAGTCTGTTGTCCCACCGCGAGGATGGTCTCGGCGAGGTTCTGTCCTTCTCGCCTTCTCGGCTCATGGCGGCTGCTATCCTGACTGTCCTCATGCTCGACTCACATGAGGATCTCAGTGGACTCTTTCACTCTCAGTGGATCAGCTGTGGACGACCCAGATCACCTCAGTTCTGATCTCCTCACCGATGATGCGAGACTTACAATGGTGGATGGTTCGAGAGAACCTGTTTCGGGGTTCTTTTTTCATCCTCCCTCCCAGACTCTAACCACAGACGCCCAGGCGGTGTGGGGAGCCCATCTAGGCCCCTCATCGACCCAGGGCTCCTGGTCCAGGCTAGAACAAGCTCTCCACATCATGTGCTCAAGCTCGGGCAGTGTTGTACGCCTCCCAGCCCTTCACCAATACATCCTTCCCGGCCACCTTGCCGTCCAGACTGACAACATGTGCGTGGTGTGGTACATCAACAAGCAGGGAGGGACTCAGTCCTACCCTCTGTGCAGGGAGGCAATGAGGGTTTGGGATTGGGCAACACAACATGAGCTTCACCTCATGGCGATTCACGTTTCAGGAGTCTGCAACACCCTGGTAGACAAGCTAAGTCACTCTTCTGCTCTGACTCATGAGTGGGAACTGGACCAAGGGGTCCTAGACAATATCTTCCAACTTTGGGGAACACCACAGGTCGACCTGCTCGCATCCCCCCTAAACGCAAAACTTCTCACCTTCTGCTCGCTCATTCCAGAGTGAGGCGCTTTCTGGAGTGATGCTCTGTCTCTAGACTGGAAGGACAGATTCGTCTATGCCTTTCCCCCAGTTCCTCTTATCCCATGAGTCTTGCAGAAACTAGCTTCAGAAGGAGCTAGAATGATTCTGATCGCTCCTTTTATGGCCCAGGCAAATCTGGTTCTCTCTTCTACAACAATATTCAGAGGATCCTCCTCTTCCTCCATCTCGAGGTTTGTTGACCCAGGATCAGGGGACCCTGGTCCATCCAGGCCTCAAATCCCTTCCAACTGCATGCATGGCTCCTGCAGACCCTAGCTCAATCCCGTTTTGGAGTGTCTCCCAAAGTGGCAGAGATTTTAGTGGAGGCCAGAAAACCCTCCACCAGATCCACTTATGCCGAGAAGTGGAAAAGATTCACTATTTGGGCCGCTTCCAAGAACGTGGAGCCTTTCTCCTGTTCAGCGGGGCTTCTGCTGGAGTATCTACATCATCTGTTTGACCTGGGTCTCAGCTTTGCTGCTTTTGAAGGTACACATGGTGGCCATTTGGCCTATCATGTTCTTCCTAAACAAGGCTTTTTGCTCAACTGGAGGTCTCCAAGACCTTCTCAGAGGGGTTCTCCATCTGAGGCCCCCATCCGTACTCCTGCCCCCGGACTTGAATTTTGTTCTCGAGAAACTTATCCTTCCTCCCTTCAACCTGCAGCTTCTGCAGATTTGAAGTTTCTTCGTGGAAAGACGTCTCTTGGTGGCCATTACTGCTCAAGAATCTCCTAGTCTCCAGGCCTATGTGTAAAATCCCCTATTTGATTTTTCACAAGGAACTAGTTGTTCTTCGATCAATCGTAAGTTTCACTCAAAGTAGTAGCAGAGTCTACCTTGTCAGTCCATAGAGCTACCTGCTTTTTTACGCTGTACTCTAATCAGGGGAATATTTATCCATACTATGGATGTTCACTGGATTCTGAGATACTACACCAACAGGGCGAAGAATCTCAGAAAGACTGATCAGTTGTTCATCTCTGCTTGCTCATTAAAAGGAAGGCAATGCTGTTTCCAAGCAATGCCTGTCTAAGTGGTTGGCTCATTGCATCACTTTCTGTTATGACAATACCACAAGACCCTCCCTGGTCAAGCCAGAGGCCACTCCACAAGAGGAGTAGCTGCCTCTATGCTTGTTTCAAGAATGTGTCTCGCGCAGACGAGAGCGCTTGCCGCCCACCTGGACTTCCGTCCATACCTTTACGAAACACTACAGTTTGATATTGCCTCTCGTCAGAGATGGCTTCGGTAGCTGTTTTGCAAGGCCTCCATCTGAGGTCTTGCACGGCTAGAACTACTTCTGGAGTAGTTTTCCTCCCGGTGCCTTTTCTTTGTTCCAGACTGCTTGGGATTCAGTCCTATATGTAATTACTTACTGCAAGAGCCCCTCGAAGTAAGATACAGTTACGTAAGAACTTACTGTAACAGTAGATCTTCGAGAGGCTCTTGCAGTAGGTACATCTCCCTCCCTCCATCCCCCTAGGCTTTTTTCAGCCCTTTCCATTTAGGAAATATCTGCTCCTCTCTCGTCCGGCCTCTTCGGCCTGTGGCAGGAAAGAACTGAAAGCTAGGTATCCGGGACGCCCTTTATACCGCCTGTCTCCTGGCGCGGTCACCTGACGTGGGCGGTCCTCGCTAGGGACTGCTAGCTAGAAATTTTTCCGTGAGTCCTGTCGCCTGCCGGCATTGGTCCTATATGATTAGCTACTGCAAGAGCCTCTCTCAAAGATCTACTGTTGATGTAAGTTCTTACAGTAACTGTACTTTTCTGCTGACGCTGGCCATCCCCCCGATAAGGAGTTCTAAGCTGTTGGACCATACGCGTGGAAAGTCTATGCGGCTGCCTCCTTGGGCCTTCTTCAGGCCTGTTCTGCCATCGTCGTGGCATACTTCTCTCATGCCCTTCTCGGGTCATTAGATGAACTCCTCCCACATCTCCCTGCAGATATGCAAATCATGGTTAAGCAAGTCTGGGACTAGGGCCGTGGTGTTGCCAAACAGCAGCTCCAGACAGCCCTGGACATTGGGGATTCTTGTGCCCGCTAGATGGCAGCTGCAGTGACATCTCGCCGCAGGGCTTGGCTGAGGTTATCCTCCTTTCCAGCAGATACTCAGCAAAAGTTAGCTGATGTGCTCTTCCTCGGGATCGACTTGTTCGGCACAGGAGTGTCTAGTCACCTATAGCGCATTGAACAGTCCAATGCCACCTTGGACGCCACTTCTGCCCGGAGTTCTTCGGGCAAGGAACCAGCAGAAGAAAAATAAGAGGCCCTTTCCGCACTCTTCCCCTGCGGTCCAGCAATCATCCTACCAAGGAGGTCAGCAGCAGACTCAAGCTTGGTGCCCTCGGCCCAAGCTTGGACCCCAACAGGCCCACAAAGGGGGCCTAGGCTCAGGTCCTGGAGCCGCCTCCTCCTCCTCTAAGCCTGCCCAGTGACGGGATGGGGGTTGCCACCCCTATCTCTACAACACCAGCTCTGGGTCCTCCCTTGGGGGGCCGGCTCTGTCACTTCCTTTCCACCTGGTCTGCTATCACTACGGACAGGTGGGTTCTCTAAGTGGCCGGTCAGGGACCGCCTCTGGAATTCGAGCAGTACCCTCCCAGCCAAGCCCGCGCCCCTTGGGAAGAATGGACTTCCACATGCACCCAGTCGGCTCTTCGAGACAACATTGCTCAGCTCCTCCTCAAGGAGGCAGTAGCAATCATGGCGGATCCGTTGGCAGACCCAGGCTTTGTCTCCAGGTACTTCCTGGTGCCCAAGCGGACGGGTGGCTGGCGCCCCATTCTAGATCTCCACGACCTGAATCAGTTTCTCAGGTCACACACCTTTCAGATGGTCACTCTGTCCCAGATCATACCATCCTTGGCGCGAAACATGTGGTTCTGTTAATTGGATCTGCAGGACGCATTCTTTCATGTCCCAATCCGTCCATCCCATCAGCGGTTCCTCCGCTTCAAGGTCGAAGGGAGACTACGAGTTCCGAGCCATGCTGTTTGGCCTGTCATCGGCGCCATGGGTCTTCACCAAATGCATTGCAGTGGTAGCGGCCCATCTTTGGGGGGGGGGGGTGGAATTTACCCCAACATCATCGATTGGCTCCTAGCAGGTTCCGCCCTACGGGAGGTGGAGAGGTGCAGGGATCTGGCCCTCCAAACCTGCTCCCAACTTGGCATCCTGATCAACGAGGCCAAGTCAGAACTCTTGCCTTCTCAGGTGATGGGCTTCATCGGAGCAGAGCTCAGCTCCCGGCAGACAGAGCGGAGGTTCTCTCCTCCTTTGCCCAGTCATTTCTAGTTGGGCACTTGCGCCCTGCCCGGGACTTTCTGCGCCTTCTGGGTTACATGGCGGCATGCACCTCAGTGGTCCACTGGGCCTGGTTGGACATGCGCCCCCTCCAATGGGAGCTGGCCGCCCAGTGGCCTCAGCGCCACGGTCATTTCGACCAGCTGATCACTGTAACCCAGAAGATGTATGATGCTCTCCAGTGGTGGACTGCCCCAGACCGTTTGCAGGAAGGGATCCCGTTTCTTCGCCCCGATCTGATGGTCTTCCTTATGACCGATGCCTCTCTCATGGGCTGGGGAGCCCACTTGGGGGACAACAGGGCCCACGGGTTCTGGACCCCCGTGGAGTTCCGATGCCACATCAACCTGTTGGAGCTCAAAGCAGTCAGACTGGCGCTGTCAGCTTTCGCTCTTCAGCTCCAGGGTCAAGTGGTTTAGGTTCCGACAGACAATACCACGACCATGTACTACCTCAACAAACAGGGCGGCACACACTCCCGTCTGCTGTGCAAGGTGGCGCTCCGTATCTGGTTCCTCGTAAGCCGGTTGGAGGCGGACCTCCTACCCATCCGTGTGGCAGGAGTCTCAAACGAACTGGCAGATGCTTTCAGCCGTATAGGCCAGACATCCCACAAGTGGTCTCTCTATCCAGAGGTAGCTTACAGTCTGTTCTCCCGTTGGGGCAAACTGTTGGTGGACCTGTTTGCCTCCAGGGAAGACACCAAGCTTAGGCTGTATCATACCCGCTCCCCACAGCAGGGCTCACTGCAGGGGGGATGCCTTCTCGAGGCCGTGGACCCCAGGCCTCCTCTACGCCTTCCCTCCATTTCCCTTGATCCACAAGGTGTTACTCAAGGTGAGGAGGGACAAGGCGAAGGTGATCCTGGTAACCCCAGACTGGCCGTGCCAGTTTTGGTACCCAGATCTCCTCAGCCTCAGATGTAGGCCCCTGGAGCAGCTTTGCACACGCCCGGACCTGATATCTCTGAACCAGGGGAAGGTCTTCATCCGGACCTTCAATCCCTGCACCTCGCAGCCTGGTACAGGAGCAGCTAGAGTTCCAGGCTTTGGGTCTTTCCGAAGATGTCTACACCATGGTGGAGGCATCCCGAAAGGAATCGACCAGGAAATGTTATGCCTTCAAATGGAAAGTGTTTTCCATTTGGTGTCAGGGTAACGGTCTGAACCCCTCATTTTGTTCTGTGGCTATCATTCTCGACTCCCTTTGGTGTCTCTCCAAAAGGGGTCTATGGTCATCGACCCTTAGAGTGCACCTGGCAGCCACTTCTGCTAACCGGGTGCGGGCCGGTTAGCCAACATTGGCGCAGGTGACAGTGGTCAGGCGCTTCTTCATAGGCCTGGATCACATAATCCCTCCGGTGCGTGAACCTTTACCTCCGTGGGATCTACTTCCGGTACTGGCAAAGCTCATGGGCAAGCCATTCGAAGCAATGCACAAGTGTGAGCTGTCACACTTGTTGTGGAAGACTGCCTTCCTGGTGGCTATCACGTCTGCCAGGACAGGGGAGCTCCAGGCGCTATCGGTGGACGCCCCTTATCTGGTCTTCCATAGGGATAAAGTTGTCCTGCGCCCCCACCTGAAATTCCTTCCGAAGGTGGTATCAGAGTTTCACCTTAATCAGATGTTGACTCTGCCGGTATACTTTACTAATTACACCTCAGAGGCTCCAAACTTTGGACACGAGACGTGCTCTCTCCTATTATAAGGAGAGGACGGCGGAAATTTGCGGAGAGGTCGCCAGCTGTTTGTCACCTACGCTGAAGCCGCTTCTGGCAGGCCTACAGCCAGACAGACCATAACAAAGTGGATTACATCATGCATAGGTCTGTGCTACGAGTTTGCGGGCAAGGAGCCTCCCAGAGGGATAAGAGCTCATTCTACCCGCCATACTGCTGCATCGGTGGCTGCTTCCAGGGACATCCCTATCCAGGAAATCTGTCGGGCTGCTACCTGGAAGTCAGCAAACACCTTCATTACCCACTAGCACATCGACCTTGAGTCACGCCGGGATGCTGGTTTTGGGACCTTGATTCTCCAATGTCTGTTCCCTAAGTAGGGGGTGTGCGCCTTGCCTTCCTCCTCCCGGAGAACTGCTAGGAGTATGCCAAACAGTGTGGATGAACAGCATATCCATGAGCCTAGAAAAACAGCTTATTCACCTGTAACAGTAGTTCTAGGAGTGGTATATGTTCATACACACGGACTCACCCGATCTCCCCGACTGCCGACGCATACAACCTGGCTTCCAGCAGGCTAAGATCTGGCGTCATGAGGCAGAGCCGAGGTATATACCACCCGGGTGGGTGGTAGGTGCCAGCTTGAAGAATTCCGGCTGATCTTAAAGGGGAAAGGGACATGCCAGACAGTATGGATGAACAACATATACCACTCCTAGAACTACTTTTACAGGTGAGTAACCTGTTTTTTCTGTGCTCCAAGTTGGCTGCCAAATAACTTTTCTCTATGGAGTAACAGTGGCCCTTAGTGGCTAGTTTTATGTTATATCTGCTGTTAATAAAAAGGCAGTGGAACATTTTTCCAGCATTTAGTGAGCTTATAAAAAAGCCCTGCCTCAGTCTTGAGAGAGGATAGATAGGGTAGTCAGTTGGATACTGACTGAGGAAGGTGGAAGACCTCCTGGTGGCATATGCTTTCACACTGTTTGAGTCATGCTAGGCTGAAGAAAAGCTTTAGAAACTGTTGAAGCAAAGCAGTTGTCTGACTTACCATTTTGCTTTCTGTATGTTATACTTGATAAAAATAAAATGACAAACGCAGTTGTGCATTTTTTATGCACCTGACTTGTGGTCTGCCTGAAATAGTGATATCCTAAACCCACACCCGGCCACAAGGTGGGAATTCACCAAGAGTGGGTGGGGCCCTTTGGACCGCCACCCACAGCAAGGCAGGAGACAAATTCAAATATATGGGGAAATGGAGGGGAAGGTAAAGACACAGAGCGCAGTAGATCAACATTTTCTATTTATTTATTGAAATGTTTCACCTGGAGGGCACACTGAACAACTAATTGCTAGTCTCATGGTGCGACCTGGGGGGAGGGGGTTACCTAGGTTGTGAAGGATGATCAGTTATAATAATATGTGGGTAGTACAAACAATACAGCATTGTAAGATTATGCAGCAGTTGGAACACCAGATATTATACAATAAACAGTAGAACATTGGGTAAATTACAATGCATGTCCAAAATCGTACAAAAGACCCAGAAGTGGAGGGGGAGAGGAGTAGGGGTAGCCATTTCCTGATTCCTTCTTCAGGATGTTGAGAACCGTGCCGGTTGGGGGTCAAGGTAGGAAAGCAGAAACTGGGGATAGGTATTAAGGAGGGTTAAAGCAGGAACAGCTGAGGGAGAGGTAATTGTGTAGGGCAGAAGTAAGGGAGTAGTGGGAGGAGTGTCATATTTCAGGGGGGGAGGGAATTACAGATTTTAGGGGAGCGATGGTCGAAACCAGTCTGACCAATGAGGGTGGAGCGGCGAGGGACCGTTAAGGTGCGGGCGTCATCAGGTCGGAGAGAGTGGGTAGAGGGAGGTGGAGTGGAGAGAGAGAGAGAGAGAGGATGAGATAGGAGGGGAGCACTCTCCAGAATGTGGAGGTTAGTTTGGCACAGTGTGAGATGCGTCTCTGAGATAGTGGAAGGAAGGTTAGAGAGTGATGGAGTTCACAGTGGTGGGAGTGGGAAGGGGAGTCAAGAGCAAAGCGGCAGAAGGAGTAAGAGAGTGTCCAACTTGGTCAGGAAAGATTTGGGAGCAGCACCATAGACTACGTCACAGTAGTCAAAGATGAGGAGTATCCTCTTCTGGACAGTTTCACGCTTCGCAGTCAGCGGGATGCAACTATGATTCTATATAAAGCACCAAGCTTAGGGCGCAGTTTCTTCAGGATAGCATTGATATGCACAGAGAAGCTGTGGTGCTGATCTAGCCAAACCCCCAGATTTCTAAATGAGGAGGTGTCCTCCAGGATGGTCCCGTTAGGGGTGTGGAAGGTGGGTATGGCTGGGAGCCTAGAGTCTCTCTGCCTGGTGCCAAAGGTCATTGAGACTGTCTTCTTGGCATGTAGAAAAAGCTGGTGAGAAGCAAACCAGAGCTGAGCTTGGTTGAAGTCATGCTATAAGCTGGTTTCCACAGCAGCAGGGTTTTTGGCGGAACTGTATAAAACAGTATGGTCCGCATATATGTGGATAGACGAGGATGAACAAGCTGTGGGAAGAATCATTAATGAAAATGAAGAAGAGTAGGGGACCAAGCACTGAGCCCTGAGGGACACCAGTGTTAATGGGGAGTGGAGGGGAGATGGAATCAAGGATTCTCACTGATTGGGTCCTGCCAGCGAAGTAGGATTTAAACCCGTTGGTGGCTTATGGAGCAAGGCCAGCTGAGGAGAGGGAATCAAGAAGCAGGGGATGGAAAACAGTGTTGAAAGCTTTGGCTGTGTCGACAAAGATGGCTGAGGTGATCAGGCCATCGTCCATCCCTGAAAGGATGGAGTCAGTAAGCCTGAGGAGGGAGGTGGTTATTGAGTGGTTCTTCCTAAAACCAGCTTGGAAAGGGGTGAAGAAGGAGAAATCAGAGAGGAAGGGTGATAGTTGAGAGGGAACTAAATGTTCTTGAAGTTTGGCAAGGGTAGGAAGGAGGGAAATGGGGCGATAGTTGCCAGAAGTGGATGTGCCACCACCCTTGGAGAGAGGAAGGACTACAGCATGTTTCCAGGATGAGGATACTTCGACAGAAATGAAGGAGAGGTTAAGGATTAGGGAGATAGGATAAGCAATTGCAGGAGCAGAAAGGTAGAGAAGTTTAGGATCTAGCTCATCTGTTGAGCCTTTAGAGGGGTTGAGGGATAGGAGGGCATTAAGAGCTTAGTCAGAGGAGATAGTAGAAAAGGAAAAAGGAGGAGGGCTGAAGTTAGGTGGCAAGGGGGAGAGGGAATTTAGAAGAGACGTGGTGCATGAGGTGTAGTAGGCATTAAATTCCTTGGCCACAGAGCCAGGGTCGGAAACTAGGGAGTTATTTATTTTGAGAACTGGAGGGGGAGAGGGGGGAGAGAATAGGGCATGAACTACACGCTATAATTTAGAGGGCAGTTAATGTTCGTCAGGAATGAGGAGTAGCAATAATCGGACTTAGCTAGTCTAGTAGCTTTAGTACATGAATTGTGTAGCATTCTGTACTTGGCGTAGTCGTTTGGATGTTTAGTAGATTTGTGTTTTCTCCAGGCCCAGTCACGCTCCCTGAAGCAGGTCAGTAGTTCGGGGGTGATCCAGGAGAGGTGAAGCCCAGACACTCTGGTCCTTTTGAAAGGAGCAAAGGCATTCCAAGTGGCAGTGAATTTATCCTTAAAATAGTCAAGGGCTTGGTCGACAGAAATGGCAGTGGAGAAGGGGGGCCCAGTCGGTGGAAGCAGGTGCAGAGCTGAGTGGGGTAAGGTCTAAGGATTTAAAGGACTAGAGCTGTATGATTTTAGGGGGAGGTTTGGGGCGATGGACCTTACGAACAATGAAAATGGGGTTGTGATGACTAAAGGCATCAGGAAGGAGACCAGATTTAATGACGCGGTGCAGGTGGGTTGTGAGTGCCCAGTCAAGCAGGGTGTGGTTTTGGGATTAGAGTGTGTGGGCTCAAGTAAAAGTTGAGTGAGGTTTAGAGCAGTGACATCATTGTGTAGCTTGTTTAACTTGGGAGACAACCAATTTAGATTCACGTCACCCATTATGAACAGTTCACCAGATTGAGAGAGGGAGGTGATGTTGGCTAAGAGTTCAGTCGTGACTGAGGGTTGAATGCTTGGGCGGCAGTAGATGCCAACCACAGGGATTGGGATTGAGAAAGGAAGGGTAATGCAGGTGACAAGGGCTTCGTGCGTAGCTGGGATGGATGTAGACAGGGTGGTAGTAAACTACGGTGAGGACAGGATATACATGGTCGCTCCCCCTCCGCGACCTGATCAGTCGTGTCTGGAGAGGGAATACCCAGGGATAGCAATGGCATTGTCAGGGATGCTTTTTTTGAGCCATGTCTCGGTAATAATTAGGATGTCAGGGGTGTGTGAAATCATAAGAGATTGTAGGAGGTCAATTTTAGGTAGCAGGCTGCAGATGTTCAGGTAGGAAGGGTTGCAGTGGAAGTGGGGTTTGGAGACCTGTTGTTTAGGTAAGGAGCAAGGGCAGGAGAAGAAATAGAGCAGGGTTGGGGTGGATGTTCCCTGATGAAAGAAGGAGGAGGGCAAGGATGAAATAGTGAAGTTTAGGACTTCTGTAATTATTTAGAGTAGGAAATACGTGAGGGAGGGATGGATAGAAGGAGATAAGGAAACGAAGAAAGGCAAAGTGACTAGGAAGGGAAACAGGCTGGAGGGTAGTAGGGAAAGTGGGGTCTGTTTACAAGAGGTGCTGTGGGGGTGATTTGACAGGATGAAGGAGGTATCTGGAAGGGAAGCTGAGAGAGAAGTGACAATAGGTGTAGAGGGGGGAGCCTGGGATAAGGATAAGAACCAGGAAGGGTGTGAGTAGGAGGGAGATGGAAACCATTCTGGGTAGGGTAGTAGAGGTTGTGTACAGACTTACAGATTCAGATCACACCACTGAATGTTACAACATAGATAATTTGCTTTAGGTATGAAAGACCCAGGACTAGAAGTGTTAGGGGAGAGTGGTGGGAAAAGGATTGCAACGGACATGTCTTGTTGCCCTCTAGTGGCTTTACAGTATAATCTGCAAATGGAAAAGTAGACAAAAAATACAGGTAAAACTACACTTTAAACTGAAGAAATTCAGCACTGAGTATTAAAACCGTCCAGACATCAGAGGCAATACTGGATTGGGGGAAAAGAGATTAAACTGGCTGATGGTAGTGACATAGTCCAGTCAGGAAGAATTTGAAAATGCCTGGCAGAATGAGGAACCAAACAAGGAGCTTGTGGTCCACGGGTGACTGATAAGAGCTGTTTCAAGAGAAAGGCAATTGTCCTTAGAAAATTTACAGAGACAGCCACGCAGCCTTGAGTTCCCGAAACACTGTCCAGGCCGTACCCGCAAGCAAGGGGTTCGGGAGTGTGACAGCAGGCTCTTCTCACCATGGAGGCGTGTAGACCCCCGTTGGAGGTGCTGTTAGCCCAAAGGACTATGAGAGGACGCTTGAAGGAGAATGGACTAGCTGGGGTTAGATATAGCTCTGAAAACAATGGGAGACATCCTGCTTTGCAAGTCACAAAAAAGCTTTGTCACAAATAGTGGGAGTTTAAATTGTGGGGCGGGACTCAGACAGGGAGCTAGGTGCCAGCTGGGTCTGTAAGGGGGATAAACAAAAGACGCTGAAATCGGGGGTGGGGGTGTGGACAGGAGAAATTAACTGAAAGTGACTTTTCAGAGAAATATCCAGTGTGGTAGCAGAGGCTCAGAACTGTTCAAAGTTCTATCACAGAATTAGTAATGCAGTCTAGCCCTCTAAAATTCCAAGTTCAAACACATGCAGGTACAGGTAAAATTACACTTTAAACTGAAGAAATTCAGCACTGAGTATTAAAACAGTCCAGAAATCAGAGGCAATACTGGATTAGGGGGAAAAACGGGTTAAACTGACTGATGGTAGTGATATAGTCCAGTCAGGAGGAATTTGAAAATGCCTGGCAGGATGAGGAACCAAACAGACGACCGATTTCAAGAGAAAGGCAGTTGTCCTTAAAAAAATTTACAGAGACAGCCACGCAGCCTTGAGTGCCTGGAATGCTGTCCAGGCCGTACCTGCAAGCAAGGGCGCGAGGAGTGTGGCAGCAGGATCTTCTCGCCATGGAGGCGTGTAGACTGCTGTTGGAGGCGCTGTTAGCCCAAAGGGCTATGAGAGGATGCCTGCAGGCAAGGGCTCAGGGAGTGTGGCAGCAGGCTCTTCTCACCGTGGAGGCATGTAGACCCCTGTCGGAGGCACTGTTGGCCCAAAAGGCTATGAGAGGATGCCTGGAGTAGAGTGTAGTATCACTGAATGCTAGGAGCCTGGTGAACAAGATGGCAGAGTTGCAGGTATTGATGGCAGAAGCAGAGGTGGACATGGCCGGCATCACCGAGACATGGGTAACCCAATACCATGACTGGGACCTAGGTATTGCAGGTTTCAAGCTATACCGGAGGGAAAGGGAGTGAGGTGGCCATCTATATTAGGGAAGGGATAGGGAGGAGGAGGAAGGCAGAGCGGAGGCCATATGGGTGCAACTATACAACCGAAGAAGTAGCAAGATTAGACTGGGGATAATTAATAGACCTCCCAGTACAAAATGAGGAAATTGATAGGGAGCTGGGGGAGCAGTTAGAGGCTTAGCGGCAAAGGGAGCACTGTGGTGGTGGGGGACTTTATTCTACCAGGGGTGGAAGTGGAGCGTCCAGGCTACCTCGTGTGCCAGGGAGCAGATTCTCCTGGAGGCCTTCCAGGACAACTTCCTGACACAGAGGGTAGAAGAGCCAACTAGTGAGGGGGGGAACATCCTGGTGCTGGAGGATGGTGAGTAAGTCGGGGATGTTGGAGTAGAGGATCCCCTGTCGGGAAGTGACCACTGCACTGTGTGGTTCTCAGTCAGTCTAGGTAAGGAGGTAGCCACTACAAGGGCTAAGGTCCTGGATTTCAAAAGGGCAGACTTTGTCAGGATGGGTAGTATACTGCAAGGCCACATAGCTAGCATCTGCCAGAACGTGGACACCCAATAAAAATGAGCAGTCATCAAGAGGAGCCTAGCTGAGGCCACTAGCACATATGTTAAGAGCCAGAGCAAGAAATCCAGGACCAAGAAGCCAAGCTGGATGAACAAGGAGGTGGGGAGAGGGTGAGGGAAAGGAGAGCTGCATTTAGAACCTACAAAAGATCCAGCAGGGAAGAGGAAAGGGAGGAATACGTGAGGAAATCCAGGAAAGTGAGTAAAACATTAAGGGCAGCCAAGGCGTCGCGAGAACTGAGGTTGGCCCAGGTGATCAGAGAAGGTGAAAAGGATTTGTTCAGGTATATAAGGGAGATGAGAACGAGTTAGAATCAAGAATGGCAGTGGGTGGGCAGGAAAAGGGGCAGAGCAGGCAGAAGTACTAAACGAGTGCTTCTGTTCAGTATTCACCAAGGAGAGGGATGGGCCTGTTCCTAAGGGAAAGTTGGGGGGTGGGGTGGGGAGATCACCCGGATGGGAAATCACACAGGAAGGGTGTTGGAGGCCCTTAAGTCCCTGAGGGTTGATAAGGCACCTGGGACAGACAGAATTCATCCTACAGTACTGAGAGAGTTGGCAGTAGTCCTGGCGGGGCCGTTGGTGGACCTGTTCAGCACCTGTTTGGAAACGGGATGCGTACCCAGGGATTGAAGGGTGGCGCATGTGGTGCCCTTTCATAAGACTGGGCCTAAGGGCGAACCAGGGAATTATAGACCAGACAGCCTAACCTCAGTTGTGGGGGAGCTAATGGAGACTATCAAGGAAAGGCTGTTAAAATTTCTAGAGGATAATGATCTCAGGACGGCAGACAACACGGGTTTGTCTGGCAGATCCTGACGGATGAACCTGGTGGACCTCCCCCCATCTGTTTATTCCCCTTGCTCAGAAGCCCATGCGCCTTCAGGCTCTCTTAGGATCCCTTCTGCTTCTGCCACCCCTCTCGAGTCCTCCTGACTCACAGGTCCCATTTCAGCTGTCCTTCCCGTGGTATCCGGCGCTTTGCCAGGCGGCCCCCGAGGGGAATGCACCAGTGGAGGGGAAGGACCAGCACCAACCTGGTCTAGGCCACGGGACACTGCTGGGGCCTGAGGGGGAACGCCTCCCTGGAGGATGTAGAGGTGCAGAGGATCCAGAGGCCGTCGTCCGGTGAACATCCAGCCGTTTTTCCTTTTTTCGTTGGGAGCAGCATAGTGACGTCATGGCATACGCCGACGTCCGCTCCTCCCCCTGTTGCCAGTTGGTCCATGTGTCCTGCGCTACTCCCAGCCTCCGCTAGGAGTCAGCAGGCACCAAAGCTGTCTCCTACCCTCCCCCTGGAGAAGGAGAGCTGTCCATGGGTTGCTCGATCCTTCTCCTGCCAGCCGGTCCTCCAACGACCCGGGTCGCCGATGGGCCAGCTGGTGGACTTTTTTAGTTGGTTGATGCGGGCACTGGACAAGGGTCATGCGGTGGACGTCCTATACTTGGACTTCAGCAAGGCCTTTGATTCAGTGCCACATGGTAGGCTGACCAGCAAACTGAGCATCCTGGGAGTGGGGAGGAAACTGGTTAGATGGGTCAAGAACTGGTTGCAGGATAGACAGCAGAAGGTAGTAGTGGGGAAAGAGGTATCTGAGCCCAGGGTGGTAACAAGTGCGGTCTTACAGGGCTCAGTGCTGGGACCAGTGCTGTTTAACGTTTTCATTGTCAACATCGCAGAAGGGATAAAGGGTAAGATCAGACTCTTTGCTGATGACCGCAAGATTTGTGCGGAGGTTGATGGAGGGGAAGGAGGTACAGTACTCCAGGAAGATTTGGCAAAACTGGAGGAATGGTCTAACACATGGCAACTTGGGTTCAATGCCAAAAGTGCAAAGTCATGCACTTGGGAGCCAGGAACCCGGAAATGGTTACTGCTTGGGAGTACTATTAGAGTCAAAGGAGACTGATCTGTGTGTACTAGTGAGAGGGGGGGATGAACCACTCAGTCCAATGCAGGAAGGCAGCGTAAAGACCAACAGAATGCCGGGTGCATTGCAAGGGAATTAGCTCTCTCTGACAGGGAAGTCATCATTCCTGTACAGGTCCCTGGTGAGGCCACACTTGGAGTACTGTGTGAGTACTGGCTCCCCTACTTGAAAAAGGACATCAAGCTATTTGGGGGTATAGCGCCAGGCAATGAAAATTATCCTGAGGTTGGGAGATGAACCTTATGAGGAGAAACTGAAAGAGTTAAATATGTATTCCGTGGAGAATACAGTGGAGAGAGGGGATATGATTGAGACTGTCAAGTACCTGAAGGGTACGAACAGAGTAAGCACCAAAAGTATTTTCAAGTTAAAAGGAGGAAGGGAAACCAGGGGCCATAGTCTGAAGTTGGAGGGAAATGAGGCACTGTTTCACCGAGAAGTGTGGTAGCTGGGTGGAACCCACTGCCAGAGAAGGTGATATCACTGTTGATGGTGGGCTGCTTCAAAAGGGGGTGGGACACATTCAGAGGGAGTGTCAAGCCGGGGAGGGAGAGCAGGAGGAGACATGGGCAAAACATGCGGGGAGGAAGGAGTAGCTGCAGTCTGAAAGCCTGAAGTGCTGCACACTCAAGCAGACTAGATAGGCCTGTATCTGCTGGCAATTTTGTATGTTCGTATGTTGGTACCTAACGTGGGTCTTCCTCCTGCAGAAGGTTGGCCCCTTTCACTCCAGGCTCCCGGTGGTCAAGCCACCCGCTCTCCTCGCTGTCTCGGGCGGTGGTTCTTTGGGGCTTGGGACCCCCTTCTCAGCCCCTGAAGCTCAGGCCCATTTAGCAGGCGGGTCCTCAGCCAGGTGACTCGGGCAGTGGGTCTTTGCCCATCACCCTCCCTGTCAAGGTGTCAGCTAAGTCAGTTCTGAGGACAGAGACCTACGCCACCACGCGATGCCAGGTGCATGAGCTCACCTCCCTCGCGATAGTGACGCCTCTGCCCTGCTTGGGCGCAAGCTCCCCTGGACAGGCTTCCACTTCTAGGCTGGCGCTGGCTGCATCTCTAGACTGGCGTTAGCTCACACCTGTCTGGTCGACATCGGCTACTCCGACATTGACCCTAGTAACGCCTCAGCCATCGTCCCTTATCCCTCCACAGTCACCAGCTGGCCATGTTGTTACACAGCTGACGCCTGAAGGTCCGACGCCCGGTCTCTCCACTCCGGTCAGACCGATGCCGGATGGTTCCCTGCCCCAGGGACCAACGCCATTAGAACTGATGCCGGGGTTACCCAACCCAAGGAACCGACGCAGTGGCCCTCTCAACCTACCCTACAGACGCTGGCTCCCCCAGTTATGCCTCAGAACCCGTCCATGGACCTTAAGGCCCTTTTTGTGGCCTGGTGGGCATATGTCCAAAGATATGGATGCCCTGAGGGACCCCTCAACCCCCTCAGGACCCTCCTCCCAACCCAACAAAGGAACAGGTTCCCCCTTGGAAGGCTCCAACACCACCCCGTAAGGGGCCTACTCCAAAACCAGATGGGGCTGGTGCCAGTCCAAAGACCCATCCATGAAGGCCTCGGGCGCTCACCCGTTCCGAGCTCAAGTGAGTCGGGGAGATAGTCCTCATCTTTTTATGATTTTTTGGATTTTTACCTACCATTAGAACCAGGGGAGCCCAAGGACACCCCGCAGTCTCCTCAAGATGACTCAACTTTTATGGATATAATGAGGCACATCCAGGCCCTCGTGGTTTGGGACACGGAGGAAGTGGATCCCGAGCGACGTCAGCTGGCCACTTTCCTCTGTAAAAAGGAGTCATTGCCTTTAGTTGTTCCAGTCCTTATTGACTCCTTCAAGGATGTCAATAGAGCTGCTTGGAAACACCAATCCAGTACACCGGCGACATCTAAAAGGCAGATTGCCTATGTAATGCCCCAAGGGATGAACCTTTTATTGGTAGCACCCTGATGCTGATTTGGTCGTTAACGCGGCCCGTGACCGCTCTAAGCGACCCCGGCATCTTAGCGCTCAGCATCTCGACAAGGACTTCAGACATATATAGACCATTTTGGGAAGAAGGTCTGTTCTTTAACCACTTGCATTATCCATTCCCTAAACTTACTAGCCCACATGGTCCAATATCAGAATGCCCTGTGGGAGAAAGCTTTTGAGGAGGCACAGGCTCAGCCCGATCTTCCTGGAAAGGCTGAGCTGTTACACCTTCTGAAGTCGGGCTTGGAAATGGGGACTCGCGTTCTCTGAGCCTCTTACAATTCTGCAGACTCCGCAGGCAGAGCTGCAGTTTCAGGGCCTACAACGCTACTCCTGGTTTAGAGTCTCCGGTTTTGCTCCGGACATCTAGTCTTAAGATTCTGGATGCCCGTTTCAAAGGCCCTGTTTTGTTTGGTGAGGATTCTCAAAATATAATCACTCTCCTACAAGAGTCGGGCAAGGCTCTACATTCGGTTCAAACATACCAATCTCAACCTAAATCATTCCAGCGGCAGTCCTTTCCTCACACCTCCAAGCAGCAACCCAGAGGCCAACAGCCCCGAAGTGCTTTTAAGAGAGAGGCTACTTCCCAAGCCACTAAAGGTTCTGCTCCCAGAACCTCCCCGGCTCCTCTGCTTGACCCCTTGCCCGACCCCCGCCGAATCCCTGGGGGAGGCGTTGAGGGGTCATTTCTCTCTCCACGGAGAGGGTTGGCACAGAATAACCTACAATCAGTGGGTTCTGCAGTTAGTGGAAAGGGCACACACTAGAATTTTTGGAGATTCCTCCTGACAACCCTCCGGTCCCCTCCCATTACCCTGGGACAAATATTGCTCTTATCCAAGAAGAAATCCAAGCGCTTCTGAGAAAACAGGCCATAGAACCTGTCCCACCAGCACAGCGAGGGAAGGGGTTCTACTCACATTTTTTTCCTGGGCCCAAAGAGAACAGGAGACTTGTGTCCCATCCTGGACCTTAGACACCTGAACCAGTTCATAGAATACAAACAGTTCAGGATGGTCACTCTTCTTGGCCTTCTCCCCTTGCTTCATCAGGGGGATTGGCTCTGTTCCCTGGACATGCAGGATGCTTACCTTCACATCTTGATGTTCCCTGCCCAGAGGAGGTTCCTTTGTTTCCACTTCCAAGGATACCACTACCAGTTTCGGGCCTGTCCTTGGCCCCACGGGTCTTTACAAAATGCCTTAAAGTAGTGGCAGTGGCCTTAAGGAGGGAAAGCCTTTATATTTTCCCCTACCTAGATGACTGGCTTCTGACCGCTCTCACCAAGGAGCAGTTGCTGAGAACCATGGAGGCCACTTTTACTCTTTCAGGATCTGGAAGTAACTCTCAGCCTACGCAAATCCTCTCCTTGGCCAAGTCAAAGACTTCAGCAGATTGGGGCAATTTTAGACACAGCCCAGTGAAAGGCCCTTCTTCCCCCAGACGTCCATCTTCTTCCAAGTTGTGTAACTGGGTGTGCTTTGAAACAACTGAGAAGCTGCATGGGATATACTATATTGGACTAGATATTTGCAACAAATCTCTCTCTTGCTTACATCTGAGGGAATTTTTTCCTTACTTTTACATTGGTATTGTTTTGTGTTTAATTATTTTAGTTTTTAATTCAGGAAGGGGGTTTTCAAAACTGCTTATCTTGTGAGCATCTTCAGAAGGGTTGAAATAACTGCATATTTGATTTTCCTTTGTGGCTAACAAACCACCAGGCTGTTTTGGGGCTGAGGAGGTTTACCTGTGTCTGACTTGGATGTCTGGATTTTTCTCTGTTTGATTAACAGGGTATTTTCTCTGTCAAATTGTTGGGTAGGGCATCTTGCTGACAGGAAGACACTCATTGCAGCGGTGGGTCAGAGCTTTTAGCTGATTGTTTCGTGAGGGCACAGTTTAGGCCCAACCCCTTCCCACCCCTCACTGCACCCACCCCTGGAAATAGTTCCTTTATACCTGAGGTTCTGACATCATTTCCTCAAGAGTGCAAGGTGCATATCACTGTCATATCCTCTCTAGCACACTGCACTGACTATATAAGCATACACATTGTATAATATATATTTCTATATAACAAACCAATCACACACGCACACACACACACAAAAACAAACAAACAAAAAAAAAGTAGATAAACATGTGGGGAGTAGTGCAATGTAATGGCTGTGGGGCAGCAGTCTACCGGGAGTCTTTCTGGAGGCTGAGATGCTGCCCTATTTGCAGACAACTCTCTGCCCTGAGGGAGGAAGTTGCCCGTCTTCAGACCACACTGGACAGTAGGAAGGGAACCTCCCCCATCCAGGGAGCACCAGAGCCACCACCACTACCTCAGAGGCTGCGAAGAAAGCAAAGCAGTTGGACCACAGTGGGCTCAGGGAGGGTGAGGAGGGTGGAACAGAGGCTCACCCAGTCAGTTGTTCCACTCCACAATCCATACACCATTCTGGGGGAGCATAGCTCCCCTATGGATGCACCCGCAGGGGAGACGGAGGACAACTGTCACAAGGGAGGCCCACAGAAAGGAGGCAGAGGACACCACAGGGAAAGGAAGCAGCTCCTGGTGGGGGACTCGATTATTAGGCGGATAGAACTGGGGGGAGCAGGGAAAACTTAAGTAAGGTGCCTGCCTGGTGCCATGACTTGGAGTGACAGGAAGCGCATCCTCAGGATCACGAGAACAGCTGCACGGGAGTCTGAGCTGGACGTCATTGTCCACCTAGGGACAAATGACTTGGCTCATCATGAGATTAGAGCAGTGCAGGAGGACTTTGTAGAGTTGGGGAGGGGCCTAAGAGAAGTAGCACACATAGTATCCTTCTCAGAGGTGCTGCCTGTCAATGGCATGGGGGAGGCGAGGGTACTTTGCACCATGCAGTTTAATGAATGGTTGAAAAAATGGTGTGGAGCACAGGAGTATGGCTTCACTGGGGACTGGGGTTCCACCTGGAGGGACACCAGCCTATACTGGCAGGATGGTCTGCATCTGTCCAGGAAGGGAACAAGTCTTTTGAGCAGTCGGTTTAAATGCTTCATTGGCAAGCTTTTAAACTAGTCAAAGGGGAGGCACTGATAAGCAGCAGGAAAATCCCAGCCTCTCCTACAAAACGGGTACTAAATGAGAACAAGACCGAGGTAGAAAGGTCAGTAGGGGATGCTGCAACAGAAGGTAAAGCCATCAAAAATGGAGAGCAATGAGTACCAGTGCCCGTAGTCTGGGTAACAAGCTTCCTGAATTAGTGGCCTTGATGGAGGTGGAACATCTGGATATCGTGGCAGTCGCAGAAACATGGTACACACAAAACCATGACTGGGACGTAAACCTACCAGGATACACTATCTACAGGAGGGACAGGGAGGGTAAAAGAGGAGGAGGAGTAGCTCTTTACATAAGGGAAGGAATAAAAGCAACAGAACAAAAGGGTAAACAGGGAGAAGAAGAAGCACTGTGGGTAAATTTGGAGACAGGCAATGGCACCACAATCCGCACAGGGTTAGAGCACAGACTTTCCTAGGGGGAGGAAATGGACAAGGAAATGATAGGAAGTATACTTAGAATGGCAGAAAAAGGGAGATATTGCTGATGGGTGATCTGAATATGCCAGATGTTAACTGGAGTGCAGTTGCAGCAGCCACTTCGAAGAGTGGGGTTATTCTAGATGCCCTACAGGGGGCATGCCTTAGACAACTAGTATTGGAGCCCACTCGAGAGGGAGCAATCTTAGACCTGGTTCTCTCAAATGGTAATGGAGAGAGGATCACAGATGTAGAAGTGGGTAGCCATCTGGGAACTAGCGACCATCGAACAGTATGGTTCACAATAAACACAGCAATAGAGTCAAGCCATACAAAGGCAAAAGTACTGGACTTTAGGAGGTTTAACTTTGCCAAAATGGGTGAGTGCCTAAGGAATGCACTAGCAAATGGGCAGGAAGGAGGGGTGGAAGAACAATGGGGAATAATAAAAACTGCCATCACAGAGGTTACGAGCCTTTGTGTGAAGCAAATAAACAAAACAAAACGATGTAAGAAACCACTATGGTTCTCAAAGGAAGTGGCAGTGAAGGTCCAAGAGAAGAAGAAAGCATTCAGGAAGTACAAGGAATCACAGAAGGAGCAGGACAGAGAACTGTATCAGTTAAAGTAAAAGGAAGCTGGGAAGGCAGTCAGAACATCAAAGGCCCAAACCGAGGAAAAGATAGCCAGCTCAGTTAAAAAGGGGGATAAAACCTTTTATAGGTACATCAGGGAGCGAAGGAAGAACTAGGGAGGGATAGTGAGGCTTAATAAAGGGAGGGAGGGTGGGCAGAGGAGACTATGAAAAGGCAGAGATACTAAACAAATATTTTTGCTCAGTATTTATAAATGAAGAGGGGGAGGTACCTAAAACAAACAGTAGAAACACTCTGGATACAGAAGTTGATACCAGCCCATTTACAGAAGAAAGGGTTATGAAAGAACTCTTAAAACTGTAGGTGGACAAAGCAATGGGGCCTGATGGGATTCATCCCAGAATTCTAAAAGAACTAAGGGTAGAACTAGTGACACCACTGACTACCCTCTTTAACAAATCATGGGAGGATGGGGTGGTACCCGAGGATTGGAGGAGGGCAGATGTGATCCCCCTTCACAAAAGTGGGAGCAAGGCAGAAGCAGGAAACTATAGACCTGTTAGTTTAACCTCAGTGATAGGAAAATGATGGAATCACTTCTGAAGGAAAGAATTGTCTAGTATCTAGAGGCCAGAGGGCATGGGACCCAAGGCAGCATGGATTCTGGCGGGAAGGTCATGCCAGACGAATCTGATAAATTTCTTTGACTGGGTGACCAAAGTAGTAGATCAGGGAGGGGCTGTGGACATGGCCTACCTAGACTTTAGCAAGGCATTTGACACAGTCCCACACAAAAAGATTAATATACAAGTTAGCCAGCCTGGGAGTGGGTCCCAAGATGACAGCCTGGGTAAAGAATTGGCTGGAGAATAGGACACAGAGAGTAATATTTATTTGTTTTTGTTAACCAGGTAAGCACACTAGACAACGAGTGCCTATTTTCAGGTGCAACCCGGGAGGTTACAGTACAAAGAAGCAATAGTACATATACAGGGTGACATACATGCCGCAACTACAAGTAGGCCAGAATGGAGTACAGTACACTGCACATTGAATAGACAAAGAACGATCTCACCCACACACAGGTGGGGCCAGGGAAACAGCATAAGGACAATAGTACATGTACAGATCAACAAACTAGAATGCAACTACAGGCTCAAAAGTAAAAGTTCATGTTGAAGTGATAGGTGGGGAGGGGTCGGTAGCAAGATTAGCAGTGGGCAGTATAGGGCTAGAACCAGGGGGAACCACTTAAGGCAGAGGCGAGCACGGCAGCGGGTGAACTGACCAATCCAGGACAGGCCCCAGTAGGTGGGGTCTGGGGATGGCAGGATCCTCAGGTGCCCTGGAGGAGAAAGAAAAGGGAGGGATCCAGACAGCATAGTGGGGGTGCACGGGGCTGGGGCTGGGAACTGCTAGAGGGCAGGGGGGGAGCGGAAAGGTGCAGGGGAGTAGAAGAGGTTGGGGCCAAGCCCTACGAGGTGGAAGAGGTGTCGGGCATAGTAAATGGAGTCCACTCAGAAGAAAGGGGGGTTACTAGTGGGGTACCGCAGGGTTTAGTATTAGGAACGGTCCTCTTCAATGTCTTTATAAGCGACATTGCAGAGGGACTGGAAGGAAAAGTATGTCTCTTTGCAGATGACACAAAGATCTGCAACAGAGTTGATGCACAAGGTGGGGTGGAAAGGATGAGAAGGGACTTGGCAAGGTTAGAGGAATGGTCAAATGTATGGCAGCTTAGATTCAGTGCTAAGAAGTGCAAGGTAATGCACCTGGGAAACAAAACCCAGGGAAGAGTACACAATGGGGGTGAGATGCTAACAACAACAAAATGGAAAGGGACCTGGGGGTAGTCATATCAGATGACCTAAAGGTGGGCAAGCAATGTGAGAGGGCAGCAAGGAGGGCTGGGGGGATACTGGGATGCATAGGAAGAGGCATCACCAGTAGAAAACAGGAAGTTATTATCCTTCTGTACAGACAGCTGGTGAGACCCCATCTGGAGTACTGCGTGCAGTTCTGGAGACCCAGTCTCCGCAAAGTCTTAGACAGGATGGAAGCTGTCCAGAGGAGGGCAACTAAAATGGTGCAGGGTCTGCACCGGAAGACATATGAAGAGCGACTAAAGGAGCTTAATATGTATAGCCTCGAGGAAAGGAGGGAGAGGGGAGATATGATAGAAACTTTCAAGTACCTCAAGGGAATCAACAAAGTCCAAGAGGGTAGCATCTTCAAAAAAGAGGTGTGCAAGAACAAGGGGCACAATTTGAAGATTGGGGGCGGCTCAGAGGCAATTTAAGGAAGTATTTTTCCAGAGAGGGTTGTGGATGCGTGGAGCGGCCTTCCGGAGGAGGTTGTGGAGTCAAAAACGGTGGAATTCAAGCATGTATGGGACAGTCCTAAGGCCATTCTAGGGGGTGGGGGTAGGAAGAAGTAGGCTGCTGGTTAACTAGGATCTGCAGCTTATCCAGTAGGTAGGGAAATGGGCAGACTGGGTGGGCCAAGCGGTCCTTATCTGCCGTCAAATTCTTTGTTTCTATGTTAGACAGGGCAGAATGCCTTAAGGCACAGGCTCTACTAGTCTCATCAACTCTCCAGGTTATTTTATTTTTTATTTATTTTCTTATTGAAGTCTAGGATAACACCACTTGAGCTCAGAGCTCTTTACATTGGTTCCACGTCATGATAACAATACAAAACTGGGTTGTACAAAATTACAGAGGTTAGGATGCAGCAGATGCAACAGGGATTGTACATGTTACAGAGGATGTTAGAATATTGGAAGCGGGGCTAACAAGACATTTAGAGGTATAAGAATGCCTGAAAGGAAAACAAAATCAGTTCTCTTTGGGGACATGGGGTTAGCTGTAGAATAAGTGCTAGAAGAAGTGCGGAGGAACCTCAAGTGCAAGGATAATGTGATGTAAGTCCGGCAAAGGGGCGAAGGAGGGTATGAGGAAAGCAGGAAAAAAAAAGGAGGAGAGAGAGTGGTAAGGAGGGAAGAGCAAGTAAGGAGAGGAGTCCGGGGGAGAAGGATCATAACTCAGGAGTAGGAGTTGGGGGGGGAGATAGCATGGGAGGAGGGGGGATCAGGGGAGGGTGGGTGGGAGAAGGATGGGGTGGTAAGGCACGGGGCAGGGAGGAGGGATGTAGGGAGTGGCAGGGGGAAGAGCAGAACCAGCCAGAAACTTTCTAAGACTACTGGGTCACATGCTGGCGGCCATTGCAAGAGTTCCTCTGGCTCTCCTGCACATGAGGGTAGCTCAGTCGAACATTCGTGTCTAATGGGATCAGCACACGGACTATTTGGATCTTCCAATGCCAGTATCCTACTCAGTGCGACAGACTATGACGTGGTGGCCGAACCTATCCAGTCTCTCCTGGGGGTCCACTTCCAGTCAGTCACCTTGACATTTTCTGACCATGGACATATCAGGCCAGGGCTGGGGCACTTATCTGGCAGACAGACTTGGGAGACCTGGTCCCCATTGAAGAAGCATCTCCACATTAATGTTTTGGAGATGCAGGTGATCCTGTATGCTCTGCAGGCCTTCCAGACGAGCCTGCTCCCAGGACCTCTTTTGATCCAGATAGATAATGTCTTGTGGTGTTTTTCATAAACAAGCAGGGGGGATCGCAGTCTTAACCTCCTCTGTAGGGAAGCCATGAGAGTTTGGTATTGGGCCATAGAGCATTACCTGGACCAGACTGCTGTGCATGTTCCAGGTGTTCAAAACACCTTGGCCGACCAAGGCCCACGAATGGGAACTTCTTCTCTCAGTGGTCAGAGATCTCTTCAACAGGTGGGGTCATCCCGAACTGGATTTCTTCGCGTCCCCATCCAACACGAAACTGCCAAGTTTCTGCTTGTTGGATCCAGGGCCTGGTATTTTCTGGTGAGACGCGTTGTCCTTCTGTTGGACAGGGAGGTTTCTGTGCACCTTCCCTCCCTTTCCATTGCTGCAGAGTTTTCTGCTCAAGTTGTAGTCCGAAGGGGCAGAGATGATTCTGAATGCCCCTTACTGGTCGTGCCAGATTTGGATTTCACTCCTCCAACAACTAGCAGTGGAGCCCGTGATTCCCCTGTATCTGTGCTCCGATCTGCTCTCCTAGGAGCAGGGCACCTTGGTCCATCCGGACCTCAAGTCACTGCACTGCATGGCTCCTGCAGACTTAGCAGTTGCCCGATTTGGGGTTTCTCCCCTGGTGGCAGATGTCCTAGTGGCAGCCAGGAAACCCTCCACTAGATCCACTTATGCTATGAAGTGGAAGCAGTTCTGCATATGGGTCACCGCTTGTCAACTGGATCCTTTTACCTGTCCAAGAATCTTGTTCCAGAGTACCTCCTTTCCCTGTCAGACTCTGGCCTGAGTTACTTGTCTGCTGAGACAGAGAGAGAGAGAGAAAGCAGCCAAAGCTTCCCTAAATCAAGGAGGTTATTTACTAGTCTACACTGAATTGAATTATTACTTTCTGGAGCTGTGTAAGTAACTAGTATTGATTCTCTGTTTTTGAGGTTGACTTTTCTTAGTTTAACTTTAATATGCCAGGGAGGAACTGTAGCTGGGAGATATTTGTAGTCATTTGTGACTAGACCTGTTACTTAATCTCTGTCAAGTAGGTGTCTGAAAGGAAGGAAGGCACTCCCCGCAGTGGAGAGTCAGAGTGGTAGTTGATTGTTTCTGGATGGCATAGAATTATTCCCACCCACCCTGCCCCAAGCACATAACTCCTTTATAGCAGGGGTTCTGACATCACTTCCCCAAAACTAACATACACCTGTTCATATCCTTACATGCCCAGCACACTGAATAGGGGATAGAAACACTCACAAGCTTGCACACACTAAAACAAGAACCAGAAAAAAAAAGCATCTAACAGGAAGGGACACACACATGTGGGGAGTGGTGCAATGCACTGCCTGTGGTGTAGCAGTCTTCCGGGAGACATTCTGGAGTCTGCATTACTGCCCTATTTGCAGGCACCTCTCTAGTCTGAGGGAGGAGGTTGTTCGTCTCCGTGCTGACCTGGCAAGGATTCGGGAAACCTGCTGGACCACTTGGGCCACTGCCACTACCTCAGAGGTTGCCAAGAAAGAGCAGTGGTTTGACCACGGTGGGCTCAGGGAGGGTGAGGGTGGTGGAACAGAAGTGCATCCCTCCAGTTGTCTCTCTCCACAATTCGTTCGCCACTCTGGCGGAGCATGGTTCCTCTATGGAGGCACCCACAGTGGAGACCAAGGAGGATGCTGAGAACCTCCACAATGGAGACCCCCAGGAGGGTGGCAGAGAAAGGGGAGATATTGCTTTTTGGGGGACCTGAATTATGCCAAATGTCAACTGGAGCGCATTTGCTGCAGCCACATTCAAGAGCAGGGCCATTCTCGATGCCCTACGGGGGCATGCCTCAGACAGCTAGTTTTGGAATCCACTCAGGAGGGAGCAGTCTTAGACCTCGTACACTCAGATGGGGACGGAGAGAGGATCTCTGATCTTGAAGTGGGTAGCCATCTGGGAACAAGCGACCACCAAACAGTGTGGTTCACAATAAACTTAGCTGTAGAGTCAAGCTATACAAAAGTGAAGGTACTGGACTTCAGGAGGGCTGATTTTTGTCAAAATGGGAGAGTGCCTCAGAAAGCACTAGCAAAGAGGCAAGAAGGTGGGGTGGAGCAACAATGGGGAAACATCAAAATCGCCATCACAGAGGCAGATAGCAGTAAGCTGTTTAGCCTAGTGGTTAGGTTTGTTGACTGGGGAGACAAGGAGAGGTCTGCCCAGATACAGAAATCCCAGGTCCCACATTGAGAGCGAGAGGCTGGCAATGTTGGACAAATTTGGTAGAAATTGAAGGGTGGGGGAGAGGCAGGGAAGGGTGGTAGTGAAAGAAAATCTGTATGATATTAGAGGGAGATAGATGACTGCTACTTCGGTGGGCATGTGGGCTAGAACACGTAGAGAGGGGAGAGGTTTACAGACTAGGCTGCTAGGTTATTTAGTGCCTAAAGGTTGTCTCTGCTTAATTTTGCACAACCTGGTGCCCTCTATAGGAAATATTGTATAAATTGCTAATGGGAAAGTTGACGCTTAGTCGCATGATTCCTGTGCCCATAAAATCAGGCCAAACAAGAATGGGTGTGCTGGGGCGGGCGGGGAGTTGCTGCTAAGCGGTGGTGGGAAGCAAAAGAGACCATGCTAACAGCGGCAAGCTCTCAGATTCAAGTCAAGAAGTTAGCCAGCTAGCTCATCGCGTGGATGTTTAGCAAGCATCTACACCTGGATCTGTGGCGGGAGAACTGAGGTTAGGCTGGGGTACCATCCCTTTTATGCCATAGGCATACATCGGGTGCGGGCTAATGTTGGGGGGTGGTCCCCCACTGTATATTGCTAGCTAGTAGTTTTACATGGGCAGGGGATGAAAAATCCCCAAGTCCAAGGTCCAGGACGCATCTAAATGGCAGCAGGGCTTGGGGATGCAGGGTGGGGTTGTTGTACATGGAAACTTCTGAGATTTGTGTGGTTTCGGTCTGGAGTCGGGCAGCACAGCGTAAGTCTTGCAGAAGTGATGGCATGTTGGGAGATCACTGTCTAATAAACTGTAATCAGGTGATCTGTGGCTGATCTACACCCATGTGGGGAATTTAGTACTGCGCAATCACTCTGGAGCTGCCTGCTGACCTGGACAGATGTGTTCTCCGACTGTCGGCTGGCGCTTTGCGCTGAAAATTTGTTTTTATCTTGGGTCCCCTCCCTCTGCGTTTCATCAGGTAATATTACGTGGGGGATAGTGTGAATTATTTTGAGGGGTCCGGGAATTACTGGGACACAGTATTGTTACTTTTATTTTTAGTAGAGAACGACTCTGTAAGTTAGAAGCCGGGAGTGATTGTTTCGAACTGGGGCTGCAGCTGAAGAGTGGGACCCTTTCTTGCTGCTGTTAAGCAACGGGTAGGTAATGTAATTAATTTATTGTGAGGACTCGCAACTTTTTTATTTTACTAATCAACTGACAGCTTAGAGCAGCAAAATTTAAGGGAGACATCTCTTGTTTTTGAGCTGGTCAGACTTCCGCTGAAAAAAAGACAAAGGTCCTTACAGCGTGACTGCTATTTTAGTTGAGCCTGTTATATTTATTTTCTGTGCTTGACTACAGCAGCTAATATAATATGTCCTTTCTTGGGCTGCTAGTGGTCTATTGAGACAGTTAAGTCAGTGTACTGTAGTTATACTTGAGACAGAATCCTGTTGCACTGTCAATAATGTATTATTTCCATGACTGGAGTAAGTCTGCAAAAGAAAGGATTAGTGAGCAGCTAAAATTGGACAGAAGAATCTTTTGGGCTGGGGGGAGGGGGGCTTGGGCTACCTGCCAAGTCGGGTCCAAGCCAGTGACTGTCACAAAGTAATAATTGTTCAGTTTTAGCTACTCACCAATTCTTTCTTTTACAGGCTTACTCCAGTAAAGGAAAATAATATATTATTGACAGTGCACTAGGATTCTGTCTCCGGTATACTACAGTACACTGCAGAGAATGACAAAATGATATGAAGTACTGACACAGGCTTGCTTCCAGCCCAGAAAATATTAGTGCAGTACTTCAAGTACTGCACTAATATTTTCTGTCTGGAAGCAAGCCTGTGTAAGTACTCCTTATCATTTTATTTTTCATTCTCAGCCTCTATCTCTCATCCTGACAATGGGCATCCTACTGGGGGGAAGGGGGAGCATTTGTTTCGGTATCGATAATTTATGCAGAAAAGGGTGACTTTCTGTAAAAATATAACAAGTCCTGGACTTGCACATCCCAAAAACATTTTTCAACCCCTGCATGGGGTCCTGGCACCTGACAGCTTCAGTCCTAACAGTGTTACCTGCTGCAAGAGCTCCTCTCGAAGATCTACTGTTAAGATAAGTTGTTACATAACTGTACTTTCCTTGTCTCTGGGGTAGGGAGTCCCGGAGGCTGGATAACTTTGGCAAGAGAACCTTTGTCTCTGCGACACTGACCGTCAGGGTGTTGAACTGCATAGCCCATGTGGTCCAGTGCCAAAACCTGCTCTGGGACCAGATCCTGTAAACTGCTCGGGCCCTTCCGGAGCACCCCCTAGAAAAGAAGATGCTGCAGTCTCTCAAGGCAGGTTCCGACGTCGGCACCCACTTCCTTAAGGCTGTCTACGACTCCGTAGATGCCTTGGCCAGGGCTGCCACAGTGAGCATTTACCTGCGAAGACGCTCTTGGCTGAGGGTGTCAGTCTTTGCTCAGGTTGTTCAATTGTCCATCCTGAATGCCCCTTTTAGAGGCTTCAAACTGTTCGGTGGTGCAGATGTACACCATATATTGATTGTCTCAGCTGCAAGCCTCTGGCCGCACCGTGCGGTCGGTCCACTCCATGTATCACACCAGCCAACCCAAAAGTGGTCAGTGAGTGCCCTTTTGACAGTCTACCGATAGATCCAATCCCTCTAACAAGCCTTGGGGTAGGCGCCGGGCCACCCCTGCCTTGCTCACACCCTCCTCCACCACTGGAAAAAAAGAGGTGATGCGGATCTGGCCACCCTGCCAGTTCGACCTGATTCCTTGTGCCTCTCAACGAAACAGGAGGTGGTTGTAGGGTTTGCTTCACCTGGTAAAATAAAGATTGATTGATTGTAGGGGTTCGTTTCTTCTTGCACTTAGACAAGTGAAGGGAAATCACCAGAGATTTTTACGCAGAATGATTGTGAGGAGATCGCTCGATTCTTTGCGAATAAGGTGGAAGACATTCGGAGGCAGTGTCCTCAGCCCCACTCTAAGGTTGTTGCAGTTGATCAGTGTTTTGTCGCAGAGCCCAGAGTTTCCTGGAGTTCCTTTAATCTACCGGATTTCGTAGACACTATGAGGATTGTCCATGAGTTGCGCCCAACATGCTGTAGTTTGGATCCGGGTCCTACTTCCTTGATTATGGGATGTAGTGAGGTTATTGGCCCGGTCCTTGCTCAGATTATTCGGTGCTCTTTGGAGATGGGAGTTTTCCCTAGCTCTCTGAAGGAAGGGGTGGTGACTCCCCTTCTGAAGAAAGCTTCCTTAGACCCGAATGACCTGGCAAACTACCACCCGATCTCTAACCTCCCTTTTGTGGGGAAGGTTATTGAAAAGTTGTATGCTCAATTGGATAACCATTTGACCATCCATAGTTTATACTGAACCTCTCAGTCTGGTTTTCGTAGAGGCATAGCACGAGACTGCTCTGGTTCGGGTGCTCAATGATCTCTTGATGGCGAGAGATCGGAGACAACGTTCTATTCTGGTTCTCCTCGATCTGTCATCAGCTTTCGATACTGTGGATCATGGGGTTCTGCTCGAACGTCTGAGGTCCATTTGTGGACTTTCAGGGGTGGTCCTCAGATGGTTTTCATCTTACCTCCGGGGGAGAACACAGAGAGTGGTCTCTGGTTTACATTCATCCGGGGCCTTCTCTCTGCCTTGTGGGGTACCTCAGGGTTCGGTGCTTTCCCCATGTTATTCGCAGTATACATGCTACCCTTCGGAGACATTGTAAGACGGTATGAGCTGAGGTTTCACTGCTGTGCTGATGATACCCAGCTCTACCTGTCTTTCGCACTCCCACCAGGTTAGTGCTATCTCGGTGCTGAATAATTGCCTCAAGAGATATCCAAGACTGGATGAATACCAGTGGTTTGAAGCTGAACTGGGAAAGACTGAGGTTATGGTGGTGGACCCCGGCTGCAGGGTTGAGGGTTCAGGGCGGGTCCCCTCTGGATTAATTCTAGGGGTGGACCAGGTCCCTACCTCTGAACGGTGCGAACCTGGGTGTGGAGCTTGACACTGGTTTGACCCTTCGTTATCAGGTGTCTGAAGTTGTCAGGACTGCATTTTTCATCTTCGAATATCGCCAGGATTAGGCACCTGGTTCCACCTGGCACTTGCCGGTTCTGGTCCACACCTTTGTGACATCTCGCCTTGATTACTGTAACTCCTGTACCTAGGGCTTGCTGGGGTTGATATCCGCCACTTGCAGCTAGTGCAGAATGCAGCAGCACGTTGTGACTGGGGGCGTCAAGAAGGTCTCATATTACCCCTGTGCTGTGCACTCTGCACTGGCTGCCAATACAGTGGCGGATCACCTTTAAAGTGGGTCTTTTGACCTACAAAGCCCTACACGGGTTAGGTCCTGACTACTTGAAAGAGCTTCTGGTGCCCTACACCCCCTCTGAGACAGCTTCGCTCGGCTGACGAGGGGTTGCTGGAGATTCCAAGGGTAAATTTGAAGTCCTCTGGAGCCCGTGCCTTTGGTTTCATGGCTCCTTCCCTTTGGAATTCTCTGCCCCGTCAGCTCCGAGAGAGTATAACAGTGGAAAGTTTTAAAAGGACCTTAAAGTCATTTTTATGGGATAGGGCATTCCCTGTTATACCGTAATAGGTCATTTTTAAGATGTTATATCTGTTGTATTGTTTGTACTGACATGTTGATGATTTGATATTTTATGTACAGCGCCTTGAAAATTTGAAAGGTGCTTAATTAAATAAATTTTATTATTATTATTATCCCTCAGTTTGTGTCCTCTTGCCCTCTAGACCACATCCAAGTGCTCTGGAAGGAAATCCACTCTTTGCTAAGAAAAAGGACCATAGAACTGTACAATGGATTGGTTAGACCACACCTTGAGTACTGTGTACAGTACTGGAGACCACACTTGAAGAGGAACATACAGCTCCTGGAGAGGGTACAGAGGAGGGCAACTAAGATGATACGAGGACTAGGGGATTTGACGTATGAGGACAGACTTGAGGAGCTCTGCCTGTTTTCATTGGAGGAGAGGAGGGATGGGGGACATGATTAAGGTCTTAATGTACTTCAAGGGAATAAATAGGGTAAACACGGAGGGGATCTTTAGACTAAAGCAGGGAGGTATCAACAGAGGGCATGGTTTGAAGTTGGAAGGTGGAAGGGTGAAGGGGGGAGAGGAGGTTTTTCACTGAGAGGGTGGCAGATTCCTTGGAACGTGCTGCCTGCCGAGCTGGTTCAGAGATCCACAGTGGAGGGCTTCATGGGAGGGTGGGACAGACACAGAAAGCGGTTCGAGCAGACTCTATAGACCGTAAGGCCTAATCTGCTGGCAGTTAGTATGTTAGAACCTATCCCAGAGACCCAACAGGGCAGAGGATTCTACTTCCATTTCTTCCTGGTCCCCAAATGCACAGGAGACCTTGGGTCCATTCTAGACCTCCAGGAGCTAATTCTTCCGGATGGTGACACTTCAGGGTCTTCTGCCCCAGGTACATGGGATTTTCTCTCTCGACATTAAAAATGCCTACCTGCATATCCAGCTACATGCCTTCTATAGACCTTATGCAGACCGAACAACCAAACCATGATGGCGAAATTCCTCACAGCAACAGTCTCGACTGGTTTCGAGATTGTCGCTGTGAGGGACCCGAGGGTACTGCACCCTCCCCTTCAACTAATTCTGTCTTGGAGTTAGTAATCATTTGGGGCACAGCCTCTGAGAAAACGCACAATATCCTATTGACATTGGGGATCTCACCATGCCGAACTTCGACAACACTGTTGTCGATTCAGCATGGTAAAACCCCATAGACAGTACCTAAGGTTCCATTTCCAGAGGCACACTTAAAGTTCCGAGCATTGCCCTTTGGCCCCTCTGGTGTTTACCATATGCTTGGCAGTGGTAGCCGCCACCTTCAGGCAGGAGGGACTTGTCTTTCTCTGCCTGGACAACTGGCTTCTCAAAGCCCAGTCCAGGGAGTACCTATTAGACTCTGGAACTTACACCTACCTGTTCCAAGATCTGAGCATCATGGTCAACCTGCCCAAGCCAGTTCTATCCCCCGTCACCATCTTCAGTACATCGGGCAGTCCTGTATGCATCTCAGTGCATGGCCTTCCTGCCCAGGACCAGGCAGATTGCCTTATAACTCAAGCCCACCTGCTGTACAACAACCGCTGTGTCTCAGCCAGGACCTTCCTCTGGCTCTTGGGCCTGATGGCTGCAGCTATAGTAACAGTGCCTCTAGCCAGCTTGCACATGAGGATTACCCAGTGGACTATGAAGGTCCAGTAGGAACAGCGTACCGACAACCTGGAGCAGCCAGTCCTGGTCTCCTCTCTGGTAAAAAGGGTTCTACTTTGCTGGATGGAACCCAGCAATCTGTTAAGAGATTCATAGTTTCTGTTGGCAGATAAGAACCGCCAGGCCCATCCAGTCTGCCCATTTACATTTGCTCACAAGAGGGGTTCCTTTCCTCATTGCTTCCCCTCAGCAAATCCTCACAATGGGTGCTTAGGGGTTGGGGTGGGGAGCTCATCTAGGGCCCCACCAAACGTGGTCCAAGTTGGAATCCGTTCTCCACATAAATGTCCTCAAGATGCGGACCGTTCTTTATGCTTGCCGGCCTTCCAGACTCCGCTATCTCTGGGCCTTCTGCTAGTGCAGACAGACATCAGTGTAGTCCACTACATGAATGAGCGGGGGGGGGGGCACCGCTCGTACCCTCTCTGCTGGGATGCTGTGAAAGTCTGGAATTGAGCTCTGGATCACGGTCTCGAACTGTCTGCCATCCATGTTCCACATACTGGCAGACACCCTAAGCCGGTCGCAGTCAGAAACGCACAAGTGGGAACTGTTGAGTGACCTTGATGGTAGAAGACCTGTTCGACTGGTGGAGTCGTCCAGAGTTGGACCTTTTTGTGCCCTACTCAACACAGAACTGTCTCTGTTTTGCTTGCTTGATCCAGGGCCTGGAGATTTTTGGCGAGACGTGTTGTACCTCTCTGGAAAGGGAGGTTTGTGTACGCATTCCTCCCTTCCTCCTGCTTCAGAGGGTTCTGATCAAGCTCCAGATGGAAGGGGCCACAAAGATCCTCATACTTCCCTTCTGGCCTCGTCAGATCTGGTTCCCTTTACTGCAGCAGATGTCAGTGGAACCTCCAGTACCCCTTCCTGTCTGCAGCGGCTTGGTCTCCCAGAACCGGGACACCCTGGTCCTTTCGGGCCTCAAATCCCTGCGTCTTCACGCCTGACTCCTGAGGACATAGCTGTGGCTCGGTTCAGGGCGTCTCCCAACGTGGCTGATGTCCTGGTGGCGGCTAGGAAGCTGTCCACTAAGGCCGCCTATTCTATGAAATGGAAACACTTTGCACCAAGAGCTGCTTCACATCAGCTTGAACCCTTCACTTGTCCAGTGAATCAGATTTTGGAGTACTTGCCATCCCTTTCAGACTCTGGCTTGAAGTACTCCTCTACTAAGGTACACATGTCTGCAATCTGTGCCCTGTTGATGGCCATATGCTGGCACGACTGGAGGTGTTCTGTACTTTTCTGAGAGACAAAGACTGAGAAGGCGCCGGGGCCAGATGGGCTGCATCCAAGGATACTGAAGGAACTGGCGGATGTGCTGGCAGCTCCACTGGCCTCACTCTTCAACATCTCTCTAATGACAGGGTGGACACCTCAAGATTGGAAGGTGGCTCATGTGGTGCCTATCCACAAAAGGGGGTCCAGAGAGGAGATGGGGAATTATAGGCCTGTGAGCCTAACGTCTGTGGTAGACAAGGGTATGGAGGGCATTATCAAGGACAGGCTTGTGGGGCAGCTGGAAAGGTTGGGGCACCTGGATGACGAGCAGTATGGGTTTGTTCCAGGGAGGTCGTGCCAGACCAGCCTGGTGTGGAGTTTTATGACTGGGTGACGGGTGCCCTGGATCGACATAGGCAGGTGGACGTCCTGTATCTGGATTTCAGTAAGGCATTCGATTCGGTACCCCATAATGGCCTGCTAACAAAGCTGGGGGGTGTAGTTGCTCAGGTGGGTGGAAAATTGGCTTACGGGCAAATACAGAGTGGTGGTTGAAGGATAGTCTCCTCCCAGAAGGGGTCATCAGCGGGGTTCCCCAGGGTTCAGTCCTGGGGCCACTCCTGTTCAATTCCTATGTCTGTGACATAGGAAGAGGTGTTAGGAGTAGGCTGAGTCTGTTTGCGGATGGAGGTGGTTAAGGAAGTGGGGATTGAAGTTCAGTGCGGGGAAATGTAGGGTGCTGCATCTGGGGGTCAGAAACCCAGGCCATGCATACACCCCAGGGAGGGGGTCACAGTGCAAGCCACATCGGGTGAGAGAGACCCAGTGGTAGTGGTGGACAGTAAAATTAACAACACTGAGAATTGTCGAAGTGCTGCAGCAAAAGCCAACAGGATACTGGGCTGCATAACCAAGGGGATTACCTCCAGGAGGAGGGAGGTGATCCTTCCTGTGCATAGTGCCTTGGTTAGGCCGCATCTTGAGTACTGTGTGCAGTTCTGGAGACCCCACCTTAAGAACAACATAACGCTGCTGAAGAGGGTCCAGAGGAGGGTGACAAGGATGATTCAGGACATAGAGGGTAGGCCCTATGGGGAGAGGCTGGAAGAACTCTGGCTGTATGCATTGGAAGAGAGGAGGGACCAGGGGGAGACATGATAGAGGTCTTCAAGTATGTAAAGTGGATAAATAAGGGCAGAGCCAAGGAAGTGTTCAGTCTTAAGAAGGGGGGGAACTACCAGGGGGCATGAGTGGAAACCGGGGGGGGGGGCGCAGGAGACACTTCTTCACTGAGATGGTGGTGGAACCATGGAATGCACTACCCAGGAGTCTGGTGAAAGAACACAGTGGAGGGATTCAGGAAGGGTTTGGACAGATACAGGAGGATACTGAAGCTGGGGAAGACCACCGTGGGTGGGGTGGAGGAGAAAGCTCCCAGTAGGGGTCTGGCTTCTGAGCAAACATGATAAACCATGGGGCTTATTCTGCTGGCTTTTACTATGATGATATGAATTCTTCATCTGAAGCCTCCTATCTGCAGTCCAGTCCAGTCTTATTTTGTGTTGGCGCGACTTACTTTGGCTCCTTTTCTACCGGCTGCCACTTGTGAGCTACGCTTTCTGTCATGGAAAGCGTTGATCTTCTTCTGGGATATCCGTCATCAGGTCGCCCCTGAAAACAGGCAGTTGTGCCTAGTGGGCTTTACCCAGTTACCAAAGACTAAAAAAAAAAATCAGGTCACACCTATGGAACTTGGCCGTAAGGATCACACGGAAGCTTTTTCTGCAGCAGTCCATCAGGGGACCTCCCATGCCGACGTCAGGCTCCGTCACATGCCCTATATAAGCGCTGGGTGGCCTGCCTCCTCGGTTCTTTCCTACCATCGACTATCAGGCATTGTACCCATGGAAGCTTCTGCCGCCGCTCACTTTAGTTTAAAGCAATTCTTTTCTGTCTTTGTATGTTGAGAATTAATCCATTGTCAGCTCTTTTCCATTGCTGGCGCTGCAGAAAGATTTCTTCAACTGACGACCGTGAACTCTGTGTCTGCCTGTCCACAACATTCTCTCCTGGGAGAAGTGCCTGAAGTTCAACCACACCACCCAGCACTGACACAAGAAAGCCTTGCAGAAGTTCCTCATGGAGGAACACGCAGCCAGCAGAGAGCAGAGGTCTTAAGCCTCCCCCAACACACACCAATCGCTGGCATCTTCTGGCTCTCAGGCCACCAAGGCCCAGGACAAGTCTTTGGGGAAATACTCTCATCGAGACAAGCACCAGCCTAAGGACTGCCCCCCCAGCGGCGATACCAGTCTCCGTTGGGTTCTTCCTCGTCTTCTCCTGGGATCACTTCCTCGACCGCTTCGGCGTGGGTACCTCGCTTGTCCAGGCGTCTGCTCCTATCAGGACCCCCCACGGAGGAGACTTCTCCCAGCTTTCACAGGGCTGTGGAGGGGCTGTCGGTCTCTGGGTCGTCAGCCCCAGCTCTGCTGTCGAGACCTCTCTAATCGCAAAGTCCACAGGCACTGGGAATCACTGCTTCTACTTCAGCGGCGGTTTGTTGGAGCTTGGTTCCACCCCTCCTCCCCCAATGCCTGTCAACGATGCTACATTTTCCCGCCGACCTTAATGCCATTCTTTTTTCTGTTACCACATGTCTCATACAAAAGTTAGTTCCATGGCCTGGGCCGTCATTGCCTGCGCTGTCGGGTGCTGCCTCAGTGTCAATGCCAGTTCGACCCATCCACCCTACACCTTCTAGAGAGCCAGCGGTAGTTCGACCGTCGGTCCCTGCTTCAGAACAGGCTGACGTCAAGAAGAAATACCACCCTGACCTCATCCTCCCTGCGGTATAGGATGACTAAGACATTGAAGTAGACACCTGTTAGATCTACTGATCTTACTTCAAGAGGGCTCTTGCAGTAGGTAATTACATATAGGACTGACCCGGCAGGCGTCAGGACCCAGTGGAAAAATTTCTAGCTAACATTCTCTGGCAGGGGACCGCCCCCATGTCAGGTGACCAACGTAATGCGATGTCAGTATAAAGGGGCAGTCCCTCATGCCTGCCTTCCAGTTCTTTCTCGCCGTCGACTTGTGAAAGTTTCTCGCGGTAGAGTTCCATTGCACATCAGTCTTCCGTCGCTTAGTTTTACTGAACTTTTCGACCGATTTTTTTTCGCTTTTTGCATCAAACGTCCGTGTATGTCGTCCTCGACTCCTTCCTAATTGCTTAAAAATTTGTGCGACTCGTGCAGTTCTCAACTGCCGCAAAAGGACAGACACTCCCTGTGCCTCTTCTGCTTACGCCCAGACCACCCTGTGGAGAAGTGCCAGCACTGCCAAAAGTTCAGTTCAGCCACCCGAAAACTGAGGCAGCAGTCCCTGGAGGCCAATATTCCAAGAAAAAGATGGCTTCCATGGAGAAGGAGTTGAAGAAGTTGAGGCAGACTTCCAGTTCCCCCGAAGGCCACAAGAAAAAGGATAAGCACTGGGACCGGGACTCGACCTCCGCGACTCTGGCTGGAGTTGCTGTTCTTAAGGTAACATCCCCTCTGGGGGACCGCGCCTCGACGACCGTCTTGGCGGTGCCCAAGACTGTGTTGCCCCTCCTGTTGTGCTCGGGCCCCTCTGGTGCCTCCGGGGTAAAGGAGGCCTCTGTTCCCGGGAAGGCCACCGCCACACGGCCCTCTAGGTCAAGCGGGTCTGTTAACTTGGATGCTGGTGCCACCGACGTCCGCCCGGACAGGATCAATAAGATGCCGGCTCCTTCTGGAGGGCGCACGGTCCCTCGTACACCCACCAAGGTCGCATTCCCAGTGCAACCTGCATCGAGTCAGAGTTCCGATAAGTCAGATGCCGGCTCTTCCGACGCCCGGCCGGATCCAGCTGGTAAGCCAGACATCAGACCCTCCGACAACCACCCAGCAAAAGAGCCTACGTCGGACCCCTTCGACCAGTCCAATGTCCCAGACTCTCCACAACGCTTGCCGTTGCCCTCTGAGGCTCCTGCGTCTCCTCTGCTGGACCCCGGGGATTTCAACCCTCCATCCCTGGTCAACACGGAGGAGCTGGGTACGCTGACGTCAGAGCTCCCTCCTTCAGGGCCGGATCCCCTGACGCCGACTCCAACGCCGGCCTACCAGATGCCAGCTGACTTACCTCTTCCAGACGCCACTCCAACGCCCGTGGGGCCACCCCTTCCTGGCCCACCTGCTGGGCCTTTCCCAGGGCCTTCTGCTCCGTCTGAGCCCCTGGCACCCGGGTATCCGACACCGCTTAATCTGGTGCCGTAGTATCCGGCGCCACTTTATCCGACGCCTCAATACCCAACCCCGGGCTTCCTGCCATTGGGTTACGGATACTCGCCATACGGATACCCCCAGTATCCGTATCTTCCCCCCCATCATCACCACCACCACCAACCTCACCACAGCCACCAGTGGACTTGAAGGAGACTCTGGCTGCCTGGTGGGACAAGGCCAAGGCTTAGCTCACCAGGGAAGTAGAGAGCCATCTTCCAGCACCAAACCCTGCACAGGATCCCCTACGCCGGAGACGGGAGACTCCCTTACCCGTCTCAGAGGTGAACCCTTGGGTGCCAGGGGTGGGGAGGATACGCATCCGAGAGGGCTTTCCAAAGGGACCATTCCTCTTTCGCGTTGGGAGGAGTCTTCCTCCTCTACATCAGAGACCTCTGACTCAGATTCAGGAGGATGCTCTGATCCAGATGACGAGCCTAGTACTCAAGGACGTCCCAGACCAAGGACTCCTCTGAACTCTCCTCCGGAGGATCCTTCCTTTTTGGAGTTATTGAGAAAGATCCAGGAAGTTCATCAGTGGCAAACTTTAGAGCCAGATCCACAGATTAAGAAGCTCGCTGCCCACTTGGATCTGCCCGAGACCGCTCCGACATTGATTCCACCCTGGATAGAGCCTCACGCAGACCTTGTTTCTACTATTTGGAAACAACCGTCCGCGTTAGCCCCCCTTCTGAGGAAGGCAGATTGGCTATATCAGGCTCCTGAGGGAGTAGATTCTTTGAATATACACCCAAAGGCGGACTCGGTTGTGATTAGCGCCGCTCTCGGCTGTTCCACCAACCCCAAACATCTCAGCTCATCTCCACCCGACAAGGAGTCCCAGCTTCTGGACCAGTATGGGAAGAAGGTTTACACATCTTCTACCCTGGGTATTGGGGCCCTGAACTATGTCGCACATATGGGGGGCTACCAGAAGACTATCCTGAGCCAGGTGGAATCTAAATTGGACTCCCTTCCTGAGTCCCAGACGAAACAGGAAGTGGCTGACCTTGTCCATTCTGCTCGTTTGGCCAGTCGGCACATACTTCGTGCCACCTACGATGCAGTGGACGCAGCTGGACAGAGTTCGGCTTTTGCCATAGGTATTCGGCATCACGTCTTGCTCCAGGTGTTGAGTTTGGTCCCTGAAGTACAATCCGCTATTCAGGATGCGCCCTTCAGGGGTTTGGTGCTGTTCGGCGGTGATGTCAAGGACACTATCACCGACCTGCAGGGGAAGGGCACTGCACTCAAATTCATCGAGACTCTGTACAGACCCCATCATGGACAGTGTCGCCCTTTTCATCAACGTACTCGACTAAAGGCGAAACCACAGGGCAAGCGGGCCAACAAGCATCAGGCCCCTCCAGCAACCAAGACTCCCCCGCCCAAAAAAAGCCGTGGAAGCCTCGACTGCTGCTCTGCCCCACACCTCCTGACTCCTCCCCTCCCCTCTCTCACAGCCTCTGGACACTCCAGAGGAACCAGTCGGAGGGAGGTTCTCCTTCCATCTACCGGGTTAGGAGAGGATTACATCAGATGCTTGGGTGCTCCAACAGATCGTAGCAGGACATTCAATAGAATTTCTTCAGAAACCGCCCCGAAGACCACCCCACATCTTCCTCTGGTCCGGGAAGAAATCTCCTCCTTTGTCTGGAAGGCGGCAATAGAACCAGTCCCCACCCATCTTTGGGGGACAGGTTACTATTCCCATTTCTTCCTAGTTCCAAAGAAAATGGGAGACGTGAGGCCTATTTTAGACCTCAGTTCCCTGAACATGTTCATGGAGTACAAACGCTTTAGAATGCTCTCCTTGCAGAGCCTTCTGCCGCTTCTTCGGCAGGGATGGTGGTGGTGAGCTTTGGATATGCAGGATGCCTACCTGCACATCCCCATCCACCCTTCCCACCGCAAATTCCTTCAGTTTTCTTTTCAGGGGGACCACTACCAATTCAAGGCCCTCCCATTTGGTCTTTTCTCATCTCCCCGAGTGTTTACCAAATGCCTGTCTGTGGTAGTGGCCAACCTCTGTACCCAGGGAGTGCAGGTATTCCCGTACCTGGACAACTGGCTCCTGGTGGCCCTGTCAGGTTTTCACCAACCTGGGTATCAACATCAACCAGGCCAAGTCCCATTTGGTCCTTTGCCAGAGACTCCAGTTTATCGGGGAGATCCTGGACACGCCCATCAGCAAGGCCCTTTTGCCTCCGGACAGGGTGAATACCCTCCGGACTCAAGCAAGTCTGCTGTCCAGTCGCAGAAGGGTCGTGCCAGGTCGGTCCTTTGCCTCCTCGGGCTCGTGGCGGTTGCTATCCCGACAGTCCCTCGCGCTCGGCTCCATATAAGGATGTCTCATTGGAGGCTTCAGTCTCAATGGGACCAAACACTTGACAACCTAGACCAGGAGGTTCTAGTCTCCGATCCCATGGCCAGGGACTTGCAGTGGTGGATAGTGCAAGAGAAACTTTGCCGGGGAGTTCACTTCAATATCGAACCCCTCTCCCAGACATGGACAACAGATGCCTCAGGAGAGGGCTGGGGAGCCCATCTAGGGTCTCACAGGACTCAGCAGCTAGTCCAGGCTCAAGCAGACTTTACACATAAATGTGCATGAACTCAGAGCTGTCCTGTATGGTCTCCAGGCTCTGCACTCCTCCATTCTTCCCGGTCATCTTACCATCCAGACGGACGTGTGTAGTCTGGTACATCAACAAGCAGGGAGGAACTTGTTCCCACCCTCTGTGCCGGGAAGCAATGAGAATTTGGAATTGGACTGTACAGCACAACCTTCACCTGGCAGCTGTTCATGTTCTGGGAGTAGAAAACACGCTGACAGACCACCTCAGTCGGTCTTCAGCCTGAGCCCTTGAATGGGAACTGGATCAAGAGGTAGTAGACGACATCTTCCTGCTGTGCGGAACCCCTCAGTTAGATCTGTTCACGTCTCCTCAAAACGCAGAACTTCCCGCCTTCTGCTCGCTTGCTCCAGGGCAAGACATTTTCTGGTGGGATGCTCTGTCTCTCGATTGGAGGGACAAATTCATCTATGCCTTCCCTCCAGTTCCCTTAATTCAGAGGGTCTTGCACAAGCTCAGACCAGAAGGAGTCCGGATGATCCTCATTGCTCCATTCTGGCCCAGGCAAGTTTGGTTCTCTCTTCTGTAACAATTTTCACAGGAACCTCCGCTTCCTCTTCCTCTGTCACAGCACTTGCTGACCCAGGATCAGGAGACCTTTGTTCATCCAGGTCTCAAATCCCTTCAGTTGCATGCGTGGGTCCTGCAGACGTAGCTCAAGCCCGGTTCGGGGGTTTCTCCGCTCGTAGCAAATATTCTGGTGGAGGCCAGAAAGCTTTCCACCAGGTCCACCTACGCCATGAAGTGGAAACAGTTTTCAGTTGGGGCCTCATCAAAGGACTTTGAGCCTTTCTCTTGCCCAGTTGAAAGAGTCCTGGACTACATGCGTCATCTCTTTGACCTGGGTCTCAGCCATTCCTCTGTGAAGGTCCACATGGCAGCAATTTCGGCCTACCATGTCCACTTGGAGACAGGACTTTCGCTCAGTTGGAAGTCTCCAAGACTTTCCTCAGAGGGGTTCTCTATTTGAGACACCCCATCCGCATTTCTGCTCCACCCTGGGATCTGAATTTTGTTCTTGAGAAGCTTACTCTGCCTCCTTTCGAACCGGCAGCCTCAACAGACTTGAAGTTCCTCTCTTGGAAGACTCTCTTCCTAGTGGCCATTACTTCAGTTTGACGGATTTCCGAGCTTCAGGCCCTGATGTGCAAATTTCCATATTTTATTTTTCTCAAGGAACGTGTGGCTCTGCGCACCAACCCTAAGATTCTCCTTAAGGTAGTAGCAGAATCTACGCTGAAACAATCCATTGAGCTTCCTCCTTTCTTTATGAAACACTCCAGTCAAGGGGAGTACCTCTCGCATACTTTGGATGTTCATAGAATACGGAGATACTATACCACTAAGGACTAAGGATCTCAAGAAATCGGATCAGCGTTTTGTCTCTCTTGCTCACAAAAGGGAGGGCAGTGCAGTTTCCAAGCAATGCCTATCTAAATGGTTGGCTCATTGTATCATTTACTGTTACAAGTACCACAAGACCCTGCCAGGTCAAGTCAGCGGTCACTCCACCAGAGGAGTAGCCACCTCTGTGGCTTGTTTTAAGAATGTCTGCAGCAGACATCTGCGCAGCTGCGACTTGGACTTCTGTCCATACATTAATGAAACACAGCAGTTTGGATATTGCCTCTCACCGTAGAGCAGGCTTCAGGTTAGCTGTACTCCATGGTCTTCTTTCATGAGACCTGTTCAGCCGGAGGTTCCATTTGTTGGGTAGTTTTCCTCCTCCTGAGTGCTTTTCCTGTTTTTCCAGACTGCTTGGGATTCAGTCTTGTATGTAATTACCTACTGCAAGAGCCCTCTCGAAGTAAGATAGTACAGTTACATAAGAGCTTACCGTAACAGTAGATCTTCGAGAGAGGCTCTTGAAGTAGGTAATGCCTTCCCACCCTCGATCCCCCTTAGCTTTTCAGCTCCTTTTCCAAGAAAGAAATATCCGCTTCTCTCTCATCTTGCCTTTTTTGGCCTTTGGCAGGAAAGAACTGGAAGGTGGGCGTGGGGGACTGCCCTTTTATACTGACGTCGGTCATCTGATGTGGGGGCAATCCCCCGCCAGATACTGCTAGCTAGAAATTTTTTCATTGGGTCCTGACGCCTGCCAGGTCAGTCCTCTATATAATTACCTACTGCAGGAGTTCTTGCGTAACTGTACTTTTCCTCCAGGAGTGAAGACTCTGTTAACACACCCCCAGGTCCCCACCGAGGGCCCCTCTTTCTTCAGCGTTATGAAGAGTCTCTCTTTCACTATGGGATTCCAGACTGAGGAAAAGGATGTCACTAGGAGGAATCTGGTGGATTTCTTGGAGATCCCAGAATCTCCACCCAAAGTTATTCCTCCTATGCTGCCAGCACTGAATAATGATGCCACTTCTGCCTGGTACCAGCCATGCCCAGACAGGCTGATAAGCTTTACCAGGCACCTCGGGGGCTGCTCCTTTATGCAGCCCAGCCAGAATCCAGCTCAGTGGTAATTAAGGCCGCTTATGACAGGACTGTGGCACCCAAGCACCTTTGTTCCCTGCCCCCCTAACCAGGAATCAATGGGAGTAGACCTCTGGGACAGGTTGACTTTTGCCTGTGTCATCCTAGACCTTAGAATTGCCAGTTATTTGCCTTATTTGATTAAGTACGAGAATACTCTCTGGAGGAAGGGCAAAGCTGATGCTCAGGCCCTCCCTGAGGGTTCCAAGCAACAAGAGCTTGTCAGTGTTCTTCAGGCCTCAGAAGATGTCCGTATGCATCTCCTCAGAGCCACCTATGATATTGCTGATACTACACCCAGGGTGGCTGCCTTCGGCATTTGCCTCAGAAGGCACTGCTGGCTTAGAGTCTCTGGCTTTGCAGCTGATGTCCGGGAAGAAGTGTTGAATGCCCCTTTTTGTGGGTCTCAAACTTTTTGGTCCTGATCTGCAGGATATTATCAATGACATGCGGGCCTCCACAGTGCTATTTGGTCTGTCCACTCCCTTTATCATACCCAGCCCAGGAGTAGACCGATGCCCTCCTTTCTTAAGGTCTCGCACAAATCTGGTTCTGGAACCAAGCTCCAAGATAAGTGCAGGGTCAGCTATGCCTTGTCTGCCCCCTTCTCTACCTGTTGTCCCTCTGCTAAACATCCAGAGGAGAAGGTGCAGCCACCAGCTCAGCCTGACTCCTTGACAGATGACCCCCCCCCCCCAAAAAAAAAGCCAGGAGGTGGTGGTCAGAGGTCTGTTCTCCCTCCATCTGCCCCAGTGGAGAACCATTACAACAGATACGAACATATGAAGAAGCCAGCAGATAGAGGCCTAAGGGCCTATCAAGTCTACTCGAGTGCGCAGCTTTTAGTGCTGTGCAATGATGCTGTCCCCCCTCCCCACCAACTGATCCCACTGTTTTACCCTTTCCCCTTCCCCATTTTGATTTTGCCCTTAAGTTTATCCCCCCCCAATGCCCTCGAAACCAGCTCGTCTGGCAGAGCATTCCATGCTGTCACCACCCTCTCAGTGAGAGAGTGCCTCCTCATCTCCCTTCTGATCCTCCCTCTTCCAATTTAAACTATGCATTCTTGTAATTCCTTCCTTTCTAATTTTAAACAGACCCTCATGACTTACCCTATTAATGCCCTACAAGTATTTAAATGTCTCAATCATATTCCCCCGTGCCTTCTGTCCTCAAGAGAGTACATATTGAGCATCTGTAGCCTCTCCTCATAGTGCTTTTCTCTCATCCCACTCGACATCTTGGTTGCTGTCCTCTGTACCCCCTCCAGTAGTCTGATGCTCTTTTTTTTAAGTATGGACACCAGAACTGCACACAGTACTCTAAGTGAGGCCGCACCAGTGCCCTGTACAGCAGCAGTATTACATCCTCGCTCCTTGAGGTGATTTCCCTTGCTGTACACCCCAGCATCCTGTTGGCCTTCGCTGCCGCTTTTCTACATTGTGCAGAGTGATTCATATGGCCTGTGACTAGCACACCCAGATCTTTCTCCTCAGTGGATACCAATAACTGCACACCTCCCAGCTTTTAGCTAAATCCAGGATTCCTGTTTCCAAAGCGTATCATCCTGCACTTATCGTTGAAGCACAACTGCCAGGTACTTAACCATCTCTCCAAATTTTTTAGGTCCCTCTGCAGCACCCATCCACCACTACACCCATTTTAGTATCATTAGCAAACATACTCATCCGACTCTGAACCCCAACTGACATGTCCGCTACATAGATGTTGAATAACATTGGTCTCAGCACCGAGCCTTGTGGGACCCCACTGATGACCTCCTGTGGTGTTGATAATTCCCCCCTTACCAGCACCCTCTGCTGCCTCTTTCTGACTCCAGGAATGCTTCAATATTCCTAAGTCTTGCAGTTAGCCTTATGAGTAGAACTGCCTGGAGAATGGAACGTATGTAAATGATGGAACCCATCATTGTCTCAGTCCACTATTCCAATGCTACCCTTACTAACTGCTGCATTCTGTAACGCGTCAGATTTCTTTCTCCGCTTGCGAAGTCAAGATGCCTTGGAGAGATCTCCTCTCAGTCGTGACTCTTCTCAAGTGTTACTTCAGACATTTAAGTATTTTTGTTTATTTTTCATCTGCTGCCTTTATTATCTGTTTTTGTAGTTCGCGCTAGTTTATTTAGTTGAAATTTAAGTTAATCGTTTTTTCTCGGTTCATGGTAACCACTGAGGAACCGAGGTTTCCGTAGTTTTTATCTTTATTTTCAAAAATATTGCTAGTTACTTTCTTTACCCTAACGGTTAAATTTATTTTTAGTTAGAACTGATATTTCTAGGATCGTGGCTATGTTGTTTATCCACACTTATTGGCATGTCCCTGTCCCCTTTTTAATTTTTTATAATCACATCACTTATTTTTTGCTCCCCCGCAGCCACTGACCTGCCTTGTAATCTAGCCACCACTTCCACCACCGACCGTGGAGTTGCACGCCCAGCTGGCTTATGCAGCTATACCTCCGAGAGGGGCACCCCCGATTGCCCCTGCGCCCAGAAATGGTCCAGTACCAGCACGCACCGTCCAGGCATCGCTGGCTAATGGAAGTAGCGGCCATCAAGCTGCCGCGGTCTGTGCTGCCATTTTTTCTGTGTTCTTATGCCCCAGGAGTGCAGCGTGCAGTTATGTTAGGCGCATACGCACCTACGTCTGCCGCACTCCCCTGCTCGCCACCGTCCCTAGTAGTGCCCCGGTCGTCACCAGGGGCCCCAACAGAGCGGTGGCACCCTGGATCCCACCCCAGGATAGGAGAGCAGTCCTCCAGACGCTGAGTCCTATCTCACCCCTGATGGCCCGGGCTTGCGTCCAAACCCAGGTCGCCAGCGTGGTGTGAGGTGTGGCTTCCAGCGCCCAACCCTCAGCGCCACCAGGCCGGCTGTCCTTTTCCCCTTTAAGAATCGCTGGAAGGGCTTCAAGCTGGCTCCTCCCACCCACCCAGGTGGTATAGCCCTCTGTTCCGCCCCATGTCTCCAGATCGTCCTTTCCATTGGAAGATTCAGGTTGCCTCCTCTTTGCTCTCGCTTTTTGTAGGCCCTGGCTTCAAAACCTTTGGTTATTCCGAAACTTCAGCTCGTTCGAGTTAGCAGTGGTGGTTCTCATCGTTCCATCATAGAAGATAAATCTTGCCCCGGATTTCGCCGGTGCCCATGCGGCCATAAAATGTCACGCACTGATCTGCATACCACGTGCATTTACTGTCTGGGTGTTGGCCATGACACCAAGACTTGCAAGATGTCTCTCTTTTTACCCGAATGTCCTAGATGATCATCTTGCACGCCTCAAATAGGACAGGCCCGAAAAACCTGAATCCTTTGGTGAAATCTAAAGAGGCCCGGTGGGCGGTCTCCGCAGCTGCGGGATCCGCCGAACAGCTGGAGCGAATGCAGGCCTTCGAAGAAGCGGCACGGGGCAGAGTCTTCCTCTGTCGTTTTTCGTTCCTCTCAACTTGGGCTCTAACTTTTCGGGTTCCTTCCGAGAGTTGTGCCAGTCTCTCCCCACTAAGGGCGAGGGACCTGTGGGATCTCGCTCCTCTCTGTCCCTTAAGAGGGATAAGGATCTGAATCCGTCTTCATCTCATTGAAGATGCTCTTGGGATTGTGAGCAATCTCGGTCCCATGAGCTGGCAGTATCGACGTCGGTCGAAATTGCCTCCTCCTTCCGCTGGCTTCTTGGCCTTGCCGAATGGCCAGTCGACCGAGGTCTTTTTTTTTTTTTAATTTGTTCTTTATTCATGTAGACACGATAACATACTTCAATTCAAACAGTACATATACATCCAGTAGAGATGGGCCAAGGCCTGACCCAACAAGGGCTAAGTACATAAGTTATATATGTACAAGTGGATATCTTTTTTTTTTTTTTGCTCCTCTGCTCCTCCTGGCCAGCTCCTCCTTCAGGCCCGTAGATCCTTCCCCGTCTGTCCGCCATCTCCACCACCTACCCTACCTCAGATCGCAACCCCCTTGAGGTAGCCCGGCTACCCTTCGGCGGTGGGTCCCCTCCTCCGAGAGGGAAGGCACCGTGGGGTCGTCCAGCGCACTGTGGCAATCGGCTCCAGGTGTTGCTGAGGCGGGAGGTTGTGAAACCTTGGCGGCAGCGGGGGGCTTCACACCGTCATCTGGCTTAGCCAGGGAGCTGTTTCCTCAGTTTTCTCCCCTTGGAGAGTGACGTGCCACCTGACGTCAAGGCGAATGCCGACGTCCATCACTCCCCCTGGTAATTAGAGCCCAGACGCCCTGCTATGCTCCCGGCCTCCACCAGGGGGAAGCAGGTGCCCAGCTCGCATCTCCCCCCCGAGAAGGCAAGCTGTCTACAGACGCTCCAACCTTGTCCCCCGGCCAGCTCTCTGATGACCCAAGTCCGTTCCCGAACCCGGGTCACCGGCGTCGCAAGCGGAAATCCAACCGCTGCGCTGACGAGCCGGCCACAAGTGGATTTCTAAACAATGTATCATGATTATAGACAAGTAAATGTATACAATAAATTACAAAAATAAAGAGAAAGGGTAAATATACAAGGAATAACCGTGGGATATCAGGCATGAGTGTCACACATCACTTAATTAAATTCTAAATTGCATACTGAGCATCAGGATACAAACTCTGGATAATGAGCTAAATGGGGAGTAACCCATTTCCGCCAGCGGATTTCAAATGTTTTTTGTCTAAAAGACTGGCTAGGAGGTGTTCCAGGGAATAGATTTCCTGGACACTTTTCACCCAGGACAGTTTGTAGGAATGGTTGTGGTTAGCCACAGGCATGTAATTGCTTTATGGGCAGCAGCCACTAACAAAGTAAAGTTGTTTGTTCATAAGTGGGTTTATCAACCTTTGTGCCCTGGGGGAGGGTAAATGTTAATAGGAACACAGTGTGGTCAAGGACTCCCCTATCATAAATCTCTTGTAACTCATCTATCACCTCTTTCCAAAACCCTTGGATTAGAGGGCATGACCACAAAATATGGGTCTGTCCCACAAGACCATTCCCACACCCCCTCCAGCAGGTCCCTGATGGGTCCCCTGAATATTTAGAGGTTAACAGAGGGGTCCTAAAATATCGGGCCCTGAGTTTCCAAATATACTCCCTCCAATATGAGGCCTGGACCACCCAGGTGGCCAAACCAGCTACCCCCTCCCAAGCTGAAGTCGAGATATCCATTTGTATTTCTTTGGTCCAAGTTATCCTCAAACTTTCCGTAGAATCGGGGTTTTTTCACTTAGTTCATTATAGATAACACTATTTTCATGAGAAGGAAGGGTCCCTTTGGTATATTGTATTAGTAGCTGGACCATTGTAGGAACTTTTTCAGCAATGTCCGCCAGTGAGTTTTCATTTCTCTACAGGTACGATCTTAGCTGCATATACCCATGAAATTCCATGGGCAGAAGATCATAAGATTTTTGCAGGGTTGTAAACGCAAGTAAGCCAGTCGGTCCCACCATTTGATGTACATATTTTAAACCCTTAGTCCACCAAACCTGGGTTTTACTACCTACTAGGTTGGGGGGAAAGGATCTATCCGAGGGAATTGCCCTCATAAAAAGTTTTTCCTGCTGGATGAAATAATGGGTATGCAGCCAGATCCAGATCCTCATAGGTTCCCTGGCATAGGAGTATTTACTTAAAATATTGCACGCTAGAGGGTTGGCAAAAAGCAATTCAGGAAGGTGACTCAAGTCATCATAAACTGTCTCTATCTGTTTACAATAGGCTTTATATAGTGGATTAAGCCATCCCACAAGTACACGTATCTGGGCCATCCTGTGATAGTTTTGGAAATATGGTAAACTACAGCCCCCTCTCTCTCCCTTGGAAGCTGCAATACTAAAAATCGCACTTGGGGAGGCCTTCCAGCCCATATGTATCTAGATATCAACTGGTCCCAGGCTATGAAATATATATTAGTCGGGGGCTGCGGCAAGTTTTGCAGGAAAAACAGAACCCAGGGTAAAACATTTTACTTTATGGATTCTATGCGATTAAAAAAGTTTAAGGAGAAGTGGGACCATCTTGTCATATCCAGGGCCAGTTGGGAAGTAAGGGGTTCATAGTTTATATGGTCAGTAACTTCTAGGTTGGTCGCCAGTTTTACCCCCAAATATCGACCAAGGTCTTGATCGACAAGGTTGAGATCGTTCTTGATCCCATCGATCTGTTGACGCCTGTTCCAGTCTACTACTCTCTCAGTAGGACCCCGGTCTTGTCTTTTCCCGACCAAGAGACCCAGCCAGCTGGGAATCCTGTTGAGGAACCGGTCCCACCGGTGTCTCCCGAGCGACCGACTGGGCCAGTCTGATCCAGGTAGAGATCTCGGACCCCCTCAACCGAAAGGCGGAGGAAGGCGCACAAGCACTCCAAAAAGAGGTGACGCCATCGGTCATCCTCAGATGAGGAGAGGCTTCAGCGGAAGCTCCGCCAACGCTACAAGGATCTGATGTGGCAGCAGCTGATCCTGTCCAGGCCGAAGCTGACCACGGTCTCTACTCCGGCCATTACTTGGCTTTCGCCTCCTAGGCCGAGGCCAACCCCTTTGGAACTGTTTAAATCAGTTCCCCCACCCACGGAGCTGGCTAAACCCACTCTGGTTTGGCCGATATCGGTCTCTTCAATCGTGGTGTAGCTGCCACCTAAACAGCCTTTGGGTGGGGCTCCTACAAAGGAAGCTCAGTCACCCTCACGCTTGATTGCCCCAGGTACGTTGAAGGCGACCTCGGATTCAGACAACACTGACCTTCATTCTCACCCGCAGGATGACGAGTCGGCCAGTGATCTGTCGATGGAGGAAGGCCCTTCATCCTTTCAAGGGATTCTCCGCCTTATCTCCAAATCCACAGGGATGCCCCTGGAACCAATCCAGAAATGGGTGGAGTACCCTCTCACTGCAATTCTCAAGAGAGGGGATACCCCCGACGGAAGCCTTTCCTGTGGCCGCAGCCATTGTTGGCCCAGTCTTGGAGCTTTGGCAGCATCCTGCCTCCTGCCCAGCACCGTCTGCCTGGATGGCCCGCAAGTATGCAGTGCCCATGGGGTCCCTCTCAGGGTTCACAGAACATCCCTTGTCCGAGAGCCTTGTGACCGCCTCTGTGTTTAGATGTGCAGGCAGTTCTGCCGACACCGATAGACCCCTGGACAAGGAGTCCAAGAAACTGGACCACTCTGCCAGGAAGGTCTATGCGGCCTCCTCTTTATGCCTCCATCAGGCAAGCTCGGCTGACGTCATGGCGCACTTCTCCCATGCCCTTCATGGCGCACTTCTCCCATGCTCTTCTAGGGTCCTTGGACAAGGAGTCCAGGAAACTGGACGGTAAGTCAGACAAAACTTCAGTGGATAAGTCTGCCGTCGGCTCCTCTGACGACTGCACCGCCCAGGCCGTTAAGTCGGCTCCAGGCTCCTCCGGAGACCGCGCGGCTGCCGGTAAGTCGGCTCCCTCGGCTGGGGTCAGCTTGCCCGGCCCGGTCAATATGTCGGCCGGGGCCCCTCCTGACCACCCGACTCCACCCACCAAGTCCGGCCCCTGCAACTGCATCGGGCTCGGGTTCTGGCTGGGCCTCACAGCTCACCCAACATCTGGCGGGACCAGAGGAGAAAGCCCCTCCCGCCTCCTCCTCCTGCTTCGCCCATGCCCTCCAATTCTTGGCCAGTCGTCCTGCGATAGCGGCGGAAGCCCATACCATCCTGTCGATGTCCTGCTCCACATTCCTCTTTTTGGGGTCAAGGAGAAGAGGCTCCTCCCACCTACAGGTCTTTACTGTGAGGCACCTCCTCCGCCTTCCGCGGGCTTCCGGCGCTATCCCAAGACAGTACCGCAGCCGGGACCGCTGATCAGCTTTTGCATTTGGCCCCGACGCCAGGGCCCCTTCGATGCCGGATCCCCTTCTGGCGCTGGATCGATTGGTGCCGGTTCTGACGTCGGTCCCCCTGATGTGGGCTGTCCCGACGCCGGACCCTCAACCTATCTGTACGACGGCAGGTCCGACGTGGGTTCCCCCCAACTCCTGATCTGACGACGGGCTTATACCCGACCCTGAACTGTCCCACATTACCCATCGGGGTATCCTGGGGGTCCTACTCCAGACTGGAGTAACCTGGGACAGTTCTACCCTGGATTTCATCCCTATTCCCATTATATGGGATTCTAGGGTTACTATCTGCCACCGGTTATTCCACCCCCCCCCCCCAACCTCTGCCTACCCCATCTCCCACTGCTTCGGTTACCCTGGATTTTAAGACCTTGATATAGTCTTGGTGGCCGGGGGCTCGGTCGGAGTTGGCGGACCTGGAGACTAGGCTCCCACAACTGCGGTCTCCTAGGTCACCTTCCCCGAGCAGTTAATCTACAGCCACTATCCACATCTCGGGGAATGCGCGACAGGACGTTTCCCTTCCAGATACCAGACGCGAGGCAGACAAGGATGATGACGACAGTTCAGAGGGGAGGGAAGATTCCTCTGAGGAGGACCCTGAGGACACGAGGGGCAAGGTCTCGCCAAAGTCTCCACCATAAGACCCTGCCTTCTCCGACCTCTTGAGGGCCATGAAGGATTATTTTGACTGGTAGTTGGAGGAACAGGACCCCATGAGACAGAGACTCGCGGAACACCTAGACTTAGAGTCTCTGTCTCCCATCCCTCCTTGGATGGCCCCCCATTCATAACTCCCTCTTTGACAGGAGTGTCTCTATCATCGACAGAGCATCTTTTTCATGCTCCCCCATCGACTGCCCTCATTCCACTGTCGACGAAGCATATTATTCACCATGAAACAAAAGATTTTAACAACTTTTTTCTCCATCAATGGAGACTACTACTTTGATGTTGGCCCCTAGGGGTTCCTGACTTTCACTATAAAGACTTCTCATTTCCTAATACATATACTCATGGGGACATCTAACACAGATCGTGGGGTCACACCTCATGGGGAAAAAAATGGGCAAACCTGTATCTTTTGCCCTCATGAATGCACCACATTCATCATGTAGGGGAGAAACCCCTCATCAAAAGAATCCAAGATTATATTACCAGGAGGCACAAATTAATCCTCCAACGCCCACTACCATCAGCTACACCAATTATGATGGGCTGACAACCTAACACTATTGACCTGCCACCCTTGCAGGTACTCAATATAGAGCATATTATTAATACAGTTTTACAATCTCTGGGGTTTGATCATACATCTGATCCATATAATCCTCCTTCTCCGCCTCCACCAAAGAGGGCACCCCAGAGCTGGAACTCTCTCCCTCCTTACTTCCTCCTGTACCTATGAAGTAGTACTATTCAGATAATGAACACATAATGGAGGACCCTTCAGAGGAGATTTATTATGAGGGATGTCCTGACATGGACTTTCAGGAGATAGACTCCCCTTGTTCTATACCGTCCTCTTTTGGCATGGCTCAACCTTTCAGGGATGCTTTGCCCCCTGATGACCCCTGATTTACAGATATGATGGCGCAAATACAAAATAAAAAAAACATGAGGTTCTCTACAACAAGGAGCCAGTCCTGGTTATACAACCACTAATCTCTACATACCAAACTGCGATCACAGAGGCTTGGCGCCAATCTACGGCTGCCCCCACTCTATCCCGCAAAGCGGACCGACTTTATCAGGCCCCATTAGACTATCAATATTTATCTAATATGCCGGCTGCCAACTCAGTGGTTATCCTGGCCACCCATGATTGCACTAATAAACACTACACGGGGAAGAAAATATTTGCCTCCAGTACTCTGAATATTAGTATACTGAACTATATGGGTCATATGCTGAAATATCAACATACTTTAGGCACTCTGCCTTGAAAATTATTGACAAAGTACCTCCTTTTCCTTAAAAAGAACAACTGATACTTAATAATGAGCACTTTGACATCCCTTTTCCCACCATCTTTTAAAGTCGGGATATGATACAGTTGATACTTCAGCCAAACTTTCAGCCTCAGGCGTTGCTATCCACCCTCAGGCCTGGCTTAAAGTTTCCAGCCTTACACTTGACATATAACATAAGGTGGCTACCACCCCTTTTTTAAGTGATAAACTGTTTGGTACACAAACCATTTCTGGATGACCTACAAGCCTCCGGCAGACAATTATGTACAGTACAAAGCCTGTACTACAAACAACATAACCATTACAAATACTTTAGCATGAGAGGAAATTATAACAACCGAAGAGGTGCCTTTTGGGATAGAGGACAGACAGCAAGAGGTACATCCACTACCTCCAGACCTACCCGGGCCTGTCCTTGTGGCGGTACCTCCACCTCTCAATGATTTCAAATGACCAGCCCCCGTCTCCCTGATCGGGCCTCAGAGACGCTTGGGGGCCCTCCTACCTTAGATCCAGAGGCCTAAACTAAGAGGCTTCAATACAACAAGCCAGTCAAACTCTAAAAAGATAAACTTAACAAAATACATGCCCTGCCTTTCAAACTTCACGGTGGCATTCATTTATACAATGATATGGACGCAACAAAGAATATGTCCCTCACAGTGAGCACCATAAGGACGAGGGTACCAAAGTACGGGTCAGTCAGACCATCTCATCTGGGTTCATCGTGCCCTTCCGTGGTGGACACTTTGTTCCAACCTCAACCAGGGCCTACCATGCCAATAGACTTAACAGATGCATTTTTAATAAACTAAATGGCACACCTAGGCCCACATCAGACTCCTAGCACGTGGATTACCCCCACTGCACAGCACCACATCAATCTGTTAACGCTGGATGTTGCCATGCGGATTCCGCATATCCTCCATCCATACCTCTTACTGAGCCATCTGTTGATCCAACAAAATACAGAAAGGGATCCCCATCGCAGTTCTCCATGCAGAATAACAATCAAGATTTGGAGTCTAACAGTATAATTCTCATGGCCACACAACCCCGGGGCCATCTCAGTATATTAATAGATCACCTGAATCCACAATTCAGCGCACAAGGATGGAGACTACACAACCTTTTTCCACACTGGGGCACACCACACTAACATATCTGTTTGCATCCCCAGTCGACCACATGCTCCTCAAATACTTCTCCATTATCCAGAACACAAAGGGAAGCTTTATCAATGCCCTGTCGTGACCCTGGACAAGACCCTTCTTAGCTGTCTTCCCTCCACTACTAATACTTGACGAAATATTACTGAAACTCTTGAGGGAACTGGCCACTGTACTTCTCATAGCCCACACGTGGCCTTGACAGACCTGGCATCCCCTGCTATAACACCACCTAATAGCAACTGCGGTTGGATTGACACTCAGACCAGACATTCTGATGCAATGCCAAGACTCCTTTAGACACCACAAGTTGAAAGGTCTGCGGTTTCCGGCCTGGCTTCCGAAGACATCCTCATAAATAGATTACAGGTATCTGACAAGGTAGCAGACATCCTTCTTGCTGCCCGCAAGACAGCTAGCAGAGAAACGTACAACTCTTAAGTGGAAATGCTTTGCCATTTGGTCAGCATCTCAATCATTAGATTTGTATTCTTGCCACTCACAAGGATACTAGACTATTTGGCCAAATTATTCGCTGAGGGCCTCAGCTATTCTTCCATTAAAGTCCACGTGGCCGTCATTTCGGCTTTCCACGTACTACTGGATGGCCACTTAATATATCAAAACCATTTGTTCAAAATGTTTTTAAAGGGCATGTTGCACTTGAAACCTCCTATTCACATGCCCATTCCACCATGGGATCTGAATTTTATAATAAAAAAACTAACAGTAGAACTGTTTGAACTTGCGACCTTCGTTTTTTTTCATGGAAAACGCTATTTTGGTAGCTGTTACATCTGCAAGACGCATATCCAAGCTTCATGCTCTCATGTGCAAGGAACCTACCTTATATTTCGTAAGGAGAGGGTGGTGCTTCGCACGAATCCATCCTTTCTCCCTAAAGTGGTCTCGGAACAGACCCTTAATCAGACCATCGAACTACTGTCTTTTTCCCAGAGTATTCCAGTTAAGGAGAACATCTCTTACATATGATGCATGTTCACCGCATCCTACAATACTATACGAACAGGATGAAAGATATTTGGAAAACTTCTCAACTTTTCGTCTCCTTCGCTCTGGGTTGTCAAGGCTTACTGGTCACTAAACGTACCCTATCAGGTTGGTTAGCCCATTGCATAACTTATTGTTATAACAAATTCAACAAACTCTTACCGGGTCATGTTCAAGCTGACTCCACTATGGCCATAGCAGCCACTGCGACTTGTTTCAAAGGAGCTTCTATCACCGACATTTGCAATGTGGCCACCTAGTCCATCATCCATACCTTTACCAGGCATTATAACTTGGATGTGGCCTCTAGAAGACGAACGACCTTCAGCCGCACTGTTTTACAAGGCATACTATCGTAATTGTCCTCCCCATTGGGACATAACTGCTTGGGAATCTCCCAGAAGTAATGACCTACTGCAAGAGACCATTCCGTAGAAGATAGTGCAGTTACGTAAGATCTTACTGTAACAGTAGATCTTCGAGTAATGTGTCTTGCAGTAGGTAGTTTCCCTCCCTCCGTCCCCCTGCCTTCTCTAACAAGGGAAATAATAGGACTTAGGGTTGGGACCCATTGGTACCTCTGTCCCTCGCTTTTGCAAGCTGAACCCAGAGGGGAACAGAGGATACCAGGAACCACCCACTTTTATATGCAGAACTAGGAAATGATTTCATGTGTGGGTGGTCCCTGGTGAAAGACTGCTGGAAGAAGCTGCCGTGTAGTAGCACCACCTTCTGGAACCTCCCAGAAGTAATGACCTACTGCAAGAGACATTCCTCGAAGATCTACTGTTAAGGTATGCTCTTGCGTAACAGCACTTTCTAGGAGTGGTATATGTTATTCATCCACACTGACCCACCCGACCTCCCCGGCTGCAACACACAAACCTGGCTTCCATCGGGCTAAGGGCGGAGCCAAGGGCTATACCACCCAGGTGGGTGGGAGGAGCCAGCTTGAAGACCTTCCGGCAATCCTTAAAAGGGAAAGGGACATGCCAATAAGTGTGGATGAACAATATATACCACTACTAGAACTACTGTTATAGGTCTTAGACCTCATAGTCTCAAACAGGGGCAGTGAGAGGATCTCAGATCTAGAAGTGGGTTGCCATCTGGGAACAAGTGACCATCAAACGTGTGGTTCTCAGCTACAGAGTCAAGCCATACAAAAGTGAGGGTACTGGACTTCAGGAGGGCTAACTTTGGCAAGATGGGAGAGTGCCTCAGAAAAGCACTAGCAAACAGGCTAGAAGGAGGTGTGAGCAACAATGGGGAATCATCAAAACTGCCATCACAGAAGCAACAAGCCTTTGTGTGAAGCAAATAAACAAATGAAAACGAATGAAAAAGCCACTATGGTTCTCAAAAGAGGTGGCTGTGAAAGTCAGGAAGAAAAAGATAGCATTCTGGAAGTATAAGGAAACACAGAAGGAGCAGGACAGAGAGCTGTACCAGATAAGGCAGAAAGAAGCAGGGAGGGAAGTCAGAATAGCAAAGGCCCAAACTGAGGAAAAGATAGCCAACTCGGTTAAGAAGGGATAAAACCTTTATAGGTACATCAGCGTAAAAAGACAAGGGAGGGATAGTGAGGCTGAATAGAATGAACGTGGGTGGGCAGAGGGACAGTGAAAAGCAGGGATACTGAACATATTTCTGCTCAGTATTCACAAAAGAGGAGGGGGAAGTGCCTAATCCAATTAACAGAAGCACTCTTGATAGGGGGGTCGATCCCAGTTCTTTCACAGAAGAAAGGGTTCTGCAAGAACTCCTAAAACTGAAGGTGGACAAAGCAATGGGGCCTGATGGAATTCACCCCAGAATTCTAAAAGAATTAAGGGGGGAACTAATGAAACCACTGTCTACACTTTTTAATAAATCATGGGAGGATGGTGTGGTACCCGAGGACTGGAGGAAGGCGGATGTGATTCCTCTTCACAAAAGTGGGACCAAGACAGAGACAGGAAACTACAGACCTGTCAGTTTGACCTCTGTGGTAGGGAAAGTGATGGAGTCACTTCTGAAGGCAAGAATAGTGGAGTACCTAGAGGCCAGTGGGGCACAGGACCCAAGGCAGCATGGGTTCACAGCGGGAAGGTCATGTTAGACGAATCTAATAGATTTCTTCGACTGGGTGACCAAAATAGTAGACCAGGGAGGGGCTGTGGACATGGCCTACCTAGACTTTAGCAAGGCATTTGACACAGTCCCACACAAAAGATTAATAGTCAAATTAACCAGCCTGGGAGTGGGTCCCAGGGGTGGTAGCCTGGGTAAAACATTGACTGGACAACAGGACACAGAAGGTAATTGTAAATGGAGTCCACTGTGAAGAAAGAGGGGTTACTAGTGGGGTACCGCAGGGTTCAGTATTGGGTCCAGTCCTTTTTAATGTCTTCATCAGTGGCATTGCAGAGGGACTGGAAGGAAAAGTATGCCTCTTTGCAGATGACACAAAGATCTGCAACAGGGTTGATACACAAGGAGGCGTGGAAAGGATGAGAAGGGACTTGGTAAGGTTGGAGCAATGGTCGGAAGTATGGCAGCTAAGATTCAATGCAAAGAAGTGCAAAATAATGCACCTGGGAAACAAGAACCCAGGGGAAGAATACACAATGGGGGGGGGGAGGTAGTAACAACAACAAAAAAGGAAAGGGACCTGGGGTAATCATATCAGATGACCTTAAAGTTAGACAAGCAATGTGAGAAGGCAGTAGGGAGGGCTGGGGGTATACTGGGATGCATAGGGAGAGGCATCAGCAGCAGAAAACAGGAAGTGGTTATCCCTCTGTACAGACAGTAGGTGAGACCCCATCTGGAGTACTGTGTGCAGTTTTGGAGACCTCATCTACGCAAGGACATAGACAGGATGGAAGCAGTCCAGAGGACGGCAACTAAAATGGTGCAGGGTCTACATCAGAAACCATATGAAGAGAGACTGAGAGAGCTTAATATGTATACCCTTGATGAAAGGAGGGACAGGGGGACATGATAGAAACTTTTAAGTACCTCAGTGGAATCAACAAAGTCCAAGAGGGTAGCATCTTTCAGAAAAAGAGACGTGTAAGAACAAGGGGACATAATTTAAAGATAGAGGGGGCGGTTCAGGGCAATGTGAGGAAGTATTATTTCACAGAGAGGGTAGTGGATGCATGGAACAGCCTTCCTGAGGAGGTTGTGGGGTCTAAAACTGTGGGAGAATTCAAGAATGCATGGGACAGACATAAGGCAATACTTGTGGGGGGGTAGGAAGAAATAGGCTGTTGGTTAACTAGGATCTGCGGCCTATCCTGTAGGTAGGGAAATGGGCAGACTAGATGGGCCAAGCGGTCCTTATCTGCCGTCAAAGTCTATGTTTTATGGAATCATGGATGTGTTGTTCATCCACACTTATTGGCATGTCCCTTTCCACTTTAATCTTGCCTGAAAAAACCTTCAGTTATTCCGAAAATCCATCTAGTTCACATTAGCAATTGCGACTACTTACCTTCGACTATGGAAGACAAGTCTTCCCCGGATTTCGCCGGTGTTCCTGCGGACAGAAGATGTCACGCACTGATCCCCACACCACATGCGTCTACTGCCTCAGTGTTGACCACGACACCTCGAAGTACGATTTTAGTTTAGTATTTCACCCTAACGTCCTCAATGACTGTCTCACACGCCTGAAGTTGGGGAGTCCGGAAAAACTGAACCCTCTTGTGAAATCTAAGGAGGCTTGGTGGGCGGTCTCCGCAGCTGCGGGATCAGCCGAGCAATTGAAATGCGTGCAATCCTTCGAGGAGGAAGCAGCTTGGGTTGCAGAAACTTCTCTGAGCTTCTTTGTTCCACTCAACTTGGGATCGACCTGCTCAGGTTCCCTCCGAGAGTTGTGCCAGTCTCCCCTGACTAAGGGAGAGTGTCCTGCGGGCACACATTCCTCTTGGTCCCGTAAGCGGGAAAAGGACCTGGGATCATCTTCGTCTCGACAGAGGTGCTCTTGGGATCGGGAGAGATCTCGGTCCCAGGAACCGGCAGTCTCGACTTCAGTCGAAATTGCCTCTTTGGTCACTGGCTTCTTGACTTTGCTGTCTAGTCAGTCAGTCAACCAAAGTTGAAATCGTCACTGACCCATTGTCGCCGACTCTGGTTGATAATTCCCTCGATTGGTCTCCGGTTCTTAGTTTCCCCGACGAGGAGACCCAGCCTGCTGGGAATCCTGTTGAGGAAGTGGTTCCGGACCCCGAGAAATCACCGGTCCAGCCGGTGTCTCCCGAGCGACCGAATCGGTCTGTCCAATCTTGATCGAGGTCCAGGACCCCCTCGACCGAAAGGCCGAGGAAGAGCCACAAGTGCTCTAAAAAGAGGCAATGCCATTGGTCGTCGTCCTCGGATGAGGAGAGGCTCTGGCGGAAACTCCAGCACTACGAGGACCTTGTGTGTCAACTGCTGAGTTTGACCAGGCACAAGCCCACCCCGGCCATTACTTGGCTTTCGCCTCCTAGGCCGAAGCCGACTCCTTAGGAGCCAGTCGGGTCGGTTCCCCCACCCGCGGAGCCGGCGAAACCTCCGGTTTGGCCTAAACTGGTCTCTCCACCAACAGTGGTGGAACCACTGCCCAAGCAGCCTGTGAGAGGGGCTCCTTCTAAAGAAGATAGGCCAGACACTGGGCTTCCCCGGCGTCTTTCGGTCACTGTCACCCTGGACTGCCCTCAGCAGGTCGAGGGTGACCTGGGCGGTCGACCGTTATATCCGGATTCCTCGGATTTGGATGCGACTGGCCTGCATTCTCATCCTGGGGATGACGAATCGGCCAGTGGGTTAGAGATGGAGGAAGGTCCTTCATCCTTTCAGGGCATTCTTCGCCTCATCTCTGAGTCCACAGGGATGTCCCTGGAGCCAATCCAGAACAAGGCGGAATACCCTCTCACAGACATCCTCAAGAGAGGGGATACCCGACGGAGGCCTTTCCTGTGGCTGAGGCCATTGTTGGCCCGGCTTTAGAACTCTGGCAGCGCCCTGCCTCTTGTCCAGCACCATGCAGGCAGTGCCCATGGGGTCCCTTGCGGGGTTCACAGGGCACCCTTTGGCTGAGAGCCTGGTGACCGCCTCTCTGTTCATGCATACTGGCAGTTATGTCGGCACTGACAGACCTCCCGAGAAAGAGTCCAAACTCTTGGACCATTCAGCCAGGAATGTCTATGTGGCTTCTTCCTTGGGCCTTCGTCAGGCAAGTTCGCCCGTCAGTTCGCACACTTCTCCCATGCCCTCTTAGGGTCTTCGGATGAAGTCCTCCCATACCTCCCCGCGGACATGCAGACCACGGTCAAGCAGGTCCGGGATCGGGGCCGAGCTGTTGCCAAACAGCAGCTTCAGACAGCCCTGGATATTGGGGATTCTTGTGCTCGTTCGATGGCAGCTGCAGTTGCCTCTCTTCGCAGGACTTGGCTGAGACTCTCCTCCTTCCCGGCGGATACTCAGCACAAACTGGCTGATGTGCCTTTCCTGGGCACCAATCTTTTCGGCCCGGGTGTGGCTGGTCATCTCCAGTGTATTGAGCAGTCCAGTGCCACCTTGGACTCTACTTCTGCCAAGGGTTCTTCGGGCAAGAACCAGCAGAAGAAGAAGCCTTTTTGGCACTCTACCTCTGCAGCACAGCGGCCCTCCTTTAAAGGAGGACAGCAGCAGCAGCAGCAGGCTCAAGCTTGGTGCCCCCAGCCCGGGCCCGTAAAGGAGGCCGAGGTTCTTGTCCTGGATCCTTCTCCTCCAAGCCTGCTCAGTGACGAGGCGGGGGCTGCCGCCCCCTCTCCCGTCATGCCAGCCCTGGGTGCTTCCATGGGGGGACGACTCCGCCACTTCCTTTCCGCCTGGTCCGCTGTCACTTCAGACAGGTAAGTTCTCGAAGTGGTTGGCCAGGGACTGCCTCTGGAATTCGAGCAGTACCCTCCAAGCTGAACCCGCGCCCCTCGGGAGGAAAGCGTATCCGCCCAGACTCGGTCGGCTCTCCGAGACGACATTGCTCAGCTCCTCCTCAAGGAAGCAGTAGCTCCAGTGGCGGATCCTCCAGCAGACCCAGGCTTCGTCTCCAGGTACTTCCTGGTGCCCAAGCAGATGGGGCGCAGGCGCCCCATTCTAGATCTGCACTACCTGAATCAATATCTCTGGTCACGCACCTTTTGGATGGTCACTCTGTCCCAGATCATACCATCCTTGGAGCGAAACATGTGGTTCTGTTCACTGGATCTTCAGGTCGCGTTCTTTAACGTCCCAGTCCGTCTGTCCCATCAGCGGTTCCTCCGCTTCAGAGCCAAAGGGACCCTGTACGAGTTCCAAGCCATGCCGTTTGGCCTGTCATCGGTCCCACGGGTCTTCACCAAATGCATCACAGTGGTGGCAGCCCATCTCCGGCTTCCGGGGGGGGGGGGGTCAGAATCTACCCCTACCGCGACGATTGGCTCTTGGCAGGTCCCACCCAACAAGAAGTGGAGAGGTCCAAGGATCTGGTCCTCCAAACCTGCTCCCAGCTCAGCCTCCTGATCAACGAGGCCAAGTCGGAACTCGTACCTTCCCAGGTGATGTGCTTCACCGGGCCAGAGCTCGACTCTCGTCTTACCAGAGCTCGGCTCCCAGAGGACAGGGCGGAGGTTCTCTACTCCTTTGCCCAATCATTTCTGGTTGGGCAATTGTACCCTGCCTGGTACTTTCTGCGCCTTCTGGGTTACATGGCAGCGTGCACCTCAGTGGTCCGTTGGGCCCGGTTGAACATGCGCCTACTTCACTGGGTGCTGGCTGCCCAGTGGACTCCACGCCACAGTCATTTTGACCAACTGATCACTGTAACCCAGAAGATGTGGGACGTTCTCCAGTGGTGGACCACCCCAGACCGATTGCAGGAAGGGATTCTGTTTGCCCGAGCCAACGGCCGTCCTTACGACTGATGCCTCTCTCATGGGCTGGGGAGCCCACATGGGGGACAACAGGGCCCACGGGTTCTGGACCCCCGAGGTGTCCCGATACCACGTCAACCTGTTGGAGCTCAGAGCAGTCAGACTGGTACTGTCAGCTTTCGCTCCTCAGCTCCGGGGTCAAGTGGTTCAAGTCCAGACGGACAATACCATGACCATGTACTACCTCAGCAAACAGAACGGCATGCACCCCCGTCTGCTGTGCAGAGAGGCACTCCACATCTTGACACACGTGAGCCGTCTGGAGGCAGATCTCTTAGCCATCCATGTGGCAGGAGCCTCAGACCATCTGGCAGATGCTGTCAGCCGCTTAGGCCAGACATCCCACGAGTGGTCTTTCCATCCAGAGATGGCTTACAGCCTGATCTTCCCTTGTCAGTCTTCACCATTCATTACTGCTGGGTGTAAGCCGGAGGCACACGCCTGCTATGGGAGTTTTTTTTTTTTTTTTTTTTTGAGGGAGGAGTCTGCACTGCCCACGACAGTGACGCACTGTGTGGTGCGCGAGGAGTGACTGTTAGGCACTGCAGACTCCTCCATCATCCCATTTCTGTTTCTCCCGCCATCGGGGCTGTACCTGCTGCGTATGTGAGAAAGTTTTTCTAGTGCACCATTAGGCCTAGTTAGTTTTCAACGCAGTTTGTCAACTCCTGCATCCCGGTTCTACATCCCAACGCAGTTGAAGCCGGTAAGACCGTTTTATTTATTTTATTTTCGACGGCACTGGGAGCATTTCTGTTTATTATTTAATTTTGCATCATGTCCGATTCGGAGGCCAAGCATAAATCGAAGGTGGGCCTTGCCGCTATGCGTCGTTGCCCTTGCGGCTGACATTTTTCTGTCAAGAACCGGTGTGATGTTTGTCTTCGGTGCTTGGGACCCAACCATGATATGGAACACTGTGACACCTGTTTTTCCATGGACTGCTGTGTTTTAGAAATCTGTGCGTTTAAATTCAGCAGGGTTCCGCAGACTTTTGGAGGACGACATCGCCCACAGGTTTCACAGGCCAGATCTCTTGACCCTTCCTCCGGGTCCCCTCCCAGGTCTATACGGCCAGGCGAGGAGGGAACCTCCTCCACTTCCAGCCTTCCCAAGGAGGAGGTCTCTTCTTCGGCGCCGGAGGAACGGTGTGATCCCTCCCGGGCTCGCATCATTGGTCCTGTCCCGGCAGTCACCTCCTCGGAGGTGCAGGCTCCCCCAATGTCGCGGCCTGCGGATGTGGGGCCCGGCACTGGTGGACCCTCGATGCCGCCTTGCGACGCTGCTGTGGTTCCCGGCACCGTCTGTGGGGCGGGGGACTCTAGCAGCGCCGTTGACGTCGTCACAGCCTATGTCGGTGCCATCACAGGAGAGGTTCCTGAGGTTGCCTCTTTGTAGATCACTCTACTCAACTTCTCTTCGTGGGAGGATGACTCAGAGATGGACCCGGACTGGCAGACTGAGTCTTCCAATTCGGAACTCTCTGTAGGCAGCGGTGTCGGGTGACCCAGTGTTCCTCTCCCCGATTCCCCGGAGCAGGTTCGCCTCGAGGGTCCCATGGCTAGGGGTGGCCTAGGATCTTCTGCGGCCGATCTTTCCGGGTTTCGTGAGAGGATGCCTCCTCCTGAGAGGGCCCAGGCAGCTGCCGTCTCTGGTGCTGCTGAGGCTCTTCGAGAGAGGGTAGAGAGCCCCGCTTCTGTGACCTCCATCCGGAGGCTCCCGCAGCAGGGACCTCCTACACTGGTATAGAGGAAGAGGGCTGCTTCAGAGTCTAAGGGGTTGAGAGGTCAGGGCAAGGAGCAACGACGCATTCCCACTGCCCTGAGGAGTGTGGGGAGGAGTCGTGGCACTGAACCCCATCTTTCTCCTGAAGTCTCCAGAGCACCTCCTAGTGGCGGTACTGAGGGTTGCCCTTCTGGACACACGCAACCACAGTCGCATCACAGAGGAGAGTCCCCTTCTGGGCTCTGCCTTGGCACATTATCTTTTTGCAACCCAGCATGATCTCGGGGTCCGCAGTCTTGGGTGGCATCGCTCCCTGGATCTCAGAGCCCTGGCAGAGGCCAGGCACGTGCCCTTAGGTGCCCCTCGCCCATCCCTCTACAGCCACACCCCCGGGCCATGTGGGTCATATGGGACCATTAACTTGGGAGGCGTTCAGAGCTACGCGGCGGCCTTCCCTTCCACATATCGCCAGGGCTGTGATCAACAGGTTTTCCGCCTGTCAGCCGCCCCCCCCGCCCGCAGAGGAGTCTTCTGAACATTCACGCTCACTTCCTCCTCGACGACTTCTCCTGAGGAAGAGGAACCTTCTGTCCACCTCTCCTCCGACGCTGATTTCACTGAATATCAATGGTTCCTTTCGAGGCTGGTTTCAGAACTTTGTATCTTCTACATCCTCGGGACAATACCGAGTGGCAGACGCGTGCATTCCTCAGCGAATTCAGCGCTCGCCACCTTGTGCTGCCTTCCTGGCTGATCCCCTTCCAACAGGCGACTATCCGCACCTGGCAGTCTCCAGCGCCCCTTCTCCAGCCCCGGTAGACTACAGGAGATGGTATTGTGCCCCCCATGAGTCTCTAGGTTCTCTACCTCACCCACCTTTGGGCTTGACGTCCCTAGACACTCCTTCCGGGCTTCGGCGCCTGGCACACGACAGACCCCCGGATCCGGATTCTGCTGAATTTGATCGGTGGGGACGAAGAGTCTTCCCATCAAGTCGTGTGTTGATGTGCATAGGTTCACATCAGGCACACCACGCTGCCTACAACGGGCATCTGTGGTCGATGCTAGTGCAGGTTCTGGCATCTGTGCCTGATACGGAACAGTCTAGACAAGCCATTGTCCTTTCTGCACAGGGTCTGGAGCTTGCAAGGCACCAAGCGAGGGCATTGTATGATGCCAACAAGGTGGCTTCCTGACTAGCAGGGACAGCAGTTTGCATTAGGCGGACAGCATGGCTTCGTCTGTCCAGACTGTCAGCCATTGCCCGGCGTAGGGTGACTGCCTCCGCTTTCTGAGGGACCCGCCTGTTCTCCCGAATAGCGAGGAGGATACTTCAGGGGCGTCCTGTGTCCCCCCGGCCATGGGGGACACCCCCTTGCCCCCAGCAACCTTAGACTGCCTCAGTCTGTTGATTAGGGTCTCCCCATCCTGCTTTCCACCAGTAGGAAGCTGAGGGATATGTTCCCTTGGGGCCGAAATTCAGGACCCCTTCGGGAGGGCTTGGTGCTCACCCAGCAGTAATGAATGGTGAAGATTGACAAGGGAAGACATGAAAATTGCGTACCTATCATAATTATTTATTTTCTCTTGTATCTTCACCATTCATTACTGAATCCCTCCCACCTTCCCCTCATGGGCCTTATTTCTTGGGCGTTTCCCCCACCCTGCTTTTCTTCCTCTTCCCCTCTAGGGGGGTTTCATCCTTTGGTTCCTTGAGACCTTCTGTTCTTCTCTAAAAACATGTAGAAGGATTTGAGGAGGAGGTGGGGCGAGCGAAACTTCGTCCTTTTCATCTGAGGGAACTCTTTCTCATTTCTTGGAAGGTTTTTCCTTCTGGGAACTTCTCGAGACAGATTAGCTCAATCTCCTGACATCAGGGTTAGTCTCTTACACAGTCCTCTAACCCTCAGGCAACCCTCAGTCTTCGGACTTATCTGATGTCCCTTATTGTCTGGTTACACCAGACCAGGGCTAGTCTAGTCTGTTCTAGCCCAATTCGAAAATTACATTTTGGTCTGGTCCATTAACACTGCCTTCTCAAGAGAGTGCCCTCTCCTAGGTCCCCCCACCGCCCCATGCTAGCACATATCCGTGTGGTACAGGGGTCTTTTTTCCTTTTCCTAGTTGGGGGCTCTCCTGAACAGTGCTTGCCTTGGCATTCTGTGAGCTCTCAGCTTGAGTGAGGGGTAATAGGATAGCGGGATGTGTAGGGAAATCTGCCTCTTTCGTTTTAAGCTGTCTAGAAGGTTCGTTTGAACCATCTGAACCAGTTTTATCTGAGGGATCCTTGTTCCCTGCTCAAGATCCGAGCTGATAAACTTCAGGCCAATTTCTCTCTGGATTGTGGCAATATTTTTCCCTCCGCCCAATATCCTCTTCTTTCCCCTTTCTTCTCTCTTCCTTTCCCTTATCTGTTCCTCCCTCAGAGCTGCCCAAGGAAGGAGGCCCTCCGGTCTCTTAGGGTAGGATCTTCTCTTTCCTGTCTTTTTCGGCTTAGTCCTTTTTCAGTTTGTTTCCTTTCCTTTTACTATCCCTTGCCTCGCTCTTATTCTTCTATTCTTTTATTTCGTCTCTTCGGCTTACAGAACTGGGATGGATGAGGAGTCTGCGGTGCCTAATGGCTGCCCTAGGTACTCGTAGTTTATCGCTCGTGATGGGCGCCAACTCCTCCCTCCCAAAAAACTCCCATAAGCGGGTGCGTGCCTCTGGCTTACACCCAGCAGTAATGAATGGTGAAGATACAAGAGAAGATCAACAATTATGGTAGGTATGTAATTTTCATTTCTCCCACTGGGGCAAACCTATGGTGGACCTGTTTGCCTCCAGGGAAGACACCAAGCTGAGGCTGTTTCATGCCCACCCTCCTCAGCAGGGCTCACTGCAGGGGGATGCATTCTCGAGGCCATGGACCCCAGGCCTCCTCTGCGCCGTCCCTCCATTTCCCTTGATCCACAAGGTGCACCTGAAGGTGAGGAGGGACAAGGCGAGGGTGATTCTGGTAGCCCCAGACTGGCCGCGCCAGTTCTGATATCCAGATCTCCTCAGCTTCTGCTGCAGGCCCAGATCTGATCTCTCTGTCAGGGGAAGGTATACCATCCGGACCTTCAATCCCAGCACCCCACAGCCTAGCTAGAGTTTCAGACTTTGGGTCTTTCTGAGGATATCCTTGTCACAAACCCACTCAGCAGGTCAGCCCTCTAATCCCAAAGTGCCAACCTCTGAGCGTAGAATTGTGAACAGTTTAACAGAACAAGGTAACTCTGTTGTCGGTTTTGTGGGTTCGAGTCACCTTAGTCCCAAGTTCTGGAGGGATTCATACTGATAACCTATTGTTAGCGTACCCAGTTGTCAGGCTCAGATAATTCTGTCTTCGGGGGGCCAGATATCTTTGCCTACGGGCACCTAATGAGGTATTTCAAAATGAACCTTTAGAACTCTATGCAAGACCTAGAGAACTCTTAACTGTTTCCCAGTTTGGTACCACAATAAGCTCATGCACAGCGTCAACTATAACCATCTAAGCTTCGCTTATATAAAAAGAAGATCTTACTTCAAGAGGGCTCTTGCAGTAGGTAATTACATATAGGACTGATGCCAGCAGGCTTCAGGACCCCACGGAAAAATTTCTAGCTAGCAGTCTCTAGCGGGGGACCGCCCCCACGTCAGGTGACTGACGTCATGCGACATCAGTATAAAAGGGCGGTCCCCCACGCCTGCCTTCCAGTTCTTTCCCACAGTTGGCTCGTGTCAGTGCCTCGCGGTAAAGTTCAACGCTCGTCAGCCTGTCGTCGGTAGTTCTACCTTCGTCTTTTTCTTGATTTAATTAAATAACTAGTTTACTTTTTCAGTGGTGTATGTCGTCCCCTACACCCTCCGAGCACAAAAATAAGTGCGACTCGTGCGGCGCCTAACTCCCGCACAAGGACGGCTATTCCCAGTGTCTGTTCTGTCTGGGCCCGGATCATCAGGTGGAGAAGTGCCAGCATTGCCTGAAATTCAGCGCCGCAGATGGAGGCAGAAGTCCCTGAAGGCCCACATCCTTAAAGAAAATGACCTCCATGGAGAAGGAGTTTAAAAAGCTCAGTCAGGCTTCTACTTCCCCCAAAGGCCATCGTAAGAAGAAGGAGAAGCATCGGGACTGGGGCTCCTTGTCCACCGCGACTTCGGCTGGAGTCGCCGTGTTACAGATCATGTCCCCCCATGGGGGACCGCTCCGCGATGGCCATCTTGGAGGCTTCCAAGACAGCATTGGCCCGCCCATCTGGCTCTTGCTCATGCCCTTCAGGCTCCTCCGGGCTATTGGAGGCCCCCACTCCCGGTAAGGCCGCCGTCGTGCGGCCTACTGGTGCGAGTGGCTCCAGTAAGCCGGATATCAGCTCCTCTGACGCCCGCCCGGAAATGGCCGCTAAGTCGCTCGACCCGTTGGGGCGGCGCACGGCCCCTGTTCCGCCCGACCAGACCATCCCTCCCTTCGTGGCCTTCCTCAGGTGACGGGTCCGCTAAGTCGGACATCAGCAGAGGGACTCCGCTGATAATTCTGACAGGGCTGCCTGATGACCGCGCGGCGGCCAAGCTGACGCCGGACCCTGTTTCGTTCCCTGTTCCCAGCTTCTCACAGCCTTTGCTGCCCTCCGGGGACCCTGAGTCTGCTCAGCCTGACCCCGGGGATTTTCCCCCTCCTTCCCCAGGCGATGCCGAGGATCTTTCTGCACCCCCGTCAGGTCTCCCACCCGCTGGGCGAGCGACCTGACGCCGGTTCCCCGGACGCCGCCTCCGACACGGTCCTGCCTACACCGGGCTGACATCCCCTACGATACCACCCCACGCTGGACCTGCTGCCTGCCGTGCCTCCGGTTCCAGGTCCGCCTGCCGTCTGTCCTGGCGAACCCCCCCCCCGTTCCGGGGTATCCGACACCATCATACTCGGGTTCACAGTATCCGGTGCCCCAGTACAGAACGTCGGCCTATCCGACACCAAAGTACACGGTGCCTCATTACCCGACGCCGGGTTACCCGCTGTCTGGTTACAGATACACTCAGTATCCGTATTCCCCATCTCCGGCCCCTCAGCCGCCTTGGATTTGATGGAGACTCTCGCCTCCTGGTGGGCTGAGGCCAAGGCTCAGCTCACCAGAGAGGTGGAGAGTCGTCTCCCGGTGACGGTACCGATCCCGGTTCCCGTACGTCCGAGACAAGTGACTCCCTCCCCACCTCCAGATACCAGAGGCGAGCCCTCCGGTTGCAGGGCAGGATACGCTTCCCAAAGGGTCCGTTCCTCCCCCACACCGTGGAGGGGAGTCGTAGTCTTCCTCCTCAGACACCTAGGATGTCTCCGATGGTTGTTCCGACCTGGACGACAAGCCCTGCTCTCCGGATAAACCTAGACCAAGGACTCCTCTGAAGTCCCCTCTGGAGGATCCTTTCTGCACGGAGTTGCTGCACAAAATCCAGGAGGTTCATCAGTGGCGCTCCTTGGAGCCGGATACACAGCATAAAAAACTCGCTGTGCACCTGGATCTGCCCGAGACCGCTCCGACCTTGGTGCCACCCTGGATTGAGCCTCATGCCGACCTTGTTTCCACTATTTGGAAGCAAGCGTCGGCAATAGCTCCTCTTCCCCCGGAAGTCAGACAGGCTATATCAGGCTCCTGAGGGTGTTGACTCCCTTAAGTCTCATCCTCAAGCTGACTCGGTCGTGATTAGCACCGCTCACGGTCGGTCAGCTAACCCGAAGCATTTGAGCTCGTCACCACCTGACAAAGAATCCCATCTTCTGGACCAGTATGGCAAGAAGGTCTTCACTTCTTCTACTCTGGGTATTACGGCCCTGAATTATGTCGGTCATATGGGGGATTACCAGAAAATAGTTCTTAGTGAGGTGGAATCCAAGTTGGACTACCTTCCTGATTCTCAGGTGAAACAGGAAGTGGCTGGTCTTGTCCGCTGTGCACGTTCGGCCAGTCGGCACATTCTTTGTGCCACGTACGATGCAGTGGATGCTGCTGGTAGGAGCTCGGCTTTCACCGTGGGTTTACGGTGTCATGCCTGGCTCCATGTGTCAGGGTTGGTCTTGGAAGTGCAGTCTGCTATCCAGGATGCGCCTTTTCGGGGTTTGGTGCTGTTCGGGGGTGATGTCAAGGACATTATCACCGATCTGCAGGAGAAGGGGACTGCACTAAAGTCTGTGGACTCCATGTACAAACCCCCTCAAATGCAGCGTCTTCCCTTTCGCAGACTGAATCGGCAAAAGGCGAAACCTCAGGGAAAACAGGCCAATAAACGTTGCCCCTCGGCTGCCCCCCGCCCAAAAAGCAGTGGGGCTTTAGCCGCAACGCTGCCTCACACCACCTGACTCTTTCCTCTCCCACAGCCTCTGGGGTCTCCAGAGAAACCGGTAGGAGGGAGGTTCTCCCTCCATCTTCCGGGTTGGGAGAGGATAACTTCAGACACTTGGGTGCTCCAGCTGATTGCAGAGGGATACTCAATAGAGTTTTTTTTTAAGAAATCTCCTCTAAACACTCCCCCCTCCTCTCCCCCGTCGTCATACTCTCAGGAACATCATCTTCTGGTTCGGGAAGAAATTTACACCTTTCTTTGAAGGAGGCTATAGAACCGTCACCCCCTCTTCTGAGGATGGGGTACTATTCTAATTTCTTCCTGGTCCCGAAAAAGTCGGGGGACGTGAGGCCAATTCTCGACCTCAGCTCCCTGAACTTGTTAATGGAGTACAAGAGGTTCAGGATGCTCTCTCTGCAGAGTCTCCTGCCCCTTTTTCAGCCGGGACAGTGGCTGTGCGCTCTGCATATCCCTATCCGCTCTTCCCACTGATGGCGCTTATGTTTCCAGGGGACCACTACCAGTTCAAGGCCCTCCTGCTTGGTCTTTCCTCGGCGCCCCAAGTGTTCACTAAATGCCTTTCAGTGGTAGCGGCCCACCTGCATGCCCAGGGTGTACAGGTTTTCCCATACCTGGACGATTGGCTCCTGGTGGCCCCGTCCAGGGAGGAACTTCTGTGCTTCCTTTCCCTTACCTGGCAGGTTTTTGCCTGCCTGGGTATTACCATCATCCACACCAACTCCCACTTCATCCTGTCCCAAAGGCTTCAGTTTATCGGGGCTATCCTGGACATGACCTCTGGCATGGCTTTCCTGCCACCGGACAGGGCGGCCACACTCCAGTCTCAGGTCAGCCTGTTGTCCAGCCACAGGCGAGTCAGCGCAAGGTCGGTCCTTCGCCTCCTCGGGGTCAGGGCGGCTGCGATTCCGACAGTCCCTCGCGCTCGGCTCCACATGAGAATCTCTTAGTGGAAGCTTTGGTCTCAATGGGATCAGCTGGTGGACGACCTAGATCAACTCGTTCTGGTCTCCACTCCTATGACTCGGGACTTGCAGTGGTGTATGGTTCAGGAGAACCTTTGCCGGGGAGTTCCCTTCTGTCTTTCCCCCCAGACGCTGAATACAGACGCCTCGGGTGAGGGTTGGGAGCCCATTTCTGGCCTCCCAGGACCCAGGGTTCTTGGTCCAAACTCGAGGAATCTCTTCACATCAATGTGCTCGAGCTTCGGGTTGTGTTGTACGCTCTTCAGGCTCTGCATCTGCTTCCCAGACACTTGGCTGTACAGACGGACAATATGTGTGTGGTCTCGTACATCAACAAACAGGGAGGAACTCGTTCCTAACCTCTTTGCAGGGAGGCGATGTGAGTCTGGGATTGGGCAGTGCAGCCCAACCTTCACCTCACGGCAATTCACGTCCCGGGGGTCAAGAACACATTGGCAGACAGCCTCGGTCGGTCGTCCGCTCTAGCTCATGAGTGGAAACTGGATCAGGGTGTCGCAGGCAATATCTTCCTACATTGGGGAACATCACAGGTAGACCTGTTCGCATCCCCTCAAAACTTCCTGACTTCTGCTCACTCGCTCCAGGGCACCGCATTTTTTGGAGAGATGCTCTGTATCTAAACTGGAAGGGCAGATTCGTCTGTGCTCCCCCAACCCCCACCAATTCCCTTGATTCCGAGGGTCTTACAGGTCTTACAGAAACTCGGTTCAGAAGGAGCCCGAATGTTTCTAATAGCTCCTTTCTGGTCCAGGCAAGTTTCATTCTCTGTTCTGCAACAGTACTCAGAGGAACCTCCTCTTCCTCTGTCACAACCTTTGTTGACCCAGGATCAGTGGACCCTGGTCCATCCAGGCCTCAAGTCCCTTCAGTTGCACGTGTGGCTCCTGCAGACGTAGCTCAAGCCCGATTCAAGGTCCGTCCGTTCCCCCCCCGGAGTAGCGGAGATTCTGGTGGAGGCCAGAAAACCCTCCACCAGATCTACTTATGCCATGAAATTGAAATGGTTCACTATCTGGGCCGCCTCCAAAGATTTCGAGCCTTTCTTGTGCTCTGTTGGACGGCTTCTGGATTACCTGCGACACCTCTTTGACCTGGGTCTCTGTCATTCTTCCTTAAAGGTTCACATGGTGGCCATTACTGCCTACCATGTCCCTTTGGCAGACAAGACATTTGCTCAGCTGTAGGTCTCCAAGACCTTTCTTAGAGGAGTCCTCCACTTGCGACCCCCTATCCGGGTTCCTGCCCCTCCTTGGGATCTGAATTTTATCCTGGAGAAGCTTACTCTGCCCCCTTTCGAGCCGGCAGCCTCAGCAAACCTAATGTTCCTTTCTTGGAAGACTCTCTTCCTTGTGGCCATTACTTCTGCTCGAAGAATTTCCGAGCTCCAGGCCCTGATGTGTAAAATCCCGTATTTGATTTTTCACAAGGAACATGTGGGTGGCTCTGCATACCAACCCTAAGTTTCTCCCCAAGGTGGTAGTGGAATCTACACTGAATCAATCCATGGAGTTACCTGCTTTCTTTACGCAGCACTCCAATCATGGAGAGTACCTCCTGCATACTCTGGATGTTCACCGGATTCTGAGATACTACACCAACAGGACGAAGGATCTCAGGGGGACTGATCAACTGTTTGTCTCTTTTGCTCACAAAAGAGAAGGCAATGCTGTTTCTAAGCAATGCCTGTCTAAATGGTTGGCTCATTGTATCAGTTTCTGTTATGACAAGTACAACAAGACCCTGCCAGGTCAGGTCAGAGGCCACTCCACCAGAGTGGTCGCAGCCTCTGCGGCTTGTTTCAAGAATGTGTCATCGGCTGACATTTGTGCAGCCGCCACTTGGACTTCCGTCCATAGCTTTATGAAACATTACAGTTTATACATTGCCTTTCGCTGTAGAGCAGGCTTCGGGTTGGCTGTTCTGCAAGGCCTCCTTTCCTAAGGCTGTCACAGCTAGAGGGTCTACTTCTGAGTAGTTTTCCTCCTCCCATTGCTTCTTCTTGTTCCAGACTGCTTGGGACTCAGTCCTATATGTAATTACCTACTGCAAAGAGCCCTCTTGAAGTAAGATAGTACAGTTACGCAAGAACTTACCGTAACAGTAGATCTTTGAGAGAGGCTCTTGCAGTAGGTAATACCTTCTCGCCATCCGTCCCCCTTAGCTTTTTTAGCTCCTTTTCCAGGATGGGAAATATCCGCTTCTCTCTCGTCTCGCCTTTTGGCCTTTGGCAGGAAAGAACTGGAAGGTGGGCGTGGGGGACCGCCCCTTTATACTGACTTTGCATGACGTCGGTCACCTGACGTGGGGCGGTCCCCCACCAGAGACTGCTAGCTATAAATTTTTCCGTGGGGTCTTGACGCCTGCCGGCATCGGTCCTATATGTAATTACCTACTGCAAGAGCCTCTCTCAAAGATCTACTGTTAAGGTAAGTTCTTATGTAACTGTGCTTTTCAAGGCACACCAGGCAGTTTCTGTTTTTAAAATATATACCTGTATTTTAAAATAGGTAAAATAGGAAAACATTAAAATACAGAACAATATATCCCAACATATACAGCCTTAAAAACAAAATGGGTTTAAAAGTACAAATTCCTTCAATACATACACTCAGACTGGTTTTATCCAAGGTCTCCTTACTTCTTAATCTTTCAGTGCTTTGTTGTTTTTTCTTTTCTCAGACAGATAATGTCATCTCTGTAAGGTCTGCTCAGTACATTTAAAAGCAGTCTTGAGCCGGCCTTCTCTCTGAGGTAACATAACTCCGCCTTGGTGTATTAAACTTTATATTTTATAACACAGGATGTCCTACTAAGATATTTAAAAAAATAATAGGTGACATAATGAATCGCCTCTCTCTATGTGTGACTGGTCAAAACCAGTCTGTGATCTGCTTCACCCAGACATCAAAATTCTCTTTGATGTAATTCACTGTATACTCCAAGTAAATGCTTAATGGACTTTCCTGATTTTAGTCTGGGACCTGCTTTACCCAGACATCAAAGCCTCTTTGATGTAATTCGCTGGCTTCCTGGGAAGATATCCAAAACACATGCCTTGGCCCCTTTTTCTTATGACACCTAGTGCAAATCAAAGGATTTCCCTGAGGGCATTGTAAATTGGATATATTGGTTCCTGGCTTCAAAGCAAATTGACAAGGGAATTGCATTTTAGATATCTGCAGTTTAAACTACCTCCTCTCTTTGAACTTATCCCTGGGGGGTTGGATGTGTCAATTTCAGCAAGCCAGCATTTCCCCCTGACAGACAGTCCATCCCACATTTTTTTACATTTACAAAAAATGATGCAGGGATCAGAACCAGCTGTCCCAAGTGTGACAATTCCTCCCCACCTAGACTGAATTTGGGGGCTCTATCCCTCTGCATGGGATGAGCTTCGCAAATCAGTTCACTCCTCATAGACCCTGGACATCCCATCTGAGTTCTCATTTTGTTTTCCAGCCCTATGTAGAATGGTCATGTCATATCCTTGCAAAACAATACTCCATCTTAACAATCGACCATTGTTTTTCCCCATCTGCGTCGGCCAAACCTGGGGGTTGTGGTCAGTCTGCACCACAAGATGTTGCCCATACAAGTATGGCTCCAATTTCTTTAGGGCCCACACTATGGCTAGACACTCCTTTTCCACCGTGGAGTATGTCTGCTCCCTGGGAAGTAACTTTTTACTCAGCTAGGCTATTGGGTGAACCCCTCCCCTGGCTGGGTGTCTGACTCAGTACTGCCCCAATACCCATGTCTGAGGCGTCAGTCTGAACTATAAAGGTTTTATTATAGTCAGGACTTGTCAAAACAGGAGCACTGCACAGTGCCTCCTTTAGTTTGGACAAGGCTTCCTCACAGGCTGGGCCCCAGGTAATTTTCTTGGGCATTCTTTTCTTTGTCAGGTCAGATAGGGGAGCAGCCAGGGAACTGTAATTGGGTACAAATTTTCTATAGTACCCTGCTGTCCCGAGAAAACTCCTGACCTGCTTCTGAGTTTCTGGTCTGTGCCATGCCTGGATTACCTCTATTTTTATTTGGTTAGGACGGAGCTGTTCACGGCCTATCACATGCCCGAAGGTATGCCAGTTCTCTCATGGCCACCTGGCCCTTCTCGGCTTTGGCAGTGAGCCCGGCCCTCTGTATCCTGTCCAGAACTTCCCTAAGGTGAGATAGGTGTCCCTCCCAGCTGGTACTAAAGATGGCAGTGTCATCCAGGTACGCCACGGCGTACTCCTCAGCACCATTTAACACCTGGTTCACCAACCTTTGGAAAGTGTCCGAGGCGTTCTTCATTCCAAAAGGCATTACTTTAAACTCAAATAAGCCTATTGGAGTGATGAAGGCCGACCTCTCCCTAGCCCTGTCCGTCAACTCTACCTGCCAATACCCTTTTGTCAGGTCAGTGGTCGTAGGGTAGGTCGCCCCTCCCAACTTGTCCAGGAGTTCGTCTGTCTGGGGCATCGGATGGGCGTCTAACTTTGTGACTGCATTCAGTCCATGATAGTCCACACAGAAACGAGTTGAGCCATCTGGCTTGGGTACAAGAACTACGGGTGAGGCCCAGGGACTGTGGGATCTCTGGATTACCCCTAAATCCAGCATCTCCTCCACTTCCTTCCTAATGTCCTTTTGGACAGCCTCTGACACCCGATATGCTGTCCGCAGTATGGGCGTCTGTGTCCCTGTCTCCACATCGTGTGTCGCTAAGGGGGTTAGTCCAGGCTTGGCGCTAAACAAGGGGGCAGAATCTGCTAAAACCTCCCTTACTTTCTGGATCTGGCTCGGGGTCAGATGGGGAGACAGTTTTACTGCCTCAGCCGAGGACTCTCGCTTACTCTCTTCCAGCAAGTCCAGTAGGGGGTCTCCTTCGTCCGTCCCCTCCCCATGACTACACACCGCAAACACCATGTCAGCCCTATTGCCATATGGCTTCATCATGTTGACGTGGTACATCCTTTCTGTCTACGGTCAGGTAACTCCACATTGTAGTTCACATCATTTACCTTCCTAACCACTTTGTACGGTCCTGCCCACTCAGCTTGCAGCTTGTCCTTCCGGACCGGAATAAGGACCATGACTTCCTGACCCACCATGTACGAGCGAGCTCTGGCTCTACGGTTGTACCACACTTTTTGTTTCTGTTGGGCAGCTGCTAGGTTGCTCTGGGCGGTCCCCCTTCAGCCTTTCCCTAAACCTAAGGATGTAATCCACTATGAGAGTTCCCTGGGTGGTGTGCTTGTCTTCCCAGTCCTCCCGGATCAAGTCTAGGGGCCCACGTACCCAGCGTCCATATAAGAGTTCGAAGGGGGAAAATCCTGTCGACTCTTGAGGCATCTCCCTGTATGCAACAGGTGGGGAAGGAATTTCTCTCAGTCCCTCCCATGCTGTTCAGCAAACGCCCAGAGCATTGACTTTAGGGTACCATTGAATTGTTCCACAAGTCCATTGGCTTGTGGGTGATACGGTGTCGTGCATCTCTGCACCACCCCACACTTCTCCCATAAACATTTCATCAGGTCCGACATGAAGGAACCTCCTCGATCGGTGATTACCTCCTGCGGAAACCCAACACGGGAGAAAATCCCAAGTAAGGCATCTGCCACTTTGTCTGTCCTCAGAGAGGATAGGGCGACTGCCTCTGGGTACCGGGTGGCATAATCCACCACAGTCAGGATGACTCTCTTCCCTGAGGGTCTGGGGGGTATTTAAAGGCCCCACAATGTCCATTCCCACCCTCTGCAATGGCTCCTTCACTATGGGCAATGGAATTAGGGCGGCTTGGGTTTTCTTGCCCGCCTTCCCTATTTCTTGGCACCAGTGACAAGACCTGCAATACTCCTTCACCTTCTGGGTGAAGCTAGGCCAGTAGAAATTCTAGGCTAACCGCTGCGTAGTGTATGCGATTCCCAGATGACCAGACAAGAGAATATCATGTGCAATCTTGAGCAACTGCTCACGATACCCCTGGGAAACGACAAGCTGCCTGCCTAGTATCCCTCCCTCTGTCTGTACTGCGTGAGTATACATAAGTCCATTTTCCCAATAAACCTTATGTCTGCCGTCACCTCCCTGTGTTTCGTCAGAGTCTGCCCAAGCGCTCAGCTTCTCTAAACTAGGGTCACTCATCTGAGCAGCTGCAAACCCCTCACACAGTCGCAAGGCATGGGACAGGTCCCCTTCAGTCGCTGAACTAGGGTGCCTAGCACTTGCGTCAGGGCCCTCAGGATCACTGTCAATCCCAACCCTCTAACAAGGAGTCACCCCTCCCTCTTCAGAGTAACCCTCTGTAGCTGTGTGGTTACTTGCTACTGGGGAAATCTCTACCCCCCCTTTTTATTAGTCTCCCCATCAGACTCCACACAGGCTGGGGAACCAGCCTCTCAGTGGTTTCCCCACTTGTTTCTGTGGGGTTCAGGGAGCTACAATTTTCCCTTGCCGCTTGGCTATGGGTAACTGCACATACTATCCCCTGCAGGAGATTGTTACCCAGGATCACATCCACTGCTAATGTTTTGGCTACAGCTACCTGTTGCAAAGTTCCCCGTAGTTCACCCCAGTCTAAGAGAACACTAGCGAGGGGCAGTGTTTGCTCCTGGCCCGGGAAAGTCCTGTACAGTGACATATTTATTGGGAATAAGCTGACCAGGCTGTACCAGACCCCCCTTTACCAATGTCAGGGAGGCCCTTGTGTCCCTTAACTTCTGCGTCTGTACACCATTCACCATGACTGGGTGCATGTGTTCCCTCATGTTCACTGGCATGCTTCCAGGGACACACAAACAACCCACTTCTTTCCTGGTACCCGGTTGTGTATATTATGCCTTTTCTTTGGGGACACTGTCTGGCAATATGCCCAGTTTCCTTACACAACCAACATTCAGTTCTTCTGTCAGAGAAATCTTTTCTCTGAAACCTGGGGCTAACTGAGGGTTTTAGCTGCCCTGGAAGTGCGCTTTTCCCTTTCTGCGCTGCCAGGCCTGCCCCATTCACTGACAGAGCAGGTTTGCTCTTGGCATAGCGGTCCGAGAGTTCAGCAGCCTCTTGCACTGTTTTGGGATCTTGGTCCTCTAACCAGGTTTTTAGCTCTGCTGGGCATGCCCAATAAAACTGTTCTAATAAAATCACATTTTTAATTTTATCAACAGAGTTTGCCTCATTTCCTTCCCACCAACTTTTTAAAAACTGAGGTTTCATGGCTAGCTCCTCGTAGCTCATATCAGGGCTTCTCCTGAGCTTACGGAATTTAGCTGTGTATGATTCAGCAGTTAATTCAAACTTTTTTTTAACAGTGCAACATTTAGCTTGCTGTAATCATTGTTGTTCTCATTGTCCATTTGACCCAGTGCATCCCGAGCTTTACCGGTAAGTAGCGGGGATAGCTGAAAGCTCCAGGACTCTCTAGGAATTTTAGCCTGAATACAAACTTTTTCAAAAGAATTTAAGGCGGCTTCCATGTCCGCCCCCTCTTTAAACTCTGCTATTAATTTGGAGTTCAATTTGTAACCCAGTCTTGCAGTCCCAGTTAAACCCAAGCCACTTACCTGCTCTGGTGCCACTGGTCGGATTCGTATCTTCTCCAGTTCGTGTTGCCTCTGGCGCTCCTCTCTCTTCTCCTGTGCAGCTCGCTGGAGCTCACGCTCCTCATCGTCCGCCTCCCTCTGTTGTTGCTCTGCCTCTCGCTGTTCCCACTCTGCCTCTCATCTCTCTTGCTCCCTCTTCTCCTCTGCAGCTCGCTGGCACTCACGCTCCTCACGGTCTGCCTCCCTTTGTTCTCGCTCTGCCTCCAGTTCCATCCTGCGAAACTCAACTTGCAGTCTGAGTACCTCTGGATTCAGGATACTGGTGACCATCCCCTGCTGTTGTGGCCCTTCACTGACAGTGGCCCTGCTGTTCTCCTCACCGGACCTGGACACAGCACTGGCCACTAGCCCTGCCACACTCGAGTTTTGATCCTTTTCAGTCACGGTCGGTGACTCGCTGCTCTGGGTATCTGCTACCATCAGGGCCTCTATGAGGTTCTGCTTTTTGGCTGTCACCTCGAACAGGACTCCTTTGTCCCCGCACAACTTCTTTAAGTATTCTACAGTGTGCTTGCTGTAGTTGAAAGCCATCTTTCTTGACTATTGCTAATCTGACTGGCACTTTAGAAAAAAAAGAAAACGGGTAGGAACTTGACTGTAAGCCAAGGGATATAGTTCTATTTCCTTTTAAAATAAAACACTGCCTTTTTTTTTTTTTTAAGTGAGCTGAACAGTCTCAAGCTGACATACTGTACAATAAAGCTTATACCACCAAACTTTATATGCCACTGCTGCCAACCAATTTGTCAGAAACCCACTCTGCAGGTCAGCCCTCTACTCCCAAAGTGCCAACCTCTGAGCACAGAATTGTGAACAGTTTAACAGAACAAGGTAATCCTCTTGTCTGTTTTGTGGGTTCGAGTCACCTTAGTCCCAAGTTCTGGAAGGATTCAAACTGATAACCTATTGTTAGCGTACCCAATTGTCAGGCTCAGATAATTCTGTCTTCAGGGGACCAGATATCTTTGCCTACGGGCACCTAACCAGGTATTTCAAAATGAACCCTTAGAACGCTATGCAAGACCTAGAGAACTCTTAACTGGTTCCCAGTTTGGTATCACAATAAGCTCATGCACAGTGTCAACTATAGCCATCTAAGCTTCACTTATATAAAAAGTTTCAAGGCACACCAGGCAGTTTCTGTTTTTAAAATATATATCTTTACTTTAAAATAGGAAAACAGTAAAATACAGAACAATATATCCGAACACATACAGCCTTAAAAACAAAACCGGTGTAAAAGTACAAATTCTACAGTACATACACTCAGACTGGTTTTATCCAATGTCTCTTTACTTCTTAATCTTTCAGTGCTTTGTTGTTTTTCTTTTCTCAGTCAGTTAATAATGTCATCTCTGTAAGGTCTGCTCAGTATATTTAAAAGCATTCTTGAGCCGGCCTTCTCTCTGAGGTCACCTAACTCCGCCTTGGTGTATTAAAATTTATGTTTTATAACACAGGATGTCCTACTAAGATATTTAAAAAAAAAAATAGGTGACATAATGAATCGCCTCTCTCTATGTGACTGTCAAAACCAGTCTGTGATCTGCTTCACCCAGACATCAGAAGTCTCTTTGCTGTAATTTACTGTATACTCCAAGCAAATGCTTATTGGACTTTCCTAATTTAGTCTGGGACCTACTTTACCCAGACATCAAAGCCTCTTTGATGTAATTTGCTGGCTTCCTGGGAAGATACCCAAAACACATGCTTAGGTCCGTTTTTCTTATGACATCTAATGCAAATCAAAGGATTTCCCTGAGGGCATTATAAAATGGATATTGGTTCCTTGCTTCAAAGCAAATTGACAGGGGAATTGCATTTTAGATATCTGCAGTTTAATCTACTTCCTGTCCTTTTAACTTATCCCTGTGGGGGCGGGGGGGAGAGATTGGATGTGCAAATTTCAGCAAGCCAGCATTTCCTCCTGACAGACAGTCCATCCCACATTTTTTTATGTTTACAAAAAATGATACAGGGATCAGAACCAGCTGTCCAAGTGTGACGGTCCTCACCGTGGTGGAGCATCCAGAAAAGAATCGACCAAGAAATGTTACGCCTTCAGATGGAAAAGATTCTTCATTTGGTGTCGGGGCATGGGCCTGGACCCTCTGTCCTGTCCAGTGGCTAACATTCTTGACGACCTTTGGTCCCTGTCCAAAGGGGGTCTTCAGTCATCGACCCTTGGGGTGCACCTGGCAGCCATCTCTGCGTACCGTGCGTGGGCCGGTCAACCGACATTGGCGTAGGAGACAGTGGTCAGGTGCTTTTTCAGAGGCCTGGATCACATATCCCCTCCGGTGCGTGAACCTCCACCTCCGTGGGAACTACTGCTGGTACTGGCAAAGCTCATGGGCAAGCCATTCGAACCAATGCACAAGTGTGAGTTATCAGACTTCTTCTCATGGAAGACTGCCTTTCTGGTGGCTATGAAGTCTGCCAGAAGGACAGGGGAGCTCCAGGCGCTTTCGGTGGACTCCCCTTATCTGGTCTTCCACAGGGACAAGGTTGTTCTGCGCCCCCACCCGAAATTCCTTCCGAAGGTAGTGTCAGAGTTTCATCTTAACCAGGTGCTCACTCTCCCGGTGTACTACCCCAATTACACCTCGGAGGTAGAGTACAGGCTCCATACTTTGGACCTGAAACATTCTCTCTCTTATTATAAGGAGAGGACGGGGAAAATTTGGGGAGAGGTTTGCCAGCTGATTGTCACCTGCACTGAAGCTGCTTCTGGCAGACTTACAGCAAAGCGGACTATTGCAAGGTGGATTACATCTTGCATAAGTCTGTGTTGTGAGTTGGTGGGCATGGAGCCTCCCAGAGGGATAAGAGCTCATTCTGTCCACCATACTGCTGCATCGGTGGCTGCTTCCAAGGACATCCCTATCCAGGAAATCTGTCGGGCTGCTACCTGGAAGTCAGCTAACACCTTCATTACCCACTACCACATCGACCTTGAGTCATGCGAGGATGCTGGTTTTGGGGCCTCAGTTCTCCAGTCTCTGTTTCCCAAGTAGAGGGTGTGCGCCTTGCCTCCCTTCTCCCAGAGAACTGCTAGGAGTCTGCCAATAAGTGTGGATGAACAACACTTCCACGATCCTAGAAAAACAGGTTACTCACCTGTAACAGTAGATCTTCTACGCAATGGTCTCTTGCAGTAGGTCATTACTTCTGGGAGGTTCCTGCAGGTGGCGCTATCACACGGCAGCTTCTTCCAGCAGTCTCTTCACCAGGGACCACACACACATGACATCACGTAATGGCTCTGCCTATAAAAGTGGGTGGTCACTGGTACTCTCCGTTCATTTTCCCGCCGGCTTCAGCTCGCTCAATCTTCTGTGTGAGCAGTCATCGACGAGAACTGAACTTTTATAACCTGAGGCGCCTGAGCTTCATACATGGCACCAATTCCCATGCTTTTTGCCAGAAACAAAACTCTGTAACCAGAAAAGAAGGTTACGACAACTTTAAAAAACATTTAATGGAAGACAAAAATACCATCTTACAGACTCAGGTGGGGGGGGGTGGCTCACACCAAGGGCTCCAGATCCACTGAGTCGTATTCCAAAACACAAAGGAACAAGGAAAAACCTTCCTCTCAAGACCTGCCATGCAGCACTTCAAGGGCAACCTTAACAAAAACTGTCTCTTCAAGGAGATGTCCTTCGTCGACGATAGATACCCTCCCGTCGACGGCAGGCTCTTCTCTATCTTTATCGTTGAGTGGGCACATAAAATCAGCCTCCTCATACATGGGAGTGCTTTCCCCGTCAACGGAACATCAATTCCGTGCTCCCCCGTCAACGACGGCACCTCTCCTGTCGACAACATTTGTACAACATTCCTGGTCGACTGAGGCTCTGAGGAAGCATTACCCGTCGACGAGGCTACCTCCGTCGTTGACAGAGCATCATTTCAATGCTCTCCATCGACGAGGACGCCTCTCCCATCGACTACAACATTCCTTATCGATTAGGCACACTCTCCCATTGACGCAGGCTCTCAGGGAGCATCTCCTGTCGACAGAGCACATGGATTTCACACTCTCGTTGACGAGACTGCCTCCCCCGTTGACGGGAGTGTCTCTTATTGTCGATGGAGCACCTATTTTATGCTTCTCCGTTGACGGGCCTCATTCCACTGTCGACGGATCATGTTTTTCATCATGAAACAATACCTTGAAAGGCTATTATTCCATCAGTGGAGACTATTATTTTGACGTCGGCCCTAACTTTTATGATAAAAACATCTAATTTCCTCCTGCATGTACTCATGGGGACATCTCACCACACATTGTGGGGTCACACTTAATGAGAAAAAGGGTCAGACCAACATATTTTACCCCTGGGAATGCACCACATTCATTACGTGGGAGAAAGACTCCTCACCAAAGGAATGCAGGATTATACTACCCGGAGGCACAAATTGATCCTCCGCAACGCCCACTACCATCTGGTATAACAATTATGATGGGCTCACAACCTAAAACTATTGACCTGCCACCCTCGAAGGTACCTAATATTGAGCATATTATTAATAGTCTTACAGTCTTTGGGGTTTGATCATACACCTGATCCACCTAACCCCCATTCCTCTCAAATTATGTCTCCGCCTCCTACAATGAAGGCACATACGGAGCTGGAACTCTCTCCTTCCTTATTACCTCCGACACCTGTGGAGTAATACTATTCTGATAATGAACCACACAGAATGGAGAACCTTTCAGAGATGTAGTATGACGGAGCTCCTTGTGACACTTTGACAGCTGGTTCTGATTAACCTATGCTTTTTGTAATATAAAAATGTGTTATTGAATGTCTCATGAGAGATGCTGACAGTCTGTGGAATGACACCCCCCTCCCAGGTGTTAGCTAATAGGTGTTACCTGGAAGGCCAAGAGATAATTACAGGCTAGAAGATGACTGTACACCTCTGTATAACTTGTATCATAATTACATTTTCTTCATTTACTGCATTGTGATTTATCCTATGTTATGTAATCCCGGGTCAACCCTGAAAAAGGGACCTCCAGGGCCCAGTGGGCTCACCCGGTCACCAAAATTTAATAAATAAATAAGATACCTAATCAAGAATCTCCTGTTTATCTAAGTTAAATATAGCTTTAAGTGCTAAGAGGGAAATTAATATCCATTTTATGATGTTTAAAGGAGGAAATCTGGTTATGGCACACTGGTGCGAAATCATAAATGCTCTGATGTCTGTGTGAGAGAGAGATACTGCTCATAGATAGATAAAAGGAAATTTACAGACTTGATTGGGGAAGTCACATGGGGAAAGGCGTTTCTGCTGATGTAACCTTAATTAACTTACCTTCTAATATGATAAAACATCCTGGGTGTATGACTTTTAATAAACAGAGGAGGAGCTAGGTGACCTCACGCAAAGGGGTTGGCAAAGACAGTTTTTTAAACAGTATTCTGTTTTCCTTCTGAGACACCTTTCTATCTACACTCTGAGAAAGACGCATCTTTGAGCACTTTAAGCAGGTATTTAAAGAGAGAGAGAGAGAGAAATCTAAGTACTGTAGTAGGAATTGCACTGTTAAAACCTTGTTCTTTTAAAAGATTGTATGGTTCTTGTGATATATGGTTCTGTATTTTATGTTTTACATATTTCTATCTGTTTTAGTAAAACTCTATTTTTAGAGCCTACTTGGTCTGTCTTTGAATTTTTTTCTTTAACAAGTGAAGTATATATGGTTAAAGCTGACACTATACATAAGCTTGAATGGTGATACCAAACTGGAAAAAGGTAGAGTTTAATCTGAGGTCTTTTATTAGAGTTTTTAAGTGCTCATTTTGTACACCTGGTTAGGTGCCTGTAGGCAAAGATATCTGCGCGCGCCCACCCCCCGAAGACAGAATTATCTGAGCCTGTGCATTGGGTACGCTAGCAAGAGGTTCACAGTTTGAATCCCTCCAAGACTGGAGACCAAAGGTTGATTCGAAAACACAAAACAGACAGGAGGGTTACCCTGTTTCTGTTAACTGTTCACAAGACTGTGCTCAGAGGTTGGCACTGTGAGAGCAGAGGGCCTGACCTGCTGAGTGGGTTTGTGACAGATTGGTTGGCAGCGGTGCGAAAATGTTGGTATTACACACTTTTATTGTTCAGTGTGTCAGCTTGAGACCGTCTGCTCACTTGCAAAGAAATAAAGAGGCAGTGATTTATTTTTAAAAAAGGAGACAGAACTATATCACTTGGCGTACAGTCAAGTTCCTACCCGTTTTTTTTTTTATAAAGTGCAAGTAAGACTAGCCGTAGTTAGTGAAGAAGATGGCTTCCAGCTACAGCAGGCACACTGTAGACTACTTAAAGCAGTTGTGCAGGGACAGAGGAGTCCCGTTCAAGGTGAAAGCCAGCAAACAGAACCTAGTGGACACCCAGATTGTAGCAGATACCCAGAGCAGCAAGTCACAGACCATGACTGGAAAGGACCAGACCTCGAGTGTGGCAGGGCTAGCGGTCAGTGCAGTGTCCAGATCCAATGAGGAGGGCAATAGGGCTACTGTCAGTGAAGGGCCACAGCAGCAGGGGAAGGTCACCACTATCCTGGATCCAGAAGTACTCGGGCTGCAAATTGAGTTGCGCAGAATGGAGCTGGAGTTCCAGAGAGAAGAGCAGCGTGAACAGCGAGCTGCAGAGGAGAAGAGGGAGCAAGAACACAGAGACACAGACCATGAGGAGCATGAGCGCCAGAGGCAACACGAACTGGAGAAGCTACGACTCCAACCAGTGGCACCAGAGCAGGTAAGTGGCTTGGGTTTAACTGGGACTACAGGACTGGGTTACAAATTGAATTCCAAATTGCTAGCCAGATTTAAAGAGGGGGAGGACATGGATGCCTTTTTAAATTCTTTTGAAAAAGTTTGTATTCAGGCTAAAATTCCTAGAGAGTCCTGGTGCTTCCAGCTATCCCTGCTACTTACCGGGAAAGCTCGGGATGCATTGGGTCAAATGGACAATGAAGACAGTGATGATTACAGCAAACTTAAAGCTGCACTGTTTAAAAAAAAAAAAAAATGTGAATTAACTGCTGAATCATACAGAGCTAAATTCCGTAAGCTTAGGAGAAGCCCTGACATGAGCTACGAGGAGCTAGCTATAAAACAATGTCAGTTTTTAAAACATTGGTGCAAAGGAATTGGAGCAAACTCTGATAAAATTGAAAATGTGATTTTATTAGAACAGTTTTATTGGGCATGCCCAGCAGAGCTGAAAACCTGTCTAGAGGACCGAGATCCCAAAACAGTGCAAGAGGATGCTGAACTCTGGGACCGCTGTGCCAAGAGCAGACCTGCTCTGAGAGTGAATGGGCGGGCGTGACTGCGCAGAATGGGAAAAGCATGCCTTCAGGGCAGCTAAAACCTTCACTGTCTCCACTGAAACCAGTTAGCCCCAGGTTTCAGAGAAAAGATTTCTCTGAAAAGAGAAGTGAATGTTGGTTATGTGAAGAAACTGGGCATGTTGCCAGACAGTGCCCCAAAAGAATGAGCAATAATACACAGAATGGTACTAGAAAAGAAGTGGGTTGTTTGTGTGTCCCTGGAAGCATGCATGTGAACATGAGGGAACACATACACCCAGTCATGGTGAATGGTGTATAGACGCACGGGTTAAGGGACACCGGGGCATCCCTGACATTGGTAAAAGGGGATCTGGTACAGCCTGGTAAGCTTATACCCAATAAATACGTCACCGTACAGGACTTTACTGGTGAGGCGAAAACATTGCCACTGACCAGTGTTCTCCTGGACTGGGGTGAAACAGGGGGAACTGTGCAACAGGTGGCTGCAGCCAAAACCTTAGCAGTGGATGTGATCCTGGGTAATATCCTCAAACAGGGGATGGTATGTTCAGTTACCCTTAGCCAAGCGGTAAGAGAAAATTGTAGTTCCCTGAACCCCACAGAAGCCATTGTGGAAACCACGGAGAGGCTGGTTCCCCAGCCTGTGTCTCCAGATGGGGAGATGAATGAAAAGGGGGTGCACTCCTCTTACTCTATAACGTCCTCTTGTGACGAGGTCATGGCTCAACCTTCCAGGCTCACCTCACCCCCTGAGAATGCCTCATTTAGAGATATGATGATACAAATACAAAAAATAATGGTGTTTTCCACAACAGAACAAGATAAAGAAAAGACATGGCGGAGTATCTAGAACTCCCAGAGGAGCCAGTCATGGTTTATACCACCATTAATTTCTTCATACCAAAATACGATCACAGAGGCCTGGCGCCAACCTATGGCTGCCCCCGCACTATCTCAAAAGACGGACCAACTTTATCAGGCCCCATTAGACCATCAATATCTGTTTAACATACCTACCGCCGATTCTGTGGTCATCACGGCGGCTCATGGTCGCACCAATAAACCAAAACCTACAAGTTCAATACCACCAGACAAAGACTCTAGATGCTTTGATTACATGGGGAAGAAAGTATTTGCCTCCAGTATCGTGAATATTCGGATACTGAATTATATGGGCCATATTCTGAAACATCAGCGTACTTTGGGCATTTCTGCCCTGGAAATTAACAAATTACCTCCTTCGACTGAAAAGGAACAACTGATGCCTATAATTAACACTTTTACATCCATTTCCCGACATCTCCTAAGATCTTGGTACGATATAGTGGATACTTTGGCCAAACTCTCGGCCACAGGCATTGCTATACGCCATCAGGCCTGGCTCAGAATTTCCCGCTTTGCACATTATATACAACATAAGGTGGCTAACGCCCCGTTCTCAGGCGATAAACTGTTTGGTCCAGGAACACAAACCATTCTGGACATCTTACAAGCCTCAGGCAGACAATTACGTACAGTACAAAACCTGTACTACAAACAACATAACCAATACAAATATTTTAAAAAGAGTGATAACTATTACAACAAAAGAGGTGTCTTCCGAAACAAAGGACAGGCAACAAGAGGTACACCCACTACCTCTAGACCTACCTGCACGCATCATTCTGGCGGCACCGGTGCCTACACCTCTCAGTGATTCAACTGTCCAAACTCTTGCCCGCTCCATAGGGCCTCGGAGACACTTGGACGTTGTTCTGCCTTTTAATATTCAGAGGCTTTTATACAAAAAAAAAATATATATATATATATATATATATAATAAGAAATATGTATGTCCCTATCAGTGGACAATTTAAAAAAGCGCATACCAAGTACGGGTCAATCAGACCATCACACCTGGATCCTGCCTGCCTCTTACAGCGCCCTTCCATGGTGGACACTGACTCCAACCTCAACCAGGGTCTATTACAACAATAGATGCGAACAACAGATGCATCTTTTAAAAGGGACACACCTAAGCCCATACCATACGCATAGCACGTGGATTAACCCCACTGCCCATTCTTACATTAATCTCTTGCCCTGGATGTTGTCGTGTGGCTGCCGCCTACCCGCAATCCAGGCCTCTTACTTAGACATCTGTTAACCCAACAGAACAACTAAAGGGATCACCATTCTAGTTTTTCGTGTATAATACCTGAAATCTTAACTATTATTTACATCCTAAAAGGAAGCTTCATTGATGCCACGTCCTGACCCTGGACAAGATTCTTCTTTTTGTCGACCCTCTATTACTAATGATCAATAGAATGTTACTGGACCTAGAGAGGGAACTGGCCCATACATGACCTCGACAGACGTGGCATCCCTGGCTACAACACCACCTAGTAGCCATTCCAGTCAGACTGATACTCAGACTAGACTGCAAACGCAAAGGGAAAATCCCTAGAGATACCACAACCTGAAGGTCTGCAATCTCTGGGCTTGACGCTCAAGGACACCCGTGTAAACGAGATCACAAATACATGACAAGATAGCAGGCATCCTTTTTGCTGCTTCCCTGAGGGCTACCAAGTGACACATTCAACCCTAAATGGACACACTTTTATCATTTGGGTTCCATTTTAAGCCTGGGGCCCATATTACTGCCTAGTCACAAGAGCCTTATACTATTTCACCAGATTATTTGCTGAAGACCTCAGCTACCTTTCCATTTCTGCCATTTATGTACCAGAAACTGGATAACCAGAATATTCCTCATGGACATATTGCACTTGAAACCTCCTATTCAGACCTTTTCCACCATGGGATCTGACTTTCTCAACTTTCCATATTCTTAGCCACAGACCACCAAGACCTACCGGTCACAGAACGTACCTTATTATACAGACAAATCCATCACATAACTTACTGTTATAACAAATGCAATAAATCCTTATCTAGTCTTGATCAAACTTATTTCACTGAGATCATAAACAATCATTAGGGCTTGTTTCACCAATGCTTTTATCACCAACATTATAATATGGTCACCTGGTACACCATCCAGACATTTACCAGGCAATATAGCTTGGATACTGCCTTTAGACAACCAACGGCCCTTCGGCCACCCTGTTCTACAAGGCATACTGTCACAGTTGTCCTCCCCACTACGATCTAACTGCTTGGGAATCTCCGAGAAGTAATGACCTACTGGAAGAGACCATTCCGTAGAAGATAGTACTGTTATGTAAGATTTTACCGTAACAGCAGATCTTCCAGGACTGTCTCTTGCAGTAGGTAGCTTCCCACCCTCTGCCCCCCTACCATTTTCTAATAGAGGAAATCACAATCTAAGGACTTAAGGTTGGGACTCACTGGTACCTCGGTTTCCCTCGGGCCCTCACTTATGAGCTGAATCTGGCGGGGAATGGAGAGTACCAGGGGCTACCCACTTCTATAGGCAGAGCCAGGAAGTGATGTGTGTGGGTGGTCCCTGGTGGAGGCTGCTGTGTGATAGCGCTACCTGCTGGAACCTCCTGGAAGTAATGACCTACTGCAAGAGACATTCCTGGAAGATCTACTGTTAACGGTAAGATCTTATGTAACCGTACTTTCTAGGCGCGGTATATGTTCATCCACACGGACCCACCCGACCTCCCTGCTACGGGCGCACAACACCTGGCTTCCAGCGGGCTAAGATCTGGCATCATGGGGCAGAGCCGAGGGTTGTACCAGCTGGGTGGGTGGGAGGAGCCAGCTTGAAGACTTCCAGCAAGATTTAAAGTGAAAAGGGACATGCCAATAAGTGTGGATGAACAACATATACCACTCCTAGAACTGCCGTTATAAGTGAGTAAGCTGTTTTTTCAGTTCACGATCGCAGTTCCTGATCAGATTTAACCGCGATCACGGAACCTAGTTAAAACGCAAAAAAGAGGAAAAAGAAATCTTACTGCAGTTATGAGAGGTTTTTCATTTTATTAAATGTCAGAAAAAACAAAGAAAAAAAACTGGTCCTCTGTGCTTCAAAAACTGCACTCAGTGTGGAGAGATTTTTGCCAAGGCAGACAAACATGATCTGTGTGTTGTCTGTCTTGTTGAATCCCACTTCTAGGGTTGCCACCTTTGGATGAGGCAAAAACCCGATTCTAAGCTCCGCGCTTGGCCCCAACCCTTTTCATGACTCATAATGCACTGCTCCTCCTAGAAAGCCATTTATTAGATCAATAAAACACAACACTTAAAGCAGCAGTTCAACAAAAATGTTAAGTTACTGTACCTGTTAAAATTACTTTCCCTGGGTCTCCTAGATCTTACTTCGAGGAACGGCTCTTGCAGCAGGTTACACCATTAGGACTGAAGCCGGCAGGCGCCAGGACCCCAGGTAAATTTTCTAGCTAGCAGTATTCAGCGGGGACCATCTCTGACGTCGGTCCCGCCCCCGACGTAGGGTGTAGTACATTAGGAGGCGGTCCTCCCATAATCCTCAGTTCTTTTCCCGCCGTCGACTCGCCAGCATCGGCCTCTCGGTCTCCTTTCTAGCATACAACGACTACTGAACTTCCGAATAATTTTTGAACAACTTTGCTCTGCTCAACTGATGTCCTCTCCAGCTCCATCTCTTGAGGGTCACCGTTCGAAGTGTGCCTGCAGCAAACAAATCCACTTCAAGGATCCCCATTCGTCCTGTGTGCGTTGCCTAGGCCCGGACCACGACACCAAGGACCAAGGCCTGCACCTTTTGCCAGGGTTTTAATAGCCGCACCAGGATCTGCCATCAGAAGGCTCTTCAGGCATTTCTTCTTGAAGAAAAGCTTAAAAGTATGGACCAGGAACCTTCCTCCCGGTGAGAATCTTCATCTAAATACCACAAACACCGGGATAAGCACCGGGAGAAGGCGAGGTCTAGGTCCCCTCCTCGGACTCCCACAGCTCCGGCTCCAGATCGGACCGCTCTCCCTCCAGGGCTCGGTCGCAACCTCCCCCGGTCAAGGTCAGGTCTTCCAGTGGTTCTTCATCACTCCAGCCTCTCAAGACTTCGAGGCCCTCGGCTTTATCAACACCCTCCAAGGCCTCTTCAAAGTCGGGTGAGCGCCACAAGTCTTCAGACACCGACTCCAGGTCGGTCTCCCAACCACCCAGAGGTCCTGATCCGGCGCCGAGGAAAACTAAGGAGCTGACATCCCTCAAACGGACGTCTGCCAAACACTCTAAATCTACTCAGCGCTCACAGGAGCTGACACCGGCTAGACACCCGTCGCCGGCCAGGCGTTCGCCAGGTCCGAAGACAGCTGCCAGGGGACAGACGTCGGCTACCCCGGAGCGGAAGACCACACCCCTGTCGCTGGCAGACGCCGGTCGTAGGGATTCCACAGAGGAGGACTCCCCACAGCCCGAAGACCAGGCGGGCGACACCGAGGATGCCGGGCTCCCACGGCAACCCTCCCAGGATTGGGAGACACCCCCCCCCCCCGGTGGGACCCGACCCCGGCGACAGGCCACCTGCACCAGGCCCGTCGTCGGGTATGAACATTGCGGGGTAAAGGAGCTCTTTACCCTTTTGGTGGGACACCATCAAGAAGGATGTGGTCCCCACCCATCCTACTCCTACTCCTCCACCGCCTGCGCCCCCTCCTCCACCTAAGGGGCCAGTAGGACAACCTCCATCCCCCAAGAAGCAAACTCCACCTCCTAGGGCAGATCTAACGACAGGAGAAGGCCTTCCTCCAGATCCCTGTGTGTCACCCAGCCCCAGACGACACCGGTACACTCCGTGGGAGGATTCAAGATTGGATACTTCAGAGTACTCCAGATCGCCTTCTCCACTCAGCATCCCCTCTCCTGACCCACACGACCTCCCCAGGTCTCTACCGGATGATCCCTCTTTCGCCGAGATCATGAGGCACATCCAGGACAACATGGGGTGGGATGCTGAGGAGCTTGACCCCGAACGACAACGCCTTGCCTGCTACCTTTGGCAAAAAGACCCGAAGCCTGTGGTAGTGCCATCCTTGGTGGACACCTTTGAGGACGTCATCAAGGCTGCGTGGAAACGTCCGCACTCCACTCCCACGGTGCCGAAGAAGGCTGACCGCCTGTAAAAGGCCCCTAGAGAGGACCAGTATTTGGCGAACCAACCTCTGGCAGATTCCCTGGTCATCACTGCTTCACATGACCGGTTTCGGAGACCCCAGCATATGAGCACTCAGCCACCGGACCAGGAATCCAAGTAACTGGATGCCCTGGGGAGGCGCACATACGCGGCTGCTACTTGTGCCATCAGGTCCCTGAACTGCCATACCCATATGGTTCAGTTCCAGAATGCCCTGTGGGAACAGGGCCAGGACCTGGTTGAAAAGCTTCCTGATGGCGACCAGAAAGCGGAGCTCCTAAACCTCCTCCACACCGGGTCAGATGTGGGGACCCAAGTGCTTAGAGCCGCATACAACTCTGTGGACTCTTCGGCCAGAGCTGCAGCTTCAGGCGTCTGTCTCCGGAGACACTCCTTTCTCCGTGTCTCCGGCTTTACCCTGGACATACAGAAAAATATTCTAAATGTCCCATATAACGGCGAGGTGCTATTTGGTGAATCATCCAGGAAGGTTATCACCAAGCTCCAAGACGCAGGGAAGGCAGTCCGATCTGTACAAGCCATGTACAGATCTAGGCCTAGTTCCTTTCGTAGGAACCCAGAGCCGTTTTCGCAGCTGGCTACAAAGGCAGCAGCAACGTTCTGGCCAGCAGCAGAGGGGCACTTTCTCGCTCAAGGCCCAGTCCAAATCTTTCCCAGGCAGAGGCCAACGTCACTCAGTCAGCCCAGCCTGCAGGGACAAACGCTGCCACAGCATGACTCCTTCCCGGCCCCTGCCCCTCCTCAGGATCAACAGGCAAAGAAAGTCGGGGGTCGCATCGCACGCCACCTTTCAGGGTGGCAATTGATCACCGCCGACAGGGTGGTCCTACAGTTGGTCAAAAAAGGCCATTACATAGAGTTCATAGACAGCCCACCTACAAGACCTCCCCTGCTTTCCCGTTATTCGGGTCAGTATGCCCTGCTCATACAGCAGGAGGTGCTCGCACTTCTGGAAAAAGAAGCTATAGAGCACGTACCAGGGAACCAGAGAGGACTAGGGTATTATTCTCACTTCTTCCTGGTTCCAAAGAAAACAGGGGACCTCCGTCCAATACTGGACCTCAGCGACCTCAGTCTTTCGGTCGCGTACAAGCGCTTCCACATGGTGACCCTCCCGGGCCTGATTCCCATGCTGAAGCAGGACGCATTTCTTGAGTCCTTGGACATGCAGGACGCCTACCTGCATATTCCTATTGCTCAGGCACACAGGAGGTTCCTGCGCTTCGAGCTTCAGGGCCGCCATTATCAGTTCTGAGCACTTCCCTTCAGGCTGTCACCGGCACCTTGGGTCTTCACGAAGTGCATGGCGGTCGTAGCCGTGTCTCTGAGGAGACAGGGCCACTACGTGTTCCCCTACCTGGACGACTGGCTTCTCATGGCGCAGTCACGGGAGGCCCTGATGTCTGCCATTCACTGCATTCAGTCTCTGTTCGAGACCTTGGGCATTCTCATCAATTATGAGAAGTCACGCCTGGTTCCGTCCCAGATGCTGCAATTCATCGGAGCAGTTCTGGACAACGTCCAAGGGAAAGCTTTCCTTCCCACAGACAGAGCGGAACACATCAGATCCCTCAATAGGGACTTGTCGGCAAAGAAGACCGTCCCAGCCAGACTGGTCCTTTGCCTGCTCGGACACATGACTGAGGCCATTGCAACAGTCCCACTAGCCCGTCTCCACATGCGGGTAACCCAGTGGATGTTATGGGACCAAAGGCAAGACAATCTGCAGCATCCAGTCCGAATCACGAGGACTGTAATTCAAGATTGCAATGGTGGCTACCTTCAGGGAACCTCTTGGCGGGAGTCCCCTTCACAGCGCCGTCCCCAACTGTGACACTCTCCACAGATGCCTCAGGGCTCGGGTGGGGAGCACATCTCGATGGTGTTCAGTCTCAGGGCCTGTGGACAGCCCAGGAGTCTCATCTCCACATAAATATACTGGAAATGAGGGCGGTTCTTTATGCCCTGCAGGCCTTCCAGTCGGAGATTCCACCGGGTACGCTTCTGTTACAAACAGACAATTCCGCAGTGATGTATTACCTCCAAACAAGGAGGCACCCACTCCTACCCGCTTTGCAGGGAGGCCATGAGAGTGTGGGATTTGGTCTTGCAACACAGCGCAAACCTTATTGCAGTTCATGTTCCGGGAGTGGACAACATCATCGCAGACAGCCTGAGCCGCACTCAGGCCAGAGTCCACGAATGGGAACTACTCCAGGAGGTGGCAGTAGATCTGTTTCGCAGATGGGGTACTCCAGAGATAGACCTCTTCGTGTCCCCATACAACGCAAAACTGCCCAATTTTTGCATGTTAGATCCAGGGCCTGGTGTTTTCTGGCGAGACGCGTTGTCCCTCTCCTGGGCTGGCAGATTCCTTCATTCCTTTCCCGTTGATCCAGAGAGTTCTTTTAAAACTCCGCAGGGAGCAAGCGACGCTCATACTGATCGCACCCTTCTGGCCCAGACAGATATGGTTCCCTTTCTTGCATCAGCTATCCTGGGAACCTCCAGTGCCTTTGCCATCAGCTCCCATTTACTGTCTCAGGAGGCAGGTTCCTTAGTCCATCCAGACCTGCGTTTCCTGAACCTGCATGCTTGGCCCCTAGAGACATAGCCATGATGCGATTCGGGGTCTCGCAAGAAGTGGCAGATGAGCTTACTGCCGCTAGGAAACTGGCTACCTACGCTATGATGTGGCGCAGGTTCTGCTTATGGGCTCAAGTGCGCGGTTTTTCGCCTTTGGACTGTCCAGAAAAGCTAGTACTGGACTACCTGCTATCTCTTTTCCACTTGGGCCTAGCTTACTCCTCGATTAAAGTGCACCTTTGTGCCATTTCAGCCTACCATGTCCTCGTAGGCCAACGCACTGTGGCCCAGCTGGACATGACACATGCCTTTTTGAGGGGCGTCCTCCACCTTAGGCCCCCGATTAAGGATCCAATCCCACCATGGGATTACCCTTCGTCCTGGAGCAGCTCACGCTGCCACCTTTTGAACCAGCCGTGGATTGCGAGGTATGTTTTCTGTCTTTGAAAACATTGTTTTTAGTTGCAGTTACTTCTGCCAGAAGGATTTCTGAAATGCACGCGCTTATGTGCAAAGAGGCTTATTTGGTTTTCCACCAGGACAGGGTATCCCTAAGGACTAATCCTAAATTTCTGCCTAAGGTGGTCTCAGCTCTCACCCTTAATCAGGGCATCGATCTACCAGTGTATTTTCCGCAATAGTCTAATCGAGGAGAAACCCTTCTGCACACTCTTGATGTGCATAGGTGCCTTAGATACTACCTGACCAGAACCAAACACCGAAAGTCGGACCAAAATTTCGTCTCCTTTGCCCACAGGATGAAGGGAGCTCCTGTCTCTAAGCAGTCACTATCTAGGTGGCTCATCCAGTGCATTACTTTCTGTTATCAGAAGCGCAATAAACTCTTACCGGGCGCGGTCAAGGGTCATTCCACTAGAGGGGTGGCTACTTCCTTTGTGGCGTTGAAAAACGTCTCCACCTCAGCTATTTGCGCTGCAGCTGCTTGGAGCTCTGTGTATACCTTTATCAGGCATTACAGTCTGGACAATTCATCGAGGCGAAGAGCGGGGTTTGGTCTAGCTGTCCTTCAAGGACTTCTGTCCTAGGCTCGAGATATCTCGAGGTCTCTACCTTTCCTCCTCCCGATGGTGCATGATGGCCATTACTGCTTGGAAATCAGTCCAGTGGTGTAACCTGCTGCAAGAGCTGTGTCTGAAGTAAGATAGGCTGATTCGTGAACGCATCACTGCAACAGTAGATCTTCGAGAACAGCTCTTGGCAGGTACTTTCAAACTACATGCAGTCTTGCTGTATTCTGACTATTGCAGTGATCTCCAACCTTGAACTGCCCGGAGAACAAGCGTTAACTTTCCATGCAAGGCATGGAACTCTGAGTCGAGCTCAGTTGAAGCCTCTGTCTGCTGCTGTTTGAACCCCAACCGTCAGATTCTTTACTCCACCTCACTGAATAGTCGCTCCGGAGATTTCTCCTTCGCTCGGTTCAAAAAAGTCAAAGTGTCGTTTTTTCGCTCGGTTTCAACCGAATTTCTACTTCTAACCTGTCGGTTTAAGTCTCTGTCTGTGGTACCGTGAGTACTAGATAGGTTTTCTTTATTAGTTTAATGTGTGGAACTTGTAAACATTGGATCGGTTCGGTTTGAACCGATCAGGTTTCAAAAAAAAAAAAAAAAAAAACTTCTGTCTTTATTAGAGTGTGGTAACCGGTCCGTATCGGTTCTAAAAAAAAACAGATTTCATTACGTTTTTTTCCAAGACCCATAACACGGTCAGGAACCGATAGGGGTGTCTTGCCTGGCGGATTGCCGAAAAAAAGAGATGCGTTTTGGTTAGGATTGGCGTGTCTAAAACGAAAAAGCGGGCCCCTGGGTTTCAACACTGTAGTGTGTGTGGGAAGCCTTTGCTAGGTTGACCCCACACACCTGTGTTTATTGTCTGGGGTTTGACCACCTCAATTCAGACTGCCAAAATTGTAAAGTTTTCCCAAAGCTACCCTGGATAAGAGAGTAGGTAGACTGAGGGAAAGGGAGGCCGAGAAGTCCGCTGACCCGGATGGCCAGCCCGGTTCGGTTCCGACCGAACCAGAAGGAGTGCCGTCTGACCAGGGCGAAACTTCTTCAGGCGAAAGGAGAACCGATTCTGAGGAGTCGGTTCCGGTTAAAAGAAAAAGAAGGGATAAATCATTCGGTTCGGATCCACAAGTTCTTTCTCCGACCACTGATGAGATAGCCAAAGCGATAAGGATAGTTCAGTTGCTAACTTCGGTTCCGGCCAAACCGGCACCATCGGTCAGGGGCTTGGTTGGTCCGGTTCCCCCGTTCGGATTATACTTTAGAAGAATTTTATGAACGGAGGAGGAGGAGAATATGAAGATAATGATGATGATGGTGATTATGAAAGTCTGGATATGCCTATTGACCCGGACATCTCCCAGACAGACCTTCAGGTGTTTCTCCTCCTAGGCTTTCTGAGTCCCCTTCCACTTTGTTTTACAAGAAAGTGGCTGAAACCCTCCAGCTTCCTATGGAAGAAGCAGTAGAGGATCAGGAGGAGCCTGATTTTGTTGAGATGATGGACATCCCAGAGTCCAGGAGATTGTCTGTTCCTCCCTAAATCTTTTGGGAAACAGACATTTAACATTCTAAAACTCCTAATTCCATACCTCCTGTGGACAGAAGAATGGACAAGAGGTATACTCTTTCAGGCTCAGACACGGAGTTCCTTTCCAGCAATGCAGCCATGTTAGTAGTACAGGCTGCTGCCTGTGATAAGGCAAATATTCCTTGGCTTCACACCCCCAGACAAGGACTCCAGGAGGATTGATGCCATGGCAAAGAAACAGTACATGGCAGCATCTTTGGGACTCAGGCAGGCTAACTATATGGCCTACACAGCTAGATACCAGAAGTTCAGGTGGGACACTGTGATGGCTCTAGCTAAACAGGCCCCTGACCAGCTTGCCAAGGAGCTGGAGCGGGTGGCTGCGGATGGGATTAAGGCATCCAAGGTGCAATTTCATGCTGCTGTGGACTCCAGTGATGTTTCATCTAGAGTCATGGCTACATCTGTGGCCCTTCGGAGGATGGCTTGGCTCAGATGTACTAGCCTGTCACAGGATACCCAGGCTAAGGCCATGGATTTTCCTGTCATTGGTAATTCTCTGTTTGGGGAGCAGACAGAGAATTACATGAAGAAGATGGACGAGTACAGGACCACCTACAGGAGTGCTCAGGCCAAAGAAAGGCAAGCCACTCCTCAGAGGCAGCATTCCAGGGGCAGGCCTTTTCATAGGCCTTTTTACCAAGCCCAGGCCTCCTTTTCTGCTTTTGCTCAGAGGGGGTTCTTTAGAGGGAGAGGCAGACGGGGTATGAGCAGGCCTGCTTCCACCCCTCAGCCTAAAGCCCCTGCCAAGCAGACACCCTGATGGGTCTGCCTGGGCCGATTCTCCACTACCTGTAGGGGGCAGGCTGGCTTACTTTTTCCAGGACTGAAGTCTTAATATCAGACAAGTGGGTCCTGGAAGTGATAGCTAGGGACTGGTTCTCAGCTTCAAAAATTTCCCAAGATGAGAACCAGATCCTTTCCACCTGCAAATCCTTCAGAGGCCCTGCCCTAGAGGCAGAGATTTCTTCCTCTGGCTCTCAGAGCAATAGAAAGGGTTCCTACCTACACAGGGCAAAGGATTGTACTCCAGGTACTCCTAACCCCAAAAAGACAGGAGAATGGCTGCCCATCCTGGATCTGAGATACCCAAACAAGCACCTTTTAAAGCCAAAATTCAAAATGGTGACTCTGGGAATAATTCTGCCCTCTCTAAGCCAGGGGACTGGCTAGCCTCCCTGAGACCTCAAGGATGCCTATTTTCATTCCATCAGGTGCTCCCACAGAAAGTACCTCAGGATCGAGTTGCCCTCAGGCCACTATCAATTCAGAGCAATGCCCTTTGGTCTAACATCAGCCCCAAGGATGTTCACAAAGTGCCTGGCAGTAATGGTTGCTTTCCTAAGGAGAAAAAAGATCTCCATCTTTCCATACCTGGACGACTGGGTCATAGTAGGTCAGTCTCCAGACCAAGTCAAGTCACACCTTCAGATAACTCAGCAACTGCTCACTTCCTTAGGATTCCTCCTAAACCTTCCAAAGTCAGTTCTAGAGCCAGTGCAGCTCCTCACCTTTATAGGGGCGGAGCTGGATACAATAAACAAGGCCTTCCTTCCCTGGACAGGGCAAGGACACTAATAGAACTGGCTCTTCTTTCACCCTTCAGGTGTCTCGACCAGCAAGGCACTTCTTGCAGCTCCTGGGCCATATGGCAGCCTCTACAGCAGTGGTCGAGGGGCAAGATTTCAGATGAGGGACATTCAGTTCACTGAGAACCTTCTGGTCCCAGAGAAAGGTTCCCTGATCAAACTAGTCCCAGTGACTCGAACCCTGATCCAGGCTTTGCAGTGGTGGCAGGATCAGGACAATTTAAGGCAAGGAGTTCCTTTTGTCACTCAGTCTCATTCTCTAATCCTCACCACAGACGCCTCCCTCTTGGGCTGGGGAGCCCACTTGGGGGATCTTACCACCCAAGGGCTGTGGTCACCTCAAGAATCTCTGCTTCACATCAATCTCTTGGAACTCAGAGCAGCGTTTCTGGCACTACAAGCTTTTTCCAAGTCTGTTCAGAATAAGGTAGTCCAGATCAGAACAGACAATACCACCACAATGTGGTACATCAGCAAGCAAAGGGGCACTCTGTCTACGGCCTTGTGCACAGAAGCAATGAAGTTGTGGTCTCTGGCCTATTCCCTGTAAACTTCTCTCACAGCAGTTCACCTCCCAGGGGAAAGACAATGTCCTGGCAGATGCTCTCAGCAGGCAGGATATCTCGGGGCCACCACGAATGGTCCCTAGATCCCCTAGTTTTGAAGGTGATTTTCTCCAGATAGGGCACTCCACAGATGTATCTTTTTGCAGCCCCAGACAATCACCAACTTCCTCTCTTTTGCTGCAGACCCCCAGTATTGGGCTCAGTCCCCCTGGATGCTCTGGTACTCAATTGGGAAGGGAAGTTCCTGTATGCTTCCCCCCCCCTTCCCTCTCCTGTTCAAGGTACTAGTCAAGATCAGGTCTCAATCCTGCAAAGTGATTCTGATCGCTCCAGACTGGGCCAGACAGCCCTGGTACCCACTGTTGCTGTCCTTAGCAGTCCACCTTCCCCTGTCTCTTCCCAGGAATTACAACCTGTTGACATCCTCTCGGGAGGGTTTGGTATCCGAATCTCAGATCTCTCAATCTCAAGGCCTGGCTCTTGGAAGAGTTAGAGTTTGCTGAGCTGCACCTCTCTCAAGGTGTCCTGGGTATTCTAAAGGCTTCTCGAAAGCCTTCCACCAGAAAGACTTACAACTCCAAATGGAAAAGGTTCACTATTTGGTGCTCTGGTAAGCACATTTCTCCAGAATCTGCTGGGTTGCCTACAGTCCTGGACTATAATGGTTCATCTCAATGGCTTGGGACTCAGACCAGCTACACTCAAAGTACATTTGGCAGCTGTTGCTGCTTTTTTGTCAGTAGGCAAACCCTCTTCTCTTTCATCCCGTCCTGTATTTTGCAAATTCTTCAAGGGACTGTTGCACACCAATCCTCCCTTCAGGGACCCTGCTCCTGCTTGGGACCTTAATGTTTGCATTGCTCAGCTTATGCAACCTCCTTTTGAGCTTTTGTCCTCTGCAGAGCTTAAGTACTTGACTTGGAAAACTGTGTTTTTGGTAGCCATTACCTCTGCCAGGCGCATCAGTGAATTGCAATCCCTGTCAGTGGAGCCTGATTTCATCTCTTTCCATAGAGATAAAGTGGTCCTAAGAACTAACAGGAAGTTTTTGCCTAAGGTGGTTTCAGATTTCCACCTTAATCAGTCTGTGTCTCTTCCTGTTTTCTTCACTGACCATTCCTCCTCTGAAGAGAGGAGGCTGCACAGCCTGGATGTAAAAAGGGCCCTTAGCTACTACATAGAGCGCACCAAGGGTCACAGGTTTGTCTCCCTCCAGTTGTTCCTCACTTATGGAGAGGTCGGTAAGGGAAAACCTGCCACTAAAAGATCTGTTGCCAGGTGGATTGTCTCTTGTATACATTTCTGCTACGGAAAATTGGGTAGAATCCCACCCTCAGGCCTGAGGGCTCACTCTACTAGAGGTACAGCTGCTTCCCTGGCTGCTGCCAGGGATATTCTTATCTTAGAGATTTGTCAAGCAGCCACCTGGAAAACAGTCCATAGTTTCACCAAGCATTACTCTCTGGATATCCAGGCTAGGAGTGATGCTCGGTTTGGCACAGCAGTACTTCAGAGCCTATTCCCAAAGTAGGTTCTTTCCCTCCTCCATGGAGGTACTGCTTGGTAGTCTGCAATAGTCAGAATACAGCAAGACTTCATGTTGTTTGAAGGAAAAATTACTCACCTTAGTAATGTTGTTTCTTCTAATGGAGTCTTGCTGTATTCTGACCTCCCCCGCCTCCCCTCTCAGAACCTGGTTTTTGGGATGTGGGTGGGTAGGAGCAGTGTTGGCACCTAGAGGTGCCCCTTTTTCTCAGCTCCTTTATTTTGGGTGTGTGTTGTGTTTTTTTGGGGTTTCCTGACTTGAGTCTTTGCTTTGAAACCGAAAAAACCCCTTTTATCAAGTTTAGTTGCCAGTTGGCTAGTGTGAGTTTATAGTTTCCACACAGAACTCACAGTGAGTATAGCTCGTAAAGATCTGACGGTTGGGGTTCAAACAACAGCAGACAGAGGCTTCAACCGAGCTCAAGCTCAGCGTTCCGTGCCTTGCATGGAAAGTTAATTCTTTGTTCTCCGGGGCAGTTCAAAGGTTGGAGATCACTGCAATAGTCAGAATACAGAAAGACTCCATTAGAAGACACAACATTACTAAGGTGAGTAATTTTTTTCTTCCCTCCCACCATCCCCACTGGAGGTAGGTCCTAGTCAAGCATCCATCTCATAAGATGGGACATTCCTATTGCCTTGTTTTGCCATCTGGTGGTGGATCCTCGGTCTCCCCTTCTGATGTCATCCAGCGGCCGGGAGTGTCCGGCGGGAGAACTGAGGATTATGGGGGGACCGCCTCCTTATGTACTACGCCCAACGTCGGGGGGGCGGGACCGATGTTGGAGGCGGTCCCCACTGAAGACTGCTAGCTAGAAAATTTCCGTGGGGTCCTGGCGCCTGCTGGCTTCAGTCCTAATGGTGTAACCTGCTGCAAGAGCTGTTCTCGAAGATCTACTTTTACGGTAAGTTCTTACGTAACTGTACTTTACTATACGAATCTGACCGAAGTCTGTCCACGAAACTGATCAGCTTTTTGTTTCCTTTGTGACCAGGAGAGAGGGTGCTGCTATTTCTAACCAGTGTTTGTCAAAATAGTTGGCAAGCTGCATTATGTTCTGTTACCAGAAATACAACAAACCCTTGCCAGGGTACATCAAAGGGCATTCTACCAGAGGCATGGCTGCATTTGCTGCTTGCTTCAAAACTGTCTCTGCTGCTGACATTTGTGTGGTCGCCACTTGGAGCTCCATCCACACTTTCATGAAACACTACAGTCTGGACATTGCCTCTAGGCGCAGGTCTGGCCGGCTTTGGACCAGCTGTCCTTCAGGACCTCCTGTCATGATTTCTTCCTGCGTCTCTGCAGATCTTTCCTGCCTCCCGTGCTTCAGACTTGTTTGATATATATACTGCTTGGGAATCTGTCCTAATGGTTAATACCTGCTGCAAGAACCCTCTTAAAGTAAGATAGTACAGTTACGTAAGAACTTACCATAACAGTAGGTCTTCGAGAGAGGCTCTTGCAGTAGGTAACTTTCCCTCCCTCCTACCCCCAGCTGCTGCTACTTCTAGCTTTACTTAGGCTCAAGAGCCTTCTCCTTTCTCCTATCGCTTTGGGGTCTTGGCAGGAGAACTGGAGGACGGGCTGGGGACTGCCCACTATATAGAGTAACACTGATGTCTGTCACGTGACATCGGTGGGCGGTCCCTCGCCAGACATGCTAGGTGAAGTTTTCCGCATGGTCCTGATGCCAGGGGGTGCAGTCCTAATGGTTAATACCTACTGCAAGAGTCTCTCTCTCTCTCTCTCTCTCTCTCTCTTGAAGATCTACTATTACAGTAAATTCTTGCGTAACTGTACTGTTTGTTTATGAATTCCCTCCCTTTTCTCTGATTCAGAGAGTGCTCATCAAGCTACGGATGTAGAGGGCCACCCTAATTCTTGTGGCTTCATTCTGGCCTCGGCAGATATGTTTTCCATTACTGCAACAATTGGCTGCGGAACCTCTAGTTCTCTTGCCCTTCTGCTGGGACCTGCTGACACAGGTTCAGGGAACCCTTTTCCAGCCAGACCTCAAGTCTCTCCACCTGCATGCATGGTTCCTGAGGACATGGCCGTTGCTCTGTTTGGTGTGTCTGAGAAGGAGGCTGGTGGCTGTCAGAAAACCGCCCACCAGGGCCACTTACTGTATAAAATGGAAACGGTTTGCTGTCTGGGCTGCCTCTCATGGCCTGGATCAATTTACCTGTCCGGTGAACCAGGTTCTGGAGTATCTCCTGACCATGCCTGGTGCAGGACTCAAGTACCCCTCTCTCAAGGTGCACCTGTCAGCTGTATCAGCCTTTCATGTTCCCATTGATGGCCATACTGTGGCACCATTGGATGTGGGCCATACTTTTCTGTGAGGCATTCTTCACTTGAAGTCTCCTATTTGTAATCCATTTCCGGCTTGGGACCTGAATTTTGTTCTGGAGACGCTGACCTTGCCTCCTTTTGAGCCAGCCACATCTTGCGAGCTATGATGTCTGTCGTGGAAAGCGTTACTTTCGTTGCTGTTACTTCTGCTCGAATTTCAGAGCTACAGGCTCTCATGTGAGCAGTCTTATTTGATTTTCCACAAAGGAAAGGGTCTCTTTGCGTAGTAACCCTAAGTTCTAGGGTCATGGATATATGATGTACTATCCATACTTCAGTAGTGTTCCTTCTTCAAATCCTGCTGGAACATCTTCATGCTGGCTCCTCCCACCCACCCAGGTGGTAACTCCCTCGGCACTGCCCCTGACGTTAGATCTTCCTTTCCTCTGGAAGAAGGTTCCCTCCTTACCGATGTCTGCGCTGAGTAGGCCCTCTGCTTCAAAACTTTTCAAAAACGACTCTCGTCTTCAAGCAAAATTCAAATCTTTGAATCTTCATCGTGGATGACTCCAGTTCGGCACCTGTTTTCAAGAAGTGCGAGTGCGGGCAGATGATGTGGTGGATGGACCCGCATACCTCATGTGTCTACTGCCTAGGCCGCGATCATGATCCCCAGGCATGTGGGCTGTATTGCAACTTGTGTGGTAGTACTCTGGAAGACCGACATGCTCGGCTACTCTTAGGGCGCCCAGATGAACGGGACCCTCCCATTTAATCGAAGGACGCCCATCGGGTGGTCTCTGCAGCTGGGAGGGTCTACGGAACAACTTGCAGCTTTTGAAGAAGTGGCAGCTCAGGCCATGGAGCATGCCTCTTCGGCTTTGGTACTTGTGCTGCTTTACTGTGGTGCCATCTTCTCGGGGACATTGGGGATTTGGGCCAGGCCCTTCCCACCCTTAGGCAGGGCCCCTATTAGGGCACCAAATGCTCCAAATCTTTTAAAAAAAGAGACTAAAAGGAAGTTATGTCATCGATCGTGGGATCTCAAGCACTCTTGGACCTCTGATTCCAGCGCTTCTCTGGAGGTTTCGACTACAGTCGATCCTTTGGTCTAGGCCGCTGGTGCCATGGTCTCCCCATCTGGCCAGTTGGTCGAGACGCCCGTTGAGTAACCTGTCGAGATTTTCCTTGAGCCGATAGACGTGATGTTGATACCTTACTTTCTGGGACACTGGTCCTACCTGTCACTTCTCAGGGTGGGAAGGACCAGCACGCTGATCCGGTCACCAGCCCTCTGATCCCATCACACCAGAGGATCCTCGGCTTTTGCCGGTTCCCTCCGATTCTCGCCGTCTGCTTCCCTGTCGGTCGTGGTGGCGATCCCGGAGTCGCGCAGCCCACGCCGACATCGGCATTCGCAGTATTCGGGCAAGCGGCACTGCTACTATTCTTTTTCATGTTCCTCGTCGGGCGAGGAGAGGTCTGATGCAAAATGCGCTGGCGCTATGAAGAACTCATGTGGCATCAGCTTATGTTTACAGGGGTTAAGCCAATTCCGGCTCCCACCACTGGGGCCTTAGCCTACTCCACCTTGGCTGATTCTGGCTTCTCCGCCCATCCAGGTGGAGCCGCTGCCTAAGCAGCCAAAGGACACTCGTACTGCTTCTGGGCTTCTTCGTCAGGTATCTGTCACCATGACTCCAAACAGACCCCATAGGGTCTGCGGGGACTCTGGCGGTCGAACGATTTTTGATGAATCCTCAGGAGTCTGAGGACTCCTCCCTACATTCAGGTCCCTTGGAGTTGAGTCGGGGAGGATTTGCCCACGGAGCATGGTCCCACCTCGTTCATGGGCTTGCTCCACTTGATTTCAGAGTCCACTGGGATCCAGATGGAGCCTGTACAGAAATGGGTCAAGTATCCCTTGACTGAAATTCTCGACCGAGGGGACACCCCGGGGGTAGCCTTTCCAGTCGCCAAGGCTGTTCTTGGCCCTGCTGTGGAGCTTTGGCAGCATACTGCCTCTTGCCCTGTGCCGTCGGCCAGTATGGCCCGCAAGTATGCGGTCTCCATGGGTTCCTTGTCAGATTTCACTGAGAATCTGGTGGCCAATTCGGTCTTTTGGAGTACTGACAATGTCGGCGATGTGGACAAGCCTCCCGACAAGGAATCCAAAAAGTTGGATCACGTAGTCAAGAAGGTCTGTGCCGCCTCCTCACTCAGCTTTCGGCAGGTGAGTTTGTCCTTTCTGATGGCCCACTTCGCTCATGCCCTGCTTGGCACTCTTAATGATGTGCTTCCCCATCTCACCAAGTGCATTGCAGTGGTGGCAGCCTACCTGAGCCGCCAAGGGGTCTGTGTGTACCCCTACCTGGATGACTGACTTATAGCAGGTCCTCCAGGGCAGAGGCAGAGCAGTCCAGGGATCTGGTCCTCCAGACCTGCTTGTCCCTTGGCCTCCTGGTGAACGAGGCCAAGTCAGAGCTCGTACCTTCGCAGGTGTCACAATTCACTGGGGTGGAGCTTGACTCTTGCAGAGCCAGGGCTTGACTTCCTGGGGACCGGGCGGAAGCTCTCTCCTCCTTTGCCTGATCATTTTGGTTTGGGTAGGTGTGCCCTACTCTGGATTTCCTGCACTTCTTGGGACACATGGCAGCATGCACCAGCGTGGTCCATTGGGTAAGGTGAAGAATGCGCACTCTGCAGTGGGAGCTCGCCCGTCGTCATTCTCAGCACCAGAGCCACTTCGACCAGCTGGTCACTGTGACCCAGCTGATGTGGGATGCTCTCCAGTGGTGGTTAGATCTGTGGTTAGATCTGGAACATCTACAGGAAGGAATCCCATTTGTCCACCCAGAGCCGATGGTCACCATCATGACCGATGCCTCCCTGATGGTCTGGGGTGCCCACCTGGGGGAGCACAGAGTCCACAGACTCTGGATCCCCTGAGGAGTCCCGATGCCGTATCAGCCTACTGGTGCTGATAGCCTTTGCTCCGCACATTTGGGGTCAGGTTGTTCAGGTCCAGATGGACAACACCACAACCATGTACTACCTCAACAAACAGGGAAGGACGCACTCCCTTCCTCTGTGCAGGGAAGCTCTCTGCATCGGGACCCTCGTGCTCAGCCTGGATGCTGATCTCCTGGCCATCCATGTGGCCAGCGTCTCCAACCAGCTGGCGTACAACCTCAGCCATGTGGTCAAGGCGTCTCACAAGTGGTCTCTCCATCCGGAGGTGGTACACAGCCTGTTCTCCTGATGGGACACCCCTCTGGTGGATCTGTTCTCCTCCACGGAGAATGCCAAGCTGAGGCTGTATTGTGCCCACCCACCCTCAACAGGGAACGCTGCAGGGGGTTGCTTTCTCGAGGCCCTGCACCCCAGGCCTCCTCTGTGCCTTCCCTTAGTTTCTTCTGATCCACAAAGTGCTGATCAAAGCCAGAAGGGACAAGGCACGGATGATCTTGGTGGCTCCAGAATGGCCCCGCCTGTTCTGGTACCCCAAGTCTCCTCAGCCTCAGGTGCAGACCCCCGTGGCGTCTTCCTTTCCGCCTGGACCTGCTCTCCTGCAGCCAGGGGAAGGTACTCCATCTGGACCTTCAGTCCCTGCACCTGACAGCCTGGTTCCTGAGCAGCTAGAGTTCCAGGCTTTGGGGGTCTCCAAAGATGCCCTCACCATGGTCGAGGGTTCTCACAGGAGTTGATTCAAAAATGATATGCCTTCAAATGCAAGAGGTTCTCCATTGGGGCTTGACCCCTTATCTTGTTCAGTGGCTAGCATTCTTGACTACCTTTGGTCCCTCTCTGTCGGGCTTTGGTCAACAACCCTTAAGGTTCACCTGGCAGCCATCTCTGCATACAGGGAATGGGGTGGTATGCTGTTGGTGGCACAGGAGAAGGTGGTCTAGCGCCTTTTTTAAGGCCTTGACCACATTGTCCCTTGGGTGTGTGAACCACCACCTTGGGAATTTTTGCTGTTGTTGGCAAATGTCCTGGGCAAGCCATTTGAACCGATGCACAGATGTGACGTGTCTCACTTGTCGTGGAAGACTGCCTTCTTGGTGGGTATTACGTCAGCCAGAAGGATCGGTGAGCTTCAGGCGCTCTTGGACTCTCCTTACCTGGTCTTACATGGGACAAGGTTGTCCTTCGCCCCAAACCGAAGTTCCTCCTGAACATTGTGTCTGAGTTTCACCTTAACCAGGTGATCAGTCTCCCAGTGTACTTCACCAACCATACCTTGGATGCCCATCACAGGCTCCATACTTTGGACCTGTGGCAAGCACTTGCCCACTACAAGGAGCACATGGCTGGAGCTCGGGGAGTGGTTCGCTAGCTGTTTGTCACCTACACTGAAGCCACACCTGGCAAACCAGCAGCTAAGCAGACGTGTGGCAGTTGGACTGTATCCTGTATCAACCTCTAGTATATGTTGGCAGGTAAGGAGCCTCCCTTAGAGCGAAGTGCTCATTCAACCAGTCATACCGTTGCTACGGTGGCTGCTTCCAGGCATGTCCGTATCCAGGAAATCTGCGGGGCTGCTACCTGGAAGTCAGTAGACACCATCATTTCCTACTACCACATTGACCTTGAGTCACACTGGATCTTCCCTTGTCAGTCTTCACCATTCATTACTGCTGGATGTAAGCCAGAGGTACACACCCGCTGTCACAAACCCACTCAGCAGGTCAGCCCTCTACTCTCAAAGTGCCAACCTCCGAACACTGTCTTGTGAACAGGAAACAGAAACAGGGTAACCCTCCTGTCTGTTTTTGTGGGTTCGAATCAACCTTTGGTCTCAAGTCTTGGAGGGATTCAAACTGAGAACCCCTTGTTAGCGTACCCAGTGCACAGGCTCAGATATTTCTGTCTTTGGGGGGGCCAGATCTGTTTGCCTACGGGCACCTAACCAGGTGTACAAAAATGAACCCTTAAAAACTCTAACAAAAGACCACAGATTAAACTCTCACCTTTTTCCAGTTTGGTATCACCGTTCGAGCTTATGCACAGTGTCTGCTTTAACCATATATACTTTACTTGTTAAAGAAAGAAAATTCAAAGACAGACCAAGTAGGCTCTAAAAATAGAGTTTTACTAAAATAGGTAAAAATATGTAACATGTAAATACAGAACCGTATAAAACATACAAATCACTTAAAAGAATAAGATTTTAAAAAGTGCAGATTTCTACCACTAGTACACTTAGAATTGTCTGTTCTAAGGTATTCTTATCTCACAGTGCTGTAGAAGTTGTAGCTTTCAGAGTCCAAACATTTGTGTGTAAAAGGAAAACAGAATAAGCTGGCTTTGCCCACCTCTTTGCATGAGATCACCTAGCTCCTCCCTGTCAGAATATATATATAAAAAAATATATCTATATAAAAACAGGATGTCTTTTCTAAGTATTAATTCTGTAACCTCAGCATAAGTCAATTTCTTCAAATGACTCTCTTTGATCTTATGATCAGTATCCCCTTTCCAGGACATCAAAGCATCTTTTACGACTTCGCACTAAAACGTCATAACCTGCTCTTCTTCCTCTAAGTGTTATAAAATGTTATGATCTATCTTGGCAGTTAGGTATCTTCTAGCCTGTAATTAGCGTCTGGCCTTCCAGGTAACACCTTGTATCTAAAACCTGTGTGTGTGTGATCTCGCATGCTGTTTCAACATCTCTCATAACACATTTTTATATTACAGAAATGATACAGTAATCAGAACCAGCTGTCCAAGTGTCGCTTAACTGCTCGGGAGTTATTTTTTTGGGGGATGCGCCACCCACAAGAGCAACTCACTACGCAGTGCGAGGCGGCTGCTAGGCACTGCAGACTCATCCTCCAATCCAGTTCTGTTTCTCCCGCCATGGCTGCACCTGCTGCGCTTGTGAGAAAGTATTTCTAGTGCGCCATTAGGCCTGGTTCATTTTCAGTGTTGTTTAAGTCGAATCCTGCATTTTGCTTCATGTCCGATTTGGGGCCAAGCATAAATCCAAGGCGGTCTGTGCCCTTGCGGACGGCCGTTTTTCATCACAGACCGGCATGATGTTTGTCTTCGGTGCCTGGGACCCAACCATAATATGGACCAGTGCGACGCCTGTTTTTCCGTGGACCGCTGTGTTTTGGAAATCCGGACGTTTAAAGTCGGCAGGGCTCCGCCGACTTTTGTAGGACAGCGTCACCCGCGGGCTTCCCAGGCCAGATCTCGATCCTTCCTCTGGTCCCTTCTGGGTCTATATGTCCGCGAGAGGGAACCTCCTCCACTTCCATGAAAGAAATGATGCGGGGCTAAAATTCAATGCACTCATTGTGTTGTGTAATATCTTATTTTTATTCTTTCTTGATTCCCCTACATTTCACCCATACAGTGGGCTTGTTCAGGGGGTATGTACAATCTGTGTAGTCTTTATTTTATCTGTAAACAATTATAGAAAATATTCAGTAAATGTTACTTAATCAATAATGCTTATAAGGTAATTTCATGAATATTAGCCAGTCCTCATACCTAAGTAGAAATGCTGCCTGTTACCACAGATTTTGGTTCTGTCTACTTAAACCCTTTTCTGCTTCTCAGCATACATTTTTCAAAATTTCTGTGAGAAATACATTGAAAAAGTGAAAAGACACTGTGGCAGTCAATTATTGCTCACTGTTATTGAAACTTGTGCTCCTTAATAACAAAAGCACTCATACGTCCCCCCCGTCGAAGGAGCACATGTATTTAACTTGTCGACGAAACATGCATTTATAATTCCCTCGTCAACGGGAGTGCCTCTATCGTCGACGGAGCACCTATTTTATGCTTTCCCGTTGACGGAGCATGTTTTTCTTCATGAAACAATACCTTTTAAGACTATTTCTCCATCACTGGAGACTACTATTTCGACGTCGGCTTCTGGAGCCCCTAACTTTTATAATAGACGTCTCATTTCCTCCTGCATATTCTCATGGGGACACCTCACCACACATTGTGGGGTCACACTGCATGAGAAAAAGAGGGGCAAACCAACATATGTTACCCCTATGAGTGGACCACATTCATTACATAGAAGAGAAACTCCTCACTAAAGGAATGCAGGATTATACTACCAGGAGGCACATATTAATCCTCTGCAACGCCCACTACCATCGGTTACAATTACAATGGGCTCACAACCTGACACAGCTGACCTGCCACCCTTGCAGGTACCCAATATTGAGCATACTATTAATAAAGTTTTGCAAACTTTGGGGTTTGATCATACACCTGATCCACCTACCCCTCCCTCCTCTGAGATTATGTCTCTGCCTCCTACAGAGAATGCATGCACGGAGCTGGAACTCTCTCCTTCTTCATCACTTCCGATACCCATGGAGCAAGACTATTCTGATAATGAACCACACAGAATAGAGAACCCTTCAGAGGAGATTTATTATGAGAGAGCTCCTGACATGGAACCTTATTCTATAACGTACTCTTGTGAGAAGGACATGCAAAAAAATAAATAATGGGGCTTTCTACAACAGAAGTCAGTACCCCCAGACAAAGACTCTAGACGCTTTGATTACATGAGGAAGAGAATATTTGCCTCTAGTACCCTGAATATTCGGATACTGAATTATATGGGCCATATGCTAAAATATCGGCGTACTTTGGGCACTTCTGCCTTGGAAATTATTTGCCTGAAAATGAACAACTGATGCCTATAATTAATACTTTTATATCCCTTTCCCGACACCTCTTAAGGTCGGGATATGATATAGTGGATACTTTGGCCAAACTGTCGGCCACAGGCATTGCTATGCGCCGTCAGGCCTGGCTTAGAATTTCTGGCCTTGCAAATGCTATACAACACAAGGTGGCTAATGCCCCTTTCTCAGGCGATAAACTGTTTGTTCCAGGAACACAAATCATTCTGAACGACTTACAAGCCTCAGGCAGACAAGTACGTGCAGCACAAAACCTGTACTACAAACAACGTAACCAGTACAAACATTTTAAAATGAGAGATAACTATCACAACAAAAGAGGTGCCTTCCGAAAGAAAGGACAGGCAACAAGAGGTACATTCTTTTCCTCTAGGCCTACCTGGCCCTTCATTCTGGGGACACCAGCGCCTACACCTCTCAGTGATTTCAAATATCTGAACCCCTTGCCCCTCCTTAGGGCCTTGATGACACCTGGGGGTTGTTCTGCCTTTGTATTCAGAGATACAAACAACAAGGTTTTATATTTAAAAAAATATATATATTCGTATGTCCCTAACAGTGGACAAATGAAGAAAGCGAATACCAAGTACGGGTCAATCAGACCATCACATCTGGATCCCGCCCACCTCTTACAGCGCCCTTCAGTGGTGGACACTGACTCCAACCTCAACCAGGGCCTATTACAACAATAGATGCGAACAACAGTTGCATCTTTAACAAATTAAAGGGGCACACCAAAAGCCCATATCATACACATGGCACGTGGATTAACCCCACTGCACAATCTCACATTAATCTCTTGTCCTGGATGTTGCCATGTGGCTGACGCCTACCTGCCATCCAGGCCTCTTACTCAGACATCTGTTACCCCAACAGAACAAATAAAGGGATACCCATCCTAGTTTTTCCATGTATGATAACATTCAATATCTGAAATCTATTATTCACATCCTAAAAAGAAGCTTTGTCGATGCCATGTCCTGACTCTGGACAAAATTATTTGTTCTGTCGACCCTCTATCACTAATGCTCAATAGAACATTACTGGAACTACAGAGGGAACTGGCCCATACATGGCCTCGACAGACCTGCCATTCTCTGCTACAAAAACACCTAGCAGCCATTCTGGTCAGATTGATATTCAGACCAGACTCCAAACACAAAAGGAAAAAAATCCCTAGAGACACCACAACCTGAAAGGTCTGCAATCTCCGGGCTCGACATCCAAAGATAGCCTTGAAAAACAAGATTATAAATACTTGACTAAGTAGCAGGCACCCTTCTTGCTGCTTCTCTGAGGGCTATCAAGTGACACATATAACCCTAAATGGACACATTCTACCATTTGGGCTCCATTTTAAACCTGGGACCCATATTACTGCCTACTCACAAGAGCCCTATACTATTTCACCAAATTATTCACTGAAGACCTCAGCTACCCCTTCCATTTCTACCATTCATATAGCAGAAAGTAGATAACCAAAATATCCCTCTGACATATTGCACCTGAAACCTCCTATTCACAGACCCCTTCCACAATGGGATCTGACTTTATCAACTTTCCATACCCTTGGCCACAGGCCACCAAGGCCTACCGGTCACAAAACGTACCCCATTATATGAATGAATCTATCACATGACTTATTGTTATAACAAATACAATAAACCCTTATCTGGTCTTGATCAGACTCATTCTACTAAGGCCACAAACAGCCATTATGACTTGTTTCACCAGTGATTTTATCACCGACATTACAATACAGTCACCTGGTACACAATCCAGACCTTTACCGGGAACCATAGCTTGGATATTGCCTCTAGACAACCATCGGCCCTTCGGCCGCACTGTTCTACAAGGCATATTGTCACAGTTGTCCTCCCCACTAGGATATAACTGCTTGGGAATCTCCCAGAAATAATGACCTACTGCAAGAGACCATTCCGTAGAAGATGGTACGGTTACGTAAGACCTTACCGTAACAGTAGATCTTCCAGAAATGTCTCTTGCAGTAAACTCTTTCCCTCTCTGTCCCCCTACCATTTTCTAATAGGGGAAATCATAATCTAAGGACTTAGGGTTGGGGACTTACTGGTACCTCGGTTTCCCTTGGACCCTCACTCATGAGCTGAATCCGGCAGGGAACAGAGAGTACCAGGGACCACCCAGTTTTATAGGCAGAACCAGGAAGTGATGTCGTGTGTGGGTGGTCCCTGGTGAAGACTGCTGGGAGAAGGTGCCATGCGATAGCGCCACCTGCTGGAACCTCCCAGAAGTAATGACCTACTGCAGGAGACATTCCTGGAAGATCTACTGTTACAATAAGATCTTATGTAACCGTACTTTCTAGGAGTGGTATATGTTGTTCATCCACACTGACCTACCTGACCACCCCAGCTTCGATGCACACCTCTGCTTCAAGCGGGTAAGTCTGGCATCATGGGGCGGAGCAGAGGGTTATTCCACCCGGGTGGGTGGGAGAAGCCAGTTTGAAGATGTTCCGGCGACCCTTAAAGGGAAAGGCGATCTGCCAGAAAGTGTGAATGAACAACATATACCACTCCTAGAACTACTGTTACAGGTGAGTAACCTGTTCTTTTGGTTGCTATTACTTTTGCTTGGAGGATTTCTGAGCTACAAGCACTAATGTGCGAACAGTCTTATTTGATTTTTCACAGAGACGGGGTGTCTTTGTGCACTAACCCTAAATTCTTGCCAAAGGTGGCGTCTGAGTTTTCCGTGAATCAATCCCTCCACCTGCCAGTCTACTACCCGGAGTATGCCAATCCAGGGGAAGCATTGCTCCATACGCTGGATGTACGTAGGGTTCTTAAGATAATGTTCATTGCACAAGGGACTGCAGGAAGTCCTCACAGTTGTTTTTCATTCGCCCCCGTGAAGGAGGGCGCACCGGTTTCTAAACAGTGTCTTCAAATGGTTAGCCAATTGTATTATTTTCTGTTACAGGAAGTACAATAAGGAACTTCCAGGGGCTGTCAAGGGCCACTTCTGTTGTCTGTTTCTGGGAGGTTTCTACGGCTGCGATTTACGCTGCTGCCACCTGGAGCACTGTTCACACCTTCAGTAGACACTACAGTCTGGACATCACCACTAGAAGGCAGACAAATTTTGGCCTTGCTGTCCTACAGTGCCTCCTTTCTTAGGTCTCTGATTCTCCCTCCTCCTTTCCTGGTCTCCTCTTCAGGACTGCTTGGTACTCGTTTCTAAGATGTGACCTGCTGCAAGAGAGATACTTGAAAAAAATATAACAATTGCGGAAGAACTTAGCATGACAGTAGATCTTACTTCGAGAGGGTTCCTGCAGTAGGTCTTCACATATAGGACTGCGCCCCCTGGTGTCGGGTTCCAACAGCAAACTTTTAGATAGCAATCATCAGTGAGACCGCCCCCGACGTCCGGTGACGTGACATCAGCCCGACTATAAAAGGGGCGGTCTCGCGCCCACCTTCCAGTTCTTTCCTGCCGTCGTCTCAGTTCGTTCAGCTTACGAGATAGAACAGCGATCCTAACGGCCAGCGCATCAATCGGGCTTTTTCGCATTATAACCTTTTTCTTCACTAATTCGACCGATTGTATGTCGACTCGTTTAAAGAAGTGCTCTAAGTGCGGAGCCCAAATCCCGCACGGGGATGACCATTCCCACTGCTTCTTGTGTCTGGGCCCCAGGCACAACTCTGACGAGTGTGCCATCTGCCAGGCCTTCAATCAAGCCACTAGGACCAGGCGCAGGCGGACCCTCGAGGCCCACCTCTTTACCCGACATCTGGCGTCGATGGAAAAGGAGCTCCAGGAGTTGAGGGAAAGGTCGTAATTCACTGGCACTGAGAAAAAAGGACAAGGTGAAGCGCCAGGACAGGAGTCCGTCGCCACGCGGGAGGCCTGCTCCTAAAACCGTGAGTACTCCTTCAGGTACCCCGTCCACCTCTTTGGGCCGGGCACCTTCTCCCCTTCCTGCCGAGGTGAGCGGGCAGCCGGGCGTAGCCTCTATCGAGGTCTCTGTTGCGTCTCCTCCCAGCACTGCCGATAAGTCACTCTGTCGACGGGTGCACGGCCTTAGCCGATAAGTCTAGCGTCGGCCTTCCTGCTTCTACTAGCCCGGTTAGATCCGATAAGTCGGACGGCAGACCTTCTGTCGCCCGCCTGGATCCTTCCTCATGCCCGTCTGGCTCCCATGTGGCCTCTGACGTCGGACAGTGTGTGCTGCAGAGAGACTCCTCATCCCTTCGGATTCTTCACCATAGGGATTCGCCACCCATTCCTGACTTGTCCCTGCCATCAGGAATGCTTTTTGACCTTTAGTTGGGGTGCCTCCCTGAATTACCCCCTTCGCCAGGTCTTTTGCCGCTTCCGGATAGGAGTCTGTCACCGGCTGGGGATCCCTCCATTGAGCCTCCTCCCTTGGGACCTTCGGAGGGCCTTTCCAGATCCCACGCAACCTAGTGGCCCTTTGGCACCTCCCCTGGTGGGTCCAATTGAACCTCTAGGTGGTCTTCCGGGGCCTGCCACCCACATACTGCCACCGGGAGGCCTGCCGTCGGCACCTCAGTACCAGACGCCAGGCCATGTCCCTCCGTCACCAGGATACCCTGGGTACACACCTTATTATAACCCAGGATTGCAGTACTCCTGGCAATACCCGCAGTACCCAGGCTACCCGGGTTTCCAGCCTCCTCCACCTCCAGTGCCTGATCGCGAGTCGATAACCCTCGTGGTGGCAGGATGCCAGGACCCAGCGCATCATGGAGTTAAGGCAGTCCGTGTGGGACATCCCCCTACCTAGGGCCCCTCCCCTACCACCTCCCTGCGGGCGAGCAGCGGGTGCTCTACCAGTAGGCTCCTATGGGATAGACTCTTCCATTCCCAGCGGTTCTGAACCTTCTGACTCGGACCCTCGGTCCCCAGTCGAGGTACCACCCAAGGAATCCCCAAAATCCCCTCCAGAGGGTCCTTCCTTTGGGGACCTTTTACACCATATCCAGGCAGCAGGAGGCTGGCCTTGCACTTGGACCCCCAGCGTAAGAGGCTGGCGGAACATTTAGATCTTGCCACTTCAGATCCCCTACCCATTCCCCCTGGATGGGTCCTCACGAGGATCTGGTGACTACTGTCTGGCAGCAGCCGTCATCCATTCCTGCTGTCTTCAGAAAGGCAGATCATACCTACTACCTCCCGGAAGGGATTCAGCATCTTACGACTCATGCTAAAGCTGATTCTATGGTGATTACTGCTGCTCACGACCAGTCAGCACAACCAAAGCACTTGAGTTCCTCGCCCACTGACAAGGACTCTAGGCAGTTGGATCAGTTTGGCCGGAAGGTTTATTCATCCTCCTCCTGTGCCATCTGGTCCCTCAACTAGGTCTCCCACATGGTGGCATTTCAGAAGGCCTCCCTCTCCGAGCTGGGGAGGGACCTTCAAGAGGTCCAAGATGAGTCACTCCGTAATAAGTTACTGGACAAAGTCAGAATGGGCAAGTTGTCTTGTCGTCCTGCCTTGCGTGCAACGTATGACTCAGTAGACTCAGTGGCTAGGGCGGCAGCCACGGGGATCTGTATCCGTTGCCTGTCTTGGCTTAGGATTGCTGGTCTGGCACAAGATGTCCAATCCTCCCTTTTGGGGGTTCCGTTCTTTTTGAGGCGATGCCAAAGATATAATTACAGGGCTGCAAGAGAGCTGACGCTTCCTTTGGGACGTACGCTCCTTGTACCAGACGGGGCAGAAAAAGCAACCTTTTTGTCACCAAAGGAATGGCATAAAAACCAGGGTAAACGTCCAGGCAAGCGATGAGCACCTGGTTTGGGAGCCCAAACCCCCCCAGGCCAAATTCCCTAAGCCAGCCTCCGGGGCTAAAGCTCCCCTCGGCGTCCTGACTCCTTTCTCATCCTCCCGCTGCCTCCTGCCATCAAGGAGGAACCGGTAGGAGGGAGGTTTGGACTCCACCTGGAGGGGTGGAGGTACGTCACCTCAGCATGTTGGGTTTTACAACTCATCCAGCGAGGTCACTCGATAGAGTTTACAGAGATTCCTGCCCTTCATCCTCCGGTACGGTTTGTTTTATCCAAGGGATCAGATCCCCATAGTCTCCCAGGAGATCCAGGCACTCCTGTCAAAAGCGGCCATAGAACCCGTCCTTCGAAACCAACTAGGAAAGGGATTTTACTCCCACTTCTTCTTAGTCTCAAAGAAGACCGGCCGTCTGAGACCAATCCTGGACCTCAGCATGCTCAACCTCTTCGTCAAGTACAAGAGGTTCAGCATGTTGACCCTTCAGGGGCTTCTCCCCCTGCTTCAAACAAATTCTTGGTTGTGCTTCCTGGAAATGCAGGGTGCTTACCCGCATATCCCTGTCCTCCCGGCCCACCACCATTTCCTCCGTTTTACCTTCCAGGAGGACCACTTTCAGTTCCGAGCACTCCCTTTTGGACTTTCCTTGGCACCCTGAGTGTTCACCAAGTGTCTAGTGGTGGTCGTGGCCTTTCTTCGCCGCCAGGGCATTTACGTGTTCCCATACCTGGACGACTGGCTCCTCGCAGCACCCTCTCCAAACAGCCTGAAAGAGTCTCTCTCTTTCACTCTGAGCTTGTTTGCTCTTCTGGGTATCACGGTCAATCTGCCTAAGTCCCAGCTAGTACCATTACAACAACTCTAATTCATTGGAGCAGTACTAGACACAGTTTAGAGCAAGGCTTTTCTGCCGTCAGATCAAGCCGAGACCTTAGTATCTCAAGCCACCCTCGTGGCACAGGCTCGGTGGATCCCAGCACACGCTGTGCTTCATCTTTTGGGACTGATGGCAGTGGCCATTTCGACGGTTCTGCTGGCCAGAATGCACATGAGGGTTACCCAATGGTCTCTTCAAGTCCAATGGGACCAGAGGACGGACGACATGAACCAGAAGGTCATGATCTCCAACAACCTACAGAAAGACCTTCACTGGTGGCAAGATCTTTCCAACCTTTTACGGGGAGCCCCTTTTCATTCCCCTATCCCTACTCCGATCCTTACCATGGACGCCTCAGACTTGGGCTGGGGATCCCATCTGGGGGTTCACAAGACACTAGGGTCTTGGTCCGACCAGGAGCTTCTGCTCCACATCAGTGTCCTGGAGACCAGAGCAGTTCTGTATGCCCTCCAGGCGTTCCAGTCCCTCTTGTTACCGGGAACACTTCTTATCCAGACGGACAACATGTCCACGATCTGGTACATCAACAAACAGGGAGGAACTCGCTCGTACCCTCTCTGCAGAGAGGCAATGAGGGTTTGGTACTGGGCAATTCAGCATAGCCTTTTCTTGACAGCAGTCCACGTTCCAGGCGTAAGCAGCGTCCTGGTGGACAGTCTCAGCCAATCAGTAGCCAGGGCTCACCAGTGGAAGTTAAAGTTAGAGGTGGTAGAAGATCTCTTTCTTCGATGGATTCATCCAGAGATGGATCTGTTCGACTCCCCATTCAACGCAAAACTACCCAGCTTTTGCTCGCTCGTTCCCGGGCATGGTGCTTTTTGGCGAGTCGCACTGTCTCTCTCCTGGACAGGGAAGTTTCTTTATGCTTTTTCTCTCATTCAGAAGGTTCTGGTGAAACTTCAGGAGGAAGGAGCACATTTGATTCTGATCGCTCCTCTCTGGCATGCCAGATTTGGTTCCTTCTATTACAGCATCTGGCGCTAGAACCTCCGGTTCCCCTGCCGGTATCCCACGATCTTCTGACTCTGGAGCAGGGCATCTTAGTGCATCCAAACCTTCAGTCTCTCCATCTTCATGCATGGCACCTGTGGCCAGAGCGGCCTCCGACTATGGTGTTTCTTCACAGGTTGCTCATATCATGGTGGAAGCCAGAAAACCTACCAGATCCACCTACGCCATGAAGTGGAAAAGATTCTCGATTTGGGCCCTAGCCAGAAACTGGGATCCCTTTTCGTGCTCGGCTGCTCAGGTGTTGGAGTACCTCGCACATTTATCAGAAAACCTTTTCAAAAGGCATCCTCCACTTAAAACCTCCGACCAAGAATCCTTGTCCCCCCGGGACCTGAATCTTATGCTAGAAAAGCTGACCTTGCCTCCTTTTGAACCAGCCTCTAGCTGTGACATGCGCTTCCTTTCTTGGAAGACTTTGTTTCCAGTCACAGTCGCTTCCGCCAGAAGCGTTTCAGAATTTTAGGTGTTTGTCTGTAAGGAACCGTATTTGATTTTTCATAGGGACAGAGTAGTCCTTCGGACTAACCCTTCATTTCTCCCCACGGTAGTTTCAGAAACCACTCTCAATCAAGAATGTCGAACTGCCTGTCTATTATCCACAGCATTCTAACGGGGGAGTGCCTTCTGCACACTCTTGATGTGCACAGGATTCTTGGGTATTACACAAACCGGACTAAAGTGGTTCGAAAATCCAATCAACTCTTTGTGGCCTTTGCTCCCCAGTGCCAGGGCAAGGCCATTTCCAAACAGACCATTTCTAGGTGGTTGGCTAACTGCATCCACTTCACTTAACAAAAACACGGGAAGTCCCTTCTGGGGGTGGTTAAGGGCCACTCCACTAGGAGTGTTGCTACTTCTACCGCCTTTTTCAGGAATGTGTCCACTGCAGAAATCTGTGCAGTGGCTACGTGGTCATCTGTCCACACCTTCACTAAGCATTACAGTCTGTACATTGCTTCTAGGCACAGAATTGGCTTTGGTCTTGCAGTTCTGCAAGGCCTCCTGTCGTAACTACCAGTTGGCGACTTCTCCTCCTCCTCCCGGATGTACCTCCCATTTTATTTCTTTTGGACTGTTTGGTATTCAGTCCTATATGTGAAGACCTACTACAGGAACCCTTTCGAAGTAAGATATTGCAGTTACGTAAGAATTTACCGTAACAGTAGATCTTCGAGAGAGGTTCTTGCAGTAGGTCTAGTTTCCCACCCACCTTCCCCTACTCCTGAATGTTTTCATTTTCATCCTGCCTAGCCCTTGGGTCTAGAGAGGAGAGTATGGTTCTAGGAGTCTTCGCTCTATTTTTCTACTTGCCTTTCTCTATATACTCACGTGGAAAAGAGCAGGGAGGCGGGCTGAGGGACCACCCTTTATAGGCAGGCTGGCGTCACGTCACCGCATGTTGGGGCGGTCCCCGCTGATGATTGCTATCTACAAGTTTGCTGTCGGAACCTGACGCCAGGGGGTGCAGTCCTATATGTGAAGACTTACTGCAGGAACCTCTCTTGAAGATCTACTGTTACGGTAAGTTCTTACATAACTGCAATATCTTCAAGAGAATCACTTGCAGCAGGTCATGCCATCCCTTCCTCCTTTGTTCATGGTCTCCCTTCTTGTCCTTCCTTCTCTAGGATGGTCTGTCTTCCATTCTCCATTGGCGGGTACCTCAGTTCCCTTGGGAGCGTGCTCTCGCTGGATGGTCTCTGGCGGGGAACTGAGGAGGGCATGGGGCCGCCCACAACTGTATAGGGGAATGCTGATGTGGTGACGTCATCATGAGTGGCCCCAGATGGACTGCTAGTGAAAAAGCTTCCGTGTGATCCTGATGCCTGACGGCGAAGATTCCTAAGGTGTGACCTGCTTCAAGAGATTCTCATGAAGATCTACTGTTAACGATAAGTTCTTGGATAACTATTCTGTAGGCTGAAGAAGTCTCAGATTTTGGAAGTAAAGGGGCATTAAAAAAGGGGGGCAAAGCAACTACTTTCCCTTATGGATATTCTTGAGTTGAAAAAATAATAGGCTCTGATGCACTAGGTGATATGTAGCATTTTTAATGCCAGTGATCAGACAGATTTGCTACATTTGTTTGCTGTTGGGTAGTGGGAAGTATTTGACACATTGCAAGAAAAGTGCCAGACAACGTGAAAGCTGTTGTTTTGTTTTCAATATCCAGGTTGCCGACGTGTTCCTGTTTCATGTGGTGACAACAGGAGGCTTCCTTCCTCAGTATGTTAGCATGCTGGAGGAGGTCCTGGCCCGTCACCTTGAGATGCCTCCTTCTTGGATCTCCTTTCTGCATCGCAGAGACCAGGCAGTCAGGGTAAACCTTTTTTTTATTCTAGCATGTTTGTCCACTTATCTTTGCGTTAATCCATGCTTTTAATTGTTTGACTTGGTGGCGCTGAGGGTTGAGGTGCTGAACGCCACACCTTGCGCCACACTGGTGACCCCGGTTCGGAAACGGACTCCGGTCGGCAGGGGAGGGAAGGGATTGAGCATCTGAGGACTGCTCTCCCTTCCAGGGGGAGGGATCAGAGACTGGGAGCAGCATAGGGAACTTGCAGTGCCACACTTAGGTGGGAGGAGCGGTGGCGGATGTCAGTGGACATCATTGCATGTCCACTCTCCTGGGAAACATTAAGAAAAAATCCTCGCTGATCAGGGAGGCGACAAGAGCTCCATGGACACCATCCACATCCCTAGTGCCGGGCCATCTCTCTCTCTCTACTAGCCCCATCCCCACAGGCTCTCCATCGGACTGACCCTTTAATTTCAGGAAGGCCGCCAGGTAGGTGAGGCGGGTCCTCCCCTTGGGGTGATACAGGGGAGCTGGAAGGTCCGGGGGAGCCTGGGGAGAGAAAGAGAGGTTTCAGGTGGGGAGTAGAGGTGGTCGTCATGAGGGCTCCTCTGAGAGATACCCTGGCCACGAGAGATAAATAGAATATTTAAAAAAAAAAAAAAAAAAAACAGCCTGGTGGCACTGAGGGTTGGGGCACTGGACGCCACGCCGGCGACCTGGGTTCGGGAACGAGCCGTGGCGTCGGTGGTCGGCAGGGGAGAGAGAAGATCATGCGTCTGGAGGACTGCTCTCCTGTCTCGGGGGATCCAGGGTTAAGTCCAGCACCGCAGCAGCCCACAGTGGAGACTGGAGGCACTGCAATGCCCAGGGCTCAGTAGCGGGGACGCAGAGCGCGACAGATGTCCCTGACGTCATTGCACGCTCAGGCTGTGCAGGGAGGGAGGGGGAGAGGGCGTAACACACAAGTAAAAAAAAAAATACCCTCTGCCTTCTGATAAGCGAAGGAGGGTCCAGGGGTGCCAGCCAACCACGCCCAGTGTCTGGCTCCGTCTCTCATTCCTCTGCTCTCCTCCGTCCCTGGTCACCTGTCTAGATTATAGATAGAGCGCCAGGAGGAGTAATGTGGCTGTTCCACCTCGGGGTGGGCTGGGTGGCTGAGTGAGAGGATGGAGAGCGGGGCCGGGAAGGAGCGAGAGGAGCTTCAGGCAGGCGGGGTAAAGGCAGGCTCCGAGAGACCTCTGCAGAGAGTTTGGGAGGTGGAGAGAGAAACAAAGTTGATTAAAAAAATATAAATATATATATTTTACTTTATTGGCCACATTTCATTCTACATCTGTGACGTTTGTCTGTGTATATGCTATTTGATGTTTTGTAATTTTTATTTCCGTCTACACATACCCTTCCCTGGTCACACCTGGTAATGAGCCTCGGCTCAGTGTGCCTTTCTCAGTGACCAATTTTAAAATAAAGGAGTCCCTCAAGATCCTTGATGCACTAGGCAGGGAACCAGTTGGTCTGATACTTTTAGATCTTCATCAGGTCAAACCTGTGGAACTTAGGCCGTTGGGCTGTAGAACCACATGGAAACTTTTTCTCAGCAGTACCACTAGGAGCCACCCACGATGACATCCAACTTTGATACCCCTATATAAGTGTGAGCAGCCACAACCCTTCTCAGTTCTTTTCCTGCATTCGATCCAGTCATCTCTCCATATGTAAGCCGCTAAGTCTTTCACTCACTGCGCTGCTGCTCCGGTTGGCCCGGATGTTTCCTGGCCAGACCCCTTTTTCGGCTGTTTGCAGGGGCGCTCTGTTAGGCCATGCCTGCCATTTCTTTGGACTGAGGGACTTCCTCAGCAAGGTGCCGGCAAGTGTGGTTTTCATGGGATTACAGCTTTCTTGTGCTCCCCGCCTCAATGAACCACACGCACGCAGAATTGGGGTGGGGGCGGCATCTGGGGTGGCTGTCCAGGGTCCAGCTATGGCTGGGCCTCTCTGGTTTCATCCTGCTCTGCTCCAGGCCGGGTTAGGGTCAGAACTTTCTTTTCTGCCAATCTTGGCTGGCCCAGACCCTCGGCGGTGGCACCCCATGCCTGCCCCGGTGACTTGGCCTTGTAGACAGTAACGCAGTGCCTCTCCTGTCCCACCTGCCCTCCCCTGTCACACTACCGGCCGAGGTTTTGGCAAGGTTTTGCCATGGCTGGCTTTGGCCTGTCATCTGTGGTACCCTGTGCCTTCCCTCTCAACATATTTCTCCCCTCGCCTCGCTGGGTCTGTGGGCTCCTTCTTTACCAGGCCGGTATAAGCCTGACATGGAGGTATTTAGTGCCCCCTCGTCGCCTATCCGCGCTCCTCATCACCTGGTAATTTCTAGACTGCCCTGTTCTGACATTGGCGCCTCCTTGTCTCCCCCCTCAGGTTTCTACCTGGGCCTGTCGCCAGGGTATACGGCGACGTCTGGGGGTCTCTCGCCTTGGTCCATTTTGTTTGGACCCGGCTCTGTTCCCATGGTGCTCTGTTGCTGTTGCCACTGGCCTTTTGGCCATTGGCGTATGGAGGACCTATTCGGGGAGTGCTTTGGTCATCCCTCTTGATCTCTGTCCCCCTTGACCACCATGCTGTGATCAACGGCATTGGAGAAGGGGATTCATGTCTAATGGCGACCCAAAGATCCAGCTTAGCAGGCCCAGTCTTTTGCGGGGGCCTAAGCCAGCTGTTCCTTTGGCTGCCCCTGTGGTATGCCGGCTCTCTCTCCTCCATTGTTTTGCAGAGGACACGCCTGTGCCTTCCTGGGTCTGGGGCATGTTGTGCCATGCCCCCACCCAAGGGTTTGAGGGCCATGTAAGTGGCTTCTCCGAGAGGTGTCAGCCTTTCCTGCTGCCCTTCACCTCTTCCTTTTTGAGTCTTCTCTCCATCTTCTTGGTCACCAGTGAGAATGTGGCCCAGGCACCCTTTGCACTTTTACCCAGTCGACTACCACTGTTACAGGCCGGAGGTACAGGACCATCCCATTTGCTTACCCTGGACCCTGGCGATCTATTGATGGCGGGCCCTGATAGATTACGCGTTCCCTGGCCCGTCCCAGTAGCAGTATAGCGGGGGCTGTCATCTCCTGCACGGTGTGACAGGCCACCTCTCACCGGCCTTGCTCTCCCCTGCCAGGGACGACGCTGTGACTCTGGTGATGTCGGGTCCCGCTGGCCTTCCCCTGAACCCCCACTTCTCACCCGGGCTGTGGCCAACCCTTCCCTTTTTTTTTTCTTGGGGACACCTTGGGGTGGCCATCCTCTCCTCCTTTACTAGTGAGCGGTGGGTGCGTGCCTTCCCCATGGGATGTTTCCTGGCCCAGAGTGGTGGCGGTGGCTCAGGGCACCTCTGCTTGGTCCCTCCCAGGACCTTTGGAGGACCCCTGTCGCTGTTCCATAAAACCTAGGGGACAAGGGCCATGACACCTGTTTTTTGAGGCTCTTGCCCCAAACCCCTTCTTTTATCACCAGAGGTTCTGCAGGGCCGTCCCGCTGCCATCTCTGACACATGAGAGGCGGGATATACCCTTGGACACCCCGCTGGGTTACCCTCATGGACATCCCCTTGGACTTTGGCTCTAGGGGACACCTTGCCAGTCCACCCCCCCCCCCCGGTATCTTTTACCTGCTTTGCAGCAGTGGCAACAACTCTCATGAGGGTGGGCCTGTCAGTCTCCCCCAACCACAGGGATTGATTGGTCCAAGAACAGTCCAAAGAGCCACTGTCCTTACCTAGTGCTCACTGCCCCTGGTCAGGGTTCGCTTCCTGTTGGCCGGTACAAGATGTTCAGGGTGGTAACCCTTCAAGGCCTGCTGCCTCTTCTGCACAAGGGAGACTGGATATGCTCCCTAGACAGGCCAGATACATTCCTTCATATCAAGGTGTCTGCTCCCCACAGGATGTCCTCAGGTTCCTGTTCCAGAGGGTGCACTGCCAGTTCAGGGCCTTGGTCTGTGGCTTGTTTTCTGCGCCACAGGTCTTACCACAGGCTTGGCAGTAGTGGCAGCCGCCCTCAGGAGAGAGGGGCTGTACATCTCCCGTTACCTGGATGATTGGTTGCTCAAAGCACAGTCCGGGGAGAAGCTGCTCCAAACCCTAGAGTATACCAGGCTGTTGTTCCATGCCCTGGGAATCACGGTCAGTGTGCCCAAGTCGGTCTTGACCCCCTGCCAATGCCTCCAGTACATCGAGGCAGTACTGAACACACCTCAGGGCCTTGAGTACTTGCCACAGGTCATGGCTGACTGCCTGTTGGCTCAGGCACAGCTGCTTTACTGTGTCATATATGTCACAGCCAGAACCTTCCATGAGGCTCCTGGGTCTGCTGGCTGCAGCCCTTGTCATGGTACCCTTGGTCTGGCTGCACATGCGGATCCTGCAGTGGACGTTGAGAGTCCAGTGGGACCACCGCACCGCCGACCTAGGATAGCAAGTTCTAGTCTCCTTTCCGGTCAAATGTGCTATTGGGGTGGATGGAATCCAGCAACCTGTTGAAGGGGTTCCCTTCCACAGACACTTTGGGGGAGGGCTTCAGACTCAAAGGACGTAGTCCAGAGTGGAGACTTCCCTCCATGTCAGCATCCCAGAGATAAGAACCACTCTGTATGCTTTATAAACTTTCTGGACCCATCTGTCCCAGGGCCATCGACAAACAAGGTGGGTGACCATTCGCACCTTCTGTGTCTGCAAACAATGAGGGTCTGGTACTGGGCTCTGGAACATAATCTAGAGCTGTCAGCCTTCCATGTTCCAGGCGTCCAAACTGTCCTGGTGGGCAGGCTACGCTAGTTGCAGTCTCGGATGCAAGAGAGGGAGCTGCTGACCTCGGTTGCAGAGGACCTGTTCGATAGGAAGGGTCATCCAGAGTCTGACTTGTTTTGTGTCTCCACTCGGCACAGAACTGCACGCATTTCTGCTCGCTTGCTCCAGGGCCTGGAGTTTTCTGGCGAGATACATTATCCTTGTCTTGGAAAGGGCAGATCTTTTTCCGAGAGGGAGCTCTTGCAGCAGGTTCACATATAGGACTGTGATGCCAGGCACTAGGACCCCACGGAAAACTTCTTGCTAGCAGTCCCAGGCGGTGGACAGCCTTGATGTCCTCTGTGGTATAAAGGAGGCATTCCCCCTGGCACCACCTCAGTTCTTTTCCCTCCATCGACCCGCTAACATCTGCTCCACGGATGCCTCCACCGCAGTCGACCGCCATTTTGCGTTCCATGTAGTTACTGTTCATTTCCTCGCATTTATCTACATTTCATGCATGTCTTCATTCACACAGTGGTGAAAGTCGTTAAGTGTGCGTGCCGCAAGCAGATCCCGGCAAGAGACAGCCATTCAGCCTACCTTATCTGCTTGGGCCCGGGCCACAAGCCAGACGACTGCCCACGTTGTCAGAAGTTCAACAAAAAGATTGCATTCGCCGCCTCAGATCCTTAAAGGCCTATCTCCTGGAACCAGTGGCTGCTAAACAGTGGACCCAGCTCTTCTTCCTCAGCCAGGGACTCCTCCCCTAAAGCGAGGAGATTGGGTGGGAAACACCACCATAAGGACAAGGATCGAGCCAGGTCAGAGTCCGGCCCTAAGTCCCCTCACAGGACCTCTGCATCCTCTACCTCCAGGAGGTCAGAGTCACTCCCCTTCCCAGGGTGACCGTTAAGAAGACCTCCACCTCTTCCCATTTACAGGGCAAAGAGTCTTCCAGCCATGGGCGTTTGTCCGCCCCCGTGTCCCTGGCTCTGAGGCCCCACAAGCCATCGAATGGGTCTAAGCCAGATTGACAGGCGTCTTCTTCGGGCCAGATGTCTGATTCCTCCGCCTGTAAGACCTCAGGGTCATCAGACAGGTCGAAAAGGTTGAGCAACTCCTTCAGACGCCGAGTGTCCCCACAAACACCTCAGCCCAAGGAGAGGGAAGCGCCCTCCTTGGAAGGTCACCAGACCACAGGGCCTTCCAACTTTGTATCAGAGACTGACCAGATGCCCCCACCCAAGCGGCCGTATGCAAAAGACCACGCGTCTGGTCACACACCTAAGGACCAGACGCCAGGGCCTATCGACCATGGGTTGAGCCCTTCGCCTCCTCCTGAGATGCCGGACGTCTGTCCTCCGGGGGACAGGGCACCGGCAGAGAAGGTTCCATCGGACACCACGTTGGAAGACAAAGAGCCTGGGGATCAGGCAACAGTACTGAACGCCCCGCAGAAGCCATCGCCAGAACCACCTAACGTCGCCACCACTGGCAGAGGTAGGGGCTTTGTTTAATTCCTAGTGGAATACAGTCAAAGGGGGTCTGTTACCCAGACCATGGGAACCATCCCAGCCCCTTCCCGTCTCCGGCACCTCCTAAGGAGCCCTCTTCGCAAGGGCCGAGAAGACCCCCTCCAACACCAGACCTCCCGGCGCCTGGGGATGATGACTGGGTGTCACCTGCTGCCAGTGACCGGAAGAGACGCCCATCATTTGTTCCCTCCTCTAAGGGACGATTGCCCTCTTCTTCTGGGGAAGACGCAAGGGATTCTTCCTCCTATTATTCTTCTGAGGACGAGTTGCCATTACCCCCACCAGACTATAAAAAAGGCTCCACCAGATCGCCCCCAGATGACCCATCCTTCCTGGACGTAATGTGTCGCATACAGGCACTCAACCAGTGGGACACAGAGGAGCTTGACTCTGAACGTCGCCAGCTAGCCAAGTTGTAGAGATGTTAGAGTTAGCCTGGAAACATCCCTCCACCACCTCATCAGTCCCTAGAAAGGCAGACCACCTATACAAAACACCCAAGGGGGAGCCTCACCTCAGTGAGCAACCAAAGGCTGACTCCATGGTACTCTCTGCAGCACACGTCAGGGCACAACAGCCGAAGCACATGAGTTCTTAGCCCCCAGACCCTGAATCTAAGAAGCTGGATCAGATGGGCGGAAAAGTTTATTCATCGGCCACCTGCACAGTCAGGTCACTAAATGTTTTGGCTCACATGGTTATGTATCAACAGTCCTTGTGGGGCAAGGCCTTAGATTTAATCAAGGCCCAATGTGACTCGGACAGCAAATCTGAACTCATGTCAGTTGTGCAATCTGGCAGTGATGTAGACAGACATGTCTTACGGAGTTCCTATGACTCAACAGACACAGCTGCCAGAGCAGCAGCTACAGGTGTGTACATGACACGACACGCCTGGCTGCGGGTCTCGGGGTTCCAGTAAGACTTACAGGATGCCATCCTGGAGTACCCTTTGAAGGGCCGGTCCTCTTTGGCCAAGATGCTGAGAAATTAATTACAGGACTCTGGAAAAGCGATGTCCAATGTCCATAGGATGTACAAATCGGAACCACCTACCACTAGATGCCGTCTTTTTCGTAAACACCAGGGTCACCTAGGAAAGCGTCAACAGCTTCAAAAAGGAAGCTTCAGGCGAAGGGGCCCTCCAGTGCCTTCCGGCTCCCAGGGCCCAAAAAGCACAAAAACAGCCAGAGCTCCCTTGCATGCACCCTCCATCTCGGCACGAGTCCCTGCCAGCCCTCCCTCCTCTGGCGGAGGCAATAGGTGGGAGATTCTCCCTGTACTTCAGAGGTTGGTCCACAATCACTACCGACCAGTGGGTTCTCTACATCATCGAAAGAGGGTATGCTCTGTAGTTCACACACATTCCACTTGACATCCCGCTTATCCCTTCCCACTGCTCCCCATCCCACGCAGCTCTGATAAGGGCAGAAATCCAGGCCGTGCTCGAAAAAAGGTCGATTCAGGTAGTACACACACACACACACACACACACACACACACGCACACGAGCAGGGGATACTATTCCCACTTCTTCTTAGTTCCGAAGAAGAGGGGATCTTGGTCCCATCCTTGACCTGAGCCAGCTGAACGCTTTCATAGAGTACAGAAGGTTCAGGGTGGTGACATTGCCTGGCCTGTTACCCATGATCCACAGAGGGGGCTGGTTCTGCTTCCTGGACATGCAGGACGCGCTTATGCACATAAAGATTCTGTCGTCCCACGGGAAGTTCCTCCACTTTACCTTCCAGGGAGCACACTATTAGTTCAGGGCACTGCCATTTGGCCTCTCGTTAGCACCGAGAGTTTTTACCAAGTGCCTGGCTGTAGTGGCAGCAACCCCCAGGAAAGGGGGACATTATGTCTACCCATACCTGGATGACTGGCTTCTCACAGCCTCGTCTGAGGACCAGCTGCATCAGTCAATACGGGAGACCTTCGGGCTTTTTCAGGACTTGAGCATCACCCTGAATCTCCCCAAGTTGTGCTCCTGGACACCGTCCAAGGAAAGGCCTATCTCCCAGCAGACCGAGTAGACAGTTTGAGGGCAATTGCTCAAAGGGCGATGACTACTAATCCAGTACCAGCTAGGGTGGTGCTTCAACTTTTGGCCCACATGGCCGAAACCATTGCAACGGTCCCCCTTGCACGACTAAATATGAGGGTCTTGCAGTGGAACCCCAGGAGTTCAGTGGGATCAGAGCACGGACGATCGCTATCATCCAGTTTGATTCTCCAGTGCAGTTATTCGGTCTCTGGAATGGTGGATCACCCTCTCTTGCCTGGACACCGGGGTTCCTTTTCAGTCCCCCAGCAGGTCCTAACCACAGATGCCTTGGGGCTGGAGTGGAGAGTGCACCTGGCTTCCCACCAGAGGAGGGGTTCTTGGACTCCAGTGGAGCGTGCTCTCTAAATCAGCATACTGGAGATGAGAGCCATCCTATACGCCTTGAAAGTCTTTCAAGGGACACTCTCGCCCGGTCCACTGTTGGTCCAGTCTGACAACATTCCAGTAGTCTTCTATCTCAACAAGCAAGGGGGCATTCACTTTTACACCCTGTGCAGAGAGGCCATGAGAGTTTGGCATTGGGCAGTGGATCACAACCTGGAAATTACAAGGATCCACAATGTCCTTGCAGACAGCCTAAGCAGCTGTCAGTCTGAGTCACGAATGGGAGCTTCTGCAGGAAGTCATAGATGACCTGTTCGAAAGATGGAGTCAGCCAGAACTGGATCTCTTTGCGTTCCCACTCAACGTCAAACGGACAAATTTCTGCTTTCTAGATCTAGGGCCTGTTTTCTGGCGTGACGCATTGTTCCTCTCTTGGACAGGGAGGTTTCTGTACGCCTTCCTCCCTTTCCACTTCTGCAGAGGGTACTGCTCAAACTGCAGGCAGCAGGTGCTCGGATGATCCTAATGGCGCCCTTCTGGCCTTGACAGATCTGGTTCCCACTGCTACAGCAATTAGCATCGGAGCCACAGATCCCCTTACCCCTGTCCACTCACTTGCTCTCCCAGGAGCAAGGGACACTAGTGCATCCCAAACTGCAGTCTCTGCATGCATGGCTCCTCCCCTCCCGTTCCTTGGATCCTTTCCACTGTCCCGTGGAATCTGTGCTAGAGTACCTACTTTCCCTATCCGATATGGGTCTCAGCTACTCACCCCTTAAGGTGCATTTCTCTGCGCTTTCAGCCTGTAATGCACCACAGGATGGGAAAGCTGTGGCACGACTGGATTTGTGCAAGACCTTTTTAAGGGGTATCTTGCACACCAAACAGACCAGGAGGGACCCTGTTCCTCCTTGGGACCTTCTTTTTGTCTTAGAGAAACTTACTTTGCCTCCCTTTGAATCAGCTGCAAATTGCAAGCTCTGCTTTCTCTCTTGGAAAGCGTTGTTTCTAGGAGCTTGGATATGTTGTTCATCCACACTTCTTGGCATGTCCCCTTCCACTTTAAATCTTGCCGGAAGTCTTCAAGCTGGTTCCTCCCACCCACCCAGGTGGTATATACTTCGGCTCCGCCCCATGACGCTAGATCTTCCTTTCTGCTGGAAAATACAGGTTCCTTTATCCTCTCAGCATATCGTAGGCCCTGGATTCTAACCGTCTGTTTTTACCGAAAATGAAACTTGTTCGAGTTAGCGATTGCGCTTTCGTCGCATCTACTATGGAGGAAAAATCTTCCCCCGGATTTCGCCAGTGCCCCTGCGGTCAGAAGATGTCGCGCACCGATCCTCACCTCACGTGCATTTACTGCCTAGGTGTCGGCCATGACACCTCGTCGTGCAGTTTTTGCCTGGCTTTCCATCCCAACGTTCTGGACGACTGCAAGGCACGCCGAAGCTGGGGAGACTGAGAAAAGGAACCCACCGGTGAAATCGAAGAAGGAGGCGGTGGGGCGGTTTCATGCTTTGCGGATCCGCCGGCTAACAGCTGAAACAGATGAAGGCGTTAGAAGGAAGCAGCTCGCGCTTCGGCCAGTCGAAGCTTTTTTGTTCCTCTGGATCTTGGCTCCACCTTTTCGGGCTCCTTCAAGGGGTTGTGCCAGTCTCTCCCCACTCGGGGTAAGGCGCCCTCGGGCTCGCACTCCTTCCTCTCTCGGAAGAGAGAGAAGGACCCCGTATCTTCGTCTCGGCGAAGACGTTCCTGGGACCAAGAGAGGTCAGAGTCCCAGGAACATGCGGTCTCGACTTCGGTCACAATCGCAACCTCGGCCGCCGGCTTCACAGATCTTCCGTCTGGCCAGGGGACCGAGGAAGTGGCCAACGAGGTCGAAATTATCCTCGACCTGATAGACCCTTTGTCGCCGGCCGTGGCCGACGACTCTTTGGAAAGGACTCCAGTCCTTGTCTTCCCTGATGAGGAGACCCAACCCGCTGATGTCCCCATCAAGGACCGGTTCTGGACCCTCGGTTTTCACCGACCTCAGTGTCTCCTGATCGACCGAGTCGGCCTCCCCGATCTCGGTCGAGGTCCAGAACCCCCTGGGCTGAACGACCGAGAAAGAGCCATAAGCAGTCTTAAGAAGAGGCGTCACCACAGGTCCTCATCCTCCTTGGACGAGGAGAGGCTCCAGCGGAAACTCCGGCGCTATGAAGACCCCGTGTGGCAACAGCTGATATTGACCGGGCAGAAGCCCGCTCTGCCGCCCACACCAGCCCTAACTTGGCTCCCGCCTTCTAGGCCAGGGTCGGCCCGTCTCCTGGTTCAGCCTATTACGGTCCCTCCACCGATTCTGGTGAAACCACCGCCTAAACAGCCTGAGGGAGGGGCACCCTCGAAAGAGGACCGACAGGACACCAGGCTTCCCCGACGTCTGTCAATAAATCAACCCGGACCGCCCTCGGCACATTGAGGGTGACTTGGGCAGTAGACCGCTCTACCATGACTTTTCGGACTCTGACGTCACCGGCTTGCACTCACATTCCGGGGATGATGAGTCGGCGGTCGGTACAGGGTTAGAGGAAGACCCTTCCTCCTTCCAGGGCATTCTCCGCCTCATCTCCGACTTCACCGGAATGCCCCTGGAGCCCATCCAGAAAAAGGCGGAGTACCCTCTCACTGACATCCTCAAGGGAGGGGATACCCCGACGGAGGCCTTTCCAGTGGCCGAGGCCATCGTTGGCCCAGCCCTTGAACTTTGGCAGCATCCTGCCTCCTGCTCAGCACCATCTGAGTACATGGTCTGCATGGGGTCCCTTGCGGGGTTCACAGAGCACCCATCGGCCGAGAGCCTGGTGACCGCCTCTGTGTTCAGGCATACTGGTAGTTCAGCCGACACTGACCGACCCCCGGACAAGGAGTCCAAGAATATGGACCACACTGCCTGTAAGGTCTACGCTGCCTCTTCTCTGGGCCTTCGTCAGGCTAGCTCGGCTGTTATGGCACACTTCTCCCATGCCCTCCTGGTGTCACTGGACGAGGTCCTCCCTCATCTCCCACCGGACATGCAGACTACAGTCAAGCAGGTCCGTGACCAAGGTCGTGCTGTCGCAAAACAGCAGCTCCAGACAGCCTTGGCTATAGGAGATTCTTGTGCCCGCTCCTTGGCAGCCACAGTGGCCTCTCACCGCAGGGCTTGGCTGAGGCTTTCCTCCTTCCCGGCGGATACTCAGCATAAGCTTGCTGATGTGCCCTTCTTGGGGACCGACTTGTTCGGTCCAGGAGTGGCCGGTCACCTTCAGCGTATAGAGCAGTCCAATGCCACCTTGGACGCTACTTCTGCCAAGGTTTTTCAGGCAAGAACCAGCAGAAGAGAAAGAAGAAGCCATTTCGTCACTGTTCCCCTGCGGTCAAGCAGCTCTCCTATCAAGGAAGTCTGCAACAACAGCATCAGCAGGCTTAAGCTTGGCGCCCGCGGCTCAAGCAGGGTCCTCAACAGCCCCATAAAGGAGGCCGAGGCGCAGGTTCTGGAGCCTCCTCTTCCAAGCCTGCTCAGTGACGGGTTGGGGGTTGCCACCCCTACCCCCGTCACGCCAGCTCTGGGTCCTCCCGTGAGGGGTCGACTCCGTCACTTCCTTTCCGCCTGGTCTGCTATCACTTCGGACAGGTGGGTCCTCAAAGTGGTCGGTCAGGGACTGCCTCTGGAATTCGAGCAGTACCCTCCCAGCCGGGCCGTGCCCCTCGGGAGGAAAGGACCTCCGCATGCACCGTCGGCTCTTCAAGGACGGGCGGCTCAGTTCCTCCACAAGGAGGCAGTAGATCCAGTGCCGGATCCTCCGACAGACCGAGGCTTTGTTTCCAGGTACTTCCCGGTGCCCAAACGGGGAGGTTTGGCGCCCCATCCTAGATCTCCACGACCTGAATCGATATCTCGGGTCCCGCACCTTTCGGTTGGTCACTCTGAACCAGATCATACCATCCCTGGAGCAGAACATGTGGTTCTGTTCACTGGATCAACAGGACGCGTTCTTTCATGTCCTAATCCGTCCATCCCATCAGCGGGTTCCTCCGCTTCAGGGTCGAAGGGACCCTGTACGAGTTCCGAGCCATGCCCTTCGGCCTGTCCTCGGTCCCTCGGGTCTTCACCAAATGCATTGCAGTAGTGGTGGCCCACCTTCGACGTCGAGGAGTCAGAATCTGCCCTTATCTCGACGACTGGCTCTTGGCAGTTCCTCCCCTCCACACCTGCTCCCACGTCTGAACTCGTGCCCTTTCGGGTGATGGGCTTCATCGAGGCAGAGCTCGACTGATGTCTAGCCAGAGCTCAACTCCTGGCGGACAGGGCGGAGGTTCTCTCCTCCTTTGCCCAGTAATTTCTGGTTGGGCACTTGTGCTCTGCCTGGGACTTTCTGTGCCTTCTGGGTTACATGGCGGCATGTACCTCAGTGGCCCGTTGGGCCCGGTGGCACATGCGCCCCCTCCAGTAGGAGCTTGGCCACCCAGTGGACTCAGCGAGATGATCACTTCGACCAGCTGATCACTGTAACCCAGAAGATGTGGGATACTCTCCAATGGTGGACCGCCCCAGACCGGTTGCTGGAAGGGATCCCGTTTGTCCGCCCCGAGCTGACGGTCGTCTTTACGACCGATGTCTCTCTCATTGGCTGGGGAGCCCACATGGAGGACAACTGGGCCCACGGGTTCTGGACCCCCAAGGAGTCCCGATGCCACATCAACCTGTTGGAGCTCAGAGCAGTCAGACTGGCGTTGTCAGCTTTCGCTCCTCAGCTCTGTGGTCAAGTGGTTTAAGTCCAGACAGACAATATCACAACCATGTTCTACCTCAACAAACAGGGCGGCACGCACTCCCATCTGCTGTGCAAGGAGGTGCTCTGCATCTGGACCCTCATAAGCTGGTTGGAGGCAGATCTCCTAGCCATCCATGTGGCAGGATCCTCTAACCAGCTGGCGGATGCTCTCAGCCGCATAGGCCAGACATCCCATGAGTGGTCTCTCCATCCAGAGGTAGCTTACAATCTGTTCTCCCATTGGGGCAAACTGATGGTGGACCTGTTTGCCTCCCGGGAGAACACCAAGCTGAGGCTGTTTCATGCCCACCCCCGTCAGGGCTCGCTGCAGGGGGATGCCTTCTCGAGGCCATGGACCCCAGGCCTACTATACACCTTCCCTCCATTTCCCTTGATCTACAAGGTGTTACTGAAGGTGAGGAGGGACAAGGCAAAGGTGATCCTGGTAGCCCCAGATTGGCCGCGCCAGTTCTGGTACCCAGATCTCCTCAGCCTCAGCTGTAGGCCCCTGGAGCTTTGTACACGCCCGGACCTGATATCTCTGAACCAGGGGAAGGTCTTCCATCCGGACCTTCAGTCCCTGCACCTCACAGCCTGGTACCTGAGCGGCTAGAGTTCCAGGCTCTGGGTCTTTCCAAAGATGTCTACACCGTGGTGGAGGCATCTAGAAAGGAATCGACCAGGAAATAATATGCCTTCAAATGGAAACGTTTTTCCATTTGGTGTCAGAGTAAGGGTCTGGGCCCCTTAACCTGTTCTGTGGCTAACATTTTCAACTACCTTTGGTCTCTCTCCAAAGGAGGTCTACGATCATCGACCCTTAGGGTGCACCTGGCAGCCATTTTTGCTTACCGGGCACAGGAGACAGTGTTCAGGTGCCTTTTCAAAGGCCTGGATCACATATCCCCTCCGGTGTGTGCTCCTCCTCCTTCGTGGGATCTGTTGCTGGTTTTGGCAAAGCTCATGGGCAAGCTGTTCGAACCCATGCACAAATTTGAGCTTTCACACTTGTCGTGCAAGATGGCTTTCCTGGTGGCTATCACGTCTGCCAGAAAGTCGGGAGCTCCAGGCGCTTTCAGTGGACTCCCCTTATCTGGTCTTTCACAGGGACAAAGGTGTCCTTCTCCCCCACCCAAAATTTCTTCGGAAGGTGGTGTCAAGTTTCACCTTAACTAGGTGTTGACTCTTCCGGTTTATTACCCTAATTACACCTCGGACGCCAAGTACAGACTCCTTACCTTGGACCTGAGACATGCTCTCTCCTACAACAAGGAGAGGACGGCGGAAATTCGTGGAGAGGTTAACTAGCTGTTTGTCACCTACGCTGAAGCCGCTTCTGGCAGACCTGCAGCCAAACGGACCATAGCAAGATGGATTACATCATGCATAGGTCTGTGCTATGAGTTGGTGGGCAAGGAGCCTCCCAGAGAGATAAAAGCTCATTCTACCCACCATATTGCTGCTTCGGTGGCTGCTTCCAGGGACATCCCTATCCAGGAAATCTGTCGGGCTGCTACCTGGAAGTCAGCAAACACCTTCATTACCCACTACCACATCGGCCTTGAGTCACGTCGGGATGCTGGTTTTGGGGACTCGGTTCTCCGATCTTTATTTCCTAAGTAGGGGGTGTGCACGTTGCCTCCCTCCTCCCGGAGAACTTCTTGGAGTCTGCCAAGAAGTGTAGATGAACAACATATCCGTGCTCCTAGAAGACCAGGTTACTCAACCTGTAACAGTAGTTCTAGGAGTGGTATATGTTGGTCATCCACACACACACTCGACCTCCCCGGCTTCAGGCGCCCAACCTTGCTTCCAGCGGGCTAAGATCTGGCGTCATGGGGTGGTGCCGAGGTATATACCACCCAGGTGGGTGGGAGGAGCCAGCTTGAAGACATCCGGCAAGATTTAAAGTGGAAGGGGACATGTCAAGAAGTGTGGATGAACAACATAAACCACTCCTAGAACTACTGTTACAGTTGAGTAACCTGTTCTTTTAGTTGCCATTACTTCTGCTCGGAGGATTTCCGAGCTCCAGTCTCTGATGTGTAAAGAGCCTTATCTTGTTTTTCACAGGGACAGGGTCGCCCTGCATACAAATCCTAAGTTCCTTCCAAAGGTAGTGTCCGAATTAACCTTAAATCAGGACATTCAACTACCAATTTACTACCCAGAGTACTCAGAGGGGAGGCCTTGTTACATACTCTGGATGTACACGGAATTCTCCATTACTACATAGAAAAGACCAGTTCAACAAGAAAGACAGACCAGTTGTTTATCCCCTTTGCCCACAGAATGTTAGGGGCTTTAGTGACCAAGCAGACATTGGCTAAATGGTTGGTCAACTGCATTACTTTCTGTTACCAAAAGTACGACAAACCCTTGCTGGGACCGGTCAAGGGTCATTCCTCTAGAGAGGTCGCAACCTCCTTTGCGTCCCTCAAAAATGTTTCAGCAGCAGATCTTTGTGCAGCTGCTACTTGGAGTTCGATCTGTACCTTCATCAGGCACTACAGTCTGGACATTGTTTCCAGAAGGAGAGCAGGTTTCGGTCTTGCAGTTCTCCAGGGACTTCTCTCCTAAGGAGTGCCAAGGACTCTGTATTTCTACTAGTCCACCACCCTTCTGACCTGGGTTACTCTGTTGTACTGCTTTGGACTCAGTGTTATATGTTATCTGCTGCAAGAGCTCCCTCTCGAAGTAAGATAGTACAGTTATGTAAGAACTTAGCTTAACAGTCAATCTTCAAGAGGAGCTCTTGCATCAAGTGGTATTTCCCACCCACCTGCCTCCAGAGTTATGTAACTGTACTTCTCTCTGGGGGATGGAAAATCCTCCTTGGCTCTCCATCCTGTATATCAGCCGGGTCTCCGGTGGGAGAACTTACGTGGTGCCGGGGGACCGGCCCCTTTATACCATAGGGGATGGCGGGGCCGACGTCAGGTGGCGGTCCCCCGCCTGGGACTGCTAGCTAGAAGTTTTCTGTGGGTTCCTAGTGCCTGGTGGCATAGTCCTATATGTGTTACTTGCTGCAAGAGATCCTCTTGAAGATCTACTGTTACGGTAAGTTCTTGCGTAACTATACATCTTACTTTGAGAGGGCTCTTGCAGTAGGTAATTACAAATAGGACTGAAGCCGGCTAGAGCATCAGAACTCGTGGAAAAATTTCTATGCTAGATCTCTAGCGAGGACCACCCCATGTCAGGTGACCGGGTCAGTATAAAGGGCGGTCCCCACGCCATCCTTCAGTTCTTTCCCGCCCGTTAGCTTGTGAAAGCGCCTCACAGTTAAGTTCAACTTTCGTCAGTCTGTTGGTAATTTACCGCGTTTCTCTCGATTTCTCAACTTTTGTCAGGTTTTGTGCAGTGTATATGAGTCTCGGACTCCTCCGAAGCACAAGAATAAGGGCGACTCGTCATGGCCCTAACTCCCACACAAGGAAGGTCACTCCAGTGCCTCTTCTGTCTAGGCCCGGATCACCCCGTTGGGAAGTGCCAGTATTGCCTGAAATTCAACGCCGCCACCCACAGACTGAGGTAGCAGTCCCTGGAGGCCCACATACTTAAAAAGAAAATTACCTCCATGGAAAAGGAGCTGAAGAAGCTTTGTCAGGCCTCAACTTCGCCCAAGGGTCACCGCAAAAAGAAGGACAAGGAGAAGCACCGAGATCGGGACTAGTCTTCCTCGGCCACCGCGACTTTGGCTGGAGTCGCCGAGCTCAAGGTAACGTTCCCCGGACCACCCCGCAACAGCCATCTTGGAGGCTTCCAAGCTGGCGTCCACCCTCCCGTCTGGCTCGGGACCTTCTGGAGCCTCCGGGTCAAAGGTCCACTCCCAGTAAGGCCGCCGCCGTGCAGCCTTCTGGTGTGAGTGGCTCCGGTAAGCTGGATGTCAATTCCTCCGACGTCCACCCGGAGAAGACCACTAAGTTGCTCGACCCTTCGGGGCAGCGCACAGTCTCTAAACCGCCCAACCAGGCCGCCACCACTTCGCGGCCTCCCTCGGGTGCTGGCTCCGCTAAGTCGGATGTTGGCTTCTCCGACATCCGCCCGGACTCCGCCAGTAGGACGACCGTCGGCCCCTCCGACGATCGCACGACATTGGAGCTGATGCAGGACCCTGACGTTCAGTCCGCCGTCCCAGCTCACGCGCATTCGCCCTCCGAGGCTCAGTGTCTCCTCAGCTAGACCCGGGATTTTACTTCTCCCCTCCGGCGTACCGAGGATGCAGACACACTCACGTCAGGTCTCCTTCCTGCTGGGCTGGATGACCTGACGTCGGACTTCTGACGCTGATGCTGGTCTTGCCGACGCCAGGTGACATCCCTCTCCCGGGTGCCGTCCCTACACGAGCCTGCCCACCGGGCCTCCGTTCTGGGCCCACCGGCTTTGCCTTTTCAGGCCTTCTGCTCCTGTGAACCCCGGGTATCGACCCGTCATACCGGGGCGCGTATCCGGCATCACTATCCAGCCGCCAGTCTGTCTCGCGCCGCGGTACATGGTGCACCAGTACCCAAGCGCCGAAGTTACCCACCGTCTGAGTGCGGACACGTGCCGTACGGGTACCCCCAGTATCCGTATTCCCCTCCTCCTCCACCGTCCCCTCAGCCGCCGGTGGATTTGAAGGAGCCTCTGGCTTCCTGGTGAGCTGAGGCCAAGGCCCAGCTCACCAGGGAGGTAGAGAGCCGTCTTCCGACATCGATCCCGGTCCCGGACCCCCTACGTCAGAGATGAGACTCCCTTCCCACCACCGGATACCAGAGGCGAACCCTCCGGTCCCAGGGCAGGACATGCTTCCCAAGGGGTCCGTTCCTCCCCTGCCTCGGAGGAGGAGTCTTTTTCCTCTTCATCCTCCTCGGAGACCTTGGATGACTCCGATGGTCATTCCGACCTAGACGACGAGCCCCGCTCTCCGGATAAGCCCAGGCCGAGGACTCCTCCGAAGTCTCCTCCAGAGGATCCTTCTTTTACGGAGTTGCTGCACAAAATCCAGGAAGTTCATCAGTGGCATTCCTTGGAGCCGGATCCACAGGTTAAGAAACTCGCTGCGCACCTGGATCTGCCCGGGACCGCTTCTACCCTGGTGCCAACCTGGATTGAGCCTCATGCCGACCTTGTTTCCACCATTTGGAAGCAACCGTCGGCATTAGCCCCAGGAAGTCAGACAGGCTTTATCAGGCTCCCGAGGTGTTGACTCTTTGGTGCCCTTTGAGCTGATTCGGTCGTGATCAGAGCGCCCTCCACGGCGGAAGAGGCTAACCAGCACTTGAGCTCGTGCCACCACCGACAGGGAATCCCACCTTCTGGACCAGTACAGGAAGAAGGTTTACGCTTCTTCCACTCTGGGTATTAGAGCCCTGAATTATGTTGGTCATAAGGGGGATTACCAGAAGGCGATCCTTGGCGAGGTGGAGGCTAAATTGGACTCCCTTCCCGAGTCTCAGACAAAGCAGGAAGTGGTGGATCTAGTCCGGTCTGCGCGTTCGACCAGTTGGCACATGCTGCGTGCCACGTACAACTCAGTGGACGCTGCTGGTCGGAGCTTGGCTTTTGCCGTGGGTTTGCAGTGTCATGCCTGGCTCCGGGAGTCAGGTTTGGTCCCGGAGGTGCAGTCCGCTATCCAGGTTGCGTCCTTCAGGGGTTCAGTGCTTTTTGGTGGCGATGTCAAGGACGACATCACCGATCTGCAGGAGAAGGGTACTGCACTTAAGTCGGTTGACTTTTTGTGCAAACCCTCTCAGACTCAGCGTCGTCCCTTTCGCAGACATCCTCGGCAAAAGGCGAAACCTCAGGGAAAGAGGGCCAACAAACGTCAGGCCCCTCCGTCTGCCAAGCCCCCCCCCCCCCCAAAAAGGCAGCGGGAGCTTCAGCCGCGACGCTGCCTCATACCTCCTGACTCCTTTCCTCTCCCACAGCCTCTGGGCCTTCCAGAGGAACCGGTAGGAGGGAGATTCTCCCTCCATCTACCGGGTTAGAGAGGATCACTTCAGACACTTGGGTGCTCCAGCTGATTGCAGGACACTTCATAGAGTTTCTTCAGAAAAACTCATCGCAACCCCCCCACCCAGGTCGTCTTACTCCCCAGAGCATCTTCCTCTGGTCCGGGAGGAAATATCCTCTCCTCTTCTGGAGGCGGCGATAGAGCCCGTACCTCTACATCTTCATGGGATGGGCTGCTATTCCCATTTCTTCCTGGTCCCGAAGAAGTCAGGAGAGGTAAGGCCGATTCTCGACCTCAGCTTCCTGAACTTGTTCGTGGAGTACAGAAGGTTCAGGATGCTCTCTCTGCAGAGCCTTCTGCCCCTTCTTCGGCCGGGTCAGTGGTTGTGCGCTCTGGATATGCAGGATTCTTACCTGCATATCCCTATTCGCCCTTCTCACCGCAGGTTCCTGCATTTCACCTTTCAGGGTGACCACTACCAGTTCAAGGCCCTCCCATTTGGTCTTTCCTCTGCGCCCCGAGTTTTTACCAAATGCCTTTTGGTGGTAGCGGCCTACCTGTGTACCCAGGGGGTGCAGGTTTTCCCGTACCTGGATGATTGGCTCCTGGCGGCCCGGCCAAGGAGGAACTCCTGCCTCTTCCTTTCCCTTACCCTGCAGGTTTTGCCTGCCTGGGTGTTACCGCCAACCAGACCAAGTCCCACCTGATCCCATCCCAGAGGCTTCAGTTTATCAGGGCGATCCTGGACATGACCTCCGGCATGGCTTTTCTGCCACTGGACAGGGCGGCCATACTCCAGGCTCAGGTCAGCCTGTTGTCCAGCCGCAGGCGGGTCAGCGCCAGGTCAGTCCTTCGCCTCCTCGGGCTCATGGTGGCTGCTATTCCGACAGTCCCTCGCGCTCTGCTGCACATGAGAATCTCTCAGTGGACGCTTCAGTCTCAGTGGGATTAGTTGGTGGACGACCTAGGTCAACTAGTCCTGGTCTCCAATCCCATGGCTCGGGACTTGCAATGGTGGATGATTCAAGAGAACCTTTGCTGGGGAGTTCCCTTCTGCCTTGCTCCCCACTCCCAGACGCTGACTACAGACGCCTCGGGCGAGGGTTGGGGAGCCCATTTTTGGTCTCACAGGACCCAGGGCTCCTGTTCCAGGCTCAAGAAATCTCTCCACATCAGTGTGCTCGAGCTTCGAGCTGTGCTGTATGCGCTTCAAGCTCTGCATCTGGTTGTCCAGACGGACAACGTGTGTGGTCTGGTACATCAACAAACGGAGGAACTCGTTCCTACCCTCTCTGCAGAGAGGTGATGCGAGTTTGGGATTGGGCAGTGCAGCACAACCTTCACCTCACGGCAGTTCACATCCCAGGGGTCGAGAACACTTTGGCAGACCACCTCAAGTCGGTCGTCTGCTCACACTCGTGAGTGGGAATTGGATCAAGGGGTAGCAGATGATATCTTTCTACATTGGGAAACACCACAGGTAGACCTGTTCGCATCTCCTCACAACGCCAAACTTCCTACCTTCTTGCTCGCAGATTCGTCTATGCCATTCCTTTGATTTTGAGGGTCCTACAGAAACTCAGCGCAGAAGGAGCTCGCATGATACTAATCACTCCTCTGGCCCAGGCAAGTTTGGTTCTGTCTTCTGCAACAGTACTCAGAGGAACCTCCGCTTCCTCTTCCTCTGTCGCATCTTTTGCTGACCCAGGATCAGGGGACCCTGGTCCATCTAGGCCTCAAGTCCCTTCAGTTGCATGCGTGGCTCCTGCAGACGTAGCTCAAGCCCTGGTGGCTGAGATTCTGGTGGAGGCCAGGAAGCCCTCCACTAGATCTACCTATGCCATGAAATGGAAACGGTTCTCTATTTGGGCCGCTTCCAAGGATTTCGAGCCTTTCTCATGCTCTGTTGGGCAGCTTTTGGATTACTTGCGTCACCTCTTCGATCTGGGTCTTAGCTATTCCTCTCCAATCCAAAATACAAGTCCCACAGTGGGACTGGATTGCGGATGGAAGGCTTCAGATGAAGAATGCCTCAAAAAAAGTATGGACACCTCTAGCTGTGCTGTGCCACCATGTGGCCTGCAGGGGGCACATGAAAGGCTGAAATGGCAGACAAGTGCACTGTAGTGGAGGAGTCTTGCAGATCAGAATCTGAATTGGGCAGCAAGTACTCCAGAATGTGATTCACTGGACAAATGAAAGGGTCCAAATGATGGGAAGCCGCCAGCAGAGCAAAGCGCTTCCACTCTGTGGAATAAGAGGCCTTGGTGGAAGGCTTCTTAGCAGCCACCAGAACACAGCCACCTTTCTGGAATACCGTCAAACCTATCCATGGCCCTGCCTTCAAGAGACCTGCATGAAGGTGGAGTGACACGAGCTCCGGAAGGACCAAGGTACACTGCCTCAGTGATAGTAAGTCTGTGCAAAGGGGCAGGGGTATAGGACGTTCTACCACCAGAAGCTGGAGCAAGAGAAACCAGATGGGTCAAGGTTACAAAGGGGCAATGAAGATCATAGTGGCCCCTTCCTTCCGCAGCTTGATCAGCACTTTCTGTAGTACAGGAAAAGTACAGTTATGTAAGAACTTACTGTAACAGTAGATCTTCGAGAGAGGTTCTTGCAGTAGATAATTACAAATAGGACTGCAGGCGGCAGGACCCCATGGAAAAATTTCTAGGTAGCAGTCTCTGGCGGGGGACCGCCCCCACGTCAGGTGACCGACGTCAAGCGGCATCAGTATGGAGGGCAGTCTCACGCCTCGCTTTTCCAGTTCTTCTCGCCAAGGGCCAAAAGGCAAGACGAGAGAGATGGATGTTCCTTCCTAGAAATGGAGCTGAAGAAGCTTAGGGGGATGGAGGGCGGGAAGGTATTACCTACTGCAAGAGCCTCTCTTGAAGATCTGCTGTTACGGTAAGTTCTTACGGAACTGTACTATCTTACTTCGAGAGGGCTCTTGCAGTAGGTAATTACAAGTAGGACTGAGTCCCAAGCAGTTTGGAACAAGGAGAAGCAAACGGGAGGAGGAAAACTACCCAAAAGTAGACCCTCTGGCTGTAAAGGTCTTAGGAAAGAAGACCCTGCAGAACAGCCAACCCGAAGGCTGCTCTACGGCGAGAGGCAATGTCCAAACTGTAGTGTTTCATAAAGGTATGGACTGAAGTCCAAGTAGCGGCTGCACAGATGTCTGCCGCTGACACATTCTTGAAACAAGCAGCAGAGGCAGCGACCCTTCTGGTGGCGTGTCCTCCGACTTGACCCGGCAGGGTCTTGTTGTACTTGTCATAACAGAAAGTGATACAGTGAGCCCACCATTTAGATGGGCATTGCTTGGAAACAGCATTGCCTTCTCTTTTACGAGCAAAAGAGACAAACAGTTGATCAGTCTTTCTGAGATCCTTCGTCCTGGTGATGTAGAATATCAGAATGCGGTGAACATCTACAGTATGCAAGAGGTACTACCCTTGATTGGAGTGTTACATAAAGAAAGCAGGCAACTGTATGGATTGATTCAGCGTCGATTCTGCTACCACCCAGGGAAGAAAATTAGGGTTGGTTAGACACTTACATTGTCTCGTCTCGAGCCAACTGTACCCTGTGAGCTATGCTTTCTGGCATGGCAAACGTTATGGCTCTGATGTGTGAGCCTCCTTTTTAGGTTTTGCCGCAAAGAAGGAGTGTCTTTCTGCACGACACCCTAGTCTCTTCCTATGGTGGTGCCTGCGTTTACCTTAACTCATCCCATCCTCCTACCTGTTTATTATCCAGAGCATGCCAACCCAGGGGAAGGATTGATACACACCTTAGATGTAGATAGACATCTGCGTTGTTATGCTGTCCATACAAAGGACTGCAGGAAGTCCCTGTGCCGATTTGTTTCACACCTGGAAAAGAGGGCCTACCGGTTTCTAAATGGTGTCTGTCATAAAGGTCGGCCAACTGTATTACTTTTTGGTATAGGAAGTATGGTAAGGTACTTCTGGGGTTGTGTGTGACCACTCAACCAGAGGCATGCCCACTTCGGTTCCTTGTTTCAGGACTGTTTCCACTGCAGAGATTTCTGGTGCTGCAACCTGGAGTGTTTTCCACACTTTCTTGTAATCACTACAAACTTGCCATTGCCCCCCTCCCGCGGTCTGTCTTTCTGTCTGTAACTGCTTGGAAGTCATTCCATATGCATGACCTGATGAGCTATCCCCGATGAAGATAGAAAAGTTATGTAAGAACTTACCATACAGTAGATCTTCGAGGGAATCTCTCATCAGATCATGCTGACCTGCCCTCCGTCCCCCTTAGGCGCCATGCATTTTAGTTCCTGACTTCCTGTTCAGGACAGACTGCTTGTTGTTAATGGCCCTCTGCTCTCTCCTTGCCGGATGGCACCTTGTATTCTTTTCTTGGTCTCTGGGTGATGCCCTCAGAGCTGGCCCTCCTCGGGGCTCCCGGGGCTTTCTAGCTCTGCTCTTTTTCCTTTTAGGGCTCCTCTGCTGTTTTCTGCCATGCCTGTTTGACTGCACTACTGTCTCTCTTGGCCACCTATAGGGTGGCCTCCCTGCACCTGATCCCTCTCGGAATAGTAGGGATATTTCTGTTTTGCCCTCTTTTCCTTCTTTGGGCTTTTCTGCTGCTTTCTGCCTTCCCTGTTAGGCAGACCTATAGTCCCTGTCTTGGTTCCCTATGGAGCGGTCCTCCAAGCTGGATCTCTGGCAGGGAACTGTGTGGAGGGTCTGGACTGCCCACGCTTATATAGGGTATTGATGTCCGATGTCGTCATGGGCGGCCCCTAGTGGTATAGCAGAGAAAAAGTTTCCATGTGATCCTAGAGCCTGACAGTCTAAGTTCCATGGGTGTGACCTGATAAAACAGATTTCCTTAAAGATCTTGCATTCTAGTCATAACACATGCGGGGTGTCATTACCTGCAGTGCATGCTGGGAAATATTTTTTTTTTTTTTTTTTGTTAGTACCATGCAGAATGTTAAATACATGTATAACTGTAGCATGAGTATTGCTGTGCTTAAGAGCCTGTATAGAAAAAAGGGTTTAACAAAAACTAAACAAACAAAAAAAAAAGTCCTAAAAATCAAAGTCCATGGTCTTTGGTACTTCATGTTAAAAGAAAATTCTTGTCTATTGCTTCATGTTAATGCTGGTGTTGCAATTGAATAAGTGCATCAATTTTTAAATATCTAGGGGTATTACTTGACCCTGGTGTAACTTTCTCTTTGCAGGTGAGATTTCTAAGTCAGACAATCAGAAATTGGTCATTCTTTAAAAATTACTTCACTATGGAAACTCCGAAATCCATTACTATGGGCTTTTTCCTCCCTCGCTTTATGTGGCTAATCTTTATTATAATTTTAACATTCTTTCTGTCACTTATAAAAATATTTGTCGCTTCCCTGTGTGAACTCATCACTGTGACCTTTATTCCCAATTAGGTTGGTTTCTCCCTTTGTCTCTCTTAGTTTCCGTCAGATCTGTCCTGTCTGAATTAAGATCTGCTAAGGGCATGGTACTATCAACTATTTCTTATAAGAATAAAGACGGCTCTCCAGCTTTTTCCATTGCAGCACCTTTAACCTGACGCACTTCGATCTGCTATATGTTCTTTTAAGCTTTAAACAACTTTCATTAGAGAAGGATGTTTACAACTGTACTATTTATTAATTGATGCTGTCTGTATTGTGATATGTGTACTTTGTATTGTATTTCCAGGTCGTACCTGAAAAAGGACCTCTAATCCAGTATCCCCACTCAGTTAACAAAATTAAATAAATAAAACATTATTCTAGGGACGTGGTTGTGGTTCACAATTCACACTTCGGCAATTCTATTGGAACAGTCTTATTTGCTGGACATCTTTATCCTAGACTCCTCCCACCACCCGGGCAGTATATCTCCCCAACTCCACCACGTGATGTCAGATCTTCTTTCCGCTGGAAGAACAGGTCACCTCCTTCACGGCTCTTGATGAGGATTTAGTGTGACATAGGCAAATTATTTTTTTTTTTTTGCTTCTTTTCTTAGACTCCCATATTAAACATTTGATAGAGTATCAGAAGCCGAGGTTCAGATTCCGTCATCGGTGCCAGCAGAAGATGTTGGCTGCCAACCCACATGACATGTGCATATATTGCCTGGACAGGCAGCACACCGTGTCTGGATGCAGCCTTTGTCTCAGCATGCTTCCTTAGTCCTTTGAGGATTGGAAGCTCCTGTGTCACTGACTCAGCCTTTAGGATGGGATCCAAAGGACCACTCTAAAGACTGCAAGAAGGCCTCGGGGGCTGCTGTTGTGGCAGGCATCTCTTTGGTCTTGGCGGTCTTCCCAGCAGGGGCCAGTGTCAGAGGGCCATTCACCAGAGGCCTCCCAGATGTGCTTGGCCCTCCAGACCCTGGGGGAGACCCATGCCCACCCTGGTTCCAAGTACATTCACTGCCGGTCCTTCCTGACCTTCAACTCACCCGACCACTTGACTGTGGTAGATTGATCTTCGATCGAGGGCTTATTTGTCCCCTTGTCGAGCCAGTTGACTTTGACTCTAGTTGAGCAGGCAGCAGAAAATGTTCTTTGAGCCTGTCTACCAGTTGCCAGATGAGGTCAAGAACTTGATCTGGCAGACCGTGTGTTCCCTGTCCTTACTCCGGAGTGTCATCTTCTTTTCTGGATTTCCAAAACTTAGAGCTGGGCTCAAACAAGTACGAATCAGTCACCAAAAGGAAAACTGTACCGTCTGAGATTTTCTTTGCCTTTGCTCTTGTCATCACAGCTGCTGAAACATCTGAATTTACTCTCTCTGGTTAACTTAGTAAATCCTGGAAAGTAATTGCCAGTAATCACAGGTTCAGGTAATTTTGGTATCACCCCCTCTTTCATTTGGTGTGACACCCCATTAATGTTCAGAGTTACTTAGGTGGTGGAATAGTATTGAGTGTCCCCATGGATGCAGATGACCCCAGTATCTGGTCCTTTGGCACAGTGTTTTCCCAGCACTTCAACATGCACTGGGTCTGTCTGCTTCCCAAATCAGTAATTCCCCTTCACAGTCTTATCTCCCACCTTGATATCAGTTAAATACTTGCCTCAATTTGCTACGGCCAGATCTGCTCCAGTGTTACTCTCCTTGTTACGGCAGTTTCTTGCAATATAGCCTGGCTTATTATAGTTACGGCAGAAAGTCTTTGGATGCAGATTTGTTACCCCCACTAGAGTTTTTTTCAGACTTGGAGTTAAATCGGGAAAATGAGGATCTAACCGATGCTTGGTTGTCACTTCGCTGCTGCGGCATCTGTCTGGCCATTTGATAGTCTTCAGCCAAAGAAACAGTCTTTTCCCCTCTTTCTGGTCGATGTTCTTTTACCAAAGCTGCACGTCTGTGGGAAGGATGTTGATGAACTGCTCCATTGCAAGTGTGTTGATCTGTGGGACTGTTTTGCATTCTGATTGGAGTCATTTAATAAGTTCTCTGATTTTAATGAAGGCTTCTCGAGGATTGTCGACCGAGTGGAATTTCAGAGACAGAAATCTTTGCCTGTAGGTTTCTCCTGAGATGTCATGTCTCTTCAGGATTTCTCTTATCACCAGGTCATTGTTTTCTTTTACTTACTCTTTATATGCCCCCTTCTCTCCACTACCTGTCCTCTCGCACTCTGCAAGTTCCTGTAGGTGTCCCGTCTCCCATGGTTCCAGAGTCCCCCATTGCCCCCTCATATTTCAGGGGGAAGCATGCACTGAAGCTGTGGTGCTGGAGACCCATCTGCAGGTGCGGTCGTTTTTCCTTGTTTTCGCCCTGTCCTCCAGACGTCAGCACGCAGGGAGGACCAGTGAGCTAGAGACGCACCTCCGCTCCGGTTCTCGGCCGACATCTATCTATCCCTCCCTCTTAATGCCTCCTCTGCTGCACCGTCACCAACCATGGTCACCCAGGTTATGGTGGTATTGCAGCGAGGAGCGGCGCTCGATCCTTCTCCCCTGGCCGACCCTCCGATGACTCTGGCTCGCTACCGAACTCAAGTCACCGGCATCGCAAGCGGTAGCGCTACCGCATATGCCGACGGGCTGGCCCAGGTCATCGTCTTCTGACTGTGCAGTGTCTATAATCTTCCTGGACATAAGTCTCCACCACTCATTCACACTATTGAATCGCGACTGAGGCATTAGGACCCATCTGGAGCAAACTTTTGCTGGAGGGTCAGCGCCATCTAAGACCCTAGCTCGCTGTATCTACTATCTCGGGGGCCAACCCTCCAACCGCCCTTAGTTCCTTTTTTCCTACTGGCCGAGCGCACTTCAGTGACGCATCGCCGCTTGTCGGAGTCAAACTTCAAACTAGCAGCATAGTTTTCAGTTTTTATTATTTTGTAGTATTATCTCGATAAGTATCGCTTAAATTTATTCTTATTTTTAAAATAAATACAATAAAAGAAGTCTCAGCCTACTTTGACGGAGTCACCATGAGCAGGTCGGGTGACGGTAGGGAGACTTCGGAGATAAAGCTGTTCAGTCGGGCTGGGTCCGGTCCGCTGCATTCTCCGGGGGGGGGGGGTCTGACAATGGTCAGTCCAATGCCCAGGGGGATGGGCGGTCCCCCCGGAAGCATAAAAATAAACGGTCGCACTTTCGGCCTCGAGCTCTTCTTCGGCCCGCAGGTCTAAAAAGAGAAGGCATCACTCGAGGTCGCCCTCAGATATGTCTGCGCGCAGACGCTCGGTTATCGGGGCTAGTTGCTGGTCTCCTCCTTCGGAGTCGCCCATCTCTGCTTCTGGTGGCCGACATCTTCGACATCAGAGCCCTACCCCGCCCGCAGGTAGGTCTTCAGATGAGCAGTTTCATCAGTGGGCAGCTCTTATGGAGCAATGGGCTCGGAGGTTGGTTCTGTCCTGACCGGTGCCCTGTGGGCCTCCGGCTCTTTGGGCGACCGGGAGGGCAGGATCTTTCCTGGTCGCTGCTGGCACCTCTTCGTGCTATCGACTCCGCTGGGCTTAGGTGTCCCCTCACATGGCTACGTGCAGGGGCCACACCGATGCCCTTATCTCTCCTGTTCTTCCTCCTTCTAAACCTGTTTTTCGGAGTCTGGGAGTGTTTTGGCGCTGTGCGGCTTCCGGCTGGCCCTCGTGTCGCATGCTTCTCTGTGCCATGCATCTCTTCAGCGCCCGCGGCTCTCGGGGACTCCTCTTTTCACTTGTTTCCTTCTTCCTCCTCTTCTGAATTTCATTCCTTTCCTGTCCATGCCGTCCCTCCTGGACTGTCAGGAGATGACATTGAGCCTGACCCAGACCTTCGGTTGGGTGATGAAGTGGACGAAGCAGGATCTATTACTGCCACAGAGCCTGTGGTCGAGGACCTGTCCTTTAAGTCTCTGTTGAAAAATCTGAGTTCCACACTTTCTCTCCAGACTACAGACATCGATCCTGGGAAATTGTTGAGACTCCAATATCTTCATGCCTCGGAGATCCCTACGGATTTGACTCCTCCAATTCAGCCTTCCTTCGAGACGCTGTCTCAAATGGTATGGAATAATCCTGCTCTTACCCCTTCAGTGGCTAAATCCATTGATAGGAAATATTCAGCCCCCAAGGATCGTCCCATTTTGGCATCTCAAGCTTTTGTGGATCCTATTGTAGTCCTGGCAGAGAATGATAAGGTCATTCTTCCTCAAACTACTACAGCTCGACCTATTAACAAAGAATCTCGTAAGATAGACACCTTAGGTAAGAGAGTCTTTGCTGCTTCTACTCTAAGTATGCGTATTGCCAGTTACCAAGGCTATTTTTATCAGTATGAGTATATCCTGTGGCCTTCTATTAAGCAAATGGTTGAAGCCCTACCAGAGTCGGATTCAAAGCCAGAGCTTCTTCAAACCATTACCAGAGGTATTGAATCTAACAACCAGCAGGTTAAAGCAGCCATGGATGCTTTTGACACTGCTTCCCATTCAGCGGCTGCTGGTATTTGCACCTGCCGTCATTCCTGGCTGCGCACTTCGGGCTTTACGAATGACGCGCAGCAGCAGGTAATGGCATTGCCCTTTGACGGTGCATATCTTTTTGGTCCTCAGGTAGAGCAAGCTCTAGAAGCTACACAAAAGACTAGGTCAGCCATTAAGTTGGCTCGCCCCTCCTGCCCCTCCTCAAGGGCATGCCAGTAAACCATAGTTTCATAATCGCCAGTCCTTTCGAGGCAGAGGAAGTTTCCATAAGAACCAACCTGCCCAACCTCAAAAGAAGGCGCAACAGAAAGCGCAAGGGCCCAAAGCGCCCAGCGCTACCTTATGAATTGCCGGCCCAAGTTCCATCTCAGCTGCCCGAGGTGGACTTTTCCTCTCCGGTGGGAGGTTGTCTGATGCACTTCTACAACCAGCGGAAGTCCATAACATCAGACAAATGGGTCCTTCGGATAATTCGCGAGGGGTATTCACTCAATCTTGTGGAGACCCCTCCGGATCGTCCCCCCAAACGGCAGCCCAGGCTGTCAACCCTTCAGTCAGATCTTCTCGCTGCCGAGATTCAGGGCCTTCTGAACAACAGGGCAGTAGAGGTGGTGCCACTGCACCAACGAAATACGGGGTTCTACTCCCATTACTTTCTGGTTCCAAAGAAGTCCGGGGGAATGCGCCCCATTTTAGATCTCAGAAAGCTAAACAAATTTCTCCCCAAGGAGAAATTCAAAATGATTTCTGTGGGAACCCTGTTACCTCTGCTCCATCAACACGACTGGTTAGCCTCCCTAGATATGCAGGACGCCATCAGCACATTCCTATTCACCGAGGCATCACAAATTCCTGAGGTTTGTGGCTCTGGGACAGCATTATCAGTTCAGAGTCCTGCCCTTTGGGCTATCCTTGGTGCCGCGAGTTTTTACAAAATGTTGTGCAGTTCTCGCAGCGCACCTCAGAAAGGTTGGAATTCAGGTGTTTCCTTATCTGGACGATTGGCTTCTAGCAAGCCCTTCCAGGCAAGGGACTCTGGACGCCGTGGAGACGGCCTTGCGCCTCCTTACATCCATGGGAGTTCTGCTCAACTTCAAGAAAACGCAACTGCAGCCCTCCCAGAGGCTCCTTTTTAAAGGGACTCTTCTGGACACCTCCTGTGCGAAGGCTTTTCTTCCAGAAGACAGGAGGAATGATATCCTTCAGATGGCCCGTCACATCGGGGACAACAGCTCAGTCACAGCTCTCTCGATGCAACGGATGCTAGGCCTCATGGCATCCTCAGTGTTCACTGTACCCCTAGCACGTCTGCACATGAGAACCAACCAGTGGATGCTCAGTACTCAGTGGTCCCCGACCACTCACCCGGAGTCCTATCTCATCAGGGTGACAGAACCTTTAAGGAGGTCACTCACCTGGTGGTCTCAAGAGAGCAGTCTCCTGGAGGGGTATCCCTTGCTCCTCTGGACCATCAGATCTCCATTACCACGGACGCATCCCTAATGGGGTGGGGAGCTCACTGTCAGGCTCTCCACACTCAAGGTGCGTGGACTCAAGTCGAGTCCCAGCTCCACATAAACGTCCTAGAAATGAGAGCCATTCTTTATACATTCCGAGCTTTGAAGGACATTCTGTGTCACAAGAACATTCTCCTTCAAACGGAAAACAAAGCAGTGATGTATTACATCAACAAGCAGGGCGGTGCTCATTCTTACTCCTTATGCAGGGAAGCAATGAGGGTATGGGAATGGTGCTTGGAGCACGAGGCTCTAATTCAAGCGGTCTACCTGCCAGGCATTCAGAACGAACTGGCAGACCGTCTCAGCAGAACAGAGACAGACCCTCACGAGTGGTCTCTCGACTCAACCATAGTTCAGTCACTATTCGAAGAGTGTGGAACTCCAGACCTGGACCTTTTTGCATCCCCACTCAACGCAAAACTGCCTCTCTTCTGCTCCAGAAATCCAGGGCCTGGCATTTTCTGTCAGGATGCGTTCAGGCTGCGGTGGACAAAACGTTTTCTTTCCGCCTCTTCCTCTAATTCAGAGGGTACTCCTCAAGTTCGAATCCCAGAGGGACAAAATGATTCTCATTGCTCTCTTTTGGCCTCGGCAGCTATGGTTTCCACTACTCAACAATATGTTGGCAGTTCCTCCGAGACCACTTCCCCTGCAGATGAACCTTTTGACTTGGACCAGTGGTCCATCCCAACCTGAGATCACTTCACCTTCATGCTTGGCTCCTGAAGAGGTCGAAGTAAACCGGTTCAATGTCTCTCGAAGAGTTTCAGATATTCTTTTGGCTGCACGGAAGCCAGCCACTCGGAAAACTTACACAGCGAAGTGGAAGGATTTTTCGCTCTGGTGTGCAAAGTCCTCTCTGAATCCCTTTTCCTGTCCACCAGATAAGGTTTTGGAGTACATTTTGGACCTCTCAAATTCAGGTCTGCAGTACTCTACAGTCAAAGTTCATCTTAGTGCCATTTCAGCGTATCATGAGCCCGTTTTTTCCTTAACTCTGGCTCAGTTACCTATGGTTAAGAGATTTCTTAAGGGGATTCTGCATACCAGACCTCCTACAAGACATCCAGTTGCAGCCTGGGACATTAATCTTGTGCTAGACATGCTCACTCGGAAACCTTTCAAACCTCTGGCTACCTGTGAGCTAAAATTTCTCACCTGGAAGACTGCCTTCCTAGTGGCCATTACCTCAGCCCGTAGGGTCTCTGAGATACATGCCCTGGTTACAGACCCTCCATATACTGTGTTCCATAAGGACAAAGTAGTCCTTCGTACTCATCCTAAATTTCTTCCTAAGGTTGTGTCAGATTTTCATCTAAACCAACCTTTGGTCCTTCCCTCTTATTTTGCGGACTTCCAAAATGAAGGGGAACGTTTTCTTCATTCTTTGGATGTTAAGAGGGCCTTACGTTTCTATCTAGATAGAACCAAGGATTTTCACAAAGCTCAGCAACTATTTGTTTCCTTCAGTGAGACCCGGCTGGGTCAACCTGTCGCTATCAGATGTATCTCATCATGCCTAGTGGTGTGCCTTCGCCACTGCAATTCCATGGCGCAGGTTAAGTTGCAGGGTAGAGTATACGCTCACTCTACTAGAGCGGTCGCGGCATCCCTAGCGGAAATCCGCAACGTGCCCATTGCAGACATCTGCAATGCGGCCACCTGGAGCTCAGTGCATACTTTCGTTAAACATTATGCACTAGATGTCCACGCCAGATGACATTCTTCCTTTGGCAGAGCCATCCTCAATGGACTTCTGTCCTAGAAACGTGAGCTCTTGGTTTCTCCTGCCGCCTCTCGGGGGATTATCAGCTCGGTACTCTCCCAATAGTGTGAATGAGTGGTGGAGACTTATGTCCAGGAAGATATGAAAATTACGTACCTACCGTAGTTCTTGATCATTTTGGACGAGTCTCCACTCCTCATTCACACGCCCACCCTCCATTTCCCCGAGCTCATCTTTCTTGTTGGTCTTCACTCCCTCAGATCTTTAGGCTGTGAAGACTTCTTTGTTGACCCTTCTTACACGGGTTGCCCGGACTATCTTATGTCCGGATTTTAGGTTAGGCTACCCTTCTAGGTTAGTTACGCTGCACCTCCTTGGTAAAAAGGTACTGAGGCGGTTGGAGGGTCGGCCGAGATAGTCGTTAGCACACAGCCAAGGCCGCGCCTGCCTCTGGCGCCTCGACCTCCAGCAACAAGTTTGCTCCCAATGGGTCCTAGTGCCTCCGGCGCAGATCCCAATAGTGTGAATAAGTGGTGGAGACTCGTCCAAGAAGATCAAGAATTACGGTAGGTACGTAATTTTCATTTGCTGCAGGCAAGTTGGGCTTTACCTATCAGGTAAGATACCAGCCTGCTTGCACATTGCTACTTTCACCACTAGCAGGCAGCGGCAACCCTTTCTAAAGCTGTCAGGTATGCTTGGATATCATCCGAGGGGACACGTCTTTGTAAAGTTTAATGTCTTCTAAGTTGTTTCTGTTCTGTTGATCTGCTGGGCGTGTACCAGATTCTCCAGCTTTGATGGCTTGCAAGGCATCCAGCCGTCGTTGCCCCTATCGCTGCATTTCTTCTTTCCTCTGCTGCTCCTGTCGCTGCATCTCTTCTTTTCTCTGCTTCTTGAGTTGCTGCATCTCTTCTTTTCTCTGTGCCTCTAAACGTTGAATCTTTTTTGCTCTGTGCTTCATCTATTCTCCTCCGTGTCTTGTAGTTCTGTAGCCCACCATTTGAAAATGGCAGTCGGGCTTTCAGGTTCTGTCCCTGCCTGTTCTTCTGTTTTCGTCACTGTTGCCAGCTGTACAGTCTCAACTTGGAGTTCTCCCTTTGCAAGTTTGACTGTCATCCTGCTGGTAAGCACTCCTGAGCTTGCTGCTGCAGAATCCATACCTTTCTGCTCTGTTTCCTTGGTACCAGGTCTAGTACTCATGCACAGAACTCTTGACTTAAGAGTATGCATGGCGTTCATCCCACTGCTAACACCATCTATCATCGAGGTTTAAGTCGGGAAACATGCAGACCAGGAGAAGCTGTAAAATTCACAAGTAGCGTTTTAATAATATCATTAACAGTAGAAGAAACATTTTTAAAAAGTACAGAATGGTTTCAAGCATTGGTAGTCCAAACATAAGTCCACTTTCTTCTGAGTTCAAAACAGAAACAAACTAAAAACTAAGTCATTTAGCTGTCTTCTCTTTTATAAGATCTTTTTAAACATGGTAAGTGCTACACTCTTGCTTCTACAGAATTTGTTAGATCTTACTTCGAGATACAGCTCTTGCAGCAGGTAACACCATTAGGACTGAAGCCGGCAGGCGTCAGGACCCCACGGAAATCTTCTAGCTAGCAGTCTTCAGCGGGGACCGCCTCCGACGTCGGTCCCGCCCCTGACATAGTACATAAGGAGGCGGTCCCACCAGATTCCCCAGTTCTTTCCCGCCGTCGACTTGGAATGTCTCGACCCTTTGATTCGTTTCTAGCGCGCGATGCCTGGTTAAGTTCTTCCTTTGGGAAAAAGTTTGTTTTTTCGGCTCAGTTTCTATCTGATGTCCTCTCCAACCTCCGTTGAAGGCCATCCTTCGAAGTGCGCCTGTGGGAAGCAAATCACGTTCAAAGACCCGCATTCGGCCTGCGTCCGGTGCCTAGGCCCAGACCACGACACCCGGACCTGTTCCTTCTGCCAGGGAGTCAACACCCGGATCCGTCGCCAGAAGGCCCTTCAGGCTTTCCTGCTCGGGGAGAAGATTAAAGCCATGGATGCAGCCTCCAAGGGGGGAATCTTCCGACAAGGCCCGGAGACACTTAGAGAAGCATAGAGAGTGAGAGAGATCCAGGTCCCCGTCTAGGGCCTCTGACTCCCGTAGCTCCGGCTCCCGGTCCGACTGCTCCCCCTGCAGCGGTGAAGACCTCCTCGGGTTCCTCTTCTCTTTCGCAGGCCAAGACCTCCAGACCTTCTTCGTCTTCAGCCACCAAGGTCCTGTCGAGGTCAGGGGACCGTCACCACCATCACAAGTCCGGTTCCCGCCATTCGGAACCCGACACCAGGTCAGTCTCTTTGCCTCCTCCTCCCCAGCGGAAGACCAAAGAACTGACTTCTCTCAAGAGATCGTTGGCCCCGACGTCGGCCAAACACCATCGGTCCCGAGCGCTGACGACCGCCAGACACCTGTCGCCGGTCAGGCCTTCGCCTCTACGGACGCCGGCCGGGGGACCGACGTCCGCATCTACTGAGAAGAGGACCCCCTCGCCTCCCACCAACGTCGGTCAAGAGGCGATCACGGAGGAGGAGCTGACCCAGCCCGAGGACCAGACGGGCGAACCCGGTCCTGTCGTACCCCCCAAGGAACCCTCGCCAGAACCTGAGGTCCCTGAGGAGCCGACGCCGGAACCCTGACGACTGGCCATCAGCGCCCGGTCCGTCGTCGGGCCTCAGCATATCCGAGGTCAAGGAGTTGTTTTCTTTCTGGTGGGACACCATAAAAAGGGATGTGGTTCCCACACCACCTCCTGCTACTCCGCCGGCCCCCGCGCCCCCTACCTCACCCAGGGATGCGGGCCGAGTACCTTCCCCCCAGGAGCCTACGGACCCTCCTAGGGGTAGATCACGAAATAGGAGACCTTCGTCCAGATCTTCTTCAGGGTCACCCAGACCCAAGAGACCCAGAAGACGCCGCCGTTCGCCTTCGACGGAGGACACAGGATCGGACTTCTCGGATGGATCCAGATCCCCCTCTCTGATCAACGTCCCTTCTCCGGACCCACGTGAGCTCCCAAGATCTCCTCCGGATGACCCATCATTCTCGGAGATTATGAGACATATCCAGGAGAACATGGGCTGGGACGCAGAGGAACTAGACCCCGAGAGATTACGCCTTGCCGGATATCTTCGGCCAAAAGATCCTAAGCCCGTGGTGGTGCCACCCTTGGTGGACACTTTCGTGGACGTCACCAAGGCAGTGTGGAAACGTCCACACTCTCTTCCGGCGATGCCGAAGAAAGCTGACCGCCTGTACAAGGCCCCTAGGGAGGACCAGTACTTGGCATCACATTCTCTGGTCATTACAGCCTCTCATCACCGGTCCCAGAGGCTGCAACATTTGAGCACCCTGCCACCGGACCCAGAGTCCAAACAGCTGGACGCTATGGGCAGGCGCACGTATGCCTCCGCTACCTGCGACATCAGATCCCTAGACTACTTGACCCACATGGTGCAGTTTCAAAACGCCTTGTGGGAGCAGGGACTGGATCTGGCGGAAAAGATGCCAGAAGGTGAGCAGAAGGAGGAGTTGCTACAGCTACCTCGTACGGGTTCGGATGTGGGAACCCAGGTGCTGCGAGCCGTGTATGATTCCGCGGACTCCTCAGCCAGTGCGGCAGCTTCAGGCGTATGCCTCCGGAGACACTCATGGATCCGTGTTTCCGGATTCACCCCGGACGTTCAGAAGAACATCCTGGACGCCTCATTTCATGGAGAAGTTCTTTTTGGTGAGTCCTCGGAGAAGGTCCTCACCAAGCTTCAGGAGGCTGGGAAGGCGGTATGGTCTGTCCAGGCCATGTACAGACTCAAGCTTAGTTCCTTTCGTAGGAACCAAAGCTGTTTTCGAGGCCGGATGCAGAGACAGCAGTCCCGCGCCGGTCCTCAACAGAGGGGCTCCTTCTCCCGTAGAGCCCAGAGGAAGTCGTCAGCGGGCCGAGGTCAACGACCAGCTAAGTCGACCCAGCCTGCTGGACCCTCAGCTGCCACAGCATGACTCCTTCCCGGCCCTCAGGATCAACGGGACACCAAGGTCGGGGGCCGCACTGCGGACCACCTGCTAGGGTGGCAGTCCATAACCACCGACAGGTGGGTCCTTCAGTTGGTCGAAAGAGGCCGCTTTATAGAATTTGTGGACAAGCCACCCACAAGGCCTCCTCTGTTCTCCCGTTACTCGGGTCAGCACAGATCACTCATCAGGCAAGTGGTACTCGCGCTCCTGCAAAAGGGAGCAGTGGAGTATGTCCCAGAGAGCCAGATAGGATCCGGATACTATTCCCACTTCTTTCTGGTTCCGAAGAAAACAGGGGACCTCCGTCCAATCCTGGACCTCAACGACCTCAACATGTCGGTCGCCTACAAACATTTTCGCATGGTGACCCTCCAAGGACTCATTCCAATGCTGAAAAAGGACGCCTTCTTAGCGTCCCTGGACATGCAGGACGCCTACCTGCACATCCCAGTAGCTCAAGCACACAGGAGGTTCCTGCGCTTCGAGTTTCTCGGCCACCACTTTCAGTTCCGGGCCCTTCCATTCGGACGGTCTTCGGCCCCCAGGGTCTTTACCAAGTGTATGGCAGTCGTGGCAGCGTCTTTGAGGAGACAGGGCCACTACGTGTTCTCGTACCTGGACGACTGGCTTCTCATGGCCGCCTCCAAGGAGGCACTGTTGATGGCTATTCAGAGCACCCAGGATCTGTTCCAGTCTCTGGGGATTCTTATCAACTACGAGAAGTCTCTCCTAGTACCGTCCCAGAAGCTGCAGTTCATAGGCGCAGTTCTGGACACCGTCCAAGGGAAAGCCTTTCTTCCGGACGAAAGAGCTGAACACATCAGATCCCTCATCAGGGATCTTTCAGCTAAAGACCGTCCCGCCAGGTTAGTCCTTCTTCGCTCGGACACATGGCTGTGGCCATTCCAACCGTCCCTTTGGCAAGGCTCCACATGCGGGTAACTCAGTGGATGCTCAAGGTGCAGTGGGACCAAAGGCAAGACCATATGCAGCATCCGGTCAGAATCACGAACGCCGTGATTCGAGACTGGCAATGGTGGCTAGACCCAGGGACACTTTCTGCGGGTGTCCCGTTTACAGCGCCATCCCCGAAGGCAATTCTCTCCACAGACGCCTCAGGGCTGGGATGGGGAGCGCACCTGAATGGGGTGAGGTCCCAGGGAACATGGACCCCTCAGGAAGCTCACCTCCACATCAACGTGCTGGAGATGAGGGTGGTCCTTTACACCCTGCAGGCCTTTCAGTCAGAAATACCGTCGAGTACCCTTCTGCTTCAGACAGACAACACGGCGGTGATGTATTACCTCAACAAACAAGGAGGCGCACACTCTTACCCTCTCGGCAGGGAAGCTATGAGGGTGTGGGATTGGGTAATCCGACACGGCGCAAGCCTGACTGCAGTTCACATTTCCGGAGTGGACAACACAATCGCAGATGGCCGGAGTCGTTCCCAGGCCAGAGTCCACGAGTGGGAACTTCTTCAGGAGGTAGCAGAGGATCTGTTCCTTCGATGAGGCACTCCAGAGTTGGACTTATTCGCTTCCCCATCCAACGCAAAACTGTCCAATTTTGGCCTGGTGTTTTCTGGCGAGAGGCGATGTCCCTCTCCTGGGCGGACAGATTCCTCTACGCTTTCCCTCCCTTCCCGTTGATCCAGAGAGTTCTTCTCAAACTGTGCAGGAAGCACGCAACAATGATCCTGATAGCGCCTTTCTGGCCCAGGCAGATCTGGTTCCCCATGCTGACGCAATTGTCCCGGGAACCTCCAGTTCCGTTGCCTTTCAGCTCCCACCTATTGTCTCAGGAGGAGGGTTCACTAATCCACCCGGACTTACGGTCACTGAACCTGCATGCGTGGCTCCTAGAGACATAGCCATTATGCGATACGGGGTCTCGCAAGAGTTGGCTGAAGTCCTTTCCGCGGCCAGAAAGCCGGCAATGCATGCGACGTACGCCATGAAATGGTGCCGTTTTTGCTTATGGTCGCAGGCACGCGGCCTTTCCCCTTTAAAATGCCCGGTGAAAGGGGTACTGGAATACCTTCTTTCCCTATTCCATTCGGGCCTCGCCTACTCCTCCATTAAAGTGCACCTCTGCACGATCTCTGCATATCATGTCCCGGTGGGACAGCGCACAGTGGCACAGCTTGATGCTTCTCGAGACTTCCTGAGGGGGTGTTACACCTTAGGCCACCCATCAAGGATCCCGTTCCTCCTTGGGACCTACTCTTTGTCCTGGAACAACTCACGCTTCCCCTCTTTGAACCTGTCGCGGATTGCGAGCTGCGTTTTCTGTCGTGGAAAACGTTATTTTTAGTTGCTGTCACGTCAGCAAGGAGAGTTTCCGAGCTTCACGCTCTCATGTGCAAAGAGCCTTATTTAATTTTTCACCAGGACAGAGTGTCTCTGAGGACAAATCCTAAATTCCTGCCTAAGGTGGTCTCTGCCCTCACTCTCAACCAGGACATCGATTTGCCTGTGTATTTCCCCAGGTACTAGAGGAGAGGCGCTGCTTCACACCCTGGATGTTCACCGCTCCTTAAGGTTCTACCTGAATAGAACTAAACAGCTTCTCAAGTCGGAGCAACAATTTGTTTCCTTCGCTGAGAGGATGCTGGGCCAACCAGTCTCAAAGCAGACCCTTTCTCGCTGGCTTGTTCAGTGTATTTCTTTTTGCTACAACAACAAGCACAAGCCCCTCCCGGGTACAGTCCGGGGCCACTCGACAAGGGGGGTGGCTACCTCCTTTGCAGCACTGCGTAACGTCTCCACCTTGGCCATTTGTGCTGCAGCTACTTGGAGCTCTGTGCATACATTTATTAGGCACTATAGCTTGTATATTACATCACGGCGGAGAGCCGGTTTCGGCCTGGCCGTTCTACAGGGTCTCCTGTCCTAGAGTCAGGACTTGTTCAAGATCTCTCCTAATTTCCTCCTCCCAGAATGCTTACAGGCGCTATTGCTTAGGAATCCGTCCTAATGGTGTTACCTGCTGCAAGAGCTGTGTCTCGAAGTGAGATAGTACAGTTACGTAACAACTTACCGTAACAGTAGATCTTCGAGAACAGCTCTTGCAGCAGGTACCTTCCCGCCCACCATTCCCCTTAGAGGAGGTATGGCCTACCAGGCCTTGGCAGGAGCCTTTGCTCTTTTCCTTCTGATGGCGGATCCTCTGTCTCCTCTTCTGATGTCATCCTACGGCCGGGAGTCTCCGGCGGGAGAACTGGGGAATCTGGCGGGACTGCCTCCTTATGTACTACGTCTGACGTGTGGGGCGGGACCGACGGAGGCGGTCCCCGTTGAAGACTGCTAGCTAGAAGATTTCCGTGGGGTCCTGACGCCTGCCGACTTCAGTCATAATGGTGTTACCTGCTGCAAGAGCTGTTCTCGAAGATCTACTGTTACGGTAAGTTCTTGCGTAACTGTACTTTTCCTTCCTGCAAAAGAAAAGGCATTTGTCAATGCCGAATGTTGCTTGCTTGTATGTGCTGTTTAGGTATTTGGAAGTGATAGCTCCATGCCTTCCTCCCAAGTGATCCACTGTGTCTTTCCGCTCAGTTTTCACAGAAGAGTGGGAGGGGCAAGGGCCACAGAAGTTGCCAAGGGGATGAAGAGGTGGACAATAGTCCATTCAAAGGCAAAAGAGTCCTGCAGGAACTCACTAAATTGAAGGTGGACAAAGCGATGGAACCAGATGGTATACGCCCAAGGATATTAAGAGAACTGCGAAGGGAGATAGCAGTACCTCTGGCAGCCATGTTCACTGAATCATTCAACATGAGTGAATTGGAGGAGGGCACATGTGGTCCCTCTACACAAATGCAGCAGCAGGGAGAATGCAGGGAACAATAGGTCGTTCAGCCTCACCTCAGTAGTGAGGAAGATCATGGAGGCATTGCTTAAAGAAAGGATAGTGGGGCATCTAGAAGCCATCGGAGCCCAGGACCATAGACAACATGGATTCACAGTGGGGACATCATGTCTGACAAATCTGGTTGATTTTTTTGACTGAGTGACAAAGGAAGTGAATCAGGGTGGGGCAGTGGACAACGCTTACCTTGATTTCAGCAAAGCCTTTGACACCATCCCACATAGGAGGCCGATAAACTAGCTGGGTAGGCTAGGCATGGGGGAAAGGGTGGTAAACTGGGTTAGAAACTGGCTAACAGGCAGGAGGCAGAGAGTGGTGGTAAATAAAATAAAGATTTTGATTGATTGATTGAAATGGGGTGCAGTCTAGGAAGATGGGGTGACCAGTGGGGTGCTGCAGGGTCTTCATTAGTAACATTGCTGAATGGCTAAAGGGAATTTTTTCACCAAATTTTCAACATAGCCATTTTAAGACCTCTGCTCATGAACAGTGTCACTGTGATTTTCTTAATCTGCCCCAAACATTGATTGCGCACACTGACTGCGCCATTGTGCACTACATGCACAGAAACACATTTTGGGCGACATGTGAAAAACGACAGCTATACTGCTCGTATGGAGGTGTGATAAAATGGCAATGTTGAAAATCTGGAGTGCAAATATTAAAAATTTGTGAACTTACGAGCGTGGGTAGGAACTGCGCAACGCACGCTCGTAAAAGTAATTTTTAGGAATTTTTTCACCAAATTTTCAACATAGCAATTTTAAGACCTCTGCTCATGAACAGTGTCACTGTGATTTTCTTAATGTGTCCCATACATTAATTTCGCACACCGACTGCGCCATTGTGCGCTACATGGACGGAAACACGTTTTGGGCGAGATGTGAAAAATGACAGCTGTACTGCTCATAAGGAGGTGTGGTAAAATGGCAGTGTTGAAAATCTGGAGTGAAAATATTGAAAATTCGCAAACTTAAGAGTGTACATAGGAACTGCGTAACGCACGCCCGTAAAACATTCATTTTTAGGAATTTTTTCACCAAATTTTCAACATAGACTTTTTGAGAGCCCACCTTATGAACACTGGCAGTGTCATTTCGTTAACTGGTCTCGAGAAGTGATTTTAAGCAGTGATCGTGAAATCACCCTTTGGGCCCAGTTAACGCCATGACAGTGCAAGAATTCATGAGGAGGGGTCCTAAAAACCCCGTGTTGAAAATTTGGGCCCAAAATTCCCAAAAAATGCCTGAGATATGCAACAAAGTTGAAACCCCCCTATTTATTCCATTATACAGCTTACGGCATTTCCTCAGTTGGCGGTCGGCTTTGAAGAGTGCAGGCGTGTTCCTGGTCCACGAAGATCGTCATGCCGAGCTCCGGTAAGTATGGGGTGAGGGGTGTGGGAGGCAGGGGTGCGCGGTGGGTGGTGCGGGTTGTTTGGGGGCAGGAGACTGAGGGACCGTTTTTTGTTACTGTTTTTTTATTATTATTAAGGCGCGGCGGGGCGTTTCGGCAGCTGGAAAGAGCTGTTTGGGGGAGCTGGAGCCGGCGGGGATTGGCTCCTATCAGCCATAACAAGCTTTACCACGCTGGGGGCGTGGGCCGTCGGGATTGGGCACCCGTTGGCTATAACAAGCTTTGCCATGCTGGGGGCGTGGAGCCGTCAGGTTGGGCACCCGTTGGCTATAACAAGCTTTGTCATGCTGGGGGCATGGAGCGGCGGGGATTGGGCACCCCGTCTGGCTACTGTTGAGTTTGCCACGCTGGGGTAGGCTCCAACATGGCACCTGGACAGCTTTTGTGGGGGGTGTGGGCGATTGGATTGGGCACCTCTGTCGCCCATACAGTGTGTGCGTTGGGGGGGAGCTCTGCTCACTGAAGCAGAGCTCTCCATTTCAACTGTACGACCACTGCATTTTCAACTGCTGTCATAGACAGCTGCAGCAGTGATTGGGGAACTGGGGCCACACCTGTAAACACACTGACTGAATTGGAAGACGGGTGCCACACCTCCGAAAACTCGGATGATAGCACTATGTTTCTTGCACATGCGTGCAAGCAACATAAAAAGCACATTGAGAACCAAGCTGGTCAAACTGTGTTGCAACTTGTCATTCCCTTCAAGAAACCCAAACTCGTGTAGCATTCATTTTCAAAAATTATATCTATTAAATATTTGCAAACCAGGAAATTCTGATCTTACTTCGAGGAAGGCTCTTGCAGCAGGCCACACCTGTAGGACTAAGCCGCTAGGCACTAGGGCCACACGGAAAACTTCTAGCTAGCAGTCTACCACCAGGGACTGCCCCCCGCTGACGTCAGCATAGACTATGTAGGAGGGTGGTTCCACCATCCACCTGCGGATGTCGCAGCTACAGTTGACTGCCAGTTCGCACACCTTATTTTTGTTTCTTCTGCATGTAAAACATCAAATTGTTTGGTGTTTTCTCTTTTTTTTTTAACTTTACGTTTATTAATTTTCTGTTTTGCCAGACAATCTACATGTTCTTGTACAAGGTATAGATAAAAGTTTACATCACATGGTTGAAAATCGTAAATGAAACCCTCCTTGTAGTCTGGTACGGGGGCCTGGACAATAAGTCCCATTATTAAGTCCATGAATGTATCGAAAGTTGCCAGCCTCTTCAATGGTGAAGGTGTATCCTCTAGGTAGAATCAGAAAGGAAGAACTGAACACAATCTAAACATTGCTGTTTCAACCTGGTATAATTAGGTAGAACTCATAAAGTAACAACTCTATTCCCCTCAGATCCCGCCACCCCTGCAGAAACATCAATATAACCCAGCATACAGTTGTTTCATTTAAAATGTACTTACTTTAAACAGTAGGCAGTAATGATTTATAGCATACCAACCGGAACATTTTAAAACTGTAAAAGTATTTTAATGAGTCTAATGGTATAAACTCAGGCGCGATCCCTTCTTGCATCTCGACTGGTGGAGAAAACATCTAGGGACCAAAGAAATGGCGGGGAATCCCACATACATCAAACTAGCTAGTAAAACAAACAGGAAAGGCCCCTATGTAATCCCCATGATTAAACAAACCTCCGTAAAATACCCACTGAAAACCACAGTGCCCTATAGAGTCCAATGGTACTCAAAAAGTTCCCAGTATGAGAAACAGTAAAGGAAAGTCCCAACCTGTTGCAAATGTAAGCTGCAAGGTATGTGCTCGGTCATCCTCTACTTCAGAGTTCTGCGAATCGGTAGGTTCCCTCCTGGCTGCAAATTCGGTTTCCACCTTCTCCATCCATCTGCCTTCATCTTGATAGGTGGTAAAGTGCCATGTCCTCCCTCCGTAGGTCACCCGCAATCGTGCTGGAAGTAGAAATGAGTGGATAATTCTGACTGCCTGCAGCTTGTACCTTACAGCATCGAAGGCCTTCCTTCTAGCACGGGTCTGGAAGGAGAGGTCGGGATATAATTTAACGTCCATTCCACCAACTTCTAAAGGATATGCTGCTCTCGCTGCCAGTAGGACCCAATCTCGGAACTCTGAGCCAGTAGACCTCAGTAAGATGGTACGTGGTTGACTAGGGGAGGAAGGACGAACCCCTCGAGTTCACGCTATACACCTTAGTAAGCGCTGCCCAGGAAAACTCCTCCGATAAACTGAGACTTCCCTTCAGCTAGTCTAATAGATATGGTAGCAAGTTCGACGCCTCCACACCTTCGGGAAGCCCCACAATACGAATATTGCCAGCTCTGATTTCGTTGTCCAGTGACTCAAGGCGGCCCCGAAGCTGTCCATTTTCCTTTGTAATGGTAGCCACTGTAGCCAAGGTCGACACCACCTTCTTATCCATGTCTGCTAAGGAGCCAGTATGTTGTACAATTACAGCATCGTTTCTCTCCAATTTTAACGTTTTTTTCATTTTTGGAATCCATGGCCCACATGGATTCCAGTAGTGTGTGCCATGGAGGATCCGATGAACGATCCTCTTTGCCGGCAGTACTTCCACCTGAGGCTTCTCTGGCCTTGATGTTGGAGACTGGAGGATCTTTATGGTGACCCGGTTGCTGCGTTTTAATCGGTATAGTTTGCTTAGTATAAATAAGCTGTTGGATTCTCTAGAAAAGACGTAAAAACATTGTTTTAACTTGTTTTTTTGCCACGTGGAGGAGAGAGAGTGAAAAGAATACTTCCAACTTGGAAGAAGGCTCTCTGGCTCCCCCACCCACCTTATTCGGTGTTTTCAACGAGTTTGTCTTCTCCACCTGCCTCGTCTTCGACCGCTCCACGAAGTGAGCCTACGGCAAACCGATTCCAGAAAAGGACAGCGACTCTGCGTGTCTGATCTGCCTAGGTCTCAGCCACGACACCAAAGTCTGCCAGAAATTCAACCAGGCCAATCTGAGATGTCGTTTAAAAACTCTGGAGAGCCATCTTTTAAAGCAGAAGTTGGTTGCCATAGAAAAGGAGCTGCAGGCCAAGAGGAGCTCTTCGGCCTCGCCAGCCCAGGCCTCTGTTTCTCATAAAGAGAAATCCAGGAAGTATAAACACCAAGAACGGGTCCAGTCAGCTTCTTAGTTGCTGTCTCCTCACAAATCTGCAACCGTGATGGGGCCATCCTCCTGCAGGGGGTTGGCTCCTCCAGCCCTTTCTTCCTCTGGGCTTCCAGTGGCTGAGCTGCCTGCCCTCATCTCAGTCTCGATCGGCGGCTCATCGAGGCAGGGGACTTAGTCTCTCCTCTCTGGTGCACACACACACACCCCTGGCCCTTATCATCCACAAGCTAGATGGCCTGGCCGGTCTTGGTACTTCGGGTGGCGGCTCTACCACTATAACCCCGCTGACCCTGGCGCTGCCTTCTTTGGCTCCCTTCTCAGGAGTTGTCGCCAGGCAACGCCCACAGCAGGCCACCACCATCTCTTCCTCACTGGTGTCGCCTCTGCCTCCTTCCTAGGGGTCTCCTTCCCCCCAGGTACAAGCTTCTTCTGTAGGGTCGGTGCTGGCAGATCCCCCGCCTAGTCATTCAGATAGCTGGATCACCTTGGCAAACGCGTTTTTGCCTCTACTACTTTGGCTATTAAGGCCATCAACTATTTGGCCCATATGGTCAAATATCAGAATGTCCTCTAGGACCAGGCCAGGGATTTAGTCCAGACGTTGCCTGAAGACACCACTAAGACGCAGCTCGCCAGCTTCTGAAGTTGGGCTCAGACGTCGGCAGTCATGTCCTCCGGGCCGCTTATGCCGTCAACACCTCCGGGCGTGTGGCAGCTGCTGGTGTCTGTCTTCGGCGCCATTCCTTGCTATGGGTGTCCAGTTTTGCCCCGGACATGCATGCTAGTATTTTGGACACCCCCTTTCGCAGGGTCCTTTTCAGAGGTGATGTCCAGGACATCACTTCTACCTTACGGGAGTCTGGGCGGGCCCTCAAGTCAATCCGTTGACTCTATCACACCCAATCTAGAGCGGGCCAGTGTCAGTCCTTTCGTCGATCCTCCTGCAAGCAAACTTGGGGCCAGCCTGCCAAGGGTCAGCAGAAGTACAAGACCACAGCAGCCGTTGCCAGAGCTCCCACGGCCCCTCTGCCCGCGCCTGCCCCCACCTCCTGATTCCTTACCTGATCTCCTCCATCCCAAAAACCAAGGATCAAAGAGAGGCAGTCGGGGTTGGTTTTCTCTCCACTTGGGACGGTTGGAGGGAAGTGACCACAGACAATTGGGTGCTCCAAATCATAACTCACAGTCACACTCTGGAATTCCTAGAGTGGCCACCCAAAAAATTCCTCTGTCCACTCTTTTTACCCTCCAGCACACCTGTCTCTGGTTTGGGAGGAAATTCTGTCTCTTCTTCAAAAAAGAGCCATAGAGCCCATCCCTCAGGTTCAGTGGGGAACGGGGTTTTACTCTCACTTCTTCCTCATCCCCAGATAGACTGGGTATCTTTGGCCCATTCTGTACCTGACTCAACTGAATCTGTATGTAGAGTACAAGCGCTTCAGGATGGTCACCCTTCAGGGACTGTTGTACCAGGGGAATTGAGACTGTTCTCTGAACATGCATAATGCTTATCTGCCTATCCTGATCTTTTCCTGCCCATCATAGATTCTTCCGCTTCCACTTTCAGGGAGCCCATTATCAGTTTCAAGTCCTCCTTTTTTGGCCTTTCCTCGGCCCCCTGGATATTTACCAAATGCCTGGCAGTGGTGGCTGCTGCATTGAGGAGGCAGGGCTTCTATGTGTTCTCCTACTTGGAGGACTGGCTGCCTGCAGCCCCCTCCAGGAACGTTGGGTTCAGACTGTTGAATCATCCTTAAGTCTTTTCTAGACCTTGGGGATCACCATAAACCTGCCAGAGCCCTGCCTCTCTCCTTGCCAGCACCTCCAGTACATTGGGGCAGTCCTGGGCACCAGTCAGGGCAAGGCCTTTCTGCCCAAGAACAAAGTGGAGTAACTGATGACGCAGGTCGATCTGGTTTCCTCCATTTGGCAGGTCCCAGCCAAGGTCTTCCTATGCCTTCTGGCTGGGCTACATGACCACAGCAATTGCCATGGTCCCCCAGGCCCGGTTGCATATGCAGGTCCCTCAGTGAACCTTGAGGGTCCAGTGGGATCAGCGTACCGACAACCTAAACCAATTGGTCATGGTCGCAACCCCTGTCATGGTGGCTGGACACGTCCAACCTTCGGGCAGTCTCTTTTCAGACCCCCCCATTGACTGGTTCTCACAACAGATGGGTCTCTGGGCTGGGGCACTCATCTGGCCGAACTTGGTCACCAATCGAGCAGGATCTCCACATCAACATCCTGGAGAAGCAGGCAGTTCTGTGTACCCTGCAAGCCTTTCAGACTCCTCTCCTTCCCGGTCTACTGCTGGTGCAGACAGACAATGTGTGTGTGGTGTATTATACCAACCGGGGGGGGTGGGGGGAAGGATTCTTCTCCCTCCCTCCTGTTTCAGGAGGTTATGAGACTCTGGTTCTGGGCCTTCGAGCACAATCTGGAGCTCTCTGCATGTTCCAGGCATCCAAAACATATTGTCAGACAGTCCCAGCCACTCCAGGTCATGGGCTCAAGAGTGGGAACTTCTAACCTCAGTGGTCAAAGATCTGTTCGACAGGTGGGACCGTCCAGAGTTTGACCTTTTTGCATCCCCACTCAATGCAGAACTGCTGCTTTTTTGCACACTCGATCCCAGGCCTGAAATTTTCTGGTGAGACACATTGTCCCTCTCTTGGAAGGGGAGGATTCTTTATGCATTCCCTCCCTTCCTGCTCCTGCAGAGAGGGTTCTACTCAAGCTCCAGTTGGAAGGAGCAGAGATGATTCTCATAGCTGCCTTCCGGCCACACCAGATTTGGTTTCCCCTGCTGCAACAGCCAGCCCTTGCACCTGTACACAGGCTTGCTGTCCCAGGACCAGAGCACACTGGTCCATCCAGACCTAAAGTCCCTGCATCTCCATTCGTGGCTCCTGCGGACCTAGCCAATGCCTGCTTTGGGGTTTCCTCCAGGATCACTGACATCCTGGTGGCAGCCACAAAGTTCTCCACCAGGGCCACTTGCGCTATGAAATGGAACACTTCTCCATGTGGACTGCTGCTCGCCATTTGGATCCATTCACCTGCCCGGTATTGGGAGTACCTCCTTTCTCTTTTGGATTCAGGCCTGGGGTACTCCTCCTTTAAGGTTCACCTTTCTGCCATCTCTGCATACCATGCACCTATTGAGAGCAAAGCTGTCTTCCATCTTGATGTGTCCTGCACATTCCTGCTGGGCATTTTTCATCTGAAACCTCCCATTTGGGACCAGGTCACTCCATGGGACCTCAACTTTATGTTGGAGAAACTCTCACTTTACCTTCCTCTGAGTGAGCTGCACATTCTGTCATGGAAAGTGCTCTTTTTAGTCGCTGTTACTTCTGCTCAAAGGATTTCTGAGCTACAGGCTCTTATGTGTAAGGAGCCTTATTTGGTTTTCCACAAAGACAGGATGTCTTTGCGTACTAATCCTAACTTCTTACCTAAGGTGGTGTCTGAGCTTACCTTAACTCAATCCATCCACCTGCCAATTTATTTAGAATACTCAGGAAATCAGGGGGATGCGTTGCTTCATACTTCGGATGTTCCCAGAATGTTGCGGTATTGCACGTACCGCACCAAGTCTTTGAGGAAAAACTGACCAGTTGTTTGTTTCATTCACGTCAAGAGAGAGGGCGCTTCTGTTTCAAAACAGTGTTTGTCTCAGTGGTTTGTGAGTTGCATTGTTTACTGCTACCACAAGTCACTTCCAAGGGTTGTAGAGGGCCATTCCACCAGGGGTATGGCTGCTTCCACAGCTGGCTTCAGAAATGTATCTGCTGTGGACATCTGTGCAGCTGCCACCTAGAGTTCTGTCCACACCTTTACCAAGCATTACAGTCTGGATAGCGTCTCAAGGCATAGAGCCAGTTTTGGCCTGGCAGATCTTACTTCGAGATACAGCTCTTGCAGCAGGTTACACCATTAGGACTGAAGCCGGCAGGCGTCAGGACCCCACGGAAATCTTCTAGCTAGCAGTCTTCAGCAGGGACCGCATCCGACGTCGGTCCCACCCCCGACGTCAGGCGTAGTACATAAGGAGGCGGTCCTGCCAGAATCCCCAGTTCTTTCCTGCTGTCGGCTTGTATGTCTCGACCCTTCGGTCTGTTTCTAGCGCGCGACGCCTGGTAAAGTTCTTTCCAACTTGGAAAATTCCTTTTTTCTACGAAGTCTGCCATCTGATGTCCTCTCCAACCTCTGTGGAAGGCCATCCATCGAAGTGCGCCTGTGGGAAGCAAATCCCTTTTAAAGACCCGCATTCAGCCTGCGTTCGGTGCCTAGGCCCAGATCACGACACCCGGGCCTGTACCTTCTGTCAGGGGTTCAATAGCCGGACCCGGATCCGTCGCCAGAGGGCCCAGCAAGCGTTCCTTCTTGAAGAAAAAAATTAAGGCCATGGATTCTGCCTCCAAGGTGGAATCGTCTGAGAAAGCCCAGCGACATCTCGAAAAGCACAGGGAGAGGGTGAGATCAAAATCCCCTTCTAGGGCTTCCGACTCCCGTAGCTCCCTTTCCCAGGCCCGCTCTCAGCCTCCCCCGGCTGCGGTGAAGACTTCTTCGGGTTCTTCTTCTCTACCTCCGGCCAAGACCTCCAGGCCCTCTTATTCTGCTTCCAAGGCCTTGCCGAGGTCAGGGGACCGCCACCACCGCAAGTCCAGCTCCCGTCACCCGGACCCCGGCGCCTGGTCGGTTTCTTTGCTCCCTCCTCCCCAGCGGAAGACCAAGGAGCTGACTTCACTCAAAAGGACGTCGGATCCGACGTCGGTCAAGCACCACCGGTCCCAAGACCCAACGACCGCCAGTCGCCGGTCAAGCCTTCGCCACCACGGACGCCGGCCGAGGTACAGACGCCCGTTCCTGTAGAGAGGAGAACCCCTACACCTCCCACCGACGTCAGTCAAGAGGCGCTCACGGAGGAGGAGCTGAGCCAGCCCGAGGACCAGACGGGCGACCCGGTCCTGTCGTACCCCCCAGAGAACCCTCCCCTGAACCCGAGACCCCTGGGGAGCCGACGCCGGAACCAGACGACCAACCACCGGCGCCCGGCCCATCGTCGGGCCTCAGCTTTTCAGAGGTTAAGGAGCTGTTCACCTACTGGCTGGATACCATAAAGAAGGATGTGGTTCCCACACCTCCTCCTCTTCCTCCTCCTCCACCCGTGACTCCACCGGCCCCAGCGCCACCCACTCCATCCGGGGCTGCAGGCCAAGTACCTTCCCCCCAGGAGCCTGAGGAACCTCCTAGGGGTAGACCGGATAAGAGGAGACCTCCGTCCAGATCTTCTTCAGGGTCACCCAGACCCAAGAGACCCAGAAGACGCCGCCATTCGCCTTCGGCGGAGGACACGGGATCGGACTTCTCGGACGGATCCAGATCCCCCTCTCCAATCAGCATCCCTTCTCCAGACCCACGTGAGCTCCCGAGCTCTCCTCCGGATGACCCATCGTTCTCGGAGATTATGAGGCATATCCAGGAGAACATGGGCTGGGACGCAGAGGAACTCGACCCCGAGAGACTACACCTTGCCAGATATCTTCGGCAAAAAGATCCAAAGCCTGTGGTGGTGCCACCCTTGGTGGACACCTTCGTGGACGTCACCAAGGCAGCATGGAAACATCCACACTCCAGGCGATGCCGAAGAAGGCTGACCGCCTGTACAAGGCCCCTAGGGAGGACCAGTACTTGGCATCACATCCTCTGGCCGATTCTCTGGTCATTACAGCCTCACATGACCGGTCCCAGAGGCCGCAACATTTGAGCACCCTGCCACCGGACCCAGAGTCCAAGCAGCTGGACGCTATGGGCAGGCGCACGTACGCATCCGCTTCCTGCGCCATTAGGTCCCTCAACTATTTAACCCACATGGTCCAGTTTCAGAATGCCTTGTGGGAGCAGGGACTGGATCTGGCGGAAAAGATGCCAGAAGGTGAGCAGAAGGAGGAGTTGCTGCAACTCCTCCGCACGGGTTCGGACGTGGGAACCCAGGTGCTGCGAGCCGCATATGATTGCGCGGACTCCTCGGCCAGAGCGGCAGCCTCAGGCGTATGTGGCTCCGTGTCTCCGGATTTACCCCGGACGTCCAGAAAAACATTCTGAACGCCTCGTTCCACGGAGAAGTTCTTTTCGGTGAGTCCTCGAAGGTCCTCACCAAACTTCAAGAGGCCGGGAAGGCGGTGCGGTCTGTCCAAGCCATGTACAGACCCAAGCTTAGTTCCTTTCGTAGGAACCAAAGCCATTTTCGAGGCCAGATGCAGAGACAGCAGTCCCGCACCGGCCTGCAACAGAGGGGCTCCTTTTCCCGCAGAGCCCAGGGGAAGTCGTCCGCGGGCCGAGGCCAACGCCCTGCAAAGTCGGCCCAGCCTGCAGGACCCTCAGCCGCCACAGCATGACTCCTTCCCGGCCCCCGCCCCTCAGGATCAACGGGACACCAAGGTCGGGGGGTCGTATCACGGACCACCTGCCAGGGTGGCAGTCTATAACCACCGACAGGTGGGTTCTTCAATTGGTCAAACAAGGCCACTTTATAGAATTCGTGAAGCAGCCACCCACAAGGCCTCCTCTGCTCTCCCGTTACTCGGGTCAGCACAGATCACTCATCAGGCAAGAGGTACTCGCACTCCTTCAAAAGGGAGCGGTGGAGTACGTCCCAGAGAACCAGAGGGGGTCTGGATACTATTCCCACTTCTTTCTGGTTCCGAAGAAAACAGGGGACCTCCGTCCAATACTGGACCTCAGCGACCTCAACATGTCGGTCGCCTGCAAACATTTTTGCATGGTGACCCTCCAAGGACTCAATCCCATGCTGAAAAAGGACACCTTCTTATCGTCCCTGGACATGCAGGACACCTACCTGCGCATCCCAGTAGCTCGAGCGCACAGGAGGTTCCTGCGCTTCGAGTTTCTCGGCCACCACTTTCAGTTCCGGGCTCTTCCTTTCGGACTGTCATCGGCTCCCAGGGTCTTTACCAAGTGTATGGCAGTCGTGGCAGCGTCTCTAAGGAGACAGGGCCACTACGTGTTCCCGTACCTGGACGACTGGCTTCTCATGGCCGCCTCCAAAGAGGCGCTGTTGCTAGCTATTCAGAACACCCAGGATCTGTTCCAGTCTCTGGGCATTCTTATCAACTACGAGAAGTCTCTCCTCATACCGTCTCAGAAGCTGCAGTTCATAGGCGCAGTTCTGGACACCATCCAAGAGAAAGCCTTTCTTCCCGAGGAAAGAGCGGAACACATCAGATCCCTCATCAGGGATCTCTCAGCGAAGAAGACTGTCCCCGCCAGGTTGGTCCTTCGCCTGCTCGGACACATGGCTGTGGCCATTCCAACAGTCCCTTTGGTAAGGCTCCACATGCAGGTAACTCAGTGGATGCTCAAAGTGCAGTGGGACCAAAGGCAAGACCACATGCAGCATCCGGTCAGAATCACGAACGCCGTGATTCAAGACTGGCAATGGTGGCTAGACCCAGGGACACTCTCTGCGGGTGTCCTGTTCGCAGCGCCGTCCCCAGAGGTAATCCTCTCCACAGATGCCTCAGGGCTGGGGTGGGGATCACACCTGAACGGGGTGAGGTCCCAGGGAATATGGACCCCTCAGGAAGCTCACCTCCACATCAACATTCTGGAGGTGAGGGCGGTCCTTTATTCCCTGAAGGCTTTTCACTCAGAAATCCCGTCAAGTACTCTTCTGCTCCAGACAGACAATACAGCGGTGATGTATTACCTCAACAAACAAGGAGGCGCACACTCTTACCCCCTTTGCAGGGAAGCCATGAGAGTGTGGGATTGGGTAACCCGACACGGCGCGAGCCTGATTGCAGTTCATGTTCCCGGCGTGGACAACATAATCGAAGACAGCTTGAGTCGTTCTCAGGCCAGAGTCCACGAATGGGAACTTCTTCAGGAGGTTGCAGAGGATCTGTTTCTTCGATGGGGCACTCCAGAGTTGGACCTATTCGCTTCCCCATCCAACGCAAAACTGCCCAATTTTTGCTCGCTAGATCCAGGGCCTGGTGTTTTCTGGCGAGACGCGTTGTCCCTCTCCTGGGCGGACAGATTCCTCTACGCTTTCCCTCCCTTCCCGTTGATCCAGAGAGTTCTTCTCAAACTATGCAGGAAGCACGCAACAATGATCCTGGTAGCACCCTTCTGGCCCAGGCAGATCTGGTTCCCCATGCTGGCGCAATTGTCCCGGGAACCTCCAATCCCGTTGCCTTTCAGCTCCCATCTATCGTCTCAAGAGGAGGGTTCACTAGTCCATCCGGACTTGCGTTCACTGAACCTGCATGCCTGGCTCCTCGAGACACAGCCATTTTGTGACACGGGGTCTCGCAAGAGGTTGCGGAAGTTCTCTCTGCTGCCAGAAAGCCGGCAACGTACACCATGAAATGGCGCCGATTTTGCCTGTGGTCTTAGGCATGCGGCCTCTCCCCTTTAGAATGCCCAGAGAAATCAGTTCTGGAATACCTGCTTTCCCTCTTCCACTCAGGCCTTGCCTACTCCTCTATTAAAGTTCACCTATGTGCGATTTCGGCCTACCACTGCCCGATAGGCCAGCGCACAGTGGCACTGCTCGATGCCTCTCTGGATTTCCTGAGGGGGGTGTTACACCTTAGACCACCCATCAAGGATCCCGTCCCTCCTTGGGACCTACTCTTCGTCCTGGAACAGCTCACGCTTCCCCCCTTTGAACCTGCGCAGATTGCGAGCTGCATTTTCTGTCGTGGAAAACGTTATTTTTAGTTGCTGTCACGTCAGCAAGGAGAATTTCTGAGCTACATGCTCTCATGTGTAAGGAACCTTATTTAATTTTCCACCAGGACAGAGTGTCTTTGAGGACGAATCCTAAATTCCTGCCTAAGGTGGTCTCTGCCCTTACTCTTAACCAGGACATCGATCTGCCTGTGTACTTTCCCAAGTACACTAATAGAGGAGAGGCATTGCTTCACACCCTGGATGTTCACCGCTCCTTAAGGTACTACCTGAACAGGACTAAACAGCTTCGTACGTCTGAGCAGCTGTTTGTATCCTTCGCTGAGAGGATGTTGGGCCAACCAGCCTCTAAAAAAAGCCTTTCTCACTGGCTTGTCCAGTGCATTTCCTTTTGCTACGACAGCAAACAGAAGCCCCTTCCGGGTACAGTCCGGGGCCACTCTACAAGGGGGGTGGCTACCTCCTTTGCAGCACTGCGCAATGTCTCCAGCTCGGCCATTTGTGCTGCGGCTACCTGGAGCTCAGTGCACATATTCATTAGGCACTATAGCCTGGATATTACCTCATGGCGGAGAGCCGGTTTCGGCCTTGCCGTTCTACAGGGTCTCCTGTCCTAGAGTCAGGATTTATTCAAGATCTCTCCGTTATGTCTCCTCCCAGAATGCTTAGAGGCGCTACTGCTTGGGAATCGGTCCTAATGGTGTAACCTGCTGCAAGAGCTGTATCTCGAAGTAAGATAGTACAGTTACGTAAGAACTTACCGAAACAGTAGATCTTCGAGAACAGCTCTTGCAGCAGGTACCTTCCCGCCCACCATTCCCCCTTTGAGGAGGTATGGCCTATTCAGGCCTTGGCAGGAGCTAATGCTCTTTATTCTTCTTCTGATGGCGGATCCTTGGTCTCCCCTTCTGATGTCATCCAGCGGCTGGGAGTCTCCGGCGGGAGAACTGGGGATTCTGGCAGGACCACCTCCTTATGTACTACGCCTGGCGTCGGGGGCGGGACCGACGTCGGAGGCGGTCCCCGCTGAAGACTGCTAGCTAGAAGATTTCTGTGGGGTCCTGACGCCTGCCGGCTTCAGTCCTAATGGTGTAACCTGCTGCAAGAGCTGTTCTCGAAGATCTACTGTTACGGTAAGTTCTTGCGTAACTGTACTTTCCTCAAGGTCTTCTTTCATGAGCTCTTAACTGCTGACTTGTCCTCCTTCCAGTGTTGTTTTCAAACAACATGAAGTCTTGGTATATTATGACATATGCAGTTTGTCCCAGCCTTAGAACTGCTCCGGAGGTGAAAGAGTTAAAGTCCATGCCAGGCATGGAACTTAGAGCTCGAGCTCGGTTGAAAATTCTATCTGTTGTTCTTCAAACTTAAACTGTCAGATTCTTTACTCCGCCTCACTGAACAGTCGCTCCGGAGATTCCTCCTTCTGCACGGTTCATTTTGTCGGTTAAAGTATAAAAGTTTTCCGTTTTTTAACCGAAATTAAACCGCAACCGGTCGGTTCAAGCTCTATCTGTGGTATTGTAAGTACTAGATAGGTTTTACATTTATTTTCTGTGTGGAGCTTGTAAACATTTTTATCGGTTCGGTTTGAACCGATCAAGTTACTTCTATTACATTACAGTCTTTTAGAAGTGCGGTTCCCGGTTCTTATCGGTTCTAAAAAAACCGGATTTAATTATTTTTCCATGACCAGTGACACGGTTGGGAACCGATAAGGGAGTCTTGCTTGGCAGATTGCCGTAAAGGGGCAAGTTTTTGGTTAGGCTGGCACTATGTCTGAGAAACCCAAAAGAAAAACCGGGCCCACTGGGTTTCAGCACTGTGTTGTATGTGGGGAAGCCTTTGCCAAGGCTGACCCCCACACCACATGTGTTTATTGTCTGGGGTTGACCACCTCAATTCAGACTGCCAGATTTGCATGGGTTTTCTTGCAGCTACCCGGGATAAGAGAGTTAGTAGACTCTGGGAACAGGAGGCCATAAAGTCCGCTGACCTGGACGGCTAACCCGGTTCGGTTTCAGCCAAACCGGAGGGAGTGCCCTCTGACCAGGGCGATACTTCCTCGGGCAAAAGGAGAGCCGACTCTGAGGAGTCTGTTCCAACAAAGAAATCTAGAAAATCAGCTAGTGTGGAGTCAAAACTTCCCTCTCCAACCGCTGAAGAAATTGCTAAAACAATAAAAATTGTTCAGTCTCCCTGGTTCCGACCGAACCGGCATCATCAGGTAAGCGGTCGGTTCCTCCGGTTCAGGAGTATTATTTAAGGGAATTTTATGAACCAGAGGAGGGGGAAGAGGAGTATGAGGAGAGTGAATGTGGTTTTGAAAGTCTGGATGTGCCCATTGAACCGGACATCTCTCCAGACAGACCTTCAGGAGTGTCTCCCCCTAGGCTTTCTGAGTCCCCTTCTCACTTCATGTTTTCAAAAAAAAAAAGTGGCTGAAACCCTCCAGCTCCCTATGGAGGAAGCTGTGGATGATCAGAAGGAGCCTGATTTTGTAGAAATGATGGATATCCCAGAGTCTAGGAGACTGTCTATTCCTCTGAATAAATCTTTTTGGAAACAGACAGTAAAGATTTTAAAAGCTCCTCACACCATACCTCCTGTTGATAAAAGAATGGACAAAAGGTATGCATTATCAGGCTCTGATACGGAGTTCCTTACACAACAATGCAGCCACGTGGGTGTGATGCAGGCTGCAGTCTGTGACAAGGCAAATGTTCCCTTAGCCTCTCACCCCCCTGACAAGGACTCCAGAAAGATAGATGCCATGGCAAAGAAACAGTACATGGCAGCTTCCTTAGGACTCAGACAGGCTAATTATATGGCTTATGTTACTAGATATCAAAAATCCAGATGGGATACTGTTTTAGCTCTAGCAAAGCAGGTTCCTGGCCAGCTGGCAGAAGAGCTGGAGCAGGTGGCCCCTGATGGTATTGAGGGCATCCAAGGTGCAATTCCATGCTGCAATGGACTCTAATGATGTATCATCCAGAGTCATGGCTACATCTGTGGCTCTCCATAGAATGGCTTGGCTCAGATGTACTAGCCTGTCACAGGATACCCAGACTAAGGCCATGGATTTCCCTGTTGTGGGCAACTCTCTGTTTGGGGAGCAGACAGAGAATTACATGAAGAAAAAGGATGAATATAGGACCACCTATAGGAGTGCACAGGCCAAGGAAAGGCAAGTCACTTTCCAAAGGCAGCCTCCCAGGGGCAGGAGTAGGCCTTTCATAGGCCTTTTTACCAAGTCCAGGATTCCTCTTCAGCTTTTGCACAGAAGGGGTTCTTTAGAGGGAGAGGCAGACGGGGTGCAGGCAGGCCTGCTTCCACCCCTCAGCCTAAAGCCCCTGCCAAACAGGCACCCTGATGGGGCGCCCAGGGCCGATTCTCCACTACCTGTAGGGGGCAGGCTGGCTTACTTTGTCCAGGACTGGGAGTCTCTAACGTCAGACAAGTGGGTCCTGGAAGTAGTAAGCCAGGGACTGGTTCTCAGCTTCAAAAAATTTCCAAAGATGATAATCAGATCCTCTCCACCTGCAAATCCTTCAGAGGCTCTTGCTCTGGAGGCAGAAGTCTCTACCCTCCTGGCTCTCAGAGCTGTGGAAAGGGTTCCACCCCTACACAAAGGCAAAGGGTTGTACTCCAGGTACTTCCTTACCCCAAAAAAGACAGGAGAATGGCGGCCCATCCTGGATCTCAGGTATCTAAACAAACACCTTTTAAAACTAAAATTCAAAATGGTGACTCTGGGAATTATTTTACCCTCTTTAAGGCCAGGGGACTGGCTAGTGTCCCTGGACCTCAAGGATGCCTATTTTCATGTTCTCATCAGAAGCTCCCATTGAAAGTACCTCAGATTCGAACTGCCCTCAGGTCATTACCAGTTCAGAGCAATGCCCTTCGGCCTTGCATCTGCCCCAAGGGTATTCACAAAATGCCTGGCAGTAGCATTTGCCCACTTAAGAAGGCAAAAAATTGCCATCTTTCCTTACTTGGACGACTGGCTCATAGTAGGCCAGTCCACAGACCAAGTCAGGTTACACCTTCAAGTAACTCAGCAACTGCTAACTTCTCTAGGTTTCCTTCTCAGTCTTCCAAAGTCAGTCCTAGAGCCTGTCCAGCTTCTCACCTTCATAGGTGGAGAACTGAACACAAAAGAAGCCAGAGCCTTCCTTCCTCTGGAAAGGGCAAGTACCCTGATTTCTCTGGCTTCCTCCTTCACCTCAGGGTCTCTCGACCAACAAGGCACTTTCTACAGCTCCTGGGACACATGGCTGCTTCCGACAGCAGTAGTGCAGGGAGCCAGATTTCAGATGAGGGACATCCAGTTCCATTTGAGAGCCTTTTGGTCTCAAAGAAAGGACCCTCTAACCAAATTAATTCCAGTGACTTGAACCCTGATCCAGGCCCTTCAGTGGGGGCAGGACCAGGGCAATTTGAGACAGGGGTCCCCCCCCTCAGTCTCACTCCTTAATCCTTACTACAGATGCATCCCTATTGGGGTGGGGAGCTCACATGGGCGACCTCACCACCCAGGGATTGGGGTCCCCTCAGGAATCTCTGCTCCACATCAATCTGTTGGAACTCAGAGCAGTTTTTCTAGCACTTGTTTTGTTTTTTCCAAATCTGTTCAGAACAAGGTTATTCAAGTCAGAACAGACAATACCACCACAATGTGGTACATCAACAAGCAAGGGGGCACTCGGCTCACGCCTTGTGCAATCAAGCAACGGTTGTGGTCTCTGGCTTACTCCCTGAACACCTCCCTGGTAGTAGTTCACCTCCCAGGCAAGGGCAATGTCCTGGCAGATGCTCTCAGCAGGATTTCCCAAGGCCATCACGAATGGGCTCTGGATCCCCTAGTTCTGGAGGTGGTATTGCCAGATGGGGCACACCCCAGATAGATCTTTTTGCAGCCCCAGACAATCACCAGCTTCTTCTTTTTTTTGCAGGCCCCAGTGTTGGGCTCAGTCCCCCTGGGTGCCTTCCTTCTCAGTTGGGAAGGGAAGTTTCTCTATGCCTTTCCACCCTTCCCTCTCCTGTTCAAAGTGCTAGTTAAAATCAGGTCTCAATCCTGCAAGATGTTTCTGATTGCTCCAGACTGGGCCAGACAGCCCTGGTACCCACTCCTTATGTCCTTAGCAGTCCACCATCCCCTGTGCCTCCCAGGAATCACAATCTGTTATCCTGTGCTCATGAGAGGGTTTGGGTACCCGAACCTCAAATCTCTCAATCTCAAGGCCTGGCTCTTGAAGAGTTAGAGTTTGCTGATCTACACCTTTCCCAAGTTTATTGGATATTCTGAAGGCTTCTAGGAAGCCTTCCACCAGGGCTACTTATAATTCCAAATGGAAGAGATTTTTTCATATGGTGCTCTGGGAAGCATATTTCCCCAGAATCTGCTGACTTACCCATAGTCCTGGATTATATGGTTCATTTAAATACTTTAGGGCTGAGACCAGCTACCCTAAAAGTGCACTTGGCAGCCGTGTCTGCTTTCTTGTCAGCAGGTAAGCCCTCTTCTCTTTCAGCTCATCCTGTATTCTCCAAGTTTTTCAAAGGGTTGCTTCACACCAACCCCCCATTTAGGGATCCTTCCCCTGCCTGGGATCTTAATGTTTGCATTGCCCAGCTTATGCTACACCCTTTTGAGCCCTTGTCCTCAGCAGAGCTCAAGTACTTGACTTGGAAAACTGTGTTTTTGGTAGTCATCACTTCTGCCAGGCGCATAAGTGAGTTACAAGCATTGTCAGTGGAGCCTGATTTTATCTCCTTTCACAGAGATAAGGTAGGCCTCAGGACTAACCGAAAGTTCTTGCCTAAGGTGGTCTCAGATTTCCACCTTAAGCAATCTATATCTCTCCCTGTGTACTTCACTGGCCATTCCTCTTCTGGTGAGAGGAGGTTGCACAGTTTAGATGTCAAAAGATCACTTAGCTACTACATAGATCATACCAAAGGTCACAGGTTTAACTCCCTCCAACTGTTCCTCACTTATGGTGAGGTTGGCAAAGAAACCTGCCACTAAAAGATCCATTGCCAGGTGGATCGTCTCTTGTGTCCAATTCTGCTATGAAAACTGGGTAAGTTCCTCCCTCAGGCCTGAGGGCTCACTCCACCAGAGGTACAGCTGTGTCTCTGGCTGCTGCCAGGGACATCTCTATCCTAGAGATATGTCAAGCAGCTACCTGGAAAACGGTGCACACTTTTACTAAGCATTACTCCCTGGACATCCTGGCTAGGAGTGATGCTCGTTTTGGCACAGCTGTGCTTCAGAGCCTATTTCATAAGTAGGTTCTGTTCCTCCTCCATGGAGGTACTGCTGTGTAGTCTGCATATGTCATAATATAGCAAGACTTCATGTTGTTTGAAGAAAAAATTACTCACCTTAGTAATGTTGTTTCTTCTAATGGAGTCTTGCTATATTATGACCTCCCCCCGCCTGCCCCTCTCAGAACCTTACTCTTGGGGATGTGGGTGGGCAGGGCAGTTGGCACTTTTAGATGCCCACCTTGTTTTCACCCCTCCTTTTGGGGTGATCTTTGTTGTGTTGTCATTTTGGGTCTCCTGACTTGAGTCGTCTTTGTGGCACCAAAAAATGTGTTTATTTAATTAAGTAGCCAGTTGGCTAGTGTAGGTTTACAGCTTCCACACAGAGTCTTAGTGAGTTTTTGCTCGTAAAGATCTGACAGTATAAGTTTGAAGAACAACAGATAGAATTTTCAACCGAGCTCGAGCTCTAAGTTCCATGCGTGGCATGAACTTTAACTCTTTCACCTCCGGAGCAGTTCTAAGGCTGGGACAAACTGCATATGTCATAATATAGCAAGACTCCATTAGAAGAAACAACACTACTAAGGTGAGTAATTTTTTCATTCTGGTGATAACTGGCACTGCTTGGGATTCAGTCCTTCCGGTGTGGCCTGCTGCAAGAGCCTTCCTCAAAGTAAGATAGTACAGTTATGTAAGAACTTACCGAAACAGTAGATCTTAGAAGTTCTTGTAGCAGGCCGTGCTTTACCTCTCTCCTTGCCCCTGCTGTTCCTTCTCTGTTGACATTCTTCTGCCTGTCTCTTGGCTCTCAGGAAACCTCCTCGGTTCTCCTTCAGCTGCCCATTCGGGGGTCCCCATGAAAACTGAGGTGGTGTGGGGGACCGCCCTCCTATATTAGGCTATGCTGATGTCAGCTGACTGACGTCAGCGGGGGATGGTCCCCCGTGGTAGACTGCTAGCTAGAAGTTTTCCATGTGGTCCTAGCCCCTGGTGGCTTAGTCCTACCGGTGTGGCCTGCTGCAAGAACTTCTCTTGAAGAGCTACTGCTACAGTAAGTTCTTAGGTAACTGTACTTTTCATATAAAGATCCACACGTTGTGTGTGTGTGTATATGTATAGATATATATAAGCAAGGCAGAGACAGCAAGAAACAAAGGCAGGGAGATGGTGAGGTGGGAACATGAAACAGCTGAAGTGATCAGGTCCTAGATTTCACATGAAAATTTGTGCAATCAGACAGACGAAACACAGAAAAAGAGGACAGAAATGATCTTTGCTTTCTGTAGCATTCCACACTGTCAATGGGAAGTCAGAACTACTAGGTATTGTGCACCCCTACGAGGGGAATGGCACAGCCCAAAGCTTTAGATTGCTGGGCATATGGGGATTCCGAGCACCAACTCTCCAGCGTTAGCTGTGCCATGCTAAGGGGATCATCAGTCAACCTTTGCTCTGAAGATTTTGTTCAACTTGCTTTAAGTTTGAGGCTGCAGTTCTGCGTAGCAGGTTGGGGCTACCTGGTGACAGGGAGCACCTCTAAATTCAAATCATGCCTTTTAAGCTGCAGCTTTCAAATTGACTAATCTGGCCGGCCCAGTGGCGCTGAGGGTTGAGGCGCTGGACACCGCACCTCGCGCTGCGTCGACAACCTGGGTTTGGGGACAAGCCCAGGGCATCGGGGGTCGGCTGGTGAGGGAGTGGATTGAGCGTCTGCTGATTGCTCTCCTCTCCCTATGGGGGTTCAGGGCTCACACCACACTGCAGCGGCTCTCAGTGGAGATGGGGGGTTCCGCAATCGCGGTGCATCTAGAGGGAGGAGTACGGTGGATGTAGGCATGCACTGCTTAGATGTCATTGCACGTCCGTACTCCTAGGGGGACGGAAAAACACAGCAGAAAAATGGCGGTCGGTCGTGGCGCCTTGATGGCCATACCACTGCACACCCTCGGACCCGTATGGAATCACACCTGGATATTAGATCCGGGGTTGGCGGCCAGGATTAGGGGGTTCCCGTTGCAGGCACTTTGCGTGCTAACCCTGTGCGAGTGAGCCCTCGGGTCGCATGGGGTGCAGAGGATGGTGGCCGGACGATGGCAGACCGAGCCGCAAGGAGGTGAAATAATGTCGTGATAAAAATAAAATGACTAACCTGCCTATTTCTTCCACATTTCCAGTGCTGGACTGGGGCTACATCTGCCTTTATTAGGGGTGTTATTTCTTGAATGGTCTCTGATTTAAAAAAAAAAAAAAAATATATATATAGTGCTACAGGTAAGTGTTTCTTTTTCTATTTTTTGTAGTGTATATTTAACTTGGGGAGGGGGAGGTGTCTTCCTTCATCTATTTTGGCATCGGTCCCTTCCAGACCCTCTCCTCTGTGGTCTTGGATTACCTTTTTGTCTAATACTAAAAGAAAGATCCAGTACCCTGCTTGTGTTGGGAAGGGGATTGCCCTTTTAAGAGGCAGCTCCTTCTGAAATCCTCTCAAACTGCTAGCTCTGTTCTGGTGCTCCATAGCACATCTTTATTCCGTCCCATGTCTCTCCTCCCCAACAGGAGTTGGCTATATTTGTGTTTGCTGAGGGGTTTTGGTGCTTTTGTGTGGTGACATTTCCTGTTCAGCCTTCAGCAGGAATTTTGGCTCCTCTGAGCCGTCTGTTACATTTCCCACCATTTGGACGAGCGTTTTGGGCGCGTTTCTGTTTTTTTGCACTTTGTGCAACGGTTTTCTATTGCGCACGTAACAGACATTGAGCATGCGTGTCTGAGTCTTCAGCAGCTCATTCTGACACATGGCTGGCCTTTTTTTTTTTGCTGTGTTTTGCTGCTTGGTATTGAATATGCTTCTTGCTGGAGCATTTTCCCTCTCAGCCTCTGACCCAACACAGCGGAGGGTCTTTTTTTAACAAATTTGGGGCCCAAGTTTATTAAAGGAAAACGTCCACTTGAAAACAGACCCCACCTCAGTGTGAGGCAGGGTCCGATTAGGAGTTTTAGAAAAAGTACAATTGTTTTACCTTGTGTGATGTTTAGTATTTTAAAATATATCTGGTTGATCCTGCCTCCCTCTCCACCCTACATTTTACCAGCAGTAAGTGAGCGGTGTACCCACAACCCCCTGCGGCTGTTCCCGAGAATGACGTAGCGTGTGGGTTCTTCCATTATATTAATGTATACTTCTGGCTTTTAATAGATCTGGTTTTGAACGTAGATGTCTCGGTGCTATACCGAGACCAGCTATAGACTGGCAGCCCACTGGTGAGGAAAGACACAAAATGGTACCAGTTCCATACTGTGTAACCACAACCCAGGCATCAGACCCCCTTTTATTCTTGTGGCTGCACTCAGAAATGGCCACAATCCATAAAAATGCCAGCAACACACAAACCCCATCCCAAACAATGCTGCCGTGCGGTGGGCCCAGTAAAAGACCATGTGGTGAGGGAAATGGCACCAGTTCCATACTGTGTAAGGTTCAACACAGTCGCAGGCATCAGACCCCCTTTTATTACCATGGCTGTACTCCGATCTTTCTAACAAACACTAGCTATAATCCATATAAAAGGCCAGCAAAACAAGCCCAAAACAATGCTGTCACGAGGAAAAGTCCACAAGTAAAAAAAATGGCACCAGATACTCGCACTAACTACAACCCAGGCGTCATACCCCATCTTTTATTCCCCTGGCTACGATCGGATGTGCACCCATTGATACCCTCTGGATTGCAAAGACCCTTTCTGGCATCGAGTTTCAGCAAGGTAAGGGCTCAGCAAAACTCCCACTCTGTAGTGGGTCCCCAGAAAACCGGAATGCGTGGCTTACCTTGCAGCACTGCTTGCAACATCACACTCTCACCATGTAACCGCTGAGATGGATTGACACGTTTTCGGAGATCCTTAAGGGACGTAGGGAACTTCTCTCTCAAGTTGGCTGGCAAACAGCGGGCTGTCGACTGTGGGACGGCTTTTTTTAACCTCGCGCCAAAGCCGGCTCCCTCGGCTAGATCCAAACAGGAACACAAAACCACGCACCCCTGCCCCGTAGTCTCTGTCAAACTCCCGTGCAGCTGGACATAAAAAAGTGAAAAGCTGAATGGTCAGGTATAGCAACAGTGGCGTGGCAAGGTGAGCCACTAAATTTAAAGATACAGTGGAGGAGATGCATAGCGATGCATCTATGGTGCACATTAGAAAAAAAAAATTAGTATTTTGAATGAATTACAGGGGATTTGTGTACCTAACACTCTTGGACATAGCCCATTACGTTCAGCAACTAATGTTTGTTGCCATCTGGGGTTTGGAATTAATGCTACAGGCTACCAGAAATGGTCAGGAAATAAAAACAAGGGCTTTTGCTGTGTATAAGAACATTTTATTTACTCAAATATCTAAAAAAAGTGCCAATACAGACAGTTTTGTAGCACTCCCGTTTCCATGTCACAAAAAGGGCCACCATAACGGTCTGATTTGGCTCGTAAGTGAAGATCTTACTTCGAGAGGGTTCCTTCAGTAAGTCATCACATATAGGACTAGCGCCACCTGGCGTCTGGGCTGCTCAGCAGACTTTTCTAGCAATGCCTGACAGGACCGCCTAACCAACGTCAGCGTGACCGTATACAGTGAGCGGTCCCCATGCCCAACCACCAGTTCTTTCCCGCTATTGCCTCATGTCAGGCTTCCATTAGCGTTCACCGTGAAAGTTCGTGCGTCGGATTATTCCATCACATTTTCCTCTCAAATCTCGAGTTTTTCACTTATGTCTTCACCCAAGAAGAAGTGCTCATTGTGTACCCCACAAGGATGGCAACGTTAAGTGCATGATCTGCCTGGGCCCAGACCATCCCGTCTCATCCTGCCCGGGGTGCCGGCCTTTCAATCAGGCCACTAGGAGAAGGAGGCAGCAGGCTTTGGAGGCCCACCTTTTAAAAGTCCATCTTGCTTCATTGGAAAAGCAGATGGGGCGGATCCGCAAGTCCTCTTCAGATTCTCCTTCCAAAAAGGAGCACTGAAAGGAGAAACATCAGGAGCGGGAGCGCTCCGCTGAGGCCCAGCCGGAGGCCTCTCAGCCGTCGACGAGCAAGGCCGCTTCTCTGCCACCACCAAAAGTGAAGACTTCTGATGGTAAGTCAGACAAAACTTCCGCGGGTAAGTCGACCGTCGGCTCCTTCGACAGCCGTCCCGCATCTGCCGTTAAGTCGGCCTCAGGGACCCGCCCAGCTGTAGCTGATAAGTCGGTAGGGGGCTCCTTCCTTTCCCGCCCAGCTCCGTCTGGTAAGACGCCCGTCCCTGACGTCCGTAAGAGCCAAGAGGAGACTGCCCTTCTCAGGTGGTTACATCAGGCGAGGACAGGGCGGAGCCCCTCAACGTGCTCCATTCTTTGGGGTCTGCTCCACACTCCCCTGACAGGGTCACTGGGAAGGAGGCTTCTCCCCAGCCGTCTGGCCTTGTTGTGGAAGCCCCTACTCTCCCTTCAGGTGGGATCTCTCCAGACCCGGCGACCATCCTGATCCCGTCGGGTCTGGTGCCTGGTTACCCCGACGCAAAAACCTCAGACAGCGGTCTCAGAGCCTGGGCCCAGTCTGCCCCAGCCTTCGGCTCAGTCGTCAGACGTGGTCCCTCCATCGGGCCCCCTTCATCCGGCGCCGGCTGCTCTGACACCGCCCTGGTGATGCCGGACCTGCCTCGTGGCGCCCCGTCAGACTCTCTGACATTGGGGATTTATTCTAGACCCGTACTGTCCCTCATTACCCCTGCCCCTCCCGGTATCCTGGGGACCACTACCTGGCTGGTCCTCCTCCTGAATGGAGTAGCACTGGACAGTACAACCCTGGGTACAATCCTTTCCAGGGGTATCACTTTTCTGGTTACCAGGGGTACCAGTACCCACCTCCCCCAGTAATTCCCCCCTGCCTCAACCTCCTCCCCCGCCCCCTCCACAAGCTCCATGTCGGACGTCAAGATCCTAATTCAGTCTTGGTGGCAAGGGGCGCATTCGGAGCTGGTGTCAGATCTGGAAAGCAGGTTCCCACCTCTGCGCTCTCCTAGATCTCCGTCCCCGAGAGGTCCTTCCACGGTCCACGTTTCAGGGACGGCCTGCAAGACTGTTGTTCTCCCGGACCTTGGAAACCGTCCGGATGAGGGGGATGACGATTATGAGGATGACGATGAGTCACTGGAGGAGCTCTCGGATGAACCCGAGGTTCCGAAGGGCAAGGTTCCATCCCTTTCTGGGAGGACCCTGCCTTTCCGGACCTCTTGAGGTCTATGCAAGAATTTTTTGACTGGGAGTCAGAGGAGCAGCACCCAATGCGGCAGAGACTCGCCGAACACTTGGACTTCGAGACTCTGTCCCTGCTCCCAGTTCCTCCCTGGATTGGACCTCACCTCTGCAGTCTGGCAGATGCCTCATTCCATCCTGGCTGTCCCCAAGAGGGCGGACAGGGTGTACCAGGCGCCTAGGGATGCTCCATTTCTCAATGCACATCTGAAAGCAGACTCCGTCGTCATTTTGGCTGCTCATGATAGCTCCTCCGCACATGAGCACCTCTTCTCCAGACAAGGAGTCTAGGCAGATGGACCAGTTCGGCCGGAAGGTCTGTTTTTTGATCACATGCGTGCTTTGGTCCCTGAGTTGTGTGGCCCATATGGTGTTGCACCAGAAGGCTACCTTGGCTAGGCTGGAAGCCTGAGTTCAGGCCATGGACTCTTCGGGCCTCAAGGAGGAACTCACCAAGGATCTCCGCCTCTCCCATTTTTCCTGTAGGCATGTTCTGCAGGCTACTTACAACTCCATCGACTCAGTAGCCCGCGCCTGTTACGTTGAGACGGCATGCCTGGCTTCACATTACTGGCCTCACCAATGAGGTTCACTCTGCGATTCAGGACGCCCTCTGTCCGGGGCTCGGTGCTTTTTGGTGGTTGACACCAAGGACATCATCACTGACCTACGGGATAGAGGCCTCGCCCTGAGGTTGGTGAGGTCCATGTACCGATCGGGCACTCAGCAGCAGTCCTTTCGGAAAGGACCTGGAGGCAGAGGAAACTGGCCCTAGCTCGACACCAGGGGAAATGCAAGGCCAGGGGTTCCAACACTCCTGCCTCCAAAAACCAGAGACGCTCAGGAGGTCCTCCTCCTGATCGTCCTGCCACCTCCTGACTCCCTCACCCCACCACCTCCTCAGCCTCACGGCGAGGAGCCGATGGGGAGGTTCGCCCGCCACATGGAGGAGTTGACAGGGCATAACCTCCGATGCATGGGTCCTGCAATTGGTGTCCACCGAACACATGATAGAGTTTCTGGAGATCCCACCAGAATCTCCGCCAAAGCGGTCTTCCTGCTTCAGGGATCAGGCTCTTCTCGTGCAAGAAGAAATTCAAAGCCTCTTGTTCAAGGAAGCAATAAAGAGTGTTCCCCTCTGGCAAAGGGAAGGGGATTTTACACCCATTTTTTCTTGGTTCCAAAAAAGACAGGAGACTTATTCCTGACTTGAGCAGTCTCAACCTGTTTGTCGAGTACAAAAAGTTCCGGATGCTGACGCTTCAAAGCCTTCTCCCACTTCTTCTGGAGAACCATTGGCTTTGCGCTCTGGACGTGCAGGATGCTTACCTGCACATTCCGATCTTCCTCAGCCACCACTGATTCCGGCAGTTCCTATTACGGGGGAGCACTTCCAGTTTCGGGCCCTCCCCTTTGGTCTGTCCTCGGCACCTCGGGTGTTCACCAAGTGCCTGGCGGTGGTGGCGGCCTTCCTTTGCCGCCAGGGTATCGCGGTTTTCCCTTACCTGGGTGATTGGCTGATCTCTGCCCCTTCCAGGGATTCCTTACTGGAGGCTCTGTCCTGTACTCTGGACCTTTTCGACAAACTGGGGATCACTGTCATTATCCCCAAATCATTCCTTTCCCCATCCCAGAGACTTCAGTTCATTGGGGCGGTTTTGGATACAGTCCAATGCAGAGCCTTCCTTCCTCCAGACAGGATGGAGACCCTGATCCGTCAGGCTTCTTTGGTGACTTTGTCCAGGACCATCCCGGCTTGGGAGGGGTCCTCCGCCTGCTTGGCCTGATGGCAGCCTCCATCACTACTGTTCCCCTAGCAATGCTTCACATGAGAACTACTCGGTGGGATCAGCTCCTGGACCATCCGGTCCTAGTTTCATCAGCAGTTCAGAAAGAATTGCTGTGGTGGAGGGATTCCTGCAACCTTTCCATGGGTCTTCCTTTCTAGAGCCCAACCCCCTCTGCATCGCTGACTACAGCTGCGTCGAATATGGGATTGGGGGGGCACACCTAGGGGAGCACCAAGCACAAGGACTGTGGTCCAGCTTGGAAGTATCTTTACACATCAGTGTTCTGGAGATGAGGGCGGTCTTGCACACCTTGCAGGCATGTCACACCCTCCTTCCCAAGGGGCCACTGCTTGTCCAGATGGATAATATGTCAGTAGTCTGGTACCTCAACAAACAAGGAGGAACTCGCTTGTGTACCCCCTTTGCAGGGAGGAGACGTGGGTGTGGAACTGAGTGGTCCAGCACAATCTGGTCCTAGTGACCGTGCACGTTCCAGGTGTTCAGAATGTCCTGGCGGACAGTCTCAGCAGGTCTTGGACCCCAAGTCACGAATGGGAACTAAATCAGGAAGTGACAGTCTCTCTCTTCTTAAGGTGGGGGCGTCCAGAACTCGACCTCTTCGCCTCCCACTGCAACACAAAACTTCCCAGTTTTTGCTCACTCGTTTCAGGGCATGGTGCTTTCTGGCACAACGCGCTGTCTCTCGGACAGGGAAATTTTTGTTTGCCTTCCCTCCGTTTCCCATTCTCCAGAGGGTTCTCCTAAAACTTCAGACAGAGAAGGCGCAAATGATTCTCATTGCCCCTCTCTGGCCGAGACAGATTTGGTTCCCACTGCTGCAACAGTTAGCAAGGGAACCACCAGTTCCACTTCTGGTGACTCACGACCTCTTAACCCAGGCCCAAGGTCGTCTGGTTCATCCGGGGCTTAGTACACTGCATCTTCATGCGTGGTTCTTGGAGACATAGCGGTTTCTCACTTTGGGGTTTCTTCTCGAGTCACTCAGATCTTGGTAGAGGCACGAAAGCCATCTACTCGTTCCACTTACGCTATGAAGTAGAAATGTTTTTCTATTGGGCGGCTTCCAAAGATTGGAACCCATTTTCTTGTTCTACCCCGCAAGTCATGGAATACCTTCTCCATCTTTCAGATTCGAGCGTGTCGTAGCCTTCTTTGAAAGTCCACATTTCGACGTACCACGAGCTGGTGGATGGTGAACCCGTGGCTCAATTGGAAGTCGCAGAAACCTTTCTGAAAGGGATTCTCCATCTGAACCCCCCATCCGAAGCCCTACACCACCGTGGGTTTTGAATTTTGTGTTGGAGAAGCTTACTCTCCCTCCTTTTGAACCAGCGATGAGCTGTGATTTATGCTTCCTTTCTTGGAAGACGTTATTTTTGGTTGCGATTACCTCAGCTCGAAGGATTTCGGAGCTTCAGGCTCTAGTGTGTAAAGAGCCTTACCTAATTGTCCTTAGAACTAATCCCAAGTTTCTTACCAAGGTGGTGTCGGAGGTCTCACTGAACCAGTCAGTGGAGCTTCCAGTTTTCTTTCTGTCTCCTGCAAACAGAGTTGAGGCACTTCTGCACACAGTGGACATCCATCGGATCCTTCGGTGCTATACACACCGAACAAAAGATATCCGTAGGAGTGATCAGCAATTTGAAACAGAGTAACATAGAAGTTGATGGCAGATAAGGACCACAAGGCCCATCCAGTCTGCCCATTTCTTTTTCTACCTTATAAATGTGCCATCGGCCTTTGCTCTGTCCATGGCCTATCTATTCATACGCATCTGTATTGCTCCCTTATGCCTATCCCATGCCTGTTTGAAGCCCTGCACTGTATTCATATCCACCATTTCCTGAGGTAGGCCATTCCTTGCATCCACCACCCTTTCTGTGAAAAAGAACTTCTTGGAGCATGGATATGTTGTTCATCCACACTGTCTGGCATTGTCCCTTTCCCCTTTAAATCTTGCCGGAAGTCTTCAAGCTGGCTCCTCCCACCCACCCGGGTGGTAAATACCTCGGCTTTTCCCTATGACACCAGATCTTCCTTTCCGCTGCAAGATACAGGTTCCCTCGTGATACTTTGCAAGTACCGTAGGCCCTGGAGTCAAATCGATGGTTTTCGCCGCACTTACTCGCTTTAAAACTCGTCAAGAGTTTACGATTCAGATCCGAACGCTTCGGATATGGAGGACAGGTCGTCCCCCGGGTTTCGTTGGTGTCCTTGTGGACAAAAAATGTCTCGCATCGATCCCCACCTCTCATGCGTTTAGTGCCTAGGCGCCGTGCACGATACTTTGGCTTGCACCATCTGTTTGGCCTTCCATCCCACCATTCTGGAGGACCGCAAGGCGCGCCTTAAGCTGGGGAGACCGGAGCTTCGCAATCCACCGGTGAAATCGAAGGAGGCCAGGTGGGCTGTTTCCGCGGCTGCAGGATCCGCCGAGCAGCTCGAACAGATGGTGGCTTTCGAAGAGGAAGCTGCCCAAGCTTCGGCCAACCGAAGTTTCTTTGTTCTGCTCAACCTGGGCTCCACCTTCATGGGATCCTTCCGGGAGTTGTGCCAGTCTCTCCCTACCAAGGGTGAGGTGCCTTCCGGCTCGCACCCCTCCTGATCCAAGAAAAAGGATAAGGATCCCAAATCATCTTCTTCAAGCCGAAGAAGACGTTCCTGGGACCGAGAGCGGTCCGACACTCAGGAGCAGGCGATCTCGGCCACGGTCAAGATCGCTTCCTTGGCTGACGGCTTTTCGGACCTTCCATCAGGCCAGGGCACCGACCGAGGATACGTGCAGAACCGGCAGAGTCTCAACCCGGACGGGATCTATTGTCGCTGACGCCTGTCGACGACTCCCTGAGAGGACTTCTATTCTCTCCTTCCCCGATGAGGAGACCCGTCCTTCGGGCATCCTGATCGAGGGACAAGAGCCGGAATCTCGGTTTCCACTGAATCCGGCTTCTCCCGACCGACAGAGCCGACGCTGTCGGTCTCGATTGAGGAGTAGGACCCCGTCGGTCGGAAAACTGAGAAAGGGTCACAAACACTCCCAGAAGAGGCGCCGCCACCGTTCCTCATCCTCCTCGGACGAGGAGAGACTTAGACGGAAACTCCGACGTTATGAGGACTTCATGTGGCAGCAACTCCTTTTGACCGGTCAAAAGCAGTCTACTCCGGCTGTACCGGCCATTACTTGGCGCCAGCCTCTTCAGCTGACACCGACTCCCTCGTTTCTGAGGACTCCGGTGGGACCGGTATGTATTTCTGGTCGGCCTGTTACGGGCTCCGCACCAATTTTGGTGGAACCACCACCCCAAACAGCCTCAGGGAGGGGCTCCCTCTAAGGAGGATCAACCAACTATGGGCTTGCCCCACAGGTTGTCCATTACAGTCACTCCTGATCGCCCTAGGCGCATCGAGGGGGACTTAGGTGGGAGACACCTATATCCAGATTCCTCGGACTCCGATACTACTGACCTTCACTCACATGATGAGCTGTCAGTGACAGGCCTGGAGGAAGGTCCTTCTTCCTTCCAGGGCATCCTTCGACTCATTTCGGAGTCCACAGGTATGCCTTTGCAGCCCATACAAAAGAAGGCGGAATATCCTCTCACGGATATTCTTAAGAGGGGGGATACCCCGACAGAGACCTTCCCAGTGGTCAAAGCTGTAGTTGGCCCGGCACTGGAGCTTTGACAGCGCACTGCCTCTTGCCCGGCTCCGTCTGCCCGTATGGCCCGCAAGTACACGCGGTGCCCATGGGGTCCTTGGCAGGCTTCACTGAGCATCCCTTGGCTAAGAGCCTTGTGACTGCCTCAGTGTTTCGGGGCACGGGCAGCTCTGCGCATACTGTCCGCACTCCGGACAAGGAGTCCAAAAATATGGACCACTCGGCCTGGAAAGTTTACGTGGCATCATCCCTGGGCCTTCATCAGGCCAGCTCGGCAGTGATTATGGCACACTTCTCTCACACCCTTCTGGGGTCGCTTGATGAAGTCCTTCTTCATCTCCCAGCAGACATGTAGACCACAGTCAAGCAGGTCTGTGACCAGGGCCATGCTGTTGCTAAACAGCAGCTCCAGACGGCTCTGGACATTGGAGATTCCTGTGCCCATTCACTAGCTGCCGCAGTGGCCACTCGCTGCAGGGCTTGGCTGAGGTTATCCTCTTTTCCCACGGATACTCGGCACAAGCTAGCTGACGTGCCCTTCCTTGGCACCGACCTCTTCAGTCTGGGAGTGGCAGGTCATCTACAGCGCATTGAGCAGTCTAATGCCACCTTAGATGCCACCTCTGCTAAGGGTTCTTCGGGCAAGAACCAGCAGAAGTGCAAGAAGTCCTTTCAGCATTCTTCCCCTGCGGTTAGACAGCCCTCCTTCCAGGGAGGTCAGCAACAGCTGCAGGCTCAGGCTTGGCACCCTAGGCCCAAGCAAGGTCCCCAACAGCCCCGCAAAGGAGGCCGAGGTGCTGGTCCAGGTGCCTCCTCCTCCTCCAAGCCTGCACAGTGACTGGTCAGGGGTGGCCTCCCCTACACCCGTCACGCCAGTTCTGGGTCCTCCTGTGGGGGTCCGGCACCGCCACTTTCTTTCCGCCTGGTCCGGTATCACTTCGGACAGGTGGGTTCTGGAAGTGGTCGGGCAGGGACTGCCTCTAGAGTTCGAGCAGTACCCCAGCCGGGCCCGTGCCCCATGGGAGGAAAGGATCTCAGCTGGCGCTCAGTCGGCCCTTTGGGACGACGTTGCTCAGCTCCACCACAAGGAGGCGGTAGCTCCAGTGCCGGATCCTCCTGCAGACCCAGGCTTCGTGTCCAGGTATTTCCTGGTGCCCAAGCGGACGGGGGGTTGGCGCCCCATCCTAGATCTCCACGACCTGAATCGATATCTCAGGTCTCGCACCTTCCGGATGGTAACTATGAACCAGATCATACCATCTCTGGAGCGAAACATGTGGTTCTGTTCACTGGATCTTCAGGACACGTTCTACCACGTCCCAATCCGTCCGTCCCACCAGCGGTTTCTCCGCTTCAGGGTCGAAGGGACCCTGTACGAGTTCAGAGCCATGCCGTTTGGCCTGTCATCGGCCCCACGGGTCTTCACCAAATGCATCGCAGTGGTGGCAGCCCATCTACGGCATCGAGGGGTTCGTATTTACCCCTATTTAGACAATTGGCTCCTGGTGGGTTCCTCCCTACAGGAGGTGGAGAGGTCCAGGGACCTGACCCTCCGAACCTGCTCCCACCTGGGTCTCCTAATCAACGAGGCCAAGTCAGAACTCGTGCTCTCTCAGGTGATGGGCTTTATCGGGACAGAGCTCGGCTCCCGGTTCTTTCCTCCTTTGCCCAGTCATTTCTGGTTGGGCACTTGCGCCCTGCCCGGGACTTCCTGCGCCTCCTGGGTTACATGGCGGCGTGCACCTCAGTGGTCCGTTGGGCCAGATTGCGCATGCGCCCCCTTCAGTGGGAGCTGGCCGCCCAGTGGTCTTAGCGTCAGGGTCTCTTCGACCAGTTGGTCACTGTCACCCAGAGGATGTGGGATGCTTTCCAATGGTGGACCGTCCCAAGTCATTTGCGGGAAGGGATCCCGTTCGTCTGCCCCGAGCCAACGGTCGTCCTTACGACCGATGCCTCTCTCATGGGCTGGGGAGCCAACATGGGGGACAACAAAGCTCACGGATTCTGGACCCCCGAGGAGTCCCGATGCCACATCAACCTGTTGGAGCTCAGAGCAGTCAGACTGGCACTGTCAGCTTTTGCTCCTCAGCTCCGGGGTCAAGTGGTTCAAGTCCAGACGGACAATACCACAACCATGTACTACCTCAACAAACAGGGCGGCACGCACTCCCGTCTACTATGCAAGGAGGCACTCCGGATCTCGATCTTCGTCAGCCGGCTGGAGGCGGATCTCCTAGCCATCCATGTGGCAGGAGTCTCGAACCAACTGGCGGATGCTCTCAGCCACATAGGCCAGACATCCCACGAGTGGTCTCTCCATCCAGGGTAGCTTACAATCTGTTCTCCTGTTGGGGCAAACCGTTGGTGGACCTGTTTGCCTCCAAGGAGAACACCAAGCTGCGGCTGTACCATGCCCGCCCTCCTCAGCAGGGCTCGCTGCAGGGGGATGCCTTCTCGAGGCCGTGGATCCCAGGCCTCCTTTACCCCTTCCCTCCATTTCCCTTGATCCACAAGGTGTTACTCTAGGTGAGGAGGGACAAGGTGAAGGTGATCCTGGTAGCCCCAGATTGGCCATGCCAGTTCTGGTATCCAGATCTCCTCAGCTGCAGGACCCCGGAGCAGCTTTGTACATGCCCGGACCTAATATCATTGAACCAGGGGAGGGTCTTTCATTCGGACCTTCAATCACTGCACCTCACAGCCTAGTTCCTAAGTGGCTAGAGTTCCAGGCTCTGGGTCTTTCCGAGGATGTCTACACCGTGGTGGAAGCATCTGGAAAGGAATCGACCAGGAAATGTTATGCCTTCAAATGGAAAAGGTTTTCCATTTGATGTCAGGGAAAGAGCCTGGACCCCTTATCCTGCTCTGTGGCTAACATTCTAGACTACCTTTGGTCCCTCTCCAAAGGAGTCTTGATCCTCGACCCTTAGGGTGCACCTGGCAGCCATCTCTGCTTACGAGCGCGGGCGGTCAGCTGACATTAGACCAGGAGACAGATGGTGGGTGCTTTTTCAAAGGCCTGGATCACATATCCCCTCCGGTGCGTGAACCTCCACCTCCGTGGGATCTCTTGCTGGTTTTGGCAAAGCTCATGGGCAAGCCATTCGAACCCATGCACAAGTGTGAGCTCTCATACTTGTCGTGGAAGACTGCCTTCCTGGTGGCTATCACGTCATCCAGAAGGACAGGGGAGCTCCAGCCGCTTTCGGTGGACTCCCCTTATCTGGTCTTTCACAGGGACAAAGTTGTCCTGCGCCCCCACCCGAAATTCCTTCCAAAGGTGGTGTCAGAGTTTCACCTTAACCAGGTGTTGACTCTGCTGGCATAATACCCAAATTACACCTCAGACGCCGAGTACAGGCTCCATACTCAGGACCTCAGACCTGCTCTCTCCTATTATAAGGAGAGGACGGCGGATATTGGGGGAGAGGTTCGCCAGCTGTTTGTCACCTACGCTGAAGCTGCTTCTGGCAGACCTGCAGCCAAGCGGACTATTGCAAGATGGATCACATCATGCATAAAGTCTGTGTTATGAGTTGGCAGGCACGGAGCCTCCCAGAGGGATAAGAGCTCATTCTACCCACCATACTGCTGCATCGGTGGCTGCTTCCAGGGACATCCCTTTCCAGGAAATCTGTCAGGCTGCTACCTGGAAGTCAGCAAACACCTTCATTACCCATTACCACATCGACCTTGAGTCACGCCGAGATGTTGGTTTTGGGGCCTCGGCTCTCCAATCTCTTTTTCCTAAGTAGGGGGTGTTCGCCTTGCCTCCCTCCTCCCGGAGAACTGCTAGGAGTCTGCCAGACTGTGGATGAACAACATATTCACGCTCCTAGAAAAACAGGTTACTCACCTGTAACAGTAGTTATAGGAGTGGTATATGTTGTTCATCCACCCACACCCACACGACCTCCCCGGCTTAAGGTGCACAACCTTGCTTCCAGCGAGTAGATCTGGCATCATAGGGCGGGCCGGTATTTACCACCCGGGTGGGTGGGAGGAGCCAACTTGAAGACTTCCGGCAAGATTTAAAGGGGAAAGGGACAATGCCAGACAGTGTGGATGAACAACATATACCACTCCTAGAACTACTGTTACAGGTGAGTAACCTGTTTTTCCTCACATTACCCCTTAATCGACCTCCCTCTAATTTCATGCCGTGTCCTCTTGTCCCGCTGTTTTTCTTATATTGAAACATGTTAGACTCTTTCACCTTGCTAATGCCTTTAAGGTGTTTGAATGTTTCGATCATATCACCTCTCTCCCTCCTTTGCTCTAGGGTATACATATTGAGCTCTGTTAATCTGTCTTCATATGTTTTCTGATGCAGTCCCTGCACCATTTTGGTTGCCCTTCTCTGGACTGCCTCGATTTGGTTAATATCCTTGTGAAGGTGTGGCCTCCAGTACTGCACGCAGTACTCCAGATGGGGCCTAACCAGTATCTTGTGAAGAGGGATTATTACCTCCCTCTTCCGACTTGTGATACCCCTACTAATACACCCTAACATCCCCCTAGCCTTACCTACTACTTTAGTGGTCTGTTTGAATGATTTCAGGTCATCAGTGATGATGATGCCCAAGTCTCTTTCTTCCCTTGACTGCCAGCAACTCCCTTCCCAGCCTGTAGGTGGCTTCAGGGTTTCTCTTCCCTATGTGCATGATCTTGCACTTCTTTGCGTTAAACCCCAGTTGCCACTCTTCCGACCATTTTTCTAGTTTATCCAGATCTCTTCTCATTCTGCCCACCCCATCTGGATCATCTACTCTGTTGCAGATCTTGGTGTCATCTGCAAACAGACAAACCTTACCATCCAGTCCATCTGCAATGTCAGTGATGAAGATATTGAAGAGGACTGGCCCCAGGACTGATATCTGAGGTACCCCACTTGTGACTTGCATCTCTTCTGACTGTATACCATTTACCACCACTCTCTTGTTTTCTGCCCATCAATCAGTTTGCCACCCAGTTGACCAACTTCTGGCCGACCTGAGCCTACCCAGCTTGATTAATCAATCTTCTTTGTGGAACAGTATCGAAAGCTTTGCCAAAGTCAAGGTAGGCGACATAAACTGCTCCCCCTTGGTCCACCGCTCTGGTTACCCAGTCAAAGAAATCTGAGATTAGTTTGACAGGACGTTCCTTTTGTAAACCCATGCTGTCTTGGATCCTGTGCTCTTGTGGATTCCAGGTGTTGCACTATCGTTTCCTTAAGGAGTGCCTCCATAATCTTGCCCACTACTGAGGTAAGACTGACTGGTCTGTAGTTCCCTGCCTCCTCCCTGCTACCACTCTTGTGGAGCGGAATCACATGAGCTCTTCTCCAGTCTTCTGGGACCTCTCCTGTGCTCAGAGACTCACTAAACAGTTCTGATAATGGCTCTGCTAGTTCCACCCTTAGCTCCTTTAGTACCCTGGGATGTATGCCATCAGGTCCCATTGCCTTGTCCACCCTGAGCCTATAGGCTCTTGTAGGACCCTTTCTTTAGTGAAGGGACTAGTGCTCACCTCCCTTCCCCTGTGTCCATGGTGCTGAGCTGTAGGTTCTGCCTACCTTCGCTTCAGTAAATACTGGAGCCGAGTATCTATTTAGGATAGATGCTTTTACATGGTCCTCCTCACACGCCCCCTTATCTCCTTTGATCTTAGCAATACCCCCTCTGGACTTTCTCCTTTCACTAATGTATCTATAGAAAGTCTTGTCACCTTCTTTTACTGTTCGTGCTAGTGTTTCCTCGGTTTGGGCCTTTGCTTGCCTTACTGCCTTCCCTGCTTCCCTTAGGGAAGTTTGGTATGCCTCCCTATCTTCATCCCACTGTGTTCCGTTATATTTCATGAAGGTAGGGTTGCCACCTTTGGATGAGATGAAAACCGAATACTAAACCACACCCCCAAACTCCACCCCTTTTATGACTGATGAGGGAATTGCTTGGACTCTGATTCACTTGATTTATTCAGAATTGCTGCTATTGCATTGTATACAACTTATTTAAATTACATCATGATTATTAATTTTGGTTTGCTTAATTTAGCTTTAAATATTTTAAATTTCAGTGTGTGTGTTAACACTGGGTGGGGTAAGAGGGGGGTTCAGGGGACTTTGCATCCTGTGTACACAGCTTAGCTCACACATCGAGTGACTACAAGGACACCTCTGACAACCGGCTATTTAGGATGAGGTGGCCTTTTCTGGTAAAACTGTTAATACATAAATAAACTACACGAGTAATGGTGGATGAGATGTAATTACAAATACCATCTGCCATTTTAAGATGTGCTACTGTCCCTCCCATTGCTCCTACTCTAAAGTTATTTGTAAGGCCAGCCTTTTGGCTCTGTCCTTTTCTGCTACTGTTTTTTGAGAACCAAAGTGGTTTCCTTCTTCTTTTGCTCTTCCTTTTCTCTGTAACACAATGGGATGTTGCTTCAAGTATTGCATTCTTAATGCTTGCCCACTTTGCCCGCACCCCCTCACCTGTATTTCTTTTTGCCAGGGCTAGCTTAACTCTGTTGGCCATCTTATCAAAGTCAGCTCCTCTGAAGTCCCATATTTTTGCCTTGGAATGGGATGATTTCGTTGTAGTGGCCAAACTGAACCATACCATGTGATGGTCACTGGCCCTTAGGTGACCTTCTACCTGGAGATCTGTGATCCTTTCCCTGTTGGTCAGTACTAGATCTAGGATAGCCCTGTCTCTTGTGGGTTGTTGTACCAGTTGTTTGAGGCCCTCTCCCTGCAGGGAATTCACCATGTGTCTAGTTCTGGCAGATGTTCCTGCTGGTATTGACCAATCTGTATCTGGCATGTTGAAGTCTCCCATTATCAGAATCTCACATTTAGCTGTCATGTTTTGTATATCTTGTAACAGTAATGTGTCTGTATCCTTCCCCTGGTCTGGGGGTCTGTAGACAACCCCAGTTCCTATGGCTGTCCCATTTCCTGTTTTCAGGGTGACCCACAGTTCTTCTGGCTCCTTATGTGTATAATGAATTTCTGTAGCTTTGATATTTTCATTGACATACAGGGACACTGCACCCCCCTACTTTTTGCACCTCGGTCTCTTCTGAACAGTACATAGCCAGGTACTGAAGTCTCCCAAGTGTGGTTACTGGTAATTATTGCCTGCCGGTCTGGGATTTGTTTCCCAGAGTGCAAGCAGTTGAGTACATGATTTTCCATTGGCCAGTTTTCGGTGCGTTAGTTGTTGGGCAAGGTCAGGCGTTTCCCCTGCGTGTTATATGGGGAGCTGGACCTTTTTCCTTACCTGGTGATGCAAATGAACTGCAAACATGATGAACTCCTGTTTGACCACTAGCTATGGGGGAAGGGTGTTCTTCCCATTCGATGTGTGGGGTTGGCAGGCAAAGCTGTTTCTAAGCAGTGCCTTTCCACTTGGCTAGGCAACTGTATTCGTTACTGCTACCAAAAATATGACAAACCTCTGCCAGGCTCCCATCAGAGGTCACTCTACCAGGGGGCATGGCTGCTTCTGCTGCCTTTTTGTGGAACGTTTCCGCAGCTAATATCTGCGCTGCAGCAACTTGGAGTTCTGTCCATACCTTTACCAAACACTACAGTCTGGACATTGCTTCTAGGCAGAGGGCAGGTTTTGGCCTAGCTGTTTTGCAGGGCCTTCTGTCCTAGGCTGGGTCCATTCTGTTCCCCGGTTTTATTGCAGCTTTTTCTCCTCCCCCCTTGTTTCTCTCAGTCTCTCCTCAGAGGGACTGCTTGGGAATCAGTCCTATATGTGATGACCTACTGAAGGAACCCTCTCAAAGTAAGATAGTACAGTTACGTAGGAACTTACCGTAATAGTAGATCTTCGAGAGAGGTTCCTTCAGTAGGTCATACTTTTCCCTTCCTCCTTCACCCTTTTTTTCTTTTGCTTTTATGCATATACTCAAATCCTGTTTACTCTGCTGTCAGGCCTCTTCCAGGCTCAGGTGGGAGAACTGGAGGCGGAGTGAGGACGCTCACTATATACGGTCATGCTGACGTCGGTCATATGACGTCGGGTGGGCGGTCCCCCGTTAGGTATTGCTAGAAAAGTCTGCTGTGTGGTCCAGACGCCAGGTGGTACTAGTTCTATATGTGATGACCTACTGAAGGAACCTCTCTCGAAGATCTACTGTTACGGTAAGTTCCTACGTAACTGTACCTGCCACTCAAGCATGTAACTACATTTATTTATTTTTTATTTTATCTCTTTATATGGTGTATAATAAAATGCCACACAAACCTATACATAGCAGTGACTCCACTTGTAGCCCCTTTTCATGCACTGACCCATATCTCTTGCAGCAGGTCACAGCTTAGGAACTATAGCCGCCAGGCACCAGGACCACACGTACACATTTTTGCTAGCAGTCTAACTGGGGCCACTCATGGTGAAGTCATCACTTCGTCTCCTATATAGTCGTGGGCGGCCCCACACCCTCCTCGGTTCTTTTCCCACCATCGCACTCCGGACTCCACGGAGCACCTTCGCTTCAGTAGACAGCTATTTTTTCCTAGAACTTTCTGAATTTTATTTTGTCGCCTTGTTTTTATCACTTCATTCCCTAAAGTGAGTCCCCCTTTTCGTTTATGCCACATTGGATATGCAGGAAGCGTACCTGCACATTAAGTTCTGACTCCCCCACAGGAAGCACCTCTGGATCCTGTTTCAAGGAGTGCATTACCAGTTCAGAGTCCTTTCAGCTTATCTTCAGCGCCTTGGGTATTCACCAGATGCCTAGCTGTGGTGCCAGCGGCCCTCAGGAGGGAGGGCTTTGTATGTCTTTCCCTGTCTGGATGACTGTTTGCTCAAAGCCCAGTCCAAAGAGCAACCGTCCTAGACTCTGGGGCGTACCCTGCAGTTTTCCAGCCAGCTGGGGATCACAGTCATTCTGTCCAAGTTAGTATTGACTCTAGCCAGTGGCTCCAGTACATAGGAATCATACTGGACATGGCCCAGGGCTCCTCCTTTCTGCCCCCGTATAGGGCAGGGCGCTTAATGGTTCAGGCCTAGGAAATTTTCCACAGCCAGTATGTTGCAGCCAGGACATACTTCAGGCTCCTGGTTCTGATGGCTGCTGCCATTGCCACGGTTCCCTTGGCGCATCCCTCAGTGGACTTATGAGGATACAGTGGGATCAGTAGACTGACAATCTTTTCTGGTCAGGAAGGTTCTCCTGTGATGGTTGGAACCCAGCTATTTGGTAAAAGGGTTCTTTTCCTCATACCCTCTTCTCAGAATATCCTCACCTCGGATGCCTTGGATCGGGGCTCAATAAAGTGGGAGAAGAGTGTTTACTTAAGAGGAAGGAGGGGGATCAAAACTAGAGGGTACAGCCTCACACTGCAAGGAAAAAGATACAGGGGCAATGTGAGCAGGCATTTCCTCACAGAGAGGGTGGTGTAGCCCTGGAACAAACTACCAGACGGAGTGATGGGGGCTAAATCGTTGGAAGAGTTCAAGAGGGCATGGGACAAGCATATAGGGCTGAGTATCGGGGAGGGCTGGCTGGCAGGGAAGGGGAGGTGTAAGGGGGGAAAAAAGGGCAGACTAGATGGGCTGGTATGGTCCTTTTCTGTCGTCAAGCTTCTGTGATTCTGTGGTGCTTTGGGGATGGGCTGGGGCACTCATCTGGGTCTTTACCAGACTCTGAGGATCTGGACTCCACTCGAGGCTCAGCTCCACATTAATGTCCTCAAGATGAGAGCTGTCCTCTACAGCCTGCAGGCCTTCCATTCTCATCTGTCCCTGGGCCCTTGCTAGCGCAGATAGACAATGTAGGTGTAGTTCACTACATCAGCAAGCAAGGGGGCATCCATTCTTACCCCCTGTTCTGAGAGGCAATGAGAGTGTGGTACTGGGCTCTGGAACACTGCCTAGAGCTGTTGGCAGTCCATGTCCCAGGTGTCCAAAACTTCCTGGCAGACAAGCAAAGCTTGTTGATTTCCAGAATGCACAAATGGGAACTGCTCCCCTCAGTGGTAGAAAACCTGTTCGACAAGTGGGGTTGCCCAGATTTGGACTTTATGCATCCCCAGCCAATGTAAAACTACCGCTTTTCTGGTTGCTTGATCCAGATCCTGGAGTTATCTGGCGTGATGCATTGTCCCTCTCTTGGAAAGTGAGGTTCCTTTACACTTCCCTCCCTTTCCTCTGATTCAGGGAGTGCTAATCAAGCTCCAGATGGAGGGTTCCCATCATGATTCTGGTGGCTCCTTTTTGGCCTTGGCAGATTTCGTTTCCATGGTGCAACAGTTAGCAGTGCAGCCTCCCGTGCCCCTTCCCCTGTGCCCGGACTTGCTGTCACAGGAATGGGGGACCCTTCTCCATTCGATCCTCGGGTCTCTTTACCTGCATGCCTGGCTCCTAAAGGTGAAGCCATTGCCGACAGGAAGGCTTCCACCAGGGCAGCTTATTCCGTCAAATGGAAGCGCTTTACTTTGTAAACAGTTTCCCATCATGGGGATTCCTTCACCTCCCCGCTGAACCAGATTCTTAAGTACTTGCTGGCCTGAAGTATTCTTCACTAAATGTGCACTTGTCTGCCATATCAGCCTTCCATGTGTCCATTCAGAGTCGTACGGTAGCCCAGTTGGACATGGCCTGTACCTTTCTGAGAGACGTACTGCACTTAGAGCCTCGTATTCGTAACCCAGTCCCAGCCTGGGACTTAAATTTTGTTTTGGAGAAACTTACTTTGGCTATTTTTGAGCCTGCTGTATCTTGCGAGCTACGCTTTCTGTTGTGGAAAGCTTTCTAAGTTGCGATTACCTTTCATTGTAGGATTTCTGAGCTCCAGGTACTCGTGTGAGCAGCCCTATTTGATTTTCCACAAAGACAGTGTGTCTTTGTGTAGTAATCTTAAGTTCTAGGGACATGGATATGTTGTTCAATCCACACTTCTTGGCAGGTTCCTTGCCGCTTTAAATCTTGCCTGAAGGTCTTCAAGCTGGCTCCTCGCACCCACCGGGGTGATAAATCTCTCTGCTCCTCCCCATGATGCCAGATCTTCCTTACCGCTTGGAAGCTCAGGTTCCCTCCTTAGCGCTCTGCGTTGTAGGCCTGGATCCAAACTCGTCGATTAAACCGAAACTTATTCTTACATTTTCTAGACTTCGGTCTGTTTCTTCCTTCGCGGCTGCGATGGATAAGTCGACTCCCGGATTTCGGCGGTGCCCATGCGGGCAGTTGATGTCTCTGATCAATCTGCACTCCATGTGCGTTTATTGCCTTGGGCTCGATCACGATCTGCAGGCCTGCAAATTGTGCAAGTCCTTCTCGGTCAATGTCCGTGAAGACCGTGCTGCCAGACTTCAGCTTGGGTGCCCCGAGAGACGTATTCCTCCGGTGAAGTCAAAGGAGGCCCATCGGGCTGTGTCCTCGGCGGCGGGCTCGGCTGAGCAACTTGAGCAGATGATTGGCCTCGAGGAGGAGGTGGCCCAGGCCGCATCTTCGTCTTCCTCAGTCGCGGCATTTATCCCGCTCTCCTTGGGTTCCTCCTACACGGCTTCTTTTAAGGAGCTTTGTCAGTCCCTCTCTACAAAAGGTGAGGGTCCATCGGGACATTCCTCTCTGTCCAAGAAGAAGGACTTGAAGGGTAAGTCCCACCGTCGGTCGTGGGGCGGGAGGAGGTCCCTTCCCGGATATCGACACTCGAGCCCGGTCGAGGTTGCTGCTAAGGCTGCTAGCTTCACAGTGTCCCGTCAGGTCTGCGGCCGAGACACCAGTCGCGCGGTCAAGATTTTCTCAACCCGTCGGACGGGCTGTAAACTGGGAAGCCAACAACCCTTCTTCACTGGTTCCCCGGTGGAAACAGAGGACTTGCCTGCGCCTCCTGTGCCGGAGTCCCGGTTAAGGTTCTCGAGCCGAGGGAGGAATGGGTTTCCCCACTCCCTCCCAGACCCACCCGGAAACACGAAGGTCTCGGACCTCTTCTCAGTCAGCCGATCCGCCAACATCAAGCGGTCTTGGTCTTGGCACCGAGGAAAATGGCGGCGCCGCTCGTCCTCGGAGGGAAGGCTTTGGCGCAAATTGCATCGACGCTACGAGGACTTGATGTGGCAGCAGCTCCTTCCGACCGGGAACAAGCCGACCCCATCACCTTCCCTGGCCATTAAGTGGCTGTCACCAGAGCAGCCGAAACAACCCCTCATGGTTATCGACGCCGAAGCCGGTGCCGGTTGTTCGGCCAAAACCAGCTGTGCCACCCATTGTGGTGGAACCCCCACTTCCACAACCTAAATCTGGGGCTCTGACCAAGGATTCTTGGTCGGGTCAGGGGGTTGCCCCATCGGTTGTCGGTCACTCTCACTCCCAATCGGCCTCGACAGGTGGAGGGTGGCTCAGGCCCTCGGCAGCTGTTCGCAGACTCCTGGGAGTCTGATGATGACTCTTCCCTGTTCTCCAAGCCCCTCTACCTGGAGTCCACAGGGGGACAGTCAGTGAACGAGAGCCCATCCTCGTTCATGGGTATGCTTCGGCTCATCTCAGAATCTACTGGGATGAAGCGCGAACCCTTTTCAAAGCGGGCCAAGTATCCCCTCACGGAGATACTAGACTGAGGGGATTCTCCCACGGAGGCCTTTCCGGTGGCTGAAGCCATTGTTGGCCCAGCTCTGGAGTTGTGGCAGCAGCCGGCTTCTTGTCCTACTCCTTCGGCCAGGATGGCCAGGAAGTATGCGGTCCCCACTCTCCGGATTTTCAGAGCACCCCTGTGCGGAGGGGCTTGTGACCAACAGCGTTTTGCGGTGTTCGGAGCGTAAGGGCGTGGACAAGCCTCCCGATAAGAGTCCAAGCTGGACAACGCCGGGTGTAAAGTCTCGCCTCGCGTCCTCCCTAGCCTTCATCCAGGCCAGTTCGGCCGTACTGATGGCACACTTTTCCCACACCTTATGGGCTCCTGGGTGGGTGATTCCTCATCTCCAGCTGACCTCCAGACTCGGAGGTCAAGCAGGTGCGGGATCAGGGAAGAGCGGTGGCAAAGCAGCAGCTCCAAACTGCTCTTGACATTGGAGACTCTTGTGCCCGGTCAGTAGTGGCCGCAGTGGCCATGCGCCGTAGAGCCTGGCTGCGGATCTCCACCTTCACGGCTGAAACCCAGCACAAGCTGGCAGACGTCCCCTTCCTGGGTACCGACTTGTTCGGTCCTGGGGTGAAGGGTCATTTGCAGAGGATCGAGAAGTCCAGTGCCACCTTGGACTCTGTCACATCTGCCCAGAAGGACAAGGCGCCAGCAGCAGCGTAAGCCTTTCGGCCTTCTGCCCCTAACACGTCCGGCCCAGCTACACCAGCATCAGGGCCAGCAGGCTCGCGCCAGCACCCCAAAGCCAAGCCTGCAGCTTCCTTCAGCAGGAAGCCGGGAAGGAAAGGCCCAGGAAGTCCCTCGGCCGGTTCCTCCTCCAAGCCTGCCCAGTGACAGGTTGAGGGGTATCACCTCCAGCCTCGTCGCTTCCCCCCGTAGGGGGACGGCTCCGCCACTTCCTTTCTGCCTGGTCCGCTATCACCACGGACCGCTGTGTGTTGGAAGTGGTAGGAAAGGGTCTGCCTCTGGAGTTCGAGCAGGCCCCGTCCTTCCGAGCCGGCGCCCCACGGGGGGCTACGGGGTCCGCGGCTTCTCTATTGGCCCATCGAGCCGACATTGCCCTGCTCCTCCAGAAGGAGGTGATCAGAGAGGTGGCGGATCCTCCACCAGACCCCGAGTTTGTGTCCAGGTATTTCCTGGTCCCAAAACGGACGGGGGGGGGGCTGGCGCCCCATTCCAGACCTACACGACCTGAACAGGTTCCTAAGGTCTCGAACCTTCAGGATGGTCACTCTGGCTCAGATCTTTCCATCCTTGGAACGAGGCGTGTGGTTCTGTTCTCTGGACCTCCAGGACGCGTTCTTTCACGTCCCAATCCGTCTGTCCCACCAGCGATTCCTCCGCTTCAGAGCAGAGGGGTCCCTTTACGAGTTCCGGGCCATGCCCTTCAGCCTCTCTCCAGCTCCCAGGGTCTTCACCAAATGCATGGCAGTGGTGACAGCATTCCTGCGGCGCCGAAGGGTCCGGGTGTACCCTTACCTGGACGACTGGCTGATTGCAGCCCCCTCCAGACTGGAGGTGGAGCAGTCCAGGGATCTGGCCCTCCAGGTCTGCTCTCAGGTTGGCCTCCTCAGCGAGGCCAAGTCGGAACTCGTGCCAACGCTGGTGATTCAATTCATCGGGGCAGAGCTCGACTCTCTTCGAGCCAGATCACGGCTCCCGGCGGACAGGGCCAAGGTTCTTTCCTCCTTTGCCCAATCATTTCTAGTTGGGCAATTGCGCCCTGCCCGGGACCTCCTGTGCCTCATGGTGGCCTGCACCAGCGTGGTCCGTTGGGCCCGTTGGCACATGCATCCCCTACAGTGGGGACTGGCCAGCCAGTGGTCACAGCGCTCCGGTCCTTTGGACCAGCCAGTGTCAGTGACCCAGGAGATGTGGAACGCTCTCCAGTGGTTGATCATTCCAGCTCATCTGCAGGAGGGCATCCCTTTTGTCCGCCCCGAGCTGACGGTCACTCTATCGACCGACACCTCTCAGATGGGTTGGGGTGCCCATCTGGGGGAGCACAGAGCACACGGCCTCTGGTCCCCTCGGGAGTCTCAATGCCACATCAACCTGCTGGAGCTTCGTGCGGTCTGACTAGCCCTCACCACCTTCGCTCTGTTTGTACGGGGTCAAGTGGTCCAGGTCCAGACGGACAATACCACGACCATGTACTACCTAAACCGCCAGGGCGGGACGCGCTCCTTGCTCCTGTGCAAGGAAGCTCTCCGCACTTGGTCCCTCGTGCGCAGTCTGGAGGCGGATCTCCTAGCCATCCATGTGGCAGGAGCCTCCAACACTCTGGCCGGTGCCCTAAACCGGATAGGTGCTGCATCTCGCGAGTGGTCTCTCCTGCCGGAGGTAGTGCACGATCTGTTCTCCCACTGGGGCACACCTCAGGTGGACCTGTTTGCCTCCAGGGAGAATGCGAAGCTGAGGCTGTTTCATGCCCGCCCCCCGCTGCAGGGGGATGCCTTCTCGAGGCCATGGACCCCGGGCCTCTTCTACGTCTTTCTCCCATTTCCCTTGATCCACAAGGTGCTTCTCAAGGCGAGGAGGGACAAGGCGTAGGTGATTCTGGTAGTCCCAGACTGGCCCCGCCAGTTCTGGTACCCAGATCTCATCCGCCTCAGCTCCAGTCTCCCGAGGCGGCTTCCATCCCGCCCAGACCTGATCTCAATCAATCAGAGGAAGGTACTCCACCCAGACCTTCAATCCCTGCACCTGTCGGCCTGGTTCCTGAGCGGCTAGAGTTCCAGGCCTTGGGTCTTTCCGACGAGGTCCTCAACATAGTTGAGGCGTCCCGTAAAGAGTCGACCAGAAAATGCTATGCCTTCAAATGGAAGAGATTCTCCATTTGGTGTTAGGATAAGGGGTTGGACCCTTCCTCCTGCTCCTTGGCCAGCATTCTGGACTACCTGTGGTCCCTTTCTCGGCTAGGGCTTTGGTCGACACCCTTAAGGTGCACCTGGCAGCCATCTCTGCTTACCGGGTGCGGGATGGAAAGCAGTCGGTGGCGCAGGAGAAGGTGGTCGGACGCTTTTTTAAAGGCCTTGATCACATATCCCCTCCGGTGCAAGAACCTCCACCTCCGTGGGATCTACTGCTGGTATTGGCTAAGCTCATGGGCAAGCCATTCAAACCGATGCACAGGTGTGACATCTCTCACGTGTCGTGGAAAACCGCCTTCTTGGTGGCTATCACGTCAGCCAGAAGGATGAGAGAGCTCCAGGCGCTTTCCATAGAGTCTCCCTATCTGGTCTTCCACAGGGACAAGGTTGTCCTGCACCCCACCTGAAATTCCTTCCGAAGGTGGTGTCGGAGTTTCACCTTAACCAGGTGTTGACTCTTCCGGTGTTCTACCCCAGTCACACCTCGGAGGCCGACTATAGGCTCCATACTTTGGACCCTAGAAGAGCGCTCTCTTACTATAAGGAGCGGACAGCTGAATTTCAGGGAGAGGTTCGCCAGCTGTTTGTCACCTACGCTGAAGCTGCACCTGGCAGACCTGCAGCCAAGCGGACGATAGGCAGGTCTGTCACCTCCTGCATAGATATCTGCTATAGGTTGGCGGGCATGGAACCTCCCAAAGGGATAAGAGCTCATTCTGCCCGCCATACCGCTGCTTCAGTAGCTGCTTCCAGGGACATCTCTATCCAGGAAATCTGCAGGGCTGCTACCTGGAAGTCAGCACACACCTTCATTGCCCATTACCACATCGACCTTGAGTCATGCCAGGATGCTGGTTTTGGGACCTCTGTTCTCCAGTCCTTGTTTCCTAAATAGGGGGTGTGCGCCTTGCCTCCCTCCTCCCGGAGAACTGCTAGGAGTCTGCCAAGAAGTGTGGATTGAACAACATATCCATGTCCCTAGAAATACAGGTTACTCACCTGTAACAGGAGTTCTAGGAGTGGTATATGTTGTTCATCCACACAACCCACCCGACCTCCCCGGCTTCGACGCACAACCTGGCTTCCAGCGGGCTAGATCTGGCGTCATGGGGCGGAGCTGAGAGATTTATCACCTGGGTGGGTGGGAGGAGCCAGCTTGAAGACCTTCCGGCAAGGAAACCTGCCAAGAAGTGTGGATGAACAACGTATACCATTCCTAGAATTCCGGTTACAGGTGAGTAACCTGTATTTTTTGCCAAAGGTGGTGTCAGAGCTTACTCTGAATCAAGCCATCCTCCTTCCTGTTGCCAGTCTAGGGGAAGCATTGCTCCACACTTTGGATGTACATAGATTACTCTTGATATTATGTGCGTTGCACGAAGAACTGCAAAAAGTCCTTGCAGCTGTTTGTTCCTTTTGCCCTGGGAAAGAGGGTGTACCAGTTTCATAATAGTGTCTGTCCAGTTGGTTCTCCAACTGTATTATTTTCTGTTATAGGAAGTACAGTAAGGCACTTCCTTGGACTGTCAAGGCCCACTCTACCAGAAGCATGGCCACATCTGTTGCCTGTTTCAGAGGGGTCTCAGCAGCAATGTGCTGCTGCCACTTGAAGGTACAGCCCACACTTTTACTAGACTCTACAGCCTGGACAGTGCCTCTAGAAAGAGGACAGGTTTGGGCCTAGCAGTACTTACAGGGCCTGCTTTTGGAGGCTGTTGCTTTCCAACCACCAGACTGTTTATCTCCTCTAAGAGTTCCAAACAGGTAGTACCTGCGCTCTGGAAGGGAGAGAGGTGCGCTGCTAAAGGCAGCCAACCCAAACAATACTCAGAGTTCCAGACTGCAGCACTCCAAGTCCATATGAAACAAGCATTTGTCAATGCCGAATGTGTGCTTGCTGGCATTTTCATTGGTAGTGTAGGAGTTAGAGAGAGATGCATAATAGGAATGGCAATGAAGTATTTAACTGAAGCCAACCCCACCACCACCCTGATGAGAATGACAGGCATTGGGGTGTGCCTTTGGGCCTTCGGGCATAACGGCCATGCCAGTTCACCACACCCTACCCTGCAGACACCGACAAGTGTCACGGTGTGCCTTGGGGTCTTTGGGCCTTATGCTCACCCCCATTCCATCAGGAAATACAGTGAGATGGGTGCAGTATAGGTGAATGGGGTGAACTTTGGGGCAGAAGAGTCCAAGGCACACCTCGACGCCTGTCACTTGGTGGGGGTGGAATGGCAAGAGCATTACAGGTGACCATCCCAAATCACACCCCTGATGCCTGTCAGTCTCTACAAGGTGGGGCGTTATGGTTGGACACCCTAACGCCTCAGGCATTCATTGGTATTTTCACTCCAGATTTTCAACATGGGTTTTTTGTGACTCCCACCTCATGAACCATGGTAATATCAGTTTGTTAGCCAAAAGCTGATTTTGCACAGCGACTAAGCCTATTGGCACCACAGGTGCGAAAACACATTTCAAACAGGATGTGAAAAATGACAGCTGTACTGTTCATGGGGAGATGTAAAAAATGGCAATGTTGAAAATCTGGAGTGAAAATATAAAAAAACTGGTGAAGTCACAAGCGTGCGTAGAAACTGTGTAACGCACTCCCGTAATGTAGTTAGTTTGGGAATTTTTTAAAGCACATTGTCAACACAGGCATTTTGGGACCTCTGCTCATGAACAGTGTCACTGTGATTTTCTTAATCTGTCCCGAACACTGATTTCCCACAGCAACCACGCATTTCTGCGCCGGAAGTGCGAAAACACATTTCGGCCAGGGTGTGAAAAATGACAGCTGTACTGTTCATGAGAAGGTGTGGAAAATGCCAGTGTTGAAAATCTGGACTGAAAATATTACTAATTGTGAACTTAGAAGGATGATGGAAACTGCGAATGTATGCTCGTAACACAGTCATTTTATGGACTTTTGTCACCAAATTTTAACATAGCCATTTTAAGACCTCTGCTCATGAGCAGTGTCACTGTGATTTTCTTAATCTGTCCCGAACATTGATTTTGCACACCAACTGCGCCATTGTGCGCTACATGCGAAAACACATTTGTGCGAGATGTGAAAATGACAGCTGTACTGCTCATAAGGAGATGTGGTAAAATGGCAATGTTGAAAATCTGGAATGAAAATATAAAAATTAATGAAGTTCTGAGCATGCGTAGGAACTGCATAACCTGCCGTCGTAATAGTCATTTTTGGAATTTTTCACAAATTTTCAATATAGGGGTTTTAGGGGCCTGCCTCATGGTTGCCACTGTCATTTCATTACTCGGTCCCAAAGGTGGTTCCGCGCAGTGACCGTGAAATCACCTTTCAGGACCGAATAACAAAATGACAGTGACTGAGTTCATGAGGTGGGGCCCCAAGAACCCCATGATGAAAATATGGTGAAAAAATTCCCCAAAATGGCAGAGATGTGCACCAAAGTTGGAAAAAAAAAAAAACATTTATGCCATTATACAGCTTACCTGCATTTCTTCAGTTTGCGGTCAGCTTTGAAGACTGCAGACGTGTTCCCGGTCCACCGAAGATCATCGTGCTGGGCTCCGGAGGGAAGTATGGGGTCAGGGGAGGTGGGTGCGCAGAGGGTGTGTTGGGGGAGGGGAGCAAGACAGTCAACAAGGAACCTTTTTCCTTTTCTTCAGGAAGACGACGTGGACTTTTGCCACGCTGGGTGGGCGTGGCGTGGCAGCTGGAAGGTTATTTTTTTGGGTAGTGGAGCTGACGGGGATTGGGCACCGTCAGCCATACCAACTTTTACCACGCTGGGGTGGGTTCAGCGTGGCATCTTCTTCAGGAAGACGATGCAGGACTTTTCTCACGCTAGTGGGCTCCAGCATGGTAGCTGGAAGGTTTTTTCTTTTGGGGTTGGGGGCCGACGGGGATTGGACACCTGCCGGGTCACATAGTGTACACTGGTGAGGGACAGATGAGCACGCTGGGTGGGTTTCAGCGTGCCACGCAAGTGTTCGGGACAGTCAGACAATTCAGGTGCAGTGAAGACATACATGTAGGCAATTTAACTCGACGCACTGCATCTGAACGGCTGTCTTAGACAGCTCGGACATTCATTGGCGCAGTGCAGCCGCGCCTGCAAAAGGGACGAGGGCATTGGAAGTGGAGGAGGCACACCTACGAAAACCCGTATGGTGGCACTATGTTTCTTGCACATGCGTGCAAGCAAACATAAAAACCACGCTTGGCCCTCGATTCAAATGAAGAAATTTCACATTTATTGCTGCAAAATTCGGCTCAAGTAAGCAAGCAGACTTTAGCATATCACTCTGTGCAGACATACCCAGCGCCTCAGCATGAAGCCTTCTTGGGGGAGCATGACTCAAATAAGGAATTTCCTGCTTTTAAACAATTAGCAGTGAGTGCTAGTGCATGACATCACAAATCACATGTAGTAAAAGGATCTCTTGCAAAAATATTTAAAGCAAACTGTTACCAAAATACAAACATAATTTTTATGTTGTTACACTATTACTACTACATTTAAATTTCAAATAACCAACACTCAGTACTTTGGAAAGAGATGATGTAAAGTAAAAAGTTATTAAATGCTTGGATAAACTATATATGGCACCAATAAAAAAGTATAGCTATTAGAAGAGATATTCTATATATGAATCCAACCTTAACTATAGATCTTATTTCGAGTGGGAGCTCTTGCAGCAGGCTACACCATAAGGACTATGCCGCCAGGCACTAGGACCCCACGGAAAATTCTTGGCTAGCAGTACCCAGCAGGGACCATCTCTGCCATCTGCCAATTGTATAAAGATGGTGATCCCCAGCCACTCACCAGTTCTTTCCCGCCGTCGACCCGTTCACATCGGCTCCATGGATTACTGCATGCTAACAGTCGATCGCCAGTTTAGAAAACATTAAAAGTATCGCTTTTACCACAAATTTCTTCGCCGTCGTCATCTGTCCAGCGCCTGAAATTGAAGTGCGTGAGCAGGAAGCAGATTCCGGCCCGAGACGGTCAGTTTGCCTGCCTCATCTGCCTGGGGCCGGTCACAATACCGACTCCTGCCCGCACTGCAAGAAGTTCAGTCGCTGAACTTGCATCCGTCGTCTGAAAAGACACCTTTTTGAACAGCAGCTGGCCACCATGCAAAAGACCCCGTCAAGCCTAGGATCCTCCTCTTCTTCGGGGTTGGGGACTTCTCGCAAGAAGAAGAAAATGTCCAGTGGAAATCACCATCACGATGATGAGGACCGCTCTGATTCCCAATCCAGGTCTCTGCATAGGAAGACAGCCAGCTCCAGTCCGAGGTCGGACTCTGCTTTACCTCGACAGATTGACCTCAATCACCAACGATGCGTGGGTCCTCCAGTCAATAGAGCTGGGTCATGTGTTGGAATTTCTTCAAATGCCCCCGGACAATCTCCCGGTCCAAACTACCAAACTCCCCCTCCCACGACCAACTCATCTGGGAGGAATTACAATCCCTTCTAGACAAGGCAATAGAGCACATTCCAGCACCATAGTGGGGAAAGGGCTGTACTCCCGTTTCTTCCTGATTCCCAAGAAGACAGGTATCTACGCCCGATTCTGCACCTGAGCCTCTTGAACAAGTATATAGAGTACAAGAGATTCAGGATGGTCAGGGCATTCTTTCCATGTTGCATCAAGGGGACTGGCTCTGCTCCCTGGACATGCAAGATGCCTACCTCCATATTCTGGTGCTTCCAGCTCACAGGAGGTTCCTGAGGTTCTCCTTTCAAGGAAGGCACTTCCAGTTTCGGGCCTTGCCCTTCGGCCTTTCCTTGGCACCTCATGTGTTCACAAAGTGCCTAGTGTAGTGGCAGCAGCTTTAAGGAGACAGGGACACTTCGTTTATCCCTATCTCGACGATTAGCTTCTGACCACCGCAACGAGGGGTCAGTTTCTGGCAGCCTTAGAGGACACCTTCAGCCTGTTCTGCTCCCTGGGAATCACCCTACACATGGCCAAGTCGATCCTGACATCATGTCAGAGGCTTCAATACATTGGTGCAATCTTGGACATGGAGTAAGGGCAGGCCTTCCTCCCACCAGACAGGGTAATACGTCTTCACTCTTTGGCCTACAAAGTCTCAGCTGCTCGCCAAGTCCCAGCTCGAACCATGTTCCAGCTCCTGATCGTTTCCTCAGCACGTCTCTTTATGAAAGTTCCTCATTGGACTCTCTGAGTGCTGTGGTATCAGAGAGAGGACGATCTCGACCAACCGGTCTCTATCTCCAGTGCACTGGTTCAGACCCTCTCTTGGTGGCTCTCGCCACAGAATCTAGAGTCCGGGGTCTCTTCAGAGAGAAGCTCTCACAACCGATGCCTCAGGCCTAGGTTGGGGGAGCTCATTTTCAGAACCATCAGACTGAAGGGGCATGGTCTTCCCTAGAACTGATCCTCCAGTCCAATATTCTGGAGATGAGGGTGATTCTGTATGCTCTACAAGCGTTTCTCGTGGAATATCGTCCAGGCCCTCTGTTGGTACAGACAGAAAACATGTCAGTCGTTTATTACATCAACAAGCAGGGAGGAAATAACTCCTATGTTTTTTGTCGGGAGGCTATGAGAGTGTGGTTCTGGGCTCTAGCTCATGGCCTATTGCTCACTGCGGTGCATGTTCCAAGGGTCCAAAATGTCTTGGCCGACTCCCTAAGCCGGTCTCAATCAAAGACTCACAAATGGGAACTTCTGCAGTCTATAGTGGACAGTCTCTTCCAAAGATGGGGTGTCCAGAGCTGGACCTCTTCGAGTCCCCATGCAACACAAAACTGCCCAGTTTCTGCTCACTCGATCATGTGCCTGGTGTTTTCTGGCAAGACGCATTGTCCCTCTGTTGGAGAGGGAGGTTTCTGTATGCCTTTTCTCTCCTGCAAAGAGTTCTGCTCAGACTCCAGGCGGAAGAAGTGAAGATGATTCTCGTAGCTCCGCTTTGGCCTCATCAAGTGTGGTTCCCTCTACTGCAGCAGCTGGTAGTGGAACCTCCGATTCCCCTGTCTTTGTCCTCCTGATGACTGTCACAAGAGCAGGGCAGGTTGGTTCACCCATATCTCTGGTCCCTACACCTGCATGCCTGACATCTGCAGACGTAGTCACGAAACGTTCTGGAGCATCTCCCAGAGTGGCTGAGGTCTTTGGTTGCAGCTAGAAAACCTTCCACTAGGGTTGCCTACACCATGAAGTGGAAGCGCTTTTGCTTATGGGCCTCCAGTCGGAGGTCTGGATCCCCTCCTGTGCACTCTAAATGCTGTCCTTGAGTATCTCCTCTCCCTGTTAGAGTCAAGCCTCCGATATTCCTCCATCAAGGTACACCTCTCTGCATATCATATCGGTGGATGACAAATATGTTGCCCAGACTGATCTGGCTCGAACATTTTTAAGGGGAATGCTTCACCTTAAACCTCCCATTAGGGACCCTATGCCTCCTTGTGATCTTTTTGTTTTTGTTAGAAAAACTTACGTTGCCTCCCTTCGAACTAGCCGTGGATTACGAGCTAAATTTATTTTTGTTGTGGAAAGCGTTATTTTTAGTTGCCGTTACTTCCGCTCAGAGGATTTCCGAGCTTCAGGCTGTGATGACCAAAGAGCCGAACTTAATTTTCCACAAGGACAGGGTGTCCTTGAGGACTAATTCTAAGTTCCTACCTAAGGTGGTCTCTCAGTTTACACTTAATCAGGACATCATCCTTCTGGTGTGTTACCTGGAGCATACTAATCGAGAGGAGGCTCTACTTCACACTCCGGATGTTCACAGAATGCTTAGGTACTACATCAACCGTACTCAGACTTTGAGAAAATCTGACCTACTTTTTGTTCCCTTTACTCCGAGAACTCTCGGCGCACCCGTGGCAAAGCAGACTCTGTCCAGATGACTAGTCCATTGCATCACCTACTGGTACAATAAGTACAACAAACCCTTACCGGGTTTGGTTAAGGGTCATTCGACCAGGGGTGTTTCTGCCTCATTTGTGGCATCTTGAAATGTTTCTGCAGTAGCTACTTGGAGCTCAGTGCACACTTTCGTGAAGCACTACAGCCTGGACATTGCTTCCTGGCGGAGAGCTGGATTTGGGTTGGTGGTGCTTCAAGGCCTATTGTCTTGAAGCTTCTCCCACTTCTCAGTTTTCCACCTCCTAGTCCATTCGGGATCATTTTTATTACTGCTTGGTACTCTGTCCTTATGGTGTAGCCTGCTGCAAGAGCTCCCACTCGAAGTAAGATAGTACAGTTACGTAAGAACGTACCATAACAGTAGATCTTACTTCGAGAGGGCTCTTGCAGTAGGTATTCACATATAGGACCAAGCCGCCAGGTGTCAGGACCCCATGGAAAAACTTATAGTTGGCAGTCTCTGCCCCCACGTCAGGTGATCAACGTCAGACTACATCAGTATAAAAGGGTGGTCCCCGTGCCCGCCTTCCAGTTCTTTCCCACTGTCGGCTTGTGAAAGTTCCTCGCGGTAGAACAGCACTCGTTTATCTCACCTTTTTCGGCTAAAGATTATCGCTTTTTGGCCTGTTTTCACATTTTTCTTGTAATTTTGCGAATTTCAACATCTGCTGTATATGTCGTCCCTGACGCCCTCCAAATCGCATAAAAACAAGTGCGGCTTATGTGGTTCCCAACTCCCTCATAAGGATGGCCATTCTATGTGCCTTTTCTGCTTAGGTCCGGAGTGCCAGCACTGCCAAAAATTCAGTTCAGCTACCCGTAAAAGGAGGCAGCAATCCCTGGAAGCCCACCTACTCAAGAAGAAAATGGCATCCATGGAGAAAGAATTGAAAAAACTTAGGCAGGTATCCACCTCCCCTGAAGGCCACAAAAAGAAAAGGGACAAAGAGAAGAACCAGGACTCGTCGTCCACAGCTGCCGAGACTTTGGCTGGAGTCGCAGCCCTCAAGGTATCTGCCCCTCCAGGGGACCGATCCTCAACGGCGGTCTTGGTGGCTACCAAGGCGGCATCTCCCCTCTTGGTGGGCTTAGCCCCGGCGGAAGCCTCCGGGGCAAAGGAGGCCTCCACTCCCACCGAGGCTGCTCCTCCTTTGCGGCCTTCCGGTCAGAGTGGGTCCGGTGAGTCGGATGCTGGTTCTTCCGACGTCCGCCTGGACAAGACTGCTAAGTCAGTTGCCGGCACTGCTGACGACCACCCAGCCCGTTCCTCTTCCACTAAGTCTGTTCAGCCTTCTGGACAGAGTGAGTCTGCTAAGCCGGTCGTCAGCCTCTCTGACAACCGCCTAGCCAGTGAACCCACGTCAGGCTCTGATGTCTTGCCCAACGCCCGGGATTCGCTGCAGCATGTTGTGATGTTGCCTCAGATCCCTCCATCCCTCAGGCCCCCGGATTCTGCTTCTCCTTCGGCTGGGGCGGGATACAGAACGCTGCTGTCAGGTGTGCCCCCGGCGCCGATACTCAAGCGCCGGACCCAACGTCAGCCTCCGGTATCCTGCTGCCCGACAGAGACCCACTCCTCCGCCAGGCCTTCCGGGGTCATCCTACTCCGGGCCCAACATCTTCTCCATCCAGTCCACCTGCAGGGCTAATGCCAGGCACTTCTGCTCCATCAGAGCCCCTGGTGCCAGAGTACCCGGTACCCCAGTATCTGACGCCGCATTACCCGGCACCTCAATGCCCAACGCTGGGCTTCCCGCTGTCGGGCTATTGATACTCGTACTACGGGTTTCCCAACTACCCATAGCCGAGCCCCCCTCCTCCGCAGCTGGTGGTGGATCTGAAGGAGGTCTTGGCCCCCTGGTGAGCAGAAGCCATGGCCCAGCTCACCAGGGAGGTTGAATGTCTTCTACAGACGCCGGTCCCTACGCTTGGACCCCTTACATCAGCAACAAGAGATCCCTCCCCCTTTACCCAACGCCAGAGGAGAACCATCTGGCTCTCGGCTTGGGGAAGAGATGCACCCCCGAGCTAACCCCAGAGGGGTCGTCCCACACACCCCCCCCCCCCAACAGGGAGGAATCTTCCTCTTCAGAACCATCCGACTCAGACTCAGATCTCTCTCATCCTGTGGACGAGCCACGTACTCCAGAAAATACCAGGCCAAGGGACCATCCAGAGGACCCTTCTTTTCTGGAGTTACTAAGAAAAATCCAGGATACCTGTCAGTGGCAATCAGTGGAGCCAGACCCACAGCGTAAAAAACTCGCTGCCCATCTGGATCTGCCAGAAACTGTCCAAAACTGATTCCACCCTGGCTTGAGCCTCACGCGGATCTTGTCTCCACTGTTTGGAAACGACCTTCCTCGCTATTCCCCCTTCCTAGGAAGGCGGATAGGCTTTACCAGGTTCCAGAGGGTAAAGACTGTCTTGGTCTTCACCCCAAGGCGGATTCAGTGATGATTAGCGCCGCTCATGGCCGTTCCGCCAACCCAAAACACCTCAGCTCGTCCCCCCTGACAAGGAGTCACGGCTTCTGGACCAGTATGGGAAGAAGATTTATGCATCTTCGATCCTAGGAATAAGGGCCCTTAACTACATCGGCCACATGGAGGATTACCAAAAGTCTCTCCTTAGTCAGGTAGAAGATAAACTGGACTCCCTTCCTGATTCACAAACCAAACAGGAACTGGGAAACCTTGTCTGTTTTGCACGTTCGGCCTGTAGGCACATGTTACATGTCACAGGCAACGCGGTGGACACAGCAGATAGCTTGGCTTTCGCCGTAGGCTTACGATGTCATGCCTGACTCCGCTTGTCAGGATTGGTCCCTGAATTGCAGACTGCCATCCAGGATGCTCCCTTCCGGGGTTCTGTGCTGTTTGGGGGTGATGTCAAAGACATCATAACCGAACTACAGGAAAAGGGTATTGCACTTAAATCTGTTCAAACTTTGTACAGACCTGCTCAAGGGCAGCGGCGTTCCTTTCAACGCCAAACCAAAAGCAAACACAGGCTAAATGCCCCAACAAGCGTAGAACCCCTCCAGCATCCAAGCTTCCCCCAGTAAAAAACCTTGCCCGCCACCTCCTGACACTCTCTGCCTCTGGCCATTCCAGAGGAACTCGCGGGGGGGGTGGGGGTTCTCCTCTCATCTATCGGGTTGGGAGAGGATAATGGCAGATGCTTGGGTGCTCCTGCTAATATCAGCCAGTCACTCAATAAAGTTTCTGGAGAAACCACCTTGCAGACCACCCCCTCAGTCATCGTACTCCCCGCAACATCTTCCTCTGGCACTAGAAGAAATCCAGTCTCTTCTGCTGAAGGCGGCGATAGAACCCGTCCCCACCCCCCTTCAGAGGAGGGGTTACTATTCTCATTTCTTCCTAGTACCAAAGAAGACAGGAGACTTGAGACCTATCCTAGACCTCAGCCCCCTAAATCACTTTGTGGAGTACAAGCGTTTCAGAATGCTCTCCTTGCAGAGTCTTCTTCCAGTGCTTCAGCCGGGACAGTGGCTATGTGCTCTGGCTATGCAGGACGCATACCTGCATATCCCCCATGCCCTTCCCGCCACAGATACCTTCGGTTTTCTTTTCAAGGGCCCACTACCAGTTCAAGGCTCTCCCATTTGGTCTTTTCTCGGCACCCCGACTGTTTACCAAATTTCTGGCAGTGGTGGCAGCCCACGTGCGTACTCAGGGAGTGCAGGTCTTCCCTTATCTGGACGACTGGCTGTTAGCGGCCCCATCCATGGGGTAACTCCTGCACTCCCTTTCCCTTACCCTGCAGGTTTTCACCAGCCTGGCTATAACCATCAACCAGGCCAAGTCCCAGTTGGTCCCTTGCCAACGTCTACAGTTGTTCATTGGGGCAGTGCTGGACACGCCCCTAGGCAAAGCCTTTTTGCCCCCGGACAGGGCCGAGACTCTTTAGAATCATGCTCGTCTGTCCAGCCTCAGGCGGGTAGGAGCCAGGAAGGTCCTTTGCCTTCTCGGGCTTATGGCGGCTACTATTCCAACGGTTCCTTTAGCTCGGCTCCACATGAGTCTCCCAAAGGACACTTCAGTTGCAGTGGAACCAAATTCTGGACAACCTGGACCATGAAGTCCTAGCGTCAGATCCCATGATCAGGGACTTGCAGTGGTGGATAGTTCAGGAGAACCTCAGTCTGGGGGTCCCGTTTTACACCGACCCTCCAGTCCAGACTCTGACAACGGACGTGTTGGAAGGGCTGGGGTGCCCACCTCGGGTCTCACAAGTCACAGGGAAGCTGGTCTCATCTCGAGTGGAAACTTCACATCAGTGTGCTCGAGCTGAGGGCAGTCCTCTATGCCCTATAGGCTCTTCTTCCCTTCATTCTTCCCCGTCATCTTCTGGTTCAATCAGACAACATGTGCATAGTCTGGTACCTTGACAAACAGGAAGGCACTCGTTCCTACCCTCTATGCCGGGAGGCAATGAGAGTCTGGTACTGGGCAGCCCAGCACAACCTTCACCTGACCACAGTTCATGTTCCGGGAGTGGAAAATACTCTGGCCGACAATCTCAGCCACTCGTCAGCCAGGGCCCACGAATGGGAATTAGATCTAAAGGTCGTAAACGTCATTTTTCAGCAGTGGGGGACTCCTCAGGTGGACCTCTTCGTCTCCCCCGATAATGCCAAGCTTCCCGCCTTTTGCTCGCTCACTCCAGGGCAAGACATTTTCTGGTGGAACGCACTGTCTTTCTGTTGGAGGAACAAATTCGTTTGTCTTCCCTCCCATTCCTTTGATTCCGAGAGTGCTGAACAAGCTTTGGGCAGAGGGGGTACGAAGGATCCTTATCGCTCCCTTCTGGCCCAAGCAAGTTTGGTTCTCTCTTCTGCAACAGTTTTCCGAGGAACTTCCACTTCCTCTTCCTCTGTCGCAGCAATTGTTGACCCCAGGATCAGGGGACTCTGGTTCATCCAGATCTCAAATGACTCCATGTCCATGCGTGGCTCCTTCAGACATAGCCAAGGCGTGCTTCGGAGTCTCCCCTCTGGTGGCGGACATTTTGATAGAGGCTAGAAAGTCTTCCACCAGATCCACTTGGAAGCACCAAGTGAGGTTGACAGACTCCCGCACAGCGACGGCACAATATTGATGCAGGTATTGTGCCGCCCAAGCCCCCAGTGTTTTCTGCGGGGGGGCTCTGCACCCCCCGGACTTTAGGATTCCAACTCCAGGTCAGAGTTGGTCCGGGGAGGGGCCTGGACACTGGGGGAAGGCAAAACACGGAAACAGACCATTGCAGCGACTGTCACTGTAGCGGTCATTTTCCATGTGTCGGGCAAAAGGGGGCCACCCCGATCCACCTATGCTATGAAGTGGAAATGGTTCTCCATCCGGGTGAGCTCTAAGGACTTAGAGCCCTTTTCGTGCCCAGCTAACAAAGTCCTGGATTACATGCAACACCTGTTTGATCTGGGTCTTAGTCATTCTTCTTTAAAGGTTCATTTGGCAGCAATTTCAGCCTACCACATTCTCATTGGAGACTGGTCTTTTGCTCAACTGGAAGTCTCTAAGACCTCCCTCAAAGGGGTTCTCCATCTGATACCCCCTATCCATAATCCTGCCCCTCCATAGGACCTGAATTTCATCCTGAAGAAGTTCACACTGCCCCACTTTGAACCAGCAGCAGAGGCAGATCTAAAGTTTCTTTCTTGGGAGACACTTTTTCTGGTGGCCATCAGTTCGGCTAGGCGAATTTCCGAGCTCCAAGCCTTGATGTGTAAAATCCCATACCTGATTTTCAACAAGGAACGAGTGGCTATGGGCACCAACCATAAGTTCCTTCCCAAGGTGGTGGCTGAGTCTACGCTGAACCAATCCTTTGACTTACCGGCCTTTTTCATGGAGCACTCCAATCATGGAGAGTATCTTTTGCATACTCTGGATGTACGTAGAATCCTGAGATACTACACCGATCGGACCAAGAATCTCAGGAAAATGGATCAGCTATTTGTTTCTTTCGCACTCAAAAGAGAAGGCAATGCAAATGTCAAGCAGTGCCTGTCTAAGTGGTTAGCGAATTGCATCACTTTCTGTTATGACAAGTACAACAAAACTCTTCCGGGTCAGGTCAGAGGTCACTCCACTAGAGGGGTAGCTGCTTGTTGCAAGAATGTGTCAGCAGCAGGTATCTGTGGAGCCGCAACTTGGACTTCCGTCCATACCTTCGCGAAATACTACAGTTTGGACATTGCCTCTCGCTGTAGAGCAGGCTTCGGATTGGCTTTTCTGCGGGGCCTCCTATCATGAGACCTGCTCAGCCCTGATATATATCAGTTGTGGATGACAATCCTCCTCCCGTATTTCTTTTTGTTCCAGACTGCTTGGGACTCAGTCCTATATGTGAATACCGACTGCAAGAGCCCTCTCGAAGTAAGATAGTACAGTTACGTAAGAACTTACCATAACAGTAGATCTTACTTTGAGAGGGCTCTTGCAGTAGGTAATTACATATAGGACTGACGCCGGCCGGCGGCAGGACCCCACGGAAAAATTTCTAGCTAGCAGTCCCTGGCGAGGACTGCCCCAGCGTCAGGTGACCCGGCGTCATCACGACATCGGTATAAAAGGCGGTCCCGGACACCCGCTTCTTCCAGTTCTTTCCGCCCGTCAGCTCGTGCAGCTCATGGCAGTAAGTTAAGTGCTTAAATCAACCCTGCTCTTTTCGTCAGTTTACCGAAAATTAAAGTATTTTTTCCTTCTATCATCAGGTCATCGTCGGTGTATGTCGTCCCCTACATCCTCCGAGCACAAATCCAAGTGCGACTCGTGCGGCGCCCAACTGCCACACAAGGACGGCCATTCCCTCTGCCTAGGCCCCGACCACCCGGTCGACAAGTGCCCACATTGCCTTCACTTCAACACGGCTACCCGCAGACGACGCTAACAGTCCCTGGAAGCCCATCTTCTCAAGCAAAAGATGTCTTCGATGGAGAAAGAATTGAAGAAGCTCAGGCAGGCGTCTACTTCTCCAAGGGTGTGGAGGAGGCGTCGGCCCGCCCGTCTGGCTCGGGCCTTGCGGGCGCCTCCGGGCAAAAGGAGGCCTCCGCCCCCAGTTCAGCCGCAAGTTTGCGGGTGACTCCCATAAGTCGGACGTCTGCTCCTCCGACGTCCGCCGGGAGAAGGTCGATAAAGGCGCCCGACCCCCGAGCGGCACCTACGACCTCGTCCCCCTCGGACGGGCCGCTCCTCCTCATCGGCCCACCTCCAATGAGGACCCCGTAAGGCGGGCGCCCGGCTCCTCCGCGCATCGCGGGGAACAGCCCTAAGCCGCTGCGTCGGCTCCCCGGCGTGTAGCGGAACCTCACCACGGACCCTCCAACACCCATCATATCCGGTTCCTGCAGCCTTCGCTGCCGTCCGAGAGCTGGAGTCACCAGCCTGACCGGGGATTTCCCTCCCCCATCCCCAGGCAATGCAGGGATGTTCTACCTCCGTCAGACCCTCCTCCTAGGAACCCGGATCTGGCCCGGCCTCCGGCACGCCATCCAGGATTTTTCCCTTCCGTCGGGCCCCGCCTCTTAATGTTGACCTGCCCGTGGGGCCACCTTCGGGCCCGTCTGTTCCGGCAGCTCCTCCGGCACCAGGGCACCGCCGTCCCTATCTGGCACCGTCGTGCCCCGGGGACACGCAATATCAGCGCCGCCCAGTACCCGACGCTGGTTTTCCCACAGCCAGGTTTGGGATACTGGCCTTATGGATACAATCCATATTCCTTTCCCCTCCACCACCGGTGATCTGCAGGAACTCTGGCTTCCCTGGTGGGCTAAGGCCAAAGCTCAGCTCACCAAGGAAGTAGAGAGCCGCCTTACGGCGCCGATGCTGCCCCCGGCTCCCATACGCCTGAGACGGCACACTCCCTCACCACCTCCGGACTCCAGGGCCCTTCCCTCTGGATCCTGAGAGGGGCAGGACACGCGTCCAGGGATCCCCACCAAGGAACCCGTTCCTGCCCCCAACCGTGTTAGGGAGTCTTATTCTGCTTCCGATTCTTCTTCCCTCTCGGATTTCTCTGATTCTTCTGACGGATGCTCCGAGAGAGATGAGAAGCCTCGCTCTCCGTCCAAGCCCCGGCCGAGGACCCCTCCGAAGTCTCCTCTGGAGGATCCTTCCTTTACAGAGTTGCTCAGAAAAATCCAGGAAGTACATCAGTGGCACTCCTTGGAACCAGATCCTCAGCGGGTTAAACTCGCCGAACATCTGGACCTGCCCCTGACAGCTCCAACTTTAGTGCCGCCCTGGATCGAGCCTCACGCCCACGTTGTTTCCACTATTTGGAAACAACCATCGGCGTTAGCCCCGCTTCCTAGGAAGCCTAACAGGCTATACCAGGCTCCAGAGGGTGTAGACTGTTTGGACTCCCACCCTCGTGCAGATTCGGTCGTGATTAGCGCCACTCACGGCCGGTCAGCGCATCCCAAACATCTAAGCTCGTCTCCTCCGGATAAGGAATCTCTCCTCCTGGACCAGTATGGAAGAAAAATTTACGCCTCTTCCACACTGGGAATTCGGGCCCTGAATTAAGTTGCCCATACGGGGGATTACCAGAAGGCCATCCTTACCCAGGCGGAATCTAAGATTGACTCCTTACCTGACTTTCAAGTCAAGCAGGAGTTAGCCGATTTAGTCCGTTCTGCTCGTTTGGCCAGTCACCACATTCTGCGGACGACATACGATGCAGTAGACACTGCCCGGCGGAGCTCCGCTTTCGCCGTGAGTCTTCGGCGTCATGCCTGGCTCCGCGTGTCAGGTTTGGTCCCGGAGGTGCAGTCCGCGATCCAGGAAGCACCTTTCAGGGGTTTGGTGCTTTTTGGTGGTGATGTCAAGGACATCATCACCGACTTGCAGGAGAAGGGGACGGCTCTGAAATCCGTAGATTCCATGTACCGTCCCCATCACCCCAGCGCCGTCCTTTTCGCAGACGCAGTCTGCCACAAGCGAAACCTCAAGGAAGGCGGGCCACTAAGCGTCGGGCACCGCAGCTGCCAGGCCCCGCCAAAAGCAGCGGGTGCCCTGTTGCGACGCTGCCCACACACCTGACTCCTCCCTCTCCCACCGCCTCCGGACCCACGGAGGAGCCGTAGAGGGAGGTTCTCCCTTCACCTTCCGGGTTGGGAGAGGATAACACAGATTCATGGGTGCTCCAGATTATAGCGGAAGGGCACTCTATAGAGTTTCTACAGAAACCACCCGCCACCCACCTCTAAGTGCGTCTACGCAGGGACCATCTTCCTTTGGTCCGGAAGAAATCTCTGCCCTCCTCATGAGCAGAGCCTTGAACCGTTCCTTCACCTTCAAGGGACGGGTTACTATACCTTTCTTCCTGGTCCCAAAGAGATGGAGATCTCAGACCCATTCTCGATCTCAGCTTCTTGAACCTTTACGTGGAATACAAAAGGTCCAGGATGCTCTCCCTACAGACCCTTCTGCCCCTTCTTCGGCCGGGTCAATGGCTTTGTGCGCTGGATATGCAGGATGCATATCTGCACATCCCCATCCGCCCTTCTCACCGCAAGTATCTTCGGTTTGCTTTTCAGGTGGACCATTACCAATTCCGGGCGCTCCCGTTTGGTCTTTCCTCGGCACCCCGAGTATTTAGCAAATGCCTGGCTGTGGTAGCGGCCCACCTGCGTACGATGGGAGTTCAGGTGTTCCCTTACCTGGACGACTGGCTCCTGGCGGCCTCGTCCAGGGAGGAGCTCCTGCATTTTCTCTCCCTCACCCAGCAGGTTTTGACTTGCCTGGGTATTACCATCAACCATTCCAAGTCTCATCTGGATCCCTCCCAGAGACTACAGTTCATCGAGGCTATCCTCGATACGACTGTGAGCAAGGCCTTCCTGCCTCCGAACAGGGCGACCTCTCTTCAGTCACAGATTTCCCTGCTATCAGAACTCAGGAGGGTTCCGGCGAGGTCGGTTCTCCGTCTCCTGGGGCTCATGGCGGCCGCTATTCCGACAGTTCCCCGGACTCTGCTCCACATGAGCATCTCTCAGTAGACTCTTCGCTCCCAGTGGGATCAACTTGTAGACGACCTAGATCATCTAGTTCTGATCTCCTCGCCGATGGCACGAGACTTGCAATGGTGGATGCTTGAAGAACCTGTTTCAGGGGGTCCCTCTGTCATCCTCCCTCCCAGACTCTGACCACAGATGCATCAGGCGAGGTTGGGGCCATCTGGGTCCTCACCGAACCCAGGGATTATGGTCCAGATTGGAACTAGCTCTCCACATCAATGTGCTCGAGCTTCGAGCAGTACTATATGCTCTCCAAGCCCTTCACCAGTACATTCTTCTCGGTCACCTAGCCGTCCAGACGGACAACATGTGCGTGGTGTGGTACATCAACAAGCAGGGAGGGACTTGATCCTACCCTCTATGCAGGGGAAGCAATGAGGGTTTGGGACTGGGCGTCTCAACACAACCTTCACTTCACTGCGATTCATGTTCCAGGAGCCGACAATACCCTGGCAGACAAGCTAAGCCGCTGCCCTACCACACGAGTGGGAATTGGATCAAAAGGTGCTGGACGATATCTTCCAGCTTTGAGGGACTCCACAGGTAGACCTGTTCGCCTCTCCCCAAAACGCAAAACTTCCCACCTTTTGCTCGCTCGTTCCAGAGTGAGGCGCTTTCTGGAGCAACGCTCTGTCTCTAGACTGGAAGGACAGATTTGTCTATGCTTTTCCCCCAATTCCTCTGGTCCCTCGTGTATTACAGAAACTAACCACAGAAGGAGTGAGAATGATTCTGATCGCTCCTTTCTGGCCCAGACAAATCTGGTTCTCTCTTCTACAACAATTCTCCGAGGTTCCTCCTCTTCCTCTTCCTTTATCTCGAGGTTTGCTGACCCAGGATCAGGGGGACCCTGGTCCATTCGGGCCTCAAGTCCCTGCATCTTCATGCATGGCTCCTGCAGACCTAGCTCAATCTCGTTTTGGTGTCTCTCCAAAAGTGGCGGAGATTTTGGTGGAGGCTAGAAAACCCTCCACTAGGTCCACTTATGCCATGAAATGGAAGAGATTTTCTATTTGGGCCGCCTCTAGGAACGTAGAGCCTTTCTCCTGTTCAGTGGCCGTTCTGCTGGAATATTTACGTAATCTCTTCGACCTGGGTCTCAGTCATTCCTCCTTGAAAGTACACATGGCTGCTATTTCAGCGTACCATGTTCCTTTCGCAGATAAAGCCTTTGCCCAATTAGAGGTCTCTAAGACCTTTCTTAGAGGGGTCCTTCATCTGAGGCCCCCCCCACCGTTCGGACTCCTGCTCCCCCTTGGACTTGGACTTTGTTCTCGAGAAACTTACCCTTCCTCCCTTCGAACCTGCGGCATCCGAAGATCTGAAGTTTCTTTCGTGGAAGACAGTCTTCTTGGTGGCCATTACTTCTGCTCGAAGAATTTCCGAGCTCCAGGCCCTTATGTGTAAAATCCCCTATTTGATTTTCCACAAAGAACGAGTGGCTCTTCGTACGAACTCTAAGTTTCTACCTAAAGTGGTAGCAGAGTCTACCTTAAATCAGTCTATAGAGTTACCTGCCTTTTTCACACAGCACTCCAACCAAGGAGAATACTTACTCCATACCGTGGATGTTCACCGGATTCTGAGATACTACACCAATAGGACAAAGGATCTCAGAAAGACTGATCAGTTGTTCGTCTCTTCTGCTCACAAAAGGGAAGGCAATGCTGTTTCTAAGCAATGCCTGTCGAAGTGGTTGGCTCATTGCATCACTTTTTGTTATGACAAATACAAGACCCTTCCGGGTCAAGTCAGAGCTCACTCCACTCGTGGAGTAGCGGCTTCTGCGGCTTGTTTCAAGAATGTGTCGGCGGCAGACATCTGTGCTGCCGCCACCTGGACTTCCGTCCATACCTTTACGAAACATTACAGTTTGGACATTGCCTCTCGCCGTAGAGCAGGCTTCGGGCTAGCTGTTTTGCAAGGCCTCCTATCTTGAGGTTTGCAAGGCTTCTAATATTTTCTGGAGTAGTTCCTCCTCCCGGTGTATTTTATTTGTTCCAGACTGCTTGGGATTCAGTCCTATATGTAATTACCTGCAAGAGCCCTCTCAGTAAGATAGTACAGTTACATAAGAACTTACCGTAACAGTAGATCTTGAGAGAAGCTCTTGCAGTAAGTAACCCTCCATCCTCCATCCCCTAGGCTTTTCAGCTCTTTTCCAGGAATGGAAACATCTGCTTCTCTCTCTCTCTCTCTCTCTCTCTTCGGGCCTATGGCGGGAAAGAACTGGAAGGCGGGCGTCCGGGACGCTTTATCCAGCGTCGCATGGCGCGGTCACCTGTGGGGCGGTCCCTCGCCAGGGACTGCTAGCTAGAAATTTTCCGTGGGGTCCTGCCACCGTGGCGTCAGTCCTATAATGTGATTACCTGCAAGAGCTCTCTCGAAGATCTACTGTTACGGTAAGTTCTTACGTAACTGTACTATCTTCGAGAGAGGCTCTTGCAGTAGGTATTGCTTTCCCTCCCTCTGTCCCCCTGAGTTTTCTCCTTTTTCTGTCTTCTGTGGGGGCATATCCTCTTCTGGCCTTTGGCAGGAAAGGACTGAAAGGCGGGCATAGAGGGCCGCCCCTTTATACTGACGTCGATCACATGACGTGGGGGCGGTCCCGCGCCAGAGACTGCTAGCTAGAAGTTTTTCTGTGGGGTCCTGACAGCTTAGTCCTATATGTGAATACCTACTGCAAGAGCCTCTCGAGAAGATCTGTTGTTACGGTAAATTCTTACGTAACTGTACTGTCTTCGAGAGGAACTCTTGCAGCAGGCATTATTTCCCACCTTCATTCCCCCTGGTCCTTTTCTCCTTTCTTTCCTTACCCTTGGCGGGGTTCTTCCACTAACCCCGGTTCTCTGTGATTCGTCAGCTGGGTCTCCAGTGGGAGAACTGGGGAGTGGCTGGGGACCGCTCCCTTTATACCATTGGCGGTCATCTGAGGCAGGCAGGGGGCAGTCCCCGCTAGGTACTGCTAGCTAAGAATTTTCCGTGGGGTCCTAGTGCCTGGCAGCATAGTCCTTATGGTGCAGCCTGATGCAAGAGCTCCTCTCGAAGAGCTACTGTTACGGTAAGTTATTACGTAACTGTACTTTTTAAAATACTATGAATGCAATAATTTTTTTTGTTGATCTTATTTATTATATGGTTGTAGGTGTCACAGAGGGTGAGAAATAACACAGGACAATGTTTCAAGATTTAAAACATACAGCTCGTCTGATATTTATTTACAAAACTTATTTACAGAAAGGAAGAAAATAAACCAGAAAATAAGAAAAAACAAAATAAATAACCTTTAAGTCAGGTAACCAAAATAATTAGGCAATATAACGACCACTTGTCCCTTCAGTAGTTTCTTGAACTTCAACTATTCAGTACAGTCTTGGATTGTAGAAAATGCTACAAACTCAGTACTTCTGTATCTACTCGCTCGCAGTTGACCTCTCCTTGTCACTTACCAGGCTCAACTGACTTTTGCCCAGGAGAGGGGGTTATTTATATGCAGTCTTTGTATCCTGATCATGCTTGCTGACGTGTACTCTCATGCGTTGTTTGTGATCATTGTCTTATGGGCTGCATGACAAACTTGAGCTTGCAAATGGATTTAGTAACATGGTGTGTCCATCCACTATTATGCTTGCAAAAGGACTTGTTTTAGTCACATACACTTAACCATGCCAGTCTCACTACAAATGTACATTTGCCATTTAGTACTTGTACAATTTATATGTATATATATATAAAACATAGCGTTACATAAAAACTATAAGCATTACGTTACACCTTGGTTAGATCGAATGTAGTGATATATTTGGCTTGTCCTATGCGATCAATAATGTCATCAATTCTCGGCATGGGATAAGCGTTGAATTTGTGATACTGCATTTAACTTTCTGAATTCACGGCAAAGGCGTATTCCTCCATCCTTCTTTGGGACTATCACTATAGGTGACCCCCAGGCATTTGTGGATGCCCTGATAATTCCCAAGTGTTTCAGCTTTTCAGTTTCTTTGATCACATCCAGCCTGACCCTTTCGGGAATTCTGTAAGACTTCTGCCTAATAGGATTTGAGTCAGTCCTGATCGTATGAGTTACCCCGATAGCTCAACCTGGTGTTTTTGTGAATGTTTGTGGGAACGAGTTGATCAAACTCTCCACCTCTTGTCTTTGTTCCTTACTTAGATCAGGGTTTACTGTCATCTGAGAGGGGACCACAGCTGTTTCTAATCATCCATAGGCATCATCTATTTTTGACTGCCCTTCTGGTAATACTATCATCCCATTCCCCACATTCTCATCTTTTTCTGGGGTGTTATACCATTTTTTAAAAGGTTTGCATGGTATATCTTCCTACCACTCTCCTTTTCTGACATGGCAATTTCATACGTCACCAGTCCTGTTCTTCTGGTTATTACAAAGGGTCCTTGCCATTTCATCAGTAGTTTTTGTTGGGATTAGGGTAACAGAAACAAGACTTGCTCCCCAGGGGTAAATCATTTAATTTCCCCTTTGTTTTCGTCGTAATACCGATCTTACTTCGAGACACAGCTCTTGCAGCAGGTAACACCATTAGGACTGAAGCCGGCAGGCGTCGGGACCCCCGACGTCGGTCCCACCTCCGACGTCAGGCGTAGTACATAAGGGGGCGGTCCGTAGATTCCCCAGTTCTTTCCCTGTCGTCTTGCAAGTCTAGACCCTTTGGTTCCAATTCTAGCGCGACAGCGTGGTAAGTTTTTCGCTTGGAAGATTTGTTTTTTCTTCGGTCAGTTTGTTGTCTGATCTCCTCTCAACCTCCGGTCATTCTTGAGAATGCGCCGTGGGAAGCAGATCGCGCAAGGATCCGCGTTCGTCCGGTGCTTGAAGCCCAGACCACGACACCGGTCCTGCTCCTTTTGCCTGGGGTTTCAACAGCAGAACCGGATCCGTGCATAGAAGGCCCTACAGGCGTTCCTGCTTGAGGAACAACTCAGACCATGGCCTCCAAGGGGATTCTTCGGAGAAAGGCCCAAACGATCGGAGCTATAGGGAGAAGGCCCTTCCAGGTCCCGTCTAGGGCCTCTGATTCTCGTAGCTCCGGCTCCAGGTCGACCGCTCTCCTTCCGGGCCAGTTCTCGGCCTCCCCCTGCTGCGGTGAGAAAATCTTCGGGCTCCTCTTCTCAGGCTAAGACTTCCAGGCCTCCTTCGTCTTCCAAGGCCCTGGTCAAGTCGGGGGACCGCCACCATCACCACAAGTCGGGTTCCCGCCATTCTGAACCCGTCAGGTCTGCCTCCTCCTCCCCAGCGGAAGACCAAGGAGCTCACCTCTCTTAAGAGACCGTCAGACCCGACGTCGACCCACCCGACGTCGGCCTCTCGCCACAGGTCCCCAGAGCCATCAACCGCCAGACGACCGTCGCCGGCCAAGCCTACGCACCCCGGACGCGGTAGGGGCGGCGTCGTGCCTGTCCGGATTGAGAAGGGACCCGGCGCCTCCGACCGGCGTCGGTCAGGAGACCATTACAGAGGAGGAGGAGGAGTTAACACAGCCCAGAGGACCAGACAGGCCTCCCAGGGAACCCTCCCCGCAACCCGAGGCCCCTGTGGAACCGACGCCGGAACCAGACGACCGTCCACCGGCACCCGGTCCATCGTCGGGTCTTTCTTTCTCAGAGGTTAAGGAGCTTTTCACTTACTAGTGGGATACCATCAAGAAGGACGTGGTCCCCACCCCACCTTCTCCTCCTCCTAGACCGCTTACTCCTCCGGTTCCTGCTCCCCCTTCTCCATCCGGGTCTGCAGGCCGGTTACCTCCTCCCTGGGAGCCCAGGATCCCTCCAAGGGGGAGACCAGATAAAAGGAGACCTCCATCCAGGTCCTCTTCTAGGTCACCCAGCCCTAAGAGACCCAGAAGACGCCGCCGTTCGCCTTCGATGGAGGACACGGGATCAGAGTTTTCAACAGGATCTAGATCCCCATCTCCCCTCCACATCCCTTCTCCGGACCCACGTGAGCTTCAAGGTCTCCTCGAATGACTCTTAGTTCTCGGACATCATATGAGACACATCCAAGAGAACATGGGATGGGATGCGGAAGTTAGACCGAGGCTCGCCTTGCGAAATATCTTCAGCAGAAGGACCCCAAGCCTGTGGTGGTGCCACCCTTGGTAGACACTTTCGTGGGCGTCACCAAGGCAGCGTGAAGCGTCCACATTCACTCCAGCGATGCGAAGAAAGCGACCGCCAGTACAAGGCTCAAGGGAAGACCAGTACTTGGCTCAGTATCCTCAGGCCGACTCTCTGGTCATAACAGCCTCCATGACCAGTCCAGAGACCCGCAACATTTGAGCACTCTGCCACCGGACCCGGAGCCCAAACAGCTGGACGCTATGGGTAGGCGCACGTATGCTTCCGCTACTTGCGCCATCAGATCCCTGAACTATTTGACCCACATGGTGCAGTTCCAGAATGCCTTGTGGGAGCAGGGTCTGGATCTGGCTGAGAAGTTGCCAGAAGGTGAGCAGAAGGAGGAGATGTTGCAGCTCCTCCAGACGGGTTCGGACGTGGGGACCCAAGTGCTACGAGCCGCGTACGACTCCGCGGACTCCTCGGCCCGAGCAGCAGCTTCAGGTGTATGCCTCCGGAGACACTCTTGGCTCCGTGTCTCCGGCTTTACCCCGGACGTCCACAAAAACATCATGGACGCCCCATTTGAGGGAGAAGTTCTCTTTGGTGAGCCCTCTGAGAGGGTCATCACCAAGCTTCAAGAGGCCGGGAAGGAGGTGAGGTCGGTCCAGGCAATGTACCGACCAAGGCTTAGTTCCTTTCGTAGGAACCAAAGCCGTTTTCATGGACGGGCACAGAGACAACAGTCCCGCATCGGTCCACAACAGAGGGGCTCCGGTTCCCGCAGAGCCCAGGGTAGACAGCCCGCGGGCCGAGGTCAACGCCCAGCTAAACTGGCACAGGCCCCTCCGCCGCCACAGCCTGACTCCTTTCCGGCCCCTGCCCCTCAGAATCAACGGGACATCAAGGTCGGGGGTCGCATTGCGAAGTACCTGCCAGGATGGCAGTCCATAACCACCGACCGGTGGGTTCTTCAGTTGGTCGAAAGAGGCCACTTTATAGAATTCGCAGAAAAGCCACCCTCGAGGCCTCCTCTGCTCTCCTGTTACTCGGGTCAGCACAAGCCTCTGATCAGGCAAGAAATACTTGTGCTCCTGCAAAAGGGGGTGACAGAGTATGTCCCAGAGAACCAGGGAAGATACGGGTACTACTCCCACTTCTTCCTGGTTACAAAGAAAACAGGGGACCTCCATCCGATTCTGGACCTCAGCGACCTCAATATGTCGGTCGCCTACAAAAAATTCCGCGTGGTGGCTCTTCCAGGTCTTATTCCCATGCTAAAGAGGGACACATTTTTAGCGTCCCTAGACATGCAGGATGCATACCTGCACATCCCTGTAGCTCAGGCGCACAGGAGGTTCCTGCGCTTTCTCGGCCACCACTTTCAGTTCCGAGCACTTCCATTCGGACTGTCATCAGCCCCCAGGGTCTTTACCAAATGCATGGCAGTTGTGGCCACGTCTCTAAGGAGACAGGGCCATTATGTGTTCCCGTACTTGGACAATTGGCTTCTCATGGCCGCCTCCAGAGAGGCGTTATTAATGGCTATCTAGAGTACCCAGGGTCTGTTTCGGTCTCTGGGCATCTTGATCAATTACGAGAAGTCTCTCCTGGTACCGTCGCAGAAACTGCAGTTCATAGGCGCAGTCCTGGACACCGTTCAGGGAAGAGCATTTCTTCCAGACAAGAGACCGGAGCGCATCAGATCCCTCATCAGGGATCTTTCGTCGAAGAAGATAGTCCCAGCCAGGTCGGTCCTTCGCTTGCTCGGACACATGGCTGCGGCCATTCCAACCGTCCCTTTTGCAAGGCTCCACATGCGGGTAACTCAGTGGATGCTCAAGATGCAATGGGACCAAAGGCAAGACCATATGCAGCATCCGGTCAGAATCACGAATGCCGTGATTCGAGACTGGCAATGGTGGCTAGACCCAGGGACACTCTCTACGGGTGTCCCGTTTATAGCGCCGTCCCCAGGGTAATCCTCACCACAGACACCTCCAGGACTGGGGTGGGAGCACACCTGGAGCCGGGTGATCCCAGGAGCGTGGACCCTCAGAGCTCACCTTCATATCAACGTTCTGGAGATGAGGGCAGTCCTTTATGCCCTGTAGGCATTTCAGTCAGAGATCCTGCCGAGTACTCTCCTGCTACAGACAGACAACACGGCGGTGATGTATTACCTCAACAAACAAGGAGGTGCACACTCTTACCCCCTTTGCAAGGAGGCCATGAGGGTGTGGGATTGGGTAATCCGACACGGCGCGAACCTGATCACAGTACATGTTCCTGGGGTGGACAACACAATTGCAGACGGCCTGAGTCGTTCCCAGGCCAGAGTCCACAGTGGAACTTCTTCAGGAGGTAGCAGAGGATCTGTTTCTTCGATGGGGAACTCCAGAATTGGACTTGTTAAGCTTCCCCATCCAGCACAGAACTGCCCAATTTTGCTCGCTAGATCCAGGGCCTGGTGTTTTCTGGCGAGACGCGTTGTCCCTCTCCTGGGCGGACAGATTCCTCTACGCTTTTCCTCCTTCCGTTGATCCAGAGGTTCTTCTCAAACTCGCAGGGGGCATGCAACAATGATCCTGGTGGCCCCTTTCTGGCCCAGACAGATCTGGTTCCCTTTGCTAATACAGCTATCCCAGGAACCTCCGCTCCCGTTGCCATTCAGCTCCCATCTCTTGTCTCAGGAGGAGGTTCACTGGTCCACCTGGACTTACGCTCACTGAAACTGCATGCATGGCTCCTAGCGACATAGCCATTTTGCGACACGGGGTCTCGCAAGAGGTTGCGGAAGTTCTTTCTGCAGCCAGAAAGCCGGCAACACATGCGATGTACACCATGAAATGGCGCCGTTTTTGTCTATGGTCGCAAGCACGCGGCCTTTCCCCTATAGGTTGTCGGTGAAAGCGGTGTTAGAGTACCTGCTCTCCCTTTTCCGTTCAGGTCTCGCCTACTCCTCTATTAAGGTGCACCTCTATGCCATTTCAGCTTATCACCTTCCAGTGGGACAGCGCACAGTGGCACAATTAGATGCCTGTCAAGAATTCCTGAGAGGGGTGTTACATCTTAGGCTGCCCATCAAAGACTCAGTGCCTCCATGGGACTTAATCTTCGTCCTGGAGCAACTCACGCCCCCGAACTGCTGCGGATTGCGAGCTGCGTTTTCTGTCGTGGAAGCGTGATTTTTAGTTGCTGTTACGTCAGCGAGAAGAGTTTCGAGCTTCATGCTCTCATGTAAGGAGCCTTATTTGATTTTCCACGGGACAGAGTATCCTGAGGATCGAATCCTAAATTCTTGCCTAGGTGGTTTCACTCACTCTCAATCAAGACATTGACCTGCCTGTCGTCTTCCTAATTATTCTAATAGGGAGAGGCGCTCCCACCGTGGATGTTCACCGCAGCTCAAGGTACTACAGGCAGAACTAAGCAACCGTGCATCAGACAGCTTTTACGTTTCCCTTTACTGAAAGGATGATGGGCCAACCAGTATCCAAACAGTCCCTTTCTGCTGGCTTGTCCAGTGCATATCATACTGTTATGATATCAAACAAAAGCCCTCCGGGATCAGTCGGGGCCATTCCACTAGAGGGGTGGCTACCTCCTTTGCAGCACTCGAAGCGTCTCCACCTCTGCCATTTGTGCTGCAGCCACTTGGAGCTCTGTACATACCTTTATCAGGCACTATAGCCTGGACATCGCTTCCTGCAAGAGCGACCAGCCTGGCTGTGCTACAGGCCCTGTCCTAGAATCAGGACCTGGAATGATCTTTCTAGTTTCCTCCTCCCAGAGTGTTTGCAAGCGCACTGCTTGGGAATCAGTCTAATGGTGTTACCTGCTGCAGAGCTGTGTCCTCGAGTAAGATAGTACAGTGACGTAGAACTTACGTAACAGTAGATCTTCGAGAACAGCTCTTGCAGCAGGTACCTTCCCGTCCACCTTCCCCCTTGGAGGAGGCATGGCTTAAGCCTTTTTTTTACAGGGATTTATACCCTTCTGTCTTCTGACGGTGGATCCTCTGTCTCCCATTTCGATGTCATCCTGCGGCCGGAAGTCTCTGGCGGGAGAACTGGGGAATCTGGCGGGACCGCCCCCTTATGTACTACGCCTGGCGTCGGAGGGACCGAATCAGTACAGTCCAGCTGAAGATAGCTGTAAAGTTTTCCGTGGGGTCCTGACGCCTGCCGGCTTCAGTCCTAATGGTGTTACCTGCTGCAAGAGCTGTTTCTCGAAGATCTGCTGTTACGGTAAGTTCTTACGTAACTGTACTTTTCTGGCGCTCCTGAGCCTGAACACTATTCTGATGGGCTAATGTGGTGTATTTTACCAGTTTTGTTCTTAACTGTCCCAGATATTCAGCTATATTAGTTTGTTTAAGGTCCTTCCCAACTCTCCTTTACCATGTTTAAGGGCCCTCAAGGGTTCCTGCCATAAAAGATAGTGAAAGGGGAATAACCATTTGATGCTTGGGGAACCTCCCTATAAGCAAACAGTAAGTATGGTAACAGAGTATCCCAATTGCATCCCTCATCGTGTATGAATTTCCTAATCTTCCTCTTCAAAGTTTGGTTGAACCTTTCTGTTAGTCCATCCATTTGTGGGTGATAAGGGGAAGTTTGTAGGGCCACTATACCTAGCAGTTTGTATAGCTCTTGCAAAAGGGTGGCGTTGAAATTTGTCCCTCTATCAGTGACTCTCTCCCTTGGGATACCCAACCTGCTGAATACTTTCACCAGCTCTTCAGCAATTTTTGGTGTGGTCACAGTTCGCATAGGTATGGCTTCTGGATATTTCGAAGCATAGTCAGCAATAACTAAAATAAACTGGTTGCCTTTTTTACTTTTGATTAGTGGACCCACAATGTCCATCCCAATTCTATCAAAATGATTATGTACCAGTGGAAAGGGCATCAGGGGTACTACATCTCGTTTCCCTCCCTGTGCTATCTGCTGACAATCTGGACATGTCTGGCAATACTTTTTTTTACATCCTCATGAATACCTGGCCAGTAGAATCTTAAGATACGCTTTAAGGTGCGCTCCCTTCACGCATGTTCAGCCCATGTTAAATCGTGTCCCAAAAACAAGATTGACTTTGTATACTTTGTGGGTACCAGTATTGCTCTACTTTCTTTTCTGTCTGGGGATTAGTACAGACTCTATACAATATGTCATTGATCATCAGTATCTCTGGGGCACCTTTATCTACGGATTGATTCACCAGTGAACAAAAACTTTGCAACGTCTCATCCTCTTTTTGCTCTTTTGCCATATCGTCATCAGTAAATACAGTTTGTAACTGCTGATCAGGCAGTGCATAATGTTTTTGTGTCCATTCTCTGTCTCTTCCTCCGCTGATGCCTTGTTGATTTGTCCTCACCAGGGCTGTCTATAATGTCCTGATCAAAAGGAAAAGTCTCTCCAAGTATTTGTTCTCTTTTACTTTGGGCCCTAGTCGTAACTGCTGCAACTACACCAGCTTGCTCCATTCATGAGGGAAAGTCTGGAAAGTCATGCCCTAATACCATGGGCACGGGTAAATTAGGCACTACTCCTGCTGTCAAGAGTTTCTTCATTCCTATTAACCGAAATTCTAGCCATAGGATAGCAGTGTGTGTCTCCATGGGCACAGACAGTCTTTATTGTGGAATCCTCCGCCTGTCCCTCCATTACTAATTCCGGTCTAATCAAGTTGTTCTTGCTTCCGGTATCCACTAAACCAAAGACATTTTGGCTATTGATGGCCACATCTCGCATGAAATAGCCGTCTGTTAATAATGATAAATGGGAGGCCTCTGCTCTAGGATGAGTACAGAAGCGGGCGATGTGACCTTTTCCTTGGCAATTTCTACATATGATGTTAGAATTAAAAGGTCTACTTCCCTGAGTAGGTCGTCCCTCTGCTCTTCTGCTATACTCCACTGGGGCTTTTGCAACTGTGGGGGCTGGTGTTGTAGGGTCAGATCTTCCCTTGTCAATAGTCACCATTCATTACTGCTTAGGTTAAGCCGGATGACACCTACTACGGGGTGTTTTTTTTTTGGTGGAGTCGGCCTCCAACGGCCTCAGACAAGGCCATGGAGGGGCGGCCAAGTAGGTCAGACCTCCTCTATCTCAGTTCTGTTTCTCCCACCATCTAGGCTGCACGTGCTGCACGGTAGCGAAATAGTTTAACGGTTTTCGTAGTTCTTCAAGACTCCTCGTTTCTCAGACGACTCTCTCGACGCCGTATACCGGTAAGACCGTTCCTTTCTTTTCTTTAATACGGCGTCGAGTGCTTTATTGCTGTTTTTTCTTGTTTAGTTCGCATCATGTCAGGTTCGGGAGCAAGGCGTAAGTCGAAGGCGGGCCACGCCCCTATGTGTCAGTGCTCCTGTGGCCGGCATTTTTCTGTCTCGGACCGGCATGATGTCTGTCTCCGTTGCCTGGGACCCAACCACAACATGGACGCGTGCGACACCTGTTTCTCCATGGACCGTTGTGTCCTCGAAGTCCACGTGTTCAAGCTCGGCAAGGCCCCGCCGACCTTCGGGGGATCGGCGTCGCTCCAGGGATTCCCAGGTAAGGTCTCTAGGCCCTTCCCCCGGGTCCCCTTCCGGGCCTATACGGTCCGAGGAGGAGGAGGCTTCCTCGTCTTCTCTCGCTGAAGAGGAAGCTTCTCTCGCGGTGTCGGGGGAACGTCGTGGTCCCTCCCGGGGACACCACCGGTGCAGGCTCCCCCAGTGTCGAGGCCCGTGCCTGTTGGGCCCTGGCACGGTGGACCTCGGCACTGCAGGCAGTTTTGCGTCTCGGCAGCGCGGGGTTGGGTTCAGGCGGGCGGTGCCGTGGGCCTAACTGGCGCAGCAGGGGAGCCAGGGCCGGGCCTAGCAGTCGCGAGCGGGCTAGGGTCGTCCGGCGCCGTTCCTCTGGGGACCCCCGGGGTTGCCAGCGTGGAGGTTCTGCTGGTCTCGGACGTGGACCCTTCCTGGCACCCTGACTCGTCGGGGTCCCCAGTAACATGTGGTGCTAGGCGGCACAGCTGGCCCCTCCTGCTGTCTCCGCTCCCGTCCTCCCCTGAGGACCCTCGGGCTAAGGGTGGCCCCGGGTCCCGGAGGGGTGATGTGGTAGGGACTGAGGGGGGGGCTCTCCCTCCTAAGGGGGTCTGTGACAGCTACCCTTCCGGGTGCTGTTGCCACCTCATGGGGTGGGGAGCGCTGGGTCGAGGAGGGAGGTCTCTCGGAGTTAGGGCGGGGGGACAGTCGTCGCGGTCTCGGCCGGCCACCCTCGTGGGGTGTCTAGGAGCCGTGGCGGCAGACCTCACCTTTCCCTCTTGGGCCTCGGGACTCCCTCCGGTGGCGTTGCTGCGGACTGCCCTTCTGGATCCATGCAGTCCCAGGTTCGTCACAGGGGAGGATCCCCTTCTGGGCTTTTCCAGGCCTCGCATCCCCAGGGTTCCGTTTTGCGACCTGGTTTGTTGTCCGGGATCCCGCCAGCTCAGGCTCCATTCCCCGGATTTCAGAGCCCTAGCAGAGGTCAGTTGCCTCTTAGCAGGTGCCCTTCTCCAGTACCTCTGCAACCACCCCCTGCTCTTCCAGGCCATGTCGGTCCTACGGGTCTGTTATCCTGGGAGCAGTTCAGAGGTTCTGCGGCGGCCTTCCCCTCATACGTTAGATACATGCATGAGCGGGTCTTTCGACTCTTCCCACCGCTGCAGGAATCTTCTGGACATTCGAGCTCCCCATCATCCTCGTCTCCCTCCTCTGAGGGAGAGGAACCCCTGGCTCATCTTTCCTCCGACGCTGATTTCACTTAATATCAGCAATTCCTTTCGAGGATGGTGAGGGATCTTCGAATCTCTTACGTTAGGCGAGACAATACTGAACGGGAGACCCGTGAATTCCTTGGAGAATTCATTGCCCAGCACCTGGTGGTACCTTCCTGGCCTATCCCCTTCCAGGAGGCGTCAATCCGTTCCTGGCAGTAGCCAGCTGCCCCTTCTCCAGCCCCAGTAGACTGTCGACGAATTTATTGTGCCCCCTCAGAATCCCTGGGTACCCTTCCCAACCCGTCCTCAGGTTTGGTATACCTAGAGACTCCTTCCTGGCGCACGACCGTCCACCGGATTCGGATTCCCTACAATTCAACCAGTGGGGGCGAAGAGTGTTCTCTTCCTCTTGTGCAGTGGCCTGCATTGCATCACATCAGGCTCACCACGCTGCCTACAATCGGCATCTGTGGTCGATGCTCTCCCAGCTCTTAGCATCAATGCCTGATACGGAGCACACCAGACAGGCTATTGCCCTCTCCGCTATAGGCCTGGAGCTGGCAAGACACCAAACAAGGGCATCATATAGCGCTAATGAGGTGGCTTCCAGGCTTGCGGGACAGCGATCTGCATTAGGCGGATGGCATGGCTTGTCTATCAAGGTTGTCACCCCTGGCCCGGCGTGGGGTGATTCGCTCCGCTTCCGGGGACCCGCTCTTTTCCTCCAGAGCTAGGAGACTTCTGCAGGGGCTTCCTCTGTCTCCCGTCCTCGGGGCACCTCCTAGCTCTTCTCCCACATAGGCTTCTCTCTGCATTAGCCAGGGTCTTCCCTTCTGTTTTCTACCAGCAGGAGGCTGGGGTCTTGTTCCCTCAGGGTTCTACCCCCTTTTTAAAGGGGAGGGGCTGTCTCACCCAAGCAGTAAGTGAATGGTGAAGATCGACAAGGAAGATATGAAATTACATACCTACCGTGAATTCTTGATCTTCTCTTGTATCTTCACCATTCATTACTGATACCTCCCCACCTTCCCTCAGTGGCCTCCTTCTGTATGCCTCCTCCCGTCTCGTTCCTCTTACTTTTCTTGGCCTTTATGCCAAAAAAAAACTTTTCTATTTTTCCATTCTTAGTGAATGGATCTTCCTTTTTCCTCAAGGTAAGAGGAACGAGCACGGTTATAATTTTCTCTATTTCTGAGGGAACTCTTTCTGACCACCCTGTCGGTGCGATTCCTTGCCTTCTTCAGGTCATGCAGTTTCACGGCCCAAGTGGCCATGCCTGTCCTGGCCCCGGCAAAGTCAAGAATCCTTCTGTCAGGTATTATTTCTAGCGCTTCTAGCTTCTGACTGAACTTGTCAGCTCTGAGCATCTGCCTGCCTTGCCCTAGGGAGTCTGATTGAATTCCACTCTATTTTTCATACAAAACTGCCTTCGATAAGGCATAGTCTTTTCCATACACTGCTGTGTTAGCACCTAACAAGGTGCGAAGGGACTTAGTCCCCTTCCTGGCTGGGCGCTCTACCTGGAACGGGCTCTGCCCGGACAGTCTAGGAGCCCTCAACTAGGATGAAGGGACTGGGCATGTTGAGAGTCCAGAGAGTCTGCCCTCATTCAGATCTGTTCAGGTGGTTCGGTTGAACCTCCCCTCAGTCCTAACAACTGGGATTCTTGCTTCCTTGTTAGTCTCGAGCCTATAAGCCTCTCAACCAGTGCTCGATGGGCACTGTTCTCCCTCTCAACATGCCCCCCTTTCTTCTTCTCATTCTACTTTCTCTTTCCTTCTCTCTGTTCCTCCCTTAGAGCCGCCCCGGAAAGGAGGCTCTGCGGTCCCTTAGGGTAGGAATTCTCTCTCCTCTGTCTATTCTCTACCGGCTTATCCCTTTTTCAGTTTATATCCTTTCCTTTTTCTATCCCTTGGCTCTCTTGCCTCGCTTTCCTTTTTTCTTACTCTTTATTTTACGCCTCTCCGGCTAACAGAACTGAGAATAGAGGAGAGTCGCGGCACCTGCAGGGACGCCCTTCGCTTGGCCCTGTCGTCGGCGCTTGGTGACGCCGTTGGAGCCGACTCAAAAAAAAAAAACTCCCATAGCGGGTGCACGCCTCCGGCTTAACCCAAGCAGTAATGAATGGTGATGATACAAGAGAAGATCAAGAATTACGGTAGGTACGTAATTTTCATTTCTGTACCCTTTTCTGGTTGGTTGTCTTGCAGCCAGGAAATCTTCTGCTAGGGTGATAGCTATCTCTGTTGTTTCGGGGTTGTGCTCCCACACCCAGATCTCTACGTCTTGTGGTAGTATCTGCAGGTATTGCTCTACCACCAAGATATCAACAATATACCCAGCTGTCTTCCCTTCTGGCTGTAGCCACTTCATACACAGCTCTCTTAATCTAGTATACGTCTCTTGGAACATCACTACTATAGTATTTCAGGGATCTAAACCTCTGCCTATACGTTTCAGAGTTTATATCGTATCGTTTCAGGATTTTTTTTTCCTTCACCCTCTCATAATGTTCGGCATATCTGTTATTCATATTACTATAGGCCAACTGGGCCTTCCCTGTAAGGTAGGGTGCCAGCCTCACCACCCATTAGAATCCCATCCACATGCTTTTGCTGCCCTCTCGAAAGTAGTTAGGTAAGCTTCAGTGTCATCAGTAGGTGCCATTTTTGTTAGTTTAATATGTTTTAGGGATTTACCTGTATTCCCAGCGCCCGAGGATCCTTGCCCAATCACCTGTAGTGCCTTGAGTGTATCAGCCCATCTCTGATCCTGTTATTTCCTCTCTACTTCTCGCTCTTGATATTCCCATTCTCGTTGTCACTCTGTCTCCACTTGTTTTACTGCCAACCAACGAAGTAATCCAGCAATGTCCTCAGGTGTTGGGTCTTCTTGCAACGACTCCTCATCCATCTGGTCCAATCTGGTATCTTTGGTCTTCCTTATGGTTCCTCCAAAGTCCAGCCCGGTTAAAGGGATCTCCCCCATCTTGTGAGTCTGGGCTCTGGTCTGCACTCCAGTGGCGCCTTCTTCCTCCTTAAGTTCCGTCGTATCCACCGACTCCGTCATGTGTGCCATCTTGAATGTTTGTCCCAATGGTCTGGACACCAGGGCTGGTGTCAAATACTGGTCTCTCCCTTTCGGCCTTAGAAAACCACTACCCGATCCCACTGCTAACACCAAATGTCACAGAGGGTGGGAAATAACAGACAGGACAGTGTTTCAAGATTTAAAAGATACAGCTTGTGTGATATTTATTTACAGAAAGGAAGAAAATAAACCAGAAAATAAGAAAAGACAAACTAAATAACCTTCGTCAGGTAACCAAAATAATTAGGCAATATAACGACCACTTGTCCCTTCAGTGGTTTCTTGCAACTTCAGCTATTCAGTACAGTCTTGGATTGTAGAAAATGCTACAAACTCAATACTTCTGTGTCTCCTCACTCACAGTTGACCTCTCCTTGTCGCTTCCCAGGCTCAACTGACTTTTGTCCAGGAGAGGGGGTTATTTATACCCCTGGATCATGGTCACCTGACCCAGACCATTACCATCTAAAGCCCGTTTCTTTACTCATTGTTATGATTTAGGACTTATACATGAGTCCTCCATATAATAATCTTTTCTCTCTTGTTTAGGACATCACAAAAATCCTACCATTCACCCTTTAGCCAGACATAAATAGAAAAACATAGTAATGAGGCTGTTAGTTGCCTAGCAACACTGAGGTAGCGACCATGGTTACAGGAAGAGTGACAGTTCCTGATCAGACTGTCCTGTAAAATAGGGACATTAGAGGGCACTCACTCCTTAGGGAATTCCCCCCACAAAAGCAGCAGCACTGCCGAGGACAGCTGGGAAACAAACAGTAACCTTGTTTTTTTTTGTTTTTGTTTTTTTTTTTTTAACTGTAATATTTTATTTCCCTTCCACACTGGCACAGAATGACTCCATATCATTTATAGTGCTAGCGACTTCATATACAACTACATAACAGTTTAATACAGTATAAATACTCTTTATTGCAACTGTAAACTTTAAGCACTGTTCTAAACCGGTTCTCCTGAGTTTATTGCAGCTCTTTTTAGTCTATGGAGTCAGTAGCGCTTGTAGCTCTCTCAGTTCAGCAGGAGCGACAGCTTACAAAACAGCCAAACCGCACAGCATTTATTTTTCAGGTTGCCGTCGCTTCTACCTGGCCATTTCTCCATTCTGGCCTCAGACTGCATGTATGCTCAGCGGAGCATGATTTACCCCATAAGCAGTCTTTTTTCAGCATATTGAGGGGCTAAGAACAGAAGACTCTTTGTTGCACGAGTCGCTGCAGCTCGATTTGCAAAAAGGGGAAGCGCTTCGCTTTCACTGTCTGGCGGGCGGCTGATATTTCTTTATTCCACACCGCCTCTTCTTATTCTGTCCCCTTGGTATTTCAGGAGCTGAAGACAAGAGACTTAAAGGGGATACTCTCAGCATAAAAGACCTAAAACAGGTTTATTAAACATTCTAACATTTTCTCCACCTCGGGTGGCTGCAAAAGCAAAGTGCGCCTGCCCAGAGTTGATACAGCAGCTCCCATTAAGATCCGGGGACACACTTCATAATTAAATCAGCAAGCTACATATTTTTCTGCTGGCTCCTGTACAGCACATAATGATTTCCTGTGTCTTGATAACAGCAGCTGTTTCTTTTACTACTAAACGTTGTAGTAAATCTGTACAGCCTTTCGTTTATTTATTATGGTGGGGGGGGGCCTGAATGAACCAAGAAGAGAAGAAAGCAAACAAAGTACTAAGAGGAGATGGTTGATTATAGAAGAAGATAGTGCAGCCCTATCCCAGGTGGCATACCTAGGATAAAGGAAATAAGACAAATGAAAATTAAAGGGGTACTGTTGCGCAACAGAAGTTTGATAGAGTTGAAGACTAAAGAAGACAGAAAAGGGTTCATCAGTTAGTGTTTGTTTCTATACATAGGGAGTGTAGGACACTTCCTCACAGTAGGCACAATAGCGGCCATAAACCGCCAGACCTTACCAAAGTGTAAAAAGATATTCTCCTTAATCTCACCTGCCATTGATTTACATTAAAATAACTTGTCATAAAAACATTTGCTTTTAAGTCTCTAGTCTAACTGACCTGCAAGTGCTTAATTTATGGGAACTCGCCTCCGCACTAAGAAATCATGGAACAATCTGCATTAAACAATATGCTTTAAGCTTGCTAACTTCAAGGACATTTAAAATGCCAAGTAAACAAATTCATTAGATTCAGACATTGTACAAAGAGCCGACAGCTCCAGAAGTGGGTTTAAATCAAAACCCGGCACTTATTTTGTCACTGGATCATACCATAAGAAGTTGCCTCGTATCTGAATCCAGACAGCCAAACCAGGAACTGATTCCAATCTGCTACGAATGGCCACAGCAACATAAACCACAATAACCTCCATCACCTCATTTTTGAACATGCACAGTGCAAGGTCTTGTGGTTACAAGTCTGTTAATTGTCACCTTGTGGACAAGTTCATAAGGATGATAGATTGGTAGCTGACAGAGTGTCTGACGAGTAAAAATACCTCTGCACGTATGCTATAGACTTCCGACCCAGATAAGTCGCTGTCCAAATGTGGCTATATCATTTCGAAACTTCATGTCATTTCTGATGAAGTATTTTTGCATATATGACTTCTCCAGAGACCAACATGTTGCAATCACCTACTCGCTACCATCTGAATCTGTGTTTCATCGCTGGAAGAGAGATCTCACATCTACGCTTCTTCTACAGACCCCTCCCTATAAGGGGAAGGCAACAGGCAGAACCTACTTTTGCAGTGCAAGCATTTTTGGATTTTTAAAGCTGATACTGTTAACCCCAAAAGAGTTAATGAAAGATGGGCTCTAAACCTTTTTTGAAGTGTAAAAGATGGAGATTATGGTTCTTTAGTTCCTGTATTGGTAAACCCAACCCCCACCCCATTCCTACCTTCCCCATTAACTGGATATTAGCTATTACACATACACATTAATTTTAATGTGATGTCAGATGAATAAGGAAATTGTAATTGTTATGCAAATAAATTCTGTTGTTTATTTTAGGGTGCCCATCTGACTCTTCCTGATGGCCTGAGAAAAATATTTTCTGCTTTTTTCTGCCCTTGTCTCTTTCTTGTGTTATGAAATTAATATGCATGTTTTGATACAACTATTTGTGCACTATATAATAAGTAAGATTAAAAACAAATAAAAAATTGCATTCACAGTATTTTTAAACTATAGTTAAGGTTGGATCCTTATAAAGGAGATCACTTCTAATAGTTATACTATTTTTTGGTGCCACATATAGTTTATCCAAGCATTTAATAGCTTTCTACTTTACTGCGTCTCTTTCCAAAGTACTGAGTGTTGGTTATTTGAGATTTAAATGTAGTAGTAGAGTAACAACATAAAAACAAGCATTTGTCAATGCAGAATGTTTGCTTGCTGGCATTGGCATTGGTGGGGTGTGCCTTTGGGTCGTCAGGCATAATGGCCATGCCATTTCACCACACCCTACTGTGCAAACACCGACAAATGTTATGGTGTGCCTTGGGCCCTTATGCTCACCCCATTCCATCAGGAAATACGGTGAGATGGGTGCAGTATAGGAGAATGGGGTGAACGTGTGGGCCGAAGAGTCCAAGGCACACCTCAGTGCCTCTCACTGGCTGCAGGGTGTGGGTGGGGGTGGAATGGTATGAGCATTACAGGTGGCAATCCCAAGTCACACCCATGATGCCTGTCAGTCTCTACAGAGTGGGGCGTTCTGGTCGGAAACCCCAACGCCTCAGGCGTTCGTTGGTATTTTCACTCCAAATTTTTAGCATGGGTTTTTTGTGACCCCCACTTTATGAACAGTGGTAATATCAGTTTGTTAGTCGAAAGCTGATTTTGCACAGTGACTATGGCATTTGGCACTACAGGTGCGAAAACACATTTCGAACAGGATGTGAAAAATGACAGCTGTACTGTTCATGGGGAGGTGTAAAAAAATGGCAGTGTTGAAAATCTGCAGTGAAAATAGTAAAAAAAAAACCAAAAAACTGTGAAGTCACGAGCATGCGTAGAAACTGCGCATCGCACACCCTTAATGTAATTACTTTGGGGATTTTTTACAGCAGATTGTCAACACAGGCATTTTGGGACCTCCGTTCATGAACAGTGTCACTGTCATTTTCTTAATCTGTTCGAACACTGATTTCCGCGGTGACCACGCATTTCTGCGCAGAAAGTGTGAAAACTCATTTCAGCCATGTTGTGAAAAATTACAGCTGCACTGTTCATAAGGAAGTCTGAAAAAATGCCAGTGGTGAAAATCTGGACTGAAAATATTACAAATTCATGAACTTACAAGGGTGCGTGGAAACAGCGCAATGGTCGCTCGTAACACATTCATTTTATGGACTTTAGTCACCAAATTTTCAATATAGCCATTTTAAGACCTGTGCTCATGAACAGTGTCACTGTGATTTTCTTAAGGAAACTGCTTCTTCTCCTTCTTCTCTGCTCAGGCAATGTTGAGTTAAATCCAGGTCCTCCCACATTGATATCCTCCCCATTAGAATTTGCAGATGCTTCTGGTCTAAAAATAATGATGGTCAGTATACGGAGTCTAATCAAAAAATTATCTCAGTTACAAGCCTGGGCTGCACATACTGAGCCTGATATCATCATTGTCACCGGATCCTGGCTTAACAATAATATAACCGATCAGCAAATTAACATAGTGGATTTTGTTCCTTTTAGGGCGGACAGGGGTTTAAGAGGGGGCAGAGTAGTTGTCTATGCCAAATCAAAATATATGATCAGTAACATTATTACTCTGTCCAAACCTAAGGAATTTGAAATTGTCTCATTAAAGCTTCATCTCCCCTCATCTGATAATATCACCATCATAGGTGGATATAGGCCACCTACTGCTGGCACTGTTATCCTTAGTGCCCTCAAAACCTTAATCACCAAAGATAATACAGAAACATTAATCCTTGGTGATTTTAATATGGATTGGCTATCATCAAAATCTGCCGACCTAAAGTCACTTTGCGACGACCTCGGATTATCCCAATTTATTAGCGAGCCAACCAGGATTAATGCCCAAAATCCAGCTAACAGTTCTCTGTTAGACATTATCCTAACTACCCATCCGCATAAAATCCTACAAACAGCAGTGTTTCATAATGATATGAGTGACCATAACATTGTTGTCTGCACTAGGTTACAACCCAAAGTTATCCTTCCCCTTAAATTCCTAACCAAACAGTCGTTCCGCAAGTTCAATATTGACAATTACTTGGCCGATCTAAGCAACACCAGATAGCAAGACCTTTTTCTTGCTAAATCAGTAGATGAGGTTGTTAGTGTCCTTAATTGCAACATGACTGCCTTAGTTAACAGACATGCTCCTAAAATTAAGGTTCAGACGCGCAAAAATTCTCACCCTTGGTTCACGTCAGAACTTAAAGCTGCACTGTCTAACCGTGACAAACTATGGGCTCAGGCAAGGTGTTCTAAGAGTCTCACAGACTGGCAGGCCTTCCGAGCAGCCAGGAACGCATGTGTCAAATGCATTCGTAAAACTAAATCTAGCTACTATGAATCTGCCCGAGAGCAGGCTAATGGGAATTCTTACAAAATTTGGAAGACTCTCAAGTCTATTGAGGGTCGTTCAGCTGCACCATCTGTTCCAGGAAAGATTCTCATTAACGGCACATCTATTGAAAGTTCACAACAAATATTAGAAGAACTTAATTCTCACTTCATAGCTGCCAGCCTAGCATTTGATACTTCCTCACATGCCTCCCAAATTAGGAATATTGATACCATGTATTCAGCAACGAACATGCCAGCCTGCCCATTCCAGTTGGTCCCCCTTAGCTATAAAGAAGTAGAAGAGTCACTTATTAACCTGGATATCAAAAAAAGCGCAGGAGAGGATAATATAGATCCGTTATTTCTAAAACTTGGATACCCCTTTCTTACTGCCCCAATACTCCATATATTCAATCTCTCCATCTCAACCGCCACAGTTCCGTCGTGTTGGAAATCCGCCCATATTCTCCCCCTATTCAAGTCAGGAGACCCATGTGATCTCAATAATTATAGACTATCTCAATACTACCTATCCTATCAAAAGCGTTTGAAAAATTGATCTACAACCAATTGAAAAACCATATAGCTACGCAACAGATTCTTAACCCTCTTCAATCTGGTTTTCGCCCAAACCATAGTACCATTACAGCTCTAGCCAAAGTCACTAACGACTGGTTATCTGCATTGGACTCTAAGAAAACTACTGGTGTGGTCTTCTTGGATCTAAGTAAAGCATTCGATACAGTAGATCATAACTTACTAGTTTGTAGCCTTACCAATCTTGGCTTTACTCCATCTACTACCCTATGGTTCAAGAACTATCTATCGGGCAGGACTCAAAGTCAAATCAGGAAATTTGTTCTCTTCCTCTCTGCCTACTGTGAGGGGAGTCCCACAGGGATCTATTCTAGGTCCCGTCCTCTTCTCTTTATATATAAACAACCTTGACCATCAGATTACAAAGTCCCAGTTGCATTTCTTTGCAGATGACACTGTCCTGTATACCTCTGGGCCATCGCTAGAAGCAACTAGGGACATCCTTCAAGCCGATTTCTCGCAATTAGAAAGAAACTTAATCAATGAAAAGCTACTCCTTAATGCCAAAAAAACAAAAGCTATGATCCTACGCCCATGCGCATCACACGCTAGTGCCCCTGCCTTGACCAAAGATTTCATAAATACTGCCCTAGGTGAGCAGCTGGAAATAGTTTCAAAATTCAAATATCTCGGTTTCTGGTTAGATAGCAGGCTTTCTTTTAGTGACCGTATTGATGATTTGGCTAAAAGGCTCAAAATCAGGTTGGGTTTCTTCTTCCGAAATAGATCTTTCTTTCCTGCTGATATTAGAACTAGATTGGTTCAGGCCACTTTTCTCCCACTCTTTGATTATGGTGATGTAATCTATAACTCCTCAGCTTCTACTAATCTCTAAAAACTAGATGTTCTCTATCACCGCTCCATACGATTCATAACAAACTCACCCCCTCTAACCCACCATTGTGATCTTTATGCCTTAGTCGGCTGGCCCTCACTCTCCGTTAGATGGACAGTCCACGCAGGTACATGGACTTTAAAACTTCTTCAGAATAAACTACCGCAATAGCTATCCTCCTTAATACTTGTAGCGCGCAGTGTCTATTCACTTAGGAAGTCCAAGTTTCTCCTGCTTGACGTACCTAGGACTCGCACCTCCTTTGGGAAACGTGCTATTTCATGCTCACTGCCAACTATTTGGAATCAACTACAATCATTTTTGAAATTAGCCAGTATTGTCCCTGTTAACTTCTTTAAAAGGTTAGTTTTGGCTAAATTAAAAGACACTTGCAACTGTCTTTAATGAATTGCCTTTACTAAGGACTAAAACCAGTGATCCCGTGATTTCCCAGGTTCCGTTCCTACACTTCTTTAACTCCGTTTCGTACCACTATCAGTGTTTTAGGTGGAATCTTTGTTGAATTGTTATGGAATTACTGTTATTTTCCAATGTATGTAATGTATTGCCTTGACAAATAGTACAAATTTCTCTTCATGAGCCGAGAGCATCTTGGGTGCTCTATCATTTTGCCTGTTGTGTATGATGATCTTAGCTCTTATCACTATGAACTCTGTTTTTTATGATGCAAGCACTTAACTATTTGTCTGTAAGTCTGTCACAGAACTTCATTGTAATGTATGTACACCTCAGGACCTCCTTGTGAATGAGCTTGCTCAACGGAGCTTTCCTGCAATAAACTTGAACTTAATCTGTCCCGAACATTGATTTCGCACACCGACTGCGCTACATGCGCGGAAACATATTTTGGGCGAGATGTGAAAAATGACAGCTGTTCTGCTCATAAGGAGGTGTGATAAAATGGCAATGTTAAAAATCTGGAGTGCAAATATTAAAGAATTGCAGACTACAGTGTCTTGTAGGGTGCATAATGCTGCGTATAAAGTCATTTTAGAATTTTTCCCCAAATTTTCAACTTAGGGTTTTTGGGAGTACCTCATGAACTGTGACACTGTCATTTCGTACATTGGTCCCGAAGGTGGTTTTAGTGTAGTGACAATCACCTTTCAGGACCAAATAACAAAATGACAGTGCAAGAATTTATGAGGTGGGGTCCCAAAAACCCCATGTTGAAAATTTGGTGAAAAAATTCCCCCAAATGCCCGAGATATGCATACGCATATGTTGTATACAGACCCCCATCTAAGGGGGAAGGAATGGACAAGGAAGTGATAGGCCTTCTGAGAATGGCAGAAAAAGGGGAGATATTGTTGATGGGGGACCTGAATATGCCAGATGTTAACTGAAGCACCTTTGCTGCAGGCACATCCAAGAGCAGGGTCATTCTTGATGCCCTACAGGGGGCATGCCTCAGACAGCTAGTATTGGAACCCACTCGGGAGGAGCAGTCTTGGACCGGTACTCTCAAATGGGGACAGAGAAAGAATCTCAGATTTAGAAGTGGGTAGCCATCTAGGGAACAAGCGACCACCAAACAGTGTGGTCACGATAAACACAGCCATACAGTCAAGCATACAAAAGCAAGAGTATTGGACTTTAGGAGGCTGACTTTGGGAAAATGAGAGAGCCTCAGAAAAGCACTAGCAAACAGGCAAGAAGGAGGGGTGGAGGAACAATGGGGAGTAATCAAAACAGCCATCACAGAGGCAACAAGCCTTTGTGTAAAGCAAATCAATAAAACACAATGAAGGAAAAAACTGCTATGGTTCTCAAAAGAGGTGGTTAAGGAGAAAAGGATAGCCTTCAGGAAATATAAGGAAACACAGAAGGAGCAGGACAGAGAACTTTATCAGTTAAAGCAGAAAGAGGCTGGGAAGGCAGTCAGAATAGCAAAGGCCCAAACCGAGGAAAGGATAGCCAGTTCTGTTAAGAAGGGGGGATAAGACCTTTTATAGGTACATTAGGGAGCGAAGAAAGACCGAAGGAGGGATACTGAGGCTTAATAAAGGGGAGGGAATGTGGGTAGAGGGTGACAGTGAAAAAGCAGGGATACTGAACGAATATTTCTGCTCAGTATTCACAAAGCAAGAGGAGGGGGAGGTACCTAAACCAAACAATAGAAACACTCTGAAGACGGGTGTCGATACCAGTCCATTTACAGAAGAAAGGGTTGAGAATGGTGCAGAAATGGACACAAGTCCCTTTACACTAGAAAGGGTCCTGAAGGAACTGGAAGTAATAAGAGTTGACAAAGCAATGGGGCTATCCTGTTCAGCCAATCACTGGAAACAGGGGAGGTACCCAAAGACTGGAGGACAGCAGATGTAGTCCCCCTTATACAAAAGTGGGAACAAAGAGGAAGCAGGGAACTACAGACCAATCAGCCTCACCTCGGTAGTGGGAAAGATCATGGAAGCACTACTGAAGGAGAGATTGGTGGAACATCTGGTTGTCAATGGACTACAGGACCCAAGGCAGCATGGTTTCACCAGGGGGAGGTCATGTCAGACCAACCTCATTGAATTTTTGACTGGGTGACTAGGAGGTGGATCAGGGAGTGCAGTGGACATGGCCTATCTGGACTTCAGCAAGGCCTTTGACACTGTGCCACATAGAAGACTATTACACAAACTGGGGAATGTGGGTGTGGGCAGGACAGTAGTGTGGTGGGTAGGTAACTGGCTGGTGGCAGGACACAGAGGGTGGTGGTAAATGGCTGTCACTCCACAGAGGGAAGAGTGACCAGTGGGTACCACAGGATCAGTGCTGGGACCGGTCCTATTCAACATCTTCATCAGTGACATTGCACAGGATATAGAAGGCAGAATTTCACTGTTCGCTGATGACACAAAGCTCTGTAACAGAGTAGACACACCAGAGGGTGTAGACAGAATGAGAAGGACCTGCAGAAACTTGAAGAATGGTCAAGGGTTTGGCAGTTGAAATTCAATGCAAAGAAGTGCAAGATAATGCATATGGGGCACAAAAACCTGGCACAATATATCAGTTGGGGGTGAGGATATAGCATGCACCAAGCAGGAAAGGGATCTTGGGGTTGTCATCTCTGATGACCTCAAGGTAGGGAAACAGTGTGACAAGGCATCAGGTAAAGCAAATAGGATGCTGGGATGTATAGGCAGGGCATCACCAGCAGGAAAGGGAGGTCATAATTCCGCTATACAAGACACTAGTGAGGCCCCACCTGGAGTACAGTGTACAGTTCTGGAGACCATACCTACTGAAGGACATAGACAGGGTAGAGAAGGTTCAGAGGAGGGCAACAAAGATGGTGCATGGGTTGCATCACAGATCCTATGAAGACAGGTTGAAGGAACTGACATGTACTCCTGGAGGAGAGGAGGAGAGGGGATATGATAGAGACATACAAGTATCTTACAGGGAGGAACAGGGTGCAGGAAAACACTATTTTAAGCGAAAAGATGTTTCAGGACAGAGGGCATGGGATGAAGTTGAGGGAGGACGATTCAGAGGAAACATGAGAAAGAATTTCTTCACAGAACGGGTGGTGGACAAGTGGAACACCGCCAGAGGAAGTGGTGGGGCTGAAACAATCACGGGATTTAAGAATGCATGGGATAGACATAAAGAAATTCTAGAGGTCAGGGGTAAGGGGAAATAGACTTCTAGGAAAACAAACTGAACTTACAAGCTCAAATGGGCAGACTAGGTGGGCCATAGGCTCTTATCTGCCGACACTGTCTATGTATGTATCTATGTATCTATGAAAGAACTAATAAAATTGAAGGTGGAGAAAGCAATGGGGCCTGATGGGATTCACCCAAGAATTCTAAAAGAACTAAGGGTAGAACTAGTGACACCGCTGACTACTCTCTTTAACAAATCATGGGAGGATAGGGTGGTACCTGAGGACTGGAGGAGGGCAGATGTGATTCCTCTTCACAAAAGTGGGAGCAGGACAAAGGCAGGAAACTACAGACCAGTTAGTTTGACCTCAGTGGTAGGGAAAATGATGGAATCACTTCTGAAGGAAAGAATTGTTGAGTACCTAGAGGCCAGTGGGGCACAGGACCCAAGGCAGCATGATTCACGATGGGAAGGTCGTGTCAGATGAGTCTAATAGATTTCTTTGACTGGGTGACCAAAGTAGTAGACCAGGGAGGGGCTGTGGACATGGCCTACCTAGATTTTAGCAAGGCATTTGATACAGTCCCAAACAAAAGATTAATACACAAGTTAGCCAGCCTTGGAGTGGGTCCCAAGATGGTAGCCTGGGTAAAAAATTGGCTAGACAACAGGATGCAAAGGGTAGTAGTAAATGGAGTACACAGTGAAGAAAGGAGGGTTACTAGCGGGTACCGCAGGGTTCAGTACTGGACCGGTCCTTTTAATGTCTTTATAAGTGACATTGCAGAGGAACTGGAAGGAAAAGTATGTCTCTTGCAGGCGACACAAAGATCTGCAACAGGGTTGATACACAAGATGGAGTGGAAAGGATGAAGGGACTTGGCAAGGTTGGTGGAATGGTCAAATGTATGGCAGCTCAGATTCAATGCAAAAAGAAAGGTAATGCACATGGGAAACAAAACCCATGGAAGTGTACACAATGGGGGTCAGATACTGACAACAGTAAAATGGAAAGGGACCTGGGGGTAATTATATCAGATGACCTAAAGGTGGGCAAGCAATGTGAGAAGGCAGTAAGGAAGGCTGGGGGATACTGGGATGCATAGGAAGAGGCATCAATAGTAGAAAACAGGAAGTTGTTATCCTCTGTACAGACAGTTGGTGAGACCCCATCTGGAGTACTGTGTGCAGTTCTGAGACCCCATCTCCAAGAAGACATAGACAGAGTAGAGGCTGTCCAGAGGAGGAGCAACAAAATGGTGCAGGGTCTGCACCAGAAGACCTACAAAGAAAGACTAAAGGAGCTTAATATGTATACCCTTGAGGAAAGAAGGGAAAGAGAGGGGACATGACAGAAACTTTCAAGTACCTCAAGGGAATCAACAAAGTCCAAGAGGGTAGCATCTTTCAGAAAAAGCGATGTGCAAGAACAAGGGGGCACAATTTGAAGATATAGGGAGGACAGCTCAGAGGTAATGTGAGGAAGTATTTTTTCACAGAGAGGGTTGTGGATGCATGGAACAGCCTCCCTGAGGAGGTTGTGGAGTCAAGAACAGTGGGGGAATTCAAGAATGCATGGGACAGGCATAAGGCAGTCCTAGTGGGGGGTAGGAGGAAGTAAGCTGTTGGTTAACTAGGATCTGCAGCTTATCTGTTAGGTAGGAAAATGGCAGACTAGGTGGCCAAACGGTCCTTATCTGCCGTCAAATTTATGTAAAGTTGAAAAACCCTATTTATCCCATTATACAGCTTACGGCATTTCCTCAGTTGCGGTCGGCTTTGAAGAGTGCAGACGTGTTCCCAGTCCACCGAAGATCATCGTGCCGGACTCTGGAGGTAAGTATGGGGTGAGGGGGGGTTTGGGGAGGCAGGGTGTGCGCAGGTGGGGGTCAAGACAATCAGCGAAGGACCGTTTTTTCTTTCCAGGTCTTTTCCTTTTAGGAAGAAGACGCGGGACGTTTGCCTTGCTGGGGTGGCTCCCAGCATGGCACTTTGAAGGCTGTTTGGGGGGGCAGTGGAGCTGATGGGAGATTGGGCACCCCAGTCGGCCTTACAGATTGTTGCCACGCTTGGGCGCAGCCGGCGGGATTGGACACCCCGTCGGCCATACTGTTGGGGCAGAGCAGCGCTGGGGTGGGCTCCTCAGGTGTTACTTGTTTGTGGCGGGGAGGCTGTCTTCATGACAGCTCTTGCACTGCAGTGTTGACGCAGTCACTTTGCATACCGCCGACATCAGAATGCAAATTGCCCACGCTGCGTGCCTCTTCTTTCAACTGTACGCCGCTGCATTTGCAAACGCTGTCATAGACTGCTCTTGCATTCATTGGCGTGGGGCTGCGCCTGGAAAAGGCAGCAGTGTACTGGAAGTAGGAGGGTCACCTACTTAATTCCTCAGAGAGAAGCACTATGTTTCTTGCACTTGCGTGCAAGCAAACATAATGAGGTTTGTATTTTGGTAACAGTTTGCTTTAAATGGTTTTGTAAGAGTTCATTTTACTACATGTGATTTGTAATGTCATGTACTAGTACTCGCTGCTTATAATTTAAAAACAGAAAGTTCCTTATTTGATTCATGCACCCGCCCCTCCCCTCCCCCCCCAAAAAAAGCTTCATGCCGAGGCACTGGGGATGTCTGTACAGGGTGATATGCTAAAGTCTGCTTGCTTACTTGAGCCGAATTTCGAAGCAATAAAAGTGAAATTTCTTCATTTGAATCGAGGGTCAAGCTTGGTTTTTTTTTTTGTTTTTTTTATGGACTTAGAGGGCTGCAGTCTGGAACTCTTTTTTTTTTTTTTTTTTTTTCTTCTCCTCCTCTGCAGTACTGCTTGGGACTCATTCCTAAGGTGTGACCTGCTGCAAGAGACACCCTCGAAGAAGATAGAACAGGTACATAAGAACTTGCCGTAACAGATCTTCGAGAGAATCTCTTGCAGCAGGTCATGCCATCCCTCCTTCCTTCCCCATCGTCTCTGTGTTCCTGATTTTGCTGGACATAAGTCTCCACCACTCATTCACACTAATGGGGTCAGCGCCTGAGATGGCGCTGCGAGGAGCGGCACCGTGAGCCTCGGCTCGTGCGGTAATGAATATCTCGGCGTCAACCTTCCAACTGCCTCAGTTCCTTTTTTCCGCCGTCGAGTGCACTTCAATGACGACGTTGCTCGCCCTCCGGGAGTCAAACTTCAAACTAGCAGCATAGTTTTCAGTTTTATTGTTTTGCAGTAATATCTCAAATTAGTATCGCTTAAGTTTATTCTCATTTACAAAGAAGTCTCAGCCTACTTTGACGGAGTCGACCATGAGCGGGTCAGGTGACGGTAGGGAGACTTCGTATGAAAGTTGTTCAGTCAGCCGGGCTGGGTCGGTCCGCCGCCTTCTCCAGAGGCGGGTCCTAAACGTCAGCTTCCAGTGCCCAGAGGGTGGGTGGTCCCCCGAAGCATAAAATAAACGGTCGCATTCTGGCACTGTTCGGCCTCGAGCTCTTCCTTGGCCCATAGGTCAAAAAAGAGAAGGCATCACTCGAGGTTGCCCTCTGATATGTCTGCGCGCAGACGGTCAGTTATTGAAGCTAGTTGCCGGTCTCCTCCTTCAGAGCCAGCTTCTGTTTCTGGAAGCCGAAGTCTTCGACATCAGAGCCCTACCCTGCCCTCTGGTAGGTCTTCAGATGAGCAGATCTTCCTGGACATAAGTCTCCACCACTCATTCACACTATTGGGATCTGCGCCGGAGGCACTAGGACCCATCGGGAGCAAACTTTTTGCTGGAGGGTCGACACCAGAGATGGCGTCGCGAGGCACGGCGCCGCGAGCACTAGCTCGCGCGGCAATGACTGTCTCGGCGTCGACCCTCCAACCGCCTCAGTTCCTTTTTTCCCGCCGAGTGCGCTTCAGTAACGACGTCACTCGCCTGTCAGGAGTCAAACTTCAAACTAGCAGCATAGTTTTCAGTTTATTTTTCTGTAGTATTATGTCGATATAGTATCGCTTTAAGTTTATTCTATTTTAATATACAATAAAGAAGTCTCGGCCTACTTGACTGAGTCGACCATGAGCAGGTCAGGTGACGGTAGGGAGACTTCGTATGAAAGCTGTTCAGTCAGTCGGGCTGGGTCCGGTCCGCCTCCTTCTCCCGAAGGGGGTCCGACAACGGTCAGTCCAATGCCCGGGGGGATGGGCGGTCCCCCCGGAGGCATAAAAACAAACGGTCGCATTCTCGGCACCGTTCGGCCTCGAGCTCTTCTTCGGCCCACAGGTCTAAAAAGAGAAGGCATCACTCGAGGTCGCCCTCTGATATGTCTGCGCGTCGACGTTCTGTTGTCATGGCTAGTTGCCGGTCTCCTTCTTCGGAGTCGCCAACTTCTGCTTCCGGTAGCCGACGTCTTCGGCATCGGAGTCCTACCCTGCCTATAGGTAGGTCTTCAGATGAGCAGTTTCATCAGTGGGCCACTCTTACGGAGCAATGGGCTCGGAGGTTGGTTCTGCTACCTGGCTCGGTTGCCCGCGGGCCTTCGGGCTTGTCGGGCGACCAGGTAGGGTGGTTGGACTTTCCTGGTTGCGCGGCACCTTCTTCGGTGCCGACGACTCCACGCTTAGGTGTTCTCCCCCCCACACACACATGGCTGCGGCGCAGGGGGCCACACCGATGCCCTTATCTCCTGCTTTTTTCCTTCTAACCATGTTTTTCAGGGTCCTGGGATGCTTTCGGCACCTTTGGCGCCGTCCGCGGTGCCGTCTGGCCTTTCGCGCCATCTCACGGCCACAGGGGCTTGTGCGCGTCAGGGGCTTGTCCTGCGTCGCTGGGCTTCTCCGCGCGCCTGCTCGGTCCTGCTTTGCCTCTCGGCGCTAGGAGCTCTCGAGACTCTTTCCTCTCAATTCTTCCTTCCTCTCCTGTATTTCACTCCTTTCCTGTCCAAACAGTCCTCCCTGGACTATCAGGAGATGACGTTGAGCTGACCCAGACCCCGGTTGGGTGATGAAGTGGACAAAGCAGGATCTTCCACTGCTACAGAGCCTGTGGTCGAGGACCTGTCCTTTAAGTCTCTGTTGAAGAACCTGAGCTCCACTCTTTCTCTCCAGACTACAGACATCGATCCTGGGAAGCGGTTAAGACTCCAATATCTTCATGCTTCGGAGATCCCTACGGATTTGACTCCTCCGCTTCAACCTTCCTTCGAGACGCTTTCTCAAATGGTATGGAATAATCCTGCTCTTACCCCTTGGTGGCTAAATCCATTGATAGGAAATACTCAGCTCCCAAGGATCGTCCTTTCCTGGCATCCCAAGCCTTTATGATCCTATTGTAGTCCTGGCAGAGAATGACAGGTCGTTCTCCTCAAACTACTACAGCTCGACCTATTAACAAAGAGTCTCGTAAGATTGATACATTAGGTAAGAGGGTCTTGCTGCGTCCACTCTAAGTATGCGTATTGCCAGTTACCAGGGCTATTTTTCTCAGTATGAGTATATCTTGTGGCACTCTATCAAACAAATGGTTGAAGCTCTTCCGGACTCGGACTCTAAGCCAGAGCTTCTTTTGACCATTACCAGAGGTATTGAATCTAATAACCAACAGGTCAAAGCAGCCATGGATGCTTTCGACGCTGCGTGCTTCGGGCTTCACGAATGATGCACAGCAGGAGGTGATGGCGTTGCCCTTTGATGGCTCGTATCTTTTGGTCCTCAGGTAGAGCAAGCTCTAGAGGCTACTCAGAAGACTAGGTCAGCCATTAAACTGGCTCTACCCCCTCTCGAGGGCATGTCGGTAAACGTCAGTTTCATAATCGTCAGTCCTTTCGAGGCAGGGGCAGAGGAAGTTTCCATAAGAACCAACCTGCCCAACCTCAAAAGAAGACGCAACAGAAAGCGCAAGGGCCCAAAGCGCCCAGTGCTACCTTATGAGTTGCCGGCCCAAGTTCCAGCTCCACTGCCCGAGGTGGACTTTTCCTCTTCGGTGGGAGGTCGTCTGATGCACTTCTACAACCAGTGGAAGTCCATAACCTCAGACAAATGGGTCCTTCGGATAATTCGCGAGGGGTATTCTCTCAATTTTCTGGAGACCCCTCCAAATCGTCCTCCCAAACGACAACCCAGGCTGTCAATCCTTCAGTCAGACCTTCTCTCGCCGAGATCCAGGGCCTTCTGAACAACAGGACAGTAGAACTGGTGCCTCTGCATCAGCTGAAACACAGGGTTCACTCCCACTACTTTCTGGTTCCAAAGAAGTCTGGGGTATACGCTTCATTCTAGACCTCAGAAACTAAACAAATTTCTCTCAGGGAGAAATTCAAAATGATTCTCTAGAAACCCTGTTACCTTTGCTTCATCAACGACTGGCTAGCCTCCTGGACATGCAGGACGCTCACCAGCAAATTCCCATTCACCCGAGGGCATCACAAATCTCTGAGGCCTATGGGCTCTGGGTCAACACTATCAGTTCAGAGTCCTGCCTTTGGTTATCCCTCGCGCCCACGTAGTCTTACAAAGTGTTGTGCAGTTCTCACAGCGCATCTCAGGAAGCTCGGAATCCGAGTGTTTCCCTACCTGGACGACTGGCTCCTAGCAAGCCCTTCCAGACAGGGGACCCTGGAAGCCGTTCAGACGGCCTCTCGCCTTCTTACGTCCATGGGAGTTCTGCTGAATCTAAAGAAGTCACAGTTGCAGCCCTCTACTGGACACCTCTTGCGCGAAGGCTTTCCTTCCAGAGGACAGAAGGCTCGATATCCTTCAGATGGCCCGTTACATTGGGGAGAAAAGATCAGTTACAGCTCTCTCAATGCAACGTATGTTAGGCCTCATGGCATCCTCAGTGTTCACTGTACCCCTAGCTCGGCTACACATGAGAACCACCCAATGGATGCTCAGTGGTCCCCAACCACTCACCCACAGTCTTATCCCATCAAGGTGACAGAACCCTTACAGAGGTCTCTCAGTTGGTGGTCTCAAGAGAGCAATCTCCTGGAAGGATTTCCCTTTGCTCCTCTGGATCATCAAATCTCCATCACCACAGATGCATCGCTAACGGGATGGGGAGCTCATTGTCGCTGTCTCCATACTCAAGGTGTATGGACTCAACTCGAGGCCCAGCTTCACATAAATGTCCTAGGGATGAGAGCCGTCCTTTATGCGGTCCGGGCTTTGAAGGACATCCTCTGTCACAAGAACATTCTCCTTCAAACGGACAACAAAGCTGTGATGTATTACATCAACAAGCAGGGCGGTGCTCACTCTTACCCCTTATGCAGGGAAGCGATGAGGGTGTGGGAATGGTGCTTGGAACACAAATCTCTTAATTCATGCGGTCTACCTGCAGAACAGAGGCAGATCCTCGTGAGTGGTCTCTCGACTCAACCATAGTTCAGTCACTATTCGAAGAGTGGGGAACTCCAGACCTGGACCTTTTTGCATCCCCACTCAACGCAAAACTGCCTCTCTTCTGCTCCTGAAATCCAGGGCCTGGTATTTTCTGTCAGGATGTGTTCAGGCTGCGGTGGACAAAACACTTTCTTTACGCCTTTCCGCCTCTTCCTCTAATTCAGAGGGTACTTCTCAAAATTTAGTCCCAGGGACCAAGATGATTCTCATTGCTCCTCTTGGCCTCGACAACTATGGTTTCCACTACTCAACAATATGTTGGCACCCCTCCGAGACCTCCCCTGCAGATGAACCTGTTGACTCGGGGTCCGTGGTCCATCCCAACCTGAGATCGCTTCACCTTCACGCTTGGCTCTGAAGAAGTAGAAGTGAACCAGTTCAATGTCTCTCAAGAGTTTCAGATATTCTTCTGGCTGCTCGGAAGCCAGCTACTCGAAAACTTACACGTCTCAATGGAAGTTGCTCGCTCTGGTGTGCAAAGTCCTCTTGAATCCTTTTCCTGTCCACCAGACAAGGTTTTGAGTACCTTCGGACCTCTCAAATTCAGGTCTTCAGTACTCTTACAGTCAAAGTTCACCTTAGTGCCATTTCAGCGTATCATGAGCGGTTTCTTCTTTGTCTCTGGCTCAGTTACCTATGGTTAAGAGATTTCTTAAAGAATTCTGCATACCAGACCCTATAAGACGTCCGGTTGCAGCCTGGGACATTAACCTTGTGCTAGACATGCTCACTCGGAAACCCTTCAAACCTCTGGCTACCTGTGAGCTAAAATTTCTCACCTGGAAGACGGCCTTCCTAGTGGCCATTACCTCAGCCCGCAGGGTCTCTGAGATGCATGCCTTGGCTACGGACCCTCCAGATACTGTGTTCCATAAGGACAAAGTAGTTCTTCGTGACTCATCCTAAATTTCTTCCCAAGGTTGTGTAGAATTCCATCTAAACCAACCTTTGGTCCTTCCCTCTTACTTTGCGGACTTCCAAATGAGAGAACGATCTCTTCATTCCTTGGATGTTAAGAGAGCCTTGCGTTTCTATCTAGATAGAACCAAGGATTTTGCAAACCCAACAACTGTTTGTTTCCTTCAGCAGACCCGGCTGGGTCAACCTGTACGCTATCAGATGCATCTCATCATTGGCTAGTGGCATGTCTTCGACATTGCTATTCCATGGTACAGGTTAAATTGGAAGGTAGGGTTTACGCCACTCTACCAGAGCGTCCGCGCATCCCTAGCGGAAATTGCAATGTGCTGATTGCAGACATCTGCAATGCCGCCACCTGGAGCTCGTGCATACTTCTAGCATTATGCACTGGATGTTCTTGCCAGGCGACATTCCACCTTGACGGCAGAACTATCCTTAATGGACTTCTGTCCTAGAACGTGAGCTCTTGGTCTTCCTGCAGCCCTCTCGGGGATTATTAGCTCAGTACTCTCCCGATAGTGTGAATGAGTGGTGGAGACTTATGTCCAGGAAGATATGAAAATTACGTACCTACCGTAATTCTTGATTTTCTTGGACGAGTCTTTACCACTCATTCACACGCCCACCCTCCATCCCCGAGCTCACGCTGTGTTGGTTCTTCCCTCAAATCTTTAGGCCGTGAAGACTTCTTTCTGACCCTTCTTACAGGGTCGCTCGGACTATCTTATGTCCGGTCTTAAGGATTAGGTTATTCTTTACGTTAGTTGCGCTGCACCTCCTTGGTAAAAAGGTACTAGAGGCGGTTGGAGGGTCGACGCGAGATAGTAATGCTGCTGCGAGCTAGTGCTCGCGGCGCCATCTCTGGTGTCGACCCTCCAGCAAAAAGTTTGCTCCCGATGGGTCCTAGTGCCTCCGGCGCAGATCCCAATAGTGTGAATGAGTGGTGGAGACTCGTCCAAGAAGATCAAGAATTACGGTAGGTACGTAATTTTCATTTTCATCACTGGGCTGCTCTTATGGAGCAATGGGCTCAGAGGTTGGTCCAGCTGCCTGGCCCTGTCACTCAGGGGCCTTCGGGCTTCTTGGGAGACCAGGTAGGGCGGTTGAGTCTCCCTGGTCGTGCAGCACCATCTCCGTGCCGTCGACTCCCGCTTAGGTGTCCCGTCCCCAAAATGGCTGCGCGCAGGGGCCCACACTAATGCCTCTATCTCCTGCTCTTATTTCTCCCTCTCCTCAAATCCTGTTTTGGTCTTGGGGTGTTTCCGGCGCCCTCTGCGCTCGGGGCGTCTGTCGGCGACGCCCTCGCACTGTTGAGTTACTTGGCGCCGTGCGCTTCGTCGCCGCCGGGAGTCCTTAGGGCGTCGTCCATCTCTCAGGACTCCTCCCTTTTCCTTCCTCATTTCCATCTGATTTTCACTCCTTTCTTGTCCATACAGTCCCTCCTGGACTGTCAGGAGATGACTTTGAGCCTGACCCAGACCTTAGGCTGGGGTGATGAAGTAGAAGAAACAGGGTCTATTCCTGCGGCAGAGCCTGTGGTCGAGGACCTGTCTTTTAAGTCTCTGCTGAAAAACTTGATTTCCACCCTTTCTCTCCAAACTACAGACATCGATCCTGGGAAATTGCTAAGACTCCAATATCTCCATGTTCCGGAGATCCCTATGGATTTGACTCCTCCGGTTCAGCCATCCTTTGAAACACTGTCTCAAATAGTATGGAGTAATCCTGCTCTCATTCCTTCGGTAGCTAAATCCATAGATAGGAAATACTCAGCCCCCAAGGATCGACCCATTTTGGCGTCCCAAACCTTTGCGGATCCTATTGTAGTTTTGGCAGAGAATGAAAAGGTCGTCCTTCCCCAAACTACTACAGCTCGACCTATTAACAAAGAATCTCATAAGATAGGTAAGAGAGTCTTTGCTGCTTCCACCCTGGGTATGCATATTGCTAGCTACCAGGGCTATTTCTCTCAATACGAGTATATTCTTTGGCATTCGCTCAGACGGATGGTTGAACCTCTTCCGGAATCGGATACAAAGTCAGAGCTTCTTCAAACCATTACCAGGGGTATCGAATCCAACAACCAGCAGGTTAAAACGACTATGGATGCTTTTGATACTGCTTCCAGAGCGCGCAGCCGCATTTGTACCATTGCCGCTCCTGGCTGCGCATCGCCAAGTTTTACGAATGACACACAGCAGCAGGTAATGGCGTTGCTTTTTGATGGTGTGTATCTCTTCGGTCCTCAAGTAGAACATGCTCTAGAAGCTACACAAAAAACAAGCATTTGTCAATGCCGAATGTTTGCTTACTGGCATTGGCAGTGGTAGTGTAGAAGTTACAGAGCTGCGTAATAGGAATGGCAGTGAAGTATTGAAGTGAAGCCAACCCCACCACCACCCCTGCAGAGAGTGACAGGCATTGGGGTGTGCATTTGGGTCGTCGGGCATAACGGCCACGCCATTTCACCACACCCCACTCTGCAGAGACTGACAAGTGTCACGTGTTCCTTGGAGTCTTTGGTTCTTATGCTAATTCTATTTCATTAGGAAATACGGTGAGATGGCAATATAGAGAATGGGGTGAAGTTTGGAATAAGGGTTCAAGGCATACCTCGATGCCTTCAGTGACTGCAGGGTGGAACGGTATGAGCATCACAGGCAAGAATCCCAAGTCACACCCCTGATTCCTGTCATTCTCTATAGGGTTGGGCGATTTAGTTGAAAAGCCTAATACCTCAGGCATTCGTTGGTATTTTCACTCCAAATTTTCAACATGTTTGTTTTGTGACCCACCACATGAACAGGGGAATATCAGTTTGGTAGCTGAAAGCTGCTTATGCACAGTGACTACGGATTTATCACCACAGGTGCAAAAATATTCCGAACAGGCTGTAAAAAATGACAGCTGTACTCTGTCATGGGGAGGTGTAAAAATGGCTATGTTGCAAATGTGTAGTAAAAATATTTAAAAAAATGGTGAAGTCACGAGCGTACATAGAAACTGTGCAACGCACACCCATTATATAAGTAGGTTGGGGATATTTTATAGCAGATTGTCAACTCAGGCATTTTGGTGCCTCCGATCATGAACAGTGTCACTTGTGATTTTCTTTATCTGTGCCGAACAATGATTTCCGACAGCGACCACGCATCTCTGCACTGAAAGTGTGAAAACACACTTCGGCCATGTTGTGAAAAATGGCAGCTGTACTGTTCATAAGGAAGTGTTGAAAAATGCCACTAGTGAAAATCTGGACTGAAAATATTACAAAGTCATGAACTAACGAGGATGCGTGGAAACTGCACAATGCTCACTCGTAACACAGTCATTTTATGGACTTTTGTCACCAAATTTTCAACATAGCCATTTTAAGACCTCTGCTCATGAACAGTGTAACTGTGATTTTCTTAATCTGTCCTAAACATTGCTTTCGCACACCAACAGCACCATTGTGCGCTACATGTGCGATAACACATTTTGGGTGACGTATGAAAAATTGCAGCTGTACTGTTCATAAGGAAGTTTAATAAAATGGACATGTTGAAAATCTAGAGTGAAAATATTAAATTTGCAAACTTACGAGCATGCATAGGAACTGTGCAACGCACGCTCGTAAAAGTCATTTCTAGGCATTTTTCCACCAATTTTCAACATAGCCATTTTAAGACCTCTGCTCATGAACAGTGTCACTGTGGTTTTGTTAATGTGTCCCATACATTGAGCTTGACAATCGACTCGCCATTGTGCGCCATATGCGGAAACACGCTTTGGCAGGATGTGAAAAATGACAGCTGTACTGCCTCATAAGGAGGTGTGGAAAAATGGCAATGTTGGAAATCTGGAGTGGAAATATTGAAAATTCGCAAACCTACGAGCGTGAGTGGGAACTGTGCAACGCACACTCGTATAACAGTCATTTTTAGGAATTCTGTCACCAAATTTTCAATATTGCCATTTTAAGATCTCTGGTCATGAACAGTGTCACTATGATTTTCTTAATTTGTCCCATACATTGATTTCAAGACACTGACTGCGCCATTCGCGCTACAAGGGCGAAACACATTTTGGGTGAGATGTGAAAATGACAGCTGTACTACCTATAAGACGGTGTGGTGAAATGGCAAATGTTGGAAAATCTGGAGGAAAATATTGAATTAGTAGCTTTAATACGGAGCCTGCTAGAACTGCGAACGACGCGCTGGTTAAACAGTCATTTTTGAGTTTTATACTAAATTAACATCATTTGCTCACTTTCATGAATGACAAACATTGTCATGGTATCAGTCCCGGCGGTGATTTCGCAGTCACCGCGTGAAATCACCCTTCGAGCCCGTAATAACGCCAATGTCAAGACATCATTCATGAGAAGGTCCCAAAACCCCATGTTGAAAAATTTGGCAAATATTCCCAAAATGCCTGAGATATGCATAAAGTTGAACCCTCCTATCTAGCCCATTATACAGCTTACCGCATTTCCTCAGTTCGCGTCGCTTTGAAGAGTGCAGACGTGTTCCCGTCCACCAAAGATCGCCGCGCCAGAGTCCGGAGGTAAGTATGGGGTGAGGGGTGGGGAGGCTGGGTGCGAGGGTGGGTGCGGGTTGTGGAGGGGTTCGGGAGGCGCCGTGGGACAGTTTTTGTTTTACGGGTAAAAAGCGTGAAGGATCGCTTGCTACGCTGGGGTGGGCTCCCTGCATGGCACAACGACTTTGGGAGCATTCAGCCGGCGGGGATTGGGCACCCCGCGGCAAAACCTATTGGGACGTTTGCCACGTTGGGGTGGGCTCCAGCGTGGCTCAAGGACTTTGAGGCGTTCAGCCGATGGGGGATTGGGCACCCCTGTCGCAAAATATTGATTGCCACACTGGGGTGGGCTCCCAGCGTGGCACCAAATACTGGAAAGGGGGAGATGATGCAGCGCGGCCGGCGGGGATTGGGCACCCGTCGGCTATATGCTGCGTGCAGAGCGCGCCAGCTGCTGGGGGGCTGCGCGTGAGCAGCTTTTATCGCTGCTCACCTGCCGTAGCTCCCCTTTCAACTGGGGAGTGCCACTGCATTTGGAGCGCAGTCAGACAGCTCCAAAATGCATTGGCTTACAGGGGCCGCGCCTGCCAGCTCGCTGCCTGAATTGGAGGAGGAGGTGACACACCTCTGAAATCTCTGATGATGGCACTGTATTTCTTGCACATGCGTGCAAGCAAACATAACTAGGTCAGCCATTAAGTTGGCTCGCCCTCCTCCTGTCCCGTCTCGAGGGGATGTTAATAAACGCCAGTTCCATAACCTCAGTCCTTTTGAGGCAGAGGAAGTTTTCATAAAAACCAAGCCCCCCAGCCTCAAAAGAAAACACAACAGAAGGCGCAAGGACCCAAAGCGCCCAGCGCCACATTCTGAGTTGTTGGCCCAAGTCCCACCTCAGCCGCCCGAGGTGGACTCCTCCTCAGCGGTGGGAGGTCGTCTGACGCACTTCTACAATCAATGGAGGTCCATAACCTCAGACAAATGGGTCCTCCGGATAATCCGCGAGGGATATTCACTCAGTCTTGTGGAGACCCCTCCGGATCGTCCCCCCAAACTACAGCCCAGGCTGTCAACACTTCAGTCAGACCTTCTCGCCTCCCGAGATCCAGGGCCTTCTGCACAACAGGGCAGTAACATAGAATTTGACTGCAGATAAGGACCGCTTGGCCCACCCAGTCTGCCCATTTCCCTACCTAATGGATAAGCTGCAGATCCTAGTTAACCAGCAGCCTACTTCTTTTTACCCCCACCCCCTAGAATTGCCTTATGGCTGTCCCATGCATGCTTGAATTCAATCACTTTTTTGACTCCTCAACCTCCTCCGGAGGGGTTTCCATGCATCCACAACCTCTCTGAAAAATAGTTCCTTACATTACCTCTGAGCCGCCGCCCCCATCTTCAAATTGTGCCCCTTGTTCTTGCACACCTCTTTTGAAAGATTCTACCTCTTGGACTTTGTTGATTCCTTTGAGGTACTTGAACGTTTCTATCATGTCCCTCCTTTCCTCGAGGCTATACATATTAAGCTCCTTTAGTCTCTCTTCATACGTCTTCCGGTGCAGACCCTGCACCATTTTAGTTGCCCTCCACTGGACAGCTTCCATCTTGTCTGTGTCCTTGCAGAGATTGGGTCTCCAGAACTGCACTCAGTACTCCAGATGGGGTCTCACCAGCTGTCTGTACAGAGGGATAACAACTTCCTGTTTTCTACTGGTGATGCCTCTCCCTATGCATCCCAGTATCCCCCCAGCCCGCCTTACTGCCCTCTCACATTGCTTGCCCACCTTTAAGTCATCTGATATGACTACCCCCAGGTCCCTTTCCATTTTTGTTGTTGTTAGCATCTCACCATTGTGTACTCTTCCCCTGGGTTTTTGTTTCCCAGGTGCATTACCTTGCACTTCTTAGCATTAAATCTAAGCTGCCACTTTTCCGCAGCACCAACGGAACACAGGGTTCTACTCCCATTACTTTCTGGTTCCAAAGAAAACCGGGGGCATGCGCCCCATTTTGGACCTCAGAAAACTAAACAAATTTCTGCCCAAGGAGAAATTCAAAATGATTTCACTAGGAACCTTGCTACCTTTGCTTCATCAGCACGACTGGCTAGCCTCCCTAGACATGCAGGATGCTTACCAGCACATTTCTGTTCACCCGAAGCATCACAAATTCCTAAGGTTTGTGGCTCTGACACAGCATTATCAGTTCAGAGTCCTGCAATTTGGGCTATCCTTGGCGCCACGAGTTTTTACAAAGTGTTGTGCAGTTCTCGCAGCACATCTCAGAAAGATCGGAATTCAAATGTTCCCTTATTTGGATGACTGGCTTCTGGAAATTCCTTCCAGGCAGGGAACTCTGGACTCCGTAGCCATGGCTTCAACCTTTCTCACGCCCATGGGAATCCTGTTAAACCTCAAAAAATCGCAGCTGCAGTCCTCCCAGAGATTCCTCTTTATAGGAACTCTTCTGGACACCTCCTGTGCAAAGGCTTTTCTTCCAGAGGACAGAAGGAGCGGTATCGTTCAGATTGCCCGTTACATCGGAGAGAGCAACTGTTCCAGCTCTCTCGATGCAATGGATGCTAGGTCTCATGGCATCCTCAGTGTTCACTGTACCCCTAGCACGCCTCACATGAGAACTTCTCAGTGGATGCTCAGTACTCAGTGGTCCCCAACCACTCACCCGCAGTCCTTTCTCATCAAGGTGACAGAACCTCTAAAGAGGTCACTCACCTGGTGGTCGCAAGAGAACAATCTCCTAGAAGGGTATCCTTTTGCTCCTCTGGATCATCAGATTTCCATTACCACAGACGTGTCCCTGATGGGGTGGGGGGTCTCACTGTCAGGATCTCCACACTCAAGGTACGTGGACTCGGGTCGAGTCCTAGCTTCACATAAATGTCTTGGAAATGAGAACTGTCTTTTATGCTGTCCGGGCGTTGAAGGACATTCTCTGTCACAAGAGCATTCTCCTTCAGACGGACAACAAAGCGGTGATGTATTACATCAACAAACAGGGCGGTGCTCACTCTTACCCCTTATGCAGAGAAGCAATGAGAGTGTGGGAATGGTGCTTACAGCACAAGTCTCTAATTCATGCGGTCCACCTGCCAGGAGTACAGAACGAACTGGCGGACCGCCTCAGCAGAACAGAGACAGATCCTCACGAATGATCTCTCGACTCAGCCGTAGTTCAGTCAATAATCGCAGAGTGGGGAACTCCAGACCCGGACCTTTTTGCATCCCCACTCAACACAAAACTGCCTCTCTTCTGCTCCAGAAATCCAGGGCATGGCATTTTCTGTCAGGATGCGTTCAAGATGCAGTGGACAAAACGCTTTCTATACGTCTTTCCTCCTCTTCCTCTAATTCAGAGGGTACTGCTCAAGTTCGAATCCCAGGGGGACAAAATGATCCTCATTGCTCCCTTCTGGCCTCGACAAATGTGGTTTTCACTACTCAACAGTATGTCGGCAGCTCCACCGAAACCACTCCCTCTTCAGACGAACCTCTTGACTCAAGGGCCGGTTGTTCATCCCAACTTGAGGTCGCTTCACCTTCACGCTTGGCTCCTGAAGAGATAGAAGTGAATAGATTCAACGTCTCACGCAGGGTTTCAGATATTCTTTTGGCTGCGTGGAAGCCAGCCACTAGAAAAACGTACACAGCCAAATGGAAGCGTTTTTGCTCTGGTGTGCAAAACTCTTTAAACTCCCTTTTCCTGCCCACCAGATAAAGTTTTGGAGTACCTCTTAGACCTCTCAAATTCAGGTCTGCAGTACTCTACAGTCAAAGTTCACCTTTGTGCCATTTCAGCTTATCATGAGCTGGTACTTTCCTTGTCACTGGCTCAGTTACCTGTGGTTAAGAGGTTTCTTAAGGGAATTCTGCATACCAGACCTCCTATAAGACATCCAGTCGCAGCCTGGGACATTAATCTTGTACTAGACATGCTCACTCGGAAACCTTTCAAACCTCTGGCTACCTGTGAGCTAAAATTTCTGACCTGGAAAACCACCTTCCTAGTGGCCATTACCTCAGCCCGCAGGGTCTCTGAGATACATGCCTTGGTCACAGACCCTCCATGTATTGTGTTCCGTAAAGACAAAGTAGTCCTTAGAACCCATCCTAAATTTCTTCCTAAGGTTGTTTCGAAATTTCATCTAAACCAACCTTTGGTCCTACCCTCTTACTTTGCGGACTTCCAAAATGAAGGAGAATGTTCTCTTCATTCCTTGGACGTCAAGAGAGCTTTGCGTTTCTATCTAGATAGAACAAAAGACTTTCGAAAAGCTCAACAACTGTTTGTTTCCTTCAGCAAGACCCGGCTGGGTCAACCTGTCGCTATCAGATGTATCTTATCTATGTCAATCTTCACCATTCATCACAGATGGGTACTGGCCGGATATCAGGACCCTGCGGGAGCCTCTTTTTTTTTTTTTTTTAAAGGCTAGGCGGAGTCGACGCAGCATCGGCACGGCCTCGAGGCCGACGTACTACGTGGCGCCGAGGATTAGCTGTTAGGCTGTGTCGACTCCGCCTGCCTACCAGTTCTTCGCCTCCCTGCATGAGGTCGCCTCGTGGAAGCCAACTGAAGAAGTTTGATAGTTTTAGGCCTTAGCCTTGATTGTGCGTTCGACAGTCCGTCGGTCTCCTGCTAGTTCTGGTTCTGCCTCCACTCGACGTCACCAGTAAGATCTTTCCATTTATTTTACAGTATAGCGACGTCAAGTCTATTTTTGGTGTTTTTTTCCGCAGGTCATGTCGCGGTCGGAGGGCAAGAAACCTTCTAAGGCGGGGCGGCCCCCTATGCGTCGGTGCCCATGCGGCCGCAAGTACTCCATTACCGACCAGCATGACCAGTGTCTCGTGTGTCTTGGCCCGCTTCACGACATGGATTCGTGCGACGCCTGCTTCTCCGTGGACCGCCGCATCCTAGAACAGTGCGCGTTCAAAGTAGGGCGAGCTCGCCGACTTTCGAGGTAGGGTTCGCTCTCGTCAATAACCAGCCTCTCAGCCTTTCCTCCGGGTTCCCTCCCCGTTCTATCTGGACCGAGGAAGAGGGAGCCGCGCTGTAGCCTAGCCGAGGCTTCGTCCCCTTCCTCCGGGAGCAGGCGGGAGGCGCCACTAGGTAATCGCCTTCAGGGGTGAAGGCTCCTCAGTGTTGCTCCTGGCGGTCCGGAAGGCCGGGTTGACGCCATCCTCGATGCTGTTGCTCGGTGCCGTTGAGGCCTTCGCGCCGCTCTCACGGTGCCTTGGGTTTTGTCGGTAGCCCGTGACCTAGGATTCGCGTCGCCTTTGCCATGTCTGCCTCGCGCGCGAAGTTGAGCACGGCCGCGGGGGCCTCGGAGTCGCCTGTCGGGTGTCGCCTCAGCGCCGTTGGTGCCTCGGTGCCGTGTTTGGCGCCGCTCAGTCCTCGGTGCCATTCGAGGGGCCTGGCAGGGTCGTCGGCACCGAGACTGTTGCTGGGGCTGCCGTCGGTGCCATGTCTGTTCCTGGTACCGCCCCCAGTGCCAGTGGACTTGACAGCGCCGCGGCTGGCCCTGGCTCAGGACCTTTGGCCCAAGTTGCCCTGCCGCCTTCTGTCAGCCCCGCTTTTGGGGCTATGGAGGGCACGGGTGCCGCCTCGGCCACTGCTTTGGCTACTGGGCTTCTTGGTAAGGTCGCCTTTCCTCGCCATCCTACCATTTGGCTTAGGGCCTCAGACTCTACCTCTTCGGAGTTGGACTCGGAGTCGGACAGGCAGTCACACCCTTCGGGGTTGTCTGCAGAGGAGGGCAAGCCGGTGGTCTCTACGACGAGTCACAGCCAGCCCCCTTCTGAGGAGTGTCAGGTTCTCCCCGAGGTTGGGGTCAGTGGTACTGACCAGCAGGCTATGGTGCGTGCCACCATTGCCATGCAACCTGGCCTTGGAGGGTTCCTTGACCCCTCGGCGGTGGTACCCCCTCCCGTAGTGTGTCTCAATCGCCCAACTTTGGGGCCCATCGGGAAGTCTACAGGAGGGGAAGGTGCTGCTCCCTGGGTCTCCCCTTCGGGGGCAGCCCAGAGCTGCCAGCTACCTAGGTTGGCTCTCTCGAGGACCAGGACCCTCTCGGACTCTGAGGGGTGTGGGGTCGGTGCGTCGGCCTTTCTCTGGGGTCCACCCCGGCCCTGGACGAAGCCGAAGTGCGGACTTCTGCCCTTCCCCTTCCGGTTCCTTGAGGGGGTCCCATTCTTTGGAGGCAGGGGACTGTCCTTCTGGATCTATACGGCCCCGGTCGCCTCACTGGGGGAATTCTTCTGGGCGCAGTCTAGGCAGTACCAATGTGGTTGTACAGCTGTCGGCTGCGGAGTCTTCCGGGACACCCTCCTCGGGTGTCCATGGTCCGCTCCCTAGCCCTGGCAGAGGTCAGCCGACTTCTTCTCTCGGCTCTGCCCTTATCCCTCTGCCGCATTCTCCAGCGCTCCCAGGCATTCTTGGTCCTAGCGGCCCTCTCACCTGGGAGCAGTTCAGAGCGGTGGCTGCTCAGTTCCCTGCCTACGTTAGGGCCATGGACAGCCAGGTTTTTCAACCTCCCCCTGAGCAACCACCCTCTGAACGTATGGTGGCCTCCAGCTCCTCATCCCCCTCTTCTGGGGGAGAGGAACCATCTGTCCATATCTCTCCTGCCGCTGATCTCTCCGAGTATCAGCGCTTCCTCGTGAGGATGATGGAGGACCTTCACCTTTCTCCCCTGTCGGTCAGCAATCCTGGGCATCAGGTGCACGCTTTTCTAGGTGATTTCGGTGCGGCCACCCTTGTGGTGCCGCCCTGGCCTGCTCCCTTTCAGGAGGCGTCCATGCGTTTCTGGCAGAGGCCCTTCTCCGGAGTTCCTGCCCCTAGGGACCTCCGCCAAAGGTATTGCGCTCCTCCGTAGTCTCCAGGTTCTATGCCTCATCCACAGTCCGGATTGACGCACCTGGACACCCCTGACGGGCTTCGCGGCCCCCCAGATCAGGACTCTTCGGATTTTGATTTCTGGGGGAGGAGGACTTTCTACTCGGCACGGTTGCTTCTCTCCATCTCTGCTCATCAGGCCCACTATGCAGCCTACCACAGGTTCTTGTGGTCAGTGCTAGGTCAGATCCTAGCTGCTTTGCCTGACTCTGAGCAAACCAGGCAAGCCATCGCACTCTCTGCACGTGGCTTGGAGCTAGCAAGGCACCAAGCAAGGGCATCTTACGACACCAGTGAGGTAGCTACCAGGGAAGTAGGGACAGCGATCTGCACCAGGAGATCGGCATGGCTTCGCCTTTCCCGGTTGTCACCCTTTAGCCCGGCGTAGGGTGATTTGCTCCGCTCACCAGGGAACCTATCTCTTTTCCCGTAGGGCGAGACGACGTTTGTCGGGGCAAATTCCTTCCCCCTCCGGGGGGACCCCGTCTCGCTCTCCCCACTCTCAGGCCCAGAAGGCCCCCCCCCCTTAGTGTGTCACCCACTGAGGGCTAAGGGATGCGGTCCCTTAGGGTGCAATGAATCAACCCCCTTCGGGGGGCTTGGTACTCACCCATCTGTGATGAATGGTGAAGATTGACACAGATAAGATATAAAAATTACGTACCTACCGTAATTATGATCTTTCTGTGTATCTTCGCCATTCATCACAATCTCACCCGCCATCCCCCTGGGGCTCCAGTCTCTGGATCCTCCTCCCTCTGTGCCCACCCCCCTTTTTGAGCGGGATAAAGTTGGGACACACAGGGGTGTAGTTTCTTCCCTAAGGGGTACAGTTCGAGTGGCACTCCTTCTCTACTATATATCTTCACTCCTACAGGGTGAGAGCTGGTGGTTGCCCTCCTTCTGTTATCCATCTAACTTTAAAAAAAAAAAAAAAAAAAGAACTTTCCTTTTTTTTACCAAATATCTTTACAGAGAGAGTACTGAGTCCCCTGTACCCTGTCCTCCAGAATAGCCGACTCTGCTTTTGGGGTATTGCCAGTTATTCTGTGCCTTGAATTGTGGCAAATGAGCTTTGCTACTCCTTGCAGTTCCTATACAGTCTGGTGACGGACAAGGGTCCTGGATCCTTGTTACCTCTCTCTCTCTCTCTTAAATTCTCTCTTTCCCCCCTCCTTCCCTCCCTTCTTCCTTTTCCAGAGATTGGGGCCCCTACCCAATCCCCTTAGTCTTCCTTCCTCTATGCTGTCCTCTCAGTCGTTATTTTTCCTTTTAGTTCAGTTTTTCCCTTCCTTTTTCTGTCCCTTGGACTTCCTTGTCCCACCCTCCATCCCTTCCTCTTACCTCTCTGGCGACTCAGAACTGGTAGGCAGGCGGAGTTGACACAGCCTAACGGCTAATCCTTGAGCGCCACGTAGTACGTCGGCCTCAAGGGCAGCGCCGATGCTGCGTCGACTCCGCCTATCCTTTTAAAAAAAAAAAAGGCTCCCGCTGGGTCCTGATCTCCGGCCAGTACCCATCTGTGATGAATGGTGAAGATACATAGAAAGATCATAATTACGGTAGGTACGTAATTTTTATATCTCAGCATGGCTAGTGGCATGCCTTCGCCACTGTTATTCCATGGCGCAGGTCAAGCTGGAGGGCAGAGTGTACACTCACTCTACTAGGGCGGTAGCTGCATCTCTGGCAGAAATCCGCAACGTTCCCATTGCAGATATTTGCAATGCGGCCACATGGAGCTCAGTGCATACTTTCGATAAACACTATGCCCTGGATGTTCATGCCAGACGACATCTGTCCTTTGGCAGAACCATCCTTAATGGACTTCTGTCCTAAATCTGTGAGCTCTTGGTCTCTTCTGCCGCCCTCTCGGGGGATTATTAGCTCGGTACTCTCCCATTAGTGTGAATGAGTGGTGGAGACTTATGCCCTCCTCAGTTCTCTGCCAGAGACCATCCGCTGAGGACGTGCTCCCGAGGGAAGTGAGGGAGAGCCAGAGTGAATCGCCAAAAGAAGCATGTAGGACAGAAGGTACACCAACCTGGAAAAAGAGAGAAATGGAAATTACGTACCTACCGTAATTCTTGATCTTCTTGGACGAGTCTCCACCACTCATTCACACACCCACCCTCCATCCCCCGAGCTCACTCTGTTGTTGGTCTTCACTACCTCAGATCTTTAGGCTGTGAAGACTTCTTTGTAGACCCTTCTTATACAGGTCTTCCGGACTGTCTTATCTCCGTTTTTTTGTTAAGGCTATCCTTCTAGGTTAGTTAGGCTGCACCTCCTTGGAAAAAAAGGTACTGAAGCGGTAGGAAGGTCGACGCCAAGATATTCATTACCGCACGAGCTGAGGCTCGCAGTGCCGCTGCTCGCTGGCGCCGACCTTCCAGCAAAAAAGTTTGCTCCCGATGGGTCCTAGTACCTCCGGCAGTGATCCCATTAGTGTGAATGAGTGGTGGAGACTCGTCCAGGAAGATCAAGAATTACGGTAGGTACGTAATTTCCATTTCTCTCTTTTTCCAGGTTGGTGTACCTTCTGTCCTACGCGATTCTCTCTGGCTCTCCCTCACTTCCCTCGGGAGCACGTCCTCAGCGGATGGTCTCTGGCGGAGAACTGAGGAGGGTATGGGGCCGCCCTCAGCTACACAGGTGGACGTCGACATGAGCAGCCCCAGTTAGACTGCTAGCAGAAATGTGTCCATGTGGTCTTGATGCCTGGCGGCTATAGTTCCTAAGGTGTGACCTGCTGCAAGAGAGTCTCTCGTAGATCTACTGTTACAGTAAGATCTTACTTCAAGTGGGAGCTCTTGGCAGCAGGCTACACCATAAGGCTATGCTGCCAGGCACTAGGACCCCACGAAAAAATTCTTAGGTAGTAGTTCCCAGGGGGACCGCCCCTGACGTCAGCCTGCCTCCGACGTCCACCAGTGGTATAAAGGGGGCAGTCCCCAGCCGCTCCCTAGTTCTTTTCCTGCCAGCGACCCATTCACATCGGCTCCATGGACGCCTGCATGCTAACAGTCAATCGCTATTTTTGAAAAGAATATAGTTTCATACTTTAAATTGTTTAATTGTTAAAACCGCGAGTTGTGGTGCATGTTTTCACTGTCATCTAATCAACGCCTGAAATCTAAGTGTGCGTACAATAAGGAAATTCCAGCCCCAGTCGGTCACTCGGCCTGCCTCATTTGCCTGAGGCCCTGTCACGACACCAACTCCTGCCCACACTGCAAGAAGTTCAACCATCGAACACGCATCCGTTGTCTGAAGACGTTGAAAACTTTCCTTCTTGAACTGCAGGTGGCCACCATGCAAAAGACCCCGTCAGGCCTAGGATCCTCTTCTTTTTTGGGGTCGGGGACTTCCCACAAGAAGGAGAAAAAGTCCAGTGGAAAGCACCATCACCATGAGAAGGACCGCTCGGACTCCAATCCAGATCTCCACATCTGAAGACTGCCATCTCCAGTCCTAGGTCAGTCTCTGGCCCCCGGCAACCCAAGCTCCTTCCGGGTTGTCAGCCTTGAAACTCGCGGCGTCGGTTCAGACGTCGAGTGGTGTTTCCTCGGGGCAAGGGCCTTCAGCCCCCTTCCTCAGTCTTAGGACCTACAGCCATGCCTCCGGGTCTAAGACTAATTAAGGATGCCGCAGTTAAAGAGTCGGGCGACACCCAGTCTGCCACCCACCTCCCAGCGAAGGCTTCCTCTACATCGTCTGATCGCCCGGCTGGACCCAACGACAGGAAGAGACGTCTGGATACGGTGTCCCACCCTGACAACAGCTCTCCCAAGCATCGGGCATCAAGACTCCCGGCGCACCACCCCGATGTCTGCTACCTCTTTGACTTTGGGGTCCTCCACGCCGTCAGCACATCCTAAATGGCCATTGGAATGGACGCAGCCTCGGCCGGCGAAAGGCCTCCTCGGACGGCCAATCCATTGCCAACAGACGAGCAGACACCAGTAGACTTGCCGTCAGCCCCAACACTGGATGACCCAAAATCTCCGGAACACACGCTGGACAAAGACGATCCGTCAGGTCTATCACTGGAGGAGCCTGACGACAGGTCTGAGACGCCGGGTCCATCTGCCCCTGCGATGGTCTCCCTAGCCAAAGTAAAGGACCTTTTTAGTTCCTGGTGGGACACTGTCAGAAAGGACATCCTCCCTAAGGAACCACAGGCTCCCCTACCACAACCTGTCCCAGTAGAATCCCTGCAGGCACCATGGTCGCCACCTCCCCCCAGGTGCAAATCACCTGCTCCGTTGGACGATAGGTCTCCAGAATGGAGCAGTCGCCATTCCAGGTCATCCTCCAGGCATTACAGGAGAAAGCACAGGCATTGCCGCTCTAGATCTTTCTCGAGGTCCTCCGACTCAAGGTCTTCTGCCACCTCCAGATCCTCGGGAGTGTTACACCTCCCCCTCCCCAAAAAAAAAACACCATCCTGATCCTCCAGGGGACCCCCCGCACTGGCTGATCCCACTTTCTTGGATGTGATGTATCGCATCCAATTTTTAAATCAATGGGAAACAGAGGATCTTGACCAAGAGAAAAAAGACTAGCTCACTTCCTGGGTTTGAATGAGCCCAGACCTTTAGTAGTCCCACCCTTGGTAGCCCCCTTTCAGGAAGTTTCCAGGTTGGCCCAGAGGCACCCTTCGACAGCCCCTGCTATACCCAAGAAAGCGGACCGCCTGTACCGCACCCCAATGAGTGAGCCGTTCCCCAGTGAACAGCCCAAGGCCGACTCAGTCGTACTGACAGCTGCTCATGGTAGGACCAAACAGCCCCGGCACATGAGCTCCCAGCCACCGAACAAGGAATATAAACGCCTAGACCAGTTCAGCAGAAAGGTCTACTCCTCGGCTACCTGCACCATTTGTTCGCTCAATTTTTTGACGCACATGGTGCAATATCAGACATCTCTCTGGAACAAGGCAATCGAGCGCACTAAAAGGCAGCACAATTCTGACCACAAAACGGAGCTCTTGGACGTAATCCAGTCCGGTCTGGACATGGGAAAACACGTCCTGAGGTTCTTATGATTCGGCAGACACAGCAGCCAAGGCAGCAGCCACAGGGATTTGTATGCGGAGATACTCTTGGCTCCCGAGTTTCTGGATTTAGGCAGGACCTCCAGGATGCCATCACTGATGCCCCATTCCGCGGGTCCGTGCTTTTTGGTCCAGTCATTGAGAAAATGATTTCAGACCTCCAGAACTCTGGTAAGGCCGTTCAGTCTGTACATCAGTTGTTCAGGTCTGAACAGCCCCCTGACAAATGTAGTCAGTTTCATCGGCAGGGAGGGCAGAAGTCTAAAGGACAGCAACAGAGAGGCAACTTTCGTCACAAAGCTCCCTCTCAACAAGGTAGAGCACAGTGACCTTGGATCCTCAAGCCCGCCCAGGTCTCCCTGCCCACCCACGCCTGACCCTTGGCCCAACCCCATGCCACTTGCCGAGTTCAGGGCAGAGGTAGTGGGGGGTCGGTTCTCGCTTTACCTCGACGGGTGGACCTCAATCACCAACGATGCTTGGGTCTTCCAGTTGATAAGAGTGGGGTCATGCGCTGGAATTTCTGCAGATGCCCCCAAACAATCACCCGGTCCAAACTACTTACTCCCCTTCTTACACCAAGCTCATTTGGGAGGATGTACAGTCCCTTCTAGAGAAGAAGGCAGTAGAACCCGTTCCAGCCCCATAGTGGAGGAAAGGGTTCTACTCCCGTTTCTTCCTGGTTCCCAAGAAAACAGGAGATCTCTGTCCGATTCTGGATCTGAGCCTCTTGAACAATTACATAAGAGTACAAGAGGTTCAGGGTGGTCACCTTGCCTGACATTCTTCCCATGTTACATCAAGGGGACTGGCTTTGCTCCCTGGACATGCAAGATGCCTAACTCCATATTCTGGTGCTTCCAGCTCACAGGAGGTTCCTGAGGTTCTCCTTTCAGGGAAGGCAGTTCCAGTTTCGGGCCTTGCCCTTTGGCCTTTCCTCAGCACCTCGCATGTTCACGAAGTGCCTGGCTGTAGTAGCGGTGGCTTTAAGGAGACAGGGACACTTCATTTATCCTTATGTCGATGATTGTCTTCTGACCACTGTAACAAGGGATCGGCTTCTGGCAACCTTAGAAGACACCTTCAGCCTGTTTAGCTCCCTGGGAATCACCCAAACGTAGTCATATAATCTCGACACCATGTCAAGGCTTCATTACATAGGGGCAATTCTGGACATGGAGTAAGGGAAGGCCTTCCTTCTGTCAGACAGGGCAATACGCCTTCGCTCTTTGGCCCACAGTGACTCAGCTGCTTGCCAGGTTCCAGCTCGAACCATGCTCCAGCTTCTAGGCCATATGGCTGTGACCGTTCCCTCAGAACGCCTCTTTTATGAGAGTTCTGCAGTGGGATCAGAGAGAGGACGATCTCGACCAGTTGGTCTCGATCTCCAGTGCAGTGGTACAAACTCTCTCTTGGTGGCTCTCCCCACAGAATCTCGGGTCCGGGGTCTCCTTTGAGAGAGAACCCCCATTACAGATTTTCACAACTGATGCCTCGGGCCTAGGTAGGAGAGCTCATTTTCAGAACCCTCAGACTCAAGGCACATGGTCTTCCCAAGAACTGACCCTCCACATCATTATTCTGGAGATGAGGGTGATTCTGTACGCTCTACAAGCATTTCACCTGGATCTCCGTCCAGGCCTCCTGTTGGTACAGACGAACAACATGTCACTTGTTTATTATATCAATCAGCAAGCAGGGCAGAACTCACTCGTACCCTCTTTGTCGGGAAGCTGTGAGGGTGTGGTTCTGGGCTCGAGATCATGGCCTGTTGCTCACCACAGTACATTTTCCAGGGGTCCTAAATATCTTGGCCGACACCCTAAGCTCCATTTTGGCCTCATCAGATATGGTTCCCTTTGCTGCAGAAGCTGGCAATGGAACCTCCAATTCCCCTGTCCTTGTCATCCTGCTTACTGTCACAAGAGCAGGGCAGGTTGGTTCACCCAGACCTACAGTCCCTACACCTTCATGCCTGGCACCTGCACATGTAGCTGCAGCACATTTTGGAGTACCTCCCAGAGTGGCCGAGGTCTTGGTTGCAGCTAGAAAACCTTCCACTAAAGTTACCCACGCAATGAAATGGAAGCACCTTTTGCTTGTGGGCCTCCAGTCGGGGTCTGGACCACCTCCTGTGCCCTATTAATGCTGTCCTTGAGTATCTCCTCTCCCTGTCAAATTCCGGCGTCCGATACTCCTCCAGCAAGGTACATCTTTCTGCAATCTCTGCCTATCATGTACCGGTGGATGGTAAATATGTTACCCCGACAGATCTGGCCCGAACATTTTTGAGGGGAATGCTTCATCTCAAACCTCCCATTAGGGATCCCATCCCTCCTTGGGATCTTTTGATCTTACTTCGAGTGGGAGCTCTTGCAGCAGGCTGTCACAGTTAGGACTATGCCGCAGGCACTAGGACCCTCTGGAAACTTCTCAGCCAGCAATACCCAGCAGGGACCGCCCCCAACGTCAGCTCCACCCCAGTTCTTTTCCCACCGCGCATGTGAAGAGTTCCTGTTCGTCTTGGCTTGCCAACCCAGCAAAAGTTCTCGGATTGTTTGCATTTCTCCACGGTTTTCGACGGTCTACCGACGCATGTCTTCGCCGTCATCAGTCTCCTTGGCGGGGCCCCACGTTAATAAGTGTGATTGCGGCTGCTAAATCCCGTCAAGACTCATCGGCAGTGCGTTTTCTTCCTCAGGCCTAACCACAACACTGCGGCCAGTTTGGCCTGTCAGAAATTCACGAGCCGAACCCAGATCCGCCGACTGAAGGCCTTGAAAACGTTTCTGCTCGAGAAGAAGATGGAGGTACACCGGGGAGAAACAGAAGAAAGGACAAGACTAAGCGGTCCTGCGAAAAGGACCGTATTCGGTCCCGGCACCGGTCCAGGTCCCGGTCTCGCTCCTGCTCACGGCGGCCTTCTCCCAAGACAGCCCGTGGATCCAAGGGCTCAGGTGAGCATCCCAAAAAGATTAGGCTAAGGCTGGGCCTTTGTGGGAGAGGACAGCGAAGGCCAAGGTGACTCCGCTTGGAGAAAATGGAGCATGTGAGGAGGAGGACCCTGCAAAGGCATCGATCCTAAATAGATACTTTTGCTCAGTATTTACTGAAGAGAAGGTAGGGCAGGGCCCACAGCTCAGCATCATGGACACAGGGGGGAGGGAGGTGAGCACTACTCCCTTCACAAAAGAAATGGTCCTACAAGAGCTTGCTAAGCTCAGGGTGGATAAGGCAATGGGACCTGATGGCATACATCCCAGGGTACTTAAGGAGCTAAAGGAGGAACTAGCAGAGCCATTAGCAGAATTGTTTAGTGAGTCTCTGAGCACAGGAGAGGTCCCAGAAGACTGGAGAAGGGTTTATGTGATCCTGCTCCACAAGAGTGGTAGCAGGGAGGAGGCGGGAACTACAGACCGGTCAGTCTTACCTCAGTAGTGGGCAAGATTATGGAGGCACCTCTAAGGAAAGGATAGTGCAACACCTGGAATCCATAGGGGCACAGGATCCAAGACAGCATGGGTTTACAAAGAAAGGTCCTGTCAAACTAATCTCATAGATTTCTTTGACTGGGTAGCCAGAGTGGTGGACCAAGGGGGAGCAGTTGATGTCGCCTACCTTGACTTCAGCAAAGCTTTTGACACTGTTCCACATAGAAGATTGATAAATACGCTGGGTAGGCTCAGAATGGGTCAGAAGTTGGTCAACTCGGTGGCAAACTGGTTGACGGGCAGAAAACAGAGAGTGGTGGTAAATGGTATACAGTCAGAAGAAATTCAAGTCACAAGTGGAGTACCTCAGGGATCAGTCCTGGGGCCAGTCCTCTTCAACATCTTCATTAGTGACCTTGCAGATGGACTAGAGGGTAAGGCTTGTCTGTTTGCAGATGACACCAAGATCTGCAACAGAGTAGATGATCCAGATGGGGTGGGCAGAATGAGAAGAGATCTGGATAAACTAGCAGAATGGTCAGAAGAGTGGCAACTGGGATTTAATGCAAAGAAGTGCAAAATCATGCACATAGGGAAGAGAAACCTGAAAGCACCTATAGGCTGGGAGGAGTTGCTAGCAGTCACAAAGGAAGAAGAGACTTGGACATCATCATCACTGATGACCTAAAATCATCCAAGCAGACCTCTAAAGCAGTAGGTAAGGCTAGGGGTGTTAGGGTGTATTAGTAGGGGTTTCACAAGTCGTAAGAGGAGTAATAATCCTCTGTACAAGACACTGGTTAGGCCCCATCTGGAGTACTCGTGCAGTATTGGAGGCCACACCTTCACAAGGACATTAACCAAATTGAGGCAGTCCAGAGAGGGCAACCAAAATGGTGCAGGGACTGCATCAGAAGACATATGAGGACAGATTAACGGAGCTCAATATGTATACCCTTGAGCAAAGGAGGAGAGAGGTGATATGATCGAGGCATTCAAACACCTTAAGGGCATAAACAAGGTGAAAGAGTCTAACATGTTTAAATATAAGAAAAATAGCAGGACAAGAGGACACAGCATGAGATTAGAGGAGGCCGATTAAGGGATGTGAGAAATTCTTTTCACAGAAAGGGTGGTGGATGCATGGAATGAGCACCACAAGAAGTGGTGGCTATGAATACAGTGCAGGGCTTCAAACAGGCATGGGATAGGCATAGGGAGCAATACAAATGACTATGAATAGATAGGCCACTGACAGAGCAAGGCTGATGGCACATTTATAAGGTAGAAAAAATGAAGCAGACTGGATGGGCCTTGCGGTCCTTATCTGCCGTCAACTTCTATGTTTCTGTGTTTCCGTAGGAGTCACCCTAAAGAGACTTGAGTGCATAGCTTGACCCTTCTTCCAAGTCACAGCGCCACCCATCAAGAGCTACTGATTGAGTCTAAAAGACACTGCAGCCCCCGGGTCAGTTCCCTCGTTGTCGGCCCCCTACTGACGCGGGTGATGGGGCGTACTGATCCGACGGAGCCGGGCGAAGGGCTGCATCCTCTTCCCTAAGTCCTCCTCCTCTCGGGGCTCAGAAGTGGTCTCTCCTGCAGTAGTAGCGTCCTGGATATTCCATTTCCAGGAAGGCGCCTCTCTTTTAGAAGGACGAGCACAAGGATCTGTTTTCCTTCTGGTGGGAGCAGGTCCAGAAGCTCTCCCCGAAGCAGCCCCATCATCGGTCCCAGAAGTGCTTCTTCCCAGAGAAAACCCCCGACAGGCCACCGGCTACTCCTCCTCCTAAGGCTCGTTCCTGGACACGGTCCGTTGACAGACACCGGCGCTCTACCAGATCGGGTAGCCGACGCTGGGTCAGGTCTTACACGAGGAGCCGTTCCCGATCTGTTAGACAGGACCGCTCCCGACATCAGTCTCCGCTCCGTCGTCTGTCTTCGGACCGACGTCGGTCGGTGAGCTACCGACACTCGAGTGGGGCTAGCCATAAGGACAAATCTGGCTACTCGTCACCCAGTAGCTGTTCTTCCTCTTCCTCGTCATCTTCTACCTCTTCCTTTTCGGGAATTGGGGATTCCCCAGGAGAGAAGGACCAGCCCCGTTCGCCTCCTGATGATCCCACCTTTATGGACGTCGTGAGTCACATCCAGGCCTCCAATGAGAGGGACACGGAAGACCTGGATCCGGAACGCCGACGTTTGGCTAAATACCTGAGGCAAAAGGAGCCCAAGCCCTTGATGGTTCCTCCTTTAGTGGACACGTTCCAGGACCTCATTAGAGTTACCTGGAAGCATCCGGCTTCAGTCCTGGCAGTTCCGAAAAAATTGGACAGGCTGTAAAGAGCGCCGAAGGATGAACCATTCTTGGCAGAGCATCCTCAGGTGGACTCTTCAGTTATTACGGCTGCCCACGACAAATCTAAGCAGCCTAAACATCTCCGCTCACAGCCTCCCGACCCAGAATCCCACTGTTTGGACCAGGTGGGCAAGAAGGTGTATTCTGCCTCCACCTGTTTAATTAGGTCCCTGAATTTCCTTACATACATGGTCCAGTACCAGAATGCATTATGGGAGCGGGGACAAGAGCTGGTTAATGCCTTGCCAGACTCCGAGAAGAAAACGGAGATCCTGGACGTTCTGAAGTCGGGCTCAGACGTAGGCACACGTGTTGCGTGCCTCGTATGACACTGCAGACACGGCCGCCAGAGCAGCAGCGTCAGGTGTGTGTCTGAGGCGCCATTCCTGGTTGAGGATCTCTGGCTTTCATCAGGATCTGCAGTCCGGAATCCGGGACCATTTCAGGGTTCTGTGTTGTTTGGGCCGGAGATGGAGTCTTTAATCTCTCACCTCCGAGAGTCAGGCAAATCCTTCTGGTTTGTCCACCAAATGTATCGTGGAGACCAGCTGAGACAGTGAAAGCGGCCATTTCGGAAGCCCTCAGGTGGTCAAGCCCCGCAGTAACCAACAAGGCCAGAGAGGAGGCTTTCAGAGGAGAGCCGGCCACCAGCAGCCTGGAGGCGCTCCTCCCCGTAGTCCCCAGGCCTCTCTGCCCACCCCTGGCTCCGCCCAGTGACTCCCTTCCGACTCCCCCTCATCCGCCGGAGGTGGTAAGGGGTCGCTTCTCCCTGTGTCTTCGGGATGGAGCTCAGTAACTACGGACAAATAAGTCCTGGACGTTATAAGGAGAGAACACACTTTAGAGTTCACGGAGATTCCTCCAGACACTCCACCAAGGTTCTCCAGGTATCCTCCTCATATTCCTCTCATAGAAGGAGATATACAGGCCCTCTTGCAAAAAAGGGCGATAGAACCAGTCCCTCTGCGACAGCAGGGAAAATGGTATTACTCCCACTTCTTTCTGGTTCCAAAGAAGACCCAGGACCTTAGTCCCATTCTGGATCTAAGTTCACTAAATCTTTATATAGAGTACGAAAGGTTTCGGATGGTGATCCTGCCAGATCTTCTTCCTCTGCTGCACCAAGAGGACTGGCTCTGCACCTTGGACCTGCAAGATGCGTATATGCATATCGGGGTCTTTCCCCCTCACAGGAAGTTCCTGAGGTTCCACTTCCAGGGGGAGCATTATCAGTTTTGAGTTCTTCCATTCGGCCTCTCCTCGAGTCTTCACAAAGTGCTTGGAAGTGGTGGCTGCGGCTGTAAGGCGTCAGGGACATTATGTCTTCCCTTACCTGGACGATTGGCTGCTAGCAGCCTTGTCAAGGTCTCGCCTGCTTCAAGCTCTCGGAGACACTTATATACTCTTCCAAGACTTGGGGATCACCCTGAATCTTCCAAAGCCTTCCCCAGATCTCAGCCAAAGACTCGTCTTTATTGGAGCGGTCCTGGATTCGGTCCAGGGCATGGGTTTTCTACCCCCGGAGAGGGGCGATCGCCTGCAGGAGATAGCCGGATCGGTTCTAGTAACTCCTCAAGTCTCAGCAAGGACCTTCCTCAGACTTCTAGGGCACATGGCTGCGGCCATTCCAGTTACTCCTCTGGCCCGCCTTCACATGCCAATCCCACAGTGGATGCTCAGGGTGCAGTGGGGTCAGTGCTCAGACGATCTCGACCACATGGTCAGAATCAGAGAGCCGGTTAAGAGAACACTTCGTTGGTGGATGGATCCACTCAATCTGGAAAGAGGGGTTCCCTTCCGTCCGGAGCCCCCAAATCAGACTGTTACGATGGACGTTTCTGATTTGGGATGGGGGCGCACCTAGGGGTCCACCAGACACAAGGCGTTTGGAACCCCCGAGGAGCGCGATCTCCACATCAATGTCCTGGAGATGCGAGTGGTCCTCATTGCGCTACACGCCTTTCAGGAGGACCTAGTGCCAGGCTCTCTTGTAATCCAGACTGACAATATGGCGGTCGTCTTCTACATCAACAAGCAAAGGGGAGCTCATTCTTACCCTCTATGCAGGGAGGTGATGAGAGTCTGATATTGGGCGCTGGAGCGGCACATCACTCTCTCCGCGGTGCACGTTCTGGGCGTCCTCAACAACCTGGCCGACTGTCTCAGCAGATCTCAGTCCAGGGCACACAAGTGGGAGCTACTGCAGTCAGCGGACCAGCTGTTCGACAGGTGAGGTCGTCCAGATCTGGACCTCTTTGCGTCACCATGCAACGCAAAATTGCCACTTTTCTGCTTGCGAGAGCACGCGCCTGGTGATTTCTGGCCAGACGTGCTGTCCCTGTGTTGGGCAGGGAGGTTTCTTTACGCCTTTCCTCTGGTCCAGAGGGTTCTGTTGAAATTGCAAGCCAAGGGGGCGCGAATGATTCTGATCGCCCCGCTGTGGCCTCGGCAGATTTGGTTCCCACTACTTCAGCGGCTTTCCTTGGAACCTCCCTTTCTGCTGCCAATATGCTCGCAGTTGCTGTCCCAGGATCAGGGATCGCTAGTTCATTCAGATCTCCGGTCCTTGCACCTTCATGTTTGGCTCCTTCAGACGTAGCAAAGCACAGGTAGGGGGTATTGCCAGAGGTGGCAGAAATTCTTGTATCGGCGAGGAAGCCCTCCACACGCTCCACTTACGCTCTGAAATGGAAGCGTTTTTGTTTGTGGGCCTCATCTCACCATCTGGATCCCGTTTCCTGTCCAGTGAACTCAGCTCTTCAATATCTCCTCTCCTTATACTGGCAAGGCTTGAGCTACTCCTCCATTAAGGTGCACATGTGGGCCATTTCGGCTTATCACTCCCTTTCGGATGACAGAACCTTAGCCCAGTTGGACATGGCATGCACCTTATTACAGGGGATTCTCCATATCAGACCTCCCATTCGGGATCCTGTCCCACCCTGGGACCTCCTTTTTGTGTTGGAGAAGCTTAACCTCTCTCCATCTGAACCTGCAGCGGATTGTGAGCTGCGATACTTGTCCTCGAAGGTTTGTTTTTTGGTTGCCATTACTTCAGCTTGATTAGTTTCTGAGCTTCAGACTCTGATGTGTAAAGAGCCGTATTTAATTTTCCACAAGGAACGGGTTTCCCTGAGGACGAACCCTAAGTTTCTTCCAAAAGTGGTCTCGGAGTTGACCCTCAACCAGTCGGTTGACCTTCCAGTTTACTTTCCTTCGCCCTCTAACAGAGGGGAGGCTCTCCTTTGCACTTTGGACATTCACAGGACACTTAGGTATTACCTTAAGCGTACGGCTAATCACCGTAAATCAGAGCAGCTGTTCGTGGACTTTGCACCACAACATTTGGGTAGACCGGTGTCCAAACAGACCATTATCTAAATGGATTGTCCACTGTGTCTCTTTCTGCTATGAAAAGCATAATAAGCCCCTTCCGGGTCCGGTTAGGGGTCCTCCACCAGGGAGTGTCTGCTTCATTGCAGCATGAGAATGTGTCCATTAAGGATATTTTGAGCAGCTTACCTGGAATTCTGTGCATACTTTCGAAAAGCACTACAGCTTGGACATTGCCTCCAGACGCCGGGCGGGCTTCAGCCTGGCAGTCCTTCAGGAACTTCTGTCTTGAACCTATGTGTTCAGCTTTTCTCCACCTCCCAGGGTCGATCACTTCTTTGGCGAGGGACTGCTTGGGATTCAGTCCTAATTGTGATAGCCTGCTTCAAGAGCTCCCACTCGAAGTAAGATTGTACAGTTATGTAAGAACTTACCATAACAGTAGATCTTCGAGAGGAGCACTTGCAGCAGGCGTTACTTTCCCGCCCTCATTCCCCCTCTGAGGTGTGTAGATTCCATCTTCGTGCTCCGCTCCATTCTCTTGTCATGGCTTGTGCTTGGGACTTGGCAGGGGAACTGGGGTGGAGCTGGGTCCGCCCCCTTTTGTACCAGAGCTGACGCCAGGGTAGAGCCGACATCGGGAGCGGTTCCTGCTGGGTATTGCTGGCTGAGAAGTTTCGGAGGTCCTAGTGCCTCTTGACATAGTCCTAGTGTGATAGCCTGCTGCAAGAACTCCCCTCGAAGATCTACTGTTACGGTAAGTTCTTACGTAATTGTACTTTTTTATTAGAAAAACTTATGTTGCCTGCCTTCGAACCAGCCACAGATTGCGAGCTACATTTTCTGTTGTGGAAAACGTTGTTTTTAGTTGCTGTTATTTCTGCTCAAAGGATTTCCGAGCTTCAGGCTCTGATGGCTAAAGAGCCATACTTAATTTTCCACAAGGACAGGGTGTTCTTGAGGATTAATCCTAAGTTCCTTCCTAAGGTGGTGTCTCAGTTTACCCTAAATCAAGACTTCAACCTTCCGGTGTATTACCCGGAGCACACTAATTGAGGGGAGGCCCTGCTTCACACTCTGGACGTTCATAGAGTGCTTAGATACTACATCAACTGTACTCGGACATTGAGAAAATCTGGCCAACTCTTTGTTTCCTTTGCCCTGAGAACTCTGGGAGCACCAGGGGCAAAGCAGACTATCCAGATGGCTTGTCCATTGTATCACTTTCTGTTACGATAAGTACAACAAACCCTTACCGGGCTGCAGCATTCCAAAATGCGTCTGCAGCAGATATCTGCACAGCAGCTACTTGGAGTTCAGTGCACACTTTTGTGAAGCACTACAGTTTGGACATTGCTTCCCGTCGGAGAACTGGATTTGGATTGGTGGTGCTTCAAGGCCTGTTGTCCTGAAGCTTATCCCGCTCCTCAGTTTTTCCACCTCCCAGTCCCTTCGGGATCAGTTTAGTACTCAGTCCTTATGGTGTAGCTTGCTGCAAGTGCTCCCACTCGAGGTGAGATAGTACAGTTACGTAAGAACTTACCATAGCAGTAGATCTTAGAGAGGAGCTCTTGCAGCAGACATTATTTCCCACCCTCCTTCCCCCTGGTCCTTTTCTCCTTTCCTTCCTTACATTTGATGGGGTTTTCCACTAACAGTTCGTCAGCCGGGTCTCCGGTGGGAGAACTGGGGAGTGGCTGGGGACCGCCCCCTTTATTCCATTGGTGGACGTCTGGGGCGGTCCCTGCTGGGAACTTCTAGATAAGAATTTTTCTGTGTGGTCCTAGTGCCTGTTGGCATAGTCCTTATGGTGTAGCCTGCTGCAAGAGCTCCGTTCGAAGATCTACTGTTACGGTAAGTTCTTACGTTAACTGTGTAATTGTGACTCTCACTCTGGGGAGGACACCTAGTTAGGCTTCCTTTGCATGTCCCTTCAGCTCATATTTAGGCACTTATCACTCTCGCCCGCTTTTAAATAGCAGGCAAGGACAGGCTATGAGGTATCCCACCGCGAGTCTGTCTGGAATAGTTTCTCTGTTTACTTATACCATATGGTCCATCTCCTTGAAACTATATTTTGTATTCCCCTGTATCTGTGGATAGCCTAGTGTAATGTCTAATTTCTCTTGTACAGTAGGTATCACCGTGCCTGTCTATACTGTAATGTGCTTGGCCCCTAGTCTGTATTATGTAATAGTAACCACTGGGATGTGATATGCTTTTACCTGTGTCTGTAACTCTCCCGGGTTGTGACTGAAAATAGGCAGCGTCTTTGTCTGGAGCACTTACCCGGTAATCAGAAACTAAATAAATACTGTTCTTCCCCTGAATAGCCCAAGGTTGTCTGGACTGTGTCCTTGGGCCAACGAAGTAATGCGATAGTCATTGGATCTTGTTTGTTCAGCAATCTATGACCTTTTTTTGTTTGTTTGTTCAAAACGCAGGAGAATCCTGAGCTGTGGTTCACCCGCCCTCTCCTTCCCGTCTGGCTCAGAACACTGGCTTTGGAAGTTCTTTACCTCCCGCAGCTCCGCCTGGCTCTGATGGACAAGCTGATGTCAGACTTCATGAGCTTGGTGGATGTTTATCTCTCAGTCTACAGGGATGGGCATGCTGATGACTTGGGAAGCACTGAGGTGAGGAGAAAACTTTATGAATTCATTTACAGAACAAGCTCAGGGGGTGAGGGGCGCGCTACCCGGGTGGGTGATATTGGGTACCTGAACACAGGTGGCTCCAGTTAATACTTCACCAGCGTGATCAGCATTCTGCTTATGATCCTGGACCAGATCTGATGAACCCGACCTGCCAGACTGCTATCCGCAGTCCAGGTCTGAAGCCACCAGCCCATCACAGAAGCTCAGGTACGGACTGATTACCTCCAGGAAGGGAGCTCTAGTTTCCTGATTTTCCTTTTTTACATGAAGACAGTTGTTTCTGGGTTTAAATCCGGCATCTGTTACTGCTGTGACCCATTGGCTGCAGTTAGCCCCAGGAGCACTCCAATTGGCTCCATAAAGCTCTGCACTGTTACTGCTTGAATTATATTTTACTGGATTTTGATTTCTGTTAATACTGTCTTGCTAGCTTTTTAGAATTCAAGTTTACTGATTTAATCTTAAGTGCCTGTAGAGTGTTCCATCTTTAAGACCTAGTAGCGATCTCGGGTTTTGAACTCTCCTCACCCACCCACCTTTTCACTCTGGTATTGTGTTTTAAATAGCCCTGTTCTTGCTCTCTAACACCTTGTAGCACCTTTTATCTGCAACACACCCCGATTAAGCCATTTTGCATTTCTTTTGAGCTCCATGAGCAGCCCCAACCCCTGCCTCTCTTATTTAATTTCCCTCTGTCCTTCTCTTTTCAGGTAGTCTGAGAGCTACAGCCATGGTTCTCTGATGAACCCGACCTGCCAGACTGCCATCTGCAGTCCAGGTCTGAAGCCACCAGCCCCTCACAGAAGCTCGGGTACGGACTCGCCCTCGGGGACTGATTACCCCCAGGAAGGGAGCCCTAGCTGTCTTGATTTTTCGGCCCCCACGCCCGGTCCTGTTTAAATGCACTTAAACCCCACCCCGGCTTACTAGCTCACTCCTACAGGCTACTGCCAGCCAGCTGCGCTTTGAGTGACACATCACTGCCTCTTGCGAAGCACTTTCCCTATGTGGTGTAACTCCTCCTCCTAGCTCTTTATAAAAACCACCAAGTACAGTGGTTAACTGTACAGCCTCTCTTTGGCACCAGTGTGTCAGGCTTGATGACTGAATCAAGCTGCCATGTCCCCTATCAAAGGGTGCTATCTACTTCTGTTCCTTGCTACCTGGCTTGGTACAGCTGGCACCAGATGCCTAGCTGGCCCACTGCTACCCCCCTCTGAACCACTACTGGGTAGTGCATGGCTGTCAAACGCACCTTCAGAAACTGCCTCACTTGGCTGTGGGCAGCGACTCATTCGGCCTTACCCCACAAACACGTGTGGCCTTATGCCCTCCTCTCGCATAGGAGTAGTAATGGTTAGCTATACCCTACTAAGTAAACCAGTGTCCAACCACCAGAATCATCTGAAGCCTCGGCAGCGGAAAGTACGAGCCATATTTAGCATAAACCTTTCTTCCAAAAAGGTCATCTTTATGCTCCAGCACCTCTCTGGCAACATTCACTCGAACCCAGGCCCACTAACTTCAACGGGCCCTGGTGTTCATAAGGTTAAAGGCCTAAAAATAGCGTCATTGAACATCTGCAGTTGAACTGCAACATTTGACCAACTACAGGCATGGATGACCCTCCATACCCCTGACATCCTCTGCCTAACGGAGACCTGGTTGACCAGTAGGATTAAAGATAGTGAAGTTACCCTCAAAGGCTTCCAAGCATACAAGATTGATAGAATAGGCAAGAGAAGTGGGGGGGATGCCTCATCTGTGCCAGGGACTCTGCAGTGCACCGTCCTCCCTGAAACCAGGGTGGCTGAGGACCATGAGATATAATGGTGATAAAGGCACAGGTCGATCAGAATGGAAAAACTCATCCTTGCCACAATCTACCTACCCCCCAAGAAAGCCACAGTAGGCTTTCCCACAATTATGGACGTTAGCAGCAGCCTTCCAAAGGGGATGGAACTTGTCATTACTGGGGACTTTAACACAAACTGGGATGGAAAGGAGGCTGCCTCTTTCAGGGATCTGATAGCCACCTCCAACCTGACACAACTTGTCACCTGCCCCACCAGGCAGAACTATAAGACAAGAAACCGTGCCCTCCTTGACTGGGTCCTAGCAAGCTCACCATCTCGGATGTCTGAGATCAGCGTTCTCCCAGACACGCTAAGTGACCACTCCCCAATCACCTTCCTGTGGTCTAATAAGTTTACCAAAAGCCCACCCATCCTCATTGAAAGCAGGGTGCTGAGGAAGGGTAAACTTGGATCCCACAAATCAGCCCTTGCCCAGCATGACTGGACTCCTATCAACCTGGCGCCTACCCTTGATCAGGCCCTCAGTTACTTCATTAAGGGCTTTAGCTCCATCTGTGACATCTATGCCCCGCTCACGAAAAGAAAAATTCAGGGGCAGGCAAATGGCTGGATTGATGGGGAGCTCCTCTCCCACCTGAAAGAAAGGGATATACTCTGGGAGAAGGCCAGAAACACAGGTAGCAAGCATGACAACCAGTGCTACAGAACAGCCAGGAACTGCTGCACCAAGCTAATCCGGCTCGCCAAAGCCAACTATCATAAGGCCCAGCTTTGCAGTTCTTGGGGTGATGGGAAAAGATTCTGGGATAACATCAAAAGCATCCTTGGAAAGGAGGACAAGAAGCACCCTCAGCTGCTCAATATCAGTAACACCCCCACTACAGACCCTCTAGCTATTGCAGAAGCCTTCAATAAGACCTTCACCGATCTTACCCCAGTGCTACCACCTGCCTATTTTCAGCCTGCTTTTAAACCACTCCAACAATGTATCTACCAAGTGTTCTCACCCGACCTTCTACTTTAAAAGGGTGGTGGTGAAGGAGGCCCTAACGATGGTCAAGAAAATACTAGGTAAGACCAGACTGGGCAGTGACGGAATAGACATGAAACTTCTGTCCCTCACCCTGGACGTCCTTACAGTGCCCATTACCACGCTGTACAAGAAGTCCCTGGCACTTGCCCAATTCCCAGTGGTTTGGAAGTGGGCCCTAGTTACGCCAGTGCATAAAGGAGGCAACAAGTCTCTGGTAGCCAACTACAGACCCATCTCGATCCTCTCCCCCCATCCAAGGCACTGGGAAAGATTGTGGCGGGTCAACTCATCGACTGCCTTAATAAGTATAATCTACTATGCCCCAACCAGCATGGCTTCAGACAAAATCACCACCACTGCCCTGCTGGACTACACGAACTATGCACGTAAGGCCCTGGATGAAGACAAACTGGTGGGGTCTGTCTTTATTGACCTCACCAAAGCCTTCAGCACAGTCAGTCACCCCCTGTTATTGACCCAACTGCAAAACATGAGTGTGGTGCTCAGTGCCCTTTGCTGGTTCCAAGACTACCTGATACGGAGAAATCAATGTGTCAAAATTGGGCAAACAGTATCCAGTGCAAGAGAGGTCTCATTGGGGGTACCCCAGGGATCAATACTGGGGGCCCCCTACTCTTCAGCCTCTTCTTAAATGACCTTCCACAGCCTGCGACACCAAACTCGTATTATATGCAGACGATGCTGTGCTCCTGAGCAGCACCACGTCTCAGGCTGCCCTACAATCTGAGCTGCAGAACTCCTCCTCCAAACTCAAGGACTGGTTCTATAGTCACAAGTTGCTACTAAACTACAAGAAGACCAATGCCATGCTTATGTCCAGCCCCTACAACAAAAATAAGCACCACCCCCTCATCATCTCTAACTCATGCAGTGAGCCGCTGGAACAAGTCCACTTGTTTAAGTATCTGGGGGTCATAATAGATGATACCCTCACATTTGCGCATCATATTGACTCTCTGGTCAAGACAGTCAGTACCAAGATTGGTGTCCTGTACAGGCACAGGCAGTACCTCTCTCCGGAGGCCTTCCGCCTCTCAGTCCACAGTTTCATTATATCTACTATTGACTATGGACTAGTGGTCTATGGGGCGGCAACGGATACAGCGCTCAAGAGGGTTCAAACTGCGCTCAGCAAAGCCTGCAGACACCCTGGATGCTGAGCGTGGCACTCACACCTGTACTCTGTACGGACACGCAAATTGGCTGTCATTAAGAAACAGGGTCAAATTCCAGACTTGCATCCTAGGGAAGAAGGCTCTATTGGGTAAAACACCACCTTGTGTAGGCAGTTTGATCATGGCGGCCAACTCGTTACAGGTCACCAGAGGGAGGACTAGAGAGGTCTTGGCTATCCCCTTCCGTCGCACCTCACTTGGGCAACATGCATTTGCCTACCGGGCCCCCCTGTGGATGAGTGAACTCCCTGGGCACCTCTTGGCCACCAGTTGTCTGGCACAATTCAAAACTGACCTCAAACAGCACCTAATAACACTAAATGCACCTGCCCCTGAGTCCAGCCACACCTGCTTTCTCTGACCCCCCAGCAAGCACTAAGCAGGCCTCAGGTACCCCCTCACTCTGTCCCTTCTCATGACTTGCCTCAGCAATCAGTTTGCCTCATGCTCCTTCGCCACCCCACCCTCCCCCAACTCACAGTCCTGTGAGTTTCCCTAACAGTCACTACTAATGCAGGCTGCCTGACCATGCCCCCTCACACCCCACCATTTACTCTAGCATGTCTTCTCCGCTCAGCCTCCCCTCACCCCACCATTTCTCCCTATACCTTATTGCCCTTATCATCCCACACTTCACCTCCACTGCAGTACATAACTCTCTTTCACGCCTCCTTTCTCCACCCCTCTGCCAGCTATCCCCGTCCCTCTGTATTACTGACGAGGCACTTTGTGGCTGCCCATCTCCCCCCCTTCCCCAATAAAGTGTTTTTCATGTTGTTTTAACTTGTACCTATGGTTTGAGATATTCTGTAAGTTCTGAATCCAAGCTGTATCGTTCATTGTGATGTACCTTTACTTTCTCCTATTGTACTTTGTTTTGCAGTCTATGATGTGGAACCTTTGTAAAAGAGCTTGCACTCAAAGTTTTTTTACCGAACCACTAAATAAATAAGTAAATGCCAGCACTGCAAGGATGTCTGGAATTGCTGCAGTTGCATACATCCTTTGCTGTGGGTTCAGGCATATACCCCTGCCTTATGTTATGCATAAAACTCAGGCGGAAGGAGTACTTTAGTGAGGTTGAACTGGCCTGTGCCACCAGTTACTGCCTCCATTAACAGTAATTTTGTGAGGTATTGAAAGACTTTATCAGTGCACTGGAGGGCTACTTTGTCAGGCCAGATCTTTCTTCGAGATCCACTCTTGCAGCAGGTAACACCTTTAGGACTGAAGCTGGCAGGCTCCAGGATCCCACGGAAACTTTCTAGGTAGCAGTACCTGGTGGGGGAACCGCCCCCGACTTCACGCATGGTATAAAAGGGGCGGTCCTCCAGCCCATCCCCAGTTCTTTTCCAGCTGTCGACCGCACAAGTCGGACCTCCGCGGATGCCTTCAGCTAGTTGGCCGCCATCTTTACCGCGTTTTCAACGCCTATTTTATTTTTCATAGTATTTCGGACGATTTTGTGCATGTTGTCATCTTCTCCAACCTCAATTGAGAGGCTCACTTCCAAATGTGCATGCGGCAAGCAGATCCCGTATAAAGATGGCCATTCGGCCTGCCTTTTCTGCCTGGGCCCAGACCACAGCATCAAGGCCTGCTGGCACTGCCGTGATTTCAACCAGCGCATGCGGCTTCAGCGCCAGAAGACCCTCAAAGTCTTTCTGCTTAAGAAACAACTATCTGCCATGGAGAAGGAACTTCACCACAAGAGCTCTTCTTCATTTCCTCATAAAGAGAAGAAATCGAGCGGTGAACACAAGCATCAGGAGAAGCATAAGGAGAAATCAGGGCAGAAGACTGCTCTATGTCCCCACCAAAGTCGATGACCCCCTCCTCTGGGCTCCCAGTCTCTAAGCCTCCCTCATCTCAATTAAGGGAGAAGGCTCTTCGGAGCGCGGGAAGTCCTTCTGTGCCTCTCAACCACTTAAGCCCATCACCCCTTGGGACTCATAGCCTGTGGCTCGGCCGATGGTTCTTCGGGCGGCAGGCCGCTGTCTGTTGCCCTCCCAGCCAGGGTGTCCGCTGAGTCCGCCCTGATGTCTGGGGCCGACGCTAGCAGGCAGCACCTAGGAGACACTCCCTCCTCCTCCGGGAGAAACGGGCGTGCATCCCAATCAAGAGTGACACCTCCACAAGCAACTCCGCCTGGGTGTACGCAGTCTCATTTTCCTTCCCGGCCTCCACCTGCGCCAGCCTCCCTGATGTCCCCCCCCCAATCCCCGGGAAATTCCGGCGCCTCCGGTGCTCCTAGTAGGTCAATGGCCGGATGTCGAATCCGACACATCCGTCGGGGGGTACTCCTGTGGTCCCGATGCTGGATGACCAGGACCAGATCACCCCGATGCGGGGTTGCCTCAGCTGGGCGACCTCTCCACGGAGCCATCTAGGCCTCCCCCGTGCCCAGATGCTCCAGCTCTGCAGAAAGACACCGCCCCGCTTGGGGTCTTAATGACTGTTGGTTGTGTGATGGGCCTCCCTGAAAGATAGAGACCCCACGACTTCTGCTAAGCTGGCTCCCAAGGCCTCTCTAGATGTGCCCTCAGGCCACCCTCCTACTCCGCTTCCCAAGAGGCCAATTCCTGACAAGGATCTTCCTTCTCCCAGGGAATGACCACGCAGCCCCCCAGGTCACTGTCCCCTCTCCGGATTCCGCAGACTCTTGCAGATTCCTCCTCCAGCTGTGGGGACTCAGACCCTCCTTCTGACCCCGACTGCAGCAAGGATTCCCCACACTCCCTGCCTGATGACCCTTTATAGATGTGATGTATCACATCCAACAGTTGAAAGGATGGGACTCTGAAGACCTCACCCCAGAATGGAAGAGCATGGTAGCATCCTTTCTCGACCCCAGGAGTGTCTAAAAAGTTGGACCAGTTGCATACTGTCCCCTGTGACGACCCCTTTTATGGGGAACAAACTGAGGCAGACTCAGTGGTGCTGAATGATGCCCACGACAGGTCCAGATGCCCTCAGTACACAACCTCCAGATAAGGACTCTTAGCAGTTGGATCATCTGGCCAGGAAAGTTTCTTTTCTCCACTGCTTGTGCCATCTGGTCACAGAACTTCCTTTCCCATGTGGTCCTGTACCAAAATGCCCTGTGTGACAAAGCACTGGACATTGTTCAAGTCATGCAAGACTCCCCCGGATGGGCGGAGCTCATGGCCATCATGAAGTCCGGCTCAGATGTTGGTAACCACATCCCGCGGGCCTCATATGATACTGTGGATTTGGCGGGCAGAGCCGCCACTTCTGCAATCTGTATCTGATGATACTCTTGGTTGAGAGTCTCTGGGTTCGCCCAGGACAGCCAGTCATAAATTATGGATGCCCCTTCAGAGGGCCAGTTCTATTCAGGAAAGATACTCAGAATATCATTACCCGTTTGCAAGAGGCTGTGAAAGCAGTTAGGTCAGTGCATACTATGTACAGACCCAAGCAACAACAGAAACAGTCCTTTCGTAAAACTGAACAGCAGCAATTTCAAGGTCAGCAGCAGCAGGCAGGATTCAAACATAAGGCCTCCACCCCTGCCACCGGCGGTTCTGACCCACGGGCTCCCAGAACCTCTCAGCTGTGCTTCCCCTTCCCGGCTCCTCCGCTTGACTCGCTGCCCGATCCCCTTCCACCAGCGGGGGCTCCTTGCACACCGAAAGGTGGCATCTGATGACATCAGACTACTGGGTCCTGCAGTTCATTGAGAGAGGGCACTCTCTCAAATTCGTGGAGGTTCCTCCAGACAACCCTTCAGTACAGTCTCACTACTCTCAGGCCCACAGCACCCTCATTGCAGAGGAAATCTAGACTCTCATTCAAAAGAAGGCCCTAGAGCCTGTTCTTTAACTGTCCCCACGCCCATTCACGTAGGTCCCACGGCTCCCATATTTTTAGCATCCCTCGCTGTACATCTTCTGTCGGCCAGGCTGCCTTCTCGTATCGCTTCCCTAAACTGTGGAATTCACCCCTCTGCCAGATATGCTACTCTTCCTACCCCTCATCCATCGCCTCTGCCTTGCACAATTTCCTCTCTGTGAACTGTACTTGTACTAGTCTCACCATGTTGTTTTTATTTATCTGGAAAATGTTTCACTGGGAAAGACAACACGCTCGTTTACAGAAGCCTCCGAAGTAGGTTTTACATTTGTTGGGAGAACAACAAACGATAAACAATACAGGAGTAATACAAAGCTAATTATCAAAACATAACAGTGTGGTACCTGTACAGAGCAGAATGACCCAGACCCACCCAGTCAGGGAAACAAACCTAGTTAGGAAAAAACAGGCATTGCAGCAGCCGAAGAGCAGGAGAACCTGCAGAGGAGGCAGACACAGTTTGAAGTGCTATGGAAGTAGGCTGAGCGTGAAATGGGAAGTGCTTAAGTAGGCCCATGGGAGGGCAGGTTTTAGGCAAGTGGGGAATAGGGAGGGCGATAGTTAGAGGGTAAGGGGAAGGAAAAGGGAAGGGGGCAGCCTAGATCCAAATCCCTTCAGGATGCTGAGAAACCCTGAAATGGAAACAGGACCAGGCAGCGGGGGGGTGGAGAAGAAGGCGGGGACAGGAGTGCAGGAAGGGGATGAGGAAGTAGGGAGGGGGCAGGCGAATGATTAGAAAGTGGGGGAGGAGGAAGAGGGGTAGAAGAGAGAGGCAGTCTAGCTAACATCATCTAAATCCCTTCAGGATGCAAAGAACCCTGCAGGGGAACAGGATTAGAGAGTGGGAGGAAAGGACGAGGAGAGAGGGTCCAGGACCTGCACTCCTTCAGGATGCAGAGAACCCTGCAAGGGGGGTCAGGACACAGGCAGAAAGGACAGGATGGAGGGGGGCTTCAAACTAGGAGCATAGGTGTGTCTGGGATAGAGTAGGGGGGAAGAGGAGTAGGGGATAACCTCTGGATAACGGGGGGTGGGGAGGAAGTCAAGTAAATCCTTTTTTTTTTATTCTGTCCCACACCATCACTGACCATGGGGATTACCATGGCTGTATCCTTCCTGTGCCCAACAGTGAATGCAAATGCAGCTCCTTGGTTGACCTGTAGGGGTATATGATTGCCAGGCAGCCTATGCCCTCCCTCCACAGGAGCTGAGCACCTCCCCTCCAAGATGTATTCCACAGCCCCCAGTCAACCCCATTGTGGGGTTCTGGGGTTGGTATGTGAACCCCCCTGCCCAGTACACTGCTTTCATTCCCATCACTCAGCAGGAGTTTATTGCATGCTTAAAATTTTAGTGGTCCTGCCATGTGGTGCTGCATGAGAGTTAATTGGACTTTAAGGCAGGAGAACCCCGATTTATGGCTCAAGACTTACTCTTTGCACGGGGCTGGTGGAGTCATGGGGCCACCCTGCAAGAAAGCACTCTCGGATCCTGGGGAGTCATCCTCGGTTCTCACTACAGCAGGTCCCCTGACCCCCCTTTTTTTTTTTTTTTAAATTGGCATAAATGACCCCTCACTCCTGGTCAGCAGCCTACCTAATCTTTGGCATACTTCGGTTTTGTTTCTGCTTACTGGGTTACCTCATCTGCCTGACTGCAAACTGCTACAGCAGTCCTCGGTTTAGGGTAGAAATCTGGGATTGTCGTGGACTGTCTCCACCACTCATTCACACTAATGGGAGTACGCCGGAGGTGTTAGGACCCTGCTGGAGTCAAAAATCTTCAGGAGGGTGGGTGCCAGGATAGGACCATGCATGCACGGCGCCGCAAGACTAGCTCACGCCATATAAGCTATCCCGGCGTTGACCCTCCAACTGCCTCAGTTCCGGTTTTCCCCGTTATCGAGTGTGCTTCAGTGACTACGTCGCTCACCTGCTGGGAGTCCGTCTTTATCTATACGACAGCAGCTATAGCCATTCAGTATTCGATTAACTTACTACTTGTAGTGTTCTTTTCTTATTTAAAGAAAAAGAAGAGGAAGAAATTCTCAGCCTGCTATCAACGGAGTTGATCTTAGATGGTAGTGGTGACGGTAGGGAGACTTTGTTTGAAAGCTATGATGGCAGTGGGGCTGTGTCCAGTCCGCCGCCATTTGCGGAGGGGGGGCAGTCCGCCCAAAGCACAAAAGTAGCAGGCCCATTCCCAAGCTCGATCTAGGACCCTGGCTCCCATTTCGACTCTCAAGCTCCTTCTTCCTCTTGTCAGTGTAAGAAGAATTGGTACCACTAAGTCAGCCTCTGATACGCCGCATGAGGCTCTAAGTCCCTGTGGCTCCATTTTTAACGGCAGCTTATCTTAGACACCAGATCTCATCTCTGGGTCGCTCTTTAGAGCAGTGGTACAGCATCTGGCCAGTGGACCAGTTCCGGGGCCCTCAGAGCCTCTGGGCTGCGGCCAGGTCAATCGGGCTAGGATGTGTGCTGATTGCCAGCACCATCGCGCCAACTGGAACGTGCCTACCCTCTCCTTTGCAGGCCAACACGAAAGTACTGCTTTCCTTCCTCCCCTTTCTTCAGGTCTAGGGCCAGCAGCGGTGCTGGTGCTGTGTGAGATGCCCACACTGTGGATGGCGCTGAACTTGATGCCAATCCGGATGGCAGCATCTGCCATGATCCTGGCCTAGGCCTGCCTTTTGAAGGTTCTTCTGGGGTAGACGTGGATCTGGATGAGTCTCTCCCTGTCTTGCTTTGTCGAAGACGCAGCGGATGTCTCATTTTTTGGGCTGGAATACAAGCCATCTGTATCAGCGGAGTCTGTGATGGAATATCTTTCTTTCCTATTTTTCCTCCGGGATATGGGGTCCACCATAGCATTTCAGACTTCATCTGTGGACCAAAGCAGACTTCTACGTCTTGAGTGCCTGCATTCCTCAGTACGAGTACACCCTGTGGTACACACTCATATCAATAGTCTAGTGCCTCCCAGAATAACACTCCATTACTAGGGGCATGTAGCCCAAAAACTATCTGGAAGCTTTTATGGACGCCTGCAGCACTGTCTCTAGAGCAGCTGCCGCTGGTAGCAGATGATTAACGTCTCCTTGATGGTGTTTATTCAGCCCTCAGGTTGAGCTCTGGATGCTGCTGAGAACATCAGGGCTGGCTTTTAAGCCGCCAGGCCAGCTCCTGCTGCCCCTCAGAGGAACAAGAAACCTCGACATTTTTGTAACAGGCAGTCTCTTCAAGGTAGAGGCTGAGAAGTCTTTATCAGGAACCAGTTCCTCAGCCGCTAAGAAACCGCAGCAGAGGCACAGGGCTCGAAAGTGCCCTGTACCAAACTCTGTAGATCGGGTGAGGTCCCACCTCAGCTGTCTGAGGTGGCAGCCTCTCAGCTGTGTGTAGGGGGCTCTGATTCGGTTTACAACCAGTGAAGTCCATTAGCGTATGTATGGGTCATCAGGATTGTCCGAGAGGGATACTCCTCAGTTTCACAAAGATTTCCCCAGACCTTCCACCCAGATGGCAGCCCAGTCTGTCCACCTCTCAATCAGACCTTCTTGCTTCTGAGATACAGGGCCTGTACGGGAACAGGGCAGTACAAGTTGTTCCACAGCAGAATGGAACACAGGTTCCTATTTTGTTTTTTTTGTGCCAGCTGCCCACTATTCTGCACCAGCCCCAGACCTACCTCGTTCCCTAATTGCCATACCCCTGTTGATACCCTCTGGCTTTTACCCCCCAGGGTGAGGTTGCGACACTGAACCAGCCCGTCTACGATGGGAGAAGTTGTTGGCAGGAACCACCACCTACATTGCCTCCCTGGCCCCCTCTCCTAACGCCCACCCCTGGGCAGGGTTCCAGGCCAGTGATGCCGCAGAGCCGGAATTGGGAGGCAGGGACCGTAGAGGCCAGTTACTGGGCGGGCTTCATCCTCGGCGGCCAGCAATATTTTTTTTTTTGAGTGTGCTGCCCCAGGGTCGGGGACGTGCAGTGACATCCAGCACCCGCCCCGGCCCTCAGTGTACTGGTGCCAGTCGTCCGTGGATCCCCGGCCTCCGCCATAGGTCCAGCGAGTGCCGAACACTCTACCCACCCCCGGAGAAGGACAGCAGTCCATAGGACGCTCAGTCCTTCTCCCCTGGCCAGCCCTCCGACTCCCTGGGTCCATTCCCAAAGCCGGGTTGTCGGCATCGCAAGCGGAAATACAACCGCTGCACCGGCGGGCTGGTAGGTTCTTATTTCTATTGCTTCTGGTTCCAGGTAACAGGCGGTATGCAATTCCAGTTTTGGAAGGTTAAACAAGTACCTGTTCAGGAGGGTTCACTAAAACCTTGGCATTCAAGTCTTCACTACCTGGACATTTGGCTCCGAGCCAGCCCATCCAGGCAAGACACAGGAAGCAGTTGCACACAGCTTCTCAGTTGCTAACTTCGGGGAGAGTCTGATTGAGGAAGGTGCCAGATTCACCTTCCAGCAGCTCCTCTTCACAGGAGCCCTCCTGGATCCCCTCCAGAGTGAGGGTTTTCCTTCCAGAAGACGGTGTAACGACATCTAAGATGACTCACATGCTGCAGAAACGCATCAACTGGGCCCTTCAATGCAGCGGATGCTGGAATTCATGGCATTGTCCACAGCAAGCAGTGGTCTCCATCCATGCACCCACAATCCTCCACATAAAATTACAACCGCGAATAAAATCACTTGCATGGTAGACGCAGTTGGGCTAGCTTCTGCAAGGTCTACGCCTTACCCTCTGAAATCTCAAATCACCATCACGACGGTTGCACTCCTGATCGGTTGGTGAGCTCACTGTCAAGACCTCCACACCCAGGTGTGGAGCCAGGAGGAGCCTCATCCTCTCATGAATAGCTTAGAGATGAGAGCTGTCATATGCTATCCAAGTCCTGAAGGATGTACCCTCTTCCACAAAGTGATCCTCCTTCGGACGGAGGACAAAGCTGTAATGTATTACATCAACAAGCATGGTAGAGTGCTCCCCTACCCTTTGTGCAGGAAGGCCATGAGAATGTGAGAGTGGTGCCTCGAGCACAGTGAGTCAGTTCATATGTCGTGCAGTCGCTGTTTGAGGAGTGGACCAGTCTGGACCTGGTCCTTTTTGTGTCCCCTCTCAACACAAAACTGCCTCTATTCTGCTTCAGAAATCCAGAACCTGGTGTTTTCTGTCAGAAGGTATTCAGATTGCAGTGGACAAGACACCTCTGTGTGCTTTCCTCCTCTTCCCTTAGTTCAGAGGGTGCTGCTCAAGTTGGAGGCACAGTGGGGGCAGGATGATTCTTATCGCCCCAGACTGGCCTCGACCAATATGATTTGCTTTGATCAACAGACTGTCAAAAGTTCCCCCGGAGCAACTCACAGAACAACTTTGGTCCATCCCAACCAGCGCTCCCTTCATCTCCATGCCGGGCTCCTGGGGAAATAGAAGTAGGTAGGTTTTAGGTTTCTCAGACAATCGCAGAAATCATCTTAGCCATGCATAGGCCTTCCACCAGGAAGGCTTACTCACCTAAGTGGAAACGCTTCTCCGTCTGATGACACAGTTCCGTCTGGACCCTTTCGGTTGCCCACCAAGTAAGGTGTTGGGGTGTCTCTTGGACCTGTCAAATGCAGGTCTGCAATACAGTGCAGCGAAGGTACACCTCTGCATGTTTTCGACCTATCTTGAGCCAGTACAGAACATGTCACTGGCTCAGTTACCATTAGTCAAGATTTGGTTCTCTCTCTACTTACTTCCAGAATGAAGGAGAGTGCTTCCTTCATTCTCTGGATGTTAAGAGGGTTCTGCGATTCTACATCAACAGAACGAAAGAGATAACGCAATATAAGCAACTTTTGTATCTTTCAGCATGACTCAGCTGGGTCAGCCGGATTTCTGCATGGTTAGTAGCATGTCTTCGACTCTGCCAATCCATGGCGGAGGTCAAGTTGGAAGGCTGGGTTCACGCCCACTCTACCAGAGTGGTCGCAGCTTCCCTGGCAGAGATTCGTAATGTACCCATTGTAGACATCTGCAAGGCGGTGACTTGGAGCTCAGTGCATACCTTTGTGAAGCAGTACGTTCTGGATGTCCGTGCCAGACAGCTCACTTTCTTCAGCAGGACAGTCCTTATGGACTTTTGTCTTGAGTGAGCTGTGTCTCCTGCTGCCCTTCGGGGGAAGGGGGGTATTTTTAGCTCAGTACTCTCCCATTAGTGTGAATGAGTGGTGGAGATTTTTAGTCGAGAAAGATATGAAAATTAATAACCTACCGTAATTCTTGATCTTACTTCGAGAGGAAGCTGTTGCAGCAGGTTCCACAATTAGAACTGACGCCAGCTGCGGCAAGTGTTTCTTCCAGCAGTACCGACGTGAGAATGTCCTCCACCCCCGGCGTCGCCCTATATAAGGGCGGAGTTCCCACATGCTCTAGTTCTTTCCCACCGCACAGTCAGGGTTAGTTCACTCTTTCTCCGTTACTAGTACCGTTCGCGTCTTCTCCACCGATTCGTTCTTCGAGTTGTTCGCTGCTTGTCGTCCTACTCACCTCAACAAGTGCGCTTGTGGGCGACAGATTGCCGCCAAAGACAGTCATTCGGCGTGTCTCTACGGTCTCTGGCCCAACCACGACACCGACTCCTGTGTTCATTGTCAGGCCTTTAACTCGCGTACAAGGATCAGGCACCAGAAGTCCCTTGTGGGCTTAGCTTGCCGAATCCAGACTTACCACCATGGAATGGGCCTCTTCCTTTGGGGAATCCGATCATCCACCTGCCTGCAAGATACACAAGCACCGGGAGCAGGACAGAGGAAGGTCGCATTCTAGGCCCAGGTCTTCAGGCTCGAAGTCCGGGTCTTCAGGGCACGACTCCCGCCTCACGACCCTTAAGCCCTCCCCTGCGGTCTCCAAACCTTCCGGTACCACTCTTCAGCCCTTGAAGGTACTTCAACCCGACGAGATGGCTTTCTTGATGGGCACAGGTAAGCCGCCCTCCCGCTCAGCCTCCTCCTCGAAGGCCGACCCCGGGGAGTCAAGCAAGGCTTCCATGTCTTCTGGCAGCAGGGCCTCCTCCTTGCCGCCAAAACTGCGCAACTCCAACCAGCACCCGGCGACAGACTGTTTCTCGGCTGAGAAGTCTGCCAGTCACAAAGCCGACCGTCACAGGGCTCATGCCTCAGAGGGATACCCGTCGGCTCATAAGGATAAGCGGACGCTGGACCGACTTCAGCCGCCGGTCACTGTCCGACCAACGCCGGCTACCCCGGCACCTCCAGACGTCAGATCTGGCACTCCTTTGCCTCAGTCGCCGGTCCTTCTCATGACGGAGGTGCTGACGCCGCCTCGACATCCCCTTAGGCCTACGCCGGTAGATAAAGGGACGGACCCGACACCGGTACCCCCTGACAACGGGACCAACGCCAGATGGGGCTCAGGTGCTCCTCCTCTCACTACGCCTGGTTCACCTAGGTTGAACCTATCCCAAGTGAAGGAGCTGTTTTCCCACTGGTGTGCCCCCTCCTACACCGGTTCCGGTTCCAGACCCTGTCAGTGTTGAACCAGTGGAGGGTGGGGCGGACGAGGAACCCCCTCCTAAAAAGTGTTCTAAAAAGTCAAGGAGGTCCAGTAGTTCCTTTCGCTCTCCCTCTCCTTCGACGAACAGGAGGCACAAAAGGAAGAGAGACAGATCCCCTTACTCTTCCACCCCAGACTCCTATGTGGATTCGGACTCCTCACGTCCAGACTCCGACATAGAGCCAGACTTGGGGGATTAAGAGGGACTTCCCAAATCCCCTCCTGATGACCCAAGCTTCATGGAGGTGATGAGGTACATCCAGGCCAACATGGGTTGGGATAGTGAGGCCCTGGACCCTGAGCGATTGCGGTTGGCTAAATACCTCCGCCAGAAAGACCTGAAGCCGGTGGTCATCCCTTCCATGGTCGACACCTTTCAGGACGTCACCCGTGTGACCTGGAGGCAGCCTCATTCCTCCTCTGCCGTGCCTCAAAAGGCTCTTTGGCTCTACTGGGCACCTTCGGACCACCCGTAGCAGACTCAGTGTTGATTTCGGCGGCTCATGACCGTTTGCAGAGGCCCAAACACCAGAGCACCCAGCCGCCTGACAGAGAATCAAAGCAACTGGATTCTGTGGGCCGCAAGGTGTACTCTGCTGCCACCTACAGTATCAGGAGACTAAATTTCCTGACACATATGGTCCAATTCCAGAACGACCTTTGGGAACAGGGATTGGACATTGTGCAGAGCATGCCTGATTACCCTCAGTGGGCAGAGCTTGCCAAGATGCTACAGACCGGCTCAGACATGGGCACCCACGTTCTGCGGTCGGCCTGTGACTCTGCGGACACCTCTTCTAGGGCGTCCGCCACTGGCATTTGCCTCCGACGCCATGCGTGGCTTCGGGTTTCTGGGTTCGATCCAGATGTCCAGACCAACATACTGGATGCTCTCTTCAAGGGCTCCATGCTCTTTGGCGAAGGCACGGAGCGTATCATCACCAGGCTGCAGGACTCTGGGAAAGGCTGTCTGATCCGTGCAGTCAGTGTACTGCCTGAAACAAGGGTGAGCTCATAGACCTCGTTTTCGTGGCCGTGGGTGACATCAGCCTCAGCAGCCTCGTTTCCAACAGCATTCGCAGCGAGGCAGCTTCAGCCACAGAGGAGGAGCCAGAGGATCTTCTGCCTCTGCCTCTAGACAAGCTAAAGCAGCCACTGCCACTCTTCCTTCCCCTCCCAACGCCTGACTATCCAGGCTATCCTTCTTCCCTAGACGTTCTGTCAGGGAAGCCGGTCGGCAGCCGCTTTTCCCTCTACATGGATGCTTGGGGTCAAGTGACCTCCAACCAGTGGGTACTCGGATCTCGTGGAGTTCGGGCACTCTATAGAGTTCAGCTCCATTCCACCGGACAGACCACCGCCCCCATCCCATTATCCAAGGGAACACCAAGCGCAGGTCAGAAGGGAGATATTATCCCTTCTGAACAAAAAGGCCATCGAGCCGGTGTCGCCAGCCGAAAGAGAGGGTTTTTCTCCCACTTCTTCCTAGTTCCGAAGAAGTCGGGAGCTCTCAGACCCATTGTGGACCTCGGCGATCTAAACCAATGGGTCTCTTACAAGAGATTCAGGATGGTTTCCCTTCCCACTCTCCTTCCGCTCATCTCGGCAGGAGACTGGTTGGCATCCCTGAACATGCAGAACGCCTACCTGCATATCCCTGTTGCCAGGAACCATCGAAGATTCCTAAGAGTCAGGTTCGAAGACAAGGACTATCAGTTTCGAGTCCTTCCCTTCGGTCTCTCTTCAGCCCCCAGAGTCTTCACCAAGTGCTTGGCAGTAGTGGCCACGGCACTTCGAAGACGGGGCCATTTTGTGTTCCCCTATCTGGATGATTGGCTTCTCCTGGCTCCCTCCAGGTCTCGCCTGTGGGAAACGATCAGGGATTCCATTTCGCTGTTTCAGCGCTTAGGGATCACCATCAAAAGGGACAAATCTCATTTGCTCCCAGCCCACATTCTCCAATTCATCGGAGCTCTTCTGGATACCACTCTCGGGAAGGTTTTTCTTCCCTCCGACAGAGCGGGTGGCATTCAGGTCTTGGCGTCTCAGATCTCTAAAGCCTCAAGAGTTTCGGCAAGACTCCTTCTCAGGCTGTTAGGGCATATGGCCGCCGCCATAGTTTCGGTTCCTCTGGCACGCCAGTGCATGAAAACCATTCAGTGGTCCCTAAGAGCCCAGTGGGATCAGACAGTCTGGACGCCTTGATCAGGATCTCGGAGCCAGTCTGCCGGAAATTACGCTGGTGGATGTCATCCAAAGATTTGCTGGCGGGCATCCCCTTTCAAGTAGGGGCACCGTCCCAGATTCTGATCAAGGACATGTCATCTGCGGGGTGGGGCGCTCATTTGGGGACACTTCTCACCCAGGGTTCCTGGTCCCCAATAGAGGAAGATCTGCATAGCTACGTCCTGGAGCTGAGAGCGGTCCTTTATGCCCTCCAAGCCCTGGTCTCGGTCCTAGCGCCGGGCCACCTCTTGGTACAGACGGACAACGCTTCAGTGATGTTCTACATAAACAAACCGGGTGGTACACACTCTTACCCCCTCTGCAGGGAAGCCATGCGAGTGTGGGACTGGGCTCTGGAGCACCAGCTCTTTCTGACAGCGGTACATGTTCCTAGGGAACAAAACATACTAGCCGATACACTCAGCAGGACAAAATCTCAAGCCCACGACTGGGAGCTGCTTCAAGAAGTCGCAGATAACATCATCTGTCAGTTGGGGACGCCAGACATGGATCTCTTCGCATCTCGATTCAACGTAAAACTGCCCAATTTCTGCTCGCTAGGTCCAGAGCCTGGAGCTTTTTGGCAAGACGCGTTGTCCATCTGCTGGAAAGGGAGGTTTCTATATGCGTTTCCTCCTTTCCCACTATTACAGAAGGTTCTCCTCAAAGCGCAGTCAGAACTCTCCACTTTCATCCTGATTGCTCCACTATGGCCTCGTCAGGTTTGTTTTCCTTTACTCCAGCGTTGAGCGGCAGAGCCTCCGCTGCCTCTTCCACTATCATCTCACCTCCTGTCGCAGGACAGTGGGTCCCTGATGCACCCAAATCTGCGTTCTCTTCACCTGTATGCTTGGCTCCTCAGGACCTAGCTAAAGTCAGATTCGGGGTGTCCGGTAAAATTGCACAAGTGCTGGTAGAGGCGTGCAAACCTGCCACCAGGGCCACTTTTGCTATGAAGTGGAAACGTTTTTGTATCTGGGCCACAGCTAAGAGGGTGGACCCGTTGGTCTGTCCGGTTAATTCAGTCCTAGAATATCTGCTTTCTCTTTCTGAGAAAGGTCTCAGCTATTCCTCCATCAAAGTGCACCTGGCCGCCATCTCCGCTTATCACTTCCCTGTTTCGGATAAGATGGTGGCTCAGATGGAGGTTTCCAAGGCCTTTTTGCGCGGTATTCTTCATATCAGACCTCCCATCAGGGATCCTGTCCCCCCAACCCCGGATCTCCTTTTCGTCCTGGAGAAGCTCGCTCTTCCTCCCTTTGAACCAGCCATGGAGTCTGAGCTCCGTCTTCTATCCTGGAAGACTTTGCTTTTGGTAGCTATCACTTCGGCGAGGCGCATTTCAGAACTTCAAGCCCTCGTGTAAAGAACCTTACCTTGTCTTTCACAAGGACAGGGTTGATCTCCGCACTAATCCGAAGTTTCTGCCGAAAGTAGTTTCTGAGCTCACTCTGAATCAATCTGTTCGGCTCCCAGTACATTACCTGGAACATTCTAATTGGGGGGAAGCCCTTCTTCACTCCTTGGACGTCCACAGGGCTCTCCGATGTTACCTGGCTAGGACCAAGGAGGGCAGGAAATATGATCAGCTTTTTGTGTCCTTTGCACAACAGTCCGTAGGTCGCCCGGTCACCAAACAGATGCTTTTGGGCTGGTTAGTTCATTGTATTACCTTTTGTTACGAGAAGCACAACAGGTCAACCCCGGGGCCGGTCACAGCTCATTCTACCAGAGCTGTTGCTGCTGCTTCTTTCGCGGCACTGAAGAGGGCACCAGCAGCCGATATTTGTGCTGCCGCTACCTGAAGTTCTGTTCATACCTTCGTCAGGCATTACAGCCTTGACATAGTTTCCAGACGCAGAGCAGGGTTTGGCCTAAGGCCTGGTTTCCTGAGGGACCCTACTTTCTCCTGCTGTTATTCTCCTTACTGTTTCCCCCTCCCAGGGGTTGTTATATGTTTATACTGCTTGGGACTAAGTCCTAATTGTGGAACCTACTGCAAGAGCTTCCTCTCGAAGTAAGATAGTACAGTTACGTAAGAACTCACCGTAACAGTAGATCTTCGAGAGAAGCTCTTGCAGCAGGTATATTTCCGCCCTCCTTCCCCCAAGGATCAGGTCCTTTTCAGGCCAGTCTTCCCTTTTTTGAGGGATTGTACACTAACAATCATACTTCTGACCACTACCTGTTGTCAGATTTTGCCTGACAGGGGGCATGCAAGAACTGGAGCACGTGGGAAACTCTTCCCTCATATAGGGTGACACCAGGGGTGGAGCCGACGGCGGGGGGCATTCTCACGTCGGTACTGCTGGAAGAAAAAAATGCCAGAATCGCCGCCAGGTGCCTTCAGTACTAATTGTGGAACCTGCTGCAAGAGCTTCTCTCAAAGATCTACTGTTACGGTAAGTTCTTGTTTAATTGTACTATTTTCCTGGACAAAGTCTCCACCACTCATTCACACGCCCACCCACCATCCCCCAAGCTCACTCATTCTGTTTTGGTCTTCACTTCCTTGTTGTTCAGGCTGTGAAGACATTGTTGAATTGACCCTTCCTACATGGGTCATCGAGGCCATCTTATGCCCAGAAGTTAGAGTTGGTTTTCTTAAGTTAGTTTATGCTGCAGCTCCTCAGTCAAAAAGGTACTGAGGCGGTTGGAGGGTTGACACCAAGATAGACTGTACATCGCTAGCTAGTCTCATAGCACTGCGCATGCATGATCCTATCCTGGCGCCAGCCCTCCTGAAGATTTTTGGTTCCCGCGGGGTCCTAGTGCCTCCAGCATTCTCCCATTAGTGTGAATGAGTGGTGGAGACTTCATCCAAGAAGATCAAGAATTACGGTAGGTACGTAATTTCCATTTTTATGCATACTAAGCACTAGCCACTGGTCCATCCAAGTTTTTAAGCCTTGTTGGCCTATCTTCTTCCACAGTAATGTGCCTTCCTATCTTTTTATGTGGTTTTGTGTCCCATTTATTTCTGTTTTTGTGTGTCTGAAGCCCACAGGTTGATTCCCACGCCACCTCCAGAACAGAGAATTTACCATTGTATTGTGCTTGGCCCTAGCCAGTCCAGAACAAAAACACAGTGTTTGGACTCAAACCGTGGCAGCAGTAAGTGCTTCTGCCATACACCCTGGACTTATCTGCTCTCTGTGGTTAGTGATTAGAGTTCAGTAGCCAATTCTTGCACACTAGATTGCCAGCAACCCGGGTTCGGAAGTGATCCTGAGTCTGGTGCCAGCTGGTGGGAGGAAGATTGACTGTCCCAGAGGATGCTGTCCTCTTCCAGGGAGGGAGAGAAACCTGCTGCAGAGAGTTTGTCACTTGGGTGACTACAGGCGGCAGTACACTCTGGAGCAGCACAGTTGGTGGGGAGACGACGATGGATGATGCACACCGTGTGTGTGTGTTTGCTTCAGAGTCTCATTGGCAGGGAGAGAAAGCAGAGAAAATGTGACAGACCCATAGCTGTGTGATGGACTGACAACCCCCCTCCCCCCCAGGCTCCACACTGGTGCAGTTGGGGCTCTGCTGCCCCAGTGCACCGGAGATGGGGAAGGAGCAGGGAGATCAGGTGCCAGGATTTGGGGGGTGCATCATTCTGGATGGGGGGCACAGCCTCCCTGAAGAAGTAAAAACAGATAACTGACAACATTTTGTACGAGATTGTTACTGACATACTGGTTTCTATTTTTAAAACAGTTTGCTGGTCTGGAGCTCCCAAAGGGACTTAAAGAGTTTCGAGTTACCATGCAGGAACGCAGAGAGAAGGCAGTGAAACAGTATGAAATGGATGAAGAGGGTTTCTTAATCCGACTGCGCCTTGAGACCAAGAGAGAGAATGCAGCTGTGAGAGAAGCAGGGCGAGATGGCATGGGTGGACAGTTGCCAAAGCAGGTACCAGAGAGGGGGCCAGATTTGGGAATGGCCATCTCTGGTGTTCCACTGAATCTGGCCAAAGGGGGTAGCAAACAAAGCCAGAGTCAGTGGGACTCAGAAGAGGCGAGTGACATTAAGAGTTCCAGCATCACTAGCGAGTCTTTGGGAAATGGAAAGCTTCAATGCAAGTTTGTTGATGCAAATAGCAATGGATTCAGTCTAGATCCCTTAAACTCAGCCGCTAATCAGAATGCTCAGAGCTTGCAGGAGCATCACCGAGAGTTCAGAATGAAAACCACGGAGACTGATTGGGAGGAGAGTCGAGCTGAGGCCGTTCCCCCTTTGGAAGAAATGATTCAGTGTATTGCTGTCGAGAAGGACCAGTCTGCGGAACTTGTCACGCAGTTTGAGAAAAATACACCATTTGCAGAGCTGTCTCTGCCCTGGGACCCATTTCGCTTTCTAAAGAAGCCCACTTGTCCAGGTCTAAAGGAGATGCATCCTTTGCTGGATACGCGGTCCCCGTCTAGAAAAAGCCAAGGACCATCCCTTGATGACACCAGTGCGTTGAAAAGAGGGTCTTCAGCACTTGAAAGAGAGAGGCTTTCACCTGTTCCGTGTTTTTCCTTGGAGGAATAATAGCATTCTTCCTCCTCTGTCGCCATCAGGCTGTGTCCTCTGCTGATCTGGATGCCCGCTGAGCAGAAGCAGCTTGCATTGTTTGCACTTTCTGTGCAGGCTGTTCTAAAGCTTAGTGCTTGATGAGAATTTTTATTTCCTGCCTCCTTCATCAGTTAACCCTTAGGCTGCCAACAGAATGTATAGGAATTTTGGACTGATATATCAGTCCGCGGCACAGCAAGGGTTAAAAACATGTGGTTTATGGAACTGTTGGGGCTATAGCTGTACTTTGGTTTTTGCGCCCCTATTAGGGGGCCAAGAAATACATGCAGTTTCCTCATTTATACAGGTGCCACCATGCAGCTGGTCCAGCTTTCTTATGAACTGAGTAGACTACTCCCTAAGCCAGAGGCTCACATTAATGGGTTGAACGTATTAAAAGGAAAACTGTACTTCTGGGGGAAAAGACTGCTCGCTGCCATTTAGGTGGCCTTCCCCATGCCAACACTATATTCCCCAGTGACTCAGCTGGCAGTGCTTGTTACTGTAGAGTGAGCCGTGGGTGTGTGCAGCTGCACCGAGATGGCAATGGGCAGCCTTTTACCCACTCTTAAAATAAAGTAGAGAGGTCATTTTTTACTCGGTCCTAAAAACACTATTCAGGGATTGAGGATCGAAGGGGAGGCGCCACATGAATTTGTACCATTTTCCTTCAGGATTAGTGGAGGGTTCTTTCAGTTGGTGGTTTTGAAGTTTCCTAACCTGTTCATCATTCAAACAAGCAATTCACACAGTGGTTCATGTGTAGTAACCACTTCGCTGCTAGAGCTGCAGTGCATTTTACAGTCCCGTGATTATTTTTCAAAGTATTCTTTCCATGAAAAAACTGCGAAGTGCCAGCATCACAGTTTTTTTACAAAAATCTGCACTTTGCAGCTTCATTTAGTGGGTTTTTTTTTTTGTCCTGCTGATTGTGCACGTCACTAAGCAAATTTCGGAATTTTGCAGATCTAGTTGCTATACACTCAAAGTGGTTGTACAACATGCTGTTGTGTGCAGAATTCTACACACATTTCTCTGCTGCTACTCTGATGTTTCTATCACAGCAATTGCTGCACAACTATTTTTGAATAAAATCTACCCTGTAAACACTATAAATAAAACCAAGGAGAGTTTTAAATTACAGGAAATCTTCTCCTAACTGCATGTTGTGTAATCTGTGAAGGAGAAGCAGCTTATAAATAATACAGCAGTGACATTTATTTATACAGGTAAAAACCCATAAGGATTAAAAAAATTTTTTTCACAAGTGTCACCAGGCCAAGTAGCTGTCAATGCATGGAGAACAGATGCATAGACAACTAGGCAGTGAATGTACTGTAAAATCTAGATAATCTACCATCGGTAATCAGAAATACACTAAGACCCACGGTGTAAACCGGATATAACTTAAGTAAATAATATATTGCAGGGATGGAAATAGCAACATGGAATTTGTCGGCAGATGAGGACTGTCTGGCCCACACAGTTTGCCCATTTAGTCCCTGCTTATACTGTCAGTGCAGACCATACCTTATCTCTGGCTACCCTCCACTTTCCTAAGATTCCTTTGTGCCTGTCCCATGCATGCTTGAAATTGAAACCAGCTACTACTTTTGCTCCCTCCACCTCCATTGGAAGACTGTTTCAGGTGTCACCACTCTTTGCTTGCATCTCTTTTAAATCTGCTCCCTTCCAGCCTCATTGCATGCCATGCCCTTTTGACCTGCTGCACCTTGTCTTCTGAAAAAATACTCCCCTCCTGCACCTTGTTCACCCATGTGAGGTAGTTACAGGTCTCCATCATGGCCCCCACCTCCCCCCTTGGTGTACATATTGAGATCCCTCAGTCTCTCCTTATAGGACTTACTGTACAACCCCTGCACCACTTTAGTTACCCTTCTCTGGACAGCATCTACCCTGCCTATGTCCTTCCTAAGATGTAGTCCTTATCCTCACTCAAGTAAAATATTAATTATTCTTTGTTTTTATTATAATTATTGTTATGGTGTGGCCAGGACTGTTACCTGGCTCTAGTAGAAAGATATTTGATCTTGAATCATACAGTAGCAACTGAGCTGCTTATTATGTGTGAGAACAGAAAGAGATGATCCATTTTGTATTGTATTAACAAGCATACCTAATCTCTTGCTTATTTATGAACTGCCTTGGAACAGGACTTCTTTTCTTCTGGAACTTAGCTGTGGATAGAAGCTGGCAGTCAGCTTCACATCACTGTATATAAAGATAGATAATTCGGGTTTCACTTTTCTGCTACTTTTATGGTTCTTGTGTAACCACTACAATAAAGAAGTTAAAAAAAAAAAAAAATGGTCACAGTACCCCCCGGTATCAGTGATCGATACAGTGGTAACACCACCTCTCTCCTGCTGGTGATTCGCCTTCCTGTGCACCCAGCATCCCCATGGCTACTGCTGTGTAGTACTGCCTCGCCACCTTGAGCTCATCGCATATGATAACCCCAGGGTTTCTTTCCTGCTTTGTAACAGTCAGTACCTCTCTCCTCATTTTATACACCGTTCCTTGGTTTCTGTGCCCTAGGTTCATGATTTTGCATTGAAACCCAGCTGCTATACTCGTGATCACTCCTCGAGTTTTGTTAGGTGCCTGCTCATTCTCCACCCTCTCCAGATATCTACTGTGTTGCAGATCTTGGTGTGATTTGGAAAGAGGTGTGTACCTTCCCTTCCTGCTCTTCTGCAGTGTCGCTTATGTAGGCATTGAAGAGGATTGGTTAGCCTGACATCGGTGGTGGGTAGAATAATGGAATCACTACTTAAAGGAAAGGATTGTGGATTACCTTGTATCCAGCAGATTACAGGATCCCAAGGCAGAATGGTTTCACAAAGGACAGTCATGCCAAACAAATCTGATTTCTTTGACTGGGTGACCAAGGAGTTGATTCAGTGCAGTGCGGTGGACATGGCTTGCCTGGATTTCAGCAAGGTGTTCGACACCATTCCACATAGGAGACTGGTAAGCAAGTTGGGTAACTTAGGGGTGGGTATTAAAGTGGTAACCTAGTTAACCTGGTTAAGCAGATAGGACACAGAGCATAGTGATAAACGGAGTTCGCTCGGAGGAAGGGAAGGTGACCAGCAGTGTTCCTCAGGGGACAGTGCTGAGACCAGTCCTCTTAAGTGTCTAAGTGACATAGCGAAGGAACTGGATGGAAGGGTCTGCCTCTTAGTATGTGACACTAAAATCTGCAGCAGAGTGGACACTCTGGTGGGGGGGTAGGGATCTGAAAAGGCTGGAGGAGTGGTCAAGGGTATGGCAGCTGGGTTTTAATGCAAAATAAAGTGCAAAATAATGCACCGGCACCATAGAAACCAGAAAGCAGAGTACAGAATGGGCGGAGTGATACTGGTAAACATAAAGCAGGAAAAAGACCTGGAGTGATCATATCGGGTGACCTAAAAGTGGCCAGGCAGTGTGGCAAGGCAGTCGGAAGGGCTTGTGGGATGCTGGGGTGCATAGAAAGGGGTATCGCTAGCAGGAAATGGGAGGCGGTGCTGCCCCTATAGAGATCGCTGGTAAGATCTCACCTTTAGTACTCTGTCCTGTTCTGGGACCGCATCTCAGGAAGGACATAGACAGAGTTTTGGTGGTCCAGAGGAGGGCTACCAGAATGCAGGATCTGCATCAAAAGCCCTACATGATGGATATGATTGAGACTTTTAAATACCTCACGGGGGTAAATAAGGTACTGGAGGGAGGTATTTTTCAGAGAAAAGGGTGCTCTAGAACGAGGTGACATGCTGTGAAACTGGAGGGGGTTAAATTCAGGAGGGATGTGAGGAAGTGATTTTTCTCAGAAAGGGTGGTGGATGCCTGGAACAGCCTTCCAGTGGAGGTGAAAACAGTGGTAGGGTTCAGAAAATGCCTGGGACAGGCACAAGGGAAATCTCAGGGGTAAGGAAGGGAGGGGAAAAGATGACAACGGAGATGAAGTTGGGTCTGTAGGAAAAAAAAAAAAACCATCCAGGCAGTCCCCGCCCACCCATTAAGTCGTCTCCTGAGGCAGTCACCCTTTTTTTTTTTTTTTTTTTTTTAAATCTGCCATCCTGATACCAGGAACCTTATCCTTGTGTGGTTTGGTTGTGCCACCGATATATGGTAAACTACACTGTACAGTGATCCCTGGTCCCCAGTTGGCGTCCCACCTTGACGTCTGCAGTACTGCCCTGTTTGTGAGCATCTGGTTCAGTATTTCTGTCCTTTGGATGAGCCTTTCAACTGAGGTCTCTTTTGCCCATGTCTGGAGCTGTCCAGGTGGAACCAAAAGAACACCAAGGCACTTTTTGTGTGAGATGGGATTTTCCCTAATGTCTTGGCCAACCCTTCCCATAAAACCAATTCATGCAGTTTTCCAGGGCTGTGTGTGGGTGTTGATGTGCAATATGGCAGGCACTACTCATTTCAGGTACTTTATTACCAGTCTCTCATTGCTTGCAAAGCGCTTTGAGATACAGTGTGGATGAAAAGTGCTATATAAATGTTGATTCTTCTTCCATCTTTCTCAAAAAGTAAGGAAATTCATTGCAAAAAAAAATGTTTCTTAATGCATTGTTAGGGTTCCATAGCCACAAAAGGAGGGAAAGACGGCTTTAGGGAATTTTCATCCCTAACCCTCACAGTCCTCACTCGACTCAAAGCCTCTTGACCTATGTCTGAGGCTGTGCCCCATGCAATAGGTCTACTGTTTCAAGCTGCAGGTCTAGGACCTGTGGTAGAGGAGTGGGGTCAGGAAATACTGACAAACCACAAAAAAAGATTATAGGCACAAATAGTGTTGTTTTAATCAAAACACAATGAAAAGTATTTTGTGGGATGGCTTAAAAATGGTGAACAGGTTTGGAAAATGGATGTATCAGTTATAAGCAAGGTTTAGCAAAGTCTTTTGCACTCTGTCTGCTTTAATGGTTATTGTGTGTATCAGGATTTATTTATTTATTTAGCTTTTGTTGACCGGGTAAGTGCACTAGACAAATCCTGCCTATTTTCAGGCATGACCCGGGGGAGGGGGATACAGATGAATGCCAATTGACCTTGAACCAGATTAAGCTGTTGGTGGTATTTTTAGTGAATGAGTGAAATTTGGCCAGGATACCTGGGAAATTCCCCTACTCTTTTCGATAAGTGCCATGGGATCTTTAACATCCACCTGAACTACCACCAATCCAGGCAGATGGGACCACGGTTTAACATCTCATCCGAACGACGGCACCTCAGAAGTGCAGCACCCCTCCAATGCTGCACTACAGTGTCAGTACTGGGATATTAACCCAAGTGCCAGATGTGGGAACTGAACCCACAGCCCTCTGATCTCCCGGCCTCAGAGGCGAGTGTGCTACCTACTGAGCCACTGACACTTAACAGGATTGTAGGTGACCTGTCTAGGCAGCAGAAAGTGTAACACCTTGCATTTCAAGTTAACCTGTTTGATTAGATTAGGTCTTTCTCATAGGAGACGGAGTCAGCAGACCCCTTACTTTTGTAGCTAAAGGGTTAGACAGTGAATTTTGACCACCACCACCACCCCTCCCAAAAAAAAAACAACCAACATTTCAGTCAGTGGGGCAGCATTAAAATGAGGCTGGTGAGATTTATCCAGTGACAGCAGGGAGGCTACTTTAAAACCTTTCGATCTTCTTTGGGGTTATCTCAGTCATCAGATCACACTGTAGGAACTTCACTGTCGGTGAAGCAGGATCCACTTGGAAAATTTTCAGCAGTACAACTGGGGCCACTCAGCCATTGAAGTCTGACAACGTCGCCAGTCCTATAAAATCATGAGCAGCCCTTTTCCCTCCTCCGTTCTTTACCTGCCGTCAACTTGTTCACATGGGTCTCCGCAGAAGCTCCGACGTAGTTTCGCGCCAGTTTTCGCCTACGTCTGTTATCAACTTAATACGTTAGAATCTCTTTTTTTAAAAGGGATTTCTTTATTTTGTTGTTGTCAAGAGTTAATCCTTTGACTTCTGTCTTCCTTTACTGCCGCTGCGGAAAGAAGATTACCTCCACAGACAAACTCTCTCTGTGTCTGCTGTCTTGGGCCTGACAATGAAGTTTTCGACTATGAGCTCTGCCAGAAATTTAATCAGACAACCCTCAGGCGACGCAAGAAGGTTTTTAAAACTTTTCTGATGGAACAAAGAGTAGCTAGTTCCAGGACCAACAGTACCTCTGTCCGATTCACAGGGCAGTCGGTCGTTAGCCCCTTCAGCGTTGACAACGGGATAGTCATCGACGGCCCTCCTGTCAAGGCCTGATCCTACCCAAGGTCTTCAGGGTCCCAGGACCCTTCTGGCAGGTAATCGCTCCTTGCACGTCAACACCCCACCGCACCCCATCCCGTCAGCGCGGTCTTTCACACTCTTCTATCTCAGAGATTTTGACTAAATTTACTTCAGCGACAGCCGTGGGCTGCTTCCCTCACCGGACCATCGTCTGTGCCTCGGATGTCGGACCATGATTTGAAAGAGGTAGACAATGAGGAGGAGTACCACCCAGATCTTACCCTTCTTGATGAGGGGAGAGGACTCCTCACCTCAGACAGGTCCACGGCTTCCTCAGTCAGTGAGTACACTGTCACACACCTGTAGGTCTCTTCCAGAGGACCCCACCTTCTTCAGTGTGCTGAAGCAGTTGTCCTCAGCAATGGGATTCCATACTGAGGAGAAAGATGTCACCAGGAAAGATCTGGTTGATTTCCTGGATATCCCAGAGTCCCCTTATTAGATCATTCTTCCTGTTTTGAGAAATGCTACCACTGCAGCCTGGCACAGGCCTGATGTGGTATGCTGTGCCAGGTAGGGCAGATAATCTTTACCTTGCCCCTCAGGGGTTTCCTCACTATGCTGCCCAGCCTGAAACAGATTCAGTGGTAATAAAGGCAGCTGATGACAGGTTTAAGGTGCCCAACCACCTTGGCTCCTTCCCCCAAAGAGTCACGCAGAATTGATCTTTGGGGTAAGAGGGTTTACGCCTCCTTCACTCTTGGGCTGAGGATTGCCAGTTACCTGCCCCATATGATAAAGTACCAGAATACCAACTGGAAGAAGGACAAGGCCGCTGCCCAGGCCCTCTCAGAAGGTACGCAGAAGCAAGAGGTGCTTCAGTGCTTGCAGACTGCTGAAGATGTTAGCAAACATCTCCTGTGGGCCCTCTATAATATCTTAGACACTATTGCCAGAGCTGCTGCCACCGACATTTGCCTTCGTGGGCACTCCTGGCTAAGGGTCTCTGGCTTTGCTGCTGATGTGCAGCAGAAGGTGCTTAATGCTCTCTTCAGTGGCTCTAAGCTTTTTGGGCCAGATGTCCAGGATATCATTAATGACTTGCAGGCATCTGGCAGGGCTATCAAATCTGTCCACTCATTCTGCCACACACAGCCTAAGGTAGACAGTGCCCTCCCTTTTGAAGGTCGTCCAATAGGCCAGCAGCAGTCTCTAGGCCCCAGATCAAAAAAAGAGCCTCTGCTGCCTTGCCCATCCCCTTCAAGGCTGGAGCTGTGGCCAAGCACCCCAGAGGTGATGGACCAGCCCCAGTGGCTGAGTCCGCCTCCACTTGACTCCTTGCTAGACCCCTCCCCCTCCCCCCCTTTTCTGGTCCCCAACCAAGAAGTGGTGGTCAGAGGTTGGTTCTCCCTCCATCTCAACCAGTGGAGAACCATAACATCAGATCCCTGGATTCTTCAAATAGTAGAAAGTGGTCACACTCTGGAGCTCACCGAACCACCTCCAGCTACCTCCGGCCCACTTGTCTGTTCTCTGGGAGGAGGTAGAGTCCCTTCTGCACAAACAAGCCATCGAGCCATGCCCAGATGCCAGAGAAATGAGGGGTTTTATTCCAGGTTCTTCCTGGTCCCCAGAAAGACCTGAAATCTGAGGCCCATCTTAGATCTAAAGGACCTCAATTTGTATGTCCAGTACAAAAAGTTGTAAATGGTAACTTTGCCAGGCCTACGGCCCCTTCTGAAGAAGGGAGACTGGCTGTGTTCCCTGGACATGAAGGAAGCTTACCTGCACATCTCTGTGTTTCCTCCCCACATTAGGTTCCTCTGTTTCTTTTCCAGGGTGAGCATCACCAGTTCGAAGTGCTGCTCTTTGGCTTGTCCTCTGCACCGCAAATCTTTACTAAGTGTTTAGCAGCAGTAGCTGCGGCCCTCAGAATGGAAGGAATGTACATTCTAGGATCGTGGATATGTTCATCCACACTTCTTGGCATTTCCCTGTAAGGATCGCCGGAAGGTCTTCAGGCTGGCTCCTCCCTCCCACCTGGGTGGTATATCCCTCGGCTCTGCCCCATGACGCCAGATCTTCCTTTCTACTGGAAGTTTCAAGTTGCCTCCTTCGTGCTCCCGCAGTTTGTAGGCCCTGACTTCAAAACCTTTGGTTATTCCAAAAATTCGTCTAGTTCGCATTAGCGATGCAACTGTTTATCTTCAGTTATGGAAGACAAGTCTTCCCCTGGATTTCGCCGGTGTTCGTGCGGCCAGAAGATGTTGCACACCGATCCCCACACCGCGTGCGTCTATTGCTTGGGTGTCGGGCCATGACACCTCGAAGTGCGATTTTTGTGTTGCATTTCACCCTAACGTCCTCGACGACCGTCTCGCACGGCTGAAGTTGGGGAGGCCGGAAAAATGGAACTCTCCGGTGAAATCAAAGGTGGCTTGGTGGACGGTTTCCACGGCCATGGGATCCACCGAGCAACTGGAATGCATGCAAGCCTTCGAGGGGGAAGCAGCTTGTGCCGCAAAATCTTCCTCTCTGAACTTCTTCGTTCCGCTGAACCTGCGCTCCACTTTCTCGGGTTCTTTCCGAGAGCTGTAGCCAGTCTCTCCCGACTAAGAGAGAGGGTCCTGCAGACACGCACTCCTTTTGGTCAGATAAGCGGGAAAAGGACCCAGGATCGTCTTCATCTCGGCGAAGACATTCTTGGGATCGGGAGAGATCTTGGTCTCAGGAGCCAGCAGTCTCGACTTCAGTCAAATTTGCCTCTTCGGCTGCTGGCTTCTCGGCTTTGCCATCCGGCCAGTCGACCAAAGTGTCGATCAACGAGGTTGAAATAATAATCGACCCATTGTCGCTGACTGTGATCAACAATTCTGTCGGACTTCAGTCCTTTCTTTCCCCTGCGAGGAGACTCAGGCCGCTGGGAATCCCATCGAGGAAGTGGTCCCCAACCCCAGGAAATCACCAGTCCCGCCGGTGTCTCCCGAGCAACCGAATCGGCCTGTCGAATCTTGATCGAGGTCCAGGACCCCCTCGACCAACAGGCCGAGGAAGAACCACAAGTGCTCGAAAAAGAGGCAACGCCATCGGTCGTCCTCAGATGAGGAGAGGCTCCGGCGGAAACTCCATCGGCACTACGAGGACCTCATGGCAACAGCTGATTTTGACCGGTCACAAGCTGACCCCGGCTTCTACCCTGGCCATTACTTGGCTTTCGCCTCCCAGGCCAAAGCAGACTCCTTCAGAGCCAATTAAGTCTGTTCCCTCATCTGCGGACCTGGCGAAACCTCCGGTTTGACCTTAACCGGTCTCTCCACCAATAGTGGTGGAACCACCGCCTAAGCAGCCTGTGGGAGGGGCTCCTTCTAAGGAAACTAGACCAGACACCGGGCTACCCCGGCTTCTTTCGGTCACTGTCGCCCCGAACCGCGGTCGACTTTTGGATGCAGATTCCTCGGATTTGGATGAGGCTGACCTACATTCTCATCCTGGGGATGATGAACCGGCTGGTGGGATAGAGACGGAGGGAGGGCCTTCGTCCTTTCAGGGCATTCTTTGCCTCATCTCTGAATCTACAGGGATGCCTCTGGAACCTATACAGAAGAAGGCGGAGTACCCTCTCACGGACATCCTCAAGAGAGGGGATACCCCAACGGAGGCCTTTCCTGTGGCCGAGGCCATAGTTGGCCCGGCCTTAGAACTTTGGCAGCGTCCTGCCTCCTGTCCAGCTCCGTCTGCCCGCATGGCCCGCAAGTATGCAGTACCCATGGGGTCCCTTGCGAGGTTCACAGAGCACCCTTCGGCCGAGAGCCTGGTGACCACCTCTGTGTTTGGGCTTACTGGCAGTTGTGCCGACACTGATCGACCTCCCAAGAAGGAATCCAAAAACTTGGATCATTTGTCTCGGAAGGTCTATGCAGCCTCATCTTTAGGCCTCCGTCAGGCAAGTTCGGCCATCATCATGGCACACTTCTCCCTTGCCCTCTTGGGTCTTTGGATGAAGTCCTCCCACATCTCCCCATGGATATGCAGACCACGGTCAAGCAAGACCGGGACCAGTGCCGGGCTGTTGCCAGGCAGCAGCTTCAGACGGCCCTGGACATTGGGGACTCTTGTGCCCACTCGCTGGCAGCTGCAGTTGCCTCTCGCCGCAGGGCTTGGCTGAGACTCTCATCTTTCCCAGCAGATACTCAGCACAGACTAGCTCATGTGCCTTTCCTGGGCACCGATCTTTTCCGCCCAGATGTGGCTGGTCACCTTCAGCGCGCTGAGCAGTCCAGTGCCACCTTGGGCGCCACTTCTGCTAAGGTTCTTCAGTGAAGCAGCAGAAGCCTTTTCAGCCTCTTCTCTCCTGCGGTCAGCAACCCTCCTTTCAAGGAGGGCAGCAGCAGCAGGCTCAAGCTTGGCACCCCAAGCCTGGGCCTCCCCAGGTCCGTAAAAGAGGCAGAGGTTCAGCTCCTGGTTCATCCTCCTCCAGGCCTGCTCAGTGATGGGGTGGGGGTTGCCACTCCCTCTCCTGTCACACCAGCTCTGGGTCCCCCTGTGGGGGGCTGGCTCCGCCTAGTCTGCCATCACCACGGACAGGTGGGTCTTGGAGGTGGTCGGTCAGGGACTGCCTCTGGAATTCGAGCAGTACCCTCCAAGCCGAGCCCGCACCCCACGGGAGGAAAGAGTATCTGTCCATACTCAGTCGGCTCTCCGAGACGACATCGCTCAGCTCCTCCTCAAGGAGGCAGTAGCTCCAGTGGCGGATTCTCCAGCAGACCCAGGGTTTGTCTCCAGGTACTTCCTAGTGCCCAAGTGGACAGGGGGCTGGTGCCCCATTCTAGATCTCTACATCCTGAATCAGTATTTCAGCTCACGCACCTTTCGGATGGTCACTCTATCCCAGATCATTCCAGCCTTGGAGCAGAAACATGTAGTTCTATTCACTGGATCTGCAGGACGCGTTCTTTCACGTCCCAATCCATCCGTCTCATTGGCGGTTCCTCCGCTTCAGAGCCGAAGGAACCGTAAACGAGTTTCAAGCCATGCCGTTAGGCCTGTCATCAGCCCCACGGGTCTTCACCAAATGCATCGCAGTGGTGGCAGCCCATCTCGGTGGTGGGGGGGGGGGTCAGAATTTATCCCTACCTCGACGACTGGCTCTTAGCAGTTCCCACCCGTCAGGAGGTGGAGAGGTCCGGGGACCTGGTCCTCCAGACCTGCTTCCAACTCTGCCTCCTGACCAACAAGGCCACGTCGGAACGCGTGCCTTCCCAGGTGATGTGCTTCATCGGGGCAGAGCTCAACTCTTGTCAAGCCAGAGCTCGACTCCCGGCAGACAGGGTGGAAGTTCTTTCCTCCTTTGCCCAGTCATTTCTGGTTGGGCAGTTGCACCCTCCCCGGGACTTTGTGCACCTTCTGGGTTACATGGCGGCGTGCACCTCAGTGGTCCGTTGGGCCTGGTGGCACAGGCGCCCCCTCCAGTGGGAGCTGGCCACCCAGTGGACTCAGCACCACGGTCATTTCGACCAGCCGATCACTGTAACCTAGAAGATGTGGGACGCTCTCCAATGGTGGACCGCCCCAGACCGGTTGCAGGAAGAATCCGTTTGTCCGAGGCCAACAGTCGCCCCGACCGATGCCTCTCTCATGGGCCGGGGAGCCCACATGGGGGACAAAAGGGCCCACGGGTTCTGGACCCCCGAGGAGTCCCGATACCACATCAACCTGTTGGAGCTCAGAGCAGTCAGACTGGCACTGTCAGCTTTTGCTTCTCAGCTCCGGGGTCAAGTGGTTCAAGTCCAGACGGACAATACCACGACCATGTACTGCCTCAACAAACAGGGCGGCATGCATTCCCATCTGCTTTGCAAGGAGGCAGTCTGCATCGGGACCCTTGTCAGCCGTCTGGAGGCATATCTCCTAGCCATTCATGTGGCAGGAGCCACAAACCATCTGGCGGATGTTCTCAGCCTCTTAGGCGCAACATCCCACGAGTGGTCTCTCCATCCAGAGGTAGCTTACAGCCTGTTCTCCCACTGGAGCAAAGCGATGGTGGACCTGTTTGCCTCCAGGGACAACACCAAGCTAAGGCTGTTTCATGCCCGCCCCCCTCAGCAAGGCTCACTGCAGGGGGATGCCTTCTCGAGGCTGTGGACCCCAGGCCTCTTCTGCGTCTTCCTTCCATTTCCCTTGATCCACAAGGTGCTCCTCAAGATGAGGGGGGACAAGGCGAATGTAATTCTGGTAGCCGCAGACTGGCCGTGCCAGTTCTGGTATCCAGATCTCCTCAGACTCAGCTGCAGGCCCCCGGAGCAGCTTCCAACACACCCAGACCTGATCTCTCTCAATCAGGGGAAGGTATACCATCTGGACCTTCAATCCCTGCACCTCACAGCCTGGTTCCTGAGTGGCTAGAGTTCCTGGCTTTGGGTCTTTCTGAGAATGTCCTCATCGTGGTGGAGGCATCCAGAAAGGAATCTGCCAGGAAATGTTATGCCTTCAGATGGAAAAGATTTTCCATTTGGTGTCAGGGCAAGGGCCTGGACCCACTGTCCTGTCCAGTGGCTAACATTCTCAACTACCTTTGGTCTCTGTCCAAAGCGGGTCATCGACCCTTAGGATTCACCTGGCAGCCGTCTCTGCTTGCCAGGCGTGGGCTGGTCAGACGACGGCGCAGGAGAGAGTGGTTGAGCGCTTTTTCCAAGGCCTGGATCACATATCCCCTCCGGTTCGTGAACTTCCACCTCCGTGGGATCTACTGCTGGTGCTGGCAAAGCCCATGGGCAAGCCATTCGAACCAATGCACAAGTGTGCGTTGTCACACTTGTCGTGGAAGACGGCCTTCTTTGTGGCTGTCACGTCTGCCAGAAGGACAGGGGAGTTCCGGGCATTTTCAGTGGACTCCCCTTATCTGGGCTTCCACAGGTACAAGGTTGTCCTACGCCCCCACCCGAAATTCCTTCTGAAGGTGGTGTCAGAGTTTCATCTTAACCAGGTGTTGACTGTGCCAGTATACTAGCCTAATTGCACCTCGGAGGCCGAATACAGGCTCCATATCCTGGACCTGAGACAAGTCCTCTCCTATTATAAGGAGAGGACGGCGCAGATTCGGGGAGAGGTTCACCAGCTGTTTGTGGCATACGCTGAAGCTGGTTCTGGCAGACCTGCAGCAAAACGGACTATTGCAAGGTGGATTACATCTTGCACAAGTCTGTGCTACGAGTTGGCAGGCATGGAGCCTCCCAGAGGGATAAGAGCTCATCCTTCCTGCCATACCGCTGCGTTGATGGCTGCTTCCAGGGACATCCCTATCCAGGAAATCTGTCTGGCTGCTACCTGGAAGTCAGCAAACACCTTCATTACCCATTACCACATCGACCTTGAGTCACGCCAGGATGCTTTTTTGGGGCCTCAGGTCTCCAATCTCTTTTCCCCCAAGTGAGTATCAGTGGGGGGTGTGCCTTGCCTCCCTTCTCCCGGAGAACTGCTAGGAGTCTGCCAAGAAGTCTGAATGAACAACATATCCACGATCCTAGAAAAACAGTAGTTCTAGGAGTGGTATATGTTGTTCGTCCACACAGACCCACCCAACCTCCCCGGCTGCGGACACACAAAACCTGGCTTCCAACGGGCTAAGATCTGGCATCATGGGACGGAGCCGAGGGATATACTACCCGGGTGGGTGGGAGGAGCCAGCTTGAAGACCTTCCGGCGATCCTTAAAGGGAAAGGGACAGGCCAAGAAGTGTGGATGAACAACATATACCACTCCTAGAACTACTGTTACAGGTAAGTAACCTGTTTTTTCCCTCATCTGGATGATTGGCTTCTAAAGGCCCTGTCCAGGGAACAGCTCCTGGGGACTTTGGACAGAACTATTCAGCTCCTCTTTCTGGACATTACCGTCAACCTGCCCAAGTCATTCCTTGTCCCTTCCCCAAAAGCTGCAATATATAGGGGCAGTTCTAGACCCGGCACAGTAGAAGGCTTTCCTGCCTCAAAACAGGGTGGAGTGCCTTATTGCCCAGGCTCAGGGGGTGGCCCAGAGCCATTATATTCCAGCCAGGTTGTACCTGAGGCTGTTGGGATTGATGACAGCTGCCATTCCCTCCGTTCCACTGACCAGGCTGCACATGCGTATCCTCCCATGGACTCTCTGAGTACAGTGGGGCCAGCAGTCGGATGAACTAGATCACTTAGTGCTGGTCTTCTCCTCAGTCCGCAAGGTGCTCCAGTGGTGGATGGACCTCCTGAACCTGTTTGCAAGGAGTTCCATTCCAGATCTCCTCTCCACAACAAATCCTAACCACAGATGCCTCCTCTTTGGGCTGGGAAGCTCATCTGGGTCCCTTTCAAACCCAGGGTTCTTGGTCCCTGATTGAAACCTCCCTGCATATCAACGTCTTGGAGATGAGGGCGGTTATGTATGCCATGCAGGCCTTTTAGAACCATCTTTTTCTGGGTCAGCTGCTGATTCAGATAGACAACTTCAGTATGGTGTACTATATCAACAAGCGGGGGGAACACACTTGTACCCCCATGCAGGGAGAGAGTGTGGTGTGGGACACAAGACCACGGCCTGACCCTCTCAGCGGTTCACATCCCAGGGGTGCTAAACACTCTGGCGGACAGCCTCAGTCCAGCATACATGAATGGGAGCTTCTCTCATCCGTTGCAGAAGATCTGTTCGACCGATGGGGTTGCCCAGAGTTGGACCTTTTTGCGTCCCCACTCAGTGCAAAAGTGCCCAATGTTTGCTCACTCGATCAAAGGCCTGAAGTTTTCTGGCTAGAAGTCATTGTCCCTATCCTGGAGCAGGAGGTATCTTTCTGCCTTTCCTCTGATTCAGAGGGTACTCATCAGGCAGCAGATGGAGGGGGCCAGCATGATACTGGTAGCCTCATTAGGTTTCTACTACTACAGCAGCTGGCAGAGGAACGTCCAGTCCCTCTCCCCCTCTGCTGGTATCTGCTGACCCAGAATCAGGGAACCCTAATCCATCCCAATCTCTGGTCCCTCCATATTCACTCTTAGCTCCTGAGGACGTAGCTCTCGCCAAGTATGACGTTTCCAACAGAGTGGTGGACGTCATGGTGGCCGCCTGAAAGCCTTTCAACCTGTGCCACTTATGCCATGAAGTAGAAGAGGTTCGCTATATGGGCTGCCATGCATAATCTCTACCCTCTCACCTGTCCGGTGAACCAGATCCTGAATTGCTTGGGGTCTCTGTCAGACTCAGGTCTCCAGTACTCCTACCTCAAGGTGCGCCTTTCAACTATTTTAGCCTTTCATGAGCCAGTGGGTGACAGTACCATAGCTCAGCTGGATGTCTCCTGTACGTTTTTGAGGGGTGTCCTGCATCTGAAACCTCCAATCCAGTCTCTTATCCCAGCTTGGGATTTAAATTTTGTTTTGAAGACGTTGACCCTGTCTCCTTTTGAGCCAGCCACAACTTGCAAGTTACGCTTTCTTTCTTGGAGAGTGTCCTTTTTAGTTGATCTTACTTCTGGTCAAAGACTTTCAGAGCTTCAGGCCTTCTGATGCGAGGAGCCTTATTTGATTTTTCACAAAGATAGGGTGTCTTTGCGCACAAACCACAAGTTTCTTCCTAAAGTGGTGTCTGTTTACACTGAACCAATCTCTCCACCTTCCTGTTTATTTTCCAGAGCATGCCAGTCCAGGGGAAGCACTGTTCCATATGTTAGGTGTGCGCAGAACTTTGAAGCATTACCTGCTCCAAACCAAGGAATGTAGAAAGTCAGAGCAGCTGTTTGTTTCTTTCGCCCCAGCTAGAGGGGGCGTTCCAGTTTCTAAACAGTGTTTAAACGGTTGGCAAACTGTATTGTGTTCTGCTACAATAAGTACAACAAAGAATTACCTGTAGCGGTCAAAGCTCATTCCACAAGAGGCATGGCTACCTCTGTGGCCTGTTTCATAGGGGTCTCAGCTGCTGACATTTGTGCGGCTGCTGCCTGGAGTACAATCCATACCTTTACTAAGCACTACAGTCTGGACATTGCCTCACGAGCCCTTGCAGGATTTGGCAGAGCTGTGCTGCAGGGCCTCCTGTTTTAAGTTTAAGGTTGGCCTTCCTCCCAGACTATCTGTTTGCACCTGTAATGGCTTGGGACTCATTCCTACGGTGTGACTTGATGGCTGTGATACCCCTGAAGAAGACAGAAGAGTTGCATAAGAACTTACCATAGCGAGATCTCCGGGGATCTCAGTCGTGAGGTCTGCTTCCCTCCCGTCCCCTTTGGGGAGGCATCTTCTGGAACTGGCTGTCTGGTGTATCCAGCCTTTCTTATAGGCATGGGCGCCCCCACCAATGGCTTGAGCTTGCTCTCTTTGTCTCCGAGGGAAAGAACTGAGGAGGGAGCGGCTCCCCTCACGCCTTTATTGGGTTGATGATGTGGGCGGCCCCAGTAGTACTGCTGAAAATCTTCCCTGTGGATCCTACTTCACCAGCGGTGAAGTTCCTATGTTGTGACTTGATGACTGAGATCCCCTCGAACATCTGCTGTTACGATTAGTTCTTGTGTAACTGTTCTGTACTCAAAATATACTGAAAATCCAGACAACCAGTATTATACTTTTTGGAAAATCTCCAGTAAATGTTTTATTTTACTGTTATATGAGTTGCTCTGTAGTGTTATTTTGGCTTCCTTTTAAACATCTTTAAAAGCCACAATCCCTGACCCTGTTCTGTTTTGATTATCGTGAATAACCCATGTTTTTTTGTTAATAAATAATGGATTTATTCATCAAAATGTGTGAATTATTCAGGATTAAAAAAGACTAGGTAGATTGACTAAAGTATATTTAAGAAAGCAATTGTTTTCCTAGAACCCTTGACTAAGGTGTTCTGTGCAAGTCTGACCCCACCACCACTTTTGGTACACTCCTCCACCACCGGTGTTTTCTTGTCGTCAGTCTGTGTCTTAAAGAGTTCAGTGTGAGAATAGAGCCTCCTTTCTGTAGCCTTCCTATGGCTATTTACTATTTTCTGATCTGACTCCCTATGACCCTTTGTTCTCCGCACATTACCCTGTAGCACACTCCTGTAACAACCTGTCATACTCCGACACCTTTTGGCAGTATGGGGGTTTTGTTTCTACACTATCTACCCCCCTTGTTCCCTGTCCACTACCTACCTACTGAGTAACTACCAAGCCCTTAACTCTGTCCCAGCTGTGCGTGAAACCATTAACAGATTTGGCACCCACCATCTCTACATACTACCTACCCACTGAGTAGCTACCAAGCCCTTAACTCTGTCCCAGCTGTGCGTGAAACCATTAACGGATTTGGCATCCACAATCTCTACTGGCAGACTGTTCGTGGCTCAGCCTCTGTCTCTCTAAAACTTTCTTGCATCCCTCCTTAACCCCTCCCCCCACCAGCACCAGCTTCCACTCCTGTCCTCATGTTCTAGATTCATTACTCTTATTGAATAATTCCTCAGTTTACATTGTTCATTCCTTTCAGGAAACTAAAGGTCAGTGTCATATCATCCCGCTCTCGTCTGGTCTCAAGCAAGTACATTCTCGGTGCCCATGGCTGATCCTTGTAGGATCTGCCCCAGGCATGTAGCCAGGAAAGTCAGTGTTGTACACACACTGTCATACACAGGGGTGGGAGAATGAAGAGACTGAGTGCTGTCTGATGTCATATCTAAACCCCAACCAGGGTGTACACATCTGTATCCCACATAATAGATGGTTACCCTAATACAGATACTACTTCAGTGGCCTACAGTGAATTAAGTACTCCAGAGTTAGATATTAATGGGAGCAGGATGGCATATTCAATTTTTATTACAGGATTGGCTCCATTGAGTGGGCTCATTCACAAGGAGGTCTTGGTGTGACAAGACAATTACAAACAAGTGTGCGTTCGACAGACATATAAATTAGCACGTAGTATACAATATTACAATGTAAAAATACAGGGAACAAGAATAATAGATCAGTATACAAACTAATACATAGGTAGGATCTAATAAGCTAATGCATAGGAAGTATCTAACTATAGGGGAACATACAGTCTGGTTGGCAATTTTCATTTACAATTCTGCTACAAATCAGAGGAAGGAAGGAAAGACCGTTTAAGAGCATGGTGATAAGTGCAGTGATGTTATTGAGGGTAGTTGGCAGATGGGTGGGGGGTGAGGCCAGGGCAGTAATGTTGGTGATGGATGTGCAAAGAAAGGGGGAAAAAAAATGGGGGACAGGATCAGTGTGGGATGCTGGGCAAGCCAACAAGAATTCTGGTTACTTATTGAGACAGTGGCATACTATCTTGGAATGCATTTTTGGCCATGATCTTGAAGCAGCCGTAGTTATCCTCAACATATTTTGCAGGTGGTTCCATATTGATGGAAGTACATAACTAATAGCACATCTACCCTGCTTGGTGCGTGTCCTGGGGACATCTAGTAGGAGACGGTCAGAGTTACAGAGGGAATAGGTGATCTTACTTCGAGAGGGCTCTTGCAGTAGGTATTTACAGATAGGACTAAGCTGCCAGGCATCAGGACCCCACGGAAAAATCTCTAGCTAGCAGTCTTGGCGGAGGACGCCCCACGTCAGGTGACCGGCGTTAAAAGCGACATCGATATAAAGGGGCGGTCCCCTATGCCTGCCTTCCAGTTCTTTCCTGCCGTCGGCTTGTGAAAGTTCCTCGCGGTATAACAGCAATCGTCAGTTCGTTCAGTCCTAAAGTTTATAACTTTTTCGACCTTTTTTCTTGATTTTCTTCATTGTTCTTCATCATCTGCTGTGTATGTTGTCCCCGACGTCCTCCGAATTGAATAAAAATAAGTGCGCCTCATGTGGTTCCCAGCTTTCACACAAGGCCACTCCTTGTGCCTCTTCTGTCTAGGCCCTGACCACCCCATGGAGAAGTGCCAGCACTGCTAGAAGTTTAATTCGGCTACTCACAAGAGAAGGCAGCAGTTCCTGGAAGCCCATCTCCTTAAGAAGAAAATGGCCTCCATGGAAAAAGAATTAAAGAAGCTCAGGCAGGCATCCACTTGCCCCAAAGGCCACAAAAAGAAGCATGACAAGGAGAAGCACCAGAAGCGGGAGTAGTCTTCCACAGCAGCTGTAACCCGGCGGGGGATCGCTCCTCAGCGGCTGTCTTGGTGGCTACAAGAAGTCTCCTCCCACATCGTGTTCGGGTCCTTCGGGGAGCCTCTGGGGCCATGGCCTCCGGCTCCCATTAAGATCGCTCACCAGCCGTGGCCTTCCGGTCAGCAGGTCCGATAAGCCGGATCGCCAGTCCCACCGACGCCCACCCGGACAAGGCTGTTAAGCCACCCTTCGGTGATCGCCCAGCCAAACCCCTCCAACAAGGCCATACCCTCCTTCGGCTGGCCTTCCTCAGATAGGGAGTCCGATAAGTCTGATGCCGGTTCCTCTGACGTCCGCCCAGACACTGTTGATAAGTCGGCCGCCGGCTCCTCCTCTGACCGCCCTGTCAATAAGCCTGTGCCAGCTCCTGACGTTGCAGCTGACGCTCCAGGCTCTCTGCAATGGATAACCCCGTTGCCCACGAGGTCCCCTCGGTTCACACCTGAGGATTTCAGCCCTCCTTCCCTGGTTGAAACCGAAGACCTTGGGACGCTGCCGTCAGGGGTCCCCCTGACGCCGGAGCCTCAGACACGGGTCCGACACCGGTCAATCCTCTGGTGTCCCTTTGCTTGATGGAAGACCTCTTCCTCCGTCAGGACCGTCTGACCCTCTCGACGGTATACCTACGCCGGGTCAGACTCTCACAGGATTGACGCTTCCTCCGTCCAGCCCGCCAGCAGGACCTTCTGCCCCGTCAGAGCCCCTGGCGCCAGCGCCCCTGACGCCGCACTATCCAGCGCCGCAGTACCCGACACCTCAGTACCCGACTCTGGGCTTCTCGCCGTCGGGTTACAGATGCTCTTTTTACGGGTATCCTCATTACCCGTGTCCTCCGCCGCCCAAACCACAGCCCCCTGGAGGGCTGAGGCCATGGCTCAGCTACCAAGGAGGTCTAGAGTCCTCTCCCGATGCCAGTCTCTATACCGAACCCCCTACGTCGGAGATGAGAGACTCCCTCCCCTTTACCCGACATCAGAGGAGAGCCATCTGGCACACCGAGGTGGGGAGGACACGCGGCCACCCCCGGGAACTTCCCAATGGGTCGTTCCTCCCCCTCCCAGGGAGGAGTCTTCTTCCTGTTCCTTAGAGACATCTGACTCAGACTCTGAGTCCGACCGCTCTGAAAATGGAGACGAGCCCCATACTTTGGAATGCTCAAGGCCGAGGGACCCTCCAAAGTCCTTCCAGAGGACCCTTCCTTTCTGGAGCTATTAAGGAAGATCCAGGAAACACGCCAGTGGCAGTCAGTGGAGTGATACCCACAGCGTAAGAAACTCGCTGCTCGTTTGGATCTGCCCCAGACCACTCCTACACTGATTCCACCCTGGATTGAGCCTCACGCAGATCTTGTTTCCACCATCTGGAAACAACCTTCCGTGCTAGCCCCCCTTCTGAGAAAGGCAGACAGGCTATACCAGGCTCCGGATGGTGTCAACTTACTTAGTCCCCACCCCAAGGCGTATTCGGTTGTCATCAGCACCACCCACAGCCGCTCCGCCAACCCCAAACATTTGAGCTCGTCCCCGCCTGATGAGGAATCCAGGCTTCTGGATCAGTACGGGAAGAAGATCTTTTCCTCTTCTACCCTAGGCATCAGGGCCCTTAATTACGTCGGCCATATGGGGGATTTCCAGAAGTCCATACTTAGCCAGGTAGAATCCAAGTTGGATTCCCTTCCTGATTCACAAACCAAGCAGGGACTGGGACACCTAGTCCATTCTGCTCATTCAGCCTGTAGGCACATGCTCCGTGCCACCAACGATGCGGTGGACACAGCCGGAAGGAGCTCGGCCTTCGCCGTGGGCCTGCGGCATCATGCCTGGCTCCGTGTGTCAGGATTGGTCCCTGAGGTACAGGTCCCATGAATGGGAGTTAGATCAGCAGGTCATAAACGACATCTTTCAGCGGTGGGGGACACCTCAGGTGGACCTCTTCGCAGCCCCCCAAAATGCAAAACTTCCCGCCTTTTGCTCGCTCACTCCAGGGAGAGACGTTTTTTGGTAGGACGCTCTGTCTCTCTGTTGGAGGGACAGATTCGTTTATGCCTACCCTCCCATTCCTTTAATTCCAAAGGTCCTGAACAAATTCGGATCAGAAGGGGCTCGAATGATTCTCATCGCCCCCTTTTGGCCCAGGCAAGTTTGGTTCCCTCTTCTGCAACACCTCTTCCTCTGTCGCAATAATTGTTGACCCAGGATCAGGTCATACTAGGAAATAATAGATGTACAGAAGGCCACAGCCCATAAATATACATCTCCTGCCTTAGCAGGCATTAATCCCCATTTCCAGCATTTAACAGAAACCTATCAAGCTTTGATTTGAATAGGTTATAAGAATCGACTTCAACAATATCTTTGGGTAAAGAATTCCATGATGAGATAATCCGTTGAGTAAAGAAGTTCCTTCTCAGCTGAGTTTTTGGATATGTAACATCCTAATTGGTAATTATGACTTCTTAAAGAGAAGAACCTTTGATATCGGATAAAACCTAAATCTGCAAACAATATAGGGTCCCTTATAATTTTGAACATTAGTAAGAGATCTCCTCTTTTTCTCCTAAGCTCCAAGGAATAAAGATTTAAAGAAAGTAGTCTATTATCATAATCTACCCTATGAAGGCCCTGAACCATCTTAGTAACCCTTCTCTGAACCCCCTCCCTTATTCATCTAGGTCTCAAATCCCTTCATCTCCATGCGTGGCTCCTGCAGACATAGCCAAAGCTCGCTTCAGAGTCTCTCCTTTAGTAGCAGACATTTTGGTAGAGGCGAGGAAGCCATCCACCAGGTCGACCTATGCGATGAAGTGGAAAAGGTTTTTCATCTGGGCAAACTCAAAAGACTGTGCCTTTCTCCTGGCCAGCCGACAAATTCCTGGATTACATGCGTCACCTCTTCAACCTGGGTCTCAGCCATTCCTCGTTAAAGGTCCATATGGCAGCTATTTCAGCCTACCGTATTCCCTTCGGAGACTGGACTTTTGCTCAGTTGGAAGTCTCCAAGACTTTTCTTAGAGGGGTTCTCCATTTGAGACCCCCCCCCAATTCACATTCATGCCCCTCAGTGGGACTTGAATTTCATACTGGAGAAGCTTACACTGCCTCCCTTCGAGCCCACAGCAGAAGCTGATTTTAAGTTCCTTTCTTGGAAGACTCTCTTCCTAGTGGCCATCACTTCTGCTCGGTGCATTTCCCCGAGCTTCAGGCCTTGATGTGAAAATCCCACATTTGATTTTCCACAAGGGACGTGTGGCCCTACGCACCAATCGTAAGTTTCTTCCTAAGGTGGTGGCTGAATCTACACTGAATCAATCCATTAAGCTACCTGCTTTTTTTACACAACACTCCAGTCAGGGGGAGTACCTCTTACGTACTTTGGATGTTCACAGAATCCTGAGATACTATACCAGTCGGACTAAGGCTGTCAGGAAGACTGATCAGCTTTTTGTCTCTTTTGCTCACAAAAGAGAAGGCAATACTGTTTCTAAGCAATGCCCCTCAAAATGGTTGGCGAATTGTATCACTTTGTTGCAACAGACCCTTCCGGGTCAGATCAGAGGTTACTTCACCAGAGGAGTAGCTGCCTCTGCGGCTTGCTTCAGGAATGTGTCAGCGGCAGACATCTGTGCAGCTGCAACTTGAACTTCTGTCCATACCTTCACGAAACACTACAGTTTTGACATTGCCTCTCGCCGTAGAGCAAGCTTCGGGTTGGCTGTCCTTCAAGGTCTCCTCTCATGAGACTTGTTCAGCCCTGAGGTTTTGTTATGGTTGACAATCCTCCTACCAAGTGTTTTTCATTGTTCCAGACTGCTTGGAACTCAGTCCTATATGTGAATACCTACTGTAAGAGCCCTCTTGAAGTAAGATAGTACAGTTACGTAAGAACTTACCATAACAGTAGATCTTCAAGAGAGGTTCTTAATAGGTATTGCCTTCCTGCTCTCCGTCCCCCTAAGTTTCTTTGCTTCATTTCCATGGGGGGGATATCCTATTCTAGGATCGTGGATATGTTGTTCATCCGCACTCTTTGGCATGTCCCTTTCCCCTTTAAGGATCACCGGAAGTCTTCAAGCTGGCTCCTCCCTCCCACCCGGGTGGTATATACCTCGGCTCCACCCAATGACGCCAGTTCTTCCTTTCCGCTGGAAGATTCAGGTTGCCTACCTCATGCTCACACATTTCTTAGGCCTTGGCTTTCAAAACTTTGGTTCTACCAAAATTAAAAATCGTTAGAGTTAGCGATCGCATTTTCGCGTCTTCGATTATGGAAGTAAAATTTTCCCTGGATTTCACAGGTGCCCTTGCGGCCAGAAAATGTTGCGTAGCGATCCCCACTTCACGTGCGTCTACTGCCTAGGTGTCGGCCGTGACACCTCGTCCTACAGCTTTTGCTTGGCCTTCCATCCCAACGTCCTGGGCGACCATCTTGCGTGCTTGAAATTGGGGAGACTGGAGAAAAGGAACTCTCCGGTGAAGTCCAAGGAGGCTAGATGGGCGGTTTCTGCAGCTGCAGGCTCCGCCAAGCAATTGGAACGCATGCAGGCGTTCGAGGAAGAAGCGGCTCGTGCTGCCGACTCTCGGGGCTTCTTCGTTCCGCTCAACCTGGGCTCCACCTTCTCAGGCTCCTTCAGGGAGTTGTGCCAGTCTCTTCCCACCCGGGGAGAGGCGCCTGCGGGCTCACACTCCTCCCGATCCCGTAAGCGGGAGAAGGAACTGAGTAAGTCTTCGTCTCAACAGAGACACTCTTGGGACCGAGAGAGGTCCCAGGAGCATGCAGTCTCGACCTCGGTTGAGATTGCTTCTTCGGCCGCTGGCTTCTCAGACCTTCAGTTGGGCCAGACAACAGAGGGTGCGGTCGAGGTCGAAATTATCGACCCCATTGACCCGTTGTCGCCAACTCCTTAGAGAGGAGACCCAGCCCGCTGATGTCCCTATTGAGGAACCAGTTCCAGACCCCCGGAAGTCACCAGTCCCGGCGGTGTCTCCTGAGCGATCGAGTCGGCCCGCCCGATCTCAGTCGAGGTCTAGAATCCCCTCGATTGAAAGGCCGAGGAAGAGCCATAGGCACTCAAAAAAGAGGTGACACCATCGGTAGTCCTCGGATGAGGAGAGGCTCCGGCGGAACTCCCGGCTGCACGGGACCTCATGTGGCAACAGCTGATCTTGTCCAGGCACAAGCCTACTCCGGCCCTACCTAGCCATTACTAGGCTTTGCCTCCCTAGGCCAAAGCCCGAATCCCTCCAGAACCCAGTCTTGGTTTCCCGCTCCCAGAGCCGGCGAGACCACCTCTTCGGCCTAAACGAGTCTCTCCACTGATTGTGGTGGAATTGCCACCTAAGCAGCCTGTGGGAGGGTCTCATTCCAAAGAAGACAGACCGGACACCGGGCCTCCCCGGCGTTTGTCGGTCACGGTCACCCCGGACTGCCCCCGGCTTGTCGAGGGTGATTTGGGCGGCAGGCCACTGTATCCAAATTCGTCGGATTCGGACGTCACCAGGCTTCACTCTCATCCTGGGGATGATGAATAGGGGCTAGTTGGCTTAGGGATGGAGGAAGGTCCTTCCTCCTTCCAAGGGATCCTTCACCTAATCTCTGAGTCCACAGGGATGCCCCTGGAGCCCATCCAGAAAAAGGTGCGGCCCTCAAACTCTGGCAGTGTCCTGCCTCTTGTCCAGCTCAGTCTTCCCTCATGGTCCGCAAGTACGCGGTACCCATGGGGTCCCTAGCGGGGTTCACAGAGCACCCTTCGGCCAAGAGCCTAGTGACCGCCTCTGTGTTCAGGCGTACTGGCAGTTCTGCCAACACAGACCAACCTCCTGACAGTGTGTCCAAGCTCTTGGACCATTTGGCGAGGAAGGTCTGTGTGGCCTCCTCCTTGGGCCTTTTGTCAGGCAAGTTCATCCGTCATCATGGTGCACTTCTCTCACACCCTTCTCGGGTCGTTGGATGAGGTCCTCCCACATCTCCCCGCAGACATGCAGACTACGGTCAAGCAGGTCCGAGACCAGGGCCGAGCTGTTGCAAAACAGTAGCTCCAGACGGCCCTGGACATAGGGAATTCTTGTGCCCACTCGATGGCCGCCGCAGTTGCCTCCAGTCACAGGGCTTGGCTGAGGCTCTCCTCCTTTCCGGCAGACACTCGGTACAAACTAGCTGGTGTGCCCTTCCTCGGGACCGACTTGTTCGGCCCAGGAGTGGCCAGTCAACTTCAGTGCATTGAGCAGTCCAGTGCCACATTGGACGCTACTTCTGCCAAGGGTTCTTCGGGCAAGAACCAGCAGAAGAGAAAGAAGAAGCCCTTTTGGCACTCTTCCCCTGTGGTTCAGCAGTCCTCCTTCCAAGGGGGACAGCAACATCAGCAGCAGGCTCAGGCTTGATGCCCCCGTCCCAAGCCCGGACCCCAGCAGGCCCATAAAGGAGGCCACGGTTCAAGTCCTGGAGCCTCTTCCTCCTCCAAGCCTGCTCAGTGATGGGGTGGGTGTTGCCACCCTACTCCCGTCACGACAGCTCTGGGTTCTCCCACTTCCTTTCTGCCTGGTCCGCTGTCACTCCGGACAGGTGGGTTCTCGAAGTGGTCGGTCAGGGACTGCCTCTAGAATTCGAACAGTACCCTCCCAGCCGAGCCCGCCCCCCTCGGGAGGAATGGATTTCCGCTAACACCCAGTCGGCTGTTCGAGACGACATTGCTCAGCTCCTCCTCAAGGAGGCAATAGCTCCTGTGGCGTTTCCTCCAGCAGACCCAGGCTTCACCTCCAGGTACTTCCTGGTGCCCAAGCGGACGGGGGGGCTGGTGCTCCATTCTAAGTTTCCACAACCTGAATCAATCAGGGTTACCACCTGTCCCTACTTTCGAAGGACAGTCCTGATTTGGGCAGCTATGTCCTGCAAAAAAACATGAAAAATACTAAATGTCCTGACATTATAGTACTAAAGAATATTTTCAGACTTTCCTCTAAATGTGGCAAAAACTATAGTACCTTAACTAAAATACCTTAAAATGATTAGAAACACTAGGGAACATCTGAAAAACTGCAACACTTAGTCTTAATTATGATTATTTGGATAAAAAAGTCTGTTGTGTTGGTTGAGGTTACATATTGTCCTGTGAAAATCATGTTTCAGTAAGAAATGTCCCACTTTGGGCTTCTTAAAAGGTGGTAACCCTAGAATCAATACCTCAGGTCTCGCACCTTTCGGATGGTCACTCTGTCCCAGATCATTCCATCCTTGAAGCAAAACATGGTTTTGTTCACTGGATCTGCAGGACGTGTTCTTTCACGTCCCAATCCATCCATCCCATCAGCGGTTCCTCCACTTCAAGGTCAAAGGGACCCTGTACAAGTTCCGAGCCATGCCGTTTAGCCTATCATCAGCCCCACGGATCGTCACCAAATGTATTGCAGTGGTGGCGACCCATCTACGGCGTCGGGTATCAGAATTTACCCCTACCTTGATGATTGGCTTCTGACAGGTCACGCCCTACAGGAGGTGGAGAGGTCCAGGGATCTGGCCCTCCAGACCTGCTCCCAACTCGGCCTCCTAATCAACGAGGCCAAGTCGGAACTTGTGCCTTCTCAGGTGATGGGCTTTATCAGGGCAGAGCTCGACTCTTGTTAAGCCAGAGCTCGGCTCCTGGCGGAAAGGGCGGAGGTTCTTTGCTCCTTTGCCCAATCATTTCTGGTTGGGCAGTTGCGCCCTGCCCGAGACTTTCTGCGCCTTCTGGGCTACATGGCGGCGTGCACCTCGGTGGTCCATTGGGCCCGGTGGCACATGCGCCCCCTCCAGTGGGAGCTGGCCCCCCAGTGGACTCCGCTCCATGATCAATTCGACCAGCTGATCACTGTAACCCAGAAGATGTGGGATGATCTCCAATGGTGGACTGCCCCAGACCAGTTGCAGGAAGGAATCCCTTTTGTCTCTCCCCCCCCAAGCCGACGGCCATTCTCACGACCGATGCCTCTCTCATGGGCTGGGGAGCCAACGTAGGGGACAAAAGGGCCCACGGGCTGTGGACCCCCGACGCCACATCATCCTGTTGGAGCTCAGAGCAGTCAGACTGGCACTGTCAGCTTTCACTCCTCAGCTCTGGGGTCAAGTGGTTCAAGTCCAGACGGACAACACCACGACCTTGTACTGCCTCAACAAACAGGGCAGCACGCACTTCCGTCTGCTGTGCAGGGAGGCGCTCCGCATCTGGACCCTCGTAAGCCGATTGGAGGTGGATCTCCTAGCCATCCATGTGGCAGGAGCCTCGAACCATCTGGCGGATGCTGTTGGCCACTTGGGCCAGACATCCCACGAGTGGTCTCTCCATCCAGTGGTAGCTTACAGCCTGTTCTCCCACTGGGGCAAACCGATGGTGGACTTGTTTGCCTCCAGGGAAAACACCAAGCTGAGGCTGTTTCATGCCCGCCCCCCTCAGCAGGGCTCGCTGCAGGGGGATGCCTTCTCGAGGCAATGGACCCCTGGCTGCCTCTACACCTTCTCTCCATTTCCCTTGATCCACAGGGTGCTCGTCAAGGTGAAGAGGGTCAAGGCGAAGGTGATCCTGGTAGCCCCCAACTGGCTGCGCCAGTTCTGTTGTCCAGATCTCCTCAGCCTCAGCTGCAGGCCCCCGGAGCGGCTTTGTACACGCCCGGACCTGATGTTACTCAGTCGGGGGAAGGTATTCCATCCAGACCTTCAGTCCCTGCACCTCACAGCCTGGTACCTGAGCAGCTAGAGTTCCAGGCTTTGGGTCTTTCTAAAGATGTCTACACCATGGTGGAGGCATCTAGAAAAGAATCAACCAGGAAGTGCTATGCTTTCAAATGGAAGCGGATTTCCATTTGGTGTCAGGGCATGGGCCTGGACCCTCTGTCCTGCCCCGTGGCTGACATTCTCGACTACCTTTGGTCTCTTTCCAAAGGGGGTCTACAGTCATCAACCCTCAGGGTGCACCTGACAGCCATCTCTGCTTACCGGGCGTGGGCTGATCAGCCGATTTTGGCACAGGAGACAGTGGTCAGGTGCTTTTTCAAAGGCCTGGATCACATATCTCCTCCGGTGCGTGAACCTCCACCTTCATGGGATCTACTGCTGATACTGGCAAAGCTCTTGGGCAAGCCATTTGAACCCATGCACAAGTGTGAGCTGTCACACTTGTCGTGGAAGATGGCCTTCCTGGTGGCTATCACGTCAGCCGGAAGGATGGGAGCTCCAGGCGCTTTTGGTGGACTCCCCTTATCTGGTCTTCCACCGGGACAAGGTTGTCCTGCGCCCCCACCCAAAATTCCTTCTGAAGGTGGTATCAGAGTTTCACCTTAATCGGGTTTGAACTCTGCCAGTTTACTACCCAAACTACACCTTGGAGGCAGAGTACAGGCTCCATACCCTGGACCTGAGACGTGCTCTCTCCTATTGTAAGGAGAGAATGGCGGAAATTCGGGGAGAGGTTCGCCAGCTGTTTGTCATCTATGCTGAAGCTGCTTCTGGCAGACCTGCAGTGAAGCGGACCATCGCTAGATGGATTGAATCATGCATAGGTCTGTGCTGTGAGTTGGCGGGCAAGGAGCACCCCAGAAGTATAAGAGCTCATTCTACCCGCCATACTGCTGCATTGGTGGCTGCTTCCAGGGACATCCCTATCCAGGAAATCTGCCGGGCTGCTACCTGGAAGTCAGCAAAGACCTTTATCACCCACTACCACATCGACCTTGAGTCACTCCGGAATGCTGGTTTTGGGGCCTCGGTTCTCCAATCTCTGTTCCCTAAGTAGGGGGTGTGTGCCTTGCCTCCCTCCCTCCTCCCAGAGAACTGCTAGGGGTCTGCCAAAGAGTGTGGATGAGCAACATATCCACAATTCTAGAAGAAAAGGTTACTCGCCTCTAATAGTAGTTCTAGGAGTGATATATGTTGTTCGTCCACACAGACCCACCCGACCTCCCCGACTGTGGACACACAACACCTAGCTTCCAGCGGGCTAAGATCTGGCGAAGCCGAGGTGTATACCACCCGAGTGGGTGGGAGGAGCCAGCTTGAAGACTTCCGGTATTCCTTTAAAGGGGAAAGGGACATGCCAGACTGTGTGGATGAACAACATATACCACTCCTAGAACTACTGTTACAGATGAGTAACCTGTTGTTCTCTCTCGTCTTGCCTCTTTTGGCCTTTGGTGGGAAAGAACTGGAAGGCGGGTGTGGGGGACCACCCCTTTATACTGACGTGGGGGCGGTTCCCCTCCAGAGACTGCTAGCTAGAAATTTTTCTGTGGGGTCCTGATGCCTGGTGGCTTAGTCCTATATGTGAATACCTACTGCAAGAGCCTCTCAAAGATCTACTGATCTCACTTGAGAGGTTCCTGCAGTAGGTTTTTTCTATGAGACTGCGCCTGGTGCCAGGTCCCGCCTGACAAACTTGTAGATAGCAGTCACCAGCGTAACTCTCCCCGACATCAGGGGCTTAGTGACGTCAGCCCGACTATAAAAGGGGCGGTCCCACGCCCGCTCTCCAGTTATTTCCCGCCGTCACCTCAGTCACGTTCGGCTCGTGTCAGAACAGCAATTTAATGTCCCCGTTATATTAGTCGAAGTTTTCTTCACCTCTTGCAATAGTATTTCCAAAAAAAATGTTCTTCAATTTGATGTCTTCTAGACAGAAGAAAAAGTGCAGCGCTCAAATCCCGAACGGGGTCCGGGCATTCCCGCTGCTTCCTTTGCCTTGGTTCGAAGCACGACATCTGGGAGTGTTCCATCTGCCAGGCCTTCAACCAGGCGACCAAAACCAGGCGCAAGAGGTCCCTCGAGGCCCATCTGTTGACCCAACGCTTGCCATCTATGGAAAAGGAGTTCCAAAAACTCAGGGAAAGGTCGTCGTCGCCAGCCCCGGAAGAAGAAGAAGAAAAGTAAGTGAAAAGCTGCCAGGACAGGAGTCCATCGCCCAGGAGAGGCCTGCAATCGTGAGTACTTTTTTGGGCGCCCCGTCCACTTCTTTGGGCCGGGGCCCCTCTCCCCCTCCTACTGAGGTGAGCAGGCAGCCAGGGGTTGCCTCTTTAGAGGTGGTAATTTGTCGACTGATCCTACCGATAAGTCACCCCTCGCCTCCGGTGAAGGGCACATGGCCTCCGCCGATCAGACTAGTGGCAGCCTTTTAACCGTCTCTAGCCCGGCCGGATCTGTAGCTTCCGACGTCTGCTCCTCCGACGCCCGCAAAGATCTGCCCACTCTCCCATCAGGCTCCAGTTTGGCCCCCGACGTCAGAGAGCGTGAGGGACCCGTCGTCTCCCAGGGTCCTCCACTCTAGAGACTCGCCACCCAATCCTTTGCTGTTTGCTTTAGCAAAGTCGGTTCGGACCTGCCGTCGGGGCCTCTTCCCCGCCAGGCCTTCCTCCGTTGCAGGGGATTTTATTCCGCTGCCGACAGAGATCTGGGAATGGGCCTCCACCCCAAGTACTTCGGGTGCGCTCCCGAGCCTGACGCCACCTTCTGGCGCCACAGCACCTCCCCCTTCGGAGCCTTCTTCTGGGTTCATAGTCCAGGAATCTTCTTTCCCGCCTGCGGGCGTCCCTCTATCGGTCGCTCAGTATCCGACGCCGGCTCAGGTGCCTCCGTCGCTGGGTCTCCTGATGCTGGGCTATCTGACATCGTCATTCCCAACACTGGGTTATCCTACTCCAGGACATCCCACGCCCAGGTTACCCAGGGTACTCGTCGTATTATCCGTCCTGGCATTATCCTCAGTACCCAGGATATCAGAGTTATCAGCCACCTCCCCTTCCTCCGGTGCCAGACCCATGAGTCCATCCCTCAGTGGTGGAAAGAGGCTAGAGCGCAGCTTGTGTCTAAGGCAGCCAGTGAGGGAGACACCCTCCGCCAGGGTGGCCTCTCCATCGCCTCCTCGCGTTAGAGCCACTACCTCTATCTCGGTAGGCATTACAGAACCAGGCTCTTCTGTTCCTAGTGGCTGCGACCCCTCTGACACCGACTCTGACTCGGATGCGTCGGACCCCAGATCTCCCGTAAAGGTCCCTCCGAAAGACTCCCCAAAGTCACCTCTGGAGGATCCTTCTTTCGGAGACCTGTTGCATTCTATTCTGGCGGCTGGTGGTTGGCCGTCCAAAGAGGTTGATCCACAAAGAAAACATCTTGCGGAGCACCTGGATCTGGCCACCTTGGACCCTATTCCCATTCCACCGTGTATGGGACCACACGAGGACCTTGTGACCACAGTCTGGCAGCAACCGTCCTCCGTTCCAGCAGTCTCATGCAAGGCTAGCCGCACCTATTTCTCGTAAGGGATAGCTCATTTGAACTCCCACCCCAAGGCTGACTCTCTGGTCATCACGGACGCTCATGACCATTCAGCCCAGCCCAAACATCTGAGTTCTTCACCTCCCGACAAGGACTCGCATGAACTCGACCAATTTAGGCGAAAAATTTACTCTTCTTCATCTTGTGTGATATGTTCCATAAATTACGTCTCTCACGTGGTCGCCTTTCAAAAAGCTTCTCTTCTAGCAGCGTGGATATGTTCATCCACACTGTCTGGCCTTGTCCCTTTCCGCTTTAAATCTTGCTGGAAGTCTTCAAGCTGGCTCCTCCCACCCACCCGGGTGGTAAATACCTCGGCTCCGCCCCATGACGCCAGATCTTCCTTTCCGCTGGAAGATACAGGTTCCCTCGTACTACTTTGCAAGTACCGTAGGCCCTGGAGTCAAATTGACTGTTTTCGCCACACTTACTCGCTTTAAAACTCGTCCGAGTTTACGATTCGGATTCGAACACTTTGGATATGGAGGACAAGTCGTCCCCCGGGTTTCGCCGGTGTCCTTGTGGACAAAAAGTCTTGCACCAATCCCCACCTCTCGTGCGTCTACTGCCTAGGCGCTGTGCATGATACTTCGGCTTGCATCATCTGTTCGGCCTTCCATCCTACCGTTCTGGAGGGGACCGCAAGGCGCGCCTTAAGTTGGGGAGACTGGAGCTTTGCAATCCACCAGTGAAATTGAAGGAGGCCAGGTGGGCGGTTTTCGCGGCTGCGGGATCCACTGAGCAGATGGCAGCCTTCGAAGAGGAAGCTGCCCAAGCTTCGGCCAACCGAAGCTTCTTTGTTCCGCTCAACTTGGGATCCACCTTCACGGGATCCTTCCAGGAGCTGTGCCAGCCTTCCAGGAGTTGTGCCAGTCTCTCCCTACCAAGGGTGAGGCGCCTTCGGGCTTGCACTCCTCCCGATCCAAGAAAAAGGATAAGGACCTCAAATCATCATCTTCTAGCCGAAGAAGATGTTCCTGGGACCGAGAGCGGTCCGACTCTCAGGAGCAGGCGGTCTCGCCATGGTCGGGATTGCTTTCTCGGCTGCCGGCTTTTCGGTCCTTCCGTCAGGCCAGGGCACCGAAGCCTAGGATACGGCAGAACCAGACGAGATTTCTCTCGACCCGATCGAGCCATTGTCGCGACGCCTGTCGTCGACTCCTTGGAGAGGACTCCCATTCTCTCCTTCCCCCACGAGGAGACCCGTCTTTCGGGCATCCCGATCGAAGGACAAGAGCAGGAACCTCAGTTTTCACCAAATCCAGCTTCTCCCGACCGACAGAGCCGACGCTGTCGATCTCGATCGATGAGTAGGACCCCGTCGGTCGGTAAACCAAGAAAGGGTCACAAACACTCCCGGAAGAGGCGCCGCCACCGTTCCTTATCCTCCTCGGACGAGGAGAGACTTAGACGTAAACTCCATCGACGTTATGAGGACCTCGTGTGGCAGCAACTACTTTTGACGGTTCAAAAGCCATCTACTCCGGCTGTACCGGCCATTACTTGGCCCCAGCCTCTTTGGCCGACACAGACTCCCTTGATTCCGAGGACTCGGTTCTCCCTCCGGTGGGACCGGTACGTATCTCTGGTCGGCCTGTTACGGGCTCCCCACCAATTTTGGTGGAACCACCACCCAAACAGCCTCAGGGAGGGGCTCGCTCTAAGGAGCATCGACCAACTACAGGCTTGCCCCATAGTTTGTCCATTCGGCCGCTGCTGATTGCCCTAGGCGCATTGAGGGGACTTAGGTGGGAGACCCTTGTATCCAGGTTCCTCAGTTCAGATACTACTGGCCTTCACTCACATGATGAGCTGTCAGTGTGACAGGCCTGAAGGAATGCCTTCTTCCTTCAGGGCATCCTTGACTCATTCGGAGTCCACAGGTATGCCTTTGCAGCCCATACAAAGAAGGCAGAATATCCTCTCACGGATATTCTCAGAGAGGATACTAGCGGAGGCCTTCCCAGTGGCCGAAGCCATAGTTGGCCCGGCACTGGAACTTTGGCAGCGTCCTGCCTCTTGCCCGGCTCCGTCTGTCCGCATGGCCCGCAAGTACGTGGTGCCCATGGGGTCCTCCGCGGGCTTCGCTGAGGATCCCTCAGCTGAGAGCCTTGTGACTGCCTCAGTGTTTAGGCGCATAGGCAGCTCTGCAGATACAGACCGCCCTCCGGACAAGGAGTCCAAAAATATGCACCACTCGGCCCGGAAGGTTTACGCGGCATCATCCCTAGGCCTTCGTCAGGCTAGCTCAGCAGTGAGCATAGCACACTTCTCTCACGCCGTTCTGGGGTCGCTTGATGAAGTCTTCCCTCATCTCCCAGCAGACCACGGTCAAGCAGGTCTGGGACCAGGGCCGTGCTGTTGCTAAACAGCTCCAGACGGCTCTGGACATTAATGATTCCTGTGCCCGTTCACTAGCTGTCGCAGTAGCCACTCGCCGCAGGGCTTGGCTGAGGTTATCCCCTCTTCCCGCAGATACTCAGCACAAGCTAGCTGACGTGCCCTTCCTTGGCACTGACCTCTTTGGTCCGGATGCCACCTCTGCTAAGGGTTCTTCGGGCAAGAAGTTGTCCTTTCGGCATTCTTCCCCTGCGGTTAGACAGCCCTCCTTCCAGGGAGGTCAGCAACAGCAGCAGACTCAAGCTTGGCGCCCTAGGCCCAAGCAAGGTCCCCAGCAGCCCCGCAAAGGAGGCCGATGTGCTGGTCCAGGTGCCTCCTCCTCCTCCAAGCCTGCACAGTGACTGGTCGGGGGTGTCCTCCCCTACACCCGTCACGCCAGTTCTCGGTCCTCCCGTGGGGGGCCGGCTCCGCCACTTTCTTTCCGCCTGGTCCGGTATCACTTCGGTCAGGTGGGTTCTGGAAGTGGTCGGGCAGGGACTGCCTCTAGAGTTCGAGCAGTACCCCCCCAGCCAGGGCCGTGCCCCATGGGAGGAAAGGATCTCAGTTGGCGCTCAGTCGACCCTTCGGGACTACACTGCTCAGCTTCTCCACAAGGAGGCGGTAGCTCCAGTGCCGGATCCTCCTACAGACCCAGGCTTCGTGTCCAGGTATTTCCTGGTGCCCAAGCGGACAGGGGGGGTGGCGCCCCATCCTAGATCTCCACGACCTGAATCGATATCTCGGATTTCGCACCTTCCGGATGGTAACTCTGAACCAGATCATACCATCTCTGGAGCGAAACATGTGGTTCTGTTCACTGGATCTTCAGGACGCGTTCTACCATGTCCCAATCCGTCCGTCCCATCAGCGGTTCCTCTGCTTCAGGGTCGAAGGGACCCTGTACGAGTTCAGAGCCATGCCGTTCGGCCTGTCATCGGCCCCATGGGTCTTCACCAAATGCATCGCAGTGGTGGCCGCCCATCTACGGCGTCAAGGGGTTCATATTTACTCCTATCTAGACGATTGGCTCCTTGCGGGTTCCTCCCTACAGGAGGTGGAGAGGTCCAGGGACCTGACCCTCTGAACTTGCTCCCACCTGGGCCTCCTAATCAACGAGGCCAAGTCAGAGCTCGTGCCCTCTCAGGTGATTGGCTTCATCGGGGCAGAGCTCGACTCTCGTCAAGCCAGAGCTTGGCTCCCGGCGGACAGGGTGGAGGTTCTTTCATCCTTTGCCCAGTCATTTCTGGTAGGGCACTTGCGCCCTGCCCGGGACTTCCTGCGCCTGTTGGGTTACATGGCGGCATGCACCTCAGTGGTCCGTTGGGCCAGATTGCACATGCGCCCCCTTCAATGGGAGCTGGCCGCCCAGTGGTCTGTCAGGGTCTCTTCGACCAGCTGGTCACTGTCACCCAGAGGATGTGGGACGCTCTCCAATGGTGGACCGTCCCGAGTCATTTGTGGGAAGGGATCCCATTCGTCCACCCCGAGCTGACGGTTGTCCTTACAACCGATGCCTTTCTCATGGGCTGGGGAGCCCACATGGGAGACAACAGAGCTCACGGGTTCTGGACCCCCAAGGAGTCCCGATGCCACATCAACCTGCTGGAGCTCAGAGCAGTCAGACTGGCACTGTCAGCTTTCGCTCCTCAGCTCCGGGGTCAAGTGGTTCAACTCCAGACGGACAATACCACAACCATATACTACCTCAACAAAGAGGGCGGCATGCACTCCCGTCTGCTGTGCAGGGAGGCGCTCCGGATCTGGAACTTCATCAGCCAGCTGGAGGTGGATCTCCTAGCCATCCATGTGGCAGGAGTCTCGAACCAACTGGCGGATGCTCTCAGCCACATAGGCCAGACATCCCATGAGTGGTTTCTCCATCCAGAGGTAGCTTACGATCTGTTCTCCCGTTGGGCAAACCGTTGGTGGACCTGTTCGCCTCCAAGGAGAACACCAAGCTGAGGCTGTACCATGCCCGCCCCCCCTCAGCAGGGCTTGCTGCTGGAGGATGCCTTCTCGAGGCCGTGGACCCCAGGCCTCCTTTACGCCTTCCCTCCATTTCCCTTGATCCACAAGGTGTTACTCAAGGTGAGGAGGGACAAGGTGATCCTGGTAGCCCCAGATTGGCCACGCCAGTTCTGGTATCCAGATCTCCTCAGCCTCAGCTGCAGGACCCCGGAGCGGCTTTGTACACGCCTGGACCTGATATCATTGAACCAGGGAAGGTCTTTCACTCAGACCTTCAATCCCTGCACCTCACAGCCTGGTTCCTGAGTGGCTAGAGTTCCAGGCTCTGGGTCTTTCCGAGGATGTCTACACCGTGGTGGAAGCATCTCGGAAGGAATTGACCAGGAAATGTTATGCCTTCAAATGGAAAAGGTTTTCCATTTGGTGTCAGGGAAAGAGCCTGGACCCCTTATGCTGCTCTGTGGCTAACATTCTAGACTACCTTTGGTCCCTCTCCAAAGGGGGTCTTGATCACCGACCCTTGGTGCACCTGTAGCCATCTCTGCTTACAGGCGTAGGTCGGTCAGCCGACATTGGCACAGGAGACAGTGGTCAGGTGCTTTTTCCAAGGCCTGGATCACATATCCCCTCCGGTGCGTGAACCTCCACCTCCGTGGGATCTCTTGCTGGTTTTGGCAAAGCTCATGGGCAAGCCATTCGAACCCATGCACAAGTGTGAGCTCTCGCACTTGTCATGGAAGACTGCCTTCCTGGTGGCTATCACGTCAGCCAGAAGGACAGGGGAGCTCCAGGCACTTTCGGTGGACTCCCCTTATCTGGTCTTTCACAGGGACAAAGTTGTCCTGCGCCCTCACCCGAAATTCCTTCCGAAGGTGGTGTGTCAGAGTTTCACCTTAACCAGGTGTTGACTCTGCTGGTATATTACCCTAACTAGACATCGGACGCCGGGTACAGGCTCCATACTCTGGACCTCAGACGTGCTGTCTCCTACTATAAGGAGAGGTTGGCGGAAATTCGGGGAGAGGTTTGCCAGCTGTTTGTCACCTACGCTGAAGCCGCTTCTGGCAGACCTGCAGCCAAGCGGACTGTAGCAAGATGGATCACATCATGCATCAGTCTGTGTTATGAGTTGGCGGGCAAGGAGCCTTCCAGAGGGATCAGAGCTCATTCTACCTGCCATACTGCTGCATTGGTGGCTGCTTCCAGGGACATCCCTATCCAGGAAATCTGTCTGACTGCTACCTGGAAGTCAGCAAACACCTTTACCCATTACCACATCGACCTTGAGTCACACCGAGATGCTGGTTTTGGGGCCTCGGTTCTCCAGTCTCTTTTTCCTAAGTAGGCGGTGTGCACCTTGCTTCCCTCCTGGAGAACTGCTAGGAGTCTGCCAGACAGTGTGGATGAACAACATATCCACGCTCCTAGAAAAATAGGTTACTCACCTGTAACAGTAGTTCTAGGAGTGGTATATGTTGTTCATCCACACGCAACCACCCGACCTCCCCGGTTTTAGGCGCACAGCCTTGCTTCCAGCAGGCTAGATCTGGCGTCATGGGGCGGAACCGAAGTATTTACCACCTGAGTGGGTGGGAGGAGCCAACTTGAAGACTTCCGGCAAGATTTAAAGGGGAAAGGGACAATGCCAGACAGTGTGGATGAACAACATATACCACTCCTAGAACTGTTACAGGTGAGTAACCTGTTTTTTTTTGGATTTAGAAAGGGACCTCCAGGACGTTCAAGATGAATCCCTGAGGAAGAAGCTCTTGGAAAAGTGCGGATGGGGAAATCCTCGTGTCGCCACGCCCTTCGGGCTACTTACAACTGTGGATTCAGTGGCTAGAGCCGCTGCCACAGGGATCTGCCTCCGGCGCCTCTCCTGGCTCCGTGTAGCAGGACTGGCGCAGGACATGCAGTCCTCTCTGTTGGACGCCCCTTTCAGAGGTTCTATCCTCTTTGGCGGCGACACTAAAGACATCATTACCGGGCTGCAGGAGAGCGGATGCTCCTTATGGGACGTCTGTTCCTTATACAAGACGGGCCAAAGAAAAGCAGCCTTTTCGCCGCCAAAGAAGGTGGAACAAATCCCAGGCTAAGCGTCGGGCAAAGAAGCGCGCACCTGGCTCTGGAGCTCAAACCCCACAGACCAGATTTCAAAAACAGGCCTCTGGGGCAAAAGCTCCCCTCCCCTCAGCGTCCTGACTCCTTTCCCCTCCTTCCGCTACCCTCCAGTACGTCAGGAGGAACTGGTTAGAGGGGAGGTCCATCACTGCAGAAAATTGGGTGCTTCAGCTCATCCAGCGAGATCACTCGATAGAATTCAACGAAATTCCAGCCCCTCAACCGCCAGGACGGTCCTTCTATCCCTGGGATCAGGTTCCCATAGTCTCTCAGGAGATCCAGGCACTTCTTCTAAAGAAGGCCATAGAGCCCATCCTGTTAAACCAAATAGGTAGGGGATTCTACTCCCACTTCTTCCTGGTTCCAAAGAAAACGGGCGACCTGCGACCGATCCTGGACCTCAGCACACTAAATATCTTCGTCGAGTACAAGAAGTTTCGTATGTTGACCTTTCAGGGGCTCCTTCCCCTGCTCCACCACAATTCTTGACTGTACTCCCTGGACATGCAGGATGCTTACCTGCATATCCCTATCCTCCTGGCCCACCGTCGCTTTCTCCGACTTGTTTTCCTGGAGAAGCATTTCCAATTCAGAGAACTCCCATTTGGCCTTTTTTTGGCCCCCCGAGTGTTCACCAAATGCCTAGCGGTGGTGGCGGCCTTTCTGCGCGCTGCCAGGGCATTTATGTCTTCCCGTACCTGGACGACTGGCTCCTCTCAGCACCCTCTCCTATCAGCCTGAAAGAGTCTCTCTCTCTTTCACTCTGAGCTTGTTTGCTTTACTGGGTATAACGGTCAATTTTCCCAAGTCCCAGCTAGTACCCTCCCAGAGGCTCCAGTTCATTGTAGGGTTACCACCTTTTAAGAAGCCCAAAGTGGGACATTTCTTACTGAAACATGATTTTTCGCAGGACAATATGTAACCTTGACCAATGCAACAGACTTGTTTTCTCTAAATAATCAGAATTAAAACTAAATGTTGTAGTTTATTAGTTATTTCTAGTGTTTCTTATCATTTTAAGGTATTTTAGTTAGGATATTATAGTTTTTTGCAACATTTAGAGGAAAGTCAGAAAATATTTTCAAACACCATGAAGTCTTGCTATATTATGACAGAAGCAGTTAGCCACAGCACTTGAACTGCCCCGGAGAGGAAACAGTTAACTCCAGGCAGACTGGAGTTCTAAAGCGTGAGCGCTGTACCCAAAGCTCTATCTGGCTAGTTTCAAACTGAAACTGTCAGATTCTTTACTCCACTTCACTGAACAGTCGCTCCGGAGATCAGCTCCTTCATCTCGGTTCATTTCGGTTAAGCGAGTGATTCATTTGAACCGGCAATAAGTATTTTATTTTACGCATTTCGGTTCAAAGCTCTATCTAGTAAACCGTAAGTACAGGATTTCAAAGTCTGTGTGGAAATTAATTATCGGTTCGGTTTGAACCGATCGGTTTGCTAAAAAAGTATTTTAAACATTATATTGGGCTTTTAGAGTGCGGTTCGGTTCTTATCGGTTCTAAAAAACCTATTTATTTCAGTGGGTTTTTTCAAATACCCGTGACACGGTTAGGAACCCGATAAGTTGTCTTGCCTGGCACTGCCATAAAGGGCAGAGTTTTTGGATGAGGCTGGCATTATGTCTGAGAAACCCAAAAAAACCGGCCCACTGGGTTTCAACACTGTGATGTCTGTGGGAAGCCTTTGCCAAGGCTGACCCACATACCACTTGTGTTTATTGTCTGGGGGCTGACCACCTCCTGTCAGACTGCCAGGTGTGTACAAATTTCCCTGCAGCCACCCTGGAGAAGAGATTGGGCCGGCTCAGGGAACGAGAGGCCAAAAAGTCCGCTGACCCGGATGGCCAGCCCGGTCCAGCACCCACTGGACCAGAGCCTCGGGCAAAAGGAAGGCTGGTTCAGAGGAACCAGTCCCAGTAAAAAAGTCAAAGAAATCAGCAGGTCTGGAGTCCAAAATTGCCTCCAACTGCTGCAGAGATAACTAAAGCCATACAGATTGTCCAGTCACTGTCTCAGGGACCGGTCGAACCACCAACAGTTGGCAAAAGGTTGGTTCGTTCGGTTCAGTGGTTCAGAGTATGATGTTGAGAATTTTATGAACCACAGGAGGGGAGGAAGATTTTGATCATTATGTATGTGGCTGGGAGGGTCTGGATGTGCCCATTGAACCGGACATTTCTCCAGACAGACCTTTAGAATCTCCCCTATGCTGTCTGAGTCCCTTCTCATTTTATGTTTTACAAAAGGTTGCAGAAACCCTCCAGCTTCCTTTAGAAGAGGCTGTGGATGAGCAAGAGGAGCCTGATTATGTAGAAATGATGGATATACCAGAGTCTAGGAGGTTGTCTATTCCTTTGCATAAGTCATTTAGGAAGCAAACAACAAAAATTTTAAAAATCCTCATTCTGTCCCTCCTGTAGATAAAAAAATGGACAGAAGGTATACTTTTTCAGGCCCTGATATAGACTTCCTCACTGAGCAGTGTAGTCATGTAGGTGTGGTACAAGCTGCAGCCTGTGACAAGGCTAATATTCCCCTGGCCTCACATCCTCCTGATAAGGATTCCAGGAAGATTGATTACATGGCGAAAAAACAATATATGGCAGCTTCTTTGGGACTCAGACAGGCAAATTATATGGCTTATGTGACTAGATATCAGAAATCTAGATGGGACACAGTATTGCAGTTAGCCAAGCAGGCCCATGGCCAGCTGGCTAGTGAGTTGGAACAGGTGGCTGCTGATGGCATTGAAGCCTCTAAAGTTCAATTTCATACTGCTGTGGATGTTAATGATGTTTCCTCTAGGGTCATGGCCACTTCTGTAGCTTTCCGTAGGTTGGCATGGCTCAGGTGCACTAATCTGTCCCAAGATACTCAGTCAGAAGCTATGGATTTTCCTGTAGTGGAAATTCTCTGTTTGGAGACAAACAGAAAATTATATGAAAAGATGGATGAGTACAGAACTACCTACAAAAGTGCCCAGGCTAAGGAGAGGCATGCCACTCCACAAAGGCACACTCCCAGAGGTAGGGGCAGGCCTTTCCACAGGCCTTTTATCAATCTCAAGCCTCTCTGCTTTTGCACAGAGGTTTTCAGAGGCAGAGAGGAGGCGGGCGCGAGGTAAACTGTCCCCTCCCTCAGCCTAAGGCTGCTGCTGCCAAGCAGGCATCCTGATGTGGTGCCCAGGGCCGATTCTCCTGTACCGGTGGGAGGCAGGTTGGCTTATTTCAGCCAGAACTGCGTGTCCCTAACTTCAGACAAATGGGTTCTGGAGGTAGTAAGCCAGGGTCTGGTTCTCAGCTTCAAACAGTTTCCAAAGATGAGAACCAGACATTTTCCACCTGCAAATCCTTCAGAAACCCTTGCCTTGGAAGCAGAGGTTTCTTCTCTTCTAGACTGCAAAGCAGTGGAAAGGGTTCCTCCTTGTCACCAGGGCAAGGGGCTGTACTCCAGATACTTTCTTACCCCAAAAAAGACAGGAGAATGGCGGCCCATTCTAGATTTAAGGTACCTGAACAAGCATCTTTTGAAACCAAAGTTCAGAATGTTAACTCTGGCAATGATTTTGCCCTCCCTGAGGCCAGGGGACTGGCTAGCCTCCCTGGACCTCAAGGATGCCTATTTTCATGTCCTGATCAGGCCTTCTCACCGAAAATACCTCAGGTTCGAACTGCCCTCAGGCCACTACCAGTTCAGGGCAATGCCCTTCGGCCTTACCTCTGCTCCAGGGGTATTCACAAAATGTCTAGCTGTGGTAGTGGCTCATTTAAGAAGGCAAGGGATTGCTGTGTTTCCCTACCTGGACGACTGGCTCATTGTGGGTCAGTCTCCAGATCAGGTAAAATCCCACTTGCAAGTCACCCAGCAGCTTCTCACTTCCCTGGGATTCCTGCTGAATTTACCAAAGTCAGTTCTAGAACCAGTTCAGGTACTAACTTTCATAGGTGAACACAAAGTTGGCCAGGGCATTTCTTCCCTCGGAAAGGGTAGAGAGACTCATTGCCCTGGCATCCTCTTTCACCCTGCGGGTCTCTCGACCAGCAAGGCATTTTCTGCAACTCCTAGGACACATGGCTGCTTCCACAGCTGTAGTGCAAGGAGCAAGATTCCAGATGAGGGACATTCAGTTCCATTTGAGGGCCTATTGGTCTCAAAGGAGGGACCCCCTTTCCAAATTGGTTCCAGTGACCCAACTCTGATTCTGGCTCTCCAGTGGTGGCAGGATCAGAGCAACTAAGACAAGGGGTCCCCTTCATTCCTGTTCCACTCTCTCACCCTCACCACGGATGCCTCCTTGCTAGGGCGGGGGGCTCACTTGGGCGACCTTTCCACTCAGGGAGTGTGGTCCCCTCAGGAATCTCTGCTCCACATCAACCTATTGGAACTCAGAGCTGTATTTTTAGCTCTTCAGGTTTTCACAGCATCTGTCCAGAACAAGGTAGTTCAGGTCAGGACAGACAACACCACGACAATGTGGTACATCAACAAGCAAGGGGGCACTCGGTCATCAGCCTTGTGCACCGAAGCAATGAAGTTGTGGTCTCTGGCTTATTCCCGAACACCTCCTGATAGCAGTTCACCTTCCAGGAAAGACAATGTCCTGGCGGATGCCCTCAGCAGGATTTCTCAGGCCATCACGAATGGTCTCTGAATCCTCTGGTGCTGGGATCAGTCTTTGCCAGATGGGGCACTCCTCAGATAGATCTTTTGCAGCCCCAGACAACCACCAACTTCCTCTATTTTGTTGCAGGCCTCCAGTGCTGGGCTCAGTCCCCCTGGACGCCTTTCTGTTGGATTGGAAGGGGAAGTTCCTATATGCCTTTCCCCCCTTCCCCCTTCTCTTCAGGGTATTAGTAAAAATCTGATCCCAGCCCTGCAAAGTGATCCTGATTGCACCAGACTGGGCCAGACAGCCCTGGTACCCACTGCTTCTGTCCCTTTCAGTCCACCCCTCCCTGAGCCTGCCCAGGGTCCACAACTTGCTGGCCTGTGCCCAGGGAGAGTGTGGTATCCGGACCTCAAATTCCTCCACCTCAAGGCTTGGCTCTTGAGGAGTTAGAATTTGCTGATTTACACCTTTCTCAAGGTGTCCTTGATATTTTAAAGGCTTCAAGGAAGCCTTCCACTAAGGCCACTTATAATTCCAAATGGAAGAGGTTTTCCATCTGGTGTTCTGGGAAGCAAATTGTCCCAGAATCTGCTGATTTGCCCATTTTACTGGACTATTTGATCCATCTAAATTCCTTAGGCCTTAGGCCAGCTACCTTAAAGGTTCATCTGGCAGCTGTATCTGCTTTTGTATCAGCAGGGAAGCCTCCCTCCCTTTCTTCTCACCCTGTGTTTTCCAAGTTTTTTAAGGGGTTACTTCACACTAACCCTCCTTTTCGGGACCCAGCTCCTGCCTGGGACCTGAATGTTTGCATTGCTCAGTTAATGCAACCCCCTTTTGAACCTCTGTCTTCAGCAGATCTCAAGTTTCTAACTTGGAAAACTGTTTTCCTAGTGGCCATCACTTCTGCCAGACGCATAAGTGAATTACAAGCCCTGTCAGTGGAAAAGGATTTTATTTCTTTTCACAGAGATAAGGTAGTCCTCAGGACTAACAGAAAGTTTTTACCTAAAGTGGTTTCAGATTTCCATCTGAACCAATCCATCTCCTTACCAGTATTTTTTACTGAGCACTCTTCCTCGGGTGAGAGGAGATTGCACAGTTTGGACGCCAAAGAGCCTTAAGCTACTATTTGGAACGCACCAAGGGTCACAGGTTCGAATCCCTCCAACTCTTCCTTACCTATGGCGAGGTTGGCAAAGGGAAACCTGCCACTAAGAGGACAATTGCAAGGTGGATTGTCTCTTGTATCCAATTCTGTTACCAAAAACTAGGTAGAGAACCCCCCTCAGGACTGAGGGCCCACTCCACCAGGGGTACAGCTGCATCTCTAGCGGCTGCTAGGGATATTCCCATTCTGGAAATTTGTCAAGCTGCTACCTGGAAGACAGTTCACACTTTTACCAAGCATTATTCCTGGATGTCCAGTCCAGGAGAGATGGTTCTGTGCACAGCTGTGCTTCAGAGCCTATTTCCTAAGTAGGTTCTGACCCTCCTCCATGGAGGGTACTGCTGTGTATCTGCTTTCTGTCATAATATAGCAAGACTTCATGGTGTTTGAAGAAAAATTACTCACCTTAGTAATTGCTTTTTCTCATGGAGTCTTGCTATATTATACCACCATCCTGCCCCTCTCAGAACTTCTACTTGGGTAAGGGTTGGCAAATTAGTGCAAGCACTGTGTCATGCCATTTTAGTTCTTTTCCTTTCCCCTTTTCTTTAGGGTTGAGGAACTAGGTATTTTGTTTTTGGTTAATATGGTGGCCCTCCTCCTGGACTTGAGTCTTTTGGGGAAGGGGCCTAATAGTCTTGTTGGGGTGTATATTAGTATTATTATTATTATTATTACTGTTGTTTCTGTTATTGCTTTTCTACTAGTAGGTAGCCACTTGGCTAGTGTAGGTTTTTCCACAGACTTGTTGCTTAGTGTTAGCTACGTAAAGATCTGACAGTTTCAGTTTGAAACTAGCCAGATAGAGCTTTGGGTACAGCGCTCGCGTTTTAGAACTCCAGTCTGCCTGGAGTTAACGGTTTCCTCTCCGGGGCAGTTCAAGTGCTGTGGCTAACTGCTTCTGTCATAATATAGCAAGACTCCATGAGAAGAAAAGCAATTACTAAGATGAGTAATTTTTTCTTTTTCTGCTACAGTGTCAGGACATGTAGTATTTTTCATGTTTTTTCGCAGGACACAGCTGCCCAAATCAGGACTGTCCTGTGAAAATCAGGAAAGGTGGTAACCCTAGTTCATTGGAGTTGTACTAGACACAGGTCAGGGCAAAGCTTTCCTGCCATCGGATTGGGCCGAGACCCTAGCTTCTCAAGCCACTCTCGTGGCGCAGGCCCGATGGATCCCAGCACACTTGGTGCTTTGTTTATTGGAACTGATGGTGGCCGCCATTTCGACAGTCCCAATGGCCATTCTTCACATGAGGGTCACCCAGTGGTCTCTTCGAGTCCAGTGGGACCAGAGGACAGACGACATGAACCAAAAAGTCATGATCTCCAACAGTTTTCAGAGAGATCTTCGCTGGTGACAGATTCTCTCGAACTTATCGAAGGGAATTCCTTTCCTTCCTGTAGTTCCGACTCAGATTCTCACTACGATCTGGGCTGGGGAGCTCATCTGGGGTCTCACAAGACAACAAGGGTCTTGGTCCGAGCAGGAGCTGATGTTCCACGTCAATGTTCTGGAGACCAGGGCGGTTCTTTACGTGCTCCAGGCATTCCAGTCGCTGCTGATTCCATGATCTCTCTTAGTACAGATGGACAGCATGTCCACTGTCTGGTACATAAACAAACTGGGGGAACCCAGTCATATACCCTCTTTGCCGAGAAGCCATGAGGGTGTAGTACTGGACGATTCAGCACAGCCTTTATCTGACAGCAGTTCACGTTCCTGACATCACCAACATCCTGGCAGACAGTCTGTCGATCAGTGGCCAGGGCTCATGAGTGGGAGCTAAAGTCAGAGGTAGTCAAAGATCTCTTTCTTTGATGGGGTCGGCCAGAGATGGATCTGTTCACCTCCCCATACAACGCAAAACTACCCGTCTTCTGCTCGTTCGTTCCCAGGCATGGTGCTTTTTGTCGAGACGTGCTATCTCTTTCGTGGACAGGGAGGTTTCTGTACGTCTTTCCTCCCCTTTCCTCTTATTCAGAAGGTCCTGGTGAAACTTGAAAAAGAGGAGGCCCACGCAATCCTGATTGCTCCTCTTTGGCCACGCCAAATTTGGTTCCCTCTTCTGCTACACTTGGCACTGGAATCTCTGGTTCCTCTGCCCATTTCCCACGACCTTCTGACTCAGGAACAGGGCACCCTTGTGCATCCGAGCCTTCAGTCTCTCCACCTTCATGCGTGGCACCTGTGGACATAGCGATTTCTCGCTATGAGGTCTCTTCGCAGGTTGCGCACATTCTAGTGGAGGCCAGAAAACCCTCCACTAGATCCACTTACACTATGAAGTGGAAGAGATTCACGATATGGGCCCAAGCAAGGAGCTGGGATCCATTTTCGTGCTTGGCTTCCCAGGTTCTAGAGTACCTCGCCACACCTGTCTGAGGCGGGCCTTAGCTATTCCTCCATTAAGGTCCACCTCTCTGCGGTGTCGGCCTACCACCTCCCGGTGGAGGGCAAAACCTTGGCTCAGCTGGAGGTTGCTAAAACCTTTTTGAAAGGCATCCTTCATTTGAAACCTCCGATCTGGAATCGTTGTCCTCCCTGGGACCTGAATTTCATGCTCGAGAAGCTGACCTTACCACCGTTTGAACCAGCTTTTTCTTGCGACTTACACTTCCTTTCCTGGAAGACCTTAATTTTATTCGCTGTTACTTCTGCAAGAAGGGTCTCTGAATTACAGGCCTTTGTCTGTAAAGAACCTTATTTGATTTTTCATAAGGACCGAGTAGTTCTTTGGACTAACCCTTCCTTTTTGCCCAAAGTAGTTTCAGAAACCACCTTGAACCAGAGCGTGGAATTACCGGTGTACTATCCACAGTATTCCAACAGGGGGGAACACCTGCTGCACACCCTTGACGTGCACCGGATCCTGAGGTACTACACGAACAGGACTAAAGAGGTTAGGAAATCTAGCCAACTTTCGTAGCCTTTGCCCCTCAGTGCCAGGGCAAGGCTATTTCCAAGCAGACCATCTCCTGGTGGCTTGCTAACTGCATCCATTTTTCATATACGAAATATGGGAAGTCCCTTCCGAGGGCAGTCAAAGGCCACTCCACCAATAGCGTGGCAACCTCCACTGCCTTGTTTAGGAATGTGTCCACAGCAGAGATCTGTGCTGCAGCCACTTGGTCGTCTGTTCACACCTTCACTAAGCATTACAGTCTGGACATTGCCTCTCGACGCAGAACTGGCTTTGGTATTGCGGTCCTGCAAGGCCTTCTGTCGTGATTCTCCATGGCGACTTCTCCTCCTCCCAGATGCACCTGTGCCTTACTTTTCTTTGGGACTGCTTGGTATTCAGCCCTACATGTAAAGACCTACTGCAGGAACCCTCTCGAGGTAAGATATTGCAGTTACGTAAGACCTTACTGTAACAGTAGATCTTCGAGAGAGGTTCCTGCAGTAGGTCTAGTTTCCATCCCTCCTTCCCCCAGTTTTTGGATGTGTTATCCTTATTTTCCATCCTTTCTAGTCCTTCGGGACTAGAACAGAAGCAGGGTCTGAGAAGCATTCACTCCGTTTTTCTCCTTACCTATCTATAGGTCTCTGTTGGAAAAGAACTGGAGAGCGGGCGCAGGACGCCCCTTTTAGTCGAGGCTGAGCGTCACTACATCCCGGACCGGTCATCGGTCCCGCTGATGATTACTATCTACAAGTTTGCCGTGTGGACCTGGCACCAGGGTGCTGTCCATATGTAAAGACCTACTGCAGGAACCTCTCTCGAAGATCTACTGTTACGGTAAGTTCTTACGTAACTGCAATTTACGGTGAGTTCTTACATAACTGTACTTTGTGTGTTGTATGGACCATAGAGCGGATGTAATAAGGTAGCTTCCCTGACAATAACTTCAGTGTCCATTGACCAGTGTACAACATTGATACGGGTCACGTATGCAACACAGCTGCACACATCTGTGTACATTGAGTGTGCTTGCTTACACCCTTGGTCTGCCCTGCTGACCCTGAATCATTTTGTTGGTAGCCCATATGAGGCGCGGCTGGGGAGGCGCCAAATAGCGGCCTCCCCAGGGCATTGCAGAAACGGCTCGAGGAGGATACCGTGGCCGGATGGAGGTGAGCAACTATAGCGTCATCCTGTCACTATATATCTGGCGGGGGTGCCGTGGCGTGTGGGTTGTCGGCATCGGTCGGCAGGGTACTGGTTCGGTCAGACACTGTTGCATTTTGTTGCGCCTGGTTCGATCCTTCTTTTTTTTTTTATGTTTTCACTCACACACACACACTCCGACATGACCCTGTGGAGTTGAGAATCTTCAGTGGGGAGGGGTGCAGGGGGCACAGCCCCCCACAGAAAACATTAAAAACTAAGTCCCCAGCCCCCTTTTGCTGTGCGCCGGGGGGTCAGAGTGCCAAAATAAATTTTCAGCACTCTTGACTTCTGCATAATGGCGATCGCCCCATTAGGCTTTTGCCGTTATGACATAGATCCATTTTGTTTATCTTACATTGCTCCATCCCCAGCCTGTCCTTGTCATTCCTTAGGTGAGGACTCCAAAACTCATACTACTTGCCAGGTGAGTCCTCATCAGTGTTGTATGGAGAGGCAGTCCTACATCTTTCCTTCTGCTATCTAAACCCTTCCCAGTACCACTTCAGTGTCTAGTTTGTCTTACTGTACGCCTTGTTACACTGACAGAATTGCCCAGTTTAACCCCTCCCATCCAATACTCCATTCTGGTGTTCTTGTTCCTAAAGCCCATTTACACTGACCAAGCTGTTACACACTGGTGTCTTCTCCTGGTTGTTCATGAAGTTTGTGGTGTACACCACTTGAGGATATTGGTGTCAGTGTCTTGGGAACTGTATTGTGGGACCTGTCATGCAAGGACCTTCCTGTGTGCTGTGTTGCTAAATTACCCTCAGGCAGTGAGGTGAAAAGTGGCTACTGTTTTCACGGCACTTGAAACCATCTAACACAGTTCAGCTCCTCATTCTGGGAGAGGAGCACAAGATTCACACCAGATTGATGCCTGTGCAGTTTACACATGCAGATGTACACTGGTGTGGCTCTCTAAACTATCTACACCAGTACAGAAATGGCCAGTGTAAACTGGGCTTATGTGCATCGCCTTTTTTGGTGTTGATTGCAGCTACAAAAACTTGGACCACATCTCCAACCTTTGCCAGGTCCCTCTTCATCTCCCTTACCCCCACCTCCCTATCTGCTCTATCATAGAGTTTCAATATTGTCTGTGAAGAGTTGCATCCTGCCCGGAATTCCTTCTGTGTTGCTGATGAACATATTAAAAAAACTGGACCCAGGACTGATCCCTGTGGCTCCTCACTGATGACCTCCCCTCTTCTGGGATCTGATTACATTTACCACTGCCGTCTACTGTCTCCCTTCTAAGCAACTAGCCTCACATCTATGTCCTTTTCTTCAGTTCATCCAGATCCTCTAGCTTCTTCAGCAACCTTGATGCACCGGTTCCCCAGAAACGTGTGGTGTTCACTTTCCTGAAGCCTTTTTTTTTTTTTCTCTTCAGCTAGTCCACTATGTCCTTTTTGACTAATATTTTCTTCAGTTAACCCACAACGGAAGTAAGACTGACAGGTCTGTAGTTACCTGGCTGCTTTTTGTCCCTGCCTCTGTCTGAATAGATCTCTTGAAAAATCCTAACAGAGTTTCGGCCAATTCCTATGTTAGTTCCCTGGGCACACTACGTCACAACAGAGCCTGCATCAACAGCGCTGTCGATAACCGCGCTTATCGCAACAACAGTAGGAACAAATGCCGCAAGCAAAAGCAGCGCCACTGGTAGCAGTCGTAAAGCACACTGATGAATTCTACCAGTTCAAAATCATATTTTACCAAAGGGCTCTACCACCCGCCGATGCTGGGGGGCTCTGCCCCCGTAACTAAAATAATCAACTCCAAGTTGGATTTGGATTATTTGGGGGCGTTGGAGACCAGGATCAGAACCCTGGTCTCAACCAGCATTCTGGCCAAAGCTGCTCCATGCCTCAGACCTCTACGCCACAGGAGCAACTCGGCCAGTCTTTCAGATTTCCAAGCCCTTGTCTACTTCCCTAGTACCATGGATAGTGCTTACTGCACAACGCTGTTCTACCTCTGTCTCTGTCCATGATGTGCTATTCCAATAGCGCGCTCCTTATATGCGCTATATTTGTAGTGCTATTCTAACCAGTTACTGTTCCCTGAGCATCCTTGGATGTGTCCTGTCTAGCCAGTGCCCTTTGGGGCTTTTCTCTGATTGATCCCCAGATCTTTTGAAATCTCCTTGGAGCCGATCCAGAAGTGGCCCAGGTACCCCCTCACAGAAATCCTGGATCAAGATGATTCCCCCAGGAATCACTTTCCTGGTGTTGGAGGCTGTTCTGGGACTTGCGCTGGAGCTCTGTCAGACATCTGGTCTGCTGTCTGCGGCTCATATGGGCTGCAAGTATGTGGTCCCAACTGGCTCCCTGTCTGGTTTCTCGGTGAACTGTCTTCAGTTAGACGACACTGTTAGGAATGTGGACTATATCACCCCCAAGACAAGGAGTCCAGGAAGCTAGACCACGCAGCCAAGAAAGTTTATATTGCATCCTCCCAGAGTCTCAGTCAGGCAAATTGCGCCTCAATGATGACCAACTTTGGTCACTCCCTGATGGGAGTCCTTGACCAAGTCCTCTCTCGACTGTCTGCTGATCTGTAGACAGTGGTTAAGATGGTCATAAACCAGGATCGAGCGCTGGCAAAACACCATCTCCAGACAGCTTTGTACGTCAGAGACCCATGCCCAGTCTTTTGCAGCAGGATTCGCAATACACCACAGGACCTGGATACAGATTTCCACTTTCGGCCCTGCGGTGTATGTACACCTTACGAAGATTGACATGTCTCGTGCTTCCCTTGACTCTTGTTACGTCCTCATGGAAGGATTGAGAAAGTGGCTGAAGAAAAGCCCTTTCAGGTTCAGCCCTTTCTGTCCCATCAGCCCAAGCTGGGGCAGTCGCAGGTCTGGCGACCTAAGCTTAAGTTCGCCAACCAGGGCTCCAAGAAGGCCGGGAGTAGGGGCAGCAGGGCCCCTTCAGTAGCCAGAGCAGGCATCTCCAAGGCTGCTCAGTGATGAGTTGGGGTCGGTTTTGCCGTTTCTGGCATACCTGCTTCGTCATCACTTTGGATAAATGAGTGCTAGAAGTGGTGGGCAGTGGCTTGCCTCTAGACTTAAGCCTCTCCTGCCATACCGAGTCTGTGCTCCAACGGAGTCTGTGGTGTTGCAGAACACGACCTCCTAGAGAAAGGAGCCATAGCCCATTGCCTGGACACCGTGGCTGGCCAGGCCTTCGTGTCCAAATACTTCCAGGTGCCAGACGGAAGGGAGGCTGGTACCCCATACTAGTTCTTCACTATCTCAGTTCCTGAGAAAGTGCAAGTTCTGTATGGTCACTGTAAAGCAAATCATTCCATTCCTGGAGCAGGGCATGTGGTTCTGCTCTCTGGACCTCCAGGACTCCTCCTTCCACATTTCAGTCTGTCTTACTGGCTGTGCCTCTGCTTCTACGCCGGGGGGGGGGGGGTTGAGTTTCAGGCCATGAATTTCATCTTCTCCTCGTACTCCAGTGTCCTCACAACTGCATCGCAGTAGTGGCCATATTCCTTTGGCACTGAGGAGTCTGGATCTGTTAGTACCTGAACAACTGACTGATAGCCAGCCCATCCAGGGAGGTAGTGGAGCAGTCCAGGGATGTGGCCCTCCAGACCAGTTGGGCCTTCTGGTCAACCTGGCCAAGTCCCAGCTTAACCCCTCACAGGTTATCCACTTCATGGGGGCTGAGCTAAACACTTTTGGGGCCAAGGCCTGACTCCCTGAGGACCAGGCATCGGATCTTACCTCCTTTTGCCCAGTCATTTCAGGTTTAACGCTCGCACCCTGCCCAGTGCTTCCTGCAGCTGTTGCGTTATACCGCATCCTGCACTAACAAGGTCAAATGGACCCACTGGCGGATGCACCACCTGCATTGATAGCTGGCCCGACAGTGGTCTCAGTGCTTGGGTCACTTGGACCAGCTGGTTGTGGTGATTCAGCCAAGTGGGATGCCATCCATTGATGGGTCATCCCGGAACATCTGGAGAAAAGGAGTCCCGTTCTTCTACTTGGAGTCAGCAGTTATCCTGACAACCAGACGCATCTCTGCTTGGATGGGGAGCACACCTGAGGAACCTTGGGCTCTGGACCCCCAGGGATTTCCATTACCACATCAACCTGCTGGAGCTCCATGCAGTGTACCTTGCTCTGATAGAATCTCTCCACTTGTCCAGTGTCAGGTTGCAGACAGACAATACCATGACCATGTACTACCTGAACAAGTAGGGCGGAACACACTCCCTTCAGTTGCGTCGGGACCCTTGTGCACAGCTTGAATGCCAATATCCTGGTGAGTCATGTAGCAGGAGCCTCCAACCAGCTAGCGGACGCCCTCAGCCGGGTAGGCAAGGTGTCTCACTAGTGATCCTTGCAGCAGTCAGTAACCATCAGGGCTATGGCACTAGGACACCACGGAAACATTTTTAGCTAGCAGTCAGGCGAGGGGTCAGCCCTGGGGGCCCCCTCCCCGAAGTCACCCAGCAGTGTAACGGGGCAGTCCCCCCGGCACCACCTTAGGTTTTTTTCCCGACGACCCATGTATCTCGGTTCACACAGTTAACCCATGCATCTCAGTTCCACGGATGCCTCCTGCTACCAGTCAACTGCCTGGTGCCATGGCTTGGAGGGACAGGAAGCAAATCCTCAGGATTGCAGAAGCAGCATCACAGGAGAGGAAACTAGATATCATTGTCCACCTCGGGACAAATGACCCAGCTAGGCATGAGATCAGTGCAGTGCAGGATGAATTTGTGGAGTTGGGGAAGGGCCTCAGACAGGTAGCAAGCACGGTAACCTTCTCAGAGGTGCTGCCAGTCTATGGCAGGGGTGAGGCTAGGGTACTGCACACCATGCAGTTTAATGAATGGTTGCAAACTGGTGCAGAGCATGGGGTTTTGGCTTCATTGGGGACTAGGGGTCCACCTGGAGAGATGAAGGTCTATACTGGCATGATGGTCTGCATCTGTCCAGGAAGGGAAACACGCTCCTAGGTGACAGGTTTAAAGGCTTCCTTGGCAAGCTTTTAAACTAGCCAAGGGGGGAGGTGCTGATAGGAAACAGGAAAGTTCAAGCCCCCCCCCCCACACACACACACACACACACACAAAACATGGCAGGTAGTAGGGTAAATACTGAGGTGCAGAGCTTGAAAGAGGGCAGGACAGGGGTAAATGGAAAAATGGACAAGGGCAATAAGAGCAGGGATGGGATAAAAAAGGATAAAGCCAACATTAAATGGAGGGCAATGAGTACCAATGCCCGTAGTCTGGGAAACAAGCTTCCAGAGCTAGTAGCCCTGATGGAAGAGGAACACTTGGATATTGTGGCAGTCACAGAAACATGGTATACGGAGAACCATGACTGGGATGTCAACATACCAGGGTACACAATCTACAGAAGGGACAAGAAGGGTAAAAGAGGAGGTGGAGTAGCTCTCTACATAAGGGAAGGGATCAAAGCTACAGAACTAAAAAGTAAAGGGGGAGGACAAGAGGAACTCTGGGTCACCTTGGAGACAGGGAATGGCATCACAGTCCGCACAGGGGTTGTATACAGACCCCTCTCAAGGGAGGAAATGGACAAGAAAATGATAGAGGGCATTCTCAAAATGGCTGAAAAAGGGGAGATACTGTTGATGGGGGGACCTGAATATGCCAGATGTTAACTGGGCGACATGGACTGCTACCACATCCAAGAGCAGGGTCATTCTCGATGCCCTACAGGGGGCATGCCTTAGACAGCTAGTGGTGGAACCCACTCGGGAGGGAGCAGTATTAGACTTGGTACTCTTAAATGGAGAGAGGATCACAAATTTAGGAGTCAGTAGACATCTGGGAACAAGCGACCACTGCACAGTGTGTCTTCACATAAACACAACCATGGAGACAAGCCATACAAAGACAAGGATACTGGACTTTAGAAGGGCTGACTTTGGCATAATGGGTGAATACCTGAGGAATGCATTAGCAAATGGCCAGAAAGGAGGGGTGGAAGAACAATGGAGAAAAATCAAAACTGCCATCATGGAGGCAACAAGCCTTTGTGTGAAACAAATAAAGCGGAATAAAAAAACACTATGGTTCTCAAAAGAAGTGTCAGGGAAGGTTAAGGAGAAAAAGGCTGCATTCAAAAAGTATAAGGAATCACAGACTGAGCACGACAGGGAATTGTATCAATTAAAGCAGAAGGAAGTGGGGAAGGCAGTCAGAAAAGCAAAGGCCCAAACCAGGAAAAGATAGCCAACTCAGTTAAGAAGGGGATAAAACCTTTATAGTACATTAGGGAGATAGAAAGGTTAAGGGAGGGATAGTGAAGATTAATAAAGGAGAGGGAGGGCAGAGAGACAGTGAAAAGCAGAGATACTGAATGAATACTTTTGCTCAGTATTCACAAAAGAAGATGATGAGGAGTTACCTAAACCAAACAGTAGAAGCACTCTGGATAGTGGGGTTGACGCCAGTCCATTTACAGAAGAAAGAGTACTGAAAGAACTCCTAAAACTCAAGGTGGACAAAGCAATGGGGCCTGACGGATTCACCCTAGAATCCTAAAAGAGCTAAGGAGGACCTAGTGACACCACTAACCACACTTTTAACAAATCATGGGAAGATGGGGTGGTACCTGAGGACTGGAGGAGGGCAGATGTGATTCCCATTCACAAAAGTGGGAGCAAGGCTGAAGCAGGAAACTACAGACCTGTTAGTTTGACCTCAGTGGTGGGGGAAATGATGGAATCACTTCTGAAAGAAAGAATTGTTGAGTACCTAGAGGCCAGCGGGGCACAGGACCCAAAGCAGCATGGATTCACAGCAGGAAGGTCATGTCAAGACGAATCTAATCGATTTCTTTGACTGGGTGACCAAAGTAATTGACCAGGGAGGGGCTGTGGATATGGCCTACCCAGACTTTAGCAAGGCATTTGACACAGTCCCGCACAAAAGATTAATAGAGTTAGCCAGCCTGGGAGTGGGTCCCAGGGTGGTAGCCTGGGTGGCAAACTGGCTGCACAACAGGACACAGAAGGTAATGGTGAATGGAACACATTCTGAAGAAAGGGGGGTTACTAGTGGAGAACCTCAGGGCTCAGTACTGGGTCCAGTCATCTTTGACGTCTTTATAGGTGACATTGCAGAGGGTCTGGAAGGAAAGGTATGCCTCTTTGCAGATGACACAAAGATCTGTAACAGAGTTGATACACAAGAGGGGTAGAAAGGATGAGAAGGGACTTGGCAAGGTTGGAGGAATGGTCAGACATATGGCAACTTAGATTCAAGGCAAAGAAGTGCAAAGTAATGCACCTGGGAAATAAAAATCCAGGAGAAGAGTACACAGTAGCAGGGGAGGTACTAACGACAACAATAATGGAAAGGGATCTGGGTGTAGTCATATCAGATGACCTAAAGGTGGGTAAGCAATGTAAGAAGTCAGTAAGGAGAGCCAGGGGGATACTGGGATACATAGGGAGGGGCATCACAAGTAGAAAAAGGGAGGTGGTTATCCCTCTATACAGACAGTTGGTGAGACCCCATCTGGAGTACTGTGTGCAGTTTTGGAGACCTCATCTATGCAGGGACATAGACAGGATGGAAGCAGTCCAGAGGAGGGCAACTAAAATGGTGCAGGGTCTACATCAGAAACCATATGAAGAGAGACTGAGAGAGCTTAATATGTATACCCTTGATGAAAGGAGGGACGGGGGGGACATGATAGAAGCTTTTAAGTACCTCAAGGGAATCAACAAAGTCCAGGAGGGTAGCATCTTTCAGAAAGAGATGTGTAAGAACAAGGGGACTCAATTTAAAGTTAGAGGGGGGGACGGCTCAGGGGTAATGTGAGGAAATTCTTTTTCACGGAGAGAGTGGTGGGCGCATGGAACCGCCTTCCTGGAGAGGTTGTGGGTCTAAAACAGTGGGGAATTCAAACATGCATGGGACAGACATAAGGCAATTATAGTGGGGGTTGCAGGAAGTAGGCTGTTGGTTAACTAGAATCTGCAGCTTATCCAATAGGTAGGGAAATGGGCAGACTGGGTGGGCCAAGTGGTCCTTATCTGCCGTCAAAGTCTATGTTTCTAAGTGCCATTTTTTCCAGCTTCGCAAAGTTACCCATTATTGTTCCCAACTTCGTCCTGCATGTCGGCGGAAATCGAAGCGCATATGCAGCAAGCTAATCCTGGTGAAAGACAGCCATTCGGACGCCTGCCCTCATTGCCTCAGCTTCAATAGGAGGACCCGCATCCACCGCCTAAAGACCTTAAAAGCCTACCTCCTAGAACAAGTGGCCGCCATGCAGAAGACTCACTCGGGGCACAACTGATCTTCGACCAGGGGCCCCTCAACTAGAGAGAAGAAATCTAGCGGGAAGCACCATCACCAAGATGACAGATCTAGGTCAAAATCCAGATCCAGGTCTCCTCACAAGGCTTGTAAGTGTTACACCTCTGGCATGAGGTTGGACTCAGCCCCTCTGGTTTCCCTTGCACTTCCCAGGTTACCGTTAAAGCTTTCTGCCTCTACCCAGACGTCCAGCGCGGGATCTTCCGGGCTAGGGCCTTCTTAGGCCCCCATTTCTCTTGCTGTCCGGTCCCACAAACACTTGACTTGGTCTCGGCCAGACGAATTGGACCACTCTTCGGGCGGCAAGTCAGAGCCTGCTGTCCACAGGACTGTTCTCTCCGGGTCATTGGACAAGACGACAGGGTCTGACCATACCAGGAGGCATCAGGGACACGAACGCCACAAGAAACCACACTCGCCTTCCAGGCCGTCTTTGGCTGGAGCTCCAGACCGATGACAGACCGCAACTCCCTCTGACTGCACTTCCACAGAGCCGAATCAGACGACACCCTCTAAGCCGTCACCTGAACCACAGGGATCCACAAAGTCTCCGTCCACAGAGTAGACAGAGGACCTGATGCCAGGCTCTACAGAGCTTAAGGACACAACGCCGCACATTCCGTCGCCATCCCCACCACGGGAGCCTGATGAACGGTCACCAGCGCACCCTACACTAGGGGACGAGACACAGCCAGACCTAATGCACAAGAAGACTGAGCCATTAGGCCTGACGAGGGACTGATCCGAAGGACCTGCCGCCAGTCCCCCTCGGGCACTGCTACCCAGATGCCTGAACCACTGGCAGCCCCTATGGTTCCTCTGAGGTCGGGCCCTGTTTGACAGTTGGTGGAACTCAGTTAAGAGGGATCTGTTACCCAGACCACCGAAGCAAAATCTCACACCACCTCCGCCTAGACAACCCCCCACACACACACACACACACACACAGAACGCCTTCGCCAGCCCGCCTGACTCCAGGTGGCACAGGACAGGGCTCCCCACAAACAATGGCAACACAGTCACCACCCATCCCGGTCCTCATCCTCTGAGGAGTCCAGCAGTGTTTCTTTTTCATACGACTCTTCAGAGGATGGTTTGTCTCTTCCTATCTGCAGATCCAAGGAAAGATTCCCCAGGGTAGCCGGACAATCTCACTTTCCTAGACGTGACAAGTGTGACAGGGTTGAATAAGGCCCTGTCCCATTTGTTATACAGAAAGAGTTGAGCACAAGGGTCTGTTCTGTCCTCTCCTTTTCTGTCTCTTGTCTGTTTGATTGCACAACCAACTTTTCTTGTAAGACCTAGGAACTGATCACTCTTCATGGTTTTGCAATTCTCTGCCTTCACTTGCTGTTCTTTTCATCCCCCTTGCATATGTGCGCATATAAAAATGTATGTGAATCTTTATGTGGAAATGTTACTGATACTGAGATCCCTTTGTTTAAAACGGTATATAGTTATACTGTTGAAATGATTGGAAAAAAAGCTGTTTGGAACTAAAGGGGTTAACCTGAATTGTAGTTTTTAAGCCTTTTGTAGAGATGTAAACAAGATCAGTTCTGGGTCATTATAATGTTCTTTTTTTGCTGCACCTACATCGAAGCTGACAAGAACATTCTGTGAGAAGCATGCTATTTTCTTAACGAGTTTCCCAGGCACAGACTTAGAAAGAGCATCAATGCTTCTGAGAGACAGAGACTGAGATTGGAAAGTGAGAAGAAAAACTCAGAACAACTCTGCTTTCTATGTTTGTACTGCCATTGTAAATAGTTGTACTGAACAATTTTTATTTTTTATTTTGCTGTCAATAATAAAACGCTATTTGCGAATTTTGAAACTGCGCCTGGTTTTCCTATGCTTCCTGACCTGTGCCTTGACAGATGGCTTTAGAAGTGGGATTTATGCTGTGCATACAGGAGTTTTGTGCATGGGTACTAGACCTGGTACCAGGGAAGCATAGAAGAAAGGTATGGATTCTGCTGCAGCAAGTCCAGGAAAGATTACCAGAAGAATGGCAGCCAAACTAGCAGACATACGTCCAAGCTGAGACTGTACAGCCACACCAGTGATGGAAAAAAAGAACAGGCAGTAACAGAATCTGAATGCCTGACTGCCTTTTTCAAATAGTGGGCTATACAACAGTTAAGAGATGGAGAAACAGAGAGGTGATGCAGCAGAGAGAAAAACAAAGTTGTGTTCCTCAGATGATATCGAAGCTGAAAGGGTTGCCAAAGCAGCAGTGGGTAGTCAGACTGGTACCTTACTTGACAGGGAAAGCCAAACTTGTCTACAGCAATATGGACACTGCACAGTCAGAAAACTATGACCTGGTGAAAAGAGAGGTCCTTAAAAGATATGACATCTCAAGAGAGACCTACAGGCAGAGATTTCGGTCTCTGAAGTACAACTCTTGTCGACAGTCCTCAAGAAGCCTTCACCCAACTCGGAGAACTCCTTATGAAATGGTTCCAACCAGAGGGCAAAATGCCCCCACAGAGCATCGAAACATTTGTATTTGAGCAGTTAATCAGTATCCTACTCACAAACGTACAGCTTTGGGTAAAAGAACACCAACCAGAAAGTGGGGAAAAGGCTGATCTTACTTTGAGTGTCGGCTCTTGCAGCAGGTAACACATGTAGGACTGAAGCTAGCAGGTAGCAGGACCACACGAAAAACTTCTAGCTAGTTGTCTATGGTGGGGATCGCCCCTGACACCACGCATGGTATTAAGGGAGGGCGGTCCCTGGCGTCCCTCAGTTTTTTTCCCACCATTGGCTCCACAGATCACCTCTCACTAGTTCGGCCATTTTGCTAAGATTTTTTAGCTGGATTTTTTTTTTTTTCATCAATAAAGTTTGCTTTTTCTGCCGTGAATGTTCTGCATGTCGTCTTCTCAGATGTCCTCCATCGAGCAGCACCCCTCCCAAGTGTGCCTGTGGCAAACAAATCCTGTCTGAGGATGGGCACTCTGCCTGCCTGCTGTGCCTAGGCCCCGACCACAATACCCAGGCCTTCGGGAGGGGTTCTTCCCACCACAAATCTTCAGGGAAGCACAAGGAGAAGCGGAAGGAGATATCTCCCTCCAAATCTAGATCCTCAGGCTCCTGCTCTGCCTCCAGGTATAGCTCTGATTCTTCCTCCCAGGTAACCCATTCTCCTTACCGACTAACGGTTTTAAATCTCTCCCCCGGGCACGGGTGTCCGGAGCTATGACCACAGCCCAGGTCTTCGGGCCCCACCCTGCAACCACTTAGTCTGGCCACCTGATCAGGCCTCAGGCCGGCACTCTGACCTTGGTAGGGGACCATCGTTGGCTCTCTCCCGAGATAAACTTAAGGCTTCCAGGCACTCCTCTGGGAGATCTGCCTCTCAGCCACCGTCAGACAAACATCTGGTGACACAGCATTTGTCTGGTGCTGATTCCCGACTACATGCGACTAACATCGCTGCTTTGGCGGTTCAGCGGTCAGCACCACCAATCCAGTCACCAGTCTCCGCCATCGGCTGAGTATCACTCGGGACACAGTCCGTCCGAGGACAGCTGGACGACGGCCTTGAACCAGGCATCAGTTATTGACATCAGGTCTACCACTGCAGCCATGACATCGCCCACAGATCATCCGCCGTCACCGGACCACGGCTCTGGGCCGGCGTTGAGTCCGACAACCAATTCAGAGTCTAAGCTCCACCTGTCCCAGATCAAGGACCTCTTTGGTTATTGGTTGGAGACCATCGACAGACTTCTGCCACCAAAACTTCATCGGACAGAGCGTTTCTCCCCCCATTGATACTGGGGCCCTCCCGACAGAGTCCCCCCAGGGCAAGGCGGATTGCAAACACAGCTCCCGCTCCTCCGACCACCATAGGCACAAACGCCGGCAAATTAGGTCTCAGTCCTCCATGGACTCTGACCGTTCCTCAGACTCGTCCACCTCCATACCCTCGTCTATTGGGGACCTGTCCCCCCTAGACTCAAGGGACACTTCCAAGGCACTGCCAGATGATCTCTCCTTCATGGAGATCATGCTGCATATTAAGACCAACATGGGCTGGGAGACAGGACCTTGACCCAGAGAGAGACTGCCTGGCCAGGTACTTGCAGAAAAAGTACCCAAAACCCGTGGTCATCCCGCCCTTGGTGGACACATTTGTGGACATCACCAAGGCAGCCTGGAAACACCCCCACACTTCCTCCATGATACCCAAAAAGGCAGACCGCCTTTACAGAGCTCCGAAGGCGGAATCCTTTTTGGGCACACAGCCATTGGCAGACTCGGTAGTCATCTCAGCTGCCCATGATAGATCCCAGTGGCCGAGACATCTCAGTACTCTGCCTCCAGACAGAGAATCCAAGCAGCTGGATGCCATGGGGTGTAAGATTTATTCATCCACAAAATGTACCATATGGAGTCTCAGTTTCCTCACTCGTATGGTACAGTTTCAAAATGCCCTTTGGGAACAAGGGATCGACATTGTCAAAGAGATCCCAGACTGTCCACAGAAGGCCGAGCTGGAAAAGCTGCTGCAAACAGGCTCTGACATGGGGCCTCGCATGTCCTCTGGTTGGCCTACGACTCTACGGACATGACCACATGGGCCGCGGCCACTGGAGTGTGCGTCCGGCATTCATGGCTCCGGGTCTCGGGCTTTGCCTAAGATGTGCAGACATCTTGGATGAACCGTTTAATGGTTCCATCCTCTTTGGTAAGGACTTTGAGAGGATACTCATCAAATTGCAGGACTCCGGCAAGGCCATTCAGTTCATACATTCCATGTACAAGCCAAAACAAAGGCCTTTTCAAAAGCCTCACTTTTGTGGAAAAGGGGGGGCAGCAGTCTCGCTTTTAGCCACGGCAACAACAGCGAGGTGGTTATGGCTGCAAGGGGCCCCTCAAGAGGCTCCGCAGGATCCGCCTCTGGCTGCCAAACCAGCCCAGGCCACTCTCACCACAACCTGACTCCTTGCTGGACCCAGCCCCTCCTGTAACCCTGACGGGGGAGGCAATCAGGAGGCCACTTTTCTGTCTATGCCATGGGTTGGCAAGAGATCATCTCTGACCAGTGGGTCCTACAAATAGTCGACAAAGGACATTCAATAGAATTTGTTTAGATGCCACCGGACAGGCCACCCCTTCCCTCCTGCTGTTACCCGGCCCATGCCGAGCTCATCTGATGTGAAATTCAGGCTCTCCTGCTCAAGAGGGCATTAGATCCTGTTCCCCTTTCCCAGAGGGGCATAGGCTTCTATTCACATTTCTTCCTCATGCCCAAAAAGACAAGAGACCTGCACCCCATCTTGGACCTCAGCTGCCTCAACCAGTTTGTTGAGTACAGTTTTGGGTGGTCACTCTATAGGGATTACTGCCCATGATCCAGCAAGGAGATTGGCTAGCATCATTGGTTATGCAGGACGCCTGTCTCCACATCCTAGTGGCCAAACCTCACAAGAGGTTTCTCAGATTAGAGTTTAAAGGAAGGCACTACCAGTTCAAAACATTACTCTTCGGCCCATCTTCAGCCCCAAGAGGGTTTTGCCAAGTGCCTGGCGGTGGTCGCGGCAGCCCTTTCTCAAATAAAGGGTACTATGTTTTCCTTACCTGACGATTGGCTCTTAATGGCCCTGTCCAGTGAGCAGCTGCATCGCACAATCCAGGACATCTGTTTTCTCTTTTTGGAGAACTGGGTATCACCATCAACGCAGCAAAGTCCTCCTTGCTTCCGACCCAGTCTCTCCAGTTCATTGGAGCGGTGCTTGATACCACTCAAGGGAAGGCCTTTCTCCCAGAGGACAGGGCACTTTGACTCTGAGATGTAACCCACCACATCTCATCCCTCCCAAGGGTTCCAGCCAGGACGTTTCTCAAGCTTCTAGGCCACATGGCTGCCTCCATTATTACAGTCCCCCTAGCCAGACTGCATATGAGGATAGTTCAGTGGACTCGAGAGTCCAGTGGGACCAGAGATAGAACAACCTGGACCAACCAGTCTCTATCTCAGAAAAGGTCCGTCGGGAGCTCAGCTGGTGGATGGCATCCCCCTCTCTGGCAGAGGGGATGCCCTTTCAGAGAACGACTCCGGATCAAGTCCTGACAACTAATGCTTCCGGCATCGGTTGGGGCGTACATCTGGGTGTCGTGGACAGCCAGTTCTGAGAACACTATGATTTTTTTTTTGCAATATAAAAATGTGTTCTGGACTGTCTCTCATGAGAGATGCTGATACAGCATGTGAGATCACACACAGGTTTTAGATACAAGGTGTTACCTGGAAGGCCAGAAGCTAATTACAGACTAGAACAGGCCTTAATCAAGAATCTCCTGTTATCTAAGTTAAATATAGATTTAACTGCTAAGAGGGACATCAGTATCCCTTTTATGACGTTTCGAGGAGGAAACCAGGTTTAGCACAGTGGTGCGAAATCATAAATGCTTTGATGTCTGTGAGAGGGGATACTGCTCATAGATGAAAGGAAATTTACAGACTTGATTGGGGAAGTCACATGGGGAAAGGAGTTTCTGCTGATGTAACCTTAACTTTCCTTCTAAAATGATAAAACTTCCAGGGTGTATGATTTTTAATAAACAGGAGCTAGGTGACCTCACACAAAGCGGTTGGCAAATACAGTTTTTTAAAGAGTATTCTGTTTTCCTTCAGAGACTTTCATCTACACTCTGACAAAGAAACATCTTTGAGCACTTTAAGCAGGTATTTAGAGAGAGAGACAAATCTAAGTATTGTAGTAGGAATTGCACTGTTAAAACCTTGTTCTTTTAAAAGGTTGTATGGTTCTTGTGATACATAGTTCTGTATTCTATGTTTTACATATTTTTTTTATCTATTTTAGTAAATTCTATTGTTAGAGCCTATTTGGTCTGTCTTTGAATTTCTTTTCTTTAACAAGTGGAGTATATATGGTTAAAGCAGACACCGTGCATAAGCTTGAATGGTGATACCAAACTGGAAAAAGGTAAGAGTAATCCGAGAGGTCTTTATTAGAGTTTTTAAGGGTTCATTTTGTACACCTGGTTAGGTGCCCATAGGCAAAGATATCTGGCCCCCCAAAGACAGAATTTTCTGAGCCTGTGCATTGGGTACGCTAGCAGGAGGTTCACAGTTTGAATCCCTCCCGAACTGAGACCAAAGGTTGATTTGAACCCACAAAACAGACAGGGTTACCCTGTTTCTGTTAACAAGACTGCGCTCGGAGGTTGGCACTTGGGAGTTAGAGGTCTGACCTGCTGAGTGGGTTTTTGACACTTGATACCACTCGAGGGAGAGCCTTTCTCCCAGAGGACAGGGCACTTTGACTCTGAGATGCAGCCCACCACATCTCGTCCCTCCCAAGGGTTCCAGCCAGGACGCTTCTCAAGCTTCTAGGCCACATGGCTGCCTCCATTATTACAGTCTCCCTGGGCAGACTGCACCCCTAGATGTCCGCCTTGCACCTAACCATGCCATGTTTAAGAAATTGCACCACTCCCTCCTTACTACTTGTGTTCAATGTACCTGCTTCAACCCTCCATAGGTCTAGACTTACCCTGCCCTGGCCACCTTGGTTACACCTTCTACAGTGTGAAATTACACCTTGCCCCCTCAGCCCCCATTACACCCATCCCAACTGTACCTCTCTCCTTGCCCCTTCCAAACCAACACCCTCTCACTCTCAATAAGTTGTTATAATGCCGCCGTTCAGTATATTTCTTCTCTCTGTACCTCATATTTTGTGTTTTTACTATGATAATCCACACTTGGGCACTTATTTCCAATTGTATAATTTTAAACCAGTTATGCCTTGTATCGTTATTTGTCCTAACTTTGTCTCACCTTATGCTTGCCATGTATTGCACGACTCCTGACACTGTATTCTATGTAACTGTTATCTCTCTATGTTGTTGACCTCCCAGGTCGTGCCTGAAATGTATTGCACGGCTCCTGACACTGTATTCTGTGTAACTGTTATCTCCCCATGTTGTTGACCTCCCGGGCCGTGCCTGAAAATAGTCACTTTTGTGTCTAGCGCACCTACCCGGTTATCAAAAAATAAATAAATAAATATGAGGACAATTTGGTGGACACTGAGAGTCCAGTGGGACCAAAGATGGAACAACCTGGATCAACCAGTCTCTATCCTAGAACCGGTCCGTCGGGAGCTCAACTGGTGGATGGCACCCCCTCTCTGGCAGAGGGGATTCCCTTTTAGAAAACAACTCCGGATCAAGTCCCGACATCGAATGCTTCCGGCATCGGTTGGGGCGCACATCTGGGCATCCACAGGACACCGGGCATCTGGTCTGCAGCCGAGGAGCCCATACATATCAAAAACCTAGAGATGAGCAGTTCTCTACGCCTTGCAGGCTTTGAGCATGGCGCTTCGCCCTGGACATCTCCTCGTACAGATAACATGGTGGTGTTTTACCTCAACAAACAGGGTGGCACCCACTCGTACCCCCTTTGTTGAGAAGCACTGTAGGTTTGGAACTGGGCCATAACTCACCGCCTGGATAGCTCTGCAGTCAGGCCAGAACTGGACCTCTTTGCATCTCGTACCAACACAAAGTTGCCCAGTTTCTGTTCGCTAGATCCAGGGCCTGGAGTTTTCTGGCAAGACGCGTTGTCCATCTCCTGGAAAGGAAGGTTCCTCTACACGTTCCCTCCCTTCCCGCTCCTTCAGAAGGTACTTCTCAAGCTGCAAGCGGAAGGAGCAGTTATGATCCTTGTGGTCCCGTTGTGACCACGTCAGATTTGGTTTCCTCTGCTACAAGAGCTGGCAGCCGAACCTCCGTTTCCCCTGCCTCTGAGCTCTCATTTGCTCTCCCAGGTCGATGGGACTCTGGTACACCCGAACCTGCGGTCATTGCATCTCCATGCATGGCTCCTGAGGACCTAGTCAGATCGCATTTTGGGGTCTCGGACAGGGTTGCCAAGAGGTTCTGGTGGCCACTAGAAAACATTCTACCAGGGCCATTTACGCCATGAAATGGAAGCATTTTTGCCTCTAGGCTACTGCGTGCTATCTCGATCCCTTGACCTGTCCGGTGAGCTCAATCCTCTAGTACCTGTTGTTGCTCTCGGACTCGGGGTTGGGCTACTTGTCAGTCAAAGTTCATCTTCTGCAATCTCTCCCTACCATGCCCCTGTTCAAGGCAGAACTGTGGCACAGTCTAACTTGGCCCACATCTTTGTGCGGGGTACTCTCCATATGAAGCCCCCCATCAGGGACTCCATCCCCCCTTGGGACCTTCTGTTTGTGCTGGAAAAGCTCACTTTATCCCCGTTTGAGCCAGCCACGGATTGCGAGGTTCGCTTCCTGTCCTGGAAAATGTTATTTTTTGGTTGCCGTTACTTCGGCTCAGAGGATTTCAGAGCTACAGGCCCTGATGCGTAAGGAGCCTTCTTCGGTGTTCCACAAGGACCGGGTGGCCTTGAGGACCAATCCTAAGTTCTTACCAAAGGTGGTTTCCGAATTGACCCTGAATCAGGACATACACCTCCCAGTGTATTACCCAAAACACTCGGGTGAGGCTGTTCGCCACATGATGGATGTCCACTGTATTTTGCGCTATTATCTTTCCAGAACGTGAGAGTTTAGACATTCTAATCAACTTTTGGTTTCCTTTGCCCCCAAGATCCAGGGGGCTCCTGTAGCCAAACAGACCCTCTCCAAATGGCTGGTAAAGTGCATTTCTTTATGTTACCAGAAATATGACAAACCCTTCCTGGGGCTCAGTGAAGGGCCACTGCACGAGGGGAGTAGCAACGTCTTTTGCCACTCTCAGATGTGTCTGTGGCTGACATCGGTGCGGCCGCCATATGGAATTCGGTCCATACTTTCATCAGACATTAGTCTTGACATTGCCTCCAGATGCAGAGCAGGCTTTGGGCTTGCTGTTCTACAGGGACTCCTCCTGAGTGTATTCCCCCTTGGCATTTCTCAGATTCCTCCACCCGGGATTAGTCTGGGTCTCCTTTACTGCTTGTGAGTGCTTGTCGAGGATCTTCGCCTCTCCCAAGTTCTCTTGTAGGTATGCTTTGCGGGCCACATACGACACAGTCGATTCTGTATGCAGCACCCAGCAACTGCCATTGCCCTCTAGACATGACTCCTGGCTTCGCCTTTCTGGACTTGCTAATGAGGTCCAGGCGGTGATTCAAGATGCCCCCTTCAGGGGCTCGGTACTCTTTGGTGGGGACACCAAAGACATTATCACTGACTTGCAAGACAGAGGTCTTGCCCTCAGGTCGGTGCGGTCCATGTACCAGTCAGGCAACCAATAACAGCAGCCCTTTCGGAAAAGGACCTGGAGGCAGAGAAAGCAAGCCCTGGCACGTCACCAGGGAAAACGTAAGGCCACGAGTACAGCCACCCCTCCTGCCTCCAAGAATCAGAGATGAGCAGGGGGTCCTCCTCCTGAACATCCAGCCACTTCCTGACTTCCCATTCCCACTGCCTCCTCAGTCTCCTGATGGGGAGCAGGTGGGGGGGTTCGCCCTCCATGCGCACCCCCCACCACCACCCCTCCGCTGTCTGATGAATGGGTCCTGCAGCTAGTGTCCCGTCTGATACACAATAGTTTCTGGACTTTCCTCTGGAAACTCCACCAAAAAGATCCTCCTATTCAAGGAATTGGGCTCTTCTCGTCTGAGAAGAGGTGAACAGCCTCTTGCTCAAGGAAGCAATAGAGCACGTTCCCTTTCGGCAAAGGAGAAAGGGGTTTTATTCCCACTTTTTCCTGGTTCCAAAAAAGACGGAGGATTTCAGACCCATACTCGACTTAAGCAACTTAAATCAGTTCGTAGAGTACAAAAAATTTCGGGTGTTGACTCTCCAGAGCCTCCTTCCACTCCTTCTGGAGAACCATTGGTTGTGTGCTCTGGACATGCAGTATGCTTACCTGCATATCCCCATCTTCCCCAGCCTCCGCCAGTTCATGTGATTTCAGTTCCAGGGGGAACACTTCCAGTTCCGAGTGCTCCCCTTTGGCCTGTCCTCGGCACCCTGGGTGTTTACCAAGTGCCTGGCAGTGGTTGCTGCCTTCTTACGCTGCAGGGGCATTGCGGTTTCCCTTATCTGGACTACTGACTGATTTCAGCCCCATCCAGGGACTCTTTACTAGAGACTCTCTCTTTTACTTTGGCCCTGTTCCACAAGCTAGGGATTACTGGCAATATCCCCAAGTCCTCTATGACACCTGCCCAGAGACTCCAGTTCATTGGGGCAGTTTTGGATACGGTCCATTGCAGAGCCTTCCTCCCTCCAGACAGGGTGGAGACACTGATCTGTCAGGCTTCCAAAGTGACTTCTTCCAGGAACATCCCGGCCCAAGAGATCCTGCTCCTTCTCGGCCTGATGGCGGCCTCCATCACCACTGTTCCCCTCGCGAGGCTCCACTTGAGTCACTCAGTGGTCCTTGCGCGTGCAGTGGGATCAACTCCTGGACGACCTGGACCATCCGGTGCTGGTCTCTTCAGCGGTTCAGAAAGGATTGCTTTGGTGGAGGGATCCCTGCAATCTTTCGTTGGGTCTTCCCTTCAGGAACCCAGCTCCCTCAGCATCCCTGACCACGGATGCCTCGAACATGGGATGGGGAGCACATCTAGGGGAGCACCAAGCCCAAGGACTGTGGTCCAGCTTGGAGACTTCATTACATGTCAGCGTTCTGGAGATGAGGGCTGTCCTGTACTCCTCACAGGCCTTCCAGACCCTCCTTCCCAAGGGATCACTGCTGGTCCAAACGAACAACTTGTCGGTAGTTTGGTACCTCAACAAACAAGGAGGAACCCGCTCATATCCCTAGTGCAGGGAGGCAATGTGGGTGTGGAACTGGGCGGTCCAGCACAATCTGGCCCTCGTGGCTGTGCATGTGCCAGGTATTCTAAATGTCCTGGTGGACTGTCTCAGCAGGTCTCCGACCCTAGCTCACGAGTGGGAATTACATCAGGAAGTGGCGGAATCCATCTTCCTACGTTGGGGGCATCTGGAAATCGACCTTTTCGCCTCCCAGTTCAACGCAGAACTTCCCAGTTTCTGTTCGGTCGTTCCAGGGCATGGTACTTTCTGGCACGACGCGCTGTCTCTCTCTTGGACAGGGAAATTTTTGTATGCCTTCCCTCCATTTCCCATTCTTCAGAGTCCTCCTCAAACTTCAAACAGAGAGGGCAAAGATGATTCTCATCGCTCCTCTCTGGCCAAGACAGATCTGGATTCCACTGCTGCTGCAACAGCTTTCCAGGGAACCACCAGTTCCACTTCCAGTGACTCACGACCTCCTGACTCAGGATCAAGGTCGACTGCTACATCCAGGGCTCAGGACTCTGCATCTTCATGCATGGCTCCCGTAAACATAGAGATCTCTCGCTTTGGAGTCTCCTCCCGGGTGGCTCAGTTCCTCATCGAGACCAGAAAACCTCTACTCATTCCACTTAAGCCATGAAGTGGAAATGGTTTTCCATCTGGGCAACTGCCAAGGGTTGGAACGCCTTCTTATGTTCTGCCCCTCAAGCCATGGAATTGCCTTCACCTGTCAGACTCCAGTCTTTCATATTCATCATTGAAGGTCCACCTTTCAGCTATTTCAGCGTACCACGAGCTAGTGTATGGTAAACCTGTGGCTCAGTTGGAAGCCACGAAAACCTTTCTAAAAGGGATTCTCCATCTGAAACCCCCCATCCGCAGCCCAACAACTACTTGGGATTTGAAGTTCGTTTTGGAAAAGCTCACCCTTCCTCCTCCTGAGCCGGCTATGAGCTGTGATTTGCACTTCCTTTCCTGGAAGACGTTCCTGGTTGCCATCACGTCAGCCCGAAGGATTTCGGAGCTTCACGCTCTGCTTTGTAAGGAGCCCTATCTGATTTTCCACAGGGGCCAGGCGGTCCTCAGAACGAATTCGAAGTTTCTTCTCAAGGTGGTGTCAGAAGCCACGCTGAACCAATCAGTAGAGCTTTCTGTATACTATCCGTCCCCCTGTAACAGAGGTGAGGCACTCCTCCATACCATGGACGTACATCGGATTCTTCGGTTATACTCACCGGACTAAAAAATTCCGTAGCTGTGATCAGCTTTTTGTTTCTTTTGGCCCCAGATCGAAGGGCAAACCGGTGTCTAAGCAGGGCCTTTCCAGATGGTTAGGCAACTGCTTTAGGTATTGTTACCAGAAGTATGAAAAACCTCTGCCGGGTACCATTAGAGGTCATTCTGCTAGTGGCATATAACTGCTTCTGCTGCCTTTTTGCGAAATGTCGCTGCGGCTGATATCTGTGCCGCAGCCACTTGGAGTTCTGTCCATACCTTTACCAAACACTATAATCTGGACATTGCTTCTAGGCGGAGGGCTGGTTTTGGCCTAGCTGTGTTACAGGGCCTTCTGTCCTAGGCTGGGTCCATTTTGGATTCCAGTTTTTTCTGTTGGAGTTATTTCTGTTTCTCCCTAGTTTCTCTCAGTCTCTCTTTGGAGGGACTGCTTGGGACTCTGTCCTATATGTGATGACCTACTGAAGGAACCCTCTCGAAGTAGGATAGTACAGTTACGTAGGAACTTACCGTAACAGTAGATCATCAAGAGAGGTTCCTTCAGTAGGTCATATTTTTCCCTCCCTCTTTCCCCTCATTTTGTTTTTTACGGGTACTCCAAATCCTGTTCGCTCCTGTTGTCAGGCCTCTTCCTGGCTTCGGTGGGAGAACTGGAGGGCAGGCGTGGGGACCACCCACTATATACAGTCATGCTGACGTCAGTCACATGACATCGGGTGGGCGGTCCCACATCAGGGATTGCTAGAAAAGTCTGCCGTGAGGCCCGATGCCAGTCCTGTATGTGATGACCTACTGAAGGAACCTCTCTCGAAGATCTACTGCTATGGTAAGTTCCTATGTAACTGTACTTTCTTAATGTAAGCAAAACCCATGCCATGCTCCTGGGCTCTCCTGCCAGACTTAAAGTGAATCATAACTCCCTCAGTATATCCTGTGCTGATGGTTCAAACACCATGAAGTCTTGCTATATTATGACTATATGCAGTCAGCCACTGCAGCTGAACTGCCCCGGAGAGGAAAGAGTTAACTCCAGAGAGTCTGGAGTTCCACAGCACGAGGGCGCTATACCAAAGCTCTATCTGGCCAGTTTCAAATGAAACTGTCAGATTCTTTACTCCGCTTCACTGAACAGTCGCTCCGGAGATCAGCTCCTTCACATCGGTTCATTTTTCGGTTCAAGCGAGTATTTTCGGTTCATTTGAACCGGCCAAAAGTATTTATTTTACCGCATTTTGGTTAAAAGCTCTATCTGGTAAACCGTAAGTAGAAAATTTAAAGTCTGTGTGGAAATTCAATTATCGGTTCGGTTTTGAACCGATCGGTTTGCTTAATTTAATGTTTTAAAGTGTTGGTTGGGCTTTTAGAGTGCGGTTCCCGGTTCTAAAAAAACCTTGCTTTTAAAATAGTTTTTTCAAATACCCGTGACACGGTTAGGAACCGATAAGGGTGTCTTGCCTGGCACTGCCATCAAAAGGGCAAGTTTTTGGTTAGGCTGGCATTATGTCTGAGAAACCCAAAAGAAAAACCGGGCCCACTGGGTTTCAACACTGTGATGTCTGTGGGGAAGCCTTTGCCAAGGCTGACCCACACACCACTTGTGTTTATTGTCTGGGGGCTGACCACCTCCTGTCAGACTGCCAGGTGTGTAAAAATTTCCCTTCAGCCACCCTGGAAAAGAGATTGGGCCGGCTCAGGGAACGAGAGGCCAAGAAGTCCGCTGACCCGGATGGCCAGCCCAGTCCAGTACCCACTGGACCAGAGGGAGTGCCCTCTGACCAGGGCGAGACTTCCTCGGGCAAAAGGAAGGCTGGTTCAGGGAACCAGTCTCAGTGAAAAAGACAAAGAAATCAGTAGGTTTGGAGTCCAAAATTGTCTCTCCAACTGCTGCAGAAATAGCTAAAGCCATACAGATTGTCCAGTCACTGTCTCAGGGTCCTGCGGAACCACCTACAGTTGGTAAAAGGTTGGTTTGTTCAGTGCCAGTGGTTCAGAGTATGATGTTGAGGAATTTTATGAACCACATGAGGGGGAGGAATTTGATCATTACATGTGTGGCTGGGAGGGTCTGGGCGTGCCCATTGAACCGGACATTTCTCCAGACAGACCTTTAGAATCTCCTCCTATTCTGTCTGAGTCCCTTCTCATTTTATGTTTTACAAAAGGTTGCAGAACCCTCCAGCTTCCTTTAGAGGAAGCTGTGGATGAGCAAGAGGAGCCTGATTATGAAATGATGGTTATACTAGAGTCTAGGAGGTTGTTTATTCCTTTGCATAAGTCATTTAGGAAGCAAACAACAAAGATTTAAAAAAATCCTCATTCTGTCCCTCCTGTAGATAAAAAAATGGACAGAAGATATACCTTGTCAGGCTCTGATACAGACTTCCTCACTGAGCAGTGTAGTCATGTAGGTGTGGTACAAACTGCAGCCTGTGACAAGGCTAATATTCCTCTGGCCTCACATCCTCCTGATAAGGATTCCAGAAAGATTGATGCCATGGCGAAAAAACAGTATATGGCAGCTTCTTTGGGACTCAGGCAGGCAAATTATATGGCTTATGTGGCTAGATATCAGAAATCTAGGTGGGACACAGTATTGCAGTTAGCCAAGCAGGCTCATGGCCAGCTGGCTAGTGAGTTGAACAGGTGGCTGCTGATGGCATTGAAGCCTCTAAGTTCAATTTCATACTGCTGTTGATGTTAATGATGTCTCCTCTAGGGTCATAGCCACTTCTGTAGCTTTCCGTGAGGTTGGCATGGCTCAGATGCACTAATCTGTCCCAAGATACTCAGTCAAAGGCTATGGATTTTCCTGTTGTGGGTAATTTCTGTTTGGGGAACAAACAGAAAACTATATGAAAAGATGGATGAATACAGAACTATCTACAAAAGTGCCCAGGCTAAGGAGAGGCATGCCACCCACAGAGGCACGCCTCCCAGAGGGTAGGGCAGGCCTTTCCACAGGCCTTTTTACCATTCAGGCCTCTCTGCATTTGCACAGAGGGGTTTCTTTAGAGGCAGAGGTGTAGACGGGGCTAGCAAACCTCCCCTCAGCCTCCATCTATTGCTACAGGCACCCTGATGGGGTGCCCAGGGCTGATCTCCTGTACCAGTGGGGGCAGGTTGGTTTATTTCAGCCAGAACTGGGTGTCCCTAACTTCGGACAGGTGGGTTCTGGAGTAATAGGTCAGGTCTGGTTCTCAGCTTCAAACAGTTTCCGAAGATGAGAGCCAGACATTTTCCACCTGCAAATCCTTCAGAAGCCCTTGCTTTGGAAGCAGAGGTTTCTTCTTTTGGACTGCAAAGCAGTAGAAGGGTCCTCTCCTGCTATCAGAGCAAGGGCTGTACTCAAGATACTTTCTTACCCAAAAAGACAGGAGAATGGCGGCCCATTTTAGATTTAAGGTACCTGAACAAGCATCTTTGAAACCAAAGTTCAAAATGTTAACTCTGATAATGATTTTGTTCCTCCTGAGGCCAGGGGACTGGTTAGCTTCCTGGACCTCAAGGATGCCTATTTTCATGTTCTGATCAGGCCTTCTCACCAAAAGTACCTCAGGTCTGAACTCACCCTCAGGCCACTACCAGTTCAGGGCAATGCCCTTCGGCCTTACCTCTGCGCCAAGGGTATTCACGAAATGTCTAGCTGTGGTAGTGGCTCATTTAAGAAGGCAAGGGATTGCTGTGTTTCCCTACCTGGACGACTGGCTCATAGTGGGTCAGTCCCCAGATCAGGTAAAATCCCACTTGCAAGTCACCCAGCAGCTCCTCACTTCCTGGGATTCCTGCTGAATTTACCAAAGTCAGTTCTCGAACCAGTTCAGGTTACTAACTTTTATAGGTGCAGAATTGAATACAGTTAGCCAGGGCATTTTCTCCCTCGGAAAGGGTAGACAGACTCATTGCCCTGGCATCCCTCCTTTACCCCTGCGGGTCTCTCGACCAGCAAGGCATTTTCTGCAACCCTAGGGCACATGGCTGCTTCCACAGCTGTAGTGCAAGGAGCAAGATTCCAGATGAGGGACATTCAGTTCCATTTGAGGGCCTATTGGTCTCAAAGGAGGGATCCCTTCAAATTGGTTCCAGTGACCTCAAACCCTGATCCTGGCCTTACACTGGTGGCAGGATCAAAGCAATCTAAAACAAGGGTTCCTTTCATTCTGTTTCCCATTCCTCACCCTCACCACGGATGCTTCCCTGTTAGGTGGGGAGCTCACTTGGACGACCTGTCCACTCAGGAGTGTGGTCTCCCAGGAATCTCTGCTCCACATCAATCTTTTGGAACTCAGAGCTGTCTTTTAGCTCTTCAGGCGTTTTCAGCTTCTGTCCAGAACAAAGTAGTTCAAGTCAGGACAGACAACACCACAACAATGTGGTACATCAACAAGCAGGGCACTCGGTCATCAGCCTATGCACCAAGCAATGAAATTGTGGTCTCTGGCTTACTCCTGAACACCTCCTGATAGCAGTTCACCTTCCAGGAAGGACAATGTCCTGGCAGATGCCCTCAGCAGGATTTCTCAGGGCCATCACGAATGGGCTCTGAATCCTCAGGTGCTGGGGTCAGTCTTTGCCAGATGGGGCACCCCTCAGATAGATCTTTTCGCAGCCCCAGACAACCACCAACTTTCTCTGTTTTGTTGCAGGCCTCCAGTGCTGGGATCAGTCCCCCGGACGCCTTTCAGTTGGATTGGAAAGGGAAGTTCCTGTATGCCTTTCCCCCCCTTTCCCCTTCTTTTCAGGGTACTAGTAAAAATCAGATCTCGGCCCTGCAAGGTGATTCTGATTGCTCCAGATTGGGCCAGACAGCCCTGGTACCCACTGCTTCTGTCCTTGACAGTCCACCCTGCCCTGAGCTTGCCCAGAGTCCACGACTTACTGGCCTGTGCACAGGGGAGAGTGTGGTATCCGGACCTCAAATCCCTCCATCTCAAATCATGGCTCTTGAGGAGTTAGAATTTGCTGACTTACACCTTTCTCAAGGTGTTTTGGATATTTTAAAGGCTTCAAGGAAGCCTTCCACTAGGGCCACTTACAATTCTAAGTGGAAAAGGTTTTCCATCTGATGCTCTGAGAAGCAGAATCTGCTGATCTGCCCATTTTACTGGACTATTTGGTCCATTTAAATTCCTTAGGCCTTAGGCCAGCTACCTTAAAGGTTCATCTGGCAGCTGTCTCTGCTTTTCTGTCAGCAGGGAAGCCTGCTTCCTTTTCTTCTCACCCTGTGCTTTCCAAGTTTTTTAAAGGGTTACTTCACACCAACCCTCCTTTTCGAGAACCAGCTCCCGCCTGGGACCTGAATGTTTGCATTGCTCAGTTAATGCAACCCCTTTGAGCCTCTGTCCTCAGCAGAGTTCAAGTTTCTGACTTGGAAAACTGTTTTCTAGTGGCTATCACTTCTGCCAGACGATAAGTGAACTACAGGCTGTCAGTGGAAGAAGATTTTATCTCTTTCCACAGAGATAAGGTAGTCCTCAGGACTAACAGAAAGTTTTTGCCTAAAGTGGTTTCAGATTTCCACCTGAACCAATCCATCTCTCTTCCAGTATTTTTCACTGAGCATTCTTCCTCAGGTGAGAGGAGTCTGCACAGCTTGGACGTCAAAAGAGCCTTAAGCTACTATTTGGAACGCACCAAGGGTCACAGGTTCGAATCCCTCCAACTCTTCCTTACCTATGGCGAGGTTGGCAAAGGGAAACCTGCCACTAAGAGGACAATTGCAAGGTGGATTGTCTCTTGTATCCAATTTTATCAAAAACTAGGTAGAGAACCCCCCTCAGGACTGAGGGCTCACTCCACCAGGTGCGGCTGCTAGAGATATTCCCATTCTGAAATCTGTCAAGCTGCTACTTGGAAAACAGTTCACACTTTTACCAAGCATTATTCCTGGATATTCAGTCCAGGAGAGATGCTCGTTTTGGCACAGCTGTGCTTCAGAGCCTATTTCTAAGTAGGTTCTGACCCTCCTCCATGGAGGTACTGCTGTGTAATCTGCATATAGTCATAATATAGCAAGACTTCATGGTGTTTGAAGAAAAATTACTCACCTTAGTAATTGCTTTTCTTCTCATGGAGTCTTGTAATATAATCCTCCTGCCCCTCTCAGAACTTCTACTTGGGTAGGGGTGGCAAATTAGTGCAAGCACTGTGTCATGCCATTTTAGTTCTTCCCTTCACCCCCTTTATTTAGGGTTAGGGAATTAGGTATTTCTGTTTTAAGTAATATGTTGGCCCCCTTCCTGGACTTGAGTCTTGGGGAAGGGGGTCTAATAGTGCTTGTTAGGGAGAAACTAATAATGCTATTATTCATTGTTATTATTATTATTATTGCTGTTTATATTGTTGTTATTCCTACTAGTAGGTAGCCACTTGGCTAGTGTAGAGCTTTCCACACAGACTTGTTGCTTAGTGTTAGCTTCGTAAAGATCTGACAGTTTCATTTGAAACTGGCCAGATAGAGTTTGTATAGCGTCAAGGCCAGGAACTCCCAGACCTCTGGAGTTAACTCTTTCCTCTCCGGGGCAGTTCAGCTGCAGTGGCTGACTGCATATAGTCATAATATAGCAAGACTCCATGAGAAGAAAAGCAATTACTAAGGTGAGTAATTTTTTCTTCCCCGTTAGTCAGTACCAGTTCCTTCACATACCTGGGCGTTGTTCTCGATCAATCCCTGGAGTTCGATCTTCACATCACTGCCACTTGCAAATCTGTTAATGCAAAAATAGGGGGAGCCTACCATACCAGCTATGCCCTCACTCCATCGGCAAGGCTTGTTGTGGCACAAAGCCTTCTGCTCCCTGCACTGGCTTATGGCTCAGTCACCTACCTAGGTGCTACCAAGACCTCCATAAGTGGGACGCTGCTTCCCCATGGTATAAACACCACTGTCAGCTCTATGCTGACCTAAGATGGCCCAGCCGTGCCATTCACCGTCTACTGTCCTGTGGCTCCCTACTGGATTGTATAACAAGATCTGGCCTCCCTCAATCCCTCACCTCTTTGCTTTACTCCCAGACCCCCTCTTATGATGTCCGATCTAATGACCAAACCCCTCTCTACATCTCTAGATATAAAACCACCATGGGTGTACAAGCCTTCTCTTGTGCTGACCCTAAGTTTTGGAATTCTATTCCTCAAACTATTCGTCCAGCACCTACACATGCTGGTTTCAAGAAACTTCTCAGTGAACATCTACTAGCATCTAATCACTGCACGTGTTTCCGTCCACCTTGGCTCATCCATTTTCTCTGTCTCACACGTTGCTTTTATCTTTCTTACTCTCCCCTTTTCCTCTGCATTCGCTCATCTACGCTCACCCTTCTCCCTGTCTTCCTTCTCCCTTCTTTTTCTCACTATGTTTACCAACCCTGTTAACAGCACTTACTGCATATTTGGACATAATACTTGATCAGGCCAATTCTGTACTCGTCTTGCACTTGTCTGTATTTTTGAATATCTCCTAGCTGTATTTTGTTTATATTTTGACTTTTTATAACTCTGTACTTTCACCATTTGCAGATTGTCTGTATTTTCTGCCCACCTGGCGTTGTCTGTCCTATTCAGTGTGCTGCGTCACATTGTTGTTTGCTCATGTATTTGACTTGTATCCTCCCAGGTCGTGCCTGAAAATGGGTATCTCTATGCCTAGTGCATTCACCCAGTTACCAAATGCAAATAAATAAATGAAATGGGTTGGGGGGGGGGGATAAAATCTGTTTTGCTGGTTTTACCAGAAACTGATAAAGAAGATACTGATGTAGCTTATGACAGACTGGAACAAACTCTTAACTCCTGATGCTGCCAAGGTGAATGTTTCCTTAACCTCCAAACAAACCACAGGAATTTGTACCTTGGTAAAGACATTTAACCGTACTTCTGCCACAGTACCAGGCCGAGCAAAAGGGGTCGAGCACGTAATAGTGAAGAAGAATGATTGCCCTGTTAGACAAAAGACATACAGATTACCAAAGTGGTTAAGGAAATACAAAGAATTGTGTAGCATAGAAGAGTCGAGAAGTGCTTGGTCATCACCAGTGGTGATTGTAAACAAAAAAAAGAAGTGGGTGTAAGAATCTGCTTTGATTTTAGGAAATGTAATCGAGCATCAGAATTTGACAGTTATCCTATGCCCAGGACAGATGATTTGATGTACAGACTGGGAAGTGCCAAGTATATCAGTACCCTCGATCTCTCCAAGGATTACTGGCAAATTCCCCTAGCTAAAGTATCCAGAGACGAAACTACTTTTTGTACTCCTATAGGATTCTATCAGTTCACCACCATGCCATTTGGTTTACATGGTGCACCTGCTACATTCCAGTGGTACATTGGTGTAGTTTTAGCCCCACACACTGGTTATTGTGCTCCGTACCTGGATGATGTCGTGATGTACAGTCCAGACTGAAAAAGCCACCTGTAACACCTACAAGCAGTCATCCAATCAATCAAAAAGGCAGGTCTGACAATGTTAACAAGTGTGCATTGGGCATGCAGGAAACCAGATATCTGGGCTATGTTTTGGGAAATGGAGAAGACAAGCCAGAGGTTTCCAAGATAGAAGCTGTAGCTAACAGCCCTGTCCCTAAAACAAAGAAGCATGTCTTGTCATTTTTAGGGCTGGCTGATTATCAGAGATTTGTTCCCAGCTTTGCCGAGTTACTGAACTCACAAAGAAACGGTTCCTGAATAATGTGAAATGGGCCCCACAGGTGATGAGGCTTTTCGGTTCATTAAGGCTGCATTATGTTCAGCCCGTTTTAAGAAGCCCAAACTTTGAGAAACCATTTCTGTTATAGACTGATGCATCAGAGGTAGGCCTAAGTGCAGTCTTGAGTCAGCACATAGATCAGAAAGAACATCCAAGTATCTATACAAGTAGGAAATTGCACGACAGAAGAGGTATTCCACCATTGAAAAGGAATGCCTTGCGGCAAAGTGTGCCATGGAGTCCCTTAAGTTTTACTTACTAGTAGCTGACTTTGTACTTGTAACAGATCACAATCCTCTCTGTTGACTTAACCAAATGAAAGATAAAAATTCTAGAATCACACGGTGGTACCTGGCATTACAGCCATTTAAATTTAAAGTGATGCACAAATCTGGGAAAGAGAATGTCAATACTGACTTTCTGTCAAAATATGGATCAGCAATTGAGAATTCCAAAGGTTGAAAAAAAATGCGAGTTGACTCCTCTGTTTGCTGTGCTGCATATGCACTGAACAGTAAAAGTTATAAGCTAATGTTAGAAGATGATTAAAAAAAAGTTTTGGAAACCTGTTTTTGTAAAACGGGTCCCCTCGAAAAGAGCTGGGTATAGGACAGGGTTGAGTAAGGCCCTGTCCCATTTGTTATACAGAAAGAGTTGAATGCAAGGGTCTGTTCTGTCCTCTCCTTTTCTCGCTGGGTGCGCAACCAACTTTTCTTGTGAGACCTCGGAACTGATCACTCCGACGATTTCGCAGTTCTCTGCCTCTTGTGATCTTTCTACCTTCACTTGCTGTTCTGTCTTTTCTTCCCCCTTACATATCTGCGGGTATAAAAATATATGTGAATCTTTATGAGGAAATGCCACTGATACTGTAATCTTTTGTTTAAAATGTTATATATATATATATATATATATATATATATATATATATATACTGTTGAAATGATTGCAAAAACTATTTGGAACTCGGGGTTAACCTGAAATGCATTTTTTTTTTAAGCTTTTTGCAGAGATGTAAACAAGAGGTCAGTTCTGGGTTACTATGTTCCTTTTGCTGCACCTCCAAGAACATTGAAAACTTACAAGAACATTGCGTGAGAAGCATGTTGTTTTCTTAACGAGTTTCCTAGGCACAGACTCATAAAAAGAGCAGCAATGCTTGTGCAAGAGAGAGACTGAGATTGGAAATTGAGAAGAAAAACTCGGGATTCTGCTTTCTGTTTGTACTGCCATTGTAAATAGTTAAAGTGAACAATTTTTATTTTTTTATAGTGAACAATTTTTATTTATTTGGTGTTAATAAAACGCGATTTGCGAATTTTGAAACTGCTCCTGGTTTTCCTGTGCCTTGACAGCAATGAGGCACATTCAGTTCCTCAACCAGTGGGAGACAGAGAAACTGGACCCCGAGAGATGCCGTCTGGCAGAGTTATTAGGGGCCAGTGACCTAAAACCTTTGGTCATTTTGGTGAACCTTGGCCAACAAAGCAAAATTTGAGGCTTTGCCAGACTCTGAGGCCAAGACCAGAATTCAGCAGACAGTCAAGATGGCAGAGATTACCTGCCGTCATACCTTACTGGTGGCTTATGACGCCATCGACGCTTCCGCCAGAAGCACTGCGACCAGGGTTTGTCTTCCCAGACATTCCTGGTTGCGAGTATCCAGTTTCTCCCAGGATGTCCAAGTGTTCATTCTAGACGCCCCCTTCAGGAGCCCTGGGCTCTTTGGAGGGGAAGTCGAGGACACATTGACCGATCTACAGGAGTGAGGGAAGGCTCTTCGTTCAGTGCACTCCCTGTACCATACCAATCCCAAGTCTTGGCCTCCTTTTTGCCGGCAGCAAAGACGCCAGACAAGGCAGCAACCCGCAAACGGGCTCCCTCTTCTGCCTCTACCGCCTCCTCCCCCCACCAAGTTGCACAGAACATCTGGGGCTGCGCTCCCCAACCCTCCCTCCACCTCTTGACTCGTGGCCCTTCCCCACTCCTCCACCCACAGATCTATCTTCAAGATACAGCTCTTGCAGCAGGTTTACACCATAAGGACTGAAGCCGGCAGGAAGCAGGACCCCATGGAAAACTTCTAGCTAGCTATATGCAGCGGGGGACCATCCCCGATGTCGGCACCGCCCCGTCAGCTACATCATAAAAGGGGGCGGTCCCCAGCATACTCAGGTTTTTTGTGTCCCCCGCCATTGACTCTTGTGCATCGCCTCACAGACACCTTCAGCAGATGAACACCACCAGAAATAATTTCTTCTGTTTTCTTGATTTTTCACTGGAAATCTGTTGTTTTCTTCCCTGACTCCTTCTACAGAAGGACACCCCTCTAAGTGCGCTTGCTGCAAACAGATCCCCTTCAAAGATAGGCGCTCTGCCTGCGTGCAGTGCCTAGGCCTGGATCACGATATCCAGGCCTGTTCCATCTGCCAACATTTCAACAGTAAAACCAGGATCCGCCACGAGAAAGCACTCCAGGGTTTTCTTCTGGAAGAAAAACTTAAAGCCATTGAGAAAGATCATCCTCTTGAGGGGAACCTTCACACAAATCGGGGAAGCACAAGGACAAGCACCGGGACAAGGATAGGGGTAGATCCCAGAGTCTGGCCTCAGACTCCCGGGCCAGTTCCAGCTCCGCCCGGTTGTATCTCTCTCCATCCCGAGCTAGGCCCTCTTCCCCTCCCCCCCCCTCGGTTAAGGTTAGGGCCTTGGGGCTCTAGCTCTGTGTCTTTACAACCACTGAAAACCAAGTCTAAAGTCTTCATGGTCGGAGGCTTCCGACCACCACAAGCATCAGTCCAAGTCGGCGACTAGGCCCACACCAACGCTGGGACATAGATCGTTTGGTCTCCCAACCTCCGAGGGGCTCAGATGTCCCTCCGAGAAAGGCTTCGGAGCTCACATCCCTTAAGTGGATGACAGAGGCTAAGCAGACGCCGGAGCCATCATCTGCCAAACACTCCAGGGACCCGATGCCACCCCCGCCTCCACCACCTGACTCTGGGGGACGTTGGAGGAGGATGTTGGAGCTCATGTCACAGATGACCAAACGTCAGGAGACATTGAAGACGTTGGCCTGCCCAACGCTGGACCCGACTCCTCAGCCACCAATGCCAGGCCCTTCGTTCGGCCTTAATATTCAGGAGGTTAAGGAGCTATTCTCTTTTTGGTGGGACACCATTAAAAAAGACGTACCCCCCAGAGAAGTCTCGCCTCCCGCGGCATCTCCCATGGCAGTAATACCTGAGCCTAAGGATTCTACACCACCACCTAGGGGCATGTCCAAGGACAGAAGTTCAAAGCCAGGGGCCTTCATGCAGGACCCCTCAGGGTCCCCTAGCGACCACAGGCCGGGGACCCGATGAGGTCCGCTCTTGGTGACAACTTATGTTCTGATTCCTCAGGTACCGCTTGGTCACCCTCTCCTTTTGATGCTCCGTCTCCAGACCCTCACGACCTTCCTAGGTTGCCACCTGACGACCCATCCTTCTCTGATATTGAGACACACATTCAGAAGAACATGGGATGGGAGACGGAAGAGTTAGATCCCGAACGGCAACACCTGACACGTTACCTGAGGCAAAAAGACCCAAAGCTTATGGTGGTTCCACTGGGAGTCGAATCACTTACCACCTGTTAGGGTGGCAAAGGATCACCTCCGACCAGTGGGTTCTTCAGCTTATCAGTCAGGGACACTGTATAGAGTTCCTTGACTGCCCGTCAAGACCTCTTCTGCATTTCCGTTACTCGGGACAGCACGCCCTGCTCATCCAGCAGGAGATCTCGGCACTCCTTACCAATGATGCCATCGAGGTCATACTGAGGAACCAGAGAGAAGGAGGATACTATTCCCACTTCTTCCTGGTTCCAGAGAAAACCGGGTCCTAGACCTCGGCGACCTAAACATCTTTGCGATGTACAAACACTTTCTCATGGTCACCCTACCGGGTCTCATTCCCATGCTCAAGCAAGGCACATGGCTAGTGTCTCTGGACATGCAGGATGCATATCTTCATCTTCCCATCACCCGGTCACACAGGAAATCCCTGCGCTTTGAGTTTTTGGAATGCCATTACCAGTTCTGAGCACTCCCGTTTGGCCTGTCTTCGGCGCCACGCGTCTTTACCAAGTGCATGGCAGTCGTAGCAGCAGCCCTCCGGAGACAAGGCCATTATGTCTTCCCTTATCTGGACAATTGGCTTCTGATGGCCGCCTCTTCCCCTGAAGCGCTGGAGAAGGTCATTCTCGACACCTGCTCCCTACTCCAGATAATTCTGCACTCCAGAAAATTCAGACCACCCTCAACAAGGCATACAGGCTCCTAACAGGTGCCCCAAGATTCACCCACACCTGCTCCCTCTATTCCTCTGCCAATCTTCTCAACCTCAGTGAAAGACTCCACTACCAGACCTGCCTACTGACCAAAAAATTCCTACTCGGTCACTCCCCTCCCGGGGTCACAGCCTCTCTCCACCTCGCCACCCACCCCATCAACACCCGCAACTCGGAGAAAGCTGTACTAGCTGTAAAAACCACCCTGGCCCAGAGGTCCTTCCACCACAGGGCCCCGGTTTGGTTTAATGCGCTGCTGGCCGCCATCACTGGCACACCCAAGATTTCCCATTTCAAAGTCACCCTCCGCAACCACCTCCTCAATGTTCGCACCTGTGACTGCAGCTAGCCTGTGCTCTCAAGCCTACCATGACCTATGCCTCTGTCAAAGTCCACTTGGACTGCAACCTCTCACAATTATTCTCATCTCCTTTATCCTTTCTCTCTGCTATGCCTCTGTAATGATTGTTTTCTTTTTTTTGACCAACCTGTATATAATCTGTGTTGACAATGTCTGCAAAACCATACATGACGGCTTTCCTCTGTCAATTGTAACCTGTCTGTTTTCGTATTCTGTCCTCCTTGGTGACGAGGTACTTTTGTAAATGAGCCTCACGGCTCAAAGGTTGTAAATCCGGTATTTCAAATAAATAAAAAAATTCCAGTCTCTAGGGATCACCATCAACCAAGAGAAGTCATCCCTCATTCCCTTGCAGAGACTACATTTCATGGCACGCGTCTGGATACCCGTCAAGGGAGAGCCTTCCTGCCCGAGGACAGGGCGGAATGCATCAGGTCACTGGTAAGGACTATCACAGCACGAAATCTGGTTCCCGCTCAGACCATACTTCACCTGCTCGGACATAAGGTGGCTGCCATCACCACATTTCCCCCTCGATCGCCTCCATATGAATTACTCCGTGGACGCTGCATGCCCGGTGGGACCAGAGGCAGGATCACTTAGACCACCTAGTCAGAATCACAGGCCCAGTCATTCAGGACTTGCAGTGATGACTTGTCCCAGAACATCTTTCCGTGGGAGTCCCCTTTGTGGTGCCTACCCCATCCCTGACTCTCAGCACCGATGCTTCAGGGTCCAGTGGGAAGCTCACCTGGAAGGACCCAGGGAACCTGGTCGTCCCTGGAGGCTCACCTCCACATCAGTGTTTTGGAGATGAGGACGGTCCTGTACACCTTACAGGCTTTACAGTCAGAGATCCCACCGGGTCACATGTTAGTCCAGACAGACGACACCTCGGTGGTATATTAAATCAATAAACAAGGAGGCACTCGCTTCTACCCCCTTTGCAGAGAGGTAAAGCGGGTATGGGGCTGGGTACTACAGCACGGCACCACGCTTACTGCAGTGCATGTTCCCAGTGTGGACAACACTGTTGCAGATCCCCGAACCAGTCAAAGGCCAGAGCTCACGAATGGGAATTGTTACAAGAGGTCGTCTAGGACCTGTTCTTACATTGGAGGACACCAGACGGTAGACTTATTCGCGTCCCCATACAATGCAAAACTGCCCAGTTTCTGCTCGCTAGATCCAGGGCCTGTTTTCTGGCGAGACGCATTGTCCCTCTCCTGGACAGGTGGCAGGTTCCTCTACGCTTTCCCACCCTTCCCTTTGATCCAGAGGGTTCTTCTCAAGCTGCAATCAGAACAAGCGTCAATGATCTTGGTAGCGCCCTTTTGGCCCTGACAGATTTGGTTTTCTCTGCTTCACCAGCTAGCTCTGTAGCCTCCCTTACCCTTACCGGTCAGCTCACATTTGCTGTCCCAGGAGGCCAGCTCCCTGGTCCATCCGAACCTCAAATCCCTGAACCTGCATGCCTGGCTACTAAAGACATAGCACGGGGTCTTGCAGGGGGTTGCCGATATCCTGGTGGCAGCTAGGAAACCATCTACTCACGCCCTGAAATGGCAGAGGTTTTGTCTCTGGGCTCAGGCTCGTGACCTCGATCCACTTCAGTGCCCTGAGAAGTCTGTTTTGGATTACCGCCTATCCGTTTTCCAGTCGGGATTGGTGTATTCCTCTTTGAAAGTACACCTCTGTGCCATTTTGGCATACCACACACCGGTTGGTCAGCGTTCACTAGCCCAGTTAGAGGCTTTCTGCGCGGTGTCTTGCATCTGAGACCCCCCTATAAAGGACCCAGTTCCTCCTTGGGACCTTCTTTTTGTTTTAGAGCAGCTTACGCCGCCTCCTTTTGAACCAGCCACGGATTGTGAGCTTCGCCTTCTGTCGTGGAAGGCATTATTTTTAGTTGCTGTTACTTTGGCAAGGGGAATTTCCGAACACCAGGCACTCATGTGTAAAGAGCCTTACTTGATTTTTCATAAGGACATGGTGTCCTTAAGGATCAATCCCAGGTTTCTTCTCAGGGTGGTTTCAGCCTTGACCTTAAACCAAGATATTGACCTTCCAATGTACTTCCCTAACCATGCTAACCCTTTTGCACACTCTAGATGTGCACAGGATTTTGAGGTTTTACCTGGCCAGAACCCGTTCACACAGTCCGACCAACTGTTTTTATCTTTCACTCAAAGGATGATAGGTGCACCCATATTAAAACAAACTCTTTCCACGTGGCTTTTGAACTGCATTGTTTTCTGTTATCAGAAATGCAACAAGCCCTTACTGGGAGCGGGTAAGGGTCATTCTGCGAAGGGCGGTAACTACCTCCTTCACTGCATTAAAGAACATGGCGACATCTGCCATTTGCACGGCTGCTACGTGAAGTTCAGCGGACACTTTCGTTAGACATTACAGTTTAGACATCGTCTCTAGGTGTAGAGCAAGCTTTGGCCTGGCAGTCCTCCAGGGACTTTTGTCCTGAGAGGTCCCTTTTTCCTTGATCTCTCCTATCCTCCTCCCAACTGGGTTAGCGAAACACCCTTACTGGTTGGAAATCGGTCCTTATGGTGTAACCTGCTGCAAGAGCAAATAAGACTAAGAGTAAGACAGTACAGTTACGTAAGAACTTACCGTAACAGTAGATCTTCAAGAACAGCTCTTGCAGCAGGTAGTTTCCTTCCCACCTTCCCCTCAGGAGGTTTGGTTCTACTTCATAGTGTCTAGGACGCATCAGAATTATTAGTCTTCCTCTGGAAGTGGATCCTCGGTCTCCCCTTCTGAATCACATCTTTATGCTGGGAGTCTCCGACGGGAGAACTGAGGTATGCTGGGGGACCGCCTCCTTTTATGATGAATCTAACGGGAGTGGGGCGGACGTCAGGGGAGGTCCCCCACTTTATATAGCTAGCTAGAAGTTTTCTGAGGGGTCCTGCTGCCTGCCGGCTTCAGTCCTTATGGTGTAATCTGCTGCAAGAGCTGTTCTCGGTCTACTGTTACAGTAAGTTCTTACGTAACTGTACTTTCCAGAGGAACTAATCAGGGGCAGATTTGCCAGCCACCTTGCCGGGTGGGAGGTGATCACAACAGATGGTTGGGTGCTTCAGCTAGGAGCTCAAGGGCACACAATAGAATTCATAGAGAGACCTCCAGAAAATCCTCCAGGTCACTCTCATTACCTGCAGGGTCATATTTCACTCATCAGAGAGGAGATTGCGGCTCTGTTGCAAAAGTCCACCATAGAGCCATTTCCTCTGGGCCAGGTAAGAAAAAGGTATTACTCCCACTTCCTGGTCTTAATGAAGACAGGAGATCTTTGGCCAATACTGGACCTCAGCATGCTCAACCTATATGTCAAGTACAAACAATTTCGCATGCTGACCCTCCCAGGACTGTTGCCACTTCTCCATCAGGGACACTGGCTCTGTGCCCTGGACATGCAGGATGCCTGCCTGCTGTGACAGTAGAATAGGACCCTGTCCCATTTGTTTTGGAGAATGTGTTTACATGCAAGGATTTGCATTCTTTCCTTTTCTGTCCCTTCTCTGGTTGCGCAACCAAATGTTCCTGTGAGGCCTCAGACTTGATCAACCCCAACAGTTTCGCAATTCTTTGCATCTTACTGTATCCGTTTTCTCTTGCCGTCTGTTTTTCTTCCTTGCATATCTATATCAGCTAATATAAAATTATGTGCAAGTCAACGTATGGAATGAAACTGATAATGTGATTACTTTTGTCTGGAAAATATGGTGTTACTGTTGAAATATATACTAGGTGTAGCTTGGCATGACTTTAAAACTAGAAGTTACTTGAGTGCAAATGTCTGAGCCTTCTGCAAAAGCTGGAGGGGCTCAGGAAGCTCTCTGTGTTATAACACATCCTGCCTGAAACTGACAAGGACAGGATATTTGCAAAGGTGGGGGTTGAAAAGTCTTATAAAGACAGGCTGCTATTCCAAGATATTATATATATAATTTTTTTTTTTTTTTTTACAAGAAAGATTTATTTTGTTTCTATACATAGTTTTTAAGAACAAGTTTTTTTTTTGTCTTTTTGTTACTGCTACTAGAAATAAATAGTATTTTTGAATGCTACAACTGCTCCTGGGTTTTCCCTATGCTTCCTGACCTGTGCCTCGATGACACCTGTATATTCCTATATTTCCTGCCCACCGCTGCTTTCTCAGATTTACCTTCCAGGGGAAACATTTCCAATGCAAGACTCTCTCCTTTGGCCTTTCTTTGGCACCCAGGGTGTTCACCAAGTGCTTAACAGTGGTGGTAGTAGCTTTGCAGCGTTGGGGCCACTGTTATCCCATGCCTTGACAACTGTCTTCTTTCAGCTCCGTCGAGGGCCGGCCTGGAGGCTTTTTTAGCGGATACCCTGGACCTGTTCCACAGGGTGTGGGTCACAGTGAATTGCCCCAAATCTCACCTCACTCCTTCCCAGCACCTCAAGGTACTGGATACTTCCCGTGGTCCGGCCTTTCTCCCCTCAGACAGGGCGGAAACGCTGTTGATAAGCATCTCCTCAGAGCCACGTATGATATACCTGATAGTACAGCCAGGGCAGCTGCCACTAGCATCTGCCTTAGAAGGCACTCCTGGCTTAGAGTCCCTGGCTTTGCTGCTGATGTCTAGCAAAAGGTGCTGAATGCCCCTTTTGTGGATCACAAACTTTTTGGTCCTGATGTGCAGAATATCATTAATGACCTGCGGGACTATTAGGTCTGTCCACTCCCTTTATTATACCCAGCCTAGGAGCAGACCAAAGCCCTCCTTTCATAAGGCCTCTCAGAGGTCTGGCTCTGGAACCAAGCTCCAGGGCCAACTCTTCCTTGCCTTCCCCCTCCTCCACCACTGGTCCCTCTGGAACTCTAGGAGGAGCAGCCTCGGCCATGGGTTCTGACTCCTTGCCAGACCCTCCCTCCCTCCAAGTCAGGAGGTATGGTTGGAGGTCAGTTCTCCCTCCATCTGTCCCAATGGAGAACCATTACCACAGATGCTTCAGTCTTGCAGCTCATCAAACAGGGCCATGCTCTAGAACTTCTAGAACAGCCTTTAGATGTTCCACTGTTTCTCGCCTCTTGTCCTTCGGACAGTGCAGGGGTGCTCAGGGAGGTGGTGTTCACCTTGCACAAAAGGGCCATAGAACCAGTGCCCAAGTGACAGAGGAACAAAGGGTTCTACTCCTGGTTCCTTCTGTTTCTCAAAAGAACTGGGGACTTGGTATTCTAGACCTCAGTTAGCTGAATCTTTTTACATTCAGTACAGAAAGTTCTAGATGGTAACTGTACACGGCCTTCCTCCTCTGCTCAATCAGGGAGACTGGCTATGCTCTCTGGACTTGCAGGATGCCTGTCTGCATATCATGGTTTGCCCCCGCACAGGCGATACCTACAGTTCTTAATCCGAGATTCGGTCTTGCAGCAGGCAACACTTTTTGGACTGCAGCCGGCAGGCGACAGGACCCATGGAAAGCGTCTAGCTAGGGTATACCGGGGGGACTGCCACGCCAGCCCACCCTCGACATTATGTATGGTATAAAAGAGGAGGTCTCTCGGCCCATCCCCAGTTCTTTTCCGCCGTTGATAGCTCAAGTGGGACCTCTGCGGATGCATTCAGCTAGTCGACCGCCATTTTTCATCGCACTTACCCACGTTTTATTTTCGCCAAAACCAGTGATTTCTTAATTCACTTGCATGTCGTCTTCTACTCCATCCTCCTCAATCAAGAAGCAGCTTTCGAAATGTGTTTCTGTGGCAAGCAGATTCGAAGGACAGCCATTCGGTCCGTCTCTTCTGCCTAGGGCCCAGACCACAATATTGAGGCCTGCCAGCACTGTCAAGATTTTTACCAGTGCACCTGGCTCCAACGCCAGAAGACCCTCAACCTTCCTGCTTTCCAAGAAGCTATCTGAGATGGAGAAGGAGCTTCATCACAAGAGTTAATCCTCTTCTTCTCACAAAGAGAAGACATCAAGTGGCAAACACAAGTACCAGGAGAAGCATAAGGAGAAACCCCAGGGAGAAGACTGCTCGCGGTCCCCGTCCATATCTGCAGCTGCCGTGGGGTCGTTTCTTCCCCCCCACACACACACACAGGGGGCAGACTGCCTCCACTGTGGCCTCCAGGCTGCTGTTGACCAAACCTCCGTCCCTTATCTCTGTAGCGGGAGATGGTTCTTCGGGGCGTGGGTCTGAGAAGATATCAAGTGGCAAACACTAGCACTGGAAGAAGCATAAGGAGAAACCACGGGCAGAAGACCGCTTGCGGTCCCCATCCATATCAGCGACTACCTCGGGGTCGTCGTCCTGCAGGGGGCCGACTTCCTCCACCGTGGCCTCTGGGCTACTGTTGACCAAACCTCCCTCCCCTTATCTCTGTAGCAGGAGATGGTTATTCGGGCGTGGGTCTAAGTCCCTGGGCTCTAAACTGAGTGGCTCGGTCAGTGGATCCTCGGGCGACAGGTCCTTACCTGTCACTCTCCCGTCCAGGATGTCTGCGTAGTCCTCTCCGATGTCAGGGGCTGACGTTACCAGGCGACATCTGGGGCCATCGCCCTCTTCCAGGAAAGAGGGGAATCTGTCCCACTCAGGAGCCAGCTCCCCTATACAGGCGACTCCTCTTAGGCAGCCGCCAGCTGACTCCCTGGCCCGGCCTCAGCCTACGCCAGTCCCCTCAATGCCAGCTTCTCCACCTCCTCGGGTGACCGCGGGGCCTGATGTCCTTCTTCAGCCAAGGACCCGACGATCAGATGCCGGGTCCAGTTCATCCACCTTGGGTCTGACACCAGGTAACCCGGATATGCCTACACAAACGCCTGAGTTACCACAACCTGATGACCAGATGCTGGAGCCATCTAAGCCTACCCCCCTCCCCCCCCAATGCCGGAAACACCAGCCTTGCTGCAGGACCCTCAGCAAGTCCTAAACAAGCTCTTTGCAGCCTGGTGGGCCTATTTTAAGATAAAGATGCACCCAGGGCACCTCCTCAGCCACCCCCCGGGTCCACCACCAGACAAGCCTCCAGTTAGCCCACCTACTCCCCCTCGTATGGGGACTACCCCAACACCAAATGGGGGTGATACCCCCTTCCCTTTTTTTTTTTTTTTGGTTGCTGTTTTTGTACCACCTCCATCTCTGAATCTGCTTCCTTTCCCCAGGGTCCCAATAGAGGGCTCACTCCAGCCTCAGATAACTCCCCAGGCAGGGTCGGAGTGGACACCCCCAACCCTTCCAGACAATGTGCAATTGTCAGGCAGCCCATTTGCCTCCACTGCCTTAACACCGGGACCCATATCCCTGAGCAGATATGGGGCTGTTTACACTTTTCTGTGGAGACGTGGTTGTGTAATGACGTCAAGGCGGATGCCAATGTCGACCACGCTCCTCCCCACTGCTCTGGCACTGAGCTGCCATGCCCCCAGCCTCCGCTAGAGGCTGGTCCAGCCTTGGGCCTTCCACCACCAGACGAGCAGTCTTGAGGATGTTCAGCCTCCCCTCCCCAGCTGGTCCTCCAGTTCCTGGGCTTGTTCCCGAACCCAGGTAGCTGGCATCGCAAGCGGTAGCACTACCGCTGCTCTGGTAGGCAGACCTGATGTCCCCCTTCCTAAAGGTCAGCTGAGTAAGCAACCACATTAGCCCTCCCCAGACTTGGGGGATTCGGACAGGTACTCCTTCCTTTCTTCTGACCAAGGGGACTGTGACGAGCTGGAGGGTGGCAGAAACACCCCTTCTAGGATCGTGGATATGTTGTTCATCCACACTTATTAGCATGTCCCTTTCCCCTTTAAGGATCACCGGAAGTCTTCAAGCTGGCTCCTCCCACCCACCCGGTGGTATATACCTCGGCTCCACCCCATGACATCAGATCTTCCTTTTCGCAGGAAGAATCAGATTGCCTCCCTCGTGCTCACGCATTTTTTAGGCCCTTGCTTTCAAAACCTTGGATCTACTGAAATTAAAACTCATTCGAGTTAGCGATCGCGCTTTTGCGTCTTCGATCATGGAAGAAAAATCATCCCCTTGATTTTGCGGGTGTCCTTACGGCCAGAAGATGTCGCGCACCAATCCTCATCTCACATCCGTCTGCTGCCTAGGTGTCGGCCATGACACCTCATTCTGCAGCTTTTGCTTGGCCTTCTATACCAACGTTCTGGACAACCACCTGGCACGCTTAAAGTTGGGGAGACCAGAGAAAAGGAATCCGGTGAAGTCCAAGAAAGCTAGGTGGGCAGTTTCCACGGCCGCGGGCTCCGCCGAACAATTGGATCACAAGACGGCGTTGAGGAAGAAGCGGCTCATGCCGACGACACTCTGGGCTTCTTCGTTCCTCTTGACCTATGCTCTGCTTTTTCAGGCTCCTTCCGGGAGTTGTGCCAGTCTCTTCCCACCCGGGGAGAGGCGCCTGCAGGCTCGCACTCCTCCCGATCCCATAAGCGGGAGAAGGAACAGAGTAAACTTTCATCTCGGCGAAGGCGCTCTTGAGACCGATAGAGGTCCCAGTCCCAAGAGCATGCGGTCTCAACTTTGGTCGAGATTGCTTCTTCGGCCGCTGGCTTTTTGAACCTTCCGTCGGGCCAGACGACTGAAGATGAGGTTGAGATTGTCATCGACCCCATTGACCCACTGTTGCCAGCTCTGGCCGACTACTCCTTGGAAAGGACTTCGGTCCTTGTCTTCCCCAATGAGGAGACTGGTGTTGCCATCAAGGACCTGGTTCTGGACCCCCAGAAGTCACTGGTCTCGCCGGTGTCTCCAGAGCGACTGAGTCAGCCCGCCTGATCTCGGTCGAGGTCTAGAACCTCCTCGACAGATAGGCTGAGGAAGAGCCATAAGCGCTCTAAGAAGAGGCAACGCCATCGGTCGTCCTCGGATGAGGAGAGGCAACAGCTGATTTTGTCCGGGCACAAGCCGACTCAGGCTCCTTCCCGGGCCATTACTTGGCTTTCGCCTCCTAGGCCGAAGCTGACTCCTCTGGAGCTGAAATCTTCGGTTCCCCCACCCGTGGCCAGCAAATCCACCTCTATGGCCTAAACCGTCTTCTCCACCCATCGTGGTGGAACTGCCGCCTAAGCAGCCCGTGGAAGGGGCCCCTTCGAAAGAAGACAGACTGGACACCGGACTTCCCCGGCGTTTATCGGTCACGGTCACCCCTGACTGCCCTCGACATTTTGAGGGTGATTTGGGTGGCAGGCCGCTGTATCCAGACTCCTTTGATTCGGATGTTACCGGGGCTTCACTCTCATCCTTGGGATGATGTCATCCGTTGGCCTAGGAATGGAGGCAGGTCCTTACTCCTTCCAAGGGATCCTTCGTCTCATCTCTGAGTCCACAGGGATGCCCCTGGAACCCATCCAGAAGAAGGCGGAGTACCCTCTTACAGACATCCTTAAAAGAGGGGATACCCTGGCTGAGGTCATTGTTGGTCCAGCACTCAAACTCTGGCAGTGTCTGGCCTCTTCTCCAGCACCATCTGCCCGCATGGCCCGCAAGTATGCGGTGCCCATGGGGTCCCTTGCAGGGTTCACAGAGCACCCTTCGGCCGAGAGCCTGGTGACCGCCTCTGTGTTTAAGCGTACTGGCAGTTCTGCAGACACTGACCGACCTCCCGACAGAGTCCGAGCTCTTGGACCATTCGGCGAGGAAGGTCTATGCGGCTTCCTCCTTGAGCGTTCGTCAGGCAAGTTTAGCTGTCATGGCACACTTCTGTCATGCCCTTGGGTCATTAGGCGAAGTCCTCCCACATCTTCCCGCGGACATTCAGACCACAGTCAAGCAGGTCCGAGACCAGGGACAAGCTGTTGCAAAACAGCAGCTCCAGACGGCCCTGGACATTGGGGACTCTTGTGCCCACTCAATGGCTGCCACAGTTGCCTCGCACCACAGGGCTTGGCTTTCCTCCGTCCTGGCAGATACTCAGCACAAATTAGCTGACGTGCCCTTCCTTGGGACCAACTTGTTCAGCCCAGGAGTGGCTGGTCACCTTTAGCGCATAGAACAGTCCAGTGCCACCTTGGATGCCACTTCTGCCATAGGTTCTTCGGGCAAGAACCAGAAGAAGAAGCCCTTTTAGTACTCTTCCCCTGCAGCTCACCAGTCCTCTTTTCAAGGGGGACAGCAGCATCAGCAGCAGGCTCAATTTGGCGTCCTCAGCCCAAGCCTGGACCCCAAGAGGCCCGTAAAGGAGGCCGAGGCTCAGGTCCTGGAGCCTCCTCCAAGTCTGCTCAGTGACGGGGTGGGGGCTGCCACCCCTACTCCCGTCACGACAGCTCTGGGTCCTCCCATGAGGGGTTGGCTCTGCCACTTCCTTTCCGCCTGGTCCGCTGTCACTTCGGACAGGTGGGTTCTCAAAGTGGTCGGCCAGGGACTGCCTCTAGAGTTCGAGCAGTACCCTTCCCGCTGAGCCTGCGCCCCTCTGGAGGAACGGATATCCGCTCACACCCAGTCAGCTCTTTGAGACGACGTTGCTCAGCTCCTCTTCAAGGAGGCAGTAGCTCCCGTGGTGGATCCTCCAGCAGACCCAGGTTTTGTCTCCAGGTACTTCCTGGTGCTCAAGCGGACGGGGGGCTGGCACCCCATTCTAGATCTCCACGACCTGAATCAATATCTCAGGGGTCTCACCTTTCGGATGGTCACTCTGTCCCAGATCATTCCATCCTTGGAACAAAACGTGGTTCTGTTCACTGGATCTGCAGGACGTGTTCTTTCACGTCCCAATCCATCTGTCCCATCAGCGGTTCCTCCACTTCAGGTTCGAGGGGACCCGCTAAGAGTTCTGAGCCATGCTGTTCGGCCTGTCATCGGCCCCACGGGTCTTCACCAAATGCATTGCAGTGGTGGTGGCCCATCTATGGCATCCGAGGATCAGAATTTACCCCACCTTGACGACTGGTTTCTGGCAGGTCACTCCCTACAGGAGGTGGCGAGAGCCAGGGATCTGGCCCTCTAGACCTGCTCCCAACTCTGCCTCCTAATCAACGAGGCCAAGTCGGAACTCGTGCCTTCTCAGGTAATGGGCTTTATCAGGGCAGAGCTCGACTCTTGTCAAGCCAGAGCTCGGCTCCCAGCGGACAGGGCGGAGGTTCTTTGCTCCTTTGCCCAATCATTTCTGGTTGGGCAATTGCACCCTGCCTGGGACTTTCTGGGCCTTCTGGGTTACATGGCGGCATGCACTTCCGTGGTCCATTGGACCCGGTGGTACATGCGCCCCCTCCTGTGGGAGCCGGCCGCCCAGTGGACTCAGCGCCATGGTCAATCTGACCAGCTGATCACTGTAACCCAAAACATGTGGGACGCTCTCCAATGGTGGACCGCCCCAGACCGGTTGCAGGAAGGGATCCTGTTTGTCCGCCCCAAGCCGATGGTCGTTCTCACAACTGATGCCTTTCTCATGGGCTGGGGAGCCCACATGGGGAACAAAAGGGCCCACGGGCTCTGAACCTCCGAGGAGTCCCGATGCCACATCAATCTGTTAGAGCTCAGAGCAGTCAGATTGGCACTGTCAGCTTTCTCTTCTCCACTTGAGGCCAAGTGGTTCAAGTCCAGACGGACAATACCACGACCATGTACTATCTCAACAAACAGGGCAGCACGCACTCCCGTCTGCTGTGCAAGGAGGCACTCCACATCTGGACCGTCGTGAGCCGGTTGGAGGCGAATCTCCTAGCCATCCAAGTGGCAGGAGCCTCGAACCATCTGGCGGATGCTCTCGGCCGCTTAGGCCAGATATCCCATCCCACGAGTGGTCTCTTCATCCAGAGGTAGCTTACAGCCTGTTCTCCCATTGGGGCAAACCAATGGTGGACCTGTTTTCCTCCAGGGAAAACACCAAACTGAGGCTGTTTCATGCCTGCCCCCCTCAACAGGGCTCACTGCAGGAGGATGCCTTCTCGAGGCCGTGGACCCCAGGACTCCTCTACCCCTTTCCTCCATTTCCAATGATGCACAAGGTTCTTCTCAAGGTGAGGATGGACAAGGCGAAGGTGATCCTGGTAGCCCCAGATTGGCCGTGCCAGTTCTGGTATCCAGATCTCCTCAGCTGCATTCCCCCGGAGCACTTTTGTACACGCCCGGACCCGATATCACTCAGTCAGGGGAAGGTATTCCATCCAGACCTTCAATCCCTGCACCTCACAGCCTGGTACCTGAGCAGCTAGTTTCAGGCTTTTGGGTTTTTCCCGAAAATGTCTACACTGTGGTGGAGGCATCTAGAAAGGAACCGACCAGGAAGTGTTATGCCTTCAAATGGAAGTGGTTTTCCATTTGGTGTCTGACAAGAGCCTGGACCCTCTGTCCTGCTCTGTGGCTAACATTCTCTACTACCTTTGGTCTCTCTCTGAAGGGGGTCTGCTGTCATCGACCCTTAGGGTGCACCTGGCAGCCATCTCTGCTTACCTGGCACCGGCCTGTCAGCCAACAGCGCAAGAAACAGTGGTCGGGCGCTTTTTCAAAAGCCTGGATCACATATCCCCTCCAGTGCGTGAACCTCCACCTCCATAGGATTTACTGCTGCTACTGGCAAAGCTCATGGGCAAGCCATTCGAACCCATGCACAAGTGCAAATTGTCACACTTGTGGAAGACTGCCTTCTTGGTGGCTATCGTGTCAGCCAGAAGGACAGGGGAGCTTCAGGTGCTTTCGGTGGACTCCCCTTATCTGGTCTTCCACAGGGACAAAGTTGTCCTGCACCCCCACTGGAAATTCCTTCCAAAGGTAGTGTCAGAGTTTCACCTTAACCAGGTGTTGACTCTGCCAGTATACTACCCTAATTACACCTTGGAGGCCGAGTACAGGCTCCATACTTTGGACCTGAGTCGTGCTCGCTCCTATTGTAAGGAGAGGACGGCGGAAATGCGTGGAGAGGCTTGCCAGCTGTTTGTCACCTACACTGAAGCCGCTTCTGGCAAACCTGCAGGGAAGCGGACTGTTGCAAGATGGATTACATCCTGCATAGGTCTGTGCTATGAGTTGGCGGGCAAGGAGCCTCCCAGAGGGATAAGAGCTCATTCTACCTGCCATACTGCTGCATCGGTGGCTACTTCCAGGAACATCCCTATCCAGGAAATCTGTCTGGCTGCTACCTGGAAGTCAGCAAACACCTTCATCACCCACTACAACATCGATCTTGAGTCACGCTGGGATGCTAGTTTTGGGGCCTCAGTTCTCCAATCTCTGTTTCCTAAGTAGGGGGTGTGCACCTTGCCTCCCTCCTCCCGGAGAACTGCTAGGAGTCTGCCAGTGAGTGTGGATGAACAACATATCCACGATCCTAGAACAACAGGTAACTCACCTGAAATAGTAGCTCTTCCTTCGAGAGGGTTCTTGCAGTAGGTAATTACATATAGGACTGAAGTCGGCAGGCGTCAGGACCCCACGAAAAAAATTTATAGCTAGCAGTCTCTGGCGAGGGACCGCCCCCACGTCAGGTGACCGACGTCGGTATAAAGGGACGGTCCCTCACGCCCGCTTTCCAGTTCTCTCCTGCCGTTAGCTTTCGACAGCACCTCGTGGTTAAGTTCCACTGCTCGTCAATCGTCGCCAGTAGTTATACCGTCGTGTTTTTTTTTTGTTTGTTTTTTTCTAATATATTCGTCAGGATTCTTTTACCTGCTGTGTATGTCGTTCCCTACCACGTCCGAGCACAAAAACAAGTGCAACTCATGCGGCGCCCAACTCCCGCACAAAGTCGGCCATTCTCGGTGTCTCATCTGCCTAGGCCCTGACCACCCCGTGGATTCCTGTCAGCACTGCCTGAAGTTCAACATGGCTACCCGCAGAAGGCAGCGGTCCCTGTAGGCTCACATCCTAAAGAAGATGATGTTCTCCATGGAAAAGGAGCTGAAAAAGCTCTGACAGGCTTCCACCTCCCCCGAGGGCCTTAAGGAGAAGGACCGGGACTCCTCATCCGTGGCTCAGAGCGACTTCAGCTGGGGTGCCTACCCTTCAGGTAATGTCCTCCGGGGACCATTCCCCTGACGCCGCTTTAGTGGGACTGAGATGGCATCGGTCCCCGGTTGGTTCGCGTGGGCCAGGCGGGAGCCTCGGGACAAAGGCATCCACTCCCAGTAGGGCCGCCCCTGCGCGTACCCTTCTGGTTGAGCCTCTCTGGTAAGTTGGGTGTCTGCTCTCCTCCGTCCCGCTGGAGCCGGACGAGTCGCCGCCACCCCTTCGGGCAGCGACGGCCGGCCAACCCACCTGTCAAGGTCCTCCTGCGCAGCCTCGGGTGCTGGGTCCGATCAGTCAGATGTCGGCTCCTCCGTCCGCCCGGATCCCGCCGCGACAGAGCCTGCGCCAGATCCTTTGGTCTTATCCGATGCTGCTGGCTCCCCGCAGCCTTCGCCACTGCTGTCCGAGGCCCCTGCTTCTCCCCAGCTGGACCCGGAGGATCCCTCCGGCCCTTCCCCGGCACCGCTGGGGACTGTAAGGTGCCTCCGTCAGGCCTTCCTCCCGTAGGTCCGGATGGCCTGACGCCGGACCCGACGCCCACCGGGCCACCTGTCCCTGGCCTGCCTGCAGGGCCTCTTCCAGGATCTTCTACCCCAGTAGAGCCCCCTGGCTCCGGATCTTATGCCATCTGATCTGGCTCCACAGTATCCGGCACCGCAGTACCCAACGCAGCAGAATCCGACACCACAGTACCCAGCGCCAGGCTTCCCGCCATTGGGCTACGGATACGTGCCCTTCAGATACCCCCAGTATCTGTCTCCCCCTCCTCCTCAGCCGCCAGTGGATCTGAGGGGGAGACTGGCTTCTTGGTGGGCTGAGGCCAAGGCTCAGCTCACCAGGAAGGTGGAGAGCCACCTTCCGACAATGGTCCCGGATCCCCGTCGCTGGGGGCAAGAGACCTCCTCCCCAACCCAGGAGCACTACTAGGGGTCTAGGAAACAGGGTGGCACCTCGCCCCTGGGGCAATGTTCCTTCCCCGAGTGGAAGGGGTCTGCCCCCTTCTCCTTCGGACGCATCGGAGGACTCCGATGACAGCTCCGATCCGGACGAGCCTTGCACTCCTGACAAGCCCAGGCCCAGGACTCCCCGAAGTCCCCTCCAGAGGATCCCTCGTTTACGACGTCGCTAAGAAAAATCCAGGCTTTTCATCAGTGGAAATCTCTGGAGCTGGATCCACAGAGGCAAAAGCTAGCTGCCCATTTGGATTTGCCCGAGGTGTCTCCCACGTTAGTTCCACCCTGGATCGAGCCTCACGTCAACCTCGTTTCCACTATCTGGAAACAACCGTCAGCTTTAGCCCCCCTTCCTCAGAAGGCAGATAGGCTGTATCAGGCTCCCGAGGGGATTGACATTCTTTCATCACACCCCAAGGCTGATTCGATCGTGAATAACGCCGTCCACGGCCATTCGGCTAACCCAAAACACCTGAGCTCGTCCCCACCTGATAAGGTATGGCAAGAAGATCTTTTCTTCTTCCACTCTGGGTATCAGAGCCTTGAACTACTGTATGTGGCCCACGTGGGGGATTACCAGAAGGCTATCCTTAGTAAGGTGGAAGCCAAGTTGGACACCCTTCCTCAGTCCCAGACTAAACAGGAAGTGGCAGACCTGGTCCGCTCCGCACGTTCGGCCAGTAGGCACATGCTGTGCGCTACTTACGATGTAGTGGACGCTTCTGGATGAAGTTCACCATTAGTCTGTGGCGACATTCCTGGCTTCGGGTGTCAGGTTTGGCCTCAGAAGTACAATCTGCCATCCAGGACACCCCATTCCGAGGTTCGGTGTTATTCGGTGGTGATGTCAAGGACATCATTATCGGACTGAGAGAGAAGGGCACTGCTCTCAAGGAGGTTGACTCCATGTACAGAGCTCCTTGGGCGCAGCATCGTTCGTTTCGCTGTCGCACACGGCCTAAGGCGAAACCACAAGGAAAGTGGGCCAACAAACGCCAGGCCCCTCCGGCTGTGAGACCCCACCCCCACCCAAACGGGCTGCAGGAGCTCCAGCCGCGGTGCTGCCCCACACCTCCTGACTCCTCCTCTCCCACAGCCTCTGGTCGATCCAGAGGAACGGGTAGGCGGAGATTCTCCCTACATCTTCTGGGTGGGGAGAGGATCACTTCCACTCTTGGGTCCTTCAGCTCATAGCAGAGGGCCACACCATAGGATTTCTTCAGAACCCTCCGCCCCCAGGTCGTCTTACTCCCCGAACATCTTCTCAGGGTTCAGGAAGAAATCTTCTCCCTTCTGTTGAAGGAGGCAATAGAATCTGCCTCCCACCCCACCCCGGGGACAGGCTTCTACTCCCATTTCTTCCTGGTCCCCAAGAAGACAGGAGACATGAGGCCCATTCTGGACCTCAGCTCCCTAAATCTGTTCATGGAGTACAAAAGGTTCAGGATGCTCTCCCTACAGAGTCTCCTGCCCCTCCTTCGGCCGGGACTGTGGCTGTGTGCTCTGGACATGCAAGACACATACCTGCATATCCTTATCCGCCCTTCCCACCGCAAATACATCTGGTTTGCTTTCCAGGGGGACCACTACTAGTTCAGGGCCCTCCCATTTGGTCTTTCCTCGGCCCCCCCGAGTATTCACCAAATGTCTGTCTGTGGTGGCTGCCCACCTGCGTCCTCGGGGAGTGCAGGTTTTCCCATACCTGGACGATTGGCTCCTGACGGCCCCATCCAGGGAGGAGCTCCTGTGTTCCCTTTTCCTTACCAGGCAGGTTTTTACTAGCCTGGGTATTACCATCAGCCGGGCCAAATCCCATTTGATCCCGTCTCAACGCCTCCAGTTCATTGGGGCGATTCTGGACTCAACCACCGGTATGGCCTTTCTACCCCCAGACAGGGTGGCCACACTCCAGGCTCAGGCAAGCTTCTTGTCTTCTCACAGGCAGATTCCCGCCAGGTCGGTCCTTCGCCTCCTGGGGCTCATGGCGGCTGCAATTCCAACAGATCTTCCTGGACATAAGTCTCCACCACTCATTCACACTAGTGGGATCTGCGCCGGAGGCACTAGGACCCATCGGGAGCAAACTTTTTGCCGGAGGGTCGGCGCAAGAGATGGCGCCGCGAGCGCTGGCTCGCGCGGTAATGACTATCTCGGCGACGTTACCCTCCAACCGTTCTCGTTCTTTTCCTCACCGCCGAGTGCGCTCGGTAACAACGCCCGCTTTCGGGAGTCAAACTTCAAACTAGCGGATAGTTTTCAGTTTATTTTTTTGTAATATTATCTCATGATAGTATCGCTAGATTTATTCTATTTCATCATATTTCTATTATATTTTAAATTTAATATATAATAAAGAAGTCTCGGCCTACTTGACTGAGTCCACTCATGAGCAGGTCAGGTGACGGTAGGAGACTTCGTATGAAAGTTGTTCAGTCAGTGGGCTGGGTCCGTCAGCCCCTTCTCTCAGCTGGGTTCCCACAACGGTCAGTCCGATGTCTGGGATGGGCGGTCCTCACCAGCATAAAACAAACAGTCGTATTCTCGCACCGTCGGCCTCGAAGCTCTTCTTCGCCCACAGGTCAAAAAAGAGAAGGCATCACCGGTCGCCTCTGATACATCTGCAATTTAGATGGTCGGTTATCGCCAGGTTGCCAGTCTCTCCTTCGGAGTCGCCAACTTCCGGTTTCCGTCTGCTTCGCATCGGAGTCCCACCCGCCTATAGGTAGGTTCCAGATGAGCAGTTTCATCAGTGGGCCGCCTTGCGGAGCCGATGGGCTCGAGGTTGGTTCTTCTGCCTGGCTCGGTTGCCCGAGCCTTCGGGCTCGTCGGGCGATCAGGTAGGGCGGTTGGACCTCCCAGTCGCGCGGGCGCCTTTCGGTGCCAGCGACTGCAGCTTAGGTGTTTCCTCACATGGCTGCGGCGCAGGGGCCACACCGATGCCCTTATCTCCTGGTATTTTCTTCTCATGTTTTCCAGGTTCCAGGAGGGTCCTCGGGCTTATCCGCTGGGTGTTCCTTGCGCTTGTCGGCCAAAGGGGTCTTGGGCAGCCTGCCCGGCGCCGGAGGGTCTCGGGCGGTGCCGCGGTGCCTTGCAGCAGTGCCGGGCGTGGCTGCGGTGCCGCTGCCACTGTCTGCCTCGGGCGCCAGGCGCTGGCCGCCGACTTGTCATTCTTCGGGCACCGGGGTCCTCGGGACTCTCCTTCTATCAGTTCTTCCTCCTCTCCTATTTTTCACCCTTTCCTGTCCAAACAGTCCTTTCTGGACTATCAGGAGATGATGTTGAGCCTTGACCCAGACCTTCTGGGTGATGAAGTGGAGGAAGCAGGTTCTTTCACTGCTACAGAGCCTGTGGTCGAGGACCTGTCCTTTAAGTCTCTGTTGAGGAACCTGAGTTCCACTTCTTCTCTCCAGACTACAGACATCGATCCTGGAAAAGATTAAGACTCCAGTATCTTCATGCTTCTGAGATCCCTAGTGGATTTGACCCCTCCGACTCAACCTTCCTTCGAGACGCTGTCTCAAATGGTATGGAATAATTCCTGCTCTTACTCCCCGGTGGCTAAATCCATTGATAGGAAATATTCAGCCCCAAGGATCGGCCCCATTTTGGCATCTCAAGCCTTTGCGGATCCTATTGTAGTCCTGGCAGAGAATGATAAGGTCGTTTTCCTCGTTACTACAGCTTCGACTCTATTAACAAAGAGTCTTGTAAAATTGATACATTAGGTTAAGAGAGTCTTTGCTGCCTCCACTCTAAGTATGCGTATTGCCAGCTATCAAGGCTATTTTTCTCTCAGTATGAGTATATCCTTGTGGCACTTTATCAAATCGAATGGTTGAAGCTCTTTCCAGATTCTACCAAGTCAGAGCTTCTTCTTAACCGCTACCAGAGGTATTGAGTCTAATAACCAACAGGTCAAAGCCGCCATGGACGCCGACACTGCTTCGCTCAGCAGCCGCAGGTATTTGTATCGACGCCACTCCTGGCTGTCGCACTTCTGGGCTTTACTGAATGATGCACAGCAGCAGGTAATGCGCTGTCTTTTGATGGCTCATATCTTTTCGGTCCTCAGGTGAGAGCAAGCCCTAGAGGCCACTCAGAAGACTAGGTCGGCCATTAAGCTGGCTAGACCTCCGCCTACTCTCTCGGGGCATGTAGGTAAACGCCAGTTTCATAGTTGCTAGTCCTTTCGGGGCAGAGGGGAAGCTTCCATAAAGCCAACCTGCCCAACCTCAAAAGAAGATGCGCTGCAGTAGAACGTGAGGGGCCTAAAGCCCCAGCGCTACCTTTATGAATTGCTGGCCTGTTCCATCCCCACTGCCCGAGGTGGAACTTTCTCCGGTGGGAGGTCGTCGATTGTACTTCTACAACCAGTGAAGTCCATAACCTCGGCAAATGGGTCCTTCGATAATTCGAGGAGGGTTATTCTCTCAATTTTCTGGAAACCCCCGAATCGCCTCTCTCCCAAACGGCAACCCAGGTTGTCAACCTCAGACCTCCCTCGCCGAGATCCAGGGCCTTCTGAACAACAGGGCAGTAGGAACTCGGTGCCCTGCATCAGCTAAACACAGGTTCTACTTCCCACTACTTTCTGGTTCCAAAGAAATCTGGGGATGCTCTATTCTAGACCTCAGAAAGTTAAATAAATTCTCCCCAGGGAGAAATTCAGAATGATTTCTCTGTGTACCCTGTTACCTTTGCTGCATCAACACACTGGCTAGCCTCCCTGACATGCAGGACGCTTACGCAGCATATCCCCATCCACCCGAGCCATCGCAAATTCCTGAGGTTTGTGGCTCTGGGTCAACACTATCAGTTCAGAGTCCTGGCCCTTGGTTGTCTCTCGCCCATGAAGTCTCTACAAAGTGTTGTGCAGTTCTTCAGCAAGGATCTCAGGAAGCTCGACTCCCGAAAGTGTTTCCCTACCTGGACGATTGGCTCCTAGCAAGCCCCTTCCAGCCAAGGGACCCTGAAGCTGCTCAAACGGCCTCCCGCCTCTTCTTACGCCCACATGGGAGTTCTGCTGAATCTCGAAAAGTCACAGCTGCAGCCTCCCAGAGGCTCTTTTTCATAGGGACTCTTCTGACACCTCTTCCGCTGGCGGCTTTCCTTCCAGAGGACAGAAGACTCGACATCCTTCAGATGGCCTACATCGGGGAGAACAGATCGGTCACAGCTCTCGATGCAACGTATGTTGGGTCTCATGGCGCCCCAGTGTTCACTGTACCCAGCTCAGTTACACATGAGGACCACCCAATGGATGCTCTCTACCAGTGGTCACCACCTCTCACCCCCAGTCTTATCCCAAGCTTCCATAAAAGCCAACCTGCCCAACCTCCTCAAAGAAGATGTGCAGAACGCTGCGAGGCCCAAAGTTCCCCAGCGCCATCTTATGAATTGCTGGCCCAAGTTCCATCCCCACTGCTGCCCGAGGTGGAACTTTCTTCCAGTGGTAGGTCGACTGATGTACTTCACAACCAGTGGAAGTCCATAACCTCGATAAATGGGTCCTCTGATAATTCATGAGGTTATTCTCTCAATTTTCTGAACCCCCTCGGATCGCTCCTCCAAACGGCAACCCAGGTTGTCAACCTCTCAGTCAGACCTCCTCGCCGAGATCCAGGGGCTCCTGAACAACAGGCAGTAGATCTGGCGCCTCAGATCAGCTGCTTTAGCACAGGGTTCTACCCCACTACTTTCTGGTTCCAAAGAAATCTGGGGATGCTGCCTATTCTAGACCCTTAGAAAGTTAAACAAATTCTCCCCAGGGAGAAATTCAAATGATTTGGGCACCGGTTGGCCTTTTGGCTGCATCAACACGACTGGCTAGCCTCCTTGACATGCAGGACGCCACCAGCATATCCCTATCCACCCGAGCCATCGCAAATTCCTGAGGTTTGTGGCTCTGGGTCAACACTATCAGTTCAGAGTCCTGCCCTTTGTTGTCCTCGGCTCCCGGCAGTCTTACAAAGTGCTGTGCAGTTCTCAGCGCATCTCAGGAAGCTCGACTCGCGAGTGTTTCCCTACCTGGACGATTGGTTTCCAGCAAGCCCTTCCAGCTAAGTGACCCTGAAGCCGCTCAACGGCCTCCCGCCTTTCTACGTCCATGGGAGTTCTGCTATGAATCTGAAAGTCACAGCTGCAGTCTTCCCAGAGGCTCCTTTTTCATAGGGACTCTTCTGGACACCTCCTTCCATGTAAGGCTTTCCTTCCAGAGGACAGAAGACTCACATCCTTCAGATGGTCTTGCTACGCTTGGGGAGAACAGATCGGTCACAGCTCTCTCGATGCAACGATGTTGGGTCTCATGGCTGCCTCAGTGTTCACTGTACCCTCAGCCTGCTACATGAGGACCACCCAATGGATGCTCTCCGCTCAGTGGTCACCGACCTCTCACCCCCAGTCTTATCCCATCAAGGTGACAGAGCCTTGCAAAGGTCTCACCTGGTGGTCCTAAGAGAGCAATCTTCCTGGAAGGATTCCCTTTGCTTCCTCTGGATCATCAGATTCCATCACTACAGACGATCGCTGATGGGAGGGGGAGCCCACTGTCGCCTCTCCCACTCAGGGTGTATGGACTCAGCTCTGAGGCTCAGCTTCACATAAATGTCCTGGAGATGAGAGCAGTCCTCTATAAGCGATCCGAGCGTTGAAGGATATTCTTTGTCACAAGAACATCTCTTCAAACGGACAACAAAGCTGTGATGTATTACGTCATCACAAAGTGTGCTCATTCTACTTTGCAGGGAAGCAATGAGAGGTGGGAGTGGTGCTTTGGAGCACAAGTCTCTAATTCAAGCGGTTTATCTACCAGGTATACAAAACGACTTGGCAGATCATCCTCAGCAGAACAGAGGCAGACCTCACGAGTGGTCTCTCGATCCAGCCAGAGCTCGTCACTGTTCAAGAGTAGGGACTCCAGACCTGACCTTTACATCCCTACTTAACGCAAAACTGCCTCTTTCTACTCCAGAAATCCAGGGCTGGCATTTTCTGTCAGGATGCATCTCAGGCTGCGGTGGACAAAACGCTTTCTTTACGCCTTTCCACCACTTCCTCTAATTCAGAGAGTACTTCTCAAATTCGAGTCTCAGGGGACCAAGATGATTCGCATTGCTCCCTCCTGACCTCGGCAACTATGGATCTTCCTGGACATAAGTCTCCACCACTCATTCACACTAGTGGGATTAGCGCCGGAGGCACTAGGACCCATCGGGAGCAAACTTTTTGCTGGAGGGTCGGCGCGAGAGATGGCGCTGCGAGGCATGGCGCCGCTGAGCAGCGTGCTCCTGAGCGGTAATGACCATCTCGGGCGACACCTCCAACCGCTTCTCAGTTCCTTTTTCCGCCGAGTGCGCTTCATAATAACGTTGCCGCTCAAACTTCAAACTAGCGATAGTTTTCAGTTTATTTTTTGTAACATTTCGATAGTAGTATCGCTTAATTTTATCTTATTTTCGCTACATTTAACTTTTACTGAAGAAGTCTCAGCCCATTGGACGGAGTCACTATGAGCAGGTCAGGTGATTGTAGGAGACTTCGTATGAAAGCTGTTCAGTCAGCCGGGCTGGGTCCGTCCGCCTCCTTCTCCTGAGCTGGGTTCCGACTCACAGCCAGTCCTGATGCTCCGGTGGGGATGGGCGGTCCCCCGCAGGCATAAAAATAAACGGTCTGATTTCGGCACCGCTGGCCTCGAGCTTTCTTCGCCCACAGGTCAAAAAGAGAAGGCATCACCGAGGTCGCCCTGGTATGTTCATGCCACGACGATCGTGGGTTATCGCTATAGTTGCTTGTCTCTTCTTTGAGTCGCCAACCTCCGTAACCGCTGCCCTCAACATCGGAGCCTCCCTGCGAGTAGGTAGGCCCAGATGAGCAGTTTCATCAGTGGGCTGCTCTTTGGAGCGATAGGCTCGAGATTGGTTCTTCTGCCTGGCTCGTTGCCACGGAGCTCTCGGCTCTCACGGCGATCAGGTAGGGCTGTTGACTTCCTAGTCGGCGGGCTCTTGGTGCCAGCGACTGTGGCTAGGTGTTTCTCCCCTCACATGGCTGCGCGAGGGGCCACATGTCTTATTCCGTTTTTTTCCTTCTAGCTTCCAGGTCTTGGCTCTTGCGGGGTTGTTGGGTTTTTGGCGCCTGGCGCCTGGCCTTTGTGACTGTCTGGTGTGGCAGAAATTTGTGAAGGGCTTACTCATGTGGCGCCAAGGCCAGGAGGCCGTGAGGCGCTTATGGTGCTGGGCGTGTTCTTCGCGCTGCCTCCTCGTGCCGCTTCCGACCTGCTTGCCTTCTCGCCTGGGCCCGGGGACCTCCTTGTTTCTCTGCTATTTCCTCCTTTCTAATTTTCACCTTTCCTGTCCGAAAGTCCTTCCTGGACCATCAGGAGATGATGTTGAGCTTGACCCAGACCTCGGGTTGGTGATGAAGTGGAGGAACCAGGATCTTTTTTGCTATGAGCCTGTGGTCGAGGACCTGTCCTTAAGTCTCTGTTGAAGAACCTGAGATCCACTCTTTCTCTCCAGACTACAGACACTGATCCTGGGAAGATATTACATATTCCAGTATTCATGTTTTGAGATCTCAATGGATTTGACTCCTCCAATTCAGTTTTCCTTCGAGACGCTGTTCCAAGTGGTATGGAATAATCGCTCTTATTCCCTCAGTGGCTAAATCCATTGATAAGAAGTATTCAGCTCCCAAGGATCGCCCCATTTTGGCATCCCAGGCCTTTGGATCCTATTGTAGTCCTGGCAGAGATAATGGCATGTCGTTCTTCCTCAACTACTACAGCTCGATCTATTAACAAAGAGTCTCGTAAGATTGATTGCATTAGGTAAGAGAGTCTTTGCTGCCTCCACTCTAAATATGCGCATTGCCAGTTAATATCAAGGCTATTTTCTCAGTATGATTATATCCTGTGGCACTCTATGAAAGAATGGTTGAAGCTCTTCCAGATTGGGTTCCAAGTCAGAGCTTCTTCTGCCTATTAGAGGTATTGAGTCCAATAAACAACAGGTCAAAGCTTCCATGGACGTCCGACACTGCTTCTCACCTCAGCAGCCGAGGTATTTGTACTCGGGCGCTCATTCCTGGCTGCGCATTTTGGCCTTCACGAATGATGCTCAGCGCAACAGGTAATGGCGCTGCCTTTGATGGCTCCTATCTTTTGGCCCTGTGTGAGCAAGCTCTTGAGGCCACTCAGAAGACTAGATCGGCCATTGTTGGCCAGACTTCCACTGCCCCTCCTCTCGGGGCATGTGAACTGACGCCAGTTTCTAGTCATCAGTCCTTTCTGAGGCAGAGGAAGCCCATAAAGCCAACCTGCCCAGCCTCAAAGAAGACGAGAGAGTTCTAGGGCCTAAAGCCCCGAGCGCACCTATGAATTGCTGGCCCAAGTCCATCCATGCCTGTCTGAGGGAACTTTCTCCGGTTGGAGGTCGCCTGATGTACTTCTACAACCAGTGAAGTCCATAACTTCGACAATGGGTCCTCGGATAATCTTGAGGGTTATTCTCTCAATTTCCTGAAATTTCCCGAATTGTCCTCCCAGACGACAACTCCAGGTTGTCGGCCTCTCTGTCAGACCTCCTCACCCGAGATCCAGGGCCTTCTACACAACAGGGAATAGAACTGGTGCCTGCATCTGCGAAACACAGGGTTCTATCTCATTACTTTCTGGTTCCAAAGAAATCTGGGGATCGCCCCATTCTAGACCTCAGAAGTTAAACAAATTCTCCCAGGAGAAATTCAAAATGATTTCCTAGGTACCCTGTTACCCTTGCTGCATCAGCACGACTGGTTACCTCCTGGATATGCAGGACGCCACCAGCATATCCCCATCCACCCACCCAATCATAAGTTCCTCAGGTTTGTAGCTTTGGGTCAACATTATCAATTCAGAGTCCTGCCCTTTGCTATCCTCGGCGCCTGTGAAGTTTTTACAAAGTGTTGTGCAGTTCTCGGCATGATCTCAGGAAGATCGGACCTCGAGTGTTTCCTCACCTGGACGATTGGCTTCTAGCAAGCCCTTCCAGAAGGGACTTTTGGAAGCTGCAATTACTGCCTTTACGTGCCCATGGGAGTTCTGCTGAATTTGAAAAAATCACAACTGCAGCCCTCCCAGAGCTCCTTTTCATAGGACACTTCTTGACACCTCTTCGTGGCGGCTTTCCTTCCAGAGGACAGAAGACTCGACATCCTTCAGATGGCTCAAGCATCGGGAGAACCAATCGTTACAGCTCTCTCGATGCAACGATGTTGGGTCTCATGGCGTCCTCGGTGTTCACTGTACCCCTGGCCCGGGTTATACATGAGAACCACCCAATGGATGCCTCGCACCAGTGAAGTCTCCGACCTCTCACCCCAGTCCTATCCCATCAAGGTGACGGGCCTCTTAAGGTCTCCTCACCTGGTGGTCTCAAGAGAGCAAATCTCCTGGAAGGATTCCCTTGCTCCCCTGGATCATCAGATCTCCATCACCACAGACGCATCGCTAATGGGATGGGAGCTCACTGTCACCCCTCCACACTCAGGTGTATGGACTGGTTCAAACTCATCTCCACATAAATGTCCTGGAGATGAGAGCGGTCCTCTTATGCGTATCCAAGCTCTGAAGGATGTCCTTGTCACAAGAACATCTCCTTCAAACGGACAACAAAGCTGTGATGTACTACATCAACCAGCAAGGCGTGTGCTCATTCTTATCTCCTTTGCAGGAAGCAATGAGGTGTGGGAGTGGTGTTGGAGCACAAGTCTCTGATTCAAGTGGCTTATCTGCCAGGTATAAAACCCACCCAGCAGATCACCCAGCAGAACGGAGGCAGACCCTCACGAGTGGTCTCTCGATCCAGCCGTAGCTCGGTCACTGTTCAAAGAGTGGGGACTCAGACCTGGACCTTTTTGCATCCCCACCAACGTAAAACTGCCTCTCTTCTGCTCCAGAAACCAGGGCCTGGCATTTTCTGTCAGGATGCGTTTCAGCTGTGGTGGACAAAACGCTTTTGTCGCCTCTTCCACCTTTCCTCTAATCCAGGGAGTACTGCTCCTCAAGTTCCAGAAACCAAATGACTCTCATTGCTCCTCATCCTGGCCTCTGCAACTATGGTTTCTCTACTCAACAGTATGTTGGCAGCCCTCCGAGACTACTTCCTTGCAAATCAATCTTTTGACTCAGGGTTCGCTGGTCCATCCTAACCTGAAATCACTTCACCTTCATGCTTGGCCCTGAAGAGTAGTTAACGGTTCAACGCCCTCGTAGAGTCTCGACATCCTTCTGCTGCTCGAATGGCTACCCGAAAACCATTCAAATGGAAACGTTTTTCTCTGTGCAAAGTCCTCTTCTAATCCTTTCCTGTCCTCCTGATAAGGTTCTGAGTATCTTTTGGACCTATCAGACTCAGGTTCCAATACTCCACAGTTAAAGTTCACCTTAGTGCCATCTCAGCGTTCCATGACGGTTTCTTCCTGACTCTGGCCTGTTACCTATGGTGAAGAGATTTCTGTGATTCTTCACCAGACCCCTGTTAAGTGTCCAGTTGCAGCCTGGGACATTAACCTGTGCTGGGACATGCTCACCGGAAGCCTTTCGAACCCCTAGCTACCTGTGAGCTAAAATTTTTACCTGAAGACTGCCTTCCTGGTGGCTATTACCTCAGCCCGCAGGGTCTCGGAGATACATGCCCTGGTTATGGACCCTCCGCACACTGTATTCCATAAAGACAAGGTAGTTCTCCCACTCATCCTAAATTTCTTCCCAAGGTGTGCCAGAATTCCATCTAAACCAACCTCTGGTACTTCCTCTTACTTCGCTTAATTTCCAAAATGAAGGGGAACATCTTCATTCCTGATGTTAAGAGAGCTCTAGGGTTCTATTTAGATAGAACCAAGAATTTTCGTGAAGACTCAGCAACTGTTTGTTTCTTTCAGCGACAACCGCTGGGTCAACCTATGTCTCATCAGATGCACCATCATGGTTAGTGGCATGCCTCGATCATTGCTATTCCATGGCTCAAGTTAACTAGAAGGCAGAGTGTATGCTCACCTACTAGGCTGTCGCAGCATCCCTAGCGGAAATTCGAATGTTCCAATTGCAGATATCTGCAGCCGCCACCTGGAGCTCAGTGCATACCTTCATACATTATGCACTGATGTTCTGCCAGGCGGCATTCCGTGATTCGCAGAACTATCTCATGGACTTCCTATCTTAGTCGTGAGCTCTGGCTCTCTGGCCGCGCTTTTGGGGGATTATCAGCTTGGTACTCTCCCACTAGTGTGAATGGGAGTGGTGGAGACTTATGTCCAGGAAGAGATGAAAATTCACGCACTCACCGTGAATTCTTGATCTTCTTGACCAGTCTCCACCACCATTCACACGCCCACCCTCCATCCCCCGAGCCCATCATTGTGTTGGTCTTCACTCCCTCAAATCTTTAGGCCGTGACGACTTCTTTGCTGACCCTTCTTACACGGGTCGTACGGACTATCTTATGTCCGTTTTTTGAGGTTAGATTTACTCTTTACGTTAGTTGCGCTGCACCTCCTTGGTAAAACAGGTACTGAGGCGGATGGAGGGTCGTCGCCGAGATGGTCATTTCCGCTCGAGCCGCTGCTCGTGGCGCCGTCTCTCGCGCCGACCCTCCAGCAAAAAGTTTGCTCCCGATGGATCCTAGTGCCTCCGGCGCTAATCCCACTAGTGTGAATGAGTGGTGGAGACTCGTCCAAGAAGATCAAGAATTACGGTAGGTACGTAATTTTCATTTTCCTCTACTCAACAGTATGTCGGCAACCTCTCCGAGACCACGTCCCTTGCAAATCAACCTTTTGACTCAGGGCTCATTGGTCCATCCCAATCTGAGATCACTTCACCTTCACACTTGGCTCCTGAAGAGGTAGAAAGTGAACCTGTTCAACGCCTCTCAAGAGTCTCTGACATCCTTCTGGCTGCCCGAAGCTAGCTACTAAAAACTTCATACTTCTAAGTGGAAGCAAGCCTCTTGGTGTGCAAAGTCCTCTTGAATCCTTTTCCTGTCCTCCAGACAGGTTCTGGAGTACCTTTGGACCTATCAAACTCAGGTCTCCAGTACTCTACAGTTAAAGTTCACCTTAGTGCCATTTCAGCGTACTATGAGCTGGTTTCTTCCTTGTCTCTGGCTCAGTTACCTATGGTAAAGAGATTTCTTAAAGGAATTCTGCATGCCAGACCCCCTGTAAGACGTCCGGTTGCAGCCTGGGACATTAACCTTGTACTAGACATGCTCACTTAGAAGCCTTTCGAACCCCTAGCTACCTGTAAGCTAAAATTTCTTACCTGGAAGACAGCCTTCCTAGTGGCCATTACCTCAGCCCGCAGGGTCTCTGAGATACATGCCCTAGTTATGGACCTCCATGATACTGTGTCTCATAAGGACAAAGTAGTTCTTCGTACTCATCCTAAATTTCTTCCAAAGGTTGTGTCAGAATTCCATCTAAACCAACCTCTGGTCCTTCCCTCTTACTGCTGAACTTCCAAAATGAGAGAACGGTCTTCTTCATTCCTTGATGTTAAGAGAGCCTTATGCTTCTACTTAGATAGAACCAAGAATTCTCGCAAGACTCAGCAATTGTTTGTTTCTTCAGCAGACCCGCTGGGTCAGCCTGTCGCTATCAGATGCATCTCATCGTACAGGTGGCATGTCTTCGACATTGCTATTCTGCAGATTGGTTAAGAAGGTAGAGTTTACGCCACTCACTAGGGCGGTCGCTGCATCCCTAGTGGAAATTGCATGTTCTGACAGATATTCAGATGCCGCCACCTGAGCTCAGTGCATACCTCATACATTATGCACTGGATGTTCATGCTTGTGTGACATTCCACCTCTGCAGAATTATCTTAATGGACTTCTGTCCTAGACGCGATGAGCTCTGGCTCTGCCGCCTTTGGGGGATTATCAGCTTGGTACTCTCCCACCAGTGTGATTGAGTGGTGGAGACTTATGTCCAGGAAGATATGAAAATTACGCACTCACCGAATTTTGATTTTCTGACTCTAGTCTCCACCACTCATTCACACGCCCACCCTCCATCCCCGAGCTCACCGCTGTGTTGGTCTTCACTCCTCAGATCTTTAGGCCGTGAAGACTTCTTTGTTGATCCTTCTTACACGGTCGTCCGGACTATTTATGGTCCATGGCGGGTTAGGTTTACTCTTGACGTTAGTTGCGCCTGCACCTCCTGGTAAAAAAGGTACTGAGGTGAGCGCTGGAGGTCGCCGCCGAGATAGTCATTACCGCTGAGCTACCGCGGCGCCATCTTCTCACAACACCGCAAAAGTTTGTTTCTCGATGGGTCCTAGGTGCCTCCCAGCAGATCCCACTAGTGTGAATGAGTGGTGAGACTGCCCAAGAAGATCAAGAATTACGGTAGGTACGTAATTTTAATTTCTGTGCACTCGGCCCCACATGAGAATCTCTCAGTGGACTCTTCGGTCTCAGTTGGAACAATTGGTCAACGACTTGGACCAAGAAGTGCTAGTCTCGACCCCAATGCTTCGGGATTTACACTGGTGGTTGGTTCAGGAGAACCTTTGTCGGGGAGTTCCCTTCTGCCTTCCTCCCCCCCCCCCCAAACACTGATAATGGACGCCTCAGGTGAAGGTTGGGGAGCTCATTTGGGATCCCAGCGAACCCAGGGCTTGTGGTCCATACTCGAGCAGACGTTTCACATCACCGTGCTGGAGCTCTGAGTGGTGTTATACGCTCTTCAAGCACTACACCCCTTTCTGCTTCCCAGTCACCTGGCTGTCCAGACCGACAACATAAGTGTAGTCTGGTACCTCAACAAACGGGGGACTCGTTCCTACCCTCTTTGTCGGGAAGCGATGAGGGTCTGGGAATGGGCGACCCTACACAACCTTCATCTCACGGCAGTCTACATTCCGGGGGGTAGAGAATTCTTTGGCAGATCACTTGAGCCGATCCTCACAAGTGGGAATTGGACCAGGAAATGGCAGACAGCATCTTCCTACGTTGGGGAACCCCTCAGGTCGACCTGTTCGCATCCCCACTAAATGCAAACTGCTCAATTTTTGTTCGCCGCTTCCAGGACGCTGGGCGAAGTCTGGAGAGACACTCTGTCTCTCTCAACTGGAAGAGCAGATTCATTTATGCTTTCTCCCAATTCCTGATTCCGAGGATCCTGCATGAGCTCAGCTCTGAAGGCCCAGAGTTTCTCATTGCTCCCGCCTGGCCCAGGCAAGTTTGGTTCTTTCTTCTGCAACAGTACTCAGAGGAACCTCCGATTCCTCTTCCACTTTCGCGACTACTGTTGACCCAGGATCAGGGATCCCCGGTCCATCCAGGCCTCAAGTCCCTTCAGCTGCATGCTTGGCTCCTACAGACGTAGTGCAAGTCCGTTTTGGGGTTTCTCCTCAAGTGGCAGAGATCTTAGTGCAGGCCAGGAAGCCCTCCACTCACTCTACCTATGCCATGAAATGAAAACGGTTTTCCATTTGGGCTTCGTCCAAAGACCTGGAGCCTTTCTCTTGCCCTGACAGGCGGCTACTAGACTACATGCGGTATCTTTTCGACTTGGGTCTCAGTCATTCCTCTTTGGAAGTTCACATGGCGGCTGTGGCCGCTCATCATGTTCCCTTTGGGGACAGAACTTTTGCTCAGCTGGAAGTCGCGAAGACCTTTCTATGAGGGGTTCTTCATCTGAGACCCCCATTCGGGTTCCTACCCCTCCTTGGGATTTGAATTTCATTCTCAAGAGGCTTACACTGCCTCCCTTTGAGCCGGCAGCCTCAGGAGAACTTAAGTTCTTCGTGGAAGGCTCTCTTCCTAGTGGCCATTACTTCTGCTCTGAGAATTTCCGAGCTTCAAGCCTTGATGTGCAAAATCCCATATTTGATTTTCCCATATGAACGGTGGCTCTGCGCACCAGTTCTAAGTTTCTCTCTAAGATGGTAGCGGAATCTACGTTGAACCAGTCCATTGAACTGCCTGTCTTTTTCACACAGCACTTCAATTAAGGGGAATATCTTTTACATACTCTGGATGTTCACCGGATTCTGAGATACTACACCAACAGGACGAAGGATCTCAGAAAGACTGACCAACTATTTGTTTCTTTTGCAAGCAAGAGAGAGGGCAACGCTGTTTCCAAACGATGTTTGTCCAAATGGTTGGCTCACTGTATCACTTTCTGCTACAAGAAGTATCACAAGACCTTGCCAGGTCAGGTCAGGGGTCGCTCCACCAGGGGTGTCGAGGCCTGTGCTGCCTGTTTCAAGAATGTGTCAGCAGCTGATATTTGCGCTGTTGCAACTTGGACTTCTGTACATACCTTTACCAAACTACAGTTTGGACATTGCCTCTCAACCTAGAGCCGGCTTCGGGTTGGCTACATAGATACATATACATAGATACATAGACAGTGTCGGCAGATAAGGGCCTATGGCCCACCCAGTCTGCCCATTTGAGCTTGTAAGTTCAGTTTGTTTTCCTAGAAGTCTGTTGCCCCTTACCCCTGACCTCCAGAATTCCTTTGTCTATCCCATGCATTCTTAAATCCCGTGATTGTTTCAGCCCCCACCACTTCCTCTGGCAGGGTGTTCCACTTGTCCACCACCTGTTCTGTGAAGAAATTCTTTCTCATAGTCTCTCTGAATCCGTCCTCCCTCCAACTTCATCTCATGCCCTCTAGTCCTGGAACATCTTTTCGCTTAAAATAGTGTTTTCCTGCACCCTGTTCCTCCCTGTAAGATACTTGTATGTCTCTATCATATCCCTCTCTCCTCCTCTCCAAGAGAGTACATGTCCAGTTCCTTCAACCTGTCTTCATAGGACTTGTGATGCAATCCATGCACCATCTTTGTTGCCCTCCTCTGAACCTTCTCTACCCTGTCTATGTCCTTACGTAGGTATGGTCTCCAGAACTGTACACTGTACTCCAGGTGGGCCTCACTAGTGTCTTGTATAGTGGAATTATGACCTCCCTTTTCCTGCTGGTGATGCCCCTGCCTATACATCCCAGTATCCTATTTGCTTTACCTGCTGCCTTGTCACACTGTTTCACCTTGAGGTCATCAGAGATGACAACCCCAAGATCCCTTCTCCTGCTTGGTGCATGCTATATCCTCACCCCCCAACTGATATATTGTGCCATGGTTTTGTGCCCTATATGCATTATCTTGCATTCTTTGCATTGAATTTCAACTGCCAAACCCCTGACCATTCTTCAAGTTTCTGCAGGTCGCTTCTATTCTGTCTACACCTCTGGTGTGTCTACTCTGTTACAGAGCTTTGTAGTCATCAGCGAACAGTGAAATTCTGCCTTCAGGTCCTGCGCATGTCACTGATGAAGATGTTGAATAGGACCGGTCCCAGCACTGACTCAGTGGTTCCCACTGGTCACTCTTCCCTCTGTGGAGTGACAGCCATTTACCACCACCCTCTGTGTCCTGCCACCCAGCCAGTTACCTACCCACCACACTACTGTCCTGCCCACACCCATATTCCCTAGTTTGTGTAATAGTCTTCTGTGGCACAGTGTCAAAGGCCTTGCTGAAGTCCAATAGGCCATGTCCACTGCCCTCCCGATCCACCTCCCTAGTCACCCAGTCAAAAATTCAACGCAGGTTGGTCTGACATGATCTCCCCTGCAGAAACCATGCTGCCTTGGGTCCTGTAGTCCATTGACAACCAGATGTTCCACCAATCTCTCCTTCAGTAGTGCTTCCATGATCTTCCCGCTACCGAGGTGAGGCTGACTGGTCTGTAGTTCCCTGCTTCCTCTTTGTTCCCACTTTTGTATAAGGGGACTACATCTGCTGTCCTCCAGTCTTTGGGTACCTCCCCTGTTTCCAGTGATCGGCTAAACAGGATAGCCAGAGGTTCAGCCACCACCTCTTAGTTCTTTAAGACCCTGGAGTGCACCCATCTGGCCCCATTGCTTTATCAACTCTTTACTTCCAGTTCCTTCAGGACCCTTTCTCGTGTAAAGGGACTTGTGTCCATTTCTGCACCATTCTCACCCCTTGTACTCCCTTCAGACCCATTACCCTCCTCTTCCTCAGTAAAGACTGAGCAGAAATACCTGTTCAATATGTCAGCTTTACTGTTGTCATCCTCCATGCAGCCCCCATCCTCCCCTTCAGTCTCACTATCCCTCCCTTTGTCTTTCTTTTTTCACTTATGTACCTGTAAAAGGTTTTGTCCCCTCTACCCACTGATTTTGCAATGTGTTCTTCTGTCTGAGCTTTGGCTTCCCTTACTGACCTCCTGTCTCCTTTTGCTTCCTCCTGGTACTTCTCCCCATCCCCTTCCGTTGCGTCTTTTGTATTGCCTGGATGTGCAATCTTTTGGCTTTCACTTTCTTTACTACCCTTTGGAAAACCATAATGGTCTCTTCTCTTTCCTCTTGCTAACCTGCTTAATGCATAATTCTGTTGTTCTTGTAATCCCATTTTAAATACTGCACACTGTACCTCAACCCCTGATTCCTGTCCCATTCCCTAATCCTCTTTCAAGTATCTCCTATTTTCCCAAAGTCTGCCCCTCAAAATCCAGGATACGTGTTTTGTGTGTTTTGGTTCTGCTCTTTCTGTGATTTCAAACCACAATGACTGGTGGTCACGGTTTCCAGGTGCTCCCACTGTTACCCCCATCACACTGTCCCTGTTGTGAGCAGAAGGTCCAGTATTGCCTTCTGCCGAGTTGGTTCCATGACCAGTTGCTTGAGGGAGGCACTCTGGACGGAGTCCAGGATAAATCTGTTCCTGTTGATGCTGCTGCTGGGATGCTCCAGTCCACGCCTGGAATATTGAGTCTCCAACCAGTACTACTCACTCTTGTCTGCCATCCTTGATGGCTAGCATCAGCTCCCTATCTGTTTCTTCCTCCTGGGCTGGTGGTCTATAGACCACACCTGTGCAGATGGCTGTCCCTGCTTTCCTTTCCAGCTGAACCCACATCTCTCCCCATTTTGTTCCTCCGTGATCTCTGTGGCCCTTATGTCATTTTTCACATACAGTGCCACTCCTCCTCCTCCCTTCCTGCCTGCTCTGTCTCTTCTGAATATGTTGTAGCTAGTGTATGGCCATCTCCCAGTCGTGGTTATCATTATATCAGGTTTCAGTGATGGCCACAATGTCCCAGGTCTGGCTGCACCATGACAGCCTCCAGATCTTCCATCTTGTTGCCAAGGCTCCTGGCATTTGCACACATGGCTTTCCATGATTTGACCTCCCTAGACTGTTTCACTGTTCTACTCCAGCCCCTTCCTTGTTGTCATTTATCCCCTGGTTCTCCTTGCTGTCTGCCCTTCTGCTGAATTTTGCCCTTTCTGCTTATCCACCTCTTGGGCACTAATCTCCATCTCTGCACACTGCTTTGCAGAGATAGCCACTCTTCTGGTTCACTGGTTCCACTGCTAGCTGTGGGGGTGAGCAAGTAGGTACCTCCTGCTGGTCTGCCACCCCTTTGCTAGTTTAAATGCTTTGTCACCGAGCATTTAAACTTATCATTGAGTGCTTGATTCCTCCAGGATGGATGCAGGCCATCAGGCTGAACAAACCTCCATCCTCTCCACGTGGGTCCCCAGTCACCAATGAATCCAAACCCTTCCTCACAGCACCAGTTCTTCAACCATGAGTTAAAGTTCCTGGTGCATGCACTCCTATGCTCTCCCTTGCCTCTCACAGGTAGTACTTCTGAGAAAGTGACAGAAGTAGCTACTTGCTTGAGACCCCTCCCCAGTTTCCTAAACTCTTCCTGAACGTCATTAGTACCTAGGTGGATAATGACATCCAGCTCACCCTCCCGTCTTGCCTTCCCAGTGATCCCCAGGATCTTCCTTCCTTCCCTCCATGCCGTGGCACCTGGTAGGCACCTCACCTCCCTGTCCTCCCCCTCCTGTGTTCCTAGCTGGATCCCTCTTATGATGGAGTCCCCCACCAGGATTCGCTTCCTCCTCCTCTGGGGTCCACTGCTTTCCCCGCTGAGGTCACCTCCTTGGCTAACCTCCACATCCTTTCCTTCCACATCTCTGGGTACTTATTTGGTTGTCTCCTCATTTGCCAGTGTGGCATATGAGTTCTTGAGTGGAATAGGATCTGGGATGTGCCTCTGCCTGACTGCTCTAACCTCCTGAGCCCACTGTCATCCAAGTGCTCCTCGTCTCGGCATCCTTTGGAGGCAGTTGCATTGGACTGGGTGGTCCGTGGATAGGGGTGATGGTACTGGACCCAGTTTACTTCCGCTATGAGTCTGGCTACCTCATCCCGCAGTCCAGAGAGATGCATGCAGATAGGGCAGCACCTCAGTGTCCAGAAGGTCTGCCTGAATATGGCTGCCCCACAGCCACTGCATTGCACCACTCCCCACATTATACTGCAATTCCACTACTTGTCTGCTACTGAAGCTCTCCTAGTTCCCTTTTTATTAATTTACTGTACTAAAAATCCTGCCACTGATCCTCAGATAATTTTTTTTTTTTTTTAAAGAAAAAGAAACCAATAAATAAATAAATGAGTCAAAACACTTGTGCTGAGGGTGGGCTTCTTCCCCCTTATGCCCCTCCTACTTCACACCCTTTACTATACCCTGTGTTTAGCTCCTGTCAATCAGATTTAACAGGGCATATAATTAAGAGTTGGGGGAAGGGGAGGTGGGGTGAAAATTTGCAGCAATTAAAGACAGCACAGAATTACACCACCACTATGTTTTAAATTTTCAACAGCCCCAAAACAATAATAAGTAAAGACAACAAAGAAAGTATAGTGTCACTAAAAGCCCACAATCTAAGTTTAAAAGAAAAATAGCAATTACCAGTTACTCTAAAGCACTGAATTGAATATGTTTCCTTCCTTCCCCTTCTGGCTTCTTCTGAGAAAATAAAACTCTGCTGTTCTGCAGGGACTTCTTTCTTAAGTCCTCTTCAGCCAGAGAATCTCTTATGAGTAGTTTCCTCCTCCCGTTTGCTTCTCTTTGTTCCAGACTGCTTGGGACTCAGTCCTGTATGTAATTACCTACTGCAAGAGCCCTCTCGAAGTAAGATAGTACAGTTACGTAAGAATTTACCGTAACAGTACCGATCTTTGAGAGAAGCTGTTGCAGTTGGTAATACCTTCCCGCCCTCCATCCCCCTTAGTTTTTTTTCAGCTGCTTTTCCAGGTAGGGAAACTTCCACTTATCTCTCGTCTCGCTTTTTGGCCTTTGACGGAAATAACTGGAAGGCAGGCGGAGGGACCGGCTTCCTTTATACCGACGTGCGCTTGGACGCCGGTCACCTGACGAAGCGGTCCTCGCCAGTGACCGTTAGCTAGAAATTTTTTCCGTGGGGTCCTTACACCTGCTGGCTTCAGTCCTATATGTAATTACTACAAGAGGCTCCCTCGAAGATCTACTGTTACGGTAAGTTCTTATGTAACTGTACTGTCTAGGAGTGGTATATGTTGTTCATCCACACGGACCCACCCGACCTCCCCCGCTGCGGACGCACAACACCTGGCTTCCAGCAGGCTAAGATCTAGCGCCATGGGGCGGAGCCAAGGTATATACCACCTGGGTGGGTGGGAGGAGCCAGCTTGAAGACTTCTGGTGATCCTTAAAGGGGAAAGGGACATGCCAGTAAGTGTAGATGAACAACGTATACCACTCCTAGAACTACTGTTACAGGTGAATAACCTGTTTTCGCTCCCCGCCTGACGACCTGTCATTCATGGACATAATAAGGCTCATTCAGCAACTCATTGGCTGGGATACAGAGGAGCTGGATCCAGAATGACGTCAGCTGGCCACCTTCCTTAGGAAGAAAGACACCCTGCCTACTGTGGTTCCCCCATGGTGGAGTTATACAAGGAAGCCAGCAGGCTTGCTTGGAAGCATCCCTTTTCTTCGCCAGTCGTATCCAAAAAAATCGGACTGCCTGTATACCACCACTGAGGAGGATCCCTTTTATGGAGAACAGCCGGAGGCAGACTCACGTGTGATGAACGCTGCCCACGACTTCTCCAGGCGCCCTAGGCATTTGAGTATGCTATCCCCAAACAAGGATTCTAAGCAGTTTGACCACCTGATCAGGAAGGTGTATTCCTCGACTGCTTGTCATTTGCCATATGCTCTGAAAACTTCCTTGCCCACATGGTTCAGTATCAGAGCGCCTTGTGGGACAAGGCGGTGGGGGGGGGGCTCAGGCCATACCAAATTGCCCAGGGAAGGCAGAGCTCATGGCCACCCTGAAGTCGGGCTCGGACGTAGGTAAACATGTCCTTCGGGCATCCTGTGATACCATAGACTGGGGCAGAGCTGCAACTTCTGCTATCTGTATACGCCACTATTCCTGGCTGAGTGTGTCCAGGTTCGCCCCGGACGTCCCATCCAGCATTATGGTTGCCCCTTTTAGGGGACCAGTTCTGTTTGGCGAAGGCTCACAAAACATAATCACTCGCCTGCAAGATTCTGGAAGAGCCATCAAGTCTGTATAGTATATGTACAAATCCCAACCCAGACAGCAGTCTAACCAGTCCTTTCGGAGAAACGTTAGACAGCAATCTAGGGGACAGCAAAAAGCAGAGGGCAGGATTCAAACTAAGGACTCTACTACTGCCTCTGGAAGTTCCGCATGGGCTCAGACCTCAGCCTGCTCTCCTCCCGGCTCCCTCAAGCGTGTCACCGTGGCCCAGCCCTCCTTCCCCGCCGGGCCAGTAAGGGAGGTGGTGGGGGTTGATTTTTCTCGGACATCGAAGGATGGTGCCAGATAACCACAGATTATTGGGTCATGCAGCTTATCAAAAAGGGGCACACTCTAGAGTTCATAGAGAGACCCCCAGACAACCCACCGATCTGTTCCCATTACTGTCAGGCTCACAGCGCCCTCATCGCAGAGGAGATCCAGGCCCTACTGCAAAAGCAGGTCGTAGAGCCAGTTCCACCAGCACAACAGGGGAAAGGGTTTTACTCTTGCTTCTTCCTGGTGCCAAAGAAAACCGGAGATTTTTGCCCCATCCTCGACCTCAGCCACCTGAATCAGTACATTGAGTACAAATGATTCCAGAAGGTTACTCTGTCTGCTCCCTCTCCTCCATCAAGGGGATTGGCTACGCTTCCTGGACATGCAGGACAGATACCTCTGATTTTCCAGCCTCACAGGAGGTACCTTCGCTTCAGCTTACAGGGAAGGCACTACCAGTTCAGTCCCCTGCCATTTGGCCTTTCCTCAGTCCCCAGGGTTTTCACCAAATGCCTTGCAGTTGTAGCCACCGCTGTAAGGAGACGGTAGGTTTTTCTTCCCTTACCTGGATGACTGGCTACTGACCGTTCCCACCCGGGACTGGCTCCTCCACACCATGCAGGCTACTTTTCTCCCTGTTTCAAAACCTAGGGATCACTTTAAATCTCCCCAAGTCCTCTCTTTGGTCAAGCCAGCAGCTACAGTACATAGGGGAAGTCTTGGACACAGCTCAGGCAAAGCCTTTCTCCCTCAAGACAGGGTAGAGCGGCTTTAGATGCACATTCGGTTTTTTTTTTGTTGTTGTTGTTTTTGTTTTTTGCGTCAGGTGCAGGCCAGGTCTGTTGAGATGCGTGATGGCTGCCATTATAAGTTCCCCTGGCCAGACTGTACATGAGGGTGGTCCAGTGGAACCTGAGAGTTCAGTGGAACCATCGTTCAGACGACCTGGAACAAACCCGTCTTGGTATCAAACCCTGTAAGACAGGCGTTAGTATGGTGAATGAAGTCCTCCAACCTCTCAAAGGGGGTATTTTGGGAAAGAACTTCCTAGCCAGATCTTAACCATGGATGCATCAGGCCAAGGCTGGTGAGCACACACTTGGGAGACTGTCCGACTCAAGGGACCTGGTCTCAACAAGAGCTCCGTCTCCACATTAGTGTCCTAAAGATGAGGGTAATTCTGTATACCCTTCAGGCTTTTCAGACATTCTTGCTCTGGCCCCGTTTATCCAGACTGACGGTGGTGGTATTTTACATCAACGGGGGTGGGGGGGGGACTCATTCTTATCCCCTCTGCAGGGAAGCTGTGTGAGTCAGGTCATGGGCCGTGGACCACCAGCTGGACTTGACAGCAGTCCATGTTCCCAGGGTACAAAATACCCTGGCTGATGGGCTAAGTCAGTCACGGTCCAGGGCACACATAGATACATAGACAGTGTTGGCAGATAAGGGCCTACGGCCCACCCAGTCTGCCCATTTAAGCTTGTAAGTTCACTTTATGTTTTCCTAGAAGTCTGTTGCCCCTTACCCCTGACCTCCAGAATTCCTTTCCACACAAGTGGGAACTTCACCCCTCAGTGGCAGAACACCCCTTCGACAGATGGGGAAGTCCAGAACTAGATCGGTTTGCCTCCCCATCCAACGTAAAACTGCCCAGTTTTTGCTCACTAGATCCTGGGCGTGGTGTTTTCGGGCACGATGCATTTTCCCTCTTCTGCAGGGAGTCCTCCTCAGACTGCAGTTGGAAGGAGCAGAGATGATCCTAGTGCACCTTTCTGGCCACGACAGTTTGTTTCCGATGCTCCAACAATTTGCAGCAGAACCCTCAGTCTCCCTGCCCCTCCACTCAGACTTGCTCTCCCAGGAGCAGGGAACCCTGGTCCATCCGGATCTCTGTATCTCCATGCCTGGCTCCTGCAGACCTAGCCATATCCGGACTCAGGGTATCTCCAGGGGTAGCAAATGTCCTGGTGGCTGCTAGGAAGCCTTCCACCAGGGCCACCTATGCCATGAAATCAAAATGGTTCCACATGTAGGCTACCACTAGGCATTTTGACCTCTTCACCTGCCTGGTGAATCTGATTCTGGAGTACCTCCTCTCCCTGTCAGATTCAGGTCTAGGCTACTCCTTGCTCAGATTGCATCGCTCTGCCATTTCAGCCTATCATGCACCTGTTGAAGGCAGAACCCTTGCCCAGCTGGATCTTCCTCATACATTCTTACAGGGCATTCTGCATTTGAAGCATCCCATTCCTGTTGAACTCCGCATTGAATCTTTTGTTTGTTCTAGAAAAGCTAACCTTGCCTCCCTTTGAACCTGCATTTAAGTTGTAGTTGCGCTTTCTGTCATGGAAAGCATTATTTTAGTTGCCATTACTTCTGCTTGAAGGATTTCTAAGCTTCAGGCCCTGATGTCCAAGGAGCCTTATTTAGTTTTCCACAAGGACAGAGTATTCTCTCCCCAATTTCTTTTCCCTCCGGTCACGGTTCTAGGAGCCTCTCTCAGGCATCCAACCTTATCTTGCCCTGCCTGAAGTCCTCCCGACCGAACCTTCCTCTCCTCCACCCCCGTCTTGCACCTGGCATCCCCAGCTTAACCCCTCCGGGGTGGGGCCGCCCCTTCTACCTTGGGCGCTCTTAACTTGTAAACTCCTGCTGCAGACGTGGGCCCTGGGTGGAGGATCTGTGAAGGCCAGCCGAGTTGGACCCGATCGTGGGCGTGGGGATTGGTGCCGTCGCCTACCCCTAGAACCGGGGTTTTCCTGTGTTCTTGTTCCACCCACCCCCCTTCCCCTGCGTGTGCCTCCCTGACGCAATGGGCACAGCTACCCTGCCAGGCGTTGGAGGCCGCGGCTGCCACTTTGGCTACTGCAGCATCCACCAGGGCCTGCCAGGCACTGAGGTCCCCGATGCCCTCCCCCGGACAGGAGAGCAGCCCTGCAGTGCACTCAATCCAGTCCCTCCCCTGCCAACCCCCAGCACCCGAGCTCGTTCCCATGGCGCGAGGTGTGGCGTCCAGCGCCTCAACCCTCAGCGCCGCCGGCCCGGACAGAGTATTCTTGCGGACTAATCCTAGGTTTCTTCCCAAGATGGTGTCAGAGTTTACCTTGAATCAAGACATCCACCTTCCTGTCTACTATCCAGAGTACTCAAACCAAGGGGAGGCACTCCTTTGTACTCTAAATGTTCACAGAGTGCTTCATTATTATTTGTAACGCAGCCAAGCCCCCAGAATGATTGGGGCTCCTGTTTCTAAACGGTGTTTATCGAAATGGTGTAATTGCATTGTTTTCTGCTACAACAAGTATAACAAACCCTTACCAGACTTGGTAAAGGGTCACTCTGCCAGGGGCATGGCAGCTTCCTTTGCCTCCGTGAGAAATGTCGGCAGCAGACATTTGTGCAGCTGCTACCTGGCCACACCTGTGTCAAACACTACAGTTTGGACACTGCATCTTGACAGAGAGCAGGCTTCGGATTAACAGTCCTTCAGGGCCTCCTCTCTCAGTTTTCCTTGGGAGACTTCTGCCTCCACCCAGCTGACTGGGGCCTCTCCTGACTACTTGGGACTTGGTCCTAAAAGTATTACTTTCTGCAAGAGCGAATCTCTAAGTAAGATGGTACAATTACATAAGAACTTGCTGAAACAGTAGATCTTTGAGAGGAGCTTTTGTAACGGGTACTATTTTTCCTCCCACCTTCCCCCTGGTAGCTGCTTCTCCATCACAGATACCTTGTTTTCCTCTGTTCTCCACTTTTACTCACTTGCCGGGGTCTCCGACAGGAGAACTGGGGATGGTTCGGGGGGCGAGGGCCAACATGTGGGGTGGTGGTCCCCCGCTGTATCCTGCTAACTAGAAGTTTTCTGTGTGGTCCTGGTGCCTGCCGGTTCGGTCCTAAAGGTGTCACCTGCTGAAAGAGCTCCTCTCACGCTAAGTTCTGACGTAACTATACTTTCCTCTTTCAGGGTGAGCATTATCAGTTTATAGTGTTGGCCTTTGGCTTATCCTCTGTGCCACGGGTATTTAGCAAGTGCTTAGCAGCTGTAGCAGCAACCCTCTGACGCAAAGATCTGTATGTGTTCGCCCTGCTTGGATGACTGGTTGCCGAAAGCTCAAGTCAAGGGAACTACTGTTGCTGACTTCTAGAACGCACCCTGCAGCTGTTCCTGTCCTTGAGCATCACTGTCCGTTTACCCAAGTCTGTGCTGACCCCGTCCCAACAGTTACAATACATGGGGGCAGTTTTGGATTCTACTCAGGGCAAGACATTCCTACCACAAAGTAGGGCGGACTGCCTCATAGTTCAGGCCCAGGCTGTGACTTAGTGCCGGTACATCCCAGCCAGAACGGTCTTCGGGCTGCTAGGCTTCATGGCCACAGTCATTGTTATGGTCCCTTTGGCCAGGTTGCATATGAGGGTCCTGCAATGGACTTTAAGGATCCAGTGGATCAACACTTTAACGATCTGGACCAACTGGTCCTTGTTTCCTCCCCATTAGGCAAGGTCCTTCAGTGGTGGATGACCCCAGACAATCTCTTGAAAGGGATTCCCTTTCTTATCCCCACCCCTCACCAAGTCCTGATAATGGATGCTTCAAATCTGGGTTGGGGAGCTCACCTGGGTCCTTATCAGACCCTGGGGACCCAGTCACAGTGGGAGGCCCATCTCTACATAAACATCCTAGAAATGAAAGCAGTTCTGTATGCCTCACAGGCCGTCCAGAACCCTGTCTCTTCAGGCCCACTGTTGAAGTCTGACAACCTCAGTGTGGTCTGTTATCAACAAGCAAGTGGGGACACCTGTGTCGGGAGGCAGTGATGGTATGGTCACAGTCTGGAACTGTCAGCCATCCATGCGTCAGGTATGACGCTTGTCCAGCTGGTTATGATTGTTCTATGATATTTGTAATATAGAATGTGGTATATGATGGTCTCCATCAGGCAGCTGTGCCATGCCCCCCCCCAAAGGTTTTAGTGAGAATAACAGGATATATTAACCTGAAACCAGGAGGTAATTAAAGAGCCAGAGAGGCTTAATTAGAACTGACCCAGCTGCCAGGATATAGGGATCATAAACTTTTATGACGTCTTTAGAGAAAGAACACTTGATGTCAACTGGTGTTAAAAAGCTATATTGCACCTAAGTGAGATATGGCAGAGCTGTAAAAAAAAAAAAACCTTTGATGTCTTGGGAGCAGGAAACCACACAAGATCAAAGGAAAGACTTGAATTAAAGACTGTCATAATTTGGGAAATTAGTTTTTGGCTAAAGTCACACTATTTAATATACCTCCTGATAGAACATCCTGTTTTGTATATTTTTTTATATTCTGAAAGGAGGAGCTAGATTACATCATCGAAGGGGTGGAAATACAGCATTTTAAACTGTATTCTGTGTTTCATCTTAGACACATTAACGTTTTGGACTCTTAAGAAACAACTAACTCTTAAGCACTGTAGAGAGATAATACATTAAATAGAAAAAGTCTAATTGTATTGCGGTAGGAGTTTTACTTTGTACTTTTCCTTGTTTTCTTTTAAGTGATTGTATGCTTTGTGATTATAGTGTTCTGTGTTTACATTTTACATATTTTTATCCATTTTTAAGTAAACCTCTTATTTTAAAGAGACTGCCTGGTGTGTCTTCCAAGTTCGTTCTTTTGCATGTGATGTGTGGAGGGTTAAGATTGACAGCTGTTCATCAGCTTAATGGTGTTACTAGACTGGGAAAAGGTAAGAATATACCTAAGGTCTTTTATAGAGTTTTAAGGGTTCATTTTGGATACCTGGTTAGGTGCCCTTAGGCGAAAGATATCTGGCATCCCCCGAAGAGCAGATTATCTGAACCTGTACATTTGGGTATGCTAGCATAGGTTCACAGTTTGAATCCACCCAGAACTTGAGACTAAAGGTGATTTGGACCCACAAGCAGACAGGGTTACCCTGATCTTCCTGGACATAACTCTCCACCACTCATTCACACTAGTGGGATTAGCGCCGGAGGCACTAGGACCTATCGGGAGCAAACTTTTTGCTGGAGGGTTGGCGCGAGAGACGGCGCCGTGAGCAGCGGCTCGAGCGGCAATGACTATCTCGGCGAATCGACCTCCAACCGCCTCAGTTCTTTTTTCCCCGCCGCCGGTGCGCTTCAGTGACGACGCCGCCGCCTGTCGGGAGTCAAACTTCAAACTAGCATAGTTTTCTGTGTTTTTTTGTAACATTATCAACGATAGTAGTATCGCTTAATTTATTCTATTTTCGTAAAATTTTCTAATATTTTAAATTTAACTTACTTGAAGAAGTCTCGGCCTACTGGACGAGCCGACTCATGAGCAGGTCAGGTGCCGGTAGGGAGACTCCGTGTAAAGCTGTTCAGTCAGGCGGGCTGGGTCCGGTCAGCCTCCTTCTCCTCAGCGGGGTTCCGACAACGGTCAGTCCGATGCCCGAGGGGATGGGCGGTCCCCCCGTCGGCATAAAAATAAACGGTCGCATTCTCGGCACCGTTCGGCCTCGAGCTCTTCTTCGGCCCACAGGTCAAAAAAGAGAAGGCATCACTCGAGGTCGCCCTCTGGTATGTCTGCGCGTCGACGGTCGGTTATCGTTGCTAGTTGCCGTTCTCCTTCTTCGGAGTCGCCAACTGCCGGTGATCGTCGTCGTCGACATCGGAGCCCCTTCCCGCCTATAGGTAGGGCTCCAGATGAGCAGTTTCATCAGTGGGCCGCTCTTATGGAGCGATGGGCTCGGAGGTTAGTTCTCCTGCCTGGCTTAGTTGCCACGGAGCCCCGGGCTCCTCCGGTGGTCGGGTAGGGCGGTTGGACCTTCCTGATGCGCGGCGCCTTCTTGGTGCCAGTGACTCCCGCTTGGTGTTCCCCACATGGCTGCGGCGCGAGGCCACCACCACGATGCCCTTATCTCCTGTTTTTTTTTCTTCCTTCTCTAGCTTTCCAGGTTCCTGGGGCGTTTGCGTGCGCGGGGTCTGTCGGCAGCCGGTGCCGCTGAGCCTTGCGGCTCCGTCCCATGACGTGGCGTGGTCCTGCGGCGCCGTGGGTCTGTGGCGGCGCCACAGCGGTGCCGCTTGGTTCGGCGGCGCCGCTCCTGCGCCGTGCCCTTCTGCGGTGCCGTTTTCAGCCGTTTTGCCTCCGGCTCTGGGGCCCTCAGGGACTCTCCTTGTTTCTCTGCTATTTCCTCCTCTCCTAATTTTCTTTCCTTTCCTGTCCAAACAGTCCTTCCTGGACCATCAGGAGATGATGTTGAGCCTGACCCAGACCTTCGGTTGGGTGATGAAGTGGAGGAAACAGGATCTTTCTTTGCTACAGAGCCTGTGGTCGAGGACCTGTCCTTTTAAGTCTCTGTTGAAGAACCTGAGATCCACTCTTTCTCTCCAGACTACAGACATCGATCCTGGGAAGATATTAAGACTCCAATACCTTCATGCCTCGGAGATCCCTACGGATTTGACTCCTCCGATCCAGTCTTCCTTCGAGACGCTGTCTCAAATGGTATGGAATAATCCTGCTCTTATTCCCTCAGTGGCTAAATCCATTGATAAGAAGTATTCAGGTCCCAAGGATCGTCCCATTTTGGCATCCCAAGCCTTTGCGGATCCTATTGTAGTCCTGGCAGAGAATGATACGGTCGTTCTTCCTCAAACTACTACAGCTCGACCTATTAACAGAGTCTCGTAAGATTGATACATTAGGTAAGAGAGTCTTTGCTGCCTCCACTCTAAGTATGCGTATTGCCAGTTATCAAGGCTATTTTTCTCTCCTCAAGTTCGAGTCTCGGGGACCAAAATGATTCTCATTGCTCCCTCCTGGCCTCGCAACTATAGTTTCCTCTGCTCAACAGTATGTTGGCAGCCTCTCGAGACCACTCCCTTGCAAATCAATCTTTTGACTCAGGGTTCGTTGGTCCATCCCAACCTGAAATCACTTCACCTTCATGCTTGGCTCCTGAAGAGGTAGAAGTGAATCGCTCAACGTCCTCGTGAGAGTCTCGGACATCCTCTGGCTGCGCTGAAGCCAGCCACCGAAACGCACGCCCAAATGGAAACGCTTTCTCTGGTGTGCAAAGTCCCTTGGAATCCTTTTCCTGTCCTCCTGACAAAGTTCTGAGTATCTTTGGACCTATCAAACTCAGGTCTCCAGTACTCCACAGTTAAAGTTCACCTTAGTGCCATCTCAGCGTTCCATGAGCCGGTTTCTTCCTTGACTCTGGCTCAGCTTCCTATGGTGAAGAGATTTCTTAAGGGGATTCTTCATACCAGACCCCCTGTTAAGCGTCCAGTTGCAGCCTGGGACATTAACCTGGTGCTGGACATGCTCACTCGGAAGCCTTTCGAGCCCCTAGCTACCTGTGAGCTAAAATTTCTTACCTGGAAGACTGCCTTCCTGGTGGCCATTACCTCAGCCCGCAGGGTCTCGGAGATTCATGCCTTGGTGACGGACCCTCCGTATACTGTATTCCATAAAGACAAGGTAGTTCTCCATACTCATCCTAAATTTCTTCCCAAGGTTGTGTCAGAATTCCATCTAAACCAACCTCTGGTACTTCCCTCTTACTTGCTAATTTCCAAATGAAGGGAAACGATCTTTTCATTCCTTGGATGTTAAGAGCCTTGCAGTCTATTTAGATAGAACCAAGAATTTTCACAAGACTCAGCAACTGTTTGTTTCTTTCAGCGACACCGGCTGGGTCAACCTGTCGCTATCAGATGCATCTCATCATGGTTAGTAGCATGCCTTCGACATTGCTACTCCATGGCTCAAGTTAAGTTGGAGGGTAAGTGTACGCTCCCTCTACTAGAGGCGTCGCCCGGCATCTTTAGCGGAGATTAGCAATGTTCCAGTGCTGGATATCTTACTACCGCCGCCACCTGGAGCTCAGTGCATACATTCATTAAGCATTATGTACTGGATGTTCATGCCAGGCGATATTCCGCATTCGGCAGAACTATCCTTAATGGGCTTCTATCTTAGACGCGTGAGCTCTGGCTCTCCTGCCGCCCTTTTGGGGGATTATCAGCTTGGTACTCTCCCACTAGTGTGAATGAGTGGTGGAGACTTATGTCCAGGAAGATATGAAAATTACGTACCTACCGTAATTCTTGATCTTCTTGGACGAGTCTCCACCACTCATTCACACGTCCACCCTCCATCCCCCGAGCTCACCGCTGTGTTGGTCTTCACTCCCTCAAATCTTTAGGCGTGAGGACTTCTTTGCTGACCCTTCTTACACGGGTCATACGGACTATCTTATGTCCGTTTTTTAAGGTTGGATTTACTCTTTACGTTAGTTGCGCTGCACCTCCTTGGTAAAAAAGGTACTGAGGCGGTTGGAGGGTCGTCGTCGAGATAGTCATTGCCGCTCGAGCCGCTGCTCGCGGCGCAAGGCACGGCGCTGTCTCTCGCGCCGACCCTCCAGCAAAAAGTTTGCTCCCGATAGGTCCTAGTGCCTCCGGCGCTAATCCCACTAGTGTGAATGAGTGGTGGAGACTCGTCCAAGAAGATCAAGAATTACGGTAGGTACGTAATTTTCATTTCTGTTACCTGTTCACAATACTGCGCTCAGAGGTTGGCACTGTGGGAGCAGAGAGCCTGACCTGCTGAGTGCATTTGTGACATCAGGCACCCAAAACTCCCTGGCAGAATGCCTCAACCGGTTACAGTCCAAAATGCACAAGTGGAAACTGCTGCCGTCGGTCACAGAAGACCTTTTCGATAGGTGGGGTCAGCCAGCATTGGACCTTTTCGCATCCCCACTCAACGCAGAACTGACTCGTTGCTGCTTGCTAGATCCAGGGCCTAGTTTTCTGGTGAGATGTGTTGTCCGTCTCCTGGAAGGGGAGGTTTCTTTTCTTTATGCCTTCCCACCCTTTCCTCTGATTCCGAGGGTGCTCATCAAGCTACAGACAGGGTGCCACCCTTATTCTGGTGATTCCATTCTGGCCTCATCAGATATAGTTTCCATTACTGCAACAGTTTGCTATGGAACCTCCAGTTCTAGGGACATGGATATGTTGTTCAATCCACACTTATTGGCAGGTTCCTTGCCGCTTTAAATCTTGCCGGAAGGTCTTCAAGCTGGCTCCTCCCACCCACCCGGGTGGTAAAACTCTCGGCTCCGCCCCATGACGCCAGATCTTCCTTACCACTTGGAAGCTCAGGTTCCCTCCTTAGCGCTCTGTGTTTTAGACTGGATCCTAACTCTTCGGTTCGTCCGAAACTAGTTTTGAAGTTTTCTAAACTTCGGTCGTCTTCATCCCTCACGGCTGCGATGGACAAATTGATTCCCGCCTTTCGGAGGTGATGTTGCAGGCAGAAAATGTCCAGGATGGATCTGCACTCCACGTGCGTCTACTGCCTAGGCCTAGATCACGACCCGCAGGCCTGCAAGTTGTGCTGCTCTTTTTCGGCCACCGTCCTGGAGGATCGCGCTGCCCGATTGAAGCTGGGGCGCCCCGAGAAGTGTTACCCGCTGGTAAAATCCAAAGAGGCTTGTTAGGTGGTCGGCTTCAAGGCTGGCTGGCTGAGCAGCTCGAGCATATGATCGCCCTCAAGGAGGAGGCGCCCAGGCTGCATCTTCCTCCTCCTCCTCGGCCGCGGCATTTATCCGCTCTCTCTGGGTTCTAGTACTAGAGCCGTTCAAGGAGCTTTGTCAGTCCTTTTCCACGAAGGGAGAGGGGCCATCGGGACATTCCTCTCGGCCCAAGAAGAAGGAGTCGAAGGGTAAGTCCCACCGTCTGCGTTCGTGAGAATGGGAGAGGTCTCCTTCCCCGGACAGCCGACCGTTGACTTCGGTCAAAGTTGCGGCTCAGGCCGCTGGCTTCATGGTGTCCCCATCAGGCCAGCCTGCTGAGACTCCCGTCGACGCAGTCGAGATTTTCCTCGACCCGTCGGACGGGTTGTCGACTGGTGAAGCAGACAACCCACCTTCGCCGGTTCCCCCGGTGGAGACCGAGGATCTGCCTGCGCCTTCGAGGCGGCAGTCCCCAGCTAAAGTGCCCGAGCCGAGGGAAGAGCGGGTATCCCCCGGCCCTTCCCAGACCCACCCTCAGTCACCCCGATGGTCTCGGTCTCAGACTTCATCTCAGCCAAGCCATTCCCGCCCGACGCCGGTTGTGGTCAGTCTCAAAGCCGGCGACACCCGTTCCTCTCTCAGGCAGGAAAGGCTTCGACGTAAATTGCATCGACGTTACGAGGAGCTTATGTGGCAGCAGTTACTGTTGTCCGGGACTAAATCTACTCCGATTCAGCCCCCGGCCATCAAGTGGCTGTCGCCCGAACGACCAAAGCAACCGCTCACCCCAGTCGAGATGCCCATTCCTGGGCCAGTTGTTCGGCCGAAACCAGCTGCTCCACCGATTGTGGTGGAACCTCCGCCTCTACAACCGAAGTCTGGGGCACCGACCAAGGATTCTAGGTCGGGTCATGGCCAGCCCCACAGGTTGTCGGTCACCCTCACTCCAGACCGTCCTCAGCAGGTGGAGGGTGGCTCAGGGCCGAGGCAGCTCTTCGGAGACTCTTTGGAGTCCGATGACGACTCCTCCCTGTTCTCCAGGCAAGTCGACCTGGAGTCCTCCGGGGGCCAGTCATTGGATGATAGCCCATCGTCCTTCTTGGGTCTGCTTCGACTCATCTCAGAGTCCACCGGGATGCAGCTCGAGCCCGTGTCCAAACGGGCCAAGTATCCCCTGACGGAGATACTGGACCGCGGGGATTCACTCATGGAGGCTTTCCCTGTGGCTGAGGCTATGGTCGGCCAAGCCTTTGAGCTTTGGCAGCAGCCTGCTTCCTGTCCTGCGCCCTCGGCCAGGATGGCCAGGAAGTATGCGGTCCCTACCGGCTCTTTGCCCGGTTTTTCGGAGCACCCCTCTGCCGAGGGGTTAGTCACCGACAGCGTCTTCCGGCGTTCCGGAAACACTCGGAGCGTGGATAAGCCCCCGACAGGTGTCCAAAAGCTGGACTTTGCCGGGCACAAGGTGGTCTGCGTCCTCCCTCGGCCTCCGATAGGCCAGCTCGGCGTGCTGATGGCACACTTCTCCCACGCCCTCTTGGGCTCCCTGGATGAGGTTGTCCCTCATCTCCTGCAGACCACAGTCCGCCAGGTGCGGGATCAGGGTAGGGCGGTGGCGAAGCAGCAGCTTCAGACTGCTTTGGACATAGGTGATTCCTGTGCCAGGTCAGAAGCGGCCATGTGGCCATGCAGTGCAGGGAGTGATAAGGATATCCACCTTCACGGCGGATACCCAGCACAAGTTGGCGGACGTCCCCTTCTTGGGGACTGACCTCTTCGGCCCTGGAGTGGAGGGACACCTCCAGCGGATCGAAAAGTCCAATGCCACTCTGGACTCGGTCACCTCGACCCAGAGGGACAAAGGCCGCTGTCAACAACAGCATAAGTCCTTTCGTCCTTCGGCCCCTGCAGCACGACCAGCCCAACAGCACTAGCAACAGGGCCAGCAGGCTCACGCTTGGCATCCCAAACCCAAGCCGGCGGCTTCCTCCAGCAGGAAGCAGGAGGCAAAGGCCCAGGAGGTCCCTCGGCCGGTTCCTCCTCCAAGCCTGCCCAGTGACGGGTTGGCCGAGCCGATATTGCCCTGCTCCTCGAAAAAGAGGTGATCAGGAAGGTGGCGGATCCTCCTCCAGACCCGGGGTTTGTGTCCAGGTATTTCCTGGTCCCAAAACGGATGGGGGTCTGGCACCCCATCCTCGACCTGCACAGGTTCCTAAGGTCTCGGACCTTCAGGATGGTCACTCTGGCTCAGATAATCCCATCCTTGGAACGAGGCATGTGGTTCTGTTCCCTGGACCTCCAGGACGCGTTCTTTCACGTCCCGATCCGTCCATCTCATCAGAGATTCCTCTGCTTCAGAGTGGAGGGATCCCTTTACGAGTTCTGGGCCATGCCCTTCGGCCTCTCTCTAGCTCCCAGGGTCTTCACCAAATGCATGGCAGTGGTGACAGCATTACTGCGGCGCCGATTGCAGCCCCCTCCAGAGTGGAGGTGGAGCGGTCCAGAGATATGGCCCTCCAGGTTTGCTCTCAGATTGGCCTCCTCATCAACGAGGCCAAGTCGGAACTCGTGCCGAAGCAGGTGATGCCCTTCATCAAGGCAGAGCTCGACTCTCTTTGAGCCAGAGCTCGGCTCCCAGCGGACAGGGCCGAGGTTCTTTCCTCCTTTGCCCAATCATTTCTGGTTGGGCAATCGCGCCCTGCCCGGGACTTCCTGGGCCTCATGGCGGCCTGCACCAGCGTGGTCCATTGGTCCCGTTGGTACATGCGTCCCCTTCAATGGTGACTAGCCAGCCAGTGGTCACAACGCTGCGATCCTTTGGACCAGCCCGTGACAGTGACCCAGGAGATGTGGAACGCTCTCCAGTGGTGGACCGTTCCGGCACATCTGCAGGAGGGCATCCCCGTTTGTCCGCCCCGAGCCGACGGTCTCTCTATCGACCAATGCATCTCTGATGGGTTGGGGTGCGCATCTGGGGGAGCACAGAGCGCACGGCCTCTGGTCCCCTCGGGAGTCCCAATGCCATATTAACCTGCTGGATCTCCGAGCAGTCTGCCTAGCTCTCACCACCTTCGCTCCGTTTCAATGGGGTCAAGTGGTTCAGGTCCAGACGGACAATACCACGACCATGTACGACGTAAACCGCCAGGGCGGGACGCGCTCCATGCTGTTATGCAAGGAAGCTCTCCACATATGGTCCCTCGTGCGCAGCCTAGAGGCGGATCTCCTAGCCATTCACGTGGCAGGAGCCTCCAACACCCTGGCCGATGCCCTAAGACGGATAGGGGCTGCGTCTCACGAGTGGTCTCTCCTGTCGGAGGTAGTACAAGATCTCTTCTCCCACTGGGGCACGCCTCAGGTGGACCCGTTTGCCTCCAGGGAGAATGCGAAGCTGAGACTGTTCCATGCCCGCCCCCCTCAGCAGGGCTCGCTGCAGGGGGATGCCTTCTCGAGGCCGTGGACCCCGGGCCTCTTCTACACCTTTCCCCCATTTCCCTTGATCCACAAGGTGCTTCTCAAGGCGAGGAGGGACAAGGCGCAGGTGATTCTGGTAGCCCCAGACTGGCCCCGCCAGTTCTGGTATCCAGATCTCCTCAGTCTCAGCTCCAGGCTCCCGAGGCAGCTTCCAGCCGCCCGGACCTGATCTCAGTCAATCAGGGGAAGGTATTCCATCCGGACCTTCAATCCTGCACCTGACAACCTGGTTCCTGAGCTGAGGATTCCAGGCCTTGGGTCTTTCCCGACGAGGTCCTCAGCGTCGTTGAGGCGTCCCGTAAAGTCGACCAGGAAATGCTATGCCTTCAAATGGAAGAGATTCTCCATTTGGTGTCGGGGAAGGGCTGGACCCTTCCTCCTGTCCCTTGGCAAGCATTCTGGACTACCTGTGGTCCTTTCTCAGCAAGGGCTTCGGTCGGCTGACCCTTAAGGTGCACCTGGCAGCCATCTCTGCTTACGAGGCGCGGGCCGGGAAGCAGTCGGTGGCGCAGGAGAAGGTGGTCTAGCACATTTTCAGAGGCCTTGATCACATTTCACCTCCGGTGCGAGAACCTCCACCTCCGTGGGATCTACTGCTGGTATTGGCCAAGCTCATGGGCAAGCCATTCGAACCAGTGCACAGGTGCGATATCTCCCACCTGTCGTGGAAGACCACCTTCTTGGTTGCTATCACGTCAGCCAGAAGGATGGGAGAGCTCCAGGCACTTTCCATCGAGTCTCCTTATCTGGTCTTCCACAGGGACAAGGTTGTCCTGCGCCCCCACCCGAAGTTCCTTCCGAAGGTGGTGTCGGAGTTTCACCTTAACCAGGTGTTGACTCTGCCGGTGTTCTACCCCAGTCACACCTTGAGGCTGAATATAGGCTCCATACTCTGGACCCTAGAAGAGCGCTCGCTTATTATAAGGAGCGGACGGCTGAAGTTCGGGGAGAGGTTCGCCAGCTGTTTGTCACCTACGCTGAAGCCGCACCTGGCAGACCTGCAGCCAAGCGGCCGATAAGCAGGTGGGTCACCTCCTGCATAGATCTGTGCTATAGGCTGGCGGACATGGAGCCTCCCAGAGGGATAAGAGCTCATTCTACCCGCCATACCGCTGCATCGGTGGCTGCTTCCAGGGATGTCCCTATCCAGGATATCTGCAGGGCTGCTACCTGGAAGTCGGCACATACCTTCATTACCCACTACCACATCGACCTTGAGTCACGCTGGGATGCTGGTTTTGGGGCCTCTGTTTTCCAGTCCTTATTCCCTAAGTAGGGGGTGTGTGCCTTGCCTCCCTCCTCCCGGAGAACTGCTAGGAGTCTGCCAGTAAGTGTGGATTGAACAACATATCCATGTCCCTAGAAATACAGGTTGCTCACCTGTAACAGGAGTTCTAGGAATGGTATATGTTGTTCATCCACCTGACCCTGCCTCCCGGCTCGACGCGACCACCTGCTTCCAGCGGGCTAGATCAAGCGCCATGGGGGGAGCAGAGTTTTACCACCCGGATGGGTGGGTGGGAGGAGCCAGCTTGAAGACCTTCCGGCAAGATTTAAAGTGGCAAGGAACCTGCCAATAAGTGTGGATGAACAACACATACCATTCCTAGAACTCCTGTTACAGGTGAGTAACCTGTATTTCCCTTGCCTCTCTGCGGGACCTGTTGACACAGGCACAGTGGACCCTGGTCCATCCAGACTTCAAGTACCTCCATTTGCATGCATGGCTCCTGAGGACATAGCTATTGCTCAGTATGGGGTGTCCAGAATGTTGCCAGCTCCTCATGGCCTGAGCTTGTTCCCGAACGCATGTCGCTGGAATCATGAGTGGTAGTGCTAAGGCCGTGCCAACGGGCCGGCAAGTCTGTGATTTGAAAAAGCCCAACATCCACTTCATGGTGTCCCCCTTAAGTTATGTCATACTCTTAAACAACAGAGACCGAGAATCCCATCATTTCTGAGGGATTAACGATTGGTTGGGGAATGGGTGGCCCGTGGTGCAGCAGAGAGCACCTCCCTCCAGCCAGTCATTAATCTAAGGAAATTACCAGCTTCTAGGTTGTTATTGTGATTAGAAATCTAATCGCAATAAAAACTTTAATTTTTAAAGGTTTTAAATTTATTTTTGCCATTTTTAATGCTGTGACGCGATACATGTAGGGTGAAGTCTGTATCATGGGCGAATTTTAACCTAAACTGGTTATCCCCTTCCCTTCTCGAAGTAAAAAAAAAACATTGCTGCCCACAATGTAACCCAACTCATCCTTGAACCTGCTAGGATAAAGTAAAGGTAAGTAAAAGTTTATTTATAAGTGCTTTTCAGAAACCAAAGCGCTATACAATAATTACATTAAATAATAAACAATAATAAAATCAATCTTCAAACGCTTTTAAAAACAAAAAGGTTTTTAGCTCGAATTTAAAACTCTCAACGGTCAGGCAGCCTCATATCCGGCGAGGTAGAGAATTCCACAGGGTGGGGGCAGCGTAAAAAAATGCACGTGCCCCAGATGTCTTTAAACGAACCCTGGCAATCTCTAGCAATCCCTCGTCGGCGGATCGGAGTGAGCGAGAGGGACAGTAGGGAGTAAGGAGATCTTGCAGATACCACGGTCCCTGTTCGTGTACGGCTTTATAGGTCAGTAACCCAACCTTAAAGGTGATCCACCACTGAACCGGCAGCCAGTGCAGTCCGCGCAGCACAGGTGTAATATGACTATTTCTAGATGTCCCAGTCAAAAGCCTGGCTGCTGCATTCTGCACCACCTGCAAGTGGCGGATATCAACCCCTGGAAGTCCTAGGTACAAGGCATTGCAGTAGTCAAGGCGAGAGGTCACAAAGGCGTGGACCAAGGTAGGAAGGTCAGCCAGAGGAACCAGGTGTTTCACCAGAGCAATATTTCTAAGATGGTAAAATGAGGATTTGACAACAGCCGACACCTGAGATTTTAGGGTCAGGTCGTCGTCTGTAATAACGCCCAGATTATGTACCTGGTCTGAGGTTGAGAGTTGGACACCATCGAGCCATATGCCCGATGGAGTCCCAGCCCTGCAACCCGCCTCAAGGCGACCAGGGTCCACAGCCAACACCTCAGTCTTATCCGAGTTTAACTTCAGCCAGCTGGTACTGATCCAGTCTTTGATTTCGGATAGACAGTTGTTAAGCACAGAGATCGCATCTTCCTGTCCGGGATTGAAGGACAGATACAACTGGGTATCATCTGCATAGCAGTGAAAACCCAGATCGTATCGCCTAATAATGTCTCCCAATGGCAGCACATATACGGCGAACAACATGGGTGCCAAAATGGAGCCCTGCGGCACCCCACAGGATAGGGAGATGGCGTCAGAGGAATAAATTCCAGTGACAACCCTCTGCCTCCGACCCGTGAGGAAGGATCAAAACCAATGTAGAACTGTACCAGTCAGTCCACAATAAAGCCGCAGGTGCTCCAGAAGCACACCACGGTCCACAGTATCAAATGCTGCAGAGAGATCAAGGAGGGCTAGAATAGTACGAGTCTTTCAATCTCGCGCAATCAGGAGATCATTTAAAACCCGGACAAGGGCGGTCTCGGTGCTTTGTCTTTGCCTAAATCCCAATTGAAGAGTATCATAGACATTGAGATTTATAAGATGGTCATCCAGTTGTAGTGCAACCACCTTTTCAATAACTTTACCCACAAAGGGCAGGTTAGAGATAGGTCTGCAGTTAGCTAAGCAGTCTGGATTCAATGAAGGATTTTTTAGGAGTGGGGGGGGTCAGGAAAGATCCCCTGCTCCAAAAGATTTCCAGACAATTTCAGCAAGGATCGGACAGATAGTATCTACGCAACATAATAATAGTGACGTAGGGCCCTGATCCAAACTACAGCTGGTTGGTCGTACAATCTGGACAGTCCTCACAATATCCATGAGCTCCGGCCTACCAAAGTCAGACCAGGTAACAGAGGTGTTTGCTTCTTCGCGCCGATCACCGCAAACCCTTTAAGAGGGAGCTTGGCCGATACTTGACCTGATGTTGGCAATCTTAGCTGTGAAGAACCAAGCAAGCTCATCACATTTTTTTGAGAAAAATCTCTTCCAGACTGCAGACAGAGTGGATTGCACAGTCTGTCGACAGTCTGAAAGAGTTGAGCCGGTCGGTTCCGAGCAGCAGCAATCTCCCTGGACAGGAATTCTGCCTTCTTACGGGTGATTGCTGATTGATAGGAACCATAATGGTCCATCAACCTAAGTTTGTCTGCATCAAGGCCGGATTACCGCCAAGCCTTCTCTAGCCTTCGCCCCGCTCTTCTCAGTTCCTTTAAAGACTCATCAAACCATAGAGTCTTTGGGCGCTGAGTGAGTGGGCGAACACGGACAGGAACAACTAGGTCCAGGGCCTCACTCACTGCCTTATTATAGGCAAGAATGAGGTCCCCTGGACCCATGCATTCACCGGAAATACCCGATAGATCCAGTATCGCCAGTAGACCCTCTGGGGTAACTCCCCTTAAAGGGCGATACTGGACCATCTCCATAAAGGCAGGTCTATTTGGGGGTGCCCTGAAGCTGAATCTTATGGTATGATGGTCTGTCCACACATTCGGTTCCATCCCCAAATGCGTGGCCTCCAAACCCAGTAGAAACACTAGATCTAATGAGTGACCCCCTATATGGGTAGCAGAGGTAACTACCTGTGAGAGGCCCAACATAGTCATAAGTTGGAGGAGATTCTTTCCAAAATGCAAGAGTTCATCGTCGACCCAAGCATTGAAGTCACCCAGTATTAACCATCTGGGTGACTCCATTGCCATGTCAACAGTGAAGTCTGCAAACTCCTTCAGGAATTCTCCACCATCATCGGGTGGACGATAGATGAGGAGAATCCTGAACCCCGCACCTGATCCCAGGATACACTCAAAGGAACGAGTGCTATCCACTGGAACATCCACAAGACTCAACTCTGTTTTAAAACAGATGGCTACTCCCCCGCCTCTACGATCCAGTCTCAGGCGGTGTATCACCGAGAACCCAGCCGGAGCAGCAGAAGCTAGTATTGGACCTGCATTCTCATCAAGCCAGGTCTCAGTGATACATGCCAGGTCAGATGTTGCAACAAGGTCTGCAGTAATAGCAGTCTTGTTCCTGAGAGACCTGGCATTACATAACACCGCCTGAGTTGGATGGGTTTTCAGGGAGGAGCGCAGTACCTGCCCACAGTCTGCGGAGCCCTTGGGTATGGGAATCAGGCAGGGAGGACCCCTCTTCCGATCCCATTTCGCCCCCGGGCGTCTCCTAGTCCCAACTATCCCTATCTGCTCACTCCTTTCCATTCTCCCACTCAGACCAGCCCCCCCACCCCTGAAGTGCCTTCTCATTATCCCCAGTGCATGACACTTAATAAAAACATGGGCAGGTAAACGGGGGCAATGAAAGGGGCGGAGGCTCCGGAGCAGAGTGGGAGAATAGCGCCTGACCATTGTGAAGCCCTTGCAACACATCCTAAAACAATCACTAAAATCCAACAAAACAAGCTAACTCACTTTCAACCCAACCCAAATAAATAACCCTCAAATAACAAGTAAATAATAACAAGACTGTAAAAAATATAATAAACGCACAAATTAATAAATATTAACTTCTTCTAACCCACCCCAACAAATGCAAAATAAAGCTAGAAATCACTAAAAATATAAATCATAAACTTAACACCAGAGTCCAAATCAAATAAGTCTGAAGTGGATAACAAGTCTTTGAAGCTGTAAATAAAACCAATAAATAAAGTAATTTCCAAGCACTAACTCTCACAAAAGCGAGAGTAAGTGCAATGCAACCGAAATCTCTCAGTCCCCAGACGCTCTCACCACCTGGAGAAAAAAGGACGTATTCAGTATAAAATAAAATATTAGTAAATCTTCAAAGCAGCCAATGTCTTTAAATCTTCAGACCCTTTCACAACCCAGGGGATCAAAGAAAAAACAGGCAGTCGAGCTGCCTTAAACCAAAGGAGTGTAAATCAGTGGATTAAAGTTCTAACCATAATCCATGGGCAGAAAGTCAGAGAAGCAAATCCAAAGTCAGTGGAACTGAAGGCTCAGAATCCGACAAAAAAGGGGAAGAATCCTGAAAGCGGCCACTAAATATGCCAGATCCAGAGCAACGACCCCCGGAATAGTGTCCACCCACCGGTAGACCCCTCCGGTGAGTCTGGAGAATACCGGCAACTCGCGGCCCGCCCTTCAGCTGGCCCAAGGCCGGCGTCGCCTGCCCTGAACCCAGCCAAAAGCAACCACCCCAGGGAATTCCCCAAAAATCCGCTGTCTCAGAGCATCCAATATCAGATCAGGACAAACAATCCCCACGATGAGAACAAACAGAAATAAATTCCAAACTTTTCAGATCTCACCACTCCATACCAAGTCAGTGAGTTCATGTACTTCCTCAAAGCTCCAATAACACAGTCAGTCTGCCTTATAGTCCTTGTTTCTAGGAACATGGATATGTTGTTCATCTACACTGTCTGCCGGGTTCCTTGCCGCTTTAAATCTTGCCGGAAGGTCTTCAAGCTGGCTCCTCCCACCCACCCAGGTGGTAAAACTCTTGGCTCCGCCCCATGACGCCAGCTCTTCCTTCCCGCTTGGAAGCTCAGGTTCCCTCCTTAACGCTCTACGTGTAGATTGGATCCTAATTCTTCGGTTCCCCCGAAACTTATTTTAAAATTTTCAAGACTTCGGTCAAGTTTCTCCCTCGCGGCTGCGATGGACAAATCGACTCCCGGGATTTCGGCGGTGCCCTTGTGGGCAGAAAATGTCCAGGACAGACCCACACTCCACGTGCGTCTACTGCCTCGGCCTAGAACATGACCCGCAGGCCTGCGAGTTATGCCGTTCGTTTTCGGCCAACGTCCTGGAAGACCACACTGCCCGGTTGCAGCTTGGGCTCCCCAAGAAGCGCTACCCGCCGGTGAAGTCGAAGGAGGCCTGTTGGGCGGTTACCGCGGCGGCTGGCTTAGCTGAGCAACTCGAGCAGATGATCGCCCTCGAGGAGGAGGTGGCACAGGCTGCATCGTCCTCTTCCTCGGTCGTGGCATTTATCCCGCTCTCTCTGGGTACCTCGTATTCAGCTTCTTTTAAGGAGCTTTGCCAATCCCTTTCCACGAAGGGAGAGGGGCCATCGGGACATTCCTCTAGGTCCAGAAAGAAGGACCCAAAAGGTAAGTCCCATCGTTGGCGTTCGTGGGAGCGGGAGAGGTCCCCTTACCCAGACAGTCGACACTCGACACTCGACTTCGGTCGAGGTTGCAGCTAAGGCCGCTGGCTTCACGGTGTCCCCATCAGGCCAGCCGGCCGAGACACCCATCGACGCGGTCGAGATTTTTCTCAACCTGTCGGATGGGCTGTCGACTGGTGAAGCCGACAACCCTTCTTCACCGGTTCCCCCGGTGGAGACCGAGGACTTGCCCACGCCTCTGGTGCCGCAGTCTCCAGTTAAGGCTTCCGAGCTGAGGGAAGAGAGGGTGTCCCCGGCCCCTTCCCAGACCCATCCTCGGAAACGCTGAGGATCTCTGGCTCGGACATCGTCTGAAGTCCAGCTGATCCCGCCAACATTGGCGGTCGCTTCGGAGAGGCGGCACCACCGCTCGTACCGTTCCTCCTCACCGGAAGAGGAGAGCTTGACACAAGTTGCGTCGGCGCTCAGAGGACCTGATGTGGCAGCAGTTACTTCTGTCCAGAGGAACAAGCCGACGCCATCGCCTTCCCCGGCCATCAAGTGGCTGTCACCCAAGCAGCCGAAACAACCCCTCGCTGTAGCCGAGGTGCCCAAGCCTGGGCCGGTTGTTCGGCAGACACCAGCTGCCCCACCAATTGTGGTGGAACCTCCGCCTCCACAACCGAAATCGGGGGCGCCGACCAAGGAGACCCGGTCGGGTCAGGGCCTGCCCCACAGGTTGTTGGTCACCCTCACTCCTGACCATCCTCGGCAGGTGGAGGGTGGCTCAGGCCCCAGGCAGCTCTTCGCAAACTCCTTGGAGTCTGACGACGAGTCCTTGTTCTCCAGGCCCATTGACCTGGAGTCCTCCGGGGGCCAGTCGATGGACGAAAGCCCATTGTCCTTCATGGGTTTGCTTCGGCTCATCTCTGAATCCACTGGGATGCAGCTCGAGCCCCTATCCAAGCGGGCCAAGTATCCCCTGACGGAGATACTGGACCGAGGGGATTCACCCATGGAGGCCTTTCCGGTGGCTGAAGCCATTGTTGGCCCAGCCTTGGAGCTTTGGCAGCGGCCTGTTTCCTGTCCTGCACCTTCAGCCAGGATGGCCAGGAAGTATGCGGTCCCCACCAGCTCTTGTCTGTTTTTTCAGAACCCCCTCTGCTAAGGGGTTGGTCACTGACATGCCTTTCCGCCCGGGACGCTAGGGTTGTGGACAAGCTCTACCGACAAGGAGTCCAAAAGCTGGACTAAGCCGGGCGCAAGGTGTACGCTGCGTCATCCCATGGCCTCCGCCAGGCCAGCTCGGCAGTGCTGATGGTACACTTCTCCCACGGCCTCATGGGCTCCTGAATGAGGTGATCCTCATCTCCGGCCGACCTGCAGACCACGGTCCGCAGGTATAGGACCAGGTAAGGCAGTGGCTAAGCAGCAGTCTAAACGGCCGGACCTTGGAGACGCGAAACCAGATCGGTTGGGCCGCGGTGGCCATACACCGCAGAGCATGGCTTGAGGATATCCACCTTCACGGCAGATACCCAGCACAAACTGCTGGATGTCCCTTCTTAGGGACCGACCTCTTCGGCCCTGAGTGGAAGGTCCTCCAGCGGATTGAAAGTCCAATGCCACTCTGGACTCGGGTCATCTCCACCCAGAAGGACAAAGGCCACGACAGCAGCAGCACAAGTCCTTTCGTCTCTTCTGCGCCAAGTGGCACGTCCGGCCCACAGCACCAGGGCTAGCAGGCTCGCGCTTTGGCATCCCTATCCTAGCCCACGGCTTCCTCCAACAGGAAGCAGGAGGTAATGCCCAGGAGGTCCCTCGCCGTCCCTCCTCTAAGCCTGCCCAGTGACGGTTGAGGGTGTCACCCCAGCCTCGCCATCCCCCAGTCCCCTCCATGAGGCGGCTCCGCCACTTCATTTCCGCTTAGTCGGTTATCACCACGACCATTGGGTTTTGAGGTGGTGGAAAGGGCCTGCCTGGAGTTCAAGCAGAGCCCTGCCCTTCCGAGCCGCCTCCTTCGGGGGCTACAGGGTCCGCAGAGCCTCTTTGTCGGCTCACCGAGACGATATTGCCCTGCTCCCAAAAAGAGTTGATCAGAAGGTGGCGGATCCTCCTCCAGACCCGAGGTTTGTGTCCAGGTATTTCCTGGTCCCAAAACAGACAGGGGACTGGCGCCCCATTCTGGACCTGAACAGGTTCCTAAGGTCTTTGACCTTCAGGATGGTCACTCTGGCTCAGATAATCCCATCCTTGGAACGAGGCATGTGGTTCTGTTCTCTGGACCTTCAGGACGTGTTCTTTCACGTCCCAATCCGTCCGTCCCACCAGAGATTCCTCCGCTGCAGAGTGGAGGGATCCCTTTACAAGTTAAGGGCCATGCTCTTCAGTCTTTCCCTAGCTCCCAGTGTCTTCACCAAATGCGTGGCAGTGGTGACAGCATTCCTGCGGTGCCGAAGGGTCCGGGTGTACCCCTACCTGGATGACTGGCTGATTGCAGCCCCCTCCAGAGCGGAGGTGGAGCGGTCCAGGGATCTGGCCCTCCAGGTTTGCTCTCAGGTTGACCTCCTCATCAACAAGGCCAAGTCGGAACTCGTGCCAAAGCAGGTGATACAATTCATCGGGGCAGAGCTCGACTCTCTACGAGCCAGAGCATGGCTCCCGGCAGACAGGGCCGAGGTTTTTTCCTCCTTTGCCCAATCATTTCAGGTTGGGCAATCGCACCCTGCCCGGGACTTCCTGGGCCTCTTGGCCTGCACCAGCGTGGTCCGTTGGGCCCGCTGGTACATGCATCCCCTTCAATGGGGGCTGGCCAGCCAATGGTCACAGCACTTCGATCCATTGGATCTGCTAGTGACAGTGACCCAGGGGATGTGGCACGCTTTCCAGTGGTGGACCATTCCAGCACATCTGCAGGGCATCCCGTTTGTCCACCCCGAGCCGACAGTCTCTCTATCGACCGATGCCTCTCTGATGGGTTGGGGTGCCCATCTGGGGGAGCACAGAGCGCATGGCCTCTGGTCCCCTCAGGAGTCCCGATGCCACATCAACCTGCTGGAGCTTCTAGTGGTTCGTCTAGCCCTCACCACCTTCGCTCCATTTCTACGGGGTCAAGTGGTTCAGGTCCAGACGGACAATACCACGACCATGTACTACCTAAACCGCCAGGGCGGGACGCGCTCCATGCCTCTGTGCAGGGAAGCTCTCCACATTTGGTCACTAGATGCGCGCCTGGGCGGCGGATCTCCTCACCATTCATGTGGCAGGAGCCTCCAACACCTAGCCCGTGCCCTAAGCCGGATAGGGCTGCGTCTCACAGTGGTCTCTCACCCGGAGGTAGTACAAGATCTCTTCTCCCACTGGGGCACGCCTCAAGGCGGACCTGTTTGCCTCCAGGGAGAATCGCAAGCTGAGACTGTTCATGCCCCCAAGCAGGGCTCGCTGCAGGGGATGCCTTCTCGGGCCGTGGACCCGGGCCTCTTCCTGCCTTTCCCCATTTCCCTTGATCCACAAGGTGCTTCTCAAGGCGAGGAGGACAAGGCGCAGGTGATTCTGGTAGCCCCAGACTGGCCCCGCCAGTTCTGGTATCCAGATCTCCTCAGTCTCAGCTCCAGGCTCCTGAGGCGGCTTCCAGCCTGCCCGGACCTGATCTCAGTCAATCAGGGAAGGTATTCCATCCAGACCTTCCAATCCCTGCACCTGACGGCCCTGGTTCCTGGCGGCTAGGTTTCAGGCCTTGGGTCTTTCGGCGGGAGTCCTCAATGTCGTTGAGGCGTCCTGTAAGGAGTTGACCAGAAAATGCTACGCCTTCAAATGGAAGAGATTCTCCATTTGGTGTCAGGACAAGGGCCTGGACCCTTCCTCCTGTTTCTTGGCAAGCATTCTGGACTTCCTGTGGTCCCTTTCTCAGCAAGGGCATCGGTCGACGACCCTTAAGGTGCACCTGGCAGCCATCTCTGCTTACCGGGCGTGAGCCGGGAAGCAGTCGGTGGTGCAGGAGAATGTGGTCGTCACTTTTTCAAAGGCCTTGATCACATATCCCCTGCGGTGCGAGAACCTCCACCTCCGTGGGATCTATTGCTGGTACTGGCTAAACTCATGGGCAAGCCATTCGAACCGATGCACAGGTGTGACATCTCTCACCTGTCGTGGAAGACCACCTTCTTGGTGGCTGTCACGTCAGCCAGAAGGATGGGAGAGCTCCAGGCGCTTTCCATCGAGTCTCCTTATCTGGTCTTCCACAGGGACAAGGTTGTCCTGCGCCCCCACCCGAAACTCCTTCCGAAGGTGGTGTCGGAGTTTCACCTTAACCAGGTGTTGACTCTGCCGGTGTGCTACCCCAATCACACCTCGGAGGCCGAATATATGCTCCATACTTTGGACCCTAGAAGAGCGCTCGCTTATTACAAGGAGCGGACGGCTGAGATTGGGAGAGCTTAGATTGTGTTTGTCACCTACTGGCACTGAAGCCGCACCTAGCAGACCTGCGGACCGATAAGCAGGTGGGTCACCTCCTGCATAGATCTCTGCTATAGGTTGGCGGGCATGGAGCCTCCAGAGGAACAAGAGCTCATTCTATCGCCATACCAGCTGCATCGGTGGTTGCTCCAGGGATGTCCCTATCCAGGAAATCTGCAGGGCTGCTACCTGGAAGTCAGCACACACCTTCATCACCCACTGCCGCATCGACCTTGAGTCACGCCGGGATGCTGGTTTTGGGGCCTTGGTTCTCCAGTCATTATTCCCTAAGTAGGGGGTGTGCGCCTTGCCTCCCTTCTCCCGGAGAACTGCTAGGAGTCTGCCAGACAGTGTGGATGAACAACATATCCATGTCCCTAGAAATACAGGTTACTCACCTTTAACAGGAGTTCTAGGAATGGTATATGTTGTTCATCCACACGACCCACCCGACCTCCCCGGCTTTGACGCACAACCTGGCTTCCAGCGGGCTAGATCTGGCGTCATGGGGCGGAGCCGAGAGTTTTACCACCCGGGTGGGTGGGAGGAGCCAGCTTGAAGACCTTCCGGCAAGATTTAAAGCGGCAAGGAACCTGCCAGACAGTGTGGATGAACAACATATACCATTCCTAGAACACCTTTTACAGGTGAGTAACCTGCATTTATTCTCAATTTACAATCCCCCGTTTGTCCTTGCAAAAGTCCAAATAGGTTCCCTTTGCCAAAGCCGAAAACCGAATGCTGCAGTCCGATTTAAGCTCAATCCAGCTACTAAAAACTTGTCCGCAGTCCACAACCTTCGCCCATGACGCTCACCCCATTTAGGGTTAGCAGCAAACCGTACCAAAATTTCCAATTTCAGTTCAGTTCGGTTCCGATTCGATTTGGTCCCCAGAACACAGAATTTTTTTCAAAGATAAACGAAAAACGAATAAAAGGTGCTAGGAGGTGATCGGTACCATTCACGAAGCTTAAACATAATAAGAAAAACAAGCAAAGTGCAGTGGCTAGCCCAGCGTGGCCGCCATCTTGTCCTTCCTGGGTCAGTGGCTCAGGTAAACCCGAAAACAAGCAACCATTCCTTAATTGACTGGGCTCTCACTTAACACCCACACAGTCATCAAATCTGGAGTGTTATCAGATGCTCTGAGCGACCATCGCATCACCTTCCTAATACACAGAATCCACCGTAGCAAAGTCCCCCACAAAACCTTAGTGACTCGCTTATACAAATCCATGCACTTTGGGCCACTCGTACTTGACCTGTCATGCACAAACTGGTCTCCTATAACCTCAGCGAACACGATTGAAGTAGCCGCAGAATATTTCAGAGGTAAATTTCTCGAAGTTTGGAACCGGCACACCCCTCTACGCAAAGTTAGAGCACATGGGTACCACCTTCCTTGGGTCATACCAGAACTCCACATGCCAAAGAGCAAGGGACCAAGCCTGAAAGCAACACACAATCACCAAGCTTCACAAAGACTACAACTATCGTCAGCTTTGCAACAAATGCACCAAAGCCACTCGTTTGGCTAAAGCCCGACTACTTTACCTCAACCTTTCAATAAAACATAAACAGCCCCTCAAAATTTTGGAAAACCATTCACTCTCTCTTCTCTCCCCCTTCGTCTTCTCCTTCTACCCCCCCTTCTCACTATAAACAACAGTGTTACCTCTGACCACTTGAGTGTTGCCTCTGAATTTAATTCCTTTTTCACCTCCTGTGCCTCTCTCTGCCTTTCTATCCTCCTTACCGTCTCCTCAGTCTGATCCTCCCCTAACTCACCACACACCTATTGCCAGCTCCTTCCTTTCTCATTCACTAAAATAACCCCCTCTGACACCCTGGATACCCTGCTCACCGTAACCCCTTCTAAAGGCAGTTCCCCTGAGGGTCTGGACCCCAAGCTGCTTTACCTTTCTGCTATGGCTATTTGTGCCCCACTGACGGAACTACTAAACCTGTCACGTGAGCAACACTGATCTGGGACCACTGGATCCACGTCGTGATGACTACTGTCGGCCAGGCAGCCTTCCATACCACTTCCCTAAACTGTGAATCCTCCCCAAATTCGCCTTTCTTCTTCCCTTCTTCTATCTCCTCAGTCTTGTACAATTACCCATTTGTGAACTGCAGCTGAGCAGACCATGTTGCATCTAAATGGGCTGTTATAGTTGTCCTATTACCGCACTTGCGGACCATCACCATCTGTTCACTATGATGTAATGGAATATTCATACCAACTGTGATTTCTTGGTGCCTATTATTGCTTGTTAATTGTTCTCTACTTGGTAACATACTCTGCATAATTGGTACTATATACTGTTTTGTTGTTTGCTTGTGATTTATTTGTGTCTTCCAGTTCTCATAAATTGGCAATGTATACTGTTTTAACATTTTATTGTGTGCCTTTCAACTCTCCCACCCCCCAGGACACACCATGAGATGAGCAACTTGTTGTTCAGTGTGTCCTTACCGGTGAAAGTCTTAAATAAGTAGCTGGTGGCTGCCAGAAAACTTTCCACAAAGGCCACCTACTCTGTGAAGTGGAAACACTTTGCTATCTAGGCTGCTTCCCATCGCCTGGACCCTGTCAGTTGTCTGGTGAACCAGGTTCTGGAGTATCTCCTGACCCTGTCTGATGCAGGCCTCAAATACTTCTCTATTAAGGTGCACCTGTCTGCTATATCAGCCTTTCATGTGGCCCGCACTTTTTTGCGAGGCATTCTCCACTTGAAGCCTCTTGTCTGGAATCCAGTTCCAACTTGGGACCTGAATTTTGTTCTGAAGAAGCTGACCCTGCCTCCTTTTGAACCATTCCCATCTTGCAAGCTACACTTTGTCGTGGAAAGCGTTATTTAACTTTATTTTTATTATTTTTCATCAAATAGATTAATGAAAAAGGAAAAAAAAAACACTCATGTCAGGCATCTACAAAATTAAAGGAGCCATTTAATGGATTAGAGAGAGAGATATAACCTAATCAATCTGGTATTCACAGTTGGGGGATAGTCCATCTGTTACTAATATATCCCCCCCCCCCCAAAAAGTTACATTAGGATAGCTGCACCATACGTGAAATGGTAGAGTTCCATTTATTATTTTACATCCAAACATTTCTATCCCTCAGCGCATAATGCTGATATTACCACTTCCCAAGCAGTGGATACACCAAACATGTTTGTTCTTTCCTCCCCAAACAGCTAAAATGAAATCTATTTCCAACAAAACCGATCTATTGATAAATAATTTACTTAACACGAACTACTCTAATCTTACTTTCTATAGCAGTAACAATGGTAATGTTTATTTAAAGAAACACTTTAGGACTTATAACTCCAATTAGAAATTATTTGTTTTCCATGATGCTTTCCAAATTAGATGCGTCCCCTGGTCAGTGGCGCGAAGACCATATCACATGACCCTAGCACATCTGTTATTGCAGAACCAAAATTAAGCAGGAAAGGGGAAAAAATTATGCCAGGATAATAAAACAATACATATGAAATAATCTGCATTAACCAACAACAGGGATCCATCCACTGTGATTTAAAAAAAAAAAAAAAAATGTTATCCTCCTGTGGAACCTGGCAAGTCTTGGCCACACGTCCCTCCCGGCGGGTCGGGGCAAGGGGCGGCTGACTTCCCCCACCCCCAGAGTGAAACCCCAGACGCCGGGGGCCGGAGGTGCTGATGTGGCCATCATGGAACCTGCCAGCTCCTTTTTCCTCCAGTTTTACTCCCACCCCACCCCAACCGACTGAGTACATCAGCAGTGTGCCTCCAGGCTTGCATCTCCCCTAGTTGATGCCAGAGGGCAATTGATGAGCAGGATGGCAATCCCTTTCTCCTGCCAACCCCAGTGGCCTGGTTCATTCCTGAACCCAAGTCGCCAGTGAACAGCCAGCGCCTCAACCTCCAGCACCACCGGGCTGGACTTGTAAGCCCAAATTTTGAAGTTCAGCGGCTTGGTGGCACAGAGGGCTAGGGCGCTGGACGCCTTACCTGGTGCCATGCCTGCGACCCAGGTGCAGGAATGGACTAGAGTTGCTTGGGGATCAGCCGGGACAAGGAAGGATTGAGCGTCCGCTGACGGGTCTTCTTCCTCAGGGATTGGGGGGGGTCTCAGCACTGTGCTGTAGACTGACACCCAGTGGAAGCTGGGTGTCAGCACCGGCACGATGCTAGAATGTGTGTGGGCGCAAGACTGCCTCCGAGGAAGTGGAGACAGTCACCCTGTCCATTGCACATGTGTGGGTCCGAGGAGAAAACTGAAAAGGGTCAAAGCTGGCAGGCTCTGTGATGGCGGGCTGCACCCGTGCCTTCCCCTGGTGATCTAGATATTGGTTTCTGGGGGTGGGGGGGAGGCGCACCCTTGCCACGTGCCCTGTCACGGGGTAACAACCCGGGGTGTCCAGTTGGGGCTGGTGCGGGAAAGCCACCAGAGACAGTCCTCCAGAGGGGCCGGAGCCACCTGCCAGCTCCAAGGAGAGTAGAAAATGTGTATGGGGAAAAAAATGTTGGAAGTTCAACCAAACTCAAGTCCTAGTTATCCCGAGAAAAAGAATATTGGCCTCCGGCATCACCCTTACTGAAGTCCATCACTGAAGAATTCAGGTGCCCTCCAGCTCTGAAATCTGTGGCTTCTTTCATTCCCAGCTGTGGGCCACCTCAAATTCCTTTGCAATAGCCGCCACCTTTTTCCCCCACTTCAATAGGGTCCGAGAATTGAAATGTTTGGTCTCTGTAAAAGTTACACTGTCTGGCAGGGAATGCAGTACCACCAAATTGCCCAATTTTGCCTGGGCAACGTTGAATTTTTTTCCTTTGGGCTCTAGTAGCTAAAAATAAGTCGGGGAAACAAACTTAAGGATTTTACCATTACAGTTCAGGGAGTCAGAGTCCCTTGCAGCTTTCAGCAGCATATCCCTCACGAACACCCCATCTGTAACCAAAAGGACAGTCTGTGGGAGATCCCTCTGCGCCTCCGCAGTACATGGAGCTATTCGGTAAGCTCAGATAAAATACACAGCACTACTGGGCTCTAATTGTAGCACTGTTGGGAGCCAGGATTTTAAAAACCTAACAGTTCTGCGCCCTTTTGTCCTTCTGGTAACCCAACTGTATGTACATTGCAGGCTCAATGTGCGTTTTCTACTGCCTCTAGTCTATTCCGGAGTTGAGAGCTTTCCTGTACCAGTTTTGCTGTGATTGTGCCAAAGCTTGATTAGCTTAAGTTTCTGCCGTTGCTGTCTTACTGGCGAGCTTAATTTTAATGTTCTTCTCGCCTAAACTGTGTAGAATTGTACCCACTTTAGCGTCAGTTGCCTGCATCAGTAGCTACAAAGACCTCCATGATGGCTCTACATCAGTTGTTGGGGAGGTAGAAGTCACAGCCTATATCTCTGTTTGCTGCTGTGGTATCAGTTTTACACACTTTTTGTGTTTTTTTTTTAAATAACTGTCCCACTGAAGCAGAGTCGACGAAAGCACATCTATTCCACAAGAGTACTCTCTAGCGCCCCCAGAAAGCGTTATTTTTAGTTGCTATTACTTCTTGAATTTCAGAGCTACAGGCTCTCGTGTGAGCAGCCTGTTTTGATTTTCCACAAAGACGGGATCTCTTCTCGTACTAATCCTAAGGTGGTGTCAGAGTTTACTCTAAATTAATCTATCCATCTGCCTGTTTATTTTCCAGAGCATGCCAGTCCAGGGGAAGCATTTGTTAGTACTTCAGATGTGCACAGAATTCTTTGGTACTATACATACTGTACTAAGAACTGAAGGAAGCCCTCTCAGTTGTTTTTCTTTTGCCCCGGGCAAAGAGGGCATTCCAGTATCTAAACAGTGCTTGTCCAAACGGTTGGCCAACTGTATTATTTTTTTGTTATAGGAAATACAGTAAGGAGCATCTTGGTGTGGGTTATGACCAACCAGAGGCATGGCCACTTGTGTTGCCTGTTTCAGGAATGTGTCACCTGCAGAAATTTGTGCTGCTGCCACTTGGAGTACTGTCCACACTTTCACTAAGCACTACAGTCTGGACATTGCCTCCAGAAGAAGGGCAGGCTTTGGCCTTGCTGTCCTTCAGGACTTTCTCTCTTAGGCCTCTGGCCTCCTGCTACCCAGACTGTGCTCTCAGCACTGCTTGGAACTCATTCCATAGATGTGACCTGATGACGGATATCCCCTAAGAAGATAGAACAGTTTACTCCATTTTTGTCAGGTAGAGGAAGGCTCTAGGACCATCGAGACCACCTCCCACTCTTAATGGGTGTATTTGCCCCAGACCTGAACAAATATTTATCAAGTGCATGTTTAAATGAGTTATACTTTAATATTAATGAAGTCCTGTGGCAGTGTATTCCATGTTTTACATGCACGCACTGTGAAATAGTTATCCCTTTTTTTGGTTCTTACATGCTGAACTTATAGTTGCATATTATGTGAATGCAGATTTGTTGGTCTGGTCAGCCTTGTAATGTTTGAACTGTTTTGACTGCTCCTCGTCATTAAGTACCCTAAACATCAACAGTAAATCACCCCTAATTCTTCTTAACTGCAGGTCTTGTAAGTTGATTATTTTTTGTCTGTTGACATTACCTTTCAGTCTAGGGATTAGACATGTAATACATCTCAGAGTACTGTTGATTAGTTTAATGTCCAGAATCCGATAAGGAGACCAGAATGAAGCTGCATAATCTAGTCCTATAGAGTGGTATAATGCATGATTCAGATCTTGTAATGAAAGACCTTTGTATAGCCCTAATTATTCTGTGGGCAGTTTGAGCCATTCTCTTTTTGTGGCTGGCCACAGGCTGTTCCGCTTTTATAACAGTGCCCTGTTCTTTTTCACTTTTCCACCTTCCTTAGTGACTGACCATTTAATTGGTAATGTCTTTGCAGATTTTTCTTACCAAAATGCAGAACAGTGCCTTTATCACCATTAAATAACATCTAATTTGAGAAAGCCCATTTTTTTCAGGGTAGTTGGATCATTCACTAGGGATAGATACTGGGTATCGCTATCTACTGTGGCGCTGATTTTGGTATCGTCTGCAAACTTCCTAATATTGTTTTGTACATCATCATTCAAATCACTGATAAAGATCCCAAATAAGGTGGGCCCAAGGATAGAGCCCTGGTGTACACCACTGGTTACTGGGGCAGCTTCAGAAAGTGAATTTTGCACCAAGTCCAGAAATATCACATTGACTGAATTCCCTACATTTGGTTTGGGCGTACACCGTCATAGAAGGCGATGAGGTTAGTAGCATAGGATCTACCTGGCTTAAAGCTATGTTGGGCAGGATCATTATACCCCAGGATTTGAGCCTCTTCCTCGCTATTGTATACAAGAAGCATTTCCATAGTCTTCCCTGTAACAGCAGTAAGGCAAATGGGTTTGTAATTGCCAGCCAATTATCTGCCCTTTTTGTGTAGAGGAACCACAATAGCCTTTTTCCAATCTCCTAGTATGACTCCATATTCAAATGATTTATTAAATATAATAGTGTAAGGTGGTGTGAGTTGGTCAGCCAATTCCTTAATAAAATATGAATTTATCCCATCGAGGCCAGGAGCTGCCTTAGCTTTTATAGTATATATGGCTTGATTTATCTCCTCAGAGCTGAAGGGTTTATATGCCATTGGGTTAGGCATAAGATGTGCACAATCCCTTTTTTTCTGTCTGAAAACTGAACAAAAAAATTTATTGAGAGACTGCGATAGCTTGGCTGTATCTCTACCCCATTTTCAACAAGTGGACCGATAGATGGGTTATGTAAAGAAGCTTTTTTGGTTATCTTTTGGTGTGCCAATTTAAATGGCAATTTTTTCCGTTCTCTTTTTATGAAATTTTTAGTCTTCCTAAGCAGTGCACGATAATGTTTCTGTGCCTTTTCATCTTTATACTTTTAAAGCAGCAGTGCAATGAAAAATGTTATTCCATAAAGATAATTTTCTGCTATGGTTAGAAAAGTATTGCTAGAACTGCTGATTTGGGTTTTCTGGATGCTTCTTTTGCTCTGCACAGTACATCTGCATTTTTGTCTGGATTCTTACCCTTCTCAGGTCCTCAATATTATTTCTATGCAAAAATGAGGTGGTCATCTTTTTTTCTCGAGAAATAATTATTTTAAAACTTGCATAAAATTCTTAAATGATAACAGAAACTAAAGATGTTACTACCAGCATAAACTGGAAGACATCTGGCATCGATTAGGAAGAAAAATGGTTGGGGTCAAATTTTAGCCCATTTTCATTGCACTGCTGCTTTATGCTCCTAAATGCTTTTTCTTTTATATTCATTAGTTTCTTTACCAGTTTGGTCATCCATGGTTGGATTTTACCTTTTTAGGGCTGCAATGGGTGGAGCCCTGCAGTCCTATTACTTTCAGAAAAAGGGACTCTGTATTCTTTCCTTCCTAACAGTTGCATCACAGTTCCTTACGTAGTCTGTGAAACCCTCCGATGTGTCAATGCAGTCTTCTCATAGGCACTATTTTTTGTTATGGTTGTGGGGGGTTGTAGTTTGATATTATACTGACTCACTTTACTAAGATTCCTGGCTTTATTTCATGCTTAGATGGCTGCATCAATGGGAGTGGGGGGCCTGGGCTGCTTTAGTGCGACATTACTCACCTTACAGACATCCCCAGCTTTCCTGCATCTTTGATGTCAAGTGTGTGTGGGGTGGGGGGGGTGAGTATTCACTATTTCATTTCAGTTTGGAAGACTGGAGAAGTTTGGTGCTGTTGTCATTTGTACTTGTAATATGATCTATGGTTGCACTGTCAATATTATGCATTTATATACAAGTAAAATCTTAAGCATAAAAGTTTTTTTTTAAAAAAAGAGAGCCGTTCCAAACATTGACTTGGTGCTAGATTCTATCACTGCTAAAAACTCTCATACTGTAGAGAAGCAGAAGTATGCATTGTCTGTATCCATTTTATCCTGGAGCATAAAGTGTTTTTTAAATGGTTCCTACATCTGGAAGAATGGGAATGGTCCTGGTTAGCTTTAGCTTACAAACATTCAACAGCAGATTCCGTGGACCTGAATCATTTTAAAATTCTTGCATCATTTATAAAGACAAAAGTAAAACCTGTTTGGCAAAATCAAGTTGTTATTTTTGAAGTTTTATTGCCATTGTTGGTACTTATTTTCATGTATTCAGTAGGAGTGAGGATTATTTTTAATGTTAATTACATTTGGCAGAACTTTAAAAACACTGTGGAACACAGCAGGTGATGTTTTCAAAAGTTAAAAAAATGATACAGTTGTGTAAAGACGCCTAAATTTGCATCATGCAGATGCAGCATATAATTGTGCCATATTTTCATAGCTGGATCAAAACACTTATACTTGCATCATAATTGTAGCATATTTGCAATATATTTGTGGTATGCATCACTACTGCATCATGTCTGTGTCACTGTTTCCATCTCTAATCTACAGTAGATGCAGGGGCGGGGCAGGAGGTTGTGGTGCATCCACCTTCTGATGGTAGTGCACCCTTCTGATGTAGACACAGCTGTGATCTGTGATGCAACTTGCTGCTGTGTCTGCAGCAAATTTTTGAAAATATAGGCCTGTATATTTAACCCCCCCCCCCAATTTCTCATAAACTCCAAACAGTCAACTACAGTTAATGGGTCCAGAATGAAGCACATACCTTGCAATACAGATTTGCAGCAAATAGAGGAAAGTAAGGTGAGGGCCCATGTCTTGCAGCATCTTCTTTTTCCTCAAGATTAGGAGAATTACAGCACAGAAGATGCACCGCTCCTAACCAGTTCCACCTGTTAACTGAAAACCATTGACTGCTGCCCATATATGTATACACGTATGTGCTATTAATCTCGCCTTTTCTGAAGAATTATACCTTTACCAGCTACATTACAATGAGAGGGAAAGGAAGCAAGGAGAGTTATGCTGCTGACTTCGCCATTTTTTTATATAACTGGTTCCCATCACCTCTTCCTGGCAACAGGGACACACGTGCATTTTTTTAGATTTACTCCCCCCGAGGCCCACATCCCATGGCGCCAGCTCAGCCACGTCCACCTCCTGTTACTTTTGCCACACCCTCTCCGCCTACGCTACCCACCAGACCTCCACCCAGTGGGAGCAGAACAATGGGGGGCAGCAACCCACCCTCAGGAGAGCTACCTGCCGGCATGTTCAGTCCCCCAACCCATGCCAGCACTCTGATGACCTGAGGTTGTTCCTGAACCCAGGTCGCCAGCATAGCATGAGGTAAGGTGTCCAGCGCACCACCAGGCCGGCTGATTCCACCACTTTTGAAACATTACACCTGTACTATCTGCCCGAAGATATTTGAACTAATTTCCAAATGATTTTAAAGATGAAGCACCTTAGTATCTAAATTGGAAAATTAGGTGCTTCTTCACAGATGCCCCTTGTATGAAAAAAGTTTCCATCATCATTATGACAAGAATAACAGTTTTAAATCTCTCTTCCCCCCCCCCCCCAAATAAAAGATGCATCTAGCCAGGGCTATGAAGAAGATTGCAAGGCCACAGGGTAAATCATACAAGGAGAGACCAAGGGTCCTAAATATCTACTCCTTGGAGGACAGAAGGGAGAGGATTGAGACCTTCAAGTACCTGAAAGAGATTAATATGGTGGACAGGGAGGGCATCTTCAGGCTAAGCTGCAGCAAAACCCCAAAGGGGCACAGCCTAAAGTTTTGGGATGGGTGTTTAAAAGGGAGGTTAGAAGACAGTTCTTCACAGAAAGGGTGGTGAGCAAATGGAATGTGCTGCCAGAAGAGATGATCTCATTGGGGACAGTGGACAGCTTCAAGAGAGGCTGGGATAGATATAGGGGAAAGATAAAGGTAATGGAAGGAGGGGAGGAAGGTAGGGGAAGGGGAGTAGGAACACCAGCCTGAGCTAAGAACCCTGGGCAACAAGCAGACTAGATAACCAAAAAGCCTTATTTTGTTGGCTTCTTTATGTGCTCGTATGAGATTGTAGCCTTGAGTAAAAATTTTAATTCTTTCAGAAAACTACCTACTATTCTGTGTGATGATATATTCTTTTAAGTATATAATATGAATAAATAAGATTATAGCTGCTGTTTCATATATTTTCTTGATTGCTAATCCATACAAACCACAGTCCTGTATGATCCTACACGGGGCACAATAAATGCTTTTGCTTATTGCACTGTCATATTCTGAATCTTTTCAAACTAGTTAAATTCTTAAAGTAAACAGTATATACTCTCAGAACTCCCATTCTCGTGTCCTTATGTTTGTTTAATAGGGATTTTCTTTGCCGGCCCACCCGCTGACGCAGCTGCAAGGTGTCTGCTTGTGGTGCCAACATCCCGGGTTTGGCAGTGGACTCTGGAGTCGTAGGGACTGCCAGGGGGAAGAGGGATCAAACATCCCGAGGACTGCTCTCCTTCTCTAGGAGGAGGGGGGAAGAGTGATGCTTTACAGATCCCTGGCAGAGGCTGGGGATACCGCTGCAGCCAGCTCCATCACCTTAGGGGGCGGGTGGATGCTGGACATCATTGCACATCGCCGCCCCAGGGATCCAGCATTCAGAAAGACAGCCGGCCCCTGGGTATGACGCCCTGCTCTGTCACCATCTCCACTGCCACCAGTGTCTGCCGGGGGAGGGAGGGGTCCTGCTACCATGGCCTCAACCCTGGAGGTAAGCTGGGGCTTGCCAAATGTGTCTCTTGGCGGGGGGGGCACCCACCCAAGGGGTAAGCCTGGGCATGGGGGGGGACAGTAGGCAGGGCTGAGCTCTGGTAAGGATCGGGGGCTGCCACCCAAAAAAGTTGAGGCTTACTACATATCTATAGATATTCTATTCCCTCTCACTCCATAAGCTGTTATTTTTGTTAAAACAGTAAAATAATGGTCCCCAAATTAGTCTTGTTGTAATGTAACCAGTGGCGGAGCTAGAGGGGGGCTGGAGGGGTGATCGCCCCTCGTGGCTGCCCCAGTGCGAGTAATGGCGCCCCGCCAACATCATTATTCACTGTTCAGTGCCCATTGTGGAGCCCATGCCTGACTGAATGGCCCCTCCTGGCTCCCAAATGCTCCCAAACCTGGCTCCACCACTGAATGTAACTATTCATAATATAAATGATTCAGTTAGTAGCTAGCACACCATTATTATTTTGTCGCTGTATAACATCTTTAATATTGGTGGTCCAGTGTTGCTAGTACACTTCCCCTAAAGTAAAAAATCAAATAACCTCCGCCTGCATCAGCACCACATCTGTAAGACTGCTGCACTCAAAGCACTAAAGATTCTAAAAGACACTTATATACTGTATCAGGTCTGTGCAGTTGCACAGGTTCACCAGCCATGAGTGATACTACATGTGTTCCAGGCCATCCTCACTGCCGTCTTTTTAATGGAGGTACCCACCCCTACCATGCCAAGTGAACAAATGATGCACCAGACATCACCTGGTGTGCCGTGCTGTTACACAGAATGTGATGATATCATGCATTACTGATGACATAGCCACCCAGTTGCTTGCAAAAGCCTGCAAAACCCCTCCCAGGCCAACACAGCCCTGCACCAAAAAAAAATGGTGGGGGGGCCCTGGTATGATAGGCTGATTTCATTAAGGTCTTCAGCTTGGACCTAAAAATGGATTGCAGCACCAACTAGGAAGCAATACAGTAATACTGTTGTATATCATGAAATGCTGCAGGAAACAATGCAGTTCAGTGGCAATTAAAGCCCTTTCTACTGCAGTATTTATAAATGTTCTTATAAGCCCATTATGCTGATTACTATGAAAATAGAAAAAAAGCAAACTTAAGAACTAAACAAGATACTGATAAGCTGAGTATTTTAAAAGGTGCAGAAGTGGGTAGGGTGAAATAGGGTGGGGTCCATAATAATATCCAGTCAGAGCCTTTATGCAGTATATTAAACGGACCATGACTAGCCATGGCTTGCTAGAACTCTGAATATTATTATTAATTTTAGTGACTACCACAGCAGCACTGATTTGTGTCATAATTCAAGGCACAAGTATTTCCAAGGCAGCTGCTTGTATTACCCCTATTTTCAGAAGTGATATTTCTACTACTGACAGGACACACGAGAGAAACATGGCAAAGAAATATTTGAAACTCTTGTGCTTCAGAAAAACACTGCTACAAATGCAGTCCTGAGAGCAGATTGTAAGCATTTAATGCCTTTGAAAATGATATCCCCTATAGTAAATTTTTGAGATTAAAAAGAAAATAGTGGCCAGCCTGCTGGCATGGAGGGCTGAGGCATCATGCCTTACCTCCTGCCACACCAGCGACCCGTTTTCATGGTGCTGGGAGTTGGGGGAGGATGATCGAGCATTCCAAGGATGGCTCTCCAGAGGGGGGACCAGCTATTTGTACCCTAGCAGAGGCTGGGGGATGGCATACAGACGCTCTACAAGGTGGGTGGAGGTTGGGCAGATGCCTGGCGTGCCGCACATGGCATGTGTGACACCGTAACTGGCGCCATTGCATGCCCTTTCCTCCAAGAGAAAAAAAAAAGGAAACGTCTCTGGCAGTTGGATGATGGAGGGGCTCGCAGGTCCCACTCCCCAACCAGCATGGCACTGACCGGAACTGGATCCAATCTTCAGCGGGGGCCTGGGGATCCCCCTCGGGTGGCAAGCCCTGGGGGAAGATGGACGGCGCTGATGGTGGACATTGGGGGGCAGGGGCTCTCTCCTGAACATGGCCCGCCAGAGATGGGGAGAAAAAGTAATCAAAAAAAAAAAAAATGTTTATCTGAACCATATGACTTGACAGGCTAATGTACTGGAGAGATTTCTCAATAGGGGTTATAACAAAATATTACTGAGAAGGGCTAGAGATAAAGCTGATTTACTGGAAAAAAAATAATGAAAAACCACTAGAAAAATTACATTTATGAACATGGTCTTGTTACTTTTGTCAGTAAATTCAATCATTTGGCAGGTAAAATTGACAATATAATTTATTGTAGCTGCCCTATCCTGCTTGGTGACGATGCGACTTCAGCAGTGGGTGATACCCCCTGCATTAATTTAAGTAGAGCAAGCAGTCTGAGAGACAAGTTAGTCCATAGCTGATTTGAGCAAATGGTTACCATACAAACCAAAAGATTTCTTCAAATGCTAGGTATAATGTGTGCACATATGCACAGCCTGGTAAAGAGTTTGTACACCCCCGAATGAAGATTTAAAGTTGGGAGACGTGAATTTATTAATTGCAGTGCTGACTTTGTCTCATATGTTCTGTGGTGTAACTGCAATAACACATATGTACGGAGAACAATGTAAAGCTTGAAAACTAGCACACAAGACCATTGAGCATTATTAATAGGAGACTTGAAACTCCTCTTGGTAGTCATTTATTTTATTGCCATAATTCACATCCTAGAGAATCAAAGTTCATAGATATTGAGAGAGAGTTGGTCCTTTGTGTGTGTGTTTGGGGGGGGGGGGACGAGTGAATAAACTACTGTGGAAAAAATCAACTTGGATTTATGAATTACAAAGTGTTATACCTGCTGGTTTAAACAAGCAATGGGATTTGAAATCTTTTTTTAAAAGACTTAACTAGCCACGCCCCTGAGGAAGACGGATTGAGAGTCGAAGTGCTTGGGCTTCCTACAGCCGTAAAGGTTTTTTTGCCTGTAGCCATACCTTTACATTTATCATTTACTGCATTTATACATAGATACATAGACAGTATCGGCAGATAAGGGCCTATGGCCCACCCAGTCTGCCCATTTAAGCTTGTAAGTTAAGTTTGTTTTCCTAGAAGTCTGTTGCCCCTTATCCCTGACCTCCAGAATTCCTTTATGTCTATCCCATGCATTCTTAAATCCCGTGATTGTTTCAGCCCCCACCACTTCCTCTGGCAGAGTTTTGACTTGGAGTCCTCTGGGGGGCAGTCAGTGGACGATAGCCCTTCGTCCTTCCTAGGACTTCTTAGGCTCATCTCAGAATCCACTGGGATGAAGCATGAACCCGTATCCAAACGGGCCAGATATCCCCTCACCGAGATTCTGGACCGAGGGGATTCTCCCACGGAGGCCTTTCCAGTGGCCGAAGCCATTGTCGGGCCGGCCCTGGAACTTTGGCAGCGTCCGGCTTCCTGTCCTGCGCCTTCGGCCAGGATGGCCAGGAAGTATGCGGTCCCTACTGGCTCTCTGTCCGGGTTTTCTGAACACCCCTCGGCTGAAGGGCTGGTCATGGACAGTGTTTTCCACGTGCCGGTAATGCCAGGGACGTGGACAAACCGCCCGACAAAGAGTCCAAGAAATTGGACTACTCGGGCGGAAAATGTATGCTGCCTCTTCTCTGGCCTTCGTCAGGCCAGTTCGGCCGTCCTCATGGCACATTTCTCCATGCCCTGTTGGGTTCCCTGGATGAGTGTCCTCATCTTCCCGCTGACCTGCAGACTACGGTCAAGCAGGTGCGGGATCAGGCAGAGCAGTAGCCAAACAACAGCTCCAGACTGCTCTGGATATAGGAGACTCATGTGCCCGGTCAGTGGCGGCGCTGTGGCCATGCGTCGTGGGCGTGGCTGCGAATATCCACCTTACCGCGGATACCCAGCACAAGCTTGCGGACGTTCCTTTCCTGGGAACAGACCTGTTCGGCCCTGGGTGGAAGGCCACCTCCAGAGGATCGAAAAATCCAGTGCCACCTTGGATTCGGTCACATCGGCGCCCAGAAGGACAAGGGTCATAAGCCCCAGTCTAAGCCCTTTACGTCCCTCTACTCCCGCGCCACCTTGACCCAACAACAGCGTCAGGGCCAGCAAGCTGAACTAGTATTCCAAGCCCAAGCCATCGGCTTCCTCTAATAGGAAGCAAGGAGGAAAAGGCCCTGGTGGTCCCCAGGCCGGTCCTTCCTCCAAGCCTGCTAAGTGACGGGCTGAGGGGTGTCACCCCCATCCCCGTCACCTCGCGCCTGGTTCCCCCCGTGGGGGGACGGCTCCGACACTTCCTTTCCGCCTGGTCCGCTGTTACCACGGACAGGTGGGTTTTGGAGGTGGTGGGAAGAGGCCTGCCTCTGGAATTCGAGCAGGCTCCACCCTTCAGAGCCGTCGCCCCGCGGGGGGCTTTGGGGTCCCCAGAATCTCTACAGGCTCGTCGAGCCGACATCGCCCTCCTCCTTCAGAAAAGGGTGATAAAAGAGATAGAGGACCCTTCACCAGAACCAGGGTTCGTGTCCAGGTACTTCCTGGTCCCGAACAGACGGGGGCTGGCCCCATCTTAGACCTACACGACCTGAACAAGTTCCTAAGGTCTCGAACCTTCAGAATGGTCACTCTGGCTCAGATAATACCATCTCTGGAACACGCGTGTGGTTCTGTTCTCTTGGACTTCAGGACAGCGTTCTTTCCGTCCCTATCCGTCCGTCTCATCAGAGATTCCTCCGCTTCAGAGCGGAGGGATCCCTCTTCGAGTTCCAGGCCATGCCCTTCGGCCTTTCTTCAGCTCCCAGGGTCTTCACCAAATGCATTGCAGCGGTGACAGCTTTCCTGCGGCGCCGAGGGGTCCGGGTGTACCCTTACCTGGACGATTGGCTGATAGCAGCCCCCTCCAGGTTGGAGGTGGAGCGGTCCAGAAATCTGGCCCTCCGGGTTTGCTCTCAACTGGGCCTCCTGGTCAACGAGGCCAAGTCGGAACTCGAGCCGAAGCAGGTGATATCCTTCATCGGGGCAGAGCTCGACTCTCTTCGAGCCAGAGCACGGCTCCCGGCGGACAGGGCCGAGGTTCTTACCTCCTTTGCCCAATCATTTCTGGTTGGGCAATCGCGCCCTGCCCGGGACTTCCTGCGACTCCTGGGTCTTATGGCGGCCTGTACCAGCGTAGTCCGTTGGGCACGCTGGCACATGCGCCCCCTCCAGTGGGGTCTGGCCGGCCAGTGGTCACAGCGTTGCGACCCTCTGGACCAGCGCGTGTGGACGACCCAGGAGATGTGGAACGCTCTCCAGTGGTGGACCGTTCCGTCCCATCTGCAGGAGGGTATCCCGTTTGTCCGCCCCGAGCCGACGGTCTCTCTATCGACCGACGCCTCTTTGATGGGTTGGGGTGCCCATCTGGGGAACACCGGCTACGGCCTCTGGTCCCCGGAGAGTCCGATGCCATATCAACCTGCTGGAGCTCCGTGCGGTCCGCCTAGCTCTACCGCCTTAGCTCTGTTTCTCTGGGGTCAAGTGGTCCGGTCCAGGCGGACAATACCCACGACCATGTACTATCTAAACTGCCAGGGCAGGCGCTCCTTGCCTCTGTGCAAGAAGCTCTCCATCGATCTGGTCACTAGTAGCCTGGGCGGATCTCCTGGCCATTCATGTGGCAGGAGCCTCCAACACCCTGGCCGATGCCCTGAGCCGGATAGGGCGTGCATCATACAGTGGTCTCTCCTGCGGAGATAGTACAAGACCTGTTCTCCCGGCTGGGCGCACCTCTGGTAGATCTGTTTGCCTCCAGGGAGGCGCGAAGCTGAGGCTGTTTCATGCCCGCCCCTCAGCAGGGCTCGCTGCAGGGGGATGCCTTTTCGAGGCTGTGGACCCCGGGCCTCTTTTACGCCTTTCCCCATTCCCTGATTCACAGGGTCCTGCTGAAAGCGAGGAGGGACAAGGCGCAGGTGATTCTGATAGCCCCAGACTGGCCTCGCCAGTTCTGGTACCCAGATCTCCTCAGTCTCAGCTCCAGGACTCCACGGCAGCTTCCAGCTCGCCCGGACCTACTCTCAGTCAATCAGGGAAAGGTGTTCCATCCGGACCTTCAATCCCTGCACCTGACGGCCTGGTTCCTGAGCGGCTAGAGTTCCAGGCCTTGGGTCTTTCCGACGAGGTCCTCAACGTCATTGAGGCGTCCCGTAAGGAGTCGACCAGAAAATGCTATGCCTTCAAATGGAAGAGGTTCTCCATTTGGTGTCGGGAAAAGGGTTGGACCCTTTCTCGTGTCCTGTAGCGAGCATTTTGGACTATCTATGGTCCCTGTCTAGTCAAGGGCTTAGGTCGACGACCCTTAAGGTGCACCTGGCAGCCATTTCTGCTTACCGGGCGCGGGGCGGTCAGCAGTCAGTGGCGCAGGAAAAGTGGTCGGGCGCTTTTTCAAAGGCCTTGATCACATTTCCCCTCCAGTGCGGGAACCCCCACCTCCGTGGGATTTACTGCTGGTACTGGCAAAGCTCATGGGCAAGCCATTCGAACCAATGCACAGGTGTGGTCTCCCCCACCTGTCGTGGAAGACCGCCTTCTTGGTGGCTATCACGCCAGCCAGAAGGATGGGAGAACTCCCAGGCGCTGAGCATGGTCTCCGCCACCTGGTCTTCCACAGGGACAAGGTTGTCCCTCATGCACCGAAATTCCTTCCGAGAATTGGTGTCGGAGTTCACCTTAATCAGGTATTGACTCTGCGGTGTTCTACCCCAATCACACCCGGAGGCTGACAATAGGCTCCATACTCTGGACCTAGAAGGCGCTCGCTTATTATAAGGAGCGCACGGCTGAAATTCGGGAGAGTTCGCCAGCTGTTTGTCACTACGCTGAAGCCGCACCTGGCAGACCTGCAGCCAAGCGGACGATAGGCAGATGGGTCACCTCCTGCATAAATCTCTGCTATGAGTTAGCGGGCATGGAGCCTCCCAGAGGATAAGAGCTCATTCTACCGCCATACTGCTGCATCGGTGGCTGCTTCCAGGGATGTCCCTATCCAGGAGATCTGCAGGGCTGCTACCTGGAAGTCAGCACACACCTTTATTTCCCACTACCACATCGACCTTGAGTCACGCCGGGATGCTGGTTTTGGGGCCTCGGTTCTCAATCTTTGTTCCCCAAGTAAGTATTAGGGGTGTGCGCCTCCCTCCTCCCGGAGAACTGCTAGAGGTCTGCCAGATAGTGTGGATGAACAACATATCCATGTCCTAGAAATACAGGTTACTCACCTGTAACAGGAGTTCTAGGAATGGTATATGTTGTTCATCCTACCGATACCCACCGACCTCCCGGGTTCGACGCACAACCTGAGCTTCAGCGGGCCAGATCTGGCGTCATGGGCGGGCAGGAGTTTTACCACCCGGATGGGTGGGAGGAGCTAGCTTGAAGACCTTCCGGCAAGATTTAAAGCGGCAAGGAACCTGCCAGATAGTGTGGATGAACAACATATACCATTCCTAGAACTCCTGTTACAGGTGAGTAACCTGTATTTCCTGCACCCTGTTCCTCTCTGTAAGATACTTGTACGTCTCTATCATATCCCCTCTCTCCCTCCTCTCCTCCAGCGAGTACATGTACAGTTCCTTCAACCTGTCCTCATAGGACTTGTGATGCAATCCATGTACCATCTTTGTTGCCCTCCTCTGAACCTTCTCTACCCTGTCTATGTCCTTACGTAGGTAAGGTCTCCAGAACTGTACACTGTACTCCAGGTGGGGCCTCACTAGTGTCTTGTATAGTGGGATTATGACCTCCTTTTCCTGCTGGTGATGCCCCTGCCTATGCATCCCAGCATCCTATGTGCTTTACCTGCTGCCTTGTCGCACTGTTTCCCTACCTCGAGGTCATCAGAGATGATAACCCCAAGATCCCTTTCCTGCTTGGTGCATGCTAAATCCTCACCCCCAGCTGATATATTTTGCCAGGGTTTTTGTGCCCTATGCATTATCTTGCACTTCTTTGCATTTTTTTTAAATTGAATTTGTCAGCTTTCTTGAAGGTATTGGATTATATTTGTACTTAACACGGTTTGTGATATTACTGCCATTAAAGAATTTTCAGCATTATGCTGTGTCTGGCTACTAGTTTGCTTTATGAGTGCTCATGACTTTTACATTCTAGGGACATGGATATGTTGTTCATCCACACTGTCCGGCAGGTATCCTTGCTGCTTTAAATCTTGCCGGAAGGTCTTCAAGCTGGCTCCTCCCACCCACCCGGGTGGTAAAACTCTCTGCTCCGCCCCATGACACCAGATCTTCCTTACCACTTGGAAGCTCAGGTTCCCTCCTTAACGCTCTGCGTATAAGACTGGTTCCTAACTCTTGGTTTTGCGAATTTAAAAGTTTTTGCATTTCTAGACTTAGGTCTTCTATCCCTCGCAGCTGCGATGGACCGTCGACTCCTGGTTTTCGGAGATGCCCTTGCGGGCAGAAGATGTCTCGGACAGATCCGCACTCCACGTGTGTCTACTGTCTAGGCCTTGAGCACGACCCGCAGGCTTGCGACCTGTGCTCTTCCTTCTCAGCCTACGTCCTCGAAGACTGTGCTGCCTGTTTACAACTGGGGCGTCCCGAGAAACGTTTTCCTCCGGTGAAGTCAAAAGAGGTCTGGTTGGCGGTTTCCGCGGTGGTGGGCTCGGCTAGAGCAGATGATCGCCCTCGAAGAGGAGGCGGCGCGAGCCGCATCTTCCTCGGTCGCGGCATTTATCCTGCTCTCCCTGGGTTCCTCTTATACAGCTTCCTTTAAGGAGCTTTGTCTGTCCCTCTCCACTAAGGGAGAGGGACCAACGTCTGCTGGACCTTCTTCTCGGTCCAAAAAGAAAGACAAGGGTAAGTCCCTCCGTTGACGCTCTTGGGAGCGGGAAAGGTCCCTCTCCCTGAGTTGTCAGCCATCAACTTCGGTCGATCGTTCGGCTTCAGCCACTGATCTCACGGTGTCCCCGTCAGGTCAGCTGACTGAGATTCCCGACGACGCAGTCGAGATTTTTCTCGACCCGTTGGACAGGTTGTCGACAGGCGAAGCCGACGAGAATCCTCTTCCCCGGTTCCCTGGTGGGAGTTTAGGGATCCGTGGGCTTGCCAGTGCCTCCGGTTCGAGAGCCCTCGGGTGAACCCTCCGAGCGAGGAGAGGCGGTTCCGTCCCCTCTCGCACGTCCTCGGAAATGCAGAGGTTCTCGGCCTCGGTCTGGGACTTCTTGGCGTTCAGCCCGATCCCGCCCGGCGTCCTCGTCCTCCTCAGACAGGGGAGGCTTCGGCGTGAGATGCGTCGGCGATCGAGGACCTCGTGGCAACAATCTTTCTGGCCGGGAACAAGCTGGCGCGGCCGCCACCCGGCCATTGGGTGGCTGTCACGCGCGGCCGAAACAACCCCTCGACTTACCCGAGGAGCCTGTTCCCAGGCCGGTTGTTCGGCCAAAACCAGCTGCTCCACCGATTCCGGTGGAACCTCCGCCTCCACAGCCGTTATTTGGGGCTCCGACCAAGAATTCTCGATCGGCTCAGGGCCTGCCCCATAGGCTGTCTGTTACCCTCACTCCCGATCGACCTCGGCAGGTGGAGGGTGGCTCAGGCCCGAGGCAGCTCTTTGCGGACTCCTCCGAGTCCAACGACGATTCCTCCCTTTTCTCCAGGCGAGTAGACTTGGAGTCCTCTGGAGGTCAGTCGCTGGACAATAGCCCTTCGTCCTATCTGGGATTGCTTCGGCTCATCTCGGAGTCCACCGGGATGAAGCTTGAACCCGTGTCTAAGCGGGCCAAGTATCCCCTCACGGAGATACTGGACCGAGGGGATTCCCCTACGGAGGCCTTTCCGGTGGCTGAGGCCATAGTGAGCCCGGCCTTGGAGCTCTGGCAGCGCCCTGCTTCCTGTCCTGCACCCTCGGCCAGGAAATATGCGGTCCCTAACGGTTCCTTGTCCGGTTTTTCAGAACACCCCTCAGCCGAGGGGCTAGTTACCGACAGTGTTTTCCGGTGTGCGGAACGCTAGGGCGTGGACAAACCTCCTGACAAGGAGTCAAAGTGGACTATGCCGGGTGCAAAGTCTACGCTGCGTCCTCCCTCGGCCTTCGTCAGGCCAGTTTGGCCGTACTCATGGCACATTTCTCTCATGCCCTGTTGGGCTCCCTGGACGAGGTAGTTCCTCATCTTCCGGCGGACCTGCAGACCACGATTAGGCAGGTGCGGGACCCAGGGCAGTGGCCAAACAGCAGCTTCAGACTGCTCTGGACATTGGAGACTCATGTGCCAGGTCAGTACCGGCCGCAGTGGCTATGCGCCGTCGAGCATGGCTGAGGATATCCACCTTCACTTCGGATACCCAGCACAAGTTGGCGGATGTCCCCTTCCTGGGGACCGACCTTTTCGGCCCTGGGGTGGAAGATCACCTACAGAGGATCGAGAAGTCCAATGCTACCTTGGACTCAGTCTCATCCGCACAGAAGGACAAAGGCTGCAGACCACAGCCTAAGCCCTTTCGTCCCTCTGCGCCCGCGGCACGTCCGGCCCTGCAACATCAGGGCCAGCAGGCACGAGCTTGGCATCCCAAACCCAAGCCCTCGGCTTCCTCCTCCAGGAAGCAGGGAGGTAAAGGCCCCGGAGGTCCCTCGGCTGGTCCCTCCTCCAAGCCTGCCCAGTGAGGGGTGTCGCCCCCAACCCCGTCACCTCACCCCAGGTTCCCCTCGTGGGGGGGCGGCTCCGCCACTTTCTTTCCGCCTGGTCCGTTATTACCACAGACCGGTGGGTGTTGGAAGTGGTCGGAAAGGGCCTGCCTCTGGAGTTCGAGCAGACCCCGCTCTTCAGAGCCGTTGCACCTCGGGGGGCCTCTGGGTCCACAGCTTCACTGTTGGCTCGCCGAGCCAACATCTCTCTCCTCCTCGAGAAGGAGGTGATCAGAGAGGTAGCGGACCCTCTCTCAGACCCGAGGTTTGTGTCCAGGTACTTCCTGGTTCCGAAACGGACAGGGGGCTGGTGCCCCATTCTCGACCTGCACGACCTAAACAAGTTCCTAAGGTCTCGGACCTTCAGGATGGTAACTCTGGCTCAGATAGTACCATCCTTGGAATGCGGCGTGTGGTTCTGCTCTCTGGACCTGCAGTACGCGTTCTTTCACTTCCCTATCCGTCCGTCACATCAGAGATTCCTTCGCTTTCGAGCGGAGGGATCCCTTTTCGAGTTCCGAGCCATGCTCTTCGGCTTGTCTCCAGCTCCCAGGGTCTTCACCAAATGCATGGCAGTGGTGACAGCATTCCTGCGGCGCCGAGGGGTCCGGGTGTACCCTTACCTGGACGACTGGCTGATAGCAGCCCCCTCCAGGCAGGAGGTGGTGCGGTCCAGAGATCTGGCCCTCCAGGTTTGCTCTCAAGTCGGCCTTCTCATCAACGAGGCCAAGTCGGAACTCGAGCCGAAGCAGGTGATTCTTTTCATCAGGGCAGAGCTCTACTCTCTTCGAGCCAGAGCACGGCTCCCGGCAGACAGGGCCGAGGTTCTTTCCTCCTTCGCCCAGTCATTTCTGGTTGGGCAGTTGCGCCCTGCTCGGGACTTCCTGCGCCTCCTGGGTCTCATGGCGGCCTGTACCAGCGTGGTCCGCTGGAACATGCGCCCCCTTCAGTGGGGGCTGGCCAGCCAGTGGTCTCAACGCTGCTATCCATTGGACCAGCTAGTGACTGTGACCCAGGGGATGTGGAACGCTCTCCAGTGGTGGACCATTCCAGTTCATCTGCAGGAGGGCATCCCGTTTGTCCGCCCCGAGCCGACGGTCTCTCTATCGACCGATGCGCCTCTGATGGGTTGGGGTGCCCATCTGGGGGAACACCGAGCGCACAGCCTCTGGTCCCCGCGGGAGTCCCGATGTCGCATCAACCTGCTGGAGCTCCGAGCGGTCCGAGTCCAGACGGACAATACCACGACCATGTACTATCTAAACCGCCAGGGCGGGACGAGCTCCATGCTTCTATGCAAGGAAGCTCTCTGCATTTGGTCACTCGTGCGCAGCCTGGAGGCGGATCTTGTAGCCATTCACATAGCAGGAGCCTCCAACACCCTGGCCGATGCCCTAAGCTGGATAGGGGCTGTGTCCCACGAGTGGCCTCTCCTGCCGGAGGTAGTACAAGATCTGTTCTCCCATTGGGGCACACCTCAGGTGGACCTGTTTGCCTCCAGGGAGAACGCGAAGCTGAGGCTGTACCATGCCCGCCCCCCTCAGCAGGTCTCGCTGCAGGGGGATGCCTTCTCGAGGCCGTGGACCCCGGGCCTCTTCTACGCCTTTCCCATTCCCTTGATTCACAAGGTACTTCTCAAAGCAAGGAGGGACAAGGCGCAGGTGATTCTGATAGCCCCAGACTGGCCCCGCCAGTTCTGGTACCCAGATCTCCTCAGCCTCAGCTCCAGGCTCCCGAGGCAGCTCCCAGCTCGCCCGGACCTGCTCTCAGTCAATCAGGGGAAGGTGTTCCATCGGACCTTCAATCCCTGCACCTGACGGCCTGGTTCCTGAGCGGCTAGAGTTCCAGGCCTTGGGTCTTTCCGACGAGGTCCTCAATGTAGTTGAGGCGTCCCGTAAGGAGTCGACCAGGAAATGCTATGCCTTCAAATGGAAGAGATTTTCCATTTGGTGTCAGGGTAAGGGCCTTGACCCTTCCTCCTGTTCCCTGGCGAGCATATTGGACTACCTGTGGTCCCTTTCTCAGCAAGGGCTTAGGTCAACGACCCTTAAGGTGCACCTGGCAGCCATCTCTGCTTACCGGGCGTGGGCGGGGGCAGTCGTTAACACAGAGAGAAGGTGGTCTGGCGCTTTTTCAAAGGCCTTAATCACATTTCCCCTCTAGTGCGAGAATCTCCACCTCCGTGGGATCTACTGCTGGTACTGGCAAAGCTCATGGGCAAGCCATTCGAACCAATGCAGAGGTGTGATCTCTCTCACCTGTCGTAGAAGACCGACTTCTTGGTGGCTATCACGTCAGCCAGAAGGATGGGAGAGCTCCAGGCACTTTCCATCGAGTCTCCTTACCTGGTCTTCCACAGGGACAAGGTTGTCCTCTGCCCCACCGAAATTCCTTCTGAAGGTGGTGTGGAGTTTCACCTTAACCAGGTGTTGACTCTGCGGTGTTCTACCCCAATCACACCTCGGAGGCCGAATATAGGCTCCATACTCTGGACTCTAGAAGGGCGCTCGCTTACTAAAAGGAGCGCACGGCTGAAATTCGGGGAGAGGTTTGCCAGCTGTTTGTCACCTACGCTGAAGCTGCACCTGGCAGACCTGCAGCCAAGCGGACGATAAGCAGGTGGGTCACCTCCTGCATAGATCTCTGCTATAAGTTGGCGGGCATGGAGCCTCACAGAAGGATAAGAGCTCATTCTACCGCCATACTGCTGCATCGGTGGCTGCTTCCAGGGACGTCCCTATCCAGGAAATCTGCAGGGCTGCTACCTGGAAGTCAGCACACACCTTCATCACCCACTACCACATCGACCTTGAGTCACGCCGGGATGCTGGTTTTGGTGCCTCGGTTCTCCAGTCTCTATTCCCTAAGTAGGGGGTGTGCGCCTTGCCTCCCTCCTCCCGCAGAACTACTAGGAGTCTGCCAGACAGTGTGGATGAACAACATATCCATGTCCCTAGAAATACAGGTTACTCACCTGTAACAGGAGTTCTAGGAATGGTATATGTTGTTCATCCACACCCACTGACTCCCCGCTCGGCACGACAACCTGAGCTTCCAGCGGCCTGATCTGGCCCATGGGGCTAAGCCGAGTTTTACCACCCGGGTGGGTGGGAGGAGCCAGCTTGAAGACCTTCTGGCAAGATTTAAAGCGGCAAGGATACCTGCCAGACAGTGTGGATGAACAACATATACCATTCCTAGAACTCCTGTTACAGGTGAGTAACCTGTATTTCTTCTGCAATTTGAGAGCTGGCCGCCCAACTTCCCTGAGCACTGGTTCTGCACTGTGTATCGTCCCCCCCCCCCTTTTCTGGGGTGTAACTGGAAACATAGAAGCAGAGATTGCTTGCAGATAAGGACTGTTTGCACCCCACCCCAAGTCTGCCCATTTTCCCCTGCCTACAGTAACACCGCAGATCCTACATAAACTCCGGTCAGTTCTCCCTCCTCCTTTTCACTGAGATTCCCTTGTGCCTATCCCATGCATTCTGGAGCCCCACCAATGTTTTTGCTCCTACCACCGCCAATGAAATGCTGTTCCATGAATCTGCCACTCTTTCTTTGAAGAAGAAGTACTTCCTCACATCTCTCCTGAAATTATCTCCCCTCCCCACTTCATATCAGGTCCCCTTGTTCCTGAGTGCCTTTTTTTCTGAAAAATACTTCCCTCTTGTATCTTATTTTGTATCTTTTTATAACAAGGTTATGTTGAAAATTTGGTATAAAACTGTTACAAAATAACACATTTATGAGCCTACGTTACATTTTGCAAATGCAGGCTCCTAATTTTGATACATTTCAATATTTGTACCCTAAATTCTTCACCTGCAGCCCTATCGGCTCTGGCCAGAATTTATTATGAGTTTATTTTAAGGGATAATCTTCTTTTTCCAGGTCATTGAGTATACTTTTCAATATCTCCCAGCGCCTATCTGCTGGACTGTCCCGGAATACGGCCCCCAGTCATATATTGCAAGACTACGTCTGATCTCCCTATAATTTCCCTTGGCATAATCCCTCCTGTAGATGACCTGAGATAGTGAGGATCTGCTAACAATAAATTTAAAGGATACAGAAGAACGGTCACTATTTCCTAAAGGGTATGTATTTAGTAGAGCTTTAATATAATCTGTTCTGTTAGTAATCACTAGATCTAAATTATTGTTTGCCCTAGTTGGGGATGTGACCACTTGTTCCAAGTCTGCCATCAGCAATGTATCTATGAATTTGGATTCAAGATTTGTGCTCCCCTGTAAATGAATCCCACTTGATACCCAGCATGTTAAAGTCCCCAATAATAATAGTATCAGATAATTTTGATATATTGGCTAGTTCATTTAATAAGCCTGTACTGTATTCCCAAATTGACAACGATGTCTGTAGATGTTACCAATTAGAAATGTATTCCCAGGTCTGGGTGTTACTTTAATCCAAATGCTTTCAATGATTCCACCATTATCATTTGTAAGTGCTACTTTGGAAGCCTTGGTAGTGCCTTTGACATAAAGGCATACACCCCCACCCTTTTTTTCGCTCCTGTTTTTGTAAAATAGCCAGTATCCAGGGATTTCACGGTACCATTCAGAGGATTGATCCCACCATGTTTCGGTAATAGCTGCTATATCGATATTATTCAATCTCAGCAGAGTTTCTAGTTGACTTTTTTTTTTCTAAGTTTAAACTTCTAGAGTTGGCAACAAAGAAACTGTATCCGTAGATGCTTCTAACCCCCATGATTAGGATCACTGATCTTAAGATACCCTGACCCCTCACTTAGCTAGTTCAACTGTTCTAAAATACATTTAGAGATTATTCTACCCAGAAATGTGCTACCTCTTTTACTAAGGTGGAGGTTATCCCAGCTAAAAAGACTATTATTGTTATGACATTTTTCCCAATGGGTTATACATTTAATACCTCTTTTAATTGTCCATTTCTGTATCCACTCATTTAGTGCTTTGCTTTTGTCCTGTTTTGCCCTGCTTGCCCTTGGTACAGGTAATGTAAAACCTGCATTATGTACTGCTTTAATTCCACATTTTCATTAAATCAGCCATTTAAGTGTTTGAAATGTAGGCAAAATGAGGAATTGCAATTAGACATATCCCACTTCAGTACAAGATTAAGTGCACTAGAAATGAGTCAAAAAGACACAGCCAGAAGGTTGCATATTGCTCCCCATCGAACATTCTAAAAAAAATTCCAGGTACCAATCGGGTGATAGTACCTGATTTAGTCACCCCTTTATTGAATGAGGATGGCATTTCAACTTTTAACATAAATAATAGAAAAAGAATAAGGGCTGATACTGAACCAGAAGATACAGAAGAGAATTAGTATCCGGTTCAAAGTAGGAAAACTTGTAAAAGGGGTAGAAAGGCAGATTGCTTTCAGGTTCCTACATAGAACAGGTATGACCTATTGGTCGATCTGGAAGAACATCTTGAACTATCTACCCCCAATGGTGTCTCATTCCACTACCCATACTAACCTCAATATCTCAAGTGAAACCCCTATATCAAACAAAACATCTAATATGCAATCAAATGCTGAGAATCTTTTAGATCTTGATGCAAGCATTACTGAGCAGCCAAAACAAATATTTGTATTAGGGGATTCGATCATTAAACATTTAGACCAAGCGATCTGTGACCAGGATAAAAGCAATAGAACGGTATCTTGTTTTAGAGGTGCCAGAATTTCCGACATTTCACAAATGTCTAGGCAAATTCTAAAGGGAAGTGGAAAGCGTCCACTGGTCATAATTCATGCTGGGGTGAATAACATTGAGCCAAAATGTCCAGACAATAAAAGAAAACATTGTAGGCCTTACAAATTTACTCTCTGAACTTGGCAGTGATAGTCTTCTCTGAAATACTCCCTTTTCCTAAAGCTACTAAATTACAAATAGACAAAATAAAAGAAATCAATAATTGGCTTAGGTTATGGAGCTATAGCCAACAAGTTGGATGCATTACACACTGGGAGGAATTTATAGATAGAAGATAGCTCACTTGCAGAGATGAACTTCACCCCAATAAAAGGGGCACCATGTTACTAGCAGAACATATTGTTTTATCAATAAATATTTAAACTGATTTCTTTGGGGGGGGGCTGTAGGACATGCCTTATTTGACACTTATAGAAGTTCCTCAAACCTGATTACACAAGTACCTGGGCCTCCAATAGTAAAAATATCAGTATTAATAAGAACAAATCTCTAGATACAGAAAGTAAAATTATTGAAAATGAAGTAAGTCTTTTGCTTCTTAATGCTTGGACAATAAAAATGATGAATTAACACACTTCATATGGACAAAATCGACATCTGCGGTGTTACTGAAACATGGTTTACCGAGTCTGCTTGGGGGTCTGAAATGCAATTGCACTATATCTAGAGGTGGTGGAATTGCTCTCTTCATTCGCAGTACCTTAAATTGTTATGAGTTAAGAACTGACCATAATCCTTTAATGGACAGTGAAGCTATTTGGGTGAAAATTAATTTCCCAGAAGGACCATTAAGTGTTGGCTTAGCTTACCATTCTCCAAACCTGGACTTGTTAAGTAATGAACATTTCATGCAAACCATTGATAATATGGATATCCAGGATGATTATATTCTCATGGGTGATTTAAATTTCCCTAAAATAAACTGGATAACCCTTGAGGGCACTAGCTCAACAGAAAATAAATTTATAGAAATAGGTCTACAATATGACTTGGAGCAACTGGTAAAGGAACCAACAAGAAAAAAACAATATTTTGGATTTAATATTTACTAATATCAAAGATACTGGAACACTACCCAAAATGTTGGAACCTTTGGGAGATAGTGATCATAATAAAATCCTTTGGACTATAAAACACTTAAAGACTGAAGTAGCTGGAGTAACCAAAATTCGAAACCTCAGTAAAGCTAACTATGGCAAAATAAAAAATTACCTTAGCACCTGGAACTGGCAAGATCAGCTTAAAAATTTAGATGCAATCAGTACATCAATTACCGTATTAATAAATGGGTTCCGGGGCCAGCCCGGTGGCGCTGAGGATTGAGGCACTGGACATCACAACTTGCGTCACACCGGCGACCCAGGTTCGGGAATGAGCCCGGACCGCCGAGGGTCGGCAGGGGAGAGAGAGGATTGAGTGTCCGATGGACTGCTCTCCTCTCTTAGAGAGGCATCCCAGGGTAGCCCGGTGCAGCAGTGGAGACCGGCGGCACTGCTACGCATTCAGGCTCACACAGCAAGGGACGACGTTGGGCAGCTGCCTCCGGACATAGGTGGGAGCACCTACATCACGGGCTGAGCAGCATTGCATGTTTCACATTTGGGGGGGGGGACAACTAGAACAAAGGAAAAACAACCAGCGCCGAGGATCGGGCGACGGCACCTATCCACCATGCCTATGCCGGGCTTCCTCGACTGGCCATCAGTTTCCCCGGCCGCTCCTCATCCGATGCCAGAGTCTGCCTTACTAAGAGCGCCCAAGTGTGGGGGGGGGGGCGGCGACCCATCCTGGATAGGTTTAGCCGGGGGGTGCTGGCATTGGTGAGGAGGCACAGTTCGGGGAACCTCAGGCAGGCAGGATAAAGATAGGATACCTGAGAGAGGACCTCAGGGCCGTGACCAGTGGGAAAAAGTTGACAAAAAAAATAAATGGGTTCCGTTACGCACAAAATATAATGATGATAAAGAAAGGGTACCTGTCTGGTGGAATAATAATATTGGAAGAAATATAAAAAAAGAAAAGGGCCTACAATAAATATTGAAAAAAAAAAACCTCAAAGTAATTGGCAAAAATTTTAAACTATAGCGAGTAAAACAAAAAAAGTTATAAGACTAGCTAAACAAAAACTGGAAGTTAATCTTGCCACCATAACTAAAGATAATAAAAAAAGATTCTATAATTATATTGGTTCATCAAAATGTAAGCCCAGTGGAGTGGGTCCTTTACTAGTAGAGCAGGAACTTGTATCCAGTGAATACAAGATGGCTAAAGAACTGAACTCTTATTTTGTAAGTGTTTTCAAGTCAAAAGAGAATTTCATCCAGAACTTGATAGAATACACTGATACACCAATATTATTTAATGCACAGGATATTCTAGATGCTATCAATATGATGAAATCAGACTCTTCAGCAGGTCCAGATGGAATTCCTCTAAGTTTTATCAAGAACCTCTCTATAGAATTATCTAGTATTTTACACTACTTATTCAGTACCTCAGTTGCTGAAGGAGTTGCCATACCAGAATGGAAAGTATCTATAATTACACCTTTACGTAAAGGGGGAAGTAAGCAAAATGTTGCAAATTATAGGCCTATAAGCCTGATGTCATGCATAGCAAACTTATGGAACGATTACTCCAGTATAAAATCCTAGATCATCTGAAAGATAATGGTTTTCTGGATATTACTCGGCATGGTTTTACAAAAGGTAGATCCTGTCAGAGTAATTTAATACATTTTTTTTAAACCAGTCAGCAAGGCTCTGGATTCAGGTTTACCAGTGGATATTATATATCTAGATTATGCTAAAGCATTTGATTCAGTTTCTCATAACATCTTACTCAACTAGTCCAATTGAAACTACATAGCAATATTATTGAGTGGATTGCATCTTGGCTTAATAACAGACAACAGAAAGTTGTCGTCAGAGGACATGAATCTGCATGGGCCACAGTTACCAGTGTTGTACCTCAGGGCTCTGTTCTGGGACCCTTATTGTTTAATATCTTGATCACCGCTATGCAAACTTTTGATGGGGTATGGATAAATATGCTGACGACAGCAAAATTGGTTGCATAGTAAATAACGACTCGATTAAGGTTTTGCAAACTACTATAGACAGATTTGCTGAATGGGCTAATGAAAATAAAATGACATTTAACATCAGCAAATGTAAGGTGATGCATTTAGGCAAAATTATACAATGGCAAGGAAAATTCCTCTATTCTGACTGGTCAGTGTGTGCCTGACACAGTGATGATATTACACAATAACATCACTGTATTAAGACCAGGCACACAAATGACCACATCACAATAAAATTCCTCCCTCCCAGCGCAAGTCATCGTGAAGTTGATGCCCTGAAGCTGACACGGCTTACCCCCACACACACACTTCAGTGCCTGAGTGTCTCGGGAATTCACATAAAAGCTGTTGGCTTCACAAAAAAAAAAAAAACAGCTGCCATCTCTTTCACTTCACAGACACTGACCCACGCTAGTAAAACACACGTGCTCTGCCGTTTCCACAAAAACCTAACGCACTTTCTTTTGAAGCCCATGGCAGTCTCTCACCAAAGCCACATACACTAGCCATTCAAATAAACCACTTTAACAATAAAAACCAGAACAGTTCCGTAACTCACACATTCCGATGATGTCCAGTTACAGAGTGAACACGGGAAACTGGAAGTCTCCAGGCAGCTCTGCTGTTTTCTCATTTTTACTCTGTTAGTTTTCACAGGGGAGACAAAAAACATTTTCGTCGGGCCCCAGGACAAGCTGGGGAACCACACAGATTCATGTTAGAGCAAAGGTCACCACATAACGAGTGTGTATGTGTGTGGAGAGGGGGGAACACATCTACATGAAACCCAAAGTATAAGCAGCAGCATCACCTAGTGGACTACTTTTTCTCGTATTACCAAAATATGGCTTCAGTTCAAAAAAGAATAAAAATTAAAATGTTACAATTTTTTTTAAAGCTTTTTATTATTATTTTTAAAACAAGCCATTGTATAATAGCAATAAGACACTCCAGGGTGTGTGTTATTGTCTAATGACATCACTCCTGGGGTGGTGGAAGCACTCAGCTGCGCTTCGTGCTTCAACCCACCCCAGGAGTGATGTTTAATTAGTCAATAACACACGCCCTGTTGTACCTTATTGCTTAAATAACACACTTGCAGATTATACACTAAATGGCACTCATTTACAAACTATCACCACCGAAAAAGACGGGTGTAATTATATCTAACAACCTAAAATTTAGTGTACATATTGCTAACACTAAAAAAAAATGTCATGGGATAATTAACTACATCCTTAAACAAATCATGAGTCGCAAACCATAAGTTATTGTTCCTTTATATACAAGTTTAGTCAGATCTCGCATAGAATATTGTTCTCCGTTTTGTGCCCCAATATCACTTCACGACAAAACTTTGGTAGAGAGGGTCGAGAGGAGAATCACCTGGAAAATAAGTAAATTACCCGATTTGTATTACTCCAGTAGATTAAAATCTCTGAGGTTGTATTCTTTAGAATATAGATCCTTAAAAGGGGAACTATGTCTCACGTATAGAGCATATCATGATCCCATCATGCTTGAAACATACTGTCTGGAAAAACAGGACACACACAACAACATACAATCACATACATTTAAGTTGGTCACTAATCTTAACAGAACAGTGAAAAGAAAAAATTTCATAACTCTGAGAATACCACCATTATGGAACTCTCTTCCTCCTTTTGATGTCCTTAGCGATAATATTAATTTAAACTCAAGCTTGATCAATATATGGGTGAAAAAAAATTCTCATTCCGCCATTAGACTATTTGGTGGTGAGTTCTAATTGGGCTTGTCCCTCGAACTTTTAACTACCTATGATATACAGATCTCAACATCCACGTTTCTCTAAGATAGCAACAAGTGAGACAAAATCATTTTTAATGTCCTCCAGACTGGAACTGCTAATATCATTGGTGCCTATGTGAGTAATGACCAGGATGTTAAGGGACATCTCTTCTACGTCGTGACTTTCTGCACCACGGAAGTTACTATAAATCCTGCTGGATGTCTCAAGATTACAGATACAACCACTGTATACTTAATGATGGAATCACCTAGTGACACTACTTGTGGCTCCATACTACACATTGTGGTGGGGGAGAACTTCCAGCAACCACATTGTCAGTTGGATTTTGCAAAGCTGGAGGGGGGGGTGGATACTGTGGCCCTATCCACCACTGCTGCAGTGTTATTCAAATTCTAGTCTTTTTATATATGTTCTCTACTGGGTTCGGGTAAAATTGTACAAGTCTCAGTAACTTGAGTGACATCATGAGAGGGGTCTTTTAGAATAGTAGTAATTGCAGAGATAGGGCCATTTTCTGTAGAGTCTATATTATGATCAGGACTATTCGGACCTGTGCAGCTAATAACCAGCTCTAAAGTCTCAGTTTAGTATGGGTATTCTTGATCACCCCATAAGATCGGGGGGGGGGATCCATAGCTCTACGTCCTTTTTTGATTTTGATTTATGTAAGAACTTACTGTAACAGTAGATATTCAATGGAATCTGTCATCAGGTCATGCCATTCCTCCCTCCATCCACCTTTCTTTCTTTCTGTCTCTAGCTTGGCTGTCCTGTTGCTTCAGCCTTTTTGCTAGCTGGGCACTTTCTCTTATCTCCTCTGTTCCCTGATGAGACTCTTGTCTCTTATGGCCTCCAGCTAGGGAAAGAACTAAGGAGGGAGTGGGGTCACCCACGCTTATATGGGGCTGTGACATCGGAGCCTGACATCTGTGTGGGCAGCCCCTATTAGACTGCTGCAGGAAAGCTTCCATTTGATCTTAGCACATTACAGCTAAGTTCCATAGATGTGAACTGAGGACAGAGATTCCCTCAAAGATCTACTGTTAGGGAAATTCTTACGTAACTGTTCTTCCTGCAATCCCTGTTTGCCAGATGGGGTGTGTGCCTTGCCCCCTCCTCCTGGAGAACTCCTAGGAGTCTTCCAAAAGTGTGGATAGTGTGCCATATCCACTACCCTAGAAATGAGGATTGCTCACCTGTAATTGTAGATCTTCATGGGTATCTCAGTCATCGGGGTCACACCATAGTAACTTCACTGGTGGTGAAACAGAATCCACATGGAAAGCCAGCCTGTTGGCACAGTGGAAAGATTTACCACTGTGATGTGGGTGACCCGGGTTCGAGAATGGACTTGGGATGCTCGAGGACGGGGTGGATTGAGTGGCCATAGCATGCTCTTCATCTCTGCTGGGGAGTGTAGTGTGTGACTCCAGTCCAGTGACCACGGGACACACCATGACCAGAGCACTTGTGAGCATAGCTCCATGGCGTGTCAGACACATGACGTCATGTTGCGGCATCTGCATTGACACACTTTCCCCCTTACAAATAGAAAATGCCTCAGACATGCAGAGTGATGCCTTCCGCCCTGTAACTGACTTTGGGTCCCGCAGCACATCTGTTAACGAGCACCGACAGAGTCGCACCAGGGGAGGCTCAGAAGGCTCCTCCCTGGGGGGTAATCCAGGGAACACTGCGCTCAGGAGAAGCCTGGTCCATCAGCAGTGGTAGAGTGAATGACAGGGATAAGCCGTCGGAAGAATAAGCATAGTAAGTGTAAAGAAAAAAGCCACATGGAAGATTTTCAACAGTACAACTGGGGTTGCCCATGCCGCCAACATCATCAACCCTATAAAGACGGGAGCGGCCCCACTCCCTCCTCAGTTCTTTCCTGCCATCGACTTCATGTGGGTCTCCGCTGAAGCTCCAACACAGTTTTACACCATTTTTCACCTGTGACTTTTTTCAACCTAATAATTTAGAATCTCTTTTTAAAGAGAGATTCTTTTGTTTTTTTTAAGAGTTAATCCTTCAACCTATCTTCCATTGCTGCCACTGCAGAAAGAAGATTGCCTCCACAGACAAACACTCTGTCTCTCTTGGGCCTGACTACGAAGTCTCCGACTGAGCTCTGTTTAATCAGACAACTCTTGGGCAATGCAAGAAGGCTCTTAAGAATTTCCTCATGGAACAACAGGTAGCCAGTCCCATTCCAGACTCCCAGTCTCCAGCAGAGTTGTTGAGCTTCCAGGCCGTGAAGGCCTGAGACGAGTCCTCAGGGAAAAGTCACAAAATGGACCAAGATCGGACCGCTCCCTGACGGCCTCTCCTTCCTCATCCAAGGGTTCGTCATCAGCTATGGCTGCACTGGCTCATAAATCTGATGTTCAGGTCTCTGTGCCTAATAGACTCATACTGATAGTGCATCTGTCCGATATTCCATGTGGCCAGTCGTCGGCCCCTCTTTCATTGTCAACAGCCCTCCCATCAAGGCCTGATCCTACTCCAGGCCCTTGGGCTACAGGATCTTTGGGTTCTCTGGCCCATCTGGCGGGTCATCGCTCCTGCACTGTAACCCCCATTTCGATGCAGTCTTCAACTCTCTTTGACCAAATTCACCACAGTGATAGTTCACCAGTTAGGCGTTTACAGGCCCACATCACCTGCTCTGTCGGCTGACCCCCCCAGTTGGCTGTTGTCGGTACCTCATACATTGGACTTGGATATGGAAAGGTCACCGTTGAGAAGGAGTACCATCCTGACCTTATTTTTCGTGAAGAGGAAGAACCCTCACCTCAGACAGATCCACATCATCCACTGTCAAGGAGAATTCTATCAAACACACTCAGAGGACCCTACCTTCTTTAATATTATGAAGCAGTTATCCTCAGCTGTTATCATGTCCCTCAGGGGTTCCCACATTATGCTGCCCAGACAAACAGATTTAGTGGTCATAAAAGCAGCTCATGACAGAGCTATGGTGCCCAAGCACCTTAGCTCCCCCCCCTACACACACAGAATCCTGCAGAATTGATCTTTGGGGTGAGAGGGTTTATACCTTCTCCACCCTTGGGCTGAGGATTGGCAGTTACCTGCCTCACATGGTAAAGTTCCAGAATACCAGCTGGAATCGGGGCAGGACCGCTGGCCAGGCCCTTCCAGATGATATGCAGAAGCATGAGTTTCCCAAATGCTTGCAGACCGCTGAGGATGTTAGCAAGCACCTCATGCGGGCCCTCTGCAATATCTCGGACACTATTACTAGGGCTGCTGCCACCGGCATTTGCATCTGTAGGCACTCCTGGCTGAGTATCTCTAGCTTTGCTGCTGATGTTCAGCAGAAAGTGCTTAATGCACCCTTCAATGGTTCTAAGCTTTTTGGGCCAGATGTCCAGGACATCATTAATGACTTGCATGCATCTGGCAGGGCTATCAAATCTGTCCACTCACTCTACCATATGCAACCTAAGAGCAGACAGCACCCTCCCTTTCATAAGGCATCCAGTAGACCAGGAGCAGCCTCTTGGGCCCAAGGCAAATGCAGAGCCTCTGCCACCTTGCCAGCCCCCAAAATGCTGGAGCATCCTAGAGGTGATGGACCAGCTCCAGCATCTGGATCTGCCTCAGCATGACTCCTTGCCAGACTCTCCCTTCTGATCCCCAGCCAAGAGGTGGTGGTTGGAAGTTAGTTCTTCCTCCGTCTCAGTGGAGAACCATAATGTCTAATGCCTGGATTCTTCAAATCATAGAAAGGGGTCACACTGTGGAGCTCACTGAGCAACTCCCAGAGACTGCCCCCCAGTCCACCTGTCTGTTCTCCAGGAGGATGTGCAGTCCCTCCTGTGCAAACAGGCTATCGAGCCAGTGCCCAGGCACCAGAGAAATAAGGGGTTTTATTGCAGGTTTTTCCTGGTCCCCAAAAAGACCAGAGATCTGAGATCTATTTTAGACCTAAAGGACCTCAATCTCTATGTCCAGTACAAAAAGTCCTTAATGGTAACTTTGCCAGGTCTGATGCCCCTTCTCAAGAAAGTCGACTGACTGTTCTCTGGACATGCAGGATGTTTACCTGCACATTTTGGTGTTTCTTCTTTACAGGAGGTCCCTCTGGATCTCGCTTCAAGATAGAGCTCTTGCAGCAGCCAATAACTGTGAGGACTATGCTGCCAGGCACTAGGACCCCATGGAAAAATTCTAGGTAGCAGTCTATGGCATTGGCCCCAACCCTGACATCCTCCATGGTATAAAGGGGTGGTCCCCTGGCACCAGCTCAGTTTTTTCCCGCCATCGACCCATGCATCTCGGCCCCACAGACTCCTCCTTGCTACCGGTCAACCGCCATTTTTTATCAGATTTACAGAATTCATCGTGTATGTCTGCCCAGCCAACGTCATTTGCAGAGCAGCAGAAATCAAAGTGCACGTGCGGCAAGCAGATCCCAGCAAAAGATGACCATATTGGCCTGCCGTCTGTGCCTAGGCCCTGACCACAAGTCGTACGCCTGCCCACATTGCCTCAGCTTCAATAGGAGGACCCGCATCTGCCACCTGAAGACCTTGAAAGCCTACCTCCTTGAACAAGTGGCCGCCATGCAAAAGACCCACTTGGGGCACAACTCATCTTCCTCCTCGGCCAATGACTCCTCCCCTAGATGGAAGAAATCAAGTGGAAAGCACCATCATCGAGACGATAGGTCCAGGTCAGAATCTCGATCCAGGTTTCCACACTTGGCTTCCAGAAGTTCCACCTCCAGCACGAGGTCAGACTCTGACTTTCCAGTTTCTCTTGCTCTTCCTGGGTTACCATCGATGAAGCTTCCCGCCTGTGGACTAGGGCCTTCCCAGGCCTCTGTTTCCATGGCTGTCAGGCTCCACAAGGTCTCACAAGGATCTCAGCCAGAAAGATAGACCCACGCTTTGTCAGGTGGCAGGTCAGAGTCTACCATCCGCAAGGCCATTGTGTCAGGGTCATCGGACAAGACGAGCGGGTCTGACACCACCAGGAGGCATCAGGAATACAAGTGCCACAAGAAACCGCGCCCACCTTCCAAGCCATCGTCAGCCGGGGCTCTGGACTGACAGATCACAACGCCCTCTGACTCCACCTATTCAGAGCCGGAGCAGACACCCCCCCAAGCCATCACCTGACTCACAGTGCTCTAAAAAGACTCCATCTACCAACAGTGGACCTGATGCTTGACTCTGAGAGGGCCAAAGACAAGGCACCACACACTCCATCACTACCTCCCCCTCGGGAGCCTGATGACCAGATGCCAAAGCACCCAGTACCAGGAGATGAGACACCACCAGACCTGATGCCCGATGCAGCAGCGCCATCAGACCTGATGACAGGAGGGACTAAACCAAAGGGTCCAACACCAGGCCCTTTGGGCACCCCTATCCCAATGCCAGACCCACCGACGAACCCTGTGATACCTCTGGCTGAAGTCTTTGCTCTGTTTACCAGTTGGTGGAACACAAAGGGGATCTGTTGCCCAGACCACCAGAGCCAAACCCCACCCCTGCTGGGACCACTACACCAACTCTGCCTAGGCGACCGACCCCTCCTCCGTGTAGAACGCCTTAATTACCCTTGAAGCCAGCCCGCCCAACTCCAGGTGGCGATAGACAGGATTCCCCCAGACGACGGAAGCACGGCCACCACCCGTCATCCAGAACCTCCTCTAGCTGTAGGAGTCCAGCGCAGGCTTCTCCTCTTATGACTTGTCAGAAGACAACTTGTCTCATCCACCTCCGGATCCAAGGAGGGATTTCCCAAGGTCTCCTCCGGATGATCCCACTTTCCTAGATGTGATGAGATGCATTCAGTTCCTTAACCAGTGAGAGACGGAAGATTAGATCCCGGGAGACACCATCTGGTGAAATTCTTGGGGGCCACTGACCTAAAACCCTCAGTCATCCTACCATGAATGGAGCCCTTCCAAGACATTAGGGAACTAGCCTGGAAGCACCCTCCCACAGTCTGGGCAGTTCCTAATAAAGCTGACCGCTTATATAGGATCCCTAGGAAAGAACCACATTTAAATGAGCAACCGAAAGCGGACTCTATGATCCTTATGGCCACACTTGGAAGGACTCCACAACCAAAGCATATGAGCTCCCAACCACCGGATAAGGAGTCGAGAAAGATGGACTAATGTAATGTCCCTGCCTCCTGACAGCTGCTGCCACCACTGCAGGGCACCCCAACTACTTCTGCAAGACTTTCTGCCTGTCCCCACTTCCTCTGGAGGAGCTACAGGGGGAGGCAGTATGAGGACGATTCTCCCTTTACTTCACAGGTTGGTCCAGCAGATCAGTGGGTAATCTAAATTATTGATGGGGATTGTGCTCTGGAGTTCACCCAAATACCTCCAGACAACCCACCGATTTCCACCCATTGCTCCTTATCCCACGCAGGCCTCATTCAGGCAGAAATCCAAGTCCTCCTGAGCAAAAAATTGATCCTGGCAGTCCCACCAAGTCAAAGAGGAAGGGGTTATTACTCCCACTTTTTAGTTCCAAAAAAGACGGGACCTTCGTCCCATCCTGGTTCTCAGTCAGCTGAACAATTTTATCAAATACAAAAGGTTCAGGATGGTGACACTGCCAGGATTGCTGCCCATGCTACATCAAGGAGACTGGCTTTGCTCCCTGGACATGCAGGACGCATGCATGCACGTAAAAATCCTGCTGTCCCACAGAAAGAACCTTCGCTTTACCTTCCAGGGTGAACATTATCAGTTTTGAGTCTCTCCTCGGCACCTCGAGTATTCACCAAGTGCCCTGCAGTGGTGGCAGCAGCTGTCAGGAGGCAGGGACATTACATTTACCCCTACCTCGACTACTGGCTTCTAACAGCTCCCACAATGGACCTGCTGCATCACACATTGGAAAGTACTTTCTGACTGTCCCAAGACCTGGGGATCACCTTGAATCTTCCCAAGTCATTCCCCTGGCCCAGTCAGAAATTACAGTACATAGGTTCTGTCTTGAAAAGTGTCCAGGGGAGGACCTTCCTTCCCCTTGGACAAGGCAGATCGCCTGCGGGCACTGGCTTGGATAATCATCTCCTCAGGCCAGATATCAGCCAGAATGCTTCTGCAACTCCTAGGCCACATGGCAGCCAGCATTACGACAGTGCCCTTAGCTCATCTCCACACGAGTGCTTCACTGGAACCTTAGGGTACAGTGGGATCAATGTTCAGACAATCTCGAGCAGCAAGTTCAGATCTCCAATACAGTGCATCAGACTTTGGAATGGTGGCTCACTCCCTTCCCAACTAGAGGCCAGGGCTCCTTTTTGAAGTCCCAGTCCTCGGCAAATCCTGACAGCGGATGCCTCTGCACTGGGGTGGGGCGTGCATTTCAAAGAAAATCAGACAAGAGGGACGTGGACTCCTTTGGAGCGCAGCCTGCACATCATTGTGTTGGAGACGAGTCGTTCTGTATGTCTTACTGCCATTTCAGATGGACCTCCTCCCAGGCCCCCTACTGGATCCAGACAGACAACATGTCAGTGGTCAAGTTAGTCAGCCTGGGAGTGGGTCCCAAGATGACAGCCTGGGTAAAGAATTGGCTGGAGAATAGGACACAGAGAGCAACAGTAAATGGAGTCCACTCTGAAGAAAGGGGAGTTACTAGTGGGGTACCGCAGGGTTCAGTATTAGGACCGGTCTTCTTCAATGTCTTTATAAGCGACATTGCAGAGGGACTGGAAGGAAAAGTATGTGTCTTTGCAGATGACACAAAGATCTGCAACAGAGTTGATGCACAAGGTGGGGTGGAAAGGATGTGAAGGGACTTGGCAAGGTTAGAGGAATGGTCAAATGTATGGCAGCTTAGATTCAGTGCTAAGAAGTGCAAGGTAATGCACCTGGGAAACAAAAACCCAGGGGAAGAGTCCACAATGGGGGTGAGATACTAAAAACAACAAAATGGAAAGGGACCCGGGGTAGTCATATCAGATGACCTAAGGTGGGCAAGCAATGTGAGAGGGCAGCAATGAGGGCTGGGGGATACTGGGATGCATGAGAGGCATCACCAGTAGAAAACAGGAAGTTGTTATCCCTCTGTACAGACAGTTGGTGAGACCCCATCTGGAGTACTGCGTGCAGTTCGGGAGACCCAATCTTCGCAAAGACATAGACAGGATGGAGGCTGTCCAGAGGCGCAACTAAAATGGTGCAGGGTCTGCACTGGAAGACATATGAAGAGAGACTTAAGGAGCTGAATATGTATAGCCTTGAGGAAAGGAGGGACAGGGGGGACATGATAGAAACTTTCAAATACATCAAGGGAATCAACAAAGTCCAAGAGGGTAGCATCTTTCAAAAAAAGAGGTGTGCAAGAACAAGGCACAATTTGAAGATGGAAGGGGGCGGCTCAGAGGTAATTTAAGGAAGTATTTTTTCACAGGATTGTGGATGCATGGAATGGCCTTCCGGAGGAGGTTGTGGAGTCAAAAACTGGTGGAATTCAAGCATGCATGGGACAGTCATAAGGCAATTCTAGGGGGTGGGGGTAGGAAGAAGTAGGCTGCTGGTTAACTAGGATCTGCAGCTTATCCATTAGGTAGGGAAATGGGCAGACTGGGTGGGCCAAGCGGTCCTTATCTGCCATCAAAATCTATGTTTCACATAAGCAAGAGGGCACTCACTCCTGTCCCCTTTGTAGAGAGGCCATGAGAGTCTGGTACTGGGCAGTGGAGCACAATCGGGAACTCGCAGCAGTTCACGTTCCAGGGGTACAAAACACCTTGACTGATGGCCTAAGCCACACTCGGTCTCTGGCCCACCAGTGGGAACTACTACAGGGGGTAGTAGATGATATATTCAAAAGATGGAGACTTTCAAAAGATGGACCTATTTGCATCCCCACTGAACTCCAAACTGCCCAGTTTCTGCTCGCTAGATCCTGGGCCTGGTGTTTTCTGTCGAGATGTGTTGTCCCTCTCTTGAACAAGGAGATTGCTCTATGCCTTCCCTCCCTTGTCACTACTTCAGTGAGTACTGCTCAGACTTCAAGCAGAACAAGCATGCATGATTCTCATAGTGTCGTTCTGGCCTCGGCAGATTTGGTTCCCATTGCTCCAGCAATTGGCAATAGAACCTCCAATTCCTCTGCCTCTGTTCTCTCACTTGCTCTCCCAGGAGTAAGGGACTCTTGTACACCTGAATCTCAGGTCTCTGCAGCTACATGCATGGCTCCTGCAGAATTAATCAGGGACCGGCATGGGGTGTCAGCAGGGGTAGTGGAGGTCCTAGTGGCCGTGAGGAAACCCTTGACCAGGGCCACCTACGCCGTGAAATGGAAGTGCTTCTGCCAATCATCTGGACCCGTTCACCTGTCTGGTGAATTCAATCCTGGAGCATTTTCTTTCCCTGTCCAATGCCGGTCTTGGCTGCTTGGCCATAATGATACACCTTTCCGCACCGTCGGCTTATCATGTACCAGTGGACAACAGGAACCTGGCACAAATGGATCTGTCTCGCACCTTTCTGCGAGGTATGATGCATATTAAACCACACAGTTGGGATCATATTCCCCCATGGGATGTCTTATTTTTGTTAGAGAAGCTTACTTTGCCTCCCTTTGAACCAGCCGCAAATTGCGAGCTACACTTCCTATCTTGGAAAGCATCATTGTGAGTGCCTAAGGAATGCACTAGCAAATGGGCAGGAAGGAGGGGTGGAAGAACAATGGGGAATAATAAAAACTGCCATCACAGAGGTAACAAGCCTTTGTGTGAAGCAAATAAAACAAAACGATGTAAGAAACCACTAAGGTTCTCAAAGGAGGTGGCAGTGAAGGTTCAAGAGAAAAAGAAAGCATTCAGAAAGTACAAGGAATCACAGAAGGAACAGGACAGAGAAGTGTATCAGTTAAAGCAAAGGAAGCTGGGAAGGCAGTCAGAACAGCAAAGGCCCAAACTGAGGAAAAGATAGCCAACTCAGTTAAGAAGGATAAAACCTTTTTAGGTACATCAGGGGAGGAAGACTAAGGGAGGATAGTGAGGCTTAATAGGGAGGGGTGGGCAGAGGGTGACTGTGAAAAGGCAGAGATACTAAACAAATATTTTTGCTCAGTATTTACAAACGAAGAGGGGGAGGTACCTAAAACGAACAATAGAAACACTCTGGATACAGAAGTTGATACCAGCCCATTTACAGAAGAAAGGGTCTTGAAAGAACTCTGAAAACTGAAGGTGGACAAAGCCATAGGGCCTGATGGGATTCATCCCAGAATTCTAAAAGAACTAAGGGTAGAACTAGTGACACCACTGACTACCCTCTTTAACAAATCATGGGAGGATGGGGTGGTACCTGAGGACTGGAGGAGGGCCGATGTGATTCCCCTTCACAAAAGTGGGAGCAGGGCAGAAGCGAGAAACTACAGTTAGTTTAACCTCAGTGATAGGGAAAATGATGGAATCTCTTCTGAAGGAAATAATTGTCGAGTACCTAGAGGCCAGAGGGGCACAGGACCCAAGGCAGCATGGATTCACAGCGGGAAGGTCATGCCAGACAAATCTAATAGATTTCTTTGACTGGGTGACCAAAGTAGTAGATCAGGGAGGGGCTGTGGACATGGCCTACCTAGACTTTAGCAAGGCATTTGACTCAGTCCCACACAAAGATTAATATACAAGTTAGCCAGCCTGGGAGTGGGTCCAAGATGATAGCCTGGGTAAAGAATTGACTGGAGAATAGGACACAGAGGGTAATAGTAAATGGAGTCTACTCTGAAGGAAGGGGTTACTAGTGGGGTGGGCGCAGGGGTTCAATGTTAGGATCGGTCCTCTTCAGTGTCTTTATGTCGACATTGCAGGCGGACTGGAAGGAAAAGTATGTCTCTTTGCAGATGACACAAAGATCTGCAACAGAGTTGATGCACAAGGTGGGGTGGAAAGGATGAGAGGGACTTGTCAAGGTTAGAGGAATGGTCAAATGTATGGCAGCTTAGATTTAATGCTAAGAAGTGCAAGGTAATGCACCTGGAAAACAAAAACCCAGGGGAAGAGTACACAATGGGGGGTGAGATACTAACAACAACAACAATGGAAAGGGACTTGGGGGTAGTCATATCAGATGACTTAAAAGTGGGCAAGCAATGTGAGAGGGCAGTAAGGAAGGCTGGGGGATACTGGGATGCATAAGGGAGAGGCATCACCAGTAGAAAACAGGAAGTTGTTATCCCTCTGTACAGACAGCTGGTGAGACCCCATCTGGAGTACTGTGTGCAGTTCTGGAGACCCAATCTCTGCAAGGACATAGACAAGATGGAGGCTGTCCAGAGGAGGGCAACTAAAATGGTGCAGGGTCTGCACGGAAGACATATGAAGAGAGACTAAAGGAGCTTAATATGTATAGCCTCGAGGAGAGGGACATGATAGAAACTTTCAAGTACCTCAAGGGAATCAACAAAGTCAAGAGGGTAGCATCTTTCAAAAAGAGGTGTGCAAGAACAAGGGGCACAATTTGAAGATGGAAGCGGCTCAGAGGTAATGTAGAGTATTTTTCACAGAGAGGTTGTGGATGCATGGAGCGGCCTTCCGGAGGAGGTTGTGGAGTCAAAAACAGTGAATTTAAGCATGCATGGTACAGCCATAAGGCAATTCTAGGGGGTTGGGGTAGAAAGAAGTAGGCTGCTGGTTAACTAGGATCTGCAGCTTATCCATTAGGTAGGGAAATGGGCAGACTGGGTGGGCCAAGCGGTCCTTATCTGCCGTCAAATTCTATGTTTCTATTTTTAATTGCCATCACATCAGCTCGGAGGATTTCCAAGCTTCAGGCTCTGATGTGTAAAGAGCCCCATTTGATTTTTCACAGGGACTGGATAGCCGTGCACACTAATCCGAAGTTCCTCCCAAATGTGGTGTCCGAGTTCACCCTTGATCAGGATATTTATCTCCCAGTTTATTGCCCAGAGTACTTGAATAGAGGGGAGGTCTTGTTGCATACTCTGGATGTTCACAGAGTTCTTCGTTTTTATGTAGACCGTACCAGGTCTTGAAGAAAATCTGATCAGTTGTCTGTTTGCCCTGAGAATGATAGGGGCGCCAGTGACTAAGCAGACTTTGTCCAAATGGCCAATGCATGGTTTTCTGTTGCCAAAAGCATGACAGACCTTTACTGGGCTCAGTTAACGGTCACTCCATTTAGGGTGTTGCCACTTTGTTTGCATCCCTCAAAAATGTGTCTGCAACTGATCTCTGTCCTGCAGCCAACTGGAGTTCTGTCCACACATTCATCAAGCATTAAAGTTTGGACATTGTTTCCAGAAGGAGAGCAGGTTTTGGTCTAGCCATTCTCCAGGGACTGCTCTCTTAGGAGCTACCGTGGATTTCTATGTCCATCACCTATCTGACCTGGATCATATCCTTGTACTGCTTGGGATTCAGTCCTAATGGTTGACTGCTACAAGAGCTCTTATCTTGAAGTGAGATAGTACAGTTACATAAGAACTTACCATAACAATAGCACTTCGAGAAGAGCTCTTGCAGCAGGCATGCTTTCCCTCCCTTCCTTCTTCCCCCTTGTTAGGTATAATGTCTTCTCCCTTTAGGGGATGTTAGAACCTCCTCAGTTCCCCATCCTTCATACAGCCGGGTCTTCCAGCAGGCGACCTGAGGTGGTGCTGAATTTTTCCGCAGGGTCCTAGTGCCTGGCGGCATAGTCCTAATGGTTCTTTCCTGCTGCAAGAGCTCTTCTCAGAGATCTACTGTTACGGTAAGGTCATATGTAACAGGGTTAGCATTACCAATTCAAAGTGCTGCCCTTTGTCTTGTCTTCTGTGCTGCAGGTCTTTACCAAGTGCTTAGCAGCAGTAGCTGTGGCCCTCAAAAGGGAGGGACCATGTTTTCCCATATCTGGACAATTGGCTGCTAAAGGCCGCGTCCAAGGAACAGCTCCTGTGCACTTTAGAGAGAATTCTTCAGTTATTTCTCTCCTTGGGCATACTGTCAACCTGCCAAAGCCTGTCCTGGTTCCATCCCAAAAGCTGCAATACATAGGGACAGTTCTGGACTCTGTGCAGTGGAATGCTTTCCTGCCTCAAAACAGGGCAGAATGGCTTATTGACCAGGCTCAGGAGGTGGCCCAGAGTCGTCATGTTCCTGCCAGGGTGTACCTGAGGCTGTTGGGATTGATTGTGGCTGCCATCCCCACTGTTCCACTGGCCAGGCTTCACATGTGTATCCTCCAGTGGACTCTCAGAGTTCAGTGGGACCAGCGAACAGACAGATTAGTTATTGCTGGCCCCTTCACCAGTCTGAAAGTGCTTCACTGGTGGATGGACCCCCTGAACCTGTTCTAGGGTGTCCTATTCCATCTCTCTTCTCTGCCACAGATCCTCACACGGATGCCTCCGGTTTGGACTGGAGAGCTCATCTGGGTCCTTTTCAAACTCTGGGCTCTCTGTCCCAGATTGAAACCTCCCTGCATATCAATGTCTTGGAGATGCGGGCAGTTCTGTATGCCATGCAGGCCTTCCAGAACCACCATCTTCCAAGTCAGCTGCCGATTCAGTTAGACAACCTCAGTGTAGTGTACTACATCAACAAGCGGAGGGGTGGACACATTCGTACCCCCTATGCAGGGAGGCCATGAGAGTATGGTATTGGGTGTTACACCATGATCTGACTCTCTTAGCCATCCATGTTCTCGGGGTGCTAAACACCCTGAAGAGCGGTCTCAGCCAGGCTCAGTCCAGCATTCCTGAGTGGGAGCTTCTCTTATCCATCGCAGAAGATCTGTTTGACAGATGAGGGCGTCCAGAGTTGGACATTTTTGCATCCTCACTTAACGTAAAACTGCCCAATTTTTGCTCGTTCAGTCCAGGGCCTGGAGTTTTCCAGTGAGACATGTTGTCCCTCTCCTGGAGTGGGAGGTTTCTTTACAACTTCCCTCCATTTCCTTGGATTCCGAGGGTGATAAACTGCAGATGGAGGGGGCCAGCATGATCCTGATAGCTCCATTCTGGCCTTGGCAGATATGGTTTCTATTGCTGCAGCAGCTGGTGGAGGTCTCTCTCCCCCTGTGCAGGAATCTGCTGACCCATGCTCAGGGGACCCTGGTCCATCCCAACCTCAGGTCCCTCCACCTGCATATGAGTACCAGGAAAGTGCTCACGTTCAGATAGTTTACTTGTACAACCAGGAGAACGGGCACTACATCAAAAGCTTTTGATAAAGGATTCTGTGATCCAAAATGCATCAATCATACACAGTACGTTTACTGTGGGTTTTTATTTTGTTGTGCAATAAAATGTTTTAAATTGAACTACTGATGTGGTGTCCACTTCTGAAAGTGCTGATGTAGTGCCCGTTCTCCAGGTTGTACAAGTAGCCCTCGATCTTCATACTTGGCTCCTGAGGCCGTAGGCATTGCCAGATTTCGAGTTTCCAGTAGAGCAGCGGACATCCTAGTTGGCGGTTTGGAAGCCTTCTACTCGAGCCACTTATGCCATAAAGTGGAAGCGGTTCGCCATATGGTCTGCCAAGCATAATCTAGACCCTTTCACCTGTCTGGTGAGCTAGATCCTGGACTACTTGATCTCCCTGTTTGTCTCAGGTCTCCAGTACTCTTTCTTTAAGGTGCACTTTTTGGCTGTCTTGGCTTTTCATGAGCCCGTAGGTAACTGTACCATAACTTAGCTGTATGTTTCCCATACCTTTTTGAAGGGCATTCTGAATCTTTAACCCACAATCCATTCTCCTGTTTCGGCTTGGGATTTGAATTTTGTTTTGGAGAAGTTGATCCTATCTCCTTTTGAGCCAGCTGCAACTTGCAAGCTGTGCTTTCTTTGCTGGAAAGCGTTTTATTTTTTGTAGTTGCTATTACTTCTCAAAGAGTTTCAGAGCTTCAGGCCCTCTGGTGTGAGGAGTCTTATTTGATTTGTTCACAAAGACAGGGTGACTTTGTGCATGAATCCTGTTTCTCCCTAAGGTGGTGTCTGAGTTTACACTGAACCAGTCCTTCCACCTTCCTGTTTATTTTCCAGAGCGTGCCAATCCAAGAGAAGCACTGCTCCATATGTTAGATGTGCGCAGAACTTTGAAGTATTACCTGCTCCAAACCAAGGAATACAAAAAGTTGAAGCAGTTGTTTTTGTTTGTTTCACCCCAGGTGAAGAGGGCATTCAGGGTTCTAAACAGTGTTTTATCTAAATGGTTGGCTTAATTGCATTGTGTTCTACTACAGAAATGACAAAGAATTGCCAGGAGCTGTCAGAGCACATTCCACAAGAGGCATGGCTACCTCTGTGACTTGTTTCCGAGGGGTCTTAGCCGCTGACATTTGTGTAGCTGCCACCTGGAGTACTTCCCATACTTTTGCCAAGCACTACAGTCTGGTCATTGCCTCTAGAGCTCATGCAGGATTTTGCAGGGCTGTGCTGCAGAGCCTCCTGTCTTAAGCTTAAGGCTGACCTTCCTCCCAGACTGTCTGTTTGCACCTGTAACTGCTTGGGACTTGTTCCTACAGTATGACCTGATGACTGAGATACTCCCAGAGACCGTGTTGGGGAAGTTACTTTTTCCATTACTTTTGGAAACTTGTTCCAGAAAGCTTTGTGCAGTCACTAGTAAGGATGGAGAAGTACTGGAAAATGTAATACACCTTACAGTTACAATTACTTATGTTTTTTATACAAAAGAAATATGTAACTGTAACTGATTACATTTATTTGAAAGTAACTAGTAACTAACCTATTACTTTCAAAAAATGTAATCTTTTATAGTTTATTATTTTTGTATAGTTTTTGTATAACAAGAAATAAGTAACTATAATTGTAAGGTGTATTACTTTTTCTAGTACTTGTCCATCCTTGCTAGTGACTGCACAGAACTTCCTGGAATGTTTCCAAACGTCATAGAAAGTAATAGCAAAAGGAACTTACCCAATACTGCCCAAAGAAGATAGAACAGTTACGTAAGAACTTACCATAACAGTCACATTCATCATCAAAGCTTATTGATCAGTCATAGAAACCATTATAATCATAAAAATATCGGAGATGACAAATTATAACATAAGATCTTACTTCGAGGGGGCTCTTGCAGTAGGTAATTACATATAGGACTGACGCCGGCCGGCGGCAGGACCTGAACATTTCTAGCTAGCAGTCCCTGGCGAGGACCACCCCACGTCAGGTGACCCGGCGTCTCACAGCGTCAGTATAAAGGCGATCCCAGGCGCCCGCCTTCCAGTTCTTTCCGCCCGTCAGCTCGTGCAGCACTCCGTTAAGTTCATATCACTCAGTCCTGTTACTGCTCTTTTTTCCGAAAAATTTTTCAGTATTGTATTTTATACTTCTGTCGTCAGGTGACGTCGGTTATATGTAGTCCTTCAAAGAATAAGTGCGACTCATTCTTGTTTGCTTAACTGCCCTCACAAAAGCTGGTCCTCCTCCCTGCCTTGGTTTCAACGCGGCCACCCGCAGGCAGCGCCAGCAGTCCTCGAAGCCCATCTCCTCAAAGAAGATGTCCACAATGGAGAAGGAGTTGAAGAAACTTCGGCAGGCGTCGACCTCCCCTGAAGGGCACAAGAAGCGGGACAAGGAAAAGCACCAGGAGAAGGCCTCCTCTTCCGAGACTCCAGCTGGAGTCGCGGCTAAGGTAACATCCCGTCCGGGGGATCGCCAGATGGCAGCCTCCAAGGCTTTGGAGGAGGCGTCGGCCCGCCCGTCAGGTTCGCGTTTGAGCCCGCCGGGTGCCTCCGGGCAAAAGGAGGCTCCAGCCCCCAATACCGCCACAGGCTTGCGGCCTACTGGTGTGGGCACCTCCCTTAAGCCGGACGTCGGCTCCTCCGACGTACACCGGGAGAAGGCCGCTAAGACGCTCGACCCTTCGGGGTGGCGCCGGCAGTGTCCCAGCGGACCCGGACCCGCCGGATTCGGCCCTAAGCCAGACCTTGCTTCGTCTGTCGTACCAGGCTCCCCGCAGCCTTCGCTGCCGTCAGGGGAGCCCCTGTCCGACCCCGGGGACTTTTCCCCTCCGTCCCCGGACGAGACTCAGGATCCTGGGCTACTGTCCGATCCTCTCCCTGAAGAGTCTGATCTGACGTTGGCTCCCCTGACGCCGGCGCCGGCTCCTCCAACGCCGGTTCCAACACCTGCCCCTCCAACGCCGGCGGGTGATGTTCCTCTTCCATCGGGCCCTCCACCCCACGGGCCTATCCTGGCTGATCTGCCCGTGGAGTACCCGGCTGGGCCGTCTGCTCCAGCAGCTCCTCCAGTGCCTGGGTATCTGCCGTCCTATCCGACGCCAGTTTTCCCAGGTCCGTAGTGTCCTGCGCCGCAGTACCCAGTGCCGACTCCTTCTACGCCGCAGTACCCAATGCCAGTATATCTGCAGCCGGGTTACGGATACTCTCCCTACGGATTTCCTCCATACAACTATCCCCCTCCTCCTCCTCCACCGCCCCCTAGGCCGCCAGTGGATCTTCAGGAGACTCTTGCCTCCTGGTGGGCTGAGGCCAAGGCTCAGCTCACCAAGGAAGTCGAGAGCCATCTTACAGCGACGGTGCCACCCCCGGCTCCTGTATGCCCCAGACGGCACACTCCCTCTCCTCCTCCAGATTCCCGGGCTTTGCCCTCAGGATCCAGAGAGGGGCAGGACACGCGTTCTGGGATTACCCCTAAGGAACCCGTTCCTCCCCCTAGACAAGCTAGGGAGTCTTACTCTGCTTCAGATTCTTCTTCCTCTTCTCTCTCGGACTCCTCGGAAGCTTCAGATGGCTATTCCAAGAAAGACGACGAGCCGCGCTCTCCGTCCAAGCCCCGGCCGAGGACTGCTTCGAAGTCTCCTCCGGAGGATCCTTCCTTCACGGAGTTGCTCAGGAAGATCCAGGAAGTCCATCAGTGGCATTCCTTAGAGCTAAATCCTCAACGGGTTAAACTTAGCGAACGTCTGGACTTGCCCCTTACGGCTCCTACTCTTGTGCCACCCTGGATTGAGCCTCACGCCCACATTGTTTCCACTATTTGGAAGCAACCGTCGGCTTTAGCTCCACTTCCCAGGAAGTCAAACAGGCTGTACCAGGCTACGGAGGGTGTAGACTTCTTAGACTCTCACCCCCGTGCAGACTCGGTTGTGATTAGCGCCGCTCACAGCCGGTCAGCACACCCGAAAAACTTGAGCTCGTATCCCCCGGATAAGGAATCCCGCCTTCTGGATCAGTATGGAAGGAAGATCTACGCTTCTTCCACACTGGGGATTAGGGCCCTGAATTATGTAGCACATATGGGGGATTTCCAGAAGGCTGTCCTTACCCAGGCGGAATCTAAGATTGACTCTTTGCCTGACTCCCAAGTCAAGCAGGAGTTAGCCGACCTGGTCCGTTCTGCTCGTTCGGCCAGTCATCATATTTTGAGGACGACCTACGATGCAGTGGACACCGCTGGACGGAGCTCTGCGTTCACCGTCAGTCTTCAGTGTCATGCATTGCTCCGTGTGTCAGGTCTGGTCCCGGAGGTGCAGTCAGTGATCCAAGAAGCACCTTTCAGGGGTTCTGTGCTTTTCGGTGGTGATGACAAGGACATCATCACTGATTTGCAGGAGAAGGGGACGGCCCTTAAATCTGTTGATTCAATGTACCGTCCCCATCCCCCACAGCACTGTCCCTTTCACAGACGCAGCTGGCCTCAAGTGAAACCTCAGGGAAGGTGGGCCACTAAACGCCGGGCCCCCATAGCTGCCAGGGCGCTGCCTCGCACCACCTGACTCCTTCCCTCTCCCAGTGCCTCCGGACACCCCGGAGGAACCGGTAGGAGGGAGGTTCTCCCTCCACCTTCCGGGTTGGGAGAGGATAACTACAGATTCATAGGTGCTTCAGATCATAGCAGAGGGGCACTCTATAGAGTTTCTACAGAAACCTCCACGTCACCCCCCTCTGAACTCCTCTTACTCAAGGGACCATCTTCCTTTGGTCAGGGAAGAAATCTCTGCTCTCCTTGCAAAACAGGCTATAGAACCCGTCCCCCCTCATCTCCACGGGACGGTTACTATTCCATTTCTTCCTCGTACCAAGAAGGCAGGAGATCTCAGACCCATTCTCGATCTCGCTCCTGAACCTATATGTGGAATACAAGAGGTTCAGGATGCTGTCCTCAAACCCTCTTGCCCCTGCTTCGGCCGGGCCAATGGCTGTGCACTGGATATGCAGGATGCGTACCTTGCATCCCATTCGCCCATTCAGCACGAAGGTACCTCAGGATTGCGTTCCAGGGGGACCACTACCAATTCCGGGCGCTCCCATTTGGTCTTTCCTCGGCTCCCCGAGTCTTTACCAAATGCCTGGTGGTGGTAGCGGCCCACCTGCGTTCTTTGGGAGCTCAGGTTTTTCCCTACCTGGACGACTGGCTCCTGGCGGCCCCGTCCAGGGAGGAACTCCTGTATTTTCTCTCCCTCACCCAGCAGGTTTTCACTGGCCTGGGTATTACCATCAACCATTCCAAGTCTCACCTGGATCCTTTACAGAGGCTCCAGTTCATCGGGGCAATACTCGACACGACAGTGTGTAAGGCCTTCCTGCCTCCGGTCAGGTGGGCCTCCCTCCATTCCCAGATTTCCCTCCTATCGGAACACAGGAGGGTTCTGACGAGGTCCGTGCTCAGTCTACTGGGGCTTATGGCGGCGGCCATCCCGACGGTTCCGCGCGCACGCCTCCACATGAGAATCTCTCAGTGGACTCTCCGATCTCAGTGGGATCAACGGGTAGACGACCTAGATCATCTGGTCCTGATCTCCTTGCCGATGGCAAGAGGCTTACAATGGTGGATGGTTCGAGAGAACCTATTCTGGGGGGTCCCCTTTTTTCATCCTCCCCCTGATCAGACTCTGACCACGGACGCTTCAGGCGAAGGTTGGGGGGGCCCATCTGGGTCCTCACCGAACCCAGGGCCTATGGTCAAAGTTGGAGATAGTCCTCCACATCAACGTGCTCGAGCTCTGAGCAGTGCTGTATGCTCTCCAGGCCCTTCACCAATACATCCTTCCCGGTCATCTAGCTGTCCAAACGGACAACATGTGCGTGGTGTGGTACATCAACAAGCAGGGAGGAACTCGGTCCTACCCGCTGTGCAGGGAAGCGATGAGGGTTTGGGATTGGGCAACGCTTCACAACCTTCACCTCACGGTGATCCACGTTCCGGGAGTCGACAACGTCCTGGCAGACAGACTAAGTCGCTCGTCAGCTGTACCACACGAGTGGGAGTTGGACGAAAAAGTCCTAAAAAGCATCTTCTGGATTTGGGGGACTCCTCAGATAGACCTGTTCGCCTCCTCCCAAAACGCAAAACTTCCAATCTTTTGCTCGCTCCAGAGCGAGACGCTTTCTGGAGCGACGCTCTATCTCTAAGCTGGAAGGACAGATTCGTCTATGTCTTTCCCCCAATTCCTCTGGTACCTCGTGTGCTGCAGAAGCTTGCTTTGGAAGGAGCGAGAATGATTCTGATCGCTCCTTTTTGGCCCAGGCAAATCTGGTTCTGTCTTCTACAACAATACTCAGAGGTTCCTCCTCCTTTATCTCCAGGATTGCTGACCCAGGATTAGGGGACCCTGGTCCATCCGGGACTCAAGTCCCTTCAACTTCATGCATGGCTCCTGCAGACCTAGCTCAGTCTCGTTTTGGCGTCTCTCCTAAGGTGGCCGAGATTCTGGTGGAGGCTAGGAAACCCTCCACTAGGTCCACCTACTCCATGAAATGGAAGAGATTTTCTATCTGGGCTGCGTCCAGGAACGTGGAGCCCTTTTCCTGTCCTACGACCATTCTGCTTGAGTACATGCGTCATCTTTTCGACCTGGGTCTCCGTCGCTCCTCTTTGAAAGTCCATATGGCGGCTATCTCAGCCTACCATGTCCCTTTCGCTGATAAGGCATTTGCCCAGCTGGAGGTCTCCAAAACTTTCCTTAGAGGGGTCCTTCATCTCAGGCCCCCTGTCCGAACCCCAACTCCGCCTTGGGACTTAAACTTTGTCCTCAGAAACTTACCCTTCCTCCTTTTGAGCCTGCGGCTTCCGCAGACTTGAAGTTTTTATCGTGGAAAATGCTCTTCTTGGTGGCCATTACTTCTGCTCATAGAATTTCCGAGCTCCAGGCCCTGATGTGCAAAATCCCTTGTTTGATTTTTCACAAAGAACGAGTAGCTCTCCGCACGAATCCTAAGTTTCTTCCGAAGGTGGTAGCAGAATCTACCTTGAATCAGTCTATTGAATTACCTGCTTTCTTCACTCAGTACTCCAATCAAGGCAAATACCTGCTCCATACCATGGATGTTCACAGGATTCTGAGATACTACACCACTAGGACAAAGGATCTCAGAAAGACTGATTAGTTGTTCATTTCCTTCGCTCACAAAAGAGAAGGCAATGCTGTTTCTAAGCAATGCCTATCGAAATGGTTGGCCCATTGCATCACTTTCTGTTATGACAAGTACAACAAGACCCTCCCGGGTCAAGTCAGAGGCCACTCCACTTGTGGAGTTGCCGCCTCTGTGGCTTGTTTCAAGAACGTGTCTGCGGCAGATATCTGTGCTGCCGCCACTTGGACTTCCGTCCATACCTTCACTAAACACTACAGTTTGGACATTGCCTCTCGCCGTAGAGCAGGCTTCGGGTTAGCGGTCTTGCAAGGCCTCCTTTCTTGAGACCTGCTAGATTATCTGCTACTTTTTAGAGTAGTTCCTCCTCCCAGTGCCTTTTCATTTGTTCCAGACTGCTTGGGATTCTGTCTTGTATGTAATTACCTACTGCAAGAGCCCTCTCGAAGTAAGATAGTACAGTTACTTAAGAACTTACTGTAACAGTAGATCTTAGAGAGAGGCTCTTGCAGTAGGTAATACCTTCCCGCCCTCCATCTCCCTAGGCTTTTTTAGCTCCTTTTCCATTGAGGGAAATATCTGCTTCTCTCTTGTCCGGGCCGTTGGTGGGAAAGAACTGGAAGGCGGGCATCTGGGACCGCCCCTTTATACCGACGTTGTGTGGCGCCGGTCACCTGACGTGAAGGCGGTCCCCGACAGGGACTGCTAGCTAGAAATTTTTCCATGGGGTCCTGCCACCAGCCGGTGTCAGTCCTATATGTAATTACCTACTGCAAGAGCCTCTCTCGAAGATCTGCTGTTACGGTAAGTTCTTACGTAACTGTACTTTGACATTCATATTGAAGATATCGTAAAAACAGTTATGAACTTGATACAAGTTCACTGATATTACATGTGCATTAATTATGAGCCATGGGCTAAAACTTGTCAAAGTGTTTATGAATATTACATAAATACAAAATATTTTACTAGCATCTATGTAAGCTTAACTTCTTGAATTAATAAAAAAAAATCTGTAATCATAATCAAAAATTTATTCAAGCGAACATTGTTTAAAAAAGGTAAGAGAGAAGGTACTCCAGATGGGGCTACTTTATACTACACTTCTAGTCTTCTAGTAAAAGCCAGTTGCCCACTATTGCATCTCTGTTAGTTTAGGAATTTAAATGAAGCCCTCTTTGTTCAGTTATTTTAAGAAGGGGATCACAGGGACCAGCACTTCTAAATCTTGTGAATTCAGCAGGTAAGTCAATAGATGTTGAGGCTGATATTGCTGCTGTTCCAAAATTCTTCCTAGCAAGACACAGCGGCATTTCTCATATAGTGGGCACAGTAAAACCAAATGTAAAAGACTATCCTGTCCTAATTTACATTGGCAGAGAAAATCCAAACCCTTTTTCCCTTCAAACTGTCCCTTTTTCCGGTTAGTCAGAAAGGATTCGATTCTAAACCTTGCCAGCTGAGATCTCTGTCTTGGATCTTCTAAAACAGACAAATATTTTTCAAATGTATGTGTTCTCTTATTTTTGGCAAGCCAAGAGCAAACCTTGGATAGTCTACATGCCTCTAGATCCTTTTGCATGAAGATATCCCTGATTCTGTTATTTGTAATCTCTCTAATATAATCAAGGGGGTATCTTAGGCTATCTGGAATGATGTGCAAAAGGCCATGAGGTTTAATAGTATCCTCCACCACTGTGAAGCAGGGAAAACTTATGTTGGATTGTTCAGAGTTAATGGCTTCATCCAGACATAAATGAAGAAATCTATCAGGAGGCATCCTAAAAGCCTTAATCCAATAATTGATTATCCTTTGGGTACAATAACACACAATAGACAGTTGACAAAGTTCGGCCCTAACCAGCGCCGAAGGGGCACTGTTTGGAAGGCCCAATAATTTCTTATAAAATTTGTTTAAACTGAAGTCTAAATTAGTTCTGAAATATGTTCTCCAGACTTCAGCACCATATAGTAATTGGCTTTTGATTTTTGCACAGGCTACCATTAAATTTCCCTTTATCGATTTTCCTCCATACTTCTAAGAAAAAGAGGACAGTACTGGAAGAAAGCTGTCAGCCTTTAGTTTCGCGTCTCTCAAGTGTGCTCCCCAAATTCCGTTCTGGTTAACTGTGAGCCCTTAAAGTTGGAGGAATGGTCAAATGTATGGCAGCTTAGATTCAACGCCAAGAAGTGCACCTGGGAAACAGAAACCCAGAGGAAGAGTACACGATGGGGGGTGAGATACTGACAACAAAAATGGAAAGGGACCTGGTGGTAGTTCTATCAAATGACCTAAAGATGGGCAAGCAATGTGAGAAGGCAGTAAGAATGGCTGGGGGAATACTGGGCTGCATAGGGAGAGGCATCACCAGTAGAAAACAAGATGATGTTATCCCTCTGTACAAACAGTTGGTGAGACCCCATCTGGAGTACTGCGTGCAGTTCTGGAGACTCCATCTCCGCGAAGACATAGGGTGGAGGCTGTCTAGACGAGGGCAACCAAAATGGTGCAGGGTCTGCACCAGAAGACGTACGAAGAGAGAGACTAAAGGAGCTTAATATGTATAGCCTCGAGGAAAGGAGAGGACATGATAGAAACTTTCAAGTACCTCAAGGGAATCAACAAAGTCCAAGAGGGTAGCATCTTTCAGAAAAAAAGATATGCAAGAACAAGGGGCACAATTTGAAGATGGAGGGGGGACGGCTCAGAGGTAATGTGAGGAAGTATTTTTTCACAGAGAGGGTTGTGGACGCATGGAACAGCCTTCCTGAGGAGGTCGTGGAGTCAAAAATGGGGGAATTCAAGAATGCATGGGACAGACATAAGGCAATTTTATTGGGGGGGTAGGAGGAAGTAGGCTGTTGGTTAACTAGGATCTGCAGCTTATCCATTAGGTAGGGAAATGGGCAGACTAGGTGGGCCAAGTGGTCCTTATCTGCCATCAGATTCCATGTTTGCTATGTAAATAACAAAATTCCTTAACAACCTCAAGCTTACGTTTGTTCATATAGTATGTATTTTCTTGTTTCCCCCAAATACAATAACTTTTGTTTTATCATAATTTACCTGTAAATGTGCTTTCTGGCATTCTAAATAACATTTTTCCAGACTCCTGCTCATGCGTAAATGACTGACAGAGAGCAGGGCAACATCATCCGCATAAGATAAATATGATATAGGTTTGACTTCAATTTTAGGTAAAATGGAAATCAGAATTCTGCATTTGTTTGAGAATTGTAGTGAAAAAAAGGTTAAACAGCAATGGAGCCAGTGTACCCCCTAGCTTCACACCTATGTTGGTTTTAACCAGCTACTCAGATCCCCAGAATCACTAAAACAGACACTAGTGAAACTGTCTTGATAAATCTGATCATTTTTAATTATGAAGATTCTATCCCCAGATCCTGTACTCTTTCCCACATAAGGATTCTATTTACCTTGTCAAAGGCTGCTTTGAGGTCGATGAAGGTACAGAAAATCTTCAAGGGGATCTCATTCAACAGGTCTGCTTTCCCTCCCACTATCCCCCTTTTTTTTTGGGGGGGGGCCCTTTCTCTGGAACTAGCTATCTAGTGTATCCTGTCTTTCATACAGGCCTGGGCACCTCTCCATCTCCTCGGTCCTCCATGGCTAGAGCTATGCTCCCTTCGTCTCTGGGGAAAGAACTGAGGGAGTGAAGCCGCTCATACCTTTATAGGGTTGATGATGTCGGCATGGGCAGCCCCACTTGTACTGCTGAAAATCTTCTGTGTGGATCCTGCTTCACCAACAGTAAAGTTCATAGGGTGTGACCTGATGACTGAGATCCCCTCAAAGACCTTCTGGTAAGTTCTTAACGTAACTGTTCTTTCTAGGAGTGGTATATGGTGCGCATCCACACGACCTGCCCTGGCAAGTGGCACACAGAATCATTGCTTCCAGTGTGCAAGATATGATGTTACAGGGTGTGGCTAAGGGTATACTACCTGGGTGGGTGGGTGGGAGAAACTTAGCTTGAAGACATTCCGGCTGGATTTAAAGTGGAAGGGAAGACTGCCATAAGTGTTGATGTGCACCATCTACCACTCCTAGAACTACAGTTACTGGTGAGTAACCCTCATTTTTTGGAACCAGAAAATTTATTTGATTTGGACTTTCTGTCAGAACTCCAAGTGAAGTGATAGGTGTTTTACACAGTCATTAAAACTACTGAAGGAGAAAAAAGGTATCAGGACTCTGTTAAGTTCCAACTAAATTGAAGGTGCACTTAGGCACTGGAATCGCCACATGTAATTTGCTACTAGAAGCTCTACCTCAGCTCTGTAAATGGGATGCTTCATGCCATAACCGAGAAATGGAAGAGCTCAAAGTCTACCTGCAATGCACCACATGGGGAACTGCAGGCTGCAGTCGGAAATTTTCTCGCATGCAGGGGAACTTGTCTCTGTATTCTGGTTCGGATTTGTCAGATGACGGCAGTTAGTAGGTATTCAGCTGACAGACAAGGTTACCAGTTGGGGAACCAGCATAAATGGCAGGGGCTGTGGGGTTGGAGGTGCGAATGTATGAGCCTTCACAGCAACTCTGCAACACAGACTATACCAGCTGGACTTGTAATAGTCACTTTTCCATTTTGTCTGTGTAATATATTAAAATCTCAAACTTTGTCTAGAACCAGGATCGCTATCCTGGTATTCAGAAGAGATTCAAAGCTAATTCTACTGCTACATTCTGAGTGGAGGAAGTCAGTGAGCCCCCCCCCCCCCAACACACACAGAATGATGGAAGAGGTCTAGAGGGAGTAGGTGGATGGGGCAAGAACACAGCAAAGGGTGGAGGGGGTGAGGAACACATAAGGGTACATGGAGGGGTGCACACGGGGTTAACTGTGAATAGAGGGAGGAGAAGGAAGTTCAGATTCTAGGTGGAGGGTGGTGTGCCTGAATGCACAGTCTTTTTTTGTTAATATCATCTTTATTATAAATTTCATCTTACAGTCAATTGGATAAAAAGAAGGTTACTTACAGGGATCCATCGGTACTAGGTTACATACAGATTTCAGGCGTCTGCAATACAATAATGGTGAGAATGGTGGTACTATTCAATATCTTCATCAGTGACATTGCGCAGGACCTAGAAGGCAGAATTTCACTGTTCGCTGATGACACAAAGCTCTGTAACAGAGTAGACACACCAGAGGGTGTAGACAGAATGAGAAGGGACCTGCAGAAACTTGAAGAATGGTCAGGGGTTTGACAGTTGAAATTCAATGCAAGGAAGTGCAAGATAATGCATTTGGGGCACAAAAACCCTGGCACAATATATCAGTTGGGGGTGAGGATATAGCATGCACCAAGCAGGAAAGGGATCTTGGAGTTATCATCTCTGATGACCTCAAGGCAGGAAACAGTGTGACAAGGCAGCAGGTAAAGCAAATAGGATGCTGGGATGCATAGGCAGGGCATCACCAGCAGGAAAAGGAGGTCATAATTCCACTATACAAGACACTAGTGAGGCCGCACCTGGAGTACACTGTGCAGTTCTGGAGACCTTACCTACATAAGGACATAGGGTAGAGAAGGTTCAGAGGAGGGCAACAAAGATGGTGCATGGATTGCATCACAAGTCCTATGAGGACAGGTTGAAGGCACTGAACATGTACTCCCTGGAGGAGAGGAGGGAGAGAGGGGATATGATAGAGACATACAAGTATCTTACAGGGTGCAGGAATGCACTATTTTTAAGCGAAAAATATGTTCCAGGACTAGAGGGCATGGGATGAAGTTGGAGGAGGACTATTCAGAGGAAACGTGAGGAAGAATTTCTTCACAGAACGGGTGGTGGACAAGTGGAACACCCTGCCAGAGGAAGTGGTGGGGCTGAAACAATCACAGGATTTAAGAATGCATGGGATAGACATAAAGGAATTCTGAGGTCAGGGTGAAGGGGCAACAGACTTCCTGGAAAACATAAACTGAACTTACAAACTTAAATGGGCAGACTGTGTGGGCCATAGGCCCTTATCTGCCGACACTATGTATCTATGACTTATGCACATTGTAGTCAATTAGTAAGTCCCTAGTCATTCTTCACAGCTGAGCTTCGCCCATCATCATCTTCCCAGCATACTGGTTGTTCCTGAGGGCTAGACCAGGTTACGTAAGCACCCAAGAATTCTACAGTTCACTCTGGTCTGCCTCGAGAAATCCCCTGGACAACACAACTTGCACCCCAATCACAGCAGGGGTGAGAGGCCCACGCAGAATCCCCCCACACCGCCACTTTACTCCAAGGAGGATGGGGAGGGGGGAACCAGATGGGGGAGGGCCTCCAATCCAGCCGGGTGGGGCCTGCATTAGAGGGGTCCAGGGTAACTTGGCCATTCTAGGGTATAAAGGTTTTATCTTTCAGCATATAATAGAGGAGCCACCTATTCCAACTAGAGCTGCATCTCTCCCCTTTATCATTAAGATTGTTATTTTTTCCATTTGATATACTTGTTTTGTTATAGCCCACCAGTCATGCACAGTGTAGACCCCAGGGATGAGCCACAGTTTAGTAATGGCCTTTTTACTTGCAGTTAGGAGAATAGCCAGGAGGTAACAGGTGTCCGGGTCTCTGTGTTCTTTGGGAAACTGTAGCAGAATGTACATCTGCTTTGTTAGCTGCAGAGGTCTTCCAAATAGCTCCCGAAGCTCAGTCTGTAGGGAGTGGATAAATGGTTCCAGTTTGGGACATGTATATATGACATGCGTGTGATGGGCCCTACTTTCCCCACAGTTGCACCAGCATAAAGCTTGACAGTTCGGGGCATAGTGACTAGTGATCACCGGAGTTTTGAAAAATTGAACTAGATTCTTCCATGCAAACTCCCGCCATTGATGTGAGCTAGTAGTTTTAGCCACTTGTTGACAGGCCCATTCCCATTGTTCAGTATCTACAGGGGGAGTCTAGCTCATCCTACCACCGTTGACGGATGCCCTCGGTGAGAATGTCTAAGCCTGACATAATTGCTTGATATAAGGCAGACACCAAGTGTCCCTGGTTTGGGTTGGCAAAGAGAGCCGTGAGTTTAGTTATTAGTGGAGGGTGTGATGCTGGGTTTCTTACCTTTATTGGTAGTGAGTTAAAATACTGTCGTAATTGTAGATATCAATAGTGGTGAGCATTTGGCAACTTAAATCTTTGCTGGATGTCATGAAATGACCATAGCACACCTTGAGTGATGATCTGGGCTATGTAGTTTAGGCTGTACCTGCCCCATTGTCGGAAGGCATGATCTGTTACACACGGGGAGAAGTCTGGGACTGTGGCAATTGGACTGAGTAGGGGTGTAAATAAGGCTAGAGAGTATTGCCTCTTAACCTGGTGCCAAATCTTCCCACGGTGTTGCAGAATTGGTGATGGGGGGGTACGGAGGGAGAGGAGTGTTTTTGTGATAGAGTAGGCCAAAATAGTCTGTATTAGAGACCAATGTCTGCTCAATCTCCGCCCAGTGTGAGTCCTGTGTGGATAATTGCCTTGCGACTATATGGGTAAGGTGGGTGGCTTGGTAGTATCGGTAGAGATCTGGGAGGGCAAGCCCTCCTTGTGACCTTGGGAGGGTTAAGAGTTTTAGCCTGACTCTTGGTCTGCGTCCAGCCCATATGAATTGCGAGATTACTTTATTCCAGTCTCGGAAGGTAGATCGTGGTAGTCTAATTGGGATATTATTAAATAGGTATAGGGCTCTGGACAGGGTAACCATACGGATAATATCGGTCTTCCTAGAGAAACTAAGGGGTACCGTGCTCCAACTGGCAAGTTCCGATTTTAGGCGGGCAGTCAAGGGGGTATAGTTCTGTTTATAGGCATCTGCAAAAGTCCAGGTAAATCGAATTCCCGAGTATTTTAGTTCTTCTAGGTCCCGTCTACATGGAAATTGTTCCTGTATAGCAGGAGAGGGAAATATTGGAAGGTCAGCATTCAGTTTTTGAAATATTAATTTTATACCCTGAGACCTTCCCAAAGGAGTCTAACAGATCTTTTGCTTTTGGGAGTGAAGTTTCTGGATTTTAAAGGTATAGGAGGACATCATCAGCATATAATGCCATCTGGTGCTCTACCCAGTCTATCTCAATACCTTGGATGCTATCTGTCTGTCAAATGAGTTGTGCAAGGGGCTCCATAAATAGGTCAAAGAGGAGGGGGGGGATAATGGGCACCCTTGTCTGGTCCCTCTGTATAGAGAGAAACACTGTGAATAGTGCCCTGAGATCTTAACCCAAGCCTTGGGAGCAGAGTATATGTTCTTAATTATTGGATCAGAGGCTAAGGCATCCCGGTTCTATCTAGCACCAAGTATAAGCATGGCCATAGTACCCTGTCAAAGGCTTTTTCAGCATCCAGGCTGACCAGGACCACCGGAGTATTATTGGCATGTATCTGATGTATTATGTGATATGTCTGTTTGATGTTATCTGTGGTTGTTCGTCCACCGACGAAGCCTGTTTGGTCCCCAAGTATTATTTGGAGGAGGACAAGTTCAAGCCTCTGGGCCAAAATACCCATGAATAGTTTATAGTCCATATTCAACACTGAGATTGGCCGGTACGATTCACAGTTATTTTTTTTTAACCGGTTTAGGGATGACCGAAATAGTGGTGTATGACCAAGTAGGTGGGGGGGAGTTCACCTTCCAGAACCGAGTTAAAGGCCGTAAGGAGCACTTGAGTGGTCTCCTCCTTTGTAGCCTTATAGAATTTTGCTCCATAGCCCTCTGGGCCTGGAGCCTTCATGGACTTAGCATGGGCTATTGCTGCAGACAGCTCTAGCAGTGTAATTTGCTGGATTAGCTGATTCCCTTGGTCTTCACTTATTCTAGGGAGAACAAGGGGCTGCAGAAAATGATTTATGTCTTCCATGTGCACAGGTTGTTCTGGTGTATAAAGGGTAGTGTAGTACATGGTCAGAGCCTCTGCTATGTCAAACAGCTTGTTTAGGAGTCTACCATCTGTAGGGTGACGGATGGTAGCTACAGTCGTGGCCAAAAATATTGGCGCCCTTGCACTTTTTCAAATAACTCACAATTCCTCTAAACATAAGTTGAAATTAACAACAGTACAGTATTTGGTCTCCACAATTCTTTATTTCTCTGTTAATATTACAGAACGTTTGTTTTTGATTCAGAATTTAATATATCCTTTTAAATCAGAAAATGAAAAAAAAATGGCATTGACAAAATTATTGACACCCTAGACTTAATATTTGGTAGCACAGCCTTTGGTCAAAATAACTGCAATCAACCACTTCCTATAGCCATGGATGAGCTTCCTGCACCTCTCTACTGGCAGTTTGGCCCACTCTTCTTGTGCAAACTGCTCCAGTTCTCCCAGATTTGAAGGGTGCCTACTCCCAACTGCTGTTTTCAGATCTCTCCACAGGTTTTCAGTGGGATTTAGATCTGGACTCATTGCTGGCCACTTCAGAACAGTCCAGCGTCTTGTCTTGAACCATTCCTGGGTGCTTTTGAAGTGTGTTTGTGGTCATTGTCCTGCTGGAAGACCCATGACCGTCGACGGAGCCCCAGCTTTCTGACACTGGGTTCAACATTGCACTCCAAAGTGGCCTGGTAATCTCCAGATTTCATGATGCCATGCACACGTTCAAGGCACCCAGTGCCAGAGGCAGCACAGCAACCCCAAAACATCACTGAATCTTCTCCATGTTTGACTGTAGGAAAGGTGTTCTTTTGTTTGAAGGCTTCATTTTGTTTTCTGTAAACATAGAGATGATGTGCTTTACCAAAAGCTCTAATTTGGTCTCATCTGTCCACAGGACATTCTCCCAGAAGATTTTGGCTTGTTCAGGTGTGTTTTGTGAAACCCCAGTCGGGCTTTCTTATGTCTCTCAGCAGGGGTCCTCCTAGGCTTCCTACCATATAACCCCTTTCATTGAGTTGGCGACGGATGGTGCGAGTTGAAACTGTCGTACCTTGTGTCTGAAGGTCAGCTTGAATCTGTTTGGCAGTTGATCGAGGTGCTTTCTCCACCATTCGAACAATCCTGCGCTGCAATCTTCGATCAAGTTTTCTCTTGTGGCCACGTCCAGGGAGGTTGGCTACAGTGCCATGGGCCTTAAACATCCTGATAACATTATGTACGGTGGAAACAGGACCATCAAGGTCTCTGGAGATTGATTTGTAGCCTTGAGATTGTCCATGCTTGACTACAATCTTCCGTCTGACCTCCTCAGACAATTCTGTGGCTGTCTTTCTTTTCTCCATGCTCATTGCGGTACACACAGTGACACAAAACAGGAGAATGAGTCCTTTTTTCTATTCAAACTGGTTGAATGAGTGATTTTTATATTGCAGGCACCTGCAACTCACCACAGGTGAGTTCAATTCCAAAGTGAAGAAGAATCACCTACTTGAAATCTAATTATTTCTAACTACTTCTAAAAGGTGCCAATAATTTTGTCCGGGCCATTTAAGGATTTCTGTGTGGAATAAGCTAAGACTTAAGTAAATGTTTCTGCTTTTGTGAAGCAGTTTGTTTTATTCCACTGCAAACCAAAGAAATACATATGTGGATACCAAAATATTTTTCAATTTCAACAATTTTTTTGAAGGAATGGTGCATTATTATTCAGGTCCATCTTGTAAATGAGCCTTGCTCAATGATGTTCGCCTGAATAAATAAAGATTTGATGATGATGATGATGATTAGAAAAAACTGCAAGGGCGCCAATATTTTTGGCCACGACTGTATCGTGGCCAGTTTTTTCTGTTTCCTGATTTGGTATGCTAAGGGTTTAGTGGCTCGAGGACCTACTTCATAATATCGCTGTCTGAGAAACATCAAGGTTATTTCCGTCTGTTGCAGGGTCAGCTTATCTAAATCGAGCTTGACTTGTTTCAGCTGCTGGAGAACTGAGGTATCACTTTGTGCACAGTTTGTAAAAAATGGAGTGTGTCTTCTAGCATGGCTTTGCACTCAAGGCATGCCTTAGCCTGAGCAGAGGTAGATTTTATAAGATGGCCATGCAGCACTGTTTTTAGTGTCCCAGAGTATGCATGGGGAAATCTCTGGGTGAGCGTTGTCCATTATTATTGCTGTAATTTCATCTGTAAGGTAGCTCTTGAATTCTTTAGATCTTAGGTGATATGGATTTAGATGCCAATGTGTTTTCTTTCGCTGTATTCCCAGCCTTCATGATGTTATTGTGAGGTGTGATCTGAAAATGTTACATCTCCCAGCTGGGAATCCTCTATCCTACTTAGATATTCTGTCTGCGTATAGCAGTGGTCAATTCTTGAGTACGTGTGATAGACCGTGGAATAGTGCATGTAGTTTCTGGTGTGCGGGTGTAGGTTATGCCAGGTATCCGTCCACCCAACCTAGGACAAGAACCTGCTGAAAAACCTCTGGGCGCTTTCTTTGGTGTACTAGGATTAGAGGAATCTAATTCTGGGTTAAGCAGGATGTTAAAGTCCCCCACTAGCATTAAAATTTATTTAGTGAATTGTATTATTTTGTCAAGTAAGTTGCTCAGATCCCTAACCAATAGGTCAGGGGGAACATATGCATTAGCCAGGGTAATCTCTGAGTCTTCTATTTTTCCTTGTAAAAGCACTAGTTTGCCTTCAGGATCTATCCACTTAGCATGCACCTGCAGTGGGGTGTGCTGTGGGACTATAATTGCACTCCCTGTCATCTCCCCCGCCTGTAAACAGAGCTGTAAATCTCACTCCTTGAGGGCTTTCCGAGTTTGGAGTGCTCTTCCTTAGTTAAGTGGGTCTCCTGTAAATAAATCAAATCAGCCTTACATGCCGGCCTGGTGGCGCTGAGGGTTGTGGTGCTGGACGCCACACCACGCCGGCGACCCAGGTTCGGGAACAGACTGGGGTTGCTGGGGAGGAGGAGGATCAAGCGTCCCAATGGATGCTCTCCTCCTCCAGGGGTGGGACCTACGGGTGTTTTGTGCACCCAATGCTCTGGTGCTGGTGGAAGCATGGGCACTGGGGCATAGGCAACTCTGTGGAGTCGGGGAGTGGAGGACATCTGGGACACTTGACAATGGCGTGCGTCAGCATGCTGTCTGGACGTCAGTCCTGCATGCCGATGTCCTCAGGGGTAGAGGGACCAGCAAGAGAAAAATGGAAAAAAAACACCCTCCTAACCCTGGATGACAACTGGTCCACACCCAGGAATTCCTACCTACAGGCAAGACTCCACTGTGCAGGCACTCCAAGGGAGGAGGACGATCGAGGTAGGAGTTGACCGGGCACTCTAGGGGCAGATACCATGGGTGGGTTCCAATAGGGAATTGACCAAGTCCGAAGGAGTAGGGTAAGAGGGCAGTAAAGATGGGATGAAAAGGAAAGTATACAAAAAAAAAATCTGCCTTAAATTTCCTGATATGGGCGAGCACCCTAGACCTCTTGATGAGGGAAGTGAGTCCTTTGACGTTGAGGGAAATTAGCTTCAGTGGGGTCTCCATCATTTTGTGACCAGGGGTTTGAGAGTGCTGAAGGGGCAGTGTGTCAACCATTCTGGGGGGCCTCCCACCACGGATCCCATTAACTTTTTACAAATATAGCAGTGTAAGCCCAATTGACAATCAGTTTGTACTTGGCAGCTGTAACAAATAACATTACCAAGCCTAAGTAAAGAGAAAAAAACATAGAACAAATAACTTCATCCTTTTGCCCTTTAACTGGCATCCTGAATTTAACTTTAAAAAACTAACTTCACAAACCTTGCATTTAACATAAAGGTAATTTGGTGGCCAAGGCGCCAACATGGCTTTAGTTGTCTCGGCCTGCAACCGGGTAATTTCACAACTGGGATCTTCCTAAAGTCCCTGGGGTGAGGAATCCTCACCTGGGGCTAACTCTCAAGATAGAAGTTGTTTACATGAATGCAATTCTCTAAGTGGGTAATTAAGTATTTTATTCCACTCATCCAGCCCTAATGATATCCCTAAATGTTGTTCCCATTTACCCTCAAGTTTCTCTAAACAGAACTAAGAGGAGTCCATCATCAATTTATATATTTTGGGTTGGGGTCTATATTAAGCATCACCTGTTCTACTTGAGAAAGAGTCCAGTTAGGTTTGTTTTTAAAAATATAGTCTCGAATTTGGAAAAACCAAAGAAAGTGTTCAGTGGGAATATTGTATTATACTTTGAATTTGATTAAACGTCAGTAATACATTGCCTTCATACAAATCTTTAATCGTATGACTGCCATGTTTCTTCCATAATAAATAAGCGGGACCTGTTGTGGAGGGCGGTGTGACGTGGACAGCCAGTTCTGAGTGCTGTATAATTTTTTTTTTTTTTAAATATAAAATGTATTACTGACTTTCTCTGCTGAAAAATCTGGTGCTCTTAGAATGACCTCACTCTTCTCCCCTCAGGTTTCAGCTGAAAGCCATGAGAAAATGCTGGAAACAGCATGTGAGATCACACACACAGTTTTAGATACTAGGTGTTTGTCTAAGTGAATTACAGCCGTAGTTGCTAAATCATATCCATTTTATGACGGAGGGAAAACCCAGGTTATTACATAGAAGTGCAAAATCATAAAGATGCTTTCATGTCGTGGAAGGAGGAAGCTTATTATGAGATCAACGAAGTGTCATTTGAAGGACATGAATTATGCTGAATTTACAGAATGTAATACTTTGAAAAGACATCCTGTTTTTGTATAAGATATATATATTTTTTATATATATATATATTCTGACAGAGGAAGAGCTAGTGACCTCACACAAAAAGGGGTTGGCAAATACAGTTTGTTTAAGGAATATTCTGTTTTACTTAGACACTTTTACCTAGACTCAGACAATGAAACATCTTGAGCACTTGTAAACAGGTATTTAGAAAGAGAGTCAAATCTAAGTACTGTAAGTAGGAATTTGCACTGGTTAAACCTTGTTCTTTTAAAAGATTTGTATGTCTTGTGATACGAATTCTGTATTTTGTGTGTTACATATTTTTATCTATTGTAGTAAAGCACTCTTTAGAGCATACTTGGTCTGTCTTTGACTTTTTTATTTGTAAGGAAAGTATATATGGTTATAGCAGACATTTTTTATTTATTCAAAATTTCGGAATTACAATCCTTTGAGTCAATGACTCCTTTGCAAGACATTAGACATAAGCTTGAATGGTGGTACTAAACTGGAAAGAGAAGCGTTTTAAATCTGAGGTCTTTATTAAAGTTTTTAAGGGTTCATCTCTGTATACCTGGTTAGGTGTCCGTAGGCAAAGATATCTGGCGCCCCCCCCCCGAAGACAGAAATATCTGAGCCTGTGCATTGGGTAGGCTAGCAAGAAGTTCACAGTTTGAGTCCCTCCAAGACTTGAGGCCAAAGGTTGATCCGAACTCACAAAACAGATAAGAAGGTTTCCTTGTTCTGCTAAACTGTTCACAAGACTGCGCTCGGAGGTTGGTACTTTGGGAGTAGAGGGCCTGACCTGCTGAGTGGGTTTGTGACAGGTGGGAATCCATAACTGTGATATATTGGGGGAAAAATGGAGATGAATTCTGTCCAACCACTGGCTTTGTTGATTTGTTACCAACATTGTGCACTATTTTTTGAAGTCATCAAAAACTTGTTTTTACTATTTTTGTTTTTGTTATTCTAGGTTTCTTACAATTCCAGATAACTTGAGTGACTATCTGGTCCAAATTCTTAAAACATTTTTTGGGGACTGCGATCAGTGGAGCTTGAAAAAAAATAGTACTCAGGGTAGAATATTTATCTTGATCGCATTGCAGCAACCAGTTAATGTCATGGGCGACTTTCTCCAGTTGTCCAAATCTTTCTGTATATTCTTTAGCAAGCAACGGAGTATAGTTAAGTTTGAATATTTGTGCTAAGTCTATGGGTACTGTGATCCCTAAATATTTAACCTTATCTTTAATAATGTCTTTGTAGCCGACCTGGTGGTGATAAGGGCTGAGGTGCTGGACACCACACCTTGCGTCACACTGGCGACCCGAGTTCGGGACCGAGCTTGGGCGCTGTGTGTCAGCAGGGAAGGGATCAGATTGAGCACCTGGGGGGCCGCTCTCCTGTTCCAGGGAGAGGGCATTGGGATGCTCCGGTGGCCCCTGGTGGAGATCAGGGGCACCACAGAAGTGCGGGGCAGCACGTTACAGCGTGCTAGACACTGGCAGCGTTGCCGTGTGCCAAGCGTCGGGGGGTGGTGCGCACGTGGGGGGGATGGCCAGAAAAAGGAAATACCTGGCTCGGAGGGATAGGCGACGGCACCTATCCTCCATGTCCAGCGTCGGATCCGACTCGGCCAGACCTCATCACTCCTCCACCCAGGCCCCACCTGCTTGCCAGAGTCTGCCTAATTAAGGAGTCCAAGGAAGGATTCGGGCTACCCTCCCCGAGCGGGTTAAACCGGGGGTGCTGGCAGCGGGGGGTAGAGAGGGGGCACTAGACCACAGAGGTTCTCAGGTGGGCAGGCACAGTTAGATGACATCTGAGAGTTCCCCTGAGCTGTGATCGGAGGGAAAAAGAGTTGACCAAAAAAAAATAATGTCTTTGTATTTTACCAAAATGGAGGGAGAATGATACAAGATTTAATAATAATGCTTCTGTTTTTGCTATATTTATTTTATCCCCGGAGACTTTACTGAATGGTGCAATTACATCCAAAGAAACTGATAGAGCTTGTGGGGTCGGTCAAATATATTAAAGTGTCGTCAGTGTGCATACTGATTTTATGCTCCTCGTTATGAATTTTTATCCTCTGAATGTTGGAATTACCTCTTATGGCAAATGCTAATGTTACACTATGTCCATAACGAACAATAAAAGAGACAGGGCAGCCTTGTCGGGTTCCCCCGTAGAGTAGAAAATACTCAGATGAATTATTATTCGTTTTTGTTTTTGCCACAGACTTTGAGTATATAATTTTAACCAAATTAATGAATTATTCCCCATACTGTACTTTTCTAAAGTGGAGAACAGATATTCCCATTCAACTCGATCAAAGGCCTTTTTGGCGTCAAGGGTTATAATCAGGGTTTCTTTATCTTTACTCATTTCTATCAGATTGCTCAACCTTCTGGTATTTTCCCCATTTTCTACCCTTAATAAAACCATTCTGGTTGGGTTGAATGAGACTAGGAATTGCCTTTTCCAAATGGTCGCTAGAATTTTTGACAGAATCTTCATGTCGGTATTTAAAAGAGAGATGGATCAGTATGAGGCCAATTGTTCCAGATTTTTATCTTTCTTAGAGAACACCACTATTTTTGCTTTGGGGGGAGGATACCTGAACATTTTGAGAAATTAAATAAGTCTTCCAAGGGTTGCCCAATAAGGTCAGTATAAGATTTGTAAAAGTCAACCAGAAGCCCATCCTGTCCCGGGGTCCTTCCTACAGAAAGCTCTTTTATGGCCTGGACAGTCTCTTCCAACAAAATATCTCTATTGAGCAGCAAATTTTGTTGATCAGGAACAGTAGGTAATACAATATTCTGAAATAATTCTTCTATAGCATTAGGGAATGTCGGCCTTTCGGAGGTGTATAGGCTCTTGTAGAAGCCAACAAATGTCTCATTGATTTTTTTTATACTTTATTTAATTTACTGTATATAATACACAGAACACTACCCTCATAGGTAGGTTTTCAACATTGAAATAGACATTACAAGTAATACTTAACAGTAGTTTTGCAACAAGGAGATATGCCCCTATAATTTGATACCACACGGGGGGGGGGGGGAATAATCATACATATAATTAAAAAACCCCAAAACAGTTAAGAAACTGACCATTACTGCCATGAGCAGGGATTCACCAACACATCGTGTGTAACAATAACATCTTGCACCCTTCTAGCGGGTTAAGTCATCCCCCTACTAAAACGATAGCTCAAAACTAGTAGACCAGCGATGCTCCCATTCAGCAGCCCACTAATCATACAAAATTACCAATTTTATAATGGTGTAGAACATAGTAAAACTTAAATGAACAGATATTAAAACTTCATTCCATCGACCATGTCTTGCAATATTACAGCAAGCATAGTATACCTTTGGTTGCCCCATACCATTAACTGTCCTGCACACATTCAAGAGTTTGATGGTTCTTATATAAGTTCTAAAGCAGATCTCTTAGGATATATAGCGAAAACCTATAACTGCCGGCCCAACCTTGTTTGCAGATCTTCTATTAGATTTATCTATTACATTGAGAACGCCACCCACCCATCCCTTATATCTATTTCTCATCAGAACATATTTGTAAGTGACAGTTGTGTACAGCAAGTCACTGGTTCCTCTAGATCAGGTTATTACAGCCAACCAATATGTTGTGTGACATTTACTTACTGTCCCCAGAGTCACTCTCTGAATTGTCCTCCTTTGTTTGGAATTCCTTTTCAATATGGTCTAGCAGTTTGTTTCCCCAGGATCAGCAAATTGGTAGGCCTTCTTTCCATAAAAGATCCTCAGGCTAGCAGGTACCAGTAGAATGTATTGTACCCCCAGTTGCCTTAATCGGGCCCAAATATCCTCAAAACATTTTCTGCGTTGTCCGGTAGCATAACTTGAGTCTGGGGATATATGTATGCTGTGCCCTCCCCAATTCATGGTATCCCTTTTCTTGGCTTTCATTGATCTTTTTAGGATCAAGTGAGTAGTTTATTTTAATTTCTTACAGACAGAATAATACATGCTTGCTTTTCTTTTTGGAGTTGTAGTGCCATTACTTTGTCGGGTTTATCTCCCAAAATATAATGCTTAGCCCTAGTACAAAGGATATTTTTTCCACTTCAGTTGATTGATTTATAAACTTTAGCTCATTACCTTATGTCCATATATCTGTAGCTATGTAATTGTATTTAAATGGCACTACCTCTTGTTGAACCTATTGCTATGTTCTGGTGGAAATATCTTGTTACATGTGATGGTTATATGTTGTTATTGTTACTACTATGTAATTGTTATGTACTGTACGTTCACTCAACCTGTTATGTCTTAACCTTGTTGGCAATTGTTTTGTCCCAGGTCCCTCTTGTAAATGAACTTGTCTCAATGATATTCCACCTGACAAAATAAAGATTTTGATCGCTTGATGATAATTTGTTATAGACTTCCTTAGCTTGAATGACGTCTAGAAACACCTGTATGTCTTGTGTAGTCATGTCATTTTTCCAATCTGTTCACCTCCCCCTCAGCATGTTTAAATTTTGTTCTGACCATTTTTTTTAATATGGAAGTCTTGCTTCATACAACCCCCCAAATAACCATTATGAACTCTTCCCACCTAACAGCTAATGAAGTGTCAAGAGTATTATTGAACTGTAAAAATTTGATTATAGCAGTTTTTAAGGTCTGAAAGAATGTATATTTCAAATGTGTACTATTCAAAGTCATATTTGTATTTCTAGAATTTTTTTCTGAACCTATTTGAATTTGAATAGGAGCGCGGTCTGAAATATGAATATTATTACATTTGACCTCCAGAAGTTGGCAGTATATACTGTTGGATATAAGAAAAAAGTCAATTTGCGTATAACACTGATGTGGAGGCGAAAACAAAAAATAAGTTTGAGTGTCAGGAGACGTTTCTCTCCAAGGATCAATGATCCTTAGGTCTTCCATAAATTCTCTGCAAATATTCCTTACGGAGGCCATATTATCAGTATATGATGTAGATTTATCTAACCTGGCATTCATTGCAAAATTAAAATCTCCTCCAATTATAAAGGGGCTATTAAAAGTGGGTACCAGAAGAAACAGATCTGTAAAAAAAAATGTGGGTCTCTCTTGTTTGGGCCATATACATTTACTAATGTTGCATATCCAACAGGGCTGAGAATTTAGGTGATTACAAATCTATCAACAGGGTCGCTTTTTTTTTTTTAAATAAAAATAGCAACCCCTCTGGATACACTGTCATAATTAGCAGCTCTGCATTCCCCCCAATTTTTTGGAATGAAAATAAATATCTTTGGTTGAAAAATGGGTTTCCTGTAGAAAGAAAATATCCACATTTTTGCTATCTGTATATCTCTGGACTTGGTTTGCGTTAACCTTGTTTTTTAGTCCCCTCTAAACACCATTTTGATATAGGTTTTTCTAACAAATTTTGTAATATAATTAAACACCAAAAAACAAACCATACCTATTATAATTATGCCATTAACCATAAACGTATATGCCTTGCTGAAATAAACAACCTTACTTGTAACACGGTGCAGCTCCCCATAACATACTAATTGCCAGCAGATTAGGCCTTACGGTCTATCGAGTCTGCTCGAACCTCAGATCCCTAGTTGGGTGCCGAGGCCCCCCCCTTGTGTTCTAGAAACCCCTATTATCCATCCCCACCCCCCTGGGACAGGCCATCATCTGATACATTCACTTTCTGTGTCTGTCCCACCCTCTCTTGAAGCCCTCTACTGTGGATCTCTGAACCAGCTCACCAGGCAGTGCATTCCAAGGGTCCACCACCCTCTCAGTGAAAAACCTCCTCCTCTTTTCTCTCCTCACCCTTCCAGCTTCAAACCGTGCCCTCTGGTGATACCTCCCTGCTTTAGTCTAAAGATCCCCTCCATGTTTACCCTATTTATTCCCTTGAGGTACCTGAAGACCTCAATCATGTCCCCCCTGTCTCTCCTCTCCTCCAATGAAAACAGGCAGAGCTCCTCAAGTCTGTCCTCATATGTCAAATCCTCTAGTCCTCGTATCATCTTAGTTGCCCTCCTCTGTACCCTCTCCAGGAGCTGTATGTCCCTCTTCAAGTGTGATCTCCAGTACTGTACACAGTACTCAAGGTGTGGTCTAACCAGTCCATTGTACAGCAACAGAATCACTTCCTTGCTCCTAGAGGTGATCCCCCTTACGATGCATCCCAACATCCTGTTTGCCTTGCTAGCCGCTCTCCTGCACTGCTCAGGGTTATTCATACATGCATCCACCATGACCCCTAGGTCTTTTTCCCCTATTGAGGCCTCTAGAGCTTCCCCTCCCAGGGTGTACCTGTGCTTAGGGTTTCCCCTGCCCAAGCTGTAACACCTCGCACTTGGTGATATTGAAATTTAATTTCCATGTGTGAGCCTAGCTTTCCAGGTTGTCCAGGACCTCTTGCAGGGCCAACCGCCCCTCTTCTCCCTCAACTACTGCTCCCATCTTGGAGTCATCAGCGAAGAGACTCATTTCACACCCTATACCCTCCCTGATGTCCAATATGTATGCATTAAACAGGATCGGACCCAGGACTGAGCCCTGCGGTACCCCACTACCGACCTCTCTAGGGTTCGAGGGCTCCCCACTGACCACTACTCTCTGGGTGCATCCAGCTAGCCAGTTTTCAATCCATCTGACCATCAAAGGGCCTACTCCCAACCCCTTCAGTTTCTCCACCAGACCATTGTGGGGGACAGAGTCAAACGCCTTGCTGCAGTCCGAGAATAATACATCCACAGGCTTTCCCCTGTCCAGTTCTGATATTACCCATTCGTAGAACTCCACAAGATTGGTTTGACATGATCTACCTGGCACAAACCCATGTTGCCGACTATCCAGACCTCCCACCTCCTCCAAGTACACCCCCAATCGTTCATTTAGTATACTCTCCATTAATTTTCCCACCACCGAGGTCAAACTGATGGGTCTATAGTTACCTGGTACTTCTCTCGACCCCCCCTTTTATGGATTGGCACCACATGTGCCTCTCGCCAATCCCTAGGTACCCTCCCTGTCTCAAGTGACCTGTTGAAGAGCTTCGCCAGGGGTGCAGCCAGTATGTCTGCCAATTCCCATAGTAGTCTCGAATGAATGCCATCTGGCCCAGGAGATTTGTCTTTCTTGAGGGCTAACCACACCCTTTCGGCGGAGATAGCATCATCCGTCCCCTCCACCGTACTGGCCTTTTTATCTTTATCGTGATGTGACACCCCTGGGGTACCTCCCCAGATCCCACTCACTGCCGCTTCTATCCCCATTGTGCCTTGCTTTGTAGATATCCCATCCCCCTTCCTAGTGAACACAGAGGCGAAGTACTCGTTAAATACCTCTGCCTGGTCCCTCGCCTCTTCCACCCACCCTCCTTCTGATCTCAATCTGCTGAGATGGCCCTTAGTTTTTCTCCGCTCCCCAATGTACCGGAAGAACCCCTTTTTCCCTCCATGTATCCCCTGTGCCAGCCGCTGCTCTTTACTGGACTTTGCCCCCCTCACCATCCGGGTGACTTTTCTAGATGCAAGCTGGTACATTTCCTTATCCCTATCCCCTCTTGTTGTTTTATATTTTTTGTAGGCCGCCTTCTTTTCTCTGACCGCTACCTGAACCTCAGTGGACTAACCTTCTAAAGCAATAAATAGTAGCAACTGAAAAAAGAAAATTTCCAGTAACCCCCCAGTAAACATTCCTATCCCCTTCCCCTTTTACATCAACAAAAGACAGCTTTATTTTCCTCTTACCTGGGGTGATAGGTGAGCCCCACAGACGCTTCAAGTACCATATACTGTGAAGTGTAATAAAAAAAACACCAAAGTGAATATTGAAGAAAAAAAAACCAAAGAAAATTGAAAATAAGGATGCTCGAGGAGTCTCCTCCTTTCCGAAACACCTTGCCGACAGGAGATGAAATGAAAAGCCTTAAGTGTCTAGCCCCTAAAACAGGAAAGCAGAGAATAAAGCAGTCTTTAAATTTCTTAAGTAATACAGTATTATTCCTGATAAATCAAGGGCAGTAAAGCAAAAATATTTATAATGGCACCTATATACAGTATGCTCCCCTCCTTTTTTTCCTTTTCATATATCCTTTTTCAGCCTTCTCCCCTGTAAACCCCCCCATTGCATCAATCAAAAAGTACCAACTAAACCAGGAACTAAATAACTTAAATATCTTAATCTCACTTCAATGCCCTTGTATACCATACACCCTCATCCTATCTAAAACATAACAAATGTTACTATATCCAGATTGTTAATTTCTTAAGACCCAGAATTAGCCAAAGGATCAAACGAATTTTTAAGTGGCAATATCTGCTGTAAAGAGTTGTCGGAGTTGTAGGATAGTTTTGGGTTTGAGCCTGAGCGTGGGTGAAGGAGGTTTCTGAGGTACAATCTGGTGTCTGCCCAGGGAAATTTGTTTTATAGAGCATGTCCTCTGCCTCCTCAGGATCAACAAACTACCTCATTCTACCTTGCCAATAAAACTGTAACTTTGTAGGTGGAAGTAAGGTGCATTTAGTACCTCACTCTCTTAAAATGTTCATCACTGGGTTAAAGGTCCTTCTGTCTGCCATAATCCCCATACTGAAATTGGAAAAGGCTTGAAATTTAATACCGTTTGCACTTAGTCCTTTTTCCATTCTGGCTTTATGAAGTAATGTCTCTTTGTCTTGGAAATAGTGAGGTTTGATATATACGGATCTAGGATGGTTCGAATTAGCTTGCTTTCTGTTGGTTCCACTTCTTTGTGCCCTGTCTAGTATGATTTTCTGTTCAGGATATGCTCTGCCAGCTGCAATAGTCACCAGCTCTTCAAAGAAAGGGATTGGATCCCCAGTGCCTTCTGCACCCTGTGGAATGTCCCCTTCTAGACTCATCTTCTTGGTCCTGGACTTTTTTTTAATCAGGGATGCCAATTGGGTAGAATGTAAAGCAGCCATTTTTTGTAAAGGGCCCGCATTGTCTTCTAGCGATCCAACTCTGGTTTTGGCCTCGGTCGTCCACATTGTTAGGGCTTCAGGTTTAGAACTGGTGCCATCTACCGCAGAAGTTAATTGAGCTAGGGTTTGCGGCAACATTTTAATACCATTCAGGACTTCCTGTTCAAAAGTTGAAGAGGTATTGCTTTGAGTATTCCCTTGTGCCCCCATTCTTTCCCTGTATTCTCTTTGCTTTTTTTTTTTTTTGTCATTGTCTCGCGGGGGTTCATCCGTGTTGTTCTGAGTGGAGATGTGCAGTGCAGTTTCATCATTATGCTTGAGCTCCATGATGTTTACATTCTCCCCTTGATTTTCACTTTCTATATTTACCTGCTCAATATGGTTGTGCGATTGAAGTGGTAGCACCCACGTTGACTCCCAGAACCTTGGTAGAAGGACCAGGTAAGATATCTGGATGAGAGGGCTTGGAGTTAGGGACTGGGGTTTATTTTTAAGGATTATAACCATGTTTTGCAAGGGAGGACCCACCCCCACACCTATAATATGGTGCTCCTTGAAAGAACCTGTCATGGAATTTTTGTCTGCTATATCGGGAAGTTCAGCCCTAGGAGGGGGTATGAACAGTACTTCTGTAGTACTACAGTCTTGATTAGAAAGAGGGCTGGCCAAGTCTATAATAGTGTTATCATTCTGAAGATCAGTAGCTGTAGTGACACTTACTTTATTGGGGTTTGCAGTGAGTTGCCGAGAAATAGCGGAGGGATCTGCTACAAGACTGCCGGTTCTTTCCTCATTTCCACCTTCTTTTCCAGTCACAATGACCGCATTGTTCAGGGTCATAGTTACATCATTTCCATAGGCTGTAAATCATCAGGCTCGCCACAGGAGAGAGCTTCAGTCCTTGACTGAGCAGCTTTACCTGAGACAGAGAAGCAAACTGAATCAGGATTAGCTGAGGCCTGTCCATCTCCTACTACAGGTAAACAAGGCAGCAAACAGTCCGATGAATGTGGGTGCAGCACTGATATCTCCATATGTATGGTTTCTGCCACATCATAAAACAAATCACCCCCCTCCAGCCAATATTGCTTTTGTTTTGGTGGGCCTGGGAGTATTTGGTAGAGGGGAGATGGTGGTTGGCAGAGAAAAAAGGATTAGGAACCAGAACATCAATATTTTGAATCCCCCCGGCTAAAGCAAAAAGGCACAAGTGCAGATATTAGCTGGTTATTTTCAGTGCTCTGGGCCCCCTCCATCTGCGTTCTAGCAGTGGTGGGTAATCCAGGTCGGAACTGCATCAAGCATGAGTTAATGTCTTTTTCTTTCTTGCTTTTGGTGAGCGCTTTGTCTGATGGCGCCTCAGTCGGTGCTTCCTTTCAGCGGGTTCTTTCTGCATTTTCAGTGAAGCCAGGGACACCTTTCTGCCATGTGATCACAAATGGAGAGTTCCATATATCTTTCCATGAACAGCAATTAGCGGTCAAAAATACTACGCCCATTTATATTTTCCTGACAGAAAGATGAAACATGTAAACACTTCAGCAGTGTTTAAAAACAAGCAGTGTTTTACCACGGCTTAACTGATTTTCAGATTAAGAAACTATGAGAGTATGGAGCTTCACACACACACACACACACATCTCCTCAAGCAGCCATCTTGGATCTTACTGTTAAATGTCTTTAGCAAGTTACAAATTTCTGTGATTTGTTTGGAGGTTAAGGAAAAATTCACCTTTACAGCATCAGCAGTTGCAGTTTGTTCCAGTCTGTCATAAGCTATATCAATATCTTCTTTATCGGTTTCTGGTAAAAGCTAACAAAGCAGCCTTTGGTGTTTTTTCAACCCATTTCTTCAGGAGGTTAGCATGGTATATCTTGGTAGTGTTTTTCCTACCAGGGTCGCAATCTCATAGTTAACTGTGCCAGTACATCTTAGCACTTTATAAGGCCCTTGACACTTTATTAACAGTTTATTTGCTGTAGTGGGTAACAGTAACAAGACCTTTCCACCTGGCTCAAAAACGTTTTCTTTTACTCCATGGTCATAATATACCTTCTGCTGGTTTTGGATCTCTTCCTGATTACCGTGGAAAATTTTAACATATTTTGCCAGCTTCTTTCTCAGGTCGCACGTATAAGATGTAATAGATTTTTTCTGAGTGGGGATATCTTCCCGTGTTTCTTTTATTACATCTGGTGGCCCTCTAGGTTGTCTACTATACAGCATTTCAAATGGTGAAAAACCTGTTGATGCCTGTGGTACTTCTCTGTAAGCAAAAAGCAGGTAAGTTAAGTATTGGTCCCAATCTTTCCTGTCACCTTTCACAAACCTTTTTAACCTGCATTTTAGGGTTTGATTAAAATGCTCAACAAGACCATCTGTTTGAGGGTGATAAGGGGAGGATCTTATGGCAGTGATGCTTTGTAGTCTATACAGGTCCTTCAGCAGTGCAGCACCAAAATTGCTACCTTGATCAGTAATAATCTCTTTAGGTATGCTCACCTTGCTGAAAATTTTGGCAAGTTCTGCTGCCACTTTTGGGGCTGTGACAGTATGCATAGGAACTGCCTCTGGGTATCAGCATAGTCACATACTATGAAAATGAATCAATTACACTTTTTACTTTTGTCTAAGTGCCAACCACATCCATTGCAATTCTCTCAAAAGGCACATCTATCAAGGGTAGGGACATCTTGTCTTTTTTTAGTCACTGAAGCTACTTTCTGACACTGAGCATAGGAACTGCTATAGGTAGCAACATTTTCATGAATTCCAGGCCAGTAAAATGTGTACATCAGTCTGGCAAGGGTGCAATCCCTCCCTGAGTGACCAGCCATAGGACTATCGTGTGTTATCTATAATAACTCAGATCTGTACTTTTGTGGTACACTATAACCAATTATCCTATCTGTTCCTGTGTCTGAGTTTTAACCCAGACTCTGTACAGTAACCCATAACATTTTGTAAACATTGGTTTACTCTGTTTTGGTTTCACTCCAGCTGCTTAAAATAACCCTGGACAGAAACATCGCTAGCTTGCTCTGAAACAAAATCTCAATCGGTTATCAGTTTAGTTACTGTGTTTTCGTATATTAACCCCTTATGTCCCTCATTCTTTTGTTGCCCCTGTTTCTTCAGGTGTCTTCTTTCTTTCCCGGAGGTCCAGATCTTGGAGCTATGCTCAAGTCCGAATCAAAAAGCACCAAAAGGAAAAGTCTCCCCACCATCTGAGATTTTCTTTGCCTGTGCTCTTGTCATTACACCTGTTGAAACTGCAGGTTTTGCTCCTTTTGTGATTAACTCAGTAAATCCTGGAAAGTCATTTCCAATAATCACAAGTACAGGTAACTTTGGTACTGCCCCATCACGAACCCACTTCTGGGGTTCAGGCCGACTGAGCTCACAGTGCCCACCCTTAAGTGCAATCCATGATGGGGGGAACAGGAATACCCTTCTCATCCTTTAGAATGGTTGCCATGGTCACGACTGCACCTCTGCTACGAGGATCCAGGGCATCCCTCTAGCTATGGATAAGGGCACAATACCAGTCTTGAGGCTTATGGCCAAATATGAACCCTTCTTTGGCTATTACACAAAGGAAGAAGACACAGGCATCACACTTTCATTGGGGGTAGCAGCGTAACACCTGATCTGGCCATCCCCCTACAGGACATGCAACAGCCTGGTTTAAAATCCTGCAGACTATGGTATGAGACTCTGGTATTCTCCCTATCCTTACAGATGTCCCTTAGACTCTTTTCTCAGTTTGGTTGCTTACGGTGGCCCCCTCTAAGCAAGTAACAGTTGTCACAGATTATTAATACTGTTTTCACAATTCACACACAAATAGAGAAAGTCTCCCTCAGGCAGAATTTCTTTAGGAAAACAAAAGTTTTTACTAAAAAGAGGACATATACTAATTTAGGTTACAGTATAAGAAACAAATGGAAAAGTATACAGAAAAAAACACCGAAAGTTAGCGAAGTCTCTACCTTAGGTATGAAAATGTCAAAGTCCAGAGAATCGCTGCTTAGTAAAATATTTCAGTCTTGTCTGTAGCAGCCTTTGGCTCTTGGGCAGTCTCTGTGCTAGCAGCTGTTTGCTTGTTTTCAGGAGAAAGAATTCAAACAGAATGGCAAAATGGCTCTGAGTGTCTATGCTGGGGAGTTTATACAGAAGACTCCCTCCCCCCCTCCGCAGCCTGTGAATAAAGACTGGCCCTTCCAGGTCAGTGAATAGAGGTTGGCCTTTCTCTTTTCAGGCCACCGGGTGTCACTCTTGTGCTTCTCCAAAGTTTTATTTTCCTGGTAACCTTTGCTGGGTCAGATTCCTATAGTTAACCCAGGTTTTATAATCTCACACAGGCCTGTTACAAGGATGTTTCCTGGCACTTGTAAAATGTCAGTGTACTGTGGGAACCTTTTTAGTCACCTCTTGTCTAAGACCATTTCCTGTTTGATCTTAAGGGTTTATAACAGTGGAAATAGTTTCTCTTATCCTGGGATTCTGAACTGGCTTAATTTAGTTAGTTATAGGGAAGGTCTTGTAAGTTGTATGATTATACAAGGCTGATTGTATTACTTCTGTTTCCATTGGCCAGTTAAAATTAGAGGAATACTCTCTGATCATGTAGCCACAAGCCTTTTTGACAAGAACTTGTCAGATTCCTGCAAGCAAGGCTGGCCTTGTAGGTCAGAGGAAAGTCAAACCCCCTTTTTTTTTTTTAAATTTAGTCTTTTCTCTATGTGCCTTTGCTGACACTGGCATGTACATAGAATTACATAAAAAACATATATACAACAGAATAATATTTACAAATAAGGGCTAGCAATGGGATAGCTCAACACACTCATTCCTCCCAGACTGAATTTGTGGGAATCCATCCCTACAATGGATATGATTTTCACAAATTCTATTCACTGCTCTAATTGGCAAGATAGTCTGCATTGGCATTAGCTGATCTGGCCTTGTGGGTAATGGTCATATCGTAGCCCTGTATGGTAATACTCCAACTTGAGAGGCAACCATTCATCTTATCCATCTGTGTCAGCTATACTAGGGGGCTATGATCATTCTGTACCTCAAAGTGTCTCCCGTAGAGGTAAGGCTCTTAATTTCTTCAGGACCCATACCAGCACAAGGCATTCCTTTTCAACTATGGAATAGGTCTGCTCCCCGGGAAGTAGCTTTTCGCTAAGGTACACTATCGGGTGATCTTTCCCTTGGTTAGAGGTCTGGAGGTTGGCCTTTCTCTTTTTAGGCCACCAGGTGTCACTCTTGCACTTCCCCCAAAGTTTTATTTTCCTGATAACCTTTGCTGGGTCAGATTCCTATAGTTAACCCAGGTTTTATAATCTCACACAGGCCTGTTACAAGGATGTTTCCTGGCACTTGTAAAATGTCAGTGTACTGTGGGAACCTTTTTAGTCACCTCTTGTCTAAGACCATTTTCTGTTTGATCTTAAGGGTTTATAACAGTGGAAATAGTTTCTCTTATCCTGGGATTCTGAACTGGCTTAATTTAGTTAGTTATAGGGAAGATCTTGTAAGTTGTATGATTATACAAGGCTGATTTTATTATTTCTGTTTCCATTGGCCAGTTAAAATTAGAGGAATACTCTCTGATCATGTAGCCACAAGCCTTTTTGACAAGAACTTGTCAGATTCCTGCAAGCAAGGCTGGCCTTGTAGGTCAGAGGAAAGTCAAACCCCCTTTTTTTTTAAATTTAGTCTTTTCTCTATGTGCCTTTGCTGACACTGGCATGTACATAGAATTACATAAAAAACATATATACAACAGAATAATATTTACAAATAAGGGCTAGCAGTGGGATAGCTCAACACACTCATTCCTCCCAGACTGAATTTGTGGGAATCCATCCCTACATTGGATATGATTTTCACAAATTCTATTCACTGCTCTAATTGGCAAGATAGTCTGCATTGGCATTAGCTGATCTGGCCTTGTGGGTAATGGTCATATCGTAGCCCTGTATGGTAATACTCCAACTTGAGAGGCAACCATTCATCTTATCCATCTGTGTCAGCTATACCAGGGGGCTATGATCATTCTGTACCTCAAAGTGTCTCCCGTAGAGGTAAGGCTCTTAATTTCTTCAGGGCCCATACCAGCACAAGGCATTCCTTTTCAACTATGGAATAGGTCTGCTCCCCGGGAAGTAGCTTTTCGCTAAGGTACACTATCGGGTGATCTTTCCCTTGGTTAGAGGTCTGGAGGTTGGCCTTTCTCTTTTTAGGCCACCGGGTGTCACTCTTGCACTTCCCCCAAAGTTTTATTTTCCTGATAACCTTTGCTGGGTCAGATTCCTATAGTTACCCCAGGTTTTACAATCTCACAGAGGCCTGTTAGAAGAATGTTTCCTGGCACTCATTAAAAAAAAAAAATGTCAGTGTACTGTGGGAACCCTTTCTGTCACCTCTTGTTTAAGACCATTTCCCTTTTGATCTTAAGGGTTTACAACAGTGGAAATACCTTCTCTCATCCTGGGATTTTGAACTGGCTTAATTTAATTAGTTATAAGGAAGATCCTGTAAGTCATAAGATTATACAAGCTGATTTTATTACTTCTGTTTCCCTTGGCCAGTTAACATTAGAGGAATACTCTTTGATCATGTATCCACAAGCTTTTTGACAAGAACTTGTCAGATTCCTACAAGCAAAGTTGGCCTTGTAGGTCAGGGGAAAGTCAAACCCCTTTTAAAAAAAAATTAAAAAATCCAGTCTTTTCTCTACGTGCCTTTGCTGACACTGGCATGTACATAGAATTACATAAAAGAAACATATATATATATATACATACAACGGAATAATATTTACAAATAATGGCTAGCTCACCACAACCCCCACTTTCATTTGGTGCAAAACCCCATTAATATTCAGAGTTACTTGAGTGGTTGGATAGTATCAAGTGTCCCTTTGGATGCAGATGACACCAGTACCTGGTCCTTTGGCACAGTTCTTTTCAAGAATGTCAACATGCACTAGGGTCTGCCTGCCTCCCAAATCCTTTACAGTCTTATCTCCCACCTTGACATCTTTAAGTACTTGCCCCAGTTTGCTAAGGTCAGATCTGCTCCAGTGTTACCCTCCTTACTATATGGCTTATTATAGTTATAGCAAGTAAAATCTTTGGGTGCAGATTTTTTAACCCCACCAGAGTTCTTATCAGACCTGGAGTTAAATCGGGAAAAGAGGATTTTACCAATGCTTGGCTGTTCCCTCGCTGCTGTGGCATCTGTCTGGCCATCTGATAGTCTGCAGCCAAAGAAATGGCCTTTTCCCCACTTCTGGTCAGTGTTCTTTTACCCAAAGCTGTACATCTGTAGGCAGGATGTTGATGAACTGCTCCATTGCAAGTGTCGATGATCTGTAGGACTGTTTTGCCCTCTGGTTGGAGCCGTTTAATAAGGAGTTCTCTGAGTCAGGTGAAGGCTTCTCAGTGATTGTCAACTGAGTTGTACTTCAGAGACTGGAATCTTTGCCTGTAGGTCTCTTCTGAGATGTCCTACCATTTCAGGACCTCTCTTTTCACTAGGTCATATTTTCTGTATGTGTAATGTCCATATTATGTCCACTGCTTAATCCACGAACCTGTGCCCTATTTAAACTCACCCTCTCTCCTTCTTCTCCTCAGGCTGAATTCAAAACCTCAGGGAGGTCGTGAGGCGCTGGTAGCGCTGCCCTCCCGCCGCGGATCGCTTCAACGGGACCCCCCCACACACACACATATCATCTTCCCTCCAACCTGTTTCTGTACAAATAAAGCAACAACACTAGGTGCTGCTAACTTTAGCAACCTCTTCTCCCATCCTCCCTGTTCCCCTACACTCCGCAGCACTGTAAAAACCCCTACCATGTGCCCCTCTCCCCCTTGCGATTCCTCGCTCATTGAAATAATTACCCTGGAATGGCCTGGCCTCAAAAGGGCGATGGCGCTCCATCCAGCAATGCTGTTGGCCAACCCACTGACCCTCTCCTGCCTTAACCCCCCAGTTTTCAGGCCCTCTGCCCAGCACTCTGCTACTGCTCGGGGGTGATGCTCGAACAATCCTGGCCCTTTCTCCCCAAACTGCGTGCTCAGTGACCCCTACCCCTCCTGGACTAACTCTGGGGCTCAGACTGGTTCATATGAACATTGGGAGCTCATGCCAAGGTGACCGACCTTGAGGCTCGGACCCAACTCTACGAGCCGGACATCTTGGCGGTGACTGAGACTTGGCTAAAGCCTGACATCCTCCCTCATGAGGTCGAACTGACGGGATATCAAGCCTTACGAAGGGACAGACTCCTCAAAAAAGGGGGGGGAGTCCTATTCTATCTAAAATCCCCCTTAAATGCCACCCCGATAGACCTACAAGTGGTAGATGATACTCAGGCTGAGGTATTATTTCTCAAACTTGTCCTCTGAGGTACAAAGCCCCTCTACATCGGATGTGCCTATCTCCCACCTCAATCTGCAACCCCCTCCCTTGAATCCCTTACCAGTGCCATCCTTCAACTCCCCAGGGAGAAAAATCCTTCAGGGATTTTAATCCTCAACTGCCTGCCCCTAACTCCTCTCAAGCAAAACCCGTGCTGGACCCATCCCTTACCCAGGTGATCAACATGCCAACCAAGCACAACGTGAAAACTGGCAACCATTCACTTTTTACTGGGCACTACCTCCAACCCCACTCGGATACTGTCCGCCGGGATAATGGCGGACTCCTTGGCGACCACTGCCCTATCTGCATCTGGTCTAATAAACCTCCCAGGCCGGCTGCCAGCGGGCTATTGTTTGCAAGAAATTACAGCAGATTTGAACCAGCAAGCCTCTGCGCTGACCTCTTCAAGGCGGAATGGTGGCCTATCATCTCCCTTCCCACTATTGACGTGGCCCTCCAATACTTTTCCTAGACGTTCTTGGGCATAGTAAACTGTCATGCCCCCTGGAAAAAACTAAGGGTTCAGGGCAAGTGCCATAAATGGCTATACCCAGAGCTGAAACACACCATGCAGCTCAGGGACAAAGCATGGGGACTCTACAAATCATCTGGCACAATATGTGACTGGGAGAACTACCAGGGTTTGCGCAACAGGTGTAAACAGGCCACAAAACTGGCCAAATCTAAATACTTCCGTGACCTCCAAGTGACCAACCTAAGTGACCCCAAGAAGTTCTGGGGCCACATAAACTCCCTCCTGAAGGGTCACGTGCAGGAACAAAGTGCCATGGTCTTAGCCGGAAACACTCTGACAGATGACCCTACTAAGGTGGCTAAAGCTTTCAGTGCCTCCTTTTCCTATCCCCCTGCCTGCTCCCCAACCGTGCCGGGACATCGTCCTCCCACCCACCTCGACGCAGAGTTCTCTCGTCCTTTATTCCACCTGAAACTTGTGGATCCCTGCATGGTGCTACCACTACTCTGCAGAATTAACCCTGAATCATCTACTGGTAATGATCAGCTGGAACCTCGCCTACTGAGGGCTGCGGCACCTGCCATTGCCTACCCTGTTGCCCTACTCATTAACCGATCCCGTCAGGAAGGGTCAGTACCCACCAAATGGAAAGGTGCCACCATAGTTCCAATCCATAAAAAAGGAACCCAGGATAGGGTGGAGAATTATAGGCCCATCTCCCTCCTCTGCCCTCTGGGAAAAATCCTTGAAAGAATAGTCTACGATCAGCTGCAGTGCTATCTGGAACAGCACCTACTCCTCTCTAAGGTCCAGCATAGTTTTCGGAAAGACCATGGCACGGACACTGCCCTAGTCAGATTGACTACCGACATACTCAACGCCATGGACCAGGGCACCCCTACGGGGGCGCTATTCATTGACCTCTCCAAGGCCTTTGACATGGTCAGTCATAAGTTACTCCTCTCAAAACTTCAAAGGCTTGGCTTGGATCAGCTCTCTCTCCTGGGCCACTAGCTTCCTGACAAACAGAACTCAGACAGTACGATGGCAAGGCGTCAACTCAAGCCCCAGACCGGTGATCTCTGGGGTACCCCAGGGCTCCATACTAGGACCCCTGCTGTTCTCCCTGTTTGTGAATGACACAGCTGAGGTGTGTGCACCCAGCAATCTACTGCTCTACGCTGATGATACAGTAATCTATCACAGTGACCCCCAATCCTCCGTTATCGCAACTGAACTACAAACCTGCCTAGCAAAACTTGAAACGTGGTTAACTGCCAACCAACTCAAGCTAAACGAGGACAAGACAAAAAGCTGTCCTCTTTGGGACCCGGCGACTGGGTAAAGACCGTAGTGGTCTTCTCTCTATAACATCAGCTCGAGGAATGCGTGTCGAGGTCACTGACCAATTTAAGTATCTTGGGATGTCCCTTGACCAGGAGCTAACCTTCAAACCCCATATAGATGTCCTAACAAAAACCATCCACCAGAGACTGGGCTTGCTATACTGCCTTGGGAACTCCCTCTCTGGAGAGGCACGTAGAGCCGTTGCTAACTGCAACCTCCTCCCCTATGTACTGTACGGTTCTCCAATATTACAGTCCCTCAGAGAGACTGAGCTAACCATCTTCTCCACCTTCTAACATCAAGATCGCTTCGCTTTGCAAACCCACTCCTCCCCTAGGCGGCACCACTGCAAAGCTCTTAAGGACCTTAACTGGCCATCACTCAAGCTTAAACTATCTTTTTCCCCTGCCTGCCTTTCCTACAAACTCCTCTCCACACACCATCCACCTCACCTCAGTGACCTGCTTACCCCAAAGTCCCCCTCCGCAACCTGCGGTCTACCTCAAGTCAACTCTTGAACATACCCCGCATCCGCACCAATCAAGGAAAACGCTCTTTCCAGTTCACCGGCCCTCATTTCTGGAACTCGCTCCCCTCTTCCCTGCTTGACAAACCCTCCCTCTCCTCTTTCAAGGCCGGTCTCAAAGTCTACCTCCTAGAACTGAGCCACTGCTGCTGTAACCGCTAGATATACTCCCTACCCCTCATGACCTTATGTAACCATCTATGAATCCGTGGTGCCCCTGGTACCAACTAACTTCTTTCAACTGTATACTCTTTACAAACTGTGTTATGTTCTTCTCTTTGAATGACCCTTGGACTTTTGAATTTTTTATTTTTTTTTTCTCTTCCCCTTGGCAATGCAATTTTTCTCTGACTGCTGGTACTTCCTACATGCTCTCTCTCTGCTGTACAGTTACGCAGCCTCCTGTATGAACTGTGTATATATATTATTTTTTATTTTTTTTTGTATCTGTATGGTGTACCTTATATACGAATTGTATATGTATTTTCAAAGCCGTATACTGTATCTAATGTAAAGTTGGTAGTGTATTCACCCCAGGTCGCCCCTGAAAAAGGGACCTTTGGTCTCAGTGGGTTTACCTGGTAAACAAAATCTAAATAAATAAATATTGCTGTAGGCAGGTTGAACTTTACCTGTCAGGTAAGGTACCAGCCTGATTGCCCACTGCTGCTTTGGCCATTGGTGGGCTGTGGCAACCCTTTCAAAAGTTGTCAGGTATGCTTTGATATCATCCGAAGGACACAACTTTGTAAGTTTAATGTTTTTTAAGTTGTTTGAGTTTTGCTGTTCTGCTGGAGCTATACCAGATCCTCCAGCCTTGATAGCTTGTATGGCATCAAGCCATCACTGCTCCTGTCACAACATCTCTTCTCTGCTGCTCCAATCACTGCATCTCTTCTGTTCTCTGCTGCTTTGTCTCTCTTTGTTGTTCGGCCACCATTTGAAGAAGGCAGAAGGGCTTTCGGGTTCAATCCCTGCATGTTCTTCCATCACTGATTCTGGCTGTACAGTCTCAGTTTGGACTTTGGTTTCTGCTAGTTTGGCTGCCATTCTTCTGGTAATCCCTCCTGGGCTCGCTGCTGCAGAATACATACCTTTCTTCTATGGTTCCCTGGTACCAGGTCTAGTACCCATGCACAAAACTCCTTGCTTAGGGTATGCACAGTGTAGATACCACTTCTAATACCATTTGTCATTGGCACAGGTCAGGAAGCACAGGAAAACCAGGAGTAGTTGTAAAATTCATAAGTAGTGTTTTATTATCAATAACAGTAAAATAAAAATTGTTCAGTATAATTATTTACAAAGGTAATACAAACAGAAGACAAAGTCCTTCATCTGAGGGTATCTCTAATTCCAAGTTTCAGTCTCTCTAGCAAAAATATTGCTGCTCTTTTTATAACAAGTCTTGGGTTGACAACTTCTTCGTCTTGAGCTTGTTAAGGAGACATCCTGTTTCTCACAAAATGTATCAAGAGTTCTTGTCAGTTTATTTGCAGAGCAGGCTTGCAAATAGAGCAGTGTCCCCAGCTGGCCTCCTGCTGACAACTCTGCAAATGTTTGCAAACAAGCCTAAGAGGAGCTCAAACTGCATCTCAGGTTAACCCCTAAATTCCAAATAGCTTTTTGTAATTATTTCAACTGTAGAACTATATACATTTCTAACCAAGGGATCCCAGTTTTATTTACAGATTCACATATATTTTTATAACTGTAGATATGCAAAGGGGAATAAAAGACAGAAACAGCAAGTGAAGCCACCCCGCCAGTGCAGTGGTTGGATTTCCACTTAAGACACCAGTGACCTGGGTTTGGGAATGAGCCTGGGGAGCTGGAGGGCCGGCTGGGGCAGAAGGCTTGAGCGTCCCTAGGACAGCTCGCCTTCTCCAGGGAAGGAGGGGGATAAGGTCCCGGCGCAAGACTGACCCCAGGCGGAGGTCTGGGTCACAGCATGCACTGAGACAAGAGGGGAGGGCATCATGAATGTTGGCACTGTGCGCCTTGATGTCAGGGGTTCACGTGACGTCCACAGAACACCAGAAAAACAAGCGCCACTGCAGACTCTAATGGCTCCCTCCTGATGGGGCCCTGACAAAACAAGAAGTATTGGGGTGTTCGAGCCCCACCTCGTACCCACCTGGGGGGGGTATAACCACCCCTTCATGGGGGTCTGCCACAGAACCAGGTAAGGAGGTGAAGCAGGGTGGCATCTGAGCATCTCCTGACTGAGTGGGGTTCCGGTGCAGAGGAGGAGACAAAAATAGAAAGTAAAAAAAAAAAAAAAAGTGAAGACAGAGAGATAGCACGACACAGAGAATCATGAGACTGTCAGAGTGATCAGTTCCTAAGTCTCACAAGAACATTTGGTTGTGCAGTCAGACACGACAGAAAAGGAGAGGGTAGAATAGATCCTTGTGTTTAACTCTTTCTGCATAACAAATGGGACAGGGCCTTATTCAACCCCGTCACCCTCCCAAACTACATCATCAGCATTGTGACCACACTGATTATGGCATCACTGCTGCTTAGGAACAGCCACTCGGTGGCTGTCAGGTCAGTCGCCTGTGATGTCACTTTCAGGGAGATCACAATGTTAATGATGTAATGGGGGGGATAGAGATGGATATGTCAGCCACCAGGCTAAGAGCTGTTCCACACATCCAGAAAAATATTACCACATAGAAGACTTTCTAATGAGCAAAAGGAAAAAAAAAATTTGTCAAATTAAAAGTTACAAGTGACTACTTAAAATGTGTATTATTTTCCTGTCTGTTTTGAATCCACTAACTCTTTAAAGGGAAACTCCTAATAGCAGAAAAAGAGCAGCAGTTGCTGCAGAAATGCCTGATTAGGGCTTTCTGCATTAAAGTAAATTTTTTAACTACCTCTGTCCGATGTTACCTGGTTTTGAAACACTCTCCGACTGTCATGTCGCTGAGCTGCCCACAGCCATCTTGAGCACACCAGGCATCTTCCGATGCATGGGTATGCTAATGAGAGCTACCGACTCTGTCACTGATTGATATCCCTCATTAGCGTACCCTGCAGACCAGATAACACTGTCCGCTGCCACAGGCAGTGTAGTTCTGCATGAGGAAGTGAAACATTCGTCTGCAACAGGGAAGCGGTTTTGAAACAAGTGGAAATTAGACTAATGTTGGCTAGGCAGTATACACATACACTTGATCAAAGATGAATAGCAAAGAAGTAATGGATAAACTTGAGAACTTACTAAATCATGAGGAAAGAATTGTAAAAATACAGTTCATGACTGAGGTCATAAACCCTTTTGAAAAGGAATTACAAAAGACTACACAACGGTATTGTGTGTACCTAACAGCCACTTTTAGTCTCTTGAGGATACCATGGAGGTTTGTGGCAATATTTACCAAGAAATTAAAAAAACTACAATCATCTAATCCATGAGGCTAACATGAAGCGTGCAGGAAGATAGTGAAACAAATGCTACTGGTCAGTACACCAGCAAAGTCTTTTTTTTTTTAAATGCCCCAGCACTGAGGAGAAAAAGTGTGTCCTAGCAGAACTGTGTTTTGGAATCGCTCCTCCCAACACTGAGGGCGTAGCAGGGTCATTACTTAGCAATGGCCGGCTGCAGCAATTGGGGAACATGATAATGTCACCAACCTGTGGCATCAGATGTTTTCTGAGCACTGATTGATGTAGCCATGGTCGGCCTCTGTCTAGGGCTATAAAAAGCTAGATTTAAGCAGCATTCAGCAGAGTATGCCAGAAATTATGCTGGTGTTCAGAATGTCCTGTTGAAACAGTAGGAAGAGACATTAGTTGAAGTAATGCAGCTATTGTATTAGTCAATTCAAAATAAAAGGGAATTATAGCATAGAAAACCCTGTAATGTTTGCTTCTAGGTCAGAAAGAAAACTGAATTAAAATCAAATACTTGAAAGGTATGATGTACAGAGTAATGAAGGTAATAGTACATGTCACAGAATATAGTATACATCCTTAATACAATAGTGACTTAACAATTTTTGCTTTAATAGTAAAGGTTTAATATCTGCTGAGAATTAGACAAATGTCATTCAAGTGTTGCTGAAACACATGCATCTAAGGTAACAATGAAATCATTGACAAATAGAATTAAAACATTAAAAACAAGGCAATATATATTTCTCTAGAAAATAGAGCTTCTTTGTAAATACATATCTTGCTTCGAGGGGGCTCTTGCAGTAGGCAACACCATCAGGGCTGTAGCTACAGGGGTGCAGTGGCACCCGGGCCCATGAGGTTTGAGGGGCCCAAATCACGATTTTGATGTTTATTCAAAACTGGGCAGGGGCCTGTAACATTGCCTTGCACCCAGGCCCTCTGGGAATTTGCTTCACTACTGAACACCATAAGGACTAAGCTGCCAGGCGCCAGGACCACACAGGAAATTTCTAGCTAGCAGTATAGAATGGGGGACTGCCCCCTGCTGGCATGTCTATGTCTGATCCAGTATAAAAGGGGCGGGCCCCCACACCCACCTCCGTTCTTTTCCTGCCGTCGACCTGCATTCCTCAGATTCCTCAGAAGATGTTGCTACAGTCGACCGCCATTTACCTTTTTCACTTGTTTCTTTCTACAGTCTGTTTTCCACATGTCATTGCCAACTTCATCCACAGACTCCCGCAAGTCTAAGTGTGCCTGTGGAAAGTAGCTCCCTGAAAAGGACGGCCACTCCGCATGTGTTATCTGCCTAGGCCCAGACCACGACACTGAAGCCTACCAGGCCTGCCAAAAATTCTATCAGGTCACGCAGGAAAGGTGCCAGAAAGTTATGGAAACCTATCTCCTGCAGCAGAAACTGGACGCCCTGGAAAGAGAGATGGAGACCCGGACCACAGCAGGGACTTCTGGGGAGCCTTCGTCCTTGAAGACAAAATACAAGAAGCATCAGGATTGGTCCACTTCAGAGTAACGGTCACCCTCTGGGGCCACAACAGAACCAGAGCCTTCCTCCTGCAGGAGGATAGTCTCCTCTTCCACTCTAGCTTCACAGCTGCCTGCCATTCTTTATGTGGTGGGTACTGCTTGCACAGACTCGGAGGATCCTTCTTCTGCCCCATTGCTCAGGCCAGTCCTCCAGAAAAGTCCTGACACAGGTAGCCAAGCCAGTTCATTGGGTGAGACTATGGCTGTTTCCACCCTCCCAACCTCGGTGTCTTCACCGGGGCCTGACGATGGTCTACCAGACTGATGCCTGTTGTCACCCATGAAGCCACAACCAGTCTCTGAGGAACCTCTGCCTGCAGAGCCCTCGGTTTCTCAGCTGCCTCTCTCTCCAGCCTCTCCCTGCCAGATGCCATCAGGACCTTCCTCCACCAAGCTTCCTTCCAGGGATCTGATGCTCGGTCATTCTCTGTCAGACACGGAACATCTTCAGTCACTGAAACATAGACTTTGACGGCAGATTAGGACCGCTTGGCCCACCTAGTCTGCCCATTTCCCTACCTACTGGATAAGCTGCAGATCCTAGTTAACCAACAGCCTATTTCTTCCTACCCCCCACAAGAATTGCCTTATGTCTGTCCCATGCATTCTTGAATTCTCCCACAGTTTTAGACCCTACAACCTCCTCAGGAAGGCAGTTCCATGTGTCCACCACCCTCTCTGTGAAAAAATACTTCCTCACATTGCCCCGAGCCATCCCCCTCTATCTTCAAATTTTGCCCCCCTTGTTCTTGCACATCTTTTTCTGAAAGATCAAATCAATCTTTATTTACATAGCGCCTTTCGAAACCAGGCGCTTCACAAACCATAAATACATTAAAACACAATATAAAAATATTAAAATAGACATCATATAATATAATTAATCAGGGAAGGCTAATGAAAACGAGTAAGTTTTCAACATTGTTTTAAATTTGTAATAGTCAGGCATTCTCTTAATCGACGAAGTAGAGAATTCCACAGGGTCGGTGCCACAAACGAAAAAGCATGTGCGCCAGATGTTTTAAGATGAACCCTGGGAATCTCTAGCAATCCCTCGTTGGCAGATCGGAGGGGACAATTTGGGGAGTAGGGAATGAGATCTTTTAGGTAGTCAGGTCCCTGTTCGTGTAGGGCTTTAAAGATAAGCAAGCCTACCTTATAGGTGATCCTCCACTGAACTGGCAGCCGGTGCAATTCATGCAGAACTGGAGTAATATGATTGGACCTAGGGGTACTAGTCAATAGTCTAGCCGCAGTGTTTTGCACCAGCTGCAGGCAGCGGATATCAACCCCAGATAGCCCTAGGCAGAGGGCATTGCAGTAGTCTTGACTGGTAGTAATGAAAGCGTGGACTAGTGTTGGAAGATCATGTGGAGAGATCAGGTGTTTCACCCGGGCAATGTTCCTCAGGTGGTAAAATGAGGATTTGACCACAGCTGACACCTGGCACTTAAAGGTCAAGCCATTATCAAAAACAACACCCAGGTTATGCACCCAATCTGAGGTAATGAGCTGGATACCATCAAGTCAAATGCCCGGCACCACAACCTACCCCTGGACGACCTGGTTCCACGACCAACACCTCAATCTTATCCGGATTTAATCTCTGCCAGCTCGAACTCATCCAGTCTTTGATCTCAGAGAGGCAGCTGTTTAGCATGGAAACCCATCAACCTGTTCGGGCATAAAAGACATGTACAATTGAGTATCATCTGCATAGCAGTGAAAACTCAAGCTGTATCGCTGGATGATATTTCCTAAAGGCAGCATATACACTGCGAACAACATGGGAGCCAATATGGAGCCCTTCGGTAGCCCACAGGACAGGGGGAAGGCATCAGAGGAATAAATTCCAGTGACCTCCCTCTGAGACCTGCCTGTTAGGAAAGATCAAAACCATTTGAGGACTGTACCCGACAGGCTGCAAAGGACCTGCAGGGTCTCCAAAAGAATCCCATGGTCCACAGTGTCAAAAGCCGCAGAGAGATTGAGAAGGACCAAGATGGTACGAGCCTTTCGATCTCTCGCCATCAGGAGATCATTTAATACCCGGACAAGGGCAGTCTCCGTGCTATGCCTCTTCCTAAATCCAGACTGGAGAGCTTCATAGACACTGTAAGTTTCTAGGTGATTGTCAAGTTGCAATGCAACCACCTTCTCAATAATCTTCCCCGTGAAGGGAAGGTTAGAGACAGGTCGGTAGTTAGCTGGATTGACTGGTTTTTTCAAGAGTGGTCTAATGACTGCCTCTTTTAAGGGATACGGAAAGGTTCCCCTCTCCAAGGATCTCCATACAATTTCAGGAAGGATCGGGCAGATAGCATCTACACACCCCACCAAAAAGCGGATAGGGCCCGGATCCAAACTACAACAGGTTGGACGCAAAGTCTGGGCAATCTTTACAATGTCCATAAATTCCGATCGGCTGAAATCCGTCCAGACAGACCAGGTGTTTACCACTTCCCATCGACCTCCACAACCCCTCGTGGAAGGAGCCGGGCCGATTCCGGACCTGATGCTGGTAACCTTATTAGAGAAAAACCGAGCAAGCTCATCACACTTAACTTGTGAAAAACTCTTCCAGACTGCAGACAGATGGAATTGCACAGTCTGTCCACAGTATGAAAGAGTTGAGCCGGTCGATTATGCACTGCAGAAATCTCCCTGGACAGGAACTCTGCCTTCTTAAGGGCGATTTCTGATTGACAGCCATCATAATACTCCATCAGTCTAAGCCTGTCAGCATCCAGGCCGTACTTCTGCAATGCTCTCTCCAGCCTTCGACCACTACATCTCAACTCCTTCAAGGACCCATCAAACAAAGGGGACCTTGGGCGAAGAGTAAGTGGTTGAATGCGAACAGGAGAAATCAAGTCCCAGGCATCTCCCACTGCCTTATTATAGGCAAGTACCAGATCCCCAGGACTTGTGCTATTCTCCAACAATCCCGATGGGTCCAGCACCGCTGATAGACCATCTGGGGTGACTCCCCTCAAAGGGCGGTACTGAACCATCTCCACAGGGGTAGGTCCATTTGGGGGAGCCCCAGAACTGAACCCTATGGTGTGATGGTCTGTCCAACTGACTGGTTCTACCCCCAAATCAATGATCTCTATACCCAGGAGGAACAGAAGATCCAATGAGTGACCTCCTATATGGGTAGAGGGGGTAACAACCTGTGTCAGGCCCAGCATTGTCATTAACTGGAGAAGATTTTTACCAACTTGCGAGAGTTCGTCAACCCAGGCACTGAAATCCCCCAGAATTATCCATCTGGGGGATTCCAGCACCATGTCGATGATGAAGTCCGCAATCTCCTGCAGGAATACACCCCCATCACCTGATGAACGGTAGATAAGGAGTATCCTGCAACCTACATCCTCACCCATGACACACTCAAAGTATCTAACAGTCCCCACTGGAACATCCACAAGGCCCAGTTCGGTCTTAAAAAAGATGGCTACACCCCACCCCTACTATCCAACCTTGGGCAGTGAATCACCAAGAACCCAGCTGGAACTGCAGAAGCCAATACTGGGCCCACATTTTCATCCAGCCAGGTCTCAGTGATGCATGCCAGGTCTATTGTTTCAACAAGATCAGTTATAATAGCCATCTTGTTTTTAATAGACCTAGCATTACATAACACTGCCCGGGTTGGATGAGATGTTGGAGATGACCTCGACTCCTGACCCTTGGGTATGGGAACAAGACAGGGATTAACCCTGTCTCAGCACCATTTCACCCCAGGGCATCGCCTGGTCCTCACCACCCCAATATGTCCTCCCCCTTTCCTGTGTTCCACCACCAGGCCCAGGCCTGCCCTTTTTCCCACTTCTCCTGACAATCCCAACAGAGCGACAACAAATGTATGTTTCTGCTGGTAAAAGGGGGGCAACTGAATGGGCGCAACTCCCTGAGCCTAGTGGAGGAATATTGCCTGACCATCCTTAAACCTTCCCAACACATTAAAGTGCAGCCCTATGTCAATTTCCCACACAGTTATAACCTAGCCAATTCAAACACAAAAATAAAATCAAAAAAACAAAAATAAATTTAACCTCCCCTACCCCAAAAATAAACAATAAAATTAAACTTTGGATCCTAAAATCCAAATTAACATTAAAATAATGACAAGTCCATAATAAAATCACTATAACAAGAAAGTCAGAGTATTTGGGGAAAAATTAATTTTCCAGGCCCCACTGAATCTCTCACCACCAGCGGAGACCAGGAAAAACTTCAGGAGTTCCCATCTCCTGAACAGACAGATGGAAAGTATCTTAAAAATTTCACCCATAAAGTGAAAAAGTAAACTCCAAACTTCAGGTGCTCTCACCACCTGTGATTTGGAACCTAAACATATGCTGTAGCATTCTCACTGCCAACCAAATAAATGGGATAGAAAGTCAGATCATAATCCAAAAAGTCAAAATTAAATTAAATCCAGCAGAAACTTCTTCAGGAAATAGATCGCTCTGGGCTGGGAATAACCCCCCCCCCCCCAAGTCCGTGGGCTGCCAGTACTACCTTCTTGGACTTTGTTGATTCCACTGAGGTACTTAAATGTTCGTCATGTCCCCCACTCCCTCCTTTCCTCAAGGGTATACATATTAAGCTCCTTTAGTCTCTTCTCATATGGCTTCTCTTGCAGACCCTGCACCATTTTAGTTGCCCTCCTCTGGACTGCCTCCATACTATGTCCTTGCAGAGTTGGGGTCTCCAGAACTGGACTCACTACTCTAGATAGGGTCTCACCAACAGTCTGTACAGAGGGATAACAACTTCCTGTTTTCTGCTGGTGATGCCTCTCCGTATACATCCCAGTATACCCCCAGCCCTCCCTACTCACATTGCTTGCTAACCTTAAGGTCATCTGATATGATTACCCCAAGGTCCCTTTGCATTTTTTTTGTTGTTACTACCCCCCCCCATTGTGTACTCTTCTCCTGGGTTTTTGTTTCCCAGGTGCATTATTTTGCACTTCTTTGCTTTGAATCCAAGCTGCCATACTTCTTACCATTCATCCAACCTTGCCAAGTCCCTTCTCATCCTTTCCACCCCCCTTGTATATCAACCCTGTTGCAGATCTTTGTGTCATCTGCAAAGAGGCATACTTTTCCTTCCAGTCCCTCTGCAATGTCACTTATAAAGACATTAAAAAGGACAGGACCCAGTACTGAACCCTGCGGTACCCCACTAGTAAATCTCCCTTTCTTCAAAATGGACTCTGTTTACTATTACCTTCTGTGTCCTGTTGTCTAGTCAATGTTTTACACAGGCTACCACCCTGGGACCCACTCCCAGGCTGGCTAATTTGTTAATCTTTTGTGTGGGACTGTGTCAAATGCCTAGCTAAAGTCTAGGTAGGCCATGTCCACAGCCCCTCCCTGGTCTATTACTTTGGTCACCTGGTCTAAGAAATCTATTAGACTCATCTGACATGACCTTCCTGCTGTGAATTCATGCTGCCTTGGGTCCTGTGCCCCACTGGCCTCTGTGTACTCAACAGTTCTTTCTTTCAGAAGTGATTCCATCATTTTCCCTACCACAGAGGTCACACTGACAGGTCTGTAGTTTCCTGCCTCTGTCTTGCTCCCACTTTTGTGAAGGGGAATCACATCCGCCCTCCTCCAGTTCTCGGGTACCACACCATCCTCCCATGATTTGTTAAAAAGGGTAGTCAGTGGTGTCACTAGTTCTTCCCTTAATTCTTTTAGAATTCTGGGGTGAATCCCATCAGGCCCAATTGCTTTGTCCACCTTCAGTTTTAGGAGTTCTTTCAGAACCCTTTCTTCTGTGAAAGGACTGGGATCGACCCCCCAATCCAGAGTGCTTCTGTTAATTGGATTAGGTACCTCCCCTCCTCCTCTTTTGTGAATACTGAGCAGAAGTATTCATTCAGTATCCCTGCTTTTTCACTGTCCCTCTCTGCCTACCCACCGTCCATTCTATTCAGCCTCACTATCCCTCCCTTTGTCTTTCTACACTCTCTAATGTACCTATAAAAGGTTTTATCCCCCTTCTTTTTTTTTTGTACTCAGTATTCATGGATTTTCAACATACAAAGAGCAACATACACACATTGTACATATTCCATTAGTCAGTAGATCGCATACATTGTTTATTCAGTAAACTTAACAATAATCACTGTCAGGACTATATATTTCAAGACAAGACTCTCCACTATCATGTCAGAAGGAGTGAATGTACAGAGAGAATAAGCTTGTAGATATATCGTGCTGTCACCTCAGGGCTAACAAAGAGAGAAATCCCCTTCTATACATGAAGCTTTTCTCCCACTTGCAGACTTAAAATACTGGGGGGAAGAACCTGTGCAAACTGAACACTATACAGACCTATAGATTGTCAGGACTCTGTTAAGCTAAGTTAGAACCCTGCACACCCATAGAGTCACAAGGAGACCATGCAGGGGGAAGAGTATTTTCTCAGAATAGATTTAAAGTCTGCAAACAGAGCTGTGCACCACAGTACACAAATTAAATCCCTGTCCAGTTGCAGATAAGCAATTACCGGTAGGTTACACTATTTAACATAAAATTCATCAAAGATCTTTAAAAATAGTTTCTCCCCCCCCGACCTGCAAACTGTGTATACTGTGAAACATTCACTGGGCGGTCCACATTTAGTATGTCCAAGGGACCCAACTGAATTTCACTGGGTAACATGTAAATCAGCTATCCCCTTCAGCATCTGAAGCCACAGACTCCATTTGAGAAAGTAATTTTTCTGTGAAGCTGGAAGCTGCCTCGGGGTCTGTGAAAATGTGAGTCTTTTTCTGGTGAAGAATCTGCAATCATGCAGGGTAAGGCATCTGAGCTTGTACTTCCTTGGCCAATAAGGACTTTTTAATGGGTTGCAGTTTTTTCTTACGTTCTTGTGTTTGGGAGGCTAAATCCGGGAAGAACCCCAGATGATTCCCCTCCCAAACAATGTCCCCTTTTTTCCCTAGCTGCTTGTAATAAAGGGATCCTAGCCTCTGGGGAGGATAAGGTAACGATTGCTGCTAAAAGCTGTGTAGTAGTACCTCTTTTAGACACAGGGCGCAGAGGGATGGTGAAGGCTTGCGCAATAGAGATACCTATGTCCTTTTTTAATAATTCCAGATCCTCGAAGATCACACGTTCAAGCGCCGGTAGCAATTCCGAGCGATTTTGGTATAACATGGTGGAAAACCTACAATCCTGACCTTCTTTTGCCTGAGCTCATTTTCTAACATCTCCACTTTTGCTTTCAGGAAATTGACGTCTCGGATGAGGCCCATGCTGATCTCGTATTGACGTTCCGAAGCTGTTTTCAGATCAGTAATTGCCATGATATTTTTGTCGATTTTGTTCTGCATGTCCACAAATTTCTGCTCCATAGCTGCCAGTCGCCTATTTGTCTCATCTCCTGCCTCCTGTAGCTTCGTTAGGAGCGGGAGAATCTGTGCCAGCTCCGTCGATGACGAGGAAGAAGTTGAGCCTCCTGATTTACCAGAGGCACTGGTCCCCGGAGAATTAAAGTAAGTGTTGAGCCCTGATGAAACATTCTGGTAGTGCTTTTTTGAGCTCATTTTGTTTGCCGTCAGCTCTGATCATGTGTTTTTTATAAAATGAGCTAGTTTTTGCTTCAGAATACTCAATAAAAATTAAAAATTGAAGGACCAAAACACGGAGCTTTAAAAGAACGTCTGCCCAGTCTAGTGCTCCATAGCACCCCCTCTTTATCTCCCTTCTTAACTGAGTTGGCTATCCTTTCCTCAATTTGTGCCTTTGCTATTCTGACTGCCTTCCCTGCTTCCTTCTGCTTTAACTGGTACAGTTCTCTGTCCTGCTCCTTCTGTGTTTCCTTATACTTCCTAAATGCTATCTTTTTCTACCTAACCTTCCCCGCCACCTCTTTTGAGAACCATAGTGGCTTTTTCTTTAATTTTGATTTGCTTCACACAAAGGCTTATTGTTTCTGTGATGGCAGTTTTGATGTTTCCCCATTGTTGCTCCACCCCTCATTCTTTCCTGTTTTCTAGTGCTTTTCTAAGGCACTCTCCCATTTTGACAAAGTCAGCCCTCCTGAAGTCCAGTACCCTCACTTTTGTATGGCTTGACTCTGCAGCTAAGTTTATCATGAACCACACTGCTTGGTGGTCACTTTTTCCCAGATGGCTACCCACTTCTAGATCTGAGATCCTCTCACTGTTCCCATTTGTGAGTACACAGTGTAAGATTGCTCCCTCCTGAGTGGGTTCCAACACTAGATATCTGAGACATGCCCCCTGTAGGGCATCGAGAATGGCCCTGCTCTTGGATGTGGCTGCAGCAAAGGTGCTCCAGTTAAGATCTGGCATATTTAGGTCCCCTGTCAACAATATCTCCCCTTTCTCTGCCATGCTAAGGGTGCCTTCTGTCATATCCTTGTCCATTCCCTCCCCTTGAGATGGGGTCTGTATATAACCCCTGTGTGGATTGTGGTGCCATTTCCAGTCTCTAAGGTGACCCACAGTGCCTCCTCTCCTCCCTATTTACTCTTTTGTTCCATTGCTTTTATTCCTTCCCTTACATAGAGAGCTACTCCTTCCCCTCTTCTACCCTCCCTGTCTTTCCTGTAGGTTGTGTACCCTGGTATGTTAACATCCTAGTCATTGTTCTCTTTGTACCATGTTTCTGTGACTGCCATGATATCCAGGCATCCCTCTTCCATCAGGGCCCCCAGTTCAGGGAGCTTGTTGCCCAGACTATGTGCATTGGTACTCATTAGCCTCCATTTCTTGATGGCCTTACCCCTTTTTGCCCCATCCCTGTCCTTACTGCCTTTGTCGTTTTTTCCATTTACCCCTGCCCTTCTCTCTATCGACGTCTCTATCTTGGTGTTACCTCACTAACTATCCTGAGATTTGGGGGGGGGCTAGGATTTCCATGCTCTTTTCCAGTTCCTCCCCCCTTGGCTAGTTTAAATGTTTGCCAATGAAGCATTTAAAAATATCACCTAGGATCCTGGTTCCCTTCCTGGACAGATGCACACCATCACGCCAGTATAGGCCTGCATTACTCCAGGTGGACCCCCAGTCCCCAATGAAGCCAAACTTCTGAGCTCTGCACCAGTTTTTCAACCAGATGCCCCCAGTTCCACCTTCACAGGTACCTTCCATGGCTCGCTAGGAGCCGGTTCCGGCTTCAGAACCTCAGAGATATGTCCCAACCCAGCGCAGCAATCAGTGCTGTCCCCTGGTCATTCTTTGGAGCCCTAGGTTACTGACCTGTATTTTCAGTCTGCACCTACCGACGGGTGTGTCCGGAGTGATGTCAGGCCTGGTCTACAGCCTGCTAATGCACTACACAGTGATAGGCTGTTCCTTTCAGCCAATGCTCCTTTGCTAGATGTCGGCAGACTATGGCGCCCTTCTATGCCTGATGGGCCTTGGCCCGAGAATTGCACACTGCTCTTCAGTCGCTGACGTCTGCTTCTCCTCCTCAGAGAGCTGCTCCTCCATCAGATGCAGAGGCCTCCCCTCCTGACGAAGGCCATTATTTGGGCGGAGGCATGGTCACAACCTCCGGTATTACACCTCTGCCTCATGCGGCTTCTGATTCGGAAGGGTCTCTGCACATCACCTCGGATTCCTTTGAGTCTCCGACTTCCCCTCCATATTCGCCACCAGGGGACATCTGGGTCACTCAGTGATACACCTACATCCCCTCCTGAGGACCCATCATTCCTGGAAATGATGACTATCCAGGCATCCCAAGGGTGGCGTATGGAGGAACAAGACCCTCAACGGCGCTGTCACATTTGCACCTCCCTGAGGTTGACTCGGTGGTAATCCCACCCTTGGTGGTCCCATATGATGTCTCATCCACGATGTGGCAGCAGCCAGCATCAGTTCCTGCCACTCCGAGAAAGGCCACCCATTTATACTATGCTCCAGATGGCAACGTTCACTTTGACTCCCACCCTAAGGCTGACCCTTCCATTCTTTCAGGGGTGCTGGTGGATAGTGACGGATCCAGTCATCGGGATTGCCCTCTGGACTGGGAATCCAAATTTATGGATTCTTCTCTGGGATGCATGGTCTGTGCCTTCTTGACCTTAGCCTTGCAGGCTCAAAATTACTTAACTCAAATGCTTATGCACCAACAATCCCTCTTTGGGCAGATAGGGGATTTGCTCCAATCTATACCGGAATCCCCTACTTGGTCCTAGTTAGAGCACCTCCTTGATTCAGCCTCTAACATTGGGTTTTATGCTCTGTGTGCCTCTTATGGCACAGTAGATGCTACCACCCACAGTTCGGCCTCTGCCATCTGCATCAAGCACCATGCTTGGCTTCATCTCACAGATTTTTCCTCAGCGGTTCAAGCTTCCATTTTGGACACACTGTTTAGGGGCCCCCATATTATTCAGAGAGGAGGTGCAGGCGTTACTGTCCTCCCTTCAGGACTTGGGAACTTCCCTTTGGACCGATCCTCATGGTCTCCAGGGTGGCTCACATATTCATTCAGCTAGTTCTCAGGGTTGGTGTCCCCAGCTCTCAAGAATGCGAGGCAAGGGCAAGGCCTCTTCGACCTCTGACACCTCGGCTGTCAAGTGCCATAGGGTGGAGTTAGCAGCGCTGTCGGCACCCGGTGCTTCTTCCTAAATTTCCCTCATTCCTCCCCTTTCATCAGATGAGGGATTTCAGGGAAGGAGGAAACCCAGCTTTCAGCTTTCTTATTTTTCCCAGGGCCTCCATTCTGAGTGGTGGGCACTGACTGTTGCCTGACGTCAGGCTCGGGCCTTTCCTTGTTTCCTCTCTGTGAGAGGATTGGGCTTTATCCTCTTTTTTTTCTCATGGCCATCTGACCTGTTGCTTCTCAGGCTGAGCTGTCTGTCCTAATTGCTCACCCTTGCATGGATATTCACTTTCCAGTGGTGGGCCACTATTCTTAGCATCCCGCCCTTGTTTGAGAGGGTCAGGTTCATACATTCTGAAGTGACTGCCTTTAACCCTCACCCCACAATCTTTTTTTTTTTTAGTTTAACATTCTTTATTAAATATACCAAACACATAGTCATGAAAACATGGGATACAATGACATCAGCACATATTGTATGCAGATTATTAACAGGAAAAGATCAACTTTCAGACAACACTACCTTGAGAAAAGCAAAATCAAAAACTACCCCTCCCACTCCATGGTGCACTTTCCTATAGCATAACACAACAGAACTAAAAAAAGGAACCAAGATCATAACAGTTCAATAACATTTATCAAGGAACGATAAGAGGCCATAGAAGAGACAAGGGGTCATCCCCTGCAGAATCGAAAGTGGCCAAAGAAAAAGGTAAGGAGGAGGAGAGGCCTGCGAACTTACCAAGACACCCTATCAAGACAAATAAAGGGCGTATAATTTCCCCCAATTTTTGTTAAAAGATGGTTGATGGTGACGTACACTCACAATTAAGTGTTCAACACGGAGTGAAAATGATATTTCATGCAACCATTCCGTGTAAGAAATGGTAGCTTGGTCCATCCAGTGTCTAAGCACTAGTTTTTTGACCGCCATTGAGATTAGAGCCGTATGAAATCTTCTCTCCCTCACAGGAATTCTGGAGTAATCTCCCAGAATACATATGGTGGGGGAGAAGAGGCCCTGCAGTCCCAGCAGTGGGTCTAGAGCAGATTCAATTTGTTTCCACAAGGGAGATATTTTTTCACATGACCACAATATATGAAGGAGCGAGCCCTCCTCCTTGTTACACCTAGAACACATGTTGGAGGGAAGCCGCTTCATTTAAGCCAATTTGATAGGAGTATAATACATATTGTTTAAAATGCAGTATTGCGTAAGTCTGTATCGATCTTGAGTGAGGTATGTATATAGGCCTGTCCATTATGGAATGCCAGTTAATAACGTCAGGGAAAAGCGCTTCCAGATCTGAGATCCGCAATCGGGGAGGTTGCGGGTATGTGAGAACCAATTTATATATGGTAGAAATGCCATGGGATTTGCAAGCGAAGATCTTGATTTGCTGGAGAAAGGCTCCAATATGGGAAGGGTTGGAATCTTTCCCAAACACATTGGTTAGTAAGTGCTTAAGCTGAAAAATTTGGAAGGCAGCCCGTGGTGTTAGATCAAATTTGGTAAGAATCTCTTTAATAGACAAAATAGAGTCCTGTGAATAAAAGTCAGCCACAGTGAGATCAGGAGAGAGTGGTAACCAACACCGAGATATAGGAGCACCACCTATTTTGAGATTCAAGTTGGCATAGATTGGCTGAGAAAAATCAGAGCTCAGAACTACTTTATAAAAACTGAACATTTGAGAAAGAACTCTTAATGAAATACCAATCGGGAAAGACTGCAAAACTTTTGGTATATTTTTAAAGGACGTATAAAAAAGTGAGGATGGAGCTAAATTATGCGTAGGAAGAATGTTCGACTCAATATGCAACCAGATTGGGACATACTCATGATGAGTAAGGAGTTCCGATAAAGAAAGCCACTCCCACACTTATAGAGATGACAAGCCCAGTAATAATATAAAAAGGGAGATGCAAGCCTCCTAGCTCTTTAGGTAAGGAGAGCTTAAGATAGGCTCTTCGAATAGCTTTGTCCTGCCAGATAAAGGAATTAATGTCAGAATGGATACACTGAAAAAAAGACAAAGGTAACCAAACATCCAGCATGTTTAGCAGATAAAACAATCTGGGTAGGACATTCATTTTGACGGTGTTAATTCTGCCTCATAACGAGAGGGGAAGCTTTTTCCATCTTGATAAGTCCTGCTGAATATTATACCACAAATCATCCAGATTAAGTTTGAGGAGTAAAGAGAAGTCCAAGGTAATATGAATACCCAAATATTTAATGGACCTGGGGGTCCATTTCATACTGAACTTAGTGAAAGCTGAGCTATATGTTAAATAATTAAGGGGGAAAATTTCGGTTTTACTAATATTAAGTTTGTAGTTGAGAAATTTCCCAAAATATCAATAATATGCAGTGCTTCTGTTAGAGAAGAGACGGTTGAGAGATGAAGCAATATATCGTCTGCATAGACTGAGAGCAAGGGGACCCTATAAGCCTATTGGAATACCAGAAATTAAAGGAGAAGATTTCAGCCGCCTGATCAGGGGTTCGAGACATATGTTAAAGAGAAAAGGAGAAAGCAGACATCCCTACCGCGTACCCGAAAAGAGAGGGAAGACATCAGAGAGTACACCGTTGCAGTGTATTCTAGCCAAAGGGGAGGAATATAGAGCCTGAATCTATTTAATAAAATTATTAGGAAAGCCCATGATCTGTAGCGTAACCCACAAGAAATTCCAGTCTACCCTGTCAAAGGCTTTTTCTGCATCAAGGGATATCAAGGCCATAGGGGTAGGGGAGGTTTTGGCCACCTGAATCAGATACGACAGTTTACGAAGGTGATCAGCAGGGGTTCTGCCTGACACAAATCCAGTTTGCTCTGGACTGAGAAGATGGGTCCAGACTTGTTCAATTCTACTAGCAAGTATCTTAGCCAGAATTTTAATATCACAATTTAGCAGAGAAATTGGACGATAGCTCGCTGGAGACTGGGGTGGCTTGTCTGGTTTAAGGAGAAGGATAATAGAGGCTTCCAGTAGGGATGGATTTTGGGTTTGCCCGGAGAGCATATATTGATACAGACGCAACAGGCAAGGTGCAAGGTCTTTGGCGAAAAGTTTGAAGGGAATCCATCTGGACCGGGGGCCTTGTCCATTGCGAGATTATGAATAGCCGATAACACTTCTTGGAGGGAGATAGGAGCAGATAACAGGGACTGCTGTGTGAGAGAGAGAGTAGGTAAAGATGAAGCAGACAGGTATTCTAATAATTCAGCTTGTGACGGGGATGCGGGACGCTGACTATAAAGAGTGGTGTAGAACTGTCTAAAAACAGAAGTTATGTCTCTTGGGTGTGTTTTAATAATTTCGTCAGGATCCTTAATAGAGAAAATAAATCTTGACGCCTTTAGTTTCCTCAGGCGCAAGGCTAGGAGATGACTCGCCTTCTCACCTTGCTCTATATATTTTGCCTGAGTTCTTAGTATGAGAAATTCCGCTTTTTCTTGTACTAAACAAGAATACTGATTCCTTAAATTCAGTAAGGATTTTAACAGATCGGGAGAGGCAGAAGAGGTGAGAGATTGCTCTAGTGAATGGATCTGATCCAGGAGTGAGTTGATGGCAGCTTATGTCTTCCGTTTACAGGTAGAGGAGAGCCTAATAAACTCGCCTCTCAAAAAGCATTTCAAGGCATACCATTCATGATCTGTTCTTGCGACAGAACCCTAATTATTTGCAATGAATGCTTGAATCAAGTCAGAAATCCTAGTAATAACATAATCTTCCTTTAAAAGCTGCGTATTTAAACGCCATACTGAGTCCCTTTGGAGGTTTTGGTTTAGCATGACAGTGACCCAGGCCACTGCATGGTCCAATATAACAATCTGTTCTATGGCAGAGTCATTTAGACCGTGTATAAGAGAACGGCTAAGTAAAATGTAGTCCAGTCGGGACCAGGTGGAGTGCACCATGGAGTGAAAAGAGAAGGCACGGACCCTGGGATTTTGCAAACGCCATGAGTCACACAGTCCGGCGGAATCGAGGAATTCAGCTAATGCCCTCTGGACATTGGAGGGGGACTGAAGCAAGGAATTAGAACGATCTAAGTCCTGCGTGGGTGGTAAGTTCCAATCCCCCCACCCGAGGATTAAGGGAAGTGCAGAAAACATTTGCAATTTGTTCAACAAATCCTGAAAAAATTCAGAATTTCCCCCCACAGGCCCATACACACTCCCAAGGACTAATTCAGTGCATTCCAATAGGCCGTGAACTAGTACATATCTCCCTTGTGGATCAGTAATTATCATTTTTGGTTGAAAGGCAATCGACTTGTGAATTAGGATGGCAGTACCGCCACTGGCGGAAGAGGTACGCGAAGCGAAAACTTGTCCAATTTCCAGTCTATGCAAGCCCACCGCTTCCCCGAGGAGAAGATGGGTTTCTTGGATAAAGGAGATATGGGCATGCAGTAATGCTAAGTGTTTAAGAACCTGAATTCTTTTATTAAGTTCACGAGCTCCTCTTACATTCCAGGTTATAAATTTTTTCAGGCCACTAGCCATTGAAATCTATAAAGCCCCATACATAACCAGTCCCTTGTAGTGAGAAAGTGCACCAATAAACCCCCCCCAACAGATATTCCTTGGAAACTATAAGATTGGTGTTCCCGCAAGACCCCAAAAAAACATGAACATAAATCCGTCCATTAAAACAGTTGTAAAGTGAGGGGAGACCTTATCATTAAAAGTGAAGAGAAGCGGGACACCAAGGTTGTCTGATACCTCCCCTCCCCATAAACCCTACGCTCTTATAACTATATACAATTAACTCTCTACCCAACTTTAAGATCAACTGAAAAACCTCATTGCTCCTGAATGGTAGAGACCCCATATGTACCCTTTTATAACTACCCTCTATAACCATAACTAGGCATGCAAAACTGAAATTAGCAGCTTCGGGCATAGAATAAACTGCTAACCCTAATTTAGACATAAGTCTAATCCAACCTAAAAAAACAAAAATAATCCCCATAGTGCCATAGAATATAGAGAAAGGGACGAGAGTAATTAGGGTACATCCCCCCCATACACCAGTATGTGTGGTAGGCTATTCCTAAGCCAATGCCTCTCTCCTCCCACCCCCACAAGACCTTAATCAAAAGGTACTGTAGTTAGTCTTGATCCAAATAGAGATACTCCATGGAGTTATGAGACAGGTCACCCCTCATATGCAAAGTCTTATTACTGTCGGCCTGCCCAGAGGGAAGCAAGGTCTGCACCAGAGACACTGAAAGAGGTAATAAGGAAAAAAAGAGAAGGTGTAGAACAAACAGGAATGCAGAGAAAGCTAGCTGTAAGCATTGAAATACAAAAAAATTATGACAGGGAGCAGTAAAAAATTAAAAAGAGAATGAAAAAGGAAAACGAGAAGGAGGACTGAAGACCTATAGAAAAATATCAAAAGGAGATAGGCTCTTTATGCAGGGATTAGGCTTCGCTAGCACCCCAAATAAAACAAATCTGGAAATGTAGTATGGTAGAGAAGCAGCCAGAAGAGAGAGGATTAGTAATGAGCAGAGAGGGAGATAAAAGATGGTATTTCCAGCCTTATTAGCATAAAGCAACATAAAAAATATCTCAAAGGGGAGTAGATAAGCTAAGTGACCCCTTGAAGATACGGCTGTTTCCCAGGGGAGCTAAATTGGTAACAGGCCAGCACTGCACCATAAAACAGCCGCCACTGGAAACAGCTAACTACCCAAAAAGAGGTCCACGGGAAAATGGTGCCTCGATGCAGCGTGGAATCTTCCAGGCCTACAGGCCACCGCTCACCTCCCTCTCAGTCCGTTGCCATCCTCTCCCTAATGGGGAATACCTCCCCACACAAAAGGCATCCGCTGGACTGAACGGAACAATGGTAAGCCAGCTGAAAAGGCATTCAAACTGTCAAAAGAACTTTCTTGATAACTTGTAATTTGGACCACAGCATTAAGGTTTGAATAATGAAGGCAGCTTCTTGCTCAGATCAGCCTGAGCATGGTCAGCAGAGTCAAATGAAAGCCATACTCCATCCACCAAAACCTGCAGACGGGCTGGGTATGCCATACAAAACTTAATACTGGCTGCTATCAGCTTGCTGACTGCTGAGTGAAAGGTGTCTCTCTTCTGGTGAGTTTCATAAGGCAGGTCCTGAGTAATCCTTAATCGTTTGCCCTCCCAATGTATAGCCTGTAGCTCTCTGACTTTCGCCAGGATGCGTTGCTTTTCCAAGTAATTAAGCAAGCGGATGATCATCGGACGAGGGGAGGCCGACTCCTCCGGTTTCAGGCGTAGAGACCTGTGCACCCTTTCTATTAGATAAGTAGGGTTATGTGGGGAAGGACTCACAATCTTGGAGAGAAATTTCTGCATAAATGGAATTGCAGAGGATCCTTCAGCCCCTTCTGGTAGCCCAAAGATCAGGATGTTATTCCTCCTACTGCGCCCCTCTAAGTCTTCGGTTTTAAGTTGCAATTTAGTAATTTGTTGCCTGAGCTTTGTAATCTCTGGTTCAGTCTTGTCTCACCAGGCTTCTAGAGAGTAGGTACGTGCCTCGGTGTCCGCCGCACAAGTCCTGAGATCCGCCATCTCACTGCGAATATTTTTAAAGTCCGCGGCGATATCTTGAAGGGTTTCTTTAAAAGTTTGCAGTTCTTGTAAAAAGCGCTCTTCTGAGAGTGGTACGGAAGTTGACAGAATGCCCAATTGCTTAGCTGAGGAGTGCTCAAGAGGTTTAGCTTTTTTCGCCTGCTTGTCAGGCGAGACCGGAGGCGTGTGTCTGGGCAAGGCCGCTTTCATTTCGGACTCCATCTCGACGTATTAAGGTAGCAGAGACACCAGAAATTCGGCCCCAAAACTTCATTGGATAGGCAGGAGCAGTAATGTTGAGGCGATCCCCAGTAGTTTAAGCCAAAAAGCACTAGATTATAATAGATTTTCAGATAGGGGAGCGGGAGCCGAGGGAAACAGCAGCTAGCAAGCCAAAACCATCACGTGATCTCAATCCTCACCCCCCAGTCTACCGGAGGCTATTTTTCCTCCGGGTTTCAGGTTAGGATCTGGCGTCTGATCCTCTTAAGCGGTTGTCCACCCAGCGGCATTCTTACCCCAGGGGAGGGGCAGGGCTTTGGACCCTTTTCAATCTCTATGCTAAGGCTTTTCTTCCGTATGTTTGAAAGACCTCTTCTTTTCACCTCTTTACATCAGTGGCCTTCTTTAAGAGGGCTGTATCCCTAGTCTGGTCTGGGGTTGCTTTCACCAACCGAGATCCTTTTCAGGTTCCTCTCCCCTTGGATCTCTCCAGGTCCACTGCACAACCGGCCTCCTATCTGGGCCTCAAACAATTTTTTCCAGCCAGGGTCTGGATTCCTTTAGGTTCCTTGGGTTCCTAGAAGGTATGGTCATCAACTTACATTGGTGCAGTCTTCCTGCACGGCCCTCCCAGGTTGTGCCGTGGGTGGCCTCGTCGTCAGCAATGGTCTCAGGGCGCCTCCTCATCTGGGACTTCCCATCCCGGTTTCCTTTCCTTTTGAGGTTCCTGGCCCTTTGTTAGGCCTTGGCCTTATGGGGCTTCCCCATCACCTGACATTTGGGATGACTTGTCCGCTTTTCTCCCGACACTGGGTATCGGACCTGACTTTCATATGTTCCAGAACCCCCGGAGGGATGCCTTACCATTTCTTTGGGCTCTCTGACTTCAGGCCCCCTCCCATTTGCATTGGGACTGGTTATTCCCTCTCTTTCCTCAGACCTCCTGGGTTGCCCTGGGACCCAGGAACTTCTTCCCTGGATTTTTTTCACATTCATCTGTGGGGTTCCTTGCCCGTACTCTTCTAAGGGTCTCTCAGGTCACCTCGCAGTGAGAGAAGTCAACGGAGCCCCTTGGAGAGGCATCCTACCTGGTTCAGGTCTTCTGTCCTGTGGACCAGCAGCTCATGCCTTTGGCTCCAGGACTCCTTACTGGCATGTTGCTCTGTTTTTGTTGGTGAGCAGCTGACTCTCTTAACCTCCCCAGCTCTCTCTCATGAGGGTTTTATTTGGGGCAAGAAGTGTTCCTTTTTTCCCCAGTTCGTGAGGGCTTTTCACCTCACTTACCCAAGGTAGCATGGGGGGGATCCTAAACGAAGGTTCTGATTTTCATTGCAAGGGGGGTAGCTCCCCTATTGCCTGGGACTTGTTGGATGATAATGAACCTTACTCTTTAAGACTGGGCATTGGACCTTACTATTCTGGCATAGGTCCTCTATATTTTCATCCTGATGGGGCTAGGGTTGCACCCTTTCAGTTCCCACCATTCTCCAGGTCTTCTCCTCGTCCTCCTTCCCTTCTCCATAAGGGATGGACTTTGAGGCCCCTTTTGGAGGGTGCCTACCCTGCCAGGAGTGTGAGGGATGGTCTGTCAGGTCCTTTTTGGAGGATACCTCCATTACAAGTGCTAGTCGCTTTCATGCTCTTCCCCTTTGTCTCTGCTGTTTCGAGGTTTTCCTTGGAACACCCCTGACCCTTCTTTCCTTTAAAGTCAACAGGAATCACCGGCCTGGTGGTGGTGAGGGTTGAGGTGCTGAATGCCACACCTCGTGCTACGCCAGTGACCTGGGTTCGGGAATGGACTCAGGCCATCGCGGGTTGGCAGGGGAAGGAAGGGATCAAGCATCTGGAGGACTACTGTCCCTTCTCGGGGAGGGTTTCGGGGTCTGTGTCGCTCCTGGGCAGCCTCTGACAGCAGTTGGAGGCAATGCAGGGGAACTTGCAGAACACACAAAAAGTGGGGGCAGAGCTGCAGCAGATGTTGGCACGCTGTGCCACAGACATCATTGCATGTCCGAGCTCCGGGGTTGACAATAAGCAGAACCCTCCTGGACTGGGAGGCAGCGAGGAGTCCAGTGGACTATGCCCACATCCCCAAGACTGGGCTGACTCCCCAATGGCTTGGCCGAGTCCCTCACTGGATGGACCCACTAATTCCCAGGCCACCAGGTAGGAGAAGGCAGGCCCTCCCCTGGGGAATGATCCGGAGGGCTGGGATGTCCAGTTGGGGAGTGCCGAGGGGGAGTAGGGGCACCAGTCCAAGCGACTACCTCTGAAAGATGCCTAGTATTAGGGGGAGTATAAAGAGAGCTAATGCCCAATAGTTTAAGCCAAAAAGCACTAGATTATAATAGATTTTCAGATGGGGGAGCGGGAGCCGAGGGAAACAGCAGCTAGCAAGCCAAAACCATCACGTGACCTCGATCCTCACCCCCCAGTCTACCGGAGGCTATTTTTCCTCTAGTTTTCAGGTTGGGATCTGACGTCTGATCCTCTTAGCGGTTGTCCACCCCGGCGGCATTCTTACCCCCGGTGGGGGCAGGGCTTTGGACCCTTTTTTCAATTTCTATGCTAAGGCTTTTTCTTCCGTATGTTTGAAAGACCTCTTCTTTTCACCTCTACATCAGTGGCCTTCTTTAAGAGGGGCTGTATCCCCTAGTCTGGTCTAGGGGCTGCTTTCACCAACCGAGATCCTTTCCAGGTTCCTCTCCCCTTGGATCTCTCCAGGTCCACTGCACAACCGGCCTCCTATCTGGGCCTCAAACAATTTTTTCCAGCCAGGGTCTGGATTCCTTTAGGTTCCTTGGGTTCCTAGAAGGTATGGTCATCAACTTACATTGGTGCAGTCTTCCTGCATGGCCCTCCCAGGTTGTGCCGTGGGGGGGGTCATCAGGAATTGGATTTTTACCAGAGTCTCCCTTTCCTTCCAGGGGGAGACAGGGTTCTTTCTCCCAGTGAGGCTCTCCTTTTGACTGGCCTTTCGACAGGGCTTGCCTCTGTGAGTGGGTATCCTCTTAGCTACCTTCTTGACTGTCCTCTTTTTGAGGGCCAGTTCCATCCCCTCAGTGGGGGTTCCCCTTGGGACCCCCCCTTTCTTAATGGTTTTTGTCTTCTCCAATCCCTCCCCAGGGTTTGAGGAAGGGCCTTTTTTGTCTGTTATGGTCACCCCTTCCAGTTCGGGAAGAGGTCTGACATCAGACAATGCTACCTGGACTCGGTCCTGTTCCTCCATTGTCTTTTTTTCTCAGCGACCAAGAGAGGGTGCTTTCCTTCATAGAAGGCAAGCTCATATGCTGGATAACCCTTTGGCTCCCACTTCCCTTCTGGGATTTATCTTTCCTGTGGCCTCCTTTGGTTGGCCACAGTTTGTATGTGTCCGGGTGTCTTTGCCTGACACCTACTTTTTTCTGGAGGTCAGCCTTTGGCTGGGGATGTGCTTAGAGATCTCTTACCTTTTCTACTTATTGCAATCCTTTCTCCTCCTCCCAGGGGCTTTCCCTTAGGGTACTGTTTGAGACTCTGTCCTTACGGCGTTTCCTACTGCAAGAGCCCCCTCGATGCAAGATAATATAGTTACGTAAAAACTTACCCTAACAGTAGATCTTCAAGAGGAGCTCTTGCAGTAGGCACATCATTTTCCCTCCCTCCATCCCCCTGCTCTCTTGCCTCCTCAGTTTCTCTAGGCTCAAGGAGCCCTCCTTTTCTCCTGTTGGATCTTGTTTAAGGGTCTTCAGTGGGGGGAACTGAGGTGGGTGTGGGGGACCACCCCTCTTATACTGGATCGGACATCAGTGTGCTGATGTTGGTGGGCGGTCTCCCATTGTATACTGCTAGCTAGAAATTTTCTATATGGTCCTGGCACCTGGTGGCTTAGTCCTTACGGTGTTGCCTACTGCAAGAGCTTCTCTCGAAGATCTACTGTTACAGTAAGTTTTTACGTAACTGTGCTTTTTTTTTATTTCACATATGATGCACAGTATTTTTTGATCCTTGATAAAGGTAATAATTTGCTTAGACATGAATTATTTATTGTGTCAACTAAAATCTGGGTAGTATTTTTGGAAACAGAAAATTAAAGCTGATTTAAGATTTGTATGTGGGCTTCATAGCCCGTTGTTTTCTGTAAGTAGTTTTTGGGAAGGGATCGTAAATAAAATTGAAGCCATGACCAGCCCGATCCCTTCCACTTCTCTGTCTGCCAGTTCTGCCCCTGCGTTCAGATGTTTTGTGACGTAAGCAGGGAGAGCATGGGGCTGCATCCCATACAAGCCTATGGGGTTATTTTTCATATGTTTGTGCAACCTTGGATAACAATAAAAGCCACCGCTCAACTAATAGGGCCCTTATTAGTTGAGCAGTGGCTTTCATTGTTCTCCAAAGTTGCATAAACATTTGAAAAATAAGCTTTGAAAAATGACCCCATAGACTTGTGTGGGGTGTGCCCCTGCACGCTTTTCCTGCTTAGAAGTTACAAAATGTCTGAGTGTGAGGGCAAAACTGGAGGACAGGGAAGTGGAAGGATCGGCTGGCCATGGCTTCAATTCTTTACGATCCTTTCCTTCCCAAAAACTACTCGCAGAAAAATGTAACTTTTTACAGAGCTACACCTGCCCTAAGGTAGTGGGCTACGAAGCCCAAATACTTAACAAATGTTTGAAATTTACTTTAATGTGCTGTACGGTTAGCAATATATACGTTAAATTAAGAGATTTGTTAACCGTTACAGGAAATAATCTGCATTCAGCAGCATGGTTAAAATAATTATACTAAAGAATATTCTGAGATACCCACCAGGAAATGTTTTAATGGGAAAGAAGTACAGTAAAAATAAATATTTTTAAAACATTTAAATATGTTGTAAGAAAAAACAAGCATTTCTGTAGTGAAAATGGTGGAGTAATACCTGACATAGCACATTTAACAGGAAGTGTGATATACTGAAGAAGTGAGTAATCGATTTATGAATAACACATATAAAGTATTAGTTGCGTAAATTATATTTTTGACTAGAAAGCCTCCTTCCTGAAGAAGACAGATGGAGCGAAACGTTGAGCTTCTGTATGGAATAAGAAAATAAAAGTTTGAAGAATTTTGAATTCTAAAATTTGTGTGTGGCTGGTCTGTCCAGAGGGATTCTTTTGTTGTTATTATTCCAATACCACATCACTCCCATCCTCCGCCACCTTCGCTGGCTTCCTGTGCAATACTGCATCACTCCTATCCACCGCCAGCTCCACTGGCTCTCTGTCCAATATGGCAATGAGTCTCTTCCTCTGTCACCTCTACTGGCTCCCTATCTAATACTGCACCGCTCCCATCCAGTATAGTGTAGTGATTAAGAGCACTGAGCTGCAAACCTGGATAATTGGGGTTGAATCCCACAGCCACTACTTGCATGCTATGTGACCATGAGCAAGTCACTTATTTATTTTTATTTATTGAAATGTTTCACCAGAAAGGCACACTGAACAACAAGTTGCTTGTCTCCGGTGTGACCTGGGGCTGGGGGTACAATTGGATGAAGAATTAGACATACAGTTTAACATTTAAAATATACAAGAAATTAAACATTCAATTACATTTGTAACAAGACAGTTAAAAATAACATAAATCATTCAGTCGCATTTGTAACATAACATACAATTAAATATATCATACCTGTGAAATATGCATTTAATTACAAGTGGCATATCTGAGAAACATAGTAGTGAAGGGGGAGGAGAGCGTGCTGAGTCGCAGGCTGGGGGAGTGGAAGGTTTAATAGGTGATGTGAGTGATGGAGAAGAGCAGAGGCATAGGAGGACAGTTAAGGAGGGTTAAAGCAGGAGCAGTTAGATGAGAGAAAGTTGTGTAAGGCAGAGGCAAGAGAGTGGGAGAAGGAGTGCTGTATTTGGGGGGGTGGGAGTTCCAGATTTGCAGGAAACGATGGATAAAGCCTGACTGACCTATGAGAGCGGTGTGACGGGGGACCAACAAAGTGCGAGTGCCAGAGGATCTGAGTCAATGGGAGGGGGGAGGTCGGGAAGAGAGCAAGCATGAGAGGTAGGAGGGGAAATTTTCCTAACCAAAATTTAGAAGTGAGTTTTGCACAATGAGTGAAGTGCCTGTTGGCAAGCGAGGGAAGGGAAATGGTGTGGTAGAGGTCACAGTGATGAGTTCATGATGGAGTATCAAGGGCAAATCGATAGAAGTTAGTGTCCAATCTGGTTAGGGAGGATTTGAGAGTGGCACCATAAACTACATCATAGTAGTCAAAAATTGGGAGGATCATCTTCTGGACTAGTTCACGTTGCACTGTAGGAGGGATGCAGCTACGGTTCCTGAATAAGGCACCAAACTCGGTGTGCAATTTTTTTCAGGATGGCTTCAATGTGGCCAGAGAAGTTGAAATGTTGGTCCAACCAAACTCAAGGTATCTGAATGAGGAGGTGTCCTCTAATATTGAAGAATATTGTTAACTTAACTTCCCTATGCTCCCAGGATGCACCTGGAAACTTATAGAGACTTTCACATACCTCAAGGGTATAAATAAGGTTCAAGAGGAAAGCCTTTTTCAGAGAAGAGGATGCACAGGAACAAGGGGTCATGCGATGAAGCTGGAGGGAGGTAGAATCAGGAAATGTAAGAAAACATTTCACAGAAAGGGTGGTGGATGCCTGGAACAGCCTCCCTGAGGAGGAGGTGGTGGGAACAAAAACTGTAATGGGATTTAAGAAGGTATGGGATAAATATAAGGAAACCTTTGAAACAAGGAAAGGGAGGGTAAAGCCCGAGATCAAGTAGGGTGTATGGTGTGACTGTGTAGGTAGGGAACATGGGCGGATTAGGTGGGCTAAGTGGTCCTTATCTGCTGTCAAATTCTATGTTTCAAAGCAAGCTTCAGTTTAGTGTGTATTTCCTGGCAAAAACAATCCTCTGTCAGCTCCACTGGTTCTCTGTCCAATATCACCTCTCTCACACCCTCTGCTGGCTCTATATCCAATACCACATAAATCCCATCCTCTGCCACATCCTCTGACTATCTATCCAGTATCGCATCACTCTCATTCTCACTTCCCCTCCACTGACTCCCTATCCAATACTGCATCACTGTCATCCTCTGTCACCTTCACTCGCACCCTACCCAATACTGTATCACTCCCATCTTCTGCCACTTCCACTGACTCCAATACTGCTTCACTTCCATTCTCTATAATCTCCACTAGCTCCCTATCCAATATCATATCACTGTCATCCTCCATCACCTCTGCTGGGTCCCTAGCCAGTACCATATCTCTTCCATCTGTCACCTCCACTGGTTCCCTATCCAATACAACATCACTCCTATCCTAGCATAGCAGAAGCAGACATCCAGGAAAGGAACAGCAGCGAGTGAAGAGGTGACTGCTATCTCAGTGGAAGGGAAGTAACTGCAAATCTAGGTGCTTTTATTTTTACTTCTTTGCATTGCTATTGTGGAAAGGAGGAGTAGGAGTTTGAAGAAGGTTGTATAATAGCTACTTAAAGTCTCTTTGAGTGTGGATAGGAAGGTTAGGAATATAAAAAGCAGTTGCTCAGTCTATCTAAATGTGTACAACAAAGGGGGTAAGGGAAATTAAGAAAAGAATGTTTTACACTGATATAGGGGGGAGACGGGGAGACTTGGGAGTGTTTGGTATCCTGCATCTGGAAGGGTGGGGAGTCACTGGTGGGCAATCACAGCAATGGAAAGGGTGGTAGGCAGCAACAACTGCAGTGCACCAATCTTTCTAAAAATTGCCTGGAGTGTGGGAGGATATTTAGTGTGCAACCACATAGAGAAACTTAGAAAGGAGATTGAGGGTCTGCAGGAGGAACTAAGACAAGTAAGGCAGACTGGGGGTGAGTTTAGCCCAATACTGGAGGGAGGAAGAATGGGAGATGAGGGAGGGCAATTTAAGTCAACAGTGGTGAGGAGAGGGTCAGAAGAAGGGAAGCAGAGACAAGGGGGCCCCAGGCCACGAAGAATGATTGCTGGGGAAACCAGGTCAGGAGACAAAAGACAAATGGAAGGAAGAGATAGGGACTTGTGAGGGGAGGCAAAGAAGTGGCAAAAGTCATGGAGTGGAAAGGAGAGAACAGGTTACTATGAAGAGAGAGGGAGCGGGCATTTGTGAAGGGTCTTCAGAAAATAGTTTTGCACTGCTAGAAAGGAACAAGGTGGAGGAGGGAAATTACGAAATTAGAGGAGTAATTGATAAATGCCTGGACCAAACCGGAGTGGGAGGAAGTTCTGCTGGGAGAATTGCAACATGGGCAAAAGAGGGGAAATAATGTGCAGGAGGAAGAAGAGGAGCCGGAAATGAGAGAGGGAGATGAATGGAAGCAAGCAGGGAGTAAAAGTGGTAGAATCTTAGTGCTGGGGGACTCAGTACTAAGAGGAGTCAGGTGGGGTAGCAAGGGGGAGAGGCATAGTCGCATTTGGGTGGAGGCCATGCCAGGAATGACAGCGGAAAGGGACGGACAGTCTGTTCTAAAATATGCTAGAAGGGGTAGGGACAAGCCTCATTTAATTATACATCTTGGGATGAATGACCTGGCTGACAAGACAGTAGATATAGTCCAGAGGAGGTTTGAAGAACTAGGACAATTATGTGAGGGGGCAGGAAGATCAGTAACTTTTTCGGAGATACTTCCAGTGCCCAAGGCAAGCACAAGAATGCTGAGAATAGAGGAATTTAACAGATGGCTAAGAACCTGGTGTTGTGCTAAAGGGTATGGGCTGTAGGGGGGGGGGGACCTGGGAGGACAGACTACACTTGAGTAAGGAGGGAAAGAAAGTGTTGAAACAGAAGATGGAGGAGAACATAGAAGAAGTAGGGAATTTAAACTAGGAGCGGGGGGCTGGCAATTGGGCAAGAGACATGCAGAGACCACAGGTTTGGAAACCATATGAGCTTACCCCCCCCCAATAACGGTGACAAAGGACAAATGGCAAGTATTATTGGTGATGCTAGTAAAGGAGGGCAGGATGGGAGGGGGGGAAGGGTGGAAGGTGGTTACCCTTAATGCTAGGAGCCTTGGGAGGAAAACTGCAGAGTTACAGGTGCTCATGGGAGAGGTGGACATTGCAGCCATCACAGAAACATGGGCCACCCAATACAATGACTGGGTTCCTGTCTGTACCAGGGTACAGGTTATTTCGTAGGGACAGGATGATTGGGAAAGGAGGGGGTGTGGCACTATATGTGTAGGAAGGACTGAAGGGGAGGAGGGTAGTACAGAGTCACTTTGGATGCAAATCCAGGATTCCAACAATAGGATTCTTAGAATGGGAGTGGTGTACAGGCTGCCATCTCAGATGGAGGAGTTAGGGAACTAGCAGGACAGATCGGGAGGACCTGCGAGAAGGGTAGTGTGGTGATTGTGGGGGACTTCAACATGCCAGGAGTGGACTGGAGCACCCCAACAACCAGGAACAGAAGGGAGCAGGTACTGCTGGATGCCTTCCAGGACAGCTTCCTGCTGCAAATGGTCAGTGAACCAACCAGGTTAGGGAATACCCTTGACCTTGTGCTGGCAAATGGGGACTTTGTGAGAGAACTTACAGTGGAGGAACCGCTGTCAGGGAGTGACCTCTACTCAGTATGACTCACATTGGATATGGGCAAGGAAAGAGTGGAATCTGGCACGAGTGCTGGACTTCAGGAGGGCCAACTTTGGGAGGATGGGGGACGTGGTAAAAGGATACCTGGCCAGAATTCAATCTAGTATGGACACTAAACAGAGGTGGGAGCTCATGATGCTGGGGATAGTGGAGGCAAACAAAATCTGCTGCAAGGCCCAGAGCAAGAAGGCTAGGGCTAAGAAACTGAGCTGGTTGAGCAAGGAGGTCATGGAAAAGGTAAGGAGGAAAAGAGTTACCTTTAGGAAGTACAAGAAAACAGGGAGGGGGAGGACAGGGAGGAGTACTTGATGGAATCAAAGGAGGTGATAAGGGCAGTAAGGGGAGCCAAGGCATCTACAGAACTCAGGCTGGCACAAGGCATTAAGAAGGGGGAGAAGGACTTCTTTAGGTACATCAGGGAGAAAAGGAGCTGTAAGGACCACATAGTAAGCATTAGGAAGAAAGGGGGTTAGGTGGAAGCAGAGTGCGATAAGGCAGAAGCACTAAATGAGTACTTCTGCTCAGTATTTACTAAAGAGAAGAGGGTGGTGACGCCCAAGGGGGGAGAAATGGCAGAAACAGGGGTGACAGATGGGGAAATCATGGAGGGTAGTGTTTGGGAGGGTTTTTATTTTATTTATTTATTTAGTTTTTGTTGACTGGTACGTGCACTAGACAAATCGTGCCTATTTTTAGGCACAACCCTGGGGAGGGGGATACAGATGAATGCCAACTGACCTTGAACCAGATGAAACTGTTGGTGATATTTTTTTTTTTTTAGTGAATGAGGGAAATTTGGGCAGGACACCGGGGAAATCCCCCTACTGGCTGCTGTTGGTATGCTGCAGTCAGAGCTTGAGCTGGATGGTGTGAGTATAGGGGAGTGGGCCTCCTCCCCTGTGCTTCTATTCTCAGGGGCCGTGGAGGAAGTGTGTGTTATTGCAGAAGTCGCGATGGCGACTATCATCGAATCTGAGGAGCGCATGGATGTTGTTCAGGCTGGTGGGCTACTGGAGGTCGGTCCCACAGGAGAACGTAATTTACAATCTGTATTGACGGCAAAGTGATCGGCTTTGCTACAAGAACTTGCTGTGGTGGATGTGGAAATTGCTGCACTTCCAAAGGCAGCTCTAGGGCCATCTAAGGCTACTTTTTACCGGTCTGGGAAGACCCAGAATGACACAGTGGAGTCGGTGTCACTTGCAAGTGACACTCTGAATCCAGAAGCTGGGGCTGGCAGTTTACCAAGTGATTTCTCGGTGTGCCTACAGCCCCAGCAGGATTTACCCGTTGCCAATATACAAATACAGTTAAGTGGATGCGAAGCTTCTTCTGATCTGTGTGTGTTGCCTAGAGTGCTGAATGCTGCGTTTTCGATGAAGTCTAAAGGTCCAGAAGTTTTCTTCTTTCCGTCGTCGCAGACTCCTGGTTGGAGTAAAAAAGGTACTGTGGAACTTTCTGAAAGGCGAGCTTCCAAGGCCTCTAAAGACACTTCGACTTCTTTTTTAGACAGGGGACGTCGTGGTCTCCGGAAAAAGCTCTGCAAGGGGCTGGGTGGGAACAGGGTGATGGAGGGGCTTGGACTCCTGATTCTCAAGACCCCCCATATTTAAATATGCTACACAAAGTTGGGGAGTCTGTGGTAAATATGAAAGTTTTGAACACTAATGAACTTCAGGGGGATATTCCTGAAGGTGTTAAGCAAATGTCTGGTAGTGATGATTCTGTCTTAAACTTTGTTGAGCCTGCTTTGATTGTGAATGTTTCTAATCATTTACAGGATAATTCTGAAGTGCTTGATTCCCCTGTCACTGCCCTGTCTATGCCTCTAGAACCAGAGGGTCCAGTTCGGATGGGACCTGACCCTCGGTTACTAGAATCTCAGGATAAGGATCCTGATAGACTAGTAGGTTTTAAGCTGGCTGATTTGTTTTCATCTAAAGGTGAATCTGCTCCCAGGAGGAATGCGGTTCGCCTATTGTATAAAGGGGGGTTAGTGGATCCTCCGACTCGGCTCTATGTGGTGAAAACTCTACTTAAAGGGTCCATGAAATTTCTTTCCTCGGAGATATTTGCCCTTATTAGTTTGGGGAATCATAATTTTGATGTTGGTTTCAAACAAGTTTCCAGTTTAGATAGATTTTGGGCCCAATATGCTGCTTGTCAGGCCTCTTCTACGTGGTCTCCTTTTCATGCACTTCCTTTAACAAAACCTGCTGTTAGAAATATTAGTCATGTTTAAAAACGAAGGAGTACATATTGAGGATATTCTATTCTGGTTAAGACAACGCTGTGAGGTGCTTAATAAACCTACACCCACATTAGATAGTGAACACATTTGGGATGGGGGATGGAGGATTCGTGTAAAATTGTATTCCACGAATAATGGGCCTAGTCACTTACCGAGTTTTTTTTTTATTTGGGGAAAGACAAAGGTCTCATTTTTTATGTGGGACAGCCAAAATCCTGTTTTAAATGTGGTTCCAGAGCTCACTTTAGCTCCGCTTGTGACACTATAAAATGCAGTCATTGCTTTGATTTTGGACATGCTTCTAGTGCCTGTCTTAACCTTTTTAAGAGTAATTTGTGTGAACAAACTGGGCATGCATATGGTCGCTGCCCTTGGGCATCCCATAATAGGGATGATTGCCCGTCACATGTGGGATTGATTTCCTTGGCTCAACAGGCGCAGGATAAGATTAGTGCAGCTCGTGTTCAGACTCATAACACATCTACCTCTGGATCTGGGGAACCCCCAGTTAAGTCAAAGGACACTTGTGTTCAGGAAACTAGGGTCTATCCTCCATCTGTGGAGATAGATCTGACTGAGGGTGTTAAAGACATTCCTGTCCCTGAGATGCTTGGTTCAGAAGATACAGTAAGGGTTGATACCACAATGCCCCCCCCAGCCCGTAAACATGGTGTGTGGCACTGAGGCGGTTGGATTTGTTCAAATACCCCATAAGAGAACACGGAAAGGTGTGGCGGTGTTGGGTCGAGGTAAAAATGTGAGGGGTAATACATGGAGATCGGGGAAATAAATTTGCTGTTTTAGCTACAGACGTGTCTGATAAAGATTCAGTTGGGGAGGATACAGATAGCTCTTCTATTCGTTCCTGTACGGACACTGGGGGATTTAGACCCCATTGCGAAAAGGACTAGACAAAGTCGGAGGAGTAAGTCACCCATAGGTACCTAATGAAGGAGACTTTATCTGTGTGTACATTAAATGTCAACAGTATTAAAGGACCTAGAAAACTTTGGGGGGGGGGGTTAACCTTACCAGATTTCAACTGTGATATCTGTCTAGTGGATACCAGACTAAAATCTAACCATGAGCTTCAACAAGCCTCTCGGGCATGGACTTCTGGTCCTTCTTTTTGGTCCTCCGGTACTGACAAATGTGATGGAGTGGGAATTTTATTCTCCCACTCTGATTTCCGGGTATCACGGTTGGTTGATATTCAGCCCGGTCGTGCTTTATTGTTGGATTTTTCCTATTGCAGGGAAAGATTTCGGATTATTGGTGTTTATGCCACTCAATCTAAAGCACAGAGGGTTTCACATCTTCAGTTAATTCAGCCTTACTTGCATTCCTCTAGATTAATTTTGTGAGTTGGAGATTTTAATTGTGGGTTGCATCAGAAGGATAGAGGGTTACAGACCACAAAATTATTTTGCGATTCGGTCGCCTTGAAAGAAGTGGTTACAACTGCTCAGTTGTTAGATGCCTATCGATCGTGTCATGGGTCGGGGGGATTTACTTTTTTTAAAGGGCCACTGTGGACTCGTATTGATTTCATTTTTTTTATTTCGAGTGTTGCAGATTTTATCATGTAATACTCTGGGAGTGGAGTTTTCCGATCATGTAGCTGTTAAGGGGACCTGTTCTTGGAAGAATACTCCAAGATGTAAAAAAAAAATAGGTGGCGGCTTAATGATTCTCTGCTAGAGGACCATCGCATACAAAAACTATGGAGGAGGGAATGGGCAGCCAGACTTTCAGTGGCAGATATTTATGAAGACCCTTGTGAGTGGTGGGATGACTCGAACACAGATGGTGGCAAATTTTTCAGGGACAAGCTGCAGCAAAACATACTGCAACTTACTTATCATATCTAGCACTAAGGCACCAATTGCAGCATCTGATTTCCTTATCAGATACGACAGATTCTGATTATAGTGTGCAGATTGCAGTGATTTGCTCACAAATGAGATCTCTGCAATATGATAGGGTGAGTTAATTGGGGCAGGAGGCACGATTTGGGACACAGGTGACCAAGGGTGGGCTGAATGCATTCAAAGACTGCAAAGGATGGGTGGACTCTAAGTTTATTCAGGAACTCGGGTCACCCAGTGGTGATCGGGGTATCGGATCCAGAGGTAATGGTTCAGGTGGTGGAACAACATGTCCTTTCTATGTTGGGTAATTCTCCAAGTTGTGAAGATGCTAAACCCTTCTTAGAATCCTTACACCTTCCACCACTTCCTTTAGAGGAGCAAGAGATGTTGTCTGGTGATATTTTACCCACAGAGGTGGCGTTGGCCATTGACAGTCTAAACGTTACTTCTGCACCAGGATCAGATGGCCTTACTGCTCATTTTTTTAAAACGTTTAAAGAGGATTTGGTTCCTGCTCTAACTCTCTTATTTAATGATATGCTGACCATAGGTACAGTTACTAAGTCCATGAAGGAAACTATTTTAGTTCTCATTTTTAAAAAATAGGGTGATCGTTCTGAATTACAAAATTGGAGACCTTTAAATTTATTAAATGTTGATTATAAAATCTTGGCAAAAATTTTGTTGGCCAGGCTTATAAAAATTGCACCACGTCTTAGTCCCGCTCAGACTTGTGGTATCCCTGGAAGGTGCCAAAATGATAATTTAATTCTATTACGGGAATTGTTTGCGCTGGGTGAGAAAGGTAGGGTCTCTGGTTGGGTGTTGGGGTTAGACCAAGAGAAGGCTTTTGATATGGTTTCACATGATTTCTTATTTTTGGTGTTAGGTGCTTTTGGGATTCCTTGCCAGTTTCTCCTTTGGATTACAGCTCTGTATACGGAGGCTACAATCCTTCCAAATGTGAATGGTCGGTGGGGTAATCCTGTTATGATGGGTAGAGGGGTCCGACAAGGCTGCCCACTAAGCCCCCTTCTGTATAACTTTTGTATCGATACATTGATTCGGGCAATTTCTCTTTGTCCTCATATTTTGGGGTTAGGGGTCGCCCCTACATTGGCTTCAGTTAAAATCTTAGCATATGCAGATGATTTGGTTTTGATGGTGGATATTGGTACAGTTGAAACGGTTGTGTTACAAGTTCTCAATACTTACTCTTCGGTTTCAGGTTCCCGAATTAATTTTGGCAAAAGTATTGGGGTTCCTATTGGACAACCAGTTCTTCCTCAATCAGGTCAATATGCTGGGATACCAATTGATAGTCGCCCTTTTAAGTACTTGGGTATTTTTTTGAGGACTGATAATGTATGTCATTATAATTGGCAATTACCCTTAGGAAAGGTTGAGGGTTTGATTTCGGGATGGAAACAGTATCTGATTGGTAAGAAGAAACGTGTTATGTTGCTCAAAACTTTGGTGCTCCCCATTTTTTATATCTTTGTTATGTATTTCCTCTGCCCATGGATTGTTTTTCTAGATTGTATAGGATTTTTTTCAAGGGTTGTAGGGGTCTAGATTGAACCCAGTGAAGAGGAGCATAACCTATAGACCATATAAGGAGGGATGGGTTGGGATGATCAACCCTGTGGCTTTCTTTTACAGTATATTTTTTAACACTAATTTTGGGAAAGCCTTAAAACCAGGGATGGTGGTATGGAAACCCTTGTTGTTGCATTGGTTAATGCCTTGCCTTCCCAGTTGGGATTTGGGGAAAAAAAGGGTGGGTCTTTCGATTTTCTGATGTTCCATTATATGGGAAAGAAGCTATTAAGGTGGCGTTAGCTTGGGATTTACGTCCTCAGGATTTTTGTATTTTATCTAGATTACTTCTCTATGACACCATTTGGAGGAAAGAAGCTCAGGATAGGGTGGTTCTACTGTTTTGTCCCAAACATCGAGTTGAGTGGCTTCTTCAACAACTCTGTAATCCCCATCTGCCTTCCTATGTGTGGGATGTAGTCTGGTTAGGCAATTATGGGCGTCTTGAGTGTTAAAGGCAATCATAAGCACAAAGCCTTAGATGCACGATACTGCCCCAGGGTGGGTTGTTCTGTTATTGTTGAAACCCAACAACATCTTTTTTTGGAGTGTCCCTTTGCTGTCTCCTTTTGGACTAAGTTAGCTGGTTTGTGGTCAGAACCAATGCTGTGACATTTATCTTATGCTCAAATTATGTTTTGTACACAGGGTGCGTTATGTCAAAAACATCATGAAGACACTTTATTGTTTTTTCTTTAATTCGTTATTATTTATGGCAGGCCAGATGTATGCTGGTTTTACATTAAACATTGATTCCTGTATCTGAAGTAATTGATAATATCAGAATTGTTATTCGTGTTGTTAAAGTACAGGATTTTGATCGTTTTGTAGGCCTCAGTTTTTCCATTTATGGTCAAACTGTAATCTTTTTACAGGTATTTAAAGGGTGTTTCCCTTTTGTTTTGTAACTTCTGTATTTATATGTTCTGCTTGGTATGTTTTTGTCTCTTTGCAGTTTTTCTGTTTGTTGTATTGTTTGCTTCTTTTTTCTGTAATGAAGTTCAACTTTCTCAATAAAATTCCCCTACTCTTTGATAAGTGCCATGGGATCTTTAACATCCACCTGAACTACCACCAATCCAGGCAGATGGGACCTCAGTTTAACGTCTTTGAAGGCACTGAGGGTAGATAAGGCGCCAGGCCCAGATGGCATCCACCCCAGGGTACTGAAGGAGCTGGCAGAGGTCCTTGCAGGACCTTTGGCAGACCGATTTAATGCCTCACTACATTTGGGGTGTGTACCTCAGGACTGGAGGATGGATCATGTGGTGCCCCTCCACAAGAGTGGCCCCAAGGATGAACCGGGAAATTACAGACCAGTGAGCCTCACATCTATCATGGGTAAGCTAATGGAGACTATCCTGAAGGAAAGGCTGGTGGCCCTCCTAGAGGCCAAAGGACTACAGGACAGCAGACAGCAAGGCTTCATATGGGGCAGATCCTGCCAAACCAACCTGGTGGAGTTCTATGACTGGGTAACTAGGCAACTGGACAGGGGCCATGCAGTGGATGTCCTGTATCTGGACTTCAGTAAGGCATTTGACTCGGTGCCACATGGAAGGCTGGTAAGTAAGTTAATAGGCATGGGGCAGGTGCAAAACTGGTGAGATGGGTAGGGAACTGGCTTCAGGGAAGGCAACAGTGGGTGGGGAGCTCTCACACCCAAGGGTAGTGACGAGCAGTGTTCCACAGGGCTCGGTGTTGGGACCAGTGTTGTTTGGGATATTCATTGCAGACATATCATTGGACATCAAGAGCAAGATCAGTCTGTTTGCTGATGATACCAAGGTAGGAGCAGTGGTGGATGACCTAGGGGGATGGCAGGGGTTGCAGGATGATCTGGCAAAGCTTGAAACCTGGTCAGACACCTGGCAACTGGGGTTTAATGCCAAAAAGTGCAAGGTGCTGCATTTTGGGATGAAGAACCCAAGGAGGAGTTACCAGCTGGGGGAGTGCAGCTAGCCCAGACAGAAGAGAAGGATCTGGGGGTGCTCATTACAGGGTCAGTGAACAACTCAGCACAATGTAGGAAGGCAGCTGCAAAGGCCAACAAAATGCTGGGTTGTATTGCAAGGGGTATATCCTCGAGGAGGTGATTCTGCCATTATATAGGTCATTAGACCGCACCTGGAGTACTGTGTGCAGTACTGGTGCCCGTATCTGAAGAAGGACATTAAGTTACTGGAGGGGGTGCAGTGCAGGGCGACAAAGATGATCAAGGGGCTGGGGGACTTATCATACGAGAGGAGGCTGAGGGAGTTGAACATGTACTCACTGGAGGAGAGGAGTGACAGGGAGGACATGATTGAAACCTTTAAGTACATGAAAGGAATAAACAAGACAGGTACAGAGGGGCTGTTCAAAGTAAGGGAGGGAAGGGACACCAGGGACCATGATATGAGACTGGAGGGAGGAAGGTTCAGGAGGAGATGAGGAGACACTTTTTACAGAGAGGTGGTGGCTGGGTGGAATGAGTTACCTGCAGAAGTGGTATCTAGTAGAACAGTGGACTGCTTCAAAAGGGGATGGGACAAGACAAGGGGAAGGGTCAATGAAGGGGAAGGGTGGAAGGGAGGGGCAGCTGCAGAATAAGGGGTGCTAGCTGCACATTCGAGCAGACTTGATAGACCTCTAGGCCTTTATCTGCTGGCAAATTTCGTATGTTCATATCCTCTGCCACCTCCACTGGCTCCTTATTCAATACCAGATTTCTCCCGTCTATCACCTTCACTGGCACTATGTCCAGTGCCACATCACTCCCATCCTCTGCCAACTCCATTGGCCTCCTATTCAGTACCCCATCGCTCCCATCCTTCACTTCCACTGACTCACTGCCTCATCACTCACATCCTCCATCACCTCCACTGGCTCCTTATTGAATACCGCACTCTGAAAACTACACTACTTGTTTTCAAAATCCTCAATGGCCTTTGGCCAAAAGTTCATGTATATCTTTCCTTTGCATTATCAAGATAACGAAAGAACACTGTATAAAGCAAGGGCTGCATTTCAAGGGGCTAAAATTACAAGTATTTTTAGATCTTCCCCATTTGGTTCTTTTAAAAAGAAAATGGTTCAGCCCTATTAAAGATCACTGTGCAAAATGCTTATCACTTTTTTGCTATTACCTCTGGTGAAATTGAGAGCCAGTCTGGATGAGAGGACTTTTACACTCTCAAGATGCTGAGCAGCATTATAAAATAGATACATATAGTTCCACTGCATCTTTATCAGGGTATAGTAACAGCCCTTTCCGGAGGCTCTGGGCACCTTTACAGAATATAAAACACAATCAACTTGTAACAATACAAACAACTACACAATATAAATAAATATAAACACTCTAACAAATAACTATACTTTATAAATATTAAACAGTAAAACTCTTAATCATAGCTTCACTGGCATATAAAACCTGATACAAACTTGTGGGCTCCTATATTGCTGGGGATGTGTAAAATGGTTAAGTGTTGATGGAACTGACATATTTTTAAACAATGTATATTTGTTTAGACTGCTGAACCTGAGCCCTACCTTCCCTGTATTCCAGGAAGTAGGTGGAGAGTGCCTGTAGTTTGAGAAATTGGTGTGGCAGAACTACAGATCACTAGCATCAATCTTATTATCGCGCTGGTGTGAACCTAGCACTTTGGGGATATTCTAAGTATACCCTCATATGTTTTGCAGCTAATTTTAGCTTATTTTAAAATGTTTAGTTTTACGAGTGATCCGTGACCCCTGGAGACACTTCCGGGTCACGCTACCCTTTAAAACTATGCCCTGCTGCGTCGGCATGTCGGCTGGGTTACTGGGCTCTGGCCCAAAAAATACTACAAAAATGGACATGGATACTGGGCTGGATTTTATATGCTGTAATAGTTGTGGTATATATGCATATAGAGAATATTGCCAAGAGTTTAAATGTGAAAATTGTATACAGATATGCACTCTAAAAATCGAAATTGTACAACTAAAACAGAGTGCGCGCAGACCCAAGCTGATATAAGCTGCTTGGAGCAATATATTGATGCAGTGGTAGACACTTTAGATCCTGCATAAGAAAAGCATTTTTCTTCTCCTGGGGAACTAATAAATGGAAATAACTCTGATGAAGGAGACTGGTTTTTGGTTCAGAAAATGGCTGGAAAGAAGGAGAGAAGAAATATAGGGGGTAGTTCAAATACCCTAACTACAAATCGATATAGTGCACTTCAAAATGACTCAAGTGCCGAACTTACACCTGAGAATGATAGTATATTAAAAGAAAGGTCTACCACCTCCCCCCCCGTTAGTTTAGACATTCCAGAGACAAAGATGAAGCAAACAGATTCCACTATTATTACTTGTTCTGCAGAAACCTTGAATATATTTGACAACAGGTCTAACAAATCTATGAACATTCCTAGGGCCATTCTGGTAATTGGTGACTCGGTGATATGTTATACGGATCACATAATATGTAAAAATAGAAACCCTTATACCACAGTCAGTGTCCTGCCAGGTGCTGGCATTGATAACATAAAGCAACTCCTTACAGGTCTTCAAGAGCATACACAGACCCCGGTTACTTTAATACATGCAGGAATTAACAATTTAGGTAGAAATTCTATGTTAGAAATCCAGAGAGATTTTGAAATTATAGGGGATACAATTAGAAGCCAAGGAGGGGACTTGATTATTTCTGGATTACTACTAATCCCCAGAGCAAATCGTCATAAAAGGCAGGATATTGTAACATTAAATGACTGGTTGAAACGATGGTGTTACAGAGAGCGATTTACCTTCTTAGAAAATTGGGAAGGTTTTATAAATTGGGTTGTATGCTAGAGACGGGCTCCATCTAAACAAGCAAGGAAAGCGTATTTTTGCAAATAGACTCAGGCAGCAAATTGAACAAAATTTAAACTAAATGATAGGGGGGATGTTATTACACCTATGGTTAAACAAAACAATACCGCTCTCCAAAACTCACCAGAATGGAATGTCCTTCTTATAAATGCTAGAAGTTTAAATAATAAATATGATGATTTATTATATACCCTAAAACAGCAGGAGGTTCATAGTTGTGCAATTACTGAGACCTGGTGGAGGGAAGATGATCCTTGGGATTAAAATATCACTGGGTATACACTATTTTATAAAGATAGAACTAGTAGTAGAGTTGGAGGAGTCACGCTCTACATTTCAAATAGCATAAAAGTTGAAAATATTGAGTTACCACAATGACCCACTATAGAAGCCTTATGGGTTAAGATATATTTAAAAACTTCAAATTATATAAATTTAGGAGTAGTCTATAGGCCACCCTCAATAGCCATAGAAGAAGACTCTATGTTATTGGAGTATGTAAATAGTGTTTCATCCACTAAAAATGCTATACTCATGGGTAATTTCAATCTCCCAGGGATAAATTGGAATACTCTCAATACTGTAACTCGAGCTGAGAGTGCTTATCTTGAGTCCCTTCTGATAAACAACATGGAGCAATCAGTGAAGCAAAATACTAGGGGGAATAATATATTAGATCTAGTTCTGCATAACTTAGGTACTAGCGTAACAAATTGTATCTAGTGACCACTTTATGGTTAATTTTACTTATAAAGGTGTCTTTGGTTCTGATATAGGTAGTACAGTCATTTACAATTTTAAAAAAGCTGATTTTGAGGAACTGAATAAAGAATTGACATCTTGGGCCTGGGAAAAGGAATTTAAGAACAAATCCCTAAATGAAATGTGGCATATATTTAACACTAAACTATCAACAGTAATATTGGAACATATTCCACAAATGAAGAAAAGTGATAAAGTGAAACAAAAAACTCCCTGGATTAATGCTAAGGTCAGAAAACTTATTAAACAGAAAAATAGGGCTTTCAAAAGGGCAAAACTTAGTGGTACGCAAAAAATCTGGGAACACTATAAAAATCTTTTGAAGATAACTAAAAATAATGTCAAAGAGGCAAAAAGGAATTATGAGGTTAACTTAGCAACAAGGGTCAAGGACAATTATAAGTCCTTTTGCAAATATGTAAATAATAAAAGGGGGGGTACTCCCACTTTAGGCCCATTAAAAGACCAGACTGGTAATTTGTTATTAGAAAACTCCCATATGGCATTATTTATTTATTTATTAAATTTTGGTAACCGGGTGACCCACTGGGCCCTGAAGGTCCCTTTTTCGGGGGCGACCCGGGGTTTACATGGTAAAAATTACAACATAGTACATTACTTAAGAAGGCATCCAAACATACTACAGGGTTATACATAGTTGTACATCTGCTGGTTACATATGCTGAGTTCGGCATTTGGTTAGTGCAATCATAAAAGATACTACCCTAAAGTGAAGGGGGGGTGTAGCCCCCTGTTTCATAGGTGGATGTAGGGCTGTGATATTTTAGGCTTACACTTGGGGGCCCTATTCCTTTAGCAGTTGCACTTGGAGGTGGACATCATATGTGCCTTAAGCCTTGTGTGGAAGCTGTTGAGAGAGGTAGCTTCCTGGACTCCTGGGGGCAAGGAGTTCCATAGGGTGGGGGCGGTGTGGGCAAACGGCTTGCCCCTGCCTTGGTTCTGACCCTGGACACTGCTAGGAGTGTCCGGTCTGTCGTGCGGAGGAGCCTAGGGTTACTTTTTAGGGCGATGAGGCTGGGGGGAAGGGAGGGGCTGAGTAACTCAAAGGTTTGGCAGAGTAGAGGGTACTGGAGCCGGGCTTCCCAGGAGGACCATTTTAGTTGTGACAAGTGTACGCAGTGATGGGTCCTGAGGCGGATTATTATGTGAACCGAGTCACCTTGTTATACCAGAACTTGGAGTCGGTTCGTCTCTTGTCTGGCTACTCCCTGGACCACCGGGGCCGCGTAGGTAATGGTCGGGAGTAGGACGCTGGTGGCAATAGAGGCCCTGGCAGCTGGTATCAACTGGTCTTTCAACCTGTATAGAGTCCCAAGTTTTGCATGAATATTTTTAGTTACCTTATCTGCATAGTCCTTGAGGGTGAAGCCCTGGTCCAGGGTAAGGCCAAGGTATTTTAATGATTTGACCACCTCTAGACTGCTGCCTGATGCAGTAGTCAGTTGGAGGTGTTGGCTTCTGTCACGACCGAGGGCTCTAGGTTGAAACAGCATGGCCTTGATCTTCACATTCAATCAGTATTTCACCTCAGTTTTTAATATTAAAACTCTAGCAAAAAAAATCATAATTCACATATAATACCCAGAGTGCACTTTATTCAAGCATTAGACATCCAAAAACGTCTACAAGGGTTGGATCCTAATAAATCAGTAGGCCCTGATGGTCTTCACCCTCATATTCTTAAAGAATCGGCTATCCCCTTATCAGGACCAATTGCAGCAATATTTATGCAATCCATTGAAGAAGGACAGGTTATTGATGTATGGAGGCAAGCAAACGTGGTGCCCATCTTCAAGAAAGGTTCTAAGCATGAAGTATCAAACTATCGGCCTATTAGCCTGACGTCTATCCTAGGTAAAATCCTTGAGGGAATCATCAAGGAGCATACAGGGGAAGTGTCACAGTCTGATATTTCCCAGCATGGTTTTGTTAAGGGCAGATCATGCCAGACAAACCTGGAATTCTATGGCAGAGTTAGTATGGCCTTGGACAAAAATGAGGCAGTGGATGTAATTTTTTTGGAATTTTTGAAGGCCTTCGACAAGGTCCCCCATGGTAAACTGTTAGATGCATTGATAGATATGGGTTTAAGTGGTAATATTACCAGATGGGTGGAATCATGGTTGACTTGTAGAACCCAACAAGTTTGCATAAAAGGCTCTTACTCAGGATGGGAACAGGTGTTTAGCGGAGTCCCTCAGGGCTCTGTGCTCGGCCTATGTCTATTTAACATATATATTTCCACATTAAGTACTTCGACTGGAGTATGGTTAACTAAATTTGCAGATGATACCTGTATTGGTCATATTGTAAACAACCTTGAGGATGTAAACACCTTACAGCTTGCACTTGGTGAACTTGAAAGCTGGGCAGATAAAAATAAACTAAATTTTAATGTTAAGTGTACAGTCATGCACTTTGGGAAAAACAATCTACTGGCCAAATACAAGTTAGGAGATAAATTATTACAGGAGGTTGGGGATGAACGGGACCTGGGTGTAAGGGTAAAAAATGACTTAAGTCCAAGACTTCACTGTCAGCAAGTCATTAAAAAAGCTGGGGGAATACTTCATTGTATAAATAAGCATATTCAAAGTAACAGTAGCAAAGTGTTGCTCTCCTTGTATACTTCCTTGGTAAGGCCGCATCTGGAATATTGCGATCAGTTTTGGTCTCCACAAGACCATGGTTCAAAATATGCTCTGGAAAGAATACAGAGGAAAGCTACTAGGAGGATGTATGAGGTTAAAGGCTTAAATTATGATGACCGTCTAAATCAGTTGGGACTTTTTTCCTTGGAATATCATAGGATGAGAGGTGACCTTTGTATGGTTTTTAGAGCACTCCATAATCTTTTATGGAACCAACTGGGACTGAAATTTAGAAACAGCATTTATGAAACAAGGGCACATCCATTGCAACTAAAAGGAGAATGCTGTAAAACAAAAAAAAGAAGTTCATGGTTCACAATCAGAGTTGCTAAAGTTTGGAATAAATTTCCCTTAACGGTGGTGACTAGTGATATCCATGCTATCTTTAAGACAAGACTCGACAGCTATCTATGCGAAAATTCAGTAAAGGGCTATAAGTAAAATTTGGCGAGCAATATGGACCTCGGTCTCTTTCGCTCTGATATCCTATGAAACCTAGTCCCCAAAGGCTTGTAGGAAGAGAAAGGACTTAAGTTTCCTTTTCAATATTTCTAATGAGGGGGCCTCCCTCGGTTACCCTGGCAGAAAATTCCAGAGGATCAGAGTGGCCACCTTGAAAGCCCGATCCCTTGAAGACTTGAATCTCACTCTGGAGACCTCCAGGAGACCCTCCCCAACTGACCAGAGAGAATGTCCAAGGGCGTAAGGATGCAGAAGCTCCTTCAGGTAGCCTGATCCAGTCCATGCAGGGCCTTATAGGTCAGTAGACCTATTCTGAAGAAAGATGCACCAGTGCACTGGCAGTCAATGCAGTTCGCGTAGCACCAGCATAATATGGCAGGATCTTGAGAGACCTGTCAATAGCCGGGCTGCAGCATTCTGTAATGGCTGCAGGCACCACATTGCACCCCCCCTTGACCCGGAGGTAGAGTATGTTATAGTAGTCGAGCCTCGAGGTAACAAACACATGTGTCAGTGTCGCCAAGTCTTCCAGGGAGATAAGGGATCTAATTCGGGCGATATTTTGGAGATGGTAAAACCCATTCAAGATGGTTGCCAACACCTGAGAATCAAGTGTCAGCTCACCATCTAGAAGGATGCCCACATTTTCCACCTTAGTGGAGGTCTCCAGTATGGCTGGGCCAATAAAAAACCCTAGATCCTCCCCAGAGGCCCCCAACCGACCCAGCTTAACTACCAACACCACAGTCTTCCCCGGGTTGAGGCCCAACCAAATAGATGACATCCATGCCAGGATCTCAGACAAGCATTTATTTAGCATGTCAATCGCATCCGTTCTTCCCAGTGCGAAAGACAGATAGAGCTGAGCGTCATTGGCCTAACAATAAAACCCAAGCTCATACTACTTTATGACCTCACTCAGGGACAGCATATACACTGCAAATAACATGGGGAGAGGACAGAGCCATCGGGCTTGAGGAATAATTTCCCAAGACCACCCTCTGGGACCTGCCCCAGAGGAAGGACTCAAACCAGCTGATGACCTTACCAATGAGTTCTACATACGCCCGCAGCCTGTCCAACAACACCCCATGATCCAGAGTGTCAAATGCTGATGAGAGAATCGAGGAGAATGAGAATAGATCTCTGTCCCCTGTTTCTCGCCCTGAGCAGGTTATTCAACATCTGTACTAATGCAGTCTCCATGCTATGCACAGCCCTAAATCCAAACTGGAGAAGCTTGTAGATCTGGACGTCCATGAGGTGACCCTCAACCTTCTTTGCAACCACCTTCTCAAGAATCTTCCTAAGAAAGGGGAGATTTGAGGCAGGTCAGTCGTTAGCCAAGATGTCGGGGTCCAAAGATGGTTTCTTCAACAGGGGCTTCACCACAGCCTGTTTAAGAGGCTCAGGAAAAATCTCTGTCAGTAAGGAACACCCAACAACCATAGGAAAAACTGGGCCCAGGACCTCAACGCAATGAACAAGTAATCGCATCTGGCTCAGGTCCAGGTCGCAGAAAGTTGGTTTCAGCCTAGAGATCATCCCACAGACCTCCATCATTGTCATCACTTGGGACTTCCTCCAGGGAGGGTGGATGCACCCATCCCCCCAAGGCTCAAACCTATCGGATTGTAACAATCTGCCAGGAGAAATCCCAGCCCTAACAGAGGACAAACCTGTCTGAGAAGAACCGAGCAAACTCCTCACATTTTTGAGTTGAAAAAGCTCTAATGGGTTCCAGAAAGGCCATATGTAAAAGCCTGACCACCACCCGAAAGAGCTGAGCCGGTTGATTCTTCCCAGCTGCAGTCGCCTTACATGTAAAAGCTGTCTTTTTCCTGGTGATTGCATTCTGATACTCATCAAAATGAGCCATCAGAACCAGTCTGTCCTCCTAGGTCCTGGTCTTTCTCCAATGCCTCTCTAACCTCCACCGCCTAGTCTTCAGCGCTCTCAGCTCACCATCAAACCAAGGCGAGCCGAGACATGAAACCAGCGGGTGTACAAGGGCTGGCAACAGAAGGTCCAAGGGCCCCATGACAGCCCTAATATAGGCCACCACTGCCTCCTCAGGACCCTCCAGGCAAGCCTCCAGCACAGACAAAATGTCCAGTGCCGCCAACAGTCCCTCTGGTTGTAATTCTTTTTTTTCCTCTCCTCCCAGGCCTCCTGGTTGGCCACTCCTTCAGGCCACCAAGGACCACCACACTCCATTGCCATCCATTGCCCCTGTCAGCCATGACCCCTGGGTAACCCAATGTAACCCTTCATTGGGAGATCCTCCCCCCGTGGGGCAGGACGGAGGGAGAGAAGCATCCATAGGCACAGACACGTGTCCCAGGAACGGCGGGGTCAGCTCAGACACTTCCAGGCTACCATAGCAACAGGGACTGGCGGCAGTCATCAGTCAACCGGGAGCAGATTTTCCACTTTTCTGCCCCACCCCCCCCTCCCACAACGGGATGGCCATGGCAGCAACCTAGGGGTAGGGGCATTCAGCAGCGTGTTGAAGCATCATGTCACCAGGAATGCAACCCCAAGCCATTTCTAGGTGCCAAAGGATGCTCTAAACTCCTTTCCTGCTGGACTGTGCTCCTGACACCTGGGCTCAGGGCATGAACCCACGTCACCAGCGTGCCAAGCAAACACCTTCGCTTGGCACCACAGAGCTGACGTAACCCTTTTAAAGGGTGAAACTGTACCATTTCCACAGGGGAGGCAGTATAGCGCAGTGGTTTAAGGCTCTGAGTTGCAAATCTGGTGAGATCCAGCAGACCAGACCTGGGTTTGAATCCTACAGCTTCCACTTACATACTGTGTGACCCTGAGCAAGTCACTTAACTTCCCTGTGCTCCCAGGTTGTGCCTGTAAAAAAAAAAAAAAGCTTTCAGCTTAGTGTGCTAATCCTGGTTAAACACAAAAAAAAAAAAGGGGGGGGGTTGAAGCTGAACCTGATGGTGCAATGATCCGACCAAACGACCGGATCAATCTCAAAGGTGTCAGTCTCAAGCCCCAGGGAGAACACCAGGTTGAGTGCATGTCCAAAGCGATGGATCCCAACTGTGGTCCCAAGAGATAGGCCAAGAGCCTCTATATTAGACAGGAAGTCCTTGGCACAAGAAGAACCCTCGTCGTCCACCCTGGTGTTGAAGTCACCAAGAACGAGCCCTTTCAGTGACTCCAGCACCCTCTCGGCGATGAAGGACATCATCTCCTGGAGGAAGTCCCTGTCCGAACCAGGTGGATGATAACAAGGAGCACCCTAAAATACACCTCAAGACCCTCACACTCTAAAGACCAGGTGTCCCCCTCTGGGTGCACCACCAGCCCCCAGCTCTGACCTAAAACAAATGGCCCTCCCAATCCTTCCATGGGCAGTGAATCACAGAAAAAATATCTGGGACTGACTCCTCCAGCACTGGGATGGAATCATCCCCCAGCCAGGTCTCCGTTATGCATGCCAGGTCAACCGATGCCACAAGACCCACCATTATGGCGGTCTTGTTTGCCGTCGACCTGGCATTGCACAACACTGCCCAAAGAGGATGAAAGGTGGAGGCTGGTCCCTCAGCTATCTGCCCCTTGGTCTGGGAGGTTCCCTGATCAAAAAGACAAGGCATGGGGGGCCCCCGTTCCAGCTGCCACCTCATCCCAGGGTGTTTCCTGGTCCCCACAACCCCGTTCGGTCTCCCTTCACCAGTATCCCCCTTAAATCTTCCACCTCTCTCTGTCCTCCTTACAAATCCCAGCTCAATATAATGTTAATAAACTGTGGCCCACAGGAGTGGGGTCATGAAAAGGACACAAGACCTTAAGGAGAATAAACTAACCGAGGGGACTGCACTGAAAACCCCATTACCAAATCACTGCACTAAATCTGCAACTCAGAATTGAAATTTAAACTAATAACACACAGTTTTAAATACAACCCACCCCAACACAAACCCTTCCACCTCCTATCACACCACAACTCACACACTCCTCACTCGCTCCAACACTACCACCTAAACCTACCAACAAACACACCCTCCACCCATAAAACTATATTTAACACCCAACAAAATTTACAAACGATTATTTTAAAAAAAAAAAAAGTCCAGAGTTCAAGAAGTGGTCACCAGAGTTAACTCAATGTTGTAAAGTCCCTTGAAAGAGCTCTAACTCGGGAATCAAAAGCCCAATCACTAGGCAGTAGATAAGCCCTGGCCAGCCCTGCCAGTGTCCACAGGGGAATGTCCGCTTCCAGAGCACATGTTAAACTTCAGCAGAGCAGGGGTCTCTCACCCCCCCAAACTGCAACCATCAAGACTGACCCTATTCCAGTAACACTGATTGGCCCTCTCACGGCCCCATGCTACCTCCAGGCTCAGGTCCCTGAACACTCAAAGTACTCCACATGCACAGATATGGCAGGCTGATATTCAGGCAACAGACATGATTCAGTCACAGCAAGGGAGTCCCAGTTCCAGTGGCCCCTCTCACGGCCCTGAGCTCACCTCCCAGTTCCAGCCACTTTACCTGCACATAGTCTGACCTTCCTTCTCTGGTGGTCCTGGTTCCAGGCAAAAAACGCTGCAGGCCACAATGGACAAGTTCTCTCCTTTTGCCTGGCAGTTCTTCAGAGTGCCCTCAAATAAAGCAGTCTGCCAGAAACCTGCACTCCTTCACTCCTCTGGCTGCTCCACACCACCATACACCAAACTGGCCAACTTCTGCCTCCATTGCTCTGTTGACCAATGCTCTGAAGACCTCCAGTTGCGCTCCAAAGAAACAGCACCACTGACAACTTGGGGATCTGCACCGGCACCTCCCTACCCCGGTAAGTGCAACGCCAGGCACACCATTCTGAAAACTGTAGACCTTTCTGAGAGAAAAAAAAAAGCTAAACTCCTACCACTATCTCACTCACACTTTCCACCTACACTACACCACTAACTAAAAGTAAGCAAAGAAAATGACACTGGCAAATAAAAATAAATAAATCACAAACAAAGATTAAAAAATAAAACAAATAGGCAAGAGTTAGTGAATAAGTGCTAAAAATATTGCGAGGACTCCCTATTAGACTCCTGATGTGTAGCCCAGTGTGGCATCTACAAGCAAGAAGGGCAATCAGGAATGTACCCTAAAACAAGATCTTAAACAGATGTCAAACCTGGATTTGAGTTACTATCGATAAGAGGAAGGAGGCAACACCCAGTAACCTGACACTGGAAAGTTCTGAAGACAATGGAGATTCTGCTGCTGGAGACCAGCTGAATGCATTAAATATAGATACACAAAAGGAGAAAATAAGTAAATGAAGGTCAAATATTTTAATGTTTAACAACTTTTTTTATTAATATTTATCTCACTTCCAGTATAAGCATGAAATCTGAATATAAAAAAATTAGGATAGTGTAGCTGTTAATTTAGAAACAAAACATGAGATATTAGTGACTGGAAAATGTAGGACTCCATTAAGTGGAGCTCAGCACTGTAAGGCAAGACTGTATATGGTATGACCACTTCTGAAGAAAAGGGGGGCTGCCCTCTACCAAATTTTTGGCAGAGGGGAAAAAAGGCTAATCATTTAGGGTGAAAAGTATTAATTAGTAAATTAATGGAATTTACTAAATTGTGTAAACAGGATTATAGTTATGAGGGGGAAAAACTGAGAAAAAAGTGGATGTTCAATACATTTTTATTTTCATCTTGATGAGAAACTAACAGAAAAAAAAGCCACAAAAGGACCCAGCGGGAGCCAAAAATTTTCAGGAGGGCCGGCGCCGAGATGGAGCCGCGAGGAAGCGGCACCATGAGCCAGGCTCATGCGGTATAGACTATCTCGGTGTCGACCCTCCAACCACCTCAGTTCCTTTTTTCCCCCGCTGTCAAGTGTGCTTCAGTGATGACGTCGCTCATGGTGCCGTTGACTGTGGTGCTGACTTCTCCGATGCCAAGGTCCTTTTCGGCACCGATTCTTTTTCCTTCTCTTCTTCCTTCTGGTTTTCATTCCGTTCCTGTCTATACAGTCTCCCCGGACTGTCAGGAGATGATTTTGAGCCCGATCCGGATCTTCGGCTGGGTGATGATGTTGATGCCGATTCTGCCCTGGGGACAGAGATCAATCCTCCTGCAGAGCCTGTTGTTGAAGACCTTTCCTTTAAGTCTCTGCTCAAGAATTTAAATTCTACTCTTCCTCTCCAGACCACGGAAATCAATCCTGGGAAGCTTCTGCGTCTCCAATATCTACATGTTATGGAAATCTCTATGGATTTAACCTCTCTGGTACAGCCCTCTTTTGAGACTCTTTCCCAGATGGTGTGGAAGAATCCAGCTCTTATTCCTTCTGTGGCCAAGTCCATAGATAGGAAATATGCCCCTCCCAAGGATCGCCCCATCTTGGCCTCACAAGCCTTTGCTGATGCCGTAGTGGTCCTGACAGAGAATGATAAGGCTGTGCTCCCTCACAAATCTACAGCCTGTCCTATAAACAAATAATCTTGCAAGATAGACACCTTGGGTAAGAGAGTCTTTGCTGCCTCAACCCTGGGCATGGGCATGCGCATTGCCAGCTACCAGGGCTATTTTTCTCAATATGAGTATGTTCTTTGGCATTCACTCAAAGCAACGGTAGAAGCTCTTCCCGAGTCGGAAGTTAACTCAGAGCTACTACAGACCATAACTAGAGGTATCGAGTCCAATAATCAACAAATTAAAACTGCAATGGACGCTTTCAATACTGCCTCCCGCCAGTTCTTCGTCTCCCGCCATAGAGGTCGCACCTCGTGGGAAGCTCTGCTGCGAAAAAGGTCTACTGTCTGCAAAGAAGCCTTCAGCTCCGATTTTTCTCGATGCCAAAATATTTTGACGATGCCTTAATCTATCCTGCCGGTTCCGTGTTTCACCACCACTCGACGTCTCTGGTAAGACTGTTCCTTTTCTTTATTTGTTAGCGACGTCGAGTCTTTGTTTAGCTTGTTTTTCCATAGGTCATGTCTCAGTCAGGGGGGGGCAAGAAATCTTCGAGGACAGAACAACCCCCTATGCGACGGTGCCCGTGCAGCCGTACATACTCCGTCACCAACCAACATGACCGTTGCCTCGTGTGTCTTGGCCCGCTTCATGACATGGATTCATGCAGTGCCTGCTTCTCCATGGACCGTCGTGTCATTGAACAACGCGCGTGGAAAGTTGGATGAGCTCCACCGACTTTCGGGGGACGGGCGCGCAATCGTCAGGCCAAGCTATGGTCTCTTGGCCTTTCCTCCAGGTCCCCTCCCGGTTCTATATGGACCATGGAGGGGGGGGCCTCTGCTCCTAGTAGCCTCACCATTGCAGAAGCCCCTTCCATGGTGCAGGAGGCCTAGTCCATCCCGAAGCGGGCTGGAGGCACCGTGACAATCACCCCTTCGGGGGTGAAGGCTCCCCCAGTGTTGTCTCCTCGAGCTGGGAAGCCTGGGTCAGTGCTGTCCTTGATGCCGTCCATTGGTGCCCTCTTGGGCCTCGGTGCCGTTCATGGAACCATGGGCTCTGATGGCGCTGTGGTCAGTGCCGGTCAGTTGCTTGGTGCCATCTCTGCTGTCCGCGCCATTCGTGGCACTGATGGTGCTGATGGCACTGTAGGAGGCTCTATGGCACCATCTTCGACCATTTCTTGCAGCGCCAAGGCTGAGCACGGCGCCTTGTCCAGCTCTGGTGCCGGGCGAGGAAATGGTGCCATGGAGGTTACTGCTCTTGGCGCCGTTCATGGCACTGAGAGAGCTGTTGGAGCCATCGTTGGCACCGTCTCTGACCTCGACGCCGTTTGTGGCACCATGACAGGCTCTGGCTCCAATACTGCTGCTGCTCTCTGCACCGTGTCTTCTTCTCTCACCATTCGCGGTGCAGTTGGGGGCTTAGGCACCAACTCTGGTGCAGTCCCCCGGACTGGTACCCCATTCAAGCGGGATGGCACCTCAGAGGCGGAGTCGGACTCTGAGTCAGACAGGCAGTCTGACTCTTTGGAGCTGGCCGCTCATGTGGACACCCTGGTAGTGTCCTCGACAGACCAGAACCAGACCCCCTCTGAGGAGCGGACAGTTGCTCCCAGGTCCAGGGTCAGGGGTGCTGACCAGCAGGCAGTGGTGCAGGCCACTATTGCTCTGCAGCCTGGCCTCGGAGGGTTTTATGATCCCTCAGTGGTGGTGCCCCCTCAGGTGGTGTGCCTGGATCACCCAACTTTAGGGCCGATCGGAGCACCCACAGGAGAGGAGGATGCGGCTCTCTGGATAGTCCCTTCGGGGACTGACCAGAGTTGTCAGCTGCCTAGGCTGGCGTTTATGAGGAGAAGGGCTCTATCAGACTCTGAGGGATCGAGGGGTTGGGGTTCGACATGGCGACCCTTTTCTGGGACCCACCCGGGTTCCAGAAGGAGTCGTAGTGCAGACCTCCACCCTTCCTTTTCGGTCTCATCGAGAGGGCCCTGTTCTTTGAAAGTAGGGACCGTCCTCTTGGAGTTCCACGGCCCCGCTAACCTCACGGGGGGAATCTTCAGGGCACAACCTAGGCAGTTCCAGTATGGTTGACCAGCTGTCGGCTGTTGAGTTTTCTGGAGCTTCCTCTTCCCTTGGTGCTCCAGGTGTGCTCTCTTGCCCAAGCAGAGGACAGTCGATTCCTGTTGTCAGCTCTGCCCCCACTCCTCTGCCACCTTCTCCTGCTCTCCCAGGCATTCTTGGTCCTAGCGGATCTCTCTCTCCTGGGAACAATCAGGGCTGTGGCTGCTCATTTTCTCTCTTATGTTAGGGCCATGGACAGGCAGGTTTTCCAACCTCCTCCTGAGCAACCAGCCGCTGAATCTTTGAGGTCCTCCACTTCTTCATCCTCCTCCTCTTCAGGAGGAGAGGAACCATCTGTCCACATCTCCCCTGCTGCTGATCTCGCGGAGTATCAGTGTTTCCTTGTGAGGATGTTGGAGGACCTGCATATCACCCCACCCACTCAGCACAATCTGGAGCACTCGATGCGTGCCTTCTTAGGTGATTTCAGTGCAGACACTCCTGTGGTGCCCCCCCGGCCTGCTCCCTTTTGGGAGGCGCCATTGCACTTCTGGCAAAGACCCTTTTCCAGAGTCCCAGCCCCTAGGGATCTCCACCAGAGGTATTGTGCCCCCCCCAGAGTCTCCAGGTTCCATGTCTCATCCTCTGTCAGGACTGACGCAACTGGACACTCCCGATGGGCTTCGCGCCCTTCACTGTGACTGGCCCCCAGATGCAGACTCCATGGATTTTGACTTCTGGGGAAGGAGGACTTTCTACTTGGCACGGTTGCTTCTTTCAATATCTGCACATCAGGCCCAATACGCTACCTATGATAGGTTCCTGTGGTCCAGGCTAGGTCAACTCCTAGCCTCAATGCCTGATATGGAGGTAACCAAACAAGCCATTGCACTCTCTGCACGTGGCCTGGAGCTAGCAAGGCACCAAGCGAGGGCATCTTACGACGCCAGCGAGGTAGCTCCCAGGGTCGTAGGGACAGTGATCTGCACTAGGCAGATGGCATGGCTGCGTCTCTCATGGTTGTCACCCTTGGCCCAGCGTAGGGTGATTTCCTCTGCTTACCAGAGAATCCATCTTTTCTCCTGTAGGGTGAGGCAGCGTCTGTCGGGGCAACCTCCTACCCACTCCGGGGGGTCCCCATTTCACTCTTCCCAGTCTTGAGCCTCTCCAGACCCATGAAGGTTCTCTCTATCAGTGTGCCACCCACTGAGAGCTAAGGGACTTAGTCCTTTAGGGTCCAGGGCCCCCTTTGGGGGTGCTCAGCACTCACCCAGAGGTGATGAATGGTGAAGATTGACACAGATAAGATATGAAAATTACGTACCTACCATAATTCTGATCTTTTTGTGTATCTTCACCATTCATCACAATCCCACCCTCCATCCCCCTGGGGCTTCAATCTCTGGGTCCCCCTCCCTCTCTGTGCCCTCTTCCCCCCATCCTTCCTTTCCATTGGTCAGGAGCAGGGTGACCATGGGCACATAGGGGGGATGTTTTACATTCCTGAGAGGGAGAGTGGTCAGGATAGAGGACACTTCTTTCCTCAGTGCCTCGGCTCCACCCCTGTGGGGTGGGGATTGGTGGTTGCCCTCTCTTCTGGTCTCTCGCTCCCCTTCAGCTATTCTCCTTTGTTTTTGTCCTTAAGGACTCAACCCTCAAATTAATTTAAGAAACTCATTTTCTTAACACCAAAACTTGATTTTGAGGGGGGGGTACTGCCCTGTATCCTGTCTTTTCTTCCAGAATAGCCACTTCTGCTTATGTTGGGGTTTATTGGCAGAGATTCTGTGCCTTGAATTCTGGCAGTATAGCCTTCTGGCTACTCCTTCGCAGTTCCTATACTATCTGGAGACAGGTCAAGGTTTCAGGGTATGTTTCCTTACCCCCTCCTCACATCCTTGCTTCTAATCCTCCCTCCTTCCTCTTCTACTTCCAGAGATTGGGGCCCCTTCCCAATCCCCTTAAGTTTTCAGCTCTCTTTCTGTCTTCTTAGTCGTTTATTTCTCCTTTTAGTTTGTATATCTTTTCCTTTATCTGTCCCTTGGACTCCCTTGTCCCCCCCCCAACCTTTCTTATTCTATGGTGACTCAGAACTGGTGGGAGGGCGGGGTTGACAACACCTAACGGCCAACCCGCGAGCACCACGCAGTGCATCAACTCCGTCCATCCAAAAAAAAAAAAGAGCTCCCGTGGGGTCTTGACCTCTGGCCACTTTACCCAGAGATGAAGAATGGTGAAGATACACAGAAAGATCAGAATTACAGTAGGTACATAATTTTCATTTTCTACTCCCATTACTTTCTGGTTCCAAAGAAAACTGGTGGCATGCGCCATATTCTGGATCTCAGGAAGTTAAACAAATTCCTGCATGAGGAAAAGTTCAAGATGATATCACTTGGTACCCTGCTACCTTTGATTCATCAACACGATTGGCTAGCCTCCCTGGACATGCAGGACGCCTACCAGCACATTCTCATACACCCAAATCACCACAGATACCTAATGTTCATGGTTATGGGTCAACACTATCAATTCAGAGTCCTGCCCTTTGGGCTATCCTCGGCGCTTCAAGTTTTTACAAAGTGCTGTGCAGTTCTCACGGCGTATCTAAGGAAAATCGAAATCCAAGTGTTCCCATATCTGGACGACTGGCTTCTAGCAAGCCCCGGAGGCCATGGCCACAGCCTCAGAATTGCTCACATCCATGGGAGTACTGCTGAACCTCAAAAGTCACAGTTGCAGCCCTCCCAGAAGCTCCTTTTCATGGGAACCCTTCTGGACACTTACTGTGCGAAAGCTTTTCTTTCGGAGGACAGAAGGAGTGATATCTTACAGATGGCCCACTTCATCAGAGAACACAGCTCAGTGCAAGCTCTCTAGATGCAATGGATGCTGGGTCTCATGGCATCCTCGGTGTTCACTGTACCTTTGGCTTGTCTCCATATGAGAACCACTCAGTGGATGCTCAGTACTCAGTGGTCCTCAACCACTCACTCTCAGTCCTTTCTCATCAAGGTGACGGAACCTCTGAAGAGGTCACTCACCTGGTGGACTTGGGAGGACAACCTTCTAGAAGGATATTCCTTCACCCCTCTGGATCATCAGATCTTCATTACCACGGGCGCGTCCCCTGATGGGTTGGGGAGCTCACTGCCGGGATCTCCACACCCAGGGTACTTGGACTCATGGATGAGTCTCAACTTCACATAAACTTTTTGGTTGCTTGCGGGCGCTAGAAGGAGATGGACACAAGTGTGTGAGCTCCAATTAAACCCTTCCCTTTTTTAGTGATTTTTGCCAATATTTGAAATTCTATGCACTAAAACCAACGTCGCTAACAGGGAAAAATACAGGCAAGTGACTGATTTCCTTTTTGCTTCAAAATCGTTAACCTGAAACCTCCTTTTCGCTATTGAAATTTATTGAGCCTTCGCGGAGAATACTGTACTGAGTTGACATGTCGAATGGGAGGCCTCGCTCACCACACTTGTCGTGTGACATAAAACAACTTGACGAGGAATATATGGAAACCTATGATAACTTTGCCACTGAAAAAGATATCTTACAAATTAAAGAAATGTTCGCTGAAATCAAGCTGGGTCAGTCTGAAGCCAAAATAGCTTCCACCTCTCTTTTAAAGCAAAACGAAGAGATGGGTGCCCATGTAGTGAATAACAGTGCAAAAATTAATGAACTTACTTCAGTAGTGGGCTACTTGGAACAGTTAAATCAAAAACAGAACAGATTTCTTTCTTAATCCAGAAGGTTGATGACTTAGAGAATAGAGGTCATCGCAACAGTATTAGAATATTGGGGGTACCTGAAGGGGTTGAAGGAAATAATATGATCGCATTCCTCCAAGTATTTTTACCGGACATACTTTCAGTGACCATGGCCCCTAGAAATAGAGTGGGCACATAGATCCTTGGGACCTAAAACTATTGGGCAGAGACCTAGACCCATAATTGCCTATTTTTTAAGATTTACAGTGAAGGAAGACGTTATGAAATTATCCAGGGAGAGAAAGATTTTGAAATGGAGAGGAGAGCGAATTTTGATATTTCAGGACTTTTCTGTGGAAGTGGTCACAAAACGAAAGGAGTTTTATGAGATCAAGCAACAGTTGAGGAATTTGGGATTAAAATACTATTTCAAATCTCCTGCTTCGCTGGTTATACAGGAAACCAGTGGACAATTTGTTAAATGTGCAGCTGTTAATGAGGCGTTGAAATTCATGCAACAATATAAAGATAGGCATTTTTCCACTTCTGATGTCAACAAGTCTAACTGTCAGCTTTCAAATGATGCACGAGGTCAGCACAGAGCAGATCACCAAGGCTCTGACATTAGAACTACACCAAGCAAATCTCGACCTCGCGACTTGGCTCAAGCTAATGATGTTAATGGAAGCTCATCCACACTGCAACATAGGTCCACAATATCCCATTCATATTCAGAGGCCCTGCAAGAATCTAGACAACATACCTTGGAGAATGTTATACTAAGAAAATCCAGGCAGTCGACCCGCTCATCTAACGTTCCTTGACCTGCCAATCTGCAACACAATCCTAAAAAGAGAGGTTGAAGTAGGGAGAGTAACTATTCCTCTTCAGCCAGGGCTTCTCCGGAACTAGATGTTAGACGGGAAATGGAAACATGTAAAAACGGATGTCACCAGTAAATCTAGCACCACAGGTACACCTCATGTAAATGCAACTAATGAATTAGAAAGGTGGAATGTGGTAGACACACTTCTTCTGGGAACACCAAGCTCTTCACGTGCTGTACTTCTAGTGTGAAGCAGATATAGCGAGCATCAAGCAATGAGCAAAGAAGATTATTCTTGCAGGTTTTATTTTGGGTGTGTACAATTTCATCACACAAGATGAAATACGTGGAATTAACAACTTGGGAATGAAAGCAGAACTGTTAATTTGAAGGTCTGAAATTCATCTATTTATTGAATATTACACTTGAAAATTCCATGAAAGAGCTATAATACCTTTGTAGTATTAATTGGGCAAGCCATGTGTCCCTGATTAAATAGCAATGCAGGTACTTGTTACTGTAAAAACCTGTTAAAAGATAAATGGCTAATTTGTTAAGGATTGTGTGTATAAGATTTTGGGCTGGTGTTGAATGTCGTAAGTCTCCCTTTTAATGTGTACATTCTGATTTTTCTTTGGGACTGCTTCATATTCAACCTTAACAGCTCTGAAGTGTGGTGATCGTTATTGTGCCAAATCTATTGACCCATTAGGTGCTACCTAAATTTAGACCTTTGGTTTGCAAATGGGTGAAATGCATGAATTGATTGAGTACAGCATATCAGCTAAGAGAAGTCTATATTTGGTATTGCTTTGATTTACTCAATATCTTTAGCATGCAGATGTGCTGATGTAGAGGTCTGAATAATGGAGCACTGTACGGGGTCCATGCAGAGGCACATAGCATATTAATTAGGCAAGATGGACAGATCCCATTTTTCCTTTTCTTAATACTTATTTCTGATTATCTTCTTTATTATTCTCCAGGCACTATTTCAGACTAGTTCTTATTTGTTTTTTTTATGTCTCCGTACTGTCCTTATCAATGCTGGCCCCGACTTCTTATAAGCATAATTACTTTAAATATACTATATATATATTTTTTAATCTATGCCTTGGGCCTGAGCATTGCAATCTAATCGGTGAGTTGGTACATTTGTTATGTTCAGGGCAATTGTCAGATGTAAAGTTTTTGCTTATGGGAAGGGAAACTTGCACCTTGCAAAACCAACAGCACTTTGCAACCCTAGTCAGTGACGCCTTGGGCTCTAGTCTGGTGTATTCTTCTGACCACACAGTAGCCTACAACCTACTGTTTCTTCATAAATCAGTTGTTTAGTCATTTGTTGATATATTATTGGACAAAATTACAATCTTAGACTGGAATTTAATTTAATTCATTTAATTTAGTGTGCTGGTACAAGACAGAAACTTAGAGGTGATTCATTTACTAACCTATTACTGTTAATCATACTGTGTCTATTTAGACAATACCTGTATATACAGATTACTTGTTGAACTTTATTATTATTTTACTATTGCTAAAAAAGGCTGACAGTTTACTGAATTTAAGTACTGAGCCATATATAGTAGTTTATTATTTTATACATCTGTGTTGAGAGGCTCCCCTTTGACTTAGATTCTGCTAGAACTTATTTAGAACTTTTACTGTTAATCTATTTTTAACAATTTTTCTTTGCTGGACCTTAATATTTAATGTTTCTGGTGTCATATAAGCTGTGCAGTTACTAGAAATGACTATGAATAGCCTAAATATTTGTTCTTGGAATGTGAAGGGTTTAGGGTCACCCATTAAGCATAAAAAGATACTATTATATTTAGCTAAAAGCAAAATTTATATTGCGCTACTTCAAGAAACTCATTTATTACCTTTAGAAGCTACAAAGTTAGCTAGATCCTGGGTTGCCTCAGTGGAGTACAGTGTATTCAGCTGCAAACAAAGAGGCACGGCGATACTGATATGGAAAGGAGTCAATTTTATTAAATCTGAACATTATGCAGACACAGAGTGTAGATTCCAGATTTTAAAAGGCTCCATTGATGGATGCAAGATTGTCATTGGAAACCTACATGCCCCTAATGCTCAGAGACATATCATTTTTGACCACATCTCTACCAGGATTGGCTCCATTAAGGACCATGAAATTATACTGGGTGGGGACTTCAACAAAGTAATGGATCCTATTCTGGACAGGAACAGAATCTCCACATTTGGAGATAAATCCAAATCCCAATTCTCCCTTCACAAAATGACTGAGGATTTAAACTTAGTAGATACCTGGAGACTTGCTCACCCTACGGACAGAGATTATTCCTTTTATTCAGATAGGCATAACTCTTACAGTAGGATTGATTATTTAATGCTGTCTAAAAAATTGATAGGGGGTATCAACAGTGTCTGTTTAAATGATATCATTATTTCAGATCACGCACTTTTAAAGTTATCAGTCTCTGTTGGGGAAGGCAAGAGAAGTCTAGGAGATGGAGGATGAATAACTTGCTTTTAAATGACACTGATTTCAAACTGTGGTTGGGCAAAGAAATTGAAAGCTATTTCCAAATTAATGATAACAGGGAAGTTTCATATGCATGTCTGTGGGATGCCTTTATCATCATTCATCAGAGGTAGGATAATAAGTTTTTCATCTTTTCAGAAAAGGAAATCTCAGAGGGACTTGGCAGATAAAGAGAAAGGATTGCACTTAGTTGAGCAGGATTTCAAAAGCCTAAATAATTCAGATGAGCAATTATTATTTAAAATTACCAGTTTAAAATATGAGATAAATAAGGTTTACTCAGCTGCGGCTGAGTATGCATTGTTTAGAACAAGACAGACTTATTGGGAAATGGGGGAGAAAGCAGGCAAGTTATTGGCGTGTAGACTTAAAGCAAGGCAAAGTCAAAATGTTATTGCAGGCATCTGAAACACTCTAAACTCTGTGGTGATTACAAACAAAGAAATAATGAGTTTAGAGACTTCTACTTAGTTATACCAGAGCTCTGAGGAGGCTCTGGATAATATTATAGAGGAGTATCTCAAGTCAGTCAAAATATCAACTTTGTCAGATGTTGAAAGAGAAGATATGAGTAGGCCTATATGCATGGAAGAAGTGACTCTAGCCATAAAAGAGCTGCCTTCTAATAAGACGCCAGGCCTGGATGGATTGCCATCAGAATTTTATAAATGTCTGGCTGAACATCCCTGTAAATATCTTTTAGAAATGATTAAAGAGATACCGGTCAGGAATGCCCTACCTGATTCTATGAGAGAGGCCTACATCACCCTTATTTTAAAACTGGGTAAAGACTCATTGACGTGTGAAAATTATAGACGCATTTCACTTTGAATGTAGGCTACAAAATTCTCTCAAAGATTCTAGCAACTAGACTTAAAACACATCTTGTTAAATTACTAGGCAAAGAACAAGGGTTTGTTCCAGGTAGGTCAGGGGCAGATAATGTTAGAAGGTTGTTAAATGTTATCTGGTCAGCTTCTAAATTAAACAATCCTGCTGCCATAGTGGCCCTAGACTTTGCAAGGCCTTTGATTCCCTGAAATGGAAATATTTGTTCTCGGTTGTAACATATATGAATGTAGGGGAGAATATGATTTCTTGGGTTAGGACTTTATATGATAGACCCATAGCCAGGGTGATAACAAACAGCCTAATATCAGAACAGTTCAACCTTTTCAGGGGATCCAGGCAGGGCTGCCCTTTATCCACATACTTATTCATTTTAGCCATAGAACCTCTGATTAGAAAAATCACAGAAGAAAAGAGAGTACGTGGGATTAAAACAAATGGGGTATCTAATAAGGTTTTTGCATACGCTGATGATTTGTTAATTTCATCTGTTAACTCTGAAGAGTCATTTAAATCCCTGAGTAAGTTATTAAAAGATTTCAAGCAGATTTCTGGGCTGAGCTTAAACTGGAATAAAATGCAAATGTTAGCATTCGGGTCCTTAACCTATAAAAAAGTAGGAGTAGGGGGAGCAGATCCAAAGAAACAATTTAAAACTTAAATCACTTATCTTGGACTCATAATAGTCAAGGATATAGGTAAAGTGATAGAGTTGAACATTTTGTCTTTGCTAAAGACTCTGGAATGTGATCTTTTAAAATGGCAAGACCTACATCTATCTTTATGGGGTAAAATTAATGCCATTAAGATGATGGCAGCCCCAAGACTTTTATCTCTTTCAAAGTACCCTGCTGAGAATTAGTAACATGGTATTTAAGCAAATAGAATGTTTGATGAGGACCTTTCTATGGGGGTACAAGCCACCTAGATTATCTATTCAGAAACTTAGAAGCCTGTGGACTAAAGGAGGCTTTGCTGTACCAAATTGGAAAAAATATCATATCTCCTTTTTATTTTAACAAGCTGTTAAATACCTTGTTGAGGAAAATGGAACTGATAACTCTAATGATGATGAAAGCTCTTGTCTTCCCATTTAAACTGTCTGATATGCTATTTATTAAGGTTCCGAGACAAATAAAAGATAACCCCTGTATAGCTTTCTCTCTTTGCACGATTGAAGAAATTAAGAACATTCTTGGTTTTACAAGTTTTCCCACTCAACTCAGGACAATTTGGAAAAATACAAAAATAGAATATAGGGGGAGGCCTTTATATGAAAGGGACTGGTTAAAGGCACGTATTACAAACATAGGCGATTTAGTAAAGGGAGAAAGTCAAACTGCTGTCATTTGCAGAAGTAAGGAATAAATTTAAGTTGCAGAAGTTTTGATTTGCAAACTATCTACAGATCAGGAAGGCATTGCAGAACTCTATTCTAATACCAGATTTTACTTTGCCTAAGCACAATGAGTGGGAGGAATTGGTATGGTCAGCATCGAAAAAAAAGGAGCTGGTAGATGTTATAAATACAAAACAAACATTGAAACCGCTGTTTCACCTTCACAAGCATCCAAATTGAAGTGGGAAACAGAACTGGGAGAGACACTGATGGAAGAGAAATGGCTGAAAACCTGGAGAAATGCATATCTGAGTAGCAGAGAGGTCCAAGGTAGGACTACTCAATTTAAAATTCTCCCTTATTACTATTATTCCCCTGAACATTTAGAATAAATGCATTATTTACAGGATGGTCCTTGCTGGAGATGTCAGTCGTAACGTGCAGCCCTCATGCACATGCTTTGGAGCTGTACAATCATTAACAATATTTGGAGTATGGTGCATAAAATATGTGAGCAAGTAACCAATGTTAGCATACCTTTTTCAGGTAAACTGTTTATTTGGGGCATAGATACAGAAATACCTTTTTTATGCAGTCTGCAAAAATATTGGATCTTTGCAGTCGCCCTTGCTCTGAAAAGATTATTACTATCACATTGGAAATCTCCCTCTCCCCCCTCAACTAATGAATGGTTTAATAGTGTAGGTTTGTGAATAATGAAAGAGTTGCTGCAATAGTAAGTAATTCGCTAGATGTATTCAAGAAAGTTTGATCCCCTTTCCTTTCAGTTCTGAGAAGCAGACTTCCAGCTAAGCAATGATTTTAACCACTTGGTCTTAATGTTCCTTAATATATTGAAACCCAATAATACTGTCATATTTTGTATTGCATAAGTAAGGTCCACAAGAGTTATCATTCTGAATGACATACTCCTTTTAATAGAGGAATCTACAGAAAAATTTCTACTCTGAGTAAATGTAATTGTATTATTATCAAAATGTAGATTTTATGTAGCGTATAATATGTTGCATTACTACTATGTATGTCATACTTTATTGTTTAAAAATAAAACATTTTTGATTTAAAAAAAACAAAAACTTCACATAAACGACCTGGAAATGAGAGCCGTCCTCTATGCAGTCCGAGCTTTGAAGGACATACTCTGTCACAAGAGCATTCTCCTTCAAATGGACAACAAGGCAGTGATGTATTACAGCAACAAACAGGGTGATGCACACTCTTACCCCTTATGCAGGGAAGCAGTGAGTGTGTGGGAATGATGCCTGGAGTACAAGGCTCTGATTCAGGTGGTTTACCTGCCGGGAGTACAAAACGAGCTGGCAGACCATCTCGGCGGAATGGAGACAGATCCTCATGAGTGGTCTCTCGACTTAACCATCATTCAGTCACTCTTCAGAGAGTGGGGATCTCCAGACCTGGACCTTTTTTCATCCCCACTCAACTCAAAACTGCCTCTCTTCTGCTCCAGAAATCCAGGACCTGGTGTTTTTTTGTCAGGATGCATTCAGGCTGCAGTGGACAAAATGCTTTCTATAAACATTTCCTCCTCTCCGCCTAATTCAGAGGGTACTGCTCAAACTGGAGGCACAAGGGGGCAGAATGATTCTCATTGCCCTGTTCTGGCCTCATCAGATCTGGTTGCCCCTAATCAACAGACTATCAGAAACCTCTCCGAAACCGCTTCCCCATCAGACGAACCTTCTGACCCAGAGCCCTGTAGTCCATCCCAACCTGAGGTCCTTTCACCTCCATGCTTGACTCCTGAGGAGATACAGGTGAATAGGTTTAAAGTTTTTCATAGGGTTTTGGATATTCTTTTGGTGGCATGCAAGCCAGCCACCAGAAAACCATACACAGCTAAATGGAAGTGTTTCTCTATCTGGTGTGCAAAATCCTCATGGAATCCTTTTTCCTGCCCACTGAATAAAGTCTTGGAGAATCTCTTAGACCTCTCAAACACAGGTCTGCAATACTCCACAGTCAAAGATAATCTTTGTGCAATTTTGGCATATCATGAGCCAGTACTCTCCATGTTGCTGGCTCAGCTGCCTGTAGTTAAGAGGTTTCTTAAGGGGATTCTGCATACCAAACCTCCTATTAGACATCCAGTTGCAGCCTGGGACATTAACCTCGTGCTAGACATGCTCACTCATAAACCTTTCGAGCCTCTAGCTACTTGCGAGTTGAAATTCCTCACTTGGAAGGCGGCCTTCCTGGTGGCCATTACTTCTGCTTGTAGGGTATCTGAAATACATGCCTTGGTAACAGCCCCCGTATACTGTATTTCACAAGGACAAAGTAGTTATTAGGACTCATCCTAAGTTCCTGCCTAAGGTTGTCTCAGAAATCCATCTGAATCAAACTTTAGTCCTTCCTACCTACTTTGCAAACTTCCAGAATGAAGGAGAGTGTACCCTTCATTCCCTAGTTGTAAAAAGAACCTTGCAGTTCTATCTGGATAGAACAAAAGAAATTTGCAAGGCTCAACAACTGTTTGTTTCCTTCAGCACAACCCAGCTGAGTCAACCTGTTGCTATCAGGTGCATTTCAGCGTGGCTGGTGGCATGCCTTCACCATTGCCAGTGCTATTCCATGGCACAGGTCAAGCTGGAAGGCAGAGTGTATGCTTACTCTACCAGAGCAATCACTGCTTCTCTGGCAGAAATTTGTAATGTCCCCATTGCAGATCTTTGCAATGCAGCTACCTGGAGCTCCATGCATACTTTTGTTAAGCACTATGCCTTGGATGTCCATGCCAGATGACCTCAGTCATTTGGCAGGACAATCCTTAACGGACTTCTGTCCTAAAACATAAGCTCCTCTCTCCTGCCACCTGTCTTGGGGGGGATTATTTAGCTCAGTATTCTCCCATCAGTGTGAATGAGTGCTGGAGACTTTATGTCCAGGAAGATATGAAAATTATGTACCCACTGTAATTCTTGATCTTCTTGGACGAAGTCTCCACCACTCATTCACACACCCACCTACCATCCCCCAAGTTCACTTCTCTGTTTCTGGTCTTCACTTCCTCAATGGTTGGACTGTGAAGACTTTGTTTTTGACATTTCTTACACGGATCATTTGGACTATCTTATGTCCGCTTTTTAAATTAGTCCTCTAGGTTAGTTACGCTGCACCTCCTTGGAAAAAAAGGTACTGAGGCGGTTGGAGAGTTGACACCAAGAGTGTCTATACCGTACGAGCCTGGCTTGCAGTGCTGCTTCCTCACGGCTCCATCTCAGAGCTGGCCCTCCTGAAAAGGTTTGGCTCCCGCTGGGTCCTAGCACCTCCAGCATACTCCCATCAGTGTGAATGAGTGGTGGAGACTTCGTCCAAGAAGATCAAGAATTACAGTAGGTACGTAATTTCCATATCTTGTCTCTTCTACTCATAAGTGTCTCCCCTGAGGCAAGAATCTAGATAATTGCTTTTGGTTAAGACTTCAATGTCATACATAAACAATATATCCTGGAATCTAAACGGTTCCAGAAATAGTATTCAAATGAGAAAAATAATCAAGCATGCCAATATGAACAAAATACATTTTTTTCCTGATACAGAAAACACATTTGATTAGAAAGACGCAGCTTATTTCAAACAGTTGGTGTCAGTACCGCCTTTCCAGGTAATGCAACAGCAACAAACATCTATATCAAAAAAGTTTAAACTCTGGAATTACTACACAGATCCAGAAGGCTGCCTCAGTTTGCTTCATACAGTGCATCTTACGTTGTAGGTGGAAACTTTAACCTTGTTTTGGGTCCCCTGGACAGGTCAGAGGTCTTGGTAGAACCTAAAATTAGATCATTAGAGATAATCTGTGGCTACATATCAGACCTAGATCTTGCAGACCCATTTAGATTTGAATATCCTAATCTGAAAAAAAAATTCTTCTCCAAAGCATATTGTGCCTGCTCTCTCGTTGACTGGTTCTTGATACCTCAGTCTATATTTGATAGTGTTTCCAAGATTAAATATGGTATAGTCAAAATATTAGATCACAGTCCTTGTTTTCTTAACATATTTCTAGAGTACGGTCAAACAAATAAAAAAATACTTGGACATTTGATAATACATTGTGAATGGAAAAAAATCTTGTCAAATTAATAGAGGAAGAGATAATGTATTTTTTTTTTTTTAAATGGAATCTCTTTCTGGAGATTTTACAGCAAGGCATACGGGAAACACTAAAATATATCTAAGGGGATAGATTGTCATATAATCATTATAGAGAAAAACAAAATTGGGAAAATGATTCAGTTTAGAGCAGGAATTAATGGTACTAAGGTCAAAAGCCAGATACTACTATTCAGTTCTCCCTGATAAACTCCTTGCTGTCCAATTAAGATGCAAATAAATGCAGGGCAGAATTCATATTCTTATAAAGGAGGATGGTGGGAAATTTACTTGCCCAAAGGAAAAAATAATTTAAGAACTTTTATTCTGCATTATACGTACAGAGCACATTCCAGGTGACCAGGAGATACAAGACTTTTAAAAGGATTGAATATAGCCAGCCCATCAGCACAGCAGTAGCGCACTGCTCGTGACACTGGCAGCCCGGGTTCAGGAATGAACTCAAGTCATCAGGGGCTGGCTGGTGTGGGGAAGGACTGAACATCCCAGAAGATGCTCTCCTTCCCCAGGATGGAAGGGTTCCATCTGCACTGTTGCACTGCCCTCTAGACACAGGGCATGGCACGACCAGGGGTGAGAAGAACCGTGCTGGCTGTGAGAGCTGTCACGCACTTATGGGTGAGCACACATGCAGATCTTGTATGCATGGCTCCTGAGGGTTTGGACAGAAAACATGAAAAAGTGTAGCCCTTTTCCTGAAGATCATGGTCTAGAATTTCTGAAGTGCTTCCTTATTGTTGCCATCAGAAAGAAACTTCTTCCATTGACTGCGGGGGTTTCTGCTCTTTTCCGTATATTTGCATAATTTGTGAGCCACCACCTGCTCGGTGGGACCGTTCCACATTTTTTATGCTCACATCAGGATACTGATCTGTGACAAAGTCCAAACGAGTACACCTGTACTTTGTTGCAAGTATAACCATGTACATGAAAATGGTGTCTACAAGCTCGCCAGATGTTGAAGGAACATCACGTAGTGCTTGGATGATAGCTATTCCATCAAAGATTCTTGCAGCATTCTCTGGAACATGGTCAACAAGGCAATCTCCATTTTTGGATTGCACAAGATCGAGCAGATTAATTTGTTGATTTTTGCCGGAGTACTGTCAGCACTGACAAGAGGGTAGGAAACTGCTCCCAGAGAGTGGGACAAGATTTCCCTGAGATCAGTTTTCCTACTTTGACCTAATACAAGAAGTCTTGCAAAGAGTTTCTTGTCACTATGAAGAATCGCCTATTTGCCAGCTACTGTTGCTTTTGTTTTTGGTTTGACTTGATCACTGAATGTTTTCAGGCTTCAAGTTTTTGATGGGAGAAAAAATGTCCTGAGTAGCAGAAAGCAGTCGCTGGTTCAAGAAGTCCCATCAGTGCAGTTTCACCTTTCTCTTGAGCAGCTAGCAAGTCACTTGTATTCTCACTGGTAGCAGCAACACCTGATTTTAAACACAGTAGTCCATCTTGAGGAGCATCAAAAGGATTGATCATGCATTCAGTAGTCAGCAGGATGCTCATTATGGCTGTCTCATCATTCCAAATTCTTGTGCTATCAAGATCTTTCTGTTTCCGTACCTCTGGAGTCATGCCTACCATCACTTCACACTGTCTCGTTATAGCAGCTCTCCCATGTGACAAGATACAGCAATAAACTGCTGCATGGTTTTGTGTCAGTCCAATCAAGCCACCTTTTATTTTTGAATCTGTATTGCAGGTTTGTTCAATTGCCTGATCACATGTGATTGAAGAGAATCCATGTCCACTTTGACACTGGACAGTCCACTGTTCTTGAGCGCCGAGTTCTGTTAACATTCTGGGTTTGTGATGGGCAGGTTCACCATTTCCAGCCAATATGGAAGATACCTGGCATAGTTCACCTGATCATAAGAGAAGAACCAGGGTATCATGAAGTGGATTGCTGAAAGGTACAACTCCCAGTCAGACTCATGGGTTGCTCTCACAAAAAAGGAGCAAGATTTGCACCATGTTGATGTAAAAGCTCCAGAAGGCAAATGTTGGGTTCTCTTGGCTCTTCCTCTTGACAGAGTCTTCATATTTCATGACCACATTTGGTGAATTCATCAGCTATACACAGAACATCAGACGATGCTAGCTTGATTTTTTGATTACCTCTAGGCACTCATCTGCTTTGTCCAGTGGTAATGATTTAAGGACAGTCTGGAATCTCAGACGCTGCATGCTTTCATACAGAAGTTTGTGTGCTCTCATACTCCGGTTATAATGGTGATCATTCAGAACACCATTGATTGATCCTTGGGCAACAACTTCTGACTCTATCAAGATATCATGAAGTCCTGCATCCCCAGATCTTTTGCCAAGGACACCTAGAAATGACATGCAGTTATGGAATTCACCGAGCCGTACTATCAAACATCTTGTATAGTCGTCTTTCCAGCAGATTCGTTGTGCTCTAGCATATATTGCTTGGTCAAAGACTAAGACTACATGCTCAAGTTCAAGTTGATCAGCTATATCAATACTTCATTTCAGAATAGTGTTGACAGTAGACATCTCTGTTGGTGATGCCTCAATGACTGGAAGGTAATGGACAGCTGACTTCTCAAGAGTACAGTCACATTTATTTTTTATTTATTTATGACTTTGATAACCAGGTGAGTATTTTGATCCCAGGGACCATTTTCAGGCACGACCCGGGCCATAACACATGGCACAGGGTGACAGTGGAGTACAAGGTAACAGTAATACACATGAAACAGATTTGATACAAGCAACAATAGTAAGCACAATATACAGGTTTGATGCATAGGTCCATTTGAGAACAGTGAATACAAGGTTTCAATATCGGACATGAGGAGATTTGGTACAAAACAAACAAATCGTAGGCACAGTGTACAATGTGTGACTGCATCATCCAGTGAGCAAGTAATACACAGAATACTCAGTAAAAAAAAAAAAAAATATATATACAATATGTACAGGCAAGGAAGTCAAATATTACTGTGAAAAATACAATATAACAGTTGTAGGCAGGGGAGTTGACTAGTGTGGGTAGGTGGGTAACCCCTGGGCTGGGAAGTTGACTAGTGTGGGTTGGTGTCAGTCCCTAGGGAGCAGCGGCAGGATGAGTTTGCCAGGAACCAGACTTTAAGGCAGAACTTGAAACTGGAGTGTGTGTCAGTGGAATGGAGTTCAGCTGGTAGTTTGTTCCACTGCAAAGGGGCAGGTGCAGACCAAGCTCTGCTACCCATGTTGGTGGATACCCTAGGAACAGCTAGATGGGGAGTGCCATTAGAGCGGAGGTTGCGGAGGAGCGTTCTGGTCTTCAGAAGGATAGTTAGGGGGGATTCTGGAGCAGTGCAGATGACCATATCTACCATGCAGCAGGGGGCTAGATCAAAGTGACCTTGTAGCGGTAGCCATCCAAGGGTGTTATAGAGGGTACAGTGGTGGGTGGAGAATGGGGCCAATAAAGCAAAGTGACAGGTGCTGTTGTAGGCAGTGGAGAGTTTAGCCTTGGCAGTAGCTGAGGTCTTGGCATAAATAGGGGAGCAGTAGTCAAGAATAGGGAAAAGATTACCCTGGACAATGGCTAGTCTGGCTTCAGGGGTAAGGTATTGCCTGAATCTATAGATGTTACATAGCTTTTGATGGAACCTTCTGACAAGGGAATTTGCATGGTCATTGAAAATGAGGGAAGGGTCGAGCAGTACTCCTAAGTATTTGTAGGTGTTGACATCCTCCAGGGCTGGGCCGTCTGGGGTGAGAATGTGTAAGGGGGCATGGTTTTTAGTTTTGGCCAGAAAGGGCTTAGATCTGAACAGCATGGATTTAGTTTTTCTGGCATTTACTAAGGAGGTTTTTTGAGAACCAGCTGTGGGCCGCAGCATAGTTGTGCGAGAGAACTGAGGAGATTGCGGCCATGGATTTGTCACTGTGGAAGAGGACAAGGTTATCGGCATACAGGAGAGAGTGACAGTTGAAGCAGTCGAAGGAAAGCGCATTAACAAATAAGGAGAAAAGGCGGGGACCCAGGATTGAGCCTTGAGGGACCCCCACAGAGACAGGCTGGGTGGGGGGAGCAGGTTTGACCAATACGCACGAATTGTGAGCAATTGGTAAGGTAGTTAGTGAACCAGCTTGTGACATTCTGAGGACAACCTAGGAGGCTAAGCTTGGAGGTAAGGAGAGCATGGTTAACCATGTCAAAATCTGTTGAGAGCCTGGTGGCTTTACCATTATTCATGTTAGAGAGGATGTGGTCGGTCAGAAGGGTGAGAGCAGTGGCAGTGGAATGATTCTTGCAAAAGTTGTGCATAGGAGGGTGTAGTTGCCTATGTACTCAGTGAGCTGATTGTGGACTGCTCTCTCAAGTAGTTTACTGAGATGAGGGAGGATGGATATTGGACGGTAATTGTTGGAGGATTTGGAGTCACCAGATTTAAGAATGGGGATAACCTTAGCTATCTTCCATGGGTCAGGCATGGAGGAGGTGGAAAGGGCAAGGTTAAAGACAAAGGTGAGTGGCCTGGCAGTCGTTGGAGAGATCAGCTTAAGGAAGACTGGAGATAGCCCATCAGATCCAAAGGAGCCGTGGTTAGGTAGACTTTTGAGTAGCTTCACTGTGTCATGTATGGAGAGGGCTTTAAAATAGAATGGGGGTATTTGCGGGTGAGTGGCAGAGCTGGAGGAGGATGGCAGTGTATCAAGTATTAGGGCTAAGCTTTGAGGTTTTAGGTACATGGATAAGTTGGTGAACTTACATTTGAAGACGCTGGCCACATCATGAGGGTCGGTCAGCAGCCAGTCCTGGGAGTTGAGATGTGGTGCAGCGTAGCTGGGGCGGGGGTTTAGGAGGGAGCTGATTGAGTCCCAGAATTTTCTAGGGTCTCCAAGGTTGGCCTTTTGCAGATTGCGGCAGTGGGTCTGTTTCAAAAATTTGGCCTGTTTACATTTGTTCCTCATGTGCCTGTAAGCATCCCAGAGGGCAGGAGAAGGGGTCACTTTGAAAGTGGACCAGGCACAGTCTCTGGCCTTCATAAGGATTAGGAGGTCTTTAGAGACTCAGCCCGAGCACCCACCTCTGACCCATCTGGTGGTGATAGGGAAAAAGCGGTCCTGGAGTGTTAGTAGAGTCTGGGTACATGTGGAAACTGCCGTGGCTGCATTGGAAAGAGAAAAAAGCATGGACCAGTCCAAGGACTGGGCCTCCTTGAGGAGATTTGTGGAGACTGGGCAGCTGAAATTTCTGAGAGATAGTATTTGGGTGGGGGGCGCTTTAGTTTGGAAGACCAGAGGAGATAGGTCGGTGAGTGATCACTTATAGAGTCAGCCATGGTGTCAGCATGTAATGCTCAGTTCTCCCTGTTTATGAGGATCCAGTCTAGTAGAATCTGGGTGGCCAAGCGTGGATTAAGTCTGGTGGGGAGAGTGATCGCCTCCACCAGGTTGTGCTGCTTTAACAGGGATACTTAGTCAGGCTGGTGGCAGCTCAGCCAGTTTAGATTAAAGTCGCCAAGAAGGATAGATTCCCTATGGGGAGTTAGAGAGCTCAGGCCTTGGAGGAGACTGGTGAGTCCAATGGTTCCAGTTACAGGGGGTTGTAGCAGCAGCCAATATAGAGTTTCTTGCATGATCCCAGGGTGAATTCGGAGAGTAGCCATTCACTAGGTGAGCAAGGGTCAGAGTGTAGGACAATGCTAGCTGACAGGGGTTCCCTTAGGAGCAGGGCCACACTGCCACCTTTTTTCCTGCCTGGCCTGTCGAGATGTAGGTAGGAGTAGCCAGGTATTTTGAAGGTGTTTTCGGTGTGGTGTGGTTTTAGCCATGTTTCAGTGAGTCCCAGAATATGGGGCTTGTGTAGCTCAATCCAAGCCTCAAGAGCAGTGAATTTAGATGGAAGGCTGCAGACACTGATATGTGCAATTTTAAGACCAGGGGAGTTTGTCCAGATGCTGGAGGAGGGGGTGATATGGGAGTTTGTTGGGCCAGGGTTGCACTCAATGTCTCCAGCAAGGGAGAGTAGTGATAGTAGGAGAATGTATGGGCAGGAGGGAATAGTAGGAGACCAGGAGAGGTTAGCCAGGTAGTGGCCAAGGAGGCAGCATTCTCCTTTAGTGAGTAGGATGAGAGAGATGTACCCCAGGGTGGACTTATCCCTAGTAGTGAGTGAAGAGGGTTGAGACAGGGGAATGAGAGGAAGGAGAGGCGCTGTTGATCGCAGGCCAGCACAGTAGCGCAGAAGATGGTCAATACCAGTGCAGTAGTTAGGGAGATGGCCCATAATATAGGCAGTGCCAGCTTCATCTTTCTGAGGGAGAGTGGGGGACAAGGGGAAGTAGTAGGAGAGAATTAGCGTGGTCAGCCTTATGAAAGGGGAGAGGAGGGAGTGGTGAGGCAAGGGGCTGTTAGAAATGTAGTTCTGTGGGGTAGGACCAAAACTCTAGGAGGTGTTCTGCAGCTTTAAATTTGTGTAGGGCAAGATGGCCAATGGGAGGAGGAGCACAGAAGTGGGAGTGGTTTAGGTGTATTTAAGAACTTGTGGAGGTGGAGGAGAGGGTGAGAAAATCACGCAAAGAGACACACAAAGGAGAGAATGGGAAGATTAAGGGGTCTGGCTAGGGCTAGGCTAAAACATGGAAACTAGCAAAGCAAACAAATAGTATTTTACTCTTTTTTTTTTTCTACCAGAATGAGCAAATACAAGTTAGTAACAGTCCTTAAACAAACAAAATCAGCAGTAGGAATCCCGGTTTTCAGTTTAGCTGTAAGTGGTATCATGTACACACACTAGTAGCGAGGGCCAGGCAGCACAGACTACAAAATTTGTGCACAGGCGTGCAATTAGGCAAGAACTGTGTGTCTCTGTACCGGGGCAAGGGAAAGTCATTTCAAACTTGGCATTGAGGAGCAGTATGAAAACCTGTCCAGCCAGGAAGTGTACATGAATCATCATTGAGAGCTTTCATAAAAATGCATGCCAATTCAGTTCTAAGCACTGGTGCCAGACTCGATCTGTACTTGTCAGCCTCTAATGGGGCATATGCATCATGACTCAGGTTTTGTGGACCTTGCCTCTTGCACTGATGGTACTGCTCTATCGCAAAACTAGGGGGTGCTTTAAGAGAACAGACTCCTTTTGGCAGTGGTGCTCTGCCTGATGTTGTGGTAGATTCAGTGATGTGGCTCTGCAGCATTATTCCCTTTGTATGGTGGGCAGTGTCACGCCCAGATAGGGGTTCTTCTCCGAAATCAATATTGTCCCAGACTAGAACTGTTGGAGCCTTCTTTGCAAAGCCAGATGGGACCTTATCAGAACCGTTAACAAGCTGTAGCTGAGCACGGCTTGTGTCATGGCTAATCACTGTATTCCAAGATGCACAATGCCCCAGTTAGTTTAGTATTGACACTGCTTGAGATGATCCTGTCAGGTGTCGAATTGTCAATCCAAGGCAAAGGGATTTAGGTATCTGTTTTTGACCCTTGGATGCAAGGTAAACAGTGTCTTGGCAAAGAGACATCAGTTTATGGTCCACATGATCTGGAAGATCAACATAGCCAGCCAGTGTTGGTGCCTCTGATGCTCTAATAATCCAGGCCATCAAATTATAAAGTCCAACTGGCATGACAGATTTTGCAGCATCAGTAATCAAATCAATTGATGCTGGTGGCCAAGGACAGCTCATTCCAGGATTGTCACTCAATGTGCTCTTGATGATCAATCTGGCATTGTACAGAGTCCTAGTTAAATGCACATCAGGAGCTGGTGTAGCTGCTATTGATCTATGGGGTTTCTCAAATTGTGAGGCCAGCCTCCCAGGGGAGGCCTCAACATGTTCCAGGGGAGGCTCAAGCAGGCCTTAAAATATACTATATTTAAATGTCAAGTTTTGGATGCTTTGTGTGAAAGGATGCAGCAAACTGAAAGCGAATAATGGCGTGCGAATGTATGTACAAAATGGTTACCAAGAAAACACACTCAACAAACACTTGCTTCCTGGTATGACATGGGGAAAGCTGAATGGAGGAAATACAATTCTTGGAAACTGTGCAAAACAAAATACAAAATAATACAAATGAAGAGGAACAAGATAACAATTGACCCATTATACTGGCTGCAGAAAGCACAAATACAAAGGCTAAGCAAAGAGAGATACTAGGAGCAAGGCCAGGAGGGAGCAAAATGGTCCCTGAAAAGGTGTTGAAGAGCAGGGTAAAACTGACAAAGAAAACAGTCTGACTCATGGAGGTATTGCAACGAGGGGTAAATAGGGCCAAAACTCAGAAGTGTGGAGCGAGTAGACTGACCTGGGAAGGGGGGTTATAGACAGGGAGAATAACAGCGTCAATAAAATGAGAATAAACTCAACTACTCACATGCACGTCATTGTATTCTTCCTGTAATGTGCAAAGTATGATAGTAGTTCTAGCTATGGGGAGGCTCACAATTATTTCTATATTAGGGGGAGGCTCAAGATCTTTTCCAAGGTTTGGAGGAAACATATTATGACAAAGTGTGAGAACTCCTGATCTATGAGATGGCAGATCAGCTTGTGGTTGAGGATGAATTTGCTCCTTTTCACTCTGAGTTGTCTCTATAGTGTCTGTTTCTGTTCCTGCCTCTAACTGATAAGGAAATCTGTTAATAAGCACACTTGTTGACAGTATGTCAACAAACACCATCTCACTAATATAGTCCTGCAGTGTGGTGTATGAAAGGTGAGCTGAGGGAAGTCACGTTTCAAGCGATACTTAAGTCTGTCAACTCTGTAACACCAAAACATGCATCATTTCTAAAAAGAGGGTTCTCCACAGGCACACTAACTGTAGTTGTAAAGCATGAGTCATGCTACTGTCTTTTAAGTTTAGATTTTACTATTGTATTCAAGACTTACTACAAACTTAAAGGTTAGAAAAATGCCATGTTTAAATTTTCGATTGTGTCTAAATGATTATGAAAATGGCTGCTTATACAATGTATCACTTACCTATAATTTGAACCATCAAACCTTCATGCTTTTTTACAAGCTCAATGAAAATCTGGGTAAGTCTTGTCATCTGAAACACCTCCTGGTCCACAGTGAGCCTCTGGTGGATGACAGTGGCACAGAAAACCTTGCAGGCTTGGCTGTATATCCGCTCAGCACAAGTAGGCTTATCCTTATCTGATGACTTTGTCAAAAATCTTGTGTAGTCTCTGTAACATGTTTTATGGTACCGGACTTCCACTGACACACAATCCTGTCCTTATATGTGAATGACAATGCTCTGATCCTCTTTCAGCTCTGCAGCTCTTTTTAACTTTCCTGCATCTACAGTTTCAACCTGGACTAGTTGATCCTTCTGGTGTTTATGGGCCACAGTGATGTAATGGTCCCTTTTCTTGCATATGATGCAGGTGGTAGGAAGGACAGGTCCAGATGCATGAACAGAGAGGCCAGATCTTGACCAAAGTTTCTTCCTGGGGCTGGGCAAAGGTGTGGAACTGGTGTTAGAAGAGGTAGACTGTCCATCATCCTGTTTCCCCTGTAATAGTGACTGCTGAGCACAGTGTTTTCTTGCACTCTCTATGCGCTTTTTGTCTATAAAACGCCTATAGCAGGTGAGGTGAAACCTTGCGTCACTGGGGATGTCATCAAATTCTTTTGACAGGTGCTGTTGAAATGATTCAGCAATGTATTGACCATCACCATGCAAGTCCAACCATGCTTAAGCACATTCCTGGTATTTATCCCACCTGACACATGTAAATAGTTGAGTGGACTCCTTGATTGAGTCTAAATGCATATAACAATGCTAACCAGTTCTAAAACTGAATTTCTTTTGAATCTTAGATGGTTGACAAGGACTTTCCTGGTCTTCATCACAATCCTTTAGCGTGGCCATATTGGTTCTGCATAAATACACATGTTGACCGGTCAAATCCAAAGCCTCCAAGCTTTACTACTGTCCCTTTTTATGTGCTACAAGTGGCTGACTGAATACTGGGCTAATTTTCCAATACTTACACACTGGATGCTGAAAAGTAAAAAAAACAAAACAAGGTTTAGGAGACAATACTGAAGTCATGAAAAAAGCTAATCTTACAGAGACCTAATAATGTCACTTCATGAAAATCTACATGGTTGACAATGTCTTGGCTGTGCTTGCAATATCCCATAAATATTAAGTGTTGCTGCTAGGAAAATGTGGTGGGTGCTATGGACAAGCACCTTTCATTGTGTTCCTACCCTGTCTTTTTTTTGTTTGAAATTAACTTTATCATTTGAGACATCAAAACCTCCCTGTAAGATGGTTGCATAAAGCCTTCATGTGCTACTTTTTTACAGTGCTGTCACTAAGTAAAACAAACTCTGGTCAGAGCCGATATGGCTGTGGAGAGCTTTTAGGAGTGGCAAGAGTGTGGAAAAGAATACGCGGTGCTTTTGCTGCACTGGAGTCTGCCATAAGTAATACTGCAGCACTTACAGTACTGCGCATGCATGATACTCGCACATGTGAATTTTGCCCTTTAGTCAGCCCTGCACAACATGACGATGCTGACATAGCTATGTATGCATGATAGTCATGCATGTGCAGCTTAAATCAACGTCACCATGTTGCACATGGTGGCCGTCAGAACTGCAGCTGCAGAACAGAAAGCAGTGCGCCAGGAAGTGAGTATGTTTATGTGGCCTGTGGTGGGGAAGGGCTGCATAAACAGAATCACTGGAAACTGTCAGAGCACTGTGGCAGCAAATCAGACAGTGGTCCGGTTGCATGCTTCCACAGTGCTATTCTACAAATCTGATGATGGCATAATATCCATGGAACTTGGCCCATGCAGTCGTACAAATCAGACTCATGAGGAGTCTATAAACAAACTAGATATCTGGTCTGGGACTTGCTCATCATCGCAGTCACTTTCTCATTCTTTTCTAAGCAGTAATTTCTGGCAAATGTGCCTTAACCATATTGATCTCGGTGCTGGTAGACTACTTCTGGTTTCCCCCAGATTGTATTAGGCGGGGGTAGCAGCAGTCTTTAAGTGGTAGCTACTGGTGGTGGCATGCTCTGGAGAAAAGTGGTCCCCATGCTCATCTGCACATTTTAGAAATGATGCCTTTCCTTGTTTTTTGCAGTACAGAAACTGACTCCATTAACACAAAAACAAGGAGTCAGTTATGACCTCCACCCCCCCCCCCCGTTTGCTTCAAGTGAGGAACATCATTATGGGTTTGTATCAGATGTACAGTGGCAGCCATAGATGCAAAATATTGTTAGAGTAATTAACTGTATGTAAAAGCTCTTTTGTTTTGGAATGTGTGCTTTCTTAATGTTGTCAATACCACTCCACCCATAGGTACTCTGCCCCTGGATTTCTGTACTCCAAGTGCATTATTTTACATTTTTGTGTTCAGGACAAAAATGCCTTTCAAATGAGGGTAGTCACTAATCTAAATTCTTTATAGTTTTTTATGTTTCCTTGCGCGTGTGCAAGAAACATCTTGTGGTAGAACGTCATTTCAGAGGTGTGTCAGGGATGAGTCCAATGCACAACAATCTACAGTGGGCTTGCCCCTGGCAGACCAGTGAGCATGCAACCAGACTGTGACACCAGTCACAGTTTCACAGCTGGAGGCCATTCTCTAGCTGAAAGAAATGAAGTGCTCGAATGAGAGCGCTTCATTCCTTTCATTCATGCCCATACTGACCTTACTGCTCATCTCTCCAGCCATCCTGCAGATGTCCAGGAACCCAGCCATACACTTTATCCCCCACTCTCTGTGCCATAAGCAGTAAACAGTCCTAGCAGTAAAGAACAAATAAATATTATTTATCCTTCCCCAGACAGACGTCCGTGTTGAACTTATTTGTGTCTCTGTGTGAATGACAGTGCGTGTTCTTGTCCCAGAGCTCCTCTCTCTCCAGTGCTTCGTGTGTGCCACAATGCCCAGCCTGAGCATTGCTCTCTGTGATGGTACCCACTGACCCGCCCCATGGATCTCCTAGTGTGCATGTTGCCTCAGTGTGCCCTCAACCCCACCGCACAATACAAGGAGTAAGATTGCTGAAAAGTGAGGCAGCATTGCCTGCAGAAACGTAGCTTAACTCTGGATGGCAGGGAGGGGGAGACACTGGCTGCAGGGACAGACACCAAGAAGGAGAGGCAGCAGCGCCCCACAAAAGAGAGCGCAGGATCCAAAGAGGTGGTGAGTGGCACCAGTGTCAGGGACAGAGCAGAGAGAGGGAGAGCCCAAACAGTAACAGCAACATGCTGAGATGTGGCAAGTAAGCAGAATGAGAGTGATCGCCAGGCGACAGACTGTCACTATTGCAGCACCACCTTGGCAGTGTGAAATTGGGGACAGTGCAATGTAGTGACCATAACCATGATGACTGATGGCTCCCAGACCTGCACCTGAACAAACATCTAAATGGGTGGCCTATCCCCTAGCAGTGTCTACTTCCTCCCGCCCCCCGAGAGAGACAGCAACAGCGAGAGCTGCTTCCAGTGTGGCATATATGTGCAGGTCCAATCTGTTCCAGTCAGAGATGGTGTCAAACCCCTTCCCCAACAGAGAAGTGGAGTACAGTATGCACCCAAGATCAGTTGCCATCCATTTTATATCTGCTCACTCTTCTGGCACCTGCTGTTGGTCTGACTCCGTTCATCTTTCTGAAGCTCAGTGGCAGCAAATGGTACATTCAGAGAGGCAGAGAAAGTGGTAGCAAGAGTGCCATGACCAGGACAGAGAGCAGTGCTGCAAAGTTTTCCTTTCACCGTGTGGAAGCAGACGTTAGAGAGAGACCAGAAGAGACACTTTCATATTCATTTCATTTTTATTTTTAATACTTGTAAACCAGATGAGCAATAACTGCCCATTTTCACAGGTGACAAGTCATATCTAAGTAAAACAGTACAATACATATTATTGACACAGAATTTCAGAGCAAACAACTCGGTGTAAAACAAACTTGGTGCATCTATTCCACCACTGCACAAAAGGAGCACCCAGAAAGAGCCAGAGACAAATATGTGGGTCACATATCTGCCCCTTCACATTGACTAGCACAGTATAGGGTGGGCACTGGATGGGCACCCCTGGGTAGTTGCTGCCCCCTACACCTCCAGTTCACATCAGCACATATGGAACAATCTGCAGTAACCGCAGACAGATGTAGTTTACTCATCTTCCCCTCCACACCCATCCCACTCTACACAGGTTGGCACAGTGACAAGGTGACCTCCAGGTGGGCAGCCCAAGGTAAACAGTGGACTGTGACCTGGCAGAAGTTGGTGATTGGTGCCCCCTCCACAGCCGTTCCACCACTGCACATTGGCTGCCCCAGCCAGAGACAGAAATGTGAGTTGCACATTTGCCATGCCACACCTGTTTCTATCTAGCCTGGTGGGTGCCAGGTGGGTGGAAATGGGGTTGCAGTCCAGATCCATTGGGTGGCCTGAGGTCATTGGCACCCAACACATCTTTGTGCACTTCTGCACATGTGAAACATTTTCTCCTTCCATTCCACCTCCTGCATGTTAGGAGCACTTTGCAGAAGCCAATGATAGATGTGGTTCACCCATCTCTCTATCTTCACCCATCCGAGTTCCATGAAAGCTGGCACTGGCATTGAGTGGGCTCCAGGCAGGTGGCTCTGGGAGAATGATGCCCCATCCCACCTCCACACAAGGGTAGCACCCTGCAGCAGCCAGGGATAGAAATGCAAGTTGCACATCTGCCACTTCATTCCCGTCCCTGCTCCACCAGAGCTAGCATGAAGGTTGGAGTGGGATTTTGGGTGACTGGCACTTCCTCACCCTATGCCACACCTATACACTTGCAGAACACTCTGCTTCAGCCAGAGGCTCTCCCACCTAACGTGCTGTACCCATGGAGAGCACTCTGAGGTACTGAGATGTAAAAATATGGATCTTGTATCCCCCCTCCACAACTGTTCCCACTCTGCTGGGTGGGGGGGTAGGATACAGTGGGTGCTCATGAGTGACTGTTGCCCCCTCTTGCATCCCCACCTATCAACCCAATACTTTACAGCAGCCAGAGAAGAGATGTGGATTGCACACCTGCCCCATCACAAACTGTGCCCATTCCACAAAATGTCACACACAGGCTAGAGTGGGGGCTAGGATGGTGGCCATTAAGTGACTATCCCCCCCCCATCCCACTTCCACACATGGGAAGCACTCCTCCACCTCCTTTGCATATGAGGAGCAATTCTCCTTCTCCAGCCCTCTTCCACATGGTGGACATAGTGTCTTATGTAATCATATTTGGTCTCAATCCTTGTTTAATGCAACATTGTACATATTGTAAATACTAATATAAAGAAAATTGTTTATTTTAATTTATATTATGTGTCCTTACTTTTTGTATCTCACACCATGTATTTATCATTGCTTGTACGTGGGATCTCCTTGCAAATGAGCTTGCTCAATGGATTTTATCCCTTCACAATAAACTTGAATTTGAACATGGAAAGCACTCTTCCCTCCATTTCATCTCCACACATAGGTATCATTGCTCCACCTCAATCCCACCTTCATACATTGTGAGCACTCATCCCCTGACCCCTCCAGTGCTTCTCCCCCACATGGAGAGCACTTTTCCCACTGCATCCCACCTCCTGCACATAGGGAGCACTCCTCCCCCTCCATTCAACCTCCACACATGGGGAGCTTTCCTCCCACTTCATATACATAGATACATAGACAGTGTCGGCAGATAAGGGCCTGTGGCCCACCCAGTCTGCCCATTTGAGCTTGTAAGTTCAGTTTATGTTTTCCTAGAAGTCTGTTGCCCCTTACCCCTGACCTCTAGAATTCCTTTATGTCTATCCAATGCATTCTTAAATCCGTGATTGTTTCAGCCCCCACCACTTCCTCTGGCAGGGTGTTCCACTTGTCCACCACCCGTTCTGTGAAGAAATTCTTTCTCATGTTTCCTCTGAATCGTCCTCCCTCCAACTTCATCCCATGCCCTCTAGTCCTGGAACATCTTTTCGCTTAAAATAGTGTTTTCCTGCACCCTGTTCCTCCCTGTAAGATACTTGTATGTCTCTATCATATCCCTCTCTCCTCCTCTCCTCCAGGGGTACATGTTCAGTTCCTTCAACCTGTCTTCATAGGACTTGTGATGCAATCCATGCACCATCTTTGTTGCACTCCTCTGAACCTTCTCTACCCTGTCTATGTCCTTACGTAGGTATGGTCTCCAGAACTGTACACTGTACTCCAGGTGGGGCCTCACTAGTGTCTTGTATAGCGGAATTATGACTCCTTTTCCTGCTGGTGATGCCCTGCCTATGCATCCCAGCATCCTATTTGCTTTACCTGCTGCCTTGTCACACTGTTTCCTACCTTGAGGTCATCAGAGATGACAACCCCAAGATCCCTTTCCTGCTTGTTGCATGCTATATCCTCACCCCCAACTGATATATTGTGCCAGGGTTTTGTGCCCCATATGCATTATCTTGCACTTCTTTGCATTGAATTTCAACTGCCAAACCCTTGACCATTCTTCAAGTTTCTGCAGGTTGCTTCTCATTCTGTCTACACCCTCTGGTGTGTCTACTCTGTTACAGAGCTTTGTGTCATCAGTGAACAGTGAAATTCTGCCTTCTAGATCCTGCTAATGTCACTGATGAAGATGTTGAATAGGACCGGTCCCAGCACTGATCCCTGTGGTACCCACTGGTCACTCTTCCTCTGTGGAGTGACAGCCATTTACCACCACCCTCTGTGTCCTGCCACCCAGCCAGTTACCTACCCACCACACTACTGTCCTGCCCACACCCATATTCCCCAGTTTGTGTAATAGTCTTCTATGTGGCACAGTGTCAAAGGCCTTGCTGAAGTCCAGATAGGCCATGTCCACTGCCCTCCCTGATCCACCTCCTAGTCACCCAGTCAAAAATTCAACGAGGTTGGTCTGACACTGACTCCCCTGGTGAAACCATGCTGCCTTGGGTCCTGTAGTCCACTGACAACCAGATGTTCCGCCAATCTCTCCTTCAGTAGTGCTTCCATGATCTTCCCACTACCGAGGTGAGGCTGACTGGTCTGTAGTTCCTGCTTCCTCTTTGTTCCCACTTTTGTATAAGGGGCTACATCTGCTGTCCTCCAGTCTTTGGGTACCTCCCTGTTTCCAGTGATTGGCTAAACAGGATAGCCAGAGTTCAGCCACCACCTCTCTTAGTTCTTTAAGGACCCTGGGGTGCACCCTGTCTGGCCCCATTGCTTTATCAACTCTTATTACTTCCAGTTCCTTCAGGACCCTTTCGTGTAAAGGGACTTGTGTCCATTTCTGCACCATTCTCACCCTTGTACTCCTTCAGACCCATTACCCTCTTCCTCAGTAAAGACTGAGCAGAAATACCTGTTCAATATGTCAGCTTTACTGTTGTCATCCTCTCGCGCTTCCATCCTCCCCTTCAGTCTCACTATCCCTCCCTTTGTCTTTCTTTTTTCACTTATGTACCTGTAAAAGGTTTTGTCCCCTCTACCCACTGATTTTGCAGTGTGTTCTTCTGTCTGAGCTTTGGCTTCCCTTACTGACCTCCCTGCCTCCCTTTGCTTCTCCTGGTACTTCTCCCTATCCTCTTCTGCCTGTGTCTTTTTGTATTGCCTGAATGCAATCTTTTTGTTCAGTTCTGTACATGGGGAGCACTCCACCCCTTCATCCTACTGCCCATACATGGGGAGCATTGCTCCCCATCCATCCCACTCCTACACATGGGGACATCTCCACACATTTGCATCACTACTCCTCTACCACAGTCCCACCTCTGCATATAGAGAGTACTTCTAACCCCATTCCACCTTTGCACATGGGAGTACTCTGCAACAGCCAGAGACAAAGATGTCAGTCAGGCATCTGCCTTTCCACACCTATTCCCACTCCACATGATAAGCTCCAAGTTCGGCAGAACATCGATGGGGTTGAGATGTAATGAGTGGGTTGCCCGGGAGATGGTGCCAATACCCCTCACCACCTCTCATACTGAAAGAAGCCCTCCCCCCGAATCAATCTTTATTCTTTTCTCCACTCACCACTTTTGTGCTGATTATCCTCCTGTTTGCTTGCCTTACCAGTCACTCCCCTCCCAAGACAGGACTACAGGCCATTAGGCCAGAGCAGATTTTCCTTGACCTCTACTGTCTTCTCTTCAGATCACACCACCAGTCCAGCCAGCGTCCAGCACAGTCAAGAAGATGCACTGTGCGTTACTCGCAGCTCAGCATTGGATGGATCTGTTCTTTCTCTAGTAGACCATACTTCAGGTCCTCCCACAGTTCAGCTGAGGCTAGACAAGAGCAGTACACAGTCCCACTCTACCACCACGACAGACAACAGGACGCCACAACTTGCTTGGTGCTGTACAGACGATGCAGCACAGCAGCACGCTCGCTAGTCTGTCTCACCAGGCTTATCCTGCTCTCTCTGTTGATGATGTCCATCCTCCCTCATCTCAGTAAACTACTCGAGAGAGCAGTCCACAATCAGCTCACTGAGTACATAGGTAAATACACCCTCCTATGCAACCAACAGCACAGCTTTTGCAAGAATCATTCCACTGCCACTGCCCTCGCCCTTCTGACCGACCACATCCTCTCTAACATGGATAATGGTAAAGCCACCGGGGCTGTCTTCATCAACCTCTCAAAGGCTTTTGACATAGTTAATCATGCTCTCCTTACCTCCAAGCTTAGCCTCCTTGGTTGTTCTCAGAATGTCACAAGCTGGTTCACTAACTACCTTACCGATCGCTCACAATTCGTGTGTATTGGTCAAACCTGCTCCCCCACCCTGCCTGTCTCTGTGGGGGTCCCTCAAGGCTCAATCCTGGGTCCCCTTCTTTTCTCCTTATTTGTTAATGCTCTTCCCTTCGACTGCCTCAACTGTCACTCTCTCCTGTATGATGATGGCCTTGTCCTCTTCCACAGTGACAAATCCATGGCCGCAATCTCCTCAGTGTTCTTGCACAACTATGCTGCGGCCCACAGCTGGTTCTCAAAAAAACTCCTCTTAGTAAATGCCAAAAAAACGAAATCCATGCTGTTCGGATCAAAGCTCTTTCTGGCCAAAACTAAAAACCTTGCACCCTTACACATTCTCTATTTTCCTTTTTACTCCCGAACCGCCTACCGCCTAGTCTTCAGCCCGGTCATGGAGCGCCGGCTTCTGCCCCCCAAGTCGGCCACAGCCCACCGATGCCCGTGGCTTTTGCGGTGGGGCCTCGGCACCGGCCCTTATGCCGTGGCACTGGGATTAGGTCGGGGGGCTTGGCCTAGGGGCACATCGCCACGCTAGCCACGCGCGGCAGGCGACTCCTCTTTTTTTCCTGGTTTTTCTTCCCAGAGGAGGCGGGACGTGCAATGACGCCAGCACCCGCCCCCGCCCCTCTCCCTCTATGTCAAGCGGCCGGCTGCTTGGCACCTGGTCTCCACCAGGGTCCCTAACGCACCAAATGCTGCCCGCACTCCTCCCCTGGAGTAGGAGAGCTGCCCATCGGATGCTCAATCCTACTCCCCCCGGCCGGCTCTCCGACGACCCGGATCCGTCCCCGAACCCGGGTCGCCAGCGTCGCAAGCGGAAATCCCACCGCTGCACCAACGGGCCACCCTTACACATTCTCACCCCAGACGGCCCAGCTCTGGAGGATGTCAACATCTACAAATACTTAGGAGTACTGCTCAACCCCGCTCTCATTTTCAATGAGCATGCAAATTCCCTTGTCAGAAGGTTCCATCAAACGTTAGGTGCGGCCTATAGATTCAGGCAATACCTTACCCCTGAAGCCAGACTAGCCATTGTCCAGGGTAATCTTCTCCCTATTCTTGACTACTGCTCCCCTGTTTATGCCAGGACCTCAGCTACTGCCATGGCTAAACTCTCCACTGCCTACAACAGCGCCTGTTGCTTTGCTTTATGGGCCCCATTCTCCACCCATCACTGTACCCTCTATAATACCCTTGGATGGCTACTGCTACAAGGTCACTTTGACCTAGCCCTCTGCTGCATGGTAGACAATGTCATCTGCACTGCTCCAGAATCCCCCCTAACTGTCCTTCTGAAAACCAGAATGCTCCTCCGCAACCTCTGCTCTAATGGTACTCCCCCTTTAGCTGTTCCTAGGGTATCCACCAACATGGGTAGCAGAGCTTGGTCTGCAGCTGCCCCTTTGCAGTGGAACAAACTACCAGCTGAACTCCATTCCATTGACACACACACTCCAGTTTCAAGTCCCGCCTTAAAGTCTGGTTCCTGGCAAACTCATCCTGCCGCTGCTCCTCCTTGGGGTCTGACACCAACCCACACTAGTCAACTCCCCAGCCCAGGGGTTACCCTGCCTACAACTGTTATATCATATTTTTCACAGTAATATTTGACTTCCTTGCCTGTACGTAATGTGTATGTGTGTGTGTGTGTGTGTATATGTATATGTTGTTTTTTTTCTGAGTATTCTGTGTATTACTTGCTTGTGTGATGATGCAGTCACACATTGTACACTGTGCCTACGATTTGTTTGTTTTGTACCAAATCTCCTCATGTCTGATATTGAAACCTTGTATTCACTGTTCTCAAATGGACCTATGCATCAAACCTGTATATTGTGCTTACTATTGTTGCTTGTATCAAATCTGTTTCATGTGTATTACTGTTACCTTGTACTGCACTGTCACCCTGCACCATGTGTTATGGCCTGGGCCGTGCCTGAAAATGGTCCCTGGGATCAGTGCACTCACCCGGTTATCAAAGTCATAAATAAATAAAAATGTTTCCATCTTCCCTAGCCATCAATGGTCCCGCGTGTACACTGTGTTGCAGCTAGCTCCAACTGCTATGGAGACTGCTGAGACACTGATGTTCTTTAGCTGCTGAGCCTGAGCCAACCTGAAAATAAAATACAGGAATCTGAAAATTTCTGAGGTAATTTCAGGGCAGGGGCTTAAACACTCTGGACACTCCCCCTACCTACGCCCATGCAATCCACAACAGTTCAGACACATGCAATGCATACTCTTAAAGGCAGTCCTCCCAGCCCAGCCAGCCCCCCGGCACACAAATGAACATCAACTGCGACCCCTTCCCTTTCCTCTGTAAGCAGCGAGGATCCTTCACTCTCAAGTGGTCAGTCTTGTACAAGTAGCAGAGTTGAGAGTCCAAGGCTCCAGTTGGACCTGTTACTGTAATGCTTGAATATAACAGGACAACTAAACTGAGCCCTCTTAATTCCTACAGATGGAGGGCTGCTGCACAGATGATTGCTACAGCCACTCTGGCACCACTGAGGATTTCAAACAAGAGCTGGGCTATGGCAGGCAGCCTGCCATCCGCCTCCTCCTCCTCCTCCTCCTACACTGACTGCTTGCAGCACTTGCCCAGCTCCTCCTCTGCTACCAGTGCCCACCAACGGTCAGTAGTGTCGGTTGGTGGCCCCCATTGGAGTGGTCAAACGAGCCCCTTGACTTGTTATTAACCCCCGCAACCAATACACTCTTTTGACTTCCTTCTGTGTCCGGTTGCATTTGCCTGTTTTCAAACACCCAATAAACTTTTTTTCCTATTGTCTGCTTAGATATAGAATATTAAATATATTAAAATAAAATACAATTGCTTTGAAGAAGATAGAAGCTTTTATTATGGCTCAGCTTCAATGTATGGTTGGAGAACGTTGAAATTTCATCTTGATTATTTTACTTTCTTATTGCTATTTTGTATTTTCAGGTTAAATCAAATATAATAAACTATCATTTTTTTTTTTGTTTTTTTGAGAAGATAGAAGCTTTTATTATGTTTTTTTTTTTTTGGTTTGATCCATGCACACTGAAGGATTGAAACAGTGAGATCACCATGATTTTGGCAGCCTTGCACCAATCAGTCAATCAAAATATTTATTTTGCCAGGTGGAACATCATTGAAATAAGCTCATTTACAAGATGGACCTGGGGCAAAACAATTGCCAACAGGGTTAAGACATAACAGGATGAGTAAACGTACATAACAATTACATAGGAATAATAACAACATAATAACATATAACTATCACATGTGACAAGATACTTGCACCAGAACATAGCAATAGGTTCAACAGGAGCTAGTGCCATTTAAATACAATTGCATGGATACAGATATATGGACGTAAGGTAATGAGCTAAAGTTTATACAGTAAACATCATTGGAGGAGTCATAGTGAGCAGGAGTGGCAGTTCCTCTAGCGCAATAGTTCTTAGACTTTGTCACAGTGAGCCTCCCCAAATCCATGGAAAAGATTTTGAGCCTCCCCCAAAAACTGAAATAATCTTGGGCCCTCCCCAAAGAAAAATAACATACTGTACTTTGTGCAGTACACCTTGAATAAACTGAAACCCCTTTGAGTACTTGGCTCACATTCAGTTCTTTGTCTTATACTGACGTGGAACCTTTGAAAAAGAGCTCCTGTGCTCAAAGGTGTTATCTGAATAACACATAAATAAAATAAACAAATATTATTATTCAGCTTATTGTAAACCTCCCCCCCCCCACACACACACACACAGGACAGCCTACTTACTCCACTATTTTCATTCTTGAACCATTGTTACCCCTTGTTGCAGTACCTTCATCGGTCAGACTACTTTTTTTGTTTCCTCTCTATATGAAATAACCTTCCCACATACTTTGCCTCTCCCCCTCCTTCCCTGCTCCTAAACAACTTCTCAGGGATTACTTTGCTCCTTCCTACTATTGCTCTTAGCACTTCTAGGCTCAACCCTTGTATTTGGGCTGTTCTGCCATCAGTCTACAAATTGATCAATTACCACCACTCATTATTAGTTTGTTGTTCATATTTGTTTGCACTATTGTTCACTGTGTATTTCTTGATTGTTTTGCAGTTACCTTTTGAAATGTATTCACTCCCTACCCTTCCCCGGGTACACCTGAAATGAGCCTTCACTCATTCACCTTCCCTTGTCACCTATTAGTAAATAAATACATAAAATTCACCTACTATTCTCCTCTTTCAATTTGCTTCATCTCTTCACACAAAATATATAAAACTCAAAAATTTAAATACAGTACTTTTTCAGACTTGTTTGAGCTTCCCCTTGAACAGGTTGGGGCCTCCCCAGGGAGGCTGGCCTCACCATTTAAGAACCCCTGCTCTAGCGTCAAAGTGCGAAGAAGATTGAGATGTAAGAGTCCTTTGATAAGTACTGTAGGCATGTCCTGGCAAGTGGGGTGGGAGGGGGTATAGGGAGAGGGGAGGGAAGGTCAGCCAAGACAGGAGAGGGTTGGACATGATGGCCTTGGGAGGAAGGACTGTTTGAAGGGAGAATACGACAGATGCCACAGGCAATGGTTTGGGTTTAAGTCCGATATTTGAAGCAAAGACAGATCGTGATGTTGGGACCTTGATTTGGACAATGACAGAAGGGAGGACTCGAGTGACTCCTCTGACCATTCTTCTGATCCTAAAAATATGTATCACAATGGTTGTATAATTGTAGGTCTATATTCAGATAGCTTTAATTCATTATTTATTTATTTATGATCTCTGATTAACACTTTTGAGAACAAGCTCATTACATAGGTTCCATGTCAGAATTACATTAACAGTGATTTAAAAAAAAAGACATTTAGGCATACAGTAGAACTGTACATGCAGGCTAATAAATAGGAGTCTAAGTAGAAATCTAAATATAAACAAGAAGACAAAGACAGTGGACTAAGTCAACAGGCTATTATAAGCACAAAGAGTGTCTGAGAGGGTTAAGGCAGTTTAAGAGAGAGAAGACAACTCAGACTTGGGTGCCTGAAAGGCAGAGAAAGAGAGAGAGGTACTGCAGCAGTCTGTGTTGTCAAGATGGAGGGCATTGTTTATTTTTTTTTATTTTAGTCTTTGGTAACCAGGTAAAGCCCACTAGGCACAAGTGCCTGTTTTCAGGGGCGACCTGTAAACACTGGGCGGTTACATGACTTGCTCAGAGTCTCATGGTATGCAGGTGGAGGTTATGAGAATCAAACCAAGGTCTGGTCTGCTGGATGTACCAAGCTTGTTCAAAGCTCGTTACTCTAACCTCTAGGCTATAGTATCAGCCCACAGGGATTATAGCAGCCCAGGGCAGCCACACCCACTCAAGAAGAAGAGAAACATCAGCCCAGGAAGGCCTTGAAGCTTTTTTGGGGGGGTTGAGCTGAAGGCAGATGGACAGGATTGTAGGAGAAAAGAGGGAGTGGGGGTAAGAGGGGAGTTTGATGGAGGAAGGATTAAGACACAGGACAGGAGAGAAACAAGAAGTGCAGGATACTAGGAGCCATGTGGTCACGAGGGAGTGCTACCTAGGCATGAGGTAAAACAGCAATTGAGGGGTTAAGGGAAGCAGTCACAGCAGGCATTAGCATTGAGATGTTTTCGGAGCTCAAGTTTGAAGGGGCCTAATGCTATTATAGAGGAAATGGCAGGAGGCAGATTATTAATCCATTTGGGATCATGGTGGGCAAAAGCTCGTTGACCAAGGGAGGTGCGACACCAAGGAATTTTAAAGACCACACTATCTGAGCTTCTGGTGGAACGGCTATTTTCATAGGGAGTAAGTAGCTTCTGGACACCCATTGGCATGAGGTCCAGACACACTTTCTTGGCCAGGAGGCATGTTTGGAACCTGAGCCTACCTGTGAACTGGAGCCAGTAAGCCTGGTCATATAGGTCACACATATGTGTGAGCTGTGTGGAGCCAATTAAGAGTCGACAGGCTTTACTTAGAGCGACTTTTATACGGCGGATGGCTGTATCCATAGCTGAACTATTTACTATGCCGTAGTCAACAAGAGAGACCACTATACTCTGGATAGTGAGTTTTAGGGCCTCCAGGGTAAGACTTTGCTTATGTCTATGAAGCAAACCAATACAGATGTTCACAGCCTTTGCAACATATATGTCTTCTGTTAGCACCCTTTGCAAACTGTGTGAGAGGCCTTTCGGCACCATGCAATTCTGCTTAAAGTTGGACCAGCATAACATTCTGTGGTGATTTGCATATGCAGCCCATGATGCTTTGCATTGTGGGGGCATGTGTGATTTTGTATTTTCTTGAAACTTGGCTTCCCAGCCAAATGCCCTTTGGGGTAACCCTTGCCTCAGTGTATACGCACAGAGGTTCTTTGTCTTTTAAATATGTCATAGTGCTGTCTATAGTGACCCCAAATATCTGAAATGCTGGACGAGTTCCAATGTGGTTTCAGACTCATTTGTTATATTGAGTGGGTGTGAACAATGCTTATTCTGGGGACTGGAAAACAGCAAGGTCTTGGTTTTTTGGTAGTTCATAGTGTGTTTTTGTTCTCCGAACCATCTTTTAACTGTAGTAAAGCTGTCTTGGAGCTTGCGTTCCAAGGTAAACGGATCGGGGGTCACTTGTATAAAGGACTGCGTCATCTGCATAGAGCAGAATTGGACAGCTACTAGTGAGTGGGAGCCTGTTTAGAAACAAACTTAATAAAATGGGGCCCAGGATGGAGCCCTGGGGCACACAGGAGCAAACGGGTCTACTGTCAGATAAGACATTATCAATCCTAACATGTTGAGGGCGATTCATGAGGAAGTTCTTATAATTGCACACTAAGAAGAATGGTCTTAATGAGTTCATTTAAGGTTTCATAATTTGACTTTTTGCAATTTTAATGCCCTCTCAATCCAGGAGTCTTCAATTTGGTTTATCTAAACATTTCTTTGTTCAGTTCATCAATAGTCCAATAAGAGTTAGAATAAAATTACTTAAGAACAAAAACTGAATAAACTTTGGGTTTGATTTTGTGCAAATGTTAACTTCTGTCTGAGTTGAAAATGCATAGGAGATTAGTTGTACATACTTTTGTATTTCTCCACAATTTTACTTCGGAAATTTGTAAAAAAAAAAATATGAAAAAATAACACTCAACAGTCCAATAAGATTTAGAATAAAATAACTTTTGAACAAAACTGCATAAACGTTAGGTTTGATTTTGTGTAAATATTAACTTCTGTCTGAGTTGAAAATGCAAGGAGATTAGTTGTACATACTTTTCTATTTTCCACACTTGTACTGCGGAAATTTGTAAAGAAATATGAAAAATTAACACTTGACCTTTTGCACAGGTCTTGACCTCCCGTAAAGGGAATGGCTTAAAGCTTATTTAGGAGTCATTCAAAAGTTATCCCAAGGTCAAGATTTAGTAAACTATACATTCAACATGTTTTAATAATAGAAGTTGCCAAAGAGGACATAATAAATAACACAAGCATTTGTCAATGCCAAATGTTGCCTTGCTGGCATTGGCATTGGTAGTGCAGGAGTTAGAGAGTTACATAATAGGAATGGCAGTAAAGTAGTGAACTGATGCCAGCCCCACCCGTCAGAGACTGACAGGCACTGGGGTGTGCCTTTGGGTTATCAGCCATAATGCTCATGCCATTTCACCTCACCCTACCCTGCAGACACCGACAAGTGTCACGGTGTGCGTTGGGGTCTTCGGGCCTTATGCTCACCCCATTTCATAAGGAAATATGCTGAGATGGGTGCAGTATAGGAGAATGGGGTGAGCTTTGGGGCCGAAGACTCCAAGGCACACCTTGATGTCAGTCACTGGCTGTAGGGTAGGGATGGGATGGCGTGGCATGAACATTACAACTGACAATCCTAAGTTACACCCCTGACATCTGTCAGTCTCTACAGGGTAGGACATTATGGTTTGAAACCCTAATGCCCTGGGTGTGTGTTGGTATTTTCACTCCAAATTTTCAACATGGGCTTTTTATGACCCCACTTCATGAACAGTGGCACTATCAGTTCCTTAGCCAAAAGGTGATTTTGCACAGCGACAATGCCATTTGGTGCCACAGGTTCAAAAACACATTTTGTGCAGGATGTGAAAAATGATAGCTGCACTCTTCATGAGGAGGTGTAAAAAAAAAAAAAAAATGGTGAAAGTCCGGAGTAAAAATATGAAAAATTGGTGGTGTCACGAGCATGTGTAGAAACTGCGCAATGCACGCCTGTAACGCAATTATTTTAACCACATTTTCAACATAAGATTTGGGATTCCGATTATGAACAGTGGCACTGTGATTTTAGTTAATCTGTCCCTAACATTGATTTCGCGAGCTACCGGTAATTCAGCGCACGGTGAAACACATTTCGGCAGGATGTAAAATGACAGCTGTACTGTTCATAAGGAGGTGTGAAAAAAATGGCAATGTTGAAAATCTGGAGTAAAAATATAAAAAATTGTCAAAGTCACGAGCATGTGTGGAAACTGTGCAATGCATGCTCATAATACAGTCATTTTTTGGAATTTTTCACTAAATTTGCAACATAGGCTTTTTGGGACCCCACCTCATAAACAGTGGCTCTGTCATTTCATTAATCATTCCCGGAAGGTGATTTCGCTCAGTGACCACAAAATGACCTTTTGGGACCAAATAACAAGATGGCAGTGCATGTGTTCATGAGGAGGGGTCCCAAGAACCCCATGTTGAAAACTGGGGAGCAAAAATTAAAATAAATGGCTGAAATATCCACCTAAGTTGACCCCCCCATTTATGCCATTATACAGCTTACTGGCATTTCTTCAGTTCACGGTCGGCTTTGAAGAGTCCAGACGCGTTCCTGCTCCACCGAAGATTGCAGCGCCGGCCCTCCAGAGGTAAGTATGGGGTGAGGGGGTGTGGGGAGATGAGGTGCACAGAGGGTGGAATGCGGGTTGGGGGAGGGGGTGCCATGGACAATGGACTGTGTTCTTCTTTTCCAAGTGCAAAAAAAAACAAAAAAAGGGCACTGCACTACGGGACGGTTTTCTTTCTTTACAGGGTAAATAAAACAAATGTTGAGCACACTGGGGTGGGCTCCCAGTGTGCCCCATGACTTTCGGGAGTGATGTTAGCCACACTGGTGTGGGCCCCCAGTGTGTCACACAATGGGGGTCAGGTGGGGGCAGGAGCATGCCGACGTGGTTGACTTTCTGTTAAATCGAGGCACACTGGGGTGGGCTCCCAGTGTGCCACACAATCTGTGTGTGTGGGGGGGGATGGCAGACATGCCAACAGGTGGATTGGGTACCCCTGAAGTCTGCTTATTTTGGTATTGTGTGGCGGACGGCAGGAGCCACCACCATGTTTATTTGAAATGCTTCACCAGGCAAGGCACATAGGAGAGGCATGTCATCTGTGCCGCTGCATGACAAGCTTGTCTCAGATTGCAGAGGCACATTTCTTTCAAGTTGGTGGCACTTTGCATAAACTTGTGTCAGCGCTAACATGCTGGCTCATTGGGGACTGAGGGATGCACCTTCTAAAGTGTGCCCTGAATTCTCCAACACTGACACACCTCTTCATTTCTCCAGCTACCACAAGATGTTGCTTGCGCATGCACAAGACAATATAAAAATCAGTGTTGCAGCATAGAAGCCTAAAAGTTTTACAGACAGCCATTGTTTATCTTCTCTGTCTTCCTTTTTCCTCCTATCTGGTCAGCGTCAGCTTCACATATAGATCTCGCAGGATATTGCCGGCTAATAATTACTAAAATTAATCTGCTGCTTTTGTTCTGAAAAGATTTAATATGATCCCATCCTGAAAATATCTAATGCGACTCCCATAAGCAGATCATTTTGTTTCAAGCTGGTAAGCACTGAAGAATTCTATTGTAGTACTAGTAAGTCATGATGATCTACCGTTAAATTAGGCATGACAAGATGGTCTGGTATCATTGCACTTAAAGTGGTGTAGTGCTTTACAGAAATTAGGCTGTTATAAGTTTAGTATGAGTTATGGCAAGCAAATGTAAATATCTCTAAAAGTATACAAATTACGCATAAACCATCATATGAAAGTTGTTCAGGACAAAACAACCTTTGAAATGAACTTATTCATTAAGCTGCACTAATTATATTTTTTAAACTATGACCATCTGAATTTTCATTTTTCTTCACAATTTTCACCATTCGGATGGCTAAATTTAAAAAAATCTAATAAATTCAGAGTAGTGACTACCCTTATTTGAAAGGGCATTTTGTCCTGAACAACTTTCATGTTGATTGAATATTAGTAATCTGTATACATTCCAAGATATTTACATTTGTTTGCCATGACTCCTACAGTGTTCACTCATCAGAAAAAAATGAAGTTGTTTGGAAGACCATATTTTACAAAGTATAAAGAATTCAGATTAGTGACTACCCTCATGTGAAAGGCCTTCTTATCCTGAACAACTTTCACGCTGGTTGTTTTTGTGCACCTTGAATAGTTTTAAAGACATTTAGATTTATTTATTTATTTATGAGATTTACCAGGAAGGCATACTGAGCAAACATGCTCGATTCCAGATGCGACCTGGGGGCCGAGGCCTGGTGCATTACAAAGTTTGTGTATAACAATAGTAATTTAGAATACATATTACATAAAAGTGCTCACATGGAGACTAGAGTCAGGGAGTTTTACAGAGAGGGGATAGATGCAATAGGGCATTGAAAGCAAGTACTGAGTTACACAACACATAACGGAATCAGAGATTGCTTAAATTAAACAGGAGCAGCTGGAGGAGAAATGTGCCTTGAGTAGTTGGGATCAATGATAGGGCTTTTGTGCGTGTCTTATGGGGGCTGGTAGGGCGTTCCAGATCTGTGGAATTCTGTAGCTAAAAGCTGCCTGACCCTTGGTAGTGTGCATAAATGGGATGTGGAGTAGTCTGGGGCCCATACCTCTTAGGGAGTATGCAGGAGGCGGTTGTTGGGAGAGGGTAGATGCCAGGTAGAGAGGGAGGAAGAGACCCCAGTATTTAGCAGCGAACCTGGCGCAGTTTATTAACCGCCGATCGTGGAGGGATGGCAGGGTTAAGGAGCTGTATAAGGTGCAGTTGTGGGTGGATTGCGGGCAGTCAAGGATGAAACGACAGAAGTAGTGGAATAAGGTGTCAGGGGTGGCCAGGGCAGATGCAGGAGCAATCGAGTATATGATGTCGCCATAATCAAGAACGGGGAGAATCATTTTTTGGACTATAGCATGCTTCGCTTGGGTGGGGAGGCAGTTTTTGTTACGATAAAGTGCTCCCAGTTTTGGGAGCAGCCTCTTGTGCAGGGATTCAATGTGCGAGGCAAAATCTAGGTGCTGATCAAGCCAGATGCCTAGGTATCTATAGCTAGTGCATTGGTCCAAGGTAGACCCATCCAGGGTTACCCAGTGGAGGGCAGGGGTTGGCAGGAGAGTCTTTGTTGGGAGCCAAACATGACTGACACAATTTTATTGGGTTTAGAAACAACGATTCAACCTAAACCAGTGCTGGATGGCAGTGAAGTCCTCCTGTAGGAGAGATGCCACACTGCTTGTAGTGGGGCCTGAGGCGTACAGGACTGTATCGTCCACATACATTTGAATGGAGGAATGAGAGCAGGCAGAGGGGAGGTCGTTTATAAAAATGGAGAATAGTAAGGGACCAAGGACTGAGCCCTGTGGGACACCTGATGTGACTGGAAGGGGGTTTGAGGTGTGTGATGTGATTTGGACCGCTTGCATTCTGCCCACAAGGTAGTCCTGGAACCACCCTATCGCTGGGGGAGCAAGCCCAGCTTCGCTAAGCTTGGTGAGAAGCAGTGGATGTAAGACTGTATCGAAGGCCTTTGCTAAGTTAATAAAGATAGCCGAGGTGATATGACCTTTGTCAATGCCGGTGAGAATGTCCCCAGAGACTCGAAGCAGGGAGGTGATAGTAGAGTGATTTTTGTGGAAGCCAGATTGGTAAGGCGTAAAAAAGGAGGAGGCGTCTAAGTGTGGAGACAATTGGGAAAGGACAACTTGCTCCTGTAGCTTGGCTAGAATGGGGAGAAGGGAAATGGGTCTGTAGTTTCCTGGGAAGAGGGGTCACCGCCTTTTGGGAGTGGAATAACCGTGGCCGTTTTCCATGCCGCAGGTAGTTTGCCCAGTGTAAAGGAGAGGTTGAGAAGAGCAGCTAGGGGGGTTGCTATGGCAGGGGCAGACAAGAATAACATTTTGGCATCGAGGGACGTCGGGCATTTGCCTTTATTTGGGTTCAGAGACCGTAGGGAGCGGAGGACTTCTGCTGGAGAAACCAATTGAAAAGAGAATGGCTGGACTGGTGGGGATGTGGGGGAAATGGGGGGTGCTTGGGGTGTGCCTGTGGTTGAGGGAGGCTAGAAGTTTGTCTGAGCAGCTGGTGAAATGGGTGTTAAAAACTTCCGCTACGCAGATGGGGTCAGAGATGTGGGTGCCCTGATCTGATAGGGTTGGGGGTGGTGACTGTGTTGGGGGGGAGAGCAGGGATTTGAGGGTTTTCCAGAAATTGGTCGGATGGTTTAGGTTAGCGCTAAAAGCCGATAGGAAAAAGCTCTTTTTGGCTCGGCGGATGGTGTTTGTGCAATCATTGCACAGTGATCTATAGGCAGTAAGGGAGGCCTGGGTGCCCAATTTCTTGTATGCTTTCCATTCGCGGTCCCTGGAATGGCATTTTCTTATTATATCAGCCGAGATCCATGGGAGATGAGCCCCTCTGACCCTTTTAGTACGCAGATTTGTTTGGAAAGTGTGCAAATTTGCTCTCAGAGAAAAGCAACTTTGAGTTTTGTGTCCATCATTCTAAACAGAAAGGAGGGAGTATTTTTTTTTTTAACTGCCATAGGGATTTGCAGTGTTATGGAAGGATACACTGAAAACTACTAAAAAAATGTGTTCCATGGAAATCCCTTTTCAAACTAAAGCAATATGGCTGTAGGTTCCGCCCACAGCCATAAAAATATGCTGTCTGCCATGAAAACACATGCTACTATGAATATTTAGGAAAAAAATAATTTAAAATGGCATGCATTCATCATCAAAATACTTTGCATGGAGTTAAAATGGAACATATTTATAGCTATAATGAACAGTGGATATTGCTGCTGATGATAGATAAATTAAGGGGTGGGGATAATGTTTTGCCCTACCAATTTTACCACAATAGAAATATGGCTGTTTATTGGACATTATCTGTCTGCATGATCAATGAGGAACATGTTGGTGTATAATATACACTAGACAGGCAAGAATTCATAGTGTCAACAATTTCATGCATAATTCAATGATAAAATGCAAGGATTTTTGTGCATTTGCAACACATTTTCCACCATGTATAAACTGCATGATGCTTTCACTGATCATTTCAATACATTTTTGGATATATTTCAATCATTTTGAGCCATTTTGGGCCCAGATTAGGCAATTATTGTTGAAATTATAGCCACAAATTCTTTAATGGGTATGGTGTCAAAATTGGTTGACAGCCAGATACCTTTGGATGTGCTGTGACAGAAAACTATAGGGTGTCTTGCAGAGAACTTTAAACACAAGGTCTCTCAGGTTATTGCCAACATAGAATAAGTAGCACCCCTCTTGCTGGAACAAAACAACACAATAATAGGCCTCACCACTTGGCATAAGAATTTTGTTTTCAAATGGAGGAATCAGCTATCTTCTTTCTGACACTGAAAAATGTACTTACAGTAAAACTGTATGTTTCAAACAAATACAAAAGCTGCCCGTTGCTACTAAAGCAACAGTTAAAACATGGCAAACACAAAAGTCATTAGGAGACTCGCATCTCTCTAGATTTTCTCCAGTAATAAACAGCATTATTCCCCCCCACCACCACCATTTTTGATAAATGGAGTAGAGACTGTAACCTGATTCAAATTGTAAACTTCTTTTTTTTTTTTTTTTAACTGACTGTGCTTTTTTTCTTGTCAGGACGGTGCCCCCCCCATAAGCCCAGTCGTTCCTTCCGGCCACCTTCAATGACACCAAGGTATGCCCAATGCGTTTTCCTCCTGGTTTTTCCCCAGGACAGGGGCTCCCCCATACCCCTGCATACACCATGTCTGGTGTCCAGGCAGGCCAGTTTCATGGTGGTGGTGCGAGGTGGGCAGCATTAAGCTCATCCAGTGAAGAATTTTCTCCAGAACTGCAGGAGGCGTGACGTGCAATAGCACTGCAGCGTGAATATGCCAGGTGCCCAGCACACCTCCCTGGTGCTAGCTTTAGCTGGGTCGTCAGTGGCAGGACGTCCTGAGGTCACCCAGGAGCCCTGCACCTGGGATGCAAACCCCCCCCAGAGGTGGAGAGTGTGCAGAGGCCACTCAATCCACTTCCCCCATGGCCCTGTAGCAACGTTGGTCTGTTCCTGAACACGGGTCGCTAGCATCGTGAGCAGTAGCTCTTCTGCTGCACTGGCTGGCTGGTAAATTGGAAACCTCTTTAATTTTGAGGAATTTATTCTCTATGATCAACTCCAGAAATAAATACAACCTGTTGAATACTCATTTATCCTATTAATAAGAATTGAAACATTTTATCTATTAGAAAAATTAAAATCTCCAATCAATTCCTTTATGAAAACTGGAAGAATTATTCATTAAATAGAATACAGGTAAGAAATCAATCTCAAAATATACTCCTTATTAAGAGACGTTAAAGGAGGACAACTTATGGTGTTAAAGCTTGTGAGAAAGATCTGGGGCAACAAATTCCAGACAGCAGATTGACAATAATAATGGATTTTGAATCATATATATACAGAATAACCAATTAAGAGCCAGCCCGGTGATGCTGAGGGGCTGGATGCCACACCGGTGACCCAAGTTTGGGAGTGAGTTTGGGTCACCAGGGGTTGGTGGGGGGAGGCCAGGAAGCTGATTGTAGTGGCCACTGGGCTGCTCTCAGCTCCCAGATTGGGGAGGATCAGTCCCTTGGTCTCACCTGACACCTGGTGGAGTCCAGGTGTCAGAGCAGAGTCGAGGGCTGACACAAGCGTAAGGAGGGTGGAGGAAACACTTGCTTCCAGGAGTGCGCACGTGTGCCTCCATGTGCACGCACTTGTTGAGCACCAGTGCTTTGGGGGGAAGAGGGAAGAAAATTATACAAAAAGTATGTCCCTCCTATGGCCGTTTGTGACAGCTCCCCTGAGGGGGGGGGCCTGAAAAAGAAGTAGGTGGCCATGGGGAGCAAACAGCTGTATAAAAAATAGAGAATAATTAACTAAAACAAATACATATAACTACAATGCTTAGAACATACATCATTCCTCACAGACTATAGAAGTTATTTTCTTTATAATTAATATTTTATTGGTTAAGGAAGCAATTGGTAATACATCAATGACCACCAAAAGATTTTGTATGACCATAAACAAACCTGGATGGGGAGATAACCCTTGGAAGTAAAATTGTAATCACAGTCAGTCAAACTGGAATGTGATTTTAACAATACAGTTGAGGCCATGCACAATTTTACACACACATCCAGCATGAAGAACAGATTCTGTGAATGAGAGAAACAAAGTTATACGTAAACCATTTCTTGACTTACACATCCCTTGGGATCCTGCTGTTCGTGGAAGTGCAGCCCCTGGTTACCTCCTCAGATGCAGCAAAGAAATGGAGGGGAGGAGTGAAGAGGGGGACTGTGGCCTAGGAGTCGTAGCCAGACCAGTCATTATGTGCGCTATACGAGGCACTGAGGCATGAAGTAGCCTTGTGGGATCCTGCAGTATTCTAAATTCAGATAAGAACCCCAGATCTTGATATAGGTCTCCATTCTGTTGGTGGTGGCATAGTGGACCCTCTCATAGCTAGCTACCTTTCCCATTTCCACAATCCACTCTTATGCCAAGGGAAGGGAGCTGTCCCTCCAGTGTCCAAGGATGGCCTTTTTGATGTGACCCGGGGCTCCTTGCAGCCAGCTCCTGGTGCACAGGGGGATCAGGACAGCCACATTTGTGTCTTTAAGTATGCCCAGCATTATCATGTGAGGATTAAAGGTGAGTATAGGGCAAACTATACATAGACAGGCCTGGAGGACTTCATTCCAATAAGTGCCTAGTTTGTTGCAGGTCCAGATTAGGTGTATGATGCTCCCTTTATCAGAGAGGCAGTGCCAGCACAAGTTGGTAGGGGTTAGGCCCCACTTGTGTAGCTTCTGTAGGGTTCTATGCCACCTGTGGAGAATTCTGAACCTGGTTGCTGATGTCCCTGGCTGCCTTACCCAGCCTGTCCAGCAGCTCTGCCAGACCTGCGGGGAATATCCATGTCCTGCTCTTTGCTCCACGCTTCTTTGAGACTGTCTGTGGCACATCCACTCAGTGTTGTCAGTTTATCATATATTGGACTGGCCATGGGGGGAGCTTTGGTTGACAGGAAAGAGTTTATACATGACATTCAGGCTCCCAATCCTGTATTGTGGTCCCATACATGAGTGAGCAGATGTCTGAGCTGTAGGAACTGCCAGTGCTGGTGTTTATCCAGAGAGAACTCCATTTGAAGCTACCCAAAGGATTTGAGATGTCCCCATTTCTGGTCAATTAAATGAGCTAGAATGGATATTCCTCTCAATGCCCACACAGGCCAGTCACTTGGGTGTCTGTGTATCTCAAGGGCGGAGTTAAATGCCAAAGTGGAAGATCAAGGGAGGCACAGCATCGCAGTGAGCATTTTTGGTGTTTAATTTCCAAACTTTAGTAGTGTGTGGGAGAGTGAGGTTCGTGGCCAGTTCAGCAAGCGTGTTACTAGACATCAGACCAGCAGCTGCAGGGTTTTACACAAGAGGTTAGCTTCACATTGAGTCCACTTTGGTTGGGAGTCTGAGTGTGTGAGAGCATTTGTTTGCGAGAGCTGCAGCAGCTGATGGGCTGTATGCTTATGGGGAAAGTTAGGGGAGATTGAGGCCCCCACCAGTGAGAGGCTGGGTGAGTTATGCGGCCCTTTCCCCATAGGAAGCCAAGCATCTTCTGGTACATCAGTTTGAACAGGGCTGGTTGTATTTTAATGGAGAGGCTGTCCAGAATACATTAAATTCTAGGCACAGCCATCCTGTATCATTTTCTAGCTTTCCCCTCCCTTGCGTGGAGGCGTTTCTCTCACTGTGTAAAATTCACTTCTAAATTCTGATTTGGGACTCTTGCCTCTTCTCCTTACTCTCTGCACCCCCTCCCCCCAGATACACTGATGCACGCACTCTAGCGATTCCTCATCACTCTACCTCCATAGGCCAGGAAGCTTTCTCCTACCACTGCCCAAAGCTTTGGAACTCACTGCCACCTCCTATCAGACTTTCCTCTTCCCCATTTTCAATCTCCTTAGCCCTTCATAATTTCTATTCCCCTAACTGCACTTGTTCTTAACCCCTCTTCAACTCTGCCAACCCTGGCACATTATCCTTTAGCTCTACTTTACTTCTATTCTCCTAACTGTGCTTGTTACTAGCCCTTCTTTGCAACCTTCCCCACCCTTGGGCACTATCCCCTACTTCTCTATCCCTGACTTACCTCCTGACTTCTAACTGAACCCTTTCTCTAATTACTTCCTCACATGCTACCACCTATTATACCCCCTCTAACCCACTCCCTACCACAACCTACTGTGCTATTTCGACACTCTACTGCTGTCCCCCCCCCCCCAACAATGCTCTCCCTTTTTCCATTCCTAGTTAACCCCTATTTTCTTCAGCCTCCTATTCCTTATCCTTGTCCTCACCTCCGGTCACTCACCACATTCCACTCCTCCTCCCTGCCCCACTTCTCTCTCCTCTTTTTCCACCTGGTCCTGTACCACTTGTAGGGTTCTCTGTCATCTTGAAGGGGTATAGATCCTGGCTCCCTCTCTTCTACCTCTCTTCCTTTCCCCCCACTTTCTAATCCTGGCCCCTTGCAGGGTTCTCTGCATCCTGAAAGCCTATAGATTATCTCTTTCTCTTCCCCCCTCTCCCTTTTCCTCCAACTTTCAGATCCATTGCCTACTAACCTCCCTATTTTTCTATCCCTCTCCTCCCCTCCTGTTCCTCTGCCCCTCTCTTCTCTACCACCCGCTATCTTTCTCTCCCTTCCCTTTCTGCCTGGTCCTGTCCCCCCGGCAGGGTTTCCAGCATCCAGAGGGGTTAGATCTTGGCTATCCCTCTCTCTCCCCCTCTTCCATCCCCCACCTTCTACCCCTCACCTGTCCACTTCCCCACTTGTCTTATAACTGCCCTTCCTTGGATATACAATAGCACTTTGAATCATGTGTTCAGCCTACTACTTCTAGCACTTTAAATGTGTTATCCATCCTCTAACCTTTACCCTACTGGATCACCTGCTCTTGGATTGTTACAATGTATGTTGTATCCAAACATGGTTTTGTTTACCCTTGCTGGTTGCTCTGGGTTTTTTTCTGCTCTGTAATTGTATTACACTGTTTTGTTTTAGTAATTGTACTTGTATTGCTGTTATTGCTGTGTGTTTGCCTGCTCTCCCAATTCTTATAACCCCCCTCCCACCCCCACCCAGGATGCTTCTGGAAATGAGCTGTTTACAGCTCATGTTGTCTTTACTGGTGAAACATTTTCCAAATAAATAAATATTTTAAAGGCATGCTCTCTGCCCCAATGGGATAGGTGTAAACAACTTCATCTGGCCAATTCCTTGTCCAGTTTTGTGAGTGGAGGGAGGTTCAGCTTCCCCAGGTCACCCAGAATCCCTGTGGGGAGTATAAGGGTTCTGGACACAGTTGCCTTGTATCCAGACAGGGCCCCCAAAAGCATCAAGGAGCTCCAGGGTAGCTGACACAGACTCCTCTGGTTTTGCCAGGGTGAGCATGATGTCATCAGTGTATGCTAGTGCCTTGTGCTTCCTGTTCATATAAATGCTATGAATGATCTGATATTGTCTGATGGCTTACAGTGATGGTTCCAAGGCAGTCACAAAGATGAGGAGGGAGAGGGGGAATCCCTGTCTTGTGCCCCTGCCTAATGGGAAGGGGGAGGCCATCGGGTTGATTATGACTGTAGCTTAAGCTTCATTGTATAGTGTCCAGATTCAGCTTATGAAAGCTTCCCCAAAACCAAAGCTGGCTAGGGTGTAGAAGAGGTAGTCCCACTCCACCTATTGAAGGCCTTCTCTGCATCTAATGATATGAGCACCACCAGGATCTTTGTGTGGAAAACCTTCCATAGGATGTTGAGAAGCCTTCTTGTGGTATCTGTGCCTCACTACTGCGGGACAAACCCCACCTGATCCATGTCTTTCAGTGTGGTAATGATCTGTAAAATCCGCTGTGATTAAGGGGATTGGGTGGTGGCTCCAACACAGCAAGGGGTCTTTGCTGGCTTTGGGGATTAGGGAGATCACTGCAGTGTGCATGGACTCTGGGAGAATTCCGGTTCAACAGCAGTGTCAGAAAGACTTGCCAGAATGTATGGAGGAATTCTACCCCAAAACCATCCGCACTAGGGCATTTCCCGGCTAGCATGAAGCGCGGGTTGTATTCCAGCTCCTCTGCAGAGAAGGGATCTTCCAGCTCCTCCTTGAGACCGGAGGTTCATTTGGGAAGCTTTAGCAAGCCAGTGAAAGCAGAGAGAGCCACAATAGTGGGGGACCTTTCCTTTGGTACAGAGCCTTATAAAAATTTAGGAAGGCGTTTTTAATATCTACTATCTTTGTTTTGGTCTTGGCCATAAGTGTGCGGGTTTTCATGATTTGGGACTTCTCTTGCCATTTCTTAAGTTGGTAGGATAAAAGCTACCCTGGCTTTTTGCCTGATTCCCAGAAGGACTATTGTAACCTAACTGGGAAAATTCTCTGGGGACTCTAAAAGGGATCAACAGGGTACCAGAGGGGAGCATCTTTCATGTGAAGAGGAAATAGCAGAACAAGGGGGCACAGCATGAGACTAAAAGGGGGAACGTAGAGGGAACTTGAGGAAATTCTACTTCACTGAAAGGGTGGTGGAGAGATGGAACAGTCTTCCCCAGGAAGTGCTGGGGGTGGCCATGGTTCAGGGATTCAAGAATGTGTATGATAAGCACATGGGAATTATCAAGCTAGGGCAAAGGGGGGGCTTGTAGCATCTAGGGTACCGTAAGCATTAAAAAGAGGGATGGGACACTGTTGAGCAGCTTACTGGCAACATGTACTATAAAGCAACTCTGCACATTTGGGAGAATAAAACACTAAAAAACACCTTTTTTAGCAAGATTTTCAAGATAACACTGACAGCATTGGATAGCTCCCACCATCCGGCGTCATTGAATACCAAAAATCATTATGGGCCACAATCAGAAGGTGAGTGGAAGCAGTGCCAAAAGTTCAGTGGTAAATACAGATCGGGCTGCATCCTCTTCAATGACTATAGCCGGTGTGGATCCCCCTTGGAGAGCTCTGCAGGCCTCTATGCAGGTGATGACCTGAAGGTTGAATCAGTTAGAACAAGAAGCAAAGCTAGAGGCAGTATCACAGACCGCAGGTTCGGCAGAAAAAACAGCCAATCAAGCCATGGCTGCAACTTCTAAAATAGTTCAAGAAAATATGCAGTTGTGATATTGACTAGAGGTGTTAGAAAACACAAATCGGACCTCGCATGTGTGCACCATCAGTCTCACAGAAGAAACAGCCCTACTGACCTTTCTACAAACTCGGTTGACTGAAGTATTGAACCTGCCCAGGGACAGTATTGCCAGTCAACTGTGTAGAGCCCTTTGGATTACTCCCAGAGCAGCTGGACCATGTGGGGAAACTCTTAGAGTGGTGTTGTTGATAACTACTAACTCCAGCATCAGAGATACTATTCTCCAGGTTGCCAGATCAGCGGAGGGTCTTAGGCATATATTTACTTTAGGGGACACACCTTGGAAGTGAGTGCGCCGAGTGAGAAATACGGCCGCATGAGCTTTGCAGTCACGCCCCCACAGAACAAACAAACATAAGGCTATCGCAAAGTACTAAAGCCGTAACTACTAAATGTGTAATTATTACAATAGTTATCAAAACAACATATTCCTGGACCCGTGGGGGCGGAGCGCCCCCACAGCACAAACAAACATAAGGCTATCGCAAAGTACTAAAGCCAAAACTACTATTTTATAAAGCCGGTGCCTCAGTTGTTCCTGCTAGCAAATAGCTGGGTCGTATATTGTCATGGTGTCTGAGTATCACGTTTTGTTTGGTTAAACCAGTATTTCCAGAGATTTGACATGTTCAGAAGTCTAGTATAAGAATAAGTGAGTCTCATGTTGTGGGCATTGCAATATTTTTAACCATGTGATTTCAACGGAGAGAACATCATAATGATGTTACCTATTTGTTGGGGTGGGGGGTACCAGTGCAGTTCAGTAACGCTTATAACCATATAAATTAAATAAATACAGGTAATGGGTGTGGAGATATCCGATGTGGCTGCTTGCAAGAGGTGTGTTTGGGGGCGGGGAGAACTGACGCTGGAAAGGAGGCATGGCTTACTGTCGCCGTTTGGAGGAACAAGTACCGTAATCCGCAGAATTACAGAACCAGGGCACTATGTGTCCCCTAATATAAATAATCGCCGGGTCTTATGTGTAATGAAGCCACAGTCCATCCAGTTCCTGATTTATCATTTGCCACTCGAGCCCGGTGTAAGAAATTTGATGAGGTTCGCTCTTGGCTTCGGTGTCTAGGGGTTACTCACTCCCTTCTAATGCTGGCGAGACTCCATATCCATTATGGTGGTTGTACCGATCAATTCAGTGACCCTGTGGAGGCTGGAAAAAAGGCCTCAGCCATCGCATGTGAATTTCAGTCTACGGAGGTGCAACAAGCGTCGGACTGGGACGAAGAGACCTGAACGTTCTCTGGAACCACTTCAGTTCTACACTTAAGTACTGAACAACTAACATTTTTTGGTTCAATGCTGCCAGAATATATAACTCTAAAAAGGGCTGTCACTTCAAGGAGAGTTACGTAATTTGTAATTTTATATTTCTTTCTTGCCTTTTCTTGCTTTAAAAAAAATAATATTAATGATATGTATGCTGTTTTTATTAGTGCTAACCATGTTAGGAGCACCATTTTCTGGACTTGGGAACACATCAACGCTGGTTGTGGAGTTGCTGCCATTTGAAGGATGTTACAGATTTTGGACTTGTTCCCCAAAAGCCATAGTAGGCTGTAGCTTTCTGGACAATATATAATGTTTTTTCTTTCTCTTTAGGTCTTACCCCCACCTCCTAAAAAAAAGACCGTGTAGGCTTTATATCCTTAGTACATTGGATGTATTTCTAAGTTATACTGTATGATGCCTTACAGGAGAGTATACTATATGTCATTGCTTTATTAAAATGCAATAAACATAAAGTAAAAAAAAAAAGAAAGAAAGAGGGATAGGGCAGACTGGATGGGCCACAAGGCCCTTATCTGCTGACATCTATGTATCTATGTAAAATTCAGCCCGCTTGTGCAGGTGGAGATTTATCTTATAGTGGGTTCCATGAGGAGGCTCAGGGCAGGACCTGTGCTGTTGCTGCAGGTCTTCTCCAGTTTATTTAGAGCCACTAGCTGTTCTTCCAGATATTTCAGTCTCTGCATTTTAACATGTGAGGCTTAGCTTATACATCTCCCTCAGATGTAGCCTTTCAAAGCATCCTACCGCATGGCCGCCAAGGTGTCTTTTGGGTGACTGATCTTTAGGAAGGTGGTTATTTCCCTGTGGAGAGTTTTGCGAAAGAGAGGGTCACTGAAGAGGGAGGTGTTAAATCTCCATTGCTTGTATGCGGTTTGCAGCCGCCAGCATCCATGTGAAGGAGATTGACACGTGATCAGAGATAATGCTGTGCTTATGTCTGTCTCAAGGACCTCCAGTACCAACTGCTGTGGGACCAGCCAAAGTCTATTCTGAAGTATGATTGGGGAGGGCGAGTAGAAGGAATAGTGCTTTCCTTGGGGATGCACCAATCCCCATATGTCCGTAACATTCAGCCACCAGACCTGCAAATGCCTGTGAAGCCAGTGTGAGTGGCTCAGTTGGGGTTGTACTCCAGCTGAGGAAATAATCCAGTGTCATATTTACATCCCTGCCTACTATTAACTGCCCATTGAGGTGGGTTTGAAGTGTTTGGGCCAGAGTAGCATAGACACCTGCATCAGTTTTGTTAGGATCATACACATAGCAGAGGGTAACCGCAAAACGATTTAGCATGCCCTGCACAATAACATACCTCCCTTCTTGGTCTGAGATAACCTGGACTGCTACAAAAGGGATATTTTTATGTATCAAAATAGTGATCCCCGCTCTCAATGTTAAAAGTGCTGCCAGACACCTGAAAGACCCAGCTCAATTTCAGCTTTGTTGTTTCAGATTGCAAGAGGTGGATCTCTTGAATGAAGGCAATCCATGAACCCACCCTACGGAGATGATGTAAGATTTTCCTATACTTATTGAGGAAAGGACACCCTTCACATTCCAGGTCACCCATTTAATAGGTCCTGTGGACATCTGAGATGGCAAACAGCAGGGGAAATGCTATGAAGAATGCATTACTTTGTGAACCATAGAACTGCCATTAATGCAAGGTATTTATCATTACAAACCCACTACTCTGGGCAATGCAAGCAGAAGATGTATTTGGCCATCTTTCCTGCTTCATGATATCCCCAATAGTAGGCTGTATAAGCTTACAGAGTGGTGGACAAATGCCAGCCAGTTGGAATCTACTAAACCAGTATAACAATTTCTTAGGAAAAACAGTGAAGCACTTTTGTATAGAAAGTGAACAGTCTATTTCTAGGGGCGTGGATATGGTGCACTAGCCACACTCTGGCAGTCTTCCATTCCACCTTACACTTGCCAGATGTCCTTAAGCTAAGCTCCTCCCACCCACCTGGGTGGTATACTTCTCAGCTCCGCCCCACGATGTCAAAGCTTCCTTTCTACTGGAAGTGTCAGGTCTCATCCTTCGCAGCTCCATGTGCAGTGTAGGCCTTTCCTGGTAAGCCATTGGCAAGCTTTCTTTCCTTCAACTTGCAAGTATATTTTCAGTTCTACTACAGTCATTTTGCTCCACGATGGATTACAAGGAATCCAAAATGGGTCCAGGCTTCAAGCGTTGCATCCAGTGCAACCAGAAGAAACTGCAAATGGATCCACGCACCTTGTGCATCTACTGCCTCAGGCAGAGCATGACATCACCGCCTGTGGCCTTTGCAAGACCTTACTCCATTCTTCTCTTGAAGACTGCTACGTCCATCTTCTTCTTGACTATCTGGCTGAATGGGACTCTCCGGTGTGGTCCAAGGATGCCTGCAAGGCAATTTCCATGGCAGCAGGATCTGCAGCCCAGTTTGTGGCGATAGAAGAGGTGGTGGCCAAAGCTGTAGAGGGTGCCTTATTTGTCTCAGCATTGTTCCCAGCCAGGGCCAGTGTTAGGGCATTGTTCTCTGGTACCTTTTGAGACATGTGCAAGTCCATCCAGACCTTTGGAGAGAGCCCCTCCCGCCACAGCAAAAAAAAAAAAGTCCCAAGAAATCCTGCCGTTGGTCATGGGACCGGGAAAGAGCATGCTCCTTCTACTCCTGTAATTGCCTCAAAGGCTGTTGAGCACTCCACTTTGGCTGAGCCTGTCTTGGTAGAAGGCCAGGCTGCTAGCTTCATGGTAACTCCCTCGAGCTTGTTGGCCTTGACACAGGCTGACCAAGGTGGTCAAGATTTTTCTCAACCCAGTTGACCCTTTGTCAGAAGGGGTCAAAGAAGACTTGATCTCTCGGACACTGGTCCATTCAGCCCTCACTCAGGAGGGCCAGGAATCATCAGTGAACCCGGCTGTCTCCTCCCAGGAGGTTGGACAGCAGGAGCTGGTCTGTGTAGTCTACACATCCCCTTCGCCTGCTTCTCCTCACCATCGACAGCCTAGTCATTGGTTAAGGTCTAATTCGCAATTGAGATTGCAGTCTAGGGATTCCTTGTACTTCCAATCTTGATTATCTGGGAGGCACTGCTGCAGGTATTCCTCTTAATTGTCAGTTGGTGGCTGAATGGTTGGTCTGCAGAAATGGGGTGCGGGGTAGTGGGGGGGTGGGGTGAGACTTGGAACAATAAGGGGCTTTATGCCAAGGATAGGCTGCATCTCAGTATCGAGGGTACAAGGGCATTGATATGGGCTGGAAAAGTACATTAAAAACAACATAGATTTAAACTGAGGGGGGGTGAGGCCTGAGTCGGATAGCAGGGAGGAGGCACCTTCCAGGGGAGACCTGAAGGCCTCGCCCTCCCCCCCAGAGAGGGAGGAGGAGGAGAACGAGGGGAAGTTACCAAGACAAAAGTGGAAGGGGGAGAGAGTGGAAGAGGAGGGACAGGACACAGGGTGAACTGTAGTATCCTTGAATGCAAGGTCCTTAGCAAACAAGGTGGCAGAGTTCCAGGCAATGATGGCGGAGGTAGATATTGCTGCCATCTCAGAGACCTGGGCCACCTAATACCATGACTGGGAGCTCACAATCCCAGGATGGGTGGCTATTTATGTCAGGGAGAGAATACTGTGCAGTATAGCGCAGTGGTCTAAGGCTCTGAGCTGCAAATCTGGTGACATCCAGCAGACCAGACCTGGGTTTGAATCCCACAGCTTCCACTTGCATACTGTGTGACCCTGAGCAAGTCACTTAACCTCCTTGTGCTCCCAGGTCGCTCCTGTAAAAAAGCTTTCAGCTTAGTGTGCTATACCTGGTTAAACAACTAAATTAAAAAAAAAAAAAAAATTAAAAAAGGGAGGAAGGGGATGAGGGGAGGCCAGAAGCCATATGGGTATTGCTTCAAAGCCATAAAGGTAAGAAGCTCAGGATGAGGGTGGTGTACATGCCACCCTCACAGAGCGATAAGGTAGATGGGGAGCTGGGGGAGCAAATCAGGAAGGTCAGTGGCAAAGGGAATACAGTTAGAGTGGGAGACTTCAACCTACCTGGGGTTGACTGGCAGACAGTAATGCCAGGGAACAGGTGCTGCTGGAGGCTATCCAAGACAGCTTCCTAGTGCAAGGGGTAATGAATCCTACTAGGGAGGGAAACGTACTGGACTTGGTGCTAACAAATGGTGACCAAGTCCAGGATGTGGTAGTACAGGACCCTCTAGCAGGAAGCGACCACCGCTCAGTATGGTTCCTCCTCAACACAGGGAGGGAGTCAGCTAAGACCAGGACGAGAGAACTGGATTTCAGGAAGGCAGATTTTGCCAGAATGGGCTGCATCCATGAGGGGTATTTACCTGAAATTAACCCTGGGATGGATGCAGAACAGAAGTGGGCAATCATTAAGAAGGGGCTAAATGTGGCCATGAACATGTGTGCCAAATCTCAGAGTAAGCAGTCCAGGTAAAAAAAAAAAAAATACCTAGCTGGCTGAGCAAGGAAGTGGAGGGGAAGGTGAGGGAAAACAAATTGGCCTTCATCAAATTCAAAAAATATGGGTGTGAGGAGGATAGAGAAGTGTTTATATAGGCATCTAGGGAGGTGACCAGGTTAGTCAGGGCAGCCAAGGCAGCAAAGGAGCTGAAGTTGGCTCAGGGGATCAGAGAGAGGGAAAAGGGGTTCTTTAAATACATAAGGGAGAAGAGGAGTTGTAGGGATGACATTGTTAGAATTGAGTGAGGAAGAATGGGTGGAACAAGGAGAAGATCAGGCAGAGGCACTCAGAGTATTTCTGCTCAGTGTTCATGAAAGAAAGGGATGGCCCAATACCGCAGGAGAAAGGGGGCAAGGGTGGAGGGGGGGCAAAGATAACAGATGGGGTCATCCAAGAGGACAGAGTTCTGAAGGACCTTAAAGCCTTGTGGGTGGACAAGGCACCGGGACCGGACGATGTACACCCAAGGGTCCTGAATGAACTGGCAGAGGTGTTGGCAGGCCCTCTGACGGACCTGTTCAACACCTCCTTGGAGACAGGGAATGTAACCAGGGACTGGAGGATGGCTTACATGGTGCCCCTTCACAGAGTGGACCCAAGAACCAACCGGGTAACTACAGACTGGTGAGCTTGACTTCCATAGTGGGGAAGTTGATGGAGACCATTCTGAAGGAGAGATTGATAACCTTTCTCAATAGCAATGGTCTGCAGGGTGAGAGACAGCATGGGTTTGTTACGGGAGGATCTTGCCAAACTAACCTGATCGACTTCTTCGACTGGGTCACTATGGTGGTTAATGAAGGCCACGCTGTGGATGTCCTGTATCTGGACTTCAGCAAGGCTTTCAATTCAGTGCCGCACAGGACGTTAATGAGCAAGCTGAGGGACATGGGGGTAGTTGTAAGGGGGAGACATCCAAGCCAAGGCCAGTAATGAGTGGGGTACTGCAGGGTTCCTTGCTGGACCCTGTTTTGTTCATTGTCTTCATTGAAGACATTGCAGAGGGGGGCAAGAGTAAGATCAGCCTGTTCGTGGATGACACTAAGATTTGTGCAAAAGTGGACAATGAAGAAGAGAGGCAGGCACTCAGAGAGGATCTAGCTAAACTCGAACACTGGTCTAGGGAGTGGCAGTTGGGATTTAATGCTAAGAAGTGCAAAGTCATGCACTTTGGAGCCAGAAATCCCAGGAACAGCTACTGGCTGGGGAGAGTGCAGGTAATGGCTTCAGGAGAGGAAAGAGACCTAGGGATAATAGTCACAGGGGACATGAAGCTATCAGTATAGTGTAGGAGGGCATCAGCAGGGCAAATAAAATGCTGGGGTGCATTACCAGAGGGATCATCTCTCGAAAAGGGGATGTCGTGCTGCTATTGTTTAGATCCCTGGTGAGGACACACTTGGAATACTGTGTACAGTACTGGTGCCCATACCTCAAAAAGGATGTGAGATTACTGGAGGGGGTGCAGCGTAGGGCTAAAAAAATGATCATGGGACTAGGGGAGTTGCCATACAAGGAAAGGTTGAAGGAGCTCAACATGTACTCACTGGAAGATGGATGGGTAAGAGGTAACATGATAGAGATCTTTAAGTACTTGAAAGACAAAAACAAAGTCAGGGAGGGAGGATTGTTCCACTTAAAGGGGGGAAGGATCACTAGGGGACACAGTTTGAAGTTGGAAGGGGGAAGATTTAGGAGGGAGATGAGGAGGCACTACTTCACAGAGAGAGTGGTGGTGGGTTGGAATGCACTGCCGGAGGAGTTAATTGCTCAAAGGACAGTGGATAGCTGTAAGCGGGGTTGGGATAGAGTCAAGGGCAGGGTTAGTACAGACAAGAACACAACAGGGGGAAGGACCGGGAAAGAGGAGGAAGGCAGGGGTTTTGGTGGGAGTGGGACAGCTGTAGTGATAGGAAACTAAGAGCTGCACAGTTGGGCAGACTTGATAGACCTGTGGGCCTTTTTCTGTTGGCAATTTCGTATGTTCGTATGAAAGGCTCCATCGCAGGATGCGGCACTGCTTCGAAGAAATGCTGTGGCAGCAGTGGGCCTTGGTTGGGCAGGGTAGACCTCTACCTTCAACCCCAGCAATTCCCTGGTCTCCTCCAATCCAGCCTATTCCAGTCCTGCCAAGACAAGTATCACCAACACCTGTCTCTCCCCCAGTCTGGGTGGAACTGCTGCCACGGCAGCTGTTGCAGGAAGCTCTTACCAAAGACTCCCGTCTGGCTATCGGCTTGCCAGGCTGATTATCTGTGGAAATTACACACTCAGATGAACCCAGAGTGCTGCATGGCAAGAAACAACTCAGGGCCGTGTTCAAAGAATCTTCATATGACTCCGATGGGTCCTCCATGCAGTCCTCAAGGACCCATGGGTTCAACCGTGAATCGGCCAAAGAACTGACCATGTCTTGTGGCTCTTCTCAGATTGATAACCAAGTCCATGGAGATCCATCTGGAACCAGTTCAGAAGAGGTCTAAATACCCCCTCACTGAAATTCTGGACAGGGACAAATCCCCAGGTGTCACCTTCCTGATTGATGAGGCCATCCTGGGACCAGTTATTGAGCTTTGGCAGCATCCAGTATCCTGTGTGGCACCCTCAGCCCATATGGTCTGCAAGTATGTGGTTTCTACCGGCACCTTCTCTGGTTTCTTAGACCACCCCTCAGCTGAGGGTTTGGTGGCCGACTGTCTTTGGGAAAATTGGCAATGTTGAGGAAGCGGACAAGCACCTGAACAAGGAGTCCAAAAATCATGACCTTGCAATGAAAAAGGTGTATGCTGTGTCCTCCCTGGGTCTCCATCAGGCAAGCTATGCCCTGATGATGGCCAGCTTCAGTCACTCCCTGATGGGAGTGCTAGACAGTGTTCTCCCTCACCTACCTGGTGCCTTGCAGATGACAGTGAAAATGGTCAGAGACCAAGATTAGGCACTGGTTAAGCACCTGCTCCAGATGGCCTTGGATATTAGCAACTCTTGCATTCTAAGGCAGTGGCCATCGTGATATATCACTGGGCCTGGCTGTGGATTTCCACCTTCACAGTGGATACCCAGCAACAATTTACCAATGTCCCCTTTATGGGCACTGATCTTTTCAGCCCAGGGGTGGAGGGGCCTCTCACAAGGATCAAGAAGTTCAGCAGTACCTTAGATTCTGTGATTTCCTTGCAAAAGGACCAGAAAGAGCAGAAACAGGAAAAGAAGCCTGTTCAGTTTCGGCCTTTTCAACCACTGCAGCCAAAGCAGCAACAACTCCAGCAAGGGAAGTCTCAATTTTGGTGCCCCAAGACTGAGTTTTCTGGATAGGGCACCAAAAAGAGCAGGGGTAGGGATGGTGGTACCCCTCCAGCAGCAGGTGTCAGTGCTCCCACCAAGGCTTCACAGTGACAGGTGGGGGGGTATCTACCTCCTGCTCATGCTGTCCCTGCCTCAGGTCCTGTTGGGGGTTGGCTTCACCATTTCTGTCACAATTGGTCAATCATTACTTCAGACATATAGGTGCTAGAAGTGGTGGGCAGAGGGTTGCCTCACAATTCCGAGGCTCTCCTGTCTTATTGACCCAGTGCACCCAGGGAGTCTGTGGTGTCACAGGATATGCTGTCACACTGTCCACCTTCAGGGAGGACATTGCTCAACTCCTCCAGAAAGGAACCATAGCCCATGTCCCAGACTCCATGGCAAGTCAGGATTTCATGTCCAGGTACTTTCTGGTTCCAAAACAGATGTGGGGCTGGCACCTCATACTGCATTTTCACGATTTAAATCAGTACCCCCAGAAGCACAAGTTCAGGATGTTAACTCTGAACCAGATAATACTATCTCTGGAGCAGGGCATGAGATTCTGCTCCCTGGACCTCCAGGATACAATCTCCACATTCCAATCTGTCGGTCACACAGGTGGTACTTCCAGTTTCATGCAGAAGAGGTCCTCTACAAATTCAAGATGATGCCTTTCAGCCTCTCATTGGTTCCCAGGGTCTTCACCAAGAGCATTGCAGTGGTGGCCAAATTCCTGAGGAACCAAGGGGTCAGAATCTATCCCTACCTGGACAACTGACTGATAGCTGGGCCATCCAAGGAGGCTGTGGAGCTGTCCAAAGACCTGGCCCTCCAGATCTGCAGGGACTTGGGCATTCTGGTCAACCAGGCCAAGTGTGAACTCAACTACTTGCAGGTGATTAGATTCATTGGGGCAGACCTAGACTCCCTTCAGGTCAAGGCCCAACTTCATGTGGACATGGCATTGGATCTTACCTCCTTTACCCAATCATTTCGGGTTAGGTGCTCATGCCCTGCTGGGACTTCCTACAGCTGGTGGGGTGCAATGCATCCTGCACCAACATGGTCAGATGGGCCCGTTGGCAGATGTGTCACTTGCAGTGACATATCTGCCAATGGGCAGATGTGTTACTTGCAGTGGGAGCTGAACCACCAGTGGTCTCAGTGCCTAGGTTACCTGGAACAGCTGGTCAAAGTAACCCAGCCAGTGTGGGTTGCCATCCAGTGGTGGCTTCTTCCAGGGCATCTGGAGGAAGGAGTTCCATTTGTCTGCCCAGAGCCAGCCATCACCCTGGCAACCAACATGTCTCTGGGATGGGGCACGCCCCTGGGGTACCACAGGATTCACAGGTTCTAGACTCCCAGGGAGTCCCATCACCACACTAACTTGCTGGAGCGCTGTGCAATGCAGTTATCTCTGATGGAATTCATTCAATTTATTGGGGGTGAGGTCTTGCAGGTCCAGATGGACAATAACATGACCATGTACTATCTGAATAGGCAGGGCAGCATGCACTCCCTTCATCTATGTGAGAAGACTCTCCGCAACTGGATCCTTGTGTGCAGCTTGGATGCAGATCTCCTTCACTTCATGTAGCAGGAACCTCCAACCAGGTAGCGGATGCCCTTAGCCAGGTGGGCGAGGTATCACACGAGTGGTCTCTGAATCAGAAGGCGGTGAACCACCTGTTCCCCTGTGGAGCACTCCTCTGGTCACTGTCTTTACCTCCTGGGAGAATGCAAAGCTGAGGCTGTTCTGTACCCACCACTCACAGTGCGGGATGCTGCTTGGGAAGCCTTTACAAGGCCCTGAACCCCAGGCCTCTTAACTCAGTACCTCCTGGGTGGCCATTTTATATCAGGTAAATAATGGATAGTTTGGACTTAATATGGAGCTATTGGAGGTAATGAGTTAAGTCTTCCCCTTCAACAACGTGTTGGTCAAGATATAGAGGGGCAAGCATGGATGATCCTGATGGCCCCAGACTGGCCCTGCCTGTTTTGGTACCCTATTCCATAGTGGTTTCCTCTGCACCCGGATCTGCTGTCTTGTCACAAGGGGAAGATCTGCATCCAGATCTTCAATCCCTGCACCTCATAGTCTGGTTCCTGAGTGGCTAGAATTCCAGGCCTTGAGTCTTTCGGAAGATGTGCTCCATGCTCAGGAGGCTTCCCAGAAAGAGTGGACCTATCAGTGCTATGCCTTCAAATGGAAAACAAATCCATTTGGTGCCAGGGCAGGGATCTTGACCCCTTTGGCCTGTCCTTTGGCACTGTCAACAACCCTCAAGGTGCATCTGGCAGCCATCTCTGCATACCTGGTGTGGGCTGGTATGTTGACGATGCTGCAGGAGAAGGTGCTGGGCTGCTTCTTCTAAAGCCTTGACCACCTGTCTCCTCTGGTGCATGAACCACCACCACCTTGGGACTTGTTGCTGGTGCTGGCAATGCTCATGGGCAAGCCATTTGAGCTGATGCACAGGTGTGAGATATCACACTTGTCATGGAAGACCGCCTTCATGGTGGCTACCACCTCTGCCAGAAGGGTCAGTGAACTCCATACACTCTCTGTGGAGTCTCTGTATGTGGTGTTCCACAAGAACAAGGTAGTCCTCCACCCACACCTGAAGTTACTCCCAAAGGTTGTTTCGGAGTTCCACTTTAATCAGTGGATCAGAAGGATCAGTGAGCTCCAGGCGCTCTCGGTGGAGTCTCTGTACTTGGTGTTCCACAAGGACAAGGTAGTCCTCCACCCACACCTGAAGTTCCTCCCAAAGGTTGTTTCGGAGTTCCACTTTAATCAGGTGATGAATCTCCTGGTGTACTTCACCAGTCCAACCTCGGAGGCCAAGCACAGGCTCCACTCATTGGACCTGAAGTGAGTGCTCACTTATTATACAGAGCACATGGTTGGAGTTTGGGGAGAGGTTCAGTAGCTTTTCATGACAGATACTGACACCACACCTGGTAGATCAGCAGCTAAGCAAACGATTGGCGGGTGGAGAGTCTCCTGCATTGACCTTTGCTATAGGTTGGTTGGTAGGGAGCCTCCCATAAGGCTCATTCCACCAGACATACTGCTGTCTTGGTGGTTGCTTCCAGGGATGTCTCTATCAAGGAAATCTGCATGGCAGCTACCAGGAAGTCATCGCACACCTTCATCTCCCATTACATCACTGATCTAAAGTCCTGCCAGGATGCTGCTTTTGGGACCTCAGTTCTCCAGTCTTTGTCTGGCAAGTGTTTGTTTAGTTATTTATTCAGCTTTTATTGACTAGGTAAGCACACTAGACAAAATATTGGCCTGTTTTCAGGTACAGCCTGGGAGGTTACAAAGATATGTAGGCAGTGCAAAAAACGTTAACAGTGAGAATACAGCAACATAATAGATAAAGATCACAACAAATTGAAACCGTGTACACGTAGAATATAATTACACACAAGCACAGATTTGAACAAACCAGGCTACACAGTGAAGTAGACTACTCATTACAGGGTGAATATACCAGAATTAAGTGCAATTACAGGCAAGTTAGATTTCAAATGATCCCATAGGAACCTTCTGAAAAATGTGGTGGGAGTTGGCGCAACAAATATATATACTAGCAGAGAGTTCCATAACGTAGGTACACATACAGCAAAGATGCAGTCCCCCACTGCCGTTTAGGATTTAGGAATAAAGAACACAGCTGAGTCATTAGACCTGAGGGAGTAAGTTAGATTGACAGTCCTTAGTTGCTCCACCAAGACTGGTGTAATGGCAGTTCTGTCGACTTTATCAATAAAGCAGCTCAGAGCAAAAGTATGATAGTTCCCTGCAGAAAGCCAGTCTAGTGTGTTATATACAGTAGTTCACAGTGATAAGTGAGTCAAGCAGCAGAGGGGGAAAACTGACATACATTGTTACAGGCAAAATCCCATTTAGATAGCTTGGGTTTGGTAGCATGAGTAAAGGTAAGGAGACCATTACTAACGGTGGGAAGGGGCACTCCTCTCGCCAAGGCAAGACACGCAGCTGGCATGAGAATGCATTTGGCTCTGTAGGCCAGGCCCAACTTGCAATTTACTGCCTTGCATACATTGCAGATATGCAGGGAGAGGTCTAGCTGAGTTTTTAATTAATTTATTTTTCCTGCAGGTGCCTGGCAGGCAACTCCACCCATTGCGACTCTGCCCCCCCCTTGGGGGGACTCTGTCCCTGGCCCCACCATTCCCCACCCGACCTTCCTGGTGATCCCCCATGGGTTACCCCCCTTTTGACAGGGCTGAGGCGAGGGGCATTGACTTCCCCTCTCCCCAGAGACCACATCCAGATTCCAGGGGGCCGGGACAGGTGCTAGTGGGGCCATCACAGAGCCCGCCAGCTCCATTTTCCTCCTCATTTTCTCCTTCCAACCTTTCTGCCGATGTACGTTGACAACTTGCCTTCCAACCCGTATTGCTCTCCAGCCACCACTAGAGGGCGATCAATGAGCAGGACAGCAGTCCCTCCCTCCCTGGCCAATGGAAAATCATGTACACAAATGCTCACAGCCTGGGAAATAAGATCCCAGACCTGCAGGCAATAATGTCAGAGGCTAAACTGGACATAGTAGCAATTAGTGAGACGTGGTTTACCAGTAACCACACTTGGGAGACTTCAGTACCTGGCTATGTATTGTTCAGAAGAGACCGAGGTGCAAAAAGGGGGGGAGGAGTGGCCCTGTATGTTAATGAAAATATCAAAGCTACAGAAATTCAGAATACACATAAGGAGCCAGAAGAACTGTGGGTCACCCTGGAAACAGGAAATGGGACAGCCATAAGAACTGGGGTTGTCTACAGGCCCCCAGACCAGAGGGAGGACATAGACACATTACTGTTGGAGGATATACAAAACATGACAGCTAAAGGGGAGGTTCTGATAATGGGAGACTTCAACATGCCAGATACAGATTGGTCAATACCAGCAGGAACATCGGCCAGAACTAGACACATAGTGGATTCCCTGCAGGGGGAGGGCCTCAAACAACTGGTACAGCAACCCACAAGAGACAGGGCTATCCTAGATCTAGTACTGACTAACAAAGAAGGGATCACAGATCTCCAGGTAGAAGGTCACCTGGGGGCCAGTGACCATCACATGGTATGGTTCAATTTGGCTACTACATCTAAATCATCCCATTCCAAGGCAAAAATATGGGACTTCAGAGGAGCTGACTTTGATAAGATGGCCAACAGAGTTAAGCTAGCCCTGGCAAAAAGAAACACAGGTGAGGAGGTACAGGCAAAGTGGGCAAGCATTAAGGATACAATACTTGAAGCAACATCCCATTGTGTTAGACAGAAAAGGAAGTGTAAAAGAAGAAGGAAACCACTTTGGTTCTCAAATAGCAGAAAAGGTCAGAGCCAAAAGGCTGGCCTTCAGAAAATATAAGGAACACAGCGGGATGAAGATAGGAGGCATACCAAACTGCCCTAAGGGAAGCAGGTAAGGCAGTAAGGCAGGCAAAGTCCCAAACTGAGGAAACACTAGCACGGACAGTAAAAGAAGGTGACAAGACTTTCTATAGATACATTAGTGAAAGGAGAAAGTCCAGAGGGGTATTGCAGCTTAATGGAGAAAAGGGAGCATGTGAGGAGGAGGACCCTGTAAAGGCATCTATCCTAAATAGATACTTTTGCTCAGTATTTACTGAAGAGAAGGTAGGGCAGGGCCCACAGCTCAGCATCATGGACACAGGGGGGAGGGAGGTGAGCACTACTCCCTTCACAAAAGAAAGGGTCCTACAAGAGCTTGCTAAGCTCAGGGTGGATAAGGCAATGGGACCTGATGGCATACATCCCAGGGTACTTAAGGAGCTAAAGGAGGAACTAGCAGAGCCTTTAGCAGAATTGTTTAGTGAGTCTCTGAGCACAGGAGAGGTCCCAGAAGACTGGAGAAGGGCTTATGTGATCCCACTCCACAAGAGTGGTAGCAGGGAGGAGGCGGGAACTACAGACCGTCAGTCTTACCTCAGTAGTGGGCAAGATTATGGAGGCACTCCTTAAGGAAAGGATAGTGCAACACCTGGAATCCATAGGGGCACAGGATCCAAGACAGCATGGGTTTACAAAGGAAGGTCCTGTCAAACTAATCTCATAGATTTCTTTGACTGGGTAACCAGAGTGGTGGACCAAGGGGAGCAGTTGATGTCGCCTACCTTGACTTCAGCAAAGCTTTTGACACTGTTCCACATAGAAGATTGATAAATAAGCTAGGTAGGCTCGGGTGGGTCAGAAGTTGGTCAACTGGGTGGCAAACTGGTTGACTTGAAAACAGAGAGAGTGGTGGTAAATGGTATACAGTCAGAAGAGATGCAAGTCACAAGTGGGGTACCTCAGGGATCAGTCCTGGGGCCAGTCCTATTCAACATCTTCATTAGTGACCTCAGATGGACTAGAGGGTAAGGCTTGTCTGTTTGCAGATGACACCAAGATCTGCAACAGAGTAGATGATCCAGATGGGGTGGGCAGAATGAGAAGAGATCTGGATAAACTAGCAGAATGGTCAGAAGAGTGGCAACTGGGATTTAATGCAAGAAGTGCAAAATCATGCACATAGGGAAGAGAAACCCTGAAGCCACTTATAGGCTGGGAGGAGTTGCTAGCAGTCACAAAGGAAGAAAGAGACTTGGGCATCATCATCACTGATGACCTAAAATCATCCAAGCAGACCTCTAAAGCAGTAGGTAAGGCTAGGGGTGTTAGGGTGTATTAGTAGGGTATCACAAGTCGAAGAGGGAGGTAATAATCCTCTGTACAAGACATTGGTTAGGCCCCATCTGGAGTACTGCTGCAGTATTGGAGGCCACACCTTCACAAGGACATTAACAAATTGAGGCAGTCCAGAGAAGGCAACCAAAATGGTGCAGGGACTGCATCAGAAGACATATGAGGACAGATTAACGGAGCTCAATATGTATACCCTTGAGCAAAGGAGGGAGAGAGTGATATGATCGAGACATTTAAACACCTTAAGGGCATAAACAAGGTGAAAGAGTCTAACATGTTTAAATATAAGAAAATAGCAGGACAAGAGGACACAGCATGAGATTAGAGGAGGCCGATTAAGGGGAATGTGAGGAAATTCTTTTTCACAGAAAGGGTGGTAGATGCATGGAATGGCTTACCACAAGAAGTGGTGGCTATGAATACAGTGCAGGGCTTCAAACAGGCATGGGATAGGCATAAGGGAGCAATACAAATGACTATGAATAGATAGGTCACTGACAGAGCAAAGGCCGATGGCACATTTATAAGGTAGAAAAAAGAAATGGGCAGACTGGATGGGCCTTGCGGTCCTTATCTGCCGTCAACTTCTATGTTTCTATGTTTCTATGAGAGGAGAGCAGTCCTCCGGATACTCAGTCCTCTCTCTCTCTCTCCTGCTGACCCCCCGGCACCCTGGGCTAATTCCTGAACCCAGGTTGCCAACGTGGTGCGAAGTGTGGCATCCAGCACCTCAACGCCACCGGGCCAGGTAACTCCCACATATTTAAAAGAGTCTGCAACCGTCACAGGGGATTCATCAACACTAGTGATATCCAGGGGTTCAGAACAAGCTCTGATTTTGGCCTGAGTGCCAAAAAGCATAGCCTGTGTTTTTCCTAAGATTAAGGAATAATTTATTATGTTTGCTTGCACGGCATGTGCAAGAAACATAGTGCCGTCATCCGAGTTTTTGTAGGTGTGGCACCCTGTCTTCCAATTCAGTCAGTGTGTTTGCAGGTGTGGCCACAGTTCACCAATGAATGCTGCAGCTGTCTATGACAGCAGTTGAAAATGCAGTGCTGTATAGTTGAAAGGGAGAGCTCTGCTTCAGTGAGCAGCGATAAGATAGTGTTGATTAGCATATTGCCTGCAATCCTGCTTGTATACATCTCTGCTTTCTCTTCCTGGAACATAAATTCAGTTTGAAGTGAACTTTTCCTAGGACTATCTTTCCGGGAGGAGGTGATGGGCAGTGCCCAATCCCCCGTCGGCTCAATTAAACCCCCTCAAAAGAAACAGACTTCCAGTTGCCACGCTGGAAGCCCCCCCCCAGCATGGCACACATCTGTGTGGCCAACAAAGTGCCAATCCTTAATAGGTTCCACAGCCCCCAAAAATCTTCCATCTGCCATGCTGGGAGCCCGCCAGCGTGGCACAAGTCCAGCGCGTCCTCCTAAACAGACAACAAACACTTAAAAGAAAAAAAGTCCCTCGTTGATTGTCTTGCCCCCAACCTGCACCCACTCTCTGTGCATCCACCTCCCCACACCCCCACCTCACCCCATACTTACCTCTGGAGGCCGGTGAGACGATCTTCAGTGGACCGGGAACACGTCTGCACTCTTCAAAGCCAACCGCGAACTGAAGAAATGCCGGTAAGCTGTATAATGGAATAAATAGGTTTTTTTTTAACTTTGATGCATATCTCAGGCATTTTTGGGAATTTTATCACCAACTTTTCAACATGGGGTTTTTGGGACCCCTCCTCATGAATTCTGTCATGGCGTTAATCAGCCCCAAAAGGTGATTTTGTGGTCCCTGCACGGAATCACCTTTCAGGACTGATTTATGAAACAGTGTCAAAGTTCATGAGGTATGCCCCCCCCAAAACCCTATGTTGAAAATTTGGTGAAAAAATTCCCAAAAATGACTGATTTACGAGCGTGCATTGCGCAGTTCCTACGCACGCTCGTAAGTTCACAAATTATTAATATTTTCACTCCAGATTTTCAACATTGCCATTTTACCACACCTTCTTATGAGCAGTACAGCTGTCATTTTTCACATCTCACCCAAAATGTGTTTCCGCACATGTAGTGCACAATGGCGCAGTCGGTGTGTGAAATCAATGTTCAGGACAGATTAAGAAAATCACAGTGACACTGTTCATGAGCAGAGGTCTTAAAATGGCTATGTTAAAAATTTGGTGACAAAAGTCCATAAAATGACTGTGTTACGAGTGAGCATTGCGCAGTTTCCACGCAGCCTCGTAAGTTCATGAATTTATAATATTTTCAGTCCAGATTTTCACCACTGGAATTTTTCCACACTTCCTTATGAACAGTACAGCTGTCATTTTTCACACCATGGCCGAAATGTGTTTTCACACTTCCAGCGCAGAAATGCGTGGTCACTGTGGGAAATCACTGTTCAGGACAGATTAAGAAAATCACAGTGACACTGTTCATGACCAGAGGTCCCAAAATGCCTGTGTTGGCAATCTGCTGTAAAAAAATCTCCAAACTAATTACATTACGGGTGTGCGTTGCACAGTTTCTATGCACGCTTGTGACTTCACCAGTTTTTTTTTAATATTTTCACTGCAGATTTTCAACATTGCCATTTTTTTACACTTCCCCATGAACAGTACAGCTGTCATTTTTCACATCCTGTTCGAAATGTGTTTTTGCACCTGTGGTGCCAAATGGCCTAGTCGCTGTGCAAAAGCAGCTTTTGGCTAACAAACTGATATTGCCACTGTTCATGAGGTGGGGCACAAAAACCATGTTGAAAATTTGGAGTGAAAATACCAACGAACGCCTGAGGCGTTAGGGTTTCCGACCATAACGCCCCACCCTGTAGAGACTGACAGGCATCAGGGGTATGACTTGGGATTGTTGCCTGTAATGCTCATACCATTCCACCCCCACCCACACCCTGCAGCCAGTGAGAGGCATCGAGGTGTGCCTTGGACTCTTCGGACCCAAATTTCACCCCATTCTCCTATGCAGCAGCCATCTCACCATATTTCCTGATGGAATGGGGTGAACATAAGGGCCAAAGACCCCAAGGCACACTGTGACACTTGTTGATGTCTGCAGGGTAGGGTGTGGTGAAATGGCGTGGCCGTTATGCCTGATGACCCAAAGGCACACCACAATGCCTGTCACTATCTGCAGGGTTGTGATGGGTTTGGCTTTAGTTCAATACTTCACTGCCATTCCTATTATGCAGCTCTGTAATTCCTACACTGCCAATGCCAATGCCAGCAAGCAAACATTCAGCATTGACAAATGCTTGTTTGACAAGAGACAAGACTGTGTTTGGTATAAAATCAGCCTTTAATTGAGACTTAATGATGTTGATGTCCTGAGAACTGGTTAGTAGCACTAAATCGTCAGCATAAAGGGTAGAGCTACTATGGGCTGGCACCTGGGGCAACTCATTAATAAATAAGGAAAATAAGATGGGTCCCAGGATGGACCCCTGTGGTACACTAACCTTGACAGGAGTAAGCTCAGAGAACATCCTGTTATACCTGACTAGTTGCTGCCTTCAAAAGAATGAAGGCTAGAGCAACAAAGTGTGTGGTCTACCTGATCAAAAGCCTTTGAGAGATCTGCAGAGACAGCTCCAGTCAGCTTGCTGTAATCCCTGGTAGCTCTAATCTTTGAGGTAACTTTAGTGAGGGCAGTAGAGGTAATGTGTGTCTTACAGAAGCCATGTTGCTTCAAGGATAGCAGATCATATTTCTGGATAGTGCGCCTTGCCCCCTCCTCCTGGAGAACTGCTAGAAGTTGGTTGCCAGCCTGGTGGCACTGAGGGTTAAGGTGCTGGATGCCTTACCTCACACTAGGCTGGTGACCTGGGTTCAGGAATGACCTCAGGTCATCAGGGTGCCAGCACGGGAAGGGAGGAGTAGGACTGAGCAAGCCAGCAGGCTGCTCCCCTCTCCCAGGAGGTGGTGGGTTGTCGCCCCCCCCCCCCGTAGTTCCGCACCCACCGAGTGGAGGTCTGATGGGTTGTGTAGGTGGGAGAGGGTGGCAGAGTGGGTGGGCAAAAGGGGCTGAGCTGGCACCACAGTGTGTGTGCATGCCTCCACACTCGCGCATGGCTGTGTGCTGGGGCCTCAGGTGAGAGAGTGAGGAAAAATACCTACAAAAATACTATAAAATGTATATAGAAAAAAAGGAACTGCTAGGAGTCTGCCACATTTTGAATAAGTGCCCCATATCCACATCCCTAGAAATGAGGATTACTCACCTGAACCGTAGTTCAAGGAGTGGTATATGGTGCACATCTAAACAATCCACCTGACCTCTCCTGGCAAGTGGCACATGGATGCCTGCTTCCAGTGTGCAAGATCTGATGTCACAGCTGGCCTGGTGGTGCTGAGGGTTGAGGAACTGGATGTCACACCTCACCCTACGCTGGCGACTAAGGTTTGGGAACGACCTCAGGTTGTCAGGGTGCCGGCATGAGGGAGAGAGGGATAGAGCATGCCATCTGGCTGCACTTCTCTCACGGCGGGGGGGTAGGGGTTGGTTGTTGACCCTCCCATAGTCCTGTTCCCACTGGGTGGAGGTCCGGTGGGGTAATGTAGGTGGGTGGGGCAGCAGTATGGGTGGGAGGAAGGGGCTGAGCTGACTTCCGGTGTGCGTGCAAGCTTCTGCGTGCATGTACGGCTGTGTGCCAGGGCCCCGGGGAAGTACAGGAGAAAACCCAAGAAAAACCCATCAACATCTAAATTAAAAAAAAAAAAAAAAAAAAAGAGATCTGATGTCACAGGGCAGACTTGAGGAGTATACCACCCAGATGGGTGGGAGGAGCTTAGCTTAAAGAAGTCTGGCAAGTATAACCTGGAAAGGATGACTGCTGTAGTGTGGATGTGCACCATATACCACTGCTAGAACTACGGTTATGAGTGAATATCCCTCAATTTCTGTTCTAGGCCCTCCCAATAAAAATCCCAGAGGAGTTCTGGAAGAGATTACAGACACTTATCCTAACATTTGTGTGGTGTCAGGGCAGACATGGGATGATTAACTTCTCTCCTTGTCTCGAGAACAAAAGAGTCAAACCATGCCAGATTTCAAATTATATTATATCTTTGCACAATTAGTACCAGTAGTGGCTTGGATTGCTGACCCGGTGATGCTGAAGTTTGAGGCGCTGGATGCCACACTTAGCACCATGCAGATGACCTGGGGTCAGGAGCAACCGCGGGTGTTGGAGGGTCGACCAGGGAAGGAGGATTGAGCGTCCTAGGGACTGCTGCCCTCCGGGGAGGGTGGGGTGGGACACCCATGGACGTGCTGGCTCCTGGCGGTGGCTGGAGGTCGGTGCAAGCCACGATGACTTAGAGGGGTTGGCGGGGGCTGACGTCAGATGTGCGGTGAGTGGAAGCTCACACTGCAGCATCATTGACGTCCTTGCATGCCTGTGCCATGTGAGGACTAGGGAACAAGTCAACATAGTCCCAATCCTTCAGCACTCATGAAGTACGGCTCCCGCGGCGCTGCACTGGACACTCCCAGGGGTGCTCCTTCTGGCCCTGACTCCCCGAGGATCTTCCGCACTGTGGGGTGCACGACATGGCCTGAGTGGGTGAGAAGGAGAGGAGGTGAACTTGGGCATGGTGCTCGGTGCAGGGGCCACCAGGGGCAGACCAGACAAGGGAACCATAAGATCACCCCTGCCAAGGTGGTAAGGCTGCAAAAAAATAAGTAAAAAAAAAAAAAAAAAAAGTAGTGGCTTGGATTAAGCAAAGATTAGATATAGGCTGGCTGAAAATGAAAGTGAACTAACCCTAGCCAGTGCCCTATTCACACTTCACATATGCAAACCCTGAAGATGCTCATCAAAGCCATATCAATATCTAGAACTCCAAATGTAATTGGTCCTCTTATGAGTATCATACGGGATCCAGCCTTTCATTCCCTTTGAGTAGACCCCAGCTTCCACAGGTGGAACAGGTCATCCCTGGTGAGATATAACTCTCTGATTCAAAATGAGGACTGCCCCACCTGTATGGTCCTCCAGGAGAGGTATGGCCTCCCTAGGCAGGACCTGTTTAGATGTCTTCAAATAAGGGACTACCTCAAAACCAGTGACCAGATTAATAAAATAAACAGAGACTTAACACCACTAGAAGATTTTCTATACTGGTTGGCTATGTTAGAGAGGAAAATGGGTAGATCTCCAGAGGATATAAAAGCATTACTAGGCACTAAATACACAGAAACACCTAACATTTGTACAAGCTGGGAGAGGGAGGCCCAGGAAGAAATCACAGAAGAATGTTCGAAGGTTTGGGATCGAGGTTGGAAGGTTACAGCCTTCCCCAGGCTGGAGGGAGTACCACTGGAAGTGTATGGTGAGATACTTTCACACTCCCCACAATAACACATAATGTTGGCCCTGGAAGTTCCAACCGGCGTTGGAGGGAGTGCGGGACCATAGGCTCACACTGCCACATATTTTGGGGATGCCTGATAGCACAACAATATTGGTACTAAATATATAAAATAATGTCAGATTTATGGGATACTCCAATTCCATTCACTTCCAGGAACCTAATTTGGGGTATTGGATTATTGGGGTGGGCAGGAAAAAAGGTTGGGATTCCTAAGAATCCTAACCTGGGCAGCCTTCAAAGGGATCACAATGAAATGACTGCAGAAAACAGTACTGTCAATTGAATCTTGGATTAAGCTGGTCACTGGCACCAACAGAATTGAAAACATTGTTGCTATGTTGAGACTAACCTTAGAAAAACATGTGGAACGTTGGTCCAGGTGGGAGGAGCTCAGGAACAGGCAGTTGGTGGAAGCTGAGCAAACCACATGATTGTGCAAGGGTATCTTAGTCATAGATTGATAGCACTGGTTTTGCTGTCATCAGCTTTTTCTAGTGCCAAGAAGACCGTCTCCATGACCTTCGGCACTAGGCAGAGACTCTCTATGCTCCCCTTCTTACCCACCTTCCACACCCTCAATGGGACAGTCCTTGAGGCACCTCCTCTTTCAGATATCTGGGGGTTTGGCTTCACCAACACCTCACCTTCTCTGGTCACGTGGATGCCATCCTAAAAATGTTGTGCCCCAAGCTAGGCATACTATATAGGAATCGGGACTGCATCCCACTCACGGCTAGGCATGAACCTGTCCAGAAGATGATCCTAACTATCTTTGACTACTGTGATGTAGTCTACAGTGCCACACCTAAGATCTCCCTAGCCAGATTGGACTCCCTATTTAACTCCTTCTACTGTTTCACTTTGGATGCCCCTACCCTTACCACTGTCAACTCTACCACTCCTTGGCTTTTCCTTCTCTTGATAGCAGGCGCCTCCTCCACTGTGCTAAATTCATCTCCAAATTCTGGTTTGGTTTTCTCCCTACATATCTTAGCTCTTCTCTATCCCTCCTCCACCTACCCATTCTCTCAGGTCCTCCGATTCCCACACTTTAGGTGTCCCTCGCTGTACTACTACAGTCAGCCAGGCAGCCTTCTCACACCACTTCCCTAAGTTATGGAATTCCCTCCTCCCGCAGATATGCTACTCCTCATTCCTTCCCTCCATTTTCTCTGTATTACGCAATTACCTATCCATGGACTGTAATTGCAACTGAGCAACCTGGTTGCTCCATTAGGGCTGCATAGAAACATAGACTTTGACGGCAGATAAGGACCGCTAGGCCCATCTGGTCTGCCCATTTCCCTACCTACAGGATAGGCCGCAGATCCTAGTTAACCAACAGCCTATATCTTCCTGCCCCCCACAAGAATTGCCTTATGTCTGTCCCATGCATTCTTGAATTCTCCCACAGTTTTAGACCCCACAACTTCCTCAGGAAGGCTGTTCCATGCATCCACCACTCTCTGTGAAATAATACTTCCTCACATTGCCCTGAACGCCCTCCTTCTATCTTTTAAATTGTGTCCCTCTTGTTCTTGCAAGTCTCTTTTTCTGAAAGATGCTACCCTCTTGGACTTTGTTGATTCCCTTGAGGTACTTGAAAGTTTCTATCATGTCCCCCTCTCCTTCTTTCCTCAAGGGTATACATATTAAGCTCCTTTAGTCTTCCTCATACGGCTTCTCTTGCAGACCCTGCACCATTTTTGCTGCCCTCCTCTGGACTGCCTCTATCCTGTCTATGTTCTTGTGGAGATGGGGTCTCCAGAACTGGACACAGTATTCCAGATGGGGTCTCACCAACTGTCTGTACAGAGGGATAACAACTTCCCTGTTTCTGCTGCTGATGCCTCCCTATACATCCCAGTATACCCCGGCCCTCCCTACTGCCTTCTCACATTGCTTGCACAACCTTAAGGTCATCTGATATGATTACCCCCAGGTCCCTTTCCTGTTTTTTGTTGTTACTACCTCCCACCCATTGTGTATTCTTCCCTGGGTTCTTGTTTCCAGGTGCATTATTTTGCACTTTTTGCATTGAATCTTAGCTGCCACACGCCTGACCATTCCTTCAACCTTGCCAAGTCCCTTTTCATCCTTTCCACGCCTCCTTGTGTATCAACCCTGTTGCAGATCTTTGTGTCATCTGCAAAAGGCATACTTTCCTTCCAGTCCCTCTGCAATGTCACTGATGAAGACATTAAAAAGGACTGGACCCAGTACTGAACCCTGCGGTACCCCACTAGTAACCCCTCTTTCTTCAGAGTGGACTCCATTTACAATTACTTCTGTGTCCTGTTGTCCAGCCAATGTTTTACCCAGGCTACCACCCTGGGACCCACTCCCAGGCTGGTTAATTTGACTATCAATCTTTTGTGTGAGACTGTGTCAAATGCCTTGCTAAAGTCTAGGTAGGCCATGTCCACAGCCCCTCCCTGGTCTACTACTTTGGTCACCCAGTCAAAGAAATCTGTTAGATTCGTCTGACATGACCTTCCCGCTGTGAACCCATGCTGCCTTGGATCCCGTGCTCCACTGACCTCTAGGTACTCAACTATTCTTTCCTTCAGAAGTGACTCCATCACTTTCCCTACCACAGAGGTCAGACTGACAGGTCTGTAGTTTCCTGCCTCTGTCTTGGTCCCACTTTTGTGAAGGGGAATCACATCCGCCTTCCTCCAGTCCTCGGGTACCACACCATCCTCCCATGATTTATTAAAAAGAGTAGCCAGTGGTTTCACTAGTTCCTTCCTTAATTCTTTTAGAATTCTGGGGTGAATTCCATCAGGACCCATTGCTTTGTCCACCTTCAGTTTTAGGAGTTCTTGCAGAACCCTTTCTTCTGTGGAAAGGACTGGGATTGACCCCTATCAAGAGTGCTTCTGTTAATTGGATTAGGCACTTCCCCTCCTCTTTGTGAATACTGAGCAGAAATATTCATTCAGTATTCCTGCTTTTCACTGTCCCCTCTGCCCACCCACCGTTCATTCTATTCAGCCTCACTATCCCTCCCTTTGTTTTTCTACGCTGATGTACCTATAAAAGGTTTTATCCCCTTCTTAACTGAGTTGGCTATCTTTTCCTCAGTTTGGGCCTTTGCTATTCGTGTGATCACCGTTAGGCAAAGTCACAACACCTAAAATCAGTTTTGCAATGTAACTCCCCGCGCACAGCAAAGGGACTTAGGTTTTCCCCTACTAAAGGATTCTCAACTCCTGGGGGATGCATGTCGGGGGGGGGGGTGCAAAACCCAAGAAAAACAAATTTCAGGCCGGGTGCAATAAAATGTACATGTGCCCAGTCCCGAACCCAGCACCCTTGCAATCCCAGCCTGCATATAGGTATCCTATCATGGCACCTACCACCCTTCTGTTACTGTGTTTAAATGGAACTTGCATACAAATTATTTCTTGATGCCTGTTATTGCTTGTATATTGATCTCTACTATGTACTGTACCCAATGCATATTGGCACTATCTATTGTTTTTTCTGTTTACCTAACCCTCAGGGTAGCCTGTAACATGCATGACCGTGATGGTGACTCAATCGTGGCGCATGTCATGGGGGTTACCGATGAGGGAGGGTGACTGGATGGGAGTTGGGGTGTGCATATAGCGACAGGATGTCGCTACATGCATACGCCCATGGAGGGAGGGAGCATGCTGACCATGGGGTGGGACAGGAAGGAGGGTGGCACGGTGCCACAGTGGGCTGCCAGCTGGCCCCGTGGTGTAGCAGGTAGGTGGCTGGCTGGGATTATAAGGGTGCTGGGTTCGGGACTGGGCACATGTACATTTTATTGCACCCAGCCTGAAATTTGTTTTTCTTGGGTTTTGCACCCCCCCCAAACATGCATCCCCCAGGAGTTGAGAATCCTTTAGTGGGGAACCTAAGTCCCTTTTGCTGTGCGCCGGGGAGTTACATTGCCAAAACTGATTTTAGGTGATGTGACTTTGCCCTAATGGTGATCGCCTTTTGGCGGTCGCCATTATGACATAGAACCTGTCTCAATTGTTATGTCTATCCACCATTTATTGCTATGTATACTGTTGTGTGGTTCATGATTATTGTAACCTCCCAATTCCCCTTCCCCCCAGGACACACCATGAGATGAGCAACTAGTTGTTCAGTGTGCCTTTCCTGGTGAAACTCTTAAACAAATAAAGATTGGATGGGTGGTATAGAAGCCAGCTCTCATGAATCATAGACAGGAACTCTAACTTCATCCAAGTCTTCAAGCCCATATCTGCCATTTTTATTCAATAAAATTCATAAGTTAGTCACATGAAGAATGGAGACATAGACAAGCCAGACCAGATTTATAAGTGCAAAAAAGGTTTTTTTTGGTTGGGTCATTTGGCTGTATACTGTTAAAAAGGTTAACTGTTTAAACTGTTAGACTGAATTAAAAATATAAACATAGCACCGTTATGTTCTCCTTTAAAAGATGAAACAAATTATATGCTCTGTGAAAACCCAATGATACATAAAAGAGGAAGCCAGTGTCTTATAAGCATGTTATGCCATTATGTACATTACAGTTGAATGGATACATTTTTGTAGTGATATGCCTGACAAATATTTGATGTCAACCTTGACTGTATTGTGATGCAGTTTTACAATAAAAATGAGTTTAAAAAAAGTAAACCGTATAACAACAACATACAGTGTATGAGTAACACAACTTCGGGGGAGGGCTTAACCCAAGCGTGAGTGGAGGCCACCGAATCAGTCATCCCCTTGCACTCCTACCAGTGGGGTAGGGTATCTTTCGAGTCCGGGCCTGGTCCGTGCCATCTCAGCTGAAAGTCTCAATAGCCATCTGCTGCTTAACCGGGGAGGTTGGGTGGGGGGAGTCGGGTACACAAGTGGGTGTATGTGTGAAGATGATGCATCCAGTGGGGGGGGGAGACAGGGATCTGTTAGCCAGTAACATTGTTAATTCCACAATGGGGGATGGGGGCACAAGGTATCTTCAGTACTCCTGGCTGTGTTCTGCCGACAAGCAGCCAATCAGTTTAAGGGAGGTAACCAGTGCTCATTAATTAGGTTTGAAGTGGCAGCATTCTGAGGTGGAGAGTGCGGCCTCAGAGCCTAGGTGGGTGGTAGTAGGTGGGCTCCTCTGAGGGGGTTCCTAGAATATGTAGGGAGATCACCCATACAGTCACTAGTGGTATCATGGTCATCACAGCTGGTAATGGGGGGTGAACTAGTCCTAGGTCAGGGGCACATTGGTCTCCGCCATTATGCATCTAGATTCTCAGAGGCAAGACGAACCTCCAGGTATGGTGAAAAGGAGCAAAGATCCACCTCCCGTCAAATTCTGGTCCCCTGCGGGGTTATGTCTGTCCCATCCATGTGGATCACTGCACTGTTGCATGCTTGCACTCTCGAGAAGAGCCAACTTATCCTCCTGAACAGCTGATGTAGAACAGTGCAAGTGATCCCATACAATAGCGTGGGGAGGGTGGGGGATGGAGACCAATGCCTCATGCAGTCTAAGGCACCAAGACAACCAGGCCTCCCAGACAGTGGAGTTTTCACAGTTTAGCTGCAGAACAGATGTGAGGAGGGGGAGAGAGAAAGTAGGTCTCAGATGCTGTGAGAGAACATGAGCTGCTGGCTGAGCCAGTTCTCGCTATCACACTTAACTACACCCCCAGTCCCCCTATTTCAGAGTAACTAGAAGTAACACAACTTGTACTCACATCACTAATTTACTGTGGGGAATTCAGCATTACAGTGAAACAAAAGTGTGCAGCATGCAAGCCCCAGTGTCATCACACCGAGTACAGAAATGGGGACAAACAGATGACTGGAACTGAAAAGTAGCACCAGGATGGGATATGAGGAGAAGTGGATGAGCAGAGGGGCACCAAGAAAATAAGACAGAGTACCTGCATGCCCTCTGAAAGGACTAGTAGGTGAAGGTAAATTGGTCCATTAGAACAGTTATGTAACACAATCTCCAATTTTGTAAGTCCCTTCTGTATGGAGTCGCTACATAATTCTCCTTTTTGACCTAGGCTATTCACACAGAGTGCAGAATTCATGTCCATTCCTGTCCCCTGCCCATTCAGGTCACCTCCTCCTGCCTGTCCTAGAGCTCCTGTCACTCTGTCTACTCAGGATCTTCTGTCTTTACTACTCAAGGCAAGTTGCATTGTTGGTGGAAGTTTTTTTTTTTGTTTTTTTTTAAACTTTATTCTCTGTAGGACTGCTCTCCTATCCTGGGGTGGGTTTGGGGATGGCCTCGCTCGGTAGCGGCCCCCAGTGGAGACTGGGGGCACTACATGAGCAGCATACAGGGGAACCTAGAAAAGTGGAAATACTGCTCGCTGGCAGCCGGATGACGGCTTTCTGTCCCTGACACCTCCGGTGCCTTCCCAGGGCCACCTTCTCCTCAGCAGCATCCCTGGGCCCTAATAGTGTGTGCTAGGGGTTGTTCCCCCCGGTGTTGTCCCCCTTGGAGGAGGGGGACCCGCCCGGCAAAGGGATACACCGGGATATCCCAGGGACCGGCTGCAATTCGGGGGGGAGAAGGCACGGCTAAGGACAGTGGGGCTTGAAGGGGACTTGTGTGGAGCCTGAAGGAGTGGGGGTCACCGAGCACGATGGGGCAAAAAAAAAAATATTCTTTTTTTTCAAAAGACATACAATTATGTATTTTCTTTACATGAACAACAGTGCATATTTTACATAGTGAATCCAGAAAACAGAGTCTGTGGCATCCCATGCATTGATATACGTCAAGAGGGGAAAAAAGTTATATTTTTTACAGTAAATATAAAACCCCACTCTGCTGTAGGTAACTAGCCCAAGACACGTGACTATTGCAGTATCAGTTAAACCCATATAACTTACTGTATGAATGCCCTGTCCACAATTCCTTGAGGACACTGGTGTGATGTTAGTCCTAATGAAAGTCCATAACACTGAGTGTAGCCCCAGCTGCCCCCTAAAGCACACGCATCTAGATCTCTCCCATACTTTCTATAATAAACCAGCTAAAAGCCTGATTTTAAATTTTAACCGAATCGGTGGATAGGTGAAAACCGTCTACCCTAAGATAACCTGTAAGTAAACACAAACATAACTGGTTGCAATGCAACGATTTAAAGAACAGTAAATAATGCCCTTAAGGGCTCTGTTACTTGTACTTAATCAGGAAATCCCAAAATATATGTTGAGGCTGTCAGGTCTCCGTGTTCGTCCTCTGAGTCTGCGGGTTCTACATTTGTTTTTGAACCTTTCTAGTACAACATCCAGCATCTGCAGGATCAGAGAAGATATGAATTTTCCCTTGGAATATAATTCTAAGTTTGGCAGGGGAGACTACCGTGTTAGGAATGCTTGCCTCTCTTAGGGTTGTTCAGACTGCTTGAAATCTTTTTTGCCATTGTCAAATGAAATCAAACAAAGGGGCAGAGGACACTGCAGAGCAGGAGCTAGCACAACAAAATTCACCCAAAACAGGGACCAAAACAAAAAAAGCAAAAAGGAAATCCAAAACACTTCTGATCATAGGAGACTCCATGATTCGGGGAGTTGATACCTACCTCCAGCCGGGGGTAATGGTCAGATGTCTCCCAGTCCCAGGTACATCAGCATGGAGAGACACTGGCCACATTGCTAAAATCATGCAGGAAGCAGAAGAAAACTTCGATGTCCTGGTACACATAGGGACTAACGATCTCGCCAGCCGGTCAGTTGTGGAGACCAAGGAACACCTGACCAGTCTGGGTGACAAACTGTCATCCATTTTGCCTGGCACCTCCTTCTCTGAGATCCTGCCAGACTGGGAGAGGGGGGCAGATGGACAGAAGGTCAGAGAAGGGGTGATGGGGGAGCTAAGCATGTGGCTCAAGAACTGGTACCAGGAAAAATGACACAAATTTGTAGGTAACTGGAAACAGTTTTGGGAGCAAAAATTCCTTAAATTCGATGGACTGCATCTGACTAAGGAGGGAGTCAGTGCATTGGGGCAGAAGTTTGATGTCTTTGCAGAATATTTAAACTAGCAAATGGGGAGAGGGTTGCAACGCCCGATACATTGAATGGGAAGAACACTCCTCCCCCCTCAGCTAGTGATCAAACAGAAGTTCACCATGTTTGTAGTTCATTTGCATCACCAAGTAAGGAAAAAGGTCCTGCTCCCCATACGACACACAGGTGAAACACTGGACCTCGCCGAACAACTAACTCACTGAAATCTGGCCAATGGAAAATCATGTACACAAATGCTTGCAGTCTGGGAAACGATCCCAGACCTGCAGGCAACAATGATAGAGGCTAAACTGGACATAGTAGCCACACTTGGGAGACTTCAGTACCTGGATATGCACTGTTCAGAAGAGACCGAGGTTCAAAAAAGAGGGATTGGAGTGGCCCTTTAAGTCAATGAAAATATCAAAGCTACAGAAATTCAGAATACACATAAGGAACCAGAAGAACTGTGGGTCACCCTGGAAGCAGGAAATGGGACTGCCACATGAACTGGGGTTGTCTACTGGCCTCCAGACTGAGGGAGGATATAGACACATTACTGTTAGAAGATATACAAAACATGACTGCTAAAGGGGAGGTTCTGATAATGGGAGACTTCAACATGCTAGATACAAATTGATCAATACCAGCAGGAACATCTGCCAGAACTAGACACATAGTGGATTCCCGGCAGGGGGAGGGCCTCAAACAAACGGTAGAACAACCCACAAGAGATAGGGCTATCCTAGATCTAGTACTGACTAATGGGGAAAGGATCACAGATCTCCAGGTAAAAGGTCACCTGGGGGCCAGTGACCATCACTTGGTATGGTTCAATTTGGCCACTAGAACTAAATCATCCTATTCCAAGTCAAAAATATGGGATTTCAGAGGAACTGACTTTGATAAGATGGCCAACAGAGTTAAGCTAGCCCTGGCAAAAAGAAATACAGGTGAGGGGGTACAGGCAAAGTGAGCAAGCAGTAAGGAGAGGTTCTGATAATGGGAGACTTCAACATGCCAGCTACAGATTGGTCAATACTAGCAGGAACATCTGCCAGAATGAGGCACATGGTGGATACCCTGCAGGGGGAGGGCCTCAAACAACTGGTACAACAACCCACAAGAGACAGGGCTATCCTAGATCTAGTACTGACTAATGGGGAAAGGATCACAGATCTCCAGGTAAAAGGTCACCTGGGGGCCAGTGACCATCATATGGTATGGTTCAATTTGGCCAGTAAATGTGCTGAGTTCCCCAAGGTTCCTTTACAACTATCTAAGGGGAGACAAGGATGGGAGAGACAGTACATGAAACATGATTCAATTTGGCCACTAGAACTAAATCATCCCATGCCAAGGCAAAAATATGGGATTTCAGAGGAGCTGACTTTGATAAGGTGACCAACAGAGTTAAGCTAGCCCTGGCAAAAAGAAATACAGGTGAGGGGGTACAGGCAAAGTGGGCAAGCATTAAGGATGCAGTACTTGAAGCAACATCCTGTTGTGTTAGAGAGAAAAAGGAAGTGCAAAAGAAGAAGGAAACCACTTTGGTTCTCAAAAACAGTAGCAGAAAATGTCAGAGCCAAAAGGCTGACCTTTAGAAAATATAAGGGGACTCAGCAGGATGAAGATAGGGAGGATAGGGAAGCAGGAAACTACAGGCCTGCTAGTTTAACCTCAGTGGTAGGGAAAATGATGGAATCACTTCTGAAGGAAAGAACTGTCGAGTATCTAGAGGCCAAAGGGGCACAGGACCCAAGGTAGCATGGATTCACAGCGGAAAGGTCATGCCAGACAAATCTGATAGATTTCTTTGACTGGGTGACCAAAATAGTAGATCAGGGAGGGACTGTGGACATGGCCTACCTAGACTTTAGCAAGGCATTTGACACAGTCCCACACAAAAGATTAATATACAAGTTAGCCAGCCTGGGAGTGGGTCCCAAGATGACAGCCAGGGTAAAGAATTGGCTGGAGAATAGGACACAGAGAGTAATAGTAAATGGAGTCCACTCTGAAGAAAGGGGGGTTACTAGTGGGGTACCGCAGGGTTCAGTATTAGGACCGGTCCTCTTCAATGTCTTTATAAGCAACATTGCAGAGGGACTGGAAGGAAAAGTATGTCTCTTTGCAGATGACATAAAGATCTGCAACAGAGTTGATGCACAAGGTGGGGTGGAAAGGATGAGAAGGGACTTGGCAAGGTTAGAGGAATGGTCAAATGTATGGCAGCTTAGATTCAATGCTAAGAAGTGCAAGGTAATGCACCTGGGAAACAAAAACCCAGGGGAAGAGTACACAATGGGGGGTGAGATACTAACAACAACAAAAATGGAAAGGGACCTGGTAGTCATATCAGATGACCTAAAGGTGAGCAAGCAATGTGAGAGGGCAGCAAGGAGGGCTTGGGGGATACTGAGATGCATAGGGAGAGGCATCACCAGTAGAAAACAGGAAGTTATTATCCCTCTGTACAGACAGCTGGTGAGATCCCATCTGGAGTACTGCGTGCAGTTCTGGAGACCCAATCTCTGCAAAGACATAGACAGGATGGAAGCTGTCCAGAGGAGGACAACTAAAATGGTGCAGGGTCTGCACCGTAAGTCATATGAAGAGAGACTTAAGGAGCTTAATATGTATAGCTTCGAGGAAAGGAGGGACATGATAGAAACCTTCAAGTACCTCAAGGGAATCAACAAAGTCTAAGAGGGTAGCATCTTTCAAAAAAAGAGGTGTGCAAGAACAAGGAGGGACAATTTGAAGATGAGGGCTCAGAGGTAATTTAAGGAAGTATTTTTTCACAGAGAGGGTTATGGATGCATGGAACAGCCTTCCGGAGGAGGTTGTGCAGTCAAAAACAGTGGTGGAATTCAAGCATGACTGGGACAGTCATAAGGCAATTCTAGGGGGTGGGGTAGGAAGAAGTAGGCTGCTGGTGAACTAGGATCTGCAGCTTATCCATTAGGTAGGGAAATGGGCAGACTGGGTGGGCCAAGCGATCCTTATCTGCCGTCAAATTCTATGTTTCTATACCAAACTTCCCTAAGGGAAGCAGGGAGGGCAGTAAGGCAGACAAAGGCCCAAACTGAGGAAACAATAGCACAAACAGTAAAAGAAGGTGACAAGACTTTCTATAGATACATTAATGAAAGGAGAAAGTCCAGTGGGGGTTATTGCTAAGATCAAAGGGGGTAAGAGTGTGTATGAGGAGGAGGACCATGTAAAAGCATCTATCCTAAATAGATACTTCTGCTCAGTATTTACTGAAGAGAAGGTAGGGCAGGGCCCACAGCTCAGCACCATGGGCACAGGGTGTAAGGAGGTGTGCGCTAGTCCCTTCACAAAAGAAAGGGTCCTATAAGAGCTCAATAAGCTCAAGGTGGACAAAGCAATGGGACCTGATGGCATACATCCTAGGATACTAAAGGAGCTAAGGGTGGAACTAGCACAGCCATTATCAGAACTGTTTAGTGAGTCTTTGAGCACAGGAGAGGTCCCAGAAGACTGAAGAAGGGCATATGTGATCCCACTCCACAAGAGTGGTAGCAGGGAGGAGGCAGAGAACTACAGACCAGTCAGTCTTACCTCAGTAGTGGGCAAGATTATTGAAGCACTCCTTAAAGAAAGGATAGTGCAACACCTGGAATCCATAGGAGCACAGGATCCAAGACAGCATGGGTTTACAAAAGGAAGGTCCTGTCAAACTAATCTCATAGATTTCTTTGACTGGGTAACCAGAGTGGTGGACCAAGGGGAAGCAGTTGATGTCACCTACATTGACTTCAGCAAAGCTTTCGATACTGTTCCACATAGAAGATTGATTAATAAGCTGGGTAGGCTTGGGCTGGGTCAGAAGTTGGTCAACTGGGTGGCAAACTGGTTGACGGGCAGAAAACAGATAGTGGTGGTAAACAATATACAGTCAGAAGAGATGCAAGTCACAAGTGGGATACCTCAGGGATCAGTCCTGAGGCCAGTCCTCACCAATATCTTCATCAGTGACATTGCAGACGGACTGGAGGGTAAAGTTTGTCTGTTTGCAGATGACACTAACATCTGCAACAGAGTAGATGATCCAGAGGGGGTGGACATAATGAGAAGAGATCTAGATAAGATCTGGAGGCAGTATAGCGCAGTGGTTTAAGGCTCTGAGCTGCAAATCTGGTGACATCCAGCAGACCAGACCTGGGTTTGAATCCCACAGCTTCCACTTGCATACTGTGTGACCCTGACCAAGTCACTTAACTTCCCTGTGCTCCCAGGTCGCACATGTAAAAATGCTTTCACCTTAGTGTGCTACCCTGGTTAAACAACTAAAATAAAAAGATAAACTGGCAAAATGGTCGAAAGAGTGGCAACTGGGGTTTAATGCAAAGAAGTGCAAGATCATGCACATAGGGAACAGAACCCTGAAACCACCTATAGACTGGGAGGAGAGTTGCTGGTAGTCACAAGGGAAGAAAGAGACTTGAGCGTCATCATCACCAATGACCTGAAATCATCCAAGCAGACCACTAAAGCAGTAGGTAAGGTTAGGGGAATGTTGGGGTGTATTAGTAGGGGTATCACAAGTCGGAAGAGGGAGGTAATAACCCTCTTTACAACACACTGGTTAGGCCCCATCTGGAGTACTGCATACAGTACTGGAGGCTGCACCTGCACAAGGACATTAACAAAATGGAGACAGTCTAGAGAAGGGCAATCAAAATGGTGCACGGACTGCATCAGAAAACATATGAAGACAGATTAACAGAGCTCAATATGTATACCCTAGAGCAAAGGAGGGAGAGAGGTGATATGATCGAAACATTCAAACACCTTAAGGGCATTAACAAAGTGAAAGAGTCTAACATATTTAAATATAAGAAAAATAGCAGGACAAGAGGACACAACATGAGATTAGAGGGAGTCCGATTAAGGGGTAATGTGAGGAAGTTCTTTTTCACAGAAAGGGTGGTGGATGCATGGAACGGCCTACCCTAGGAAGTGGTGGATATGAATACAGTGCAGGGCTTCAAACAGGTGTGGGAAAGGCATAAGGGTGCAATAAAGATGAGTATGACTAGATAGGCCATTGACAGAATACAGGCCTATGGCACATTCATAAGGTAGAAAAAATGGGCAGACTGGGTGGGCCTTGCAGTCCTTATCTGCCGTCAACTTCTATGTTTCTATGTTGTCTTGTGGCATAGCTAATGTCCGGAAAGGATATAGCTTTTCCGTTGAGCAGTACTGGCCTTTTTTGTCTGCTTAGTGCCAGGATCCAGTCTCGTTCTCCAATCCCCACTGTCACCATTAGGATAGCTTGGGGTGTCTCTGTCTCCGATTGTCATCCTTGTGGAGTTACTCTGTAGGCCTTTTGTAATTGCAGAGGTCTGGAGTTATCGCCAAGTCCCAAAGTTTCTGATAACCATTCCTGGAAAAATAAAAGGTGGCGAGCCCCTCCGCTTCCTCCGGTACGCCCAACAAATGAACATCGGCATTTTGAACTTGATTGTCTAAGATTTCATGACGGGAGTGATGATATTGTGTTTCTTTGGCCGTAACAGCCATTACATGCTGAGTAGTTTTGGCCAATCTCCTCACATCTTGCGATTCTGTTGGCAGTGTGGTAACTGCTGTCTCTACTATGCCCAGTTGGCCAGATAATGTATTGAGCTTAGTACTTATTGCTCCTGCAGATTGGTACACAGTGACTGTAGTGTTTCTTCGTGCTGCATGGCGACCACATGATTGAGCTTACCACCAAGTTTTTTGGTGCCAGAGGTACTGGGATCTTTCCCTCCAGTTCCTGCAAATGGATTCCCCCTGAGTTTTCCCCATGTTGTTCACCGGGGTTCAAGGAGCAAATTCGATAAGTTCAGTTGGTTTCTTAGCTCTCGGTAATTAACTATAATTATTATTAGGTCATGATGCACAGAGCTCTAGAAAGGAGCGATCATATTTGTTGGGCTCCACAGCGCCCCCCCCCCCTTTTTTTATACTCCTCCGATCCCCTCGGTCGGTCACTCCTTCAGGTTACCAAGGGCCCCTACCAATGCCACCAATCCCCATAAGCCATCCACCACCCCTTACTAACACCGTGTCTTTATGATTTGTAGGAAAGGGGGAAAAATTGTTTAACCAGGATAGGCACACTAAGCAGAAGCTTGTTTCCAGGTGTGACCTGGAAGCACAAGGAAGTTAAGTGACTTGCTCTGGGTCACACAGTATGCAAGTCGGGGCTATGGGATTCAAATCCAGGTCTTCAGGCTTGCAGCTCAGTGCTCTTAACCACTATGCTATACTGCCTCCCAGGTAACCCGATGTAACCCTTCATCAGGAGGGCCCCTACCCCTGTGGGGGAAACCAGGGGAGGAGATTCACCCTCTAGGGCTTTCACATATCCTGGTCATGGCAGGGGTTGGCATGGACACTGTCTGGGCTATCGTGGTGCATGGGAGATCCGGCAGCCATCATCTGGTTCTATCATAAGGCATATCTATCAAGAGTAGGGACACCAGGGGCACCTTATCTTTTCTAGTGACTGGGGCTACTTTCTGACACTCAGCACAGGAATTACAATAGGTAGCAACATCTTCATAAATTCCAGGCCAGTAAAATCTGCACAGCAATCTGGCAAGGGTACGATCCCTCCCTGCATGACCAGTCATAGGATTATTATTTGCTATCTGTAACAACTCTGTTCTGTACTTCTGTGGTATAACCAATTGTTCTCTCTGTTCCTGTGTCTGAGGTTTAACCCAAGCTCTGTACAGTAACGTATTACATTTTTTAACTATTGGTCCACCCTGTTTTGGTTTCACCCCCAGCTGCTTAAAATAACCCTGGAGAGAAATATTGTTAGCTTGCTTTGAAAAAAATCACAATCAGTTATCAGTTTATCATCAGCATTTTCATATTTTGACCCTTCATGTCCATCAGTCATTTGTTGCCATAGTTTCTTCAGGCATCATCTTTCTTTCTTGGATTTCCGGATCTTGGATCTGTGCTCAAACAAGTCTGAATCAAAATCACTGAAAGGAAACGTGTCCCCACCGTCTGAAATTTTCTTTGCCTGAGCTCTTGTCACCACTGGTGCTGAAACATCAGGATTTACTCCCTCTTTGATTAACTCAGTAAATCCTGGGAAGTCATCTCCAATAATCACAGGTACAGGTAACTCAGATATTACCCCCACTTTCCTTTAACATGACACACCCTTAATGGTCAAAGTCATTTGGGTGGTGGGATAGTATCGAGTGTCCCTGGATGCAGATGACACCAGTACCTGGTTCTTTTGCAGTGTTTTCCCAGCACTTTAACATGTACTAGGGTCTGTCTGCTTCCCGAATCAATGAGTCCCTTCACAGTCTTATCCCCCACCTTCACATCTGTTAAGTACTTGCTCCAATTTGCCAAGGCAAAATCTACTCCAGAGTGCCGCTCTGCTTACTACGGCAGTTTTTTGTAAAATGGCCTGAATCATTCCAGTTATAGCAGATAACGTCTTTGGGCCCAGATTTGTTACCCCCACCATAGTTGTTATCAGGTTTGGAGTTTGAATGGGAAAAAGAGTATCTTACCGGGGCTTGGCTGTTACTTCACTGCTGTGGCATCTGTCTGGCCATTTGGTAGTCCTCAGAGAAAGGAACAGCCTTTTCCCCACTCTCTGGTCGGTGTTCCTTTACCCACAGCTGCACATCTGTAAGCAAGATGTTGATGAATTGGTCCACGACAAATGTGTCTATGATCTGTGGGACTGTTTTGCTCTCTGGTTGGATCCATTTTAGCAGGAGTGCTCTGAGTCGGGTGAAGGCTTCTCGAGGATTGTCGACCAAGTTGTACCTCAGAGATCAAAATCTCTGCCTGTCTGTCTCTCTGGAGATGTCATACCTTTTCAGGACTTCACGTTTCACCAGGTCATAGTTTTCTGATTGTGCAGTGTTCATATTGCTGTAGGCAAGTTGGGCTTTCCCTGTCAGGTAGGGTACCAGTCTGATTGCCAATTGTTGCTTTGGCCATTGGCAGGCTGTGACAACAATTTCAAAAGTTGTCAGGTATGCCTCAGTATCATCTGAGGGGGCACAACTTTGTAAGTTTAATGGCTATTAAGTTGCTTGCGTTTTGTTGCTCATCTGGGTCTATGCTGGATCCTCTGCCTTTGATAGCTTGCAAGGCATCCAGCGATCACTGCTGCTGTCACTGCATCTCTCCTCTGCTGCGCCTGTCGCTGCATTTCTTTTTCTCTCTGCTTCTCAGTCTTTCTTTGTTGTGTAGCCCACGATTTGAAAAAGTCCATCGGGCTTTCAGGTTGTCACTGCCTGTTCTTTTTCCAGAACTTGTGCTGGCTGTACAATCTCAGACTGGACTTCTGGTCTCTGCTAGTTTGGCTGCCATTCTCCTGGTAACCACTCCTGGACATGCTGCTACAGAATCCATACCTTCCTCTATGCTTCCCTGGTACTAGGTCCAGTATCCATGCACAAAACTCCTGTCTTAGGGTATGCATGGCGTAAATCCTATTTAGGCTGACACCATCTGTCGTCAAGGCACAGGTCAGGAAGCATTGGAAAAACCAGGAGCAGTTGTAGAATTCACCAAAAATATTTATTTACAGTAGCAGTAACATAAAAAAATAAACTTGTTCAGTATAACTATGTACAAAGGAAAAAAAACAGTAGTTTTCTTTGAGTCTCTGTGTCCCTTTTTCTTCTTCTCTTAAATGTCCTTGCAGCTCCCATCCTTAGCAAGCATCCTGGTTTTGTAAATATCAGGCAGGAGCTGCTAGAACACAGTGTGCTTCTTGAGGCTTACTTTGCACAGCTTTTGCAAAAGGCTCAAACATTTGCACTCAAGTAACCTCTGGAGTTTTCCATTAGCTTTTTGCAATCATCTCAAAATATAATTATATATTTTTCAACAGTAACACTATATATTTTCTAAACAAAAGTGATCCCATTATCAGTTCCATTTTCATACAATGATTTGTACATACTTTTAAATTAGCTTATATGCAAGGGAGGAAAAACAGACAGCAAGGGAAAACTGTGAGACAGAGGCAAAGAATTGTGAGATTGTCGGGGTGATCAACTGTGAAGTCTCACAGGAAAATTGGGTTGTGCAATCAGACAGAGAAGAGACAGAAAAGGAAAGAATAGATCCTTGCATTTAAACACCTTCTCCATAACAACTGGGACAGGGTCCTATTCCACCCTTTTACAGTTAATTATAAATTATTACAATAAATTTAAAATGTCAATAAAATAAAGCCATTCTGTATTATAGTATCTAATTATCCTTTTTGATCACAGGCACAACGATGTTTAGGTAATGAAGATAAACTTAGAAATCAGGATTTAGCCAGCTCACCAGCGCAGCGGTATGGTGTTCATCTGCGACACTGATGTCCTGGGTTCGGGAATGGACCTGGGAAGTCAGAAGGCAAGCGGGGGAAGGATTGAGCATCCTAGGGATGGCTCTCCTTCTGTGAAGGGGAGGAGAAATTGTTTGTCTGGCACAAATTGGACCCCTAGTGGAGCCTGGGGGTTTCATTGAGACTGGCATCTAGAATCCTTGGGAGGTATGCTGGATGCTAGTGTCCTTGCATGCCACACCTCCTTCAGGAAAAATCTGTAAAAAAAAATAAATAAATAATAGCGGCCTCCATTTATGATGCCCTGCTTCCCCCAGCCCCAATCACCCGCTGTGGCACTCCTGGGAAAATGATCTATTCTATCATCTGCTCTAACTGGCTGATTCCACGGCACACCCTGGGGGGAAAGCCAGGGAGGCAATCCTGGTGGGCACCTCTGCCAGCACCCTTTTTCTTCATCGCAATGCTCATGCTGGTTAGGTGGCCCAGCCCTGGGGGTCAATCCTGGGGGTATTGTCTACAGGGAGGTAAGTCTCTGGGGCAAGGAGGGGGCTGAGGGTTTGGTGGGGGCTGAGCTGAGTTGCAAGGCAGTACACAATGAAAAGTATACTGAATAAAAATAAATTAGAAAAAATAAATCAGGATTTTATCAAATTCCAGGATGTATTACCTTTTTCTTTATTGAGGTTCAGATATAATGCTTAAGGGTTTTTGTTTTCTATTTTTTTTAATTATCTTTTTATCGGTAGAAGGTGACAAATACATCCTTTTTTGATGACATTACATCTCTTCTTATCGGTAATCACATCTCTTGTGATAATACATATATAGTATAAATATTAATATGCAAAACAGAATACCTTGAAATCTATCACATTGTTAAATTAATGCCCTCGAGTCTCCATTTCTATTATTAAAGAGTTAGTGCTACATGAATTCATGGCCTTAAGAATATTTTTGCAGACATACACTGTCTTGTTGATGAATGATCCACACTCCCATCGCATCCACCCCCCCTCCCCCGTCTCACTCTTTTTTTTTTTTATAGCCAATTCTACCCCCTTCCCGATAGTGAACCTTGGGCATGTAATCAGGGAACAAAATCCTGGTCATATCTAGAGTAATATAATACCCACAATCTTCATTGCTGTTCAAATTGCTTTTGTTTGTTATGGATTTCCGCTGTCAATGATTGCATACAATAGATGCCTGCAACCAGAGCCCTCCATTCATATACTGTTGGAACAATCAGGGATTGCCATCTCTTAGTAATAGCCTTTTTGGATGCTAGGATGAGTATAGGTAAAATAATATGATATAGCCAAGGGGTTTGCCTGGGATATATAGAGAGAGCAGAACCGTTTCTGGCGTAAATTCAATGAACTCCTCCATACATTCAGAAATTTCATTTTGAATAGAATACCAAAAGGGTGTCAACAAAGCATAAGACCAAAAAGGGTTTTTGTTTTCTGATATTATTATATATCAGTATACTTTAGCCCGTCATATTACTTCATCACAACCTCCTACACTACTCTAACCTATGGTGCTGATCCGGGACTCTAAACAAAATTTATGGATATAATAGTATGTATTTACTGCATTTTTATACCTATGTTGTATCTTAACTTATTAACTACCATGTTTGCCTTGTTGTTATTTATTACACTTTTTTTGTTTGAGATATATTTCTTCATAGTTATATCCCTTGCAAAATAGGCATCCCTATGGCTAGTGCATCAACCTGGTTATCAAAAGTAAATACATTAATTAATATGCAGAAGGATTGCCATATCTTTTCATAAATTGCTTCTTGTGCTACTTTCAAATACTGCAATCTTTCAAGATTCATGGCTTCTGTCATGTAGTTTATCCATGTTTTTATATTTGGTGGGACAGGATCTTTCCATTTTAAAAGAATACATTTTTTTGCAACTGTCATGGCTATTGACACAAATGATTGTTGATATTGATTTAGATATTCTGGTTGCACTTATAATGCGAATATAATGAAAAGCAATTTAAATGGAATTTGTTTATTTAATGCTTTATTTATAATTTTATATATTTTAGTCCAGAAGTTTGTAAGGTTAGGACAGCTATGGATCAGATAGATGTATTAGAGTTCCCAAAGTACTTGAGCATCTGGGACATTTATCTAGTATATTGTCATTAATTCTGTGTAGTTTATATGGTGTAAAATACATCCTATGTAATATATTATAAATAGAATATTAGATAGGTTCTGGTGTATAAGGCAGTAATTCTGTCGAGTAGGGTATACAAGAAACCCTTGAGCTTCGCTCGAGAGGTTTCTTGTATCCCCAGAACCTCGAGATGGAATTTCTGCCTTGAAACACCAGAACCTATTTGTTATTTTTTGTAATATATGGATGCAAGGAATTTTTAATTTCTTACTTGTGCCTGCTGTACGGCGCTGTGGTCTGCAGAGTTAGTAAGACTCCCGAGTGTTGTTCCTCGCTCCTCACTCACACCACCCCCACTCCTGCTCCCACTTCCAGTCCCATTCCGCATGTTTCTCTCACAAAAAAAAAGAAACAAAACTCGGTTCACACAGTAGTCACATCGGTAATCCCAACTATACTATTACAAGGACCGGAAGTATAGTATTATTGGGACGGAAGTATACTATTACGAGGACCGGAAGTATACTATTACGGGACTAACTACTGTATTACAAGGAATTTTTTGTATGCATTTTGGGGGTATTATTTTCACTATCCATATATTACATTATATTAAATGTACTGTGCTTTAGTGGATCCAATAGTTAAGTAGGAGGCCCCTAAAATTCTGACCCATCAATCTTCAGATATTTCATCTGGGAGCTCCTTACCCAGGTCCATTACCCATCTTTGTTTTAGTTTTATTATATCCTTTGTTATAGAAGAAAATAAGCTAGGATATATAATAGAGATTAATTTTACATTCTCACTCTGTTCTTTTAATTTATCAAAAATTGGAGTGGAAAAGAGCTTCAATGAGCCATTAGTTTTTATAATGTAATGTTTTATCTGCAGATATTTGTTATAGTGAGACAATGGTAAATTATACTGCAATCTTAATTGCTCAAAAGTTATAAATTGATTATCCAGAAAAAGTTGCCCAGCTTCATATAAACCATGAGCTGTCCATTCTTTAAATACTTTTTTCTTTTACTGAGAGAGAGAAGTTATAATTGTTATACAATGGGGGTAACTCTTGTAACCCCAATGTTAAATTTTAATAACTTGTGCAATTCATACCAGTTGTTTATTGTTACCTGTGTTGCTGAGTATTATTTTACTGATTGTTTTTTACCCTGGTACAGCCCTGAGAATAATACATTCATTAGGTTTGGATACTCATGCCGATTGGTTTCCATTTCTACCAATACACTTTGACCCCTGTGATAATTTATCCAACTCCAAATGAATGTAATCTGTGAGACTAAGAAGTACTTGTAGAAATCTGGTAGAGCTAGACCCCCATGTTCTTTCGGGAGAACTAGTTTGTCATGTGAAATCCTTGGTTTCTTATTTAATCATATAAAATTAGAAATTACTTTCTTTAACCTTTTGAAAAATACAGCAGGGATGGAACTAGGGAGAGCTTGAAAAATATATAATAACTTTGGAAGTATCTGCATCTTAATCATATTAATTCTGCCTATTAATGTGAGAGGTAAGGCCCGCCATCTCTCCAAGTCTACTTTTGTTTGCTGTAAAAAGTTACTGCAATTTATTAAGCATACATTTTCTAAATTATTTGAGAGATAGATGCCTAGGTATTTAACAGTATCAATTACAGGGTATGGACAGTCACTAGAAAGGTGTATATTGGCATTTTTATTAACTTTAAGAATTAGCATTTTTCTATAATTAATTTTGAAACATGCTTCTTTTCCAAGCCATTCTCTAATTCTAATACATTCTTTACTTGAATCTTGGCCATTGGTGAGATACAGAAGAGCATCATCTGCATATAGACTAATTTTATGACATTTAGATTCATAATTGACACCTTTAATCATTAAGTTAGTTTTGTAGCTTCTGCCAAGTGTTCAATACTCATTGCAAAAATTAATGGGGACAATGGACAACCCTGTCTTGTCCCCTTGAGAGACTGAAAGTAGATGACTAAAAATGTATTTTAATTTGCACTGTTGGTGATTGATCTATAATTTTTATCCAGTTTATAAATCCCTCACCAAAGTCCATTTTCTGAAGCGTATTGATACTGAAGGACCATTCTATATGGTCAAATGCTTTTTCTGCATCTACCGTCAACAAGCTGGAATCCCTTCTTCCTTTATGTTATATAACATTTATTGTACATCTTATATTTTCTGCTATTTTTCTACTTTTAATGAATCCATTTTGATCCTGGTTTGTTAGTTCCGGTAAAACTTTCTCCAATCTTTTTGCTAGAACGTTGGAGAGAACTTTATAATCTACATTTAACATAGATATCAGTCTGTATGATTTACAGAGTTCGGGGTCCTTACCTTGTTTATGAAATAAATGTATATGTGCTTCATAAAAAGTATACGGGATCTTTTTAAATTGAATGCTCTTATTGAAAAGATTTGCAAAAATTGGGATACATATTTCCTTAAATTCCTTAAAGAAATCTGCCTGGAATCCATTGGGCCCTGGTGTTTTCCCTACTCATTCAATGCGGTGTCTACCTCCAAAAGTGTTATCAGTTGGTCCAGGCTCAATTTTGACTCTAAAGATAGCGGTTTTAATTTTGTATTATCTAAAAAATTGGACTGAGCACTGTTTTCTAATTCTCTCTGAGTGGTATAAAGATCTTTGTAATATTCTAAAAAGTTTTTATTTTTTTTTAAACTCTTTATTTAGTTTATTTTCTGAGTTTCTTTTCCACACATAAAGACATTTACATTTACAAGACTTTTACATATTTTGACAACAGACAAAAAACAAGACATAATACAGTACATTGGGTCAATCTTTTCGTAAAGTTGATGTACATAATATATTATTTTCTGTTAGTGAGGAGAGGGTTGGATTACCTGTTTTATAGGACTCAACTCCCTCAGGGGATGAAGTCATCTCTATGGGCCATGATGTAAAGCACCCACCTTCACCATTGTATTTCAGATTTCTCTTTATGTTTATTTATTATGGCTGTGAGCTTCTCCATTTTAAATATTTGGGATACCAAATCCTGCCATTCCCTGATAGTGGGGGATCTTTGGTCTAGCCATCTTTTTGTTATGGCTTTCTTAGCTGTCACCAAGCAGATTTGTATCAATTTTCTATTAGGCATTCTGCTTTGTTCCTTTTCTAAGGTATAGAAAACGTACATTTTCTCTGTTAATTGAACTGTTGTTCCCAATAGCTCTCCCATGGCTGTCCCTAAACTGTCAATAAAGGGCTTGATTTCCATACATGCCCAGAAGATATGGCCATGGGATGCTGGGGAATATCCACATCCTCTCCAACACATATCCAATACATTTGTATTGTATTTTGCTTGGATCGCTGGCACCTTAAAAAAATCTAATCATATTTTTCCATGCAAACTCTTTCCACTGATATGACCCTGTGCCTACTCTTAAATATTTCAGGTATGTGTTCCATTATGTGGCACCTAGCTGCAGTCCCAAATCTCCTTCCTATGATAACTTAACTTTATTTAAATCATGCTTAAACATTTGTGTTATGGTCCTGTATAGATATGATATCATATGTGGTAGAGGGGCTGTTCCCTGTAAGGCCTCTTTAAAGCCCTCCAGGATAAAGGGATTCTCTTCCCCTGGTGTCAAAAAGGCCGAAAATGTTTTGATATATGCTATAGCCTGCATGTATCTAAATCTATCTCTGGGTTGCAATCCATATGACTCCACCATACCTTCAAAGGTCTTTATCTCCTCTTTCTGGAAAAATGCAGTATTGTATGTATTCCCAACTTTGACCAGGTACTGAAACCATGGTCCAATCTAGCTGGCTGAAAAGTTTGTATATTTGGGAGAGAATATAGTAAATGTTTATATGGAGCAGCCTGTTTAGCCACCCATAATGTTCACCAACTGGTCAATGTATTTTTTGTATATGGGTTATCTGTAATCTGGTCTATTGAGATTGGTGGTTGGCTGAGAAGGATTTTGTCTAGGTTAAATAGGTCCTTCTCTCTCTTTTCTAACTCACACCATTTTGCCTCATAATTTTTATGGAGCCACAAAAAGATTATTCTGAGTTGAGTGGCCAAGTAATATTTGTATAGGCAAGTTTAGGGCTAGGCCCCCTTCCTTAGAGGGAAGTTGCAACGTCTGGTATCTCACTCTGGGTAGGTTTGAGTTCCATATATATCTGGAAGTTATTTTATTTATCTCTTTAAAAAAAGATGGAGGGGGTGCAATAGGTAGACAACAAGCCAGGTAAAGGAACCTTGGCAAGACGTTAATTCTCACAGCCTCCACTCTCTGTATTAATGAAAGTGGAACCATATTCCATCGTTCTAGGTCTGATGTTACCTGAGCCAACATTTGGTTGTAATTTAGGTTACATAATTGCCCCTGTTCTAATGCCAGCTGTATCCCTAGATAATTTAGACTAGTGACCTCCCACTTAAAGGGGAATCCCTGCCTCGTTATTGCTGAGGGGGAGTAATTTACCGCAATAACCTCTGTTTTGTTAGTATTCACTCTGTATCCCGCTACCTCCCTGAAGTCCTGCAGCAATGCCCAGAAGTGTTATAGGGTCTGTTTAGGAGCCCTGAGATATATCAGCAGGTCATCTGCATAAAATGCTAGCTTATGGTGCACGCCTCCCACCTCAATCCCCTGTATTTCTTTCGTCTGGTACAAAGCCTGAGCCAGGGGCTCCAGGTATAATGCAAATAGTAGGGGGGACAGCAGGCATCCCTGTCTCGTGCTTCTGTATAGTGATGTCAGAGGAGCAATGTTCCCGTTTATTTTGATATAGGCTTTAGGTTGTCTATATATAGCCCTTATTAACTGTTGGAACTTTTTGGTGAATCCAAACCTGTTAAGGGACTCCAGCAAGAATGGCCATGCTACCCGGTCGAAGGCCTTCTCCGCATCCAAACTTAGCAACAGAAAAGGGGACTTCGACTGGGCAGCATGGTGCAGGAGGTGAAGTGTTTGCTTCACATTATCCTGCGTCTGTCTTTGTGTAATAAAGCCACATTGATCTAGGTTGATTAGCTTGGGTAAAATTATTTCTAACCTCTTGGTTATAATGTATGTAAATATCTTATAATCGGTGTTCAACACCGATATGGGGCGATATGAACCACACTGACCAGTATCCTTCCCCGGCTTAAGTATGCTTGAAATTATTGCATAGTCCCATGTGGGGGGGACAGCCTCCCCTTCTAACATCTCTTGGGCTACTCTCTCAAGGGGGGAATCAGTAAATCCTTAAACTGTTTATAAAATTCACCTGTATAGCCATCTGGACCAAGTGACTTCCCAGATTTTAGATGTTTATTGCTGCCTCCCATTCTCCTCGCATTATTATGGCCATCAGTTGCTCCATCTCAGTATGGGCAATCTGAGGCAATTCCAACTTCGCCAGAAACTCTGCTCCCTTTTGGGGATGATAACTAGTCTCTGGGGTACATAGGGAGGCATAATGGGGTATATAGGGAGGCATAATGGGTCTTAAAGGCCTCTAGGATCTCAAATGGTTGTTTTACAATTTTCTTGGTTAGGGGAGAGTAAATATGTGTAATTGTATTCTGTAATACCTGCTTCCTCAACCTATGTGCCAAAATGCGAGTGGCTCAAGGCCCTCCCTCGTAATATTTCTGCCTAATATATTGGAGGGCCTGTTCTGTCTTACTCTGGAGTATCTCCTGGATTTTTTGTCTAGTGATTTCCATTAATGACAGAACAGTGGCATCTCCTGCCATGTGTTGTGCCTGCAATTCTTTATATTGATTTTGCAATTTATCTAGCTGTTCAGTCTGTTGTTTTTTATGCCATGCAGCGTAACTGATTATGTTCCCTCGTAACACAGTTTTTAATGTGTCCCATAATGTCGAGGGGCTTACCTCAGGTGAGGTATTTTCCTGTAAAATCTGGGGTATCTTGGTCTCTAGTAACTCTTTCAATTCTTTTATGTTGAGTAAATAGTTATTAAACCTCCAGAGTGTGGATTTTCTCTCCCCTGTCCATTTTAAAGTAATTCAATTCTGAGAATAATCTGATGGTATAAATGGTAGGATTTCAGCCTTCTCCAAGAGATGCACATGCTCCTTGGATATGTGGCACAGATCTATGCAGGTATATATTTTATGTGGGGTTGAGAAATGTGTATATCCTCTTTTAGTTGTGTTTAAATATCTCCAGACATCTACCCACCCCATTTCCTTGATATATTTCTGTGTAAATTTCTGTACCGCTGTCCATCTCGGAAGGTTAGGATTAGTGGTATCCTTTTCATTCAGTACTAGATTATAATCCCTTCCTATGATCAATATTCCTTGTTGTTGTTCCGTTATTTTCCCCAATACAATTCTTCCCATCTCAGTATCTGTCCCAGGTGGTAGATACAAGCTGACTAATGTTAGTAAAGTACCCTGATACCTCCCTACTACTATCGCTAGTCTGCCTTCCTGGTCAGAACAGGAGGAGACTAATTGGAATGGCGTGGAACGGGGAACCAGGATGGCCACTCCCCTCCACTTTCCCTTCTCATAAGAGGAAGCTATGACATGTTGAAAGCCAAATTTATGTAGTTTTTGATGTTCCCCCTTATTAAAATGTGTTTCTTGCATCAGTATAAAGGTCGGCTTCTGCCTCTTTAATTGAGACAGGACCTTGTATCTTTTGATTGGATGGTTTAGCCCATTAACATTCTGGGAAGATACAATGAGCTTCGTTTCAGCCCCCATATTTAATCACTGCACAAATCCCCTTTTGCTGTAGATAATCAGGGTAGCCATCCTGGTTAGCCCCTGTAATAAGTCTCCAGCACCATGCCTTCCCTCTCTCCCTTTATGTGCATTTCTCTCCATTCGTCTATTAGATTTCTCTCTTCTTTTGATCCCCTGTTTTCCGCATCGTGCATTTTCCTTCTTGAATTCTCTTTTCAGAGATCGTTCCTCTCCAAGCTTTTTGACCTAGACAATTAACCACATATAACAGAAAAGTTCCAGAAGTGTAAACCTTAAACCTTCTGCCTCTGGAACTAAAACTATGTACAGATTTGAATAACTTCTAAACTGAGAGGGCATTATCTGCCCCTTGGGTGACTGCCTCAAGATGTCTTGGTGGAAGCAGTCAGGACGAGAGGTAATGGCTATGACCATTAGGTCCTCCTTTCTGTGGGTCCAGTACCACAGAAGGCCCCATAGGGCCAAAGACATCATGACCCTCATTACCAAGCCGATTCCTTTAGCTGTGGGGTTTCCCTGTTATTTTAAAGGGAGATAGATGCCGGCCCGGTGGCGCTGAGGGTTGAGGCGCTGGACACCACACCTCGTGCTATGCCGGCGGCCTGGGTTTGGGAACGGACTCAGGCAGCTGGGGGTCGGTGGGGAGAGGGAGGATCGAGCATCCCAATGGATGCTCTCCTCCCTCAGGGGTGGGTAAACAAGAACTCTCTGCGTTCTGCATCCTTCCATAGCTGATGGTAGCACCGGCAGTAGGAAGGGATGGGAGGCGGCTCGTCGGGAGCCAGGAGAGGGGCGTTGCGGGCGCACGAGGCTGGCAGTCAGGCCAGCATCACCACCAGGACATACGTCCCCAAGTGCTGGCGTCCCAGGGGAGGGATCCAAGGGAGAAAACAGAAACCCCGCCGGCAGCCTAGATGAAGGCCGCTCCAGTACCACCCAGGGGCCACCTACAGGACAGACCCCACTGTGCGAGGAGAGGAGGAGGAGGAGGCACTCTAGGGGCAGATCACCAAGGTAGGTGACCCAGGGGGACATGAGCGGACGGAAGGAAAGGGCTCCGGAGGTAGGTAGGAGGATAAAGAAGAAATTAAAGGGAGATAGAGTTCTTTGTGTCCCCCTCCACCCGGCCATATTTGCTTTAACCCTTGTCTGATTGTTTCAAGCTAACCAATTAGCATATACCGTACTTGCTGTATGGCTATTTTACCATCTCATGTTAGTCAGAGCAATCAAAACCCTTATATTCGCTGTATGCTCCAGTTAAGAAAATATTGATGGTCCCCCCAGTCCAAATATAGAACTTGACACATAATGTCTTTTCAGTCTCTTCTTTGTTAAGCTGGAAGGTGATCAGTGGATCCTGCTTAGAATCATGTAGTTATGGCGTTCTCATCACAGTCTTGGAATAGGTATGACCCCAAAAGAACTAGACTTGCTTGAAAGTGCTGGCTCGTGGGTCTTAATTTGAACACCATTATTTCCTATTCGCATATTCAGGTTTCAGTTTGTGTTGTAATGCCCATGCCACGCTGCCTTCTTCCCAACTCTTGCAGTTGTTTACGCATAACCGTGTACTTCTTGCGGTTAGGCCTGTTGCTTATACGCAGATTCTAGTTTTGATCCCTCTCGAATGGCCTCCGACGTTGTCCCATGGATCCTTCCTGTTCCTGATGAAAGGCTGTTTCCTGTATGCCATGTGCACACATTCCCTTTCTGGCCTCCTGTGGTGAATCATAAATTTCTGTTCCAGAGTCCCGCATAATTTTTAGTCATGCTGGGTATGGTATGAAAAAACAAATTTGTTTAGCTTTAAGCACTCTCATGATGTCCCCATATTCTAAACGCTGCTTTAATATTTCCGAAGGGTAATCCTGATCAAATAGTAGTCTTGCCCCATTATATTCAATCTTTTTTGCTGCCCATGCCACTCTTAGCACTGTCTCTTTGTCTTGGTAGCTGGAAAACTTCACTACCACCGACCGCGGCCTTGCTTTTGGGTCTGTAGGCCGAGGAGTAAGTGCATGATGTGCTCTTTCCAGGCGAAACTGAAATGCCTCTGGAAGGGGGACTACATGCTTCAATAGATCAGTGATGAAATTTACCATCTGTCCGACCTCTGAGCCTTCAGGTAGCCCATATATTCTCATGTTATCACGTCGGGAGTGTGATTCCAAATCCTGGCGTTTCTTGCTTAACCACTCTTGTTGCTCTAGCAGAAATTCCACCGCTTGTTTCATGTGAGACGCCATATCCTCCGAGTTAGACACTCGTTCCTCCACCTCTTGCATGCGTGCCTCTACTGCTGTAAGTTTAGAGTTTAGTTTTTTAAATTCTGCCTGATTTTCAGATCGGAATTGATGAATCTCATGTATGATTGCTACAAATCTTGATCTCGTTAAAGTTTCTCTTTCTGTGTCGGTATTGTTCTCTGAGGCCTGTTCACTATGGGAAGAGGAGCTCCCCGTCGGTCTGGCTGTTTTGCTCTGCCAATCCTCGATCGTCTGAGTATTTCTGAACTGTCTCTCCTCAATATTTCATCACCTTATTGCTTTCTGCTTCCTTTGGCGACATTTTTAGAGATGGATCCGGTTTTTGTGCTAGCTGATTTAATGGTTTTTGTCCGGGTGGATGCGCAGCTTCGGGATCAGACCTCCATTCAGGGTCGTGACGTCACCGGAAGTCCTCTAAAAAGTTTTTAATAATATCCAATGGGTTACTAAATAACATTCCATTTTTATCTTTTATTTGTTTACTATTATTACGTTCCTGCTCTTTTTTTAACTGCCAGGCCAATAATCTCAAAGGTTTGTCAGAATTTATGTAATAATTTGATCTAACTGACAACAAATGTTTTTTCTGCCTTTTCTGTAATCAGAGTATTATATAAGTCCTTTTTCTTTGATAGTAAGTTAAAAGTTTTCATATCATGGTTATTGGAATGAATTTGCTCCAGTATATATATTTCCTCTTCCAGTGTTCTTTGTTGTTGTTCCCATTTCCTCTTTCTAATGTCACTAATTTCCTGTAATTTACCCCTTAACCAAGCTTTAAATGTATCCCATACCATCAATGCATCAGTCTTTTCTTCTGTATTTCTTTTAAATAACTCCCTAATTTCATCAGCTTTATAGTTGGTTGTCTCTAGATGCTTAACTAAAGTGATGTCCATTTTCCAACAATAATTTCCCTGAATACTAGGCTACTATTGTACATCCAGTACACAGGGGGAGTGGTCTGATATAATGATCCCTGGGTAAGTTATATTCTCAACAGTATAAAGCATTGATTCAGACATCAAAAATAAATCTAATCTAGAATACATATGGTGAACATTAGAGTAATACGAAAATTGTTTGACATTTCTATTAAATTGTGACCAAGGATCAAATTACTTTAGGTCCATCATAAATCCCCAAATAACTTTAATAGATTTAGAACTATGGAGTTGACAAGATGTTCTATCCAAATTATTTAATACCAAATTAAAATCCCCCCCAAAAAAATATGTACAGTGACTTATAGCCTGACAGTTGCAGAAAAAATTCTGTGAAAAATCCAGGATTCTTTCTCCTTTCTTCTTTACTGCTTCTGGGACTGTCTCTTTATCTTTAGTTGGAGAGAAGAGAAGAAGGGAAAAAAAAGGGGGGGAACATATAACCAGTCCTTAGTTAATATTTATTTATTGAAGATATCGGATAACATACCTTTGAGTCAAAGACTCCTTTACAAAGGTTCCATGTCGTTGAGAACAGAAACATCAAGGACAATAGCAACAATTAGACACAATAGTTACAGAAATTGTTACAAATGGTTATAGATAACACAGTAAAGCAACTGGTGATACAAAAATACAGAGTGTTGCCAAGCATAGGTACATAGTACAGGCGGTAGCAGGTAACAGAAACATACTTACAAAATAATATAGGGCTTACTCCTATTTTCTTCCTTTCCCCTCTTTCCCTTCCGTTCTTTTAGGTCTTCAAAACAGATTTTTCATCCTTTTCATTTCTTTTAGCTATATAACCACAGAAGTAAGAGAAAATACCAAGATGTTATTCATATGGATGTGTTCTCCCTGCTTTTTGAGAGGATTGTGATGTACTATTTGATGAAGGGTTGTAACATATTTCAAAGGCTTCCTCCACTTCTTGTGGTCATCAAAGGTGTCCAGCCTGCCATTCACTATAAAGCGCAATCTTGCTGGGTGTTCCATTGTAAATCTTATACCCAGATCATACAATTTCTTTTTCACTGGATTAAACAACTTGCACATATTTAAAGTGTCCATAGACAAGTCAGGGTATACACTGAATGTTATGCTGACATGCTTTAACCCCTTTTTCATTCTGGCTTTCTGTAAGATTACTTCTCTGTCTTGAAACTTGTGTGGCTTATCCACAATTGACTATGGGAAGCTCTGATTTGCATTGGTGAATCTCAAACCTGTTCTATGTGCTCTATCCAGAGCTATCTTCTGTTCAGGAATTTTCTCCCCATTACCTCTGTAAGCATCCATTCAAAGAATGGTAGGTGGTCCCCTGTTCCCCCCATGCCTTCAGGAATGTTTCTGAGCCAAATATTACCCCTTCTGGATCTATCCTCCAAATCTGCTACCTTCATCATTAAGTTCTGTAACTGAATATCATGCTGAGTTTGTATTTTCAAAATGAGCCTCTTAATATCCTCTGCCTGAGAGACTTTGTTCCAGGTCCTGTGTGCGAGTTGTAAGCCCCGCCATTCTGTTAATTAGTTTATTGTATCTGAAATTCCTTTAATGGAGACACTTATATCTCCTAATACAGTTATCATGTCCACCCGAACAGTATTTACTGCTTCCATTAGGCCCATCGGTGTATCACTGATCTTATGTATTGGGGGGGGGAGCAGATCAGCTCTTACACAGTTTGGTAAATCCTTATTACATTCTTTATGAGCCGAGCCCTGAGTATGACAACCTGATGGTACATCTTCCCCCTCTTCTTGTATGTCTGAGATAGACAAGAGAGGATTTGTCTCTGGATTCTGTATTTCCATATCCAAAAGGCTGCTAACAGCTTGCTCCATTTCTTTAACATTCATTTCAGTAGAAGATACTCCTTCCCCCTGGCTCTCTGTATTTTTTAACATATCATCCTTTAGTATGCAATATTGCGTTATTTTCCTGCTTTCTTTCAACTCTAGATTTACTCGAGTAGGTGTTTCAGGAAGCGGTGAAAGAAGAATATAATTTACCAGAAGTGCCTTTTGTATAGGAGATTGTATTTGAGAAGACGTACCTGGTGTTTGAAAGACATTTTTCTTGCCTCCTTCCTGATTCTTACCTTTGGTATACTGTCGGGTTATTTCTTTTACGCTTCTCACTGATTTAGACATGCCATGTGACTAGATCCTTCTGATTCTTCCGACTGCAGGGAATTACATTTTTTTCCCTTTCCCTGTTCAGTAACCCTGTATGCCAAGCCTTACAAGTTATTAGCTACACCATGAAGTTACCTCATACACTTTCAGGATATAAAACCAAAATTATTAAGCTGGAACTAGTGAAAATGTAACAGAGCTCCACTTGTTGCATTTAACCTGAAGCTCAAACACTACCACAGCAACGGCTTGCACAATTCTTCCACCACTACCTTTGTCCTTCTAATTATCCATTAGCTCTCCATGGATGGTGGAGTTTTCAGAGAAAGAGAGAGAGAAGTAACTAAATAAAGCAAAAATACTTAGCATTTTTCCTTTTCATTGATCCGCTATTCGACCTGACTGCGTCCTCCTCAACGTCTTGGTCAGCTCCTAACCAGCAGAACTGACGTCATCTCTGTCTCATAGTGTAACCTTTGGATGCTTTCCCTTTTGATAATTTCTTTAAGGGATGGGGTAATTTATTCCAGGCCCTGGGTCCAAGACTGAATAAAGTAGAATTTCCATTAAACGTTTTCCGTACTAGCACTTTAAGTTCCAAGTTACCAGCTGACCTTAGGCTACTTCTTATTGTGCATTCTGGAAACAGATTATTTAAATAGAGCAGAGTTTTTCTGAGACATTTTGGTGAATTAGATGCAAAATATGCAAATTCCTGCATTCAGATAAACTTATTCATCCCAATGAACGATACAAAAGGCAATGGTGGATTAACCAAGGGGCGTCCAGTATGAAATGGGCAAACCTACTATAGACCAGGTCGAGTTCCCCAGTCCCCCCCCATAAACCATGTCTTCATAGTGAAAAAGTGAGGTCACCATTGTGTTGACAATGGGCCTTCTTGCATCCATAGGGATACAACTCCTGACTCTATATAATGCCCCCAATCTAGCATTTTTATTTTATAATTATATTTTATTGATTATGTAATAAACATTACATATATTAGCCAACAGGCAGGCATTACATAAATCATACGCTTGCTTGAAAAGCAGGCACATCATTCTTGCAGTAACAAAGCTGATGCACCCCTGTTTGATAATACAACACATGGGGGGGTGCAGCTCTTTCAACAAGTAGGTTATGTTAAATTATGAAATGGGCTTAAAGAATGCTGGCTCCTGACTGGTCAGCAACTACTTTCACCCAGGCCATTATTCCAGCACAACAGCCTGGGTGAAAGTAGCTCCTTGTGCCGGCCCATCTGTGCAGTGGTTGGATTTCTGCTCATGATGCTGGCGACTCAGGTTCGGGAGCGGACTCTGGTCACTGGAGGGCTGGCCGGGGGAGAAGGCTTGAGCATCCCAGGGACTGCTCGCCTTCTCAGAGGGAGGAGGGACAAGATCTGTGGCTTGTCTGACCCCGGGTTGAGGCCCAAGGTACAGCAAGCTGGTAGGACAGACCAATGGGGGAGCTGTGTGGTGGACATAGGCGAGTAATGCCTTGACATCAGGGCACACACCACACAGCACAGAAAGCCGGAAAAAGCACCACCGGAGCGTGGGTAGACAGAGCTCCAGTGCCATCCCTAATTGTGATGGCCTGCCTGACCACCGGGGGACCCGACGAAAACTCGATGTCAGGGCACTGGGCCCCACCCTGTACCCACCTGGGGGGTATAGCCATGGCTCCATGGGGGAACCTCTGGGGATTCAGGTAGGCCAGTCATGGGGGGAGGCACTTAGGAGTCTCCCGAAGAAGTGCAGCTCCAGGGTGGGGGAAGGAGGAGAAATAGAAAGTTTAAAAAAAAAAAAAAAAAGAAAGTAGTTCCTTGCACTTAGGACTCAGCACTTATGTGATAGCCATACACAGTAAACAAGGCATCTCTCTCAAGTCGGTTTCACAGATTACAGTACCGCAATGTCCAACTGGTGTGGACCAGATCTCTGTCTCCCCTCGCTACAGTTAGCCACCACCTGCTGTCTATAAGCAAAGCTCCCAGTTTGGACTGTGACTCTGCCATCCAGCTACAAATACCACCTGCTGTGGTTTCATATGCCAAGTTTAAACAAGGAACGTGGTCTGTAACAGACTGCTGATGAAAACAAAACAGATGCTTACCTCAGTAGCACTTGGCTGCAGCGTGGACATTCCCTCGAGCATTTTAGGATCAACCACATGACTCCTCACACAAAGCTCTCAACCTCTCACCAAACAAAAATCGTTCAGGCCATTTTAACATCAGTTCAGAAAAATGGAACACCATGTCGCTCCCACACTATGTGTAGTCCTCCCTCTCTCCAACTTACTGCAGGTTCCATATAGCTTTAACATAAATCAGGATAAACAGCTCACCATGTTGTCCCCATGCTAGGTGTTGTCCTCTCCCTCTCTCTCTTTCCATCTTACCACCTGGTCCCATACTGCCAGCTGTGTAACTGACCAACAACACGCTGATCACATGAAGGCAATTGTCCTTTTGTTGCCACTTCTCTTTCTTGGAATTAGAAAAAAAGGAGCACAAGCCATGCTGTGTTAACGCCACCTTCTGGCAAGACACCAACAATGCAACAGTTGCTGGGATTACTTTTTCTCCTTACTGTTTTTCTTTGACAATTTGTTCCTTTTCTTTTAGGGATTTAAACTAAATTCTTTAAAAACAAGTAATTTATAAAGTAATGGACCAATGGATCCATTTCATAATTGCAATAAGGCACTACAGGGGGTGCGTTATGGTGGGATAACGGCTACCCTTGGTAATTGCTTTTTTATTTACATATTTATGTAGTGTTTAACCAAGAAGGGGCTTGCAAACTCTGTTTATCTTGTGAGTAACTTCAGAAGGATTTAAATACTGCATTTGGGCAGACCCTTGGAGGTAGCTAGATTGTCTACTAGGATTTTCTGACAGTTAAACTATTTTTAAATTTACAGGTGGCTGAGGAGTTGAAAAAGGAGCTTGCAAACTCTGCTTATCTTGGAAGTAACTTCACAAGTGTTTGAATACTGCATTTTGGTTGTCCCTTGGGGGTAGCTGGATTGACCATTAGGATTTTGGGACAGAAACTATTTTTAAATAATTTACTGGTGCGTAGGAGTTTGTGATAGTTAAACTATTTTTAAATAAGTTACTGTGGTTAAGGAGTTGTCATAGCAAAACCTGCAGTGTGAATTGAAACACAGACAGCCTCAGGTGCAGGAAATTGTTTGCCTCATTGTTTCAGACCACAAAGTGTTGTATTGGAACAGGAAAGGTTGCACCACAACCATTGTCAACAAATTGCCCTGGCTAGAGATATCCAGACTAGATCAGATTACTATAAGTTACTGGTGGCTGCAATATTTAGAGACACAAAGCACATCTTCTTGACCTGGAAGGACACTACTTCTTTATTCAGCTGTGAGCTGTGTCAGAAATTCTATATAGTATATGATTAGGGCTTATTGTGGCTAAAAAGCGATGGTTTTCCAAAAGCTGTTGTAGAACAGTTCAAAGGTCAAGAAAAGTTGTTGTAGGATCGTTCTGATGTCACAACGATACTACAACAAGTTTTCCTCCTTGAGCTGTTACCTGATTGGCTAAAGCAGCTCAGTGTTCAAAATACAAATGAGGCAAAATGGTGGCACTGCTTAGCAAGCTGAGGAGCAAGGGTTTCACAAAGATAGTTTGGACACAAACTGCCATTGTCAGTTCCGTGTGTCCAAACCATCAGTTTGAAATTTTTCTTCTTTATTTTTTAAATAATCAGTGCTTTCAAATGCCAGGTGCTGAGTGGAACCATAGCAAGGACCTGAAGCAGAACAGGACTGCAGCAACAACGGGGAGCAAGCGGGTGTGAACACAAGGTACGATACTTTGTATTTCAACTGTAGACATTTCTGGGAACCATATACTATATAAAATAGTATATAGGAGACCAAACACAACAAGCTTTTGTTTGCATTCTGATGTGATGATAACAAACAGACCTTCCTCGAGCTCTCGCCTCGAGGTCTGTATGACATCACTACATCCCCTCGATGGAAACATAGCCTGCTGTGTATGGTCACCCATACACTATTCTATATATTGCACTTTGTGCTCAAAACAGAGGGAGGTGAACCGTACAATTGTCTTTGGTTTGTAGCAGATATTCTGCAGGTGGAGGCTACTTCTAACTGAAAGGTGAAATAAGGAACTTAGAATTATCAGGAAAAGACAGTCTTTCAAGCAACAGAGGAAGGTGGATCTAGCTTTACGTTTGTTACAATTCTTAAGATTTTCAGTGCAGGAAGAGTTTAAAGCACAGCTGACTTATTTTGGGGCTGACTGCTTTCAGAGCACAAACCACCAGGCTGTTTTGGGGCTGGGGAGGTTTACCTGTGTCTAACTTGGATGTCTGAATTTTTCTCTGTTTGATTAGCAGGGTATTTTCTCTGTCAAATTGTTGTGTAGGGCATCTTGCTGACAGGAAGGCACTCATCGCAGTGGTGGTCAGAGCTTTTAGCTGATTGTTTTGTGAGGGCACAGTTTAGGCCCAACCCCTTCCCACCCCTCACCCCACCCACCCCTGGAAATAGTTCCTTTATACCTGGGGTTCTGACATAATTCCTCAAGAGTGCAAGGTGCATATCACTGTCATATCCCCTCTAGCACACTGCACTGACAATATAAGCATACACATTGTATAATATATATATATATTTCTATATAACAAACCAATCACACACACAAACATACAAAAAAAATAGATAAACATGTGGAGAGTAGTGCAATGTAATGGCTGTGGGGCAGCAGTCTTCTGGGAGTCTTTCTGGAGGCTGAGATGCTGCCCTATTTGCAGACAACTCTCTGCCCTGAGGGAGGAAGTTGCCCGTCTTCAGGCCACACTGGACAGTAGTAAGGGAATCTTCCCCCAGGCCACACTGGACGGTAGGAAGGGAACCTCCCCTATCCAGGGAGCACCAGAGCCACCACCACTACCTCAGAGGTTGCAAAGAAAGCACAGAAGTTGGACCACAGTGGGCTCTGGGAGGGTGAGGATGGTGGAACAGAGGCACACCCAGTCAGTTGTTCCACTCCACAATCCATACACCATTCTGGGGGAGCATAGCTCCCCTAGGGATGCACCCGCAGAGGAGACTAAGGAGGCTGAGGACAACTGTCACAAGGGAGGCCCACAGGAAGGAGGAAGAGGACACCACAAGGAAAGGAAGCAGCTCCTGGTGGGGGACTCAATTATTAGGGGGATAGAACTGGGGGGAGCAGGGAAAACTGAAGTAAGGTGCCTGCCTGCTGCCATGGCTTGGAGGGACAGGAAGTGCATCCTCAGGATCACGAGAACAGCTGCACGGGAGTCTGAGCTGGACGTCATTGTCCACCTAGGGACAAATGACTTGGCTCATCATGAGACTAGAGCAGTGCAGAAGGACTTTGTAGAATTGGGGAGGGGCCTAAGACAAGTAGCACACACAGTATCCTTCTCAGAGGTGCTGCCTGTCAATGGCATGAGTGAGGCGAGGGTACTTTGCACCATGCAGTTTAATGAATGGTTGAAAAAATGGTGTGGAGCACAGGGGTTTGGCTTCATTGGGGACTGGGGTTCCACCTGGAGGGACACCAGCCTATACTGGCAGGATGGTCTGCATCTGTCCAGGAAGGGAACAAGTCTTTTGAGCAATCGGTTTAAATGCTTCATTGGTAAGCTTTTAAACTAGTCAAGTGGGAGGCACTGATAAGCAGCAGGAAAATCCCAGCCTCCTCACAAAACAGGGTACTAAATGAGAAAAAGACCGAGGTAGAAAGGTCAGTGGGGGATGCTGCAACAGAAGGTAAAGCCATCAAAAAATGGAGAGCAATGAGTACCAATGCCCGTAGTCTGAGTAACAAGCTTCCTGAATTAGTGGCCTTGATGGAGGAGGAACATCTGGATATCGTGGCAGTCACAGGAACATGGTACACACAAAACCATGACTGGGACATAAACATACCAGGATACACTATCTACAGGAGGGACAGGGAGGGTAAAAGAGGAGGAGGAGTAGCTCTTTACATAAAGGAAGGAATCAAAGCAACAGAACAAAAGGGAAAACAGGGAGGAGAAGAAGCACTGTGGGTAAATTTGGAGACCGGCAATGGCATCACAATCTGCACAGGGGTTGTATATAGACTCTTCTTCTCAGGGGGAGGAAATGGACAAGGAAATGATAGAAAGTATACTTAGAATGATGAAAAGGGAGATATTGCTGATGGGTGATCTGAATATGCCAGATGTTAACTGGAGTGCAGTTGCAGCAGCCACTTCGAAGAGTGGGGTTATTCTAGATGCCCTACAGGGGGCATGCCTTAGACAACTAGTATTGGAGCCCATTCGAGAGGGAGTAATCTTAGACCTGGTTCTCTCAAATGGAGATGAAGAGAGGATCACAGATGTAGAAGTGGGTAGCCATCTGGGAACTAGCGACCATCGAACAGTATGGTTCACAATAAACACAGCAATAGAGTCAAGCCATACAAGGACAAAAGTACTGGACTTTAGGAGGACTGACTTTGCCAAAATGGGTGAGTGCCTAAGGAATGCACTGGCAAATGGGCAGGAAGGAGGGGTGGAAGAACAATAGGGAATAATAAAAACTGCCATCACAGAGGTAACAAGCCTTTGTGTGATGCAAATAAACAAAATGAAACGATGTAAGAAACCACTATGGTTCTCAAAGGAAGTGGTAGTGAAGGGTCAAGAGAAAAAGAAAGCATTCAGGAAGTACAAGGGATCACAGAAGGAGCAGGACAGAGAACTGTATCAGTTAAAGCAAAGGAAGCTGGGAAGGCAGTCAGAACAGCAGAGGCCCAAACCGAGGAAAGATAGCTAACTCAGTTAAGAAGGGGATAAAACCTTTATAGGTACATCAGGAGCGAAGGAAGACCAAGGGAGGGATAGTGAGGCTTAATAAAGGGAGGGAGGGTGGGCAGAGGGCGACTGTGAAAAGGCAGAGATACTAAACAAATATTTTTGCTCAGTATTTACAAAGGAAGAGGGGAGGTACCTAAAACAAACAGTAGAAACACTCTGGATACAGAAGTTGATACCAGCCCATTTACAGAAGAAAGGGTTCTGAAAGAACCTTAAAACTGAAGATGGACAAAGCAATGGGGCCTGATGGGATTCATCCCAGAATTCTAAAAGAACTAAGGGTAGAACTAGTGACACCACTGACTACCCTCTTTAACAAATCATGGGAGGATGGGGTGGTACCCAAGGACTGGAGGAGGGCAGATGTGATTCCCCTTCACAAAAGTGGGAGCAAGGCAGAAGCAGGAAACTACAGACCTGTTAGTTTAACCTCAGTGGTAGGGAAAATGATGGAATCACTTCTGAAGGAAAGAACTGTCGAGTATCTAGAGGCCAGAGGGGCACAGGACCCAAGGCAACATGGATTCACAGCGGGAAGGTCATGCCAGACAAATCTGATAGATTTCCTTGACCGGGTGACCAAAGCAGTAGATCAGGGAGGGGCTGTGGACATGGCCTACATAGAGTTTAGCAAGGCATTTGACACAGTCCCGCACAAAAGATTAATATACAAGTTAGCCAGCCTGGGAGTGGGTCCCAAGATGACATCCTCGGTAAAGAATTGACTGGAGAATAGGACACAGAGAGTAATAGTAAATGGAGTCCACTCTGAAGAAAGGGGGGTTACTAGTGGGGTACCGCAGGGTTCAGTATTAGGACCGGTCCTCTTCAATGTCTTTATAAGCTACATTGCAGAGGTACTGGAAGGAAAAGTATGTCTCTTTGCAGATGACACAAAGATCTGCAACAGAGTTGATGCACAAGGTGGGGTGGAAAGGATGAGAAGGGACTTGGCAAGGTTAGAGGAATGGTCAAATGTATGGCAGCTTAGATTCAATGCTAAGAAGTGCAAGGTAATGCACCTGGGAAACAAAAACCCAGGGGAAGAGTACACAATGGGGGGTGAGATACTAACAACAACAAAAATGGAAAGGGACCTGGGGGTAGTCACATCAGATGACCTAAAGGTGGGCAAACAATGTGAGGCAGCAAGGAGGGCTGGGGGATACTGGGATGCATAGGAGAGGCATCACCAGCAGAAAACAGGAAGTTGTTATCCCTCTGTACAGACAGCTGGTGAGACCCCATCTGGAGTACTGCCTGCAGTTCTGGAGACCCATCTCCACAAAGACATAGACAGGATGGAAGCTGTCCAGAGGAGGCACTAAAATGGTGCAGGGTCTGCACGGAAGACATATGAAGAGAGACTTAAGGAGCTTAATATGTATAGCCTTGAGGAAAGGAGGGAGAGGGGGACATGATAGAAACTTCAAGTACCTCAAGGAATCAACAAAGTCCAAGAGGGTAGCATCTTCAAAAAGAGGTGTGCAGAACAAGGGCACAATTTGAAGATAGAGGGGGCAGCTCAGAGGTAATTTACAGAAGTATTTTTCACAGAGAGGGTCGTGGATGCATGGAACGGCCTTCTCGGAGGAGGTTGTGGAGTCAAAAACTGTGGTGGAATTCAAGCATGCATGGGACAGTCATAAGGCAGTTCTGGAGGGGGGGTAGGAAGAAGTAGGCTGCTGGTTAACTAGGATCTGCAGCTTATCCATGAGGTAGGGAAATGGGCAGACTGGGTGGGCCAAGCGGTCCTTATCTGCCATCAAATTCTGTGTTTCTATGTTTCTTGGGTGGTGGAAGCACTCAGCTTCACCTCATGCTTCATCCCACCCAAGGTGGGCCGTTATCCCACCATAACACCCCCCCCCCCATCATGCCTTATTGCTTAAACATGTTGTATATATTCATCCAGCTGTAATTATGATTGTCCAAAGGAAAAGAAAATGTCCAATAATGGCTGTTGTAGGCAGCCATGAGCAGGGACATAAGAAATGCTCATTCATAATCATGCACCCTATCAAAGGGTTAAACATCCCACCCCATTAACATTGAGTATGAAAAATAACACAAACCCTCCTGCACATAATATGTAAAACATGGTTTAGGATTAATATTTTAACTTTGGTAAGTTAGTAAGCTGAGACAATTCCAGTAACACTGTTGGTAACAGCTCTTTAACAGCATCCATAGAAGAGAACGGATTATCATTGAGGCATTCTTATACCAGTAGGATATAACAAACATATGTACAGCATAAAATGGTGGTACTTCTACTAGTAAGTATTGAGTGGGAAATTGAGTCCAGAGTGAAGAAGACGGGGGGTTGGGGGAGGGCCATATCAAAGGCAGACTTTTCATGCTATGTCCCACCATTTTAAATGTTTCTGTAATAACATGTCTATAATAACACATACAACTAATTTTCATTTTGCCAGTTTGAAAAGTGTGCCATTTAATAGAAAACATGTCCAAAGAGCCCCCATGTGCAATCTTGTCTGAATCAGACTAAGTCCAATTGTAAATGAAAGTAAGCATCCTCTGCCCCATCTGAATCAGAGCCGGCACTCTGAGTGGAAAACTGCCTTTCTGTTTTCTCTAGCAGCTTGGTTGCCTCCATTGCATTGGAAAACTAGAAGGTCTTACCTCCATACAAAATGTGTAGGCTAGCAGGCATTAACAGAACATGATGCACCCTCAAAGCATGGAGGGAAGCCCCGGACACCATCAAGACTCTTCCTCCTCATCCAAGTGGCATAGCTTAAGTCTGGAAAGAGGTGTACTCTTGTGTCTTGCCATTGAAGCAGACTTTGATTTTTAGCATTTTGGAGAAATTAGTCTTTTTCTGTTGAAGTGCAGAATTCTAACATGATGGTCTTGGGCATGAGTATTCCCGTTGCTGCCCAGAGCTGACCTCCACGTAATGAGACATGATACAGTTTTACAACCTCAAAGTCTGCCTCGAGGTACAGTAAAATCTTGAGCCAGTCTTTCATAAAAACAGAAGGATTTTCTCCCTCCATCTCCTCCGGTAAACCCAGCACTTAAATGTGGTTGGAGCGAGCCGCAGTTTCTAAATTCTCCAGATGCCACCACAACAGGCTATTCTCTTTAGTTAGGCCCGAGGCAACAGCACGGGCTTTGTCGATATTTTTGGTCGCTCCTTTTGTTTCATCCACCAGAACTCCCACTCGAGTGTTGAGCTGCTTCATTTCTGTGTTGAACTCCTCTATTTTGCAATCCAGTCTTTGGATCACCTGTAGAATCACAGCATTGGACGGTTGGGACCCGTCCAGGTCTCCCACTCTTGGCTGTGGGTCTTCACTGCTGCCCGCTTTTAGCTCTTTTGAGTGGACTACCTCCTGACTGACTGCCGTCTTACTCTCTCGGACCATAACTCCAACAAACAGTTCACCTCTTCTGCAGATTTTTGATCCTTCTGTAGCCTAAGAGATTCTCTTTCAATTGTTGCTGTTTAAAAGAAAAATTAATAGCTGTGTAACAATTTGTAAGTAAAACCGTGTCCATATGTAGAGCTGTGCTGAAAGGCTGTTCACAGCTTGGTTGCTGGCCATGCCCCCTTAATGTTTTTATTAAATAATCTATGTGTGCATCCCATTTACACTGGGAGTCCAACCAAAATCCTTGATATTTATAGGAATTCACTTGTTTCAGAATTGAATCTGTTTTTGTTGAAACATGTAATACTTGTTTTATATTATTTTGTTTCTTTTCCAAAAATCATCACCTGGGATTTTTTTGTCATTCAACATTAATTTATGTTCTGTTAAATAATCTTGTAGTCTGTCAAAATCCCTTTGTAAACTAACCTGAATATCTGGTATTGTTTTACCCTCTAAATAGATAACTATGTCATCTGCATACAGAGGTTGCTGGGCCTCCCTTGTAACAGGCCTGATTCCCTCCGTATACAGATTAAATAAGATGGGTCCTAAAACTGACCCCTGGGGACTCCAAATCTAATAAAGTCAGATTGAGACCTGAAGTTCCCCAGTGTAATCAATTATGTCCTTCCCAGCAGGTATTCCCTGAGCCAATTTAGGGCCACCTGGTTGAGGCCCAATTTCTCCAGTTAATCTAGCAGAATATTATCATCCAAGGTATCAAAAGCTTTAGATAAATCTACGAATATGGCCCTGACCAGGAGGCTTCTATCCATAGCCAGCTGGATGTGTGGTGTTACTTTTACTAACGCAGTAGATGTGCTATGCCTTGCATGTAATCCTGATTGATTTGGGTTACACAAGTTCTGTGTTTCCAGAAAGTTTTTCAACTGGTTTCCTACAACCCTCTCAAGAACTTTTGATGTAATTGAGAAGAGGGATATTGGTCTGTAATTGCAAATGTCTTCTCTAGAGCCATTTTTATGTATGGGTATCACATTAGCTTGTTTCCATCCATTGGGGTATGTACTAGTAGTCTGTGATAAATTAAAAATGTCCGCCAAAACATATGATATTACACGGAAAGCTAATTTAGGAAAATATGTTGGTATGTTATCCAGAACAATTGCTTTCTTCTTATTCAACTTTAATAATTTTGTTGTATACATTGCCTGTGGTTTATAATGCTTTGCCGTCATGTGTAACTAATGTTTGCAATACTTTACATACCTTCAGAATAGCCTTAAAAAGTATTTTCTGTCTAATGATATGAATATCTTATTGTTTATAATGTTGTCTTCTGTATCTTTTTTGTAATTGTCTTATGCTTTATGTAATGTGTTATTGTGTTTCTTTGTTATTTGCTCTGGTCACCCATGTAAACGGATCTTTGGCCCATGGACTCTTCCAGATTTTAAATAAACAAAACAAACAGCTCTTCCAAAATTTATTTTGGACTTACCAAGTCAAAGAAGAATTTAGCTTGCTCTAGTTTTGCTAAGGTAAAACTTAAATTTGTTTCCACCTTCATTAATTTAGTCATATTTTTCTGCAGTTGTACCAACTGTTATAAAAAAACAAGCGTTTGTCTGTGCCGAATGTTTGCTTACTGGTATTAGCATTGGAACTGCAGGAGTTAGACAGATGTAGAGTAGGAATGGCAGTGAAGTTTTGAACTTCACGCCAACCCCACCTCCAACCTGCAGAGACGGACAGGCATTGGGGTGTGCGTTTGGGTTGTCGCCCATTACAGTCATGCAATTTCACCTCACCCTATCCTGTAGACACTGACAAGTGTTGAGGTGTGCCTTGGGGTGTTCAGCTTTACAGACACCCCACTCCATGTGGAAATATGGTGAAATGGGTGCAATATAGGAGAATGGGGTGAACTCTGGGGCCGAAGAGTCCAAGGCACACCTCAATGCCTGTCACTGGCTGCAGGGTGGGTGGGTGGGGCTGGAATGGCATGAGCATTACAGTCAGCAGTCCAAAGGCACACCCGTGATGCCTGTCAGTTTGTACAGGGTGGGACATTATGGTTAGAAACCCTAACGTCCCAGGTGTTTGTTGGTATTTGCATTAAAAATTTTCAACATGGACTTTTTGTTACCCCCACCTCATGAAAGCATTTGGAACCTCTTCTCATGAACAGTGGCACTGTGAGTTTGTCAATGTGTCCCGAACTTTGATTTCCCACAGCCACCGTGCCATTGTGCACCAGATGTATGAAAACATAGATTGGGCAGGATGTGAAGAATGACAGCTGCACCATTCATAGGGAGGTCTGAAGAGATGGCAATGTTGAAAATCGGTGGTGAAAATATTAAAAATGCTAGAACTTCCGAGCGTATGTGGAAACTGCGCAACGCATGCGTGTAACACAGTCATTTAGTGGAATTATTTCACCAAATTTTTAACATAGGCATTTTTGTGACCTCTACTCATGAGTACTGTCAGTATGATTTTCTTAATCTGTCCTGAAAATTGATTTCCCACAGCAACCGCGCTATTCAGTGCCAGATGTGTAAATGTATATTTCAGGAAGGATGTAAAAAATGACAGCTGTACTGTTCATAAGGAGGTCTGAAAAAATGCCAATGTTGGAAATCTGGAGTGAAAGTACTACAAATTTGCAAAGTTACGAGGGCGTGTGGAAACTGCACAATGCACGCTTGCAACACAGTTATTTTATGGACATTTGTCACCTAATTTTCAACACAGGCATTTAGGACCTCTGCTCATGAACAGAGTCACTGTGATTTTACATATGAACATACATACGAACACCTAAATCTGCCCGAGTGTGCAGCTAGCACCCTAGATTACAGCTGCCCCAACCTCCTCCCCCTCAGTTCCTCCCCCGCTTGTCCCAGCCCCTGCCCCCCCTGACTCTTCCTCTTGCATTATCCCAGTCCTTCTTAAAGCTATTGACTGTTCTACATGTTACCACCGCCTCTGGCAGTGCATCTCAACTAGACACCACCCTATCAGTGAAGTAGTGCCTCCTCATTTCCCTCTTGAAATGTCCCCCTTCCAACCTTAGTCCATGCCCCCTCATCTCTCTTCCACTCCTCAGTTTAAACACCCCCTCGGTGCTAGGTTTATTTACCCCCCTCAGGTATTTAAATGCTTCAATCATATCCCCCCATCCCTCCACTCCTTCAGTGCGTACATGTTCAGCTCATTCGGCCTAACTTCATATTCCTTTCCTTCCATCCCCTTTATCATTTTATGTTGCCCTCCTTTGCACCCCCTCCAGTAACTTTATATCTCTCCTCAGGTATGACCTCCAGTATTGCACACAATACTGCAGGTGCGGTCTGACCAATGATCTGTAGAGAGATAGGATCACATCCCTGTGTCTGGATGGGAACCCACTTGCGATGCACCCCAGCATCCTGTTTGCCTTCACTGCTGCTCTCCTACACTAGGCTGAGTTGTTCATGCTCCCAGTTACCAACACCCCTAGGTCGTTCTCCTCCTCTGTGATCCCCAACCTCACCCCCCCCAACCAGTAGTCCCTCTTCTGGTTCTTAAGCCCGAAGTGCATCACCTTACACTTGTTTGCATTGAATCCTAGCTGCCACTCCACTGACAATGTCTGTAGATGGGTTAGGTTCCCCTGTAGTTTTTCCCATCTGTCCTCTTTGTCCACCACTGCCCCAAATTTGGTATAATCTGCAAACAGACTAACTCTGCTCCCCATTCTGTGTGCTATATCGGAGATAAAGAGCCCAAATAGCACCGGGCCCAGCACTGACCCTGCAGCACCCTGCTTGTCACTGCTATAGGTGCTGAGAGCTCCCCCACCATCACCATCCTCTGAACCCTCCCCTGTAACTGGGTCTCTATCCATTTAGTCAGCTTTTTTCCCACCCCCACTGCCGTCACCTTCCCCCAAGTCTCCCATGAGGCATTGTATCAAAGGTCTTACTGAAGTCCAAGTACAGGACATGTACTGCATGGCCCCTGTCCAACTCCCTTGTCACTCCGTCACAATACTGTATTAGGCTGGTTTGACAAGACCTCCCTGAGATGAACCCATGTTTCCGCCCATCTTGGAGGCTATTACTCTCTAGGAATGCCACTAGCCTCTGCTTCAGTATCACCTCCATAAGCTTACTTACTATGGACGTGAGACTGATCGTCCAATAATTTCCTGGCTCCTCCCTAGGCCCCTCTTGTATATGGGCACCACATGGGCCGCCCTCCAGTCCTGGGGGGCACACCCCATTTCCAAGGAGGTGTTGAACAGATCTGCCAGTGGCTCAGCCAACAGCTCCGAAATCTCCCTCAGCACCCTGGGATGGATGCCATCAGGACCTGGTGCCTTGTCCACCACTGCTCTCAGTCCCTCTAGCACCCTAGTCCCTGTGATCACTTTGTCCGTCACCTCTCCCCCTTTCCCCACCCCCCCAGCCCATGTTGGTAGTGGACCATCCCTTTCCTTACTGAAAACGGAGCAGAAGTACTCATTTAGAATTTCCACTTGCTCCTCCCCCTTTTCCACCCAATGCGCTCCCTGCTTTATTCTCACAATATGTTCCTTGCACTTCCTCTTTTCCCTGATGTACCTTAAAAAGTCATTTTCCCCTCCCTTTATGCCCTGTGCTAACCTTGATTCCCTGGAGGCCTTAGCTTTTGTCACCTTCCTGGCCACCTCCCTTGACCAATTCCCATAAGCCTCCTTATCTTCTCCCTTCCCTGTTCTCCTCTACTTCCAGTATGCAGCCCTCTATGTCCTCACCCCTTGCAGCACTTCCTTGTTCAGCCAACATAGTTTCTTGGCTCTACTCTTCTTACTCCTGGCCCTGGTACATGCTACTGTGGCCTCTGTTAGATCAGTCTTTATGACTCCCCACTATTGTTCTGCATCCATCCCTGGCCTTATATCCTGGAGTCTCCCTCACAGTATTGCTCCTATCCTCCCAAAGTCCACCCTACTAAAGTCCACCACCTTAGTGCCTGTGCCTCCTGTCTCCCTGCCCAGCATGAGAATGAGCCACACTGTTTGGTGGTCACTTCCCGCTAGTGGGTCCTCCACCCATACCTCCCTCACCACCTCCCCATTTGCCAGTACTAGGTCCAGAGTGCTACCAAGCCTTGTAGGCCCACTTACCAATTGCATCAGAAGGCTGTCCTGGAATGCATCAATGAGCACCTGCTCCCTGGTACTGCTAGTGGCCGGGGTGCTCCAGTCAACCCCTGGTAGGTTAAAATCCCCCAATATCACCACACTCCCCCTTCTACAGACCCTCCTTATCTGCTCTGCCAACTCCCCATCCAGTTCCCCAGATTGGGCTGGTAGACTGTACACCACTTCCAGCCTCCGCTTTCTGCCCTTGTAGTTCAGGACTTGCACCCAAAGCGCCTTTGTCCTCTCCTCTTCTCCCTCGTCCATCATGCATGTGATCCCTTCCCTCACACAGAGTGCAACCACACCCTTCCAACCCCCTGGTCCCTGCTGTATGTCCTGTATCCCGGGATTGCCGAGTCCCAATCATGGTACTCTGTGGCCAAGTCTCTGTCACTGCAGCAGTGTCCCCCTTCCCCTCTGAATGGAGTGCCTGAAGCTCTGCAGTTTTGTTCCCCAGGCTTCTTGCATTGAGAGAGACCACCTTTCACCCATACTCCTCCTTCTCCTCACTCTTCTCCTTGGCCTGTGTCCTTCCTCCCGGTAGTCTGCATCCTTTCTCCTCGTTATTCTTACAGGGTGGTGGTGCCTTCTGTATTACACTCAGACCACTCTGCCCACCCCCTCCCAGGGTTACTATGTCTCTGCCTTTACCTATATCTAGGGGGTGAGCTCATTAGGCTCCCCTGTCCGGACCTTTCTACCAACCTCAGTCTTTTGGCCACCCCGAACTAGTTTAAATCCACCTTAGTAGAGATATACCTCTCTAATCCCGCCTTTAATACTCCCATCCCCTCCCTGCTCAAGTGTAGCCTGTCCGCCATGTACAAGTTACTATTCCCCCAGACCCTACCCCAGTTAGTCACTAACCCATAATTTTTGGTGTGGCACCAATCCCTCAGTCACTAATTGAACTCCTCGATCCTACCCTTCCTCCCCATGCCTGCACATGGTACCGGGAGTACCTCCAAGAAGGCCACTGACTCCTCCATGCTCTCACACTGCCTGCCTAACTCATAGAACCTCCCCTTCACTACTTCCACAGTCTCCTCCACCAAGTTGTTTATACCCACATGCAACAGTAAATGAGGTTTCTTCCTCCCCCTTGCTGCATATTTGAGCAGTGCCTGCCCCTCCTGCAGTCAACCCAGTGATAGCTTCAATCCAAATATGGCTGCGCCTTTCCCCCCTTCTGCCCCATCTCACCCCTTTCAGTATAGAACCCCCAGGACAAGTACCCCCCATCCCTTACCCTCTTTCCCTTCTAATGCCCCTTCCACCACCCCAGTATTAGTTCTTCCCTGCCTCCCCTCGCCAGCTGCAACTTCTGTGACTTCTGTATCTGCACCCCATACTTCTGCCTCGCCCCTTTTCTCTGCCTTATTCCTCCCATCCCTTTGAACCCCTTCCCAGCCTGATTACTTCTTACTGGGCTTCTCATGTTGACCTCCCCTCCTCTCCTGCTAATTTCCAACCCCTCTCCTATCACCGTTGTTGTCAGTTTGGAGCCCCCATTCCCTTCGACCCTGATAGTTATGCCCCTCCCATCCTTCCCCTTCCCATAGCCTTCTCTCCTCCAGTAACCCCCCTCCTTCCTTACTAGCCCCCTTCTACCCTTTCGTCCTCACTATCTCTTCCCCTACCTGTTGCCATCCCTCTCATGCCCCGCTTGTCCTCCCCCTTCAGTATGTTCCTGCTCCCCCCTCCCATAGCAGAGGCTTGAATCTATTCCTAGTCAGTACCCCTCCTACATCTCTTCCCCCTTTCAGTTCCCTCCTCCTCCTACTTGTTCCCCTCCATGTCCCCCAGTCCCACTCCTGGTCCCTCCCTACCCACAGCCATCTGCTTTCTCCCCTGGTACTCCTTGTGGTCTTATCCTCCCCCATCAGGAAGTCCCCTCCCTCACCTCAGGCACCCTCTCCCTTCTCCTCTCTTTTCTGCTAGTGTCTCTGATACGGGGATCAGTTTCAGTCCCTAGTTGTTCTTCCCCCGTCCCCCCTTGCCATCCCCTATCCCCCCCAGCCAGGATGCCTACCATACTCATCTGCCCTGTCACTCAGACTCCTCCCTAACCTCTACAGTTTCTCCCTCAAACTAGCCAGTTTTCTATAGAGCATACCCCCATCCTCCAAGCCCAGTCCAGGATTATGGCGGACCCACACCCTGTACACCCCACCACAATTCCAAAGATACCCACCCTATTGACATGTGGCACCTGCCCCATTTTGGCCCCCATCTTATGTTACGGGCTCTTACTCCCGGTTTCTGTACCCTACTACAACTGTTAGGGCCCTATTAACTCAAATTCCTGTTTCCCTCCTTGCTGGCCTGATTAATTCAGTCTCAAATCTCATCTGTTAGATACTGTATTAAAGTAGCAATCCTAAAACAACCTTGTCCGTTTTTCACCCCTCAGCTACCACACTTTTTGCTCTCAGCCCTCATAGTTTCACTTAGCCCAGTTAGAAATCGTATTGCACTCCAAGTATTACTCAGCTCAGTTAGAGAAATAAACAGAACAACTAAATCTGTATTATTACAGCAATCGTAAAAGTATCAAGTCATTGCTTTGTCTCCACCTCAGAGACCCTGCTGTAATATAGGACCACACAGGACCCTGGGCAGGTGGGTGGGCAACTCTACAGTGCCGACAGATCTCCATTGAGCTTGCTCACTCCCCCTCTCTCACTCACTCACTCATTCTGTTTCTCCCAGTGCTGCAGGCTGCCCTTTTGTATTGGGCTCCTGCCTGTGTTGGCGCTTTTTCTGCCCACAAAGAAATCTGCAGTAGTCCCGATAGATCTCCGTTGAGCTCGCTCACCCCCCCCCACTCGCTAATTCTGTTTCTTCTGGCACTGCAGGCTTCCCTTTTGTACTGGGCTCCTGCCTGCATTGGCGCCTTTTTCTGCCCACAAAGAAATCTGCAGCAGCCCTGACAGAGTTCCGTTGAGCTCGCTCACTCCCCTTCTCTCACTCACTCGTTCTGTTTCTCCCAGTGCTGCAGGCTGCCCTTTTGTATTGGGCTTCTGCCTGCATTGGTACCTTTTTCTGCACACAAAGAAATCTGCAGCAGTCCCAACAGAGCTCCATTGAGCTCGCTCACTCCCCCTCTCTCACTCGCTCATTCTGTTTCTCATGGCGCTGCAGGCTGTCCTTTTGTACTGGGCTTTTGCCTGTGTTGGTGCCTTTTTCTGCCCACAAAGAAATCCAGAGCAGTCCTGACAGAGCTCTGTTGAGCTCTCCCACTCCCCATCTCTCACTTGCTTGTTGTTAATCTGTCCCAAACACTGATTTCCCACTGCCAACTGCGCTATTCTGGGCTGGAAGAGTAAAAACACATTTTGGCCAGGATGTGAAAAATGACAGCTGTACTGTTCATAAGGAGGTGTGAAAAAATGCCAGTGTTGAAAATCTAGCATGAAAATATTGTAAATTTGCAAAGTTACAAGGTTGCGTGGAAACTGCGCAATGCATGCTTGTAACACAGTTATTTTATGGACTTTCATCACCAAATTTTCAACATAGGCATTTTAGGACCTCTGCTCATGAACAGTGTCACTGTCATTTTCTTAATCTGTCCCTAAAACTGATTTCCCACAGTAACTGTGCTATTCTTGCGCTGGAAGTGCGAAAACACATTTCGGCCAGGATGTGTAAAATGACTGCTGTACTGTTCATAAGGAGATGTGAAAAAATGCCAATGTTGAAAATCTGCAGTGAAAATATTACAAATTCACGAAGTTATGAGCGTGCATCAAAACTGCGTAATGCACGTTCTTAAAACAGTCATTTTTTGGATTTTTTTCACCAAATTTGCAACATAGGTTTTTTGAGAGCCCACCTCATGAACACTGGCACTGTGGTTTTGTTAACTGGTCCCAAAAGGTGATTCCGCTCAGTGAACGAGAAATCACCTTTCAGGACCGAATAATGCCATGACATTGACTGAATTCATGAGGAGGGGTCCCAGTAACCCCATGTTGAAAATGTGGTGCCAAAATTCCCCAAAATGCCCAAGATATGCACCAAAGTTGAAAAAAACCTATTTATGCCATTATACAGCTTACTGTCATTTCTTCAGTTTGTGGTCAGCTTTGAAGAGTGCAGGCGTGTTTCAGGTTCACCAGAGATCATCAGCTGGGCTCTGGAGTAAGAATGGGGTAGGGGTGTGCTGGAGGCAGGGGTGGCCTCGGGTTGGGAGGGGGCAGGAGAGGCCGAGGGACCATTTTCTTGTTTTACAGGTTAAAAAAAAGACAACGCTGGTCGGTTTTCTTCTTTCACAGGTGTGTTTGGTACACTGGGTGGGCCCAGTGTGCCACCTGCATTTGTGGGGAGGGGCACCGAAGCCAACGGGATTGGGCCTCGGTCAGCACAGAAACGGGTGGGGGGGCTCATGATGCAGAGGGGGATTGGGCACCCCCTTGGCACACAGCAGAAATTGAGGGGCTGGGAACATTATGCCGATGGGGAGTGGGCTCCCCTGTCGGCAAATTGAACTGGGAAGGGGGGGACTGGGCCCCCTGTCAGCAAAGAAAGACTGTTGGGGGGATGCGTGATGCAGAGGTGGATTGGGCAGCCCCTCAGCACACAACAGAAACTTGGGGGTGCGGACATTATGCCGATGGGGACTGGGCTCCCCATCAGCAAATGAAGGGAGGGTCAGGGGTATGTTGACAGAGGAATTGGGCACCCCCTTTGGCTCTGAGGTGGCCGCATAGAGACGCTATGTTCCTGGTACTGTTACACCAGGCGAGGTACCACCCTGCAATAACGGGTCGCTCCCTCATTGCAGCGGAATTGCTGATGCTGCAATGACAAGTTGGCCCCTCATTGCAGCGGCCAAATCGTTTCAAGTTGGTGGCACTTCTGCAGAACCAGTGTCATCTGGACACTGGGCCTGCATTGGGTTCGCACTGCCAAGCCCACAAATGCAGTGCTGGCATTGGCTGCCACACTGCCGCACCTCCACAACCCGCTAGTCTCCTTAGCTGCCGCATAATGTTTCTTGCGCACGGGTGCAAGCAAACATAAAAATCATTAAACTTATCTGTTACAAAGTTTGAAATTGGAACTATTTTCCCATTGATTTTAAAGGATCCTGGCAGTCCAAGAGACTTTTGTCCCTTCAGGTTTGAGAACAATTTCCAAAACCTACAAGGATCATTTTCCTTTCCAGCACTAAAATGTTTATTGAAATAAATGACTTTGACTTTGTTTATTTTAGATATGAATTTCTCGCCGGTGCAGTAGTTGGATTTCCGCTTGCGATGCTGACAACCTGGGTTTGGGAATGGACCCAGAAAATTAGAGGGCCGGCCAGGGGGTGGAGAAGGATTGAGCACCCTAGGGACTACTCTCTTTCTCCAGGGGGAGGTGGGAAAATGTCCAGTGCATTGCAGACCTCTGGCGGAGGTTGGGGGTACCATCATGCCGGTGCCATAATGTCAGGGGGTGGGGCAGATGTTGGTCATCATTGCACGTCCCTGCCCTAGATTGCAGCAAAAACACAAATTACTGGTCCCCCGGGAATGACACCCTGTTCCGCCTCTGTTCCAGCTGCCATGACTGTCTGCTGGGGGAGGCCCCGCTCCTGTGGCCCCACCCTGAGAGGTAAGCCAGGGCAAGCTACCAGTTACTGTGGGGAAGGGGCACCTGCCTGGCAGCCTCGCCAGGGGTAAGCCTGGGCATGGGGGGACAGCATGAGGGGATGAGCTGAGCTCCCCTTGGGGAGCGGAGGGGGGATCCGGAATGAAAATAAATAAATAAGATATGAATTCCTAAGACAGCGATATTTGTCTCAGGCTGATTTTGAATTTAATCTTTTGCTTGTTTCCAGGCTATATCCCTTTTTTGCATTGTAGATGCAAAGTTCTTGTGTACCATGGTGCGTTATTATGTTTCACCTTCTTCTTATGGATTGGGGCATGTTGATTGCATATTGATAAAAATAACTCCATGCACTGTCTACATCTGGGATAAGACTCATCTGTCCCAATTTCTTCCCTCCAAATCAATCATGAATTTTATGTAGTCAAAATTTTTCACAGAGTGATATTCCCTAAGTTGAAACTTCCCCGTTTTTTTTTGTCTCTTTTCCAGATACAGAATGTGACCTGGTGGTCGCTAAATGAATCTGGAAAAATTCCACTCTGACTGTAATTGTCTGGATCCTAGGTTAAAATCAAGTCCAATGTAGTAGAAAGATTTACATCTCTTACATTTAATCTGGTAGGCGGATCTATCAGCTGGGTGTGCCCCAGTCCCATGGACAGTTCAGACAGTTTAGATGTCCATTGCATCCCCCTCTCAAATACTGGTGTGCATGGGCTCTGCATCAAGCAGTCTCGATAGACCATAATGGTCTTCTGCCAGCAATTATGCATGTTCATGTGTTAAGCATCTTTACCCTGCTGTCTGGAACACTCTATCAGTCTGTCTCACTGCTCTCTGAGAGGGCTAAAACCAGAGGTTCAATGTGGAGGAATAGCTCCTCCTACATCCCCTATAAAGGCTAGTCTCCCATGGCAGTTCCCCGCTTTGCGTATTGTAAAACCCTCACCTATCACTTGCACTGGTTTCCTGCAAGGCTTGTGGGCTGTGCCTTCTTCCCCTTCCATCTGCCTCCTATGCTGCCTTTCTTCCTCCCTCTGCCCCTTCCATTTGTCTTCCCCTCTCCTGTGCTGTTCATTCCAGTTTTTCCATTCTTCGTGCTGCTTTCCCTTCCCATCTCATTCCGTTCCCCAGCCCCACTCCCCTTATCCTCAGTGCTCCTTTCTTCCTCCTTGCCTTACTGTCCCTATTTCTGTGTCCCTCCCCTTGCTGTTGCTGTCCTGTTTTGGCCACCACCTGAGCCATTGCTGCTGCCTCTCGCTGGAGCTCCCGTGCTGCTCCCTGTCTTACTCCTCCTTTGCGTCAGCTCCTCTTGCTGCATCTGCACTGGCTATGGCAGCTGCCTATGGGCCGCATCTGCTCTCCTTTTCACCTGCTAGTTGCTTTGCATTTCCCCAGATCCTGCACCAAGTTCCTCACCCAGCCTTTGAACCCCTATCCTGCTACTCCCGGCAGGCTTACCCTTAGTTCTGCCCCTTTGCCTGCTTGTACCTGGAGGGTGTTAGCTACACTTTCTGTACGCTTCCCATTCTGTGGCTTTGGCTGTCCACTGGTCTTCCTCCTCCTTCTCCTCCACTGCCATGCCCCTTCCCTGTGATCTTGCGCCTGCATTTTCAGCCGCCCGTCATTGTATCTACCCAGCTCCATTGGAGTCCCATGCAAGAATGCATAAAAGGGAGGTAGATGCAATTTCTACTGATCTAGACGCTGGCAACATCCGTTTGCTCCACGGCCATTAATTTGTCCCACCCTACCGAACATTACGATATTGCCTCTTCCACTGTGCACTGCTGGGCCTGTTCGGCAACAAATGTTCTGTCCCACTATTACAATTGCTACCCCTTAGCCTATGAGCTCATGCCCCTTTTGAATCCTCCCGTAACATTCCATATATCAGGAGTTGTAGAGCCTTCCAAAACACAACATTTTGATCACTATTCTATGCAACTTTATAAGCCATTTCAGCATCTATTTCTGTCTGGCCTCCAGGGGACCAGTCCAGGCTCATGTAAATTTATGGAATAGGCCCATCACCCTTACACTTTAGTCTCTGCTTCTGCTCCTTCCATTCCCCCTTGCTCTGCATAGTTTCCTGCACCCCCCCCCGTTGGAGCCATTTCAGGACTCCCTAGCCCTTACTTCCTACTTCTCCATTGGTGGACCCTTTCCTTATCACTTCCTTATGGGGCCCGGTGTTGTAGCCATTTTATTCATTCTCATGAGTCTGCTCCTCATTCAGGCCTTTGCTATGATTTTGTGGGCTATGCTCTGCTTTTCTGTTGGGGGTTTGTAGCGTTTGCCCTTTCTTTGCTCAGCCCTTACCAACAGTCCAACAGCCTCTTCCTTCACTCTGCCTACTGAGGCATAGCAGTGCAGGTAGGCATGCTCTGTCTACCAGGGATGGGGGCCTGTTTCCTCTACCTCCAGTCTCAACTAGTTATATTCCCAGTAGACTTTCCACAGTCTCCATCTCTAAACTCTGCCTGGCATGGCATCAAGTGAAGGTTAGCTCGCTCCGAATACTGGAGATGGGAGCCTATGTCTTCAGTCTACTGTTTCAACCAACTGCATTCTATACCTGATACCCGGTTGCCACATTCCCTTCAGGAACAAGACCATTATACCCCATTTGCCTTCAATATCCTACCACACTGGACTATAGCCTGCACTTCAATGGACTTGATGTACTTGTCCCTGCCTTGGCCTCTTCACAATCTGGACTTAGACCTCACCAACTTGTTCAATCTCCACCTCAGCTTGGTCCATCAGACTCCTGGACTTCCTTGCTGTTTGTCTTCCACCTCCTCCTGTGTTCCCAGGCATCGTTGTTGTGGTTTGCCTTCCAGCTCAACATTTTCCACTCTCCAATCCTTCAGCTCCATGCTGCCATCTCCTTCCTCGTTGCTACACCAGATGTCTATGTTACCCTAATTGCCTTCCTTTTGGACATGTCTGCCCACATTCCCCTTGCTTCCTACTAGATATGTGCCGTTTGCTCCTCTTCAAGGATGTGTGCCTGAAACCTTCTGCAAATTTTCTCCTGATGCTCCCCTTATCCCATTCAGTGGTTGTCCAGCAATGATTCCAGTGCTTTCCCTATCTACATTTCCAGTTCGCCATCTCCTTCAGTGGTGGGAACCAATTCCCCATCGTTGCATCGTCTTGCATTCAGCTGTTCCAGTTTGCCATCTCTTTCAGAGGTGGGACCCTTGCACCTTGACTTCGCAGCACCTCGTAACTGGATTCGCTTCTGTGTTGCCATAGATCTCCCACCAAGGGGGCTCATTCAGCTTTTTTGCATTCTATTCCGGCATGCTGTGGTGCTTACCCTGGTCCCGTGCCTTCCCTGCACCTCCTGATGTCTGTGCTGCTCTGCCTCAGCCATCTGCTTATCCAGCTCCATCATTCAGTCGGTGGACTTCTGCTTGGACTTTTCCTTTTTTTTTTACTCCTTTTTTATTGAGAGACATTACTCTTAATTCCAAGCATTGACTTAAAAGGTTACATTGACAGTTGCAGTAGATAGAGTTGTTACATTATTTTACATATTATCTAGACAGAAATATCCTATGAGTCCATTTCCAGTGCATAATATTAATAGACATTTCCACAGTTGTCATAAAACGTCTTATTACTAATAAGTACTTGGATTATAGTCATTCCTCCCCTCTTACACCACTTTATCATTTCTGGAGCAGTCCCTTCTGCATTATATTATGCTACAAATGTGATACCAGTTTGAGTCATGTACCATACCTACTGCCGCCATCTAGTGGTGAAGGTAGGAACTGTATGTGATAGCCCTGCCAATAGCTTCTCCATGTGGTAGATGAAAAGTGCAATCACTCTCCATGCCACAACAGTTGGGATAACTGGCGTAATCCAATGTTTTGTCACTGCTTTCTTTGCTGCCAATAGAAGAACTGGCAACAACATTTTATGTCATGGAGGAGAATGGTGGGGCATAATCATTAATAGAACTATCTCTACTGTGAGCTCTACATTTTGTCCTAAACAGTCATTGATTTCACTCTGAATAGAACACCAAAATGGAGTTAAAGGGTTACATGTCCAGAATACATGTTCCAAATCAGCTAATCTACACCGAAAGCCCCGCCAACAATGACCAGATTGTGTTGGGAGGTATTTTGTAAGAATTGACGGGGCCTTAAAATATCTGTTCCTTCATTTCCATGCAGATTCACTCCATGGAACTAGGGTAGTCATTTTTACAGCTGGGAGAGCCGATCCTGCCCATTCCTCGGAAGAGACCTGAAGGCCCAAGTCACTGTTCCAGCCTAAAATAATTGAACAAGTAGTATCCCCCAATCTATCCCTTAGTATTTTATACACTTGTCCTGTCAGGTAGATGCCCAAATGTCCATCACTGCGTTGGATTAGTAATTCAAAAAATAAAGGTTTCTGAGTTGGTATTATGGTGTTTCACTCCGGTTGTTGTTGTATATATCTTTTGACTTGTAAATAGCACTAATGATCCCTTGAAGTCAGGCCATAATTTCATTGCAATGTCGCAAAAGAAACCACCCCCCTGTTCATAAACTGATAAATAAAATGCAATCCAATTCAACGCCATTGTTTAAAAGTGGTGTCCAACTGGTTTGGTAAAAAGCATGCATCTGCATTTAGTAAGCTCATATAATAAAAGATGTCTTGAAATTTTATTTGCTTTTGAATTTTAATCCAGATTTTTAGAATTCTAGAAGTTATATCTGTGAAGTTCCTGGAGCCCCCACTCCCGGTGTTTTCCTCTGAAGCAAACACACGGGCTATGTCATAAAGATCGTTAAGTGAAAATTCAATGTCTTTCCAGGGTGACCGAAAATATTCCATTAACCATTGATAGGCAATCTTGAGAAAGGCCGCCATTGCATACCATTCCAAGTGTGTAAGGTTCTCTTCCCCCCTCCCCCGGGCCAAAGACAGCTGAAGGACGGAGAGAAGAATTCTCGGTCGTTGACCCCCCCCAAACAAAATTGGAAATCATTGTATTCCATGATTTAAAAGTAAATTGTGGCAGAAAATATGGGATAGTCTGAAATAAATAAAGCAGACAGGGAAGAATATTTGTATTGTTTCATTTTTTTGAAAGATCATTTTTTTGAAAGACAGTATGCTGCAGGTTACCCCATCTTTTTAAATCCAATCACAATGTCTGGGTTATAGGTTCTTACCTGAATAATACCAAATTTTTCAAATCTTTAGGGATGTATATCCCTAGATATTTAATAGATAACCTGTTCCATCACATGGGAAAAGCCTCCTTCAACCTGTCTGATGGGGAGAAATTATATGTTAATATTTCTGTTTTGGTTTTATTTAATTTGAATCCCACCACCCTCTCAAATTGTTCAAGTATGGACCAGGCTGCTGGGATGGCTTCTTCAGGAGAACTTACTGTAAGAAGAACATCATCCGTGAATAACCCCAACTTATACTCCATCTGTCCCAATGGTATTCCTTCTACCTTTCGTTCCTACCTAATTGCTGTCAGGGCTCAATATAGAGTAAAACAGCAGGAGACGGAAGCCCTTCTGGGTCCCTCGCTGAAGGCTTATAGGCAGAGTTATAGCTCCATTAATGCTGACATGTGCTTGGGGGTCAGAATAGATGTTCTTTAGCCATTTTGTGAATACTGCCGGAAAGTAGAGGGCCGATAGGGGGTCCCACAGAAACTGCCAGGACACCCCGTTGAATGCCTTCTTCATGTCCAGACTTAAAAAGACAGCTGGTGGTTGTCTTGTCTGTACATATTCTGCCAACAGCAATGCTCTTTGAATGTTGTCCAAGGTGTTCCAGTTTTTTATAAAACCAGAGTGACCAGTATGGATCAAAGATTGCACTATACCCTCCAGTCTGGTCACCCAGCTTGCCATGTAGATCTTATAGTCTGTGTTAAGAATTGATATTGGGCAGAAAGAAGATGGCTCCATTGCATCTTTATCTGGTTTTGGGACAGGGGCAATGACAGCATACTGTATGTCCAGGATGGTGGAGGATCATCACTCTCAGTCACTCTCTGGAATAGAGACTGCATTATGGGTAACAGTAAATTTAAAAATTTCTTGTATGACTCTGATCCAAAGCCGTCTGGTCTGGGACACTTATGGAGCTTTGGGGCTCATATATGTGAAAGTATTTCATCCGCTCCAATCGGCCTCCCCAAATCCTATCTCTATTTTATTTAACTGTGGGAGATGTAGTTTGGATATAAATTCTTTCCTCAGAGCCAGCCCGGTGTTGCTGAGGGTTGAGGCACTGACGCCACACCTCGCACCATGCTAACAGCCTGGGTTCAGGAGTGAGCCCGAGTCACCAGGGGTCGGCAAGGAACAGAAGAGATCAAGCATCTGATGGATTGCTCTCTCTTCCTGGGGGGGGTTAGGGGTAGCATTTGCTATTAGCAACCTCTGGTGGTTGGGGCCATGAATGTAGCGACACGGTGTACGCCTCGGGGGGGGTGGAGTCACAGCGTTACATTGCCTTTCTGGCCGTGCTCCACAAGGGACAGACAAAAAAACAAACAACAAAAACCCCTTTCCACAGCTGTGGGGATGAAGGGGGTCCCAGGGACACATCCCACATCCCAATCACTGGCCCTGCTTCTGGGGAGGATTCCACGGCTGACCTGCCACCCTAGGTATGATCTCCCTAATTGCAGAAAGGCCATTGCAGGAGGACGGGACCACCCATGGGGGTAATCCAGGGGTTAGGTCTGCCAGGGGGTTGGGGGAATCCCTCCATACATCAGCAGGGTTCAGGCCGGGGAGTAGAGGATGATGTCAAGTGCACACACCGGAAGGATGCCTGGTTGAGGAAGGAGCATTAATAGAGTTAAAAAACATCTTTCCTCCCCTCTGGGAAAACTTTGCTGTCTGACCCATAAAGTTTGGTAGCAGGATGCAAAAGTGTTATGGATTTTCTCCTCCTTGTGTGTTAATATATTGTTGTTATGTTGTTTTATTTTTAAGATCGTAGAGGTTTTTTTTTTTTTTTTGCATCCAAAGCTTACATGCCCAAGTACTCAATCCCCAGACACCTCCTTCATAATCGGTCAGGTTTAGATATTGCAATGGCTGTTGAACCTTCCAATCCATCAGTTTCTGGAGAGCACTTTGAGTCTCTTATTTTTTGCTGAACCTCTCTATCCCCTTCTCTATATAACATTTGATATTGTTGAAATGCATGCATTAATTCTTGGTAGCTCCATTCTGCTTGTTGGTGTTTTTTCTCCGCATAAGCTATAATCTCATCTCGGAGTACTACTTTAATAGTATCCCACAATGTACTTGTTGATATTTCCGGACCTATGTTTTCCCTCACCAATTGGGGAACATGTTAACAAACTGTTGGTCTTTCAGGAGTGAGGGGTTCAAACGCCAAAGCGATTGCTTTGGTTTCCTACCCAAATCTAACTTGAGGATCAAGGGATGGTGGTCAGAGAGAATGCAGCATCCCACTGTTATATCTCTGATTATGTTATAATGTTCACATGTTATAAAAAATAATCAAGTCTAGAATAACTGTGAAATCTGGGAGAGAAGTGCATAAAACCCCTTTGTGAAGGGAACATTGACCTCCACACATCAATAAGGCCCATTTGCTCAAAGGAGTTTCTCAAGTAATGAAAGGCATTAGAAGATCTATGAGAGCATGGGTTACTAGTATCCATTTCCTGTGACAATGTCAGATTATAGTCTCCATCTATGATTAATACTTCCTCAAGCATCTCTAATACCTTTGCTATAAAAAGACAGGCCACTTGGATGGAGGACTGGAGTGGTTTAAATAAAAACTCACCAGGGTCACTGCTTGGGAATATAGTGTCCCTTGTAATATGACATATCTCCCCTGGGGGTCACTGTAGCTCTGGTGTATATCTCATGGTGTGGTATGAGGGACTAAAATTGCTGCTTCTCTCCTATGCCCGCTAGGGTTGGAGGAGGTGTACACTCTGTACCTCTGCCCCAGTGCAATTTTGAATGTTCAGCCTCAGAGAGGTATGTCTCCTGGAGGACATAGAGCTCAGTGCTTGGATGTTTCCCTCCACCTGGGACTGCTACTTTCATCCTTGCTACCCTGGTGACTCCTACACATTTGCTATGTCTTTGTTTGGGCATCCCTACAACTATCGATGTCCAGCATCCCTGCCTGATCAACTACTCTTACCCGTTCATCTCATACTCCTACCTTGACCATCATAACAGCTCCCTTCCAATGCTCTAAGGAGTACTTGTTTATCTCAGCTGAGGAAACCTTCTTCCAGCAACATCCCTTGAACAGCATGCCCTATAGACTCTTACGTTATCATAGAATCATCAATACTTCCCAATCACCTCCCCATGACCTATTTTTGGAATCACATTTGACTGGACTGTAGAAGATCTCATCCCTCAACCAACTATGCAGGTTGCTTCCTTATATATCCCATTAATTCAAGCAGTATGGGCATTCCTACCTCCCATGTCTTCATAGGATCCAAGACTTAAAGGAGCCTCATTCACTCCCATCACCTTACCTGGGAACATGACCCTAATTTCTTCCAAGAGGTACCAACCCTATAATAACTATCACTGTTAAGGATAACTGGAACTGCAAGATACCTCATAGCAATACTGGCATCATCCATTTTACCTTCTCCTCATAGCCTTCTCCTACAAGTGCTGACTCGGTTTGATTATGTTACTTGACTCGTACTCTCTTAATAGCCATTGGGTGTTCCAAAGACCTTCTCCAGCTACTATACCAGAACACGTATAGTTGGATATCCAGTGCCTAGCTGCATTGATAAAGTTACTGCATCCAAGCCACAGTCCCCTAGACATCACCATAATTCATAAAGTTATCTACATCTCTTCATTATGTTACCATAAATCATGCCAGCTACCCATCCAGTGGTCCTTCTAACTCATCCCCAGAATGTACCTCCCATACTCCCCCCAGTGAATACCATCACTGAAAGCAGGCTTCCATTAATTCCTCCATCTTCCCATCTGCAACTGACCTGGCTGGCTCACTATCTCAGCCATGCCCCACAACAGTCGTATATCTGATTAAGCACGCTAGGCACTTATGGCATTCTACTCTGCTATTAACTTTTCGTTGCCACAGCAGTCTATAGACTTATTCAAACACCCATTCTTGGGCTCTTCTCAGCATTCAGACATTCCCTCAGCATTCAGACGTTGGATGCTCCAGCACTGCAAAGTCGCCACAGCTACTTAAGCTCCTGCCACAGGCAATTAAGCCACAGCAATACCCATATCCACCATTTCCCGCTAGCAGTCCTTCCTGGATATGAGCCTATGCAAATCTCATTATAGCAACAATAACTCTATTCAACCCTTGAACTCACTGTACTGGACTTTCCGATTATTGCCATCGATAGCCAGTTACCAGCTCCATAGCATAAACCACCCTTCTTTCATTGGTCTGAACTCTTTCACATTAACCTCTCCTACCAGGTACCTAAAGCTTCTGTCTGAATCCTTAATCATCTCCATAGATGCCTACATAGCGACATATCACACATTGCTGAACTCCAAGACTTGAGACCCTAGTCCAGACATCAAACCTTCTACAAAGTTTGATAGATTACTTTAAGAATTTCATAACCCATCATACTTCCCTCAGTTCAGAGTCTGGCAGTTCATTAATCAACTCATACTTTTCATGCTCGCATTGACTCTGTACCCCAGTGAATATCAACCAATATCACATTGGAATCCTGAACCACGTTCACCCCTTTTCAGCTGGACTTAACCCATATTCAGGATCTGGAAACTTCTTCAGAATGGACCTGCCACTTCAGCCTCAGAATCGACCTTCCAGAACATATCATCCAACAAACGCTGAAGATGGAATGTCATCTATACAACAGTTCACCTCACTTAGAAATTAGAACGTAGTCATAAGAACTGTTATGTGAGGTCCCCACACTCTAATTGGTATCCCACTGTACACCTTAGACAAACTATATATATACATATGCTATAGAAAATTATTACTAACATATAGGGTGTGGGCACTTACTGTACAAGTGTAAGTAGCCAGGATAACATTATGATTTGTATTCTATTCTACTATGCTTTACTTGGAAACGGCATGTAGCAGGCCAAGTCACCTGTATCTTTGTATCTTCTGAGATGCTTACTAGTTAGACAACACTGCCACCTTTTGGATTTATGTATAACTACATCACATTCTGTATTTTCTATGCATCCTTTGTTTTATGATTTAGCTGACTTTACATTTTTGTATAAGGATGGATAACACCGTGGAGCCACCTAACTTTTAGTCAATAGGGCTTATTTTATATATCTAGTCCAGCTTCTAACTAATGGTTACTATGACAACAATTAGTAGTATATGCCTTACTGTATTACATATTCCCGTCGGAGACTATCTTCACTTCCTGGGGTATTGGGGAACAATTGGCTCGGCTCCTAGTGTCTTATGGTAAGAATGGCTTAGGGCAACTGTGATTCCGTTTGTGTAATAAGCAAGATTTATTACCAATATGCAACTAGTTCATGTCTCTTTTGCATGTCCACGACTGCCAAGAACCTGACCAGGGCTAATGACCCTAACATATTGGTGACCATGTACAGGTGGTCTGGGTTTGCAAAGTCTCACAACTTGTTGGCTTACCCTTCCCTGTGGGTAGTAAGTAGGTGTACACACCCATATCACCTCACCCATATTGCGAGAGTACAATAGCCCAGTCGTCTGCTGTGGATCGATACACAGCACGGCGCCCACTGAAGGGTTAACATTTTGTGTTTCCCAAAAAACTTTTACTGGTACCACTATGTTTACTATGTCAAATATCTGCGCAGACTTGAAACTCAACATCTCTAACTTCCTTACCTTTCATGGAGGCTGGAAAGACTTCACACTGGACGCAAGTTGATCTGAAAACCCTGTGCTGGAGATTTCAACCCAATACTCTGAGACAAGGCAAAAAGCGTGAGGCTAAAGGGCTGTTAGTCGCGGCTCTACATGCTGCTTTAGAAGCCTCCAAATTGAGGTTTCATTCCCTTGAACTGCAACTCTCATCCCTTAAGAAAGAGATGGGATTTCAGAACTTCAGTCGTTACGCACGAAGAATGAGACTCTTTTGCTCTGGTCTTTACAGGGTAGTGACTGAGATTTAAGTATGTTGAAAGCTGAATGTGAAAGTTTGAGACAGGATAAGAGACAGGTTTTGCAAATGAATGATTTGTTGAATGACACGAATGAACAATTGTGTGATGAGATGGATGAGTTATGAGATGACCTGAGATGGGTAAGTGATGAGTTAGATAGGGAGCTTAGGGACAACTGTGACTTGAGTGCTGCATATAGAATGTTACAGAACGAAGTTGTAAAAGGTGTGGAGCAGAACATTGCAAAAGTTAGTCACAAATGTTGTAGATTAAAGATGGCAAAACTGTGCCATTAGTGAGAGGTGCTGGCTGGTCACATCAAGGTGATGGTCAGGTTTCACTACACACCCATCGATCTTACATCATCCAGTGATGATTCTGGTGATGACATCTACCAAGATGGTGCCCAGCCACACCCTTACTGTGGTCCAATGTCCCCACTCCACCCACAAGATGGCAGATCCCCATGCTATGACAGCACTGTCCTACGCCATCAGTGGAATGACGACTATCATGTGCGACACCAAGATGGAGATCCCCATGATAGGGGGAGGTTGAGACCTAGGCAGAGCCCCTCTGATTGCCATTTTATCCAACGGTGACAAAACAAAGATCAGTCAAATGATCGAGAATGCCCTCACTCAGATGGAGATGCCTGAGGAAACCAAGCAGGCCTTCAAACAGCATTTAGATACGATGATGAAGGAAGCTGCTGCTCAGCCATCTGTTGTCCACACTGTGGTCAATGCCACAGTGGAGGCCACCCTTTGTAGAGCACATAACCAGAATCCCTTTCCCGATCGCTCAACGGCGCACAATAATCCCCTTCAGTTGACCCACTCTGTGTAGAAGATCGCTGACAGCATAAGCTGCATGAGCCCCAGGGACAATCTCAGTTGCCATTTGGAGGAAGTACTTTCCAAATGTGAGATGCTAAGCCTGATGACAGACTGCCAGGTACAGATCCTCCAGCAGACCATAGACCCCAGCCTCTGGGCGAAAGTCTCAGAGATGGCCCACCAAGACATGACTGCAACTTTTGATGAGATCACAACGGAACTTATTTCCACACACAACCCAGGTGTGGTTGGTGTGATGTTGGCCTACCCCATGAAACAAACTGCCAAGAAAAGCCCAGTGAAATACCACCAAAGGTTATGGATGGTTTATTGTACTGGCAAACATCTTGCGAGTGAAACTGCAGCTGTTGATCTAATTGAGTATAAGAACTTGTACCTTCAGAACATGATTCTGGCTGTCCATAAAAAAAAAGTGGAACCCATCATTTGCCCCAGAATGGACACATTTGATGACATTCTTCGGAAGACCAAGCAGGTTTATCAGCTCTACCTCTGAGATCTGAATTCTGGTTCAAAAAAGGGGCCGCGGTACAATCTACCAGCAAGTCCACAACCCACTGTACAGTGGAGGGCAAGGCCCAAGGCAAAAAGACTGCACCTTCAGACAACAGACAGTACTCCCAGTCCAGAGGTGGAAACCAGAACCATAAGAACAACAAGCAAAATTGGAACTCTAATTCCAAATGGGGCAATCGAAACCATTGACCAGCCCCCTCTTACTGGGAAATCGAGGAGGAGAAATAACAACCGTTATAACCTTTTTGGGCAAGTCCGATCAGTAGTGGACATGATCCTGATGCTTACCATTGCAGTGCTAGCTCTGGTACAACAGGTCTCATTAGGCCAAGGAGATGTCAGAGCCACATGGGACCAGCCCTTAACAGGCCTAAACCCCAATGCTACACCCTTTGCCACAGCTACCCAGAAGAGGCCCAGCAAGAGCAGGCCAAATTACTCTTCCAGGAGCTCCCTGGTGGTGGCAGTTTGGATAGACAACCACAGGCCCCAGTCTGTATTGTGAACAAGCTCAGTCTTGACATTAACGGAAGGCCTTGTACAAAGGCCACAGTCTGAGGTCGCCAATGACTATGTAACTTGATACAGGTGCGGCTGTGTCTGCATTACATGATGAAGACCCAGCAAACTTCTCTTGGTCCACTGGATGGAGGATCAGTACATCAGGCATGGCTGGCACCAAGCTATTCATGTACTGCTGTATTGTACTTTCGGTGGTGATAGGCAACCTCAACTCGCACCATACCTTTGATCTTATGGTGTTACATGATCATCCCAGCGGTTTGAGAATTTATTTTCTCACACCACATGGCTGTGTGGTGGACCTGGCCAACATGCTCCTGATCCAAATTGGGACAATACCATACTGTCATGATTTCTGATTTGCATGTAGTTGCAGCTATTACCACCAATAACAAGGAATATGATGTCATAGCTCTATTCCAGAACCTTGAGTTCTTCAAGTACCTTTTGCCCATCCTGCAGAAGCATCTGGATGCTTTTGCTACACACAAGCATGACTGTGGGAGAATGGAAACTATCCTCAAAATTCCAGGCTCAGCATATGACAGGCAAAGGCAATATCCCTTTCCTGCTGAGGCCTTAGCATCACTTAGGGAAACCATTCAGTCACTCCTCAAACAAGGTGTCATTAGGCCTTGTATATTGACTGCTAATTCGCCCATTGGGCCAGTGAAAAAGCCCACATGATCTTGGAGACTCACCATTGATTACAGGAGACTTAATGAAGTTAATCCTAGCTGCTCACCTATAGTAGCATCAGCACCTGACATGCTCAAACTACTGACACCAGATCACAAGTGGTTCAGCTCCCTTGACCTCTCCAATGGCTTTTGATCACTGCCTCTAGCTCCAGAAAGTCAATACAAATTTGCCTTTACCTTTGAAGGTCGACAGTACACATGAACCTGCTTACCTCAGGGGTTCCATAATAGCCCCTCCCTTTTCCATCTGCACATGATGGATGCTCTGGAAGGCTTTTCTGCCCCACAATGTCTTCTGCAATATGTGGATGACCTGTTGTTGGCAGCTGCCACCAAGGAACAACATTTTGACCTCCTAGATGAACTACTGACCCTCTTACAGAGGGCAGGCCTGGAGTGTAATCCTGCAAAAGCACAACTTTGCCAGAAAGAAGTCATCTTCCTTGGCCTACACATAACACAACAGAGCGGGGCAGAAGCCCAGCTTGGAAGAAGATCCAAGGTCTATAAGATTTGCCACTACCCACCAGTGTGGCAACACACAGACATTTCTTGGGAATGGTCAACTATTCCAGGGACTTTTGTGATTTTGCACAGAAGGCTGTCCCTCTGTATGAGCTCCTCAAAAAGGATGTTCCCTGGACTTGGGGTCCCATCCTTACTCAAGCTGTGACACTTCTGAAACAGGCTCTGATCTCTGCTCCAGCTTTAGTGAACATCAATCCAGCCTTAACTTTCCATCTGGAATCAGTAACTTCAGATATTGCCATGTCTGCAGTCCTTGCACAGAAAGTGAATGGTACTCTGAGACCCATTGCGTATGCATCCCAAATGCTGTCTCCAGTGGAACAGAAGTACAGTCTTTGTGAAAGAAACATTCTGCCTACCTACTGGGCTGTCAAGCATTTTCTGTATATCATTGGGTACTCACTTATCATTCTGAATACAAACCATACCCCAACAACTTTCTTGCTATCAGACAGAGTAAAGGATGGATCAGTATCCAGCACTAGACTGACTCACTGGTCTCTTCTACTCCAGGACCGTGACATACAGGTCCACCCTGCCAAGAAGCCCTCAGTCTTAGCCCATGGTCTCCTATACCAAGGAGCACCACACAATTGTGCACTTCAGCCCCCTGATTTACCTGAACCAGGCCCATTTCTTCCTGCTGCTCCAAAACGCCTTGCAGACACCTCCTTGTGTAATGGCAACACTGTCCACTTCTCAAAGCACTGCAGTGTTGTGTCATCTCAGTATGCGGAATTGGCAGCTGTGGCCTGTGCCCTTGAACTCATACAACATAACATTGAGGATACCATCATCTTTACAGACTCAAATTGGGTCTGTTGTTCTCTAACAGAATGTTTACTTTTCTGGCACAAGAACTCATTTCCATCTTCTGATGGCACACCAGTGAAGTACAAGGCACTCTTTGTATACATTCACAAACTAACACAGCATTTCAAACATAAACTGTTTATCCACAAGGTCAAGGCCCACTCAAAATCTGATCCCTACTATTCATTCAGTGACAGAGCAAATACTCTTGCAAAAGAGGGTGCTCGGGGGGGTATGGACAATGGCTCATCCTGATGCCCTTGCAGCTGTACAGGTAGCTGCTATCCGGAAGAAACTAGAACCTTTTGTGCCACTGGATCTGTCCACTGCACAACATTCTGACCCTCAACTAAAACATGTGCTCAGATTCCTTGACAAAGGAGTTGAACAAGACTTGTCTACTCACAGCCCCTACAAGAAATATGCAAGTAGGCTCCATTTGTCACAAGATGGCAAACTGATCTGGTATCAGCCTGATGACTCAAACTACAAGCTGTGGGTAGTCCCTGAATCTTTGAGATCTGAATTCATTCACCAAGTTCCTAGACTGTAATCCTAGATTGAATAAATAAAATAAAAGTTCATGACATCCCCACTGGTGGTTGGAGAATACACTCCAAAGACCCGGATCTGTTGGTTGGTGGTCAGGCATCACTAAGGATGTTAAATGTTACATAGAGAATTGCCGGATTTGTTCTCAGAACAATCCAGCCCCAACTAAATGAAACACCAGACTACTTCCTCAGGGACATTCTGGCCCTTGGCATGCAATTCAGATTGACTTTCTTGGCCCCTTGACCAATACCAGCAGGAACAGCAAGTATGCGCTTGTTGTTACAGACCTCTTTTCAAAGTGGAGTGAAGCTTTTCCCACTAAAAAATGTACAGCCAAGCCGGCCCGGTGGTGCTGAGGGTTGAGGCACTGGAACGCCACACCTCGCTCCATGCCGGCGACCCGGGTTCGGGAGAGGACTCGGGTCGCTGGTGGCCCGGCCGGGGGGAGTTAGACTTGAACATCCCACGACAGCTCGCCTACTCTGGGGAAGGTTTAGGCATCAGCCCAACCACTTGCCTGACTCCGAGCAGAGGCTCGGAGTACTGCAAGCCCCTAATGTTAGGGGATGGGCTGCCTAGATACAGCGTGACATCGGTGCCTTGACGTCAGGGGTCCTACGCTGTTAGGGGTGGGAGAAAAGTGGAAAAATGCCTGTTGTCGCCGGGAAGATGGAGCCTCCGGAGACGTGCCCTCGATCTGCCTTCACCCGCCCGATGGCCCCTGGACCGACGCAAGTTGATTGATGGGGTAAGGGGGCTCTGCCCCATCCCCACTCGGGGGGTAAACTGAAGCTACATGGGGATCCAGAGGGTCATATGGGCAGGGTGGAAGGTAGAGGGATGTCTGCCTTGAGGCTCCTGAAGGGTCGGGGACAGCAGGCAGGGAGGTGAATAAATAGAAATTTAAAAAAAAACAAACAAAAAAAAATGTACAGCCAAAGCAACTGCAAAAGTCCTGGTAGAACAGATATTCTCCAGGTGGGACCTATCCCTCAAGGTAGACGCTGACAAAGGAACCAGCTGTACAGGTGTGTTGATGCAAAAAAACACTTCAGCTTCTTGGGGTACACCAGAAGTTCCACATACCCCACCACCTTCAATCAGGTCAGGTAGAAAAAGCCAACAGATGGATTAAGCAAATGCTTTCCAAATTTATCGAGGACAATCCCAAGGATTGGGATTCCCTTTTGCCTTTACTTCTTATGGCAATTAGGGGTACTCCTTCAGCCACGACCCAGTTGACACCCTTCGAGGTGATGACTGGTAGAACTATGAGACTACCTGAACACCTGTTGTTTGATCTGAACACCCCTTCTGTAGACAAATATGTTGCAAAACTCAGAGATTACATTGTTAAAACCCATCTGTGTGCTGCACATCGCATGGGCAAGGCCCAGCAACAGTCCAAAATCCAATTTGACAAACATGCACAAGAAATGGACTGGCAAGTCAGAGATCAGGTAATGGTACTCAGATTTGCTCATCCTACACACCCCTTCTCCAATAAATGGGAAGGACCCCACCCCATTGTTAATAAGCTTAGTCCCACAGTATATCAAGTTAGACTTCTCCAGAACAAGAAACTTACTGAGAAATGGTTGCATGCAAACCAGTTAAAACTTTATAAAAGAGTATTATTACTTTTCCTAACCCCACTGGGCAGAATTGTACCAAGTGACCTTTTCTTTTCTCTCACAGGTATTCCTACAAGATGGTTATCTTGCATCTGGTTCTCCTGCTCTCAGAAGCATTCCCTTTTATCCAAGGCCAGTATCATACCAAACATGTAGGCCACATCCTTCCACATTTTGATCATCCTTCTACTAACATCCCTAACAAACTGATTACCATCCAAGAAGGCAAGAACACCTACCTCACTGCCTCAGTTGTGGCCCCTGACAAATCTTCCCTACAAATTGAATGGCAAACAGACTTCAATGGACAAACTCTCCCTGTGGCCTGCCTATCCAAAGGTACTTTCCATGGCAGGCCCAACACCAAAATTGCCCCAAATGGTACTCTGTCCATTTGCCAAGCTAATCATAGACATTCTGGTTTATATAATCTCGCTACTTTGATTGACCCTGTCTTTTGTGAGAGGTTCCCACGAGACTCCGCCAAAGATTTCTGTACCCACAATTATATGGCTACAACCACCATGTTTTTGTCTGCATTTCCCCTTACTGAAGCAGAATGCCCACCACAGGAACATGGTCCACCTAGTGGTCTCACTGCAATTTTCATTCCAGGTACTCTAATTAGTAACATGCAATTCATGCACATCGCTGTTATTTTTAATCTCACACATTGGAATATGACAGAATTTGGAATGTACTCTAATACAAACACTTTTAAGCTTTTCAGTACTATGTTACTAGACAGTCTTGCAGCCTACTAGACACGTACCCAAGACCTAGTAGCTGGTGCACATACTATTGGACACGTAGGTTTATTTAGGATGAGACCTAACCCTTCAAGTAAGAAAAAATTCCTCATCACATAAGAAATGTGATATTGTGGATGTTACTGGTGCAACTGGCACCATATCCAGACTCTTTAGATCCGGCTTGTCCATTTGGAACAGGGAAGACATTGCTGCCATAAAAGGGCAAACAGTTCAATTCCAGGAGGGCATGAAAAATTATATTTTACCCCCATTGTTACATGGTGTAGATGGTCTTAGGAAGAGCATTATACTGTCTACAACATGCATGATATAGCTAAAGGTTTAATACTAAGAACAAAATTAATGAACTTGTTTTTCAAAATAATAAGGAGGCAGACGAGCAATATATTGCCAGAGAATGCCTATGCACTGCTTATGGCTCTTGTGTCATAACCGCTGTTAATAATCTCCTCCGTGATCTGGAATCTGGATGTATTCCAGATATTATTCATGATAGAAGACTTGCTAAATGGTACTGCCCCCATTGTAAGTCCACTGCTTGTATTACAATGTGTATGTCAAGATCTGTTTCTATTCCTTTAACTACTGCTAGAAACTTAGGGTATGTCACACGCCATCCTAACAGAGGTCCATGTTATACAGCTAAATGTTACACTGTCTGGGACACCATGTCCGTTACCTTTACTGTGTCCCTACCCCGCTTTGATCCTCAAACTGCATTGTTTGATAAACTTCCCTCCATTGGGTACCTTGATAAGGATATCTACAGAGAACGTATCGATCTGCCACCTCTTCTGGTCTACCAGCCTACCTTTGAAGCATGGGTTTTGTCTCATATGAATTGTTGTGCAAGGAAGGGCTATCACTATTTGTGTTGCTGTGATGTATTCAACATCATCAAACTGGTATGTGGATATTCACTGGACAGCATAGACTGGTCTTTCACTCTGGACTTGGACATTAATGCAGCTGACACTGATAACCCTGGTGCATCATCGGCAGCACCACTGCCAGTTGACAAAACTGGTCATCTCTGCAAGACTTATACAGAAGAGGTTCATCGGCTGACTACAAGACTTAAAAAAATCAATCCTTCACCTGCCCAGTTCAACTGCAAAAATGGAGGTTACCAACTGTTAAAATGTCACATAATGCTGATGGGACAGTACTGCATTGTGACTAACCATAAGTCTTTCTCCTATGGTGATAGTTTGTGACGTCCAATATTCAAATTTTTGTTTTTATTCTGCATCAAACTACAATCATAGGCCATACAGTAATTACTCCCGTTCCCATCACGGAACCAGATGTTATTGACAGTGACCCTGAATATTTGCCTGCTCTAGCTCAATATTTACCAATCTTTAATGTCCATATTGACCTCTTGATATTAACCTTGCAGTCACTTTTAGACGGAAAGGATATCCATCTCATCCATATCAGTAGCATCTCCAAAGCTGGAGATGCCATCAATACCCTTATCTATGGTGGTGATTTAAGTGCTGCACTTTCTAATACTTGGTTAGAAATTACATTTAAAGGTTTTGTTGTTATTCACGCATTTTTTTTTTTTTTTTTTTAGATTTTCTCAAAGTACATTCACACAAAGAGAACAAAGGTGACATTGGATATACAGACCGACCAAAGTTAGGTCAATATACTTGTGTATACAAATAATCACAAGCATCCTAGGTTTAATTTACAATTGATAAAGCCTACAGTGAAGGCAGAAACTCTTATGTTAATTGTCTAGATATTCAGTGACCCTTACTCATATTGTGATTCAAGTCACAGAAAGGATATAAAAAGGTAAAGAAAGAGAGTTCTTAAACTAGGATAAAGGATGACGCATGGGAAGAAGAAAGGGGATAGAAAAGAGGAAAGAGAGGTGAAAGGTAATAACAGGTGAAATGCTAGACATAAGCACTACCTAAATTAGCAATGTAGGAATGTCCATTTTTGGAAGTCCACGACCTATCCTTGCCGGAGATGCACACAAAGGGAAGGATTCATCCTGCCCCACCGGACATTGCTTCGGTGGTGAAAAAGGCCTGGGCTCCTCCTCCCGTCTTTCACTTCAGGCTACCCTTGCCAAGATCTTCAGAATGTCTATTTGTTCCCTTTGTGCTTGAAAGTGGAAGAAGGGCAACCACCAAGCTTTAAACTTATCTGTTCATAACCTTACTCTGGCAGTGAGTTCCTCCATCTCTAAAATATCTAAACAGGTTTTTATACCAGGTATCTGGAGAAGGCACAACTGGGGACAACCAGTTTTGTGTAATTACTTTAAGTGCTGCCGTAGCTACGATATTAAATAAGTATTTCTGAGATTGATGTTTAATCATCTGAGGAACCTCCCCCAGCACCCAACAAACAGGGTCTCTGGGAAAGTCCACCCCAAAAATCAAGCCCACAGAGGCCAGTACGACTGAATCTTGGGGCATATCCAAAAGACATGTGTGCCCTTCTCTCCACATTCTCTCCAGCATAATTCAGAGAAATTGTGACCATAATGTTTTGCTCTTACCGGGGTACAAAAATACCTGACAGACACTTTCCATCGAAACTCACGCCATTTGTGAGAGGCGGTTGTGGAGTGAATATTTGACCAAATCCTGTTCCAGGTCACATCCTCTACCTCCTTCCCTATTTCCACACTCCAAGCTCTCTTAACCCTTTCCAGGGGGTCAGGGTCCTGATCCATCAACTGCTTGACTAGTCTATAAACCCGACCTCGTGATGGTTTGCTCCCTAATTTACAAAGTATTAAGTTCACGAGGGGGTTATTGTGGTCCACTATCTTTCCAACCCCAAGGTGATCTTTGACTTGCAGAAAGTGCCTAAATTGTAAGTATCTATACAAGTCCCCATTGGGGAGTTTATATTCTCTCACTAGTTGTGGGAAGGGTTTAATATTGGATCCTACATACATCTGACCTAGTCTAATCAAGCCACCCCTTTCCCATTTGATAAATCCCTGGCCCCAATTGAGGAGCATAAAGTCTAAACATGCTCTGATAGGTGGCTGAGGTCCCAATTTCAGATTAAGGGAAAACTTCTTGTTTATTTCTAACCAGGAGGAAATAATCATCTTTGACCATTGGTTAAATACTAGAAGATTCTGAATTCCCTTTTTATCCATATAGATGAGATCCTGAATGTCCCCCTTAGATGACTCTGGCCTCTCTATCTCTACCCACAACGGAGGTCCTAGGCTACTCATTATGGCAAATAGAGGCAATAACTGCATTGCCCAGTAATATTTCTTAAAGTCTGGTAAGACTAGTCCTCCCCATCCCTTTTCTTGGAGTAAAGAACTCCATTGGACTCTGGGTGGTCTCCCTGCCCAGATAAATCTCCTTAAGGCTGTTCTCAAAGAATGCCAAAACCTCGAGGGTGGTTTGAGGGGTATAGATTGAAATACAAATAGGAGGCGTGGTAGTACATTCATCTTAATACAATCTATTCTCTCAAATAAGGAGAGTGGTAACTTTCCCCATCTCCTTAAATCTTCCTGTATTGTCTGTAATAGTCTCCCATGGTTAAGGTCATGTAGTTTCGATAAGTCTCCAGGGATCCAAATCCCAAGATACCTAAAGCTCCCCTTAGCCCATTTGTAATTGCCAATCTGTGGTGGGCCTCTCCCCGGATTCTGCCCAATTACTAACAATTCAGTTTTGAGGTCATTAACCTTAAAGCCAGATGCTTTATCGAATTGATCTAACAAATTATTAATATATTGCATTTGATTTATTGGATCTGTAATGTATAAAAGTGTGTCATTTGCATACAGTGACACTCTGACCTCCACACCTAGCACCCGTATGCCTTTGTATTCCTTGGATTGCCTTATCAGGGCTGCTAATGGCTCCATGCACAAAACAAAGAGCAGTGGTGATAGGGGACAGCCCTGTCCAGTTCCCCTTTCTATCTTTATTTTTGATGATGTAACCCCGTTCACCTTAACAGTTGCTCTGGGGTCCCTATATAAATTCGACATCCAATTCCTGAATTTGACCCCGTATCCGAATTTATCTAAAATGGAATCCAGAAAAATCCACTCTAGGTGGTAGAATGCTTTTTCAGCGTCTAATGCCATCACAACTCTGAGAGCATTAGATGGGAGTGCCTCCAAGTTAGACAGAACATTCAACAGCAGTCTAATGTTGGCTTGAATATGTCAGTCAGGAATGAAGCCAGTTTGCTCTCTGTGGACTAGTTCTGGGATGTACTCTTGGAGTCACATGCTCAGAACTTTAGCAAAAATTTTTGCATCCTGGTTGATTAATGAAATTGGGCGGCAACTTCCACAGTCTGCTGGGTCTTTGCCCTCTTTCAAGATGAGAGTAATCACCACTTCACCCCACGAACTCGGGATTCCTCCCTCCTCGTGGGCAGTATTACACACCCTGGTTAGAAGTGGAACTATTTCAGATGAAAAATTTGAGTAAAATTCTGCCACAAAACCATCCGGGCCCGAGGCCTTCCCTCTTTTAAGGTTTTTAATTACTCTTGTAACCTCCATTTCTGAGAAGGGAGCCTCAAGTATCCGGGACTGTGCTTCTTTTAATTTGGGCAGAGTCATCATGTGTAAGATGTTCTGAACTTCCCTATTATGATCTTTCCCCCTCTCTCATGCATATAGTTCAGAGTAATATTTGTAAAAACCATCAGCAATCTGTATGGGGTTGGAGAATACTGCCTAAGAGTCTGGACTTTTAATTGTGGGGATGTATCTATCTGCTCCTTGCTTCCTTAACCTAAGGGCCAGTAAGCGACTGGCTCTTCGTCCCCTTTCATAATATCTTTGTTTAGTAAACCTTAAATCATTTTCTACTTTCTTTGACATCTCTTTGTTATAAGTTTCTCTGAGTTTCTTTAATCTAACCAGGGTGGATGAATCTCTTGTTTGTTTATGTTGGGCCTCCAGCTTAGAGATTTCAGCCAGTAGTTTTGCTACCCTCTCTTGTTTACATCTATACTTGTATGAGGCGTAACTAATCTGTCCCCGAAGGACCGCTTTCAGGCCATCCCAAATAAATCTGATATGGGTGTCTTCTTCCCTGTTCTCTTGTAAATATATCTGGATTGCCTCCTTAGTCTGGTCAGTGAACACCTTATCATTTAGTAGCCCAGAGTCAAACTTCCAAGTCCCCTTACTACTTGTCCCCTTCCAACTCAATTTAGCACTAGTCATTGTGTAATCCCTAGGTGGTGCTATCCCAAGGACTACTACCCAGCCTGCTTGGCTAGTAGCAGGTTAAGGGGCCTGAGTTCTGAAATGGGTGCCTCCACCTGGAGGTCAGGGTTGGTAGTGGTCAAGCTAACCTGGGCACAGCCCTCCGGGACACTGTAACCCCCTCTTTCCCCTCTAGTGGCCTGAACACTGTACAATAATCACTTTCACAATACCCCGGTACACCATACAAGTACCCACACTGTTTGCACTTACCACCAGGGCTGGTTCTTCTGGCTCGACCCTGGAGACCCCCTGTAAAACAAGGTGAAGCACAGCAAATGGCAACAGTACAGTGCTTTGAGCACAAACTGGAACCACAGTCAGATTACATGCAGAAAAAGTTAGATCTGATTTATTCAGGGGACTTGAACAAGGGAGGGGAAAAATCAGGTTAATTAGCTTAAAGGTTATATCAATCAAGCAGTTATGCATGCACTTTGAGTCCCCCCACACAGTCACACCTCTGGGTACTCAGGTGGAGAAGAGATTGGCTAGCCAGGACAGTTGCCCGGGGTTGCAGCTGGTTGAGACCCTGTGATGGAAAACACAACATGCACAGTACACAATATTTGTAATCCGGAGCCAGAGGGCTCAGTTCGAAAAGGAAACAAAACAACAAGACAATCAGATGACACACTCAGATTAAGCTATTGTTGTAGGGAGCTACCCTGGTATTTACTCACGATACCCAAGACTGGACACAGGCTGGATGAAAATCGAGACTGCAGGTGGTTGATCTGGAATGCCAGGAGAAGCAGGGCCCTCACAAGTTGCAGAGGCGTCATTCCTGTTCAAGCATGGAGCAGGGGGCTGATCCCCAGGCAGGTCTCTTGTCGATGGCTTCCCTGTGCAGTGGGTAGTCTGGCTGGGCCAGTCTGGCAAAGCCCAGACCGCGTGGAGACAAGTTCGGAAGCAGTCCGTTTTGGGCTGCAAGCAGAACACAGTTCACACAGTGGGGAACTAACTCACAACCCACTAGCAGCTCATAGCACATTTACATGTATGGGAATTCTACTGTACCAGGCACAGTCGCAAAGTCTCTGCACACACCGGGAGCTTAGGGGTAGCTGGAACTCCTGACAGGCCGATCGCATTCAGCAAGAATATTCGGTCTTCTTCAGGTTGAGCCTGGCCCACTTCAGTAGCTTACTTTAGTTACACAAACTTGGATTTAGTCCAGAATAATTCTCTTCTCTCCCTCTAAGGAGCAGCACACCAGCATGCAGGCCAAAAACTTAGCCTTTTCAGAGTTCCCCATGCGAATCCGCTCAGGATAGCTGCTCAGAAACACTTCAGCGACTTCTTGCTCAGCTTCCAGCTTAGTTCTAACTGAAAACTGCAAGTGGCCTGGGACCTCCCCAAGATCCAAAAGATTTGGTTGGCCGATTTGGTTGTCAGTCAAAGCAAGAGCTCCCCCTTCAGTTGCAAAAAAGGTGCAAAAACTCAAACCACAGTTATTATAGATTTTGAATTCAGACAACTCCTGTAGTCCGGCTACATTTTAGGTCCCACCAGAACTGATTGGTCCAATCTGCAGTCCAGGACCAAGGTAGTGGAGACAAACAAAACAGTCCTTGCTACAAAGAAAGCAAGTTAGAGAAACAACATTATCATTATCATTCTAAATGGTTTTCAGCAAATAGTTACATCTTTCAACAGTGCTCCATCTCAGATTACTTAAACTGCAATTAGGCAGCTCTTAAAGAGACAGTACACAGAGGCTATACAAGCTCTGGTAATCACATTTAAACTGCTAAAACGCAGGACACCAGCCTGGCAGTGAGCATTTAGGCAAGCTCAAAGAAGACTTTTGGGAACCCCCATTTGCAAGGGGGTTACAATTGCATGGTCCGAAAAGGTGACTGAGTGTATAGATATATCTGTTAAGAATGATGCATCCACCTGCCTTGTGTAAAATCTATCTAGCCTGGAATAAGATCCCGCTGAGTCCGAGAAGAATGTGAAATCTTTTGTATTTGGGTGTCTTTGCCTCCATGGATCTACCCAACCCCCTCTGCTATTAGGGTTCTTAAAAGCCTGGAACATGCTGCTCCTCCCCCCGAAGAACTCTTGTCCAGAATTGCATTCTCAACACAGTTCCAATCTCCCACCATTACTATCCTACCCGCCAGGAGGGAGTCCATTAGAGAGAAAAAGTGCCTAAAAAAAGAGCCAGAGGGTGGTGTGGGAGCATAAACCGCTGCTAGGTGAATAGTATGACCCAAAAATATCACTGAGATAATCACAAAATGACCAGTCCCTGCCTTCTGTACCTTTTGTACTTTAAGCGCTAGGCCCCTACGTATTAGAATGGCTACCCCAGCCATAGATGCCTCTGGGTGCGAATCCGAATAGACTTCTCTGTCAAAGGGTCTGGTAGCTCAGTTACCAACATACCCTTTCATATTTCTAAAGAGGTACTACTGTTATGTCATGACTAGCCCCCTTCTTATGTGTCTGCCCTATGTGTATGTATTGTGCCTGTGCTGTCTTTTCTGTGCATAGACTGGCCATCTATGCATTTTGTTATTTTATCTATCTGTCTTTCTTTTGCTGTTATCCCCATCCTGTCTAGTCATCAATCAGAACTGCAGCAAGTAGTACCTGCTAGAAAATGAATGAGATTTTCTTTTGTATTCAATTCTCCCTTGGAGTTGCAAAGGTCCCTTTAAAAAAAAACGCGTTAAATTGCTCAAAAAATAGATAGCCTTAAAACTGTCCCTCTTGCTGCTAAAAGGTCACAAGAATGCCCCTCCTTTCTAAAAGAGTATCAGTTGTACTAATTTCAGCCAAGAGTAGAGCACAATTGCGAGAGGCCCCTTCTCGGCGTTCTTCCGAGCTGCAGAATGTCTTTTCCTCCTTTGCTTACATGCCATGACACTAAAACAGCCTTTCCTTTGCCAAATACCTTTGTGTTATGTCACGCTTTTTCCTTTATGCTTGCTTTTCAGCTTGCATTTGGAGCAAGCTTTAAACTTGCATTTCTTCGGCTGTATGTGACTGAGCTGTGTTTCAATATCCACAGCTCAGCAGGCAGCATAATGTTTTGTTTGTACTAGGCTTCCAGACAACCCCATTACAATGTGAGCACATGATATAAAATGCAGGGAGAGGATAGTAATAAAAGATAAAAGAGGGATACATTTTACCTGCTATGAGATATTTGAAGGGTTCTGTCTACTGGATCCTCTCCCTAGGAGCCGGCCGGCCATATTGTTTTGTATTATATAGAGAATGAGAAACAAGAGGTGGGGATTAACCCTTGGAAACTGAGATTTGAAAAACTAGAATTGAAATAAATAATTATAAGGTATTTAGATGAATATAAGGTCACTGTAAGAACATTTTATAAGCTTTATGGGATAAGAATGTTTGTAAGAAGTGTTTTATGGTAGCTGAGTGATAGGAACTCTAGCCAATCAGAAACGCTCTTAATATTTATATAGCTGCCTTCTTCAGAGAGATGTCAGATGTGTTCCAGGGTGCTGAAGCATATATACCCCTAGCTAGTGCTCTAGTTACTATGCAGAAGACTTGTATATTTTCTACTATTTGGTACTGTATTGTTGCTGTTTATGCTACTCCACTCAAACGTATGTTATTTTTATTATTTTGATGAATCAGTCTGCCTTTTTGATTTTCTTCCTTTGTATCAGAGTTCTCCAATAAAGCAGCTGTTGGAAGAGACATCAAAGAAAATCACCTGTGTTTGAATCCTTCTGTATCCATAGCCTCTTACACCCAGGATCTCCTCAATTTTAGGTGGTCTGCTGGGGACAACTTTGTCTCTTGAAGACAGGCCACATCACATTTGAGGCGGCCCAGTTCCTGTAGGACCCTAGCTCTTTTGACCACCCCGTTGATCCCTTTAACATTACTGGATACTAATTTTAAGAGAGGCCGTGAAAAAGGGACAGGGAGACCAACCTTCCCAATTCAACCTTCACTAACAATGCATTACTGAAAATTGCTCTAAGTGTAGCTAAGCATTCTCCTGTAGAAGAAAAGGAAGAAAAGTCCAAGACAAACCAGAGAAGAACATATACCCTCCAACATTTAACTTTAGAAACCCCAACATCTTTCTATACACTAGAACAAAACTTTGCCCAGCTAGACCCAACAGGAGTCAAAATAGTATAATATCCAAAATTATGCACAGTATCTAAAAAAAAAACAAAAAAGGAGCAGAGAACCCAGCAATACAGGGCTAAAAGAAAGAGAGAGAAAGGAAAAAAGGAAAAAATATTTTAGGTACTAGTTAGACCCACTAAGTACCTATAAGCTCAAACAGAGCTTTAGCCTTGAGGTCTAAGTGAAAAACCTCAGAGAGCTAGGGAATGTAGCCCTAGTCTATTAGGAGCAAAGCACCTGTTCTGCACTAAGGGTTGATCCCTCTGTTCAAGAGATCTAACTCCCTCCTAGCTCTGGTGCAGAAAGCGGACGGAGTATAACACCCCGAGCAGAAAGTTTATAACCAAAGTCAGATGTTTGCCTTAAGTAAAGAATCATTGATACATACTTTATCCCACACCACAGCCTCCAAATACATAGTTCAGATCATTTTGAATGTTCACTTTCACTTATTTGACTATGCTTCCTCCCCATACACTCCCAATGCCACATCTTAGTAAGAACTGTGGAGCTATGGAACATGGGGCCCCCCCATATCCATCAGGGAGTCCACCTGAATGTTAACTAGCCATGACTGTTCTCTCCCTGTAAGGGGACCCTGGGGCAATGGGTATTGGGGGAAATTCGCTGAGAGAGGAAGGATATTGTTACTTCCCACTTTTCCAATTATTAAATAACTAAGTCCCTCCCCTGTATTTTGTTTTATCACTCCTTTTCCTTTTTTTCTGAGAAAAGTAAATATGCCAAGTCTCCCCCCCTCCAAACCAATCTTGGTGGAGGAGGCCCCAGCTTTGCAGTCTAGAGAGAGTAAATAATGACAATTTCAGCTGGTAGCAGTTTAAAATATAAAACGAATAGGCAAAACTCGACCTCAACTAAACATGCCATGAAACGAAATAGATGACTTAGCTTGAGTCCCATTACCATAAATCGACATGCTCCTGTTAAAAAAGGAATTATGCCCGATTAGGGGGAAACACAAAGCTGAGCACCACCGAGGTGGTGCAACCTAGAAAAATGTATTGCCATGTAATAGGGGATAAAAGAAATGTGTTCTAATATTGCAGGCAAACTTCATTTTGGTCTAAAACATAATGTGTTTGTGTAACAAATATTGATATATAAAGCTAAATCATATAACTTGTGAAGTTACAAGTTTAACTGATCCACAAGTTGTAATATTCAAATGTCTTTTGATATCTGTACTAATCATTTGAGTAGTAGAAAACAGGTGTCTTAAGTGTCTGAAAGAAGAACTACAGGGATAGAGTTCAAATTATCTCTTCAGACTATTTTAGTGTTTATTATTAGGATGGGCCAGAGTGCCTGTGTGCACATTCTTAAAGTGCAAATCTATTTCTTCCTGCTAGATCTTAATAACTAGTAATGATCATTATTACTATCCTTATATAGTAGTATAATTTACACTATCAATACCTTTGAGCTAAGTAAGGATTAGCTCATGCAAGAACTAAAAAGAGCATTGCCTTGTAAGTTAATGTTTATACTTGTTTTGTACCAATCATAGACAACCACAGTACTGTCTTCCACTATATAAGCAAGCCACTATACACTGTTAGTTTGAAGAATTAAGAATTAAGAATTAAAAACTAAGAATGAAGAATTGAAAATTAAGAATTAAGAATGAAGGATGCACCACTTGTAATCTCTTGCTATGATGATTATTATTTAATCATTAAATTCTTCCGCCATCAGCATCATCTCCGTGCGTCTCCTTTCTAAGTATCAGCAATAGATAATTTAAAAATGGGGAATTTTTTTTACTCCTCTACATGCCTGAAACAGGAGCTTGTATTGAAGAGGGTTGACTCTTCAAACCCATGTTAAATAAAAACAGCCCAATACTCAAAAAATACAGTCGCCATCAATGGTTACAAGGCAGGAATTCCATTTGTAGTAAATCAATTATTTTGGGGGGGCGCTAGTGAGCCCGAGCAATATGGCTGCTTTTGAATAGAGCTCCTCATCAAGACTGGCGTTGGGAGATTTAAAAATACTATCTGGACTGTCCCGAATTAATCAAAATACAGACGCAGCATCCGGAAGACCTCAGGAGTGATATGGAAAAATCCTCTAAAGGATCGCACTCCTCACAAAGGGGAAGAAACTCTGCAATCCCTAGGCTTTAAAATAACAAGATTAATCGCCTCTGTGTCAGGTCTGGCTGAAAAAATAGACGGCATAGCAAATAGAGTTACAAACCTAGAAACGAAGATTGACTCTGTCAGCGGAATCTTTTGATGCCAAAAAAAAAGTTCAGAAGTGGCAATGGGAGCTGTTAATACCATGATAAAAGAAAACAGACATTTCCAAATGCATTTGGAAAAATTGGAAAACCAAACTAGGGCCTCAAATATCCATTTTCTAGGGCTCCCAGAGGGTTGTGAAGGAGACCATCTAGTCCTTTTTCTCCATGACTGGCTACAACAGTTTGGCGAAGATGCCAATCCACGTATAAAAGGCATACAAAAGATTTACAGGATCGCAGCCAGAGGTAGGCCAGACAATCCCAAAGCCCCGCGGACAGTTTTGGCAATCACCGATGGAGTTGCTACAAGGGACTACTTGCTGGCCTTAGCCAGACAACATCGGACACTGCTCTGTGATGGAGAAATCGTTCGGCTTTACCCCGACATCAGTTTTGCCACTAGACAACGCCATAAGCAGTTCGACGGTACCAGGGCACTCCTGCGCGAAGCAGGGCTTCAGCACAGCATAATTTTTCTAGCTCACTTGAGGATAACTCACCAGGGGAAAATCTTCATTTATTCAGAACTGAAGAAAGCTAACTGATGGGTCCAAAATGATGCTCCAGGAAGAAAACGCACTGCAGACCAAGGCAAGAACTCATCTGAAGATGATGAGCCATGAAAAAAACAGAAAGAATTATCTCAAGAAGACCTAGGGGAAAGAAAGAACTCTGTTTAAATAATTATAAAATTTGTTTATCCCAGAAAGAGGTTCGAGTTGAGTACCTTATTAAAGTTTATGCCGGGACAATCATTCCTGAATATTTAATTTGCTCTCTTTGGATGAATTATTATCTGCCTTTTGAGCGACAAATATAAATGAAGGTGATATAGGTTTTTTCTTTAAAATCCTAGATGCTTGTTTCTAGTATGTTTAGATTTGGGATAACTAGATAACTATGGCCTCCCAGAGTTAATTAATGAGGCTTTCATATTTGGAGGTGTTTTAATTTAAAGTGGCAAGCCCTTTTAAAATTATCACAGTTTGTGATGCTTATATTAGTTAAAGCATGGACTTCCTCATAGCCCCTTTTGTAAGGGGGGACATGAATAAGTGGACAATGTATACTAATATTGATTTAGTAATTTTCCATGCCGCTCATGGGCTGTATATCTAGCAATTCTGTATTAAAAATTGTTAATAATAACAAATTAGTAACCCTCCAAGACGTATCTTAAAGCAGTAGAATAAGTAGTATATAGGAATTTTAGAGGGGTGGCATCCTGAATGTGTCCAGATTGTAACTATCATTTGAAATGTCTCTGCTGTATTGTATATGTACAATGAAAACAATAAATATAAAGTATAAAAAAAAAATCAATTATTTACTCGAGAGGAAGCTGTCCGTTGTTCACGTTGAGATAAGTGTTCAGAAACAAACCAAGTCCGAATAACCTGATCAGGGCTTTTGCAACCATTTGGCCATGTCCACATGTAGAGGGAGAATCACCTTGTTCCTCTTCTGACCTGTCTGCTGTCTGGATCCTGGTGCAATCGACCATAACAACGCCTCGATTCCCCTCTCTGCTTGTTCTTCTTTCATAATGGGGGGGGAGATCCCCTGAGCTGCAAGGTATGGGGTGGCTTGAAGAAAGGAATCAAAAATCTTCATACCTTCTTTATCCTGGACCCACAGTTTAGCTGGATACCTAAGGTAGGCTTTGTGTCCCTTGTCTCACAGTGCTTTTACTACCACCAGGACATTTTTGCGATTGGCTAGCATCTGTGGTGGGAAATCCTGGTCTACATAAACCTTTTGGCCGTCCAGATTCAGATCTCTATTTGCCCACGTCAACCTTAGGATTTTCTCTTTAGTGGTGTAATGGAGAAATTTCACAATTATGGAACGTGGGGGGGCCCCCTGTTTAGGCTTGGGGGCTATTGCTCTGTGTGCTCTCTCTATCTCTGTATTGAAGGCCTCTCCCAGGTCCAGCTCCACCTTAAGCCAAGTCTCAGTTAATTCCTCCAAAGAAGGGAGGTTCCACAGACTCCACAATGCTGAAAATGCGAATATTGTTTCAACGGGCTCTTGCTTCGGCGTTCTCTGCCCGCAAGGTCAGCTCTTTCTCCCTTCTGTGCAAGTATGCCAGGGATCTCCCAAAGGCCATGTGCTCTTGCTGTAAACCTTCCACATGCTTTTCCAATGATGCAGTACGGGTTTCTAATCATTTAAAATCCTTATGAATGCCTGATATACGAGCATCGATCCGATGAAGTATTTTGAGCATTCTATGCTCATCAGCCTTCATAAAGGTGGAAGCATCTTCCAACCCCGAGCCCTCTGATTCATCCCCCGAGGCCATGAAAATGGAAGAGCGGGATGGGAGCAGGCTGGGAGGCCTCGAAATATTACTGTCGGTTGTTAGAACTGTTGTGTCGATGTGAGGTCTTTTCTTTGTATGCCCCATGGTGGCTTAAGGTCTGCAAGCCTTACCCTTATCCAAATAAGCTTGTGAAATTACGCGATGGCGAATGATTAATTAATGATATTGCCCGAGGTGCCAGAGCTCCGTCTTAAGCCGCCATCTAAAGTGTGACATCACCGGAAGTCCTCATTCAAGCATTTTTAATTGTGTTTTTGATACTAACACTTTGCTGTTTATGACGTATACTCAAACAATACCGTGAACAACTCGATTTCCTTTACAAGACTTATGTGTCGGGTCTGTAAATGATGGAGTTTGTTCCCACTACTTTCCCATAGTGCTGTTGCCGTTTTGGTGAGGCAACAAGGGGGGAAATGTTATGCGAGGTCCCCACACTCTAATTGGTATCCCACTGTACCCCTTAGACAAACTATATATATATATATATATATATATATATATATATATATATATATATATACTATAGAAAATTATTACTAATATATAGGGCATGGGCACTTACCGTACAAGTGTAAGTGGCCAGGATAACATTATGATTTGTATTCCATTCTACTATGCTTTACTTGGAAACAGCATGTAGCAGGCCAAGACATCTGTGTCTTTGTGTCTTCTGAGATGCTTATTAGTCAGACAACACTGCCACCTTTTGGATTTATGTATAACTACATCACATCCTGTATTTTCCTGTATTTTCTATGCATCCTTTGTTTTACGATTTAGCTGACTTTACATTTTTGTATAAGGATAGATAACACTGTGGAGCCACCTAACTTTTGGCCAATAGGGCTTATTTTATGTATCTAGTCCTGCTTCTAACTAATAATTACTATGACAACAATCAGTAGTATATAACTTACTGTTGTTTTTTTTTTCTCTTTTAGATATTTCCTGAAGAAGACCATAGGTCGAAATGTGGATTTTTAACTCTCTTTTCTATTTTCATTGTGCATTTAATATAACCATTTTGTTTTGCTTTTAGACCACATGCTGACGCAGCACCTTGTTTTTTTATAACTTACTGTATTACATATTCCCCATTGGAGACCATCTTCACTCCTTGGGGTATTGGGGAAAAATCAGCTTGGCTCTCAGTGTCTTATGGTAAGAACTGCTTTGGGCAACTGTGATTCCTTTTGTGTAATAAACAAGATTTATTACTGACATGCAACTTATTCATATCTCTTTTGCATGTTCATGACTGCCAAGAACCAGATCAGGGCTAACAACCCTAATAGAACCTAGGATCATCTTTTAATTTGCCCTGAGGATGGGCAGGTCATGTAGCCATGGATCCTCAGAGGTTTTCTTCACCTGGAGGGGTGGATTCCTCTCCTGCATGCTACTGGTCATACTCTCCGTGAGTTGAAGGAGGTAATCATTTTGGGCTTTCTATTCCCTACTCACTACCTGGCTTCTCTACCAAAGGTGGGAACAGAAAAAAGCCAAAATGTAAACTGCAGTTACATAAGCACCACTAGCCCCATACTGTATCCACCAAAACATTCAATGGGAGGGCTAAAGCCCAAGGTTCAATGTGGAGGAATAGCTCCTCCCACATTCCCTATAAAGGCCAGCCTCCCACGGCAGTTCCCCACTTTGTGCGTTGTGAAACACCCACCATCCACCCCTGCCTCCTCCTTCTCCAACACTCTACTCACCCTTGGTACTGGGCTTTCTATTCCCTACTCACTACCCAGCTTCTCTACCAAGGTTGGGAAAAGAGAAAACACAAAACATAAACTACAGTTACATAAGCACTACTAACTCCATACTCTGTTCACCAAACATTGAACCTTGAGTCTTCAAATGCTGCCTTAAAAACCAGCCTCTTCTGCTTACCTGCCCACTGCCAAGCTTACCTCAACCTTGTTTAAAGAAATTTCCAATCCTTGGACAAGCCATTCCTAAAGAGTGGTGGAATGGATTGGAATGCTAACAAATACTGTATACCCAAAGAGATAAACCTCCTCACCACTATTATAGGAGACCTCAAATTCATTCCTATGACTAAAGATCCTGGTTTCACTCGCACTCACACGAAACACCCAGCTGGTAGTGGGAGGGGTATATGTGACATATGACTGCCTGAAAAAGTAGCTTGGGCTCCCAAACAATGATCTTTACAGGTATCTACACATATTCCACAAGAACAAGAAGCCGAATACCCTCCAACAAGCCACACATTGCAACAGTAGAAAAGAAGGCAATAACAACATGGAACAAGATAATGCAGCTGAACGTCTCTCTGTTGTTAGTTTGGCCAGTCACACACTGACCACTGGAGAGTTATCTGTACTCTCTAAGTGACTTTCATTCTGCCCAACAAAGGAGCTTGACAATGTACAGTTCTGTGGTGAACTAGGAGAATACTTCCATAGACTGTGAGTAAAGGAATTTTTTTTCAAAACAAAGAAGATACCCCAGACATCAGCATTCTGCTGGAAAAGAAAAAGAAGTCATCTGATTTGACCTTTTACCCCCCCAAGTGGATGCAGTACCAAACTGAACACTTATATTCAGAGTTTTCATCAGAGAGTAAATTTCCAGATCCTTAATAAGCAAAAACAAATCTGTTACAACCTCTCCCCATTAGAAAGGAGAGCAAGGCTGGCCCAGTAGTGCAGAGGGCTGAGGCACTGGTGCCTTATCTCGAACCACGCCAACGACCCGGGTTCGGGAACGGACTCTGGACACCAGGGGCTGGAAGGGAAAGGAGAGGACTGAGCGTCCATGGAACTGCTCTCCTCTCCTGGGATAGGTTGCAGGGAAGCCTTGCTCTGCAGTGACCCCCAGTGGAGACTGGGGGCACTGCATGAGCAGCACAATGCGTAACCACAGGAAAGCAGAAAACAGCTCCAGGATCCACTGGATGGTGGCTGCCGGTTCACTGACACCACTGAAGCCCCCAAGGGAGCCATGTCCACCTCAGCAGCACCCCAGGGCCAAATAGAGAGTGCACTGTCCACCACCACTGGTGTCTTTCCCCTCAGAGGAGAGGGACCCATCCAGCAAAGGGTTAAGCTGGGTTACCCCGACGATGGAGGCTCAAGCGAGGGTAGTAGAAGGTAAGTTAGGACAATGGCAGCTTGAAGGAGTGGCAGGTCCTGGAGCACACAGGGGAGCAAACAGATCAGACAAAAAAAAAAAAAAAGAGCAGTACAGCCCCTGAAATCTAACCATAACATTGTTATAAAGAAAGCTCTTAAAGGCTCTGTGGCTGTGATCTTAAACCATGTAGATTATGTTAATGATGCTAACAGGCAATTAACAGATCACGTCTACTATATGGAACTGCCTAGTGATTCGACTTCGCAGTACACCAGACAACTATGGGACATTATCAGATCATTTCCTACACATGTCCAAGACAAAAATAACATCTTATTCCTGATAAACCCAAGCCAGATACATTCTACATGCGGCCCAAGATCTGTAAACCTAGGAATCCAGGGAGATCTATAATATCTGGGAATGGCACCCTATCAGAGTGGATCTCTGGTTTTATAGAAACCATTTTAAAACTGCTTGCCATGGAAAGGGATGGCTATATGCAGGACGACACACTTTTTTTTTTTGTTAATTAAACTATATGTTTATTGATTTGACCAAAACACATACAGTTATGAAATGCAGATATAGAGCATATAAGCATATATGAAAAACAAGCAAAATATGAGGGTGCCACTTCTCTTAATATACACAAAGGTATTGTCATGTGTCTAGAGATACGTCATATGGGGGAATAGCCAGAGAAACATTAATAACAATAAATCAAGGTCAGTGGCTCATCAGATTGCACACTCGCCTTTGAGGCTGGGAGATCAGAAGGCTGTGGGTTCTATCCCCACTCCAGGCACTTGGGTTAAATCCCAATACTGACACTGTAGTGCAGCACGAAGGGGATGCTGCACTACTGAGGTGCCATCTTTTGGATAAGACGTTAAACTGAGGTCCCGTCTGCCTGTTCTGTTGGTAGTTCAGGTGGATGTTAAAGATCCCGTGGCACTTCTCGAAAAGAATAGGAGTGTTTTTATTGAAAAATGATAACAATTACAAATCATACATAGAGAAATACATACATTTTAAACTTTTACATTTTTTGTAACTCAATTACTGTAGCATATGCAAGCAAATCATTACAATTTCCTTCCTATACATTTTTTACGTATTACTTATGCATTCATAAGATTTTCCCCCTATTTATTCAAAAATTAATCAAAAATCATAATATATTTACATTTCTGTCTTTTTATAAGCTGACCATTATCCTGGAAGGCTTGTAATAACTGTTCGGGTGTCCATTCAATTTGTTGCAAAGTTAATTTGCATCTTGCTTGCCATACCCAATATCTGAGACATGCAGTTATTATCCTTAAGGTGCTCACTTCATAATTCACCCTTGTTTCTGGGAACATCCCATAGTATAATGAATCTTTGTTTACCAACCATCTGGGAAACCACCCCCATTTCTGAAAAACTAAAATCCAGAACTGGAGAATAAAAGGACATTCAAAAAAGAGATGGTCCATTGTCTCTGGTTTTGCGATGCATCCTTGTCTTGGGCAAACGCATTCTGTTATTTTTTTGTGTTTCAGGTTATCTTTAACTGGGAGTTTCCCATGTATGCTCAGCCAGGCGTTATCCCACATCTGGGGAGATATCCTTTTCTCGATTAATAATGCAAATATGCTATTAACCTCCTTCTTTGTTCTTGTCATAAATGTGGGTTGTTGTATAAAATATTCCTTCTGTATGTGTGCGTAGAACTGTTTCATGTATTGTCTCTTAATCATGTCTATATTGACTTTCCAGAGTTTTAGTTTACTTATACACCCTTAAATATGTTGGGATTTCCATAATTCTAGATTGTTTGGGGATTATTTCATTTTGTGCCCATATTTGTAAAACTGTGTATATGTGGTTAGCCACCCAAGGACACAAAATGTGAATTCTGCCGTGTACTATGGGTTTTATGCTGGCATATAAAAATATGCTGTGATAGAATGCAATAGGATTTATTAATTTTAATCATCCTGCTGCAAAATCTAAATCTAGTATCCCTCTCCTGATAGGATTAAGCTGGCTCCCCATGTGCCTTGGAAAAAACAATTGAGTCGTCTGGTTTCAATTTTTTGGGGGGGGCTGGAAAACATAGCTTAAATATAGGAACATTGGCAATAGGAATGTGTGTAACATGTATACCCTCCTTTTTTTTTTTTTTTTTGCTCATTCTCCATTGGTTCCATTTAGCTACTCTGTCTAGGGCTATGTTAATTATGTGTTCCCAGTTATATAGGGCTACCTCTGGGTATCCAAAGAAAATCCCTCAAATCTTCATACCTGTAGTATTTATTAGTATATTAATTAGATGTGAAGCTTGCGCAGGATCCTGTCTTATAGGTAAGCAGGTGCTTTTCTGTAGGTTTATTTTGGAACCTGAGATTTTTGAAAATTCTAACAGTTGAGCCATTGGTGCCACTGAAAGATTATCTGCCTGAACAATGCACACATCGTCAGTGTACCCCAAAGTCTTGATTTCATTATCCTGGCTGAGTACTGAAAGCCCCCTTATCCCCTGATGTAGATTACTACTTCTTATCAAAGGGTCTAAAGACAAAATGTACAAGATGGGGTTGAGTGGACATCCTTGCCTCACCCCTACTCATATTTTACACGCCTTTCCTATACACCCATTAACATGTGGGGCCACATTTGCCTGTTCCTAATATAACTGCACCCATCTAATGAATTTCCAGGAAACCCATATTGCTCTAGGCATGCCCAGAGGTACTGATGTGAGACCCTGTCAAATGCTTTGGATTGCTCTATATTCAATGAAATACCGATATTTCTCCATTCTCTCCTTTCTCCAAAATATCTGACACCCTCCTCCTGGGAGGGTGTGCATGCTTGTGAGTGGTGTATTAGTGGTGAAATTACCAAAATTAGTCTGTTGCCTAATAATTTAGTGAGAATCTTGAAGTCTGAATTTAACAATGATATCGATCTCCAATTATCTAGAATCTCTTTGTCCCCCTTCTCGTGTAGCAAGAGTAATAACCCATGGTACACTGATTGGGGCAACTCAGTGTGCTGCAGGATATAATTGCATACCTCAATCAATTCGGGTAGCATGTATTGTATTAGTTCCTTGTAAAATGTATAGGGTAATCCGTCTGGTCCTGGGGCTGTTCCTGTTTTGAATTGTCCAATAACTAACATTAGATCTTACTTCGAGAGGGTTCCTTCAGTAGATCATCACATATAGGACTGGCACCACCTGATGTCTGGCTGCACGGCAGACTTTTTCTAGCAATACCTGACGGGGGACCGCCTATCTGATGTCAAGTGATCGACATCAGCATGACGCTATATAGTGGATGATCCCCACGTCCACCCTCAAGTTCTTTCCCACTGTCGCCTCATGTCAGTCACATTGCAGACTTCCCAAGTGATCGTCATTGAAAGTGCTTTTTTTCTCGTCGGTTCTCACCGCGTTTTTTTCTTCATATTTGCAAATGTTCTTGTATGTCTTCACCGAAGAAGTGTTCCACCTGTGGCACACAAATTCTACATAAGGATGGTCAGTTGAAGTGTGTGATCTGCTTAGGCCCAGACCACCCAGTCTCTTCTTGCCCAGACTACCAGCCTTTTAACCAGGCAACATACAAAAGGGGGCAGCAGGCTCTGGAGGCCATCTTCTCAAGACCCTACTGACATCTTTAGAAAAGCAGATGGAGGGACTTCCAGTGACATCACAGAGAAAGCAGCAGCCTAGAGTGAGAGCTCCCCTATCTTCAACTGCTTAAAACCTGACAAAAACGTTCCAAAATGTCTAAAAAGATGGGAGGTAAAGACCAGAATGTGAAAAAAGATCACCAGAGAGCGAGAGGATGCTCGACAATTAAGGATGGCATGGGATTCTGTGAAGCCTCATCGAGCAGATCGTCCTCCCCTGTGAGTGCCTGAGGCCTTGAATATGATACAGACGGCAAGACAGAACAGCTCTCGTGGAGCTGTTTTGAAATCCTCCTTAAAGAAATCAAGCAATCTCATCAAGAGAACAAGAGAATAAAAAGGAGTTTAAAACAGTACAGCAGCAACTATCTACCCTTGAAAACCGCATGGGACAGATTGAGCAATGGATTTCTTCAGCTGAAGACAACACCATGCAGCTCTCCCACATTGTCCAGTCCCTGTTAGCACACACCAGGGACCTCCAGTTAAAATGCCTGGACTTGGAGGGGAGATCACAGAGAGAAAACCTCTGACTATATGGGCTTCCAGAGGGGATGGAAATTGCCCCAATGCATTCCTTACTAGAAGACCTGCTGAAAGATGTTTTAGAGCTCCCCACTGGCTATGAGCTCCATATCGAAAGGGCACACCACTCTCTACAGCCGAAGCCGGCAGACCCTTCTGCCTGCCCAAGGTCCATAGTCTTTAAGTTCCTACCGAATGAAAGAAGACCTTCTACGTAGAGCATGGGCTAAGAGAGAGGTCACCTATTTAACACACAGACTCTATTTCGGCCACGACTACCTGCAAGAGCTTCAGACTTGGCTGAAAATTTTAAAAGAAAAGGCAATAAGATTCCATACCCCTTATCCAGCGAAACTGTGGATCTTCTGGGTGGATGGGGTAAAGCTTTACTCCTCAGTTGAAGAGGCCGTGGCAGCATTCAAAGAAAAGGCTCTCCCTATTCCAGAAATCAGGAACCAAAAACAAGGGAGCTGGATCCCGGAGTGGCAGCAAGTGTTGCACAGGAAACAGTCTGGTCAGCATTTCCTAACCCCAGCAGAGGCCTTACAGCAACTGCAACAGATGGTGAACAGACCAACATCGCACTTGAACAAGCCTGCGTGAAGATTGCTTTTCTGCTGTAAGTTAGTTTTCAACTCTTTTTGAGACACTATACATGGGTGGGGCTCTACTGTGTAATAGCCTCACTGTGGTGGCTCAGCCGAGCTGATTGACTGCTCAATCTACAGTATGAGCCTGCAGAGGGACGATTGTGTTGCTGGAGTAATACTTTCCCTTCAAAGAGAGAGATCCTTTATGGGACATTTAAACCCTAGAATGACCAGCATAGACATAATTTGGTTTGCAGTCATAACTTTTTTTTGTATACCAAAGAAATGCTGTTTGAGACCTGACCAAGGTTTTAATGAGATATTATGTCCTTCTTTTTTTCTCTCTTGCTTGCAGTTTAACAATAAAACTGCAGCGATGTCTATAATTTTTGAACCATGAGGGGTATGAGAGTTGTACATTTTTCTTCACAGGAAAGTCATTTTGAATATTTTAAAGACACTTTTGGAACTTTCTACTTAGTCCTTTTTTTCACAGTTGTTAGCATTAGGAGGGGAGGCTGGGATGTGATGGCTGACTTTGAAAACAACCTCCATGGCATCTGCCTATTTTGGCATTTTTTTTCAGAACCTGCCTGATATCTGGCTCCAGAAGAGGTCTCCCAGTGATGGGAGGTCACCCATACCTCTTCAATCTGCCCTTTTTAGGGCAGATACAGGGGGCCCCTTTCCTTTTGGGACCTCCTACCTTGGAAGCAGATAAGTTTATTTGTAAATAGTTATGTTCTAGCCATGTTGGCACAGTTACAAAAGTTGTGTGTTGGACCAAGTAGATATAATGTAAGAGGTCTGGGAAAGGGGGGAAGGGACATGGGAGGTGTTTTAGAAGGGGAGTTTATGCGGGAGAACCAGAATAAATACATAGGACATGTATCACTATATTGGCAAACCATCCTCTGGCCATGGTGTTGACCTATAAAATCTGCTCCTGTAACATCCATGGGTTTATCAACCCTGTGAAGAGGAGTAAGATCTTATCCTATATGAGAAGTTCAGGAGGAGACATTCTTTTGTTCAAGGAAACCCATCTTTCGGGACTTGAACACAAGAAATTTGAGAGGTTGGGATTTTCGAATATGATAGCCTCTTCCTATAAAGGGGGGAGATGAAGAGGAGCAGTGATACTTATTCCCCACAGGGTCCCTTTTGAAGTAAAGGACAAACTTACAGATAAAGAGGGAAGATACGCCATGGCCAAGGGATACTTTAATGGGCGCTTGATGACATTTGTTTCAGTAAACTTTCCTCTGAATACAGATCTAGAACTTTACAAATCTTTTTTTTTTTTTTTTGCAGCTTTTAACTTGGGGAGAGGGACAGATTATTTGTGGGGGGGGGGACATCAATTTAAGCTTACAGGATGGTGAACCCCAAGCTGCTATGCAAGGGGTTAAAGACTACCAAAAAGGCAATCAAGCTATTGAGAGAATTGGGCTTACAAGATACCTGGCGCTTTCTTAATGGGAGCTCCCCACGATATACTTTCTACTCCCAGGTTCACTGTACCTGGTTCTGCCTGGATTATAATTTTACCACACAGGAGCATTTAGGGAGCACCCTCAAGTCATGGTTGGGGAAATGGTGTTATCCGACCATACACCAGTTTTCCTGGAAGATAGACTGGGAGAGGGAAGCAAAAACACTTTTTGGTGGCTTAACCTCTCTGTACTTAAGAACTGTGAGGGCACTGAATAGTTAGAAGAGGTAATCCAGCAGAGCCTAGCAGACAATGATGCCCCAGACATATCTCCCTCTATTCTATGGGATACCCTTAAAGCCCTGATTAGGGGTAAATTGATTGCAATGTCAGCACAAAAGAAAACAGTTAGGGACACCCGGAGAGACTCACTGACTAGGTGCATAGCAGAACTAGAGGATTTGCAGAAAGATAAGGTCTGCAAGATAAGAACTAAGAACTTAGCGGTTCTAAAGAAGAAGCTGAATGACCTGCTGGATTATTATGTTGAACAAAAATTGGTGTTCCTTAGGCAAAAATATTATAATGGGGGACCGAGATCCTTAAAACTTTTAGCAAATCGCTTACGTATCCAAAGGGCCAGAGCCACCATCACTCAAGTTAAAAACCTTCTTTCTAACACCCCACAGCAGACCATGTCAGGAATCTCTAGGGCTTTTTTAGATTACTACACACAACTATACTCTGCCCCACCAGAGGATATTTCTTCATTCCTTGAGGAGCTTCAACTCCCCACCCTGTCTCAAACACAGAAATTCTTTCTTATAACCCCCCTATCAAGCCAAAAAATAGAAAGACAGATCGGCCTCCTAAAGTCCGGGAAGTGCCCAGGCTCAGACGGGTTACCAAGTGAATTTTATAAATTATACAAAAAAACTTTAACCCCAATACTACAGAGAGTTTTTAGTTTTGTCTCCTCCAGGGAGGGGACTATTCCACCATCCTGGAACTATGCTATCATTTCCATTATCCCGAAGGCAGACAAGGACCCCACAGAATGCCCCTCTTATAGGCCAATCTCAGTCTTAAATACAGATTACAAATTGTTAACGTCTATAATGGCACAGCGCTTAAAAAATGTAGCCCCTCATCTAGTGAATTTGGATCAAAGCGGACTTATAGCAGGGAGGCAGGCCCAAGACAATATATGGAGAACTATCTACCTTTTAGACCATATTCAAAAGCAAAGTACCCCAACACTTTTTTTAAGTCTTGATGCAGAGAAAGCATTTGATAAAGTGTCTTGGTCCTTTCTACAAGGGGTCCTTGTCTCCTTTGGCTTTCCCCGACAGTTTATTGATTTAATTTTTACATTTTATGAATTCCCACAAGGTTATATTTGTACAAATGGTCATATTTCTTATAGTTTCCTGCTTAGAAGGGGTACAAGGCAGGGTTGCCCCCTCTCGCCCCTTCTTTTTGCATTTTAGATCGAACCCCTGGCCCAGTATATCCGATTAACACCGGAATTTGAGGGTATTTCCTAGCAGGAGTAGAGCACAAACTTACTCTATTTGCTGATGACATGCTTATTTACCTCACTAACCCAGAAAGTCACTCCCGAACCTCTTTTGAGGACTGTCCCAGTACTCCTCTCTGTCTGGGTATACTTTAAACACTTATAAACCAGAGGTACTAACAGTTAATTTTAACCCCTCTCAGGCCTTAAGAGCAACTGTTACTATGAAATGGGACCTTTTGTCCCTCATGTACCTAGGTATCAGGATTCCAAAGGATTTAACACAGCTTAATGTCAATAACTATTACCCACTGATGGATAAATTGAGGCAGGATATGAGATGGTGGAGCATTTTGCCACTTTCTTTCTATACTTAAAACCTATCTTTAAAAATGAATGTACTCCCCAGGTTTTTCTGTTTGTTCCAATGTGTCCCTAGTCCAATTTCACCAAAAGAGTTGCTTACTTGGCAGAAAATGCTCAACTCATTCCTTTGGAATAGCAGTAAACTGAGGATTAAATGACAACTTCTCCACCTACCTAAAACCCAGGGGGGCATAGCCCTGCCCTCCCTAAATTTATATTGAATAGCGTCATAAATGAGACTAGCCCTTCTGTGGGGACATGGGAGATATCTGGCCCACTGGAAGAGGATAGATCTGTCAAGGAAGCTTCCATTTCCCCTGGGGTCCACATTGTTTCACCCTCCATATCTTAAACAGGCAATGGAGGTCCTCCCACAGAGCTGCGCAACTGTTTTGGAGGGCTAGAGAAGGGGTACATTAAATAAATCTTTATTGCCACACCAGTGGAAATATACTTGGTTCTCATGCAATTCCCTTTCCTCCCCTCACACCATGATTTGTGATATTCTATTCAGGCTGCCCATGGTCTATTCGCTCCCTGGCAATTGCTAAATAAGGATTCTGTAATGTCATTTGGAGAGGCCCAACAGGCCTTCTCTTTAGGGGATGGTGACAGATTACACTACTACCAGCTGAGAGATTATTTATATAAACAGCTTAGGAGGAAATCACAGCATTCCCAGTGGTTCATAAATAATACCCCATATACTACTATATGGAAGTCCAAGGCAGGAGCGAAAGCTATTTCAATAATATATAAATCTCTAATCAACTCTCCTCTCATGTCTCGGATAGCCTAAAAGTCAGATGGGAAAGAGACCTCTCTACACCAATAGATGAGCCTGCTTGGACCAGAGTTTGGCAGGAGACCTGGACAACCACTTCCTCCCCTACCTAGAGGGAATTTGTACAGAAGGTAAGGGCTAGGTTTTTTCTAGTACCTGCCTTTGTTGCTCGTAGAGCCCCAGGAACATCTATCTCCTGCTGGAGAGGCTGTGGAGCTCGGGTAGCAAACCAAGCCCACATCTTCTTCAACTGCCCAATCCTTCACCAGTTTTGGGCTGACCTATCCTTATCCATCTCACAACTTTTTGATTTATCCCGAAACCCAGGCCCATTACACTTACTTTTAGGAATCCCACCTGAAGGAATTTGAGGTAGAGATTCAAGATGTATCTGGGCAATTTGGGAGCAGCATATAAGACAATTATGAGAAAGTGGCTCCAGAGAGATTGACCCACTGTGGATGACTGGACGTCCACTATAGAGTGTATACAAAAATTTGAACAGATGACCTTTTCTCTGCAGAATAGAATAGAATAGAATAGATATATTTGTTCAGAGATGAACGAGATGGGAACTACGACATATGCTCCACGGTGTGGCTTGACCTCTCTGTGAGAATGATGAGGGGATAGCTACCTAGGGTACCGGAAATAGTCCCTTATTCATATAGGTAGGGGAGTGACCCTAGATAGAATAAGGGGACACCCCCAGTGCCTTCTCCCTAATGGCTTAACCCCCTTTCTCTAATATTAAACATATCCATAACGTAATAATACCCCCAATAGACTCTTTGATAAAATATTGGCTATAGAAATTTGATAATTAATATACCTGTTGCAACTGTCCCTTGTTTGACGTTTGTGAATTTTCCAATTTTTTTTTCTCTTTTTTTTCTTTTAGAATCCAGCTTTGACTAAGCACTGGTTCAATGTTTATCTTACAAATGCCATATATGTATTAACTTACCACTTTGGAAGTTGTAGTAATGCTGGAATATCTGTATAAAACTTTTGAACTTTTGATATGTGATTCATGTCATTGTCATGTGAAGGTAATTTATCTGTTCAAGATAAATTTTCAATAAACTGAGTATAAAAAAAATAGAAAAACAGATGGAGTAGATCTGGTCTTCTTCTTCATCTCCTTCCAAAAAAGATCATAGGAATGAGAAACATAGGGAGCCGGAGCGCTCCGTGGAGGTGTCCCAGCCCAAGGCCTCTTGACCCTCGACCAGCAAGGCTTCTTCCCAGCCACCGCCTAAGGCTAAGCCGGCTTTGGATGGCAAGTCAGACAAATCTTCCTCTGTGGGTAAGTTGACCGCTGGCTCCGCTGATGGTCACACTCCGCCTGCCGTTAAGTCGGCCCCCGGCACCTCCGGGGACCGCCTGGCCACTGGTAAGTCAGCTCCCCAGGCTTTAGGGACCCACACAACACCAGTCGCTCAGTCAGCAGGGGGCTTCTCCCCCTCCTGCCCCAACTCCATCTGGTCAGATGCCCCCCCTGGTGGGCACTCAGATGCGGCTCTCCCGTCGGGGCCTAACGGCGCTCAACCCAACATCCGAAAGAAGCCAGGGGACACTGTCCCTCTCCCCCCTTCCTCTTCGCCGGTAGCTTCCCCTGCTCAGGCCGCTACCTCAGGCAACGATAGTGTGGAACCCCTGTACGTCAACCACATCTCTGGGTCCATTCTCCACTCTCCTGATGGGGTCGCAGGGAAGGAGACCCTTCCTCAGCTGTCTGACCCTACTCCAGAGGCCCCTCCTATCCCTTCTGGTAGGATCACTCCCGACCCGATGCCTGTCCAGGTCAAGATCCCTCCACCAGATCCGGCAATGGTTCCTCCAGCGCCGGACCCACCGACAATGGTCTCTGAGCCTGGGCCCAGCCGGCTGCCCCAGCCTTTGGCTCTGGTGCCAGATGCAGTCCCTCTGTTGGGTCCCCTGAGCCCGGCTTCAATGCTGGACCCCATTCCGGCACTGAATCGGGTGGTACCGGTCCTGATGATGGCAGCCCCAACAATGGCTACCCTGACGATGGACCTGCCACCGATTTATATGACGGTGGGCCCTACGTGGGTTCCCCTCCGTCAGATCATCTGACGGGCCTCTACTCATGACCCCAGACTGTCCAGCATTACCCCTCGGGGTATCCTGGGGACTCTCTCCCAGCTGGTCCTCCTCCAGATTGGAGCGGCACAGGGCACTACTTCCCGGGATATGGTCAGTGCCCAGGATATGGCTATTCAGGTTACCAGGGGTATCACTATCCTCTTCCCCCCGGTAATGCATCCACCTCCTCCCCCCCTCCTCCAACCCCTCCACAAGCCCCAGTTCAACCGGACTTCAAGATTCTTATCCAGTCTTGGTGGCAGGAGGCACGCTCGGAGCTGGTATCTGACCTGGAGAGCAGACTCCCACCTCCGCCCTCTCCTAGGTCTCTGTCCCCAAGGAGCTTGGCTCCCTCTACAGTTCACGTCCTGGTGACTTTTTGCAGGGGTATCACTCTTCCAGATCTTAGAGACCATCCTGACATGGGTGAAAATGATGATGAGGATGGCGACGAGTCGCCAGAGGAGCCCTCGGATCACGGGTCTTCGATCCCTAATGGCAAGGTTTCCACCAAATCCCCTCCAGAGGACCCTGCCTTTTCAGACCTCCTGAGGTCCATGCAGAACTACTTCAAGTGGGAGTCGGAGGAACAGGATCCGATGCGGCAGAAACTCGCCAAGCACCTGGACCTGGAGTCTCTGTCCCCGATCCCTGTTTCCCCCATGGATAGGACCTCACCAGGACCTCACCTCTATTGTCTGGCAGATGCCTCATTCCATCCCAGCTGTCCCCAAGAGGGTGGACAGGATTTACTGGGCACCCAAGGATGCTCCGTTCCTCAACGTTCATCTGAAGGTGGACTCCGTCGTGATTTCAGCTGCTCATGACCACTCCTCAGTGCCTAAGCACATGAGCGCCTCTCCTCCAGTCTAGTCAAGGAGTCGAGGCAGATGGACCAGTTTGGTAAGAAGGTCTACTCTTCGACCACATGTGCTCTTTGGTCCCTTAATTATGTGGCCCATATGGTGTTGCACCAAAAAGCTACTTTGGCCAGGCTCGAGGCCCGAGTTCAGTCTATAGAACCTTTGGATCTCAAGGAGGAGCTTGCCAAGGAACTCCGCCTGTCCCGCTTTTCCTGCAGACATGCATTGCAGGCTACTTACGACTCGGTTGATTCAGTAGCTCGTGCCTTGGTGACTGCCATTGCTTTGAGACAACAGGCCTGGCTTCGCATCTCTGGCCTCATCAATGAGGTCCAGTCTGTGATTCAGGATGCCCCCTTTCGTGGCTCGGTGCTCTTTAGCGGCGACACCAAAGACATCATCACTGATCTCCGGGATAAAGGTCAGGCCCTGAGATCAGTGTGGTCCATGTACCAATTGGGTGCCCAACAACAGCAACAGCCCTTTCTTAAAAGGACCTGGAGGCAGAGGAAGCAGGCCACTGCTCATTGCAAGGGCAAGTGTAAGTTCACGGGTTCCGCCACTTCTCCCACCTCCAAGAATCAGAGACGTTAAGGGGGCCCTCCCCCTGACTGTCCTGCCACCTCCTGACTCCCTTGCCCCACCTGCTCCTCAGCCTCTGTGTGAGGAGCCAGTGGGGTGGAGGTTTGCCCGCCATGCGCAGGAGTGGCAGGGCATTACCTCTGATTCATGGGTCCTGCAGCTGATGTCCGCAGGACACACCATAGAGTTTCTGGAGATTCCACCAGATTCTCCACCAATCCAGTCTTCCTACTCTTGGGACCAGGCTCTTCTTGACAGAGAAGAAATCAACTCTCTCTTGCTCATGGAGGCTATTAAGTGTGTTCCCCTCCGGCAAAGGGGAAAAGGGTTCTACTTCCACTTCTTCCTGGTTCCAAAAAAGTCAGGTGACATGAGACCCATTCTCGACCTGAGCAGTCTCAACCCGTTCATTGAGTACAAGAAATTGAGAATGCTGACCCTCCAAAGCCTTCTCCCTCTCCTGCTGGAGACCATTGGCTCTGTGCTCTGGATATGCAGGATGCTTACCTGCATATTCCAATTTTCCCCAGCCACCACCGGTTCCTGTGGTTTTGTTTCCAGGGGGAGCATTTCCAGTTTTGGGCCCTCCCCTTTGATCTGTCTTCAGCACCTCAGGTCTTTACCAAGTGCCTGGCAGTGGTAGCAGCCTTTCTGTGTCACCAGGGCATAGCAGTTTTCCCTTACCTGGATGACTGGCTGATTTCAGCCCCTTCCAGGGTTCCCTTGTGGGAGCTCTACATTTCATTCTGGATCTGTTCTCCAAGTTGGGGATTACTGTCAATTTCCCAAAGTCACCTCTTTCCCGACTCAGAGGCTTCAGTTCATCGGGGCAGTCTTGGACACCGTCCAGAGCAGGGCCTTCCTGCCTCTGGACAGGGTGGAAACCCTTGTCCGTCAGGCTTCAGTGGTGGCCTCATCCAGGACCATTCCAGCAAGGAAGGTCCTTCGCCTTCTCGGCCTGATGGTGGCCTTCATCACTACCATTCCCCTGGTGAAGCTCCATATGAGGCTCACTCAGTGGTCTTTGCAGGTGCAGTGGGATCAACTCCTGGATGACCTGGATCATCCAGTCCTGGTATCGTCAGCAGTCCAGAAAGATCTGCTTTGGTGGAGGGATCCCTGCAACCTTTCTTTGGGTCTCCCAGTCAGGAGTCCTGTCCCCTCAGCATCTCTGACTACAGATGCATCGAATATGGGCTGGGGGGTGCATTTGGGGGACCACCAAGCACAAGGACTTTGGTCCAGCTTGGAGGTGTTGTAACACATCAACGTTCTGGAGATGAGAGCGGTCTTGTATGCGCTTCAGGTGTTCCAGACTCTTCTCCCCAAGAGATCACTGCTCATCCAGATGGACAATATGTAGTCTGGTATCTCAACAAACAAGGAGGAACTTGCCTGTACCCTCTCTGCAGGGAAGCGATGACAGTGTGGAACTGGGCAGTCCAGCACGATCTGTCTTTAGTGGCCGTGCATGTTCCAGATGTTCAAAACATCCTGGCGGACAGTCTCAGCAGGTCTTGAACCCTCAGTCATGAATGGGAACTAAGTCAGGAAGTGGCAGGGTCTCTCTTCCTAAGGTGGGGTGTCCGGAACTTGACCTTTTTGCCTCCCTATTCAACGTGAAACGTCACAGTTTTTGCTCGCTCGTTCCAGGGCATGGTGCTTTCTGGCATGATGTGTTGTCTCTCTCTCTTGGACAGGGAAATTTTTGTATGCCTTCCCTCCATTACCCATTCTCCAGAGGGTTCTTCTCAAGCTTCAGGTAGAGAAGGTGCAGATGATCCTCATCGCCCCCCTCTGGCCGAGACAGATTTGGTTCCTGCTTCTGCAACAGTTAGCGGAGGAACCTCCGGTTCCACTTTCTGTGACTCACGACCTCTTGACACAGAATCAAGGCCGGCTCGTCCATCCAGGGCTCAGGACCCTGCATCTTCATGCATGGCTCCTGCAGACATAGCGGCCTCCCGCTTTGGGGTGTTCTCTCGGGACACCCAGATAATTGTCGAGGCTAGAAAGCCGTCTACCCATTCCACCTATGCTATGAAGTGGAAACGCTTTTCCATTTGGGCGGCTTCCAAAGATTGGAACCCTTTCTCTTGTTCTGCCCCACAAGTCATGGAATACCTCCTTCATCTTTCAGATTCAGGCCTATCCTATTCCTCCTTGAAGGTCCACCTTTCAGCTATTTTGGCGTACCACAAGCTGGTGAATGGTAAACCCGTGGCTCAGTTGGAAGCCTCAAAAACATTTCTGAAAAGGATCCTTCATCTGAAACCCACCATCCGCAGCCCCACACCACCTTGGGATATAAACTTTGCGTTGGAGAAGCTCACTCTCCCGCCTTTTGAACCAACGATGAGCTGTGATGTACGCTTCCTGCCCTGGAAGACGTTATTTTTAGTTGCAGTTAGCTCAGCTCGAAGAATTTTGTAACTTCCGGCTCTGGTTTGTAAAGAGCCTTATTTAATTTTTCATAAGGACTGGGCGGTCCTCAGGACAAATCCTAAGTTTTTGCCTAAGGTGGTTTTGGAGGTCACACTGAATCAATCAGTGGAGCTCCCTGTTTATTTCCCGGCCCCTGCAAATAGAGGTGAGGTACTCCTGCACACCATGGAAGTGCATAGAAACATAGAAGTTGATGGTAGATAAGGACCGTAAGGCCCATCCAGTCTGCCCATTTCTTTTTCTACCTTATAAATGTGCCATCGGCCTTTGCTCTGTCAATGGCATATCTATTCATACTCATCTGTATTGCTCCCTTATGCCTATCCCATGCCTGTTTGAAGCCCTGCACTGTATTCATATCCACCACTTCCTGAGGTAGGCCGTTTCATGCATCCACCACCCTTTCTGTGAAAAATAACTTCCTCACATTACCCCTTAATCGGCCTCCCTCTAATCTCATGCTGTGTCCTCTTGTCCTGCTATTTTTCTTATATTAAAACATGTTAGACTCCTTCACCTTGTTAATGGCCCTTAAGGTGTTAGAATGTTTCGATCATATCACCTCCCTCCTTCCTTTGCTCTAGGGTATACATATTGACCTCCGTTGATCTGTCTTCCCCGATCTGTGCCCTCCGATGCTATACTCATCGTACAAAAGAGTTCCGTAAGGATGATCAACTGTTTGTCTCTTTTGCCCTCAGATCTTTAGGCAAAGCTGTTTCTAAGCAGTGCCTGTCCAATTGGTTGGACAATTGTATTTGCTTCTGCTACCAGAAGTATGACAAGCCTCTGCCGGGACCAGTCAGAGGTCATTCTACAGGAGGTATGGCTGCTTCTGCGGCTTTTCTGCACAACATTTCAGCAGCCGATATCTGCACAGCAGCAACGTGGAGTTCTGTCCATACCTTTACCAAACACTACAGTCTGGACATTGCTTCTTGGTGGAGGGCAGGTTTTGGCCTAGCTGTCCTACAAGGCCTTCTGTCCTTGGCTGGTTCCATCCTGTGTTTTCCTTAGTTGTTGGAGTTTTGTCCTCCTCCCTTGTTTCTTTCGGTCTCTCTCCGGAGGGACTACTTGGGATTCAGTCCTATATGTGATGACGTACTGAAGGAACCCTCTCCAAGTAAGATAGTACAGTTACGTAGGAACTTACCATAACAGTAGATCTTCGAGAGAGGTTCCCTCAGTAGGTCATATTTTCCCCTCACTCCTTCCCCCTTTTTTATTTAGGGACTCCAGACTCTGTTTCCCCCTGCTGTCAGGCCTATTCCAGGCTCCGGCCGGAGAACTGGAGGGCGGGTGTGGGGACCGTCTACTATATAGCATCATGCTGACATCGGTCACGTGACATCGGATGGGCGGTCCCCCATCAGGTATTGCTAGAAAAAGTCTGCCATGTGGCCAGATGCCAGGTGGTGCTAGTCCTATATGTGATGACCTACTGAAGGAACCTCTCTCAAAGATCTACTGTTAATGGTAAGTTCCTACGTAACTGTACTTTCTTTTTCTGTGACCTGGCCTGATAATATTTCCTTGTCCAATTGTGTAATTTGTGGTAATCTACAATTTTGTAACCATCTTTTGGTTTCTGTCAGTATATCATTAGCCGTACTGTATAATTAGTTTATAAACTGTTCTATTTCTTTCATAATGTTTGAGTTTCCAGTAATTACCTGGTTCCCTTTTTTTAAAGCTGAAAAAATGTTTTTATTGTTTTGTATCGTACAGTTCTCGTAAGGGTTAGCCTGTGCCAGTTTCCCTTTTGTTCCATATCTCTGCTCAAATTCTAATGATTTGTTTCTATCGTATTGGCTCTGCCATATCCTGATTAATTATTTTTATTTGCTCTGTATAGTTTTGTCCTGTTTCTATTTGTAGAAAAATTAGTCTGCACAGCTGTTGCTTAAATTGCTCATACTGGGTGTTTTTGTGGGAGCCCATGAGTTGCCCTGTATTCTTGAAGAATTTAATTAAGTCTACCTTAGACTCTTCCCACCATTCCAAGATATTATCATATAGGAACTTAACAGATTTTCTGGAGTTTATTGTCTTCAAAACATTGTCTTATTTCCGGTGTATCTAGTAGGGTGGTATTAAATCTCCAGTACCCCTTCCCTAACATGGCCTCAGGAGAATATGATATTCCTATTTCTAGTAACATATGGTCTGCTGTTGCTACAGGGTGTACTCTTGAGTGCTGTATAGGGATGTATGGGGACATAGACCAATAGTCTATTCTAGTTTTGAGGTGTCCCCTAAAATATGTGTATTGTGTGGCAGGATGATCATTAAGAAAAACATCTGTTAGTTCAGTCTGAGTTATTATTCTATTTAAAAGGACTGCATCACAAAATAATGTTTCTGTTTTGAGGCCTCTATCTTGTTTGAGCCTGCTACAATTAAAATCCCCCCCATAGTACTGCTCATGCGATTAATAAGTATGTTTGTATTAGATTAAACAATTGTGTTCTATTCACCCTTTCCTGTGGGGCATACACATTAATCAGCCCAAGGTTCTGCTGTTTTAAGGTGAAATCCATCAACATGGCCCTGCCTGGATAGATGCCTAGAACTCTTAATAATTTGTATTAGTGGCTTCGAAAAGCGAAATGCCCAAGTCCCACTGGGCTCCACCTCCATGTGAAGCGAGACTCGATTAGCAAATGTATAAATGGTAATAAATGTGGAACTTACTGCTGAGTATTTTATTTAAATTCATATCTGGTTGATCCTGCGCCCTCCCTGCCAGCATTTTAAGTTCAAACGCTCTCCCTGTTGCGCCCACAAGCACCTGCGACTGTCCCCAGGATGATGTGGCAGACAGGGAGCAGCTGGGGTGTCTCCATATGCTTGTTATATTACTTGATTTTTAAACAGTTCTGGTTTGGAGCAAGCGTACTGCCGCGCCATATGGAGACCAGGTACAAACAGCTAATGTGTCTGTTAGTCTATACCTGATCTCAGTATTACAAGGACACCGATAGACTCCAAAATGGAGCTATTTGAAGCTACCACAGTACAGATTATATGTATTGTGGTAGTTATCTGTTCGGTTTGAGTCTATCAGTGTCCTTGTATACCGAGACCAGGTACAGAATAACAGGCATACTAGCTTTCTGTATCTGGTCTCCAAATGTTGCGGCTGTACACTGACTCCAAACCGGAGCTGTTTAAAAATCAAGTAATATAGAAAGCATATGGAGACACCCTGGCTGCTCCCCGCCTGCCATGTCATCCTGGGGACATCCGCAGTTGCTTGTGGGCATGATGGGGAGGGTGTTTGAACTTAAAATGCTGTCTGGGAGGGTGCAGGATCAACCAGATATGAATTTGAAATAAAATACTCAGCAGTAAGTGGCACACTTATTACCATTTATACATTTACTAATCGGGCCCCGCTTCACATGGAGGTAGGATATGGGACATGGACGTTTCCCTTTAATGCACACCCCCATCCTGCTACATGTATCTTCGCCTACTGACCAGTAGGATGCTCCCCAAATCCAGTTTGCGCTGACTTTCTGTATTTCTGTAGTTGTGGACAACCATGTATCTTAAAACATTACTATGCTATAGTAGTTTAGATGGAAATACTGAAAGGTTGATTTCATTTTCCTTTCTGATTTTAAGTTGTTTGTGTTGAGAGATGCTAAATGTAGGTCATAGGTCATAGGTCATCAGGGATTATTTCAGTCCGGGTTTGTTTTTTTCCTTAAACTGTATCTCGTCCCCATGCATCTCTTTTTTTTTTTTACTTTCCCTGCTTCCTGAGGAGAGTTTTCCTCTGGTTCTGAAACTCCCCCTTTACTAGAAGAATGTTCTGATGTCCCTTCTGAGTCTTCTCCCATCTCTGTTTCTCCCCATTGCAGGGCCTCATATTTGAATAAAATCTTTTTCCCTAAATTAAGGTGAACTACCATAATTTCCCTGGCATGGCCCTGCAGTTGACTACTTAAAGCTATTTTTCTATACTTCATTTTAGGCACCATTATTATAACTGGCAGTCAACTTCTAGGAGCCAAGGACTGTTCCTGTCATCTGTATCCCTCTCTTTCTTAAACCCTAGTAGTCAGTAGCCTCTATATTGAATTTTACCATCTTCAGATTAGATTGAAAATGGATAATCACATGTTGTTGATTCTACTTATGTCCACACTGCCTTGGCTGCACCTGTCTATAGTAGCACTACCCTGAGCTGCAACAGCTCTCCCAAATTTTCTACCACCTTTTTTTGAATCTTCTAGTGTAGCCTAAACTCTGCTGTGGCTCCACTCCATTACTCCTAAACAGGGCTTGGATCCATTTGGTAGCTTAAGCCCACAGCAACTATCCCTTGCGTACTCATGCCCTATGCCCTGTCTTGCACTGCAAACTCTGGTGTCTCCTCCTACTGGCTATACTGCTCTCAGGTAATATACAACTAAACCCTGGGCCATTAAACCCTACATCTACTCCTATTAATAATGCCAAAGGTCTTATAGTTGCATACCACAATATCAGGAGCCTTGAGCACAACTTTGCTGAACTTGAAACTTGGAACGCCCTCTACAAGCCTGACATCCTCTGCCTTACAGAAACCTGGCTAAAACCTTCTACCCCTGACTCTCTGTGCTCCCTTCCATCCTATAATCTTCTGAGGAATGATAGACCCGCACCCAAAAGAGGGGGAGGTACAGCCATTTACTTCAAAGAACATCTCCATCTCATGGCCGTTAGCTCCTCTCCCTTTTACCACTGCAAAACTCTTTATCTCCTTCTTACCCTTGGCACCAAGAAATTACATATTGTCTGTGCCTACAACCCCCCTACAAGTGGCCTAAAAGGGCTGGATGAGCTGCTGGAACAAACCACACGTCTCTCGGGGAGGAATGAAGTTCTACTACTAGGTGACCCTAATATAAACTGTCTGGGTAGCTCATAATTCACATCCCTGTCCAGGATACAATGTTTCAGCCTGCACCAGCTCATCTCTGAACCCACCAGAACTGCCCCTCACTCTAATACTAGCAATCTGCTGGACTGGCTAATGATGAACCACCTGGAACACATAGTTGCATCAGGTATCCTAGCTGATGCTATCACTGATCACTCTCCCACTTTCTGTATCTGTAAATTCTTGAGAAGCTCGTTGCCACTCAAACAACTGACTTTCTTCAGAAACACAACCTTTTAACTTCTGCTTAACGTGGTTTCCATAAGGGTCACAGCACCACTACAGTTCTACTCAAATTTACATCTGACACCCTAGTAGCTATGGACTCTGGCAGGCTTACTGGGGCTATTTTCATTGACATGACTAAGGCGTTTGATCTAGTCGACCACACCATCCTTATTGCCACCCTCAAATCTCTAGGCTTTATGCCCAATTTAGTAAATTGGCTTGGCAGCTACCTGACAGATAAGACACATTTGTAAAATATAACTCCACCCTATTAACATTGGTGTACCACAAAGGTCCATCTTGGGTCCTTTGCTTTTCTCAATTTTCATAAATAACATCACCTCAGACCTTCTGAGGACTACCTCCCTGCTTTACGCGGACCACATTGTGTTGTACTCTTGTTCCAAAAGCATTGATGACATTAATCTTCAGCTCTCCAATGACTTTCAGCTTATTCAACAGTGGCTAGCCAGTCACAAACTTGGCTGAAATGAATCAATGTCCCAAGCTATGTTATTCGGCTCCAACCTCAAACTCAAACACTCCCAACACAAATTTAACGTCTCCACCCTTGATGGTACTTCCATTGGGGTGGTAAACACCTTCAAATATCTAGGTGTCACACTAGAACCATCTCTAAACTGTGATCTCCATATTCAATCGACCTGCAAACAGGCAAATGCTAAACTTGGTATTGCCTACCGTACTAGCTATGTGCTCACCCCCTCCGCTAGACTTGCCATTGTTCGTGGGATATTACTTCCCTCACTTACCTATGGGGTCGCGACATATGCCTCTGCCTGTAAAATGAGTCTATGCAAGTGGGATGTTACCTATAATAACATCTGCTGCTACGCATCCTCCTGTCCTCGGCTGAAACACCACTGTCTCCTCTACTCCAGTCTAGGTTGGTTTCCCCCTCTAGCGGCTAGGTCTTACGCACTTGGATCTATCATTGACAACATTACTAGAGCCCAAATACCCAAACCCCTGCCATGTCTCTTTCTGAAACAGACAACTAGTTATGGCCTACACTCTGCGGACAATGCCCCTGTTCTCATCCCACGACATAATACCACAAAAGGTGCTAGTGCTTTTGCCTGTCATGGACCCCATTTCTGGAACTTCCTCCCACTAACTTTGTATAAAGCCTCATCCCACATCTTTTTTAAGAGAGAACTATGTTGCTATCTTATCTCCGCCTGCAAATGCTCTTCTTTCGAACCACCCTAGACCCTGTACTTCCAAAATCCACCCCTCCCACTCTGATCTTGTGGACCTGGCCTCAACACCCTGCACTTCCTTTCAGACTTCTACTATATCTACCTTTCCAACTGGATCCTACCTGTCCTAATTTCAACCTTATTTCTACCCCCTACCTCCAGCTACCCCTACTCCAATTCCTTTTCTTCTGTTTCTTCTATACGTATTCTGCCTGACTGCTATTTGCTCTACTATTATCATTGTTTCATCCTCCCCAATATGAACATTGTTAGTCACGGTATTATTGCTTAAATGTATTTTTTTCTTGTATATGTCATTTCTATTTTGTTATCTTACTGCTTGTCTCATTTTACAATCATCTGCTTGCATTCAAACCTGTACTGTAATGTTTCTTGATGTTTGTCATCTACTCTCCTGGGTCGTGCCTGAAAATAGTCATTGTTATGGCTAGTGCACCTACCCCATTAACAAAAACTAAATAAATAAATAAATTTGTTTTGTAATGGGATCCCTTCCTCATGTTGGTGTCTCCCTGTGTGTGCCTTGGAAGTTACTATATGAAAGGCTGTACCTGGCTGTGTGGGGAGAGGGGGAAGTGGCATTTCCATATCAGAGGTCTCTGCCTGTGCAGTGTGGGTGTGAGGAACTGTGTGTTCCTCCCTTTCTTCCTGCTGTGTGTCTTCCTGTCTTGCCCCCCATGGAGGTTGCTGGGCCTCCTGTCTAGAAACTGTAGGCGCCTGGGACTGTCTCTTCTGCTGTCGGGGGGGAGGCGCTGACCCCTGTCTGGTAGCTTTGTTTATGTAAAAGTCTTGCTCTGCAAAAGCCACATTCCCACTGTTGTGAGAAGCCCAAGGGCAGGAAAAAATAGAGTGGCCTGCTTCTTCACATAAGTGACACAGCGGGGGAACCGTGCACCCAGCACTGGTATGCTCCATACTTCTACAATGTAAGCATCTCAGTACTTCACAGTTGTTACTTAACCCTTAGGCTGCCAGAAGATTTAGAACATATAGGTTTTCAGGATGTGTATACATGTCTGCGGCACAGCAAGGGCTCATTGTCTAAGAGAGCCACACTTACAGCACTGATGGGGTTGACTTTGATAAAATAAAACCCCTTTGTCCTTTCCTAAATAAAATCAATTAGGAAGGTGCATTACCTCTGAATCATCTTGACTTAGCTTAACTTTTACTCTTCAGCCCCCTATCCAAAATCCTTCTTCATCAGCAATAAGCTCTGGTGTATCTTCTACATCACATTTTGTCCCTAACCAATACAAAATATCTGTAACATTCACTCCCTCATTACAAAATAAAATAGTTATGATCTTAAAGGTGGGTTTGGTGAGTGGGATAGCCTGAAAGGGAACCCATAGGGGTGTATTTTTATGGCTGATATACAATAACCAAAATCTGTCTAACAGAGTGGATGACCTGAAACTTAAATCAAATGTCACCTCCCCAGGCACGTGGATCAGGGCATATACCTCTGCCAGTGTAAAGCCCATATCCTGTTTTAGTAACTGCCTCTCATAGAAACATAGACTTTGACGGCAGATAAGGACTGCTTGGCCCATATAGTCTGCCCATTTCCCTACCTACAGGATAGGCTGCAGATCCTAGTTAACCAACAGCCTCTCCACATAAAACCTGTCTGGAGGTAACTCCAGCTCTCCAATATACCTTAACCTAACAGCATGTCTTCTTTTAGCCTGTTCAAGAGACTTTTTTAGCAAGCTTGCATATGCAGCTTGTTCATTAGAAGTTCCTTCCGAGTTGCCAGTATCATTAGAGATATCCCCAGTGTCATTTGGGTTACCCTTTGTGTCATTAATTTTGTCCCCTTCCATGTTAGCCTTTATAGGTGGTGGCTGTACATCTGTAAAAGCTTCAAAAAAAACTCTCACGGACTTCCTGTGGCACCACCAAGATGGTACCAGCTTAACTACAGAGCTCCGGGTATCACTCCTCTGACATCAGCTTTAATCCCCTTGCTGGATAGCTTTACCAGCAAAATAAACAGATACAGTCTATTTTTTACATGGCCAGGAGACCACCACGACAAAAAGAAAACAGATCCTCAGGCACTAAAAAGAGATTTAAACAACTCTTGATTGGCGCAGCAATGGAGGGCCTTAGACCTGCCGCATGGTCTGAGAGTTGCAGAGAAATGGAGTAGGAGAAAGAAGAGAGTGAAGAGTTAAATCATCTTAAAACTGCCCAAGTGACACAACAAATCCTTAAAACAGTCAGCAATATTGACTCTGCTTTTACAGACCTTAAAGGCGACCTGAAGAGTATCGACCAGAAAGTAACCCAAAACAAGAACAAACTTACACAGGTTGCGGAGGCACAAGAAACTAACGATCAGATTCTACTGTACTTATTGAAGAGGGACAGGCTGACACAAGAGTGATTTGAAGACATGGAAAACAGAACAAGGAGAAACAATTTTCTAATTTATGGAGTGAAAAAGGGGGCAGAGGAAGGTTATGCCACGCCAGTAGATTTTATTAAATACCTGCTGAGATCCTCGCTTTCACTTCCCTCTGATCTAACACTAGATATGGAGAGAGCACACCACTCACTAGGGCAGAAACCTTCAGACCCTAATGTGCACCCTAGATCATGGGTAATTCACATGCTGAGGTTCCAGGAGAAGGAACTAATATTGCAGGTGGCTTGGCAGCATAAATCTTTAACTTTTGGGGGAGCATAGATATACTTTGACCAGGATCACTCTACTGAGCTACAAGCAAAATGGAATATGGTGAGAGGGGTGATCATAGAACTGAGAGAAAAACAAAAAATTAAGGCTCAACTTCTCTTTCCAGCTCATTTGAAAACCAGCACATCTGAGGGTACTAAAGTGTATGATTCATTGCTGGAAGCCGTGCCTTTTCTGAAGGAACACCAAATTCCTCTTCTGGACCTTGCGATGGAAGCAATCGAAAAGAAGCTGCCTGCAGGGGTATGGAACATGAGCAGAAGGAGCTGAAAGAGAAATCCACCCTGGCAAATTCCAAATCATCTCTCGCTAGACATTCTTAGGCAAACAAAGAAAGCAGTGACAGACTTAGCGAGGGAAAACTAGAATGAACAACATTGGGACACTGAAGGCTGAAGGAACAGCAACTGTAAGTTTGGAATAAACCTTGTAAAGCGCTTAACAGGGACATTAGCGACTCACACTCCTCAAAGGTTACTAAAGTCAGCAAGAGGACTTTCTTATTGCAGATAATCTCTCAATCCCAATTACAAGTTTGGACAACAGAACACTGTGTTAATGTACCCAGTTATCTGAAAGTTTTTAAAGTGTGTAATGATTATAATGAGGGAGAAGAGGGATGAAACTTGAAGGGAGGGTAGTAAATCCAGGAGAGACACTCGGTGCACAGGACAAGAGGGAAACACACCCTCTTTTTGAAAGGCTTTGGGAGAGCAGGAAGATATAGAAGTACCTTCTAGAGTACAGCTCTTAGCCTGTCCCAAAGTAAGATCACGAGAATGAGTCATTGGGAATGCCCAGGTGGGCAACTACGAACACCTTGGAAGTACTAGTTGAAGTTTAAAGGTTTCAAAATGTTTATTATACTACAGTACAGTTACAAGTTTGTACAATTTTATAGGACCCATGTTAGGGTCATAGTTCTATGCTCTGTGAATGGAATTACCAATTATATAGAAAAGGGACTGGATGTACTAGGAGGCATGTTGAGGGGGGAAATAAAGCCTGGCAGGGATAAAGAATCATAATAATGGCTGAAATACAAGTTATCTCATATGACGTAAAGGGTATTAATTCCCCCATCAAGTGCACCAGATTACTATCAGAATTAAAGAAACTACATTGTGAAGCAGCTTTTTTACAAGAAACACACCTCACTTTGGAGGAGCATCTTAAGCTTAGAAGGGGTTGGGTGGGTTGTGTTGAAGCAGCTCCTTTAAAGAATAAGAAAAAGGCAGACGTAGCAATATTAATTAAAAGAGGTAGTCACATTAAAGTAAATTCCTCAGAAAAAGATGAAATGGAGCACTACTTGAGAGTCACAGCAGAACATCAGGATGAGATACTGCACTTGGTCAATGTATATGCTCCGGTTATAAACACAGCAGACTTTTTGGAGAAGATTTTCAAAAAAGTAGCAGACCTACCCCCTGGGCAAATAATTCTTGGTGGTGACTTTAATGTTGCCTGTAACCTGAATTGTGATAGACCAGCACAGACATAAAAACAGAATAGGGCAGAAATAAAGGTGTTGGCAGGGATGGTGAACGAACTGGGCCTTAAGGACATATGGAGAGAACAGCACAAGAAGAGAAGAATTATACCTTTTACTCTCATGCGCACTCTTCATATTCTAGAATCAATTTTTTCCTAACTCAACAACATAAACTCCACACCATTACACAATCACAGATACATAATATAACATTGTCTGACCATGCTCCCATCTCCATAAAGGTTCATCTGCATGGAAAGAGGAAAAATACTGGGTGGAGACAAAATGTCTCTCTTTTGAAAGATAAGCATTTTGTGAGTCAACTAGCGGATAAAATAAAGGATACTCATGCCATAAATATTCAACAGAGTTGCTCACAGATATCTACCTGGGAGGCACTAAAATTAGTAGTGGGGGGGAATCATAAGTTTTACATCAGCAAAAAAGTTGCATCTATTAACCTATCACAGGTTAGTTCAAAATCTAACAGAATCTGAAAAAAAAACATAAGAAGAACCCAGAGAGAAAAGATATTTTGAAGGAGTTAGCCAAAGCCAGAGAGGACTTGGTGCAACACAAACTTAGAGCAGTTGAGGGGAACTTAAGATTTAATAATCAAAAATACCATGAAACAGGGGGGCAGGCAGCTAGACTGTTGGCGTTCTGACTTAAAAAAATGCAAGCGGACAGAACAGTAACTAAAATTAAAAATAAGAACAAGCCATCAAAATCATGGGTGAAATCAAATGATATAGCAGAGCAATTTAAAAACTATTATGAACAATTATATCAGAAGGAAGGGGAAGGAATAAACATTCAAGAAGCAACAGAGGCATTCCTACAGAGAATAGAACTCCCTAAATTGAGAAAGCAATCTCAGGAAGAAATAAATGCTGATATATCAGAAGGGGAAGTGATTCAGGCCATAAAATCTTGGCCCACCGGGAAAACACCGGGACCGGATGGCTTTTGTGCTGCATTTTATAAAAAATGTATGGGAACCTTAGCCCCCATCTTAACTAAAGTGTGCAACAACTGTATCACAGAAAGTAAGATCCCCAATTCATGGCAAGAAGCCATGATTACTGTGATCCCCAAGCCTGGAAAACCATTAGACTCTTGGGAAGCGTACCGTCCTATTTCCCTCCTAAATCAAGACCTAAAACTTTTGACTAAAATCTTGGCAGTCTGATTACAGAAATGTGTAGAATCCCTGATCCACCCCGACCAAACGGGCTTTATACCCAACAGACAGTTAACAGACAATATTAGAAAATTGCTTAATATTATTAAGTATAGAGCACCAACGAAGACAGCACAGCTAGCTATTTTCCTCGATGCTGAAAAAGCATTTGATAGACTTAATTGGGAATATCTATTCAAAGTGTTGGAACAGTTTGGAATTGGAGGAAAGTTCCTGCAATGGGTGAAATTGTGTTATCATGGGCCCAGGGCCAGGGTGATAGTGAATGAAACTTTGTCCAAAGCCATACTTATTGAACGGGGTATAAGGTAGGGATGCCGTCTTTCCCCATTACTTTTTGCATTGAGTTTAGAGCCACTGGTGGCTATAAGACAACTGGGCATTCTGGGTATTAAGACAGAAACTCAAACCTGTGAAGTATCGCTCTATGCGGACGATACGCTTATATATTTGGACCGATGGCAAGAGTCAATATTAGCACTTATGCAATTACTAAACAAGTATGGGGAAATCTCTGGATTCAAAGTAAATACTGAAAAATCAGAGGTTATGTTAGTGGGAGGACACATCTCTAGGGAGGAGAAACAATTTGTTCCTTTTAAATGGGTAAAAGATAAAGTTTGTTATCTTGGCAGGTGGATCCCAACTAATATGGCACAGTTATACCAAGTTAATTATGGGAAACTACAGCAGCACCTTTCAGAAGACATAAACAGATGGAATTTACTTCCCCTTTCCCTTTCACATAGGATAGAAACCATAAAGCAGAATATATTTCCAAGGCTGCTCTTTCTTTTCTCCTTACTTCCAATTCCAATACCCAAATTGGATTGGAGACAATGGGGGGAAAAATTAACACTTTTCTGTGGGCAAATAAAAGACCTAGAGTAAAATTATCCTGTTTAATGGCTCCAAAGAAAAAGGGTGGATGGGGCCTACCAGATTTAAAGAAATACTACATGGCAGCACAAACAGTCCCAGTAATAAAGTTGTTGTCTCACCCCAAACCAGGCACCTGGTGGGCATTGGAGGAAAATGCACACCCAACTATCCCAACTAGAATACTGCCATGGACTATTTTAAAAGGGAAGCTTCATCAAGTACGGAACAGCTGGACAAAGCATATGCTGATGATCTGGCTAAACATTCGGCTATACTGGGAACCCCCAACAAGAATTTGGCAATATATTCCTTTGGGGCATTTGCCAGGTTTCCCAATAGAGAGAGATGATAAATGTTTTAAGGAATGGGGGAAACTAGGATTGAGATACTTGTCGCAATTTATACAAGAGGGAGTGATAGTAGAATACAAAACACTACAATCCAGATTCAAATGATCTAATAAAGACTTTTATAGATTTCTGCAATGTAGACACTACATAACTACAGTAACAGGGCTTTTAGCTCTAGAATCACTACCCACAGATACAATGTCAGTAATCAGAACTAGAGTATTGCAAGGGAACATTAAACACCTCATCACTTATTTATATAGGAGTATGCAAGAGAGGTGGGATCCTTGGCTTTCCAAGCTATCCAAGAGAGATGGGAGAAAGAGATAGGATTCACACTTACTGTGGGGGAATGGAATAGTATATGGGGGAGTACTCATCACACCATTTCTTCAACAATCTGAAGAGAATATCGGTGGAAGTTGATGGGAAGATTTTTTGCAACACCAGTAATCACAAAACACCTTGGTAGCTATAACTCAGATAGATGTTGGAGGGGATGTAGGGGAAGAGGAACACACTTACATATTTTTTGGAATTGCCTTTATTTAAAAAAATTACTGGGACAGAGTAGGACAAATCATTGTGGAAGACCTGTTTTGTCATGGCCTATAAACCTAAAAGAACTGGTCTTGGGTCTGGTCCCAATGGAACTAAAACAAGAAACACACAAATACTTGTTCAGAGTGATGGTTGTGGTGGGGCTTAAGGTGCTAACACAGAACTGGCTGAGTTCAAAAAGGCCTGATCTAGACCAATGGTGGAGCAACGTAAAAGATATTAGAGCTATGGAAGCAGTAACAGCCAGGCTAAGATTAATGGTAGAAAAATACAACTCAAGATGGGCCCCATACTTCCATTATATTACAAAAACTGAGAGTACCCCCTTTCTAGAGCAAATATTGACAGATTAAAGTAGAGGGGGAAGGGGAAGGGGGACATAGACAATAGGGTGAAAGATGGAGCTAGCAGTCTCATCATAATCCATTTAAAACAACAAAAAATCCAGAGAGGAAATAGCTGAAATTCTGAAAATACCCTAGAATCAGCTTAGAAGTATAATTATTATATCCCCTTGACAGACAGACCCAATAGAGCAAGAATAAAATAAAGACAAGGACACAGAGTGTAGTTTTTTTAGTAGTTCAGTTAATTTATTTGGCTTTTTTATTTATTGGAGGAAAGTACTATAGTTGCATAGCATCAAGTGTTACTAGAACATAAAATTGTTTGATGTTGCCCTATCTTAGTAAGGGAGCAGATAACCTTCCAATAGTGGTGTCATTTCCTGAACAGCAAGACAGTTAGTAGGAGAAAATGGAATGTAAGCACACATGACTGTCGGACAATGGCCAGAGAGGTGGAACAGCCAAGCAGGATTTCTATGAGAGAAGGAAACAGAATAAGTGAGAGTTATACATCTATCTGTTTTGTTTTATTGCATTAATTCTGTAATATTTTAAGGTCAAAGTATATTCTCTGTATAACAAATGTAAATCCTACCTGATATCTAAATGTAATATCCACTGTATTATCTGATCTTTTTTAAATGGAAAATGGCTCCCAATAAGAATAACATTTATAGTTAAAAAAAAAATCTTCAGAGTATGACTCTAGAAGTGAATATGAAATACCTAATTCCTCCAATTGATGGTCCATTTGTTGTTGTGCAGTACAGGGCCCTGTTTTCCTTTGTTCTGCCGCTTTGTGCATTTGTTTTTGGTTGCAGGACTTTGTAGAGATCTGCTGATGTCCGCTCGTTGGGTAAGGAAACTTCCCTGTGTTACAACCTGGCATTTGCCATTTCCAATGGCGCTTTGTTGATTTCAGTGACTGAGCTCATGTGTACATCTTGAGCTGCCTCTGATAGGGAGTTTTGTAAGAATGCTGCTGATGTAGAAGGTTTTTCCTTCTGAGATCTTGTCTGCCGCTTTTTGAAGCATCATTACTGGGCGACTCACCGACTTCGGAAGTGGGATCTCCGGGTCCGGAATCCAGGACCTGTTTGTGTGCTGGACCCAGCCAGCTCCTTCCAGCATTTTGCTGGCCATCCAACCTGCCTCTGTCCCCATCTGGGGAGAATCGTGCTGCGTGCTTGATCCATTCAGCTCCGGGGGATTGACTGCCCTGAAAACAAAAATGTTCTGTACTGTATGTGTCAATTCTCTGTGAGTACCAGGTTTTCCTTTTGGATTTTTTTTGTTGCAGAAGCTGTTGCTTTGGGGTGTTATAGTCCTTCTCCAGTTTTGTCAGTTGTGCTAAAAGTTCTGCTTTTTGTTCAGAGGCAGTCATTTCTAGCTGCCTTTCCACCTCTTGTAAAGAGATTTCATCCTGATTTACTGCAGTCTCTGAATCGGGTTTTTTTCCCCATATTTTCTGATTCTGTAGCTGTTGAGGATGCAACATCAGGGACGCTATGCTAACCACCCTCCACAGGGTGCATCCCAGCTGTCCCATTCACTGCCTGAGCTTCATCTGGCTCCTCCATCTCCTTGGCCAGCAGTCCCCCTACTGGAAGAGTAGCAGAATTTCCCCAATGTCCTCGCCAAATTCCCCCATTCAGTAAAAATACTGACAGCTTAAAATCTGTTTCAGTTGGCATCCATTTGTATCCCCCCCAACCCCGGACGAGGCTGCAAATAGGCAAAAAATTGTCTAGTCCTCCTTCCCGGTTAACAAAAATTAAAATAAATAAGTTAAATATACTATAAAATACTGTATATAGAGCCCATGAGCTGCACAGCAAGAAACTAATATAGATTAAACCAGCTGGCCTTTTGGTGTAGAGGGCTGAGGCGCTGACACCCTACCTTTTACCACACCAACAACCCAGGGTTGGGCGTGACTTTGGGTGTCAGAGGGTCGGCTGGGGTAAGAGGATCAAGCGTCCCATGAACTGCTGTCTTCTGGGGAGGGTGGAGGGGACGACTGCCGAGTACTGGCTCCTGGTGGGCTGCCAGGGGTTGGTGCATGCTTGGGGGTCATATGCCCTCACTGGGGGTATAATGGGGAGAAAACAATCGTCCAGTGCACATGAAGTCTGGCCCAGATGGCATCGCCATGCACGCACTCAAGCTAGCTCCCCCCAAGCCTGGCCTCCAGATCTTCCACGGTGTGTTGGGTAAGTACCCACTGTGAAGCAGCCTGGGGAGGGGAGGGTGAGGGGGTTAGAGCTTTGACTGCAGTTGGTGTGGGGGCTGAAGAGACCGTGCTGGATTGGGGGAACCATAGGACCCCCCCAGTCGAGGAGGTACCTAAAAGAAATCAAGAAAAAAAAAATATAGATTAAACCAGACAGTCCATCAATGTCCTCAGCCCCCTTAAAAAGGAGGAGTAGAGAAGTGCTGTACAATTGTTAAGTTGCACACAGTTATGTGTAATGTCAAAATAGTTTAAGCTAAATATGAAATACACCTTCAAGAGAACAATAATTGCCACTTAAAAAATACAAAAAAATAAGTGAATAGCAAAACATTATAAACAATTCAAATAGAGGTAAACTACTTATGCAAAACAGTCTCTAAAGGAGATCAAATGGAAGGGTTAACATGTCATAAAGAAAACTGTAGTAACCCATTAAAACAGGAACAGACAGTCTTTTTAATACTTTATTTTTATTAGTTTTACAACTAATACACAATCAAGTATAATCCATATGATGACAGTCCAAACAGAGACATTATCACAAGGACCAACGTCCATTAATCACAGGATAAAATATTGCATCCATCATACTATTGATACAGCATCGGGGGGGGGGAAGCCCCAACAAATATTCATGTAAATAGAGCTAAAGTTAAATTATTTACTGAAGTGGAGCCCATGAGCAGCATGGCTGTACCCTAAAATAGATGACTAGATCATCTTCCAAGAACTACCCTACCGGGAGAACATTATGTCATGCTAGTCTCTTGAATTTGGATTTTCTTTAATTATGAAAACACACTCTGTTATACTATAATAAGCCCAAAAAACAAACTTTAAATCACTAACATTGTGGCTGTATGAAGGAAATCTGTATTGTCGCTGTTCAATGAAAAAGAGTTAACTAGCTAAATAATCGAACTGATAGCCTCTAAAACGGGAGGTCTAACCAAGAGAGTAAACAGTTCCTTCAGATGTTATGATCGCACAGTCCAACACGTACAATACCGGAAAGAAAAAGAAAATTATTTTATACCCACTAAAACAGCCTTTTATCTAAAGTTAAGAGAGGAAAAATCAATACAAGCCCTCAGTTAGGCAAACCGAGTCCATCCTCGACTTCGTCTTCTTCCTCCACATTTTGTTGCCGCAGTTCCTCCTGTACTTTCTTGGCCCAACGGCCTGCATCCACTGGATCTGCGAAGGTCCAGACCCTACCCTGGTAAACAATACGCAACCTGGCAAGGAAGACGATGGAGTGGGGTATGTTAGCCTCTCTTAAGATGCGACGGGTCCCATCAAATGTATTCCACCTCTGCCTTGTCGTGTAACTAATGTCCAGAAAAATATGAATAGTATGGCCATCTTGATGGATCGGGCTACATTTCCTGGCCAACGCTAGGATTCAGTCTCATTCTCCCATGACTGCTGTAACCACAAGAAGAGTACGGTTATTATTTGCGACCTCCATACGAATGCGTGGCATGATGCGGTACACTTTCTAGATGTGGAAATTATCTGGGTACCCGTCTGCTTGAAGTTTCTTGGTGAACCAGTCTTTTATGAACATTACTGGATGGCCACCTTCAATTTCTTCTGGGAGACCCATGATTCTGATGTTTGCTGCCCATATCTGGTTTTGTAGGGTTTCTAATCACGCCATGAAATGTTGTTGTTCTTTCACTATCATGGCAGTCACACTGGTCGCCGCATCAGCCTGTTTTTTAATGTTGATCATCTCCGTTTTGATGGATGGTGTCTACTGTCGATTCGAACACAACTATTCTGGTGTTGAAGCCATCCATTTTTTGGCTCAGATCCGAGACCAAAGAGATTAAGCATTGCATTTTAGTCCCTAGAGATTGTAGGGTTTCAGTGTCAGCACTTAGGCCAGAATCAGTTTCAGCTACTGTTGCCGGGTGGGCCGTCCGACCTGCTGTTGCTTGCTTTCCTTTTCCAGAGTCAGTTTGTCCCTGATCTCGGTGAGGACTTCCCATTTTGTTCTTCATCCTGTACTTTTCCCACATATGTACTTAGATCCAATGTTAGGATTCAAATTTTAAACTTTTATTATTTTCAATATCGTCATGCAAAGAGCTGATATAGAGTGCATCTGGTCTGTCTGGCTCCACAGCGCCTCCCCAGGAACAGACAGTCTTAAAGTCTAAGAAAATTTGGCCACACCAGGAAACTATTCAAGAGCTCAGAACCTAAAATAAGGAAAAGTGTAGTCACCTTCAGGTAGGAGAATCTGAGTCCAAGTCACCCTGAACTTCTGAATCAGGTTGGCATGCCACATGTTTTTGTGCCCATTTAAGGGCATCTGCTGGATAGTTAAATAGAAAAACTTTACCATTGTGCACAATCTTAAGTCACACTGGGAATAGCATGCCATGCGCTACATTAGCTTCCCTACGCATGGGTCAGACTCTGTTGAAACATTTCTTCTTCTGCCTCATGGCAAAATGAATATCTGAAAAGATTTGGATCTGCTGTCTAACATACTAAAATGCCAGCAGAATAGGCCTAATGGTCTTTCGTGTCTGCTGGTTTGGTCAGCCCCCACCCTGGGAGCTGACCTTGCTGCCCCCCTTGCCTTCTCTGGCTTCTCCCGTTCCAGTTCCGGATATTCTCGCTGCACTGGATTTTGCTTCCAGAACCCTTCCCCTATACCTGTCCCACCCCCTCTTGAACCCCTCCACTGTCTCTGCCTCCACCAGCCCCCTGGGCAGTGCATTCCATGGCTCCACCACCCTCTCAGTGAAGTAGCACCTCCTCCTTTCTCCCCTGAATCTTCCCCCCTCCAGCTTCCACCCATGCCCTCTAGTTGCCCCCTCCTCCTTCCTTCGAAGCACCCTGACTGCTCCTCCCCTACTTACCCCCTTCATGTACCTGAAAACCTCTATCATGTCCATCTTGAAGAAGGTTTTTTTCTGTCAAGTGAGTACAAGAACCAAATCCCGGGTCCCAGCTCCATCAGTAACTGCTACAATGGTACATGGAGCATTGGGGTTATTAGGCCTTCCTCTAGGGGTGTCACAAAAGGCTTTCTGTAAGTTCACTGGCCTGTCCCAGAGCTCATCCCTGAACTGCTGCAGAAACCAATCTTCCAAAAATAAGAGAAGGTGATCCCCCTCACATCCTTCTGACATCCCAAGAAGATGAAGGTTGGAAGCCCTGTCGTGATTCTCTAGTGTTTCAAGCCGGGTAAGAAGGTGAGTGTTTTCCTTTACAATGGTAGCCACAGCCCCCATTGCTGAATCAGACCACTTGGTAGCCTCAGACGTAACAGTTTTCAGGGCATCCACTGAGGTTTCCAGAGTGACCACTCTGTTGGTAAGAGTGTTGAACTTGTCCGATAGCCCTGAAACTGTTTGGATCAGTCTATTTATTTTAAAACCCAAAGATTGAAGGGTCTCCTCCAACTGGCCTTCATCCACAGTTGCCGACCGTGTGATCGGAGCAGTCACAGCATTCTTATTTTTTGCTCCTTTCTGCAGCTGTTTCTCTTTTTATATCTTTCCCATGGTGGCACAAAAATCTCCCCACAACTGCTGATACTGTTTTTCCATAGCAGAATCAAACTAGAAAATGTATTTTTAAACAATAAATTATATTGGTAATGAAGGCTTAAATCTATAGTCGACATTTGCTCAGACTGCACAGCCCCCCAGGACACTACACACTTTTTTTTAACTTACGTGTCTTTATTTGTTTAGAGAGCAATTATCATGACAATGGTTTTAATCAAAGATGGTACAGCCACCAAAAAGTAATATAGACAAAGTTAATCTTGTAAATCACCATCTAAGTGGTACAGAAAGGTACAGTACGAATAAATCATAATTTAAAATACATATATTAGTTTTTGTTTATATTCCATACATCTTGAGGCTTTGTTTCCTCCTAGAAAATATGAAGCAAAAATAATTATCCGCGCTCATCATGCCACAAGAAAATACAGAAAGAGTAATATCCAAGTCTCTGCTCGACCATCTGCGACCAAATGTTCGCTTTTTATTCCACAGGTCTTTTCCCCCTATCTATATATTATTTCAGAGATATTGTCCTAGAACAATTTTCAAAGTTAATCTGTAACTATAACTTTCTATAAACTAAGTTTCCCCCTGTGGTTCCTCCAGGGAGAAGATGAAAATAAAAGAGATTCAACCAAATAAAGCTTATAAAACTTATAAATTCATTGTATGTGTCCTTGACTTTCTCTGTTGCTTCATGCAAGCAGATTTTGATTTAATATGCAGTTAATGAATATTGAGAATAAAGTGAAATGGAAGGGAGGGAGAAATTTAAGACATTAAGGCGTTACATCCTCCCCCGCCAGAAGCACATCTGACACCTGAAGAAAAATAAGTTCAAGTTAGGAACTGCTCCAAAACAGGCATACCCTCTGTTTCTTCTACATAAATATAGTATGGAAGCCATCTAGAGTTAAATTTCTCCACCTGGAATCTGAGTTTGGCTGTGACTGTTTTCATATTTTTAATAGCTTTAAGATTATCTAGCCATTGCCTCAGGGTTAATACATTTGGGGTAAGCCAGTTTTGGGTAATAACTTTTAATGCTGCCACTATCAAAATCAAAAACAAATATTCAGAGGCAGCTGTGTGAATCTCCACAAGTGGGCAGCCTAATACTAAATTTTCAAAAAGAGTGGTCTATGCCAGAACCCAGAATAAATTTAATAGTATCTTCTATTTGAGTCCAATACGCCTAGATTCTGGGACATTCCCAAAATATATGATAATGTGTTCCCTTGGAGCCACACACCCCCAGCAAAGATCTGAAGGGAAGGCGGCTTAATGCTTAGAGATCGTGGGAGTTATAAGAAACCATAGTAACAAACAGTAAGGTCTCACTCAACCCTCTCATAAATAAAATGCAGGCCAAAGTAGTAAATAATTTATAGTTTAGTTATGTTTCAGACTGCAACATAAAATGCAGATTTTTTCCTTATTTTGAAGTTTCATTCCCTTCATACTCAAAAAATTTTTTTTTCTGTATGCTCCATATTCATATTTATGATATGTGACATTTCAGAACATATCTATGTAACCCCCCTGTTACCCGGGGTTACAAGAATGTGGCCTTGTGAAAAAGGAACTGGTACACAGCCTCAAACTCTTGCCTCAGAGGAACGCATGGAAGAGAGTGGTGATTCCACTGCCCTGGCTGTGCAAGAAGAAGCCAGGGATCCATTTTTTTTGCCATTAAGAATGCGTAGCTGGCAGAACCAGGACTGGCCGCCCCCAAGCCAGGCCAGAGGTCTCAGGTTGACCAAAGGTAGTAAAGAGGAAAGACTGGTTTGTAGGAAAGCGAATGAAATCTAAGGGATGTCCTTTCCTACCTTTCCTCGGAGAGTCTGGGAGGAGATTGGAAAAAGCAGGAAATCCTGGATTTGGGAAGAAGCAATGAAATATGTGCATCTTAGTGCAAACAAGCATGTCAAGAACAGAATGTTTCAAGAAAAATACAGCCAGTGGAAAAGAGGCAGGACACTGTTTATGGACACTGTTCAAATTGTGGATGGAGAGGGACATGAAACCTTTCACAGTGTGAATTATGAGCGCCCAGATGGGGTGATAATTCCAGCACCTGACCCATTGTGCTATTGGCCACAATGCAAAGACCTTCCTGTGGAAAGCAGAGCAGTTGGTAGCCAGTGCTGCCATCCAGCCGTTGCCGTACCTATGTTGTTCCGCCAGATTGACGTTCCAGAACCAGGTGCCCCACATTCATCAGTTCTGCAGTGTACTGGCCTTTCCGAATCCATCGACTGGCCCACCAGATGACTTCAGATCCAGAGAGGACACCAGCCCAGCTGTATCCTGATTCATCACCTGGGTATCGGATGACTTCAGACCAGCTGTTTTCCTTTTTGTTCCTGTTCCACATTCCATCTCCAGAGATGACATCAACCCAGCAGTTTCCAGATGTGCCCTCCTGTCATTTCCCAGAAGATGTCCGCCCAGCTGTATTGGAAGAATGCTGCCAGGGAGACTCTTCGGCTGAGGACCAGGTGTGGTATCGTGTTGTTCTACAAGGGACTGGTAAGTCCAGACTTTTCTATTCTTATGACATTGCAGTACACACCCTACACTAACAGACTCCAGATGTTTGAACTGTCCTCAAAGACTCTTCCCTTCGGGACTTTGGCCTGCTAGAACTGTGCTTCACGGGCTCCGGCCAGGAGAGATTCTTTTAATGGACTTGCCTTCGGGCACTGTGGTCACTAGATGGGACTTTTAGGGCACTCCATCCCCAGATATTGTGTATTGTAAATAATGTCATTGTTTTCTACTGTTTTCTAATGTTTATACTGTTTTTTCTACTTTTCTAAAAAAAATCTTTTTGGGATTCTTCAGTGTTTTGATGGTGGGGTTTAGATAGACTGTGTATGCAGATTAGGGTGTGTGTTGTCTTTCTTTTTTGCAGGTGTTCCTGAAGAAGATAGAAGAGAAGACAAGAAGAGGAGGAGGGACTCAGTGGAGTTCCTCAGTAGTACTTTAGAGTGTAGTGTTTAAAGTACTGTTGTTGTTGTTGTTACTGTGTGTAACTTTTCCTTCTACAGGTATGGTTGCGGAGGAGTGTGGGAGTAATACATAGTGTATGGTATTTGCTCCTGGTGTGTGGTTGCATGGTGTCCAGGGTTGGAGAGGTCCCCCCTGTTTGTTTTGTTTTGGGAATTTTAAGTTAGAGGCAGACAGGTTTTCCCTAGAGGGCTAGGGGGATAGACAGGCTGTGGTCCTGAACGGCCGTAGGGGCCGCAGTACTGATCTAATAGGGCTATGCTCTGGACAGTTCTTCCAGAGCCACTGGGCACTCATAGTCAGCGGGTAGAGTAGAGGCTGCTGCATCAGTCGATGGCCTCTGGGCCCTTAGTGTTGCCTGCCTGTGCCTAGCACATGGTAGGATGGGGCCTGATCACCCCTCTCCATAGGTAGCACATAGGGTCGGATGGCCTAGGTCAGGTAACTAATGACTGCAGACAGTCATTTTCCTGGCCCAGGATGAAAGTACCCCCCCGTTACCCGGGGTTACAAGAATCCCAGTAAGACCTAGTGGTAGGCAGGGAAGGCAGCTTGTGAAACTCCAGTTAAATGGATTTCACACTGTCTCACTCTGTTCTCAGTCTCAGCTGAGACTGAGGGATGACATCATTTTAGAACTGTCGCAGCTGCATAAGCCACACTGGAATGCTGCAGTTGGAGGTTAGAGTAGAACGCTGGGGAATTTGAAGTTAGTTGAGTAGAGTCTGTTGCAGTCTGTAGTGGAGGTGCTCTGCTGTAAGCAGGCCCTCAGAGCTCTAAGCTCTGTCAAAGAGCTATTTTTTGTTTTATAGGTGTGTGTTCTCACCTGAACAGGAACACAAGAAGAGCACAGTAAAGTGGTAGAGACATCTTTTAGTGGTTCAGGGCCCCATCCCTGCGGGGATGGGGGGAAGGAATCAGCCTGCTTCCAGGGGCAACTCCCCTGGTCCGGCTAGGGAAAAAGAAGCTGCCTGATTTAAGTTCGGTGCTGAGGCACCAAGTTCTGGACGAGATTTCCTTTGGGAGAAAATGCCTGTGGGGCACCTGCAACCAAGGGGTGAGTTCGCTCTGCTAAAGGGCCAATGTGTTTTCACTTGAAACAAGATGAAACTAAAGTGACTGTTACTTTGGGGTCAGGAAAAGACAGTCGAGTGCAGTTTGGAAGATGTGGGGATTGGACTGCTTAACTCTGTGGGGGTTCTAGAGTAATGGACACTGCCACTTATTAAGTATGTTCAAGTTCAGCACAAATGGGATGTAAAGATAGTAGATTGAATGTGATTACATTTAAAGAGAATCTACACAGCAAAGTGTTTTCAAGGATGAGGTGCTACAGTCCAGAGAAATGGCCGGGTATGAATTATGGAAGCGAGAGGTGGGAGACCCCCTATCAGTAGCAACCAAATTCACCTCTATGGGTTTGCTCTGGGGCACCTGTTGCTTTCTCTCAGGTACTTGGCCGGTGCCTGAGGAAAGTGCCCAGACATGGGATTGATGAGGAAGATTCCCGTATGCAGCAGAAGTGCTCATAGGTGGTTTAGGGAGCCAGCAGTAAATGTTTCCATGCTATATGGAAAGTGTCCAAGTGGCTGACAAGGGAGCTGAGCCAGGAAAAACCCAGAGCAGTGTACAAGTTCGGGCTGTGTGCCCAGTGTGTTTCAGAGCCTGAGGGCTAAAGTGAATGAGGATGTGTTCTGATCTCCATAAATCTGCATTACCAGGAGTGTAGCCCCGTGGGGGGGTCCATCTATGCTTTGTTTATTCTGTTGGATGTGAATAAAAGTCACACTTTAGAATCCCACTTCTGGTATTGGGCATTACAGTTATTGCTTCCTTTGTCCGGAGTTACTTGGGTGTCCCTGTTGCAGAGTAGCCAAACCTAGCCAATGTGCCGAGTGACACATTTCTCCCCGAACCCAGTCCACCAGGTAGTGCTGTCAGATGGAAACGGCATACCTGGGTAGGGGTTACATCTAAGTTCCTTCTTCAGACTTGGAGCTGTAACTGTAGTGTATTACAAATATTTCTCTGTTTTATTTTTACATTTGTTTAGATACATTTATAGTTCCAAGTCTGAAGAAGGTTGAGTGAGACCTTACTGTTTGTTACTACTGAATTTATCCGCTCAGTCTCACTCCTCTGGACTATGTTAACTATCATGTCAATAAGGAATCAGAAGGAACCCAAGAAGACTTAATTGTGGATTTGAGTTATAAAAAAGTGACCACAAACCTTCCACCAAAATTCTCTCCACACCACGCCACTAACCACACCACAGCAGTAATCCCCTTGCCAACCTGTACATCACATGCCAGATGCCATTACACTCCCCCACAGCCTGCCCTGGGAACACTGGCCTTCAAACATGTGTGTATAATATGGCATGCAACATGCAGCGCACATCCACAGTGTACACCCATGGGACAGACACATGCCCAACAGTCACACAGACCTGTAGGCCATGGTCGTTCTGTCAGTGCACACACAGGGGAATAACCATTGCCAGGGCATGCCTGACTGTGGCCAGACAGCACACCACAGCTGCACAACAGTATCAACCACATATAGGCCTGTCCAATGTGAGTGACACCCAGCAGGAGCTGCCCCTGTCACCACCAGCAAGACACACCTGCAGGCCACCTGCCTACAACCCCACCAACACCCACTGTTCATGTAGCGGAATCACACATTGTGATGCTGTAAAGACACATCACAACCTGCACACATGGTGCCAGTATGCCAACCCAGTTGTACCAGTACACATTGACACTGTGCCTCCATATTCCTTGTACTGTAGAGAACCACCATACAGGTCATGGCCCCCACACACACACACACCTGTGCCACCAGTGCACCTATTGGGTTGCACACAGCACAATGGGGAACACCACCACCATCACTGGATTGGCCCATGGCACATGCAGCACCGTGTCCATCCATGGTTCCAGACATGCTGCCACACCCAGGTGCATGGCCAGTGCTGGTCATTCATCACCCCACCACACACATACATGGTGTACCCCACCCATCCCACTGTCAGCACACCCACACACAGTACTTGACGTGTGACACGCCACCACAGCCAGCAGACTGTGATGCACACTGCATGATGATGGGTTGACATTGCACAATGCCCCATACCATGACACACCACACAGTCCCAACATGGAATGGTGCACCACACATGTGGAACCATGACATGCACCACAGATGCAGGCCCAAACCGCAGGGTCCCTGTCATCGAGGCACAAGTCAGGAAGCATAGGAAAACCAGGAGCAGTTGTAGAATTCACAAAAAATATTTATTTACAGTATCAGTAACATAATAAATAAACTTGTTCAGTGTAACTATTTACAAAGAAGAAATACAATTTTACTTCAGTCTCTGTGTGTCCATCTCTTCTAATCTCCCTTGCAGTTGCAGCTTAGCTCTTATAAGTCTTTTCAACCCCCATTCTTAGCAAGCATCCTGTTTTTGTAAATACCAGGCAGGGCTGCTAGAACACAGTGTGCTTGAACTGAGAGGCCCCGTTTTACAGCTTTTGAAAAAGGCTGGAAGATTTGCACTCAAGTAACCTCTAGAGTTTACAGCAGCTTTCTGCAATCATCTCAAAATATAATTACAGTCAGACCTGGTTAATCCGTAAGCATTTGTGTTAGCTCAATTTTCAACGTAATAAAAATCTACATATTAACCAGACATTGACCAGATAATGATTTTTTTAAGGTTTCAAAGATTTATTACTGTAAAGACATTTACTTTTTAAATACAGTGCAAAACATATATGTACTGTACATTTAAAAAAAAAGCACCAATAATTTATAGGAGGAATTTAAATTTTATCACAACAGCAGTGTTTATCCGGAGCAGAACCAGGGCTCACAGCTTGACAGCTACCTTGAAGACAACTCCAGTCTGTTTAAAAAATTTTCAGTAAAATAAGGAGAACTGCACTGCTAACTTTGCCATTCTACTCCTTATTCACACAGGACAAGGACAACTCCAGACCGTATAAAAATTTTAATTACAATAAGGAGAACTGCCACTTTAAGGACTGGGACCGGGAGAAGCTTGACAGCTAGCCGGGGAGCAGAACGCTGGAGTCCAGGAACTGAATGATTTAAAAAACGAGCTAAAACAAAATCTTTTTTGTCTTATAGCAGAACCGGGAGTAGGATCAGGAAGAGTAGTCACAGGACAGACTTGGGGAGAACAGCTGGTGGGGATCGTGGCTCAGTAGAATGCGGCTGTTCAAATCTTTTTTTTAAAGGAGAACAGAGCTCTTAAATTTCTCTGGTGGGGAGAAGGATGGTAGCGGACCACAGCATAACTAAAGACTAAATCTTTTTTTTGTCTTACAAGAGAACCAGGAGCAGGAACGGGGCTCTTAAATTTCTCCGGTGGGGAGTAGGATGGTAGCGGACACCGGGAGAAGCTTGACAGCTAGCCGGGGAGCAGAACGTTGGAGTCCGGGAACTGAATGATTTAAAAATCAAGCCATTTAAATCTTTTTTTTTAAGTAGAATGGGGCTGTTTAAATCTTTAACTTTAAGGCAAGGAGCGTGGCTAAGCAGAATGGATTTACTGTGGCTTTGTTTTCTGTTGCACCGCTGAAGTAACACACCAGAGGGGATCACTGGACAGACTTGGGGAGATCAGCTGGCAGGGATCGTGGCTTAGTAGAATGCTGCTGTTTAAATTTTTTTTTAATGCCAAAAGGGGCTCTTAAATTTCTCCAGTTGGGAGTAGGATGGTAGCGGGCCGCAGCATAACTGAAGACAGAACAGGGCACCGGGAGAAGTTTGACAGCTAGCCAGGGAGCAGAACGTTGGAGTCCAGGAACTGAATGATTTAAAAATCAAGCCATTTAAATCTTTTTTTTTAAGCAGAATGGGGCTGTTTAAATCTTTAACTTTAAGGCAAGGAGTGTGGCTAAGCAGAATGGATTTACCGTAGCTTTGTTTTTGGTTGCACTGCTGAAGTAACATACCAGAGGGGATTAAGAGTGCTTGCGATTAACACCAAGTTGAAAACCTGTTAGCACCTCCACCTAAGCTCAATATAAAAATGGATTAAAGAGATCACAGTGAATAGGAATTAATTGGACTAGTTAAAGACAAATGCAAATGGATTCGGATTCTCAGTTTTACGTATTAAAGAGGTAATTAACATGAGAAGAAATCCGTTTGCATTGTGTCTCATTCGGAAAGTCAGACATACAGACTAATGAGGCACGGATAAACCAGGTCTGACTGTATATATATTTCAACAGTAACATTATATATTTTCTAAACAAAAGTGATCCCATTATCAGTTACATTTTCATACAATAATTTGCACATACTTTTATATTAGCGTATATGCAAGGGAGGAAAAGACAGACAGTAAAAGAGAACTGAAAGACAGTGAGAGGCAAAGAATTGTGAGATTGTTGAGGTGATCAAATCCCAAGTCTCACAGGAGAATTGGGTTGCGCAACCAGACAAAGAAGAGACAGAAAAGGAAAGATCCTTGCATTTTAAACACTTTCTCCATAACAAATCAGGCAGGGTCTTATTCCACCCTGTCACAGTCCCACCTTGTCGACTGGTGGTTTGGCTTACCCACAGTGGCATGCCACTGTTGAACTAAGAGGACCCCAACACTGGTTGCAACACATGCCTGCCAGAATACAGTGATCTGACACTGTGCACAGAGTGTGACACTACTGAGCCCTGTGGCACATGTTGTTCTGGCATGCTGCGCAGGACACATGTTGTAGGTCAACATTCTCTGGTGTCCAGGTGAGGGCCTGTGTATGCCCATTTGGGCTGGTAATCAGACATTGCATGACAATGCACAGTACACAGCATAGGCAGATGTAGGGCATGCACATGCATGAATGACACACAGACACAGTATAAACGATGGACAACAATGTATTATGAACAACAAAGCAATACACCACAACATTATAAAAGGCATATGGATAGGTAGACAGTGTAATGTGCACAACTACAAAAACAACAGAGATGTAACAGTGCAACAATTAACAGCATTGTACACAGTGCTGGCCACAATCTAAATGATCGTACACCTGAGTACGGTCTACACTATGTGCCCTGTCTGTGGCACAACTGCCATGTAGCACATAGAGTCCTGGACAATGTTGTATTCAGCATGTCCATCAGTTAGTGTCCACCAATGCATTCGAGGTGGTCCAGCAAGTCATGCACATCATTGTTCGTCATAGAAATATGATGTGCCAGGGGCCAAATGCACATGCTGAGGCCCTGCACAATGTCACAGAGGGTGGGAAGCTGCAGTTATTCATCGTCGGCACCCCCGGCATCCATGTCATGTGATGCATCAATAGCACTCGCAGGCTGCACAGGTTTGGGGGCAGGCCCCATGGCCCCATGCACAGGGGCATCCCCATCATCATCTTGGTTATCCCTCGCCTGTCCAGCCACACACACATTGCCATCATCCGCGGTCATGTCCACTGTGGCATCGGTGTCGGACTGTCCCTCATCACCGTTGGCTGGCACCACATGTGGAGGCTGTTGCTGCTGTTCCACTGGGGCTGCCTCTTCCTCTGTATTGTCCTCTGTACCCTCCTTCTGTGCCTCCTGCTGACTGCCCTGGGCCATCCTCCTTGTTCTGGCAGCATAGGCCCTTGCATCACACCTCTTCAGGTGGTGCATTGCTCGGTCAAGGCTACGCCACCGGAGCCAGCCCAGTGACACTGGGGGTTGAGGTGCTGGATGCCACACCTCACGCCATGCTGGCGACCTGGGTTCGGACGTGAACCCGAGCCATCAGGGGTCAGTGGGGGGGGATAAGGATTGAGCATTCGGCGGACTGCTCTCCAATCCCCGGGGAGGGATTCAGGGAGCCATCACTCTGCAGTGGCCCCGGTGATAACCAGGGGCACTTCTACAGCTGGCATAGAAGGATGGAGTGTGGCAGACATGGGCACATCCATGCCCTGAAGTCATTGCATGCTTGCACTCCCGGGGCTAGAAAACACCGGAAAATGGCACAGCACAGACCGTGCCAGCTTGATGGCCACACTCCACCGGCCAAAGATGCCTGATGTGCATGATGGTAATGGTTCCTCATCTGGGGGGGCAATAGGAGGTGCCCCTCTCGAAGACAGCTGCATATGCCAGCTGGGCGTGCAACGTCGGGATCGGAGGTGGAAGTTGGAGCGGTGGCTGGATTAAGGCAGGTCAGTGGCTGCAAGGGGTAAAATATATGATAAACAAAATGACTATACCACCGAGCTACACAGCCCTTCTGTCCCCTCTTCACACCAGTGGTGGCACCTGCAACACAATGTGACAGACTGTGAGGAAATGCAATGCATGTGTGCACTTATGAGTCCACAGAGAATTCATGTTGCACTGACTGCACATGCAAGGGGTGGCATGCCCTTGACATGCCATACCATGTGTTGCTCACCACAGCTGCAATATGCACTGTTTGTGTATGGGGCACAATATCCAGATGGTGTACACAGTGCATGTGCCCTACCCCTAACAACATTCACAGGTGGCACTGATGGCCCTGCAGCTGTGTGCCTATATGTGTGTGTGTGTGCGTGTGCTGCAACATGTGCCATCTGCACATGACACTATCAGTACCATTGTGCGGCCTGTCACAGCATTGTGTAGTGCACATGCGACACATGCATGGCACTGCTGCATGGCAGCGAGTGTATGAGGGAGTCCATCCCTGTGAATGCATACCGTATCCTGTGTGTCACCCTTGCAGCCTGACATGCCCTTGTGTCCCCCTGTGTGTGCAGCCACAAACATGTCAGAGGGACATGTGGCCTGTACGCATGACATAGGATGCAGATTGTTGCCTCAATGTCTGCAGCTGCATGTGTGGCCTGTGGCCACAGGCACAACATCCAGCTGACTAGTGTGCATCACTGGACCATATGTCACCACAGACACACACAGCACATGGCTGCTGCCATGCCTCCCCCCTGCAAGTTGGGCCCTACACAATACATTACAATGATGCATGTTGGATGTACACGTACCTTGGCACCATTGGGCATCACATGGGCCTTGTCCCTCTCCACCCTGTCCATGTCTCATGGGCCTCTCATGCTCTTCATTGGTGTTGACCTCTCCTGCTGAGACACAATATTGCATGACATCATCGGTACACAGCTGTGCATCCATGGTCTTTGTGGTGCGCTGTGTATCAGTAACAGTTGTGGTAACATACATACCTGCCTGCCTTGGCTGTCCTCCTCACATCTGGATGTCTGCATTGTGAGCCATCCTCTGCAGGTAGGCCAGGAGCCGACCCTTCCTCCAGGCAAGGTCATTCCACTGGTGTCTGACCTGCCTCATGGTCCTCCTGATACCAGACACTGCCTGGAGCCTGTTACCAATGGTGGACCACACCCTTTCCCTGTCTGAGGGACTGGACTGCTGTCTGCCCTGTGGGAACAGCACCCTAGACTATTGCTTAGCCAGGCTGATGAGGAGTACAGTCTCATCATCTGAGAGGTTAGGTGTCCTGCTTCAGCATGCCATTGCTTGGTGCCCCAGCACCTCTTGTGTGCTACTGGGATTTAGCTGTCCCCTGACTGCCTATGCATTGTGTGTGCCTGCTGTAGCTTGAGCTGCACTGTCCTGTTTGGCCTACTGCATGTGCAAGCGCTTGCCTAGCACATGCTGTAACATGTGCTGTGTGAGGCCTGTTATGTCCCTGCATTCCCACTGCTCCGACCACATGCAATGCATGTTGCATTGACCAACGTCACACATGCAATGCATCGGCATTGCGGCAAACTGTCCTGTGACACAGCATGCCGCAACGCAACCCTGCATCACCACTGGTTGTCCCTTCAGGGTGCTTTCAGTGCCAGTTGCATGGTGTGTAGTCACAAACTGCATCTGTTGCACATCACACTCCAGTGCTGGTGCGGGGGGGCTGCCTGCTGTCAGTACCACTGTGTGCCACCCCACATGGCCTGCTGCCGTAGGTATGCCACTATCCATCCATGTCCTACTGCCACAGGTGCACAGCGGCTGGTCATGTGCCACACCTTGGGCTGTGCTGCATGGTTTGTGCAGCTACCCACCGCCCATGTTACTCCTTGTCAACATCACTGGAAGTGCTCATTGCGCCTACCACATAGTGTCATTACATATAGGCACCAACACTGGTATGCTGTGTGTGGCATGTTGGCACTGTTGTGCTGTAACCAACTCATGCTGTCTGCAAGGCCCACCCAGTGCTCTGACTGCAGTTCCTGGCACACAACATGTCATGCTATTCTATTCACCATATCAGACATACATCGCTCACCCCCTGTTTCACGTGCATGCAACACCCACCTGGCCATGCATGATGCTGCCAATGTCATGGTTTCATGTGCTGTCTTGGTCTGTGCACAGTCAATGGGCACCTCTTTGTCAACAGTGCTGCCACTGCGTGTCTGCAGGCCCAGGCGGTGACACCTCTGTATCACCGCAGTTGGTCCTGTCCACTGGCAGTGTGTGGCCACTCCACGTGGGTCCCCAGGTACTTGGCACTGCTTTGTTGTTCTCTGCAGCACCATGGCATTGCTACCCAATGTCCCTGCAGTGTGTTACATACATGCATGAGTGCGGCCTTCATATGGCCTCAGTGCTGTGGTCCATGCCCAACGGGACACCATGGTGGTGTTGCTGTACTTGTGCCCTTGCACAGTGTGTGTGGTGTTGTGTGCTCATCCAAAGTGTGGCCTGATCAGGTTTGCACGCATGCCAGTATATGTTGTAGCTGGGCTCATCATCGCCAGTCAATGTCAGGCCTTGTCTCCTCCGCCTCCTCCTCAGTGTCACCATCAATGCCAGGTGCCTGTTCATCCTCTGGCATTGGTATGCTGTGTTCGAGTGCAATGTTGTGCAGCATGCAACATACAATGAAGATTTTGCATGCTATTACTGGTGCGTACTGCAATACGCCTCCTGATCTGTCAAGGTACTGGAACCTCATCTTGAGGATGCCGAATGTGTGCTCTAGCATGCTGCATGTTACTGTGTGGGCATCATTGTAGCATTGCTCCGCTGCACTCTGGGGCCGTCTCACCAATGTCATCAGCCATGGCTATTGTGGGTATCTGTTGTCACCTGTGGGGGGGTTACTGTTGTATCCACATGCTTCACATGTCCACCTGTTCTCTGTGTGTATGTGTGTGTCTTACCTATCAGCCAGCCATCTGTGAGTGTTCCATTCTGGAATACCTCGCACACTCCGCTGTTCCGGTAGATGTATGCATCATGTGTGGCTCCAGGATACTGTGCCACGACATCCAGTATACATCACCTGCTGTCACAGATGATTTATACACTCATGGAATGGTATCCCTTGTGATTCACATAGCTGTCTGGTTCATCCAGCTGTGCCCTTATGGCAATGTGTGTGCAGTCTATTGCACCGAGCACATGTGGGAATCCTGCTGTGTTGTAGAATCCCTGCTTGACTGACAGCTGCTCATGGGTGTCTGTGGGTAGGCAGATGTGTAGCTGTGACCTGTGTACCAGGGCCTCCATGAATGCTCTCAGGCAACATGATACAGAAGGCTGTGAGATTCCCACTGTGTCGCCACTTGGTGTCTGGAATCCACCACTGGTTAATACATGTAGGGCTGCACATACCTTCACCTCTGTTGGTATGGCATGGCCTCTACATGTCCTGCTTCTCATGTCGGCCTCCAGATCATGGCATAGCTGTGCAATGGCTGCCTTGCCAAGCTGATATTGTGCAATGCACTGATCCTCTGTCAGTTCCATGTGTGAGGTGCATGGGCAGTACACTCCTGTGGCATGCCTCCTGTGTCTGTGTTGTTGCTGTCTGTGTACCTGCTGCATCTGTCCCTGTGGCTGCTGTACAACACCACCCTGTTGGGCTTCCTAGCAGGCACATTGCCTGTGGCGTAGAATGGCTAGCCATATGCCCAGTAGGGCCAGTGGTGCAAACATCCAATGAGGTGTCTCTCTTTGTCTTGCTGCAGTCCTGTGTGTCAGTTCTGTAACACTACCCCTGCCTCTTCCTTTCCTTTTTCTAAGTCCCCTTAGTTCAGCTCGGAGTGGTCTAACAGGTGTTTGTCATTTCATGTTTGGTGCAGGTTTGTGACTTGTACTGCTGCATCCTGCATGCCTTGCCCATGTCGCAATGCACCTTACGTCATGGTGCTAGCCGGCATATGGCGCTGCGATGGCACAGGGGGTCATTGCTGCACTGTTCTTGTTTTCATGCACCATGTGTTTGTGAATGCCATCTAGCTTGTGTTTAGGTGCAAGGTGCTACTTGCATCATTCTGCTTGACACAAGCACCTTGTGTCTTGGTCCCACATTTGAAAATTGGGCCCTCAGAGTTTAAGCCTTTTGAAGACACCTGTAGACAGCTAGCACCCATAAGATAAAATTCACAATATCCTGTCAGAATGGTCATTTGCTGCTCAAATCCTGGCTAAAACATCATGGGCTTTTGAACTGACTTCATAGAAACATAGACTTTGATGGCAGATAAGGACCACTTGGCTCACCCAGTCTGCCCATTTCCCTACCTACTGGATAAGCTGCAGATTCTAGTTAACCAACAGCCTACTTCCTGCAACCCCCCACTATAATTGCCTTGTGTCTGTCCCATGCATGTTTGAATTCCCCCACTGTTTTAGACCCAACGACCTCCTCAGGAAGGCTGTTCCATGTATCCTCCACTCTCTCCGTGAAAAAAAATTTCCTCACATTACCCCTGAGCCGTCCCCGCTATCTTTAAATTGTGCCCCCTTCTTCTTACACATCTCTTTTTCTGAAAGATGCTACCCTCCTGGACTTTGTTGATTCCCTTGAGGTACTTGAACGTTTCTATCATGTCCCCCATCCCTCCTTTCATCAAGAGTATACATATTAAGCTCTCAGTCTCTCTTCATATGGTTTCTGATGCAGACCCTGCACCATTTTAGTTGCCCTCCTCTGGACTGCTTCCATCCTGTCTATGTCCTTGCGTAGATGAGGTCTCCAAAACTGCACACAGTACTCCAGATGGGGTCTCACCAACTGTCTGTATAGAGGGATAGCCACTTCCCTTTTTCTACTTGTGATGCCCCTTCCTGTGCATCCCAGTATCCCCTTGGCTCTCCTTACCAACTTCAGTTACTTTCAAGGAAGATCCTGTAAGATTCATGACTATGCAAGCTGATTTTATTATCTGTTTCCCTTGGTTAGTTAACTTAGGAGAATACCCTTTAATCAGCTATCCCCAAGCCTTTGACAATAACTTGTCAGTTTCCTGGCAAGCAAGCTGGCCTTCAGGTCAAAGGAAGGTCAAACCCCTATTAACAGAGATCCAGTCTCTCTCTCCCCCTAGGTGCCTTTGTAGTAACACTGGCATTTCTGGTGGCATGTACATATACACAAAATTAAATTTAAAAAAATTATATATATATATACACACACAACAGAATTATATCTACAAATAAGGACTGGCAGTTGGGTAGCTTGCCACAAGGATGACACGTTGAAATGTATATTCCAAGAATTTCCTTTATTGTCTTTCAATCAGTCACCTAATTTATCTAACCTAATTGTCAGGAGCAATTCTACATCTGACCAAAGCAACAGAACACTAGGCAGCACTAAACCCTGCAATAGTCCTAAATGTAAGACACGTGAGCACATTTCCACTTCAGATTAATCAATATCCCCAAAAACAAACAATTCAGGATCCAGGGGAATTATATATGTACATCTCAGAATGTTGTTTACTACATTCAATGCAAGAAGTGTCCACATATAGGCTATCTGGGGGGACCTGACAACCCCTTCAAACCCAAATTAACTCACATAGACACAACACTAAAATGAACAAGCATTTGTTAATGCCAAACGTTTCCTGACTGTATGTTTTTTGTTTTATTTTGACCCTAACTTTGAAGATACAATGCTTGTTTTATGATTCACCTGATAGACATGACATGTTCATCAGATTCCACCGACAAGGTCTTTGAGGGGGCATTTTTGTAACGGAGACCACAGCATAACATAAATGCAAGCATTCTCCTAGTCGCCACACGGAGGACTTTAAAAGGAAACCAGGTGAGTTGAGCTGGCCCGAACATGGTATTCTGGACTCGGGAGATTTAACTCTACTTACTTATTAGAGCACCAGTAGTAGTCATGTTAACATCGGTCCTTGGGAAAGGAAGGCTATGCATGATTATTACATGCATATTTACTTTCACTCCACTGCTCGAGCACACTCCTCTCTCCACAACACAACTGTCACCGCAAATGTTGGTCGCCGTTTCCCTGACACACAGTGGACAGGACAGATTTGCAGAGCTGCGTCGGCACTACTAGGGGCAAGGAATAGTAACATGGGAAGGTGGTCTCATGGATCTTTCTCTGTCAATGTTGAAGGGACTTGGTCTGTCCTGCCCTCACTCTCTGTTTTGCTTTCTGCATGGTTCTTACAATTGCTGGTTTCAGACATGCTGTGGTACAGACTCACAACAGTGACAATGAGAGGCATGGAGAGATGGAGCCTTGATCTCCTAGAGGCTGGCAGTATAGCCTAGAGGTTAGAGTTACAAGATGTGAATGAGCTTGATACATCCAGCAGACATACCTGGGTTTGATTCCCACAAACTCCACTTGCATATTGTGTGACTCTGAGCAAGTTACTTAACCTCCCCAGTGCTCTCAGGGAAACCCCTGAAAACAGGCACTTGTGCCTAGTGGGCCTTACCCGGTTAACAAAGAATAAAAATAAAATCACTGCAGGGGAAAAATTCTGTTTCGGGATTCATTGTGGTAAACAGAACAGTGGGCGACAGTGACAAACACAGGAAGTTTTGGTTTGCAGGAGGGCATAGACAGACAGTGTTGTCTTGTAGTGACATTCTACCGAGCAGTAATTATTTCATGGGGGAGCCAAGCAGGAACAGAGAGAGACACATAGGACACAGGCAGAAAAAAGCTCTTCACTGTCCCATGTACAGCTCTGGGGTCACTGTGCACTTTGTCCCCAGAGATCTGCGAGTTGGGTGGGTGGGAAGACCAACAGCGACCAGGGGAAAATATTTCAAATGTTGTGTTGCACGCACTGTTGTAACATGCTGTGATTCACTTTACGAAGTTGAAGTTTGGAGTCACAGCGTGGTTCTACTTGAACCTTCAATCACTCAGGCATTGTCATGGCTGTCACTCCACTTCTCACTCCTGCCTTTGCCATTGCTGGGAGGAATCATGTAAATGAAATGAACCAGCCACTGTCTGATAGGAGTGGCTGATTCATTTCAAGTACACAGTTTCAGCTCACTAAGCAGTGCGCAGTGTCACAACGGCAGGGCCAGATTAAGGTTCGATGGGGCCCTAGACCTGAGGGAAATCAGGGTCTCTGGGGCCCCATTTCTGTTGGTCACGCCCCCTTTTTTAGCAAGCCCGTCCATTATGCCAAGCCCCGCTCCTTTCCATTTTTTTGTTCATAAATTAAATTGTTTGGTAACTGGATAAGGCCCACTAGGCACAAGTGCCTGTATAGTAGTCCAAGGAAAAAAATATCTGTAATTATCCATTATCAGGCTTGCATGTAATTAAAAAAAACATTGCAAATAAATAAGCTAAATATCCACAGCAATTCAAATTATTAATGTTTCCCTAAACACAGAATGACTTGCAGCTCACGCTGAAACAACCTTTTCAACCGGCTGTTCCACATGGTATATCAGTTCAATCTACCAGAAGACCGAGAGGTCAAGGAAGACAATTAAAAGCTGTATTTACCCTGGTTAGTAGGATTGCAGGAATATTTTAACTATCTTCATAGCAATAATCAGTATTGTAAACACTAATAAAATATACATAAAAGTTCAGAAGTTATCCTTTAGATTCATCAATTAAAAGTTTTTCGCCACTCACCATGCATAGATTAAGGTTACTGACATCAATCTTCTTATACAGCTTCTGTCTTCATCTGTAGGTGCTGGCTGCCTGGCTCAGTTTGTAGCACCAACATTGTATTCTTCATTTCTTGCAGTGCTTCACTGGGGTCACAGGCTTGAGTTGTGGCATTTTTCATGGTACTCTGGCTCAGGGTACTGGCATCAGTCTTCTCAGACAGCTTCTGTTGTCTCCATCTCCAGGAGCTGGAGCACTTTGTAGCACCAGCGCTATTTTGTGTGCTTCACTGGGGTCACAGGCTTGAGTTGTGGCATTTTACACTGTACTCTGGCTCAGGGTGCTGGCATCAGTCTTGTCAGATAGCTTCTGTCGTCTCCATCTCACGGTGCTGGAGCACTTTGTAGTACCCATGTTATTTTCTTCATTTCTTGCAGTGCTTCACTGGGGTCCCAGGCTTGAGTTGTGGCATTTTACACTGTACTCTGGCTCAGGGTATTGGCATCAGTCTTGTCAGACAGTTTCTGTCATCTCCATCTCACAGTGCTGGAGCACTTTGTAGTACCCATGTTATTTTCTTCATTTCTTGCAGTGCTTCACTGGGGTCCCAGGCTTGAGTTGTGGCATTTTTCACGGTACTCTGGCTCAGGGTACTGGCATCAGTCTTCTCAGACAGCTTCTGTCGTCTCCATCTCCAGGAGCTGGAGCACTTTGTAGCACCAGCGCTATTTTGTGTGCTTCACTGGGGTCACAGGCTTGAGTTGTGGCATTTTTCATGGTACTCTGGTTCAGGGTACTGGCATCAGTCTTGTCAGACAGCTTCTGTCGTCTCCATCTCACGGTGCTGGAGCACTTTGTAGTACCCATGTTATTTTCTTCATTTCTTGCAGTGCTTCACTGGGGTCCCAGGCTTGAGTTGTGGCATTTTACACTGTACTCTGGCTCAGGGTATTGGCATCAGTCTTGTCAGACAGTTTCTGTCATCTCCATCTCACAGTGCTGGAGCACTTTGTAGTACCCATGTTATTTTCTTCATTTCTTGCAGTGCTTCACTGGGGTCCCAGGCTTGAGTTGTGGCATTTTTCACGGTACTCTGGCTCAGGGTACTGGCATCAGTCTTCTCAGACAGCTTCTGTCGTCTCCATCTCCAGGAGCTGGAGCACTTTGTAGCACCAGCGCTATTTTGTGTGCTTCACTGGGGTCACAGGCTTGAGTTGTGGCATTTTTCATGGTACTCTGGTTCAGGGTACTGGCATCAGTCTTGTCAGACAGCTTCTGTCGTCTCCATCTCACGGTGCTGGAGCACCAATGCTATTTTCTTCATTTCTTGCAGTGCTTCACTGGGGTCACAGGCTTGAGTTGTGGCATTTTTCATGGTACTCTGGCTCAGGGTGCTGGCATCAGTCTTGTCAGACAGCTTCTGTCGTCTCCATCTCACGGTGCTGGAGCACTTTGTAGCACCAGCGCTATTTTGTGTGCTTCACTGGGTCACAGGCTTGAGTTGTGGCATTTTACACTGTACTCTGGCTCAGGGTATTGGCATCAGTCTTGTCAGACAGCTTCTGTCATCTCCATCTCACAGTGCTGGAGCACTTTGTAGTACCCATGTTATTTTCTTCATTTCTTGCAGTGCTTCACTGGGGTCCCAGGCTTGAGTTGTGGCATTTTTCACGGTACTCTGGCTCAGGGTACTGGCATCAGTCTTCTCAGACAGCTTCTGTTGTCTCCATCTCCAGGAGCTGGAGCACTTTGTAGCACCAGCGCTATTTTGTGTGCTTCACTGGGGTCACAGGCTTGAGTTGTGGCATTTTTCATGGTACTCTGGCTCAGGGTGCTGGCATCAGTCTTGTCAGACAGCTTCTGTCGTCTCCATCTCACGGAGCTGGAGCACTTTGTAGCACCAGCGCTATTTTATGTGCTTCACTGGGGTCACAGGCTTGAGTTGTGGCATTTTACACTGTACTCTGGCTCAGGGTATTGGCATCAGTCTTGTCAGACAGCTTCTGTCATCTCCATCTCACAGTGCTGGAGCACTTTGTAGCATCAATGCAATTCTCTTCATTTCTTGCAGTGCTTCACTGGGGTCCCAGGCTTGAGTTGTGGCATTTTTCACGGTACTCTGGCTCAGGGTACTGGCATCAGTCTTGTCAGACAGCTTCTGTCGTCTCCATCTCCAGGAGCTGGAGCACTTTGTAGCACCAGCGCTATTTTCTGTGCTTCACTGGGGTCACAGGCTTGAGTTGTGGCATTTTACACTGTACTCTGGCTCAGGGTATTGGCAGTCTTCTCAGATAGCTTATGTCATCTCCTTTAGAATTATGATGTTTGATAGTGCTTTAATCAGCCTACATTTGTTTCTTCCTCGATTTAAGTTGGGCAAAGTCACTGATGAGATCATCAAAGTCTATGGTCTTAACCAGTTTACTTTCAATAGATAAAATAGTCAGGGCATTGAGTCTTTCCTGGTCCATCGTGCTCCTTAATTTATTCTTGACTCTACTCAAGGTTGAAAATGACCGTTCTCCACTGCAGTTTGCAGCTGGTGTGCACAAATATATACGAAAGGCAGCTTCCACATTTGGGAATGTTGACTCCAGTCTTCGAGCCTTCAAAAGTTTACACAGGTTAAGAACATCTTTATCTTCTTCACAAGAAACAAATGATGTGAATTGTATAAATTCATCAGTGAACGACTCCTCCAAATCCTGAGGGTATGCAGCAACTAGACTTTCTGCTCGCTTCTGTATCTCATTTACATTCAGATGAGGAAAGTCTGTTAACACTCCAAATTTTTTCTGTAATATATCATAAGCGTCTTTTCTTTTCTGCAGGGCAGCACTTAGTGTGTCGATTATCACAAGAAATGTCTCAGCACGAAATTTTTCCCTACCTGTTAATGGTGTTTCATTTCTTGGTTCATCAAACATGTATTTGCGATGCCTTTGCCTACGGATGTCTGCTTGGTACGATGTTTCCGGGTCAACCAACGTTTTTGCTTTCCTTTCATACTCATCAAAATTGTTGCGTATCTCTTGGAGGAATCCTGTTAGAGATGAATATAAATCCACCACCATCTTCAAAGAAATGCCTACTTTCTGTAAACTCTTACTTGTGGCATGCAGGCGCTGTAATACTGAATTCCAGATGGCTGTCATTAGTGCAGTTTCCAACAATTCCATCTTCTCTGCCAGACTTTCAGCTTCCATCCTTGTGCTTGGTCCTTTCTGAAGGATCATCAGCCATGTTCTGTAATGCAGTCTTCATGTGTTGATAGCCACCGAACAGGGCACTGCATGCATCTGCTCGAGCAGACCATCGAGTAACTGAAAGTGACTTTGGTACTCTCACCTCACTAGGCAACTGCTGCCTCATGATATGCCAACAATGTGTGGAGGCTGAAAAGAATGTGTACAGTGCCTGAAGAAATCCAAAAAAAGATACAGCCTCTAAACAGCATTCAGCAGCACAGGACTCAACCAAGTTTAAGGAATGTGCAGAACAAGGGATGAAGTCCGCCAAAGGATTGTGTTCTTTTATTCTGGCTTGTAGGCCGCTATATTTTCCTGCCATATTACTCGCGTTATCATATGTCTGACCCCTGCAATCTTTTATTTCAATGCCCAATTCTTGAGCCACAGACATCACTGTGTTTGCAAGATTTTCTGATGTATGACTATGGATTGGAATGAACTTAAGAAAACGTTCAACTGAATTTCCATCGGCTTTGACATATCTAACAATGAAAGTCAGCTGATCCACATGAGAAATATCCGGTGTCGAATCAACACTGATAGAATAGTATTTTGCATCTTTAGTTCTTCCACAATAGTGTGCATCACGTTTTTACCCATCAGGTCAATGAATTCATTGCAGATGGTTGAGGACAAATATGATGGTGAATCCTCTTCCAGCATTGCCGAATTTTGCTATGTGGTCAGCTAGAAAAGGGTCGAATTGGCTAATAATCTCTAAATTACCCAAATAGTTTCCATTACCTGGAGACCCCAGTAGTTCATTGTCACCTCGAAAAGCCAATCCACGTTCTGACAAGAAACGAACCACAGCAACGACACGTTTCAGTACATTTTTCCAGTACTGATACTCATTCTGATATTGTTTTACAATTTCAGCATCAATTCGTCCTGCAGTCCTTTTTCTTTTATGCAGTGTGATTAATGCCATCCTGTGATCATGACTGTGTTCATGTTCATTTACACGACAGTTTGCATTTTTCCAGTCACTGAAACCAGATTGTGAGAATGCAGTATTCCTCACTGAAAAGAGCTTACAGACATAACAGAAGACATTCCCAGTTGAAGGAGAATAAATCAGCCAATCCGTGTCCTACATTCACCATTTAACATGATTCTAGAGAAAAGATCCTTGGATAAATAACGCTTCTTATCTGGGTACAAACACATGGACTTGGAGAAGTCACATATGTTCTGGTCAACGTCACGATCTATGAAATAATTCCTAAGTTCTTCACATACAGATGTCCACTGCGCTGGGTCATTGCTGTACAGCTGTGTTTTTTGGGAGCTTTCAACTTGAATCTGATGGCAAGTATCAGTAACCTGTTTCTCAGTAACTTCTGTGTTTGTAGGAACCACTGGATTGCTGTCAAATGAAGTCAGATTGCACATGGTGCTGACAACGTGACCCTTTGTGACCCCATGGCATGTAGTAACCGCTGAGCTGCTTTCCAAAGGACTCTCATGGTAAATATTGGTTTCAACTTCTTCATCTGAGATGTGTTGGACTTGGCATGTAGAAACAACGTTGTTTGTTTTTTCCTCAGAGGGCCCTGCATCCATCATTTCCATTGCAATATTTGACACATTGGTGTCTACATTTCTACAGCCTTCCTTGCTGCTACCCTGACAATGCTGACCAACAACCTCCTTATCTCTAGCACTGCTGCCTGATGCCAAGAAGAAATCTGTTAACTTTGGAACCTTTGCTAGTATTTGTTTCTCTTTTTCTACTTGATCCCTAGCACGTTTACGCTTCTGTGACCCACTTAGATATTTCCGTGCTGTGCTCGACTCCATCTTTCTACAATATTATCTATAACACAAACATTAACAAAGAATTTTGTCACTGAAAATACACCAAGCTTATGATCACTTACCACTAACTTTCTACAAGTTTACCCTACCTACCACAAGTGCCCCCCACCCCCAAAAAAGTGTGGACCACAACAGAGTACTTAAAAACAAATTAAGAAGTAGCTTGCTACATCCAGACAGTAAAGATATGAACCCCACAACATCAGATCATCTTGCATACTGTGTGAATACATGAAAATCACTTAACCCTTGAAGTGTTCTCCCAGTGTTCAAAAGACACTGTCCCCAGGAAACAGGCTTTGTGTACATTGTGCCTTATCCAGTTACCAAAGAATGAAAAACTGAAAAAAAAGTACAAACTCCTAATGCGGTGAGCTGTGGGGGCACATCCAGAAGTACTGTAGCTGACAGTCTATGGCTGGTCTCAGAATAGCACCGAGGCACGTAGTACACAAACCTGAGATGTTAAAAGGTCTGACAGTGCAGCCCCCCCCCCATCATTCACAATCACAAAATGAACTTGACCAAAAAAAAACAAACTGTTACTAGCCAGGGAAGATTATGGATAGTACATAATAGCAGTACAATACTCAGAACTCTGTTGCTTCTGTCAATTTGTTCTACACTTCTGTGTATGCAGTGCCTAGAGGATGAAGAAAGTAGATGCAGGTAATATAACTATAGTGGTCTCCCAGGAAGACCTAAAGGTAAATGGACAAACACTGTCATGGGCTTGAAGAATCCATGAGCCATTGTGATCATTCTGTACATGACAGTTTAACAGGGATTAATGTAAGGCCAGAGCTTGCATTAACACCCTACTGAAGTCCCCAAATGAAACTTTTGAGGATTCTGAGGCAAAAAAAAAAAAAAAGCACAGACCCTCTGTATTGAAAGGTTTGCATCTAATCATTAGCAGAAAAAGTGTCAGGTAATGTAGTACAAAGACACACCAGCAAACCTCTGAGCCTAAGATTTTTCAGAGCTGACCCCCAACATTTAAAGTAGAGGAACCGACCCCCACACTTCACTCATGCTATGCATGCCCTGAAGGCTGTCAGAATCCTTACAGCCAATCAGACTGCAGCATGCTGCACAAATTCTCTCCCCACCCTCTAGCACCACTGTCCCCTTCCCCCACTCACCGTGTGGCACCCAAGACCCCCTCCTCCTCCACACTCTACCATCCCATGCATGCCTCCTCCCTCCACCCTCTGGCACTTAAGCCACTGACATCCTCCTCCTTCCCACTCTTCTACCCATGCCATCCTCCTCTCCCACCTCTAGCACCTATGAAATCCTCCCCACTCACCATCTGGCAACCATGCTACTCTTCTTCTCCACTCTCTGCCATCCATGTGCCCTCCCAAGTAAATGTAGTGGCAGTGTTTGGAGACGCTTGTAACCAGGTCAAAACAATTGCTCCTCACCCGACACCCACCACTGTACCTCTCCCCGCACCAGCTGCACAACTACCCCTGCCCCATCATCTGCTGTACCTCCTCCTTCACGCTCGCTGTACCCATCCCTCCCCAACTCCTGTACTTACTCTACCCTGGGCCATGCACTTCATGACTTCACTCACTGGACCCTTACGTACAGTCCTGACACAGATGATACCGTAGTACAGTATTTGTATCCTACCTGTACATGGAGAGAAGGGGGTATTATAACCAGAGATTCTGAATTACAATAACTAGGAGATGTCATCTTGTGGGAATGGTGGAGATAAACAAGCATTTTCACATGTAGTAAAGCTTATACTATATTAAGCATTCTCTCCTGCATCAGCTAGAATCAAGATGGTGACTGTATAGCTGTACATGTGCAACTGATCTACAATAAAACTTCTAACTCATATATTCTGGGGTCCTCTGTTTCGATATACCTCAGTTTGGAATTGGAAGTTAGGATTATTTAAAACCGTACAGGCCATACTGTATATCAAACCAAAATAGCATCTAGTCATTTGCCTTTGTTTTTCTTTTTTTTTTATAACTTTAATTTTATTTTGAGTATTTTAGGCATACCAGTATTGTTCAATACAATTCAATTAACATATTTCGTTTTCCATCTAATAAATGTTGGTTCTACACGTATTCTTTTCTTTTACTGAAAGACACTAAATATTCTTGACCTCCTGAAGTTACCAAGACTAGTTACTCAGATTAGCATCTAGGAACAGCAAAAAGTTCACTGCAGGTTGCTATGAGCTTTAGATGAAATGGTACAGATTCTTGCAGCGAAACCACTAAAGTCTCTGATCCTGTTCCATCAAGGATATAGTCTGAGTTCCAACTCCTACCATCCTCAGTCGTCGCTTTCCTCTGGAATAATAATCTCAAAACCATGTGGTTCTATCAACTACAGGAATACAACATTAAAATGAAAAATAAAAAGAAAAAAAAGAGAAAAAAAAAAAACCCCAACAACAATGTGCACAGATACTCCATCTCTTTCTCCTTTTTTTATACATATATATTTTCATTTTAACACCCAGCTTCCTATTCCCTTTGCCCACATTTCCGTTTCCTTCCTACCCTTACCTATCCCCTTCCTCGATTCCCATATGGGCCATCGACTTAGACTGCTTTTCTGTATAACTTTATGTTACCCCTTCTATCATCTCCCCTCTAGTTCTTCCCTGTACCCCTCTCTCCACAGCCTCCAAGGGCGCCACATGTTCTGGAAGTTTTCAACTTTAAGATGCAGTGTATATGTAATATTTTCCATCCTTTCTATTTCTTCCATTTTTGAGACCCACATAGTTAGGGAGGGGGGTTCAGAGGATAGCCATTTGGTGGTGATGCATTTCAATGCAACCACTCTCATTATCTGGCACAATTCCCTTCTTTGACGCCCTCCCAACGATAAGGTGGGGAGGCCTAACACTAAGTCCTGAAATGTAAAAGGAATAGGGAAGAGTGCTACTCGTTCTATCGACGAGTGTACCTGTCGCCAGAAACTTGACAGTCTGTCACATTCCCAAAATATGTGGAAGTGAGTACCCATTTGTTGTACGCCTTGTCGCCAGCATGCCAAGAGGTCTGTGGTTTATAATGTGCTGTTATCTCTGGAGTTCTGAAAAATCTAATGAGTATTTTCCAGTTGAATTCTCCACATCGTGGCGATGTAATTGCCAACCCTCTGAAGCTCACGGTCCCACTCTTCTCTTGTAATGGTTATTTTAGCATCCCTCTCCACCTTGTTCGTGTCTCTTCTAGGATTGGAGCCCCTTCGAGTCCGATAGAATTGTGTATAATGCTGACAGGTATCTCAGTTTATCCCTAATTTTTATTGAGTCCCACCAGTACGATTCGAGCGGAGTCAGGTCTCTGTTTATCTTTAGTAAATTTCCTTCCTCTAAAAGGAAGTGCCGTGTTTGGAGGAACCTATAGAAGTCTTCTTTGTGAAGGGAGAAGCACTCCTGTAAGGTGCTAAAAGGGGAGACAGCCATTCTCATCTAGGAATTGTTTAAATGTGGTAAGACCCTTATGTTCCCAATACGCAAATCCAAAATCAGCCCTGGGGGGGAAAGCTCGGTGTATGTCTAATCAAGGAGAGGGGTCCCAACGTGTTCGGTGTATGTGTTATCCTTTTTAAGTTTTTTAAGATACACAGGGAGTGTTTAACCCATGGATTGTCTGTAGACACCAAAACCTGGGGAGATATCTCTGACATGGGCAGGGTCCATAATTTATAGTTGTTCATTGTATTTTTTTCTAATAGATACCATCCAGAGTCTATCCTCTGTTTGGCCCATGTAACTAATTGTGACCCTTGAGCTGCTAAGTAATACAAATACATATTAGGCAGTCCTAACCCCCCTCTTTCTTTTGACCATGTTAGGGTCTTATATGAAACTCATGGATGTTTCCCCTGACCAAATAAAGTTAGAAATTTCTTTGTTTAGCTGTTTCCAGAAGTCGGGCTTTACAGGGATCGGAAGGGTTTGAAAGAGAAACAACCATCTCAGTAAAATGTTCATCTTGATTACCTGGATCTTACCATACAATGTCAGGGGTAGCAGTTTCCAACGGGCAAAGTCTGCTAGCATATTTTTATACAGCTTCATGAAATTATCCATGAATAATCGAGATATATCTGTCGAAATCTGAATCCCTAAATAACGAAAAGTATTATTGCGGGCCCATTTAAACGGAAGATTCTGCCTGAAGTCCCTCTGAGGACCCCCACTTAATATCACTGCTTCCGATTTAGTTTAGTTTATTTTGTATCCCGCTGATGTACCAAATTTGTTCAGTGTATTTAATAAGTGCGGTGAGGAAGTTTGAGGGTCACTTATAAAAAAGGGAATCATCGGCATAGGAGCGACTTTTGTTCTATTCCCCTGCCATTACCCCCCCATTTCAGATTTCTCTCTTATCTCTATCGCCAGTGGTTCCAATGTTAGGGCAAATATTAGGGGTAGAGAGGACATCCCTCCTAGTCCCTCTATTTAAAGATATTCTATCAGATAGCAATCCGCTCAGTTTGATCCTTGCCTCTGTTTTATGATAGAGCGCTCCAATGGCTGAAACAAAATTTTCTCCCAACCCAAATTTGACAGAGGTGGACAGCATAAAGTGCCAGTCCACCCTGTCAAACCCTCTGCATCCATACTAATGGCCATCTGAAATGTTACCTTATTCTTCTGGGCTGTTATGATATTCAATAAGCGTCTTATATTGTCTTGGAGAAATCTCCCTCCAATAAATCCTGTCTGGTTCTGATGGATAAGGGGGGCAATATATGTCTGAAGTCTCTCTGCCAAGATCCCTGTAGATATTTTTAAGTCTACCGGTAGCAGGGAGATGGGACGGTATGAGCCACATTGCTCAGGGTCTTTATCCGGCTTCAAGATAACCGAAATCTGGGCCAAATTCCAGGAAGGTGGCACTGATTTATGCTGTAATAAAATCTCATTGCATGTACTAACCAAATAATTCTCTATTTTTGCTGCAAACTTTTATAAAACTCAGCTGGTAGGCCATCTAGTCCTGGGTCTTACCATTTTAAGATGCTTTATTTATGATCTCACCTCTCCCATAGTAATAGGGAATTAAGGTTTGTCCGGTCTGCTTCCTTTAATGTAGGAATAGGCAAAGATCCCAAATAATCCTGCACTACTCTATGGTGCTCAGGAGTTGTTTCCGCTGTATAGAGATCCGCATAGAATTTCCCAAATCTATTTAGAATCTCCGTCGGAGATGTCGTGGGGCCTCTCTCCTCTTCTTTTAACCAGACCACCGCTCTATTGGCCGCTTCTTGTCTCAACTGCCATGCTAACAGCCTGCCCGCTCAGTTCCCATGTTCAAAGTATTTTTGTCTAGCATATCTTAGCTGCCTTCCATTTGTCTATCTAGTATCTGGTTTAGTTCTTGTCTTGCCTTGTCCAGCTCCTGCTTTATATATGTATCCTGCCCTATCTGATGTTGAGTCTCTATTGGGTGATTTTCTGCTCAACAACACTCTAGTCTGGATCCTCTCCTTCTTTAATCTGGATGAATACTGGATTATTTCCCCTTAAACAACATTTGAGGCGCATCCATCTTATCCCATCACTTGTATCACCTTTAAATTATGTTGTTCAAACTCTTAATAACTTCCCCACTAATTCCCAAAGTCTTCCCTTGAAGGTGACCTACATTTAGCCTCAACCAAGATTGCCGAGGGGTCAGTGTGAAGCCAGCTCCAGGAAACTGGGGCATGATCTGAAATGGTAATTGGTCCAATATCACATTTCTCCACCCTTTGTAACCAATTGGATGATAGAAGAAAATAATCTATCCTAGAATAGCCCCTATGCCTGGGAAAATAATGAGTGAAATCTCTTTCCTTTGGATGCATAAAGAGCCAGACCTCTGATAGGCCTAGTTCTTGATTCAACCTCTGGATTAGTTTCCCCATACATGTGGCTCCACCCCTGGCCCCTCCAGACCTATCTGCCCCTGGATGTATTACTTCATTAAAATCTCCACCTATAACTACTAAACTCTGCACATCCGTGACTGCTTCTTTGATGACCCTTTCCAAAAATGCTAATCTGGGGTATCTTCATTTGGGGCATATATATTCAAAAGGTACACTTCTGCCCCCTGTATGATCCTTGTAACTGTACAAACCTACCCTCTGGATCTGTGTGGACCTTCTCTACCACAAGCGGGGCATCTCGTCTAATCAAGATTGCTACGCCTCTGCGGTGAGGGCTTTTTTCAAAATGCGAGGCATATACCTCCCCCGCCCAAGATCTTTTTAACTTAAGATGTTCTGCTGCAGTTAAATGGGTTTCTTGAATAAATGCAACCGTAGTCTTTCTCCTCCCAAGATCCTGTATAATCTTTGCCCTTTTTACTGGATTATTTACCCCATTTACATTAAGTGTAACTATGTTTAAATCAGCCATAATCTTTTAAATAAGGAAACAGTATCATCTCTTTACCACGGGACATTGCTAGCTTTCGGTGTATTAAGTGAGCATCTGTGCTTATCAACCACATACAAACTAAAACTCCACTAAACATATAACTAAACCTTTGGTAACTTATAGTACATTGCAACTAATAAACATGAGTTCTTTCAAGGTGGCTTTACCATGTGTCCACCCTCTCAAAGATGTTATTTCATGAGGTGTGGATGGATGACCTCTTAAATGTAAGCCATCTGCCTGGCTTAAGCGTCGCTACTTAAAATGCCAGGTATTTGTTTAAGCACCAGCTCTTTCAGTAAGTCACATGTTTAGAACTAGTCTAAGCATTATTGACCAGCCTGAAAAGGAAGTTAGGCCCCTCGTCCAGTTCTTGTTCTGAACTTATCCACTCGGCTACTTAATTTGCTTAATGTAAATCATAAACCCGTCAGATACCTTAATACCTGAATATCTAGGTAGTATATGTCCCTTTGTGGGGGTTTGCCAACTGCTGAGAACCCTACAGCCCGACCACCCAACCTTGACCCTTCCCATGACCTCCGGGGGGGGGTTCCAAAGACCAAAGGCCGCACTCTTTCCTACATATCTTAGAGATGGTCCATTATTGTTTGGTTTAATATTCATTTAAGTTTATCCAATTGCTTCTAATGATGCAGATTGCCATTGTAGGATCTGGAGGGAGGGGGAAGAGGGCACCCCTAAGACAGACAGACAACCAGTATTCCTTTATCTATTGTAGATATTTATATTTCCAGTTTTCTTATCTTTTTTTTTTTTTTTTATTTTCATCTTTATCCCTCCTTACTGCCTCCGGTGCCCCCTCCTTCCGTCCGCTCATGTCCCCCCGGTACCTACCTTCAGGGATCTGCCCCTAGAGTGCCCAACCTCCTCTCCTTTTTGCACATTGGGGTCTGTCCTATCGGTGGTCAGAGGCGGACTTAAGGCGGACTTCATCTAGGGCTACGGAGGGTATTCTCAGTTTTCTCCCCTGGCGTCCCGCTCCCCCAGGGCGCCTTGCGCTAAGGCGTCGTCCCAGTGGTAGCGTGCTTATGCGCAGACCCTCATCTTGCGAGGCGTCCCCCTCCCCGACTCCGACAAGCAGAGCCGCCTCCACCCCTTCCCTCTGCGGTGCTTCCACGGCTATGGAAGAGTGCAGAGCGCGATCGCATCTTAATAACCACCCCTGAGGAGGAGAGGCATCCGTTGGGGACGGCTCAATCCTCCCTCCCCGGCCGACCCCCGATGACCCGGAGTCCGTTCCCGAACCCGGGTCGCCGGCGTGGTACGAGGTGTGGCGTCTAGCGCCTCAACCCTCAGCGCCACCGGGCCCAGTTTTCTTATCTTGATGTTTATCTTATGTAGCTCTAGAAACCTTCACCAGTGGCTTCTCATTATGGAGGTACCAACCTAGGTAGAGGTATTATCCATGGAGCTTTCTGTTTGCATGGAGCAGCCCTTCGTCAGTGCTAACCCCATCGGGTCACAATCTCACCTCTAGGGCTGCCTTTAAACATTGGGAGTTACTATCTCATCCACTGATCATCATCTCAATCAGAGCGCCTCCACCCCTAGCCCCCCACCGCTCCAGCCTTTGCTTCCAGAAGTGTGAATCTTTTTTCAAGAGTGCAGCTGTCCTGTTTTCCCCTCTCCCCCTTTAATCGAGGGCCGTAGGCTGCTGGTTACCCAACGTGACCTCTCCCCCACCTTTGTATCCGAGTGCTTTGATAATAGTGCCAAATGAATGAGAATGTATCCATCTAATCTAATTTCCCTATAACAATTCTATTATACCCATCCTTTTACCAAATGGTAAAAAATACCATCTACTAGATCTACTAGATTCAGTGGGCCGTCTATGTCAGCCAGAATTCTAAAGAGATATTATGAGATCAGCATATATAGTTCAGGTTTGGAGATTTTCTTCGTTTTATTCTGTTAGGAAAACGGCCTCCCGATTCATAACACAGTCTCCTCATCTTTGCACTGTTTTCCACAGACCGGATACTTCCGTGTGATCATGTAACCCTTTTCTTTTGTTCCCCTTTTGCCATCCTCCGACTGCATTTTGTCCCCCCATGAAAGCGACTCTGGGGAATCTCACGTCCACCTCCACCGATGACGAAAGTTCTTTGCCTCCGACAGGTCAGCAATCTCTTGAGCCAATTTTCAGTTACAATATTAAGTCTAGCTGGATATTCTACAAATGCCTTAATGCCTTTCTGTTGCAGGCGCGAACCGCCATTAGGATCTTTCTCGTTGGGCTAACAATTGCAGGTGTATAATCCTAATTAGAAAAACAGTCTGGTGTCCCCAAATATTATCTCCTTCTTTGACCATCCTTCTTTAATAAATCCTCCTTAATCACGAAAATCTAAAAGCTATTATTACTGACCGGGGGTGAGCATTCCGGTCTTTAGGCCTAGGTATCAGAGAGCGATGGGCCCTAATTATGTTTAGCAGTTTTTCTGGTGGCCAGTCCAGTATCTCCGTTAGAAAAGATTCAAAAAACATTGGGGTAGGGCCTGATTCTGTGCCTTCAGGCAGGCCATGTATTCTTATGTTATTTCTTCTGTTTCTGTTTTCAAGTTCCTCCAATCTGGATTCCAATTGTAGTTCCCTCCTGTGTAAGTCAATTAGGCGCATTGTGAACTTCCACCATGGTTGAACAGTCTGTTGAGGCTTTCTTCTACTTGCCCCATTTTCCCCTCCAGACTCTCTAGTTTTCTTTTATTTTCTTCCGTCCCCCTTTCCAGTCTCTCTAGGGATTCGCTCATTTTTTGCAGCATTGCACATAATTGCTTAGAGGTTATTGTATGCTCTCATTCTTCTTTTTTTTTCCCAAATTATCTCCGGCCTGCCGCGAGGATTCTGATGTGTTGGCTGATTGCGGCTGAGCGTAGTCTAGTAATGTTTTTAGCTGCGAGTTCAGCTGGTTGACTTTTTTCTCTCTCTGTTTTTGTCTGGAAGTCATTTCGTCACGATCTCCACTGAATTCTAGCAATGGATGGGTTAGACTTCTTTCTGATTTTGATGGATTTAACCTGGACGAGGTAGAGTTACCAAATCAGGCTGCCATTCGGCTGGTGCACCCACCGGCTGCCTTTGTTTTTCTGACACAGGAAGCCAAGATGGGATACCTAGAAACATGGAATCAGCAGAAGTCAGCAACCTATGGACCCATCTTATCACTATTTATATACCTGCAAACCCACCATTGATAGACCCAGAGATGCTTTGTGCTATCACACAGACTCTGAATTACATACAATTCATTATAAGCAATCATCATATCCATTTGTCAGGATGAGTTCTGATATCTCCTGCAAGGAGAACATTATTTTTCTAGTCAGTATAGAGGATTTGCCTATCTGTGGTTGTAGGGGTGAGCGAAAGTCATAATTTCATAATACATTTTTTTGTTGTTTCACCATGAGTGATACCATCGCCACCACCACCCCGCAACCACTCATTGGTGATTTTAACTTTACACCTTGCACTTTTGTTTTGTACTTTTTCTGTGCATTTATTTCCAGTCAATCAATCAATCTTAATTTTACCAGGCGAAAACGCCACTTAGTAAAATTTATTTTCAAGGTGGACCTGGGCAGAGGAGAATTAACCATACAAAAATAGAATAATAAATAAAGCACTGAATACAGCTTAGGTGACGGTAACAAAACAGTGGCCACTTAGACCGTTGCAGGAGAATAAACAATAAGAGAGTTCAGGTTACGTGTCCAAGGTACATCTATGCCAACAGAAAATAATGTGTCAAGGGAACAAGTGTGCACACATTGGTGAGGAGAGAAGCAGACAGGCCTGTGACACAGTAAAGGAGGGAGGGTGCAGAACTCATGAAGAGGGGAAAGAAGGAATGGAAGAGGTTACTTGAGCATTGAGGGGAGAGGTGCTAGGGAGATTGTGGAAGGATGGGACAAAAGGTGGGGAGTAGTGTAAGATTGCGAAGTTCATAGGTACTACCTTACAGAAAATTCCAACAATCGTGCGGTCAATGATTACACTTAACACTGTTAGACTCATTGCACATGACAAATGATTATTGTCTCTTTAAAAACTCAGCTATATAACACCACACATTTGTAGTCATGGCAGCCTCTGGACAAGGTACACAAGTGTGAAGCTTGAAGCAAACATTGTAAACTGTGTTGCCTGCTGTTCTGCTGTCCACTATGGAACTGCTAAATAAACTAAAGAGCAGGTACCCAGCTCCCCTCAAACATATTTAATAGTAGATCTGCTCTACTGTTGAGGGGCATTGAAAATTATATGTGCTTTCCTCTGGTTAAAAAGTTATAGCACCCCAAATATGCACCCCCATAAAAACAAAGCCTTGTCTGCCATGCCTCCTTTCGTGATGTTGGAAAATGAATACTAAGGGTGCAGGTCATTAACCTATATGTATGCGATATGTCTGTGTCATTTAGTACTATTTAGAGGTGTCATGTAGAAAAATCAAATCAGCCACTGGAGTAACAGTCCCTGTTTACTGGAGCAGTTGCTTTCATTGTTCAAGTGGCAACTCTAAACAGCACTAAACATCATTGACAAATGGCACCAATCTAGATCTATGGAGCACCATGAAGCAGCCTTCATTTCTGACATCACAAAGGCAATCAGACAAGGCTTTGTTTTATGGGGAATTATTAGGGGTGCTGTAACTTTCTAACCAGAAGGAAGCGCATAGAATTTTTAATGCCCCTCAACAGTAGAGCAGATCCTACACCCCTACATATAATATATATATATATATATATATATGCAATAGACGTGGAGATAAACATAATGAGATAAATCTGTGTATCTCAGCCACTATGTGTATAAATTCAAAATGTAGCATTTATACACATAGTAGACACACCAACTTAAGTTTATTACCACAGTAGACACGTCATAGCTTCGATTGGCAATCGTTATTTGCAGTACTCCAGAGAAAGGTAGACCAAGACAAGAACCGGCTCAAACCCAAAAGACACCAGGAAAATAAAGCCAAGAGCCTACCAACTCCCAGAAAGGCTTGAAAAATGCCCCATAAGTAACTACTTGGTGTACAAGGAAAAGAGGCCAAAAAAGACACTAGTCCCAGAGTCTCCATTTTTTTTCTAGAAGTCAACACCAATGCTAAGGAATATTACCCAACTACCTGGTACAAAAACTAACCAGTTGGAGTAAAGAAGTTGTCCATACTATTAAAAACAATGGTTAACAAAGTGGGGATTAAAACAGAGAAAAATCTAACAAACCACTCTGCCAGAAAGCATTTAATTCAGAAGCTTACTGACTCTGGAGTTGCACCAACTGACATAATCCAGGTAACAGGACATAAACAGCTGAGCAGTATAAATGATTATTCTAAAATGAATGAAAATAAACAGAACAAATTTCCAAAATACTAAGCGGGGAACCAGAACCCATAATAAAAACAGAGCCAATGAAACGAGCTGCACTAAGTACTATAACGGAGAACCTAAGTGAAGTATTGGGCCCTTGCTTCAACCGTCCTAGAATAAAAGCTAAAAACATCACATTTAACATAGTGCAAGGTAATGTACACCCAACCACACAAAACCCATAGCAACATAACACAGTAGTAATGTAGAGTACACTAATCCAAAAAAAAAAAATTAATAAATTACGTATTTCTTTCCCCCCCCCCAAACTGCACAGGCCATCAGTTCAAGTCAAGAAAAAGACCACAACCAAAAGTTTTATATTCCGACTCTGACACAGACTAACAGGTAAGCATGTATAAGCATCTGTACTGTACAACCACTCAAAGGACAATGTGTAAACTCATTTCACCTGTGAAAAAAGAAATACATGTTCCATAACATTTTTTTTCTCTCCATCCTAGCAAAACCCGAGATGTCATACCACCTAGAAAAAACAGAAGCTGTGGTAAAAATGCAGAAATTCCTCCAGAATCAGCTCATGGAAAAGCATGAACACTGAAGCAAAAAGTTTTGTTCCTGTTTCCTGCTATCTAACCAATATCTGTAAACAATGTATTCAACACTCCTACCATTTATTATATTTTCTAGTGCCTGTCTATGATGCTGTTGTTAATGTATAACTGTTCCCAATAAAATGTTAAAAATTACTCACTTTTCGGTAGTCCTCGTCCATGGATGTCAGAAAAAGTTATATAATCTATCAAATACCAGGTTGAAAAAGGGTGCAATCCAAAATTGTTTGGCACAATAACGTCCACTCTTCAATGTGGTAATTCCACCCCCCCAAAAAAAAAAAGAAAATCCCATTAAAGTGCAGGAATTCCAATTATCGCCACATCTGTCCTGGTCTGCCTCCTCGAAGACGCCGAGATGAAGACCGCCATGCAAAAGTATCCCCAGATAAAACACGCCATGTCCCCGACGATAAAAAGGGTAACCAGCGTCCCCGACTCCACAACGAAAGGCGCAGACTCCCCGTCGATGAAAGACACCTCCTCGAACCCCACGATAATCCTTCCCGCTGAACTTGAAGGCCGCCCCAAGACATGCTGCTCCACATGTTGCTCCATCAACGCCTCCCTCTGTACTGATTAAAACCTGTGCAATAGACTTTGACCACGCCCATCAGCACAAAACCACGCCCATCAACCAATAGCATTAACCAGCCAAGTGACGCTCAGACCAATCGCCGTATTTTCAGTTATGGCAGGCATCCAATCAAAAGTCACACACCACGACACCCAACCAATTATAAAGCTCAACTAACCCCATTCATAAATACATAGAAGATATGCGCATTTACACTTAGCCGGCAGTAAAATGACACAAATAGTCCAGTTTAAAAATAAAAGCTGAAGTGAACTAAACTAAATGTCAAAGAAAACCAGCATCTCCCTCAACAATAGATATGCCTATTGCATAAATCGAACATGTGGGGGTCTACAGTGTGATACATGATTAATTTTTACTCGTGGGCAGTGACCGCAGCACCACCACTCATGACTACGCTACACTCCGCCACTCGTGATGTCAGCTGCGGTCACTTCCCACTCGTAAAAATAAATCATGTATCACACTGTAGACCCCCACATATCCCTTATATATATAATAATAATAATTATGATTTCATCCCATTACTTAATGAACCAATATATAAACAATGGCAACTACAAGGTCTGGTGGCAATAGGTGGTTATTCAAGAATAACATTTTTAAACATTTCACATCAATTCAGACACATTATATACTGGACAATTATCAGAAGTTCTACAAATCAAACACTATATATACAAAAAAAAGGTAATCTACTGTACTTCTTAAAAGTACTACTTCATTCAATTCATGAAGGTCCATACCTCACAAATGTCTGGACAAAAATAAAATTGTGTACAAGTTCACTTTCACTTCACACCTTTGGTAATACTGTTTACACTTTTAGGACATAATTCCCAATTAGAATCTACCCCCAAAAAATTAATAAAAAAATATTCATAATGACATTGATGGCAATGAGTATAGCAAATTTACTGAAATGGACTAGGACCCCCGTCCCCCAATGATTGAAGCTTGAACTAACTTTATCATAGGCATCTAATGCACAGTAGGCACTCACAAAACTCTGCCTTACCTGCTGCTGGTTGAATCTTTAATACTCATCTCAACTGACTCGTGGTAGTAGTGTGGCAGCGGTGGTCACCCGTTGTGTGTGAGATGTCCTGGCTGTCCTGTCCCTCCCCTCAGACACACACTCAGACGGAGTCACGCAGTCCTTTCTTGCCTCCTAATCTGTGGACACTCACTGGCCACTTAAGTTGGGCAGGTGGACAGGGCAGGTCTGACCGGACCGGCAGCAACAACAGTCAGCAACACACGAGGTGGCACTGGGCAGACCACAAAGACTGGCCAGTGAGGACACAGGCTACAGCGGGAGCCGAGGGTTGCCTGGGAGGGGACCGGGGGTGAGATGAGCTTTTTGCCAGCAGGTGGTAGTGCAGCGGTGCAGTGGGCTGCTTGGTGGCTAGCTGATGATGAGGGCGGTGCAGCAGCAGTCATTCAGGACTCAGGAGGGAGAGACCTCTAAGTCCTTCGTGTGGGTCGTGGGGTGGGTGAGTCGCGGTGAAGTCGTGAGAGAATAGGATAGCCCTTAAGTTAAGCCCTGGGCTGACCGCCTGACTAAAAAAAAAAAAAATTACGATGGGACGGACCGTCGGACATCACCTGTCACGGTCGAACTGACGATCTCGAGACCCGCCACCCAAATTTCCACAAAATTAATGGATTGGGTGATTTTCGCTCTGCTAGGCTTGGCTAGTGGCTACTGAGCCGGCCGGACGTTGTGGATAGGAACTGGAAGTCTGGAACTGGAATCCTAGTATAAGTATTGCGTCCAACGTGAACAACGAGAAGAGGCAAACTACGGCAATCAGTGGCGGGAAGGGAAGGCAAAACTATTAGCCACACGTGACTCAAACCCTCCAATCTGAATCTCGCCTTGTGGTGCGCTCGTTTTTTTTTTTTTTAATTTCTAGTGAATCTGATTCTGAAGTGGTGGTGGCCTGTTACTGTGATTATGATGCTGTCTAGACTCTGTCCCCCTCCCCCCCAGAAAAAAAATGCATTTTCAATGCCTTTTGTTTTTACGGACTATGTGGGAAAAAAAAAAAAAAAAACAGCAAAAAAAAAAAACGAATAAAGGGAATAAATGGGGCCCCCCTGGCAGATGAGGCCCTAGGCCCAGGTCTGTTGAGCCTATGCCTTAATCCGGCCCTGCACAACGGGAGTGTCTGGTCATTGGTCTGCACTACTGAACCCCTTGGAGTTTCAACTGCAATTGGCTCAGCAGTGAAACAGCTCTGAAATTGCCATTCATTGTTAAAAATGTTTGGTGCACAAGCACAGCAAACATAAAAATACGTAAAACCAGTGAGACAACATTTCTCTCAGTCTGATCATTTCATCTCTGACCTCTATGTCCTGGTTCTCAAAGGTCACTTCAGAGATACACAAGAAAGGTAGATGTATGAGGTCAGACTTTTTTTTCTTCTCAATACATGTAATGAGGGAATGAATGTGGACCTTAATTTCATGACTCATTACACAATTTAAACTGCAATTGCCTTTTACATATCGCAGGTACAGCACATGGACAAGTGTTATATTTATTGTAAGTATTTTAACGTGCCTTTATATATTTTTTTCACCTTTGTTTCGCTTTGGTCACTGGCTCATGAAGCCCCATCAGTTAGCTCCCCACCTGTTCCTTCCCAGTCTGAGATCCCTCCTGCCTGCTACTTTCGCCTCTCCATCCTGCTGCCTATGGCTTACTCCCTGGTCATTACCCCCCAGGGCAGGGCTGCCATTTCCTACTTGGTGCTCCATGTAATCCAGTGACCTGCAAGGTGAGGGGGGAGGACTTGACAGAGAGGGCATGTACAGGAGTATGGGTCCAGCGGTGGGAGTGGTGGCAGTGGAGCGACGTCTTCCCTCTATGAATTGGGTTGTTTCTTGCTTTAAGTTGCCCCCAGGAGGTGCAGACATGCAATACCATCCAGCACAAGATGGGCATGCTCCCGCAATGGTCCCATGGATGACTGCTGATACCTTCGCACCATTTCTTGGTGGCCCCTGCTGTTGCCACCCCCAGTCTCCACTGTGAGTCACTGGTAGCAGAAATGCCACAACCCACCCTCCCCGAGAGAGGACAGCAGTCCTCTGGACACTCAATCCTCTCATCCCCAGCTGATCCCCAACAACCCAGGCTTGTTCCCAACCCTGGGTAGCCGGCTTGGTGAGAGGTGTGGTGTTCCAGTGCCTCAACCCTCAGCGCCACCAGGCCGTGTATGCCTTTATATATTAACATGGTTCTTTTTAATATACTAATTGCCAGCAGATTAGGCCTTATGGTCTATCGAGTCTGCTGAAACCTCAGATCCCTAGTTGGGTACCGAGGCCCTCACCCCCCCTTGTGTTCCAGAAACCCCTATCATCCATCCCCACCCCCCTGGGCCAGGCCATCATCTGATACATCCACTTTCTGTATCTGTCCCACCCTCTCTTGAAGCCCTCCACTGTGGATATCTGAACCAGCTCACCAGGCAGCGTGTTCCAAGGATCCACCACCCTCTCAGTGAAAAACCTCCTCCTCTTTCTCCCCCTCATCCTTCCACCTTCCAACTTCAAACCATGCCCTCTGGTGATACCTCCCTGCTTTAGTCAAAAGATTCCCTCCATGTTTACCCGATTTATTCCCTTGAGGTACTTGAAGACCTCAATCATGTCTCCCGTCTCTCCTCTCCTCCAATGAGAACAGGCCGAGCTCCTCAAGTCTGTCCTCATACGTCAAATCCCCTAGTCCTCATATCATCCTAGTAGCCCTCCTCTGTACCCTTTCCAGGAGCTGTATGTCCCTCTTCAAGTGTGGTCTCCAGTACTGAACACAGTACTCAAGGTGTGGTCTAACCAGTCCATTGTACAGTGGCAGAATCACTTCCCTGTTCCCAGAGGTGATCCCCCTTTCGATGCATCCCAACATCCTGTTTGCTTTGCTAGCTGCTCTTCTGCACTGCTCAGAGTTATTCATACATGCATCCACCATGGCCCCTAGGTCTTTTTCCCCTGTTGAAGCCTCCAGCACCTTCCCTCCCAGGCTGTACCTGTGTTTAGGGTCTCCCCACCCAAGATGTAACACTTTGCACTTGGTGGTAGTGGAAGTTAATTTCCAGGTGTGAGCCCACCTTTCGGGGGTGTCCAGATCCCTTTTCAGGGCCAACCTCCCCTCTTCCCCCTCAACTACTGCTCCCATCTTGGAGTCATCAGTGAAGAGACTCATTTTACACCATATACCCTCTCTGATGTCAGATATGTATGCATTAAACAGGATCGGACCCAGGACTGAGCCCTGCGGTAGCCCACTACTGACCTCTTTAGGGTTTGAGAGCTCCCCACTGACCTCTACTCTCTGAGTGCATCCAGCTAGCCAGTTTCCTATCCATCTGACCATTAAAGGGCCCACTCCCAACCCTGTCAGTTTCTCCACCAGACCATTGTGGGGGACCGAGTCAAACGCCTTGCTGAAGTCCAAGAATAGTACATCCACAGGCTTTCCCCTGTCCAGTTCCGATGTTACCCATTCGTAGAACTCCACAAGGTTGGTTTGACACAATCTACCTGGCACAAACCCATGATGCCGACTATCCAGACCTCCCACCTCCTACAAGTACACCCCCAGTCGTTCCTTTAGTATATTTGCCATTATTTTTCCCACCACCGAGATCAAACTGATGGGTCTATAGTTATCTGATACTTCCCTCGACCCCTCTTTATGGATTGGCACCACATGTGTCTCTCGCCAATCCCTAGGTACCCTTCCTGTCTCAACCGACCTGTTGAAGAGCTTCACCAGGGGTGCTCTTCATATATAACTATGTCTATTTATGTTTGGTTTCATGCTGTTTGAATTCATATATTCACACACACAGATGGGCTGGTTCTCAGTGCTCAGCTCACACACACACACACACACACACAGACAGAGTCTGCTGTCTGTTTTCAGGAAGGTAATTAGGAACTGACAGTTTATAGGCCTTCTGCTGACACAGTTCTGGAGGCCTCATCTCTGCAAGGATATAGATGCATTGGAGAGGGTTCAGAGAAGGATAACCAAGATGGTGCAGGGTGTGCAGGGAAAGTCATATGAGCAGAGGTGTAAGGAGCTGGATCCGTACATGCTGGAGACAAGGAGGGAAAGGGGAGACATGATTGAAACTTTTAAATATGTAAAGGGCTCAATAAAGTGGAAGAACGGTGTTTACATAAGAGGAAGGAGGGGGTCAAAACTAGAGGGCACAGCCTCAGACTGCAAGGAAAAAGATGCAGGGGCAATGTGAGAGTGCATTTCTTCATGGAGAGGGTGGCGGAGCCCTGGAACAAACTACCAGATGGAGTGGTGGAGGCTAAATTGGTGGAAGAATTCAAGAGGGCATGGGACAAGCATATGGGGCTGAGTATCAAGGGGAGGGCAGGGGCTGGCAGGGAAGGGGAGATGTAGGGGGAAAAAAGGGCAGACCATATGGGCCGGTATGGTCTTTTTCAGCCCTCAAACTTCTATGATCATGAGAGGAGTAGATTTACACCCTGCTAGGTTTTCAAAGACTGTTTTTGTATCTCTGTTTTCTGTCTCTGTTTTATACCAATTCTTTCCCATGTACTTAAAGTGTTTTCTTTGTATAACTGCCATTTTTCTGATGAAGAACTCTGTGTAAATTTGAAAGCTTAAAACATTCTGTGAATCTCTTGTTGGTCCAATAAAAGTTACCAAATCACCCATTTTGTTCATCTTAAGGTATCTACAGGTCAGGTATTACCTGTTAACAGGACACCATTTAGCACAGGTCACACTGCCACTGATGAAATGGGATGACCTTTTGTCATGAGCCACCCAACTCTGTACAAAATGATATACCAAGTTTTGCTGGAGGCAGAAGGACACTCCTTACAGGATGTGAAGGAAAATTGAGAGGTAGTGTCTGGGGAACAAATAGCTGCACATAACTAGGAAAAGATGCTGAAACAGGGCTAGAGGGTGACATTATCTCTGATCTGGCATGAATATTGCTGGAAAATATTGACTATTTCCATACATCTACCATAACTGTCATTTTTTGGGGGGAGGGGGGACACTAACAGATGCTGGAGTGGCTGCACATCTAAGGGCGAGCACTACCAAATCTTTTAAGACTGCCCCAAAATCCAGGGTTACTGCACCAAAATCACACTGAGCTGAGACTGATCTGATTGTGTAGTAGGACTCCCATCCACAGGTCTAGTCTCTAGGAGCCATAAAGAAATATTTCACATCACGTGCCTGGTAGTTGTAAAAGGTATCACTTCTCACAGGCTGTCCTCTATGGTGCTCCCTGTGACAGAATGGAAGGATAGGGTAGGGTAGATACAGTGGTGGTAATAGAACAAAGTACAGCAACCTTAAGGTTGGCACATGACAAGTTTCTGGAGAAATGGAGAGTGTGACACTCATACTCCTTACCTGCTGAGGAACCTGCGGAGGCTCATGAGGGGCAGAGCACTCAGTTACAGGGGAAAACTTCTCTTAACTAAATTAACAAACAACAGGAAACTTTCACTATAAGACAACAGTTGTCCAGGCAAGGCAGAACACAAAAATAAATAAATAAAGAGACAAACGAAGGGCTAAAATGAAAAAAGGAAATGAACTTCAGGCACATATTTCCCTTTTCTTTTAATTTTATTGGTTCAAGAATTTTGTTCCACTGGATTTTAGGTTTGCAAATCGTTTTAATGTGATATGACATACTTGTCCATTGACTCTATGTCTATACAGTAGGCTGATCTTTATTGTATAAATGCATTGTGTAAAGGTGCCCCACCTAGTCATGGACCATAAGAGTACATGGACTATATAGAGAATATTGGATGGGCAACCATGCTGAACCAGTGTGTTCGGCCACAGAGGGGGTATGATTCCCTGTGACTTCGAGAGCAAGGCTTAAGAGGTCCTTGGAAATCAGAGCCCTGAGATGGCTGAACACACTGGTTGGGCACAGGGTTGCTCATTCAGTATTTTTTACAGTGTATGGTGTCCCCTCTAAATAATTTAATAAACTCTGAGCAATATTTACATTTTTGAGATATAAAAAAGAAATTACTCGGTGGCCAGTCTTATTTTGGGAGTTAGGGCTGGTTGCTATAATGAGTTGTGTGGGTGTTAGGGACTAGACATACTTACGTTAGCAGCGCACACTCCCATTGGTTGTTTATCAGGTGTGGGAAGGATTTTCAAGGGAAACAAATGACGGCAGTATTTTTGCTTAGCAAGGTTGCGGGGTGTGAGGAAGCAACTATTATTTAATAAGTAATTTTAGATATCTGGTTGATCCTGCATTCATTTATATATGACTGTACATATCTGGTTGATCCTGCATTCATGTTTATATATGACTGTACATATATGGTTGAGCCTGCATTCATGTTCATATATGACTGAACATATCTGGTTGATCCAGCATTCATGTTTATATATAACTGTACATATCTGGTTGATCCTGCATTCATGTCCATATATGACTGTACATATCTGGTTGATCATGCATTCATGTCTATGTATGACTGAACATATCTAGTTGATCCTGCATTCATGTCTGTGTATGACTGTACATATCTGGTTGATCCTGCATTCATGTTTATGTATGACTGTACATATCTGGTTGATCCTGCATTTATTTTCATGTATGTCTGTACATATTGGGTTGATTCTGCAGTCATGTTCATGTGTGACTGTACATATTGGGTTGCTCCTGCATTCATGTTTATATATCACTGTACATATCTGGTTGATCCTGCATTCATGTCCATATATGACTGTACATATCTGGTTGATCATGCATTCATGTCTATGTATGACTGAACATATCTTGTTGATCATGCATTCATGTCTATGTATGACTGTACATATCTGGTTGATCCTGCATTCATGTTTATGTATGACTGTACATATCTGGTTGATCCTGCATTCATGTTCATGTATGACTGTACATATTGGGTTGATCCTGCATTCATGTTCATGTATGACTGTACATATTGGGTTGATCCTGCATTCATGTTTATATATGACTGTACATATATGGTTGATTCTGCATTCACGTTTATATATGACTGACTGTACATATTTGGTTGATCCTGCATCCATGTTCATGTATGACTGTACATATCCGGTTGATCCAGCATTCATGTTCATATATGACTGTACATATCTGGTTGATCCTGCATTCATGTTCATATATGACTGTACATATGTGGTTGATCCTGCATTCATGTTTATACTGCATATAACTGACTGTACATTTCTGGTTGATCTTGCATTCATGTTTATATATGACTGTACATATCTGGTTGATCCTGCATTCATGTCTACATATGATTGTACATATCTGGTTGATCCTGCATTCATATCTATATATGACTGTACATATCTGGTTGATCCTGCATCCATGTTTATATATGACATACTGTACTTATCTGGTTGATCCTGCATTCATGTTTATATATGACTGACTGTACATATCTGGTTGATCCTGCATTCATGTTCATGTATGACTGTACATAGCTGGTTGATCCTGCATTCATGTTTATATATGACTGACTGTACATATCTGGTTGATCCTGCATTCAAATTTATATATGACTGTACATAACTGGTTGATCCTGCAGTCATGTTTATGTATGACTGTACATATCTGGTTGATACTGCATTCATGTTTATACTGTATATAACTGACTGTACATATCTGATCCTGCATTCATGTTTCTATATGACTGTACATATCTGGTTGATCCTGCATTCATGTTTATATATGACTGACTGTACATATCTGGCTGATCCTGCATTCATGTTTATATATGACTGACTGTACATATCTGGTTGATCCTGCATTCTTGTCTATATATGACTGACTGTACATATCTGGTTGATCCTGCATTCATTTCTATATATGACCGTACATATCTGGTTGATCCTGCATTCATGTCTATACATATTTGGTTAATCCTGCATCCATGTTTATATATGACTGACTGTACATATCTGGTTGATCCTGCATTCATGTCTATATATGATTGTACATATCTGGTTGATCCTGCATTCATGTTTATATATGACTGACTGTACATATCTGGTTGATCCTGCATTCTTGTCTATATATGACTGACTGTACATATCTGGTTGATCCTGCATTCATTTCTATATATGACCGTACATATCTGGTTGATCCTGCATTCATGTCTATACATATCTGGTTGATCCTGCATTCATGTTTATATATGACTGACTGTACATATCTGATTGATCCTGCATTCATTTCTATACATGGCTGTACATATCTGGTTGATCCTGCATTCATGTTTATATATGACTGTACATATCTGGTTGATCCTGCATTCATGTCTATATATGATTGTACATATTTGGTTGATCCTGCATTCATGTTTATATATGACTGTACATATCTGGTTGATCCTGCATTCATGTCTATATATGACTGTACACATCTGGTTGATCCTGCATTCATGTTTATATATGACTGTACATATCTGGTTGATCCTGCATTCATGTCTATATATGACTGTACACATCTGGTTGATCCTGCATTCATGTTTATATATGACTGACTGTACATATCTGATTGATCCTGCATTCATTTCTATACATGGCTATACATATCTGGTTGATCCTGCATTCATGTTTATATATGACTGTACATATCTGGTTGATCCTGCATTCATGTCTATATATGATTGTACATATTTGGTTGATCCTGCATTCATGTTTATATATGACTGTACATATCTGGTTGATCCTGCATTCATGTCTATATATGACTGTACATATCTGGTTGATCCTGCATTCATGTTTATATATGACTGACTGTACATATCTGGTTGATCCTGCATTCATGTCTATATATGACTGTACATATCTGGTTGATCCTGCATTCATGTTTATATATGACTGACTGTACATATCTGGTTAATCTTGCATTCATGGTTATATGTGACTGACTGTACATATCTGGTTGATCCTGCATTCATATTTATATATGACTGACTGTACATATCTGGTTGGTCCTGCATTTATGTCTATATATGACTGACTGTACATATCTGATTGATCCTGCATTCATTTCTATACATGACTGTACATATCTGGTTGATCCTGCATTCATGTTTATATATGACTGTACATATCTGGTTGATCCTGCATTCATGTCTATATATGATTGTACATATTTGGTTGATCCTGCATTCATGTTTATATATGACTGTACATATCTGGTTGATCCTGCATTCATGTTTATATATGACTGACTGTACATATCTGGTTGATCCTGAATTCATGTTTATATATGACTGTACATATCTGGTTGATCCTGCATTCGTGTCTATATTTATTTTTATTTATTTATTTATTTGGTTTTTTTTGACCGGGTAAGTGCACTAGACAAATTCTGCCTATTTTCAGGCATGACCCGGGGCAGGGGGATACAGATGAATGCCAACTGACCTTGAACCAGATTAAGCTGCTGGTGGTATTTTTTAGTGAATGAGGGACATTTGGCCAGGACACCGGGGACATTCCCCTACTGTCCTCTGGGGGAATTGCTGGCTGGCTGCAAGATGGCCAACCAGAGCTGTGCAGAGGAGATGATGGAGTGTCAGGAGACTGGGGATCAGGTCTCTGTCCCAGTTTCCTGCTCTAATTTGGAGACAACAGTTGAAGGGATTGTGAGCTACTCACCACTCACAGAAGTGGATATTGCAAAGGAATTTGCCTACATCTTGTGTATTGGATTTAATGTAGGATTTAGACCAGGCAGTTGGTCTTGTAATCACAGTACCGCTGGAGGCTTCTGAAACTGCCTCTATGGAACCAGGACAGGTCAAAGCGATCGATGTGGATTCACGGGAGGACTTCCAATTTCCTGATGATGTGGAGAAGGATCCCATTCTTAAAAAGAATCAATTACGGCTTAAATTGGAATTCACATGGAGATTACTGCTGCAAAAAATAGCAGATGAGGAGGAGAAGTTCCGGATTGCGTCTGAAATGCTGCAGGTAGAAGAAGATGCAGCCACTGGGAGTACTAACTATGAGCATTTGTGAGGTGACACACTTGTTCGACCGAAACTGAAGCAGGGGAGCTCAGCAGCACAAAATCCCTTACCAGAGCATAGTACTGTTTCTCGTCGAAGTGGCATGAAAACATTGGGGGTTTCAGCTCAGGCCGTGGCAAAACAAAAGTATGCTGGGCATACTTTAGAACTGCAACAAGCCGCAGACTGCGATACGGAAGTATGGTCACCCGCAAAAGCCCTACAGGAAGCAGGCTGGGTGGCTGAATCATGAGGCGGATGATCTCCTGACCCTAAGGACCCAGTGGTAGTGCAATACTCCATGCTGGAAGTCACCTCGACAGTTAAAGTGGTGTTTCCTCTTACTTCCATACCCCAGAGTACATCAAATCAGAGTGCAGTTTGTATACAGCCTTGCACGAGTAAAACTGCCTTAGGGCAAGTTACAGACATGTTAATACATAAAGATCATCTTGTAGGTAATAATTCTATCAATGATATAGTACTGGAAGATAGAAAGGCTACAGACTCAGTCAGTGCTGTTGATGGGGGACATATTGTCAGTATTATAAAACCAGTAGCTTCTACATCCAATGCTCTTCGGAACCCTGATCCACTGAGGCAGAGTATTGCTGGACAGAATATTGTTTTGGACTCCTCTGATAAAGACACAATGGCTACTGGAGAGCTCCCAGTGGGTATGGGTGTCTCTAGACTACAAGATCCAGCTCAAGAATGGAGGTTTAAACCAGCATTACATATGGCAGATTTATTTAAAAATAAGGGGGAACCAGCACCACGCTGCAATGCTATCAGGCTACTTTACAAAGGCAGGTTACCAGACCCACCCGATAGAGTATATGTGGGAAGGACTTTGTTGAAGGACTCTTTGAAGTTTTATGCATCACAAGTATTTGCACTTATTCATACTGATGAATGCAATTATGACATCAGCTTCAAAACAGTGGAATGTTTAGATAGATTCTGGGTCAAATACAATCAGATAAAAAATACCCCTTTATGGTCCCCATTTCTTGCCATTCCTATCACTAAACCGGCAGTAAGGACACTTACCATCATATTCAAGAATGAAGGAGTTAATATTACAGATATTCTTTTCTGGTTAAAAAAGCGCTGCGAGGTTTTGGAACATCCATCCCCAGTGATAGATACTGAACAGTATTGGACTGGGGGATGGAGAGTCAAATGTAAGCTTTTTTAGGAAATCCTGGGATTGTGCACCTTCCTAGCTGCTTCTATTTAGGCAGAGACAGGTGGTCATTGTTTTATCCAGGCCAGCCCAAGTCATGCCACAAATGTGGCTCCAGATTGCATTTAAGTAATGCTTGTGACACTCCAAAGTGCACCCATTGTCTAGAAATTGGACATATGGCTTCAGCATGCATTAATACCTTTTGATGTAACTTATGTGAAGAAAAAGGTCACTCCTATGTGAAGTGTCCATGGGCCTCTCACAGTACTGAAGAAGGAGTTTCTCATGAAGCATTAATTACGCAGGCACAAAAAAAAGGTGCTGCTGCCTCAGAGAAACGGATGCAGGCCATTTGGCAGGAGAAGGAAGCAGCCAGAGTGTAATGAGACAAAGCACAGAGATAGACAAGGAGTCAGTGCCACAAGATGCAGAATGAGACCAGAGTGGTAAAGGAGATCCTATAGGACTGTCTCAGGAAGGGATGGTGAGTCCGGTACCTGTAACAAATGAAATTCAGACAGCTGATTTGCGACAAGAAGCTGCACAATCCTCTGATTTTCTGTTACTACAAAAGCCCCCCCCTTTTTTCTAATCCACTTGACATGGAGCTGAAGAGCTCACAAGTTCAGACCAATGATGGAGCCCATCCCCAGGAGGAAGGAAAAGAAGATAACCAAGAGGATGGGGGAAAAGAAGAACAACAAGCACAAGACATTGCTTCTGCCACAATGCCTCCTCCCCCAAAGTGCAGAAACCTCCATTTCAGATAGTTGACTATAGAAAAAGGCCTAGGACCAAGCTCAGTACTAAGACAGAGCCAAAAGGTAAAGAGTGAAAGGTTGCAACAGGGACAAAGAAAGTAACCCCTAACAATCCATATGATGTCTTATCGTAAATAGATGACTGGGGTGATTCAGAGGGGGATGAAGAATCAGATTCTTAATCTCGATCATCCTCTAAGATAGATCATCCTTCAGAACTTGAAGAAAGTACAACTCCTAAGAAAGAAAAACAAAAATGGAAGACTAGGTCAAAATAAAAGAGTATGGCCTATCTTCATAAACTGACATGACTTCCTTACAATTATTATCTATCAATACAAACAGTATTAAGAATGGGAAAAGAAGACTGACTATTCCTTCACAGTTACAGTTATCTAGAGCTGATATGAAATCAACAACTGGCCCTATCCTGGTGAACGGGCAAGTACTCGAAGAGGTGCCTCTCATCGCAGAGGCCCTAAACGGTTTCTTCACAAACCTGGATGCGTACAAGGTGGGTCCCTTCGATAACAAGAGCGAACCCAATAGGCCCCTGACCCTTGAACTAGACCGCCCTCTGTTTCATCTGCAGCTGGTTAGGGAAAGGGAGGTACTGCTCATCCTTAAATCCCTGCGGGCGAGTGGCACTGGGGGCCCTGATGGGATCCAGACTCGAATCCTCAAGGAGGGTGCCCCATCTTTAGCCAAGCCTCTAACCTGGCTGATAAATCGGTCCCTTATGGAAGGGTCTGTCCCTGAGCCATGGAAGCAAGCCCTTGTGATCCCCATTCACAAGGGTGGGGCCACCGAGCCTATCGGGAACCACAGGCCTATCTCCCTGTTGTCTGCAATAGCGAAATTACAGGAGAAGCTTGTATACTATCAACTACGCGAATATCTGAAACACACCAGATTATCTCTTCATCAGCAACATGACTTCAGATCCAAGCATGGGATGGACACTACTAACCAAATTTTACAGTGAAATCTTAGGCAATACAGGCACGAGGGGTCAGCACAGGCTGGTCTTCATGGACCTGTCTAAAGCGTTCGACTGGGTAAACCATAACCTCCTTTTACAAAAATGTGCGCTCTAGGCATGGACGCTCATGCCCTTGGATGGCTGGCTAATTACCTTATGGGCCGGACCCAGAGAGTCAAGTGGAAGGACTATGTCTCCCAATCTGCACCGCTCAAAGTAGGAGTACCTCAGGGGTCAATACTTGGTCCCCTTCTCTTCACTTTGTTTATAAATGATCTGCACTCACATTGTGGGAGCAGCAGCGTCATCCAATACGCGGACGATGCTGTCATTTTCCGAGCCTCTCCTAACTTAGGAGAACTGGGAAAGCCCTCCAAGAGGACATTCTTCTGCTGGAGGACTGGCTCTCTCGGAATAAAATGGTATTAAATACCAGCAAAACTAAAGCGATGTTGTTGGGCCCAGATCCTTGGGTACAGATAGGTCGCTGCTCCTTCAGCTCCAGTCCAGAGGGCGATAAACTTGAGGTGGTTACCTCCACTAAATACCTAGGGCTAACCTTGGACCAAGGCTTCACCCTAAAAATCATATTGACCAACTCACCAAAGCCATACATGGTAAACTCGGTATCCTCTACAGAATAAAGGACCAGATTATCCCAGAAGCCAGAGTTGCCATCATAACTAAGCGTACTTCTCCAAGCTCACTTTTGCGTGCACCGTTCTCCAAGGTGTGGCCATGCCGAACAGCAGGCTCCAGACCCTATACAATAAGATTGTCGATTTGCAACATTATCTCACCCCAGGACACACCACTGCGAGGCTCAAGCCAAGCTCAGCTGGCCATCATTGGAACCCGCCTCATCTACCCCACTCTATGTCTCCCTTTAAGCTTCTGGGGCCCTTACCTCCCCAGTCTCAAAGGACTAGTTAGTGTCAAAACCAACCTGAGGAGCCTCGTTCCTCAGGACAAAACCTCTTAGTGGTCCCCAAAACAAAGACAAAAGCTGGGTCCAGGTCCTTTGCTTGCACCCTGCCACTGGAACAAACTCCCACTGGAGAGTGGAGGCAGGGTTTATCACTGCTTCGGACTAAGCTCAAAGCTCACCTGTTCGCAAGGAGCACTTGCCAATGCACTAGGCACTGACCTTACGTCTCGGCCCTTCCTCCCTCTCCACCTTCTGGATGGTAAAGGCTATTTAGTCTCTCACAGTTATACAGTATGGTATTTGCCGTATGTGTGTTATCTCTGTTTAAACCATTTGTAATTTATGCAAGCTTGCAGCCCTGCTTACCTATCTGTACTGTCTGTTAACCTGTATGATAATTTTACAGCTCTTACCTGCTTTTACTGTTTCTATGTACCTGTACTGTAGTGTTTACCCCCGAGTCGCCCCTGAAAAAGGGACCTCCGGGGCCCAGTGGGCCTACCCGGTCAACAAAATTCAATAAATAAATAAATAATATTGTTCTCATTCAAGATACAAGAATTAAAACCTTTTTGGAAATAGCACGAGCATCAAGATTATGGGGTAAGGGAGCATCGTTTTGGTCCCAGGGCTTGGACACTTGTGATGGTGTGGGTATCCTTTTTAGTAGCTCACTCTTTAAAGTTACCAGGTTGATAGACCTTGAGCCTGGGAGGGCCTTAATCTTGAATATTCAGTTTGGAGATACTGGACTCTGACTGATAAATAGTTATGCCCCCCCAGGGGAAAGTTAATAGAATTACACTATTTAAAATGATACAACATTACTTACATACCTCTAAGTTAGTGGTATGGGGTGGGAACTTTAACTATGCTATGCAAAGGATAGATGGGGCCTCGCAATGCATAAAATATATTGTGATTCCAATGTTTGAATGATGTGGTCCATAACGCACATTTACAAGATGCATATCGGGTAATTCACAAAACAATGGGGAATACCTATTTTAGGAGCTCCCTATCGACAAGGATAGATTATTTTTTGTGTCCACCTGCTTGGAGATACAGAAAATACAGACTCATGCTTTTGATTTCTCAGACCATAGGGGCCTATGGATACAACTTAACTGGGGAAACAGTCCTATGTGTGGGAAGAGTCCATGGCATCTGAATAGCCTACTATTGGAAAATGAGGCAAATAATAGAGAATGGGATTCCTTTTGGACTGCCAGGAAATCTGTACAATGTTTGTATAATTCTCAAACTGAATGGTGGGAGGAAACAAAAAAATTGGCAAAAGATTTTTTCGAAATAAAGCTAGAAAACAGACTCAGAAATCCTATATAGGTTCTCTACGATTATGAAGACAGCTTCAAAGCCTTATTTCCAAAACAGAAACATTGAAGATGGATTTTAGTGAGCAAATAGGAATAATAAAGAAACAAATGTTTACACAACAATATCATAGAGCTAAAACATTGCAACAGGAAATGCGGTTTGGCACTGCGTGTGAAAAACAGACTTTTAATGCATTTAAGGATTGTGGTAAAAGAACAGATCGAAAAGTAATATCACGGGTAATGGATGATAAGGGAAGGTTAGTGTCAACTAAGCAAGAAAGTCTACAAACAGTACAACAACAGGTAATGCATTGGTTTGGGGAACCCCCAGTAGTACAAAGTTCATCAGACTACTTAAGGAAACTTGATATTCCAGAAATTTTATCTCTCTAAGAGGTCACTATGGTGAAACCAGTTGAGGAGGACAAAGTAAAATATGCAATTACAACATTGAAGACAGGGACTTCCCCAGGGACAGATGGGATTACTAGGGAATTCTATAAAAAAATACAGTAATTACTTAATTCAGGACCTTACCATTTTATATAATGATATATTAGATTCAGGGGTGTTGCCACAGTCTATGACAGAGGCAGACCTGACTCTTTTATATAAAAAAGGGACAAAGGAAGATTTAAAAAATTGGAGACCCATTAGTCTGTTGAATGTGGATTTTAAAATATTGACCAAAATTTTGGCAAGGAGATTGACTCTGATAGCAGATAAAGTATTTAGTAAAGCACAGACATGCTGAATTTCAAAAAGAGGTACTCAATATAATTTGATTGTCCTCAGAGAACTGTTTCAAAGAGGTGGAATGGGCATAGAGGAAGGGGTATGTTCTTAGCCTTGAACAGCACAAAGCCTTTGACTCCTTATCCCATTCCTTTTCGATGTCAGTTTTACGGCGATATGGAATACCTGATAAATTTGTTCGATGCATAACCTGCCTGTACCAAGGGGCAAAACTTACCCCTAGGGTAAATGGGTGGACGGGTCGGCCTGTAATATTGCAGAGAGGGGTAAGACAGGGCTGCCCTCTTAGCCCCTTATTATATACCTTTTGTATTGGCCCTCTTTTTTAAGATTCATACAGATGTCTCATTCTATTGAGGGCATATCATTGACACAGTTGGGGTCTCCGATAAAGTGTTTGGCTTATGCAGATGATGTAGTAATTATTATTAATAAAAGTACAGAAGAAAGGGATATTACAACTATGATATTAAAATATTCTAGGACATCTGGCTCAAACATTAATTTTGAGAAAAGTGTAGGAATGTGACTAGGAAGTCAGCCAGAAATCATGAAAACAAGATATACAGGTATTACATTGACTACAGAACCCATTACAATTATGGGCATTATGTTTGGAAAAGGAGATTTAGCTGTTTTAAATTGGGAAAGCAAATTAAGGAAAGCTGAAGGAATCTCCCAAGGGTGGAAAGGGCAACAGATTTCAAAACGGAAAAGGGTGTTATTGATCAAAAACATATTAGTGCCAATATTTCTTTATGTCAGTTATGTATTCCCCCTCCCCCACAATTTAAAACTAAATTATATAGTGTGTTTTTTCAAAGTTTATGGGGGAGCCGTCGGAATCCGATAAAAAGAGGGATCACATATATACAGATAAAAGAGGGAGGTTTGGACATGATAGATCCAGGATTATTTTATTATAGTATCTTTATCTACTATAATATGTTTCCTGCAACACTCAGTGGGATGAAGTTATGGGAAGGAATGATCTCTGAATGGGTGGAAATTGGTAAAACGGCATGGGTACAGGGAAACAGGAAATTATTAACCAGAACGACAATAATCCCGTGTTATGTAAAAACTATGCTTCAAGATCTAATTAAATTAAAAATTCCTGGACAAATTACAAGACCTAAAACAAGACAGGAGTTGTATCATGTGATGATGAAACATACTAGATGAGTTGATATTACCTAATTGTTCGACTCCCGAGATGAAGATTACTCTATCTCAATTAACTAACGATAGAATTCCTGCTTATGCATGGGACATGTTGTGGTTGAGTATCCATGGACGACAGAACATAAAGAACAATTTGAAGCATAAGCAATTAACAGATACATATTGTCCACGGAATTCTTGTTTTCAGCTTTTGGAAACACAAGAACACCTGTTTTTGGAATGTCCATCTGTAAAAATGTTTTAGGATACACTGAATAAAACACGGCGGAAGACTTTGTTACAGGACCTACATTATATAGCAATTGTGCATACCGTCTTTTCAACCAAATGGAATGGTTTTCATAAAGGAACATTACAGGTTGTATTTGAAATTTTGAAGTACTTCATATGGCAAGCCAGATGCAAATGGGTCATTCAACAACAAGAAACTTTCCCTGAGATTATGATAAAGCATGTAGTAATCTCATTTCAACAAGTTTATGAGAAAGATTCTAAGTCTATGGCAAGACATAAATTGCATAATCTGTGGGATAAGTGTATGTCATTTTTGATGTTTGACTGAATAAAAAAAACAGAATGAAGAAGAGCGTGGTGAGGGGTTGCTCTGTAATTTTCACAAAAAAAAAAAAAAAAAAAACGGGTGACACTATAGTTGATAACTACAAAGAATGAGGAACGGATTGGAGTCTTACATTTCTCCATAACATATGAACACTTATGGGGACACCAAGTAAGATTATATATGTAATTTGTATGAATGGAGTGCAATTGTCACCTATGCCTAGCCAAGGAACTCGTGGCTTGACTATGTATATTAGGAAGCAGTTGGACAGTTTGAAGGTTGGAACCTACCAGAAGAAGATATGATCATTATTTGGACTGGTTTAGGATGATGCCTGATTGATTTGAATTTTACCCCTTTTTTCCCCAAAAAAATTCCTCTACTCTTTTTGATAAGTGCCATGGGATCTTTAACATCCACCTGAACTACCACCAGTCTAGGCAGATGGGACCTCAGTTTCACATCTCATCTGAAAGACGGCACTTCAGAAGTGCAGCACCCCTCTCATGCTGTATGATTGTACATATCTGGTTGATTCTGCATTCATGTTTATATATGACTGCACATATCTGGTTGATCCTGAATTCATGTTTGTATATGACTGTACTTATCTGGTTGATCCTGCATTCAAGTTTATATATGACTGACTGTACATATCTGGTTAATCCTGCAATCATGGTTATATATGACTGACTGTACATATCTGGTTGATCCTGCATTCATGTTTATATATGACTGACTTTACATATCTGGTTGATCCTGCATTCATGTCTATATATGACTGTACATATCTGGTTGATCCTGCAGCCATGTTTATATATGACTGACTGTACATATCTGGTTGATCCTGCATTCATGTTTATATATGACTGACTGTACATATCTGGTTAATCCTGCATTCATGGTTATATATGACTGACTGTACATATCTGGTTTATCCTGCATTCATGTTTATATATGACTCTACTTATCTGGTTGATCCTGCATTCATGTTTATATATGACTGACTGTACATGTCTGGTTAATCCTGTAATCATGGTTATATGTGACTGACTGTACATATCTGGTTGATCCTGCATTCATGTTTATATATGACCGACTGTACATATCTGGTTGATCCTGCATTCATGTCTATATATGACTGCACATATCTGGTTGATCCTGCAGCCATGTTTATATATGACTGACTGTACATATCTGGTTGATCCTGAATTCATCTTTATATATGACTGACTGTACATATCTGGTTGATCCTGCATTCATGTCTATATATGACTGACTGTACATATCTGGTTGATCCTGCATTCATTTCTATATATGACTGTACATATCTGGTTGATCCTGCATTCATGTCTATATATGATTGTACATATCTGGTTGATCCTTCATTCATGTTTATACTGTATATAACTGACTGTACATTTATTTATTTGCTTTTGTTAAACAGGTAAGCACACTAGACAGCATGTGCCTATTTTCCAATGTAACCCGGGAGGATTACAAGTGTACAAATCAGAGTAAACAGGTAGACAGGGTGCACACAAAGCATTGGAACATCGGTTACATTAGAGGTACATTGTGATCAGCGGGCAGACAGGGTTCATACAGGAGCAACAGACATAGTGAATTGGGGCGAGGGGTAGAATAGCAATAAGTACAGGCATGGGAGTATAAACAAAAGTACATAACAACAAACATCAAGCTAGCTAAGTACATAGAAGAGCTTCAGGCTCATACATTTCATCAAGAGGTAGATGACTGTGTGGTACCGGCCTGGGCAGTAAATGCATACAGAACAAGCCACTAGTACCCCTTTGCAGAGCCAGGTAATTAAGAGGCAAGCTACACAGGATGTGCAACAGGTTGTGGGTGGGGAGGCTACTGGATGTAGGCACTCAAATCAGGGTCATCTAGGGCAGGGAAGTGCACCATATACTGAAGGTGGGACAGGTGGCATCAAGTTTGCCAGCACCGTATTCAACAGGTGGATCAGATGGCCTCGAGCTTTCTGGGTGGAAGAAGTGCTAGTAGAGGCCAGGGTCACCATGCCAGACAGTTGGGACCAGTTTGGCGGCTCAGGCACAGAGGCAGGCAGAGGCTGATTTTAGGAAGCCCCATAAGGAGGCTTTGAAACAGGGGTGGGAGGTAGTGGAGTGAGTATTAGCAGGAAGGGAGTTCCACAGTTTGGGAGCATAGGCAGCAAAGGCCCGATCCCCTAATTGGGTGTGAGTTTTAGGGACCAGGAGGACTTGAGAGTCACTGGATCTTAGTTTGTAGGTGGGGTTAGCAGGTTTGAGGAAAGAGACGAGTATGAGGGGAGTGGCATTTCTGACAATATTGTCAATGAAGTTGCCATGGACAAAGGTGAGGTGGTATTCCGGGGGAAGCCACTCCAGTCGGGAGTATAGCTCACAACGGTGTGTGAGATGAGGAGTGGGGAGGGCAAAACAGCATACATTGTTGTTCGCTGTGTCCCATTTGGAGACACTGAATTTTGGAACGTGGGCCAAGGATACCAAGCCATAACTAAGCATGGGTAGGAGGATCCCTCTAGCAATGGTGAGACATGTGGCCGGGGTGAGACAGCCTTTAGCTCTGTAAGCCATGCCCAATTTGCAGTTTGTGGCCGTACAGGCATTCTGAATGTGGAGTGAGAGGTCCAGTTGTGGGTCAAGGGTGACACCCAGGTACTTGACCGCATTCACAGCATTCAGGAGGGAACCATCAGCTCCTGAGATATTGAGAGAAGCTTGGCATGATTTTATCTTGGCAGAGGAGCCAAAGAGCATGGCCTGGGTTTTAGTGAGGTTAATGTTTAGCCTGTGGTCCTCAAGCCAGGTTTGGATGTGGTTAAAGTCGTAGTTTAACTGGGAGTTAATGTCTTTGATGTCACATGAGCTGACCAGGATGACAAGATCATCTGCGTACAGGGTGGAGTGCCCATGGGCAGAGACTGAGGGCAGCTTGTTTATGAATAGGGAAAACAAAATGGGTCCAAGGATGGAGCCGTGAGGTACCCCGCAGGTCAGCTGGGAAGATTTTGAGAGGGCTTTGTTAAAGACAGTATATTGCTGCCTCCCAGTGAGGTAGTTGGAGAACCAGGAGTGGGCAGGAGGGGAGAAACCAACAGACCAAAGAGTAGAGAGTGGGAGCGAGTGATCAACCCGGTCAAAGGCTTTTGAGAGATCAATGAAGATGGCTTCAGTCAACTTACCATGGTTGGTAGCAGACCTGATCTCGGAGGTGACCACTGCAAGGGCTGTAGATGTGCTGTGCCCTTTTCTGAAGCTGTGTTGCACTTGGGAGAGTAGCTCATAACTTTGAAGGTAATGAGTGAGCTGGGAGGCAAATACTTTCTCAAGTAGCTTGCAGATCGCTGACAGGATCACAATAGGGCGGTAGTTATTGGGATCCTTAGGGTCGCCATGCTTGAGTACAGGGATGACCCTAGCCACCTTCCATACCTCTGGGATGGTTCCTGAGATTAAGGAAGTGTTGAATATGTGAGAGATAGGCCAGGCTAGGGATGATGCCCCAAGGCAGAGAAGTTTCAGCTCAAGGCTGTCGTGCCCAGCTCCAGTGTGAGGGGGGGAGACTAGCAAGGAGCCTCTGGGTCTCTGAGGCAGAGACAGCCTTTAGGTAGAAGGAAGGTTGGCTGGGGGCCCCATCATGGGGGGGACCCAGGGTCACGGGGCCGAGGGGATGGGAGGAGGGAGCAGCTGGGTCAGAGAACTGGCTGTTAAAAGTGTTGGCAATAGAGAGGAGGTTATTGCAACTGACCCCCCCAATCAGCAAGTTGGAGGCCTGAGCATGGGCTGACACCCTGACCAAGTTTTTAATGTTTTGCCAGAGGGTCCTGGGGTTGCTGGCTGAGGATAACAGGGCGGACTGGCAGAATTCACTCTTAGCAGACCGGATGGCTGTCTTGAAGGAGTTCCTCAGCTGTCTATATTCAAGAAAGTCAGTACTGGAGTGGGAGGATTTGAATCTTGCCCAGCATTTGTCCCTTTGCTTCATGAGGGAGAATAGGCCACCATGGAGCCACTTGGTAACCGTGCCCCTTACCCCCCTTTTCATTAGGGGTGCATGTTTGTTTTGCAGGGTTTGAAGACAGCAAGGAAGATGTCAAGGGCCACTGTGGGATCACTCATGGTAGTGACCCGGGACCTGTCAGTTTGCTGGAGGTTAGCAAGGTAGTCTTCAATGCTAAAGCTTGAGTAGTCCCGCATCTGGATCGCCTTGCTAGGGATTTTGGGGGGTGAGATGCTCCATGTGCAATAGGTGGGGGAGTGATCCGAGATGGCATCAGGGAGGACACCCGAGGAGACTATCCTATCAGGCCTGTTACTCTGTACCCAGTCAATGAGGGATCCTTTCCCCTGCGTGGGGAGGGCCTCATGGGTTCAGTGATGAGTTGGGTGAGGGCGAGGCCCGACAGCAGAGGCTCATAAAGCTTGGAGTTGCCCCCCCAACCAGTTTATGTTGAGGCCACCCAGGACCAGTAGTTCATTAGAGCCCATTTTGTCATTAAGGCAGTCGAGTAAAGAGGAGAGCCCAAGCGTTCCTCCCTTTGGAAGGTTATAGGCACATACCACGTGGATCTTTTTTGTATTGCCTAGAAGGAGGAGGGCATACAAGAACTCACAGGCAGGGGGAGTGCAGGGAGTGTGCCTAATGATAGACACATTTAGATGCCCCTTGTAGTAGAGGAGCACCCCACCCCCAGCTTATTCCCTTCTCTGTCCAGCCTAATAAGGTGGTACCCAGGGAGGGCACATACGGAGTCTGGGGTGTGCGGCTTCAGCCAGGTTTCAGTGACCCCAAAAAAGTCAGGGTTGTAGTGAGCCACCCAGGCAGTTAGCGCTCCTAGGTTTGGTAGTAGACTACGCATGTTCAGGTAAGCCAGCTTTATGCCTTTGGTGGATAGCCAGGTAGGAGAGGGCTTGAAGGAGGGCAAGGCAGCCTGAGGCCAATGGCTTTGAGCTGTGCCCCCAGCTAGGCCAGGGAGGACTGAGCACCCTCGGGGTGGCATCCTAAAAGTCACGGGGGGGTCCAGTACAGCCGAGTTCCAGACCTAGAGCCCTGGGCAGCCCAAGAGAGGCAGAGACCAAGACTAACCCAAAAACAGCGGCACTGAGTTATACTGACTGAGGCCTGCTGTGGCAGTCACCCCACACCAATTTAGAGACAGGTAGCAGCCTTGAAAGATGCTAGGCCAGGATTGCCATGGCACAGGGGGCAGAAAGCTGTAGTATAATGGCCCAGGGGTAGCAGTTGCTGGTCAAACACGATGAGGGGTAAGAATTGAACTACTCAAGCAAATGCAGTACCAGTACGAGTACGTAGAAACACTATATCTAGCCTGCAGAAGCAAGTATATTATACCGGCCCTATACAACACCAGTGAGAACTACCAAGTACAGGTATTAACCCAGTGAGACAGCGAGATATGATATAATGCATACATTAGACTGTAAGTAAATATAAGTCCAAGAATTTCGGCTGTAAAATACAATCCAGCAATGGGAAAAAATACATAGATACATAGATACATAGACAGTGTTGGCAGATAAGGGCCTATGGCCCACCCAGTCTGCCCATTTGAGCTTGTAAGTTCAGTTTATGTTTTCCTAGAAGTCTGTTGCCCCTTACCCCTGACCTCCAGAATTCCTTTATGTCTATCCCATGCATTCTTAAATCCCGTGATTGTTTCAGCCCCCACCACTTCCTCCTGGCAGGGTGTTCCACTTGTCCACCACCCGCTCTCTGTGAAGAAATTCTTCCTCATGTTTCCTCTGAATCGCCCTCCCTCCAACTTCATCCCATGCCTCTAGTCCTGGAACATCTTTTTCGCTTAAAATAGTGTATTCCTGCACTCTGTTCCTCCTGTGAGATACTTGAATGTCTCTATCATCCCTCTCTCTCCTCCTCTCCTCCAGGGAGTACATGTTCAGTTCCTTCAACCTGTCTTCATAGGACTTGTGATGCAATGCATGCACCATCTTTGTTGCCCTCCTCTGAACCTTCTACCCTGTCTATGTCCTTACGTAGGTATGGTCTCCAGAACTGTACACTGTACTCCAGGTGGGGCCTCACTAGTGTCTTGTATAGCGGAATTATGACCTCCCTTTTCCTGGTGATGCCCCTGCCTATACATCCCAGCATCCTATTTGCTTTACCTGCTACCTTGTCACACTGTTTCCCTACCTTGAGGTCATCAGAGATGATAACCCCAAGATCCCTTTCCTGCTTGGTGCATGCTTATAGCCTCACCCCCAACTGATATATTGTGCCAGGGTTTTTGTGCCCCATATGCATTATCTTGCACTTCTTTGCATTGAATTTCAACTGCCAAACCCCTGACCATTCTTCAAGTTTTTGCAGGTCCTTCTCATTCTGTCTACACCCTCTGGTGTGTCTACTCTGTTACAGAGCTTTGTGTCATCAGCAAACAGTGAAATTCTGCCTTCTAGGTCCTGTGCAATGTCACTGATGAAGATGTTGAATAGGACCCGTCCAGCACTGATCTCTGTGGTACCCCACTGGTCACTCTTCCCTCTGTGGAGTGACAGCCATTTACCACCACCTCTGTGTTCTGCCACCCAGCCAGTTACCTACCCACCACACTACTGTCCTGCCCACACCCATATTCCCCAGTTTGCGTAATAGTCTTCTATGTGGCACAGTGTCAAAGGCCTTGCTGAAGTCCAGATAGGCCATGTCCACTGCCCTCCCCTGATCCACCTCCCTAGTCCCCCAGTCAAAAAGGTCCTAAGAAACACCAGTAAGTACAATCCAGTGATGGGAACAGTAAGAACAAGGCAAGAAGAAAAGTTCTGTCTACAAGTCAGGTTGAGGGCCTGGATTCAATCCCAGCTAAGCCAGGATAGGAGGCAACGCACTGATTTGAGCCCCCACAGAGCCAGTCAGGGGAGCGATCCTAGAACAAGACCCAGAGGGCTCTGGGAGATGCAGCATTAGACCCGCTGAGGTGACAGAGAAGAGGCAGCCCCGGGCTAGTGGGAGGGACTGGGGAGCATTTAATGGGAGGAGGGAATGAGGCAGGTGGGCAGGAATAATTTCCATGTACGATACTGCAGCCCGCCGAACCACAAGTACTGGAAATTCAGAAGGCAGTCCCCCATAGAAGATCTGTGCCCAGCCAAGGCAGCGAGGAGCAGGTATACAGAAATCCACACGGTTCTTCGGAGCAGCGATGCGGCGGCTGGTCATTGGGGGGTGCCATAGTGAAAGGGCTCCCAAGCCACTTCCCCCGGGTTCACGTTGTAAAGTAGTATCTGCTTGATCTTGCATTCATGTTTATATATGGCTGACTGTAAATATCTGGTTGATCCTGCATTCATGTTTATATATGACTGACTGTACATATCTGATTGATCTTGCATTCATGTTTATGTATGACTGACTGTGCATATCTGGTTGATCCTGCATTCATGTCTATATATGACTGTACATATCTGGTTGATCCTGCATCCATGTTTATATATGACTGACTGTACATATCTGGTTGATCCTGCATTCATGTTTATATATGACTGTACATATCTGGTTGATCCTGCATTCATGTCTATATATGACTGTACATATCTGGTTGATCCTGCATTCATGTTTATATATGACTGACTGTACATATCTGGTTGATCCTGCATTAATGTTTATATATGACTGACTGTACATATCTGGTTGATCCTGCATTCATGTTTATATATGACTGACTGTACACATATGGCTGATCCTGCATTCATGTCTATATATGACTGTACATATCTGGTTGATCCTGCATCCATGTTTATATATGGCTTACTGTACATATCTGGTTGATCCTGCATTCATGTTTATATACGACTGTACATATCTGGTTGATCCTGCATTCATGTTTCTATATGACTGTACATATCTGGTTGATCCTGCATCCATGTTTACATATGACTGACTGTACATATCTGGTTGATCCTGCATTCATGTTTATATATGACTGTACATATCTGGTTGATCCTGCATTCATGTTTCTATATGACTGTACATATCTGATTGATCCTGCATTCATGTCTATATATGACTGTACATATCTGGTTGATCCTGCCTTCATGTTTGTACTGTATATAACTGACTGTACATATCTGGTTGATCCTGCATTCATGTTTATATATGACTGTACATATCTGGTTGATCCTGCATTCATGTCTATATATGACTGACTGTACATATCTGGTTGATCCTGCATTCATGTCTATATATGACAGTACATATCTGGTTGATCCTGCATTCATGTTTATACTGTATATAACTGACTGTACATATCTGGTTGATCCTGCATTCATGTTTATATATGACTGTACATATCTGGATGATCCTGCATTCATGTTTATATATGACTGACTGTACATATCTGGTTGATCCTGCATTCATGTTTATATCAGGGGTCAACAAATTCCATAGCCCCGATGTTCTGGACCATATAAGATTTTTCAGTCGGACTAGCATTAATTAGGTTGCTGGTTGTCTCTGGACAACCAACTCAGAACTTTTTTTTTTTTCATTTTATTGACTTACTGTGGTGGTTCCCAGCCGGCCACTAGGTGCTGCCAGTGCCATCCATCAATCTTCATGCCAGCTCAGACACTGTGTCATGTGGTTTGCCAAGGATTTGATCAGGTGGGTGGCCAAGGTGAAACAGAGCTACGAAGCAAGCGTGGTAGCGCGTGGACTCTAGGACCCTCCCCGATCCATCTCATCCCATCACAGCAGCAGAAGAGAAGAGAAAAAATATCCAGGACTGACAGGTGAGACAACAAATTCAATGTGGGCGAGTACCTGTCAGTGCATTGAAGCTGGAGACTGCCGCCGAAAGTGCCATTTCCAGACATAAAGTGATTGCAGACAGAGTGATTGCGAGTGTTGTACCGTACAACTCTATTTCCACCATAGGCCAGCTATTACCGGGACTGGAAGAAAGTTAATCATTTTAAAAAAAATATGAAATAAAAAAAACTACTGTGGGGGTCAGAGGGAGTCGTATTTGTCTATTTGCAGCTTGGGGGAGGGGGTTGCTAACTCGGTCAGCCAGACCGACGGTCGGAGAAGTCACGAAGTACTGCAGCACTTGCACTGTAGTTCGGGGCGGGCTACACAAACTGTTGTTTACTTACTACTTAACTGTAGTACTGTCACTACTTGTACTTTGATGCTCCAGTTCACTGCAGTAGACCAGGAGGTGGGGAGTTGGAAGTTAACCTGGTGCCATTGTGTGTGACTGTACAGTCAGCTGGGGGCTAAAGGCAGCATGGAGTTAGTTAATATCCCCCAGAAAAGCAATGGCCTGTCTGAACAAGCAGGCCAGTTTTAAGGACTAGTCTTATTTAAACTAAAGGCACTGCACTACTGCAGTTAGGTGGGAGTTGCTGGCATGAAGGTTATTATTTTTGTGTCATTGCATTGCAGAGTAAGCCACACATAAAGAAACTGTGTTGGGCACTGACAGCAGCTAAAATAATACATAAGACTCTCTGTCTATAGTATATCTGCAGAACTACCATCTAACTAAAATGAAAAAGTGTAATTAATTAATTGCTCAAATAAATAAGCCTGTAGCAAACAACGACAAACTGAGTGTGTGGCAGAGGTATTGTGTGGATACTAAGGAGTGAACTAAAGAGAAGTGACCCCCTGCCTCTACTGTCCTGTCCTGTGGACGGCTGTCTTGGGAAAGACACATAAAAAAAAAGAGAAAGACAGTTATAACAAAAAAAAAAGAAGATAGGAAGAAAAGGAGGAGGAGGAGCCTAACTATGTGTGGACTGTGTTGTTGGGGGAGAGGTGTCTGACACTGGTGTGGAAAGGAAAGAAGTGAAGGGGACGGGGATGGGTGATCTGCTAGTGTCCTGTGACCGGTTGAGTTGTGAAAGATGAAAAAAAAAAGCTGAAAGAAAAGAGTGTAAAGAAAAATAAAATAAGAGGAGCATAACTGTTTGTGGGTTGTGAAAGGTATTGTATGGAAAGGAGTGAACTAATGAGGGGTGACCTACCCTAGTGCCTCTAGTGTAGTGTCCTGTGGCCGGCTGGCTTGGGAAAAACACTACACATAAAACAAAAAAAAAGAGAAAGCTATTTAAAAATAAAATAAGAGAAGTCTAACAGTGTGTATGGGCTATGTGTTCTGAATGATGGGTTGTGATTGATTTGCCTGACTGTGTGTTGTGCACCCTGGCCTGTACTGCTGATTTCTCTGTCCTCTTCTCTTGATCTAGTCTCTTCTCTCCTGACACTGGTTCTGTCTGCTCTAGTCTGTAACAGAAATTAAACATTTTCAGACTGTCAGTGTTAACATATTAGTATTTAACTCCCCTCCCCCCAAAAAAACACACATACAAACACTTTGTACTTTACTTTGATTGATTTTTCTTTAAAATATGCCCCTTTTTAACCGGACTACCAGCTTCAACACAAGGACTACTACTTTTAGACAAGCCACTTGTCCTGGACTACTAGTGAATTTAAAAATGTGTCGATCACTGGTTTATATATGACTGACTGTACATATCTGGTTGATCCTGCATTCATGTTTATACTGTATATAACTGACTGTACATATCTGGTTGATCCTGCATTCATGTTTATACTGTATATATGTTTATATATGACTGACTGTACACATATGGCTGATCCTGCATTCATGTCTATATATGACTGTACATATCTGGTTGATCCTGTATCCACGTTTATATATGGCTTACTGTACATATCTGGTTGATCCTGCATTCATGTCTATATACGACTGTACATATCTCGATCCTGCATTCATGTTTATATATGACTGAACATATCTGATTGATCCTGCATTCATGTCTATATATGACTGTACATATCTGGTTGATCCGGCATTCATGTTTATATATGACTGTACATATCTGGTTGATCCTGCATTCATGTTTATATATGACTGTACATATCTGATTGATCCTGCATTCATGTCTATATATGACTGTACATAGCTGGTTGATCCTGCATTCATGTTTGTACTGTATATAACTGACTGTACATATCTGGTTGATCCTGCATTCATGTTTATATATGACTGTACATATCCTGTTGATCCTGCATACATGTCTATATATGACTGACTGTACATATCTGGTTGATCCTGCATTCATGTCTATATATGACTGTGCATATCTGGTTGATCCTGCATTTATATCTATATATGACTGTACATATCTGGTTGATCCTGCATTCATGTTTATGTATGACTGACTGTACGTATCTGGTTAATCCTGCATTCATGTTTATATATGACTGACTGTAGATATCTGGTTGATCCTGCATTCATATCTATATATGACTGTACATATCCGGTTGATCCTGCATTCATGTTTATATATGAATGTACATATCTGGTTGATCCTGCATTCATGTTTATATATGACTGACTGTACATATCTGGTTGATCCTGCATTCATGTCTATATGTGACAGTACATATCTGGTTGATCCTGCATTTGTGTTTATATGTGACTGTACATATCTGGTTGATCCTGCATTCATGTTTATATGTGACTGTACATATCTGGTTGATCCTGCATTCATGTTTATATATGACTGACTGAAGATATCTGGTTGATCCTGCATTCATATCTATATATGACTGTACATATCTGGTTGATCCTGCATTCATGTTTATGTATGACAGACTGTACATATCTGGTTGATCCTGCATTCATGTTTATATATGACTGTACATATCTGGTTGATCCTGCATTCATGTTTATATATGACTATACATATCTGGTTGATCCTTCATTCATGTCTATATATGACTGTAGATATCTGGTTGATCCTGCATTCATGTTTATATATGACTGTACATATCTGGTTGATCCTGCATTCATGTTTATATATGACTGACTGTAGCTATCTGGTTGATCCTGCATTCATATCTATATATGACTGTACATATCTGGTTGATCCTGCATTCATGTTTATATATGACTGTACATATCTGGTTGATCCTGCATTCATGTCTGTATATGACTGTACATATCTGGTTGATCCTGCATTCATGTTTATATATGACTGACTGTACATATCTGGTTGATCCTGCATTCATGTCTATATGTGACAGTACATATCTGGTTGATCCTGCATTCATGTTTATATGTGACTTTACATATCTGGTTGATCCTGCATTCATGTTTATATATGACTGTACATATCTGGTTGATCCTGCATTCATGTTTATATATGACTGACTGTAGATATCTGGTTGATCCTGCATTCATATCTATATATGACTGTACATATCTGGTTGATCCTGCATTCATGTTTATATATGACTGTGCATATCTGGTTGATCCTGCATCCATGTTTATATATGACTGTACATATCTGGTTGATCCTGCATTCTTGTTTATGTATGACTGACTGTACATATCTGGTTGATCCTGCATTCATGTTTATATATGACTGTACATATCTGGTTGATCCTGCATTCATGTTTATATATGACTGACTGTAGATATCTGGTTGATCCTGCATGCATATCTATATATGACTGTACATATCTGGTTGATCCTGCATTCATGTTTATGTATGACTGACTGTACATATCTGGTTGATCCTGCATTCATGTTTATATATGACTGTACGTATCTAGTTGATCCTGCATTCATGTTTATATATGACTGACTATATATCTGGTTGATCCTGCATTCATATCTATATGTGACTGTACATATCTGGTTGATCCTGCATTCATGTTTATATATGACTGACTGTACATATCTGGTTGATCCTGCATTCATGTCTATATGTGACTGTACATATCTGGTTGATCCTGCATTCATGTTTATATATGACTGACTGTACATATCTGGTTGATCCTGCATTCATGTCTATATGTGACATTACATATCTGGTTGATCCTGCATTCATGTTTATACTGTATATAACTGACTGTACGTATCTGGTTGATCCTGATTTCATGTTTATATATGACTGTACATATCTGTTTTATTTATTTATTTTTAATTATTTCAATCTAGGATTACAATACCTTTGAGATGAGGCTCTTTTACAAAGGTTCCACGTCAGCGTGTGCAACAGTCATCATTTTTAGTTACAAACATATAGTCATTGACTTACAGACATGTAATAACCAGTACAAAGGCTTGAGCTATGAGCAAGACAAGGGAAGGAGGGGGTGGGTGGGGAAATGAAGGTAGGAGATTGAGGGAGGAAGTGAAGGGCAAGAGATGCAGGGAGGTGATTGGGGTGGGGCAGGAGTGGAGATCGGGGAGGTGGGCAAGGGTGGGAGACGGTGCAGCCAAGGGGCCTTGTCGAGGGAATATGACAGGTAAGGTGCTAGGGTGCAAAGACTGATTGTAAGTGCTGGGTGCTGCGGCATGTGCAGCTTGAATGGTGGAAATGTTAAGTTGAGCAATCGCAGGATACCAGCAGTGAGAGGCGCAGCTTGGACTTGAAGAGGCTGAGTGTTGTTGCAGTTGTTATGTCACTGCCAAGAGAGTTGAGCCAGTTGGATGCCCGATAGGCAAATGATCTTTGGCCTTGGGTCGTGCGACATCATGGGATATGTAGTAGATGGGAATTGGATCTCCTTGTAGTGATGTTCCTATGTCTAGGCTTAAGAGGTTCACAGACACCAGGTGGGGCAAGCCCCATTATAATTTTCTTGGCCGTGATGCAGGTTTGATATTTTATGCGTTTGTCCAGTTGAAGCCATCCAGATTGGGAATAAAGGTCACATGTGTGGATACGGCGATGTGAGCCAGTGATGAGATGACAGGCCTTATTCAGGGAGGTCATGATACATTTGAGAGCAGTGGTAGCTGCAGACCCATATATGATAAGACCATAGTCTATGATGCTGACGATGGAGCTTTGGACGGCCACTGACAGTGCTTCTGGGGTTAGGTGTTTCCTGTGCTGGAATAATATCCCTAACCTCGCATTGGCAGACTTTGCAACATTGCTGATATGGACAGTGTATGAGAGGTGGGGATCAAGGGTGATGCCGAGGTACTTGAACGATTGTGTTTGCTCTAGGATGGCTCCTTGTTCGGTTGCAATGGAGAGGTGGAGTTGTTTGTTTTTTAGTAGGGGCTGCAGAAGACCATAGACTTGTTTTTTTTCTGATTGAGAAGCAGTTTATGATTTAGGAACCAAGATTTGATGGAGGAGAAGGCCCACTGAAGTTTATTTTGTAATTGGATTGGATCAGGGTCCAAGGTGAGGATCACAGCATTGTCAGCGTAGAGAATTATTTGTTCTGGGCAGCTGTCCGGTAGTGAGTTTAAGAATAGGCTGAAGAGGATGGGTCCCAGAATGGAGCCCTGGGGGACTCCCAAGTGGACCAGTCTAGGGTCCGAGAGTGTGTCATTGATTCTTACTGTTTGGGACTGTTCTTCAAGGTAGCTCTTAAACCAGCCAATGGAGTCAGTTGACAGCCCAGTGTTCTGAAGCTGGACAAGCAGGAGGCAGTGATTGACGGTGTCGAAGGCTTTAGTTAAGTCAATGTAGATTGAGCCTAGTAGTTCACCGGAGTCAAGCGTTGTGGATTGCGCTGGTGAATTCAAGTAGGGCTGTGGAGGTGCTGTGACCTTTGTGGAACCCGTGTTGTTGCTTGCACAGGATGTTGTAGATATCCAGGTATTCTGGGAGCTGGTCCGAGACAATGCGTTCTAGTGCCTTGGAGAGTTGGGGTAGTAGGGAGATAGGTCTGTAGTTATTGTGGGCAGTTTTGTCACCACTTTTATGGATTGGGGTGACAGTGGCAGATTTCCATCTGTCCGGGGACTGGGTAAGGCTGAGGGAGAGGTTGAAAAGTCTGGTCAGGGGACTAAGCACTTCATCAAGTGTGAGAGACAGTTGATCCTGCATTTATGTTTACACTGTATATAACTGACTGTACATATCTGGTTGATCCTGCATTCATGTTTATATATGACTGTACATATCTGGTTGATCCTGCATTCATGTCTATATGTGACAGTACACATCTGGTTGATCCTGCATTCATGTTTATACTGTATATAACTAACTGTACATATCTGGTTGATCCTGCATTCATGTTTATATATGACTGTACATATCTGGTTGATTCTGCATTTATCTATCTGGTTGATTCTGCATATGCATCATGCGGTTGCCACATGATTTATCTGGTTGATCCTGCAGCTTCTGTCATCCAAGCTGCTGCTTCTGCTTTTTTTAAACTCTGTGTGTGGCTTGTGCACTTTCCAAATCTTACTGGAATGCTGTTCTACCACTGAAAGGTTGAACAGCGTCCCATGACCTTTCAACTGTGGTAGAACAGCATTTCAGTAGAGATGGAAATTGAGGTGGAACAACGTTCCACTATACATTATATCTGTATTATTAAATTTTATGAATAGAATTTATATCACAGATACCTGTAATGGAAGTCAAAATGTACATGCAATGTTAAAGCAGCAGTGCAATGAAAAATGTTTTTTTCCAAAAGCTAGTTTCTGCCACAGTTATGAAAAGTATTAGCATACATGTCAAATGCACTTGTCTAGGTAGCTCCCATACTGCTCACCATGAGCCTGATTCTGAAATGCATACGCATTGATATAGTGCGACTTGTGCCAACACATATGTGCAAGTTGCACTTTGAACCATGCAGTATGCCAATCGGTATTCCAGAAGGCAGCCTGCACCAAAGGTGGGCTATGCCACCAGCTATGCCAGAAACCCCCTGCGATATGGTGCAAGGGGGTTTAAGGCAGCAGTTACATCTGATTCCAGGAGGGTGGGTGACAGAATAGCAAATGTGCTATTCCAAGTTGTTCCCCAGAAGACAGTGGTCTAAGTACAGTTAGACCAGCTATTAGCTGGTCTAACTGTACCCTGCGTCCACCGTGGGTGCACCTCTGTGCCTGGTGCTCCAACAGCCACCCACCCCATGATCCCCTATTGGCAGGGCAGCCCTCTGTGGGCTACTGGCACCCCCACATCTCCATCCCAGGGTTTTGCCCTGTAGGGCTGTTCAGTCCCCTGCCATGCCACTCACTCCATGGTAGTCCAGTGACCCCCCACCGGCCCTGCAGGGCATTGCCATGGTGTTGGGGAGCAGGGATTTGGGGGGGCTGTGCCATGCGAGGCGTACACCCTGTCAGAGGGCATCACTGTGGATTGTGGCACCCTGTGTAGGTGCGCCCTTCCTCTGGTGTGATGCTGATGGTGTTGCAAGTCACAGGACGTAGTGGGCAATGATCCTGCCTGTTCTGGAATTGGGTGCAGAGTCCCTGGCGTAGCGGTACATGTCGCAACTCGCAAGTGCCGGCATGTTGTGACATATGTCTTGAAATCGGGCCCCATGAGTCCTTTTTTACTTTTTCGATCCATGCCAGGTCTATAATGCTATTTCTGTGCAAAATGTGGCATCCATCTTTTTTCTTGAGAAAAAAATAAATTAAAGCGTTTATAAAATACTCAGATTTTGGTGGATTTGGACAACTGTGCCACCAAATAAAACTGGAAGATGCTTAGAATTTTTTAAAGTGAAAAAAAGGTAGGGTCAAATTTTTCACCCAGTTTTGTTGCACTGCTACTTTAGACCCTTTTTGCTCATAAACTTGAAGTCACAAAAAAAAAAACTTTTCTCTTGCCTGAGTCCTGAGTTGTCAATCAGTTTTCTAACTTTTCTCATTGATTTCTTAAAGTGTTGTTTCTTTACTGACGTGCACGGCCATCTACTTTTGATTATTCATTGTCTCACTTGCCCTTTATTCCAGTTTCACTCTCCCTGTTCTCCTTGTATTATTTGTTCCTGTATTACATATTTGTATATTTTCTTTCAGAGGTCACTGTAATTTTCTCCAGTGTAATGTATATTGCGACTTCTACAGACGAGCCTTCTCCTCCGTAGCACTGAGCACTTAATGTTGATATATATATATATATATCAGGTTTTTTTCTTTGTGACTTTGACGTGGCATTGATTAAAGCAGCAGTGCAATGAAAATGGGCTAAAATTTGACCCCACCTTTTTTTCTTCCTAATCGATGCCAGATGTCTTCCAATTAATTTTGGTGGTAACATTTTCAGTTTTCAGTATCATTTAAAAAATTTTTGAAAGTTTTAAAGTAATTATGTCTCAAGAAAAAAAGATGTCCGCCTCATTTTTGAATAGAAATAATACTGCGGACTCGAGGAGAGTGAGAATCCAGCCAAGAATGCAAATGTATAGTACACAGCATAGGAAGCATCCAGAAAACCCAAATCAACAGTTCTGCCAATACTTTTCATAACCATAGCAGAAAATTAGTTTTTTAGAATGACTTTTCTCATTGCATTGCTGCTTCAAATTCATTTGACAATCATTACCCGCTTTGGTGTTATTCATTGGATTTTGGTTAACTAAGGAGTGAAGCACAGTTTTATTCTGTACTGGGCCTTCTCCTCAGGCCTGGCAGAATGGACCAGCCTTATTAACCCTCACTTCGATGAACTCCTCCTTCCAACATTTGGATGCTGCTTGAACAGTTCTGAGATCTTTGTAGATACCTTCCAACCTGACCCCCCCTTTAGCCACCCCCCAAAAAATTTGCTTAAGTAATAAGGCATGACAGGGTGTACATTACTCTGGGATAACATCACATATTGGAAGTGAGGCATGAGTCAACACTGACGGCCTTATTTACCCAAGATGTGCTATTATCCCACAATTATGCAAACCCTGGAGTGCATTATTGTGATTATAAAATGGCTCCTCTGATTTTTTTTTTGAGTAATGAAGTTCAGAACATTAAGTATTTCTGACCTGGGGCACTCAATGGCCAGGTAGCTAGCACTCTGCACTCCCATGTGGTTAACTGGGTTTGGAAGGAAGCCTGGGAAGCCAGTTGGGCAACCCTGAGGGCTGGGGAGGTGCTGCCACATAGCAGTGCTCCCAGCCAGGGGCAGGGATGGCATCAGGTTCTGCCAGTCTAGCAATCTCTGCCATTTGGTAGAGAGCTTGCCTCTCCCTGAGGGGTACGCTACAGTGCATGAGGTCATTGACCAACATCAGGAAGGTGGGTGGGGTTGGGAAAATGAGAAAGCCAGGCACCCTAACAGCAGGGTGAAACTTCTGGCTGTCACAGGCCCCACAATACCGACTGGGCCCTTACTTTTTACTTCTGGCTGTGGTTACTGGGATGGGCAGGACAGACCCTCCTTCCCTGACCACACCTGGGGGGGAGCAATCCATGGGGGATCAACAGACGACAGGTAAGTCTCTGAGATGGTGGGTGGCTGGTAGCGCTACCACTTGCAACGCCAGTGACCTGGGTTCAGAAAGTGAGCCCAAGGCATTGGAAGGCCAGCCAGGGTGAGTAGGACTGAGCATCCGCAGGACCACTCACCTCCTCTGGGGGGAAGGTGGGGAAGAGCTCCATGCTTGACTGGTCCCTGAGAGAAGCCAGGGGAGACACAGTCTGGGCTACAGAGGTGGGGGAGACATGGCAGACGTCAGTGTGTGTGCCTTGATGTCAGCGCATGTCATGTCTCCCAGGGGAGGAAAAAGTAAAAAAAGAACACTCCTGGTTGTATAGGATGGCCACTGGCCTAAGCAGGCCTGACATCCAGTGACTCAGGCACCTCCCAGAATCTGGATCTGGTTCCAGGTGGGTCAAGGGACTCCCCACCACCCTGCCACAGAGGCAAACCATGGGGGGATTTTGGGAGAGGTAAGCCGTAGGAGAAGCCAGGGTGATGAGGCTGGGAGGACCAACAGGAAGGAGGGCCAGTCAGGACAGGGAGAGAGAAAGAGAAAAAAAAAGAAACGGTGGGTGATGGGCAGGATGCTGAAGTGGCCCATGGAAATGGTGCATAAACATACGATGAAAAGAATTTCTGACTTCTGCTGTTGTTCTGGAATTATGCATGGTCATATCATGACATATGACCATTAGAGATCTTGGGTTTCTGTGTCTCATTTTATAATGATTTTTATGGAATAGTGTACTGTCACAAACCTCCCATTTAACTCTTGGAGGTGGTTGTGTGAACAAAGGGGCAATTCTCAACACCAGGGCTTTCCTCCCCTACCTGCTGTACAGTATGAGTTACTTATCTCTACTATTGCCATGCACTTGTAACCCCTAGGTGGCACTATCCTATGGGCTACTACCCCTGCCTGCATGACTAGGCACAGGTTGAGGGGCCTGAGCTCGGTGAACGGGTGCCTCCACCCAGAGGAATGGTTTTGGGGTAGTGTAACTGCTGTTGGTTTAGCCCTCTGGGATGCTATAACCGCTCACCAACCCTTCCAGTGACCTACACAGGTCAACAAATAAACAATCACATATGCCATATGACAGTAATAATAAGCCCACACTCTTTGCACTTGCCACCAGGGCTGGGTCAGCTGCAAGTTCCCTGGAGACACCCTGTAAAACAAGATCAATGATGCAACAATTCAAAGGCAGTACAATATCCCCACCAAGAAGGTACGCACTAGCCAGGTTAAATGTAGAAACACCACAATCTGATTTATCCAGGGGGATGTGAACAAGGATGGGGCGTAAATCTAGCAGATGATTAGCAGATCTGATTAACTAACGCTGGACAAGCATGCACAGTGAGTTCCTTTAATACAGTCACACAACCCTGGGTACCCAGTTGTTAAGCAGGCTAGCCTGAAGCATTGCCCGGGGTAGGCCAGCATTGCAGCTGTTGCTGGGGCCCTTAGGAAAGAAAACCATTAGCATGCACATCAACCCAGAATTTGTAATCTGGAGCTGGATGGCTCGGTTTGTTGTAATAAACCCAAACAAACAAATCAGATGACACACAATGATTGTAGCTTTGTTGCAGGGAGCTACCCTGTTTTGTAAGCATGCTACCCAGACCAGGAGGCAGGACTGATGAGATGAAGACCTCTGGATGTTGTACTGGATTGCCAGAGGAAGCAGGGCCTACATGACTCACCATGATGGTCACTACCTGTTCGATGGTGTTGAGCAGCAGGCCAAATCCCCGAGAGGTTCTTTTGTCGGAAATGTCTCTGTGATGGGAGCGGGCAGTCTAGGCCGAGATGGTAGGACCCAGACAAAGTGAGCAGTTCAGATACAGTCCGTGACAAGTGCTGGAGCAGCTTCCAGCTAGCATAACAGAACCGGCAGTGGGGAACCAGATCGTGACCCACACTACACATTCAACGCATTCATAAGCACTCAGAATATTTGCCACAGTTCGGATAACAGTCCATTTGCAATAAAGCAGGGTCTCTGTGCAAACCTTCCAACCTGAGGCTCACTTCGGTACCTGACAGGCCGATCGCTTCAGGAGCAAGCCTTCGGTCCACTTGCAGGCAACAAATGCGAACTTTTCTCTTCAGGTTTCAGGTCTCGACATAGATTATCAGAATCAAGTCCGACTTTTACTTTTACAGCATTCTTCACACTGGAAGATGGTGGCAGGCAGGCTAAACGTAGCCTTCCCAGCGATTCTCCCGCACTCCTACACAGGAGCAGCTGCTCAAATCACTCGAGCTATTCACTCTCCAAATTCCAACTCTCGACTGACTCACTGCTGCAGGCAGCTCTGGGCTTTCCCACTGATCCAAAAGGTTCGGTTGGCTGTAGGAACTGTCTGTCACAACAAGGGCTCTCCCTCCAGGTCCATTTAGGTGCCAAACCTTTAAAACCATAATTCCTACAGAAATTCAATCCCACAAGACCTCTGGTGGTAGTCTCCATTTTAGGTCCCCTGAGGTTCGATTGGTCCAACTCTGGCAGTCCAGAACCAAAATGGTGGCTGTTATGCAAAAGTTCAAGCTGCAATGGAAAGCAGGTTAGACAAACTCCTATATTATTAATAAGGCAGATAAACAGTAAATAATCACACTTCCTGACAGAGCTCCCTCTGCGCAATTAGCAACTGCAGAATGGACCAGAAATACAACTTGTCTGGCTGGTCACGAGCCTTAAACCACTCAGACCCAGCCCAGACTAATTTCCAACACAGCATAATGATTTTCTTAAAGAGACAGGCATGGAGGCTTATTATAGCACTCTCATGCAGACACATTAAACTACTGCAGACACAGAACACCATCCTGACAGTGGGCGTTAGGCAAGTCCAGGAAGACATTATAGGAAACCCTATTTGTACAGGAGTTATACACTTTTTTGTAATGTGGTTACTGGCTTAAGAAATTGTAACACTTTACTGAACAAATAGCAATGAGAAAGAAATAATATGACCTACTGGGAATTGAACCTAGGCTCCCTAAATATTGTCCTGGTGCTGTAACCACTGTGCTATAGGCTCATGTGATTGGACCTGAGGTTTCCTGGACACACCTTCTTTCTCTGGTATTGAAAATTCTGCAACTAGGAACAATCAAAATGGCAATTGAATGTTTTTGATGCAATATTAGCCACTGCTAAGCAATTTAAATAAGTCACTGTTTTACAGTTATTCCTCTGAAGACCTGGTCCCCAAATGTTGTCCTGGTTGGCACCGTACAGACAGGTTTGATCCTGACTCTGGACTTCAGCCAAAATCTATAGGGTCTCCTTGTACAGACTGTACTCTATGCAAGGAGACCCTATAGATGTACACATGAACACACCTTGCATACCCTAAATTTACCATAGTTAGAGCACAAGCTTTTTTAATAATTTTATTTTATTGATTTTCAATCATACACAGATACAAATGAATAACATTCTTGGTTCTGAGTACAGGATTTATGAGAATGTAACAACATATCATATCTAGTATTTAGGGCCATTTTTCTTCCATTGTTGCCACTATCGGAGTGACTTATAAAATCTTTGCTAAGTCCATACGGAACTCAGTCCATAAATAGTCCCAGAAATTGACCCATGCAGCAGTGACCATGGACTAAGTAATGTTACGGACAGTTTGAAAAGTTCATAAAGTGCCTCCTTGCACCTAAAGTACGCCATTATCTATGGCGGTAGAGTTCATATTAGAAACCACAACATTTGGAATATATTTCTATTAATAATAGACCTTGCTATGGAGAAACCACACGTTTTGTCATGAGTTCAAACACTGACAACAGGGGAGATGTATTCCCCTTACACAAAAGCATGTGCAACTGACAAACTGGCTATTAATAGTGACGCTTCTTTTAGAGGTTAAAATGGAACAAGCCCTACAATATGTAAAACAGCATTATTATGGGGAGGGGGGGTCTCATGCCTCTCGTATCCTTGCCCACAGATTGAGGCAGTGAGTAGCCCAAGCTACAATAGCGCAAATCCAGTCCCCACTAACTGGAACAGGTGTTACCTCCCCCATGCAAGTCATGGAAGCCTTTAGATTTTTTTTTATCAAAGGTTATACACCCCAGAAACTCCTCTTGACCGGGCCTCTTTACAACATATGATTTCATACATATATGCAGCCTTGCTCTCTTTGTAGGGTGATTAACTGAAATCAGTGAAACGGGCATGGGAGGCAGATATGGGCAATGTGCTGGAAGAGTCAGTATGGGAGAGGCATTGAAAATTTTTACATTCAGGTACGGCCTCCTACAATTGGAAAGAATTTTCACGGAAAGTTACACTGATACTTTAAAACACCAGCAATTCAAATAAAGTATCTCCCAGTCAGGGGTGCATCTTGTTGGAGAGGTTGCGGACACTCCCTGGTAACTCACAGTCATGTTTTTTGGAGTTGTCCCATGCTCCACGCATTTCTGGAGGCCCTACAGGAAGCCCTAGCAGAAATGTTTGACACTCCCATACAGCTCACAGCTGTTTTCTTTTTATTTTCTGTTTATGACAGAGAGATGTGGAACCCCTTCACAAAGAAATTACTAAACATTTGCTTACTCACAGCAAAAAAGATTAGAACAAAGAGGTAGTTAACAGCAGCACCCCCAACTATAGGAAACTTTTTTTTGGTTAAGTCTGTTTACACTCCTACTCTGGAGCCCCAGACTCTCTCCAGTGGGGTACCCAACAGACCTGACCCTGCCCACCTGAAATCACCAGTCTACCTACCGGATAGCAGGCAGCCTTCCCATACATCCCCGGTCCACCAACCCCCTGGATCTAAGCCCCCCAGGGTGGCACTGCCATCTCCTACTGGCGACATTTCTGAACATCTAGTGGGTGGTCAGGACTTTGTGCAGGGAGCATCTGGATGCAGGCTGGAGGATCCGGTGTTGGGCGTGGTGGTCTGTCCTTCAACCCACCTTCACCCACTGAGGCTCCAGGGGTTTTCCTTTTCCTTCATTCCCCGGAGCACAGATGTGCAATGATGTCCTGCACACAACGGGTGTGTTCCCACCACCGTGTGTAAGGCATCCGCCACTGCTCTACCCCAAGTATGTGTGCTGCATGTTGTGGCAACTCCCAGCCACCCCCAGGATCCACTCAAACTGTGGCAAGCTACCCAACCCTCCCCCAGGAAAGGACAGCAGTCATCCAGATGCTCAATCCTTTCCTACCCCTGCCAACCCCGATGACCTGGGTCTGTTCCAGAACCCAGGTCATCGGCGTGGCATGAAATGTGGCATCCAGCGCCTCAACCCTCAGTGTCACTGGGCCAGCAAAACTATAGGAAACTGGCAAGGTTTAAGGATACTGATATACAATATGGAACGATTGACAACCATTGTAAATCACCGTAAAGAACAATTTGACCTATTCTGGAGGCACTGGGTGTTATATATTATGGCACATAGGCAAGACTTTATTCCATGAGAAAATGTGGGACACTGAAAATGAGAAGTATTGTAGTAACCTTCTTTTGAAGATTTGAGGGGTCCACAGTTTTTCATTTTCCCATCTGAGTACTTATTTATTCCCCTATAGGCTATGGAATGATTTGTGTATTTTCAAAATATCTCCTCTCGACTTTTATCAATACCTCATATGTTAAGACTGGGATGGCATCACGCAATAAAATTCCCCAAAGTGTGAAAATAGCACAGTGCCCCTTCCTGAATGGTTTGAGTAACTGATTATCTGTTACAGTATTACTTTATACATGAATTGTCCGACCACTATGCAGTGTGTTCTATGTAGTAGGTTCTTTATAGGTGTTAAGTCCTTGCTATATCTATCTACCCTGCTTTTAGTCTACCATGTGGTAGTTAGAGATACGAATCATCTTTGTTATTGTATCCAATTTATCTGTACTGTTTGCTGAAATACAAAAACTGAATAAATAAAAAATTAAAAAAATAAAGACAGTGAAATCAATAATAGAAAAAAAAATTGCATAGCATGAGAATAAACAGTTAAAGAACATATTTAGGTAGGAGTCAAAAATACCACTGAAAACTTGTTCAATCATGTAAACAGTACTTACTTGTTGAAGCAACATTTAAGTGGTCTAGCTGGAGCTCAGTAGAATCAGGAGCTGAAAAGCTTGGGCTGCATGCCCCTTGATCTGCTATTCTGTGCCTCAGTGCGATAACCTTGCCACAAGGTGGGGACCATCTTTTTTTTTTTTTTTAATTTTATTTTTCTCCCCGAGCTGCTGGCCGCCTGATGTATCTCGGCCCGGTCACGGGCCACGGGCTTCCACTCCCCGAATTAGCCTTGAGCCCCCGATACCGGGGCTTGCCCCCACAGCGGGGCTGTGGCACTCTCCCCTGCATGCCGCAGACATTCCGGCTAGGTCGGGGGGGCTGGCCCGGGGAGCTAATTGAAGCCGTGGCGAGCTTCATTAGTGGCGGCCGGCAGCTCCTTTTTCTGTTTTTTTCTTGGGGAGGCGGGGTCGTGCAATGACGTCAGTGTCTGCCCCGCCTCCTGGGTATGCCAGCGCCGGTAGTGGTACGACTCCTGGCCTCCGCCAGGGGTCACCGATGCTCCGGGCGCTTCCCCACCCTCCCCCCAGAGAAGGAGAGCAGTCCCTAGGATGCTCCATCCTTCTCTCCCCGGCAGGCCCTCCAGCGACCCTGGTCCGTTCCTGAACCCGGGTCGCTGGCGTCACATGCGGAAATCCAACCACTGCGCCGATCGGCCGGCAAGGTGGGGACCATCTTGAAAGCTTGGCTTCCTTCACTCACCATTAGATCTCCGGGGGGGTGGTGGTGCTAGAGAGCCAATCTCCTGGCAGGCTGCAACTCATAATTGCTCTGCAAATCAGCTCTACAAACCTGCTGATTTAAGCAGCCCAGTTTCAATAAACATTGAAATAGTTATGATAAAGTGCTCAGAGAATTAAGGGAGGCACTAGCAGAACCACTGGCAGGGTTGTTTAACTTGTCCCTGGATACAGGGTGGGTACCGGAGGACTGGAAGAAGGCAGACGTGGTGCCAATTCTTAAAAGTGGCAGCAGGATGGAAGACGGCAATTATCATCCGGTCAGTCTCACATCGGAGCCAGGATCCTACAAAACAGTTGCAGCAAAACCAGCTAAGGCTGCAGAATCTCTGACCTCTGAAGGGGAGAATATAGCCGAAAATTCAGCAATCCCTCCATGGCATCAAATGTTGGCAACCATGAAACAGCTGGATGCTAAGATAGAGAAAACCCTTGCTCATCTTGAGAAACATGATGCGGCAATTAATGAACTCACTGCTTCTGTAGCAGACAGTGAGTGGCAGTCGATTAACACTCAAGCAGCAGTTACCACACTGACCCAAGAGAACGCTTGGCTTCAGACTAGGCTTGAGGCCCTGGAAATGTTCCACTGGTCAGCATACCAGAGGATGCCGAGGGGTTGAATCTCCTGTCCTTTCAAAAGGAGTGGAGGAAGTCATTGATCCCAGTACGTGAGGATTTCAATTGGGATCCTTTGTGATAGGTCTACAGAGTAAATCCTAGAGTGAGGCCTGCCAATAGCAATTCGCTGTGCACTGTTTTACTATGGACCTCTGGGGTAGAGGTTCAAGATGTTCTCATCTTGGCAGTGAGGGCAGCCTATCCATTACTCATCAGCGACTCCAACGTCAAGCTCTTCCCAGATCTTTCATTTCAAACCTGCTCTCACCAAAAAAATTTGATGGGGTGAGACAGAGATTATGGGCACTTGGAATAACCCACTCCTTTTTATTGTCGGCAAGACTTAGAATCACTCATGGCGGCAAAACATGGCAATTTACAGACCCAGCAAATACGGGTCGATGGATGGAGAAAACGGGAAGGAGTTTGCTTCTTGGGACACTTTGCCCAGTGGAGAAGGAGGCTGAAGAAGAGGACCAGGGATGAGTCTGAACTTGAGCTTTGTTTCCTCTTTTTCTCCTTATGGAAGACTGTCAACTGGAGTGATTGGGAGCCGGTTTCAAACAGTCCTCGATAGATCTCAAGTCTCACAGTAAAGTCTGCAGAGACTTTGAACACATTTTTGGGGTTTAGATCTGACCGCTGGTTGCTCTGATCTATGAAGGGGTTTTCTCTGATTTTACTTGTTGGGGGTGAGGGTGATGTTTTTCTCGCTCCTTGTTGATGGGTGCCATATAACACAGCAGTTTATTCATTGTTCAAGTTTAAAAGGTTCATTCTTACATATGGGATGTAAAAGTTAATTAAGCTATATACAATTCAATTCAATTTTATTTTTACCAGGATAACACCATTGAGACAGCTCATTTGTGAGGTGGTCCTGGAAGGACTAACATACAGAGGGGTACATAGAATTAAAAATCACAATGGATAATGCAAAAACAGTAATAACAAAACCAGTCATACAAAACAAGTGATGTGCAGGTACAGCTTACTTAGGCTCTATACATAAAAATCAGGGTGGCATATACAAAAAACAATGCTGACAGCACAAGGGATATGAGACATAATGTGCAGATACGACTTAAAATAAATACAGAGAGGAAACTAACACTAAAAAGAGTGGGAGAACAGGAAGAGTCACTGGAATAAGGTATAAGAGTATGGGGAAGGTGCAATGAGCGAGAGCTAGAGACAGGTAGGGGACGGGGGTAGAAAATTGTGGGAGGGTGTAAGAATAGGCAAAATGAGGAAAATGGAGGTGCAGAGAATAGGGAGTAAGTACAAGGTATTTAGGATTTGTATAAGAAGCAGGTTAAGTAAAGAGGAATAACCTACAGGATCCCTCCACTGGAAAAGAAAAAAAATCATAGGCGTAGTTTGGGGGTTTGGGGGCATTGTCCCCCCCAAAAATTGTCCTAACACATTTTTTCAGTAATTTTAAATTACACAAAAATCTTGCCCTTGCCCCCGAATGTCAAAGTCAAACTACACCTATGGAAAAATTATGTACTCAGTTTGAGGTACAGCTGTTAGAAAGACATTATGATTTGCATTATTTTTCCTAATCTTATATTAATTATTGTCATCGAGGCACAGGTCAGGAAGGATAGGAAAAGCCAGAAGCAGTTGTAGAACTCACAAAAAGTATTTTATTTCTACTAGCTGTAACAAAAAACTAAACTTGTTCTGTACAACTATTTACAAAGGCAGAATAAAATAGTGAAATTCCATCAGAGTTTTCCTTTAATCTCTGTGTCCCTTTATGCAAGCAACTGCAGCTCTGTCTTATAAGTCCTTCCATCCCCCCTTCTTAACAAGCATCCTGTTTTTTTTTTTTCTAAAGTGTTCTTGTATGTCTCAGGCAGGTGCTGGCAGGAACACAATGTCCCAGAACTGAGGCATCACCACAGCTTTTGCAAAAGGCTTAAAAATTGCATTCAGGTAACCTCTTGAGTTTCCAATAGCTTTTTGCAATCATCTCAAACTATAATTATATACATTTCAATAGTAACACTATATAATTTCTAACCAAAGGGATCCCAATATCAATTACATTTCCTCATAATGATTTGCATATATTTTTATATCAACAGATACGCAAGGGAGGAAAAGACAAACAGCAAGGGAAGACTGAGAGACGGTGAGAGGCAAAGAATTGCGAGACTGTTGAGGTGATCAAATCCTAGGTCTCAGAGGAAAATTTGGTTGTGCAACCAGACAGACAAGAGACAGGAAAGGGGAAAACAGATCCTTGCATTTAAACTCTTTTCATAACAACTGGGACAGGGTCCTATTCCACCTTGTCACATACACCCACCTCTTTAAGAGGCAACCTGTTTTATTATTTAATTTTATTTTATTTATTTATTTAATTTTGGTGACCGGGTAGGCCCACTGGGCCCCGAAGGTCCCTTTTTCAGAGGCGACCCAGGATAACAATACAATTCAGGTACAGGCAAATCATGGTTTCAGTGTTATACAGGCATTGTTTTGCAGTTTGCTTACATGGTTATCATCATGATACAGTCTTGTTTACAGTGCAGCTAGTCCCAGTATTAAGCATGGCTAGTTATTGAGAGTTATTGGCAGGAGAGAGATACTATTCCAGGGATGGAGGTTGAGTTATTGTGAACTTGGGCCCCAAGTTGTTGGGAGAGGTGTTCCAGGTGGCTTTCCCAATCTGGACTGTACACCACAACATCATCCAGGTACGCAGCACAATAACCAGTGTGAGGTGATAAAATTACATCCATGTACCGCTTGAATGTAGCTGGTACACCATGTAAATCAAAGGGCAGGGTTTCCAAACAGGTTTCCAAAAATTTCTATTAATTCTCTACTAATATTAGCTTCTAACTTTCAGAAATTAAGCACATGTGCAATATCCTTTTTTCTATAACAGTACAGCAAACAGTAAAGTTTAAACTCACATTTGTTTTTCAACCTTCAGAACCCTCAATTCCTGATCCATATCTTGACAGAAAATCAGCATTGCTATTCTCTTTACCAGATTTGTGTATCACATTGAATTTAAATGGCTGTAGTGCCAGGTACCACCTTGTGATTCTGGCATTTTTATCTTTCATCTGGTTAAGCCAACAGAGGGGATTGTGATCTGTTATAAGTACAAAGTCAGTACCCAGTAAATACAACTTAAGGGACTCCGTGGTCCACTTTGCTGCTAAACATTCCTTTTCAATGGTGGAGTACCTTTTCTCTCTGTCATGCAACTTTCTACTTATGTAAAGAATAGGATGTTCTGTTCCATCTATATTTTGACTCAGGACTGCACCTAGACCTACCTCTGATGCATCTGTTTGTAACAAAAAGGGATTTTTCAGAGTCTGGGCTCCTTAAAACAGGGGCTGAACATATTGCAGCCTTGATGGCTTGAAAAGCTTCATCACATTCTGAGGTCCATTTCACATTATTTGGGCATCTTTTTTTTGTGACTTCAGTGAGGGGAGTAACTAACTCAGCAAAGTTGCGAACAACTCTCCGATGATATCCAGCTAGCCCTAAAAATGACCTGACATGTTTCTTTGTTTTAGGGACAGGGCTGTGAGATACAGCTTCTATTTTAGAAATTTCTGGCTTAACTTCTCCATTTCCCAACACATAACCCAAATATCTGGTTTCCTGCATGCCCAATGCACATTTCATAGGATTAATAGTCAGACCTGCAATTTTGATAGATTGGATAATTGCTTGTAGGTGTTCCAGGTGACTTTTCCAATCTGGACTGTACACCACAACATCATCCAGGTACACAGCACAATAACCAGTGTGTGGTGATAAAATTACATCCATCTACTGCTGGAATGTAGCTGGTACACCATGTAAATCAAATGGCATGGTGGTAAACTGATAGAATCCAACAGGAGTGGCAAATTCAGTTTTATCTCTGGATTCTTTAGCTAAAAGGATTTGCCAGTAACCTTGGTGAGATTGAGGGTACTAATATACTTTGCACTCCCTAGTCTGTCCACCAAATCATCTATTCTGGGCATTGGAAAATTGTCGAATTCTGACACTTGATTAAGTTTCCTAAAATCAAGGCAGATTCTAACACCCCCTTCTTTTTTGTTTACAATTACCATTGGAGATGACCAAGGACTCCTCTGTGATACCCAATCCTTTAATTTTTTGTATTTCCTTAACCACGTCAGCTCTTAACCATTCTGGTAACCTGTATGTCTTTTGCCTAATAGGACGAGCATTCCTTGTCCCTATGACAAGCTCAAATCCTTTTGCTTGGCCTGGTACTGTGGTAAAAGTACTGTTAAATGTCTTTAGCACATTACAAATGTCTGCAGTTTGTTCTGAGGATAAGGAAACATTCACCTTTACAGCATCCGCAGTTACAGTTTGTTCCAGTCTATCATTAGCTACATCAGTATCTTCCTTATTGGTTTCTAGTAAAACTGGCAAAACAACTTTTGATATTTTTTCAACCCATTTCTTGAGGAGGCTAGCATGGTATATCTTAATAGGATTTTTCCAGTCAGGGGTCTCAGTCTTGTAGTTGATGGTGCCAATATGTCTAAGCACTTTATAAGGCCCTTGGCATTTCATTAACAGTTTATTTTCTGTTGTGGGTAACAGTAGCAAAACCTTTTCACCTGGCTCAAAAACTCTTTCTTTTACCCAATGGTCATAATATACCTTCTGCTGGTTTGGGGCCTCTTCCTGATTATTATGGGCAAGTTCAACATATTTTGCCAGCTTCTTTCTTAGGGTACACATATAAGACATTATAGATTGTTTCTGAGTGGGGTTATCTTCCCACGTTTCTTTTATCACATCCGGTGGCCCTCTTGGCTGCCTACCATACAGCATTTCAAATGGTGAAAACCCTGTTGATGCCTGTGGCACTTCTCTGTAAGCAAAATATAGGCAAGGCAAGTATTGGTCCCAATCCTTCCCTTCCACTTTTACAAATCTTTTTACCATGTGTTTCAGGGCTTGGTTAAAACGCTCAACAAGACTGTCTGTCTGTGGGTGATAGGGGGAGGTTCTTATGGCAGTGATACCTAGTAGTCTGTACAGCTCCTTAAGTAATGCTGCACCAAAATTACTACCCTGATCAGTAATAATTTCTTTAGGTATGACCACTCTGCTGAAAATGTTTGCAAGCCCTGCTGCCACTTTTGAAGCTGTGACAGTACGCATTGGAACTGCTTCTGGGTATCGAGTAGCATAATCGCATGTTACCAGGATAAATCAATTACCCTTTTTTACTTTTGTCTAAAGGACCAACCACATCCATTGCAAGTCTTTCAAAAGGCATGTTTATCAAGGGTTGGGGCACCTTGCCTTTTCTAGTGACTGGGATTACTTTCTGACACTCAGCCCAGGAATTACAATAGGTAGCAACATCTTCATGAATTCCAGGCCAGTAAAATCTATACAGCAATCTGGCAAGGGTGCGATCCCTCCCTGAGTGTCCAGCCATAGGACTATCATGTGCTATCTGTAACAACTCCATTCTATACTTCTGTGGTATAACCAATTGTTCTGTCTGTCCCTGTGTCTGAGGTTTAACCCAAACTCTGTACAGTAACCCATTACATTTTTTAAACATTGGTCCACCCTGTGTTGGTTTCACCCCCAGCTGCTTAAAATAACACTGAAGAGAAACATTGTTAGCTTGCTCTGAAACAAAATCACAATCAGTTATCAGTTTATCATCAGCATTTTCATATTTTAACCCCTTTTGTCCATCAGTCATGTGTTGCCACAGTTTCTTCAGGCATCACCTTTCTTTCCTGGATTTCTGAATCTTGGAGCAGTGCTCAAACAAGTCCGAATCAAAATCACTGAAAGGAAAAGTGTCCCCACCATCTGAGATTTTCTTTGCCTGAGCTCTTGTTACCACTGCTGCTGAAACTGCAGGGTTCAGTTCCTCTGAGATTAACTCAGTAAATCCTGGAAAGTAATTTCCAATAATCAGAGGTACAGGTAACTTAGGTACTATCCCCACTTTCATTTGGTGCGACACACTCTTAATGGCCAGAGTCACTTGGGTGGTGGGATAGACTCGAGTGTCCCAGTGGATGCAGATGACACCAGTACCTGGTCCTTTTGCACAGTGTTTTCCCAGCACCTCAACATGCACTAGGGTCCATCTGCTTCCCAAATCAAAGAGTCCCTTTACAGTCTTATCACCTATCTTCACATCTGTTAAGTACTTGCCCCAACTTGCCAAGGACAGATTTACTCCAGTGCCACTCTTCTTATGGCAATTTCTTGCAATATGACCTGGCTTATTACAGTTATAGCAAATAACATCTTTGGGCACAGATTTTGTTACCCCCACCAGAGTTCTTATCAAACCTGAAGTTTAAATAGAAAAAAGAGTGTCTTACCAGTGCTTGGCTGTTACCTCGCTGCTGTGGCATCTGTCTGGCCATTTGGTAGTCCTCGGCCAAAGAAACAGCCTTTCCCCACTTTCTGATTGGTGTTCCTTTACCCAAAGCTGCACATCTGTAAGCAGGATGTTGATCAATTGCTCCACAGCAAATGTGTTGATGATCTGTGGGACTGTTTTGCTGTCTGGTTGGAGCCATTTTATCAGGAGTTCTCTGAGTCAGGTGAAGGCTTCGCGAGGATTGTCGACTGAGTTGTATTTCAGAGATTGAAATCTCTGCTTGTAGGTCTCTCCTGAGATGTCGTATCTTTTCAGGATTTTGCTTTTCACCAGGTCATAGTTTTCTGACTGTGCAATGTCCATATTGCTGTAGGCAAGTTGGGCTTTCCCTGTCAGGTAGGGTACCAGTCTAATTGTCCATTACTGCTTTGACCATTGGCAGGCTGTGGCAACTCATTCAAAAGTTGTCAGGTATGCCTCAATATCATCCGAGGGATACAACTTTGTAAGTTTAATGGCTTGTAAGTTGCCTGTGTTTTGTTGCTCATTTGGACCTGTGCCAGATCCTCTGCCTTTGATAGCTAGCAAAGCATCTAGCCATCGCTGCTTCCATTGCTGCATCTCTTCTCTCATCTGCTGCTCCTTTTCTCTCCTTTGTTTTTCCGTCTCTTTTTGTTGTATAGCCCACCAATTGAAAAAGCCCATCAGGCTTTCAGGTTCTGTCACTGACTGTTCTTTTTCCATAACTTGTGCTGGCTGTACAATCTCAGAGTGGATTTCTGTCTCTGCTAGTTTGTCTGCCATTCTCCTGGTAACCACTCCTGGACTTGCTGCTGCAGAATCCATACCTTTCTCTATGCTTCCCTGGTACTAGGTCCAGTACCCACACACAAAACTCCTGTTTAGAGTATGCACGGCATAATCCCACTTAGGCTGACACCATCTGTCATCGAGGCACAGGTCAAGAAGTATAGGAAAAACCAGGAGCAGTTGTAGAATTCACAAAAAGTGTTTATTAGTATTAGCAGTAACATAAAAAAATAAAAATTTTCAGAATTACTATTTACAAATGCAGAATAAACAGAGAAGATCCATCTAAGTTTTCCTTCAATCTCTGTGTATCTGTATCTCTCCCTCTTTCAAGAAATTGCAGCTCTGTTTTATAAGTCCTGTGATGTTGGGTGTCACTTCTGCCCTAAGATCATGGTCCCAACAGAATATTCTATGGCTACTAGCCACTCTGATCTCAGCTAAAAATGTAATTTTGAAATGTTGGAGACAAACTCCCCTCCCACTCTTTCTGATTGGCTAGAAGACATCACAGCTAGATCAAGCTACAAAAGGTTAGCCTTTGTCTGTAGTGATCGTATAGAAAAAATTTTAGATATATGGAACCCTTTTCTTCATTCTATTTTTTGCAAAAAATAAGGTATAAAGTTATAATGTTACTAAGTTGTATTAAGTTTTGTTAATGTTAGTTTTGTAACCTAATGTATTTCTGTTACATTAATACTGGATATTTTAAGGCCTTATTAATTGTAATACTTGTTTTTCTAAATGCTATTATTTTTGTATGTATTGTTGATTTTATAGTCTTGAACTCTCAATAAAAATTTTAATTATTAAAAAAAAAATCTCCTGGCTTAGAGTATGCACGGCAAAAATCCCACTTCTAAAACCATCTGTCGTCAAGGCACAGGTCAGGAAGCACAGGAAAAACCAGGAGCAGTTGTAGTACTCACAAAAAGTATCTTATTTGTACTAGCAGTAACAAAAAAATAAATCTTGTTCTGTACAACTATTCACAAAGGCAGAATAAAATAGTGAAGATCCATCAGAGTTTTCCTTCAATCTCTGTGTCCCTTTAGGCAAGCAATTGCTGCTCTGTCTTATAAGTCCTTCCAACCCCCCTTCTTAACAAGCATCCTGTTTTTTTTCTAACATGTTCTTGTATGTTTCAGGCAGGTGCTGGCAGGAACACAATGTCCCAGAACTGAGGCCCCATCTCCACAGCTTTCACAAAAGGCTTAAAAATTGCATTCAGGTAACCTCTTGAGTTTCCAATAACTTTTTGCAATCATCTCAAACTATAATTATATACATTTTAATAATAACATTATATCATTTCTAACCAAAGGAATCCCAATATCAATTACATTTCCACATAATGATTTGTATATATTTTTATATCAACAGATATGCAAGGGAGGAAAAGACAAACAGCAAGGGAAGACTGAGAGACAGTGAGAGGCAAAGAATTGCAAGACTGTTGGGGTAATCAAATCCTAGGTCTCAGAGGAAAATTTGGTTGTGCAACCAGAAAGACAAGAGACAAGAAAGGGGAGAACAGATCTTTGCATTTAAACTCTTTCCATAACAACTGGGACATGGTCCTATTCCACCCTGTCACAATTATGTATACCTGGATAAACAGCAATCCTTAGAGATTGCTTAAGAATTTTTCTGCATTTTTATGTTTGCTTGCATGCATGTGCAAGAAACATAGTGCCATCATCTGAAATTTTGGAGGTGTGTCACCACCTCTTCCAATTCAGTCAGTGTGTTGGCAGGCACGGCCCCTGTAAGCCAATGCATACTGGAGCTATCTATGACAAGCTCCAAAATGCAGTGGCAGACAGTTGAAAGGGGAGCTACGCTGCGGTGAGCAGCGATATGATATCGCCTGCTCAGCGCAGCTCCCCCTCACACACCCACACATGCACGCATACCGTGCTGCCTCCACGCACACACTCCCCCAGCCGGCTGGGTGCCCAATCCCCATCGCTGTGCTGCACTCTCAAAGCCTCCTGCAATGCTACGCTGGTGCCCACCCCAGTGTGGCAACTCGATGGTATAGCTGACGGGTGCCCAACTCTGGCCGGGTTTCACTGTCTCTCTCCCTCCCCCATGTTATCACCGACGGGGTGCCTAACTCCGCTGGCTTTACTCTCCCACAGAGTAGGTAGCCACGCTTGGAGCCCACCCCAGCGTGGTAAGTGATGTTATACGACGGGGTGCCTAATCCCCTGTCGGCTGAACACCCCCAACTGTCTTATTCCATGCTGGGAGCCCACCCCAGCATGGCAAATGTCCCACGAGTCATTGAAAAACAAACCTGTAAAGAAAAACGGTTCCACGTAGTCTCCTGGCCCCCTCCCACAACCCGCACTCACCCACTGCGCACCCTGCCTCCCACACCCCTCTCACCCCATACTTACCTCCAGACCTCAGCGCGATGACTTCGTGACCAGGAACACGCCTGCACTCTTCAAAGCCAACCGCTAACTGAGGAAATGCTGGTAAGCTGTATAATGGGCTAGATAGGTTTTTCAACTTTGTGATATCTCAGGCATTTTTGAATTTTGCACCAAATTTTCAACATGGGGTTTGGGGACCCCTTCTCATGAATGATGTCACTGTCATGGCATTATTCAGGCCCGGCGGTGATTTCGCAGTCACTGCAGAGTCACCGCGCAGTCACTATGCGTAAATCACCTTCGGACTGATTAATGAAACGACACTGCCAGTGTTCATAAGGTGGGCTCTCGCTAGCTCTATTTTTGAAAATTTGGTGAAAATTCAAAAAATGACTGTTTTTGACGAGCGCTAAGTAGTTCCTACGCAGCTTTCAGAAGTTCAAGCGAATTTTCAATATTTTCACTCCAGATTTTCAACATTGCCATTTTACCACACCTTCTTATGAGTAGTACAGCTGTCATTTTTCTCATCTCACCCAAAACATGTTTCCGCCCATGTAGCACACAATGGCGCAGTCAGAGTGCGAAACCAATGTACAGGACAAATTAAGAAAACCACAGTGACACTGTTCATGAGCAGAGGTCTTAAAATGGCTATATTGAAAATTTGGTGAAAAAATTCCTAACAATGACTGTTTTACGAGCGTGCGTTGCGCAGTTCCTACGCACGCTCGTAAGTTCGCGAATTTTCAATATTTTCACTCCAGATTTTCAACATTACCATTTTACTACAACTTCTTATGAGTAGTATAGCTGTCATTTTTCACATCTCACCCAAAACATGTTTCCGCCCATGTAGTGCACAATGGCGCAGTCGGTGTGCGAAATCAATGTATGGGACACATTAAGAAAATCACAGTGACACTGTTCATGAGTAGAGGTCTTAAAATGGCTATGTTGAAAATTTGGTGAAAAAATTCCTAAAAATTACTGTTTTAGAAGTGTGCGTTTTACAGTTCCTACACACGCTCGTAAGTTCGCGAATTTTCAATATTTTCACTCCAGATTTTTAACATTGCCATTTTACCACACCTTCTTATGAGCAGTACAGCTGTCATTTTTCACATCTCACCCAAAACATGTTTCCACCTATGTAGCGCACTATGGCGCAGTCAGTGTGCGAAATCAATGTACGGGACAAATTAAGAAAAATCACAGTGACACTGTTCATGAGTAGAGGTCTTAAAATGGCTATGTTGAAAATTTGGTGAAAAAATTCCTAAAAATGACTGTTTTACAAGCGTGCGTTGCGCAGTTCCTATGCATGCTCATAAGTTTGCAAATTTAACATTTTCACTCCAGATTTTCAACATTGCCATTTTATTACACTTCTTTATGAACAGTACAGCTGCCATTTTTCATATGCCACCCAAAATGTAAGCCAAGACATGTAGCGCATAGTGGTGCTGTTGGTGTGTGAAAGCAATGTTTGGGACAGATTAAGAAAATCACAGTTACACTGTTCATGAGCAGAGGTCTTAAAATGGCTATGTTGAAAATTTGGTGACAAAAGTCCATAAATGACTGTGTTACGAGTGAGCATTGCGCAGTTTCCATGCACCCTCTTAAGTTCATGACTTTGTAATATTTTATGTCCAAATTTTCACCAGTGGCATTTTTCCACACTGCCTTATTTACAGTACAGCTGTCATTTTTCACAACATGGCCGAAGTGTGTTTTCACACTTTCAGCGCAGAGATGTGTGGTCGCTGTGGGAAATCATTGTTCAGGACAGATAAAGAAAATCACAGTGACACTGTTCATGATCGGAGGCACCAAAATGCCTGAGTTGACAATCTGCTGTAAAAAAATCCCCAACCTAATTATATTACGGATGTGCGTTGCACTGTTTCTATATATCGCACCCATCTCACTGTATTTCCTAATGGAATCAGGTGCGCATAAGGGCCAAAGACCCCAAGGAACACCGTGACACTTGCCAGTGTCTGCAGGGTGGGGTGTACTGAAATGGCATGGCCGTTATGCCTGACGACCCAAAGGCACACCCCAATGCCTGTCACTCTCTGCAGGGTGGTGGTGGGGTTGGCTTCAGTTCAATACTTCACTGCCATTCCTATTACGCAGCTCTGTAACTTCTACATTACCACTGCCAATGCCAGCAAGCAAACATTCGGCATTGACAAATGCTTGTTACCTGTTTCTTGGACATTCCAAAGCCGCTGAGATGGTTAACATTGATGGACAATTACTTGGACTATAATTTACAGATACCCCCTACTCCTATTGTTCAGGATTACAGGGGACAATTATGAATGTCACAATTTTGCTTTACCTTTAGTTGTATTAAGTATTGCCCTGTATGAGGGAATGTGTGTAAGTTTTACTTAAAACAATAAACACAAAGTACAAAAAAAAAAAGATCTCCTGGGGCCAGTGCCGCTGGTGTTCTCGGACACTTTGTTCTCATTTCTGTGGCAGGCCTTCTTGCTGCAGCATTTTATGATTTGTGCAGCATTGTTTATTTATTTCTGTGGTAGAATGCAATCCCGCAATTGGTTAAAATATGATGTGATAAGCCGGCCCGCCGGCGCAGCGGTGAGATTTCCGCTTGCGACCCCGGCGACCCGGGTTCGGGAACGGACCCGGATTGTCGGAGGGCCGGCCGGGGAGAAGGATTGAGTCCGGCGGGCAGCTCTCCTTCTCCGGGAGGGTGCGGCAACATCCGAGCGCTGGGGACTCCTGGTGGAGGCCGGAGAACTCATGCTGCCGATGTTCAAAATGGGGAGGGATGCGGGTGGACGCTGGCATCATTGCACGTCCCCGCCTCCTCGGGGGAGGTAAAAATGGGAGTAAAAATCCCACGCCTAGCGTCTAGATGATGCTCTGCCCCAGGAATGCCCTGATTGGCCACCAGAGCCGTTCCCCCAACCAGTTACAGTTCCGCGGTCCGATATAGGGGGTCGGAACCACGGCCCCACTCTCTGGGGGGTAAGCCAGGGATGACCGGGGGAGTCGGCGATATCCAGTGGCCGGGGCTCCGGGGGTCCATGACCAGAGTGGAGGGATGACGAGAGGCGAGGGGTAAAAAGAAGAAATAAATAAATAAATCAATAAAATATGATGTGATGTCATTAATGACATCACATGCTGAGCACAGAGGAGCTTCAGGATAAATGAGATGGGGAAGGGAGCCAGGTACTATGGAAAAACTGTATATCTAAATGACAATTCACTAAGAGCAATGAATTCTGCAGCACTGTATGTATTCTGCTGCATAATGCAAATTCTGCTGAAAATTCCATGGCCACAGAATCATAGAATTCCAGGGGCCTTGCCTGGGGCTAAATCTAATGAAGCTGCATTGTATTTTAGAAAGAGCGGGTCTAAGGTATCTGTACACATGGTAACTAAAACTGATTTCCTACAGTAACGACCCCAACAGAAACACTTAGGGCTGGATATTCAGAAGGGCTGCGCAATGCACAATAGGGTTGCGCCAGCACAAGTCAGAAAATGCGCCATTCTGCGATATTCAGCAGGAGGCAGTTGCACCACTGAAAACATGCTGAGCAACAACGCAATGATAATGAAGGCATGCGCAACCGAAGGGGGTGGAACCATGTATAAAGTGTGCAGTGTGATGTTCAAAGACTTGCGCAATGCGCAACAGTGGAGCAGGCGGAAGTTGCGCCATAGCGGAAATGAGCCAAAATAAAAAGGAGCAAGGAAGAGGTGCAAGAACGCTACAGGGAAGCCACATGTGTCCGAGACAGGCACAGAGAAATAGGGAGAAAGAAGGCAGGCCAGGGAAACCACAACACAGAATAGGGGCAAGGGAAGGTGTGTGGGGCCACAGAGTGCAGAGGCCAGTAGGTGCGCCCGGTGCAGGGGAGGTAGCAGTCAGGACAGCGGGGGGAACAAAGCAACATCAGTTGGGGGGAACACAAGCCAGGGACATGGACAGTGCCACCTTCCACATGGAAGCTGTAATGAGGGGGGTGAGAAGGCATGCTGCAGGGGAACATGGCCGTGGAAGGGCCCGTCGGCGGTATGCCCCCAACAGGCAGTACCGAGCCCGCACCAGCTTTGAGCTGTACACAGATGTTGAGATTGTAGGCCGGTACTGCCTGAACAGGGCAATTCTGAGGCGGCTCTGTGAGCTGTGCAGTGATGTGATGCAAGCACCCACACGACGGAGTCATGCTCTGTCAGTGGAGACAAAGGTAACAGTCTGCATGTGCTTACTCACCACGGGTACCTTCCAGAGACCAACAGGGGATACCACAGGCATAACACAGTTGGCCACGTCACGCATCCTCACCCAATTCCTCAGCACACTGCTGCCACATGCTGCGGAGTACATCCATTTCCCCAGCACTGCGGCGGAGTGCACAGCAGACATACAGGAGTTTCACAGGGTAGCACATATGCCTGGCATGCTAGGGGTAATAGACTGCACCCATGTGGCCATTTGCACACCACCTGGCCCCGATGGGGCCACCTATGTGAATCGGAAGGGATATGCCAGTGTCAACTGCCAGGTGGTGTGTGATGCCAGTGGGCGCATCATCAATGTCTGTGCCATACACTCTGGGGGAGCACATGATTCCTTCATCTGGTACCAGTCGGCACTGTGCCATCAATTCGAGAGTGGGGACATCCCCACAGGTCATCTAGTGGATGAGTAAGTATGTATGTAGAACTGACAAATCGTGGGCAAGGGGGGGTAAGCCAGAGGTGCCATGGGTGTGGCCCACAGGGTTTGGGGCAGTCTGAGCCTGAACAAGACACTAACCTCCACTATCTCCACACAGGTGACAGTGGATACCCACTCCATCCATGGCTGCTCACACCCTACCGGCGGCCCACGACCCCATCACAGCAACGCTTCAATGAGGCACATGCCACCACACGCAACGTCATTGAGCGGGTGTTTGGGATGCTGAAGGCGCGTTTCCATTGCCTGGACACCTCTGGCGGCGCGCTACAGTATAGCCCCTCAAAAGCCTGTGGGATATTCCTGGCCTGTTGTATCCTGCACAACATGGCCAAAGACTGTGGGATAGCCATACAGGTTGAAGAGGGGGACAGTGATGGGGACGACGGTGACGCCGGTGACGATGGGGATGGGCAGCCCCCCCTTGGCCGACGGGACCCCTGACTGATCCGGCTGGCACAGCTGCACTGGGACACCATCACAGAGGAGCACTTCAGCCAACACAGGTAAGTCATGGGGCCATGTACAACCACCAGTGGCTAGGGCACAACCCACACACACACATGGAAACACACCAGGGGTGCATGCTGGCAAGGGATGTGGCAGGGCACAGAAGCACACACATACAACCAGGGAGGGGTGAACAGTAACACGCCACATGGACGGACACACACACACACACAATATTCACAAAGTGCACAGGGGTCAGGTGCAAAACACAGCCGGAACACAAACACTAGCAACACACATGTCCACAGGCCACCACATCCACTGACTGTCTATGTGCGTGTGTCAGATGCTGGGCACCATCGCACTTTGGTGTACAGCGCAATGCAGGCATCATCCTGCACACATACCTGTGGACAGCAGTCAGGAGGGTGTGCAGGTGGACCGTGTGTCTGCATGTAGGGCTGGGCACCCACCGGTGCACTGCCCACCGAAACACACAATGCACACAGGGCAGCACCAGACAGTGCCCGCACTGGGAGACAGGTCAGTCTTGCAGCACAGTGCCATGTCCGCCTCGGATGTGTGGGTGGCCCCGCCGAGACCCAGCAGCACTGGCAGGCTGACCACGGGCCTCATGGGGTGGCAATCATGGTCCACCAGGGGTTCCACTGCGCGAACGCGACCGTGCCCGCACAGGGGTCTGCAGCACACCGAACATACCTGCACCAGGAGTGCTCGGGATGCCCACAGCTGAACCCGGCATCGACAGGGTGGGTGTCACACGATGCTGGGAATGGGGAGTGGATAGCGAACTGCGCGGTGTGAGCGACATATGGGCACCTGTGTGCCCATTGTGGCCATGACAGCAATCAGCGCCTGTGTTTGCCTGTCAATGGCAGCGGTCACATCCTCCCGCAACTGGACAATCTGTGACAGGATCCTATCGGTGTCCCTGCTGTGTCGCTCCTCAACCCACTCCAGAGCCACACACAGTGCCTCCACGGACATTGCAAGCCGCATCTGCTGCTGTACTGATGCCTGCGTAGGCGCCAGCAGTGCTCGCCAAAGAGGTCGTCTGCCACCGGCATCCTGTCCTCAGGGTATGGAAGGGCCTGATGTTCAGCACCCCTTGAGGGTGGGCGCTGCTCACCAGGACCAGGTATGGGCAAGTCCACAGGCGGTGCACAGACACCACCGCTGAACCCTGAACCCCCAGTCCTGGTGGGCAACAGCTGCTGCTGTCCCTCCGCCTGCTGTGCCCAAGGGATTGGTTGTTCCGCCGCTGTGGCCGCAACAGTGCCACTGACCTGACCAGCCACCGGTGCTGCCCCACTGGTGCTGACAGGCACAGCCTGGGACTGTGCTGACACGCTGGCACACACGTCAGAACCAGCCAGGTCCATGGGCATGAGCTGGCCTGATGTGTGTCCATTCCATGACACACGCATGTCACTGCACATAACAGTTGTTGCATCATCAGTGGTGCAGGTCTGTGCCACAGCCACAGCATGCTGGCATCCTTGGATGCCAGATCGCTGAGACACAGGAAGGGCCTCCCCCACACCTGTCTCAACGACATCAGTGTTGACAGCCAGGCGGACCCACTGTTGCAATGCTCGCCGGCTACCTGCGGAGGTGGATGGTCCCTCCTCCAACTCCAGATGACTGTCCGCAGTGGACAGGCCCTCCACCACTGACCCCTGTGGATGCGCAGGATCTGTAACAGAAAGTATGGACACGTTAGTGCATGTGATCTACCCTCCCCCCCCCGACAGACCATGACGTACCATGCAGTGATGGGCTACCACCTGTCTGGAAGCCACCTCCTGGAACGCCCTCAATGGCACTGCTCTGCATGCTTGCAGTGAGCCTTTCCTTTGCCGGTGTCAGCTGTGCCACCTCCGGCTGGCCCCCGCCTGTTGCAGCATGTGCCGCCCTGATGGCAGCCACCTTCTCCTTCACCCTCCTCCTGTCGGTACCCATCTTCTTCTTACACTCCTGCACAGAGCGCTGGTGGCTGCTGTGCAGGTTGATGGCACGTGCCACCCCCTCCCATGCAGCAGCATGGGCCTGAGGGGTGCCCCGCCGTCCACTGAGCAGTGGCTCCTGATCGATGTAGGCCTTGAAGAGTGCCTCGCCTCGCCTTGGTGAATTGGGCCTCTTCCACCCACCATCGTTGTCCTCCTCACCCAGTCCTCGCCGTCATTATTCAGCCTGTATGGATGACAGTGGTTACCTGTGACTGTGCAGTACAAAGCAAGTCCCTGATACCACAGTCCAGAACACCACACAGCATGCAACTCACCAATAAATTGCAGTAACCGAATATGGCCACTGCAGAACAGTGTCGCATTTTATAGCGCAATCCATGCAAATTAGGTGAGAAGCAACTTTAATGAGATGCAAATCACGCTGCTGCGCCATTGCATGGCTGATCGGATGATTTGCATATGACAGCTGAATATCGCGCTTTTGCGCTTTGCGTAATTGTGTTCAACGTGCTGAGCCAATGGCGCAGTTCTGTGGCATGCGTAGTACACCGCACTGCGCATGCCCAGGTAGCTTACGCAGGCGTCTGCCGCGCTGATGATGTGCTGTGCACGGTAGGCAATTCAGGGCACAGCCACCATTGTGTCAGTGGCACTATGGCGAGGGTCACTACATGGCGCTGTGGCACAACTGTGCAATAGTTCGCTGTGACGATGGCAGACAGGCAACCAATCGTGCTAGACGCATAGACGTCCGATGGCGCTGTGCATGGCCTTGCGTCAGAGACCCATGACCCTGTGCCCGACCTTTGGCCCCTTGGCACTATACGTCTGGCATGGCTGCACCTCTATCGTGCTGTTCAGTGACAGCGCAATAGGGAATGGCGGCGCTGTACCGCGTGGGGTGCCACGCTGCAGAGCGCTATATTGCCTACTATAGCATTAGAGATGGCACGCAGGAGAGCCCCTCAGTAGAGTGCCCTTGAGCTGGCCAACCTTGAGGCCATTGTGGAGCCACACTATGGCCCACTCTTTGGTGAGGAGGCACTGGACAGGGCCAGGACCCAGGCCTGGCAAGAGGTGGCCACTAACCTGGAGGCAGCCACTGGCCGCAGGAGAACGGTGGAACAGTGCAGGCACCGGTATGGGGACCATAGAAGGAGGGAGCCGGAGCAACTTGCACATCTGCGGTCACGTGCCAGAAGGGGCGTGGTGCCTCGTCCAGGTGGGTGATACGTCTACACACTTGTATGGTCCATATGTGTAACACTGTCTTATGTGTCCAGCATATAGGGGAGGGATAGTCTAGGGTTGGCTGTGGCGGTGTTTACAGGGTATGGGGTGGGTGGGTCTGGCTGGGTGGGTGGGCACACACATTGGGAGAGGGGGAATTTGATTTGGGTTTGTACTGATGTGTTTCTCTCCTTTTGTCTCCCACAGGCGTGGCCAAGTGGAGAAGGATGGTGGAGCGGCAGCAGAGGGAGGAGGATGCTGCACAGGGGCATGGGGACCAACCCCAATGCCATCAACGTCCCTATGAGGGTGAGTGCCATGACACCATGATTGCTATTGCATGCTCTGTGACAGGATGGGAAGCAGGGCATGGCCACCATCCATGGACACCACTGCCATGCACGCGACATGTGACAGTCAGCACTGTCCAGTGGCACTGCATGTCTGGGAGTGCATCAATGGTGGTCCATGCGTGCACTGGGCACATGGCTGTGGCACTGCCTGCACACTGCATAGCCACGTTACTGTACAGCCTTGGTTGTGCTGTGCTGGACATGGGCGGTGGGTGTGTGCAGTGGTACACATGGCTGTTGCTGCCTGGTTGGGCATGTCTTGTGGACACGGTCACTGTGGGTGGGCGCACACCATCACAGGAGCGTGGCACATGGCTGTATGCCATGCATAATGGGTGGGCTGCAGGGGGATGGACAGTCACACCTATTGACTCTGATCCCTTGTCCTAGGTGTGCGGATACTCCTGCGAATCCAGCAGGCCATCCAGGAGCTTCTGTAGGTGTCGCAAGAGTCCCTCTCCATCTTGAGGGACTTACAGCAGCATGGGGTGAGGAGGAGAAGGCAACAGCCCCAGGCAGCGGAGAACCAGGCTGGACACTGACAGCTGCACGCGCAGCCTGCGACTACTCCCCTTTGTTCAACCCTCACACCCCACCTACCCTCTCCCATATGTTCACCCCTGCCCCTTACCCACCCCCACCTTGTTCCTGTCCCTCCCCCATGTTTGTACATAGTTGTATATAGTTGATTTTGATATGTTTTGAATACAGATATTTTGATATGAATACTGTGGTGGTCTTTGATTTACAGCTGGCTATAGGTGCTCAGTTGCAGTGGTGTGCATGGCATCTGGGGTGGTTCAGTCATGGGTATGTGTGTGTGTGCGTGGGGAAGTGTCTCTGGTGTGGGAGTGGCTATCAGTCGGTGTCTGTGGTGTGTGTGTTGTTCCCTGTGCATTGCATTACTGTGTGCAGTGGTCCATGGTGCATGCTCTGTGTCCATTGTGCCCCTGTCAACCCGTCCTTGGCCTGTGCAGCTGACATCCTTGCATGTCTGTGGCCTGTGAGGTCTGCTGCCTTGTCAGTGGTGGCTGTCCCTGCAGGTCATCCACTGTGACCGTCACAATGCTGGGTTGCCTCCTGTCAATGGTGTGGTGCTTGTTTGCCTCAGGTGACACTGTGGCCTCCGCAGTTGCTGTCCCACCTCCATGCTGTGACTTGTGTGTGTTGCAGGGGCTGTGCACCACTGTCTGTGACTTCTGCTCCAGGCATATGCTGGTGGCATACAGGGCCAAAGTTCATGCACAGGGTGGGTGTCACCCCTGTGCCATGGAGGACTGCAGGCTGTGTTTGTACAGTTTTCATGGGCCCACACTGGGGGCTTGGTTGCCACAGTACTGCGTCCCTGTGTTAGTGTCCCCGTGGGTATGGGTGTGTGTGTTTGCCCCTGCACTGTGTTGCATCCGGTGTGCTGCATGCCTCCATGCACCACTGTGGGTGTCTGTGCTGGCTGCTGTGGCTCGTGGTCGGTCAAGCTGTGACACTTGTCTACTGTGCAGGGTGCTGTATCAATGGTGGTAGTGTCAGGGGCACGCCCTATTCCCGTGTGGGGTACCTCTTGTGCCGACACATGTTCGGTCTCTCAGCTGTGCCTCAGGGGGATTGTGTGTGTTGGCACTGTGTCTGCCGTTGTTGCATTGTTGCAGTGCTGCCACCCACTGCTGGGTGCTCATGGTGGGTCTGGCTTGTATGGTTCTGTGGTACACGAGGTTGCAGTGTGACAGTGGGGGTGGTGGTATGCATGGGGTTTCCTGCAGTGGTGGTCACTGCTCATGGGGGGTGTCTTAGGGTCATGGTGCAGGGTGTGCTGTGCACGGCGGGGCTGGTGTGGCATGGGGTGGTCCGCCCTCCTTGTGTGGCAGTATCAGCTTGCCGGTGGGTGTGCTGGGGCACCATGGCCCAGCTGTGCTTTGTTTGCTTGTCCCCATGGGCCGGTGGATATTCCAGCCTCCCCAGTTGTGCTGTGCTTAGGTGTGGTGCATTGTCAGTTCTGCTGTGTGTTCCTGTGCCCATCTGTGGCATGGGTGGTGGGCCCCTACCTACCTCCCTGGTTGTGCAGTTACATTGCTCTGCTGCTGGGGGGCTCCCTGCTTCCACTATGGCACCTCTGGGCTGCTCAGCTGGGTAGCCCTTGTTGAGCCATAGCGCATCGTATCTGCTCAGCTTCTCCTTCCTAGTTGCGTTATGGTGCAAGTTGTGCGATATTCAGACGTTGGCTGTTGGCACAATTTGGCTTGCTCCTTTTTGAATATCAAGGCCTGTTGCGTATGGGCGTAATGGACTTGTGCTTGCTCCTGCTATTGCGCACTTTTTGGGCGCAGTTTGAATATCCGGCCCATAGTGCATAACGTTAACATTTATGAGGTTTTCTGAGTGCCAGTTTGATCTTTACATGGGGCATTGATAGGAAACACAAGGAGCAGTTCAGGCTTCCCCTGCAGGAACAGTCTCACCCTCTCTTTGGGCAAAGTCTAGTTCTACCAAATCAAGGGCTAGATATTCAAAACTTTGTGCTGGGCAAAAAACCATTTGTGCAGGTTTAGGGTGGGATTAGCGTGGGTCTGCTATATTCAAAAGGCCAAATAGCGTGGGCAAACTGCATTAGTGCCGGGCAAAATCATAATGCATGCAAGGGGAAAACTGACATGAATACAGGCACAATGCTATACTAAGCAACTAGCGCCACGCAAAGTGGTTTTGCGTGACTTAGAGCGATACTTAGCACGGTGCACATTACCGCCCAGGAAAAGCTTGTCTTAACCCTGGGCAATCAGCTTTGTGTGACACTTTGGCTTTGCGCGGTATTTGCGCAGCTTTTGCATGGCTTTGCGTGACCCTAACAAATAAATATGACACATAGACAAAGCCAAACATAGAGGAAAACATGCTAACTGATGGCATCACAATGATGCCATCATCTGCCACCAGTCCCAGCCATGCCAATCAGTAAGTGGTGACCCTGCCACCAATGGACAGCATGGCAGTGTGACCATACAGCACACACCTGCGGACCACTCTTCTGTAGACACCAACAGATTCCAGCACACACATGCAGCATCGTGGGCATGGAGGATGTTGAGGGGAGAGTGTATGGGTGGCCAGGCTGTGCCACAGACCAGGTGTGGCCACAAGGCTGGGACACATCATGCAGTGCACATGGGCCAGTATTGGGAATACCCCAACACCAGTGTGCCTTTCTGATAATTTATGCCCCCCCCCGGGCCAACATACTGCACAGCTGTACAACTGCCACAGCACACAAAGCCGGACATGTATATGTCACTGTGAGCATCCCATGCCTGAGGTGCAGCATCTGTGAGTCACACAACAGCGTAACAGTAATGTCCACTGTCAGTAAACACCTGCAGGTTGGGCCTCTCACTGTGTATAGTGCAGTCATCATCACTGCCCTACACTTCATAGGCAGTGCTGCATCCACACACTACTGGCCCCCTTGCTACTGTAGTGTCTGCTGTGCACTTTAGCATGACCTACAGTGTGACAGTTGCATATAGCACCACCACCATCTGTGCCTATGCTGTGTTGTCCCAGTACAGCTGCAGGCAGCAGCGCTTGTGAAAGTACAGTGTTCAAAACTGTATATATTCCTGTTTGCGCAACACTAACACGTTTGCGTGGGTTTAGTGCAGAGCTAAACCGTTAGCCCGGTGCAAACTGCATGCAAATCAGGGCATAATGAGATGCTAATCTGGATGTTTGCCCAGAGACTACCTAAGTAGGCTCATTTGCATGTCACTTTAGAATATGGCAAAGTTTAGCGCCAGGCAAATGTGTTTGCACTGGGATAATGGTTTAGCCCTGCGCGAAACCTGCGCAAATGTGTTAGCGCTGTACAAACAGTTCGGGGAACATTTTACAGTTTTGCACACTGTACTTTCACATACACTGCTGCTTGCAGCTGTTCTGGGTCCATGCATTTGCTGGCACACCCATTGGCCACATAGTTCACCTCTACCTACCTTCACATCACTGTGCACTGTGTTGCTGTTGTGCTTTGCACTTCCTGGTTGCTATATTCAGAGCTGTCTTATTCGAGGGCTAAGTTTGCCCTGCACTCCCAGCCCAGTTTGCCCAGCCTCATTCCCATGTTATATTCAGAAGCTGTTTGCCCAGGGCTATTCCTTTTGAATATGGCTTGCTTTGTACTCTGGGCTAAGTTTGCACGCCGGGCAGTGCTAATTTAGCCCTGGGGCAAAGTTTTGAATATCAGGCCCCAAGTCTCATACCAGCTTCAAGTGGATCTGTATAAGAGTACATTTTGACTGCATAGTTTTTTTTTTAATTTGTTGTTTTTGTTGCCCCCTTCTGCACCACTGCCTCGACCTCCCTTAGGGTCTCCCAGGTGCCTGGCTCAGCCATGCTCTGAACCCCCTCCAGCCACAGATCTCCATGCTGCCACAGTATCAGATCTCCCCCAGAGGCAGGGAAAGGGGAGGGTACCCCCCCCTACCTGTACGATCCTTGTCAGGTTGGCAGCTGAGGGTTTCTGAGCTGGTTACTTGTTTCGGTGGGGGTATAGTCTGTCGGGCAGTGGGTTTTTTTCCTGTATTTCTTTCAGCATCAGGAATGCAGACATTCAGTGGAGATCCAAGGTGCGTGTGTACACAAGTGTGCTGCTGCACTGGACCCCCAGCCTGTGTCCTCCCTCCCTCCCACGATGCCCTGAGCTGCACTGCTACTTGTAGCCACCCATGAGGCAGTACTGCAGTGAGGGCAGCAGTCCACCCACCCTGAAGAAGAGCATCCCTGGGATGTCCAATCCTCCTCCTCCTCCCCCACCGGCCCCCGACCGAGCTTATTCCTGAACTCAGATGACTGGCATTGTGAGTGGCAGTGCTACTGCTGGGCTGATGGGCCATGTAGCTTATTCTTAAGCAGGCAAGGAATAGCCTTGAGTGAAAGATGCCATGTATGGAGTCCTGCCTTTACTGCCTCAAAACAGTTTCTCTTCTACCTCATTGCGTAGCTCAAGTCAGGGAAGTAGTAGATCTGAGAACTGCCCTGGAGGTGTATCTGTCCCTTCTGCTTTGCTGCCTGTAGGATCATTTCTTTAATGTGGGATCCAGCTGTCACTATTATGATCGTTCTACTCTGTTCAGGGTTGCTGGGTTTCCATCTGGGGGAGATTCTGCAGGCTCTGATTAGCTGTGATGTAGTTTATAGTCTCAAGCTTGATTCCACCAATATTCTGATAAACACCAACAGATCCTGACTTTTGGCTTCCTCAGGGACCTCCAAAAATCAGCATCTGCCATCCTTGCATAATTTTCTAGGTGCTCTAGTCTGACCTTCATCAATTTATTTTCTGCTCTTATTCCTGAAATGGCTCTCGCTGACTTTTGTGCTGAATCATTTAATGTTTTGGCTTTGGTGGATACCAAAGCCAGTTTGCTGTCCAGCATTGTGAATTTAGAGTTCAGCGAGTACATTTTCTTATTGAGGTCTCTTATGGCCTTGAAAAGTGCTGCATTTAGCCGGCCCAGTGGCACGGAGGGCTGAAGCATCATGTCTTACCTCCTGTCACCCCAGCAACCTGTGTTCACAGTGCACGCGGATTGCTGGAGGTCAGCCGGGGATGAGAAGGATCAATCATCCCAAGGACAGCTCTCCTCCTCCAGGGAGGGTGGGATCAGTGATCGGTGCTTGCCTGTCCCCTAGTGAAGACTGGGGGATGGCACACCGATGCTCTACTAGGTGGATGCAGGTGGGGCAGATGCCCGGCATGCCATGCATGGGAACGTGCATGACACCACCACTGGCATCACTGCACACCCTTTTTTGAAAGAAAAGAGGAAAATGTCTCCGGCAGTTGGATGAAGGAGGGACTCACAGCTCCTGCTCTCCAACCATCCAGGCACCGATCAGAACTGGATCTGGTCTACGGTGGGGGCCTGGGGATCCTCCACTGACGCTGTCGGGGGTGGCAAGCCATGGGGGAAGATGGTCGGCACTGACGGTGGACATCAGGGGGAAGAGGGCTGGGGGTTCCTCCTGAATGTGGGCTGCTGGAGACAGAGAGAAAAACTATAAAAAAAAGAAAAGTGTTGCATTTGATGGTTCCATTCCACCTGCAGTCTCGTGGCTGTGGCCACCATCACTTGCATGCTCCTGCAACTTTTCTCCTTTGCTTTACCCAGTCTCAGTATTTGTGGCTTGGCAAGGCTTCACCATCATTTTCCTTCATTCCAGAAAATGTTTCCTTTTAAAGCTTATCCCAGGGAGACCCCTGAATAGGTCTCAGTGGAGAGGGACCTTGCAGGGTCCCCTCTGGACAAGGCCATGATTTTCCAGCCAAGTAGTGTGGAGTTAACTAGTGTGCAGTCCCAATACTCGAGGGACTTCATCTCTGAGTGGCTATACTATCTACAGAAGGCTGAGAATAGTTGGGGTTCAAAATGGATGGAAATCCTGGCTTTGAACCCGACATTTGAACCAATGAAACTCGACCACAGGTTTAGGAATTGGATAGAAGTGGGCCTAATTCACAGGTTCCAGTATTACCATAAGGGCACACTCAAATGTTTTGCATAATTACAGGCAGAGTTCTCACAAGGACACAAAGATTTTAATAAATACTTACAGATATGCCACTTCCTGGGCACTACTATGGATCTGGATATCACCTCTGGGACCATCCCACCTTTGTTCTCATTGCTAGTTCAACTACAAGGAGGTATCTACCCCTAGACATATGATATCATGCCTATATAAGGCACAGACAAATTTTCCAGTGATTTTGATGGAAGGAGTACAGACCAACTGGGAGATGGTGATGATGTTGAAACTGACACCTGCGGACTGGCTTCACATCTGGCGTAGACAGCATCAGGCAACTGCTTCTTACAGCAGGAGGGAATTCGGTTGGAAGTGGTTTCACGTTCTTCTGCACTCCACAAATTACAGCACGATACACAGCTACAGGGGACTCATCATGTTGGAGATCATGTGGATGTGAGGTCTCTACCCATTCCTATGTGTTTTGGTTCTGTCCGAGGCTGACTGCTTTTTGGTAGGGGGTGGGGCAGGTGTTGAGTGATCTTTTTCCAGATCTGAGTGTCTTAATCCCAGAGGTGGCTGGACTGTTGCATTTTCCTAGGCAAGTAAAACATAAGCAACAAATTTACTCAATGAATATCTTCCTGGCAGCAGCTAAGAAAGTAATAACATGGTTGTGGCTTCAACCAACCTCCCATTCACTCCGGAACTGGGAGGATACCATATATGACATTTATAAGAAGGAGAGTATGACGGCCTGTTTGCAAAATAAAACTCCTGTCTTAATGAACAGGTGGACAACCTGGTTCATGCACATGGCAAGATGCAGACCAGAGTTTATTCTGTAAACTCAGGGGAAGGGACTCTAGTATGATGGGTACTCCAGTCAGTCCATTTTATAATTTATAATTCATAATTTATAAAGTATAACCTAATAATTTCTAGTATATTTAGACATCCCAGTACCTTTTGTTAAGTAGATTTTGCTGACTACATCATTAGTAATAGAATTTAAAGAATCCCAAGATATCTAGAAATGAGCTAGAGATATAGAAACTTGCTGTAAGTCATGTAGATTAGAAATAGATAAACCAAAAAAATATATATATATGCATACATCAGTAGCCATATCTACTACATAACAAAAACCCTTTGAACTCCATTTAGTCATAGGTCCATGGATATTACACATGTCCATATAGTCCTCTGACCACGAAAGTCTTAGTTTATCCAAAGTTCATGAAGCTAGTGTCTACTGACCATCAGTAGGTCTCAAAAAGCAGAGTTCACTTCATAGTTATGTCACTCGCTTAGAGCCTGGCTCACTACATCCATTGGAGTAGATAATTTCACAAGTTTTAACATGTCTAAAAGTGAAGACTCTAACTCCCGCTCCCCCTAAACATTGTGTTAGTACCAAAAGAAGTAGAAAAGATAACAGCATAGTTACTATTAAGGCAGTATAAAAACATAGGCCCAGATATTCAAAAGGGTTGCGCATGCGCAAGTCCTACATTGCGCCATTCTGCGATATTCAGCAGGAGGCAGTTGCGCCACTGAAAACAGGTTGAGCAACAGCGCAATGCAAATGAATGCATGCTCAACAGGAGGGGGAGGAACCATGCATAAACTGCGTAACCCGATATTCAATCGGGTTTTGCAGAGTTGTGCATGCGCAACCCCCCCAACCTGCGCCTGCACAACTTTGAGCCAAAAGGATCGTTGAGGGCCACTCACTAGGTGAGCTGCTGTATTGCAGGGTGCAACACAGCAGCTGCCACCCGTGGCTGGCCCCCAACTCAGTCCCTGTGCCCTTCACCAGCCCGATCGCTGGCAGAACGTGAAACAACCCCCAAACATCTCCCAATGCCCGATCGTGGGCAGAACGAAAACAACTTCCGACAAACATCTCCAATGCCCGATCGCGCAGAACGAACCGCTGGTTGCCTCGCCCGCAACATCTCCCAATGCCCGATCGCTGGCAGAACGTGAAACAATCTCCCCAGTGCCCGATCAAGGGCAGAATGTAAAAAGACCCCCTCATCAAATCTGATTGTCATAGGTAGGGCTGCACGCCCATTGGCTCTAGCTCTGCACCACGGGCGGCAGCCTCACCGACAGTCAGTCGGTGGGCGCGGGTGGCAGGCGGGTGGATGCTGCCGCCCGCCGCCGCCGGGGAGCGGGTGGTGGGGCTTGGGGTGGGTGGGGTGACACTAGACACCAGGGAGATGTTTGGGGGTTGTCCTGGACATTCTGCCCGCGATCGGGCATTACGGTCCACTGGACCACCAGGGAGATATTCGGTTGGGGGCTTTTTACATCTGCCCGCGATCGGGCACTGGGGGTTGTTTCACGCTCTGCCCGCGATATTGGGCATTGGGAGCTGTTTGGGCGGGGGTTGTCATGATACGCTCTGCCCGCGATCGGGCATTGGGAGATGTGGGCGGGGGTATTGTCATGATACGCTCTGCCCGCTGATCGGGCATTGGGAGATGTGTGGCGGGGGTGGTGTTGTCATGATACGCTCTGCCCGCGATTGGGTATTGATGTGGGCGGGGTTGTTTTTCACGCTGTGCCCGCGATCGGTTGCAGGGCGTCAATCCCCACGGCTGCTGCCTGGCAGGGTGGCCAGCGCAAGTCCTCGGGATCGGGCGACCTATATGCTAATGGCATGCAAAGAAGCTATAATCAGATGCAAATGGCCCCTGCCCTTGTATGAATTATGGCCCCATTTGCATGTCACCTTTGAATATCGGAAATTTGCGCATGGCGCAATGGTACTTGCGCCACCGCAAGTTTAATGCTCAACTCTGACAACTTGCGGTGGCGCAAGTTCCACTGCGCCATGCACAGTGGCTGTGGCTGGGGGGTGATATTCAAAGGAGTTGCTCAATAGCGCAACTCCTTTGAATATCGCCCCGGCCACACCCCTGCGCAACTATTTTGAGCAGCGCAAGGGCTTGCGCCTCAGAATGGCGCAGTTTGAATATCTGGGCCATAATGTATATATTAGAAAATATAGAATGGTTTCACTCCACATCAGTATTTCTCAGTGTTCAGGCTAGAATATCCCCCTATCTCTTGTTTAAACTCTACCTGTGTACTCATGTCATATAAAAGTGGTCTCAAGGGTCCAACCTCTTGTCTCGGAAAAATCCAAAGCTTGCACAGCCAGAGGATCCAGGGGAAGGGATGACCCCAACAGTGCATACCCTCTGACTTATCCCTCAGCCCCTTGTCGCAATAACATTGCTTCGTTGACTGTCAGGGCAGCCATAAATCGACTCCATACACCTAAAAAGTCTTCTTCCCTACCCTTTAATTTATGTGTCAGTCAATCCACTGCAAGGACTTGTATGGATAGTATTTTCCATTAGGCTGTTGTTGGAACCAAACCCGAAACCCACAAGTTCCAGATGCCCTGATGAGTGACTACCAACAAATTTTTTATCCATCTTGGGTAAAAAAAATCCATTCCTCCTCCCCTTGCTCCTCCACCCCAAATAGCAGTGAAAGAGGGGAAACCTGAACTCGGTTTCCACTCATGGTTGATAATTCTCAAGCTGTATTCTGCCAATAGCCTTTAAGCATAGGACATTCCCAACAGCAATGGAAAAAAGTGCCTTGTGGTGCTTTACAGCACCCACATCATCAGAGACTGCTGGATAAAATCTATGCACCATGCTTTGAGAATGGTATAACCAGTGTATAAATGTAAACTGCATCTCTTTATATTTATTACTCAGGAGAAGACCCATATGTGAACCCAGAATCAAATTCCAGTTGCCATCTGAGATCTGAATGTCTGTGTCTCTTTCCCAACAATTTCAGACTTTAGCTGTGCTATTCAGAAAGCAAATTCTGTTCAGTTTTACCACCCTTCCTATCAGACCCTTTTCCTTTTGTCAAGCTCTTAAGATTTCCTTTTCCACTCCAACCAATGGCAAATCCTCCCAAGAAAGCCCCCCCAGTTTCCAGCAGTAATTCCGTAACTGAAAGAATTTGAACATATGCATCCTAGGGAGCCCCAATGCCAATCGGAGTTCCTCAAATAAGTACAGGCCGGCCCTCGCCATGAGGTCTCCCAGGCAACGGATCCCCCGCTCCTGCCAGGCAGAGAATCCATGGTCCTCTATGCTAGGCAAGAAGCTGGGATTCCCAGCCATGAGGATCAATAAGGTATCACTCTTATTCCCTCCCCTGCTTTTCTGAATACACTTCCATGCTTCCAAGGCTGCTATGACTAGGGGATTGGGATTACCTAATTGCAGGTATGCTTTAAGTCCACCATCCGCTAAGTATGCCAAGAGCCTCCCAGGGCACCCGGCTTCTTCCAAGTTTAGCCAGCTAGCAGCAGTACCCATACTGACCCAATTATGTATTAACCGAAACTGCATAGCCAAGTAATAACCTTTGATGTCTAGAAAGTCCAGTCCTCCATTCTTTTTTGTTGCCTTAAGTTTCTGGAGACTAATCCTTGGCCTCTTCCCCTTCCATATGAATTCCGAGAAACCATTGTCAAGCTTTTTGAGGTCTCTATTAGACAGGCAATACAGAACCATTTGGAGAGTATATAATATCCTGGACAAGATGTTCATTTTTGGCACGGTGATCCTGCCTAACCTGGATATTGGGAGGGCCCGCCACCTGGCAAGATCCTTAAGCACCTCATCAAACAATGGCAAATAATTAAAGGAGTACAAATTATTCAAATCTTCCCCCACCTTGATCCCAAGATACGTAAAGTGTTTCTCCACTAACTTCTGATCATATGTGTCTTTTCTCTCCCCTCTCTCACCCCATCCAAGTATAACATTTCAGATTTGTGCCAATTAAGTTTATAGCCTGAAAAAGCAGCAAAATAGTTGATAACCCTGAGGAGGGCCGGGACAGATACCTCCGGTTTGGTGAGAAATAATAAGACGTCATCCGCATAAAGGGTAATAAGATGATGTCATCCCCCATTGCCTGGGACCCCACTGATCTCTGGTTGACTCTGAATTTTAATAGCTAGGTACTCGATTGCAATAGCAAACAAAAGAGGGGACAACCCTGCCGCGTACCTCTGAGCAAGCGAAACTCTTCCAATGGTAATCTGTTCACCAGAACACATGTGCAAGGGGCCTTATAAAAGGAGCTAATCAGTCATATAAACCCATCTCCCAAGCTAAACCTGTGAAGGGTGCTTAACATATAAGGCCATTCAATTCTATCAAAGGCCTTTTCGTCATCCATGGACAGCATGCAGATCCCTACACCAGGCACGTGGGTTAAATCTCAGTACTAACACTGTAGTGCAGCATGGAAGGGGTGCTGCACTTCTGAGGTGCCGTCTTTCAGATGAGGTGTTAAACCGAGGTCCCATCTGCCTGTTCTGGTGGTAGTTCAGTTGGACGTTAAAGATCCCATGGCACTACTCGAAAAGAGTAGGGGAGTTTTTATTCAGTAACCATAACAAACATAAACAAAAATAAAGAAAAAAAAATCAAAACAATATAATACAGTTTTCATTACAGTTCAAAACACATACAAAAAAATAATAATAAATAGAGAATAATATATGGGATGGCCTGTGTAATGAGATTTTACACACACCTGAGTTGTAGGATGCTACATAAACCCTGAGGACGAAGCCTGAGGGTTTGTGAAAAACATCCCACAATGAGGGTGTGTGTAAAATCAAGCTTTACACATGCCACACCATATTTTATTTTTTATAATTGCTGGTGTGTGCTTTTTTGCCTCAGCAATTATAGAAAATAAAATAAAGAATGCAGAAAGGAAATTCAAGCAGCCAGGGAGCAGTCCGGTTTCTGTGCAGTCCCTAAGTTACAGTACCCCATTTATTCGAGGGATAAAGAAATGGCTTTTCATTTAAAACATTGATTAGATGTATTTTTATTTTTATTTTGAAACTGACTGCCCGGGCGGAGTTGTGGGAGCTGGCGATGATTGCTGAGAGGGCTCTCCAGCTGCTCCAAGTTTTTTTTTCTGTTTTATTGCAGGGTCAGAGGAGAGGTTTTTTCACAAAAGCAACTTACTGCCAAGATCGAGAGTAAAGTCTGTGGCCAAGAGGTAAGGTACCCTACAGAAGGAAAATTCAGCGACTACATGTGCGTGCTTGAGGAAACCAAGTGCGTTTGCCGTTATAACCAGGCCAGCTGGTTATAACGGCAAATTATAACTGGGTTTCCCTATGGGAAAAAGTGCTCGTCAGTAATTATTAAATAATAAATAATAATAAAACGTTATTTATACCATGCCTTTCTTGAATTCAAGGCGCCTTACAATATTAACAAATATAATAAATAATACATAGAACAACAATAATCTGAGCTCCAAAAACAATAATTAACTAAAATAAATCCTTGACCATAAGTAGGTCTTCATGGCCTTTTTAAATTCCTCCACGGTCGCACACTGATGAAGCGGATGGGGTAGAGAATTCCAGAGGGTTGGAGCAGCATACACAAAAGCACGAGCGCCAGACAATTTCAAAGAAACCCTCAGAATCTCTTAGCAACCCCTCGTCCACTGAGCGGAGAGATCGCTTAGCGCAGTGAGGCACCAGAAGCTCTTTCAAGTAGTCCGGACCCAGTCCGTGTAGGGCTTTGTAAGTCAGAAGACCAACTGTAAAGGTGATCTGCCACTGAATTGGCAGCCAGTGCAGATCGCACAGCACTGGTGAAATATGACAGGCACGAGATGTACCCGACAATAACTGAGCCGCAGCATTCTGCACCAGCTGCAAGTGGCGAATATCAACCCCAGGAAGCCCTAGATAAAGGGAGTTGCAATAATCAAGGAGTGAGGTCACAAAAGCGTGGACTAGTGTTGGCAGATCGGCGGGTGGAACAAGGTGCTTAATCCTGGTGATGTTCTTAAGATGATAAAAGGAAAGTTTGCAACTGCCAACACCTGCGAACGCAGTGTTAGCTCATTGTCAAAAATCACCCCCAGGTTCCGCACCTGCTTGGAGGGAGGGAGCTGGAAGCCCCCAAGAAATAAACCTGAGGGTAAACCAGATCCCATCCCCTCTACCCTATGACCCGGGTCCACAACCATTACCTCCATCTTTCCCGAGTTCAACTTCAGCCAGCTTGAATCCATCCAGCACTGGATTTCAGCGAGGCAGTTATTGAAGACCGAGACAGCTCTATCCTGGTCGGGTGCAAAAGACAGGCAGAGCTGGGTACCATCAGCATAGCTGTGAAACCTCAGCCCATACCTTCTTATAATGTCTCCGAGGGGCAGCATATACACTGCAAACAACATGGGGGACAACACCGAGCCCTGGGGAACCCCACATAACAAAGAGACTGGGCAGGAAGAATTTATCCAACACCACTCTCTGAGTTCTGTCAGTGAGGAAAGATCTAAACCAACTGAGGACTGTACCCAACAGGCCACAGATGAACTCCAGGTGCCCGAGAAGTACCCCATGGTCCACAGTGTCAAAGGCTGATGAGAGATCAAGAAGAACCAAGATGGAATGGCTCTTCTGATCCCTAGCCATCAGGAGATCATTAAGCACCCGAACCAGTGCTGTCTTGGTACTACGCCTCTTTCGAAAACCAGACTGGAGTGGTTCATAGATGTCATGGATGGTTAAATAGTTTTCCAATTGTGCAGCCACTACTTTCTCAATAATCTTCCCTATAAAGGGAAGATTAGAGATTGGCCTGTAGTTGGCAACGCAGTCGGGGTCCAAGGAAGCTTTCTTCAGGAGGGGTGTCACCACTGCCTCCTTCAGGGAGCTAGGAAACTCACCTGTATCCAAGGAGCACCAAACTATCCATACCAGGACCGGGACAATGATATCAAGACAACCCTTTATCAGGGAAGTTGGGTCCGGATCCAAACTACAGCATGTAGGGCGCATACTATGGACAATCCTCATGACATCACTGAACTCAGGCCGGCCGAAGGAACTCCAGGAAAGACCAGGGTCTACAACCAAATCCTGATCAATAACTTCTCCTGTACAGGGCACTGGCTGGAGTGCTGCCCTGATGTCAGCCACCTTATCTGCAAAGAAGCGAGCAAGCTCATCACACTCCACTTGTAAAAAAGCTTTCCGAACCTGAAGACAGGCTGGGTTGCACAGTCTGTCAACAGTTCAAAAAAGCTGAGCTGGTCGGTTCTGAGCAGCTGCAATCTCCCTGGACAGGAACTCTGCCTTCTTAGGAGAGACTGCAGATTGATAGAGTTGATAATGTTCCATCAATCTAAGATGGTCGGCATCAAGGGCAGTTCTCCGCTAGCGTCATTCTAATCTTCGTCCTTGTCGCTGCATCTACCTCAAAGTCCCATCAAACCATGGAGACCGAGGTTGAAGGGGGAGAGGACGAACATGGACCGGAGAGCCGAGGAGATGGCCCTATTATAGGCCAGCACCAAGGCATCGAGATCATTGCTCACTCCAGATAACTCTGATAGGTCAAGCACTGCTGCTAGGCCTACAGAGCTAACATCTCGCAAAGAGCAGTACCTCACCATCTCCACAGGGTCAGGCCTACAATGGGGGGGTGCAAAAACTGAACCTCACCGTGTAGTGATCGGACCAACCAACAGGTTCCACCCCCATGTCGGAGGCCTCAATCCCCAGGAGAAAAACTAAGTCCAAGGAGTGACCGCTTTTATGAGTGGCAGAAGTAACCACTTGTGTAAGGCCCAAAGATGTCATTAATTGGAGGAAGTGTTGTCCAAACTGTGAGAGTTCGTCGTTGACCCAGGCATTGAAGTCACCCAGAACCATCAGCCTGGGCGACTCAAATGCCATGTCGATGACAAAGTCCACTACTTCCTGCAGAAAACGTTTCTCATCACCTGGTGGACGGTAGATGAGAACAATTCTACAACCCACACCTGCCACTACAATATACTTGAAGGACTCAGCTCCCTCAACTGGTACACTTACGAGGCCCAGTTCGGTCTTAAAACAGACCGCAACCCCCCCCCCGCAGTCCAATCTCGGGCGGTGTAACACCGAGTACCCAGCTGGAACTGCTGCCTCCAAAAAGAAAACCTTTATCTGAGAGCTATCCCTACACAATTCCTACAGAACCCCTACTCCTACCTTTCTGTAACTCTTTCCCCTCTATATCTCCCTTGTATGCATACTTCTTGAAAAAAGGAAAACCCTTCCACCACATTGTGACTTTATGTTTCGGATGCTTTTTACAATCTGTTGCATATACTTCCTTCATTTCTTTCTCACAAAGTTTACTGAACCCTTATACGACATTTCCTTTTGCTACAGTAATAATTGACAGCAGCTCTGCCATAGATATTATTTTATACAGGCAAAAAATACATTTAGTGTGCTACTATGATGATGATGCCTAAGTAATGGTGGAAAATTCCCTAGCACCAAATTTTTATTTCCTAAGGTTGTTAACCAATTAAGCTCCCATCTGCCTGCCAGAAAGGCCCATAGTCCTTTCGCTTAATCACATTGCAATAGAAAACGTTCTTGAGTCTCCACCAAAGCCCTGCAGTTTGGGTACAGACAATTTCTCTCCTCTACTGCCTTATGCTTATGGTTTCCCTGCACACCAACCCGCCCATGTGCCATTAACCACTGTACTTTCCATATTTTTCACTTTTATTACCCAGCATTTTGTACAGAAACTTATTTTCACTAGAAGTGCTCCCCTTGAATTCTGGCTCATTAGGCCTCACCTCTCCCAATATTTTTTTGTACAAACTTTTTCTGGTATTTTAGGTCATCAGAGGTTTTTGTAACCTTCAATTTCTGTAAATTTCAAAAATGTACCCTTATAATATTCTGGCAAATCCATTGTTTTAAACCTTTTAGGTACTTCCTCTATCCAGGATTCTAAAAGAGTGCTAAAAATGTTCCGCCCCCATTTCGCTGCTAGTGTCCAATTTGGTTGCAATAAATTATTTATGTTTTTATACCAAAAAGAGTATGAAAAAAGTATTGGATTGACCATACTTAAACCCCCTTTATTAATCCCCAGAAAGGTTATCTCTCTTTTAATGGGGTTAAGCCTGTTCCCCCATAACAACTGAAAAAAGAGCCCCAGTAACTTTGTTTCCACATGAGCTGGTAATGGGAAAACAGCTCCAATATATAAAAACAGGGAATCAGGAATTGCTTTATGACAAATATTCATTTAAAGGGGAAGTCTCCCATAGTTTTCGAGCGGTACTCTGCTCAGTATGCCTTCCTGGTAAATTTCTTAAATAAATAAATAAAGTTTCACACCAATATTTTCCCAGCTCCTTATGTGTAACTGTTGTGTGCCTCTTCCAGTTGCCAACAGTCCTATTGCTGTCCAAATCTAGATTATAAATAAAAATATACAGCCCTCAGAAGTTATCAATGTGTTTGTCCTCCATTTTACCATCACTGCTGCTGGAGGATGATGTCATCAGAGCAACAGATAATGGTGCTGCACTAAATGCTGCTCCACCAGTAAACATAACCCACAATGTTTGGTCCCCCACTTGAGTAATGGGGGAATTCTTTAAGTGTTGTGCACATCCTGAAGTGCAGGTCTAATAGGGACTAGGAGCATATGAGTGTGATTCAGCACTGATTTGACATGTATATACAGTATGCCTATAAGGAAGTGCCTGTATGTGTTGTGTTAATGTTTCTGTTAGCAAAAACAGTTTACCCAATAAATGACTCTGGGTACAACAAGAGTCTTAAGTGGTATTATATAGTTGTTGTATTATGTTCTGTGTGTGTTAGCATTCTCTGTTTTGATTGACACCAGCAGTGAGACACAATCTTGCACAAATGCCCCTTTCCCTTTGTAACTAGGCAGTCAGTGATTGGATGGCTGATGTAAGGCAATAAAGAGTTCCGCTATAATAAGGAATAGGGTACCAGGACAACATCAGCTGCAGCATATGGAAGAAGAGTAACCTAGTGGTTAAAGCACAGGCACAAGAACTGGGAAATTCTGGTTCAAATCCTACTAAAGTCCCTTACTCTCTAACCCTTAACAAGTTCCCCTAACTTCCTTGGGAACTGTGATGGCCCCTCAGGTCCATGACTTTAACAATGCCCCATTCCCATTATAAATCATTAGCAGTGATGTGAGAGCTACATCACTTCACTTTGAAGGTACTGAAAACAAGCTGTGGCAGCCCCCCCCCCGCCCCCGTAATGCCAGCATTTGAAGTAGGATGTCTCTCTCAAATCAGATGCTACACTTCAGTTGTTGTAGGTAAATAAACTAATCAGTCTCAGTGTTTGTAGTACTCTGTATTTGCTTAGCTCATTCCTCCCATGCCATATGCATTCTGTGTCTTGGTATTTCCAGTCAGAACCCAGATGTAAGGAGCATTTAAAATGTAAAACAATACACTTTATAAAGTAAGTGATCTAGCTTTCACTTTCAGGCTGCTGAAAGGGGAGTGTATAATTTGTGCAAAGGAGGAATTCAGTCTTGTGTGATCCTTTGGGAAACTGGACTGCTCAAGCCTACCTTGTAAATGAATCCTTTCAAGGGTGTTCACCTGGTTCACTACAGAGTGACTGATTGACTGCTTGATTGATTGATTGGTAGATTAACTGATTCAGTCTACTGCTTTCCACAACATGTTACAACTGTTTCACAGAGAGAAATGAGCAGTACACAGGAATAGCGTTTGTTTCCTGTGAGTGAAATACTATTAGGTGTATTATTTGCTCTACACATGCAGTATTAAGGCTACAAGTACCACTCCCTGTGTGAGTTGCATGACAGAACTGTCTTAAGCCATTGCAAACTTAAACTAAAGTCAGGATAGACAGCATTGATACCCTTATGTTTTGTTCTGCACTATTGCTGCAGAGACATCAAGGAATGGGAGGGTCTGTATTACAAGTGACTCATTTGCATATAAATGGAGGCTTGCTTGACATTTTACTACCTTGTGTCAGAGCCTCAAACCCTAGATATGTTTTGCAACAGAAGAAATGGCTGATCTCTTATTGACATATGTACAGTACTTGATGTAATGTATAATAAATACATCAGATATATTCAAATCATAAATATACAGGAGTCTTCTCCTTTAAGCTTAGTCATTTTCCATCCTTTCCACCTTGACACTTTCTTCTCACCTACTACTAAAGCCTTTTCCCAGTTGTATGTACTCCTCTCCCCTTTTCCAAAACAAACACCCAATATCTTTATAGGTTCATCTGAGATCTGAAGACCACACACCCCCTGATCCCTTCCTCCAGTTGCCCCAACCAAAGCCCTCTGCTTTTACCTTTATTGAATACTGCCTCAGAAGCCAGGGAAAACTTTTTCAGTATATCCATTAGAATTCTTATCTCTCTAGTACCTGCTAAGAAGATACATAAATCATTGGCATAAGCAGTTTATTTATTTATTTAGCTTTTGTTAACCAGGTAAGCACGCTAGACAAAACAGATGCCTATTGTCAGGTGCGACCCGGGAGAGTACAAAGAAGGACATGGTCATACAATGAAACACATAGCATCAGGTAAAATATCACAAGCAGTTAAGGACTGAACATTGTTACAGGACACAGAGAGTACAGACAATACATATGGCTAACAACAGGGCAGCAAAATAAACAGCATACTATAACAAAGAGTGCATACATATGCATACACAGCAGAACCACATCCAGGTGAGGCAAGACAGCGAAGCCTGTACAGGGACACTAGAAAGTGAAAGATGTAGTTGTCCAGCAACAAGTACCCAGCTAGGACGATAGGCTATTACAGTGGTTTGGGACAGCCACATGCCGAGGAGAGCTTCAGGTAATCCCAGAGGGAGTTCTGGAAACAGGTGTGGGAGGGGGAGGAGTGGACATGGGTGGGAAAGGAGTTCCAAATTCTGGGGGCACATGCAGCAAAACCCCTGTCCCCCATTTTCGTATGGGTAGCAGGGATCTTAAGAACTGCTGAGACAAGCGACTTAAGGAAATATGAGGAGGAAGCAGGCTTGAGGAGCACAGCCAGTGCCGGGGGGGGGGTTGCAGTTCTAAGTACCTTGTCTGTAAAACATCCCAGGACGAGGCTCCTGTGGTTGTACGGGGAAAGCCACGTAAATTTATGATACAGGTCACAGTGCTGAGTGAGGCGAGGGGCAGAGAGTGCAAAGCAACAAATGTTGTTGTAGGCTACATCTCACCTAGAGAGGTGCACCTTGGCAGTTTGCACAAACAAGATAAGCCCATAACAGAGAGTGGGGAGAAACACACCTCTGGCCAGGGCAAGGCGAGCGGCAGACGTGAGGTTGTTCTTCGCTGTTTAGGCCAGGTCCAGTTTGCTGTTTACCATCCTACACACATTTTGGATATGCTGGGCGAGGTCAAGCTGGGGGTCAAGTATCACCCCCAGGTACTTGATGGAGTCAGTAACCAACACTGAGGTTCCATCAATTCCCGTAACACACAGGGGAGCAGGAGAAGCTTTTATCTTAGCCAGGGATCAAAAGAGCATGGCCTGTTTTTTTTTTAAGGTTGAGGACAAACTTGTTGGCTGTAATCCAGGATTGGATGTTGCAAAAGTCAGCACTTAGTTGGTGGTTGATGATCCCAATGTCATGGGAATGGGTAAGGATAACTAGGTCATCTGCATATAGTATGGCACTACAACGTGAAGAACCACCTAAGGACGGGGACAGACAGGCCAAGGGACTGAAGTTGAGAGCTAAGGAGCGCATGATCAACTAGGTCAAAGGCCTTGGGCAGGTCAATGAAGATGGTGCCTGAGAGCTTACCTAGGTCCATGACTGGCCTGATCTCAGATGAGACAGTAACAAGGGCAGAGGAAGTACTATGCCCTTTGTGAAAGCTGTGCTGCATGGGAGACAGAAGCTTATGCGCCGCGATATACTCCGTGAGTTGCCCAGCAACAACTTTTTCAAAAAATTTGCTGATGGTCGATAAAATGGCTGTATGTCGGTAATTGTCAAGGATCTTTGGGTTACCATGCTTAAGAACCGGGACGACCCTCACCACCTTCCAGAGGTCAGGGATTTTTCTAGAGATGAGAGACATATTGAAGATATGTGAAGATAGGGCAATGTAAGAGGCACCAAGGTGTAGGAGCTTGGGCTCCATATTATCATGGCCAGCTCTCGAGTATGGGGAGAAACCAGAGAGAAGTCTCTGCATCTCCTGGACAGTCACTGCCCTGAAATAGAATAAGGGATGGTAGGCAGGACAGGCTGAGGGGCAGTGGGCAGATTATGTATATCACTCGTGCAAGCAGAGAATAATGAGGTGAACGCAGACAGGTCAGTAAAATGGGTGTTGAAAGCATTAGCAATGGTTAGGGGATTATTACAGTTTGATCCATCAATAATCATATCATTGACCACACATTTGGAGGAACCACTTACAATATTTTTGATGTTCCTCCAGAAATTTCTAGAGTCCCTAGCTGAACTTAGCAGGGCAGATTTACAGAATTCACTCTTGGCAGCTCTAATAGCTTTCTTACACTCGCTCCAGAGCCTCCTATACTGCTGAAAGATAACCAAGTCCTTCGTAGCTTTAAAGTTAGCCTAGCACTTGTCCCCAGTCTGCATGACGGCCAGTAGACTCCCTTGAAGCCACTTAGTGACAGAACCCCTTACCCTCCTTCTAATGAAGTGGGCGTGTTTGTCCTGCAGGGCCAAGAAAGTGATAAGGAAGTTATTTACAGCAGTGGGAGAGTCAGGAGCATTTAACACTGCAGACCAGTCAGTGAGCCCCAAGTTCTTATGAAAGGATCCCAGGTCAAACTAAGAAAAGTCCCTCACCTGGATAATTTTGTAGGGGACTTTTGAAGTGGAGATCTTCCACACACAGTCAATCAATCAATTAATCAATCAAAATTGTTTTTATCCAGGCGAACATCATTGAGCGAGGCTATTTGCAAGATGGACTTGGGTATAACAAGGTCAAAGTACAAGAAAAGAAAAGTGTGTGTATATATATATATATATATATATTGTGTGTGTGTATACACACAAAACAATAACAATACATAAAGAATATGGCAATGTATAATGAGCCATAACACAGGAGAACATATCTCAGGAGAACCATATACAAGTTGCAATACACATGTACAGCTATAGCACTAGAGCATATCCCGAGGGAGCCATTTTCTGAATACTGCAAAACAAAGTGAATCAGAGAGCAGAAAAAGGAAGAATCAGAGGGGGGAGGGTAGTAACCCAGTTTAAGTGTATAGAGTTAGAGTCCTCAGGATCTCTTTATGGTAACCAGGGTCAAGGCAGCATATAGATGGTAGGGGTGCAGGGATGATGACAGAAGTACAGAGGAATTCCTACAGAGGGAGGGGGGATACTAAAGGGAAATTGGGTGATAGAAGTAAGGCAGGAGGATGACAGGAAGAGCTAAAGTACAGGACATGCAATCTCAATCCACTATCAGATAGAGGGAACATCCACCATGTAGGAGGAAGAGGGGGTAAATAAGCAAGATGGGTATTAGGGTTGGATAGAGAAGCTAGAAGACAGGAATTAATTTCACATGATGAATGAATTTACAGAAAGTAGTCGGTAGGAAGACAGTAAGAAGATAGGAAACCTAATCATCACGTAGTAGGCAAAAGGAGATGTAGCGGACAAAGACAAGACTGGGATCATGGAAAACAGTTGCATGGCTCCTTTATGAGATGGGTAGGAGGCTGTGGATATTGAGGTGAGCCACTTTTAGGCCTTTGTCTGATAGCCAGCCAGAGGGAGGTGTGGTGGCATGGCAGGAAGGGAAAGAGGAGGGGCCAGGGTTTAGTTCAATATCATCAGCCCTGACTAGTAGCACCAATAGAAGCCAGAGAAGGTGCCTCAAGGAAGGGCGACCCCTGCAGGTCAGTGGCTTACGCAAAAGGCGTTTGATCGCTATTGAGAGATACAAAATACGCCTACGGCCAAGACAGCAGATAGGCCAGAGGATCAAGCTATCAGAGGCTATCAGGTTAGAAATGGTGAAGTTGAACTCAGCAGGCAGTTCAAGTGTTCCCCTGAGATCCCTGAGGGGAGGGCAGCAGTCTACGATAAATAGAGACAAGCACAGGGAGGTAATTAGGCTGATGGAGAGGGCACAAACAGAGGAGGTAGGCTTTGCAGCCACCACAACAGGGTTAGGGGCTAACATATCTTGAGAGTACCTGTCCAGGGAGCTAGACCAGGACACTGGGTGGTGGAATAGTAGGGTAAGTCAGCTAAGCAGATGGGAGAATAAGAAAGCCAGTGAAGCTTGCTTTCAACTTCACAGAGTGAACCCAGGGGAGAGACCCCAAACAGTGCTTACCATCAAACTCTCAAGCAAGTGAAAGTGGGCAACAGGTGCTTTATAGAGGGATATCCCACCAGCTTCGACAATGATACTGAATTCAGTAGGAATAAAAACGTTGGAAACAGCCAAGCATAAACAGATAGTAGGCTCAGAGCTATGAGCAAATACCCTCATAACAAGAGTACTAATAGCAATTTTAACAGATAACTTAAGCAAGCCTAATGTACAAGACTAGTAGGTTCATCATGACAGTGCAGATGATATTTGTGCTCAAAGTTCAATTAGTGTGGTAAAGTCAGGGAAACATCAGAGTCATGGGAGAGGACCACCTCCAGATTGGGCAAGCAGAGATAGGAGGGGCCAAGTCGAGTATTTAACAGGGAGGACGAACGCGGAGGGTGGGCAGGAAACTCCTTTCCCCAGTGAGTGGGCTGGTTGCAGCAAACAGGAGCCCAGCTGGAGATTTCTGCTCCCACGGCAATGGAGCGGAGTCGGGGCTGCCCGGGAGTCACCTTATCCCCCAAAAGATTTTAGTCCAGGTTGGGGGAAGAGGGGGTCCCAGTGTAACCCCCCTACAAATGGGGGCTCCCAAAAAGTCTTCATTGAGCTTGCCTAAATGCTCACTGCCAGGCTGGTGTCCTGCATTTTAGCAGTTTAAATGTGATTACCAGAGCTTGTATAGCCTCTGTGTACTGTCTCTTTAAGAGCTGCCTAATTGCATCTTAAGTAATCTGAGATGGAGCTCTGTTGAAAGATGTAACTATTTGCTGAACATCATTTAGAATGATAATGATAATGCAGTTTGTCTACATAGATACATAGACAGTGTCGGCAGATAAGGGCCTATGGCCCACCCAGTCTGTCCATTTGAGCTTGTAAGTTCAGTTTGTTTTCCTATAGGTCTGTTGCACCTTACCCCTGACCTCCAGAATTCCTTTATGTCTATCCCATGCATTCTTAAATCCTGTGATTGTTTCAGCCCCCACCACTTCCTCTGGCAGGGTGTTCCACTTGTCCACCACCCATTCTGTGAAGAAATTCTTTCTCATGTTTCCTCTGAATCGTCCTCCCTCCAACTTCATCCCATGCCCTCTAGTCCTGGAACATCTTTTTCACTTAAAAATAGTGTTTTCCTGCACCCTGTTCCTCCCTGTAAGATACTTGTATGTCTCTATCATATCCCCTCTCTCCCTCCTCTCCTCCAGGGAGTACATGTTCAGTTCCTTCAACCTGTCTTCATAGGACTTGTGATGCAATGCATGCACCATCTTTGTTGCCCTCCTCTGAACCTTCTCTACCCTATGTCCTTACGTAGGTATATTCTCCAGAACTGTACACTGTACTCCAGGTGGGGCCTCACTAGTGTCTTGTATAGCGGAATTATGACCTCCCTTTTCCTGCTGGTAATGCCCTAACCTGTCTAACCTGCTTTCTTTGTAGCAAGGACTGTTTTGTTTGTCTCCACTATCTTGGTCCTGGACTGCAAATTGGACTAATCAGTTCTGGTGGGACTTAAAATGTAGCCGGACAACAGGAGCTGTCTGAATTCAAAATATGTAGGAACTTTAGCTTGGAGCTTTTTTGTGCCTTTTTTGCAACTGAAGGGGGAACTGCTGCTTTGACTGACAGCCAAATCAGCCAACCAAATCTTTTGGATCTTGGGGAAGTCCTGGGCTGCTTGCAGTTTTCAGTTTGAAGTAAGCTGGAAGCTGAGCAAGAAGGAGCTGAAGTGTTTCTGAGCAGCAATTCTGAGTGGATTCACATGGGAGAACTCTGAAAAGGCTAAGTTTTTGGCCTGCATGCCGGTGTGCTGCTCCTGAGAAGGAGAGAAGAGAATTATTTTGGACTAAATCCAAGTTTGTGTGACTAAAGTAAGCTACTGAAGTGGGCCAGGCTCAACCTGAAGAAGACTGAATATTTTTGCTGAATGCGATCTGCCTGTCAGGAGTTCCAGCTACCCCTAAGCTCCCGGTGTGTGCCGAGACTTTGCGATTGTGCCCGGGGAGTGCTTTGCCTGGTACAGTAGAGTTCCCGTACATGTAAATGTGCTATGAGCTGCTAGTGGGTTGTGAGTTAGCTGCCCACTGTGTGAACTGTGTTCTGCTTGCTGGAAGCTGTATCCAGACCAAAACAGACTGCTTCCAAACTTGTCTCCATGCGGTCTGGGCTTTGCCAGACTGGCCCAGCCAGACTACCCACTGCACAGAGAAGCCATCGACGAGAGACCTGCCTGGGGACCAGCCCCCCTGCTCCACGCTTGAACAGGAACGACGCCTCTGCGACTTGTGTGGGTCCTGCTTCTCCTGGCATTCCAGATCAACCACCTGCAGTCTCAATTTTCGTCCAGCCTGTGTCCAGTCTTGGGTATCGTGAGTAAATACCAGGATAGCTCCCTTCAACAACAGCTTACTCTGAGTGTGTCATCTGATTGTCTTGTTGTTTCGTTTCCTTTATGAACTGAGCCCTCTGGCTCTGGATTACAAATATTGTGTACTGTGCATGTTGTGTTTTCCATCACAGGGCCCCAACCAGCTGCAACCCCAGGCAACTGTCCTGGCTAGCCCATCTCTTCTCCACCTGGGTACTCAGAGGTGGACTATGTGGGGGTACTCAAAGCACATGCATAACTGCTTGATTGATATAACCTTTAAGCTAATTAACCTGATTTTGCCCCTCCCTTGTTCAAGTCCCCTGAATAAATCAGATCTAACTTTTTCTGCATGTAATCTGACTGTGGTTCCAGTTTGTGCTCAAAGTACTGTACTGTTACTGTTTGTTGTGCTTAACCTTGTTTTACAGGGGGTCCCCAGGGTCGAGCCAGAGGAATCAGCCCTGGTGGTAAGTGCAAACAGTGTGGGTACTTGTGTGGTGTACCAGGGATATTGTGAAAGTGATTATTGTACAGTGTTCAGGCCACTAGAGGGGAAAGAGGGGGGTTACAGTGTCCCGGAGGGCTGTGCTCAGGTTAGCTTGACCACTACCAACCCTGACCTCCGGGTGGAGGCACTCGTTTCAGAACTCAGGCCCCTTAACCTGCTACTAGACAAGCAGGCAGGGGCAATAGCCCTTGGGATAGCGCCACCTAGAGGTTACACCAGCGAGGACCAGTCCGCACCTCCAACCCCCGACGTCCTCAGCAGCAACAGTTACTTTTACTCTGACCCCCTCCATGTCACCCTGTATTCCCTGAATTGAATTGCTCTGATTAATGAGCTTGATCAAAGGATCTAACGAAAATACATGTAAGATTGTGGTCAGGGGGCAGCCTTGTCTTACCCCTGCTTTAAAGAAGACTGTGGACGTATATATACGTCCAGAATCTATATACGTTCACACATATTCAGTTCTCAAAGGGTTAACTGAAATTGTCTCTCTTCCCCTTCCCCTTCCCCATCTCAGGGGTAATAACGGCTTGTTTGTACAACAAATAAATCCATTTTACGAAGGCCTCAGGGAGGCCATAATGAGCCAATACTTTCAGTAGATATTTATGATTGACCGGATCAAAGGCCTTATTTTGGTCTAATGCTATTAAACACCCTTTCCTCTTTTCTCTAAGAGATCTACCACATTTCTTATTATTAAGTTATCTTGTAAATTCCTTTCTGGTACTGTACATGACTGAACCTCATGTATTAGAAATGGAGCCACCCTTCTCAAACGTTTCTGCAACACTTATGTTAAAATTTTGAAATCTGCATTTAATATGCTGATCGATCTCCAGTTCCCTATAGCCTCTCTTTCCCCTGCTTTAAAAAGAAAAATTACAAGACCAATTGTAAAGCCAGGAGGAAAACCTTCCGCTAAGTATAAATAATTAAATACCCTCACAAGAAATGCTGCCATAATCTCTGGGAATGTTTTATACAGTTCGTTAAGTAAGCCATCTATTCCAGGCACTACCCCATTTTTAAATTCTTTCACAACACTTAAAACTTCTAGTTCTGTAAGGTTCCCCTGTAGCTCGCTCAACAGTTCTGGTTTCAATCTAAAGAATATTTGTATCCCACAGCAAATTCTCTCTCTCTCTGTCCTGAATGTGTACCCCTTGCACTATTTCCCTTAGGTGCCCTTCTACTATTTCCCTTATACCCACTGTTTTTTCAATTACCTCCCACTCTTTATTTTTTAGTCTAGAAAATCTTGATCTATTTTTTTTTCCTCTTTACATGTTTCGCAAGAATCGGAAAAGGGGGTTTTCTGAGTACCTAAACTTAATTCTGAGTATAGGGTTGCTGCTTTAGTATATTGTACTTTTCTGATTCGAGTTTTTACATGTTCTATTTGTTCTAATAGATCCTCTCTCCCCAAATATGATGCTTCCAAAAGACTATATAATTGTCCCCAAAAACCTAAATATTGAAAAAAGTCATTCTTTGTTTGAGCTTTACCAAGATCCTGCATCCATCTGACAATATTTTGTTTTGTATCAACCCACCAAGCATAAATATTCTTATACATCCCTAAAACTGATGCTCTAGCAATAAAAAGGGAACCTAAACTCAATTTGGCTCTCTCTTCCTGCAGACTTAATACATTCATCTTCCACTTTCCTATCGGTTGCTGTATGACAGTTTCTGTACTTATTACCACCTTAAGTAATTGGCGGTCCGAGAAATTTAAAGGTACAGTATTCATTTGTACAACATTCAACCGTTTGGAAATAAATACATAATCAATTTTGGAAAACAAATTCTCCTTTTGAAACATAGAAGTTGACAGCAGATAAGGACCACAAGGCCCATCCAGTCTGCCCATTTCTTTTTCTACCTTACAAATGTGCCATCGGCCTTTGCTTGGTCAATGGCATATCTATTCATACTCATCTGTATTGCTCCCTTATGCCTATCCTATGCTTGTTTGAAGCCCTGCACTGTATTCATATCCACCACTTCCTGAGGTAGGCCGTTCCATGCATCCACCACCCTTTATGTGAAAAAGAACTTCCTCACATTACCCCTTAATCAGCCTCCCTCTAATCTCATGCTGTGTTCTCTTGTCCTGCTATTTTTCTTATATTGAAACATGTTAGACTCTTTCACCTTGTTAATGCCCTTAAGGTGTTTAAATGTTTCGATCATATCTCCTCTCCCTCCTTTGCTCTAGGGTATACATATTGAGCTCTGTTAATCTGTCCTCATATGTTTTCTGATTTTATTTTATTTAGTTTTTGTTTACCAGGTAGGTGCACTAGCCATAGCAATGACTATTTTCAGGCACGACCCAGGAGGGTACAGTACAACAATACAGGGGAAACATTTCAATACAGGTACAGAAAATGATTTAAAAATAGTTATACAGAGCAATTAGTAAATGTAATAGCAGTGTAGAGAAAATATGAATAAAACAAACCTATACTACAATATGCCTTAAGGAAGAAAAAAAAAAAAACATGAACAGATTGACATTAGTGCTAATTACGGAATGACTATAGTACAAGGGAAATGATATTAGAATGTGATAGAAATAAGAGTCAAGAAGAGAGGGTTGGGAGTGAAAGTAAGGTGGGAGGTGGGACAGATTGGTAGGAGAAGTGCTTAGCGTACAGACGATCAGAATCAATAACCCCATGGAAGAGGAGGCTGGGAAATGAGAGGAGCTATGGAGGTTTGAAGCAGGAGCACTTGTGGGCCGAGTCAAGATAGTTTAGCAGCCCTTTTTTAAATGATGCATGAGATAGTGAAAGGTGCAAAGCTAGTGGAAGGGAGTTCCAGTACTTGGGGGCATGACAGGTGAAAGCACTAGCACCTTTAGTGGTTTCGTGTCTAGGGATGAAGACAAGGGCCTGGTCGGGAGACCTCAGCCCATAACAAGGAGTCAGATTTTGGAAAAGTTCTGCAAGGGATGCAGGTATTTGTAGGTGAACAATGTTATCAATGACAGATCCATATGCATGAAGCCTTAATTCATTAGTAGGAAGCCATCCTAGGTCTGAATAGAGGAGACAGTGATGTTTCAGATGGTGTGAGGAGGACTCATAGCGACATATATTGTTATATGCGACATCCCATTTCCTAAGGATCGATTTGCATGCAGAGGCATAAGTTACAGCACCATAGGTAAGTGATGGAAGGAGTATGCCACGGGCTATGGCAAGCCTAGCTGAGGGAGTGAGCACATAGCTGGTTCGGTAGGCTATTCCAAGTTTGGAGTTGACCAGTTTGCAGGTCTGATTGATGTGTAAGTCAAAGTTTAGTGACGGATCAATGGTGAGGCCCAGATATTTGAAAGAATTTACCACCCCAACTAGTGAGCCATTTAATGAGGTGATTTTAAAGTTATGATGTGCATGTTTGAGTTTAACACTTGATCCAAAGAGCATAGCTTGGGTTTTGGACTCATTTAAAACAAGTTTGTGAGTAGATAGCCACCCCTGAATTAGATGAAAGTCAAAAGAGAGAAGATTGTATATGTCTTCAATGCTTTTCTCGCTAGTGTACAGAACAATATCATCTGCATATAGCAAGGAGGTTGTCCTGCAGAGGTCGGTGGAGATGTTATTTATGAAAAGAGAGAAAAGTAGGGGCCCAAGGATGGAGCCTTGTGGAACCCCAATGTTTATAGTGGTCTTGTCCAAGAGAGTGGTGTTGTATTTCACAGTTTGAGTCCTATCAGATAGGTAGTTCCCAAACCACCTTACAACGTTATTTGAGAAGCCTAGTGTTTTCTGATGCAGTCCCTGCACCGTTTTGGTTGCCCTTCTCTAGACTGCCTCAATTTGGTTAATGTCCTTGTGAAGGTGTGGCCTCCAGTACTGCACGTAGTACTCCAGATGGGGCCTAACCAGTGTCTTGTAAAGAGGAATTATTACCTCCCTCTTCCAACTTGTGATACCCCTACTAATACACCCCAACATCCCCTAGCCTTCCCTACTGCTTTAGTGGTCTGCTTGGATGATTTCAGGTCATCGGTGGTGATGATGCCCAAGTCTCTTTCTTCCCTTGTGACTGCCAGCAACTCCCCTCCCAGCCTATAGGTGGCTTCAGGGTTTCTTTTCCCAATGTGCATGATCTTGCACTCCTTTGCATAAATTTAACAGGTGAGCTACTTTAGTACTACAATCACACAGTTCTGCTGTATCAACACAATCTGTCCATCATTAAGGCTCTCCCTGGAAGTATGTCCACCAATTTTTGAAACTTAAACCCCTTCCATGAAAATAAAATACCCACCCCATCCGCTTTGTCAGGTCCGAATGACCAGTAAGATGGTCCCCACACCCCACCTCTTTTTGCCTGTGTCACTGAATTTTCTGAACTTAATCTTGTCTCTAGGAGAAAAATGACTTCACATGCTAATTATTTTAAAACAACCCATGTTGCCTCCCTTTTTACTCCATTAAGGATACTGCAAATGTTTGCAGATGCCAAAGAAAATAATACCATTAACAACCTAGTTTTAGGACATTAAACCTTATTTCAGAAAAATCAATTCACTTATCAAATCTGGGAAGTATCAAGAAACCTTCCTCCATTTCTTTTTCTTCTTTTTACACCCTTGTCTTTTTTGTTCTTCTCCTCTACCATCTGAACCTTGTTGTAAGGACTGCCCAGAAGATACATCTGAGTCTCCCTCTCCTATGCTCCCCTCCTCACTTTTCTGGGATCCCAGAATTTCAAAGGGGTTGTTCAGGGGAAGGTCAGAAGACAAGTTTTTCTAACTACGTAAGCTTTTCCTTCTTTCCAAGCCTGATCTGCCGTCTACGGTCCCCAAAGGTGGTGGTGGTGGGGTTGGCATAAGTACTTCCTCCAATTGAGTCTTGTTCTAAATCAGGACCTGCTGCCCCTTCCATTGCTTCACCTGAATTTCTAGCTGTTCCATTGTTTCTTCTGCCTTGACTATTATCCCAGCCAAGGGCTCCTCACACTGGGATCTTACATCCTGCTCCATCTCCTTTTGCCTACCTCCTCCTGCTTCCTCTTCAGAAGCTGCTGGTACCGGAGGAGTCGCTGGAGCTGGCCTTTCAGCTTCCTCTGCTGGATTGGGGGGGGACCTCGGGAGGGCTCAGCCTGCTGGGCCTTCTTGATAAGCACATCTGGATCCAAACTCCTTGCATTATTCCTTGCCGCCCATGGGCAGTTCTGGTACATGTAGCCATGTTCTTCGCAGAAGTTACATTCAATATGATTACGACATTGTGAGTTGCTGGGACCACACTTCCCACATAACCCACACCTTACTGTGTCACACACACACATTGGATAAGTGGGTGCAAGACCCGCATCTATAGCATGCCTTGGGTTGCCCTGGGTAAAAGCACACCCCTCTGTCCCATCTGAGAAAAAAAACTACTTGAAATGTGAACCACCCCTTCGTCTGAATGGTGAAGTTTTTTTTTTTTTGCATCATTTCTTTATCCCCTCCTACATGCCCTGGATCTGCCATTTCCTTCGGGCAGCCATGATCCTCGACATCCCCCTATTGTCCTCCCTTGGACCCCCCTACCTCAGATTGCAGCTGACCCTGGGGTAGCTCAGCGTAACCCTTCGCCGAGTGGGTTCTCCTCTGAGAGGGGAAGGCACCTGTGGGGCAGCCAGCACACTCTTTCTCTCGGCCACAGGGTGCTGCTGAGGTGGTCAGGCTCCTCGGGAGTTCTTTGGTGGTGTCGGCAGATTGGCTGCCGTCATCCTGGCCAATCCGGGACGATATTCAGTTTTTCTGGTACGGCTCAGTGCGTCAACCCTCATGCAGTGCTCCCGGTCTCCACTGGGTGCCACTGCAGAGCGATCTGACCAGCCACCCACCCAGGAGAGGAGGAGAGCAGTCTCTGGAAGCTCAATTCTCTCCTCCCCTGCCGACTCCAGCGACCTGAGTCCATTCCGAACCGGTCACAGTGTAGTGTCAGGTAGTCGCGCGTCCAGCGCCACCGAGCCAGCTGAATGGTGAAGTTTAATCTTAAAACACCACCCTGCAGTCCACAAAAATTCAGAGTCAACTATTGCCTCGGGAGCGTTCAACACTGCACACCTCTGGTTTAGCCATGAACAATGTCGCCTACGTGCTCACACTCATTGCGAAACATCACAGTTATTATTTTGATGCTGGGTTTTGTCAGGGAATAGCTACAAACGGGACCCAGAGAGGTGAGAACTTCACCTGGTTATATTTCCCCCAGAATCTTTCTAAGCTCTTCATGGACCTAAAGCTAATGTCAAATACATCCTCTTCTAAGACATGTATCAGTGCGTATATTTCTGAGGCAAAAAAAAACGCATATAGACTCTTTTAATAAATTCTTTCCTACGTATAATTTTTCTGGGAATACCTGTAATCCACCTTTGTATTTGAGCCTCACAGCATTCCTCCATACATTGGGCTCTGTATAGGATGATGAGTGAGAAGGCCCTGTTTGTCCTCTTTGGGAGGAGCCCTTGATCCTGTAGCCCCCTGCTGATGGGGCCCTTTATTTGAGGCCTACCCACCTTGGGCCAACACATTTGAATAAAGCCTGGCACCCTCATGCTGCTTCTGTGTTTGCCTCTAAAGGGGTTCTCTGGAAATATTAGCTCTTTCCCCAGGCTCCGAAATGGAGCTATTTTGTCTTCTATCTCCTTTTTTCCTTTGTATTCTGTCTAACACAACAGCACTTGGTCTTTCTCCATCTCTATTACCCTAAGCCATTATACTTTCTTCCACCACCCTAGGGACTTGTTGACTTGTCCTAAGCTGTGAGGTAACATCTTACCCTAAGTGACTAGGAACTCCATTTGTTCCCTCACTGTCCAAAGACTTTACTTCTGTTACCTGTTCAGTGACCCAGCCCTGAGAGAACTCTATCCATCCGATTTCAGGCTTCCAACTTCCATCCTCTTCTTGCACCCATCCTGCGTCTTCAAGCACTGGACCGGGCGACCAAGCCTCTGCGGGACATTCTTCCTCTGTTAACCCGAATGTCCTTACCATGCTGAGGCACACCGACATTCCAGGTGCTTCCAAAACTGCCTCCATCCTTTTTTCTGTTTCTTCCTGGATAGCTGTTCCCCCAGGCTCCTCCTCACTATTTCCGCATTCCTCAGCCTGCCGTTTTTGTGGGTCCTTCCGTCTCTCTTCCAGCCTCCAGTCATCATCCTCCTCCTCGAGGATTTTCTGCACCTGTGACCTTTTTTCTTCTAAGATCTGCTCCAATCAAGCAGACGCTAACCTGATATCCTGCACGGTGGTCGGACAAGATTTGTTCTCGAGCTCCATCTCTGCTGCCAGCACACTTCCCTCTTCCTCTGAGAGCTCGCTGGCTAATTCCTCTGTCATGGGAGCAGACTGAAAAAGCTCCTGTTCCTCCTAGTTTTTTTCAGCCAAAACTTCAGTATCCTCCTCCTGCTGCAAGCTCACAGCCGCCTCCACTTCTGCCATTCTCCTGCAAAGAGTAGGGGAATTTCCCCGGTGTCCTGGTCAAATTTCCCCCATTCACGAAAAATACCACCAACAGCTTAATCTGGTTCAATGTCAGTTGGTATCCATCTGTATCCCCCTTCCCCGGGACGAGGCTGAAAATAGGCAGAATTGCTTAGTCCTCCTTTCCTGGTCAACAAAAACTAATTAAATAAATAAACGCACACCCACCCAGGATGCCGAGAACCCCACCACACCATGTTCAGGAGCCTCCTTATGTTATGATAAGAGAGCCTGCCCTGAACAAAACCCGTCTGATCAGGGTGTACAATGTGCGGGAGAACTCAGCCTAAGGGCTAAAACCTTAGTCATAATTTTACAGTCATAGTTTAGAAGGGAGATGGGTCTATATGAGGCACACCCTGTTGGATATTTGCTCTGTTTCGGGATCACACATATGGAGGTCTCAAAGCATGATTTGGGTAGTCCACTCTCCCCCATCGCCTCTTTCATAACATCACTGATGGGGCCTGCTAGCTCTTCCTTTAACTCCTTATAAAACTCCACCCCAAATCTTTCAGGGCCCCCTGTCTTGCCCCTTCACAGAGTGTTAATGGCCATTATTACCGCCTCCCTTTGTCACCTTCACTCCCAAGAAAGATCTTTGTGATTCAGACAGAAAAGGAATATCAAGGTCCTCAAAAAATTCTTGGCCAAATGCTCAGACCCCTGGCATTCCGCTTGATAAAGTCTCCCATAAAAAAGCTTGAAGCACTGCTGAATTTGAGCATCCCCACTAACCAAGGTACCAGCCCCATCTTTAATATTAAGAATCTTTGTGGAAGTCTTACCACCCTTCATAAGGCGTACCAATATTGGTCCCGGTTTATTCCCCCATTCGTACATTTTCTGATGAGCAAACAACATCCTTGTTCTCACATTGTCTATATAACTCATATTTAGAGCCTCCCTAGCTACTGTCAACTCCCTCAAGAGCCTGTTTCCTTCTCCCCGCGCCGCTCTATACTCCAGTTCCCGAACCTTCCTCTCCAACTCTAGGATTTTCTATTTACTCTTCCATTTCAATCTGACTGTGTAGCCAGTAATTGCCCCCCCCCATATAAACCTTACCGGCTTCCCAGAAGGTGCCCACAGAGTCCACCGAGCCCCTGTTGTGTGCCACATATATTTCCCATTGAGCCTTAAGGAAGTCTCTGAATTCCTTTTTGGTCAATAAGTAAGTAGGGAATTTCCATGATCCTCTGCTATCTGCCCCTCTACCCCCCATTAAGCAAAGATCCACCTGGACCATAGCGTGATCAGATAAAAAAATAGGGCTATGCTTGACCTCAACTACACAGCTATACAGGTCATGCTGTAAATACACTTAATCCAGTCTAGACCAGGTTGCGTGGAGGGATGAGAAAAAAGTATACTCCCTAGCTCCGGGGTTCCAGGTCCTCCAGGCATCAGTTAAGTCTTAGTCTAGAAGGCTTAGTGTCCACTGCTGGGATGCATTATTTGCACATGGGTGGGCCCCAGAAGAATCCAACTTGGGGTGTGTAATGCAATTAAAATCTCCCTCCATTATCAAGTTCGGGAATTGTTCTTTTGTGAGGAAGTCAGCTAGCTTCCGATAGAACGCGGGGTCAAAGGAGGAAGGCGCGTAAATGCTACCACATGTGATCGGTTTCCCATAAGCCTCTCCCACTACACAAAGAAATCTACCCTCCACCGGGTCCTTAACCAACCTATGCAGGATGAATGGAAAATGTCAGTGTAGCAAAATGGCTACACCTCTTTTAAGAGAGTTGTAAGATATGTATTTATTATCGTATTTTTTAATCATTGTTGCTATTTATTGATGAGTTTTCTTTTGTTGGTTTGTTTTTATGTATGGTGCCCAGAGCCTCAGGGATTGGGCATCTTTAAATAAAATTTGCATTGCCTTGCCATAAGGCATAGCATTCCCCCCAACCATCATCCCCACCACAAGCTTACCATGCTTCTTAGGTGTTAGATGGGTCTCCTGGAGGAAAGACACCTGCACATTCTTCTTCCTCAAAGCTAAAAGAATTTTGGAATGCTTGACAGGAGACACAAATCCTTTTACATTCCAAGAAACAATATGGGTATATGTATATGTCAGTCACCATCACAAAAGCCTAAGAGCCTCACTAGAGATAACTGAGTCATCTAGATCTGTGCCCATTGACAGAGGAAATAAGCCCGGGTAACATGTGTAACCAATCGGAGTGAAACATATTTATTTGCTTTTGTTAGATGAGTCTCCTGGAGGAAAGCCACCTGCACATTCTTCCTCAGAGCTAAAAGGATTTTGAAATGCCTGTCAGGAGACACAAATCCTTTTACATTCCAAGAAACAATATGGGTTTATATATATATGTCAGTTGCCATCACAAAAGTCACGATTATAAATATAAGAAAATAACAGGTACGATTAGTAACAACACCCTTTATTTATTTTTTATTTATTGAATTGATTCACCAGGAAAGGCACACTGAGCAAAACAATGCTTGTCTCCCGGTGCGACCTGGGGGAAGGGTACAAGGGGAGGATAACACATAGGTTATCACAATAACAAATTAAACAGTTATACAGAAAAGAATGGAATACTTAGTTACAACATTGGTAACAGTCAGCTAAAAGTACATACCAGAGGTATACATACAACTTCCATACATACATACTTCCATACATACCTACCTACATACATACATAGAGTACAGATTGGTGCTGTAGATTAACACTTGGGGCTAAATCTAGGCAGGACAGAGAGAGAGGCAAGAGTAGGTGAGTAAGTGCCATTTTTTATATATATATATATATATATATATATATAAGCCAGCTTCAAGGATAGGGCGGTACCACTGGTCAGGCAGTGGAAATTGGGGCGGGGGGGGACATTAATTTATTGAGTGCAGGCACAGTTTACCGTGAGGTAGTTTGCCAGTGTAGTTGATAGGGAATGGGTAGAAGAAGAGTGACGAATTTGAAGGGGGAGAGCATTCCAGAGTTTCGGGAATTGGTGCGAGAAGGCTGTTTGTCCAGCAGAGGTCTTCTGACTGGGAATATTTAGTAGTCAGGTGTCAAGGGACCGGAGGGCATGGGGGGGTTGGAACCGACAACAGTATGGAGGAGAGGTAGGAGGGGTGGGCGCCAAGCCAGAATTTTGAGACAAACTTGGAGCAGTGCAGTTGTCGGCGATTTTCGAGGGATGGGAAGGCGAGGGAGCGGTAGATGTCACAGTGGTGGGAACAGGGGGCATCAAAAGTGAAGCGGCAGAAAGCGTTGAAGAGGGGGGTCTAGTTTAGATAAGATGGATTTAGGTGCAGCACTGTAGACTATGTCACAGTAATCTAAGGAAGGGAGGATCATCTTCTGCACTAGTTCCCAACTAGCTGAAAAGGGGAGGCTAGAGTGGTTCCTATAGAGGGCACCGAGCTTGGGGCGTAGTTTTTTTAAGATTGCGTCAATGTGGTTGGAGAAGGTAAGGTGACGGTTGAGCCATACCCCTAGATGCCGGAAGGAAGCGACGTCCACCAGGGTTGTCTGGTCCAGAGTGTGGAAGGAGGGGAGGGACTTTAGCCTAACCAATCCCGTCACCCTCTTCCCACTTCTCCCATTTAAACAAAGCAACATTAAGAACACTTTTAAACAAGCTTGAAATACCCCCCTTGAACATAAACAACCAAACTCGAGTCCTTCCATCTCAGTCTGACTCCACATTCTCCATCCATTCACTACATTACCCAATGCCCCTTCCCCACGCTATCTTGTAAATCTCAGCAAATGAAATCTGTATGTATGTTGAAAGTATCAGCATTAACACAATAAACCTTCTTAGTATGTCTATAAAAGAACAATCAGAGCTTAACTATCCCAGGTTCCACAATAACTACTGACCTGAGAGAACAAAAGTATCATCCACCACACTCCCCCACTGTGCATCACCACCCAAGGAGAGTGGGACACATCACGTGACAGGTCACCACTCCCTGAGACCCCCCATGCCCTTGACAGTCCACCAAGACTCCTAAACATGCAGTGTTCCAGAAGTACTCCTGGACAGAAGGAGGCAAGTTCATCACTACAAGGCCCCAGAGCCAGAAGGGGAAGTGGTCCGCACTTGCAAAAAATACAACGCATAGGGCCACCCCCCCCCGTCCCACTGACCTGCAACATCCAGTCTGCAACATAGCTTGATCCGAAGGTAGTCCATTGCAAGATCTTCAGGCCTTCCAAACCGTCTTCCATGTTAGGCACAAAAGACCCCAGATCTCCAGGCGTGGCTCCGATTTTAGTAGGTCAGCTTCCGAAAAACCAGTACCTAATACAGGATGAAGAGACTCTGCTCTGCTCCATGCAGGGAGCTGCGACAGCCAATTAAGGCACCTGTCAAAGCCAGATGATTCCACACGGGCAGGCCTGGACAATCCAGGGAGCCACAGCATCAGTCCAGAGGAAACATTTTAGGTCTCAGCGGCCACATGTACGAAGAGGCAGGGGCGGGCAGGCCTATCCAAGGTCTCTGAGGAGGCTATGAGGGAATAAGTCCCAAGAAAACACAGTTAGGAGGTCCCACCATGATGAGGCAAGTTCAGGGTAAATTGTCCTTCTCAGAGAAAATAGTCCCATCGCAGAGCTCTCTCATGACTGTGGACTGGATCCCCGGTGGCATGCACAGAAACAGACAGGCAGGAAATAAAAAGGGAAAATAGGCCACAAAGTCCAGTCAGGGCAATCATCTCTTGTTGTTTTTGGAATCCCAGTCCTCAATAAAGGTTTTCAGCTTCACTGGCTCCCAAAATGAATATGTAGCTCCTTCATTGCGAACTCTGTCACCAGTTAAGCCATAAAGAAGTCCAACCCCCACTCACACAGCATATCCATCTGGGAATTAAATTGTTGCCTCTTCTTCTGAATGCAGACTGAGAGGTCCTGAGAAATACAGAGCTTGTAGCCCTCATACATCAACTCTTTTTTCCTCCTGTAAGCCGACAGCAGGTCTTGGCAATCAGGAAAATAGTGCAGCCTAAATATTACCTGCCTAGGGGGCTGATCATTCGGAGGTTGCAGCACCAGCGCTCTGTGGGCCCGCTCCATTTTCATACTAACATACTAAAATGCCAGTAGAATAGGCCTAACGGTCTCTCGTGTCTGCTTGTTTGGTCAGCCCCCACCCTGGGAGCTGACCTTGCTGCCCGCCCTCTCTGGCTTCTCCTTCCCAGTCCCAGATATTTCCGCTGCAAAGGACTTTGCTTCCAGAACCCTTCCCTGTACCCATCCCACCCCTCTTGAATCCTCCACCATCTCTGCCTCCACCAGACCCTGGGCAGCGATTCCATGGCTCCACCACCCTCTCTGTGAAGTAGTACCTCCTCCTTCTCCCTGAATCTCCCTCCAGCTTCCACCCATGCCCCTCTAGTTGTCCTCTCCTTCCTTCGGAGCACCCTGACTGCCTCCCCTATTTAACCCTCATGTACTTGAAGACCTCTATCATGTCCCCCCGGTCCCTTCTCTCTTCCAATGTGTACATATTTAGCTCTTCGAGTCTCTCCCCATAGGTCCTGTCCCCCAAACCTCAGATCATTTTGGTTGCCCTCCTCTGGACCCTCTCCAGGAGTTCAATGTCCCTTTCTAAGTGTGGCCTCCAAAACTGCACACAGTACTCAAGGTGCGGCCTCACCAAGCAGTTATACAGGGGGAGTATCACTTCCCTCCTTCTGGAGGTGATCCCCCTAGTGATGCATCCCAGCATCCTGTTGGCCTTGGCCGCTGCCCTCCTACAAGTCTCAGAGTTGTTCATCTTGACATCCACCACCACCCCCAGGTCCCTCTCAGCCATTGAGACTTGTAGCATCCCCAAGGGTGTACTCTTGGCCCGGGTTTCTGGCTCCCAGATGCAGTACCTTGCATTTCCCTGCATTAAACCTCAGCTTCCACTTGCTAGACCACCTTTCCAGAGCCTCCAGGTCCCCCTGAGGGCCACCCTCCCCTCCTCCCCATCCACCACTGCCCCCAGTTTTGAGTCATCCGCAAAGAGACTCATCTCACTCCTGATACCCTTCCTTATGTCAAAGATGTAGGCATTGAACAGGAGGGGCCCAAGGACTGATCCCTGAGGGACCCCACTAATGACCCTCCTTGGGGGATGAGACTATCCTGCCAACCACGACCCTCTGGGTCTGGTCCTGGAGCCAATTGCCTATCCATCTGATCATCTGGTTCCCCACCCCCATTTCTCCCAGCTTATTCAACAGGCCCCCGTGAGGAACAGAGTCAAACGCCTTGCTGAAGTCAAGATAGAGGACGTCCACCAGTCTACCCAGGTCCAAGGCTCTTGTCATCCAGCCATAGATCTGCCCTTTTGGAGATCCATATCGAGGAGCTTAGGAAGTGTCGTAGTGCAGAACTCCATTAAGCTCCCACCGTTAACACTTTCTGGGAGGCCCCTGATCCTAAGATTATTGCGCTTACCAAAGTTCTCCTGGTAGTCAAGGGCCTCCCGGAGTTCTTCTGGCTCCTTCTTTACTTGAACCACCCACTCCAGGACTGAGTTCAAAGAGTCCTCCAAGGTCAAAACTCTCTGCTCAACTTCATCCAGGCGGAGGTATGTTGTTTTAATTTGGAGGTAATCTCAAGACAGCCAGCAGAGGTAGAGGGGTGCCCTGGAACATCGGGGGCCCGCCACGGTGCCCCGCTTGCTGAACCTTAAGGTGAAGTACTCCTAGTTAGGAATGGAGGGAAGGATTAAAAGGACTGAAGGGAGGTCAGCCTGCTCGAGGCTCCGAGGATGTAATAAACAACACAGGAAAGCTCTCCGGGTCTTCCCTGTAGAGGGAGGACTCTGGAGACCGAGTGGCGAAGAAAGAAAGGACTAGGCAGGCACAGAAGATAATATAGGAACACCACACTCATCGTTCCAGGAAAGAGAAGGGGAAAGAAATGAGGCGGATCAGACGTATTGGAACAGAGGATTCGCCACCTTTTTTCCCTATTCCCGAATTGACACATAGGGTGTCAAGTGGCATCTCCATGGATGATGAAGCCTCAAGGTGAGGTCACTCCCTCACCAAGGGATCTGATGCAGTTCCCTATAGTTGGAAGTACCAGTTTTGTATATAGTTGGTCACTGTTAGATCTGAATGTCTGTTCTATGTATATAAGTTGGATGACAGGGTACGAGTTTGGTTTGGCAGGTACAAATCTAAAGATTACAAACAGGGTTCGATTGGATGATTGGGGGGGGACCCTCTTACCAACGAGACACCTTTGAAAGCGATGGCTAAATCTCCAGTTAAATTGTTGTCCTTGAATATAAATGGTATAACCTCCCGATCAAGAGGTCACGGGTACTGGCATACATCCATGAAGTAAGGCAGATTTGGTGTACCTACAGGAAACACATCTGGGTGCTGAGGAACACCTCAAGATGGCTAAGCTCAGCAGGGAACCATGTATAGCTCATCGGCCGGGTTCGGGAGAAGAAGGGGGTGGCAATCATTATCCGGCTGGGACCCCATTTCAACAGCAAAGAACTATTTGCGACCAGAGGAAGGTTATTAATGGTGCAAAACGCGCTAAATGGAGTTCAGGTCATCCTAAGCGAATGCATATTTCCCCAGCAACACCGGTCCCACAGTTGAGAATGCTCCTCGATAAAATCCTGCAAAACACAAAGGGCATGCTCCTCTTAGCAGGTGATTTCAACCTGACACAACACCCCACGCTGGATACTACTAACTTAAGAATCCATAGGCAATCACCAGCACAGAAGTTTTTTAAGAGATTTACTAAAGAGGTAGGGTGGATTGATGTCTGGAGACACTTACATCCTCAGGCAAGGAACTACACACATTATTCAGCAGCCCACAGGACATACACGCGTATAGATCACACATACACCCAGATGGAATATCTGGGCCAATTGAGAATCGTGGATAGGGGACATGTCTTTGTCGGATCATGCCCCGGTGACTTCGGCGTGGGAGCTGGGGATTTGTGTTAAAAACACACAATGGAGACTTAACCCCTATTACTTACGCTCGGAGAAATTCCAAGAGTTTATTGCGGATAAATTGGCCGAGATACTGGAATTCAGTCCTCCCGTGGACACCACACCGGCGTTGCACTGGGACACTGTAAAGGCAGTTCTTAGAGGGCATATTATACAACACACAACAGAAATGAACCGGAAAAGAAAGGAGTATAGGAACACATTGGAGGAGAATTTACACTTCCTCCAAATGGCGCATAAGATGGGAGACTTGACAGTGCTTCCTAGGCTTCAGGAGGTTAAGGCGGAAATAGACCGGTTAGCCATACAACAGACTGAGATAGCATTAACATTTCTGAGACAGAAATACTATGAGGTGGGTCCCCGGGCATCCCGCTTACTAGCGCACCAAGTTAGGCGGCAAAAGAGGGTTTCGACGATCACGTCACTTCGACACCCCACTGGAGGCCATCCCTTAACTAAAATAAATGAAATTGCTGAAGCATTTGCAAATTATTATTCTAATCTGTACTCACCAGAAAGCTCTCCTACGAGAATATGATTTGAATATTTGAATGGGATAACGCTGCCACAACTAACAGTGGAGCAGAGTGATGCTCTAGGGGCAGGCATAGCAGAGAGAGAAATAATGGAGGCGATATCTAGTGCAAAACTCTAAAATCCCCAGGCCCGATGGGTATGGGCAGGAGTTCTATAAAAGCAATGAAGCAACAAATAACTAGCGTCTCTTACCCGTGTATAACACTATTCTGGAGGGAACCCTCGCCACCGTCCTGGGCATTCGCAAATATTTCAGTAATCCCGAAACCTGGGAAAAATCCCCAGCTCTGCAGTTCATACAGACCTATTTCGGTTCTTAATTGTGACTCTAAGATATTCATGCACATACTAGCACAACACTTAGATAATATTATGCCCCAGTTAATAGATCAAGATCAGACAGGTTTTATTAGGCTACGAGCCACAACGGACAACATCAAACGCACTTTACATATCTCTCATAGAATGAGAACGAGTAATATCCTTTCGGTTCTTGTAAGCCTTGATGCCGAGAAGGCGTTTGACAGGGTTTCATGGCCCTTTCTCTATAAAGTCTTGGCTAAACTTGGTATCCCAAGAACTCTAATTGAGGTCCTACAAAACATTTATGTGGACCCTCGAGCACGTGTTAAAGTGGGGGGCCATCACTCTGGTTACTTCCCTCTGAGGCGGGGGACGAGGCAGGGATGCCCCCTGTCGCCCCTACTTTTCGCGGCATTTATTGAACCATTAGCTCAGTCAGTAAGAGAAGCAAGAAACATTACTGGGGTGAACATGGGGGGTGTGGAGCACCGCATTGCCGTGTACGCGGATGATGTGCTGCTATATCTATCGAATCCTGAACAGTCCATGCCGACAATCCAGTTACTCTTGGATCGATTTAGTCGGGTTTCTGGCTATAAGCTGAACCTGGCTAAAACAGAAATTCTCGCATTTCATTATACACCCTCATCATATGTTGCTTCCCTCTTTCCATGCAATTGGGGCCTCACCAAACTAAAATATCTGGGAGTATATATCTCTCAGAGATATGAGGACTTCTTTAAAAACAATTATGATCCTTTTACATCACAACTTAAACACGACTTGGGATCATGGGCTATGCTACCCCTCTCGCTGGGGCGCAGGATAGAGGTAGTAAGAATGATCACCCTACCTCGGGCCCTACATCTATTCCGGAATGTCCCTCTACACATCTCAAAGAAAACCTTCAGGGGTTGGAACCGATGCATCTCCAGGTTTATCTGGACGGGGGGCAGACCCCGAGTCAGGATGAGGATCTTGACACTTCCTCGGAAAGACGGGGGGCTTGCACTACCCGATTTACAGTTATACTATCAAGCAGCGATGATGACACATATTATGGCGAGGCAAAATGGGGTGGGTCAGCCACACTGGCTGCAGATAGAACAAACATTGGTACCGGATGGGGATTATTTTCAAAACATTTATAAAATGGAGAAGAGGTCGGGAACCCCAGTCTCAGAGCGATCCCTGGTTGATTGCACGTGGTAGGTTTGGCAGCAAATTAAAAAGCCAGGGTTAGAACCTTGTTGAGCCTGCTCTGCCCCATAGCTAATTTAGCGGACTTCCTACCTAACAGGTTGGATCATGGATTCAGGACCTGGGAGATATGGGCTGAAATATCTCCCCAAATAATGACCAAGGTAGGATGTGGCCTTTCAGTGAAGTGCGGAAACAGTTCAACATACCAAGCAGGATTTTTATCGGTTCCTGCAGCTTCGCACTACCTTCAGGGGCTTCCAGAGTGGTCTCTGCCTGAGAGATACCCTCCATTGTTAGAGGCCCAACTTCAATGAATAAAGGTGGGATAGGAACAAGTAGATTACTCTCTTTATTACAGGGTCCAAAATACGCAGGGAGAAGTGTAACCCCCCTGCAAATGGGGGTTCCCAAAAGACTTCCAGGAGCTTGCTTGAATGCTCCAAGCCTGAATGGTGTTTGGCATTTAAGCCATTTATCAGTGAGTGTTTTTAGAACCTCTGGTACTGTCTCTTTAAGAGCTGTCTGCTTGCAGACATAATTAGTTTGTATGGGGGACTGTGTGTTTCTTTGATTGAGTACCACTCAAGCTGCTGCCAATTCACTTCATTTTTGCAGTCACTAGGAGTGCAAAGGGAACCGATCTGAAAGATGTAACTGTTTGTCAGAAATTATTTAGAGTAATAATGAAATTACAGTTTGTCTAACCTGCTTTCTTTGCAGTCAGAACTGTGTCTGCTAGTTCCCCATTCTAGTTTTGAACTGCTGAACTGGACCAATCAGTGTGGGGTAAGCTAGCTCTAAAATGGTGCCTTGGACCGAATCAGAACTTGGACTCATAATCTGAGCCAGCCACAAGAGGATTGTATAGGCAGTGACTCTGGGAGATGTAGTTTAGACTTCAGTGCCTTTTGGACCAACAGCAGCAGTCTATTGGTGACAGCCAATCCAGTCAAGAACTGGGAGGAACTCAAAGGAAGTGCTCGGTTTTGTCGGTTGGAGTTTCAGTTGAGCTTTGGCAGTGAAGAAGGAAGGAGCCCTGTGCTTTTTCAGTGTGCAGTTTTAGTCAAAAAACGTGTGTAAGGCCCAGAGTTCCGGTCTGCAGCTTGTTAGGACTGAATCCGTCCTGTGAAAAGAATCAAAGGATCTCTGAAGAGTAGAAACCAGGCTCACCCTGTAGAAGACTGGAGGAATTGCTGAAAATTGCACTCGATCTGTCAGGAACTGAATCTGCTGTGTGTTCTCCGGGTATTGTGCAATGAATGCGATCGGGATACAGATGCAGCCTGCCTGGTATAGTGCTTTCTTTTATATGGATGTGTGAAGAGGTTTGTGTACCTCAAGTGAGCCCTGCTGACATTGAAGGACCCTATCTTATTTGGAGGTCGTGAGTACTAATTCAGGTCGCTCCCTGTTAGTGCCACATTAAATCCAAATTGAATTACTGTACTGCTGACTGTTTAATTCTCCTTTTCTCTGTGTGAAAGGGCCCCTACCAGCTACTAAGTTTGGACTAGCCACTAGGGCTTAGGTACCCAAGGGACAGTAACTGATAAGGGATAGGCCTGTGCACAGAGCCATAGGTAGATTATTAGAGTGATAAGCTAATTAACCTGATTTCCCCTGTCCTTGTTATATCCCTAAATAAATCAGAGCTGCTCGTTTCAGCAAAGTTATACTGCCGAGGTATTTGTCTATGTTAAAGTACTGTACTGTGATTGTTGCACTGTATCTCATTTCACAGGAGGTCCCAGTGCGGAACCAGACCTGGGGTAAGTGTATACTGTGAAGGTAATTCTGATATATTGTGTGGGCCACTAGTGGGAAGAAAGGGGGGTTGCAGTGTCCCAGAGGGCTGTGACCAAGTTAGTTTAACTATTGCAAACCCTGACCTCTGGGTGGAGGCACCCGCCATTGGATCCAGGCCCCTCAACCTGTTAGTGGCAAATCAGGCAGGGGTAGTAGCCCCTGGGATAGCGCCATCTAGGGGTTACAGAAGCATATACAGAAGGGATCAGAGCACAGTGGCAGAAGGAATTGGGAAACCCCCTCACACAGGAGGACTGGCAGAGAGCCTGTGAGTACGCGGCCCGAGTCACATGCTCCCATCAATGGCGAGAATATGCATGGAAGAATCTAATTAGATTCTTTAAGACTCCGGTAATCACCAGACACTACTCACCAGAGGCCTCGGCCGAGTGCTGGAGACAGTGCGGGGAACTCAGGGCCACACACACGCATATAATGTGGTTGTGTGGAGCTTTGGATACATTTAGGGATCTTTTACAAGAGCACCTGAGGAAGATATTTGACCCGCGGCTCCACCTGACAGGGGAGATGTTTCTGTTCTTAGACACACCGCAGGAGTTAAGGAATCCGAATAGCAGATACCTGTTACATCTATTGATAATGGCAGCCAAAAAAGCTATTACTAGACTGTGGCTGACTGATAAAAAACCCACAATATCAGATTGGTGGGATATAACCAAACAGATTTACGTTAGAACAAATTACACACAGCCTGAATGAGAAGAAGGAGAAATTTGCTGAAAAGGTGGTCCCGCTGGGTACTATACTACGCCCCTGGATGCCTTTGTACCATAGGTGGCTGTAGTAGAAGACAGGGAACAGAGCAGGAGCTGCTCGGAAGATGAGACTGCTTTATGGTGGTTGAGGCAGGCAGGCCTCTGAGGAAGACACAGCCCATGATTAAGGGGCAGGCATGACTGATATAGTGAAACTTCGCTTCATAGAGGGTATGAGTACATTAATGGTTAAATCAAAGGAGGGGGTGGTTGTCAACACAGGAGGCCAGATGGACAACTGAAAATTAATGCCTAGGAATTGAAGTTCCGTACTCTCTAGTAATTCGATGTACTGTATGAATTATAAACTAACATTTAATGAGAATACCGTATAATGAATCCAATCAACTCTGTAATTAAGTGATCCCATCACTGCTGTACCGGTGGATGTGTATGTACCTGTCTGTCAAAAAGGTGAAAATTTGTGTTTTGTGTGTTTTTTAATAAAAAGGAAATTTACAAAAAAAATAATTTGGAGGTAATCTCAGTAAGGGACTCCCGAAACTGGACCCAATTCCGGCCTAAGTCCCTCCAGAACCTTCTCCGTTATGGCCTTGCTGATGACGGCTATCTCTTTGGCTGAAAGGGAGATTGGGCCCAAGCCTAGCACCATGGAGCTTTCAGATGGCACTCCCTTTTTGTTGGTTTTATTTGTTTGACAGGCAGGTCTCGCTGAAGCTAAGTATTCATCCATGGTTTATAAATGTTAAGCGCTATTTTTATACTGACGGTGCCAGAGATAACACGCAAAAAATAAACGTATTTTACTGTCTGGCGCGGAGCTCCAGAGGGATGCGACCATTACCTTCAGTGACTCATCAGCGCCCCAGATATGAATTTTAATGTTTACCCGATACTGTATGTGTACTAATTTGATTACTATGGATCTGTACTTATCAACTAAATAAGTATTAAAGTTTGAAAAAAAAAAATTACGATGTCCTTTATCTGATGCTGTCAATAATTTCTATGTGCAATTTGTATTTGGTGCTAAAAGCATGATTTTTCTCCGGTTAAAATGGAGCTATACCAAGATGTGTCTAACTTCATCAGCTGCTGGCCACGTGCCCCCCCCCCCGAAGCAATAATTTTAAGTTTGGACTATCCTATGGGCAATGCTTTGTGGTGGTGCTGCTGCTGCAAAAAAAAATATTTTCGATTATAGATCACGGGAGAGTCCCTGACCAATCGCAGCCCTCCCTTCAGTTGCTCATGAAGTATTCTTATTACTGTAAGAGTACCTCACGTGCTGGGCAACTGTAACGGGCTTCGCTCATGCCATCAGCATTTTATACATTAATATGTCCCTGGAGCCACTCATTGCTAGATACGAGTGGTTTCATGCATGTTCTGTTTGCGAGAGAACAGCAAAGAGAAGCAGTTCTAGCTTGAGCAGAATAGAAGTGAAACCACTATTATCCAGCAATGAGGCGGTACAGGATCAAACACGATCAATAATATATTTAAAAAAACTGTTTTGGAATGTGCCCTTTTCCAGGGCATCCACATGTGAATCGCTCTTCACCGAATACGAGTGTCTCATGCGCAGAGGAAAGGAACACTCCGATTGGTCAGGAGTGCTCCCTTGATCTATAATACATAAAAATGGGATTTAATAGTTAGTGATGTGTAATATTCTTTTTTTTATTTCTTTTTCTCCCTCCCAGCACCAGAGACCACTCAGTCAGGAGACACCAAGGCACCCCCCACTTCCCTGCCTACCTGAATCCCCGGGAAACCCCCACGGAGCCTTCGCTATACCCCCCAGACAGGTACAAGGCGGGGCCCGAGCACCCTGAGAATCCTTCATTTTGTCAGGTCCCCATTTGGTGGTCAGGCAGGCTGGAGCAATCAGGGATCGTGCCTGGCGCTCCTTCCCCTCGGTACTCCGATGCTCTTTTTCCTCCATTTTCTCCCTAGCGTGTGCCCTGATATCAAGGCGCTATGCGCCAATGTCCATCACACGTCACCGACTGGTCCCTCCTGCTACTGCAGGACTTGTTTTACCCCGAGCTTCTGCTCGGGATCAGGCAAACTGCGGACCTTGGTCATAGAAACATAGACTTTGACGGCAGATAATGACCACTTGGCCCATCTAGTCTGCCCATTTCCCTATCTACAGGATAGGCCGTAGATCCTAGTTAACCAACAGCCTATTTCTTCCTACCCCTCACAAGAATTGCCTTATGTCTGTCCCATGCATTCTTGAATTCTCCCACAGTTTTAGACCCCACAACCTCCTCAGGAAGGCTGTTCCATGCATTCACTACCCTCTCTGTGAAATAATACTTCCTCGCATTGCCCCTGAACTGCCCCCCTTCTATCTTTAAATTGTGTCCCCTTGTTCTTGCATGTTTCTTTTTCCTGAAAGATGCTACCCTCTTGGACTTTGTTGATTCCACTGAGGTACTTAAACGTTTCTATCATGTTCCCCCTCTCCCTTCTTTCCTCAAGGGTATACATATTAAGCTCCTTTAGTCTCTGCTCATACAGCTTCTCTTGCAGACCTTGCACCATTTTAGTTGTCCTCCGCTGGACTGCCTTTATCCTGTCTATGCCCTTGCGGAGATGGGGTCTCCAGAACTGGACGCAGTACTCCAGATGGGGTCTCACCAACTGTCTGTACAGAGGGATAACAACTTCCTGTTTTCTGCTGCTGATGCCTCTCCCTATACATCCCAGTATACCCCCAGCCCTCCCTACTGCCTTCTCACATTGCTTGCTAACCTTAAGGTCATCTGATATGATTACCCCCAGGTCCCTTTCCTTTTTTGCTGTTGTTACTACCTCCACACCCATTGTGTATTCTTCCCCTGAGTTCTTGTTTCCCAGGTGCATTATTTTGCACTTCTTTGCATTGAATCCTAGCTGCCATACCTTTGACCATTCCTACAACCTTGCCAAGTCCCTTTTCATCCTTTCCACGCCTCCTTGTGTATCAACCCTGTTGCAGATCTATGCGTCATCTGCAAAAAGGCATACTTTTCCTTCCAGTCCTCTGCAATGTCACTGATGAAGACATTAAAAGGACTGAACCCTGTGGTACCCACTAGTAACCCCTCTTTCTTCAGAGTGGACTCCATTTACAATTACCTTCTGTGTCCTGTTGTGCAGCCAATGTTTTACCCAGGCTACTACCCTGGGACCCACTCCCAGGCTGGTTAATTTGACTATTAATCTTTTGTGTGGGACTGTGTCAAATGCCTTGCTAAAGTCTAGGTAGGCCATGTCCACAGCCCTTCCCTGGTCTACTACTTTGGTCACCCAGTCAAAGAAATCTATTAGATTCGTCTGACATGACCTTCCCGTTGTGAACCCATGCTGCCTTGGGTCCTGTGCCCCACTGGCCTCTAGGTACTCAACTATTCTTTTCTTCAGAAGTGACTCCATCACTTTCCCTACCACAGAGGCCAGACTGACAGGTCTGTAGTTTCCTGCCTCTGTCTTGGTCCCACTTTTGTGAAGGCGAATCACATCCGCCTTCCTCCAGTCCTTGGGTACCACACCATCCTCCCATGATTTATTAAAAAGAGTAGCCAGTGGTTTCACTAGTTCCTCCCTTAATTATTTTAGAATTCTGGGGTGGAATCCATCAGGACCCATTGCTTTGTCCACCTTCAGTTTTAGGAGTTCTTGCAGAACCCTTTCTTCTGTGAAAGGACTGGGATCGACCCCCCTATCAAGAGTGCTTCTGTTAATTGGATTAGGCACTTCCTCCTCTTTTGTGAATACTGAGCAGAAATATTCGTTCAGTATCCCTGCTTTTTCACTGTCCCCCTCTGCCCACCCACCGTTCATTCTATTCAGTCTCACTATCCCTCCCTTTGGTCCCCTCCCCTGGAGAAGACGCAGTCATGGGATGCTCAAGTCTTCTCCCCCCATGGCCAGCCCTCTAGTGGCCCGGGCACATTCCCGAACCTGGGTCGCTGGCATCGCAGATGGAAATTCAACTGCTGCGCCGGTGGGCTGGTCTTATGTAATAATTTTATGAGTCTGTTTGGAGGGCTCTTATGTATCTATGAGTGTCGTCTCTTGTGTCCTTAGGACCACAGAACCGCTCATCTTTGATCTGTAGTCTTCTGGTCCTAAAAATGTGCAAGATGACACTATTATCATTAAGAGGCTCTACAAACAGATCCATAAACTAGGGCAGCCCTGAATGTGATGGTCCTTCGTACAAACATCTGCCTCCAATTCCACTACTGCTTGTTAATTATGATTTTTTGATGTAACCCCTAGGTGGCACTATTCTAAGGGCTACTACCCCTGCCTGTATGGCAATACACAGGTTGAGGGCCCTAGGTTCTGTGAACGGGTTTCACCACCCAGAGGAATGGTATTGGGGTACCTTAACTGATCTGGTATAGCCCTCCAGGATGCTATAATCACCCACCAACTCTTCTAGTGGCCTAGAGAGTAACACAATGGTGTTCAGTAGACAGCAGTAATAATATGCTCACACCCCTTTCACTTACCACCTGGGTTGGATCTGCTGCAACTGCCCTGGAGACCCCGTGGAAAATAAGATCCACAATGCTATCAAACTATCAAAGCTCTAATTAAGAAGAAGCAGAGGCTATTTGCACGAGTTAAAAACAGTAATGGTGACACCAGAAAATGATTGTTCACCCAGTATAGGGTAACTCTAAAATCACTAAAACAAGCTATTCTGCAATTCAAAAAGAAACTTGAGTTTCGTCTGGCCCATACCAAAAATAACTATAAATCACTATTTTCCTACCTTAATAATAAAAAGATAAATAATAGACACATGGGGCCCCTATGCATACATGACACAATTATATCATCAGACAAAGATATGGCAGACACATTTAACAAGCAATTCTGCTCAGTATTTACCAATAAAGAGGTTCCTAAACGATTCAAACCTGCAAACAATGTTACTCCCTCTTACATCATCACCGAGGATGATACACTAAAAGCAATTTTATCCCTAAAACCTAATTCCAGTCCAGGTCCCGATAACATCAGCCCCCTGATTTCTAATAGAGACTGCAGCTGCTATTACAAAACCACTCTCAATTATATTCAACAAATCCCTGTATGAGCGAAATATCCCTCATGACTGGACTATGGCTACTGTAGTCCCAATCTTTAAGAAGGGTAACCATTCTAGACCAGAAAATTACCGTCCAATAAGCCTGACTTCTGTCATAAGCAAGATCATGGAGAAAGTTATTAAGAATCTACTAGAGCACGAATCTCTTAGGGGTAACTTGACCGACACTACACAACATGGCTTTAGACAGGGATACTCCTGTACTACTAACTTGGTTTCCTTTTATAATCATGTCAGTACGGCACTGGATAATGGCATTCCTGTGGATGTGATACTTCTCGACTATAGTAGAGCATTCGACAAGGTCCCTCATGACATCCTACTTGACAAAATGAATGATATGGGATTCTCTTACTACATAATCAACTGGGTGTCAGGTTGGTTAAATGGAAGATATCAGCAAGTTAGAATTAATGGCTCACTTTCCCACCCACTGAGTGTGACCCTCAGGGGTTAGTGTTGGGACCCACCCTGTTTAACATCTTTATTAGTGATTTACAGACTAGCACTGAAAATGTTCTCTCAAAATTTGCTGATGACACCAAACTGTGTGGCTCTGTTCTTACATCGTCAAACAGAGAAACTATGAGAAATAACCTAAAATCCATCGAAGAATGGGCAGTTTCAAACAAAATGACACTCAACTCAGATAAGTGTCATGTTGTACACTTTGGTAAGAACAATCCTAGGCAGACTTATTTTTTGAACAGCATGGCCCTTCATGTGTCACCATTAGAATGTGATCTTGGGGTAATCATTAATAATAAACTATCCTCTAGTGATCATTGCAGGATGATAGCTAGGAAGTCTAACGCCTTGCTCACTCGAATCTAACGTTCATTTGTGTCTAGGACACAGGAATGCATAATCCCCTTGTACAGAGCTTATGTCAGGCCCCATCTGGACTATGGATCCCCCTACTGGAGTCCCTACCTGGTGCAGGACATTGACGGGGTTGAGAGGGTACAGAGGAGAGCCACAAGAATGGTCCCTTATTTATCCAAACTTAATTACGAGGAAAGATTAAGAGTTACAGGATTACACTCACTACGCACAAGACGGACTAGAGGTGACCTTCTCCTACTGTACAAAATCAAGAATTCTCCGGAGTTAATGTGCCAATGTGGCTTACATTTCTCCTCCAGCTGGACTTCCCCACAGTATCACAACAACCAGATATTTGTATCTAAAGCTAAAACAACAAAACGGTTAAACTACTTTACAGTTAGAACCCCAAAACTGTGGAATCTCCTTCCACAAAACCTAGTAAACAGTAGCTCTAATACAGTCTTCAAAAAGGGGCTAGATCATTGGCTTGAGTCCTACTACTTCAAGGTGTAATTGTCCCACCAGTGTGGTGGGGGACAATCTCGATGGGCAGTAGCCTTCTTTTGTCCTTTGAAACCAAGTGAATGCAACAATGCAATATTACCATGGTAACCCAACTAATAATATGCACTCTAGCCAAGTTAACATGAAAACAGACGATCAGATGTATTCAGGGGAAGTGAACAAGGGAGGGGCATGAATCTAGCAGAATGATTAGCACTCTGATTTAATTCAGGTTGGTTAAACATGCACTGTAAGTCCCTTTCAAACAATTCCACAACCCTGGGTACCCAGTATGTCATGCAGGCTAGCCTGAAGCGTTGCATGGGTGGCCGGCGTTGCAGATGTTGTTGGGGCCCTTAGGAAAGAAAACAGTTAACATGCACACAACCCAATTATTTGTAATCCAAGCCGGATGGCTCAGTCCGTCGCAATAACCCAGAACAAAACAATTAGATGGAAACACAATGATTGCTGTGTTGGTTGCAGGGTGCTACCCTGGTTTGTACTCACGCTAGCAGAACCTGGATGCAGGACAGGCGAGATGAAGACCTTGTGGTGTTGATCTGGAAGGCCAAGGGAAGCAGGGAAGACACGACTTACCTCCGTGTGGTCGCTACCTGCTCAATGGTGTAGGGCAGGTGGACGAATATCCAAGCTGGTTTTTCACCGAGATGGTCTCTGAAGCGGGAGTTGCAGCCTAGGTGGCAAAGCCCAGGCAGGATGAACAGTTCTGCAAGAGTTCGTGACTGTCTGCTGGTGAAGCCTTCAGCTGGCATAAAAAGATTCTACCGTGGGGAACCAAGTCGCAACCCACGAAACAACATTTAGCACATTAAAATCAATTACTTCTCTATGCCATAGTTTGGTTGCAATTTACAGCTTCTCTGCGCAAACCTTTCAAGAAGAAGCAAATTCTATCATGAGACAGGCCGATCACTTCTGGAGCAAGTCTTTGGTTCAAATCCCAAGTCGCAATAACAACTTCTTCTTACTTCTGTTGCAGAACTAAGTCGGCAATCGGAAAGGTCTGACTTCCGCAATGGGCAGTTCAATGGCAGGAGAACGTGGCAGGCGGGCTGGCAAAGCCTCTTCCCAATTCCCCTACGCTCCTTCTGGGAGCAGCTACTCGAAAGCTCGAGCTGTTCACTCTTCAACCTCCAACTCTGATTCACTGCTTCAGGCAGTTCTATTTCCTTTGTGATCGAAAAGTTTCTGTTGGCTGAGGGAACTGTCAGTTACAGTAAGGGCTCCCCCTCAAGGTCCAGTGTAGGCACCAGCAGTCAAAACTACAAACACTACAGAATTCCTTCCCACAAGACCCCTGGGGACAGTCTCCATTGTAGGTCCCCAGTGGTTCAATTGGTCCAAATACTGGCAATCCAGAACCTAACATGGTGGCTCCCATCCAAATGTTTGAGCTGCAATAAAAGCAGGTTAGACAAACTTCTCTATCTTTACTATAACACAATTAAACAGTAAATAATCACAGTTCCTATGAAAACTCTCTCTGCCCAAGTAGCAACTGCAGAATGGAGCAATATAACACACTGGTTGGTTGCAAGCCTTAATTGCTCAAACCCAGCCTAGACTTATTTTTAAACACAGCTTAGCCATTCTCTTAAAGAAACAGACACTGAGGCTGGCAAGGGCACTCTCACACAGACAAACAGAACTTCTGCAGACAGGATACCAGCCTGACAGTGGGCATTAGGGAGCTCAGGAAGACATTATAGTAAGCCCCAATTTGTAGGGGGGTTACATTGATATAAAAACGCAAATGTGTATGGGGTGCATCTTCTCCATAATAGACAGTGTAAACTTGTGGACAGGGTACATGTGTAGAGGTCGTATGTCTGTCAAAATGAACATGGAAGGCACCTGGGCAATCTTGGCACCTAACTTTCAGTACCATATATGCCAACAACACATCCTGTTTTTCCTCCTTCCGCCGACAGCAGATCATCGCGAGACTACCGCCCCCTCTGAAACGAGTTCTGCTGGTTCACCGTCTTGCGTCATCAACCGTTCGGCAATCTCCGCCAGCTGCAGGCTCTACTAATCTATCCCGCATAGCATCGATCGAGCGACATGGAAAACTACTTTGAATGACACTGAAAAGGATTTTATCACCGGGTTTTCTTTTAAAACGCTCAATTGCGCTAATATATCAACAAAAAAGGGGCATGCTGCGTTTGAAATTAGTGTCGATGGAGCTCGATCGATTACTTTTCCCTGGTGTTGGCGTCTGTCTCTCCCTCCCCTCCCCCCGCCATGGCTCCCCGTGTCCCTGCTCTCTCTCAGTGAGTGAAAGTGGCCGCCTCTCTGCTGCTGTCGGCCTAGCGCCTCGCAGACTCGCTCGCAGCCCACTGCACCGCCATCTTGGGTTCGAGAAATCCGAGAGCGCGAGAGGAACGGCGAGGGAGCGCCGCGCGGAGCGAGCCGAGAGCCGGGGAAGCGGCAGCAGCAGCGACGGCGGCCGCCGCGGGAGAGGGAGACGCTGAAGGCCACCACCCTCCCCCCGCGCAGTGCTGGGGCCCGAGGTAGGAGCGAGGGAGGGGGGACGGGGGCAGAGTGAAAGGAACATGGCCGGGTAGTACAGGAGGAGGAGAGAGAGACAGTTGCTGAGGGAGAGCGAGTCTGCTGACTGAGCAAGCGAGTTGGAGAGGAGCGGGGCTGGGGAAACGGCGAGAGCTGCAGGCCCGAGGGTCGGCTCCAAGTCTCAGCTCGCACCCCAACTCCACCCCTCCCCCCTCACACATTTACACCGTATATAATCGGCACACTTCCAGAAATAAACTGCCCTTCTGAGACACTGAACAGTAACAGTTCCTTGCTCTCTCACAGCTGTCTGTCTGAGGTGAAAACAAGAGGGCTTAGTTTAAGCAAAGGCGTGCTGTGAGGAGGATGTTTAGTTTTATTTATTGCTTCGAAAGGAAGTGCATGTTTGCTCTTAAGTTAAATTAAAACCCATCCCATAAGGTGTGCACACGTAACACTCCAATTTCAGATGTTTTAACAGTTGTGTATTCAATATACATAATGCAATGAAGTCTGCCCCATTTTATAAAGGTACATGCCTCATATGAGTATTTGTTATACAGATGCAGTACAGCACAATACTTGTGGTCCTTGTTTTACATATGTATATGATTTGGAATTGGTGGTCAGAAGATAAGATTTGGTGCCCCTGACTGCAGGAACTTGTCTTTGGTGACAGTTAAATATGGTGCTACTTAGTCCTTTCATACTGTTATGTGGTGTACATTCTGATCAGTCCTGATATACAGTAACACATTTGGTATCCTGATCTCTTTACAGCTGGTGTCCTATGCTGACGGGCTACACAGCTCTAGCATTTTTTGCCACTGTATCGTTATTTCATTACATTTTAATAATTGTACAAGATTTATATTGTAACCTGACTGTTCACCTGCTTTTGCCCCCCTTTTCCCCGGGTCGCACCTGGAGATGAGCTTCACCCCCGTTTGTCTCCCAGTTACCAACATTTTAAATGAAATCTTTTCACAGGACTTTTAACATTTTATTATTTACTCTTTTTGGCCCCTTGTCCCTGACTAGTCTGTATCCCAGCATTCCCCCAGCCTCATCACCTGTTGTCTCTTGAACTTACCCCCACTCCTTAGTCCCTCTAGGGTTTGCCCTTCCTTGTGGGGGTACCCTCAAGCCTACTTATAAATAAAATTCAGGTGTCTGATGGGGAGCCTGTGGAACCTGAGAGATATCTTCTGCAATCCAGCAGCATTCGGGGTTATTTTTTTTTCTTTTCTGTGCACATACCATAGAACATGAGTGTGTCTCAGACTTACTAAGTACCAGCCGATGTCAGTGGTAACACTGTTGTCGCTGTTCTTTCATCAGGAAGATTTGTTCAGTAACCATATTGGTGATTATCAGTGCTATTACCCCAGAGTAGTTCCTTAAGAAATCAAGCCTTTTTATTTACAATTTCTGGGCCAGGAAGTTACATTGAGCTGATATTAGCTTGTATGTGTGTTGGAAAAAAGCACGAGTATAGAGCAGGTGGAGAGACAGAAAAAAATTAAAAAAGCAGAAGGATCAATTGTAAAGGGAAGAAGGGCAAAAGGTCCAGTGTATTTCACGGTCAAGGTAAAGACAGCGGTAAGACCCAAAATGAAGATATTCTTTAAAGGAAAGCCAATGGGATGAGGGTAGAGAGAAGTATCTGGAGGCAGCAAAAGTAGGAAGGTGAAGGTAGAGGCAGAACTCCATCTGAGAAAAGGAGTGAAGCAAGGGGAAGAGACATTGTTCAGGTAAACCTGGAAGCATAAGGTCAAATGGTGCATTGTGAGACTGAAGAATGAGAGGACGGGGGTAAAGGGAAAGCAGAAATACTGAACAAATATTTTTGTTCCGTATTTACTGGTAAGGATGGGCCACTGTCAGAATGTGGGGTTAAGCGGGCAAGAGGATAGCAAGGGCTCAAGTGGCATAGTCAAAATAATGGACAAAAGGGTGCTGGAAGAGCATATAGGGTTGAAAGTAAATCTGTGAGACCCGGTGGCTTACACCAGAGGTTACCGAATGAAGTAACAAAAGTGATAGGACCACTTGCAGACATGTTCAGCTGCTGGCTGGCTCTGGGGGTGGTCCCTAGGGATTGTAGGACAGTGAACGTGGTCCCTTTTCACAAGAGCAGAAGGATGAGCCAGGAAACTATATATCACCACCACCACTTCATTTTTCTAGTTCTGTATACATGTATATAGCACTTTGCTTTCCTTGGCCTGTAACATGACGTATTACATACTTTAGGATAGCTCTTTGTGTAGTAATTCTAAGCCTTTAGGTATTGGCTATGTAACTACTCTATGCTCAATGTACACTATCCTGTGAATACTGTAATCTATTTGCTTTTGAATACTGTACTCTCTGTATGTCCTAAACTGGATACTTGTGAAAATGGGCAATTTTTTGCTCAAATGGCTTTCCAGTATAAAGAAAAAGGAACTGAAACTAAACTGAACTATAGACTAGTCAGTTTATGTCAATAATAGGAAACATTATGGAGTGTTTACTAAGGGATGAACTGATAGATTTTCTGGAGGGAGATGAGCTATAGGAACCCACACAATATAGGTTCATAAGGGGAAGGTCTCGCTGGACAAATGTCTGCTTCTTTGCCTGGGTGACCAGGGCAGCAGATAAGGGACCAACAGTAAATGTGGTATACTTAGATTTCAGCAAGGCCCTTTATTCTGTCCCTCGTGGGAGGCTGGTCAGGAAGATAAGGGAATTTGGGGTGGGATAGGCAACTTGGGTAGCGAACTGGCTGAGAGGACGAACACAAAGGGCAGTAGTTAATGAGTTTTCAGAGGTAAGGGAAGTGATGTGGAGTACCTCGGGTCGGTGCTGGGCTTGGTCCTTTACAAAGTATTCATTTGTGACATGGGGGAAGGCATCAAGGGCAAGGCCTCTTTGCAGATGACACAAAGATCTTTGCAAGGGTGGACACAGAAGAAGGGATAAAGGAACTCTGAGAGGATCTGGGCATGTTGGAGAGCTGGTCAGAAATCTGGCAGCTGGGCTTCAACACAAAAAATGTAAAGTGATGTACATTGGGAAAAGGAACTTACAGCAGCAGTACTAGATAAAGAAAATCGGATCTTTTGCAACAGTTTGTTGTGCTCTGTTGAGCACTTACCTGGTAATCTGTACTATCATCCCGTAATTTGCTCTGTTTTTCTTTGTTTACATTTCTCCCATCTGCCATGTTGAATTGGAACCCTCTGCTGCCAACCGCACATGTGCATGACTCGCAGCACTACACTGGGACAGCGGGAACATGCAACACAGGGTCCCATGGAAATAAAATATGTGATGCATCTACGCAAGGACATAGACAGGATGGAAGCAGTCCAGATGAGGGCAGCTAAAATGGTGCAGGGTCTACATCAGAAACCATATGAAGAGAGACTGAGAGAGCTTAATGTGTATACCCTTGATGAAAGGAGGGACAGGGGGGACATGATAGAAACTTTTAAGTACCTCAAGGGAATCAACAAAGTCCAGGAGGGTAGCATCTTTCAGAAAAAGAGATGTGTAAGAACAAGGGGACACAATTTAAAGATAGAGGGGGGACGGCTCAGGGGTAATGTGAGGACATTTTTTTCATGGAGAGAGTCATGGTTGCATGGAACCGCCTTCCTGGGGAGGTTGTTGGGTCTAAAACAGTGGGGGAATTCAAACATGCATGGGACAGACATAAGGCAATTGTAGTGGGGGGTTGCAGGAAGTAGGCTGTTGGTTAACTAGAATCTGCAGCTTATCCAATAGGAAGGGAAATGGGGAAGACTGGGTGGGCCAAGTGTTCCTTATCTGCCGTCAAAGTCTATGTTTCTATGTAACGTGAGGGGGGAGTTTGGCTGTAAATTAGGCAGCAGCCATATTTATTATGGATCCACAACAGTGGAAATAAGTGTTAAATGTCTAAATTAAAGATTGCTAGAAAATAATATTTACAGATATGGAAACCAAAACTATGGCTGCATGCTTCACTGCTGGCCCTTTAAGGGTAAGATAGTGAGCTGCCTTTTCCTTGTATGATGAAAACATTTGTTGGGGCCTGTTCCACGTTGAGCCATTGATCCCCGTCAGTGGTCTTAATAGCCTGCAGTGTTAGTTCCCGAGATTGTCCAGGGGGCATATGAATAAGCACTCTGGTGCTGTTGTTTTTATTGTCCCCTGTACGCGAGGTCTGCCCCCGAGATAGACGCCTGCTCTTTGGATTGCTCGGGAATAGCGCTCCTCCTGTACTGCCGCGCTCATCTACAAGAGAGGCTGTACTAGCAGGGCATGCCATCGTTGACGAGCGGCTGAGGATACCAAAGTGCCAGCCGTTGGAGGGACAAAACTCGGGGCTGCCCTTGGAAGGGGGTGCGTCCTGATTAAGCACTCTGGTGCTGAACTTGAGCCTCCAATCTCCAGAAATCCACACACTGATCAGTATTAGCGGAGCCTTGTCCCTGTTGAGGATCGGCAGAGAATCCCAAACCGCCAGCTGTCGACTGCCCAAGGGGCGGCTGAATTAGCTGAGCGGGACACCGTCGATGAGTGGCTGAGGATCCCAAAGCGCCAGCCGTTGACGGGAAACACTCGGGGCTGCCCTCTGTGAGGGAATGCGTGATGGATAAGCACTCCGGTGCTAATTTTCAGCTGCCAACCACTAAACTACTTGGACAGATTTAAGCTCCTGGATTACTGACCTAGTGCTGCTGGGTTGGTGTGGACGGCCCAGTCCAAAATCGCGGGAAAAGGACACCCTGATGAAATGGGGCCAGTCTGTACAGCTTGCAAGGCTGAGACTGTAGCCCATGCAGGAGCACTGAAAGTCTGCTACTAATCCCCAAGATAATGGAAATTGATACTTAGTCTGCTGCCTTCAGCTCTGCCTTGTGGACAGAGCATTGCTTGCAGAGTACCTGCCAGTCTGAAGGCAGAAAGTAAACTGGAGACAGCCGGATATGGAGAACTTTTTATCCCCCTGCTGCAGAGTTTTGGTCCTGCCTGCAACCGGCATCAGGAGGTACAGCCCATGAGTAAGAAAGGCTGGAGACCAGCTTAGGAGAGAGAACAGAATTTTGATAATCACTTAATGCGTGATTATCCGGTGCTGCTGCTTTAAGAGTGCGGTATGACATGGAGGGAGTGGTGCTGGAAAGTAGCACGGAGGAAGAGGACTGAGGGGGTCATAATACTACCTCGTTTGTGTACTGTATTTTTTTAACTTCCTGTAATCATTGCTTCCCTAGTCAGGTACTGGCCTGAACCTACCCTGTTTCATGAAATCCTCTGAACGCTGTACAACTCTGGAAAGTCTGTTGAGTGTATCCTATATGTACAGTTTCCTGATTGTATGTTGTTGTTACCCATTATTCACTGTAATCTCCAGGTTGTACCTGAAAATAGGCAAATGTGTGTGTAGTGCACTCTACCCGGTAAACAAAATGAATAAATATCGAAGAGCCTAAAAACAACAGCACATTGTAATGGAGCTGTGGGCAATGTAGACAGGATGCTGGGTTGCATATGGAGGGGGATAAGCAGTAGAAGTTGGGAGGTGATCCCCCCCTCCCCCAATATTGTACAGGTCACTGGTGCAACCACACCTGGAACACTGCCCAAGGTACTGGAGTCCACACCTGAGGAGAAGCTGCGACAAGATGGAAGCTGTACAGCACAGGGCAACCAAGATGGTTCATTGGCTAGGTGGCAAAGCATACAAAGAGGGGCTGCTGCAGGCCTTGAACACGCCCTTGAGAAAAAGCGGGAAAGGGGCAGCATGATTGAGGTGTACAAGTACCTGCCTGGGATAAATAGGTGGACACCAAGGAACTTTTCTCCTTGAGTTCAGCTAAAGGGATGAGCGGGAACTTGCTTAAACCCGTGGGGGTGGGGGGAGGACATACATCCGTAAGCACTTTTTCACAGAAAGAGTAGTAGATAAGTAGAATCAGCTGCTTGAGGAAGTGGTACAGGCCAAATTGGTGAACAGCTTCAAGCAGAGATGGGACAGGCATATTTATTTAGTTTTTGTTTACTGGGTAGGTGCAGTAGACAGGAGCTTTGCTTATTTTCAGGCATGGCCTGGGAGAGTTACAGACAACATAAGCATCAGTAACAGGTGGTAAATAACAATGCATAGCAGGTGATAACACGGCCTCAGCAGTGATCAAACATTATAATTAGTTACCCTAGAACATTGTACTATAAGGAATAGGTTGAAGACAAATTAGGTTACGTGCAAGCAGACATAGAATGTAAGGCCAGGTTAAGTGGTAGTATGCAGGATCATATTACACAAACATTTATCCGTGCTCATGAGGTGATTACGAATGGGATTAGTTGGGAGGGGGCAGAAACAAAGGGGAGGGATGGCCACTAGGGTCAGTGCAGAGTTGGGTAGAATGGATAGGCTTACAAGCCTTTTTCTGTTGTCATTGTGTATATACATCTACGTAGCCAGATGTTCTGGGGGAGTCAGAACAGGAAAGGGAAGAAGGACTGGCAATAACTAGAGTTTAAAACTAAAAATTGTTCAGAACAGTACCAAAAATAAGTGTAAATTGAGGCGAATGAGAATTAAGTGCAAAATAAAAGGCATACTAAAAATTGCAAATAGTGGTAGACAGATGGGTCAAACAATCAGATTTTCTCATGACCTACCTGCTGCTGCCTCTTACAACTCTACTCCACTTTTTTTTCCTTACCCCTCACCCCCTCCACCAATGACCTGCCGAGGGCCTCACTTGGCTCAAGTTGCCTCCACCCACCCCCCTCAGACGATGCCACTTCTGGCTGACCACCCTAATCCCCCTTTATCTAATCAGTCTTGCTGTAAATATGCTCCAATTTTTGTGTTTAATTTTCAAATCTACTATGACTGCCAATTGTATATGTATATGTTTCAGTGTTTCTTGTTTTGTAAACCTTGTAATTTCTGTAAAGTTTGTTCAACACTGATGTGGAACCTTTGAAAATGAGTCCTTGACTCAAAGGTATTAATCCCAAACTGAAATAAATAGATACAGGAGGCATAACATGTTTGTGTAGAAAGCACTACAAAACAAGTAGACACATTTGACAATGTTGTACTCTATTATTTATTTAGTTTTTGTTGATCGGGTAAGTGCACTAGACAGATTCTGCCTATTTTCAGGCACGACCTGGGGGAGGGGGATACAGATGAATGCCAACTGACTTTGAATCAGATTAAGCAGTTGGTGGTATTTTTAGTGAATGGGGTTAAATTTGGCCAGGGCACCAGGGAAATTCTCCTACTCTTTTCGTAAAGTGCCATGGGATCTTTAACATCCACCTGAACTACCACCAGAATAGGCAGATGGGACCTCGGTTTAACGTCTCATCCGAAAGACAGATGTTATGAAGAGACACAATATGATGACTGTGTAACTGTTCGAGTGAAGAACAGTCTTTAAGAAAATATACCACTGGGTTCGTGGTTCTCAAGCCCCAAATATTGGTGGCTTGAAAATGTGGTGGCCAAAATACTTTTTTTTTTTTTTCTCCACAGCCACCTGTTGCTATAAATATCTTTTGACACATTACACATTAAAGCATGTTACTAAGTTCTGAGGCAGACAGGACAAGCTCTGGCAGCAGGCCTGGTGGACCTGTTTGCTGCATTCCTGGTAAGCAGCAAGGTGACAGTGGACAGAAGGGTCAGTAACACAGTACATTTGCACATAAACTGTGACCGGAGAATCCAGGGAATTTCAGCCCAGTGAGCCTGATGTTCACTGTAGGCAAGCTGTTGGAAATAACAAAGTAGTAGTGGAATTCCTGGAGGATGAGGAGCTTGTGGATAGAAAATGGGTTCATAAGAGGGATGTTGTATAAAATGAACTTGATTGACATTTTCAACTTCATGACACAGTTGGTGGACATAGAAACATAGAAGTTGAAGGCAGAAGGGAGACCGCTATGTCCACCTAGTGTGCCCATTTGTTTTAGACCTGTTTTGACACTCTAGTTGCCCTTTGTAGCTCCCTTGTGTCTGTCCCATGCATTCTTGAATCCCCCCACAGTGTTGACCCCCACAGCCTCTTGGGGCAGGCTGTTCCCAGGCGTCCACCACTCTTTCTGTGAAGAAAAACATCCTGGTATTGGTAGAGAACCTCCCTCTTTGCAGCCTGAGGTCATGTCTGCTGGTCCTGGAGCCCTTCTTGAAGTGAAAAAGTTCCTGTACCTTGTTAATGTCTTTTATGTACTTGAATGTTTCAATGATGTCCCCTCTCTCTTTTCTCTGCTCCAGGGAGTACATATTCAGTTCCCTAAGTCTTTCCTCATAGGACATGTACTGCAGACCCGGAATCATTTTTGTTGCCTTTCTCTATACTGTTTCTACCCGGTCAACGTCCTTCCTGAGGTGAGGCCTCCAGAATTGGACTTCGTATTCCAGGTGAGGCCTGACCATCGGTCTGTACAGTGGTAGTATCACCTCTCTCCTTCTGCTTGTGATTCCCCTCCCAATGCAGCCCAGCATTCTGTTGGCCTTCAGTGTTGCCTTCTCACATTGCTTACTAACGTTCCAAGTCATTTGAAATTATGATTCCCAGATCTCATTCCTGGGTTGAGGCCGCCAGTCTTTCGCCTCCTAGTAGGTAATACTCCTTTCCTGAATTTTTCTTTCCTATGTGCATGACCTTGCACTTTTTGGCGTTAAATCTCAGCTGCCACACTCCAGACCATTCTTCTAGTTTCTTGAGGCCAGCTTCCATCTTGCTCACTCCTTCTGAGGTGTCCACCCTGTTACATATCTTGCAAACAGACACACCTTCTCTTCCAGTCCGTCAGCGATGTCTGCTATAAAAACATTGAAGAGCAGAGGCCCTAGCACTGAGCCCTGGTGCACGCCGCTGGTCACCTTGCGTTCCAGAGGGTACAGGTTAATGGAATAAAAGTTATCAACTGTCTGACAGAGGTCAGACAGTTGATAACTCTACTTGAATTTCAGTGAAGCCTTCAATTCCATGCCACGTGGAAGACTGGTAAAAAGAAAAGTGGATGATCTGTGTTTAGGTGAAGTGCTACCAGTACTAGGTGGATAGGTAACTGGTTGTCAGGTACGACCTAGAGGGTGGTCCTAAATGAAGTATGTTTTGTGTACATCCATGGCAATCCATTTCCTTACAGACTGGGTTATTTTCGCTTGATAGATAAACATGCGACCTAGGATCAGATTTCCCAAAGAGACCCACCAAGACATTATAACAGATTTCTGCATTTATAGATGTTGGTACCATCAGATTCTTCCATTTGAAGGACCTCCCTCGAATGCTGCACAGGGCACCCTCCCAACACAACTGACCAGCACCCACTGCTTGCCGCCCAGGTCCGCCTCCCCCGCCACAGGAACATAATGATAAGATGCTGGTGGCACGCTCCATTAAACTCAATGGTTGGTGACTTTTCCATCCGTTTTTTATATAATGGCCACTGGGCACAAAACGTGGGCACTGGTCGACACCCTTGTTAGCCGACTGGTGCCATGTTTTATGCTCAGTGGGCCATTATATACAAAAAAAGATGGAAAGTCACTGCCTATTGGGTTAATGGAGTGGGCCTCCTGCCGCCTCACTGGCATCTCATCATCACGTCCCTGATCGTGGGGGTGGACCCTGGGCAGCAGAAAAAAATCTGGAAGTGCTTCGGACCCAGTTTATGGTATTTCACGGAGGAATTTACTTTTTCTGTGCAGCACATTTTTTGGGGAGATATTCAAATGGAGGATCCTCTGGTGGTAAGGCACCAATATATATGGTGCAGGGTCTCAGCCTGGCGAATCCCTTTAAATAGTGAATTATCAGGGGTGAAGGAATTAATGAGCGGGGCCCCCCCCCGGTCCCTCTTGAGACTGACTCTTTGATGTGTACATTAGTGACATCAGGGTGGAACTGCGGGGGGGGCAAGTCTCTTTGCAGATTATACCAAACTGCGGAAGGTGGATAGCTAGGAAGGGATCATACATACGAATGTACGAAGAAGCCAGCAGAAGAAGTCCATTTGGTCTATCAAGTCTGCTCGTATTGCAGGGTCCACAGCTTGAGCTGATGTCCTTTCCCTCCCTCCCCACTCCTCCCATCCTCCCTACCCATGATTCTTACCTTCCTCCTATGCCTATCCCAGCCTCTCTTAAAGCTGCCCACCGTATTCAACGAGATGACCTCTTCTGGCAGTGCATTCCAAGTGTCCACCACCCTCGCTGTAAAGAAGTGCTTCCTGACCTCCCTCCTAAACCTTCCACCCTCCAGCTTAAGACTGTGCCCCCTTGTGATGTTGTTGCCACTCAGCTCAATGAGACTGTCCTTATCAACTTTATTTATCCCTTTCAAGTACTTGAATGTCCCAATCATGTCCCCTCTCTCTCTCTTTCTCTCCTGTCTTCCAGAGAGTACATGTTCAGTGCCCTCAATCTCTCCTCATATGCCTTGCCCTGCTGACTGGCTATCATCTTTGTAGCCCTCCTCTGTACCTTCTCCAGCATCAGTAATATTTAGTTTTTAACCGAGAAAGGAGGGCTAGGCAACACTGCCCTGTTGCAGATTAAGTGCTGGAAGACCGCGTTTGTAAGGGAGTCCACAGTTCTGCAGGGCACTGTGCCTAAAGTAGGTAAGGGGACATAGGTAAGGCACAGGGTCTTCCCACTGAGGGAGCTTTGCTGTACATGACTGGTGAAGCTGTTGGAACATAGAGTCTAATAAGCAGTAGTTTCTGTGTTTTGGTGGCCACAAATACGAAGGGGGATGCAGTGAGACTGTAGAAGTGGCCTAGTATTTGGCGATTGAAATTCAGTGTTAAAAAATGCAAATTACAGTTGGATCAGAGATGGGGCACTCTGGCTGACTGGCACTTTTGTGCCATGGTAGATCCTGGCATAACCACCACAGAAGGTTCCACTCAGCCACTTACAGAAGAAAAGTAAATCACTTTTTGCGCTTCACACCCACTGAAACAACTACTTACTATTCACAAGAAAGGATGTTACACTACAGAATTTTTTTTTATTAAAAACAAAGCTTCTTAAATATTTGTTATAAATGATTACCTACTATAAATTGTATAATTGCAATAATCCTCCCTAGAATGTGGGTTGTGGTGGGATTTTCTTACTTCTGGTGTGCTCTAGTCGCTTGTCTTGTGACCAAACCACACCAAGTGTGGGTAACTCTCACCACAGACCACACCCTGTCATGGATTATTGATAGAGTATTGGATGTATGGGGTAATGGTTGAGCACTCTAGGAAGGACTGGAATCTAGTGGCGGTTAATTGTCGCCAACCTGAAGTCCTGCTCAGTACAGTAAGGCTTACAGGAAGTTTATTTATGATTTTGATAACCGGGTGAGTGCACTGATCCCAGGGACCGTTTTCAGGCACGACCAGGGCCATAACACATGGCGCAGGGTGACAGTGGAGTATAAGGTAACAGTAATACACGTGAAACAGATTTGATACAAGCAACAATAGTAAGCACAATATACAGGTTTGATGCATAGGTCCATTTGAGAACAGTGAATACAAGGTTTCAATATCGGACATGAGGAGATTTGGTACAAAACAAACAAATCGTAGGCACAGTGTACAATGTGTGACTGCATCGTCCAGTGAGCAAGTAATACACAGAATACTCAGTAAAAAAAAAAATATATATATATATACAATATGTACAGGCAAGGACGTCAAATATTACTGTGAAAAATACAATATAACAGTTGTAGGCAGGGGAGTTGACTAGTGTGGGTTGGTGTCAGACCCCTGGGAGCAGTGGCAGGATGAGTTTGCCAGGAACCAGACTTTAAGGCGGGGCCTGAAACTGGAGTGTGTGTCAATGGAACAGAGTTCAGCCAGTAGTTTGTTCCACTGCAAAGGGGCAGCTGCAGACCAAGCTCTGCTACGCATGTTGGTGGATACCTAGGAACAGCTAGAGGGGGAGTAGCATTAGAGCAGAGGTTGCGGAGGAGCGTTCGGGTTTTCAGAAGGGCAGTTGGGGGATTTTGGAGCCGTGCGGATGACATTGTTCACCATGCAGCAGAGGGCTAGGTCAAAACGACCTTGCAGTGGTAGCCATCCAAGGGTATTATAGAGGGTACAGTGATGGGTGGAGAACGGGGCCAGTAAAGCAAAGCGACAGGCGCTGTTGTAAGCAGTGGAGTGTTTAGCCATGGCAGTAGCTGAGGTCCTGGCATAAATAGGGGAGCAGTGGTCAAGAATAGGGAGAAGATTACCCTGGACAATGGCCGTTCTGGCTTCAGGGGTAAGGTATTGCCTGACTCTATAGGCTGCACCTAACTTTTGATGGAACCTTCTGACAAGGGAATTTGCATGCTCAGTGAAGGTGAGGGAGGGGTCGAGCAGTACTCCTAAGTATTTGTGGGTGTTGACGTCCTCCAGGGCTGGGCCTTCTGGGGTGAGAATGCATAAGGGGGCATGGTTTTTAGTTTTGGCCAGGAAGGGCTTAGATCCGAACAGCATGGATTTAGTTTTTCTGGCATTTACTAAGGAGGTTTTTTGAGAACCAGCTGTGGGCCACAGCATAGTTATGCGAGAGAACTGAGAAGATTGCGGCCGTGGATTTGTCACTGTGGAAGAGGACAAGGTCATTGGCATACAGGAGAGAGTGACAGTTGAGGCAGTCGAAGGGAAGCGCATTAATGAATAAGGAGAAAAGGAAGGGACCCAGGATTGAGCCTTGAGGGAACCCAACAGAGACAGGCAGGGTGGGGGAGCAGGTTTGACCAGTACACGAATTGTGAGCAATCAGTAAGGTCATTAGTGAACCAGCTTGTGACTTTCTGAGAACAACCAAGGAGGCTAAGCTTGGAGGTAAGAAGAGCATGGTTAACCATGTCAAAAGCCTTTGAGAGGTCGACGAAGACAGTCCCGGTGGCTTTACCATTATCCATGTTAGAGAGAATGTGGTTGGTCAGAAGGGTGAGGGCAGTGGTGGTGGAATGATTCTTGCGAAAGCCATGCTGTTGGTTGCATAGGAGGGTGTATTTGCCTATGTACTCAGTGAGCTGATTGTGGACTGCTCTCTCGAGTAGTTTACTGAGATGAGGGAGAATGGATATCGGACGGTAATTGTCGGAGGATTTGGGGTCACCAGATTTAAGAATGGGTATAACCTTAGCTATCTTCCGTGGGTCAGGCATGGAGCAGGTGGAAAGGGCAAGGTTAAAGATGAAGGTCAGTGGCCTGGCCATCGCCAGAGAGATCAGCTTAAGGAAGACTGGAGTTGGCCCATCAGATCCGGAGGAGCTGTGGTTAGGTAGACTTTTGAGTAGCTTCACTGTGTCGTGTATGGAGAGGGCTTTAAAATAGAATGGGGGTATTTTCGGGTGAGTGGCAGAGCTGGAGGAGGATGGCAGTGTGTCAGGTATTAGGGCTGAGCTTTGAGGTTGGGCAGTTGGCAGCTTATTTAGGTACATGGATAAGTTGGTGAAGTTAACAGTTGAAGACACTGGCCACATCATGAGGGTCGGTCAGCAGCCTGTCCTGGGAGTTGAGACGTGGTGCAGCGTAGCTGGAGCGGGTGTTTAGGAGGGAGCTGATTGAGTCCCAGAATTTTCTAGGGTCTCCAAGGTTGGCCTTTTGCAGATTGCGGAAGTGGGTCTGTTTCAAAGATTTGGCCTGTTTACATTTGTTCCTCATGCGCCTGTAAGCATCTCAGAGGGCAGGAGAGGGGGTCGCTTTGAAAGTGGACCAGGCACAGTCTCTGGCCTTCATAAGGGTTAGGAGGTCTTTAGAGACCCAGTGCGAGCACCCATCTCTGACCCGTCTGGTAGTGACAGGGAAGGTCCTGGAGTGTTAGTAGAGTCTGGGTAAATGTGGAAACTGCTGTGGCTGCATTGGAAAGGGAAAAAAGCGTGAACCAGTCAAAGGACTGGGCCTCCTTGAGATTTGTGGAGACTGGGCAGCTGAAATTTCTGAGAGATAGGTATTTGGGTGGGGGGCGCTTTAGTTTGGAAGACCAGAGGAGATAGGTCAGTGAGTGATCGCTTATAGAGTCAGCCATGGTGCCAGCATGTAATGCTGGGTCCTCCCTGTTTATGAGGATCCAGTCTAGTAGAGTCTGGGTGGCCAAGCGTGGATTAAGTCTGGTGAGGAGAGTGATCGCCTGCACCAGGTTGTGCTGCTTTAACAGGGATACATAGTCAGGTTGGTGGCAGCTCAGCCAGTTTAGATTAAAGTCACCGAGAAGGATAGATTCCCTGTGGGGAGTTAGGGAGCTCAGGCCTTGGAGGAGGCTGGTGAGTCAATGGTTCCAGTCACGGGGGGGGGGGGGGTTGTAGCAGCAGCCAGTATAGAGTTTCTTGATGGATCCCAGGGTCAATTCGGAGAGTAGCCATTCACTAGGTGAGGAAGGGTCAGAATGTAGGACAATGCTAGCTGAGAGGGGTTCCCTTAGGAGCAGGGCCACACCGCTACCTTTTTTCCTGCGTGGCCTGTCGAGGCGTAGGTAGGAGTAGCCAGGTATTTTGAAGGTGTTTTCGGTGTGGTGTGGCTTTAGCCATGTTTCAGTGAGTCCCAGAATATGGGGCTTGTGTAGCTCAATCCAAGCCTCAAGGTCAGTGAATTTGGGTGGAAGGCTGCAGACAGTGATATGTGCGATTTTAAGACCAGGGGCGTTGTCCAGATGTTGGGGGTGATATGGGAGTTTGTTGGGCCAGGGTTGCACTCAGTGTGCCCAGCAAGGAGAGTAATGATAGTAGGAGAATGTATGGGCAGGAGGGAATAGTAGGAGACCAGGAGAGGTTAGCCAGGTAGTGGCCAAGGAGGCGGCGTTCTCCTTTAGTGAGTAGGATGAGAGAGATGTACCCCAGGGTGGATTTATCCCTAGTAGGGAGTGAAGAGGGTTGAGACGGGGGGGGGGGGGATGAGAGGAAGGAGAGGCACCATTGATTGCAGGCCAACACCGTAGCGCAGAAGTCTTGTCAATACCAGTGCAGTAGTTAGGGAGATGGCCCATAATATAGGTAGTGCCAGCTTCATCTTTCCGAGGGAGAGTGGGGGACAAGGGGAAGTAGTAGGAGAGAATTAGCATGGTCAGCCTTATGAAGGGGGAGAGGAGGGAGTGGTGAGGCAAGGGGCTGTTACAAATGTAGTTCTGTGGGGCAGGACCGCACTCTAGGAGGTGTTCTGCAGCTTTAAATTTGTGTAGGGCAAGCTGGCCAATGGGAGCAGGTGCACAGAAGGGGGGGTGGTTTAGGTGTATTTAATAAGTTGTGGAATTTGTTGGCGGATAAAGACCGCTTGGCCCACCCAGTCTGCCCATCTTTCTCTACAGTACCACAGCAGACCCTACTTGTTCCCCAGCTCTTTCTCCCTCCCCCTCTTCCTTTCCACTAATATTCCCCATGCAAATCCCATGCATTCTTGAACCCCAACACTGTTTTCACCCCCACCACCTCAGCTAGTAGGCTGTTAAAGGAATCAACCACTCTTTCTGTGAAGAAGTTCTTCCCCACAGCTCTTTGAATTTACCCCCTTCCAGCTTCATAGAATGACCCCTTGTTCCTGAGCACATCTATTTCAGGAAATTGCTTTCCTCTTTGGTTTATTAATAATATTGCAACCACACAAAAATGTTTTTTTTTTTTGTCAACTCTGTTTCTTCACTCTTATCACACTGCACTCTCTCCAGCTGGGTCGTGCGGCTAGTCTGCTGATCCCATCCTCCTGAAGTCCAGACGTCTCTTCTGGGCCACGCTCCTGTCTCTCACATCCCCTGCACCCCCCACCCCCCGGAGCAAGGACCACCAACTCCCAACCTGCCTAATCTATAGTGTCTGGTGGGAGGAGACCCCAAGGACAACTTGGGCCCGGAACTGGACGTGGTGCCGTGCCCCTAGACCCGCCTTTGCCTACCAGTGAGAAGGGGGTATTTTGTCTTTAACGTCCCCCCATTGCCCCGGCTGTGCAGTGCGCTTCCAGCGCGGCACATGCACGCTCCCGAGCACGCCTGCAGGAGCGCCACCGTAACCCAACCCTCCCTTGTCTGGATCCCGACTGTTGCAGAACTCGTCACCACTGGGAGTCGCCAGACAGCGGGGTCTTTGTCCCCCCTCCCTCCCAGGAAAGGAGAGCAGTCCTCCAGACGCTACATCCTTTCCTTCCCCGCCAACCCATGCTTGTTCCGAACCCGTTCGCTGGTGTGGCGCGAGGTGGTGTCCTGCGCCTCAGCGCCACCGGGCCGGCTACCATACAGAAATGTTGGTTGACACAATAAGGCCACCATTCAACTAACAAGGCTCTTGTTAGTTGAGTGATGGTCTTGATGTATCTGAATCAGAACGCTGAAATATGAAAAAACAGACATAAAAATCAGCTCCTATAGTAATCTATGGAGTGTGTCCCCATGCTCTCCATGTAAAACGTCAGAATAGGTGAGAGTGAGGGACAATGCTGAACACAAGGAAGTGGAAGGGATCTGCTGCGACTCCACTCCACGGAGCTGAATTATGATTCCTTTCATTATTAAATGTAGCAATTTTAAAATGCTCCTTTTGGCTCCCACTGACACTGGAGCAGGAAGGAACCCATACTGTTTTTGGGAAAAATATCGGAAGATACCATGAAAGGTGCTCTTTAACTGACCTTCTCGCTCCCATTTACTGTGCCTCCCAAAACATATGTTCTTTGTTTTAGCAGTATTTTTTGCATAAAATTATTTTTCGACAATCTTTCTATATAATCCAAATCATTCTGCATAGTACTCTTTTACATTTTCACAAAATTCTCTAAAACTGTAGTATCGGCCATGTATTTTATACATGGGCCCTTTGTAACCAGATCATTTATCATAATTAAAAAAATGGCCACAATTTGGTACACAGAGGGACCCTTCCACAGACCGATGCCACCTCAGATGTCATACCTTCCAGTTGAATCCATTGAGACCTCCTCTCCAAGAAGTCATATACCCAATTTGTCGGTCAAGCTGCCTACATAAATCAGAAATTATGAGTGAAAATACAAAGGCAGGCGGCAGCATTACTTTTTAAAAACCTGGCTGGAATAACTATCGCTGAGGGCAGCTACCACAGTATGTGAGTGGTAGCTGCTCTCTGCTACATCAGAAACTCACTTTAACTTTTATTATGTATTCTGTTATACTACCATATTTTTTTCACCGAAGTGCTGCCTGCCTTAGAATAATCAGTTTTTTATATTCATCAATTATCTGTGGGTTTTCTCCTTTTCTTATTACTTCTGTCGTAGGCATGGCCTGGTCCAGGGATTCATTTATTAGTGTTGTTACCATATTCCATGTCTTGTCAACACACTCACAACTAAATTTCTTCTCTTGTAATTTCCCCGCTATTAAATCCAAGATCTTACTTCGAGAGACAGCTCTTACAGCAGGTTACATCATTAGGACTGAAGCTGGCAGGCGCCAGGACCCCACGGAAATTTTCTAGCTAGCAGTATTCAGCGGGGACTGCCCCTGGCGTCGGTCCTGTCCCCGTCAGGCATCCTACAAAAGGGGGCGGTCCCCCAGAATCCCCAGTTCGCCGTCGACTTGCCAGCATCGGCCTCACGGTCCCACTCTAGTGCACGACGACTAGGAACTTTACAGTTTTACCAACACTAAATGTCGGCATCTCCAACTCCTTCAGAAGGACATCCTTCCAAGTGTGCCTGCGGCAAGCAGATCCCTTTCAAGGATCCTTATTCGCCCTGCCTGCGGTGCTTAGGCCCAGACCACGACACCAGGGCCTGCTCCTTCTGTCAGGGGTTTAATAGTTGCACCAGGATCTGCCGCCAGAAGGCACTTCAGGGGTTCCTCCTGGAAGAAAAATTAAACAGTATGGATAAGGAGTCTTCCTCCAGAGGTGAGTCTACCTCTAAGGCCTACAAACACCGGGACAAGCATCGGGAGAGGGCCAGGTCCAGATCCCCTAACCGGGCCTCGGACTCACGCACCAGCTCAGGCTCCACGCGCTCAGACTGCTCTCCCTCAGCCCCCTCCGGTAAAGGTTAAGGCTTCAGGCAGCTCTTCGGCTTCTCTGCACCCTATCGAGACTTCCAGGCCTTCGGCTTCCTCCACTCCCTCCCGGGCCTCTTCGAAGTCTTCAGACTGTCACCAGGCCAAGTCTTCTTCCTTAGACCGATGCCGGGAACCTGACTCCAGATTGGTCTCCCAGGGGTCTGGATCCCCTGCCTAGGAAGACTAAGGACCTGACATCCCTGAAGCGGACGATGGATCCGACGTCGGCCAAACACCCGAAGTTGGTCAGACGTTCGCCAGAGCCGAAGACATCGGCCAAACACCAGACGTCGGTCAGGCGTTCGCCAGAGCTGAAGACGCCGGCCAAGCACCTGACTTTGGTGACATGTTCGCCAGAGCCAAAGACTGCCTCCATCACTGGTGGACACCAGTCACCGGGACTCCACAGAGGAGGATCTGACGTTACATATGCTATACAATAATCTGGGGGTAATCACTTTACATACAAAATCTTGATAATACAAATAAAGTCTTCCACGTCTTGTTCTTTTTCTCAATCTTTTATTCGCCCCTACGTTTCGCTCCTCAGAGCTTGTTCACGGGGCATAATTCAAACATTACAATCCATCTGTTTAAAACAAAAATAACACTTTTAAGTATACTCTTTAAATAATAATGTAGTTACAATTACGATTTTATTTTTCATAATATGGCATAATTTGATTACCATAACAAACTTCCATAATTCAAAATTCCTGTTCAATTGTTACTTATTCCACATCAAATTCTCATTAATCCCTGTGAACACATTAAATTGCCATCATTAGCATTCATATTCCCACATTTTACTGTTTGACCAAGACATAATATTCACAACGGCAAAAGCCTTACTACCCCGTAACTCTAAAGCGCACCTCTTATAGACGAACTTCTTGTTATTTACTAACATACTAAAATGCCAGCAGACTAGGCCTAATGGTCTTTCGTGTCTGCTCGTTTGGTCAGCGCCCACCCTGGGTGCTGACCTTGCTGTCCCCCTCGCCTGCTCTGGCTTCTCCCTTCCCAGTTCCGGATATTCTTGCTGCATTGGATTTTGCTTCCAGAACCCTTCCTGTACCTGTCCCACATCTCTTGAACCCCCACTGTCTCTGCCTCCACCAGCCCCTAGGTAGTGCATTCCATGGCTCCACCACCTCTCAGTGAAGTAGCACCTCCTCCTTTCTCCCTGAATCTTCCCCTCCAGCTTCCACCCATGCCCTCTAGTGGCCCCTTCCTCCTTCCTTGAAGCACCCTGACTGTTCCTCCCCTTTTACCCTCTTCATGTACCTGAAGACCTCTATCATGTCCCCGCCCGTCCTTCTCTCTTCAATGTGTACATATTTAGCTCTTGAGCCTCTCCTCATAGGTCCTGTCCCCCAAGCCCCCAAATCATTTGGTTGCCCTCCTCTGGACCCTCTCCAGGAGGTTAATGTCCCTCTTTAAGTGTGGCCTCCCAAAAACTGCGCAGTACTCCAGGTGCGGCCCTCACCAAGCAGTTATACAGAGGAGTATCACTTCCTCCTTCTGGAGGTGATCCCAGCGATGCATCCCAGCATCCTGTTGGCCTTGGCTGCTGCCTCCTACAAGTCTCAGAGTTGTTCATCTTGACATCCACCACCACCCCCAGGTCCCTCTCAGCCATTGAGACTTGTAGTATCCCCAGGGTGTACACTTGGCCTGGGTTTCTGGCCCCCAGGTGGAGTACCTTGCATTTCCCTGCATTGAACCTCAGCTTCCACTTTCTAGACCATCTTTCCAGAGCCTCCAGGTCCCCCTGCAGGGCCACCCTCCCCTCCTCCCCATCCACCACTGCCCCCAGTTTCGAGTCATCTGCAAAGAGACTCATCTCACTCCTGATTCCTGTCCTTATGTCAGATAGGTAGGCGTTGAACAGAAGGGGCCCAAGGACTGATCCATGTGGGACCCCACTAATGACCCTTCTTGGGGATGAGACTATCCCACAAACTACGACCCTCTGGGTCCGGTCCTGGAGCCAATTGCCTATCCATCTGATCATCTGGTTTCCCACCCCCATTTCTCCCAGCTTATCCAACAGGCCCACGTGAGGAACAGAGTCAAATGCCTTGCTGAAGTCTAGAAAGAGGACATCACTGGTCTACCCAGGTCCAAGGCACTTGTCACCCAGTCATAGAACTCCACCAGGTTTGTCTGACACGATTTCCCCGGGATGAATCCATGCTGTCTATCGTCCAGGCACCCTGACTTATCCAGGTCCCCCCCTAGCCCATCACCGATGTCAGGCTGACAGGTCTGTAGTTCCCTGCCACCTCCCTTGATCCCCCCCTTGTGGATAGGCACTACATGCGCCACCTTCCAGTCTTGGGGCACCCACCCTGTCCTCCGAGAGATGGTGAAAAGCTCTGCCAGGGGTTTCGCCAGGACATCTGCAAGTTCCTTCAGCACGCTAGGATGTAATTTATCCAGCCCCGGTGTTTTCCCCGTCTTAAGGGAGCTGAGGGCTTCCCTCACTCTCTCTGCTGTGATTTCCACTTCTGGTACCTCTTCTCCCTGCTTAGCCCTCCTCCCGCCTGCCAGTGATGCCTCCCCCTCTCCCCAGACCTGCCGATCAGTAAGGGTCCCCCCCTCCTCATTATCTCTGTCTCCTCCCATGTATGATGCAGCATCCCCATTTTCCCTGGTGAAAACTGAGGTGAAGTACTCATTTAGTACCTCAGCCTGCTCCCCGGTCTTGTGCCCATCTCTCCCTGATTTAATCCTGCTAATCTGCCCCTTCACCCTTCGTCTTTCCCCAATGTATCTAAAGAACCCTTTTCCCTCTCCTAATTTCCCTGGCCAGGTTCTGCTCCTTCCTTGCCTTAGCCGCCCTCACCACTCTAGTGGCCCTTCTAGCCATCAGCTCGTACTCCCTCGATCCCTTTCACTCCTTGAGCACTTGAATTCTTATAGGCTGCTTTCTTTCCCAAGACCACCTCCTGGACTCCTGGTCCCACCAACAGGTTTTGGGCCCTACCGCATTTCGTCTTACTCTTGCACAGGTGCTGGTAGCATCCTGCACCCTCTCCTGATGATTTCCACCTACATCAGCGTCCATGTGTGACCCAATCCCATCCAAATGCTCCTTAAGGATCCTTCCATTTCCTTAAAATCCGCCCCCCTGAAGTCAGTTACTTCCGTCTTTGTGCAGCCTTCTATCCCTCCTAGGTCCAGGCAGAACCAGACCGTGGCATGGTCACTCCCCGCCAATGGGTCCCTTAGCTCCAGGCCCCCAATCTGGTCACTGTGTGCCAGGACCACATCCAGTACCCATGCCTCCCTGGTCGGTTCCCTCACCTGCTGAGTTAGGAACACGTCTTGAAAGACATCCAACAACCTCTGTTCCCTGGTCACAGAGGATGTCATAGTCTCCCAGTCTGTTCCTGGCATGTTTAAGTCCCCTAACACCACCACCGTTCCTCTACCCAGTCTGCAGTGTCTCCTAACATCTGCCACCAGACTCTCCTCCAGCTCCTCCGCCAGGGCAGGGGGTCTATACACCACTCCTATTTTTACTCTCTTGCCCCCCCTTGTTATCAAGGTGACCCAAATCGCCCCACGGTTCCCTCTGCCTCCTCTACTCCCCTATGCCAATGCAGTTTTGACTATCATTGCTACCCTCCTCCCTTCCCTCCCCTGTCCTTCCTGAACATAGTGTAACCCTCCAGGTTCAGGTCCCAGTCATGTCTTGCAGTGGCCCAAGTCTCAGTGACCACTGCCACATCCACTGCTCCTCAGTTAACATCGCCTGGAGCTCAGGCATTTTATTGCCCAAGCTCCTGGCATTTATCAGGACTACCTTCCACCCTTTCCTATAGTTCCATTTCCCTGCTCGTGTTCCCATGGGGATTCTGTTTTCTCCTGGTCTGCACTTTGCCAGTTGGCCTTTTCCTGCAATCCTCCTGGTCCCCAGGGGTGGAGACAGAGTCCCTCCTTTACTCGGCACCCCTTGACAGCCTTTTCTCCCATCCCACCCACCTTCAAGTTTAACCCCACTTTTCACCAATGAACTCCTCTATTTTCAACTAAGGATTCCCTCCCTCCATATTGAGATGTCTATCTCTAGCACAACTCCTTATCCTCCCAGGTCCCCCAATCCCCCATCAACCCATACCCTCTGGCCTCACACCACTCCCTGAGCCACTGGTTTATCTCCCTAATTTTCCTTTTGTGTTCCCCACTAGCCCTTGGCACTGGCAGGATTTCTGAGAAGGAAACTGTGCATCCTATGTCATGACAGACCCTGGCGAGCTCCCTGAATCTTGCCTGTATCTCTAGCTCGCTATTTCCCTCAGTGTCATTTGTACCCAGGTGGACCAGTACGTCTGGGGAACCCCCACAGTCCTTTGCCAGCTGATATACCTCGTGCTTAGCCCTGTGCACTGTTAGTCCAGGGAAGCATCTTGTTCTAACTGGCCAGACTTCTCCCTCCCTATCCCATTTGATACCCCTGGTCATAGAATCCCCCAGCAGGAGCACTCTGACCACTCCTTTTCCTCCATCCCCCTTCCATGTCCCTCATCCTTTCTACCGGCCCCTCCACCCAGCTGGCTCCTTGTTCCTCCCCCTATCTGGGTGCCACATGCCACCCCCTCCTTATTTACCATGGCCACCCCCTTCCCTCCAATCCTATGCCTCTCCTCCTCCTCATGAGTATCCTTCTGTACCTTGCCAATTCCCCCCTCACTGCTCACAACTGGTCCTTCTCCCCCATCTGCTAAACTAGCCTGGCTCATCCTCCCTTCCTTTCTGTCTCCATTTAGTTCCTCCTTGCTCGTCGTGCTCCCCTGGCCTAAACCTTCAGCTCCCTTTACTGAATCCTCCTTGTACTTCTGGTCCTTCTCCTTGCGCTTTCCTCCCTCTTCCCCCGGCCCTCCTGCTCTGATTCACTGCTCCTCCCATTCTCCTGCATTCTAGGTCCCCCCCCTGTTCTTCCTGCTATCTGGCCCCTGCCTCCCGCCTCCCACTCCCACTCCCTTTCCGTCTCTAACCACCTCTGTCGTGGCTACATCACCCCCCTCATCCTTGAGCAGAAGAAGAGAATTGAAGCGGTTACTGAGTGTAAGGTCTGATCCACCTCCCCGACTTGCTTCCTTCTGTCCAGCACTGGCCATCTGCCTACTTCCCTGAGAATGTTGTCCCTCCGTCCCCCTTGTGAGGGTCCCCAGTTACCTGCCTGCTTCCTTGGTAGTGTCCTTGGACCCCTCTGCCAGGGTCCTATGTGACCCTGAGTATTCTCCTGCACTCCTTTCCATACCCCCACCCCAGTGCTTGGTGCAACCCTGTGGGAGATTGTCCTTCCCCAACCATACCATCCTCTTCCCAGCTTTCTCCTCATCCCTGCAACCTCCTCCCTAAGCTGTGCTAGCTGGTAGCACACTGGGCAACCACCAAACTTCCAAGCCCAGTCCAGTATCATGGCTGCTCCACACCCTGTGCACCCCACCACCCTCCCAAAGATGCTGGCCCTAATGATGTGTGGTTCCATCCCCTTCCAAATAGGTTTCCTTGGGTGAGCCACCAGGTTCCCCCTAGTCCAAGATACCCCTACTGCCTAATCAGGTCACCCACTAATCTTAGAGACAGTCCCACTGTACACCAGTAACTCTGTTACTAGGTGCAGTACAACACATTAAACTTAAGAAATGAACAACTCCCTAAGCTCCTCTCTCCCAGCCTTTAAATCCAACCCCAGTGGCTAGAACTACATGAGCTGCACCAGCAGCCTTTTCCTCCAATTGCAGGGCAGGTGTTCCCTATAAATTTGCAGACTTCAGGGAGGGAGGGTGGGGGGGGGTCTTGGGCAGACACCTGATATGAGAGAGTGTAACAGCCCTGTGTCTCCCCTCCAAGCCCTGCAGCTAAAGAACCAGGCCCAAGCAAATCCCACCAAATAGGTTTTAAATCAGAAGAAATAGGCCTCTACCAGCACAGCCTGTTACACAGTGAAACATCCACAAAAAGAGCCCCACTTACAGCCACCAAATCAGTTTACAAACATCCAGCATCCCCCAAAACAATACCCTGCTAGCCCCTTAGAAGTAAGAAAGAAAAGAACTAACCTACCAAGTAAAATCCACAAGAACCCTGTGAAAACAACAGCAGCAGCTACTGTCCTGGAACACAACTGATCCTGTCCCCTTCCAGTTCTTTCTGAGAAGACAAAGCAGCTAGCACCTCAACCTGATTCAGCCCTGCCTCCAGACATGTTACTTATTTTTATATTGAGTATTCCTTATTCCCTTACACACACAGAAAATCACTTTAAATTAACAATTTCACAAAACTTTTACTACGGCAATAGCTTTGCTGCTCCATAAATCTGAATCACACCTCTTACATAGTTCCCCATATTTTTCCAAAAACATTGTACATTTCAATACTGTTTATTTTTTTGTAACACCTTACACTATTGCTTTTTAATATAATTACCTCAGCAAACTAGGATCTGCCATTAATGTGAGACATACTTCTTTAGGTATATTGGCTGCTTTTCATATCCTTCCAATACTTCTACGTTATACCTACACGTTAGAAAAAAGGTTTTATCAATAGAGGCATCTCATTCTCTCCGTATTCAATAATACGAATGCCTTAAAGATAAAATGCTTTTTTACCGTGAAAGCCTCTTTAGTCCACGTTCTACGCCAAGCAACAAAACCTCTTCACCAACTATCTGCTCCTGTGGCGTCCTGTTTGCCCGTATGCATTGTTCTGACGCTCAAAGAGGACGCAGTCCTCTTGAGCCTGTTCATATTTCCCGCCAAAGTGACGTATCACTTCGGGTATCTTCGGTTGTCCCCGTTGTTGCTGTAACTACATATCTCTTCTAACAGAGAAGAGAATCGTCCACACGAGCAGGCTCTTTGTTTCTCAGGCAAACACAACAACTTTTTTAATGTTCATTCCATTTTTAAATATTTAAGGGTGGCAGACGATTTTAATTACGCTATCAATGTTATCCCTTAGTGTAACTTTGATTATTTCTCATACAAATTTGATCCTTCTCATTTTTTGACTTCATTAATAAATTTCCTGAAACCAATATTTATACTTGTTATAATGAAACCCATCTATGCTCATCTTATCTGACAAATAAATTAAATGTTACAGTCTGACCGCTACCCTTAAAGGGCTTAAATATTTAGTAGAATAACATATTCTTTCTAAATGCTGCAAATTCCCACATCCCTAATGATTCAAATAACCAATTCATCCAATAGATAAAATACACCCACTAATTTCCCTCATATATTATCATACTCTTTCTCTTTCCTTTGTGGTTTCCTCGGTTGGCAAATTGTGGTTATGGGGGCTATTAAAACATCCTGTTTCTTACAATCACGATATTATTAAGCTCATGATATATTCTTTATCATTGAACTATTTTACCAGCTACTTAGAGCACTCCAACTTATACAATTTTTTAAAAAACATTTTTTGCTCAAAAACAAGACTGCCAGTTAGTTTCTATATTTAAACCTATATTTGGGTCTAATGTCTTTAACCAAAAAATCCATTTCATTTCCATTTTATTTAGTAAATCTCTATAATTTCCACCTCTATTTGGGACCCTAACTACTTCTAGACCCCAAAATCTTAAAGATGCTCCTGAATGTGCTTCTTTGTTATAATGTATAGCAACAGGTGAACTTTCATTTTTATTTCTAATGTCCCCCTTATGTTCTAATATTCTTATCTTGAGTGCTCTTTTAGTCTGACCTACATATAATTTATCACAGGGACATTGTATTGCATATATAACTCCTTCTGTGCTGCAGTCTATATGATCCCTTATTTTGAACTCTTCATCTAGGAATGGATGTTTAAAACTACTTTTCTTAGTTGTATTGTTGCAAACTGAACATCTTCCACACCTAACCATGCCTGGTTTTAGTGGACCTAAAGCATAGTTAATTCACTCTTTTAGGTGTAATAAATTGTGAATGAACTAATTTATCCTTTAAATTCGCTACTTTTTTGGCCACTACTATAGGTTTTTCTTGTAATACAACATTTCGTGGGTTATCCCTTGCAACCATGTGCCAATGCTTATTAATAATCTTTCGTATTTCACTGATTTTTTTCATTATATTTAATTGCCAACACTACTTTCTCAAAACCTTTCACCTGTGGTTGATATTTTAATAATTCATTCCGCGTTTTTGTGTTAATTTTATAGCATGCTTTTCTCAATACCTTTTTATTATATCCTCTCTCTTCAAATCTTTGTAACATGTAATTTCGATTATACTGATAGTCATCCTTTTTCTGACAATTTCTTTTCACTCTAACCAGTTGCGAGTAAGGAATACTATTTTTTAATTTGGGTTCATGGTAGCTAGTGCTATGTAAAATTGTGTTTCTATCAGTTTCTTTCCTGTATATTGTGGTACTCAATTGGTTTCCATCCTTAAAGATAAGGAGATCCAAATAAGGAATTTTCTCATGACTATAACTCATTGTGAATTTTAAATTAATATTCCAACCATTCAAATCCTTATCAAATTCTTGTAAATCATTTTCACTTCCCCCCATAGACATATCACATCATTTATAAAGCGTTTCCATAATATTATTTTATCTTTAAATTTATTCACCTGTTCATTTAAAACATATTGTTCCTCAAAATTTATCATGAATGCATTTGCATATTCTGGTGCCATTGTGCTACCCATAGCTGTACCTTTATCTTGTTGATAAAATTGACCATTAAACTCAAAATAATTATTTTGAAGTATAAACAACGCTAATTCCTGTAGCATTTCCGTTCTTGGTATCTTAATATTTCTATTATTTAACACCTTCCCCATTGTATTGATACCCTCTAAATGTGGTATGGAAGTGTAAAGATCCGTTACATCCCAAGTTACCAAAATTAAATCAGTGCTATCTCTCATTTGTGTTAATTGATTCAATTGTTGCATTATGTCTGTAGAATCTCTTACATATGTAATATTTTTCTCAATTAAAGGTTGTAAATGAAAATTAATATATTTAGATACCAGATCAAATACCGAATCTATCCCTGAAACTATTGGTCTGCCAGGAGGGTCATCAATGTTTTTATGTATTTTAGGAATACTGTCAAATGTCGGAATTCTAGGATATTCTGTTATTAACAATCTCATTTCCCAATCATTTAGCCAGTTTAAATCCACATATTCTGCTAACATTTCTCTAAGACAACCTTGTATTTTCAAAGTAGGGTCTTCGTTAAGTATTGAATAATTCTCTCTGTTATTTAATAACTTTAAACACATTTGTTTATATTGTTCCCCTATCCTGTATTACAATCCCTCCTCCTTTGTCCGCATTCTTTATTATAATATTTTGATCTTGACTTAATTGTTCTATTGCTTTCCGTTGTTCAAAACTGATATTTTGCCATCTTGGGATGCACTGATTTCTATTTTTAAATAATTCCATTATCTCTTTTTCTACTGTGAAACAAAATGTTTCAATACCATGTTTTTTTCCAACTGGAGGTGAAAAATATGATTTGACATTTAATGCTTGTTTTAACTGAGTCTGATAATTAGATTCAGTTATACTCTCAGTAAATAAATGTTTTAATCTAATTGTTCTAAAAAATCTTTACAGGTCCACCTCCAATTGGAACAAATCCACTGGTTGGGTAGGTGCAAAAGAAAGGCCCAATCCTAATACTTCTTCCTCTATTTTGGATAATACTCTATTACTTAAATTAAATATTGGTATCTTTTCTGATGCTATTTCACTCTCCCTCTGTCTGTATAATACATTTTTGTTTGCCTTCCACCTGCTCCTCCTCGCCCCCCTTCCCCTCTGCCTCCCCGAAAACCCATCTGTTGTCCTGTTTCTGCTCTAATTGTTCTTAGATCATATCTATTTCAGTCACATTTGCTGTTGATATATTAGCTTGTTGTATTTCCCTGTATGTACAGATTCACCCTCTTCTTGTCTGAACGTGTCTCTGGTGTAACTACTATCACTGTCTGTACCGCTTTCTGTCCCATAATTCACAAATGTTCTTTTTTATATTGCTTATAGGTGTACAATCTGTTGTCTTTGTAATCATTTGTATCTCTAATAAATTTCTTTATTTTTTGTTGTTTCAATTTCTCTTCATATTCATTTAATCTATGTTTAATTTCATCCAAACTCTTTATAAATTCTTCTGCTTCCATACGTACTTTCAATTGGTCCTGTAACTTTCGTATATCTTCACTTATTCCTCTTCTTTTTTCAATAATGGCTTCTATTAATGCATACATAAAATCAGTGCTAGCTCTGTTACGTATTCCATCCCACTTAGAAAATAATTTGCTGGTGTTAATACCTATATTGGGTTCAACCGCTATTCTCAAACCTCTGGGAATTCTATTATGTTCTAGGTATTGTGTCAATGTTAGTCCATGCCATTCTAATCTAGTATCCTTAAATTTTAAGTTTTCTATTTTCTGCGTTATGTTTTTTGGTGTTTCTCCCATTTGTGCTGTTAAATCCCTGCCTCCCCTCATCATTTGGAATAGTTGCTTTCTCTCTGATTCTGAATAGGTTACAAAATGTAACGTGTTTTGTACACTACTTCCTATATCCTGTAATACAGCAATAGTTTCATCCATGCTTAGTCCTGATACTTATATTATGAATTAGAGATTAATTTTTTTATTTGGTAATCATTTATATGCCCTTCATTTTTATAATTAACTTTCTGTGACAAAATCACCTTGTAAAGCCGTTTTTGTTCCTTTCAACCAACATCCAGTGATATGTATCTAACCTTCACGATACATCAATATACATATTATACAATGTTTCACCTGGGTAATGGTACTTTTAATTGACAACCCCACCAAGAAGGTAATAATACATATGCTATACAATAATCTGGGGGTAATCACTTTACATACAAAATCTTGATAATACAACTAAAGTCTTCCACGTCTTGTTCTTTTTCTCAATCTTTTATTCGCCCCTACGTTTCGCTTCTCAGAGCTTGTTCACGGGGCATAATTCAAACATTACAATCCATCTGTTTAAAACAAAAATAACACTTTTAAGTATACCCTTTAAATAATAATGATACAATTCTATTTTATTTTTCATAATATGGCATAAATTGATTACCATAACAAACTTCCATAATTCAAAATTCCTGTTCAATTGTTACTTATTCCACATCAAATTCTCATTAATCCTGTGAACACATTAAATTGCCATCATTAACATTCATATTCCACATTTAACTGTTTGACCAAGACATAATATTCTAGCGCCAAAAGCCTTACTACCCTGTAACTCTAAAGCGCACCTCTTATAGACTAACTTCTTGTTATTTACATGTTACTTATTTTTATATTGAATATTCCTTATTCCCTTACACACACAGAAAATCACTTTAAATTAACAATTTCACAAAACTTTTACTACGGCAATAGCTTTGCTGCTCCATAAATCTGAATCACACCTCTTACATAGTTCCCCATATTTTTCCAAAAACATTGTACATTTCAATACTGTTTATTTTTTTGTAACACCTTACACTATTGCTTTTTAATATAATTACCTCAGCAAACTAGGATCTGCCATTAATGTGAGACATACTTCTTTAGGTATATTGGCTGCTTTTCATATCCTTCCAATACTTCTACGTTATACCTACACGTTAGAAAAAAGTTTTTATCAATAGAGGCATCTCACTCTCCGTGTTCAATATCATTATGCCTTAAAGATAAAATGCTTTTTACCGTGAAAGCCTCTTTAGTCCACGTTTGCTTGGCAACAACGGGACAGACCGAGATACCAAGTAATCGTCCTTTGGGGAAATCTGAACAGGCTCAAGAGGACCGCGGTCCTCTTTGAGTGTCGGAACAATGCATCACGGGCAAACAGGACACCACAGGAGCAGATAGTTGGTGAAGAGGTTTTGTTGCTTAAGGAGAACGTGGACTAAAGAGGTTTACGTAAAAAGCATTTTATCTTAAGGCATACGATTATTGAATACGGAGAGTGAGATGCCTCTATTGATAAAACTTTTTCTAACGGTAGGTATAACGTAGAAGTATTGGAAGGATATGAAAAGCAGCCAATATACCTAAAGAAGTATGTCTCACATTAATGGCAGTTCCTAGTTTGCTAAGGTAATTATATTAAAAAGCAATAGTGTAAGGTGTTACAAAAAAATAAACAGTATTGAAATGTACAATGTTTTTGGAAAAATATGGGGAACTATGTAAGAGGTGTGATTCAGATTTATGGAGCAGCAAAGCTATTGCCGTAGTAAAAGTTTTGTGAAATTGTTAATTTAAAGTGATTTTCTGTGTGTGTAAGGGAATAAGGAATACTCAATATAAAAATAAGTAACATGTAAATAACAAGAAGTTCGTCTATAAGAGGTGCGCTTTAGAGTTACGGGGTAGTAAGGTTTTTGCTGTTGTGAATATTATGTCTTGGTCAAACAGTTAAATGTGGGAATATGAATGTTAATGATGGCAATTTAATGTGTTCACAGGGATTAATGAGAATTTGATGTGGAATAAGTAACAATTGAACAGGAATTTTGAATTATGGAAGTTTGTTATGGTAATCAATTTATGCCATATTATGAAAAATAAAATCGTAATTGTAACTACATTATTATTTAAAGGGTATACTTAAAAGTGTTATTTTTGTTTTAAACAGATGGATTGTAATGTTTGAATTATGCCCCGTGAACAAGCTCTGAGGAGCGAAACGTAGGGGCGAATAAAAGATTGAGAAAAAGAACAACAAGACGTGGAAGACTTTAGTTGTATTATCAAGATTTTGTATGTAAAGTGATTACCCCCAGATTATTGTATAGCATATGTATTGATTATTACCTTCTTGGTGGGGTTGTCAATTAAAAGTACCATTACCCAGGTGAAACATTGTATAATGAGGATCTGACGTTGCCTGAGGACCAGGCAGGTGACAGGATGCCGGGCTTCCACAGGAGCCTTTGCCCATCCCGGAGACGCCTTCGGACCCGACGCCTGACACCGACGACAGACCACCGGTGCCAGGTCTGTTGTCGGGTATGAACATCCAAGAGGTCAAAGATCTCTTCATTTTCTGGTGGGACACAATAAAGAAAGCTGTGATCCCAGTTAAACCTCCTTCTCCTCCACCGCAGGAGCCAGCAGGACGACGAATGACCCCCAAGGAGCACACTCCACCTCCTAGGGGAAGATCCAAGGAACGGAGAAGGCCTCCTTCAAGATCCCCCCCTGGGTCTCCCAGCCCTAAGTGACCCAGACGCCGATGGTCCACTTCGCGAGGGGAAGATTCTAGACCGGACACTTCAGACACCTCCAGGTCTACTTCTCCACTCAGCATCCCATCACCTGACCCACAAGACCTGCCCAGGTCACCTCCGGATGATCCCTCCTTTTCTGAGATTATGAGGCAGATCCAGGACAACATGGGATGGGATTCGGAAGATCTCGACCCCGAGAGATAGCCTTGCTGTTACCTTGACAGAAGGATCCTAAGCCTGTGGTAGTGCCACCCTTGGTGAGACACTTTGCGGGCGTCACCAAGGCTCGTGAGCGTCCGCACTCCACCCCGCTGTGTCAAGAAAGCTGACCGCCTGTACAAGGCCCCGAAAGAAGACCAGTACTTGGCGCAACAACCTCTGGCTGACTCCCTGGTCATTGCGGCCTCTCATGACAGGTCCCAACAACCACAGCATCTGAGCACACAGCCACCGGACCAGGAATCCAAGCAGTTGGATGCCCTGGGGAGGCACATGTATGCGGCTGCTACATGCTCTATCAGGTCCCTGAACTATCTGTCTCATATGGTTCAGTTTCAGAATGCCCTGTGGGAACAGGGTCAGGACCTAGTTGATAAGCTACCGGATGGCGAACAGAAGGCGAACGTCCTCCGCACAGGGTCAGACATGGGGACCCAGGTGTTACGAGCTGCATACGATTCTGCGGACTCATCCGCCAGAGGCGCAGCTTCGGGCGTCTGTCTCCGGAGACACTCCTGGCTCTGTGTCTTCGGTTTTACCCTGGACGTACAGAAAAGTATTCTTGACGTCTCGTACAACGGAGAAGTCCTGTTTGGTGAACACTCGGAAAAGGTGATCACCAAGCTTCAGGACGCCGGGAAGGCAGTAAGGTCTGTGCAGGCCATGTACAGATCCAAATCTGGTTTCTTTCGTAGGAACCAGAACCGTTTTCACGGCCGGCAACAACGACAGTAGCCATGTTCTGGCCAGCAACAAAGGGGCACATTCCATCGTAAAGCCCAGTCCAAATCTTCCCCAGGCAGAGGTCAGCGGTATACCAAACCGGCCCAGCCTGCGGGAACCAACGCTGCCACAGCATGACTCCTTCCCGGCCCCCGCCCCTCCTCTAGATCAACGGGCAGAAAAGGTCAGGGGGTTGCATCGCTCGCCACTTTTCAGGGTGGCAGTCGATTTACCACCAACCGGTGGGTACTTAAAATGGTCAAGAGAGGTCACTTTATAGAATTCCTCGACCACCCACCGTCAAGACCTCCCCTGCTTTCCTGTTATTCAGGTCAGCACGCACTGCTCATACAGCAGGAGGTGCTCGCGCTCCTAGGAAAGGAAGCTATAGAGTACATACCGAGGAACCAGAGAGGTGCAGGTTACTATTCCCACTTCTTTCTGGTTCCCAAAAAGACAGGAGACCTACGTCCGATACTGGATCTCAGCGATCTCAACGCTTCGGTCCTCTACAAAAGCTTCTGCATGGTGACCCTTCCTGGTCTGATACCCATGCTCAAGCAGGGCACCTTCCTAGTGTTCCTGGACATGCAGGATGCTTACCTGCACATACCCATTGCTTGAGCGCACAGGAAGTTCTTGCGCTTCAAATTTCTAGGTCGCCATTATCAGTTCCGAGCCCTCCCTTTCAGACTGTCATCGGCACCTCGGGTGTTCATGAAGTGCATGGCAGTCGTAGCGGCGGCTCTCAGGAGACAAGGCCACTACGTGTTCCCCTACCTGGATGACTGGCTTCTCATGGCATCCTCTCGGGAGGCCCTGATGTCCGCCATTCACTGTACTCAGTCTCTGTTCGAGACGTTGGGCATTATTATCAAGCAGAAGTCACACCTGGTTCCATCACAGAATCTGTAGTTCATAGGCGCAGTTATGGACACCGTCCAAGGGAAAGCTTTTCTGCCCCAGGACCAAGCGGAACACATCAGATCCCTCATCAGGGACATCTTGGCAAAAAAAACTGTCCCAGCCAAAATGGTCCTTTGCCTGCTCAGACATATGGCTGCGGCCATGGCAACAGTCCCGCTAGCCCGTCTCCACATGCAGGTGACCCAGTGGATGTAACGGGTTCAATGGAATCAGAAGCAAGACCATTTGCAGCTCCCAATTCGGATCACGAAGGCCGTAATCCAGGATTGGCAATGGTGGCTAGATTCAAAGAACCTGTTGGCGGGGGTTCCCTTCATTGCGCCGTCTCCGATTGTGACGCTCTCCACAGACGCCTCAGGGTTCAGTTGGGGAGCATACCTCGACGGGGTCAGATCTCAGGGTTCATGGACACCCCAGAAAGCTCATCTCCACATAAATATCTTGGAAATGAGAGCAGTTCTTTATGCCCTGCAGGCTTTCCAGTCGGAGATCCCACCGGGTACTCTTCTGTTACAGACACCGCGGTGATGTATTACCTCAACAAACAAGGAGGCACCCATTCCTACCCGCTTTGCAGGGAAGCTACGAGGGTGTGGGATTGGGTACTACAACACAGTGCAAACCTCATTGCTGTTCATGTCCCAGGAGTGGACAACATCATCGCAGACAGCCTGAGCCGCTCTCAGGCTAGAGTCCACGAGTGGGAACTATTCCAGGAGGTAGTAGAGGATCTGTTTCACAGATGGGGCACACCAGAGTTAGACCTTTTTGCGTCCCCATCCAACGCAAAACTGCCCAATTTCTGCTCGCTAGATCCAGGGCCTGGTGTTTTCTGGCGACGCATTGTCCCTCTCCTGGACGGGCAGATTCCTCTCGCATTTCCTCCCTTCCCTGCTCATCCAGAGGGTCCTTTGAAACTCCGTGAGAGAGCAAGTGACGCTGATATTTATTGCGCCGTTTTGGCCCAGACAGATTTGGTTCCCTCTGCTACACCAGCTGTCCCGGGAACCTCCGGTGCCTCTGCCAATCAGCTCTCACTTATTGTCCCAGGAGGCAGGATCTTCGGTCCATCCGGACCTTCGCTCTCTGAACCTGCACGCCTGGCTCATAGAGACGTAGCCATCATGCAGAACGGGGTCTCGCAAGAGGTAGCAGATATTCTAGCGGCTGCTAGAAAACCGGCCACTCACGCTACATACGCCATGAAATGGCGCAGATTTTGCCTTTGGGCTCAGGCACGGGGATTTTCCCCGATGGATTGTCCAGAAGGGTTGGTCCTGGACTACCTCCTGTCTCTCTTTCAGGCAGGCTTGGCCTACTCCTCTGTTAAAGTACATCTTTGTGCCATCTCAGCCTATCACACACCTATAGGCCAACGTCCCATAACTCAGTTGGACACAGCACGAGCCTTCCTGAGAGGTGTTCTGCAGCTTAGACCTCTGATTAAAGATCCTATTCCTCCATGGGATTTACCCTTTGTTCTGGAGCAGCTTACGCTGCCATCTTTTGAACCAGCCGCGGATTGCGAGCTACGCTCTTACATGGAAGACGTTATTTTTAGTTGTCACATTTCGCCAGAAGAATTTCTGAGCTTCATGCACTGATGTGCAAAGAACCTTATTTGGTTTTTCACCAGGACATGGTGTCCCTACGGACAAATCCAAAGTTTCTACCTAAGGTGGTCTCAGCTGTCGCCCTTAATCAGGACATAGACATACCAGTGTACTTTCCTAAGTACTCTAGTAGAGGAGAGGCCCTGTTGCACACTTTAGATGTGCATAGGTGTCTAAGATACTACCTGACCAGAACCAGACACCACCGAAAATCAGACCAGCTTTCAAACACCATGAAGTCTTGCTATATTATGACTATATGCAGTCAGCCACTGCAGCTGAACTGCCCCGGAGAGGAAAGAGTTAACTCCAGAGAGTCTGGAGTTCCACAGCGAGGGCGATTACAAAGTTTCATCTGGCCAGTTTCAAATGAAACTGTCAGATTCTTTACTCCGCCCTGAACAGTCGCCCGGAGATCAGCTCCTTCACATCGGTTCATTTTCGTTCAAGCGGTATTTTCGGTTCATTTGAACCGCAAAGTATTTATTTTACCGCATTTCGTTAAAAGCTCTATCTGGTAAACCGTAGTAGAAAATTTAAAGTCTGTGTGGAAATTCAATTATCGGTTCGGTTTTGAACCGATCGGTTTGCTTAATTTAACGTTTTAAAGTGTGGTTGGGCTTTTAAGTCGGTTCCCAGTTCTTATCGGTTCTAAAAACCTTGCTTTTAAAATAGGTTTTTCAAATACCTGACACTGTTAGGAACCGATAAGGTGTCTTGCCTGGCACTGCCATCAAAAGGGCAAGTTTTTGGTTAGGCTGGCATTATGTCTGAGAAACCCAAAAGAAAACCGGCCCACTGGGTTTCAACACTGTGATGTCTGTGGGAAGTCTTTGCCAAGGCTGACCCACACACCACTTGTGTTTATTGTCTGGGGCTGACCACCTCCTGTCAGACTGCCAGGTGTGTAAAAATTTCCCTGCAGCCACCCTGGAAAAGAGATTGGGCCGGCTCAGGGAACAAGAGGCCAAGAAGTCCGCTGACCCGGATGGCCAGCCCGGTCCAGTACTCACTGGACCAGAGGGAGTGCCCTCTGACCAGGGCAGACTTCCTCGGCAAAGGAAGGCTGGTCTAGGGAACCAGTCTCAGTGAAAAAGACTAAGAAATCAGTAGGTTTGGAGTCCAAAATTGTCTCTCCAACTGCTGCAGAAATAGCTAAAGCCATACAGATTGTCCAGTCACTGTCTCAGGGTCCTGCCGAACCACCCACAGTTGGTAAAAGGTTGGTTCGCTCAGTGCCAGTGGTTCAGGAGTATGATGTTGAGGAATTTTATGAACCACAGGAGAAGGAGGACGAATTTGATCATTACATGTGTGGCTGGGAGGGTCTGGACGTGCTCATTGAACCGGACATTTCTCCAGACAGACCTTTAGAATCTCCTCCTATTCTGTCTGAGTCCCTTCTCATTTTATGTTTTACAAAAGGTTGCAGGAAACCTCCAGCTTCCTTTAGAGGAGGCCTGGATGAGCAAGAGGAGCCTGATTATGTAGAAATGATGGATATACCAGAGTCTAGGAGGTTGTCTATTCCTTTGCATAAGTCATTTAGGAAGCAAACAACAAAGATTTTATAAAATCCTCATTCTGTCCCTCCTGTAGATAAAAAAATGGACAGAAGATATACCTTGTCAGGCTCTGATACAGACTTCCTCACTGAGCAGTGTAGTCATGTAGGTGTGGTACAAGCTGCAGCCTGTGACAAGGCTAATATTCCTCTGGCCTCACATCCTCCTGATAAGGATTCCAGGAAGATTGATGCCATGGCGAAAAACAGTATATGGCAGCTTCTTTGGGACTCAGGCAGGCAAATTATATGGCTTATGTGGCTAGATATCAGAAATCTAGGTGGGACACAGTATTGTAGTTAGCCAAGCAGGCCCATGGCCAGCTGGCTAGTGAGTTGGAACAGGTGGCTGCTGATGGCATTGAAGCCTCTAAAGTTCAATTTCATACTGCTGTTGATGTTAATGATGTTCTCTAGGGTCATGGCCACTTCTGTAGCTTTCCGTGGGTTGGCATGGCTCAGATGCACTAATCTGTCCCAAGATACTCAGTCAAAGGCTATGGATTTTCCTGTTGTGGGTAATTCTCTGTTTGGGGAACAAACAGAAAACTATATGAAAAGATGGATGAATACAGAACTACCTACAAAGTGCTCAGGCTAAGGAGGCATGCCACTCCACAGAGGCACGCTCCAGAGGTAGGGGCAGGCCTTTCCACAGGCCTTTTACCAATTTCAGGCCTCCTCTGCATTTGCACAGAGGGGTTTCTTTAGAGGCAGAGGTAGACGGGGCACAAGTAAACCGTCCCCCTTCCCTCAGCCTAAGGCTACTGCCAAGCAGGCACCCTGATGGGGTGCCCAGGGCCGATTCTCCTGTACCAGTGGGGTGCAGGTTGGTTTATTTCAGCCAGAACTGGGTGTCCCTAACTTCGGACAGGTGGGTTCTGGAGGTAATAGGCCAGGGTCTGGTTCTCCGCTTCAAACAGTTTCCGAAGATGAGAGCCAGACATTTTCCACCTGCAAATCCTTCAGAAGCCCTTGCTTTGGAAGCAGAGGTTTCTTCTCTTTTGGACTGCAAAGCAGTAGAAAGGGTCCCTCCTTGCCATCAGGGCAAGGGGCTGTACTCAAGATACTTTCTTACCCCCAAAAAGACAGGAGAATGGCAGCCCATTTTAGATTTAAGGTACCTGAACAAGCATCTTTTGAAACCAAAGTTCAAAATGTTAACTCTGACAATGATTTTGCCCTCCCTGAGGCCAGGGGACTGGTTAGCTTCCCTTGACCTCAAGGATGCCTATTTTCATGTTCTGATCAGGCCTTCTCACCGAAAGTACCTCAGGTTCGAACTACCTTCAGGCCACTACCAGTTCAGGGCAATGCCCTTCAGCCTTACCTCTGCTCCAAGGGTATTCACGAAATGTCTAGCTGTGGTAGTGGCTCATTTAAGAAGGCAAGGGATTGCTATGTTTCCCTACCTGGACGACTGGCTCATAGTGGGTCAGTCCCCAGATCAGGTAAAATCCCACTTGCAAGTCACCCAGCAGCTTCTCACTTCCCTGGGATTCCTGCTGAATTTACCAAAGTCAGTTCTCGAACCAGTTCAGGTACTAACTTTCATAGGTGCAGAATTGAACACAAAGTTAGCCAGGCATTTCTCCCTCGGAAAGGGTAGACAGACTCATTGCCCTGGCATCCTCCTTTACCCCTCAGGGTCTCTTGACCAGCAAGGCATTTTCTGCAACTCTAGGGCACATGGCGGCTTCCACAGCTGTAGTACAAGGAGCAAGATTCAGATGAGAGACATTCAGTTCCATTTGAGGGCCTATTGGTCTCAAAAGAGGGACCCTTCCAAATTGGTTCCAGTGACTCAAACCCTGATCCTGGCCTTACACTGGTGGCAGGATCAAAGCAATCTAAAACAAGGGGTTCCTTTCATTCGCTTCCCACTCCCTCACCCTCACCACGGATGCTTCCTGTTAGGATGGGAGCTCACTTGGGCGACCTGTCCACTCAGGGAGTGTGGTCTCCCAGGAATCTCTGCTCCACATCAATCTTTTGGAACTCAGAGCTGTCCTTTAGCTCTTCAGGCTTTCAGCTTCTGTCCAGAACAAAGTAGTTCAAGTCAGGACAGACAACACCACAACAATGTGGTACATCAACAAGCAAAGGGCACTCGTCAGCAGCCTTGTGCAATCAAGCAATGAAGTTGTGGTCTCTGGCTTACTCCCTGAACACCTCCTGATAGCAGTTCACCTTCCAGGAAGGACAATGTCCTGGCGGATGCCCTCAGCAGGATTTCTAGGCCATCACGAATGGGCTGTGAACTCAGGTGCTGGGGTCAGTCTGCCAGATGGGGGCACCCTCAGATAGATCTTTCGCAGCCCCAGACAACCACCAACTTCCTCTGTTTTGTTGCAGGCCTCCAGTGCTGGGATCAGTCCCCTGGACGCCTTTCAGTTGGGATTGGAAGGGAAGTTCCTGTATGCCTTTCCCCTTTCCCTCTCTTTCAGGGTATTAGTAAAATCAGATCTCAGCCCTGCAAGGTGATTCTGGTTGCTCCAGATTGGGCCAGACAGCCCTGGTACCCACTGCTTCTGTCCTTGACAGTCCACCCTGCCCTGAGCTTGCCCAGAGTCCACGACTTACTGGCCTGTACACAGGGAGAGTGTGGTATCCGGACCTCAATCCTCCATCTCAAGGCATGGCTCTTGAGGAGTTAGAATTTGCTGACTTACACCTTTCTCAAGGTGTTTGGGATATTTTTAAAGGCTTCAAGAAGCCTTCCACTAGGGCCATTTACAATTCTAAGTGGAAAAGGTTTTCATCTGGTGCTTTGAGAAGCAGATTATCCTAGAATCTGCTGATCTGCCCATTTTACTGGACTATTTGGTCCATTTAAATTCCTTAGGCCTTAGGCCAGCTACCTTAAAGGTTCATCTGGCAGCTGTCTCTGCTTTTCTGTCAGCAGGGAAGCCTGCTTCCTTTCTTCTCACCCTGTGCTTTCCAAGTTTTTAAAGGTTACTTCACACCAACCTCCTTTTCGAACCAGCTCCCGCTTTGGGACCTGAATGTTTGCATTGCTCAGTTAATGTAACCCCCTTGAGCCTCTGTCCTCAGCAGAGCTCAAGTTTCTGACTTGGAAAACTGTTTTCCTAGTGGCTATCACTTCTGCCAGACGCATAAGTGAACTACAGGCCCTGTCAGTGGAAGAAGATTTTATCTCTTTCCACAGAGATAAGGTAGTCCTCAGGACTAACAGAAAGTTTTTGCCTAAAGTGGTTTCAGATTTCCACCTGAACCAATCCATCTCTTCCAGTATTTTCACTGAGCATTCTTCCTCAGGTGAGAGGAGTCTGCACAGCTTGACGCCAAAAGAGCCTTAAGCTACTATTTGAACGCACTAAGGGTCACAGGTCGAATCCCTCCAACTCTTCCTTACCTATGGCGAGGTTGGCAAAGGAAACCTGCCACTAAGAGGACAATTGCAAGGTGGATTGTCTCTTGTATCCAATTTTGTTATCAAAACTAGGTAGAGAACCCCCTCAGGACTGAGGGCTCACTCCACCAGGGGTACAGCTGCATCTCTAGCGGCTGCTAGAGATATTCCATTCTGGAAATCTGTCAAGCTGCTACTTGGAAAACAGTTCACACTTTTACAAAGCATTATTCCTGGATATTCAGTCCAGGAGAGATGCTCTGTTTTGGCACAGCTGTGCTTCAGAGCCTATTTCCTAAGTAGGTTCTGACCCTCCTCCATGGAGGTACTGCTGTGTATTCTGTATATAGTCATAATATAGCAAGACTTCATGGTGTTTGAAGAAAATTACTCACCTTAGTAATTGCTTTTCTTCTCATGGAGTCTTGCTATATTATGACCACCTCCTCCTGCCCCTCTCAGAACTTCTAGTTGGGTAGGGGTGGCAAATTAGTGCAAGCACTGTGTCATGCCATTTAGTTCTTCCTTCACCCCTTTATTTAGGGTTAGGGAATTAGGTATTTCTGTTTTAAGTAATATGTTGGCCCCCTTCCTGGACTTGAGTCTTGGGGGAAGGGGGGTCTAATAGTGCTTGTTAGGGAGAAACTAATAATACTATTATTCATTGTTATTATTATTATTGCTGTTTATATTGTTGTTATTCCTACTAGTAGGTAGCCACTTGGCTAGTGTAGAGCTTTCCACACAGACTTGTTGCTTAGTGTTAGCTTCGAAAAGATCTGACAGTTTCATTTGAAACTGGCCAGATAGAGCTTTGGTATAGCGCCCTCGCGCTGTGGAACTCCAGACTCTCTGGAGTTAACTCTTTCCTCTCCGGGGCAGTTCAGCTGCAGTGGTTGACTGCATATAGTCATAATATAGCAAGACTCCATGAGAAGAAAAGCAATTACTAAGGTGAGTAATTTTTTCTTTCGTCTCCTTCGCCCACAGGATGATGGGAACTCCCATTTCTAAACAATCGCTGTACAGGTGGCCCATCCATTGTATCACATTCTGTTACCAGAAGCATAACAAACTCTTACCGGGCTCGGTTAAGGGTCATTCCACAAGGGGGGTGGCTACCTCCTTTGCGGCCATGAAGAACGTGTCCACTTCAGCCATCTGTGCGGCAGCTACTTGGAGCACTGTGCACACCTTTATCAGGCATTATATCCTGGACGTTGCATCGAGGTGAAGAGCTGGTTTTGGTCTAGCAGTCCTTCAGGGACTTCTGTCCTAGGCTTCGTCCAACTCGTGATCTCTACCTTGCCTCCTCCCACTCAAGTAGGGATTTGCATTGCTGGAATCAGTCCTAATGGTGTAACCTGCTGCAAGAGCTGTCTCTCGAAGTAAGATAGTGCAGTTACGTAAGAACTTACCGTAACAGTAGATATTCGAGAACAGCTCTTGCAGCAGGTAGTTTCCCTCCCACCATCCCCTCTGGATGTAGAGTGGTTCCGATATCCTTCTCCTAGGATTAGGTGTTTCTAACACCGCTCTCATTACCTTTTGATGGCGGATCCTCATTCTCCACTTCTGATGACATCTAGCGGCGGGGAGTTTCCGGCCGGAGAACAGGGGATTCTGGGGACCGCCCCCTTTTGTAGGATGCCTGATGTCGGGGGTGGGACCGACATCAGGGGCATTCCCCACTGAATACTGCTAGCTAGAAAATTTCCGTGGGGTCCTGGCGCCTGCCGGCTTCAGTCCTAATGGTGTAACCTGCTGCAAGAGCTGTTCTCGAAGATATACTGTTATGGTAAGTTCTTACGTAACTGTACTTTCTACAACTTGCCTCATTTCCTTTCCTACAGCTAAATTTGTATTCTTGTCCCCTCCATGTTTTACATCCCTCGGGGTTATTTCCTATCAATACTACTTTATGGTCCGATGATCAGTTGGGGGAAGGACTCTTGTACCTTATTTACCCCTGTGAGGTATTTAAAAAGGTCTCATGTCCCTCCTTTCAAACTGTACAGATTGAGTTTCTTTAGTCTCTCAAAGGGCTTTTGATGCAGATCCCGCACCATTTTGGTTGGTCTGTATTGGACCACTTACACTCTGTGTCCTTATGGAGATGTGGCCTCCAGAACTCTGCACAGTATTCTAGGTGAGGTCTTTGCAGCGATCTATACAGAGACAGCTCCACCTTCCTCCTCCTGTTGGCGATACCTCTTCCTGTGCACCACAGCATCCCACGAGCCCTCCCAGCTGCCTTGTCGCATTACCTGGCCACCTTTATGTCATCAGAGATGATTATCCCTAGGTCACTTTCCTGCTTGGCGGTCATCAGTGAGTAACACTCCCCAACCCCAATTTTGTTCTCTGCCTGTGGGTTTCTGTGCTCAAGTGCATTATATTTTGCACTTTTTCACATTGAAACCCAGCTTCCATACCCTTGACCACTTACTGAGTTTTCTCGGGTCTCTGCTCATCCTCTACACACACACACACCCCTACCAGAGTGTCCACGCTAATGTATATTTTGGCGTCTTCCGCAAAGAGGCAGACCTTCCCTCCAGGTCCTCTGCAGTGTCACTTGTAAAGACATTAAAAGAGGACTGGTCCCAGCACTGATCCCTGAGGCCCCCTGCTGGTCACCCTTCTTTCATCTGAGTGAAATCCGTTCACCACCACCCTCTGTCACCTATCCCCTAACCAGTTTCTTACCCAGTTTACCACCTGTGGACCCACTCCTAAGCTACCCAGCTTGCTTACTAGTCTCCTAGCAGTGCCTAAGGTAGTGTGTAATACAGTATTATGTCAGAAATTCACCTGGGGAGGGCGTGGCCAGCAGCCGACAGAAGACATGCCTTTACTTGCTCCAGACTAAGACAGTTGCTATAGCTTAAAAAATCTAGTTTTTACTTAACACTGTCCAGATTCAATCATTGGACCTCAAAGCTAAAGCTATTCTGACACTGCCGACGAATTCTCAGGCGATTTCAACCATGGGAAGAACAAAACCGGACTTTTCTAAAGATGAGGGTAAAGGGAAAGGCCCTGCACCAACTACCAGCGGATTTCCGAGCAGTGTGGCTGTGAGCGGGAAGTCGGGAGACTTAGAAACTACAGTAAATGCTATCCTTCAAGCAGTTCAGCAAATAGACAAAAAACTTGAGACATACAACACAAGGCTCACACAGGTTGTAACTAAAATTCTTACTCTAGAAACAAATCAGATGGAGCTATCTTATCTCCATGGCTAAGGCAGTAACGGTGACTACTGGTTTCCCCTGAGAGAATAAACTGCTTCGTTCTCACTTAGAATAGCTGGAGAACAACGTTTGAACCTGCAACTTCTGATTTTTGGCGATACCCAAAGGAGTAGAAGGCACAAACTTGGTGGAATACATGCACCTACTTCTGCGGGACTGGTTCCAATTACAGGACAACCGTCTGATCCAAAGGGCCTACCGCATAACCCCCCGCAGAAAGCCCAATAACCCAGATCTCCCCCGGACTGTTCTGGCAGTAACTATAGGAATACAAATAAGGGATCTTGTTTTACATAAAGCCAAGTTAGCAGGGACACTCACTTTGCTGGATGGCTCCGCAGTTCACTGTTTTCCTGACCTCAGCTACTCTATGAGGATGCGCCGTCGAGGCTTTTATTGCTGTCCGGGCAGGCCTGAGAGAACTGGGAGTCAACCACGTGCTCCAAATGCCTGCTCGTTTAAAGATTCTGTACACTGGGAAAGCCTATATCTACAACGATCCAGCAGACGCGGGTCGTAAGCTAGACATGATCTGTGCAGATTTTGCCATATCAGGAGCTTCGGATGTTGAGGGTGAAGAGGAGGACACTTGGACATTTACTGGACAGTTTTGTAAATAATGTCTACTATAGTTAGGTTTGAACCACTATAGTAATCTGTAACAGAGTATCCTGAGATAAGTAAAGCTACTAAATATATTATTTGGTTTTCTTCTTTTGCAATTGTACTAGTTGACTAATGGCGAGGAGGTTTAAACCACAGTCGAGGTTAATAGCACCATGTATTACCTGCATCAGTTAATTTTCTTTTTCAAATGTTGGCACTATCTGGTGGTGAAATTTGAGTCTGCTCAATTCACCTTACTGTTTACTGGGTTAAAGCAGCAGTACTACAGAATCAGGAAGTGACCTATCAAAATTCTGTTTTTCGGCTGTAAGCATGCGGCCAAAGTTCCAGTTTCCATACCTGTAAATGTTTTTTTCCAGTCGTCTTTAGTTTTTTAGATATTTGCAATTTATTTGAAGTGTTGTAGCGCTACAACAAATATGGCGGCTGACTAATTTCAGCTGTGCTTTTTCTTCAGGTCGCATCAAATCTTTTGACAATAACAGAGGGACCCTCTGCTGACCATTCCCGACATCCCTGCAAGTCATTCACATGTGCAGTTGGCAGCAGAGGGGGTTCCAGTGCAACATGCTGGGTGGCAGACATGTAAACAAAAGTAGAGAATAACTGAGCAAATTACTCGGTGATAGTACAATGCCGGCGAGAAAGAGTACCAGGTATATGATTAGCAGGGCATAGGGAATAAACTGTCAAAAAAGCGCAATTTTTTTTTTTCGGAGTACTGCTGCTTTACGTAATTGTTAGCAAAATAATTGTGGTTTGTTTGAGAGCAAATTATAAAGGACTTTTCTATAACTTGTATGAAAGCAGGGTTTTATTTAACTCTAAAAATTGATTAGCGTTTTGCTCATAAAAGTTCTAAAACACTGTGAAAATGCATAGCACTTGCCTCACTGTGTTTAATAAACACAAAACTTCTAGAAAACCTATATAAATTCTTTCTGTACAGTTTGTAATGTCCCAAGAAAAAAACTGCTACTCAATTATTTAAAACCCTGGAAAGGGAATTTGTTTCTCTCTGCTTTTGACTCTAATATGGACTCCTGGGCCACGTCAAGTGACAGTGGCCTCTCTGTAAAGAAGGGACTCTCTGGACTTTATATAAAATACTCTGGTGTGGTTGTCCATGGTCTTGCTGCATCAGTCATTTCTTTAACACATAAGACTGTAATAATTGGAGATACACCCTGTATGTATGTTTGTACGTATACACTGGTATATGCTTTTAACTGACTGTTTAGCCAATGCTGTAACCAAGTACTTCAGTGCTACTCAGTACATCTGTTTAACGTATCTCTATTGTGATAACTTGCGTGTTATCCTCCCTGTGTACCCCTTATTTATTTGTATTTTATTTATTTATTTATTACTAGGATTATAAATACCTTTGAACCAAGGGTTCTTTTACAAAGGCTCCGCGTCAGCAATGGGTGCAAGCAAAACAGTGGTAAGATGCAATACAGGGTCAGGAGGTTAACATAGAAGTAAGCAGAGGTAAGATACAATATGGGTCAGGAGGTTAACTTAGTAGCAAAAGACGGTACATGTGAATAGACTAGCACAGTAGCAAACAGTCACTGGCAAATATCAATGCACAATTAACAGTACAGGTGTGTATATATAGCAAGACACAAATAAAAACCATCCTAGGGGTGACATAAGTGGAGCAAGTTGGTGGGGGATAAGAGGGGGAGGGGTGGGGGAAAAGGGGGGTAGGCAGTCAAGGATTTGACATTGCCGTAAGTGCAAGACCAGAAAGATAAGTGCTAGGTAGTCTGGGGTGGAGCAACAAGAGATAGGGTGATAGGGAGGGGGAGACAGGAGGAGAGGAGTGGGAGAGGGGTGGAATGGTAGGTGGTAGGTGGGAGGTGAGAGGGGTAGAATGGTAGGTGGGGGTGGGAGAGAGACGGGGAGTAGCAGGGGGTGGAGAGAAGTGGGGAGGGTAGCAAGGGAGGAGAGAAGAGGGAGAGGTGAAACAAAGCCGCAAGCCTAGGCAGAGGAGTCACAACTGCTGAGGTCAGTGAGGTGCTGGTGGAGTTTACGCTTAAATGGGTCAAGCTTGTTTTCAGCTGCAATTTCAGGGGGAAGGTTGTTTAGCAGCAGGGGGGCCCTGGTGTGGCAAGCACGTTGAGCCTGGTTGGTACGGCAGAATGGAACAATAAATATTGGTTTGAGGGAAATGCGCGTAAAATGTGCAGTGACTTCGGCAACATTAAGGCATGAGTTGCAGGGGGTGTGAGGTTAAGACAAATTTTCTTAGCCAGTAGGCAGGTCTGGTAGACAAGTCTATTTAGGTTGAGTCAATTGGATTGCTTGTAGAGATCACAGGTATGCATATGCTTCCCTGCACCAGTGAGAAGTCTACAGCATTTGTTAAGGGCTGTCTTGAACCATTTTAGGGTGGTATCAACGGCAGCCCCGTAGAAGACAAGCCCGTAATCAATGACGGGTAGGACTAAGGCAGTTATGGCTGCACGATTGGCTTCTTTGGTGAGATAGCGATGGTGGCGGAAGAGGACCCCAATTCTTGAGTTGACTGATTTTGAGATGTGTTGAACATGTGAGCTGACAGACATTGTGCAATCAAGGGTACATACTAACATACATACTAAAATACTAGCAAAATAGGCTTAACAGTCTTTCGTGTCTGCTCGATTGGTCAGCCCCCACTCTGGGAGCTGACCTTGCTGCCCCCCTCTCTGGCTTCTCCCTTCCCAGTCCCGGATATTCTCGCTTCATTGGATTTTGCTTCCAGAACCCTTCCCCTGTACCTATCCCACCCCCTCTTGAACCCTCCACCATGTCTGCCTCCACCAGCCCCTGGGCAGCGATTCCATGGCTCCACCACCCTCTCAGTGAAGTAGCACCTCCTCCTTTCTCCCTGAATCTCCCTCCAGCTTCCACCCATGCCCTCTAGTTGCCCCCTTCCTTCGAGCACCCTGACTGCTCCTCCCCTATTTACCCCCTTCATGTACCTGAAGACCTCTATCATGTCCCCCCCTAGTCCCTTCTGTCTTCCAATGTGTACATCTTTAAATCTTTGAGCCTCTCCCCATAGGTCCTGTCCCCCAAGCCTCAAATCATTTTGGTTGCCATCCTCTGGACCCTCTCCAGGAGTTCAATGTCCCTCTTTAAATGTGGCCTCCAAAACTGCATGCAGTACTCAGTTATACAGTGGGAGTATCACTTCCTTCCTACTGGAGGTGATCCCCATAGCGATGCATCCTAGCATCCTGTTGGCCTTTGCCACTGCCCTCCTACAAGTCTCAGAGTTGTTCATCTTGACATCCACCACCACCCCCAGGTCCCTCTCAGCCATCGAGACTTGTAGAATTCCCCCCCCAAGGTGTACACTTGGCCTGGGTTTCTGGTTCCCAGGAGCAGTACCTAGCATTTCCCTGTATTGAACCTCAGCTTCCACTTTCTAAACCACCTCTCCAGAGCCTCCAGGTCCCCCTGTAGGGCCACCCTCCCCTCCTCCCCATCCACCACCGCCCCCAGTTTTGATTCATCCGCAGAGAAACTCATCTCACTCCTGATACTCTTCCTTATATCAGAGACGTAGGCGTTGAACAGGAGGGGCCCAAGGACCGATCCCTGAGGGACCCCACTAATGACCCTCCTTGGGGTTGAGACTATCTCGCCAACCACGACCCTCTGGGTCCGGCCCTGCAGCCAATTTCCTATCTATCTGATCATCTGGTTCCCCACCCCCATTTCTCCCAAATTATCCAACAGGCCCCCGTGAGGAACAGAGTCAAACACCTTGCTGAAGTCAAGAAAGAGGACGTCCACTGGTCTACCCAGGTCCAAGGCACTCGTCACCCAGTCATAGAACTCCACAAGGTTTGTCTGACATGATTTCCCGGGACGAATCCATGCTGCTATTGTCCAGGCACCCCAACTTTTCCAGGTCCCCCCAGTCTCTCCTTGACAATGCCCTCCATCACCTTGCCCACCAATGATGTCAGGCTGATGGGCCTGTAGTTCCCTGCCACCTCTCTATCTCCCCCTATGTGGGTAGGCACTGTATGTGCCACCTTCCAGTCCTGGGGCACCCACCCTGTCCTCAGAGAGAGAGAAGCTGAAGTGCTCCGCCAGTTCCTTCAGCACTCTAGGATATAATTTATCCTGCCCTGGTGCTTTCTCAGTCTTGAGGGACCTGAGGGCTTCCCTCACACTCTCTGCCGTGATTTCTACCTCTGCTACCTCGTCCCCCTGCTTTGCTTCCCCCCACCTGCCAGTGATGCCCCCCCTCCCCAGACCTGCCGATCAGTAAAGGTCCCCCCCTCCTCAGTTTCGCCATCGCCTCCCATGTATGATGCTCGCCCCATTTTCCTTTGGTGAAAACTGAGGTGAAGTATTCATTGAGTAAGACCATCCCTCCCCTGTTTTAATCCTGCTAATCTGCCTCTTCACCCTTCGTTTTTCCCCAATGTATCTAAAGAACCCCTTGTTCCTTCTCCTAATTTCCCTGGCCAGGTTCTGCTCCTTCCTTGCCTTAGCTACCCTCACCACCCTAGTGGCCCTTCTGGCCATCCGCTCATACTCCCCTGGATCCCTTTCACTTCTTGAGCACTTGAATTGCCTATAGGCCACCTTCTTTCCCCATACCACCTCCCTGGACCACCAGCAGGGTTTTTGGGCCCTACCGCATTTTCGTCTTACTCTTGCGCAGGTGCTGGTAGCATCCTGCACCCCCCCTCCTGATGATTTCCCACCTACTATCAACGTCCATGTCTGGCTCAATCCCATCCAAATGCTCCTTAAGAATTTCTGCACACCAGGATTTCCATATTTAGGCTGCAAGGCTAGTTTTCAAGAGGGGGACCTGGAAAAGTTGGGGTGACTGGACGATGGACAGTATGGACTCGTCCTGGGGAAATCATGTTAGACAAACTTTGTGGAGTTCTATGACTGGGTGACTAGTGCCTTGGACCTGGTTAGACCAGTGGACGTCCTGTTCCTTGACTTCAGCAAGGCGTTCGACTCTGTTCCTGACGGGGGCCTGTTGGATAATCTGGGAGGAATGGGGGTGAGGAACCAGATGATCAGATGGATAGGAAATTGGCTTCAGAACCGGACCCAGAGGGTCGTGGTTGGCGGAATAGTCTCATCCCCAAGGAGGGTCATTAGTGGAGTCCCTCAGGGATCGGTCCTTGGGCCCCTCCTGTTCAACGCCTATGTCTCTGACACAAGGAAGGGTATCAGGAGTGAGATGAGTCTCTTTGCAGATGATTCAAAACTGGGGGCCGTGGTGGATGGGGAGGAGGGGAGGGTGGCCTTACAGGGGGACCTGGAAGCTCTGGAAAGGTGGTCTAGAAAGCAGAAGCTGAGGTTCAATGCAAGGTGCTGCACCTGAGAGCCAGAAACCCGGGCCAAGTGTACACCGGGGGTGGGGATGCTACAGGTCTCGATGGCTGAGAGGGACCTGGGGGTGGTGGTGGATGTCAAGATGAACAACTCAGAGACTTGTAGCAGGGCAGTGGCAAAGGCCAACAGGATACTTGGATGCATCGCTAGGGGGCTCACCTCCAGAAGGAGGGAAGTGATACTCCCACTGTTTTACTGCTTGGTGAGGCTGCACTTCAAGTACTGCATGCAGTTTTGGAGGCCACATTTAAAGAGGGAAATTGAACTCCTGGAGAGGGTCCAGAGGAGGGCAACCAAAATGATTTGGGGCTTGGGGCACAGGACCTATGGGGAGATGCTCGAAGAGCTAAATATGTACACATTGGAAGAGAGAAGGGACCAGGGGGACATGATAGAGGTCTTCAGGTACATGAAGGGTAAATAGGGAGGAGCAGTCAGGGTGCTCAAGGAAGGGGGGCAACTAGAGGGCATGGGTGGAAGCTGGAGGGGGGATTCAGGGAGAAAGGAAGAGGTGCTACTTCACTGAGAGGGTGGTGGAGCTATGGAATGCACTGCCCAGGGGGCTGGTGGAGGGGTTCAAGAGGGGGTGGGACAGATACAGGGGAAGGGTTCTGGAACCAAAAACCAGTGCAGCGAGAATATCCGGGACTGGGAAGGGAAAAGCCAGAGAGGGAGAGGGGGGCAGCAAGGTCAGCTCCCAGGGTGGGGGCTGACCAAACGAGCAGACACGAAAGACCGTTAGGCCTATTCTGCTGGCATTTTAGTATGTTAGTAAGAGGGTCGGGGTGGGGGATGCGTTACTGCAGCAGGCATTACTAGTAAATGCATTACAACTTCTTTACATACTAATTGAGAGAGCACAGTTGATTAGCAAGTAATGTTTACAGAGGTTAGCTTTGTGTACTCTGATTGAAGGGTAGCAAATTGGTGGAGTGAGAGGCCTGGGATATCAGTGCTGTAAGGGTAAATATATGGGTTACAGAGATGCCTGTACATAATCCTCTTGCAGGCACTGATGGTCCAGGCCTTTGACACTGACTGGGAGGGCATTTCAGATAGTTGGGATAGCTACTGCAAAGGATTTAGTTCCAATGGTCTTGCATGTTCTTGGTACATGGAGAAAGCTCATATGTTGGGATGTCATTGTGAATAACTGGTTGGGTTAATATAAGATGAGTAATTTGGATAATTTCCATGTTTACATACCTGTGTCGAGTCCCTTCATTTCTCTGATGGAACGAGGCTGAGGTTGTCACAGAGAAGACAGTGGTTGGTGATTTTGCTATAAATCAGTGCGAACGTTATTGAATGTTGTGATTTTGTGCAGATAAAGTGCTGGGGCCAGCTTGTGGACTTCACTACTGTATTCTAGAGCTGGGAGCGGGGGCTGTTAAGAATTAGTTTTCTTGTGTTTGAGAGACAGCTGCAAGTGCAGTGCAGATAGGTTTTGGTGAACATTCTTGGGGAGGGGGGGTTCTAGTGATGTGATCAGCGAAACTTCGTTTCAGATCTAGCCAGAACACAAAATATTTGAAAGATTGTACTACATCCAGAGATTGTCCTGAATGAGGTAGGATTTGTATGGTCTGTGAGGGTGTATTTTTGCTCCTGAAATTCGTGAGTTTAATTTTCTTAAAAGCAGTTTGTTGCATCCATCCAGTTTTGGGTTTGATAAAACTGTTTTGAGTGCCTTGTTAGGGTCGTGGAGTTTGATTAGAGTAACTCCCTCATCGGCATAGCAATGGTTTTTGTGTTGCAGTAAGAGCATATGGAAGGGAGGTCATTGACGACGAGACTGAAAAGCAGTAGGCCAAGGATGGATCCTTGTGGGTATCTAAGTTAGAGGGCGTATAGATAAGAGATTTCTCTATTCACCTTTACTATATGTGACCTTTAAGTGATGTGGGATCTGAGCAATGATGATATATCCTGTGCCAGACCTGGTTGCTGTAATTTGTTGAGGAGTTATACCATGGTTCACCATGTCAAAGGCCTAGGTAAGGTCAATGAAAATCTTGCATGGAGGCTGAATGATGGGTGACGTGTGACTTTCAGTATTGCAGTGCAGGTAGAATGGTCCGACAGGAAGCCTAATTGTGCATCATTAAGAAGACTGTGAAGGGGAATATGGTCTATCAATTACTGATGCACAAGCTTTTCCAAGGGTTTAAAGAGAACAGATAGGACAGAGATGGGCCAGTAGTTATTAGGATCTGAGGGGGTGTCTGTTTGCCCCCCTCCAGCAGCACGCAGCTTGACTGGTTGACGGCCAGCCCTGTTGCAGCCAATCAGCAGAGATGCATCGTTGGCAGGCCCGGTGGCGTGGAGGGCCGAGGCATCCTGCCTTACCTTCTGCCATGCTAGTGACCCGTGTTCGCGGTGTGAGCAGGTCGGCCAGGGAGGAGAAGGATTGAGTGTCCCAGGGACAGCTCTCCTTCTCCGGGGGGGGGGGGCGATCAGTTGTTGGTGCATGCCTGACCCCTAGCAGAGGTTGGGGGCTGGCACACAGATGCTGCCGCAAGGGGTTGGAGGCAGGGCAGATGCCTGACGGGACGCGCACAGGAGTGTGCCCGGTACCATCGCTGGTGTCATTGCACACTCTGTCCCTGAGGGAGAAAACAGGTGGAAAAAGAAGCTCCCGGCTGGATGACGGAGGGAGCTCGCAGGTCCCAACCCCAAATAGCCACAGCGCTGACCAGAACTGGATCTGGTCTTCAGTGGGGCTTGAGGTACCCCCGACGACCCCACCGGGGGGGGCAAGCCCTTGGGGTGGATGGTCGGCATCGGCTCGCGGACGTTGGGGGACAGGACTCGGGTTCCCTCCTGATCGAGGGCCGTGGAGCAAGGGGGATTAAATGACAATAAAAGAGATGCACCAGTGGTTCCCTTTCTCAGTCGCAGTTTCCCTGCAATGACATGTATGGTTACCCAGGTGGCGGTAAAGCAATGGGATGCCTTTTTTCTCTTCCCTAGAGAAGGAAGGTGGCTGTTGGGATGCTAAATCCTGCCTCTCCAGCCCAGGCTTGTTATCAAACCTGGGTCACTGGCATCACGAGCAGTAGTGCTACCGTTGTGCTGGCGGGACAATCAATGACTTAACAATCATTACTGTATCTTTATATGTAGTTACTATGCCTGGGTGCCTTCTCAAGTTTTTTGTGTGAAAGAACTGTGAAGCAAAGTCCTGGCACACAAAGAACTTTATCCTTTTTCTTTTCTTTTTTTTTTTGGTTTTACATTATTATTCTTGTTTTCCTCCTTCTTTCCCCGGTCCTGGCGGCATCCCCCTGGCCTCGTCAGTACCCCATCTCCTGGACTTACAGATTTACCACCACTTACACAGAGCCTTGTTTTGGTTGGTGGCCTGCCACGTAGGTAAAATGGTGCCTGTGGTGGATACCAAACGATCCTGGGCATTGTCCTCCTGGTTTTATTCCAGGGGAGTCTGTCTGCAATGTGGTCACCCAGGTGCGCACCTACAGGTTGCATCAACAGACACCAGCTTAAAGTCTGGTGCTGCCATCGGCACTTTGCCAGGTGGCAGTCTGGTGGCAAGACCCAGGCACTCCCCTCCCTGAGGGAGGAGAGCTATCCATGGGACGTTCAGTCTTCCCTCTCCTGGCCGCCTCTGTGCAACCGTGGTCTGTTCCTGAACTTGGATTGCTGGCAGGGCCAGAGGTAATTTTTTTTTTTTTTTTTTTTAAATCCTCTCTTTCTAGGGACATGGATATGTTGTTCATCCACACTCATTGGCAGTATCCTTGCCGCTTTAAATCTTGCCGGAAGGTCTTCAAGCTTGCTCCTCCCACCCACCCGGGTGGTATAACTCTCGGCTCCGCCCCATGACGCCAGATCTTCCTTACCGCTTGGAAGCTCAGGTTCCCTCCTTAACGCTCTGCGTTTGCGACTGGTTCCTATTTCTCCGTTTGCGGATTTAAAAATAAAAATTTGCAAAAAGACTTCAGTCTTCGATCCCTCGAGGCTGCGATGGACAAATCGACTCCCGGATTTCGGAGATGCCCATGCGGGCAGAAGATGTCTCGGACGGATCCACACTCCACGTGTGTCTGCTTAGGCCTTGAGCACGACCCGCAGGCTTGCGACCTGTGCTCATCTTTCGGCCTCGTCCTCCGAAGACGTGCTGCCCGGTGCAGCTGGAGCCGTCCGAAGCGTTCCCTCCGGTGAAGTCCAAGGAGGCCCGGTTGGCGGTGTCAGGCGGGCGGGTTCGGCGGATCAGCTCGAAGCGGATGGTCGCCTTAAGAGGAGGCGGCGAGGTCGATCTCTCGCCGCTGCATTTATCCCGCCTTCTGGGTTCTTCCTACACGGCTTCTTTTAAGGAGCTTTGTCTGTCCTCTCCACTAAAGGAGAAGGGCTGCGCTGCTGGACCTTATTCTCGGTCCAAAAGAGGACAAGGTAAGTCCTCCGTCGACGCTCTTGGGAGCGGAAAGGTCCCTTCTCCCCGCCGCCGTCCGTGCTGGTTGCCGATCGGCCGCTTCGCCACTGGCCTCACGGTGTCCCCGCCAGGTCAGTTGACCGAGACTCCTACTGATGAAGTCGAGATTTTTCTCGACCCATTGACGGGCTGTCGCCTTTAGCAGCCGAGATTCCTCTCCCGTTCCCCGGGAGGAGTTGAGATCCGTGGGCTCGTCTGTGCCTCCGGTTCGAGCCCTCGGATGGACCTTCCGAGCGAAGGAGTGCGGTTCTAGCCGACACCTCCCGCACCGACCCGGAAATTCGGGACTCTCGGTCTCGGTCTCGGACCTCTTGGCGTCAGCCGTTCCCACCGTCATAGGCGGTCTCGGTCTCGGCACCGCGGTAAGCGGCGTCGCCGCTCGTCCTCGTCCTCCTCCTCGGATGAGGGGAGGCTTCGGCGTAAATTACGTCGACGGTACGAGGACCCTATGTTGCAACAGCTCCTCCTGGCCGGGTCAGCCGACCCGCCTTCCCCCGCCATTAAGTGGCTGTCACCGAACGCCGACACAACCCCTCGACTTGTCCGAGGAGCCTATACCCAGGCGGTTGTTCGTGAAACCAGCTGCTCCACCGATTCCGGTGGAACCTCCGCCTCCACAGCCACCAATTGGGGCTCCGACCAAGGATTCTCGGTCGGCTAAGGGTTTACCCCATCGGCTGTCAGTTACCCTCACTCCCGACCGACCTCGGCAGGTGAAGGGTGGCTCAGGCCAGAGGCAGCTCTTCGAGGACTCTTCCGAGTCCGAAGATGATTCCTCCTTCTTCTCCAAGCGACTGGACTTGGAGTCTTCAGGAGGTCAGTCAATGGACGATAGCCCGTCGTCCTTCCTAGGACTGCTTCGGCTCATCTCGGAGTCTACCGGGATGGAGCTCGAACCCGTTTCCAAGCGGGCCAGGTATCCCCTCACGGAGATTCTGGACCGAGGGGATTCTCCGACGGAGGCCTTTCCGGTGGCCGAGGCCATAGTGGGTCCGGCACTGGAACTTTGGCAGCGCCCTGCTTCCTGCCCTGCGCCTTCGGCCAGGATGGCCAGGAAGTATGCGGTCCCTACCGGTTCCTTGTCCGGTTTTTCGGAACACCCCTCTGCTGAGGGGTTGGTTACCGACAGCGTTTTCCGGCGCGCCGGCAACGCCAGGGATGTGGACAAACCTCCTGACAAGGAGTCAAGAATTGGACTACGCCGGGCGAAAAGTCTATGCCCTCTCGGCCTTCGCCAGGCCAGTTCGGCCGCCCCTCATGGCACATTTTTCTCATGCCCTGTTGGGCTCCCTGGATGAGGTCATCTCCTCATCTTCCCCGATCTGCAGACTACGGTTAAGCAGGTGCGGGACCAGGGCAGGGAGTGGCCAAACAGCAGCTCCAGACTGCTTTGGATATAGGGACTCATGTGCCAGATCGGTGGCGGCCGCGAGTGGCTATGTCGTCATGGCTTGGCTGAGGATATCCACCTTTACTGGATACCCAGCACAAGTTGGCGGATGTTCCTTTTGGGGACTGACCCTTCGGCCTGGGGTGGAAGGTCACCTGCAGAGGATCGAGAAGTCCAATGCTACCTTGGACTCGGTCTCTTCCACTAGAAGGACAAAGGCCGCAAACCACAGCCTAAGCCCTTTCGGTCTGTGCCCCCGCGCCTGCCCAGCACGCCAGGGCCAGCAGGCTCGCCTTGGCATCCCAAACCCAAGCCGGGCTTCCTCTAACAGGAGGCAGGGAGGAAGGGCCCAGGAGGTCCCTCGGCCGGTCCCTCCTCCAAGCCTGCCCAGTGACGGGCTGAGGGTGTCGCCCCATCCTGTCCACCTTACTCCCTGGGTCCCCCTTCTGGGACGGCTCAAGACCTGCTCCACCTGGTCCGCTGTTACCACGGGACAGGTGGGTCTTGAGGTGGTGGGAAGAGGCCTGCCTCTGGAATTCGAGCAGGCACCACCCTTCAGAGCCGCCGCCTCGGGGCTTGGGATCCCAGCCTCACTGGCGGCCTCGTCGAGCCGACATCGCCTCCTCCTCCAGAAGGAGGTGGTAAGAGAGGTGGTGGACCCTCCTTCAGACCCAGGGTTTGTGTCCAGGTACTTCCTGGTTCCGAAGCGACGGGGCTTGGCGCCCATTCTCGACCCACACGACCTAAACAAGTTCCTAAGGTCTCGAACCTTCAGGATGGTCACTCTGGCTCAGATAATACCATCCTTGGAGCGCGCGTGTGGTTCTGCTCTCTGGACTTGCAGGGCCGCGTTTTTCACGTCCTATCCGTCCGTCTCACCAGAGATTCCTTCGCTTCGGCGGAAGGATCTCTCTCGAGTTCAAGCCATGCCCTTGGCTTGTCTCCAGCTCCCAGGGTCTTCACCAAATGCATGGCAGTGGTGACAGCATTCTCTGCGGCGCCGGGGTCCAGGTGTACCTTACCTGGACGACTGGCTGATAGCAGCTCCCTCCAGGAAGGAGGCGGAGTGGTCCAGAGATCTGGCCCTCCAGGTCTGCTCTCAACTGGGCCTCCTTATCAACGAGGCCAAGTCGGAACTCGAGCCGAAGCAGGTGATTCTATTCATCGGGGCGCAGCTCGACTCTCTTCGAGCCAGAGCGCGGCTCCCGGCGGACAGGGCCGAGGTTCTTTCCTCCTTTGCCCGATCATTTCTGGTTGGGCAATTGCGCCCTGCCCGGGACTTCCTGCGCCTCCTGGGTCTCATGGCGGCCTGCACCAGCGTGGTCCGTTGGGCCGCTGGAACATCGTCCCTTCAGTGGGGACTGGCCAGCCAGTGGTCACAACGCTGCGATCCCTTGGACCAGCTTTGTCGGTGACACAGGGGATGTGGAACGCTCTCCAGTGGTGGACCGTTCCAGATCATTTGCAGGAGGGCATCCCGTTCGTCCGCCCCGAGCCGACGGTCTCTCTGTCGACCGGTGCCTCTCTGATGGGTTGGGGTGCCCATCTGGGGGAACACCGGGCTCATGGCCTCTGGTCCTCGCTGGAGTCCCGATGCCACATCAACCTGCTGGAGCTCCGAGCGGTCCGCCTAGCTCTCACCGCCTTTGCTCCGTTCCTCCGGGGTCAAGTGGTCCGAGTCCAGACGGACAATACCACGACCATGTACTATCTAAACCGCCAGGGCGGGACGCGCTCCATGCTTCTATGCAAGGAAGCTCTCCGCATTTGGTCACTCGTGCGCAGCCTGGAGGCGGATCTCCTAGCCATTCACGTGGCAGGAGCCTCCAACACCCTGGCCGATGCCCTGAGCCGGATAGGGGCTGCATCCCACGAGTGGTCTCTCCTGCCAGAGGTAGTACAGCATCTGTTCTCCCTTTGGGGCACACCTCAGGTGGACCTGTTTGCCTCCAGGGAGAACGCGAAGCTGAGTCTGTTCCATGCCCGCCTCAGCAGGGCTCGCTGCAGGGGATGCCTTCGAGGCAATGGACCCGGGCCTCTTTACGCCTTTCCCTTGATCCACAAGGTGCTTCTCAAGGCGAGGAGGACAAGGCAGGTGATTCTGATAGCCCCAGACTGGCCTCGCCAGTTCTGGTACCCAGATCTCCTCAGTCTCAGCTCCAGGACTCCGCGGCAGCTTCCAGCTCGCCCGGACCTGCTCTCAGTCAATCAGGGAAGGTGTTCCATCCGGACCTTCAATCCCTGCACCTGACGGCCTGGTTCCTGAGCTGCTAGAGTTCCAGGCCTTGGGTCTTTCCGACGAGGTCCTCAATGTAGTTGAGGCGTCCCGTAGAGTCGACCAGAAAATGCTATGCCTTCAAATGGAAAAGGTTTTCCATTTGGTGTCAGGGCAAGGCTTGGACCCTTCCTCCTGTTCATGGCAAGCATCTTGGACTATTTATGGTCCTTTCTAGTCAAGGGCTTAGGTCGACGACCCTAAAGGTGCACCTGGCAGCCATCTCTGCTTACGGGCGCGGGCCGAGAGCAGTCGATGGCGCAGGAGAGGTGGTCTGGCGCTTTCTAAAGGCCTTGATACATTTCTCCTCAGTGCGGGAACCCCCACCTCCGTGGGATCTACTGCTGGTACTGGCAAAGCTCATGGGCAAGCCATTCGAACCTATGTACAGGTGTGCTTTCTCTCACCTGTCGTGGAAGACCGCCTTCTTGGTGGCTATCACGTCAGCCAGAAGGATGGGAGAGCTCCAGGCGCTTTCCATCGAGTCTCCTTACCTGGTCTTCCACAGGGACAAGGTTGTCCTGCGCCCCCACCCGAAATTCCTTCCGAAGGTGGTGTCGGAGTTTCACCTTAACCAGGTGTTGACTCTGCCGGTGTTCTACCCCAATCACACCCGGAGGTCGAATATAGGCTCCATACTCTGACCCTAGGAAGGGCGCCGCTTATTATAAGGAGCGCACGGCTGAAATTGGGGAGAGGTTCGGCCAGCTGTTTGTCACCCACGCTTGAAGCCGGCATCTGGCAGACCTGCAGCCAAGCGGACGATAAGCAGGTGGGTAACCTCCTGCATAGATCTCTGCTATAAGTTGGCGGGCATGGAGCCTCCCAGAGGATAAGAGCTCATTCTACCCGCCATACTGCTGTAATAGGGCTGCTTCCAGGGACGTCCCTATCCAGGAAATCTGCAGGGCTGCTACCTGGAAGTCAGCAAACACCTTCATTACCCACTACCACATCGACCTTGAGTCACGCCGGGATGCTGGTTTTGGGGCCTCGGTTCTCCAGTCTCTCTTTCCCAAGTAAGTATATGGGTGTGCGTCTTGCCTCCCTCCTCGGAGAACTGCTAGGGTCTGCCAATGAGTGTGGATGAACAACATATCCATGTCCTAGAAATACAGGTTACTCACCTGTAACAGGAGTTCAAGGTGGTATATGTTGTTCACGACCTACCCGACCTCCCCCGGCTTCGACGCACAACCTGAGCTTCCAGCGGGCCAGATCTGGCGTCATGGGGCGGAGCCGAGAGTTATACCACCCGGGTGGGTGGGAGGAGCAAGCTTGAAGACCTTCCGGCAAGATTTAAAGCGGCAAGGATACTGCCAATGAGTGTGGATGAACAACATATACCATTCCTAGAACTCCTGTTACAGGTGAGTAACCTGTATTTATGGGGGAGCTGGCAGGCAGCCATGGCTCCTCCCTCGTGGAGCTCATCTCTCCATCCCTGCACTGATCTCCCCAGGAAATCCCGCATGGCATCCCCCCCCCTTCCTGGCAGGGCCAGGGGCGAGGAGCGTCGACTTTCTCCCCTCCCCCAGATAGCCAGCATCCAGATTCCGGGATTTGGCACAGGCGCAGCTGGGCCATCACGGAGGCTGCCAGCTCCATTTTTGCTTTTTCTCCCCAACCCCCCACTCCTATCCAACGTCATGTGCCAGCTGCGTGCCTCCCGACCTGTATCTCCCTCCAGCTGCTGCTAGAGGGTGATCAGCGGGCGGGATGGCAGTCCCTCCTTCCCTGAGAGAGGAGAGCAGTCCTCCGGACGCCTATCCCTCTCACCCCTGGCGGCCCAGGCTTGTTCCCGAAGCTGGGTCGCCGGTGTGGCATCCAGCGCCCCAACCTCCAGTGCCACCGGTCTGACTCAGAGGTAAGGTTTCCAGTGCCTCAGGCCTCCATATCGCAGAGCCAGCTGAGAAGACACTAAACTATAAGAGTCTTAGCATCTGTACATAGAATCATAAATTATATTAAAGACATTTGTTTTAAAACAATGGAACTCGTATTTAAAATTGTAATGTTTTTCTTTGCATAAAATTAGAGAACACACTGTTTGGGAACCAGACTATAGCAACTGAACTGGTAATGCTGGAATTGTTGGTTTGAGACACCCTGTTATGTTTATCAGAGTACCTGGAATGTTTAGAAATCCAGAGTCTTGAGTGGAGAAAAATTATGCTGTCAAAACAGAGAACTTGTCAGCATAGTGTTTTAATTTGTATGTGAAGTTCTAGTGTTTCCTTCCCTCTGACTGGTATTAGGAGTTTTTCCCAAATTAGCCTGCTAGCTTTATGCTAGTTTTACGACCCCTGGGGATCTTCATACCTGATAGCATAATTGTATTTATTGTTCCCACAGTGCATCTTGTCTTATCTGACTGTGATGTAAGAGAGACCCAACATTCAGCACACACATGCCAATCAAACTAAATATCTTGGAAGCTTTACAAGCTGCACAAAAATTACCAGCAGCAAAGTTTCTCAGGACAGTAAAACCTTTAGGATGAGGGTGGTCACCAAGCTGAATTCTACAGATTTTAAAATATAGCCATCTCTATTGTTGTGAACTGATTGTAATGCAATGCTTTCTGCTGGATTTATGGGCTCTGCTACATCACCATCACATGTAACAAGGTGCATTGTAGGACAAAGAAATACAATCAAGCTATTTGATATGGAGATCTCCAGGGGTCGTAAAACTACCCTAAAGCTAGCAGGCTAATTTAGGAAAAACCCCTAATACCAGTCAGAGGGAAGGAAACACTAGAACTTCACATACAAATTAAAACACTCTGCACAACATATATTTTTTCAAGTTTTGGGTGTAGTTTTCCTTTTAAGCAGTAAAGACAATGGACTCGATATCGTATTGGAAAGTCAGTAATGTTCAGGTGTATGTATACTCCATTGAGCCCACCAGGCTCTTTGAGTCCATGAACACCAAATATTCGATAGTCAGCACATGAATAATAAAATGTAACTCTAGTGAGCTAGCCACTCCACCGTGAGAATGAAGCTTTATCAAATGCCTGCTGAAACTAATTAGTAACCTTTAGTGGGAACATACAATTTTATGGAACAAAAACATCTCTTAAGTGAGCATAGTTAGAATGATGTTTATTTTTTATTTATTTTATTTCAGGGAATCAGAAATACCTTTGAGTCAAAGACTCCTTTACAAAGGTTCCACGTCATGTATAATAGTACAGAGATACAAAAAACAATTTGATCAGAATAAAGCCAAACAGGGAAATGTTACAGACTTATTCAAGTGTAAAATTATTCGATTTTGCCCCATCCACAGTCAGCAAATCAATCAGTTGCATTTTTAGGCATCCGTTAAAGCACTTAGCCAACAACAGTAATATGAGGGAACTTTTTATTAAATGGTCTTAAGATAACATATCGGAAGTTAATCATCACTTGCTAAGCAAGCAAGCTGTGTGCACTGAGGACAGTAGTAGCGTTTGTAGTGCCGTGGTGCGACCCAGTGCCACACGGCTCTGAAACTACTGCGCCATCCCCCTCCATGAATGGCGCCATCCCCACAGAGCTGGGGAAACTAGTGAGCAGTGTAACTACTAAATTTATCTTCTCAGGTACATCAGTGAGGATACCATCTCCTTACAATACATGGAGAAGAACTATAGAAAGATAGTATTTCAGGCAGGGTCCAGAAACATTGAGGGCAACTCAATGTAAAAGTTTGACTTTGCAAATCTGTAGCATATTATGATACATAACATTGTGCATTGTACTGAACTCTTAAGACCTGCAGACGATGACAAATCAAGTCTCCTCATCCGAATTTTACATTTATTAAAGTTAAGACCACAGGAACAAGTGTTTTTATAGACCACCTGTTGACTCATTGTACTGGCCCCAGACTTTGGGCGCCAAAGAAATACACATTTTCTTTGTGTAGAAAATCGATCCCCCTGCTGCTTTGTCTGACCTTTTGTCCACGGCCCTATTTAATTTCCTGCTCTCCTCTCTCTCTCTGCAGCTGAGGACCACTCTCCCAGGCTCCCTCCAGCGCAGCTGCGGGAACTCCCGGCCACCTCAGCCGCCGCTCAGTTCCACAGCCCCGGACTCCTCAGCCAGAAAAGGTATGGCAACTGCTGCAACTTTTATGCCCCCACCTACCTCCACCACTTATTAAATACGCTTGCTTCCTGCCATTTTCCCGAGCAACGCCCCTCTATATCTGCATTCCTCCAATCATTGGTTAACTACGTCCAAGTACATATTTCTATAGGGTGCTGCCTCCTCAGGCCGCAAAAAGCCACTAAGCTCACCCTCTACTGATCCCCTAGCCTTGTCTCTCTGGTACTGTCGCTGTGTGCATATAGCCTGCTTGTGTGTATCAATAAGCTTCCAGAGTATATTATACTAAGCCTCACCATGTGGGGGGACTTCTACAGATTGGTTTACTGCCTCTCCTATTCGGAATCCTGGTCGGCCTATACCTACCCAACGGTCCGATACCTTGCATGGATTACAATCCATTCCTGTGCCTTACGATATCTGGCACCTTAATGTCTGCCTGCCCCGTGTGACCATGGACATTTGACTGCACCCTTACATATGGTCACCTTGTTCAGGTGGTACACACTTGATATACCCACCTCAGAGTACAATCCCTATCACGCAACACTCTTACACCCCCAGGCATTACCCACTTAGAGTACTAATAGCTGCAATTACTGGTGGCGCTTTCTGCAATGGAAATAACATATTACCCAAAGCCATCAAATACGATAAATGGGACAAGATTAGGTCCACAAAACTATCCTATGCCACTCTCAGAAAAATACTTCTACTCCCCCTCCTATGCTCAGGTAATGTAGAGCTAAACCCTGGCCCACCGGCAACACTCTCTTCACCCTCAGACCTGCCTTTGCTAAAGGGTCTGAGCTTCTTGCACATCAACGTATGTAGCCTGCCAAAAGAAACTAACCCAGATTCAAGCCTGGGTATCCCATACATCCCCCGATATACTAGTGATTACTGAATCCTGGCTTAGACCAACCACTACTGTTACGGAAGTAAACATCCCCAATTATGCTCTATTCAGAGCAGATAGGCATACTAGAGGAGGTGGCGTGGCTATATATGTTAAAGATAAATTATCAGTCTCTTGTACTACTTCATCCTCTGTTCCCAATGAATATGAGTGCCTTACCCTCAAAGTGGAAATTACTCAGACATGTGTCCTCCAGCTTATAGGATGCTGCAGACCCCCGTCTGCCAGCTTGAAGCTTCTAACTTATCTAAGTGATGTTATGGAACAGGGATCGCTTGAAACCGTCATCCTTGGTGACATCAACTTCGACTGGCTGTCCAAAGCAGCTGCACCACTTGTTTCTTTTTGTGATGCTCATGGGCTAACACAGCTCATCAACGATCCGACCCACCCAAACACTAAAAATCCTGCTAAAAATACCTTACTGGATGTATTGCTTGTAAGCAAACCCCACCTCTTCTCCCATGCTGGCATTTTTTTCTCGGATGTCAGTGACCTTTGTTTCATCGGAGGAATAAGATCTACCAGTAAACTTCCCGTTACTTCTAAATTCTGCCTGAAGAGATCAAGACGAAATTTTAACATAGCCGTCACTACATTAGTGACCTGAAACTCTCCTTGCATTGGCAGGAGTTTTACCTAGCTAAAACAGTCACTGCCGCCTACGACATCTTTTATGATATTCTGTCAGGGGCTCTCAACAAACACGCCTCCCCGACCAAAGTTCACACAAAGAATAAATCTAACAATTGGTTCTCCCCCGAGGTTAGATCATTGCTGTTCGAAAGAGACAAGCTATGGAAAAGGGCCTGAAAATCTAACATGCCCAACGACTGGAACCTATTCAGAAAGGCACGTAACCTATGTACCAAATCAATTAAAGAAGCAAAGGCTTCTTTCTACCGCTCAGTACTCGACACTTCTTCCAAGAACCCGTGCAAGTTCTGGAGGACTATCAACGATCTGATGGGCCACTCTACAGGTAACTCCCTCCTGAACAAAATTATCTCTGGAAATACTACCCTCAATGATAAGGCAGAGATCCTAGATTCCTTCAATAACCATTTTGCAACCGCAGGTCTGGTGTTGACAACTCTCCAGCTTGCAAGATGTGCTCTACGTCAGATCACGCCCCTTCAATACCTCCAGCTACCTCCAACCTCTTTAAGCTTCAATCCACTTCGCTAAAAGAAGTTGAAGACCTATTACTAAGTTTGGACATCAAAAAACTGCAGGCGCTGACTCACTGGTCCCCTACTTTCTTAAAGTCGTGTACCATGTCCTCGCCATCCCCATCACTCACCTATTCAATCTGTCCCTCTCACAGGGCACCCTGCCGCCTGTCTGGAAGACTGCTCATGTCATTCCGCTTTTTAAATCAGGTGACTCATGTAACCTTAACAATTATAGACCCATTTCTCTACTCCCAGTGCTATCTAAACTACTGGAGAAAATTGTGAATGCGCAGCTAAGGACCTACCTCGAAGCAACAAATCTACTGAACCTGATGCAGTCAGGGTTTAGAGCCAAACATAGTACTATTTCAGCACTGTCCAAAGTCACCGATGACTGGCTGAGACCCCTTGACACAAGGAACTTCACCTGTACGGTCTTTTTGGACCTAAGTAAATCTTTCGACACTGTCGACCACAACCTTCTCATCTCGCTTCAAACCATTGGAGTGGACCCTACCTCGCTGCCCTAGTTCACTGACTACCTTTCAGGGCGATTCCAGCAAGTTAAAGCAGAAGGCGAGCTGTCCCCTCTTAAGCTGCTCCTGAGAGGGGTTCCTCAGGGATCTATCCTAGGTCCGCTCTTATTTGCAATGTACATAAATGACATTGACTACTATATACAAAATGCCAATATCCATTTGTTTGCAGACGATACCGTTCTATATATTAGCCGGCCCACACCAGAGGCTGCCTGTAACGACCTCCAAACTGAGTTCGACCTCCTGCAAAGCCAGTTAATTCATAAAAAATTACTCTTGAACACTAAAAAAACAAAAGAATGCTCTTTTCTCCACTTGCCCACTCAGCCAGTCCAACCGCCGGTGGACCCACTCCCGAAATTAGCACAATACTAGGTGAAAAACTGGAATTCGTAACCAAATTCAAATATCTGGGAGTATGGATTGATAAGACTCTCCTTCACTGAACATATCGAAGACTTGTTGAAAAAACTCCAGCAAAGGCTTGGGCTTTTCTTCAGGCTAAGCCACTTCCTCACAATAGATGCCAGGACGAGATTGGTCCAATCTACTTTCCTATCTCTGGTGGACTACGTGGATTTCTTGTATAGCCAGTGCCCCATTTCCCAGTTAGCTAAACTCGACACGCTGTACCACCGTGCATTAAGGTTTAACACAGGTCTCCCGAGTTTGACTCATCGCTGTGTCCTGTATGCTGCTGTGGGATGGACATCCCTTAAACTTAGGCACCATAAAAACGCTGCCCTCTGGACTTACCGTGCCCTCATAAACAAATTACCCCCATGTATCACCGACTGCCTACCCCTATGCACAATAGGAAAATATGCACTCAGAAGCCATTCCTCCATTTCCCTCATAATACCCAGAGTAAACTTGCGTTTCGGTAGAGCGGCAATTAGCTTCACGCTACCCACCCTTTGGAATAACTTACAAAAGACCCTTAAACTAGACGCCCTTGTCTCTCTACCCATCTTTAAGGTGCTATACTTCCGTGCGGTAAAAGAAGCCTGTAACTGTTTTGCCCGTCCTCTAATGGCTCCTAAACCATTCGTGGTTCGCCCACCGGTCTGAACCCCGACCACAGCCGCTCCCAAAGGTATGGTGGCTGTTACCGTCTTAATGTCTGAACGAAGAGAAATTCCCAACTTGTGTTTCAACACCGTACCTACTTATTCCACACCCTATATTCCTCCCCCATTTCAATGCGCTGCCGTACTTTTCTCCTAGTCAGTTAGCCACGGCTTTATGCATACAGGTGGTCTGTAGTTTTTAAATTATGTTGTGAGATATCTTTTTACCTTCCAGCTCTAGCCGGTGTTCTAAATTGTATTTATTTATGTGTATTACTACTTTATATAAATTCTGCTCTGGGGCACTGCCCACACTGTATACTGTACCAAATGTGTGTTGAATGTACAACCTGTATCTATGTGTCAAACAGGTCCACCTTGAAAAAGAGCTCTGCTCAACGGTGACCGCCTGTATTTTTATTTATTTATTAAAATCTCGGATTACAAATACCTTTGAGCAGAAATTGCTTGTTTACAAAGGTTCCACATCAAAGGATGAGGGACAACATACATACAGAGGCAGTAAAAGAATGCACAATAAACAACCAAAACAACTAAAAGAAAAAATAAAGATACTCAGTTATAACATACTTTGGGATAATATTCATATAACGAGCAGCTTGAATAGGCAGCTGGCTGCGGTAACAATAAGAGATAGAGGGCACCATAGGCAGTTAGTATTGCAGGCGTGCGACCGGCAGAGGAAGTTGGCAGGCTAATGAGCCACTGTCCGATGGTGGTGGAAAATGTCTTGTACCAGTGGAGATGCGAAGCAGGAAAGGAGTCACAAGGAAGGCCCAGTGCCAGAAGGAATGAGACTGGGAAAGGGCGGGCTGTGAGACATGAGTGAGCTGGGAGGTGTTTAGAGAGATCTCTGTTCAGAGCAGCAGTCACATTGAGTGGTAGAGGTGGGGTAAAGTTTGAGATTCCTTTTGAAGGGTCCAAGTGTAGTAGAGGAAAGTGCTTCTTTATTGAGGGAATTGAACCATTGAGCGGCTCTGTAGTTAAAGGACCGCTGACCCATGGAGGTACGACATCTGGGAACCTGAAAGGTTAGAGATTGGGCGCCACGTGTTTGTTGAGTGCCACTGTAGGTAGTAAGGAGTGAGCTAACACCAGGTGGCATGAGACCAAGGAGAATCTTTTTGGTAAGTAAGCAGGTCTGGTATTGTATTCTGCTGAGTAGGGGTAGCCAGTTGGCCTGTGCATAGAGGTCACAGGTGTGAGATTGTCGGGCTGCACCCATTAGTAGTCTACAGGCTTTGTTGAGAGAAACTGAGATCCTCCGGAGGGCACTTGTTGAGGCAGAGCCATAGATGGTAAGGCCGTAGTCAATGATAGAGGTGACAGAGATGTAGATGGCTAGTTTAAGGGCATCCGCAGGCATACAGTGCTTGTGTTTGTGTAGTAGTCCAATCCGTATATTGGCGGTCTTGGCAACAGTGTCAGTATGCAGAGTGTAGGAGAGGGTACTATCCAGGGTAATACCACGGTACTTGAACTCCTTGACATGTTTGAGTGGGTTCCCAGCATGGTTCTTGATGGTGAGGGACAGAGAGTTGTGCCTGCTGCGTCGGTTACAGAAGGACATGGCTTTAGTCTTGCTGTGGTTCAGGACAAGTTTATGAGAATTGAACCAGTCTTCGATGCACTTGAAGTAGAGTTGCAGCTGGGATTCAAGGACTGTAATGTCATGGTGGCTGGAAAACAGGACTGCATCGTCTGCATTTAATAATATTTTTTGATGGCAGGCACTGGGGAGATTATTGATGAAGAGGGAGAAGAGTAGAGGGCCCAGAATAGACCCCTGGGGGACTCCGGAGCGGACTGGTTTCTCATCCAAAGAGATCCCTGCAATCCTTACACGTTGGATCCGATTAGCAAGGTAGCTGGTGAACCATGGAAGGGCATCGCTGGAGATCCCAATGGAGGACAGTTGCTTGAGCAGTAGGGGGTGGTTAACTGTGTCGAATGTCTTGGTAAGGTCTATAAATACTGCCCCTCCACAATTCCCTTTGTCAAGCGTGGCATGGATGAAGGTTGTAAATTCCAGTAGTGCAGTGGTGGTGCTGTGCCCTTTTCTGAAGCCATGCTGCTCTGGGCACTGTACATTGTACTTATCCAGGAATTGAACTAGTTGGTCCGACACTATTCGCTCCAGCGCTTTAGATAGTAGGGGGAGGAGTGAGATAGGTCTGTAATTGGTGTGGAGCGTCCTATCTCCGCTTTTGTGAACCGGTGTGACAGTGGCTTTCTTCCAGAGAGAGGGGAAATGGCCCAATTTAAGCGAGAGATTGAAGATATTTGTAAGTAGTTCTAAGATTTCATTGAGGACTTGTGCCAGCAGTTTCAGGTCAAGGGAGTCACCACTGTACCCTTGTTTGCTGATGGCCTTTTGCATGTATTTTCTAGCTACTTGTGGTGGGACTGCCTTAAAAAAAGAAACTTTGGGGTTGTACGTTCTAGTTGGGGGGTAACTTGGGAGGAGCTGGAGGGGAGGTTGTCGAAAAAATTTGGTGGGAGGACACTGTCCAGGTTTGTAAATGCATTGTTAAAAGTGCTGGTGATAGTACCTAAGTCGAGTGTAGGAGTGCCATGAAGGTTGAGCATAGTGGGTGGTGCTTTAGGATCCTTGCCTGTGAGCTCTTTCATGTTGTTCCAGAATTTGTTTCTCTGGCCCCAAGAGTTGGTCAGAGCCTCTTTGTAATAGCTGCGTTTAGCATTCCATATTTTTCGAGTGCAATCGTTTCTGGCTGCTTTGTATAATTGTATATTTACTTGCGTCGGAGTTGCATGAGCACAATGCCAGAGGTGGTCTCTGTGCTTGAGTAGAGTTAAAAGGTCAGTAGTAACCCAGGGGTTGGTCTGTCCTTTGACCTTCATCTTTTTCACTGGTGCATAGCAGGGTTTTATTTAACTCTAAAAATTGATTAGCGTTTTGCGCATAAAAATTCTAAAACATTGTAAAAATGCATAGCACCTGCCTCACTCTGTTTAACAAACATAAAACTTCTAGAAAACCTATATAAATGCTTTCTGTACAGTTCGTATTATCCCAAGAAAAAAACTGCTAATCAGTTGTTTAAAACCCTGCATAGATGTCACTGGCTTCGTTGAAACGTTTGATAAATAGTTCCAGAGCTTTGTTGTATAAATAAAGACTTGGTTGATTGATTGATTCAGAAGTTGCGCCTGCAGTGCAAAGTCTTCTTGGATTTTCTCCATTCATTTTCCAGCTTCCCCTAGGTTGGGTTGGCATTATAGCCGGCCCTAGATGTTACAGTAAGGAGCTATGAATGACCTTGGTACATCCAGTAGACCTGGGTTTTATTCCCACGACCTCCACTTACGTACTGTTTGACTCTGAGCAAGTCATTTAACCTCCCCAGTGCTCCTGGGTCACCCCTGAAAACAGACATTTGTGCCCAGTGGGCCTTACCCAGTTACCAAAGAATAAATAAAGTACACTCGACCTGCATATGAAATGCAAAGTTTAGGTGGCAGTTGTAATGTGTGCAATACTCCCAAGAGCTCTCAAGCTGCCTCGGACTGAGTTGAAGGCCTTGCATCATTGTCCTTAGCATAACAAGTCAGGCAAGAGGAACAGTCTAGAGCTGTTGGTGTATTGTAAAGTCCCTTTCTTTTTTTTTCCTGCATCGGGATTAGTTCCCAAATGTGCATGCCCCCATCACGATGTGAAGTGTTTGGAGCATATCTGTGTTGTCTGCTAGTTTCCTTGGGTTTGTGCGGTAAACCTTATGAATTTCATCTTGCAAGTCAGAGTTCAGAAGAGTCTGCAGTAAGGTGATCACATACCCCACTAAGTCCTGACCCCTTAACTTCTTCTGATAAACCCAGAAGTCAAATATTACTTTGCCTGATTGAGTTCTTGGGATGTTCCAGTCGTAAACGTAGAATTTTATTCTCCTGCAGTGTGCCCATAACAACTGTAGCAGACTTGTCAACTTCTGCCATTGCGCCATCTCTGACTTAACTGACTCGACTTGTTTCTAACTCTCTAATCTACTTGTTAAACGAGCCACATTTTTATCAGTGGAATCCACTTTTTTACCCATCTTTAGTATTGTCTAGGTTAAGTTCTGGATGGCGTTCAGCAGATTGCTCAAAGTCGGTTCTAAATCTCTGCTCAGGCCTTCTGCAACACTGTGTGGTCCTGCTCCCTCAGCTGCCTTCTCACCTTTCCCCAGTTCCTGGGTGGGATATTGTTTTGGTTTCACCGTTTTGAAAGTCCCAAACTAGGCAGGATATTCTCCAGACGAATGTTTATTAAATATAGTAACTCAGTAGTCAGGTGAGGTTTTAAAAGTATTAAATCTAGAGTTTAATTTCAGTGATGAAGTGGGACCTGCAGTGGAACACATTCTGTCGGCAACGCCTGCCCCCCCCACCCCTCTCTCCAGAGAGCATGTTTAGCATTAATCTTGCATTGTTTCACATTTTATGTTGTTGCTATGTTAGCATCTGACATAGTAGCATAACAGCTGATGTGAAATCGTGGAAAATAGAGTTGAAAATGCTGAAGAATAATACGGCAAAATATTTAGAGCAGGCAACTACAGTACTTCATTATGTATTTTATACACCTTAACTGTACAGGAACGTAGGACATGGCTTGATGAATAAGAAGCCAGGGGGCCATTGTGACTGCCTCCTGCAGCTGCAGCATTCAAAGTTATGTAACAAAAAAACCAAAAGAAAACTAAAAGCCTTCCTTCCCCAATGAATTAAACACAGTGTCTAGTAATGTTATTCCTCATGAGCGTGGCTGATTGAACACCTAGAGATAAATGATCTCTGTGAGCTGTTCCAGTACAGATTGTGTTCCCAGCACAGAAACTGCCCTGGCTAGGGTCATGGATGATCTCCTCCAGCCAAGGGATCGTTGAGGGCTACCTGTTTTTAGTTCTCTTCCAGTTTTACTCTGCATTCAACACCATTGTCACCTGGGATTGATCAGCTGAGCGAGTACTGTGGTATGGCAGGCATTGTCCTCTGTTGGTTCCCGCCCTTTTTGGCAGTCAGTTGTCATGGGAAGTTGTAGATGATCTTCCCTCGCAGCTGATAGTGCTGTCCAAGAAGACTCGATCTTATCCTTGTTGCTGTCTGCAGTGTACTTCCTGCCCCTGGGAGGGAGGTGAGTCGAAGGTGTGGCTTGAGTTATAATTTTGTGCCGGTAATGCTCAGCTATGCCTTTCATTTTCTCCTCCTCAGGGGAATCCGGGGTGTCTGTGCTGGAGAACTGTTAAGCCAGAGTAAGGAATTAGATGCCAGCAAGTTTGCGGAGACTTAATCCAGGAAAGATGGAATTTGTTGCTCATGGGTTTGGCTCAGCGTTGGTCTTTCGTTGAAGACAGCCTCAGCCACCCCACCAATGGATTAATTCAGGGTTGACGTTAAAGATACACTCTGCACTTCTGCATGCACTTTCCAGAATAAGGTGTTTCGGCTGTTACAGTTTACTAGAAAATATATTTTCATTTTCAGCATTCCTTTCCAAGATATACAGCCTATTATCGTGGTAGTCCATCTAAAAAGGTTGTATAAACACTTGAAAACATTTGCCTCCTCTGCCAGTCTCACAGCGCATTTGTTTCTGACACTATAGTGCTCACCACGACAACAGACTGACATCAGAAACAGTAATTGTGTGGTTGGCAGGGGAGAGTCACATACATTTTGAAAGACTCCCTGGAATGATTGCTGCATTATCTACAATATTTGGTAGACCAACAGCAGGAGGAAGTAAAACAAAATAAATAACTAGAATACGATAAAGTGAAAATGTATTTGGTGTAGATCTAGTGTTGTTAAGCTTCTTATTATGATAGAGTTTTGCTCTTTTGAGCAAGTTGTTTGAAACCTGGAGGCTATTTTTGATACTGAGACGACACTTGAAGCTCAGGTGTCCACCTCTGTTAGGATTGGCTTTCCCCATCCAAGGAATCTCCAGGCTGTCCCTACTTTGACCTGTTTTGTTGTGAAAGCACTTGTTCAGGCTTTTGTCACCTTGCTCCTGGTCTACAGCAGTACATTCTAGGCTTTCCTGCTGCTCACATTTAGAAAATGCAGCAGCCGCCTTGTGATAGCCAGTAGAAGAACAGAGCCCATTATGCCTGCGCTCCAGGCCCTTCATTGGTTGCCTGTAAGGTGGTGGATTGAGTTCAAGGTACTTTTGTTGGTGTATATAAAACCATAAAAAGATTGGTCCCTATTAACCCTTCCACTTTTTATTTGTCCCAAGGCTAGGTTAAAAAGTTTGTAGAATGCTTTGCCCAGGAATGTCCATTTTGCCCCTTCTGTAGACTTTAAAAAAAAATTTTTCTTTTTTTTTGTTTTGTTCTGGAAAGGCTTTTCCTTCAGCCCTACCCCGCCAGTACTCCATCAGTGTCTCGAGGCTAGCTGTCACTGGTGTTCCTCCCTGGCTTACCCCCCAGGGGCCCACCCCACCCCACTTACCCCCTCAGATGCCATGTCTGGGGGAGGCGCCACGGTCAGCTTGTGCAGAGTCGAGGCGAGGTGGGAGGCATTTTGCATGTGTGACATTTTTCCTGATGTTTGTAGGAGATGCGTGATGTGGTTACATTGAGGCATAAGAACACCGTGCGTCTGTCATGCCTCTCAAACGCAGTGCGCTCCAGTTTGCCAGAGCCCCAGCCTCCACTAGGTGTCATGCAGGCACAGGTGGCCCCCCTACCCCTGGAGGAGAACAGTCCATAGGACACTTGATCCTTCTCCTACTGGCCAGCCCTCCAGCTCCCAGGCTTGCTTCCATACCCAGGTCATTGGCATTGCAAACAGTAGCACCACCGCTGTGCTGGCAGACCAGTGAAAACTCTCTTTTTTTTTAACCAAACTTTTGTATATGTTACTAAATCTTGAAGGCTTTGTCTTATAAGATAGTTAAAAATCTGTTTTGATTTTTTTCTTTTAATTGTAACAGGAAATTGGTTTGTACTGTTATGCCATGTTTTAATGATGTTTGGCTTATGGCACTTAATCCAAAGCGTCTTGAACATATGGAAAGGTGTTTAAAGAGGAGCAGTTAGGCTGGTCCAACAGCTCAACGATAGCGCTACTGTCCGCCATGCCTGTGACCTGGGATCGGAAGTGATCTCGGGTTGCAGGGCACCAGCCGGTTGGGGGAGCATCTGAAGGACTGCTCTCCTGTCCTGTGAGGGGTGAGGGTGAGTGGCTTGTCGGCTCTGTCAAATGACTGCCACCTGGTGGAGGCCTGGTGGTAGTCCGGGTCATAAGCGGCATGTGCATGCCCTGGCACTGTGTGGAAGAAAATAGCCAGGTGGGCATATGTGATGCCCTGTGTGCCTTCCCTCATCAGCTCCATTGCTGGGATCCTGCAGGACAATACTGGATGTGCGTCTTTGGGGGGGGGGCGATGGGCGGTCCTCCCCCCCCGATCCCATCACAGTGGGAAATATGTGTGTGTGTGTGTGTGTGTGTGTGTGTGTGTGTTGCTCAGACTACAGAAGCCCTGTAAAATGGTAGATGATGGGGACAGCAAGGATGGGGCAGAAGGAAACCAAGCCTGCCTTGGCCGAGCAGGATAAAACCCTGTATGGAAAAGTAAAAAATGAATAGTCAGCTTTAGGAGCAAATATGGGGCTACTTGCAATTTGCACCTTGTGTCCAAAATAACTTTTTTTTTTTTTTTACTTACTGTTTATTATGTTAGAGTGTATCTGATCTTACCGATTCCCACCTTGCATTGACTGTAAACAGGAATCCCAGAATTCCTCTGGGCTGACACCAGAGCCAGGCTGCAGCTGTGGGAGATTCAGTAGTCTGCAGTACATGTTAGAGCTTTTATAAGTTTTGATGAGCTGTGCACCAGTCCTGCTGTCCTCCTGGGAGTAAGTACAGTCAGTGGCTGCCCAAACCTCATAAGGGGGAGTCTCTTACATGGTAAGATACACCCAGCAGAGGTCCTATTAACTAACCGCTTAGTATAAATCATTGGAATTGGCTAGAGTGTTTTATAAGTTTTTAAGTTTTTTTAAATTACAAAAGTTACATGAGCCAGCCTGTCGGCGCAGCAGTTGAATTTCCGCTTGTGATGCTGATGACACGAGTTCCAGAACGGACTCGCCGGGGGAGAAGGCTTGAGTGTTTGACGACTGCTCGCCTTCTCCCAGGGGAGGGAGGGAGGGTCAGCAGTTCGGCGCTTGTTGACTACTGTCGGAGGCTGGGGAACAGCACGACCGGCCCCTGCCACATAGGGAGGTGTGACGGACGCCAGTTTGTGCCTTGACGCCAGTGGCACCATGCTTCCGGGAGAAAACGGAAATGGAGCTCCCTGGCTATCCGGATGACTGTTGCTGGCCGCCGCGAGCCCGGACAGTCCAGACCACCTCAGCAGCACCCTGGGCCGAGGTAAGAATAGTGCACTCTCCGCCCCGCTGGCTTCCCCCGGGAGGGGACCCATCCGTGAAGGGTTACCAGGCCACCCAGGGAGGGCTGCGATGTGTTGTGGTGGCTGGCAGCGAGGACAGAGTGCTGGCGGGGTCCTAGGTGACCCAAAGGAGTGGCCGGTCAGGGAGCATGGGAGGAGCACAAAAAAAAAACACAAAAATTACATGGTGCCTCCCTCCCTCTGGCTGTGACATGGAATGCCCTATTCCTAACGTTCCTACACGAGAGACAACCCCACGCAGGATAAGAGGTACAGTGGCTCTGTACACTGATTGACTAAAATTACATAAGTGATTTATAATTGTAAAACTTTAGAAAATTACCAGTGCTGTGTAAAGGGGCAGAACCACAGCACTTTCACAGAACATTCTGCCTCTTAATGCAGCCCAGCATTCAATGCACCTCAACTATTGCTGCGTCCCATTTATTTATGTATTTACATATTTATTTATTGATTTTTATTCATTTTTTGTTGAGCAGGAAAGAATAATTAGGCAATTCTGCCTATTTTCTGTCTCATCCGGCGGGGGGATACAGATGGAAATCAACTAAAATTTAACCAGATTAAGCTGTTGGTAGTATTTTTAGCAAATGGGGGGAATTTGGCCAAGCCACTGGGGGAAATTCCTTTACTCTTGTTCATTCACTGCAGTATTTCTTAGCTGTCTAAGACGTGGGAAATCCATGGGTACCCCCTGATAATAGGCTGGATAACACCATGGTTTATAGAATGGCAAGTGGGCAGTGGGTTGGCAGCATGAAAGATTACATACGTATCACCCCCAATATATTTGTATGATATAGGAAAGAGTAGGCAATGGAATGTCACAGTGGATCAGGTCAATTGAAAACTAGGAAACAGCTATATATGCATGTAGTTTAAAAACCAGGAAAATGTCACGCTTGGGAAATGGAGACAGTGGAGAGCAAGGCGCCAGCCTGGTAGTAGCAACAAAGGAGTGGAGCCCTGTGCTTGTGGACCCAAAGAAAAGAAATCCAAGGCCTCAGATGTAGTTAAATGCTGTTTATAAGTTTATTTATTTCAGATTCAGATTAATACATTTTAGCCGTAGGGCTATTTCACAAAGGTTCCAAGTCAGCTGTTACACAATACAAGACAAGTGGCACAGTTCAAGTTCAAGTTTATTGCGGGAAAACTCCATTGAGCAAGGAGATTTCAACAAAACAGAACAGTACATTTACATGAATACATTGCAAAGACGATATCTGTGGTGTGAAGGGGTTGAAAGAGCAACAATGGGTGCAGTACACTTATTATAATATGACTGGAGTGATTGGTTACTAAGTACATTATAGTTTGGGATAAGCAGCCTGAGTAGTCTTTCTCCGGAGGAAGAGAGGGGGTGAAGAGGAAGCTAGTAGAGAGGTTAGTCAGTCATAGGTATGGCATGGGACACCGTGTCCTGACTAGGTTAGGCAGTCACGGTGGTTTACCTGGGACATGAGGAGGCAGAGCTCTCTTTTATATTGGCCAATCTTACCACATTCTGTGAAGGAGGCTGGTAGTTCATTTAACCAGTGGGGCCCCCAGTAGGACAGGGCACGCTGAGCAAAGGAGGTGCGTTTGAAAGGGACCTGGAGTACACCCTTAGTTGTACTTCTTGTCATTTTGGTGTATTGAGCACATTAGAAAATGCCTTCTGTGGAGATGGGGGTAAGTCCTAGCAGGGCTTTTTTACCAATGGGGCAGGCCTGGTATCTAACCCTTAGGTGCAGAGGGAGCCATCCTGTATTTGAGTATACAAAAACAGCAAAAAAGACTCGCACGCCAGAGCCAGGGGAGTGTTCCCCAGTTAAGGTGGCAAATAATGCCAAATAATTCTCAAAACATACTAACATGCTAAAAAGCCAGCAGAATAGGCTAAATGGTCTGTCTTGTCTGCTCGAAAGCCAGCAACCTAGTGGTTGCTCGCCTTACCACCCCCTCCAATCCCCAAGAGGGTCTTCTTTAGTTTGTTTCCCCTTGTACCTGTCCCACCCCTTCTTGAAGCCCTCCACTGTGCCCTCCTCCACCAGTCTCCCTTGAAGCGCATTCCATAGCCCCACCACCCTCTCAGTGAAAAAATGCTTCATACGTTCCCCCCTGTAATTTCCCCCCTCCAGCTTCCACTCATGGCCCCATATCACTCCCCCCTTCTTCAGCCTAAACAACCCTGGTTCCATTCCAAATTATTCCTTTACATACTTGAAAACCTCCATCATGTCCCCCTATCCTTCTCTCCTCCAGTGAGTAAAGCCCAAGCTCATCCAGTCTCTCCTCATAGGTCCTCCCCTCCATGCCCTGAATCATCCTGGTCGCTCTCCTCTGGACCCTTTCCAGCAGCGCTATGTCCTTCTTCAGATGAGGTCTCCAGAACTGCACACAGTAATCCAACTGCGGCCTGACCAAGGCATTATATAGAGGGAGGATCACCTCCCTGCTTCTGAACGTAATTCCCCTGGCTATGCAACCCAATATCCTGTTTGCCTTGGCTGTAATTCTTCTACAATTTTCAGAGTTATTCATTTTGACATCCACCACCACCACCACCACCCCTAAATCCCTTTCACCCAAGGTGGCATGCAATGTGACCCCCGGTATATACATAGCCCAGGTTTTTGACCCCCAAATGAAGAACCATACATTTCCTGGCATTAAATTTCAGTCCCCACCTCCTTGACCACCCCTCCAGGGTATCCAGATCTCCCTGGACTGTCTCCCTCACTTTCTCACTATCCACCAGTGCTCCCAATTTTGAATCATCTGCAAAAAGACTCAACCTATTTTCTAACCCCTCCCTATATCCGAGACGTAGGCATTGAACAAGAGTGTCCCCAATACTGAACCCTGAGGGACTCCACTGATTACCTTCCTGGGGGAGGATATTATCCCACCCACCATTACCATCTGTAAACTCCCCGAAAGCCAATTTTCAACCCAGTTTAGCTCCTGTCCTCCCACCCCCATCTCTCCCATTTTTGCTATCAGTCCACTATGAGGTACTGAATCAAACGCTTTGCTGAAATCCAGGTATAGGATATCCACCGGCCTATGTCTATCCAGGGCCCCCGTCACTCAATCATAAAACTCTACGTGGTTGATCTGACACAATCTCCCTGGGACAAAGCCATACTGTTTATTATCCTGGTGCCCTAACCTTTCCAACTGCCTCCCAATCCTCTCCTTGATGAAGCCCTCCATTACTTTGCCCACTACAGACGTCAGACTGACCGGCCTATAATTCCCCATCTCCTCCCTAGACTCCCTTTTAAGTATAGGTACCACATAAGCCACCCTCCAGTCCTGTGGCACCCATCCCTTCTGCAGAGAGATATTTAAAGAGTGCAGCCAATGGGGCTGCCAGCACATCTGCCAATTCCTTCATAACCCTTGGATGTATTCCATCCGGTCCTGGCGCCTTATCAGTTTTCAGATTCCAAAGAGCCTCCCTCACTCTATCCACTGTGATTTCTCCCCCCCCCCCCAAAAAAAAAACCACTCCCTCATGCAACCTTCCTACACCTTCTTGGTCTGGTCTAGCCTGTGCCCCAATCTCTTGCCATCCTATGGACTCAGACTGAGACTGACCTCTTGCTTTTACTGGCTCCTCATCTCTCCCATCGAGCTGTAGGGATCCCTTATCACCCTCTGCAAATATTGAGGCAAAGTACTCACTTAGCATATCTGCCTGTTCCCCTGCTTCCTGAGCCCATCCCCCCACAATCTTAATCCTATTGATCTGTGTCCTCTCTTTTCTCTTCTCTCTTATGTATCTATAGAATCCATCCCCCCCCCCCACCGTATATCCCTAGCCAGATTTTTCTCCATCCCTGCCTTAGTGCCCCTCACCACTCTGGGTGACCTTTCTGGCCAACAGCACATACTCCCCAAAGAACATTTAAAGCGTACATAGGCAGCCTTTTATCCCTCACCACGTCCTGCACCTCCCTGGTCCACCAACATAGCTTGTTGGTTCTACCATGCTTACGCCTTATTTTAGTACAAGACTGAGTAGCCTCTTGTACCCCTTCTTTAATGGTCTCTCACAATCTTCCAGCATCCATGTCCGGTCTAACTATGTCCAACCTCTCCCTTAGAATCCTACCCATACCCACCAAGTCTACTCCCCTGAAATCAACCACTACCATATGATTGCGATTTTCCTCCCCCCTAGATACAGCAGGAACCAAACCGTGGCATGGTCTCCACCCGACAGTGGACTGCACACCTCCAGGCCCCTAATTTGTTCACTATCCGCTAGAACAACGTCCAATATCCGCCCCTCTCTAGTAGGTTCCCCCACCTGCTGAACCAGGAAGGCATCCTGAAAGACATCCATCAGTCTCTGTTCCCTGGTTACAGAGGATGTCATGGTGTCCCAATCTATCCCCGGCATATTAAGATCACCCATGACAACCACCCTTCCTTTTGCAAGGTCGCAGTGAGCCTTGATATTCTCAACCAGCTTATCCTCCAGAGCCACCTCTATTGCAGGGGGCCTGTATACCACCCCTATCTTCAATTTCTTCTCTCCCCTCGTTTGCAGTGTTACCCAAATCGCCTCCACACCCCCTCCAGCCTCCTCCACTCCACTAACCATTATGTCATTTGTGACTATCAGCGCAACCCTTCCCACTCCCCTATCTTTCCTGAATATCTTGTAGCCCTCCAAGTTTAGGTCCCACTCATTTCTCTGATTGGCCCATGTCTCTGTAATTGCTGCCACATCCGCTGTTCCCTCAGCCAACATAGCTTGAAGTTCAGGCATTTTATTGCTCATACTCCAGGCATTGATCAGGACTGTCCTCCACCCCAACTTCTCCCATCTCTCCAGTCCCTTCAGCCCTGCGCAATCTCTTTTCTGCCCAGTTATCCTAGAATTCTTAACAAAGTCTCTCCCACTCCTCTTGTACTCCAGACCTGGACCCTCGATTTGAAGTAATCCAAAATGAAAGATTTATTAATCTTGAATGGCTCCAACACTCCTACACCCACGAATGCTGCTACAGGTACCCTGGCACTTCGCCAATTAAGACTTCATCAGGGTGTGTGTACCTGATAATAGTAATCCTTTTTATATGCTTACTTATTAATCACATTGCTGATTTCAACCAATCAGAATAAAGAATACAATAATCTTCATTATTTGCTCAAAAAAGGAAATGACAAAAATTAAAAACAGGTTTCTACAATAAATCAAGTGTATATCTGATTCACACATCATTTTTTAATTTCAAATAAAAAATGTCTATTGACCAATCAGATCGCAGCATTTAATAAATTTCAAAAACCAATTTTTTCGGTTATACTGGGGTACACTGACCCTGGCTCTGGAGTGCGAGTCTTTTTAGTTGTTTTTGTCTACATTGGGGCGGCATCCCCAGACTCGCACCCTGCCCAAGCTTGTAGTGTGGAACTTTTATGTCTTAGTCCTGTATCTGAGATATAGCCTGCAGGTGTGTGTTAAGTGATGCGCCCCCAGTACTAGCCCGCAGGCCTTGTTTAGGAGCACCTTAATCCTTTTCAAGGCAGTGTTGCTCCCAGCGCTGTAGATTATCAGCCCATAGTCGATTGTAGACAGCACCGAGCTCCTAGTCACTAGGCTCAGGGCCTCCGGTGACATTGCCTGCCTGTTGCGGTACAGAAGTCTGAGTTTGATGTTCGCTGTTTTAACCACATGATCAATATGCGAGGAAAAGTACAGGGTATTGTGAAGATAAACGCCTAGGTATTTGAAGGAGCTGACTTGTTCAAGGGTGTACCTTTATGGGTATGGATGACCAAAGGGCTGTTTTTTTTTCTTGTTAAAGGAGTAGTCCATCCAAAACTTGCAAAAAATCTATGTTGTGCAGAGTGTTTTAATGTGTATGTGAAGTTCTAGTGTTTCCTTCCCTCTAACTGCTATTAGTAGTTTTTTCTAAATTAGCCTGCTAGTTTTATGACCCCTGGGGATCTTCATCCCTGACAGCTAAATTGTATTCCTTGTTCCCACAGTGCGTCTTGTCTCATGTGACCGTGATATAGCAGAGACCCAACATTCAGCACACACATGCCAAACAAACTAAATATCTTGGAAACTTTACAAGCGGCACAAAAATTACCAGCAGCAAAGTTCTTTAGGACAATAAGACCTTTATGATGAGGGTAGTCACTAAGCTGAATTCTATAGATTTTAAAATACACCCATCTCTACTGTTGTGAACGCAATGCTTTCTGCTGGATTTATGGTCTCTGCTACATCACTGTCACATGAAACGAGGTGCATTGTAGGACAAAGGAATACAATTAAGCTGTCTCATATGGAGATCTCCAGGGGTCATAAAACTACCCTAAAGCTAGCAGGCTAATTAAGGAAAAACTCTTAATAGCAGACAGAGGGAAGGACACACAACAACTTAACATACAAATCAAAACACTCTGCACAGCATATGTTTTTTGCAAGTTTTGGGTGGACTACTCCTTTAAGGGGCATTGTAAATTGCATAGTTTTTTGTTTTTTTTATAGTTGAGGAAGAGTTTGTTTTGGGAGAACCAGGTTTCTAGTTTTTTGAAGCTGTCCTGTAGGCCCATTGTTACATCGGACTGCTGACTACCTGACACTGAGATTACGGCGCCATCAGCATACAGCAGCATTTTAGCTGGGCATGCGGAGGGTAGAGAGTTTATAAATAAACTGAACAGCAGAAGGCTGTGTATTGACCCTTGGGGACCCCCAAAATCACATCCCTAGGGTCGGATGTTACTCCTCTAATTCTCCCGCATTGTGATCTGTTGTTGGACAAGTAGCTACGGAACCAGTTTACTGTGTCGTGGGATAGTCCAATGGCCAGTGGGTTTTCAAGCAGGGTCTAGTGGTTTACTGTATCGAATGCTTTAGTGAGGTCTATGAAGATAGACCCCACCACCTTGCCACTGTCAAGAGCATCATACAGGTTGCTGGTGTAGTCTATGAGTGTGGTTATGGTACTGTGATTTTTTTTTTTTTTTCAAAAACCCATGCTGTTGTGCAGACAGTGGGGTATACTTGTCTAGGTACTCTGTTAATTGGTCGGATACAATCCGTGTGGTATCCAGTGGAAGAACAGTTCCAACTTGGACACTGAGCTCGGCTCTTCAGCCTTGTCTGGGGGTGGGTCTACATGTAGTTGCCTCCTGTTTTGCCCCTCCCCCCACCAAACTACTTTTGAAGCACTGCCCAGATGATAAAAGTAAGGGAGACAGCAGGTTGAGTGCAGAACCCCCGTATTTCCCGTCAGATGTGGATTGTCTTATGGCTGAGTATAAATGGCAGAATGGCCGTTAAAGACTCTTTCCAACATAAATTGAAGAGAGAAACTGCCCGAGAGTCAGCTGCACACAACTTCCAGAAACTCGGACTCATCTGTTGGAATGTCAGTATGAGTAGGATTCTGGAAGGAACTGTTATTTACAGAAGTAGACTAGTAGTTGTACTAGGATTATACCAGGACGCATGGAAGAAGTTTCACCCATCCACTTTGCAGTTTTGTTTTGCACGTTGTAAGTTTTACCTGTGGCAGGCGAGATGTGCATTACAAATTCAGCAGAAATATAGCAAGTTTGATACAGTTACTAGGATGATGTATCATGCCATGAGGAAAGTGTATGGAAAAGAATGTAAAGCAACACAGCCACTTCCTCTACATAATCTGTGGAGAGTCCTTCCATGGATAACAATACCATATGACAATTAAGATTGTACCTGATGCCGGCCCGGTGGCGCAGAGGGCTGAGGCGCTGGATGCCACACCTTGAACCACGCCGACGACCCGGGTTCAGGAACGGACTCGGGTGCCGGGAGTCGGCAGGAGAAGGGGTAGGAGTGAACGTCCGTGGGACTGCTCTCCTCCCCTGGGGTGGATTGGGGATGCATAGTTGCTGTGCAGTGGTCCCCGGTGGAGACCGGGAGCACAGCAGAGGGATCGCACTAAGGGGAACACCACAGAAAAAGCAGAAACTGCACTGGGATCGGCTGGATGATGGCGACCGTCCCCGATGATGCCCTCAAGCAATCCCGGCAGAGTTACGTCTGCCTCAGCACCACCCGGGCAAGAAAGAAAATAGTGTGCTGGAGTCCCCTGGCTGGTGCCTTCCCTCTTGAAGGAGGGGGACCCTCCCAGCAAAAGGATATGCCAGGCTAACCTGAAGGAAGGCTGCAAATATGAGGTAGGCAGCTCTGGGGGAATTGCAGGAAGGGGTTGCTGGTGGTACTAGGTGGCTTGAAGGAGGAGCAGGTCCCAGTGCACGACGGAGGGGGAAAAAAGATTATTTAAAAAAAAAAAAAAAAAAGATTGTACCTGTTTGGAACATGCCTTCTCTGCAAGCGTAGCTAGACTTGTGGTTGGGTGCATTTTTCCCATTTCCATAACATGGTAAGGGGATAGCTAATACATCTGGCATTGCTGTATTGATATATTTTCTGATTCCTTTTCTTTAGTTTTCTTTTGTCTGTGCTTTGTTTTCTTTTCCTTGCGTGTTTACTTGTATTTCATTGACAGTACAGTGGTATAACTCTGTATTTGACTGCATGATTTATTTTCTTACTCATTGGGTCCGGGTGGCCTTTTCGGATCAGGTTCAGCAGTGGATAGTTCCGACGCCATATGGCGGCTACTGGACCCAATGGGTTAGCAAAAAAATTCCCCTACTCTCTTTGAGAAGTGCTATAGAACAACCACCAGAACAGGCAGATGTGTCCTCAGGAGGACAGCACCCCAATGCTGCACTACAGTGTCAGTATTGGGATTTTTTTCCAGGTTTCTCGCGTTTGGCTAGAGCCCACAACCTTCTAGCCTCATTATTGATGATGCCCTAGGCTTTTATCATGTTTCTTTTCAGCTGTTTGCTCTCTGTTTAAATAGTTGCTTGAACTGGACTCTTTTGAGCCCATATGAAGGACCCTACTTTTCTAAATTGTTTTATCAAGTAAAAAAACGTAGATGACATACATTACATGCAGTCAAAGTTAGACTTGTACAGTTACAGTAAATCATTTGTGTCTCTACATTTTTCATGTAAGAATTATTGCACCTCTATTATTGTAAGAAACCTTAAACATTTAAACCATCCATCACATGAATTCATTTTAGCACACAGTCTAAATGTCTCATTTGTTACGTCTTGTTGATTTATGTCTGACCTTGACATGTAACTACGACTGCTAGAAACCTCTACAAAACGCTTTCATGTAAAACATACACTTGTGCATTTTGTTATGAATTTGATGAATACATTCTTAGTATTGACAACTAATATGTGGCTTACATAAGTAATAATCAGAGTAACGGCTGATATTAGGTCTCAGGTAGTCATTATTGCATGTAATGTGTTACTTTTCAATGAGTAGGTGCTAGGTAAGTTTGTTTTTTTTATGATTTAGGTTCATAGGGATAGTATGTTATGTTGTAAGAGGGAGATAACTTTTGGTCTTCATATGTTGTTTTGATCTTAACTTTCTTCAGGGATGTCCATTTGAATTTTCTGAGATAGGCTTTAAAGAGGACAGGAAATTATTTCTAATTGGTAGCTGTTTATAATGTTCCAGTTTACGGTGATGTTATCCATAAGCCTAAATGATCCATATGTAACTGTACCTGAATAACAAGTGATACGAAAAACTGTATTTTGCCTTGTTTTGTTTTTATGGGCAGCATTCTGTTGCAGTTCTCTTCATGGAACCAGTGATCTGGAGTTTTAACTATGTCACGGTTTGAGGAAAGAACTCTTAAGCATGGTTCTGATGGGACAACAGCTCATGTTTAGCATTCTGTACTCAAACCATGACATAGTAAACACTCCAAATTACCGATTCCAGAAAAAGAACTGTTCAGAATGTTGTTCATAAAAATAAAACTATTGAAAACACAGTTTTTCACATTGATGTTTATTAAGGTACAAGTCAGTATGGTTCATTTGGAGGCAAGTTTATCATTTCTCTTACTAAGAACATTAACTGCTGCCAATTAGCAGAGATTTCCTGTCCCCTTTAAATGTGTTCCTTATACTATGTGCTATCTTTTTAGTTTTAAGTGGTTCCAGTGTGTCTTGCAGCCACTCTGTAAGCTGGCCTCCTTTGATCGAGCCATAGCTTTCATATTTGCCTTTTGGTCACCTTTGCTACTAGATATATGTTGTATTCTGCTGACTGCTACCTCACGTGTGCTAAAATAACCCGAGAAGCATATCTTTGATGTAAATAGGTCTTGCATTCCCTTACTTTCAGTTTCATTCTAGAAAGTTTTTATGTCTGAACAGTCCCATGAAACATGCATCCAGAGTACCTTCTTCCTGTTTACACTTAGAACACAGGGTTGTAGGAGTGTTGTTCATCTTATGTGTCTTGTAAGGCATATAGTATAGGTTATTTTAAACTGTTGTATTTTTAGATATTCCATTAAGTAGTCAGTCAAGAAAAGTTCCAGAGGTCTTTCCTCTTCCATTGTGTTGTGTCTTTGTTTAGAGTCTTATTCCACCATTCAGTTGCTTCTTCTGCCTTTCCGTGTTTTTTTTTTTTAATCAGGCACATGTACCACTGCACTACCAAGCTGTCCACTGATGGATTGCTTAAGCATTTGTTTCGTCCAAGGGGCTGTGCTTTCTCATAGTTCTGCTTTGCCCCAATGGTTTTGGACTGCATGATTTATTTGTAATTAGAAAAAAGTGGTCACCTGGGTTTAGGTTATTCTTGTTTTGTAATTCTCTGAATTGTAGAAACTACTCTCCTTCTATCAAGTTAGCAATTGTTGTTATACCCATTTCTGCCTGCCTTTTGTTACGTTTGATTCTATTGTTAATCTTAAAGTTGTTGTTATTCCACATAGGTTGGTCCAGGCTGTATTTACTAATTTAATTTAATTGCTAACTCTACGCTGCTACCAGCCTTAATGCAGGGAGCCCCAATTTTGCAGTCTCTAAGATACTCAGATGTTAACAAGTTAATGGTCCTATCCTGCACAATAAAATTGGCAGATTTGCTGCCTGTGCCCTGTCTAGGGCACACCGTTGCAATGTCTTCTTTTCCCTGAATTGGCCCTGCTTTGAAGGGAGGTTTAAATACTCCCCTTTGCCTTGCTCACAAAATTATCCATAGTACACCCCCTCGACTTAATGATGTGTAGGCTTTGAAACCGCTCAGGAGAATGCTCGGGTCCTCCAGCCACACTCTTATCGAGTTACTGAGAACTAGGATTTGTGCCGGCAAGAGAGCCTTTAGCTGTGTTTACACTGCTGGAACTCGCCGCAATTTGGGGCGCTCCACTCCTGCTGCGATAGCTGCGCGACTCAATTTTGTGTCCACACGTCTGGTTGCTTCTGTGGTTGTTACCCCTCCGATTGTGGCAGTGACACGCCCTGACGTGCAGGAAGCGCCATAAGGCTCGTTGCCTGCTTTACACACCCGAGTTCAGCAAAAGGCATTTTTAAACAGCAGAAAGAAAGCTGAACTCGGGGGAAGTGCATGACAATGTGAAATGAGTGCTTCGAGTATTACAAATTAGGGTTCTAAACTGGGATCGTGATACTGGGCATGTGCGAGTGTATATGCATATCCCTGGGGAGTGAGAGGATATGCATATGTATTAGCGCATGCCCAGTATCGCTGTCCCAGTTTACAACCCTAATTCATAGTACTCATAGCTCTTTTTTCACACTTTCAAGCACTTTCCTGAGTTCAGCTTTCTTTTTCTTTTTTTACTTGCTGTTTATGCTAGCCCCTGCCCACTGCATTCCACTCCCTTCAGGAGTCGCCTATAGCCTTCTCTCCCCACCCTCTTATCCTGGAGCCCGGAGTGGTCGATCCCCCATGTAGCCGTGGTTTGGCCCCCCCCCAGGTGAGGACAAGCTGGAACCCGTATACCCTGAATTCCTTAGTTTCGTCGGGGCGCCTACTCCGGGACAGGTAGTAGCATCAGGTATCTGGGGCCAGGCGCTCCGTCTACCAGGAGTGCAGCGAGCCATTTTCCATTTTCTCTGCCGTGGCCGGTACTGCAAGTCAAGGCTCAAGCACCGGCGTCCATCCGTCCGCGCCCCTACGTGTGTGGCTTGGGCTTGCTGTACCTAGGTACGGGGTCAGCCAAGCACCGAGCTAATCCTACCCACCCCGAAGAAGGTGGGCAGTCCTGGGACACTCAAGCCTCCTCCCCTGGCCAGCCCTCCAGCTCCCTGGGCTCATTCCTAAACTGAACTCGGGTCGCCTGCTATGTAGCGCGTAAAAGGCTCATGTGCTGGTGGGTCAGCTCGAGTTTAGCTTTCATTCTCCTGTTGAAAAATGCCTTTTTCTGAACTTGGGGTGTGCTACTAGTGCCTTCCTAAATATAGGAAGTGCTGGCTGGGAGCTTTGGAGACATTCATGGGGACACTGCAGGATGCCAGGAGAGAATACATGTTCAGTCGGAGCAAGTGCTGCGGACTGTCCACATACAAGGTAATGTGCTTTAAAGTAGCTCACTCCGATACACGTCCTCTCTCCTGAGTCGCATCAAACCCGATGTAGGCCCCCTTAAGATGCTCAGTGTCCACACTGCCGACTTTGAAGCACATCAGCCCATGCGCAAGGGTTGATGCGCTTTAAAGTTGGCAGTGTAAACAGGGCTTTTGCCTACTTTACCCCTTCAGTTTGGAATGCCCTCCCAGTAGCGCTTCAAGAATGCTCCTCCCTTTGTGGTTTCAAGAAAGGGCTCAAGGGCCTTTTCCTGGAGCGTAGTTTGTGTTCTTGTATTTGCTGAAGGGTTATCTTATGATAAGTACTTGTATTCCACTGTTTACAACTGTGTATGTAACTTGACTCAGCTGTACTATGTTACGTCATACTGTCTTATTGCTTAATTCCTAGTCAAGTATCAGTGATGTCTCTGTAACCTCTGTATTTAACATGTGTGTAGCTATTGTAATCAGATTGCTACTGCTTGTCTGTATTCTGTACCTTGTACTATTTATTTATCTATCTCTCATTTAGCCTCTGCTTGTATACGAACTTACCAGCAGAAACAGGCCTCCCGGTCTATCGAGTCTGCTCGAGTGTGCAGCTAGCACCTCATCTTGCAGCTGCCCCTCCTGCCTCTCCTTCCCAGTATCCCTTCCCCTGTCCCAGCCCCTCCTGAAACTGCCCACCATCTTACAGAACACTATCTCGTCTGTTGAGGTGTTCCATCTGTCCACCACTCTTTCAGTGGAAAAAAATGTCTCAGCTCCCTCCTGAATCCCCACCCCTCCAGTCTCAGCCCATGCCCTCTCGTATCCCGCCCCCTTCTCATCTGGAGAATCCCTTCTGTGTTGGTCTTGTTTATCCCCTTCAGATACTTAAAGGTCTCGATCATATCCCTCCCATTCCAGCGAATACATATTCAGCTCTGTATACTATGTTTTGATACCTGTGTAATTAACTCCAGGTCGCACCCTGAAAAAGGAACTTCTAGTCTCAGTTGGCCTACCCAGTCAACAAAATTCAATCAATCAATCAATCAATCAATAAAATACCTCCAGTGTCTTTTAAGATTTGTAGAAGTGTGGTGGGTGACACCTAGTGGCCATTTCTTTAGTGATGAAGGTAAGGCACTGTGTAATATTGAGGATAGATCAATTCCAACCTTCCTGCATATTTTTTTTTCTATTATTATGTATTATTATCCATTCTTTTTCTATTATTATTTATGTAGGGATGTAAGAATTCTGCATACCTTCTTCTTTTTGCATGTACCGTTCATTAATGTGCCTTAACTGTGTGCCGTTTGCATGGCTTGATGTCTGGTAGTTTTGAGCCCACCATTCTCTGTGGTTCTTAGTAGTCTTTTCAGGTTGCATCTAGATTTGTTCCCTGCCCAAATGAACTTGCTAATGATTCTTTACATTTGATTTAGCCACTGAATTGGTATCCTGTAGTGAAGCATGTTCATTACAAACAGGACTCAGAATTCATCCGTACACTAATCCTCACCGAATTTAATTTGCCACCTGTTGACCCACTACCCCAGCCCCAGCACATTTAAACCCCTCTGTAGATGGTCTTCATCTTCCCTGTAATCAACCCCTTCATTATCCTTGCGTCATCAGCATAGTTAATGACCTTTCGAGAGATCCCTGACTCCAGGTCCTAAGTAAAAATACTGAACAGTAGGGTCCTAATAGTGACCCCTGTGGTACCCCACTGTTTAGACTTCCTTCCAGTCTCCCTTTCATTATGATAACCCACATATGGGGATGATAGTTTACACAAACATTGTAATACTCAAGCAAGACTTGATATTGTGACATCCTGTTCTCTAAACAGCTGTGCAGCATGTGGTGTAAGGTGCACTGTGGGGAAGTGCCGTGCAGCGTGGGGTGTAAGGTGCACTGTGGGGAAGTGCCGTGCAGCGTGGGGTGTAAGGTGCACTGTGGGGAAGTGCCGTGCAGCGTGGGGTGTAAGGTGCACTGTGGGGAAGTGCCGTGCAGCGTGGGGTGTAAGGTGCACTGTGGGGAAGTGCCGTGCAGCGTGGGGTGTAAGGTGCACTGTGGGGAAGTGCCGTGCAGCGTGGGGTGTAGGTGCACTGTGGGGAAGTGCCGTGCAGCGTGGGGTGTAAGGTGCACTGTGGGAAGTGCCGTGCAGCGTGGGGTGTAAGGAAGTGCACTGTGAGAGTGCCGGCACAGCATGGGGTGTAAGGTGCACTGTGGGGAAGTGCCGTGCAGCGTGGGGTGTAAGGTGCACTGTGGGGAAGTGCCGTGCAGTGTGGGGTGTAAGGTGCATTGTGGGGAAGTGCCGTGCAGCATGTGGTGTAAGGTGCACTGTGGGGAAGTGCTGCCCGTTGGAAGCAGGACCAGATTAACCTTTTGTGGGCCTGGTGCCAAAAAGTTTTGTGGGCCTCCATTTTCATGGGGGTTGGGCGGTATTCAGACCTACCTAGCTAGAACCAGCATTACATGGGTGAAACCAAAATGCTCAGAGCTTTGATAACAAGGGGTGGGCGCCATTTCAGATTTTAACAGGGCAGAGGGGGGCATGGGGCAACAACCAGTGAGGGTCAGGTGCCAGTTAGGCCCCTTGCACACAGGCACTGTGCATTGACTGCTATGCGCACGTTCAAGCAGCCGCTGTCTCTCGAATATGAAGCTGATCCAATACAGCAAACTTATGCTGTACTGAATCAGCTCGCACATTCGAGGTGGCAGGTGGCTGCTCAAACATGTGCACAGTGCAGAATGACATGTTAAGATTCAAGTAAATAAACACAATCTACAAGTGTGGATGGAGAGCAACTGTGATAACTTACCCGGCCATCTGGCCGGAACCTGCGGCCTGATGCTTGCCACCAGCCCAGTGAGCCTACCAGTTAAGACCTCCTCCTTGAGTCCTCTCCTCCCCTCCCCTGGAACCGAACTTTCCTGACTGCGACTTGACTGGTCCTGTGCTTGTTGCAGCCAGACCCACCAAGCGTCTGAATGAGACAGAGGAGACCAAAATTCTTTTTGATGCCACCAAGCAAGAGCTCACTTCATCACTGACCGAGCTGTAGCCTATCTGTGACGGTGGGAAAGTGTGTCATGCAACTCGCGCGCTGTGCTCCTCCATGTCACTGACGACTAGGCCGCAGCCTGAGCGCACACAAGGGCAGGCAGGGTACTTGTGCAAAAAATAAATAATGCCACACCAAAGAACAATCCACAACTTCCACAAGTCATGTGGGCGGCGGCTGCCCCTGGGCTAGTGGGCCCCCCTTCAGTGTGTGGGCCACCTTTGTTAATCCAGTACTAGTTGAAAGTGATGTTAAAGTGAGATCCCATCTGCCCATCTCTGTCTGAGTTTACAGTTTCCTGCTAATGACATCACATGCTGTGGAAATGATTATGTTGTCACTGTGAGAAGGTTAAAACATCAACTAGAGGATAAATGGCAAATAGGAGGATGGTTTGCCTCTGGGTTTTTTCATAAACTGATGCTGCTAATTGTTTTTTTGATAAATGTACCTCCAGCCAATCAGTTGGTTGATTATTTGGGTAAATACTCGATCCAGTGCCCACAGCAGCATGGATTTAGAAGGGTACACAACACCACCACAGCACTGATTGAGTTCACTGGTTTCATTCACAAATCCCTGGAGCAAATGGGCAGGAAGGAGGGGTGGAAGAACAATGGGGAATAATAAAAACTGCCATCACAGAGGTAACAAGCCTTTGTGTGAAGCAAATAAACAAAACGAAACGATGTAAGAAACCACTATGGTTCTCAAAGGAAGTGGCAGTGAAGGTTCAAGAGAAAAAGAAAGCATTCAGGAAGTACAAGGAATCACTGAAGGAGCAGGACAGAGAACTGTATCAGTTAAAGCAAAGGAAGCTGGGAGGCAGTCAGACAGCAAAGGCCCAAACCGAGGAAAAGATAGACAACTCAGTTAAGAAGGGGATAAAACCTTTATAGGTACATCAGGGAGGATAGTGAGGCTTAATAAAGGGAGGGAGGGTGGGCAGAGGGTGACTGTAAAAGACAGAGATACTAAACAAATATTTTTGCTCAGTATTTACAAAAGAAGAGGGGAGGTACCTAAAACAAACAGTAGAAACACTCTGAATACAGAAGTTGATACCAGCCCATTTACAGAAGAAAGGGTTCTGAAAAACTCTTAAAACTGAAGGTGGACATAGCAATGGGGCCTGATGGGATTCATCCCAGAATTCTAAAAGAACTAAGGGTAGAACTAGTGACACCACTGACTACCCTGTTTAACAAATCATGGGAGGATGGGGTGGTACCCAAGGACTGGAGGAGGGCAGATGTGATTCCCCTTCACAAAAGTGGGAGCAAGGCAGAAGCAGGAAACTACAGACCTGTTAGTTTAACCTCAGTGGTAGGGAAAATGATGGAATCACTTCTGAAGGAAAGAACTGTCGAGTATCTAGAGGCCAGAGGGGCACAGGACCCAAGGCAGCATGGATTCACAGCGGAAGGTCATGCCAGACAGATATAATAGATTTCTTTGACTGGGTGACCAAAGTAGTAGATCAGGGAGGGCTGTGGACATGGCCTACCTAGACTTTAGCAAGGCATTTGACACAGTCCCACACAAAAGATTAATATACAAGTTAGCCAGCCTAGGGTGGGTCCCAAGATGACAGCCTGGGTAAAGAATTGGCTGGAGAATAGGACACAGAGAGTAATAGTAAATGGAGTCCACTCTGAAGAAAGGGGGGTTACTAGTGGGGTACCGCAGGGTTCAGTATTAGGACCGGTCCTCTTCAATGTCTTTATAAGTGACATTGCAGAGGAACTGGAAGGAAAAGTTTGTCTCTTTGCAGATGACACAAAGATCTGCAACAGAGTTAATGCACAAGGTGGGGTGGAAAGGATGAGAAGGGACTTGGCAAGGTTAGAGGAATGGTCAAATGTATAGCAGCTTAGATTCAACGCTAAGAAGTGTAAGGTAATGCACCTGGGAAACAAAAACCCAGGGGAAGAGTACACAGTGGGGGGTGAGGTATTAACAACAACCAAAATGAAAAGGGACCTGGGGGTAGTCATATCAGATGACCTAAAGGTGGGCAAGCAATGTGAGAGGGCAGCAAGGAGAGCTGGGGGGATACTGGGATGCATAGGGAGAGGCATCACCAGTAGAAAACAGGAAGTTATTATCCCTCTGTACAGACAGCTGGTGAGACCCCATCTGGAGTACTGCGTGCAGTTCTGGAGACCCAGTCTCCGCAAAGATATAGACAGGATGGAAGCTGTCCAGAGGAGGGCAACTAAAATGGTGCAGGGTCTGCACCGGAAGACATATGAAGAGAGACTTAAGGAGCTTAATATGTATAGCCTCGAGGAAAGGAGGGGGACATGATAGAAACTTTCAAGTACCTCAAGGGAATCAACAAAGTCCAAGAGGGTAGCATCTTTCAAAAAAAGAGGTGTGCAAGAACAAGGGGGCACAATTTGAAGATGGGGGCGGCTCAGAGGTAATTTAAGGAAGTATTTTTTCACAGAGAGGGTTGTGGATGCTTGGAACGGCCTTCCGGAGGAGGTTGTGGAGTCAAAAACAGTGGTGGAATTCAAGCATGCATGGGACAGTCATAAGGCAATTCTAGGGGGTTGGGGTAGGAAGAAGTAGGCTGCTGGTTAACTAGGATCTGCAGCTTATCCATTAGGTAGGGAAATGGGCAGACTGGGTGGGCCAAGCTGTCCTTATCTGCTGTCAAATTCTATGTTTCAAGGTAGCCTAGTGGGTGCGGCCTTCATAGACCTCACTAAGGCCTTTGATACAGTTAACCACACCCTCCTCCTCAAGCAACTATCCTCCACTGGCCTCTCAACAGACACTGTGTCCTGGTTCAGAAGCTATCTGTCGGAACGCACACAGCGGGTAAGAATAGCCAGTGTTGTCTCACACCACCAACCTGTCCGATCCACAGTGCCGCAGGGCTCCATCCTGGGACCACTTCTTTTCAGCATCTTCCTTAACAGTCTCCTTTGTTCATGCCACCTACAGGTTCTCCTTTACTAGGATGACGCGGTCATCTTCTCTTGTGGCACTGACCCTGATCCACTAGAACATCAACATGGCTTTAAGGATGTGGAGGACTGGTTCCGGAACCCCAAACTGATCCTAAATTACAAAAATATGAAAGTCATGATGTTCAACGGTGCTCGCAGCAAACACCGAGCCAGAGCCCTTACCATCAGGAACTCGTCTGACGTCCCGCTTGAACAAATTCAACATTTTAAGTATCTAGGGGTAACCTTGGATAGCTCACTATCCTATGTTCAGCATATCGATAATGTTGCCAGTTCTGTGAATATCAAAATAGGGTTATTACACAGGCATGAGCATAGTCTAACGCCCGAAGCCCTTAGACTAGCAATCCACAGCTCCAGTCTGTACATTGCTGATTATGGATTGGTCGTGGGCAGACTGGATGGGCCTTGCGGTCCTTATCTGCCGTCAACTTCTATGTTTCTATGTTTCATTTATGGCTCTGCTGCCAACAGCTCCCTCCGTAGAATAGCAGTGGCACTTAATAAAGCCGTCTGACTTCTCACTGGGGCAACTCGCCTTACCCACACGTGTGAACTTTATAAGTAAACAGGCTGGCTTCAGCTTTCAGGGAGTATCCAATATAAAACCTGCCTGCTTACCAAAAAAGCAATTCTCGGGCCCCTTCCCCCTGGAACTACAAACCTACTCAACCCTTTTTGTAGCACTCAGCACACACGGAGCTTGGTCAACCAACTTCCCTCCATTCCAAGATGTCGGACACCCAGGGACAACGCTCGTTTTCATATAGAGCACCCCTCTAGTTTAATGCACTACCTAATGAAATTACTGCCCTTCCTAAATTGGGTCCTTTTAAAGGCGCTCTTTGTCAGTACCTCACAACAGTCAGTTCCTTCGACTGTGTCCGCTGACAGAGCTTTTGCAGCAATTTTGTCACACCCTAGAGTTGCCACCTTCACCCCCTCCACCTTAATTGTCCACTGCCCACCGATACCCCTTCCCCCCCCCACATGCTCTCTTTCCGCTCTACCCCCGCCCTCCCTACACCTTCCTCCCTATCTTTACCTGCCTTAACTTTGTATACCCTTAACTACCCTCCTTTTTGACAAAGCCCTTGGGCTGCTTGTTTTTCAGGATGTTTTGATACTTCTTACCTAGCCACTGCTAATACTGCATTGCCTAGGTTTTTTAACTTAATGCCTGTTGTAACTTTATGTAATAACAACCTTTTTATGTCCTTGTATTGTTATTGCTTTGCTTAAGTCATTTTGTACTGCTTGTTATAACTTTATGTAACAACTACCTTTGTATGTTTGTCACCCTCCCTTTGAAGTGGAACCTTTGTAAATAAGCTATTTTGTGCTCAAAGGTACTGTAATCCGAGATCTAATAAATAAATAAAAATAAACCTGAATTCTTTTGACTTGAGTGAGGGGCCATGCTGTTATCCACATTGAATTGCATTTGCCATTTGTTAAGTCTAAACTCCTACCGACCTCATTAGATTTGTGTCCTCTACAAAGCTAATTACTTTACCTGAGGCAGTCAGGATTATCAGTAAAAAATATTTAACAGGAGGAGTCCCCGTATTGACTTCTGGGGAACTTCACTGGTGACTTCCTTTCAGTATGAAGTTCCATGCACCACTACCTGACGAGCCCTGTTTCTTAACCAGCTTTCAGTCTGTTGTGCATATCAGTTGGAGCCTTAGTTCCAGAAGCATATGTCACATTAACTGATTGCACGTTACTGACCTTCAGAAGGTTCAGTCATGACTCATTAATAACAGACTGGTTCTAAATGCTAGTCACAGGCTATGCCATTTGGGTCCCCTGATAAACTTTGTCCAGTAACATGCCACTTGTTCCCTGCCTGATGTTCTCTGTACCTTGGGGTCACTTTAGATCCCTCCCTGGATTTACCTTCTTGTATTTCCTTTATATATAAGCCTGTCAAATCTGGGCTAGCCCTAGCTTACAGAGTTAGACATATACTCACTCTGAAAGCTTATATTAACATTGCTAAAGGTGTCCTCCTTTGCTGTAATTATGGCATCTTCTCTTCTGCCAGCTCCTTAAAAACATTGCTGGCGAATTTGGATGCATCCTACAATTATATCTGCCACTACTCATTGTCTCTTAACTGCCTCACTCACCAGTGTGACCTCTATGCAAAACTAGGATGGCTGTTCTCATCTGATGGACATTTTTTTTGCCCTAGGTTGTTTTGCAGACAGACTTCTTAGATCTGCCACCCGTTCCTCTGTCACTGTCTTTCTGCAGTATTCTCACCAATATTAACAATAAATTAGGAGAACTCAAGAGACTAGTGAGTGCATACTGAGAAAATTGATGGGCATCACATAGTGGTGGACTGAAGATAATATGCGAGACAAATCAATTATGGGTTATAAGTTATTCAGGAGAGACAGACCTGGCTGTAAGGGTGGTGGGGTTCCACTATATATAAATATTGACCTGTGGGCTGAAGAAATACTGAGATCTGAGCCACAGGATCATGGAATTAATAGGCATAAGGTTGGCACTGGAAGAGCAAACAGGTTAAGTCCGAGAATATGTTGTGGACCACCAAATCAGTTAATAGTCACTGATGAGTTACTACTGCATGATATAAAACAGTTTTCTGGTAAAAATGATAGGATTCTCATGGGAGACCTAAACCTCCCTGGGTTGGATTACTGGTGAAGGGTCTAGCAACCAAGAACAAACCTTAGCTAATCCCACAATAGACTAACCTTGACCAGTTTGTAAACAGTGGAATGATGGGCAACAATATGCTTGACACTGTGTTAAGTAATTTTGGTGAGGTCATATCAGATTGTAAAACACATGAAACTTTAGGTAACAGCTGCCCACAGTCTGGGCAGAACTAGCCCATTTCAATGAAATAGCAGGATGTAACTTAAATATAGGTAAACCGGGGGGACTTGCAGTTTTACACCCGCCCCCATATAAAATCTAGCTTTTTCTTTAAATGGTATAAAAGTACTTTAAAATATTTAGGTGTTTAATTATCACAGAATCTAGACCATGGGCGCTAGTTAATTTGGAACATCTCATGCAGCAAATAAGTTGTCCTGCCGTACCTGAACCCTACTACCCCATGGCTTCTTTCCCCAAGAAAGAGACAGTCCATATGAATGTTTGTCTGAGAATCCTATACTTTTTACAGACCCTACCTGTCTTCCCTTCACAGATGTACTTTACATTGTGGGACAGGATGGTATCCCAGTTTAACTGGAGTCAGTCGAGGCAAATGGATCATGTTGGGTATGTCCAGGTCCGATCAAGTCTCACCTCTCTTGAGTGCCAGGTATTGAAAGCTTCCCACCTCCTCTCCGTTATTGTTGAGTATTTTTGTGGGGGTCTTGTGGTTGGGGGGGGGGGGACACTGGGAGCCTCATTAGGAATATATATAAAGGTTTAGTAGCGATATCTGACATGACCACGACCCCCACTCTTTTAAAGTGGAATATAGAACTGAAGATGCCTATTCCAATAATCTCTGGTTGAAATCTGTAATTCCTTCATTAAAAGTTACGTCTTTAGTCCCCTTGTGAGAATTCGCCTGGAAATGCCAGAACTGGTATTTTTGCTCTCCTAATGTCCAGGCCCACTATATAGGGCCAGTTTCAAACCAAAATGGACAGGTACGACTCGTGAAGTTTCAAGGGTGCATGAAAAAGAGGTGCGAGCCCTCCAAGACAAATGACAGACACAGAATTCAGCACTCCAGGTTACAAACAAAATCCAAGGAGCTCCGACTGTAGCTGCAGCAAATCTTGATTGCAAAAAAAAAAAAAAAAATTAAGTGCACATATCCACAACTGAAGGAATAGATTCCCAGTGCTGAGTGCTGGATTCTGCATCTGCCACTATATGGGGCCGCAGTATGGGCCCTGTTGGAGACATTGTGGGAGAGAAAATGGCCAATTATACGCAGATATTTTGGAAATGCCCATTCCATCAGCACTTCTGGGAGAACCTAGGTGTGGGGCTATCAGAAATGTTCAATACCCACATTTGCTGACACCACAACTGGTACTGCCTTCTGTTATGGCTGAGGATGTCTGCATCACTTCCTGTACCCTGTTACTGACTTACATTTTGGCAACCAAAAAATACATTACCCGTCTGTGGCTCCTGGAGTTCCCCTAAACCATTCCATAATGCCAGACTACTGTAAACTCTGTATATATTTTGGAGCATCATTCCCTACAGGGGAAACTACCACAGTTCAGGAACTGGTGTTAGCAATGGGCGCTATATATCATGGCACATGATGTCTCTTTTATTCCACAATCGGGCTGCTTTCAGATTGGAGGCCTTTATGACTCTTGGCTTGCTCTACACCCCTACATAGCTTCTGTTGTCCAGAGGGTCCAGAGGAGGGCAACCAAAATGATTTTGGGCTTGGGGGACAGGAGCTATGAGGAGAGGCTCGAAGAGCTAAATATGTACACATTGGAAGAGAGAAGGGACATGGGGGACATGATAGAGGTCTTCAGGTACATGAAGGGGGTAAATAGGGGAGGAACAGCCAGAGTGCTTCGAAGGAAGGAGGAGGGGGCCACTAGAGGGCATGGGTGGAAGTTGGAGGGGGGGAAGATTCAGGGAGAAAGGAGGAGGTGCTACTTCACTGAGAGGATGGTGGAGGGGTTGGTGGAGGCAGAGCGGTGGAGGGGTTCAAGAGGGGTGGGACAGGTACAGGGAAGGGTTCTGGAAGCAAAATCCAATGCAGCAAGAATATCCGGAACTGGGAAGGGAGAAGCCAGAGAAGGCAGAAAGGTCAGCACCCAGGGTGGGGGCTGACCAAACGAGTAGACACGAAAGACTGTTAGGCCTATTCTGCTGGCATTTTAGTATGTTAGTATGTTAGATTTGGCTCGGTACTCCTTATTTATTCTGTTATATTAGTGTAGTCAAGTACAAATATGATACATTGGACACAGAAATTGACACTCCAGATACTGTCTTGTAATTCATTTTTGATTTTTACTTTTTTTATTTGGTGTAACTGCTCTTTATCCACTTCCTCCAGTGGGGTTGATCAGCCCTGTCTCCTGTTCCCCTGAACCGGCCATCATCTCCCCTGGGACCTTCCTTAGTCAGGAGTCTTCCCATGGATGCCCCCTCATGGTGGGGCTGGAGGGAGGCGGGCTGTCTGTCTCTCCCCTCCCCCCATGCACATACATCTACAGTGGACCGATGCTCACTCCCAGGTGACAACGCAGACCCGGGCAGATCGGGCTGGGCTTCATTAAGCCCCCGACTCTTTTCCATGTTACCTCCCCACCCCTGCCACAGGATGTTAAGCATGACCACTCTCCTGGGCCGCCCCTCACCCATTTTCTGAAATATGACAAAGCCCCCTCAGGCCGCTCTCTCTAACTGCAGGCCCCGACTACCAGAGGCCTTCTTTTAAGACTTGATATATGTTCAACCTCTTACCAGATGCATTCATTGTAACTGGATAATTTAAGAAATGCAAAGACTATTTGCCTACATGTACAGCCTGTCAGTATTCTGATATCAGATATTAGCTGCAGAAATGTCCATCAATCTACCACTGTATTCTTGTCTCTTCCTCTTATGAAATGTAACCTAGGAAATTGTTTGTCTGTTTGTTATACCTGACATGGAACCTTTGTAAAAGAGCCTTTGGCTCAAACGTGTTAATCTGCACATGAAATAAATAAATAATGTACACGGAGGCACTTGGCACTGAACGTTTCTTGGCTCCCTTCATGCTGCCTGCTCTACACTACTACCACCAAGCCTCCACCTAGTGTCAGTCATAGGTTGGGCTGACATCCCTCCCCTCCCTGGGAGAGGACAGAAGTATGTCCGATACTCTATCCTCTTCCACCCCGGCCGATCCCCGGTAGCTCAGGTTCATTCCTCAACTCTGGTCACCGGCGTCGGAAAATGCAAGGTGCAAGCAATACCTTGGTCTTTTACGTCACTGGGCCCGCTCTATTATTTTTACTTTCTGACTGTAATCAGTTCAGCTTTGAACATTTATGTCTTCTCTCTGCCTATATGTATGCCCTATTCTGTAAAACAAAAAAAATGTCATCTCGGGTATTTAAAAAAAAAAAAGAAAGAAACTTTAGGTAACAGTGACCACAGCATGGTGGTTAAGAAAAATGATAAAAAAGACTGATATCACCAAATGTAGATCCTTCAGAAAAGTGAAATTTGATGGTATGAGGAAAGGAACTGGAGGAGAGAACTCAATGTGACTGTGAAACAAATGTAGGAACATTTCGAAAATAAAATAAAACAAGTTGAGGTTCACTTTATACCACTGGTACCTAAATATAACAATAGTGGCAAAATCCCTGTATGGGTAAATAGGAAGTTAGCTAGCAAAAGAAGGAAAAAGAAGTCTTTACAAAAAAGCCAGAATGGACGGTGATAAGGCTACCTAGGAATTGTTTAACACATTTTTACCTGGGCAGCCGTTTTGTGTCAGGTTAAGCAATGGATGGTTCGGACATCATATGGTGCTATTCGAGGTATTAAGAACATCCAGAAGGTGAGGCAGGCCCACCACACCAGCGACCTGGGATCGGGAGCAATCTTGGGTTGCTGGGGGCTGCCTGGGGAGGAGGGCGTCTGAAGAACTGCTCTCTTCTCCCAGGGAGGAGGGTTGCTGACTTCGCCACATGACAGCCATCGGGTGGAGGCGTAGTGATAGGACAGTGAATGAGCTGTGGGACTTCTACAGTGTGTACATGCCTGCACATGCATGTGTTGATGTGCGCGCCCAGAGAAAATCATGGTGGTAAAAGGATGGGGATGAGCTCACAAAGCCCTGCCTGTGTGGCCGTAGTCCACTGTACTGTCTGGCTGGGGGAGACAACTGTCCCTCCCTGGCCCTGCTGGGGGGGGCAGAGGCTCCGGAGCCTGGCTGGAGGAGGTCAGGGATGGCTGTGATAGACAAGGATAGGGTTGATAGCCACCAGTCCTACATTAGAGGATAAAAATCTTTGTGAAAAAAAGAACATTCAGAAGGAAACTAAATTGAACACTAGAAAAGCCAAGAGAGAAACAAAGTGATGGAGATTTCCAAAAAATCTAAAGGAAATTATGGAACGTTTTGGACTTATGTTAGAGCCAAAAGTATGTGCCCTCTGAGTATGGAAAACTGGCCATTAATGAGGAGATGGTCACTATGCTTAACCAATTCTTTTGCTTAGTGTTCCATGACAGTGATTTGGAAAACATTACAAAACCCAGTACCTGTAACAGATTGCTGGTAGTTAGAGGGTGATATGTCAGAAACATGTTACATAACTTAGATGCACACAGATCTCAGGATCCTGATGAAATGTACCCAAGAACATCAAAACAGCTAGCCAATGACTGCCATGTCCAATAACATCAATATTAAATAAGTCCTTGGAGGATGAGTGAGATGTCTGGGGCATGGAGGTCTGCAGTGGTAGTACGACTCTGCCAAAAAATAGTAGGGTAAATAAAGAAAACTACAGACGTGTCAGTTTTATATCAGTAGTTGAGAAAATGCTTGAGACTATCATCAGGGATGAAATTGAAAGTTAAGGAAAGGCGGGGCTTGCTTGACTAACCTGTTGGATTTTTTTTGAAATTAAACAAAGCTTCAGATGACGTTAGACCTGTTGCTGAAGAAGCAAGAGGATATGCATGCAGCAAAGGACATGGTTAGATGGATGAGAAATTGTTGAGAAACAGTGCTGCACGGACTGCACTGGCTGCCGTTACAGTGGTGGATCACTTTCAGAGTCGGTCTTCTGACTTTTAAAGCCCTACACGGACAAGGCCTGGACTGCCTGAAAGAGCTTCTGGTCCCCTACTGCCCTGGACAATTGCTCTGCTCAGCTGACGAGAGGTTGTTAGAGATTCCAAAGATGTGCTTGAAATCTTCTGGGGCCCGGGCATTTATACATGTGGCCCTAGCCTTTGGAATTTCTACCCGTTGGTTATGGAAGTGCACAATCATGGAGGGATTCAAACAAACTTTAAAACACACTTGTGGGTCCAAGCTTTTGGTGAATTAATTATTTTTGTAACTGGATTAATTGTTTTTACTATTTTATGATTCTGGATATCTGATGTTTTTTTTTTTTTAAATTTGTTAGCGCTTTGATATTTTGAAAGTTGCCATAAAAATAATTATTATTGTTGGCATGTTCCTTTCCCTTTAATTCTTGCTGGAAGATCTTCAAGCTGGGTCCTCCCACCCACCCACCCACCAGGGTTGTATAACCCTCAGCTCCATCCCGTGACACCAGATCTTCCTTTCCGCTGGAATTTACAGGTTGCCTCCTCTCTGCTACAATGTGTTGTAGTCCCTGGCTCTAAAACCTTCAGATCTGCTGAAGATTATGCTCGTCCGAGCTAGCGATTGTACACTTTGCTTCTCGATAATGGAAGATAAATCTTCCCCTGGTTTTCGCCGATGCCCGTGCAGACAGAAAATTTCACGCACAGACCCACACTCTGAGTGTGTCTACTGCTTGGGTGTCGGCCATGACACCCGGGCTTGCGAGTTTTGCCTTGGGTTCCAACCGAACATCCTCTGATAATCTCACATGCTTAAAGCTGGGTAGGCCCAAGAATTGGAATCCACCGGTGAAATCGAAAGAGGACCGGTTGGCGGTCTCTGCGGCTGCAGGGTCCGCTGAGCAGTTAGAATAGATGCAGGCCTTCGAGGAAGAGGCGGTGCATGCCACGGAGCGTTCCACTCGGCCAGTTTTCGTTCCTCTCAACCTGGGCTCCACATTCTCTGGCTCCTTTCGGGAGATGTGCCTTTCTCTCCTCACTAAGTGCAAGGGACCTTCGGGCTCACATACCTCCCGGTCCCATAGAAAGGACAAGGAACTGAGAGATTCTTCATTTCGGCGAAGACGTTCTTGGGATTGAGAACAATCTCGGTACAAGGAATCTCCAGCCTCGGTTGAGATTGCTGCTTCGGCCGCCAGCTTTTTGGTCCTACCGTCAGGCCAGCCGGCCGAAGTCTCTATCGAAGTTGTGGTTGACTGTTGACTCTGTTGATTGGTTGTTGGCCGAGGAGGTTAATGACTCTCTTAACAAGACTCTGGTCTTGTTTATCCTCAATGAGGAGACCCAGCTTGCTGGCAAACCCATTGAGGAACCGGTCCCGGATCCGGGAAGATCGGTTCTATCTGTGTCTCCCGAGCAACCCAGTCGGCCATCCCGATAGAGGTCGAGATCTCAGACCTCCTCGACCGATGGGCCGAGGAAGGCGCATAAGCGTGCCAAAAAGAAGCGATGTCACCACTCATCTTTGTCCTCCTCGGATGAGGGGAGGCTTTGGTGGAAACTCTGTCAACGCTACCAAGATTTGATGTGGCAACAGCTCATTCTGTCCGAGCAGAAGCCTTCCTCGGTTTTCACCCCGGCCATTACATGGCTTTCACCTCCCAGGCCGAAGCCGAGTCTCTTGGAACCGATAAAATCTGTTCCCCTGCCCATGGAACCGGTGAAACCTGTCCTGGTTCGACCAAAACCAGTCTCTCCACTGATAGTGGTCGAGCCACCAACAAAACAGCCCACGGGAGGGGCTCCTATGAAGGATTCCCGAACGGTCGTTGGTCTTCCTCGAAGGTTATCGGTCACCCTTGTGCCTGATCATCCAGATGCATTCAGGGGGATCTTGGTAGTTGACAGATTTATCCGGATACCTCTGATTCTGATGACACTGACCTTCACTCTCACCCACTGGATGATAAGTCGCCGTAGTCTGTCGATGGAGGAGGGCCTTTCGTCTTTTCAAGGGATTCTCTGCCTTATCTCTGAATCCACGGGGATGCCCCTGGAACCTGTCCCAAAACGGGCAGAGTACCATCTTACAGATATTCTTAAAAGAGGGGATACCCCTACGGAAGCCTTTCCGGTGGCCAAGGCCATTGTTGGCCTGGCCTTAGAGCTCTGGCAGCATCCTGCCTCCTGCCCAGCACAGTCTGCCCGGATGGGCCGCAAGTATGCCATGCCCATTGGGTCCCTCTTGGGGTTCACGGAACATCCCTCGGCTGTGGGGTTAGTGACCGCTTCTGTGTTCAGACATACAGGCAGCTCTGCTGACACAGATAGACCCCCAGACAAGGAGTCCAAGAAAACTAGACCACTCTGCCAGGAAGTTCTGTGCAGCCTCCTCTCTAGGCCTCCATCAGGCAAGTTCGGCCATCATCATGGCACATTTCTCCCATGCCCTCCTGAGGTCCTTGGACAAAGTTCTCCCACATCTCCCCATGGACCTTCAGACTATGGTCAAGCAGGACCAGGTCCTTGCCTGCTGCTAACAGCAGCTTCAGACGGCCTTGGACCTTGGGGACTCTTGTGCCTGCTCGTGGTGGTCATGTTGTGTCACGCCGCAGGGGCTTGGCTGAGGCTTTCCACCTTTATGGCAGATACACAGCACAAACTCACCGATGTTTCTTTCCTGAGTACCGATCTTTGGCCCTGGTGTGAATGATCACCTTCAGCGAATCGAGCAGTCAAATGCCACCTTGGACTCGGCCACTTCTGCTCAAAGTGCTTCTGGCAAGAAGTAGTAGCAGAAGACAAAACCTTTTCCGCATCCTACTTCTGCGGCCTAGCAGCCCTCCTTTAACAGTGGGCAGCAACAGCAGGCACAGGCTTGGCACCCTCGTCCCAAGTCCGAGCAGACTACAGACAAGGAGGTCGGGGTTCAGGCCCTGGACCCTCTTCCTCCAAGCCTGCTCACTGACTGGATAGGGGTTGCCACCCCTGTCCCCATCACGCCAGCTCTGGGTCCTCCCGGGGGGGGTCGGCTCTGCCATTTCAAACAACATGAAGTCTTGCTGTGTTGTGACAATTGCAGTTTGTCCCACCATTGGAGCTGCTCCGGAGGTGAAGGAGTTGACTTCCATGCCAGGCATGGAACTTGGAGCGCGAGCTCGGTTGGAGGGGCTCTGTCTGGAATATTTCAAACTGAAATGTCAGATTCTTTACTCCACCTCACTGAACAGTCGCTCCGGAGATTCCTCCTACTGCTCGGTTCATTTCTCGGTTTAAAAGAGTTTTTCTCTGTTAAATTCAACTGCGATTATTATTATTATTTTAACTGCAAACCGATCGGTTCAAGCTCTGTCTGTGGTATTGTAAGTAATAGACAGGTTTATTTCTGTGTGGAACTTGTAAATGTTTATCGGTTCGGTTTGAACCGATCAGGATGTTTTAAAACTTTATTCTGAAGCATTTAAAAGCTATTTAGAGTGCGGTTCCCGGTTCTTATCGGTTCTAAAAAAAACGGATTTCATTACGGCTTTTTCCACGACCCGTGACACGGTTGGGAACCGATAAGGGTGTCTTGCCTGGCACTGCCAGAAAAAGGGCAAGTTTTTGGTTAGGCTGGCATTATGTCTGAGAAACCCAAAAGAAAAACTGGGCCCACTGGGTTTCAACACTGTAATGTCTGTGGGGAAGCCTTTGCCAAGGCTGACCCACACACCACATGTGTTTATTGTCTGGGGTTTGACCACCCCAATGCAGACTGCCAGATTTGCAAGAATTTCCCTGCAGCTACCCTAGATAAGAGAGTTGGTAGGCTCAGGGAACGAGAGGCCAAAAAGTCCGCTGACCCGGATGGCCAGCCCGGTTCGGTGCCAACCAAACTGGAGGGAGTGCCCTCTGACCAGGGCGAGACTTCCTCGGGCCAACGTAAAGCTGGCTCAGAGGAGCCAGTTCCAGCAAAGAGAACTAGAAAATCAGCAGGTGTGGAGTCAAAAGTTCCTTCTCCAACTGCTGCAGAGATAGCCAAAGCGATCCAAATTGTCCAGTCACTTTCCCCGGTTCCGTCCGAACCACCGCTATCTGGCAAAAGGTCGGTTCGGCCGGTTCCACCGGTTCAAGAATATGATATAGAGGAGTTTTATGAACCAGAGGAGGGGGAGGATGATTATGAACAGTGTGAATGTGACTTTGAAAGTCTGGATGTGCCCATTGAACCGGACATCTCCCAGACAGACCTTTAGGAGAATCTCCCCTAGGCTTTCTGAGTCCCTTCTCATTTTCTGTTTTATAAAAAGTTGCTGAAACCCTCCAGCTTCCTTTGGAGGAGGCTGTGGATGAGCAAGAGGAGCCTGACTTTGTAGAGATGATGGATATCCCAGAGTCCAGGAGATTGTCTATTCCTTTACATAAACCTTTAGGAAACAAACAATAAAAATTTTAAAGCTCTAATTCTGTGCCTCCTGTGGATAAAAAGATGGACAGGAGGTACACTTTGTCAGGTCCTGATACAGAATTTCTTTCACAGCAATGCAGCCATGTTGGGTAGTTCAGGCTGCAGCCTGTGATAAGGCTAATATTCCCTGGCTTCACATCCTCTGACAAGGACTCAGGAAGATTGATGCCGTGGCTAAAAAACAATACATGGCAGCGTCCTTGGGACTCAGACAAGCAAATTATATGGCTTATGTTGCAAGATACCAGAAATCTAGATGGGATACTGTCATGGCTTTAGCTAAACAGGGCCCTGGCCAGCTTGCCAAGGAGCTGGAACAGGTGGCTGCTGATGGTATTGAGGCATCTAAGGTGCAGTTCCATGCTGCAGTGGATTCTAATGATGTATCCTCTAGAGTCATGGCTACATCTGTGGCTTTTAGTAGATTGGCTTGGCTCAGGTGTACTAGTCTGTCACAGGATACCCAGGCTAAGGCCATGGATTTTCCTGTGGTGGGAAATTCTCTGTTTGGGGAGCAGACAGAGAATTATATGAAGAAAATGGATGAATATAGAACCACTTACAGGAATGCACAAGCCAAGGAATGGCAAGCCACTCCTCAGAGGCAGCCCCCCAGGGGTAGAGGCAGGCCTTTTCACAGACCTTTTTACCAAACCCAGGCCTCCTCTTCAGCTTACGTTCAGAGGGAGAGGCAGACTGGGTATGAGCAGGCCTGCTCCCACCCCTCAGCCTAATGCCCCTGCCAAACAGGCACCCTGATGGGATGCCCAGGGCCGGTTCTCCATTACCTGTAGGGGGCAGGCTGGCTTACTTAAATCCAGGACTGGGGTCTTTAACATCAGACAAGTGGGTCCTGGAAGTAGTATAGGTCTCTTTCTCAGCTTCAAAAAAATTTCCGAAGATGAGAATCAGATTTTTTCCACCTGCAAATCCTCTAGAGACTCTTGCTTTGGAAACAGAAGTCTCAACCCTCCTGGCTGTCAGAGCTGTAGAAAGGGTTTCTCCCCTACACCAGGGCAAGGGTCTGTACTCCAGGTACTTCCTTACCCCAAAAAAGACAGGAGAATGGCGGCCCATCCTGGACCTAAGATATCTGAACAAGCACCTTTTAAAACCAAAATTCAAAATGGTGACTCTGGGAATGATTTTACCCTCCCTAAGGCCAGGGGACTGGCTAGCTTCCCTGGACCTCAAGGATGCCTACTTCCATGTTCTTATCAGAAGCTCCCACCGAAAGTACCTCAGATTCGAACTGCCCTCAGGCCATTATCTGTTCAGAGCAATGCCCTTCGGCCTTACTTCTGCCCCAAGGGTATTCACAAAATGCCTGGCAGTAGCAGTTGCTCATTTAAGAAGGCAAAAGATTGCCATCTTTCCCTACCTAGACGACTGGCTCATTGTGGGTCTGTCTCCAGACCAGGTCAAATCACACCTGCAAGTTACCCAGCAGCTGCTTACCTCTCTTGGCTTTCTTCTCAATCTTCCAAAGTCAGTTCTGGAACCTGTCCAGGTACTCACCTTTATAGGAACAAGATATCCATATCCCTAGAATCTGACGGTTACACAGAATGCATCAAGGACAGTAGTTTGAAATCTCAGCTTGAGCTCAAGATTCTATGCTTCTGCATAGAGTAAACGCTAATCTCCGGGGCAGTTGAACAGGAAGGGCTAAATGTATATTGTCAGAATACAGCAAGAGTTCATGTGGTTTGAAAACACAGTTGCATAAGAACTTACCGTAACAGTAGATCTGCAAGAGGAGTTCTTGCAGCAGGTAACACCATTAAGACTATGCTGCCAGGCACTAGGACCCCATGGAAAACTTCTAGCTAGCAGTCCAAGGCGGAGGACCACCCCCGACACCGGCCCCGCCCCGACATCCCATGGTACAGAGGATGCGGACCACTAGCACCACCTCAGTTCACCTGCCAGAAACCCAGCTGACAACTGGGATGGGGAACCGAGGAGTACCTCCCATCCCCCAGAAAGAAATACAGTTACAGAACCCTGGGGGCAGATGGGAGGGAAAAACACCAGTGACTCGAACCCTGATCCAGGCCCTTTAGTGGTAGCAGGATCAGAGCAATCTGAGACAAGGGGTTCCCTTCATCCCTCTATCTCACTCCTTGACCCTTACTACAGATGCGTCCCTTTTGGGATGGGGAGCTCACATGGGCGACTTCTCCACCCAGGGATTGTGGTCCCCTCAGGAATCTCTGCTCCACATCAATCTGTTGGAACTCAGAGCTGTTTTTCTAGCACTTCAGGCTTTTTCTGTATCTGTTCAGGACAAAGTGGTACAGGTCAGAACTGACAACACCACTACAATGTGGTACATCAACAAACAAGGGGGCACTCGGTCTTCGGCCTTGTGCAACGAGGCAATGAAGTTGTGGTCTCTGGCTTATTCCCTGAACACTTCCCTCATAGCAGTTCACCTCCCAGGCAAGGACAATGTCCTGGCAGATGCTCCAGCAGGATTTCCCAGGGCCATCACTAATGGTCACTGGATCCCCAGTACTGGAGATAGTTTTGCCAGATGGGGCACCCCTCAGATAGATCTTTTGCAGTCCCAGACAATCATCAACTTCCACTTTTTGTTGCAGGCCCCAGTGTTGGGCTCAGTCCCCCTGGATGCCTTTCTCCTCGATTGGGAAGGAAGTTTCTCTATGCCTCCCCTTCCCTCTCCTGTTCAAGGTGCTAGTCAAAATCAGATCTCAGCCCTGCAAGATGACTCTGACTGCTCCAGACTGGGCCAGGCAGCCCTGGTACCCACTCTTTCTGTCCTTAGCAGTCCATCTTCCCCTGTGTCTCCCCAGGAACCACAATTTGTTAACCTGTGCCCAGGGGAGAGTTTGGTATCCGAATCTCAAATCCCTCAACCTCAAGGCCTGGCTCTTGAGGCGTTAGAGTTTGCTGACCTACACCTTTCTCATGGTGTTCTCGAAATCTTGAAAGCTTCTAGGAAGCCTTCCACTAGGGCTACTTATAACTCCAAATGGAAAAGGTTTTCCATATGGTGTTCTGGGAAGCATATTTCCCCAGGAATCTGCTGATTTGCCCACTATTTTGGACTATATGGTCCATCTTAATTCTTTGGGACTGAGACCAGCTACCCTGAAAGTGCATTTGGCAGCTGTCTCTGCTTTTATTTCAGCAGGGAAGCCCTCTTCTCTTTCTGCTCACCCTGTATTTTCCAAGTTTTTCAAGGGATTGCTTCATACCAATCCACCATTCAGGGACCCTGCCCCTGCCTGGGATCTTAATGTTTGCATTGCTCAGCTGATGCAACCCCCCTTTGAACCTCTGTCTTCTGCAGAGCTTAAGTACTTGACTTGGAAAACTGTGTTTCTAGTAGCCATCACTTCTGCCAGGCGCATAAGTGAGTTACAAGCTTTGTCAGTGGAGACTGACTTTATTTCCTTTCACAGGGATAAGGTAGTCCTCAGGACTAACAGGAAGTTTTTGCCTAAGGTGGTTTCAGATTTCCACCTTAATCAATCTATTTCTCTTCCAGTGGTCTTCACTGACCATTCCTCCTCTGATGAGAGGAGGTTGCACAGCTTAGATGTTAAGAGGGCCTTAAGTTACTACATAGAGCGTACCAAGGGTCACAGGTTTGACTCCCTCCAACTATTTCTCACTTATGGTGAGGTTGGGAAAGGGAAACCTGCCACGAAGAGATCCATTGCCAGGTGGATTGTCTCTTGTATCCAATTTTGCTATCAAAACTGGGTAAGGTTCCCCTTCAGGCCTGAGGGCTCACTCTACCAGAGGTACAGCTCGTCTCTAGCTGCTGCCAGAGACATCCCTTTCTTAGAGATATGTCAAGCAGCTACTTGGAAAACAGTACACACTTTCACCAAGCATTACTCCCTGGATATTCAGGCCAGGAGGGATGCTCGGTTTGGCACAGCCGTGCTTCAGAGCCTATTCCCTAAGTAGGTTCTGTCCCTCCTCCATGGAGGTACTGCTGTGTAGTCTGCAATTGTCATAATATAGCAAGACTTCATGTTGTTTGAAGAAAAAATTACTCACCTTAGTAATGTTGTTTCTTCTAATGGAGTCTTGCTATATTATGACCTCCCCCCCAGCCTGCCCCTCTCAGAACTTCTACTTTGGGTATGGGGTGGGCAGTCCAGTGTTGGCACTTATTGATGACCATTTTATGTTTCCACCCCTTCTTTTTGGGGTGTTTGGGTGTTGTGTTTTATTTTATCTTATCTTGTCTTATCTTTTCTGGTCCCCTGACTTGAGTCTTGGTGTTGGGGCCAGGAAAATGTGTTAATACTTAAGTAGCCAGTTGGCTAGTATAGATTACAGCTTCCACACAGAACCTTAGTGAGTTTTGCTCGTAAAGATCTGACAGTTTCAGTTTGGGGTATTCCAGACAGAGCTTTTCTGGCCGAGCTCGTGCTCTGGGTTCCATGCCTGGCATGGAGGTTGGCTCTCTTGCCTCCAGGCGGTTCTGATGGTGGGACGGACTGCAGTTGTCATGATATAGCAAGACTCCATTAGAAGAAACAACATTACTAAGGTGAGTAATTTTTTCTTTCTTTCCGTCTGGTCCGCTGTTACCACGGACAGGTGGGTCGTAGAAGTGGTCGGCCAGGGTCTGCCTTTGGAATTCGAGTAATACCCTCCTAGCCGAGCCTGCACCTCATGGGAGGAGTAAGTATCAGCACACACTTGGTCAGCTCTTAGAGACGACATAGCCCAGCTCCTCCTCAATGAGGCAGTGGTTCGAGTGGCAGATCCTGCAGTCAACCCAGGGTTTGTTTCCAGGTACTTCCTGGTCCTGAGGCAGACAGGGGACTGGCGCCCCATTCTAGATCTGCGCAACCTGAATCAGTATCTTAGGCCACGCACCTTCAGGATGGCAACTCTGTCCCAGATCATACCATCCCTAGAGCAAAACATGTGGTTCTGCTCTCTGGATCCCAGGATGCGTTCTTTCATGTCCCAATCCGTCCGTCCTACCAACGGTTCCTCCACTTCAGAGCAGAGGGAACCCTATACGAGTTACGAGCCATGCTATTCGGTCTGTCATTGGCCCCATGGGTTTTCAGCAAATGCATAGCAGTGGTGGCAGCCCATCTCAGGCATCGAGGGGTCAGAGTGCACCCTTACCTTGACGATTGACTCTTGGCAGGTTTCACCCGGCAGGAGGTGGAGCGGTCCAGGGATCAGGCCCTCCAGACCTGCTCTCAATTTGACCAGCTGATCAATGAAACCAAGTGGAACAGGCCATCTCAGGTGATATGCTTCATCAGGTCAGAGGCTAAACTCTTGTCGAGCAAACCACCTGTCGGGGGACAGGGCAGAGGTTCCTCCTCCCTTGCCTAATCATTTCTGGTTGGGCACTTGCACCCTGCCCGGGACATTCTGCGTCTTCTGGGTTACATGGCGTCTGCACCACTATGGTCCGTTGGGTCTGGTTTGCACCCCCTTCAATGGGAGCTGGCCGCCCAGTGGACTCAGCACCTAGGTCATTTCAACCAGCTGATCACTGTGACCCAGAAGATGTGGTCCACTCTCCAGTTGTGGACCGTCCTAGACCAGTTGCAGGAAGGGATCCCATTTGTCTGCCCCGAGCCAACGGTTGTCCTCACGACTGATGCTTCTCTCATGGGCTGGGGAGCCCACACTGGGAACAACAGGGCCCAGGGGTTCTGGACCCTCGGGGAATCCCGATACCATATTAACCTGTTGGAGCTCAGAGCAGTCAGACCGGTGCTGTCAGCATTCGCTCTGCAGCTTCGGGGTCAAGTGGTTCAAGTCCAGATGGACAGTACCGACCTATACTACCTTAACAAACAGGGCGGCATGCATTCCTTGTCTTTGTGCAGGAAACGCTCCGCATCTGGACACTCATGAGCCAACTGGAGGTGCATCTCCTAGCCATCCATGTGGCAGGAGCCTTGAATCAACTGGCGGATGCTCTCACCTGCATAGGCAAGACATCCCACGATTGGTCTCTCCATCCAGAGATAGATAACAGATTGTTCTCCCATTGGGGAAAACCAATGGTGGACCTGTTTGCCTCCAGGGAAAACACCAAGCTGAGGCTGATCTTCCTGGACCCAAGTATCCACCACTCATTCACAGTAATGGGATAGCGCCAGAGGCGCTAGGACCAAGCGGGAGCCAACTATTTTCAGAAGGGTCGGCGCTGAGAGAGGACCACGCATGCTTGGCACCGCAAGACTAGATCTTGTCTGTGTAGGCTATCTCGGCATCAACCCTCCAACCATCTCCGTTCCTTTTCTCCCGCCGTCGAGTGCACTTGGATGTTGACGTCGCTCGTCTGCTGGAGTCAAAGTTTTCGTCTATACGACACAGCTTTAAGCTGTTAAGTATTCGTTTAAATTAACATTTTAGAATTATTTTTCTTCTTAAAATAAGAAAATAAGATTATGAAGAAAACAAAGAAATGCTTACCTGCCATCAACAGAGTTGACCTTGGACAGTAGCGACGACGGTTTGAAGACTTCATCTAAAAGTTGTGGTGGTAGAGGGGCTGTGTCCGGCCTGCCGCCCTTTGCGAAGTGGGGGTCCGACTGCAGACAGTCCTTTGCTCGGGGGTGGGGAGGGCAGTCCGACGAAGCACAAATCTGGCGGTTCTGGGAATCCAGCTCTGCTTGACCTAGCTCTTCTTCCTCGGGGGGATTGGTACTGCTTGTGGTCACCCTCTGGTACATCTGCACGAGGATTATTGGTAGTGGGGAGCGGTAGGCCTGAACGGCTTCAGGGGTTCCCTGCGGCAGTATTCTTCGACACATCGAATCCTTTTCTCTGTCCTGGTGGAATTCGGTGAGCAGTTTCACCTCTGGTGTTCTCCTTTGGAGCAGGGGTTTGTCTTCTGTCCAGTTTGCCTAGCCAGTGGACCCGGTTCTGGGGCACCCAGGTCTCGGAGCCGCCAGACCAGGCCTGGAGGATGGGTCAGGATGTGCATGGTGCCCTCTTGGTGCCAGCGCCATCATGTACAACTCCTTGTGCCCCCCTTTTTTTGATGTAGGGGCAGGTAGCGAGTGCAGCTTTCTTTCTCTGCGCTGTTCTGGTGCTATGGGTGTTATGGCCGATGGCGTGGGCGCTGATACTGTTGGCGGCGCTGTTGGTGTCACGCAGCGCCGATACTGTTGGCGGTGCTGGTTACGATGGCTGCGTGCACACGACGCCGATACTATTAGGGGCTGCACGGCACTGGCGCCGATACTGTTGGCGGCACCATTGTTGCTGCACTGCACCATGGTGGTGCCGTACCATGGGAATCCATGGTACTGCGGGTGGCAATTATGCTGCTCGGTACCATGGGCACCCAATGGGTGCTTTGTGCACCCATGGGTACCGGGTACCTTCGGCACCCTTGAACGCCGGATGCCATGGTCACAGGGTCAGGAGCTTGCAAGGCACCAAGCGAGGGCATCTTACGATGCCAGCGAGGTGGCTTCCAGACTGGCAGGGACAGTGATCTGCATTAGGCAGACGACATGGCTTCGTCTGTCCCGACTGTCACCCTTTGCCCAGCGTAGGGTGACATCCTTCACTTTCCCGAGGACCTGCCTGTTTTCCCCGCAGGGCAAGGAGGCTTCTTCAGGGGCATCTTCCGTCCCCCCAGCCACAGGAGACACCCCTTCTCCCTCAGCAACCTTAGACTGCCTCAGTCTTTTGGTTAGGGTCTCCCCCTCCTGCTTTCCACCAGTAGGAGGCTGAAGAATCTGTTCCTCGGGGCCAATTTCAGGCCCCTCCTGGGAGCTTGAGATTACTCAGTAGTAATGAATTGTGAAGATTGCAAGGGAAGATGTGGAAATTACTTACCTACTGTAATTGTTGATCTTCTCTTGTATCTTCACCATTCATTACTGACTTCCTCTCACCTTCCCCTCATGGGCCCAATTTCTCGGGCGTCTTCCCCGACTCTGCTCGCCTCCTCCTCCTTCCTCTTCCACTCTCTCTGGGTGTGGGGACTAAATCCTCAGGTTCCTTAGGACCTTCTGTTCTTCTCTAAAAATGGGTAGAAGGATTTGAGTGGAGGTTAGCGGTGAAATTTCTTTCTTTTCAGCTGAAGGAACTCTTTCTGATTTCCTGGAAGGTTTTCCTTCAGGAACTTTCTCGGGTCAGATTAACTCAGTCTCCGGACATCAGGGTTAGGCTCTGAAACAGTCCTGTAACCCTCAATCTTCAGACTTAATGGGTGTCTCTTGATTACCAAGTAACACCAGACTGGGGCTAGCAACCCCTGTTCTAGCCAGATTCAGAAATTAACGTTTTGAACTGGTGGTCTGGTCCATTGGCCCTGCCTTCTCCAGGGAGTCGGAAGGAGCACCTTCTCTATCTCTGTCCATCTTGACAAAGAGGTTGGCCTCTCTAGGCGCCCCAGTACTAGCACATATCTGTGTGATAGAGGGTCTTTTCCTTTACCTAGTTGGGTCTCTCTCTCTCTCGAACAGAGTTTGCCTTGGCATTCTGTGAGCTCTGCTTGAGTAAAGGGTAATAGGATAGCAGAATGTGGGAAATATGCCTCTCTTTTTAAGTTGTTTAGAAGGTCTGCTTGAACCATCCTAAATTGTTTTGTCTGAAGGGTCTTTGCTTCCCTGCTCAAGATCCGAGCTGATAAGCTTCAAGCCAATTCCACTAAGGATTTGTGGCAGTATTTTTCCCTCCCAGTATCCACTCCTCTTCTTTTTCTTCCCCTTCTTCTTTCTTCCTTTCTCTTATCAATTCCTCCTCCTCCTTCAGAGCTGCCCAGGGAAGGAGGCCCTGTGGTCTCTTAGGGTAGGATTCTATCTTTTCTGTCTTCTTGTCAGCTTATTCCTTTTTCAGTTTGTTTACTTTCCTTTAATTATCCTTCAGCTCTCTTGCCTCGCTCTTATTCTTGTATTCTTTTTATTTCGCCTTTCCCGCTTACAGAACTGGGATGGAGGAGGAGTTTGAGGCGCCTAACGTTCTCCCCTCACGCACCACGTAATGTGTCGCTGTCGCGCAGCACGCCACTCCTCCCTCCCAAAACTCCCGTTGTGGATGCGCGCCTCCGGCTTACACCCAGCAGTAATGAATGGTGAAGATACAAGAAAAGATCAACAATTACAGTAGGTACGTAATTCCATTTCAAACAACGTGAAGTCTTGCTGTGTTCTGACATATGCAGTTGGGTTCTGCCTTTCCGCTGCCCCAGAGAACAAGGAGTTGGACTTTCCATGGCCAGCATGGAATGTTCACCGCGAGCTCGGTTGAGGCTCCTGTCTGCTGCTGTTTAAACTCCAACTGTCAGATTCTTTACTCCGACTCACTGAACAGTCGCTCCGGAGATTACTCCTTTGCTCGGTTCAAAAAAGTCTGTTACAGTGTGGTTTTTCGCTCGGTTTCTACCGAATTGCTGCTACCGTTCTGTCGGTTTAAGTCTCTGTCTGTGGTACGGTGAGTACTAGATAGGTTTTTCTTATAGTTTCTGTGTGGAATTTGTAAATTGAGGATCGGTTCGGCTGAACCGATCAGTTTCAGGTAAAAAAGTTTGTGTATTTACTTAGAGTGTGGTAACGGGTCCGTCAGACGGTTCTAAAAAACAAAAACCTGATTTTATTACTTTTTCCAAGACCTGTGACACGGTCAGGAACCGATAGGGAGTCTTGCCTGCCGGATTGCCGAAAAAAGGGTAAGTTTTGGTTAGGATTGGCCATGTCTGAGAAACCCAAGAAAAAAACCGGGCCCACTGGGTTTCAACACTGCGGTGTGTGTGGGGAAGTTTTTGCTAAGGCTGATCCTTACACCACCTGTGTTTATTGTCTGGGGTTTGACCACCTCGATTCAGACTGCCAAATTTGTAAGAATTTTCCCAAACCTACCCTGGAAAAGAGATTAGGTAGACTGAGGGAAAGGGAGGCCGAGAAGTCCGCTAACCCGGATGGCCAGCCCGGTTCAGTTCCGACTGAACCAGAAGGAGTGCCTCTGACCAGGGTGATACTTCTTCGGGCAAAAGGAGAGCCAATTCTGAGGAGTCTGTTCTGGTTAAAAGAAAAGATAAATTGTCCGGTTCAGACCCAGAAATTCATACTCCGACCTCCCGGCCGAACCGGCACCATCTGGCAGGGACTCTGTTCGGTCAGTTCCCCTGGTTCCAGATTACACTTCAGAAGAATTTTATGAACCGGATGAGGAGGAGGGAGAGTATGAGGATGATGATGGTGATTATGAAAGTCTGGATGTGCCTATTGACCCGGACATCTCCCCAGACAGACCTTCAGGTGTTTCTCCTCCTAGGCTTTCTGAGTCCCCTTCTCACTTTATGTTTTACAAAAAAGTGGCTGAAACCCTCCAGCTTCCTATGGAAGAAGCAGTGGAGGATCAGGAGGAGCCAGATTTTGTTGAAATGATGGACATCCCAGAGTCCAGGAGACTGTCTATTCCCCTCCACAAATCCTTTGGGAAACTGACACATAAAATTCTTAAGACTCCTAATTCTATACCTCCTGTGGACAGACGAATGGACAAGAGGTATACTCTTTCAGGCTCAGACACAGAGTTCCTTTCCCAGCAATGCAGCCATGTTGGGGTAGTGCAGGCTGCTGCCTGTGATAACAAATATCCCCTTGGCATCACACCCCCCAGATAAGGACTCCAGGAGGATTGATGCCATGGCAAAGAAACAGTACATGGCAGCATCTTTGGGACTCAGGCAGGCTAACTATATGGCCTACACAGCTAGATACCAGAAGTCCAGGTGGGACACTGTGCTGGCTCTGGCTAAACAGGCCCCTGACCAGCTTGCCAAGGAGCTGGAGCAGGTGGCTGCAGATGGGATTGAGGCATCCAAAGTGCAATTTCATGCTGCTGTGGACTCCAGTGATGTATCATCAAGAGTCATGGCTACATCTGTGGCTCTTCGGAGGATGGCTTGGCTCAGATGTACTAGCCTATCACAGGATACCCAGGCTAAGGCCATGGATTTCCCTGTTATTGGTAATTCTCTGTTTGGGGAGCAGACAGAGAACTACATGAAAAAGATGGACGAGTACAGGACCACTTACAGGAGTGCTCAGGCCAAAGAAAGGCAAGCCATTCCTCAAAGGCAGCAGTCCAGGGGCAGGGACAGGCCTTTTCAAAGGCCTTTTTACCAAGCTCAAGGCTCCTCTTCTTATTCTCAGAGGGGGTTCTTCTGAGGGAGAGGCAGATGGGGGATGAGCAGGCCTGCATCCACCCCTCAGCCTAAAGCCCCTGCCGAGCAGACACCCTGATGGGTCTGCCCGGGCCGATTCTCCAACACCAGTAGAGGGCAGGCTGGCTTTCTTTGTCCAGGACTGGAAGTCTCTAACATCAGACAAGTGGGTCCTGGAAGTAGTAAGCCAGGGACTGGTTCTCAGCTTCAAAAAATTTCCCAAGATGAGAACCAGATCCTTTCCACCTGCAAATCCATCAGAGACCCTTGCCTTAGAAGCAGAGGTTTCTTCCGTCCTAGCTCTCAGAGCTATAGATAGGGTTCCCACCCTACACAAGGGCAAAGGATTGTACTCCAGGTACTTCCTAACCCCCCAAAAAGACAGGAGAATGGCGGCCCATCCTGTACCTTAGATATCTGAACAAACACCTTTTAAAACCAAAGTTCAAAATAGTGACTCTGAGAATAATCCTTTCCTCTCTAAGGCCAGGTGACTGGCTAGCCTCCCTGGACCTCAAAAATGCCTATTTTCACATTCCTATCAGGTGCTCCCACAGAAAGTACCTCAGGTTCGAGTTGCCCTCAGGCCACTATCAATTCAGAGCAATGCCCTTTGGCCTAACATCAGCCCCAAGGGTTTTCAAAAAGTGCCTGGCAGTAGTGGTTGCTTTCCTAAGGAGAAAAAAGATCTCCATCTTCTCATATTTGGACGACTGGTTCATAGTAGGACAGTCTCCAGACCAAATCAAGTCACATCTGCAAATAACTCAGCAAGTGCTCACTTCCTTAGGATTCTTTCTCAACCTTCCAAAGTCAGTTCTCGAGCCAGTACAGCTCCTCACCTTCATAGGGGCGGAGCTGGATACAATAAGGGCAAGAGCCTTCCTTCCCCTGGACAGGGCAAGGACCCTTATGGAACTGGCCTCTTCATTCACCCTACAGGTGTCTTGACCAGCAAGGCATTTCCTTCAGCTTCTGGGCCACATGGCAGCTTCCACAGCAGTGGTTCAGGGAGCAAGATTCCAGATGAGGGACATTCAGTTCCATTTAAAAGCCTTCTGGTCCCAAAGAAAGCATTCCCTTACCAAACTAGTCCCAGTGACTCGAACCCTGATCCCGGCCTTGCAATGGTGGCAGGATCAGGGCAATTTGAGACAAGGAGTTCTTTTTGTCACTCAGTCTGATTCAGTGATACTCACCACAGATGCTTCCCTGCTAGGCGGGGGAGCCCATCTGGGGGATCTTACCACCCAAGGGCTGTGGTCACCTCCGGAATCTCTGCTTCACATCAATCTCTTGGAACTCAAAGCAGTGTTTCTGCCACTGCAAGCCTTTTTCCAAGTCTGTACAGAACTAGGTGGTCCAGGTCAGAACAGACACCACCACCACTTTGTGGTACATCAACAAGCAAGGAGGCACTCGGTCTACGGCCTTGTGCACAGAGGCAATGAAGTTGTTGTCCCTGGCCTATTCCCTGCAAACTTCTCTGTTAGCAGTTCACCTCCCAGGGAAGGACACTGTCCTAGCAGATGCTCGCAGAATATCCCAGGGCCATCACAAATGGATCCTAGATCCCCTAGTTTTGAAAGTGATTTTCTCGAGATGGGGCACTCCACAGATAGATCTTTTTGCAGCCCCAGACAATCACCAACTTCCTTTCTTTTGTTGCAGACCCCCAGTCTTGGGCTCAGTCCCCCTGGATGCTCTGATCCTGAATTGGGAAGGGAAATTTCTGTATGCCCCCGGTTCAAAGTGTTAGTCAAGACAAGGTCAGAACCATGCAAAGTGATTCTGATTGCTCCAGACAGCCCTGGTACCCCCTGTTGCTGTCCTTAGCAGTCCACCTTCCCCTGTCTCTGCCCAGGAATTACAACCTGTTGACATCCTCTCAGGGGAGGATTTGGTACCCGAACCTTTGGTCTCTCAATCTCAAGGCATGGCTCTTGAAGAGTTAGAGTTTGCTGACCTGCATCTTTCCCAATGGGTTCTGGATATCCTTAAGGCTTCTCGAAAGGCTTCCACCAGAAAGACTTACAGTTCCAAATGGAAAAGGTTCAATATTTGGTGTTCTAAGAAGAATATTTCTCCAGATTCTGCTGGGTTGCCTACGGTTCTGGCCTATATGGTCCATCTCAATGGACTAGACCTTAGGCCAGCTACACTTAAAGTGCATTTGGCAGTTATTTCTGCTTTCCTGTCAGTAGGCAAGCCTTCTCCTCTGTCATCCCACCCTGTGTTTTGGAAATTCTTCAAGGGATTGCTGCACACCAAATCCCCCCAGGGACCCTGCTCCTGCTTGGAACCTGAATGTTTGCATTGCTGAGCTTATGCAACCCCCCTTTGAGCCTTTGTCCTCTGCAGAGCTTAAGTATTTGACTTGAAAAACTGTGTTTTTGGTGGCCATTACCTCTGCCAGGCGTATCAGTGAATTGCAAGCCCTGTCAATGGGACCTGATTTCATCTCTTTCCATAGAGATAAAGTGGTCCTAAGAAGTAACAGGAAGTTTTTGCCTAAAGTGTTTTCGGATTTCCATCTCAACCAGTCTGTTTCTCCCTGTTTTCTTCACTGACCATTCCTCCTCTGGAGACAGGAGGCTGCACAGCTTGGATGTTAAAAGGGCCCTCAACTACTACATAGAGCGCACCAAGGGTCACAGGTTTAAGTCTCTCCAGTTGTTCCTCACATATGGAGAAGTTGGTAAGGGCAAACCTGCCACTAAGAGATCTATTGCCAGGTGGATTGTTTCTTGTATACAATTCTGCTATGAAAAACTGGGTAGAACTCCACCCTCAGGCCTGAGGGCTCACTCCACTAGAGGTACAGCTGCTTCCCTGACTGCTGCCAGGGATATTCCTATGTTACAAAACAGTCCCTACATTCACCAAGCATTACTCTCCGGATATCCAGGCTAGGAGTGATGGTCGGTTTGGCACAGCAGTACTTCAGAGCCTGTTTCCAAAGTAGGTTCTGTCCCTCCCCCATGGAGGTACTGCTTGGTAGTCTGCAATAGTCAGAATACAGCAAGACATCATGTTGTTCGAAGAAAAAATTACTCACTTTAGTAATGTTGTTTCTTCTAATGGAGTCTTGCTGTATTCTGACCTCCCCCCGCCCGTCTTCCCTCTCAGAACCTAGTTTTTGGGATGTGGGTGGGCAGGAGCAGTGTTGGCACCCTAGGGGTGTCCCTTTTTCACCCTCCTTTATTTTGGGTGAGTGTTGTGTTTTGGGATGTGTTTTATTTTTTGGATTTCCTGACTTGAGTCTTTGCTTTGAAACCAAAAAACCCTTTTATATAAATATAGTTGCCAGTTGGCTAGTGTGAGTTTTACAGTTTCCACACAAAACTTCTAGTGAATATTGCTAGTAAAGATCTGACGGTTGGACTTTAAACAGCAGCAGACAGGGGCTTCGACAGGCTCGCGGTGGGCATTCCATGCTGGCCGTGTAAAGTTTGGCTCTTTGTTCTCCGGGGCAGTTGAAAGGCGGGACCTGGGTGCATGTGTCAGAATACAGCAAGACTCCATTAGAAGAAACAACATTACTAAGGTGAGTAATTTTTTTTTCTAGTAGCGTGGATATGTTGTTCATCCATTCTCTTTGGCATGTCCCTTTCCCCTTTAAATCTGGCCGGAAGTCTTCAGGTTGGCTCCTCCCACCCACCCGGGTGGTAAATACCTCGGCTCTACCCCGTGATGCCAGATCTTCCTTTCTGCTGGAAGATTCAGGTTCCCTCTTGCTACTTCTGCAGTATCGTAGGTCCCGGATACTAATTGATGGTTTTCACTGCAATCGCTTTCTTCGAAACTCGTACGAGTTTACGATTCCGATCCGAGCGCATTGGACATTGAGGACAAGTCATCTCCCGGGTTTTGCCGGGTGTCCCTGGGACAGAATATGTTGCGCAGTGATCCCCACCTCTCGTGTGTTTATTGTTTGGGTGTCGTGCATGACACCTCTTCATGCACCATCTGCTTGGCCTTCCATCCCAATGGTCTGGACGACCGCAAGGTGCGCCTTAAGCCGGGGAGACTGGAGCTTCGTAATCCACTGGTGAAATCGAGGGAGGCAAGCAGGGCGACTCACAAGTTGCTGGATCCGCCGAGCAGCTCACCAAATGGCGGCATTTGAAGAAGAAGCTGCCCATGCATCGGCCAGCCGAGGTTTTTTCGTGCCGCTAAACCTTGGCTCTACCTTCACAGGATCCTTTCGGGAGCTGTGCCAGTCTCTCCCCACCAGGGGTGAGGTGCCCTCAGGCTTGCACTCCTCCTGCCCTAGAAAACGGGACAAGGGCCCTAAGTCTTCTTCTCGGAGAAGACGTTCCTGGGACCAAGAGAGGTCTGAATCCCAGGACCTTGCGGTCTCTGCCTCGTTCGAGATCGCTTCCTCGGCCGCTGGCTTCTCGGACCTTCTGTCAGGCCAAGGCACCGAGACAGAGGAAACGTCCGAACCCGCCAAGATATCTCTCGACCCGATCCAGCTGTTGTCGCCGACCCCGGTTGATGACTGGTTGGAGAGGACACCTATGCTTTCCTTCCCCGATAAGGGGACCCAGCCCTCTGGTATCCCGAGCAAGGTACAGGAGCCGAAAACCTCGGTTTTCACTGACTCCAGCCTCTCCCGATCGAACAGGCCGACCCCATCAGTCTCGATCGAGTACCAGGACCTCTTCGGTCGAAAAACCGAAAAAAGGTCACAAACACTCTCGGAAGAGACGTTGACACCGATCCTTGTCCTCCTTGGATGAGGAGAGACTTCGACGGAAGCTCCGTCGGCATTATGAGGACCTTTTGTGGCAACAGCTAATACTGACTCGTCATAAGCCGGCTACACCAGCCATTACTTGGCCCCAGCTTCTTAGGCCGATGCCAACTCCTCCGGAACCAATTTTGGTGGAGCCACCGCCTAAGCAGCCTCAGAGAGGGGCTCCCTCAAAAGAGGACCGGACAGATACGGGCCTGCCCTGTCGTCTATCCATCACTGTTGTCCCCGATCGCCCTTGGCGTATTGAAGGGGACATAGGCGGGAGACCCTTATATTCAGACTCTTCGGACTCGGATACCACTGGTCTACACTCACACCCCGATGATGAGTTGTCAGTGACAGGCATGGAGGAAAGTCCTTCCTCTTTCCAGGGCATCCTCCGCCTTATCTCAAAGTCAACCGGTATACCCTTGGAGCCTATACAAAAGAAGGCGGAATATCCTCTCACGGATATCCTTAAGATGGGGGATACCCCGACGGAGGCCTTCCCAGTGGCCGAAGCCATTGTTGGCCTGGTCCTTGAGCTATGGCAGCGCCCTGCCTCTTGCCTGGCTCCGTCTGCCCGCATGTACACTGTAGCCATGGCGTCCTTGGCGGGTTTCACAGAGCATACCTCGGCTGAGAGCCTTGTGACTGCCTCTGTGTTTAGATGCGCGGGTAGCTCAGTGGATACTGACCGCCCTCCGGACAAGGAGTCTAAGAATATGGACCATTCTGCCCGGAAGGTGTATGCGGCCTCGTTCTTGGGCCTTCGTCAGGCCAGCTCGGCAGTGATCATGGCACACTTTTCTCACGCCCTCTTGGGGTCGCTAGATGAAGTCCTCCCTCATCTTCCAGCAGACATGCAGACCACGGTTAAGCAGGTCTGTGACCTGGGCCATGCTGTTGCAAAACAGCAGCTCCAGACAGCCTTGGATATTGGAGATTCCTGTGCCCGTTCACTAGCAGCCGCAGTGGCCACTCGCCGCAGGGCTCGGCTGAGGTTATCTTCTTTCCCGGCGGATACTCTGCACAAGTTAGCTGACGTGCCCTTCCTTGGCATCGATCTGTTCGGTCCGGGAGTGGCAGGTCACCTCCAGCGCATAGAGAAGTCCAATGCCACCTTGGATGCCACTCCTGCAAAGGGTTCTTAGGGCAAGAACCAGCAGAAGCGCAAGAAGAAGCCTTTTCGGCACTCTTCTCCTGCGGTTAGACAGCCCTCCTTCCAGGGAGGTCAGCAGCAGCAACAGCAGGCTCAAGCTTGGCACCCTAGGCCCAAGCAGGGTCCCCAACAGCCCCGCAAAGGAGGTCGAGGTGCCGGTCCAGGAGTCTCCTCCTCCTCCTGTAAGCCTTCTCAGTGACGGGTCAGGGGTGGTCACCCCTACACCCGTCACGCCAGTTCTAGATCCTCCCGTGGGGGGCCGGCTCCGCATTTCTTTCCACCTGGTCCGGTGTCACTTCGGACAGGTGAGTATTGGAAGTGGTCGGTCGGGGACTGCCTCTACAAATCGAGCAGTACCCTCCCTGCTGAGCCCGTGCCTCTCTGGAGGAAAGGAACTTGGTTCGCACTCATTCGGCCCTTCAGGACGACATTGCTCAGCTCGGCAGAAGACACCAGGAGAAAGGACTGCTGTGTGACTGAATTTCTCTGCTGGGACTATATTGCCCTCCTTCCCCCCTCCACCCCACGCAAAGCTAGTTCTATTTTTATAGGCACAGAATTTGACTGACAACAGGATCTTCCTGTTTAGGGGCAGGAAGTGAGTGATCACAGAACCACGAAGGACCCACCATCCTAGAAGGGCAAGAGTAGCTCTCCGGCCCCCTCTAGCTGCTGGAGGTCTGCCTTTGAGCAAATAAGTGGTCTACTGCGAAATATAGGATATTCTTGTCTCAGAACAGGACAATCAGGAGCTTAAAGGGCACACAGGCAGAAAGTAAGGAGAGAGAGAAAAAAATAAAACCGAGGAAAGAGTAAGGATTGCAAACAGTTAAGGGGCCAGAAATAAGACATGATTGGAGTGGTGCAGTGGCTGTGGAGCATCAGTCTTCCGGGAGATGTTCTGGAGGATGCGGTGTTGTTCCATCTGCAGGCACCTCTGGGCTGAGGGAGGAGGTTGCTCATCTCCAGGCTGAGTTGGCCAGGATTTGTGGGACCTCCTCTTCCATCCAGGGACCACCAGTGCCACTGCTGTGCCTCAGAGGTTGCCAAGAAAGAGGAGCGTTGGACCACAGTGGGCTCAGGGAGGGTGAGGGTGGTGGAACAGAGGCGTCCTCCCATTGTACCTCTCCACATTCCTATGCCATTCTGGCAAAGTGTGGTTCCTCTGTGGAGGCACCCACAGTGGAGACCAAGGAGGATGTTGGGAACCTCCACAAAGGAGACCCACAGGAGGGTGGCAGGGACCCTGCAGGGAAGGAAACAACTCTTGGTGGGGACATTGTTAGGAAGGTAGAACTGGGGGAGGAAGGGGAGAGGGAGGTAAGGTGCCTGCCTGGCGCCATGGCTTGCAGGGACAGGAAGCGAATACTCAGGTTTGCCGGAGCAGCTGCACAGGGGAGGGAGCTGGATGTCACTGTCCACCTAGGGACAAATGACCTGGCTAAGAAAGGGATTAGAGAAGTGCAGGAAGAGTTTGTGGAATTGGGCAGGGGCCTTAGTCAAGTAGCATGCACGGTAACCTTCTCGGAGGTGCTACCCATGTATGGCATAGGAGAGGCTAGGGTGTTCCACACCATGGGATTCAATCAGTGGTTGAAAAACTGGTGTGGAGCTCAGGAATTTGGCTTCATTGGGGACTGGGGGTCCACCTGGAGTGATGCAAGCCTATACTGGCATGATGGGCTGCATCTGTCCGGAGGGGAACCAGGATCCTAGGTGATAGGTTTAAATGCTTCATTGGCAAGCTTTAAACTAGCCAAGGAGGCACCGAAAGGAGCAGGAAAACCTAGCCCCCAAATAATCACGGGTAGGAGGGCAAACACCAACATAGAGGTGTCGATAGGGAGAAGGGCAGGGTAAATGGAGAAAGTGACAAAGGCAAGAAGGACAGGGATGGCAAAGGGAGTAAGGCCATCAGGAAATGGAGGGTAATGAGTACCAATGCCTGTAGACTGGGCAACAAGCTCCCTGAGCTGATGGCCTTAATGGAAGAGGGATGCCTGGATATCGTAGCAGTCACAGAAACAGGGTACACAGAGAACCATGACTGGATGTTAACATACCAGGGTACATAACCTACAGGAGAGACAGGCAGGGAGAAGAGGGGAGGAGTAGCTCTCATGTAAAGGAAGGGATAAAAGCAACTGAACAAAAGAGTAAACAGGGAGGAGAGGAGGCACTGTGGGTCCTTGGAGACTGGAAAGGCACCACATTCACTTGGGGGTTGTGTACAGACCCCATGTCAGGGGAAGGAATGGACAAGGATATGATAGAAGGCATTCTTAGAATGGCAGAGAAAGGGAGACACTGTTGATGGGAGACCTGAATATGCCAGATGTTAACTGGAGCACATTTGCTGCAGCCACATCCAAGAGCAGGGCCATTCTTGATGCCCTACAGGTGGCAGGCATTAGACAGCTAGTTTCGAACCCACTGTGAGGGAGCACCTAGACCTCGGACTCAAACGGGGCAGTGAGAGGATCTCAGATCTAGAAGTGGGTTGCCATCTGGGGACAAGTGACCATCAAACAGTGTGGTTCACGCAAACTCAGCTACAGAGTCAAACCATACAAAAGTGAGGGTACTGGACTTTAGGAGGGCTGACTTTGGCAAGATGGGAGAGTGCCTCAGAAAAGCACTAGCAAACAGGCTAGAAGGAGGTGTGGAGCAACAATGGGAATTATCAAAACTGCCATCACAGAGGCAACAAGCCTTTGTGTGAAGCAAAATGAACAAATCAAAACGAAAGAAAAGCCACTATGGTTCTCAAAAGAGGTGGCTATGAAAGTCAGGAAGAAAAGATAGCATCTCGAAGTATAAGGAAACACAGAAGGAGCAGGACAGAGAGCTGTACTAGTTAAGGCAGAAAGAAGCAGGGAGGGAAGTCAGAATAGCAAAGGCCCAAATTGAGGAAAAGATAGCCAACTCAGTTAAGAAGGGGGATAAAACCTTTTATAGGTACATCAGCGAGCATAGAAAGACAAAGGGAGGGATAGTGAGGCTGAATAGAATGAACAGTGGGTGGGCAGAGGGGGACGGTGAAAAAGCAGAAATACTGAATGAATATTTCTGCTCAGTATTCACAAAAGAGGAGGGGGATGTGCCTAATCCAATTAACAGAAGCACTCTTGATAGGGGGGTCGATCCCAGTCCTTTCACAGAAGAAAGGGTTCTGCAAGAACTCCTAAAACTGAAGCTGGACAAAGCAATGGGTCCTGATGGAATTCACCCCAGAATTCTAAAAGAATTAAGGGAGGAACTAGTGAAACCACTGGCTACTCTTTTAATAAATCATGGAGGATGGTGTGGTACCATGGGACTGAGGAAGGCGGATGTGATCCCCTTCACAAAGTGGGTCCAAGACAGAGGCAGGAAACTACATACCTGTCAGTCTGACCTCTGTGGTAGGGAAAGTGATGGAGTCACTTCTGAAGGAAAGAATAGTCGAGTACCTAGAGGCCAGTGGAGCACAGGAACCCAAGCACAGCATGGGTTCACAGCGGAAGGTCATGGCGGACGTAATCTAATAGATTTCTTTGACTGGGTGACCAAAGTAGTAGACCAGGGAGGGCTGTGGACATGGCCTACCTAGACTTTCAAGGCATTTGACACAGTCCCACACAAAAGATTAATAGTCAAATTAACCAGCCTGGGAGTGGGACCCAGGGTGGTAGCCTGGGTAAAACATTGGCTGGACAACAGGACACAGAAGGTAATTGTAAATGGAGTCCATTCTGAAGAAAGGGGTTACTAGTGGGTACCGCAGGGTTCAGTATTGGGTCCAGTCCTTTAATGTCTTCATCAGTGACTTTGCAGAGGGACTGAAGGAAAGTATGCCTTTTGCAGATGACACAAAAATCTGCAACAGGGTTGATACACAAGGAGTCGTGGAAAGGATGAAAAGGACTTGGCAAAGTTGGAGGAATGGTCAGAAGTATGGCAGCTAGGATTCAATGCAAAGAAGTGCAAAATAATGCACCTGGGAAACAAGAACGAGGGAAGAATACACAATGGGTGGGGAGGTAGTAACAACAAAAAGGAAAGGGACCTGGGTAACTCATATCAGATGACCTTAAGGTTAGCAAGCAATGTGAGAAGGTAGTAGGAGGGCTGGGGTATACTGGGATGTATAGGGAGAGGCATCATCAGCAGAAACAGGAAGTTGTTATCCCTCTGTACAGACAGTTGGTGAGACCCCATCTGAGTACTGTGTCCAGTTCTGGAGACCCCATCTCTGCAAGGACATAGACAGGATAGAGGCAGTCCAGAGGAGGGCAACTAAAATGGTGCAGGGTCTGCAAGAGAAGCCGATGAGGAGAGACTAAAAGAGCTTAATATGTATACCCTTGAGGAAAGAAGGAGAGGGGGACATGATAGAAACTTTTGCACCTCAGTGGAATCAACAAAGTCCAAGAGGGTAGCATTTTCAGAAAAGAGACTTGCAAGAACAAGGGACACAATTTAAAGATAGAAGGAGGGCAGTTCAGGGCAATGTGAGGAAGTATTATTTCACAGAGAGGGTAGTGGATGCATGGAACAGCCTTCCTGAGGAGGTTGTGGGGTCTAAAACTGTGGGAGAATTCAAGAATGCATGGGACAGACATAAGGCAATTCTTGTGGGGGGTAGGAAGAAATAGGCTGTTGGTTAACTAGGATCTGCGGCCTATCCTGTAGGTAGGGGAAATGGGCAGACTAGATGGGCCTAGCGGTCCTTATCTGCCGACAAAGTCTATGTTTCTAAATTGGTTGGAAGGGAGACAGCAGAGTAGTGGTAAACTGAGTCAGATCCAAGGAGAGGGAGGTCGCCAGTGGAGTGCCACAGGGATCAGTCCTGGCCCTAGGTCTTTTCAGCATGTTTATCAGTGACAGAGAAGAAGGGAATAAAGGGCAAGGTATGTCTCTTTGCAGATAACACTAAGCTCTGCAGTAGGGCAGACAATAAAGAGGGGTAAGGGAGATGCAGAGGTGCCTGCACAGGCTGAAGTGGTGGTCCGGGCAGTTTGTCAGCCGAAATTCAACGCTAAAAAGTGCAAGGTGATGCACACACAGGAACCCCAGAATGGAGTATTGTGGTACTTGTATAGAACAATTTACCAGGAGTAGTTGTTAATGGTGATACCCTGTGATAATTTGTTGGCCAGGGGGTAGAGGATTGAACACCATGGGACTGCTGTACGACGAGGGAGTGGCGTGGTGCCCGGAGTGTGACTGTCCCCTAGCAGAGGCTGGGGGACAGTACACCAAGCAGTGGAGGAGTGGCAGGTGTCCGGTGTGTTATGCGTATGAACTTGCGTGGCACCACCATTGATACCACCTCACGCTGCTTCTGTGTGCCACAGAGTAGGGAGGAACAAGAAAGGAAGAAACATCCTGGATGACTGGATAATCACCGTCCCTCGCAGGCCCTGTACCTGGTGACTCAGGCACGGGCATTGGATCCTTGACCCAGCAGGTTGGATGCACTCCATGCCTTGGGGGGGGGGGGTAAGCCACGAAAGTATGGTCTGTTAAGTCCTGGGGGAAGCTGGGATAACGGGAATGGAGGCCATACTGGGGAGAGAAAAATTACTAACTGAAAAAAAAAAAAAAGAAATTTAGATATCTACAGGATAAGGGGATCAGTGGCTACTTCCATTGAGAAACGGCAGACAGTCTTGATAGACAAATGCCTTCTCTTGTACTTATGGTCTTTGTACCAGGAGTATTTCCTGAGGTCCAACTAAGTCTCTACTTATAGTCCCTAAAGTCATGCACTAATTTAGGTGACCAGGCCTTTTCCATATTTACTCATACACTTTGGAATACTCTTCCATTGCTTGTAAGTAGCTCTTCCTCTCATCTCTTGGTACCACTTTCTGACCTCCTTAGCTTGCAGTTGCACTTGACTGAATTATTTTACTTCTTACTGTATCACATTTTTATTGATCTTGTTACAAACTGTTAACTAGGGCTAGTTATGGTACTATATAGTTATCCAGCTGTTAGCAGCCTTGCTCACTTTAGTTCTTCAGCTGGTTGTGTTTTTTTTTTAATTGCTTATTGCTTTGGTCCACTGTAAAATCTCAATAGTTTTTTTTCCTTAGGTTTTTACTTAATTACTCATCCTGTTTAGCTGTGAATGCTATTTTTGTTATTGACTTGCATTCTTACGTATTGTATTATTGCTCTCTTTTTATTTGTATTGTGAAATGTTTTTCACTGTAATTTTCTGGGTCCTACCAGAAAATAGGCAAGTACTTGTCTGGTGTGCGTTACTGGTCAAAACACAAACACACAATATATAAATATTTCCTGTAATCCAGATTTCCTCCAATTTCTCATGAGGAATCGAATGACATACAACAGGCGTGGGGGTAAAAAAAAATATCTTGGATAGTGACATCAGAAACAGCAACGTATCAAAAATGTTGTTACTGTTGTCACAGTGGATAGTTTTAAGGTTGCTGTCATCATAGTGGAATACTGAACCAATCGGAGAACTGCTTTCACAATGCTTATGACATCACAGTACCTAGTGCAGCACTGAAGCATGTTGTTACAATCAAAGAAAAACAGCTAAATCTTCAAACAAACTGCAGATTTAACGGATCTAACTTGTAAACTATTATTGTATTGACTACAACACCCTGACTAAATGTAGGCAATTTACCATCACTTGCGAGTGGGCAGGACTTTCATAACTCACTTGTGGCTCTGCCACTTGTGAGTTATGGCCCTGCTTCTTCACACTTGAAAATAAATTAAATATTTTGAATCAGCTCACTGCTTATTCCCTGTGAATGCTTTACATGTAGTCTGGGAGCCTTTCTACCTTGGAGCCTGATTCTGTCAGATATTGGAGACTAAACAGGGTCGGTTTGGTCAGTACTCGGATGGAAGATCTCTGAAGACCAGGTGCTGCAGGAAGAGATGTATAGATCACTCTGTATGGGGCACTCTTCCCCTTAGTTATTAAAAAAAGAACATACCAGTGTCCCAGCATGGTGTTATTTGAAGAATGTGCTGGTGTGGGTGCTGTCTTTCAGATGAGACTTTACACTAAGGTCCCGTCTGCCTGTTTTGTTGTTCAGGATGGTGTTAAATATCCTTTGGCACTTCTAGAAAAGAGAAGGGAGACGGAGCTTGCAGCTGACATGAACAGACATGTTCATTGTGACTCCTACTCCCAGTGCCTTAATTTAATGTGTTTTACAACCTTAAATAATTTTAACCACAGAAACTTTGCAACATTCGATACTACTGGATATTAACTGCAGAATTCTTACTTTCATTTGTTTTTGTCATGGGCAAACTGATGAGACCTGGAAGGGCAAGACATTGGCTTCAGTGGATAGCAGCAGCAAGACGGGGGTCGATCAGAATGTTAGTGGGGAGGTTGGGCTGTCAACCAAGGCTATCTTACAGGCAGTGAGGGAGCTAGATGAAAAGGTGTAAGCTTTCAACTCATGGTTAACCCTCCCTGAGAGTAAGCTGGACTTGCCCACTACTTATGCAAAAAATGTCACTTACTCCGTTAACAAGCCGAATAAGGCAGTTATAGGGATCATTATGTAGAACAGGATTTTATGCTTCACCTAGAAGACTTGCAGAATAGAATTTGCTCTATGCACATTCACTTTCTGGGGGTCCCAGAGGGGATAGAAGAGTTGGACCTTGTCTCCTTCAGACAATGTTAAACTTTATTGTAGGTGGCCTTATCCACCAGCATACAGAATCAGACCTCAGATGCTACCAAACAACCCCAATCTGCTCAGAACCTTGGTGGTGACCAGAATGCACCATGTGAAGGATCATGTTCTGCAGGTTTCCTAATCTAGGGGGTAGCTGCATTTACCAGACGGCACACAGATCTAGTGCTTCCTCAACCTTAGCTGTACAACTTCGAGGCATTGGGAGTTTGATGCTGTGTGGGCCAGTCTGAGGGAATTGGGTATCTCCCACAAGCTCCAGATGCCAGCCAAACTGAAAGTCTCTTATGCTAGTGAGGTCTGTCTATTTGGGGATGCAGCTGTTGTCAGCAGATAGCTTGAATGCATCTATGAGGACTTTGTGGTGAAAGTGAACACCTAAAAATCGGAAGAGGACAGCTGAGCTGATTTAACTTTTGTTTGGGATTTTTGTTGTATTATGATATGTTGCAGGACTTCATTTAGGAAATGATCGAACTTTCATATTGTGCTGGCTAGATTTATGCAGTACAGTTGAAAGTTAGTTGTTTTAATGGGATTGTGTGGCTGTATAGTATATATATAAACGTTTTTTATATTTTCTTGTTCCTCAGCGATTATGAAAATGGCAGCTTTCATGTGGCCAGAGTTGGAAGTTGGTGGACTCTGGTGGTGATAACTAAATGCTGCATGACCTGGCACATGGGGAGTGAGCATGTTAATTATGAATGATCTGTTCAGCATTCAAGGTTGCTCTTTGCTAGATGGTGCTCACAACAAATACAGTTCACAGTTCTGTTTCCTGTCAAGGTCCTTTGCAAGGCACATGTGTCTTGGCGTGAAATGCCACAGTTGTTCTGCACTTTACACTGCTGCTAAGCATAATAAAATTAATTGCAAAAAAACTCTGTTAATGCATCAGTTAGGGTTGACAGTACAGTGACAAAAGTTTGGAAATTCCATGTTAGGGTTAACAACCCTACCACCACCTCCATCCTCCACACTCCAACAGCCGTCAGGGTGTGCCTTGGGGTCGTCGGGCCTAACTGTCACCCCATTCCATTTGTAAACAAGCTGAGATGGTACAGTATAGGAGAATAGGGTGAGAGTTAAGCCCGATGACCCCAAGGCACACTCTGATGGCTGTTGGTGTGAAGTAAATTTTATAACCAAACCAGCAAAAGGCACATCTGTGGGGCAAGTCCTTTCTACCCTGCAAATTTCAGCCAAATGTCCAAACCGTTTAGCTGCAGTGAAGTGGCAAAGAACCTTTTGTTTGGGGAGGGGCCAGTACTATACATGAAGTGCAACACTTCGCAAATTTTACCCGAAAAGCAATCGCATAAGAATGCTACGCAATTTGAAACAGCGGTACAACACTACGCAAATTTTGAAAGTGCCGTGTGGGTACTTCTTCGCAATTGGCGACACTACCAACGGAAAATGTGAAAATCATATTTCCTCGAGCATTATTTTCAAAACTGCTGCAGGATCATTTTCCTAGGGTTTGATTGTGTAAACACAATTAGTGGTGTTTACCAAGGGGCATTATTTTTTGAATTACGACGATTTTTCTCCGTTGCTAACTGAAAACAAGATGACGCACAACAGTACTGAGTACATTTGCGACAGAAAAGGGTGCTTGCGCGAAAGTACAACGTGCTTTCGCATGGCACATACTGTATATTTTTTTCCCATTGACTATAATGGAAAACTTTAAAGTTGAATAACTTTTAAACAGAGTAATATTTTTTCACCAAACCTTCAAAAGGCAAATCAGTGACCCAGATCACATATTCCCTGACAATTCCAGACCAGACGGACAAACCGTTTGGGCTGTAGCCCCGAGCAAAGAAATTGCCCAAAAAGTGGTATTTTTCATGTCGTTTTGGCACTCGGCAGTTCTGCAATCGCACATCTGACCAGAACAAAACTTGCCAGATCCAGAGAGCTATGGTACGAGACCGTGCAACAGAGGAAGGTGGAGCTTGCTTTACTTTTGTTACAATTGTTAAGATTTTCAGTGCAGGAAGAGTTTAAACCCACAGCGACGCAATACTGTTTACTGTGTCTGTCCTTGTGCACAGCTAACGTGTTTTGGGGCTGATTGCTTTCAGAGCACAAGTCACCAGGCTGTTTTGGGGCTGGGGAGGTTTACCTGTGTCTGACTTGGATGTCTGAATCTTTCTCTGTTTGATTAGCAGGGTATTTTCTCTGTCAAATTGTCGTGTAGGGCATCTTGCTGACAGGAAGGCAGTCATCGCAGCGGTAGGTCAGAGCTTTTAGCTGATTGTTTCGTGAGGGCACAGTTTAGGCCCAAACCCTTCCCACTCCTCACCCCACCCACCCCTGGAAATAGTTCCTTTATACCTGGGGTTCTGACATCATTTTCTCAAGAGGGCAAGGTGCATATCACTGTCATATCCTCTCTAGCACACTGCACTAACAACATAAGAATACACATTATATAATATGTATATTTCTATATAACAAACCAGTCTCTCACACACACACAAAAAAAACCCTAAGGTAGACAGACATGTGGGGAGTAGTGCAATGTAATGGCTGTGGGGCAGTAGTCTTCCGGGAGTCTTTCTGGAGGCTGAGATGCTGCCCTGTTTGCAGACAACTCTCTGCCCTGAGGGAGGAAGTTGCCCGTCTTCAGGCCGCACTGGACAGTAGTAAGGGAACCTCCTCCATCCAGGGAGCACCAGAGCCACCACCACTACCTCAGAGGTTGCGAAGAAAGTACAGCAGTTGGACCACAGTGGGCTCAGGGAGGGTAAGGGTATTGGAACAAAGGCACACCCAGTCAGTTTTTCCACCCCACAATCCATATACCATTCTGGGGGAGCATAGTTCCCCTATGGATGCACTCGCAGAGGAGACTAAAGAGGTTGCAGACAACTGTCACAAGGGAGGCCCTCTGGAAAGAGGCAGAGGGCACCACAGGGAAAGGAAGCAACCCTGGTGGGGGACCCAACTATTGAGGGATAGAACTGGGGAAGCAGGGAAAACTGAACAGGTGCGTGCCTGGTACCATGGCTTGAGGACAGGAAGCATCCTTAGGATCACGGTGAACAGTTGCACGTGAGCCTGAGCTGGATGTCATTGTCCACCTAGGGACAAATGACTTGTCTCATCATGAGATTAGAGTAGTGCAGAAGGACTTTGTAGAGTTGGGGAGGGGCCCTAAGACAAGCACACACAGTATCCTTCTCAGAGGTGCTGCCTGTCAGTGGCATGGGTGAGACAAGGGTACTTTGCACCATGCAGTTTAATGAATGGTTGAAAAAATGGTGTGGAGCACAGGGGTTTGGCTTCATTGGTGACTGGGGTTCCACCTGAGGACACTAGCCTATACTGGCAAGATGGTCTGCATCTGTCCAGGAAGGGAACAAGTCTTTTGGTCAATCGGTTTAAATGCTTCATTGGCAAGCTTTTAAACTAATCGGGGGGGGGGGGGCACTGCTAAGCAGCAGGAAAATCCCAGCCTTCCCCTACAAAACAGGGTACTAAATGGAAAAAAAGACCAAGGTAGAAAGGTCAGTGGGGGATGCTGCTACAGAAGGTAAAGCCATCAAAAAATGGAGAGCAATGAGTACCAATGCCCGTAGTCTGGGTAACGAGCTTCTTGAATTAGTGGCCTTGATGGAGGAGGAACATCTGGATATCGTGGCAGTCACAGAAACATGGTACACACAGAACCATGACTGGGGCGTAAACATGCCAGGATACACTATCTACAGGAGGGACAGGGAGGGTAAAAGAGGAGGAGGAGGAGTAGCTCTCTACATAAGGGAAGGAATCAAAGCAACAGAACAAAAGGGTAAGCAGGGAGGAAGAAGAAGCACTGTGGGTCAATTTGGAGGCAGGCAATGGCACCACAATCCGCACAGGGGTTGTGTATAGACCCCCCTCTCAGGGGGAGGAAATGGACAAGGAAATGATAGAAAGTATACTTAGAATGGCAGATAAAGGGGAGATACTGCTGATGGGTGATCTGAATATGCCAGATGTTAACTGGAGTGCAGTTGCAGCAGCCACTTCTAAGAGTGGGGTTATTCTAGATGCCCTACAGGGGGCATGCCTTAGACAACTAGTATTGGAACCCACTCGAGAGGAAGCAATCTTAGACCTGGTTCTCTCAAATGGAGATGGAGAGAGGATCACAGATGTAGAAGTGGGTAGCCATCTGGGGACTAGCGACCATCGAACAGTATGGTTCACAATAAACACAGCAATAGAGTCAAGCCATACAAAGGCAAAAGTACTGGACTTCAGGAAGGCTGACTTTGCCAAAATGGGTGAGTGCCTAAGGAATGCACTAGCAAATGGGCAGGAAGGAGGGGTGGAAGAACTATGGGGAATAATAAAAACTGCCATCACAGAGGTAACAAGCCTTTGTGTGAAGCAAATAAACAAAACGATGTAAGAAACCACTATGGTTCTCAAAGGAGGTAGCAGTGAAGGTTCAAGAGAAAAAGAAAGCATTCAGAAAGTACAAGGAATCACAGAAGGAGCAAGACAGAGAATTGTATCAGTTAAAACAAAAGGAAGCTGGGAAGGCAGAACAGCAAAGGCCCGAACCGAGGAAAAGATAGCCAACTCAGTTAAGAAGGGGAATAAAACCTTTTTTAGGTACATCAGGGAGGAAGGAAGACTAAGGGAAGGATAGTGAGGTTTAATAAAGGGGAAGGGGGTGGGCAGAGGGTGACGGTGAAAAGGCAGAGATACTAAACAAATATTTTTGCTCAATATTTACAAATGAAGAGGGGGAGGAACCTAAAACAAACAATAGAAACACTCTGAATACAGAAGTTGATACCAGCCCATTTACAGAAGAAAGGGTTCTTAAAGAACTCTTAAAACTGAAGGTGGACAAAGCAATGGGGCCTGATGGGATTCATCCCAGAATTCTAAAAGAACTAAGGGTAGAACTAGTGACACCACTGACTACCCTCTTTAACAAATCATGGGAGGATGGGGTGGTACCTGAGGACTGGAGTAGGGCAGATGTGATTCCCCTTCACAAAAGTGGGAGCAGGGCAGAAGCAGGAAACTACAGACCTGTTAGTTTAACCTCAGTGATAGGGAAAATGATGGAATCACTTGAGGAAAGAATTGTCAAGTACCTAGAGGCCAGAGGGGCACAGGACCCAACGCAGCATGGATTCACAGCAGGAAGGTCATGCCAGACGAATATAATAGACTTTGACTGGGTGACCAAAGTAGTAGATCAGGGAGGGGCTGTGGACATGGCCTACCTAGACTTTAGCAAGGCATTTGACACAGTCGCATCACAAAAGATTAATATACAAGTTAGCTAGCCTGGGAGGGGTCCTAAGATGGTAGCCTGGGTAAAGAATTGGCTGGAGAATAGGACACAGAGGGTAATAGTAAATGGAGTCCACTCTGAAGAAAGGGAGGTTACTAGTGGGGTACGGCAGGGTTCAGTATTAGGACTATTCCTCTTCAATGTCTTTATAAGCGACATTGCAGAGGAACTGGAAGGAATAGTATGTCTCTTTGCAGATGACACAAAGATCTGCAACAGAGTTGATGCACAGGGTGGGGTGGAAAGGATGAGAAGGGACTTGGCAAGGTTAGAGGAATGGTCAAATGTATGGCAGCTTAGATTCAGTGCTAAGAAGTGCAAGGTAATGCACCTGGGAAACAAAAACCCAGGGGAAGAGTACACAGTGGGGGGTGAGATACTAACAACAACAAAAATGGAAAGGGACCTGGGGGTAGTCGTATCAGATGACTTAAAGGTGGGCAAGCAATGTGAGAGGGCAGTAAGGAGGCTGGGGGGATACTGGGATGCATAGGGAGAGGCATCACCAGTAGAAAACAGGAAGTTGTTATCCCTCTGTACAGACAGCTGGTGAGGCCCCATCTGGAGTACTGTGTGCAGTTCTGCCCAATCTCCAAGTAAGGACATAGACAAGATGGAAGCTGTCCAGAGGAGGGCAAATAAAATGGTGCAGGGTCTGCACCAGAAGACATATGGAGAGACTAAAGGAGCTTAATATGTATAGCCTCGAGGAAAGGAGGAGAGGGGACATGATAGAAACTTTAGTACCTCAAGGAATCAACAAAGTCCAAGAGGGTAGCATCTTTCAAAAAAAGAGGTGTGCAAGAACAAGGGGGCACAATTTGAAGATGGGGGGCGGTTCAGAGGTAATGTAAGGAGGTATTTTTTCACAGAGAGGGTTGTGGATGCATGGAATGGCCTTCCGGAGGAGGTTGTGGAGTCAAAAACTGTGGTTGAATTCAAGCATGCATGGGAAAATCATAAGGCAGTTCTAGGGGGTGGGAGTAGAAAGAAGTAGGCTGCTGGTTAACTAGGATCTGCAGCTTATCCATTAGGTAGGGAAATGGGCAGACTGGGTGGGCCAAGCGGTCCTTATCTGCCGTGAAATTCTATGTTTCTATGTGCATGCAAAATTTAAGGCAAATTGGTAGTATGGCTGCAAAGTTATTAAAGTGCTAAATCTTTGGTTTAACATAGATGTGGCTGGGCAACCCTAACTATAATACTGTCTGTCTTTTTTTTTTTCACCAGTACGAAAGTCAGCTTAAGACTTTATTTTCTGGAAATAAGACTTGGGGCCTGGTTTTCTGAGGGGAACTGTAAATTTGAATTATGTCTGCCATCCCTTTACTCCGTTTAACTCTCTGCTATAGCAGGTGTTGCAAAACAGTCAGTTGGCAGTTCTCTTATAGTTGCTGTGCAGATGACCTTCACACTGTCTTTATGGCAGGGTTTAGCACACTTGACTTGCCAGAATTCATGACTAAATATCAGTTCAGTTAAAAATGGTTCCCTAAGTTTGGAAGGTACTGAATTGTGTAATAGTTGCACAAATGCTTGATTTTGCTGTAAACAGTGCACATTTTTGAATTGGGTTAGAATGGTTCAATACCCTAGAGCAGGGTTATCGTGGTGTATTACCTTGAGAGCAGAAAGCACTGGGAGTGAGCACTTAACATACTAAAAGCCAGCAGAATAGGCCTGTCTTTCATGTCTGCTCGGTATCCAGCCCTTAGCAGGCGCTCCCCCCCCCCACCCCCATGAGGGTCAGTCTTGGCTTCAGTACCCCCATGCATCTATCCCACCCCTTCTTGATGCCCTCCACAGTGTCTTGCCCGACCAGCTCCCGGGTAATGCATTCCATGGCTCCACCACCTCTCTGTGAAGTAATGCCTTCTACATTCTCCCCATAGGTTCCTTCCTCCAGTTTCCATTTATGCTCCCTGGCTTGCCCTTTGTTTGTCCTGAACATTTCATTTGTTCCACCCTTGTTAATCCCTTTACATATTTGAAAACCTCAATCATGTCCCCCATCTCTCCTCTTCTCCAGTGAGTACAGCCCAAGGGCTTGCAGCCTGTCCTCATAGGTCCTATCCCCATGCCCCGGATCATCCGAAAGTTCCTCCTTGGACCCTCTCCAACAGTACTATGTCCTTCTTAAAGCTGCCTCCAGAATTGCACGCAATACTCAAGGTGCGGCCTAACCAGGGCATTGTACAGGGGTAGGATCACCTCACTCCTCCTGGACGTTATTCCCTGGGCTATGCAGCCCAGCAACTTGTTTGCCTTTGTCGCCATTCTTCTGCAGTTCTCACTGCTGTTCATTTTGGTGTCTACCACCACCACGAAGTCCCTTTCTCCTGTAGTGGCCTGCAGTGGAACTCCTCCCAAGGTATAAACATGCCCTGGGTTCCCGACCCCCCAGATGCAACACTCTATACTTCTCCGGGTTAAACCTAAGCCCCTACCTCCTTGCCCAGTCCTCCAGGGTGTCCAAATCCCTCTGAACTGCCACCCTTGCTTCCTCTCTGTTGTCCAATGCTCCCAGCTTAGAGTCGTCCGCGAAAAGACTCATCCTACTCCTAACTCTTGTCCCTGTATCGGAGACATAGGCGTTGAAAAGGAGTGGCCCCAGTACCGACCCCTGTGGCACCCCACTGACGACCTTCCTAGGGGAGGAGACAGTCCCTCTTACCACCACCCTCTGTGTTCTATCTGTAAGCCAGTTTCCCACCCATCTAAGCAACTGTCTTCCCACTCCCCTCTCCCCCAACTTTGCCAACAGCCCGCAGTGGGGAACCGAGTCGAATGCCTTACTAAAGTCCAGATAAAAGACATCCACTGGACTCTGTCTGTCCAGGGTCCCTGTCACCCAGTCATAGAAATCTATGAGGTTGGTCTGGCACGATCTCCGTGGGACAAAACCATATTGCTTATCATCTATGCATCCCAGCCTATCCAGTTGCCTCCCGAGCATCCCTTTGATGAATCCCTCCATTAGCTTGCCTACCACTGACATTAGGCTGACAGGCCTGTAATTCCCCATCTCCTCCCTCAACCCCCCTTTGTGGATGGGCACCACTTGAGCCACCCTCCAATCCTGGGGCACCCTTCCTGTCTGGAGGGAAGCATTGAACAGCCCAGCTAGTGGAGCTGCTAGTTCGTCCGCCAATTCCTTCAGTACCCTTGGATGCAGCCCATCTGGTCCTGGTGCCTTGTCAGTTTTTAGTGCCTGTAGGGCCTTCCTCTCGCTGTCCTCTGTGATTTCTCCCTCCCTCCCTAGTCCTGTCTTCAGAAAAAGCTCCATCCTCTTTCAGACCTGGCCCCTTTCGATCCTCTCATCTCCCTGTGCCCTATCCTCTCAGCCCCCCCCCGTTTCCTGATCCAATGTAGGCCATGTCTCCCTCCCTATAAAACGAGGCAAAGTACTTATTTAGTACCTCTGCCTGCTCTCCTGCTTCCTGGGCCCATCCACCCCTAATCCTAATCCTGGGGATCTGTGCCCTCCCCTTCCTCTTTTCCCCATGTATCTCTAAAAAACCTCCCCCCATGATATCCTTAGCCAGGTTGTACTCCATCCTCGCCTTTGATCCCCTCACCACCCTCTTTGACCCTTCTAGCCACTCAGCCTGTATTCCCCCTCTCTCCTCTCCCCCGTGCACGCTTAAACGTGTAGGCTGCCTTCTACTTACCTCTTGCACCTCCCTGGTCCACCAGCACGGCTTGTTGGCCCTGCCTTTTTTGCTCCTTACCCTTGCACACAAGCTTGTAGCCTCTTGTATCCCTTTTTTAATGGCCTCCCACAAACTATCTACATCCGTGTCTGTCCTGATCTGGCTCAAGCTCCCACTCAGTATCCTGCCCATGTCGACGAAATCCACCCCCCTGAAATCCATTACCACTGTGTTTGAGTGGTTTTCTCCCCGCACATCATAAACTAGACCGTGTCATGGTCCCTCCTGCCAGCGGGCTACCCACCTCCAGATCCTTTATCCAGTCGCTGTCTGCAAGAACAACGTCCAGTACCCTCCCCCTAATAGGCTCCCCCACCTGTTGGACCAGAAAGGCATCCTGAAACACATCCATCAGCCTTTGCTCCCTGGCCACCGCTGATATCATGGTGTCCCAGTCTGCCCCCGGCATATTCAGGTCCTCCATGACCATACCTCTCAACCTTTTGTCCCCCAAATGTGGAACATTGCCTCACAAAATGTGGAACAAATGAGCAAAATGTGGAACATTTAATCAAATCTTTACCTAAGAAGCTCAGAACACTGTTAAAATGTCTGCATTTATGTTCTTAAAATCTGTTATTAATTGAATAATATATTTTTTGCATCATTTACTAAATATTTTTGCTTTAAAACATTGACCCTGAATGTGGAACAAGTCCTCACAATGTGGAACAGGGAGCTATTGTAAAGTAAAATGAGGAACGTTCCTGGTAATGTGGTACAGTTGAGAGGTATGCCCATGACCACCGTCCTACCCTTTCCCCGGTCACAGGGCCCCTTGATGTGTTCTACCAATTTCCCCTCTAGATCCTCATCCAATGCGGGTGGTCTGTAAACCACCCCCACTTTTAATCTTTTTCCTCCCCCTGATTTTAGGGTTACCCAGATAGCTTCCACTCCCCCCTCTGCCTTTTCTACTCCACTTACCATTATTCCATCCCTGACTATCAGTGCTACGCCTCCTCCTCTACCCACTTCTCTATCCCTCCTGAATATTTTATAGCCCTCCAAATTTAGATCCCAGTCATTTTTCTGGGTGGCCCACTTGAAGAATTTAATCCACAGCTAGTGTTATTGTTTAACTTTTCAGTCAGTTTCATGGACTTTATTGCCACAGTGCTTGCTGTACACTGCAAGGGACTTTTTAACGGGCTTTAATATGCCGTTTCTTGTTGTAGTCCATAGACATGCTGCTTTGTAGCTCTATGCCTAGTTATTCCTCCGAGCTAGTCTTTAAAAATGTTATGTTATCTAAAAGTGGTTTGTTAAAAATTGACTAGCAGTCTGTCACGCCTGGAAATGTCAGATCAGAAAGCAAAAACATACCGTAAGCATTAAGCAAAACATAAGCATTAAGCCACGGCACAGCATGGTTCTACTGGAGGTGGCGTAGACGCCATCCTGAAAAAGCTGCACCCCCAAGCTTGCGCTTTATATAGGAACTGGAACTGCCTCGCTGTCCCGGCTAGGCGTGAACTGGTCCAGAAGATGATCCTACCCATTTTTGACTACTGTGATGTAATCTACAGTGCCGCTCCCAAGACCTCCTTAGCCAGATCGGACACCCTTTTCAACTCCTTCTGTTGCTTTGTTCTGGACTCCTCTCACCCATCACTGTCAACTCTACCACTCCCTGGCATTTCCCTCTCTTGAAAACAGACGCCTTTATCACTGTGCCAAATTCATCTCAAAATTCTGGTTTGGCTCACTCCCATCCTATCTCCCTTCCTCTGCCCACTCACTTAGATCTCACGACTCCAGATCCTTGGTAGTCCCTCGCCAGTCTACCACTTTAGGCCAGGCCGCCTTCTTGTACCACTTCCCAAAACTGTGGAACTCACTTCGGCACCAGATTCGCGAATCGTTCTCCCCCTCCTCTATAACTTCAGCTCTGCATAGTTTCCTCTCTGTCAGTTGTCCCTGTATCTAATTCTCCTGGTATCATTCTGATCCTAAGCTGTTACCCTTACAATTGCACCTGACCTTGTCCTTTGACATTTGTAACAGTCTGTCGATGTGCAGCACTTTAAAAACATTGTCGTATTATTTTTTGTTAGTTACCGCTGCCTCTGTTGTTGTAAAAATGATAGCTGTATGTTCACTTGCTAAGTGCAGTCCATATGTTACAATAATGTATGTAAGTTTCCCGCTGCCTCTTTTGTTGGAAAATTGATTGATTACTGTATGCCTTGTGTTCATGTATTTCTCCCATTACCCCTTCCCCCAGGACGCACTGTGAGACAAGCAACTTGTGAGGGTGGCTAAGGCAAGGAGGGAACAGAACCTGGCCAGGGAAATTAGGAGAGGGAACAAGGGGTTCTTTAGATACATTGGGGAAAAACGAAGGGTGAAGGGGCAGATTAGCAGGATTAAAACAGGGGAGAGATGGCACAAGACCCGGGGGAGCAGGCTGAGGTACTAAATGAGTACTTCACCTCAGTTTTCACCAAGGAAAATGGGGGGGCTGCATCATACACGGGAGGAGACAGTGATACTGAGGAGGGAGGGGACCCTTATCGATTGGCGGGTCTGGGGAGAGGGGGAGGCATCACTGGCAGGAGGGGAGAAGGCTAAGCAGGGGGACAAGGTAGCCGAGGTGGAAATCACAGCAGAGAGAGTGAGGGAAGCCCTCAGGTCCCTTAAGATGGAGAAAGCACCGGGGACGGATAAATTACATCCCAGAGTGCTGAAGGAACTGGTGGATGTCCTGGCGAAACCTTTCACCATCTTTCTGAGGACAGGGTGGGTGCCCCAGGACTGGAAGGTGGCGCATATAGTGCCTATCCACAAGGGGGGATCAAGGGAGGTGGCAGGGAACTACAGGCCCGTCAGCCTGACATCGGTGGTGGGCAAGGTGATGGAGGGCATTGTCAAGGAAAGGCTAGGGGGGACCTGGAAAAGTCAGGGTGCCTGGATGATAGACAGCATGGATTCATCCCAGGGAAACTGTGTCAGACAAACCTTGTGGAGTTCTATGACTGGGTGACGAGTGCCTTGGACGTGGGTAGACCAGTGGACATCCTCTTTCTAGACTTCAGCAAGGCATTTGACTCTGTTCCTCACGGGGGCCCGTTAGATAAGCTCAGAGAAATGGGGGTGGGGAACCAGATGATCAGATGGATAGGCAGTTGGCTGCAGGACTGGAGGGTCGTAGTTGGCGGGATAGTCTCATCCCCAAGGAGGGTCATTAGTGGGGTCTCGCAGGGATCAGTCCTTGGGCCCCTCCTGTTCAACGCCTACGTCTCTGACATAAGGACAGGTATCAGGAGTGAGATGAGTCTCTTTGCGAATGACTCAGAACTGGGGGCAGTGGTGATAGGGAGGAGGGGAGGGTGGCCCTACAGGGGGACTTGGAGGCTCTGGAAAAATGGTCTAGAAAGTGGAAACTGAGGTTCAATGCAGGGAAATGCAAGGTACTGCACCTGGGGGCCAAACCCCGGGCCAAGTGTACACCCGGGGGTTGGGGGGAGAATGCTACAAATCTCGATGGCTGAGAGGGACCTGGGGATAGTGGTGGATGTCGAGATGAACAACTCTGAGACTTGTAGGAGCGCAGCGGCCAAGGCCAACAGGATGCTGGGATGCATCGCTAGGGGGATCACCTCCAGAAGGAGGAGTGATACTCCTCTGTATAACTGCTTGGTGAGGACGCACTCCTCGAGTACTGCGTGCAGTTTGGAGGCTACACTTAAAGAGGGACATTGAACTCCTGGAGAGGGTCCATGGAGGGCAACCAAAATGATTTGGGGCTTGGGGGACAGGACCTATGGGGAGAGGCTCGAGAGCTAAATATGTACACATTGGAAGAGAGATTGGACCTGGGGGACATGATAGAGGTCTTGAGGTACATAAAGGGGGTAAATAGGGGAGGAGCAGTCAGGGTGCTTCAAAGGAAGGGGGGCAACTAGAGGGCATGGGTGGAAGCTGGAGGGGGGGAGATTCAGGGGAGAAAGGAGGAGGTGCTACTTCACTGAGAGGGTGGTGGAGCCATGGAATGCACTGCCCAGGGGGCTGGTGGAGGCAGAGACAGTGGAGGGGTGGGACAGGTACAGGGGAAGGGTTCTGGAAGCAAAATCCAGTGCAGCGAGAATATCCAGAACTGGGAAGGGAGAAGTCAGAGAGGGCGACGGGGGCAGAAAGGTCAGCTCCTAGGGTGGGGGCTGACCAAACAAGCAGACATGAAAGACCGTTAGGCCTATTCTGCTGGCATTTTAGTATGTTAGTATGTTTAGTGTGCCTTCCTGGTGAAACATTTCAATAAATAAATAAAATTAATCCACGTTGGGGGGGTTGGGTGCCTCCAACCACCCAAGCATGGAATAATTCTCCAGTAGAACCTTGCTGTTTAGTGGCTTAATGTGCTTGTAACATGGCAAGCACAAAAAAAGGTAACATTAACACTATTAATTAATACAAAAAGACACGGGCACACTGATGAAATTGAGAACGTCAAACACTGTATTGCAGTGCTACAGTTTCTGCTGAATGCCAAAATTACAACTAATATGTCGTGAGTAGAAGCATATAATGTTGTACAACTCTGACTTTTTTTTTTGGTCCGAACCCTGATCCTTATCAGAACTCAGCCCTGTCCTGCCTACCATCCCCCATGCCCAGGCTTACCCCCTGACGCTCCCCCCAACAGACACTATTAGGCAAACCCCGGCCCCGGGTTGAGGCCATGGGAGTGGAACTCCTAGCGGACACTGTTAGGCAGTGGAGATGGCAGGGAGCAGGGCATCATCCCCGGAGGCTGGCTTTTTTCTGAATGCTGATCCCTGGGGGCCGGGATGTGCAGTGACATCCTGCATCTGCCCAGCCCCCTTCATTGACAGCACCGGCACGATGGAGCCCCCAGCCTCCATCGGAGGTTTATGGTGTGCTGAATACTCTACCCCTGGAGAAGGAGAAGGAGAGTAGTCCCTAGGATGCTCAGTTATTCTCCCCTCGGCTGGCCCTCTGATGTCCCGAGTCTGTTCCCGAACCCAGGTTGTTGGCATCGCAGATGGATGATGCACCTCTGCACCGGTAGGCTGGCCTACAACTCTGACTTTGAACAGGTGCTTTAATAACTTGAGAAATGTTTTTAATGTTTCTACCTCATTTACAGGGACTTTGCTAGGCTGTTCATTGCATTGTGCTGCGTGATTACATATAAACACACGACTCCAGCAGAAACAGGCCTCATAGTCTATCAAGTCTGCTCGAGTGAGCAGCTAGCACCCCTAGGTTGCAGCTGCCCCACCCCTCCCCCTCTTCACCGCCAGTATCTTCTCAGCACTACTTACTCAGACCCCCCCGGTGCCTGTCCCATGCCTCTTTGAAACTACCCACCATCTTGCATACTATCACCTCCTCTGGTAGGGCATTCCATTTCGACACCACCCTTTCCATAAAATAATGTCTCCTCATCTCTCTCCTAAATCTGCCCCTTTCTAATCTTAGCCCGTGGCCTCTCATGTCCCTTCCTCTGCCTAAATAACCTATCGGTGCCGGATTTATTGATCCCCTTCACGTACTTGAACGTTTCAGTCATATCCCCCCATCCCTCCTCTCCTCCAGGGTGTACAAACTCAGATCCCTCAGTCTGTCCTTGTACGTTTTGCCTTCCATCCCCCGTATCATCTTTGTCGCCCTACGCTGCACCCCCTGTAGCAGTCTAATATCTTTCTTCAGATACAGCCACCAGCAAAGTGTGGCCTGATCAAGTACCTATAGAGGGGCAGGATCACCTCCCTATGTCTGGATGAGAATCCCCTTGCAATACACCCCAGCATCCTGTTAGCCTTAGCTGCAGCTTTCCTGCATTGAACAGAGTTGTTCGTGCTGTCCATAACCATCACCCTTAAGTCCTTCTCTTCCTCGGTGACCCCCAGCCTCACCACCCCACCCCCCCGACCAGTATTCCCTCCTTGAGTTCTTGGCCCCGAAATGCATAACTTTACATTTCTTTGCATTGAACCCAGCTGCCACGTCACTGACCACTCCTCCAGTTTGGTTAGGTCCCGCTGTAGTTCTTTCCACCCCTCAGTATCATTCAATACAACTCCCATCTTAGTATCATCTGTGAACAGACTAATCCTTCTCCCAACTCTGTGTGAGATATCCGATATGAATAGCCCAAACAACACTGGACCCAGCACAGAGCCTTGTGGCACTCCGCTCATCACTGGCCTAGGTGTTGAGAGTCCCCCCCCACCACCACCATCCGTTGCTCCCTCCCCTTCAGCCAGTTCACGAACCAGTTAACCATCTTCACCCCCACGGATTTCAGTTTCCCCCCAGCCACCCGTGAGGCACTGAATCGAAGGCCTTGCTGAAGTCCAAATAAAGGATGTCCACTGCATGGCCCCCATCCAGCTGTCTTGTTACCCAGTCATAATACTCTATTAGATTGGTCTGACAAGATTTTCCCAAGACGAACCCATGCTGCTGCCCATCCTGCAGGCCATTAGCCTTGAGAAATGACACCAGCCTCTCCTTCAGTATCGCTTCCATAAGTTTACCCACTATGGAAGTGAGACTGACAGGTCTGTAGTTGCTTGGCTCATCCCATTGGCCGCTCTTGTGTATTGGCACCACATGGGCCATCCTCCAGTCCTGTGGTATGCATCCTGTGTCCAGGGAGATGTTGAGGTCTGCCAGCGGCCTGGCCAACCCCTCCGCCATCTCCCTCAGCACCTTGGGGTGGATGCCATCAGGACCTGGTGTCTTGTCCACCCTTAGTGTCTTCAGACCCTCTAGTACCTTACCACAATCGTCCCATCAGTCATCCCCCCCCCCGACCCCACCTTCCCAGTCCATAGTGGTAGTGGTCCACCCTTCTCCTGCGTGAACACAGAGCAGAAATATTCATTCAGTGCTTTCACTTGTTCCATACCCTTTTCCACCCGTCTCCCGCCCCTCCTGATCTGCATTTTTTGGTCCCTGCATTTCCTTTTTCCCCTCGTGTATTTAAAAAAAAGTCTTTCTCCCCTTCCTTAATGCCCTGAGCCAACCTTAGCTCCCTGGAGGCCTTGGCCTACCTTACCAGTTTGGTTATCTCCTTGGACCAACTCGCATACACTTCCCTGTCCTCCCCACTCCCGGTCCTCTTGAATCGCCTATATGCAGCTCTCTTTGCCCTCATCCCCTCCAACACCTTCCTGTTTAGCTAACATGGCTTCTTAGCTTTACTTTCTTGCTCTGAGTCCTGGTGCAAGCCTATGTAGCCTCAATTAGACCTAGTTTAATGATATCCCACTTTTGTTGTGCGTCCCTTTCCGGCCTAATCCCCTCTAGCCGCCCTTTCAGCATTACCTGTATCCTTCCAAAGTCTGCCCACCAGAAGTCCACCACCCTTGTTTCTGAGCCCACAGGCTCCCTACTCAATCTTGTGGTACATGTTGCAGTGCATAGTGGGAATGAAAACATCATGCATACATTTGCGTATATAGCAACCTTAGCCAGTGACAAGCGCCTCTCAAAGCTTAACATGTTTTAAACTGCGCCTGTAATTGTGGGGGTATTAACAACAACAGAAATGGAAAGGGACCTGGGGGATTATATCAGATGATGAAAGTAAGCAAGCAATGTGAGAAGACAGAGAAGGGATGGCTGGGATGTATAGGAGAGGCATCACCAGTAGAAAACAGGAAGTTGTTATGCCTCTGTACAGACAGTTGGTGAGACCCCATCTGAGTATTACTGGCAGTTGTGGAGACCCCATCTCCACAAGGACATAGACAGGATGGAGGCAGTCCAGAGGAGGGCAACTAAAATGGTGCAGGGTCTGCAACAGAAGCCATATGAAGAGAGACTAAAGGAGCTTAACATGTATACTCTTGAGGAAAGGAGGGAGAGGGGGACATGATAGAAACTTTCAAGTACCTCAAGGGAATCAACAAAGTCCAAGAGGGTAGCATCTTTCAGAAAAAGAGATGTGCAAGAACAAGGGGACACAATTTGGAACAAGGGGACACAATTTGAAGGTAGAGGGGGGACGGCTCAGGGGCAACGTGAGGAAGTATTATTTCACAGAGGGTGGTGGATGCATGGAACGGCCTTCCTGAGGAGGTTGTGGGGTCAAAAACAGTGGGGGAATTTAAGAATGCATGGGACAGACATAAGGCAATTCTTGTGGGGGGTAGGAAGAAGTAGGCTGTTGGTTAACTAGGATCTGCAGCTTATCCAGTGAGTAGGGAAATGGGCAGACTAGGTGGGCCAAGCGGTTCTTATCTGCCATCAAAGTCTATGTTTCTATGAATAAATATGGTGAACAACGTAGAAATCTCCACATTTAAACACTGGAGCACTATGGCAACAGTCTGTTTATCCAGGAACAGCGCCTGACTGGGAGGGAACCAGTGTTCTAATATGCACGGAACACGGGTAGGGAGATAGTTGTTTGCTGGTAAACTGTAGAAAAAACGCCTGACAGGGAAGGAACCAGTGCTCTAAGATGCAAGGAACCCGTCAGCCTCCCTCCTACTCCCTGAACAGTGCTGTGCCCCCAGCATACAGTGCTCATTCTTGATGCACACGGCACTTATTGAGTTTCTCTCCGTGCTGCTCTCTCCCCCACTGCGGTCATGCGTCTCTGCTTGGTCCCCAGAGGTCCTACTAAACATTTTAAAAGTGCAGCAAACATGGGCCGGCCCGGTGGCACTGACAGCTGAGGCACTGGACACCTTACCTCGCATCACGCCGGCGACCCATGTTCGGGAACGGATATGGGGCACCGGGGGTTGGCAGGGAGGAGAAGGATCGAACGTCCCCAGGACTGCTCTTCTTCTCCGGGGAGGGGGGTTTGCAGGGCTCAGCGACTGCCTGCCACCTAGCGGAGGCTGGGAGGTGGCACATCAGCACTGGAAGTAGACGAGAGTGCGGCAGGTGCTTGGCGGGACGGGAGCGTGCGCGCAGCCACCGCTGGAGCCATTGCACGCCGCACCTCGAGAGGGAGAATACAAGAAAAAGTGGAGTCCTCTGCGAATGACGATGGTCCCCCTCTGTGATGGCCCAGGAAGGCACCTCCCTGAACGCTAATCCGGACCGGTGGGTTGAGTTGCTCCCCACCCCCCTGCCATGAAGAGTAAGTCATGGAGTTATGGGGAGGGGTCTCATACGGTGCCTACGCGGTGGGGGGCGTCAGATGCTGGCAGAGAATTCCAGGGGGAGAAAATAGTAACTGCAAAAAAAAGTGCGGCAAACATTATGAAAACTAGGGCATTGCTATGGATAAGAGGCTGGGAGAAGGGGTTACTATCTGTTTCTGTGACAGGGCGAGAGGGAGACACACGCCCATCGAGACACGCAGCTGACTCTTACTGAACTTCGGTACTGTCTTTTGTGTGTATATCTCTCTCTCTCTCTCTCTATGCTGTGCAGCTGTCTCAACAGCACTCTCGCAGATGGGTGATCGGAGCACGGGACTGCTGTTCACCAGGTCCCCGGAGGTCCATGGGATGGGTGGGTGGAAACCAGACAGTCGGCACTTGTTACTGTCTGCTCCCTTGTGTGAGCTACTTTTCAGAGCGCTACCGATCACAACCTTGGGTTGTTGAGTGCACTCCTGATGGCAGCCGTGACTTAACTAGGAGAATTAATCCATTGTCAGCTGATCTGTTGCAACCAATGGTAGGATAGACTTTGCAAGTACCATGTTACAAAAAGAGTTAGTTTAATTCAGTTAAGTAACCGAACCTGCTGGCCTGGTGGTGCTGAGGGTTGAGGCGCTGGACGCCACACCTCGCGCCACGCCAGCAACCCAGATTCAGGAATGAGACCGGGGAGCCAGGAGTCGGCAGGAGAGGGAAGAGATTGAGCGTCCGGAGGACTGCTCTCTCTTCCCGGGGAGGGTTGGGGTAACGTTCACTCGAGGAGCGACCTCTGGCGGTGGCTGGAGGTAGCCAAATGCAGCATCATGGCGTATGCCTGGGGGTGGAGTCGCGGCACTACGTTGCCTTGACAGCCGGGCTCCACAGGGGATCCACTTAAGTAAAATACCTCCCACCGATAGGCGATGGTGCCTTCCACCCAAGGACCACACTTCCAGAAGTTGGGCATGGCTGTCTCCTCGTCCTGTCTCCTCCCCGGCCCAGTTTCAACCCTATAAGAAACAACGCCCTGGGCAGGGGCTACCCTTCCCTGGAGGGTAGACCCGGGGGATTCCTGGTTCGGGGGGGGGGGAGAGGAGATAAGTCGGGGTCGTGCTGGGAGGTAGAGTCTAGGACTGGGCGGTTGCCAGAGAGAGTTTGGTGGGGCTCAAGAGGGAAGGAAAAAATAGAGTTGAGGGGGAGGAGTAACCGAATCTGAGACATAAGTGATCCGATTTGTACTGTTTTTCATTGTTTTTATTATTTTGAGGTTTGTACATGTTTTAAACAACAAAAATGTTATGGTATCCTCCCACATGAATAAGAAAGATGAGCAGAATGGAATAGTATTGTGATAGTCCAGGTACATTAACTCCAGTCTCTGAACCATCTGCTATGTTTGTGATCGCATATTTAAAATGATTAAATGTAAATGACAGTTGCTGGCTTCCTTGGGTCCCTCTTCATGTAGTTCCCCGTTGGCTTAATGGAGGGTAGGTGATGGGGCTGGCAGGGGCCTGAACTACAAGCAGGGGGTGGCTTGAGGGCCAAAAAAAAGCTTGGACAAAGAAAAAGGAAAAATCAGACCGTATGTTCTACATAATTAGGTGTGATGTCACACTGTGCTGATATAAAAAAAAAAAAAGCCGGCCCACCAGCACAGCGGTTGGTTTTCCACCTGTGACGCTGATGACCCGGGATCGGGAACCGACTTGGGAGTCGGAGGGCTGGCTTTCTCCAAGGAGGGAGGCGGGTACGAGGCTCGGCATTTGATGGCCCCTAGCGGAGGCAATATGGCAAGCTTCAGTGTGGGAGGGAGCATGGCAGATGTTGGATTTGGGCTTGATGTCATATGGCACGTCACCCCCCCCCCAGAAAAACAGAAAATCGCTCCAGCTTCACTGGATGACAGCTGCTCCACCCACCACGCCAGTCCCTGGAGCGCACCTCCTCCGTCTCGTGTACCTGTCCCGGGGGCACTGTATCTCGAGTTCTCCTCCCTTTCTCCCAGAGAGGGGCCCTTCTGGTAGAGTTAGTGCTGGACCACCCCCTGGGCCGATAGACAGAGGCAGTGGAGGTGAGACAGCAGGCATCTTCAAAGTGAAATAGCTTCTAAGGGTTTTGACAGAGTCTAGGATGCCTAGATGTAAACAGATGGGACTTTCACACACTGTAGTCCTTACCACAAGCGATCCTCTGTAATGATTGTCTTAGACTAATAGATTGATATATGTAACCAGATCTATTGATATGTATAAATGGAATCGAAAGCTTTGGTCATTAAATAAAACCAAGATTTAAAAAAAGAGACAGCGGGCAACAGGAGATAAGCAACCCTGAAGGAGAGGCAGGGGTGGGGCCCGTAGGGTGCCAAAAAAAAAAAAAGTCGCAGCTGATCAACCACTTGCATGGGAAGCAGTTAGATGGCAGCCAGGCAGCTGCATGTATTGTCCACTCCTGCCCCGAAGGAGGAGAGCTGTCTCTGGATGCTCAATCCTCCTTCCCCAGGCCATCCCCTGAGCAGCCCATGTCTGTTCTCGAACCCACGTTGCCAGTGTGGCCCACCACACCGCTGGGTCTACCAAAATCTTTTCATTGTTAAAAGGGGAAAAATCGATTCAAATTTTTTCTTTTTTTTGGGGAGGGAGGAGTGGTCCAGTAGCTGAAGCACTGGGTGCCTCATCACCGATAACCCAAGTTCGAGAGCGGCCCAGGGTCATTCAGGGGCTCGGGGGATTGAGCATCTATGGATGGCTCTACTCCTTTGGGGAGGGGGACAGTGTGAATTGCTGATTGGTTACCAGCTGGCAGAGCCTGGGTGAGGCAGCAGCGACAGTCATCCAACTAGCCTGGGAAAGGTGCTGAGTACGTGCAACATTTTCACGTCGCATGCCAAGCGCCATTGCACATGTGCCAGCTTGAGGGATGGGGACTGAAACTGGGGGAGAAACAAGGAATGGGACCCAGTCACTGTACATGACACCACACTGGAGTCCTTGGATCTCTCCTCATGTCAATCCCCACTGGCAAGACAGTGGGAGGGAGTGGAGATTGGGGGCTGCGGGCACCTGGATGCCATAAGGGGAGAAGTAGGTGGCAGCTGTCCCTATTTACCCAGGTGACCTAGGTTTGGGAGTGGTCCTGGGTTGAAGTGTCCGGAGGAAGGCCAAGCTGATGTAGCTACTGTACGGCAGTGTTCCTTGGCCAGGGAGGGTGGTGGAAGCCACATTGACCACAATGGTTGGGCCAGGGAACTTGCTCTTGCCACAGGGATGCTGTGTGTGCAAGTGTCTTAACAGTGGCTGTGTCAACCCAAAGGGGTGGAGGGAGGGTTTATGGACTAAGGGAGAAAACGGGGACAAAAAGTATGTGCACAGCACCATCATAATGATGGTAGCCTATACACTTGCTCTCCTAGCCATGTGTATCCCCATTGGCCACAAGCATGGGGGAACAGCAGATGGGGGGGGGGATGCACAGCAAAGGCACAAAGGTGAGGCGCAGGTGGTGGCTTGGGAGACCAAACAGCATATTAACAAAATAAAAAAATAGCTGTCCACCCAAAAAATAGCCTACAGCTGCAGACTCCTCAAAAAGTAAGTAGTGACAGGTACCTGGTCTGGTCTGGTCATGGTAATAGTGTAGTAAAAATATTTGGGTTTAAAAAGACCACCTTGATTGTCTGTTTTAATTAGAATAAGTAGCAGCTTTATGATTTGAAACACAGTACAAAGCCTGTCCCAGAGCTCATTCCAAACCCTTCACGGTGTCTGTCACCTAATCCCCCATCCATGGTTATCCCACCTAATTGTGTACTTAATGATCATTTTTGTAACCTTAGTGCTGCACTTAGTGGGTACTCCTGTAAGCAAGAAGCCTTCTTAACGGGCTCTCATTGTCTACAGCATTTTAATTAAGTACCAAATTACACATTCCCCCAATGCTAAGCATTATGGGAAGTACATACAAATCACTATGAAATCATGATATTATGGTATGCAGATATGTTCATGGTGATTTGCATATACTTCCCATGATACTGTGCATTAGTGTGGTGTATGTACTTTGACATTTCTTTGACACTTGACTTTATTGTCAGTGCCTTTCAGGGTAACCCTTGAATTTTGCAACGATGTTTTTGTCTTTTAAATTTTAGATAAGTATATAAATATCTGCTTAAGACACTTAAAAGGTCTAGGGGTCTGAAATTTACAAACATCTACTAGAAAAATGTGGAACATACCATGTGGCAGCTGTCTAGTATTCATTTCACTGTCTTTCTCTAATCCTCTTCATCTCTACATTAGCAGCTGCTAGTCAGGAGGATATTCAGTTTTTCAGACTAAGTACTGAATGCCTGTGCGAGTGTCTGCAAGCATTGGGCAGAGGCAGTTTCTGCCACGGTAAGCCAGAGAAGCCAAGAAATTCTGCCTTATTTTCAGAATAAACATAAAGTAACTTTTTTCTTAATTAGAATCATATATTCATATATGTCTCTCCTCCCCCGCAAGTTCTGAATAGCTTCCTGTCAATTACTCAATTCACCACACCTCCAGCCCCCGTCAGTATGGACCAGTTGCTGGAAGTGGGGTAGTACAAACAGATAGATAGGGCAGCATTTTGTGCTACCTGTGAAATGAGACTGCAGTAGAAAAGATTAATACAAATAGTGTATTTAAATGTGCAAAATGTTTCATATATTACAAAAAAAATTTGAGAAGTTAAAGGATAAGGTAAATAGGCTTCCTATATATACATAGACAGTGACGGCAGAAAAATGCCCATTGACCCATCCAGTCTGCCCACCCTACCTAATTAGTCTTCACTGACCCTAGTGGCCACCCCTGTATTTCTGCCACTTTTTAGCTAATCCAGTATGACTGTCCCTTCCCTGATTGAAGCTATTCTCTGATTTGCCCTGTACCACTGGCTCCGGCAGCTTGTTCCACTTGTCTGTCACTCTTTCCATACAAAGGTTTTGTGGGCACTCCTCTTGACCCCCCACCCCTGCAGATTGTGAGTTCCTGCTTATCCCTGTATTTGAGCTCAAGGAGAAAGGTTCCTTGACATCCACCCTAATCATTCCATGCAGGTATCTAGCCTAGTTCCTCTCCAGTTCTTATTTATAAACAACCTCCCTCAAACCTGCAGCAACTGTATAACACTCTATACACCGATGATCTCATCATTTTCCATAGCTCAAAGTCACTGATCTGTGTCTCTCAGAACTTGAAAGATTACTTTTTCCCTTATTCATAGTTGGTTCCTGAGAAACAAGCTACAGCTTGATGTCAGAAAGACTACATCCATGCTATTTGTCTCTGAACCAAAACTCTTCAACCAGTTCTTCCCCTCTAAATCCTGCCTACTCTGATGGCTGGATCATGGAGCAGGTACACACCTTCAAATATCTAGGAGTCTCACTTGATCCTTCACTGACCTGCTCGCACCACATTGATTCTGTAAGTAAAAGAATTCACCATGTCACCGAGCGTGGGTTTAGGATAACACAATTTCAGGCAGACCACAAGTCAGGTGCATAAAAAACGCATGGTTGAGTTTATCATTTTATTTTTATGAAGCAAAATATACAGAAAGCAAAATGATAAGTCAGACAACTGCTTAGCTTCAGCACTTTCTAAGGTTTTTCTTCAGCCTAGCATGAATTGAACAGTGTGAAAGCACAAACTACCAGGTCTTCCACCTTCCTCAGTCAGTATTCAACTGACCTATTTATCCTCTCTCAGCACTGAGATAGGGCTTTTTGTAAGTTCAGTAGAAGTTGGAAAAACAATTTCCTCTACCTTTTGATTAACAGCAGACATAATATAAAACTAGCCACTAGAGGCCACTGTTGCACCACAGAGAACAGTTTTTTGGCATCCAGAGCACTTTACATAACTTGTTTACAACATTGTTAAAGGTCAGAGCCGAGGTCAGAACATTCTGTGCTCTCCTAAACTCTCCTGCAGTGTCAAATTACCTCATGCTGTCTGCTGCAAAATATACTTAGAAGAGGGCTGCTAACATCTAGAAAAAGCAGACACAAGTTTTTGCTATTCTTATATTAAGATAGCCCTCTCATTTTGTAACTGTACTGTTAGTTTTGTTTTGGTTAATAGGCACAGAAAGCCTTATAAACACTTCAGCACTTAATTTATAACCAGCCAACCAGCATGTTAGACATTGTACAAAACATAAACTGTTAAGGGGTTTCAGTTTATCCCAGGGGTGTCCACTGTGTCAGGGGTTACCCTGTCACACATCCCCCCGCATAAGAGGGCAACTGTCCAACGGTTGTCCAAATCTCGGCTAACACCTTGGAATGGTGTGGAGCTTCGGCCCACCATTAATGGAAGCTCTGTCTCAGGGTCCCTTTGATAAAAACATTTGTAAAGTATCCTATTCATAACAATACAAATTCCCTGAGACATCTCAAATCATTCTGAAATTAGTCTCTCCATTAGTAGACTACAACATCATCACATACATTTAGGAGAAAGAATCACCAATGGCAGTTTCTATGCCATCTACTGACTTTCCCTGACCAGACACACTCGAACATTTGAATGGCTGGGCCATCCAGCACCCAGTACAACTACCTTTGGGGTGGGGGGGAGAACTACCTTGCTCTGTCCCCACTTAAACATTTAAAGGTAGGCTAGTAATATACCATGCTGTATGCCTAAAAGCCTGTCCCTAACCTCTGGGTTTACATATCAGATCTTATACACTACTAGTGGTGTTGGCCACCACCTTGCCCATCCTGTTCTATGTGGGAGTCTTCCCCTCCTCCAAGGGTGCCATCTCTTGCCCTTCACCCTCTGGGTTACTCCTCCCACATCATTATCAGTGATCGCTGTCTGCCCTTACAACAGATCTTATAGTATACGACCACCTGCCTGTACATGCCCGGACAACAGAAATACAGGGTTAGTCTAGCCAATACCGTCCCATGGCTCAGATGCCCCCAGTGACTGGAGTGTGCATCCTCCATTACCTTTTTCCTATATGCCACGGGCACCAATACCTGGGCATCCACTTGCTTCATCCGGGGATTGGACCTCCTATGATATAGGACGTCCTTTCTAAGTTCAAACCACCATAACCTGTCCCCCATTCCACCATATACCTGTCTCCCATCCATGATTTTTACATACTCCCTTAACTGGGTTACCTCAGGATCCCCCACCTGCAACTTTCCCCAGTCAGCACCAGGAAAACAATCATTTTTTTTTATGGGAGAAGGTTTAAAACATGCAAAAGTCCCTTCAGCCAAAATGGCTTCTTCCATGTTGCTTGAAGTCTTCTGCCCCAGTAATATATTGCCAGTCAAAGTCTTACCTGGGGTGTCCTCTTCTCGTTTGCCGTCCTTCACCAAATAGCAGCCTGGAAAAAACAGGCAGCAAAGGAATCTCCAACAAAGTCGGCAGCAGATGCTCTATCAAGGGGTCCTCCTCCAGAGCCCATGGATCCTGCTCCATCAATTCTTCCTTGACATCCTCTGAGTGGGACCTCTCGAGTAGCTCCTGGCATCTGCACTCTGCCTCTCTCTGGCATCGATCAGCCTCCAGCCATCTCCCACTCATCCAGTGAAGAAGCCATATCAGGGTCTCCATTTGGCCATCGGGTCCGTCTTGTCCCATCCATGGTGCCTCACCCAGGTCGCCGTCTCCATCAGGCGCTGTCCTCCTCTCACCTGGCACCATGCACCTTTGCCATGTATCCTCGGTACCAGGTCTGGCACCAACTGACTGAACTCCCTTGTGTTACCTTGGTCGTTCAGTCGGGTCCCCCTTCTCACACCATATGTCACCAGGCATGGGTTTAGGATAACACAATTTCAGGCAGACCACAAGCCAGGTGCATAGAAAACACGTGGTTGTGTTTATCATTTTATTTTCATCAAGTAAAATATACGGAAAGCAAAATGGTAAGTCAGACAACTGCTTAGCTTCAACAGTTTCTAAGGCTTTTCTTCAGCCTAGCATGAATCAAACAGTGTGAAAGCACAAACTACCAGGAGGTCTTCCATCTTCCTCAGTCAGTATTCAACTGACCCATCTGTCCTCTCAGCACTGAGGTAGGGCTTTTTATAAGCTCAGTAGAAGTTGGAAAAACTGTTTCCCCTGCCTTTTGATTGACAGCAGACATAACATAAAACTAGCCACTAGGAACCAGTGTTGCACCACAGAAAACAGTTATTTGGTACCTGGAGCATATTACATAACTTGTTTACAACATTTGTTAAAGGTCAGAGCCAAGGTCAGAACGTCCTGTGCTCTCCTAAACTGTCCAGTAGGGTCAAATTACCTCATGCTGTCTGCTGCAAAATATATCTTAGAAGAGGGCTGCTAACATCTAGAAAAGGCAGACACAAGTTTTTATTCTCATATTAAGACAGCCCTCTCATTTTGTAACTGTACTCTTAGCTTTGTTTTGGTTAATAGGCACAGAAAGCTTTATAAGCACTTCAGCACTTAATTTATAACCAGCCAACCAGCATGTTGGCCAGTATACAAAACATAAACGTCTTAGGAAATGGGTTTCAGTTTATCCCAGGGGTATCCACTATGACAGGGGTCACCCTGTCACACGCCAATAATTGGTTTAGCATACATACTGGAGAACTCCATGACACCTGAAGTTTGTTTCACAATTGCCAAAAGTACTATACTGCCTATACTGGATTATGCCTCACCCATGTACTCACAAGCTACTGTGAAAGACATCGCCTGACTAGCCATAGTTTACAGTAGCATATGTTGATTTGCCTCATTGGCCCCTTTTAGAACACACCATTGTGACCTTTTCAGTAACCTTAGCTGGCTCTCCCCAGATGTGCACAGGAACTTCACTTTCTGCTGCTTGATTGATCAGTCACTTTGCAGCCCATAACTTCTCTCCTTTGTCAAGATTCCCAAGGCAAAAAACAACTCCACGGGACCTGTACTCCCCCGATAGCCTTCTGCTTTAAGCACTGCAGGTAAATTCTAACATGGGCAAAATGGCTTTCTCCTCTTCTGGCCAGTCCTCCAGAATGCCTTTCCAGTGGGAATTAGAACTTCCCCCTCCCACCGCCTCTTTAAATTATAGCTTCTGAGTCACCTGTTGCGTGTATCCCTCTGCAGTTGTACTGCCTAAGACACTAGCTACTTTACATAGAAACATAGAAGTTGACGGCAGATAAGGACCGCAAGGCCCATCCAGTCTGCCCATTTCTTTTTCTACCTTATAAATGTGCCATCGGCCTTTGCTCTGTCAGTGACCTATCTATTCATAGTCATTTGTATTGCTCCCTTATGCCTATCCCATGCATGTTTGAAGCCCTGCACTGTATTCATAGCCACCACTTCTTGTGGTAAGCTATTCCATGCATCTACCACCCTTTCTGTGAAAAAGAATTCCTCACATTCCCCTTAATGCCTCCCTCTAATCTCATGCTGTGTCCTCTTGTCCTGCTATTTTCTTATATTTAAACATGTTAGACTCTTTCACCTTGTTTATGCCCTTAAGGTGTTTAAATGTCTCGATCATATCACCTCTCTCCTCCTTTGCTCAAGGGTATACATATTGAGCTCCGTTAATCTGTCCTCATATGTCTTCTGATGCAGTCCTGCACCATTTTGTTGCCCTTCTCTGGACTGCCTCAATTTGGTTAATGTCCTTGTGAAGGTGCTGTCAATACTGCACGCAGTACTCCAGATGGGGCCTAACCAGTTCTTGTACAGAGGATTATTACCTCCCTCTTCACGACTTGTGATACCCTACTAATACACCTAACACCCCTAGCCTTACCTACTGCTTTAGAGGTCTGCTTGGATGATTTTAGGTCATCAGTGGTGATGATGCCCAAGTCTCTTTCTTCCTTTGTGACTGCTAGCAACTCCCTCCCAGCCTATAAGTGGCTTGGGTTTCTCTTCCCTATGTGCATGATTTTGCACTTCTTTGCATTAAATCCCAGTTGCCACTCTTCTGACCATTTTGCTAGTTTATCCAGATCTCTTCTCATTCTGCCCACCCATCTGGATCATCTACTCTGTTGCAGATCTTGGTGTCATCTGCAAACAGACAAACCTTACCCTCTAGTCCATCTGCGAGGTCACTAATGAAGATGTTGAATAGGACTGGCCCCAGGACTGATCCCTGAGGTACCCACTTGTGACTTGCATCTCTTCTGACTGTATACCATTTACCACCACTCTCTGTTTTCTGCCAGTTAACCAGTTTGCCACCCAGTTGACCAACTTCCTGACCCACCCGAGCCTACCTAGCTTATTTATCAATCTTCTATGTGGAACAGTGTCAAAAGCTTTGCTGAAGTCAAGGTAGGCGACATCAACTGCTCCCCCTTGGTCCACCACTCTGGTTACCCAGTCAAAGAAATCTATGAGATTAGTTTGACAGGACCTTCCTTTTGTAAACCCATGCTGTCTTGGATCCTGTGCCCCTATGGATTCCAGGTGTTGCACTATCCTTTCCTTAAGGAGTGCCTCCTTAATCTTGCCCATTACTGAGGTAAGACTGACTGGTCTGTAGTTCCCTGCCTCCTCCCTGCTACCACTCTTGTGGAGCGGGATCACATGAGCCCTTCTCCAGTCTTCTGGGACCTCTCCTGTGCTCAGAGACTCACTAAACAATTCTGCTAATGGCTCTGCTAGTTCCTCCTTTAGCTCCTTAAGTACCCTGGGATGTATGCCATCAGGTCCAATTGCCTTATCCACCCTGAGCTTAGCAAGCTCTTGTAGGACCCTTTCTTTTGTGAAGGGAGTAGTGCTCACCTCCCTCCCCCCTGTGTCCATGATGCTGAGCTGTGGGCCCTGCCCTACCTTCTCTTCAGTAAATACTGAGCAAAGTATCTATTTAGGATAGATGCCTTTACAGGGTCCTCCTCCTCACATGCTCCTTTTCTCCATTAAGCTTAGCAATACCCCTCTGGACTTTCTCCTTTCACTAATGTATCTATAGAAAGTCTTGTCACCTTCTTTTACTGTTCGTGCTAGTGTTTCCTCAGTTTGGGACTTTGCCTGCCTTACTGCCTTACCTGCTTCCCTTAGGGCAGTTTCATGCCTCCCTATCTTCATCCCGCTGTGTTCCCTTATATTTCCTGAAGGCCAGCCTTTTGGCTCTGACCTTTTCTGCTACTGTATTTGAGAACCAAAGTGGTTTCCTTCTTCTTTTGCACTTCCTTTTCTGTCTAACACAATGGGATGTTGCTTCAAGTATTGTATCCTTAATGCTTGCCCACTTTGCCTGTACCTCCTCACCTGTGTTTCTTTTTGCCAGGGCTAGCTTAACTCTGTTGGCCATCTTATCAAAGTCAGCTCCTCTGAAGTCCCATATTTTTGCCTTGGAATGGGATGATTTAGATGTAGTAGCCAAATTGAACCATACCATGTGATGGTCACTGGCCCCAGGTGACCTTCTACCTGGAGATCTGTGATCCCTTCTTTGTTAGTCAGTACTAGATCTAGGATAGCCCTGTCTCTTGTGGGTTGCTGTACCAGTTGTTTGAGGCCCTCCCCCTGCAGGGAATCCACTATGAGTCTAGTTCTGGCAGATGTTCCTGCTGGTATTGACCAATCTGTATCTGGCATGTTGAAGTCTCCCATTATCAGAACCTCCCCTTTAGCTGTCATGTTTTGTATACTTTCTTATTTATTTATTGTAAATTGATAACTGGGAAAGGCACACTGAGCCAAGGCCCGTTTCCAAGTGTGACCCAGGGGGAAGGGAAATAGAAAGTTAAAATATACAACATGTAGGCAAAAATAAAATATACATGGTAGAAAAATGCATGGTGCAGCAAAAATACAATAATTGAACAATAAATACAATACTGTAAACAGTGTACAAGCTAGTATATCAACTAAAACACTGGTACAGGAAGACTAAGGTTAAGTACAGGAGACTAATGTGGTGAAATTAACTATGGCCAGGGCAGGAGCAGGAGAGGGCAGTAAGAGGCTTAAGCTGTTATTTGAGGGGAAAGGAGGAAGGGACAAGGTAGAGGGTGGAAAGGAGATTGTTTCAGATGGAGGGAAAACATAAGGAGAAAGCAGATTTCCCAGCAGCAGAGTTGGAGTGTGGTATGGAGAAAGTACGGGAGTCATGAGAGCGAAGAGAGTAACAGGCAGAGTGAGTAGGGGAGAGGAGAGAGAAGAGGGGAGAGAGTCAAACCAGCACTTAGAAACTAGGGACTGACAGTGCATGATGCAATGCGAGGGATGGTGAAGGATAGAGGAAGTATAACAAAGAAACATAGAATTTGTCAGCAGAGAAGGACCCCTCATCCCACCATATCTGCCCTGATGTTCCCTGCCTTCTCTCTCTGCAGACCCTAACTGGTCTCCGGCAACTGTCCCTGCCTATTTACCAGTAGCCCCCTATACGTATCCCATGCATTCTTGAAGCCCCCACTACCTTGACTGGCAGACTTTTCCAGGCGTCCACTACTCTTTCAGTGAAGTAATATTTCCTCACATCCCTCCTAACCTCCCCCCACCCCTTCATTACATGCCCTCTTGTCCTGGTGCACTTCCTCATTTGTAACAGGTTCACCCCTGTGAGTACTTGTAGGTCTTTATCATGTCCCCTTCTCCCTCTTCTTTAAGGGTGTACGTGTTAAGATCCCTCAGTCTCTCCTCATAGGTTTTCTCGTGCAACTCCTGCACCATTTTAGTTGCCCTCCTCTGGACTGCCTCCACCCTGTCTATGTCCTATCTGAGATGTGGCCTCTAGAACTGGACACAGTACTTCAGGTGGGGTCTCACCAACAATCTGTACAGTGGGAACACCACCTTCCTCCTTCTCAAGTCAAGTCAAAGTTTATTAGCAGGAAAAATAACTCCATTGAGCAGGCTCATTTACAAGGAGGTCCTGAGACAAATAATGTCGTCGGTCCTAACTCTCACCCTATTCTCCTATACCTCTGCTTCTTTACATGTGATGGGGTGAGTTAGGACCCGGCGACCGATCTTGCCACCGATGCTGGATGGTGGGGTGGGCTGGGGGGTCCAAGGGGGGCTTTCAACCCTAACACCGAATTTCCTCGCTTTTGTCGCTGTGGACCAACCCTAACTGATGCACTAAATGGAGTTTTTTGGCTCTAATTTCTCTTCTTTTTGAGAACGAGGACGATAAATAGTGAATGGAATGCGGTGGCGCTCCCACCACGTGATGTCTTGTTGCATAGTAACAGGAACTGCAAAGCAAATGCAAGCGGCAATGGTGACACACATGGTAAAGCAAACGGTAAAAGAAACATAAGCGCAAAGTGACGCCAAAGCGAACAGCAGCGGAAAAGGAGACACAAACGCAAGCACGTACGGAACGCAACTGGTAATGCACATGGTCATGGTACCGCAATTGGAAATGCAAATGGTAATGGTAACAGCAACAATAACGCCAAAGAAAACAGAAACGGAAACCAAAACGCAGGCGCGTACAGAAACGCAAACCGTGACACGCACGGTCACGGAACCACTATTGTAAATGCAAATCGTAATGGTAACAGCAACAATAACACCAAAGGAAACAGAAATGGAAAGACGAATGGAAGCGAGTATGGAAACACAAAGTGTAACACGCACGGGCATGGTACTGCAATTGTAAATGCAAATGGTAACGGTAACAGCAACAGTAACGGCAAAGGAAGCAGAAATGCAAACATGCACGGAAACGCAAACCATTACGTGCACGGTTACGGTACCGCAATTGGAAATGTAAATGGTAATGGTAACAGCGACAGTAATGCCAAAAGAAATAGAAACAGAAATGCAAACACATGCGCGTACGGAAACACAAACCGTAACACGCACAGTCATGGCAATGCGATTGGAAACGCCAGTGGTAACGATAACAGCGACGATGACGCAATACAAAGGACACACGCAAACGGAAGGTCGACCATAAACGCAAATGGCAGTGCACAGGCTGATACAAAAAAAAACAAAAACATAAACAGTAATAGAAACTCAAATGGTAACAGTAACGCAAACAGAAGCGCAAACGAAAATGCAAACCATAACGCACACGGGAACGGTGATGCGAATGGTAACGGAAACGCAACTGGAAATGCTAACTGACACAGTAACGAAAGGGCACACTCTTCTTTTCCCCAAAAACTGCATTGAAAAAGACAGTGAATACAAAGACTGTATGCATAATAATGGGCCTCGGAACAGAAAAGGAGGACTTGGAATGCCAAATTGCTTACATCTCAGGAACCGTACGACGTAGAACAAAAATGAAAATTTCATGTGAATTATGACATTCCTGACTAGTTTTGTACTTAGCCCTCATCTAGGGGGGCTAAGCATTTTTCCGACGAAAAGTCCGTATCTCGCACCGTTTCCGAGATACAGGCCCCGAAAGCGACGGACGCTATAATGTTATCCTATGGGAAAAAGCATCAACTTCTGAGTGGTGCAACTTTGCAGCCCTCCAATATTTTTTCACCAAACCACCAAAAGGCACATCTGTGGCATGCTGGCTGTCTTCCCTCCAAATTTCAGCCCAATAGACCAAACCTTTCTTTTGAAGCAGGGTGGCAAAGAATTCCTGTTATTTTGGGCATAGTGTCGCAAATCACGACACTTTCGTAAATGAAATCACGAAAGTGTCGTGAGTGCGACACTACTTTTTCCAGAAATTTGAAAAACATATTTCTGGGGTGTTTAACCCCAAAATATAGACATGGCTAGCATCCTGAGGGTCCAACTACGTAAGCACAAAAAGAATTGTGTCCCTAGATGGTCCCAATTTTAAATGCCAAGCATTTTTCTGATCACCAACTGAAAACAAAATGGCGGATTTGTGACAGTAAAAAGTGCATTTGTGACACTGTCAAACTTTTTGTTAACTTTTCCCATTGTCTTATCATGGGAACTTGTTTTTTGAATAACTTTTGAACCGTTTAATATTTTTTCATGAAATCTTCAAAAGGCACATCGGGGACCCTGGCCGCACATTCCCTGAAGTTTTCTGACTGGTCGCGTAAACCATGTGACCTGTAGGTGCGAGCAAAGAATTCACCAAAAAACATAAACACACGTGAAGATCTCGCTTAATAACTCCGCAGCCGTATATCCGACCACTACGAAAGTTGGCAGATCCCAAGATGTATGATTCTTGATCATGCATTCCAAATTTCAGGCAAATCTGTTGAACAGTGGCAAAGTTATTAAGGTGCAAAGTTTGACCCTTTAACCTTAAAAAGGCTACTCAATCCTACCTACGGTAGCACCACTGTGCTACCATAATACATATATATATATACACACACACACACACACACACACACATATATAATAAATGACACAGTTTAGGACATTGCGGCACATCATATTGGGAATTACATAATAAACATTGGAAAACTACTGGCAGACAGTAACACAGCTTGCAATAGGCAGCATTACAACTGGTGGCAAATAGAGGAGATGGGAAGCATGGGGTGTGTGGTATGGAAATTCAAGTAGAACTGAGGAAGGGAAGAGTTGGCCATGAAAGGCGGGGAAGGAAGTGGGGAAGGTAGGTAGACGAGGTCAAGATATTTAGCAATGTAAAGGTAAAATAAGGGTGGTCAGGGAAGTTTGGGATGGGTGAGGCAAGGAGAATAGTGGTCAAGCTCGTAGTGGGTGAAAGTGCAGAATGGTTCATTCCAGGTAAGTGGGAGGGATGGGGGAGGGTAGCTGAGTAAGGGTGTGTGTAGCGTAAGGGATGGGGGAGGGTAGCTGAGTAAGGGTGAGTGTAGAGGGAGGGAACCTTGAGAAGAGCGAGGCCACTCATACAGGGACAAGAAGCGGTGTTTAGCAGTGTTTGACAGTCAGTCAGCGACATGTACAGGAGTCATGTAGTTTGCTAGCAAGTAGATTTTTGAAACTGCCCAGGGGGATTAGCTGTTGCAATTTGAGGCTTGACTGGGCTTTGTTCCAAGCAACTGGTAGAGCATGGCTTACAGCTAAATCTCCAAAGGGGGAGCAGATGCTAGGCACATCCAACATATAATGCAGGTGGTACTACGTAAAGTGTAAGAGGAGGTAGTGCACTGAAAAAGATTAGTTATATACGGGGGGAGCTTTAACAAAAGGGCTTTGTATAGCCAGGGGAGGGAGTGAGAGAGCCATTTGGTAGTTAAGGAGGTCCAGCCCAGGGAGGCATATACAGTGGTAATCGCGCAAAAGTTGACCGGTAGTGCGACTTACCGATCGTTGCGCAAATGCGGTACCCATTGAATAACATGTATACCACTACCGCGCAATGACGCATGATGCGTGGTAACTGTCAACTTTTGTGTGATCTCCACTGTAGGTCACAGTAGTTTGTATGATGATGGGCATTTGAAATGAATCTTATTGCTCCATGGTATAGTGTGTCCAGTTCGTGTAGCAGGGAGTCAGAGCAACGGCCATGAAGAATATCCGTGTAATCAAAGAGTGGTATGAAGGTTGTCTGGACCAATTGAAGCCTGGCATCATTGGTAAACGGGGATTTATTCCTCTAAAAGAATCCAAGTCTTGGCCGCAGTTTCTTCGCAAGGGAGGCAGTATGGGCAGAGAATGTTAGAAGTTGTCTAGGTCGCAGCCTAAGTATTTAAATTTGTTAACTACCTCGAGGTTGTCTTCAAGGAGGGTCTTTATGGGGGGCAGGGATACTAGCTCACTTTGGGTGGCAGTTTGATGATTGCAATGGAAGTACATGACTTTTTTTTTTTTTTTTTTGCATTTAAACGAAGTTTAGACTGTGCAAGGCTGAGCTGGAGGAGATCAAATTCTGACTGGAGCTCCATGTGGGCTTCAGCTGCCGAGGGTTTGGATATATATGTCAGAAACGCACTCCGCAGGTCAGGCCCTCTGTTCCCACAGTGCCAACCTCAGAGCGCAATAGTGTGAACAGGTAACAGGGTAGCCCTCCTGTCTGTTTTGGGTCCGAATCACCTTTAGCCTCGATGTTCTGGGGGGATTCAAACTGTGAACCTTATGCTAGCATACCCAATGCACAGGCTCAGATATGTACCCTTTTTGGGACTGCAGCACTGTGTTTCGCCAGGGGCACCCAGCTAGGCTTCCAAAATGAATCCTTAAAACTCTTTAAGAGACCTTAGGTATATTCTTACCATACAAGCTCAGTACACAATCAAGTTTTTCAACAGCTGTCAGACTTAAAATATAGGCGCTTCACATGCAAAAAAGAAACTGAGAAGACACCCAGGCAGTATTTCAAAGAAATGGTTATTTACTAAAAATATGATAAAAAGGTAAAATTAAACACAGAACAATATATCATACAGCGTACAGTCATGTAAAATAAAAAGGAAGTTACAGACAAAATACTCCTACCACAAAGACTTAATTTCTTTCTAAGTATTACCTTTCTAAGTGTGTTTAAGTTAGAACGTTCTGTCTCAGAGCTCACAATGATATGATACATATTCCCCAGATACAGGGTTCATTTTACTCTATCTCCCCACCCCCTTTTGGTGAGTCAGCTAGCACCTTCTTTTAGAATTAATTCTAACATAATTTCTACCAGGAGGTATTTTTAATTAATGGTAACATCAGAAAAAAAAATCCTAAATATGACATCCTTTAATCAAACATTTCTCTTTGAACTGAACAATCCTACCATTTGTCTCTATTTCTCGGCTGCATTTTAAAATTTGAGAGGAACTTGCCAAATTACTCTTCATCCTGTTATGTCATAAACTTTATTTTTGGTTTCAACTTCAGAAGCCTGGGCAGGTCATAAAAAGGTAATAAAATGCCCTTTTGTAAGGAAGCCAGTTAATTAACTGGTTCCCCTGGTCAGTTTAATTACATCCTGTAGTTCCAGCTGTCACAAACGCACTCCACAGGTCAGGCCCTCTGCTCCCACAGTGCCAGCCTCAGAGCGCAATAGTGTGAATAGGTAACAGACAGGGTAACCCTCCTGTCTGCTTTTGGGTCCGAATCACCTTTAGTCTCATTTTCTGGGGGGATTCAAACTGTGAACCTTATTCTAGCGTACCCAAATGTACAGGCTCAGATAATATTCTCTTTGGGGGGATGCAGTACATCTTTCGCCTAATGGCACCTAACCAGGTATCCAAAATGAATCCTTAAAACTCTGTAAGAGACCTTAGGTATATTCTTACCTTTTACCAAGCTTAGTAACACCATCAAGCCCTTGAACAGTTGTCAGACTTAAAAATACAGGCACTCCACATGCAAAAATGACAGAGGAGACCCAGACAGAATGCTAAAGAATATGTTTACTAAAAATGGATAAAAACAGAAAGATAAAATACAGAACAAATATCAAAGAGCATCACAATCCCATAAAAGAAAAAAAAAAGGAAAACTACAGAACAAACTCATACCACAATACATTTAGATCTTTTCTATTTAATGTATTATCTCTGTAAGTGCAGTTAAATTAAAGATCTTTGTTTCTTAAGAGCCCAAAAAGATATGACCCACATTTCAGACACAAGTATCAGTTTAAACTCTGTCTCCACACCCCTTCTGTGAGTCATCTATCTTCTTCTTTTAGAATATAAAATTACAAAAAATGATTTCCTACCAGGAAGTACAGTATGTTAATATGACATCAGCAAAAACCCATTTCCCAAATTATGAGTCTTTGATCAACCAGTTCCTTTGAGGTTTACAACCCTGCAGTCCGTCACCCAGGTGTGAGATAGCCAACAGGAATCAGCTAAGTGACGTCCTTTCTTGATGTAATAAAATGCATATTTAGTTTCCAACCTCAAAAGCATGAGGTCATAAAAAGGCCATAAAATGCAATTTCTCAAGGGGTTAATTACATTACAGAGATCTCCTGGTCAGTGTAACACATCCTGTGATTTCAGCTACTGACACCTTGTAATTTAAAAGAGCCAAATCTCACAGACTGACATTTCATACACTGACCATTTATTTGTACTACCAATATCATACAATAATCATAACCAGCTGGCCAAGTGTCACACCAGCTACTGACCTTTAAAGTTACAGGCCAAGTCTGCTAACTTGTGAGAGACAATTTCATACACAGATCAGTTATTTATAATATAAGTATCATACAGGTAACCTGAAGTGGTGTCAGAGCGTCACACTGCTCCCCACCTAGACTGAATTTGGGGGCTCTGTTCCCTGCATGGGATGGACTCCACAAGTCAGTTCATTTCTCATACAGATGCTACAAGCCATCTGCGTTCTGATTGGTTGCTCTAGCCCTATGTGAGATTGTCATGTCATACCCTTGCAAGACAAGACTCCATCTTAATAGTCTACCATTCATTTTTTTCCCATTTGTGTCAGCCAAACCAGGGGTTGTGGTCAATTTGTACCTCAAAATGCTGCCCGTATGAGTATGGCTCTAACTTCTTTAGGGCCCACACCATGACAAGACACTCTTTTTCTACAGTAGAGTAACCCTGCTCCCTGGGAAGTAACTTTTTACTTAGGTACACTATGGGGTGATCTTTCCCTTGGTTGGATGTCTGGCTCAGTACTGCCCCAGTACCCACATCTGAGGTGTCAGTCTGGAGTCTGCTGTAGTCTGGACTTGTCAATACAGGAGCACTGCACAGTGCCTCCTTCAGTTTGGCAAAGGCGTTTTCACATGCTGGGTTCCAGGTAACTTTCTTAGCCATCATTTTCTTTACCAGGTCAGACAGGGGAGCAGCCAAGGCACTGTAATTTGGTACAAATTTCCAATAGTACCCAGCTGTCCCTAGAAAACTCCTGACCTGCTTCTGCATTTCTGATCTGGGCCATGCCTTGATCGCCTCTATTTTTTACTTGGTTAGGATGGAGCTGTCCCTGGCCTACAACATGCCCGAGGTATGCCACTTCAGCCATAGCCACCTGACACTTCTCAGCTTTGACAGTGAGCCCAGCCCTCTGTATTCTGCCCAGCACTTCCCCAAGGTGGGACAGGTGTTCCTTCCAGCTGGCACTAAAGATGGCAGTGTCATCCAGGTATGCCACAGCGTACTCCTCAGCACCATGTAACACCTGGTTTACCAACCTTTGGAAAGTGGCCGGGGTGTTCTTCATTCCGGAAGGCATTACTTTGAATTCAAATAACCCTATCGGAGTGATGAAGATCAACTTCTCCCTAGCTCTGGCAGTTAACTCTACCTGCCAGTACCCCTTTGTCAGGTCAGTAGTAGGAAGGTATGTTGCCACTCCCCAACTTGTCCAGGAGTTTGTCCGTCTGTGGCATCGGGTGGGCATCTGACTTCGTGACTGCATTCAGTCCACACAAAAATGAGTAGAGCCATCTGGCTTGGGCACAAGGACTACAGGTGAGGCCCAGGGGCTGTGGGATTTCTGGATTACTCCTAAATCCAGCATTTCCTCCACCTCCCTCTTAATGTCCTTTTGGACAGCCTTGGACACCCGATGTGCTGTCCACCGTATGGGCGTCTGTGTCCCTGTCTCCACATCATGCGTCGCTAAGGGGGTTAGTCCAGGCTTGGCGCTAAACAGTGGGGCAAAGTCTGCTAAAACCTCCCTTACTTCCTGGATCTTGTCCGGGGCCAGTTGGGATGACAATTTAACTGCCTCCACAGAGGACTCTCGCTTGCTTTCTTCCAGCAAGTCCAGAAGGGGGTCTCCTTCATCCGTCCCCTCCCCAGGACTGCACACTGCAAACACCATGTCAACCCTATTAGCATATGGCTTCATCATGTTGACATGGTACATTCTTTCTGTATGTCTTCTGTCAGGTAACTATTATATAGTTCACGTCATTTACCTTTCGGACTACTTTATACTGCCCTGCCCACTCAGCCTGCAGCTTGTTCTTCCTGACCCACTGTGTATGAGTGAGCTCTGGCTCTGTGGTCGTACCACACTTTGTTTTTGTTGGGCAGCTGCCAGGTTGCTGTGGGCAGTCCCCATAAGCTCCTTCAGCCTTTCCCTAAACCTAAGGACATAATCCACTATGAGAGTTCCCTGGGTGGCTTGCTTTCCTACCCAGTACTCCCGTATCAAGTCTAGGGGCCCACGTACCCGGCGTCCGTATAAGAGCTCAAAGGGGGAAAATCCGATCGACTCTTGGGGCACCTCTCTGTATGCGAACAACAGGTGAGGAAGGAATTTCTCCCAGTCCCTCTCATGCTGTTCAGAAAACACTTGGAGCATTGACTTAAGGGTACCGTTAAATCTTTCCACAAGCCCATTGGCTTGTGGGTGATAAGGTGTCGTGCACCTCTGCACCACCCCACACTTCTTCCACAAACATTTCATCAGGTCCAACATGAAGGAACATCCTCAATCGGTGATAACCTCCTGCAGAAATCCAGCACGGGAGAAAATCCCTAGTAAGGCATCTGCCACTTTGTCTGTCCTCAGAGAGGATAGGGCGACTGCCTCTGGATACCGGGTGGCATAATCCACCACGATCAGGATGAATCTCTTCCCAGAGGAGCTGGAGGTATTTAAAAGCCCCACAATATCCATTCCTGCCCTCTGGAATGGCTCCTTTAATATGGGCAATGGAATTAGGGTGACTTGGGTTTTCTTACCTGCCTTCCCTATCTCTTGGCACCGGTGACAAGACCTGTAGTACTCCTTCACCCGCTGGGTGAAGCTGGGCCAATAGAAATTCTGGGCCAACCATTGTGTAGTGTACGCGATTCCCAGATGACCAGACAAGGGAATATTGTGTGCGGTTTTGAGCAACTACTCACGGTACTCCTGGAGAACGACAAGCTGCCTACCTATCACCCCTCCCTGTGTCTTCGCATCCTGCATGTACAGCAGTCCATTGTCCCAATAAACTTTGTTTCCTGTCACCTCCTTGTACTCCGTCAGAGTCTGCCCAAGCCCTCAGCTTCTCTAGACTGGGGTCACTTTTCTGAGCAGCTGCAGACTCCTTACACATTCCCAAGGCATGGGACAGGTCCCCTTCAGTATCTAAAGTAGGGTCCCCAGCTCTAGCATCAGGGCACTCAGGATCCCTGTCACCCCTAACCCTCTGACAGTGGGTCACCCTTCCTTCCTCGGAGTAACCCTCCATAGCTGTTTGGTTAACTGCTACTGGGGAATTTCTATCCCCCTTTCATTAGTCTCCATATTGGAGACCATGGCTGGGGAACCAGCCTCCCAGCCGGTTTCCACAGTGGCTTCTATGGGGTCTGGGGCACCACAGTTTTCCTTTGCCACTTGGCTGCGGGTAACTGCACATATCATCCCGTTTGAGAGTGTCGCCAATGATTACATCAACAGCTAAAGTTTCGGCTATGGCAACCTTTGTACAGTCCCCTGTCTCACCCCAATCTAGGAGGACACTAACAAGTGGCAAGGTTTTCTCCTCCTCAGTGAATCCTCGTACATTTACAAATTGATTGGGTATAAACTGACCAGACTCTACCAGATCCCCTTTTACCAACGTCAGGGATGCCCCTGTGTCTCTCAACCCTTGTGTCTGTACACCATTCACAGTGACTGGGTGCATGTGTTCCCTCATGTTTACAGGCATGCTTTCAGGGACACACAAACAACCCACTACTTTCCTAGCACCGCTTTGCGTATAGCTCATCCTTTTGGGACACTGTCTGGCAACGTGCCCAGTTTCTTTGCAAACCCAACATTTGTTTCCTTTCTCAGAAAAATCTTTTCTTTGAAACCTGGGGCTAACTGGTTTTGGTGGAGGCAGTGAGGGTTTTGGTTGCCCTGAAGGCGCGCTTCTCCCTTTCTGCGCTGCCACGCCCACCCCATTTGCTCTCAGAGCAGGTCTGCTCTTGGCATAACGGTCCGAGAGTTCAGCAACCTCTTGCACTGTTTTGGGATCTCGGTCCTCCAGCCAGGTTTTCAGCTCTGCTGGGCATGCCCAAAAAAACTGCTCTAACAATACAGCATTTTCAATTTTATCTGCATAGTTTGCTTCAATTCCTTCCCACCAACGTTTTAAAAACTGACTTTGTTTTGTGGCTAGCTCCTCGTAGCTCATGTCAGGGCTTCTCCTGAGCTTAAGGAATTTAGCTCTGTATGCTTTTGCATTTAAATCATACTTTTTTAAAAGTGCAGTTTTAAGTTTGCAGTAATCATTACTGTCCTCATTGTCCATTGGACCCAATGCATCCCGAGCTTTCCCAATAAGTAGTGGGGATAGCTGGAAGCTCCAGGACCCTCTAGGAATATTTGCCTGAATACAAACTTTTTCAAAGGAATTTAAAAAGGCATCCATATCCTCCCCCTCTTTAAATTCAGCTATCAATTTGGAATTTAATTTGTAACCTAGTCCTGTAATTCCAGTTAAACCCAGGCCACTTACCTGTGTTGGTGCTGGGGGTTGGAGTCGTAGCTTCTCCAGTTCATGTTGCCTCTGGCGCTCATGTTCTTCACGGTCAGCCTCTCGCTGTTCATGCTCCGCTTCTTGCTGTTCTCGCTCCCTCTTCTCCTCTGCGGCTCGCTGCTCTCTCTCCCCTTCTCACCGTTCTTGCTGCTCTCATCTCTCTTCTCTCTAGAATTCCAGCTCCATCCTCTGCAACTCCATCTGTAGCCTGATGCTTCTAGTTTCAGAATGCTAGTTACCTTCCCCTGCTGCTGTGGCCCTTGGCTTGCACTGTCCCTGCTGTCCTCCTCACTGGATCTGGACACTGCACTGGACTCTGGCCCATCCACACCCAAGGTTCAGTCTTTTTCAGTCACAGACTGTGACTTGAGGCTCTGGGCATCTCCTGCCATCAGAGCATCCATGAGGTTCTGCTTGTTGGCTTTCCCCTCATACTGGACTCCTCTGTCCTGGCACAACTGCCTCAAGTTGTCTGCAGTGTACTCGCTGTAGTTGGAAGCCATCTTCTTCCCTAACTGTGGCTACTCTAACTTGCACTTTAGAAAAAAAATAAAATGGGTAGGAACTTTGACTGTAAGCAAAATTATATAGTTCTGTTTACTTTTTTTTAAAACTGCCTTATTTTGCAAGTGAGCTGTACAGTATTAAGCTGACACACTGAACTGTTAAAGCTTGTGTTACCAATACTTTATCACACCACTGCCAACCAAATCTGTCACAAACGTAGTCTGCAGGTCAGGCCCTCTGCTCTCACAGTGCCAACCTTAGAGCACAATAGTGTGAACAGGTAACAGACAGAGTAACCCTGCTGTCTGCTTTGGGTCCGAATCACTTTTAGGCTCGAGTTCTGGGGGACTCAGAATGAACCTTATGCTAGCATACCCAATGTACAGGCTCAGATATGTACCCTCTTCGGGACTACAGTACACTCTTTCGGCGGGGCACCCAGCCAGGCTTCCAAAATGAACCCTTAAAACTCTATAAGAGACCTTGGGTATATTCTTACCTTATTATACAGGTTCAGTACACAATCAAGCTTTTCAACAGCTGTCTGAGTTAAAATACAGGCACTTCACATGCAGAAAAGAAACTGAGATGACACCCAGACAGTATTTCAAAGCAATGGTTATTTACTAAAAATATGATAAAAAGGTAAAATTAAACACAGAACAATGTATCATACAGCGTACAACCATGTAAAATAAAAAGGAAGTTAGACAAAACACTCCTACCACCACAAAGACTTAATTTCTTTCTAAGTATTACCTTTGTGAATGTGTTTAAGTTAGAACTTTCTGTCTCAGAGCCCACGATCATATGACACATATTCCCCAGATACAGGGTTCATTTCACTCTACCTCCCCACCCCCTTTTGGTGAGTCGGCTAGCTCCTCCTTTTAGAATTCTAACATAATTTCTGCCAGGAGGTATTTTTAATTAATGGTAACATCAGAAAAAAAAACCATTTCTTAAATATGACATCCTTTAATCAAACATTTCTCTTTGAACTTAACAGTCCTACCATTTGTAACTATTTCCTGGCTGCATGTTAAAATTTGAGAGGAACCTGCCAAATTACTCTTCATCCTGTTACGTCATAAACTTTAAGTTTGGTTTCAATTTTAAAAGCCTGGGCAGGTCATAAAAAGGTAATCAGATGCTCTTCTGTAAGGAAGTCTGTTAATTAACTGGTTCCCCTGGTCAGTTTAATTACATCCTGTAGTTCCAGCTACTGACCTTTAAAGTTAGAGGCCAAGTCTGCTAACTTGTGTGAGACAATTTCATACACACAGACCAGTTATTTATAATATAAATACATACAGGTAACCAGAAGCAGGGGCTGAGCGTCACAATATGTATTATCGTATCATCCATGAATAGGTGTAGTTTTGCTTTATTAATGTTGTTTCTCATGGTGTTGATGTATAACATAAACAGGAGGGGGCCAAAGATCGAGCCTTGTGGTACTGCTCTCAGAAGAGGAAGGAGTGGGGAGAGGGAACCACTTGCTTTTTACCTGTTGCATTCTGTTTGTCAGGTAGCTGTTGAACCATGACAGTGCGGGACCAGAGATGCCATTCCAGTATAGTGTGTCCAGGAGGAAAGCATGATCGACTGTGTTGAATGCTTTGCTGAGGTCTGAAAAAAACAGCTCCTGACTGTATTTCTTGTCCATAGCCATAAGCCAGTCATTTGTAACTGAGGCTAGGGCTGATGTGGTGCTCTGGGCTGATCTGAAGTTGGACTGGGATGGATTTATTGGGTTGTTTTTGTCGAGGTAGTCTCTTATTTGGGCATTTATCAACTTCTTGAGTAGCTTAGAGAGCAAGGGAAGAATGGATATGGAGTGGTAGTTATTCAGGTCCATAGGATCACCTGTCTTAAACAATGGGAGTACCTGGGCAATTTTCCATGGCTCAGGCACAGTGCAGGAACTGATAGACATATTAAACAGGTGCAAGATGGGAGCCGTTGGATACCTGAAACCAGCTTTAATGAAGTATGGTTCTATTCCATCGGCACCAGCGCCTTTAACATCTAGTTGGAGTAGGAGGTCTTCTACTTCTTTGAACTGGAAGTGGGTAAAGGAAAAGATGTTGGGCGGTGGTGGGAAATGTCTCGGTAAGTTGGATATTAGGGTGGTTGCTTTTGAGGTATCAAATGCAAGACCTGCGGTGGAGAAGTGGTCATTAAAGCTATGTGGTATGTCAGACTTATCTGAAAGGGTCTGACTCTTAAAGGCCATCTTACGGCTAGTGAGGATGAAGGTTTATTGCTGTCCGCCGATTTATTGATATGCCAGAATTTGCTGGAATTTCCCTTTGCAGAGTCAAAGGCAGCTAGGAAGTAGGAAGCTTCTGCTGGTGCTAACCTCTCCCTGTGCATCTCAGCATCCCACTAGCCCTGCTTACCGCCTTGTCACACTGCCCTGCCACTTTGAGGTCATCAGATATTATAAACCCAATGTCTCTTTCCTGTTTAGTGACCGTCAGTACCCCCTGTCGTCGAAGCATAGGTCAGGAAGAATAGACAAACCAGGAGAAGTCATAACATTCACAAGTAGTGTTTTACTATTATCATTAAAGACAATAAAAGAAATGTGCAGGATAGTTCATATACAGGCAGTTCAAACAAAACAAAATCCTTCATCTGAGGGTATCTCTCAGTCTAAATGTAAACTCCGCTCTCTCTCTCTCACTCACTCTCTAAACAAACATTGCTGTCTTTTATAAGATGTTTTTACCTGGCAGATAAATTCTGCATCTTGTTCTCGTTAAGCTATATCTTCTGTTTTCACACAATGTATCAAACTTTGTCAGTTTCTTTCTTGTGACCGGTACATCCAGTCTTCTTAACAGGTGCAACCAGTTAAGACATTCTGGCCAGAGCTGGTTTTCATGCTGACAGCTCTGAAGTTAAGCTTGTGGAAGGTGCACAGGTTTCTCAAGGTCAACCCCCTGTGTTCCAGTTTGCTATCTTTTCTAACAAACCCCAAACAGCTTTCTGCAATTAATTTCAACAATAGAACTGTATACATTTGCAAATCAAGGAATCTGTTTCACATAAAGATTCACATATAGGTTTTCACCGCAGAGAAGCAAGGGAAGACGCAGACCAATCCAGTTGCTGGAGTTCACCAGCTTAGTTATTTTTATTACTGGTTGTTTTAATTTTGCATCAATTACTGTTTGTAGGCATGGTTAGGGGGAGATAAAGAATAAAATGACAGTAATGGCTGGATTAAACCTATACATTGAAAGACATGTAACAAGCTAAAATGAGATTGCCTATGGTAAAATTGACTGAATACGTTAGAGCATCTTGTTAAGGAATGGTTGACTTGTAATGTCATCTGAATACTGTCAATCAATAAACATATTATACAAAAAAAAAAAACACAAGTAAAGGAAGGAAGATAACGGGGAAATTGTGGGCCCATCGGAGTGGTCAGTTCCAAGGTTCCACAAGTAAAATTTGATTATGCAGTCAGACAGAATAGGAGATAGACAAGTGACAGAATAGATGCTTGCTTTTAACTCTCTCTGTATAACAAATGGGACAGGGTGTTATACAACCCTGTAACCCCTCTCATTTTGTATTCACCTCCTGGGTTTCTGTGTCCTAGGTGCATGATTTTGCACTTTTTAGCCGTGAACCCCAGTTGCCTTACCCTTGACCACTCCTCAAGTGTTCTAAGGTCCCTACTCATTCTCTCCTCCCCCTCATGAATATCACCCGATTGCAGATTTTGGTGTAAAAACTTGGGCATCAGGAGCTTTTGTTGCTCATTTGCATCAGAACCATATTAAAGGGACAGGAAAGCAGCTTTGGCTGTAATTTGGCTAACTGTGTGTTTTAATGGCGACTAAAACTATTAACATACAATTTATTGTGACTTGGTATCTTTATGTTCCCAATACATTTTCTGGCTACTAACTCTGAAGCCGCCCCTCAACTTTCTTTTAGTGCTCGAGCCTGCTGATTAGACGTGCCTGCTGCAGATGACTCCGTTTAAGCATTCTGTCTTCGCATGGCTCTCCATTCAAAATCGGCACCAGCATCAGACCCGCTTCACATACATTGTATGTTGTCCATTGTGGGAGGTTCGTACGCTACACTAACATGATGGAGGCTACTGATCTGCTCCGAATTGTTTTATCATTTGGGGTTCAGTCTCCACTGCAGTCCCCAGTTCCTGCTCACCAGTTCAGTCACAATTTTACTTAGTATTTCACTTTTCTTCCCACTGCTGTCTCCTGTCACATCTGATCTATAGTGTGATTGCTTTTTTGTGTGTGAGTGTTTTGTTTTTAACAAGCCCTCACGTATCCCTCAGTTTAAGTTCACCCTGGGATGCAGGCAGGCTAGTTTGACTCTGGAATTTGCAGTGGAAATCAGTTGGCTTTGATCAGACTACTTTCATTGGCAGAATGTTAGCACGGCGGATGGACTTTGCCATGATTAGTTTGCCTTTTTTTTTTTATTTTGTTTTTAACACACACTCAATTTCAACCATCTCTCTCTCTTTCTCTCGGTTGTGATATACAGCTGGAATGCAGGCGAGTATGATTCGGGGAATCTGCAAGGGAAATCAGTTGGCTTCGATTGGACTAGTTCCATAATCAGAGTGTTAGCATGACGATCAGACTTTGTCATGATTAGTTTGCTCAAAAAAAAAAAAAAAAACCAACCATCTCTTTCATGGATGTGATATACAGCTTGAATGCAGGCTAGTACGATTCAAGAGCGTAGTGGTGATCGGACACCAGTTTAGGGAGCTGCAGCACACTAGTATGTGACAGGTGTTGAGAGGCAACTCAATGTGGAAGAAGTGCTGTACTGAATTAAATGTTGTCATTTACCATAAACAGCAGAAATAACTACATGACAATTAAGAAATTTAGACAACACCACAACACATTCTTCGGTAATAAGCTATACAGTGTGTATGAAGTGGATCAACAGCTTTGAAAAGTGAAAACACGATTACTGTGCCAATAGGCTACAGGAAACTGGTTACCAAAGAATGTGGGGGGGGGGGTGTTGTCTACATTTAATTGTCATGTAGCTATTTCTGTTTATAGTAAATGACAATTTTTATTTAATTCGGTACACCACCACTTCCACACTGAGTTGCCTCTCATCACCTGTCACATGCTAGTGTGCTGCAGCTCCTGTAAACTGGTGTCCGATCACCAGTACGATCCCTGAATCATACTAGCCTGCATTCCAGCTATATATCACAACCATGAGAGAGAGAGGGAGAGTGCCGGTTGAGGGCTTGTTTTTTTTTTTTTAAAGCAAACTAATCATGACAAAGTCCGTTTGCCGTGCTAACACTCTGATTATGAAACTAATCCGACTGAAGCCTGTGACAGGGAGATCCTGCCACTCTTGAGGACCAACCTTTTCTTAAATCTGTTGCAACAGTTCATCTGTTTCTTAGCCTAATCTATCCTTTATAATTTCTAGTCCATAAGGGTTGGCCACCTATGGGCACCCCCTTCCCTTTCCCTTTCTTGACAATGCTATAATGTCCTCTTTAATTTTCCTTTTCCCTCTCAGGTCCTCGTACAGGGAGGTTATTTTGGTGACTTCAGAGCTGATGTTGAAACAACAGGCTGTCATCCTTGTTGTTGGATTTAGTATGCAATAGCTCTATATCATAAAATGCCTTGATGTATATGCCTTATGTGTATGAAACCTGTAAATGTTGAAAATACCATGGCACTAGGTGTTTTTGATAAAAGTAAAGAGTTACTAGGGTCAGGGTGGGACAAATAGGGTCGCCAGGTCGCCAAATGCGACCTGTTTCCCCATTCTGGCCACTTAATTTTGACTGAAAGTCGCCATTCTGGCGTGTAACACTTGTGGAAGCAGCACGCATGCACCTGGAATTAAGTTTTTTTTCTCATTTCATTCCCAAGTGCAGCCGTCCTCGCACATGCGCAGTATTCCTTTGTTTTTTCTGTTTTCTCCACTGCGCATGTGCAGATTAGTCTGTGACTCCGTGGCCATGCAAGCGCGATCCCGATTGTAGTGCGCGGCTCCCCAACAGCCAGCATACCGATTGCTGAAGAGAGAGGAATACCAGTGGTGCATGCCATGGAGTCTGCGCAAGTAGAGAGGGGATGGACTCGGGGTGCCCAGATCACAGGGTATGATCTAGCAGATGGCAGGCGTTTATGTGGGTGCTTCGGTTAGGTATAAATGCCTACGTGAATGCTGCTGCCCGCCATTTCATTGACTGTTTGTGAGGGAGAGGAGAGCATTCTTTGTGTACTACTGCAGCACATTGCAATTGCGTCTTAGAATTTAAATAAAAAGCCCTTTTAAGGGCTTGGAAACATCTACAATTGTTCAGGGGGGTAATATTACAGTATCAGATTCTGTCGAAAGGGGGAAAAACATTAAATTGGCATTTAGCAATTTAAAATATATGACCACGAAGTACGACGATGTGCTGCTGAAGTATGGGAGAGGGGAGCTGCTTGCTCTGAGGGGGAAAAAATCCATTCTGTGCTGGTTTTACTCTGTTGCTGACTCAAAGTGCTGCATAAAAAGCACATAATAGTACTCAGAGCTGAGACCATTTTAAAAAACTGCATTACTGAGTTCAACTTCAGGCAATAGGCATAGGGGCAAGAAAATGGTATTTTGCACATTTGATGTGGCAAAGTTAACTTAAGGTAGTAGACCTTGTGCTGACTGAAGAAGGGGAGCTTAAGTTTCTTGACAGTCAAGGTGGGAGGGCAAAGCTACTTATCTGTGTGCCACAGTCTATTTGGGCATCTTGTCCTGTGATTTTGTCAGGCTTTTTTGGGTGGGACTGGGACCATTCACTGATAGAACAAAAAAAAAAAATACAAGCTTGCTACAATAAGTCCGGACTATCACTTGTGTGCATATTATTGGCAAAGTCTGTTTTGACAGTCCACCTGTCTCGTTGTCCAGTGTTGTAGTGGTTGTGTCAGTTTGTGTGTTTTCGGGACGGGATTGGGGGATCAAAAAATAAAAAATTAAAGCTTGCCACAATTGATGAAAAGTCCATACTAGTATTACCTGTGAGCATATTATTGACTGTGTCTTTTGTTGTTTGGCAGTCCACCTGTCTCGTCCAGTCTCCTTGAGGTTGTGTGTGTCAGGCTTTTTTGGGGGACCAAAAAAAAATTAAAAATTAAAGCTTGCCACAATTAATGAAAAGCCCATACTGGTACTACCTGTGTGCATATTATTGACTGTGTCTTTTGTTTGGCAGTCCACCTGTCTCATCCAGTCCTCTTGAGGTTGTGTCAGATTTTATTTTTTTTGGGGGGGGGGGCCAAAACAAAAAAAAAAATTAGAGCTTGCCACAATTAATGAAAAGACCATACTAATACTACATGTGTGTATATTATTGACTGTGTCTTTTGTTTGGCAGTACACCTGTCTCGTCCAGTCCTCTTCTTGAGGTTGTGTGTGTCAACTGTCAGGCTTTTGGGGGACCAAAACAAAAAAAAATTTAGAGCTTGCCACAATTAATGAAAAGCCCATACTAGTACTACCTGTGTGCATATCATTGACTGCGTCTCTTGTTGTTTGGCTGTCCACCTGTGTCGTCCAGTCCTCTTGAGGTTCTTGTGTCAGGCTTTTTTGGGGGGACCAAAACAAAACAAAAATGAGAGCTTGCCACAGTTAATGAAAAGCCCATACTAGTACTACCTGTGTGCATATTAGTGACAGCGTCTACTCTAACATACTAACACGCCTGCAGAATAGGCCTAATGGTCTTTCGAGTCTGCTCGATTGGTCAGAGCCCCCACCCTGGGTGCTGACCTTCTGCCCCCCTCGCCTTCTCCCTTCCCAGTTCCGGATATTCTTGCTGCATTGGATTTTGCTTCCAGAACCCTTCCCCTGTACCTGTCCCAGCCCCTCTTGAACCCCTCCACCAGCCCCCTAGGCAGTGCATTCCATGGCTCCACCACCCTCTCAGTGAAGTAGCACCTCCCCCTTTCTCCCCTGAATCTTCCCCCCTCCAGCTTCCACCCATGCCCTCTAGTGGCCCCCTCCTCCTTCCTTGGAAGCAACCTGACTGTTCCTCCCCTATTTACCCTCTTCATGTACTTGAAGACCTGTATCATGTCCACCCGGTCCCGTCTCTCTTCCAATGTGTACATATTTAGCTCTTTGAGCCTCTCCTCATAGGTCCTGTCCCCCAAGCCCCAAATCATTTTGGTTGCCCTCCTCTGGACCCTCTCCAGAAATTTAATGTCCCTCTTTAAGTGTGGCCTCCCAAACTGCACGCAGTAGTCAAGGTGTGGCCTCACCAAGCAGTTATACAGAGGGAGTATCACTTCCCTCCTTCTGGAGGTGATCTCCCTAGCGATGCATCCCAGCATCCTGTTGGCCTTGGCTGCTGCCCTCCTACAAGTCTCAGAGTTGTTCATCTTGACATCCACCACCACCCCCAGGTCCCTCTCAGCCATCGAGACTTGTAGCAATTCTCCCACCAGGGTGTACACTTGGCCCGGGTTTCTGGCCCCCAGGTGGAGTACCTTGCATTTCCCTGCATTGAACCTCAGCTTCCACTTTCTAGACCATCTTTCCAGAGCCTCCAGGTCCCCCTGTAGGGCCACCCTCCCCTCCCCTCCTCCCCATCCACTACCGCTCCCAGTTTTGAGTCATCCGCAAAGAGACTCATCTCACTCCTAATTCCTGTCCTTATGTCAGAGACGTAGGCGTTGAACAGGAGGGGCCCAAGGACTGATCCCTGTGGGACCCCACTAATGACCCTCTTTGGGGTCAGGTGTACTACAAACATCAGTCCATCAGTCTTGCATCCAGTCGTCCCTTCTCCTGTGGTTGTGTCAGGCTTTCCGTGGAGGGAAGGACATCCCAAAACTGCCTGCTGCTGAGCTGCCATCACCGTGACCCCAACCATTCATTCTTTGTCGTATTCCTACTGTTTTGGGATTGAAGTAATAAAAAATGTCTGGAAAAAAGAAACAAAAACAACAGCAAAATTTGTTTTCCTTTGGCTTTATTAAACCCAATCTATCTGCTGTGGATTAATTACATAACAAAACCAAGATTCAAGTCATCAGTGACACTGACAGTAACGTTGTCAATGTTGCTGATGAGGGGAACATATGAATGTAAATCCTCCTGTTGCTAACGCTGCTGCTGCTGTTTCTTCTTTTATTTCTGTATCAGAGGGAAGGGGCAGCCAGGGTGACAGTCACGACCATATTGGCAGACGATCAGTAATGGTTACTGACGTTCAGGTTCATAATGTTTCCGCTATTTCCAGTACTGTTTCTGTTGCAGATAGTTAATCTTCCTCCAGCACTCTGCCCAGAATAAATCCTACCAACAGGAAAAAAGATTCAGTGAAACGCAAATTCAGGGTTGAATGGTCACAGGAATTTGATTGGCTTCAGTATGAGAAGCAAAACAACACTATGATTTGCAAGGTGTGTAGGAAGCAACCCCATATAGCAGATAATACATCTGTGTTTTTTGTTGGTAGCAGTACTTTTAAAATGGAGTCTATAAAAATTCATGATGCAAGCAGTTCCCATGTAAAATGCATTCTAGCCGAAAGGGGTCAAAGGGCACCTGAATCCACACCAATGGCCTTTTGTTTTCAAAAGACGAATGTTGCAAAGAGGGAATCCATGCGGTGTCTTTTTAATGTTGCCTGCTTTCTGGCATCAAGGGATAGGCCATTTCGGGACTTTCCGTTTCATACCTTACTGATACGTAAATGTAATATAAAAGTGATTGAACAATACACAAATCACAAGAGGTGCACGAGTTTGTGCATCACATTGCAGCAGTAATACGCACAAACACAACTGAAGAGATAAACAAAAAGGAATGTGAGGAAATTATTTTTCACAGAAAGGGTGGTGGATGCATGGAATGGCCTACCTCAAGAAGTGGTGGCTATGAATACAGTGCAGGGCTTCAAACAGGCATGGGATAGGTATAATGGAGCAATACAAATGAGTATGAATAGATAGGCCACTGACACAGCAAAGGCCGATGGCACATTTATAAGGTAGAAAAAGAAATGGGCAGACTGGATGGGCCTTGCGGTCCTTATCTGCCATCAACTTCTATGTTTCTAAATCTCCAAAGTGTAAGGGAATTTGTGAATGTGTTTATCAGTTATGTTGGTGAAGATGATACTCCAAATACCTCCTTTATTGGTACCGAGCTACTAGGGAAAGCAGATGCTGATGGATACATTGCAGCATTAGATTCACTCTTTAACAAACATAACATCCCTTTGTGGAAAACTCTTCCATGGATTTCTGGGATGGCCACTGATGGTGTATCAGTCGTGCGAGGTCAATGTGGTGAAGTCATGGCAAAGTTACAAAACAGTGGTCTGTCTTGGTTAATTGCTACACACTGCATCGTGCATATTTTACAACTGGCCATTCTTGATGCCCAAAAACATATGCCAGAAGTTCACGAAAATGAAAAGGGCCTGTGGGCCCTGTACTCATTTTCTCACCAAAGAATGAGAGCCTTGGAGGAGGCTGCTAGCACCCTTTTCATTGAATTGAAAAAAGCGGTCAGCATTTTCACAATCAACTCTTCTCCACAACCTGCTGGCAATAATTCCACTCTTAGAGAATACTACATCACAGCACAGTGGAAGTCCTGATGCATACAGCGCTAAAGGACATTTGAACTTTGTAAAAAAAACAAAATAAAAATGTGGCTCTTGGCCTTTCAACAAGATTATCTATCTGTTATTGGAAGGGGTTCTCAAAATTTCTAAAAAGAGGGTCATCTTCTTACTCACGTACAGCCACGAGTGGAGAGCTGCATTTCAGAGCTCATCAAGCTGAAGACCATTGCGGGCCCTGATGAGGCACAGTTTTTAGAGTATGCAAGTTCAGAGGGCAGTCTCCTTACTGGTGGCATGGATGGCAGCACTCCTCTAGTTCCTCCACCAGGCATGACAGAAAATGCTAGCGATGTAGATAAAAATAGGAATAAAAGGCAAAAAAAACAAACCAGACAGGCCACTGCTTCAGACCAAGCAGCCAAGGATATTGTTTCCAGTGAAAATGCCCGCAAACTGATCGAGAAGACAGTATGCGACAGTGTGGTTGGATTCTTATGTGACAGATTTGAGCCCATGTGGCAGTCTGAAGACTACGAACGATTTTCAGTATTTAACACAACTGTTTGGCCTTCTCCTGATGACCATCTCTTTCCAAATTTTGGTCAGGAATCCATCACGGGGCTTTGCCAGAGGTACATGCCATTTCTGAAAAAGCAATACGGTTCAGGGCATCATTTTTCTGATCCAGAGCTGGATGCTGACTTGAAATAGAAATTACACAAAAACCTTTGGAAGAGTGACAAGATTTAAAAAAATGCTGTAAAAAATCAAAATATAGAGCATGCATTAAGAAAGGTTCACCAAAATTTAGAGAGAGTTGATCTGTTATGGTTGTTGATCACAATTTTTCAGATAATGCCAGTGAGTACAGCTGCTTGTGAAAGGGGATTTAGTGCTCATAATAGGATCAAAACAATATGTCGTAGCAATCTTATTGATAGCACTGTGGATGATTTGCTGATGATCAATTTAAATGGACCAACAATAGCTAACTTTAATCTGGACCCATCAATTGATCATTGGTACTCATCAACACCTGGATATCTGCATCTTTCTGGGCATAAAGACACACATCCAGAATCAGATGTAATGGACTTGAAAGCGGAAACAGACGAGGAGTCTGAGGAGTTGGGTTGAAAGTGGAGATAGACAGCAGTTGCGTTGGAGTGGGAGGTGGACCGATTTTGAAGAAGACAGTGACAACAATAGAAATACTGTTACCAATCTGTCAGCCATAGTTTTAGGAAATGTATTTTCTGCCCTTTCCCTCAAAATTAAATGTTAATAATGACCCTGCAGTGGTGGATCGGATGGTAACAGCACAGCAGCAGCGCAGGACTGGCCATATCATTGAAAAAAAGTCACAAAAAAAGTACCCCCCCCCCAAAAAAAAAACACACACACAAGATAATAAGAGAACCACAACATCTGAAAGTTTTATTGCTTTATTTAAAAAAGAACAAAAAAAACACAGTGTACATTTATAGCACTAGGACTTGTTTCCACTTATAAATCGGCAGGTTCTGGTCAGTCAGACCCCAGTCCGGTCACAGTGTTTCTCCGCCAGTCTCATCTTCAGTTGTTATCCTCTTGGTGATTTTCATCTCATTTTCTCATAATTGCGCCACCCTTCCCTTTTCGGATTCAGTCATGGAGATGTTTCTCCGATGGTCCCATCTTCAGTAGGTCCTCTGTAGTGATTGGCGATTTCATTCTCATTTTCTCATAGTTGTGAGTGCCACCTTTGCTTCCCTTTTTGCATTAGACAGGCAGACTTTCAATTTGTACTTTATAAATTGTCCCTCCTGTGTATACTTGATGCTGTTCTGGCAGGCTAATTCATAGAAACATAGAATTTGACGGCAGATAAGGACCACTTGGCCCACCCAGTCTGCCCATTTCCCTACCTACTGGATAAGCTGCAGATTCTAGTTAACCAACAGCCTACTTCGTGCCACCTCCCACTACAGTTGCCTTATGTCTGTCCCATGCATGTTTGAATTCTCCCACTGTTTTAGACCTAACGACCTCCCCAGGAAGGCGGTCCCATGCATCTACCACTCTCTCCGTGAAAAAAAAAAACTTTCCTCACATTACCCCTGAGCCGTCCCCCCTCTATCTTTAAATTGTGCCCCCTTGTTCTTATACATCTCTTTTTCTGAAAGATACTACCTTCCTGGACTTTGTTGATTACCTTGATGTACTTGAACGTTTCTATCATGTCCTCCCTGTCACTCCTTTCATCAAGGGTATACATATTAAGCTCTCAGTCTCTCTTCATATGGTTTCTGATGCAGACCCTGCACCATTTTAGTTGCCCTCCTCTGGACTGCTTCCATCCTGTCTATGTCCTTGCGTAGATGAGGTCTCCAAAACTGCACACAGTGCTCCAGATGGGGTCTCACCAACTGTCTGTACAGAGGGATAACCACTTCCCTTTTTCTACTTGTGATGCCCTTTCCTATGCATCTCAGTATCCCCCTGGCTCTCCTTACTGACTTCTCACATTGCTTACCAACCTTTAGATCATCTCATATGACTACCCCCAGGTCCCTTTTCATTTTTGTTGTTGTTAGTACCTCCCCTACTAGTGTGTACTCTTCTCCTTGTTTTTTGTTTCCCAGGTGCATTACTTTGCACTTCTTTGCATTGAATCTAAGTTGCCATATGTCTGACCATTCTTCCAACCTTGCCAAGTCCCTTCTCATCCTTTCTACCCCACCTTGTGTATCAATTCTGTTACAGATCTTTGTGTCATCTACAAGGAGACATAGTTTTCCCTTCAGACCCTCTGCAGTGTCACCTATAAAGATATTAAAGAGGACTGGACCCAGTACTGAGCCCTGAGGTACTCCACTAGTAACCCCCCTTTCTTCAGAATGTGTTCCATTCACTATTACCTTCTGTGTCTTGTTGTGCAGCCAGTTTGCTACCCAGGCTACCACCCTGGGACCCACTCCCAGGCTGGCTAACTTGATTATTAATCTTTTGTGCGTGACTGTGTCAAATGCCTTGCTAAAATCCAGGTAGGCCATATCCACAGCCCCTCCCTGGTCTATTACTTTTGTCACCCAGTCAAAGAAATCAATTAGATTCGTCTGACATGACCTTCCTGCTGTAAATCCATGCTACTTTGGGTCCTGTGCCCCGCTTGCCTTTAGGTACTCAACAACTCTTTCTTTCAGAAGTGATTCCATCATTTTCCCTACCACTGAGGTCAAACTTACAGGTCTGTAGTTTCCTGCTTCTACCTTGCTCCCACTTTTGTGAAGGGGAATCATATCTGCCCTCCTCCAGTCCTCGGGTACCACCCCATCCTCCCATGATTTGTTAAAAAGAGTGATCAGTGGTGTCACTAGGCCCGTCCTTAGTTCTTTTAGGATTCTGGGGTGAATCCCGTCAGGCCCCATTGCTTTGTCCACCTTGAGTTTTGGGAGTTCTTTCAGGACTCTTTCTTCTGTAAATGGACTTGTTTCAACCCTCCTACCCAGAGTGCTTCTATTGTCCGGTTTAGGTAACTCCTCCTCATCTTCTTTTGTGAATACTGAGCAAAAGTATTCATTCAGTATATCTGCCTTTTCACTGTCTCCCTCTGTCCACCTCCCCCTCTCCATTATTAATCTTCAATATTCCTCCCTTAAACTTTCTATGCTTCCTAATGTACCTATAAAAGATTTTATCCTCCTCCTTAACTGAATTGTCTATTTCTTCCTCTGTTTGGGCTTTTGCTCTTCTGACTGCCTTCCCTCCTTCTTTCTGCTTTAATTGATACAGTTCCCTGTCGTGCTTCTTCTGTGATTCCTTATACTTTTTGAATGCAGCCTTTTTCTCCTTAACCTTCCCTGCCAACTCTTTTGAGAACCATAGTGTTTTTTTTACTCCACTTAGTTTTCTTTATTTGTTTCACACAAAGGCTTGTTGCCTCTATGATGGCAGTTTTTGATTTTTCTCCATTGTTCTTCCACCCCTCCTTTTTGGCCATTTGCTAGTGTATTCCTCAGGTATTCACCCATTTTGCCAAAGTCAGCCCTTCTAAAGTCCAGCATCCTTGTTTTTGTATGGCTCGTCTCCATGCTTGTGCTTATTGTGAAGCACACTGTGCAGTGGTCGCTTGTTCCCAGATGTCTACTGACTTCTCAATTTGTGATCCTCTCTCCATTTGAGAGTACCAGGTCTAGTATTGCTCCCTCCCGAGTGGGCCCCAACACTAGCTGTCTAAGGCCTGCCCCCTGCAGTGCATCGAGAATGACCCAGCTCTTGGATGTGGCTGCAGTACGTGTCATCCAGTTAACATCTGGCATATTCAGGTCCCCTGTCAACAGTATCTCCCCCTTTTTCAGCCATTTTGAGAATGTCCTCTATCATTTTCTTGTCCATTTCCTCCCCGTGAGATGGGGGTCTGTATACAACCCCTGTGCGGATTGTGATGCCATTCCCTGTCTCCAAGGTGACCCAGAGTGCCTCTTGTCCTCCCCCTTTACTTTTTAGTTCTGTAGCTTTGATCCCTTTCCTTATGTATAGAGCTACTCCACCTCCTCTTTTCCCCTCCCTGTCCCTTCTGTAGACCGTGTACCCCGGTATGTTGACATCCCAGTCATGGTTCTTCGTGTATCATATTTCTGTGACTGCCACAATATCCAAGTGTTCATCTTCCATCAAGGCTACTAGCTCAGGAAGCTTGTTTCCTAGACTACGGGTATTGGTACTCATTGCCCTCCATTTAATGTTGGCTTTATCCTTTTCCCCCCATGCCTGCTCTTATTGCCCTTGTCTATTTTTCCATTTACTCCTATCCTGCCCTCTGTTGAGCACTGTAGCTCAGTGTTTACCTTACTACCTGACCTGTTTTGTGGGGGGAGGGTTGAAATTTCCTGCCTCTTATCAGCTCCTCTCCCCATGGCTAGTTTAAAAGCTTGCCAAGGAAGCATTTAAACCTGTCTCTTAGGATCCTGGTTCCCTTCGTGGACAGATGCAGACCATTGTGCTTGTATAGACCTTCATCTCTCCAGATGTACCCCCAGTCCCCAGTGAAGCCAAAGTCCTGTGCTCTGCACCAGTTTTGCAACCATTCATTAAACTGCATGGTGTGCAGTACGCTAGCCTCACCCCCCTGCCATGGACTGGCAGCACCTCTGAGAAAAGGTAACCATGCTTGCTACCTGTCTGAGGCCCCTTCCCAACTCCACAATTTCATCCTGCACTGCACTGATCCCATGCCTAGCTAGGTCATATGTCCCAAGGTGAACAATGATATCTAGTTCCCTCTCCTGTGATGCTGCTTCTGCAATCCTGAGGATTCGCTTCTTGTCCCTCCAAGCTACGGCACCAGGCAGGCACCTTACTTTTCTCTTCAAACAACATGAAGTCTTGCTGTATTCTGACAAATTGCAGTGAGCTCCAACCTTCGAACTGCCCCGGAGATGAAAGAGTTAACTTTCCATGCCAGGCATGGAACGCTGAGCTCGAGCTCGGTTGAGACTCTGTCTGCTGCTGTTTGAACTCAAACCGTCAGATTCTTTACTCCGCCTCACTGAACAGTCGCTCCGGAGATTTCTCCTTTGCTCAGTTCAATTTGTCGGTTAAAGTACCGTTTTTCTCGGTTTTTGACCAAATTTAAACCGTAACCTATCGGCTCAGACTCTATCTGTGGTATTCGTGAGTACTAGATAGGTTTATTTTTGTTATTTTTTCTGTGTGGAACTTGTAAACGTGGGATTGGTTCGGTTTAAACTGATCAGGTTGCTTTAAAATCTTTATTTCTGCTTTTAGAGTGTGGTTACCGGTTCTTATCGGTTCTAAAAAACAGATTTATTACGTTTTTTCCATGACCCGTAACACGGTCAGGAACCGATAAGAGTGTCTTGCCTGGCGGATTGCCGAAAAAAGGGTAAGTTTTTGGTTAGGACTGGCCATGTCTGAGAAACCCAAAAGGAAAACCGGGCCCACTGGGTTTCAACACTGTAGTGTGTGTGGGGAAGTCTTTGCTAAGGCTGATCCCCACACCACCTGTGTTTATTGTCTGGGGTTTGACCACCTCGATTCAGACTGCCAGATTTGTAAAAATTTTCCTGCAGCTACCCTGGAAAAAAGAGTTGGTAGGCTCAGGGAAAGGGAGCCCAAAAGTCCGCTGACCGGATGGCCAAGCAGTTCGGTTCTAACCGAACCAGAAGAGTGCCCTCTGACCAGGGCAAAACTTCTTAGGGCAAAAGGAGAACCAATTCCGAGGAGTCGGTTCCGGTTAAGAGAACAAGAAGGGATAAATCAGCCGGTGCGGATCCAAAAGTGTTTTCTCTGACCGCTGATGAAATAGCCAAAGCGATAAAAATTGTTCAGTCACTATCCCCAGTTCCGACCGAACTGGCACCATTAGGAAGGCACTCGGTTCGGTCAGTTCCACCAGTTCCGGATTATGATTTAGAGGAATTTTATGAACCGGAGGAGGAAGGAGAGTATGAGGAAAGTGAATGTGATTATGAAAGTCTGGATGTGCCCATTGACCCAGACATCTCTGCAGACAGATCTTCAGGAGTGTCTCCTCCTAGGCTTTCTGAGTCCCCTTCCCATTTCATGTTTTACAAGAAAGTAGCTGAAACTCTTCAGCTTCCTATGGAAGAAGCTGTGGATGACCAGGAGGAGCCTGACTGTTGAAATGATGGATATCCCAGAGTCCAGGAGGCTGTCTATTCCTCTTCATAAGTCTGTTGGGAAACAGCCATTAAAGATTTTAAAGACTCCTAATTCTATACCTCCTGTGGATAAGAGAATGGACAAGAGGGATACTCTGTCAGGCTCAGATACGGAGTTCCTTACCCAGCAATGCAGCCATGTTGGGGTAGTGCAGGCTGCAGCCTGTGATAAGGCAAATATACCCTTGGCCTCACACCCCCAAGACAAGGACTCCAGGAGGATTGATGCCATGGCAAATAAACAGTACATGGCAGCATCCTTGGGACTCAGGCAGGCCAATTATATGGCCTGTACAGCTAGATATCAGAAATCTAGATGGGACACTGTAATGGCCTTAGCTAAGCAGGTCCCTGGCCAGCTTGCCAAGGAGCTGGAGCAGGTAGCTGCGGATGGTATTGAGGCATCCAAGGTGCAATTCCATGCTTCAGTGGACTCCAATGATGTGTCTAGAGTCATGGCTACATATGTGGCCCTTCATAGGATGGCTTGGTTCAGATGTACTAGCCTGTCTCAGGATACCCAGACCAAGGCCATGGATTTTCCTGTTGTGGGTAATTCTCTGTTTGGGGAGCAAACTGAGAACTACATGAAGAAAATGGATGGGTACAGGACCACCTACAGGAGTGCTCAGGCCAAGGAAAGGCAAGCCACTCCTCAGAGGCAGCATCCTAGGGGCAGGGGCAGGCCTTTTCATAGGCCTTTTTACCAAGCCCAGGCCTCCTCTTCTGCTTATGCTCATAGGGGGTTCTTTAGAGGGAGAGGCAGACTGGGTACAAGCAGGCCTGTTTCCACCCCTCATCCTAAAGCCTCTGCCAAACTGACACCCTGATGGGGTTGCCAGGGCTGATTCTCCACTACCAGTAGGGGGCAGGCTGGCTTACTTTGTTCAGGACTGGATGTCTTCAACATCAGACAAATGGGTCCTGGAAGTAGTAAGCCAGGGACTGGTTCTCAGCTTCAAACAATTTCCAAAGATGAGAACCAGATCCTTTCCACCTGCAAATCCTTCAGAGGCACTGGCTCTAGTGGCAGAGGTCTCTTCCCTCTTGGCTCTCAGAGCTATAAAAAGGGTTTCACCCCTACACAAAGGGAAAGGATTGTACTCCAGGTACTTCCTCACCCCCAAAAAGGCAGGAGAATGGCGGCCCATCCTGGATCTCAGATATCTAAACAAGCACCTTTTAAAGCTAAAGCTCAAAATGGTGACTCTGGGAATAATTCTACCCTCTCTAAGGCCAGGGGACTGGCTAGTCTCCCTGGACCTGAAGGATGCCTATTTCCATATTCTCATCAGAAGCTCCCATCAAAAATACCTCAGGTTCGAGCTGCCCTCAGGCCACTACCAATTCAGAGCAATGCTCTTCGGCCTAACCTTTGCTCCAAGGGTGTTCACAAAATGCCTGGCAGTAGTAGTTGCCTTCCTAAGAAGGAAAATGATTTCCATCTTCCCATACCTGGACGACTGGCTCATAGTAGGCCAGTCCCCAGATCAAGTCAAGTTACACCTACAGATAACTCAGCAACTGCTAACTTCTCTAGGATTCCTTCTGAATCTTTCAAAGTCAGTTTTGAAGCCTGTACAGCTCCTCACCTTCATAGGCGCAGAGCTAGATACAGTAAAGGCAAGAGCCTTCCTTCCCCTGGACAGGGCAAGGACCCTTATTTCACTGGCCTCTTCGTTTACCCTCCTGGTGTCTCGACCAGCAAGGCATTTTCTACAGCTCCTGGGGCACATGGCTGCTTCCACAGCAGTGGTGCAGGGAGCAAGATTTCAGATGAGGGACATTCAGTTCCATCTGAGAGCCTTTTGGTCTCAGAAAAAGGATCCTCTGTCCAAAGTGATCCCAGTGACTCGAACCCTGATCCAGGCATTGCAGTGGTGGCAGGATCAAGACAATCTAAGACAGGGAGTTCCTTTTGTCACTCAGTCTCACTCTGTAATCCTTACTACAGATGCCTCCCTCTCGAGGTGGGGGGCTTACTTGGGAGACCTGACCAACCAAGGGTTATGGTCTCCTCAGGAATCTCTGCTTCACATCAATCTATTAGAACTCAGAGCAGTGTTTCTAGCACTTCAGGTTTTTTCCAAGTCTGTTCAGAACAAATCAGTCCAGATCAGGACAGACAATACCACCACAATGTGGTATATCAGCAAGCAAGGGGGTACTCGGTCTACGGCCTTGTGCACAGAAGCAATGAGGTTATGGTCTCTGGCCTATTCCCTGAACACCTCTCTCATAGCAGTACACCTCCCAGGCAAGGACAATGTCCTGGTAGATGCTCTCAGCAGGATATCTCGGGGCCATCACGAATGGTCCCTGGATCCCCTTGTTTTGAAGGTGATTTTCTCCAGATGGGGCACCCCACAGATAGATCTTTTTGCAGCCCCAATCACCAACTTTCCCTTTTTTGCTGCAGGCCCCCAGTGTTGGGCTCAGTCCCCCTGGATGCCCTAGTTCTCAATTGGGAAGGGAAGTTCCTGTATGCCTGTCCCCCCTTCCCTCTCCTGTTCAAGGTGTTAGTCAAATCAGGTCTCAACCCTGCAGGGTGATTCTGATTGCTCCAGACTGGGCCAGACAGACCTGGTACCCTCTCCTGTTGTCCTTAGCAGTCCACCTTCCCCTGTCTCTTCCCAGGAATTACAACCTGTTAACCTGTGCTCAGGGGAGGGTTTGGTATCCAAATCTCAAATCCCTCAATCTCAAGGCCTGGCTCTTGACAAGTTGGAATTTGATGACTTACACCTTTCTCAGGGTGTTATGGATATCCTAAAGGCTTCTCGGAAGCCTTCCACCAGAAAGACTTACAACTCCAAATGGAAAAGGTTCACTATTTGGTGCTCTGGGAAGCATATTTCCCCAGCGTCTGTTGGCCTGCCCACAGTCCTGGACTATATGGTTCGTCTTAAAAACTTGGGACTCAGACCAGCTACACTAAGAGTGCATCTGGCAGCTGTTTCTGCTTTCCTTTCAGCTCATCCTGTATTCTCTAAGTTTTTCAAGGGATTGCTTCATACCAATCCGCCATTCAGGGCCCCTGCCCCTGTTTGGGACCTTAATGTTTGCATTGCTCAGTTCATGCAACCCCCCTATGAGCCTTTGTCATCAGCAGAGCTTAAGTACTTGACTTGGAAAACTGTTTTCTTGGTGGCCATCACTTCTGCCAGGCGCATAAGTAAGTTACAAGCCCTGTCAGTGGAGCCTGATGTTATCTCTTTCCATAGAGATAAGGTGGTCCTCAGGACTAACAGGAAGTTTTTACCTAAGGTGGTTTCAGACTTCCACCTTAACCAGTCTATGTCTCTTCCTGTTTTCTTCCCTGACCATTCCTCCTCTGGTGAGAGGAGGCTGCACAGTTTGGATGTGAAAAGGGCCCTTAGCTACTACATAGCGCGTACCAAGGGTCACAGGTTTGGCTCCCTCCAACTGTTCCTCACTTATGGTGAGGTTGGTAAGGGAAAACCTGCCACTAAGAGATCCATTGCCAGGTGGATTGTCTCTTGCATTCAGTTTTGTTATGAAAAACTAGGCAGGACTCCACCGTCAGGCTTGAGAGCTCACTCTACCAGAGGTACAGCTGCTTCCCTGGCTGCTGCCAGGGATATTCCTATCTTACAGATATGTCAAGCAGCTACCTGGAAGACAATTCACACTTTTACCAAGCATTACTCTCTGGACATCCAGGCTAGGAGTGATGCTCAGTTTGGCACAGCGGTGCTTCAGAGCCTATTTCCTAGGTAGGTTCTGTCCCTCCTCCATGGAGGTACTGCTTGGTAATTTGCAATTTGTCAAAATACAGGAAGACTTCATGTTGTTTGAAGAAAAATTTACTCACCTTAGTAATGTTGTTTCTTCTAATGGAGTCTTGCTGTATTCTGACCTCCCCCCGCCTTCCCCTCTCAGAACCTTTGTTTTGGGATGTGGGTGGGCAGTACCAGTGTTGGCACTCTAGTGTTGCCCCACCTTTTTATTATCACCCCTTTACTTTGGGTGAGTGGGTGTTGTGTTTGTTTCATTTTTTGGGGTTTCCTGACTTGAGTCTTTGTTTGGGACCAAAAAATCTGTTTATTGTAGTTAGTAGCCAATTGGCTAGCGTAGGTTTACAGCTTCCACACAGGACACTCAGTGAGTTTAGCTTGTAAAGATCTGACGGTTTGAGTTCAAACAGCAGCAGACAGAGTCTCAACCGAGGTCGAGCTCAGCGTTCCATGCCTGGCATGGAAAGTTAACTCTTTCATCTCTGGGGCAGTTCGAAGGTTGGAGCTCACTGCAATTTGTCAGAATACAGCAAGACTCCATTAGAAAAAACAACATTACTAAGGTGAGTACTTTTTTTTCTCTCCCTTCCCCAGGTCTAACCCTCTAACAATTGAGTCCCCTATCAGAAGCTGTTTCCTTCCCCTGTGGTGTCCCTTGCCACCCTTTTGTGGGTCTCCCTTGTGGATATCCTCAGCATTCTTCTTGGTCTCCACTGAGGGTGCCATCATAGAGGAACCTTGCTCTGCCAGATTGGTGTATGGCTTGTGTAGAGGTACAACTAGGGGGCTTTGCCTCTGTTCCACCACCCACACCCTCCCAGAACCCACTGTGGTCCAACTACTCTTCATACTTGGGAGCCTCTGAGGCAGTGGTTGTGGCAGTGGTGCTGTTTGGGTGGGGGAGGCCTCCTTAGTCCTTGCCAGTTCAGCCTGGAGGTGGGCAACCTCCTACCTCAGAGCTTACAGTTGCCTGCAAATAGGACAGCAAAGCAGTTTCCAGAATGTCTCCTGGAAAACTGCTGTCCCGCAGCCAGTGCATTGCACCACTCCCCACATGTCCTTCTCCCTTATAATATACAATATGTAATATAAAATTTTTTTTTGTTTTTTCTTTTTGTGGTGTGTACTTACCCTTTATGCACTGTGCTGGGTTAATAAGAATATGGCAGTTCTGCCCCAAGACCTGTTGAGGAAGTGATGGCAGAACTTTGACTATAAAGAAATGTCACGCTTGGTGGGGTGGGGGGTGGGTAGTCCACAACCACTGGTGACTGTTAGAAACAATCAAATACACCACTGCTCCACCACCCTGGTGAGTACTGCCCTTTATAGTAATTCAACTAACCTCCAGTAACTGATTTGTAAACTATTTAAAAGTAATTTGATGCTAACTGTCACAGAATACTAGTAGACAGTCCAGTTACCCACAAAGGAAAATCAAATATGCAGATCTTATCTGTGTCAATCTTCACCATTCATCACAGATGGGTACTGGCCGGAGATCAGGACCCCGTGGGAGCCTTTTTTTTTTTTTTTAAAGATAGGCGGAGCCTGATGCAGCATCGGCGCCGTCCTCGAGGCCGACGTACTACGTGGCGCTCGAGGATTAGCCATTAGGCTGCATCGACTCCGTCTGCCTACCAGTTCTTCGTCTCCCGCTGTCGAGGTCGCCTCGTGGGAAGCCTGTTTTTCTAGGCCTTACGCCTGCGATATTTTCGTTGCTAGTCCGCGGTCTGCTAGTTCTGGGTTCTGCCTCCACTCGACGTCGCCGGTAAGATCTTTCCTTTTTATTACATTTAAAGTGACGTCAAGTCTGTTTTTGGTGTTTTTTTCTCCGTAGGTCATGTCGGCGGTTGGAGGGCAAAAATGGAGAAGATGGTGCAGCCCCTATCGTGCGGTGCCGATGCGGCCGCAAGTCTCCGTCACCGACCAGCATGACCGGTGCCTTTTCGTGCCTTGGCCGCTACGACATGTGGATTCGATGCGGCGCCTGCTTCCGATGGACGGCGGTTTTGGAACAGCGTGTGTTTAAGGTCGAGCGAAGCTCCGCCCGACTTTCGGGGGTAGGCGGCGCACTCGGGCCAAGCCGCGTTCTCTCGGCCTCTCCTCCGGGTCCCCTTCCGGTTCTATATGGACCGCGGAGGAGGGAGCCTCGGCCTCTTCTAGCCTAGCCGTGGCTGAGGCTCCTTCCACGGCGCAGGAGACCCGTCCCACTTCCCCCCGGGAGCGGGCGGGAGGCGCTGCTCCGGCAATCACTCCTTCAGGGGTGAAGGCTCCCCCGGTGTCGCTCCGTGGTCCGCTGGGCCGGGTCGACGCGTCCTTAGCGTCGCCGCCGTCGGGGCGCCCGGTGCCGTTCGCGGTGCCGAGGTCTGTCGGTGTTAAGGCGCCGACACTGCTCGCGGTGCCTGAAACTGCAACCGGCGTTGTCCTTACGCCATGTCTCACCTGGCGCTGAGGTTGAGCTGCGGCGCTGTGGGAATTACCGGTGTTGTCCGTCGGCGCTGGCGTTGGCGCCGTTAGGACTCAGCGCCTTTCGTGGCGCTCAGCGGTCTCTGACACCGGTGTCGCGTGGTAGGGCCGAGTCCATGGGGGCGTCAGCGCCCGCCTTAGTTCGCTGCTGCATGCGGGTGTCAAGCGGCCTGGCGTCGGCTCCGAGACTGGGGTTGCTGACGGTGCCGTCTCCGTCCCGGGTGCCTCCCCTGGCACCGGTGGACCTAATGGTGCCGCAGCTAGCCCTGGCCTAGGACTTCTGGCCCAAGCTGCCCTGCCACCTTCTGCTGGCACCGCTCGTGGTGCTGTGAAGCGGGCGGGGATTGCCTTGGCTCCTGGGCCCCTCGGGAAGGTGTCCCTTCCTCGACCCCCTACAGTTTGGCTTAGGGCCTCGGACTCTTCCTCTTCCTCGTCGGAGTCCAGCTCGGAGTCGAATGGGCAGTCACACCCTTCGGGGTTGTCTGCAAGGGAGGACGAGCTGGTGGTTTCCTCTTCGGGTCTCGGCCAGTCCCCCTCCGAGGTGAGTCGGGTTTCCTCTAGGGCTAGGGTCAGTGGTGCTGACCAGCGGGCTGTGGTGTGTGCCACCATCGCCTTGCAGCCTAGCCTTGGGGGGTTCCTTGACCCCTCTACGGTGGTACCCCCTACTGTGACATCTCTCGGTCACCCAACTTTGGGGCCTATCGAGAGGGCCACGGGAGGGGAAGGTGCTCCTTCCGGGATTGCCCCTTCAGGGAGCAGCCCTGGGTACGGAGCTGCCTAGACTGGCCACTTCGAGGGCTAGGACCCTTTCAGACTCCGAAGGGTTGAGGGGTATAGGTTCAGCGCGCCGGCCCTTCTCTGGGACCTACCCAGGTCCTGGATGGAGCCGGAGTGTGGACTTCCGCCCTTCCCCTTCGGGTTCTTTGAGAGGGTCCCATTCTTTCGAGGCAGGGGTCAGTCCTTCTGGACCTTCACGGCCCCGGTCACCTCACTTGGGGGATTCTTTTGGGCGCAGTCTAGGCAGTACCGAAGCGGTTGTACCGCTGTCGACTGCGGAGTCTTCCAGGACTCCCCCCATGGGAGTCCGTGGTCCGCTCCTTAGCCCTGGCAGAGGTCAGCCGACTTCTTCTCTCGGCTCTGTCCACTCCCCTCTGCCTCCTTCTCCTGCGTTCCCAGGTAACCTTGATCCTAGCGGGCCTCTCACCTGGGAACATTTCAGAGCGGTGGCTGCTCTATTCCCTGCTTACGTTAGGGCTTTGGATAGCCAGGTTTTTCAACCTCCCCCCGAGCAGCCACCCTCCAAGCCTATGGTGACCTCCAGCTCCTCATCCCCCTCTTCTGGGGGAGAGGAACCTTCTGTCCACATCTCTCCTGCTGCTGATCTGTCTGAGTATCAGCGTTTCCTCGTAAGGATGATGGAGGACCTTCACCTTTCTCCTTCTTCTGTGAGCAATCCGGAGCATGCGGCGCACGCCTTTCTAGGCGATTTTGGGACAGCCACCCTCGTGGTGCCGCCTTGGCCCGCTCCCTTTCGGGAGGCGTCCATGCGTTTCTGGCAGAGGCCCTTCTCCAGAGTTCCTGCCCCTAGGGACCTCTGCCAGAGGTATTGCACTCCCCTGGAGTCTCCAGGCTCCTTGCCTCATCCGCAGTCCGGATTGACACCTGGACACTCCTGATGGGCTTCACGCCCTCCGCCGTGACCGGCCCCCAGATCAGGACTCCTCGGATTTTGATTTCTGGGGGAGGAGGACTTTCTACTCGGCACGGCTGCTTCTCTCCATTTCTGCGCATCAGGCCCACTACGCTGCCTATAACAGGTACTTGTGGTCAGCGCTAAGTCAGTTCCTAGCCGCTCTGCCTGACTCAGAGCAAACCAGGCAAGCCATTGCTCTCTCTGCACGTGGCCTGGAGCTAGCAAGGCACCAAGCAAGGGCATCTTACAACACCAGTGAGGTAGCAACCAGGGTTGTAGGGACAGCGATCTGCACCAGAAGATCGGCATGGCTTCGCCTTTCCCGGTTGTCACCCTTGGCCCGGCGTAGGGTGATTTGCTCCGCTCACCAGGGAACCTACCTCTTTTCCTGTAGGGCGAGACGGCGTTTGTCGGGGCAAATTCCTTCCCCCTCAGGGGGAACCCCGTCTCGCTCTCCCCACTCTTGGGCCTCCTCAGGCCCAGAAGGTTCCCCTCTTTAGTGTGTCACCCACTGAGGGCTAAGGGACACTGTCCCTTAGGGTGCAGTCAGTCAGCCCCCTTCGGGGGGCTTGGTACTCACCCATCTGTGATGAATGGTGAAGATTGACACAGATAAGATATTCAAATTACATACTTACCGTAATTATGATCTTTCTGTGTATCTTCACCATTCATCACAATCCCTCCCACCATCCCCCTTGGGGCTCCAGTCTCTGGAATCCTCCTCCCTCTGTGCCTTCCCTCTCTTCACTGCATAGGTGCCGGAACCTCTGGGGCGAAAGGGGCGGTAGCCCCTCCACTTGTTATTCCTGTATGGTTAAAACCAGTATAGGGAAAGTGCCCTTTCTTCCTTAGCCCCCCTCAACTGTTGCCATCTTCCGGCACCCTTGCTTGAGTGAGATTAGTTGAGACACACTGGGGGGACAGTCTTCCCTAAGGGGTACAGTTTGAGTGGCACTCCTCTCTTCTGCATATCTTCACCCCTACGGGGTAGGAGCTGGTGGTTTCCCTCCTTCTGTTATCCATCTAATCAAAAAAAAAAAAAAAAAATGTTTCCTTTTTTTTTTTTTCAATATCTATTTAGAGAGAGAGTACTGAGTCCCTGTACCCTGTCCTTCTCCAGAATAGCCGACTCTGCTTTTGGGGTATTGCCAGTTATTCTGTGCCTTAAATTCTGGCAAAGAGCTTTGCTAACTCCTTGCAGTTCCTATACAGTCTGGTGACGGACAAGGGTCCTGGATCCTTGTTACCTCTCACTCTCTCCTGAAATTCTCTCCCCCCTTCCCTCCCTTCTTCCGTTTCCAGAGATTGGGGCCCCTACCCAATCCCCTTAGTCTTACTTCTTCTATGCTGTCCTCTCAGTCGTTATTTCTCCTTTTAGTTCAGTTTTCTCTCCTTTTTCTGTCCATTGGACTCTCTTGTCCCACCCTCCATCCCTTCCTCTTACCTCTCCGGCGACTCAGAACTGGTAGGCAGGCGGGTCGATGCAACCTAACGGCTAATCCTCGTAGCCGTGATGCGTCGGCCTCGAGGGGCGGCGCCGATGCTGCACAGGCTCCATATCTTTAAAAAAAAAAAGGCTCCTTGGGTCCTGATCTCCGCCAGTACCCATCTGTGATGAATGGTGAAGATACACAGAAAGATCATAATTACGGTAAGTACGTAATTTGAATTTATTTCAACCCTTCTGAAGTTGCTCACAAGATAAGCAGTTTTGAAAACCCCCTTCCTGCTTTAAAAAGCAAAATAATTAAACACAAAGCAATACCATTGTAAGACTGTAAAGTAAGGAGAACTTCCCTCAGATGTAAACAAGAGAGAGAGCTTTGTTGCAGATTTCTAGTCCAATATAGTATGTCCCATGCAGCTCTCAGTTGTTTCAAAGCACACCCTGTTACACAACCTCAAGAAGATGGGTTTCACATCAGAATCTTTGGTAAAGACTTTCACAAGTGTAGGTTAACAGACAGTTCCTCATCTGAAAGGCAAGTTAAAAAAAATGGCTACAATATTGTAGTCCAGTGGCCAAATAAAAATTGGCCACCTAAAAAAATTTTTGGCCTCCAGAGTTTGGTGTATGGTGGCCAAACTGGCCACCAGGTCAAAAAGTGATTTGTCCCACCCTGACTAGGGTACTGTATTATAAAACTGAAGTTAGTTATGTTATTTAAAATGCATGTAAAGTACAGCGTGTTTGAGAGGCTCTTTGGCCCATGCATTCCTACTTTAAGCTGAATAAGCCTAAAGTGTCATGGTGATTTGCATATAGATCCCATTGCATTATGGGGGTATGTATGATGCTATGTTTCTTAGAAACTTGGCTTTATTGCCAAAGCCCTTTTGGGTAACCCTTGATTCAGTGCATCTGCACTGGGGTTCTTTGTCTTTACCTTGTTTTTTGGGGGTTTCCTTTTTGAGCCCCCATCACCCTGACACACAAGACCAACAGAGAAAATGGTTGTTTTTTCACTAAATCGATAGATAAGTAGGTGCTGATTAAGTGCAGGGGAAGAACATGCATAGTCTGTTGTTGCAAATTAATGTATTGAAGAAGGGATATGCTATTGCTTAATGTTATCCTTGTGTTATACATAAACATCCCACATAGACTGAATTGAGCCTGAAATTTTGTGTCTGGTCCATCTGTTATTCCATAACCCCTTCACAGACAACTGATTTGCCTTGCACATTTCCTGAATCATACTAGCCTGCATTCCAGCTGTATATCACAACCAAGAGAAAGAGCTGGTTGAACTTGAGTGTGTGTTAAAAACAAAATAAAAAAAAAAAGCAAACTAATCATGACAGAATCTGATTGCCACGCTAACACTGCTAATGAAACTAGTCCAATCGAAGACAGCTGATTTCCATTGAAGATTCCCAAGGCAATATAGCCTGCCTGCATCCCAGGGTGAATTTAAACTGAGGGATATGTGAGGGCTTGTTAAAAACAAACAAAAAAAAAATACTGGAGGTGCTGCCTATTTTTTTTTTTTTTTTTACATCCAGCTGCTACAGTTAATCTGTTAGTCTCTTGCAGGCATTTTTTTTTCTAAAGGATGCAGCTCAGGGTTTTATCTAACTCTAAAAATTGATTAGCGTTTTGCTCATAAAAGTTCTAAAACATTGTGAAAATGCATAGCACTTGCCTCACTGTGCTTAACAAACATGACACTTCCAGAAAACCTATATAAATGCTTTCTGTACAGTTAGTAAAGGAAAAAAACTGCTAATTATTTAAAACCCTGCAGCTCACACTGACTGGAGATAGGCACTGCCGTATAGCTCAGGAACGTCTACTACTGCGTATCTCTGTTGTACAGTGCTGCTTACAGTTCTATCAGACTATTTCATACTTCATTGAGATGTAACAGTTTGACAGCACTGTAAGAATACTGAGTGCTTGGGACGAGTGCAGCAGGTTGTGCCAAAACAGGAACAGATACGTCATGACATAACTGGCATGCTCACTTCTCCTGTGTGAGTACCGGAAAGGTTAGGGAAGTAGCTCCAGTAACAGCCATATTGTGAAAATCAGTGACTTTTTTTAATTTTAAAATAAAAATTACAAGTTACATTTCCTTTCGGCTAATATTCTAACCAACTAAATAAGTAATAATGCCAGGGCACATTCCCTAGGACAAGTATCATTTTTAATTTCCTGTCTTCTTTAAATCTATAAAATGTCTTTATATGAAAAAATGTTTGATTTTGAATTGCAATATTTATTTTTATTTACTTAATAACATTCGGAATTACAACCCTGTGAGTCATAGACTCCTTTACAAAGGCTCCACGTCAAACAACAATAAGGACTTACATATAGGATTAAGCAGTACAGTGTTCAGGTAACAGAAACAAGAGAGAAAACAAGTAGTGGAAGTTACGCATACAAAAAATGATACAATATTAGAAGTACAGTGATCATGGAAGAAAGACAATAAAAACACACAGACGGGGGATACAGAACAATAGTCTTTTGGAGAAGAGGACCCAGCATTATCCATAATATGCACAATATTTAGGTAAGGAATGACTACACATTTTGTTTTCCATATATAGCATAACATTTGTTAGGTAGAGTTATACTACAGAGCCCTAACGGGGAGCAGGACGAAGAGAGGGTTAGGGACAGTCACAGGCTGAAGATTCTTCAGATGAGCTTTGAGTCTGGTCTTGAAGGGACAGATCCTGGGCTCCAGGGAGACAAAGGTCGGGCAGGTTGTTGAGCCAATGGGGGGCTCTAGATAAAAGCTCTTTGACCAAGGGAAGTTCCGCAGTGGGGGACTAGTAGGGAGGTCCCAGAAGACCTATGGGAGGTTCTGACCAATGGGGCGGGCTGGATGAGGCTGTGCAGACCAAGGTGGATCTTGGCCAGGAGGCAAGTTTGGTACCTAATCTGGACGTCAAATGGCAGCCATCTGTCACAACCCATGACCAGTCTGCACGCTTTGTTTAGGGCGACTTTGATATATCGCAATGCAGTGGGGTCAGCAGTGCCATATATGACTATGCCATAATCTACGAGGGAGAGGACTGAAGAGGTAACGGCCAGGCGGATAGCCATTGAGGGAAGGCAGTGTTTGTGGCAGTACAGTAGCCCAAGTCTGGAGCTGATAGCAGAGGACAGTTGTTGGATATGCGCATGGTAGGTGAGGGATGTGTCAAGGGTGACACCTAGATATTTGAACGAATCAACCAGCTCAAGTGGGGATCCTAGTGAGTTGATGATGGTCAGCAGGAAGTCAGGATGAGTACTCTGACGGTGGGCAAAGATTATTGATTTTGTTTTCTTATAGTTTAGAACTAAGCAGTGGGAAGCAGGCCTGGTGGCGCTGAGGGTTGGCTGGCTGGATGCCACACCTCACACCATACCAGCGACCCGGTTGGGAACGTGCTTGGCCACCGGGGTTGGCGGGGACAGGCTGGAGCGCCTGATGGCAGTCATTTCCTCCGGGAGGGGATCTTCTAACCTGGCAAGCGGCAACCCCTGATGGAGGCTGGGGCACAACGGCAAGTTGGAGTGTCTGGGGCATGATTGGTTGCAGGTGCAGGCCAGCAACCAATCAACCCCGGGGGCTGCTCCTTCGAGGAAGGAGGGGGAGGGACTTTGTGGACATCGGCAGAGCCATGACGTATGGGCCCACAACGTCCCACAAGGAACATCGGAAAAACACTCCATTGAAGTTGGGAAGATGGAGCACCGAGCCGGGTCCCGATGTGCCAATGCCTGCCTGCATCCTCAGGACCCTGACAAGGCTTGCAGGATTCGGGGGCTGCCCTCACCCTGACCCCACCCGGGGGGTTTCTGAGGCTAGATTGAGGGACCGGAGACTGTAAGGTAGGCACTGGTAGGGGCAGGCTTAATGGGCGACTCCCGATGGTGCAGCTCTAGTGGGTCAGTAGGTGAGGAAAAAACAAATATAAAAAAAAAAAAAGAACTAAGCAGTGGGAACTGAACCATGTCTCAGCTTCAGTGAAAAAACCCTGCAGGGCACACTGGAGAGAATCCAGGCTGGGGTGGCTCCAGAAGATTACCGTGTCGTCCGCATAGAGCAGAATTTTTCCAGGGCTCGAGCTGGGGAGGGAGTTTTAGGAAGAGGCTGAAGACCAGGGGTCCCAAGATGGAGCCTTGGGGTACTCCTGAACGAACCTGGAGGCTGGTTAATAGACTGGAGTTGATTTTCACCTGTTGGGATCTGTCAGAAAGGTAGCCTTTGAACCAAATTATTGCTTCATTTGAGAGCCCCAGGGAGGCAAGAAGCATAGCATGATTAATGGTATCGAGCGCCTTTGTGAGGTTAATGGACACCAACCCCACAAGATGACCACATTCGAGGACACCATGGATGTAGGAGTATTCTAGGAGGGCAGTGGTGGTGCTGTGGCCCTTGCAGAAACCATGCTGTTTGAGGCACAGTAGATTATATTTGGACAGATGATCCATCAGCTGATCAGCCACTAATTTTTCAAGGGCCTTGGAGAGGGGAGGGAGAAGGGAGATGGGACGATAGTTATTGGGGGACAAACGGTTGCTGCTCTTGAAAATAGGGGTGATGATAGCTCGTTTCCAAAGGACGGGGAATTGCCCTAGGCTGAGAGACAGGCTCAAACATTTGGTGAGGGGGTTTTAGGACCTCCTCAAGGGCTAGACAGAGGAGCTTCAGGTCAGTGGAGTCACCAGTAATGTGAGACTTGGCAAGGGCTTTGGAGAGGTATCTCCTAGTCTCCCGCATTGAGATGATTCAGAGGCGAAAGAGCGGGATATTGGAAGGTGGGCTGCAACTGGGGATGGGATCTAGTGGGACGAAGAAGTTGGATGGTAGAACACCACTGAGATCCGAGAATGTGGTGTTTATGGTGTCTGCAATGGACTGGGGCTCCTGTGTTAGTTTAGTATTAACTGAGAGCTGGGGGGGGTGCAGATTTCCTGTTTAAGTTCCTTTGTTATTCCAGAAATGTCTTCCTGAGCTCCAGGTGGAGAAGAGTGCTTGTTGATAATGGGTTACCTTGGCATGGCGAATGGCCCATGTACATTTGTTTCTGGCCTTACGATATCATTGGCCAGCTAGTGGGAGTTGTGAGTCTAAGGCCTTATGCCAGAGATTATCATGGTGTTGCAGTTGGTCAAGCAACTGTTGAGATATCCAGGGGGTGTTACAGTTTTTAGTGATTTGCTTCGAGAAAGGGGCAAAGATGTCACAAGTGGCGTTAAAGGTGTTTATAAAGTGGGAGAAGGTGGTATCAATTGATTGGGTGCTGTACATTGGGGACCAGTAAGAGTTAGGTAAGTTTTGAATTGGTGAAGCATGCCCTTTTTTAAGGGTCTGCGGTAGGAGACAGTAGGGGTAACAGTGGGAGTTTTATTGGACCATAAGCAGGTTACTGGGCAATGATCGCTAAGGGCATTGAGGAGTGCTGAGACTTTAGTAATGTTGTTGGGGCGATTGGTGAGAATAAGGTCCAGCAATGCAAAGGTGCCCGATTTGTCGTTTGGCCTGGTAGGAGATTGTCTAACCTGAGTGAGGTTGAGCGCAGCAGCCGAGTCCTTATCGGGAACAGAGGACAGGGACAGCCAATTGACATTAGAGTCCCCGATGGTGATGACTTCGCTGTTGGAGAGGAGTTGAGATATACAGGACATGACTGAAGGGAAGGCAAGTCTTCGATTTCGTGACAGGATGTAGACAGCTATGATATATAGTATTTTGCCAAGGAGTATCTTGGATGTGAGTGTTTGGGTGCTGTGCTTGGGGGGGGGGAGGTGAACTGGCAATGATTGGAGGGTGTCCCTAATGTAGAGGGCACAGCCACCGGCTTGTCTACCCAGTCTGTTGGTACGGAAAAGGGAGTAGCCAGGTAGGGTCATGGCGGAGTCCTGGGTGTCATGGGAGAGCCATGTCTCGGATAGGGCCAGTACGTCTGGGGAATGCTGGGCTAGCAACCCTTGGAGTAAGGTGAACTTTTTTTACAGGCTACAGTCTATATGTTAATTGCAGTGAGCCGGAGCCCATGCGTCCTGTTACTAGCTGGGGAGTGTGGGAGAATCGGCTCAGGATTAAGGTGAATGTTTCCTGATAGAAGGAGGAGGGCATGCCACAGACGGGCTGCTTTAGCAAGTTTGTGTTTTGAGGTGTGGGGCTTCTGAAGGGGGAGGGTATTGTTGCAGAACAGGGGGTAGGAATGGAGAGGGTGAAATGCATTAGGAAGGAGGAGGGTTGGGGGAGAGAGTGGATGGGACTACTGGGAGGAGGGGTGAGCCACTCCTGCTCAGCGAGGCTGGATGTACCACAAGGTATATGGGGGAGGAGGGGAATGATAGGAGCGAATGGATATTGTGGGAAGAGGACGTCTAGAGAATGGAGGAGGGGATGTAGGCCCCAGATGAACAATAGCAGGCTCCAAGGATGAGGCATAGTGATGGAAGGCCAGAGGGAAGGGTTATGAATACTTAATGTAAGGGAGACCGATGGAGAGATCACACAGTACAGAGGTAGGGTTGCCGACTTCAGAGTAGAAGGTACTGGGATCAGATCTCAGGCAGGGAGGAAACACGTAGGCATTACAAGGGTATGCAATTCTCTGGTGGCGATGTATCAATATGTCTGTGGTTCGTTCCAGGTACTAATTTGTTCTTGAAATAAAAAAGTTTGTGGACCTAGGTCAAGATCTTAGAATTTCAGGCCCTGTGTCCTAAAATTGTGGGGCTAAGATGCTTAATGCAAGGGGGAGAGAGACGGTCTGGTCTCTTAGTACAGAGGTAGGGTTGCTGATTTCAGAGTAGAAGGTACAGGGATCGAATCTCAAGCAAGGAGGAGGCACATAAATACTATAAGGTTGTGCTGACACCTGGTGGCGATGACTGATAACCTGCTAATGGAAAAGTGGGGACTTGAAAAGACAAGTCACATGACCAGTGACATCAGTAAATAGAGGGTCGGACTTCTGGTTACGTCACCTGGGACATGGCAGACTAATTTACTAGCTCCTTCCAACCTCCTGAATCATACTCCATCCTGTGACTTAAAAGCATGGCCAGACCATCTAAAAAGGATCGCTGTATTGCCGACATGTCTACTAGGCAGAAACGCAAAGAATCGGTGGTAAACACAATGCAGAAACTGACTAAACAAGCTACTTTGCACTGGCAACCTCCTCACACTCTGACTACAGTGGCGACAGGGCCAGGTACAGGCTCAGACCATAACCTGATGGAGAACGACCAAGAACAAGAATACACCATTACACCTAAACAGCTGGTAGGTTATTTACAAAAAAATAAGGGATACCTTGTCCAAAATGGAGACCCTCGTGGCAGACAACACCCATGACATCAGAGCCCTGGAAAACCATGTGGCGCAGCTGGAAGAAATGGCGGCTGAACACTCGCACACCCTGGATAAACATAACTCTGCCCTCCTTGACTTGCATAAATGAGTGCTAGAGCTATACAGCAGAATTGAGGATTTGGAGAACTGCAGCCAGCGGTGCAATATCAGGCTACATGGGCTTCCAGAAAAAAACTAATCAGGCAACATGATCCCATTTATGGAGAGCCTTTTAAAAGAAATACTCCCATTACCAGCAGACCTCCAGCTTAAGTTGATTCGGACCCATAGATCCCTAGTAGCCCCTCCGAAAGATGTATCTGCCAGGCCATGTTCCATTGTTATGGCTTTCATGGACTTCCGAGTTAAAGAGCAAGTCCTCCGTGCAGCTTGGGGGTTAAAGAGAGGTATTTTTTGGTGATCATCGCTTATTTTTAGAACACGACTACACCCCTGCGACTGTACAACAACGGAGAAAAGTGCTGACAGTACGGGGGAAGCTGAAAGAGCAGGGAATTAATGTTTTTCTCGAATATCCTTCATGGCTAAGGGTAATTACATCAGAGGGCACCAGAAGGTTTAAAGAGTTGAGTGAAGCAAAAGATTTTCTAGCTGACCTAGGCATCCCCCTGGACGATCTAGCTCCTGGTTTCCCAGAAAAAGATCTGCAGTCCACTGAGTGGAGATGCTCAGTGAGGTCCCGGAGAGGTGGAAAGAACCAGGCCAGAGATCTTTGGCCCGAGGTGCGGGAAGCAGGGGATCCAAATAAAGGGACACCTTCTGCATGCAACCACGAGGACCCGAAGTCTTGTGCAGAAAGGGTGGACCAGAACTGCAATCGCTGAGAGACTGTTTGTGGGATAATCAGTTGCTGGCTAATGGAACTCGTATATGGTTAAGGCTTATTAGTAATGTATGAGTAGAGCCTTGCAGGATGGAGTAACAAATCATCTCTGCTACTCAATAAATGCTAAGGCCCGGGGTTAACTGACGCTTATTGCGTTTTCTAATTTTTTTCTTTAAACATGGAGGGCCCTGTTAGAATGCAGCATGCATATATAGAAGCTCCGAGAGCGAGATGAGCATATATGTGCTTTTAAAATGTTAAATGCAGGGATGAGGCCCTGGGGTTGGAGATATCGAGCCCAGAGAGGCAGCTAAGGTGCACCCAAGTGATTACCCTCTCCTCCTTATGAGCGATCTCAGCCAGAGAAGGGCAAACAAAACTTGTTTCCATCTTTTTCTCCCACACTACTGTTTCCTTAACAAGGGTCAGAGTGGAGGTGGGGAACACAGGGAGTTCTTTCACCTTGTAATTCAATATGGGGGGACCATCTACCCCACGGAGTGTATAGAGAAAACCTCTTGATACTCTCTCCACAACAATTTTTAGCAGTTAAAGAGTGAGATGTTTCAATTATCTATTTGTTTGACAAGTTATGGTTATAATGTTTTTGCACAGTTATTTTGCATGATGTGTTCATTCAAGAGTCATGGCTCTGACGGGGCCACCAGAATACAAGATACTCAAAATGGGGTACTTAAAGTGGTCACATATAATGTCAGGGGTATTCATAGTCCGGTAAAGAGGATGAGGCTGCTGCAAGAACTTAATAAACTAAGTGCAGATGTAGTGTATTTGCAGAAAACCCGCCTGGGGGAAGAGGAACACAGAAAACTGACAAGGTCATGGGTGGGTGGGGTTTATGCCTCACACTATGAAGGCCACACAAGAAAAAGAGGCATTGGCATCTTACTGCGGCAAAATAGCCCGATCCAGGTTAGGGAGGTTCAGACTGACCCAGAAGGTAGGTTCGTCCGGGTGTTTGGGGAAATGGGTGATAAGTAGATCACCCTGACAAATATTTATGCTCCGAATGATGAAACAGAGCGGCATGACTTTTTCATGCAAGTCTTGGCCCAGGGGAGATGCGAACCAACAGGGGTGACTATTGTAGGGGGGCTGACTTCAACATGGTGCTCAACCCGACAGTAAACAAATCTGGGAGTGCAAACCAGGGGAGGAAATCCAAATCAGCATCCCCACTACTAAAAATATTGAAGGAATTTGGATTGCTAGACATCTGGCGACACCAACATATAGGGGTTTGGGACTATAGCTTTTTCTCGCCCAGACACCAACAGTATGCCAGATTGGACTTTTTTTTGTTGTCCACAGAATGGGCTTACACGGTGGAAAAAACTAGCATTGAAATCTCCACGATCTCAGAAAACGCACCTGTTAGTATGCACTTATGTTTTGATCCCCCAACAAAGGGATCATCATGGCGCCTAAATGTTAACCTCCTGAATAGGGAGGATTTTGAGGAGGTGTTGGTCAGTGAGATCAAGACATTTCTCGATAATAATGGGCAAGACCCCCATAGTGTGGGATGCATTAAAGGCATATATGAAGCGAAAAATCAACTCGTATGCCATACACCTCAAAAAGAAATCAATACACCGTCCAGTCCAATTTGAGCAAGAAACAGAGACATTAGAAGCCCAACACAAACAAAACCCAGAACCGGAAATTGAGGCCAGACTGAAAGAAGCCAGGAAAGAGTTAGATAAATTTTTAGACTTAAAAATTGAGGGATACATAGGCAGTGTCGGCAGATAAGGGCCTATGGCCCACCCAGTCTGCCCATTTGAGCTCGTAAGTTCATTTTATGTTTTCCTAGAAGTCTGTTGCCCCTTACCCCTGACCTCCAGAATTCCTTTATGTCTATCCCATGCATTCTTAAATCCTGTGATTGTTTCAGCCCCCACCACTTCCTCTGGCAGGGTGTTCCACTTGTCCACCACCCGTTCTGTGAAGAAATTCTTCCTCATGTTTCCTCTGAATCGTCCTCCCTCCAACTTCATCCCATGCCCTCTAGTCCTGAAACATCTTTTTCGCTTAAAAATAGTGTATTCCTGCACCCTGTAAGATACTTGTATGTCTCTATCATATCCCCTCTCTCCCTCCTCTCCTCCAGGGAGTACATGTTCAGTTCCTTCAACCTGTCTTCATAGGACTTGTGATGCAATCCATGCACCATCTTTGCTGCCCTCCTCTGAACCTTCTCTTCCCTGTCTATGTCCTTACGTAGGTATGGTCTCCAGAACTGTACAGTGTACTCCAAGTGGGGCCTCACTAGTGTCTTGTATAGCGGAATTATGACCTCCATTTTCCTGCTGGTGATGCCCCTGCCTATACATCCTAGCATCCTATTTGCTTTACCTGCTGCCTAGTCACACTGTTTCCCTACCTTGAGGTCATCAGAGATGATAACCCCAAGATCCCTTTCCTGCTTGGTGCATGCTATATCCTCACCCCCCAACTGATATATTGTGCCAGGGTTTTTGTGCCCCATATGCATTATCTTGCACTTCCTTGCCTCAGATATGCAAAGCAAGTGTATTATGAGCAGGGTAACAGGGCAGGCACAGTACTGGTAGCTCAGCAACAGAAGGAAATGGTAAACAGGACAGTTCTCAAGCTTAGAAAGGCCCCCAGTGCACCGCCAGTAACTAAACCGAAAGAAATAGCCCAAACATTTTGCGACCTTCTATGAGGCCTTGTACAAACAAGAGAGAGACCACCTCCATACTCAAAATGTGGATGCTGAGAGTCAACGTGAAGTGTTGATGGGTAAATGCCCTTCTAGAGTGTGCTGAGAGCAGAAATGGGCCCTTTACCTTTACAGGCTTTCCCTGAATCCACTCCCCGTTGTGGAGTTCTGTGTAAGCAGGTGAGAGTGTGCCGTGGGGGGGGCGTCCTCAGCAAGTTCCTTTTACAGGCCTTCTCTGAGTCTACTCCCTGATGTGGAGTTCTGTTTTGGCAGGTGAGAGTGTGCTGTAGGGTGGGTTCCTCAGAATACCTTTACAGGCCTTCTATGAGTCTACTCCCCGATGTGGAGTTCTGTGTAGGCAGGAGAGTGTGTGCTCTGTGTGTGTGTGTGTGTGTGTGTGTGTGTGGGGGGGGGGGGGGTTCTCAGAGTACCAAAGGAGGGAGAACAAAGAGGTTTAAGGTTTCAGTCTCTGGGGAGCTGCTAGCTCACACTGTGCATGTGCAGAATTCTGAGTGAAGAGAGACAGTAATGGCAAAGGGGGAAGACTCGGAAAAAGTAAGAGAGTACAATACACCTTAAATCTCTAGCAAGATATTCATCTCTATGCACAGTTCATGGCACTTAAACAACAGCTGCAGAACACAGTTCTCTCTAAATGAGCCCCTAGTACAGCTGTCCCCTCTCCCCAGTACAGGAAAGCTAACTTCAGAGAGTACAAACAAATATTCACAATCCCTTAAGGTGGCCAGAAATGCCCAAAATGATGCATGCATGAAAAACAAAGCATAGAACCAGAGTCTATCAGTAGCGTTTGGTGGATTAAAAGTCCCAGTGCAGAAGCCAGTAAACGCCTACTAGAGAGTGCTGAGAGCAGAAACAGGCCCTTTACATTTACATGCCTTCTGTGAGACCACTCCCCGATGTGGAGTTCTGTGTAGGCAGGCGAGAGTGTGCTTTGGGGGGGGGGGGCCTCAGAGTACATTTACAGACCTTCTCTGAGTCCACTCCCCGATGTGGAGTTCTGTGTAGGCAGGCGAGATTATTCTGAGGGGATGGGGCTCAGGTTGGGGTCTATTTTCCCTTCTAGGTTTGTCTGGTGATCTGCTTTATAGCAGTTTTTTGCGATTGTAGTTTATACTACCCTATATATTCTCCTTGAAAGAAAATACCCCTCGTAAAGTTTGATAAACTTCCGTTTTTAAAAACTGTTGTATAGTTAACCCCATCTCCTCTTGTACCTGAATGCAGTGTGATGGTCTGTGATTATCAGATAATGCCAACAGCAACATGGATTCCGTAAAAACCACAGCAAAAACCCGGCCCTAACTGAATACACTAACTACCTTCATGATACCCTTGACACAACGGTCATCTTATTGGCTCGGTGTACATCAATCTAACTACGGCATTTGATCTCATTGGTTACCCCTGCTGCTCACCAAACTCTGCTCCCTGGGTCTCTGCAATGACACCATGTTATGGTTTAAGAGCTACCTCTCTGGTAGAATGCAGTGGGTCAAAATCAATGGGGTATAATCCGATCCCATAAATGTGACTGTCGAGGTTCCACAGGGCTCAATATTTGGCCCACTCCTTTTCAGCCTTTTTTTTTTTTTTTTAAACTTTGTGTATTGTTATGACAAAAACACAGTTTCAATTACTTACATTAGTTATTACATATATATGAAGTATAACCGGGAGGGCACCACTCTTCTTAATATTCACAGTTAATACATACATCCAAAGTAAAAAGATAACGTTCTAAGAGGGGTTTTCCTTTCATTATCAAAAACTGTTTATCAAACATTTTAGACTGTGATATAAGCCCATGAGCTGCATAGTGTTATGTAGCGTTTAATCAAAGTCTCAAGTCGCGGGTTCACTTCCCTACAAAGGGGAAAAGGGAAAATTCACCATGCTTTGCAAAGTATTTGCACCTAGGTGCATCAAGAAAGCAGATATTCGCAATTCCTTATCATCCAACCTTGCATCTGTGAACTGGCATAACTATATAAACCCTATACTACAAAATTCAATAGGTTATTCTTTTAAGCAATCGTGGGAAATCCCACACTTTAATAATAAGGTGCTTTAAGTGTGAATCCTATAATCTAAGATAAACTCACTTCAAGGAATTGAAGATATATTTGAACAGGCACAATAACGAACTGTACCCTCTTTCATAAACGAGCAGGAGATAAAACAAATTACATTTTAAACTTTAGTCCCCCAGTTATTACCAACGATAAGATTTTTTAATAAGGAGCTAACATTATCCGGGAATTCCTCTGGAGACCCATTCTCTCCCCCTCACCCCAAAATCAGTATATACGATACCATGTTAAACAGTGGGTTACAGTTCTTTTTCAGGTTTGTTCTTCGTCCGAAGAGGATTCTTCAACTGGAGAAGTTTGGGGGCTTCTAAGAGCGTTTCTTTGGTACCACTTCATGGCGTCAGCAGGATTGGAAAAAATGTAGACTAATCCTCAGTGTGGACTATCTGAAGTTGGGCCGGGAAAACCAGGCTACGTGGAATCCCCGCTTCTCTTAGCGCTCTTGAACTGTAAAATTTCTTGCACTTTTGATGCGTCGCAGAGCCCAAGTCGGGGAACATCCTAATCTATTGTCCCTCATTGGAGGAGAGTTTTCTTAAGCCTGGCCATTGCAAGAAGATAATCTCGGGATCTCACTCCATCTGAGACGAGCACCACGGTTCTTGGGGCCTCAGGATCGTCGGGTCGACCTCTTGATGTAACCCGATAGGCCTTCTGGAAACATTTTACTGTTGGAGCTACTTTTTTCCTCTGTTGCTTGGACATACAGCAGCAAATGATTGCCTTTACTCTCCTCTGCAAGCTCTAGAATCCGCAGATTCTATGCGCGGGCTTGATTCTCAAGGGTTTCCAGCCTATTTTAAGATGTGTATTCTCTTTAATTATCGTTGAGACTGCACCCATTGCTGCGTTTGCCCTTTTAGTGGCCTCGTGGGATGCAAGGGTAATTGATTCCACAGATGTCTCTACAGTGGCTACCCTGTTTATGAGGGTGTCAGATTTATTTGACAGTCCAGTAACTGATGTAATCAGCCTATTTAGTTTGGCTCCAACCGTCTGTAGTGTTTCTTCGGGAGTATCGGCTCGTGTAGCCTTCGTGGTCAGAGCTGCAGAGTTTAATTTGGCTTTAGCTCGGTTCCCTGTCACCTTATCCTTGCGAGGGTTTCCCATTTTATTCCATTTGACTTTTTTTCTCTGATGCTGTAGAAGAAAAAGTGTTTTTCTCGAAATTGCTATGTAATTCTCTGTACAGATTTAGATTGTGAAGCAGAGCTATATCTTTAGACAACCATATTGCTCGGGCTCCGTAGTGCCCCTCCCCCTTTTCAGCCTTTTTATCAACAATCTTCCCAGAAGCCTGTTCCATGTCTAGGGTACTGTTCTTTGTGGACGACGTGGTCATTTTCTCAAGTAGCCCTTGCCAGGACTCCCTCACAGGGGACCTCCAGGGTAGTTTTTGAGCACTTGAGGGGTGGATAAAAAAACAAAAAACAGGTTAGTCTTAAACTACAAAAAGACAAAGACAGTGTTGTTCACTGGGCTGCATATAGAAACATAGAAGTTGGTGGCAGAAAAGTACTGCAAGACTCATCCAGTCTGCTTATTTTACCAGTTTGCTGCTGCTGCCTCTACTGGGTTAGTGGCCTCAGCTGTGTCCCCCTCATATGTATGATTCCCCTGAGGAACAAAGCTCACCCCTAAACATCATAAATGAGAACGGCCGGTCGGGATGTGGCCAGCAGCTCAGCGAGGTACACACAATTTGTTGGAGCTCTGAGCAATTAGCGATTTTAAACAATTCTTTTGACAAGTTATGAGCATAATCTTCAACTACTTTTGTGGCATTTGATCCCCTTACCTGACAGAATCTTTATGTTAATGGGGGAAGAAGATGGGGAGACAGAAAAACACAGGAAAGAGCGACTGTGCAGCAGTTGATGGAGGCCTGTCCAAAGCACTGAAGGAACAGCAGCCTTTCAATCCCCTTGGAGACCAGCCAGCGATATTAGAATCTCTCCAGAGACCACTAAATATGTTTACTGCTACCATGCAGCGTATTGATAAAAAACTGGATCAGCAAGGTGAAAAATTGGTGGTCCTGGAACAGAAAGTAGACGCAATGGCAAAGTCCCGTGGAAGAAGCCGGAAAAATAGCAGGGAAGGCATTGGGAGCTTGTGCCAACAGGGTACAATACAGTCCCATTTGGAGCAGCTTGAAAATTTGTCCAGATTAGCAAACATCCATATCCTTGGCCTGCCTGAAGGCATAGAAGAAGGAGACCCGATCACCTTTTTGGAACGGTGGCTAACTGAAGCTATCAGACTTGGATTTGTGGTCCCTGTGTTAAGAGCATACCGTATTAATCTGAAAAGGTTTGTAAGCTCTCAGGAGGGATCCTGAACAGTGCTGTTCACTGCAATTACATTTATAGTTCGGGACCAGATAATAAAGATGGCCACAGAACACTCCCTGATTATGTTGGGTGGCACTAAGCTGTTATTTTTTGCTGACTACTCATATGCCATGAGGCTTCGACAGAAAGCGTTCGAGGGAGTAGCCACCAAGCTATGATCTGCTGGTGTCCCTTACAGAATTTTATTCCCAGCCTACCTACAGTTTTCATACTAAGACAAAATGTACAGCTTCACCAATCCCTAGGCAGCTGGGGACTTTGCAGCAACATTTTCTGTGCAAGCTGATCCAGTGAATAAAGGAGAGCGCTCGGAAAGTGAGTATATGGAAGGTATCCTAAAGACTGATTGTAGGGCAGGGACTTTGCAAAGGGCACCGCTACTGTTATACGGGACGAGCGTTCCTCTTGCGTTAACTTTGAGACTCTTGGCCCCTTCTGTTCCTCACGTCCTGCTAAATATCATTGTGGTGATCTTTTTTTTTTTTCTCTTTGAAGTGTATTGTGCTGTGTAGGGAATGTGGGTTTTAGGGGTCTGGAATGTTTAACTAATGCAGTCTATACTGGCTTAATATTCCACCTCAGCTCCTAGCAGCAAGATAGTGGTAACGTGTTAGCCTTGCTGGAGGTAAATGGTTGTCGTACAGGGAGGCTTAAGATGGCGACATCTGAAAAGGCTACATAGTGTTGCATGTTATGTGCACTGCTCTAGTTCCCAGACTAGCAAGTCTCCAAGGAGTCGGAACGCTTGAAAGGGTGCTTGGTTCTCGTTTCAGTCAGTACGTGCCTTGATGGATGCCACTTTTCCTCTGTGGTTTCATATTAAGGTATAATTCAAAGTTATTACGGTACAGCTCATGTTATTAATTAAATTAAACTCTCCTGTTGAGGGTACAGTGTTTCAATCTATCCCTTGTTTAATCAGTTTTGAGCGGTTTAAATCGCTAATTGTTTAACTACACAACTAGTAAGGAAGAGAGTTGCTCCAAAACACAGCTTTTATTTTTGGTGATGTTGGGTAAGGTGAAAAATGGACTCTGTGGTCTCTAAGCCACTTTGGCAAGTGCATGCTGATAAAATGTGTATCCATTAGTGTTGGTCCACAAATGCATTGGCTGCAAAATGGCTGCTTGAGTGAAAAATGAGTAAATATAAGGAGCATTTCCCCAATGTGGTTACGCTAGAAAAGAGTCACAAACCATTCTGTGATAAGTGTAATGGTGTAAGAGTTATTGTTATGTATGGCTGGCCTTTTCTTGATTGCTATTACTTGATGTAAACAGCTTTTTTAAATCAATAAAAATAAAGTTTAAGACAAAAATAAATGAGAACAGCGCGCAACTGGAGCAAATCAGTATGTTCAAGTACTTGGGTGTCACCATTGACAGCACCCTCTCATTTGCACCACATGTTGACTATATCGTTCAGTCAACACCAAGCTCAGGAGACAAAGGCACAACATTACCCAGGAAACCAGGTATGTTGCAGTCACAAGTACAGTCCTGCCCATCATAGACTACAGGATTACAGTCTACGGAGTGGCCTCAGATACTGTCCTCAGTAGAATCAAGTTAGTCCTGAACAAGGCCTGTTGCTTCATCCTGGATGCTGACAGGTACTGTATATGCACACCTACACTCTCTACTCCCTAACCAAGGTACTCCCTCTGCAGGACAGAATCAAATACCAACCTGCTGCCTCGGTAAAACAGCCCTGCTGGATCTCGCTCCTCCTGGACTACAGAACCTACTTGAGCCATGCTTAACCCTTACCCCATGAGGGCCACATCCAAAAACTCCTTTATAGTCCCCTTCTGCAGAACTACACAAGTGATGCGTGCTTTTGCTGTTTGAGCTCCACTGTGGCTTAGTGAGCTCCCGGAATCAATCCTAAGCCTCAGTAGTAGAACTAGGCAGGTTAAGAGCCAGCTCAGGTGGTTCCTTGCTCCCAGTGCTACCTGTCACTGCCCATGACCCTCTCCTTTATACTGTGACGATGCTCCTATCAGCTGCCTGTTCCCTCTACACCTGCCACCTCCCCCATTTATCTTCTCTCCTTATTGACAAAGTAGACTGTGTGCTGCCTCAATTATACATGAAAGTTTTGTGCTATTACTCTGATTGTAAACTTGCTAACTTTGCTGTTGTTCTGAATCAATGCTATGTTCATTGTGCTTGACACTTGTTTGATAGTAGATTGCTCTATTGATGACGTAGACCTCATCTTTAGACATATGACGATACCTTTGAGGTTATTATGAGGAGTGGCACTCTCATCGTTTGTATACTTATTTTATATGATCTGTGTATCATATTGCTGTATGTAATTTGATAAGTCTCAATAAACATATAGTTAAAAAAAGCTGAAACAGAACTCAGGATAGTGATAGGGTAAAGTTGACAAGGCATTCTTTAGGTATATTGGGGAGAAGAGGAAGACTAAAGAGGGCATAGATGGCTACAGAAGAGGGGGTGGTGTGGGAGGGTCAAGAATATGAGGAAAGAGAAACTACTGAATGAATACTTCAGCTCGGTATTCACAGTGGAGGAAGGGGGCCCACTTCTTGAGTGTTCAGTGGGGGAAGGGCAGACAGAAGCTGGAGATCATGAAACTTACAGGGGACAGAGTTCACAAGGTATTAAGGACATAGGATGTTGAAAGTGAATGAGGCGCTGGGGCCAGATGGACTCCACCCCATGGTTCTGAGGGAAGGGGGCACTGATGGACCCACTGGAAAATTTGTTCAGATCTCTTTAGTGCCAGGGGTGGTCCCAGATGACTGGTGAGTGGTGGATGTAATCCTTCTCCACATAGTAGTGGACAAAGGGGGCCTGGGGAACTACAGACTGGTTAGTCTGACCTCTGTCGTTGTTGAGTTGCTTGAGTCTATCGGCAGAGAGCAGACAGTGGAATTCTTGGACGCAAGTGACCTCCAGGATAAAAGGCTTCATTATGGGGAGTTTTGTGTCAGAAAAACCTTATTGATTTCTTCAACTTGTTGTTGCAGGCAGTAGATAAATGCCAAGCTCTGGAGTTCTGTACCTGGACTTCAGCAAGGCCTTTAACTGAGTGCCACACATAGACACATAGAATTTACTGGCAAATAAGAACTGCTTGGCCCACCTAGTCTGCCCATTTTTCCCTGAGTGTAGTATCACCACAATTCCCTTTCGTTGAGATTCCCTTATGCTTATCCCATGCAGTCTTGAACCTCACCACTGTATTCAGCCCCCACCATCACCTCCGCTGGAAAACTGTTCCAGGAATTCACCATTCTTTCTGTCAAGTACTTCCTCGCGTCTCACCTGAATCCACCCCCTTCAGTTTCTTATTGTGCCCTTGAAAAATATAATTACTGACCAGCTAACTGATTACCTGTCAAAATATAACCTACTCTCCCACGAACAGCATGGTTTTAGAAAGGGCCACAGTACCACCACTGCCCTGCTTGAATATACTTCATTTATTCACAGAGCTCTTGAACGCGAACGCTTAGTTGGGGCAGTCTATATTGACCTAACTAAAGCATTCGATACAGTTAATCACACCATCTTCCTCCTCAAGACCCTGCTTTCCCTTGAGCTTGCACAGGAATCCACCTCTTGGTTTGAGAACTACCTAAGTGCAAGGTCTCAGCAAGTTAAAATTAACTCTACCCTCTCCTCCAGCCTGCCTGTTTTCTCCGGGGTCCCTCAGGGATCCTTTTTAGGTCCACTCCTCTTTAGTCTCTTCCTGAACACACTTCCCTCAGCCTGTACAGGTCGCCTTCTTCTTTATGTGGATGACATGGTTAATTACAATAGCCACCCAAACCCCTCACCCTCCAAACTGACCTATAGAGCTTCTTCTCCGAAGCAGAAGCCTGGTTCACTGAACAAAAACTTGTGCTTAACTATAAAAAAAAAAACAAGGCTATGATCTTCACCCATCGCCAAAACAAACAAAAAGACTTTCCTCTTCACGTTCTTAACTACGAAACCACCCCACTCAAGCTAGTAAAATCCTTTAAATATCTGGGTATCACCCTAGACTCCCATTTTACCTACCACGATCATATCCATCTTCCAACCAAGTCCATTAACTCAAGAATTGGCCTGCTGCACAGACACAAACATTGTATGCCTCCTACAGCCCACCACCTGGCCGTGTCATCCTTAGTCCTTTCCCTGGTTGACTACGGGATTACTTTCTATGGTGCAGCTAATAACACTGCTGTCCATCATATCAAGGTAGCACTGAACAAAGCCTGCTGGCTAGTCTCTTGGTGTGATAGGTGGACCCACACTTGTGATCTCTACAAGCTAACAAACTGGCCAAACTTTGAGGCTCGACTAAAATACCAAACCTGCCTTATAGCCAAGAAAATCTCAGCTGATCTCTTCCCTATGGGGCTCTGTGATCTAATTCAGCATGTCGCTCAAGCTAGATCCACCAGAAGCCCTATAAAAGACCCGCTCGTAGTCCCTCACTGCAGGACATCCTTGGGGCAGTGTGCATTCTACTATGGGCCCCCCCCCCGGATGAATGACCTACCTGTAGATATCTCCTCGGAATTGAAACTAGGCCCCTTCAAATCCAAACTTGGAGAACTACTCCTCTCCTCCTGTGTCCCTGATTGCTTATAACCTTCCTCCCCTTCCCCTGCTCTCCTTACACCCCCTACTTTTTCCCCTACTAGCTTTCACGGACAGAGTCTTTTCCGAAGGCACCCCCCACCCCCCTTCCTCATCTCTAAAATGCTGTGTTTGTATCTGCCTCCTGAGTGGCCCCCCTCATCTCTAAAACGATAGGCTTGTACCTGCTCCTGAGTGTTCTCAAATATAATGCTGCTCTATGTTACTCATTGTACTACCCTACTGTAATATACGTTTTTTTGCTTCTCAGCTTATCGTGACTCGGGATATAGTTGTCTACCCTCTGTATGTCTTGTACCCAGCTCTGTACCTCATGTATCCGCTTGTTCTTTTAATTTGTATTGTACAGTTAACTTGTATTTTCACGTGGAGCCTTTGCAAAGGAGTCTCTGACTCAAAGGTTTGTAATCCCAGTATGTTCAGTAAATAAATAAATCTTGTCCTTGAGCACTTTTTTTCTGAAAAATACTTCCCTCCTGTACCTTATTTACCCTCATGAGGTATTTAAAGTTCTCTATCATTATTCCCCTCTCCCTCCTCTCTTCCAGGGTGTACTTGCTTAGATCCTAAAGTCTCTCCTCATAAGGCTTCTGATGCATACCCTTCACCATTTTAGTTGCCTTTCTCTGGCTGGCCTGCCGGTGCAGTGGTTAGATTTCTGCTTTTGACACTGACATCTTGGGTTCATAAATGGACCAGAGGTTGGAGGGCTGGCCGGGGGATTGAGCATCCTCGAACTGCCTCACCTCCTCGGGGGGCAGAGAGGGTTGGCGAGCACTTGGTGCCTTTCTGACCCCTGGTGGAGACGGGTGGACCAACAGCTACTGATGCCTGGCTGCTATGTAGGGCGTGCTGGATGTCGGTGCTTCAGTGCCTCATGTCATTGCACACTACACCCCCCGTGGGATACCTAGTTTCAAAAAAATGGCGGCCGCCTTCATGATGCCCTGCTCCTCCGGCCCTATTTGCCTGCTGTGGCTCTCTACGGTGACCTAGCACCGGTGTTCATCCAGTACGGCCCAGCTAAGTGCCCCACGCTGGGGGATAAGTTAGGGAGGTGATGCCAGTAGGTGCTCCCTGCCAGTACCCTTGTACTGGTGTTGCAAGAGTCCGTGTCTGCCCGACGGCCCCACCCTGCGGGGTAAGCCAGGGGGATCACAGACGGGGTATGTCCTAGAGGCACACTGGGGCTCCAGAGGGTGCGGGGGCTGAGCCTTCTGCAGTCCACCACAAAAAAGCATAGTAAATAGGTGCCCTCCTCTGGACTGGCTCCTCTCTGTCTGTGTCCTTTCGGAGATGTGGTCTCCAGAACTGGACACAGTAGTCTAGGTGGGATCTTACTATCAATCTATACAGAGGCAATGCCAACTCCCTCTTTCTGCTGGTTATACCCCATCCTATGCACCTCAGTATTCCACTAGCCCTCCCAGCTACCTTGTTGCACTGCCTGGCCACCTTTAGGTCATCCAGTATGATTACTTCCTGGTCTCTTTCCTGCTTGGTAGTCATAAGATCACTCCTCATCTTGTACTCTGCCCCTGGACTTCTGTTCCCCAAGTGCATTACTTTGCACTTTTTCACATTGAAAACCAGCTGCCACACCTTGACCACTCCTCAAGTTTTCTCAGATCTGTGCCCACCCCAAGTAGTGTCCACTCTATTGCAGATTTTGGTGTCATCGACAGAGCGGAACACCTTCCCTTCCAGCTCTTCTGCAATGTTCCTTAATAAAGACATTAAAGAGGACTAGTCCCAGCACTGATCCCTGAGGCACCCTAATGGTCACCCTCCCTTCCTCTGAGTGAACTCCATTTATCAACACCGGCCACCCTCTGCCACCTATCCTCTAACCAATTTCTTACCCGCCACATTTGGACGCACTCCTCCGCTACCCAGCTTGCTTACTAGCCTCCTATGTGGAACAGTATTGAAAGCCTTACTGAAATCTAGGTAGGCCACATCCACCACTCTACCCTGATCTAATTCCTTGGTCACCCAGTCAAAGAAATCAATCAGATTCATTTGACATGACCTCTCTCCCCATAAATCTATGCTGCCTTGGGGCTTGTAACCCATTAGTTGCAAGATATTTCACAATCCTTTCCTTCAGCAGTGACTCTATTAACTTTTCCCACCACCGATGTCAGGCTGACTAGCCTATAATTGCCAACCTGTTCCTTGTTACCACTTTTCTGAAGTGGGTCTACAGCTGCCCTCCTAGAGTCCCCCGGAACCACTCTTGTTTACGAGCTGTTAAATAGGACTGTCAGAGGTGCAGCCAGTACCTCACTGAGCCCCCTCTATACCCTTGGATGTACCCTATCTGGCCCCGTTGCTTTGCCTACTTTCAGATTAGTGAGTCCTTTCATGACCCTCTCCCCTGAAAACGGACTAGTGTCCATCTCCCTCCCTCCCTCTAATGATCCTGTTACTTTTTTTGGCCCCTCCACTTCTCCTTTCTCTGTGAACTTTGAACAAAACTATTTGTTCAGGATGTCTGCCTTTTCCTTGCCCCTCTCTGCACAGTCATCCCCCTTCTATTTTTAATCTTATGATCCCACTCCTGGTCTTTCTCCTTTCACTTACATACCTAACAAATGTCTTTTCCCCCTTCACCACTGCCTGGGTTATTCTGTCTTCACTTTGCACCTTCGCACTGCTTACTGCTCTCCCTGCTTCTCCTGATACACCTAACTATCCTCCGCCCCCTGTGTCTCCTTATACCTTCTGAATGCTACCTTTTTAGCCTTTACCTTTTTCCGCCACCTCTTTCCAGACCAGTAGCTGTTTCTTTTTCCTCTTGCTTTTGCTCACTTGCTTGATGCAGGGGTTTGTTGCCTTCCCTATGGCCCTTTTTAGCTCTGCCACCTATCCCCTAACCAATTTCTTACCCGCCACATTTGGACACACTCCTCCGCTACCCAGCTTGCTTACTAGCCTCCTATGTGGAACAGTATTGAAAGCCTTACTGAAATCTAGGTAGGCCACATCCACCACTCTCTACCTTAATCTAATTCCTTGGTCACCGAGTCAAAGAAATCTATCAGATTCATTTGACATGACCTCTCCCCTCATAAATCTATGCTGCCTTGGGGCTTGTAACCCATTAGTTTCAAGATATTTCACAATCCTTTTCTTCAGCAGTGATTCCATTAACTTTTCCCACCACTGTTGTCAGGCTGACTGGCCTATAATTGCCAACTTGTTCCTTGTTACCACTTTTTTGAAGTGGATCTACAGCTGCACCCCTTGAGTCCCCCGGGACCACTCTTGTTTACAATGAGCTATTAAATAGGACTGTCAGAGGGGCAGCCAGTACCTCACTGAGCCCCTTCTGTACCCTTGGATGCACCCCATCTGGCCCCATTGCTTTGCCTACTTTCAGATTAGTGAGTCCATTCAGGACTCTCTCCCCTGAAAATGGACTAGTGTCCATCTCCCTCCCTCTAATGATCCTGTTACTTTTTTTAGGGCCCCTCCCCTTCTCCTTCCTCTGCGAACTTTGAACAAAACTATTTGTTCAGGATGTCTGCCTTTTCCTTGCCCTCCTCTGCACAGTCCTCCCCCCCTTCTATTTTTATCTTATGATCCCACTCCTGGTCTTTCGCCTTTCACTTACATACCTAACAAATGTCTTGTCCCCCTTCGCCAGTGCCTGGGTTGTTCTGTCTTCACTTTGCAGCTTCACACTCCTTACAGCTCTCCCTGCTTCCCTCCGTTTCCCCTGATACACCTCACTATCCTCCGCCCCCTGTGTCTCCTTATACCTTCTCAATGCTACCTTTTTAGCCTTTACCTTTTTCCGCCACCTCTTTCCAGACCAGTAGCTGTTTCTTTTTCCTCTTGCTTTTGCTCACTTGCTTGATGCAGAGGTGTGTTGCCTTCCCTATGGCCCTTTTTAGCTTTGCTCACTGTTCCTCCACCCCTCCCAGGTCATCCCTGAGGCATTCACTCTCAGTACGCTCCAGTGCTCACCTGAAACTAACTAAAGGTATCTGTCTTCAGACCTTTAAATCTTTACTGGACCGTTTCTCACAGGAGAATTGTAATTGTTATGCATACCTGTACACAGCTCTCCTTTGGGGATGTCTGTTCTGTGTTGTATTGCCTGTATAGTACTTGTAACTATGTATCTAATTTGATTGCAGATCGCCATGTACTTTTCCTACATTTTACAGATATGTTGTTTTTGTACTGTATCGTGTCATGTTACCCACTGTGTATAAGGTTATTTGTCTGTACAATGTGTGTATTGAAATTCTTTCTTATTCCTCTGTTTTTGTGTTCATACTGGGCCACCTAGAAAATGAGCTAGCTCAATGGTGTTATTCCTGGTAAAATAAAAATGACTGATTGATTGAGTCACCCATCTTTTTAAAATCTGCCCTCCTGGCATCTATGACTCAGTCTTCCTTATATTGAACTACACTTTATGGTGATTGCTGTTCCCCAGGTGGTCTCCTACCTTGACATTTGCAACACTGTCCCTGTTAGTGAGTAGTAGGGCTAGTATTGCCCCATCACGAGTGGGTTCATTGACTTGTCACATAGAAACATACAGGAGGCTTGTAAAGAAGCTGAGGGACCTGGAAATGGGGGCAGTGCTTATTCAGTTGGATAAAAAGCTGGCTAGGTGGGGGCATCTGGAGGGTGGTGTTGAATGGAGCTCACTCGGGAGTCAGGTAGGCGACGAGTGAGGTACTACAGGTAGTGCTCCAGATAAAGTTGACATTCAAGAGTAATGTACTCACCATTTTAGACATTAGGTGAGTAAACTATAATGTTGATGAGTAAAAGTGCTTTAAACAGGGAAAATAGCCCTTTTTGAAATATTTATGGAGCATTTCCAGGGGTTGGGATGAGTATTGGTACTCATCAAAAAATTGTTTTAAATGAGTATTTCTTAAAAAGTAGTGTGTAAAATAGGCCAGTACTCACTTTATCTGGAGCACTGATTCAGTCCTTGTACCAGAACTCTTCCAAATGTTCATCTGTGACATGAAAAAGGCGTACAGGAAATGATTAGCTGATTTGCTGATGACAAAGATATGTGGCATGGTGAATATGTAAAGAACAGATCAGAGGAATGAAAAAGGGCCTGAAGAGGCAAAAATAGTGGTCCAAGGTCTGGCAACTCAGATTCTATATGAATAAATGCAAGGTTAGGCATAATGGCAAAAACAAAGTGGAATATTGGGTAGGAGTTGTCAGAGTGGGCCAAACAGCAGAGGAAAGGGAACTTGGGGGTAATCAATTAGTGACCATCTCAGGGCATCAGCCCAGTGTAGTAAGGCATATGCCAAGGCTAACAGAATGCTGGGCTGCACTGGCAAGGGCTTCACTGGTAGGAGGCAGGAGGTAATCCTACCCATCTAAAGTGATATGTGACATACAGTGGTGGTTCTGTGAGGAAAAGTTAAGTAGGCTAAACCTGTACTCGCTTGAGCCCAGAAGGGAAAGGGGAGATCCAGTAGAAACATTTAAGTACCTCAATGGGATCAGTAGAGTGGACTGTCAGCAACTGTTCCATCACAGTGAAGGGAACTGCACTAGGGGGTATGAATACAAATTTGGCTGGGGTAGGTTCAGGAAACATGTGAGGAAATACTTCTTCACAGAGAGGGTAGTGGACAAATGGAATAGCTTGCCAAGGATAGTGGTCAAGGAATAGATGGTGAAGGGATTCAAGGTGGGATGGGACAGGTATAAGGGGTAATGAGAATTTGGAGGGGCAAGGGAGGTGGAAGGGAGTAATCCCACAAAAAATACTGAGCTGCTTACTGGGGGCTCAGACTTGGCCCGCCTAGCGATGGGTGGAAACTGCAGTAGATAGGACCAGAGCAGACTAGATGAACATATGTTATTTTCTGCCTGTGATCTCTTATATTTCTATGCTTGGATTGACAGGTCTCTACTGTCAGGAGTAACTTGGTTTCAGTGTAACTGTTTATTTATTTTTTATTTATTTAAATCTAGGAGTACCTTTGAGCCAAGGCTCTTTTACAAAGGTTCCACGTCAGTTTGAGGACAGTACAATGAACTACAACAATGCATGGTAATACATCAAGGCAAGGAATTATAGGCAGGTTAAACAGGTTTACAGTCAGTTACCAGAGAAAAATGCATACACTTTGGAGAAGACAGGTCAAGGGCAATTGAGACTGTACAACAGCATTACAAGACATGGGTAGGACACAGGGAGGTAAGAGCTGCCAGAGGCATTGTCACAGCACATAGAGAAGTGCAGGTAGCGGGTGAAGGAAGGAGGAGAAGAGACAAGGGGGAAAAAAGGGGAGGGTAAAGTGCTAGATGGTGGGGCTGAGGCAGTACTGAAAGGGTAGCTAGAAGGGCTAGCTAGATGAGGCAGTCACAGGTACTGGAGGCAGAGAGAGACGGAGTCTTGATTTGAAGGGGCCAAGCTTGGGAATGGAGGAGGTCTCACTGTTGAGGCTATTCAACCAGTTTGGGGCCCTGTAGGCAAATGAACGTTGACCCATTGATGTTCGGCAGTGAGGGATCAGCAGGAGTTGAGAACCAGATACCCTGGTATGGCGGAGATTACTACTAGGGCTGAGGAGGGCTTGGACACCAGGGGCAGCAAGGCCCAAGGTTATCTTCTTTGCCATAATGCAGGTTTGGTATATTAGACGGTTTGATAGTTGTAGCCAGCCAGTTTGGGCGTAGAGGTCACAGGTGTGGGTAAGATGATGGGCTCCAGTTATAAGACGACAGGCTTTGTTTAGAGAGGTGGAAATGCATCTGAGGGCAGTTGAAGTGGCAGAGCCATATATGATGAGGCCATAGTCGATAATGGAGACTACTGAGCTTTGGACAGTGTAATCATTAATTACTTGCAACTGGAATAATTACACTGTAGTTACACATTTGATGCGTTTAACTGAATTGCAGTTGCAATCAGGGGTCGAAATTAACGTACTCGGCCTGTTCCATTTGCAAGTAGAAACAGGCTAGTGCATGTAATTTTCTTCCCTGCATGCACTGTAGTGCATGTAGCTTGGTACCTGGTTATCTGGCTGCAATAAGAGGTGCCACAAGGGCATAGAAACAGGAGGAACAGGATTAACCCCCATTGGATGTTGGTGCCAGCGTGGCACACCTTTTTTTTCTCTCCACCAGACATTAGCACTGTGGCTCGCGGCTGTGTGTTTTTTTTGTTTTGTTTTAGCTCCTCCCTCTCTCACTGACCGGCCACTCCTTTGGGCCACCTGGGACCCATGGCCACCCTCCTCCCCATTTGCTATCTGCTGCCGGTCCTGGGTGACCCAGCGTAACCCTTCTGATTGGTCCCTGCCCTTCCGGGGGAGAAGTGCCCTTAGGCACAACCAGTTAGCCCTGGGGCCGTGGGGGAGTCAGCATGGGCTATCCTGGGCTACTGTGGTACGCTGGGGACTGGTGACCATCATCCGGTCGGTCAGGGTTTTTTTTTTCCGGCTGCCCATTATACCCTGATTGGGCTTGCGTGGGGACGGTGACCTGAGGCTGGGATGTGCAGGGGCATGTTGAGGCTACACACCCCCAGCACGACTCCCAATCCACGTCCAGGTGCCAAGGCCCTACCCAGCCCTCCACCCCCCTGGGAGGGAAGCATCCAATGGATGCTATTGATCCCCTTCCTGCTGGTCTCCACTCCTGGTACCCGCATTCAGGATGTGAACTGGGTCACTGGCGTGTCGAGCGAACTACTTCGCTCAGTGCCACGGAGCTGTCGCAGCTGCTGTTTACTGCAGGAGTCGTCGAGAGGGAGCTGCCACCAGCCAAACTGTCCAGGATAGCCGAGGATGTCCGACTCCAAGAAGATAACTGGCCGCGGTGGCAATGTGAAGAGAATGAAAGGCAGGACAGAAGGTGTTCGGGAAGGCAGGCTTGACATCTGCAGGTTGTGGGCCGCACTGGTGACTGGTTCTGAAAGTACTGGGGGTGGAGTTCTTTCAGTGACTGGCAGCTAGTGGCAGCGCTAATCATGTGTGGTGGTTTCATGGAGGCAGTATAGTGCAGAGGTTTAGGGCTCTGAGCTGCAAACCTGGAGACTTGGGTTTGAATCCTACAGCCCCCACTTGCATACTGTGTGACCCTGAGCAAGTCATTTAACTTCCTTGTGCTTCCAGGTTGCACCTGGAAACAAACTTCAGCTTAGTGTGCCTTTCCTCGTTATAAAAAAACCTCCCCTTGGGGGGTTGAGAGTTCAAAAGGGGGGCAGTGACAGACAGACAGACTGACTGCTAGCTTCTCCAGTGCTATCTCCACATTACTGTACCACACCACGTGTCACTTTCTGTCACCCTCGTGATACAGTAATGTTGAGATGGGCATGTGCACAATTGAGAACTATGCAGTTGTTGAAGTGGTAGAAGTGATCAGAAGTGTAGTGGGAAGCTCCTCTGACTGACCGAGTTTAGCTAGTCTGTACTCTACCCTCCTACTGATATTAGTTTCTTTAGGCAGGCAGGAACAGTATTGTTGAGGCGATCTAAGCCTGCATTTAAACTATAAAATTAAGATTTTTGTTGTTATATTTACTGTAAACTGGGCTGATTGGAGACTTAATGCAGCACACCCAGCAGTAAACAGAGTTGGGGTTTCCGATTCACCCCTCTCCTCAAGGGGAATTTTGAGAGATACTTTCTACCAAAGAATTATAAAGGAAAAAAAAAAGGAATTATAAATTACAGAACAACAGCTGCTGGGTACATTAAATTGTTTTTGTAGAAAGGCATTTTTTTTGTTAAATATTAAAATAAGAGAGGAAACTGTCAGCAACTTGGGATTTACCCCTTCCCCACTGTTTGCTTTGTGTCTAATTAAAGAAGTAGGTGCTGGCTGCTCTGCTGACACCTGAATTTCTTTTGGTGGGGCAGTATATGAAAATCTTTTAATGTATTGTTAAAGCAAGCAGGCAGCACAAATCTCACTGCTGCCTCTCACTCCACAGTGAGAGATCAGCATTGCTGTGCAGCAGTTTTTATATCTACATGAGAAAAATCTCTTTTTTCAATTTTTATCATCTTTTTTTTTTTTCTATCTACCAGTGCAGGTAACCTGACTCTGGTGCACGTAACTTTTGTTGCCACATGCACCTTGGTGCAGGCACTGCAAAAAGTTAATTTCTACCCTGATTGCAATACAGTTACAGTGTAGTTATGGAAACTTAAGGTGTTAAATTGTTCATTTTTCTTCCCACTGGCTCTGTCCCCCTGCCGGAGGTTCTGGTCCCTGCTCCATTCGACGCCCCCTTCCACCCTAGGCTTACCCCCCTGGGCAGAGCCACTAGGTGGGCACCCCCTTCCCAGAAAACATGGGTCTGTAAGTCCTGGCTCGCTCCCAGGGCAGGGTCATGGGAGGCGGGACCCCTTGGCAGACCTTTTGTCTGCAGCAGGAGCGGTGATAGAGGCGGGGCCGTCGTAGTGGCGATGTGTAGTTTTGCTGTTTTTACCTGGAGGGGACATGCACGATGCCAGCATCCGCCAACTCCCCAAGCGTGTGGCCCAGGTGGCAGTGGTACCCCCAGCCACCGCCAGAGGTTCGCATAGCGCCAGACACTTTTCCCCCCTCTTCCCAGAGAAGGAGAATACTCCCTGGGATGCTCAATTCTTCTCCCCCCTGGCCAGCCCTCCGACTCCCTAGTCCGTCTCCAAACCCGGGATGTTGGTGTCGCACGCAGATGCCTTGCCATTTCACTGGCGGGCCGGCATAAGATGTCCATCTTTTGGGTTGCTCTGATGGCCATGCAGGCTACCCGGGTTGAGGAGTGATCCGGAATCACTACTTCGGGAGGTAGACCAGAGTGAGGTAGTTGCTGCATGGCAACATGCCTGAGCCGGGGAGGGTTGATGGGGTGCTCTGGCGCTGCAGTGACCCTTGCAGCTAGGCCAGGGAGCTTGCTCCTTCTGCAGGGTATGTGCTGCGTGTGTGTGTGGCTGACATAGGCTGCGCACATGTTGGGGGAGGTGGGAGGGACTAGAAAATGGGGAAGAAAAAACAATTGGCATCTATATGATGGCCTAGGTCCTAGTATTTGCCAGCTCTTCATCTTAGTCTACACAGTGGATTGCCCTGATGGGGCCCTCTCCCCTCCCACCCCTGGAGACCCTACCATGGGGCAAAGCCATGGAGGTGACCCGGTGGGTGTCTGGTACTGGAGAGGGACCAGGCATGCAGGCCTGAGCAGGGTATATCCCTGTGACCCAGGTATATCCCTGGCCAAACGTACATGGTCAGGGAGAAAAAGTTATATGGAACAAAAAAGTTGCCCAACTTTTAAAGTGTACAACAGGAGATGGGGAAGGTCGCTAAACACCTGGTACTAACTCTTGATGAAAGATTGTTCCTGAAATCCCAGGCATTTTCTGTAATCAAGAGGTGCTTCTTTAATTTTAAAAATATTGCCAGGCTACATCCCATTTGCTTCATAGAGTTGAGAACTCTGAGAATGTTCATGCAGGCTTTTGTTTCTATACGCCTCAACTATTACAGTTCACATCACAGGGGCCTGCCAGGTAGTCCATGTCTGATGCTTGCAGCTGGTACAAAATGCATCTGTGTAGTTTCTGAGCTTTTCTCATAGGTCAGAATATGTTACTCCTGCAGTACGTATGACTCACACTTGCTGCTAGTTATGCAGAGAATCAAGCACAAGGCACTGACTCTGATATTTAAGACCCTAAGCGGTTTTGGCCCCACCTTTCTCAACCACCTGACCCCTCATTGCCCAGGTGAGCCCTACATTCCAGGGACTTTGAGCAGCTGGATTTATCCAACTCGAAATGAAAATCTGCATGTGACATGGCATCCTCTGTGGCAGCCCTGGTCCTCTGGAATTCCCTGCCTTCCCATATCCAGCATATTACACCAAAGAGCTGCTTTAGGAAGGTTGCATGTGACTCTTCACCCAGGCATATCACAGAAACATAGAATTTGATGGCAGATAAGGACCACTTGTCCCATCCAGTCTGCCCATTTCTCCCTGCTTCCACTATGACATCAGACCATGCCCGAGCTACAGCTCTTTCTCCCTTCCTCCTTCCTTTCTACTATGATTCCTTTGTGTCTATCCCATGCATTCTTGAACCCCACCACTGTATATCATATCCTGACATTATTACCTGAGCAGTTTTTATTGTGTTCTTTGCGTCTGTTTATTCCATCTGTATATTCATTTGTATTTATGCTGTGTCTTCTGTGCTGATTAATTGTAAAGTTCTTTGAGTTTTAATAGTGCACTGTATTCGGGGCTGTCTGGTGGCCCATTGGGTAGTGCATTGTGCACTCATGCTGGCGACCTGGATTCGGGAGCAGACTTTGGGGCTAGCTGGGGTGGCGCGGGGGGGCTGGGGAGGTGTATCAGCACTCACAGCTGGGGAAGGGTATGTTCTAGGTTCCTTGCAATTTCTTTGGCTCTGCCTTGCGTGGATCCATGCTGGCCACCGTAGCACAGGGAGCCGCATTTGAGACTGGGAGGGGGCTGAGACCTGACTGGAAGGAGCAGGTCACCACCATCTTAGGGGCAAAATGGCACTATGCCAGAATAAAATACCATACCAGGATGGAGACCTGGAGAACAAATAGGAAGGTGTGTGTAGGTATGGATGTGTGTGTGTGTGTATGTATATATAATAGGGCATCACCTGCTTGGACCAGCTGGTGCTGTCAGACAGATAAGTGCAGAACCAGCTGACCAAGAGGTCAGCAAGACCCACCCCTGCATGTTTGTCAAGTAGGCAGGGATGGAAAGAGAGTTTTGAAAGCCAGGGCATGGTCAGCAAACACAGCATAAGTGAACAGGTCCTGATCTGTCCCCTTGATGACAGAATTAGTAAGCTGTAAGAGTGATGAGACAGTGGAATGGGATTTCTGGAAGCCACACTGAAAGGCAGGGAAAGAAGGAGAAATCAAGAAAAGAAGGAAGGCTGGGAGAACATGGGTTTATACTGCATATTGACCAATGCACAGAGTTGAGAGTTGGAGTATACTTTCCTGGGAAGGAAGGTGTCATCCCCTTTGTGGAGGCGGAGAAGCGAAGTGTGTTTCCATGCTTCAGGAGTCTTTCTGGGACAGAAAAGAGAGGTTTAAAAGGTAGGGATGGAGATATATATACAAGTTTAGGGTCATGTCCATCAGGGTGGTTACCCTTGGAGGGGATAGCAGCAGGGGAGATTAGAGAGTAGGTGAAAGAGAGGAGGGAAGAGGGACAGGAGGGTGGGGAAGGGGAGAAGAGGTCTTCAAGTGAGAGGGGAAGGCAGGAGGGGTGTGGAGGGGAGGACAGTGAACTTGGAGTAGTGAGAGTGCACAGGATTTAAAGAACTGAAAGAGGATGTAACCTCCTAGGGGTCTGAGATTAGAGAGTTCAATAGCATGAGGACCAGAATGGTAGACAGGGGAAGGGAGCTCACCAAAGGGGTGAATCAGCTGCTAGAATTTAGATAGAAACACAGACGATGATGGCAGAAAAAGACCTATGGTCCATGTAATCTGCCTATATTACCCTAGCACACCTCAAGCTCTATTGTGTCTTTTGGGGGGGGGGGTCTTCGCTCACACTATGCCCTCTTTTGTTCTCTGGACTATGGAGATCAGAACTCCAGGTTATTCTGGAGGTTTGGTGGCAAAATAATTAGATTTGGTTTCCCTGATGACTTTGGTACCAGCACTGCAGAGCTGGTTTTATCTTAGTTAGTCTTAAAGGCAGCCAGAGTCCTCATGTTGGTACCACACAGAGTTACGAGCTTTTAGACACACAAGTTGATCTACAGAGATCCAGGGAAGGTAGGAGCCTTGCATACGTGACCTGCAGAGAGGGGCATGTTAGTCCTACATGGACATGAAGTTTGATTGGAAGACACAGAGTTCTTCATCTAGGTCAGTAGATACATACATGGGGGGCCAAGCAGTGTCATGAAAGGCATCTAGCAGGTAGGACAGGTGAAGGGACCTGTAGCAAATATACTTAGTGGGGGGTACTTTGGAGTGTCAGCAAAGACCATTTTCTGGTCACTAAGTTTGTTGGGTTGGAGAAGATGTCATATTCCAGTGTGGTGAGGGTTGGAGGAGAGGACCTACTTGAAGAGGGAGTAGTTGGACTGTGGGTTGAGGCAGATGGGCTCCGAGATTAGCTGTGTGAAACTGAGAGCTTGAATTTTTGGGAGGAGCAAGAGCTCACATAAGAGGAAAGAGTGGAATGTGAAGTTGAAATGTGAAGACTGGAGTCTGTGCCAGTACCATGGTGGCAGTAGAAACTGTCAAAGGAATACCAAGAGGGACGAGGGGAAGCTTATGGAGGAAGAGTTAGTATGAGGAGGGAATAGCAGACCCATGTATGAAATAGCAGTTGAGATTTAGAGAAGCATACATGGCTACACTGCCCCCTTGCTTACCATGGTTCTGTGTGCACTGCATAACCTGCAGTGGAGACAGCCATGTCACTGATTTTGGCTGAGAGCCAGGACACAGACATACCTGTAAAAACCTCAGGTTGGTGCTGCAGGATCCACAAACTGCATCAGTTCAACTTAGGGACTAATTTCCAAGCATTGATGTGGATAACACTTGCATTCTTTGGGAGAGAGTAGGGCACAGTTTAGCTCGACATCTGACCTCAGAAACAGAAGGCAGATGATGAGCCTTGAGAAGTGGGACATCCTTCAGTACAGAAGGAGCAAAGAGGGAAAGGAGGGGAGCAAGAGACAGCCCTCCCAAAGGCTCTGTGGTTAGTATGAGCAGATTAAAAAAAAAAAAAAGCTGATCTTCCAACAATCAATCTTGACCATTGATTTCCACTTGCAGGTCTAAGGCAGAAGTGCCAGGACCCCACGCGTGAGCCAGAACTTGTCTGATGGGAGCTGGAGATACGACAGGCCCTGTGTGCACGTCACTGTGTGCCTCCTGGTATACAGCAGCGCCAGCCCTCAACCATCTCAATTCCTTTTTTTCTCACTGTCCAGTGCGCATCAGTAGCATCCATCACTCTCCACGTCGGGGCCAGAACTTCGTCTGTACAATGACAGCATTCAGTTCTTCACTTTTAGTTTAATATACACTAGAGTTTGTTATTTTTGTGTCCATTTAGTTCATTTAAAGCGGAACTAAAGCCAAAATTTACAAAAAAAATCTGTTATGCAGAGTGTTTTGATTTATAGGTGTATTCTAAATTTGCTTGTTGGTTTAATGGCCTCTGGGGATCTTCATGTTAAATTTTTTATGGCTCTTCTTGTTCCTACAGTGCCTTCTGTCCGATTTTGATTCAGAGAGAAATAACTGCTGCAGCAGCATTCTGTTAGGAGCGTGATAGTCTTTCTTCAAATAAATAACTCTATCTAATCCAAGCTTTCTGTTTTCTAGGTACGTGTCTAGGTCTAGCCAGCAGAAGTGAATGTTTTGTTTTTAAAGCTTGTCATTTTATCAAACTACACACAACTGTTAAAAAACACACAAGTCGCCCAAGGTCACAAATGTTGTTTAGTGAAGACTTTAGCTCCTTACAGAGCAGCCCACTTATTTATCCCTCAGGTGTTTGACATCTATAAATGTAACCTTCATTAGGGCACCCTTGACAAGGAGACTTACTTAAAATTACAGCTCTACTACTGTAAACTTGACACAAAAAAAAAAAATCTTGTTGAATTAATGGTTCTGGAGGCATCGTTGTCACATGGGACAGGAGGCATTGCAGGCACAAGAAGAGCCATAAAAATGCAAACGTGGAGAGCCCCCGGGGCCATAAAACCAGCAGAAAATTTAGAGAAAACTCCTTTCAGCAAACAGAAGGACATTCTAGGAGTACACCTACAAATCAAAACACTATGCACAACATTTTGTTTTTGTAAATTTTAACTTTAAATTTCCTTTAGCACACAAAAATATACAGTTTTCTCTCAGCTTTACTTCATGCCAATGTTTGATCATGGAAAAGGTCGGGAACCTGAAATAGATGCTCTGGCAGTGAGGATGTGCCTGGTCACCACAAGGGGCAGTCTGGTGCCCGGCAGGATGGACAGTCGCCGGCCCGCCGGCGCAGCAGTAGGGCTACCACTTGCGACACCAGCGACCCGGGTTCGGGAGCAAACTCGGCTGCTGGAGGGTCGGCTGGGGGGAGAGGGATCAAGCACCCACAGGCTGCTCTCCTTCTCTGGGGAGGGTGGGATGCCCGTCCTGCCGCTGTACTGCCACTTCGGTGACCACGAGTGGAGGGTACAGTGAGACGGCATGAAGAGAGAGGGGGGACGTTGATCGGAAGCTAGGACGACAGTGCATGGTTACATGCTCTGCCCCTTGGCTCTCCTAGCGTGTCGGCATCCTAGGGGGTGGCAACAGAAAAAGAGAAAAAAACCACATCTGACGCATGGAGATGGTGTCTCGGCTGCCCGAGAAAAATCTACACCCAGGCTCCAGGAGGGGCCTAGATGGCACACCTGACACACACTAGTGGACTGGAGGGGTCCCTCTCCTCCCTGGGGGGGGGGAGCAAACAGAGGCTGGATAGGGGCAGTGCTGTCGAAACCCTGAGAGGAGATACCTAGGGAGGACCTATGGGAGCGCTCCAGCCTAGGGGATCCCTGAGGATAGGATCTGATGCATTGAGTAGGGGGCATAAACAAAGAATATATATATAAAAAAAAGGATGGACAGTCCTCCCAGCATCGCAAAAAGAAACAGTCCCCAAAAGAAGCTTCATATTATCTGTGCCTATAATCCACCTGCTGGGGGAATAGTAGGTCTTCAAGAACTCCTTGACATCACCTCCCAGACTGTAAATCATAATGAGGCTGTCATCCTAGGTGATCTTAACCTCAGTTGGTTAGGGTCAGCTCAAATATCCTTGCAATCACTCACGCTTAGTTATAATTTTCACCAGTTGATCTCTTTAGCAACTAGAGCCACGTTATCCCATCAAACGGGTACACTCCTAGACTGGGTGATGGTTAACCGTATGGAACATGTGTCAAAAGCAGGAATCCTTGCAGATGCACTAACAGACCACTCACCCACTTTTTATATCCTATCTATGGTTACGCCTCCATCTCCTCCATCAAGACTAATCACGTTTACAAATCTAGCTCATATTGACCAGGATGCATTTCTCTATGATGTCTCCAATATTGACTGGGCAGGTATCTATCAAACAAAGGATGTGGAGGTTACTCTACAGATATTCATAAATTAATTTCTTACCATTCAATATAAACATGCCCCCAAGACTACTAGGAGGGTCAGAGGAAAACAGACGAGGTAGCTGCATAAAGACCTCCTTGCTAATCTGCACCAGAGGGACAAGCTTTGGATTCGCTACAAACAAACTGGCCTACAGTCAGATCTTATTGTCTATCGTGAACTAAGGAACAGATGTAAGAGACAAGTAAAGTTGCTAAAAGCAGATGCTGCAAGGACCTTCTACAAAGCTCAGCCTGCGACCCGAGGAAATTTTGGGCCCATGTCAAAACATTTCTCGGTACCTCGCAGTCGGTCACTCCTGATGAAATGATCATAAATGGGGCACATTGTAATGACCCTAGGACCATCTCAAACAGTTTTAACAATCTTTTCTCTGATCTTTCATTATATACCTTGGCTTTACAACCTAATGGATCACACTCCAATCTACCTACCACACTATCATCAGACAACCATACTGCTCTATCGTATGATGCTCCTCCAGCGCCACCATTCTATTTCAAGGCTATATCAAGAGCGGAAGTTCTGAAATTGCTGAGATCCATATCTGCCACTACCGGCTCTGGTTCTGACTCACTGGAACCTCGTCTTCTTAAGCTGGCTGCTCCACTTATTGCCTCTCCGATTGCCAGAATCTACACTTTATCCCTTATCCATAGCACTGTGCCAGACCTATGGAAATCTGCAAGAGTAACGCCTGTCTTTAAAAAAGGTGACCCAAAGGACATGGCCAATTACAGACCTATAGCAATTCTCTCTGTCCTTAACAAGATCCTAGAGAAAATAGTTGCATCACAGACCATTGACTACCTTACACACTACAGTCTCCTCTCAGACACTCAACATGGTTTCAGAAAAGGTCATAGCACCACCACGGCTCTTCTTCAACTAACTACTGATATTCTGTCCAACATGGACTCTGGAAAACTCACAGGTGCCATCTTCATTGACCTCACTAAGGCTTTCGACCTTGTTGACCATCCCCTGCTTCTCTCCACTCTCCATAAATTTAATTTCTCTACCCCTGTTGTGGACTGGTTCTGTAGCTACCTGTCAAACAGGTCACAAGCTGTCAAATTTAACTCCTCCCTGTCCAACACGTCTACTATCAACCTTGGGGTCCCCCAGGGCTCTATCCTTGGGCCCCTTCTGTTCTCAATTTTTATCAACAATGCAGCTGAGGTCCTGGAATCCTGCACAGCTATTCTCTACACTGATGACCTGATCATCTACACTAGTTCTTCTAGTATTGCCTGCATAAACACATCACTTACTTCAGACTTCAATAAGGTCTTAGACTGGCTACTAGACCGTAAGCTTGTACTAAATGAAAAGCGAAAGCCATGCTCCTAGGTTCTGCACGAAGATTAAGACCTGTTCTAGTTTGCTGGAGGTTCTTCACCCAGGAGGATTTCCACTTGAAAATGTTACTTCCTTCAAGTACCTTGGGATCCTCCTGGACCAGTCCTAGTTTTTAATCTTCACATTCAGTCCTCGTGCAAAGCTGTAAACTCGGAAACTAGGAGTAGCTTTACAAAAGCTTGAGCTACGTACTTACACCCTCATTAAGAACAACAATTGCCGAAATTCTACTCAACCCTTACCTATGGTGCCTCTGTTCTTACCTCTGCCCATAAAACCTCCCTACTAAAATGGGACGTAACTTATAACAATATATGCCGATTTGCCTCTTCGTCACCTTGACTCAAACATCACTGCCTTCTTTATAAGGATCTGAATTGGCTCTCACCCTCTGCCAGTAGACAATACTACCTTGGATCACTAATGGACTCGATCATCCGGGAAAAAAACCCGTCCCAGCTGGCGGCGTTGCTGGTCCCTCAACCATCCTCCCATGGCCTGCGATCAGCTGACAAATCCTTGCTCTATGTTCCGAGATGTCGGACGACTAAAGGCACAGGGGCCTTCCAATTCTCTGCTCCCAGGCTATGGAATGCTCTTCCACTCAACCTCCAGCTGTCTCAGTCTCACTTTGGATTTAAAAGTGAATATCGTCGTTATCTATCCTTAGCTGATGCTTGTACATGCTTTGACCCAACCTGAAGCTCCTGAGACTTACCAGTAATGTCACCCCTGCTCTAATCCAGCTCCAAGACTGTCTCCTCTTCTGCTCCCCATATTTTTCCTTCTCTTTGTAAATAACTTCTTGACTACTAGCTCTCTTCCTTCTTGAACCTTGTTGCGGACCATCCACTGTTGTTTTGCCAATTACCACTCTGACCTTCCTTCTGTCAGTCTTTCTTGTTATATTTGAACATTCCTCACATTTCTCTCTATATAACCTTACTATCTTATTAACCCTTTCACTCCACAGGTTGGGTCCATGGTTTCTGCACTTATTATATATCTTACTGCCATTATCTGTATAATGCTTGCCATTATTTTTTTGTTGTTTCTACCCATTGTATTTTTGTAGCACTGCTGTACTGTTCCTCTATTTGTACTATTGTACCCATGTTGCTGTTGTTCAACTGTTCTCCTTTTGTTGTACTCTCCCGGGTCGTGCCTGAAAATAGTCATTTTATGGCTAGTGCACCTACCCGGTTAACAAAAACTAACTAAATAAATAAAACATGCTCAGTGTCAGGATCTTTGCACCATTCAGCCTCAACCTCTTCTTGCAAAAAGGGAAGGAAACGGCACCAGTTGAGGTCTTCCTTTGGTCATCCTGCTGTAAGACACTCTATTTCCGTGGGCCTGGGTGCTCCACCTTCATCACTGACAACACCAGGGATGCCTGGACCTGTGAAGTCAGTGCCTCCATCCCAGAGTCTATCTCTGCCCATTATAGGGGACTCCGATGGGCAACTCTTATGGAGCATTGGGTGCAGCGTATAAGTCATGTAGTGCTGCTTCACTTAGGAGCATGGCCGAAAGTGGCACCAGCCTCCAAGCTGGTGCCACTATCAGTGCTGCCAACATCTGCCCCACTTGTCACCTCTGTCCCCTCCGGGGATGGGACCAGCCACTGTGCTGCTGCGGTTCACATCAGTGCTAGCTGGGACGGGGCCAGACACTGTGCTGCTCCTGTTCATTTCAGTGCCAGCTGGGTCATTGCAACTGCATGCGGCACTGGGATTGAGACCTACCCCTGTGCTGAGTGTGGCGCTGCATGAGCGCAGAATCGATCCCCACAATGATGTGCCACCGACACTGTTTCCCAGGCCTCTAGGGTGTTGCTGTAGCCTACACTGTCAGCTCTTTGATTCCCTCCTCTTTGCTGCTCTCCAAGTGAGGAGGGTATAGAGGGGGACGAGTCAGAGCCTGACCTTATCATCTCTGATGGTGAAGAAGATGACACCCACTATGGTCCAGAAAACCCAGAACCAGTTCCTTTGACTGTACCTCAGGAAGGCCTCTCCTTTCAGGCTGTGCTCAGTAATATGCATTCCACATTGAATTCTGAGATAGCAGCCATAGGCTGGAGTTTTAAAATGTGCCTACTATACCAGTCTCCTTAGTTCCTCCCAGCCAGCTCTATAGAGACACTTGTAGGAGGCCTGCTATTGTGGCAGCTGTCTCCAAACATTCAGACAAGAAATATGTGGCGCCTAAAACTAGGCCTGTGTATTTCATTCAGCCTATAGCGGATGCTGTTGCTATTCTGGCTGAGACTGTCCTAGTGCCCAGGGAGGTCATAGCACACCCCATTAACAAGGAGCCTTGCAAGATAGACAGCATGGGCAAGCAGGTCTATGCCTCAGTTACCCTTGGCATGAAGTTGGCTAGCTATAAGTATGTCTATGCCTTCTGGAGCAATCTTAAAGAGAGACATTCATGTAGAGTGGTGGACATAGTTTGAAAGTCCATGAAAAGTTCTTTCAAATGAGATAGTAGGTTCATCTTTAGCAGGAAGCACTCCAGAGATGGACAACGGAGTCTCTTCAGTATTAATACTACAATCAGTCAATCGATCAGTCTTTATTTAACCAGGCGAAACACCATTGAGATGCACTTATTTGCAAGGTGGACCTGGGTGAGGTTACAGGAGCAAATACCATTGCAAGTATACATCGACAACAAAGAGCTTCGTGACAGTGCATATAATACAAAACAGTAGGAGAATAATACTAATCAGTGAAGATCCAGTCAAGACCTATATACAATATATACAAATAAACAACCTTGTAGGGTGGGAATTAGGCAGCTAGGAGAATAATCAACAGTGACAAAACAAGTAGCAGAAGGGAAGCCAGGAAAGGGGGGGGGAGGGGGTAGGTGAGGAAAGACAGAACCAGCCTAGCAGAGACTGAAGGATGAGAAGAAAAAGGTAAGGAAGGAAAATCCGGGTCAGGGCACTTATATAAGGGCCATCAATGGAAACAATTGCAGGAGCTCCTTGAATGAACTATCAAACAGGGTTTTGAAGATGGTCAGCTTCGCAAGGATAGCAATTTCAGGGTTTTTTGTATGTTGCTCCATAGGGCAGGAAGGGCGTGACTGATTGCCGCTGTACCATACTGCTTTCTGACCTTAGGAATAAGAAGAGAAATGTAGGAAAGACTTCTCAGTGGGTAGCTTCCAGCAATGTGGACAGGCAGGCAATCCAAAATATACTGGGGGAGCTTGTTAATGATGGCTCTGTACGTCCAAAGAACTGCGTTTTTCTGTTGTCTAAAGCTAAAAGAACTCCAGCCTACTTTAGCATAGAGCAAGCAGTGATGGGTGGAGTACGGCAATCCTGTAATGAATCTGAGTGCTCTGTGGTACAGGATGTTGAGTCTGGACAGTGCTGCGCTCGTGCCTTGCCCATACAGGAAGTCGGTATAGTCTAATAATAGCAAGAGTGTAGTTTGAACTAACTTGGTTTTTGTGTCCTGGGTAAGCAATTGCTTAATCCAAAAAAGAGACCAAGTCTCTGTTTAAATTTTTTTGACAGTTCCTCTATGTGCTTGACAAAAGACAGCCTATGATCGATCCAGAACCCCAGGTACTTAAATTTCACCACAAACTCCAAGGGCTCGCCTAGTAATTTGGTTAGCAGCATTGGCCGATGGAGAGAAGAGCATGGCTTTGTTTTTTTTGTTATTTTGCATTTAGCAAGAGCTTTAGGTGCAAGAGATTGTTCTGTAGAAGATTAAAATTGAGTTGTAGATCCTTATAGGCAAGATCCAGGGTAGCCCTGTCTATGTAAAGAACAGTGTCATCAGCAAACAAATGAATGTGTGCTGATTTTAGTCCTGAGTTAATGTTGTTAATGTAGATCGCAAATAGTAAGGGGCCTAAAATAGACCCTTGAGGCACTCCACTTAGTAGCGCTTTCAGCGGGGAGAGCTTCTCATCAGCCTTAACCTGCTGTTGGCAACCAGTAAGGTAATTAGTAAACCAATTTATGGCAGAGTGGTCCACCCCAATCTTACTTAGGACAACCAAAATTATGTCATGATCCACCATGTCAAAGGCTTTGCTCAGGTCAAGGAACAAGGCATACACATGTTTTTTTTGCATCCAGTGCATGGTGCCAGTCATTTGAAACCTTAGCAAGTGCTGATATTGTACTATGACACAGTCTAACTCCTGGGTGGGTTGAGCAGATTGAAGGTCTCCAGATGCTGCCTAAGTTGTGAGTTGATAACCTTTTCAAGTACTTTGGACAGGATAGGAAGCAGAGATACTGGTCGGTAATAATTCAGATCACTCGGCTCTCCTGACTTAAACCGTGGAATAACACAGTCCATTTTCCAGATTGCAGCCAAGTTTAGAACATTGTGCTGTAATCGAAAAACAAGCTGTGCCTGACTGCACTGAATCAAGCATAGCATGTTCCTCGATGTCACTGAACAAACTCCATAATCTATATCTCTGGAATGCTTCCAACTACAGATGAGCCCAGTACATCATTTGAAAGAGCTTTTCATAGGCTCTCACACTACGATGGCCAGTAGGCATGAATGTGTCCCTTTAAGTCTCTGGCAGAGGCCCTGCCAGACACAGAGGCAAAACAAGAAATGCTGCTTGCTGTTAAGGTATTGAGTCTAACAGCCACCAACTTAAAGCATACATACCTTTGGTGCAGCAGCTCGCTCCACGGTTGTGTGTGTTTGCATCAGGTGGCACTCCTGGCTGTGGACTGCTGGCTTCACTCTGGATGCCCGGCAACAGATCATGAATGTGCTCTTCGATGGAATGTATCTGGGCAGCAGGTGAAGCAGTCTCTTAAAGAGTCTAATAAAACTAGAATAACACTTAAGCGTTCCAGGCCCACTCCCTGTAATCCACACAGGTACAGGGGATGTGGCTGTTTTCACAACAAGCAGTCCTTTTGTAGCAGGGGAGCCTAAAACAATAAAGTCCAGCCTCCCCGTCCCCAAAAGTGGTGCAGCTGAAGGCACAGACACCAAAAGCTCTCAGTGCTGCCATCTGAAGTTCTGGCCCAGAGTTTCACTTCAGCTGCCTGGGGCATACCTATCCTCCCTAGTAGGGGGGCACCTGACCCATTTTTACAATCAGTTGGAATCCATCTCGACAGACAATTTGGGTCCTCAGGATTTTCCAAGAGAGGTACTCCCTGTAATTGTCTGAAGTCCCTCCAGACCATCTTTCCAGAAGGTAACTCCCCTTTTCAGCTCATATGTCAGAGCTTCTGGCACAGGAGAGTGCGGGCCTTCTGAGAAACAGGGCAGTGGAAATAGTACCAGCGTCAGAGCTGGACACAGGGTTCTACTCCCACTACTTCCTGCTACCAAATAATTGGGGGGGGGGATGCACCCCATTCTTGGCCTCAGAAATAAGAACAAATATATGGATCAAGAAAAATTCAAAATGATTTCTCTGGGCTTTTTACTACCCTACCCTACCTGAAACACCAGAACTGGCTAGTATCCTCACTGTGTGTAAGATGCATATCCGCACATACTGTTGCACCCAACCTACCGCAAGTACCTCTGGTTCTGTGTGGAAGGGCAGCACTACCATTTCAGAGTCCTACCCTTTTGGCTTTCCTGTGTGCTGCAGGTTTTTATAAAGTGCTTTATAGTACTTGCAGCATACTTTAGAAAGCTAGGATTCCCAAGTTTTCCTGTATCTAGATGACTGGTTAATCTCAAGATGGTTCAGTCAGGAGACAGAACAGGCAGTGGCCGCTGCCTCTGTTCCTAACATCCATGGGAGTCCTGCTAAACTCCTGGAAGTCTCAGCTGAAACCCTCGCAGGAGCTGTTGTTCATAGGAACTGTTCTGGACATGACCCGGTCTCTGGCCTGTCTCCTAGAGAGCAGGTTAGGAGCAGTCTTGCAGAAGGTGTGCTGCATCATGGAACGCTAGACTGTGCAAGTCCATTTCATGCATGTTGGGCGTAATAGCCTCCTCAGTGTTTACAATGCCTCTGGCAAGGCTGTACATGAGCACTGCTCAGTGGATGCTCAGTACACAATGGTCACTGGCATCACACCCTCAAATCTATCATATTCAGGTGACCAAACCCCACTTTTTGTGGTTGTCATTGGAGGACATACAGAACTGCTCATAGGTCCAGTATATCGATGTGGAGATGTGTCTCAGATGGGTCCCACGAATAGGGCTTGTCGTCTGGCACTTGGGGCAGATCGATGGACTCACACCTGTGCACTCTACTCTGAGATGGGCTGGCTCCCACTGTACCTAAGAGCCCAATACCAAACATGCCTGATCATAAAAAAAAAAGCACAACTAGGCCTCATGCCGGAATCCATAAGCAGTCTGTTCAAGAAGGCTGTGCACACTAAACAAACAAGAAATGCGACAAAGGAGGACTACAAGTCCCTTTCAAGCGCACATCACTGGCCCAAAAATCCATTACTTTTAAGGGCCCCAAATGTCTTAGTAAGCTGCTCGAAACGCGGACAGGAAACACAAAGCTGAGTCTGTTCAAAAGGGGGCTACGGTCCTACCTTAAGAATGTAACCACCTGTAACTGTGCAAGAAAATAATTCCGACTTATTCCTCCTGCCTTATCCCCCGCCTCCTCACCTCTCCCCCCCACTTCCCCCCCTTCGACTTACAACCCTCCTACACCACCTTTCCCCTTTACTCCTGTCCCACACCACCTCTAGCTACTTTGACAACGCCAGTCTGGCTGCTTATCTTTTCCCCCATCATCCCCAAAGCTTAATACGGACCTATTATTGAGATGTCTCACTATTCCCAGTGTATCCCTACCCTGCAACAACTTGATGTAATGTAATTTACTCTACTTTTAAGATGTACCTGAAACTAGCAAGTCTTGTACCTCATGTGCCATTTCAATGATGTTCATGATGCCTACCATGTTTTTCTTTTTTCACTGTTATCTTAATTTGTACGTATTGTATTGTATTTGTATTGCTCTGTTTTGTCCGTGACTTGGAACCTTTGAAAATGAGTCTTTGACTCAAAGGTATTAATCCCAATCGAAATAAATAAATAAGAGGACGACCTTCTCCAGGGCTTCCCCTTCTCCCCACCAGAGCTAGAGGTAACCCTCCTTGGATGTTTCCCTGATGGAGTGGGGGAGCCTACTGCCAGGACCTTCAGTCACAAGGTATGTGGGACCCATCTGAGACACATCTCCACATCGATATACTGGAGATATGAGCAGTTCTGTATGATCTGAAAGCCCCAGTGGACTTGGTCAGCCAAGAGGCAGTTCTCTTCCAGACAGACAACACGTCAGTCATGTACTATATAACAAGGAAGGAGGAGGAGCACAATCTTACCCTCTCTGAAGGGAGGCGATTAGTGTGTCTTGAGAGTGGTACCTGGAACAGGGGACCTTGCTCCAAGTGATGCACCTTTTTAAGTAATATCTAATTCTTAACCCTTGCATGGCCGCGGACTGATATATCAATCCAGAATTCTATATGTTCTAATTCTGTTGGCAGCTAGTGGAAAAAAAGAGAAATTTCAAGAATAGGCAAAAAAGCAAAAACAGATGCAACAAGAATAATTTACATAAACATTTGAATATAGATCCTGTTATAAAATGTATCCTTACACAATTTGTGTATTTACAGCCTATTATAATTGAAATAACATTTGTCGCAACCTATCACAGGGGATGGACAAGTATAAATTTATTTTTTTAGCATAGGAGTAGAATTCATCCCTATTCCATCTATTAATTTTGGGGAGTAGTAAATTGTAATATGAAGTTTGGGTTAACAATGAAACCTTCAAAATAAATAATATCCAAAAAAGCGAATTTTCATTCAGCTCTTGGGAATGGAATGTTTGCTTGTGGAATTTCCCAGTTTTTTAATAATAGCCTCTTGGTGGCTATAAAAGCAACACCAAGAATTAATTTATCTTCATTATTTAAGCTATGGGCGTTAATGTTTAAACAACATGCATACTTCAACTAAAAATGTTAGAGCCACATTTAATATACTTTTAAGGATTCCTAATGTTCCTTCCCACCAACTTCTGCTTAATTTGGAGCTGGCTGTGGTTAAACCCTGAAAAAACTGAGGTGTTGGTTGTAGACCCAGGTCGTCGAGGGGCGGGTTTACTGAAGGGGTCACCCTCAGGTCTTTGGCTTGGGGGGACCCAGTTAGCTACCTCAGACCGGGTGCAAAATCTGGGCGTTATATTTGATGATCGCCTGACCCTTAAACATCAGGTGTCGGCTGTTGTCAAAACCTCTTTTTACCATCTGAGGAATATAGCCCGGGTGAAGCATCTGTTTCCCGTCGATGACCGTCCAACGTTGGTCCACGCCTTCGCTACCGCCGCCTGGACTACTGCAACGCCCTGTACCCTGGGGCTACTGGTGATATCCGCTTGCAGTTGGTGCAGAATGCGTGGTTGTAGGCTTTTGACTGGTATATCTAGGACCAGTCATATAACGCAAACATAGAAACATAGAATTTGACGGCAGATAAGGACCGCTTGGCCCACCTAGTCTGCCCATTTTCCTACCTAACAGATAAGCTGCAGATCCTAGTTAACCAACAGCTTACTTCCTCCTACCCCCCACTAGGACTGCCTTATGTCTGTCCCATGCATTCTTGAAGTCCCCCACTGTTCTTGACCCCACGACCTCTTCAGGGAGGCTATTCCATGCATCCACAACCCTCTCAGTGAAAAATTGCTTCCTCACATTACCTCTGAGCCGTCCCCCTTCTGTCTTCAAATTGTGCCCCCTTGTTCTTGCACATCTCTTTTTCTGGAAGATGCTACCCTCTTGGACTTTGTTAATTCCCTTAAGGTACTTGAAAGTTTCTATCATGTCCCCTCTCTCCCTTCTTTCCTCAAGGGTATACCTATTAAGCTCCTTTAGTCTTTCTTCGTATGTCTTCTGGTGCAGACCCTGCACCATTTTGGTTGCCCTCCTCTGGACAGCCTCCACTCTGTCTATGTCTTTGTGGAGATGGGGTCTCCAGAACTGCACACAGTACTCCAGATGGGGTCTCACCAACTGTCTGTACAGAGGGATAACAACTTCCTGTTTTCTACTATTGGTGCCTCTTCCTATACATCCCAGTATCCCCCCAGCCTTCCTTACTGCCTTCTCACATTGCTTGCCCACCTTTAGGTCATCTAATATAATTACCCCCAGGTCCCTTTGTATTTTTACTGTTGTCAGTATCTCACCCCCCATTGTGTACGCTTCCCCAGGGCTTTTGTTCCCGTGCATTACCTTGCACTTCTTTGCATTGAATCTGAGCTGCCATACATTTGACCATTCCTCCAACCTTGCCAAGTCCCTTCTCATCCTTTCCACTCCATCTTGTGTATCAACCCTGTTGCAGATCTTTGTGTCATCTGCAAAGAGACATACTTTTCCTTCCAGTTCCTCTGCAATGTCACTTATAAAGACATTAAAAAGGACCGGTCCCAGTACTGAACCCTGCGGTACCCCGCTAGTAACCTCCTTTCGTCACTGTGTACTCCATTTACTACTACCCTTTGAGTCCTGTTGTCTAGCCAATTTTTATCCAGCCTACCACCTTGGGACCCACCCAAGGCTGGCTATCTTGTGTATTAATCTTTGTGGGACTGTATCAAATGCCTTGCTAAAATCTAGGTAGGCCATGTTCACAGCCCCTCCCTGGTCTACTACTTTGGTAACCCAGTCAAAGAAATCATTAGATCTGCCTGACATGACCTTCCCATCGTGAATCCATGCTGCCTTGGGTCCTGTCCCACTGGCCTCTAGGTACTCAACAATTCTTTCCTTCAGAAGTGATTCCATCATTTTCCCTACCACTGAGGTCAAACTAACTGGTCTGTAGTTTCCTGCCTCTGTCTTGCTCCACTTTTGTGAAGAGGAATCACATCTGCCCTCCTCCAGTCCTCGGGTACCACCCCATCCTCCCATGATTTGTTAAACAGAGTAGTCAAGCGTGTCACTAGTTCTACCCTTAGTTCTTTTAGAATTCTTGAGTGAACCCCATCAGGCCCATTGCTTTGTCCACCTTCAATTTTATTAGTTCTTTCAGAACCCTTTCTTCTGTAAATGGACTGTTATCGAGCCCTCTTCAGAGTGTTTCTCTTGTTTGGTTTAGGTAACTCCCCTCTTCCTTTGTGAATACTGAGCAGAAATATTCGTTCAGTATCCCTGCTTTTCACTGTCACCCTCTACCCACATTCCCTCCCTTTATTAAGCTTCAGTATCCCTCCTTTGGTCTTTCTTCGCCCTAATGTACCTATAAAGGTCTTATCCCCTTCTTAACAGAATTGGCTATCCTTTCCTCGGTTTGGGCCTTTGCTATTCTGACTGCCTTCCCAGCCTCTTTCTGCTTTAACTGATAAAGTTCTCTGTCCTGCTCCTTCTGTGTTTCCTTATATTTCCTGAATGCTGTCCTTTTCTCCTTAACCTTCCCTGCCACCTCTTTTGAGAACCATAATGGTTTTTTCCTTCGTTGTGTTTTATTGATTTGTTTTACACAAAGGCTTGTTGCCTCTGTGATTGCTGTTTTGATCACTCCCCATTGTTCCTCCACCCCTTCTTCTTGCCTGTTTGCTAGTGCTTTTCCGAGGCACTCTCTCATTTTCCCAAAGTCAGCCCTCCTAAAGTCCAGTACTCTTGCTTTTGTATGGCTTGATTGCATGGCTGTGTTTATCGTGAACCACACTGTTTGGTGGTCGCTTGTTCCCAGATGATTACCCACTTCTAAATCTGAGATTCTTTCTTCATCGCCATTTGATAGTACCAGGTCCTCCGTGGACTGCACTGGCTGCCAGTACAGTGGCGGATTATCTTCAAGGTCGGTTTGCTGACCTATAAGGTCCTCCACGATCAGGGACCTGGCTATCTGCAAGATCTTCTTTGTCTCTACTGTCCCTCTCGTCCACTCTGATCCACTGACAAGGGATTGCTAGAGATTCCCAGGGTTTGTTTAAAGACATCTGGAGCCAGATATTTTAGTTTTGTGGCCCCAACCCTGTGGAATTCTCTACCTCATTGGGTGCGAGATTGCCTGACTGTTCAAAGCTTTAAATTAGCATTGAAAACACATCTATTTAGCCTGACGTATCCGGATTTTTAAAGCACATTTTATAAATTGATTTTAGGATGTCGTTTTAACTTTAAGTTTTGTTTTATTTCCTGTTAAAGCACCTTGGTTTTGGAAAGGTGCTCTTAAAAATAAAGTTTTGATTGATTTGATTGATTGAATTTACAAGACCATAGGGCATGTAATAATGCTACGTCTGATAAATTACAGTGCCAGCAGTTTGTTGAATTAGATAGGCCAGGAATGCCCTTAAGCCTCCTTTCCAGCATACTCAGCTGGGCGAGGAGTAATTTGCTGTCAGGGCCCCTAACTGGTTAAACAAACTGTCTGATACTCTACTGAATCTTACCAAGATGAATCGGTTTAAGAGATCTTTGTGGTCTGAACATGCAGTCCAGGAATCTGTGGAGAACGTTGGACTGTGGGCGCGTATTAGGTTACTTACGGAACCAGACACCCATAGCATCACCAAGAGCGTATCTATGTGTACGTGAGAAGCACAGTATTGTAAGCCATGCACCAAGATGCACATTATGGAATTGTTATTGGACAAATAATGTGAATTATTGTAATTGTTGCTATTAGGGGGCTGTGCCCCCCCCCCCACAACCCCTCGTCAATAATTCCTGCAAATAATGTGCATTAGTGCAATTGTTGATATTGGGGGGGCTTATACTGAAGCGATTAATATGTTAAATTATTGATGGCGGAGTCCCCCAATTATGACAGTACTTTAAATTCCATGACACTGATAGCAGAAGGCAACTATTTAGCAGTATACGCAGCACAATGAAACCCAGAAACCCGTAATAATGTAACTGCCTCTGAACTTTTTAGTTTGGGATCCTGAATAACAGTGGTGTCCTGTATGCTGGAGTCAGGATATTATTTTGTAATATTTCGTGATATTATTCATTCTGTGGGTGCGCTCTGCCCTGCACACCTCCAGGTAAAAATACAGCTTCATTGGTGCACCCGGAAGGAGTGCCTCACAGAAAAAAGAATATTATGGAATATTACAATACATAAGACCAGAAACCATACAGAACTGAAAGCATTCCTGTAAATGTACTCGGTGTGCTTAGCTTTCACTTTGCTCTTCAGTTCCCTCATTACTAGTTTTCACAGACTGTGGAGGACGTTGGACTTTGCAACTTGAGCATGCCCACAGCATGAACATGTCTCCACTGTAGTATGTGGAGTTTTCAGAAAAACACATGACCGATCCAATGTTCTCCACAAACGCTGCAATCCAATGCAATTGTGACTGTTTTTAAACTGTTTTATTATGTTTTCTCTCTGTGAATATCGTGTATCTTTTTATATAATGATCTGATGGGGGACTTAATTGTTTGGGGGATAGATTTGGGGACAGGAAGGAAGGGAGAGGGAGATTAGGTGCCTACCCAGCACCATGGCTCGGTGGGATGGGGAGCGGATCCTGAGAATTGCTAGGGAAGCAGGACTAGGGGAGAGCTGGATGTCATGGTCCACCTTGGGATGAATGACCTGGCTAGGTACGAGACTAAGAAAGTGCAGGAAGAGTTTAGGGAATTGGGGAGGGTCTTAGGCAGGTAGCACGCTAAGTGGCCTTTTCTGAGGTGCTACCTGTCTATGACAGGGGGAAGGACTGGGAACTCTGTACCAGGAGCTTCAATACATGTTTTTTTTAATTTTTATTTATTTAGTTGTTTAACCAGGTATAGCACACTAAGCTGAAAGCTTTTTTACAGGAGCGACCTGGGAGCACAAGGAGGTTAAGTGACTTGCTCAGGGTCACACAGTATTCAAGTGGAAGCTGTGGGATTCAAACCCAGGTCTGGTCTGCTGGATGTCACCAAATTTGCAGCTCAGAGCCTTAGACCACTGCGCTATACTGCCTCCTTGCCTCCTGGTTGGACTGGTGCAGAGAGGAGGGGTTCAGCTACATTGGGGACTGGGGTCCCACCTGGAGGGGTAGAGGCTTATACAAGGGAGGTGGCCTGCATCTGGGCAACCACAGTCCTAAATGAATGGTTTAAATGTTACATAGATGGACATTTAAAGTAGTTTGGGGTTGGCGAAAGGAAATAGGGAGACATAAACTGCCTCCCCAAACTGAAGTAGGCAGTAGGGAGAGACTAAAGGGAAAGAAATCCCAAACGGTACCAAGCAAACAAGGAAATGGAGTGGTAGAAGTGAAGGCAGAGGTGCTAAGGAGAAATGGCAAAAGGGGACAGGGGATGATGACAAACAGGGTGGTAGCATATTCTGGAAGGCCACGTGTGCAAACGCTCAAAGTCTGGGAAACAAAATCCCGGACCTAAAGGCCATCATGGCAGAGGCTGACTTGAACATTGTTGCCATTACTGATTCTCATAGTGCAATGAGAACCATGACTGGGATATAGCCATACCAGGCCACACTCTATTCAGAAAAGACAGTGTGGGGAAAAAAGGGGACAGGGTGGCTCTTTATGTGAGGGATAGCATAAAGGCTACTGAGATACAGGGAAATGAGGAAGAGGTGGAGGTACTGTGGGTCACCCTAGAAACAAGGAAAGAAACCGCTATTCACACTGGTATGATCTACAGACTTCCAACACACAGAGTGTGTGTGGGGGGAGGGGTGGATAAGGTTCTAGTGGAAGCCATCCAAAAGATGGTAAACAAGGGAGAGGTACTGCTGGTGGGGGACTTCAGTCTGCCAGAGATAGATTGGAACATGCCAGCAGTAGCTTTAGCTAGGAGCAGGGACATCCTAGACTTCCTACAGGGGGCATTCCTCAGGCAACTAGTAAAAGATCCCACTCATGAGGGAACAGTACTGTATCTTGTACCCACCAACTGGGACTGTGGTGTTATAGTAGGAGGATCACTAGTGAGACCTCATCTAGAGTACTATGTCCAGTTGTGGAGGCTGCATCTCTGGAAGGACATAGACAAAATAGAGCCTGTCCAGAGAAGGGCAACACAAATGGTGCAAGGACTGCACAAAAGTCATATGAGGAAAGACTAGAGGACCTCAGTATGTATTCCTTGGAAGAGAGGAGAGACCGGGATATGATAGAGACATTCAAGTACCTCTGGGCTGTAAACAAAGTACAGGAGAGTAACACCTTTCAGAAAAGAAGGAACGTGTACAAGAACAAGGGAGCATGATATGAGGCTAGAGGAGGGTATGCTCAGGGGCAACATGAGGAAGTACTTTTTACAGAAAGAGTAGTGGATGCTTGGAATAGCCTCCCTGAGGAGGTGGTGGGGGCCAAAATGGTATGGGAATTCAGGAATGCATGATAGACATAAGAGTTCCCTCGCAATAGGGAAGAGAGGGTAAGCCGCAGATCAACTAGGGTCTGTGGTATTGCTTTAGGTAGGGAAAAGGGGCAGACTAGCTGGGCCACATGGTTCTTATCTGCCATCACCCTCTATGTTTCTGTGTTTCAATAGTAGATAGGGAACATGGGCAACTAGGTGGGCAAGCAGTCCTTATCTGCCCTCAACTTCTGTACAAACATATGAACATACGAAGAAGCCAGCAGAAGAAGGCCATTTGGTCTATCTAGTCTGCTCGTATTGCACAGTCCACACAGCTTGAGCTACTGTTCCTGCCCCCTCCGCACTCCACCCATCTTCCCTACCCATTATCCTTGCCTTCCCCAATGCCCATCCCAGCCTCTCTTGAAGCTGCCCACTGTCTTCAATGAGTTGACCTCTTCTGGCAGTGCATTCCAAGTGTCCACCACTCTCTGTGAAGACATGCTTCCTGTCCTCCCTCCTAAACTTCCCACCCCCCAGCTTAAGACTGTACCCCCTTGTGTTATGGTTGCCAGTCAGCTTAAAGTGACCCTTCTTATCCACCTTATTTATCCCTTTCAAGTACTTAAAGGTCCCAATCATGTCCCCTCTCTCTCTTTTTTTCCTCCAGGGAGTGCATGTTCAGTGCCCTCAGCCTCTCCTCATGTGCCTTACCTTGCTGACCCGCTATCATCTTTGTAGCCGTCCTCTGGACCTTCTCCAGCAGGTTAATGTCCTTTTTGAGGTGTGGGCACCAGTACTGAACTCCGTACTCTAGATGCGGCCTTACCAGTGACCTGTATAAGGGCAATATAACCTCCTCTCTCTACTACTGATGCACCTAGATATGCATCCCAGCATCTTGTCTGCCTTTCCTGCTGCTTTCTTGCACTGCATGGATTGCTTCAGGTCACAAGTGATCATCACTCCGAGGTCATTCTTCTCCTCTGATGCAGATACTCAAACTCCACCCAGGTAGTACTCTGTCCTGGGATTCTTGGCTCCAATATGCATAACTTTGCATTTCTTGACATTGAAGCCAAGCTGCCAGATCCTGGACCACCTCCCCAACTTTTCCAGATCTTCCTGTAGGTCCTGTATCTCTTCAGCTGTGTCCGCTCTCCCGCAGAGCTTGGTGTCATCCGTGAAAAGGCACATTTTGGCCTTAATGCCATCCCCAATGTCATTGATGAAGATATTGAACAACACTGGCCCCAGCACCGAGCCCTGCGGGACCCCACTGGTTACCTCTCTGGTGCCAGAAAACTCCCCCCCCCCAACCACCTTCTGGGTTCTGTCTCTCAGCCAGTTTTCCACCCATCTGGCCATCTTTTCCCCAGCCCTGAGATTCAACAACTTCCCGATCAACCTTTTGTGGGGCAAGGAGTCAAAAGCCTTGCTGAAATCAAGATGGAGGATGTCTACTGCTTGGCCCCTGTCTGGTCCATAGATGCAGTCAAAGAAATCAATCAGATTTGTTTGACACACCCCCAACCCCCATGAACCCATGCTGCCTCACATCCTGGAGACCATGCTTCTCTAGATATTCCACCAACCTTTCCTTTAATATGGTCTCCGTGAGCATGCCCATAATGGAGGTCAGACTGACTGGTCTGTAATTCCCTGGGTCATTCTTGGGCCTGCTTTTGTGGAGGGGGCACCACATGTGCTGTTCTCCAGTCCTGTGGTACCACGCCTGACTCAAGTGAACCATTAAACAGGTCTGCCAGTGGCTCTGCTAGCTCCTCAGCCCTTAGTACCCTTGGATGTATTCTGTCTGGGCCGCTGATTTGTCCACCTTTAGTGCTAGGAGCCCCTCCCTCACTCTATCCTCCTATATCACTACATCTGTGTCTCCCCCCCCCCCACTCCTCTTCTCCCTCCTGAAGGCACTGGTCCATCCTTATCCCTGGTGAAGACAGAACAGAGGTATTCATTTAGTATCTCTGCTTTTCTTACATTATCCTCCACACACTCCTCCCTTTTCTTAAGCCTGACAATCCTGGGCTGGCCCGCTGGCTCAGCGGTTGTATTTCTGCTTGTGTCGCCGATGACCGGGGTTTGGGAACGGACCTGGGAGTCAGAGGGCTGGCTGGGAGAGAAGGATCGAGCATCCTGGGACTGCTCTCCTCCAGGGGGAGGGTGGAAGAGTGTCTGCTGCTTCCTGGACCCTGGTGGAGGCTGGAGGCACTACTGTGGCCGGCACCAGTATCTAGGGGGGGGGAGGGGCAGAGGCTGGTTGTCCTTGCATGTCCCTGCTCCCAGGGCTCCAACATGCACATAAAAAGTCAGCCCCTGTTCATGACGCCTGGCTCCACTGCCTTCCCCACTGCCACCATTGTCCATTGGGGGGGGGGCCCTCTCCTATGGCCCCAACCCGGGGGCAAGCTGAGGCTTGTCAGTAGTGACCAGCTGAGGCTTGTCAGTAGTGACCATTGAGGTAGGGGGAGCCCTCCCAGCAGCCCTGCCCGGGGGTGGCAGGCAGGGCACTGGGTCGACCTCCAACTGGAGGATTGGGGATCCAGACCAAAAATAAAACAACCTGACAATCCTGCCTTTCTTGTCCCTTTTCTCACTTATATAGTGAAGGAAGGCCTTTTCCCCCTTCTTAATTACTTCAGCTGTCTGCAGCTCTTTCTGTGCCTTAGCTCGCTGGACTTCCTTACTTGCTTCACTAGCCAACCTTAGGTAGTTTTCCCCTGTCCACCTCCCTCTTGCTCTTCCTGAATTTTCCATAGGCTAACCTCTTTTCCTGTGTTTATCTATGTTTCTATCTGTATGGATTTTTTCAAAATTTTATGTAATTGTTATGTCTTAAATGCTTTAAGCTACTCAAAACCATTCCCCCCCAACTCTGCTCGAAGATATATCTCAAACTTCATATCCAGATCTAGGCATAGTGGTGATACCCTTGACCTAAAACTACTAAGACTCACTCTGGAAGAAGCTCTCTCTCATCTCTTACTGAAATCTTTAATTTATCCCTCTGCCTTGAGCAGCTCCCATCTGCATGGAAATGTACTGTCATCACACCCTTGCATAAGGGCGGAGACTGTACTGCTCCAAATAACTATTGCCTCATTTCCATTTTGCCACCCATCTCCAAGGTGCTGGAGAAAGTTATCTCTGGCCAGCTTACTGACTATCTCTCCAACCATAGCCTACTCTCACCTGTCCAACACGACTTCCGAAGGGGACACAGCACCACTACGGTGCTACTCTAATACATGTCCTTCATTCATCAGGCCCTAGATAGTGGACAACTGGTAGGTTCTGTTTATATAGACCTTACCAAAGCATTCAACACCGTCAATAACACCCTACTACTCCACTCCCTCCCATCACTGGGTCTTACCCCTGAAGTAGTGTCCTGGTTTGTCCGCTATCTCGCCAACCATACCCAACAAGTCAGTATTGGCCCCACCCTCTTTCTCCTCTCTTTATTTTGTTTTCCATTTATAGTGGTTGGTTATTGTCTCCACAGAAGGATGGGCACACCCCCAGGGTGAGGTTGGGGGGCTCTGGGGAGTAGGGAGGGGGGCAGTGAGGGTTGATGTTTCTTTGACCTGTACATGTTACATGATTTACTCTCACTTGTATTGTGAAAATTCAATAAAGTTCTTTAAACTGAAAAAAAAAAAGAATTGAACCCACCCTCTTGTCTCACAGTCCTGTCCTCTCTGGGGTCCACCAAGGATCTATACTTGGCCCCCTCCTTTTTAGCTTGTTCCTTAACCCCCTTCCTCTGTCCTGCCCTGGTAAAATGCTCCTCTACGCGGATGATGCCGTTATCTTTGATTGTCACCCCAACCCCATTACACTCCAAACTATGCTCCAAGTGCGCTTCCAAACCATTGAATCCCGGTTCGTCGACTACAAATTAATTCTTAATTGTAGCTAAGCCGAATCCATGGTCTTTACCCACCACCAAAACCGTCATCGCAACCTAACCCTAAACATCTGTAACTTTGGGACCGTTTGTATTGAGCAGGTTCACTCTTTCAGGTATCTGGGATTAACCCTTGATACCCACCTATCCTACTGTGACCACATTCAAGGACTATTGTCCGCACTCAACACCAGAACAGGTCTGCTTTATCGACATAAACACTTCCTTTCGCCTGAGGCTCTCCACCTGGCTGTATCCTCGTTTGTTCAAACAACATGAAGTCTTGCTGTATTCTGACTATTGCAGTGATATCCAACCTTTGAACTGCCCCGGAGAGGAAAGAGTTAACTTTCCATGCAAGGCATGGAACGCTGAGCTCGAGCTCAGTTGAGACTCTGTTGTTTGAACCCAAACCGCCAGATTCTTTACTCCGCCTCACTGAACAGTCGCTCCGGAGACTTCTCCTTCACTCGGTTCAATTTAGTCGGTTAAAGTGTCGTTTTTTTCTCTCGGTTTCAACTGAATTTCTTCTATCTAACCTGTCAGTTCAGTCTCTGTCTGTGGTACCGTGAGTACTAGATAGGTTTATTATTATTAGCTTCTGTGTGGAACTTGTAAACATCGGATCGGTTCGATTTGAACCTATCAGGCTTGTAAAAAAGTTTGTTCTGCTTTTTAGAGTGTGGTAAGTGGTCCTTATCGGTTCTAAAAAAACAGATTTCATTATGTTTTTTTCCACGACCCGTCACACGGTCAGGAACCGATAAGGGTGTCTTGCCTGGCGGATTGCCGAAAAAAGGGTAAGTTTGGCTAGGACTGGCCATGTCTGAGAAACCCCAGAGAAAAACCGGGCCCACTTGGTTTCAACACTGTAGTGTGTGTGGGGAAGCCTTTGCTAAGGCTGCCCCCCACACCACCTGTGTTTATTGTCTGGGGTTTGACCACCTCGAATCAGACTGCCAGATTTGTAAAAGTTTTCCCACAGCTACCCTGGAAAAGAGAGTAGGTAGGCTGAGGGAAAGGGAGGCCAAAAAGTCCTCTGACCCGGATGGCCAGCCCGGTTTGGTTCCAACCGAACCAGAAGGAGTGCCCTCTGACCAGGGTGAAACTTCTTCGGGCTAAAGGAGAACCGACTCTGAGGATTCGGTTCCGGTTAAAAGGAAAAGAAGGAGTAAGTCAGCCGGTTCGGATCCACAAGTTCTTTCTCCGACCGCTGATGAAATAGCCAAAGCGATAAGGATTGTTCAATCGCTAACTCCGGTTCTGACCGAACTGGCACCATCGGCTAGGGGCTCTGTTCGGTCGGTTCACCCGGTTCCAGGTTATAATATAGAGGATTTTTATGAACCGGAGGAGGAGGAGGGAGAGTATAAGGATAGTGATGGTGATTATGAAAGTCTGGATGTGCCCATTGACCCGGACATCTCCCCAGACAGACCTTCAGGTGTTTCTCCTCCTAGGCTTTCTGAGTCCCCTTCCCACTTTATGTTTTACAAAAAAGTGGCTGAAACTCTCCAGCTTCCTATGGAGGAAGCAGTAGAGGATCAGGAGGAGCCTGATTATGTTGAGATGATGGACATCCCAGAGTCCAGGAGACTGTCTGTTCCCCTCCGTAAGTCTTTTGAGAAACAGACATTTAAAATTTTAAAGACTCCTAATTCTGTACCTCCTGTGGACAGAAGAATGGACAAGAGGTATACTCTTTCAGGCTCAGATACGGAGTTCCTTTCCCAGCAATGCAGTCATGTTGGGGTAGTGCAGGCTGCTGCCTGTGATAAGGCAAATATACCCTTGGCTTCACACCTCCTAGATAAGGACTCCAGGAGAATTGATGCCATGGCAAAGAAACAGTACATGGCAGCATCTTTGGGACACAGGCAGGCAAATTATATGGCCTACACAGCTAGATACCAGAAGTCTAGATGGGACACTGTGATGGCTCTAGCTGAACAGGTCCCTGGCCAGCTTGCCAAGGAGCTGGAACAGGTGGCTGCAGATGGTATTAAGGCATCCAAGGTGCAATTTCATGCTGCAGTGGACTCCAATGATTCATCTAGAGTCATGGCTACATCTGTGGCCCTTCGTAGGATGGCTTGGCTCAGATGTACTAGCCTGTCACAGGATACCCAGACTAAGGCCATGGATTTTCCTGTTATTGGTAATTCTCTGTTTGGGGAGCAGACCGAGAACATGAAGAAGATGGATGAGTACAGAACCACCTATAGGAGTGCTCAGGCCAAGGAAAGGTAAGCCACTCCCCAGAGGCAGCATTTCAGGGGCAGGGGCAGGCCTTTTCATAGGCCTTTCTACCAAGCCCAGGCCTCCTCTTCTTCCTTTGCCCAGAGGGGGTTCTTCAGAGGGAGAGGCAGATTGGGTATAAGCAGGCCTGCTACCACCCTTCAGCCTAAAGCCCCTGCCAAACAGGCACCCTGATGGGTTTGCCTGGGCCGATTCTCCACTACCCATAGGGGGCAGTCTGGCTTACTTTGTCCAGGACTGGATGTCTTTAACATCAGACAAATGGGTCCTGGAAGTAGTAAGCCAGGGACTGGTTCTCAGCTTCAAACAATTTCCCAAGATGTGAACCAGATCCTTTCCACCTGCAAATCCTTCAGAGGCCCTTGCCCTAGAGGCAGAGGTATCTTCCCTCTTGGCTCTCAGAGCCATAGAAAGGGTTCCACCCCTACACAAGGGAAGAGGATTGTACTCCAGGTACTTCCTAACCCCCAAAAAGACAGGAGAATGGCGGCCCATCCTGGATCTCAGATATTTAAACAAGCACCTTTTAAAGCCAAAGTTCAAAATGGTGACTCTGGGAATAATTCTACTCTTTCTAAGGCCAGGGGACTGGTTAGTATCCCTGGACCTCAAGGATGCCTATTTCCACATTCTCATCAGATGCTCCCACAGAAAGTACCTCAGGTTCGAGTTGCCCTCAGGCCACTATCAATTCAGAGCAATGCCCTTTGGCCTAACATCAGCTCCAAGGGTGTTCACAAAATGCCTGGCAGTAGTGGTTGCTTTCCTAAGGAGAAAAGATCTCCATCTTTCCATACCTGGACGACTGGCTCATAGTGGGTCAGTCTCCAGACCAAGTCAGGTCACACCTACAGATAACTCAGCAACTGCTCACTTCTCTAGGATTCCTCTTGAATCTTTCAAAGTCAGTTCTAGAGCCAGTGCAGCTCCTCACCTTCATAGAAGCGGAGCTGGATACAATAAGGGCAAGAGCCTTCCTTCCCCTGGACAGGGCAAGGACCCTTGTGACACTGGCCTCTTCATTCACCCTCCAGGTGTCTCGACCAGCAAGACATTTTCTGCAGCTCCTGGGCCACATGGCTGCCTCTATGGCAGTGGTCCAAGGAGCAAGATTTCAGATGAGGGACATTCAGTTCCACTTAAGAGCCTTCTGGTCCCAGAGAAAGGATTCTCTGACCAAGTTAATCCCAGTGACTCGAACCCTGATCCAGGCTTTGCAATGGTAGCAGGATCAGGACAACCTAAGACAAGGAGTCCCTTTGTCACTCAATCTCATTCTCTAACTCTCACCACAGATGCCTCCCTCTTGGGCTGGGGAGCCCATTTGGGGATCTGACCACCAAGGTTATGGTCACCTCAAGAATCTCTGCTTCACATCAGTCTCTTAGAACTCAGAGCAGAGTTTCTAGCACTTCAAGTTTGTCCAAGTCTGTTCAGAACAAAGTAGTTCAGATCAGGACAGACAATACCACCACAATGTGGTACATCAACAACAGGGGCACTGGGTCTACGGCCTTGTGCACAGAAGCAATGAGGTTGTGGCTCTGGCCTATTCCCTGAATACCTCTCTGATAGCAGTGACCTCCCGGGAAGGACAATGTCCTGGCAGATGCTCTCAGCAGGATATCTCAGGGCCATCAGTAATGGTCCCTAGATCCCCTAATTTTGAAGGTGATCTTCTCCAGATGGGGCACTCCACAGATAGATCTTTTTGCAGCCCCAGACAATCACCAACTTCTTCTTTTTTGCTGCAGACCCCCAGTGTTGGGCTCAGTCCCCCTGGATGCTCTAGTTCTCGATTGGGAAGGGAAATTCCTTTATGCTTTTCCCCCCTTCCCTCTCCTGTTCAAGGTACTAGTCAAAATCAGGTCTCAGCCCTGCAAAGTGATTCTGAATGCTCCAGACTGGGCCAGGCAGCCCTGGTACCTCTCTTGCTGTCCTTAGCAGTCCGCCTTCCCTGTCTCTTCAGGAATTACAACCTGTTAACATGTTCTCAGGGGAGGGTTTGGTATCCGAATCTCAAATCTCTCAATCTCAAGGCTTGGCTCTTGAAGAGTTAGAGTTTGCTGATTTGCATCTCTCTCAAGGTGTTCTGGATATCCTAAAGGCTTCTCAAAAGCCTTCCACCAGAAAGACTTACAACTCCAAATGGAAAAAGTTTACTATTTGGTGCTCTGGGAAGCGTATTTCTCCAGAGTATGCTGGGTTGCCTACAGTTCTGGACTATATGGTTCATTTCAATAGCTTTGAACTCAGATCAGCTACACTTAGAGTGCATCTGGCAGCTGTCTCTGCCTTCTTGTCAGCAGGCAAGCCCTCTTCCCTTTCAGCTCATCCTGTATTCTGTAAATTCTTCAAGGGATTGCTGCATACCAGTCTTCCCTTCAGGGACCCTGCCCCTGCTTGGGACCTTAATGTTTGCATTGCTCAGCTCATGCAACCCCCTTTTGAGCCTTTGTCTTCAGCAGAGCTTAAGTACTTGACTTGGAAAACTGTGTTCTTGGTAGCTATTACTTCTGCCAGATGCATAAGTGAGTTACAGGCCCTGACAGTGGAGCCTGATTTTATCTCCTTCCACAGAGATAAGGTGGTCCTCAGGACTAATAGGAAGTTTTTACCGAAGGTGGTTTCAGATTTCCACCTTAATCAGTCTATGTATCTTCCTGTTTTCTTCACTGACCATTCCTCCTCTGGGGAGAGGAGGCTTCATAGTCTGGATGTGAAAAGGGCCCTTAGCTACTACATAGAGCGCACCAAGGGTCACAGGTTTGACTCCCTCCAATTGTTCCTTACTTATGGTGAGGTTGGTAAGGGAAAACCTGCCACTAAGAGATCTATTGCCAGGTGGATTGTCTCTTGTATACAATTCTGCTATGAAAAATTAGGCAGAATCCCACCCTCAGGCCTGAGGGCTCACTCTACTAGAGGTACAGCTGCTTTCCTGGCTGCTGCCAGGGATATTCCTATCTTAGAGATTTGTCAAGCAGCCACCTGGAAAACAATACATACTTTCACCAAGCATTACTCTCTGGATATCCAGGCTAGGAGTGATGCTCGGTTTGGCACAGCAATGCTTCAGAACCTGGTCCCAAAGTAGGTTCTGTCCCTCCTCCATGGAGATACTGCTTGGTAGTCTGCAATAGTCAGAATACAGCAAGACTTCATGTTGCTTGAAGAAAAAATTACTCACCTTAGTAATGTTGTTTCTTCTAATGGAGTCTTGCTGTATTCTGACCTCCCCCCGCCTCCCCTCTCAGAACCTGAGTTTTGGGTTGTGGGTGGGCAGGAACAGTGTTGGCACCCTAGAGGTGCCCCCTTTTTCTCACCCTCTTATTTTTGGGTGTGTGTTGTGTTTTGTTTTTTGGGTTTCCTGACTTGAGTCTTTGCCTTGGAACCAAAAAAACTTTTATTAAATTTAGTTGCCAGTTGGCTAGTGTGAGTTTACAGTTTCCACACAGGATGCCCAGTGAGTATAGCTTGTAAAGATCCAGCAGTTTGGGTTCAAACAACAGACAGACAGAGTCTCAACCGAGCTCGAGCTCAGCATTCCATGCCTTGCTTGGAAAGTTAACTCTTTCCTCTCCGGGGCAGTTCAGAGGTTGAATATCACTGCAATAGTCAGAATACAGCAAGACTCCATTAGAAGAAACAACATTACTAAGGTGAGTAATTTTTTCTTCTATCCCTAGTCAACTATGGCCTGGCGATTTATGGCTCAGCTGACCCAACCTCCCTCTTTCGGGTTAAGACCACCCTAAATAAGGCCTGCAAGCTTGTCATGGGCCATGACAGGCTCACCCACACTTGTAAATTGTACAAGTCTGGTTGTTGGTTGAACCAAGATGATAGACTCAAATATTATACCTGTATCCTGGCTAAGAAAATATCCCTCAAATCCAACCCTGCAGAGCTCTACTCCCTGGTCACCATTGCTACCCTGGTCTGAACCTCCAGAAGAACCACTAGGTCTTCCCACTCTGTTCCTTATTGCAGAACCTCGCTTTGTCAAAGAGCGTTTATATATAGGGCCCCCCTTATGGCTCGACGAGCTCCCAACATCTATCACCCATCTTCCCACCATCAGCCCTTTCAAATCGGTCCTAAAGAGCTACCTACTTGAACACCCAGCATGTGAATGCTACTGACCAATGGAGTGGGTTCTGATATCACTATTATATAGTTTGAAGCTGCGCTGTATCATAATGTTGAGTCACCAAACCCATTTTTTCTGTCAATATTGTTTGCTTGGATAACTAGGGTCCAATTGGCCTGCTGTACCACTCTGTATATCTTTGTATATGCCTGTGCAAACTGTGAATGCTCTGCTTAACTATGGCCTGTTTTTGGCCAGCTTGTAGATCTATATTAACTTGTTGTACAATTGTGTCTAATCTTCTACACCTTTTCTTCCTTTGTAACTTTCTCGATTCTGTACTTTGTAAACTGTTGGCCTTATGCATTATTGACGAGGAGCCTTTGCAAAAGAGTTCTTGACTCAAAGGTTTTATTCCGATTATCAAATAAATAAATAAAGCTTTACTTGACTGCATTTCCTCTGGAACTGCTTATGTGCTTGTAATGTTTTTTGTGACTGTATTTGACGTGGAACCTTTGTAAATGAGCACTTGTGCTCAAAGGTAATTGCCAAAGTTTTCAATAAATAAAATATTGTTCTTGGACAAAAATATGCCATGTTAATAATTTTGTATTGATCTATTTCTTTTTTTTTTTTTTAAGTCTATTTTTTCCTTCCCTTCTTGTACCCCGCCGAGCTTTCTCCAGCGACTGCCCAGTCCTTGGACTCTACCTCCCTGCATGACCCGACTCGTCTCCTCTCTCCCCCCCCCCCAACACCGGGCATCCCCCAGGTCTACTCTCCGGGAATGGCCGCTTCTGCCCAGGGTGCTCTTTCTTATAGGGGAGGAGGCAACCAAGGAGAGAGCCGCGCCCCACTTCTGGGAGTGTGGTCCTGTTGGGTGGGAGGCGCCGTCACCTATCGGTGGGAGATATTTTATTTGTTTGGATCCCTGTGGAGCCCGACTGTCAAGGCAACGTACTGCTGAGGCTCCACCCCCCAGGCATATGCCACGACGCTGCTTTTGGCTACTTGCAGCCACCGGCAGAGGTTGCTCCTCGAGTGATCGTTCTCCCCGTCCCTCCCCGGGAAGAGAGAGCAGTCCTCCGGATGCTCAATCTCTTCCCTCCCCCGGCGCCCCAGGCTTGTTCCCGAACCTGGGTCGCCGGCGTGGCTCAAGGTGTGGCATCCAGCGCCTCAACCCTCAGTGCCACTGGGCCGGCTTGATCTGTTTCTTGTTGTTTAGAACATATTTCTCAAAGCCAGTATAGCCTTCCATGTAGAATAGGACCAGTTTTGCTTAATATCTTGCTCTCATTTATACATAGTAAGTTCTAATAGTTTGAGATTCCTCTGTTGTAAATAGTTTAATGACTAAGCAAACAGCCCCTTCCTTTTCATATTCCCATGATATAATTCCTTATGAAAATCGTTATATTCAGTTTCCATTTTATTCCAGTGTTTTATGTTTTTTGTATAACTATTTTAAAGTTTGTTATATCTAAAAATAAATTTGGCATCTGCAAGCCTGGGTAAACACTTAGTCTTTCCAGTTCAAAAACTTGTTGCGTAGTAAATTAACCCCAAATATTTATTCTCACAATCGACCAACTTTTAAACCAAAAACTTTTATCGTTATTTTTTAATGTAGGATTTCTCCATATATTAGCATTTATGCTAAAAGTTTGGTTTAGGTTTTTGTTGTTGTGTGTTGTTAGACTCTCACAGTTAATTTAGTTATTGTTTTGACTGTCTATTCTGGTATATTTTTCTGGTACTGTCCATATGTAACTTAATGAAATTATTTCTGTGGCATTCATATTTTCAATTGCATCCTGTAGCCCAAATTGGTTTTCTATGGAGTTAGGAGCCTTGAACCATGTTAGTGTTAACTTATATAAATAAATAAAAAGAATAGCTGGACAGGCTAATCTGCTTGCCTTTTTTTGTAACAAATCTTTTTCCAGGCAATTCTAGGTTTCTTATGCCACCATATAGTATTTAATTTCAGAAACTAGGAATCTGGTACATCGTAAAGTGAGGTTTGTAGCGTATGAAATCATAGGTATTGCTACTCTTTTTGGCAGTTGAATATTGCCCCATAGTGAGAATGTTATTTTTGTCCATGTGTTTATTCTGTCTTTAATATTATCTAGAATCTTTAAGTAGTTATAATGGACTATTTTGGTGTCTGATTTGGTTAATTTCAAACCTTAAATGATCTGTATCATCTGCTTTAATGATGGCATTCAGTTGAGTTGTACTTTCAGTCATTTTAGGATATTTTTCTTCATTTATTATTAGTATTTCTGATGTGGAATAGTTGACCGTGTAACCTGACAGTTTTAAGATTTGAATTTCTTTTGTGTATTTTCCTGTTTGTTTGGTCTAATAATATAACCAATATATCATCTGTGTAAGCGTTAATAGTCTTTAATTTGTATTCCTTGTATCATTTCATTACCTCTGATTGCTTCTAAGAAAAAATCTAAATTTAAAATAAAGAGTTGCTTCAAGCAGTCTACTTGCCAGGTGTCCAGAATACTGGCAGACGAGCTCAGTTGACCAGAGGCAGATCCTCATAAATAATCACTAGCAACAGACATTGTGAGAGCGCTATTCAGCGAGTAGGGCACCCCAGATGTGGACCTTTTTGTGTTCTCACTCAGCGGCAAACTGCCTTAATTCTGCTCCAGAAGTACAGGACCTGGCTTTTTCCTGTCAGGATGCATTCAGACTACCATGGCAAAGTCTGTTTCTGCATGCATTCCCTCCAGTCCCTCTCATTCAGCAAGTGTTGTTCAAACTGGAGGCACACAGGGCAAGATAATCCTAGTGGCACCCTGCTGGCCCTGGCAGATATGGTTTCCTTTGTTGAATCAACTTTTGGTTAGCAAACCAAGAACCTTGCCACTCGGTATGGACTTGATGACTTGAGGTCAGCTGGTCCATACCAACCTGCGCTTCCTTCATCTCTGAGCCTGGCTTCTGAAGAGAAAAGTGAACAGGTGCAGGGTATCTCAGTGGGTCTGTGAAATACTTTTGGCTGCTTTAAACCTTCCACCAGGAAGACATGCACAGTCAAGTGGAAAAGCTTTTCTGTCTGGTACTCCAAACCCTCCATGGACCCCTTCAGGTGCCTACCTGACAATGTCTGAAGTACTTACTAGACCTTTCTGATGCTGGCCTACAGTATTCCACAGTAAAGGTTCACCTGTGTGCTATTTCACATCCCACAAACCTGTAGGTACACTCCACCCAGCACAGCTGCTACTGTTTAAGAAATTCATCAAGGGTATTCTGTACACAAGGCCTCCAATCAGGAAGTCAGTGGCTCCTTGGGATATCAACTGTGTGCTGGGTATGCTCGATTGCAAGCCCTTCAAGCTTATTGTGACATGCAAGTAAAGTAGTAGGGGAAGGGTGAAGAGTTGTAGAATTGGGAGGAGTAGCATAATAAGCACTGTGTACTAGAGAGAGGAAGGAAGGGGGTTGGATTGGGAGGAAACCTGGGTAGGGTATTGTGACAGGATTGAATAAGGCCCTGCCCCATTTGTTATGCAGAAAGAGTTTAAATGCAAGGGTCTCTATCCTCTCCTTTTCTGTCTCTTCTCTGTCTGGTTGCGCTACCAAATGTTCTTGTGAGACCTAAGAACTGATCACTCTGACAGTTACGCAATTTTCCACCTGTTGCTATCTCTCTGCTTTCCCTTGCTATTTTTGTGTTTTCTTCCCCCTTGCATTTCTGAAGTTATAAAAATATAAGTGAATCTCTGTGTGAAACTGTAAGTGATACTGGGATCCATTTGTTTAAAACTGTGTATAGTTATACTGTTGAAATGATTGCAAAAAGCTATTTGGAACTCAAGGGGTTAACCTGAGAAGCTGGTTTGCAAACTCTCTGAGATGCTGGCAACAAGAGGTCAGTTCTGGGTCACCATGTACTGTTTTGCTGCACCTACAAGGAATGACACTCACAAGAACATTCTGTCAGAATCAGGCTCTCTTAACGAGCTCCTTGCAAAAACTTGTTATAAAATGAGCAGCAATTTTTTTGCAAGAGAGAGAGGCTGAGATTTGAAACTAAGAAGAAACACTTAGGAGGACTGTTTTCTCTGTACTGCCTTTGTAAATAGTTACACTGAACACGTTTTTAATTTTACTTTTGCTGTTATTGAGAAAAATAAAATGTTGTTTGTGAATTTTGGAACTGCTTCTGGTTTTCCTATGCTTTCTGGCCTGTGCCTTGATGACAGGTATGTAGAGGCAGGCTAGCCAGGAGAGAGGAGGTATAGAGATGGGGGAAAGAAGGGGGTAGAGAGGAAGAGTAGACCCCTGGGTGCAACTAGCCATTGGGAGACTACGAGTGGTAGAGGGGAAGATTTACAAGTGGACTAACGTAGTAAGAAGCAGATGGTACCTGAGAGAAATATACAAGTGGACCAGCATACCAAAGGGCGTATGATACCTGAAGAAGATTTAGGAGCAGACCAGTATGCCAGGGGTCATGTGGTACCTGGGAATGATGTAGGAGCAGACTGGCATACCAAGGGGAATATGGTACCTGAAAGAAATTCATAAGTGTGGTCTGCCGGCCCGCCGGCGGAGTGGTACCACTGCTACTTGCAGCGCCAGTGACCCAGGTTTGGGAGCAAAGTCAAGGGGAGGAGGATTGAGCGTCCACAGGACTGCTTTCCTTCTCCAGGGAGGGAGTGGTGCAGTGCCCAGAGCAGCAATGACCCCTAGTTGTGGCTGAAACTAGTGCACCAGGGCAGCAGAGGAGTGGCAGATATCCGGCATGTCGCAGGACTGTGCATGGCACTGCCATTTATGTCATTGCATGCTGCTCCTCCATGCCACAAAGGGTGGAGAGAGGCACTGAAAAGGGGAGAAACACCCCTAACTGGCATGGGATAACTGCCACCCCTTGAAAGTGCCACACCTGGTGACTTAGGCATGGCCACTGGATCCTTGGACTGCTGGGTTGAGGATGCTTCCTACCTCCCTGCTGCGAGGGGGGGAGGGGTAAGCCACATGAGCAAAGGCCAGGTAAGTTCCAAGAGAAGCCAGGGGACAGGGCTGGGGTGGGGGCAGGCGGATGGGGAGCCACTCTAGTTGGAAAAGTAATAGCGAAAAAAAATTTGTTTATAAGTGGACCAACATACCATGGAGCATATGACACCTGAGCGAGATTTACAGGCAATATACAGCAATGATGGGATTGAAAGCAAATGTGAATTGGGAGTGTTGCACTACTTTCCTTCCCCCCTTTAAGTCTCACGGTCACTACGATAGCTCCCCTTGGGATGCAGCATCTCATTTTCAGCAGGGTCCACAGGGACAGCAGTTATACAGTACATAGCCATTACAGCAAGTAAACATGCTTCACAAATGAACATACCATACCGGTCACAATGGCACGAATAAATGTGACTGGGAAGGTTAACTAGCTGATTTATGTATTTTTGTAAATAGTTGATTAGTGTCACAGGGCCATGGTGGAAATGTGGTAACCTGCCCTTCAGAGGACTGCTGTTTTTTTGTTGTCAAAAAGGGTTCCATTTTTTCCAGATCTTCTGCATTTTTTCCCATTCAAATTGAATGCAAATCAGATTTTGCTCAAAAGAGATTTTTGGAGACAAAAAAAAACAGCACAAATTTTCTTTCTTTGTGCATGTCAGTTTGGAAGAAAGTATGGGGGGGTCATGAAAAATTGGTGCAAAGTGGGGTTTTCACTAAATATTGGTGAGAAATGCTAAACTGAATGCAAAAAGTTAACAATAGTCAATTCCGTATTTTTGTCCATGTTTCTGTTTTCATGGAATATTGTGTGTCCTACATCTATCTGGCCCTGATATGCAACACTTTTTTTATTTTTAAGTATCCCTGAAACAAAAACTTTGAGTAACGGAAAGCATCAGTTCAATCAGCGTCTGTAGTACTGGAATTGAGATAACTTGTGCGGGGGAAGGGGAGATGCTATGTACACATCTGCATAACACAGCAAGCCAACTGAATGCTTATTGCATAGCAAAGCTCAGCCATTTGAGCTGATCTTGTAGGGCACAGCCCTGGGTTAAACAACTGCAAGTGAGGACAAATGTACAAGGTTTGTAAGGCGTTTAGGGTCATGAAAACACCCCCCATACACGATGATGGGGTATAACATTGATTCATGAACAAACCCGATCTTCACGTTTGCACTTAGAGAGTATATCCAGTCTCTCCAGTATAGGGGCTCAGCTGTGAAAATAAAAATGCCACGCCAATGAGAGTAAAGAGCAAAACAGAAATAGCGGAAAAACTAATTTCCTGGTTTGTATGCTGAAGCAGTGTGGCCCAATGTAGAACACTGAGCCTTGTTTGTGTTGCCGATAGCACACGCTGTACAACCAGTTAACAGATGGTGAGGAATACAGAATTGTGCTGTTGATGATGCAAGGGAAATGATTGCTGTAGTAACTCTTGAGAGCAGAGCTCGTGAGTGTTACTTGGGCAACCATTTCCACAGAAACTGTCTGTCACAGCGTTCTGTACTCACCACACCTTTTTTATGTGTTTACTGTATTTGTTATTTGTAACCATGAAAGGCACAGTGAGCTGTGACGGATCATTTCCAGATGAGTCCTGGTTATGTGGACCTGTTTTATTGATGTGGAATGTTTGCCAGGACACTGGAAAAAAATGCCCGTTTCCTTTGTAAAATTGCTTTTACTTTGGACATTCCTCAGAGATGAGCATAAGGGACCTTGGTTTAACATCTCATCAAAAGCATGGCATCTCCACAGTGCAGCGTCAAGCTGTACTACAGTGACCATATTGGGTATTAGCCCAAACTCCTGGGATGGGATTAGAACCCATAGTATTCTGCTCTTCTGGCCCCAGGGTCTGATGTGCAGCCTGGTGGGCCACTGACACTACACGCAACCTACAGAGCCATTGACACTGACAGTGTATAATATCTGGAGGTAAATACTGTGGTTCCAAATGCTCTTTTCTGTCTAAACATTGTTTTCTTCTGAACAGCAGAGGCATTCTGAAATGAAGCACAGCTGCAGCATAGGCACTATGACGCTTAATGTAGCCTGGAACAAGATTGTGGCAGGGGCAAAACAGTGCAACAGCATGATGACAGTAGCACGAAAGATGATACAGAGTTGTATATTGATGATATCCGCTACGTGAGCATGACGAATGGGGCAGTATTCTTCCTATTTCTTTGCCCGACATCTGTAGTTTGAGAGCGAAGTTCGAGTGAATTATGACGTCATGACAAATAACTCTGAAGATTGCTGTGACTCATTTATCATGATCAGCAGTTATAAAAAAAGAAATGTATTAAGGTGGGTGGACAGCACTGCCTACCCTGCTGGCACTGAGCGGGCAGAAATACAACCCATTTTTACAGTGTATGGTAGAATGCTGTTCCGCATGGAAATCCATGCCTAGAACAGCGTTGTTGTGCTGCAGTATCTACGTCTCTTTGTTGTGCAGCACTAGCTATGTAGCTACTGCAACACAACAACATGGAACACTTTCGCCCATGCCGTGGTCCTCCACTCTTCTTGAAACGGCTGCAGCGGTGAGACAGGCCTTGGAAGAGAGCTGCCCCAAAAAGGCAAAAATAAGGACACCGTCTTCATTTTGTAGTTGCCCATAAACTATAAAAGACAGTATATAAGCAATCATACACAACAAAGCTGTTATTAAATCTTGAGGTTTCCATGGTAACAAGACATTTCGAGCTGCACTCTTGAGATCTCCTGTTACAACAGAAACCTCTCGATTGAAAAAATAGCCTTGTTGTATATGATTGCTCATACACTATACTCTGTGTTACCCCTGACGCACATGCCTCAGTGATGCACCCAGGAGAGCAGAATCACAACATGGCACGCCCAGGCAAGAACAACAACAACCTGGTGACATGTTCAAGAGTGTAAATACAGGGTTAGAATCCTAGTGATTCTAACCTGTATTTATGTTCTAAATACTTGATACGAATGTTTGCTACCATAGTATTTTCCTTCTCCATACATTGTACATTTGTTGTAGGTTAGACAGTGGGAGGTGTATGCAGAAACAAGGAAATAAGTGCATCTGTAGAATCCCATTTAGTTTAGTAACATTATGTATACAATGTGTGTAAGGATTCCATTACTTAAATAAATGCATTGGTTTCCCCAAGACTCCGACCCAAGTGAAAGATAAGTAAGCATTTAGTCCACGACAAAGGTGGCATCTAATGGGGAGTTAATGCATGGTTGGGGCCGTTGATACCTACAACGACCAACCATGCATTAACTCCCCATTAGATGCCAACTTCAGAGTGGATTAATGTGCTTGTAACATGGTCTGAAGATGGGTGTATATGTCACAGATATGTTTCTGGTGATCTTATACAACAGACACTGAGACCAATAAAGTTAATGAATTGTTTTTACTGTTACTTTCAGAACCGTGAAGGAACCTGTGTTACATACATATGTGTTTTTTTTTTTGCTTACTACTACAAATCTGCATTTGTTAACGATTGCGATCCTTTTGTTCATTTCTGAGCAGCTGTTCATTCACTATTGCTGCTAGGATGACCTCTCCCTTGCTGTTTAAGTGCTTGAGCCTGTAGCTGTGTGTCTCATTTGCATAGCACGCCAGTGCTTTGGCGTGCCACGTTGCAATTGTTTCTCTGCTAACAACCGCTTTCTAATAGTCTGTTATTTTCACTACTCACATTTCTGAACTCTCTGTGCTGTCTCCTCTGTCTATCTTTCCAGCTGGGTAATTAAATTTAACTGTGCCACACCCTGTGAAGTTAACACTTAATGCCTTTCTGGCTCTTTCGTGTGCTCGTGTCTCTTCCACTCCATTCCACCCTGTCTCCCTTACTACTCCTCCTGCAGGTTCCTCTACTCTATCTGTGCCACCTGGTCTCTCTTCGCTGCTGTGAACTATTTCCATTTCATGTTCGGTGCTCGCTATTTCTCTCTCTCTCCCATCAATGTGTTCTCGTCCTGAGCCCTCATCTCTGTGTTTTCAGTTCATTTTTGGCTACGTTCTCTTCATCTCTACCTTTCTCACTTTCCTCATCCCGCTCGTCCCTCCATCACACTTTTCCTACTACTCCTCCGCCCTGTCTACTTGCTACTTCACAACTTGCTCCCTTGTATTTCTTGACTTCTCGTCGTTGCTACAGTGCTCCTTTTGCTACCCTGGCTGCTTTATGTACTACACAAGCAACATGGATTATCATCTCATAATGCCGTGTTGCTCATATACCACCTGCTGCTGTTCATCCTGTGAGCTTTCTTCTTTTCTCCCCTTATTTTCGCCATGTTACAAACAATGTTATTCACTCAATGGGTTTATTTTTCACTTGCCTACATCATGATCAACTTGAGACAGACATAAGGCAATTCTTGTGGGGGGTAGGAAGAAATAGGCTGTTGGTTAACTAGGCTCAGTGGCCTATCCTGTAGGTAGGGAAATGGGCAGACTATGTGGGCCAAGTGGTCCTTATCTGCCGTAAAGTCTATGTTTCTATGTTAGCCCATTCTGCCAATCCCACAATGAATATGCTCGTAATTGTCACACACAACACAGACATTGTATACACAAAACATACATTGGACTCTGTTCAAATATGCCATTAATTTCCATCCGTGAGGAGGCAGGATTTTCATAACTCACTCATGGAAATAAATAGCATATTTGAACTCTGGCCATTATATATGTAAGCATTATTTACAACCTCAAGTTATGGAATAACTGTGAAAATAAAAATTGCCTAATAAATGAATTTATTTTCATGGCATACAGCACTGGAGTGGAGAGAATTTATTTTCACACCAGTGTACTCAACAATGGATGTTTTCAATCGAGCTGCATCAGCTCTTTCTAGAATTGGGAGACTAGAGCAACATGTTTTAACATTCCAAACCACCAAACCATCCTAGCCGGGCGATGATGTCATTGTGTAAATAGAGGTTATGTCATGGGCTGCAACAAAATAAATGCTTTAGGGGCGAGGAAGGATAGAGCGTCTGCCGATGGCTCTCCTTCCTCGGGGGGGGGGGGACAGTGCAGCGCACTATAGACTGACATCCAGCAGTGGCTGGGTGTTGGAACAGGCACACTGCCCAGAATGGGGAGGGCCCACGTCCAGGGCATTGGACTGCCTCTGCAGAGGTGGAGACACCCTGCCCATTGCACGTTCGTGGGCCCTAGGGCGTAAAGCTGGAGGAAAAGAAGGAGCTGGCAGGCTCTATGATGGGCGGCGGCACCTGCACTGATCCCTGGCAATCTGGATGTTGGCTTCCGGGGCTGGGGGGGGTCTTCACCCCTCGCCACCGGCCCTGTCACGGGGAAGGGGTGTAATCCGTGGGGGATGGCCAGGTGGATGGGTACGGGAAGCCTGGCTGAGAGATGAGTCCTCCAAGGGAGGGGCAGGAGCCACCTGCCCGCTTCAAGGAGGAGCAGTAAAAAGTGTATATGGAAAAAAAAATAAATGCTTTAATTTTAGTTTTAAAATTTGACCTCTGTAGACCTCATTCCAGTCAATTGAAATCAAAATCTAAAACTAAAAAGAAGTCATTTATTTTGAGCCAGCCTACAGCATATCCTTCTATATCTGCTTTTACTGTAATTTTATTTTTTCCTGGTTTGTAGGAGTGCTGATGAGGATATAACAGGGTATGCATGAATCCTTTTGAAACCTTGAGTTTTATTCCATGGGATTCATATCTAAACCATCTAAATGAACAAATGAGGCACACTGATGAGTTCTGGTAGGACGAAACACGTGTATGTGTCTTCTGTTGGCACCCTTTGCAGACTGTGTGAGAGGCCTTTTGGCACCATGCATTTCTGCTTAAAGTTGAACCAGCATAATATTCTGTGGTGATTTGCATATACAGCCCATGATGCTTTGCATTATGGGGGTATGTGTGATTTTGTATTTCTTTGAAACTTGGCTTCCCAGCCAGTGCCCTTTGGGGTAGCCATTGCCTCAGTGCTTGCATGCTGAGGTTCTTTATTGAAACCATCTGTAAATTAAAAGGAAGGCACATCAGTCTTTTATTTTGTTTACCTGTGTAGTTTGTAGGCATGCACAATGATTGCCTTTTTTATAGCCTTCTAATTTCATTAGGATTTAAATGTAAATGAAAGTACTTAAGTCTGGTGTGAAAACCTGCTTTACTCCATTGCAAAGGTCTTGGCCCGACTCTTGTAAAGCATCCTGCAGTGGTTACTTTGTATTTAGTCAGTGATGTTGCTATCCTTTGCAGTCCCTACGATCTTGTCTTATGCTGACCATGACATTTTTTAAGGCATAGTAAGTGTACTGCTGTTTTCTGTAGTTTAAATTGTATCTGAGTTGCAAAAACATACTTTTAGAAAATAGAAGGGCTTCACAAGACATGTAACAGAACTGAATGAGAGTATACTTCTGCTGCTTTGTGCAGGGACGCATCATCAACTCTTGTGATGCCTTGCATGGGTGGAGTCATGACCTTTGCAATAGGGACAAACAGGTTTTCACACTAAGGCAAAACAGAGTGAAACAACCTAATTTATATTTAAATTAGTGGGATGCAAGAGAGGGAGTCATTGTTCATGCCTGCAAACTATTGTTTGGAGTACTGTGCGCATTTCTGGGGGCCCATACCAGAAGCCATATTGAATGTGTGGAGAGGATCCAGAAGAGAGCAACAAAAAGAACTGCATCTCTGTCTCACATGCCATATAAAGAGAGACTAGCAGAGCTCAATTTGTACTCACTTGAGCATAGATGTCTCCGGGGAGACCTATGCTTGGTATATAGGGCATTCAGGGAGAATGAGCTTATTGGAGTGCATAAGGCTTGAAAGGGAAACAAGAATCCATAAATACCAACTAAAAAGTGAATTCTGTATCACTTCTTGAACCTAGTGACATAATTTGAGTGAGAGCCTGCATGGAAAGCTTCAATTTAGGTTTCCACTTAGCTGACATCACTGGGTTCTGGGACTGATAAGTGATTAAAAAATGAATAGTGGGTGGAGAAAAGGCTATAGTAACAAGGGGAACTAAAGAAGGAAACAAAAATTGGGCTATTTCAAAACAAATACATGAAACATACTGGAGGTACCAGACTTCATACATGCATGAGTGTCTAATTATATTAGAAAATGTTACAAAAAAACACCAAGGTTTACATTCCCTTTTATCATTTTATTTTATTAGATACTTGCTCTTCAAGTAGCGATGAGACACAAACCTAAAAGTGAAAAAAAAAATTTTCTTTGTACCAAAAGTTTGCATTTTTGTCTCTTGGCAGGAGGAAGACTGCAGTGTGAGTAAAATGACACCACACCTGTCCCAAAGGATGCTGTGGCTTTGAGAACTTAGGGAAGAGGCAGCAGTGTGCAAAACACGACACAGTGGTATGTTTCAACTATTTTTGGTTCTAGTTATAGACTTCCTTTGCGTGAAATTGCTTAATTAAACTGCTTTATTACCTAGGTGGCTGATGTCATTTGATGACGTCTTGTACCTCGCAAGCCGCAACACATCTCATCAGGGGTTTGTGGTAAATGTAAGATGCTACAGTATATAACAAAAGAATCCAAACTTGAAACTGCCCACACTAGTGCTACAGAGCACCAGGGAAGAAATTTGTTAACTGGGTTGGTGCACTGATCTGATGACCTTTTTCAGGCATGGCCAGGGACTGGCAAAATACAAAGGGTAGTAAACAGACATTCAGTACAAATAGCAAATAGTCAAAGGATCAGAACAGGCAGGACGAGTAGGCAGGTCATACAGTAGTGAACAAAAATTCAGTACAAATAGTCAAAGGATCATAACAGGCATAACAGTGAGGGGAAGATACAATAGACAGCGCCAAGCGCATCTAATCCGGTGAGCATTGGAATGAAGTGATGTCATAATCCAGCAAGGATCCACATTCACCCACAGTCATATACTGTGCGGCGCAGCATGACTGTGTTAATGACATGACCCCTAACATTCAGAAGAACATCACTGCTTGAAATGAAAATCAGCTGCAGTGTCGACAGCTTTATTGATTTCATTTATTTACTAAAATGTGGCTGCCCAGGGTGGGTATGCTGAGCTGCAGCTCACTTCCGAGGTGGGGGCAGGGGAGATGATACAGAACGCAACATATAAAGTGCAAAATGTGCAGAGTATAGTTACTACACGCAAAAGTGCAAAACAGTGCACCACAGGTGTGGAGTCAGATTACACAAAAAACAGGGATATACAAAGTAAAAATGAACAACATGTGGAACTGTAGAAATCAATAAGCAGGGAAAGGCAATGTAAAAATATATCTCTATCACATATTCATACATACACACACACACACACGCAATGGCCTGACTTAAAATCTGCAATTTATCTTCAACTATGAGGGGGCAGGACCATAACACACAAGTGGTGGAGCTGTGAGTTGGTTATGAAGTCTTGCCCCCATACAAGTGATGATACACAGCATAACCCTACTTTTTTTTTTATCTCCCCCCGACTCCTGTGGTTCACTTGGCTGTATTCCAGTGGACCTCCTTGTTGGTACCTGCATGCATGTTTTCATATGCTGCTACACTATGTTTGTACCTTAAATAAATAAAGATTTGTCAGACTGAGCCCTGCTGGCTCTTTTGGGATTTTACCTTCACGCTGTCCTACCCACAGGACCTGGCATGTCTGGCCACTGGTGCAGGCCGGGGTTACGATCTTCATCTCACTGTTGTGAGGTGTTTTTCCATTTCACCCTGTCCCTCCCTGTTGCTGGGGCACGACACATCAGCGTGCGTATGTGGAGGCGTACGCACACTGTTGAGTCCCACAGCAACCACCTTTCATGGTGTTTGTGTCCCGTCCTGCCATCAGGCCTCCACTTGGGGGCAGTTATTCGGCGGGATTGCCAAGTCACCCTCCCTTGGAAAGGAGAGCTGTCTCCGGACGCTTGATCCTTTCCCTCCCTGGCCAATCCCCAGCAATCCACTCGCACCACGAAATGGTGCCAGTTTGGCAGGAAGAGGTAAGGCATGATGCTTCACCCCTCCACACCACTGGGCTGGTAATATGCCTGATATTTTAGAATTACAACATGAGGCTATAACATCACCAGTGGTGAAGTCATGAATGATGACACCAGAGGCACAAGGGAAAATATAATAAATATTGCAGCTGGCCCTTCGGCACAGCAGTAGTGCTACCACTAGTGATGCCAGCATGTCTGGTTTGGGAATGAGCTCAGGTTGCTGGGGGTTAGCCGAGGGATGGAGAGAGAGAGGCTCAAGCATCCTTGGGACAGCTGTGCTCCCTCTTAGTGGGAAGGCTCTGCATCTCTCAGCAAGGCTGCCACTGGACTGAGTCTAGGTTGTAGCAGATGTGAGCATGCCGGAAAGGGGGGAAGGGGCAACTGTCAAGATGCCGGCACCCTGGAAGAAAAATTGTAGGAACATGCTTAGCCCTGTCTGGCATACCCCTGTGAGCACCGCATGACAAACATGGCAGGCCACCCACCACGCTGTAATCCTGGGCTTAAGTGGTGGATAACCAATACATCCATGAGAAGGTCGGTGACGGGCTGGGTGGAGGTGCCACAGGGACCAGGGGATGGAGTTGCAGACACAGATAATTGAAAAAAACATATTTTTTAATTAGCCCATGCCATATTTGACTTATGGTGAAACAGCTGGATGAGCTGCTGTTTCAGTGAATTTACAGTTAAAGTTCTATGAAAAGAGCTTTCTGAGTACAATAAAGTCATATAATAAAATGCTAGTTTTCTGTTTCAACGGATATTTATTTATTTAAAAGTTTTACTAGGAAGGCATACTGAGTAGACTAATGATCGATTCCAGATGCATCCTGGGGGAAGAGGGCATGGGAGACAACACAATATATTACATCAGCAATGTGCATGTAAAGTGAGAATATATGCATGACGTTCACCTTGAGTGAGACTATCATGATATTCTCACTGTAGCTGTCTGACAACCAGAAATAACCTTGACATGTTCAGCTGTATGTGGAATACAACATGGCTGTCCTCAAAATACACAATTTATTCTCAAAAAAGAGGGACCAACATTGTCCCCATCAGGTATATCAAATTGTAATCTTAAAGTGAACATCCACAATAGTAATAAAACACAAATCACTTACGCACCACACTGCCTCCTACACCGTGATGACAGGCGCAGTTTGTCAAACTTTTTTTCCTTTAAGAAAATAACAGAATAGATCAAGAACTTGTCATGCATTGTGATCTGGCTACCAGCAAAATGGTGAATATGAAAGAGAAGGTTAAAATTATTGTCTCATATCGTTAGTTAGGAGCCTGCTGTCCTAGCTGAGAGTGCGAGGTTGGCGTCAGGTGCATATAGCACTGTCGTTATCTCCACCATGTGGACACTATCTTGCCCTCCCACCCACACTACCATTGGCGGCAATCTGTTCCCACCGCAGGAATTCCCAAGTAATTAGAAAATAAAAATTTGTGGCACATGAACTCCCACATACGATACTATCAGTAAACTCAGAACAGTGAGACTTATTTGCAAATGGCTATTAATCAGTCCATTATAATCTTCGTCCTCAGAGTCTTGGTTCTCTTTGTCTTGCCATAAAGTCCTTTTGAATGGCCTCCAGATTTTTGCACTGTAGCTTCAGCCGGATCGCTGTAAATGTAGTTTTTTTTTGTTGTTAATTGAGCTGTTTGGCTGTCCGAGTCGTTGCCTACTTCTTACTGTTTGGCCCATGTTGGTATCCAGCACTGTTGTCGAATTGGCGATGATCCCTTCAGTACAGGGCTTAGGAAACTGATGACCATCATTCGGATGGCTTGAGGTGCATACTTTTTTGCATTTCTCCCCTTCCCTTGAGCCCTCTCTCCTCTCCGACGGTAGGCGATGCTTCTGGCCGCCTCGTCGTAGCAGCGCATGCTGGACTTATGCCATTTCCCTCATTTCGTATACCTTGTGGGTGTGGCAGACTATTTGAAAGGGAGTTCCTTTCTCTGATATCACCTGTTGGCTGTGGGCACTGGGCAGGGATACCACGTGACCACTTAATACCACAAATCCTTTTCTGCGATGGTGGTCTAGGGGAGGGCTTGTTTAACTGTGTCAGTCTGTAGACAAAGTGGGACTTTCCGCCTTCCAGATCCTGCAAGAAAAGTACCACTTAGCTTCTGAGGACCACTTCAGGTACCTCTAGACCCAAATGTACATTTGGGACTTGAAGGGAAATATGTGCAGATTGCCCGAAAAACCACCAGGCTTACTTGCACTGCTGATTCAGCACCAGTCCAGCGGTGTTGGCTTCCAGCTGATGGGACAGTTCTACAAAGCCCTTTCAGCATACACGGGGGAACAACACAGTCTCAGTGCTGGCCAGGTGGAAGGCTGAGCTCCAGCCATCCTGGACTTTCAGAACTTTGGCACAAATATGCCTTACCAGCCTATACACTCACTATGGCCACTTACCTCAGGGAATTTTCTTGGCAGTGTCGAATACGCTGCTTTAGAACCCCAGTGACTGAGATGGAGTATATGGGGCCTGAGGGGGGAGGTGTTGGAAGGAATGTGGGGAGCAAAAGCAGACCAGCTTCATTTATTTTGGAATTGCCCTATTATGCCCTATAGCACTGTTATGTAGTTGGAAGGATTGTCTGAACCTGTACCTGCATGCAGTCGTGATCCAGATGGTGGTGGTGGTGGTGGGGGGGGTGTCTGTATCTTGCCTTCCTCTCACTCTGTTTTGACAGTTGGCGCATGCGCAGTGGGAACAAGGCATCCAATCAGCACAAGAGCTTGCGCATGTGCAGTACAACCTGATACCTACCACTGCATACTAACTACCTTCTTTGTTCTCCTTCCCCTACTTTAGGCCTCCATGGATCCCACACCCTCAGCACAAACACCAGCTACCTATTGCAGCTCACATGCAGGGCTCAGCGGTCCCAAGAGGCTAAGAAATAACTACCATCCTCCCCTCCTGCACATCTTTGTTGGGGGATGTTAGTCTGTCGACACTGCGCGTCAACTGCCCTGCCTGCCCCAGCCACCCAAGCTCGACCCTTAATTTAAGTACCTCCCTGGTTATGTGACTTCCTCTTGGGTTTTTTTCTAAGTCCTTAGATTCCCATTTGCAGGTTATAGAATTTGGCTACTAGAGGGCTTCAGTCCTCCAGGTGTCCTGTCCTACTAGCTCTCACATCCCCTCTATTCCCACTGCCACTCTTTACCACCTTTCCGCTCTACTTCTCCACTGTGCTCCTTCTACTTCCTACCTCCACCTGCACTCTAGATCCCTCTGGACCTCCCACCTCTCCTCCCTCTACTTCCCCCTCTTCCAGACCCACTACCCCTGTAGTATCATTCCCATAGCCACCTCTAGGAGTCGCTGTTGCACCCCTATTTCTGCCCACTTCTGCCCACTGCAGGATAGCCCTGTGTTCCTAGCCGAAGGTCTTCACTAGGGTCCCAAAGCAGTGTCATTCCAGGATTCAAACCCTATACCTTCCACACCACAGTCCAGCACCCTGCCACTAAGCCACAGTGACTGCCACAATTTTGGCTGTTACTATGCCTCCCTTATACTTACTCCAGGCACCTGCCTCTTTAGTGCTCCCCTTTGGTCACTCCCCGCCCCCAGTCGCAGTTCTAGGCTCCTTCTGATGGCACTATGTCTGCTCCTTGGTCCTTCTAGCCCACCACTTCAGGACCCCTCCCATGCACAACCCCCCCCCATTCAATCTTGATGTCACCAACCTACCAAGGCTGGCTACCCCCACCCTCCCATACATCTCCCACAGTCTCCATTCTACACCTACCTCCGTACAGGTCACACTCTATCATATTCCTCACTCATTGCTCTCACAATTCCCTGCTCTACCTACATGTTAACCAGGCGATAGCACATCAGAAAACTCAGACAGTGATCCTTTGCCCTACTCAGAGTCATTGCCTTTCTCCTTCACATCTCAGGGAATGTCCATCCTAACCCTGGCCCCGCCACGCCCAGCCCTAACTTCTCACACCATGGGCTTAGAGTAGCTGCAATGAATATCTGCAGCCTGTCCAAAAAAACTGTAGGCCTTCACTGCTGGCTACTGCAACATCAACCAGACGTTCTGACCCTTACAGAAACTTGCCTCTCTAAAAACATACCTGATGTGATGGTCGCTTTCCCAGGCTTCACCCTCCATCGAACCGACAGAATAGGTAAACGTGGAGGGGTGTGTGCGGTGTACATTCATGACTCTGTATTTTGTCCCGCACTTCCGATACCCTTGCTAGACCACAATGCCCAAGCCCTTTAGCTAAAGATTACTCCGGATTCCTCTAGGGCCACCCCAACCTTGACAGTAGCATACGTTCCCCCGAGAAACCAAGCTCAGGCAGTACAGCCTATCGCTAACTTCATCTCCAGCTTCTCACCCACAACAGAGCTTGTCATAGTCGGTGATTTGAATATGAACTGGCTTTCTGGCACAACCTCGCAGGTCAAAGACACGTTCGCTGCTCTTTATCTTACCCAGCTGGTCAACCAACCCACAAGGGTGAACTCCACTAATGGCTCTAGCACCCTACTCGACCTCCTACTCGCATACCGTCCCAGCAAAATCACTAATCTTATGGTCCTCCCTGACTCATTAAGTGATCATTCCCCCATTATTTTCACATGGTCATGCTTACAGCAGAAACCCAAACCATACAAAATATCCCAGCACTGCCTCAGACCTGGTGGCCTCGCCAAACTTAGGAGATATTTAAGCAGCTGGGACTGGTCCCCAATCTCTCGGGCATCTACAATAGATGAAGCCCTTGTCTACTTTACCCGCTCATTTAATCAAACCTGTGATATTTACGCCCCTTTCTCTTTTGTACAGACCAAGAAGCTCAGTGCTGTCTGGGTCTCTGCTGAACTGCTCCATCAGCTCAAACGCAGAGACGAACTCTGGAGGAAAGCTGCTTCCTTCGGATCACAGGCTGATAGATAGGCCTATAAGGCAGCCTGCAACAAATGCACCTGGTCAATAAAGCAGGCAAAATCAGGATACTACAAAAGCAACCCTAGCCTCCTCCTGGGGGAACTCACAGCTGTTTTGGGATAACATCAAGGAACTGAGCGAAAACCCGCTCCCCGGTCCCTACTACCATAAACAATGTCCCAACCACTGATACGCAGGCCATAGTTGACTGCCTTAATGCATCTTTCTCTGACCTCATTGCTGTGCTTCCACTCAACTTTTTCGATCCTATTCCGGCAACCCAGCCTCCTAACTTACAGTATCCCACCTTCCACTTCAAAGTAGTGACCATGAACGAGGCAAGGACATTTCTCATCAATGCCCTCAGTGGCTCCTGCTACTGTAAGGACTCTTTTGATGTGAGGGTCCTTGGGCTTGTACTTGACAATGTTCTCTCCCCACTGACTGACCTCCTAAACCGCTCCCTGTGTCTGGGGCAGTTCTCCTCAACCTGGAAGACGGCGACTATCACCCCTATACTAAAAAGTGGTGACAGTACTCTCCCCAATAACTATCGGCCCATCTCCATCCTCCCCCCCCCCAAAGCCCTTGAAAAGATTATAGCCACCCAACTTACTGATTATCTTCCCACTAATAATCTGCTGTGTAGGGAGCAACATGGCTTCAGGTCGGGCCACAGTACCACCACGGCCTAGACTGAGTTCTCCAATTACATCCACTCTGTCCTGGATAAAAAACACCTTGTGGGGACTATCTTCATAGACCTGTCAAAGGCCTTTGATGCCATTTTCCACCCCTTACTCCTACGTACACTCCAACACCTAGGCCTATCCACTGGACCTTTAGCCTGGCTTACTAGCTACCTCACAGACCAGTCGCAATGTGTCAGAATGCACACCACTCAGTTCTCCACTTTGCCAATCCACGCTGGGGTTCCCCAGGGCTCAGTTCTTGGCCCATTGCTCTTCAGCATTTACCTGAATGCCCTGCCCAAGTCATGCACTGGTAATCTGTTGCTGTATGCAGACGGCGCAGTTCTCTTTGCCTCACACCAAGATCCGAGCTCTCTGCAACCATCCCTCCAATATGCCTTTAACCAGATTGAGAACGGGTTCTTAGACCAAAGACTCATAGTTAATGTGGAAAAAACTAAAGCCACGCTCTTCGCCCACCATCAGAATAAGGCCAAGAATATGCAACTATTAGTCCTTTCCCACTCCCTCCTTTCTCTTGAGCAGGTACATACGTATAAATACCTAGGCATAACTGACTCCCACCCTCCTTCCACTCACACATAAACAACCTGTCGTCAACCATCAATGTCTGCATAGGATTTCTGTACAGGCACAAAACCTGCTTACCCCCTGAAGCCTTTAACCTGGCTGTCACTACAGGCAAAAGCAGCAGAAAGGGTCCTTACCCCACAGGGAGGCAAGATTCTTTTTCTGGAAAAGGGGGAGTGGTGACCCATTTTAGACTTATAATAAGTAGAATAAGAGATGGCAGTCCATCTACTCATCCAGATAAGATTGTGACAAGTGGAGCACTGCCGGACTCCATGTCGGACCACCAAGTGGTGTTATTGTATCCGAGAATTGCAGAAGAATAAAAAAACTGGAAAAACACAGAAATATAGATCCTGTAAAAATTTTGACTATGTTCAATTCATTTTAGAGGTAGAAAATCATAATTGGGCCGGCCCGGTGGCTCTGAGGGTTGAGGTGCTGGATGCCACACCGGCGACCTGGGTTCGGGAACGAGCCCGGGCTGCCAGGGTCGGCAGGGGAGAGGGAGGATTGAGCGTACATAGGACTGCTCTCCTCTCTTGGGGGAGGGGGGATCCAGGGATCCAGGGTTAAGCCCGGCATCGCAGCAGCCCCCAGTGGTGACCGGATGCACTGCAACGCTGTAGGGCTAAATAGTGGGCTGCAGAGCCACGACGGACGTCCCTGGCGTCATTGCACGCTCGGGCTCTGCCAGGGGGGAGGGGGAAAGGGTGTAAAAACAAGAAAACCCCCTCCAATCCCGATAGGTGACGTCTCCCTGCAGGACTGGCTGCCACACGCCCAGAACTGGATCTCTTCTCCGCCCCTTCGCTCACCTCGCCAACCTAGCCAGACAAACTGGATTATAGATAGAGCGCCAGGTGAGTGGTTGGTGGCCCTGCCTCGGGGGGGGGGCTCAGAGCTGGGGGGCATGTCTGGCTTGGGTTCGGTGGGGGAGCAGTAGCATATATGAGAAGGGAGATCACGGTGGGCGGCAGAGCTGCACAGTGAGACAGGGCAGCCTGAGAGAGTTCAGGGTTGGAGGTGATAAAAAGAGTTTGAAAAAAAAAAAATCATAATTGGGAGAGGCTAGGCCTAATTCCGACAATAGATGATGTTTGGTAACTTTTCCATGAAGACTTCATAGGGCTATATAATAAACATGCCCCCATGAAGTCTAGAAGGCTAAAAGCACACAGTGTAGCATGGTATAACTCAGATTTGCAAAAAATCAAGAAAAGAGGGACAAGGCCTGGAAAAAAAGCAAAAAATACAGACATAGAGGTTGACTGGGCTCAATACAAGAAACTGAGGAACCAGTATACCAGGAGTATAGGGGATGCTAGACATGAATACTTTAATAAGGAATTAACTGCTTCATCGGTAGGCAATTGGGGAGAATGCTGGAAGAAAATTAGAAAAATACAAAATAGTCAAGAAACTAAAGCCCCCATAAAATGTTGTAATTAACCAACAAAAAGTGCCTCTCGGACCACAGGTGGTAGATGAATTACCATACTAACATACTAAGAAGCCAGCAGATTAGGCCCTATGGTCTATCAGGTCTGCTCGATGATCAGTACCTTCCCAGGGCACCATTATTAGCCCGTCCTCTCCCTCCCTACAAGGTCCCCCACCCCCCAGCGGGGCTCTGGAATGCACCCTTCCCCTATACCTATCCCAGCCTTTCTTGAACCCCTCCACAGTTGCAGCAGCCACCAACTCCCCAGGCAGTGCATTCCAGGGCTCCACTACCCTCTCAGTGAAGTAGCTTCTCCTTGTTTCCCCCTCAGTCTCCCCCTGTTCAGCTTCATTGAGTGACCTTTGGTGGCCCCCACGTACCTCAGCTGAAGCACCCCCTCAAGGCTTACCCTGTTCATTCCTTTGAGATATTTGAAGACCTCTATCATATCCCCCCTGTTCCTTCTCTCCTCCAGCAAGTACAGGTTGAGCTCCTCCAGTCTCTTCTCAGAGGGCCTTTCCTCTAGTCCCAGTACCATCCTGGTCGCCCTCCTCTGGACCCTCTCCAGAAGAGCAATGTCCTCTTTAAGTAGGGATGCCAAAACTGCACGCAATATTCAAGGTGTGGTCTAACCAGACAATTGTACAGCGGAAGGAGCACCTCTCGACTCCTTGAGGTTATCCCCCTGGCTGTGCACCCCAGCATTATATTTGCTTGGGCCGCAGCCCTTCTACACTGCTCTGAGTTATTCATTTTGGCATCCGCCACCACCCCAAGGTCCTTTCTCCCTCTAGAAACCTGCAGTGCCTCCCCCCCAAAGGTGTATACATGAGCTGGGTTTTTGGCCCCCAGGTGCAGAACCCTGCATTTCCCAGTATTAAACTTTAGCTTCCATGCTCTTGACCACTTCCCCAGAGCATTCAGGTTCTCCTGGAGAGCCAGCTTCCCCTCCTCCCCTTCCACCACCGCTCACAGCTTCAAGTCATTGGCAAAGAGGCTGCTCTTGCTCCTGATACCGCTTCTGATGTCTGCGATATAGGCATTAAACAGGAGTGGACCCAGTATCAACCCCTATGGGACCCCACTGATGACTCTCCTAGAGGATGAGACCTCCCCCAGCCTCACCTTCTGTACATGCCCCGCTAGCCAGTTTACTATCCACCTGACCATCTGCCCCCCACCCCACCCCATATCCTCCAGTTTCCTCAGTAGTCAAGGATGTGGCACCAAGGCAAATGCCCTGCTGAAGTCCAGAAAGAGGACATCCACTGGCCTTCCCTGATCCAGCGCACTCGTCACCCCTTCATAGAACTCCACCAGGTTGGTCTGACATGATCTGCCCTTAACAAAGCCATGCTGGTGATCATCTAGGTGACCCCATGCCTTCAGAACCCCCTCCAACCTCTCCTTCAAGAGGACCTCCATCACTTTGCCCACTACTGACGTCAGGCCAACCAGCCTATAGTTTTCTGGTTCCTCTTGTGAGCCGCCCTTGTGTATAAGCACGATATGGGTCATCATCCAGTCATGAGGCACCCACCCCAACTGCAGGGAGGAGTTAAATAGGTCTGCCAGGGGTGCGGCCAGGGTATCAGCCATCTCCTTAAGCACCCTGGGATGGATCCCATCTGGGCCCGGTGCTCTATCCCCTCTTAGGGCCCTGAGGGCTTCGCACACCCTCCCACTGGGGATTTTAACATCCATTTCCCCCTCCCTTTCCCCTTGCAATGCCACCCCTCCATCCTCCTTGGTAAAGACCGAGGCAAAAAAGCCATCTAGTACCTCCACCTTCACCCACCCACTCCCCATCCTTAACCTACTAATCTACCCCTTCCCCTTTCTTCTTACCCTGATATACCTGAAGAACCCTTCCCCCCCTTCTAGTCCCCTGTGCCAATCTCATCTCTGCCCCCACCTTGGCCGACCTCACCACCCTGCTGACCCTCCTGGCTACCTTATCATACTCCCCCTTGGATATAGCCCCCCGAGAATGTTTGTATCGGCTGTAAGCAGCCTTTTTTCCCTCACTGCATCCTGGACCTCCCTTGTCTACCAGCTCGGCCACTTAGCTTTGCCCCACTTGCGTCTCTCCCTTGTGCAGGCCTTGGTAGCCTCCAGGAGCCCCTTTTTAATAATTTCCCACCGAACCTCCATGCCCATGCTTGGCCTGATCTCATCTAGGTAGCCCTAATGATCTGCTCCATCCCCCCAAAGTCCGCCCCTCTAAAATCAACCACTGTTGTTTTTGTGTGTTCTACCCCACCCCCTAGGTCAAGGGAGAACCAAACTGTGGCATGATCACTTCCCACCAGTGGGTCCCCAACAACTAGGTCCCTGATGAGCTTGCCATCTGACAGGACCACATCCAGGACACGCCCCTCCCTCGTCGGATCAGTCACCAGCTGGGCAAGGAACACATCCTGGAAGACGTCCAGCAGGCACTGCTCCCTGCATGATGAGGACACCATAGTTCCCCAATCTGCTCCTGGTATATTCAGGTCTCCCAGCACCACAGTTTTGCCCTCTCCCCTACCACAGTGATCCCTAAGGCTAGCCACCAGGTCTTCCTCCTGTTCCTCCCCCTGCCTGGGTGGTCTATATACTTTCCCCATCTTCATCCTCTTACCCACTGGAGCCTGCAGGGTGACCCATAAAGTCTCCATCTGATCCCCTGCTTCCTCAACCTTGCTTATCCGTATGCCATCCCTAATGATAAAAGCTACCCCCCTTCCCTCCACCCTATCCCCTCTGCATGTGGTGTACCCTGGTAAGTTTAGGTCCTGTTCATGTCTGGAAGTGGTCCAAGTCTCTGTGACAGCCACCACATCCACCCCCCCTCCACTAACGGCACCTGAAGCTCTGGGATCTTGTTTCCCATGCTCCTGGCATTAATTGGGACTACCGTCCAACGTGCCCCTTGTCCCCCCTCCCCTGCCCTGAGATCTTCCTGTTCCCTGCCTACAGGGCCCGCCTCGTGCACTATCAGATGCTCCTGCCCTGTGCCCCCTCTCCCCCCACCTGCGGTAGAAGGCCAGGGCCTTCCTGGCCTGGCCTGACAGGTAGCCCCCTCCCTCACAAGTTTAAACCCCACCTGGAGCGGATGAATTCTGCCAGTCTAAGCTGTAGGACCTCTTTTCCCTCTGGGCTAAGGTGGAGCCTATCCAAGTAGTCAATAAATACTTTGTGACAATGGGAACACAACCACTGCTGAACAAGGGTACAATGTCTGGTGATGGAGGTGTGACCCCCCCACTTGTCACCTAAAAATGAAGAGGTGCCTATAGACACACAACGGCAAGTAGATCAGAATTATGCAGGTACAATAAGGAATAACACTGAATCCACACAATTGATGGAGAAGTTTTCCTTTCGCCTGATTACACTGAAAGAAGTACAAGATGTACTACTTAAATTGAATACCAAGAAGGCATGTGGACTAGGCGAAATACCCACATTATTACTAAAATATGCTGCACCAATAATTGCTTATCCCTTAGCAAACATGTTTAATTTGTTCCTTACTCAAATAGATTTTCCGGTGCAATGGAAAACAGCGAGAGTAGTACCAGTCTATAAATCTGGATTAAAAACATTAATAGAGAATGATTATCCTATATCTCTATTGCCAATTATAGCTAAAACATGTGAGAGACTACTACCCACTGAATTACAACATTATCTAGAGAAAAATAAAGTTATTAACAAATTTCAATCAGGCTTTAGGCCCCTACATAGTATTTCTTCAGCACTGGTGAAGGCCACAAGGGACATCACAGAGGCTTTGGACAGGGGGATGTCAATGGGAGCAGTCTTTATAGACTTAGCAAAAGGATTCGACACCTTAAACCATGACATCCTCCTGTCAACCTCGAGGATGTTGGCATGTTCGACTCCATGGTCATTTGGTCTTAGCAGTATCTTAATCAAAGAAAACAAATGGTAACAGTCAGTGGATGGACCTCTACAGAGGAGACCATGGTGTTGGGCGTACCACAGGGCTCAATATTGGGACCAGTATTATATAACATATATATGAATAAATTTCGACTCTCAAATCCTAGGGTCAGATACCATCTATACTCAGATGACACCATTGTGTATACAGAGGGAACTTCCGTTGAAATTATTCAACCTACACTTCAATGGGTGTTCGATGAACTACAGTACTATCTCTTGAAGTCTAGATCGATTTTGAATGCTAACAAATCTCAGGTTGTACTCTTGTCTAGACAAAAAAGTAAGATACCATCCGAAATTGATCTCCAAATCAAAACATTTGAGAACATTAAGTTGGAACAGGTTCAGAGTTATAGATATTTGGGGATGCAGTTAGATTCAGCATTAAAATGGGATCTTCACATAGAGACAGTGGAACAAAAAGAAGGAAAATGTCTAGGTTTTCTGTTTAGAAATAAAAAGTGCATGACTGAATCTACAAAGTCTCATGTAATAAAAACACTAGCATAGTCTCTAATTGACTATGGTGATATCACCTATATGGGAGCTTCACAAAGTATTTTAAATAGACTTGATGTTGTCTACCACAAACTAAGAAGGCTTGTACTTGATGCCCCAAAGCGAGCACATAGAGTGGACATCTATGAAAAGCCGCATTGGATTAGCCTTAAAGAAATGTGCTCTTCATATGCTTTGTTATTCATGATTAAAAGCATTAAAGGACAGACACCAGATTATATTGAGGAAGGATTAGTGATAAGACAAATAAAACGGGCTGAGGTCAGCGCGGGGTTCAGAATATGTCCTACCCAAATATAGAACAAATCTGGGTAGAAATAATTTTTTCTACAGGCGGCCCGAGTTGTGGAATTCCCTACCACAAGTTCTTAGATTAACTAATAATAAGGTCAGAACAGGGGATATAAAATCGTGTTATAGAAAAGAAGCTTCTTACATAACTCTACAGGAGCTTAGCTGAACATTATATGGTGGTGTTTGAAAGTGATTGTCTAATGCCTGAACTGTCTTATATTAAGTGTTTAAAAATTTGTTTGTGTATGTTCTGATCTCATTTTTTGCCAATGTAATGTGATTCATATAGTGTATGTATTTGTCTATTTTGCCTATACTTAGTAACTAAGCAACATTGTACAAAGGATCTCATTGGAAATGAGCTTGTCTCAATTGAGCTATCCATTTCTTTCACTGAGAAATTAAATGAATAAAAGGTTTACTTACTTACTTTATCTGTTACATTGCACTAAATCCATCAGGAGATTCCCGTGACTTCATAAACCTCAAGAACGAAGCTTGAGAGGTTTATAACGTTACAGGAATCCAGAGATGGATTTATGGCAGCCGTAACAGATGAACTGACATCTTGGTTTCTGTTTTTTGAATGGCATTTAACAAAAACCAAGAGTTTCTGCCTGCATTACCTGCCCACAATGAGTAGTCAAGAGTAACAGAGTTCACTTGCCAGCTGAAATCTCTAACCTTTTTTTAGCTCAGTCCTGAGAGAAACTGCGACTGTTGAGGGAAAACTGCGACTGTCGAAGGAGAGGGGAACAGATGATTTCAGCCGGAAAGTGATCATTGTTACTCTTGGCTACTCACTGCAGGTGGGTAATGCAGGCAGAAACTGCTTTTGTTAAATGCTGTTCAAAAAATGAAAACCTTATAAGTAATAAAAAACCAAAAATAGAATGGTAAGAAGAACTGGCTATTGGCTTCACTGGTGCTTTTAGAAATTACTCTTGCCATTTCAGCTGTCAGTGCGACTCCTGTCACTTTCAACCTGCTATTTTCAAAGCCATGACAGGAGCGCAAGCTGAAATGATGAGAACAGCTGATTGCGAGCGAGTGAATTGTATGAATCTATAATACTATAATTTTGACATCTGATAGATTGTACAGTATTTAGGATTCCTGACTTCAGAATGATAGTATTATGAATTCCACCATTTTAGGGGTCTGATTTTAAGTATTTAATTGGAATGTTTTATATTTTATTTATAGTTTTAATTGTTCTTGCTGTTTTTGATTGTGCAGCGCCCAGAGCCTCTGGGATTGGGCACCTGAAAAATAAAATTTGCCTTGCCATGCCTATCGACTTTCTGTAGTAAAAAAACAAAGACCATATATTACTTATGAACAGACATATCAAAAAAGAAAAGTTTAAGGTGGTCACACTGTTACCATCTCTACAGTCAGGAAATTGGTTGGGGTCACTGGATCTGAAGGATGCCTACTTCCACATTCCAGTCAGACCCAGCCACAGAAGATATCTCAGGAACAGGCTGGGAGCCTGCCAGTATCGATTTGTTGCCCTGTCTTTAAGTCTCACCTCAACAAGTGTATTTACAAAGTGCCTAACCATTGTGGCAGCTCACCTAAGGAAGTAAGGTGTGGTGGTTTTTCGCTACCTAGATGACTGGTTAGTCTCAGGGAAAACGGAACAAGAGGCAATGTGTTCCATACAGCAGGTAAGGAGCACCCTAGAAGGCCTGGGATGCCTAATAAATCTGCACTAGTCTCCAGCAGAACCTAGTGCAGGTGCTGGACTTAATAGATGTAACATTGGATACCCTGCAGGGGAAGGCTTTCCTTCCACAGGAAAGAGTTTTGAACCTGATCGCCAGTGCAGAATCCTTCACACTGGGCTACCCAAGGCCTGCAAGGGATTTTCTCCAGCTACTGGGCCACATGGCCTCATCCACAGTTGTGGTACCGTGGGCCAGATTTGAGATGAGGAACATTCAGTGCCATGTAAGAGATCACTGGTCCCAAAGGTCAGACTCACTGTCCAAGTTGGTGCCAGTCACAAAAGCCTTTGAGAAAGAACTAAAGTGGTGGAAGGAGGAAAGCAACCTCAGAGAGGGCATTCCCTTCCTCCATCAGTTGCCAACAAAAGTTCTCCCAACAGATGCTTCACTCCTAGGGTGGGCTGCCAACCTGTAGGATCTCACAGTAAGTGGCATCTGGAGCCCTCAGGAGCACATAAATCTCATTGTGCATAGGGCAGTACTTCTGGCAATGCAGTCCTCTCTCCCAGTGGGGTCAGTCTGCCCAAATTCGGACAGACAGTACTACAGCAGTGTACCACACAAGCAGGGAGGAACAACATCCTCAAAACTGTGCACAGAAGCTGTGAGGATTTGGGATCTGGCTTAGTCCCTGGGCACAGATTTCTGCAGTCCTTCCGCCAGACAAGGACAGTGTGCTGGCAGACTCCCTCTGCAGAATCAGTCAGGAAGATCACAAGTGGACCTTGAACCAGCAAGTGCACCTGTTTGCCTCATAGGACAACAGTCGGCTCCCAAAGTTTTGTCGCAGCCCATCAGGAAGGGCACAGTCCTAGAATATGCCCTAGCTCTGGATTGGACAGGGAGGTTCCTGTATGCCTTCCTGCCATTCCCACTCATACAGAGAGTGCTCGTCAAGGCAAGGCAAATTTTATTTTAAAAGATGCCCATCCCGGAGGCTCTGGGCGCCGTACATTAATCAAATAAATACAACACAACACCATATAATTAATAAAAAAATATACAACTCCAAACAATTAAAACCTTATTTTACTACACAATTTGTTTCCTTATTGAAAATTAAACAATATCAGCTTATAAAACATGGTCAGGGAATGTCTGATCAAATAAAAACGTCTTAAGACGGGCCTTAAAAGCCTCAACAGACGGGGCCTCCCTAACAACTATAGGAAGCGAATTCCACAGGACGGGAGCGGCAACACTAAATGTTCTGTCGCCTGCAGTTCTTAACCTCGTCCTGGGAATCGCAAGGAGGCCCCAAGAGGAGGAGCGCAGGGAATGGACTGAGACAGCAGGTGTAAGAAGGTCATTCAGGTAGCCAGGGGCCCAGGCCGTGTAGGGCCTTAAAGGTGAGCAAACCCACCTTAAAGAGGACCCTCCACCTAACCGGCAGCCAGTGCAGATGACGTAGCACCGGGGTTATATGACAGTATTTAGATTGTTCTGTCAACAACCTCGCTGCCGCAGGAGAGAGCCAGCAACAGTCATCCTGATAGTCCCAGACTGAGCCAGACAGGCTAGTTACTTAATGCTTCTGACCCTGTCCAGCAGGATTCTTTTTTTTTTTTAACTTTGTTTTATTAAAATTTCATCAATTTTACAAACAAAATTCTACTCAGGATAGGCAGAATCACCGGAGAATGATACATCATTCACAACGTTACTACAGGAGGAGAGTTACACTATCCTTCGCTTAACCTCATTGTGGAGTACATACTTCTGTAATTCACAAATCTCAACCCACAATGGAACATAATGCAGCCAATGCTTCCTTATATTATAACAGTAGACAGCTATGCAGGATTTGCTGACCAGGCTAACCTGAGTCCATCTTAATATTATGGAGTGGAGAAAACGTATATATTGGACGTTTGGTAAGGTTACAACTCTACGATTGTGTTAAACTTTCCAACGATATCTTGTATGAGCCGAGTGGCTCAATAACCATATAAACAAAACTTTAGTTCCTTAAGGTTAAACATATACCCAATGATGTTTTAATAAGAGTGATAAATCCAAAGGGGTGTGGATACAATGGCATGGCATGTGCAACTTACTGTAAGAATAATTTGAGCATTGCATGATCCCCTAGCCATCCAGACTTACCAGATCACCATGGAGTAGCGTGCTTCACATTAGCGGTCACCATCTTGTGTTGCATGCTGTAAAATGCCCTGTAACACTCCTCATTACACAAATAAAACGGTTAGCATCTTATTACTTATTAACTCTAGGCATATTCTTAAGGCTGTTGTTATAGCCAATTACATTTAATAAATCTTGTGAGAGACAAACCAAACTCTTAGTTAAGTTGGTAGTCCTGAAGCCCCGTGGCACGCGGCTTAAGAGATACTCGGACCTTGATTTTTAACAACATCTGACTGATCATTGCTTTAAGTGTGATCAAATTCTGCTACCACAAAGGAGAGACTATTCCCCAAAAGACAAGGGTATAGAAAGTAGTCAAGGGCCCGGTAGTGCAGAGGGCTGAGGCGCTGGTGCCTTACCTCCCACTATGCCGGCAACCCGGGTTCAGGAACGACCTCAGATCGCTGGGGTGCTGGCTTGGGAGGGGTTTGGCGCGGGATTGAGCCGCGCCTCTCCCCTCCAAGGGGTGGACGCCTGCCCGTCTGTAGTCCTGCTTCCACCAGGTGGAGGTCCGGTGGGTGCGTAGGCAGCACAGAGTGGCGATGTAAGTCAGGGGAGGGGTGGAAGGGGCCACCAGATCCTGGCGTGTGCATGCACGTACATAGAGTTGTGTACGCCGTGGCTTCGTGGGAGCGGGAGAAAACTGAAAGTAAATAAAAGTATATATGAAAAAAAATAAAGTAGTCAAGATCCTCATCTTAAGGCTCCAACTCAAGTTCAGCGGTAGTACCCCAACGTACTTACTGTTCAAACACCGGCTCCCATTGCTTCATCACCTGAGTTGGAGCTGTCCCGGTTATGGTCTTTTGCATGAGAATAAACTTTAACGATGCAGGCCCCTGCTGCTTTAGGGTCCGTGAATACATACTGCTTCTCTTGCAGGGTAAATTGGAGTCATCCTGGCAATTCTAGCTGGTAGGGAATGTCCATCTCTCTGAGTTTCTGGGTAACACCGTCAAAGGCTTTCCTCCAATTTTGTGTGGCAAAGGAGTAGTCGGGTGGGGGGGGATAATATTCTGGCTCCCTCATACTGGATTTGTCCTTGTTCCCTTACAGCCTTTAGAATCCTGTCTCTCATATTAGAGGATTATGTCACCATCAGCATGGTGTGCGGCCCTCTTCCACATTGCGAGCCCGCCTTCACAGTTATTGGAGCAAACCCCAGACCAAAATCTCTGGCATCCATCTCTCCAAAAAGCTCACGGGATCTGTTTAAAGGAACAGTCTATCAGAGTTCTCAGCATTTTCTGCACTATTCTTTGCCCCAAAGTCTTGTTTGATTTTTTTTTGGCCAATATTCCTGCATCCTTGGGATTACTAAGCAAACAGTGCCTTCCTGTGTTAATAACATTAGTTTTGGCTGGGTACTGTAGATTGTGTGACTTGTACTTCATAGGAGGGCTCTAATCATAATTAGTTTCCAACATGTTGCTTTCCCTGCCGTTAACCATAGACCAACATTGCCATCCACATGGAGAACTTTTTGTAGTAATTAATATAACATCAAGTGTAAACCAGGCTACTATCGGCCTGAATGGTCTGAATTAGTAAATTGGATTATAAAAGCCTATATTTGAGTGCTTATTACAGTAACTAACAGTACAGGCTAGTAAATATTCCTAATGATGACTTACAGAAGGTTTACAAATGGAAAGATCCTAAACTGACTAACTGTTTCACTTTAACCTTCATTTCAAATCTAGCAAAGCTATGAATTTTGATCTGCTAGCGAACAGCCGATCTATATTTAGTGGAACTTGTAACTAGAGTTTGAACAATATATAAACATTATAAACCATCAAACGGGATAGAAAAAAAAAACAGAACAGTGAAAAAGTCCTTTGATTGCAACAGTTTCAGGAAGTCTTTTCGATATACAAACTGAGGTGATGGTGGTGCTAACGATGGTGGGGGTGGTGGTGGGAGTTCTGGAGCCATTGAGCAGGATACACGAGGCAGGTGCCATTTTATTTGCTTGGTGATACCCTTTTTAACAAGTGGACTGCACGCGATTCCCACAAAGAGAAAATGAAAAATCAACATGTCACATCAATGTAAAAAAAAAAGTCATTAGTGTCTCACTCACCAGTCCTGCCTCAGAATGTTCTTCTCTCCAGAAATGGCTCTTTCATCTCTCCACTTCCGTATTTGGTACTTACAGTGTTTAAAGGAACAGTCTATCAGAGTTCTCAGCATTTTCTGCACTGTTCTTTGCCCCAAAGTCTTGTTTGATTTTTTGGGCCAATGTTCCTGCATCTTTGGGATCACTAAACAAACAGTGCTTTCCTGCGTTAATAACATTAGTTTTGGCTGGGTGCTGCAGATTGTGTGACACCCCAGATGACTACAGGATAGTTCTGCTACCATCGAAAACCTTCTTCCGTTCCTTAGTGGTGAAACTCAGTTCTGGGTAAAGAGATATTTTGTCCCCGGATTCAGTAATGAATGGCCCAGTACATCTTACTACTTCTAGTACCTGGTCTCTTTCATGGGGGTCGATTAAGTTTATTAATAATGTGCACGGCAAATTCTCATTTCCAAGGAGTTGTACGAAATGCCTGGAAGACAACGGGGGCCAGCTCTAAGTGAAGTTTCTCAGCCAACCATGACCCTATGAAGGTCGCCGAATCATCCCCCTCCAAAGCCTCCAGGAGTCCCAACAGCCGTACATTAGCAGACTGGGTTATATTTTCCAACGCTTCTATTGGAGGGCTTTATTTTCTTTTATTAGTCCATTGCTTACAGATACTGCTTTTAGTGCTGATCCTGCGAAAATATCAAACGATCGTCTGCCAGTGGAATTGATGCCAGATGGGAGAGGCCATGGTGTTACGTCCCAGTTCCCAAACCTGCCCCCATTCCTGGTCTGTGAGAGAATACCCAGCCTCCTCTTCTCATTTTCTCTTGAGGAATGTCGTATGGTCCTCCTCTAACATACGCAGGGTAGTGCATGTAGTGCAGGTCTTTCTTCCAGCCTGAGGTTGAGTTGCCATAGAGTGTAGCAAAATCCTATTTTTGAGCCAGTACTTAAGTAGTGAGTGATGTAGCTGTAAAAAACAGAAAAGGTCCTGACTGAGGAGGCCAAATTCCTGAGCGAGTTTGGGAAAAGTCTTTAGTTGTTCCCCTACATAAAGCTGTTCCATCTAGCACAGGCCTCTCCTCTCCCACCTCCAAAAGCCCATATCTAGTTTGATTAGGGCAGACTCTAGGCAGAGTTGAATGGGAGTTAAGTTACTGATGCCAGTCTTAAGTTTAATATTTCGTACAGACATTATCCCACACCTGTAATGGTAGTTCTTATCTTAAGGTTGCTTGAGCATTACTTATTGCAATTCCTCAACAGTTGTTAAAATGTGATCATTTTAATGTTACATGTTGTCTGCATCAGTTTGGTTGGATTTTTCAAAATTTTTAAGGGACATTTTAGAAATTGTTCAATAGCCATTTAGCTAGTTTTAGTAACAGTGCTTCACTGGCTATTGAAATACATCTGACGATAGAACAGCAAAGGGAGTATGTGACCACAGTGCAGAGTTTGAACTTGTATTGAAAATTATGTTGTTTACATCAGATTCTGTCTCTGGGGCAGCACATTTCTGCGGACTGACGCCATTTGTAAGGCTTATTGATGGATCCCTGAGAAGAACAAATTCTTTCAGCCCATCAGCATGCAGAGCCACCTGCATACAGTGAGCTCTCGAGGTGGGCCATTCCTCTTCAGAGCTGGTTGGAAGATGACTTTATATTTTGAACTGAAAAATAAAGACTTGAAACGTATCTTAAATTATTCTAGCTAGCCTAAGTGATTTATAATAAATTAATAGGGCGTCTGTGGGGTGTCTTACGGTATAGGAAACTCCTCTTGTGAGGTTTGGGTACAGCCAGAACTGCTTAGCTTTGCAGTCCTCTTGCCCTCATACTCAGAGTTTCCTGTTTCATAAGAGACACCCAGCAAAGACCCTGTTAACTTTTATTACTGATTAGTTACAGAAGTTTCATTGCAGGGCCTCGACCTAACTGACGTTAACAGGTTCTGGAACTAATCACTTATTATAAGTATGAATTTCAGACAGCGAAAGACAGCATCAACTAGCAGAACTAAATAAGGGACAAAAAACAGGATTTTGTCAAAACAAACAAAAGAAAACGTACAATAGAGAGTACAAGGTTGCTACACACATGCCCAAATTCCAATTATGTTTGTGTCAAGAAAGTCAGATGACCGGTGCTTAATCCCTGGAGGGCAGTAAGACCAATGACCGTCATATTGACACTATACATAGCTCAGTTCTAGCATTTGGGCTAATTGAATTGTTCCCAGCTGACTCCCACTGCCGATGTCCTCCACAGAAGATTTTGGGATGCTCCTTGGAGCAAAAGCTATCTTGAAATGGGTTTGGGGGGGGTCTGGAAGTGGCAGTACATCAACCAGAGTGAATATGTAAATACACTAGAAGAAAGTAAATAAAAATGTACTTTTGCATGCAAAGTGTGAATTGGGGATAGCTGCCCACTTAGGTGTGGGCTTCTGAATATGGATGTTCCCCTTTCACAAACGGTAAGTTAAGGTTTATATTCCCTTTAAGGGACTGGCCCTGATAATGTCCCTCTCTAGCAGGAAACTGCTACTTAATCAGGCGTTGACAGTCCTTTGTCCTGGAGATCAAGCATTATCTGCAGTGATGCTATAAGCAGGGAAAATGGTCAGACTAGGTGGGCCAAGTGGTCCTTATCTGCTGGCAAATTCTGTGTTTCTATGTTGCTTAATTATACAGTATATGGTTCTGTGTTGCTCAATTATCTATGTTTCTTTCTTGCTTAATTATCTGGTCTTTCCTTTGCTCATAGAGTGTTCTTTCTTATCCCACAGGAACCCAGTTAGTGTTCTGCAGATGTTTATATCTCAAGTGAGGCTGTAGTACTCTTGGGCAAAGCGTGATATACATATGAGGTATGTACATAAAACAATTAGGCCATCTTTTCATTAGCCATTATCTTTCTGTGGATTATACTCATTTACTCCATATTCACTCCGTGTCCCCTAAAGTGCCTCCCTTCCTGCCAGCCCTCTTACCTGTGCAGCTGCAGGATTGGAATCTGAATGTAGTCATCTCCTCTCCACAACCAGATGCCCCGTGGCACACCTCCAATAGCAGGGCTTCTCCTGAGCACTGGCAAATCAGTAGAGACCAGATCCTGTGTGGTCACTGGGGAGATGTGTCAATGTCAGGTGCAAGGGGTCGGGCTTGGGTTGCCTTCACAACTCACTCCAGTGCCTCACCTGATGTCAAGGGGTGGAGCTTCCAGGAAGGGTGGTATCATCCTGTGTAATTCACAGTCCATCACCAGGGGACAGACTTGTAGTGGCAGCTCCTATGATTTCTCCCCAGAAGCTTCATGCGTCCCTCAAAAACTCCTCTGTGCTTCTTCCAGCCTGAATGAGATCCAGGGGCTTGGGAATCAAACCCGGGCCCCTCACATGGAAGGCAGATGTGCTTGCTCGACTGCAGTTCTTGGGCCACAGATATGGCGGCCCGGTGTTGTTATATATAGTCATGGGGAGGGGGGTTGAACCCTATGAATAAATTCCACCCGCCATATTGTCTGACCCAAGAACTGCAGTCCTTCCAGTGCGTCTTCCACTAAACCATAGGGCTGACAGTCATGCCATCTTTGCTTTTGAATCTACTGCACTAGCTTGCCCTCTCCTGAATCATTAAATAAGTTCATAACCGTCAGGAACCTATTTCCATATTCCCTCAAGACCTCACAGCAGCTTTGTGTCCCTCCCCCCAAAACTATCAGCCTGTGCCCCCTTCCACCAGAGTCTCAAATCCTGTCACCCCCCCGGACAAACTCAGCTCCTTCACCTCGTGGCACATTCCCCCACCCCGGTGAGGCCATTGTGATGAGACCAAGTCCTGGCAATGACTGAATCCATGCAGAGCTACACCTGGTCAGGGTGTGCAGGGCCTGTAGGACTAACATCATCCTTCTGCCCAGACAAGGATTTACCATTTTGCTGTCCCTCCGCCTTGGAGTTAGCAGCATGAACGCATCGGGTGTGCACATGTGCGAGCCAGCCAACTTCCCGCCCTACTGCTGGCTGAATGAAACTGCAGCTCTTATTCATGCTTCCACAGAAGGTGCTTATGCTGCAGCACAGTCAGTGCTTCCACCTCAGAGAGGACGAGCTTTCTGGGCATCTTACTCCCGCCCGGCCGCCATCCAGCAACCTGGGGTTGTTCCTAGACCCGATTGCCAGTTTCAGTAGTGGCAGTATCACTGCACTGATGGGCCGGCATCTGCTTTGTGTTTCTGACTTTGTAGCCTGTTTTCATGGAAAGCAGTGATGTCATGCATACATACTTTGAAGAGCAGCAAACAACCCTTTCAAACAACATGAAGTCTTACTGTATTCTGACTATATGAAGTTTGCCCAAGCACTTGAACTGCTCCGGAGAGGAAAGAGTTAACTCTGTGCCAAAGCATAGAACATTGAGCTCGAGCTTGGTTTTCAAACCTCTGTCCCTGGTGCATTCTAATGTAACTGTCAGATTCTTTACTCCGCCTACCTGTGAAGACGCTCCAGAGAATTTCTCCTCGATACTTCGGTTCAGTTAGTTCTTTCGGTCAGTTTTATCCAACCGTTTCTTATTTTTTCAGTCATCAGATCTCTGTCTGCAGTACAGTAAGTGTATTTTAGGTAGATAGTGGTAGAAATTTTTTCTTCAGTTCTTTGCCGGTCAGTTGGGAACCGAAAAATTACTGCAGCCTGTGACAAGGCTAAACTCCCCTTGGCATCACACCCCCAGGTAAGGATTCCAGGAAGGTCGATGCCATGGCAAAGAAACAGTACTTGGCATCTTCCTTGGGACTCAGACAATCCTCTTGTATGGCTTATGCTGCTAGATACCAGAAATCTAGGTGGGATACAGTTCTGGTGCTAGCTAAAAGTGCCTCTCCCCAGCTAGCCAAGGAGCTTGAGCAGGTGGCTGCAGATGTCATAGAGGCATCCAAGGTACAGTTCCATGATGCTGTGGACTCCAGTGATGTGGCATCAAGAGTCATGGCTACATCTGTCTCCTTGTGGAGGTTTGCTTGGCTCAGATGTATTAGCCTCTCACAGGATACCCAGGCCAAGGCCATGGATTTCCCTGTCACAGATAATTCTCTGTTTGGGGAGCAGACAGAGACATACACGAAGAAGATGGATGAATACAGGACCACCTACAGGAGGGCAGTGGCCAAGGAGAAACAGGCCACTCCTCAAAAGCAGCAGTCTAAGGCTGGCAGGCACAGGCCTTTTAAGAGGCCTTTTTACCAAACCCAAGCTTCCTCTTTTTTTCAGCAGACATTTTTTTTTTTAGAGGGAGAGGCAGAAGGGGGAAAAGCAGGGCTGCATCCTCTTCTCAGCCTAGGGCCCCTGCCAAACAGACACTGATGTGTCAGACCAGATCACCTCCTCAGTTCCAGTGGTGGGCAGGCTGGCTTATTTTTACCAGGCTTGGAATTCTGTCACTTCGGACAAGTGGGTTCTGGAAGTAGTAAGCTAGGGACTTGCTCTCAGTTTCAAAAGATTTCCCAAAATCAGAGCAAGTTCTTTCAAGCCTGCCTCCCTAATAGAAACAGTTGCTCTGGAGGCAGAGGTTTCTAAGTTGCTGCTCCTAAGGGCTATGGAGCGGGTACCTCTACCTAACAGAGTAAAAGGATTGTATTCAAGATACTTTCTTACCCCAAAAAAGACAGGGGAGTGGTGACCCATCCTAGACCTAAGATATCTGAACAAACATATCACAAAACCAAAGTTCAAAATGGTGACTCTTGGAATCATTCTTCCCTCTCTGAGGCCAGGAGACTGGCTAGCCTCCCTGGACCTCAAGAATGCCTATTTCCACATCCCCATCAGGTGTTCCCACAGAAAGTACCTCAGGTTTGAGTTGCCTTCGGGCACTACCAGTTCGAGCAATGCCCTTTGGCCTGACATCTGCACCAGGGGTGTTCACAAAATGTCTGGCAGTTGTGGTAGCCTTCCTCAGAAGGCAGGGCATTTCAGCGTTTCCTTACCTAGACAACTGGCTCATTGTAGGCCAATCATCAGACCAAGTCAAATCAGTTCTGGCTGTTACCCAGAGGCTTCTGGGTTCTCTCGGATTTCTTCTCAGTCTAGCCAGATCAGTTTTGGAACCTGTTCAGCTTTTCACCTTTATAGGGGTAGAGTTGGACACCCTTCAGGCAAGAGCCTTTCTACCTCCCTCAAGGGTAAAGGCCCTTACAGATCTGGCTTCTTTTTTCAAACCTTTGGTTTCTTGTCTGGGCCAGACATTTTCTCCAGCTTCTAGGCCACATGGCAGCTTCAACTGCAGAGGTACAAGGAGCCAGGTTCCAGATGAGAGACATTCAGTTCCATCTCAGGTCCTTCTGGTCTCAGAGGAAGGATCCTCTCACCAAACTAGTTCCAGTGTCCTGGACCATTGTCCAGGCTCTCCAGTGGTGGCTGGAGGAGGACAATATCAGGCAGGGTGTCCAATTTCTGCTTCAGACACCCTCAGTTGTTCTCACCACAGATGCTTCCCTCATGGATTAGGGATCCCATCTGGGAGACCTCATTGCACAGGGCAGTTGGTCTCAACAGGAGTTTCTTCTTCATATCAATCTTTTGGAGCTCAGAGCTGTGTTCCTAGCTCTTCAGGCTTTTTCAGAGTCAGTTCAGGGGAAAGTGGTGCAAGTCAGGACAGACAACACCACCACCACCATGTTTTACATAAACAAGCAAGGGGGCACTTGGTCCACGGCCTTGTGCACAGAATCCATGAACATATGGTCGTTGGTTTACTCCCTCCAGATTTCCTTGGTAGCAGTGCATCTTCCAGGGGAGGACAATGTGCTGGCAGACATCCTCAGCAGGATTTCACTGGGTCACCATGAATGGGCCCTGAATCAGCATGTCCTTCAGATCATTTTCAAGAGGTGGGGCATTCCAGAGATAGATCTCTTTGCAGCCCCGGACAATCACCACATTTCTCTGTTCTATTGTAGACCTCCAGTCCTGGGATCTGTTCCCCTAGATGCTCTCCTGTTAAATTGGACAGGCAGGTTCCTTTATGTCTTTCCTCCCTTTCCTCTGATCTTCAGAGTACTGATCAAAATCAGGTCTCAGCCCTGCACAGTGATTCTGGTGGCCCTGGACTGGGCCAGACAACCTTGGTATCCACTACTGTTGTCTCTTTCAGTAACACTTCCTCTGTTTCTGCCCAGGAGGCACGACCTCCTGTTCTCCTCTCAGGGGAGGATTTGGTACCGCAATTTACAGTCTCTCAGACTCAAAGCTTGGCTCTTGAAGAGTTAGAATATGCAAGCTTACACCTTTCTCAGGATGTTAGGGATATTCTCAAAGTTTCCAGGATGCCTTACACTGGAAAGACTTACAACTCCAAATGGAAAAGATTTACTATTTGATGTTCCCAGAGAAATATTCAACCAGATTTGGCTGGCTTTGGTACAGCCTTAGATTATTTGGTTCATCTGAATAGCTTAGGCCTCAGGCCTGCTACTCTTAAAGTTCATTTAGCAGCTGTGTCTGCTTTTCTCTCAGCAGGGAAGTTTCCTTCCCTTGCTTCTCACCCTGTGTTTAGTAAGTTCTTCAAGGGTCTGGTTCATATCAACCCTCCCTTTAGGGAGCCTACTCCTGCTTGGGACTTGAATATCTGTATTGCACATCTTATGCAGCCTTCTTTCGAATCCTTATCTTCGGCTGAGCTAAAGTACTTGACTTGGAAGACTGTTTTCCTGATGGCCATTACTTCTGCCAGGCGGATCAGTGAATTGCAGGCTTTGTCAATGGAACTTGACTTTATTTCCTTTCACAAGGATAAGGTGGTCCTTAGAACAAATAGAAACTTCTTTCCTAAGGTGGTTTCGGATTTTCATCTTTTTTTTTTTCAATCTCTTTTTCCCTCCGGTCACGGTCTGGGGGTTCTCTCTCAGTCATCCTGCCTGTTCCTGCCCTGTCTGAAGTCCACCTACCTGTACCTCCTCTCTCCCTGCTCCTCTGTCCACGATCGGCACCTCCGGCTTAACCCCTCTGGGGTGGGGCAGCCCTTCCTGTTTGGGTGAACATTTAGACAGACTCCGATGTGGGAGAGGACCCGGATGGAGGAACCTGGAAGGCCAGGCAGGATGGACTCGGCCTTGGGCATGGGGACAGGTGCCGTCACCTATCCCTCAGACTGGGCTTTTCCTTGTTCAGGAGATCCCTCCGCCCTTCCATGCGTGTGCACGTCCTCGATGCAAGGTGTACACGGCAACCCCTGCCTGCATCAGGGCACGCGGATTATGAGCATGCTACAGCACCTCTGGTCTCCACCAGGAGCCGCTGGCATGCCAGGCAATCCCCGACCTTCCCCCTGGGGAGGAGAGCAGCCTGTCAGGTGCTCAATCTTCTCCCGCCTCTGCCGACCCCCAGTGTCCTAGCTCGCTTCCGAACGCGGGTCACCGGCGCAGCGCAAGGTGTGGCGTCCAGCGCCTCAACCCTCAGTGCCACCGGGCTGGCTCCGGATTTTCATCTTAACCAGTCTATGACTTTGCCTGTGTTTTTCACTGACCATTCTTCTTCAGGTGAGAGAGGATTGCACAGTGTGGATGTGAAAAGGGCACTTAGCTATTATATAGAGCATACTAAGGGCCACAGGAAGGAGTCTACCCAGTTGTTTCTCACTTATGGTGAGGTGGGAAAAGGTAAACCTGCCATGAAAAGATCTGTTGCCAGGTGGATTGTTTCTTGTATTCAGTTTTGTTACACAAAACTGGGAAAAGAACCTCCCTCAGGCCTGAGGGCTCACTCGACCAGGGGTACGGCTGCCTCCTTGGCAGCTGCTAGGGATATTCCTCTGTCAGAAATCTGTAAAGCAGCCACCTGGAAAACAGTTCACATATTCACCAAGCATTTCTCATTGGATACCCCATCTAGCAGTGTTGCTAGGTTTAGCACAGCAGTACTGCAGAGCCTGTTCCCAAAGTAGGTTCTGTATCCCCTCCTCCAGGGAGGAACTGCTTGGTAGTCTGCATGTAGTCAGAATACAGCAAGACTTTATGTTGTTTAAAGAAAAAAATACTCACCATAGTAGGGTTGTTTCTTCTAATGGAGTCTTGCTGTATTCTGACCTCCCTCCCTACCTCCCCCCTCAGAACCTAGTTTTTGGGGTGTGGGTTGGCAGGCACAGTGTTGCACCCTAGAGGTGCACCTTCTTACCCTTCCTGGCCAGGTTGGGTATTTCTGATTTACTGTTGTTATCACTATCTGCATAAGGTTCTTCTTGGGTTCTTGACTTGAGTCATCTGGACCCAAATTTTTTGTTGCCTATGGCCAAAATTTCAAAACAATTTCTATAGCTATTAGTTAGTTAGTATAGTGCTTGTAAGAATCTGACAGTTACATTAGAATGTACCAGGGACAGAGGTTTGAAAACTGAGCTGGAGCTCAACATTCTATGCTTTGGCATAGAGTTAACTCTTTCCTCTCCGGAGCAGTTTAAGTGCTGGGGCAAACCGCATATAGTCAGAATACAGCAAGACTCCATTAGTAGAAACAACATTAATATGGTGAGTAATTTTTTCTTGCCTGTAACTCTAGCCATACTATAGCTCTTCTTCAAAATTGTTACAGCGGCAGAGTCTGCTGTGGAGGGAATTTGCACTGTAAGGTAGAGGAGACAACAAAATAAACTTATCTGGTGGCATGTGTGGTTGGACTCGTATGTCTCCTGCCATAAGTCCTGGCATGCCACATTTCCCATGGCACATATGACTTACTGACTGAAATGAAGGTCATGTTCAATGCTGGTACAAAGGTAGTACCTTCAAAGGAGGCAGGACACCTGCTGCCACAGAGAGTAAGGGAGGTTTCTACAGTAATAAAATAACTGTGCTTAATCCCATTTGGACTTTTACTTCAAGGAGTTCTTGACACCATTGGGAAAACTTTGAAAAATGTAAGATTTAGACACAGTCCAGTGTATGTTTTATGTATTTCCTGTGATCCATTTCCCTTTTTCTATATTACTGAGGACAGATGCAGGAAAACAAGATCCTTGTCCCCAGGCTTTGTCTGCTCCGGCTGATTGTCAACACCTGACATACTGTCCTGTTTATGACATCATAATGCTGGCCACTGCAGCAGATTGGGATGTTGCTAACAGAACTGTGATGTTGGGTGTATAGAGCAGAGATACTGTTTTCATGCAACTGTCCTTAGTGATAAAGAAATAAGGGTGAGAATCACAGTAAACAATGAAAAAGAAGCTGAATTGTGCCAACGGTCTGTTACATATTTTTAAAGTATTTACGTCTGCATCACTACCTCTGATGCAAAGCGGAAATGTTGAAACGTTTATAGTTGATGTATTTTACGATTTGAGCACCCCATTTTCTTTATAGTTATAACCCATTAACATGAAACAGGATCACTGTCCCTTTGATGTCATCTGCTCTGACTGCTTGTGCACATCTGACTTCATAATCCTCTGTTTGTGACACCATAATCTTTTTTGTATTTATTTGAAATTGTTTTACCAGGTAATCATAGAGAAATAAGTAGAAATCACATTCACAGATGTGGCCCGGTGGGGTGGGTTAGGGAGGGATGAACGTACTGTAAATGACCAATAAAAGCAAAATATTAATCATGGCAGTTGTGGAGGGGTTGTGGGATAACAGACCAGACACCGAACTTCTGGTTCAACACACAAGCTCTGTGTGATGTTTATTCAAAATACAGGAAATAAGCTTCTGCAATGCCGTATTCCTTCTTCAGTACATCAGTTTGTAGCAACAGACTTTGAATGTCCTTTCTCTGCACTTAGCCAGCACCTACTGACACTGATCTCTGATCTAACCACTTTTCAGTGAAAACCCTTCATCCCTATGTGAGCCCCATTTGCTTGGGTAGTGGGGCTCAAAAAAACAAAATAAGCTTAAAACAAAGAACCTCAGTGCAGAAACTCTGAAAAAAAGGGTTACCCCAAAGTGAGTTGCCAACAAATCAAGTTTCAAAGAAATACATCATCATATATACTTCCATAATGCAAAGCATCATGGGATATATGCAAATCACCATGACATTTCAGACTTGTTCAGGTTACAGCAATTTACATGCATTTTAAATAGCACAACTAACTTAATTTCTATACTAGGCATCTAATACTTTTTACCATTATCAAAAATACCTAGTGCCATGGTATTTTCAACATTTACAGGTTTCATAAACATAAGGTATATACATCAAGGTATTTTATGACATAGTGCTATTACATACTAAATCCAACAACGATAAACACAACCTGTTTTACATATGCTTGGAGGTCACAACAATAACCTTCCTGTACGAGGACCTGAGAGGGAAAAGGAAAATTAAAGAGGACACTATAGCATAGTCAAGAAACGGAAGGGGGTGCCCATAGGTGACCAACCTTCTGGACTAGAAATTGTAAAGGATAGATTAGGTTAAGAAATACAAGAACTGTTACAACAGATTTAAGAAGAGGTCAGTCCTCAAGAGTGGCAGGAGCTCCCTATCACAGCAATATAGTGTATATATACAGGTTTGTAAAATGGGTGATGTAATTCTAGTGATCTAATTGTCTGAGAGCATCACCTGACTGTCTGGTTATCCGAGCATGCCTGGACAGTCTCCTCTTACTGGCCCAGTAAGAGTTATGAAAAGAAACACTGGAGTGCCCAAGAAAACTGTCAGATGGAATGAGAAGCAGATTGAATGCTGTCAGGCCAAGAGGCAACCTCCAATGTTCAGAAGTGGCTATTAGCCATGAAACGTCAACTTTATAATGGGTGGATGTTGTGAATAAAAGATTGAATGTTAAGAATAAGGAGTTGCTCCATAATTCTTTGTGTGATGTATGGAACCGTGATTGGATCCTCCTGTCTACCACATATTGTATAATGCAAGGGCATCCTGAGTACTTAGTAGCATTACAGAGTAGGTGGGCCAAGCGGTTCTTTTCTGTCAATTGTGTGTTTCTATACGAAGAACAGGTTACAGAACAGGAAGTTCAAAATGATAAAGTACTGGGGCCAACCGGTCAGCACAGGGGTAGCTATACCGCTCCCGATGCCATCAATCTGGATTTGGGAATGTGCCTGATTCACTGGAGAGCTGGCAGTGGAAGAGGGTTTCCACCTCCCAGCAGACGTTCGCCCTCTCCAGGAAAGCATGGTTCTTGGTTCTACCACTCAAGCGCCTCCTGTAATAGCATAGACAATGCAGGAAGCATGGACAGCAGTGAGATACTAAGTCAGTTGACTCTGCACTAACCTGTCGCATGCATAAAGACACACGCTTATGCTGCCAACTCAAGGGGGAGGGAGGGAGAACAGAGGGGAAAACTGCAAACCAGGAGCAGGATAAAACCTGCACCTCACAGGCCCTGCACCTACGGATCAGGCTCCAGCTCCACACATGTGGGCTTGTTACTGATGGGAGATTGCCCCTTGTCCCACACAGGTCACCCCAAGGGGTATGCCTCAGGGCTACCTGCAGTTGAAGCTTATTTTTACGGATGGCAGAGTGACAGAGCTGGGCGATACAGGCTGAAGGGTGCAAGGGCTTGATCAGTTGGGGGTGTAAACGCCCATCATGAAAAGTCCCAGACGTCATTATGAAGCTGCCCCTGAGTAGTGCAGAAGTATAATTTTACTTGATTTGTTCCTCATTATTTTATATTTCTTCGGTTTATCCTGCCATCTCTCTCTCTTCTGTTATCTTACGCTAAGTGTTGCCAGTGGCGTCTCCCAGAATTTGCTGTGTGCACAAGCTGTAGTTGGTCTCAATAAGGCGGTGGGGATGGCGGCCGTCATAACATAGCAACTAATAGCTCCAGTTAATACAGCTTGTAATAGCTGATTGGCAGCTGATTACCAACTATGACTTCATCCACTGGAGATTCTGGAATTACAGACTTTTTCATGGTGGCCGTTCCCCCTTTAACATTAGTGCCCAGTACAGTACACGGGTGATTTATGATGACAGGTGTAGGTCAGCACCCAGAGCAGATTAACTTCAGGGGACAATGGTCCTGTTTTCCTGTTACTGTGCATAAACAAGTAAATAAATAAATACAGCGCCTCTTTTTTTAAATTTATATTTTATTATTTTCATGAATTGGTAGTCACATTCAATACTCGGAGCATTCATTTTGTATCAGGGTTAATTAATGGAATTTTTGGACTTCTAAAAGTGCTGTTGGAGCTGGAGAGTTTTTGACACCATGGTACATTTACATTAGGAGTCGATTTTCACACTTTCTTATACTTGGGAGGATATTCCTTTAACATTAATAAAAAATAAATTGTTTCAAATGATAGCCCTGAGTGCCACACAGTGGTGACAAAAGTCTTTATATATTGTCCAGAAATGGAGAGAGTGGCCATGTGAACCATGAAAATTCAGAAAGGACCAGAAAATGCATCATTCACCGTAGCAGGTGCATAAAATACACACTTGAAATGACTCTATGCACAGCCATTGTAAATTCTGAAAATTTACCCTGCCATTTAAAAAGACGCATTCATGTATAGTGGCTGACATAGTTTGAAAACCCAAGACGTTCTTTCAAATGAAGCATCGGGCTCACTTGTAGCTGGAAGCACTCCAGTGATACAGATGACTGAGTCTGTTTAGTAGTAGTACTACATTGCAGCCATTTGTAGAGTATTTGTGATGTCATTGAGGAACAAGCTGTGATTGACGCACTGTAGTCGGGCAGAGCTTGTTCCCCGATGACATCACAGTGTTCTAAAAATGGATGCAGTATAAAAGTAGCAGTACTAGATTAAAAAACTGGATCTTTTGCAACAGTTTGTTCCTTGTGCTCTGTTGAGCACTTACCTGGTAATCTTTCTTGTTTTCGCTGTACTTTCGCCCCGTAATTTGCTCAATTTTTCTACATTTTTTGTTTACATTTTTCTCACCCGCCATGTTGAACTGGAACCCTCTGCTGCCAACCGTGCATGCGTATGACTCGCAGCACTACACTGGGATCAGTGAGAACGCACAGCACAGGGTCCCATGGAAATGAACAAAAGACCTGATGCAAATGAGGGGGGAGCTCGGCTGCAAATTAGGCACCAGCTATATTTGCTGTGGATCCACAACAATGGAAATAAGATTTTTATTTTTTTTTTCACATAGGTAATGTTATGCTTTTTTTTTTTTTTTATCCCCGAGTCGTGCGTCTCGACGTGATGCATGTGTGTGGTATGCACACATCACGCCCTACGGCACATGTGTCGCTTTGTTACCACCTGCATCTGCCAGTGGACCGCCATCCGGTGGTAGCAGGACTACGGGCAGATGACCCCTCCCCCCCGGGAGAGGAGAGCCAACGCTCGATCCTGCTCCCACCCCTGTGCCAGCACCTCGACAACCCGAGGTCATTCCTGAACTCAGGTCACTGGCATAGCACAAAGTAAGTCGTCCAGCGCCTCAGCCCTCAGCGACACCGGGCCAGCCGGGAATAAATTCTTAAATATCTAAAATAACTAAAGATCACTAGGAAAAAAATATTTGCTCTTAGCCCCCCTTCCCCAGTAGGAGAGCATCCCTATGGTGCTCTTGAACCCTCCTTGCTGGCCTCCGCTCCTGTTGTCCTTGGCTCTGGTGCGAACCCAGGTCATTATCGTGCCAGACGATCCCCCATTGCCTGGCGCCACGTTCTTCCGTTTTAACGGCTCTCTTTACTTGGTGAGAGACCTGTGCAACCATAAAGGTATTTTGGGTTGCCGTATGACCTCCTGGCAGCTGCAGGCAATTTTCATCTGTTGTTCTGTGGCAAGTGGCATTTCAGGGTGAAGTTAGAATTTGAATTTGACAAACAAATAAGAGGGGAAAAAAAACAGTTCTAGGAGCGTGGATATGTTGTTCATCCACACTGTCTGGCATGTCCCTTTCCGCTTTAAATCTGGCCGGAAAGACTTCAAGCTGGCTCCTCCCACCCACCCGGGTTGTAAATACCTTGGCTCCACCCCATGACGCCAGATCTTCCTTTCCGCTGGAAGATTTAGGTTCCCTCGCGCTACTTCTGCAGTTCGTAGGCCCTGGATTCTCAGCTATGGTTTTCGCCACAATCGCTTTCTTTAAAACTCATCAGAGTTTACAATTCCGATCCGAGCGCATCGGACATGGAGGACAAGTCATCCTCTGGATTTTGCCGGTGTCCCTGCTGTCAGAAAATGTTGCGCACCGATCCCCACCTCTTGTGTCTCTATTGCTTGGGTGACATGCATGACACTACTTCTTGCACCATTTGTTTGGCCTTCCATCCCAATATCCTGGACAACCGCAAGGCGTGCCTAAAACTAGGGAGACCGGAGCTTCGCAACCCACCAGTGAAATCAAAGGAGGCCAGGTGGGTGGTTTCCGTGGCCGCGGGATCCGCCGATCAGCTCGAACAAATGGCGGCTTTCGAAGAGGAAGCTGCTCAAGCTTCAGCCAGCCGAAGTTTTTTTGTGCCTCTTAACCTGGGCTCCACCTTCACTGGGTCCTTTCGGTAGCTGTGCCAGTCTCTCCCCACCAGGGGTGAGGCGCCCTCGGGCTTGCACTCCTCCTGCCCTAAGAAAAGGGACAAGGACTCTAAATCTTCTTCTGCCCGAAGAAGATGTTCCTGGGACCGAGAGCGGTCCGATTCCCAGGATCTTGCAATCTCAACCTCGGTTGGGATTGCTTCATCGGCTGCCAGCTTCTCGGACCTTCCATCAGACCAAGGCACTGAGGCTGAGGACATGGCCAAACCGGCCAAGATTACTCTCGACCCGATCGAGCCATTGTCGCCGACTTCCGTCGACGACTCCTTGGAAAGGACACCTATTCTTTCCTTCCCTGATGAGGAGGAGACCCAGCCCTCGGGTATCCCGATCGAGGGAAAGGTGCCGGAACCTCGATTCTCACTGACTCCGGCTTCTCCCGATCGAACCAGCCGACCCCGTTGGTCTCGATCGAGGACTAGGACCCCTTTGGTCAAAAAAACGAAGAAGGGTCACAAGCACTCTAGAAAGAGGTGACGCCACCGATCCTCATCCTCCATGGACGAGGAGAGACTTCCACGGAAACTCCATTGAAGTTATGAGGATCTCATGTGGCAACAGCTGATTCTGACCGGTCAGAAGCTGGCTCCACCGGCACCACCGGCCATTACTTGGCCACAGCCTCTTGGGCTGACGCCGATTCCTCTGGAACCGAAGATTCCGGTTCCTCCACCAGTAGGGCCGGTACGCATTCCAGCTTGGCCTGTTTTGATCTCCCCACCGATTTTGGTGGAACCACCGCCTAAGCAGCCGCAGGGAGGGGCTCCCTCGAAAGAGGATAGGACAGACACCGGCCTTCTCCGTCATCTGTCTATTACGGTGGTCCCCGATTACCCTCGGCGTATCAAGGGAGACATAGGTGGGAGACCCTTATATCCCGATTCTTCGGACTCAGATGCCGCTGGTCTGCACTCACATCCGGGGGATAACGAGTCCTCAGTGGCAGGCTTGGAGGAAGGTCCTTCTTCCTTTCAGGGCATCCTCTGCCTCATTTCAGATTCAACCGGAATGCCCTTGGAGCCCATCCAAAAGAAGACAGAGTACCCCCTCACGGATATCCTCAAGAGGGGGGATACCCAGACGGAGGCCTTTCCAGCCCGGCCCTTGAGCTATGGCAACGCCCTGCCTCTTGCCCAGCTCCTTCTGCTCACATGGCCTGCAAGTATACGGTACCCATGGGGTCCCTAGCGGGTTTCACAGAGCATCCCTCGGCCGAGAGCCTTGTGACTGCTTCTTTATTTAGACACACGGGTAGCTCAGCTGACACTGACCGCCCTCCAGACAAGGAGTCCAAGTATATGGACCATTCTGCCCAGAAGGTTTATGCGGCCTCATCCTTGGGCCTTCGTCAGGTCAGCTCGGCTGTGATCATGGCACACTTCTCTCATGCCCTTCTGGGGTCACTAGATGAAGTCTTCCCACATCTCCCAGCAGACATGCAGACCACGGTTAAGCAGGTCCGTGACCAGGGCCATGCTGTTGTGAAACAGCAGCTCCAGATGGCCCTGGACATTGGAGATTCCTGTGCCCGCTCCGTAGCAGCCGCAGTGGCCACTCGCCGCAGGGCCTGGCTGAGGTTATCCTCCTTTCCGACGGATACTCAGCACAAGTTAGCTGACGTGCCCTTCCTCGGCACCGACCTCTTTGGTCTGGGAGTGGCATGTCACCTCCAGCGTATAGAGCAGTTCAGTGCCACCTTGGATGCTACCTCTGCAAAGGGTTCTTTGGGCAAGAACCAGCAGAAGCGCAAGAAGAAGCCTTTTCGGCACTCTTCCCCTGCGGTTAGACAGCCCTCCTATCAAGGAGGTCAGCAGCAACAGCAGCAGCAGCAGGCTCAAGCTTGGTGCCCCAGGCCCAAGCAGGGTCCTCAACAGCCCAGTAAAGGAGGCCGAGGTGCTGGTCCAGGAGCCTCCTCCTCCTCTAAGCCTGCTCAGTGACAGGTCAGGGGTTGCCACCCCTGCACCCGTCACGCCAGCTCTGGGTCCTCCTGTGGGGGGCCAGCTCTGCCACTTTCTTTCCGCCTGGTCCGGTATCACTTATGACAGGTGGGTTTTGGAACTGGTCGGCCAGGGACTGCCTCTAGAATTCGAGCAGTACCCTCCCAGCCGAGCCCGTGCCCCACGGGAGGAAAGGATCTCAGCTCGCACTCAGTTGGCCCTTCGGGACGACATTGCTCAGCTCCTCCGCAAGGAGGCGATAGCTCCAGTGCCGGATCCTCCTATGGACCCTGGCTTCGTGTCCAGGTACTTCCTGGTGCCCAAGCGGACGGGGGGTTGGCGCCCCATCCTAGATCGCCACGACCTGAATCAATATCTCAGGTCTCGCACCTTCCAGATGGTAACTCTGAACCAGATCATACCATCTCTGGAGCGAAACATGTGGTTCTGTTCACTGAATCTACAGGATGCGTTCTTTCACATCCCAATCCGTCCGTCCCACCAGCGGTTCCTCTGCTTCAGGGTCGAAGGGACCCTGCACGAGTTCTGAGCCATGCCGTTCAGCCTGTCATCGGCCCCTCGGGTCTTCACCAAATGCATTGCAGTGGTGGCAGCCCATCTACAGCGTCAGGGAGTTCGGATATACCCCTATCTCGATGACTGGCTCTTGGCAGGTTCCTCCCTTCAGGAGGTGGAGAGGTCCAGGGATCTGGCCCTCCGAACCTGCTCCCAACTAGGCCTCCTGATCAACGAGGCCAAGTCAGAACCTGTGCCCTCTCAGGTGATGGGCTTTATTGGGGCAGAGCTTGACTCTTGCCAAGCCAGAGCTTGGCTCCCGGCGGACAGGGCGCAGGTTCTTTCCTCCTTTGCCCAATCATTTCTGGTTAGGCACTTGCGCCCTGCCCGGGACTTTCTGTGCCTTCTGGGCTACATGGCGGCGTGTACCTCGGTGGTCCATTGGGCCAGGTGGCACATGCACCCCCTTCAATGGGAGCTGGCTGCCCAGTGGACTCAGCGATATGGTCACTTCGACCAGCTGATCACTGTAACCCAGAAGATATGGGACGCTCTCCAATGGTGGACCGTCCAAGACCAATTGCAGGAAGGGATCCCATTTGTCCGCCCCGAGCTGACGGTCGTCCTGACTACCGATGCCTCTCTCATGGGCTGGGGAGCCCACATGGGGGACAACAGGGCCCACGGGTTCTGGACCCCCGAGGAGTCCCAATGCCAGATCAACCTGTTGGAGCTCAGAGCAGTCAGACTGGCCCTGTCAGCTTTTGCTCCTCAGCTTCGGGGTCAAGTGGTTCAAGTCCAGATGGACAATACCACGACGATGTACTACCTCAACAAACAGGGCGGCATGCACTCCCGTCTGCTATGCAAGGAGGCGCTCCAAATCTGGACCTTCATCAGCCGGTTGGAGGCGGATCTCCTTGCCATTCATGTGGCAGGGGTCTCGAACCAACTGGTGGATGCTCTCAGCCACATAGGCCAGACATCCTACGAGTGGTCTCTCCATCCAGAGGTAGCTTACAATCTGTTCTTCCGTTGGGGCAAACCATTGGTGGACCTGTTTGTCTACAGGGAGAATACCTGCAGTGTCAGTGGCTCAGTAGGTAGCACACTCGCCTCTGAGGCCGGGAGATCAGAGGGCTGTGGGTTCAGTTCCCACATCTGGCACTTGGGTTAATATCCCAGTACTGACACTGTAATGCAGCATGAGAGGGGTGTTGCATTTCTGAGGTGCCGCCTTCGGATGAGATGTTAAACCGAGGTCCCATCTGCCTGGATTAGTGGTAGTTCAGGTGGATGTTAAAGATCCCATGGCACTTATCGAAAGAGTAGGGGAATTTCCCCGGTGTCCTGGCCAAATTTCCCTCATTCACTAAAAATACCACCAACAGCTTAATCTGGTTCAAGATCAGTTGGCATTCATCTGTATCCTACTCCCCCGGGTCGTGCCTGAAAATAGGCAGGATTTGTCTAGCGCACTTACCCGGTCAACAAAAGCTAAATAAATAAATAAAATAAATACCAAGCTGAGACTGTACCATGCCCGCCCCCCCTCAGCAGGGCTCGCTGCAGGGGAATGCCTTCTTGAGGCCATGGACCCCAGGCCTCTACACTTTCCCTCCATTTCCCATGATCCACAAGGTGCTTCTCAAGGTGAGAAGGGACAAGGCGAAGGTGATTCTGGTAGCCCTAGATTGGCCCCGCCAGTTCTGGTATCCAGATCTCATCAGCCTCAACTGCTGGGCCCCGGAGCGGCTTTGTACTCGCCCGGACCTGATATCATTGAATCACGGGAAGGTATTCCATCCGGACCTTCAATCCCTGCACCTCACAGCCTGATACCTGAGTGGCTAGAGTTCCAGGCTTTGGGTCTTTCTGAGGATGTCTACACTGTCATGGAGGCATCTCATAAGGAATCGACCAGGAAATGTTATGCCTCCAAATGGAAAAGGTTTTCCGTTTGGTGTCAGGGTAAGAGTCTGGACCCCTTATCCTGCTCTGTGGCCAACATTTTAGACTACCTTTGGTTTCTCTCCAAAGGGGGTCTACAGTCATCAACCCTTAGGGTGCACCTGGCAGCCATTTCTGCTTACCGGGTGCGGGCCGGTCAGCCGACATTGGCACAGGAGACAGTGGTCGGGCGCTTTTTCAAAGGCTTGGATCACATATCCCCTCCGGTGCATGAACCTCCACCTCCATGGGATGTCTTGCTGGTTTTGGCAAAGCTCATGGGCAAGCCATTTGAACCCATGCACAAGTGTGAGCTGTCACACTTGTCATGGAAGACGGCCTTCCTTGTGGCTATCACATCAGCCAGAAGGACAGGGGAACTCCAGGTGCTGTCGGTGGACTCCTCTTATCTGATCTTTCACAGGGACAAAGTTGTCCTACGCCCCCCACCCGAAATTCCTTCTGAAGGTGGTGTCAGAGTTTCACTTTAACCAGGTGTTGACTCTGCCAGTATACTACACCTCGGACGCCGAGTACAGGCTCCATACTTTGGACCTGAGACGTGCTCTTTCCTATTATAAGGAAAGGACGGTGGAAATTCGTGGAGAGGTTCGCCAGCTGTTTGTCACCTATGCTGAAGCCGCTTCTGGCAGGGCAGCTAAATGGACCACTGCGAGATGGATTACATCATGCATAGGTCTGTGCTATGAGTTGGCTGGCAAGGAGCCTCCCAGAGGGATAAGAGCTCATTCTACCCACCATACTGCTGCATCGGTGGCTGCTTCCAGGGACATCCCTATCCAGGAGATTTGTCGGGCTGCTACCTTGAAGTCAGCAAACACCTTCATTACCCACTACCACATCGACCTTGAGTCACGCCGGGATGCTGGTTTTGGGGCCTCGGTTCTCCAATCTCTGTTTCTTAAGTAGGGGGTGTGCGCCTTGCCTCCCTCCTCCCGGAGAACTGCTTGGAGTCTGCCAGACAGTGTGGATGAACAACATATCCACGCTCCTAGAAGAACAGGTTACTCACCTGTAACAATAGTTCTAGGAGTGGTATATGTTGTTCATTCATCCACACGCACCCACCCGACCTCCCCGGCTTTAGGCGCACCACCTTGCTTCCAGTGGGCTAAGATCTGGCGTCATGGGGCGGAGCCGAGGTATTTACCACCCGGGTGGGTGAGAGAAGCCAGCTTGAAGACTCTCCGGCCAGATTTAAAGGGGAAAGGGACATGCCAGACAGCGTGGATGAACAACATATACCACTCCTAGAACTACTGTCACAGGTGAGTAACCTGTTCTTTTCAATCCTTGGAACATTCTTGGATAATAATGTTCTACACAGACAAATAACAGGAGAAAAAGAAAAATCAGTAGTGATATCGCACCCACTATAAACTCTTTTGTTAAACAACACTTCACAATATACAGTAAAAACAAAATGCTTGACTCCCATGGATATCCTTATAAAGATGATCCCGTGCATAAGATTTTTAATGATTTCTTACATTTGCTGTGTCTGTAATAACATCTGTTATTTCCACAGTTCTTCTGTCCTAATACTACAGTATTTATTTACATTTGTATTTTATTTTAGGAGTTCAACGTGCCGATCCTCTGTATGACGAGAGGTTTATTCTATGGCCTCGGAGCTAGGCGTGAAGGAGGATGGTTGCTATGAAGAGCTGGCAACGCCTCTCCACCTGCAATACCTGGAGCGGGCCCTCCGGTTAGAACACTTCCTGAGAGAGACCACCACCATCTTCAGCAGAAGCATCTCCAGGTATGGAGCCCAGCCTTCCTAGGAAGACTTCTCCTTATTACAAATCAATGTGTCCTTGAATTGGGAATGGGGGGACACAGAAAGGTTAAAAGGTGAGCATGTCGGGCTGGCCCAGTGGCATGGTGAGCTGGCATGCCGACCGGACGCCAATATCATTACAGCGAACACGTTGATGCCGACAACATCGACAGTGTGCTATAATGGTCCACCCGAGACCCCAGCGCTCTGTCTCCTGGTCCTGCATCCCCTCCCTGAATCAACTCCTACCTGGAGTTGGAATCCTATAGTTCAGGGGTGCAGGGAGTTCAGGGGCAAAGCCCCCGATAGAAGAAGTACCAGGTTCTCGTGCCAGATTTATTTATTTATTTTAATGTATTCTTTTAATCCCCCAAGCCGCTAGCCGCCCGGTATTTTCGGCCCGGTCACGGAGTCACGACTTCCACCCCTCATATCGGCCACTGGGTCCCTCCGAAGCCCCATGGCTTTCCCCCCCACGGCGGGGCTGCGGCGCTCTCCCTGCATGCCGCAGACCTTCAGATAGGTCGGAGGGCCCCAGCCTGAGGGGCCACCAGCCGCGGGCAGGGCTTCATGTAGGGTGGCCAGCGGCTGTTCTTTTCCGCTTTCTGGGGAGGCGGGCAGTGCAGTGACGCCCAGCGCCCGCCCCACCTCCTGTCTGAACTGAGCCGGTAGCTGTGCAACCCAGCTCCGCCAGGGTCCCACATGCCGGCACTACCCCACCTCCCCTGGAGAAGGGAGAGCAGTCCATAGGACGCTGTATCCCTCGCTGGTCTTCCAGCGACCTCGTCCATTCCCCAACACGGGTCGCCGGGCGCCGTGAGTGGAAATCCAACCGCTGCACCGATGGGCCGGCCTTTTCTGCCAGATTTATGTCAACCACAACTTGCGGTCGACTTAAATCCATCACTGTGATGTCGGTCAACAACATAGTTGTTGAACCGGCATCGTAGAACTTGGCGAGCTAAGACACTGCCTGCTACACCGGCTACCCGGGTTTGGGAATGGACCAGGGTTGCTTGTGGGCTGCCGGGGGAAGGAGAATTGAACATCCATTGACAGCTCTTCTCCTTTCAGGGTGGGTGGTCATTGTGTGCTGCTGCTTGGCTGCCACTTAGGGGAGACTAGGTGATGCAGCATGTGGTCACCTCTCGAAGTGTCGGGTGTAGCCATCGAGAATGTGCGGTGTCTTCACACTGTGCGCCTATGCTATTGCATGCACGCCGACCTTGGGGAATGGAGCGAAAATCAAGATGGAAATGCCCCCAGTCGACAGGATGACTCCAGCTGCTTGCAGGCCCCCGCAGTTGATGATTCAGGCCACCGCTGACTAGATCTGTGCCTCGGTGGAAGTAGGAAACCTTTGCTGACCCCACCAGTGGAGGTAAGCCCTGAGCAGAGTGGTGAGGTAAGTCCTGCGAGAAGTTGAGGGGACAGGGCTGGGGCTGCTGGTACAATACGTGTCGACTGGGATGAAAGGAGTATAAACAAAGGATGAAATATTTAAAAAAAAAAAAAAGAAGATGGGCATGTCTTCTTTCAGCTGATGGCTGTATTAATAACCTAGTGTTTTTTGAAGGCACTTATTACTTCAGGAACGTGAGGTGCAACCATAAGAAGTAATTTTTTATTGCACAGCAGCACTCAGCTGTTGACATCATCTCTAACAGTCATTCCCAAACCTGAAAACCTGATGTCTTCAAGTACTGTCTCCAGAACTATACTGGTGACCACAATTGTTTTTTCACCGCCAGCCTGCCAGTACAATAAATCTCTTTTTACACAGTAAACAGTAATTCAGTTCCTGCTGATATCTGCCTTGAAAGTTTGTCTCCCATGTGTAGTATAAATGTGAAAAATCTGCATTCCCGTGGCAGTTTTCATTTCTGAGTAATTTTGTCACCTCAACAAACCATGCTGGTGGCCACTTTTGTGAAACCTGGTCTATAAGAATTGCTTGTCTCTAGCTTACTTCTGTTTTAGTTCACTCCTGTAGATAGTAGAGTGGCTACGAGGACCAAAATTCAAGTGGGAAACAGCAGCATGTTACGTGCTTTTTTTTTTTTTAAACTTTGTCTTTATTGTTATTTGCAATAGACATGTAGTCAAATCTCTGGAGGCAGTACATGAGGATGTAAAAAGAAACAAGTCATTCCACATGAGGGCGTCATCCCTCTTAATACATGCAAGTTAAAATTACAACATACTGTGTCAATTAATATGTCACTTGGGGGGAATCAGTACATAAAAAATAGAACCATGAGTAAAATTAGACATTTAGTGCAGTTTGAAAAGTCCATGAGCTGCTTGATATTATAGTCCTTCCTGAAACATTTAGAACTCTGTATCCTGTACAAAGGAAATGAGGGCATCACGTAAAACTTGTTTATTAGGACCCTTACTGGTGTCCTCCTAGATAATGTCTAAAGCTCCGAGTTATTTAACCTTTTTAAATGCCTGGCAGTGAGGCAAGAAAACCACAACCATCTGTAAGAAACTTTCTATAAGAGGGCATCCGGAGCAAAATAGCCTACACTTTGAGCCCCAAACAGTATTAACTGTGTCAAAATGAAAATTTTAAATGTTTAACAGGACCTTACATTTGAGTTGACTCGCTAACTAAATTAGCAAGAGACCGATCCCCGAGAGGGGAAATGATCATCTATAGCAGCCTACCGAGCACAACACATGCAGTACTATATAGTACTTTTATTTAATAATATACTTTCAGTCTCAATCAAGGTTGCAGGATCAAACAGGAATTGGGCAAATCTGTAACCTGGCCCACCAACAGACAATTCAAGTCTCCCCTTCTTCATCTTCCTCCTGGTTGGTCTGATCTGGAGAGTCCCTCCGTCTAGGTGGTGGTGGGCCCACTTCAGGGCCTCACTGGAATTGGAGAAAATGAATACCTTGCCTTTGTACAGGATCTGGAGTCGTGCTGGAAACAGCATGTTGTGATGTTGTGAGAGATAGCTGCTTCCCTCAAAATGGCCTGGACACCGTCAAAACGTTTTTTCTTTTGCTGGGTGGCATAGACAAGGTCCAGATAGATTCGGACCTGTGTACCATCAAGGAGCAGTATTCTCTTGTGGTGTGATAGTGCCAGAACAAAGTCTCATGATCCCACACCATCTAGGACAGCAACTATAGCCCTGGGAGCCTCGGGACTCTCGGGATGTCCCCTTGATGCAACTCGATAAATTTTTTGCACTTTTATATGGCAATCTGAAAAGGGTTGTTCCAGTTGTTGCTCTAGCTAGTCATAAACAAAAAGGCCCAGGTGGTCCCCCGCACTCTGTTCAGGCATGCCCGCAATTCGAAGATTGGCCACCTAGGCTTGATTTTCAAAAGCCTCAAGTCTAGAGCGGAGGTGCGTAATTTCCTTGACTAGCATAGTGGTAGTGCCCAGGGCCACCTCTAAGCAATTACGGGTCTCCGTGGCTTTTGTTTTTTATCGCTGTAACCTCTGTTTCCAGAGTAGTAACTCTATTTGTCATAGATTCAAATTTCTCTGCCAGCACAGACACCATAAATATAAGGCGATTGATTTTAATACCTTAAGTTTGTGAAGTTTCTCCCCCAGCAACAGTGTCTTCAGCTGCAAGACGGCCTTGAGTGGACCGTGTGGCTGGGGGTCCTGGAACATTTCTTCTTTTAACCCCAGTAATGCTCAGGATATTCATAACTTTATGCAGTAAGCCTGGAGGGTTGGACTGCCTGGGGAGATGGAACATATGTAAATGAGTAGAATTCTTTGCACATGAGCATCTTTCAAATACTGCCTCTACCAACTGTAGTGTTCTAACCTCTTCAGATTTTTCTTTCCGCCACATGAAGAAGATTCAAAAGCCATAAACACTTGAATATATTTAATTTCTTTTACTGCTTCTACTAAATGTCGGTAAAAATCTTGTTTATTGTTTAAATTATTTTTCCGGTTCTTCGCGGTTCGGTATAACTGTGAGGGAACCGGGTTAGTTATTTACTTTCATCAGGGTTCTCTGATTAAAGAGCCTTTGATTTAGTGTATTTACTAATTAGTTTTTTGTGTATATTTTACTGTTTTTGTAACCGCTTTTATTGGTTACAGAACTACTGATCTGGTTCATTTGTCATCTCTTCGGTTTGGTTCCTCTGTTCCTATCAGTTCTGGAACCGACTGCAAAAAAAAAAAAAAAAAAAAAAAGTAACTGCATTAGCTCTTTTTATTTAGCGGTTAGTGTTTTTTCTCTTTGGGGCATTACCATGTCAGAGAAACCTAAATAGAAAACCGGAGAGCCCGGTTTTAAGAATTGTTTAAAATGTGGAGATGTGTTTGCTAAGGCAGACAAGCACACCTTACATGTGGCTTGTCAGAGGTTTGAACATCTGGACCAGGATTGTGAAATATGCAAAACTTTCCTGGATAAAACCGTGGAAAAACGCTTTGAAAGGCTCAATAAAAGATTTCCTAGGGGTCCCTCAGGCTCTGACCAGCTGACACCCCAGTCTGCTGTGGCTGAACCCACAAGTTTGCTTACCCCTGCCCCTGATATGGGCGAAAAAGGGGCAAAAAGAGGTAAAGAACCGGCTGACTCCCTGGTTCCCTCAAAGAAACTGAAGAAAGTGAAACCTGCAGAACCCTCTCCTGCTAAACCAGGGACTTATGCACAAGTGCCTGCTTTGGCCTCGGCTCAAGAAATAGCCCAGGCTTTTAAGATTAGCCAGGCACTACAAAACATCATCCCCCAGGTCCCCAGGCTAGCAGTGATGTGTTGCCCTCCTTACCAGAGGAGCAATTTTTTGAGGAGGATGATGATCCTTTTGAGGAGGATGAACAAATTCCCTCAGAGGTGTCCCCTGAGCAAGACTTTGGTTCTTCCCCCAGGGTATCCGAGGATTGTTCCTCACATTTTACATTTGTGAGGAGAATGGCAGATGCTCTGGACATTGCTACCATAGAGCAGATTGAGGATGAGGAAGAAATTGAATACTTGAATATGATGGGTTTGACACCCACAAAAGCTCTTCTTCTGCCAGTTTATAAATTGTTTTTAAAAGGACACCCTGAAACTTCTGCAGACTCCTAATTCTGTTCCTCCTATTGATAGGAAAATAAATAAAAAATATCAGTTGAACAGGATGGGAGCTAATTTCCTTTTCTCCCATTCAGACCATCAAGGGGTTATACAGCAGGCAGCCTGTGACAAAGCCAGAGTCCCCCTGTCTTTTCCACCCTCCGGACAAGGACTCCAGAAAAATAGACAGCATGGCCAAAAACTGCTATTTGTCAGCTTCTTTGGCCATGATACAGGCTACCTTTCAAGCTTATGCTGCCCAGTATCAAAAATCCGTGTGGCAGTCGGTATTGGACATGTCCATGAAAGCCCCCTCACCCTTGTCTGAAGACCTGACTGAAACTGCCAGGTTTGGGCTGGAGGCGGCTAAGTTCCAGTTCCAGATGGCTGCTGATTCAAATGATACTGTAGCCAGATGGATGGCTAACACTGCGGCACAGAGAAGGTTTGCTTGGCTCAGGGCCACGAACCTTACTCAGGATACTCAATTCAAGGCCCTGGACTTCCCTTTAGAGGTAAATTCCCTTTTTGGAGAATCCACTGTTGCCTACATGAAGAAATTGGATGAATATAAGGCCACTTATAGAAGCAACTCTTCTAAAGAGAGAGAGCTTCTTCATCCATTAGGCCCTATGCAAGGGGGGGCAGAGGAAGGTCTTTTATGACTAGACCCTTTTTCCAGCCAGTAGCTGTGCCCCAGTACCAGCATTATCCACAGCAGGGATACTCTAGGGGTAGGGGTAGAAGGGGCTCCAGGAGGGGCTCTCAGGCCCAACCTCAGCCTCAATCAAAGCAAAATCCCTGAGGCTCAGGCCGCCTCCTCCCTCCCTGTCTGAGGCAGACTGTCTCACTTCCTTCAGGCTTGTCTAAGCATCACCACAGACAAGTGGGTTCTGGAGGTAGTGGGACAGGGTCTGTCTCAAATTGTTACATCTCAGAGCAGTGAAATCAGTTCCTACCACCCTGAGAGGAGGAGGTTTTTACTCCAGATACTTCCTAACAACAAAGAAAAGTGGGGAGTGGCAGCCAATACTGGATCTCAGAGCTTTGAACAAGCATCTGAAAAAAACAAAGTTCAAAATGGCAACTCTGGCTCTGATATTGCCAACAATCCAAAAAGGGGACTGGCTGGATCACTGAATTTGAAAGACGCCTATTTCCACATCCCCATAAAGGAATCATACAGAAAGTATCTCAGATTCAGGCTCCCTTCGGGTCATTACCAGTTTTCAAATCTTCGCTTTGGCCTCTTCTCAGCACCTAGGATATTTATAAAATGCCTAGTAGCTGTGTGGCATATCTTCGAAGACAGGGAGTGACTGTCTTCCCATACCTGGACGACTGGTTGATGGTGGGCAAGTCACCAGACCAAGTAGGGAATTCCCTAAGAATCACCCAGCACCTCTTGGAGTCCCTGGAGTTTATAATAAATCAAAAGAAATCTGTTCTAACTCCTGCTCAAATTTTGCACTTCATAGGGATAGAAATCAACACACTTCAGGGCAGAGCCTTTTTACCCTTAGACAGGGTGCAAAGTCTTCAGTCAATAGCACATTCCTTCAGTCTGCACAAGCCAAAAACTGCAAGGCAGCTACTAGGTCATATGGCTGCATCCACAGGCACAGTGCAGGGATCCAGGTTTCACATGAGGGACATCCAGTTTCACATCAGGACTCACTGGAGTCAAAAGAGAGACCCTTTTTCAAAGCTTATTCCCGTGACAAGGGCACTATTAAGGGCCCTCTTGTGGAAGAAAGAATCCAATCTAAGGCAAGGAGTTCCTTTTCAGAGGGAGAATCCTTCTCTGGTCCTCACAACAGATGCATCCCTTTTGGACTGGGGCACCCATTTAGGGAAGCACATAACTCAGGGTACTTGGTCAGCAGAGTCCTTTTAGCACATGAATTTACTGGTGCTCAGAGCAGTGCTCCTAACCTTAAAGGCGTTTTCTTCACTGGTATTGGGAAGGGTGGTACAGATCAGAACAGACAATACCACCGCAATGTACTACATACACAAGTAGGGATGCACCAGATCAGGCCTCCTTTGCACAGAGGCCATGAAAATTTGGACTCTGGCATACTCTTTGAAGGTATCCTTACAGGCAGTCCATTTGCCAGGAAAGGACAATACCATGGCAGATGCACTAAGTCGCATCAACCAGGCCCATCATGAATGGACTCTAAACAAGCAGGTGACGCAAGTTATTTTCAGGAGATGGGGCACTCCAGAGATAGACTTGCTCACATCCCACCAGAACCACCAGCTACCTCAGTATTGCTGCAGACCTCCAGCACAGGGCACAGTCCCTCTGGATTGGTCAGGCAGGCACCTGTATGCCTTTACCCCATTCCCTCTGGTTTTCAGGGTATTACTGAAGCTAAGATGCCTCGCAGCATCTCTAATCTTGATAGCTCCAGATTGGCCCAGGCAGCCATGGTACTCTCTTCTGCTCTCCATGTCTGTTAGGAAACCAATACAGTTGCCTCTTAGGCACAATCTCCTGACCTCCAATCAGGTAACATTGTTGTACCCGAATCCCAAGTCCCTTCATCTCAAAGCATAGCTCTTGAGGAGTTAGAGTATGCAGATTTAAATATTTCAGAAGCTGTCTTAAATATTTTAAAAGGTTATAGAAAATCTTCTACAAAGAAAACTTATTCCTCCAAATGGAAGAGATTTTCTCTCTGGTGTTCAAGTATGGACCTTACACCAAATAAGGCTGGAGTTTCAGTTGTCTTAGACTATCTCACTCATGTGCATTCACAGGATTTGCAACCCAGTTCCCTAAAGGTTCATCTAGCAGCAGTATCTGCCTGCCTTTCTGCATGGATAAAGATGTCAGTGGCATCAGACAACATTTTTTAAAGATTTTTTAAGGGGTTGATGCATTTACACCCACCTCACAGAGCACCAGTGCCTGCTTGGGATCTGAACGTGTGTATAACCAAGCTCATGAACCCTCCTTTTGAGCCCATGGCTACTGCCCATCTGAAACATGTTACTTGGAAAACAGTTTTTCTAGTAGCTATTACATCTGCAAGAAGAATTAGCGAGCTCCAGGCTCTCTGCATTGATCAAGACTATATCTCATTTCGAACACAATGGATAGTATACGAAGAGTTCTGTTGTTACAAGAAATAGTTCGGTCCAGGAAAATCCCAGCGGTCGTCATAAGTGTAGACATGGAGAAGGCCTTCGATCGGGTCTCATGGCCCTTTTTAAGGGAGACGCTTAAAACGTTTCATTTTCCACCACAATTTATTGCATGCTTAGAAAAATTATACGCTTCCCTAAAGCTTACCTTAGATGAATGGTTCCCTGCTAGCTCCGCTGACCAGGCAAGGTTGCCCTTTATCCCCCTATCTTTTTGCATTGTTTATAGAACCCCTTGCTGCCTGCCTCCGAAACACCCTTTCGGTGGAAGGTATTCCAGTTGCTCAAACAGAATACAAAGTGGGGTTATTTGCTGATTATATCCTGTCAACTCTATTATCCCCTTCACAATCGATCTGGTCGGCATGAAAAGTACTCACACAGTTTAAGAAACTAACAGAATTCGAGCTAAACATAAATAAAACCGAGATACTAACCTTCAACTATTCTCCCCCCTCCCAGATTAAAAAGACTTTTCCCTTTAAATGGCGGACAACTAAAATAAAATACCTGGGTGTCCACCTCCCCTTTGACCCTGGAGTCATCGAGTTATCTAATTTTGAGCCTCTTACAGTTCAGATACAAACAGACTTGAATAGGTGGTCCACATTCTGTACCTCCTTACATCAAAAAATCTTAGCAATTCGCACTAACATCCTTCCACGAATTCTCTATCTACTTCAGACTATCCCTTATTTCCCCTCTAAATTTTATTTTACGCCTTGAATAAAATGATCCAAAACTTTATTTGGGGGAAAAAACGTCCCAGAATTAGATTACCCATTCTTAAATTATCCCTTAAGCAAGGCTGCCTGAATCTCCCAGATTTCCACTTATATGCACAAGCGGCATTGCTAAGAACCCTAATATTATGGCTCACGGCCTCATATAATTCCCCTTGGAAGACCATAGAATTCCAACTCAATGACTTACACGACAGAAAGAAGATACTGTTCTCCACAGACGGTAACTCCCTAAGCCCTTCTTCTTAACGGGTATTACAGCTCAAACCTATAAGCTTTGGAAACAATTAAGAAAAGCTGGCCCTTTTCAACAAATATTTGAATTTTGTAAATTAATTTCACAAGACGAAAAGTTCATCCCCAACTATGTGGACCAAGACTTTTCCAGATGGCGCGCACTAGGCCTATCGCACATATAACAGTTTCTTTCCCCCGGAGGTATTATTTGATACCTTATTATTTTGATGAGCTCCAATCTCAGTTTTCTCTAAGGCCCTCTGATCTTTTTCGCTACTTTCAAATTCAAAACCATATTCTTCGCAACAATATAATACCCCCTAGAATACCTACCCTATGCCGAAACTGCTTAAACTATTCATTGATGCGAGTGAGGGGAGAATGGGAACCCCATCTAATTGGCCTAATATATACAGAATTACGACCTGGTCTCCCTAATGCTACAATCCCAACTTTGTCCTCCTGGAATAAAGACCTGCAACTACAAATCTCTTCAGATTCATGGTTAAAAACAACATTAGTTGAGATAAAATCGACTTCATCTCCGTACTGGAGAGAGTTTGAATGGAAATGTTGCTCTAGATATTTTAGAGACCCCTCAGTCCTAATGAAATATCTCCTGGACACATTTGGAAGGTGCTGGAGAAACTGTGGGTGTCCCCGGGCCACCCTTTCGCACGTTTTCTGGACCTGCCCATACCTCATGCCTTTCTGGCTAACTTTTCAAAACAAACTAACCATTTTGTTCTCGGAACCATTTGAACTAACTGCCGAACAATTCCTCTTGGGGGTCTATCCGGACCATGCTTCCCCCTTGGAGAAGACCATACTCCCAATATGTTTTGTGGCCGCTAAGAAAGCGATCACAAGATGTTGGATGAGACCACAGATTCCTTCACTACAAAACTGGAGACAAATAATGTCTGAAATTTATAAAGCTGAGACTTTTAATCTTGAGCTACGAGGTGGTTCCATCCTTCAATTGCGAAAGTGGATCCAACATATTACCTCACTGAATTTAGATTTTACCCTTTAACCTCATCAGGACAAAATATGGGGCATTTAATTAATTATGAAGTATCCCCTCTTTATAATATCTCCCTGTCCAGCACTAGACCCATGGCTTCATCTATTAGGTAACCGAATGCATTTAAATACACTGGATATAACATTGAGTGTCTTTTGATATTTTTCCTTTTAAAAGAGAATCACACGTTTGTAACCATACTGCACATCATATGAATGTATTTGCAATCTGCTCTGTCCATTGTGTAGTTTGACGTAAAACTACTGAATAAAAATAAATTAAAAAAAGGACTATATCTCATTTCACAGAGATAAAGTAGTCCTCAGAACAAACAGACAGTTTCTTCCCAAAGTGGTTTGAGATTTTCAACTGAACCAATCACTCACTCTACCTGTCTTTTTCACAGACCATACCAGCTCTGGTGAAAGATGGCTCCATAGTCTGGATGTAAAAAGGACCATCGGCTATTACATGACAGCCACTGAAGACCATAGAAAGGATAGAAAACAACTATTCTTTACATATGGGGATGTAGGAAAGGGTAAACTAGCCTCGAAAAGATTCATTTCTAGATGGATAGTCCAGTGTATCCAATTCTGCCACACTAAAGCAGGTAAAGATTCTCTAACCGGGTTGAGGGTGCATTCTACAAGAGGGACTGCTGCCACTCTTGCAGCTGCCAGGGAGGTTCCCTTGGTGGACATTTGCAAAGCAGCTACCTGGAAAACAGTATACACGTCTACAAAGCATTGCAACTTAGACATTCTGTCCAGAAGTGATGCTAGGTTTGGCACAGTAGTCCTGCAGAGTCTGTTTCCAAAATAAGTTCTGTGCCCACCTCCAGTGGTACTGCTTGGTAGTCTGCATAAAGTTATGAATATCCTGAGCATTACTGGGCTTAGAAGAAAAAAAATACTTACCATAGTAATCTTCTTTCTTCCCAGTGATGCTCAGATATTCGTAACTTCTCTCCCTTTCCAGAACTTCAGCCTCTGCACTCCGCATGCTGGTACCACCAAGCCTTGTTGTTTTGTTGCATATTCTCTGCTTTTAATCATTTTAAAACAGGGATTTTTTTTCAATGTGTTCTCTTTTTGGGCTTTTCTTTGAAGTGGTTTGGTCAAATGTTGTTATTCTCCTTCCTTTGAAGGTTTTTTTCTTTTAAATTCCATGCTTTAATTAGGGGTAACCCCTCCTTTTGTTTACAAAATGTTAAAGTTACATTAGTCTCCTAATGCCTGACTTCCTGGCTTCTCACAAATATGAAGCGGTTAGAACACAACAGCTGGTTGAGGCAATATTTGAAAGATGCTCACATGCAAAGAATTCTACTCATTTGCATGTGTTCCATCTCTCCGGGCAGTCCAACCGTCCAGGCTTACTGCATAAACTTATGAATATCTGAGCATCACTGGGAAGAAAGAAGATTACTGTGGTAAGTAATTTTTTCTTTTTGCTCCTTCCTGCTGTGACTTTTCCTTCTTCGTATCACCCATTCTTATTCCACTGGTATTCCGATATTTGTTTTTAGTTGTGGATTCTGTCAAACCGCCACATAAAGTAGTATGATTAGACTTAGTTTAGAGTTGTTGTGGAGAGCTTTTACTCTAAACCTCCATCTTGCTTGGGCTCAACAGTGCCCCCCCCCCGTTACATGCTTTTGCAGGTTTCATGGGTATCCTGTTGCTCGAAGAACTCTCTCTCTCTCACAGTTTTGTGGAATCCAGATGACCTGCAAGTGTCAAGAGGCACAGTGAGGAAGTGGGGGCCAGCCCGGATATAACAATGTGTTCAGGAAACCCACACAGGTGGATTTCTGGTCTCTCCCTGGTCTCCTGAAAGATGCTGGCTCCTGGGGGGACCAATGGGCATGAGTACCCAATAGGTGTATAATGAGGATCACCAACTAGCATTCTCCCTTCCCTTGGTGCCCTGCTGCACTGCCACCTGTGGTCACCCAGATGACAGAGTTGCAACAAGGATGGTGTCCCTCCCTGTCCAGAGGAGGAAAGCATCCCTCCCCCCGGCTTGCTCCCCGATGATGCAGGCTCAGTCCCAAACATTGGTAACCATGTTGTGAGTGGTATTCCTAGCTCTGTCCTGACAGGCTGGCAAAACTCTTTTCAACTTAAGTGTGAATGTACCCTCTAGATCTACTGGCCTAAACTAGCTGAAAAGGTTCCTCTGATCCACCCTTATTCAAGCGAATGAGGAATAGTAGGTCACAGTGATTAAGATTTATCAGGATGAGAAGTGGGCACACGCTGCGAGACTGCAGAAGGCTGCTTCTGACAATAAACGAAACCTCTGAATGGTATTTATCACCCAGGGGTTGTTCCGAGAAGGATAGGTGCAGGTAACATGTAAACCTGTAGTTTCTGTAGAAAATTTGTTCCAAAAATGCCCGTTATCTACTGCCTCTGACGCCAGCAACCCAGGTTCAGGAGCGAACCTGGACTGATAGAAGGCCGGCCAGGGGAGGATAGGTGAGTGTCCATCTTCGGGGGTTGGAGGGATTCCGGTTTTCGCTGCAGCACTGTCACCTGGGTGACCACAGGTGACTGTGCCGCAGAGGTAAAGCACAGGGAGGATTAGTGTTGGTCTTCTGATATCTCAATGTCAGACACATCGTGTGACACTCGGGGGTGGGGGGGGGCCAGAAAATACCCATCTGCGCAGGATGCCACCTGCTACAGATCCCACACCACCATCTGAGTCTCTCTTTCCTCAACCAACACTTCACCTCTGATCAGGGATTAAGAAGTGGCCCTTTCTGTGGGGGGGGGTCTTCAGTGGGGGAACACAGGAAAGAGGTAAGTCCCAAGGAAGGTGGGTGACAGGGCTGGGCAAGGTGGAGGGGCTGAAGGGGGCTGGTTGGTGTCAGAGGTCACAAAGTACAGTAACTTAAAAAAAGAAAACTTCAGTTCTGTTTTTTCTTTTTTCATGTCGTCACCAGCTTTATGTAAATATAACAGTTACCCCTACTTTACACTGGTGGTTGTTGCCAGTTTTATCCTGTAAAATACTTATACTTAAAATAATTATTCTGTAATGAATACGTCTATTCTGTCTTCACCAGGAAGAAGGAAGGACCAGTGCCTTCAGGAGGGTGAAGAGGAGCAGGGGAAGGGAACATAGATGTAGTGATAGAGGAGGATGGAGTGAGGGAGGGGCTGCTAGCATTGAAGGCGGAAAAATCACCAGGCCCGGACAGAGTACATCCAAGTATACTAAGGGAACTGGCTGAGGAGCTGGCAGGCCTATTTAATAGTTCACTGGAGTCAGGCTTGGTACCGCAGGACTGGAGAACAGCACATGTGGTGCCCTTCCACAAAAGCAGTCCCAAGGATGACCCAGGGAATTACAGACCAGTCAGTCTGACCTCAATCGTGTGCAAGTTCATGAAGACCATACTTAAAGAAAGGTTGGTACAATAGCTAGAGGAGAATGGTCTCCAGGATGTGAGGCAGCATGGGTTCATGGGGGCAGATTGTGTGAAACAAATTTGATTGACTTCTTTGACTGGGTCACTAAGACAGTAGCGTGATAGACATCCTCTATCTCAGGAAGTTGGGGGACTCCGGGTTTGATAGAAGATGACCAGATGGGTGGAAAACTGGCTGAGGGACAGAACCCAGAGAGTGGTTGGGGGGAGAGTTATCTGGCACCAGAAAGGTCACTAGTGGGGTCCCGCAGGGCTTGATGATGGGGTAGGTGTTGTTCATTGTCTTCATCAGTGACACTGGGGATGGCATTAAGGGCAAAACATACCTATTCACAGACTACACCAAACTCTGCGGGAGAGTGGACACAGCTGAAGGGTTACAGGACCTACAGGGCTATCTGGAAAAGCTGGGAAGGTGGTCTGGGATCTGGCAGCTTGGCTTCAGTGCCAAGAAATGCAAAGTTATGCACATTAGAGCCAAGAATCCTAGGATGGAGTTTTGCCTGGGTGGAGTCCCGATATCTGCATCAAAGGAGGAGATAGACATGGGAGTGAAGCACTCCACGCAGTGAAAGAAAGCAGCAGCAAGGGCAAACAAGATGCTAGGCTGCATAGCTAGGAGATCAGTAGTAAGAGAGAGGAGTTTATACTGCCCTTGTACAGGTCACTGGTGAGGCCACATCTAGAGTTTAGAGTTCAGTACTTGTGTGCAAACCTCCAAAAGGACATTAACCTGCTAGAGAAGGTCTAGAAGAGGGCTACAAAGATGATAGTGAGTCAACAGGGTAAGGCTTACAAGGAGAGGTTGAGGACAGGAGAGAGAGAGAGAGAGGGGGGATGTGATTGAGACCTTCAGGTACTTGAAAGTGATAAATAAGGTGGATAAGGAGGGTCTCTTTAAGCTAAATGGCAGCCATAACATGAGGTGGCACAGTCTTAAGCTGGTGGGGGGGAGGTTTAGGAGGGAGGTCAGGAAGCACTTCTTCATGGAGAGGGTGGTGGACACTTGGACTTTGCTGCCAGTAGAGGTGGTCTTGTTGAAGACGGTAGACAGCTTCAGTAGAGGCTGGGATAGGCATGGGGTAAGGGAAGAATCATTGATAGGAAGGACGTAAAGGTTGGGAGGAGTGGGGGGCACGGTCAGTAGCTCAAGCTGTGGACCCTGCAGTACAAGCAAGCTAGATAGACCAAATGGCCTTCTGCTGGCTTCTTTGTATGTTCTGTGTAAAAGTAAAGCAGTTTACTACTACTGCAACATTTTAGAATAGTATGATCAGCAGTAAGGTAGTTTATGTGTTTGGCAACCTGTTTATGCATTTTGTCAATGATGTTAAAGTTTAATAGTGACATAGAAAAGTTTTAAAATTGAAATAATAAACCAAATGAAACTGGATGTAATCTAGACATCTTCATACCTTCTTTGGGACTAAAATTTACAGTATAGTTACAGGTTAAATAAATGAAATGGGTGTGGTTCCAGAGGACCGGAAGAGGGCAAATGTAGTCCCTCTTCTTCACAGAAGTGGGAGCAGGGAGGAGGCAGGAAATTATAGGCCAGTTAACCTAACCTCAGTGCTGGGGAAATTAATGGAATCACTGCTAAAGGAAAGGATTGTGGTATATCTTGACTCTAGCGGAGCACATGATCCGAGGCAGCATGGATTCACAGCGGAAAGGTCTTGTCCAACAAATCTGATAGATTTCTTTGAGTGTGTGACCAAAGAATTAGATCAGGGAGAAGCGGTGGATGTAGCCTACCGGGATTTCAGCAAGGCCTTGAACACTGTTCCACATAGGAGGTTTGTATACAAGTTGGGCAGCCTGGGAGTGGGTCCCAAGGTGGTAAACTGGTCAGGAATTGGTTAAAGGGTAGAACACAGAAGGTGGTTGTAAATGGAGTTCAATCTGAGGAGTGGAGCATGACCAGTGAGGTGCCACAAAGATCAGTTGTGAGGCCAGTCCTCTTTAATGTCTTCATAAGTGACATTGCAGAGGGCTGGAAGGGAAGGTATGCTTTGCAGACATTAAGATCTGCAAAAGGGTTGACACTCCAGTGGGAGTGGAAAAAATAAGGAGGGACCTAAGCAAACTTGAGGAGTGGTCAAGAGTGTGGCTTCTTACATTCAGTGCAAAGAAATGCAAAATCATGCATTTGGGGCTTAGAAACCCAGGGGAGTAGTATATGGTGGTGATGGTAGTGGGTACTGATGGTCACCAAGCAGGAAAGGAACTAGGGGTGATCATATCTGTTGACCTAAAGGTGACCAAACTATGTGAAAAGGCAGTTGAGAGCTAATGGGATCCTGGGGTGCACAGGGAGAGGTATCACCAGCAGAAGGAAGGAGGTGGTGATGCCACTGTACAGATCATTGATGAGACCTCATCTGGAGTTCTGTGTCCAGTTCTGGAGGCCACACTGCTGAAAGGACATAGAGTAGCGGCAGTTCAGAGAAGCGCAACAAAAATGGTGCAGAGTCTGCACCAAAAGCTGTTTAAGGAGAGACTAGAGGACCTCAATATGCATACCTTGGAGGAGGGGGGGATGTGATAGAGACTTTCAAATACCTCAGGGGCATAAATAAGGTACAAGAGGGTAGCATCTTTCAGAAAAAAGATGTTAAAGAAGAAAAGGGGTCATGATATGAGGTTGGAGGGGGGTAGAGTCCGGGGTAATGTGAGGAAGTATTTTTTTTACAGAAAGGATGGTGGATGCACAGAACAGCCTCACAGTAGAGGCGGTGGGGGCAAGCATGGTAGGGGAATTCAAGAATGCATGGGATTGACATAAGGGAACCATAGTGATAGGAAAGAGAGGGTAAGTCGGAGATAAAGTAGGGTCTGCGATATTGCAGTAGGTAGGGAAAATGGGCGGACTAGGAGGGCCAAGCGGTTCTTATCTGCCGTCAGATTCTATATTTCTATGTTTCTACGAAAAAACATGACAGGATGTGCCTTTATGCTGTGATACCCACACATCCCAAGTGAGTGAGTCATACCTCATACTTCGTACCTTCAGCCAACCAGTAATTAAGGTTATTGATTACATTCAGTGTGCGGGAGTATACAAAGGCATAGCCAGCTGATGTAGGCCATTAAACGCCCAATGACAATGTGGAAGGCAAAGGCATTAAATCACCCTCAGAAGCAAAACAATTAATTTAGCCTATAACATAGGAAAATACCTCTCAGCTTAAGAGGGCACCAGCAAAAGTGGGAAGAGTTTTGGCATCATTGGGTCCTTTACCAGATGGAGGTGGACCCTATGTTTGTTTCATGGCTGGTCAGTTTCTAGGGCATTGGGAAATTTTTAACAAAAAGACCTGACCCTCGTATGACAATGGATAGGAATTTTTTTTTATGTTTTAGATTCTGCCTTATTTCACTCATTGAGCCATATATCAAAACAAAGTATTTCCAGTTTGTCATCTTTAATAATCCAGAAAAGAAACTGGTTGTTGCAAGTGCACTGCATTGCACTGCGTGTTATTACTGTTATATGACTAGGAGTATTGAAACCATGATTTCCATGATTGTCTGAAATGGAATCATGGCAAAGCTATGTTTCCCCTATGGCCTAGGAGGATTTGGTGGATACACTGTTTTAGACATGTTTTACATTGACTGACTTAAGGGATTGACTAAATTGTATGTCAGTAAAGGTTTTGGTAGTTTATGAAGTATTAAGTGGTGGTTTTCCTCTGTTCTGATAGGCTCAGAATATATACCTGTTGTATAATACAGCTGTCTGTACATCATAGAGTGCTAAGGAAAACTTGCATTATTGGAAAAGACATAGTAAATGTGCTTCTGTACATTTTATAAATCATGTTAAAGACTTAATTAAAAAAAAGTCTCCTGAACCTAAAACTTCAACATTTTGGCACTGTTAGCATGAGGTACTCTCTGATGTTTAAAAATCCTAATTGGCCAAGAATGATGTCATGACTTATAATTTTCATTTATTGGTTTGCTGTGGATTTACTTGCAGTGATGAAAGTGAGGATGGATTAGAAGATGGTCCCTCACTGCCCCAGCCTACAGACTCCACAGTGCGGGTGAAGGAGGAGCCCCTGGATGAAGAACTTCTAGAGATATCAAGACCAGGATGTTCTGGTGGCTTTGCCAAACACTCAGTAAATGGAGTGCTGCAGCCAGGTCAGGAATTAACACACCTGTCTGTCTGTCTATTTCCCCTTTCCTTCATCCATCCATCAGTCTATTTGTGTGTCATTCAGCTGAAACTTAATTATTTTGTCTAAAATCCTGTTAGTTTGTTTCAAGCAGCTTACAGAAGATCTCCTATGCTCATCCCAGGTAATAACACCTCCACATTGCTAGAAGGCTTCATATGAGCTGGTATATGTCTGAAACAAAATACCTGGATGGAATGCACTGCCCAGGGAGCTGGTAGAGGTGGAGACTGTGGACGGGTTTAAGAGGGGATGGGACAGGTACAGGGGGAGGGTAAATCTGACCAGGCCCAATACAGGTAGAACATCTGGGACTGGGGGCAGTATAACCCAAGAGGGGAACACCAAAATCGGCCCTCTGTGCGGGTGCTGAAAATTGAGCAGACTCGAGAGACCGTTAGGCCTATTCTGCTGGCATTTTAGTATGTTCTTAGAGGTTGTCTCCTCCATAGAACCCCACACTTAGATCTTAGCCTGTAGGAGCTTGGACCGACTCGGGGACCAAAACGTTTTGGGGTTATCATACGCTGCATGATGTCAACATACAACAGCACAATACAACATCACTGTGTATATGATGTTTCTATCCTCAACCACCTTAGTTTCTTTTTTCACAGCTTCATATAGCACAGCCTACTTCGTTGTGGATCAAAACTCCAATTTTTTTTTTCTCTTTTTAGTCCAAAATTGTATATTATTTTCATCTGTCAAAATCATCAAATCTGGACACCATTATTTTGTGAAATCTTTGATGGACCTCCCCCCCAACTCTAAAGGCTTTACTTGAGTCCCAACCACATTATTAATCATTGTTCAGACTGTCTGGCAATGACTGAAAGAACCAAGAAACACAGGGTCATGGTCACGGGGATAAAGTCTATGGAGAAAATCCACTCCAAGAAAAAGAAGAGAATCCAGATCAAGGTCTTACTTATGCTGTCCCCGAGAAAGGATTATTCTGGGTCTCTGTAGACCTTTTCATCATTATCTGTCCCAAGAAAAAGCATCAACATTTGTCCTAGAGGTTGTCAAGGCATCACTACCATCATAGTGTCAGTCGACATTATTCAAAGTTAAATTACGCATCAGTTGATACCAACAGTGAATTTGTGTCAGTTGCAGTACTCAAAGTGCCAGTGCTGCTGTTGGTACCAGTCACATCAGCATCGATGTCAGCACCGGTCCTCTCAGCAGCAGTTTCCCCAGATCTCCCAATTCATACAAGCAGTTTGGTGACAAATAATTTATCTATTTATAATAACTGGGGAACTTTTTCTCCCATAGGGAAACCGGGTTATAATTTCATCGTTATAACCAAGTGGTTATAACGACAAATACGCATCTGGTTTCCCTTGCTTGGCGCATGCACCTACCGCGATCTTCCACATCTCTGTGTCATTCCCCACGGTCCTCACCTTTTGGTGTTGCGAACTTCCCTGACAGAAGTTGACGGTAAGTTCTTTTTTTTTTTTCCTAACAAAAAAACTAAAATATCACTGGGCACAGCAAACCATTATCGGAGTGAAAAAAAAAATTAAATAAACACTGCTTCAGTTTACGAGCTGCCATGGACCGCACTGAAACCCCAATGGTCCACGACTCAACTCCATAGACAAATCCAGTTATTTTGTATAATTGCTGTGGCGAAAAAACAATCCCCAGCAATTATACAAAATAGTGGATTGGTAGGTATGTAAAACTTGGATTTTACACACACCCTTGGTTGGGGGGGTGCCTTAATAAATCCCTCGAGGTTTATGTGGCATCCCACCCCTTTTGGGAGGGGGGGGTCGTAAAAACTTCATTATAACCACTTACCCATCCATTATTCTCTCTCTCTCTCTCTATATATATATATATATATATATATTTATTTATTTAACCATTTGGGGCCAGGAAAGGCACTCTTAAGTCAAGGCTTGTTTACAGGTGTATAAATAACTTGCTCAGGGGTCACAATATGCAAGTGGTGGCTGTGGGATTTAAATCCAGTTTTTCAGCTCAAGGTTATTAACCACTACACTATACTGCCTCCCTGAAAGGCTGTGCAGGTGGACTGGTGTCAGTAGATGAACTGTTCTCATGGAGCAGTGAGTGCTGGGAACAGTGCCACAGCCAGTGTTGATACCTCTGGTGCCTGTGTTTACGGTTTCAGTGCAATTATGGTATTAGTCATTGTCATTGATCCACCCAAGGCGGTCACCACTACTTTGGCCTTGATAGGTGGTTAGATGCTGTGCAGCTCCACAGCTGCAGTTGGAGAAGGGGGTGAAGTATAACCAGGACCCTGTGGACAATGGTGGAGAACAGGTTCATGTCCAAGAGGACTATTACACCTCTCTGGTATTGGACAGTAGAGGATGCACTGCATGCCATCCTTGGTCTCTGCCAGAGGACCTCTCTTTCCAGGCCTTAGTAAAGAACATGCAGAAAGCCCTACAGTTCAATCCTGTTGTAGTCTACAGTAATAAAATATTTAAATTTACCTTCTACACTTTCCATCGTGATTCCACATATTCATCTAGATCTGGAGATGACCACATCAGCAGAGTGTAAGCACCACACCATGATTCCAGTGGTGTCAAGGGTGGCGGATAAAACATACCTTGCTGCCAAGGAGAAAGACTAGTTTTTATATGCCACCCAAAATAGATGCCCTTATAGTAACTGCACATGACAAGTCAAATGCCACAAAGGACGTCTCAGCTTAGTCCCTAGACAGTGAGTCCCATAAGACTGATGTCTTGGGGAAGATCGTTTGCTTTGGCCTCTGTGGGTCTAAGAGAGGCTAACTGCCAGTTATACATGGTCAGATATGACCGAGGTCATTAGGCAGAGGTAATGTCTCAGTGGAAAATCTTCCAGATTCAGCTGCAAGGCAGAAGTAACTGGCTGTAGTGACTTGGAGAGCTGAATCCAAGCAGCACCAGTTGAGAATGGCCTACGATGTTTCTCATTCAGCTGTTAAAGCAACAGCATTGGGCATCATATTTTGCTGGCATCCACTACTTTGTGTTTCGGGGTTTGAAAAGGATGTGCAACACAAGGTGATAAGCTCCTCTTTTAATGTTTGACACTCTTTAGACAGAAAGTTGAGCCCGTTCTGGATGAAAGCAAACGAGGTCAGTGCTCAAAAACTTGAAGGTCCTCAAGGCATCTCCCAGATAATGGATCATGGATTTTGTTGCCCCTGTGAGTAGCACTGTCTGGGTAGGGGCACCCATAGAGGGCTTATCCATCAAGCCTAATACTCAGAAGGTCCATCAACTGTCTGAACAGCCAGCAAAGGCCCCATGCACAGCCCCTCTGGTCTGTTGCCAGTTGTATCCACCTCAGTTGCTTGAGGCGGACCAGCTATTCTTGTATGGTGCAGTTAATGTTATTAGTAATTGGAAGTTGTTACCATTGACAGGTTGGTGCTGCAAATTTGAACCAATACGCTGCACTGGTAGAATGTTCTCCAGAACAGCCACCGGTAAGACTGTTTGACCCTCAGGGTCAAACTGATAAGAAGCTCTTATTAGAGGTGGTAGGGCTGTTCTAGAACAGACCAGTAGAGGGAGTTTCAGAGATGAAATAGGGCAAGGGATTTTTAAGGGATTTTAGTCAATGTATTTCCTAGTCCTTAAGAAAACTTAAGGCGTTGAGCCCCACTCTGGACCCGTACCACCTGAAAGTCTTTATGAAGCAGAAGTAGTTCAGGATTTATTGGAGCGAGTTCTTATGGAAATACCACTCTTAATTTTTTAGATCTCCCGACATTGTAGCTAAGTTTGCAGGTGAAGACTTGGCCGCATGCTGGAAGGGGTGCAGTCAGCCCTCAGCAAACACAGCTCATATCTTTTGGGCTTGCCTATCTCTCCAACAATTTCAGCAAGCTCTCACATGAGAACTGGAGACCATATTTGATTGCCCAGGGCTGTTACCCCCTGCCTACTTTTGCTAGCAATCCCACCAGAGGGATATCTGTCATTGCGACTAAAAGTGTGATCACACGGTTTGGCACTCCCCCAAAATTCCTACATTGGAAGGGTGGAGAGCTATAATTGATATTTATACTGTGGAACACATGACATACAGCTACATGGATAAACTACCCCACTTTGAGATTCTTGGTTTTCATTGGGGTTATCACAGTGGTCATACTTGTTTTTCTCTCAGTTGGATGCATATTAAATAATGACAGATAAAGTCATAATATCTTTGTTAGCCTCTGTGCGCGGGCCTTTTACATTACTGGAATACCGTGGACTAACTGGACTCATACTGGCAGTGACCATGACCTTACCAGAGATACGAGGGCTTAGGTACACTATTTTATCACTTGATCTGTGTGATACATGTTATTGGACTTTGTTTTTATAATGTCTGATGTACTATTATGCTCTGTTTTTACCATCTGTCTAAGATACAATAAAAATAAAGTTAAAAAAAAGTATTAGTTCAGGATGTTATCACTGAGGTTCCTCCCTCCATTCCTGAAAGAGAAGGCTTCAAGACACATGAAAAATGCATATCTTCATTTGCCCATGCCATCACAGATATCTGAGATTTTGCATGGTTGGACTAGAACACTTCCAGGTTAGAGTTTTGCCCTTTTGGCTTGCATTGGCACTGCATGTTTTTACAGTGCTGCAAGTCCATTTCAGGAAACAGAGAATTCAGATCTTTCTGTGCTTGGATGACTCTCAAATAAAGAGCCTATCCTGGAAACAGATTAACAGGGCAGTCCAGGTAGCCTGCTCTTTTCTTCGGTCTTAGGTGGCTTACCTGGATTTCCCAAAGTTGCAGCTGGTTCCAGTGAAGAGACTCCAGTTAATAGAGATGGTGTTTTACTCTCACAAGGTCCTATATTTCCTGTCAGAGGAAAGGGTGGAATACATTGATCAGAAGGTCCCATTATGTCTAGGCTGTGGACCAGGTCATGGCACATTCAAAGCAGCACATGTGTTTCATGGCAGCCACAGATTTTTCAGTACTGTTGACAGGGCTCAGCACATAGACATAGCAGTTGCTGTTATGCAACCAATGGTCATCAGCTTCCCAACCTCTTAAATCACCCCATAAACATGACTGGCTCCCTCTAAAGATCATTGCTGTGGTGTATCCTAGTGGAATGAAAAAGTGAGAACAAACTTCTTAATAAATCACACACTTTAAAATTTGCAAATATTGTGTATGTAAAATATTGTAATTCCTATTGAATGCTGAATAAAGTGAAAAACTGCTACAAATGAAACTGCTTGGTGCTAGGTTGTCCTCGTGCAGGTCTGGTTATGGTCGGGGGTCCTCAGGTATGTCTAGTTATGATTAGGGGTCTTCATTGTCAGAAAGTTTGACAACCCCTGATTTGGAGCACACCGTCAGCGTGACTGACCCTGTCAAAGATAACTGCTCTAGTGGAAGGGCAAGTTAATTTTTTTGCAAAGCTTCCCTTTCTTTCCATTATCCCTGCTGGTGGCAGTAATGACAGATGCCACTTGACCTGGGCTGGGAAACCCGTTGTCAGGATTTTCAGATCCAAAGGGGTCTAGTCCCTCACTCCGGGAGCATAATTTCCACAGTAATGAGGGGGAGATGAGAACTGTGTTGTATGCATTGTAAGTCCATGTTCAGAGAAGGTAGTTCACCTGCAGATCCACAGCAAGTGAGTCTCTTCTACCTCAACAAACAAGGTGCAACTTACTCCTACCCTCTATGCAGGGAGACAGTGAGGGTCTGGGAATTGGAGAACAAGGTCCAGATCCAGGCCTCTCACCTCCCAGTAGTAGAGGACGTCCTACCTGACTGTCTAAATCACACAGTGGCAGATCTACACGAATGGTGACGGTCAAAGTGACGCGGTCGAGAAAATCTTTGCTGAGTAGTGTACTCTAGAGAAGGATGGTTTTCTGTTCCACAGTAATATAAAACTGCCACTGTACTACTCAAAGAGTCACGAGTCTGGAACTTTCCGACAAGATATGTTCTGGCTACAGTGGAGCAGTCCCTTTCTTTATACCTTCCCTCTGATTCCTCTGTTGTTGGATTTCTGCCCAGGCCAGAATCCAGCATAGGACAGATGAACCTGGGATCCACATCACGGCAGAGGCAAATACGGTTCAAACAACATGAAGTCTTGCTATATTATGGCATATGCAGTGAGTCCCAACCTTCAAACTGCTCTGGAGGTGAAAGAGGGAACTTTCCATGCCAGGCATGGAACGCTGAGCTCGAGCTCGGTTGAAACTCTGTCTGTTGTTCTTCAAATTCAAACTGTCGGATTCTTTACTCCGCCTCACTGAACAGTCGCTCCGGAGATTTCTCCTTCTGCTCAGTTCATTTTGTTGGTTAAAATATTGTTTTTCTCGGTTTTCGACTGAATTTAAAGCGCAACCGGTCGGTTCAGACTCTGTCTGTGGTATTTGTGAGTACTAGATAGGTTTTACATTAATTCCTATTCTGTGTGGAACTTGTAAACAGTTTATCGGTTCGGTTTGAACCGATCAGGTTGTTTAAAATATATTAATCTGTCATTTAGAGTGTGGTTACCAGTTCTTATCGGTTCTAAAAAAAACGATTTTATTACGGTTTTTTCCACGATCTGTGACACGGTTGGGAACCGATAAGAGGGTCTTACTCCATGGATTGCCATAAATGAGTAAGTTTGGTTAGGACTGGCACTATGTCTGAGAAACCCCAAGAAAAACCGGCCCACTGGTTTCAGCATTGCAGTGTCTGTGGGAAGTCTTGCCAAGGCTGACCCCCACACCACCTGTGTTTATTGTCTGGGGTTTGACCACCCCAATGCAGACTGCCAGATTTGTAAAATGTTCCTGCAGCTACCCTGGAAAGAGAGTTGGTAGGCTCTAGGAAAGGGAGGCCAAAAGTCCGCTGAACCGATGTACAGCCCGGTTCGTTCCAACCAAACCGGAGGGAGTGCCTCTGACCAGGGTGAGACTTCCCGGCAAGGAGATCCGACTCTGAGGAGTCGGTTCCAGCAAAGGACTAGGAAATCAGCTGGTGTGGAGCCAAACTTTCCTCCAACCGCTGAAGAAAAGCCAAAGCGATTAAAATTGTCCAGTCGCTTTCCCCGTTCCGACCGAACCGGCACCATCAGAGTAAGCGCCCGTTCTGGCCGTTCCACCGTTCAAGAGTATGATTTAGAGGAATATTATGAACCAGAGGAGGGGGAAGAGGAGTATGAAGAGAGTGAATGTGGATTTGAAAGTCTGGATATGCCCATTGACCCGGACATCTCCCCAGACAGACCTTCAGGAGTGTCTCCTCCTAGGCTTTCTGAGTCCCTTTCTCATTTTATGTTTTATAAGAAAGTGGCTGAAACCCTCCAGCTCCCTATGGAGGAAGCTGTGGATGATCAAGAAGAGCCTGACTATGTGGAAATGATGGATATCCCAGAGTCTAGGAGATTGTCTATTCCTTTGCATAAATCTTTTGAGAAACAGTTAAAATTCTAAAAACTCCTCACACTATACCTCCTGTGGATAAGAGAATGGACAAGAGGTACACATTGTCAGGCTCTGATACGGAGTTCCTTACACAACAATGCAGCCATGTTGGAGTAGTGCAGGCTGCAGCCTGTGACAAGGCAAATATTCCCTTGGCTTTACACCTTATAAGGACTCCAGGAGATTGATGCCATGGCAAAGAAACAGTACATGGCAGCATCCTTGGGACTCAGACAGGCAAATTATATGGCTAATGTTGCTAGATATCAGAAATCCAGATGGGATACTGTTATGGCTCTAGCAAAACAGGTCCCTGGCCAGCTTGCCTAGGAGCTGGAGCAGGTGGCTGCTGATGGTATTGAGGCATCCAAGGTGCAATTCCATGCTGCAGTGGACTCTAATGATGTGTCATCAAGAGTCATGGCTACATCTGTGGCACTTCGCAGAATGGCTTGGCTCAGATGTACTAGCCTATCACAGGATACCCAGACTAAGGCCATGGATTTCCCTGTTGTGGATAATACTCTGTTTGGGGAGCAGACAGAGAATTACATGAAGAAAATGGATGAGTATAGGACCGCCTATAAGAGTGCACAGGCCAAGGAAAGGCAGGCCGCCACTCAAAGGCAGCTTTCCAGGGGCGGGGCAGGCCTTTTCATAGGCCTTTTTACCAAGCCCAGGCCTCCTCTTCTGCTTATGCCCAGAGGAGGTTCTTTAGAGGGAGAGGCAGGCGGGGGTACAAGCAGGCCTGCTTCCACCTCAGGCCAAAGCCCTGACAGGCACCCTGATGGGGGTGCCAGGGCCAGTCTCAGCTACCTGTAGGGGCAGGCTGGCTTACTTTGTCCAGGACTGGAAGTCTCTGACATCAGACAAGCGGGTCCTGGAAGTAGTAAGCCAGGGACTGATTCTCAGCTTCAAAAAATTTCCCAAGATGAGTACCAGATCCTTTCCACCTGCAAATCCACCAGATGCACTTGCCCTAGAGGCAGAGGTCTCTTCCCTTCTGGCTCTCAGAGCTGTGGAAAGGGTTCCACCCCTACACCAGGGCAAAGGGTTGTACTCCAGGTACTTCCTTATCCCCCAAAAAGACAGGAGAATGGTGGCCCATCCTGGATCTCAGATATTTAAACAAGCACCTTTTAAAACCAAAATTCAAAATGGTGACTCTCGGAATTATTCTACCCTCTCTAAGGCCAGGGGACTGGCTAGTGTCCCTGGACCTCAAGGATGCCTACTTTCATATTCTCATCAGAAGCTCCCATCGAAAGTACCTCAGGTTCGAGCTGCCCTCAGGCCATTACCAGTTCAGAGCAATGCCCTTTGGCCTCACCTCTGCTCCAAGGGTATTCACAAAATGCCTGGCAGTAGCAGTTGCTTCCCTAAGAAGGCAAAAAATTGCCATCTTCCCTTACCTGGATGACTGGCTCATAGTAGGCCAGTCTCCAGACCAAGTCAAGTTACATCTACAGATGACTCAGCAACTGCTCACCTCTCTAGGTTTCCTTCTGAATCTTTCAAAGTCAGTTCTAGAGCCTGTCCAGCTCCTCACCTTCATAGGCGCAGAGCTGAACACAGAGAAAGCCAGAGCCTTCCTTCCTTCCTTTGGACAGGGCAAGGACCCTGGTCTCTCTGGCCTCCTCATTCACCCTGCAGGTCTCTCGACCAGCAAGGCATTTTCTACAGCTCCTGGGGCACATGGCTGCTTCTACAGCAGTAGTGCAGGGAGCAAGATTTCAGATGAGGGACATCCAGTTCCATTTGAGAGCCTTTTGGTCTCAAAGGAAAGACCCTCTAACCAAATAGATCCCAGTGACTCGAACCCTGATCCAGGCCCTACAGTGGTGGCAGGATCAGAGCAATCTGAGACAAGGGGTTCCTTTTGTCACTCAGTCTCACTCCTTAATCCTTACTACAGATGCATCCCTCTTGGGGTGGGGAGCTCACATGGGCGACCTCACTGCCCGGGGAATGTGGTCTCCTCAGGAATCTCTGCTCCACATCAATCTGTTGGAACTCAGAGCAGTTTTCTAGCACTTCACGCTTTTTCCAAGTCTGTTCAGAACAAAGTTGTACAGGTCAGAACAGACAACACCACCACAATGTGGTACATCAACAGGCAAGGGGCACTCGGTCTCGACCTTGTGCAAGAAGCAATGAAGTTGTGGTCTCTGGCTTACCCTGAACACTTCCCTTTACGGCAGTTCACCTCCCAGGCAAGGATAATGTCCTGGCAGATGCTCTCAGCAGGATTTCCCAGGGCCATCACGAATGGTCACTGGACCCCCTGGTCTTGGAGGTGATATTTGCCAGATGGGGCACCCCATAGATAGATCTTTTTGCAGCCCCAGACAATCACCAACTTCCCCTTTTTTGCTGCAGGCCCCCAGTGTTGGGCTCAGTCCCTCTGGATGCCTTAGTTCTCAATTGGGAAGGGAAGTTTCTCTATGCTTTCCCCCCTTCCCTCTTCTGTTCAAAGTGCTAGTCAAAATCAGATCTCAACCTGCAAGATGATCCTGATTGCTCCAGATTGGGCCAGACAACCCTGGTATTCACTCCTACTGTCCTTAGCAGTCCATCTTCCCCTGTGTCTTCCCAGGAATCACAACCTGTTAACCTGTGCTCAGGGGAGGGTTTGGTACCCGCCGAACCTCAAATCTCTCAATCTCAAGCCCTGGCTCTTGAAGAGTTAGAGTTTGCTGATCTATACCTCTCCCAAGGTGTAATGGATATCCTGAAGGCTTCTAGGAAACCTTCCACCAGGGCTACTTATAATTCCAAATGGAAGAGGTTTTCCATATGGTGCTCTGGAAAGCATATTTCCCCAGAATCTGCTGATTTACCCACAGTCCTGGATTATATGGTCCACTTAAATACCTTGAGGCTGAGACCAGCTACTCTAAAAGTGCATCTGGCAGCTGTGTCTGCTTTTATTTCAGCAGGTAAGCCCTCTTCTCTTTCAGCTCATCCTGTATTCTCCAAGTTTTTCAAGGGATTGCTTCACACCAACCCTCCATTCAGGGACCCTGCCCCTGCCTGGGATCTTAATGTTTGCATTGCTCAGCTTATGCAACCCCCCTTTGAGCCTTTGTCTTCAGCAGAGTTTAAGTACTTGGCTTGGAAAACTGTGTTTCTGGTAGCCATCACTTCTGCCAGACGCGTAAGTGAATTACAGGCTTTGTCAGTGGAGCCTGACTTTATCTCCTTTCATAGAGATAAGGTGGTCCTCAGGACTAACAGGAAGTTCTTGCCTAAGGTGGTTTCAGATTTCCACCTTAATCAATCTATATCTCTTCCAGTGTACTTCATTGACCATTCCTCCTCTGGCGAGAGGGGGCTGTGCAGCTTAGATGTGAAGAGAGCCGTTAGTTACTACATAGCGTGTACCAAGGGTCACAGGTTTGACTCCCTCCAACTGTTCCTCACTTATGGTGAGGTTGGTAAAGGGAAACCTGCCACTAAAAGATCCATTGCCAGGTGGATTGTCTCTTGTATCCAGTTCTGTTATGAAAAGCTGGGTAAGGTTCCTACCTCAGGCCTGAGGGCTCACTCTACCAGAGGTACAGCTGCTTCCCTGGCTGCTGCCAGGGACATCCCTATTCTAGAGATATGTCGAGCAGCTACCTGGAAAACAGTTCAGACTTTTACCAAGCATTACCCCCTGGACATCCAGGCTAGGAGTGATGCTTGGTTTGGCACAGCTGTGCTTCAGAGCCTATTTCCTAAGTAGGTTCTGTCCCTCCTCCATGGAGGTACTGCTGTGTAGTCTGCATATGTCATAATATAGCAAGACTTCATGTTGTTTGAAGAAAAAAATTACTCACCTTAGTAATGTTGTTTCTTCTAATGGAGTCTTGCTATATTATGACCTCCCCCCCGCCTGACCCTCTCAGAACCTCTATTTTTGGGATGTGGGTGGGCAGTGCAGTTTTGGCACTTAGTAGATGCCCACCTTGTTGTTTTCACCCTCCTTTTTGGGGTGACTTGGTGTTGTGTTTTCACTTTTGGGTCTCCTGACTTGAGTCTTTGTTTTGGGACCAAAAAATGTGTTCTTATGTTTAGTAGCCAGTTGGCTAGTGTATGTTTACAGCTTCCACACAGGACCTCAGTGAGTTTAGCTCGTAAAGATCTGACGGTTTGAGTTTGAAGAACAACAGACAGAGTTTTAACCGAGCTGGAGCTCAGCGTTCCATGCCTGGCATGGAAAGTTAACTCTTTCACCTCTGGAGCAGTTCGAAGGTTGGGACTCACTGCATATGTCATAATATAGCAAGACTCCATTAGAAGAAACAACATTACTAAGGTGAGTAATTTTTTCTTTCTGCTGCTGCAGTCAATGGCAGTGCAGGGCCCAGTGACTGGCATTACTGTTAGATATCTCCCAGTATCGGGGTGGGTTGTTACACCTGGACATTTGGTACTCGTACCAATGAGCTTGGTTCTTGAGAATGTCAACAAAAGCTAAATAAATAAAATAAATAAATGTTGAGGGCGGTAAATTTGGGGCTTCTGTTTGTGTATCCCAAGTCTATTTGGAAGACAGGAAATAGACAACCAGGAAAACATGGCTTTAAGTCGAAGAGATTTTCCATTTGGTATGAGGGTAGAAGCCTGGGTCCCCTGACATGCAGTTGAGACCAGTTTCTGGAGCACATTCTAGATAGTCCTGAATTGGACTGTAGTTGTCAGTAAAGGCACACCTGTCCGCCATCTTGGCCTTCCATGAGCTGTTAATGGGACGCCCATAGTGCAACTCCCCATTTTTAGAGGTTTCTTTGGGGATTCTACACATAAGGCCTCTAATAAACCAGTGGCTAACTGGGACCTGAATCTGGTGCTGGTTATGCTAATTCGACCACTGTTTGAACCAGCTACTACATGAATATCTTACATGGAAAACAGTGTTTCTTTATTGCAGTGGCCTATAGAGTCTTGGAGCTTGAAGCTCTGTTGCCTGATTGATTCTTCATACACACAGTTCTTAACACTTTGGCTGCCGGTGGTGGTTTGCTGAGAATGCTGATTTCCATATACATTCTATTTAGTTTAAATGAATATTATAAACAAACTTTAATATCTTAAAAAGTAAAAATGATAGAGAAAAAATATCAAAAATAACACATGTATTCAGGTGACCATCATGACTTCCACTTCTTTGCCTCCCCTGTTAGTCACAATACTGGCTATCGGGTAACACCCCCATCACTAACATCAGCAGCTGTCTGGTTGCATACCACAAAGTATCGCAAATGTCCTGGCAAGCACATCAACTTCACTAGTGAAGTTTTCTATTTTATTTTAAAAAGCCTCTTAACATTTCATAAAATCCCTCCAGTGCCATAACAGAAGGATTGCCTTACACTATATACTCTGTAAAATGTTGAATGCATTTTCAAGATTGTAACACATATAACACTTTCAACGGCATGGAATATTGTGGAACAACCTACATCGTTCGATAGCTAGTGAATAAAGGAACAGTTTTACTGCTGATACTTTTTCTCTCTTATTTTAGTTTTTAAGGTATTTCAGTTTTATAGTATACATTTAAACTGAATAGACTGCGTTAAGCAGTATACAGTGTGGTGCAGATATTGCTACAGTGGTACACATCCAGTGAGTGAATTTTGGCTACAGTGGCAGCCACAGTGTTGAGGATAGTGTCATGACCGAGAGATGTTTGTCTTTTAAAGTCTGTTGCAACAGCAGTCTATCACATCTACAACCTTTATTTACTTTGTTCTTTCTCTAACCCATTTACAGGCAGGCCACCTGTAAATGCCTCTCTGTCTATCCCTTTCCATTCTGGATCTCTCGTATTATGGCCCAGTGGTTTAGACTCCTCTTTTGTTTTAAAAAAAGAAATATTGCTGTCAGTTGTAGAGTACATGGTATAAACGTACTGCAACGTTAGGCTGCAGATGCAGTCCCTGCAACAAGTACCCAGTGTTGGCATCAGGATAGACTGGAAAAAGTGTTTTATTTCAATTGCATTTTGACACTGAAGAAAAAGGGTGGCAAAGGAGGTATAAAGCTTTTTATGTGTATACTTTCTTTGCCTATGGTATTAAATAGTTTAGTGTTTATTAATAGTTGGGCTTCCCATTTTCCATACGCTCAGTCCATGCGTTCGAGCTGGAGTATAGTACAGAGCTGATTGGCTGTATGAGAAAGAAGCCTCTCTTGAATTCCGCCCCCCCCCCTTTTATTTTTTCTTATTTATTCTCTGTGATATAGAAATTTACAAATACTTAAACACTGCAGAATTAAGGTATCAGCAGTGTCACCTGAATAAACCTTTACGCTGAAGGTGTGTTTATTTTGTTGTTTTGCAGCAGAAAGCGTATGAGGTATTTTGACACGGTACAGTGCGGTCCCCTAGCGGGAAACGCCCCACGCTCACTGTTTGTCATTTCTGCCTGTAATATAAAAGAAAATGGAGTTGGGAGCAAATATTCTTATTTAGTTCAGTTTCCCTTTTAACTCCAGAACTCCGTAGGAGGATGTCTTTAAGGATATATTTGAAATTCTTAGGTTACCTGGAGAGTTCTTCCAAAGGAGATCCTGCCTTGTCCTATGCCTGGTTACTATAGAGCCAGACAGCCCATTTCTTTCTATACTTACAGTATAGGCATCAGGTGGGTAGAGCCTCCATTCGGGAATACTCCTTAAAGTCCTGAGGTTTTTTCGGGACAAAGCACCAGGATTGAAATTGTAGTACTACAAAATTATATTGGAGTACTTTTTGGACTAATAACATTGTATCTTTATCAAAATTAACTGTTATCTGAGCAAGTGCCTCGGTAAAAAAAGAGACTAAGGAAGTAGGGGCTTATGACTTCATCTGTGTGGTGATGTTGCATGTCCCAAAAACTTTGTGTTCTCTTGGGGTCCTGATACATTTGGCCTAAGACTAAAGAGTGTACTACTATGGAGGAGATACTCAAGAAAGATCAAGCATTACAATAAGGAACTTTTTTTTATTATTTTGTTTAGTGTTTTCAACTGTACCAGCAGATACAAGGATACAAAATCATGATAGGCATACAAACATGATATTGAGATGTTTGTCTCAAAGTTATACATTACAGTCAGTGAGTTTAGCCACCTAATCTGTATACCAAAGAGTTGGAGGATATATTGACTTGTGTTAGGAAATAACAAACTAATGCCAGCTAGAACAGCAACTGCATTGGCAAAGGTGATGATTACTTGGGTAAAATATAACCACAGCTATTCAGTTGCTGTAAACCATATGAAGGCATATTAAGAAACAAGAATTATAGGCACTCAAACATAGGTCCTGCCGGTATACTGAAAAGGTAAAGTGTGCAGGATAGATGTTTTTAACAGTCAACAGCTGGGCAATAGAAAATGGTAAGCAGAATAACCACTTCTGCATCTAGTCAAAAAAAAACCTAATATGAAATAGAAGAGTAAGGAACACCCTAAATATGCATGCAGCAGTGCTACTCATACCACCAACTTACAACCTCTTAAATGAGCTAGAACAGATGAGTAGTGAAGCAGAACAACCCACCTGCGTTCACATACTCAGCTGATATTTGTTAATAAAAGCAAAAAGTTCAGGAGGGCTCATTTATGAAGTCCATAAGTGGGGCAAAGTACAGCAAACTTGTACTCAAATCTACATGATATAGTTGAAATACAGATTTTGTAGCTATGGAAGAAGCACTCTGTCTTCTTCCTCTGGTAATCCAGCCTAAGTCTCAGAACTGGGAGTTAAATTCTGCAGCTGTCTTCTCAGTCCAGTGATCAGCATCTTGGACATCCAAGAACTGGAATTGTTTGTGCCTAAGGAACGCAGTTTTGCATGGTCCACATTAAACTGCTTGTGCCGATTTCAGGTGGCAAAAGGAAAAGTCAGGATAAGGTTTGCTGTCTTGGTCCTCAGTGGTGAGGGGATAGGAATTTCTGGCCACCGAGATAACCCTCTCTTTTACATCTTCGCTGATAGTTTTAAGTAACACAGTGCGAGGAGGATGTTAATGGAACGCTGAGCCCCTCTCATGTTTATTCTGTACACCTTAAGAAAGGAACAGGGATTGATATCCTTCGGGGATGGTAAAGAGTGTTTTTGCTAGTCCAAAAGAAATTGCAGAAGGTTATCACCCTTTACACCCTCTGGTATGCCCACAGTTCTAATATGGGAGATGCTGGTGGCATTTTCCAGGACCTCCAACCTGTTGTGTAGTTGGGTATTCTCCATAGTAAGTGTAGCCACTACAGTCAGGGTCTTATTAGAATGAGAGTCAGCGTCGGTCACCATGATATTGTCTTTAATTGAGTGTCTTGGCTTTCTAAATGCTGCAGTGTCTTTTCAGTTTTTACATCCATCACCCTGACTGCTTTGAGTACAGTGTGCCAAGGTGGCTCCGTTCCTGCGTCAGCAGGCTGTCCATGACCTGAGCCGGCGGAGGGCCCACAGTGGCCTTATAGCCTAGAGGTTAGAGTAACAAGCTGTGAATGAACTTGATAAGTTGAGCAGACCTGGGTTTAGATACATAGATACATAGACAGTGTCGGCAGATAAGGGCCTATGGCCCACCCAGTCTGCCCATTTGAGCTTGTAAGTTCAGTTTGTTTTCCTAGAAGTCTGTTGCACCTTACCCCTGACCTCCAGAATTCCTTTATGTCTATCCCATGCATTCTTAAATCCCGTGATTGTTTCAGCCCCCACCACTTCCTCTGGCAGGGTGTTCCACTTGTCCACCACCCGTTCTGTGAAGAAATTCTTTCTCATGTTTCCTCTGAATTGTCCTCCCCTCCAACTTCATCCCATTTGATTCCTATAGCCTCCATTTGTGTACTGTGGGACTCTGAGCAAGTTACTTAACCTTCCCAGTGCTCCTGGGCCACCCTTGAAGACAGGCAGTTGGGCCTAGTGGCCTTATCTGGTTACCAAAGAATAAAAATAATGCCACAGTGTTGCATGTGTATATGAGATAACATTGTAATTAGAGGTCATAAGAGACTTTAGATCCATCATGTCTGCCCCCTCCCTCCAGCTTTACAAGCATGGATGAAATAATTAGGCTGTGCAAACAAACCGATCTATAGGGATTCCCCACTCACTGTACTGCCCCAGATACTCGTTTCACTGCACACTTGTGGGGATGGTAACTGTACATTAGCCCTGCATTCTGATTGGGTGAGAGCATCCTCTTTTAGCACAGTGTTGGACCTGTTAGACTTTGCTTTATGTACAGCAAACTGCCAGGTTAAGAACTGCAACAGCAGTTCAATGATGGTGTTTTGAAAAATGTGAAGAATTTCATATTTTCTGGTCTGTCTGTCCTTAACCTTTTTTGCTTTACTGCCAAGACTTTATCTTTTTGTTAAACTAGGGATTGTACTTGCAGAAGTAATCAGTGGAAAACAGGCCAACCCCTTAGCTTTTCATCTGTTTTAATCTACATGCTTGCCTGTCTCTGTGGCCATCTGTCATCTTGCAGTGACCTTAAAGGAGGAGTAGAGGAGAGCTCAGCCTTGACTGATTAAATGCGTATATTAGACCATGCGGAATGGCAAATCCCCAAAATTATTTCTGTAGTCTCTCTTGTTCCTTGGGAGGGTTCAGGGAGAATTCGTGGATATGCCCTGCACCCATCAGGAAAACTCCAGTAACTTGTGTCCAGCACTGGAACAAATATTTTAAGACATGGCAGCATGTGTAGTTTTCTTTCTGTCTTTCTTTTCGTGTAGCTCTTTAACATCCAGGTGGCCACTTGTTGCCTGCTGTGGGCAATTCTGGTTCCCCCATCCCCAACTGCCACCCCCCTCCCCCCCACCACCACCACTGTCACTCCAGCATGGATCTACCCGGGCATGGACCTTTGGGCCTTGGCTCACTGTCATTAATGGTGGGCTAGGCTCATGAGGATTTTGCTTTCCCTTACCCCTCCCCCCCCACCACAGTGCCAGGCCTACAAGTCTGACATGCACATAGCATGCCTCTGCAGAGGAGGCAAGCCCCCTGACCCAACACAAGGCTTGCTAGTGCAGTGGAATCTGGCATTCATCTGTCCCCAGCTGGGAGCGCTTCTGCCCGGCATCACCTGCCCTGTTCCCCAGCGCCACCCAGATGCCTTCCGAGTCCGCTTCCGAACTCGGGTCACCAGCGTAGGAGTACAGTGCAGTACTCACCGGGCCATCAGGCAGCCCTAGCACATGTACTGTCATCCAGATATTAGTGCGATACAGACTCCCCATACTTTTTTCTAATTTGTCTCCTCCTCTTGCGATTTTTTACCTCGGATACCCTCTTCTTTTGGTAATGAGGGCAGGCGGTCGAGTGGCCGGCTTCACAGCTGACACATTCATGCTCCTTGATTGGGTGGTACGAGGTTTGCGAATGCTGTGCAATGACGCGCCCTGCCTCCTTAGAACTGAGTGCCTCAGCAGTGTGGGACAGATAGCCAGTGTTCAAGTGAGCCTGTGCCTCACAGAGTGTCTCTGCATCTTGCTTCTGTCACCCTCCACGTGTTGTCTTTGTCTCAGTCCACACACTGAACATGCGCACATGCTTTATCATAGGTGCGTGTCCTCACCATGCCATTGTCTTCCGATGTGGAGCACAAGGAGGCGATCACAGGCAGCAGGACAGGCACCCACTCTTCCCACCTTCTGCCAGTCCATTGCAGCGTCTTTGGGTGCAGTAAACAGCTCTCTAACCTCTGTGTTACTCTGTTTAGGACTGAGATTGTTTTATTTATTTTTTCCCATTTTTTTCCTTTTTTTTTTAGTTTCTCTCTCTCCCCTCCCACCGTGACATTGCGTTGCCCGACTACACCATTTTGCTCCTCACACCCGTTCTACCCTGACAATGGTTTGCCTGACTGCACCTTTCCTCTGTCCAGGAGGGCAGATGAGCAGCTGCCTTTATAGCTGACACCACCGTCACTCCGGAATCCACCAACTAGGGGATGCACAGAGGTTGGTGCTCTGCTGCCACCCTCTCTGGGAGTTGTTCGCCTCTCCTCAATGATGTTCCTAATTGTTCCAGTTTGAAATTCTGTGGATAGCATGTGACCCCCCCCCCGCCACCCAGGAAACAGCACAAGGAGTCATTGCCACACCACTGGACCGGCCTGAGATTATTTATGTATTTTTTTGTAAATTTATCTTTATCAAATGTCCTGTGGAACCAGTTAATTCACAATTAAAGTAGCATTGATTCTGCAACCAGGTGGCCATGTGGCTGGAAGGGCCAAGGGAGAGCGGGGACATCGCTGATGTCATTGGGCAGACGTGCATAGCATGTGCATGCCCGCCTAGACATCCATGCATGCAACATCCCCAGGGGATGGGGGGAAACACAGATAAAACACATTCCCAGCATCTCCATGATGACAGCTGTGGGGGGGGGGGCTAGGGGTTCAAGAGGTGGCTGGTAGGTCCTGAGAGAAAGGATGGTCTGGAGAGATAGGGGGCATAAACAGAAATTTAACAAAAAGTAGCATTTGTTACAGTTACAGTGTTGGATTTTCATTCATAGTACGTTTCCTCTACTGTACAAGTTGTGCGTTTGCCTCTACCTGGGTGCTTCCACACAGCATGTAAGGAGGGGCACCGGCCACACAGGCATTTAGGGATCATGTTTTTGGAGTTCCTATGTCAAATATTTGAATTCTGAAGCTAAGGTGGGGGGAACATAGGGTAGAGCTGGGGTGAGATCGAGCCCTGCTTATAGTATCAAGGAAATTAATGGGATTTTTTTATTGCTGTCACATTTATGTACTCCTGACTGACGCAGGCAGCCAACTTGCTAAGATCGGGTCATGTACTCAGTTAGTGCCTAGGGAGGATATGAATCATGGGATGAAGTTGGGGTCTTGGGACATGCCGTATAGTAGCCAGCTATTCCTCTGGGATGGGGCATCGTATGTCATCGAGTAGTGTGCTGTTATTACTGGGGCCCTGAAATACCATAGCAGGTGCTACCATGCATATTCCCTCCACTGGTGTGAACTTTTGAACTTTGAGGTGAGTTGACAGGCCTTGTGCGAGTCAGGTTTTGGTACAGCTGTGTTTAGCTCCTCTTCCCAGTTCATGAGTGTGTCTAGAGAGGAGGCTGGAGGTGTTCAACAGTGACTTATAGAGCTGGGCTTTCATGTAGTCTATGGCTTCAGTTTGTATGAAGGTATAAAGTATTGGACAGTGGAAGAGTGGGAGTCTAAGGTGCGGGCACTTAGAGGTAGCATGCCAATATAAAGTTCCAGGTTGAGGTACCGATATAAATCAGATTACAGAGCCTAGAAGGTGCCTGCAGATCTGAGAAAGGCTTTATACTGGCCCCCACCATAAGCTGGTTGAGGTATTGAAGGGAACAGTGCTCCCACTTCTGGAATGCTGGATCAGTACTGTTGGGTTGAAAGGACCCCAGAAATGAGATGTGGCAGAAAAAGGGGAGGAAAGGCATCAGGAGGATTTTTTTCTGGTGGTCAGTGATGTGGGTAAAAACGAAAAAGCCGACACCTGGAATCACACTGCAAAAAGGATGAAACCGGAATGGCAAAAAATGTTTTACCCCGTCCCCAAGGTGCTACAACCTCGAAGTTAGTTATATTAGTAAGGGCAGTGTGGGGGGTGTAGCCCCCTGAAAAAAAAGAAAGTCGGTGTTCTGGTTTCACCCTTTGTGCCTCGTGATTCCTGGTTTGCTCTTCAAGTTTCGCCCATATCACATAAAACTGTTTTTTTCTAGTCGTGTGCCAAACCTTGACTTAGCTTCTCAGGCTGGGGGCATGTCGACTGTCTCCAAGATAATGTAGCTCTTATAAATGTGTGGTTGAGAAGGGTCTCTCATTCCAGTCTGAGCCAAATCGTAGGAGTTCCTTCTGAGGTGGCGGGAGAATGTATAACACAGGTGAGAGGCCCAGTAGTAGAGCTGCAGGTGGGGCAGCACAAGGCCTCCTTTATCCCTGGGGTGGTATAGGGTCTGCATTTCAATGCAGGGCCTCTGTCTGTCCCATATGAAGTGCAAGATTTCCCTGTTCTGTTGCCAAAAGATTGATTGATTGAGCGAGAGCAGGATATTTTGGAACAGGTACAGTGCCCATGGTAATGTTAACTATTCAGATCACTTCAGTGCATCTTGGTAGGCTGAGGGGGAGTGTGCCCCAGTTTGTCAGGTCCTGAGTCATTTGAGTGGTAAAGGGGAGACAGTTTTCTGTGTGAGAATCCTCAGGGCATCGTGTTTTGTATGCATCTAAGTAATTAAGTTTGGTTAGATCCCAGTGGAAGGGGTATGTCTTCCCTGGTGGGTTGAGTCATTGTGAAGTTGAAACAGGACTCTGTTTTAGTGATGTTGAGTTTATATCCAGAGACCTTGCTGTAGTCTCAGATAGTACTGAAAGCTGTGGGGAAGGAACTCCTCTGGCTGGGAGAGATAAAAGAGGACATCGTCCACATACAGATCAGTGCTGTGTTTCTTCCCATCTGCCTGTACTCCTCGTATTGCCAGGGCCTCTCCGATGGCCTGAGCCAGGGGCTCAGTGTAGAGGGCAAACAACAGAAGGAATTTGGGGGAGGGGGTAGCATCCCTGTCTAGTGCCATGCCTCAAGGGAAAGTCTGCTGAGTGGTGACCGTTAATCTTAAAACATGCGCAAGGTGAGTAATATGTGCTCTGGAGGAGACTAATAAAGGGGACCAGGAATCCCAGCCAGCCCAGCATGGCATACAGGAACAGCCAGGAGAGCCAGTCAAATGCCTTCCCGATATATAGGCTCGGCATGAGAGACAGAGAGGCCACGTGCTGCATCTCGTGAGCAATATGCAGCATGCACCGTGTGTTGTCTGCCATTGTGCGGGGATTCCACACAAATCCAGTTAGTTCCAATCCAGTCAGTAGTGGGAGTTATTGACCCAGGTGCTGCACCAGGATAGATGTGTAGAATTTAGTCAACATTGATATGAAAGATACAGCTGTGGGTTTTTGCCTGGTTTGGGGATAACTGATATGGATGCAAAGGATCAGGTTTTTTTTTTGGGGGGGGGATCCTTATCAGAACTGCATTCATGACCTTCAGCAGTACAGGCACAGTTTGTTCCATTGTGTTTTTATAAAATTCCGCACAGTAGCTATCCGGACCCGGGGCTTTCATAGTGTTTGAGTCCTGAATCACTGACTTGAGTTCCTCTTCTGTGACCAGGGTCATTAGCAAGGCCCTTGGTCATCTGGGAGGTGTGACAGTGAGAGGTGGGGGTCAGGAACGCCTGAATCTCCTCATCTGAGGCTTCCTGCTAGTATAGTTTTTGGTAATATGAACAGAATGCTTATGGTATGTCCTGGAGTTTAGTCTGCTTGTCCCCCGTTTGAAGGTGAAGGAGAGACATGATGGTGGCCAGCCTCCACTGTTTGCGCAGCTGGTAAGCCAAGCGCTGTGATGCTCGGGGCCTCACTTCATAAAAATGCTGTCTTAAGAAAGTTAAAGCTATTTCTGTCTTCTGTAAACAGAGGGCATCCAGGTCTGCACGGACTTGTTTCAGCTGAGGCAGGATCGATGGGTCCCCCCGCTGGTGCACATGTTGCAGGAAATCTAGTGTTTCCTTCAGGATGCATTGGCACTCATTTGGGACTTTCTGGGGGGGCAGAAGTATACCAGAGAATGTGGCCTCTCAGGACAGCTTTTAGTGCATCTCATTAGATGGTGGATAATACCCTGTCCTGGGAGTTGTCCGGATTATAATCTATATCTTTCTGCTGTATGAATTCACAGAATTCAGGGGACTTAAGATAGAACATAGAATTTGTTGGCAGATAAGGCCCATCCAGTCTGCCCTTAAGCCCAACACCTGTTGTTGGCCTCTGACCCTATATGTTTTGTGTCTTCCCCACCCTCGGCCCCACCTCCAAGGTTCCCTCATGCATATCCCAGGCATGTTTAAAAACCCTCCACAGTGCTTGCTCCCACCACCTCCTGTGGATGACTATTTCATACATCCACCACCCTCTCCTTGAAGAAGAACTTCCTCACGTTCCCTCTCAACCTTCCTTCCTCCAATTTCATAGCATGCCCTCTTGTTCTTGTGTTGTTCCTGTACTGGAAAAGGTCTACCCCCTGTATCTTTTTTTTTTTTTTTTTTTATATATACTTGTTTTATTATAGGTAAGTTCCAGATACAAACACTTCATTAAGCAATGATAATACATTTTAACTTTAGTATACATTGAGGATGATTTCAAGTTCAGCTTATTATTCATTCATATACTCAATTATTTCTCTTCATCCCCTTTTTCATAGAAAGGAGAGAAAACAATGAATAGGGAATAAAAAAGGAAAGGAAAAAATAAAAGTAGAGTACATAAAAAGTACAGCTTTAAGTATAATTAACCTCTTTTTGTTTTTAGTAAAAAAACATAACTGTCCAGGATGTGTTCATATAGAGCAGTACTTAAAACACTATTTTTGTTTTCATTGAGTCATAAACCTGAGGTCCGGAAAAGGAGTCATCTGGCTCGGGAAGGAAGGCCCACTATCTTCTATAATTAGGTTATAGCTTAAATTCCTACCAGCTATCATAAAGTATCCACCTAGTCCATCTTTGTTGGTGTGTTTGCGGTTTCTGGCTAAGGTTAATTGTTAACTTTTCCATCCTATGTGTAGATTCAACCCTCCTCCACTCCTCTACCCCCCGAGTCGTGGCTGAAGCCAACTCCTAATGTTAATAGCTTTTAACTGCTACCAAGATTACCCATAAGTACTTGACATCTTTATCCTTCAGTTCCCCAGGAATAAGTCCCAGTAATAAGTGTTCCGGTCCCAATTGGGACTGAAATAAAAATGCTTGCTTCAAGTGGTGGATCACCTCTGTCCAAAATGAGGAGATAACTGGACAAGACCAGAAGATGTAGGACTGTGTGGCATGTCTGTCTCCGCAGTTCCTCCAACATTTTGATGCGGCCCCCCCCCCCCCCGTAAAGTGAGCTGCCTGAGCTGGCACCAGGAAGTACCGGGTCCTCAGTTTCCAGCAGAAGTCCCACCATGTCAATGAACCAGTTGTTGACCATGTGCTTCTCCACAAGAAAGGACCACTGCTTGTCCATGATGGGAGTCGCCAGATCCTGTTCCCATCTGTTTTTCATGTATTGGGAAGAGTTTTCCACATCTGCCATGTATCTGTTATATAATAATGAAATGGCATGTTCTGCTCCTTGAGGGCCCCAGATCCTAGGGAACAAGCTATTCTCCATTGGGTCAGGATCCTCTAGCATTGATTTATTAATCTGTATATTCAGGTAGTCTCTCAGTTGGTAGTATCTAATTCTATCTGTCTGCTGCAAGCCATATTTCTCCTGCATTGCTTCAAAAGAAAGCACTGTATTACCTATCATTATGTGGTAAGGCGCAAAAAGGCCTCTCTTGGCTTGTATCTGGTACCATCTGTCAAGTGTGGCTGGTGCAAACTGGTGGTCAAAGGCCCACCATCTGTATCTCCAGAGTTGCCTGCGGTTAGTACCTCTACATATACCCCTCTTCCAGCCCTCTACAACAGCTTTTGTGCCAGAGAAGCCCTTTATTTCATCTTGGCCCTGTGGCCGAAATAGCGCAGCCTGCAAAGGCGGGCTGCCCTGCCTCCAAAGATCCAGTCTCTTCCAGTGGGCATCATATCCCTGGTTACCCCAGGGCAAAGCGACCCTCATCTGAGCTGCCACCCAGTAACCCTGCAAGCAGAGGAAGGCAAGGCCTCCCTGTGCCTTCGGGAGATATATGAGAGATTGTCTTATTCTAGGTTTCTTACCCCTTCACAAGAAGGAGAAGAACATACTCTGCCAGTTTTCCAAGTCCATACGGGCCAGAACACATGGGACGCACTGGAACAGATAAAGGAGGCGTGGCAGTGAGTTCATCTTCCCAACTTCACCCCTAAGTATTTAATCCCCGTCTGGTCCCATAGCATCGGGTGTTTTGTTTTGATCTCCCTGGTTGGGGTATAGTAAAAACTCAGTATTTCTGTTTTTGTGTTGTTTAACTTATTATCCAGCTAGTTTGGAAAAGTCGTCTAACTGGCGGAGCACGGAGGGAAGCAACGTCTCTGGCTCTGTCAGGTATAAAAGAACATCGTCGGCATATAGGGCCAACTTGTAGGGCTGCCCCCCCATATTGATCCCCATTATTTCTGGGTTCTGACGAAGAATACTCTGAGCAAGGGGTTCAATGAAAAGTGCAAACAATTATGGGGACAAAGGGCACCCCTGTCGTGTACCCCGTCCTAGACCAAAGGCCTCTGATATGTGGCCATTTGCTCTGACATGCGCCTGCGGTGATTCATATACTTTAAATATGGTTGTTATAAGTTGCTTCGGGAACCCAAACTGGGAAAGGACCTCCCTCAAAAAGGGCCAAGACACCCTGTCAAAGGCCTTTTCAGAATCTAGGCTCACTGTCAATGATGGGAGCTTTCACAGATTAATATGATCAATTATGTGGGTTGTTCTATGCAAGTTATTCTGGACTTGTCTACCCAGTATGAAGCCTGTTTGGTCTATGAGTATTAGGGAGGGGAGGTATTTTTGTATACATCGCACCATAATAGAGGCCAGTATCTTATAGTCTGTATTCAGTAATGATATTGGACGGTAAAAAGGGCATTTAACAGGGTCCTTTCCCAGCTTGGGTATCACCGAGATCACCGCCCTGGCTCATGAAGGAGGGGCCGGGACCTCTCCCCGCAACACCTTTTCATATACCTGTGTAAGCATGGATTGTACCCAGTCCCCGAAACATCTGTAAAATTCTGAAGGGAGGCCATCTGAACTGGGGCATTTGCCTACTTTGAGCTGCTTTATTTCACCCTTAATCTCCTCTAACCTCACTGGGCCTATTAGGAGCTCCCCCTGCTCCTTAGTTAAACCTGGTAGTTTAAGTGTCCCCAAAAAAATTTCGTATGCTGTTATCTTCCAAATCTATCTCCTCTGTATATAGTTTTGCGTAATATGTCTTAAAAGCATCTACGATCTCGTGGACCCCCTGTACCACCTTACCTAAATGAGGGTGCCATAGACTCGCTATTGTTGCCTTCGCTTTTCTTGCCCTCAGTCTACTGACTAAGAGCTGCATGGAGCGGGTCCCCTCGTAGTATTGCTGTCATAAGAAGAGTAATTGTTGTTCCACCTCATAATCCAGGATTTCCATCAACTCTGTTTTATACCCGAGTAGCTGTCTATTATGCCCCTTATCATATTTTTGTTTTTGTTGTTCGTCTAGGTCTTGAGTATACTTGGTTAATGTAATCCTTATAGCTTCCTGTTCCCTCTTTTTCCGGGAGGCCAACTGTATAAACTTACCACGCAATACCGCTTTTGCAGCATCCCAGACGATCACCTGTGAGGTTTCCTGCTCATTATTTTCCTTTAGATAAGTTCTATATGTCTCTAAGATTGTGTCCTTAATCTCCTTATCGCGTAGAAGTGAGATGTTCAAACGCCAAAAAGTGTTAGGGCGTATCTCCCCTAAGTCTATTTTTGTGTATATAGGCGCATGGTCTGATAAAAGGAAGTCCCCCATCCAGGACTCATAAACCCTGTGCACTTCATTCTTTGGGACCAGAAAGTAATCTAGTCTCGAATATATGTTCTGTGCCGCAGAGAAAAAGGTGTAATCTCTCTGTCAGCTGTGTTGATGTCTCCAAATGTCTAAGAGACCCAGCTCTCTGAACAATTTCTGGACCTTTCTAGCTATTTTATGTGGTTTTCCCATACCCTTTCGAGGAGGAGTCCATGTCTGGGTTTAGGGGTAGGTTCAGGTCCCCCCACAAATCAGGATTCAAACAACATGAAGTCTTGCTATATTCTGACATATGCAGTGAGTCCCAACCTTTGAACTGCCCCGGAGATTAAAGAGTTAACTTTCTATGCCAGGCATGGAATGCTGAGCTCGAGCTCGGTTGAGACTCTGTCTGTTGTTCTTCAAACTCAAACTGTCAGATTCTTTACTCCGCCTCTCTGAATAGTCGCTCTGGAGATTTCTCCTTCTGCTCGGTTCAATTTGTTGGTTAAAGTACCGCTTTTCTCTGTTTTCGACCGAATTTAAACCTTAACCTGTCGGTTCAGTCTCTGTCTGTGGTATTTGTGAGTACTAGATAGGTTTTATTTTATTCTATTCTGTGTGGAACTTGTAAACAATTTATCGGCTCGCTTTGAACCGATCAAGTTGTTTAAAAATCTTAAATTCTGCTTTTAGAGTGTGGTTACTGGTTCTTATCGGTTCTAAAAAAAAAACGGATTTTATTACGGTTTTTTCCACGACCCGTGACACGATTGGGAACCGATAAGAGGGTCTTGCCTGGCAGATTGCCATAAAAGGGTAAGTTTGGTTAGGACTGGCACTATGTCTGAGAAACCCAAAAGAAAAACCGGACCCACTGGGTTTCAACACTGTAGTGTGTGTGGGGAAGTCTTTGCCAAGGCTGACCCCCACACCACCTGTGTTTATTGTCTGGGGTTTGACCACCTCAATGCAGACTGCCAGATTTGCAAACATTTCCCTGCAGCTGCCCTAGAAAAGAGAGCTGGTAGGCTCAGGGAAAGGGAGGCCAAAAAGTCTGCTGAACCGGATGGCCAGCCCGGTTCGGTTCAAACTGAACCAGAAAGAGTGCCCTCTGACCAGGGCGAGACTTCTTTGGGCAAAAGGATACATAGATACATAGACAGTGTCGGCAGATAAGGGCCTATGGCCCACCCAGTCTGCCCATTTGAGCTTGTAAGTTCAGTTTGTTTTCCTAGAAGTCTGTTGCCCCTTACCCCTGACCTCTAGAATTCCTTTATGTCTATCCCATGCATTCTTAAATCCCGTGATTGTTTCAGCCCCCACCACTTCCTCTGGCAGGGTGTTCCACTTGTCCACCACCCGTTCTGTGAAGAAATTCTTTCTCATGTTTCCTCTGAATCATCCTCCCTCCAACTTCATCCCATGCCCTCTAGTCCTGGAACATCTTTTTCGCTTAAAAATAGTGTTTTCCTGCACCCTGTTCCTCCCTGTAAGATACTTGTATGTCTCTATCATATCCCCTCTCCCTCCTCTCCTCCAGGGAGTACATGTTCAGTTCCTTCAACCTGTCTTCATAGGACTTGTGATGCAATCCATGCACCATCTTTGTTGCCCTCCTCTGAACCTTCTGTACCCTGTCTATGTCCTACGTAGGTATGGTCTCCAGAACTGTACACTGTACTCCAGGTGGGGCCTCACTAGTGTCTTGTATAGCGGAATTATGACCTCCTTTTCCTGCTGGTGATGCCCTGCCTATACATCCCAGCATCCTATTTGCTTTACCTGCTGCCTTGTCACACTGTTTCCTACCTTGAGGTCATCAGAGATGACAACCCCAAGATCGCTTTCCTGCTTGGTGCATGCTATATCCTCACCCCCAACTGATATATTGTGCCAAGGTTTTTGTGCCCATATGCATTATCTTGCACTTCTTTGCATTGAATTTCAACTGCCAAACCCCTGACCATTCTTCAAGTTTCTGCAGGTCCCTTCTCATTCTGTCTACACCCTCTGGTGTCTACTCTGTTACAGAGCTTTGTGTCATCAGCGAACAGTGAAATTCTGCCTTCTAGATCCTGCGCAATGTCACTGATGAAGATGTTGAATAGGACCGTCCCAGCACTGATCCCTGTGGTACCCCACTGGTCACTTCCTTCCTCTGTGGAGTGACAGCCATTTACCACCACCCTCTGTGTCCTACCACCCAGCCAGTTACCTACCCACCACACTACTGTCCTGCCCACATCCATATTCCCCAGTTTGTGTAATAGTCTTCTATGTGGCACAGTGTCAAAGGCCTTGCTGAAGTCCAGATAGGCCATGTCCACTGCCCTCCCCTGATCCACCTTCCTAGTCACCCAGTCAAAAAATTCAAGGAGGTTGGTCTGACATGACCTCCCCCTGGTGAAACCATGCTGCCTTGGGTCCTGTAGTCCATTGATAACCAGATGTTCCACCAATCTCTCCTTCAGTAGTGCTTCCATGATCTTCCCCACTACCGAGGTGAGGCTGACTGGTCTGTAGTTCCCTGCTTCCTCTTTGTTCCCACTTTTGTATAAGGCGAGCCGATTCTGAGAAATTGGTTCCGGCTAAAAGAACTAGAAAAGAAAAATCAGCTGGTGTGGGGCCAAAACTTTCCTCTCCAATCGCTGAGGAGATAGCCAAAGCGATCAAAATTGTCCAGTCGCTTTCCCCAGTTCCGACTGAACCGGCACCATCAGGCAGGCGCTCGGTTCGGCCGGTTCCACCGGTTCAGGAGTATGAGTTAGAGGAATTTTATGAACCAGAAGAGGAGTATGAGGAAAGTGAATGTGGATTTGAAAGTCTGGATGTGCCCATTGACCCGGACATCTCCCCAGACTGACCTTCAGGTGTTTCTCCTCCTAGGCTTTCTGAGTCCCTCTCCCATTTCATGTTTTATAAAAAAGTGGCTGAAACCCTCCAGCTTCCTATGGAAGAAGCTGTGGATGACCAGGAGGAGCGTGACTATGTGGAAATGATGGCTATCCCAGAGTCTAGGAGGCTGTCTATTCCCTTGCACAAATCTTTTGGAAAACAGACATTTAAGATTTTAAAGACTCCTAACACTATACCTCCTGTGGATAAGAGAATGTACAAGAGGTATACATTGTCAGGCTCTGACACGGAGTTCCTTACACAACAATGCAGCCATTTTGGAGTAGTGCAGGCTGCAGCCTGTGATAAGGCAAACATTCCCTTGGCTTCACACACCCCCAGACAAGGACTCCAGGAGGATTGATGCCATGGCAAAGAAACAGTACATGGCAGCATCCTTGGGACTGAGACAGGCCAATTATATGGCCTATACTGCTAGGTATCAAAAATCCAGATGGGACACTGTTATGGCCCTAGCAAAACAGGGCCCTGGCCAGCTTGCCAAGGAGCTGGAGCAGGTGGCTGCTGATGGTACTGAGGCATCCAAGGTGCAATTCCATGCTGCAGTGGACTCCAATGATGTGTCTTCTAGAGTCATGGCTATCTGTGGCACTTAAAGAATGGCTTGGCTCAGATGTACTAGCCTGTCACAGGATACCCAGGCTAAGGCCATGGATTTCCCTATTAAGGGTAATTCTCTGTTCAGGGAGCAAACAGAGAATTACATGAAGAAAATGGATGAGTATAGGACCACCTATAGGAGTGCACAGGCCAAGGAAAGGCAGGCCACTCCTCAAAGGCAGCTTCCCAGGAGCAGGGGCAGGCCTTTTCATAGGCCTTTTTACCAAGCCCAGGCCTCCTCTTCTGCTTATGCCCAGAGGGGGTTCTTTAGAGGGAGAGGCAGACGGGGTACAAGTAGACCTGCTTCTACCCCTCAGCCCAAAGCCCCTGCCAAACAGGCACCCTGATGGGGTTGCCAGGGCCAATTCTCAGCTACCTGTAGGGGGCAGGCTGGCTTACTTTGTCCAGGACTGGGAGTCTCTAACATCAGACAAATGGGTCCTGGAAGTAGTAAGCCAGGGACTGGTTCTCAACTTCAAAAAGTTTCCAAAGATGAGAACCAGATCCTTTCCACCTGCAAATCCATCAGTGGCACTTGCCTTGGAGGCAGAGGTCTCCTCCCCTCCCAGCTCTCAGAGCTGTGGAAAGGGTTCCACCCCTACACCAGGGCAAAGGGTTGTACTCCAGGTACTTCCTTACCCCAAAAAAGACAGGAGAATGGTGGCCCATCCTGGATCTCAGATACTTAAACAAGCACCTTTTAAAACCAAAATTCAAAATGGTGACTCTCGGAATTATTCTACCCTCTCTAAGGCCAGGGGACTGGCTAGTGTCCCTGGACCTCAAGGATGCCTACTTCCATTTTCTCGTCAGAAGCTCCCATCGAAAGTACCTCAGGTTTGAGCTGCCCTCAGGCCATTATCAGTTCAGAGCAATGCCCTTTGGCCTCACTTTTGCTCCAAGGGTATTCACAAAATGCCTGGCAGTAGTAGTTGCTTTTCTAAGAAGGCAGAAGATTGCCATCTTCCCTTACCTGGACGACTGGCTCATAGTAGGCCAGTACCCAGACCAAGTCAAGTTACACTTACAGATAACTCAGCATCTGCTCACTTCTTTGGGTTTCCTTCTAAATCTTCTAAAGTCAGTTCTAGGGCCTGTCCAGCTCCTCACCTTCATAGGTGCAGAGCTAGACGCAGTAAAGGCCAGAGCCTTCCTTCCCCTGGACAGGGCAAGGACCCTGGTCTCTCTGGCCTCCTCATTCACCCTGCAGGTGTCTCGACCAGCAAGGCATTTTCTACAGCTGCTGGGGCACATGGCTGCTTCTACAGCAGTAGTGCAAGGAGCAAGATTTCAGATGAGGGACATTCAGTTCCATTTGAGAGCCTTTTGTCTCAAAGGAAGGACCCTCTGACCAAATTGATCCCAGTAACTTGAACCGTGATCCAGGCCCTACAGTGGTGGCAGGATCAGAACAATCTGAGACAAGGGGTTCCCTTTGTCACTCAGTCTCACTCTTTAATCCGTACTACAGATGCCTCCCTCTTGGGGTGGGGGGCTCACATGGGCAACCTCACCACCCAGGGGTTGTGGTCCCCTCAGGAATCTCTGCTCCATATCAATCTGTTGGAACTCAGAGCAGTATTTCTAGCACTTCAAGCTTTTTCCAGATCTGTTCAGAACAAAGTTGTACAGGTCAGAACAGATGACACCACCACAATGTGGTACATCAACAAGCAAGGAGGCACTCGGTCTATGGCCTTGTGCACCGAAGCAATGAAGTTGTGGTCCCTGGCTTACTCCCTGAACACCTCCCTCACGGCAGTTCACCTCCCAGGCAAGGACAATGTCCTGGCAGATGCTCTCAGCAGGATTTCCCAGGGCCATCACGAATGGTCACTGGACCCCCTGGTCTTGGAGGTGATATTTGCCAGATGGGGCACCCCACAGATAGATCTTTTTGTAGCCCCAGACAATCACCAACTTCCCCTTTTTTGCTGCAGGCCCCCAGTGTTGGGCTCAGTCCCCCTGGGTGCCTTAGTTCTCAACTGGGAAGGGAAGTTTCTCTATGCTTTTCCCCCTTCCCTCTCCTGTTCAAAGTGCTAGTCAAAATCAGATCTCAACCCTGCAAGATGATCCTGATTGCTCCAGACTGGGCCAGACAGCCCTGGTATCCACTCCTACTGTCCTTAGCAGTCCATCTTCTCCTGTGTCTTCCCAGGAATAACAACCTGTTAACCTGTGCTCAGGGGAGGGTTTGGTACCCGAACCTCAAATCTCTCAATCTCAAGGCCTGGCTCTTGAAGAGTTAGAGTTTGCTAATCTACACCTCTCCCAAGGTGTAATGGATATTCTGAAGGCTTCTAGAAAACCTTCCACCAGGGCTACTTATAATTCAGAATGGAAAAGATTTTCCATATGGTGCTCTGGGAAGCATATTTCCCCAGAATCTGCTGATCTGCCCACAGTCCTTGATTATATGGTCCACTTAAATAGCTTGGGGCTGAGACCAGCTACACTGAAAGTGCATCTGGCAGCTGTGTCTGCTTTTATCTGAGCAGGTAAGCCCTCTTCTCTTTCAGCTCACCCTGTATTCTCTAAGTTTTTCAAGGGATTGCTTCACACCAACCCTCCATTCAGGGACCCTCCCCCTGCCTGGGACCTCAATGTTTGCATTGCTCAGCTTATGCAACCCCCTTTTGAGCCTTTATCTTCAGCAGAGCTTAAGTACTTGACTTGGAAAACTGTGTTTCTGGTAGCCATCACTTCTGCCAGACACATAAGTGAATTACAAGCTTTGTCAGTGGAGCCTGATTTTATCTCCTGTCATAGAGATAAGGTGGTCCTCAGGACTAACAGGATGTTCTCGCCTAAGGTGGTTTCAGATTTCCACCTTAATCAATCTGTGTCTCTTCCAGTGTACTTTACTGACCATTCCTCCTCTGGCGAGAGGAGGCTGCACAGTTTGGATGTGAAAAGAGCCCCTAGCTACTACATAGAGCGTACCAAGGGTCACAGGTTTGACTCCCTCCAACCGTTCCTCACTTATGGTGAGGTTGGTAAAGGGAAACCTGCCACTATAAGGTCCATTGCCAGGTGGATTGTCTCTTGTATCCAGTTTTGCTATGAAAAACTGGGTAAGGTTCCTACCTCAGGCCTGAGGGCTCACTCTACCAGAGGTACAACTGCTTCCCTGGCTGCTGCCAGGGACATCCCTATTCTAGAGATATGTCAAGCTGCTACCTGGAAAACAGTTCAGACTTTTACCAAGCATTACTCCCTGGACATCCAGGCTAGGAGTGATGCTCGGTTTGGCACAGCTGTGCTTCAGAGCCTATTTCCTAAGTAGGTTCTGTCCCTCCTCCATAGAGGTACTGCTTTGTAGTCTGCATATGTCAGAATATAGCAAGACTTCATGTTGTTTGAAGAAAAAAATACTTACCTTAGTAATGTTGTTTCTTCTAATGGAGTCTTGCTACATTCTGACCTCCCCCCTGCCTGCCCCTCTCAGAACCTCTGTTTTTTGGGATGTGGGTGGGCAGTGTAATGTTGACACTTACTAGGTGCCCACCTCTTTGTTTTCACCCCTTCTTTTCTTGGGGTGAGTTGGTGTTGTGTTTTTCATTTTTGGGTCTCCTGACTTGAGTCTTTATTTGGGACCAAAAAATGTGTTTTATGTTTAGTAGCCATTTGGCTAGTGTAGGTTTACAGCTTCCACACAGGACCTGAGTGAGTTTAGCTCGTAAAGATCTGACGGTTTGAGTTTGAAGAACAACAGACAAAGTCTCAACCGAGCTCGAGCTCAGCATTCCATGCCTGGCATGGAAGGTTAACTCTTTCATCTCCGGGGCAGTTCGAAGGTTGGGACTCACTGCATATGTCAGAATATAGCAAGACTCCATTAGAAGAATCAACATTACTAAGGTGAGTAATTTTTTCTTCCCTTCCCCATTCCAATAGCGTGGTCATAAACGTGCGATATTCAGATAGTGCTGAGCCCGGGGGAAAGTACACCGATGCTGGTGTTACCACGTTGCCCTGAAATTTGCCTTTTAACATTGCATAACGTCCCTCTTTATCCACCCTTGAATCCATTTTCTCAAACAGAGTCTTGGTTGTAACCAGCAGCACTGTACCCCTACGTCTGCCATTTTTGTAAGATGCAACGGCCATCTCTCGGAATCCCAGTTTTTATAATTTGTCATGCTCCCGCACCGACAAATGCGTCTCCTGCAAGAATAAAAAATCTGTCAGGGCCTTCTTTGCCTGACTCAAAATCTTGCTTCTCTGGACTGGATTTATGAGACCATTGATGTTGTAGGAGCAGAAGATTGTACCCTTACTCACCATCTTGAGGGTGAAATTTTAACTTTCTTACTTGGGCCCCCGCCATAGACTCCTCCTCAAAGTTCTTCCACCCCAGACTCCGTCCCTGCAGTGCAAAACAATTCTCTGAGTAGCACCACATCCCAGAAACAAATAAGATAGGTAACAATTGCATTAGTAAAACAGTAAACCATGTTGGCCAACCGGGCCTGAAAACAGTAACATTTAAGTGTCCACCAAGGTAGAAGACCCATATTTTGGGTCTCTTCTCTTACCTACACCCTATCAAGGAGAAGGTAAACACAGAGGGGTGTCCAGTGTCTCCACAATGGGAGACCCCCCCCCCCCAAGGAGCTCTTGCATGTAAACTACAGCTTCATGCTTATCTCTATGACCATATACTGTATTGGTCAGAAAAGCACTGAATTAGAAGCATTGAGTGTTTAAGCAGCAACAAATAATTGCTGGTTGGGCAGCTTCAGTGCTAGTGCTCATCCCCTGACACTTTTGCTCTGGATTACTACAGTTAGGGCTGGATAAATCGGCTCATTCCACCTCAAATTAGGAGGCCCCCCCCCCAAGAGGAGACAGCCCCCCATCGAGGAGTGGGGGAACCGCGGCCGAGAGCCCATCCTAAGACAATCCAAGCCCCACAGGCTCCGAAAGATTCATTAAATACGTTTAACATCCTTATTGTCTAAGCCAGTACCCATTCCATGCCTTTTTTTTTTTTTTTTTTGTTCTGTCGTTGCTCAGCCCCAAGACCGTAGTTGCCCGGAGGGATGTCCGCCACCATCTTATTATCACTTAGAGCCGACCTCGAGAGTATTAATAAAAGGAAAGGACACAGAAGCTCCCACCACTGTCCTCTCGACCAACTGCCTAAAGTCAACTGGCAGGGGGAGCCGGCAGACCACCCCACTACTTGTGTACTCCACTTACAATTTCACTCTGAGGTCCCTTTAGCTCATTTATTAAAATCACTGTTCTGAACAGATGGCAGGCACTCCCTCCCTCCCTGTCCCGCAAACCGCCCAATGGAACCCATGGACTGGATGGTCTCCCAGCCACAACCCCCGCCCCACTCCTCTGACAACATCCCCACCCTGACTCGACCCCCGGGCCTGACTCCCCAAGCCCCCTAAACCTCTGTATCCACGTATGCATCAAAGTGAGGGTATGTTACCCAAATCCTGCCCCTCTAATCTGTGGAACCCGTCTATTCAATCATGGTAAAAACAGCTTTATTTGTTTTGTTAGTGCTTTCAAGATGTCCCCAAATCCCTGGATCCACAAGTTACACTTTTATTTTTAAGTTCATCAGAAAGTTGAGACATAAAGGCAGTCTCTAGCGCTACTTGCGTTTCTTTTAGGCTGCAGTCTCTTTTCAGGTAGTGGGTTGATCGCTGTTAGTCAAGGTGGCTTCTACGTTCACCATTGCATTGTGCTCTGCGAGTCCCCATTCTGTCTCTCTGCGTGGGGAGCGCTGTTTAGAAAGCACCTTGTCCCACACTCCGGATGTGTCCCTATCGGAACTGCTGCTTGGTCTTTTCGGTCCTTTAGTCGACCAAGTTCTCTCCCGTAACTGTTGTGGAATTTGATGATCTTGTAGCTCTGGTAGTGCAAGCCCTTGTTTCTCCAGAAACTCTTTAGCATCTCCTATTTCTTGAAACCGTAGTTGGCCCTTATCTGTTAGGACTTTCAATCTGGCAGGATACTCAACGAAGGCTTTATAGCCTTTTTGCTGTAGCATTTTTACCACAGTAAGGACTTGTCGCCTCCTAATTAGCAATTGGGGTAAGAAGTCATGGTCAAAGTATTGACGGACATCTCCGAAAAGCACACTTTTTTTGGACCAGGCCAGTGAGAGCAATTCCTCCTTAACCCTGTAATCTAAAAATGCCATCACCACAGATCTAGGTCTGGCCTGCGGATCGCGGGGCCGCGGTACCAGGGATCTGTGGGCTCGGAGTATATCTAAGCATTTATCAGAAGGTAGGCTCAGAGGCCGGCCTGGTGGCGCTGAGGGTTAAGGCACTGGACGCCACACCTCGCTTCACGCCGGTGACCCAGGTTCGGGAGCGAGCCCGGGACATCGGGGGTCAGCAGGGGAAGGAGAGGATTGAGCGTCCGAGAACAGCTCTCCTCTCCTGGGAGGGAGGGGGGACACACTCTCAGTGCCTGACTGGCCTCTGGCGGAAGGCGGAGGCATAACAGACAAGGGCGCACAAGGGGTTGGGGCAAACGCCGCAAGGATATGCTCACATCAGGGCGAGGCCACCCTGAGGAACACTTGAAATACCCCACGGCACTCCTGCATAGACAGAGCATCAGGCTCATCCCCAGCTAGCCCTACTCTGCCCCGTGACTGGCGCCCTGACGAGACAAGGAATTTCGGGGTGCTTGCCTCCCCACCTCGTTCCCATGGGGGGGGGGTAAGCCAAGGCTAAGTGGAGGACGGATCGCCACAGGATACAGGTAGGAGGTGGGGACTAGAATGGCCATAGGTGTCTCCCAAAGAGAGGGGAGTGCCGTAGGAGGGAAGGAGTATAAATGGAAAAAAAAAAAAGGTAGGCTCAGTATCTCCCAGAGGAAGGAGTCCATAAAGGCCATCATGTTCCCAGTTTCCGTGCCCTCTGGCAAGCCATGAATTCGGAAGTTGTTTCTCTGATTACGATTTTCAAGCTCCTCCAACTTCTGTTCTAAGGACAAGGTACGTTGATGTAGTTCTAAGAGGGCTGTGTTATGTGCATCGGTGATCTGTGTGTAGTCTGTGACCACTGTCTCCATATCCTCTGTTTTCTGGTATAGTGCTGCAATATCTTGGCGCTGGTCTGAAACCTTCGACTCAAGCCTTTGCAAGGTTTCATTCATTTGTTGTAGTGTCTGGCACAGTTGCAGTGATGTTATTGTGCAGTCTGCCTCCGAAATTACTGCTGCTTGTTCCATGTTATTTAGCGCGGGTTCCCGCATCGCATAGGCCTCCAACCGGGTGTTGGATTCTTGATCAGTTCCCCTCTGTCTACCGCCTCCGTTCAACTGATTTTCCTTAAGTCTGTGCTTTGGTCCCATCAGGTAGTCCTTTATTGTTCTTTTTGAATGCAGGATGAGAGTTTTAGTTTGCAGATTAGCATGGATTGTTGTTGGTCAGCCGATGAGCAGAGAGCCTAAGCCACCATTCAATCAGTGCTCAAACTGGAAGTCTCCCCCCGTATCTTGTTAATGCCCTTGAAAGTTTTTATTATGCCCCCCCCTTCTTCAGTGAGTACATATTGAGTTCCCTTTATCTCTCTTCATATGTACTACACTACCTCTTCCTCCTCCTCCCTCCCTCCCTCCCAGTTCCTCCCAACACCACCAATTAGCGCAGGATTTTCCTTTTCACCCATCTCTCCCAGTGACACCCTAAAAGCACTATTCTCTATCAACCCAGCTAAGGGCAGCTCTCCGATGGCCTTGACCCTAAGATGCTGTACCTCTCTGCTCTTGTTGTTTCCCTCCCTCTTGCTGATGTCAACCTGTCGTTCCATACTGTGACTATCCCTGAATCCTGGAAACATGCTACAGTTCTCCCCCTACCAAAGGGAGGTGATCTCTCATCTCCTGGGAATTACCGCTTCATCTCACTTCTACCCACCCTGGCTTTGAGGCAGTATAGGGCAGTGGTCTAAGGCTCTGAGCTGCAAATTTGGTGACATCCAGCAGACCAGACCTGGGTTTGAATCCCACAGCTTCCACTTGCATACTGTGTGACCCTGAGCAAGTCACTTAATCTCCTTGTGCTCCCAGGTCGCTCCTGTAAAAAAGCTTTCAGCTTAGTGTGCTATACCTGGTTAAATAAATAAATAAATAAACTTCAGGAACACCTTGTTCTCTCCCGACTCTCCTCCTAGACGACGACTCCTTCTTCATTCCCTTTTAATCTCGTTTTCGGAAGAATCACTCCACAACCACTTCCTTACTTAGACTCACTGATTCTATCCGTTCAGCCATGGATAGAGGTCACATCACTTCTGCTATCTTTGTCGACCTTGCCAAGGCTTTCAACATAGTCTCCCACTCCCTTCTCCTTGAAACTCTCATCAGCAAGCTTGTCTCCGTCTGCCTGCAACTGGTTCAGAGCCTATCTGGTAGTAGAACTCAGTCTGTTAAAATAGCTGACTCTACATCCCCTCCACTACCCATCTCTGCTGGTGTGCCTCAAGGCTCCATACTCGTCCCCCTCTAATTCTCAATTTTTCTAAATGACCTATGGTCAGTATACTCTTCATCCTCCATCCATATGTATGATAACGACACGGTCTTGTTCACCTCTGGCCAGTCTCCCTCCGATGTGACTTCCTGACTACAGCTTGACTTCAATAATGTTCAACGCTGGCTAAGCTCGCATCAACTCTTCCTAAACACCAAGAAAACAGTCTCCATGACCTTTGGCACTAGGCAGAAACTCTCTAGGCTACCCTTCCTTCCTTCCACACCCTTGATGGGACAACACTAGAGGACACCACCTCTTTCAAATATCTGGGTGTCTGGCTTGACCAATACCTTAACTTTTCTGTACATATTGACACCATCCTGAAAAAACTGCACCCCAAGCTCGCCACCCTTTACAGGAACCGTAGTTCCTTACCACTACCAATTAGGCGTGATCTTGTTCAGAAAGTGATACTCCCCATTTTTGACTACTGTGACATAGTCTACAGTGCTGCTCCTAAGTCTTCCCTTACCAAGTTGGATACTCTCTTCAGTGCTTTCTGTCGCTTTGCTCTTGACTCCCCCTCCTGCACACAGCAGTGTATCTTGTATCATTCTCTAGCTTTCCCCTCCCTTGAGTGTAGGCGTCTCTCTCACTGTGCCAAGTTTACTTCTAAATTCTGGGTTGGGACCCCCCCCCCCCTTTTACCTCTTCTCCACCTCCCTCCTCCCACCCTCTCAGATCTACTGACGCATGCACTCTAGCTATTCCTCATCGCTCTACCTCCATAGGGCAGGAAGCTTTCTCCTACCACTTCCCAAAGCTTTGGAACTCACTGCCACTTCCTATCAGACTTTCCTCTTTCCCATCTTCAATTTCCTTAGCCCTTCACAATTTCTGTTTCTCTAACTGCACTTGTTCTTAGGCCCCCTTCAACACTCCCCACCCTGGCACATTATCCTTTAGCCCTACTTTACTTCTGTTCTCCTAACTGTACTTATACTTGGCCCCCCTTCACAACCCTCCCAATCCCTTGCACACTATCCCCTACTCCTCTATCCCTGACTTACCTTCTGTCTCTTAACTGAACCCTTCCTCTGATTACTTCCTCACAGGCTGCCTTCTAATTATACCCCCTCTTCCCACCCCCTACCACAACCTATTGCGCCATTTCGACACTTTACTACCATCCACAAGCTACTGTGCTATTTCAACACGCTACAGCTGTCCTTCTCCCCCATAACCCCATGTTCTCCCCTACTGATACTCTCCCCTATTTTCATTCCTAGTTGACCCCTATTTTCTCCAGCCTCCCTATTCCTTATCCCTCTTCTCCCCTCCGGTCACCCGCCACACTCCACTTCTCCTCCCTGCCCCCCTCTTCTCTCCCCTCCTTTTCTGCCTGGTCCTGTCCCCCTTGTATGGTTCTCTGTCATCCTGAAGGAGTATAGATCTTGGCTCTCTCTCTCTTCTACCCCTCTTCCTTTCCTGCCACTTTCTAATCCTGACCCCCTGGCAGGGTTCTCTGCATCCTGAAGGGTGTAGATTGTCCCCCTCTCCCTTTCCTCTTCCTTTCCCTTCACTTTCAAATCCTTCGCCTGCCCACCTCCCTTCTTCCTTATCCCCTTCCTCCCCTCCTGTTCCCCTGCCCCTCTCTTCTCTACCCCCCTGCTCCGTTTCTCTCCCCTCCATTTCTGCCGGGTCCTAACCCCTTTGCAGGGTTCTCAGCAATCTGGATGGATATAGATCTTGGCTGTCCCGCTCTCTCCCTCTTCCATCCCCCACTCTCTAGCTCTCACCTGTCCACTTCCCCCACTTGTTTTATAACTGCCCTCCCTTGGGTATATAATAACACTTCAAATCGTGTGCTTAGCCTACGACTTCAGATGTGTTATCCATCTTCTAACCTTTACCCTACTCAATCACCTGCTTTTAGGTTGTTGCAGTGTATGCCATATCCGAATATGGTTTTGTTTACCCTGGCCGGTTGAGCTGGGTTATTTCTGCTCTGTAATTGTTCATTTACTGTTTTGTTTTAGAAATTGTACTTGTATTCCTATGTGTTTGCTTGTCCCCCCACCCCCAACCCGGACGCTTCTGGAAACAAGCAGTTCACAGCTCATGTTGTCTTTCCTGGTGAAACATTTTCCAAATAAATAAAATAAATGTGTCTTGTGGTGCAAGCCCTGTACCATCTTGGTCAGCCTTCTCTGGACCACCTTCACCCTGTCAATGTCCTTGCGAAGCCGCGGCCTCCAGAACTGCACACAGTACTCCAGGTGAGGCCTGATCAGTGTTTTCTACAGAGGCATCACCACCTCCCACCTTCTGCTAGTGATACTGCTGCCTATGCACCCCAGCATGCCGCTGGCCCTCCCTGCAGCCTTCATACTCTGCTTTGACATTTTTAGGTCATCTGAAATAATAAGCCCCAGGTCTCTTTCCTAGATGGTATGAGTTAAGGTGCCATCTGGTGTTGCATTTCTCCTGAGTGTCCAGTAACATGAGACAGGAGCATGGTCGGAGTGGGCAATGGGTTCAAGAGTACACCTTGCCAAGTTCTTCAGGATTTCAGCCTGGGTGTAACAGTGGTTGATATGGAAGTATGTGCCATGCCCCCCAGCGTAGGGAGTGTATCTAAGGCTGTGGAGGTTAAAGTGGCACCATACGTCCTCCCATCTCACCTCACAAATGAATCTTTTAAAGTATTTATGTGAGGCTGGTTGGGGGCATGTGGTAGGGTTGGTAGAGTCAAGGCTGGTGTCTGGAGCTATATTGGAGTCCCCTGCCAGAATGAGCACTCTGGTAGTCTGGGTAATTATGCACTCCAGCAGTTTTCTCAGGGTGGGAGTGTTCGTTTTTGGGGGGAGGTAGATAGTTGCCAGTGTGCCCTCCTCATCATGAGGTCTACCTAAGGCAGTGACCAGCCTGCCCTCTGTGTCCGACCAGGTTTGGTGGACGTGGAAGGGCATGTGGCTGGAGATGAGGATAGTGATCCAATGCTTCCTGCCCCTCTCATGTGATGAGGAGACAACAGCCAGGAATCTGAATTTGCTGAGTTTATCGTGTTCGGCGGCAGCTAGCTGGGTTTCTTGTAGGTAGAGTAAGTCAGGCTTGGACTTTAGTCTGGGGATGACTCTGTCTTTTCACTGGATTGGTAAGGCCATTCACGTTCAGAGAGTACATGTGAAGCTGTGGCCCTGTTATAATTACTTTATTTTAAATATTTTAAATGGGTGACTGAGATTATTTATTGAATTTTTTTTTTGTTTGTTTGTTTGTTTTGCCATATGGATTTTTATTCCCCAACCTGCTGCCTGTCTTATAGGAATAAAGAAACATAGTTAAGGATGGCAGAAAAAGACCAAAGGTCCATCCTATCTGCCCAAGTTCCCTATTTTGTCCTGGGGCCTACTGTGTTCCTCCAGGGTCTTAACCCTCCCCAACCCCTCCCTGATTCTGACGGTCTGAGCGACCACTACACCCTTCATTCTGTTCCAGCATGCTTAAAACCACTAACAGTTTTTGCACCTGCAACCTGGGCTGGCAGCCTGTTCCACGGCTCCACCACCCTTTCTGTAAAATAGTATTTCCTCACATCCCTCCTGAACCTCCCTCGTTCGCTTCCACTCATTCACTGCCTAGAAATATTGGTTTTACTGAACTACGTATGTTTTCGCCTGGCTTGTCTTGCCTGTCCTTTTTCATTCCTGCGTGGATGGTCTCTGCTGTACGGATAATTCCCTGACAATCCCTGCATGGATATGTTACGTAAGCTATCAATAACTGTATGTATTCTGCCTGACTTTATTTGTATGACAGTATCCTGTACTCTCCAGGGTCGTGTTTGAAAATAGGCAGGGTTATTGCCTAATGCACTTACCTGGTCACCAAAAGCTAATAAATAAATGACCGTGAGCTGGTATTCAAGTTAAAAAGGTCCCTGCAGTTCACCCTCTTAAAGGTCTCTATCGTAGCTCCCCTCTCCCTTCTGGTCTCCAGTGAGTACATGTTCATTGCCTTGATGTGCTCCTCATAGGGCATGCCCTCCTAGCCCTGAATCACTTTTTTTTACCCTGCGCTGCACTGTCCTGAGCTTGTCACTATACTTCCTGAGGTGAGGATCCCAGAACTGGGCACAGCATTCCAGGTGTGGCCTCACCAAGAATACAGGGGAAGTATTAATTCCCTTTTTCTGTCATCAGTACCCCTCCCGATACCTTGAAGAATCCTGGTTGTGCTGACTCAGTTGCTTTAGGGAACTGCTGCTGATAACTCCAAGGCCTTGTTCTTCAGCCGTGATACTGATTCTCACCCTTCCCATTTAGAACTCAGTCCATCATATATACCCAACATGAGGCCAGTGCTGTCATTCTGATAGTGGCTGGCTGTTCTCACCCCATGTTTTTTCCTCTTCCTCCCTCTGGGCAGTAGTCATTTTTCAGTAACCTGTGATCACCAGCACAGGGGCGCAAACTTCTTGGCCCTCCTGCGGGTGTGGCTGTGGCATTAGAACCCACCACCAGCTTTTCCTAGGGGGAGCCCGCCCACATGGCAACTGCTATAGCCCATAGCCTCTTCCCGACGCGAGTCCCCGAATATGTCCCAAACCCACGTCGCCCGCAGAACAGTACGATGCGGTACCACTGGGCCATGGGGGGGGGTCCCAATATTATTTTAACCTGTATTGTGCTCTTGAGTGCTAATAGAACAGTGACTTATAAATACGGTTTATTGAGCATTCAGGGACAACCAGGGGTTCTCATACCCTCAGTTATTAGAACCATAGGCAGTCATGAGGAAGGGGCACACAAATACCATTTGGGTCCAGTAGCTGCCATACGGCGTTAGAACCATCAGTTGCTGAATCTGACCCATAATGGCCACCCGGACTGTTTACATTTTTGTAACTTTATTTTCATTAATTTCACAATTGCATTAAAATTGATAATAGCAACAGTTAGCAAACTGCCCTAAATAAACAATGTAGCCAAACATAGAAGTTGATGACAGATAAGGACTGCAAGGCCCATCCAGTCTGCCAATTTTTTCTACCTTATGAATGTTCCATAGCCGTTGCTCTGTCAATGGCCTATTTATTCATACTCGTCTGTATTGCTCCCTTATGCCTATCCCATGTCTAAGGCCCTGCACTGTATTCATATCCACCAGTTCGAGAGGTAGACCGTTCCATGCATCCACCACCCTTTCTGTGAAGAAGAACTTCCTCACATTACCCCTTAAACAGCCTCCCTCTAATCTCATGCTGTGTCCTCTTGTCCTGCTATTTTTCTTATTGAAACATGTTAGACTCTTTCACCTTGTTAATGCCCTTAAGATATTTGAATGTTTCGATCATATCACTTCTCTTCCTCCTTTGCTCTAGGGTATACATATTGAGCTCCGTTAATCTGTCCTCATATGTTTTCTGATGCAGCTCCACCATTTGGTTGCCCTTCTCTGTACTGCCTCCATTTTGTTAATGTCCTTGTGCAGGTGCAGCCTCCAGTATTGCATGCAGTACTCCAGATGGGGCCTAACCAGTGTCTTGTAAAGAGGGATTCTAGGGACATGGATATGTTGTTCATCCACACTGTCTGGCAGGTTCCTTGCCGCTTTAAATCTTGCCGGAAGGTCTTCAAGCTGGCTTCTCCAACCCACCCGGGTGGTAAAACTCTCGGCTCCGCCCCATGACGCCAGATCTTCCTTACTGCTTGGAAGCTCAGGTTCCCTCCTTAACGCTCTGCGTGTTAGACTGGATCCTTATTCTTCGGTTCATCCGAAACTCGTTTTAAAATTTTCAAGACTTCGGTCTTCCTTTTCCCTCGCAGCGACGATGGACAAATCGACTCCTGGTTTTCGGCGGTGCCCGTGCAGGCAGAAGATGTCCCGGACGGATCCGCACTCCACGTGCGTCTACTGCCTCGGCCTAGAACACGATCTGCAGGCCTGCGAATCTTGCTGTTCATTCTCGGCCAATGTCTTGGAGGACTGCGCTGCCCGATTGAAGCTCTTGCGCCCCGAGGAGCGCTACCTGCCGGTTAAGTCGAAAGAGGCCCATTGGGCGGTTGTGCAGCGGCTGGCTCATGGGAGCAGCTCGAGCAGATGATCCCTTGAGGAGGAGGCGGCCCAGGCCGCATCTTCCTCCTTCTTGGTCGCGGCATTTATCCCGCTCGCCTTGGGTACCTCGTATTCTGCTTCATTCAAGGAGCTTTGCCATTCCCTCCCCACGAAGGGAGAGGGGCCATCGGGACATTCCTCTTGGTCCAAGAAGAAGGATCCCAAGGGTAAGTCCCATTGTCGGCGTTCATGGGAGAGGGAGAGGTCCCCTTCCCCGGACAGCCGACCATCGACTTTGGTCGAGGTTGCGGCTAAGGCAAGGCAAAATTTATTTAAAAGACGTCCAATCCCAGAGGCTCTGGGCGCCGTACAAAGCATTAAAACAGGCATTTTAACATAATAAATATATAAATTTACACATAAATACAAATCATTACAAAACTAAACCTTAACTATAAATCTTTATCTAGGCATTAAATTAAATGCCTTAGAGAAGAGAAAGGCCTTTAGCTGGGCCTTAAAAACATCCACCGATGAAGCCTCTCTGACCATAGTTGGTAAGGAGTTCCACAGAGCAGGGGCCGCGGCACTAAATGCTCTATCGCTGGCTGATTTCAGCCTAGTTCTGGGAATGGTCAGGAGGCATTCACTAGAAGGAGACGAAGAGAGCGCGAGGAGAAGGCAGACAGAAGGTCTAACAGGTAACCAGGGCCCTGTCCATGTAGGGCCTTATAGGTAAGAAGACCCACCTTAAAGAGGACTCTCCACCTAACTGGCAGCCAGTGCAATTCACGCAAAACTGGTGTAATATGACAGAACTTTTGCTGCCCGGTCAGCAATCGGGCAGCTGCATTTTGCACCAGCTGCAATCTGCGGAGAGATCCTCCCGTGACCCCGAGATAGAGCGCGTTACAGTAATCAAGCCTAGATGTGACTAAGGCATGTATCAAAGTAGGGAGGTCCAGAGGCGGAACAAGGGATTTGATTCTGGCAATGTTTCTGAGATGGTAAAAACAGGTACGAACCACAGAGGATAGTTGAGCCTCCATGGTTAAATCCCTGTCCAGAATCACGCCAAGATTTCGCACCCAAGAGGAGGCCTTCAATGGCACAGACCCTAGGACAAGCCCAGTTTCTGTGTCAGAGGCCATCCTATCACGAACTCTGTTCGACTCCACTACTAATACCTCCGTCTTATCGGAGTTCAGCCGCAACCAGCTGGAGGCCATCCAGTCGTTAATCTCGGTCAGACAGATATTAAGCACATCCACTGCATTGAATGTTCCTGGGGCAAAGGAAAAATATAGCTGAGTATCATCGGCATAGCAATGAAAACTCAAGCCATATTTCCTAATGATCCCACTCAGAGGCAGCATATACACTGCGAACAACATTGGAGCCAATACTGACCCCTGAGGAACTCCACAAAGAAGCAGACTGGGTGTAGATGAGAAATTTCCCATCATAACCCGCTGCCTCCTGTTAGTAAGAAAGGACTCAGACCATTTGATGACATTACCGGTGAGTCCACATAGGTCCCCAAGGCGAGCAAGCAGCACACAATGGTCCACAGTGTCAAATGCTGAAGAGAGATCGAGGAGAACAAGAATTGTCTTGTCTCCCCGGTCTCTAGCCCTGAAAGGTCATTCTGCACCGAACAAGTGCAGTTTCGGTGCTATGTCTGGCAACGAAAGCCGACTGGAAGGGTTCGTACAACTCGTGAGATATGAGGTACTCTTCCAACTGAAGTGCTACCACTTTCTCAATAACCTTTCCTTAAAATGGAAGGTTAGAGATTGGACGGTAATTTGCCTTGATCTCCGGGTCCAAAGATGGCTTCTTTAAGAGGGGTTTCACCAGAGCCTCCTTCAAGGCATCCGGAAAGACACCCTCGGAAAGGGAACACCGTACAATCATGGCAAACACCGGGCCAACAGAGTCAACGCATCTCATTAAAAAACACGTTGACACCAGGTCCAGTTCGCAAAAGGTGTGCCTCACATTGGTTGCTACATCAATAACCTCGCTATCCTCCACTGGTCTAAACTCTCCCCAACCAGACGGAGTGCACTCAGAACACACAAGACGATCACTGCCAGCTGTATCATTTCTGGCTGAAGGAGCCACCCGCCGGATCGCAGACATCCTATCCGAAAAGAACCAAGCGAAATCCTCACAATCAGTGTTGGAAAAAACCCTCCCGGGCCATAGACAGACAGGATGTAAAAGTCTATCAATGGTCCGGAAGAGTGAGGCCGGTCGGTTCCTTCCGGCAGCAATCTCCCCAGACAAAAACACTGTCTTCTTACGGTTGATTGCCTCCTGGTACCCAACATAATGGGCACGCAGGACCAATTTGTCCGCATCCAGACGGGATCTGCTCCAGCAGCGCTCCAATCTCCGACCCAGTTTCTTCATCTCCCTGAGCTCACCATCGAACCATGGCGACCTCAGGTAAGAAGTCCTGGGTTGTACACGGACAGGTGCGAGGGAGTTTATGGTGTCGGATAACACCTCATTATAGGCGTCAACTCCGACCACAACACCTCCCGCGCATGCATCACCCACTCTAGACAAATTTGCTGCCGCCAGAAAACCCTCAGGGGCCAAACCCCGTAAAGGGCGACAGCAAACCGTCTCAACAGGGGAAGGGCTTATGGCGGGAGCCCCAAGCGTGAACTGGACCGTGCAATGATCAGACCAGAGAACTGGATTGATCTTAAGATCATTAATATCAAGTCCCAGTGAGAACACCAGGTCCAACATGTGGCCATCCCGATGAGTTGGTAAAGTAACTGCCTGCGTCAGACCAAGGGAGGACATGATCTGGGAAAGTTCACAGCCATGTCCATGATTCACATCGTCGAACAGACATTGAAATCCCCAGAAAAACACATCTGGGGATTCCAATGATTCTAGCATGACGAAATCTGCAGACCTCCTGCAGGAACTCTCCCATCGACCCAGGAGGCGATAAATGAGAAAGATCCTGCAGCCGCATCAGGTCCTCCCGGATGGCCACACATTCAAAAGAACCGGGGCTCTCACGGGTGCACGGTGAAGGTCAGGCTGGATCTAAAACAGATGGCTACACCGCCACCCTGCGCTCCACTCTGGGGCAGTGCACACGGTATACCGGGGGGACTGCAGCCTCAAACATTGGGCCCGCATCGTCTCCCACCCAAGTTTCTGTGATAAAAGCCAGATCGACCGACGAAACCAAGGCAGCAATAATTGCTGTCTTATTTCTGATCGATCTGGCATTACAAAGCACTGCCATCAGGGGATTTGGGGGTGATGCAGCCCCACAGGTTACCTGGCCATTTGATCTAATAGGCTCCCTTGGGATGGACACCAAACATGACTGGCCTCTCCCATGTGCCTATCGCAACCCAAGGCGCCTCCTGGACCTGACAACTTCAATCCTCCCATAACCCAAACTGGAGTTTCTTGATAGTGCGCAACTAACACTATCCCTACCAATTCCCATCTCCCGGCAGCATCTGTTAGTAACATCAGAAACTGGAAGGGGGATGAAAGGGCGCAGGTCGCGCAGCATCAAGTTATCATAAGCAATTCTAGCCCCTTTTGATCCTCCCATATCGCATATATATCTGTAAGGCACAACAAATACAAAAATATCTAAATAAAAATAATAAACTTGTATATAAAATAGCCCACCAAGCCTAACTTTTAAAATATAGCAGACCTACTAATAGCCATGCCCTCAAAGTGACTGATTCTTCAACTGCACATAATAAAGGCTATATAATTAAAACATTTCATTTTCAAATACACATACTAAAACATAGCCTCACCCTCCTATATCAGCTGGACATTTCCAGTACCGAATGGCACTCGTGCCACTCACAACGCTCGCGCTTGTGAGCGGTGCGAGGTCTTATCGGGAAAAGTCACCTCAGGACACACAGGTCCTAACTCCCCCCAATTCACTTCGGCAAGAACTCACAGACTAAGGCTGCTGGCTTCATGGCGTCCCTGTCAGGTCAGCTGGCCGAGACTGCCGTCAACGCAGTCGAGATATTTCTCGACCCGTCGGACAGTTTGTCGACTGGTGAGGCCGACAACCCGTCTTTGCCGGTTCTCCCGGTGGAAAACGAGGATTTACCTGTGCCATCGGTGCAGCAGTCCCCGGTTAAGACGTCCAAGCTGAGGGAGGAGCGGGTGTCCCCTGCTCCCTCCCAGGCCCGCCCTCGGACACACCGAGGTTCTCGGTCTCGGACCTCTTCTCGGTCCAGCCAATCCCGCCGACATCGGCGGTCTCGGTCTTGGCACCGAGGTAAGCGCGACACCGCTCCTCCTCGTCTTCCTCCTCAGATGAGGAGAACCTTTGGCACAGATTGCATTGACGCTACGAGGAGCTGAAGTGGCAGCAGTTACTCTTGTCCGGGGCTAAGTCGACTCTGATGCCTTCCCCAGCCATAAAGTGGCTGTCACCCAATCGGCTGAAGCAACCTCTCGCTGCAGTCGAGATGCCCATGTCTGGGCCGGTTGTTCGGCCTAAGCTTGCTGCCCCACTGGTTGTGGTGGAACCTCCGCCTCCACAACGGAAGTCGGGGGCACCGACCAAGGATTCTCGGTTGGCTCAAGGTTTGCCCTACAGGTTGTCGGTCACCCTCACTCCTGACCATCCTCGGCAGGTGGAGGGTGGCTCAGGCCCTAGGCAGCTCTTCACGGACTCTTCGGAGTCCGATGACGACTCCTCACTATTCTCCAAGCAGGTTGACCTGGAGTCCTCTGGGGGACAGTCACTGGACAAAAGCCCATCGTCCTTCATGGGTCTGCTTCGGCTCATCTTGGAGTCCACCGGGATGCAGCTCGAGCCCGTGTCCAAACAGGCCAAGTATCCCCTGACGGAGATACTGGACCGAGGGGATTCACCCACGAGGCCTTTCCTGTGGCTGAGGCCATTGTCGGCCCAGCCTTGGAGCTTTGGCAGCGACCTGCTTCATGTCCTGCGCCTTCGGCCAGGATGGCCAGGAAGTATGCGGTCCCTACCGGCTCTCTGCCAGGGTTTTCGGAGCACCCCTCTGCCGAGGGGTTGGTCACTGACAGCGTTTTCTGGTGTTTCAGGAACTCCAGGGACATGGACAAGCCCCCCGACAAGGAGTCCAAAAAGCTGGACTACACCGGGTGCAAGGTGTACGCTGCGTCCTCCCTTGGCCTCCACCATGCCAGCTCAGCCGTGCTGATGGCACACTTCTCCCTCGCCCTTATGGGCTCCCTGGGTGAGGTGATCCCTCATCTCCCAGCCGACCTCCAGACCACGGTCCAGCAGGTCCGGGACCAGGGTAGGGCAGTGGCGAAGCAGCAGCTCCAGACAGCTGTGGACATAGGGGATTCCTGTGCCAGATCAGTGGCGGCCGCAGTGGCCATGTGCCGCAGGGCATGGCTGAGGATATCCACCTTTACGGCGGATACCCAGCACAAGTTGGTGGATGTCCCCTTCTTGGGGACCGACCTCTTTGGCCCTGGAGTGGAAGGTCACCTCCAGCGGATCGAAAAGTCCAATGCCACCCTGGATTCAGTCACCTCTGCCCCGAAGGACAAAGGCCGCTGTCAGCAGCAGCACAAGCCCTTTCGTTCTTCTGCACCTGCGGCACGTCCGGCCCAACAGCACCAGCATCAGGGCCAGCAGGCTCGAGCTTGGCATCCCGAGCCCAAGCCCGCGGCTTCCTCCAACAGGAAGCAGGGAAGTAAAGGCCCAGGAGGTCCCTCGGCTGTCCCTCCTCCAAGCCTGCCCAATGACAGGTTGGGGGTGTCACTTCAGCCTTGTCACTCCCCGGTTCCCCATGGGGGGCTCTGCCACTTCCTTTCCGCCTGGTCGCTGTCGCCACGGACGCTGGGTGTGGAGGTGGTAGGAAGAAGCCTGCCTCTGAGTTCAAGCAGACCCCACCCTTTTCGGGCCGTCGCCCCTTGGGGGGCTACGGGGTCTGCAGCCTCTCTGTCGGCCTGCCGAGCCGATATTGCCCTACTCCTCGAAAAAGAGGTGATCAGGAAGGTGGCGGATCCTCCTCCAGACCCGGGGTTTGTGTCCAGGTATTTTCTGATCCCAAAATGGACAGGGGGCTGGCACCCCATTCTCGACCTGCACGACCTGAACAAGTTCCTAAGGTCTCGGACCTTCAGGATGGTCACTCTGGCTCAGATAATACCATCCTTGGAACGAGGCATGTGGTTCTGTTCCCTGGACCTCCAGGATGCGTTCTTTCACGTCCCAATCCATCTGTCTCATCAGAGATTCCTCCGCTTCAGAGCGGAGGGATCCCTTTACGAGTTCCGGGCCATGCCCTTTGGCTTCTCCCTAGCTCCCAGGGCCTTCACCAAATCATGGCAGTGGGGACAGTATTCCTGCGGCACTGAAGGGTCCAGATGTATCCCTACCTGGACAACTGGCTGATTGCAGCCCCCTCCAGAGCGGAGGTGGAGTGGTCCAGAGATCTGGCCCTCCATGTTTGCTCTCAGATTGGCCTCCTCATCAACGAGGCCAAGTCGGAACTCGTGCTAAAGCAGGTGGTGCATTTCATCAGGGCAGAGCTCGACTCTCTTTGAGCCAGAGCATGGCTCCCGGCGGACAGGACCGAGGTTCTTTCCTCCTTTGCCCAGTCATTTCTGGTTGGACAATCGCGCCCTGCCCAGGACTTCCTGCACCTCCTGGGCCTCATGGCGGCCTGCACCAGCGTGGTCCGTTGGGCCCGGGTGGTACATGTATCCCCTTCAATGGGGACTGGCCAGCCAGTGGTCACAGCGCTTCGGTCTGTTGGATCAGCTAGTGACAGTGACCCAGGGGATGTGGAATGCAGTCCAGTGGTGGACTGCCTTCTTGGTGGCTATCACGTCGGCCAGAAGGATGAGAGAGCTCCAGGTGCTTTCCATTGAGTCTCCTTATCTGGTCTTCCACAGGGTCAAGGTTGTCCTGCGCCCCCACCCGAAATTCCTTCCGAAGGTGGTGTCGGAGTTTCACCTTAACCAGGTGTTGACTCTGCCGGTGTTCTACCCTAATCACACCTCGGAGGTCGAATATAGGCTCCATACTTTGGACCCTAGAAGAGCGCTTGCTTATTACAAGGAGCAGACGGCTGAAGTGCGGGGAGAGGTTTGCCATCTGTTTGTCACCTACGCTGAAGCCGCACCTGGCAGACCTGCAGCCAAGCGGATGATAGGCAAGTGGGTCACCTCCTGCATAGATCTCTGCTATAGGTTGGCAGGCATGGAGCCTCCCAGAGGGCTAAGAGCTCATTCTACCTGCCATACCGCTGCATCGGTGGCTGCTTCCAGGGATGTCCCTGTCCAGGAAATCTGCAGGGCTGCTACCTGGAAGTCAGCACACACCTTCATCACCCACTACCACATCGACCTTGAGTCACGCTGGGATGCTGGTTTGGGGCCTCGGTTCTGCAGTTTCTATTTCCCAAGTAGGGGGTGTGTGCCTTGCCTCCCTCCTCCCGGAGAACTGCTAGGAGTCTGCCAGACAGTGTGGAAGAACAACATATCCATGTCCCTAGAAATTACAGGTTACTCACCTGTAACAGGAGTTCTAGGAATGGTATATGTTGTTCATCCACACGACCCACCCGACCTCCCCGGCTTCGACGCAGAACCTGGCTTCCAGCAGGCTAGATCTAGCGTCATGGGGCGGAGCTGAGAGTTTTACCACCCGGGTGGGTGGGAGGAGCCAGCTTGAAGACTTTCCGGCAAAATTTAAAGCAGCAAGGAACCTGCCAGACAGTGTGGATGAACAACATATACCATTCCTAGAACTCCTGTTACAGGTGAGTAACCTGTATTTATTACCTCCCTCTTACGACTTGTGATACCCCTACTAATGCACGTCAACATCCCTCTAGCCTTACCTACTGCTTTAGTGATCAGCTTGGAAGATTTCAGGTCATCTGTGATGATGCCCAAGTCTCTTTCTTCCCTTGTGATTGCCTGCAACTCCCCTCCCAACCTATACATGGCTTCAGGGTTTCTCCTCCCTGTGTGCATGATGTTGCACTTCTTTGCATTAAACCCCAGTTGCCACTCTTCAGACCATTTTACCAGTTTTTCCAGATTTCTTCTCATTCTGTGCACCCCATCTGGATCATCTACTCTGTTGCAGATCTTGGTGTTATCTGGAAACAGACAAACCTTACCCTTCAGTCCATCTGCAATGTCACTGATGAAGATATTGAAGAGGACTGGCCCCAGGACTGATCCTTGAGGTACCCCACTTTGTGACTTGCATCTCTTTGGACTGTTTTATTTATTTATTTGAGTCTAGGATTACAAGTACCTTTGAGCCAAGGCTCTTTTACAAAGGTTCCACGTCAGATGGTGTACAATACAATAAAATACAGGACAACTTCGTTCAATGTGTTGCGGAAAATCATTGAGTTACAGGTACATAGGGGATTTCATTGTTTTGTCTGTGCAAAGATACATGTTGAAAACATTACTAGGCAAGGATACAATAGGGAGGAGCAGCCAGAGGCTTTGTCGGAAGCACATTAGGAAAGTGCAGAGGATGTGGAGGGGGGAAGGAGGGAACAATGGGGAGGGGAGGAGGGGGGTATTTATTATTTATTGAAATTTCAGATAACACTTTTGAGAACAAGTTCTTTTCATAGGTTCTACGTCAGACGAACAATATATATTGGGAAACATATGAGACGGAGAACAAACAAAACAAGGAATTATACAAGACATTACAAGAGTGTATAACTAGAGAAGTTCCAATACATGTGGCATTGTACAATGTATGCCATGGTGCATATTTGATTAAAACCTGGAATTTTGGAGGTTGGGAGGGGAGAATATAAGTGCTGACTAGAAGGGCAGTGGCAAACAGAGAATGGTTGAAGATAAAGTAGAGCTGTTTAGGTAAGCAGTCACAGGTGCTAGAGGCTGAAAGAAGTAGACGAAGCCTGGATTTGAAGGGGCCTAGCTTGGGTAGGGAGGAGATGTCACTGCTGAGATCATTCAACCAGAGTGGAGCCATGTAGGCAAAAGCTTTTTGCCCTTGCGAGGTTCGGCAATGAGGGATCTGAAGGAGTTGTGAGTCTGAGCCCCTAGTATGTTGAGTGTTCCGGGCAGGAGAGAGGAAAGCTTGGACTCCGGGAGGAGAAAAGCCATGAGTTGTTTTCTTGGCCATTATGCATGTTTGGTATTGTATATGGTTAGAAATTTGTAACCAGCCAGTTTGGGCATAGAGGTCACACGTATGGGTGAGACGGTGGGATCCAAAAAAGAGTGGACAGGCTTTGTTGTGGGTAGTGGATATCTGTCAGAGAGCAGTGCCAGTGGCAGAGCCGTAAACAATCAGACCATAGTTAATTAGGGAGACTACAGAGCTCTGAACTGCAACCCTTATGGCTTTTGGGGTAAGGCATTGCCTGTGCCTGTGCAGAACTCCAGTGCGAGAATTGGCAGCTTTAGCAACATTTTGATGTGCAAACCAAAGGATAGGTGACTGTCAATTGTAACTCCAAGGTCTTTAAAAGACTGTACCTTCCGACGGCCTGGTGGCGCAGAGGGCTGAGGCACTGGCACCTTACCTCACACCACGCCGGCGACCCAGGTTCGGGAACAGACTCAGGGCACCAGGGAGCTGGCAGGGGAAGGAGAGGATTGAGCATCTGGAGGACTGCTCTCCTCTCCTCTCCTGGGTGGGTTGGGTGGGAAGCCCACTCTGTAGTGTCCCCCCGGTGGAGACTGGGGGGGTATTGCAAGAGTGGCACACAAGAGGGGACAAGAAAAGCGTGAAAATGCATGCATGCCATCCAGATGACTGCGTCCCCACCTCCCTGTGTCTCCCAACTGTGATGCCTCCAGGCTGCATTTCTGTGCCCCAGTGAAGCTGCAAGGGAGTGCTTCATGCACCCCAGTCTCTCCTCCCGATGGCCCCGGTGGGATATGGGAGAACTCCCCCGGTGAAGAGATACGACTGGGACAATGAGGGCATCTGAGCAGCTGGATGGTGGATTGGTTGGAGGAGGCAACGGCAGGACCTGGCTGTCCAAAGGAGAGGACAACAGCAGGCACATAGGAGGAGGTACAAACAGATAATGCAAAAAAAAAAAAAAAAGATTGTACCTGTTCGAGGGCAGTACCATTGCAGTTTGAGATGGTCAGGAGGTGATGCCTGTATTTGTTGTGAGGGCTACAGAAAATCATTGTTTTTTTTTTGTTTTTTTTTATAGTTTAGGACAAGTTTGTGTTTAGTAAACCAGTTTTCGACAGACTTGAAGCCAAGCTGAAGTTTGCATTGTAGGGGCTGGAGTTCCTTGTGGGAGGAGAGGATTACTGTGTCGTCCGAGCAGAGTAGTGTTTGCTCAGAGCAGGACTGTGGAAGGCTATTCAGAAAGAGACTGAATAGAAGAGGACCTAGAATGGATCTCTGCGGGACTCCTGAGTTGACTGGTGTGGCGTCAGAGAGGACATTACCAATTTTCACCTTTTGCGAACGGTTTTCAAGGTAACTTTTGAACCAGGTCGTGGACTTAGGTGAGAGCCTGGCATTTAGCAGCTGGTCAATAAGAAGGCGATGATGGACGGTGTCTGACGCCTTGGTTAGGTCAATGCAGACAGAGCCCATGAGATGACCATTATCCAGGGAACTAGGGATAGCTCTGGTGTAGTTCAATAGGGCTGACATGGTGCTGTGTCCCTTTCTGAACCCATGTTGCTGTGGGCACAAGATATTATATTTGTCCAGGTAGTCAGTAAGCTGGTCCGCTACAATCCGTTCCATGGATTTTGGGGGGCAGTATGGAAATAGGCCGGTAGTTTGTATGGAGCGCCTGGTCTCCACTTTTGAGGACAGGAGTAACAGTTGCAGATTTTTATCTGTCTGGGAACTGACAAAGGCTGAGGGAGAGGTTGAAGATTTTTGTTAGTGGAGGTAGAACTTTATCAAGAGTGAGGGATAGCAATTTTAAGTTGAGTGAGTCCCCACTTATTCTGGTTTTGGCAATTGCTTTAATAACATATGTGTGGACTTCGTGCATCGGAACTGCCTTAAAGTAGAAAGGCTGGTATTTAGGGGAGGTGGGCTAGTGGCTTGTAATGTAGGTACATCACCATTGAAGGAGTCAGGAGGGAGAACACTACTGAGGTTGGTGAAGGCTGTGTTGAAAGTATTTGCAATTGTAATGGGGTCCAGGATAGTAGTCCCATCAATGTTCAGCATAGAGGGAGAGGTTTTGGGCTGTTTTCCCCCAGTAACTTCTTTAATATTGTTCCAGAATGATTTGCCATTTCCCCAGGTGTTAGCGAGGGCATCATTATAATATAGGCTTTTCTTTAGTTGAATGGATTTTGTGCAGGCATTATGAGCACCTTTGTAGTTCAGGATGTCAGCTTGGTTTCCAGAGGCCCGTGCCTGTATCCAGAGGTGGTCCCTGGCCTTTATTTCAGCAAATAGGTCAACGGAGAGCCAAGGGTTGCAAAGGCCTTTAACTTTGCACTTTTTGAAGGGGGCATGGGAGTCACAGGCGCCGTTAAAGATGCTAATGAAGTATTCCAGGGCTGAGTTGATGTCTGTGGCGTTATGGATAGGAGACCAGTCTTGTTGTCTAAGATGGGATTTAAGGTGTTTCAGCTGCCCTTTAGGAAAAACTCTGCTGGAGATGAGCACGGGGGAGTCACGATGAATTTGTTAGTCCACTTGCAGATGACTGGGGAGTGGTCACTTGTAGAATCAGGGAGGACGGAGATGTTAGAGATGCGAGTCTGGTGGCTGGTTAGTACCCAGTCCAGAAGGGTACTTGTGCCAGTTCTATACATTGTTCCTAGTGGGGGACTCCACTAGCTGGGAAAGGTTGGTAGCAGAAGTCGCATCCTTGATACCCACTATATCTGGTGCCGGCCAGTTAATGTTGAAGTCGCCCAGCAGGATTGTTTCAGAGCCTGGGGGGAGGGTGTGAATGAAGTCCAGGACGGTGTTGATACCTTTGCCTTGTTCTTTGAGGGGATGTACACTGCAGCAACTATCAGGGCTTTGTTTTGTGCCTGTATTGGAGACTGGGCATTCTAAGGGGTGGCCCAGGAGAGGTTCATTCACAAATATGGCACACCCACCGCCTCTTTTTGTCTTTCTGTCACGTCCGAAGATACTATATCCTGGTAGGGTAATAGACATGTCCAGGATTTTTGGAGAGAGCCAGGTTTCAACAACCGCGAGGATATCCGGGTTGTGGTGGTTGACAGATATTTGCAGCACATCAAGCTTGGGGAGGAGGCTGCAGATGTTGATTGTTACAAGGGTGAGAGACCCTGTCTGCTTTACTTTGACAGTTGAGAGGGAGGTCATTGGGCCAGGGTTGGGGTGAACATTACCAGATAGCAGCAAGAGGAGAAGCATTAGCTTCCGTGTGCACCATCATATTCGCCTGAGGGAGAGTTTAAGTTCCGCTTTGTTTGGGAATGTTGGCAGAGGTGCTGTTTGTGGCGTCAGAGTGATGTGAGGTGTACCAGAGGTGGAATGGTAGATGATTGTGCAAATGACCCCCAGACATGCTCACGAGGGTGAGACCAGGTAATGTCAGGGAAGTGTGTGACGGGGGGGGCAAGTAAAAATGGCTGAAATGACTGTATACCGTTTACCACCACTCTGGCCACTTAATCTCAAGCAGGAAGCATGCATTCACCATATTTTGATGCACCATATTGAGGGAAATGCTATGAGGTTAATATAGTAATTGCTCAAGTTCAGGATAACTGACATCATGCCCAGAAACAATATGTCTATTTGTGAAAAGTAGAATTACTTTTAACTGAGCCAACTGAGTAGGAGTGCCAAATATTTTTATTAACATTTGTAGTTGTTTTTTAACAGTTAGTACAACGCATTGCTAAGCCGTATGTTAAACAGTGCAGTACACTGAGATGTCAGATGCAGTAGACAAGGACACGTCAAAATTCAACAAAAATGATATAGCTGTGGAGCCCTTCCCACCCCATTGTAGTACTGGGGCAGCAGAAGCCCCGTTAGGCTTAGCTCTACAGCTTTGTCTCTGACTAAACCCAGAAAATGCCTACTAAGGGTGCATCACATATCAGCAGAAAGATATCGTAATACTAATACCTATATCCCCCTACCACTAATACCACTTCACCGAAGCAATCCACACCCCCCCCCCCCGAGTTTCCGATGTTTAGGGTTCAGATATACGCACGTGCTGTGTAACATATAAAATCTACTTCATCCGTCTGGACATGAATTGCTCAGTCATATCATTTAAGTGAAAAGTAAGTTGTTCCATGGTGTATACGCAATTCACTGTGTTCACTGTGTCCCACCAGTGCTGCAGAGCAGGTGTCAGTGGTTTGAGCCACGTCCTGGTAATGCACTTCAGGGCAGCCACCAACAGGATACCCAAAAGGTAGTTTACTTGTCGCCCTTTGAGCCATCTAGGGTATTAAAATAACAGGCAAATCTCAGGGCATAATTTAATTTCCATCCTTGGGACTTCTGAGATGGCTTCCTCCAAGTCACGGAAAAAGGTGGAGAGTATTGGGCATGCCCAGAGCACATGGCTCTGGGTCACCTTTGCTTCACCACAGAGCTACACTGGAGCCCTGGCTAAATTTGGCTGTAACAGAGGTCCTAAAATACTTCACTAGGTACTTCCAGCCATAGTCCCTTCAAATATGAGATGATGTCATACATCATTACCTGCCCAATTCAAGGCATCCCCTGTTTCATGCTTTAAGATCTATTTCCCATCCCAGTTCCGTACCCCATTTAGCGGCAGATACTGCATGGAATGTCGCTGTGTTCCCTGTAGGGCCTGGTAGAGAAGGGAAATGAGGTGTCTGCCAACCGAGAGGCAGGCTTAGCTACCAGTAGTGTGACCAGAGGTGGAAATTGGGCGTTATCCCTTGAATTAGCAGGCTGCATATCAAGATAATGGTGAACCTGTAGATACTGGAAGAAATCCCTCTGCTGCAGTCCAAGGGAAAAGATTTTGTCCATGGACCTTCACAGAACTGTGCTAAATAGACCAAGTTCTTTCTCTGCTACCTTCTAAATGTAGGATCCTGCATGGCTGGGACAAATCCCTCAGGGTAAGCAGTTGGGCAAATCCAGTTAAGTGCCGGTGAGAAATGCAGTGTAGACACGGTTTCTCTCTGTACCTGCCCAGCCTCAGACATCTGTGGGTTTCTGGGCTGTGATTTAATGGGGACCATGCATTGTCATGCATGCAGCCTAAAGTAGGTCCAAACTAGGAAGTAATGGCAAGCATTTTAAGCAACCCATGAAAAGTATGATATCTACAGTAGAGTACATTCTCTTATCATTAGAGAAAAATCAGCCTTATTGCAGGAAGTATCACCTTGGTGAAAAAAAAAAAAAAAAAAGACCTTTATCCCTCCAGAACACAGTCAAATCTCACAGGAAACATGTTATTGCAAACACTTCAACAATTCAATAAACAGCAACTAGCAGTTCAAAAAAACCAAGCAAAAATCTGCACACAATTGTGGGCTTTGGTAGTAAGCCCCACTTGTAATAAATCTGTCCCAACTGAAATCTCCAGACTCCAGTAATTGTTTAAGTTGGATACTTCAAAGGTTTTAGTCTCACATTCACAGCTTCCCACAGAGGCCCTTCAGTGTGGTGCAGAAAAATGGAAGCAGATGTTCCCCATTGTGTTCAGGTTTCAGTACTCTCCAAATCTCTTCTGTTGTTGCTGCTGAGATACTGTCCTACCCACGCACTTATTCTGTCGGGTCTGAGAAAGCCCAGACCTTCCTGTTGAGAACAGTATGTAGGTGGGGTAGGAAGAAGATGATGGATTGGACGATTTTGGCCTCACTCAAAACCTTCCAGATGCCATCAGACTTTTTGAGCATCTGTCTGGTGGCGTAACTGCTATTTGGAAACTGATGCACACTTTGGCTGTCCTTAGAAAAGTGACCAGACCTGCGTGCCAGAGCCAGTATGTGATCCTGTTCTCCAGTCCCTGCGGATACCATCAACAGAATCCTCGGTGCAGTCGAGGCCTTCACTCTCCCACGTGGAGTAATTCTGCGAGCCCTGTGGATCGCAAAATCTCCAGTCTCTCTTCTGGTAGCAATTTCTCATCAAGCGAGTCTTTTGAAAACATGGGGATGATCCCCCTCAATCCGTTCAGGTAGTTCTATAATTCTGAATTTTGCAGCTCTGACCTAGATTTCTAATGAGTCTAGGCAAGCATGAAAGTGTTGTGTTTCTTTGATCACCTTTGTTGTAGCACTTAAAGTTGCAGATGTTTGCTTTTACACTTATTTTATTTCTTTTTTCATTCATTCGACCGTGTATTCCACCACAGTAACTCGCATACTGAACATACAAACATATGAAGTAGCCAGCAGAATAAGACCATTTGGTCATCTAGTCTGCTTGTGTTGCAGGGTCCACAGTTTAATACTCCCTGTCCTCTGTTCTGAACTTAGGCAGAAGGTAGAACGAGTCTACTTTCTAAGTTCAGAAACAGAAGAAATAAGATGCTGCAGTTTAAAGGGGAATAGTCATCAAAAAGGGCCTCACACCCAAGTGTGGGGCTGATCCCAATGTGCCCTTTGTATGCAAGACAAAGCCAAGGGCTAGTGGGGAACACAAAAGGAAGCTTAGGGAGATAAACCAATGGCTCAGGGAGTGGTGTGAGGCCAGAGGGTATGTGTTGATGGGGGATTGGGGGGAGACCTGGGAGGATAAGGAGCTGTATGCTAGAGATAGACTCCATCTCAGTTTGGAGGGGAGTGGAATCCTTAAGTTGAAAATAGAGGGGTTCATTGGTGAAAAGTGGGGTTTAAACTTGTGAAAGGGGGAGGGATGGAAAAGGCTATCAAGGGTGCCGATAAAGGAGGGACTCTGTCTCCACCTCTCTGGGGAGCTGGAGGATTACGGGAAAAGGCTGACTGGTAAAGTGCAGACCAAGGGAAAACAGAATCCCCATGGGAACACGAGCAGGGGAAATGGAAGTATAGGGAAAGGGTGAAAGGTAGTCCTGCTAAATGCCAGGAGCTTGGGCAATAAAATGCCTCAGCTCCAGGCAATGCTAACTGAGGGAGCAGTGGATGGCAGCGGTCACTGAGACCTGGGCCACTGCAGGACATGACTGGGACCTGAACCTGGAGGGTTATACTATGTTCAGGAAGGACAGGAGGGAAGGGAGGAGGGTAGCCATGTTAGTCAAAAACTGACACATAGGGGAGTAGAGAGGAGGATGAGGAACCGCGGAAGCGATTTGGGTCACCTGATAACAAGGGGGCAAGAGAGCAAAAATAGGAGTGGTGTATAGACCCCTGCCCTGGCAGAGGAGCTGAGGAGAGTCTGGTGGCAGATGTTGGGAGACACTGCAGACTGGGCAGAGGAATGGTGGTGGTGTTGGGGATTCTAAACATGCCAGGAACTGACTGGGAGACTATGACATCCTCTGTGACCAGGAACAGAGGTTGTTGGGTGTCTTCAAGACGCTGCTCCTAACTCAGCAGGTGGAGAACCCACCAGGGAGGCGCTGGTACTGGATGTGGTCCTGGCAGACAGTGACCAAATTGGGGCCTGAGGTAAGGGACCCATTGGCGGGAGGACCATGCCACAGTCTGGTTCTGCCTGGACCTAGGAGGGCTAGAAGGCTGCACAAAGACGGAGGTAACTGACTTCAGGGGACGGATTTTAAGGAAATGGGAAAGATCCTTAAGGAGCATTTGGATGTGATTGGGTCAGACATGGACGCTGATAGTAGGTGGAAATCATCAGGAGAGGGGTGCAGGATGCTACCAGCACCTGTGCAAGAGTAAGACCTAAATGCGGTGAGGGCCAGAAAACTCCCTGCTGGTGGACCAGGGAGGTCCAGGAGGTGGAAGGGAAAGAAGGCAGCCCATAAGCAATCCAAGTGCTCAAGGAGTGAAAGGGACTGAGGGAGCATGAGCTGATGGCTAGAAGGCCACTAGGGTGGTGAGGGCGCCAAGGCAAGAAAGGAGCGGAACCTGGCCAGGGAAATTAGGGAGAGGAACAAGGGTTCTTTAGATACGCTTGGGAAAACGAAGGGTGAAGGGCAGATTAGCAGGATTAAATCAGGGAGAGATGGGCACATGACCCGGGGAGCAGGCTGAGGTACTAAATGAGTACTTCCACCTGCTTTCACCAAGGAAAATGGGGTGCTGCATCATACATGGGAGGAGACAGAGATACTGAGGAGTGGGGGACCCTTACCGATAGGCGGGTCTGGGGAGAGGGGGAGGCATCACTGGCAGGAGGGGGGGAAGGCTAAACAGGGAGAAGAGGTACTGAAAGTGGAAATCACAGCAGAGAGAGTGAGGGAAGCCCTCAGCTCCCTTAAGATGGAGAAAGCACCGGGGACGGATAAATTGCATCCCAGAGTGCTAAAGGAACTTGTGGATGTCCTGGCAAAATCCCTGGCAGAACTTTTCACCATCTCTCTGAGGACGGTGGGTGCCCCAGGACTGGAAGGTGGCGCATATAGCGCCTGTCCACAAGGGGGGATCAAGGAAGGTGGCAGGGAACTACAGGCTTGTCAGCCTGACATCGGTGGTGGGCAAGGTGATGGAGGGCATTGTCAAGGAGAGGCTGGGGGGGGGGACCTGGAAAAGTCAGGGTGCCTGGACGATAGACAGCATTGATTTGTCCTGGGGAAATCGTGTCAGACAAACCTTGTGGAGTTCTATGACTGGGTGACGAGTGCCTTGGACCTGGGTAGACCAGTGGACATCCTCTTTCTAGACTTCAGCAAGGCATTTGACTCTGTTCCTCACATGGGCCTGTTAGATAAGTTGGGAGAAATGGGGATGGGGAACCAGATGATCAGATGGATAGGCAATTGGCTCCAGGACTGGACCCAGAGGGTCGTAGTTGGCGGGATAATCTCATCCTCAAGTAGGGTCATTAGTGGGGTCCCGCAGGGATCAGTCCTTGGGTCCCTCCTGTCCAATGCCTACATCTCTGACATAAGGACAAGAATCAGGAGTGAGATTAGTCTCTTTGCGGATGACTCAAAACTGGGGGTGGTGGTGGATGGGGAGGAGGGGAAGGTGGCCCTACAGGGGGATCTGGAGTCTCTGGAAAGATGGTCTAGAAAGTGGAAGTTGAGGTTCAATGCAGGGAAATGCAAGGTGCTCCACCTGAGGGCCAGAAATCCAGGCCAAGTGTAGAAACATAGAATTTGATGGCAGATAAGGACTGCTTGGCCCACCTAGTCTGCCCATTTTTCTACCTAACAGATAAGCTGCAGATCCTAGTTAACCAACAGTTTACTTCCTCCTACCCCCCACTAGGACTGCCTTATGCGTGTCCCATGCATTCTTGAAGTCCCCCACTGTTCTTGACCCCACGACCTCCTCAGGGAGGCTGTTCCATCCAATACTGGACCAAGTACTCACTAACAGGGACAGTGTTGCAGACGTCAAGGTGGGAGGCCACTTGGGGACCAGTGATCACCATATGGTGTGGTTCAATATAAGGATGGCTATAGAGTCGAACCACACAAGGGTGAAGCTTCTGGACTTCAGGAGGGCAGATTTTAAAAAGATGGGTGAAGGCCTCAGGGATGACTTAGTGGGGGGATGCCTGGATGGGTAGAGGAATAGTGGGCAAAGATAAAAAGGAGCACAGTAAAGGCAGCAAACCTTTGCATTAAAAAGTGAGCAAAAGCAAGAGGATAAAGAGACTGCTGTGGTTCTCGTAAGAGGTGGCTAAAAAGGTAAAGACCAAGAGGGCAGCATTCAGAAAGTATAAGGAGATGCAGAGGGAGGAAGATAGGGAGGTCTATCAGAGGAACCAGGGAAAGCAGTAAGGAGTGCAAAGGTGCCAACTATAGAGGGAATAGCTCAGGAGATAACGAAAAGGGACAAAACATTTTTTAGGTATTCAAGTGAAAAGAGGAAGACAGGGGTGGGATTGTAAGGTTAAAAAGAGAAGGTGAGAGGGCGCTAATGAGCAGCTAACTGGGAAGTCGTGTATCCCGCTCGCTCCGTCCGGGCAATCAATATTTAAAGATTAAAGTATGGAGTTTCTGTGCTCTGAAGAGTCTAAAATGGCTGTAACGGGTGTCCAAAAGCATCATGGACGAGTTTTTAACGCGGTTGCCATCTAAAAGTCAGTGCTCCACCGGGAAATCGGGTAAAAAAACAATGGCGGGCTTGGGGGGAGAGAACTCGGGCCTAGTCTCGCTCTCTGTGGTGGAAGTGGCGACCCTGGGCAAGGAACTGACTGGCCAGGTGATTGCAGCCTTGGAGCCATGACTAGTCAAATTAGAAGACAAATTAGAGGGCAAATTATAAGAGGTTTTGGAGCAGCAGACACAGCAGAGCTCCCGGCTGGCGGAGGCAGAGGAGAGAATCTCCAGACTAGAGGATGAGGTGCTGATGGTCCCTGAACAAGTTCGTACTTTGCAGAGGGAGCTGGAGGAGTCTGTGGAGGCCCACGATTATCAAGAAAATTACCATCGAGGGCTGAATTTGCACCCTCAGAGGGCCCCCTGAGGGATTAGAGGGAGCGATGCCCAAGCTTCTGTGTAAGGTGTTACCTGAGTTACTGGAACTGAAGTTTAAAATGGCAGAGTTAAATTGAACGGGCCCATCGGGCAGTAGTGCCCTAATTCACCCCCCATCAATGGTCAGCCCCCAAGGCAGATAATTATGCGGTTCACAATTTTCGGACCGGAAACAATATTGAAGGCGATAGATCCCGGGCTCGCTGAGCTATGAAGATCACAGGCTGTTTTTGTCGCAAGATTACCGGCTAGGCTGCTCAAAAGGAGGAAAGCGCTCAATGGAGTGATGACCCAGCTGAGAAACCTAAAGGTTGAATGCTTCTTGACTTATCCTGCGACACTGCGAATCAAACATGAAGGGGCAACGTATTCGTTTTGGGATATCGAGAAAGCAGAAGAGTTCACTAAAGGTCTGAAAAGGAAAGTAAGCTGAAAGATCACTAAGGAAAGCTGTCTGAGATGGGAAGATGTTCGAGAGGGTTATTTGCTGACTTGGACATAAAGTGGTGATGTTTATTGTTAATGTGTTTTTTCCTATACTGTTATTGGAGTCTGTTGCCTGGATTATTTCGGTTGGCGCCGTTGCGCTGGGTTATTGAGAAGCAGTCTTTTGTGGAGGGCCTGCTGGGAGTTGTGGAGGCCTGGAGTGGCGTGGACTAAATGACATGGAGAACAAGTTGAGATGCAGAATAGATCTGTGCCTGCTGGGCCGAATGCTGGAGGACTGATGGCCGCTCTGCGGTCTGTGGACAGTAGAGGTGCAGAAGAAGGAGGTGGCCTGTAAGGTAGGAGCGGGTAAAGCCTTTATGAGAGGGGTCATCATGACTTATGTTGGTAAATTGAAGAAGCAACGAAAGAATAAGAGGGTAGAATTGGAAAGACAGGTGAAGGTGCTGGAAAAGAGGGTAGGAAGAGGGGACGGGGGGAAGCTTTGAAGCTGCTAGCAATGGCGAGGGAAGTGTTAAACTCCCTACTGAGGGAAGAAGCAGGGAAGGCGTGGTTTGGCTGTCAGAGGTGTGTCTTTGAATGGGGAAATAAACCCGGCCCTATGCTGGTAAGGCTAATGAAAGGGGGAAGGGGCCCAACCAGGATCTCACAAATTAAGGGAGAGGCAGGGCAAGTTAGGAAAAGGCCAAAAGAAATAGCTGAGTGCTTTGCGGAGTTTTATCGTAAATTATATAGGGCAGAGAGAGTGGGCCAGATAAGAGACATTCGGGAGTTTTTGGACGGATTACACATACCAAGGATTACAGAGGAACAGAAGGAGAGTTTAAATTGGTCTATATCACGAAAGGAAATATTGAGGGCCATTCAGAAACTACAGGAAGAGAAGGCATCTGGTCCAGATGGATTTCCCATTGAGTACTATAGGATTCTGGGGGGTCAGTGGCAGATGTACTGAAGGAAGTATTTGAGAGGGGAGAGGAGGAGCAGATGGTAACGCTGCCTGACTCATGCTACGAGGCTAATATTTGCTTGATCCGTAAGGGGGGACAGGAGGGGCTGGAGTGCTCAGACTATCGTCCAATATCCCTCCTCAATGTGGATATGAAGATTTTGGCCAAAGTATTAGCCATGAGATTAGAGGACTGTTTGCTGGATGTGATCCACCCAGACCAGACCGGGTTCATTATGGGATGGCAGTCCTATCATAATGTACGGAGGTTGTTGAACATTATCTGGAGGGTGGGGCAGATTGGAATGGGGATGGGAATACTTTCTATGGACGCCGAAAAGGCGTTCGATAGGGTTGAGTGGGATTACCTCTTCGAGGTGATGGACCGGTTTGGTCTGGGGGATACGTATATAGGATGGGTTAAATCCACGTATAGAAAGCCCAGTGCACGGATAATGGTGAATGGGTGTTTGTCTGAAAAGGTCGAACTAGAGAGAGGGACTAGGCAAGGGTGCCCACTTTCGCCCTTATTGTTCGCCCTGGCAATAGAACCCCTAGTGTTAGCGATACGCCAGCATGAAGGTGTGGTCAGAGTGAGGGATGGAGAAGGGAGGGAGCATAAAGTGGCGCTCTACGCCGACGACATTCTCCTTTTTTAAGGGATATGGAGGACTCTGTGAGACACTTGATGGATATTTTTGGGAAATTTGCAGTCTTCTCTGGGTACAAGATAAGTATGAAGAAGTCAGAGATAATGGGATTTCCGGAGGTGCAGCAGAGAGGTTTCAGTGTGGTTAAGTCAGACTTTAAATATTTAGGGTTGCACGTGGGAAGAAGGTGGGAAGACCCATACAGGTTAAGTTATCACCTGTTAATTAAAGGGATCCTAGCAGATTTAAAGCGGTGGCTACATCTACCCATATCATGGATTGGGAGGATAAACCTCATTAAAATGAATATTATACCCCGGATACTATACCTGATGCAATGTTGCAGGTGAGACTAATACAAAGGAATGTTTAAAGGCTGGAGAAGGGGTTTGTTGAATTCATATGGCAGGGGAGAAAACCCAGAATAAGCCTCGCAAGACTTAAAGCAGATAGATCGAGAGGGGGCTAAATTTTGCAGACCTGGGGGCTTATTATAGATTGGTGCAGCTTAGGAGCATAATGGATTGGATCCATAAGCCGGAGGTGGCTAGTTGGGTGGGACTAGAGCAAGAAGGGACTCCCGGGAGATTGTCAGCGTATCTACATAGTCAGAGGCTACAGGCATATAGGAGATTGGGGAAGGTCAATCCGTTGGTGCAGGAGACATTGGAGGCCTGGGGTCATTCCTGGAGGCGAAAGGGATCGCCTCAGAGAGAAACAGTCCTACTCCTGATTGCAGGGAATCTGTTTTTTATTCCCGGTATGGAGGACAGAGGGTTCCTGGAGTGGGAAAAAAGGGGGGTGGTATGTATGGGAACCTTGCTGGAGAAAGGGGAGCTGGTGGAGTTCAATAAGATCAGTAGGGGGTTAAATTTAGGGGCCTCACATCTATTTAGATATTTTCAAGTTAGAGCATATGTCGGAGGGCTGGGCAAGGGGGGAAGTGTAGGGTTGAGTCCTAATAAGTTAGAGCAGATACTAAGCCAGGCTAGGAGAGAGCCAAAGGGATTTATTGGTAAGGCTGCTAGGCAGAATAGGCTGAATCTGCCAGATTTAACAGGCCCCACGAAAGCCCTCTGGGAAAGGGACCTAGGCCTGCAGATATCCGACACTAATTGGGAAATGATGCTGGGGATGCCAGGGGGTATTATGCGATGCAATAAATTCAAAGAGGCCTTTTTTACATTTTTGCACAGAGCTTTCTGGCCACCGGTTGCAGTGCACCGGATGCACCCTGGGGTTTCTCCAAATTGCAAGAGATGTGTTGGGGGTCTGGGTACTTTCTTTCATTGTTCCTGGACATGCCCAGTTTTGGTTAAGTTTTGGGAGAAGGTAGTACAGGAGGTAAATGAGGGGATTGGAGGTCGGTTGTCCCGGGATCCTCTGGTATGTCTGTTCGGAATAGAAAGGAGAGTTGGGGAGGAGGAGAGGTTAATTGTGCCCAGGTGGGCAAGGGTCCTACTTGTGCTGGCAAGGCACTGCATTCAGAACACGTGGGTGACTGGAAATGGGACCACAATAGCAGACTGGAGAAGGGTGGTATTACGGTCACTGGCCTTGGAGAGATTCACCTGGGCAGTAAGAGAAGGAGAGGAGAGGTTTATGAGGGAGTGGGCCCCGTTCCTGGGGACGCTGAGTATCTCTGAAAGTATAATGCTACGTACGGGGTGGGACGCCTAGGTCTGGGTGTAAGAAGGCTGAGGGGAAATGAATGCAGCTGCCCCAGTGAAGTTAGGACAAGGGGTACGAATTAGTGTTTGTTGGGGCCCTTTTGAGTTCAGTGTGTGGGCTCTTCCCATGTGTATCCAGCCAGGATAAGGTGCGGGGGACACTCTCTGCTATTAGTTAGGTGAAGGTATAGGAGTGATTGAAGGTATAGGAGTGATGTAGGGGGCTAAGGGACAGATTGGATTCAGGGAATAAGTTCACACACTCGGTCATGATAGTATAACAGTGTAATACCACGAATGGAATTAATGTGGAGCAGAAATGGGCAGACTGGGTGGGCCATAGGCCCTTATCTGCCGACACTGTCTATGTATCTATGAAATGAAGTAACCAGGTATAATGTATTGTATTGTAGTGTATCTTATTGTATCGTGTCTTACTGTATTGTATTGTTTTTTTTTTCCTTCTTTTTCATCTCCTTGTTCGTCTATGGATATTTTGTATATTTCTCTGTCAATTTGTCTTGGGGAGTCGCTCAGCTGAATGAAGGATTCTAGGGACATGGATATGTTGTTCATCCACACTGTCTGACAGATTCCTTGCTGCTTTAAATCTTGCCGGAAGGTCTTCAAGCTGGCTTCTCCCACCCACTCGGTTGGTAAAACTCTCGGCACCGCCCCATGACGCAATATCTTCCTTACCACTTAGAAGCTCAGGTTCCCTCCTTAGCGCACTGCGTTTTAGACTGGATCCTAACTCTTCAGTTCATCCGAAAGTTTTCTAGACTTCGGTCTTCATTATCCCTCGCGGCTGCGATAGACAAATCGATCCCCGGCTTTCGGAGGTGCCCTTGCAGGCAGAAGATGTCCAGGATGGATCTGCACTGTACATGCGTCTACTACCTCGGCCTAGACCACGACCCGCAGACCTGCGAGTTGTGTTGTTCCTTTTCCGCCAATGTCCTGGAGGATCGCGCTGCCCGATTGAAGCTCGGGGGCCCGAGAAGCGTTACCTGCTGGTAAAATCAAAAGAGGCTCATTGGGCGGTGTCCGCGGCGGCTGGCTCGGCTGAGCAGCTCGAGCAGATGATCGCCCTCGAAGAGGAGGTGGCCCAGGCCGCATCTTCCTCCTCCTCGGTCGCGGCTTTTTTCCCGCTCTCTTTGAGTACCTCTTATTTGGCTTCGTTCAAGGAGCTTTGCCAATCCCTTTCCATGAAGGGAGAGGGGCCATCGGGACATTCCTCTCGGAAGAGGGATTCGAAGGGTAAGTCCCACCGTCGGCGTTCATGGGAGCGGGAGAGGTCTTCTTCTCCGGACAGTCGACCGTCTACTTCGGTTGAGGTTGCGGCTCAGGCCGCTGGCTTCACGGCATCTCTGTCAGGCAAGCCTGCCGAGACACCCGTCAATGCAGTCAAGATATTCCTCGACCCGTTGGACGGTTATCGACTGGTGAAGCCGACAACCCTTCTTCTCCGGTTACCTCGGTGGAGGCCAAGGATCTGCCTGTGCCTTCAGGTCAGCAGTCCCTGGCTAAAGTGTCCGAGTAGAGGGAAGAGCGGGTGTCCCCCGCCCCTTTCCAGGCCTGCCCTCGGTTGCACCGAGGGTCTCGGACCTCATCTCAGTCAAGCTGATCCCATCTACATCGGCGGTCTCGGTCTCGGCACCAAAGTAAGCGGCCGCGCCACTCCTCCTCGTCTTCCTCCTCAGAAGAGGAGAGGCTGCGATGCAAATTGTGTTGGCGCTACGAGGAGCTTATGTGGCAGCAGTTACTGTTGTCTGGGAGTAAGTTGACGCCGATGCATCCCCTGGCCATCAAGTGGCTGTCACCCGAACGGCCAAATCAGCCACTCGCTGCAGTCAAGATACCTATTTCTGGGCTGGTTGTTCGGCCGAAACTTGCTGCCCCACCGATTGTGGTGGAACCTCCGCCTCCACAACCGAAGTCTGGGGCACCGACCAAAGATTCTCGGTCGGGTCACGGTCTGCCCCACAGGTGGTCGTTCACTCTCACTTCCAACAGTCCTCGGCAGGTGGAGGGTGGTTCAGGCCCTAGGCAGCTCTTCGCGGACTCTTTGGAGTCCGACGACGCCGCCTCCCTGTTCTCCAGGCAGGTCGACCTGGAGTCCTCCGGGAGCCAGTCACTGGACAAAGCTCATCGTCCTTCATGGGTCTGCTTCGGCTCATCTCAAAGTCCACCGGGATGCAGCTCGAGCCCATGTCCAAACGGGCCAAGTGTCACCTGACGGAGATACTGGACTGAGGGGATTCACCCGTGGAGGCCTTCCCTGTGGCTGAGGCCATTGTCGACCCAGCCTTGGAGCTTTAGCAGTGGCCTGCTTCCTGTCCTGCTCCCTCGGCCAGGATGGCCAGGAAGTATGCGGTCCCTACCGGCTCTTTGCCCGGTTTCTCGGAGCACCCCTGTGCCAAGGGGTTAGTCACTGACAGCGTTTTCGGATGTTCCGAAACACTCGGGACGTGGACAAGCCCCCGGACAAGGAGTCCAAAAAGTTGGACTATGCTGGGCGCAAGGTGTACGCTGTGTCCTCCCTTGGCCTCCGACAGGCCAGCTTGGCCCTGCTGATGGTACACTTCTCCCATGCCCTCATGGGCTCCCTGGATGAGGTGATCCCTCATCTCCTGGCCGACCTGCAGACCACGGTCCGTCAGGTGCGGGACCTGGGTAGGGCGATGGCGAAGCAGCAACTTCAGACTGCTCTGGACATAGGTGATTCCTGTGCCAGGTCAGTAGCGGCTGCGGTGGCCATGTGCAGCAGGGCGTGGCTGAGGATATCCACCTTCACGGCGGATACCCAGCACAAGTTGGCGGATGTCCCCTTCTTGGGGACTGACCTCTTCAACACTGGAGTGGAGGGACACCTCCAGTGGATCGAAAAGTCCAATGCCATTGTGGACTTGGTCACCTTTGCCCAGAAGGACAAAGGCCGCCGCCAGCAGCAGCACAAGTCCTTTTGTCCTTCTACGCCTGCGGCACGTCCGGCCTAACAGCACCAGGGCCAGCAGGCACGTGCTTGGCATCCCAAACCCAAGCCTGTGGCTTCCTCCAATAGGAAGCAAGGAGGTAAAGGCCCAGGAGGTCCCTCGGCTGGTCCCTCCTCCAAGCTTGCCCAATGACGGGTTGAGGGGTGTCACAAGCGACCACTGCACAGTGTGCTTCACAATGAGCACAACCATGGAGATAAGCCATACAAAAACAAGGATACTGGACTTTAGAAGGGCTGACTTTGGCAAATGGGTGAACACCTGAAGAATGCACTAGCAAATGGCCAAATAGGAGGGTGGAAGAACATTGGAGAAAATCAAAACTGCCATCATAGAGGCAACAAGTCTTTGTGTAAAACAAATAAAGAAAACAAAGCGGAATAAAAACCACTATGGTTCTCAAAAGAGGTGGCAGGGAAGGTTAAGGAGAAAAGGCTGCATTCAAAAAGTATAAGGAATCACAGAGGAGCAATGACGGGAACTGTATCAATTAAAGCAGAAAGAAGTAGGAAAGGCAGTCAGAATGGCAAAGGCACAAACCGAGGAAAAATAGCCAACTCGGTCAAAAGGGGATAAAACCTTTATAGGTACATTAGGAGCATAGAAAGGTTAAGGGAGGATAGTGAAGATTAATAAAGGAGAGGGAGGTGGCAGAGGAGACAGTGAAAAGGCAGAGATACTGAATGAATACTTTTGCTCAGTATTCACAAAAGAAGATGAGGAGCAGTTACCTAAACCAGACAATAGAAGCACTCTGGGTAGGGGGGTTGATTCCAGTCCATTCACAGAAGAGAGTCCTGAAAGAACTCCTAAAACTCAAGGTGGACAAAGCAATGGGGCCTGACGGGATTCACCCCAGAATCCTAAAAGAACTAAGGGGGGACCTAGTGACACCACTGACCACACTTTTTAACAAATCATGGCAGGATGGAGTGGTACCTGAGAACTGGAGGAGGGCAGATGTGATTCCCCTTTACAAAAGTGGGAGCAAGGCTGAAACAGGAAACTACAGACCTGTAAGTTTGACCTCAGTGGTAGGGAAAATGATGGAATCACTTCTGAAAGAAAGAATTGTTGAGCACCTAGAGGCCAGCGGGGCACAGGACCCAAAGCAACATGGATTTACAGCAGGAAGGTCACGTCAGACGAATCTAATTGATTTCTTTGACTGGGTGATCAAAGTAATAGACTAGGGAGGGGCTGTGAATATGGCCTACCTAGACTTTAGCAAGGCATTTGACACAGTCCCACACAAAAGATTAATAATCAAGTTAGCCAGCCTGGGAGTGGGTCCCAGGGTGGTAGCCTGGTAGCGAACTGGCTGCACAACAGGACACAGAAGGTACAGTGAATGGAACACATTCAAGAAAGGGGTTACTAGTGGAGTACCTCAGGGCTCAGTACTGGGTCCAATCCTCTTTAACATCTTTATAAGTGACATTGCAGAGGGTCTGGAAGGAAAGGTATGCCTCTTTGCAGATGACACAAAGATCTGTAACAGAGTTGATACACAAGAGGGGTAGAAAAGATGAGAAGGGACTTGGCAAGGTTGGAGGAATGGTCAGACATATGGCAACTTAGATTCAATGCAAAGAAGTGCAAAGTAATGCACCTGGGAAACAAAAACCCTGGAGAAGAGTACACAATAGCAGGGGAGGTACTAACAACAAAAATGGAAAGGGACCTGGGAGTAGTCATATCAGATGACCTAAAGGTGGGTAAGCAATGTGAGAAGTCAGTAAGGAGAGCAGGGGATACTGGGATGCATAGGAAGGGGCATCACAAGTAGAGAAAGGGAAGTGATTATCCCTCTATACAGACAGTTGGTGAGACCCCATCTGGAGTACTGTGTGCAGTTTTGGAGACCTCATCTACGCAAGGACATAGACAGGATGGAAGCAGTCCAGAGGAGGGCAACTAAAATGGTGCAGGGTCTACATCAGAAACCATATGAAGAGAGACTGAGAGAGCTTAATATGTATACCCTTGATGAAAGGAGGGACAGTGGGGACATGATAGAAACGTTCAAGTACCTCAAGGGAATCAACAAAGTCCAGGAGGGTAGCATCTTTCAGAAAAAAGAGATGTGTAAGAACAAGGGGGCACAGTTTAAAGATAGAGGGGGGACGGCTCAGGGGTAATGTGAGGAAATTCTTTTTCACGGAGAGAGTAGTGGATACATGGAACAGCCTTCCTGAGGAGGTCGTTAGGTCTAAAACAGTGGGGGAATTCAAACATGCTTGGGACAGACACAAAGCAATTATAGTGCGGGGTTGCAGGAAGCAGGCTGTTGGTTAACTAGAATCTGCAGCTTATCCAGTAGGTAGGGAAATGGGCAGATTGGGTGGGCCAAGTGGTCCTTTTCTGCCATCAAAGTCTATGTTTCTATGTCACCCCCAACTTCGTTACTCTTCCCTGGGTTCCCCCTGTGGGGAGGACGGTTCTGCCACTTCCTTTCCACCTGGTCCGCTATCACCATGGACCGTTGGGTATTGGAGGTGGTGGGAATGGGCCTGCCTCTGGAATTCGAGCAGACCCCTTCCTTTCGAGCAGTCGCCCCCGGTGGGCCACAGGGTCCGAAGCCTCGCTGTCAGTCCGCCGAGCCGATATTGCCCTGCTCCTTGAAAAAGAGGTGATCAGGAAGGTGGAGGATCCTCCTCCAGACCCGGGGTTTGTGTCCAGGTACTTCCTGGTCCCAAAACAGACTGGGGGCTGGCACCCCATTCTTGACCTGCACGACCTAAACAGGTTCCTAAGGTCTCGGACCTTCAGGATGGTCACTCTGGCTCAGATAATCCCATCCTTGGAACGAGGCGTGTAGTTTTGTTCCCTGGACCTCCAGGACGCGTTCTTCCACGTCCCGATCCATCCGTCTCATCAGAGATTCCTCTGCTTCAGAGCAGAGGGATCTCTTTACGAGTTCCGGGCCATGCCCTTCGGCCTCTCTCTAGCTCCCAGGGTCTTCACCGAAGCCAGGGAGGTCGGGTGGCTCGTGTGGATGAACAACATATACCATTCCTAGAACTCCTGTTACAGGTGAGTAACCTGTATATTATGAAGTGAGTTGAGCTGTCTGTTTCTTATTTTCTCTTCTGAGCAGATCTGATGGTATCTAGCTGCCTGACTGTAGATCACAGATGTTTTTTGTGTTCCATGGGTGGACACAGGAATTGCGCACGTATCTGTCACTGTTTTTTTTTGTAAACAGCAGTGTGTGTATGTCCGTCATTACTAATTCATACTGTAGTATCCAGAAAATTCATGCTAGTGGTGAGCTTTATAGAGGTATGAAAAGTTTTGGAAATCCTGATGGAATTTTTTTAAGGGAGTGTCCACCTCTCGTCCAAATGAGGAATAAGTGTCTACCATTATATGTGAAGTTGTGTATTAGAGTGGATTTTTTTAAGGTGTTGATGGTGGTTTCTGGAATGTCACTTGTGCATGTGTTGCCCTGTAAAAACATTTGACACGCTGCTATGTCATCTTCATGTTGAATATTAGTGTAGAGGGCACTGACATTCATTGTGGCTGGATAGTACTGGGTGGAAGTTGTCCAGTTTGCTTCAGTGTCCTGAGAAAATCTGTGATGTCTTCAATGAAACTGCTGGTAGCTGTTACCAGTGGTCTTAAAACAAATTCTATGAATCCTGAAATGTTCTCAGTGACCGTACCAGTTGCAGAGATGATGGGTTGACCTGGATTTCCAGGTTTGTTTATCTTAGGCAGCATGTAGAATGTTCCTGGAGTAGGTTTGTTTGGAATCAATTTATTTAACTGTTCTTGGCTGCTGTTTGGTAGAGAAGTAACTATTTAAGTTATTCTGTATATTGTATAATGGAGACCTCTGTGAGTTCTCTGTAATAAGTTATGTCTGACAGCTGTCTGTGTGCCACCTTGATATAGTCCTCTGTATTCATCACAGCTCCAGTTCCACCTTTATCAGCTTGTTTTATTATGATATTATGTTTGTTTTACAGTATTTATATTGCCCTCTTTTCCAGTGGTGTGATATTATATGAGAGTTTCTGCTGTTTGCTTAGGATTTGGGAATTTACTGATCTTCTTTGGGGTATCTCAGTCATCAGGGTCCCACAGATGGAACTTCACTGTCGGTGAAGCAGGATCCACACAAAAGATTTTCAGCAGTACAGCTGGGGCTGCCAACATCGACTGTTGACATCATCAACCCTTTAAAGGCATGAGCAGCCCCACTTCCTTTTATTTATTTATTTTTTCCCCTCCTCAGTTCTTTCCTACTGTCAACTTGATCGCAAGGGTCTCCGAGGAAGCTCTGATGCAGTTTCACGCTATTTTTTGCCTATGGCTTTTCTATGCTTAATTTTTTAGAATCTATTTTTCTGAAGAGATTCCTTTAGCTTGTTTATATTGAGAGTTAATCCTTTGACTTCTCTCTTCCATCGCTGAGGAAAGAAAATTGCCTCTTCAGATGAACACTCACTCTGTGTTTGCTGTCTTGGGTCTGACCATGATGTCTCAGACTGTGAGCTCTGCCAGAAGTTTGATCAAACCACTCTCAGACTAAGCCGCCCCGATGGCGCTGAGGGTTGAGGCACTGGACGCCACACCTCACACCATGCCAACAACCCGAGTTCATGAGTGAGCTCGGGAGCTGGGGGTTTGCAGGGGAGGGAGAAGGATCGCGCGTGTCCGCTGGGCTGCTTTCCTCTCCCGGGTGGGAGGGCATGGGTTGTCCGGTGCTCTGGCGACCCCTGGTGGAGACCAAGGGGTACCATGAGATGCTGGGCTGCACGTAAGGAGCGTGTTTGACGCAGGCAGAGTTGCCGTGCACTGCAGTGTCAGATGTGCACTGCAGGGGGGGCATTGAGGCTCACATACAGAAATACCCTACAGGTCAGATAGGCGACAGCCCTGCCAGTGTCACCACCACTGCCCTTCGCTCCCTGTTGTAGTCTCCCAACCTGGGGAACCACAACGAACTTGAATATGGCAGGGGAACACAGTGGGCAGTAGAGCTAGTCGGCGAGTGCAGTGGCCTGAGAGAGTTCCAGGCTGGAGTGCTAGAAACAGAACAGTAAAAAAAAAAAACACCCTCAGGCGATGCAAAAAGGCTCTTAAAAAATTCCTCATGGAGCAACAGGTAGCCAGTTTTGGGAAGGTGTTCTCTGGGGTCCCTCCTTCACAGTCACTGGCAGAGTCCTCGAGCTCCCAGGTCCTTAAGGCCCGAGTTTTTTCTTCAGGAGAAAAGTCATAAAAAGGACCGAGATCGGGACTGCTTCCCCTGGCATTGGTCCCGCTCCCTGAAGACCTTTTCCTTATTGTTGGGGGGAGGAGTCTGTTGGCGGTGGCTGCACCGACACCTAAGCCTGCTGTCCAGGTCTCTGTCCCTACCAGACCCCTACCGACAGCACCTCCACCTGATCTGCAAGGTAGCTGGTCATCGTCCCCCTCTTTGTTGATGACGGGACCGTTGTCGACAGCCCTTCCATCAAGGTCTGATGCTTCCCAAGATCCTTGGGCTATGGGCTTTTCAGGCTCTTAGGGCCTGTCTGGCAGGCCGTTGATGCAGCCTTCTACTGTCGTTTACCTCAACAACATTTTGACCAAATTCACTATGATTTTGGTCCACCAGTTGGGCGTATATAGGCCTGCATCGCCGCTGATGGCACCATCCTTTTTGATACCACTTTGGCCTTCGCAAGCTGCTTCCCATGGGCCGTTGTTGGCACCTTGGTCATCGGACCTAGAATTGGAACTGGTCGATGTTGAGGCGGAGGAGTACCATCCTGATCTTATCCTTTCTGCCGGAGGAGGAAGAGACCCTCTACTCTGACAGATCCACAGCTTCCTCAGTGAGCGAGGACTCTGTCAAGCATACTCCTAGGTCTCCTCCAGAGGACCCTACTTTCTTTAATGTTATGAAGCAGCTGTCTTCAGCCATGGGCTTTCATATGAGGAGGAGGACGCCACCAGGTGAGTTCTGGTGGATTTCTTAGAAATTCTGAAGTCTCCTCTTAAAGTCATTCTTCCTATCCTTCCTGCACTAAGGAGTGCCACAACTGTAGCTTGGCACAGGCCTGATATGGTGCCAGCCATGCCACGCAGGGCTGATAAGTTATGTCATGCCCCTCTGTGTCTTCCTCACTATGCTGCCCAACCAAAGACAGATTCTGTAGCTATAAAGGCAGCCCATGATATGTCCGAGGCGCCCAAGCATCTTAGCTCCCTCCCCCCGACAGAGAATCCCGTAGGATTGATCTGTGGGACAAGAGGGTGTATGCCTCATCCACTCTTGGGCAGAGGATTGCAAATTACCTTTCTCACATGGTTGAGTACCAGAATATCCTTTGGAAGAAAGGCAAGGCTGCGGCCCAAGCCCTTCCTGATTGTACCCAAAAGCAAGAGGTTCTTAAGTGCCTGAAAAGTGCCGAGGATATTAGCAAGCACTGGAACAGGTCAATGTTGAGGAGGAGTACCTGTTTTTTGTTTAGATGGCCGGGAAATGCTCCTGGTTTTTGGTTTCCTTCTTGGGATTCCTATGATGCCTCTTTTCCTACCACCTGCCAGTCTCTGGGCCCTGCCTCGAGTCCTGTCCCTGCAGACATGCTGGTACTGGTGGTGGTGGTGGTGGGGGGTAAGGAGGTGTGCTATAGAGTTCTCTGTATTGGAGGTCGTATATTATAGTCCAAGCATCCTGTAGTCGGGCTGCAAGATCTGCTATGGCATAGCAAGTATGGCAGGGTCCTGGTTGCCGTTTGTAGATCCTATTGAAGAGTGCACTACTGTTTTTGCAACTGACAAGGTCCATTTTTTTTGTTTTGTTTTAGTTGAAAGATAGTGCTGACTCCTGTTTCTTGGCAGAAATGTAGGCGAAAAAGAAAACAGAACTGTGAGTTTTTTTGTATTTAACTACTTCCTATCAGGTGTTGTGGGCAGCGCTACATGCCTATAAAGCAAGAGCAATCTGGGGAGGGTGGTGGGGTATGTGACTGTTCCCTGTATGCTGTAGAAAAGAATCAGGTAACTGTTGATCAGATAAGGTCTAGCTTGTACTCCTGCAAGGTAAGAAGGAATCTGATTACTAGCTCAGTTGTTCTGCCCTTTGGCTCAGGACAGCTCCATGAAGTCCCCGCTGCTTGCAGTAAAACCCCCTGCCTGTGATCCATGCATCCCAACTCCCTGCTGCTGTGAGGGAGAGTGGACTGATCCACTGGCTAGAGGACAATACCCACCCTTCTCTAATGCTGGAGTGCCTAGGAATCTGCTGTAGCAAAACATCAGCAGGAAAATCCAAGACCTTTGTAGGCACTCCTGGCTGAAGGAAAATGCCGGTGGCAGCAGCCCTGGCACCAGTGTCCGAGATATCATAGAGGGTCCGCAAGAGGTGCTTGCTGATATCCTCAACACTTGTCAGACACTTAAGAACCTCTTGCTTTTGGGTACAATCAGGAAGGGCTTGGGCCGCAGCCTTGCCTTTCTTCCAAAGGGTATTCTGGTACTCCACTGCTACCACCCACAGACAAAGTAATACAAGGTAAAGAAATCAAACCACCAAAAAAGGCTAACACGCCAGTTAAAACCAATACAAACTATGATAAAAACAAAAATACTAATACTCAAAATATAACCAGCAATAATACCAAAGCCAAATGCAATAAAAACAAAAATAATAAAACTTAAATTAAAACGACACAAATATAAACAAAAGCAACATTCTCATAATCGGGGATTCCATGACACAAGGAGTGGAACATCACCTAACACAAAATGTTACAAGCAACATCGTGATAAAGTGTCTACCAGGAGCCTCTGCAAGTAGGGACACTAACCGCATAAAGACAACTGTGCCGGAATCGGGGGATGTTGAACATATAGCAAAACACCTTGGTACCAATGACTTAGCAAATCACACAGTTCAGGAGGCCAAGAAACACTTTGAGGACCTGGCCAACAAACTTTCTTCCCTTCTGTTCAAATTAGCCTTCTCAGAAGTGTTGCCAGTGTGGGAAAAAGGAAAAAGCACCAAGCGAGTCAGAGATTAAAGTAGCCAAATTCAACTCATGGCTGAGTGATTGGTGCCAAGACAGGGGATACCACTACATAGGGAACTGGTACAACTTTGGGGAAAGAGCTTTTTTTAAATGCAACGGATTGCACCTAAACAGAGAAGGCGTGAAAGCACTTGGACAAAAAAATCAATGTCTATACAGGTAGTTTAAACTAAATAAAGGGGAGTATGACGCAGCTCACACCCCTGCTGTTGGTGGGCTGGTCATCACTCCCCAAAACGCCAGATGCGCACATACATTCTCAGAAAACAAATCAAAGCCAACATCCGCCTGAACCAGCAACCTCCATAATCTCTTGGCTGGAAAGAGCAAATTGGAGCAGTCCAGGAAGAGGGTACAACCTTGCGTCAAAGAGGATGTACATTCCTGGAAGGCAGTGGTTATAAATGCTAGGAGCCTAACTAACAAACTTCCCGAATTCACAGCCATCTTGGAAACAGAAAGGTTGGACTGGGTGGCTATAATAGAAATATATATATATATAATAGAAACGTGGTTCACAGAAACCACAGATGGGATATAGGCCATTCCTGGTTACAGTCTGTTCAGGAAAGATAGGCAGGGCAAAAAAAAAAGGGGGGGGGGCTAGCCATTTACATTCGGGAGAAAATAAAAGCCACAGAAGCAAAAGGGCAACCTGGGGACTTCAAGTCACTGTGCCTAACAGTAGACATGGGCAAGGGAAAACCCTTCAGAATCTGTGTCATGTACAGGCCTCCAAATAAAGGAGACAGACCTAATAGAGGAAATCCAGAAAATGTCTGATAAAAGTGCAGTAATACTGGTGGGGGACTTCAACCTACCAGATATTAACTGGAGCACATCAATGGCAGCAACAACAAGATGTAGGGACTTTTTATTGTCACTACAAGGCGCAGGAATGTGGCAGCTTGTTAAAACCCCAACAAGGAGATATGCCATTCTCGATCTTGTCCTCACAAACTCGGAAAGGATCAGGGACATCAAAGTGGGTTGCCATATGGGCAACAGCAATCATTGCATAGTAAGCTTTAAGATAAACATAACACAGGACACCAGCCACTCAAAGATATAGGTGCTAGATTTCAGAAAGGCTGACTTTCAAAAAATGAGGAACAACATAAGTAGCCAGTTAATGGAATTAGAGGTTGAGGTCATGTGGAGGAGACTCAAGAGAGCAATAAAGACTGCCACAGATCAATATGCCAGATGAGTCAGCAAAGCAAAAAGGAAAATAAATCCTCTGTGGTTTTCCAAGGAAGTGGCTACCACAGTCAAAGAAAAAAAGAAGGTGTACAGCATATACCAGGAAACCAACACTGGGAAAGACTGAGTCATACAAGGAACAAGCATTTGTTAATGCCAAATGTTGGCTTGCTGGCATTGGCATTGGTAGTGCAGGAGTTAGACAGATGCATCATAGGAATGGCAGTGAAGTACTGAACTGATGCCAACCCACCCCCACCCTGCAGAGAGTGACAAGCATTAGGGTGTCCCTTTGGGTGTTTGGTAGTGTAGTGCAGGAAAACATGTTGGGCAGGATGTGAGAAATGACAGCTGCACAGTTCATAAGGAGGTGTAAAAAAATGCCAGTGTTGAAAATGTGGCATGTAAATATACCAAATTTGCGAAGCTACTAGGGTGCGTGGGAAATATGCAATGCACGCTTGCAACACTATTTTATGGGCGTTCGGCACCAAATTTTCAACATAGGCATTTTAGCACCTCTGCTCATGTACAGTGTCACTGTTATTTCCTCAAAGTGTCCCAAGAAGTGATTTAGGGTGAGGGAGGCAGGGTGCGCAGTGGTGGGTGCGGGTGGGGGAGGCGGACCTACACTACGAGGGATGGTTTTCGATTCTAGGGAAAAAGAAAGAAAACATTAGGGACAGTTTCAGTAATGCTGGGTGGGCCCTGGGCGTGCCACCAAAGTGGGTTGGGGGGTCAGTAGCCGATGGGGACTGGGCACCCCTCGCTAAGCACACAACACGGGGGTAATGCCGCCAGGGATTGGGCACCCTCATTGGCAAACAAAGCTGGGGAGCGCAAGCCAGGGGATTGGGCACGCCTCGCATTCAACAGTTAGTAGTGATGCCGACGGGAGGGCTCTGTCACACGCACATGGGGCGCAAGCCGAGGGATTGGGCACCCCCTCGGCATTCCCACATTTGCAGGGGGATGCCCAGGCAGGGTGGGCTCCCCGTCGGCACACAAACACGGGTGTTTGCCGGTTCGCCGACCATGGCTATAATAGTGGCGAAGACGCTGCCAAAGGACCGCTGTGTATGACGATTGCAGCGGTACTTTGCTTTGATGTGTACGCCCCATTATGTATACATGGTGTGGCGGTGCCCTGCAGGCTGATTGGGGAATGAGGGATGCACCTACTGATGCGTGCCCTGCATTCGCCCAACAGCAGCCGCGCCTCCAAATCTCCACTCTCCCAATATGTTGACTGCAGCGCAAGCGCGGCAAGCCAACATAAAAATGAGAGCGTCTAACAAACAAATTAGAAAGGCAAAAGCCCAGACAGAGGACAAAATAGCAGAAGGGGCAAAGATAGGAGACAAATATTTTTTTAGATACATTATGGATTGTAGGAAGGCAAAAGGGGGGATAGTAAAGATTGCCACTGAAGAAGGGAAATGCACCAAATATGACCCAGATAAAGTTGAAATCCTCAACAAATATTTCTGCTCGGTGTTTACCAAAGAGGACCCAGCCCTGAAAAAACACAACACCCCAGGACCATGGGTAGACATGAGTCCCTTTACAGAAGCCGAAGTACGGGAGGCGTTAAATAGACTAAAAGCAGACAAAGCCATGGGACCAGATGAGATGCACCCCAGAATCCTTAAGGAACTGGGGGCAGAATTAGCAGCCCCTCTGGCACTTCTATTCACAAAATCCTTGAAGAGTGGTGTGGTACCCAAAGACTGGAAAAAGGCAATAGTGGTTCCACTTCACAAATCAGGCAGTTACGAAGAGGCTAGTAATTACAGACTGGTGAGCCTCACGTCTATAGTAGGGAAACTAATGGAAACACTGCTCAAACAGAAGATCATAGCATTCCTCAAAACTAGTGGACAACAGGACCCTAAACAGCATGGTTTCACAGCAGGTAGGTCATGCCAGACAAATCTACTTGATTTTTTTTGACTACAGTACAAAAATTAGTGGACGACAGTGAGGCAGTAAATGTGGTCTACCTAGACTTTAGTAAGGCCTTCGAATCGGTTCCACACAGAAGGCTGGTAAAGAAACTTAACCACACAGGGGTTTGTCCAGAAACAGTCAGATGGGTACAAAACTGGTTACAAGGCAGAAACCAGAGGGTACAGGTTAATGGAACGCAGTCGACGGAAGGCAGGGTGACCAGCGGGGCGCCCCAGAGCTCAGCAGTGGGGCCTGTGCTCTTCAGTGTTTTTATAGCAGACATCGCTGACAGACTGAAAGGGAAGGTGTGTCTGTTCACAGACGACACCAAGATATGTAACAGGGTGGACACTTCAGAAGGAGTGAGCAAGATGGAAGCTGACCTCAAGAAACTAGAAGAATGGTCTGGAGTGTGGCAGCTGGGATTTAATGCCAAAAAGTGCAAGGTCATGCGCATAGGAAAGAAAAGCCCAAGAAAGGAGTATTACCTAGGAGGCGAAAGACCGGCAGCCTCAAACCAGGAACGAGATCTGAGAATCATAATCTTAGATGACTTGAAGGTTAGTAAGCACTGTGAGAAGGCAACATTGAAGGCCAACAAAATGCTGGGCTGCATTGGGAGGGGAATCATGAGCAGGAGGAGAGAGGTGGTAGTACCACTGTATGGATTGCTGGTCAGGCTTACCTGGAATACGGAGTCCAGTTCTGGAGGCCTCACCTCAAAAAGGACATTGACCAGGTGGAAACAGTACAGAGAAAAGTGACAAAAATGATTCAGGGTTTGCAGTACATGTTCTACGAGGAAAGACTTAGTGAACTGAATATGTACTCTCTGGAGCAGAGAAGAGAGAGAGGGGACGTGATTGAAACATTCAAGTACATAAAAGGCATTAAGAAGGTACAGGTACAGGAACTTTTTCACTTCAAGAAGGGCTCTAGGACCAGGGGACATGACCTCAGGCTATAAGGAGGGAAGTTCTCTACCAACACCAGGAAGTTTTTCTTAAAAGAAAGAGTGGTGGATACCTGGAACAGCCTACCCCAAGAGGTTGTAGGGGTCAACACTTGGGGGGGGGGGGGGTTCAAGAATGCATGGGATAGACACAAGAGAGCCGTGACTACAAAGGGCAACTAGAGCATCAAAATAGGTCTAAAACAAATGGGCAGACTAGATGGACCTAGTAGTCTCTTTCTGCCGTCAACTTCTGTATTTCTATGTTTAAAAGGTGCTTAATGCCTCTTTTAATGGCTCCAAGTTGTTCAGTCCAGATGTGCAGGACATCCTACATGAGCTTCAGGTGTCTGGCAGGGCTATCAAGTCTGTCCATTCGCTGTACTGCGCTCTTTCGCAAGATGTCTCACAAACCCGGAGCAGTTTCTTGGCCCCAAGGCAAACACAGAGCCTCCGCTGCCTTGCCTGCCTCCTCCTCTGCTGGAGCTGCAGCCAAGTGCCCCAGGGGTGACAGATCAGCCCCAGCAGCTGGATCCACCTCCGCTTGACTCCTTGCCAGACCCCCCTCTTCTGGTCCCCAACCAAGAGGTAGTGGTCGGAGGTCGGTTCACCCTCCATCTCAATCAATGGAGAACCATCACATCAGATGCCTGGATTCTTCAAATCATAGAAAGGGGTCACACTCTGGAGCTTGTCGAACTGCCCCCAGAGACTTCTCCAGTGCCCTCCACTGACCCCCAGGCCCACCTGTCTGTTTTCTAGGAGGAGGTTCAGTCCCTTCTGCACAAAAAGGTCATTGAGCCAGTGCCCAGGCACCAAAGAAACACAGGATTTTACTCCATGCCCCTCCTGGTCCCCAAAAGAACTGGAAACCTGAGGCCCATCTTAGACCTCAAGGACCCCAGACTGTATGTTCAGTACAAGAAGTTTCGAGTGGTAACTCTGCCAAAGTGTCTGTGTTCTCTGGACATGCAGGATGTGTACCTGCTCATCTCAGTGTTTTCACCCTACAGGAGATTCCTCCATTTTCTTTTCTGGGGTGAGCATTACCAGTTCAAAGAATTGCTCTTTGCGCAGGTCTTTACTAAATGCTTGGCAGCAGTGGCTGCAGCTCTCAGAAGGGGAGGGACTGTATGATCTTACTTCGACAGGGTTCCTGCAGTAGGTTTTCACATATAGGACTGCACCCTCTGGCATCAGGACCGCACGGCAAACTTGCGTAGTGACGTCAGCCTGACTATAAAAGGGGCGGTCCCGCGCCCGCTCTCCAGTTCTTTCCTGCTGTCACCTCAGTCACATTCGGCTCGTGTCAGAACAGCAATCTAACGTCCACATTATATTTTTCGAAGTGTTTCTTCGCCTCTTGTAAAATTCGTAAAATTTTTCTTCAATTTGATGTCTTCTAGACAGAAGGAAAAGTGTTCTAAGTGTGGTGCTCAAATTCCACACGGGGATGACCATTCCCGCTGCCTCCTCTGCCTCGGTTCGGAAGTACAACGTCCAGGAGTGTTCCATCTGCCAGGCCTTCAACTAGGTGACCAGAACCAGGCGCAAGAGGTCCCATAAGGCTCATCTGCTTGACCCGACGCTTGGCGTCTATGGAAAGGGAGCTTCAAAACCTCAGGGAAAGGTCATTGTCGCTGGCCCCAAAGAAAAGTAAGGAGAAGCATCGGGACAGGAGTCTGTCACCATCGGAGAGGCCCACAACCGTGAGTACTTTTTTGGGTGCCCCGTCCGCTTCTTTGGGCCGAGCACCTTCTCCCCCTCCTGCCGAGGTGAGTGGGCAGCCAGGGGTTGCCCCTTTGGAGGTCGTAATTCTGTCGACTGATTCTGCCGATAAGTCACCACTCTCCTCAGGCAAAGGGCGCACTGCCTCCGCCGATAAGCCTAGCGGCGGCCTTCCAGCCATCTCTAGCCTGGCCAGAACTGTTCCTTCAGACGCCAGCTCCTCCGACGCCCGCATAGATAAACCCAGTCTCCCGTTGGGCTCCAGTTTGGCCCTTGATGTTGGACAGAGTGAGGGACTAGTCGACCCATCGTCTCCTAGGATCTTACACCCTAGAGACTCACCACCTGACCCTTTGCTGTTTGCTTTAGGAAAGTTGCATTCAGACCTGCTGTCGGGGCCCCTTGTGTCCCCTTGCCAGGCCTTCCTCCGTCACGGATTTCCTTCTGTTGCCGACAGAGGATCCGGGTATGGAGCCCACCCCAGTACTGCCACGCTCAGACCCCATGCCCCTTTGGGCCACAGCATCTCCCTGCAGGTCCTTCGTCAGGTTCATTTCCCAGGAACCTCTTCCCACCTCTTGAGCGCCACCGTCTGTTACTTCACATCCGGACCAGGCTGGGGTTTCCAACGCGGGTTATCAGACGCTGGCTTTCCAATGTCATCATTCTGCAATGGATATCCTACTCCAGGACATCCCACGCTGGTTACTTTAGGTACTCAGACATCTGGCCCCTGGCACTATCCTCAGTACCCAAGATAAACGAGTTATCAGCCACCTCCTCCAGTGCTGGAACTTGAATCCATTCCTCAGTGGTGGAATGAGGCTAGAGCGCAGCTTGTGTCGGAGTTGAGACAGCCAGTGAGGGAGACACCCTCCGTCAGGGTGACCTCCCCACCACCTCCTGCTAACAGAGCTTCTACCTCTGTTGTGGTAGGCATTACTGAACCAGGCCCTTCCGTTCCTAGTGGCTCTGATTCCTCTGACACTTGTTCCGATTTGGACGTGTCGGATCCAAGATCTCCCGTAGAGGTTCCTCCGAAAGCTTCCCCAAAGTCCCCTCCAGAGGATCCTTCTTTCAGAGACCTGTTATGTTCTATTCAGGCGGCTGATGGTTGGCCGTCCAAAGAGGTTGATCCCCAAAGGAAACATCTGGCGGAGCACCTGGATCTGGCCACCTCGGACCCTATTCCCATTCCACTGTGGATGGGACCTCACGACCGTTCAGCCCAGCCCAAACATCTGAGTTCTTCGCCTACCGACAAGGACTCGTGTCAACTCAACCAATTTGGGCGAAAAATTTCTTCTTCTTCTTCTTCTTGTGCGATACGTTCCCTTAATTACGTCTCACACATGGTCGCCTTTCAGAAAACTTCTCTTTTGGATCTAGAAAGGGACCTCCAGGACGTTCAAGTTGAAACCCTGAGGAGGAAGCTCTTGGATAAAGTACGGATTGGGGAAGTCCTTGTGTCGCCACGCCATTTGGGCTACTTACGACTCGGTGGATTCAGTGGTGAGAGCAGCTGCCACAGGGATCTGCCTCTGATGCCTCTCCTGGCTCCGTATAGTGGGACTGGCACAAGACGTGCAGTCTTCTCTGTTGGATGCCACTTTCAGGGGTTCCGTCCATTTTGTCGGCGACGCTAAGGATATTATAACTGGGCTGCAGGAGAGCGGATGCTCCTTGAGGGACGTCCATTCCTTATACATGACGGGACAGAAAAAGCAGACCTTTCACCACCAAAGAAGGTAGAACAAATCCCGGGCTATGCGTCAGGCAAAGAAACGTGCTCCTGGCTTGGGAGCTCAAACCCCACAGACCAAATTTCAAAAGCAGGCTCTGGGGCAAAAGCTGCCCTCCCCTCGGCATCCTGACTTCTTTCCCCTCCTTCTGCTACCTCCAGTGCATCAGGAGGAACCGGTCGAAGGGAGGTTCGACCTCCACCTGGAAGGCTGGAGGTCCGTCACCGCAGAACATTGGATGCCTCAGCTCATTCAATGAGGTCACTTGATCGAATTCAGCGAAATTACAACCCCTCAACTGCCAAGACGGTCCTTCTATCCTTGGGATAAGGTCCCCATAGTCTCTCAAGAGATTCAGGCACTTCTCCTAAAGAAGGCCATAGAGCCTGTCCCGTTTCAAAGAAAACGGGCGACCTGAGAATGATCCTGGACCTCAGCACACTAAACATCTTCGTCGAGTATTAGAAGTTTAGTATGTTGACCCTTCAGGGACTCTTTCCCCTGCTCCATCAAAATTCTTGGCTGTGCTCCTTGGACATGCAGGATGCTTACCTGCATATCCCTATCCTCCCAGCCCGCCGCCGCTTTCTCCGCTTTATTTTCTTGGAGAAGCATTTCCAGTTCCGAGCACTCCCGTTTGGTCTTTCTTCGGCACCCCGAGTGTTCACCAAATGCCTAGCGGTGGTGGCGGCCTTTCTGCGCTGCCAGGGCATCTATGTTTTCCCATACCTGGATGACTGGCTTCTCTCGGCACCCTCTCCTACCAGCCTGAAAGAGTCTCTCTCTTTCACTCTGAGCTTGTGTGCTTCACTGGGCATAACTGTCAATTTTCCCAAGTCCCAGCTAGTACCATCACAGAGACTCCAGTTCACTGGAGCTGTACAGTTCAGGGCAAGGCTTTCCTGCCATCGGATCGGGCCGAGACACTGGCTTCTCAAGCCATGCTGGTGGCACAGGACCGATGGATCCCTGCACACTCGGTACTTCGTTTACTGGGTCTAATGGCTGCCACCATTTCGACAGTCTCAATGGCCAGGCTTCACATGAGGGTCACCCAGTGGTCTCTTCGAGTCCAATAGGACCAGAGGACGGACGACTTGAACCTAAAAGTCATGATCCCCAACAGCCTCCAGAGAGATCTACGCTGGTGGCAGGATCTTTCAAATTTGTCGAAGGGGGTCCCTTTCCTTCCAGCAGTTCCAGCTCAAATTCTCACTATGGACGCCTCAGATCTGGGCTGGGGTGCTCATCTGAGGTTTCACAAGACACAGGGGTCTTGGTCTGAGTAGGAGCTAATGCTCCACATCAATATTCTGGAGACCAGCGCGGTTCTTTACGCACTCCAGGCGTCCCAGTCGTTGCTAGTTCCGGGATCTATCAACATGTCCACTGTCTGGTACCTAAACAAGCAGGGGGGGAACCAGGTCATACCCTCTTTGCCGAGAAGCCATGAGGGTGTGGTACTGGGCGATTCAGTACAGCCTTTATCTGACAGCAGTTCATGTTCTTGGCATCACCAACATCCTGGCGGACAGTTTCAGTCAATCAGTGGCCAGGACTCACGAGTGGGAGCTAAAGTCAGAGGTAGTCGAAGATCTCTTTCTTCGATGGGGTCGGCCAGAGATGGATCTATTCACCTCCCCATACAATGTAAAACTACCCATCTTCTGCTCGCTTGTTCCCGGGCATGGTGCTTTTTGGCGAGACACGCTGTCTCTTTCGTGGACAGGGAGGTTTCTGTACACCTTTCCTCCCTTTCCTCTCATTGAGAAGGTCCTGGTGAAACTTCAACAAGAGGGGGCCCACGCAGTCCTGATTGCTCCTCTTTGGCCACGCCAAATTTGGTTCCCTCTTCTACAACATTTGGCATTGGAACCTCCGGTTCCTCTGCCCATTTACCACGACCTTCTGACTCAGGAGCAGGACACCCTGGTGCATCCGAGCCTTCAGTCCCTCCACCTTCATGCATTGCACCTGTGGACATAGTGATTTTGCGCTATGGGGCCTCTTCACAGGTTGTGCACATTCTAGTGGAGGCCAGAAAACCCTCCACTAGATCCACTTACACTATGAAGTGGAAGAGATTCATGATATGGGCCCAAGCAAGGAGCTGGGATCCATTTTCATGCTAGGCGTCCCAGGTTCTAGAGTACCTCGCACATCTGTCGGAGGTGGGCCTTAGCTATTCCTCCATTAAGGTCCACCTCTCTGCGGTGTCGGCCTACGAAGGGGAAAACCTTGGCTCAACTGGAGGTTGCCAAAACCTTTTTGAAAGGCATCCTTCATTTGAAACCTCCGATTGGGAATCCCTGTCCTCCCTGGGACCTGAACTTCATGCTCGAGAAGCTGACCTTACCACCATTTGAACCAGCTTCTTCTTGCGACTTACGCTTCCTTTCTGGAAGACCTTGTTTTTAGTCTCTGTCACTTCGGCCAGAAGGGTTTCCGAATTACAGGCCTTCGTCTATAAAGAACTTTATGTAATTTTTCATAAGGACTGAGTAGTCCTTCGGACTAACCCTTCTTTTTTGCCCAAAGTTGTTTCAGAAACCACTTTGAACCAAAGCATGGAACTACCGGTATACTATCCTTAGTATTCCAACAGGGGGGAATACCTGCTGCACACACTTGATGTGCACTGGATCCTGAGGTACTACACGAACAGGACTAAAGAGGTTAGGAAATCTAACTAACTGTTCGTAGCCTTTGCCTCTCAGTGCCAGGTCAAGGCTATTTCCAAGCAGACCATCTCCCGATGTCTCGCTAACAGCATCCATTTTTCGTACACGAAATATGGGAAGTCCCTTCCGGGGCAGTCAAAGGCCACTCCACCCATAGCATGGCGACCTCTACTGCATTTTTTAGGAATGTGTCCACGGCAGAGAGATGTGCCGCGGCCACCTGGTCATTGGTTCATACCTTCACTAAACATTACAGTCTGGACATCGTCTCTTGGCGCAGAACTGGCTTTGGTCTTGCGGTCCTGCAAGACCTTCTGTCGTGATTTCTCTTGGCGACTTCTCCAGCTCCTCCTCCCGGATGCCCCTATGCCTTATTTTTCTTTGGGACTGCGTGGTATTCAGTCCTATATGTGAAGACCTACTGCAGGAACCCTCTCAAAGTAAGATGTAACAGTTACGTAAGAACTTACCGTAACAGTAGATCTTAGAGAGAGGTTCCTGCCGTAGGTCTAGTTTCCCTCCCTCCTTCCCCTGGTTTGTAGATGCTTTGCTTTCCAACCTATCTAGTCCAGCTGGACTAGAGTGGAAGCAGGGTCCTTGGCGTTCACTCTGTTTTTTTTCCTTAGCTATCTTTAGGTCTCCATTGGAAAAGAACTGGAGAGTGGGCGCGGGACCACCCCTCTTATAGTCGGGCTGATGTCACTATGCCCCCGATGTCGGGGGCGGGCCCCGCTGATGATTGCTATCTACAAATTTGCCGTGCGGTCCTGACGCCAGGGGGCGCAGGCCTGTATGTGAAGACCTACTGCAGGAACCTCTCTCGAAGATCTACTGTTATGGTAAGTTCTTACGTAACTGCTATTTTTCCCCTCTCTGGACAATTGGCTCCTAAAGGCCCCGTCTAGGGAATGGCTCCTACAGATTCTGGAGAAAACTCTCCAGCTGTATCTCTCCCTGGACATTACGGTCAACTTGCCCAAGTCGGTCTTAGTCCTGTCCAAAAGGCTGCATTATATAGGGGCATTTCTAGACCCGGTACAGGGAAAGACTGTCCTGCCTCAGAACAGGGCAGAATGCCTTATTGCCCAGGCTCAGGAGGTCTCCCAGAGCCATTATGTTCCTGCAAGAATATATTTAAGGCTGTTGGGATTGATGGCTGCGGCCATCCCCACTGTTTCGCTGGCAGGCTGCACATGTGCATCCTCCAGTGGGCTCTCCAAGTACAGTGGGACCAGCACACAGATAAATTGGATCAGTGGGTGCTGGCCTCTTCCCCAGTCTGCAAGGTGCTCCAGTGGTGGATGGACCTCCTGAACCTTGCTGCAAGGGTTCCCGTTCCAGATTCCCTACCCCCAGCAGATCCTCACCACAGATGCCTCTGGGTTGGTCTGGGGGGCTCATCTGGGTCCCTTTCATACTCGAGGCTCTTGGTCTCAGATCGAAACCACCCTGCATGTCAATGTTCTGGAGATGCAGGCAGTCCAGCATGCCATGAAGGCCATTCAGAACCATCTCCTCCCAGGTCAGCTGCTGATTCAGTCCAACAACCTCAATGTTGGGTACTACATGAACAAGCAGTGGGGGACACATTTATATCCCCTGTTCAGGAAGTCATGAGACTTTTGTAATGGGTGTTAGACCATAGTCTAACTCTCTCACTGGTTCATATTAAACTAGTCAAGGGGGGAGGCACTGATGAGCAGCAGGAAAATACCAGCCTCCCCCTACAAAACAGGGTACTAAATGAGAAAAAGACCAAGATAGAAAGGTCAGTGGGGGATGCCGCTACAGAAGGTAAAGCCATCAAAAAATGGAGAGCAATGAGTACCAATGCCCGTAGTCTGGGTAACAAGCTTCCTGAATTAGTGGCCTTGATGGAGGAGGAAGATCTGGATATACTGGCAGTCACAGAAACATGGTACACACAGAACCATGACTGGGATGTAAACATACCAGGATACACTATCTACAGGAGGGACAGGGAGGGTAAAAGAGGAGGAGGAGTAGCTCTCTACATAAGAGAAGAAATCAAAGCAACAGAACAAAAGGGTAAACAGGGAGGAGAAGAAGCACTGTGGGTCAAATTGGAGGCAGGCAATGGCACCACAGTCCGCACAGGGGTTGTATACAGACCCCCCTCTCAGGGGGAGGAAATGGACAAGGAAATGATAGAAAGTATACTTAGAATGGCAGATAAAGGGGAGATATTGCTGATGGGTGATCTGAATATGCCAGATGTTAACTGGAGTGCAGTTGCAGCAGCCACTTCTAAGAGTGGGGTTATTCTAGATGCCCTACAAGGGGCATGCCTTAGACAACTAGTATTGGAGCCCACTCGAGAGGGAGCAATCTTAGACCTGGTTCTCTCAAATGGAGATGAAGAGAGGATCACAGATGTAGAAGTGGGTAGCCATCTGGGAACTAGCGACCATCGAACAGTATGGTTCACAATAAACACAGCAACAGAGTCAAGCCATACAAAGACAAAGGTACTGGATTTTAGGAGGGCTGACTTTGCCAAAATGGGTGAGTGCCTAAGGAATGCACTAGCAAATGGGCAGGAAGGAGGGGTGGAAGAACAATGGGGAATAATAAAAACTGCCATCACAGTGGTAACAAGCCTTTGTGTAAAGCAAATAAACAAATGAACGAGGTAAGAAACCACTATGGTTCTCAAAGGAAGTGGCAGTGAAGGTTCAAGAGAAAAAGAAAGCATTCAGGAAGTACAAGGAATCACAGAAGGAACAGGACAGAGAACTGTATCAGTTAAAGCAAAGGAAGCTGGAAAGGCAGTCAGAACAGCAAAGGCCCAAACAGGGGTAAAGATAGCCAATTCAGTTAAGAAGGGGGATAAAACCTTTTATAGGTACATCAGGGAGCGAAGGAAGACCAAGGGAGGGATAGTGAGGCTTAATAAAGGGGAGGGAGGGTGGTCAGAGGGTGACTGTGAAAAGGCACAGATACTAAACAAATATTTTTGCTCAGTATTTACAAAGGACGAGGGGGAGGTACCTAAAACAAACAGTAGAAACACTCTGGATACAGAAGTTGATACCAGCCATTTACAGAAGAAAGGGTTCTGAAGAGCTCTTAAAACTGAAGGTGGACAAAGCAATGAGGCCTGATGGATTCATCCCAGAATTCTAAAAGAACTAAGGGTAGAACTAGTGACACCACTGACTACCCTCTTTAACAAATCATGGGAGGATGGGGTGGTACCTGAGGACTGGAGGAGGGCAGATGTGATTCCCCTTCACAAAAGTGGGAACAAGGCAGAAGCAGGAAACTACAGACCTGTTAGTTTAACCTCAGTGGTAGGGAAAATGATGGAATCACTTCTGAAGGAAAGCATTGTTGAGTATCTAGAGGCCAGAGGGGCACAGGACCCAAGGCAGCATGGCTTCACAGCAGGAAGGTGATTTCTTTGACTGGGTGACCAAAGCAGTTGATCAGGGAGGGGCTGTGGACATGGCCTACCTAGACTTTAGCAAGGCATTTGACACAGTCCCACACAAAAGATTAATATACAAGTTAGCCAGCCTGGGAGTGGGTCCCAAGATGACAGCCTGGGTAAAGAATTGGCTGGAGAATAGGACACAGAGAGTAATAGTAAATGGAGTCCACTCTGAAAAGGGGGTTAGTAGTGGGGTACCATGAGGTTCAGTATTAGGACCGGTCCTCTTCAATGTCTTTATAAGCGACATTGCAGAGGGACTGGAAGGAAAGTATGTCTCTTTGCAGATGACACAAAGATCTGCAACAGAGTTGATGCACAAGGTGGGGTGGAAAGGATGAGAAGGGACTTGGCAAGGTTAGAGGAATGGTCAAATGTATGGCAGCTTAGATTCAATGCTAAGAAGTGCAAGGTAATGCACCTGGGAAACAAAAACCCAGGGGAAGAGTACACAATGGGGGGTGAGATACTAAAATGGAAAGGGACCTGGGGGTAGTCATATCAGATGACCTAAAGGTGGGCAAGCAATGTGAGAGGGTAGCAAGGAGGGCTGGGGGAATACTGGGATGCATAGGGAGAGGCATCACCAGTAGAAAACAAGAAATTATTATCCCTCTGTACAGACAGCTGGTGAGACCACATCTGGAGTACTCGTGCAGTTCTGAGACCCAATCTCCAGAAAGACATAGACAGGATGGAAGCTGTCCAGAGGAGGGCAACTAAAATGGTGCAGGGTCTGCACCGGAAGACATATGAAGAGACTTAAGGAGCTTAATATGTATAGCCTCGAGGAAAGGAGGGGGAGGGGGGACATGATAGAAACTTTCAAGAACCTCAAGGGAATCAAGCAAAGTCCAAGAGGGTAGCATCTTTCAAAAAAAGAGGTGTGCAAGAACAAGGAGGCACAATTTGAAGATAGAAGGGTGGCGGCTCAGAGGTAATTGAAGGAAGTATTTTTTCACAGAAGGGGTTGTGGATGTATGGAACGGCCTTCCAGAGGAGGTTGTGGAGTCAAAAACAGTGGTGGATTTCAAGCATGCATGGGACAGTCATAAGGCAATTCTAGGGGGTTGGGGTAGGAAGAAGTAGGCTGCTGGTTAACTAGGATCTGCAGCTTATCCATCAGGTAGGGAAATGGGCAGACTGGGTGGGCCAAGCGGTCCTTATCTGCCGTCAAATTCTATGTTTCTATGTCCTAGGAGTGCTAAATACTCTGGCAGACAGCCTCAGCCAGACGCAGTCCAGCATGCACAAATGGGAGCTTCTCTCATCCCTCGCAGGAGTTCTGTTTGACAGATAGGGTCGTCCAGAGTTGGACCTTTTCGCGTCCCCACTCAGTGCAAAACTGTCCAGTTTTGGCTCACTTTTTCCAGGGCCTGGAGTTTTCTGTTGAGATGCGTTGTCCCTCTTTTACAGTGGGAGGTTCCTTTACTGATTCAGAGGGTGCTAATCAAACTGCAGATGGAGGGGGCCAGCATGATCCTAGTAGCTCCATTCTGGCCTCGACTGATATGGTTCCCATTACTACAGCAGTTAGCTGAGGAACCTCTGGTCCCTCTTCCTCTGCAGGGATCTGCTGATGCAGGCTCAGGGGACCCTGGTACATCTCAACCTCAAGTCCCTCCATCTTCATGCTTGGCTCCAGAGGACGCAGCCATTGCCAGGTTTGGGGATTCCGGCAGGGTGGCAGATATCATAGTGGCCGCTTGAAAACCCTCCATTCGAACCGCTTTTGCAATGAAGTGGAAGAGGTTTGCCATCTGGGCTGCCAAACATAGTCTGGACTGTCCGGTGAGACAGATTCTGGACTACCTGATATTGCTGTTGGAATCAGGTCTCCAGTACTCCTCCCTCATGGTGCACCTTTTGGCTATCTTGGCCTTCCATGAGCCTGTGGGTGAATGCACTGTGGCTCAGCTGGATGATTCCTGTACCTTTTTTTTTTTTATTTTCATTTTTCTGTTTTCTCCCTGCTCCCAGGACCCCAGCAGACAGCCGTGCGTGTGCGTGGAGGAACACATGTGCGCTGGGTACAGGCTCAGCCCCTTCTGCCCCACCCCATGGCTGTCGTCAGGCTCCCCCTTGCCCGAGCTGCTACCTGTCCTCCACCTGGTGGCAGCCAAGGACCAGGGAAACCCTCATCCCTTTCCGGGAGTGGATCCTGCTCTTACTCCCCTCCGCCAACCTGGGCTCGTTCCCGAACCCAGGTCGCCGACGTAGGGCAAGGTGTGGCATCCAACACCTCAACGCTCTGCACCATTGGGCTGGCTCCTGTACCTTCTTGAGGGGCATCCTGCATCTGAAAAATCCAATCCATTCTCCAGTCCCAGCTTGGGAATTGATTTTTGTTTTGGAGAAACTGACCCTGTCTCCTTTGGAGCCAGCTGCGATGTGCGACCTACAGTTCCATTCTTGTAAAGCATTATTTTTTTGTTGCTATTACTTCTGCTCAAAGGATTTCTGAGCTTCAGGCACTTTGGTGCGAGGAGTCTTATTTGGTTTTTCACAAAGACAGGGTGTCTTTGCCCACAAATCCTAAGTTTCTTCCTAAGGTGGTGTCTGAGTTTACCCTGAACCAATCTATCCACTCACCTGTTTATTTTCCTGAGCGTGGCAATCCAGGGGAAGCACTGCTCCATACATTAGATATGTGCAGAACTTTGAAGTATTTCCTGCTCCGCACTAAGGAATGCAGAAAGCCGAAGCAGCTTTTTGTTTCTTTTGCCCAAGACAGAGGGGCTCAAGTTTCTAAACAATGTTTGTCTAAATGGTTGGCAAATTGCATTGTGTTCTGCTACAATGAGTATGGCAAGAGAGTTGCCAGGAGTGATGAAAGCTTATTCCACAAGAGGCATGGCTACCTCCGTGGCCTGTTTTAGAGGTGCCTTAGTTGCTGAAAATTGCAAGGCTGCCACCTGGAGTACTGTCCACACCTTCACAAATCACTACAGTTTGGACATTGCCTCAAGAGCCCATGATGGTTTTGGCAGGGCTGTGCTACAGGGCCTCCTGCCTTAAGTTTAGGGATGTCCTTCCTCCCAGACTGTTCCTGTGCATATGCAACTGTTTGGGACTGGTTCCATCTGTGGGACGTAATGACTGAGATAGGAACTTGGTATAACAGTGGATCTTTGAGGGGATCTCAGTCTCAGGTCTGCCTTCCCTCCCACCATCCTCCTGTTGGGGGTCTCTTTCCTAGAACTGGCTATCTGGTGTATCCAGCCTTTCATATGGGCCTGGGCACCTGTGTCTCTCTCCTCAGTCCCCCATGGCTTGAGCTATGCTCCTTTTGTCTCTGGGGGAAGAACTGAGGAGGTTGCTGGGCCGTGCCTTTATAGGGTTGGTGACATCAACAGTCGGGCGTGGGCAGCCCCAGTTGTACTGCTGAAAATCTTCCATGTGGATCCTGCTTCACCAATGATGAAGTTCTATCTGTGGGACCTGATGACTGAGATCCCCTTAAAGATCTACTGTTACGGTAAGTTCTTATGTAACTGTTCTTTTTTCTGAAGCAGTCAGTGTAGGCATCCCGTTTTGGGTTGCATCCTCCCCGAGGGGTCCGTTCTGATGATTTCTTTGTGCTGTCATACTTCATTGTTTGTGTGTTGCTCATCTAAAAAGTATTCCTTTAGGTAAAGTCATCTAAAGTATTCCTTCACCTTTCCACAGAATCTAACTTTAGCAAACTCTTGTGTTTGGCCAAAAGTTGCACCCTTGGATAATATAGATACTGTATTTCAGCTGGTGTAAGTTCTTTATTTGATAGGTTAATCACTAATAGTTGTTGCAGTGCATTGTCTGGTTCCACATTATTGGTGCTGCAGTTTACTTCATCTGGACAAGTCAGGGTGGTATTGTAGCCTGTCTTTATTTTCTTTTCTTTCTGTGACACCCCGCCCCACCCACCCCCAACCAATGTGTCTGTCAGGATACCTTTCAGAAGGCACCCATTCAGCCTCTAGTGAATATCTTAGCAGTTCCTGTGAAACATCCCCTCACAGCTATATACCCATTTCTATTCATTGCCCACCCACCCTTCCTTTTAAGTCTTCTCACTATCCTGTCATAAATTATTATGAAATAATGCATCACAGTGTATTTAACTTCAGCTTCTTTTGCTTAGTTTGCTATTTTCACCTGAAGAAGGGACCTGTTGGACCCAAAAAGCTTGTGTACTGTACCTCTTTTTACAAGACATATGTTGGTCCAATAAAAGGTATCAAATTATCCTGCGACTCCTATAGGTTATATGCAATTAGTTTTTGAACATGAGGGATTCCAGCACTGTGAGTCAGCCAGTCAGAACTCTTTATTCTAGGGACGTGGATATGATGTTCTGTCCACATTTTGTGGCATTGTCCTTTCCCTTTAAGATGTGCCAAAATGTCTTCAAGCTAGCTCCTCCCATCCATCCAGGTGGTACCTCCCCTGGCTCTGCCCTGTGATGCCAGATCTTCCTTTCCACTGGAAGAAGAAGGTTCCCTCCTTACCGCTGTCCCGCTGAAGAGGTGCTTTGCATTTATTTCCTCTGAACTTCAATAAAAATATTGTCTTCTGGCTTTACTTCTCGCCTCCAGTATGGACGATGTGAAGTCCACTCCGGGGTTCCAGGAATGTGGTGGTGGGCAGAAGATGTCCCAAATGGATCCACACATCTCGTATGTATACTGTCTGGGCCACGAGCACAATACCAGGCTTGCGGCCTTTGCCGCACCTTCCATCCCTCCACTTTGGAGGATCGCTTAGCTCGCCTTCTCCTTGGACGTCTGGACGATCGGGATCCACCCATGGAATCTAAGGATGCCCATCAGGTGGTCTCCATGGCTGCAGAGTCTGCTGAACAGTTTGCAGCATTCGAGGAGGCTGTGGCTGAGGCTGCAGCGCAGGTCTCCTTGGCTTCAGCCTTTATGCCGCTCTCCTTGGGCACCTTCTTTACTGGCGCATTTAAGGAACTGTGCCAGACCCTCCCCAGCCATGGGCAGGGTCCATCAGGCACTAAATCTAAGAAATCGAAAAAAGAGAGAAAGAGACCAAAAAGCAGGATTGGGAGTGCTCTCGGGCCTCTGATTCCCGCGATTCACTGGAGTTGCCGACTATGGCCGGTACTTTGGCTTTGGCCACTGACACCACGGTCTCCCCGGTGAGCCAGCTGGTCGAAACTTCGGTCAATACCCCTGAGATATTTCTCGAGTCTGTCAACCTGTTGTCTGCCGAGAAGGTCGATACCTCCCTTTCGAGGACTCTGGGCCTTCCACTTTCACAGGGAGAGACATACCAGCATTCTGTTCCACCTCCTCTCAACACAGAGCACCCAGATCGGGAGAGGCTGAGGCTTTTGCTGGCCCTCTCTGAGACCCACCGGCGGACAAGGTCCCGCTCTCTGAGCCCCCAACTTGGGCAGCCTGCGTCAGTCTTGACGCTCGGGCAAGCAGATCCGCCACTGTTCCTCATCAGGCGAGGAGAGGCAGCGGCGTAAGTTGCGTTGACGCTACGAGGATCTTATGTGGCATTACCTCTGGCAACCCAGATTAAGCTGATCCTGGCCACCCAGGCTCTTCCTTGGGTGCCACTGCCGGAGCTGCAGCAGACTCCGCCCTGGCAGGAGCCAGTCCATACTGTCCTCATGCGGCCGTCTCCGGCCTCTCCACTGATTCCGGTGGAGCCACCACCTAAACAGCCAACGACCGGCGTTCTGATCAAGGACACTCAGCTAGGTAAGGGTTTACCCCATCAGTTGTTGGTCACTGTCACCCTGGACCACCCCTGCAGGGTCAGCGGGGACTTGGGTGGTCAACCGCTCTTCCACGATTCTTCGGGAATTGGAAGGGTCCTCCTTACACTTCTGACCGCTGGATGTGGAGTTGATGAGGGATGTCTCAACAGATCAGGGACTCACATCCTTTATGGGCCTTCTCTATCTGATTTCGGAATCGACGGGTCTCCAGCTGGAGCCCATTCAGAAGTGGGAAACGTACCCACTGACCGAGATCCTTGACCGGGGTGACTCTCCAGTTGAATCCTTCCTGGTCCAGGATGGTATTCTTGGTTGTGCCCTGGAACAGTGGCAGCACCCAGCCTCCCACCCTGTGCCATTGGCCCGATGGTCTGCAAGTATGTGGTCCTTACCAGCTCCTTGTCGGGATTCACGGAGTACCCCTCGGCCAAGGGTCTTGTGGCTGACTCCATGTTTAGGCACACCGGCGACGTGGGGGATGTTGAACCCTTCCCCCCTAGAGTTCAAGAAATTGGACCATATGGCCAAGAAGGTGTATGCCGCCTCCTCCCTCGACCTTAGGCAAGTGAGCTCGGCTCATCTCATGGCCCATTTCTCGCACACCCTCCTGGGTTCCCTGGATGAGGTGCTTCCTCACCTACCCGCAGATCTGCAGACTACGGTCAAGCAGGTCAGGGACCAAGGCCGAGCTGTTGCGAAACAGCAGTTTCAGATGGCCATTGACATTGGTGATTCGTGCGCCCATCTGTGGCCACGGCAGTTGCCATGCACCGCAGGGTTTGGCTGCACATCTCCACCTTCATGGCAGACACGCAGCACAAGTTGGCAGATGTTTTCTTCTTGGGTACCGACTTGTTCGGGCCCGGTGTGGAAGGGCACCTCATCAGGATTGAGAAGTCCAATGCCACCTTGGACTTGGTGACTTGTGCCCAGAAGAGCTCTAAACCCCCAAAGAAGAAGCCCTTTTGGCCCATCTCTGCCCCAGTGGCTAAACCTGCCTAGTCTCCAGCTGGACAGCAACAGGCTTGGTGTCCCCAGCCCAAATCCGTGGCCTCGGTCGTCAGGAAGCCAGAAACTAGAGGTCCTGATGGCTGCTTCACCGGTCCCCTCCTCCACTTCCAAGCCTGCGCAGTGACAGGATGGGGGGTGCCTCCTCCATTCCCATCCTGAACCCCTTGGGTCTTCCTGTGGGGGACCAGCTCCACAACTTCCTTTCCACCTGGTCCGCTGTTACCATGGACAGGTGGTTCCTCGAGGTGGTCAGTCAGGATTTGTATCTGGAGTTTGAGGCTTTCCTGGCCTGCCAAGCCCGCGCCCCATGGGAGGGCATAGTGTCCATCAACAATCTTGTCAGCCCCTTTGGGATGACATTGCTCAGCTCCTCCGCAGTGAAGTTGTGGCTTCTGTCTCAGACCCTCCAGAACACCCAGGGTTTGTCTCCTGGTGCCAAAACGGACAGTGTGGGGGGGGGGGCTGGTGCCCCATCTTAGATCTGCATGACCTGAACAAGTTCATCAGGCTATGCACATTCAGGATGGTCACTCTGTCTCAGATGATACCAACACTTGAGCAAAACATGTGGTTCTGCTCATTGGATCTACAGGACATGTTCTTCCACCTCCCAATCCATCCGTCACACTAGCGGTTCCTCCATTTCAGAGCAGAGAGGACCCTCTATGAGTTTGGGTTCATGCCATTCGGCCTTTCCTCAGCCCCCAGGGTCTTCACCAAGTGCATCGCAGTGGTGGCAGCCCACCTGAGGTGCAGAGGAGTCCTGGTTTACCTCTACCTGGACGACTGGCTCATTGCGGGTACCTCCAGGCAGGAGGTGGAGAAGTTCAGGGACTTGGCCCTCCAGACCTGTTCTTCCCTTGGCCTGCTGGTCAGTCAGGCCAAGTTGGAACTTGTGCCCTCGTAGGTGATCTCTTTCATCTGGGCAGAGCTCCTTGCAGAGCCAGGGCTAGGCTTCCGGCGGACAGGACAGAGGTCCTCTCCTCCTTCGCCCGATCATTTCGGGTTGGGCAGTTACGGCCTGCTCAGGACTTTATGGTGGCCTGCACCAGCGTGGTCCATTGGGCCTACTAGAAGATGTGTTCTGGGGTCACTTCGACCAGCTTGTCACTGTGACCCAGCAGATGTGGGACGCCCTCCAGTGGTGGTTGGTCCTGGAACATCTGCAGGAAGGTATCCCATTTGCCCACCCAGAGCCGACGGTCATCTTGACGACCGATGCCTCTCTCATGGGATGGGGTGCTCACCTGTGGAAATACAGAGTCTGCAGGCTCTGGACCCCTGAGGAGTCTCGGTGCCACATCAACCTGCTGGAGCTTTGGGCAGTCCAGCTGGTGCTGACTGCTTTTGCTCCACACCTTTGATGTCAGGTGGTCCAGGTCCAGACGGAAAACACCACGACTATGTACTACCTCCACAAGGAGTGCGGGATGCACTCTCTTCCTCTGTGCAGGGAAGCTGTCTGTGTGTGGACCCTCATGCGCAGCTTGGAGGCCAATCTCCTGGCCATCCATGTGTCTGGTGTCTCCAACCAGCTGGCAGATGCTCTCAGCCGGGTGGGTGAGGCATCTCATGAGTGGTCTCTGCACCCAGAGGTAGTACACAGTCTGTTCTCCCAGTGGGGCACCCCTGTGGTGGACCTGTTTGCCTCCAGCAAGAATGCAAAGCAGAGGCTGTACTGTGCCCGCCTCCCTCAGTAGGAAACACTGCAGGGGGATGCCTTCTCAAAGCCATAGACCCCATGCCTCCTCTGTGCTTTCCCTCCATTTCCCTTGATCAACAAGGTGTTGCTCAAGGTGAGGTGGGGCAAGGCACGGGTGACCCTGGTGGCTCCTGACTGGCCATGCCAGTTCTAGTACTCCGATTTTGTCAGCCTCAGCAGCAGGCTTCTGAGGTGTCTTCCCCTCTACCCGGACCTGCTTTTGATCAGTCAGGGGAAGATTCTCCACCTGGACCTTCAATCCCTGCACCTGACAGCTTGGTTCCTGAGTGGCTAGAGTTCCAGGCTTTGGGTCTCTCCGAAGATGGCCTCGATGTTGTCGAGGCTTCTTGGAAGTAGTCGACCCGAAAATGCTATGCCTTCAAATGGAAGAGGTTCTCCATTTGGTGCCAGGGCAAGGGGTTGGTTGGTTGGACCCCTTATCTTGTCCGGTGGCTAGCATTCTCTATTACCTTTGGTCCCTCTTTCAGTCAAGCCTTCGGTCGACGACCCTTAAGGTGCACTTGGCATCCATCTCTGCCTACCGGGCGCAGGCCAGTCAACAGTCAGTGGCACAGGAGAAGGTGGTCTGGTGCCTTTTCAAAGGCCTTGACCACATTTCCCCTCTGGTACATGAACCACCACCACCTTGAGATCTGTTGCTGGTTTTGGCAAAGCTCATGGGCAAGCCATTTGAACCGATGCGCAGGTGTGAGATGTCACACCTGCCATGAAAGACCACCTTCCTTGTGGCTATCACGTCTGCCAGAAGGATCAGTGAGCTCCAGGCGCTCTTGGTGGAGTCTCCTTACTTGGTCTTCCACAGGGACAAGGTTGTCCTTCACCCCAACCTGAAGTTTGTGTCAGATTTTCACCTTAACCAGATGATTGCTTTACCAACTACACCGCAGAGGCCAAGCACAGGCTGTGTACATTGGACCTGCTGTAGCGCTAGCCTATTACAAGGAGTACACGGCTGGAGTTCAGGGAGAGGTTCACTAGCTATTTGTCACCTACGCTGAAGCCGCACGTGGCAGACTGGCAGCTAAGCACATGATTGGCAGGTGGATTGTTTCTTGCATCGACCTCTACTACAGGCTGGCGGGTAGGTAGTCTCCCATAGGGCTAAGGGCTAATTTCCACCGGTCATACCGCTGCCTCGGTGGCTGCTTTCAGGGATGTCCCCATCCAGGAAATCTGTTGGGCTGCTACCTGGAAGTCAGCACACACCTTCATTTCCCATTACCCCATCGACCTTGAGTCATGCCAGGATGCTGGTTTTGGGGCCTCAGTTCTTTAATTTCTCTTCCCTAAATAGGGAATGTGTGCCTTGGCCCCTCCCCCCGGAGAACTGCGAGGAGTCTGCCAGAAAGTGTGGCTAGAACATCATATCCACGTCCAATATAAAAATAGGTTACTCACCTGTAACAGTAGTTCTAGGAGTGGTATATGATCATCCACGTTGACCCACCTGACCTCCACTGGCAAGTGGCACACGGTTTTTGCTTCTAGCGGGCAAGATCTGGCATCACGGGGCGGAGCTAGGGGAGTTACCATGGAGGATCACTCGTAAATCCCTTGCTGGTCAAGCTGCTTTTTCCTTCTGTTTTCCTAAACTTTGGAACTCTCTTCCCTTTCCCACTTTGCTCTGATTTCTCCAGACACTCACAACCTCACAACTCCACACCCACACCAGCCCCTCATGTGACTGTCCCTAGTTATAAGGCCCATTTGTTTCACTCAACTCCTTCCCCCTCTCACTGCCCCCCACCTCCTCCTGTCCTCCTCACGCTCTCTCCTCTTCCCCTCCCCCTCTCCTCTTTCCTCCCTTTTTCCTCACTTTCCTCTCCCCATTCCCTCCTTAATCTACTTTCTCCATTCACTCTCTTTCTCCCTTCTCCCTTCCCATTTCCTCCCTCCCCTCCTGCCCCCAGTCCTCCTCTCACCCCTCTCATCCCTCCCTTATCTCCTGTACTCCTTCCTTATGTCACCCCCCTCATTTCCTACCGCCAATCCACCCCTGACAAAATTTTCTTATCAATCGCCCTGCGTTGAGCCTGTACTTAAACCACCCATGAGGACTCAGCTGCACTATTACCTTGTATCTTACCTGTATATGATTGTAAATGCTGTAAATAACTGTTTATTATAACTAGCTAAACTACTGTTCACTGTATTGTACGTATATACACTGTTATTCTTGTATCAATCCCCTTCCCTGGACACATCTGAAACAAGCTAATTCAAAGCTCAGTATGTCTTTCCTGGTGAAATGCTTTAATAAATAAATATATAGAACAGTGTATGAGTAACCATGCACTACAAGGCTATTCTTCCACCGAGTGGATACAATGCTGACCGATGACCTCAAGAGTGAAGCTCGAGAGGTCTCCAAGTCGGCATTATATCTACGAAGTGAAAGAATAGCAGAGTAGTGTATGGGTAACCATACACTGTTCTGTGTAGTGTATGGTGACAAAAAAAGGGAAAAAAAACCCTCACTTTTCTACATTTTAAATCCGCTCTGCCGACCACCCTCGATTAAACTGCTGCTGCCCAACTCACGCGTGCGCCACTGTCACACAGCAAAGGACGAATCACAGTGTCTGCTGGAGTCCCTTGTATTATGATGTCCTCACTAATGCAAAACGAAAAGTCGTTCTGCGTTAGTGAGGACGTGTCTACTGCAGCAGAACAACTTTTTGAGGTGTATGGATTTCCATACACAACTGCATTCCACCATACACTATAAATAAATACATGTAGCTTATGAATTCTGTGAGTTGCCTTGGTTGGCAGGTACTTGTTTTAGCCATTGGTGGTGCTCTCTTACTGCCATGGCTAGAACCAAGCCTCAGCCAGTCTGGACACAGGGATTTCCTTGCGCATTTTCTATATGATTTTAATAAAAGGAGTTTTTTGTATATGTTACTAGAAAAAGAAAAAAAAAGGAAAAAAGTAGTGCAGTTGTGGTTGTGATATGCTATGATGAAGCCAGCAGGTGGTGCTGCTGCTACATGAAAACTGTAAGATCCCTTTCACGGGGACGTTGCCTTATTTTACTTTACTTGGTATTACAGTACTTGGTTTGTGAGACAGAAAAAGGCTCTAGACCCATCAAGACTGTCTCCCACTCTCAGTGGGCGTACATATTGCTGGCACAAAAAATAACTAGATACTTGTCCAGCTCCCTTTTGAATTCACCAAATTCATCATGCTCTGTCAAATACTGAGGCAAGGAGTTCTGAGCTTTTAAAGCCCTTATAGTAAAGTAATTATCTCTGTCTCTTATTTGTATTCGCCCTCAGTATTCTTAGTTGGTTACCATGTGATCTAAGGTTCACAGATCTACTATTGTAAACAAAGCCACATTGTTTGCTTAATTCATTGTCTTTAAGTAACCTATGTAAAAGTAGTAGGCCTCTTCTTTTCCTTCTACTTTCCCAGCTGTAAAGGTTTAGTTCCTGGAGTCTTTACATATAGGGGCAGATGTGATAGTCTAGGTATCAGCTTTGTTGTCCTTCACTGTACTTACTACCTCTAATGTCTTAATGTCCTTTCTCATATGTGAGGACCAGAATGGGGACGCATAGTCCAAGTCAGTCAATCAAACTCTTTATTTTACCAGGCGAAACACGTTTGAGAAAACTCATTTTCGAGGTGGACCTGGGCAGTATACATAGTCAATACACAGACTAATGTTACACAATGGAAAATATACAAAAGAAACAGGATACAATTGGGAATTGTGACAATATACAGTATAAACAATATAGAAAAGGCAGATACCTAATGCAATATATACATGGAGCCTGCAGGCAGTCAATATACAATATATACAGACAATATAAAAGGCAGATACCTAGTGCAATATATACATAGAGCTAGCAGGTAGTCATAAGTGAAAAGACCTTAAAATAAGCATGAAGGAGAAGGTTAGTAAACAGGTTTCGCAAGGAGCAACTCACAGTAGAGAGGAGGGGGGAAGGAGGCGGGTACAAAGTGTTACAAAGGAGCCGGACACTGGAGTGAGGAGCCTCTGTTGGCTGAGGCTGTATGGCAACAAGTAGGGCCAGACATAAGACCTACAAAGTGGAGCAAGATATTGTTCTGTCCTGGACACAAAGCCTCTGTTTATACATCCCAATAATCTATTTGCCCTCTGTGATATTGTTCGACAGTGACTAGCTGACGTAAGGTTATCGGTAATCAGGATTCCAAGGTCCCTTTCGTGTTCTACTGTATTTAATATAGTGTTACAGAGGGTATAGGGTTTTCTATGGTTATACTTACCAAGGTGTAGGACTGTGCAGTTATCTAAATTGAATCACATTTTATTTTTTGTGCCCAATATTCAATTCTTTTTTAAATCATTCACAAGGGAAAGATGTTTTTCTTCAGTATCTCTTTCAGCACTGATGTTGGTGTCGTCGACAAACTTGATTATATTATGGCTTACATTTTGATATAAATCCCCTATACAGATACTGAACAGGACAGGTCCAAGCACAGACCCCTACAGCACTCCGATAGCAACCGTTTTTTCACCGGACAATTCCCCACTAACTCGCACCTGTTGTAGTCTATCCATTAGTCATTCTTCGATCCACCTCACAATAACCAAGTTTATACCCAATGTTTTAAGTTTTGTTACCAGCTCGATATGGGGCACATATAAAATGCCTTTTGGAAATCAAGGAATATAACATCTACTAGAGTTCCTCGGTCAAGGCTAGAGCTTACCCTTTCATAAAATGTAATTAAATTTGTTGTACAGGATCTTCCTTGCACAAACCCGTGTTGTGTGGGGTCCTGTTTCCCTAGATCCTTTATGTTACTCTCCAGTTTATGTTTCAGCAACCTCTCGATTATCTTACATGGAACCAGATGTAGGGCTTATGGGCCTATAATTACCGACCTTTCTTTTGCTACCCTTTTGTGAATAGGGTAACAAGTGCTCTCTTCTAGTCGCTTGGAATTTGTCCAGATTCAAGTGATTTATTGTAGAGCAGCATGAGTAGTTTGCTCAGAGTTTTTTTTTTTAATTCGTTTAAGAAGCATGCATTTATACCATCAGGTCCTGGGGCAGAATTAGATTTTATTTTGTTGATTGACGCTTCTACATCTTCATCAGTGAATTTTATGTGTTTCATATATAGTGGTTCCCAGTGGGTTCTTCTAAGGGGCTTATTATTAAACACCGTACAGAAATAGTCATTTAGTGCTTCAGCAATATTTTGGGGATTTTGTATTGTACCATTTTTATTCGTAATCGAACCGATTGTGCTATTACCATATTTAAGGGGGAAAAAAACCGGCAGTTGGCTGTTTGAATTAACTGTGCTTTGTGGTTTGAATTATGGTGGTTTGCAGCGCTTGGCTGTTTGAATAAACTGCGTTTGGCGGTTAGAATTTTAATTTTCAGTGTTGCTGCTAGTGTCGGGGAAGGCAGCATCAATTTCTTACTCGGGGGGTGAAATTAACTTGTCAGCTGGGGCAGGCAGCATCAACGTCTTGTTAACGTTTTAGATCAGTGGCATGCTGGCAGTTTTGTTTTCTGACTGGCGGCACCACGATGGTTGTTGTTACTTTCCAGAGGGAGGGTGATTACTATGGCCACAGAATGGACTCTGGAGGTAAAATGCAGTAGCACAGCTCTGGAGGTAGGAACGAGAGACTGAAGAATACAGTGTCAAACAATGGCTCGAGACTGTGTTTGTCTGATTAGTGAGGGCTGCTGTTGTGACTGTGTAGTGATTTTATGGCAGGTTTAAAGTGAGCAGGCAAAACAGCTGACTGGATGATCTTCCAGTGCTGTTGTGCTGGGATATCGTCACGGGGTTCCCTGAACCAATCAGGTGCCTAGATTCCTTCTCCCCATTTCATAATTAAGTAATAATGCACGATCAAGTGTGTGTTATCATGTGATAATGCCACACCTTAGGTGCATTGTGATGCCTCGTGCCTTCAACCATCTGAGAAGTGGTGCTCACATATTCTGGACTGTATTATTGTAATTATGAAATGAATTACACGTAAGTAAAAAAAAAAAAGATTGTCCAGAACGTTTTCCACGCATTGGTGTTATTGTGAGATATCCATGAAAATGGGGATTAGTGCTCTTGGGTTATTTCGGTAATCAAACAAACAAATATTAATGTAGCTTGGAATGGTTCTTGGCCATTCAAGTTTAAGGAAATCTCTTACCCATTTTATAATGATAATTATGAAATGGGTGGGGCGAGGGAATCCTGAAACCTGATTAGCTGAGACCTACTTTCAGCCGTGGCATTGTCCCAGCCCACAGCCGTGATGCTTAAATAGTCCTTGCCAGCAGATTTTTGCATACAAGAGTCATCCAGCCACCTAATGCCCTCATATAACATGGCCACCCTGGCACCACCTATAAAATTTGCCAGGCGTATTGTCAAACTTAAGCAGAAAAGCCAGCCTATACAGCTGTGTTCTGCCCTCTTGGAGAAGCATCAAAAATGTCATCCCCTCCCTCCAGCTCCTATCAAACTTTCAACTACTACTCCAGTTCTTCAAAAAACAAAGTTCTTGTTGCTGATCTGAAATCCATTTGATCTCTGCAATAATACAGTTCAGAATGTGTATTCTCATTTGAGATTATGCTGCTTCTCAAGTAACTGTGGCACAAAGCATCACACTGCATGTTAGGTGTGGTATTATCCATAATAACACACACCCTATCATGTATTATTGCATAAATACTGTTCTGTTCAGTTCTCTTCAGTTCTGTTACCTTGTTGCAGCCATGTGTTGTTACTGTCATTGTACGTTGATACTGGTTAGAGACTGGGGATAAAAAGTATGATGGTGAGGGCAGATCCAGTGGCATGGAGGGCTGAGGTGCTGGATACCACACCTGCTACCATGCTGGCAACCCGGGTTTAGGAATGAGCACGGATTACTAGGTGTTGGCCAAGGGGGGAGGAGAAGATCGAGCATCCGACAATTGCTCTCCTCTCCCAGGGAGGGAAGGAGGGCAGGCCACGCCGCTCCTAGTACTACCACCACGTGGAGGCAAGGTGGCAGGGCAGTGGTTGCGACCAGTGGCTCCAGAGCGGGGGCCATGGCCCCCTTACTTTTAAAACCAAGGGGGCCATGCCCCCTCACTTTTTTTATAGCAAGTAATAAAGAAAATTGTAAAAATGCCATTCTGGCCAAAATCTGAGGAAGCTGGGTGTGGTGCAGTGCCAGCGCAGCGGTTGGCAGATGGCAGCAGAGAGACCATCGTACTATTACCCAACACAACACACAGACACAACAATTATTCAGTCTACAGCAGGGACTGGAGCCGCCAGCTAAGTCTGACAGGGCACACAGGCTGACGACAGCTGAGCTGTCAGTGTCGAGATGGAGGACTCACTCACTGGACACTCCACAGACTAGTCCAGCAGACTCCGTCTGACTCTAGGCACACACTTATCAGCGGATTCAGCACAGAAGAAGTTGCTGCAACTCGACTACTGTACACTTCACTTGACTTGAAAGTTAACTTTCCCTCCCTCCTCCCCGGTGTTCCCCACCCCATCACCAGAGATCCCCCAACTCTCTGTCTGCTTTCATGTTTGTTGTCACGACATTGACTGACCCGCTTGAGGTCCCCCGTCATTCCTTCCTGCTTGTTCTTCTTCTGTTCTGCCTACTCACTCCCTTCTTCTGCTGCTTGTTGAGTCTGTGTCTGGTGACTCAGTCCTCCGGTCCGCCAGACGTGTCCACTTCACTACAGTCCTTTCTGGACTTGGTGGCCTGGTTGGCTTGGCTCAAGGAAGGCCAGTGGGTGTCATTGTCGGTGAGGGTCAGACTTCGACAGTGAGATGCCGGGGTCTGGATCTGGGTGGAATCAGATGTGGACTGGTGGATCAAGTCAAGTGAAACCTGCCTGGTCGGGGTGGGGTCAAGGCAGGGTCCGCTGGCCACGGGTGAGTGTGTCAGAGCGAGGACAACGAGCCGACTGTTTAGGTCATCAAGACGGTTGGTGACCCGGCAGGGTCGGATAGTTGGGTATGTGCCTGGGGTCACCGTTCATGATTTGATCCGATCGACGGGTCTGACTGGAGGAGAGACTCAGACTCACTCAACTCAGACACACAGCAGTCGGAGGAAATTCTGGACTGGGTGGAGAACTTAAAAGAACGAATAAGAAAGGAATCAAGAGGTCAGGACTCAGGTGGGTCACGCGGGTGGACTGGTCAGGTGGGTCCAGACTGGGGGCATCATCACATACATCATCAACAAGTAACAACAACAACGCATGGGCAGGGAGGGAGGGGTGGTTTGGTTAAGGTTTGGGTTTGGGGGAGGTGATGACCGTGAGTGTAGTCAGCTCAGAGTCAGTTAGTCCACAGAAACTCAAACTCCTGTCAGCTCAGTACTACTGATGAGTCTGTGACTGGCTCCCGTCTCTCTTGTTATCATAACTGGCATATAGTGGGCAGGCTGCAGCCAGTTTGCGGATTCCTTCACAGAGCTGCAGCTTCTGGGTAAGATCACATGACCATGTCTGTCCAGACTGCCTGCATTCACACTGATTGGACAGACATGGTCATGTGGTGTTGTGTGATGTAAGATGCTTCTCTTGTTGCGCAGTTAAGAGTCAGAACAGCAGCGAGAGAGAAGCAGTAGCACGTCTGTCTGCAGCTTTTTTCCACAACTCTTGTCTGGATCCATCTCTTAATCAATTCCCGACCATCGGTCATTCTTTCTGTGCTGTGCTGTGCTAAAACAGTAAACAAACGAGTCAGTACTACCAGTCCACAAGAGACTCCAAGCTTAAGCCTTTTTTTCTTACCATAAAATCACCAGCCTGAGGAATTGGATCTCTGAGTGACTAGAGAGCTTGGAGAGGCATAGTTTTGTGGGTCCGTTGGACGGATGCCAATGGCTGTGTGACCCTTTTTTCTATCTTTTTTACAGTTGAAAACCAAAAGGAGAAAATATTTTTTTTTAGTACTTGCCTTGCCTACTAGTTTAATTATTCGATAAGATTGAGAGTTCTTCACTACAAGACTGCGTGAAGTGAAAGTAAGGGGAAGGGAAAACGATCAGATTTCTTTCTTCTTTTTTTTTTTTTTTTTTTGCCCTTGATTGAAAAAGTAAAAGCAAAAAGGGAATACGTCTTTTAGTACTTACTTACTAACATACTAACATACTAAAATGCCAGCAGAATAGGCCTAACGGTCTTTCGTGTCTGCTCGTTTGGTCAGTCCCCAACCTTGGTGCTGACCTTGCTGTCCCCCTCGCCTTCTCTGGCTTCTCCCTTCCCAGTTCCGGATATTCTTGCTGCATTGGATTTTGCTTCCAGAACCCTTCCCCTGTACCTGTCTCACCCCCTCTTGAACCCCTCCACTGTCTCTGCCTCCACCAGCCCCCTAGGCAGTGCATTCCATGGCTCCACCACCCTCTCAGTGAAGTAGCACCTCCTCCTTTCTCCCCTGAATCTTCCCCCCTCCAGCTTCCAGCCATGCCCTCTAGTGGCCCCTTCCTCCTTCCTTCGAAGCACCCCGACTGTTCCTCCCCTATTTACCCTCTTCATGTACCTAAAGACTTCTATCATGTCCCCCCGGTCCCTTCTCTCTTCCAATGTGTACATATTTAGCTCTTCGAGCCTCTCCTCATAGGTCCTGTCCCCCAAGCCCCAAATCATTTTGGTTGCCCTCCTCTGGACCCTTTCCAGGAGGTTAATGTCCCTCTTTAAGTGTGGCCTCCAAAACTGCACGCAGTACTCAAGGTGCGGCCTCACCAAGCAGTTATACAGAGGGAGTATCACTTCCCTCCTTCTGGAGGTGATCCCCCTAGCGATGCATCCCAGCATCCTGTTGGCCTTGGCTGCTGCCCTCCTACAAGTCTCAGAGTTGTTCATCTTGACATCCACCACCACCCCCAGGTCCCTCTCAGCCATCGAGACTTGTAGCATTTCCCCCCCCAGGGTGTACACTTGACCTGGGTTTCTGGCCCCCAGGTGGAGTACCTTGCATTTCCCTGCATTGAACCTCAGCTTCCACTTTCTAGACCATCTTTCCAGAACCTCCAGGTCCCCCTGTAGGGCCACCCTCCCCTCCTCCCCATCCACCACCGCCCCCAGTTTCGAGTCATCTGCAAAGAGACTCATCTCACTCCTGATTCCTGTCCTTATGTCCGATACGTAGGCGTTGAACAGAAGGGGCCCAAGGACTGATCCCTGTGGGACCCCACTAATGACCCTCCTTGGGGATGAGACTATCCCCCCAACTACGACCCTCTGGATCCGGTCCTGGAGCCAATTGCCTATCCATCTGATCATCTGGTTCCCCACCCCCATTTCTCCCAGCTTATCCAACAGGCCCACGTGAGGAACAGAGTCAAATGCCTTGCTGAAGTCTAGAAAGAGGACATCCACTGGTCTACCCAGGTCCAAGGCACTTGTCACCCAGTCATAGAACTCCACCAGGTTTGTCTGACACGATTTCCGATGAATCCATGCTGTCTATCGTCCAGGCACCCTGACTTATCCAGGTCCCCCCCCAGCCTCTCCTTGACAATGCCCTCCATCACCTTGCCCACCACCGAGGTCAGGCTGACAGGCCTGTAGTTCCCTGCCACCTCCCTTGATCCCCCCTTGTGGATAGGCACTACATGCGCCACCTTCCAGTCTTGGGGCACCCACCCTGTCCTCAGAGAGGACTTGCCTAATTCTCTGAGTTTGTTTTTTCACTACACTGTGTGAAGTTAAGGAAAAAGATAAGAGTTCTTTGGTTTTTTTGTACTGAATTGAAAAAAAAAAAAGGAAAAATACGTTTTTTTTAATTACCTGCCTTCCTTGCCTAATTCTTTGAGTTGGTTCACTACACTGCATGAAGTGAAGTGAAGAAAAACGAGGAGTAGTAGTAAAAAAAATAAATAACCCTTAATTCTTCCTTTCTTCTTTACCTGGCTGGCCTATCCTAGTGTCCCTGCTGCTGGCAACAAGTTCCCCCACCGACCCAAGTTAATCATCTAAGACATGTTCAAACTGATCTGACTACTTAACTTCTAGTTACTAATCCCTGGTTGTTGCAGGCCCAAGTCAGGAGTTTTACGCTGGGGTGGGGTATCTTGATTCCTGTCTTGGGTGGCCCAGAGCCAGTTGGCAAAATAAAAACAGTTTGACTTGAAGAACTTTTTTTTTTTTTTTTTTTTTGGACCGAGCCAAGTGACAGACAGTGTAGACGTACTTGGGTCAGGATTTAAGGGTGTTTATTTATTTATTTATTTATTTAAATCTCGGATTACAAATACTTTTGAGCTTGAGGCAGCTCATTTGCAAAGGTTTCACATCAAAGGAAAGGTTTACGATAAGGTAGGGAGGTACAGACAACATTCATGGTATCTTCAGAGCACAGCAAGTCAACTAGTAAATAAGTGGGAACAGTGCTACACACTCAAGAGTACAAGCAAGCACAGAAAACCATAAAGTACATTTGAAGTGACATTGCTAATCAGAGGTGGGGGGGGACAGTGAAGAGTTAGGAATGGGTAGGGGAGATGAGAGGGCAGAGTCCAGGTAGAGAAAGAAAAGAAAATATGGCAGCCAGAGGCCTTGTCGTAGGGTGAGAGGGAGGGGAGGCTAAGGTGGGAAAGGGGGTAGAAGAGGGGAAAATGAGGGCGGATGAAGGGAAAGGAAAGAAGATAAGGGAGAGTGGGGACCAGAGGGCCTGGACAGGTCCAGGAAGAGGGGGGTCAGTGGGATAAGAGCAAGGAGGGGTAAGGTAAGGGAGGAGGTGGCAGGGGAAAGGGAAATTGTTCTGTCAGGAGAGGTGAAACGAAACAGGAAGCCCAGTAAGAGCCTCAGAGAGTGAAAAAAGTGGCATAAGGGTGTCTGCAGAAGTGGGAAACTAGGTGTAACAATCCCAAGTGCTTTCGGTTAGGAGATGCTGACTAAGCATAAGTTTAAATTGGGACAGGCTAGAAAGACTGCTCAGTTGGTTGCATAGATTATTAAACCACAGGGGGGCTCTGTATTGAAAGGGGGCTCTGTATTGAAAGGATCGCTGGTATTGAGCAGTCCGACAGTCGGGTACTAGAAGGAGGTTGGAAACTGAGGTACGTGTGTGTTGGGTCTTAGGGGATTTGTTTAGCAGGCAACTAGTGCTCGGGGGTAGTAATCCAAGTAGAGCTTTTTTGGACAGGAGGCAGGTTTGATATTTGATCCTGTTACTTGGTTGGAGCCAGCCAGATCGAGCATATAACTCACAGGTATGAATGAGGCGTTCAGCACCCGTAACTAACCTACAGGCTTTGTTCAGGGCCACCGTGAGTCATTTAAGAGATGTGGAGGTTGCAGCACAGTATATGATTAGACCATAATCGATGATCGAGAGGACTGAGCTGTGAACTGCAACCTTCAGGGCTTCTTGGGTAAGACTTTGTCTGTGTCTGAAGAGGAGCCCGATTCTGATATTAACATCTCTGGCAACATTTTCAATGTGAGGCACAAAGGTAAGGTGAATATCCAGGGTTAGACCTAGGTATTTGAAAAGCTGAGTTTGTTCAAGAGCGTCTCTGTGGTTCTTGGTGATAGTGAGTTGATGGGCCTTAAACTTATTCCGAGAGGACGAAAACAGGTGGACTTTAGTTTTTTTGTAGTTTAGCACCGGTTTGTGATTATTAAACCATCTTTCTGCTTCTGTGAAGTCTTGTTGAAGACTGTTTTCAAGAGCGTTGGGATCCAGGTGGCTAGTAAAGATGACCACGTCATCTGCGTAGAGGAGAGTACGCTGGTTGCAGGCGGCTGGAAGGTTGTTCAGGAAAATACTGAACAATAAGGGACCCAGGATTGAGCTTTGAGGTACCCCTGATCGGACAGCCCTCTGCTCCAAAACTACATTTGATATCCTCACCCTCTGCAGTCTGTCACTGAGGTAGCTTCCGAACCATTTCAGGGTGTTTGGGGCAACACCAGTTTTAGAGAGTCACATTATTTTGAGGGTTTTTTTCTGACCGAATCTTTCCAAAGACTGCAGTTACTGTAAGTGTCAAGTGTGTGTTGTAATAACGACAGTAACTTGTTGAGTTGACTTGATTCTTTCTTCTTCTTGGGGCCTGTAGCCTGTGGGTAAATAAAATTAAAAAAAAACAAAAAAACTCAGGACACACCAACAGATTACACTGCGTCTGCAGACTACTGTAGTGCTTAGCCAGGCAGGGACATGAGCAGTTCATTAGGGTCAGTCCAGGTGAACTTGGCTTCAAATTCCAGGGAATTTCAGGGGCAAAAATAAAAAAGGAAACAGTTTTGTATAAGAAAAGAAAACTCTTTGCCTTATCTTAACCTTCCAGCAGCCACCCCAGACAACTAGTAAGTTCAAGTCTAGCACAGGGCTCAAGAACAACACAGTCATAGTTCCGTTACCAAGCCAGCACATCACAGCCCATAAAACACAGGGACATTTACAGGGTAACAGGGGACCGGGTGTTTGTCGAAGGGGTTAAAAAAGTGAAATTTGGAGATTTCTTTGGACTGAGTCTGTCTGAAGACTCTGCAGTTACTGTAAATTCTGTCTGACTGTTATAATACAACAGTAACTTGATTCTTCTTCTTCCTGGGGCCCGGGAGGGAGTAAAAACCAGCATTTGTCAATGCCGAATGTTGTTGCGCTGGCATTGGCATTGGCAGTGGCGCAGGTAGAGACGCATAATAGGAATGGCAGTGAAGTACTGAAGTGATGCCAGCCCCACCCCCACCCTGTAGAGAGCGACAGGCATTGAGGTATGCCTTTGGGTCGTCAGCTATAATGCTCATGCCATTGCACCTCACCCTATCCTGTAGACACTGACAAGTGTCATGGTGTGCTTTGGAATCTTTGGGCATTATACTTACCCCATTCCATAAGGAAATACGCTGACGTGGGTGCAGTATAGGAACGTGGGGTGAAGTTTGTGGCCGAACAGTGCAAGACACACGATGATGCCTGTCAGTGGCTGCAGGGTGGGCGTCGGGTGAAGGGGTGGAATGGCGTGAGCATTACATCCGATGATCCCAAGTCACAGCCCTGACTCCTGGTAGTCGGTATGGGGTGGGGTGCTACAGTTGGAAACCCTAACACCGTAGGTGTGTAGTGGTAGTTTCACTCTACATGTTCAACATGGGCTGCTTGTCAGGCCACCCCATGAAAAGCGGCACAACCACTTTGTTAGCTGAAAGGTGGTTTTGCACAGCGGCTGTGGCATTTGGTGACAGAGGGACGAAAACACAGTTTTGGGCAGGATATGGAGAATGGCAACTGTATTGTTCATGAGGAGGTGTAAAAAATGGCAACACTGAAAATCTGGAGTGGCAATCGAACTGCCCCGAAAACTGATTTCACACAGCAACCGTGCGATTCTGCGCCGGACGTGCAAAAACACATTTCAGGCAGGATGTGTAAAATGACAGCTGTACTGTTCATAAGGAGGTGTGGAAAAATGCCAATTTTGAACATGCGGAGTGAAAATATTACAAATGAACGAAGGCACGAGCATGCGTACAAACTGCTCAACGCTCGCTCGTAAAACACTCATTTTATGGACTTTCGGCCCCAAATTTTCAACATAGGCATTTTAGGACCTCTGCTAATGAACAGTGTCACTGTCATTTTCATAATGTGTCTCGAACACGGATCTTCCACAGCGACCACGCTATTCTGCGCCGGAACTGCGAAAACACATTTTGGTCAGGATGTGAAGAATGACAGCTGTACTGTTCATAAGGAGGTGCAGAGCAATGGCAATGTTGAAAATCTGGAGTGAAAATATTATAAATTTGTGAACTTACGAGCGTGCGTGCAAACTCCGCAACGTGCGCTCGTAACACAGTCATGTTATGGAGTATCGACACCAAATTTTCCGCATAGGCATTTTAGGACCTCTGCTCATGAACAGTGTAACTGTCATTTTCTTAATGTGTCCCGAACACTGATTTCCCACATCAACAGTGCTATTCTGCGCCGGAAGTGCGAAAACACATTTCGGGCAGGATGTGAAAAATGACAGCTGTACGGTTCACAAGAAGGTGGAAAATACCAATGCTGAACTTGTGGCTTGAAAATATTGCAAATGCGCTAAGTTACGAGTGTACGTAGCAACTGTGCAACGCACGCTCGTAAAACAGTCATTTTTGGATTTTTCCCACCAAATTTGCAACATAGGCTTTTTGAGAGCGCCCCCCATGAACACTGGCACTGTCGTTTCGGTCCTAGCTTCCGAAAGGTGATTCCGCACAGTGACTGCGAAATCATCTTTCGAGACCAAATAATGCCATGACAGTGCAAGAACTCGTGAGGAGGGGTCCCAAAAACCCCATGTTGAAAATTTGGTACCAAAAATCCAAAAAATGCCTGAGATATGCAGCAAAGTTGAAAAAACCCTGTTTATTCCACTATACAGCTTACCGGCATTTCCTCGGTTCGCAGTCGGCTTTGAAGAGTGCATACGTGTTCCCAGTCCACCGAAGATCGTCGCGCCGAGCTCTGGAGGTAAGTGTGGGGAGGCAGGGTGCGCAGTGGGTGGGTGCGGTGGTGGGTAGAGAGACTGCAATGGACCGCTTTTGTGTTACAGGGTGTAAATAAAAACAAAGCAACATCATGTGGGACAGTTTTTTTTGTTTATTTTTTTTTTTTACTGGGATTTGCACGCTGGGGTGGGCCTCAGTGCCACCCAACTGTTTTGGGGGGTGCTGCAGCCGACAGGGGATTGGGCACCCCGTCGCGCACACAAGGAAAGCGGGGTGGGCAAGAGCCGAGGGATTGGGCACCCGGCATATAAGAAATGAGGGGAATGCTTTATGCCGACGGGAGTGGGCTCCCCGTCGGCACATCGCTGCAGCAACCGGAAGCCCGGCAGGGGATTGGGCACCCAAGTCGTCAGTTAGGCGACCAGCCACGTCATTATGAATACAGGTGGTTTAGCACGTAGGAAGGGCCTGCCGGTATCTGACGAGCTTGCTCGGATTGCAGCGGACCTTTCCTCAGATGTGCTCGCCACATATAGAATAGTGTATGGTTGTTATACACACATACATATGTTGTTATCGAGGGATGTGATGACGCCATTCTGACCTCGAGAGCGAAGCTCGAGAGGTCCGTCTGACGGAATCACTTCCCCGAGATGGCAACAACACCTTGTTGCGTTCAAGCAACCATGTACTATTTTGTGTAGTATATGGTTCCCCAAACTGTAGGATGTTTGACTTTCGACAAGGTTCATACCTTGTGAATATTGTCCTGCTCGCTTGCTCGGTCGCTTCCTCCCAGTCCATGCTGCAGTCACCATCCAGTTCCGACACCGAAGATACCGGTGCTTCACTGCTTCCTGCGGTCCTGCTCTCGGCAAAAGAAATAAAAAAAAAAAACTTGGCAAACTGATAGTTTGGGAACACAGAGCCGGGTATGGCAGTCCGTGTCTCAGCTATCTGACTGAATGGCTCTACCGACTGATTGTTAGACACCTCCGCCATTTTAGAGTTCATTTTTTTGATCAGCTCTGTTTTCAGCCAGTCATGTAGCAGCTCAAGGCTGAAAAGTTGTTGTACTATCGATCTGACATCAGAACGATAGTACAACAACTTTTTTGACCTTTGAACTGTCCTACAACAACATTTGGGAAGCCACTGTTTTCCATCAAGAATAAGCCCTAACCATATACTATATTAATATGCATGGTGTGGCACCGGCATGCAGGCTGATTGGGGAATGAGGGACGCACCTACTGATGCGTGCCCTGCATTCGCCCAACAGCGGCCGCGCCTCCAAATCCCCACTGCCGCAAGATGTTGGCTGCGCAAGCGCGCCAACATAAAAAGACTTGGACGTTGGACACTGAACTCGTTAGATTGCTCAGGCGGCCAGGATTGTCATGGTTACAGACGGAGGCAAAATAAAAAATTATTTAAACTGAGTCTGGAGGCAGCACTGTGGTGTTGAACTGAATCAGTTCAAATTAAAAAAAAAAAAGGGGGTAACATAAAAGCACAGACTCAGTTTGCATTTGCACACGGTGCAAGTCTGCCTTAGTGTGACGGTGGAGATCCAGTGCTAAAAAAAAAAAAAAATTGAATCTGCATATAGAATGAATTAAAAAGAACAACCCTTAGCCTTACTTACCCATGTAGGGAGGGCAGTGGGCAGAGGGACACAGATAGAAAGTAACATAGGCAGAGCTCCTGTTCGCCATTGTGAAAAAGAAGGACTTGAGGGTAGGGAGAGGCACTGTGGTACTGAACTGGAGTGAATAAAAAAAAAAGTAACATTAAAACACACTTTGCACACTGACTGTGTGCAAGTGGGCGGTGTGAAGGGGAGATCAGGTGATCAAAAATTGGCTACAGTACTTACTTGAAACAAGTACTTGTGGATTCACAACTTGTTCATCAAAAGAGAGCTGAGCAAGAAAGGAACAAGCAGTGCCTTTTAGAACAGCTACGCTGTTTGCAATTTCTGGTCAGGCAGGGTCTCACTATTAGAGGTTGTACTGATGAAGACAGTAACTTCCGGAAGCTACTTGACCTAGTGTCGCAGAATAACCCTGAGTTACAAACCTTTAATGCAAAGTATACATGACATGATGTTCTGAATGAGCTGATCAAGGAAATGTATAGCAAGTGCCTTAATCATCTTCTTTCACAGATTAAGGAGGCAGAAATATACTCTACTATTGTTGACAAAACAAGAGCTATAAGTGGACATGAGCAGCTATCTTTGTCAGTACGATGGACATCACAGGACTATGACATGGGGAAGACTTTATAGGAATGTATGACTGTCCAAACACTGATGCAGAATCCATTTTCCTTACGATCACGGATATTTTACGACGTTGCGGTTTAGATATCAATTGCATGAGAGGACAAACTTACGATGGTACATCGGTCCTTCAGGGTCAGATGACAGGCATAGCTAAACGAATCAAAGATGTTAATCCAAAGGCTATTTCAGTTCATTGTATGAACCACAATTTGAATCTTATTTTGCAGGAAGCTGGTACCAATTGTTCCATGATTCGAAGTGCTTTGAGCTTACTACAGGAACTTTTATTTATTTATTTATCAAGTCTAGGATTACAAAAACCTTTGAGCCTTGGCTCTTTTACAAAGGTTCCACGTCAGAGAAATACAAATTATGGGGAACATCGACAGACATTACAACAATGTGGACATTGCAAACAGAGTACAGAGTAATACAATTCAAGGGTAGCATTGTAACAAGGCAGCCAGCGGCATTTGTCAGAGAAAATAGACAACAGATAAGAAGTGCCAAAGTCATAGGGAGAGGGAAGAGGGGAGGGGGGAGAAGGAATGTAGGAAGGGTGGGGAGAGGGTGAAAAGTGCAGCATTGGGTATACCAAGATGTGAGGGTAGAATCCAGTGGGGGGACAACTAGAGCAGAAAGGGAAGTGGAGAAACAAGGTTGTTGGGCAGTCACAGGAGCTGTTGGTAGTGAGATAGTCCCGGAGCCTAGTTTTAAACATACCAATTGTTGGGGCAGAGGAGATGGTTGGGCTGAGGCCATTGAACCAGAGTGGTGCTCGATAAGCAAAGAGCGTTGTCCTGTGAAGTGTGACAGTGGGGACTTTCAGTAGCTGTAGCGTGGATCTCCTAGGCACCATTTGTTAATTCGTGTTGTAACAGAGTTGAGACCCCAGAAGGTGCAAGGCCAAGGTAGATTTTTTCACCATGGAGCAGGTGAGAAACTTTATGTGGTTTGATAGTTGGAGCCAGCCGGTCTGAGTGTACAGGTCACATGTGTGGGTGAGATGGTGAGCACCAGTGATGAGCCGACATGCTTTATTTAAGGCAGTTGAGAGGTGTCTAAGGGTTATGGTTGTGGCCGAGCCATAAATGATGAGACCATAGTCTATTACAGAGATCACAGAGCTCAGGACTGCAACCTTCAAAGCTTCTGGCGTGAGGTGTGGTCTGTGTTTGTAGAGGAGACCAAGCCGTGCATTAGCAGCTCTAGCTACATTATCTACATGAAGTCCATAGGAGAGATTAGGGTCAAACTGTATCCCTAAGTATTTGAAGGACCCCACCTGATCTAGAGTGTTCCCTGGGTGATGGAGATAGCCAAGTGGTGTAGCTTGTGTGGGTTATGAGAGCTGCAGAAGACATAGATTTGGTTTTCTTGTCATTGAGGACCAGTTTATGATTAAGAAACCATGTATCTACAGAACTGAAACCAAGTTGAAGGTTGTGTTGAAGAGTTGCAGGATCTTTGTGAGTGGAGAATACAACAGCATCATCGGCATATAGTATGATCTACTCAGAGCAGTGGTAAGGAAGGGAGTTTAAGAAAAGGCTAAAAAGGAGGGGGACCACTATGGATCCCTGTGGGACACCCGAGCGAACAGGCAGGGTGTTAGAAAGAGCGTCAGCAATTTTTACTCTCTGTGACCGGTTTTCTAAGTAGCTTTAAACCAGAGAGAAGAGTCCGTGATAGCCCGGCATTCAGTAGTTGGTGTATTAGCAGTCCATGGTGTACTGTGTCGAAGGCCTCGGAGAGGTCGACGAAAACGGCCCCTGTGAGAAGGCCTTTGTCAGGGGATTTGTGCAAAGCTCCAGTGAACTCAAGAAGGGCTGTGGTGGTGCTGTGACCTTTCCGGAAGCCGTGTTGTTGTGGACAAGGTATATTGTATTTATCCAAGTGGTCGGTAAGTTGATCATCCACGATGCGCTTGAGTGCCTTAGAGAGTGGGGGCAGTATGGAGATAGGGCGATAATTTGAGTGATTCGTCTTGTCCCCACTTTTATGGATGGGTGTCACGGTGGCTGTTTTCCATAGGTCTGGGAATTTTCCACAGCTGAGAGAGAGGTTTAGGATTTTTGTTAATGAATGAATTACTTCATCGAGGGTGAGCAACAGAAGCTTAAGGTCCAGGGTGTCGCTACTAGATCTAGATTTAGAGATAGCTGCAGTAATATAGCGGCGAGCTTCATTCAGCCTTACCTTCCTGAAGTAGAAGAGGGGATGGTTAGACTGAGGGGTTGAGGTATTTGGGAGTAGGCCCTGTTTTCGAAAAGTTATGGGTAGAACAGCACTAAGGTCTGAAAAAGCCGTGTTAAAGATGTTTATGCATCACTTTGGGGTCGAGGGTTGAGGATCCATCAACCATTAACATGGCTGGAGAGGTTTTTGGTTGCTTCCTGTGACATCCTTGATATTGTCCCAGAAAGCACGACCATTTCCCCATGTATTGGTGAGAGCATCTTTGTAATAGGTGGATTTCATTAGCCGTATGGCTTTTGTGCAGGCATTTCATGCTTGTTTGTAATGTTGGATGTCCAGTTGTTTGACAGTGGCCCTGGCAACTGTCCAGAGGTGATCCCTTAGTTTCAGCTGTGAGAGGAGAGCCGCGGTGACCCATGGGTTAGAGAGAGATTTTGTTTTGTGCCTTTTAGCAGGGGCAAAGAGGATGCAGGCTTTGTTGAAAATTGAGATGACGTGATCAAGAGCCAAGTTAACATCTGTTGCTTCATAGATGGGTAGCCAGTCTTGTAGAAGCAAGTGTTGTTTGAGATGTGGAAGTTTTCCACGAGGAAGGACTCTGCTAGCGATAATTTTGGGAGGGGGCTTAAGGAATTTGTTAGACCATGCACACATGACTGGGGAGTGGTCACTGAGAAAGTCTGGGAGAATGGTCGTACGAGAAATCCTTGTGGGGTGAGTGGTGAGGACCCAATCCAAGAGGGTACTGGTGCCAGTCTTGTAGTTAATCCTAGTAGGGAGTTTACCATTTGCGTGAGGTTAGCAGCTGAGATGGAGTCTTTATAGGCACTGGCGCTCGATGCTAACCAGTTTATGTTGAAATCCCCTAGTAGAATAAGTTCAGCTTCCGGAGGATGAGAGTTGATAAAGTTTAGGACATCGTTGAATCCATGTTTAGGGTCCCTAGGCGGGATGTATACAGAGACAATAGTCAGGGCTTTATGGTTGGGACCTAGGACGATTTTTATTGGCAGAAAGTGAAGGAGTTGCTACAGGGTGCCAAGACAGGGAGTCTTTGATATAGATTGCGCAACCATCGTCTTTTTTGGATATCCGGTCCAGCCTGTGGACATTGTAGCCCTGTATTGTTACTGCTGAGTCAGGAACTTTAGGTGTCAGCCAAGTTTCCACCACTGCAAGGATGTCAGGGTTGTGTTGGCATATGAAGGCTTGGAGTGCTTCCAGCTTTGGTAGTAGGCTGCAGATATTAATGGTTGCAAGGATAAGGGCACCTGGAATTTGTGTGTGGCCTGAGCTTCTAGGGCCAGGATTGGGATGGACGCTGCCTGAGATGAGAAGGAGGAGGAGGAGGAGGAGTAGGAGTTTTAAGGAGCAGAGTCGCAGCTCTTTGAGAGAGAGTTTTGATCGTTGTTTCCGGGAGTAGAAGTTGCAAGGTTCCAGGTGGTATCCCATATGGACTGCAAGGTGGTACAGTGTAGAGAGGTGGCCACACTTGTTGAGAGTAGTGGTCCGGTTAAGTAACCAGGAATATCCAAACGGTGCACCAAGCACAAGTCTCGAGTGGAAGTGGAGAGTTCCCTTTGGAGTAGCAGTGGAAACCAGAGTAGAGGGTGGCGGGGGGTGGCTAGGACCAGGGAGAGAGAAGGGGGGGGGCAGGACAAGGAGGAGGAGGAGAGGCGAGAGAAAGGCAGAGAGAACCCACATGGCTTACGTACTAGATAGAGATATAGCCCTCTAGTGGTGAGAGGATATAATTTGCTAATGGAAAAGTCAACAACAACAAAAAAAAACCTTCTTAATTATTCAGGCATCACCCAAAAGACTGGCAGTGTTTGAGAATATTCGGGACTCCTACTCCTCCTCATCAGGTTTACAACATTCCCTGAAGCCTATCTGTCCCACTCGCTGGACGGCAAGCACTCAGACAATTAAGTCAGTACTATTCAAGTACAAAGCCATATGTGACACTTTAGAGGAAATAATTGCTGCTGGTGGTAACACAGAATCAGTGAAGAAAGCACCAGGACTTCGAGCTCTGATGACTTGCTTCAATGTTTTTTTTTTGATCTGATGGTGTCATTGAAAATTTTCTAAGCAACTGAAGAAGTGGCCAGGGTACTGTAGTTAAAAAATATTACATCAGAGGCTGTTGCTTCTACTATTGAAATGCTGAGGACTGATCTGATGAAAATGAGAAACTCTGATGATTTTCACACAGTCTTTGAAGATGTACAGTGAACTGTTGATGATGGACTAATACAGGCTCCCACCATGCCCCAGAAACGAAGAGCACCACGTCGCTATGATAACGGTGCAGAGTCCCATCAGTGGGCAACTCCTGAAGAGTACTTTAGAAGCCAGTTTTTTGAAGTGATTGACTTGGTCACAGCTGAACTGAACCGAAGGTTTGACGCAGTCCACTTCGTAACTTCTCATAAGTATCGAAAAAGTGATCCTCAGTGCTATCAATGGTCAGCCTTGTAATCAAATACCTCAACAGATATGTGATACGTACTCTGGTGACATTGCGTTTGACAGACTTTTAATACAGCTAAACATGCTGCCAGACCTCTTGAAAACTCACAATACATCATATCCTACAGCACACATCAAAGAGGTAACAAAAATTGGCACCATCATAGAAATCTTAGCAGAACGACTGGAGATGCGCTGCCTTTTTTCAGAAATTGACAAATTTTTACGAATCTACCTTACTGTCTCAATGTCTAATGCTACGGCTGAGCGCAGCTTCTCATGGCTTTGACGGCTGAAATCATCTAAGATTGACTATGATTGAAAAGCGTGTAAACCACCTCCTCTTCCTCCATATTCACAAACATCTCATGGATTCTATGGATCTTACAAACGTTTTACATAACTTTTGTTTTGCCAGTGACACATGCCATGACTTTTTTGGAAATATTTGATTGATAATGTTATCTTACTTGTAACTTAACTTGTACATAATGATTATGCTTCTCTGTCAAGTTCAACCAGTTGTGTTTGTCTGTGTCTGAACAGCAATTATTTATTATTTTTCCTCCAAACTGTTGCTACACCCTTGGGTTAGCTGTGGGGGTCTCCCCCACTACCCCTACTCCCACCCCAGCCCTTGGCCCACCACTTTTAGAACAGTTCTGGCTCCACTGGTCGCGACTCCAGTAGGGGATTGGTTGGCGGCAGGCTCGTGGTGCGTGTGTGCCCTTTACATGCATACACACTAGTGTCATTTCACACTGCCGACCTAGGGACCAGAACACGGAAAATGGGGCTGGAGCATGATACTTGGCCCACTCTCATACTCGTGCTGCCACCCAGGACCACCATCTGGTCTGGATGAGGTTTCTGGGGGGAGGGGCCCTCCATCCCCTGGCTCTGCCACGGTGGGGTAATCCACAGGGGATTGTGAGGTGGTCCTGGGGGAGGCCTGCATCAGTTGGGAGTGGGCTATGGCTGAGCCAGGCCACCCCTGCAGGGTAAAAAAAGCTGTATGAAAGAAAAAAAAAGTATGATGGTGCTATCTGACAGCTAGCATGCACTGGCATAGAAAAGCAAAAATGTTAAAATGTCCTTAGTAATGATCACCCTTTCTCTTCCAGCAGAACCCAAGTTTGAAAAGGGAAGTCTGTATAACTTTTCTAAACTAAAGAAGAACAGAAAGTGGCTAAAGGTAACTGTTGTAAATCTTTTTCTAATGACTTAAAAAAAAGAAAAGAAAACCCCACCTTTTTTGCCTCCCTGATTGACCCAGCCTATTGTGATGTGATGTTTTGTAACCTGGGTTCACTGTTCCACAGCTGGGTGTTTTCATTCAGCAGATAGCAGTCTTTCAGCCAGGAGTGTTTTGCATTAAAGAGCATTGTGACTCACGCCTCTTGTCTCTGAAGACTAGATCACAGATGGACATTTCTTTTTTTTTTCTCCTGATGTTCCTGAGAGCTGTGGAAGTCAAATGAGGCATTGATCTATTGTTCTGAAAACAGAAATAAAAATATGCTGCTGAGGACTGCAGTTATGTCAGAAATATATAACTGCTGAGAAACTAGTTAATGGGGTGGTCCGTGGCACAGCGGTAGTGCTACCACCTGTCACACCGCATTCTAAGTTCAGGAGCAAACTCGGGGGGGAGGTATTGAGCATCCTGAGGACTCCTCTCCCAGGGAGGGTGGGGTTCACCTTCTGCAGTGCACCTGACACTCAGCGGAGGCTGGGCGTCATGGAAGTCGGGAGACAGGGGGACATCAGCAAGATGCAGTGCCTCAGTACATGCTAATGGGGGTGGAGAGAGAGAAAACTTAGGAAAATCACTCCTGCCATGCAAGATGAAGACAGGGCTCCTGCAGGCTTGGTACCACTTACTGAGTGAGCACCCACATCAGAGCCTGCTTTTCTCGGGTGGGGAGCAGGTCACTCCCTCCTTCCCACCATGAGGGTAAGTCATGGGGGCACTGCTATGAAGGGGGCCGGTAGAGAAGCACATAGAGATAAACATAAATGAAAATAAAAATTAAAAAAACATGGATATATACATAAGTGAAAATAAACAAAAAAACACATGAATATAAACGTAAGTGAAAATAAAATTAAAAAGAAAACATAATGAAAGTTTTTGCAGACTCAAGTACACTGGCTTTGCAGCGTGGGAAGAGCTGAACTAAATAGATACTTTTGATTGTCCTCCCATTATTAATCCCTGCTACGGAAAATACCATTTATCTGCCAGTGTTCTCTTGCTGCTGTCTATGCCCCCAGGTAATGGTTCGGTATGAAAAAATCATTTTTATTTATTATTTTTTGTGATATCTAAGTTTTAATCGGTGCTCGCAAAGTTCAGTTTACTAAGGCTGTTGGCAGCCATCTCATGGGAACCGCTGACTCCCTCGCCCAGGATATGATAATGTGCCTAGCCAGCCAGTGCACTGAGTCAGCGGGAATACATTAGCATATCCCTGACAAGGGAGTGAGCGACTCCCATGAGATGGCTGGTGGCATCCTTAGTAAACGGAAGTTTGCGAGCACTGATTAAAACTTAAAAATCACTACCTAAGGGAAGTTAGAAAAATTATTTTTTCATAGAGATCCACAAATTGAAGCAAAGGCAGTGGCAGGAGAGTGCGGGCAGGTAAGTGACCTTTCCTTTAAAAGGAGTTCACCCAGTGATCCAGTACATTGAGCTTCCTTGCCAGCAGCCTGGGTTTGGGAGTGAACTCAAATTTCTGGAGTCCGGGAGCCAGCCTGAGAGCAGAGCTGCTTGTGGCACTACACCCCACCTGGGGCAGGTTGGCACCACTGTCTGCCACGACCAAGGCCCCTTGCGGAGGGCTGGAGACCCTACTCTATTATGAATGCGGGGGGGGGAGTGTATGAGGCTGCTAAAGGTTGCACAAAGTACCGAGAAAGAGGGAGGATTATGGATCTGATGATCACAAAATCCCCCATCAGTCTCTCGGATGGTGGCTAACGCTGCACTTCTGGGCCCTGCATGCCACGAGTCTCCCCATTGGAGGAGTGTGTATTGGAAGTGTGGGGAAGGGGGAGTCTAAGTCTGAAGGGCCACGCCTTGGGCTGCAAGCAGCAGAGGTGAGTCATGCTAGTGCTCGGAGGTTGCCAGGAGCAGCCGAAGAAGCCAGAAATAGGGAAAGAAAAAAATATATACCTTTTCCATACAGGTTTTTATCTCCGACACTGACGTCATCCAGGGATATACACTGTAAGCACCATGGACCACTCACAGGGGTCGCTGTACATTAGAACTTTCCACCAGCCCTCTTCAATGAGATGCATTGCCCTTTGGCAGCTGCCTGAAGCCTGGTCTCCTCCCGATACAGCGACCCGGAGTCCACTGCCATACTCCGGTCCCCTGCATGGCAGTGCAACATGCTGCCTTTGGGTCATTGGGGCAGCCTTAAAAAAAAATCTGTATATATTAAAAGTGTAAGGCCTGACAAGACTCTCCGAGCCCTGTTCTGACTCCTGCTGAGCTCAATGGTGACCTGTGTTTTACTTTCAGAGCATCCTACTGAGTGACGACTCGACAGATTCAGAATCGGAGGGCGACGAAGATGACGATGAAGAAGAGTTTGCTCTTTCTAGAGAGGAGCTGCAGGACATGCTGCGGCTGCACCAGTACAAGAAACTGCATCAGAACAAGTTTGCCAAAGACAGAGAGGTAGGGAAAAGTGGCTTCTGTTTCAGTTTGTGGTCAGCTTATAGAATAGTGAATCGGGAAAGGTCTGCTAGCACAGCAGCAGTGCTGACACTTGTGAATCTGGCAACCGAGATTGGGGGATGAGCCTGGGTCATCAGTGGGCTGATTGGGGGGGGTGCTAATCGAGTGTCCCAGATGACGCTCTCCTCCTCTGTTGAGGGTGGGCAGCCAAATCTGCCATAACACTGCCACTTGGGTGACTACATATGGCAGTGTAGGCAGGAGCTCACTGAGAAGGAGGTCATCAGTTGGGTCCACGTGACGTCACACTATTGTCTGTGCGTATGGAGCCCCTGCTGCCAATTTCTTGGGAAAGATGAAAATTGGGAAATGCCCAGGCCCATGCATGAGGCTAGTGTTATTCCCAGGTCCCACGTTGTTGCCTATCCCATTGATGCACAGGGGAAGGGGCACATGTGAGGCCCTCTGCCTCACTTTGGGGAGGTAAGCTCCATGGGCAGGGTGACAAGAGGATTAGGAGGTTGCTAAGGGGGAGGATTTATATTAGGAGTAAAAAGAATAAAATAGTGGGTGGGTAAACATGCACGACAGAGGTGTGATTCCATAGAGAGCAGCTGATAACATCGTAGAGACCTACTAATGATGTCACAAATCATGAGAGCGAAGTAAGTCATCACCACTGTAACAAGTGTTGTAGCGAGCCAGAACTTTTGAGGAGCCCTCGGTGGGGGGACTGCAGGCAAGGTTCAGTTAAATAAAAAGTTGCTTTACTTCAGCACCAAACATGAGTTCAATGCAGCGTACTTTGGCAGAGAAAAAAACAAAACTTTTTAGCTTGATTTAGCTCTCCAGTTCACAGCACTCCGCTGTCTGTGTCTCTCTTTCTCAAGTCTCCAAATCCACCCCCCCTTGCTCTGACTGGTTTCCTTTTTATGCATTCCAGGTGAGGCTCATTTGTGCCCTTCCCTGCAGGGATTTCCAGGCTTGCATACAGCCAGTGCATATGGCCTTTAAAGGGCCAGGCCAGAAACCAGCAAGGCTGTCTCAATCCACCCTGTTCTCCTGCTAGTATCTTAGTGGAAAGCAGGGTCTCGAGAAACAATTGAATAGACTTATTCACAACCACTTATTAGGCTTGGCAGTGTGTCAGTTATGGCCATACCCCTCACTCTTGGAAATAGATAACTTTTTTTTTCAGTGAAACCATTGTGTATCCATTGTGTAGATCCTTAATGGGATGCTGTCAGAGTTTGCCTGGTCTACATGTTTCCTGGTTTTGCCACAAAAGTTTGCAGTAGTAGGTCAGCATTTTTTTAAGATTGAGTGGCTGTATTTCTTTTTATTTCAACATGCTTTAGTTCCCATTGTTTCTTGTGATTCATTCAGCTTTAAACGACTGACAAATGCTGATGTGCTCGTTCTGTCCAGCATCTCTTTGTGTTTACACATTCAACTGAGGTGAGCACGCATACTGCCAGTAGCTCCTGTAGCTCTTTGTCCGCCTGTCTGCCTCTTGAATGCGCAGTGAGCAAGGTGCAGCTAGCATCTGTGTAATGATCAAAGAGAGCACTTGGTGTCTTAAAATATATATATAGGGGATACATGATGGGCACGAGTGTGAGATGGAAAATATTTTCATTCCTCTAGAGTGACCTCTGGATATTCATTCATGGCGAAGCCACAAGTGAGAGTCCAGAGGTCACTGTGCAGGAGTGAAAATATTTTCCATATCACAGGAGTGCACATCATGTATCCCATTTATACAATAGGGGCCCCTAGTGTTGCAAAAGTTACTGTTTACGCAGGTTACCGCGGGTTTAGCGCAGGTTTGTGCCATTGAATAAATGTAAATATTCCAACAGTTGTGATGTCATCACTGTGGTTTTTCAGTGGGAGTGAGAATAACACGTTATCTCACTCATTTATCCCACACACCATTATATATATATATATATATATATATTATATAAATAATAAAAATTTTTAGGTCCCTTTCTTGTCATTGGTCCTCTACTCCTTTGAGATCCTAAGGTACATCCATGGGGCACTCGCACTGCACCTACGTGCCACCTCCTCCATGCTGCCTTGGATTACCCCCCTCCCTGCGGCAGGGTTGGGGTGGGGAATTTAACCCTGAGGACACTACATTTGTCAGGAGGCACGCTCATGGCCAGTGGAGTGAAGCCCCCATATACTGAGGTCTGTCGTCTATGAGGAATGAGGCCATTTTTTTCTAGCCACCCCTAGGGACTTGGATGAGGAAATGGGCAGACTAGGTGGGCCAAGCAGTTTGTCATCAGATTCTGTGTTTCTATGACTTCATTGTGCCGTGACGTCAAAGGATTCATGCTCGCACTGAGGGCAGCTACATCCCAAGATTTACTTGAGTCCTGCCCACCCCTAGGTCCTCTGACTGCTGTTCCACCTGTGGTTACCCAGGTAGAAGTATTGCGGTGGAGGATGGGACTTCACCCTCCCAGGAGAGGGATGGTGTCCTGTGTGGTGCACAATCCCTCTCCCCTGACAATCTAGGCTTGCTCCCAAACCCAGGTGGCAGGCAACATGAGCATTAGCGATCTGCTGCACGATGGGCTAGCTGTGTCTTAAAATTAAGATGGAAGAGACAACTCTGTGGTGCAGAGTGATTGGGATCGCACTTGCTTGCTGGCGCCCTGAGTTTGCAGTACGAGCCCAGGATATCTGAAGTGGAGGCCAACAGGGAGACATTGCCCTGCTGAGATGGAAGGAGGTCATTGCACCACTGTTGCAGCAGCTTCTTGTGGAGGAGGTGCCATTGCTGGCGCGAGTGATCATGTACCATCATGCACCTCCCAGGCCAGCCACAAGTGTGCCGGTGTACATGGGTGGAAATGGGGAGAAAAGTGGTGGAAGTGCTGCACCAGCATGCTGGATGACACCTCCTTAGTCCCCCACAGCAACAGAACCCTCCTCAGCCGGCTTTAGCATTCCGCCAAGGACCTTTCCAGCCGACATCCACATTGCACAGGAAACACTCCTCCTCCTCCTCCTCCTCTAGGCCAGGGGAGGCCTAACAGAAGGGACATGCTAGCCAAGATAGCAGAAAAGAAAACAAAGTGCTCCTGCAGTAGGTCAGAGTAGGCCCCCGGCAGGGGCAAGCCAGCCCTAGGGGACATCGGAACTGTGGAGGTCTGGTAGGTCCCTTTGGTGGTAGGAAGAAGGGGAAGAGTCTGGCAGGCAGCAACTGCTGTAGCGAGGCTCAAAGGAGAGGGGTGCTGGTGGGCATGTGAAGGAGGGAAAAAATAGAATGGGCAAAAAATAAGTGTGATTGAACGTAACAAAAAAAAAAAAGTGTACAAATGCCGAAATTGCAATTCAAAAGCAAAGCAAACACAGATGTGTACCTTAGAGCTGGTTAGATACATGCTCCTGTTAGCCCCTTCCCCAATGCATGTGCACTTTCCTGCAGGTCTAAGCTGGCAGTAATTCAAACTGGAAAAATTCCAAAAAGTATTGAAAATTGTCAAGATTATGTTTTTATTAAACAAGAAAAAAGGAAAAGTGTGTGTATCTGGAAAGTGGTCAGCATCTGTAAAGCAATTATGTGGCTTCTCGATCACAGCAAAGTAAGTACAAAAATGTGGAGGGGGGCGGAGAACTGACAGTGTCCTTTAATTAGGGGACTGGAAATGTCCCTTTTTGGTAGGTACTCCTTATATAAGTTCTCGAACTAGAGGGAGCATTCATTTCAGTCAATAAGTAGCTTCTGAAGTGGTTAACTGTATTTGCTTAAATGCTACTTTGATGAAAATTGAGCACATAGATGAGCAAACATAATATAATGACAGGGTATCGGTTGGGGGGTCGGAGTCCATAGCTGGCACTGGGGACTCTGCAATACGAGCAGACTCGACAGACCGTAAGCCTTTATTTTGCTGGCACCTTTGTGTGTTCGTATAGTGACATATGAATGCCAGAGACTCTAGGTCTATCATGGCTGCTCCCTGCTTCATAAGTATGTATGAACAGGAATGCTTCAATACCCACTCCACTACCCAAGGTATCCAGTAATTCCCTTAAGCAGAAATTTGCCTTGAAGGCCTGTATTGTTTTCTTATCCACTGTCACAGCTGGTAGGCTGTTCTTAGGTTCACCACCCACTAGGAGAAGTGTTTCTTAATGTTACCCCTTAATTTACCACCTTTGAGCTTCAGGGTGTGTGGCTCTGTGTGCTGCTACAGGACACCAGATCAAACATCTCTGTTTGATCTTATACTGTCTCCTTTCCCCCTGGAATCTGCTCCCCTTCCCCCTCTGCCTCTCCCATTCTCTCTCTCCCTGCCTTTAGACACCACTGAAGCAACTTCTTGCACACTCCTGTTCCTGTTTTCCCTTCTCTAACCCCTTATCCTTTCTCTTGACCTTGTCCTGTAGAGCCCCTTAGCTTAATGCTTTCTCTGTTTTTACCCTTATCCCATCATGCACTGTGCAGTTCACCTCGCACTTGATTGTCCACCGTTCACTGCTGTACAAAAACTGTTACTTTATTATGCTAGCTATTTTACTGATGCCTCTGTATGTACCTGTTATTTTGTAATGGAATGCCAATTCTAGGAGCGTGGATATATTGTTCCATCCACACTTCTTCCCTTTCCCCTTTAAATCTTGCCGGAAAGTCTTCAAGCTGGCTCCTGCCACCCACCCGGGTGGTAAATACCTTGGCTCCGCCCCATGACACCAGATCTTCCTTTCCGCTGGAAGATACAGGTTCTCTCGTGCTCTTGTAGGCCCTGGATTCAAAGCATCGGTATTTACCGAAGTTAGTCTTAAAACTCATTCGAGTTAGCGATTGCGATTCTACTGCATCGGACATGGAGGAAAAATCTTCCCCCAGATTTCACCGGTGCCCCTGCGGCCAGAAGATGTTGTGCACCGATCCCCACCTAACGTGCATTTACTGCCTAGGTGCCGGACATGACACTTCGTCATGCACCTTTTGCTTGGCCTTCCATCCCAATGTCCTGGACGACTGCATGGTGCGTTTAAAGCTGGGGAGACTGGAGAAAAGGAACCCGCCGGTGAAATCAAAGGAGATGAGGTAGGTGGTTTCCACGGCCACAGGATCCGCCGAGCAGCTGGAACAAATGAAAGTATTTGAAGAAGAAGCAGCTCAAGCTTCCGCCAATTGAAGCTTTTTCGTTCCACTGAACCTTGGCTCCACCTTTTCGGGCTCCTTCAAGGAGTTGTGCAAGTCTGTACTCACCCAAGGTGAGGCGCCCTTGAGCTCGCACTCCTCCCGCTCTCGGAAGAGAGACAAGGACCCGGTGTCTTCGTCCCAACGAAGACGTTCTTGGGACTATGAAAGGTCCGAGTCCCAGGAACCTACGCTCTCGGCTTTGGTCGAGATCGCATCCTCGGCCGCTGGCTTCACGGACCTTCCGTCTGGCCAGGGGACTGAGGAAGTGGTCGAGGTTGAAATAGTCCTCGATCCTATCGACCCTTTGTCGCTGGCTCAGCCCGATGACTCCTTGGAGAGGACTCCTGTCCTCGTTTTTCCTGATGACAAGACCCAGCTTGCTGACGTCCCCATCAAGGATCCAGTTCTGGACCCTCGGGTATCACCGATCCCGGTGTCTCTCGATCGACCAAGTTGGCCTCCCCGATCTCGATCGGGGTCTAGAACCCCCTCGGCCGAATGACCGAGGAAGAGCCATAAGCTGTAAAAAGAGACGACGCCACAGATCGTCCTCATCCTCCTTGGACGAGAGGCTTCGACGGAAACTCCGTCAACGGTATGAGGACCTCATGTGACAACAGCTAATTTTGACCAGACAAAAGCCAGCTCCACCATCTACCCCAGCCATCACTTGGCTTTTGCCTCCCAGGCCGAAGCCGACCCCTTCGGAACCGACTCCACTGGTTCCCCCGCCCGTGGGGCCGGCCCGTGTCCCAGTTCAGCCAAAACCGGTTTCTCCACCAATTAGGGTGGAACCACCGCCTAAGCAGCCTGAGGGAGGGGTGCCCTTGAAAGAGGACCGGCCAGACACCGGGCTTCCCCGGCGCCTGTCTTTTATGGTCTCCCTGGATCGCCCTCGGCGTATCGAGGGTGACTTAGGCGGTAAACCGCTTTATCCCGACTCTTTGGACTTGGACATCACGGGACTGCACTCACATCCATGTATCCAGGTCATCCATGGCAGGGTTGGAGGAAGGCCCTTCCTCCTTCCAGGGCATCCTCCGACTCATCTCCGACTCTGCCGGAATGCCCCTGGAGTCTATCCAGAAAAAGGCGGAGTAGTCTCTCACCAATATCCTCAAGAGAGGGGATACCCTGACGGAGGCCTTTCCAGTAGCCAAGGCTATCGTGGGCCTGGGTCTTGAACTTTGGCAGCGTCCTGCTTCCAGCCCAGCACCATCTGCCCACTTGGCCCGCAAGTACGCGGTGCCCATGGGGTCCCTTGCGGGGTTCACAGCGCACCCTTCGGCCGAGAGCCTGGTGACCGCCTCTGTGTTCAGGCATACTGGGAGTTCAGCCGACACTGACTGACCCCCGGACAAGGAGTCCAAGTATATGGACCACTCTGCCGTAAGGTCTATGCGGCCTCTTCTCTGGGCCTTCGTCAGGCCAGCTCGGCTGTTGTTATGGCACACTTCTCTCATGCCCTTCTTGGGTCATTAGACGAGGTCCTCCCTCATCTCCCAGTGGATATGCAAACCACGGTCAAGCAAGTCGCGATACAGCAGCTCCAGACAGCCTTGGATGTAGGAGATTCTTGTGCCCTCTCATTAGCAGCCGCAGTGGACACTCGCTGCAGGGCTTGGTTGAGGCTTTCATCCTTTCCGGCGGATACTCAGCACAAGCTTGCTGTTGTGCCCTTCCTAGGCACCAACTTGTTTGGTCTAGGAGTGGTCAGTCACCTTCAGTGTATAGAGCAGTCCGATGCCACTTCTGCTAAGGGTTCTTCGGGCAAGAAGAAGCCATTTCGGCATTCTTCCCCTGCAGTCAGGCAGCCCTCCTATCAAGGAGGTCAGCAGCAACAGCAACAGCAGCAGGCTCAAGCTTGGCACCCACGGCCCAAGCAGGGTCCTCAACAGTCCCGTAAGGGAGGCCGAGGCGCAGGTGCCTCCTCCTCCTCTTCGAAGCCTGCTCAGTGACGGGTCAGGGGTTGCCACCCCCATTCCCATCACGCCAGCTCTGGGGCCTCCCATGGGGGGCCAGCTCCGCCACATCCTTTCCGCCTGGTCCAGTATCACTTCGGACAGGTGGGTTCTTGAAGTGGTCGGTCAGGGACTGCCTCTAGAGTTCGAGCAGTACCCTCCCAGAGGAAAGGATCTCAGCTTACACCCAGTCGGCTCTTTGAGACGACGTAGCTCAGCTCCTCCTCAAGGAGGCAATAGCTTCAGTGCGAGATCCTCCAACAGAACCAGGCTTTGTTTCCAGGTACTTCCTGGTGCCCAGGCAGATTGGGGGGGGGGGGTGTTGCCCCATCTTAAATCTCCACGACCTGAGTCAGTATCTCAGGTCCCGCACCTTCTGGATGGTAACTCTGAACCAGATCATACCATCCTTGGAGCACAACATGTGGTTCTGTTCTCTGGATCTACAGGACGCGTTCTTTCATGTCCCTATCCGTCCGTCCCACCAGCGGTTTCTCCGCTTCAGGGTCAAGGGGACCTTGTATGAATTCTGAGCCATACCGTTTGGCCTGTCATCGGCCCCTCGGGTCTTCACCAAATGCATAGCAGTGGTGGCGGCTCACCTTCGGTGTCAAGGAGTACGAATTTACCCTTATCTTGACGACTGGCTTTTGGCAGGTTCCTCCCTTCAGGAGTTGGAGAGGTCCAGGGATCTGGCCCTCCGAACCTGCTCCCAACTTGGCCTCCAGATCAACGAGGCCAAGTCGGAACTCGTGCCTTCTCAGGTGATGGGCTTCAATGGGGCAGAGCTCGACTCTTGTCAAATCAAAGCTCGGCTCCCGGTGGACAGGGCAGAGGTTCTCTCCTCCTTTGCCCGATAATTTCTGGTTGGGCACTTGCGCCCTGCCCGGGACTTTCTGCGCCTTCTGGGTTACATGGCGATGTGCACCTCAGTGGTCCGTCGGGCCAGGTGGCACATGCACCCCCTCCAGTGGGAGCTGGCCACCCAGTGGACTCAGTGCCATAGTCATTTTGACCAGCTGATCACTGTAACCCAGAGGATGTGGGACGCTGTCCAATGGTGGACCGCCGCAGAACAGTTGCAGGAAGGGATCCAATTTGTCCGTCCCGAGCCGATGGTCGTCCTTGTGACCGATGCCTCTCTCTTGGGCTGCGGAGCCCACATGAGGACAGCAGGGCCCACAGGTTCTGGACCCCGAGGAGTCCTGATGCCACATCAATCTGTTGGAGCTCAGGGCAGTCAGACTGGCACTGTCAGCTTTCGCTCCTCAGCTCTGGGGTCAAGTGGTTCAAGTCCAGATGGACAATACCACGACCGTATACTACCTCAACAAACAGGGCGGCATGCACTCCCGTCTGCTGTGCAAGTTGGCGCTCTGCATCTGGACCCTCGTAAGCCGGTTGGAGGGGGATCTCCTAGCCATGCATGTGGCAGGAGCCTTGAACCAGCTGGCGGATGCTCTCAGCCACATAGGCCAGACATCCTATGAGTAGTCTCTCCTTCCCGAGGTAGCTTGCAATCTGTTCTCCTGCTGGGGCAAGCCATTGGTGGACCTGTTTGCCCCCAAGGAAAACACCAAGCTGAGGCTGTACCATGCCCACCCTCCTCAGCAGGGCTCACTGCAGGGGGATCCCTCCTCGAGGCCGTGGACCCCAGACCTCTTCTATGCCTTCCCTCCATTTCCCTTGATCCACAAGGTGTTACTCAAGCTGAGGAGGGACAAGGCAAAGGTGATCCTGGTAGCCCCAGACTGGCCGCGCCAGTTCTGGTATCCATATCTCCTCAGCCTCACCTGCAGGCCCCCGGAGCGGCTTCGTACACGCCTGGACCTGATATCTCTAACTCAGGGGAAGGTCCTTCATCCGGACCTTCAATCCCTGCACCTCACAGCCTGGTACCTGAGTGTCTAGAGTTCCAGGCTTTGGGTCTTTCCAACGATGTCTACACCGTGGTGGAGGCATCCCTTAAGGAATTGACCAGGAAATGTTACGCCTTCAAATGGAAAAGGTTTTCCATTTGGTGCCAGGATGAGAGTCTGGACCCCTTATCCTGCTCTGTGGCTAACATTCTCGACTACCTTTGGTCTCTCTCCAAAGGGGGTCTAAGGTCATTGACCTTTAGGGTGCACCTGGCAGCCATCTCTGCTTACCAGGCATGGGCCGGTCAGCCGACGTTGGTGCAGGAGACAGTGGTCGGGCGCTTTTTCAAAGGCCTAGATGACATATCCCCTCCGGTGCATGAACCTCCACCTCCATGGGATCTGTTGCTGGTTTTGGCAAAGCTCATGTGCAAGCCATTCAAACCCATACAAGTGTGAGCTCTCACATTTGTCATGGAAGATGGCCTTCCTGGTGGCTATCATATCAGCCAGAAGGACAGGGGAGCTCCAGGCGCTTTCGGTGGATTCCCCTTATCTGGTCTTCCACAGGGACAAAGTTGTCCTGTGCTGCCACCCGAAATTCCTTCCGAAGGTGGTATCAGTTTCACCTTAACCAGGTGTTGACTCTGCCGGTATGCTACCCTAATTACACCCCGGATGCCGAGTACAGGCTCCATACTTTGGACCTGAGATGTGCTCTCTCCTATTATAAGGAAAGAACGGTGGATGTTTGTGGAGAGGTTCACCAGTTGTTTGTCACCTACGTTGAAGCTACTTGTGGCAGACCTGCAGCCAAACGGACCATAGCAAGATGGATTACATCATGCATAGGTCTGTGCTATGAGTTGGCCGGTAAGGAGCCTCCCAGAGGGATAAGAGCTCATTCTACCCGCCATACTGCTGCATCAGTGGCTGCTTCCAGGGCATCCCTATCCAGGAAATCTGTTGGGCTGCTACCTGGAAGTCAGCAAACACCTTTATTACCCACTACCACATCGACCTTGAGTCACGCCGGGATGCTGGTTTTGGGGCCTCGGTTCTCAAATCTTTATTTCCCAAGTAGGGGGTGTGTGCACCTTGCTTCCTTCCTCCCAGACAACTGCTTGGAGTCTGCCAAGAAGTGTGGATAGAACAACATATCCACACTGCTAGAAGAAAGGGTTACTCACCTGTAACAGTAGTTCTAGGAGTGGTATATGTTGTTCATCCACACGCACCCACCCGACCTTGGCGCACAACCTTGCTTCCAGCGGGCTAAGATCTGGTGTCATTGGGCAGAGCTGAGGTATTTACCACCCGGGTGGGTGGGAGGAGCCAGCTTGAAGACTTTGTGAGAAGATTTAAAGGGGAAAGGAACATGCCAAGAAGTGTGGATGAACAACATATACCACTCCTAGAACTTCTGTTACAGGTGAGTAACCTGTTCATCTGTATGTTTTGTAAGGTGTTACTCCCTACATCCCCTTCCCTCGGTCACACTTGGAAATGAGCCTTGACTCAGTGTGCCTTTCTTGGTTACCAACTTTTAAATAAATAAATAAATCTTGTCGATACCCTTAAGTATGTTGAAAAATGAGATCAAGTCTCCTCTCAGCCTCCTTTTGTCCAGCGTGAACATGTTTGTGGCCACCAGCCTCTCCTCGCTTTTTTTCTTTTCATATGTAGTTTATGCCCCCTTCTTCTTTGCTAGTCCCTTTCAGCCTTCAATCCATCCAGCCCCATCATCCACCATCTCTGGGACTTGCCTTGGCTTCTGACGCTCCCCCAGCTGATTTTCTCTATGGTGTACCTCCCCCCCCATTGGAGTCCTGATCCAGATTTCAAAGCATGGGCCCGGTCAGTGGTGCAGGACCTGCATCAGGCAGGAGAGCATCATCCTGCCAGCATAGTGGTTCCTGTTTTCACCCTTGACCCCATCCACCTCATGACATTCGTCCGTGCCTGTCAGACTTCTCATGCTACTAGCATACCCATGCTGGAGGGGCAAGCTCCCTGGCCCCCCACAGGGGTCACTAGAGCGGCGAAACCCAACACCATCCCTCCTTGGTTGGGAGTGCTGCTGTCTAGTCAGCTTTCTGAGTTTGCTCCTGGACTCGGGTCTCCAGCGTGGGAGTGCAGAGCACTACTCACTGGGCCATTGAGTGGCCCTCTTGCCCTAATTTTGCTGTTTGTACTCCTGATCATTTTAGTGCACCATTTTCATCCATGTACAGTAATCGCCCGTGCATGTAGGGCACAATCCAGACTTGTGGTTTGAGCTGGGATCCTGTGTGGGTCCAGTGCCGCTGGAATCTTTTGAGAAGCCAACTGATACAGGCCTGAGCCAATACCTTTATAGCTAAGTAAGTAAGTTCTCTCCATGAGAGAAGGCAGAAAACTTCTGTGTCAGACAAGTAAGCAAGAGCAGGAGGAAAAGAGACTGCTATGGTTCTCAAAAGAGGTGGCTGGGAGGGTAAAGGCCAAAAAGTTAGCATTCAGGAGGTGTAAGGAGACACAGAGAGAGGAGGATAGAGAGGTGTATCAGGAGAAACAGAGGGAGGCAGAGAAAGCAATTAGGAGTGCAAAGGTGCCGACGGAGGAGAAAATAGCCCAGGCAGTGTACAAAGAGGACAAGGTATTTTTCAGGTACATAAGTGAAAAGAGAAAGACCAGGGGAGGGATAATATGGCTTAGGAAGGAAGGAGGGGAGTGTGTGGAGGGGGACTAGGAAAAAGTGGACATCTTAAGCCAGTACTTTTGTTCAGTGTTCACAGAAGAAGGGGAAGGTGAGGGACAACAGCTAAAGGCCAGAGAGGTGCTGGTTGCGCCTCTGACAGCCCTGTTCAACCACTCACTGGAGATGGGAGTGGTTCCAGAGGACTGGAGCAGGGCAGATGTAGTCCCGCTTCACAAAAGTGGAAGCAAAAAGAATGCTGGCAACTACAGGCCAATCAGCCCGAGGTGGTGGGGAAGTATGAATCACTACTGAAGGAGAGGATAGTGGAATATCTGGAATCTAGTGGCCTTCAGGATCCGAGGCAGCATGGATTCACTGGGGGGAGATCATGTCAAACAAATCTGGTAGATTTCTTTGCCTGGGTGACCAGAGAATTGGATCAGGGTGGAGCAATGGATGTGGCCTACCTAGATTTCAGCAAGGCGTTCAACACTGTTCCACATAGGAGACTTGTAAACAAGCTGGGAAGCCTAGGAGTGGGTCCTAAGGTGATAAACTGGGTGAGAAATTGGTTGGGGGACAGGAGACAGACAGTGGTGGTAAATGGAGTTCACTCTGAGGAAGGGAGGGTGACAAGCAGGGTGCCACAGGGATCAGTACTGGGACCAGTCCTCTTTAATATCGTTATTAGCGACATTGTAGAGGGGCTAGAAGGGAAGTTACAGTATGCCTCTTTGCAGATGACAGTAAAATCTGTAATAGAGGGTAATGGAAAAAAATGAATTGTGATCTAGGAAAATTGGAGGAGTGGTCAAGGGTGTGGCAGCTGGGTTTCAGTGCTAAGAAGTGGAAAATCATGCACTTGGGGAGGGGTGCAGAAACTCAGGAGCGGAGTACAGAATGTTTGGGGTAGTACTAACCACCACCAAAACAGGAACGGGACCTGGGAGTAATCTTATCTGATGACCTAAAGGAGGCTAGACAGTGTGACAGGGCAGTGGGGAGAGCTGTGGGATGCTACCCTGCATAGAGAGGAGCATCACTAGTAGAAAGAAGAGAGAGGTGGTGTAGCCGCTGTATAGATCACTGGTGAGACCCCCACCTGGAGTACTGTGTCCAGTTCTGGAGACCACATCTCCGAAAGGATATAGGCAGGGTAGAAGCGATACAGAGGAGTGCAGCCAAAATGATGCAGGGTCTGCATCACAAGCCCTATGAGGAGATGCTGAAGGACCTCAGTATGTACACCCTGGAGGAAAGAAGGGAGAGGAGGGATATGATAGAAACATTCAAATACCTCACGTATATAAATAAAGTTCAACGGGGAAGCCTTTTTCAGAAAAAAAGATGCTTATGAACAAGAGGACATGCTAAAAAGCTGGGGGGGGGGGACTCGGGAGATGTGAGGAAGTACTTCTTCACAGAAAGAATGGTGGATGCCTGGAACAGCCTCCCAGCGGAGGTGGCGGGGGAAAAACGGTAACGGGCTTCAAGCGTGCATGGGGTAGGCATAAGGGAACCTTAGGTAGGGATGGATTGGGGGGGGGGTGCAAAGCCAGAGATCAGATACGGTCTGTGGTGTTATAGTAGGTAGGGGAAATGGGCAGACTAGGTGGGCCAAGCGTTCCTTATCTGCAATCAACATCTATATTTCTAAGATTGAGGATAAGCGAGTGAGTTTTAGGACTGTCCTAGGAACTTTGGGACAGGTGGTCACTTTCTGGCATAAGCCTCGGTGTTGGACTCACTGTTGTATTTCTTTTGCTGCCCACAGCAAATGCAGCAGTATCAATACTACAGTGTGGGACTCCTCTCCACCCACGACCCCTTCTACGAGCAACAGCGTCACCTACTGGGTCCCAAGAAGAAAAAATTTAAAGAGGAGAAGAAGCTGAAAGGTGAGCACACTGCAGTCCAGCATGCCTCTCAAGTGTCAGATTTTGTTTCACAAATTTCCTTAGTCACGTCTAAATTTAACATTCTGTCTCTTAAAGGAGAACAGTCAGCACTAAGAGCCCCACACCCGAGTGTAGGGCTTGTCCAGATTTGCACTTGTATGCACATTTTTTTTCACTTGCTGTTTACTGCAGTATAGTAGATTGTATCAGATTGTTTCTGCTGACTTGCAAGCTGCCATTTTCTGTAACTACAGATCCCACAATCCCATGCAGCTAACATCAGAGGAGGGCTGCAATAGTGGGAGATTCAATAAGCTGTGATCTTTTGTTTGCTGGTCCTGCTGTGCTCCCTTGGCTATGTACAGTCCCAGAGGACTGTACAGCCCCAGGAGAACAGCAGGAATGACAAACATGTGATTCGATCTTATAAAAGCTCTAACATGTACTGCAGGCTATTAAGAGATTTTTAGCTACAGAAAATGTCAGCTTTCAAGTCAACAGAAACCGTCTAATACAATCTACTATACTGCAGTAAACAGTAAGTAATAAAAATGTTCTGCGCACAGAGTGTAGATTGGGATGTGTGGGGGCTCTTAGTGCCTATTGTTTTCCTTTAACAGTCGATCGGTATTTAATTATAAAATAATGCTCGGCATTGTGTCACAGTCTAATTCTCCTTTAGAAAATGCTGTTTATGTTGAGCCACACATTGTAACTGATTCTTGAGCTGTAATTGCCATTTTGAAGATGTGACCTTGATGTTTTATACAGCCTTTTCCTAGCTGTTTGAGGTAGAGAGTTGAGTATATGAAACCCAGGTTACTCAGAGGTGTTGCTGAAAGGCTGCAGGTGGTCCATCCCTGGAGTCCCGGAACCATAGACAAGGAGTTATAAATTCTGCTTTACAATGGGAGACAGCAGTTTTATCCATGTGGAGCAGAAGGGACACAGGGTGGTGTGTGTGTGTGTGTGTGTGTGTGTGTGTGTGTGTGTATGAGGAAAAAAAAGGATCTCTTTTAATGAAAGCAAGATGAGCTGTAGTCCCATGATGCGATGCGGGGTGCCACCCTCTCCTCTTGATACAGAGGGTGCGCTGGGTGGGTACAGAACATGGGAAAGCCCAGCCTGGAAGCTGTGGGGATAGAGTGTTGTGCTGCCATGCAGGAAATTGGGGCTCATACCATGGTCCTGAGGATCCTGACATCCATCCTCCAGTGTCCTGTTGGATTCTAGGGTGGGCTGCGGAGGCAGTGTGGTCCAACTCCAAGGAGAGTGTTTGATAGTCAGCCTGCCACAACATTGCTTCCTTCATGTGATGGGGCCACTGATTTTCAGTTTTTTTTTAAATAGATAATTCCATTTGACCAAACCTTAAAAATCTTTTTTTTTTCCTCCCACAGTTTATCTCCCCCTACTACCCACTGGATCCGCATCATTGGGAGTCACCCATTAAGCCTGGTCTCTGCCGGAGCCTTACCTGTCAGTCCCAGGTCTCTCCATTCTGCCGCGGAAACCCCCCCGGGCGGGGTCAGGGTGGGGGCAATCCCCCGAATCTTGCAAGTGTCAGGGTCCGGGGCTGCGGGCTTTGGCTCTGGCACATAGAAACCCCAGCTCGGCGCTCTGTCTTCTTGGCTCCTGTGGGGGTATTTCCAATTTTCTTCCCTCTGGGACGTCACGGGCCCTGTACGTCAAGGCGCGAACGCCGACGTCGGCAACATCCCTCCCCCCTCCCTATAGTTCCTGAGGCTTATTGGTTGCTGACCTACATCCTCAACCAATCCGCCTCTAGGACCCGACTTGCAATCACACCCCCAGCCTCTGCCAGAGGTTGCCACCGCCGGATAGCAAACCTCCCTCCCCGGAGAAGGCGGCAGTCATCGGATGCTCCAGCCCATCCCCCGCGGCCCAAGCTCATTCCTGAACCCGGGTCACCGGCATGGAGCAAGGTGTGGCGTCCAGCACCTCAACCCTCAGCGCCACCGGGCCGGCAAAAATCTATTTTTTGTTATTCCCCAAACTGAGTGGAAATTAGCATGTTTTGTATTAAAATCTATTGTAAAAAATTTGGTCAGTTTTTTACACAAATAAATTGGTGCTAACTGGATTTTTTTGTAAGGCAGGTTAGCAAAAAATGAGGGGAGGGGTTAATAGAAAATTGGCCTGAAATTGAGTTTTGCACTACAGATTAATGTATGATGGTGGATTAAGCGCAACGGTTTTGCAAATGCCCAATTCTGTTTATCCTAAAATGAAATGGCAAATTCCATTTTTCTGTCCATTTGTTGTCTTTTGCTGTAAACTGTGGGCCCTATCATAGGTGAGCTTCATCTTTTTACAGCTTGGAGGCATAGTACATAGTCGGGGGGGGGGGAGCCTTCCAGATGCGGAGGGGGGTGGTAAAAGGCTGTGAAGGCATGGTAGAATGATGCTTGCACCCATCAGTATGCTGATGAGCTGTTGATGTTCCTGCAAGTTCCTGCCCAGCATGCGGGATCCTGGTGAGTTTGTAGCATTTCCCCACTGTGGTAGGGTTGGGGATAGTGAAGCTGCAGTGGCACTGAGGGTGATCACTGAGCCGGGCAGCTGGGATTATGGAATTGTCAGTGTGGGAGTAGACAGTCTCCAGCAGTAGGGGAGAGAAAATAAATTATTGTAAAAAATGAAATGTGTCACCCAATCATCAAGAGACCTGAAAGTCGTGTAGTTCTGTAAGGTCCAGATTTAGTATCAATTTTTGTTAATTTAGCAGCGCGACTTAAGAAGGTGAAGAAAAAGAAGAAACGGGAAGAGGAGCTTTCATCCGAGGGGTCACCGAGGCGCCATAACCAGCTAAAAGTCTTCGCCAAATTCTCTCACGATGCACCTCACCCAGCATCTAAGAAGAAACATCTGACTGTGGAGCAGCTAAATGCACGCCGCCGCAAGGTCTGGCTGAGCATTGTGAAGAAGGAAATCCCCAAGGTAGGCCGTAGCGTGGTCCGTCTCCGTGGTGACCTGAATAAAGCCTGAGCTTTTGTTGCACAGAAGGATTTGTGGAAACTCTTCTACAAATCTGTTTTTCAGTTACATTTGTATTAGTATTGTAAAACTTTTTTGCATTAAGCAGCAAATGTGTTTCATATTGAACAGTGAACTGCTTCATAAGAAAATGCAAAGAGAAAGAGACAAAAATACGTAGCATAAACATCTGTCCCATACTGTTTTTTGGGGGGGATTAAAAAAATTAGAGATGCAGACAGTTACTATTTAGTATACTGTTTGTTACTGATTTAAATAAACAGAACATACTATAAGCAGCTGAGAATGTAGTAAGTAAAAGAAGAATGCTTATGTATGTTTTCTATGTCCCTCCTTCCAATCCTGGACACCCAACTCCCTCAAGATCTCCCAAGGCATGCAGACCCCGGCCCCACCTGCCTTCCTACCCTTGGAAGCCCTTCACAGAGTAGTGGTTTACCCTGGGATGGAGTTAGGGTAGTGGGATTTACCCCCTGAAAGCACTTCTTCACCAGTAGGCAGTACCATGGCAGGGTGGGAACTGGATACACAGGGGCCTGTCGTCTTTGGGTGCCGGACCATTTTCTCTGTTTTTGTGTGTTTCCCTTGAGACGCCGGCAGCATTTATATACAAGTGCAAGTTCACATGTAGAGTGGCGGCATCAGTCAGCGTCTCCCCTCCTCTAAGGTGCAGCAGTCCACAACTCCACTCATGGTCACCCAGTTGGCACTGCTGTGGCGATGGTGCTCTCCCTTTCTCCATGGAGGAGTGCTTCCCCTGGGATGCTCAGTCCTCCTCCCCCCACCACTGACCCAGGCTTGTTTATGAACCTGGGTCACTGGCATCATGAATGGTAGCCCTACTGCTGTACCAATGGGTTGGTCAAAACAGTAAGCTATTAATGTTTTCTGTTCCAAAGTATAGATTAGCCCATGCAGGTTACTGATTCTTCTTCTTAAGAGAGTCATACATGACAGATGTCAAAACAGAAATTCATAAACAACAAGCACATTGTTAATACTGAGTAAAATGTTATACCATACTTTGTGGTAAAAGTTCCATGCAAACGATATATGTAAAAACCAATATGTTGTAGCTGATACCAGGTTATACATTTGATTTTTTTTTTCTGTTATAAAATGCAAAAATTAAAAAAGAATAAAAAGCCGGCCCGGTGGTGCTGAGGGTTGAGGCACTGGACGCCACACCTCGCACCACGCTGGCGACCCGGGTTTGGGAGCGACCTGGGGCCGCTGGGGGGAGACAGGCTGGAGCATCCAATGACAGCTCGCCTTCTCCAGGGGAGGGAGGGTTCCACAACGCAGCAAGCGGCGACCCCTGGCAGAGGCTGGGGGTGTGACGGCAAGCTGGGGTCCCGGCGGTGCGACTCATTGAGGGCGTAGGTCAGCAACCAATCAGCCACAGGGACTACTCCTTCTAGGAAGGAGGGGAGGGACGTTGCCGACATTGGCGCTCACGCCATGACGTATGGGCCCACAGCGTCCCACAGAAACGCAGAAACACCCCCACTGGAGCTGGGAAGACGGAGCGCTGAGCCGAGGTCTCAATGTGCTGGTGCCTGCCTGTGACCTCGGACCCTGACGCATGCGAGATTCGGGGGTCTGCCCCTAACCTGACCCCACCTGGGGGATATCCGAGGGAGGATGGCGGGACCGAGACTAACAGGTAAGGCATTGGCAGAGACCGGCTTGATTAGCGACTCCCGATGGTGCGGCTCCAGTGGGGACGGCAGGTGGGATAAATAGTAATTTTCAAAAAAAAAAAAAAAGAAATGAAAAGAGTAAAAATGAATCTGTCACCAAGTAATGTAGTCAGACACAAATAATATAAGAGTTTTGAGTACACAATACACACTGTAAAGCTGCAACACTATAAGGGTTTTGTTATACGTGTGAGGTCCCTCGTCCTGTTTGATAGGGAAAATGTAAAAAAAATTTTTTTTAAATCAAATTACACAGGAGTACAAGTCCTCAGCATGAGTTACGTACCTTGATAACGGTCCCATCTAATCCATCTGTTTGCATAAGCAGGTAATCTGTGTTGGACTAAGAAGGTTAATCGTTCCATCCTTTGAACCTGGTATATTATTTCAGTCCATTCAGCAGTAGTGGGAGGATCCACCTGGAGCCATTTTCTCGTGATGGCCATAGTGGTCGCTATAGTTAGTATGGACCACAAGTATATACCCTCTCGACCCTTGAGGGATCTTGGTGGTATCTTTAAGAGCAAGTGATCTTACTTCGAGACACAACTCTTGCAGCAGGTTACACCATTAGGACTGAAGCCGGCAGGCGTCAGGACCCCACGTAAAACTTCTAGCTAGCTATCTTCAGCGGGGACCGCCCCTGACGTCGGTCCGCCTCCGGCGTCAGGCGTGGTACATAAGGGCGGTCCGCCACATTTCCCCAGTTCTTTCCTGCGTGCGACTTGCATGTGCCGACCCGCCGGTTCCAATTCTGGCAGCGGCTGGCGTGGTAAGTTTTTCCTTCGGCAAATTTGTTTTTTCTTCGGTCAGTTTGTTGTCTGATGTCCTCTCCAACCTCCGGTCATTCCTCGAAGTGCGCCTGTGGGAAGCAGATCCCTTTTAAGGATCCGCATTCGGCCTGCATCCAGTGCCTAGGCCCAGACCACGACACCCGGTCCTGTTCCTTTTGCCAAGGTTTCAACAGCAGAACCCGGATCTGTCGCCAGAAGGCCCTACAGGCGTTCCTGCTTGAGGAACAACTCAAGATCCCCCTGCTGCGGTGAGAAAATCTTCGGGCTCCTCTTCTCAGGCCAAGTCTTCCAGGCCTCCTCCTTCTTCCAAGGCCTTGGTCAAGTCGGGGGACCACCACCATCATCACAAGTCGGGTTCCCGCCATTCTGAACCCGTCAGGTCTGCCTCCTTGCCTCCTCCTCCCCAGCGGAAGACCAAGGAGCTCAGCTCTCTTAAGTGACCTTTGGACCCGATGTCGACCCACCCGGCGTCGGCCTCTCGCCTGGAGTCCCCAGAGCCGTCGGCCGCCAGGCGACCCGTGCCGGTAACCCCTCGCGCGAAGGGCCAGTAGAAGGACTGGCGTCCATGCCCATCCGAGAAGAGGACCCGGCGCCTCTGACCGGCGTCGGTCAGAGACCGTTACAGAGGAGGGTTAACACAGCCCGAGGACCAGGCCAGGCGACCCGGTCCTGTCGAGCCTCCCAGGGAACCCTCCCTGCAACCAGAGGCCCTGTGGAGCGGCGCGGGAACCCGATGACCAACCACGGTGCCGGTCTGTCGCCAGGTCTTTCTGTCTCAGAGGTTAAGGAGCTTTTCACTTACTGGTGGGATACCATCAAAGGACGTGGTCCCCACCTCCACCTCCTCCCACCTCCTCCTCCTTCTCCTCCTCCTCTAGGCGGTTACTCCTCGGTTCCTCGCCCCCTTCTTCATCCGGGTCTGCAGGCGGTTACCTCCTCCCCGGGAGCCCAGAATCCCTCCAAGGGGGAGACCACATAAAAGGAGACCTCCGTCCAGATCCTCTTCTGGGTCACCCAACCCTAAGAGACCCAGAAGACGCCGCCGTTCGCCTTCGACGGAGGACACGGGATCAGAGTTTTCAACAGGATCTAGATCCCCATCTCCCCTCCACGTCCCTTCTCCGGACCCACGTGAGCTTCCAAGGTCTCCTCTGGATGACCCTTCGTTCTCGGACATCATGAGACACATCCAAGAGAACATGGGATGGGATGCGGAAGAGTTAGACCCCAAAAGGCTACGCCTAGCGAAGTATCTTCGGCAGAAGGACCCTAAGCTTGTGGTGGTGCCACCCTTGGTAGACACTTTCGTGGACGTCACCAAGGCAGCGTGGAAGCGTCCACATTCACTCCCGGCGATGCCGAAGAAAGCTGACCACCTGTACAAGGCTCCAAGGGAAGACCAGTACTTGACTCAGCTCAGCATCCTCAGGCCAACTCTCTGGTCATAACAGCCTCTCATGACGGTCCCAGAGACGCAACATTTGACACTCTGCCACGGACCGGAGTCCAAACAGCTGGGCCGCTATGGGTAGCGCACATATACTTCCGCTACTTGCATAGCCATCAGATCCCTGAATTACTTGACCCACATGGTGCAGTTCCAAAATGCCTCGTGGGAACAGGGTCTGGATCTGGCTGAGAAATTGCCAGAAGGTGAGCAGAAGGAGGAGATGTTGCAGCTCCTCCGGACGGGTTCGGACGTGGGAACCCAAGTGCTACGAGCCACGTACGACTCCGCGGACTCCTCGGCCCGAGCAGCAGCTTCAGGTGTATGCCTCCGGAGACACTCTTGGCTCCGTGTCTCCGGCTTTAACCCGGACATCCACAAAAACATCATGGACGCCCCATTTGAGGAGAAGTTCTCTTTGGTGAGCCCTCGGAGAGGTCATCACCAAGCTTCAGAGGCGGGAAGGCGGTGAGGTCGGTCCAGGCAATGTACCCGACTGAGGCTTAGTTCCTTCTCAGAGGGACCAAAGCCATTACTGGACGGCACAGAGACAACAGTCCCACTGCCCACAACAGAGGCCCGGTTCCAACAGAGCCCAGGGTAGACAGCCCGCGGGCCGAGGTCAACATCAAGCAAAACCGGCCCAGCCCGCAGGCCCCTCTGCCACCACAGCATGACTCCTTTCCGGCCCCCACCCCTCAGGATCAACGGGACATCAAGGTCGGGGGTCGCATTGCGAAGTACCTGCCAGGATGGCAGTCCATAACCACCGACCGGTGGGTTCTTCAGTTGGTCGAAAGAGGCCACTTTATAGAATTCTCAGAAAAGCCACCCTCGAGGCCTCCTCTGCTCTCCGTTACTCAGGTCTTAAAGCCTCTGATCAGGCAAGAAATACGCACTCCTGCAAAGGGCGACAGAGTATCTCCAGAGAACCAGAGAGGATAGTATTACTCCCACTTCTTCCTGGTTCCAAAGAAAACAGGGACCTCCGTCCGATTCTGGACCTCAGCGACCTCAATATGCCGATCGCCTACAAAAGATTCCATGGTGACTCTTCCGGTCTTATTCCCATACTAAAGAGGGAACATTTTTAGCGTCTCTAGACATGCAGGATGCATACCTGCACATCCCTGTAGCTCAGGCGCATAGGAGGTTCCTGCGCTTCGAGTTTCTTGGCCACCACTTTCAGTTCCAAGCACTTCCATTCGGACTGTCATCGGCCCCCAGGGTCTTTACCAAATGTGGCAGTGGGCGCGTCTCTAAGGAGACAGGGCCATTATGTGTTCCCATACTTGGACGATTGGCTTCTCATGGCCGCCTCCAGAGAGGCGTTGTTACTGGCTATCCAGAGTACCCAGGATCTGTTTCGGTCTCTGGGCATCTTGATCAATTATGAAAGTCTCTCCTGGTACCGTCGCGAGAAACTGCAGTTCATAGGCGCAGTCCTGGACACCGTTCAGGGAAGAGCATTTCTTCCAGGCGACAGGCGGGCGCATCAGATCCCTCATCAGGGATCTTCGTCACGTACAAGACCGTTCCAGCCAGGTCAGTCCTTCGCTTGCTTCGGACACATGGCTGCGGCGTTCCGACCATCCCTTTATGAAGGCTCCACATGCGGGTAACTCAGTGGATGCTCAAGGTGCAATGGGACCAAAGGCAAGACCATATGCGCATCCGGTCAGAATCCGCGACGCCCGTGATTCGAGACTGGCAATGGTGGCTAGACCCAGGGACACTCTCTACGGGGTCCCGTTGCAGCCGTCCCTGGAGGTAATCCTCACCACAGACGCCTCAGGGCTAGGTGGGAGCACACCTGGATGGGGTGAAGTCCCAGGAACGTGGACCCCTCAGGAGGCTCACCTTCATATCAGCGTTCTGGAGATGAGGGCGGTCCTTTATGCCCTGCAGGCATTTCAGTCAGAGATCCCGCCGAGTACTCTCCTGCTACAGACAGACAACATGGCGGTGATGTATTACCTCAACAAACAAGGAGGCACACACTCTTATCCCTTTGCAGGGAGGCTATGAGGGTGTGGGATTGGGTAATCCGACACGGCGCGAACCTGGTCACAGTACATGTTCCCGGGGTGGACAACACAATTGCAGATGGCCTGAGTCGTTCCCAGGCCAGAGTCCACAAGTGGGAACTTCTTCAGGAGGTAGCAGAGGATCTTTTTCTTCGATGGGGAACTCCAGAATTGGACTTGTTCGCTTCCCCATCCAACGCAAAACTGCCCAATTTTTGCTCGTTAGATCCAGGGCCTGGTGTTTTCTGGCGAGACGCGTTGTCCCTCTCCTGGGCGGACAGATTCCTCTATGCTTTTTCTCCTTTCCCGTTGATCCAGAGTTTTCTTCTCAAACTACGCAAGGAGCAAGCAACAATGATCCTGGTGGCCCCTTTCTGGCCCAGACAGATCTGGTTCCCTTTGCTAATACAGCTATCCCGGGAACCTCCGCTCCCGTTGCCATACAGCTCCCATCTCTTGTCTCGGGAGGAGGGTTCACTGGTCCAACCGGACTTACGCTCACTGAACCTGCATGCATGGCTCCTAGAGACATAGCCATTTTGTGACACGGGGTCTCGCAAGAGGTTGCGGAAGTTCTTTCTGCAGCCAGAAAGCCGGCAACGCATGCGACGTACGCCATGAAGTGGCGCCGGTTTTGTCTATGGTCGCAAACACGCGGCCTTTCCCCTTTAGGTTGTCCGGTGAAAGCGGTGTTAGAGTACCTGCTCTCCTTTTCCGCTCGGGTCTCGCCTACTCCTCTATTAAGGCACCCCTGTGCCATTTCAGCTATCACCTCCCGATGGGACAGCGCACAGTGGCACAATTAGATGCCTGTCGAGAATTCTTAAGAGGGTGTTACACCTTAGGCCACCCATTAAGGACCCAGTGCCTCCTTGGGACTTGCTCTTTGTCCTGGAGCAACTCACGCTTCCCCCTTTGAACCTACGCGGATTCGAGGCTGTGTTTTCTGTCATGGAAAATGTTTTTTTTAGTTGCTATTACGTCCAGAGAAGAGTTTCTGAGCTTCAGGCTCTCATGTGCAAAGAGCCTTATTTAATTTTCCACCGGGACAGAGTATCCCTGAGGACGAATCCTAAATTTTGCCTAAGGTGGTTTCCACACTCACTCTCAATCAGGACATTGACCTGCCTGTCTACTTCCCTAATTACTCTAATAGAGGAGAGGCGCTGCTCCACACCCTGGATGTTTACCGCAGCTTAAGGCACTACCTGAGCAGAACTAAGCAGCTTCGTAAATCGGAGCAACTTTTCGTTTCCTTTACCGAAAGGATGATGGGCCAACCAGTATCCAAACAGTTCGTTTCTCGCTGGCTTGTCCAGTGCATATCATACTGTTATAATATCAAACAAAAGCCCCTTCCGGGATCAGTTCGGGGCCATTCCACTAGGGGAGTGGCCACCTCCTTTGCAGCACTTCGAAACGTCTCCACCTCTGCCATTTGTGCTGCAGCCACTTGGAGCTCTGTACATACCTTTATCAGGCACTATAGCCTGGACATCGCTTCACGGCGAAGAGCCGGCTTCGGCCTGGCTGTGCTACAGGGTCTCCTGTCCTAGAATCAGGACCTGGAATGACCTTTCTATTTCCTCCTCCCGGAGTGTTTGCAAGCGCTACTGCTTGGGAATCAGTCTAATGGTGTAACCTGCTGCAAGAGCTGTGTCTCGGTAAGATAGTACAGTTACGTAAGAACTTACCGTAACAGTAGATCTTCGAGAACAGCTCTTGCAGCAGGTACCTTCCTGCCCACCTTCCCCCTTGGAGGAGGCATGGCTTAAGCCTTTTTTAACAGGGATTTATACCCTTTTGTCTTCTGAGGATGGATCCTCGGTCTCCCATTCTGATGTCTGCCTGCGGCCGGAAGTCTCTGGCGGGAGAACTGGGGAATCTGGCGGGACCGCCCCCTTATGTACTACGCCTGACGTCGGAGGCGGGACCGACATCGGGGGCGGTCCCCGCTGAAGATAGCTAGCTAGAAATTTTCCGTGGGGTCCTGACACCTGCCGGCTTCAGTCCTAATGGTGTAACCTGCTGCAAGAACTGTTCTCGAAGATCTACTGTTACGGTAAGTTCTTACGTAACTGTACTTTCCTGTCCCAGTGGGACGGTAATATTCAAAATCTGGGTGATATGCTCACTAATCCCTGCCCAGTACCCCTTACTAACTTAGGACATGTCCAGAAGACATGGGCTTGGGCATCCACGTCTCCACCACAGTACCGCCAACATACTGCTGAAAAGTTGTGATCCCATTTGGCCTGTAACTGGGGTGCTAAAAATATTGAATTCTTAGCTTCCAGGTAAATTCTCACCATGTGGGGGAGGAGGAAGTTCGCCAGACTATTTCCCATAATTTATCACAGTTTAGCATCAATTAAGATATTAATATCTCTTTCCCACCGTAATTTAACATATTCTGTGGATTATCCCTGATACATATGAACATATATATGAATCAGCCAGCAGAAGAAGGCCATCTGGTCTATCAAGTCTGCTCGTATTTCAGGGTCCACAGCTTGAGCTAATGTCTCTGCCCTCACTCCTCACTCCTCCCATCCTCCCTACCCACGATCTTTACCTTCGCCCATGCCTGTCTTTTGCCTGTCTCATTCTGTCTTAAAGCTGCCCAAAGTCTTCAACGAGATGACCTCTTCTGATATTTTTATTTATTGATTGGTAATGTTTGACCAGGAAAGGCACCCTGAGCTGTGATAGGTAATTTCCAGATGCGTCCTAGGGGTTGGGTTACATGGACCTGTTCTGTTGACAGATTGACTGGTAGTGACAGGCTACTGGGAAGTTATTTATCATCACAGTACAACACAGGTTATCCCTGGCCTGGTAGTGCTAGCTGGCAGTACAGTACACTACACCTTCATGTGGGAGACTTGGGATCAAAATGTGTTCCCAACTCCCCCGTCCTGGGCCGGAGGGTGTATGATGCGATGCGGTGGCATTACACATTGACTCTGGGAGAGGGAGCTTGCTCGCCAGCTTCATGCACGCTTCCTGTGGTGGGGAAGGCAATGATATTGAAGTCATAAGTGGCCAAGCAGCTTCAGCCATCCATCTGTGCACAGTAAGGTGTCACGGGCAGCCATTGGTGGATGCCAGGAGGAGTGAGTGGCCCTATGGAGGGGTGGAAATGCCCCCCCCGACATACATGATGGCTGCTGCTGCGTGACTAACCCCAAGAGCCATGAAAGCCCAGTGTCCTTCTTTGCTCTCTGCGCTGCCTTTGGGGACACCTTGGTGGCCGATAAGTGCATGTCATCTGTGAGGACTCTGCCATGTGGGGATACAGCCCTGAATATCAACGGATGACAGAGGGGATCTGTACCGCTGCCGATCTGGGTGAGTAGCATGTGAAAGAGGTTGCTGATGATGGGATAAGCATGAGGAACAGAGTTGCGGCAGTCATGGAGGTGAGGCAGTAATGAAACCATTGTAAAAAAAATAAATAAAAACACAGGTTATCATTTGTAACAGCAGCAATGGTAGAAAACACAGAAGTTGACTACAAATAAGGACCGTATGGCCCACCTAGTGTGCCCATTTTCCCTTTCTAATGCAGTACCACAGACCCTAGTTGATTGACGGCTTACCCTCTCCCCCCTGTTGCAAGGGTATTCTTATGTCTGTCTGATGCATTCTTGAATTCCCCTACCATTTATGCCCCCACCACCTCTGCAGGGAGGCTGTTCCAAGCATCCACTACTCTTTCTTTTTTTTTTTAAACTCAGCTTTATTATAAGGATGGTTATATACTGTACATTCATTTATACAGACATTCTTATGTTTCATTTCATTTACATTCATTTCTCATTATGAAATTAAAGTACAAGTGAACATATGTGTTCTTTCCATGCAAGATCTACTTACTCTATTCACTCGCTTGCTGCTACCATCTGCAAGTACGGTTACAATTGTGTTCTTCATTTAAATGTGTTTCTTTCCTTATGTTACCTTTAATACTTTCTGTGTTTTAAGCTTTATCTATGTTTATCTGTATTGTCCATAAATGAAAAACTGTAACAATTGAAAATATTAACTACGTATAGGTGAGCAGGCCGTAACATTTACCAGCTATGTAAAACCATGTCTAGCTATCTCAATGTAGGCTGTATCATCTTAGAAGGAAGCAGATTTCATGTGACTTTTTTGGCTATTATGCAGGTTTGATACCAGATTCTGTCATTCAATTGAAGCCAGCCAGCCCGAGTATAAAGGTCACAGGTGTGGGTGAATCTCGGTGCACCTGTGAGTAGACAACAGGCTTTGTTTAGGGCAACTGCAATGCGTTGAAGGGCCGTGTCAGTTGCAGCTCTATAGACAGCCAGTCCATAATCTATGAGGGAGACAATAGAGCTTCTGATCGCCAGATTTGTTGCTTCATGACTTAAACAGTGCGTATGCTGGTGGAGGATCCCGATTCTTGTATTAACAGCCCTTGCAATGATATCAATATGCTGAGAGAAGGACAGAGAGGAGTCTATTGTCACCCCTAGGTATTTAAAGTGTGAAACTAGCTCCAGTGTGGAGCCACTGTCATTCCTTATAGCCAGGTGGTAGTTTCTGAGCTTTGATTTGTGCTGTGGCGTAAAGCATGGCCTTAGTCTTTTTATAGTTCATAACCAGCCTGTGCTCTTTAAACCACATTTCCACAGATACGAAACCTCTTTGAAGATCTACCTCAAGAAGTTCAGGGAGCGGGTTGCTGGTAAAAATGACCACGTCGTTGGCATATAGGAGCATACGACCATGACAGGAGGCCGGGAGTTTGTTTAGGAACACACTGAAGAACAATGGTCCCAGAATTGACCCTTTGTGGTACACCAGATCTGACAGGCCGGCTGTTTGAGAGGACATCCCCAGTCCTGACTTGCTGTGAACGGTGGCTCAAGTAGCTGCTGAACCAGTTCACAGTTTCTGGAGCAAGACCAATGTCAGACAGCTGGAGGAGTGCATGGTGAACTGTATCAAATGCCTTTGATAGGTCAATGAAGGCTGCACCTACCAAGTGGTCTTGGTCTAAGGCATTATGGATGTATCCGGTGAATTTGAGTAAGGCCGTAATGGTACTATGGCCGCCCTGAAACCCATGTTGTTGTGGACATAAAAGTTGGTGTTGGTTAAAGTATTCTACCATCTGATCAGCTACAATCTGTTCTAGAGCCTTGGAGAGTGGCTGGAGTATGGAAATTGGTCTGTAGTTGCTATGTAAGGTCCAGTCCCCACTTTTGAGTATGGAGGTAACTGTCATGGATTTCCGTCATTGGGAGTGACAGAGGATAAGATGAATTACTTTGGGTAGTGGTCCTAGGAGTTCATTTAGTGCCAGGCGAACAAATTTAAGGTCCAGTGAGTCACTGCTGAGCCTTTATTTTCTGAGTACCTTTTGTAGATATTTCCTAGCATCTGTTTCAGATACCTCTTTGAAGCGGAATAGCGGCTGGTTCAGGGGTAGGTCAGGCGATCACTGATTGACCCTCGGGTTAGGGGAATTGAATAAATTCATTGAGAGCACTCTACTTAGGTCAGTGAATGCATGGTTCAGGGAGTTGGCAGTAAGCAGTGGACCCACTGTTGGTGCACCATTAACCGTCAGCATAGAAGGGGCAGTTTGGGGGTCTTTCCCTGTGATATCACTAAGGTTGGCCCAGAATGACTTACTGCTGTTCAATGAGTTAGTGATGGCTTCCTTGTAATAGGTGCTTTTTGCACGGCGGATTGCTTTCGTACAGGCATTGCGGGCCTTCTTATAATGTTGAATGTTTGTTGCAGTACCCTGAACTCGTGCTTTTTGCCAGAGATGATCTCTTGTGGCAAATTGCTACAGTAGTTCTGGGGTAATCCAGGGGTTAAAAGACCCTTTGACTTTCCTTGTTGTAACTGGCACGTGTTTGTTGCAGACGGGATTGAATTTAGATACAAAAGAAAGGAAACTCTCCAAGGGAGTGAGGTCCTTATCTATCTTCATCAGCCTTCCTTCTGACTGCATGTAGTGCCTCACTTGCAAGTATCTGTGGAAGTCTGTATTAGGTAGATTATATTTTTCTTGGAGGTCCCGGAAGGTCATCGCCCTGTGATTCTTGATTAAGGACCGGTATCGTGTCATACCCAGTCTGTTCCATCTTACAAATGCGTTATCTGTTTCTGGAGGGAGGAACTCCGGGTCTCCCAAGATGGTTGACAGTGGTTCAACATCATTTGGGAAGCCAGTGATTCCCCTAGCCCTGACCAAAATCCTCACTGTATGTTTTGTCCAGGGGTTGGATATTTTCTTAAAATGTTGTGTTGTTATTGTGGCACGGGGGAGTGTGAACAGCAGGATGTTGGTAAGCTGCTGGTCCTCAATATCTCCAATCTGTGTCTGACTTCTGTTTTAGCCAAGAGACCACCGGGGCCAACTGTGCCGCTATATAAAATAATTTAAGATCCGGCATTGCCAGGCCACTCTGTTCTCTCGAGAGTGTTGGACTTCTCTTTTTTACTCTATGTCTGCCATTGGACCAAACAAAAGGCATGGTATGTTTTTGTACTTGCATCCAGAAGGCCTCAGGAATCTTTATGGGCAGAGCTTGGGAGAGGAAAAGGAACCGGGGAAGGATGTTCACATTTTAAAGGTGGCTACGCTACCACCGAGGTATAGGGGTACTGACCATCTTTTTAAGTCTTCCCTGATTTCCATAAATATTTTTTCATAGTTTAATTTGAATAAAGTGTTTAGGTTGGCTGATATGCACACACCCAGGTATTGCGCCATGTTCCGTCTTGCCCATCTAAATGGAAAACCATTCATGAACTCCCAGGATCCATTTCCATTGATTTTTATTGCTTCAGATTTATCTAAATTTATTTTGGACCCTGAGATCTGCCCTATCTCCTCTAATTCCCTCAATAAGGCTGCTATGGAGGTGTGGGGTGAGATGACAAAAAACCAGTCATCAGCATATCGGGGTATTTTATGACCCCCCCCCACTTGCGAACCCCTTATGTTTATATTGTTTCTGATTGCTATTGCCATGGACTCTATGCATAAAGCAAACAGAAGGGGTGAGAGCAGGCAGCCATACCTTGTGCCCCTTGTCAAGTGGAATCTCTCCATCAAGACCCCATTTACCTAATCGTTGCCTGAGGGGCAGCGAACTGGTTTTGGATGGTTTCCCTGTAGTTTGTACAGAAACCCATTTCCTGTAGAGTTCTATGTAGAAATCTCTAGTCCACTCTATCGAACACTTTTTCTGTGCCCATATAAATTGCAATGGCCAAGTCTGGCTTTTTCTGCTGTTCCGTTATTAAATTAAGTAGTCTACGAATGTTATCATGTATAAGCCTACCATCTATAAAACCTGTTTGGTCTGGGTGAACCGGAGATGCCACACAGCCCTGTAGTCTCCTGGCCAATATTGTTGTGAAAATCTTTTGATCCACGTTTAACAGGGAGATTGGTCTGTATGAGCCGCATGAGGTCGGGTCCTTCCCTTGCTTTGGTATCACAGCTATATGTGCATAGTTCCAGGATGGGGGAATTGTCTCCCCTTCCCACACTTCAACGAACACCCTTTGCGTGTGAGGGATAAGTTTATCCTAGAACGTTGTATAAAATTCTGGGGCCACTCCATCTGGCCCTGGTGCTTTACCTGCAATACAGCACCTGTTGTTTCCGGCAGTGTGAGTGGGGCCTCTATCGTCTCCCTTTCTTCCTGTGACAGTTTGTTTACCTGAACCTTAAAGGTATTTAACTTCTCTTGATAGTCTTTTATTGGGCCCTGGGAGTATAACTGTTTGTAGAGGTTCACAAATTAATTTGCTATCTTTTGGGGTTCAGTTTCCAATCTTTCTGGATTGGCTGAGTTCTTGATACGTAAGACTAGTCTACTAGCCGCTTCTCTTCGCAACTGCCAGGCCAGCAACCATCCAGATTGGTTCCCAGCCTCATAGAAACGTTGCCTAGAATATCAAAGGTTACCCTCTATCTTTTCATCTAACATTTTATTTAATTTATTTTTAAGTTCATCTAGTTCTTTCTTCAGGTCCTTATGTAATGTTATTTTATGTTCTGCTTTTATATTAAACATTTTTTCCTCTAACTCATTCTGTTCTTTTAGTCTCTGTTTCTTTAAGCCTGCAGCATAACTGATGGTCCTTCCTGTGATAACTGCTTTCACCCTGTTCCACCAGATTGCAGCTGTTGTATCACCTTCTGGATTTAGTTCCCCATGTTCCTTTATGCACTGATCTATGATATCTTTGTATTCCTGTCAATTTAACAGAGACACGTTAAGGCGCCAAGTCGAGGAGTTATTTCGAGTTGCTGTACGGCTATCCATTACCACTGGAGCATGATCTGATATGGTCATGGCTTTTATAGCGCATGCCTTAACCGCATGTAGCCATTCTGCTGGGATCAGGAAAAGATCTATCCTCGAGTACGAGGCATGTGCTGTGGACCAGCAGGTGTAGTCCCTAATCTTTGGATTCTTATATCTCCAGGCATCTCTTAGTCCCAGTTCCCTATTGATGGCTTTTACTGTAGAGGCAGCTCCGCTCAATCCTCCTCTACTTGTGCCTGATCTATCTAACCCTGAGTATAGGGCTGTGTTAAAATCACCCCCATAATGTATAGACCTCCTGGTGGGGGAAGCCATTCTCAATACCATTCCTCTAATAAAGGTAGAGTTCTCTTTATCATCGTTCAGGGCATATACATTTAATAGTGTACATGGTCTGTTCTTATAGTTCCCTTTTACTATTACAGACCTCCCCTCTGTGTTCTCTTTAACTTCCTCCACCATGAAGGGGCAGTTTTGTGTAAAAGAATGACCACCCCTCTATTGTGAGCCTGTTTCAGTCCACGTGGAACACCATCCCCACCCAAGATCTCTTTTAAGTTTGGCTTCCTCTTTCTAGTTTAGGTGAGTTTCCTGTAGAAATGCCATCTCAACCTTTCATTTTCCTAGTTCATTCAGCACCGTAGAACGTTTTGTGGGGCTATTAAGACCCCTGACGTTGTAAGAGGTTATTCTACCAGACTCCATTATGTTTTAATTGTTTCCTGGGGGTCTGTACCTGCATAGCTCGGGCTGAGCTCTGCCCAGCCTCCTTCACCATATTTCTGCCCATCATCTTTCAATTTGTCATCCTTACTGGTAATAGTAACATATATAGCAAACACCACAACATTTCATAACAAAACATTTAGAACTTCTGAGTACTTCACTTGGTTTCTTTTTCCACTCTGTCTGCCTACCTTTTGTAGTTTAGCTGATAGGGTGCAGTTCCTCATCCAGGAGCTGTGCGCTTAGTTTGCACTTTTCTCTACTACCCTTAGGCAACTGTTTTTTGAGTATCACCTCCTTTGATCCCACTTGGTAGGTGAAAAATCACACGGTAGTGCTATGTGGTATTCTGTACCCCCTTCCCGGGTTTTTGAGATCTGTACTTGATGCATGTAAATATGCCCCCTTCCCCTTATGTATAGTTTGCATCTCCTTTTTTTGTTAATGTTGTCCCTCCGCCTTAGATTCTTAAACTTACATTAGGTTTTTCTTCATTCTAGATTATTTCTGATCACTTGCCTCAGTCAGTCAACCCTTACCATGTCCCCCCATGCTGGCCTTGCCCCTTCCCATTAGTTTCCTTTGTACCTGCTTATTGTTTGTTTTGGTCTTCCCTGATCTCCCCAACGCTATGGCATCCAGCTGCCCCTATGGCCTCACATACTCCTGCCAGGTCTGCCCTCCTGCCAAATCTCCATGGCATATGTTTAACAGGGGGCTTACCTGTGTCCTTAGGATGGATCCGGGGTCTGATCCTTCTCCATCTTGCCAGTCCCATACAGTGACACACTCCCAGTCAATATTTTTATCTGGAGGGGAAAAGTAGAAGAACACAAATTTGTTTGAAAACAAGCCTGTAGAAATAAGCATATTCCACTCCCCCCCCTCCCAGTTGCCCCTCACTACTCTGCCCATATTAGCAAGTGTTGTCCTGTCAGGCGTACCCTTCTGCCAAATTTCCATGACATGTTTTTTAACAGGGGGGCTTACCTGTGTCTATTGCTTGGAGCCATTAGTCCGGTTCCCCTTCATCCTAATTCTGTGTAGCTGCGTACCGCTGGCAGTGTCGTCACCTGGAACAAAGATGGGAAGGCATGAATTGGTTTACAATCAAACCGTAGTGTGCATTGGGCTTCCCCTGTCTTCCCTTAAACTATCAGTGCTTAAATTGTATCTCCTGTGCTTGACACCCTTCATCTAACTATTTCCTATGCAACCCCATCTCTTTATATACACCTTTTGCTCCGTTTCTGAGCCCCATTATTCCCTTTTCTTTTATTGTGCATGTGTCATCACGCTTCCTCCAGTTTCAAAAGCATGGCCATGTTGTGTCACATCTGGAATACACACTTCACCCTTCCCCCTCCAGCACTCCGAATGCGGCCATTTGTCTCTCCATTTTGTTTTCAGAGCCCATCTGTTTTCCTTCCAACCATAATGTACAGCAAATTTTACATTATTTATGTTCTTATTTATGCAGTTTTTCTCCCCCCACCGCTGTTGTGGCCACAGCTATTTGCTGTCCCATTTTCTTTCAATTATCTTCCCAAATCCCTCCATTTTGCAGATTCATCTATCTGCCCTTCTCCCCCGCTCTCGTGTTAGCCATCATCTAGAACATCTTTCCTCTTATCTTAAACTGCCCTCTCTCCTCCTTCTGGCCCTATGAATGGATTGTTCTTGGTTACCTTTCATTCCCTTGTAATTTGGATAGTCCTGTAGCAATTATTCCCAATATGTCCTTTTTCGGTTGTAGGCGTCGGTTGGGTCAGTTGCAGGCCATTTCTAGCTCTCCATGGATCACCAACCCGACAACGCAGTTCAGGCCTTAAGACAAAGCCAGATTCTCCCTAGGTAAGTCTGTTTTCTACTAGTCAGTGGTATTGTTTGAGGGACAAATGAAGCTTTTAAGTGTTCATTTCTTTTCAGTGACCCTGGGCTGCACTTGATCTTCTGGTTGCTGTGAGTCTTGGTTCCTTCTCACAGCGATAGTGTCGATGGCGCTTTGTCAGATTTTTCTATTTGGGCGGTAGGCCCGAGACCATGGTTTCAATATTGATAGTAGTTCAGCTTCGGGGTCCGGGTTCCAGTACAGCTCTGGTGGGACCCCCAGTTTCAGTAATGGGGTCCAGTTCCGGTACAGCTCTGGTGGGACCCCCAGTTTCAGTAATGTTGCTTTGGCTTCAACCAGTGTCCTGAAAAACTTCGGCCCCTCCGGTAAGAAGATTTTAAATTGTGCAGGGACGTACAGATGCATTTTTATGTTTTTTGCTGCCAGATGTTTTCGAATCCCCAGAAGCACCTTTCTTTTTTAGTTTGTGATTGAAGTGTAGTCATGGTCCAATTATATTCTGTTGTCTCCAAACGGTAACTCTTTCTTTGTCCATGATGCAGTGAGAACTCTCAATCTTCCTGTACATAAAATCTCCACCACTCATTCACACTGATGGGAGTACGCCGGAGGTGCTAGGACCCAGCGGGAGCAAACTTTTTCAGGAGGGCCGGCACCAGGATGGATCCATGAGGAAGTGGCACTGTGAGCCAGGCACGTGTGGTATAGACCGTCTCGGCGTCAACCCTCCAACCACCTCAGTTCCTTTTATCCCTGCTGTCGAGTGCGCTCCAGTGACGACGTCGATCACCCTCCAGGAGTCAAACTTCAAACTAGCAGCTTAGTTTTTAGTTTTATTATTTTGTATTTTATCTCAAAAAGTACCGATTACATTTTTTTGAACTTTGTTTTATTTTATGATGAAAACAAACATACATATATTTGTTTACCAAGCACAGATCTTACAATCATTTATATTTCTTTCCCATAGAGGACGCCACTCCTCTTAATAAAAACAATATGACCCATCTAGTGCTTTACAGTTACATCATCTGGAGGGATATCAATAGAGAAAATAAGAAATTAGTTTTCTCAAAAATCCATAGAAATACCATTGCTGTAATGAAGCCCATGAGCAGCATGGAAATTATCTTTAAATATAAAATAGAAGAGTCTCAAAGTCCTTCACCATGCAAGATGGTATTATTGGTTGCCATGCAAATACTGGGAGGCAGTGGTCTAAGGCTCTGAGCTGCAAATTTGGTGACATCCAGCAGACCAGACCTGGGTTTGAATCCCACAGCTTCCACTTGCATACTGTGTGACCCTGAGCAAGTCACTTAACCTCCTTGTGCTCCCAGGTCACTCCTGTAAAAAAGCTTTCAGCTTAGTGTGCTATACCTGGTTAAACAACTAAAAAAAAAAAAAAAATACAAGTAGAGGCACAATTTATGTGCATTTCAATCTTTGATGAAACAGAACATAAATTTCTAGCGCTTAACCAGCAAATTGTAAAACAGTTATATGGACAAGGTGGATAGAAAAACAGAAACTCAGAGTCAGTACAACTCAACATTGGTAAGTTACAGTCGCTATAGTCCACAGATCGAACTAGTAAAACATGAACGCTGTTAGTAACTTAGATAATACATTGCCCAATTATACATGCCAGAGTGTAGTGAGTCCATCAGGTTTAGGTAAAGATAAATTTAAATATCTAAAAAGATATTGTCAGTTTGTGTTCACAGATACCTGGTGTGGCCTCACCCACCTCCCTTCACTATGCACGCGTGTGTTTCAGAGCTCCTCATCATCTGAAGATTGATGATCCGACTCAGTTTGGTGAACGGGCGGGACGGCATTCCTCCGACCCCATTTCAAATCTTCAGTGGGGTCCGAAAACAAGTAGACCTTTCCGCGATGGGCGATCCTCAGTTGCGCAGGGAAGATCATTCCGTGGGGGATGGAGGCCTCCTGCAACATTGCTCTAACACCATCAAATCTTTTTCGTTTTTGTCGTGTAGCAAAGCTAATGTCCGGATAAAGACTGACCCGATGCCCATTTTGAAGAAGGACTCCCTTACGTCGTGCAAGGGCTAACAGGTAATCCCTCATTCCAGCCCCGTCTGTTACAACGATGATGGTTCTGGGAGTGTCTTGGTCTTCTGATCGCCCTCGTGGCGTGACCCGGTAGGCCCGTTGGAACAACTGAACTTTCTTTTGGGCTTCATTGCCCAACTGCTGTCCTATCCAATCTTGGACAAACATCAGGAGGCTGTCCCCTTCACTTTCCTCCAGCATGCACAAGATTCGAATATTAGGGGCTCGAATTTGGTTCCACAGGGTCTTAATTCGGGCTTTCCAGTGCCCACTCTCCTTGATGATCGACACTGCTCCCATTGCAGTGTCTGCTCGTTTGGAGGCATCAAAGCCATAGTCTGTGCTCCCTCCATGTTTGCTTCTAAGGTTGTGACCCTAGTAGCTAAGCCATCAAATTTATCAGACATTGTGGTCACAGATTTAATCAGCCTGGACATCTTAGCTCCTATAGTTTGGAGAGTTTCCTCCAATTCTGCAGCTGCACTTTCTTCAGGCCTGCCTTGAGTTGATTGAGTAGCTAAAGCCAATGGAACATTTTTAGTTTTTGTTCCCGATCCGGAGTGCTAGTCTTTTCGTGGATTTCCCATGCTGATCCAGAGTTATACTGCTAGAGCTTCCCATCCGCCCTGCTCAAAAAATATTGCAGTAGATAGCTTTTTATTTAAAGTTTGCTAGTCAAGACAGAGCAGTGTGATCAATAAGGCGTCATCTTGCTCGGGCTCCACAGCACCCCCCTCACCCCCGATTACATTTTTAATAAACTGTTTCTTGTACAAGAAAGAAGTCTTCAGCCCTCCACTGACAGAGTCGACCATGAGTGGGGCAGGTGACGGTAGGGAGACTTTGGATGAAAGCTGTTCAGTCAGCCGGGCCATGTCTGGTCTGCCGCCCTCTCCGGAAGGGGGTCTGACAATGGACGGTCCAGTGCTCGGGGGAAGGGATGGGCAGTTCCCCCCGAATGCATAAAAATAAACGGTCCCGTTCTCAGCACCGTTCAGCCTCGAGTCCTTCTTCAGTCCACAGTCCGAAGAAGTAAAGACGCTCACTCGAGGTCGCCTCTGTACGCTCATGCTGTAGTCATCGGTTATTAGGGCTCAGGAGCCGCTCTGGCCTCTACGGAATCACGGTTCTAGGGATGTGGATATGTTGTTCAATCCACACTGTCACTTGAGGTTCTTTGCCACTTTAATTCTTGCTGGAAGGTCTTCAGGCTGGCTCCTTCCACCCACCTGGGTGGTAAAACCCTCGGCTCCGCCCCATGATGCCAGATCTTCCTTACCGCGGAAGCTCAGGTTCCCTTCCTAGCGTGCTGCATTTGAGCCTGGATCTAACTCTTGGGTTTCAGACTTTTTTTTTTTTATGTGTAATCTATTTTTGCCCCCGTGCTCGCTGATCCTCCCCCCTTCAGGTTCTTTCAAGTTCCCTCTGACCCCTTCTGTCCTTTCTCGGTCCTCCTCAGATCCCCAGATCACAGCCAACCCCCGAGATATCCCAGTGTAACCCTTCACCGGGTGAGGGGATAGCCCCAGCACACACTTTCTAGGGCCCGGGGATGCTACTGGGGAGCAGGAGGCACCGGGAAGGCACTGGAGGTAATCAGGAATGGAGAGCCGTCATCCGGAGGCCAGCAAGCAATTTTCCTGGTTTTTCCTGAAGGCGCGTGACGCCTGGACATCAAGGCAAGAGCCGACGTCTGTCATGCACCACCCCTAATGGCCCTGGCGTGCTGCACTACCACTGGCCTCCACCAGTGGTTGTTATAACGCAGGTCATGATTCCTTCCCTCCCTGGAGACAGCACGAAGTCATGGGATGCTCAAGCACCCCCTAACCGGCCCTCAGCGACCCGAGCTTCGTTCCAGACCTGGGTCGCTGGCGTCGCAAGCGGAAATCCAACCACTGCGCCGACAGGCCGGACGAAAATTATTTTAAAGTTTACAAGACTACAGTCTTCATCTTCCCTCACAGGTGCGATGGACAAATCCACTCCCGGCTTCCTTCGGTGCCCTTACAGGCAGAAGATGTCCCGGACCGATCCACATTCCACATGCGTTTACTGCCTGGGTCTTGCCCACGATCCGCAGGCCCGAGATCTGTGCAAGTCCTTCTCAGCTTTGGTTTTAGAGGACCATGCTGCCAGACTGCAACTTGGGCATCCCAAGAAACAGTACCTGCCGGTGAAGTCTAGGGAGGCCTGTTGGGCGGTGTCCGCGGCTGCAGGCTCCGCGGAACAGCTGGAGCAGTTGATCACCCTCGAGGAGGAAGCGGCCCAGACCGCTTCCATCTTCCTCCTTGGCTGTGGTGTTTATCCCGCCCTCCTTGGGCTCCTCCTATACTGCTTCTTTTAAGGAGCTTTGTCAGTCCCTCTTCACCAAGGGAGAAGGGCCATTGGGACATTCCAGTCATTCCAAGAAAAAAAAACTGAAAGGTAAGTCCCACCATCGATGTTCGTGGGAGCGGGAGAGATCCCCTTCACCGGACCGTTGGCTCTCGACTTCGGTCGAGGTTGCAGCTAAGGTCGCTGGCTTCACAGTGTCCCTGTCAGGTCAGATGGTCGAGACATCCGTCGACACGGTCGAGATTTTTCTTGACCCGTTGAACGGTTTGTCGACTGGAGAAGCCGACAACCCTTCTTCACCGGTTCCCCCGGTGGTAACCAAGAACTTGCCCTTGCCTCCTGTGCTGAAGTCCCCGGTAAAGGACCCTGAACCAGGGGATGAGTAGGTTTCCCCCAACCCCTCTTTGACCCACCCTCAGCGACCCTGAAGGTCTCTGTCTCAGTCCTCTTCCAGGTCGAGTAGGTCCCGCTGATGTGGCAGTCTCAGTCTCAGCACCATGGAAAGTGGCATCACCGCTCATCCTCTTTGGAGGCTAGGCTCCAATGTAAGTTACGTCTGCGCTACGAGGACATGATGTGGCAGCAACTTTTGTTGGCTGGTAACAAGCCAACTCCATCGCCTTCTCTGGCAATTAGGTGGCTGTCACTGGAGCGTCTGAAGCAACCCCTTGTAGTTATCGAAAAGCCGACCCCTGCGCTGGTTGTTCGGCCGAAACCGGCTGCTCCACCCATTGTGGTGGAACCACCGCCTCCTCAGCCGAAGACTGGGGCCCCCGACCAAGGATTCTCGGTCGGGTCAGGGCTTGCCCCACAGGTTGTCCATCACCCTCACTCCCGATTGACCTCGACAGGTGGAGGGTGGCTCAGGTGCACGGCAGCTGTTTGCAGACTCCTTGGAGTCTGACAATGACTCCTTCCTGTACTCCAGGCCCATTGACCTGGAATCTGCAGGGGGTCAGTCGGTGGACGAGAGCCCATCCTCGTTCTTGGGTATTCTTTGACTCATCTCAGAGTCTACTGGGATGCAGCTCAAACCTGTTCAGAAATGGGCCAGGTATCCCCTCACAGAGATACTGGACCGAGGAGATTCCCCTACGGAGGCCTTCCCGGTGGCCAAAGCCATTGTTTGCCCCAGCCCTGGAGTTGTGGCAGTGGCCTGCATCTTGTACCGTGCCTTCGGCCAGGATGGCTTGCAAGTACGCGGTCCCCACCGGTTCACTCTCTGGATTCTCGGAACACCCCTCTGCAGAGGGGCTGGTGATCAACAGTGTTTTCCAACGTTCCGGAAACGCTAGGGACGTGGACAAACTGCTCGATAAAGAATCCAAAAACCTGGATTACTCAGGGCGGAAGGTTTACGCTGCTTCCTCCCTTGGCCTTCGACAGGCTAGCTCGGCTGTACTGATGGCACATTTCTCACACGCTCTTATGGGTTCCCTGGATGAGGTGATTCCCCATCTCCTGGCTGACCTTCAGACGACGGTTAAGCAGGTGCGGGATCAAGGAAGGGCGGTGACTATGCAGCAGATCCAAACTTCTTTGGACATTGGTGACTCTTGTGCCCGCTCAGTAGTGGCTGCAGTAGCCATGCGCCGTAGAGCTTGGCTGCGGATCTCCACCTTCACGGCAGACACCCAGCACAAGCTGAAAGACATTCCCTTCCTGGGCACTGACTTGTTTGGGCCAGGGGTGGAAGGCCATCTCCAGAGGGCTGAGAAGTCCAGTGCCACCTTGGACTTGGGTCACATCTGCCCAGAAGGACAAAGGCCGCCAGCAGCAGTGTAAGCCCTTTCGCTCCTGTGGCACGTCTGGCCCAGCAACACCAGCAGTAGGGCCAGCAGGCTCACACTTGGCACCCTAAGCCAAGGCTGCCGCTTCCTCCAGTAGGAAGCCTGGAGGGAAGGGTCCAGGAGGCCTCTCGGCCGGCCCTTCCTCCAAGCCTGCCCAGTGACAGGGGTGTCGCCCCCAACCTCGTCACTCCTCCCCAGGTTCCCCTCCCATAGGGGGACGGCTCCGCCACTTCCTTTCCACCTGGTCCGCTATCACCATGGACCGCTGGGTGCTAGAAGTGGTCGGCAGGGGTCTGCCTCTGGAGTTCGAGCAGTCCACTCCCTATCGAGCCGTTGTCCCACAGGGGGGCAATGGGTTCTGCAGCCTCCCTGTCAGCTCGTCGAGATGACATTGCCCTGCTTCTCTAGAAGGAGGTAATCAGCGAGGTGGCGGACCTTCCTCCAGACCCAGGGTTTGTGTCCAGGTACTTCCTGGTCCCAAAGCGGATTGGGAGCTAGCGCCCCATTCTCGACCTGCATGACCGGAACAAGTTCCTAAGGCTGCGCACCTTCAGGATGGTTATTCTGGCTCAGATCATTCCTTTCTTGGAACTAGGCATATGGTTCTGCTCTCTGGATCTCCAGGATGCGTTCTTTCACGTCCCAATCCATCCGTCTCATCAGCGAGTCCTCCGCTTCATAGCAGAGGGATCTCTTTACGAGTTCTGGGCCATGCCCTTTGGCCTCTCTCCAGCTCCCAGGGTCTTCACCAAATACATGGCGGTGGTGACAGCATTTCTGTGGCGCCGAGAGGTCCAGGTGTACCCTTACCTGGATGACTGGCTGATTGCAGACCCCTCCAGGTTGGAGATGAAGCGGTCCAGGGATCTGGCCCTCCAGGTCTGCTCTCAGATTGGCCTGCTTATCAACGAGGCCAAATCAGAACTTGTGCAGTCGCAGGCGATTCAGTTAATCGGGGCAGAGCTCGACTCTCTTCGAGCCAGAGCTCGGCTCCCAGTGGACAGGGCCGAGGTCCTTTCCTCCTTTGCCCAGTTATTTCTGGTTGGGCAATTGCACCCTGTCTGGGACTTCCTGCGCCTTCTGGGCCTCATGACAGCCTGCACCAGCATGGTCCATTGGTCCCGTTGGCATTTGTGCCCCCTGCAATGGGGGCTGGCCAGCCAGTGGTCACAGCGCTCCGGTCCTGTGGACCAGCCAGTGACGTGACCTAGGAGATGTGGGATGGCCTGCAGTGGTGGCTTGTCCCAGCTCATCTGCAGGAGGGTATCCTGTTTGTCCGTCCCGAGCCGATGATCACGCTAACAACTGACGCGCCTCTGATGAATTAGGGTGCCCATCTGGGGGATCTCCCGGCCCACAGCCTCTGGCTCCCTCACGCGTCTCGATGCCACCTCAACCTGCTGGAGCTTCAAGCGGTTCAGCTAGCCCTCACTGCCTTCGCTCCGTTTGTACGGGGTCAGGTGGTTCAGGTCCAGATGGAAAACACCACGACCATATACTACTTCAGTTGTCAGGGCGGGATATCCTCCTGGCCTCTGTGCAAGGAGGATCTCCGCATCTGGTCTCTCGTGATCAGCCTGGAGGCGGATCTCCTAGCCATCCATGTGGCAGGAGCCTCCAACAGTTTGGCCGATGCCCTCAGCCTGATGGGTGCTGCATCTCACGAGTGGCCACTCCTGCCGTAGTTAGTGCAAGAACTGTTCTCCCATTGGGGCACCTTTCAGGTGGACCTGTTTGTCTCCAGGGAGAATGCAAAGCTGAGGCTGTTTCATGCCCATCCCCTTAGCAGGGCTCGCTGCAGGGGATGCCTTCTCGAGGCCGTGGACCCCGGGCCTCTTCTATGTCTTGCCTCCATTTCCCTTGATCCACAAGGTGCTTCTCAAGGCTAAGAGGGACAAGGCGCAGGTGATTCTGGTAGCCCCAGACTGGCCTCGCCAGTTCTGGTACCCAGATCTCCTCAGCCTCAGCTCCAGGCTCCTGAGGCAGCTTCCAGCACGCCTGGATCTGATCCCAGTCAACAAGGGGAAGGATCTTACTTCGAGATACAGCTCTTGCAGCAGGTTACACCATTAGGACTGAAGCCAGCAGGCGTCCGGACCCTACGGAAATCTTCTAGCTAGCAGTCTTCAGCGGGGACCGCCTCCAACGTCGGTCCCGGCCCCGATGTCAGACGTAGTACATAAGGAGGCGGTCCCGCCAGAATCCCCAGTTCTTTCCCACTGTCGACTTGCATGTCTCAACCCTTCGGACTGTTTCTAGCGCGCGACGCCTGGAAAAGTTCTTTTCCCGAATTGGAATCCTTTTTTCTCATCGAACGTCTGCCATCTGATGTCCTCTCCAACCTCCGCGGAAGGCCATCCATCAAAGTGCGCCTGTGGGAAGCAAATTCCCTTTAAAGACCCGCATTCAGCCTGTGTGCGGTGCCTAGGCTCGGACCACGACACCCGGGCCTGTTCCTTCTGTCAAGGATTTAATAGCTGGACCCGGATCTGTCGTCAGAAGGCCCTTCAAGTGTACCTTCTTGAAGAGAGAGAGAGAGTGAAGGCCATGGATTCTGCCTCCAAGGGGGAATCATCTGAGAAAGCCCGCCGGCACCTCGAAAAGCACAGGGAGAGGGTGAGATCAAAATCCCCTTCTAGGGCTTCCGACTCCCGTAGCTCCGGCTCCCGGTCCGACCGCTCTCCTTTCTGGGCCTGCTCTCAGCCTCCCCCGGTCAAGTCATCTTTGGGTTCCTCTACTCTACAGCCTGTTGAGACCTCCAGGCCTTCCTCATCAGCTTCCAAGGCCTCGCCGAGGTCAGGGGACCGCCACCACCACAAGTCCGGCTCCCGACATCCGGTCAGTCTCCTTGCCCCCTCCACCCCATTGGAAGACTAAGGAGCTGACTTCATTCAAAAGGACGTCTGACCCAACGTCGGCTAAGCATCACCATTCCCGGGACCTGACGACTGCCCGACGCCCGTCGCCGGTCAGGCCTTCTCCACCATGGACGCTGGCCGGGGGACTGATGCCCGAACCAGTAGAGAGAGGAACACCTACGCCACCTACCGACGTCGGCCAGGAGGCGCTTACTGAGGAGGAGCTGACTCAGCCTGAAGACCAGGTGGGCGAACCCGGTCCTGTCGAACCCCCCCGGGAGCCCTCCCCTGAACTGGAGACCCCTGGGGAGCCGACGCTGGAACCCAACGACTGACCACCGGCGCCCGGCCTGTTGTCGGGCCTCAGTATTTCAGAGGTCAAGGAGTTATTCACCTACTGGTGGGATACCATAAAGAAGGACGTGGTTCCCACACTTCCTCCTCCTCCTCCACCCGTGACTCCACCGGCCCCAGCGCCCCCCACCTCATCCAGGGAAGCAGGCCGAGCACCTTCCCCCCAGGAGCCTGCGGAACTTCCTAGGGGCAGACCAGACAAGAGGAGACCTCCGTCCAGATCTTCTTCAGGGTCACCTAGCCCCAAGAGGCCTAGAAGACGCCGCCACTCACCTTCGACGGAGGACTCAGGATCTGATTTCTCAGATGGATCCAGATCCCCTTCTCCCATCAGCGTCCCCTCTCCAGACCCACATGAGCTCCCAAGATCTCCTCCGGATGACCCATTGTTCTCAGAGATTATGAGGCATATCCAGGAGAACATGGGCTGGGACGCAGAAGAACTTGACCCCAAGAGGCTACGCCTTGCGCGTTATCTTCGGCAAAAGGAGCCAAAGCCTGTGGTGGTACCACCCTTGGTGGACACCTTCGTGGAAGTCACCAAGGCAGCGTGGAAACGTCCACACTCGCTCCCAGTGATGCCGAAGAAGGCTGACCACCTGTACAAGGCCCCTAGGGAGGACCAGTACTTGGCATCACATCCTCTGGCCGATTCCCTGGTCATTACAGCCTCACATGACTGGTCCCAGAGGCCGCAACATCTGAGCACCCTGCCACCGGACCCAGAGTCCAAGCAACTGGACGCAATGGGCAGGCGCACGTATACAGCTGCTACCTGCACCATTAGGCCCCTCAACTATCTAACCCACATGGTCCAGTTTCAGAATGCCTTGTGGGAGCAGGGACTGGATCTGGCAGAAAAGATGCCAGAAGGTGAGCAGAAGGAAGAGTTGCTTTAGCTCCTCCGCACGGGTTCAGACGTGGGAACCCAGGTGCTGTGAGCTGCGTATGATTCCGCGGACTCCTCTGCCAGAGTGGCAGCCGCAGGAGTATGCCTCCGGAGACACTCATGGCTTCGTGTCTCCGGATTTACCCCAGACATCCAGAAAAACATTCTGGATGCCTCGTTCCATGGAGAAGTTCTTTTTGGTGAGTCTTCGGAGAGGGTTCTCACCAAACTTCGAGGCCGAGAAGGCGGTGCGGTCTGTCCAAGCCAGGTACAGACCCAAGCTCGGTTCCTTTCGTAGGAACCAGAGCCATTTTCATGGCCGGACGCAGAGACAACAGTCCCGCACCAGCCCGCAACAGAGGGGCACCTTCTCCCGAAGAACCCAGGGGAAGTCGTCCGCAGGCTGAGGCCAACGTCCTGCCAAGTCGGCCCAGCCTGCAGGATCCTCAGCCGCCACAGCATGACTCCTTCCTGGCCCCTGCCCCTCAGGATCAATGGGACACCAAGGTCGGGGGTCATATTGCGGACCACCTGCCAGGGTGGCAGTCTATTACCACCGACAGGTGGGTTCTTCAATTGGTCGAACAAGGCCACTTTATAGAATTTATGGACAAGCCACCCACAAGGCCTCCTCTGCTCTCCCGTTACTCAGGTCAGCACAGATCGCTCATCAGCCAAGAAGTACTCGCGCAGCTACAAAAAGGAGCAGTGGAGTACGTCCCGGAGAACCAGAGAGGAGCTGGCTACTATTCCCACTTCTTTCTGGTTCCAAAGAAAACAGGGGACCTCTGTCCAATATTGGACCTCAGTGACCTCAACATGTCGGTCGCCTACAAACGTTTTCGCATGGTGACCCTCCAAGGGCTCATTCTCATGCTGAGAAAGGACGCATTGCTTCACACCCTAGATGTTCACCGCTCCTTAAGATACTACTTGACCAGGACCAAACAGCATCATAGCTCTGAGCAGCTGTTTATTTCCTTCGCTGAGAGGATGTTGGGCCAACCAGTCTCAAAACAGACCCTTTCCCGCTGGCTTGTCCAGTGCATTTCATTTTGTTACAACAACAAACAGAAGCCCCTTCCGGGCACAGTTCAGGACCACTCGACTAGGGGGTGGCTACTTCCTTCGCAACACTGAGGAACGTCTCCACCTCAGCCATTTGTGCTGCAGCTACTTGGAGCTCAGTGCACACCTTCATCAGGCATTACAGCCTGGATATTGCCTCACGGCGGAGAGCTGGTTTCGGCCTCGCTGTTCTACAGGGTCTCCTGTCCTAGAGTCAGAATTTTTCTAGATCTCTCCGTTCTAGGGACATGGATATGTTGTTCATCCACACTTATTGGCAGGTATTCTTGCCGCTTTAAATCTTGCCGGAAGGTCTTCAAGCTGGCTTCTCCCACCCACCCGGGTGGCAAAACTCTCAGCTCCGCCCCATGACGCCAGATCTTCCTTACCACTTGGAAGCTCAGGTTCCCTCCTTTACGCTCCGCGTATAAGACTGGTTCCTAACTCTTTGGTTTTCCAAAATTAATCTTTAAGGTTTTCTAGACTTTGGTCAACTATTTCCCTCACGGCTGCGATGGACAAATGGACTTCTGGGTTTCGGAGATGCCCATGCGGGCAGAAGATGTCTCGGACGGATCCGCACTTCAGGTGCGTCTACTGCTTGGGCCTTGAGCATGACCCGCAGGCTTGCGACCTGTGCTCTTCTTTCTCGGCCTACATCCTGGAAGACCGTGCCGCCCGTCTGCAACTTGGGCGACCCGAAAAGCGTTACCCTCCGGTTAAGTCAAAAGAGGCCTGGTTGGCGGTGTCCACTGAGGCGGGCTCGGTGGATCAGCTAGAGCAGATGATCGCCCTCGAAGAGGAGGCGGCGCGGACCGCATCTTCCTCGGCCACGGCATTTATCCCGCTCTCCCTGGGATCCTCATATTCTGCTTCCTTTAAGGAGCTTTGTCTGTCTCTGTCCACCAAGGGAGAGGGACCTTCATCTTCTGGGCCTTCCTCTCAGCCCAAAAAGAAGAAGGACAAGGGTAAGTCCGACCGTCGACGCTCTTGGGAGCGGGAGAGGTCCCCCTCCCATAGCAGTCGACCATTGACTTCGGTCGATCCTTCGGCTTCGGCCACTGGCTTCACGGTGTCCCCGTCAGGTCAGTTGACCGAGACTCCCGTCAACGCAGTTGAGATTTTTCTCGACCCGTTGGATGGGTTGTCGACCGGCAAAGCCGAAAATCCTCTCTCCCCGGTTCCCCCGGTGGTGGTTGAGGATCCCGTGGGCTTGACAGTGCCTCTGGTTCCAGAGCCCTTGGGTTTTCCTTCTGAGCCGAAGGGAGGGCGGGTTTCCCCCGCTCCTTCCCTGCGCCTTCCTCGGAAAAGCCGAGGTTCGCGGTCTTGGTCTCGGACTTCTTCGCGGTTCAGCCGATCCCGCCACCAGAGGCGGTCTTGGCAGCGGTAGGCGGTGCCGCGCCGCTCTTCGTCCCCTCTTCCTCGGACGAGGGAGGCCGACGCAGTTGCGCCCGACGATACGAGGACCTCATGTGGCAACAGCTTCTGCTGGCCAGGAACAAGCCGACACGTTGCCTTCCCCGGCCATTAAGTGGCTGTCACCGGAGCGGCCGAAGCAACCCCTCGCTTTAGCCGAGGCGCCTGTTTCCAGGCCTGTTGCTCAGCCGAAACCAGCTGCTCCACCGATTAGGGTGGAACCTCCGCCTCCACAGCCGTTGTTTGGGGCTCCGACCAAGAATTCTCGGTCGGCTCAGGGTTTGCCCCATAGGCTGTCGGTCATCCTTACTCCCGATCGCCCTTGGCAGGTAGAGGGTGGCTCAGGCCCGAGGCAGCTCTTTGCGGACTCTTCTGAGTCCGACGACGATTCCTCCCGGAGTCCTCTGGAGGTCAGTCGCTGGACGATAGCCCTTCATCCTTTCTGGGTTTGCATAGGCTCATCTCGGAGTCCACCGGGATGCAGCTCGAGCCCGTATCCAAGCGGGCCAAGTATCCCCTCACGGAGATAATGGACCGAGGGGATTCTCCTACGGAGGCCTTCCCTGTGGCCGAGGCCATTGTGGGCCTGGCCTTGGAGCTCTGGCAGCGCCCTGCTTCCTGCCCTGCGCCTTCGGCCAGGATGGCCAGGAAGTATCGGTCCCACCGTTCCCTGTCCGGTTTCGGAACATCCCTCAGCCGAGGGGTTAGTTACCGACAGCGTTTTCCGGCGTGCCGGAAATGCTAGGGACGTGGACAAACCTCCTGACAAGGAGTCCAAGAAATTGGACTATGCCGGGCGAAAAGTCTATGCTGCGTCCTCCCTTGGCCTTCGTCAGGCCAGCTCGGCTGTGCTTATGGCACATTTCTCCCATGCCCTGTTGGGCTCCCTGGACGAGGTAGTTCCTCATCTCCCGGCTGACCTGCAGACTACGGTTAGGCAGGTGCGGGACCAGGGCAGGGCAGTGGCAAAGCAGCAACTTCAGACTGCTTTGGACATTGGAGACTCCTGCGCCAGGTCAGTCACGGCCGCAGTGCCTATGCGCCGTCGGGCATGGCTGAGGATATCCACCTTCACAGCAGATACCCAGCACAAATTGGCTGATGTCCGCTTCCTGGGGACCGACCTCTTCGGCCCTGGAGTGGAAGGCCACCTCCAGAGGATCGAAAAGTCCAATGCCACCTTGGACTTGGTCTCATCCGCTCAGAGGGACAAGGGCCGCAGACTGCAACCCAAGCCCTTTCGTCCATCTGAGCCCCCAGCAACATCAGGGCCAGCAGGCTCGCGCTTGGCATCTCAAACCCAAGCCCGTGGCTTTCTCCTCCAGGAAGCAGGGAGGTAAAGGCCCAGGGGGTCCCTTGGCCGGTCCCTTCTCCAAGCCTGCACAGTGACGGGTTGAGGGGTGTCGCCCCCAACCTCGTCACCTCCCCCCGGGTTCCCCCCGTGGGGGGACAGCTCCAGCACTTCCTTTCCGCCTGGTCTGCTATTACCACAGACCGGTGGGTGTTGGAAGTGGTAGGAAAAGGCCTGCCCCTGGAGTTCGAGCCGGCCCCGCCCTTAAGAGCCGTCGCCACCAGGGGGGCCTCGGGGTCCGCAGCCTCGCTGTCGGCTCGTTGAGCCGACATCGCTCTGCTCCTCGAAAAAGAGGTGATCAGAGAGGTGGCAGACCCTCCCTCAGACCCGGGGTTTGTGTCCAGGTACTTCCTGGTCCCAAAACAGACGGGGGGCTGGCGCCCCATTCTCGACCTACATGACCTAAACAAGTTCCTAAGGTCTCGAACCTTCAGGATGGTTACTCTGGCTCAGATAATACCATCCTTGGAACGCGGCGTGTGGTTCTGCTCTCTGGACCTGCAGGACGCATTTTTCACGTCCCTATCCGTCCGTCTCACCGAAGGTTCCTTCGCTTTTGAGTGGAGGGATCCCTTTACGAGTTCCTAGCCATGCCCTTCAGCCTTTCTCTTGCTCCCAGGGTCTTCACCAAATGCATGGCAGTGGTGACAGCATTCCTGAGGCGCCGAGGGGTTCGGGTGTACCCTTACCTGGACGACTGGCTGATAGCAGCCCCCTCCAGACAGGAGGTGGAGCGGTCCAGAGATCTGGCCCTCTGGGTCTGCTCTCAAGTCGGCCTCCTCATGAACGAGGCCAAGTCGGAACTCAAACCAAAGCAGGTGATTCTCTTCATCGGGGCAGAGCTCGACTCTCTTCGAGCCAGAGCACGGCTCCCGGTGGACAGGAAAGAGGTTCTTTCCTCCTTTGCCCGATCATTTCTGGTTGGGCAGTTGCGCCCTGCCCGGGACTTCCTGCGCCTCCTGGGTCTCATGGCGGCCTGTACCAGCGTGGTCCGTTGGGCCCGCTGGAACATGCGCCCCCTCCAATGGGGGCTGGCCAGCCAGTGGTCTCAACACTGTGATCCATTAGACCAGCGAGTGACGGTGACCTAGGGGATGTGGAACGCTCTCCAGTGGTGGATCGTTCCAGCTCATCTGCAGGAGGGCATCCCGTTTGTCCGCCCCGAGCTGATGGTATCTCTATCGACTGATGCCTCTCTGATGGGTTGGGGTGCCCATCTTGGGGAACACAGAGCGCACGGCCTCTGGTCCCCGCGGGAGTCCCTATACCATATCAACCTGCTGGAGCTCCGAGCGGTCCGCCTAGCTCTCACCGCCTCCGCTCCGTTTCTACGGGGTCAAGTGGTTCGGGTCCAGACGGACAATACCACGACCATGTACTGTCTAAACCGCCAGGGCGGGACACGCTCCATGCCCTTGTGCAAGGAAGCTGTCCGCATTTGGTCCCTCGTGCGCAGCCTGGAGGCGGATCTCCTAGCCATTCACGTGGCAGGAGCCTCCAACACCCTGGCCGATGCCCTAGGCCGGATAGGGGCTGTTTCCACGAGTGGTCTCTCCTGGGAGGTAGTACAAGATCTGTTCTCCATTGGGGCACACCGGGTGCATCTGTTGCCTCCAGGAGGAGCCAAGCTGAGCTGTTCATGCCTCCCCCCTCAGCAGGGCTCGCTGCAGGGATGCCTTCTCGAGGCCGTGGACTCGGGCCTCTTTGCACCTTTCCCCATTTCCCTGATTCACAAGGTGCTTCTCAAGGCGAGGAGGGACAAGCGCGGTGATTCTGGTAGCCCCAGACTGGCCCGCCAATGCTGGTATCCAGATCTCCTCAGCCTCAGCTCCAGGCTCCCGAGGCAGCTTCCAGCCTCGCCGGACCTGCTTTCAGTCAATCAAGGGAAGGTGTTCCATCTGGATCTTCAATCCCTGCACCTGACAGCCTGGTTCCTGAGCGGCTAGAGTTCAGGCCTTGGGTCTTTCCGACGAGGTCTTTAATGTAGTTGAGGCGTCCCGTAAGGAGTCGACCAGGAAATGCTATGCCTTCAAATGGAAAAGGTTTTCCATTTGGTGTCAGGGCAAGGACCTGGACCCTTCCTCCTGTTCCTTGGCAAGCATCTTGGACTATTTACTGTTGGACTGTTTGTTAATTTGTAAAGTGCATTTCCAGTTGTAACTGAATTACCCCCCTGTGAAAAACTCATTTGGGGACTGTTTAACTTCTAAGTGCTTTTCCTGTGTGCAGAATTTCAGTTTGCCCTGCTAGTAATCACCTTCTTTTTTGAATCACAATAGTACCTGATAGCCCACAGCCCATTTGCTCTTCTCCCCACACCCACTACCAGCCCGCCCCCAGCAAGTTAATCTTTTGCCTGTGCTTGATATTTTTTTTTTTTTTTCTCTATTAGCTCCTTATATTGTTTTGCCACTAGAGGGAGCCTGATTAAGTTTGAACAATTTGCTCCCAACACCTCACTTGTCACATTTTACTGCTCTCTAGTAGCTGTTTTCACTTGGTGATCACCCCCTCATCACCCCCTCTCCAGTCGTCGAAAGCTATCCCGCCATTGTGCACTCCCCAGATCAGCCCTCCTCCTCCTGCTCCTGTCAGGCAATGTCCACCCCAATCCCGGCCTGGCAGCACTGGTCCTCCCCTGAAATCTCCTGGGCTGCGATTGCTTTATGAACATCTGTAGCCTCCTGAAAACTTGGACTCTCTACACTGCTGGGTGACGCTCATAAACCTGATGTTGTTGCCCTGGTTGAAACCTGGCTGTCTCCTCCACTCCTAACTCTCATGTCTCTCTCCCGGCTACACTCTCCACCGGTTGGACCGTGTCGGCAGGAGAGGTGGGGCTGTGTCTTCTATTTGAAGGATTCTCTCATGGGCTACCACTCCCGCCTGACCCGGACCATAAGGCCCAGGCACTTACTCTCAGCTGTCCTCTGACCCAGCTAGAGGCCCATTATTCCTAACCGTAGCCTACATACCCCAAGAACCAATCCCAGGCCCTGGGCCCCACTAATTGACTACCCTACCTCCCTACCCAAATAGTCGGACCAAATCTTGGTGGGCGACTTGAATATAAACTGGCTCTGCCCCTCGTCCTCCTCCCACCGTGAGGCTTTCGATTCAATTGTCCTAACTCAACTGGTCACACAGCCTACTAGAAAAAACCCTATGGGGGGGACAAGCACCCTCCTGGATGTGGTCCTCACCAACAGGCCAATCTGCATCCACAACATCCAAATCCTCCCTGACTGCCTCAGTGACCACTCCCCTGTGCTTTTCAACTGGGAAACCCCTCAGCCCTCATCCCCGGTCAAAACCACCTCTCGAAGGCAGCTTAGGCCTGGGGACTCTAGGCCTTAAGCGCTTCCCTTGCCCCACACTGATTGGTCCTCTGACTTGCGGGCAACCAACATTGACTTGGCCCTGGCCTTCTTTGTAAGTACTTTCAACTTTGCCTGTGATATCTTTGTTCCCATAACTGCTAGGAGGTCCAAAGTGAAACATGCCCTTGGATCACCCCTGCCCTACTGTGGCAACCTACACACAATCTTTGGCACCTTGTTGTTGCTAGCCGCTGCTGAGCTGACAGGCAGTCCTATGCTGCCGCCGCAACCAGTGCACCTGGGCCATCCGTCAAAGCAAAGGCGAATACTACCAAGCCTCTCTTACCTCCTCTTGGGGAACCCCAGGTGCTTCTGGGACAACATCAAGCAACTGAATGGTCACTCCCAGTCCCCCTCTTCTTCTCTTCTCAACATCATGTCTCCTCTGACCCTGCCCTCATTGCCACCCACCTCAATAACTCCTTTACCGACCTTAGCTCAGTACTTCCTGGTAACTTTTCAGTCCACCTCCTCCATCTGTACCACCACCCATTGCGCCCCTCTTTCCACCCGTCGTGTCACCATGCAAGAAGCTAGGCCTTACTTGCTAAAAGCCCTAAAGGTAACACCATCGGTACAGACTCACTTGATCCCTGCCTTTACGTCAGGTCCTGGATCAGGTCCTCTCACCTATTACGTGCATTTTCAACAAATCACTCTGTCTCGGACAATTCCCTCTGCCTGGAAGATTGCCACAGTTACACCCTGTCCATAAAGGTGGTGACAGGACTCTTCCGGGTAACTACCGACCCATCTCAATCCTCTCCCCCTCTCTAGGCGTTAGAAAATGTGGCATCCCAAGTCTCTGACTACCTCTGTAGAGTACAATGTTCTCTGCCCTGAACAACACGGTTCAGAGCAGGTCATAGTACCAATACACAGCACCCTGGAATTTTCCAACTTCCTCCATGCCTCCTGACTCTGGTGCCCTGGCTGGTGCTATATTCATGACCTGTCTAAAGCATTCGATACCGTTTAGCATCCTCTTTGCTCTCTCCACCTCGACCTAATAGGCTTTGCCTCAGGACCTGTTTCCTGGTGCACCAGCTATCTCTCCGCCCGCCTCCCAATGTGTGAAAGTCAACGGTACTCTCTCTGAAACATGCCCCATTCGGCCTGGGTGCCGCAGGGCTCAATTCCTGGACCCCTACTATTCTCACTCTTTCTTAACTCCCTGCCCAGCAGTTGTAGCGGGTAAGATGCTTCTCTATGCTGATGATGCTGTTCTGGCGCCTCCCAATGACCCCATGCTGCTACAGAACTCCCTCCAACTAGTCTTTGACTCTGCAGCTACCTGGTTCACTGAGCACTGACTTGTTATCAACCTTAAGAAAACAAAACGATGCTCTTCTCCCACCCCCAAAATAAGTACAGCAAGTTTCCTTAGCTGTCCACTCCACACCAATCTCGTCATTGACCAGGTGCAGTCCTATAAATATCTTGGTATAACCTTTGACCCCTGCACTTTCATTCCATGGACATATATCTGCCCCAAATTCTTGTTAGCCAACTCACGGCTAGGCATTCTTTACCGGCACAAGAAATGCCTCCTCCTGATGCCCTCCGCCTGGCTGTCACCTCCTCTGTCATATCTCTCATTGACTATGGCCTTCGGTCTATGGCTCAGCAGATCAGACTGCCCTCAACAAGGTTCGCCTCACAGTTAATAAGGCCTGCAGACTTATCACTGGTGCTCCCAGACTCACTCACACATGTGAGCTGTACACCCTGGCTATCCTACTCAACGTGGAAGAGCGACTCATGTATCAGACATGCCAGCTCACCTTTAAAGCCCTGCGTGGCCTATCCCCCATAGGCCTATCCAACTCCATTCGCCATACTGCATTGATCCTGATCATGCGCAGCTCGTCAAGAGCTACCCTAGTTATTCCGAGAGCCAGGACCTCTCAAGGTCAGAGGGCATTCCCTACCGTGCACCCCACTGGTATAACTCCCTCCCTGCCAGTGTCCTCAAACTCTGCTAACCTTAGCTTTGCTTTAAGCCCAGGCTCAGAAACTTCCACTGCTTAGCTCTCCAAATGCAACTGCCGCTAGCCTAGTGTAAAAATATATATATATATATACTCTGTTTGACAATGCTCACTGAGCCTTCCTTTCCTACTAATTCCTCCTCCCTATCTCCCTCCCTTCTACTCCCACCAGCTCTTCCCGACCATAGGTTTTGCACCTTTGTTATCTTTTGCTTCGTTGGAGATTGTATTCTATTGTAACAAAATTGTAATTGAACTGTAACTTTTTTGTTTGTAAGTACTGTGTCCCTTGTACTACTGTTCTGATGTCCTCTTTGTGACGAGGTACCTTTGTAAATGAGCCTCTGGCTCAAAGGTTTCTAAACTGATGTTTAACTAAATAAATAAATAAATAAATTTATGGTCCCTTTCTCAGCAAGGGCTTAGGTCGACGACCCTAAGGGTGCACCTGGCAGCCATCTCTGCTTACCGGGCGCGGGCCGGGAAGCAGTCGGCGCAGGAAAAGGTAGTCTGGTGCTTTTTCAAAGGCCTTGATCACATTTCCCCTCCGGTGCGAGAACCTCCACCTCCATGGGATCTACTGCTGGTACTGGCAAAGCTCATGGGCAAGCCATTCGAACCAATGCACAGGTGTGATCTCTCTCACCTGTCGTGGAAGACCGCCTTCTTGGTGGCTATTCGTCAGCCAGAAGGATGGGAGAGCTCAGGCGCTTTCCTTCGAGTCTTCTTACCTGGTCTTCCACAGGGACAATGTTGTCTCTGCGCCCCACCTGAAATTCCTTCCGAAGGTGGTGTCGGAGTTTCACCTTAACCAGGTGTTGACTCTGCCGGTGTTCTAACCCAGTCACACCTCGGAGGCGAATATAGGCTCCATACTCTGTACCCTAGAAGGGTTGCTCGCTTACTATAAGGGCGTATGCAGCTGAAATTCGGAGAGGATTAGCCAGCTGTTTGTCACCTACGCTGAAGCCGCACCTGGCAGACCTGCAGCCAAGTGGACGATAGGCAGGTGGGTCACCTCTTGCATAGATCTCTGCTATAAGTTGGCGGGCATGGAGCCTCCCAGAGGGCTAAGAGCTCATTCTACCCGCCATACTGCTGCATCGGTGGCTGCTTCCAGGGATGTCCCTATCCAGGAAATATGCAGGGCTGCTACCTGGAAGTCAGCACACACCTTTATCACCCATTACCACATCAACCTTGAGTCACGCCGGGATGCTGGTCTTGGGGCCTCAGTTCTCCAGTCTTTATTCCCTAAGTAGGGGGTGTGCGCCTTGCCTCCCTCCTCCCGGAGAACTGCTAGGAGTTTGCCAATAAGTGTAGATGAACAACATATCCACGTCCCTAGAAATACAGGTTACTCACCTGTAACAGGAGTTCTAGGAGTGGTGTATGTTGTTCATCCACACGACCCATTGGACTTCCCCAGCTTCAACGTGTAACCTGGCTCCCAGCAGGCTAGATCTGGCGTCATGGGGTGGAGCCGAGGGTTTTATCACCTGGGTGGGTGGGAGGAGCAAGCTTGACCGTCTGGCAAGAATTAAAGCGGCAAGGAACCTGCCAGACAGTATGAGTGAACAACATATACCACTCCTAGAACTCCTGTTACAGGTGAGTAACCTGTATTTTCTGTCTCTGGTAGCCAGCCTGTTCTACACCAGAGCCCCTCTCTGCCTATTAGAGGGGCTTCCGATGAGCAGTTTCACCATTGGGCCGCTTTTATGGAGCAGTGGGCTCGGAGGTTGTCTTGACTGTCCAAGCCGGCCAGTCCGTCACCGGGGCCTTCGGGTCTGTCAGTTTCAGATTGGCAGGCGTGGCAGTTAGGACTTCCTAGTCACGTGGCACCTTCTTCGATCCTGTTGACTCCGTGCTCCGGTGTCTGTCCCCCTCACATGACTGTGTCACAGGGGTCCACACTGGTACCTTTTATGTCCTGCCATTTTTCATCCTTTGCCTTCCAATTGCAGTTTTCAGACTTCTGCAATGGTGCCATCACTGCTGGTGCTGGCTTCCCAACGCTGAAATCCTTTTTGGCGCCGGGGGTGGTGTCAAGCTGTCTGCGGCTGTCGACCTGTTGCTGGCACCATTTGCGGTGCCATGGGGAATTTCAGCATCGCTGCCTGCCGATGCTGTTCTCTGCTTGGTAGTTGGCGCCGGCGTTGTGTGCAGCCCACGCTCCCTGTTGGCGCCCATGTGGTGCTGTTTTCTGTGTTGGCGCCGTCTCTGTTCTCAGCAACGTTTTCCTCTGCGGCACCGGGGACATGTATGGTGCCACATAGTTCCCAGAGGTTTTTGACTCTGATTCTTTCTCCTCCTCTTCTTCCTCCTGGTTTTCATTCCTTTCCTGTCCATACAGTCCCCTCTGGGCTGTCAGGAGATGATTTTGAGCCCGATCTGGATCTTCGGCTGGGTGATGATGTTGATGCTGATTCTACCCTAGGGGCAGGGATCAGTCCTCCTGCAGAGCCTGTTGTTGAAGACCTTTCTTTAAGTCTCTGCTTAAGAATTTAAATTCTACTCTTTTTCTGCAGACCACGGAAATTTATCCTGGGACGCTTCTGCATCTCCAATATCTTCATATTCCAGAGATCCCTATGGATTTAACCCCTCCGGAACAGCCCTCTTTCGAGACTCTTTGCCAGATGGTGTGGAAGAATCCGGCTCCTATTCCCTTTGTGGCCAAGTCCATAGATGGGAAATATGCCCCTCCCAAGGATCGCCCCATCTTGGCCTCACAAGCCTTTGCGGATGCCATAGTGGTCCTGGCAGAGAATAATAAGGCTGTCCTCCTTCAGGAATCTGCAGCCTGTCCTATAAACAAGGAATCTCGCAAGATGGACACGTTAGGTAAGAGAGTCTCTGCTGCCTCAACCCTGGGTATACGTATTGCCAGCTACCAGGGATATTTTTCTCAATACGAGTATGGTCTTTGGCATTCTCTCAAAGCAACGGTAGAAGCTCAGCCCGAATCGGAGGTCAACTCAGAGCTACTGCAGACCATAACTAGAGGTATCGAGTCCAATAATCAGTAAAGTAAAGCTACAATAGACGCTTTTGATACTGCTTCCCAGGTGGCGGCTGGCATTTACACCCGTTGCCATTCCTGGCTGCGTACTTCAGGCTTTACAAATGATGCCCAACAAAAAGTCATGGCCTTACCTTTTGACGGTATGTATCTGTTTGGGCCTCAGGTGGAACAAGCACTAGAGGCCACACAGAAGACTAGGTCTGCCATTAAGACAGCTAGACCTTCGCCTACTCCCTCTCGAGGAGGTGGGAACAAGCGTCCGTTTCACAACCGTCAGTCCTTTCATGGTAAAGGCAAAGAAGGTTTTAAAGGAAACCAGAACCCTCAGCTGCAAAAAAGAAAACACAACAGAAAGCACAAGGCCCCAAAACGCCCAGTGCCACCTTCTGAGTTCCCAGCCCAGGTACCATCTCAACTGCTTGAGGGGGGCTCTTCCTTGGCAGTGGGCGGACGTCTGACTCAGTTCTATGATCAGAGGAAATCTATAACGTCTGACAAATGAGTCCTCAGGATAATCCACAAGGGGTACTCTCTCAATGTGTCGGAACCCCGGATCATCCTCTCAGGCGACAGCCCAGACTGTCTGTGACACAGTCAGACCCTCTTGCTTCCGAGGTACAAGGCCTTCTGAACAACAGGGCAGTAGAAGTACTTCCGCTAGGTCAATGAAACACAGGTTTCTACTCCCATTACTTTCTGGTTCCAAAGAAAACTGGCGGCATGCACCCTATTCTGGATCTCAGAAAGGTAAACAAATTCCTTCACAAGGAAAAGTTCAAAATGATATACTCAGTACCCTGCTACCTTTGATTCATCAGCACGATTGCTAGCCTACCTGGACATGCAGGATGCCTACCAGCACATTCTCATACACCCAAATCACCACAGATATCTAAGGTTTGTGGCGTTGGTTCAACACTGTCAATTCAGAGTCCTGCCCTTTGAGCTATCCTCGGTGCCTCGAATCTTTATGGCTTCTAGCAAGCCTCTCCAAGCAAGAAACTCTGGAGGTCGTGTCCACGGCCTCAGACTTCCTCATGTCCATGGGAGTTCTGCTGAATCTCAAAAAGTCACAGTTGCAGCCCTCCCAGAAACTTTTTTTATAGGAACCCTTCTGGACATCTCCTGTGTGAATGCCTTTCTTCCGTAGGGCAGTAGGAACGATATCCTGCAGATGGCCCGATTCATCAGAGAACACTGCTCGGTACGAGCTGTCTCAATACAACGGATTCTGAGTCTTAAGGCATCCTCAGTGTTCATTGTACCCTTGGCTCGTCTCCACTTGAGAACCTCTCAGTGGATGCTCAGTACTCAGTGGTCCCCAACCACTCACCCTCAGTGTTTTCTCATCAAGGTGACAGAACCTCTGAAGAGGTCACTCACCTGTTGGTCTCAGGAGGACAGTCTTTTGGAAGGATATCCTTTTCCACCCCTCCCCGGATCATCAGATAACCAATCTTCTGGAAGGATATCCCTCCCGGATCATCAGATCACCATTACCACGGATGCATCCCTGATGGGTTGGAGAGCTTGGAAGGATATCCTCCCCACCGGGATCATCAGATCACCATTACCACGGATGCGCCTGATGAGTTGGGGAGCTCACTACCGGGATCTCCACACCCAGGGTACATGGACTCAGGACGAGTCTCAACTTCACATAAACATCCTGGAGATGAGAGCCATCCTCTTTTTAGTCCGGGCTTTGAAGGACATACTCTGTCACAAGAACATTCTCCTTCAAACGGACAACAAGGCAGTGATGTATTACATCAAGAAATAGGGCGGTGCTCACTCTTACCCATTATGCAGGGAAGCAATGGGAGTGTGGGAATGGTGCCTGGAGCACAAGGCTCTGATTCAGGCGGTTTACCTGCCAGGAGTGCAAAACAAGCTGGCAGACTGTCTCAGCAGAACGAAGGCAGATTCTCACGAGTTGTCTCTTGACTTAACCGTTGTTCAGTCACTCTTCGAAGAGCGGGGAACTCCAGACCGGGACCTTTTTGCGTCCCCACTGAATGCAAAACTGCCTGTCTTCTGCTCCAGAAATCCCGGACCTGGCGTGTTTTTGTCAGGATGCATTCAGGCAGCAGTGGACAAAACACTTTCTATATGCATTTTGTCCTCTTCCCCTAATTCAGAGGGTACTGCTCAAACTGGAAGCACAGGGGGGCAGAATGATTCTCATTGCCCTGTTCTGGCCTCGTCAGATCTGGTTTCCTCTAATCAACACACTATCGGAAATTCTTTCCCCTTCAGACGAACCTTCTGACCCAGGGCCCTGTAGTTCATCCCAACCTGAGGTCGCTTCACCTTCACGCTTGGCTCCTGAGTAGATAGAGGTGAATAAGTTTAATGCTTCTTGAAGAGTTTCAGATATTCTTTCGAATGCGCGCAAGCTAGCCACCAGAAAAACCTACACAGCTAAGTGGAAGCATTTCTCTATCTGGTTATGCAAAATCCTCTTGAAATCCCTTTTCTTGCCGACCGAATAAGGTCTTGGAGTATCTCTTAGACCTCTCAAACATGGGTCTGCAATACTCCACAGTCAAAGTTCATCTTTGTGCAATCTCTGCATATTATGAACCAGTACTCGCTATGTCGCTGGCTCAACTTTCTGTGGTTAAGAGGTTTCTTAAGGGCATTCTGCATACCAGGCCTCCTATTAGACATCCAGTTGCAGCCTGGGACATTGACCTTATGCTAGACATGCTCACTCGTAAACCTGTCGAGCCTCTAGCTACTTGCGAGTTGAAATTCCTCACTTGGAAGACAGCCTTCCTGGTGGCCATCACTTCTACTCGTAGGGAATCGGAAATAGATGCCTCGGTCACAGACCCCACATGTACTGTATTTCACAAGGACAAAGGAGAGGAGTTATTAGGACTCATCCTAAGTTCCTTCCTAAGGTCGTCTCACAGGTCCATCTGAATCAACCCTTAGTCCTTCCTACCTACCTTGCAGACTTCCAGAATGAAGGAGAATGTACCCTTCATTCCCCAGACGTGAAAAGAGCCTTGTAGTTTTATCTGGATAGAATGAAGGAAATTTGCAAAGCTCAACAACTGTTTGTTTCCTTCAGTACGACCCGACTGGGTCAACCTGTTGCTATCAGATGCATTTCAGCATGGCCGGTGGCATGCCTTCACCACTACTATTCCATGGCACAGGTCAAGGTGGAAGGCAGAGTGTACGCTCATTCTACCAGAGCAGTTGCGGCATCTCTGGCAGAAATCCGTAATGTCCCCATTACAGATATTTGCAATGTGGCTACCTGGTGCTCTGTGCATACGTTTAAGCACAATGCCTTGGATGTCAATGCCAGACGACATCAGTCATTTGGCAGGACAATTCTTAATGGACTTCTGTCCTAAAAAGTTAGCTCCTCCTGCCACCCATCTCGGGGGGTATTTAGCTCAGTACTCTCCCATCAGTGTGAATGGGTGGTGGAGACTTTATGTCCAGGAAGATATGGAAATGATGTACCTACGGTAATTCTTGATCTTCTTGGACGAAGTATCCACCACTCATTCACACGCCCACCCACCATCCCCCGAGCTCACTTCTCTGTTTATGGTCTTCACTCTCTCAATGGCTGGGCTGTGAACACTTTGTTGTTGACCCTTCTTATGTGGGTCATTCAGACTAGCTTATGTCCGGTTTTTAGGTTAGTCCTCTCTAGGTTAGTTACACTGCACCTCCTCGGAAAAAAGGTACTGAGGCAGTTGGAGGATCGACGTCGAGATGGTCTATACTGCACGCACCTGGTTCTCGGTGCTGTTTCCTCACGGCTCCATCTCGGCGCCAGCCCTCCTGAAAAAGTTTGCTCCCACTGGGTTCTAGCACCTCCGGCATGCTCCCATCAGTGTGAATGAGTGGTGGAGACTTCATCCAAGAAGATCAAGAATTATGGTAGGTACGTAATTTTCATTTTTTGTACGATAATCCAAGAATTTCTTCACAATAGATCTTGGGTTTGCCTTGGGATCAGACTTTTTTTTGTAAGAGCCTTGTGTGCCCTTATGATATTCATTGGCTCTTGAGCTGGAAGGCCATGTATTTCCTTTAGTAGGGATTCTAGGTAGTCCTCCATTCTGCCATCTTCTGTGTCTTTGGGTAGTCCATGCAGTCTTAAATTATCATGCCTGGAACAGAGCTCAGTATCATCCATATTCTCCGTGAGCTCCTGTTCCCTCTGGTGGATTAACTTTAGTAGTTCATGTCTCTCCACTGCCTCAGAGACCTCCGTGAGTCCCCCTTCAAGATCAGTTGTTTGTTGTGCTATATGTGATATGTTTTTAGCAACCGCTTTGTCTGTTCGTTCCATTGTGGTTCCGATTGTATTTAGTTCTGCACAGATGTTTGGATCTGATGGTAAACTCTTCTCCCTCATTGTCACTGCCATCACTTGCCTGGGTTGATGCAGTGGAGCTGGAGCGATTTCTGCTAGTTGAGCCCTTGCTTTACATTTCTGCTGTTTTTGTTTTTTTGCAAGTAATCTAATAATGATTCTTTATACTTATTTTTTAGCAGGCATATCTTCTCTGTGTAATGCTGTGTCAGTTGAGAGACGATTCTGGCTGCAAGGGGGTTATATTTTAGTTTTACATTCCCCCCAAAGTGAGAGCTGTAAAACTTTACCGCCACATGGGAAGGAGGGGGAACCGGAAGTCTGTCCACTACTCTTTCAATTAAAAAGTACTTCCCCACTTTGCTCCTGAGCCAACCCTCCCAGCCTCATATCATGCCCCCTTGTTCTTGTGTACCTTCTTTTCTGAAAGATGCTACCCTCCTGTACCTTATCTATGCCCCTGAGGTACTTAAACGTCTCTGTCATTCTCTCTCTCCCCCCCCTCCAGGGAATACATATTGAGGTCCTCTAGTCTTTCCTTATGTGACTTTTGATGCAGTCATTGCACCATTTTGCTAGGCTGCTGTGCATCTGTGCTTTCAGAAGACCTGATTCCCGGATTAGTACAATCCATATTAACTTGGTTTTTCGGATGCCCAGTCTCAATCAAACTGCACATGTACGCCGCTTTAGAGTTGCAGAGTCTTTGGTACGAAAATGGGGAGAAAAAGTGCTGCAAAAATAAGTTTTAAATGAAACAAAACTAGAATGTGTGGAGCTCCAGAAAAAGCGTGTTCCACACTGTGCTGCACTGCTGCCCCCTCTGCACTGCTGCTTTAACTTTAGCTTAGCATTGTTTGATGCTGCCGTCCCAGCTAGTTTGAAAGGAAAAAAAAAAACTGCAAAATTACGGGGCAGGGGAGGGGGGTGGCCGGCAGCCATATCAAGAAGATGTGCTCTGCATGGGCTGCTACTCGACTGACTGAATCTAATTCCATATGCAGTGCAATTCTGAGCCTGTTCTTAGTTTTTGAATATATCTTTGCTCAGGTCTAGCAGTAAATCAGACAGAAGAGCTATTGGCAACTTTGGACCATGGGAACCCCCCAAAACTGCTGGGGATAGAAGTCGGCAGGGACAGTCTGCTGGCCCGAGTGGGAGTGGAAAACCTGCAGCACAGATGGAGGAAAGTCAAACCTTCTAACAAAGATCTCAGTTAAAGCAATTCAGGCCCTAGACAAGAGGGTCCTGGCATTGGATCGAAAAGTTGATTACCTTAATTCCTGGCTAACAACCTGTGGGGCACATGCTGCTAAAGCCCTGGAAGACTCTAAAGACACTTTCAGCTTGATGTTAAAGGTGGCCACAACTGCATCCGGCCTGATAAAAGAAAATAAAAGTGTGAGGTACCGCTTGGAAACGCTAGAAAACCTAGCCAGAGCCTGTGATGTTTGAGGTTTGGGTTTACCTGATGCCAAAGAAAGGGACTGTCCTGCTAAATATGCAGTGTCTTGGTTGGGAGCAATTATCCACTTGGAGCCAACCCCATTGGTAACCTGTGCATTCTGTGTTATGCCTTGAAAGCTGTGTGAAAGTGAACAATTGCTAAGAATTTTCCTAATCACTAACGGGTTCACACAAATGGTATTGAATAATAGATATAGTAGGGAGAGCCGGCCTGATTACACTGGACTTAAGCGAGAAAATCTTGATATATCCAAATCTGAGCTGTGCGACAAGGAGCGATGCAAGCTTTTGATGAGACTCTGGCTGCTCTGCTCTGCGATCCTTTGGGGTGCCGCACAACCTCCAATACCTGGCCAGACTTCAGGTGGTATATGCTGGGTAGCAGTACCTCTTTTTTTTTTTTTTTTTTAATGGATGGCAGGTATTGTTATGCTGTATCTTTGGGATACCAGTCAATCCCTTTCCATTTAGCACTCTCAGATCTTCCATGTTTTAGTGTCTTCAATAGCAATACCTCTTTAGTGACCCACGGGACGTAGGGGCCCTAGTAATGAGAATACAAACAAACTTTGGCAAGCGAGCTGCTGTGGAAGAAGGTAAGGAGCTGCACTGATTGTTCTATGGGATCGGAGAATATTGTGAGTACCATGAATGGGATAGAGGTTTAGACCTTCGGGCTCAGGTGGACTAGGTGCCTTGTAGGGGTGAGGCTACTGATCCTGTTTTATGGACATTTAGTCTGAGAACTATCTTTGTTAATGGCCCTCTAAGTAGACTAAAAGCATAAGACAGTGCCTGCTTCATTGCACCAGCTCTATGATAGAGCTGTACCCCCCTTCCCCCATGGCAGACTGGGACTTGAATGCTCACTTAAATTTCTGTACTCAGTTTGGAAATTTGAATTACTATATGGACTTCATCATTATGAATACTTTTTAGCTAGGAAACTAATTTGAAATGTATGCATTTTTACTGAAGAGCATTGTAGTGGCAAAGGTTATCTGTGTTCTTGCATTGGGAGATGTGTTCCATGTAGTCTAGTTTAGTTCTGAATATCTGCATCTCAGGATCAGTTGTATTGCTGACTAATGACTTAGTTATTGTTCAAAATTAAGGTAGTTTTTAGGTATCAGAAGGAACTTACTTTACTGCAGACATATTGAGTCATGGGGTTGGGGGGTTATGCTTAAGCACTGTACCACTACGCTGTATTTTTTACTATTTGAATTAGATGAGACCATATAGGTTATGTAGAGCTTGTTTGAAATACTGTGAGTTATGCACATTGCTTAATATGTTGCCTGCAATTGTGGCAAAATGTTGGTGTTCGCTGCATCTTGAGTTTGACAGTTTTATTAATTTAGACATTTCACATTGACCCCCCATGAGGTCTAGAACCAGATAAAATGACAGTGAATCCTAAGATAGCTGTGCTATAGTGAGATGTATGTACTTCCTCTAAATGTACCTGTTTTATTGTGCATTTAGTGTATAAGCCTTCTCTTATAAACTAATTAAAAAAAAATGCTGGGGGATAAAGTTAGACACGTAGCCCGCTACTTGTGAGGTAGTATGTGTTTCAAATGCATGAGTGCAACGTGATACGAATAGTGGGAAAATATTCCTTTAGCAAACACAACACCCTTTCTTTCAGAGTTTCCTCAGTCTGCACAGCATAAATTGGTAGATCATTTATTTATTTATTGAATTTTGTTGAGCGGGTGGTCTGGGAATGACTGAGAGTAAACATCCCTATTTCAAGGGCGACCCGGAATTAATTACATAGACAATGCAAAATATCACAGAGAGAAGAGAGATGGAACAAAAAATTACAATTATATACAACATCACAGGGAGTCAAGAAATACAAAGATCACGGATATTCACAGGGGTAAAGAGATTAGCGAAAAAGACTGCATTTACAAAAAAAAGGTAACAAAACATGTCAATTATGACAAGCTACGAGTCTTCACAATACTCACAGGGGTACAGAGATTAGCAAAAAACAGTGCATTTAGAACAAAGCCAGCAAAACAGGTTAATTCTAACAAGTTACAGGATGAGTAGCAATGAACTAATAAACTAGTACAAGTCCATGAGCACCAACAAGAACAAGCCAAGAGGAAAAGAGACAGACCATATGGTATGAAGCTGGGGGGACTTAAAGGGGATGTAAGGAACTACTTCTTTACAGAAAGGGTAGTGGACACCTGGAACAGACTCCCATCAGATGTGGTGGGTACTGAAACAGTAGTGGGTTTCAAATGTGCAAGGTACAGGCACAGGGGGACCTTAGTAACAGGGTTGGGGAGAAGGTAAGGCTGTAGATCACTTAGGGTCTATGGTGGCACAGTAGGTAGGGACTTCAGGGCAGATTAGGTGGGCCAGGAGATCGTTTTCCGCCGACAGAGTCCGTGTTTCTACCAGCAAGTACATGTCAGTGATTGCAGTAACATTGGCTATGCTCTAGCAGGAAAACCTGAAACCCTTTTGTTTTTGAATCCTCCTAGTGAGGAGAAATCTTGGAAGGCTGCTGGTAGGATGTTCCACAGGGATGAGGCTGAGGTAGCAAAGGATCTTTTGCGTGCACTGGATCTCACCCTGCATATCTCTAGTAGGGTGCTACTAGAGGACTGGAGTGTTGTCCTTGGGGGTTTATTAACTAGGACATCACAGAGGCTGGGTGGGGGGCCTTGACTACTTTGAAGGCAAGGCAGAGGAGAGGGTACACTAGTCTCCCCTTCAGAGATGACGAATTTAAGGAGTGGAGGATGTCACAGTGGTGCTTCTGGGGTGAGACTTTGGAGGCAATTCTGATACAGATGACTTTAAGCTTGTTAATTTCAGAGCACCTCAGGGATTCTAGAACAGGAGCTTCATACTGTATGGGGGGAGCAGTGTACTATTGGCAGCAACTAGCTGTGAGTCCTTAGAGAGGTAGTTTACCTAGGCAGTAGAGCAACCCAGTTTAGAGATCCGATCAATGTGTGTCCTAAAAGTGACTTCCTTGTCCAAGTATACCCCAAGGTATTTGAGAGACTCTGCCACCTCAGTTTGGGCTCCAGAAGATGTGGTAAGGGTTAATGAGTGCTGCCTTGCAATATCCAGGTGTCTAGGACCAAACAGGATAGCTTTGGTTGTTATGGCATTCAGGACCAACTTTGAACCACTTTGACAGTTTCAGGAAGACGCCAGCAAGCTGATTGCTGATAAGGTTGACATCTCAAACATTAGAAATAAAGAAGTTATGCTAAAGCAATGTTTTCTTTTTGTGTTTTTGCAGGCCTTCAAGCAGAAAGCCTCTGCACGCAATCTTCTCCTTACAAACGCGAAGAAGGTACATTTGTTGTTTTAATTTACCAAATAACTGAATAAATGCATTGTTTGTGGAAAGACAGTGGGAAGGCTTGAACTGGGGTGACTAGAAGGCGAAAGGCTTTGCTGTAATCTGCTTTTTGAAGTGGCATGGATAAAGGAAGCCGTCTGATTAGCTGAAACAAGTCACATGACTGTGTAATTATTAACCATAATTATATGGTGCATTTTTAAATGTTTTTTTTTTTGCTTCAAAAGCCATTTTACAAAGGCCAGTAACTGCACTTCATGGGTGTGTTTAAAGGCACTCGGTGTACCCTTGTCTCTAACAACACTCCCGAAGCATGCAGTTTTTGGCTCACAATTACATACCATGTTGAGTCTTATTGCTCAGCTCCCTCCCTCCCTTTCTGCAGTGCCTCACAATCTGGCAGGTGGAAAGGGAAGGGCAAGACTGGTGTCCCTACTCTAATTAATTGTTATTATGTCATCTCTCATCGCCCATAGAGATTCCATTACACACACTCCCCCTTCCTCTTTTCGATTCTCACTCCTTCTGCCTGTCTTTACTTATCCATCTCCTGGCCCCTGCCTGTCTTATTTATCCTCCTGCAGGCCCCGAGCCAATTTTTCAAGCTTTCTACCCTACCTTCCTCTTTCCCCTTTCTTACTTTTATTGTTTCTTCGGATGATACTTAAGTGGGAGTTCCCCTACGGACCTAAGTATCTTGCAACCTACCATGTACCGCACTTCGCTAATGTCAATATTCTTGGATTGCCTTGTCTTTGTTTTATATTGTTCCTTGTCCAGGACCACTTTGAAAATTAGCTTGCTCAACGGTGTTGATGCCTGGTTAAATAAAGTTTGATTTGATTTGATTTGAACAAAGACTCTGGTCTCGTTCCCCAGCACCCCTTTACCAGGGGGAGGATCAGCAAGTTTGACTGAACCTGAATTGTGCAACAGGAAGTTCCAGCCAGTCAGTGCTCTACTTTCCCTTTACCCAAGAGACACTTTTGTTTTGTAAAGCATATCTCATGTGCACGTGCCCCGGATGTGGGTTGTTTTAGAATTTTTTTTTTAATTGTTAATATATTTCTGATTGACCTCAATCAATAATATGTTAATACTGCTAAGGAAACCACTCTTATAGTTGTAAGAGTGGTCTCACATACATTGTTAGGGTTGTAGTTCTCATACCCTAAGAATGCACCGGAAACCTTTTTTACAACATTATGAGTGGTCTCTGCAGCAGTATTACCATACATTATCAATCGTATGGATGGGGGAGAGCTCCTTTTCCGTGCATAAGAGACACTCTTATTTTGTAAATGGCAGATCTTACTTCGAGTGGGAGCTCTTGCAACAGGCTATTACAGTTAGGACTATGCCGCAGGCACTAGGACCACCTGGTGAAAAACTTCTGCCAGCAATACCAATGGGGACCGCCCCCGACGTCGGTCAGGGTACAAGAGGGGGCGGACCCAGCTCCACCTCAGTTCTTTCCCGCCGCATACCCGCACGTGAAGCTTGCTTCTGTCTGTGACTATCAGTAAGAAGAACAACTTCCATCAAGACTTTGTCGTTTTTTTCGACGGTTATCCTTCGTTTACCGGCACTGACATCAGTTTCGCTGCCTTCGTTTTGTCCGGTTTTCCCGCTTTTGTGCTGTGCTTTTTTGCTCGGTGTTTGCCGCTTCCAGTACCGATGTCAGCCCTGTTCCTCCCCGGCCGGGTTCGATGTCTTCCCGGGCTTCGGTGTCCTCTGAACACTTGAATAAGTGCGACTGCGGGCGGCAAATTCCCGCTAAGGATGGGCACCGGCGGTGCGTCTTCTGTCTCGGACCCAACCACGACACCGCCAATTGTGCTGACTGCCAGGCCTTCACCAGCCGGACCCGCATCCACCGCCTGAAAGCCCTTAAAGCCTACCTTCTAGAGCAGAAAATGGATCTGCACTCTTCGGGGGGGGGGGAGAGAAAAGAGAAGAAGCGGCACAGCAAGGAGCGTAGTCGGTCCCGACACTGGTCCCGGTCTCGGTCCAGATCGCATTCACGGCCTTCTCCAAAAAAGGCCCGTCCTTCTGGGTCTGGAGAATCGCCGGAAACTCCACAGGCTAAGGCTGGCCCGTCGGGGGAGAAGCCGGCCAAGCCGGAGGTGACTCCGCTAAGGGTCATCGCTAAGTACTTGGAGGTACCTGCTTCGGCCCTACCTGCTAAGGCATGGCTCCGCCTGCTAAAGGCATGCCTCCGGAGGCTAAGGACTCTCCAGCACACCCTGGCGTCACCCCGTTGTCGGTCCCTACACCGACACCGGTCGAAGGGGCAAAGGACCTGGGGTCAGTTGTAGAGATACCGACGTCCCCGTCGCCCAAGTCTTCCTCTCCCCTGGGCCCTCAGGAGAGCTCTCCTTCGCGTCCCGCCGTTCCGGAGGCTTCTTTTCCACAGCGTGCGGCTGAGATTTTTTCCAAGGATGAGCTCAAGGAGCTTTTCTCCTTTTAGTGGGGGCAGGTCCACAAGCGGACCTCCCCGTCGCTGGCCCAGGCACCGGTTCCGGATTCTGCTGGAGAACCACAGCCGGAGGGTGAGACTTCTCAGTTGAGGTCACCGGAGCGCCATCCTTCGCCCCCTTCCAGGGCTCGTTCCCGCTCTAGATCCGAGGACCACCGACGTCGCTCTAGGGTTTCTAGTGACCGACGTTGGTCTAGGTCTCGTTCCAGGAGCCCTTCTCGTGCTAAGTGGGACCGCTCCCGACGTCGGTCTCTGCTCTGTCGCTGGTCCAGGGACCGGAGCCGGTCTTCGGACCGTCGTCGGTCCCCTAGTCACCGACGTCAGCGCAGGCATGGTCATGGGGTAGAATCAGACTACTCCAAATCGGATAGTCGATCCTCCTCCTTCTTCATTGACCTCTTCTTCTTCTCCTCTCAGTCTCAAGCGCTCCCCTGAAGAGAAGGACCTGCCTCACTCGCCTCCGGATGATCCTACCTTTATGAACGTCATGAGGCACATCCATGCTTCCAACGAGTGGGACATGGAAGACCTGGATCCGGAATGCCGGAGTTTGGCTAAATACCTGAGGCAGAAGGAGCCGAAGCCCCTGGTTATTCCTCCTTTGGTGGATACTTTCCAGGATCTTACAAGATCCACCTGGATGCATCCGGCCCCCATCCCGGCAGTTCCGAAGAAGTCGGATAGGCTCTATAAGGCCCCAAGGGCGGAACCCTTCCTGGCAGAACACCCTCAGGCCGACTCATCGGTGATCATGGCTGCCCATGATAAATCTCGGCAGCCGAAGCACCTTAGCTCCCAGCCTCCCGACCTGGAGTCCCGATACCTGGATCAGGTGGGCAAAAAAGTTTACGTGGCCTCCATCTGTTCCATTCGCTCCCTAAATTTCCTTGCGCGTATGGTACAGTATCAGAATGCGTTATGGGAACGGGGACTTCAGCTGACACAGGCTATGCCAGACTCTGATAAGAAGACTGAGCTCCTGGCCCTTTTACAATCGGGCTCAGACGTAGGCTCTCATGTGTTGAGAGCCTCGTATGACACTGCAGACATGGCAGCCAGGGCGGCCGCCTCTGGGGTATGCCTTCGGCACCATGCCTGGTTGAGAGTCTCGGGCCTTCACCAGGATCTGCAGTCCGGTATCCGGGATTTGCCCTTCCAGGGTACCGTCTTGTTTGGGCAGGAGATGGAGGCTTTGATCTCCTGTCTCCAGGAATCGGGTATGTTGATCTGGTCGATCCGCCAGATGTACTGTGGTGACCAGCGACGTCCACATCGCTGACGGCCTTTTCGTAAGTCCTCAGGCAACCAAGCTTCAGCCCGTGGAAATCAGCAGGGACAGAGAGGTGGCTTCCGCAGAAGATCCGGAAACCAGCAGTCTGGTGGACCTTCCGCCCGTGGGCCCAAGTCCTCCCAGGCCTCTCTTCCAACTCCCGGTTCTTCCCAATGACTCCCTTCCGCGCCCCCCCTCTTCTGACCGAAGTTCAAGGGGAGCTGGTTGGAGGCCGCTTCTCCCTTCATCTTGAAGGGTGGAAGTCTATTACCATGGACCAATGGGTCTTAGACATTGTACAGAGAGGACACACCTTGAAGTTCACAGAGTTTCCTCCACATACTCCACCAAAGCTCTCCCGTTATCCTCCTTCTCACATCCCACTATTAGAAGGAGAAATACAGACCCTCCTGCAGAAGAGAGCTATAGAGAGAGTCCCTTGGGGGCAGCGAGGCCAGGGGTTCTACTCCCACTTTTTTCTGGTCCCAAAAAAGACTGGGGACCTTCATCCCACTCTAGATCTCAGTCCACTAAACCTCTTTATAGAGTACAAAAGGTTCAGGATGGTGACTCTTCAAGGTCTCCTTCCCTTGCTGCACCAAGGGGACTGGCTCTGTTCTCTCGACATGCAGGATGCATACATGCATATAGGAGTCTTTCTTCCTCACAGGAAGTTTTTGAGGTTCCACTTCCAAGGGGAGCATTTTCAGTTTAGGGTGCTCCCGTTCGGCCTCTCTTCCGCTCCGTGAGTCTTCACCAAATGCCTCGCAGTGGTAGCTGCGGCTCTGAGGCGAATGGGATAGTACGTGTTTTCCTACCTCGACGATTGGCTTCTTACGGCCCCATCAAGGGACACCCTCTTATGCTCTCTCGGAGACACTTATACTCTATTCCGAGAGTTGGGGATCACCCTGAACTTAAAAAAGTCATTCCCAGAGCCCAGCCAAAAGCTTGCCTTCATAGGAGCGATCCTGGATTCTGTCCAGGGCATGGCCTTTCTCCCACAGGACAGGGGGATTTGCTTGCGAGAGTTGGCGGAATGGATCTCTATGGCACCTCGGGTACCAGCTCAGAACTTCCTCAGCTTATTGGGGCATATGGCGGTGGCCATTCCTGTCACGCCCTTGGCCCGCCTCCACATGAGAGTCCCACAGTGGATGCTCAGGGTGCAGTGGGATCAATGCTACGACGATCTGGACACTCTAGTCAGGATCTCGGAGCCAGTCAGGAGAATATTGCTTTGGTGGTTGGACCCCAGCAATCTGGAGAAAGGGGTCAGTTTTCGTCCGGAGCCACCAGGTCAGACTCTAACGGCAGACGCCTCGGACCTGGGCTGGGCGCACCTGGGTGTTCATCAAACGCAAGGGGTTTGGTCACCCGAGGAATGGTCCCTCCACATCAATGTGCTAGAAATGCGAGCGGTCCTCTATGCTCTTCAGGCGTTTCGGGAGGATCTGGTACCGGGGCTCTCTTCTAATTCAGACAGACAACATGGCGGTCGTCTTTTACATCAACAAGCAAGGAGGCACTCATTCATATCCTCTTTGCAGGGAGGCGATGAGAGTCTGGTACTGGGCACTGGAACGGGGCATTCTGCTGTCCGCAATGCACGTTCCAGGCGTCCTAAACGATCTGGCCGACAACCTCAGCAGGTCACGGGCCAGAGCACACGAGTGGGAATTGCTACAATCCGTAGCGGACCAGCTCTTCGACAGGTGGGGTCTTCCCGAGCTGGACCTCTTTGTGTCACCACACAACGCCAAACTGCCAATGTTTTGCTCGCGAGAGCACACGCCTGGAGCTTTTTGGCCAGACACGTTATCCCTTTGTTGGGCAGGGAGGTTTCTTTATGCTTTTCCGCCCTTCCCTCTCATTCAGAGGGTTCTGCTCAAGTTGCAGGCCGAAGGGGCCCGGATGATCCTTGTGGCCCCCAACTGGCCTCGACAGATTTGGTTTCCACTCCTGCAGCGGTTATCCAAGGAACCACCAATTCCACTGCCCATATGCTCGGAATTGCTGTTCCAGGACCAGGGGTCTCTGGTCCATCCGGATCTCAGATCCCTGCACCTTCATGCTTGGCTCCTTCAGACATAGCTCAAAACAGATACGGGGTTTCCCCGGAAGTGGCGGAGGTCTTAGCGTCCGCAAGAAAGCCCTCTACTCGCTCCACTTATGCTATGAAGTGGAAGCGTTTCTGTCTTTGGGCCTTGCCGCAACATTTGGATCCCGTCACCTGCCCTGTGAACTCCACTTTGCAGTACCTCCTCTCCTTGTACGAGAAAGGCCTGAGTTATTCCTCTATCAAGGTGCACATGTGGGCAATTTCTGCCTACCATGCTGTCGTGGGAGAGAGAGCATTGGCGCAGTTAGATGTGGCCCGCGCCTTCCTTAGGGGAATTCTACACATGAGATCTCCCATTAGGGACCCTGTCCCCACCCTGGGACCTCCTTTTTGTGTTGGAGAAACTCACCCTTCCTCCTTTTGAGCCCGCAGCGAGTTGTGAGCTGCATTACCTTTCTTGGAAGGTTTGTTTTTTGGTTGCTGTTACTTCAGCTCGAAGGGTTTCCGAGCTTCAGGCTCTGATGTGTAAAGAACCCTATTTGGTTTTCCATAGGGAAAGAGTTTCCCTTAGAACTAATCCTAAGTTTCTTCCCAAGGTGGTCTCTGAATTGACCCTCAACCAGTCGGTTGATCTTCCAGTTTATTTTCCTTCCCTTCCAATAGAGGGAGGCTCTCCTCCACATTGGATGTCCACAGGACCCTGAGGTATTACCTCAACAGGCAGTTCAGCACCGTAAATCGAGACAGCTCTTTGTGGCTTTTGCCACGCCTGCAGGTCAACGGTGTCCAAGCAAACTATCTCTAAATGGATAGTCCGTTGTGTCTCATTTTGCTCGAGCATCACAATAAACCCTGCGGGCCGGGTTAGGGTCACTTCCTGAAGGAGTGTCAGCTTCTTTCGATAAGCTATCGAGATATGCTATCCAGGACATTTGTGCAGCCGCAACCTGGAACTCGTGCATACTTTTATCAAGCATTACAGCTTGGATATCGTCTCCAGACACCGTGCCGGCTTCGCCTAGCGGTTTTACAAGGGCTTTGTCCTAGGGCCTCTAGAGTCAGCATATTCCACCTCCGAGAATTCAGCTACCTCCTTGCTGTGGGACTACTTGGGATTCAGTCCTAACTGTAATAGCCTGCTGCAAGAGCTCCCCTCGAAAGTAAGATAGTACAGTTACGTAAGAACTTACCGTAACAGTAGATCTTCGAGAGGGAGCTCTTTGCAATAATACCCCTCCCACCTTCCCCTCGGAATGTGCAGATCTATTTTCTTTTCCTTCTTTCCTTTCTAGATGGTAGGCTTCGCTTCCTTCTCTTGTCAGGCCTTCTGCTGGGTACTGGCGGGAGAACTGAGGTGGAGCTGGGTCCGCCCCCTCTTGTACCCTGACCGGGGCGGGGCCGGCGTCAGGGGCGGTCCCCGCTGGTATTGCTGGCAGAAGTTTTTCACTGGGTTTTCCTAGTGCCTGCGGCATAGTCCTAACTGTAATAGCCTGCTGCAAGAGCTCCTCTCGAAGATCTACTGTTATGGTAAGTTCTTACGTAACTGTACTTTTCAACACATAGGTTCCATGGAAACGGGCTACTCTGGGAACGTCTTTTATAAGTGATTTTCCAGTTTTGCATTAACAATGACATTTGGAATTGACACTTAAATTGTATAACATTGCAAAAAATCTAAATTTCAGGGCATGCCATTTTTTAAATTTTTTAAAGCAGTTTGGTTTATTGGAAATTTTTTTCAGTAATAAAAATAGGAGGTCCTGAATTTTAAATTATTGAAGAATTTTGTGTAACTGAGTTCTACTAATGCCAATTATAATTTTATTTGTGGAAACTGAACACATCTCTTTAGTAATAGTAGCTTTATTTCTATGGCACCCTTCTCTTGGGGCTCAGGGCACCTTACAGATCAAACAAATATTGACTAAGATCAAAAGCACAAGTAAGATACAGATAAAACCCAGATAAAAACAATATAAATCATAAAAGGCATCAGTGACCATGTCAGTCAGACACTCAGAAGGAATCCTAAGGTGTCATCAAACGTTTCGAGGAATGTTTTGAGACCTTTTTTAAAGGCCTTCACTGAGGGAGCCTGTCTCAAGAGTTTTAAGGAACGTGTTCCATAACAGCGGAGCAGCCACTTAAGGCTTGGTCACCTGAAGATTTTAATCTGGCCCTGGATACCACCAGGAGGCCCACCGCAGTGGAGTTCAGAGGTTAAGATGACCGGAAAGGAGACAGTAGTTCAGTCAGATAGCCTGGGCCTGACCCGTGTAGAGTCTTGTAGATTAACAGTCCAACCTTAAAAGTGATGCACCACTTCTTTGGCAGCCAGTGCAGCTCGTACAAGACTGGGGTCACATGAGAGGACCTTGAGAGGCCTGTTAGCAGCCTAGCCACAGTGTTCCGTACTAGCTGCAGGCACCGTGCGGTACCACCATAGACCCCAAGTTAAAGGGTGTTGCAGTAGTCAAGCCAGGATGTTGCAAACGCATGTACCAGTGTTGCTAGGTCTAGGTCCTCAGGGGAAATAAAAGATTTAATCCAGCGTATGTTCCTCGGATAGTAAAAGCCACTCTGGACTATGGCCGACACCTGAGCCTCAAGCGTCAGCCTCTCAACCAGAATGACCCCCAGAATTTCACCTTAGCGGAGGCCTTCAGAGAGGGACTAAGCAAAAGCCCCACCATCTCTTTGGTAGCCTCCACACCCCACATTTGGCCTGGATGGATCACCAATACCTCAGTCTTGCCTGAATTGAATATCAAGTCAGATAGATGCTATCCAGTCCTGGATCTCAGCTAGACACACACTTAGCACCTCCATTGGATTGGGCATCCCAGAAGCAAAAAGGTAAATACAGCTGGTATCATCTGCATAGCATTGAAAACCCACACTGTATTGTTTAATGATCCTTCCCAGGAGCAGCATGTACAGTGCAAATAACACATGTGGTAGGACTGACCTCTGGGGCATGCCACAGGGCAGGAGCACACAGAGAGAGAGAGAGAGAGAGAGAGAACTCCCCATCACAACACTATATGCCCTATCCGTGAGGTAAAACTCAAATCACTAGATGACTTTGCCAGTGAGTCCAACATACTTCTTCAGCCGATCCAACAGCAGCCCATGGTCTACAGTGTCAGAAGCTGAGGACAGACCAAAGAGAATGAGAACTGACCATTTCTCTCTCTCCCTCACCCTAAGAAAGTAATTTTGCACCACTGACCAATGCGGTCTCATTGCTGTGCCTTGACCTAAAATGGGAGGGACTCATAGATATCAAAGGCTGTTACGTGCACCTCAAGTTGCAGCTCCACAGTCTTCTCGATAACCTTACTCAAAAAGGGCAGGTTTGAAACTGGTTGAAAATTTGCAAGGTTATTTGGGTCCAAAAATGGCTCTTGTCAGAAGGGAGCTAACCAGGGCATCTTTTTTTGTTTGTTTGTTTGTTTCAATAAGGATCCTGTCCAGAAATGAGGTACTGAAGTACATTACAAAATGCAACCCCAAGCCCCTCACAGGACCTGACGACCTTGACTACCATTTAATAAAATTAGGTAGGGAAGTATTAGCAGAATAAATCATGAATCTCTTCAATGTCTAAGAGTTGGCATATTTTCTGATATTTGGAAGCAGGCGGTTGTGAGACCCATCCACAAATCTGGCCCTAAGACCGTGTCAACAAACTATTGATTAGTCTCACTACTCAACCCACCCCCCCCCCAAACTGTTGGAACGGATAGTAAATTTGACCAGACCCTTGAATTTCTAACACAACACGACCTCATCGCACCTGCACAACACGGATTCTTCAAGTCTCACAACATAGAAACGGCCTTGGTAAGGTTCACAAATAATGTATATAAAGCATTGTATGCTGGAAACTACTTTGGCTGCATATTTGTGGACCATACCCTCCTGCTTGGCACTGTAATACATTTAAATTTTTCTTCCGAGACTGTAGCTTTGTTCCAAAGTTACGCAAGTAACAGGGTACAGAGAACCAAAATCCACAACACTTTATCCGACCCAGTAACAGTTGCCCATGGGGTACCTCAAGAATCAATCCTTGGGCCTCTCCTATTTCACTCTTCATCATCTCAGTCCCAGCTGCATGCCCACTCTCTGGTATGGTCCTTTACACTGACACCAACATCATTTCCCATGAGGGTAATGATATATGCCACATAAACCAGACACTGCAGTCAGACTTTTCCTCCATGCAACGATGGTTCAGTCAACAAAAACTGGTCCTGAACACAAGAAAAAAAAACCAAAGGCTATGCTATTCTCCAGTCCCCGCAAACCACTTCACGACTCAACTAAAGTTGTCTGACTCATGGGCGAGCAAATCAAAATAGTTAACAAATTCCGTTACCTAGGTGTTAACCTTTACATCTCTCTTTCCTTTGAATTTCATATGTCACGAGTAAACTCCATCAATGCATGGGAGTACTATACAGAGTCAAAAACTGCTTAACAGCCGAGTCCAGGAAAATCCTATCTGCTGGTCTGCTTTTCCCCTTGATTGAATATGGACTGTTAATATATTCCTCAGCCAGTGAGTCTGTGTTATCCAAGGTTAGGGCCCTCAACCTGCAGATTCAAATCCCAGGAAATCTTACTGTATTCTGACTAATGCAGTATGGTCTCACCATAGGACTGCCCTGGAGCTGAAATGGTTAATAGAACCTATGCAAAGGAGACGGTTAGAGATTGTTTACTGGGGACAGTGGTTTGAAAACTGAGCTCGAGCCTTCCATCATTTGCATAGGTTCTATTAAGCATTTCAGCTCTGGGGCAGTCCTATGGTGAGACCATACTGCATTAGTCAGAATACAGCAAGATTCCCCTAGAAGAAACAAGATTACTAAGGTGAGTATTTTTTTCTTTCATACTAACCTCCCAAGCTGCACACATCATTGCACGCTCCTGTCCTCCGCCTCTCACTGGACAACCACATAAAGCTCATGGCACTGGTTTTTCTACAGAAGGTTATTCTAGGTCTAACCCCCCAAAGCATCCAGGAAATGTTTCCAGAACCAATAAATAGTAGGTCCGTGAGATCATCCGAGGGTTGTGACTTTCACACCCCAAGAATGAATAGTAACCTGGGTCAGAGATCTCTGGTCTACAGAGTCACAAGTTGGTACAAAAGTTGAATATATGTATAACTGCGCAGAAATCTGTTCACAGTTTTAAAACAGCCTGTGTACAATATTTAGCATCGCAGTCTATTTGTAGCTTTGTAATTAACTTATTCTCTGTACATATCTACTGTTATTTATTCAGTTTTCGCTGTTGTTACTCACTGGGCACTTATGTTAAAGGGTCTGTGCCTATTAAGGTTTTTCCAGTATAATAAATAAAAATGAATGAATGAAAAGTTTATTAAACTCATCTGGCAGTACAGCCCAGAGGTTAGAGTAACAAGCTGTGAACGAGCTTGGTATATCTAGCAGACCAGACCTGGGTTTGAGTCTCACAACCTCCAGTTACATACTGTGCGACTCTGAGCTCCCAGGTCGCCCCTGAAAACAGGCACTTGTGCCTAGTGGGTGTTACCCAGTTACTAAAGACTAAAATAAACTGTTCAGCAATTAACAGACATATTAGAGACAAAATCTTAAAATCACAGGACCAAACAGGTTGGGCTTAAGAAGTTGATGTCACATAATACATAATTGGAAGTTACAAATCCACTTCAAAAATAAATAACATAATTTAAAAAAAAGAACATTTTATCTTTTGATATGATGTATGATAAACTTGTAACTCATGGGTATTGTGGGGATAACAACCCCCTTGTTCTCACCGAGTTCATAGAGTAAACAATACTATTTATTTATTTAAAATTTAGTGACTGGGAGAGGCACACTGAGCCAAGGCTTGTTTCCAGGAGTACCTGGGGACAAAGGAGACAAAATTACAAATAGGCTAGTTACAAATCGTCTGGGCAGAAGTAAAATACAAGTCCAATGTACAAGATCACACACACACAATACAAGAAATGAGAATAAAAATCCAGATATGCATAGTGAACATGGGTGTTACATGCAGTACATTCAGCAAGAGCACCTACTTGGGCCTTCGGCTAAAATTGAGCTAGCAAGTCTTTAGCAGCCTGATTGACAGCAGGGGACTTAGCCCGGCTGGTAGCAGGAACAGGAACAGGAGGGTGGTAGAGAGTGGGAGAGGGCAAGTTTAAAGAGATTGAGTGAAGGTAGCATGCGGAGTGATGATGGAAGGGAGTTCCAGTTGTGAGGGAAGCGGTAGGAGAAAGTGGCCTGCCCAGAGTTTGAGTTAGGAGGGGGAAGGGTGAAAGTATGAGGGTCTCTTGAGTGGAGATGTTATTAGGTGAGAGGGCTCGCATTAAAGTTTTATTAGGGTAATTTTCCATGTCCAGTTCAGCTAGTTGCCTTAAGGCCGAATGTCCACCCGTGTGGACTCTTAAGTAGGGGGAGCCACCTGGCCTGTATTTTTGTCTTTGGCAAGCGTGAGATGAGATGTGATTGCCTCCGTTGCCTGCAGTTGCTTGCAAGTTTGCACCCACATCTCCAGGGTCAGTTGCCAGTCCTAGAGCCTCAGTCTTGTGATACTCTAAGCTGCTGTACTGTTCAGTATGCTAAAAAGATAAGTAGAGCTTTTGCTTTTCAGTTCTGTACAGGGCAGTCCCAATGCTAAACATGTAAACTATCTCGGGATAAGTCTGTCGAAGATTTGCGTCAGCGCTCCCGTCACCCTATCCCAGAAAGTAGTTCATTTTGTGCACTCTAAGAAAACATTGACATTTTGTGTTGTTTGGCTACACTGTTACCAGCACTGGTCAGTGTGCGTTGCTCCAAAGTGTTTTGTGATGACTGGAGTCTTGAAGAACCTAGCAGCACCTTCCACCTGTGCTCCCAAAGCTGTAGCCCTTGCCAGCCCTTCCCAACCCTTCCCAAATCCATCCCCAGTCCTGATCAGGCAGATGAATCATGGCATCAGCTTTTCTTTTACTTTCAATCCTTCCTCGCCTTTATAAATTGAATGGGGGCAACACCTTGTATGGATGAGACACTACGTGTCCCAGCCCCAGGGAGCCCTTATGCACCTGTTTGCCTGCTGTAGGGGGTCCAGGGATTTCTGCAGTGTTAATTTGTACAATTCAGATAACAAACAGTCACACACTTGAAGGTAACAATAAAAATCGCTGTGCAAGAGTCCAAATTGCCTCAATAGTTGTTGAAAAGTTTTTATCTGTCCTATGTGTAAAAAAATTGACCTATGATGCGGAGATTCCTTTTACTCCATCTATAAAAAAAAAAAAATTGGATCTGTTCTCCCTGGGTGGAAATCTTTGCATGCCCTTGACGGAGAAAATTCAGTAATATTATTATTCTCCGATATTAATTTGATTACTTGGAACCATGCCCATGCAGTTTGCTTGGCCCAGGGATTCTAGAATCTATTCACCACTGAGTTGTATGAGAGGCCACTCACCATTCCTCCTACTTCTCCCTCTGACTCCATGGGTATCCAGCAGGGTGGGTCTGTATGTTGCACATGGGCCATTAGATACTGAATCTGACATGCCAGGTAATCATTTCGAAATTAGGCACCCCTAGTCCCCACTTTGGTTCTGTTCATTTGTAGCAGCTTCCATTTCAACTGCGACTTTTTCCCCAGTCTACACAAATTTAGAGGTAACTATTTTTATGATTCAGTTAAAAATCCCTAGGAAGAGGTACTGGTAGATTAAAAAAGGGATATAACGATTGCGGCAGGACATTCACCCGGAGGGTCTCAACCCTAACTGCCATGGAAAGGGTCAAGTCTCCCCATCAAGATAGGTCAGCTTGGATGGTTTGCATCAGAGGGTTATAATTTATTTGATATAAGGGCTCCTTGGGAATGAACATCACCAGGTAGTTAAACCCCTCATAGTCTGCTGGAAGGGACAACTTTTTTTTATTTATAGATTTTTATCGTCTTTTTGTCCCTGTTTTCTCTCCATCCCCATGCCCCTGACGTGTGTGCACATGGAGGCACGCACTCGGCACGCCCCGGGGCACCCTCCCGCTACACTGCCGCCCCTTCCCGCCTATGCTACCCACAGGACCTCCACCTGGTGGGAGTGGAACTTTGGTGGGGTGATGACTACCCCAGGAGAGGAGAGCTGTCTTTCGGCTTCTCAGTCCTGCCCCCAAAGCTGGCTCTCTCCTGAACCCGGGTTGCCAGCGTGGCGCGAGGTAAGGCATCCAGTGCCTCAACCCTCAGAGGGACAGATTTGTTTTAGATGTGGGGAGGCCTGTCCACTAAGAAGTATGCATTCAGGTTGATCATGATTCACCTTATATCCAGACGCCTTATTAAAATCCACCATCATTGTAGGAGAGGTGGGAGAGTGCATTCAGGGCCAGAAAGATAAAGTAAGACACCTTCCGACAGGGCGCACTGGGCAATCCCTGCAAACACCAGGCCAAGATTTACATATCTAATATATTATTGATTGGCCTCAATCAGTGGTATATAAATACTGTCATGGAGACCACTCTTAACAGTTTTACAAGTGGTCTCACAGACTTGGGGTGTCTAGCAGTTCTCATTCCCTAAAGAAACCCATTGTGTAATTTGCCATTATAAAGAAGTGTTTATAACGGCAAACGCGCACTGGGTTTCCCTTGTGCTGTGCATGCGCCAGCCGCTGCTCTTCCCTTCCCTGTCACTGGACATCGTGGCTTACTGCTGGAGACTACACAGCCACTCAGACTTGGCGGTAAGTCACCTAAAAAAAACAAAGCTGGGCTAAAATTGTGCTACTTTAAAAAAAAAAAAAAAAAACGAAAAAAATGAAAATGTTTTCTTCAGCAGCCGGGTCTGTCCGCAGACCCCGCTAAAGCCCAGTCAGGCCGCAGCTGCAGGGAGAAGTCTTATTTTAAATAATTGCTATGGTGAAAAAACGATACCTAGCAATTATATAAAATAAAACATGGGGTGTTGTGTAAACTCAAATTTTATAAACATCCTCGGGGTTGGATGCTTGCACAAACCCCATGAACTTTGCCCTTGTTTTTTTTTGTAATTACTATTTATCCCACCTGACGTCCCCACTGGAGCCGCACCATCGGGAGTCGCTAATCAAGCCGGTCTCTGCCAATGCCTTACCTGTTAGTCTTGGTCCCTCCATCCTGCCTCGGATACCCCCCCCGGGCGGGGTAGAGGGTAGGGGCGGACCCCCGAACCATGCATGTATCAGGGTCCGAGGTCACAGGCAGGCACCAGCACATCGAGACCACGGCTCAGCATTCCGTCTTCCCGGCTCCAGTGGGGGTGTTTCCCGCGTTTCTGTGGGATGCTGAGGGCCCTTACGTCAAGGCGCAAGCTCCTCAGTCCTGTGGCTGATTGGATGCTGACCTTCGCCCTCAGGCAATCGCGCCCTCAGGACCCCAGCTTGCCGTCCGCCCCCAGCCTCCGCCAGAAGTCGCCGCTGCGGGTTGTGGCTCTCCCTCACCCGGAGGTGAGCTGTCGTGGACGCTCAGTCTGTCTCCCGGGCGGTCTGAGGTCGCTTCCGAAACCAAGTTGCCAGTGTGGTGCGAGCTGTGGTGTCCAGTGCCTCAACCCTCAGCGCCACCAGGCTGGAGTGCTCTTGGGGATTTATGTAGCTTCCAACACCTTGGGTGTGTGTTAAATTCTTGTTATACACACACCACCCCATATATTATGCTATATATTATAAACAGATTTTTTTTTTATTTTGTATTTTTTTGTTGAGAATATTACAAGTGAATTTTTCTCACTAATGTTGATGTATAGAGCTCTTCATATTGATATCTAACTTAGATATTTTATGTCATTTTATTGTGTTTTATTTAATGGATGCAATTGTAATAGAGAGTTCACTCTCAGTCTGCTTTCCAGTAAACAAACAAAAAACATTTTAGTCATTGGGCAGCTCTTATGGAGCAGTGGGTGCATTGTCTTGTTCATGTGACGCTGCTTCTGGCACCGGCCCCTGAGCCCTCAGGATTGGCTGGGCTGGCGCTGCTGTGCCCGGATGTGCATTTGCATGCAGCAGCAGTCTTGGGGCCGGTGTAACGTGCCAAGCTGCTGACGTCTGTTCCACTTGTGGTGTCGCTTCCATTCTTTTTGGTGACAAGAGCAGTGAGGATGCTGCTGCCAGTCACTTTGACTTGGCTGGATTGTCAGTGCTGTATGCGCATTGTCATGGTTGGACACAGGGACTACCCTGCCTTGGGTGTGATGTTGCATGAGCTTGTGGCACCAGGAGTCCTCTCGGTGCCACCTGCAGTGCCATTCCTTAGGCCCCTGGGGCCGTCCGGGACTGGTGTCATCGTGGCCATGCACTGCGCTGTCATCTCTGCGACCCCCACACTATCTCCTTAGTGAGGAGGGTGTGGAGGGGGATGAGTGAGACCCCAACCTTATTGTCTCTGATAGTGGGGCTGATGACTCTTTTATGGTCTAGATGATTCAGACCCTGGTCCAGTGTCTGTTCCTCAGGAGGAGCTTTCATTTCAGGCTGTGTTCAGAAATATACATTTGGCATTGGATTTCGAGCCAGAAGCCATAGAATAGGCTAGGTGCCTACAACTAGACTTTCTAAAGATGCCCAATATCCTGGTCAGCTTAATTCCTCCCATCCAGCCCGCTTTTTTGGAAGAAGCCTGCTACCGTGACAGTTGTCCCCAAGCAGGCGGACAGGAAATAATGCCTCTAAAACGGTGTCCTGTGAATATAGTGAGTGGTAATGTCGAGGCACAGGTTAGGAAGCATAGGAAAACCAGGAGCAGTTATAAAATTTGCAACAAGAGTTTTATTATTAATAACAGAAAAATAAAAAAAATAAAATTGTTCAGAATAACTATTTACAATGGCAGTATAACCAGAGGAAGTCCAACTGGGTTTCTTCTCAATTTCCAATCTCAGTCTCTATGTCTCTCCTTTGCAAAATATTGCAGCTCTTTTTTATAAGTCTGTGCAGGAGCTTGTTAAGAAAAACAGCAGCTTCTCACACAGTGTTCTTGTAAGTTCAGCAGGTGCAGCAGTATCAATTACATTTGATGTGCAAAGGGGAAGAAAATACAAAACAGCAAGTGAGGGTAGAGAGATGGCGAGAGGCAGAGAATTGCAAGACAGTCGGGGTGATCATGTCGTAGGTCTCATGAGAAAATTTAGTTGCTCAACCAGACAGAGAAGAGACAGAAAAGGAGAGAATGGAACAGATCCTTGCATTTAAACGCTTTCTCCATAACAACTGGGACAGGGCCGTATTCAACCCTGTCACAAGTGAATTTCGAGTCAGTTTGGGTGAAGTCAAAATAGCAACTTCAAAATGGGTTACAGTATGTGCCCTTTGTAGCGCATGCTAAATTCAGCGAGTTGGTTTCTGAAGGAGTAGGTCTGTTGTGCACTATATGGGGGTTTATTTGTTGGGATACTTATAAGCCAGCTGTGTGGTGCTGTGATTAGAGTCACCACCTGTGTTGCTGAGGTACTCGGATTTGATGGCTAGGTGTGTGAAATTTTTTGCTGGGTGTGCGGAGTTGTTTTTTTTTTTTTCCCTCTGTCCTTTTGCTGCTGTAATTTTGTTGGGGGTTTGTTTTCTTTGCCTTCATTCTGCCTGCCCTTCGCACTCTGTTTCCCCCTCACCCACAGGTTGCCTCCCCCAACATTCTCCCCCTACAGTCTTGTCTTCCCCCATGGAGTAGTCCCCTTCCAAGTTTTCTCCTATCCTCTAATGTCACCCCCACCAAAGTTGATTATATTATTTGTGGGGGATGTAGCCCTGAGAAAGTAAGGAGACGTTGCTGTTTTTCGAAAATTGCTGTAGTGCACATTGCCGTTTTGGATTTTCAGCGATGTGCACTTGCTATTATTGTCTTTGGTGATTTTTCCCTTGCTATAATCACATAGAACCCTCTAAAACTAAGCCATTGTATTTCACTCAGCCTATAGCTGATGCTATTGTTATTTTTGCCATGAATAACAAAGCCATGTTGCTCAGTGAGGTTACTATGCACTCCATGAACAAAGGAGCTGGGCAAAATTAACATCATTGGTAAGTGGGCTTATGCCTCAGCTAAGCTTTGCACGTGAATAGCTAGCTACCAGAGTCAGTTTTCCAAGTATAAATATAGTCTCTGGAGCAAGTTAAAGTCTCTGACAGAGGCCTTGCAAGAGTCTGAGGCTAAACAAGAGATGCTGCTTACTGTTAAGCAAGTTATTGCATCGACAGTCACCAGCTCAAAACCTCTGTGGTTGCCTTTGATGCAGCAGCTCACTCTGCAGTTATCTGCATCAGGCGGCATTCCAGGCTGTGAGCTGCTGATTTCATCCTGGATGTCTAGCAACAGATCATGAATGTGCCCTCCGATTGTACAGCAGGTGGAGCAGTCTCTTAAGGAGTCTAGTGAAACTAGAATGACTTGTAAGACTTCCAGTCCAGCCCCCTCCAACCCTCAAAGGGGCAGGGGATGTGGCTGTTCTCACAACAAGCAGTGCTTTCATGGCAGAGGTGGGGGAGCCCATAACAGTAAAAACCAACCTCCCCAGCCTATAGAGAAAGCGCAGCCAAAGACAGAGGCACTGAACCTGCTTAGTGCTGCTATGTGAAGCTCCTGCCTCAGCTACCCGAGGCAGGACTCGCCTCCCCAGTGGTGGTGGGGGGCCTCTGACCCAGCTTTACCGTCAGTGGGAATCCATTATGATGGACAAGTAGGTCCTCAGGATTATCTGAGATGGGTACTCGCTGGATTTTATAAAAAAACCCTCTGGACTAGCCACACAGAAGGCAACCCACTTTGTCAGCTCACGTGGCAGAGCTTCTGGCTCAGGAGATTGCAGGCCTGCTGAGCAACAGGGCAGTGGAAATAGTGCCAGAGTCAGAACGGAACACAGGGTTCTACTGTCACTGCTTCCTGGTACCAGGGAAATCAGGGGGCATGCACCCCATTTTTGACCTCAGAAATCTGAACAAATTCACGGATCAAGAAACATTCTGAATTATTTCTTTGGGCTGTTTGCTACCCTGCCTGAAACCTCAGGATTGGTTAGCATCCCTGTATATGCAAGAGGCATACCAGCACATACTGGTTCATCCTAGCCACCACAGGTAACTTCGCATCTGTGCACAGGGCAAACACTACCAGTTCTGAGTCCTTCCCTTTTGTCTTTTCTTGGTGCTGCAAGTTTTTACAAAGTGCTTTGCAGTGCTCACAGCACACTTCTGAAAGTTGGGACTCCAGGTCTTTCTGTGTTTGGATGACTGGCTAATCACAAGCCCATCCAAACAGGAGACAGAGAAGGCACTGGCCATTGCATCTCTGTTCCTAACATCCATGGGAATCCGGCTAAATCTCTTGAGGCCTCAGCTGGACCCCGGAGCTGTCCTGCACACACAACCGGGACCCGGGCCATTCTCCCAGATGGTAGACTATGAGCAGTTCTACAGATGTCATGCTATATATCATGGAAAGCAGAACTGTTTAAGCAGCACATGCTGGATCTAATAGCTTCCTCAGTGTTCACAGTGCCTCTGGCATGGCTGCACATGAACACAACCCAGTGGATGCTCAGTACACAGTGGTCACAGGCACCACACCCTCAGTGTTACACCATTCGGGTGACAAAACCCCTGGTGAGATCCGTGGCATGGTGGTCAGTGGAGGAAATCCTCCTCCAGGCTTCCCTTCTCCTCACCAGAGCTGGAGGGGGGCTCTTACCATGGATGCCTCCCTGTTGGGGTGGGGAGACCACTGCCAGCTCCTCCAGACACAAGGTGTATGAGACCTGTCAGAGACTCATCTCCACATTAATGTGCTGGAGATGCAAGCAGTTTCATACATCTGAAAGACTTAGTGGACCTAGTCCACCACATAACAGTCCTTCTCTAGACAGACAAGTCCGTGATGTGCTATATCAACAAGCAAAGAGGAGCATACTCTTACCCTCTCTGCAGGGAAGCGATGAGAGTGTGGGAGTGGTGGTACCTGGAGCAGGGGATCTTTCTCCAAGTAGTATATCTGCCAGGAGTAACACTCTGGCAGATGAGTTCAGTCGTACAGAAGCCAATCCTCACGAGTGGTCTTTAGCTCCAGACATCATGAGATTGCTGTTTAACAAGTGGGGGCATCCCAGATGTCGATCTTTTTGCTTCCCCACTCAAAACCAGACTGCCTGGATTCTGCTCCAGAAATTCAGGACATGGTGTTTTCTGTCTGGATGCATTGAGACTGCCATGGCAGAATCTATTTCTGTATGCATTCTTTCCACTCCCTTTCATTCAGAGAGTGTTACTCAAGTTGGAGGTGCACTGGGTCAAGATGATTCTTGCAGCCCCCTGCTGGCCTCAGCAGTTATGGTTCCCTCTGTTAAACTGAATTTCAGTCAGCGAACCGAGGCTTCTGCCACTCAGGACGGACCTGCTGATGCTGGGTCACCTGGTCCATCCCAATCTGCACGCTCTCTTCACCCTCAGGCCTGTCTTCTGAAGAAACAGAAGTGAACAAGTATAAAATATCTCAGGTTCTTTTAAATACTTTTGGCTGTATGTGGACCTTCCACTAAGAAGACATACACAGCCAGGTGGAAAAGATTTTCCATCTGGTGCTCTAAAACCTGCATAGACCCCTTTTGGTATCTGCCTGACAAGGTTCTGGAGCACCTAATGGACTTCTCGGATGCTGGCCTGCAGTATTTCATAGTTAAGCTCCACCTGTGTGCTGTTTCAGCATACAATGAGCCTGTTAGCACCCTCTACCTAGCACAGTTGCTGTTATTCAAGAGGTTCTTCAGGGTCATTTTCAACACAAGGCCTCTCATCAGGAAGCCGGTGGTTCCCTGTGATATCAACCTTGTGCTGTATATGCTCACTCGCAAGCCCTTTGAGCTTATTGCAGCATGTGACTTGAAGTTTCTAACTTGGAAAGCAGCATTTCTGGTAGCTATCACCTCTGCTCGCAGAGTATCTGAAACCTGTTCTTTGATCACAGATTCTCCATGTAGAGTTTTCCAAAGGGATAAGGTAGGTCTTCCAAGAACCAATCTTCACCATTCATTTCCACTTATTGGTCTAGGACCAGTGGCACTAGGTCCCCATGGGAGCAAAGTCTTTTGCAAACTAGGGGACCGATGTTGGTACCTGCACCACTCATGAGGCAGACATATTGATGTCACGTTTGTGAGTTGGCTAGTAACCGACGCCAGCCCCCTACCTTCTTCAGTTCTCTTTTCCCCACTGACTGCACACCATGGGAGCTTCGTAATTGCAGCTGCATAACAGTACTTTCCTCAGTTCACCGCTGTACCTAGTGACACTGAGTCTCTTGTTGTCTTTTTATTATTTTACTGTTTTTCCCTCATTTTAGTGTGGCGCTGAATTTTTTCTGTCCTTTTTTTCGTGTTTTTTTTTTTTTTTTGTCCGAGGCATATTTAGCCCTGAGGTGTGTAAGGGCAATGATGGCCATGAAAAGAAGTATCATGGCAGCCCCTCTATGAGTTGGTTCTCCTTTGGGGGCCACATCGCTGTTCAGGACTGGCATGATGTCTGTTCAACCTGCCTTGGTGCCAACCTTGACATGGATAGGTGCAACGCCTGCTTCTCAGTGGACCAACACACCCTTAAACTCTACATTTTGAATTGGGGTTGCAAGCGCCGCACCTTTTGAGGCAGTCATGGCACCAGGGATGTCAAGGTAAGATCCCTAGGAGGTAAGGTCCCTAGGCTGTTCCTCTGAGCCCCTTCCCAGTACTGAGGAAAAACCAGGACTGCGGGGGATGGAGCCAGCAGCCGAAGGGAACAGACGCCTTTGAGAGTTCTCCTCTAGCATGGTGACTTCTTTGATCCAAAAGATAATTAAAAATCTTTAAACACTCACCTAATTTACATCAACTTGTGCAGCTTTTCAAACAGTGCAGTTGGATATAAAAATAATTGGTATCAAATATGGTGAACCCGAAGAAAAAATCCTCCAAAGATAGTGGTAGTGCGCACCCACACAGGCCTACTGATCAAACAGCAGCAGGGGCTTCCAGCCACGAGGTAGGCAGCGTAGAGCCGACGAATGGAGCACTCTTGCAAACTATTCAGCTTTTGGATAAAAAAGTGGACACCCTAATGGAGCGATTGGCCACGATGGACACTAAAATTGGAAAGGCTTTGGCAACAGCCAACGGAGCTGTGGATACAGTATATAACACCGCAACGGTTGTTTCGGGAGTATTGTCAGAGAACAAGTTTTTGAGGCTTCGAATGGAACAACTAGAGAATGCTGTCCGCTCAGCGAATCTCTGCATTTTGGGTGTCCCACAACAACTGGAGGGGCAAGATCTATTGGGGTATGTGGAATCCATGGTTTCCAGATTGTGGGATATTGAAATCATTGGGGAAATTGTTAAAATATATCGCATTACCCCCAGACGTCGTCAGCTTTCGGAGGATTTGCCTCGCACGATTTCGGTGACTACAACTGGCCAGCACATTCAGGACAAAGTATTAGATGTGGCTAAAAAGAAAGGTACCGTTTTGTTGGCATCAGGGGAAAAGGTGCATTGCTTCCCAGATTTGGCCTACTCCACTAGATAACGCCACAAGGCATTCGATGCGGTAAGAGCCGGACTTCGAGCATTGGGAGCTTCACATGCCCTGCAAGTTCCAGCCCGTCTCCGTATTCAGTACACGGGCAAAACTTATCTCTACATGGATCCTACCAAAGCAGGAAAACATTTGTCTGCAATCCAAAAGGACTTTGCACAGCAAGATCTGGGAGAAGAATCAGATGAAGGGGTTTGAACATTTATTCTGACCTTCTAATTCCCTTTTTTTTCTGGACTGTATCTCAGTGAGTTGATCCCTCATGGCAGCCTTTTATTTAGATGAGTCATCGATGCATGCCTAATTTAGATTATGGATCTAAAGATTATAGATCTTTTAACTTGTTCGTAATTTAAGGCTGACTAGGGAGTTGATGTTGGGGGGTTGTTTTCTGAGAGTGAATGTATCTTATCTTATATGTTTTTATTGTCTGAATGGATCGAAGAAGGAGTGGGGCAGGGGGAGATCTCTTGTTGGTATCTGCTTTATTGTAGAATAATTATAAAAATATATAGTTTTACATAGACGACAAGCTGCCTAGGTGGCTGTATTAAGTGCTATACAGGTATAAGCACATGGACACTATTTGAACTTACTTGCATGTTTTACATGTCTATGTTTTTGCTGCAATTGTAATTTAGATACTCTATCCTGTTTCTATTTACTTTTCAGCCTTCTGATGTTTGTAAAGACAGGTGATGAGTTTATTATCCTAGTTATACGTACTATGCACACAAGCTTATTTGTCTCAGATCCAAAGTATGACTTTCTTGTATGTCAATACTATGAAAAGTAATAAAAGTAAAGTATAAAAAAAAAAAAAAAAACAGGACTGCCCACACACTCACCTCACTGAGACGTTGGAGGCCCTGCGGAGGGGTTAGGTAGACAGTTGGCTTCTCCTGGGAGAGGCAGGCTGAGAACCCCTCCCAGTCCATTGGTCCTTCGGGGCTTTGGATGCTCCTGGTGGTGAGACCAAAGCTGTATGCTGGATCTACGTTGGTGGGCACCTTGTTGTTGTGGCCCAGTGCCGCCTTGACTCCTGGTACTAAGGCCAGTACTGGTGAGTGGACTGGTTCCAACCACAAGACCAGACCCTATTTCGGCACCATTTATGGTGCCAAAGGAGGGAAAGACTCTGGAGCCAGTCCCTTACTTGCCCTTGAGGTTGTGGTAATTTCTTCCCCCAGGTGATCGGATGACCCGGAGGAGGAGGATGTTGGCATCGACCTTGGACCTGTGGATGGTGCTGATGAGGATGGAGGCCTTCCTGGGCCTGGTTCTGGGCCTGACATATGGGGCAGGGAGCCTCCAGGGAGTTGTTTCTGTGGTCGGTGCTGGGTTGGTTCCTTCTGATGCCGTTTGCGGTACCGGTTCAGGCCTGGCACTGTTCCCATGCTGAACCTGGTCCTGGCACCATCCCTAGTGCTGGGTCCAGCACCGTTTATGGCGCTGGTCTTTAGGCAGACTCTTCTTGGTGGTCCTGGTCTAGAGTCTGGGCATGGCCTGGGGGTAGGATTAGTACTGGTGAGGAGAAGAGACTAGGTTCTGGACCTGCGGCTCACCCCTTGCCTGGAGCTGGTGGAACTTATAGAGGGGTTGCATTGCTAGTTCGGGGCACAGTTTCTCTCTGGACCTGTATAGCCCTGTCACTGGTGGGGACTTAGGTTTACCTGTGGGATATATATGGTCTGGCTTGTGCCCACTTAGGGTTTCCTCAAGGGTACTGTCTGGACTAATCTGAAAGTGTTGATCGCTCACAGACTGGTGAGGTCCCCTGAGCATTCTTGCAGCTCTGGCAGAGGACCTGGCCTGGTTACTCATGACTCCCCTGCCCCCCCCGCTCTCCCCGGTATTTCTGGTCCTCTTGGCCCATGACCTTAGACTAGTTCAGGTTATCAGCTAGTGTGTTCCACTAATTCCACCTTAGAGCTGACCAGGCTGTTTCAGGCCTGAGATGTCTGCGCTGCCACTGCCTGAATTCATCTCCTCCTCTTCTCCCACGTCCTCCTCTTTCGAAGAGGATCCCTCAGTCCATCTCTTCTCTGATGCTGAGTACTCTTGGTACCAACAATTCCTGTTGCAGATGATACAGGAGCTGAATCTTAGTCATTTACAGGTCACAGTACTGTTACCCTGATGCTGTTGTTCTTCAAAGAATACAGCAGTGACAGTACTGTCATTTCTCCATGGCCCAGGCCATTTTTGGAGGTGTCCAGAAATGTCTGGCTTTGTCTCTTTGTCCCCTCTCCAGTCCCTAGGGATGTCCAGCACAGGTATTGTGTTTCCGTGGGGACTCCAGCGTCTATCCCTGATCCCTCTTCTGAGGGCAGGTATTGTGCTTCCGTGGGGACTCCAGGGTCTATCCCTTATACCTCATCTGAGCGCAGGTATTGTGCTCCCATGGGGACTCCAGGGTCTTTCCCTCCTCCCTCTGTGATTTTGATGCTGCAGGCCCCCTCTGGGCCTAGGTGCCCAGTGCACGAACACCCCCCTAATGCCAACTGTGCAGAATTCGATGCTTGGGACAGAAGGGTATTTGTGGCGGCACACACCGTGATGTGCATGTCTGCACATAATGCAACCCAGGCAGCTTATATCAAGTGCCTGAGAGCGATACTGAATAAGCTCTTGGCATCCATGCCGGATTGCGAGGTAACCAGGCAGGCCACTCACTTTTTCCACTCAGAGCCTAGAGCTGGCGAGGCACCAAGTGAGGGTGTCTTATGCTGTCAGTGAGGTAGCTTCCAGGCTGGTGGGAACCGCAGTCTGCATTTGTCAGACAGCATGGCTTTGCTTTTCCTGTTTGGCACCCCTGACCCAGCATAGGGTGCGCAACTCACACTTCCAAGGCACTCATTTCTTCTCCCACATGGTCAGGCATGAGTTTTCAGGGTGCCCTCTTGCTTTCAGACCACTGGAGCCTCCGCCTGCTCCTGACCAGTCTCCAGTCCCGCCAGCCCTGTATGGAGTCACTGCCCTCCTGTGGTTATTCTCCATAGGGGGCTGAGGGAAGAACGGTTTCCCTCAGGGTGAGCGAACCCCTTCCTTCTTGGGGGTAGGCTTGGTAATCTGACCCATAAGTGGGATTGAATGGTAAAAATTGATTCTTGGAAGATATGAAAATTACGTACTCACTGTAATTGTTGTTCTTCCAGAATATCGTTGCCATTCATTCAGACGTGCACCCACCATCCCCTGCTCAGGTAAGAGCCAGGGCCCCAGGGCAGCTCACCCTGTGTTTTTCAGGGCACATAGGTATCCTCTTGCCACTCCCTCAGGGCCTTTTTCCCTCTTGGGGATATCCCTGTTCCTTTCTGGTGGGAACTGTGTCTTCTCGCCCCTTCCCATTCACCTGGCTTTAGTGTGGTCTTAAAAAAAAAAAAAAAAAGAATAAGGATCTCTCCCCTTTTCTTAACAAAAAAAATTTACTTTTCTTTGCATTGTCAGCCTCCTTCATTCCCCTGTCTCCTTTTAGGAGGTTTTTGGTTTGCTGCTTGGGCTGTTGTGACCTTGTTCTCTACCTTGCAATTTTTCCAGCCTCTGCTAGCTGGCAGCATAGCCTTGAATCAAGATGCAGCTCCCACCTCCGATGCTTGAAGGGGAGAACAGCAGGGTTATTGATTATTTTTGTATTATCTCAGCCTGTTGAGCTGTTTACTGCCCTGCACCTTGGTGCTGGATCTCTTATCCTTTCTCTGTCTTCTCTCTCTCTTGAAGTGGCAAGAGGGTAGCGACCATGCTGTGAGTCTGGTCCAATCACATTTCTTCTATAGCTTGATTTGTTTGCTTTGCCCTTGTACTCCTGAGTCCAAGGTCCTTCCTAATTTGGCTTCTGCTTTTTAACCATCAGGAGATTTCCTCAGGTCTCTTCGAGGTCAGTAAGAGGTTCATGACAGGGCTGCTGCTCTTCTCCACCTTCCTGTCCAGGTGGCTGGTAGGTTTTGGCTCTTATACCTGCTACCCCTGTGCCACTTAGGCCCATTCTTTAGTTTGTCTGAGTTGGAAGTCAGATTTTATTATTTTTTTGTATTTTTATAGCCCATATCCTTTTCCTATCACTTTGGGCTAGGAGTTTATAGACCCCCCCCCCACACATTTTTTTTTCCTCTCCCACTAGTTTCTCTTGTGAATAACAGAACTGAGAAAAGTAGGGGGCTGGTGTCGATTACTGGCCAACCCTCGAGCGTGACATCATCACATCTGCCACATGGGTGATGCTAGCACCGACGTCGGTCCCCTAGGCTGCAAAAGATATTGCTTCTGCAGGGTCCTAGTGCCTCTGGCCCCAGACCCATAAGAGGGAAAGAATGGTGTAGATATTCTGGAAGATCAACAATTATGGTGAGTACATAATTTTCATTTCTCTGCAACCCTCCCCCCCCAAGTTTCTTCCTATGGTGGTGTCGGAGTTCCATCTTAATCGGGCAAGAATCCTGCTTACGTACTTTGCCAACTCCCAGAATGAGGACCAACGACTCTCTACTCACTGAATGCTTTACCTGAACAGGACTAAAGACTTCAGACAACCAGAACAGCTCTTTTCATCTGTCGACTCTAATCATGAGGGACAACCTGTTACAGTCAAGTGCATTTATACCTGGATTGTAAATTACCTTCACCACTGCTATGCTATGCTATGGCTCATGTTATATTGGAGGGCAGCATACATGACCACTCCACCAGAGCAGTTGCCACTTTCCTGGCAGAAATATGCCCTGGGCCTGTTGCAGAAGTTTGCAGAGCTGCAGCTTGGAAGCATAGTGCACATCTTTACTGAACTCTGTGCCTTTTTTTTTTTTTAATATACTTTTTATTAATTTTAACAAGTGAGGCACAACACAGAAAATAATTATGAGCTCTGTGCTCTTGATGTCCATGCCAGGCAGTATACCACATTCAGCAGGGCACTTGTGAATGGATTACTATCCTGAATGAGCTCTGAGATACGGCCTCTCTGGTCCTTGGGACTTTCTCTGAGCTTTGTACTCTGACCCACAAGTGGGAATCCATATGAAGATTGATTCTTGGAAGATATGTACTTACTGTAATTCTTGATCTTCCAGAGTATCTTCACCATTAAGTTGCACGCCTGTCCGCCATCCCCCCGGACTCACTGCAGTGCTGTTGTGTTGTGGTCTTCGCCCCTTTATACTTGGTTTGAGCTGTGGAGACACTGTGTTACTGGATTTGGTGGCCCTTCTTACACTGTTCTTATGTCCCTTGGTTAGTTGCTTACGTTCTTGTTAGGTTATACTGCTCGCCTCCTCAGTAAAAAAGGGTAATGAGGCAGTTGGAGCTGGTGCTGCTTTGTACCAGTGGGTGCATGCGCTGACGTGCGACATCATGTGTGGTGCATATCGTGTCACCACCCCTCTGAAAAATTCTGGTTCTCGTGGGGTCCTACCACCTCCTGCTCAGATCCACAAGTGTGCCTAGAGGTTAGAGTAAGAAACTGTGAATGGGCTTGGTACAGCCAGCAGACCTGGTTTGATTCCCACAACCTCCACTTGCATACTGTGTGACTCTGAGAAAGTCATTTAACCTCCTCATGCTCCTGGGTCACCCCTGAAAACAGGCATTTGTGCCTAACAGGCTGTACCCAGTTAACCAAAGAATAAAAAAAGTATGAATCAATGGTGAAGATATTCTGGAAGATCAAGAAGTATGGTAAGTACGTAATTTAAAATTTTTGTTGCTGAAAATCCCCACAAATAGCGACTTCAACAGCGACACACATGTTTCACAGCATGCGGGCATTGGAACCTCCAAAGTCTGAGGGTCTTCGCTTATAGCCTAGAGGCTAGAGTAACGAGCTATGAATGAGCTTGATACATCCAGCGGACCAGACGTGGATTTGATTCTCACAGCCTTCACTTGCATACTTTGTGACTCAGAGCAAGTCACTTAACTGCCCAGTGCTCCCAGGTCGCCCTTGAAAACAGGCATTTGTGCCTAGTGGGCCTTACCCGGTTACCAAAGACTAAAATAAAAAAAATGAAAAGTAATCCAAGTCTAAGCTTGGATTTAAATTGCAGCCTAATAAATATGGCTGTTCTGTGGCATCTGCAGGGCTTGTTAGTAATTTATACAGTCTCACTGTTTCTTTTTTTTTTAAGTTACAGGTTTTTTCCCCTCATTGCCAGTCTTTAGTCATGCCTGAACATTTTCTAAAGATTTTAACCCACATTTAAACAGAGTATCAGTGTGCAGTACAGTCAAAAAAAGAGGGGGAAAGTGATAAATAAAGCAGTATAATATAATGTAATTATACATTAAAACCACAAGTAGTTTGAAGTTAGGCCTCACTTTCACACCACAGTAGCAGTGAAATTGGTGTTAGAGTTTACAACATTTTACACCTTCTCGACGCTTTCACTCAATCTCATTGTTTGAACATTACTTTCACAATACATCAATCAGCATTGGGATTTGCCTTACTGTCGGGCTCTCAATTACCCCATTCTTCCGTACTGTATCATGTGGAGGTTTGTTACAGATGGAATGGGCAGCTGCTAGTCTCGACATGAGCCCAAGTCAGACCTCGAGGCTTGTTGGTGTGGAGGGTGGGGTGTGGTTGTGGTGGTAGGGTTGGTGGGGGTCGGGGCTGTTAGTGTTGTAAACCGTAACACCCAATTTCCTTGCCTGTGTGGTATTAGTTGTGAAAGTATATGGAAAACCCTAACTACAGTAGGCTTTAAACGTAGTTTTTGTGCATAAATTTCCTTACTTTTTGAAATAGTATAGTAGTGTCTTTATTTTGCTGCGGGAGTGCAAGGCTGTGGAAACATAGGGGTCTCTGGCTCCTGTGCTTCCACACATTATGAGAGCGAAATTGCAGCAGATAGCCATACATGTGCCATCTTAAATAATTTTCACCCCAAATGCTCAACATAACCTTATCACCTCACTGCGTGTATACAGTACAAACATTTTGAAATCCCAGTCGAAATGCAATTCTGTGCAACTGTAATGCCATTCTGTGCCACAGGTGCGGAAAAACATTTTTCACAGGGTTTGAAAACTGAGAGCTGTATTATTCATGAGGTGGTGTGAAAAATGGCAACGTTGAAAATTTGGAGTGAAAATCTGATAAATTGCCAAAGTTGTACACGTGCGTAGAAAAATTCCACCAACGGCGCATAACTCCAGCATTGTTAGGTATTTTTGCACCACATTTTCAGCATGTCCTTTTTGGGACCCCACCTTATGAACACTGACACTTTCACTTTGTTACTCAGTCCCAAAAGGTGATTTCGTGCACCAACTGTGCCATTCCACGCCACTGCTGCATAAACATATTTTGGGTAGGATGTGAGAAATGACAGGTGTACTGTTCATGAGGTGGTGTGAAAAACTGGCAATGTTGAATATTTGGAGTGAAAATATTAAAATTTGCAAAACTTATGCAGGTGCGTTGCGAAATTTCAATGACCTGGCGTAACTCGGGCATTTTGGGGTATTTGTGCACCAAATTTTCAACATGGCCTTTTTGGGACCCCACCTGATGAACAATGGCACTGTGATTTTGTTATGTCCCAAAAGCTGATTTCACACAGCGACTGCGCCATTCTGCGGCTGAGGTGTGAAAACATGTTTCGGGCAGGATGTAAAAAATGACAGCTGTACTGTTCACGAGGAGGTGTGAAAAAATGTCAATGTTGAAAATCTGGAGTGAAAATATTAAAAAACTGGTGAAGTTAAGAGTGTGTGTAGAAACTGCGCAACGCACATTTGTAACGCAATCATTTTTGGGAATTTTTGCACCAGATTTTCAACATGGGCTTTTTGGGACCTCTCCTCATGAACACTGGCACTGTCATTTTGTTAATCTGTCCAGAAAGGTGATTCCGCGCAGCGACCGCAAAATCACCTTTTGGGACTGAATAACGAAATGACAGTGACAGTGTTCATGAGGTGGGGTCCCAAGAACCCCGTGTTGAACATTTGGGATACAAATTCCTAAAAGTGGCTGAGATATCAACATAAGTTGAAAACCCCATTGTCAGACATAGTACGGCGCCTACCTTGATTTCTCAGTTTGCGGTTGGGCTTTGAAGAGTGCAGACGTGTCCTGGTCCACAGAAGATCACAGCCGCTGACCTTGGAGGGGTAAGTATGGGATAAGGGTGTGTGTGGGGAGGTGTGTGCGCTGAGGAGGGTCGGGATGGGGGTGGGAGATGGGGAGAGGCTGAGGGACGGTTTTCTTTTTTACAGATGAAAAAAAAATGGGACAGTTTTCTTTTTTGACAGGTTACAAAAAACATTATTTCAGGACACTGTGAGTGGGCTCCCCAGTGTCCCTGAGTGCTGGAGGGGGTTCACATCAGAAAGTCAACAGGGGATTGGGGACACCGATGTCGGCCATTTAAATACTGGAACAAGGGCCTTTGGGAGGGGGGGCATCCGACACTGGGGGTGGGCATATCATTGTCAGAAAACTACTACTAATTTAATTATTTCAGCACACTGGGGGTTGGCTACCCAATGTGCCACAGCAGTGGAGGGGAGGATAAATGCTGACTCGGGGATTGGGCACCCCGATGCCGGCGAAAGCTAGCACTTTGATGCAGGATTCTGTATCAAAAATGGCAGGATGCAGGATTCTGCATCGAATTAAAAAAATGACGTCAGGGGACTGTATTCTTTTTTTCAGTGAAACTAAATACAGATTTTGGGACACTGGGGGTGGGCTTCCCAGTGTCCCATACTACTGGGGTAAAGTTATACTTCGATGCAGAGTTCTGCATCCTAACATGGCATTTCGGTGCAGAATCCTGCATCAATGTGTCATTTATGCAGGCTTTCCTAGAATTCTGTGCCACTGGGGACATATATTTTTTGCCATAGGACATAATGGTAACAACAAAGTTTAATAACTTTGGAAAGGATTAATATTTTTTCGCCAACCCTTCAAAAGGCAAATCTGTGAGGCCAAAGTTTTCTACCCTGAAAATGTCAGCCCTGTAGCTACAGCCGTTTCTGAGATACAGGTGGACAAAAAAACCAGCAAAGACACAAAAATCTCTGTTCTTTCAACACTCTATATCTCAGAAACCACACATGGGATTCAAGCCAAATTTGGCACATCAATACACCTGCCCCTTCCGATGATGCATGCCCAATTTCATGCAACTTCGTTGAACCATTCCAAGATTATTAACTTGCAAAAATTGGCCTTTAACATTAAACACTCTCACCGACCCTAACTATATTGGCGCTACCGCGCCAGTATAATGAAATCAATAGATAAAGATTTTGACAATTATAAATCATGACATAATTGTTAGCCAGTCAGGGTTGTTCATTTCTAAACATTCCAGTCACTCTTACAACCATTAGAGGGTGTCTTAAGCAAATAGTTCTAAAATTCTGAAGTTCTGAGCTCAGTTGGCATAGTCCCATTCCCTACACAGGGGTTTCTCTAATGTTCTGCAAAGTAAAAGATTTTGATTTAAAATTCAGAATAATTTTTTTCTTTTAAATCAATACTTTCAACCTCATTTATAATACGTTTATACGTACAGTTCCTGTGCCTCTTACTCTTGGTTTCTACTCAAGTCCTTTGTGTGTCAAAACTGCTCAGCTTGGCTTTACATTGCTCGAACTCGAGAATGCACTCTTAAAATCATAAGAGACACAGAAGGTGGACATATAAAATATGGTTTGGGCCTGTGGAAGCCCTTACCAGCGGGAGCCCCCACAGTCCCCGAGTCGTACCTTTCTCAGCGGGACCTAGTAGATGGGGAAGAATTAGATGGTAAGAGAAAGCTTCTCACATGCCCCCCTCCAAAGGAGCCAGCGTGAATTTGGAGGTTGTTCACTAGTAGCAGCCAAGGTCTGCCAGTCGTCCTGTCCGTTACTGGGAATTTCATTTGCTGTTAAACCCCCCACCATGGACAGAGACGTTTAATGGCTGCTGTTTCTGCCATGCATGATATGCAAGCCTGACCAGCTTCGTGCTTCTTCTGGGTTACTGGGGGCAAGCATGCACTGAGAGCTGTAACTCACCTATCTGTTGACAAGCAATCTCTTCTAGTTTGTGTACACAACACGGCTCTAGTCCTCTCTTTGTGCCACTCATTAATGAAACCCTAAGTTAGGCAGTGCAGTGCCCTCCTCTGTCCTAAGCCCGAGTGAATGTGTGTATGTGCATGTGTGTGGATTTTAACCCCTTTGTGTCCTTGCTGCTGTTCACAGCTGGCGCACCAGTGCATGCGGGAGGTGCGAAGGGCGGCCATCCAGTCTCAGAAGAACTGCAAGGAGACCCTGCCGCGGGCACGGCGACTCACCAGGGAGATGCTGCTGTACTGGAAAAAGTATGAGAAAGTGGAAAAGGAGCATCGCAAACGGGCAGAGAAGGAGGCCCTGGAGCAGCGCAAACTGGATGAGGAGATGAGGGAGGTAAGTGGCAGAATCCCCTGTCTGCCTTGGCGCTCTTCCAGGGAGAGAGAGAGGATTATGTACTTCCCTTTACTGCACCTTCTGTTAGTGGAGGTGCCTGTGTTCGGATAGGTGACCATGTGAGCTTAGCACCTCCAGACTTAGCTGTAGTTTCCACACATGTTGGAGATAAGAAGGAGAAAGCAGCAGTGTTGGGGACCAGCCCAATTCCAGCTGTTCTGGACAATGTCTTTTGTGTTCTTGCTCCCACCTTAGTACTGAACACTCTGCAGCACTGGGGGAGTTCGATGGTGTGTAGAGTTGGCTAGGAGTGGGTCTGGTGGACGGCAGAAGCAGGTCTTGGAGAGGTTCAGCGGAGAGGCTTACGGGGGGATGGGGGTAAGGAAAAGAGATGATAAAAAAAAAAGTATGAGATCTCAGTTCTAGAGTCCTATGGACAGATATCCCTGCACAATGACAAATTCTGTTCTTTTATGAGGAGTGTGAAAAGGAAGCTTTTGGGGAGTATGTCCTGGACCTTGGGCTAGCATTCCTGCAATTTCTTGGCCAGTCTTGTGGGTTCTTCAGCATCTGCTTAGAAGATAGAAACTCAGTATGAGCTCTGATATTAGCAATATGGTGACTGAAACCTACCAGTGATGGAATAGAAAAAGCACTTGTGTTCTAATTTCTCTTATTCTCTCTCTCTCCTTCACTCAGGCCAAGAGACAACAGAGGAAGCTGAACTTCCTGATCACCCAGACCGAGTTGTATGCTCACTTCATGAGCCACAAGCGTGCTGAAGGGGGGGACAGTATGCAGGAAGAGATTCTGAGGAAGCTGGAAGACAACTCGACTCACAGGCAGATTGACATCGGGGGAAGGGTGGTGCTTAATATTGGCCAGGATGATTATGGTAAGAAGGTGCGGCATTTTAAAATCAAACTGGAGTAGAGAGTTGGGGTGAGGGAATGTGGATATCTTTCAAGAATGTCTTCTCCATAGAATCCCACTGTTTAGTCTTAGAGATGGGGGCAACAGTATCCCACGGGAAGTAATCCTTTTGAGGATGCTGGTACCTAGCACCGATGCACAGAGCACATCTTTGTGCCTAATTAAATTTGGAACTGTAATGTATCTGGGCTTATTATTCCTCTGACACTGATGGTACCATTCTCACTTCCCAGGGCTCAGAAAGCAAGATCAGTGCCGGTGACATCAGGGAAATAATGAACTCAAGTAAAAGAATTCCTAATTTAATTTAATTTTAATTTATTTAGTTGTTTAAGCAGGTATAGCACACTAAGCTGAAAGCTTTTTTACAGGAGCAACCTGGGAGCACAAGGAGGTTAAGTGACTTGCTCAGGGTCACACAGTATGCAAGTGGAAGCTGTGGGATTTAAACCCAGGTCTGATCTACTGGATGTCACTAGATTTGCAGCTCAGAGCCTTAGACCACTGTGCTATACTGCCTCCAAAGGAACATAGATGGTCCCTGAGACTGAAGCCATCCTTTGCGTCATCAGCGTTTCAGCAGCAAGGGCCTGTGGGAATTCTAGGCATCAGGGTTGGTGTGCTGTAGTTGGCAGGGTCAGCAGGAAAAAAAAAATGTAACAAATTCTAAAGTAAGCATAAAAAAATCAAAGTGGGATTTATTTGATAGGGACCTTTAGGTCCCTGCCTGTTTCTGTGGGGCATCTGAGAGTGTCCCTCACCTGCCGAGTACCCGTTGTTTAATACGGCATAGCAGCTCAGTCGGCTGTGTGCTGACATGCTACCGCACCAGCTCCACCCACTTTATTCAGTGTCTCACACTTCATCAACCTGAGGACCTTATTTTTTCTTTTGTTTACAGTGGCTAACCCAGTTGCAGTATGGCTAAGATTTATGAGTGTGTTTTACTAACAGTGCCAAACTTTTTTAGACCCTAGCACTCAGTCAGGAGTGGCTTTATGATGTCGTTAGCCCCTCAATGGTTTTATTTCGAGTATAGCAGACTTACCCTGGATAAATCCCATTACTGACACTGTAGTGCATCGGGGAGGGTGCTGTACCCTGAGGTGCCATCTTCGATGAGATGTTAAACCGAGGTCCCGCTTTGCCTGTTCTGGTGGTTGCTCAGGTGGACGTTAAAGATCCCATGGCACTTCTCAATAAGAGTAGGAGAATTTTCCCAGTGTCCTGGCCAAACTCCCCCCATTCACTAAACAAATACCACCAACAGCTTAATCTGGTTAGAACATTCTGGATCAAAACATTCAAGTACCTCAAGGGTATAGACAAGGTGCAGGGAGGAGACATCTTCCAATACAGGAGGAGTACAAGAACGAGGGGGCATGACATGAAATTGAAAGGTGGTAGGTTAAGAGGGAATGTGAGGAAGTTTTTATTCTCAGAGAGGGTGGTGGATGCATGGAATGGTTTGCCACAGGAGGTGGTGGGAGCAAGCACAGTAGTTGGATTTAAACATGCATGGGACAGGCATAGGGGAACCGTAGACGTAAAGCACAGGGAGGGTCTGAAGCCATAAACAAGTACGGAGCTTACAGGCAGACTGGGTGGGCCTAGTGGTCCTTATCTGCTGACAGTTTCTGTGGTTCAGCAAGTCAGTTTACATCTATACAAATATTCCTCTTCCCCTTCCCTTGCCCCTGGGTCACACCTGGAAACAAGCCACGGCTCATTGTGCCTGTCCTGGTCACAAACTTTCAAATAAATTCCCGAATCTTTTATTTTATTTAATACATTTGAATGGTCACTGTTCATTTTAATTGCAATTGCGTATCCAGGGAAATATCCGCTAACAACTTCTATAGGGAAAAAGTTTCATCCATGTAATATATGTAAATCTGTCTGTCTCTCTCTCTCAGTCTGGTGTTGTACAATTTTGATTCAGTTTCTCTTCTTGTTTCAGACAGTGAATATTACAAGGCACAGGCTCTGAAGAATGCAGATGAGGCTTACCGGATTCACCAGGCACGGGTAGGTACTCTGTGCCGCGTCATTCCAGGAGGCCACCTCTCCAGAGTCTTTAACATACACTAACAAGTTGTCCCCTCCCCTTCACAAGGAGGAATCAGCAAGTATGCTGTGCAAGCATCAAAACCAAGTAGTGATGCGCTCAAGTGGGAGTCGAGGCGCATGGGGTAGCTGCTATTGGGAAGGTTTGTTAACTGTGATGACGCTTTGTGAAACGCTTTGAAAAACTGAGCTTTATAAGTAAAAGAAAACTTTGCTTCAAACGCTTGCGTCAGTTAAATTATTTCCTTAAGTGCATTACTACTTGGTTTTGATGATTATTGTGGAGGAAAGACACCTCCTAAGTAGTGCAGCACAGATCAGGCTTTTGTTGTTCGTGGGGCCCCCCTCTTTTGTAAGTATGCTGTACAAGCACCCTGCTACCTGTGGTACTCTGGGGCTCCCTCAGTAAAGTGAAGGCCTATGTCGTCTTCATGTCCACTGTTAGGCTGGGCCATACGTTCACCGCCCTCTGGGAGAAGAAGTGCTTCCTAATGTTACCCCTGCATTTACAACCTTTTGGCGTCTGGGTGTGTCCGTGTATCATGCTGAAACACACCAGACCAAACATAGCTGTCTGTTCGACCTTGTTGATATCCCTCAGTATGCGTCAGATTGAACTCCTATGCCTAGCTCTCTCGCCACTGCACTCACCCCACAGACCACCTCCTGTGGGCTCAGTTCTGCTTATCTTTCCTTACTCCACATTTCCACATGTAACACTTCCAAAGGGAAAACAGGTTTTTCCTACGTGGCCCCCAGTTACTGGAACTCGCTGCCACTTGAAATATGCCAGTCACCTAGCCATGCCTTGTTTAAAAAGAGGCATCGCTCTCTGCTTATTGAGAGTTCACAGTGCAGTTGTTTTAAACCACCCTAGATTCCTGACTCCCTACGCTATTACTGTCTCGGTGTCCTCCGCTGGTACTCATACCTCATAGTTTCTACTTGTCTTACCACCCCTTTCCTACCGCACCTCTTGCACATCTCTCCCCCCCCCCCGCTTTCTCCCCACAAGGTCTTACTACCTCAGTCCTTCCTGCCTACTTGCTCCCTCTTTGCTGTCATATTCTTTATGTTATAGTTTTGTAGAATAGAGTTGATGCCTAGATTGATTATCAGCTGTTATATGTGCACTTCCTTTGTTGTGCTTTGATATGTGAAATGTCTGTATTGTCTCCTGGTTACACCAATTGCTCAAACCGTTATCCATTTTTACTATATCCTTAAATGCTATAGTATACTGTATAATGTACACTTACTTTCACTTCTGATGTGAAGTACATCGGAATGTTTCTCCAGTCACCTCAAGTTGCTCAGATTATTATCCATTTTAGTTGTATCCCTAAGATGTTGTACTCTTGTATTGCACTGTATCATCACTGTTTTTTCCTGTTGATGTTGTAACCTCCTGGGTCGTGCCTGAAAATACTCACTTTTGTGTCTAATGCACTTACCTGGTTATCAAAAACTAAATAAACAAAATAAACTTGCGTCCCCTACAGCCTTTTTTACTCCCAGGGGAACACATCTAAGGCCTCCAGTCTCTCCACATAGCTTTTATCCTCCATAATACCTCTGATCATTTTGGTGGCCCTGCAATAAAGCAGCAGTGCGATGTAAAAAATATCTGCGCTTTTTCAACAGTTTATTCCATGTGCTCTGTTGAGCATTTCCCTTGTAACCTTTCTCACCCGTATTGTACTATTACCCCATAATTTGCTCTGTTTTCCTTTGTTTTTGTTTACATTTCAGCCACCCGCCATGTTGAAAGCAGCAGTAAAAGATAGGCAGCTGCCATATTTTCTGTAGCGCTACAACAACTGGAAACTGATCACTTCCGGATTAGGTAGTACTGCTGCTTTAAATTGCAAAACAAAGTTCGCCAGGGAGATCTGCATCTGCTCTGCACGGCTAGCTGGTTAATAAGTTTCTGTCCTAAAGTGTACAGACGTGTAATATATTGTTGCAGGCACTCGACAGTTCACTGCTGTTCTGCTCGTTTACCTTGTACACTGGATTGACACACTTTAATGCTGGTAGTAAACCTGGTCTCCCTATTTCTGTATTTCCATTTTGATGGGATGTCTTCGTCACAATATGAGTGTTTAGTATCTAACAAGAGCCACAGGTAAAGCAAAGCTGCCTCAGAAACTCATAGGTTTCAAGCCTGAAAAACAATTGTTTCTTACTATCTCAAGTACTGCAATATAAGTAATCTTCTCAAACTGCTTGGCGGCAGTTGGAGGGGGGCTGAGGGTCATGGTAGCCACCATTTATTAGACTTGTTCAGCCTTAAAGAGTGGTGTGCCCTCCACAAATATTTACATACCCCAGTAATAATGAACCAGTCAGCTGCTGTGGCAGTTTCACCCTATGCTCATTCAAAGACCCAAAATCACTGGACATTTCCACATCATTTTATTTATTTATTTTTATGTTTGCTTGCACGCATGTGCAAGAAACATAGTGCCACCATATGAATTTTCGTAGGTGTGCCACCTCGCTTCCAATGCCCTGCTTCTTCTTGCAGGTGCGGCCTCACCGCACCAATAAGTGTCCGAGCTGTTTACGACAGCAGTTCAGATGCAGTGGTGTACAGTTCAAAGCAAAACACCGCTACAGTCAGCGGTGGTAACGTGTAGGCAATTTGCATTTTGCCATTGGCAGGCAATTTACATACCGTCATCGGCAGTATGCAAAGTGCCTACACGTCAGCACTGCATTTGGCATAAATGTTTTTTCTAGGAGCGTGGATATGTTGTTCATCCACACTTCTTGGCATGTCCCTTCCCCCTTTAAATCTTGCCAGAAGTCTTCAAGCTGGCTCCTTCCACCCACCCAGGTGGTAAAACCTTGGATTCGCCCCATGACGCCAGATCTTCCTTTCTGCTGGAAGATACAGGTTCCCTCATGCTCTTGCAGCAATTCGTAAGCCCTGGATTCAAAGTGTCGGTTTTGCGAGCTACTTTAAAACTCGTTGATTAGCGATTCGATTTTACCACATCTGACATGGAGGAAAATGTTCCCCAGATTTTGCCGGTGCCCCCAGGCCAAAGATGTTGCTGACCGATCCCACCTACACGTGGTGTTTATTGCCTAGGTGTCGGACATGACACCTCATCATGCACTTTTTACCTGGCCTTCCACCCCAACGTCCTGGACAACCGCTTGGCACGCTTAAAGCTGGGGAGACCGGAGAAAAGGAACCCGCCGGTGAAATCAAAGGAGGAGAGGTGGGTGGTTTCCGCGGCCACGGGATCCACCGAGCAGCTGGAACAAATGAAGGCATTTGAGGAGGAAGCGGCTCAAGCTTCGACCAATCGAAGCTTTTTTGTTCCACTTAACCTTGGCTCCACCTTTTCCGGCTCCTTCCGGGAGTTGTGCCAGTCTCTCCCCACCAGGGGTGAGGTGCCCTCGGGCTCGCACTCTTCCCGCCCTTGGAAGAGGGATAAGGACACTGGGTCTTCGACCAAATGAAGACGTTCTTGGGATGGAGAAAGGTCTGAGTCCCAGGAACACGTGGTCTCGACTTCGGTCGAGATCGCTTCCTTGGCCGCTGGCTTCACGGATCTTCCGTCTGGCCAGGGGACTGAGGACGTGGCCGACAAGGCTGAGATTATTCTTGACCCAATCGACCCTCTGTCATTGACTCTTTGGAAAGGACTCCTGTCCTTGTCTTTCCTGATGAGGAGACCCAGCCTGCTGGCGTCCCCATTCAGAATCCAGTTCCGGACCCTCAGTTTTCACCAACCCTGGTGTCTCCCGATCAACCGGCTCGGCCTGCTCGATCTTGGTCGAGGTCCAGAACTCCCTCGACCCATCGGCCGAGTAAACACAACCATTCAAAAAAGAGGCACCACAGGTCTTCATCCTTCTCGGACGAGGAGAGGCTTCGACGGAAACTCAGTTGACGCTATGAAGACCTCATGTGGCAACAGCTGGTTTTGTCTGGGCAGAAGCCGGCTCCGCTGTCTACCCCAGCCATCACTTGGCTCCCACCTCCTAGGCCGACGCTGATCCCTCCGGAACTGAAGCTTTTGGTTCCTCTGCCTGTGGGGCCAGCCTGCGTCCTGGTTCGGCCTGCCTCGGTCTCGCCACCGATTCTGGTGGAACCGCCGCCTAAGCAGCCTCAGGGAGGGGCTCCCTCGAAAGAGGACCAAACAGACACCGGGCTTCCCCGACGTCTGTCGATTATGATCGCCCCCAGTTGCCCTTGGCGTATCGAGGGAGACCTAGGCGGGAGGCAGTTATATCCTGATTCTTCGGACTTGGATGTCACTGGATTACACTCCCATCCTGGGGATGATGAGTCGTCCATGGAAGGATTGAAGGAAGGCCCTTCTACCTTTCAGGACGTCCTCTGCCTGATCTCTGAATCCACCGGAATGCCCCTGGAGTCCATCCAGAAAAAGGCGGATTACCCCCTTACGGATATCCTCAAAAGGGGGGAGTACCCCGACGGAGGCCTTTCCAGTGGCGGAAGCCCTGGTGGCCCGGCGCTTGAGCTTTGGCAGCGTCCGGCTTCCTGTCCAGCACCGTCTCCCCGCATGGCCCACAAGTACGCGGTGCCCATGGGGTCCCTGGTGGGGTTCACATAACACCCTTTGGCCGAGAGCCTGGTGACCACTTCTGTGCTCAGGCGTACTGGAAGCTCGGCCGACACTGACCGACCCCCAGACAAGGAGTCCAAGAATATGTACCACTCTGCCTGTAAGGTCTGTGCGGCCTCTTCCTTAGATATTTGTCATGCCAGCTCGGCTGTTATCATGGCACACTTCTTTCATGCCCTCCTGGGGTCATTAGATGAGGTCCTTCCTCACCTTCCCGCAGACATGCAGACCATGGTCAAACTGGTCCGTGATCAGGGCTGTGTTGAAGCAAAACAGCAGCTCCAGATGGCCCTGGATGTAGGTGATGCCTGTGCCCGCTCTTTAGCAACCGCAGTGGCCACTCACCGCTGGGCTTGGCTGAGGCTTTCCTCCTTCCTGGCGGATACTCAGCATAAGTTAGCTGACGTGCCCTTCCTAGGCACCGACTTGTTCTGTCCAGGAGTGGCCGGTCATCTTCAGCACATAGAGCAGTCCAGTGCCACCTTGGATGCCACTTCTGCAAAAGGTTCTTCGGGCTGGAACCAGCAGAAAAGAAAGAAGAAGCCATTTCAGCACTCTTCCCTTGCGGTCAGCAGCACCAGCAGCAGGCCCAAGCTTGGTACCCACAGTCCAAGCAGGGTCCTCAACAGTCCCGTAGAGAAGGCCGAGGTGCAGGTCCAGGAGCCTCCTCCTCCTCTAAGCCTGCTCAGAGACGGGTTGGGGGTTGCCATCCCTACATCCGTCACGCCAGTTTTGGGTCCTCCCGTGGGGGGCCGGCTCCACCATTTTCTTTCCGCCTGGTCCGATATCACCTCGGACAGGTAGGTTCTCGAAGTGGTCGATCTGGGACTGCCCTTAGAGTTCCAGCAATACCCTCCCAGCCCAGCCTGCACCCCTGAGGAGGAAAGGATCTCAGCTTGCACTCACTCGGCTCTTCAAGACGACATAGCTGAGCTCCTCCTCATGGAGGCAGTAGCTCCAGTGCCGGATCCTCCTACAGACCCAGGTTTCATGTCCAGGTACTTCCTGGTGCCCAGTGGACAGGGGGCTGGTGCCCCATCCTAGATCTCCACGACCTGAATCAATATCTCAGGTCCATCCCTGGAGTGAAACATGTGGTTCTATTCACTGGATCTACAGGACACGTTCTTTCATGTCCCAATCCGTCCATCCCATCAGCGGTTCCTCCACTTCAGATTTGAAGGGACCCTGTACGAGTTCCGAGCCATGCCGTTCGGCCTGTCATCGGCCCCACAGGTCTTCACCAAGTGCATTGCAGTGGTGGCAGCCCACCTTCGGCGTCGAGGAGTCCGAATTTACCCTTACCTCGACGACTGGCTCTTGGCAGGTTCCTCCCTTCAGGAGGTGGAGAAGTCCAGGGATCTGGCTCTCCGAACCTGCTCCCAACTCGGTCTCCTGATCAACGAGGCCAAGTCAGAACTCGTGCTCTCTCAGGTGATGGGCTTCATTAGGGCAGAGCTTGACTCTTGTCAAGCCAGAGCTCGGCTCTCGGCGGACAGGGCGGAGGGTCTCTCCTCCTTTGCCCAATCATTTCTGGTCGGGCAATTGCGCCCTGCCCGGGACTTTCTGCGCCTTCTGGGTTACATGGCAGCGTGCACTTTGGTGGTCCGTTGGGCCAGATGGCACATGCGCCCCCTCCAGTGGGTCATTTCGACCAACTGATCACTGTAACCCAGAAGATGTGGGACGCTCTCCAATGGTGGACCGCTCCAGACTGGTTGTAGGAAGGGATCCCGTTTGTCCGCCCCAAGCTGACAGTCGTTCTCATGACCAGTGCCTCTCTTATGGGCTGGGGAACCCGCATGGGGGACAACAGGGCCCACAGGTTCTGGACCCCCAAGGAATTCCCGATGCCACATCAACCTATTGGAGCTCAGAGCAGTCAGACTGGCATTGTCCACTTTTGCTCCTCAGCTCCAGGGTCAAGTGGTTCAAGTCCAGACGGACAATACTACTACCATGTACTGCCTCAACAAACAGGGCAGCACGCATTCCCGTCTGCTGTGCAAGGAGGTGCTCTGCATCTGGACCCTCGTAAGCCGCTTGGAGGCAGATCTCCTAGCCATTCATGTGGCAGGAGCCTCAAACCAGCTGGCGGATGCTCTCAGCCATATAGGCCAGACATCCCACGAGTGGTCTCTCCATCCAGAGGTAGCTTACAGTCTGTTCTGTTGGGGCAAACTATTGGTGGACCTGTTTGTCTCCAAGGAAAACACCAAGCTGAGGCTTTTCCATATCCGCCCCCCTCATCAGGGTTCACTGCAGGGGATGCCTTCTCGAGGCCCGTGGACCCTAGGCCTCCTCTATGCCTTCCCTCCATTTCCCTTGATCCACAAGGTGTTACTCAAGGTGAGGAGAGACAAGGCGAAGGTGATCCTGGTAGCCCCAGATTGGCAGCACCAGTTCTGGTATCCAGATCTCCTTAGCCTCAGCTGCAGGCCTCTGGAGCAGCTTTGCACATGCCTGGACCTGATATCACTGAACCAGGGGAAGGTATTCCATCCGGACCTTCAATCCCTGCACCTCACAGTCTGGTACCTGACCGGCTAGAGTTCCAGGCTCTGGGTCTTTCCGAGGATGTCTACACCGTGGTGGAGGCATCCAGAAAGGAATCGACCAGGAAGTGTTACGCCTTCAAATGGAAACGATTTTCCATTGGGTGTCAGGGTAAGAGTCTGGACCCTTTGTCCTGTTCTGTGGCTAACATTCTCGACTACCTTTGGTTTCTCTTCAACGGGGGTCTATGGTCATCGACTCTTAGGGTGCACTGGCAGCCATTTCTGCTTACCGGGCATGGGTCGGTCAGCCAACATTGGTGCAGGAGACAGTGGTCGGGCGCTTCTTCAAAGGCCTGGATCACATATCCTTTCCCATGCATGAACCTCCACCTCCGTGGGATCTGTTGCTGGTTTTGGCAAAGCTCATGGGCAAGCCATTTGAACCCATACACAAGTGTGAGCTGTCACACTTGTCGTGGAAGATGTCTTCTTGGTGGCTATCACGTCAGCCAGAAGGACGGGGAGCTCCAGGCGCTTTCGGTGGACTCCCCTTTTCTGGTCTTTCACAGGGACAAAGTTGTCCTGTGTCCCCACCCGAAATTCCTTCTGAAGGTGATGTCAGAGTTTCACCTTAACCAGGTGTTAACTCTGCCGGTATACTACCCTAATTACACCTCGGACGCTGAGTACAGGCTCCATACTTTGGATCTGAGATGTGCTCTCTCCTATTATAAGGAGAGGACGGTGGAAATTTGTGGAGAGGTTCACCAGCTGTTTGTCACCTACGCTGAAGCCACTTCTGGCAGACATGCAGCCAAACGGACCATTGCAAGGTGGATTACATCATGCATAGGTTCAGTATATGAGCGCAAGGAGCTCCAGAGGATAAGAGCTCATTCTACCCACCATACTGCTGCTCGGGTCTGCTTCCAGGGACATTCCTATCCAGGAAATCTGTCGGGCTGCTACCTGGAAGTCAGCAAACACCTTCATTACCCACTACCACATCGACCTTGAGTCACGCCGGGATGCTGGTTTTGGGGCCTCGGTTCTCCAGTCTCTCTTTCTTAAGTAGGGGCTGTGCGCCTTGCCTCCGTCCTCCCAGAGAACTGCTTGGAGTCTGCCAAGAAGTGTGGATGAACAACATATCCACGCTCCTAGAAGAACAGGTTACTCACCTGTAACAGTAGTTCTAGGAGTGGTATACAGTATGTTGTTCATCCACACACACACATACCCGTCCTCCCTGGCTTCGGGCGCACAACCTTGCTTCCAGCGGGCTTAGATCTGAAGTCATGAGGCGGAGTCGAGGTATTTACCACCCGGTGGGTGGGTGGGAGGAGCCAGCTTAAAGACTTCCGGCAAGATTTAAAGGGGAAAGGGACATGCCAAGAAGTGTGGATTAACAATATATACCACTCCTAGAACTACTGTTACAGGTGAGTTACCTGATCTTTTTCAACTTTTGAGTATATCTTGGCCATTTTTGGGAATTATTTCATCAAATTTTCAGCATGGGGTTCTTGGGACCCCACCTCATGAACTCAGTCACTGTCATTTTGTTATTCGGTCCCAGCAGGTGATTTTGTGGTCACTGCGCGGAACCACCTTTTGTGACCTAGTAACGGAACAACAGTGTCACAGTTCATGAGGTAGTCTCCCAAAACCCCTATGTTGAAAATTTGGTGGAAGAAATTCTGCAAAATTACGGTTTTACTGAAAGCGAAGTAGCAGTTCCACGCACTCTCGTAACTTTGAGAATGTTTAATATTTTCACTCCAGATTTTCAACATTGCCATTTTACCACACCTCCTTATGAACAGTATAGCTGTCATTTTTCACATCTTGCTCAAAATGTGTTTTCGCACATGTAGCGCTCATTGGCGAGGTCGGTTTGTGATTTCGCACATGTAGCGCACATTGGCGTGGTCGGTTTGCAAAATCAATGTTCGGGACACATTAAGAAAATCAAAGTGACACTGTTCATGAGCAGAGGTGTTAAAATGACTATGTTGAAAATTTTGTGACAAAAGTCCATAAAATTACTGTGTTACGAGCGTGCATTGTGCAATTTCCATGCACCCTTGTAAGTTCACGAATTTGTAATATTTTCAGTCCAGATTTTCAACATTGACATTTTTCCACACCTCCTTATGAACAGTACAGCTGTCATTTTCACACCCTGGCCAAATGTAGCTCAGACCAGCAGAATAGCGGTCGCTATGGGAAATTAGTGTTCGGGATAGATTAAAAAAATCACAGTGACACTGTTCATGAGTGCAGGTCCCAAAATGCCTATGTTGAAAATCTGCTGTAAAAAAAATTCCCAAACTAATTTCATTACAGGTGTACATTTGCGCAGTTTCTACGCACGCTTGTGACTTCACCAGTTTTTTTAATATTTTCACTCCAGATTTTCAACAATGCCATTTTTTACACCTCCTCATGAACAGTACACCTGTCACTTTTCACATCCTGTTCGAAATGTGTTTTCACACCTGTGGCGCCAAATGGCGCAATCACTGTGCAAAATCACCTTTCGCCTAATGAATTATTGATAGTGTCACTGTTCGTGCAGTGGGGTCACAAAAAGCCCATGTGGAAAACTTGGAGTAAAAATACCAAAGGGTTTTTGACCATAACGCCCTACCCTGTAGGGACTGACTAGCGTCGGGTGTGACTTGGGATTGTCGACAGTAATGCTCATACCACCCCCACCCTGCAGCCAGTGACTAGCATCGAGGTTCGCCTTGGACCCTTTGCACCCAAAATTCACCCCATTCTCCTATGTTGCGCCCATTTCAGCGTATTTCCTTATGGAATGAGGTGAATGTGAAGCCCTAATACCCCAAGGCACACCTCGACACTTGTCAGTGTCTGCAGGGTAGGGTGAGGTGAAATGTGATGACCATCATGAGCGACAACCCAAAGGCACACCCCAATACCTGCCCATGTCTGCAGGGTGAGGGTGGAGTTGACGTCAGTTCAGTACTTCAATGCCATTCCTATACTGCATCTGTCTAACTCCTGCACTTCCAGCAAGCAAACATTTGGCATTGACACGTGCTTGTTTTCTTTGGTAACGAGGTAAGGCCCATTTACAGGGGTGACCCGGCAGCACAGGAAGGTTGTGACTTGCTTAGGGTGACACAGTATGCAAGTAGAGGTTGTGGGAATCAAATCTAGGTCTGCTGGATGCACCAAGCTCATCCACAGCTCATTTGTCTAACCTCTAAGCTATATTGCCAGCCATAAATCATGTCCATCAGTGCCCTGCTCGTTTGGCATTGCCTGCAGAGCAGGGTAGATTGGCAGTGTGGTTGTTTTTTTTCCCCCTGTATTCGTGAAGGGTTTTAGTTCTTCTTGTTTGATATTAACTTCTGTGTGCAGCTTGGGTTTTATGTTTTTATCATTATCCACACTGTGGTAGTGTTCCCCATGTGCAAGTGCAAACCTCGGAAACCTCGGTTCGCTGTAACTCCAGACCTCCTTATATGCTCAGTCCCCACCTGTCCTCTCTTTTTTTTCCCCCAGCTGAAGCATTGGGTACCTTATTTATCATCATCTAAGTACACCATCGTCTCTGAGAAATTTTTTCTGCCTTGTAGATATAGAAGGTTGCAGACAGAAAAAGGCCATTGGCCCATCTTGTCTGCCCAAGATCCCTACCCACACAATGCCAGATTGGTCGGTATTAGGCCATGGGCCCTAATGGACAGCTTGGCATTGTTCTCCCCCTGTCCCACCCCAGCATTCCCTGCATTTGTCCTTACCAACCCATTAGATTTATCGCAGCATCTCTTGAATCCTATCACTGCCTCTGTTTTGACCTTTTCACTGGGCAGGCAGCTTCCACTTGTGGCCCCCCAATAAGAAGTGTTTCTTCACATCCCTCTTGAATATCCTTCCTGCCAGTCCCTAGTTGTTAAGTTTTCATATAGCTTAAACAACTCTTGACAATCCACTGTTTATCCTTCTTGTGAAAATAATGTTTCTATCACATAAATCCCTGCTTTGAAAAATCCAGGACAGCACCCTCTCCATGTGGGGACAGAGGGCTTCTGGGTGATAAAAATGAGGACCAGCCCTCCTGACATGGGACAGTTTAGAAATATGTTAGTGGGGACTAGTTGTGCACGACTGGTCCTGCGACTAGAGGGCTGCTTCCATATCCGGCACTCATGCTGCGCCTGTGGTGGTGGGCGGGCAGGGGAGGGGACGTACAGTGTGACCTTTGCCATCCCACTCTAGAGCTGAATGCATCACTCATGATGTGCTGAGCCTGTGGCTGCTGAAGTCTCCACACACACACACCACTGTTTAATCATTTGCTGAAGTCATAATCTTGTTTGTAACATCATAATCATTTCCATGGCAACACACTAGTATGTCAGAAACTGTGTTAGAACTTCAGCAAAGCATTAAGCAGCAGGTACAGATGACCTCTATGGAATAAGGATCCTGTTTCCATGCAAATTAATTTAGTAATGAAGAACAAAGGGAATAGCAATGCAGACAGTAACGAAAATAATCAGCTGAACTGTGTCTAAGTATCATGTTTTTGTAAACTTTTTAAAAAGTGAGAAACTTACTTTAAACATTAAAATGATGGCTGGCCCCAGTGACACTGGTGACCCAGGTTCAAGAATTAGCCTGGGACTCTTTTTTTTTGGGGGGGGGGGATTTGTGTCCCATAGGAGACTCTTTTTCCTCCAGCAGCAGAGACTGTCTATTTCCTCTGTATGAACATCATCTGGGTTACCACAGGCAGATCTACATAAAAACGTCCAGTTGATCGACAGAAAAGGACCACTTGGCCCACCCAGTCTGCCCAGATGTTGACTTCCTGTTCTGCCTCCCTTAGGCCCTGTCTGGTGTCTGGCGACCCTCCCACCTCCCTGTCTCTTTTCTAATATACCCCCATGTGTGTGCTTGTAGCCCCCTATTGTTTTCACCAGTTGGTGCCGGATGTTGGCACATTTGTACGAATGTGCACTCTCATCGCTGGTGTCCCAGAGAGGGTGGAAAGGACAGGAGAAAAGCCCACAGCCGGTGCATGATGATGCCACCCTCCCCAACCTACAGGCTGCACACCACCAGCCAAGGCTCCCTCTTCCACTGGATTTTATCTCCAAAGGGACTTGTTTAACTCGAACATCCTTGCCATGCAGGAAACGGCAAATGGGGCATGCAGGATGGCATCTTTTTTTTTTTGGCCACTGCTGGTAGTCCCAATCCCAACCACTGTGTTTCCAGCAGTGATCCGTTTGGGGAGGAACCCAAGGGCACCAGTACTGTCGTTAACTGCCATTGGTACACATAGGGATATCTGATTTTTATCACCTTCCTCCTCCCCTGATGCAGTTTGCATGTCCCCACTCATGCCCCTCTGCCTCACATAGTGATGTCCTGTGTGGGAGACCAACTCCTTCGACCCATCGTGGTGGTTGCTGTGGTGCCAGAACCTGGGCATCTCTCTCCTTTGTCTAGTAGTGGCAGTACAGCTGAGTGACAACACCTCCCAGCCTCCCAGCTGCCTGTTCCGACTTCCTGGGTCTGCACCCAAACCTAGGTAGTCTGCATGGAAACTTGTGGCCCTAGGATAGAGTAAGTTTTGGAGAAAGCAGGTGATAGGGCTAGGGTTGAAAAGGCTGAAGGGGACAGGCAGAAGCCAAAGGGGGAAAACAGCAAATAAAAATGAGGACAAGCAGAATTACAAAGATCTTTTGTCAATGTATCTCCCAAGAGGCATATTACATATGGGTGTCTGTAAGCTGTTGGCATCAGGACCACACAGTGTCACCTATATTACGTGCAACCTTTATCCCAACCTCCATCCTGCTGGTGTGGCAGAACTTTGATTTCAGCTACCTGGCAAGGTACTGCTTATTAAGTCTAAAATCAGTGCAGCCACTAGCTATGTGGTGGGCAGTTTTTTGCTTTTTTCCCTCTGCCTCCCTGTGCCTGATTGGTAGGGGCAGCCCCAGTCCTGCTGTTGGTGGATGTTTAGGCACATCAGTGTGGTTAGTTTGTTATTACAAAAGCTTCCCATGAGCCCTGATGCTGATAGGTTACGATTCAATGTGTTGTTACTCTGTGGAGAGCCTCTTGAAGATGTACTGTTAACTGGTGGGTTACAAACCTATTTCTATCCCATTATTTCACATTCCCAAGCAAGTTTTCTCCTAGCTCATTCAGTGACGTTGCTGTTCTTCCCATTGTAACACAGACCAAGTCATTTGACGAAGATGCGAAGGAGAGCCGCTCTGCAGCACTTCGAGCAGCCAGCGAGTCTGGGACTGGCTTTGGAGAGAGCTACAGCCTGGCAAATCCATCCATCCGTGCAGGCGAGGACATACCGCAACCCACTATGTTCTGCGGCAAGTTGAAAGGCTATCAGCTGAAGGGCATGAACTGGCTGGCTAACCTGTATGAGCAGGTAAGATGAAACCTTACATTGTCAGCAGCTGCTGCATGTGCTCTTTGCATGGCATTTAAGGCCTCTGGGTGGGTGCTGTATGATTGATTATGACTGATGGGTGCTGAAGGCAAGAATATTACAGTGGAGGGCCGGGAGGAAGCAGAAGGCGCTCTCTTCAACAGGACAGTTTGGGGAAACATGGCTGTACAGGATGATCCATGGTCTGCGGGTCCTTGAAAAGCCCTTTCAGATGATGTATTGGGCTGACCTGTGCGTGTCAGTAGTCCAGAAATATCTCTGTGTGATCTTTCCTGTCTTAACTCGAGTCAGCAGCCATTTCGTGAAACCTTGAGATAAAAAGTGATGTCACAGTTGGGGAAGTTATGTGTTAAGCAGTTAGCTCAGGAATTGAATCCTAGTCTCCCCATTGGAAGGCGAGCACCTTAATTGATAGGCCATTGGAGCGGTCCTTTGAGGAGAAATATAATTAAAGGACTAGGGAGCAGTCCTTCAATTATGACAGTGGTTTCAGTCATCATCGCCTCTCTGTTTCTGTCACTCTCTGTTCCTCCTGTCACCTCTCTTTTCCATGACCCCTCTCTCTCCCGCTCCTCTTTTCCTGTCTCCTTTCTGTCTGGCTATCCTCTCACTCTCTGCTTTCTCTCCTCCTCTATCCCTCTCTCTCCTTTCTTTAATCTCTGTCCCTCGCTATCACTTGATGTGATGTATGTATCTCTTGCAGCAGGCCACACCTATGGAACTACCACCGTCAGGCACTGTGACCATCTTTTCTAGATAGCAGTCTGTCTGGGGGCTGTCCACTCCATCGTCGCCCTCTGATGTTGACCAACCCTATAAGAGTGGGCGGTCTCCGCTTCCTCCTCACTTCTTTTCCTGCTGTCGACCAACACACATCGGACCTCCAGAGACTTCAGTCGACCACCACTTTCTTTTATTTCTCACCCTAGTTTATCAAATTTTTGTTGATTTTTTTTTTGTATGTTGGACCTGTCTTCCTCTTCTGATCGGGCCTCCAGGACAAAGTGTGCTTGTGGGAAGCAACTCCTGGAGAAGAATGGCCACTCTGCTGCCTCGGGCCTGCCCATGACATCCAGGCCTGTGACATCTGTAAAGGTTTAAACCAGGCCACTCGACACCGTCACCAGTGGGCCCTGGAAAAATTCCTCTTGCAGCAGAAGGTCACCAACATGGAACAGGAGCTGCAGGCCAGATGTCCCTCCTCTTCTCTGGCCCTGTCTTCAAGGTTACAACCCTTCTCCGGGGGACTCCAGTGGCAAGCACAAACACTGAGACAAGAACTGTGAAAAGCACCAGTCCTCTTCCCGCTCATGTTCCCCGCATAAGTCTAAAGCCGCGACGGGGTCGGCTGCCTCCTCGTGGGTGGCCTCTTCTGTCTCACATGCCCTAGCTCAGCATTATTATTTTATTAAAATCAAGGAAAGCATTGATCAGAAAACAGTAAAACACACAAACAGTAAAGCAGGTGCCACACCTTCCAGCATGTCGGTGACCCGGGTTCGGAAACGAACCAGGGAGATTGCTTTATTTCTTTGCGGAGGGGGGAAGAGACAGCATGTACTGCTGCTTGGCTGCCACCCAGCAGTTGCAGGATGGCACAGCAAGTGTTCGCTCATGTTTCTCAACCACATGCAGACACTGAGACATACAGCGTGCATGTGCATTACACTGTGCATGTGTGTCATTGCACATGGGCCAGGCTGTGTGGAGAGGGAGGAGAACAAAGGAAAAACACCCTCTGGCAGGATGAACTCGCCAACCCCACAGGCTCTGAACCACCTACTGGAACCCACTCACCCATAGAGTTAACAAGTAGTGGGGAGTCACGGGGACGGTGAATGACAGAGCTTGGAGGTCGACCACTGAAGGAGGCTGCCGGATGACACGAAGGAGCAGGAGCAGAAAGTGTAAATTAAAAAACAAAAGTGAAACAGGGTTATTTAAAAAATTTCCATGCCATGCAAACTCTGGTAAACAAAGAACACTTCCCAGTTAACTGCCACTGCTTCTTTAACTACAACAAAGTTATCAGCTGGGCCAGTGGTTTACTGATGAGTGTGCCTAGTCCACCACACGTGGCAACCATGTTCACGTTTTGAGCCCAAGGTCCAGGGCAGGCTCTCAGAGGCTTAGAACTGGCCACAAGGGACATGCAGAGCCATTGGAGAGGGATAATAGCTTCATTTGTTGTGTTTGCACCTTGGTGGTCCCAGGAGGAGGAGGAGGGGTGACATGCAAGGCACAGCTCCTGTTATGTGCAGCACCAGCCCAACTAATTCACTGCAGAGTGAAAAGTGCTGGAGTCACCTCATACCCTCACTGGCAGTTGGCTTTAGCTTTTCATGATTCCCCAAATCTAGGGCTCTGTCGTGGATTTTTTTTTCTTTTTTTCCTTTACAATTTATTTACCCAGGATAGCCCAGCTGTGATACAATATCTCGGTTCCAGTAGGGTCCTGCATCTACCCCTTTTTGTAGCTGGGTGGACTGGAGCACTGAGTGATATTGGGGTTTGAACCTGCAATCCCCTGATCCCCAAGCCAGAGCTGTGTTCGCTAGACCACACTGCCTCTTGAATGCCCCAGTTGTATTTGATTGGGGGGGGGGGTACAGCCTGGTGGTAAATGTAGCTTGAAGTGGCTCAGTTAAGAGGAAGTTGCAGCTGTGGGAGGTGAGAGTGGATGAATAATAAGGGTCCAGAACTGGTACATAGATATTCCAGACAAAAGTAGGCAAATGCCCATCTAGTTTCTCCATCAATGTCACAGTGACTTGTGTCCCTCAATGCCCTTAATTAATAATCATAAAAGGTCTACATTCGTTTTACAACCTGTTATTCAAACTACAAGAAGTCCTAATGTATTCTGACATATGCAGTAAGACCTTCTTGTTGTACTGCCCCAGAGAAGAAAGAGTTGAAGCCTACATTCTAAGCAGGCACACGTTCGGTTTCAAATCAGTGTCCCCTGGTACATTCTATTCAACTGTCAGATTCTTTACTCCGCCTTTCTGTGAAGACACCTTTGAGATTTCTCCTCAGCATCTTGTCGGTTTAGTGGTTTTATCGCTGTGGTTTCTTTACCGATTAAAATGAATAGCATTTTAAGAACTGTTTTGAATTCTTAGCCGGCCTAATCGCCATTGGGATAAGCTTTAGATGGTGTCACAGAAACCCAAAAAGGAAACCAGACCAGCCAGGTTTCAACAATGTGTGGAGTGAGGGGAAACTTTTGCCAAGGCCGATCCCCACACTGCTTGTGTTTTCTGCTTAGGGTTCGAACACCTGCAGCAGACTGTGACATTTGCAAGAATGTCCCTCAGTCGACGCTGGACAGGCGCCTTAACCGACTGAATGATAAATCGACTGAGAAATCCACTAACACGGATGGCCGAACCGGTTCAGGTTCAAAAGAACCAGAAGGGGTGCCTTCTGACCAGGGCGATACCCTTTCTTCTAAGAGAACTGCGGATACACATGGATACAGCCTTTGAACCGGCTTCTGCTAAGAAGAAAAAGAAAGAAAAGCATACCGAACTGGCTCCTAAGCAGCAGGCGGTTGCGGTTCCGACTGCAGAAGAAATTACTAATGCTGTATGCATTATACAATCTTTGCAGACCAGTCCAACTGAACTGGTGATACGTCCGGTTACACCTCAACTGGTTCAGATCCCTCTAAATCCTTCAGAATGTGACTATTCATGGGATCAGGAGTGTGAACAAGATTAGGAGGAGGAAGAGGACTTTTATGGTCCTATTGAATTGGAGGTATCTCCAGAGCATGAGGGAGGCATTTCTCCACCCCAGCAGCTGGAAGATGCCCTCATTCATTTTTCTTTCATGAAAAAAGTGGCTGAAACTCTCCAGTTACCGTTTCAGGAATCTTCAGAGGAAGAGGAAGAACCGGATTATGTTGAAATGATGGATGTCCTTGGTACTAAAAGACTGGTGATACCCATACATAAGTCTCTGAAGAGACAGACATTAACAATCTTGAGTACCCCTACTTCTGCTCCTCCTGTGGATAAGAGGACAGATAGGAAGTACCCAGTGGCCAGGAATGGCACAGAATTTCTCTCTGGTCACCCCAGTCATGAGGGGGTAGTCCAGACTGTTGCCTGTGAAAAGGCAAACATTCCATTAGCTTCCCATCCTCCTGAAAAAGATTCTAGAAGAATAGATTCTATGGCAAAAAAGTTGTACCTTAGCTCCTCTCTTATTGCCAGACAGGCTTCTTATATGGCCTATGTGGCAAAGTCCCAAAAGAAATTATGGGAAGTAGTATTCTTTCTGGCAGCCAGAATCCCAGCTGATTTGGCTGCAGATTTGGGGGAAATGGCAAGGAGTGGAAATAGAGACTTCTAAGCAGCAATTCCACATGGCAGTGGATGCTAATGATTCGGCATCCAGGGTATTGGCTACCTCTATTTCTATGAGGTTTTCGTGGCTTAGAACCACAAACCTATCTCAGGACACCCAGACAAAGACCTTGGATTGTCCTCTGGTCCAGAATTCTCTCTCTCTGGGGAACAAACTGAAGCCTATATGAGGAAAATGGACGAATGTAGAACCTCCTATAGGAGTGCTGCAGCCAAGGAAAAGATGGCCACACCTCAGAAACAGCAAGGTAAGGGAGGCAGGGGCAGGCCTTACCAGAGACCCTTCTATCAGGTCCAGGCTTTTCCTGTCTATCAGCAACAGCGTGTAATTTTAGAGGAAGCGGCAGGAGAGGTGCCACTCGTTCCAGCCCAGCTCCCCAAACCAGGACACCAGCTAAGCAGGCTCCCTGAAGAGCCATGGGTCGCCTCTCCGGTTCCAGTAGGGGGCAGGCTTGCCCACTACCTCTAGAATTGGTAGTCTATAACATCAGACAAATGGGTCCTGGAGGTGGTGGGCAAAGGCCTTGCTCTAAATTTCAAACAGTTTCCTAGGTTGAGAGCAAGGCTGTTCAAGCCTGCTTGTCAAGCAGAAATCTCCTTACTGGAAACAGAAGTTACAACCCTCCTTCAGGACAGGGCAATGGAATCTGTCCCTCTGTTCCAGAGAGGGAAAGGGTTGTATTCAAGGTACTTCCTGACCTTGAAGAAAAATTGGGATTGGTGACCCATTCTAGATTTAAGGTTCCTGAACAAACATCTAACAAAACCAAAATTCAAGATGGTCACTCTGGCCATGATACTGCCCACTTTCAGGCAAGGAGACTGGTTAGCATCCATAGACCTCAAGGATACTTATTTCCATATTCCTATCAGTCAGTCACACAGAAAATACCTAAGGTTCAGACTGCCATCAGGACACTACCAGTTCAGGTCCCTGCCCTTTGGCCTGACTTCAGCTCCCAGAGTGTTTACAAAATGCCTGGCAGTGGTGGTGGCACACCTCAGGCGTTTAGGGATTTCAGTATTCCCTTACGTGGATGACTGGCTGTTGGTAGGCCAGTCTCAACAGCAAGTGGTAGAGGCCTTAGCAGTCACTCAGAGCACTCTTCGCTCACTGGACTTCTTAATAAATATCAGAAAGTCAGTTCTGGAGCCAGTCCAGCTCCTGCAGTTCATAGGGGTGGAACTGGACACAATGTTGGGAAGAGCAAGACTTCCACCAGACAGGGTGGACAGCCTAGTGCAGTTAGTGGATTCTTTCAAGCTCCACTCTCCAAAGCCAGCCAGGTACTTTCTGCGGTTGTTGGGACACTTGGCAGCCTCAACAGCTGTGGTACCAGGGGCAAGGTTTCAGATGAGGGACATTCAGTTCCATCTGAAGACTTTTTTGGTCCCAGAGCAGAGATTCTTTGTCCAAACTGATTCCAGTAACCTCCACACTATTTCAAGCTATGCAGTGGTGGCAGGAAAAAGGACAACCTCAGAGAAGGTGTTTCATTTCTCCAGGAAAATCCCACAGTGGTACTCGCCATAGATGAATTCCTCTTGGGGTGGGGTGCGCATTTGGGGGAGCATACAGCTCATGGCACATGGTCTCCTCGAGAGTCCCTCCTGCACATAAATCTGTTGGAACTTAGAGCGGTGCTCCTAGCTCTCCAGTCCTTTTCTTCCATGATTCAGGGGAAGGTGTTGCAGGTCAGGACAGACAACACCACAACCGTATTTTACATCAACAAGCAAGGTGGCACAGGGTCCACTCTGTTGTGTACAGAAGCCATGAAGATTTGGAATCTGGCCTACTCCCTGGAGGTAACTTTGTCAGCAGTTCACCTTCCTGGGAAGGACAATATTCTGGTGGATTCTCTCAACAAGATCAAGCAGAACCATCATGAGTGGTCACTGAATCACCTAGTCCTCAAAGACATCTTCAGGCAGTGGGGCACTCCAGAGATAGATCTGTTTGAAGCCCCAGACAATCATCAGTTGCCTCAGTATTGCTGCAGGCCTCCAGTTCTGGGCACAGTTCTAGTGGATGCCCTCCTACTGAACTGGTCAGGGGAGTTTCCTGTATGCCTTCCCTCCATTTCCCTTGCTGCTCAGGGTACTGATCAAACTCAGGGGCCAGTCAGCGGTAATGATCCTGATAGCCCCAGACTGGGCCAAAGCAGCCTTGGTACTCGATACTGGTGGCCCTGGCATCGACCAGCCCAATTTGCCTCCCCAAGAGGTACGATCTGCTGACCTCTTCCTTGGGGAGGATCATGTACCCCAACTTGAGGTCCCTCAGACTGAAGGCCTGGCTCTTGCAGAGTTAGAATATGCCCGGATTGCAGCTCTCTGACTCTGTTCTGGATATCCTAAAGGTTTCCAGAAAAACAGCTACTAGGAAAACCTGTTCTTCCAAGTGGAAGAGGTTCACTATATGGTGCAATCCGTCAGGTGTGGAGCCACAAGGGATGGGCATTCCACTCATACTAGATTATTTCGCTCATCTACATTATCTAGGCCTTAGGCCTTCTACTTTGAGGGTGCATTTGGCAGCAGTTTCTGCTTATTTGTCAGCAGGGAAATCTTCTTCCTTAGCCTCTGATCCTATATTTAAATGATTCTTTAAGGGGCTACTGCATTTACACCCCCTTCATAGGGAGTCTACCCCGTCATGGGACCTAAATATATGCATAGCACAGTTGATGCAACTCCCCTTCGAACCTATGTTCTCAGCAGAGTTAAAGTATGTGACATGGAAAACTGTTTTTAGTAGCCATCACTTCAGCAAGACGTATAAGTGAACTACAGGCCTTATCTGTGGAGCCTAACTGTATCTGTTTTCATAATGATAAAGTGGTTATCAGAACAAATAGGAAGTTCCTACCTAAAGTGGTCTCAGAGTTTCACCTTAACCAGTCCATGAACTTACCTGTCTTTTTCACTGAACACTCTAGTTCAGGGGAGCGTAGGCTGCATAGCCTAGATGTAAAGAGGGCTACCAGCTACTATTTGGATCTGACCAGAGGCCATGGGGTGACAATAGCCAGTTATTCCTTACCTATGGTGAAGTGGGCAGGGGCAAACCTGCCACTAAAAGGACCATTGCAAGATGGAAAGTGTCATGTCTAAAACTGTGGGAGAATTCAAGAATGCATGGGACAGACATAAGGCAATTTTTGTGGGGGGCAGGAAGATATAGGCTGTTGGTTAACTAGGATCTGCGGCCTATCCTGTAGGTAGGGAAATGGGCAGACTAGATGGGCCTAGCGGTCCTTATCTGCCGTCAAAGTCTATGTTTCTATGCATCCAGTTTTGTTATCAGAAACTAGGGAAGGACCCCCCCGTGGGCCTCAGGGCTCATTCTACCAGTGGCACAGCTGACACTACAGCAGCTGCAAGGGATATCCCTTTGTCAGAAATCTGTAAAGCAGCTACCTGGAAAACTGTAAGCACATTTACCAAGCATTACAGCCTGGATGTGCTGGCAAGAAGTGATGCCAGGTTTGGAACAGCAATATTGCAGAACCTCTTTCCTAAGTAGGTACTGTGCCTTCCTCCAAGGGAACTGCTTGGTAGTCTGCATATGTTAGAATACATGAGGACTTCTTGTAGTTTGAAGAAAAAAATACTTACTACAGTAATGTTGTTTTTTCTAAGGGAGTCCTAATGTATTCTGAACTGCCACCCTGCCAGAACCTGAGGTCTCTGCACTCCAGCTCATACACTGTTGTTGTTTTACTTGGAAGTTGTTTTTGCTCTAGAGGGCATCTGTGGCTTGAGTTTTTAGCCCGCACTGGGGTTGGTAGGGTTTTAGGAAAAGTTTCTATGTAAGTGCTTTAAGCATTTTCAATTGTTTTTCAATCTATTTTAAGCTTTCTTGGGTTGCTTGTAAGAATCTGATGGTTGAGTAGAATGTACCAGGGGACATTGATTTGAAACTGAGCGTGTGCCTACTTAGAATGTAGGCTTTAACTCTTTCCTCTCCGGGGCAGTGCAACAAGATGGTCTTACTGCATATGTCAGAATACATTAGGACTCCTTTAGAAGAAACAACATTACTGTGGTAAGTAATTTTTTCTTTTCTTACTACCCCCCACCGCTAGAGAGAGAGTATTTCAAGTTGCCACCACCCTTCAGGGCAAATCAAGTTTTCCCCTTTTGTGTTTAAGTTTTTCCCTCTTAGTTGGTGATCATTGCCAAATGCATGTACCTGTGTGTCTGATACAAAAGATTTTGTCTGGGTTCCCATGTGCCTTATACAGTATAACAGAATCATGTCTCCTCTCATTCGTCTCCTCTAATTTGTGGTAGTTTAGTTCCTTTATTCTTACATCATAATCTTTCTCCCCCAAGTCCTGGATTAGAATAGAGTACAATAATATTAATTTTCATAGATAAAAATAATGCTTAAAACACAGCTAAAATCAGGCCCGTTGGTGCAGTGGTAGGTCTTCCACTCATGACACCAGAAACCCGGGCTCAGAAATTAGCCTGGGTCATTGGGGGCCGGCTGGGGGAGGAAGATCGAGTGTCCCAGAGGATGTTCCCCTCCTGGGAGGGAAGGCAGCTAACTCCGCTGCTGTGCTGCCATCTACGTGATCATAGGTGGCAGCGCAAGTGGAGTGGGGTGACACCATCTGGTGCCATGCTTTACTCGCTTGTGTATGTGTACATCTGCATCCTAGTTGCCAGCGTCTTAAAGGATGGGGCGGAAAAATGGAAAAGTCCTGGCCAGAGGCAAGATGACAATCCGACCTCCCGCAGGTACCGGTGACATGGCCTTTCTCCAGTCTGGATCCTGAGCTGTAACAGGAGACTGGGGACTCCATTGCCCACACCACAGGTTGGGGGGGGGGTACTGTGGAGGACAGGAGTTGAGGTAAGTCCATGGAAGCTGGGTGACGGGCTGAGGAGGTTGGAGTAGAAGGGGAACATGACTGAAGATGAGGTTCATAAATAGAATAACAAAAAAAAAAAAAAACCTGCGAAAGTAGTTACAGTGAAAATGTGTATTTGCTAGCCTCTCAAATAGTATATAATGAGCAGTAACTGTTTGGATTTTTTTGTCGTGAAGTGTTCCTTTCTTTTCTACATATGTCCTCCCCACCAGCATCACTAGACTATTCTCCATGCACTGCTGGCCAACCACACTGGCCCATCTACCACTAACCTTCTGCTGCTGATCCTGGAGGGGGGGCTGTCCTCCCCACGCCCTGTACCAAGGAGCCATTTGAGCGAGGGGTGGGAGCTTCATGGTGTGAAGTCCGAGTGTGCTGGCAGCCATCACACTAATGGTTGGTGGGTTTTTACTCCTGTTTTTTTTCTTCCAACAGTGTTGACCGTAGGCTGTCATCAGTCTCGCACAACACAGCGCAATATGTGCATGCACAACCCTTTGCGAGGGAGCAGGCAGGCTGGCCGGTACACTATAAGGGGTTACTGCATCAGCAGTTGCCAGTGTCTCCCTCCCTGGGTTGGCTCAGGCTGCAAGCAGCAGCACTCCCAAGCCCGTGCCACAGCCATCCCGGCTTCTGAGTCTGCTATTGGCCCCAGGTTGCTGGCGCGCCATTTGGAGCAGCAGCACTCCCAAGTCTGTGTCGCAACTAGTTGCGGCTCCTGAGTCTGCTTTTGAACCGAGGTCACCGGCATGTCATTGGGTGGCCCCTGTGGATTGCCACTTTAAATAAACAGAGAAGACTTGGATACCAGGAGAATTAGAGAGAAGTAACAAAGTTTAATAGTAATTGAAAGTGTAAGGGTTAATGCTGTGTGCTTATATTGTTGTTATAATTTTATTTGTATTAATTGTGATGTATTATATGTATGTTCATTGCAATGTACGTCCTGTTTTGCAATACAGTCGATCCTGTAAAAGGGCCATCCAGTGCTTTTTACTCTGTCAACGTAATTTTAAATAAAGAAGAATTTCACTACAAACAGAATTTCCACATATTGGAGTTCACTATAACTCTGCGCTTCCACAGATAGGATTGACTTACATATGGCGAACAGGGTTGATCTGTTGAGAGCCTTACTGCAGTTTGTAATAAAAGCATTTGTGGCCCCTTCCTCTTTCCCAACAGGGTATCAATGGAATCCTGGCTGACGAGATGGGACTGGGGAAGACCGTGCAGAGCATCGCCCTCCTGGCTCACCTTGCTGAGGTATGTTCAGTCTAAATGCTGGCTACATGGAGAGGTCAGACGGATAAAAGGGGCTTTCTTAGATGCAGACAAAACAGAGACCTGGGGGCTCTGTATAAAACAATGGTGTGTACTTTACCTCGAAGTCTGAGATTCAGTGTCAGGGCAAAACAACAGGGTCCGAAAGATTGCGGAGTGTGTGCCACCTCTCTTATGGGCTTCTGTGCTTGCTAACTGTATTAAAACAAAACTGCTCAGAGTTTCCTGAGCTTTGTTTCGTTTACGTCCCCAGAATGAAAAGCATGTTCTAATATCCAAGAAAGCCCGAGCAAAAAAACAGGATCTGCAAGGAGACTGTGAGGAGGTCAGTACCAAAGTTAAATTACTGAAAGACAAGGGTCTAAATACAACAATAAACAACCTTTATTCAAACATGTCGTTATAAAAATGGGAACAGCTCACCCACATATATGGTTTAACACACAGTGTCTCTTGGCTAGATGCATGCATCTTCTAGTCACTTCCGGATTTGTAAATTATATCCATGCTAGCACACTAGTGTCTGAGTCACATACCCTAGAGTGACAAGACCATAGCCAAAATGGGCTACAATACAGTTAAAGCACACTGTTTTATAACTATTTGTTTTCCAAACCAGAAAGAAACAAACTGGTGACTTACACGAGCATCGATCATGCCGAGAAGGCCAGGTGATTGCATGATTACACTTGGACACTAGTGTACTAGGATCCATATATGTGGGTAAGCTGTACCAGTTTTTATAACAACATGTTTGAATAAAAGTTGTTTATTGCTGTATTTAGACCCTTGTCTTTCAGTAATTTAACTTTGGTGCTGACGACCTCACGGTCTCCTTGTAGACCCTGTTGCTTTGCTTGGGCTTTCTTGGATATCAGAACGTACTTTTCATTCTGGGAAAGTAAGCAAAACAAAGCCAGGGAAACTCAGAGCAGTTTTGTTTTAATGCAGTTAGCAAGCACATAAGTCCCTGATAGAGGCGGCACACATTTAGCAATCTTGTTAACTCTCTTTCTTCCTATCAGCAGGCTCTGAAAATATTATGCTGTGACAATGATGCTGAAGCTTTCCAGGGTCTTTTTATTTTATTTTTCCATTTTTGTTGGGGTGGAAGTGCACAGATACAAGAAGATTCTGAACGTTACAAATTGCGAGTTTCTGCCATGTCTTCCTCAGGAAACTAGACTGTATGTAGATATATGGTGCAGAGAATCAGACAGACTGTCTGTGCTCCAGAGGGTTCTCCCCCTGTGGGCCCTGAAGGGCCAGTATATCCCATCATAGTATTATGGTGCTGTGGAATTATCTCTGGGGAGGCCAGGCGCAATGCCAGCTGAACCGGTTATCATAATCCAGGGTTCATTCCACAGTGGAAAGTAGACGCAGACCACTCAGCAGAACTTTCATTTCTTTGTGCTGTTAACACTGGGGCAAAGGAGCAGAATAGGGAGCTAGACTGAGTCACCCTCTAACACTTCAGGCTGGTCTCTCCAGTTTCAGATTACACAGGCAGGTGGAGATGTGAAGAGATTTCCTACACTATACTCAAGACTCCCAATTGCACTGTACCTAACCTGCAGCCAGTGTGTTCTTTCTTTTCCCTTTAGCGCCCCTCACCCCATGGCTGTCTTGCTGCCTTCCAGCCTCCATCTTCTGCTCTGTACCACATCTGGGCCCCACAGCTCCAAGGCTGCCTCTCTGCCCCATCACCCATCATTGGAATGGGGCGCAAGAGTACCTGGTGGGTTGAAGTGGGGGGTCATCATGGAGGCAGCTGTCAGGGTTTTTCACCCTGTTTTCTTCCCTTATCCCCCCCCTTCCCCGGTTCCCAGCCCTATCCCTGTCATCCCTGCCTCTTACCCTGACCCCTCCTACCTATGGACTTACCCTTCCATTGTGGAGCGATGGAGAGGCGCCCTTGCTCCTCACTGACTACAGAGTTCTTGGGGGCAGGAGGGCAGTTGACAAAACCGGGCCTGAGAGGCTGGCGGCACATCATCCCGTAATGCTTGTGGATTCCCTACCAGTCAGTTTCTGACCCTTATTATTAATTTTCTCAAGCCCAAGCGCATGACAGATATTTTATATATGCTGTAAACTATAGTTCCAAAGTCTTCTGCTTGCTGGTTCATATATTGCTTTCTTTTGTTTGTTCTTCCAGAGGGAGAACATCTGGGGTCCGTTCCTGATTATCTCTCCAGCCTCCACCCTCAATAACTGGCATCAGGAATTCACCAGATTTGTTCCAAATTTCAAGGTAAGGAACTGACGCAAGATGAGGTCACAGCTCAGCCCTAAAGTTCAACCCTCATTGTTTTAAAACAAAACAGGTATAACACACTGAACACCTGCAGAAGTACAGCACTGGATTCCTAGCCTGTTCCTCATGCTGCCTAAAAAATCAGACAATACCTTTATTAAAGAGCACTGGATGTCCCAGGCAGACTTTGAAAATCTATTTATGCACAATCGGCAAATATTTCATAATGACTGATTGTGTCTGATAGCTACCAGAAATCAGACCCTGTATTCTCTATATCAGTCAGGTATGACTTCACACCAGCTTGATATGGGAAAGACACAGCGCTCCATCACCCGCCCAGGAAGCCATTGTCACATACCTGTGACGGTGATTTCTGCTTCCTTGCGCTTTCATTCTCTTTTTGTACATGCTCACTTGCTCACTCTTGTTTTTTTTTTTTTGTATACAATTTTGTATTTTTGCTGTTAATCTGTTTCTAGGGACATGGATATGTTGTTCATCCACACTCATTGGCAGGTATCCTTGCCGCTTTAAATCTTGCCGGAAGGTCTTCAAGCTTGCTCCTCCCACCCACCCGGGTGGTATAACTCTCGGCTCCGCCCCATGACGCTAGATCTTCCTTACCGCTTGGAAGCTCAGGTTCCCTCCTTAACGCTCTGCGTTTGAGACTGATTTCTATTTCTCCGTTTGCGGATTTAAAAATAAATTTTGCGAAAGACTTCAGTCTTGATCCCTATGACTGCGATGGACAAATCGACTCCAGTTTCGGAGATGCCCATGCGGGAGAAGATGTCTCGGACGGATCCACACTCCATGTGTCACTGCTTAGGCCTTGAGCACGACCCGCGGGCTTGCGACCTGTGCTCATCTTTCTCGGCCTCGTCCTCGAGACCGTGCTGCCCGATTGCAACTGGGCGTCCAGCGTTCCCTCGGTGAAGTCCAAGGAGGCCCGGTTGGCGGTGTCCACGCGGCGGCGGCTTTCGGCGGATCAGCTCGAGCGGATGGTCGCCTCAAGAGGAGGCGGCGGGTCAGATCTTCCTCGGCCGCTGCATTTATCCCGCCTTCTGGGTTCTTCCTACACGGCTTCTTTTAAGGAGCTTTGTCTGTCCCTCTCCACTAAGGGAGAAGGGCCTACGTCTGCTGGACCTTATTCTCGGTCCAAAAAGAGGGACAGGGTAAGTCCCTCCGTCGACGCTCTTGGGAGCGGGAAAGGTCCCTCTCCCCGGGCCGTCGACCGTCGGCTTCGGTCGACCGCTCGGCTTCGGCCACTGGCCTCACGGTGTCCCCGTCAGGTCAGTTGACCGAGACTCCCACCGATGAAGTCGAGATTTTTCTCGACCCATTGGACGGGCTGTCGCCTTTAGCAGCCGAGATTCCCCTCTCCCCGGTTCCCCCGGGAGGAGTTGAGGATCCCGTGGGCTCGCCTGTGCCTCCGGTTCCGGAGCCCTCGGATGGACCATCCGAGCCGAAGGGAGTGCCGGTTCCGGCCGACACCTCCCCGCACCGACCTCGGAAATTCCGGGACTCTCGGTCTCGGTCTCGGACCTCTTCGCGGTCCAGCCGATCCCACCGTCATAGGCGGTCTCGGTCTCGGCACCGCGGTAAGCGGCGTCGCTGCTCGTCCTCGTCCTCCTCCTCGGATGAGGGGAGGCTTCCGCGTAAATTACGTCGACGGTACGAGGACCTTATGTTGCAACAGCTCCTCCTGGCCGGGAATAAGCCGACCCCGTCGCCTTCCCCGGCCATTAAGTGGCTGTCACCGGAGCGGCCGACACAACCCCTCGACTTATCCGAGGAGCCTATACCCAGGCCGGTTGTTCGGCCAAAACCAGCTGCTCCACCGATTCCGTGGAACCTCCGCTCCACAGCCACCAATTGGGTCTCCACCAAGGATTCTCGGTCGGCTAAGGGTCTACCCCATCGGTTGTCAGTTACCCTCACTCCCGACCGACCTCGGCAGGTGAAGGGTGGCTCAGGCCAGAGGCAGTTTTCGAGGACTCTTCCGAGTCCGAAGATGATTCCTCCTTTTCTCCAAGCGACTGGACTTGGAGTCTTCAGGAGGTCAGTCAATGGACGATAGCCCGTCGTCCTTCCTAGGACTGCTTCGCTCATCTCGAGTCCACCGGATGGAGCTCGAACCTGCTTCCAAACGGCCAGGTATCCCCTCACGGAGATTCTGGACCGAGGGATTCTCCGACGGAGGCCTTCCGTGGCCGAGGCCATAGTGGGTCCGCACTGGAACTTGGCAGCGCCTGCTTCCTGCCCTGCGCCTTCGCCAGGATGGCCAGGAAGTATGCGGTCCCTACCGTTCCTTGTCCGTTTTTTCGAACACCCCTCTGCTGAGGGGTTGTTACCGACAGCTTCGCGCGCCGCAACGCCAGGGATGTGGACAAACCTCCTGACAAGGAGTCCAAGAAATTGGACTATGTCGGGCGAAAAGTCTACGCTGCTCTCTCTCTCGGCCTTCGTCAGGCCAGTTCGCCGCCCTCATGGCACATTTTTCTCATGCCCTGTTGGGCTCCTCTGGATGAGGTCATCCTCATCTTCCCGCCGATCTGCAGACTACGGTTAAGCAGGTGCGGGACCAGGGCAGGGTAGTGGCCAAACAGCAGCTCCAGACTGCTTTGGATATAGGGGACTCAGTGCCAGATCGGTGGCGGCCGCAGTGGCTATCGGCCGGGGTTTGGCTGAGGATATCCACCTTTACTGGATACCCAGCACAAGTTGGCGGATGTTCCTTTTGGGACTGACCTCTTCGGCCCTGGGGTGGAAGGTCACCTGCAGAGGATCGAGAAGTCCAATGCCACCTTGACTCGGTCTCTTCCGCCAGAAGGACAAAGGTCGCAAACCACAGCCTAAGCCCTTTCGTCCTTCTGTGCCTCGCGCGCCTGCCCAGCAACGCCAGGGCCAGCAGGCTCGGCCTTGGCATCCCAAACCCAAGCCGCCGGCTTCTCTAACAGGAGGCAGGGAGGAAAGGCCCAGGAGGTCCCTCGGCCGGTCCCTCCTCCAAGCCTGCCCAGTGACGGGCTGAGGGTGTCGCCCATCCCCGCCACCCACTCCTGGGTCCCCGGGGACGGCCCGCACTCCGCTCCGCCTGGTCCGCTGTTACCACGGACAGGTGGGTCTTGGAGGTGGTGGGAAGAGGCCTGCCTCTGGAATTGAGCAGGCACCACCCTTCAGGCCGTCGCCTCGGGGGCTTAGTCCCCAGCCTCACTGGCGGCTCGTCGAGGCGACGCCGCTCTCCTCCTTCAGAAGGAGGTGATAAGAGGTGGCGGACCCTCCTTCAGACCCAGGGTTTGTGTCCAGGTACTTCCTGGTTCCGAAGCAGACGGGGGCTGGCGCCCCATTCCACACCTACGGCCTAAACAGGTTCCTAAGGTCTCGAACCTTCAGGATGGTCACTCTGGCTCAGATAATACCATCCTTGGAACGCGGCGTGTGGTTCTGCTCTCTGGACTTGCAGGACGCGTTTTTTCACGTCCCTATCCGTCCGTCTCACCAGAGATTCCTTAGCTTCCGAGCGGAAGGATCCCTTTTCGAGTTCCAAGCCATGCCCTTCGGCATGTCTCCAGCTCCCAGGGTCTTCACCAAATGCATGGCAGTGGTGACAGCATTCCTCTTGGCGCCCGAGGTCCAGGTGTACCCTTACCTGGACGACTGGCTGATAGCAGCTCCCTCCAGGAAGGAGGCGGAGTGGTCCAGAGATCTGGCCCTCCAGGTCTGCTCTCAACTGGGCCTCCTTATCACGAGGCCAAGTGGAACTCGAGCCAAAGCAGGTGATTCTATTCATCGGGCAGCTCGGCTCTCTTGAGCCAGGCGCGGCTCCCAGCGGACAGGGCCGGGTTCTTTCCTCCTTTGCCCGATCATTTCTGGTTGGGCAATTCGCCACTGCCGGGACTTCTCGCCTCCTGGGTCTCATGGCGGCCTGCACCAGCGTGGTTCGTTGGGCCCGCTGGAACATGCATCCCCTTCAATGGGGACTGGCCAGCCAGTGGTCACAACGCTGCGATCCTTTGGACCAGCTTGTGTCGGTGACTCAGGGGATGTGGAACGCCTTCGGTGGTGGACCGCTCCAGATCATTTGCAGGAGGGCATCCCGTTCGTCCGCCCCGAGCCGACGGTCTCTCTATCGACCGATGCCTCTCTGATGGGTTGGGGTGCCCATCTGGGGGAACACCGGGCTCATGGCCTCTGGTCCCCGCGGGAGTCCCGATGCCACATCAACCTGCTGGAGCTCCGAGCGGTCCGCCTAGCTCTCACCGCCTTTGCTCCGTTCCTCCGGGGTCAAGTGGTCCGAGTCCAGACGGACAATACCACGACCATGTTCTATCTAAACCGCCAGGGCGGGACGCGCTCCATGCTTCTATGCAAGGAAGCTCTCCGCATTTGGTCACTCGTGCGCAGCCTGGAGGCGGATCTCCTAGCCATTCATGTGGCAGTAGCCTCCAACACCCTGGCCGATGCCCTGAGCCGGATAGGGGCTGCATCCCACGAGTGGTCTCTCCTGCCGGAGGTAGTACAGCATCTGTTCTCCCATTGGGGCACACCTCAGGTGGACCTGTTCGCCTCCAGGGAGAGCTGAGCTGAGAACTGTCCATGCCCCCCTCAGCAGGGCTCACTGCAGGGGATGCCTTCTCGAGGCAGTGGACCCGGGCCTCTTTACGCCTTTCCCCATTTCCCTTGATCCACAAGGTGCTTCTCAAGCGAGGAGGGACAAGGCGCAGGTGATTCTGATAGCCCCAGACTGGCCTCGCCAGTTCTGGTACCAGATCTCCTCAGTCTCAGCTCCAGGACTCCGGCGGCTTCCAGCTCGCCCGGACCTGCTCTCCAGTCAATCAGGGAAGGTGTTCCATCCGGACCTTCAATCCCTGCACCTGACGGCCTGGTTTCTGAGCGGCTAGAGTTCCAGGCCTTGGGTCTTTCCGACGAGGTCCTCAATGTAGTTGAGGCGTCCCATAAGGAGTCGACCAGAAAATGCTATGCCTTCAAATGGAAAAGGTTTTCCATTTGGTGTCAGGGCAAGGGCTTGGACCCTTCCTCCTGTTCCTTGGCAAACATCTTGGACTATTTATGGTCCCTTTCTAATCAAGGGCTTAGGTCGACGACCCTAAGGGTGCACCTGGCAGCCATCTCTGCTTACCGGGCGCGGGCCGGGAAGCAGTCGGTGGCGCAGGAGAAGGTGGTCTGGCGCTTTTTCCAAGGCCTTGATCACATTTCCCCTCCAGTGTGAGAACCCCCACCTCGTGGGATCTACTGCTGGTACTGGCAAGCTCATGGGCAAGCCATTCGAACCTATGCACAGGTGTGCTCTCTCTCACCTGTCGTGGAAGACCGCCTTCTTGGTGGCTATCCGTCAGCCAGAAGGATGGGAGAGCTCAGGCGCTTTCCATGAGTCTCCTTACCTGGTCTTCCACAGGGACAAGGTTGTCCCTGCGCCCACCGAAATTCCTTCCGAAGGTGGTGTGATTTCACCTTAACCAGGTGTTGACTCTGCGGTGTTCTACCCCAATCACACCTCGGAGGCCGAATATAGGCTCCATACTGCGACCCTAGAAGGGCGCTACCATTACAAAGAGCCACGGCTGGAAATTCGGGAGAGGTTCCAGCTGTTTGTCACTCTACGCTGAAGCCAGATCTGGCAGACCTGCAGCCAAGCGGACAATAAGCAGGTGGGTCACCTCCTGCATAGATCTCTAGTAAGTTGACGGGCATGGAGCCTCCCAGAGGGATAAGAGCTCATTCTACCCGCCATACTGCTGCAACGGTGGCTGCTTCCAGGACGCCCCTATCCAGGAAATCTGCAGGGCTGCTACCTGGAAGTCAGCAAACACCTTCATTACCCATTACCACATCGACCTTGAGTCACGCCGGGATGCTGGTTTTGGGGCCTCGGTTCTCCAGTCTCTCTTTCCCAAGTAAGTATTGGGGGTGTGCGTCTTGCCTCCCTCCTCCCGGAGAACTGCTAGGAGTCTGCCAATGAGTGTGGATGAACAACATATCCATGTCCCTACAAATACAGGTTACTCACCTGTAACAGGAGTTCTAGGAATGGTATATGTTGTTCATCCACACACCACCCGACTCCTCGGCTGGACGACAACCTGAGTTTCCCAGCTGGCCAGATCTGGCGCCATGGGGCGAGCCGAGTTATACCACCCGGGTGGGTGGGAGGAGCAAGCTTGAAGACCTTCCGGCAAGATTTAAAGCGGCAAGGATACCTGCCAATGAGTGTGGATGAACAACATATACCATTCCTAGAACTCCTGTTACAGGTGAGTAACCTGTATTTCTCCACTTCCCCTACAACGCTCCCTACTGCCAGGTCACCCAGCCCCGTCTCCCGCTCATAGCTTACCTCTCCGCTTTCCTCCATGGCTTGCCCACCGTGGCGGGGTGGCAGGGATCCCTTAACCTGCTGGAACCGATCCGGTGCGGGGGTTACTACAAATCGCAGGAACGGGGCCTATGGCGACCAGCATTCATCCTGCCGAGGAACCATTTTTCTGTTTTTCTCCCCTACCCAAGTGCGGCACGGTGGCGTGCAGTGACGCCAGTGGCCGAGCCGCGCACACTCCCTTACACGCTAACCGGGCGTCTGCCCCATAACTGCCCCTACTTGCGAGCCACCAGTGCCTCCCCCCAGCCTCCACTAGGGGTCAGGCATGCAGCAGACTCCATCCCACCCCCTCCCCGGGAGATGAGAGCTGTCCTCAAGATGCTCGATCCTCTCCCTCTCCAGCTGACCCCCAATGGCCCGCTTGTACTGCGAACACAGGTCGCCCGTGTGGCAGGAGGTAAGGCAGGATGCCTCAGCCCTCCACGCCACTGGGCCGGCTTGTTTACAAAATTAATATAGTTTTTATCTAGATCTGGTTAATATCTGACTGTAACAGATATTATAAAATGGCAAGACAAAATCTTGAAATTACATTGACCAAGAGATGTCACTTGACCGTGCATTAAATCTCTCTCTAAACACACAGTCAGGTGCCGAATCTCCTTTTCCTCAAAAAAAAAAAAAAAAAAACTTGCTTAGATATGTTTTGTAAATGTAATAAGCTCCTCCAGGGTGTGCATCATAGGATTATAATGCACTTCCCAGGGGCATAAAAGCACTTGCCATTTGGCCGCATGCTTTACTACATTCCTGGGGCTGCATTGAAATCCTGTAATGCACACCCTGTCATGGCTTATTAGTTATAAGAAATAAAATATAGCTGACTGTGTGATTACACATTTTTGTGAACACCCTAGGTGTGTTTTGTCTTTATAAACTATTTGGACTTCACTCTTGTGGTTCATGTAGGAAAACACACCTCGGGGGGGGGGCTGTAAAAACAAACTTGTATCACGGAGTCAGGAGTTATTATATATATATAGTGGCTATGTTAGGCTTCCCCTTTTTTATAACTATGTGCATGTTAATATGAAATCAAGATCAGGTTCAGATTTGGACTTAAACGGGAACAGTCAGCACTACTGTGAGCCCCCACGCCCAAGTGTGGGTTTGGTTCCAATTTGTACTTTGTGCAGAATCTTTTTTCCACCCCCTAACAACATGAGTCCAGTAGCGATGCCATACTAAAACCACATCATCTCCAGCCTGAGATGTTGCCGCAGAGAATTTAAAATGCTGATGAAGGAATCAGAATGCCATTCAGATGTTGTTATGGGTTGATGCTCCCTTTAGTCAATCAGACAATCAATCAAAATCTTTATTTATCCAGGCAAACATCATTGAGCAGAGCTCTCTCACAAGATGGACCTGGTTAGAACAGGGTCGGGTTACATCCATCATAAAAACATATAAATACATGTAAATAAGTATATAAACACAAACACAATGGTGCAGTAACAGGGGAGTCAAATGATAAAAGGAAGACAAGGCAAGCCATAACAGAGGAGGATTAAGATACAAGGGGGCAGGTCCACCATTGAACCATGCAACTGTATATAAAGCATGTTCTCTGTGTAGAAGTACCACTTAGTTCATTTACCAGGGGCAGTCACTAGTACTAGCCATGAAAATGGTTTGGAGAACCACCAACTAATGGCTGATGGGGTACCAGGAGAGGTATGTAATATGTAAGCGAAAGATAAACATTGTAAGAGGTGAAGTCCTAAGGATAGGTTGGTAGAACTGATGCGGTGGTGGGGGCCTACGGGGAGAGGGAAAGGGGTGTTAGGACTTTTATAGTATGATTGCGTGTAGATTGTGGATGAGTGCAGTATAGAGCTGTGAAAAGAAGAATGGAGAAAGCGGGAAGATAGACCAGTATCAAAGGGAGGACAGAGGCATCAAAGAGTTGCATGAAAGCATGATGACAGACCAGGGCCAAGGAGGAAACAAGCATTAGAAGTAATTTGTTTATGGTTAAATGGTACAGGTTAGCATGATGACAATTCATGGTCATGAGAAACAATTGCACTGATCATTTCTGAGACATGAATATAAGAGCTTGAAAGATGAGATGCCGATGGGTGACCTCAGTTTCAGTTTTTTTTGCAATTTATTCCAAAAGGAGGACAGTGTAAAGCTCATAGCAGCCCTGCCAAAGTGAGAGTTAACTTTGGGAACCATTAGTAGGAGAGATTTGCAACTTCTTAGGGCGTAATTGCCTATTGGTATTATAGGAAGACAGCCTGTAATGTATTGGGGCAGTTTTTTTGAGATGGCTCTCAGGGTCCATAAGGCTACATTTTTATCACGCCTGAATTGAAGAGAACTCCACCCCACTGATTGATATAGGGAGCAGTGGTGAGTGGAATAAGGCAGGCCTGTGATGAACCTCAAAGCTCTATGATATAATGTGTCAGGTTTGGTGAGGTAGGAAATGGGACAGTGACTGTAGAGGATGTCAGCATAATCTTCAAGGACAGAAAGGTTGATTGTACCAGCTGTAGTTTGGCATCTCTAGTTAAGAAGCGGGTTATCCTAAAGAACAAGCCAAGTCTCTGTCGTAGTGTTCTAATCTAACATCAGATTTGATTTCTCCGCTGACGAGAACAGTCGCCTCGGAGCCCTATCCAAGTCCATTGGCTAAGTCTTTTATTATTTAAAACTCAAATGTTCATGCTAATTTTGTATCTTTAAATGAGGTTCTGAAAGTTTTGTAAAGTGAAGATGGAGTGCTAACTATGAGGGTTTGTTCCCCACATGTTCAGGATGGGATCACATCAACCATTTGGCTGAATTCAAAATGTTATGGACTGCCGCTTTCATAGTATGATTGCTTCATTCTTGTGAGGTGTGGCCTATTTTGGACAGTTTCTATAGGCTGATATGGGAATACCCACATTTCCTTACAAAAGACTCCCTAGGTTGCTTTTACCTTATTTCCATTGACTGGTTCCTGTTGCTTAAGAACTGTATGCCTGGTAGGAGGTGCTGACTTAATGTTGTTGTTTTACTGATAAAAGAATAAACTACAAGTATAAAAAAATCGTTATAATTTGTTATTTAGTTTCTAAATATTTGCATTAGTTAGAAAACATTTTTTTAAATATATTTTACTGGTGTTATCTGGTTCCCAGTCGGTTACATAGGAACATAGAATTTGTCGGAAGATTAGGACCGTTTGGCCTGTTTAGTCTGCCCAGTTTGTCCCTGCCTCTACTGTCACCCAGAACCTACTTGCTCTCCAGCTATTTCCTCCCTCCCTCCTGCTTTCCTACAAAGATCCTTTGTGTCTGTCACATGCATACTTGAATCCCACCACTGTTTTTGCTCCCACCACCTCCGCTGATAGACTTTTGCAGGCACCCACCCCACCTTCATTGAAGCAGTTCTTCCTCACATCCCTCCTGAACTCCTCCCCCCAGCTTCATCGCATGCCCTCTTGTACTGGTATACCTTCTTTTCTGAAAAATACTCCCCTCCTGTACCTTGTTCACCCTCGTGAGGTACTTGGGTCTCTGTCATGTCCCTTCATCTCCCTCCTCTCTTCCAGTGTGTACATATTGAAATCCCTCAGGCCATAGGGCTTTTGATGCAGTCCCTGCACCATTTTAGTTGCCCTCCTCTGGACAGCCTCCACCCTGTCTATGTCCTCCTTGAGACAGACACAGCATTCCAGGTGAGGTCTTTCCAACAATCGATGCAGTGGCAATATCATCTCTCTTTTTTTGATGGTGATTCCCTTACCCTGTCCACCCCAGCATCCCATTGCACACTGCACTTTATGATTGAAAATGTAATTATCTGTGCAGCATCAGATTGTGCATTGGAGGAAAAGTAATTTGCTCTGGGATGGCCCAGTTTCCAGTTGCCATGGTGGTGTAGCTGGTAGTGCAACTGGAACGGTATTCTGGGTGGCAGGGTTCAAGCCCCCAAGGCACTTACTACTTTCTCTTCTCTGTTTGTATATGTTTCATAAATATGCACACCGCACTCTGTGATTGAAAATCCCGCTGGCCCTACCTACTACTTTGTTGTACTACCCTGCACATTGATGTCACTGGATACGATAACCTCATGGTCTCTTTCTTGCTTTGTGACCATGAGCACCTTCCCCAATGTTATACACCACCCCTGGGTTTCTCTTCTCTAGGTGCATGATTTTAACACTTTTTTGCATTAAAACCCAGCTATCATACCCTCAAACACTCCTCGACTTTTTTTCTGGTCTCTTCTCATTCTCTCCACCTTCTCCTTCAGAGTATCTACCATATTGCATATTTTGGTGTCATCTCGAAAGAGGTATACCTTCCCTTCCAGCTCTTCTGTAGTATCGCTTATGAAGGCATATAAGAGGACTGGTCCCAGTACTGAGCCTTGAGGTACCCCTCTGGTCACTCGCCCCTCATTAGAGTGAGTGCTGTTTACCACCACCATCTGTCACCTATCCATCAACCAGTTCCTTACGCAGTGTACCACCTTGGGTCCCACCCGTAAACTGCCCAGTTTCCTTAGAAGCCTCCTATGTGGTACAATGTTAAAGGCCTTGCTGAAGTTTAAGTAGGCCACATCCACCACCCTACCCTGATCTATTTCCCTGGTCACTCAGTCAAAGAAATCAATCAAGTTAGTCTGTCGTGACTTCCCCCTTGTGAATGCATGTTGCACTGTGTCTTGTAAACTTCTGGATTCAAGATACTCCAGTTCCTGGAACCCGAGAAAAAGTTTCACATCTCGGTTTCTGCTGTATTGCAATTACCAATATTTTCTATAAAATGTCCTAAATTACTTGTTATTTTAACTATTTTACCTAGTGGTCACTGCTTTTAAACAAATTTAGGAACCGGTAATAATTATAAAACTTTTCTGGTCTGTTGGCATGACTGGAAAGCCTAAGAAAAGGATGGGGCCTACAGGATTTAAAAACAGCGAATCCTATAAAAAAGATCTTGGCGAAGGTAGTCCACCATGACCTTTGTTTTGACAGACTGGGCCCCGACCACAATTATTTAAATTGTGAAATGTGGAAATTATGTTGTCCAAAACTCAAAGAAAAGGGCAAAGCTCAGAGTGAGTGTCCCAGTCTTCCATCGAGTCACCTAACTACTCTTCTAAAAGAGCTAAAATAAATGGAGGGAAGTACCTTGGATGGTGGAAAACTTTCATCCTCTGGTACTTCTCTTCAAAATAAACAAAGGATGACATAAGCAGTTAAAGGAACATCTGTGTAGACTGGCCTTACTGCTGCTTTCTGGCAATATTCACCCCAACCCTGGCCCTCCACAACTTACAGCATACCCACAGTCATCTACTGGGTTACTTAAAATTGCCTCACTTAATATATGCAGCCTTGTCCCCAAAATGGACGTACCGAATGCATGAATCTTGCAACATAACCCAGACATCCTCTCAATTGTAGAAACATGCCTTTCTCCATAAGTAGCGGATGCTTCAATTTGCTTCCTAGGCTACACAGTCTTTAGACAGGCGGTTGTGTGATCTACCTCCGAAACAGCCTTCAAGGTCTCGTCCTAACTCTGTCCAAAACTGGTGACCATATGCAAGCCCTTGCCATAAAAGTGCTTCCTGGAGCACACAATAAAACCCTTACTGTGTTTTCAGTCTATATTCCTCCCAGGCAGATGGCCTCCTGCTTTGATTGACTCCTGGAGTGTTTTGGCTCTCTGAGTCTTAATTCAGAAATTATCATGTTAGGAGATTTCATTATCAATTTGTTCTCTCCTGACACAAACCCTTTCAAAGACGCAGTTTCAGCAGTTCACCTCACCCAGCTAGTCGAGTCCCCCACTAGAATCAGCTAAAAAACTGGGACAGGTATTTTACTGGACTGGGTGCTCTCTAACCACCCTGATCATATGTCGGACACAACCGTACTCCCAGATGCCTTCAGTGACCACTCCCCAGTCTTGTTTCATTGGGCAAATAAATTCTCTAAACCAGCCGCTAGAACAGTTATCACCAGGATACTCATCCTTGGGCATCTTGACTCATTAAAAGCTGACCTGCGTAATCAGGACTGGTCAAAGGTTGCACTACTAACAATGCTGACATTGCCCTTGACCAATTCATTCTTCAGTTCAGCACTATATGGGGTAGGCACACCCCACCATAAAAAGCGTAAAATCAAAGGCTGCTGTAATCCCTGGTTTTCTCCGGACCTCCTTGAGCTTCTGAATGCCAGGGACCATCTATGGCACAGGTCTAGGCCCTTGTGTAATCAGGCCAACATCCAGAGGTACAAAGCGGCTAGAAACAACTGCACAAGGGCTATTCGTGCAGCCAAAAATCAGTATTATAAGGAAGTGCTCTCTTGAACCTGGAATGATGGCAGAAAATTTTGTACTAACCTTAAAGAGGTCACTGGGCGAGCCCTCAGATCTACCCCTACCATGCTCAACATTGATGGTGTACCCTCACTCAACCCCAAACTTACTGCTAACACTTTTAATAATGCCTTCATGGACCTGAGTGGTGTCCTGCCAACTGGCTACTTCTCTCACTCCCTCACAAGTGACTACTCTGGGAAGGAGACTCAGCACCCTTCTCATCATCTTTCCACGTCAAAACCCTCTCAGCCATGAAGCCAGGAATTACCTACTTAAGGTACTAGGGAAATCAAGATTTAGTGGTGACACCTTGAATCTTAAGATCTTACTTTGAGAAACAGCTCTTACAGCAGGTCACACCATTAGGACTAAAGCCAGCAGGCGCCAGGACCTCGCAGAAATTTTCTAGCTAGCAGTATCCACGGGGACTGCCCCCCAACATCAGGCATCATATAAAAGGGGGCGGTCCCCCAGAATCCTCAGTTCTTTTCCTGCCGTCTGCTCACCAGCATCGGCCTCACGGATGCCTCATTAGCGAACGACGACTCGAACTTCTTCAGCAAACTTTTTCTTTGCTAAATGTCAGCATCTCTTACTCCTTGCACAGAAGGACACCCCTCTAAGTGTGCCTGCGGCAAACAGATCCCTTTCAAGGAACTCCACACTGCCTGTCTGCGGTGCCTAGGCCCGGAGCATGACACCAAGGCCTGCTCTATTTGCCAGCAATTTAACAGCCGCACCAGGACCCATCGTCAAAAGGCACTCATGGGGTTCCTGTTAGAAAAAAAATTAAAAACCATGGCAAAAGACCCTGCCTCCAGAGGTGAGTCAGCCTCCAAGTCCCATAAACACTGGGAGAAACACCAGGAGAAGGCCAGGTCCAGATCCCCGAACCAGGCCTCGGACTCGAGCACTAGCTCAGGCTCCATGCGCTCAGACCGCTCTCCCTCCAGGGCTCGCTCTCAGCCTCCACCGGTTAAGGTCAGATCCTCGGGCAGTCCTTCAGCTTCTCTCCACCTGCTGAAGACCTCCAGGACTTCGGATCCATCTCCTGTACCCTCCTGGGCCTTAGGGAAGTCTTCCGACTGTCATCAGTCTAAGTCCTCCTTGAAGTCGGTTACTATTTCTTCGGACAGACACTGGAAACCTGACGCCAGATTGGTCTCCCAGCCTCCAAGGGGACAGAGACCCGATCCCCCTCCCAGGAAGACCATGGACCTGACGTCCCTCAAGTGGACGTCGGAGCCTAAGCTGGCTGACGATCCTTCACTGGCCAAACGCCCAACAGATCAGACGTGTCTCAAGTACCCGTCGGTCAAGCGACCTTCAGAGCCAACGACTGCCCTCCCGTCACCGGTCGATACTGGTCGCCGGGGTTCGTCGGAGGAGAATTTGACGTTGCCTGATGACCAGGCAGGCGACACAGAAGATGCCGGGCTTCCTTGGGAGCCTTTGCCCGAACTGGCGACGACCCTGGACCCAACGCCTGACATCAGCGACAGGCCAGCCCCAATGCCTGGCCCGTTATCCGGCATGAACCTACAGGAAGTTAAAGATCTCTTCACCTTTTGGTGGGATACTGACAAGAAGGATGTGATCCCAGTAAAGCCTCCCCGGGGTCCAGATGGCAGGCCCCCGACCCCCAAGGAGCCTACACCACCTCCTAGGGGTAGATCCAGAGAAAGGAGAAGGCCCCTTCACGGTCTTCCTCAGGGTCCTCCAGCCCCAAACGACCCAGAGGAAGAAGGTCCACTCTGCAGGGGGACGACTCAAGACCAGACTCACCTGATACCTCCAGGTCTTCTTCTCCCATTAGTCTCCCATCACCAGACCCACAAGACCTCCCCAGGTCACCTCTGGATGATCCCTCCTTTGCTGAAATCATGCGGCACATCCAGGAGAATATGGGATGGGAGACAGAAGATCTAGACCCCGAACGACAGTGCCTAGCCAGATATCTTTGGTAGAAAGACCCTAAGCCTGTGGTGGTGCCACCCTTGGTGGATACCTTTCCGGACATCACCAAGGCCGTGTGGAAATGTCCACATTCCACTCCTGCTGTGCCGAAGAAGGCTGACCGCCTGTACAGGGCTCCTTTGGAGGACCCGTACTTGACGCAACAACCCCTGGCTGATTCACTGGTCATCATGGCCTCACACGACCGGTCTCAACGGCCGCAGCATCTGAGCACCCAGCCACCGGACCAGGAATCCAAGCAGTTGGATTCATTGGGGAGACGCGTGTATGCGGCTGCTACATGCTCCCTCAGGTCTCTGAATTACCTAACACAAATGGTTCAGTTTCAGAACGCCCTATGGGAACAAGGCCAGGACCTGGTCAGAGCCCTTCCAGATGGTGAGCAGAAGGAGGAACTCTTGAACCTTCTTCACACAGGGTCAGATGTGGGGACCCAAGTTTTGAGAGTCGTCTATGACTCTGTGGACTCTGCGGCCAGGGGAGCAACTTTGGGCATCTGTCTCCAGAGACGCTCATGGCTCCGCGTCTCCAGATTTACTCCAGATGACCAGAAAAATATCCTGGCCATCCCCTACAATGGAGATGTCCTGTTTGGTGAAGAATCCGAAAAGGTAATCACCAAGTTACAGGACGCCGGGAAGGATGTGAGAATTGTACAGGCCATGTACAGGCCCAGGACTGGCTCCTTTCGTAGGAACCAGAATTGCTTTCACGGCCAGCAACAATGGCAACAGCCATGTTCTGATCAGCAACAAAGGGGCAACTTCAATTGCAAGGCTCAGTATAAGTCTTCCTCAGGCCAAGGTCAGAGATACACTAAACCGACCCAGCCCGCGGGAAGCAACGCCACCACAGCATGACTTCTTCCCAGCCCCTGCCCCTCCTCTGGATCAATGGGAAGAAAAGGTCAGGGGTCTCATCTCCCACCACCTTTCGCTGTGGCAGACAATAACCGCCGACCGGTGGGTTCTACAATTGGTATAGAGAGGACACTCTGTAGAATTCCTCGACCACCCACCTTCAAGATCTCCCCTGCTTTCCCGTTACTCGGGTCAGCATGCCCTGCTCATTCAGCAGGAGGTGCTAGTGCTTCTGGACAAAGAGGCCATAGAGCATGTACCACGGAGCCAGAGAGGCGCAGGATATTATTCCCACTTCTTTCTGGTTCCCAAAAAGACAGGGGACCTCCATCCGATTGTGGACCTCGGCGACCTCAAAGCTTCGGTGCTATACAGTCGCTTCCGCGTGGTGACTCTTCCAGGGCTAATTCCCATGCTCAAGCAGGGCACCTTCTTAACATCACTGGACATTCAGGTTGCCTACCTGCATATCCCGATAACTCGGGCGAACAGAAAATTCTTGCTCTTCGAGTTCCTGGGTGGTCATTATCAGTTCCAAGCCCTGCCCTTCGGACTGTCCTCAGCACCTCGGGTATTCACGAAGTGCATGGCAATCGTGGCGGCAGCTCTCAGGAGACAAGGCCACTATGTGTTCCCATACCTGGACGACTGGCTCCTTATGGCCCCCTCTCAGGAAGCCCTGATGTTCGCGATTCATTGTACTCGTTTCCTCTTCGGATCGTTGGACATCACCATCAATCGGGTGAAGTCGTGCATGGTTCCGTCTCATAGACTGCAGTTCATAGGCGCAGTCCTGGACACCGTCCAGAGGAAAGCTTTTTTGCCCCAGGACAGAGCGGAGCACATCAGATCTCTTACAGGGTGTATCTTGGTGAGGAAGACTGTTCCGGCCAGATTGGTCCTTTGCCAGCTTGGACACATGGCTGCAGCCATTGTAACAGTCCCTTTAGCCCGTCTCCACATGTAGGTGACCCAGTGGATGTTACAGGTGCAGTGGGATCAAAAGCAAAACCATCTGCAGCATCCAGTCCGGATCACGAAGGTCGTCATCCGGGATTGGCAATGGTGGCTCGTCCCAGAACACCTTTCAATGGGAGTTCCTTTGTTGCGCCATCTCTGGTCGTGACGCTCTCCACGGATGCTTCGGGGTCTGGTTGGGGAGCACACCTCAACGATGTCAGGTCTCAGGGCTCATGGACGACCCAGGAATCTCACCTTCACATAAACATTTTCGAGATGAGAGCGGTCCTATATGCCTTGCAGGCCTTCCAATCAGAGATTCCACCAGGTACTCTTCTGCTGCAAACAGACAATACCACGGTGATGTACTACATCAGCAAACAAGGAGGCACTCATTACTGCCCTCTCTGCAGGGAGGCCATGAGGGTGTGGGATTGGGTACTTCAACACGGTGCAGGTCTTATTGCTGTCCATGTTCCAGGAGTGGACAATGTTATCGCAGACAGTCTGAGCCACTTTCAGGCCAGAGTCCACGAATGGGAACTACTCCAAGAGATCATAGAGGATTTGTTTCGCAGATGGGGGACACCAGAGTTAGACCTTTTCGCGTCCCCATCCAATGCAAAACTGCCCAATTTCTGCTCACTAGATCCAGGGCCTGGTGTTTTCTGGTGAGATGCGTTGTCCCTCTCTTGGGCCGGCAGATTCCTCTACTTCTTCCCTCCCTTCCCATTGATCCAGTGGGTTCTTCTGAAACTCCACAGAGAACAAGCGACTTTGATCTTAATCACGCCCTTTTGGCCCAGGCAGATTTGGTTCCCCCTGCTGTACCAACTTTCTCAGGAACCGCCAGTGCCTCTGCCACTCAACTCTCACTTACTGTCCCAGGAGTCAGGCTCCTTGGTTCATCTGGATCTATGCTGTCTGAGCCTGCATGCCTGGCTCCTAAGGACATGGCAGTCATGCGATACGGGGTCTCGCACGAGGTTGCAGATGTTCTAGCGGCTGCTAGAAAACCGGCCACTCATGCCACATACTCCATGAAATGGCGCAGATTCTGTCTCTGGGCTCAAGCACGGGGACTTTCCCCACTGGATTGTTTTGAGGGTTAGGTATTAGACTACCTCTTGTCCCTCTTTCAGGCAGGCTTGGCCTACTTCTCAATAAAGATACACGTCTGTGCCATCTCAGCCTATCATGCTCCCATAGGCCTACGTTCCATATCCCAGTCAGAAGCTGCACGTGCTTTTTTGTGTGGCGTTCTCCACCTTAGGCCTCCGGTTAAGGATCCCATTCCACCTTGGGACTTACCCGTTGTCCTAGAGCAGCTTATGCTGCCTCCTTTTGAACCAGCTGTGGATTGCTAGCTGCATCTTCTCGCATGGAAGACATTATTTTTAGTTGCTGTTACTTCTACCAGAAGGATTTCTGAGCTCCATACACTCATGTGCAAATAACCTTATTTGGTTTTCACCAGGACAGGGTGTCGCTAAGGACAAATCCAAAATTTTTTCCCAAGGTGGTCTCAGCCCTTACTCTTAACCAGGATATCGACCTCCCGATGTACTTCCCTAAGTACTCCAATAGAGGAGAGGCCCTGCTGCACACTCTCGATGTGCATAAGTGTCTTAGATACTATCTGACCAGAATCAGACAACACCGTAAATCTGGTCAGCTCTTTGTCTCCTTCGCCCACAGGATGCTAGGTGCTCTGGTCTCTAAGTAATCTCTTTCCAGGTGGCTCATACATTGCATCACGTTCTGTTACTAAAAACGTAATAAGTCCCTGCCGAGCTCTGTCAAGGGACATTCCACAAGGGGGGTGGCTACCTCCTTTGCTGCTTTGAAGAACGTTTCCACTTCCACCATCTGTGCAGCAGCTACTTGGAGCACCGTGCACACCTTCATTAGGCATTATAGCCTGGCTGTTGCCTCAAGGCGAAGGGCTGGTTTTGGTCTAGCAGTCTTTCAGGGACTACTGTCCTAGGCTCCGGTTCAACTCACGATCTCTCTTTAGCCTCCTCCCGTCTGAGAGGGATTTCCATAATTGCTTGGGAATCAGTCCTAATGGTGTAACCTGCTGCAAGAGATATTTCTCGAAGTAAGATAGTACAGTTATGTAAGAACTTACCTTAACAGTAGACCTTCGAGAACAGCTCTTGCAGCAGATAGTTTCCCTCCCACCATCCCCTCTGGAGGGAGAGTTGTTCCATTTATATTATCACCTAGGCTTTGGTGTTTACAACACCTCCCTGTTGCATACCTTCTTTGAAGGTGGATCTTCAGTCTCCACTTCAGATGTCATCTAGCAGCTGGGAGTCTTCGGCGGGAGAACTTGGGATTCTATGGGACTGCCCCCTCTTATATTATGCCTGATGTCAGGGGCAGTTCCCGCTGGATACTGCTAGCTAGAAAATTTCCGTGGGGTCCTGGCGCTTGCCGGCTTCAGTCCTAATGATGTAACCTGCTGCAAGAGCTGTTCTCAAAGATCTACTGTTACAGTAAGTTCTTACGTAACTGTACTTTTGTAGCCCTTAAACTGGGTAAAATTCTGTCACCTCTAACACGTGTTATTAACATGTGACTTAATTACTCTCAATTTCCTCAAAAATTGAAATCTGCCACTGTGACACCAGTTCATAAGTCTGGGGATCGCACAATTACTGGGAACTACAGGCCTAGCTCTATCCTGCCCCCACTCTCGAAAGCTCTTGAGCGTATAGTGGCTGACCAACTGGTTGAATACTTAGAAAAATATTAGCTACAATGCCCGCAACAACATGGGTTCAGAAATGGTCATAGGATCACTACCACCCTTCTGGAGTTCACAGGCTTCATTCACCACTCCTTAGACCAAGAACACCTGGTCAGTGCTGCTTTCATTGATTTAACCAAAGCTTTCAACACAGTGAATCATACCCTCCTGGTCAAACAGCTTGCCACCATTGGCCTAGCTCGTGACAGCGTAGCCTGGTTTGAAAGCTACCTGTACAACTGTTCACAGCAGGTGAAGATTGGTAACACCCTCTCAAACAGCAAACCTGTCCTATCTGAAGTTTCTCAAGAGTCCATCTTGGGCCCTCTTTAATTTAGCATTTTCCTCAACAACTTTCCTTACTCCTGTCAGGGTCACATCCTTTTATATGCTGATGATGCTGTCCTGTTTACCAGTGATCCAGACCCTAAGGTTCTTGTATCCAGGCTACAGAGTAATTTTGTAGTCCTAGAAAGATGATTCCATAAGCACGAGTTAGTTACGAATTGCAACAGGACTAAAACTATGCTGTTCTTCAGCTCCCAAAATAGGCACAGAACGTAACCTCTTTCTATCACCAATGGAGAGGGCTGTCCCCTTGAGCTAGTTCAGCTCTTTAAATATCTGGGGATTATAATTGATAGTACGATGACCTATGCCTATTACATTGACAACATTGCTAAGGCTGTTAACACCCGCATTGGGCACTTTATAGGTATAAGCAATGTTTGACCCCAGAGTCTCTTAACCTGGCATTCATAGCTCTCTTGTCTCACTTATTGATTAAGGCTTGCCAGTCTATGGATCAGCTACTGAAACAACTCTTCGCAGCATCATAGTTGCACTCAACAAAGCATGCCGGCTCCTTACTGGCTCAGCCCGTCTGTCTCATGCCTGCGACATATACGCTTAGGCTAAATGGCTCCAGTTAAAAGGTAGACTCATGTACCAAACATGTTTACTGTCCAAAAAAGTAAGCTTAGGCAAAATTCCCCCTGGTGTGCAAAAGCTTATTACTATCAACCATTGTTGCACCAGAAGCTCTACTAGCCAGATTTTTAATATACCCCACTGTCGCACTTCTCTGGGACAAAGGTCCTTTGCCTACTGTGCCCCACTATGGATGAACTCTCTACACCATGACATCACTTCAGCATCCACCTTGGGCTCCTTCAAGGTTAAACTTAAGCAACAGCTAGTTGCTGATGCCAGTTGTGACTGCTTCCAATAACCTTCCTTCTTATGACCAGCACTTATTCTAATCTTATGCTATCCTGACTTTATGCATACTGTAACTGTTCTCAGCATGTAAATAACTGTTCTGAGTTGCTAATCATTCTCTTTTCACATTTTCTCTTGATCCCTTCCACTCTTCCCCCTCACCGCTCTGTGGCTTCCCCCATCCCCCCTTTACCCCCACTCACCCCGCCTCCCTCCGTTACATCTCCTGATCTCACTTGCTCACTTTAAAATGCTTTGTCCCATACCTACGCACCTCTGACGAGGTCCTTGGGCCGATGCCATACCTTACCTTGTTGATTATTAGATATTAGGCTGAGTCTGTTCTCATTTTCCTGTAAAGGGTCGTTTCACAAGACTCCACCCCCTCTAATATGACCCTTTTGAATTCCAGGTTTTAATTAAATACGCACCTTGGCATACATTGTACAGTGCCACAAGTATTGGAACTTCTCTAGTTATACACTCTTGTAATGTTTTGTATAATTCCTTGTTTTGTTTGTTCTCCATCTCATACTTTTCCATTATGTATTGTTGTCTGACGTGGAACCTATGAAATGAGCTTGTTCTCAAAGGTGTTATCAGAAGTTTCAATAAATAAAAATAAAAAATAAAAGCAACAGTCTCTGGTCAGAGAGACAGATAAAGCTGTTAAGCCGCCATCCGGCTCAGAAAAAGAGCACAGGGTGTCCAGTAGGAGGAACCCTGATGCTGAAGATGGCAAAAAAGGAAAAAGCCACAGGTGCTCTGGTGCCATCAACACCAGCTAAGAAAAACACAAAAGCATCTGATTGCACCTTACCCCCTGAAAGGGACCAGGAGCTAGCAGTGGAACAGGGAGTTATTCCCTCAGCTGAGGACATTACTAAAATGTGTCAGTTTTTCCAGGCCTACCAAGTCATAGAGAACCTAGCTACTATTCCTGCCCCTCCCAGCCTCAGGTATTTTTTGAACCTGAGCTGGAGGAGGAGGTGGAGGCTGAAGGGGAACCGATTGAACTGGAGACAACTCCTGAACATGACTTTGGCTCACCATCCAGAGTCAATGAGGATTTTACTTCATATTCCTCTTTTGTAAGACTCTGGACCTCCCCTCTACTGAAACTGAGGAGGATATCAAGGAGAAAGAATTTATAAGTATTCTGGGACTGACCTCATCAAAAAAGGCTTACAGTGCTCATCCGCAAATCCCTCAAAAAAGTCAGTAGTGGAATTCAGGAACACCCAAATTCAGCTTCTGGCATTAACAAAACAAAAAAGTCGAAAAGAAATGTCCGGTAGAATTCTTATACTCAACACCCTGACCACGACGGAGTTGAACAAGTAACTGCATGTGGAAAATGAATGGTGTCACGGCAGCAATAACACCTGAAAGATTCTATAAAACTCAACTGTATGGCAAGGAATGTGTACCACCTAGCATTCCTTCAAGTAAGGGAGACTGCCTATATTGCATGCACTGCACAGTACCAAAAAGCACTCTGGAGCACTCTGTATGCTCTTAGTGAAGAGGTGGGTGGTGATAATAGTAATGACTTAGCAGCGACTGCTAAGGATGCATCGGAAGCCACAGAATACCAGTGTCCTATGACTGTGGACTCGAATGATACAACCTTAAGGGTGTTAGCACATGCAGTAGTAGCTCGGTGGAGGTTTGCTTTGCTCAGAGCAACCATCCTTTCAGAGGACACAGAAAACAAGCCCATGAATTTCCCATTTGAGGGACCATCCCTGTTTTGGGGTATGACAGATGCCAGTATGAGAAAGGTTAATGACCAAAAAAACAGCCTATAAAAACGTGACTCGGAAGGAAAGAGCTTCTTCTTCCTTCAGGCCATATGGTAGGGGAGAGAGGGGAATGGCCTACTATCACAAGCCCTATTCCTACTATGATAACCCTCCTCGGAGGAGTGCCCCAAGAAGCAAAGGCAGAAAAGGGCACCATCTTCTAAGCCACAAGAAAAATAGAATCCTTAACTCTGTGCAGGCCGCCATAGATCCTCCACCAGTACGAGGCCGCCTGACTTCAGGAATGGAAAACTATCACCACGTGTCTGTAGCAGCTGTGGTGCCATGGCCTCATCTGCAGATGAGAGATGTGAGGTACCATTTAAAAAGGCACCAGCATCAAAAGTCAAGTTCAGTAAGCAAGCCAGTACCAGTGACAAATAGCTTGGTCAGCGCTTTGGAGTGCTGGAAAGAGGTTGACAACCTCTTAGGAGTCCCTTTCTAGCAACTGTTCCAGATGCCTCCCTGCTAGGATGGGGTGGGCATCTTGAAAAACAGACTGTAAGAGGTTCTGGTCCCCCTACAGGAGCAGCAGGAGCCTGTAAACCTTCTGGAGCTCAGGGCAGTGTTTCTGTCAATGCAGTCTTTCTCAGACCTGTTACAGAACCATCGAGTTCTAATAAGAAGACAATACCACCACAATGTATCCCATAAACAGGGTGGTACCAGATCCTCAAAGCTCTGCACAGAGACAATGTGAATTTGGAAATGGGCTTACATGCACAAATTATAGCTGCTGGCAGACTCCTTAAGCAGGATGAGCCAGGAAAACCACAAATGGTCACTAGACAAACAGGTGGTACGTATTCTTTTCAGGGGATGAGGAATACCAGAGGTTGTTTGCCTCATGGGAGAATCACAAGTTACCACCATTTTGCTGCAGTCCACACCATGCCACAGAGGGATCCTGCCCCAGGATGTACTCGTTCTCAGTTGGAAGGGGAATTCCCTTATACATTCCCTACACTGACAGATTACCATGGAAACTGAGGAGGTAATCATCAGCTATAATTCTGGTAGTACCAGAATGGGGGACACAACCATGGTACTCTCTCCTGCTATCTCTGTCATGAAAGAACGCCATCTGCCCAAGGTCAGGATGAAATTCCCAAACTTCAGAACACTGAGACTGAAGGCATGGTTCTTGAGGACCTAGAATGTTCAGGCATGCATGTTTCAGGTAAAGTGTTAAATATCTTGAAAGAATCAAGAAAAAAGTCCACAAGAAAATCTAATTTCTCAGAATGGAAACTATTTTCCATTTGGTGATCAGGAAAGCTAATTTACCCATGGTTCTTGACTACCTGGAGCATTTGCACTCAAGTGGACTCAGAAATTTGTCATGAAAGTCCACCTGGCAGTAGAGTCAGCTTTCATATCTACAGCGAAAACCATATCTCTAGCATGACATCCTGTGTTCTAGAGATTGTATCCCCCAGTCAGAGAATCTGTCCCTCCCTGGAACTGGAATATCTGCCTGGCACAATCGGTACAGGCCTCCTTTAAACCAATGGCCTCTGTGACCCTGAAATTTGTCACGTGGAAAACACTCACATCTCACTTCGAGGGTGATCTTGCAGCAAGTTACACCATAGGTACTGAATCCGGCAGGCACCAGGATCCCCCAGAAAACTTCTAGCTAGCAGTTTATAGCGAGGCACCGCCCCCTGACTTTGGTCCACCCCCGACGTCCCTTCTGGTATAAAAGGGGCGGTCCCCCAGCACCACCTTAGTTCTTTTTCTGCCATCAACCCGCACAAGTTGGACCTCCACAGATGCCTTCTGCTCAAGTCGACTGCCATTTTATCACGTTACCCACGCCTTCTTATTTTTAGTATTTTGTACGTCTTCTCCTTCTTTGTCTGTCGAATGGCAGTGAACAAGTGCGTTTGAGGCAAGCAACTGCCCCACAAGGAAGGCCATTCAGTGTGCTTATTTTGCCTAGGCCTGAATCATGACATTAAGGCCAGTCAGCACTGCCAAATCTTCAATCAATGCACCTGACTTCTCTGCCAGAAGACCTTGGAATCCTTCCTGAAAGATGGTCATTCAGCCTGCATTCTCTGCCTAGGCCCAAACCATAACACCGAGGCCTGCCCACATTGCCAGAAATTTAATAGCAGGGTCAGGATTCACTGCCAAAAAGCCCTTCGGCCTTCTTGTTAGAACAAAAGATTGCTGCCGTGCAGAAGGACTCGAAAAAGGAGGGCTCTTTTCACAGGAAATCTTAGGTGATGCATCCCCACAAGGATAAACATTAGGAGCAGTTGTCCTCGGACTCCAGATCCCGGTCTCTGCACAACTCAGGCTCTGATTCCTGGTCCTCCTCCCGCTGGAGCTTGGACTCGGCATCCCGTGCAGCTCGTTCTCCTACTGTGCTCACAGTAGTGAGACCATCCACCCTGATCTAGGTGTCAGGTGGCAAAGACTCCTTGTTTGGTGCCTCAGGCCTGGTCCTTCAGCCCCTGAAGCTCTGGCCATCTTCACAGACCCTAGGCTGGCAGTTAGGTGGCACAACTGGCTCCTCCTTGGGGTGACAGGCCCTCTGCTGTTGGATCGGTGAAGTCGTCGTCCAAGTCAGCCACTACCACCAGCGCTGACTCCCTGCACTGACGTCAGGGCTCAGAGCACTCCTCCGGGGCAGCCGCTTCTCAGCCCCTCTTGGGGCTTTCATCCCCCAAGCGACTGTCAGCTCAGCAGACGCCGGCTGATGCCTTGGACCGGCGTCCGCCCATCCAGGTTGCCTCGAAACCAGCATGCTATGCTTTGCTTCCTGCGACCTCCACCCAAGCGCCACCGGCCTCGCACCTACCGCTGGCTGACGAATGCTCGGGACAAAGCCTTATGTCAGGTACCCCTTCATTGAGCCAGACCTTCAGCACTGGCAGTGACACCGCGCTACCGCCCAAGGCACCGACTCCACCTCTGGACCAGGCGTCGGGTCCATCGATCCTCCCGATACCGGATGTTCCTCAGCAACCCCGGATCCTGCTGTTGGATGTCAAGGACCTTGTCTCCTCTTAGTGGAATACCATCAAGTGTGACGACCTCCTCCCACCAAAACCTGCTACCCCACTGGAGGAGCCTAACCCCAGGAAGCGCACACCCATCCTGAAAGTAGCTACCCCTTCTCTGGAAGCTGTGAACAGGGGCCACTCTGGTCACAGAAGCGGAGACCAAAGCTCCTCCAGGTCCACTGAACGACACCAACGCTGGCACCGTCGTTTGCGGTCCAGGTTATCTTCATCAGAGGAGTCTGTCCATACCTCTTCCTCCTCCTCCTCCTTGAGGTCCTCTTCACCTGAAGGTCTTCCCTCTCCTGACCCCAGGGAAATCCCCAGATCCCCACCTGATGACCCCTCATTTATGGAGGTCATGCACCATATCCTAGGAACACAGAGGACCTTTACCCAGAGAGACATTGCCTAGCAAAATACCTGCGCCAGAAAGACCCTAAGCCAATGGTAGTACCCGCACTGGTGGATAAGTTCAGGACATGACAAAGGCGGCTTGGAAGCACCCGTCTACGTCCTTGGCGGTACCCAAAAAATCGGATTGCCTATACAGGGCCCCCAGGGACGAACCCTTCCTAGGCAAACAACCTGCGGTGGACTCCATTGTGATCACGCCTGTGTATGACAGGTCTCAGTGACCAAGGCATTTGAGCTCACAACCCCCTGATAAGGAGTCCCAAGCAACTGAATAACTTGGGCAGGAAAGTCTACTCCTCTGCCACCTGCCCCATACATTCCCTCAACTTCCTGACACTCATGGTGCAGTTTCAGAACGCCCTTTGGAAACAAGGCATGGAGCTGGTTCAAGAACTTCCAGACTGTCCCAGAAGCCTGAACTGCAGATCCTCCTGAAGACAGGCCCAGACATAGGCACACATGTTCTCAGATCGGCCTACGACTGCAAATAAGGCAGTTAGGGCTGCTGCCACTGGAATGTGCCTCAGTCGACATTCCTAGCTCAGTCTCCAGTTTCACCCAGGATGTCCAAGCGGGCATAATGGATGCCCCAATTCAGGGGCTTTGTACATTTTGGTGAAGAGTCGAAGAGAATCAGCACAAAGCTGTAAGACTCCAGCAAAGCAGTTTGGTCAGTCCAGATCATGTATAAACCTAACCAAAAGTCATTTTGAAGGCAGCATTTTTGGTGCACTGCTGGTCAACAGCCCTGTAACCAACAGCAGCGAGGGGGTTATAAATGCAGGGCCCCCTCCCAGAACTCAGGAGGCTCAGGCCCTAGAGCCACCAAGTCCTCCCAGGCTAACCTGCCCACCCCCACCAATGCCTGACTTCTTGCCAACCCCTCTGCTTCCTGCAGAGCTGTCAGGGGAGGTGGTAGGGGGTTGCTTTTCCCTCTATATAGAGGGCTGGAGAAAAGTCACCTCCGACCGATGGGTTCTACAATTTGTCGAGAGGGGGCACTCAGTAGAGTTACTGGAGGTACCACTTGACAATCCTCCACTACACTCTCACTATGCCCCATCTCATGCAGCTCTGATTCAAGAAGAGATCCAGGCCCTGCTAGACAAGCGTACCATAGAACCAGTCCCTTTCTCTCAGAAGGGACGGGTGTTATTCCCACTTCTTCTTGGTGCCTAAGCAGACAGGTGATTCGACCCATCTTGGACCTCAGCAACCTGAACAGGTTTGTGGAGTACAAGTGCTTCTAGATGATGGCCCTTCTATATTTAATACCCCTCCTCTATCTGGGAGACTGGCTGTCATCCCTGGATATGCACGATGCGTACCTACACATCCTCATAGCCAAGCTCCACTGAAGGTTCCTGAGATTCAACTTCCAGGGGCAACACTACCAGTTCAGAGCTTTAACCTTCAACCTTCCCTCAGCTCCTCAGATCTTTATCAAGTGCTTAGCAGTAGTAGTAGTAGTGGCAGCCCTATGGAGAAAGGGCCACTATGTTTCCCATACCTGGATGGCTGGCTTCTTACAGCTCCATCCAAGGAAAGATTGCTCCAGACCCTGAAAGACTCCTTTTCTCTCTTCCAAGAGCTAGGGATCACGCTAAACCTTCAGAAGTACTCCCCCTGGCCCAGCCAGAGACTTCAATTTTTATTTATTTTATTTTTATTTTTATTTAGCTTTTGTTGACCGGGTAAGTGCACTAGACAAATCCTGCCTATTTTCAGGCACGACCGGGGAGGGGGATACAGATGAATGGCAACTGACCTTGAACCAGATTAAGCTGTTGGTGGTATTTTTAGTGAATGAGGGAAATTTGGCCAGGACACCGGGGAAATTCCCCTACTCTTTTCGATAAGTGCCATGGGATCTTTAACATCCACCTGAACTACCACCAATCCAGGCAGATGGGACCTCGGTTTAACGTCTCATCCGAAAGACGGCACCTCAGAAATGCAGCACCCCTCTCATGCTACATTACAGTGTCAGTACTGGGATATTAACCCAAGTGCCAGATGTGGGAACTGAACCCACAGCCCTCTGATCTCCCGGCCTCAGAGGCGAGTGTGCTACCTACTGAGCCACTGACACTGACGAATTCATAGGAGCCCTTCTGGACACCTTCCAAGGCAGAGCCTTTCTTCCAGTGGACAGGGCAGATTGACTTCAAGGTCTCGCTCAAAACCTCTCCTCCACTTGCTGGTCTCAGCCAGATCGATCCTCAGTTTCTTGGGGCCACATGGCAGCAACCATTGCTACAGTGCCATTGACTTGTCTCCAAATGAGGGTCATTCAGTGGAACTTGAGAGTCCAGTGAGACCAGCATTGGGATGACCTGGATCAACTCGTCTCTGTCTTGGACCTGGTCCATCAGACCCTTCGGTGGTGGCTTACACCACCCAACCTCTTGGCGGGCATGTCATTCCAGAGGTCACCCACCAGCTTCAGATCCTGACCACAGACACTTCAGGCATGGGCTGGGAAGCCCACCTTGCCGACCGCAGGACTCAGGAGATGTGGCTGGCATTGGAGGAGTCCCTGCACATCAACATGTTGGAAGTGAGGGCAATCCTTAATGCCATGCAGGCTCTGCAGACCGACCTGGTCCCAGGTCCCCTCTTTGTCCAGATGGACAACATGTCGGTGGTGTTCTGTATCAACAGACAGGGAGGAACCCACTCATATCCGCTCTGCCGCAAGGCCATGCGAGGGTATGGTACTGGGCCATAGATTATCATCTGGATCTTTCGGCAGTCCATGTCTCAGGTGTTCAGAACACTTTGGCCGATGTGCTCAGTCAATCAAAGACCAAAGCACACAAGTGGGAGCTCTTGCAATCAGTCGCAGATGACCTCTTTGCCAGATGGGGCTGAACAGAGCTGGACCGCTTTGTGTCCCCGCACAATGCAAAACTGACCAATTTTTGTTTGCTAGATCCAGGGCCTGGTGTTTTTTGGTGAGACATGTTGTTCCTGTGTTGGACAGGGAGGTTTCTTTACACCTTCCCCCCTTTCCACTCATTCAGAGGGTTCTCCTCAAGATGATCCTGGTGGCTTCCTTCGGGCCTCATCAGATCTGGTTCCCTCTACTTCAGCAGCTGGTGATGGAACCGCCGCTACTCCTGCCCTTGAGCTCATGCTTGCTGTGTCAAGAGAACGGGACAGTAGTCCATCCAGACCTGAGGTCTTTGCATCTGCACGCGTGGCTCCTGCAGACCTAGCTATCTCCTGGTTCGGGGTCTTGGCTTGGGTGGCTGATATCTTAGTGGCCACCAGGAAACCCTTAACCAGGGCCAGCTGTGCCATGAAGTGGAAGTGGTTATGCCTCTGGCTACTGCTTGCCACCTCTACCCATTTACCTGTCTGGTGAACTCTATTCTCGAGTATCTCCTTTCGCTGTCAGATTTGGGCCTGAGCTACTCGACATAAAAGAGCACCGCTCTGCTGTGTCAACCTATCATTCACCAATACAGGGCAAGACCCTGGCACAACTGGACTAGTCACGCACCTTCCTGCGTGGCATCTTACTCCTCAAAACTCCCATATGAGACCCTATCCCCCCATGGGACCTTTGATTTTACTTCGGGTGGGAGCTCTCGCAGCAGACTATCACAATAAAGACTATGTCGAAGGCACTAGGACCCACCGAGAAACTTCTCAACCAGCAGTACCTAGCAGGGACCGCCCCCAATGTCAGCCCTGGTATAAAAGGGGGTGGACCCAACTCCACCCCAGTTCTTTTCCCAACGCGTCCCGCGCATGTGAAGAGTTCATCGGTCTTGGCTTATCAGTACCAGCTAAAAACTTTGGGTTTTTCTTCCTTTTTCCCAAAATTCTTCAACTTTTTTCGGTTTTGAGTCACCGACTTATGTCTTCACCATCCTTAGTCTCTTCGTCAGGACCCCACGTCAATAAGTGTGGTTGAGTCCGCCAGATACCATCCAAGGACGGCCACAAGAAGTGTGTCTTTTGCCTGGGGCTTGAGCACAACACCGCGTCCTGCCAGAAATTTACCAGCTGGACCCGGATCCACCATCTAAAGGCCCTGAAGGCGTACCTTCTTGAGAAGAAGATGGATCTGCATACCTCAGGGGAGAAGGTGAAATGCAAGGATAAAACCAAGCGGTCCCGCAACAAAGACCGTAGTTGGTCCCGGCACCGGTCCGGGTCCCAGTCTCGCTCCCGGCCCTCTCCCAAGAAAGCCCGTGGTTCAACGGACTCTGGTGAGCGTCCAAAATCCAAAGATCAGGCTAAGGCTGGTCCTTCAAGGGAGAGGCCAACGAAGCCTAAGGTGACTCCGCTAAGGGTCACCGTTAAGTCCTCGGAGGTGCAAGCTTGGCCTTGCCTTCAAGCACTGAGCTGCCGACAGAGCACACCCTTGGGTGAAAGACACTCGGTTTCCCCTTGGCGGTACCCCATCATCGGTCCCCTTACTGACGCGGGTGATGGATCTAGGCGCAGCTGGTGAAGGGCTGCGCTCCATCCCCCAAGTCCTCCCCAGCCTACAGGGGCACCTTCCAGGGCCGACGTTCCGGATATTCCTTTCCTGAGAAAGCGGCCTCCATCTTTATGACAGGATGAGCTCCAGGATCTTTTTTCCTTCTGGTAGGGGCAGGTCCAGAAGCGGACCCCCCTTGAAACTGGCCCTGTCACCAGTTCCAGACCCTTCGGGTGAACCACAGCCAGGAAATGCATCTTTTATTTATTTTTTTATTTAGTTTTTGTTGACCGGGTAGGTGCACTAGACAAATCCTGCCTATTTTTAGGCACGACCCGGGGGAGGGGGATACAGATGAATGCCAACTGACCTTGAACCAGATTAAGCTGTTGGTGGTATTTTTCATGAATGGAGGAAATTTGGCCATTGCACCGGGGAAATTCCCCTGCTCTTTTCGAGAAGTGCCATGGGATCTTTAACATCCACCTGAACTACCACCAGAACAGGCAGATGGGACCTCGGTTTAACGTCTCATCTAAAAGACGGCACCTCAGGAGTGCAGCACCTCCCTCGTGCTACACTACAGTGTCAGTATTGGGATATTAACCGAAGTGCCTGGTATGGGGATAGAACCCACAGCCTTCTGATTTCCCAGCCTCAGAGGCGAGTGTGCTTCTTGCTGAGCCACTGACACTGTTTTTTCCTTCGCTGAGGAAGACCCCCGAGAGGCAGCCGCCTACACCTCCTCCCAAGGCTCGTTGCTGTTCACGATCCGTAGACCAACACCGGCGCTCTACCAGATCTGGTAGCCGATACTGGGTCAGGTCTCGCACCAGGAGCCGTTCCCGTTCTGTTAGGTGGGACCACTCCCGACGTCGGTCTCTGCTCCGCCGTTGGTCCCGTGACCGACATCGGTCGGTGAGTCACCGACGTTCGAGTGGGGGCTAGTCACAGAGATAGGTCAGACTACTTGACACCCAGTAGTCCTTCCTCCTCCTCTTCCTCTTCTACCTCTTCCTTCTCGGGAGTCGGGGGTCCCCCAGGAGAGAAGGACCAGCCCCGTTCGCCTCCTGACGATCCTACTTTCATGGACGTCATGAGGCAGATCCGGGACTCCAGTGAGTGGGATACGGGCGACCTGGATCCAGAACGCCGGCGATTGGCTAAGTATCTGAGGCAGAAGGAGCCTAAACCTATGGGTGGTGCCTCCTTTGGTGGACACATTCCAGGACCTCACCCAGATTACTTGGAAGCATCCGGCTTCGGTCCCGGCAGTTCCAAAGAAATCGGACAGGCTGTACAGAGCCCCGACGGATGATCCATTTCTGGCTGAACACCCTCAGGCAGACTCTTCAGTAATTACGGCTGCTCATGATAAATCTAAGCAGCCCCAACACCTCAGCTCACAGGCTCCCGATCTGGAGTCTTGTTATTTGGACCAGGTGGGCAAGAAGGTGTATTCTGCCTCCACATGTTCAGTTAGATCCCTGAATTTCCTAACGCATATGGTCCAGTACCAGAATGCGCTCTGGGAGCGGGTACAAGAGCTGGTAAATGCCTTGGCAGACTCAGAGAAGAAGACGGAGATTCTGAACATTCTAAAATTGGGCTCGGACGTAGGCACACATGTTTTTTGTGTGCCTTGTACGACACTGCCCATACAGCAGCCAGAGCGGCAATGTCAGGTGTCTGCCTCAGGCGCCATGCCTGGTTGAGGGTCTCTGGCTTTCACCAGGATCTGCAGTCCGGCTTCTGGAACTTGCCGTTCCAGGGTACCATTTTGTTTGGGCAGGAGACTGAGTCTGTCATCTCTCGCCTCCGAGTCAGGCAAATCCATCTGGTCTGTCCACCAAATGTACTGTGGAGACCAGCGGAGACAGCGTAAGTGGCCATTTCAGAAGCCCTCCAATCATTAGGGCCAGAGAGGTGGCTTTCAGAGGAGAGCTGGCAACCAGCAGCCTGGAGGTGCTCCTTGTGGCCCCAAGACCTCCCAGGCCTCTCTGCCCACACCTGGCTCCACCCAATGACTCCCTTCCAACCCCACCTCCTCCGGCAGAGGTTTCAGGGGAGGTGGTGGGGGTCTCTTCTCCCTTTACCTTCAGGGATAGAGCTTGATCACTGCAGACAAATGGGTCCTAGACATCATAAGGAGAGGACACACTCTAGAGTTCACGGAGATTCCTCCAGACACTCCACCAAGGTTCTCCAGATATCCTCTTTCTCATATCCCCCTAACAGAAGGAGAGATACAGGCCCTCTTGCAAAAAAGTGCGATAGAACCAGTCCCCCTGCAGCAGTGGGGAAAGGGGTATTTTTCCCACTTCTTCCTGGTCCCAAAAAAGACTCAGGACTTTTGTCCCATTCTGGACCTCAGCTCTCTTAATCCTTATATAGAGTACAAAAGGTTCCGGATGATGACCCTTCCAGGACTTCTTCCTCTGCTGCACCAAGGGGACTGACTCTGCTCCCTAGACTTGCAAGATGCTTACAGTACATGCATATCGGGGTCTTTCCCCCTCACAGGAAATTCCTGAGGTTTCACTTCCAAATGGAACATTATCAGTTTGGAGTTCTTCCGTTTGGCCTCTCCTCCGCTCCTCGAGTCTTCACGAAATGCTTGGCAGTAGTGGCTGCTGCTCTAAGGCATCAGGGGCATTATGTCTTCCCTTACCTGGATGATTGGCTGCTCGTAGCCGCATCAAGGTCATGCCTGCTTCAAGCTCTCTGAGACACCTATGCTCTCTTCCGAGACCTGGGGATCACCCTGAACCTTCCAAAGTCTTCCCCAGAACCCAGCCAAAGACTCATTTTCATCGGAGCGGTCCTGGATTCGGTCCAGGGCATGGCTTTTCTACCCCCAGAGAGGGGCGATCGCATGTGGGAGATAGCCGGATCGGACCTAATGACTCCTCAGGTCCCAGCAAAGACCTTCCTCAGACTTCTGGGGTACATGGTGGCGGCCATTTCAGTCACTCCTCTGGCCCGCCTCCACATGAGAATCCCACAATGGATGCTCAGGGTGCAGTGGGATCAGTGCTCTGACGATCTAGACCACGTGGTCAGAGTTACAGAGCAGCCAGTAAGAAGAACACTTCTTTGGTGGATGGATCCACTCAATTTGGAAAAAGGGGTCCTCTTCCGTCCGGAGCCCCCGAATAAGACCCTTACAATGGGTGCCTTGGATTTGGGGTGGGGAGCACACCTGAGGGCCCACCAAATGCAGGGCATTTGGACTCCCGAGGAGCACAAACTCCACATCAATGTCCTGGAGATGTGAGCGGTCCTCAATGCGCTATACGCCTTTCAAGAGGACCTTATACCAAGCTCTCTTCTGGTTCAGACGGACAACATGGTGATCGTCTTCTGTATCAACAAGCAAGGGGGTGCTCATTCTTACCCCCTGTGCAGGGAGGCAATGAGAGTCTGGTATTGGGTACTGGAATGGCACATCACTCTCTCCGCAGTGCACGTTCCAGGTGTCCTAAACGACTTGGCTGACAGTCTCAGCAGATCTCAGTCCAAGTTACATGAGTGGGAGCTACTGCAATCAGTAGCGGATCAGCTGTTCGACACATGGAGTCGTCCAGAGCTGGACCCATTTGTGGCACCACGCAATGCCAAACTGCCAGTTTTCTGCTTGCGAGAGCCCATGCCTGGTGTTTTCTGGCCAGACGCGTTGTCCCGTTGTTGGGCAGGGAGGTTTCGTTACGCCTTCCCTCCCTTTCCTCTCGTCCAAAGAGTTCTGTTGAAGTTGCAGGCCGAGGGGGCTCGAATGATTCTGATCACCCTGCTGTGGCCTCGGCAGATTTGGTTCCCACTACTTCAGCAGCTATCCGTGGAACCTCCAATCCCACTGCCAATATGCTCGCAGTTGCTGTCCCAGGATCAGGGCTCGCTGGTCCATCCCGATCTCCGATCCTTATACCTTCATGCTTGGCTCCTTCGGACGTAGCAAAACACAGGTGTGGGGCATCCCCAGAGGTGGCGGATGTACTTGTGTCAGCGAGAAAGTCCTCCACGTGCTCCACTTATGCTATGAAGTGGAAGCAGTTCTGCTTGTGGGCCTCGTCTCACCATCTGGATCCCATTACCTGTCCAGTGAACTCAGCTCTGCAGTATCTCCTCTCCTTATATCAGCAAGGCTTGAGCTACTCCTCCATAAAGGTGCACATGTGGGCCAGCTCTGCTTATCACACCCTTTCAGGGCACAGGGCCTTAGCCCAGTTGGATGTGGCCCACATCTTTTTATAGGGGATTCTTCACATGAGACCTCCCATTCGGGATCTTATCCCACCTTGGGACCTCCTTTTTGTGTTGGAGAAGCTTAGTCTTCCCCCGTTTGAACCTGCAGCAGACTGTGAGCTGCAATATCTTTCCTGGAAGGTTTGCCTTTTAGTTGCCATTACCTCAGCTCAAAGAGTTTCCAAGCTTCAGGCTCTGATATATAAAGAGCCATATTTAATTTTCCACAGGGAAAGGGTTTCCCTGAGGACGAACCCTGTTTCTTCCAAAAGTGGTCTTGGACTTGACCCTCAACCAGTCGGTTGACCTTCCAGTTTATTTCCCTTCTCCCTTTAACAGGGGTGAAGCTCTCCTTCACACTTTAGACATCCACAGGACACTAAGGTTTTACCTTCTCACCGTCAATCGGAGCAACTGTTTGTGGCATTCACACCACAACACTTGGGTAAACCGGTGTTCAAGCAGACCATTTCTAAATGGATTGTCCACTGTGTTTCTTTCTGCTATGGGAAGCACAACAAGCCTCTTCCAGGCCTGGTTAGGGGTCACTCCACCAGGGGAGTGTCTGCTTCCTACGCCGCACTGCGGAACATCTCGATTAGGGACATATGCGCGGCCGCTACCTGGAATTCAGTGCATACTTTCGTAAAGCACTACAGCTTGGACATTGCCTCCAGACGCCATGCCGACTTCGGCCTGGCAGTCCTTCAGGGACTCCTGTCTTGAGCTTCTGTGTTCAGCTTCCTCTCTTCCACCTCCCGGGGTCGATTACCTCCTTGGCGAGGGACTGCTTGGGATTCAGTCCTTATTGTGATAGTCTGCTGCAAGAATTCCCACTCAAAGTAAAATAGTACAGTTATGTAAGAAGTTACCGTAAAAATAGATCTTCGAGAGGAGCTCTTGCAGCAGGCATTACTTTCCCGCCCTCCATCCCCCTTTTGAGGTGTGCAGAGCATCATCTTCGAACTTTGCCTCATTCTCCTGTCAGGGCTCATTCACGGGCCTTGGCGGGGAACTAGGGTGGAGTTGGGTCCGCCTCCTTTTATACCAGGGCTGATGGGGCGGAGCCAATGTCGGGGGCGGTCCCTGCTGGGTACTGCTGGCTGAGAAGTATTCCGGTGGGTCCTAGTGCCTGCGGCATAGTCCTTATTGTGATAGCCTGCTGCAAGAGCTCCTCTCGAAGATCTACTGTTACGGTACGTTATTACATAACAGTACTTTTTTTGGAGAAGCTTACTTTGCCTCCTTGAGCCAGCCTTGCGTTAAAGACTCGCTTCCTGTCTCGGAAGCGTTATTTTCAGTTGCTGTTACTTCCGCTCAGAGGATTTCTGAGCTTCAGGCTGTGATGTGTAATTTCTTTATTTAAAAGTTTTACCAGGGGGGTACGCTGAGCAGAGTACTGCTCAATTCCAGGTGCATCCTGAGGGAGGGGGAACATAGAAACAGCCGAATACATACATAGAGTACAGAACTGCAACACAATAAGTAGGAATGTACAAATCGTAGCTCAGCTAATATGTGTTAAATAGTTACATACATTAATTAAATCAGCAGCACTTGAGATAAGATAGTTACAAAAGAGAATCCAGGAACAGGATCTGTGTCAAACTTGATAGTAGGCTGGTAAAATATCCGGAGTGAGTATAGCGAATTCGGACACTTCTAGCCACATGCATATGGTGTGGAGAAGTACTCATTTAAGAGGTGACTGAGGTTCTGGGAGGGGTCATTTACCGGGTGCTTTCAGGAGGGAGTTTCATAATTTGGGCATGCGGTGTCTGAAAGCTGCTTGTCCTGACAACAAGGACATACATGGAACTGACAGGAGGTGGATGTCAGCATTTCTCAGGGAGTATGTAGGAGGCGTATGGGTCGCAAGCATAGCCTCGAGGTACAGAGGCAAGGACTGAGATCAGTACTTTGCTGTGAGCTTGGCTCAGCAGGCCTGTCAGCGGTCGTGGAGCGAGGCAGATTTAGGGACCGATAGAGGTCGCAGTGGTGTAAGGAGGGTGAGCTGTCAGTGGCAAATCTGCAGAAAGAGTGGAAAAGGGGGTCTAGTCTGGCTAGGTTGGACTTGGGAGTGGCACTGTAAACTACATCCCCATAGTCGAAGATGGGGAAAATCATTTTCTGTATGAGAGCCCTACGAACTGGCAGGGGGATGCAACCACAATTGCGCTAGAGAGCACCCAGTTTGGGGTGAAGTTTTTTGGGGATGGCATCGATGTGTACAGAAAAGTTGAGGTGCTGATCCAGCCAGACCCTGAGAGGTGCTGGTCCAGCCAGACCCTGAGATATCTAAAGGAGGGGCAAGCCTCCAGAATAGTTGCGTCCAGGGTGTGTAAGGAGGGGGTGGATTTAGGCCTAGAGAGTCTCTGCCTTGTGCCGAAGGTCATGTGATCTGTCTTCTTGGCACTGAGAAATAGCTGGTTTGTGCAAAACCAGAACTGGACTTCATTGAAGTCCTGCTGCAACTTGGTCACTACATCAGCAGTTGAAGGGCCAGAAGCATACAAGACCGTGTCGTCCGCACACATGTGAATGGATATGTGTGGGCAGATGGTGGGCAGGTTGTTTAGGAAGATGGAAAATAGGATCGGGCCAAGGACCGAGCCTTGGGGGACTCCGGTGGTAACTGGGAGGGAGGACGGTCGAGGTGAAACCACCGATTCTGATGGATTGGGATCGGCATACCAGGTAGGAGTGGAACCAACTGGTGGCCTTGGCAGATAGCCCAGCAGTGGAGAGCTTATCTAGCAGGAGAGCATGAAACACCATATCAAATGTTTTGGCTAGGTTGACAAAAATAGCAGAGGTGATTTAAAGAACCATATTAAGTTTTCCACAAGGACTGGGTGTCCTTGCGGACCAGTCCTTAGTTTTTGCCCAAGGTGGTGTCCGAATTCACTATTAACCAGGACATTCATCTTCCTACATACTACCCAGAGCATTTAAATCGATGGGAGGCTCTCCTCCATACTCTGGATGTCCACCGGGCTCTGAGATACTATTTGAATCGCACCTGGGTCTCCTTATAGTCTGACCAATTGTTTGTTTCAGTCACCCCCAGGATGTTAGGGGCACCTGTTTCTAGGCAAACCCTATCCAAATGGTTGGTAAATTGCATCGTTTTCTGTTACAAGCAATATGACAAGCCTGTAGCGGGCCCAGTAAAAGGCCACTCTACCAGGGGAGTTGCTGCTTCCTTCGCTTCTCTGAGGAATGTGTCCGCTGCGGAGATCTGTCCAGCTGCCACCAGGAGTTCAGTCCACACAGTCATTAAGCACTACACCTCTCAACCTCTTGCCTCATAAATCAGGGACAAAGGTTTAAAATCAGGGACACATCTTAAAAATTGGTGATATCCACTCAGGAAGCTGGTAGAATAAGTGATTTAGTGTAAAATGCATTTTCTAAGGAAGAACACGTCTGTAACATTAATGTTTGACATTATTTTATGCTTAAAACCCCCCACTGTTTGGTCATGAAAGCACAGTTTTTAGGAGGAACAGAGTAGAAGTTTTAGGGTAAAATCAGGGATGTCCCTCAAAATCAGGGACAGTTGAGAGGTATGTTGAGCACTACAGTTTGGACATTGCTTCCAGGCGCAGGACAGGCTTTGGCCTTGCTGTTCTGCAGGGCCTCCTTTCATAAGAGATTCCATTTTCATGATCTTATCCTCCGCCCTGAACCGAGGTGACCTTTGTACTGCTTAGGACTCAGTTCTAATGGTGTAACCTGCTGCAAGAGCTCACCCTCGAAGACCGATAGTACAGTTATGTAAGAACTCACTGTGACAGTAGATCTTCGACAACAGCTCTTGCAGCAGGTTCTGCTTTCCCTCCCTCCATCCCCCTGGTGATTCCTTCTGCATGCGCAGCCAGACCATCAGATCTCCTTCAGGAGGCCTCCTTGGTTCTCCATCATTTTTTCTATCAGTGCTGGGGTCCCCGGTGGGAGAACTGAGGTGATGCTGGGGGACTGCCCTCCCCCCTTTTAACTTTATTTTTTTAATTTTGCAATACATCTTACAAAAGAAAATATTCTTTGATTCCAGGTATAGGAGTAGACACAAGAAATGTTATGATAGGTAATATAGAGCCTATTTACAAGACACTGGTTGGGCCCCATCTGGAGTACTATGTGCAGTACTGGAGGGCACACCTTCACAAGGACATTAATCAAATTGAGACAGTCCAGAGAAGGGCAACCAAAATGGTGCAGGAACTGCATCAGAAAACACATGAGGACAGATTAACGGAGCTCAATATGTATACCCTGGAGCAAAGAAGGGAGAGAGGTGATATGATTGAAACATTCAAACACCTTAAGGGCAGTAACAAGGTGAAAGAGTCTAACATGTTTCAATATAAGAAAAATAGCAGGACAAGAGGACACAGCATGAGATTAGAGGGAGGCCGATTAAGGGGTAATGTGAGGAAGTTCTTTTTCACAGAAAGGGTAGTGGATGCATAGAACGGCCTACCTCAGGAAGTGGTGGATATGGATACAGTGCAAGGCTTCAAACAGGCATGGGATAGGCATAAGGGAGCAATACAAATAACTATGAATAGATAGGCCACTGACAGAGCAAAGGCCGATGGCACATTTATAAGGCAGAAAAAGAAATGGGCAGACTGGATGGGCCTTGCGGTCCTTATTTGCTGTCAACTTCTATGTTTCTATCTCTCTTAGTTACAGCACTGAAGGGTCAAAATGCATCTTTAAACACATATACTTGTTAACCCAAATAGGCTATATGCAGCAGAACCATGGACATCCCTACCTAAAATAGTTTAACATAAGTCCAGAGAGTTCCTTCTTTTCAGATAGGCCGTTGTCATCAAGTGACCTGGCCCAGGGGTCCATGTAAAATGAAAGATCGTGAAAATCAATGCCTTTTATATATTTAGTAAAGATGCCCCACAAGCATACTCGCAGCCATTCCCCTTTACTATGTTTAAACCTTAATCTGTATGATTTAAGCATTTAACAATAAAAGCTCCCAACATTTTTAATAAATTCAAACATCCACTCCCTTTTCCAGACTACCACGAGGTGGTAGCTCAGCCCCTAGTAACACTGTGTATATCCAAAATATAATTGCTTGTTTTAATAAACATAATCAGAATGGCATGAGAAGACATTTAGACAAATTTTAAAACCATCTCCATCAGGTATATCTATAGGAAAAAGTCTCAGCAGCAACAAAGAATCTCCAGTGCTTTATTACTAGTTGTAGTTCAATACTGATTAACTTTTATCTTTAGGCCAAAGAGTCCCAGTATCAGGGTTTGCTATCTCCCTCTTCCAAGTCTGAATGTCCAGCTTTGGCGAAATCTTCCCGAATCAGCTCCAGCCTATGACCTGTGTCTGCTGGGTCATTATAACAAATAAGTTTTCCCGGCGTAGATTATCTTCAGCCTCTCTGGCATTCGTAAGGCATGGTTGATCCCGAGTTCTCGAAGGCCCGCTCAGAGTCAAATCCGTGGTGCCTCATTCTTGTCGAATAACTTAAGTAGGGGAAGCAATGTATAGTCGAGCCATCTGGGAGGGTGAGAGCCCTGGACATTTTGGTCTTCTGCAAGATCATGTCCTGTATATGAATTCCAGTGGTTACTGCCAATATGGTCCTAGGGAGTTCGGGGTTGTTGAGTTACCTTCGTGGAGTAATGCAGTAGGCCCTTATAATCTGAAAGTCCGCTCTTAGTTTTAATGCGTCCTGGAGGAACTGGTGCAATAAGTCCACCAAATTGGCTCCTTCTTCTCCTTCGAGTATACCCAAAAATTGGAGGTTACAGGACCTTGCTCCATTCTCAAGAAACTCGAGTCTGGTACGTAAGAGCTTGTTTTCTTTTAAAACTCAATCAGTCATTGTAGCGGCTTTTGTAACTGTTGAGTTGCGGATGGAATGATTTCTCTCCAAAGCAGTGACTTTAGATTCTGCAGTCGTTAGTCTAGAATTATAAGTGACCAACTTGTTGTCTAATTGCTGTACGGTTTGAAGGATAGCGTTTATTTTAGCCTCCAAGTCCCCGGGTTTCTTGATCTGTTGTGCGCTAGTCGGAGCTCCACTGGAGGATGGCGCGGGGCCTTTCCCTCAGCCCGAGTCTTTAAGCACTTCGTTTTTGGTTCTTTCCATCATTTGGTCATCAAACACTTGCTCCATGAGAGGCAGTAGTACTTCTTTTCTTTAGATTAAAGTTTGGTTTGAAGTGAAAGTTCGACAAAATAAAGATTCTAGGGACATGGATATGTTGTTCATCCACACTGTCTGGCAGGTTCCTTGCCACTTTAAATCTTGCCGGAAGGTCTTCAAGCTGGCTCTTCCCACCCACCCGGGTGGTAAAACCCTCGGCTCCGCCCCATGACGCCAGATCTTCCTTACCTCTTGGAAGCTCAGGTTCCCTCCTTAGCGCTCTGCGTTTTAGGCCTGGATCCACACTCTTCGGAATTTCTGAAATTTATTTCAAAATCTTTAAGACTTCGGTCTTCGTCTTCCCTCGCGGCTGCGATGGACAAATCAACTCCCGGCTTCCGTCGGTGCCCATGTGGGCAGATGATGTCGCGGACCGATCTGCACTCCACGTGCGTCTACTGCCTGGGGCTTGGCCACGACTCACAGGCTTGTGATTTGTGCAAGTCCTTTTCGGCTTCGGTCTTGGAGGACCGCACTGCCAGACTTCTTCTCGGGTGACCGGAAAAATGGTATCCGCTGGTCAAGTCTACGGAGGCCCGTTGGGCGGTGTCCAGCAGCAGGCTCCGCGGAACAGTTGGAGCAATTGATTGCCCTCGAGGAGGAGGCGGCCCAGGCCGCTTCTTCTTCCTCCTCGTCCGCGGCATTTTTCCCGCTCTCTTTGGGCTCCTCCTGCACAGCTTCATTTAAGGAGCTTTGCCGGTCCCTCTCCACCAAGGGAGAAGGGCCATCAGGACATTCCAGTCAGTCCAAGAAGAAGGAATCTAAGGGTAAGTCCCACCATCGACGTTCGTGGGAGCGGGAGAGATCCCCTTCACCGGACCATCGACTCTCGACTTTGGTCAAGGTTGCGGCTGCAGCCGCTGGCTTCATGGTGCCCCCGTCGGGTCAGCCAGCCAAGACATCCATTGACGCGGTTGAGATTTTTCTCGACCCGTCGGACGGTTTGTTGACTGGAGAAGCCGACAACCCTACTTCACTGATTTCCCCAGTGGAAACCGAGGACTTGCCTGTGCCTCCTGTGCCGGAGTCCCCAGTTAAGGTCCCTGCACCGAGAGAGGAGTGGGTTTCCCCCGTTCCCTCTCTGACCCATCCTTGGAACCCCTGAAGGTCTTGGTCCTCTTCCAGGTCCAGCCGGTCCCGCCGATGACTGTGGTCTTGGTCTTGGCACCATGGAAAGCGGCATCGCCGCTCATCCTCATCGTCCTCTTCAGAGGATAGGCTCCGGCGCAAGTTGCGTCGGCGCTAGGAGGATTTAATATGGCAGCAGCTCTTATTGTCCAGGAATAAGCCGACTCCGTTACCTTCTCCGGCCATTAAGTGGTTGTCACCGGAGCAGCCGCAACAACCCCTCGTAGTGGTCGAGGAGACGATCCTGGCACCGGTTGTTTGGCCGAAGCCGGCTGCTCCACCCATTGTGGTGGAACCTCTGCTTCCACAACCGAAGACTGGGGCCTCGACCAAGGATTCTCGGTCGGGTCAGGGCTTGCCCCACAGGTTGTCGGTCACCCTCACTCCCGATCGACCTCGGCAGGTGGAGGGTGGCTCAGGTGCCCGGCAGCTATTTTCAGACTCCTCAGAGTCTGACTATGACTCCTCTCTGTTCTCTAGGTCACTTGACCTGGAGTCTGCGGGGGGCCAGTCGGTGGACAAGAGCCCATCTTCGTTTTTAGGTTTGCTTCGGCTCATCTCGGAGTCCACCGGGATGCAGCTCGAACCCATTTCAAAGCGGGCAGTATCCCCTCACGGAGATGCTGGACCGAGGATTCCCTGGAGGCCCTTCCTGTGGCAAGCCATTATTAGCCTGGCCTTGGGTTGTGGCAGCGGCCAGCATCTTGTCCCGTGCCTTCGGCCAGGATGGCTCGAAAGTACGCAGTCCCCACTGGCTCATTCTCCAGTTTCTCGGAGCACCCCTCTGCGGAGGGGTTAGTGACCGATAGCATTTTCTGGTGCTCCGGGAATGCTCGGGACGTGGACAAACCACCCGATAAGGAATCCAGAAAGCTGGACTCGGTCACGTCTGCCCAGAAAGACGAAGGCTGCCAGCAGCAGCATAAGCCCTTTCGCCCTTCCGCCCCTGCGGCACGTCCGTCCCAGCAGTACCAGCACTAGGGCCAGCAGGCACACACTTGGCGCCCTAAGGCCAAGTCTGCTGCTTCCTCCAGTAGACAGCCTGGAGGCAAGGGTCCAGGAGGTCCCTCAGCGGGCCCTTCCTTCAAGTCCTGCCCAGTGACGGGTTGAGGGGTGTCGCCCCCAACCTTGTCACTCCTCCCCAGGTTCCCCCATGGGGGGACGGCTCCTCCACTTCTTTTCCACCTAGTCTGCAATCACCATGGACTTCCGGGTGCTAGAAGTGGTAGGCAGGGGTCTGCCTCTGGACTTTGAGCAGTTCCCTCCCTATTGAGCGGGGCAACAGGTTCCGCAGCCTCTCTGTCAGCTTGTTGAGCCGATATTGCCAAGCTCCTCCAGAAGGAGGTGATCAGCGAGGTGGCGGACCCTCCTCCAGACCCAGGGTTTGTGTCCAGGTACTTTTTGGTCCCAAAACAGACAGGGGTCTGGCGCCCCATTCTCGACCTGCATGACCTGAACAAGTTCATAAGTCAGCGCACCTTCAGGATGGTCACTCTGGCTCAGATCATTTCATCCTTGGAACTAGGCATGTGGTTTTGTTCTCTGGACCTTCAAGACGCGTTCTTTCATGTCCCAATCCATCCGTCTCATCAGGGATTTCCCCCCTCCTCCAGCAGAATCCCTAGGTGAGGCGGTGGGGGGTCATTTCTCTCTTTACAGGAAAGATTGGGGCAGGATAACCTTGGACCAGTGGGTCCTTCAATTAGTGGAACAGGGACATACCCTAGAATTGTTGGAGATTCCTCTGGACAATCCTTCAGCTCCCTCCCATTACCCCTAGGCCCATCTGTTTGATCCATACGAGATACAAGCACTTCTGCTAAAACAGGCCATCGAGCCTCTTTCCCTGGCACAATGTGGGAAGGGTTTCTACTCTCATTTCTTTCTGGTACTCAGGAAAACAGGAGACCTGCTCCCCATTCTGGACCTTAGCCATCCGAACAAATTTATAGAGTACAAAAGGTTCGGGATGGTCACTTTTCTGGGCCTTCTCCCCTTACTTCATCAAGGGGATTGGCTTTGCTCCCTGGATATGCAGGACGCTTACCTCCACATTTTGGTGTTTCCACCCTACAGGAGGTTCCTGCGCTTCCGCTTCCAAGGAGACCATTACCAGTTTCAGGCCCTGCTCTTCGGCCTGTCCTCAGCCCTATGAGCCTTTACAAAATGCCTAGTGATAGTGGCAGCAGCCTTAAGGAGGGAAGGCCATTACATCTTCCTTACCTGGATGACTGGCCTCTGACAGCCCCTACCAAGGAGAAATTAGTCAGAACCATGGAGGCCACATGTTCCCTGTTTCAGGACCTGGGGATAACCCTCAGTCTTCCCAAATCATCCCCTAGGCCAAGTCAAAGACTCTAGTACATGGGGCAATTTTGGACACCGAACAAGGCAAAGCCTTTCTTCCGCCGGACAGAGCGGAACGCCTTCAGACTCCGGCTCGGCTGGTCTCGTTATCTCTGCAAGTCCCAGCCAGAATGGTTCTCAGACTGCTGGGGCATATGGCAGCAGCCATTGCTACAGTATCTTTGGCTCATCTGCACATGAGAGTGACACAGTGGAACCTTTGGGTTCAATGGGACCAATGTTCAGATGACTTGGACTTCCCAGTGTCAGTACTGAACTCAGGCCATCATATCATGAAGTGGTGGCTAAACACCTCCAACCTTTCCAAGGGAGTTCCCTTCCGATCGGAGTCACCTTGGCAAATTCTGACCAGAGACGCGTCAGGCCAGGGCTGGGTTGCCCATCTGGCAGACTGTCAGACTCAGGGGACCTGGTCCCCTTTTGAGCAGCATCTCAATATCAATGTTTTGGACATGCGAACAATACTGTATGTCCTCCAAGTCTTTCAGACGTATCTGCTCCTGGGTCACCTCCTGATCCAGATGGACAGCATCAGTAGTCTTCTATGTAAACAAGCAAGGGGGCACACATTCTTACCCCCTCTGCAGAGAAGCCATGAGAGTGTGGAATTGGGCCATAGAGCATCACCTGAGCCTGATGGCTTTGTGTGTTCCAGGCATTCAAAACACCTTGGCCGATAGTCTAAGCCGCTCTCAGTCCAAGGTTCATGAATGGGAACTTCTGCCAGCAATAGCAGAAGATCTCTTTGACAGGTGGGGCCACCCAAAGCTGGACCTGTTCGTGTCCCGATCCAGCGCAAACCCACCCAGTTTCTGTTCACTAGATCCAGGGCCTAGTGTTTTCTGGTGAAATGCGTTGTCCCTCTTTTGGACAGGGAGATTTCTGTATGCCTTTCCATTGCTGCAGAAAGTCTCGCTCAAATTGCAGTCATGAGGGTCAGAGATGATTCTAATAGCCCCCTTCTGGCCACGGCAGATATGGTTTCCACTTCAACAACAGTTTGTAGTGGAACCTCCGATCCCCCTGCCTCTGTGTTCTGACCTGCTCTCACAGGAGCAGGGATCTAAAGTCTCTCCACCTTCATGCATGGCTCCTACAGACTTAGACATTGCCCATTTCGGGGTGTCCCGCCCCAGGGAGCAGAGGTTCTAGTGGCTGCCAGAAAACCCTCCATTAGATCTACGTAGCCATGAAGTGGAAGAGATTCTGCATATGGGCCTCTGCTCGCCATCTGGATCCTTTTACTTATCCAGAGAATCTCGTTCTGGAGTATCTCCTTATCTAATTGCATTGTTTACTGCTACCGCAAATATGACAAGCCGTTACCGGGCTTGATTAAAGAAATCTGTCCATTGCTGACATCTTTGCAGCCACCACTTAGAGTTCTGTCCTCACCTTCATCCAAAATTACAGTCTTGACATTGCCTCTAGATGTAGGGCAGGTTTTGGACTGGCTGTCCTTCAGGGCCTGCTCTCTTAAGAGTTTTATTCTGACCTCTACCTCCTCCCAGCTGACCGGGGTCAGTCCTCTCACTGCCTGGGACTCCGTTGTTATGGTGTAACCTGCTGCAAGAGCCCCCTCGAAGTGAGATAGCACAGTTACGTAAGAACTTCCATAACAGTAGAGCTTCAAGAGGAGCTCTTGCAGCAGATGCTGCTTTCCCTTCCTCCATTCCCCTGGTGACTGCTTCTCCATCTTGTTTCCTCAGTTTTAGAGGAACGTCTCGGTTCTCCATTTTTCTGTGCTTGCTGGGGTCTCCGGCGGGAGAACTGAGGTGGTGCTGGGGGACCGCCCTTTTTATACCACAGTTGACATCGGGGGTGGGCCGATGTCAGGGGGTGGCCCCCCGCTATAGGTTGCTAACTAAACGTTTTCTGTAGGGCCCTGGTGCCTGCTGGCTTCAGTCCTTATGATGTAACCTGCTGCAAGAGCTCATCTCAAAGATCTACTATTACAGTAAGTTCTTACATAACTGTACTTTCCTCATAGCTATGACCTCTGCTAGAAGAGTTAGTGAACTTCAAGCCCTGTGCACAGAACCCAGCTACATAATTATTCACAGAGACAAGGTGGCTCTCAACACTAACAGAAAATTCCTCTCAAAAGTAGTGTCAGAATTTCATCCTAACTAGGCAGTTACTTTACCAGTACTAGTCACACCACATTCTAGTTCAGGATAACAGAAATTACACTGCTTGGATATCAGGAGAGCTCTTAGCTAATATCTTGATAGGACAAAAGACTTAAGGACAGACAGAAGTCAGCGTTAGTCACATACGGTGAAGTTGGTAAGAACCTACCTGCAGCAAGAAAAAACATCTCAAGATGGCTGGCCTCTTGCATCTAGTTCTGCTATGAGAAGACTGGTGGGCAGCCCCCCCTTAGGACTTAGAGCACACTCCTCATGGGGCACTGCAGCATCAGTGGCAGCCTTAAGTGGCATTCCTGTGGAAGACGCTTGCAAAGCAGCTACTTGGAAAACTGTTCACACATTCACAAAGCACTACTGTCTGGACATTCTTTCCAGAAGAGATGCAAAGTTTGGCATTGCAGTCCTACAGAACCTTTTCCCTAACTAGGTTCCAGATTTCCCAGCCTCCGAAAGTACTGCTGTGTAGTCTGCAGGTTTTGTATGGCATCACTATTGAACTCATGTTGTCAGAAGAAAAAAATTACCATAGTAATGATGTTTCTTCTAATGGGTCCAACATACTGCCCTGTATTTGCTGCTGCTATTTACTTTTCTGTTGCTTTCTCAGCTGTACACCTGTTGTATTTTCTCATATTATTTTTTGCATTACTGAATTGTTTGACTTGTACTGCTGTCTGTGCTTCTGTACTTTTGTACCCTTGTAACATTGAAATACTGTTGTTTGATGTTGTATATCTCCCAAGTTGTGCCTGAAAATAGACATTGTATTGTCTAGTGCAACTACCTGCTAAACAAAAACTAACTAAAATTAAAGCCATCGGCCCGGTGGCGCTGAGGGTTGAGGCGCTGGACGCCACACCTCGCACCACGCCGGCGACCCGGGTTCGGGAGTGGACTCGGGTCGTCGGTGGGTCGGCCGGGGGGGAGATAGGCTGGAGCGTCCAACGACAGCTCGCCTTCTCCGGGGAGGGATTTGGCCGATGCCCGGCACTTGCATGACCCCGAGCGGAGGCTCGAGGAACTGCAAGCTCCATTTGGGGATGGAAGCGCCATTGGGCAGCATGGACGCTGGCGCGCGATCATAATGCCGGGGAGGTAACTTGCTGCTCGGGAGGAGAAAACACGGAAACAAGCCTGCCTCAGCCGGGAAGATGGGAAGACCATGGCCGTGCCCACGATTTGCCTGTGCCCGCCCAGCAGACCACAGACCAACGAAATGTAAGCTACGGGGTCTGAGCCCCCCACCTCGTCCACGCCCGGAGGTAGTCTGCGGCTCCATGGGGCCTAGGGGTCTGCTTGGGTAGGGTTCCGGGCAGTGGGATGTTCAATTGTCCCCCCTGAAGGGTCGGAGGTGGCAGGCTGGGGAGGAGGAATAAATAGTAATTTAAAAAAAAAAATTAAAAAGTGAGCAAATACAATCCCATCCCTCCCCTCCCCTTCTAGAACGCAGTTAGTAAAAGGTTCACTATTTAATTTTTTTCAAATACTCATTTTTGCCTGAGCATTTTTAATATGTTTACACAGTTCATATTTTAATAATTATTTAGAATTTTTTGGTTTTTGACTTAAACATTTCTGTTATAAGTCTGCTTATTTAGCTTTTAGCTTAAGCATTGTAGTGTAATACAGTTAGCAGCCAACGTGGAACAAGCATGGACTAGAATGTAAAAGTGTAGACAAGTTAGCACTGCTCCCTTCTGCTCTTCAGCACAGATCTGAAGTTAGACTAGGAGCACCAGTACACAGCAACATTTGAATGGAGTTTTAATACTATCATCACCATTCCAAATTCTCCGAGGCAACATCTCGGGCTAGAGATGATGCAGTGTGTGTATTGGCTGACTGTTGGACTCATTAGAAGAAGCATCATTACTGCAGTGAGTAATTTTTTTGCTTTCCGTTTACTGCAGTGTAATAGATTGTATCAGGCTGACTCTGCTGATTTCCAAGCTGTAATTTGTTGCAACTACAAATCTCAGCATCCCCTGCAGCTGACATCAGAGGAAGGTGGCAGCAGTGGGAGATTCAGCAGCCTGCAGAACATCTTAGAATTATTTTTAAGCTCTGATCTTTTATTTGCTGGCCCCACTGTCGTACCTGGGCTAAGACAAGTCACAGAGGACTACTGTTCTTAGACCCAGAAAAACAGTGGGACCAGCAGATGTCTAGTTGGAGCTTCTAACATGCACTGCAGGCTGCTGAATCTCCCACTGCTGCAGCCCTCCTTTGATGTCAGCTGCAGAGGATTCTAGGATTTCTGGTTACATCAAATGTCAGCTTGGAAGTCAGCAGTATCAGTCTGATACAGTCTACTATACTGCAGTAAACAGTAAATATAAAAAAAAAGGTTTTAGCAAAGTGTAAATTAGGATCAGCCTGCTACTTGGGAGTGGCGCTCTTAGTGCTGACTGTACCTCTTTAATCTGTTCTATTTATCTGCATGGGACTTAATATCGTTCTGCTTGTGACTTTATAATTGTTTCCATGGCAACGGATCGTGGTGTCAAGAGCAGGGGACTTTGATATAAGACTCCAGGCACAAGGTTTGGGTGAGAGGACCACAATCTCGTAAAACGAAGCTGAGTGCTACCCCAGTCTCACAATTGGAGTCTCTTATACAGTAAGAGACACCTCAGTAGGAGTTCTTATTAATTTCTTATAAATCACTCGAGTTAGTTAGCGAGAGTGATTTATAATGTTTCAAGTATTTTTTTAATTTTTTATTTCAAAAGTTAAATTAACCCGTCCTCCTCCTCCTGACTCTGAAGTGGAATTTCCACCCCTAATATTCCTATAGGAGTGGCCACCGTGTGCAAGATAAGATGTACAGTAACTTTGTGTGCTGATTGGCTGAAATCACGTTTTTTATGATGCCTGGTGTAGACAAGCAGCCAGAGCAGAAGTAGCCTAGGTACTGTGCTTGTGTGTTCATGGTAATTCACCTAGTTATAAAGAAGAGGGGGTGCATCTTATAGGTGTTCAAATATTGTGTTTTGCAAGTGTCCTTTGAAATGTGAGCAGCTGTTGAAAGCATATGTAGGGTTTTATGCACTGAGATAGTGACATACTTGTTCACATGCAGCATGGCTGTACTGTACTATCCAGTAATCAGAATTAATAAATCATTTGGGGAAGACCAGCTGTTGACTTGTACTATCATATGGTTTACTGTCCTTAACTCCACTATTGTGCGCGCCACACTATCCCTAGAACGGTTACTGCTAAAACCCATCCTGAATTAGAACCTCATAAAGCAATTCTATAACATGGGACAGTATGTCACAAAGAGTTGACTTTAACTGACGATGATGCCTGCGGTAGTGTTTTTTTTTTTTTTTAACCCTAGTTTTCTCTTCATTTTTGGTTGTCACAAGGACACGGAAACAAACTCAAATGCAGACTAGATAGGCTGTCTCATATAAGTGCATGTAAACACTTGTACATAGACTTGCACATACATTTTCACATACACATACGTAATGCATACACACCCTCCTATACATTCCTGTGAACACATGAATATAGATCTACATTAACAAGCTTTCACACACGCACACAGATGAACACCCATGTACTCACATTCATACGTCTGGACACGTACACATTGGTGTATATGTGTGTGTGTGTGTGTGCATATATATATATATATATATATATGTGTGTGTGTGTGTGTATGTATGTATATGTGTACATATATATACACATATATATATATATATATATACACACACACATATGTCACTCTGCCACTCAGGGTACCCTGTGTTTCCCTTGATAAGCAGAAATTTAACAGGCTTACCTAGAAGACCTGTGCTGTCTGCATGTCCACTGTCTCCGATCTTAGGCTGTGCACAGATTCACCACCCTCTTGGGGAAGAAGTACCTCCCAACATTACCCCTAAACTTACCACTTCTGAGCTTCAGGGCATGTCCTTGTGTCCTGCTTGATTACACCAAATCAGAGAGCTCTGTCGGTTCTTCCCTGCCAATACCCTTAAGTATGTGGAAGACAGAAATCATCTCTCTTCCCCCCACCCCAGCCTCCTCCTCTCCAGGGTGACCCTGGTAACGGCCTTCACTCTCCTCATAGGATGCTCACACACACACCTGTGAACACATGTATACACTTGTGTACTCACATACATGTAACCACATGCACACAGGCTGGAATACATGCACTGACAAATATACATGGAAATATGGTCATACTGGCTGACACACACACACACACACACACACACACACACGTAATCCCACAAATAGTCACAAACATGCACAGACCCCACAGAAACGCAAAAGTATTTACAGATAAAACACGGAGCCTAAACAATGTGCATTCTGATTGGGTTGTGCTGCATTATGCATGCCTTTTTACCAGTCCCAGTCTCCTGCTAGATTCACTCACCAGTGCATTTTGTCACCTGCATTGTATATTTAGTATATTGTATTGAACCAGCATGTATATTTATATTCTGCACAGATGCTACAGTACACAGGTTTTGAGAGCACACAGGTCCTTTCATCAGGTGGAATCTGCGTGGCACTGAAAGCTCATGTACTGTAACATCTGCATACAGTATCTGTGGGTCCAATAAAGGTATCATACTATACATCTCTAGTTTTCCAAGGACCAGAATGATACCTGTGTGAAAACTCAACCCCTTTATAAGCTGACTTAGCTGAAGGGCTGTGTAAAGCAGCTGCCTATGTGGTATGTCACAGATTCTCATTAGTGGCCAGGGCCAGAAGAGCTTTTGATAGGGCTCTTCTTGGTACTGCACTTCCCACATGCAGCAGCAGGTGGCAGTATGGTCTTGTATGAAAGGATGTTTTTGAAAATGTGTGTACAAATTTGATTAATTATTAACCACGTTGCTGTTTAGAATAACCCAACCAGGCTGAGTCACACAGAAGACTGTGCTGTACTATAACCCCCCCTCTCCCGAGCATCTCATCCCAGTGGGCTGCGGTGCTGAAGAGTGACTGCATCAGTGCTTATTGTTTAAAGTGGTGCAAAATCAGCATCTCCATCCTGTATACACCTTGTTATAAAAAACAAAAAATAAATGTTTAGCTATAATCAATTTAGGATTTTTCCCCATAACAGAAATCAAGCTGCAAAGAAAAACATAAAGTGTGCGTGTGTATGCGTGAATGGTCTTCTGCAAAGTAGCTGCTATATGCTTGTATCTGGAATATTTTGTTGGGGAACCTGTCTTCTCCAATACATCTTGTGTAAAGCTCTATTACTGTACTTGGCTGCAGTTAAAGAACTCCTTTTCTACACACGCACACACACACACACACACACACACACACACGGATCACTGCTACATCCGAACCTCACCACTGTAAGATGCTGTTTTGTAAGAAGAGAGCATAACTGTGTAAGGAAAGCTGAGATCGTTGTGAGGAAGAAAAAAAAAAAAGATTAAACGTGAGCCCACACCCTCAGTTGGAAGCCGAGAAGAAGATAACATTTCACTTGAGGTTTACACTCTGTAGATTGTGGAAAGTGGAAAAAGAGAGCAGTGTTTCAGCTAATTGCATTTTCTTGGGTATACCAATAAGCTACATTTCAGCTGAGCCATATACAATCCAGACAGAACTCAGTAGAGATTGGTCAGAGGATAGGTGGATAGAGCTCCTAAACTTAGATCTTTAAAGATGCCAGTCCTTAAAAGGGAACTGCTGTGAACCTGTAAGTCATTTCTTCCCTGTAGAAGCTGTTTGTTTTAAAACGGATTCCAGTTCTGTCATTGTTCTGTCATTACTGGCCTTTTGGCTAACTCTGTGTATGGTTTTCTGATTGACACACTGATGGTAGGGATCATTTTATGATGTACTGTAGTTTGTGGCCCTATCACAGTTCTATCATAAAATACAGATCCATTGTGAAAGCAGTGCATAAGCTTAACAACGACATAAGCCACATCACACGACTATTATTTTTTTTTATATTAACTATACTTTGTCGTCTTGTGATCCTGACAGGCTCACATCAGTCCGATGCTCCGCCCAACCCTGTCACACGCCATCTCTGGAAATTACCTGTTGTTCCCTTTCCCCCATGGGAAGGGCTGCCAGGTGTCCACCCCATACCTCCCCCCAGCAAAATTGAGTTTTGGTCTAGGAATAAGAGCCCAGTCAGCGGTGTGGGACCTGTGGTGGGCGACGTACTGCGCGGTTGAGGGTTTACCACTTTTTCTGTCCCCGACCCATGAATGTCATTGTGGTGCCTGTCTGGTGCATGTGTGCATGCACTGAGCGTGCAGTGTGCATCAGGACAACGATGTTCCTCACCCTCAGTTACTGCCTTCAGTGTGCACTGCCACCTGTGGTCACCCAGGTGATGGTACTGCAGCGGAGACCAGGAGCCCTCCCTCCCTCCCTGAGGAGGCGAATGTCGACTGGGACGCTCAAGCAGCCTCCCCTAGTTGGCCATCCGATGACACAGGCTCATTCCTGAACAAAGGTCACCGGTGTTGTGAGTGATAGTGCTACTATTGCGCTCATGGGCTGGCCGTACATCACACGGTTGTAAAATGTTTCTTTATCACTGGTGTGTAGGTCAGAAACACCCATGGAGTTTACTAAATGGTCAGTACAGATAGAACAGTATAAGAATGGGAACCAGGATTTGAATCACACTTTCTACAAAAAAAAGTAGGCTTACAGGTTAAAAGGTAGCTCTTCCAGGAATCTGGCTTCACCATTGATTCCCACTTATGGGTCAGGGGATGGAGACTGTAGGACCCCGTGGGAGCAAATACATTTTTTTTTTAAGGGAGGGAGCCGATGTTGGCTCCTGACTGCGTCTGCGCACCTCGCGTGGTGCCACGTGCACCAGTCAGTAACTGATGCCGACTTTCTCAACTCACCTTTACCCCTGGTAAAGGTAAAATCTTCATGGGGCTCCTCCGGCTCCTTGCACCCACTCAAGACCTCCTGGGCAACGGATATCTCTAAGCCTGCTTCTTCGGACAGGCACAAGAAGTCCTCCTCCAAATCGCGAGATATGTCTGACCGACGCCGGGACACCGACTTCAGGTCCGTCTCCCAACCTCCTAAAGCACCTGAAAGGAAGACTTCCGAGCTGACGTCCCTTAAGCGGATGATGGAGTCCAAGAAGACGTCCGACCCAGCACCCAAAAAACGTCCGACTACTACACCGACGTCGGTGGACGCTGGACGTCAGGGGTCCTCAGGCGTAGAGGCTACTGCGCCGCCAGACGGGTAACACGGAGGATGCCAGCTTGCCCAGGGAGCCGGATCCAGTGCTTCCCCGGGAACCAACGCCCGACCCTGACGACAAGCCGACACCGACGCCGGGTCCGTCGTCAGGTATGAACGTCCAGGAGGTGAAGGATTTGTTCACCTTCTGGTGGGAAACCATCAAGAAGGATGTGGTTCCTCCTAAGCCTCAGCCTCCTCCTCCACCACCTCCACCTCCTCCTATGGGCGCCGAAGGTGACAGACCCCCCGACCCCCAAGGATCCAACTCCACCTCCTTGGGGCCAATTGAGAGACAAGAAACACCCATCACGCTCTCCCGCAGGGTCCCCGAGCCCGAAGCGACCCAGGGGCAGACGTCGATCATCGGGAGATGACTCCAGACCGGATACGTCCGACATCTCCAGGTCTCCATCTCCTTTCAGTCCCCCATCACCAGACCCACAGGACCTTCCAAGGTTGCTCTGGATGATACCTCCTTTTCGGAAATCATGAGGCACATCCAGGACAATATGGGATGGGAGACAAAAGAACTAGACCCTGAGAGACAATGCCTTGCCCGTTTCCTCAGGCAGAAAGACCTGAAGTCTTTGGTGGTCCCACCTTTGGTGCACACCTTTACGGATGTCACCAAGGCAGCTTGGAAGCGTTCACATTCCACACCGGCTGTTCCAAAGAAGGCTGACTGCCTTTATAGGGTTCCTACGGAGGACCAGTATTTGGTGTAACAACCCCTGGCCAACTCCCTGGTCATTACTGCATTTCATGACAGGTCCCACCAGCCTCAACATTTGAGCACCCAGCCTCCGGACCAGGAATCTAAGCAATTAGATTCCATGGGAAGACACGTGTATGCGGCTGCTACATGCTGTATTAGGTCTTTGAACTATCTGATGCACATGGTGCAATTTCAGAATGCCCTCTGAGATCAGGGCAAAGACCTTCTTAAAGATCGACTGGATGGCGAATAGAAGAAGGAGCTGCTAAACCTCCTCCAAACTGGGTCTGACATGGGGACCCAGGTTCTCCGAGCCACTTACGACTCAGCAGACTCGGCAGCCAGGGGGACAGCTACAGGCGTTTGTCTCTGGAGACACTCGTGGCTGAGGGTCTCCGTAGTTACCCCAGATGTCCAGAAGAATCTCCTGGACATCCCTTATAATGGAGTGGTCCTCTTTGGTGAGGAGTCCGAGAAGGTCATCACCAAATTACAGGATGCTGGGAAGGCAGTCAGGACTGTACAAGCCATGTACAGACCAAAATCTGGTTCCTTTCATAAGAACCAGAATTGTTTTCGTGGCCACCAGCAAAGGTAACAGCCACGTTCCAGCCAGCAACCCAGGGGCAACTTTGGCTGTAAGAATCAAGCCAGGTTCCCCTTGGGCCAGGGCCCGAAGCATTCAAAAGCAGCCCAGCCCGAGGGGGCCAACACCACCACCACAGCATGACTCCTTCCCAGCCCCCGCCCCCCCTCTGGATCAAAGGGTCAAGAAGGTTGGGTGTCGCATCTCTCATTACCTTTCAGGATGGCTGAGGATCACCTCCAACAGGTGGGTGTTGCAGTTGGTCGAACGAGGTCACTCTATAGAGTTCCTCGATCACCCGCAATCCAGACCTTCCCTGCTCTCCCGTTACTCGGGTCAGCATACCCTGCTTATTCAGCAGGCGATCTTGGCCCTCCTGCACAAGGAGGCCATAGAACATGTTCCACTGAACCAGAGAGGAAACAGTTACTATTCCCACTTCTTCCTGGTTCCAAAGGAATCGGGATTTGTGCCCGATTTTGGATCTCAGCGATCTCAACAAGTTTGTGCTGTACAAGCATTTCCGCATGGTGACCCTGCCGGGTCTCATTCCCATGCTCAAAGAGGGCGTAGGGCTGGCGTCGCTGGATATGCAGGATGCTTACCTACATCTCCCAATCGCTCAAGCGCACCACAGATTTTTGCGCTTCGAGTTTCTGGGACGCCACTACCAGTTCCGAGCCCTCCTCTTCAGACTGTCTTTGGCAACTCTGGTGCTCACGAAGTGTATGGCAGTCATGGCAGCAGCTCTCAGGAGAGGGGGCCACTACATGTTTCCGTACCTAGACGACTGGCTCCTCATGGCACCCTCACGGGAGGCTCTGATGTCTGCAATACAGGATACCTGTTCCCTCTTCCTATCGCTGGGCATCAACATCAATCAGGTGAAGTAGTGTCTTGTTCCGTCTCAGAATTTGCACTTTATAGGAGTGGTTCTGGAAACAATTCAGGGAAGGCATTCCTTCCCCAGGACAGGGAGGAACGCATCAGATCCCTCATAAGGGACATAAAGGAAAAGAAGACTGTACCAGCCCGCACCGTCCTTTGCCTGCTCGGTCACATGGCAGCTGCCATTGCGACGGTTCCCCTAGCTCGACTCCATTTGTGGATTACCCAGTGGATGCTGAGAGCATGGTGGGACCAAAAGCAGGATCATCTGCAGCATCCAGTCCAGATCACGAACGCAGTCATCCGAGACTGGCACTGGTGGCTCGTCCCAGATCACCCCTCGACGGGAGTCCCCTTCACTGCTCCACCTCCTTCAACGACTCTCTCCACGGATGCCTCGGGGTCCGGATGGGGAGCTCACCTCAGCGGGGTAAGGACTCAAGGCTCCTGGACATCTCTGGAGTCCCATCTTCACATAATTATTCTGGAGATGAGAGTCGTTTTATATGCCCTACAGGCATTCCAGATGGAAATTCCGCTGGGTACTCTTCTGGTTCAAACAGACAATACCGCGATGATGTACTATCTCGACAAACAAGGAGGCACTCATTCCTACCTCCTTTGCAGGGAGCTCAAAGGGTTTGGAATTGGGTATTGCAACACGGCGCACACATTATTGCAGTACATGTTATCGGTGTGGGTAACACTATCGCAGACAGCCTAAGCCATTCACAGGCCAGGTTCCACGAATGGGAACTGCTTCAGGAAGTTGCAGAGGACCTGTTCCACAGATGGGGGACACCAGAATTAGACCTCTTCGCATCCCCATTCAACATAAAACTGACCAATTTCTGCTCGCTAGATCCAGGGCCTGGTGTTTTCTGGTGAGACACGTTGCACCCTCTTGGACGGGCAGGTTCTTCTACACTTTTCCGCCCTTTCCTTTGATCCAGAGGGTTCTATTGAAGCTCCGTCAAGAGCAAGCATGCCTTATTCTAGTAGCACCCTTTTGGCCCAGGCAGATTTGGTTCCCTCTCTTACATCAGCTGGCCCAGGAACCTCCGGTGCCTCTGCCATTTTGCTCTCACCTTCTATCCCAGGAGACAGGCTCCTTGGTCCATCCGGATCTTCGGTCTGAGAACCTGCATGCCTGGCTCCTAAGGACATAGCAGTCCTGAGATACGGGGTCTCTCAGGAAGTTGCGGACGTTCTGGTGGTAGCCAGAAAACCCTCTACTAATGTTACATACACCATGAAGTGGGGTAGATTTTGTATTTGGGCTCAGGCTCAAGAGTTGACCCCATTGGAGTGTTCTGTAAGGTCTATTTTAGACTACCACCTATCCCTCTATGAGGCAGGACTGGCCTATTCCTCCATTAAGGTCCATCTATGTGCTATTTCAGCGTACCATCCTCCGATAGGTCACAGGTCTCTAGCTCAACTAGAGGCTTCTTGCGCCTTTTTGCGCGCCATCCTGCATTTGAGACCTCCCATCAAAGACCCGGTTCCACCATGGGATCTTCCTTTTGTTCTATAGCAGCTTACGCTGCCTCCTTTTGAACCAGCCACGGCTTGCCAGCTGCGGCTCCTCGCTTGGAAGATGCTCCTTTTAGTTGCTGTTACTTCTACCAGAAGAGTTTCTGAGCTTCATGCACTCATGTGTAAGGATCCTTAGTTGGTTTTTCACAAGGACAGGGTGTCCTTAAGAATAAATCCTAAGTTCCTTCCCAAGGTGGTTTCAGCTGTCACACTCAACCAGGATATAGACCTGCCGGTGTATTACCCGAATCACAGTAACGGGGGAAGCCCTGTTGCACATTTTGGATGTGCGTAGGTGCCTCAGATATTATCTAGCCAGAACCAAAGCCCATCGTAAATCGGACTAGCTCTATGTTTCCTACGCTCAGAGGGTGAATGGTGCTCCTGTTTCTAAACAGTCACTTTCTAGATGACTGGTAAAGTGCATCATGTTATGTTATCAGAAGCACAATAAACCCTTACCGGGGCCGGTGAAGGGTCATTCTACTAGGGGGGTGGCCACCTCCTTCACTGCGCTTAAAAATTTCTCTACTTCAGCCATCTGTGCAGCAGCGACCTGGAGCACTGTACACACATTCATCAGGCACTACAGTTTGGATATGGCCTCTAGGCGCAGAGCTGGTTTCGTCTTGGCAGTCCTTCAGGGACTTTTGCCCTGAAGCTTGGAGCATTTCTCCTATCTTCCTCCCGATAACAACTTGGTCCCTTACTGCTTGGGAATCGGTCCTAATGGTGTAACCTGCTGCAAGAGCTGTTTCTTGAAGTAAGATAGTACAGTTACATAAGAACTTACCGTAACAGTAGATCTTCGAGAACAGCTCTTACAGCAGTTAGTTTCCCTCCCTCCTTCCCCTCTGGAGGTTGAGTCTTCTGACCTAATTCTTAGGCTATAGCGTCTTCTGACGCCTTCTGTGAACCTTCCTTTGGTAGCGGATCCTCTGTCTCCCCTTCAGATGTCACACTTGAGCTGGGAGTCTCTGGCGGGAGAACTGGGGATGCTAGGGGACCGCCCCCTTTTATGTGATGCCTGACGTTAGGGGAGGGGCCGATGTCTGGGGTGGTCCCCCCGCTGGATACCACTAGCTAGAATTTTTCCATGGGGTCCTGGCACCTGCCGGCTTCAGTCCTAATGGTGTAACCTGCTGCAAGAGCTGTTCTCGAAGATCTACTGTTACGGTACATTCTTACATAACTGTACTTTCTCCCAGTGGGGCACCCCTCTGGTGGACCTGTTTGCCTCAGGGAGAACGCTAAGCTGAGGCTGTACTGTGCCCACCCCCCCTCTGCAGGGAATGCTGCAGGGGGGTGCCTTCTCAAGGCCCTGTTCTCTATGCCTTCCCTCTATTTCTCTTGATCCACAAGGTGTTGCTCAAAGCGAGGAGGGACAAGGCATGGGTGATCCTGGTGGCTGTGGACTGGCCATGCCAGTTCTGGTGCTCCAATCTCCTCAGCTTCAGCAGCAGGCCCCCAAGGTGTCTTCATCTCCGCCTGAACCTGCTCTCCATCAATCAGGGGAAGGTACTCCATCCAGACCTTCAATCCCTGCACCTGGCAGCCTAGTTCCTGAGCAGCTAGAGATCTTACTTTGAGAAACAGCTCTTGCAGCAGGTTACACCATTAGGACTGAAGCCGGCAGGCGCCAGGACCCCACAGAAATTTTCTAGCTAGCAGTATTCAGCGGGGACCGCCTCCAATGTCGGTCCCACCCCCGACGTCAGGCGTAGTATATAAGCAGGCGGTCCCCCAGAATCCCCAGTTCTTTTCCCGCCATCGACTCGCCAGCATCGGCCTTTCGGTCTTTATCTAGTGCATGACGACTACAAAACTTACTGTGTTTTTAAAACTGATGTCCTTTCCAACTCCTTCGCTTAAGGGTCACCTTTCCAAGTGTGCCTGTGGAAAACAGATCCCTGTCAAGGATCCTCACTCCTCCTGCGTGCGGTGCCTAGGCCTGGACCACGATATCAAGGCCTGCACCTTTTGCCAAAGGTTCAATAGCCGCACCAGGATCCACCATCAGAAGGCACTTCAGGCGTATCTTCTGGAAGAAAAATTGAAAAGGATGGACCAAGAGCCTTCCTCCAGGGGAGAATCTTCCTCGAAGACCCATAAACACCGGGACAAGTAAGGTCCAGATCCCCGAACCGGGCCTCGGACTCCCGCAGCTCAGGCTCCACTAGATCGGACCGCTCTCCCTCCAGGGCTCGGTCTCAGCTCCCCCCGGTTAAGGTCTGGGCTTCAGGCGGCTCTTCTACGCTCTAGCCTATCAAGACTTCGAGGCCCTCGGCTTCCTCCACTCCCTCCAAGGCCTCTTCCGAGCGCCATAAATCTTCCTTTTCCATCCAACGTCGGGACACCGACTCCAGATTGGTCTCCCAACCTCCCAGAGGTCCTGATCTAACTCCTAGGAAGACCAAGGACCTGATGTCCCTGAAGTGGGCGTCAGACCCGACGTCGGCTAAGCACTCCCAAGTTGGCCAGGTGCTCGTTGGAACCGAGGACACCAGCCAGACACCAGTCACCGGCGGGTGTTCACCAGATCCGGCAGTGGCCAAGAGACGGCGTCGCCGCATCGCCTCTCACGAAGCGGAAGACCGCCCCCGTCACCGGTGGATGCCGGTCACAGGGACTCTACGGAGGAGGATGCTACACTGCCCGAAGACCAGGCAGGCAACACCAAGGATGCCAGGCTCCCGGGGGAACTTTCCCCGAACCCGGAGACACCCACGGACCCGATGCCTGACCCCGGCGACAGACCACCAGCGCCAGGCCCATCGGGCAAGAACATAGAAGAAGTAAAGGAACTCTTTACCTTCTGGTGGGACACTGTCCAAAAGGATGTGGTCCCTGTTAAACCTACTCCTTCAACTTCTTCGCCCCCTCCTCCACCAAAGGGGCCAGCAGAACGACCTCCAACCCCTAAGAAGCAGACTCCACCTCCTAGGGGCAGATCAAAAGACAGGTGAAGGCCTCCCTCAAGATCTCCATCAGGGTCTCTCAGCCCCAAGTGACCCAGATGGCGTCAGTACACTCCGTCGGGGGAGGACTTCAGATCGGACACCTCAAACTACTCCAGATCTCCTTTTCCGCTCAGCATCTCCTCTCCTGACCCACATGACCTCCCTAGGTCTCTTCCGGATGATCCCTCTTTCGCTGAGATCATGAGGCACATCCAGGACAACATGGGGTGGGATGCTGAAAACCTTGACCCCGAACGACAACGCCTTGCTCGCTATCTTCAGCAGAAAGACCCAAAGCCTGTGGTAGTACCAGCCTTAGTAGACACTTTTGCGGACGTCACCAAGGCTGCGTGAAAGCGTCCGCACTCCACTCTGGCAGTGCCGAAGAAGGCTGACCACCTGTACAAGGCCCTGAGAGAGGACCAGTGCTTGTCTCAGCAACCTCTGGCAGACTCCCTGGTCATCACGGCCTCGCATGACCGGTCTCAAAGGCCACTACATATGAGCACACAGCCACCGGACCAGGAATCCAAGCAACTGGATGCCCTGGGGAGACGCACGTATGCGGCTGCTACATGCGCCATCAGGTCTCTGAATTACCTCACCCACATGGTACAGTTTCAGAATGCCCTGTGGGAACAGGGCCAGGACCTGGTCGATAAGCTTCCGGATGGTGATCAAAAGGTGGAGCTCCTCAGTCTCCTCTGCACAGGGTCAGATGTGGGTACCCAAATGCTACGAGCCGCATACGATTCTGCGGACTCATCTGCCAGAGCTGCAGCTTCAGGCGTTTGTCTCCGGAGACACTCTTGCTCCGCGTCTCCGGCTTCACCCCGGACATACAGAAGAACATTTTTGACGTTCTGTATAACGGCGAAGTACTCATTGGTGAACCCTCAGAGAAAGTCATCACCAAACTCCAGGACGCTGGGAAGGCAGTCTGGTCTGTACAGGCCATGTACAGATCCAGGCTGGGTTCCTTTCGCAGGAACCAGAGCCTTTTATACACAGCCAACATCAAAGGCAGCAGCCACGTTCTGGTCAGCAGCAAAGGGGCACTTTTCAGCGTAAAGCCCAGGTGACATCATCCCCAGGCAGAGGCCAGCATTACACAAAATTGGCCTGGCCCGCAGGGACCAGTGCTGCCACAGCATGACTCCTTCCCGGCCCCCAACCCTCCTCTGGATCAACGGACGCATAAGGTCGGGGGTTGCATCGCTCGCCACTTTTCAGGGTGGCAGTCGATTACCGCCGACCGGTGGGTTCTTCATTTGGTCAAGAAAAGCCATTTCATAGAGTTTCTTGACCACCCACCGGCCAGACCTCCCGTGCTCTCCTGTTACTCGGATCAACATGCCCTGCTCATACAGCAGGAGATGCTCGCTCTTCTGGAAAAATAAGCTATAGAGCATGTACCACGGAACCAGAGAGGTCTAGGATATTATTCTCGCTTCTTTCTGGTTCCAAAGAAAACGGGACCTCTGTCCGATACTGGACTTCAGCGAGCTCAACAAATCGGTCCTGTACAAACGCTTCCGCATGGTGACCCTCCCAGGTCTGATTCCCATGCTCAAGCAGGACGCCTTTCTAGCGTTCCTGGACATGCAGGACACTTGTCTGCACATACCCATTGCTCAAGCGCACAGGACGTTCCTGCGCTTCGAGTTTCAAGGTCGCCATTATCAGTTCCGAGCCCTTCCCTTCAGGCTGTCATCGGCACCTTGGGTGTTTATGAAGTGCATGGCTGTCGTAGTGGCATTTCTGAGGAGACAAGGCCACTATGTGTTCCCCTGCCTGGATGACTGGCTTCTCATGGCACCCTCCCGGGAGGCCCTGATGTCCGCCATTCACCGTACTCAGTCTCTGTTCGAGACGTTGGGCATCATCATCAGTCACGAGAAGTCACGCCTGGTTCCGCCTCAGACTCTGCAGTTCATAGGTGCAGTTCTGGACACCATCCAAGGGAAAGCCTTTCTCCCCCTGGACATCAGGGACTTTTTGGCGAAGACGACCGTTCCTGCCAGACTTGTCCTTTGCCTGCTCGGAGACATGACTGCGGCCATTGCAACAGTCCCGCTAGCCCACCTCCACATGCAGGTAACTCAGTGGATGTTAAGGGTCCAATAGGATCAAAAGCAAGACCATCTGCAGCACCAAGTCCGGATCACGAAGGCCGTAATACGGGATTGGCAGTGGTGGCTAGATACGAGGAATCTATTGGCGGGAGTCCCCTTCTCTGCGCCATCTCCGACTATGACACTCTGCACAGACACCTCAGGACTCAGATGGGGAGCACACCTCGATGGTGTTCAGTCTCAGGGCCTGTGGACGGCCCAAGAGTCTCATCTCCACATAAACATCCTGGAAATGAGAGCAGTTCTTCACACCCTGCAGGCCTTCCAGTCAGAGATCCCACTGGGTACTCTTCTGTTACAAACAGACAGTTCTGCGGTGATGTATTACCTCAACAAACAAGGAGGCACCCACTCCTACCCGCTTTGCAGGGAGGCCATGAGGGTGTGGGATTGGGTTTTGCAACACAGCGCAAACCTCATTACTGTTCATGTTCCGAGGTGGACAGTGTCATTGCAGACGGCCTGAGCCGTTCTCAAGCCAAAGTCCACAAATGGGAACTACTCCAGGAGGTAGTAGAGGATCTGTTTCTCAGATGGGGCACACCAGAATTAGACCTTTTCGCGTCCCCATCCAACGCAAAACTGTCCAATTTTTGCTCGCTAGATCCAGGGCCTTGTGTTTTCTGGTGAGACACATTGTCCCTCTCCTGGGCGGGCAGATTCCTTTATGCCTTCCCCCCTTTTCCATTGATCCAGAGGGTTCTTCTGAAACTTCGCAGAGAGCAAGCGACGCTAATACTTATTGCGCCATTTTGACCCAGCCAGATCTGGTTCCCACTTTTGCATCAGCTGTCCCGGGAACCTCCAGTGCCGCTGCCAATCAGCTCCCACTTGCTGTCTCAGGAGGTGGGTTCCTTGGTCCATCCGGACCTACGTTCTCTGAACCTACACGCTTGGCTCCTAGAGACATAGGCATGATGTGACACGGGGTCTTGCAAGAGGTAGCAGACATTCTGGCTGCTGCTAGGAAACTGGCTACCCATGTGACCTACGCCATGAAGTGGCGCAGGTTTTGTATATGGGTTCAAGCACGCAGTTTTTCGCCTTTGGATTGTCCAGAGAAGTTGGTCTTGGACTACCTGCTGTCCCTTTTCCAGATAGGCTTGGCTTACTCCTCTATTAAAGTACACCTCTGTGCCATCTCAGCCTATCACATTCCTATAGGCCAACGCACTATAACTCAGTAGGACACGACACGAGCCTTCCTGAGGGGTGTCCTCCACCTTAGGCCCCCGATTAAGGATCCAATTCCACCATGGGATCTACCCTTTGTCCTGGAGCAGCTTACGCTGCCACCCTTTGAACCAGCCGCGAATTGCGAGCTACGTCTTCTTACTTGGAAGACGTTGTTTTCAGTTCCTGTCACCTCGGCCAGAAGAATTTCTGAACTCCATGCACTTATGTGCAAAGAACCTTATTTGGTGTTCCACCAAGACAGGGTATCCCTACGGACTAATCCTAAATTTCTGCCTAAGGTGGTCTCAGTTCTCACCCTTAATCAGGATATCGATCTACCAGTGTATTTCCCTAAGTACTCTAATCGAGGAGAAGCCCTCCTGCACACTTTAGATGTGCATAGGTGTCTCAGATACTACCTGACCAGGGCCAAACTCCACCGAAAATCGGACCAGCTTTTTGTCTCCTTTGCCCAAAGGATGATGGGAGCTCCTGTTTCGAAACAGTCGCTATCCAGGTGGCTCATTCAGTGTATCACGTTCTGTTACCAGAAGCACAATAAACCCTTACCAGGCACGTTTAAAGGGTCATTCCACCAGAGGGGTGGCTACCTCCTTTGCAGCTTTAAAGAACATGTTCACCTCAGCTATTTGTGCTGCAGCTACTTGGAGCTCTGTACACACTTTCATCAGGCATTATAGCCTGGACATTGCATCGAGGCGAAGAGCAGGTTTTGGTCTAGCAGTCCTTCAGGGACTTCTGTCCTAGGCTTGATTTCATTCAAGGATTTCTACCTTTCCTCCTCCCAATGGTGTGGGATTTCCAGGATTGCTCTGAAATCAGTCCTAATGGTGTAACCTGCTGCAAGAACTGTTTCTCGAAGTAAGATAGTACTGTTACGTAAGAACTTACCGTAACAGTAGATCTTCGAGAACAGCTCTTGCAGCAGGCACTTTCCCTCCCATCATCCCCGCTGGAGGTAGATTCTAGTTCCAACATCCTCCTTCTCCTAGGATAAGGCGTTCACAGCCTCTCGCTGTCCGCCATTTGATGGCGGATCCTCAGTCTCCTCTTCTGATGTCATCCAGCAGCTGGGAATCTCCGGCGGGAGAACTGGGGATTCTGGGGGACTGCCTCCTTATATACTACGCCTGACGTTGGGGGCGGGACCGATGTTAGAGGCGGTCCCTGCTGAATATTGCTAGCTAGAACATTTCTGTGGGGTTCTGGCGCCTGCCGTTTCAGTCCTAATGGTGTAACCTGCTGCAAGAGCTGTTCTCAAAGATCTACTGTTACAGTAAGTTCTTGCATAACTGTACTTTCCAGGCTTTGGGTTTCTTCAAAGATGTCTTTGCTGTGGTTGAGACATCTCGAAAAGAGTCGACTCAAAAATGCTATGCCTTCAAATGGAAGAGAGTCTCCATTTGGTGCCAGGATAAGGGGCTGGACTCCTTATCTTGTCCAGTGGCTAGCATTCTTGACTACCTCTGGTCCCTCTCCCAGTTGGGCCTTCGTTGGACGACCCTTAAGGTATACCTGGCAGCCATCTCTGCCTACCGGGTGCAGGCCAGTATGCAGTCGGTGTTGCAGGAGAAGGTGGTCTGACACTTGTTCAAATGCCTTGACCACATTTCCCCTCCGTTGCTTAAACCACCACCACCTTGGGTCTTGTTACTGCTATTGGCAAAGCTCATGGATAAGCCATTCGAACCAATGCACAATTGTGACATGTCTCACCTTTCATGGAAGACTGCCTGTCTGGTAGCTATCACATCCGCCAGAAGGACCAGTGAGCCCCAGGCTGTCTCGGTGGATTTTCCTTACTTGGTCGTCCACAGCGACAAGGTTGTCCTCCACCCCAACCCGGAGTTCCTCCCTAAGGTTGTGTCAGATTTTCACCTTAACCAGGAAATTAATCTCCTGGTTTACTTCACCAACCACTCCTCGGAGGCCGAGCACAAGCTCCATACCTTGGATCTGTGGTGAGCGCTGGCCTGTTATAAGGAGCGCATGTCTGGAGTTCGGGAAGAGGTTTGCCAGCTATTTGTCACCTGCGCTGAAGCTGCACCTGGCAGGTCAGCAGCTAAGTGGACGATTCGCAGGTGGATTGTATCCTGCATCGACCTCTGCTGTAGGTTGACAGGTAGGGAGCCTCCTGTATGGCTTAGGGCTCATGCCACCCACCATACCGCTGCCTCGGTGGCTGCTTCCAGGGATGTTCACATCTAGGAAATCTGTTGGGCTGCTACCTGGAAGTCAGCACACACCTTCATTTCCCACTGCCACATCGACCTTTAGTCATGTTGGGATACTGGTTTTGGGGCCTAAGTCTCCACTCTATATCTTAAGTAGGGGGTGTGTGTGCCTTGCCTCCCTCCCTCCCTCCTCCTGGTGAATTGTTAGGAGTCTGCCTGAAGTGTGGATAGTGTACCATATCCACGTCCCTAGAAACATAGGTTACCCACTTGTAACAGTAGATCTACAGACAGGTCAGTTGCAGTAGGTTATTACTCTTGGAAGTCCGCTAGGTGGAGCTGTCACATGGTAGCTTCTTCCAGCAGTCTTCTATAGGGCCGCCACCCCCCCCATACACACTGTTCATTTTCCCGCCAGCTTCAGCCCGCACGACAGCTAGCTCAGTCTTCTGTGTTGCAGTCTTCGACGTGAATTTGAACCCAATTTTTCTTCTCTGTGTTGGGCCTGAGACTCACTCCCAGGCCCCGGCTCTTCTGCTTTCACTGGGCCCAGGCCTGTGGACCACTCACAGTACCCCTGGCTCTCCTTGTTTCAGCAGGCCTGTGTTCACTCATGGCACCGCCGCTGCCCCTTGGCCTAGGCTCTCTTGCTGGGTCAGGGATTCTGACCATGGCTGTCAAGGCAGCCTTCCCGGGACAGAACTCGGGGACCCGTGTTAAGGGTCTCCTGCCCAAGGCTCTCGTTCCTGGCATCAGAGGCAGCAGGACTCACACTCCTCTCACTCCTCTGATCTGCTATGTCAACGATGGCTCCTCCATTGTTGACGGGACTGCTCCCCCATCGACGGAGCCTTCGTTGCTCACATCAACATCGATGAGGTACGGCCTGTCGACGGAGCACTCTCCTTCACTTGTATCGTCACTGGGGTGTTCATCGTTGATGGGGTAGCTCCCCCATCAAAGGGGCCTTCGTTGCCCCACTCCTCATCGACAGGCCATACCCCGTCGATGGAGCACACTCCTGGATGTTTCCCTTCGACGGGTACTGTTCCCCCATCGATGGGACATTCCTCATCGACAGGGAGGCTTCCCCCATCGACGGAGCATGTTGCTTTCTCTCCCTCGTCGACTGGAGCTTTTCCCCTGTTGATGGAGCATGCAGCTGCTCTCTCTCGTCGACGGGGGCTCTTCCCCGTCAATGGAGCACTACTTATCGACGGCATATTTCCTTCTTCCCTCGTCGACGGGAGCACTTCCCCCATCGAATGGAGCATACTGCTCACTCTCTCTCGTCGACGGAGGCTCTTCCCCCAACGACGGAGCACTCCTTGTAGATGGGGCTACTTCCCCGTTGACAGGACGTCTTGTTTTGTGTTCCTCGTCGACGGGAAGTCCCCATTTCCATTCCTCGTCGATGGGGCTGCTTCCCTATCAATGGGACGTCCCTGCCTTCCTCCCTTTCAGTGGGGCTGGTTCCCCCGTCACTGGCAGGGGCTCCGCAGCTCAGGAGTCCCCTGTCCAGGGATCCCCTTCCCTGCCCATCCTGGCACCAGCGTCCTGTTCCTGCATCGCCGGGGGTACCCCCTCCATCACTGTTCCTGTGCCCCTCGGGCACCCCTTCTTTTGTGCCCTCGGACGGGGTTCCTGGGTCTCACCCCTTGTTCATCGCCCCTCCTCCGGTGCCACCCCGCTGGGGTTAGGATGTCCCCCCCCCGCCTTTCCGGCATTGTCTGATTCGGGCTCTCTCCGCCTGGTTCCCCCTCCCTCCTCCTGTTTTCAGGGGTCTGGCCCTGGGGATTCCCTTTGGGAGGCCTTTTCTGCCCATGCCTGGACTTTGGCATCCCCTTCCACCCCCTCAGTCCTGCCCCACATGGGCCTGCTGGTTGTGCTGCTCCTTGCTGGGCCTTCCCGAGTTACCTCTGCTTCTGCGGCTGCTTTTGTGTGCATCTCGAGAGCTCCTGCCCAGCCCACTCAGCCCCATCAAGCCTTTTCTTGTCCATCAGATGTGGTTCCTGGAGTCTTGTTTGCCTTGGCGTGCGGGTTTGCCCTTCTGTGCCTTGCTGCTTTGTGCCCTTTAACCTCTATGAGCCGCGTGATCCGGTACCTCCACGCCTAGTGTGCTCCGGTTTTGGCGCCTTCTCTCCACCTCTGCCTCCCTGCCTGGGGTCGGCCCTCTCGGCGCTGCCCCTGTGCGCCCTTTCCATGCCTTCCCGACAGTGGCTTCCTGTGGGTTCTGATGCCATGGCTACATCTCTCCGTCTCTCTGCCATGGCAGTTGCCTTGCTGGGCCCTGCCTGGCCTCGGGTGTCGTGTTCGGCACCCAACGTCCGCTTGTCGACTGCCATTGCCCCTTCTGTGGTGCTACATTTTTGGTCATGGTTCCCAGACCTTTCTGGTTTGTTGCCCGCTGTCCGGTCATGCCTGACAGTCGGTCCAGGACCTCTCCCTTGCCCCCCGGTTCCCGTCATCTTCCTCGACTGCTGGGATGTCCTGTTCCTGTCCCCCTTCATGGGGTACTGCTCGAGTCTTCGGTTGGGTCTCTCATGGAGCAGCTATGTCTACCCCTCGTCCTGTGCCTGTCCTCCTGGCAGGGCTGGGCCTGCCTCTCCTCCTTGACTGCTCTACAGGGCTTGCTCCCCGCCTCCTTCTGCATGCTTTGGAGCACCCCGGGTGTTCCTTCGCCTTTTTCTTTGGAGGCCTGCTTCCTCCTCCTGGTCGCTTCCCTCCTCTCTGTGGTCCTTTTGGATTCCTGCTGTTCTCCTTCCTGGAGCCCCCTCAGTTATTCTTTGCTGCGCCCGGTCCAGTGCTCCTTGCCCCGATTCTCTCCACTCCTTGCATGCGTGGCGTGCTCTCCTGGGTCTGATGTTCTGTTGCCATGACCTTTCGGCCTCGCCTCATCAGGTTTACTCACTGTACATGGCCTCCTGCATCTCTCCTTTCCGCATTGACATGTCTCCGACTGTCTCTGCTGGTGCTTTGGATGCCCTGCCGCACTTGCTGTGCGCCATTACCTCTTGCACCCCTGCTCTGCAGGTTGAATCCTTGGAATGTCCCTGTTCCTACTCTCCCTTCTTGTAGTACTTTGTTCCTCACTCACCTTTGGCTTGTTCACCCGACCGGGTGTTGTTTGAGATGACTTGACTTGGACTTTGTGTGATGCCATCCCTTTCCGGGATCACACGGCCATCTCTTGGATTGTTCTGCTGCTCCTCCATGGCTTCTGCCTGGTACCTGTTTTGACGCCTCTTTTTCCGTTGTCACAGATGTGTCTTCTTGGCATTGCCTGGTGCCGTAGCTTATATCCTGCTCTGTTTGCCCTACCTTTCTTATAACTGCTTGGTACTCTCCCAAGAGTAATAACCTACTGCAAGAGACCTGTCCATAGAAGATAGTATCGTTACATAAGAACTTACCGTAACAGTAGATCTTCGAGGTGCAGTCTCTTGTAGTAGGTACTATCCCGGCCTCCGTCACCCTGCCTTTTTTGCTCAGGGTCCTTGGATCTCAGAACAGTGGGATGGGTGTTTCCCTTGGTCCCTCGGTTTCCCTTGGTCCTCGGCCTTTTGCGTGCTGTAGCAGGTGGGGAACAATGTGTACCTGGGGCCACCCCCTTTTATACGCAGCCAGAGGAAGTGATGTATGGGGGAAGCACTATAGAAGACTGCTGGAAGAAGCTACCATGTGACAGCTACACCTAGCAGACTCCCAAGAGTAATAACCTACTGCAAGAGAACATACCTCGAGGATCTACTGTTATGGTAAGTTCTTACGTAACAATATGAGGAGTGATATGTGGTGTTCATCCACAATGACCTACCCAACCTCCCCAGGCAAGTGTCACACCAATCTTGCTTTCAGCGGGTAAGATCTGATGTCACGGGGTGGTGCTGAGGGAGTTACCACCAGGGTGGGTGAGAAGAGCCAGCTTGAAGACATTACGGCAAGCCTTAAAGGGGAAAGGAACACTGTCTGAAGTGTGGATGAACACCATATACCACTCCCAGAACTATTGTTACAGGTGCGTAATCTGTGTTTATTGCATATAGTTGAAAATAGCGGACTACGTAAACACTAAACAGAAACTGCTAGTAAACTGCCCCTGTGCCTCTCTCAAAAGAGCTCGTCAGAGGGTGGGCTGCAGGCAAGATTGACAGCCCTTTTATCCCACTCATAGTTGTCAGTGTTACCACCAGCTGAGTGTGATGTTTTACTAAATTTGATTTACAGCCTGTGGAATCTTGAGATGGTGTAGAATATATTAAAAGGAATTGGTAACATTCACATTTGGTTACACAAGTATGATTGTGGTGCGTCAAAATGCATCTTATGGCCTGCTGGGGAGGAGTTTAAAGGAAGCAAGCCAAGCAGAGGCACCTTTTTTAACTGGGGGGGTGAGGGAGGACCAGGGCTGGCTGCTGAGCCAGCGAGTGATCATATTGCTCCCATACCTGTGGTGGAAGGTAATGTCTGTACTGAAGTGCTTAGCTCTTTTTAAAGGCAAAAGCAATAAACCTAGGATTAGGAACAGCAGATTCTCAACAACCATCATGCCAAAGTTCACAATTCAGCATTACTTTGTTTAAAGATTCCTCCAAGTCTTTTCCTAAACCTGATTTTTTTTCTGCTTGTTAAAATAAAAGCCGAGTCCACTGCACAGCTGTTGCTGATGGCATGTGATGTTGGCTAGGGTACTCAGTCTAGTCCTCATTGCCACTGACATTGTATGACCACTGACTTATATAAACTTTCCACCAGAAATCACAAAATTTGCACTTTCACCACTTGTGAACTTTGTGCCGTTATCGCTCCAAAAATGTTCAGCGTTCGCCTCTTCCAAATTCTGTACCCCCCCTTTTCTATTTTCTCCCTCTCTCCTTCCCTGCTTTTTTTTTCTCTCTCTCCTTGCACACTTTTTCCTTATCTTCACCTCTCCATCACTGAACATTGTTCATATTACCACATTTATCACTTTTTGCAATTTACTGAATGCCTTGCCATAGCCTGCCCTAGCATTTATTTCGTACATGGTTGCCATTTCTGATCCTATAATACCCTATTGATTGTAATCCTACTGCTCTCCATTTATAACCTGTCTAGGTTTGTGTTTTATTATCAGTACGTGTATATAAGGCTTCTCAAATATGTTTACCCTAAATACTGTGTTTAAGTGATATTTTATACCATATATGGAGGATATTCTTTTATTATATAAGATGTGTGCTTTCTTATATACTCAAATTTCAATAAAAATATAAAGTGAAAATCTGTACCCCCTCTCCTCCCAAAACTTGTGCCTTAAAATTCTGTCACAATTTGCCCCCATACCCTCCCAAATTTGTCACCTCCGATCCCTCCCATATTTTGTGTCCCAAGGCTGTTCTGAAGTTTGCACCCTGTGAACCACCCAAGATTTATGCCCCGTACCCATTCTGGAGTTTGCACCCTGCATCCCTTTAGAACTTTGCATCCTGCACCACTCCCAAAATTTGCACACCACACCATCTCAAAATGTGCCCCACCTGCCTCCTGAATTTTGCACACTGCACCGCTTTCACAACTTGTGCCCACAACCCTGGTGACCTTTGTGCCCCTACCCCTCCCAGATGTGCCTGCACTCCCCTCCTGAAGATAGCATTCCGTACCTTTCATTAAATTTGCACCTGCACACCTTAAATTTGTACCCACACTTCCAGAAATTTGAGGCCTACACTCCTTCCAAAATTTGTATCCCACAATTCTCATTAAATTTGTACCCACACTTCCTGAAGTTTGCAGCCTGCACCTCTTGCAAAATTTGTACCCAGCAGTTCTCACAAAATGTGTGCCCATGTCCCGTCTGAAATTCATAACCTGTTCCCCTTCTAAAATTTACACCGTGCTTCCCTCTCAAAGTTTTCCTCATACCCCCAAAATGTATGCCACACACAATTTTGCAGCAATCCTCAAAAGTTGCACCCTGCACCTTTCCTGAAATTTGTACCCCGTACCCCTCCCAAAATGTGTGTACTGCTCCCGTACTGAAGTTTGCATCATACACTTTTCCTGAAATTTCCACCTTGCACCCATTCCGAAATTTGCACCTTTTGCCATTCCTGAAATTTTTAACCCTGTACTGCTTCCCAAATTTGGGTCTTGCACCCCTGCTGAAATTTGCACCCTGCATCCCCCCTAAATTTGTGCCCCAGTCCTGTACAAAAATGTGCACCACTTACCCCCTTTGAAATTTGTAACCTGTTTTCAGTTCAGAAATTTGACCATGCTCTTCTGAAGTTTCCACTCTGTACTCCAAATTTGCACTCTGCACCCATCCCAAAATGTGCACCCTTACCCCTCTTGAAATTTGTGCCGCATACCCCTCCTGACATTTGCATGCTGCTCCCCCTTGAAATGACCACCTAATACGTCTTGCAAAATTTGTGCATGTTATACATCCTGTTTTAAAATTTGTGCCATGTTCCCCATTTTAAATGTGTCCTACTCCCCAGTTTAAATGTGTGTCCTCCTCCCCAGTTTAAATGTGTGTCCTCCTCCCCAGTTTAAATGTCACACACCCATTTTAAACTTGTGTCCTGCTACCCATTTTAAATGTGTCCTGCGTCCCATTTTAAATTTTGTGTTGTGCCCCCATTTTAATTTGTGCCCTGTACTCCATACTTTGTATACTGCACTCCATTTAAAATTTGTCCTACACCCCATTTTAAATTTGTGCCCTGCTCCCCATATTACATTTGTGCCCTTCTCCCCAGTTTAAATTTGTGCCCTGCACCCCAGTTTAAATTTGTGTCCTGCTCCCCACTAAATTTGTGTTATGCTCTTCAGTTTAAATGTGTCCTGCTCCCCATTTTAAATTTGTGTCCTGCTCCCCATTTAAAATTTTTTTTCTGCTCCTTATTTTAAATGTGTGCCCTGCTCCCCATTTTAAATTTTTGTCCTGCTCCTCATTTTAAATTTGTGTCCTGCTCCCCATTTTAAATTTGTGCTCTGTTCCCTATTTTAAATGTAAATTATGGCCGGCCCCATGGCGATAGGTGATTGCCTGGCATGCTGGTGACCCAGGTTCGCCCCCGAGCCCGGGACATCAGGAGTGGCGGCCGGCAGGGAGGGATTAAGAGCATCCTCTGAGGCCTCACCTCCGGGGTGTCACAGATGCATCTACCTTTGTCAGCTCCTTGCAGCCAGGCTCGGCGTCACACTTTTATTTATTGAAACATTTCACGAGGAAAGGCACACTGAACAACAAGTTGCTCATCTCACAGTGTGTCCTGGGGGAAAGAGCAGTGGAAATACATGCATACAACAGCAGGCATTATTACAACAATATTGGCAGCGATGAATAGCAAATAACAGAAAGAACATATTAAGTGCAGCATAAGAGTACAGTTGTATACAGAGGTCACAATGGACAGGTCAAGTGCATTACATTAGGATGACACCTTAAATTCATGATGATGGTACCTATTAGCCCGATAGGAAGAGGTGGATAGGGAGTAACAGCAGAGGTGGAAAGGTAGCGAGGCTGGGAGGGGAGCAGATGAATAGGAATCCAAGGTTATAGATATAATGATAGTAGCAGAGTGATAGGAACCTAAAGTTATAGTTATATTAGTTATAGATAACCCAAAGGAATGGCCAAGTAGGGATCTCGGCAGGTTAAGAAAGTAGTGGGACTGGAAGGGAGCTGTAATTCAGAATAGATACTTAATCTATTGATAGAGGCTGTGGAGCAGGTCAGGAATACCAGATAGGTTAATTGCAGGTACAGATCACAGAGAGGAAATTAAGTAGGGCCGAAGTTATAGAGGAGGGGGAGGAGGAATGGCAAATCTGGTGAGGAAGTGAATTCCACAGTTTTGGGAAGCGACACAAGAAAGCAGCCTGGCCTACAGTGGTAGACCGGCGAGGGACAACCAAGGAACGGGAGTCATAAGATCTAAGTGAGTGGGCAGGGGGAGGGAGGACTGATAGAGAGGAAGTGAGATAGGATGGGAACGATCCAAACCAGAATTTAGAGACAAATTTAACACAGTGATGGAGGCATCTATTTTCTAGTGAGGGAAATGCCAGGGAGTGGTAGAGTTGACAGTGGTGGGTGAGAGGAGGAGAGTCCAGAGCGAAGTGACAGAAGGAGTTGAAGAGGGTATCCAGGTTGGCTAAGGAGGTCTTGGGAGTGGCACTGTAGACTACATCACAGTAGTCGAAAATAGGAAGGATCATCTTCTGGACAAGTTCATGCCTAGCCGGGAGAGGGAGGCGGTTCTGGTTCCTGTATAGAGCTTGGGGTGCAGCTTTTTCAGGATGGCGTCCATATGACCAGAGAAGGTGAGATGTTGGTCAAGCCAAACACCCAGATATCTGAATGAGGAGGTGTCCTCAAGGACTGTCCTGTCAAGGGTATGGAAGGAGGGCAGGGAGGGGATCCTAGAGTGTCTCTGCCTAGTGCTGAAGGTCATGGAGACCATCTTCTTGGCATTTAGAAAAAGATGATGAGAGCAAAACTAGTGCTGAACATTGTTGAAATCCTGCTGAAGTCTGTTTGCATCATTAGAGGGGGACTGTCCGGAGGTGTAGAGGACCTTGTCATCTATATTGAGGTTGATGCACAGACAGATCGTAGGTCATTAAGAAATAAGGAGAAAAGTATAGGGCCCAACATGGACCCTTGGGGTACACCAGTATTGATAGGGAGGGAGGGAGATGTGGAGTCAGCGATTCTGACTGACCGGGTCTGACCTACAAGGTAGGCTCTGAACCAGTTAGTGACAGAGTCAGTCAGACCTGCTGAAGAAAGGGAATTTAGTAGAAGGGTATGGGAAACTGTGTCGAAAACCTTGGCTAGGTCGACGTGGCTAGGGTGACCATACACCGCATGCGCAAGCACCAGGATGCTGCAGCATGCATCCCAATGGTGTAGAGAGCAATATCAAAAAAAAAATGACCACCCATGCCAGCCGGATGATGGCGGCCCACCTCCCCTCGCCACCCAATGCAGATGCAAGGAGGTGCCTACAGGCACCTTGATCTCCCCTCCTGATTGCCCCCATGGGTAGGAGGGCCCGCCCGACGAAAGGATACGTCAGACGGCAGATTAGGTAGCAGCAGACGGCAGAACAGGGAGAGCGGTGGGGTGTGAACTGGTTGCCAGAAAGAGTTGACAGCAGGGCTGACTTGGGGATAAACAGGTAATACAAAGGAAAAATGTTAATTTTGGGAGGGGTATGGGTGCAAATTTCAGAAAAGGTATGGGCATCAGTTTCGAGATATGTGGAGTACAGTGTGCAAAATTCAAGATGGAGGTGGGTGCATATCTTGGGAGAGGTGCAGCGTGCACTGTTTGGGGAGGGTTTATTGGTTGCAAAACTTTGGAGAGGTATGTAGCACAACTTGTTGGAAAGTGGTGTATTAACATAGAAACAGACTTTGACGGCAGATAAGGATCACTTGGCCCACCTAGTCTGTCCATTTTCCTACCTATTGGATAAGCTGCAGATCCTAGTTAACCAACAGCCTACTTCCTCCTACTCCCCACTAGAATTGCTTTATGTCTGTTCCATGCATTCTTGAATTCCCTCACTGTTTATGACCCCACAACCTCCTCAGGAAGGCCGGTCCATGCATTCACCACCCTCTCCATGAAAAAATACTTCCTCACATTGCCCGTGAGCCGTCCCCCCACTATCTTCAAATTGTGCCCCCTTGTTCTTGCACATCTCTTTTTCTGAAAGATGCTACCCTCTTGGACTTTGTTGGTTCCCTTGAGGTACTTAAATGTTTATATCATGTCCCCCTTCGCCCTCCTTTCCTCGAGGGTATACATATTAAGCTCCTTTAGTCTCTGTTCGTATGGCTTCTGGTGCAGACCCTGCACCATTTTAGTTGCCCTACTCTGGACTGCCTCCATCCTGTCTATGTCTTTGTGGAGATGGGGTCTCCAGAACTGCACGTAATATTCCAGATGGGATCTCACCAACTGTTTGTACAGAGGGATAACAACTTCCTGTTTTGTACTGGTGATGTTTCTCCCTGTGCATTCTAGTATACCCCCAGCCCTCCATACTGCCTTCTCACATTGCTTGCCTATCTTTAAGTCATCCGATATGACTACCCCCAGGTCCCTTTCCATTTTTTTCGTTGTTAATACATCCCCCCCCCCCCAAGTTGTGTACTCTTCTTCTGGTTTTAGTTTCCCAGGTGCATTACTTTGCACTTCTTTGCACAGAATCTATGCTGCCATACTTTTGACAGTTCCTCCAACCTTGCCAAGTCCCTTCTCATCCTTTCCACCATCCTCTCCTTTACTAGGGAGGGATGTAAACCATGAAATTTGGGAGGTGTGTGGGGTGCACAGTGTGGCAGGACTGCAAGGCACACATTTAGAGAGTATTGGTGGTACAGAGTTTTATAAGGGTGCAGGTTGCACATTTCTGGAGAGGCACAGTGTGCAAAGTTCAGGAGTGTTGAAAGAACAGGCAGAGAAATCAGAGTTATAAAAGAGGCGTGTAACTTTTTAAACAAAGTAAGTTAAAAATCTGAATTTTAGCATGATGCTTATTTAGGATCTGCTGTTCCTAATTCATTTAATTTACTGCTAATGTAAAAGTTTGAGATACCCCCTCTTTAAGCTCAGAAAGACAAAACTCCATCTTCTGTTTCATCAAATATGATTTGGAAACGCACCCTTTTGCTGATAGGAAAACAAAATGTAAGGAAATGTTTTGGTTTCCAAACAGTTGTTGGACATTTAGGGCCCCCCCCCCCAAAAAAAAAAAACCTTCTCATTGTGTAGCTTCTATGAATTTAGTCATCACTTTTGGGAACTGGTGTTAAATCTGTGGTCGATAATCACCCTTGTTCCCAGTCTGGATTACGGCTGTTAATCTGCTTAGTCTCTTGACCTCTCTTCTCTGCAGTAATAGCTTCCCAGGGGATTGCCCTGGGATCATGTGGGGACAAGGCATTATCTCCATGCTGTGCAGAGCTCCAACCACACAGCCAAGGCCTAAAAGCAGTAGAAATGCAAAGCTACTGAAGGCCCAACGCTAGGCAGCATGTTGTGCTTCTCATCATGGCTTTCAAAACTGCCAAATTGTAGGGCCAGCTCGTCGGCACAGCAGTAATGGTACTTCCTGACGAAGGGGGTGCTGTGGAGCCCAAGCTAACAGCAGCAAATTCGTACAGCTCTGTCCTGATCTATCGCAGAAGCCTTAAAATCACCATTTTCTAAATTCTGGAGAAGTTGAAAAGTTTGACCAGGAGAGAGAGCGATCGCATTTTATAGGAAATGGGTAACCCAAAAAAAAGATAAAGCCACCGGAGGGTCTGAAAAAAGGAAGGGAGTTGTTGGAGGCCTACCCTCGGGAACAGCACTACGGGACAACACTGATCCTGGGTCCACAGAAACTATGGCGTGTCTGGGCCATAAGCTGCAGTGTATCATAACTTCAGTTGCTACCTTAAATCAAAAGATAGATGATTTTAATGGTAGAGTCCTAGTCCTGGAAAATACAGTGAATGTACTGAAGGAAGAGGTACAGGAGACACGAAAACAGATAGACCATAACAACGTGGCCACGACTCAGATGGTTAAAGAGAACTAACACTTGCGTGCCTGGTGAGAAACTTTGGAAAATCAGGCCCAATCGGGGAACATTCGCATTCTAGGTCTTCCTGAAAACATCGAGGGAGACCACCCGATCATGTTCAGCCATGAATGGCTCTCAGAAAAATTATTTCCAGAAGGAGGCGACGTTAGCTTGGATATTCAAAAAATCTACAGAGTTACACCAAGGGGTAGGCAACAAAACTCAATGGAGCCATGCACTTTGATGATAGTTGCCTCTGGAGTGGGGACAAGAGATCGCATCTTGAGATGTGCCCGGAGAGCCAGCCTATTGATGCAGGTTAATCGCTGAGTCTACATTTTCCCCAACGTCAGGTATTTGACACGGCAGAGGAGGAAGAGATTTGACAGGGTGCGGCAATCGCTGAGGGAAGTGGGGATTCCACATACAATAATTTTCCCTGCAAGGCTTTGCATCACCCATCAAGGAAAGGTGCATCTGTTCTCAGATCCCGTGGAGCCTGGTAACTGCGCTAAGTGTTTTGTAGCAGCTTCCAAAGATCGTTTGAAGGATGTTGAAGAAACCTCGGATTTAGGAGAAACCTGAAGAAATTAATCGGGCTGGAAAGTAGGACTTGAATTTTTTTTTTTTATATCATGACACCTTCAATATTTGAACCTTAACTGGCTCTAAAAACGAAACCAGCCTGCTTGGTAAAAGGTTTCTCCCAAGGAAAATAGAGTTTAAAAAAGAAAATTCTGTCTAGATTGTTTGGGTAATGTAAAGAATTTAGTGTGGGGCATATCTTTCCCTTCTTCTGATTAAAATTGTTGCTTTTCTGATAGATTAATGACAGGGGTATACAACTCTTACTGCTGTAAAATCTGGAGCTCTTTATTAATATACTAAGGTGAACACATGGCGACAAAGTCCCTGATGGGGACAAATTTCCTAAATGGATGGACATTGCTGGACAGTCCCTCTACTTCAAATTAGCTATGTTGCTCTTGGGCTCACTACATAGCAAATGTTGATTTAACATTAGGAATATACTATATAGATACCGCTATTGTTGTTCCTCTATATAGTGAATGCATTTTTCATTTACTTCCTGATTAAGGGAGTTTTCTCCCATTGTGAATAGTACAAGATGGTGTGTTCACTATATGTAAAATAATTTGTCATAAAGTATGATAAAATGAGAAAAAATAAAGTTAAAAAAAAAAAAGTAATGGTACTTCCTACAACACTGGTAGCCTGGGGTTGGAAGTGAGCCTGAGTTATATGGAGCTGGTCGGAGAGAGGAGGATTGAGCGTCCCACAGGATGCTTTCCTTGGGGGGGGGGGGTAGCTTGCCCCACTATAATACAGCATCCTGGGCAAGCATGTGCTACATGGCTGGGGGGATACCTCCTCACAGCAGCATGCCATTGTCGTCCTTGCTCCTGAGGCGTTTGGGGGAACCAGAGATGGGAAACGGAAATGGAGGATGCAGTGATCCTCCGCAAGCTTCACGCCGTCTACTAGGCACCCTTCTTCAAGTGGGCATGATGTCCAGAGGAGCTTAGGTAACCCTGATGGCCCTTCCACAAGGGGTAAGCTAAGGAGGTAAGGGAATATGCCTCAGAGACAGGTAATGGGGGGCAGGTAGAGGGAGCATAGAAAACTCCCACATTGTTCCTTTTTATTAGGTCCCTTCCCCCCCCCCCATTTCCCCCCTGTACCTCATTCCAATATTTGGGGTCACCATGGCAGAATTCTGTTTCTAGCTGGGAGGGTGGGACCAGTGGCTACTTACAGATGACACCAGTGTGGCTCCATAATCATCTAGCAACTGGGGGTGTGTGCAGACGCCAGGCATCTCTTGCCTTGTCTCTTCTGGAGCCAGGTGCCTCACCACTGCAGTGTGCCTGTGGCGGAGGTAGGCTACATCCTCGGCTGTAACTGATGGCCCGCTTTTCTATCTCCATATTTCCTAGCAACAGTTAACACATTTCTCTTTGCTTTTCTTCTTTTTCCCCCTACCCTAGGTTGGCCACCTAGCGTAGCTCTTTACTATCCCTACTAAACTTCCTAGTAGTTCTCTCTTTTCATTCTTTTTCCATTTCCATCCAACCAATCTCTGGAATGATGCCAAACACCCGGAAAGGTGTTGTGTAAAGTGCATAAGTGCATTTTATGTACAAAAAACATGAAGGCTATTTTAAATAGGAATGAATACAGTTAGTAAAGCTTTTTTAAAGAAAAAGGAGTCAGAAGTCACATAAAACAATAATAATGTCATGATTAGTACAGTTATAAGAAATCCTAAAGGCATTTTCATAAATGCACATTATAAACTTGTCACTGTATAAGATTCTGTGTATAAAAGAGTTTTCTATGTATAAAAGAGCTTATAGAAAGTCAATATCTGTGGATATGTACACTGTACCTTTAACTGAACCAGGAAGTCCCTGGAAATAACCCCTCCCCCCTTGGTTTTGAAACAACATGTTCAGACATGAAACATGTCAGACTTGTAAATAGAAAGGGCTTAGTCCGGTGACCCCATCCAATATATACAAATACCTCTTCACAGAGTTTACTTCAGTTCAGCCCAGAGGGGCTCAGCCCTAGGAGAGGTCCTATTGTTTGTGCAGACAAGCTGTTGAATGCAGATGAGAAGGGTCTTAGGAGCTCTAAGATCCAGGACTGTATTAGGGGAGAAACCACTGATGTTAAGTAGTGATTTTCTTTGCAATTTTGTTGTTTTCATTTATTATTTTTCGAACTTTTGAAAAATAAATATCACACCACGGTGCATTTGAAACCTGTAACTTTGCCTCGTCTGAAGTTTATTCCCACACGCTGTGACAATGCCTATCCCCCAGCTGGCTACAATATGCAATTCCAGGGTTCACATGCAAACCCTGATCTTCTTGGAGGTAACTTTCTTCATAGAATTCCACAGTGTTTTGTTTTTTGGTTTCTTTTCAGTGCCTTGAATTGGACCCAACCTCATCCCAGTGCAATGTACCCTTCCTCCAGTGGGCTGCAGCATGTGATCCCAGGAGAGCAGACAGTAGGTGGCATGAGGGCCCGAGCATGCCTGGTATCATCCTGCATGAGTCGCGGTGGTTTTCCTTTACATGGTTCCCAGTCCCTGGGGTACCAGTAGACTAGGTGCCCTGTGCTCGCACATGCTGAGCGTGCCTGAGCAGAGCTCATCTGACATTCTCCTCCCCACTGTACCAGTGCCATACTGCCACCTGTGGTCATCCAGGTGGCAGTATTGTAGCGGCAGCCCAACTGCTTTTAGTTCTGTTCTGTTGAGAACACAGGAGCTGGATCAGAAACATTGCTACATGTCGTTGTCCAGTACTTCATCATCAGATTATTTCAGGTCCTCTCTTCAAAGTCATTCAAGTTCACAACCCCATCGTTGACTTTTTTCAAGTTGCTTTTGCTGCTTTTTGATGTCTCTTGTTGTTTCATCTGAGGCTTGCAGTCTGTGTCAGTGTTGGATAAGCTGCCAGATAAAATATGCCCTTGTGAGTGGACCCGTCAGCACAGCAGTAGCACTACCGCTCGCGACACTGACGACCGGAGTTCAAGTACAAACTCGGGTTGCTGGGGGCCAGCCACGCGGAGGAGGAGGATTGCGTGTCTCACAGAACGCTCTCCTCTGGGGAGGCACGATTGCCGTCCCTGCTGCTATATTGCCACCTGGGTGAACACAGGTGGTAGTGCAGCTGGGGATGTCAGGGGAAGGAAGGACATCGGCCGGGATCTGGGTGCGACATCGCAGCTATGGTGTGCATGCATCCATTCCCCATACATGCCGACAACCTGGGGGCCAGGAGAAAAGGATCCCTGCACTCAAGAATGAAGGACCATCCGGCAAACGTAATGGATCCTCCTGCCTCAGGCCCACCATTCCAGCCTCCCGACGCAGACAAGACAGTTCGAGGGCAAGCCCCTCCACCTCGTCCCCACCTGGGAGGAATAACTAAGGCTCCATGGATGTGCTGGCAACAAGGTAAGGGGCATGAAGCTGGCTTGCTTTGCCATAGTCTGGAAGGTGTTCGAGTGCAGGGTGGAAAGGAGGTATAAACAGAAAATATAAAAAGAAAATGCCCTTGTAGAAACAACATTTCAGTGAAGGACCTGCACAGGAAATGTCTCCAGTGCTGTGGCCTCACGCCTTATTTGACCACATGTCCAGAGTGTCAGCAGTTGCCTACCAGGACACTAATGGGCCAAAAGGACAAGCTGCATCTGAAGTCCTTAGACAGGCGGTTGCCTCTTCTAGGCCACAAATTGGGTCTGTGTTGACTCCAGTGTCAGTCAGGGTCACATTCATTGTGACACTCCCGGAAAAAGAAGCGGTGCTGTGCTTCCTCTCTGAGATTCCTCCAGAACTGAGACAGTTGGGCCTTTGCCATGTCATATGTACAATGTAGCATGTGCACGTGATGTTTGTACGATCAAATGGCAGGAGCCCAGAGTTCAGTTTCCGAGGGAGCCTAGGACCTCTGGCCCTAAAATCACAGAGCTTGGGTCTACGGAGGATATACTTCATAAAACTGTTTGGCACCAGGTAGCGTCTGGATGGAATGCAGTTTGCACTGGTGTTCACAACCCTGGATGGTGTGCAACTGGATGAAGTCTCCTGTTTTGTAATCAAAAGTTTATTTTTTTTAAAGTTCAACAGAAAACAGTATGACAACACATTAACACAGCATCAAAATACTGCTAGCTGGGGTTCGGAGACCTCCTTCCATGGATATACAACTCTAAGGTTAAGTGGATATTGACAGTTGAACAGTATGTTAGGCATCTGGTAATTCCAGACATACCCAGTATGAATGTAACATCTCTTGAAAACTAAGTGTAGGAGATACCCACCCACTGGTGGCCAGTCTACTACTTGGTGCAGGAATGGAAAGTCATTATGTAACACCTTGTACGTGCATGTAGTTTGTGTCATCAAGTTGGCAAATTAACTGCAGTCTCCTGCAGAGTCTTGCTGGCTTTGTAGTATGTATAAAGGCATAAAATGTCCTATCGAAAATCCAGCAGTGCGCATAGCTGAAGTACGCACCCCACATTGCAGAGTACTTGTCCAGCTTAAGTATCACGGAGTAGTGAGCCTTCTCAAAGCTGCCCATTTTACCCCGCTCCACCAAGCGCTCATGGATTTTTGGTGGTTGTTGGGATCTCCAGTGTCGGATCACTACCCATTTAGTAGTAACTAGAGCTCCATGTAACCAGTTACTGTCAGTGTGAGAGAGGCGTGCCCCTGGGTAATTCACCGCATTGTGTCCCACCATCACCAGGGGGATGGACGGAAGGATAGGTTCCCGTACAGCTCTTGGCAAAGCTTCTAGTAAGGAGCGAAACGCCGTCTTTTTTTTTTTTAGTGGGGTGGCATCTGTTGATATTTTGTCTCACAAGTGTGCTTAATATTAAGGTGTAATAAAGATAAACCTCTTTTTTGCACACAGTACTCTGCATTCCGTTTTTTGCATAAGGGGGAAGTTGCGAGGTTCTCTTGGCTTTCATTACATTGATTTAACTGCACACAACTGCAGCTGGTGGGTGACCTCTTCTTGTTGTGCATCTCCTAGTATTTCCCTGCATACTTACTGTATTCCCCCGTCAGTAGTCTTAAAGTATCCGACAGTACCAGAGAAGGTGAGCAATTGGAGTCTGTGCTAGTCCTGCACCTCCAACATTTGTCTGTGGCACTTAGGCTCTATTTGTGGAGCTTTTTGCGGGGTTCTTTGCCAGTGATGGACCACCTAGAATTGTGTAATGTGACTTCTGGTGTCCCTGGTGGCTCTGTGGAGTGTGGCCCAGCAATGGGCCCATTCCTTTGGTGTGAGTTCGCACCCTAGTTCCACTACCCAGTGCTGCCTTAATGACTCGGTAGGATCTGTTTGTCTCAAGTAATTTCCTGTGAATGTGGCTACTCTTCGGCCTACTCTCTTGAGGTGGATACAGAAGGGTCTGCAGCCCATCTTGTAGATGCCAGTTGAGGTTGGGGGCCAAGTGGTCCTCTGTGGCATGCTGCAGCTGGAGGTATTGCCAGTGTTGCTCTTACCTTGTGCATAGTTGGCTTGGAGTTGTCCAAATGCCTTAAGGTGCCGAGAGGTTGGACTGATAAGGGACCCAACTGACCAATCCCCTTAGAGGACTAACTCTGCCAGTGTATGGGGCGCTTCCCTATTGTGAGAATCTGATTGTTCCAGAGAGGAAAATACAGGGAATGAATTGGAGCCTACCTCATCATCCTTGCCCATTTCCTCCAGACCTTATTCGTAGCTGCCAGAGTCTGTGGTCCATCTCCTTCTGTGGACACCTTGATGTCACAGCCTAATGCCGACCCAGCTTCTGGCACCTTTAGTGGTGTCACTGAGCAGAGTAGTGTTGGCTGTAATGTCAGGCCTCTCTGACACTGTTCTTGGTGTTGGAGGAGGGACCAGCACCGATGCCGTGTTGCATCCTATTGTGGAGGTGCTTCTTTCCTCTGTGTTGCTAGAGACACTGAGCGAGAGGATGCCTCTGCCTCAGGAGATGGACACAGCGCCAGCGGTGGTTTCAGTCCTGGGTCTGGCACTGGGTGCAGTACCGGTAACAGTGTTATCCTTGGGGATGTCTCTGGACCCGGTGTGGCACGTGGCGCTGGGGTCAGGGATGGCTGTGGGGTTGATGCTGGGCCCAGCGCCAAGGCTGGTGACAGCTGGGATGATGGGGGTGAACCCATCTCAGAGCCATTCATCGACCCTGAGCCCATTGCTCTAGGCGGCGCTGACTCAAAATGTAATGATGATCCAGAGGCGGTGTTCTCCCAAGAACTGCTGGCTGACACCATCACTGGTGAGGACTGGGGCCGTCTTATGGGGACCATATAGCTCCGCTTTCCCTATCTGGGTGAATCCCCCCATGTGACTAACCAGGTTGTTCCTCTGATATAGGGTGACCCTGTTAGGGCGTTCCTGTCAGGCCTTCCCCTTGGGTGAGGTCCCTCTGTTCAACCCTACAGCCTAGGTAGAGGCCCTTGAAACTCTACGTCTCTTGTCCCTCCTGGGTCTTTCCATCTCTTGCAGCTGTTGCCCAGGTTCATAGGCCCTTAGGGGCCAATTGCTTAGGAATAGCAGAGAGAGTTCAGTGGTACCCTTGAGATTTTCCACAGGGTCTCTGACAGGGCCCAGTTTTGGCCCTTCTTCCCTGCACCATCAACCTCTGGGTCAAGATTCCAAGAAGATCAAGAATTACGGTAGGTACATAATTTCCATTTTCCCACACTACTACTTTTTGTTGTATTGTTCTTTGATTGTCTATTTGTCTTTTGTAAATTGTATGTGAATTTTAATATCTGTACTATCCTGTAACAAATTGCAAATGGACTGTCACTGTAAATCAGCCTCCACTCAATCAAGTTTATCCTTGTTTATATTTTAATATGAATAAAAATGTTATCCATCCATCTGCGATGCCTGTGATGTGGCCTCCAGGCTCTCAGGAAGTGCAGTCTGCCTCAGGCGGATGGCATGGCTTCGCCTCTCCAGAATGGTATGCTTGGCCCGGCGTAAAACGCTGAGTTTGCAGTTCATGGGGGGCTAATTTCTCCTCCTACAGGGCCAGGGGAGAGGTGTTGGGGGGGGTCTTCCTGCTCCTATACCACTGGATTCTCTGCCTGCACCTGACCAGTCTTGGGTTCCATCAGACCCCTAAGGAGCCCCTGCCTTCAGGTATTCTCCCCCATGCAGAGGGCTGAGGAAACTTGTTACCCTCAGGGAGAGCCAGCTCCTCCCTCAGAAAAGAAGGGAAGCTTGTTACTCTGACCCATAAGTGGGAATCAGTGGTGAAGATTGATTCCTGGAAGATATGAGAATTAGCTACTTACTGTAATTGTTGATCTTCCAGAATATCTTCCCCTTTGATTACCATGCCCCGCCCACCATACCCTGCTCAGACAGAGCCAGGGCCTCTGGACATGTCCACCCTGCAGGTGCTGGCAACACCACGAGCAAACTGTTAGGTATCTCCCCAGTCACACACCCCTTGTGGTCCTCTTTTTTCTTCCTACAAGAAAGCACAAAAAGAGAGCTGTGTAGTCTTCGGGGGCCTGCTCTCACCAAAATTAAACTGGGTGACTGTCCTTAGGGGCTCTCATGCCAACAAAAAAATAGGGTGAGTTTGTGAAGGTGGCTTCTTTCTTCCTTTTTATGTTGCTTGCACGCATGTGCAAGAAACATAGTGCCATCATTCAAGTTTTCGGAGGTGTGGCACCCGTCTTCCAATTCAGTCAGTGTGTTTGCAGGCGCGGCCCCAGTTCCCCAGTCACTGCTGCAGCTGTCTATGACAGCAGTTGAAAACGCAGTGGTCGTACAGTTGAAAGGGAGAGCTCCGCTCCAGTGAGCAGAGCCCCACCTCCACACACGAAGCACTTATAGTCGCTTTGCTGATGCATCCTCCCCACGCACACACCGGCGGCCGGCTAGGTGCCCAACCTTGTCGGCTCCACACACACCCTCCCCCACAAAAGCTCATCCAGGTGCCTCTCTGAGCCTACCCCAGCGTGGGTAAAACTGTTATAGCCGGTGGGTGCCCAACCCTGGCTCCAGCCCCCAGCTCTTTCCAGCTGCCATGCTGGGAGCCCACTCCAGCATGCAACGCCCGCAAAACAACCTGTAAACAAAAAAGGTCCACCGTAGTCTCCCTGCCCCCACAACCCGCACCCACCCACTGCACACCCTGCCTCCCCACACCCCCCACTCACCCCATACTTACCCCCAGACCTCGGCGTGAAGATCTTCGGTGGACCGGGAACACGTCTGCACTCTTCAAAGCCGACCGTGAACGGAGGAAATGCCGGTAAACTGTATAATGGAATAAATATGTTTTTTTCAACTTTGTTGCATATCTCTGGTATTTTTGGGAATTTTAGGCCCAAATTTGCAACATGGGGTTTTTAGGACCCCTCCTCATGAATTCTTGCACTGTCATGGCGTTAATCTGGCCCGAAGGGTAATTTCACGGTCACCACATGAAATCACCTTTTGGGACCAATTAACAAAACGACACTGCCAGTGTTCATAAGGTGGGCTCTCAAAAAGTCTATGTTGAAAATTTGGTGAAAAAATTCCTAAAAATGAATGTTTTATGAGCGTCCGTTGCACAGTTCCTACGTAGGCTCGTAAGTTCGCGAATTATCAATATTTTCACTCCAGATTTTCAACATTGCCATTTTACCACACCTCCTTATGAGTAGTACAGCTGTCATTTTTCACATCTCGCCCAAAACGTGTTTCCGCCCATGTAGCGCACAATGGCGCAGTCGGTGTCCGAAATCAATGTATGGGACACATTAAGAAAACCTCAGTGACACTGTTCATGAGCAGAGGTCTTAAAATGGCTAAGTTGATAATTTGAAAAAATTCCTAAAAATGACTGTTTTATCAGCGTCCGTTGCGCAGTTCCTACCCACGCTTGTAAGTTCGCAAATTTTTAATATTTGCACTCCAGATTTTTAGCATTGCCATTTTACCACACCTCCTTATGAGCAGTACAGATGTCATTTTTCACGTCGTCCAAAATGTGTTTCTGTGCATGTAGCGCACAATGGTACAGTCGGTGTGCGCAATCAATGTTTGGGACAGATTAAGAAAATCACAGTGACACTGTTCATGAGTAGAGGTCTTAAAATGGCTATGTTGAAAATTTGGTGAAAAAATTCCCTTCAGTTGTTCTGCAATGTTACTAATGAAGACCCTGCAGCACCCCACTGATCACCCCCTCTCCCTAAACTGCACCCCATTTACCACCACTCCCTGCCTCCTGTCTGTTAGCCAATTTCTAACCCAGTTTACCACTCTTTCTCTCATGCCCAGCCTTCCCAGCTAGTTTATCAGCCTCCTATGTGGCATGGTGTCAAAGGCTTTGCTGAAATCGAGGTAAGCGTTGTCCACTGCCCCACCCTGATTCACTTCCTTTGTCACGCAGTCAAATAAATTAACCAAATTTGTCTGACATGATGTCCCCACTGTGAATCCATGTTGTCTATGATCCTGAGCTCCGATGGCTTCTAGATGCCCCACTATTCTTTCTTTAAGCTATGCCTCCATGATCTTCCTTACTACTGAGGTGAGGCTGAACGACCTGTTGTTCCCTGCCTCCTCCCTGCTGCCGGACTTGTGTAGAGGGACCACATGTGCCCTCCTCCAATTCACTCATGTTGAATGACTCGGTGAACATGGCTGCCAGAAGTACTGCTATCTCCCTTCACAGTTCTTTTAATATCCTTGGGCGTATGCCATCTGGTTCCATCGCTTTGTCCACCTTCAATTTAGTGAGCTCCTGCAGGACTCTTTTGCTTTTGAATGGTCTATTGTCTACCTGTTCACCCCCTTGGCAACTGCTGTACTGCTGTGGCCCTTGCCCCTTCCACTCTTCTGTGAATACTGAGTGGAAAGACACAGTGGATGACTTGGAAGGAAGGCATGAAACTATCACTTCCAAATACCTAAACAGCACATACAAGCAAGCAACATTTGGCATTGACAAATGCTTGTTTATGTTGTCTTGCGCCTGCGCAAGTAACGTGTTGCTGTAACTTCGGAATAGCAGGTTTTGGATGCACGGTCCTGTTGTGGCATGTGGCGCCGCAGCTTTTTGGGGCTGGGCGCCATGGCACGAATTAGATTGTACGCTGTCTGTGACAGCAGTGCAGAAGCGTGTCCACCACCTTGAAAGGTTTTAGCCACTGCAATGAGGAGCACCACCTCATTGCAGGGGCGTCTTTCCTGGTGTAAGTTTCAATGTTGACATGTGGCGGCCACTGTGCGTCCATACTCGCACCAGTCCCCAGAAAAGCCAACTTGGGGTGCCCAATCCCCTGTCGGCATTATCCCCCAACACTCTTTTTTGCCGCCGGGTGCTCAATCCCATCGGCTACAAACCTGCCCTCCCCGAATTCATCTGCCAGAAGAGCCCAATCCCCATCGGCATCAACCCCCAAACGCTTTTATTTACTGACAGGGTGCCCAAGTCGGCTACAGTCTCCCCTCCGAAACCCCCATAGGTGACACCTTCCCCAGTTCATTTGCTGACAGGGAGCCCAGTCCCGTTGGAATCACCCTCCCCAAACACGCTTTTTTTTTTTTTTTGGCCGACGGGTGCCCAGTCCCTGTCGGCTCCAGTTCCCCCCAAAACACACACAGGTAACACACTGGGAGCCCACCCAATGTGTCAAATGTACCCGTAAAAACAAAAACATTCCCGCAATTTTTTTTTCTTTTCTTTCTGTAAAGTAGAAAATGGTCCCTCTCATTCTGCGGTCCCCTTCCCCAATCCGTGCCCACCCACTGTGTGCCCCACCTCCCTCTCGCCTCATACTGACCTCCGGAGCCCGGCGTAACGATCTTTTGTGGACTGGGAACACGTCTGCACTCTTCAAAGCCGACCGCGAACTGAAGAAATGCCGGTAAGTTGTATAATGGCATAAACAGGGTTTTTTCAATCTTGCTGCATATCTCAGGTATTTTGAGGAATATTGAGGGTTATTGGGACCCCCTCATCAAGAATTCAGTTACTGTCATGGCATTATTCGGTCCCTAAAGGTGATTTTACGGTCACTGTGCAGAATCACCCTTCGGGACTGATTAACGCAACGACAGTGCCACTGTGCATGAGGTGGCTTCTCAAAAAGCCTATGTTGCAAATTTGATGAAAAAATCAAAAACATTACTGTTTTACGAGCGTGCGTTGCGCAGTTGCCGCGCATGCTTGTAACTTCGCGAATCTGTAATATTTTCACTCCAGATTTTCAATATTGGCATTTTTTCACACCTCCTTTATGAATAGTACAGCTGTCATTTTTCACATCCTGGCCGAAATGTGTTTTAGCACTTCTGTCGCAGAATAGCTTGGTCGCTGTGGGAAATCAGTGTTTGGGACAGGTTAGGAAAATCACAGTGACTCTGTTCATGAGCAGAGGTCCCAAAATGACTATGTTGAAAATTTGGTGAAAAAATTCCGTAAAATGACTATGTTACAGGCGTGCATTGCGCAGTTTGTAATATTTTCACTCCAGATTTTAAATTGTCATTTTTGCACACCTTCTTATGAACAGTTCAGCTGTCATTTGTCACATCCTGCCTGAAATGTAGTTTTGCACATCTGGTGCACTGTCACATGGTTGCTGTGGGAAGTCAGCGTTCGGCTAGATTAAGATAATCATAGTGCCACTGTTCATGAGCAGAGATCCCAAAATGGCTATGTTAAAAATTTGGTGAAATCCACCAAATGACTGTGTTATGAGCGTGCGATGTGCAGTTTTCACACATGCTCGTAACTTCAAGAATGTTTAATATTTTCACTCCAGATTTCCCACATTGCCATCTCATCACACCTCCTTATCAGAGGTGCAGCTGACATTTTCATGTGGTGCAGAATGGCACGGTCACTGTGGGAAATCAACGTTCGTGACAGATTAACAAAATCACAGGGGCACTGTTCATGAACAGAGGGCCCAAATGCTTTCATGAGGTGGTGTCACAAAAAAGTAGTGTTTTAAATTTGGAGTGTAAATATCAACACACGCCCAGGGCGTTAGGGTTTCTGACTATTACATCTCACCCTGTACAGACTAACAGGCATCAGAGGTGTGTCTTTGGATAGTCTGCTGTACTGCTCACGCCATTGGTCCTCTACCTCCACCCTGCAGCCACTGACAGGCATCAAGGTGTGCCTAGGACTGTTCAGACCCTAAGTTCGACCCATTCTCCTATGTTGCACCCATCTCAATGTACTTCCTTATGAAATGGGGTGAGTATGAGGCCAGATGACCCTAAGGCACAACGCGACACTTGTCAGACTCTGCAGGGTAGGGTGAGGTGAAATAGCATGAGCGTTATGGCCAGCGACCCAAACGCACACTCCAACTCCTGTCACTCTCTGCAGGGTGGTGTGGGGTTGATGTTGATTCTATACTTCACTGCTGCTTCTATTATGTGTCTCTCTAACTCCTGCACTACCAATGCCAAAACCAGCAAGACAACATTTGGCACTGACAAATGCTTGTCTTTCTTGTTTTCCTTCACCCTGCCCAGGGTACACACATATCTGTTGCTACATGCAACATGTGTCCCTGAGAACTATGCAGTTTACTGGTGGTGTGTGTGTGGTGTGTTTGGGGAGGTAGCACCTTTTTGGATCAACTGCACTAACCTGTACACAGGGTACATCCCTGTGGTTGCAGGAGAAGCAGATAATTTTTCTGATGGAATCTTTCTTCTATGTCACACTTTTTTGATTGGTGTGCCCATTTTCTTGCTTGTGTATTTGGGCCTTAGCCCACTACCCTAGGGGGTGTTTGGGGAGATGTACACAATTTGACCCCCTGGGACTGTCCAGTCCTACAACTCCACATGCACCTATGTTCTTCCTTCTTTCTTCCCTGATGTAAGAAAGAAGGACATGCTTAACTCATGACTTCAGTGAATTCTCTGTCTGCTAGCCTGCAGTTACCCCTTTTTTCTTGGGACACTGTGTGTCCCTTTCCTTTTTTGGCAGATTCTCTCATTTGCAAGGAAGTCCTATTTACAGACATCCTCCTCATGATTCTGCTAGAGCTATGTGCTCAGGGCTGCTGCCCTGTTTTTTTTTTTTTCAGACCACTAGCACCCCTTTTGTCTGGCTAGTGGTATGGTGCTCTGGCCTTATAAACCTTATTGCCTCTTGTGCCACCTAGTGTGTCCTGTTCTTATTCCTAAGGTGATAGTCAGGGTTTATTTTGTTTGTTTTCCTAGATCCTTTCCTTACCCCTTTGGGCTTGTAAGTATGTAGCCCTCTCTTTGCTTCTCTCCAGTTTGTCTGTCTCCTGGTGAACAGAACTGAGGTGTGGGGGGGAAGCCGGTGACGAATATTGTCTGTCGTGAGGGGCACCACATGATGTGTGCAGGCACCATCAGTAGCCGATGACAACTCCCTCCCCCTAAAATATTTGCTCCTGTGTGGTCCTGGTGCCTCCAGCCCAAGAGCCATATGTGGTAGTCAATGATGAAGATGTTCTTGAAGATCAACAATTATGGTAAGTATGGAATTTTCATGTCTGTTCCTCCCTATACATCGTCAGCATTGTGACCTCACTGTGACTTTACTAGTGACAGAGAAGTGCCAGTCTGCTGCTGCTTGATTGGTAACATGTGACTTATGAAGTGAAAATGAGTGAGGTCACATGCTGATGATTTAGTGGAAGGAACAGAACTAGTCATATATGCTTTTCACATCACAACCAATACTGTTACATAGAAAGCCATCTAATGAACACATAGGAAAAGAAAAACAGTACAGAAATAAAAAGTAATAAGGAACTGCATTTAAACATTCTTGAAGAAATAGTAAAAACAAAGTTCTGGCGTTGTTTGTAGGCTGAAGGCGTCCATGGAGCCAGTGCTTGCGAGTCGACGGTGGGAAAAGAACTGAGGGATGCTGGGGGACCACCCCTTTTATGATGCATCTGACGCTGGGGGCGAGGCCAACGTCGGGAGCGGTCCCCTGCTGGGTATAACTAGCTAGAAGTTTTCCATGGGGTCTTCCTGCCTGCCCGCGTCAGTTCTTATGGTGTAACCTGTTGCAAGAGCTGTTCTGGAAGATCTACTGTTACGGGAAGTGCTTTCGTAACTGTACTCTCCATGCAATTTCTTTACGCTACTAGCTATATAAATATACTGTATCGAAAAAGAAACCACACAGCCTCTGGTCAAAAACAAGGATTAGTGACAAACAGACTGAGCACTCAGCACTGAAATAGCCAAGCACACTCCAAAGTAAGGTGCTGAAATTCTTTATTGAGGTGCCCAGGTGATTAAAAAAAACATTAAAACCAGTCCAACAATACCTGTCTTGTGTGACGTGTTTCGCACACACTTTTGCTTTTTCAAAGGCAAGGGCTTTTGGCAGTGACGTCTTAAATGCTATATGTACTTAAAGAGGTATTGTTACTGTTAATCATTCACCCTACTATGTACTAAGGAATCTCTCAGTTGTTGCCCTTCTGCTAAAAATCTTCAGGAGGGCCGGCACCGAGGTAGGGCCGTGTGGAAATGGTGCCGTGAGACCAGCTTGTGCCATATAGGCTACCTCAGCATCGATGCTCCAACTGCCTCAGTTCCTTTTTTCCCAGCTGCCGAGTGCGCTTCAGTGACGACGACGCTCGCCCGCCAGGAGTAAAATCTTCACATCTATATGATTGCAGCTTTAGTCGTTCAGTTTTGATTTGTAGTATTATTTTTCTTATTTATTATTTAAAAAAAAAAGTTTTTCATCGAAAAGAACACAGAAGTCTTCTTCACCCCGCCTTTGACAGAGTCGACCATGAACTGGGCCGGTGACGGTAGGGAGACTTTGCATGAAAGCTGTATTTTTAGCAGGGCTGGGTCCGGTCTACCGCCCTCCATGGAGGTGGGGTCTGACTATGGGCAGTCCGGTGCTCAGGATAGAGGGCTGTCCTCCCAAAAGCACAAAAAGAAGTGTGCCAGTTTCCGATCCTCATCAGGAACCCAACACCACTCAGCTCCAAGCTCTTCTTCATCCCACCGGTTGAAGAAGAAGTGGTACCGCTTGAGATCACCCTCTGGTATGTCTGCACAATGATCGTTGGTAATGGAACAGAAGGCCGACTCTGACTCCGTTGGAGTTGTCTGCGTCTTTTGTTCCTAATAGCCAGCATCTTCGCCTTTGTAGTCCCTTCCCGACCCGGGGGTTCCTCTGGTGAGCAGTTTCATCATTGGGCTGCTCTTATTGAGTAGTGGGTTCGGCGCTTGTCCTGACTTTCCAAGCCTGCGGAGTCGGCCCCGGGGCCTTCAGGCCTAAGAGCTTCGAACCTGCAGGCAGGACGGTTGGGGCTTCCTAGTTGCACGGCACCTTCTCCGGTGCTACTGATGCTGCACTCTTGTGCTTTTCCCCCTCACATGGCTGCGGTACAGGGGCCGGCACAGGTACCATTTTCTCCTGCTTATGTTTTCAGATCTTTATCCTTGGGTGCACAGAGAGTTGGGTTGGAGTCTCCAGATGCTGGCGCAATGCTGGTTGCGGTGCTGCCTTCGACTGAAGTCATGGCAGTGCCGCTCTCGGCACTGCCTCAGATACCAGGATTATCAACCCCGATTTGAGGAGCACCTCCTCCTGCTCTCTTTCCTCCCTTCCCTTTTTATACTGTCCCTCCTGGGCTACTAGAAAATGACATTGAGCCTGATCCTGATCTGTGATTAGGAGACGATTTTGATGAAGATTCATCTCTCGAAGTGGGAAGGAAGTCCTTTACTTTGGTGGAGCTTCTAGTCGAGGACCTGTCCTTTAAATCTCTACTGAAGAATATGAACTCCACCCTTTCTCTCCAGACTTCGGAGGTAGACCCGAGGAAGTTGTTGCGCCTTCAATACCTGCATGTCTTGGAGGTCCCTGTAAAAATTGACCCCTTCGGTAGACTCTCTCACAAATGGTGCGGAACAATCCGATGCATATTCCTTCCGTGGCTAAGTCCATAAACAGGAAGTTCGCTCCCCCTAAGGATCGACAAATCCTGGCCTCTTAGGCCTTCGCTGACGCTATAGTGGTCCTGGCAGAAAATGGCAAAGCCATCCTCCCTCAGGAGTCTAGGGCTCATCTGGTAAACAAAGAATCTCATAAGATCGATACTTTGGGGAAGTGAGTCTTCGCTGCCGCTACCCTGGGTATGCGTATTGATAGCTACCAGGGCTATTTCTCATAATATGAGTATACCCTCTGGAATTCGCTGAAAACAACTGTGGAGACTCTTCCGGAATCGGACATTACCTCAGAGCTCCTCCAAACTATCACTAGGGGTATTGAGTCCAATAATCAGCAACTTAAGGCTGCTGTGGACACCTTTGACACTGCTTCTAGAGCGGCAGCAGCTGGGATATGCACCCAACGACACTCGTGGTTACGAACCTCGTGGTTCACAAATGATGCCCAGCAGAGAGACATGAATTTACCATTTGATGGAGTCTGTCTGTTTGGTCCACAGGTGGAGCGAGCATTCGAGGTCACAAAGAAAACTGGGATGGCTATCAGAACAGCCAGACCGGCCCCTGCTGCCCCTCAATGGGGTGGGAACTGCCAGCAGTTTCATATCTGTCAGTACTTTTGTGATAAGGGCAGAGGGGCCTTCAACAAGAATCAAGCCCCCCAGCTACAAAAGAAAATGCAGCAGAAGGCACAGGGTCCAAAGGCGCTTAGCTCCACCCTCTGAAATTCCGGCCCAAGTCCCACCTCATTTGTCCGAGGGGGACTTTGTTTTGGGCAGTAGGGGGGCATCTAACTAAGTTTTACAACCAGTGGAAATCAATCACATTGGACAAATGGGTTCTCAGGATAATTTACAAGGGTTATTCTCTAAATTTTTCGGAAACCCCTCTGAATCATCCACCTAAATGACAGCCCAGACTGTCTGTCACTCAATCAGACCTCCTGGCTTCCGAGATGCAAGGCCTTCTGAATAACAGGGCAGTAGAAGTAGATCTTATCTAACATACTAACATACTATTTGCCAGCAGATTAGGCCTTATGGTCTATCGAGTCTGCTCGAACCTAGATCCTTAGTTGGGTGCCGAGACCCTCCCATCCATTGTGCTCCAGAAACCCCTATCATCCATCCCCGGACAGGCCATCATCTGATACATCCCTTTCTGTGTCTGTCCCACCTCTCTTAAAACCCTCCACTGTGGATCTCTGAACCAGCTCACCAGGCAGTGCATTCCAAGGGTCCACCACCCTCTCAGTGAAAACCTCCTCCTCTTTTCCCCCTCACCCTTCCACCTTCCAACTTCAAACCATGCCCTCTGGTGATGCCTTCCTGCTTTAGTCTAAAGATCCCTCCATGTTTACCTATTTATTCCCTTGAGGTACTTGAGACCTCAATCATGTCCCCTGTCTCTCCTCTCCTCCAATGAAAACAGGCAGAGCTCCTCAAGTCTGTCCTCATAAGTCAAATCCCCTAGCCCTCGTGATCATCTTTGTTGCCCTCCTCTGTACCTCTCCAGGAGCTGTATGTCCCTCTTCAAGTGTGGTCTCCAGTACTGTACACAGTACTCAAGGTGTGGTCTAACCAGTCCATTGTACAGCGGCAGAATCACTTCCTTGCTCTAGAGGTGATCCCCTTACGATGCATCCCAACATCCTGTTTGCCTTGCTAGCTGCCTCCTGCACTGCTCAGAGTTATTCATACATGTATCCACCATGACCCCTAGGTCTTTTTCCCTATGAGGCTTCCAGCGCCCTCCCAGGGTGTATCTGTGTTTAGGTTTCACCAAGATGCAACACCTTGCACTTGGTGATATTGAAATTTAATTCCATGTGTGAGCCCAGCTTCCAGGGGTGTCCAGGTCCCTTGCAGGGCCAACCTCCCTCTTCTCCCTCAACTACTGCTCCCATCTTGGAGTCATCCACGAAGAGACTCATTTCACCCTATACCATCCCTGATGTCCGATATGTATGCATTAAACAGGATTGGACCCAGGACCGAGCCCTGTGGTGCCCCACTACCAACCTCTCTAGGGTTCAGAGCTCCCCACAGACCACTACTCTCTGAGTGCATCCAGCTATTCAGTTTTCAATCCATCTGACCATCAAAGGGCCTACTCCTAACCCCATCAGTTTCTCCACCAGACCATTGTAGGACAGAGTCAAACGCCTTGCTGAAGTCCAAGAATAATACATCCACAGGCTTACCCCTGTCCAGTTCTGATGTTACCCATTCATAGAACTCCACAAGGTTGGTTTGACATGATCTACCCGGCACAAACCCATGTTGCCGACTATCCAGACCTCCCACCTCCAAGTAAACCCCCAATCGCTCCTTTAGTATACTTCCATTAATTTTCCCACCACTGAGGTCATACTGATGGGTCTGTAGTTACCTGGTACTTCCTTTGACCCCCTTTATGGATTGGTACCACATGTGCCTCTCGCCAACCCCTAGGTACCCCTGTCTCAAGTGACCTGCTGAAAGCTCCGCCAGGATGCAGCCAGTATGTCCGCCCAATCTCATAGTACTCTCGGATGAATGCCATCCGCCCAGGAGATTTGTCTTTCTTTAGGGCCTTGAGGGCTAACCACACCCTTTGGCGGGATGGCATCATCCGTCCTCCACCTTACTGGTCTTTATATCCTTATCCAGATGTGACACCCTGGGGTACCTATCCTCCCTTTGGCTCCATTTCTGTTGCTCCCCTGATCCCACTCCCTACCGCTTCTATCCCCTTTGTGCCTTGCTTTGTAGATATCCCATCTCCTCCCTAGTGAACACAGAGGCAAAGTACTCGTTAAATACCTCTGCCTGGTCCCTCGCCTCTTCCACCCACCCTCCTTCTGATCTCAATCTGCTGAGATGGCCCTTAGTTTTTCTCCGCTCCCCAATGTACCGGAAGAACCCCTTTTCCCCTCCATGTATCCCCTGGGCCAGCCGCTGCTCTTTACTGGACTTTGCTCCCCTCACCATACGGGTGACTTTTCTAGATGCAAGCTGGTACATTTCCTTATCCCTATCCCCTCTTGTTGTTTTATATTTTTTGTAAGCTGCCTTCTTTTCTTGACTGCTACCTGTACCTCACTGGACCACCAGCATGGTTTATGTGATCTTGCTCCCTCACGTTTCAACTTAGCGCAGATCCTGACTGCCTCATGAAGTCCCATTTATGACCTCCCATCTCCTTTCCACACTTGTTGTTGAGGTAATCCCTTCAAGTGATCCTTGAGAATATTTCCCATGCCCATAAAGTCTGCCCCTGAAGTCCACTGCCAGTGTCCTAGATCTCACCCCACTCCCCCAGTGCTTATTTGAAACCAGACAGTATTGTGGTCACTCCCAGTCAGGGGGTCCTGTACAACCATGTCCCTTACCAGATCCCCATCTGCCAGAACCACATCCAGGACATGCCGCTCCCTTGTGGGCTCCATCACATGCTGTGTTAAGAACACATCCTGGAAGCCATCCAGCAGCCTTTGCTCCTTGGCCACCTTAGAGGACATGGTTCCCCAGTTTGTACCTGGCATATTAAGGTCCCCCATCAACACCACTCCTTCCCCTTTTGGACCACACTGGGCAATGATGTTGTCCAGCAAACCATCCTCTAGAACATCACTCATCCCGGGGCCTATATGCTACTCCAGCTTGACCTTATCTCCTGCTGGGGATCTAAGGTGACCCATTAAGGCCTCCATGTTTCCCTCTGCCTCTTCTACCATAGCAATTTCTATGTCATCTCTAATGAACATAGCCACTCCACCCCTCTGCCCTCCTTCTATCCTTCCTAAGCATAGTGTACCCCTCATTTAGGTCCCAGTCATGGTTTTGTTGGCCCATGTTTCCGTGACTGCCGCCACATCCACGCCCCCCTCGAACAGCATGGCCTGGAACTCTGGCAACTTGTTTCAAGCTCCTGGCATTTACTAACACTAACCCCACCCTTATCCCTGATCCTCTTTGTCGAACCCCACCCAGATTCCCTATACTTCCATCCTCCCCTGCTCTCCTGAAACCTCCACCTCCAGTCTGTTACCCTCCCCTTGGGCTTGACGGCTACTCCCTCATCTGGAGGGAGGCTTCTAGTCAGCCCTCCCTTATCCCTTCCCCTTACAAGTTTAACCCCACCTTTCTTGTATGTAGTCAGCCATCCCCTGTTTAAGGACTTCCTTCCCTAATGGGGCAAGATGAAACCTGTCCTTGGCATATAGTCCCTTATCCTCCCAAACTCCATTCCAGTTCCCTAACACCCCCAACCCATTCTCTTCACCCCACTTCCTGAGCCAGTCATTAACCTCTGTGAGCTTCATTTTTTTCTCCACTGAGGCCTTTGGTACTGGCAATATCTCCGAAAAGGAAATCTTGCATCCATTATCCCGACAGACTCTGGCAAGTTCTTGGAACCTTGCTTGGATTTCCAAAATGCTATTTCCCTCTAGATCATTAGTTCCCAAATGCACCAGGGAATCCGGTTTCCCTCCACTATCCCTAACCATTTCATACACCATGAACTTTGCTCTGTGCACTGTCAGCCCAGAGATACTCACTACCTTCACCTGGCTATGGCATCCACCCCCCTGTCCCTCCCAATGGATACCCCTAATCATCGAGTCTCCCAGTAACAGAACCTTAACACCGCCATCATCCTTATGGTTACCTCCACTATGCCCTCTCAGCCCCCCTCCCCTTATCCATGATCGCAATTTCATGGGAGTCTTCCTGCCTTATTAGAGACCCCCTTGTCACCCTCCCCTTTCTGCCTCCCTTGCTATTTTGCCCACTTAACTCAAACCCCCTCTGAATAGGTGTCCCCTTTAACCTCTCTTATCTGAACCATTTATCCTGGTCCTGATGGTTTCCTTCCCCGCACCACCATCCCCCTTGTAATAGTACCCCTGTCTCCAGAGGCTCTCAGTGGTCCCCTTGCTAGGGCCCCATCCTGGTACTGACCTCCTGCTGAAGGGGCTCCTCTCCACCTCCTTGTCTCCCAGTTTCTCTCCAATCATGCTCTCCTCCCTCATGTCTGGAATATGTTGCATCTCCCCATTTGCTTAACATATATGTTTCCTTCTCCCTCTGGGACTATGTCTATCCTTTCCATAGCTGGTCTGTGATGCCCTATGGGTATCTGCTCCCTCCCCGGCCTCTGTATAAGTTTCCTCATTTCCACCAACCCTTCCTCCCCTCTAGGATGCTTGGTATCTCAAATTTATTGTGACACTCTATGTCAGCCTCCATCAAGTAACCCGAGTTTCCCCTGACTGCATCTCTAAACTGACCTCTTCTTCCTCTCTTGCACTGTTCACCTTAGGAGCTCCCTTCCCACAGTCTGCTGTTTAGGCTTGCGCACAACAGCCCCTCCTGACTCTTCCCCCTCCAGTCTCTTTGAATTCAGAATGTTCACCCTGTACGCTTTCCCCTTAGCATCAACTTCCCTATCTAAGGGTCCTCTGTCCCTAATATCCTCCCTTCTGCTTGCTGCAACATAATGTCCTGTAATTTCAGAGCGTTGCCCCAGCCTCCTCTCAGCCCCACCCTTCTGCTGCCCATATCCACACCCCTTATCCTTGGACACCCCCCAGCTCCCACAGCTTACTCCTTAACCAATATACCTCACTCCTGATACAAGATAGCTGTCTACAGAGTGGGCAGCCTCCCTCTCTCCAGGCCCAATTTAGAATTATTGCCATCCCACAGCCTGTGCAGCCTACAACCCTTCCAAAGATGCCTGCCATGGTGGAATTAGCCACCCTGATTATCCCCTCTTGTTTATAATAGCACACCCCTTTTCTCAGTCCTTTCCCCTGGAGTACAGTTCTCTCTATACTGACTGTAGTTATTTACAAACCCAATTTCAACCCCACCAACAAAGTTCCCAAGTCTCACAAACACATACAGTCCAGTATGTTTCGATCCCACTAACAGTGTGTGTAAGCAGACACCAGGTACCGTATGATGTCACAGGCCACCAGCTCCTGTTGCTGAAATTTCAGTCCCAACAAGAAATACTCAGCCCTTCAATCCCAACTCCCAGTGGCTTTTCAGTATTTAAGAAAGCCTACAAAACAGGGTCAGTGGAGGCTCTTACAACACCAGGCAAACACACATTTAAATGTCCTTCTAATTTTCCTGCCAAACAACTATCCCCAAACCTACAATAACACAGCCAAGTAACAGTTCACATTCAAGGTAATAATTTTAACACATAGAACTAATTTCACTTACAAACTATTCAAATATTTCAGTTAAAACAAAATATAACTCCTGACCTCTTTCTACCAACCTGTTGCTTAAGCTCCCAAGTGAACAATGAAGCCAAGGTAATTCCTATTTAAAGACAAGGTAATTGCAGCTAATGTCCCTTCCCCTAACACCAGGCAAAAACACATTTAATGTCCTTCTAATTTTCCCTGCAAACTATCCCCAAACTTACAATAACACAGCTCAAGTAACAGTTCAAATTCAAGGTAATAATTTTAACACATAGAACTAATTTCACTTACAAACTATTCAAATATTTCAGTTAAAACAAAATATAACTCCTGACCTCTTTTCTACCAACCTGTTGCTTAAGCTCCCAAATGAACCAGTGTGTCAGTCTTCACCATTCATCACTGTTGGGTACTTGGCTGGAGGTCAGGACCCCGTGGGAGCTTTTTTTTTAGGTAGGTGAAGCCGATGCACCATCGGCGCTGCCCTCGAGGCCGATGCACTGCGTGGCAGTCGCGGGTTGGCCATTAGGCTGCGTCAACTCCGCCTGCCTGTTCTTCGTCTCCTGCCGTGGAGGTCGCATCTCATGTGGAGCTGCTGCGCTAGAGGCCTAGTTTAATGCCGTAAAACCTTCGACGCCATCTCTATATTTCCTTTGGTGCTGAAGTCCGTCGGTTCCTGCCAGTTCTGCTTTGCCATACTCGACGTCACCTGGTAAGATCTTTCCATTTCATTTTTTTTCCCTCATAGGTCATGTCTCAGTTGGAGGGCAAGAAAACTTCTAGGACGGGTCAGCCCCCCATGCGACGGTGCCCATGTGGCGGTATGCCGTCACTGACCAGCAAGACGGTGTCTTTTCGTGTCTTGGCCCACTTCACGACATGGATTAGTCGATGCCTGTTTCTCCATGGACTGCGGATAGCCGAACAATGCGCGCCGGAAAGTGGGCGAGCTCAGCCGACTTTTCGGGGTCAGGTGCGCACTTTCGGCTGGCCAAACCATGCTCTCTTAGCCTTTCCTCTGGGTCCCCTCCTGGTTCTACCACGGCAAGGCAGGCAAATTTTATTAAGAAGGCGCCCATTCCGAGGCTCTGGGTGCGTGCATCAATCAAATAAGAACATGCGGCTGTGTACACAGACCGAGGAGGAGGGCCTCGGCTGCATAGTAGCCTAGCCATTGCCGAGCTCGCTTCAGCGGTGCAGGAGGCCCATCCCGCTCCTTTCGGGGGGGCTGGCGGGAGGCACCGCCACGGCAATCGCCCCTGCAGGGGTGAAGGCTCCCCTGGTGTCGGACCCGCGGTTCACAAGGCCTGGGTTGGCGGCGTCCTTGATGCAGTCGGTTGGTGCCGTTGCGTGCCTCGGCGCTGTGTGCCATGACGGAGCCATTGTCAGCGCCTACTTGTTGCGCGGTGCCGTGGCTCCTGTCTGAGCTGTTCGTGGTGCTGACACTGCTAGTGGCACTGTGGGAGCTGCTACAGCGCCATCTTTGTCCATGTCTCGCCTCAGTGCCGTCCTTGGCGCCGAGGTTGAGCATGGCAGCGTGTCCTTGGGACTCAGTACTGTGGGGCCGTCAGATTCCACCTTGGTGCCATTTGCGGCTCTGTGGAGCTGGGCTTCGCCGTCCTCTGCGCTGATGGTGCTGTCGGGGCTGTTGTCGGCACCGTCTTCGTCCTCGCGCCGCCGTAGGGCCAGATGGTGCCGTGGCTGGTCCCGACTCTGGAGCTCCTGTTCGGGCTGGAGCCGTGTCCCCTGTGGATTCTGCTCGTGGTGCTGTAAGGGGTACTAGTACTGGCTCGGGCAGGGGTTTGGTTTCTGGCCCCTTTGGCAAAGATGGCAGTGGGCGCCGTCCTACAGTTTGGCACAGGGCCTTGGCCTCTACCTCCTCGGAGGCGGAGTCGAGCTCTGAGTCAGACAGACAGTCTGACCTTTTGGGGTTGGCTGTTGAGGTGGGCAGCCCAGCAGTCTTCTCGACAAGCCGGAGTCAGCCCCCTTCTGAGGTGGGGTCGGTGGCTACCGAGACTGAAGTCAGGGTGTGCTGACCAGTGGGCAGTGGTGCAGGCCACCATTGCTCTGCAGTCTGGTCTTGGTGAGTTCACTGACCCCTCAGCAGTGGTACCCCCACCTGTGGTGTGCCTAGATTGCCCAACTTTGGGGCTGATCAGTGCATCTACGAGAGGGGAGGGTGCTGTGCCCTGGATAGCTCCTTCAGGTGCTGCCCAGAGCTGTCAGCTACCTAGGCTGGCCCTCTCGAGGAAGAGGACTCTTTCGGACTCCGAGGGGTCGGGGGGCCGGCACGGTGGCCTTTCCTGGGGGTCCACCCAGGCTCTGGGAGAAGCCGTAGTACAGATCTCCGCTCTTCCTCCTCATTCTCTTTGAGAGAGCCCCCATTCTTTTGAGGTAGGGGGCCGTCCTTCTGGAACTATACGGCCCCAGTTGCCTCACAGGGGGGATTCTTCCGGGCACAGCCAAGGCAGTACCAAAATGGTTGTTCAGCTGTCGGCTGTGGGGTCTTCCGGGGCACCTTCTTCCACAGGTGCTCCCGGTCTGCTCCTTAGCCCAGGTGGAGGTCAGCCGACATCTCTTCTTGGCTCTGTCCCCATTCCTCTGCCACATTCTCCTGCACTCCTAGGCATCCTTGGTCCTAGTGGGCCTCTGTCCTGGGAGCAGTTCAGAGCGGTGGCTGCTCAGTTCCCAGCTTACGTTAGGGCAATGGACAGTCAGGTTTTTCAACCCCCGCCCCGGGCAGCCACCCCCTGAACAGCCAGTGCCCTCCCGCTCCTCATCCCCCTCTTCTGAAGGAGAAGAACCTTCTGTCCACATCTCTTCAGCTGCTGATCTCTCTGAGTATCAGCGCTTCCTCGTGAGGATGTTGGAGGACTTGCACCTCACACCTGCCACTATTAGCAATCCAGAGCACTTGGCGCATGCCTTTCTAGGTGATTTTGGCAAGGCCACCATTGTGGTGTCGCCCTGGCCTGCTTCCTTTCGGGAGGCATCGTTGCGTTCCTGGCAGAGGCCCTTCTCCGGAGTTCCTGCCCCAAGGGATCTCAGCCAGAGGTATTGTGCACCCCTGGAGTCTCCAGGTTCCATGCCTCATCTGCAGTCTGGATTGAAGCAGTTGGATACTCCTGATGGGCTTCGCACCCTTCACCGTGACCGGCCTCCAGATCAAGACTCCTCGGATTTTGACTTCTGGGGTAGGAGGATTTTCTGCTCAGCATGGTTATTGCGTTCCATTTCTGCACATCAGGCCCACTATGCAGCCTATGACAGGTTCTTGTGGTCCAGGCTAGGTCAGCTCCTAGCCTCATTGCCTGATATGGAGCAAACCAGACAAGCCATTGCACTCTCTGCGTGTGGCCTGGAGCTAGCAAGGCACCAAGCGAGGGCATCCTATGATGCTAACGAGGTAGCTACCAGGGTCGTAGGGACAACGATCTGCACTAGGTGGACGGCATGGCTGCATCTTTCCTGGTTGTCACCCTTGGCCTGGTGTAGGGTGATTAACTCCGCTCACCAAAGGACCTATCTCTTCTCCCGTAGAGTGAGACAGCGCTTGTCGGGGCAACTTCCTTCCCCCTCTGGGGGGAACCCGTCTCACTCTCCCCACTCTCGGACTTCTCCAGGCCCTGAAGTTTCTCCCTCTTAGTGTGTCACCCACAGAGAGCTGAGAGACTGTATCCCTTAGGGTGTAAAAGAAACCTCCTTGGGGGGGGGGGGGCTCGGTACTCACCCAACAGTGATGAATGGTGAAGATTGACACAGATAAGATGTGAAAATTACGTACCTATCGTAATTATGATCTTTCTGTGTATCTTCACCATTCATCACGATCCCACCCTCCATCCACCTGGGACCTCAGTCTCTGGGTCCCCCTTCCTCTCTGTGCCCATCCTTCCCCCTCTCTTTTCTTAGGAGTGGGGTAAAACAGGGGCACACAGGGGGATAATGTTCCGGGGAGAGTGGACAGCGGGGGGGGGGGTGCACTCCTTCTCCAGTGCTTTGGCTCCACCCCTGTGGGGTGGGAGTTGACAGTTGCCCTCCTTTCTCTCCTCCTCCCCCCTGTTCCCGTCCAACCTATTTCTCCTTGTTTATATATAAAAAAAATAAATAAATACATTTTTCCCTTTTTTTCACCAATAATCTTTCCTCGAGAGGGTGTTAATTCTCTGTACCCTGTCCTTCTTCCAGAATAGCCGACTCTGCTTATCTGGAGTGTTTGCCAGCCATTCTGTGCCTTGAATTCTGGCAGAAAGCCTTTGGCTACTCCTTGCAGTTCCTATGTAATCTGGAGACTGACCAGAGTCTGGGATGTTTAACCCCCTCTCCTCAATTCTTTACCCACCCTACCGCCCTCTTCCTTTTACAGAGATTGGGGCCCCTCCCAATCTCTTTAGTTTCTGACTTTTCTCCCTTTCTGTCCTCTCAGTTGTTATTTCTCCTTTTGGTTCATATATCTTTTCCTTTTTCTGTCCCTTGGACTTCCTTGTCCCACCCTCCACTCCCTTCCTCTTACCTCTCCGGCATCTCAGAACTGGCAGGCAGGCGGAATCGACACAGCCTAATGGCCAACCTGTGAGCGCCACGCAGTGCGTCGGCCTTGAGGGCAGCACCGATGATGTGTCGGCTCCACCTCCCTTTAAAAAAAAAAAAAAAAAAGGTCTCGTGGGGTCCTGTCCTCCGGCCAAGTACCCAACAGTGATGAATGGTGAAGATACACAGAAAGATCATAATTACGGTAGGTACGTAATTTTCATTTCTGCAGGATCAACAGGGCACAGGTTTCTACTCCCATTACTTCCTCGTCCCAAAGAAAACCATCAGTATGCACCCTATTCCAGACCTAAGGAAGTTAAACAAATTCCTTTACAAGGAGAAATTCAAGATGATATCGCTTGGTGCGCTTCTACCTCTGATTCACCAGAATGATTGGCTGACCTCCCTGGACATGCGGGACGCCTACCAACATATTCCTGTTCACTCAAGCCACCACATGTGTCTTCGATTTGTGGCTCTGGGTTAGCACTATCAATTCAGAGTCCTGCCCTTTGGGCCGTCTTCGTCGCCTCGAGTCTTTTCAAAGTGCTTTGCAGTACTTGCAGCACATCTCTGGAAACTTGGAATTCAAGTGTTCCTGTTTCTGGACCACTGGCTCCTACCAGGCTCCTCCAGACAAGGGACGCAGGAAGCGGTAGCCATGGCTTCCAAGTTCCTCACATCCATGGGAATTCTGTTGAATCTGGAAGAATCGCAGCTACAACCCTCACAACAACTCCTCTTTATAGGAGTGCTCCTGAATACGTCCAGCGCAAGGGCCTTCCTTCTGGAGGAACGATATCCTCCAGATGGCTCACTTCATCAAAGAGAACAACTTGGTCCGCGCTCTGTCAGTGCAGCGGATGCTGGATCTCATGGCGTCATCAGTGTTCACAGTGCCCTTGATTCATCTTCACACGAGGAACACTCAGTGGATGCTCAGTACCTAGTGGTCCCTGACCACGCATCCCCAGCCCTTTCACATCAGGGTGACGGAAACTCTAAAATGATCACTCACCTGGTGGACTCAAGAGGACAACCTACTGAAAGGCTTTCCCTTTGCCCCACTAGAGACACAGATCCCCTTCATCACAGATGCATCTCTACTCGGGCGGGGCTCTCACTGTCAAGATCTCCGTACCCAAGGTCTGTGGAGTCGGGATGAGTCTCAACTCCACATAAATGTCCTGGAAATGAGAGCTGTGCTATATGCAGTCTGATCATTGAAGGACATCCTTTATCGCAAGATCATTCTCCTTCAGATGGATAACAAAGGAGTGATGTACTACATCAACAAGCAGGGCAGGCACACTCTTACCCCCTGTGCAGGGAAGCGATGAGTGTGTGGCAGTGGTGCCTAGAGCATGAAGCCCTGATCCAAGCAGTCTACTTGCCTGGAGTACAGAACGATCTGGCAGATCACCTCGGCAGAACAGAGGCGGATCCATGAGCCTATACACTCTGTCGCTGGCTTAGTTACCCTTGGTTAAAAGGTTCCTTAAAGGTATACTCCACACTAGGCCACCATTCAGGAGACCAGTAGCTGCTTTGGATATTAACCTTGTGCTAGACATACTCGCCCGTAAACCTTTCGAGCCTCTAGCAACATGTGAGCTGAAGTTCCTGACCTGGAAGGCCGCCTTCTTCATAGCCATTACCTCCGCTCTCAGAGTATCTGAAATACATGCCCTGGTCACAGAATATTTCACAAGGACAGGATGGTTTTCAGAACTCATCCTAAGTTTTTCCCCAAAGTAGTCTCAGAATTCCATCTGAACCAGCCCTTGGTTCTTCTGACCTATTTCATGAACTTCCAGAATGAGGGAGAGTGAACCCTAAGATCTGCAAGTCAAAGTAGCTCTTTGTCTTGTTCAGCACGGCCCGACTGGGTCAGCCTGTTGCCATCAGGTGTACTCCGGCATGGCAGGTGGCATGTCTTCACCACTGCTATTCCATGGCACAGGTTAAGCTGGAAGGCAGGGTATACGCCAATTCTACCAGAGCGGTTGCGGCATCTCTGGCAGAAATATGGAATGTGCCCATTGCAGACATCTGCAGTGCAGCTACCTGGAGCTTCGTGCACACTTTTGTGAAGCACTATGCTTTGGATGTCCACGCCAGACAGCATCAATCCTTTGGCAGGACAATCATTAATAGACTCCTGTCCTAAGTGAGCTCCTCTCTCCTGCCGCCCTTCTTGGGGGATTATTTTAGCTGGGTACTCTCCCATTAGTGTGAATGCCTGGTGACACTTTATGTCCAGGAAGATATGAAAATTACTTACCTACCGTAATTCTTGATCTTATTGGATGAAGTCTCCGCTGCTCATTCACAAGTCAACACTCCATCCCCCGAGCTCACTTGCCTGTTTTTGGTCTTCACTTCCTCAATGGCTGGGCTTTGAAGGCTCTTTTGTGTTGACCTTTCTTATATGGGTTATTCGGACCATCTTATGTCCCACATAGGTTTGTTTCACTAGGTTAGTTTACGCTGCACCTCCTCAGTAAGAAAGCTGCTGAGGCGGTTGGAGGGTCAGTGCTGAGGTAGCCTATGCGGCGCAAGCCGGTCTTGCAGCACCGTTTCCACACGGCCCTACCTCAGTGCTTGCCCTCCTGAAGATTTTCGGCTCCTGCTCTGTCCTAATGCCTCCAGCATAGTCCCATTAGTGTGAATGAGTGGTGGAGACTTCATCCAAGAAGATCAAGAATTATGGTAGGTACTTAATTTTCATTTTTCCCTTATCTGGATGACTGGTTCCTTAAGGCCCTGTCCAGGGAACAGCTCTTGCTACTCTGGAGCAAACTCTCCAGCTTTTCCACTTCCTGGGCATCACTGTCAGTCTGCCCAAGTTAGTTCTGGTACCATCCCAAAGGCTGCAGTATATAGGGATGGTTCTGGACTCGGCCCAGGGGAAGGCCTTCCCGCCCCAAAACAGGGCGGACTGCTTTATAACCCAAGCTCAGGAAGTTGCTCAAAGCCACTATATTCCTGCCAGGGTGTACCTGAGATTACTGGGCCTGATGGCAGCTGTCATTGCCACTGTTCCGCTGACCAGACTTCATATGCCCATTCTCCAGTGGATCCTCCGGGTACAGTGGGATCAGTGTGCGGATGAATTAGAACGCACTGTCCTGGTCTCTTACCCAGTCCACAAGGTACTGCAGTGGTGGATGGACCCATTGAATCTGCTTCAAGGCATTCTATTCCAGATCTCCTCCCCACAGCAGATCCTCACCATGGATGCCTCAGGTCAGGGCCGGGGAGCTCAGCTAGGTCCCTTCCAGACCCAGGGCTTTTTGTCCCAGTTGGAAAGCTCCCTGCGTATCAGTGTCCTGAAGATGAGGGCTGTGCTGTACGCCATGCTGGCCTTTCAGGAATACGTTGCTCCATGTCAGCTGCTGGTGCAGTCAGACAATCTAAGTGCAGTATACTACATCAACAAGCAGAGGGGGACTCATTCGTACCTTCTTTGCAGGGAGGCCATGAAAGTATGGTACTAGGCATTGGATCACGATCTGACACTCTTGGCGGTCCACGTGCCAGGTGTGTTAAACACTGGCGGACAGTCTCAGCCAGACTCAATCCAGCATGCATAAATAGGAGCTCTTCTCTTCCAAAGCAGAAGACTTGTTCAACAGATGGGGTCTTCCAGAGTTGGATCTTTTTGCATCCCCACTCAGCACAAAACTGCCCAGTTTCTGCTCACTAGATCCAGGGCCTGGAGTTTTTCTGGCGAGACGCGTTGTCCCTCTCCTGGAGTGGGAGGTTCCTTTATGCCTGCTCTCTGTTTCCTCTAATTCAGAGGGTGCAGATGGAGGACCGGCCCAATGGCGCTAAGGGTTGAGGCATTGGACGCCACACCTCGTTTCCTGGTTCGAATGTGGGCTCGTGGCACCGGGGTCTGCTGGGGGGAGAGAGGGTGAGGAGCTGATTGAGCTGCCGGATGGCAGCTGTCATCCCCGGGAGGAATCAGAGGGGTCCTCGGGGTTTGGCTGCCTCCTGGTGGAGGCTGGATGACAGCATCATGTTTGCGGAGCCCTGGCGCTAGGCCAGGGGAGGAAAGATGAGGCTGTGGACCGGAGCTGCAGTGCACATGCACGCCTTCACATGCATGCGCTACCACTTCTGGGGCCTTGGGATAACGGGGCACACTCAGAAAATACCCTGGAGGATACGGGGAGGTGACGGAGTCCCCAGGAGAGCCAAAGCTCACATCCCAGGGTTGGACTATTCTTCCAGTGGGCTCTCCCGAGCCCTTCGATCTGACCCAGGACCGACCCTCTAACCAGAAGGCCACCAGGAAGGTTCCTTGGGTTTGGGGAGTGGGTGCTCAATGGTTCCCCGGAGGAGGGTGGTTTCAGGCCAGGAGTAGAGGCCACGGTTGAGAGGGCACTCCTGAGAGATGCCTCAATCCCTTGGTGAATAAACAGAGTCTGCAAAAAAAAAAAGGCAGATGGAGGGGGCCAGCATGATTCTGGTAGCTCCATTCTGGCCTCGGCAGATATGGTTTCCCCTGCTTCAGCAGCTGGCAGAGGAACCTCCAGTCTCTCTCCCCCTCTGCAGGAACCCAGAGGACCCTGGTGTATCCCAACCTTGGGTCCCTCCCTCCATCTGCACGCTTGACTCCTGAGGACATAGCCATTGCCAGGTTCGGGGTGTCTAACAGAGTGGCAGACATCCTAGTGACTGCCTGGAAGCCTTCCACTGGAGCCACATATGCCATGAAGTGGAAGCGGTTTGCCATCTGGCTGACAAACATAGTGTGGGCCCTTTCACCTGACCGGTGAACCACATCCTAGACTACCTGATCTCCCTGTCTGACTCTGGTCTCCATTACTTCTCTCACAAGGTGCACCTTTTGAATATTTCTGCTTTTCTTGTGCCCCCACGTGACCACATGATAGCTCAGCTGGATGTCTCCCATACCTTTCTAAGGGGCATCCTGCATCTGAAACCCCCAATCTGTTCTCCTGTCCCAACTTGGGATTTGAATTATTTTTTTTTTTCTTTCTATTTCCACTTCTCCCTCCCACAGCACTGCACTCCTTTCAAGAGTCGCCTATGACATTTCTAGTCCCCGCCTCCTACCTGTAGTCCGGGGCGGTCTGTCCTCCATGTAGCCATGGTTTGCCCCAGGCGGGGACGAGGTTGTGGGGGGCTTACACCCTGAATTCCTGAGTTTCATCAGGACGCCGGTCACCGGTGTAGGTAGGGGCATTGGGGATCGGGGCCTGACGCTCCGTCTACCTGGGAGTGCTGCGGGTGTTTTGCCCTGCTTGTGCGTGATGTGTGCCCTGACGTCAAGGCACAGAGCGCCAACGTCCATCACATAGGTCCTTCTCTGATGGCTGGGCTTCTGTTTCTCAGGTCTCTGCCTGGGGTCAGCCAAGCACCGAGCCCTGGATCCCCCCGGAGAAGGTGAACAGTCCCTGGGACGCTCAAGGCCCCCCCCCCCCGGCTGGATCTCCAGCTCCCAGGGCTTGTTCCTGAACCCTGGTCGTAGGTGTCGTGAGCGGTAGCACTACCACTGTGCCAGTGGGCCAGCCATTGAATTTTGTTTTATAGAAGTTGAACCTGTCTCCTTTTCAGCCAATCGCAACTTGCGATCTACGCTTTCTCTCTGGAAAGCGTTATTTTTAGTTGCCATTACTTCTGTTCAAAGAATTTCAGAGCTTCAGGGCCTCTGGTGTGAGGAGCCTTATTTGATTTTTCACAAAGACAGGGTGTCTTTGCGCACAAATGTATTTATTTATTTACAAGTTTCACCAGGAAAGACGTACTGAGCAGACATGCTCATTTCCAGATGCATCCTGGGGGAGAGGGGAAAGGAATACACAGCAATACAGCAGCAAAAGCCAAAACAGTGGATAATGAAAAATAGAATACAAACTTATATAGTATAAGAAAAAATAAATAACAATACATTACAGTAGACATCAACAATAACAAGAAAGGAGCTAGGAGCATAGTAAGAACAAACAGCTTTATAATTAAGATATGATCGGTACTAATCTGCAGATGAGTGTAGAGGCAAGTAAGGTAGAAGGTAAAAATTAAAATGAAACACAACTACAGAAAGGGGGGAATGGTCCCTGAGGAGGGATTTTTTTTTTCTTTCAACTGTCTTTCTAGCCCTCCGGCTCGAAACACTCTCGGGCCACTGCACTCACCGACTCACTCTACTGCCTGCTGTGTTCCCCTACATCTTCAATTTCATCACGGTTCTGCAGGTCAGGGGACAGCAACCTGGGGAGACCACAGGGGGCAGTGATGGGCAACCAGCGTTGGGCGTGTGGTGGTGGCACTGGCAGGGCTGTCGCCTATCCATGCCGGAGGGGTATTTCTCCTCCTTTCTAGGTGCCGGAGTTCCTCCCTTCCTCGTGCGTGGTGCACATCTGACATTGGCGCACGGCAGCCCTGTGTGCATCAGACACGCTCCCTTACATGCGACTCTGCACTCTGTGGTGTCACTGGTCCCCACCAGGGGCTGCCAGACTGCCGAGTAGTCCCATGTCCTCCCTCCCCGGGAGAGGAGAGCAGCCTAGCGGGCGCTCGATCCATTTCCCTTCCTGCCAACTCCCAGCTCACTCCCGAACGCGAGTCATCAACATGACACGAGGAGTGGCGTCCAGCGCCTCAGTCCTCAGTGCCACCGGGCTGGCTTCTTGAGGAGAGAGTTGAGGATGTGAGTAGCATGACGGATGGGAAGAGGAAAGGCATTCCAGATTTTTGGGAAACGGTGTTATAATGCAGTCTGATCAGCCAAGGTAGTCCTGGGTGAGATGGCAAAAGTGCAGTGGTCATGGTTCTTGTGTGAGTGAGAAGATGATGGTTTAAGAGACAGGAAAGAAGTGAGTGAAACCAGAATTTGGCAAGAAAGTTGGCACAATGGATATGGCGCCTGTCTGCTACGGAAGGAGGAAAGAGAGATTGGTAAAGGGTGCAGTGATAGGCACACAGAGGACAGTCAAGAGCAAAATGACAGAAAGAGTGGAAAAGAGAGTCCAGCCTGATTAAGGAAGACTTGGGAGCAGCACTGTAGACCACATCACTGTTGTCACAAATGGGTAGGATCATTTTTTGGAGAAGGGCATGGCGAGCCGGCAGAGGAATACAGGCACGATTTCTGTATAAAGCACCCAGTTTAGGGTGTAGCTTTTTGTGGATGGCATCAACCGGTCCAAAAAAGGTGAGGTGCTGGTCAAGCCAGACCCCAAGGTACCTGAAGGAGGAGGTGACCCCCAGTAATGTTCCATCTAAGGCGCGGTGGAAGGAGGAGTTTAGCCAAGACCAAGAGAGTCTCTGCAGTGCAAAAGTACGGAGACTGTCTTGGCATTTAAAACAAGTGGTGGAAACCAAAGCTGTGCTATCAAAATCAAACCTAAGTTCACCATAGGTGATCTGAGTTTATCAACTAATCTATCCACCTTCCTGTTTATTTTCCTGAGTGTGCCAGTCTAGGGGAATCACTGCTCCATACATTAGACGTACTCAGAACTTTGAAGTACTACCTGCTTCGCACCAAGGATTGTAGAAAGTTGAAGCAGTTGTTTCCTTCACCCCAGCTAGAGTGGACGCTTCAGTTTCTAAACAACTTTTATCCAAATGGTTGGCAAATTGCATTGTGTTTTGCTACAAGTACTGAAAAGAATTGCCTGGAGCCGTCAAAGCTCATTCCACAAGATGCATGGCTACCTCTGTGGCTTGTTTCTGAGGAGTCTCAGCCGCTGACATTTGTGCGTCTGCCACCTGGAGTACCATCCACACTTTTACCAAGCACTGCAGTCTGGACATTGCCTCAAGAGCCTGTGCAGGTTTTGGCAGGGCTGTTCTGCAGGGCCCCCTGTCTTAAGTTTATGGTGATCCCCCCTCCAAGACTGTTTGTTTGCACCTGTAACTCTTTGGGACTCATTCCTACGATGTGACCTGATGACTGAGATGCCCTCGAAGAAGACAGAACAGTTACGTAAGAAGTTACTGTAACAGTATATCTTCGAGGGGATCTCAGTCATCAGGTCTGCTTTCCCTCCCACCATCCCCCTTCTTGGGGCTCCAGTGTAGGAACTGGCTTTCTGGTATATCCAGCCTTTTTTTTTTTTTTTTTTACTTTCTATTTTTCCGCGCCTTCTACTGTCTCCTAACCTCCACTCCTTCAGGCCTCCAAGGTGCTCTGCTCCCCGACCATACCGACTGCCCCAGAGTCTGCTTCTAGAGTGCCCCACTCGCGAATCCTCGGGGTCCTTTGATGGCCTGGATTACCCCCCCGGGAGGGGCGAGGAGGGAATGTCCCAAACCCTCCTCTATCCTGAGTGATCGAGCTGCACAGCGGAGTCTGCCCCTTCCTAGTCAGCGGGTGGCGAAGCAGGCAACGGTGGCCATCATTTAGGAGGATTTGGAGATGTTTTTCCTCCTTTCCTCTACAGAGCCCAACGTGCTATAACGTCAATGCACTGATGTGCAGGCGCCCTGGCTCCCCCCCCCCCATGTTGATGCCCACACCTGTCGAACACCCAGCCTCCGCTGGGTGTCACTGCAGTGCGGCGCATATCCCTAACCCACCCGAAAGGAAGGAGAGCTGTCTCGGGACGCTCAATCATTCCTTCCCCCTGCCAGCCCCCTGCGACCTAAGTCCATTCTCGAACCCCGGTCGCTGGCGCGGTGCGAGGTGTGGCGTCCAGCACCTCAACCCTCAGCGCCATCGGGCCGGCTCCAGCCTTTCTTATAGGTCTGGGCTCCTCTCTCTCTCTCTCTCTCTTCTTGGTCCCCATAGCTAGAGCTTTGCTCCCTTCGTCTCCAGGGGAAGGAACCTGGGGGGGGGGGTGCTCATGCCTTTATAGGGTTGTTGACATCGACGGACGTCGACAGCATGGGTCGCCCCAGTTGTACTGCTGCAGATCTTCCATATGAATCCTGCTTCACCAATGGTGAAGTTCCTGTGGTGTGACCTGATGACCGAGATCCCCTCGAAGAGCTACTGTTATGGTAAGTTCTTTGTAACCTCTTTTTTTACACAAGCATTATTAACCACCTCTTTGATAATCCATTAGAAGTCCTCTAAAAGAGCAGTGTTCAATTTCTTGTAAAAAGTTGTGGTCATAGAGTTGACGGATGATAATATGTTGTTTTAAGAATCGCTACACAGCCACCTTTGTCCACTAGTTTTACAGTTACGGACTTGTTCTTTTGCTGTTTGTTCAAAACTTCATGTTCTTGTGCAGTGATGTTACAGTAACATAGTTCTGGTAAATATGAGAAAAACTCATTTAGTCCCCCTTCTCAGAGCTTTTAAAAAGTGATAACTGCTATACTTGAAGTGGGATTGAAGGTAGACTTTCTGTGAAATGGTGTCCTCATAATAGTATTGACAGGGGTCTCATCGTCCATACTTGTATTCACTATGTATCCCATCTTTCTTTTCGTTGTAGAAAGAGCACAGCTGTAAACTTCTGCAGAGTTTATAAAGATCTGTTGTAGCTGGAAGTGTTTTGCAGGTGACTTCGGAGCAAAGGAAATCCCTTACTGATCACAGAGTTCTATATCTGATGATAACTGATAGTTTGATAAATTGGTTATTTTTGCCTCTGGTTGGCCCGTTGATTCTTTCTCTGAGGTTGTTGTTTAGGTTGGAACTGCTTGTTTACTCCACTTATTGCCCTCCCACCCCGCCTTGTTTTCCTCCTCAGGGATCTCACTGGCAGTCGCTGATAGTCAGACGGTGGCTGGCCGTAGAAGTGAGTGGAGGGCTTTGCTGGTCGCTGTCCCTGACTATGAATTGGTGTCCGGATGAGGGGGAGGTGTGGGCTGTGGGTAAAGATCATGCAGGTTTGGGGGGGGGGGTTGACTGCTGCTCGAGGGAGGTACCACTAGGCACCAAGCAAAATGATAAAGGAGCTTCACATAGGTGATCTGGGTATGTGTGACCACCTCTAGAGACTAGGAAATTGTTTTTTCTACAGCCCAGTACGGGCACTAAGGGGTTGCACCACCTGCTGATGAGCCCATAATAGGTAAATGGCCCCTTAGCGTTGGTCCCACTTTAACTCACAGGAGCCCTGGCGCTATCCCATTCGAGCAGCACTATCTCCTGTGGGCCATATTCAGCCTTTGGCTGTATCAGCATAGCACATAGTCATGCATTGCTCTGGCATGGCCCCTTATTCAGACTGTTAGCATACTGCATCATAGTACTCTGTCTAAATATTGCACGGGGCTGGCTATGCACGTTTTTCTACAGAGCGCTACAGGCTGCGCTGCGCTAATGCCCTGCTCTGAATAGTGGGGCCTGTATGTTGTCCAGTATTTCCAGATTCTAAGTGGAAATATAATGTTCTACGTGTAATAAGCATATGTTCGAAGTGTAGTAGCATGTGTTCTAAGCAAAGATAAATATTTTTCTCAACGTGACATGATTTATTTTATTTACCCAAGTCGCTCACTACTGGTATGGTATATAGATACATATGCAGATCAGCATGTAAGCAGATATAAATTCACAGGTTAAGTTTAGAGACTGAGCATTAAAGAAAAGAATATTTTTGGTGACTGTGAGGTCCTGACATAAAAGCAGTCAGTGAGAACATGTTTCCTTAATGCAGTTTTGGGTGTGCCTGTGTGACGGTGTCACAGCCTGATGTGTGGGTATTTTTGTCTCTGCAGGTGCTTCCTTACTGGGGCAATCCCCACGACAGGAAGGTGATCAGGAAATTCTGGAGCCAGGTAATATCCCTTTCCTTCTTGGGTTCTATAACAGACTTGTCAGTTTAGAAGACTAAATTAGGACAATGGAGAGTATCATTTTTGGAGATTTATTTGTGTAATTGAAATTTAGTTATTCAGAATGTTTGCCCGGGAAAGGCACACTGAATCAAACCCTTTCTCTAGGCGAGCCCAAGAGAAAATTAAGCACAGGGAGGTTAACTGACTTGCTTATGGTCACACTGCATGGAAGTGGTGGTTGAAAGATTCAGACCTTGGTCTGTTGAGTTTCCAAGTTCAAAGCTGTATACTCTAAATAGTAGGCTGTACTGCCTTCCTTGAAATACAGAAGGACTGATTGAATTTTTTTCAGTTCCAACAAGAAATCACCCCAAAAACTGCAAATTTGTTCAGAGCCACACCCTTCTGCTACGACATTATAGTGCTAAGCTCTGAGGCTGTGTCCCTCTCGACTGTGGGACCCCATTCTCAGCCATGTGGCCCCATTCCCCTTAGCCGTGGGGCCCTATTCCCCTCAGCTGTGGAGCTTATCCTTCTCAGTCATGCAGCCCATGCCTCTCAACATGGAGACCCCATCCCTCTCACCCATGAGGTCCTGTCCCTCTTAGCTGTGGAGCCCCAGTCCCTCTAAGCTATGGGGCCCCAGTCCTTCTTAGTTGTAGAGCCTGAATCCCTCTCAACTTAAGGGTTCCCCCTCCCTCTCAGCCATAGGGCTCTGTCACCAGTCCCTCTTAGCTGTAGGCCCCAATGTCTCTTAGTTGCTGGGCCACAATTCCTCAGAGCCATAGTACCCACTCCCTCTCAGCCAGAGGGCCCTGTCCCTTGCAGTCATGGGACCCTATCCTTCTCAGCCCTGGGGCCCCATCTTTCTCAGCACTGGTGCCCTATCACTCCTAGTCATGGGCCCCAATCCTTCTTGGTTATGGATTCCCTCTCATCTCTGGAGGTTTATCCCTCTTGCTTATGGCAGTCAAGCCTGGGGAAGTTTTTATACCATGCCCCTTTTATTACTAAATCCTACCCCTCTCAACTTATGGGCCTGGGGCAGCATTCACTGCAAGATACTTTTTGCCACCCATGGCCATGCCTGACCCTGTAACTGGACCACTTCAAACATCTTTCTTCTTTCAAGAAAGGATCTCCTTTGTCTCTTTGCTGAGGCTTTTTACTTCTACCAGCATTACATACTTTTATGATTTCTTACTGTATCTACCAGTCTTTCTCACTGTCCAGGTGGAAGTTAAAGATCCCATGGCAGTTATCCAACAAGGGTAAGAGCCTTTCCCAGTGTCATAGCCAACATTCCTCCAGTCAAGAGAGGTTCATGTAACCCCGGGACACTCCTGGAAACGGGCTGTCAGCTCGGTGTGCATTTTGTGGTAAAAAATGACTAGTGAATAAAAAGAAAAATCAACAAATTCATCATAAAAAAGGGAAAACATAGCAATGAGACTAGAAGCAGCAGTTTAAGCAGACATACTGAGGTGAAAGTGAATTAGTTATACAAAATCTGTTCTGACAGATATTTGGGAACACAAGTTGATAGCAAGTATAGTACTGTGTAAATACTTTTGCAGGGCCATGGCAGCAAGCTGCACTGCCCTCTGTGGAATCCCACAATGGAGCTAGCTGGGGCCAAGTATGGTGTAGACAGGAGGGGCTTGGCTTCCAAGAAGGGAGGAGTAAGTTATCTGGTATTCCAGCATACCCTGCCAGCTGAAGGAAGGGGGTGGCCTTGGCAGGGTTTGAAATTAGCATTTGCCCACTAGCCAAACGGCAAGGCAAAGTTTATTTTTCAATGCGCCCAATCCCAGAGGCTCTGGGCGCTGTACAAATAAATACAAACTATTCGTAAAATACAACACATACAAAACAAAACACCAATAAATAATCCAGATAATGTAAAACAGTAATCATTAAAGAGGCTATCCCAGAAATAAATACTAATAGACAGTGTCTGGGAAATGCTGGTAGATTTTGCTTTGGGCTAGTAAAACTTTCCTTTAACCGGCTCTGCTGACTTGTACTGGAGATGAGTTAGCAATAAGAAATGGTCGTTGGGCCAGTGGATTTTATTTGCCAGTTGCTCTGTTGGCTAGTGCCTGCAAAACATAATTTCGACTGATGTAGCCTTGGTGACCAACATCGTCAGGGTGGAGGATTAGGAAATCAAAGGTTTGACGAAACTGAGGAAATGAGCTTTTTTTGAAAATTTCTACTTGATGCCCTCTGCTTGCAGTTGCAGTTTCTTTCTCCAGGTTGAGCCCAGCCCCATTCTCCTGCTCCCCAGCACTAACCTCCTACTCCCCACCCCCCGGCCTATCCTCGAGGTAGGATTTGGCTACAGCCAGGCAAAATTGCCTGCTCGCTCCCAGGTTCTGTCGCAGGCGAAACCCATGGTGGAAGAGAGGCTGGTGGCAAGAAGTGGGGCTTAAGTGTGCCGCGGGTCATCCTGCATGCTCCAACGTATTTTCCATTTTCTGGCTTCCTGCCCTAAGGACTCCTGGCACTCATGGGGCTCCAAGCATGCACATGTCACAGCATGCTTGTGCAGAGCCTGGCTGGGGTCCTTCCTCCCCAGCAGTACCTCAGCTACACTACCACAAATGGGCGTGAGGTAGCAGTGTTGCAGCAAAGGCAGCTACCTTCTCTCCCTCCCAAGAGGAGGAGGGCGTTCTGTGGGATGCTTGATTCCCCCTTTCCCCTGGTTGGCCCTCAGTCACCCTTGCTTGTTCCAGAACTCGAGTTGCCAGAGCTGTGAGTGGTAGTTCTACCACTGACCTACCATGCCAGCTTGGGAGGCATACCTTTCAGCATCTGTAGAAATGTTAGTACCTACCTCGCGCTATGCCGGCGACTCGTGTTTGGGAATGACCTTGGGTTGCCGGGGGAAGGGGCAGGATTGAGCCATGGCTCTCCTCTCCCGGGAAGGGGAGGGGTTGCCCACCCGTAGTCTCGCTGTCACCAGATGGAGGTCCGGGGTGATAGGCGAGATGATACCAGAGCCGATTTGGTAGGGTGGGGCGTCCATAGCACAAGGTCAGGCCTTTCACACTCATGCGTCACGCCGGGATGCGAGGAGGGACTGGGGAGAAAAAAGAAAAAGTATAAAATACTTAACAAAAAAAAAATGTTAGCATCGTAAGCAAGCCTAAAGGCTGGCAGCTGCCAAAGTACACACTGACACCGAAGCCCTTTTTATCCTTCTGTCTTATTTTATTCCATGGGATAGGATGTTATTAAATAAAATTGTCTTGCCTTGTGGAGGGTGGTCAGAGGGTGCTTTGAAGTTCATGGTATATCAGAAGTATAGCACAAATGAGAAAAAACAAACTTGACAGAAATGCCCTGAGCACTTTTCTCTCACTATAGAAAACGCTGTACACACAAGATGCTCCATTTCATGTGGTCATCACCAGTTACCAGCTGGTGGTGCAGGACGTGAAATATTTCCAGCGGGTGAAGTGGCAGTACATGGTCCTGGATGAGGCTCAAGCCCTGAAGAGCAGCTCCAGGTAATGAGAGTTTATTAAAGGGAGAGGGGTTAGGAATGTGTGTGTGTGTGTGTGTGTGTGTGCGTGCGCCTGTGTACATGTACGTTATTTTTTAAGTGATTTTCAGTTTCCTGCAAAAATATTACATTTGGCATTGGCAGGGCTCAAGTCTCTTAACATTTCAGAAAAAACCTCTAGGACGTTCTGTTCTTTACTACTGACATAATTTGCAAGAAAAAAAGGTTGTACTGACTTCAGTGTTTTTATCTGCTTACCTCATTAAGCAGATAACTTCTATGAGCTCTCTGCCCTGGAACTGTTAGTAGTTTGAACCAATCCAAGCACTGATCATATGACCCCTGATCCTCTGCAGCCAGTTAAAATCCAAGCACTGATTGCATGACCCCTGATCTTCAACTACCAGGTAATTTTTAGTAGCAGTAAAGACTCAATGCCCTGGACTTTGATCTGCAAAAAGTCCTCGGTTTTGTAAGTAAAAAGTAATTTTAAAATCCCTTTGGGCTCGTACTGTGTCCCGATTCAGGCATTGATCAGTACAGGGTTATTTTGTGTTAAATACGGGATTCATGGAAACTGATTGCATTCAGTTCCTTGTTTTTTTTCTGTGTTCTGCTTTGAAAGGGAGCCGGCAGATCTTCCTGGACATATAGTCTCCACCACTCATTCACACTAATGGAAACTACACTGGAGGTGCTAGGACCCAGCGGGAGCCAAAAATCTTCAGGAGGGCCAGCGCCGAGGCAGGGCCGTGAGGAAGTGGTGCTGCGAGCTCGGCTCGCACCGTATAGGCTACCTCGGCATCGACCCTCCAACTGCCTCCGTTCCTTTTTTCCCGCTGTCGAGTGTGCTTCAGTGACTACGTCGTTTGCCTGCCGGGAGTCAAAACTTCACGTCTATACGACAGCAACTATAGAGTTTCACTATTGATTAGTTTTTATTATTTTTGTTTCGGTTAAGGAAAAATAAGTAAATGAGTGATCAGTAAATTTTCTTCGGAGAAGTCTTCATCTCTTCTTGACCCAGATTAAACAACGAAAGCGGAGCGAGGTGATGAAAGGGAGACTTCGTATGAAAGCTGTGTTGTCAGCAGGACTGGGTCTGGTCCACTGCCCCCTCTATGGAGGGGTCTGACTACAGGCAGTCCAGTGCTCGGGGGTGGATGCTTGCCGAAAGCACAAAAGGAAGTGGTCCCATTCGAAATGGGCAGACTGGGTGGGCCAAGCGGTCCTTATCTGCCGTCAAATTCTATGTTTCTATGTTTCTCGTTGAGGACTCAGCACCGCTCGGCCTCAAGTTCTTCTTCAGCCTCCCGATTGAAAAAGAAACGGTACCGCTCGAGGTCACCTTCTGGTACGTCTGTGCGTTGATCGTTGGTTACTGGTGTCAGGGGCCCGACTCCATCTCCTCCAGGGTCTCCTCCAGCTTCTGTTTCTGGTGACCGGCATCCTTGACTCTGGAGTCCCTCTCCGCCCCCTGGGGGTTCCTCTGATGAGCAGTTTCATCATTGGGCTGCTCTTATGGAGCAATGGGTTTGGTGGTTGTCCCGTCTGCCCGAGCCGGTGAGTCCGTCGCCGGGGCCTTCGGGCCTTTCGGGTTCGGACCTGCGGGCAGGGCGGTTGGGGCTTCCTGGTCGTGCAGTGCCTTCTTCGGTGCCGTCAATGCTGCACTCTGGTGCTTTTCTCCCTCGTAGGGCTGTGGCGCACGGGTCTACACCGGTACCTTTATCTCCTGCTGATTTTTCTCAGACTTTTCTCAGTGAATCGAGGGTTGGGAACTTCTAGTTTGGCACCACTGGCTCAGGCACTGGCTCCTCCAGTGCTGCGCCCAGTGCCGTGTCCTGTGCCAGCACCACCTGTGTTCTCAGCGCTGCCTTCTGTTACGGCACTGAGAGCGCCTGCAGTGCTGCATGTGACACCCGGGGTTTTCGACTGCGATTCGCGCTGCACCTCCTCCTCTTTTTCCTCCCTTTCCTATCTATACTGTCCGTTTAGGACTAGTAGGAGGTGACATTGAGCCTGATCCTGCTCTTCGATTGGAGGATGACTTTGACGATGACTCCTCCCAAGGGGTGGTGAATAAATCTTCTCTTACATCAGAGCCTCTGGTCGAGGACCTTTCCTTTAAGTCTGTGCTTAAAAATGTCAGTACCTCTCTCACTCTCTCTCTCTCTCTCTCTCTCTCTCTCCAGACTTCGGAGATCGATCCTGGGAAATTGCTGCTTCTGCAGTACCTGCATGTTCTGAACATTCCTGTGGAATTGACTACCCCCCCCCCCATGCAACCCTCCTTTGAGACTCTCTCACAAATGGTGTGGGATAATCTGGCGCTTATTCCCTCTGTGGCTAAGTCCATAGATAGAAAATATGCTCATCCCGAGGATCGGCCCATTCTGGCCTCACAAGCTTTTGCTGATGCCATAGTTGTCCTGGCAGTGAATGACAAGGCGGTTCTTCCGCAAGAATCTACAGCATGTCCAATAAACAAGACATTTTGCAAAATCAACACTTTAGGAAAGCGAGTCTTTGCTGCTTCCACCCTGGGCATGCGCATTGCTAGCTACCAGGGTTATTTCTCTCAGTATGATTATACACTCTGGCATTCGCTCAAAGCCATGGTAGAAGCTCTCCCAGATTCGAAAGTTAACACAGAGCTTCTTCAGACCATTACTAGAGGCATTGAATCCAATAACCAGCAGTTCAAAGCTGCCATGGATGCGTTTGACACTGCATGCAGAGGAGCAGCAGCGGCTGGTATGTGCACCCGATGCCACTGTTGGTTGCGTACGTCGGGGTTCACAAATGATGCCCAGCAGAGAGTTATGACCTTGCCTTTTGATGGTATGTACCTGTTTGGTCCTCAGGTTGAGCAGGCGCTAGAGGCCACACAGAAAACTAGAACAGCTATCAAAATGGCCAGACCACCATCCAGCTGCCCCTCGAAGGGGCCGGAACTGGCATCAGTTTCATAACCATCAGTCCTTTCACGGTAAAGGCAGAGGGGACTTCAACAGAAACCAGACCCCTCAGCCGCAAAATAAAATGCAGCAGAAGGCACAGGGCCCCAAAGCGCCTAGTGCCACTCTCTGAGATTCCGGCCCAAGTCCCACCTCAACTGTCTGAGTGGGACTTTTCCTCGGCAGTAGGAGGGTGTCTAACTCAGTTTTATAGCCAGTGGAAGTCAGTCACATCAGACAGGTGGGAACTCAGGATAATCTGTGAAGGGTACTCTCTAAATCTTTCAGAAACCCCTCCGGATCACCTACCCAAACGGCAACCCAAGCTGTCTGTCTCACAGTCAGACTTTCTTGCTTCCAACATTCAAGGCCTTCTAAACAACAGGGCAGCAGAAGTAGTCCCGCTGGATCAGTGGAACACAGGTTTCTACTCCCATTACTTCCTAATTTCCAAAGAAAACAGGCGGCATGTGCCCAATTCTCAATCTCAGGAAGTTAAATAAATTCCTTTACAAGGAAAAGTTCAAGATGATATCCCTCGGTACACTCTTACATCTGATTCATCAAAACAATTGGCTGGCCTCCCTGGACATGCAGGGTGCCTATCAGCATGTTCTCATACACCCAAACCACCATAAATACCTCAGATTTGTGGCATTGGGTCAACACTACCAGTTCAGAGTCCTGTACTTTGGGCTGTCCTCAGCGCCTTGAGTCTTTACAAAGTGCTGCGCAGTTCTCACAGTGCATCTCGGGAAGCTCGGAATTCAGGTGTTTCCATTGTCTGGACAATTGGCTCCTAGCAAGCCCCTCCAGACAAAGAGAGACTGGGAAGCCGTAGCTCACAGCTTCCAAATTCCTCACGTCCATAGGAGTCCTGCTAAATTTGGGAAAGTCACTACAGCCATCCCAACAGCTACTCTTCGTAGGAGCCCTTCTGGATACCTCCAGTGCAAAAGCCTTTCTTCCAGAGGACAGAAGGAACAACATCCTTCGGATGGCTCACATAATCAGACAGAATGACTCGGTTCCAGCTCCCTCGATGTAGCGGATGCTGGGTCTCATGGCATCCTCAGTGTTCACTGTGCCTCTGGCTCATCTTCACATGAGGACCACTCAGTGGATGCTCAGCACTCAGTGGTCGCTGACCACGCACCCACAGTCCTTTCACATAAAGATGATGGAACTTTTCAAACGGTCACTCACCTGGTGGACTCAGGAAGACAACCTTCTGGAAGGTTATCCCTTCGCCCCTCTAGAATCCCAGCTCTCCACCAACACGGACGCATTCCTACTGGGATGGGGAGCTCACTGCCAGGATCTCCACACATGGAAACAGGACGAACCTCAGCTTCACATAAATGTTCTAGAAATGAGAGCTGTCCTGTACATAGTCCAAGCCTTGAAGGACATACTTTGTCACAAGATCATTCTCCTTCAAATGGACAACAAAGCAGTGATGTACTACATAAACAAGCAGGGCGGAGCACACTCTTACCCCTTATGCAGGGAAGTGATGAGAGTGTGGGAGTGGTGCCTGGAGCACAAAGCACTGATCCAGGCAGTCTGCCTGCTAGGAATACAGAATGATCTGGTGGATCGTCTCAGCAGAATGGAGATAGACTCTCATGAGTGATCTCTGAACATGAATGTCTTGCAGTCACTCTTCGAAGAGTGGGAACTGCAGACCTGGACCTTTTTGCGTCCCCACTCAATGCAAAACTGCCTCTCTTCTGCTCCAGAAATCCAGGACCTGGCGTTTTTTGTCAGGATGCATTCAGACTGCGGTGGACAAGACACTTTCTGTACGCATTTCCTCCTCTTCCCCTAGTTCAGAGGGTGCTGCTCAAACTGGAGGCGCAGGGGGGCAGAATGATCCTCATCGCCCCATCCTGACCTCGTCAGATCTGGTTTCCATTAATCAACAGATTGTCGGAAACTTCACCGAGACAGCTTCCACTTCATATGAACCTGCTGACCCAGGGCCCTGTGGTCCATCCCAGCCTGAAATCCCTTCACCTCCATGCCTGGCTCCTGAAGAGATAGAGGTGAACAGGTTTAAGTTTCACATAGGGTCTCAGACATTCTATTAGCGGCATGCAAGCCAGCTACTTGTAAAACTTACATGGCTAAGTGGAAGCGGTTTTCCATCTGGTGTGCAAAATCCTCCTGGAATCCTTTTTCCTGCCCACCAAACAAAGTCCTAGAGTATCTTCTAGATCTCTTGAACACAGGTCTGCAATACTCAACCGTGAAGATTCACCTTTGCACAATCTCAGCATACCATGAGCTCATATACTCTGTGTCTCTGGCTCAGCTACCTGTGTTCAAGAGGTTTCTTAAGGGCATACTGTATACCAGGCCACCTGTCAGACGACCGGTAGCTGCCTGGGACATTAACCTTGTGCTAGACATGCTCACCCTTTCGAGCCCCTCGCTACTTGTGAGCTGAAGTTTCTGACTTGGAAGACCGCCTTCCTTGTAGCCATTACGTCCGCTCGCAGAGTGTCTGAAATACATGCTTTGGTCACAGACCCTCCGTATAGTGTATTTCACAAAGACAAGGTGGTTCTTAGGACCCACCCTAAGTTTCTCCCCAAGGTTGTCTCAGAATTCCATCTGAATCAGCCCTTGATCCTTCCAACCTACTTCGCAAACTTCCAGAATGAGGGAAAACGCACCCTGAATTCCCTGGATGTGAAAAGAGCTTTGCAGTTCTGTTTAGACAGAACTAAAGAAATCTGCACGTCAGAACAACTATTTGTCTCCTTCAGCATGGCCTGGCTGGTTCAGCCTGTTGCTATCAGATACATTTCAGCATGGCTAGTGGCATGCCTTTGCCAATGCTACTCCATGGCACAGGTTAAGCTGGAAGGCGGAGTATATGCACATTCTACCAGAGCAGTTGCAGCATCTCTGACAGAAATCCAAAACGTGCCCATTGTGGACACCTGCAGTGCAGCCACTTGGAGCTCCATGCACACTCTCGTAAAGCACTACGCTTTGAATGTCCGTGTCAGACAGCATCAGTCCTTTGGCAGGACAATCCTTAATGGACTTCTGTCCTAAGTGAGCTCCTTTTCTCCTGCTGCCCGTCTCAGGGGATTATTAGCTTGGTACACTCCCATTAGTGTGAATGAGTGGTGGAAACTTTATGTCCAGGAAGATATGGAAATTACATACCTACCATAATTCTTGATCTTCTTGGACGAAGTCTCCATCACTCATTCACATGCTCACCCTCCATCCCCCGAGCTCACTCATTCTGTTTTTGGTCTTCACCCCCTTGTTGTTGGGCTGCGAAGATCCTGTTGAGTTGACCCTTTTTACATGGGTCATTCGGACTATCTTATGTTCGACATAGGTTAATTTATGCTGCACCTCCTTGGTAAAAAAGGTACCGAGGTGGTTGGAAGGTCGACGCCGAGGTAGCCTATACAGCGTGAGCCGAGCTCACGGCACCACTTCCTCACGGCCCTACCTCGGCGTCGGCCCTCCTGAAGATTTTTGGCTCCCGCTGGGTCCTAGCGCCTCCGGTGTAGTTCCCATTAGTGTGAATGAGTGGTGGAGGCTTCGTTCAAGAAGATCAAGAATTACGGTAGGTACATAATTTCCATTTTCCACTGTTGCAATTTGGTAAATGAGATGTTGCTGACAGAAGCCGATCTTGAGCCCCTGTGAGTGGTTTATGTGGAGGAACAGCTCAACTCTGAAGCAGACTTGCTCAGGGGTTCATCCAAGACAGTGGTCTTTTAGTGTCTTTGCTGCAGATTCGGTATCAAGAGATAGAACTCTTTGGCACTGAGATTTTTCAATAATACAGATGCCCAGTAGTGGAAGTGATGGATGTTCTGTCCCAACTGTGGACCTGCAGGACGGCATATCTGTTTCCACTGATACCCTTGCTCCGGTGGAGCTCAGAAAGTTCTGTTCTCACTGTTGATTCTAGTGGCTCCAGAGTTATCAAGAAGGTCATGTATCCTCCCCAGAATCAGTCTTCTCCATGGAATCCCACTTATGGGTCTAAGCTGGAGGCACTAAGACCCCGTGGGAGCAAATATTCTGGTCAGGGGTTGACAGTGGCTACTGACTACGGTGCCTACATGACAGCATGTCTCCCAGTAACCATTGTCAATGTCCTCACCTTCCTCAGTTCTGTTTTTCCCACTATCGAGTGTGCACCATGGGAGTCGACTGTTTTTCACCAAGTCTTTCAATACTGTCCTTGCTGTTTATTTTCTTCGATGTCTAAATGATCAAAGAAGAAGAAGAAAAAAGGGAACTGAAGAAGGTCCCTTATTTTGTCTGTACCCTTGTGGCAAAAAGATTAGTTCTGCTGAATGACATCTTGCGTGCTTCTCTGTCTTAGACCCAGCCATGACGTGGACTCCTGTGATGTCTGCCTCACATGGACTCTTGTGATGCCTGTTTTAGCATGGACCATCAAACTCTCAAAATCAGCACATTGGAATGGAGACATCTGCCCCCCAACCTTTGGCAGCATTCATCAATCCAGGAGGTCCAGGGAGGGGATGTTGGGTTCTTCCCCTGTTTCCCCTCAGTGGCCTACTTGGACGTCTGAGGCATGAGGCTCTTCATCCCCCCACCATGCTGGGGTTGTGCTGGAATCCACTTGGCAGCGTCAGGTGGACTGCTGACTCCTCCTGGGTGGTTGGCTGTGGGTTGAGGCCTTAACCTTGTCCACTTCGGTGGACTTCTTGATGCTGGTTGATGAGGTCTCTTGCGCTGGTGCCTACTTGGTGGGTGACTCTGGAGGCAGTGCCAGGCCTATTATTGACATTGTGTGAGATACCAGTGCTACCAGTGCAGGTTCCTGTGACTGTGTCAGTAATGGAGTAGACCAGGGTGCTGTACCTGGCCTCACTGTCCTCTGTGACACAGAGGAAGGGGGGGTGGCACTGTGCCTGATGTTGAAGTCGACCTTGAGACCAGTACTCGAGTGATGGGACTTGATGTTGGGGACGGTGGCCTCTCCAGCATCTGTGGTGCTAATGGCACCAGCACTGAGCTGGATGTCAACCCCAGCATTAAGTTCTCTCCTGGGCTCATCATCATTGTCAACACTGATGGTGGTTCAGATCTCCCAGAGCAACCTGCTCCGTAGCAGAAACCCTGCTTGTTTTGGGGTCTCCCCAAAAGCCACTGTTCCGCTACCTTCTCTGTCGCAAGAGTGTAAGAAATAGGAAGTTCAAACTGACTCTACTGTATGGTGAGAATGTCAGCAGAACCTCAAAACCCGTCCTGAGGCAGGACTGACCCCCATGATACCCCATCCTCCTTTGGCACATGTATTTCAGGACTGGCTAGACAGGCTCCCTACGTTCTTTCACCCTAAAATCGTCCAGTTACGGTACAAAGACAGAGATGGACCAATTCAGGGTCCCATCCTTGAAGTGTGACCTAAATGATTCCAGTGCCTCCTCTCTCTCCATTTCTCTTCTAAGGATAACGATTCATCGGTTCACCTGGTGTCTTCAGCTGAGTACGTTCTGTACCAGTGGTTTGTGGTGGAGATGTTGCAGATGTTTGGTATTAATGCAAATGTAAATTCATCCAGTGCAAAAAACAATAAAACAGTAGGAAGCGAACAGTACCCCTGCGCTTCGACCTCACGTTCTTCCCTCAGACCGTGAAGTCGAAGCGCTGGGGTACTGTTCGCTTTCTACTGTTTTATTGTTTTTTGCACAGGATGAATTTACAATGTTTGTGTCTGGAGTAAATGTATTGATTTTGCAACAACAACTTGATTTTTGACTCCTTTTTGGGGTGTGCAACCTTTCGTGTATTTGGAATTTAAATTGGGTTGGCTGCCCAGTTTGCACCTCCATCTGACCTTCACTTAGCGCTGACTTTAACTGTGTTTCTTTGTTGGGTATTAATACCCTGCATTGTCACTATCCTGTTGCCTTGCCTTTGGGTCTCCTAGGCGTTCCCAGTACAGACATCTGTCTTGCACCTCCATGGCCAACGGCTGTAGAAGAGGCTACTAGACCATCTCATTACCACATCTTCTGTCCCCAAGAACCTCTGGACAAGGTATTGCACACCCCCTGTTTCTGTGAGTGCTCTTCTTTACCCTTTTACAGGCCTGCAGATCATCCAGAACAAATTGGGGTGAAGGCGCCCAAGAAGTGATCGACCCCAGAGTAGGAGTCATCAGCTTTTGATGCTCTAGGGAGTAAGGTCTTTTCATCTTCACAGTGTTTTCTAACAGTCTTGACCCAGTAGACTCACATGTTAGTTTATCAGCGCCATTTGTGGTTGTAAATGCACTCTCTGGCATCTGCCATGCCTCATAGCATGGTCGCTAGGTAGGCCATAGACATTTCCATTCGGGGCCTAGAGGCAGAATGGCACAGGTTGAAGCTGCCTTATGACGCCAGTGAGGTGGCCTCTAGAGCTATTGCTGTGCATATCAGACAGATGTCTTGGCCATGTCTTTTTGTGACTAGCACCTCTGGCCCAGCAAAAGGTGCTCAACTCTCACTACCTGGGGGACACATTTCTTCTCCCTGCAGGTAAGGGCACTGATCTTCCAGGAATCAATCTTCCAATTGTTTTCCACTTGTGGGCCTGTGCTGGAGACACTAGGGCTATTAACCCCACCAAACATGTACAAGTGTCTAAGTTCCAGTGGAATGCAAAGTCCGCTGCTGCCCCCAATAGCATTACGATGCTATCTATAGCCCTGCAGCCTCTTCCCCACTGTGCGTCATCAGACTGTGGTTTTGGGGGTGGTGCAGCAGTGGGCACTCAGCAGCTTTGGTGCAAATAGGAAGTAGAAAAGCTGAAATAGTAAGTTAAAAAGCTACTTAATCCATACTCTAAAAAATTCAAAGTATCACTACTTTAGTTCCTGGAGCAAGCAGCTGCTCTTCCTGAGTTGCCTGCCTCAAATGTGTCAGCTGCTCTTTCATTTTCATCAAAACAGCTGCAACGTCAGGAGCCTCTGACTGATTGCAGCTGATAATGTCACTGTTTGGAGTGCCTATGATGGAACAGTGGGGGGGGGGCTGTATACCAAGCTTGGTTTTAAGTAACAGGAAGACAGACCCCCCTCAAAGAAAAGAGCTACATAGGAAGAGAATTGGTGGGCATGAATCAGGATTTTGTTTATTTATTTACTATGCTTTATACCCCCTTGACACCCACCTTACCCTATCAGCCTCTCTCTCTCTCTCTCCTCTCCAGCCCTATCACCTGCTGTCCCTGGGACTTACCTTCCGACCCTACAGTGCTCCACAGGTTGCCCTCTGTGTCAGAGCCCCCCCCTCCGGCTTCCCCAAGCCCGAGGGGAGTTTAGCTTAAGTGCAGGTCGGGACCTGTGAGGAGAGGATGCTTCGTTCGGCAGGCCATTTTTTTTTTCTTTTCCCCTCACTGTTTTTCTGTTCCTTCCCTGGTCACCTCATGGGCTAGGACTGGAGTGGACGTGGGCACGCTAGCGTGTCTATGCCTCTGGTCAGGAGGTGCCTGCCCACCCATAATAGCTCTGCTTGCACTGCCTCCTGTGGTCACTCAGGTGGCAGTACTGCAGCGGAGCACACCAACCGACCTCCCTGGAGGAGGAGGAGAGCATCCTCTGGGATGCTAGATTCTCTTCGCCCTAGCCGGGCTTGCTTCTGAACCTGTCACCGACATCGCGAGTGGTAGCGCTGCTGCACCAGTAAGCCGGTGAATCAGGAATGTTGCATATGCACCCCAGTTCAGCAGCCTGCCGAAGGTTGAGGGAGGGGCTCTGTAAGAAGGTGGGGGGATATTCTGTCAAGTGTGACTGACCCCCCTGTAGGCCACAAGGGGGGCATTCAGCAGCAGGTGTCCAGAGGTCTCTACTTGTTTCCACATTTGATTTCCTGTTCATTTTTATTTTCAGTGTTCGCTGGAAGATCCTGCTGCAGTTTCACTGTAGGAACCGACTTCTGCTGACTGGGACTCCCATTCAGAACACTATGGCCGAGGTGAGTCACCTCTGCTGAGCCCTGTTCTTTTGGGCATGTTGGTTCTTTATTGCAACTTGAAGGTGGAAGTTCACAGTACAATACATATGCAGTAAATACAGTCATAAAACACATTATGCTAACATACTCAGTTCATGTCATAATGATTATAGAACATACCATTTATATGACCCATACCTGCAACTACAGTTGACTCCTCCTTGTATCTTTTTCTGCATTAGTCTCCTTAAGTCAGCTCAACTTTCGCATAGGCAGTAAGACACAACAGGATGTGGATAGTGATGTGATAAAGGCGCACCACCCACATGCGTTGTGAGGCAAGAGGTTGGTATGCTGAGTACCTTCAACACCCAAAAGTGTGGTTATCACATAACTGCCCCACTCTGTTGTGTCTTGTTGCACTTATAATGGGGAGCTGAGAAATTATAAATAAAATACCAACTTTTTTTATTTAAAAAAGTATTTTCCTTTGTTAAAAGTGACTAAAAAGTAGTCCATGCTTGGCACATTCAGTAGATGGAATGTTGGTTTATCATGGAATACAGGAATTCAAACTTCTGCAGAAGTCTATTGGCAGAATGTTCACCTCTCCCCACAGAAATACACGAAACAGAAAGCCTTAGTAAAGTCACAGATTCCACTTATCTGGGCAGGGTTAAAGCAGCAGTAATTGTCAGCCACCATATATATTTTTCCCCAACAGTGTTTTTCTAGCAAAAATATCAATGTGTCCATTTTGTTGTCCTTCATTCCTAAATACAGGATTTTGAAGTTTTTAAAAGTCCCTTCTCCCATGCTATGTCTGTCATAAAAACATTAAATATCTTGGTATGCTTCTATGTTGGTATAGTGCTGTGCTCTTTATCATCCGAAACACCATCCTATAACATCCACAGTGTGACTCTAGCATGTACATTCAACAGGGGATCTCAACAGAAGAGATTTTTAAGAATTATGAGTAGCGGCCATCTTTAACAACATGCTTCATCAATTACAAAATTAGCTATAAGACCTGCTTTAAAAGTATTGGAGAAAACTGAAAATACACTGAGAATTAAGGATGTCAGAAAAAACATTTTTGCAAAGAACAAGGATGAAATTTGTTGCCTAAGTCCCCTCAGCCTATATTTTCTGTATACCTGCATAGTATGTAGGCATGAACAATGATTCCCTTTCTTGCATCCCCAAGTTTCATCCTAATTTAAATATAAATGAGGTTGCTTCACTCTGTTTTGCCCTTGGAGTTGATGATGCATACCTGCACAAGCCAACAGAAGTTATACTCTCATGCAGTTCTGTTGCATGACTTGTGTTCCTGTATTCTCTAAAAGTATTTTTTGTAACTCTTGTACACTTTAAACTACAGAAAACAGCAGGGCGCATTCTGTGCCTTGAAAAGTTTTGTGGCCAGCATAAGACAAGAATGTAGGGATTGCAGAAGACAGCAACAGCACTGACTTATACAGTGTTAACTACTGCAGGCTTTAGCTTGTCTTCTCAAGCAGTCTCCCTTTTCCTGGTAAGGAAAGACGTGTTAGTGGACATATCCCACATTCAATTACATATGAAAATTGTTATACTTTTACCACTTGAGAGAGCATTTTGAGGAGGTAGTGTAGTGGTTAAGATCACTGAGCTGCAAACCTGGCAAAGTAGGTTTGAATCCCACAGACGCCACTTATATACTGTGTGAGCATGAGCAAGTCACCTAACTTCCCTGCGCTTCCGGGATGCACCTGGAAACAAGTCTCAGCTTAGTGTGCCTTTCCTGGGCAAAAATTGTGAAATAAACGTTTTTTATGCGACAAGACAATGTCTGGGACAGTTACAGAGATTCCAGCTGAATCTGTTTTTGGATCTGGCACAGAGCATAGGCTGGTGCCACTCATGGGGCTGCTGCCCTTGTTAACCTCCTCTTCCTTGGTTGTCAGCAATACTTCTCTTGCTATGAGGGTAACTGAGTGTAGCAGAAGCGCGGCTATAGATTCTATTTTTTGGACTACCACTAACCCCCATGAGGGGGTGTATCAGCTACTCCTTCCTGTCCCTCGCTCTATAAGTTGATAGTCAGATTATATTCAGTTGTCCCTTTTCTCTTTATATATCCTTTTTCCGTACTTTGTCTACTAACTGTTTTACAGGCACAGTTTGTAACCATGTCTCTTGCTCTTACTAACAGAACTGAGCTAGGCTGAGGTGTCAGCAGTGGGTATTGGTCGGCTTGCTGTACCACGTGGTGTCACACATACACTCATGCCAGTAGCCAGTACTGATGCCCTGGCCTAAAAGATTTGCTTCCGTGGGGTCCTAGTGCCTCCAGCTTAGACCCAAGTGTAGTACTCTGTGGAGAAGATATTCAGAAAGATCTTCAGTAATGGTATGTACTGTTCTTTTTCTTTCTCTTCTCAGTAAAAAAGGTACTGAGGTGTTTTTCGCCAGAAGTACTTTATATGCTGACAGGGCGTGCATGGCATTATATGTCGTGCCATGCAGTGCTGATGCTGACCCCCAAAATTCTGTTTCCCATGGGGTCCTAGTGCCTCTGACTCCAAAACCAGAGTGTTATTCTGCAGAGGAGATGCTCAGGAAGATTGAGCTACAGATATTTATGAAATACACCAGAAGATTATGAGTTACAGATATTTAACTTGCCTGCTTTAACACTGTTTTTCTTCTCTCACCGTTAACTAGCATATTCTATGTTCTTGACCCTTTTCTGTCAGCTTGCTTTGAAATGTTTATACTGTCTTTAATGTTTGTTGGACCTCTTTCCATTTTTCTCCATTTTCTTTCCTTGTTATTTAAAGGGTAACAGCGGTTTATGTAATAATTCAGGAGGTAACATGCTCACCCCTGACTCATTCACTCCTTTAAATCGCATCTCATTTCACATTTCTCTGTGTTTCAGGGGTGCTACTGATGTGTGACCAATATCAATATGCTAGCAGAGTCCGGTGCCCCCTCCCCACTTAAATACTGTTTAAAGGGTGTCTCAATCCCTTAAGATTTTTTTTCTCAATAATCTTTCTTCTTACTCAGGATTCTTAGTGATTATAATGTAACTGAAGTGAGAAACAGCTTGACTACCACCGCAACGTGACTTCTCACTGGACAAGTCCTAGTCTGTAATTTTAACCCATGTATATGAGCTGAAGTCCTGCTGTTTAAATTCTCTCTCTCTCTCTGCGCACTGACTTTTCTAAAGCTTCTTTGTCTCAGATTTTTATAGAAGGCAGATTGCAAGAAGTTTCGAGATTGTATATCTCTGTATATCTACCTAATGAAACACTTTAAAAAAGTAGGATCTTGTCATGGTGCTCATAGAAACATATAGTATACACATAGAATTTGCCAGCAGGTAAGGACTACTTTGCCCAACAAGTCTGCAGATTTTTCCCTACTTATAGTATCACCGCTGATCCTTCTTGATCTCAGACCAATTCAACCCCCCCTTTTCTAAGTTTCCCTTTATGCCTTGTCAAGCATTTTCATACTTCATCTGAATTATGATAACCAAGAACTCCTTTATTGAAATTGGGGTAAGGAGGGGGCGCTAGAGAGCCATCATTCTCTTTTCAGCAAGTCACCAAAGAGGAGGTATTTAATGCACTGCGCGCCCTTAATCCTAATAAGGGCAAATGCCCAACAGGGCTGGACTCCAAGATGCTCCACCTCTCAGCCCCAGCCATAGCCAAACCCTTGACCGACCTTTTTAACCTATCCTTCTCCCTTGCTGAAGTCCCCTCTGAATGGAAACATGCCACCGTAATCCCAAAGGTGGGGATGCCTCCAACCCAAGCAATTACCGTCCTATTTCCCTATTACCCATATTGGCTAAACTCCAAGAGCACCTGGTGCTCTCTCGCCTGTCCCCCTTTCTTGACTCCTCCTCCTTTTTCACCCCATTCCAGTCTGGATTTAGGAAATCCCACTCCACCACTCCCTTCTCAGGCTCACCGACTTCATCCTCACTGGGATGGATGCTGGCCACAACACAGCTGCCATTTTCATTGACCTGGCCAAGGCATTTGACACTGTCTCCCACTCACTCCTCCTGACCAAACTCGCCAACACTGGGCTGTCCATCTGGGCCTCGAGATGGTTCTACTCATACCTTGTTAGCAGGTCCCAATCGGTCAGAGTCAATTCTGCCTCCTCCACCCCCCTCCCTGTTACTACTGGGGTTCTGCAAGGCTCAGTCCTTGGCCCTCTACTGTTCTCCATCTTTCTTAACGACCTGCTGTCCACCTGCCCTCACACCTCCATACACATGTACGCGGATGATGCTGTTCTATATACATCTGGCCCATCGGTCTCAGAGATTATGATCAGATTGCAGTTGGACTTTGATAAGATCCAGCTCTGGCTACAATCTAATCAACTCTCCCTCAATGCAAAGAAAACTGTCTCAGTGACTTTTGGCACTAGGCAAAGACTTTCCAGGCTCCCCTCCCTTATCACATTCCATACCCTGGACAGGACGTCCCTCGAGACCTGCACCTCTTTCAGGTACCTCGGAGTCTGGCTTGATCAGCATCTAAACTTTTCTGTACATGTTGATTCCATACTAAAGAAATTACACCCCAGGCTCGGTGCACTTTACTGGAACCGTGACAATATCCCAGTCTCTACTCGCAGGGCCATTGTGCAAAAAATGATCCTCCCTGTCTTCTATTACGGAGGCGTTGTCTATAGCCAGACTGGATCCCCTCTACCCCTCCTTCTGCCGCTTTGTCCTGAACTGCCATCACTCCACCCATCACTGTGCTCTCTATCAATCAATAAACCTTACATCTCTAGATAACCGCAGGCAGGCCCACTGCGCCAAAATCTCGGCCAAATACTGGTCCCAGTCACTCCCCCCTACCTCATCTTTGCCGTAGCCGATACAAACACTGAAGCATATTCACTCAGAAGCAACAACCCATGTATCCTGTTTATCCCACTTAGATCCACTACCATGGGCCAAGCAGCCTTTAGCTACCGGTTGCCTAAGTTATGGAACTCTCTCCCTGCAAACATTCGTCACTTCTCTCCCCCCCCCACACCTCAAATCCATGCTCCTAGCTCACTACTCCCCTACCTGTACTTGTGCCCAGGCCTAAATAACAGTCCACACTGAGGTAGCCTGGTCACCCTTCCTATTGCACATTTAATGTTTGCTGCCTATACTAATATTTTAATGCTTGTACTCAAAACAGTGCCTGCATGAGACAGTCTCACGTATCCTTTCATGCCATTTTATCTGTGTCTCAGGTACCCAAGGTGCTGCGACTATCCCCCTAAGTACTTACTCTATGTATTATATAACATACTGCACTTGTTTCTTCAACTATGCTTGTACCTCCCCTTCCCCAGGACTCATCTGGAATCGAGCAGTAGCCTGCTCAGTATGCCTTCCTGGTGAAACGCTTAAATAAATAAATAAACACATAAATAAATAAATCTTCCAGGCTGGAAGCAGTTCCATGAGCTCTCTTAGATGAGGTGGTGAAAAAGTGAGATTTAAAATGATTATTCAGCAGAACGGACTTTAGAATCTGTATCAGTAAGTTGTCTGGCATCAAAGGATACCAAATACATTATGGGCAGAACAAAGGTGCAACAACAGGGCACGCAGAAACCACTGTCGCTCCAGCCCAACAAGGCCATGGGCTTCTCGAACAGTAGCGGAGTGGGTGCCTCTGAACAATCGACGGAACCCCCTTGGCTTACTATGCTTGAGTCCATGCGGGCCATGGACTCAAAAATTGAGAAAACTTTACAAAAATTAGAACAACATGATTCTGTCATCCAGAACCTGTCGGGCACTGTTATGGAGTCGGAGAAATGGATGGTGACTACTGTGACTGCAGTAGCAACTCTAACCAAAGAAAACAACTAACTTCAGGGGCGTATGGAGGCCCTTGAAAATGAGATTCCGTCGGGCAGTGTCAGAATTGTTGGGCTCCCTGGGGGCATTGAGGGGACATCTTTGCTTATCTACTTACTAGGCAAAATCTCCAGCAGCAGGATTCCCATGGGACGCCATTACAAAGGCCCATCGAGTCTCCCCTCGTGTTCACCCAGCAGATACCACCCAGCCACGCACTGTTCTTCTGAAAATGAGAGGCTCCAAGATCAGGGATGTGCTCATTGCAGCTGCCAGAGTGGTGCATCCCTTAGAGATAAATGGGGCAGAAATCAAGCTCTATCCAGACCTTTCATATCAGACCTGAGCCAAACACAAAAATTTTGATGCAGTGCGTTGAAGACTGAGAGGCCTGGGAATTATTCATTCTTTTTTGTTACCTGCATACCTGAGGATCGTCTACGACAGGAAAATGTGGCAGTTCACCAGCCTACAGGATGGAGAAGGTAGAGCAGGAGTTCGTGGCCTGGCGAGAGCCATCTGAACCACAGAGTTCCGACTTGGAGGATGCCTGAGCATTGAGTCGGGGACTATTATAACAAGCTCAGACTGCACAGCATAAATTCCTAATGCTGCAAAGTGTTTCTATTTCTCTATTGTTGGGATGGGTGTTAGGGAATAATTCTCTATATACTAAATATTTAGTAAGGTATTCGGGGGCATAATTAAAAGGACTAGCTAGTTCATTTTAGGACATACTGGTGGTTTATATGCCACGTGGATTCATGCAGGGTTTCCCTGCTTGTATGTAAGCGTTCTTGTGCTCTGTAGTAGGGAATAATGCTTAATGGATTACCAGAGTGATAAGTTATATAAAATCTCCTAGAAACCTATATTTGGTTACATGGGGTTCTACATAATAGGTTTGGGATGTTATAAAATTGTTTTGAAATAATTTGATCTCTTGCCACAAGTGTATGAAGTGGGTAAATAGAGGTGTGCTATTTTTCATGTTTCTCCCTAAATCAAGCAACAGGTTTTAATAGTAGTCTTTGTACTGTGTACTTATATGTTGAAGTTCTACCTATTGGACACACCTTTAGCCACTAAAGAGGCTAGCAACTTTTGGTAACCTCTGGGACTTTGTGTTATTAAATAGGACATTTGTCCAGGACTTCCCCCCACCTCCTGTTGTACCAGATTACACGGTCACAAATGTACTAATGTCTTATTTTACTTGGAATGTAATTGCTAAATGCCTGTACCATGTATAAGAAAATGTGATGTTAATTGTCTGATTAACCAGAAAATTAATAAACATAAAGTTAAAAAAAGAAAAAGAAATTGGGGTAAGAAGAAAGAATAACAACAACAACAACAAAAATAACCTTTAATGTTTAGCATGCTCTTTTGAACAGTATTTTGTTTTGGGGTGTAGGATGAAATGGGAATCTGTTTGCATGCCGAGCGAAAGTGTATCCCTACACAATACACTAGGATGAGAAGGGTTCGAACTGCAAAATGTCTGATAAAACTATTGTTAATACGTTTTTTACAAAATGTTATCTGGTTGATCCTGCTACCCCAAAAGTCAACCATAGTGATACATACTCAGTCCCACAGTGCACTACGGTTGACATCATTAACGGAATCAACCATGCTTGCCTGGGATGGGGAAACTGCAGCACGTACCACAGCTCTTGCTGCCAGTACTGCTTTGCACAAGGAGGCAGAGCAAATGAAAATAAGTCTGAAGTCTCTGTAAGAAAGATAAAGGCTGGATTCCTTTTCTTGGAAGGGGAGGAGTTTGCACATGTCCTCCTTTGCTAATTAATGTCCCCTTTCCTCCTCTGCAGCTCTGGGCTCTCTTGCACTTTATCATGCCAACTCTCTTTGACAACCATGAAGAGTTCAACGAGTGGTTTTCCAGGGACATTGAAAGCCATGCTGAGAACAAGTCCGCCATTGATGAGAGTGAGTAACACATCTAGTCTTGGAACTCTCAGACAGATACTTTGCTTTGTGAGGGTGGGAGGGTCAGGTGTGAATGTGAGGGTGTATATCACAGAACCTTTCGCTCACATTCAGAACTGTCTGTTCAGCTGGACAACTGAAACTCTGGTGGATATCGGATCAGAACAGGAAAACAATTTTTTTTTTCCACTGAGGCCTTTGATTTCCATCACCAAAGTCTGTCTCTCTGAACATTCACATGTACATGGGTGCCACAGTGCTCTGTGTCTGTGGATCGTCTGCCCCGAGTTGGCAGAACAGCTGCAACCTGAATATCCAGCACTGCTTCTGTGCAAACCAGCTCATCCTTAATACCAAAACAAGCATCTCTATGACCTATAGCACCAGGCTGCGACTGACCAAAATCCAGTCCCCTCTATGTCTTCAAAACCTTGGATTGCTCTCTTCCCCTACCAGAGGAAGTCTTTTGAATAGCTGGGATTCTGGCTAGACGGTCGCCTTGACTTCTCCTGCCATATAAACACCATCTACAAAAGGTTCCTCCCAAAACTTGGGACGCCATATCAGAATAAAACTTGTTCCCCCTCCTCAATCGCTGAGAGTTTTATTTGCTAAAATTATTCTTCTGACATTAAGCTGCAGTGATGTGGTTTATAGTGCTGGCCCCAATTCCATCCTGGCAGGGCTGGACTCCCTCTTCCAGTCCTTCTGCTGTACTTGGTTGCAATCCTCTCCCTGTCATGTCTTCTGACCTTTCTTCTCTTCCCATCTTCACCCATGATTCCTCTCTCTTCTCACTCTTTTTTTTCCCCCCATAAAGGTTTTATTCTCCCATGGCAGAATGGGTGGCTCTTCAGCCCTGTCCCTGGGTTCTGCGGTCGGCCCCATGCATTCCTTTGGTCAGGGGTCCTTATCCCCTGCATATTTCTCCCCATGGCAGGGTCAGAGAGAGGAGAGCCATCCCCCCTTCCCTGATCGCATATCCAGATTTTCCACTAGGACCAGAGTGGCAAAGTGGGCCACAGAGCAGCAGGCAGAGCGTCAGATAGCCCGTTGTCCATTTTTTCCTGCCTTCTCCCTCCCTTCACTTAACTGGGGCATGCACATCGGCACGTTCATGTGGAGGCATGCATGCACTGCAGAAGTCCCGCAGCTCCCTCTCTTTGTATTTCTCCTAGACCCATCCTACGTCCAGGCCTCAACTTGGTGACAGTCACGCGGCAGAGCTGGCAACTCTCCCTCCCTAGGAGAGGAAGCAGTCCAGCAGATACTCTTCCCCCCCCCCGGCTGGCCCCCAGCAGCCTGAGATTGCTCCTGATCCTGCGTCGCTTGCATTGTGGGTGGTAGTGCTACTGCTGTTTCACTGGGCTGGCTACTCCCCCTCTTTTTATCCTCCTCTTCATCCTGCCTTCTCCCCATGCACCACCCACCAATTCCACTTGCATCTCTGCCCTCTCCTGCAGTTGATCTAACTCGAGTTTTTACATCTTCTAGTGAATTAACCTAACCAAAATCTAGTTACTTGCTACATAAGTGTTACGCACTGTTGTACATTTGTGATTACATATGTAACTGTATTCCTAGCTTAAATTGTATCCAGTTTCTCTTCTCTCTGGTCACACCTGGAAGCAAGCTGTTTTCAGCTCAGTGTGTCCTCCTGGACAAATACTGTGTGTGTGTGTGTGTGTGTGTGTGTGTGTGTGTGTGTGTGTATACAGTTAGGGTTGATATCAAACCGTAAAAAGGAGGGAAATACGACGTTAGGGTTTCCAACGCTAACACCCCACCCCCACCCTGCACATACCAATAGGCATTGGGGTGGTGCCTTGGGGTCGTCATCCATAATGCAAGACACCAGGGAAACAAAAGAAGACTGGGGATGGGTATCAGAAAGGGGGGTACCACTAGACATCAGGGAATATTATGGCAGAAGGAGGAGAGTGATTAGCAGGTGGGGGGGGGCGTGCCACTAGACTCCAGGGAAAAAGAGAATTATTATTGGGGATGAAAAGCAGCAGGTGGGGGGAGGGGGTACCACTAGACAGCAGCGAAACAAAATAAGACCGGGGATGGGGATTGGAGGGTGGGTGGTGCCATTAGACACCAGGGAAACAAAAGAGGACAGGGGATGGGGTTTGAGGGTGGGGTATACCACTAGACACCAGGGAATATTATGGCAGAAGGAGGAGAGTGATTAGCAGGTGGGGGTTGCAACTAGACACCAGGGAAGAGAGAATAAATATCAGGGATGAAAATCTGTGGGGGGGGGGGTAATGCCACTAGACACCAGGGAAACAAAAGAGGACAGGGGATGGGGTTGGAGGGTGGAGTGTGCCACTAGACACCAGGAATATACATGACAGTACTGGGGACTGCAGCAGAACACAAGGCAAGGATTCTTGAGTCACGAAAAAGGATCCTTAAAAAGGATTCTTTTTTTATATCACACGGTCACGAAAAAGGATTCATAGCAGTAAAAAAAAACATTTCTAGGGCATGTCTGCCACTGTGAAATGCAGATTACACCTAATGGGGTTCTGATCACCCAGACAGATGTGTTGCTGTTTCTCAATGATGCCAGTTTTATAACTTTTGATTTTTTTTTTAAACATACACAAGATGTTGGCAAACAAAAAAGGATTATTACAATATGAAGCAGGATTTCTTTTTCGTTTCATACAGCTATCTTTAAGTGCTTACTAAGCGTGCTCAGAAACTATTTTTTTAAATTTTAAAAAATGCAATAACCTACAAACGGCTTATTATTTTTTCACCAAACTAGCAAAAGGCACATCTGTGGGCTGGTCTCTTTCTGCCCTGAAAATTTCAGACCAAGACTCCCAAAAAGTCTGGGCTGTAGACAAGTTCAAAGAAAAATCCCAGCAAAGTCAATGAGTGAAAAAATTCTTTCTAGGAGCATGGATATGTTGTTCATCCACACTCTTTGGTATGTCCCCTTCTGCTTTAAATCTCACCGGAAGTCTTCAAGCTGGCTCCTCCCACCCACCCAGGTGGTGTATATACCTTGGCTCCGCCCCATGACGCCAGATCTTCCTTTCCACTGGAAGATTCAGGTTGCCTCCCTCGTGCTATTGCATTTCGTAGGCCCTGGCTTTCAAACCTTCGGATTTACCAAAACTTCGTATTGTTCGTGTTAGCGATCGCAAGTTTGCAGCTTCGATCATGGAAGAAAAATCTTCCCCCGGATTTCGTTGGTGCCTGTGCGGCCAGAAGATGTCGCGTACCGATCCCCATACCGCGTGCATCTACTGCCTCTGTGTCAGCCATGACAACTCTTCATGCAGTATATGTTTGGCCTTTCATCCCAACGTCCTCGATGATCATCTCGCACGCCTGCAAGTGGGGTGGCCGGAGAAGAGGAACCCTCCGGTGAAATCCAAAGAGGCTCGGTGGGTGGTTTCCATGCCTGCGGGATCCGCTGAGCAGTTGGAACGCATGCAAGCATTCGAGGAGCAGGCGGCTCGTGCCGAGGAGTCTTCTCAGAGCTTTTTTGTTCCACTCAACCTGGGCTCCACCTTCTTGGGTTCCTTCTGGGAGTTGTGCCAGTCTCTCCCTACCAAGGGAGAGGCGCCTGCGGGCCCGCACTCCTCTCAATCCCGTAAGCAGGAGAAGGATCTGAGTGCATCTTCATCTCGACGGAGATGGTCTTGGGAGCGGGAGAGATCTCGGTTCCAGGAATATGTGGTGTCGACTTTGGTTGAGATCGCTTCCTCGGCCGTAGGCTTTCCGGACTTGCTGTCGAGCCAGCCGACCGAGGGTTTGGTCAACAACATGGAAATCATCATCGACCCTATTGACCCTTTGTCGATGACTCCTTGGAGAGGACTCTAGTCCTTGTTTTCCCTGATGAGGAGACCCAGCCTGCTGGAGTCCCCATCGAGGAACCGGTCCCGGACTCTGGGAAGTCACTGGCCCCACCAGTGTCTCCTGACCAACTGAGTTGGCCTGCCCAATCTCGGTCGAGGTCTATGACCTCCTCGACCGACAGACCGAGGAAGAGCCATAAGCGCTCTAAAAAGAGGCGATGCCATTGGTCATCCTCACCTTCCTCGGATGAGGAGAGGCTCTGGTGGAAACTCCATCGGCGCTACGAGGAGCTCATGTGGCAGCAGCTAAATTTTGTCCCGGCATAAGCCTACCACGGCTTCCACCCTGGCCATTACTTGGCTTTCGCCTCCCAGGCCGAAGCCAACTCCTTTGGAACCAACCAAATGAGTTCCCCAGCCCGCAGAGCCAGCAAGCACATCTGTTCGGCCCAAAACAGTCTCTCCACCTATTGTGGTGGAACCACTGCCCAAACAGCCTGTGTGAGGGGCTCCTTCCAAGGAAGATAGTCTGGACACCGGGTTTCCCCGGCGATTGTCAGTCATGGTCACCCCGGACCGTCCCCGGCGAGTCGAAGATGACCTGGGTGGTAGGCCATTGTATCCAGATTCATTGGATTCAGACATCACCGGTCTGCACTCACATCCAGGTGATGATAATTTGACCACTGGCCTAGAGACGGAGGAAGGTCCCTCGTCTTTTCAAGGGATCCTCCACCTTATCTCTGAGTGTACTGGGATGCCCCTGGAGCCAATCCAGAAAAAACTGGAGTACCCTCTTACGGACATCCTTAAGAGAGGAGATACCCCGACGGAGGCCTTTCCTGTGGCTGAGGCCATTGTTGGACTGGCCCTAGAACTTTGGCAATGTCCTGTCTCTTTTCCAGCACCATCTGCCCGCATGGCTCACAAGTACGCGGTGCCCATGGGTCCCTTGTGGGGTTCACAGAGCACCCTTCGGCTGAGAGCCTAGTGACTGCCTCTGTGTTCAGGCATACTGGCAGTTCTGCTGACACTGACTGACCTCATGATAAAGAGTCCCAAGTTTTTGGACCATTCAGCCAGGAAGGTCTGTGTGGCTTCCTCCTTGGGCCTTCATCAGGCAAGTTCAGCTGTCATCATAGCACACTTCTCTCGCACCCTTCCGGGGTCGCTAGATGAAGTCCTCCCACATCTCCCCGCGGACATGCAGACCACGGTCAAGCAGGTCCGGGATCAGGGCCGAGCTGTTGCCAAACAGCAACTTCAGATGGCCCTAGACCTTGGGGATTCTTGTGCCCGTTCGATGGCTGCCGCAGTTGCCTTTCATCACAGGGCTTAGCTGAGGCTGTCATCCTTTCTGGTGGATACCCAGCACAAATTAGCTGACGTGCCCTTCCTTGGGACCGACTTGTTTGGTCCAGGAGTGGCCGGTCACCTTCAGCGCATCGAGCAGTCCAGTGCCACCTTGGACGCTACTTCTGCCAAGAGTTCTTTGGGCAAGAACCAGCAGAAGAAAAAGAAGCCATTTCGACATTCTTCCCCTGCGGCTCAGCAGTCCTCCTTTCAAGGTGGACAGCTGCACCAGCACCAACAGCAAGCTTAAGCTTGGCACCCTCGGCCCAAGCCCGGCCCCCAAAAGGCCCGTAAAGGAGGCTGAGGTTCAGGTCCTGGATCCTCCTCCTCCTCCAAGCCTACTCAGTGACGGGGCAGGGCCTACCACCCCCTCTCCCATCACGCCAGCTCTGGGTCCTCCCGTGGGGGGCCAGCTCCACCACTTTCTTTCCACCTGGTCCGTTATCACCACAGACAGGTGGGTTCTGGAAGTGGTCAGTCAGGGACTGCCTCTGGAATTCGAGCAGTACCCTCCAAGCTGAGCCCGTGCCCCTCAGGAGGAAAGAGTATCCGCTCAGACCCAGTCGGCTCTCAGAGATGACATCACTCAACTCCTCCTCAAGGAGGCAGTAGCTCCAGTGGCAGATCCTCCAGCAGATCCAGGCTTTGTCTCCAGGTGCCCAAGCAGATGGGGGGTCTGGCACCCCTTTCTAGATCTCCACGACCTGAATCAATATCTCAGGTCATGCACCTTTTGGATGGTCACTCCGTCTCAGATCATACCATTCTTGGAGCGAAACATGTAGATCTTCCTGGACATAAGTCTCCACCACTCATTCACACTAGTGGGATTAGCGCCGGAGGCACTAGGACCCATTGGGAGCAAACTTTTTGCTGGAGGGTCGGCGCGAGAGATGGCACTGCGAGGAGCAGGCGCGCGAGCAGCGGCTCGAGCGGCAATCACTATCTCGGCGACGACCCTCCAACCGCCTCAGTTCCTTTTTTTCCCGCCGTCAGTGCGCTTCAGTAACAACGTCGCTCGCCTGTCGGGAGTCAAACTTCAAACTAGCGCATAGTTTTCAGTTTATTGTTTTGTAACATTATCACGATAGTAGTATCGCTTAATTTTATTCTATTTTCGTTAAATTTTTCTAATATTTTAAATTTAACTTACTTGAAGAAGTCTCGGCCTACTGGACGGAGTTGACCATGAGCAGGTCAGGTGACGGTAGGGAGACTTCGTATGAAAGCTGTTCAGTCAGCCGGGCTGGGTCCGGTCAGCCTCCTTCTCCTCAGCGGGGTTCCGACAACGGTCAGTCCGATGCCCGGGGGGATGGGCGGTCCCCCCGTCGGCATAAAAATAAACGGTCGCATTCTCGGCACCGTTCGGCCTCGAGCTCTTCTTGCCCACAGGTCAAAAGAAAGGCATCACTCGAGGTAAGCCCTCTGTGCTGTATGTCGCTGCTCGACGATCGGTTATCGTAGCTAGTTGCGGTCTCCTTCTGGTCGCCAACTTCCGTGACCGTCGTCCTCGACATCGAGCCCCTCCCGCCTATAGGTAGGGCTCCATATGAGCAGTTTCATCAGTGGGCGCTCTTATGGGCGATGGGCTCGGAGGTTGGTTCTTCTGCCTGGCTCGGTTGCCACGGGCCTCGGGCTCCTCGGTGATCAGGTAGGCGGTTGGACCTTCCTAATGCGCCTGGCCTTCTTGGTGCCAGCGACTCGGCGCTTAAGTGTTTCCCCCCTCCATGGCTGCGGGCGCGGGGGCCACCGATGCCCTTATCTCCTGGTTTTCCTTCTCTAGCTTTCCAGGTTCCTGGTTCGCGCCCGCGCCGGCAGGAGTCTGTTGGCTTGTCGGCGCCGTTTTCGGTCGCGCTGGGCCTTGCGGTGCCGTCCAGCGGCATCGGGTGGTCTTGCGGCGCCCGCGGAAGCGCTGTTAGAGTCTGGCCGGCGCCATCGGCAGCGCCGCTTGTCAGTGCTGCCGTCGGCGCGTGTGCTCTCGATAAGCGCCGCCCGGCGCTGCGGTTCCGCATGCCTCTTCGGCGCCGTGCCCTTCCGCGGTGCCGTTTTCAACCTGTTTTGCCTTCTCGGCGCTGGGGGCCCTCGGGGACTCTCCTTGTTTCTCTGCTATTTCCTCCTCTCCTAATTTTCACTCCTTTCCTGTCCAAACAGTCCTTCCTGGACCATCAGGAGATGATGTTGAGCCTGACCCAGACCTTCGGTTGGGTGATGAAGTGGAGGAAACAGGATCTTTCTTTGCTACAGAGCCTGTGGTCGAGGACCTGTCCTTTAAGTCTCTGTTGAAGAACCTGAGATCCACTCTTTCTCTCCAGACTACAGACATCGATCCTGGGAAGATATTAAGACTCCAGTATCTTCATGCTTCGGAGATCCCTGAGTTTGACTCCTCCGATCCAGCCTTCCTTCGAGACACTGTCTCAAATGGTTTGGAATAATCCTGCTCTTATTCCCTCGGTGGCTAAATCCATTGATAAGAAGTATTCAGCTCCCAAGGATCGTCCCATTTTGGCATCCCAAGCCTTTGCGGATCCTATTGTAGTCCTGGCAGAGAATGACAAGGTCGTTCTTCCTCAAACTACTACAGCTCGACCTATTAACAAAGAGTCTCGTAAGATTGATACATTAGGTAAGAGAGTCTTTGCTGCCTCCACTCTAAGTATGCATATTGCCAGTTATCAAGGCTATTTTTCTCAGTATGAGTATATCCTGTGGCACTCTATGAAAAGAATGGTTGAAGCTCTTCCAGATTCGGACTCCAAGTCAGAGCTGGATCACGTCTGATGTACTTCTACAACCAGTGGAAGTCCATAACTTCGGACAAATGGGTCCTTCGGATAATTCGCGAGGGTTATTCTCTCAATTTCTTGGAAACCCCCCTGAATTGTCCTCCCAGACGACAACCCAGGTTGTCGGTCTCTCAGTCAGACCTCCTCACCGCCGAGATCCAGGGCCTTCTAAACAACAGGGCAATAGAACTGGTGCCCCCGCATCTCACGAAACACGGGTTCTACTCCCATTACTTTCTGGTTCAAAGAAATCTGGGGAATCGCCCATTCTAGACCTCAGAAAGTTAAACAAATTTCTCCCAGGAGAAATTCAAAATAATTCCTAGGTACCCTGTTACCCTTGCTGCATCAACACGACTGGCTGGCCTCCCTGGATATGCAGGGCGCTACCAGCATATCCCCATCCACCGACCCACCACAAGTTCCTCAGGTTTGTAGCTTTGGGTCAGCATTATCAGTTCAGAGTCCTGCCCTTTGGGCTATCTTCGGCCTATGAGATTTTACAAAGTGTTGTGCAGTTCGCTTCGCATCGGAAGATCGGACTCCAGTGTTTCCTACCTGGACGATTGGCTTCTAGCAAGCCCTTCCAGCCAAGGACTTTGGAAGCCGTGCAAAGCGACTTCTCGTCTTCTTCGTCCATGGGAGTTCTGCTGAATTTGAAAAATCACAACTGCAGCCCTCCCAGAGCTCCTTTTCATAGGGGCTTCTAGACACCTCTTCATGAAGGCTCTCCTTCCAGAGGACAGAAGACTCGATATCCCTCGGATGGCCCGTTACATCAGGAGAACCAATCGGTTACAGCTCTCTCGATGCAACGCATGTTGGGTCTCATGGCGCCCTCGGTGTTCACTGCACGCCTGGCCGGTTGCACATGAGAACCACCCAATGGATGCTCTCCACTCAGTGGTCTCCGACCTCTCACCCCCAGTCTTATCCCATCAAGGTGACGGAGCCCCTTCGAAGGTCTCTCACCTGGTGGTCTCAAGAGAGCAATCTCCTGGAAGGGTTCCCCTTGCCCCTGGATCATCAGATCTCCATCACCACAGACGCATCGCTAATGGGATGGGGAGCTCACTGTCACTCCCTCCACACTCAAGGTGTGTGGACTCAGTTCGAAACTCATCTCCACATAAATGTCCTGGAGATGAGAGCGGTCCTCTATGCGATCCGAGCTCTGAAGGATATCCTTTGTCACAAGAACATCCTCCTTCAAACGGACAACAAAGCTGTGATGTATTACATCAACAAGCAAGGCGGTGCTCATTCTTATCCCCTTTGCAGGGAAGCAATGAGGGTGTGGGAGTGGTGCTTGGAGCACAAGTCTCTGATTCAAGTGGTTTATCTGCCAGGTATACAAAACGACCTAGCAGATCACCTCAGCAGAACGGAGGCAGACCCTCACGAGTGGTCTCTCGATCCAGCTGTAGCTCGGTCACTGTTCGAAGAGTGGGGGACTCCAGACCTGGACCTTTTTGCATCCCCACTCAACGCAAAACTGACTCTCTTCTGCTCCAGAAATCCAGGGCCTGGCATTTCTGTCAGGATGCGTTCAGGCTACGGTGGACAAAGCAGCTTTCTTCCGCCTTTCCGCTTCCTCTAATCCAGAAGTACTCCTCAAGTTCGAGTCTCAGGGACCAAAATGATTCTCATTGCTCCCTCCTGGCCTCTGCAACTATGGTTTCTTCTACTCAACAGTATGTTGGCAGCCTCTCCGAGACCACTTCCTTGCAAATCAATCTTTTGACTCAGGGTTCGTTGGTCCATCCAACCTGAAATCACTTCACCTTCATGCTTGGCTCCTGAAGAGGTAGAAGTGATCGGTTCAACGTCTCTCGTAGGAGTCTCAGACATCCTTCTGGCTGCTCAGAAGCCAGCCACCCGAAAAACGTACGCTTCCAAATGGAAACGTTTTTCTCTGTGGTGTGCAAAGTCCTCTTGGAATCCCTTTTCCTGTCCTCCTGACAAGGTTCTGGAGTATCTTTTGGACCTATCAAACTCAGGTCTCCAGTACTCCACAGTTAAAGTTCACCTTAGTGCCATCTCAGCGTTCCATGAGCCGGTTTCTTCCTTGACTCTGGCTCAGTTACCTATGGTGAAGAGATTTCTTAAGGATTCTTCATACAGACCCCCTGTTAAGCGTTCAGTTGCAGCCTGGGACATTAACCTGGTGCTGGACATGCTCACTCGGAAGCCTTCAGACCCCTAGCTACCTGTGAGCTAAAATTTCTTACCTGGAAGACTCCTTCCTGGTGGCCATTACCTCAGCCCGCAGGGTCTCTGAGATACATGCCCTGGTTACGGACCCTCCGTATACTGTATTCCATAAAGACAAGGTAGTTCTCCGTACTCATCCTAAATTTCTTCCCAAGGTTGTGTCAGAATTCCATCTAAACCAACCTCTGGTACTTCCTCTTACTTCTCTAATTTCCAAATGAAGGGAACGATCTCTTCATTCCTTGGATGTTAAGAGAGCCTTGCGGTTCTATTTAGATAGAACCAAAAATTTTCATAGAACTCAGCAACTGTTTGTTTCTTTCAGCGACACGGCTGGGTCAACCTGTCGCTATCAGATGCATCTCATCATGGTTAGTGGCATGCCTTCGACATTGCTATTCCATGGCTCAAGTTAAATTAGAAGGTAGAGTGTACGCTCACTCTACTAGGGCGGTCGCGGCATCCCTAGCGGAAATTCGCAATGTTCCAATTGCAGATAACTGCAACGCCGCCACCTGGAGCTCAGTGCATACCTTCGTTAAGCATATGCACTGGATGTTCATGCCAGGCGGCATTCTGCATTTGGCAGAACTATCCTTAATGGACTTCTATCTTAGTCGCGTGAGCTCTGGCTCTCCTGCCGCCCTTTTGGGGGATTATCAGCTTGGTACTCTCCACTAGTGTGAATGAGTGGTGGAGACTTATGTCCAGGAAGATATGAAAATTACGTACCTACCGTAATTCTTGATCTTCTTGGACGAGTCTCCACCACTCATTCCTACGCCCCCTCCATCCCCGAGCTCACCGCTGTGTTGGTCTTCACTCCCTCAAATCTTTAGGCGTGGAGACTTCTTTTGCTGACCCTTCTTACAGGTGTCGATACGGACTGTCTTATGTCCGTTTTTTAAGGTTAGATTTACTCTTTACGTTAGTTGCGCTGCACCTCCTTGGTAAAAAAGGTATTGAGGCGGTTGGAGGGTCGTCGCCGAGATAGTGATTGCCGCTCGAGCCGCTGCTCACGGCGCCGTTTCTCGCGGCGCCATCTCTCGCGCTGACCCTCCAGCAAAAAGTTTGCTCCCGATGGGTCCTAGTGCATCCGGCGCTAATCCCACTCGTGTGAATGAGTGGTGGAGACTCGTCCAAGAAGATCAAGAATTACGGTAGGTACGTAATTTTCATTTCTGTTCACTGGATCTGCAGGACGCATTCTTTCACGTCCCAATCTGTCCATCCCATCAGCGGTTTCTCCGCTTCAGGGTTGAAGGGACCCTATATGAGTTCTGAGCCATGCCGTTCAGCCTGTCATTGGCCCCTCGGGTCTTCACCAAATGCATTGCAGTGGTGGCTGCCCATCTCAGGCATCGGGGGTCAGGATTTATCCTTACCTCGACAATTGGCTCCTAGCAGGATCCGCCCAACAGGAGGTGGAGAGGTCCAGGGACCTGGCCCTCCAGACCTGCTTCCGACTCAGCCTCCTGATCAACGAGGCCAAGTCAGAACTCATGCCGTCTCAGGTGATAGGCTTTATCGGGGCAGAGCTCGACTCTTGTCGAGCCAGAGTTTGGCTCCCAGTGGACAGGGCAGAGGTTCTTTTCTCCTTTGCCCAGTCATTTCTGGTTGGGCACTTGCGCCCTGCCCAGGACTTTCTGCGCCTTCTGGGTTACATGGCAGTGTGCACCTCAGTGGTCCATTGGGCCCAGTTGCACATGCGCCCCCTCCAGTTGGAACTGGCCACCTAGTGGACTCGGCGCCACGGTCATTTCAACCAGATGGCCACTGTAACCCAGAGGATGTGGGACGCTCTCCAATGGTGGACTGCCCCAGACCGGTTGCAGGAAGGGATCCCATTTATCCACCCCAAGCCCACGGTCGTCCTCACCACCGATGCCTCTCTCATGGGCTGGGGAGCCCACATTGGGGGGAAAAAAAGGCCCATGGGCTCTGGATCCCCAAGGAGTCCCGATGCCACATCAATCTGTTGGAGCTCAGAGCAGTCAGACTGGCACTGTCAGCTTTCGCTCCTCAGCTCCCAGGTCAAGTGGTTCAAGTCCAGACGGACAATACCACGACCATGTACTGCTGTGCAAAGAAGCGCTCTGCATCTGGACACTTGTGAGCCGCGCGGAGGCAGATCTCCTAGCCATCCATGTGGCAAGAGCCTTTAACCACCTGGCGGATGCACTCATCCGCTTAGGCCAGTCATCCCACGAGTGGTCTCTCCATCCAGAGGTAGCTTGCAGCCTGTTCTCCCATTGGGGCAAACTGATGGTGGACCTATTTGCTTCCAAGGAAAACACCAAGCTGAAGCTGTTTCATGCCTGCCCCCTCAGCAGGGCTCACTGCAGGGGGATGCCTTCTTTAGGCCATGGACCCCAGGCCTCCTCTACACCCTCCTTCCATTTCCCTTGATCCACAAGGTGCTCCTCAAGGTGAGGAGGGACAAGGCGAAGGTGATCCTGGTAGCCCCAGACTGGCCGCGCCAGTTCTGGCATCCAGATCTCCTCAGCCTCAGCTGCAGGTACCCGGAGTGGCTTTGCACACGCCCGGACCAGATATCACTCAATCAGAGGAAGGTATTCCATCCGGACCTTCAATCCCTGCACCTCACAGTCTGGTACCTGAGCGGCTAAAGTTCCAGGCTTTGGGTCTTTCTGAAGATGTCTACACCGTGGTGGAGGCATCCAGAAAGGAATCGACCAGGAAATGTTATGCCTTCAAATGGAAAAGGTTTTCCATTTGGTGTCAGGGCATGGGCCTGGACCCTCTGTCCTGTCCAGTGGCTAACATTCTCGACTACCTTTGGTCTCTGTCCAAAGGGTCTTGATCATCGACCCTTAGGGTGCACCTGGAAGCCATCTCTGCTTACCGGGCGCAGGGGCAGTTAGCTGATGACGCAGGAGACAGTGGTCACGCACATTTTTAAAAGGCCTGGATCACATATCCCCTCCGGTGCGTGAACCTCCACCTCCATGGGATCTACTGCTGCTACTGGCAAAGCTCATGGGCAAGCCATTTGAACCTATGCACAAGTGTGCCTTGTCACACTTGTTGTGGAAGATGGCCTTCCTGGTGGCTATCATGTCTGCCAGAAGGACAGGGGATCTCTAGGTGCTTTCGGTGGACTCCCCTTGTCTGGTCTTCCACAGGGACAAGGTTGTCCTTCGCCCCCACCCAAAATTCCTTCCGAAGATAGTGTCAGAGTTTCACCTTAACCAGGTATTAACCTTGCCGGTATACTACCCTAAGTACACTTCAGAGGCCGAGTACAGGCTCCATACTTTGGACCTGAGATGTGCTCTCTCTTATTACAAGGAGAGGACGGCGGAAATTCCGAGAGAGGTTCAGCAGCTGTTTGTCACCTACGCTGAAGCTGCTTCTGGCAGACCTGCAGCAAAGCAGACTGTTGCAAGATGGATCACATCCTGCATAGATCTGTGTTATGAGTTGATGGGCAAGGAGCCTCCCAGAGGGAAAAGAGCTCATTCTACCTGCCATACTGCTGCATCGGTGGCTGCTTCCAGAAACATCCCTATCCAGGAAATCTGCCGGGCTCTACCTGGAAGTCAGCAATCGCTGTCATTACCCACTACCACATCGACCTTGAGTCACGCCGGGATGCTGGTTTTGGGGCCTCGGTTCTCCAATCTCTGTTCCCTAAGTAGGGGGTGTGCGTCTTGCCTCCCTCCTCCCGGAGAACTGCTAGGAGTCTGCCAAAGAGTGTGGATGAACAACATATATATGCTCCTAGAAGAACAGGTTACTCACCTGTAACAGTAGTTTTAGGAGTGGTATATGTTGTTCAGCCACATGGACCTACCTGACCTCCCCGGCTGCAGACGCACACAACCTGGCTTCCAGCGGGCTAAGATCTGGCGTCATGAGGCAGAGCCGAGGTGTATACCACCCGGGTGGGTGGGAGGAGCCAGCTTGAAGACTTCCGGTGAGATTTAGAGTGGAAGGGGACATGCCAAAGAGTGTGGATGAACAACATATACCACTCCTAGAACTACTGTTACAGGTGACTAAACTGTTCTTTTTCACCTCTCCGGAACTTGGAAACCGCACATCTGACCAGGACGTAACTTGCCACATACGGAGATCTACCCTGGGTGACGGTGCATGCAAATGTGCATGCAGATCCGTTGAACATTTGCAAAGTTATTAAAATGCAAAATTTTGAGTTTAACATTGTAGTGCCTACTCAACCCTAACTATAGGGGTGCGATATATGTATGTATATGTATATATGTGTGTGCGTATTAGAGTGCCGCGGTGGTGCTACTATAGGTAGGGTTGAGCAGGTGTTTCTGTGTTAAACCTCAGACTTTGCACTTTTAATAGCTTTGCAACTGTTCAGTGGATTTGCATGAAATTTTGCATGAACGGTCTTGGGGGGTTAGATCTCTTGATGTGTTTCGTTTTTTTTTTTTTGTTTTTTTGGAAAAAGAAATAATCAAAAATGACATCCTGCACACATACCAACACGTGTCTTGCTAATCGGGACCTTATTAATTGGATATTGCAGTTAGTGTCTGGAAAAATGATCTAGAAATGTATTTTTTTTTAACATTCAAAAATCCTTTTCCATGAACAAATTTTTTTTTTCATATAGGTATTCGGAAAAAGAATTGGTCCATATGAAAAAGGATGGCTTCATATGAAAAAAGAATTTGGACTTGGCGTTTTTTTCCAATTCGGTTTCGAATGAAGGCATTTTTTTTCGAATGAGCGAAAAATGCTGCGAAAAGATGCCTTCATATGAAAAAGAATGGGAAAAAAACTAAGTCCAAGTTTTTTTTTTTTGTGTATGAAGGCATCCTTTTTTTGTGCTTTTTTTGTTGATATGAAAAAGGATGCCCTCATATGAAAAAACATTTTGGATTTAGTTTTTTTTCCTCGTTCTTTTTTCATATGAAGGCATCTTTTTTCGTATGCTCTTTTCATTCATATGATAAAAGAATGCCTTCATATGAAAAAAAAATTTGGACTTTATTTTTCCCCATTCTTTTTTATTATGAAGGCATTCTTTTTCGTATGTTCTTTTTGTTCATATGATAAAAGAATGTCTTCGTACAAAAAAATAATTTGGACTTCATTTTTTTCCCCATTCTTTTTTATATGATGGCATCCTTTTTCATATGCTTTTTTTCGTTCATATAAAAAAAGAATGCCATCATACATAAAAAATGGCATTTGGACCTAGGTTTTTTTCCCCATTCTTTTTTCTTATGAAGGCATCCTTTTTCGTATGGCTTTTTTCGTTCATACAAAAAAGAATACCCTCATACGAAAAAAGATTTTCAACTTATTTTATTTTACACATTTGAATTTCAGCAAGCCATAACTCCCTCAGTATTTTCTAGTTAAGGGACAATCTATATATGAAAACAGAGGTCTTAGTGAGTACTATAAGAATAATACATAATCCTGCTAAAGACGTTTAGGGCTCACATAAAAAAGAAAAAAATATAAAAATAAAAAAATGAAAATTCTTATAGGATAATATTGGAACTTTAAGAAGCCATAACTCCCTCAATATTGGGACTTGAGGGAAATCTATATATCAAAACAAAGGTCTTTTATTTTTGTACATTCTGTTTTTGCACTCTGCACTCATAACGGTGGGGGTCCGTCCCCCAATTGGCCCTGCTACGAGCGGTCTCAACATCCTGGCTACTTTACCAGCCTCTGCCATGACCCGGCTGAAGCAGGGAGGACTGTGGATTATCCCCCATGGAGGGGACCTCTTGGGAGGGGGACAGGAGGGGCACCGCATCACCCTTGAGCCCCTGCCCCTCAAGTCGGGCTTTGTTTGGAAGCAGCCGTGGACGGTACCCTTTTCGGAGCATCATGCATGTGTGCAGAGGGTTTTTACCTTATGTGCCCTAAAGGAAACGAATGTGCAGTGACTTCTGTGGACATCTGCCACGTCCCTACCCCCTGATGAGCGTTCCCGACGTGCTGCTCTCTCCAGTCTCCACTGGGGGTCTGGTCACTCGATCCTGCTCCTACCCCCCTGCCGACCCCCGACGACCCGAGTCCGTTCCCGATCCTGGATTGCCGACGTGGCGCGAAGTATGTTGTCCAGTGCCTCAACCCTCAGCGCCACTGGGCTGGCCTAAAACAAAGATCTTGATGAGTACTGCATGAATAACATAATCTTGCATCAAGAAACAGCTCTTGCAGCAGGTTACACCATTAGGACTGAAGCTGGCAGAGGCCAGAACCTCACAGAAATTTCATAGCTAGCAGTATCCAGTGGGGACCGCCCCTGACGTCAGGCATCATACAAAAGGGGGCGGTTCCCCAGAATCCCCAGTTCTTTTCCCGCCGTCGACTCGGCAGCATTGGCCTCATGGACGCCTTTTCAGTGAACAACGACGTGAACTTCCAGTAATTTCTTGCCCAACTAAATGTCTGCATCTCCTACTCCTTCCACAGAAGGACACCCCTCCAAGTGTGCCTGCGGCAAACAGATCCCTTTCAGGAATCTCCATTCGGCCTGTTTGCGGTGCCTAGGCCCAGAGCATGACACCAAGGCCTGCTCCTTTTGTCAGCAGTTTAACATCCGCACCAGGATCCTCCATCAGAAGGCACTTCAAGGGTTCCTGTTAGAGGAAAGATTAAAAACAATGGAAAAAGACCCTGTCTCCAGAGGTGAGTCAACCTCCAAGTCCCATAAACACCAGGAAAAACATCGGAGAAGGCCAGGTCCAGATCCCTGAACTGGCCTCGGACTTCCAGCTCAGGCTCCAAGCGCTCAGACTGCTCTCCCTCTAGGGCTCGCTCTCAGCCTCCTCCCATTAAAGTCAGGGCTGCAGACAGTCTTTCAGCTTCTCTCTACCCACTAAAGACTTCCAGGACTTCGGACCCTTCTCCAACGCCCTCCTGGGTCTCAGCGAAGTCTTCTGACCGCCATCGGTCCTAGTCCTCTTACAGGTCTGCTTCTGCTTCCTCAGACAGACGCCGGGAACCCGATGCCAGATCGGCCTCCCAGGGGACCTGATCCCCCTCCCAGGAAGACCAAGGACCTGACGTCCCTTAAGCAGACGATGGAACCTAAGCGGGCTGCCGATCCTTCTCCGGCCAAACACCCGTCGGACCAGACATCCCTTAAGCACCCGTCGTCGGTCAAGTGACCTACGGAGCCGGCGACTGCCCTCCCTTCACAGGTCGATACCGGTTGCCAGGATTCATCTGAGGAGGATTTGATGCTGCCTGATGACCAGGCAGGTTACACTGAGGACACTGGGCTTCTGCGGGAGCCTTCGCCCGAACTGGTGACGCCCTCGGACCCGACGCCCGATACCGGCGACAGGCCAACCCCGACGCCAGGACCGTCATCTGGTATGAATATCCAAGAAGTCAAAGATCTCTTCACCTTTTGGTAGGACACTATCAAAAAGGATGTGGTCCCAATAAAGCCTCCTCCTCCCCCCAGGGTCCAGCAGGAAGACCCCCGACTCCCAAGGAGCCTACACTACCTCCTTGGGGCAGATCCAGAGAAAGGAGAAGGCCCCCTTCATGGTCTTCCTCAGGGTCCCCCAGCCCCAAGCGAGCCAGAGGAAGAAGGTCCACTCCCCAGGGGGACAACTCTAGACCGGACTCTTGGGATACCTCCAGGTCTCCTTCTCCCATAAGTATCCCATCACCAGACCCACAAGACCTCCCCAGGTCACCTCCGGATGATCCCTCTTTTGCTGAAATCATGAGGCACATCCAGGAGAACATGGGATGGGAAACTGAAGATCTAGACCCCGAATGACCCCGCCTAGCCCGATACCTTCAGCAGAAAGATCCTAAGCCTGTGGTGGTGCCACCCTTGGTGGACACCTTCGCGGACGTCACCAAGGCCGCGTGAAACGTCCGCATTCCACCCCTGCTGTGCCGAAGAAGGCTGATCACCTGTACAGGGCCCCTGTGGAGGACCCGTATTTGGCGCACCAACCTCTGGCTGATTCACTGGTCATCACGGCTTCTCACGACCGGTCTCAACGACTGCAACATTTGAGCACCCAGCCTCCGGACCAGTAATCCAAGCAATTGGATTCACTGGGTAGGCACATGTATGTGGCTGCTGCATTTTCCATCAGGTCACTGAACTATCTGACACACATGGTTCAGTTTCAGAACGCCTTATGGGAACAGGGCCAAGACCTGGTTAAAGTCCTTCCAGATGGCGAGCAGAAGGAGGAACTCTTGAACCTTCTTCACACAGGGTCAGACGTGGGGACCCAAGTTTTGAGAGACGCCTGTGATTCGGCGGACTCTGCGGCCAGGGGAGCAGCCTCAGGCTTCTGTCTCCGGAGACACTCATGGCTTCGCATCTCCGGATTTACTCCGGACATCCAGAAAAATATCCTGGACGTCCCCTACAACGGAGAAGTCCTGTTTGGTGAAGATTCCGGAAAGGTAATCACCAAGTTACAGGATGCCAGGAAGGCGGTGAGGACTGTACAGGCCGTGTACAGGCCCAAGACTGGTTCCTTTCGTAGGAACCAGAATCACTTTCGCGGCCGGCAACAGCAGCAGCAGCCACATTCTGGCCAGCAGCAAAGGGGCAACTTCAACAGCAAGGCCCAGCCTAAGTCTTCCCAAGGCCAAGGTCAGAGATACACTAAACCAACCTAACCTGCGGGAGGCAACGCCGCCACAGCATGACTCCTTCCCGGCCCCCGGCCCCTCCTCTGGATCAACAGGAAGAAAAGGTCGGGGGTTGCATCTCTCACCACCTTTCATGGTGGCAGACGATAACCGCCGACTGGTGGTCCTACCGTTGGTAGAGAGAGGACACTCTATAGCTCGATCACCCACCTTCAAGGCCTCCCCTGCTTTCCTTTTACTCGGGACAGCACGCACTGCCCATTCAGCAGGAGGAAAAAGAGGCCATAGAGCACGTACCGTGGAACCAGGGAGGCACAGGATATTATTCCCACTTCTTTCTGGTTCCCAAAAAGACAGGGTACCTCCGTCCGATCCTGGACCTCTACGACCTCAACGCTTCGGTGCTTTACAAACGCTTCCGCATGGTGACTCTTCCAGGGCTAATTCCCATGCTCAAGCAGGGTGCCGCCTTGGCCTCACTGGACATGCAGGATGCCTACCTGCACATCCCGATAGCTCGGGTGCACAGAAAATTCTTGCGCTTCGAGTTTCTGGGTCACCATTACCAGTTCCAAGCCCTCCCTTTCGGGCTGTCCTTGGCACCTCAGGTATTCACTAAGTGCATAGTAGTCGTAATGGCAGCTCTCAGGAGACAAGGCCACTACATTTTCCCCTACCTAGATGACTGGCTCCTCATTGCCCCCTCTCGGGAGGCTCTGATGTCCACAATCCACTGTACTCGTTCCCTCTTCAGGTCCTTTGGCATCAGCATCAATCGGGAGAAGTCGCACCTGGTTCCATCTCAGAGACTGCAGTTCATAGGTGCAGTCCTGGACACTGTCCAAGGGAAAGCTTTTTTGCTTCAGGGCAGAGCAGAGCACATTAGATCCCTCGTAAGGGATATCTTGGCGAAGGAGACTGTCCCAGCAAGACTGGTCCTTTGCCTGCTCGGACACATGGCTGCCGCCATTGCAACAGTCCCTTTAGCCTGTCTCCACAAGCGGGTGACCCAGTGGATGTTATGGGTGCAGTGGGATCAGAAGCAAGACCATCTGCAGCATCCAGTCAGGATCACGAACGCCGTCATCCGGGATTGCCAATGGTGGCTCGACCCAGAGCACCTGTTGTTTGGGAGTCCCCTTCGTTGCGCTGTCTCCGGTTGTGTCACTCTCCACGGATGCTTCGAGGTCCGGTTGGGGAGCACTCCTCAACTGTGCCAGGTCTCAGGGTTTGTGGACGACCCAGGAAGCTCATCTTCACATAAACATTTTGGAGATGAGAGCGATCCTTTACGCCTTGCAGGCTTTCCAATCTGAGATTCCACCGGGTACTCTTCTGCTACAAACAGACAATACCGCGGTGATGTGTTACCTCAACAAACAAGAAGGCATTCATTCCTACCCTCTTTACAGGGAGGCAATGAGGGTGTGGGATTGGGCACTTCAGCATGGCGCAAACCTCATTGCTGTACATGTTCCAGGAGTGGACAACGTTATTACAGACAGTCTGAGCCACTCTCAGGCCAGAGTCCACGAATGGGAACTACTCCAAGAGGTCATAGAGGATTTGTTTCACAGATGAGGGACACCAGAGTTAGACCTTTTCGCGTCCCCATCCAACCCAAAACTGCCCAATTTCTGCTTGCTAGATCCAGGGCCTGGTGTTTTCTGGCGAGATAAGTTGTCCCTCTCCTGGGCGGGCAGATTCCTTTATGCATTTCCTCCCTTCCTGCTGATCCAGTGGGTTCTTCTGAAACTCTGCAGAGAGCAGGCTACGCTGATCTTAATCGCTTCCTTTTGGCCCAGGCAGGTCTGGTTCCCTCTGTTGTACCAACTTTCTCGGGAACCGCCGGTGCCTCTGCCAATCAGCTCTCACTTACTGTCCCAGGAGGCAGGATCCTTGGTCCATCCAGACCTTCGCTTTCTGAACCTGCATGCCTGGCTCCTAGGGACATAGCAGTCATGCGCTACAGGGTCTCACAAGAGGTAGCAGATGTTCTAGCGGCTGCTAGAAGACCGGCCACTCATGCCACGTATGCCATGAAATGGCACCGATTTTGTCTCTGGGCTCAAGCACGGGGACTTTCCCCACTGGATTGTCCTGAGGGTTCGGTATTAGACTACCTCCTGTACCTATTTCAGGCAGGCTTGGCCTACTCCTTGATCAAAGTACACCTCTGTGCCATCTCGACCTATCGCATACCTATAGGCCTATGGTCCATATCCCAGTTGGAAACTGCATGTGCCTTCTTGAGAGGCGTTCTCCAACTTAGGCCACCGATTAAGGATCCCATTCCTCCGTGGGACCTACCCTTCGTCCTGGAGCAGCTTACGCTGCCTCCTTTTGAACCAGACGCGGCTTGCGAGCTACGTCTTCTTGTATGGAAGACGTTATTTTTAGTTGCTGTTACTTTGGCCAGAAGGATTTCTGAGCTACACGCACTTATGTGCAAAGAACCTTATTTGGTTTTTCACCAGGACAGGGTGTCTCTAAGGACAAATCCAAAATTTCTGCCTAAGGTGGTCTCAGCCTTTACCCTTAACCAGGATATCGACCTACCAGTGTACTTTCCAAAATACTCCAATAGAGGAGAGGCCCTGTTGCACACTCTCAATGTGCATAGGTGTCTAAGGTACTACCTGACCAGAACCAGGCAACGCCGTAACTCTGATCAGCTTTTTGCTTCCTTCGCTCATAGGATGCTGGGTGCTCCGGTCTCTAAGCAATCTCTTTCCAGATGGCTCATTCATTGTATCACATTCTGTTACCAGAAGCGTAATAAGTCCCTACCGGGCTCGGTTAAGGGACATTCCCCAAGGGGGGTGGCTACCTCCTTTGCTGCTCTGAAGAACGTATTCACCTCAGCCATCTGCGCAGCAGCTACTTGGAGCACCATGCACACTTTCATCGGCATTATAGCCTGGACGTTGCTTCACGGCAAAGAGCTGGTTTTGGTCTAGCAGTCCTTCAGGGACTACTGTCCTAAGCTCTGGTTCAACTCTTGATCTCTCCCTAGCCTCCTCCCATTTGAGAGGGATTTCCAGAATTGCTTGGGAATCAGTCCTAATGGTGTAACCTGCTGCAAGAGCTGTTTCTCGAAGTAAGATAGTACAGTTACGTAAGAACTTACCGTAATAGTAGATCTTCGAGAACAGCTCTTGCAGCAGGTAGTTTCCCTCCCACCATTCCCTTGGAGGTAGAGTTGTGCCTTTTAGTCCTTCCTAGGACTCTGTGTTTTCAACACCTCCCTGCTGCATACCTTCTTTGAAGGCGGATCCTCAGTCTCCACTTCAGAAGTCATCTAGCGGCCTGGAGTCTCCGGCTGGGGATTCTGGGGGACTGCCCCGTTTTGTATGATGCCTGACGTCGGGGGCGGTCCCCGATAGATACTGCTAGCTAGAAAATTTCCATGGGGTCCTGGCTCCTGCTGGCTTCAGTCCTAATGATGTAACCTGCTGCAAGACCTGTTAAAAAACATAGACTTAACTGTAAGTTCTTACGTAACTGTACTTTCCTACCCCTAAACTTTAAGGGCAATATAAAAAAAGATTAAAAAAAATGAAGATTCCTATAGGATAACATTGGAATTTCAATAACCCATAACTCCTTCAATATTTGAACTTAAGGGACAATCCATCAAAACAAAGGTCTTAATGAGTACTACAAGAATAACACATATTCCCCGTTAACATTTAGGGTCACTATAAAAAAGTGTAACAAAAAAAATTAAAAATGTAAATTCCCATTGGATATCATTGGAGCTTTAACAAGCGATACAGCGGAGCTGATTGATCAAATTTCGGAAATGGAATGACTAACCTTCCAGGTCCAGTATAGAAGTCGAGCTTACTAACTAGATGGATACACTGGTCACTTATGGAGATGGAGCCAGTCTAAAGTTGGGTCTTTGAGAAGCTTATTCCCATTCCCCTGAGAGGAGAAGGGTAACATAACAGATTTGGATTGGGATGGTTGCATTTCTTTGTTAACCACTTATTGTTGTGTGGTTGATGAAATACAGGAAAGCTATAATTCCTGGTGGGAATGTGACCCCCACCCCTTGTATTCTTTCCCCAGTTTCCTTCCCATTAACCACCCCCCCAGCTGAGGGGACTTCCGATATCCATTCTGTTAACAGTTGATTGAATTTTCCATCCCGTTGATAATATTTGTTGTAATTTTTTGAGTTTTTGCTTTCGTTTTTATTTTGCTTTTGTTTTTATAAAAATATAATATTGCACAGTGTTTTTTCTTGTTGTATGTATTTTTCACCTGGTGCTATAAACTTTGTCTATGTCGATAAAGAACGTTTAAAAAAAACAAACAAGCCATACAATGAAGGAAAGAAATGGCTGTTTTGGCAGAAATGGAACCGCAGGGTCTAGAGGGCCTTGCGCTTCTACAGCAACATGCATGTATGCATCTATGTAGGGATGGTAGCACAGGGCCCACAGGACCCTGCTCTCCCATAGACAAATGAGGGTACAATTATGCTGTCTCAAAAAGTAAGGAAATTCATCGCAGAAAACTTTGGTAATGCACTAGTTAGGGTTAAACCGACAAAAGTAGGGAAATGTGCTGTTAGGTTTCCCAACCCTAATGCATCACCCCCACCCTGCAGGCAGCAACAGGAAAAAGCATTACTATTTTACCTCTCCTGCATCTTTGCAAATCAGGCGTGGGGTGTACTTTGGGGTCATCAACCCTAATGCTCACCCCATTCTCATATATTGTACACATCTCAGCTTATATACGGATGGAATGGGGTGAACGTTTGGGTTGATGACCCCAAGGCACACCACACACCTGATTTGCAAAGATGCAGGAGAGGTAAAATAGTAATGGATCTTGCTTCAAGAGGGCTCTTGCAGTAGTTAATAACTTTGAGGACTGCACCCCCCCTGGTGTCAGGACCACACGGAAACTTTAGATCTTACTTCGAGAGGGCTCTTGCTGTAGGTACTTACATATAGGACTGAAGCCGGCAAGTGTCAGGACCCCATGGAAAAATTTCTTGCTAGCAGTCTCTGGCGGGGGACCACCCCCACATCAGGTTACCGGTGTCAGGCGATGTCAGTATAAAGGGGCGGTCCCCCACACCTGCCTTCCAGTTCTTTACTGCTGTTAGCTTGTGAAAGTGCTCACGGTTAAGTTCCTACTGCTTCGTCAGTATGTCGTCGGTTATTTTACTGAATTGTTTCACGTCTCTCTTCAGTATTTCTTCCAGATTGCCATGTATGTCATCCCCTACTCCCTCCGATTTGCATAAAAACAAGTGCGACTCGTGTGGCGCCCAGCTCCTGCATAAGAACGGTCATTCTCAGTGCTTCTGTCTAGGCCTGGACACCCCGCGTGGAGAAGTGCCAGCACTGCCAACAATTCAACACCGCCACCCGCAAACTGAGGCAGCAGCCCCTGGAGGCCCACATTTTGAAAAAGAAGATATCCTCCATGGAAAAGGAGCTGAAGAAGCTCAGGCATGCCTCAACTTCCCCTGAGGGTCACCTAAGAAGAAGGAGAAGCACCGGGACCGGGACTCCACTTCCACGGCCACCTTGACTCAGACTGGAGTAGTTGTGCTCCAGGTAACATCCCTTCTGGGGACCGACCTGCGACTGTAGTCTTGGAGGTTTCTACGGCGGCGGCGGGCTCGCTGGGAGCCTTCAGGACAAAGCGGCTACTGCTCCCAGGAGGGCCGCCGTCGCGGCCCTCTGGGTCGGCAGAATCCCGATGAAGGGACGCAGGTGCCCAGCCGCCTCCACAGGCCGGTGAAGACGCCCGCCCCTTTGGGGGAATGCGCGGCCCCAAAGATGCCTGCCTTCGTCAGACGTCGGATCCGACAAGTCGGATGCCAGCTCCTCCGACATCCGCCCGGATCACACCGGTAAGGTGAACATCAGCTCCTCCAACACTTGCATGGCATTAGAGCCAACGCTGGACCCTGTTGACTGGTCCGCCGTCTCTGGCTTCCTGCTTACAACCGAGGCTCCAGCGTTTACTCTGTTGGACACCGGGGATTTCAGTCCTCCTTCCCCGGGCGACACAGAGGACGCTGGTATGCTCCCGTCAGGTCTCCCTCCCTTAGGGCCTGATCCCCTGACGCTGGACCCTCAGACACCGGCCTACCCGATGCCGGGCAACATCCCGTTACTGGATACCATCCTAACACAGGACCCGGCGCCCGCGGGGCCACCTGTTCCTGGGGCCTCTTCCAGGACCTTCTGCTCCAGCAGAGCCCCTGGTTCCCGGGTATCTGACTCCATCCGATCCAGCGTCTACCTGGGACGCGGTATCCTGCACCGCGGTACCGATGCTGCAGTACCTGGCCTCCAATACCCGGCCGCGGGCTTCCGCCCGTCGGGCTATGAATCTCACCTCACGGATACCCTCAGTATCCGTATTCCCCTCCTCCACCGCCCCCCCATCCGCCTGTGGGCTTGAAGGAGACTCTGGCTGCCTGGTGGGCTAAGGCCAAGGCTCAGCTCACCAGGGAGGTGGAGAGCCATCTGCCGACACCGGTCCCGGTACCGGGTCCCAATCACCAGAGACATGAGACTCCCTTCCCCCACCCGACACCAGAGGTGAGCCCTCTGGTGCCAGGACCCAGGAGGACACGCTTCCCGGAGGGTTGCCCAAGGGGTCCGTTCCTCCCCCGCACCGGGAGGGGTCTTCATCCTCTTTGTTGGAGACCTCTGACTCAGATACCGAGGGGTGCTCCAACCCTGACGACGAGCCACGCACTCCAGACCATCCCAGGTCCAGGACTCCTCTGAAGTCTCCTCCGGAAGATCCTTCCTTTCTGGAGTTGCTGAGGAAAATCCAAGAAGTCCACCAGTGGCAATCTCTGGAGCCATATCCACAGCGGAAGAAGCTTGCTGCCCATCTGGATCTGCCCAAAACTGCTCCAACATTGATTCCACCCTGGATCGAGCCTCACACCGACCTTGTTTCCACTATTTGGAAAGAACCGTCTGTGCTAGCCACACTTCTTCCACTCTGGGGATCAGGGCCCTGAACTATGTTGCACATATGGGGGACTACCAGAAGACTATCCTGAGTCAGGTGGAATCCAAATTGGATTCCCTTCCTGAGTATCAAATGAAGCAGGAAGTGGCTGATCTCATCCGTTCATCTCATTTGGCCAGTCGGCACATGCTCCATGCCACATACGATGCAGTGGACACAGCTGGTCGGAGCTCAGCTTTCGCCATAGGTCTTCGGCGTCATGCCTGGCTCCGGGTGTCAGGATTGGTCCCAGAGGTGCAATCCGCTATCCAGGATGCGCCCTTCAGGGGTTCTGTGCTGTTCGGTGGAGATGTCACGGACATCATCACCGACCTGCAAGAGAAGGGCACTGCACTTAAGTCTGTTGATTCTTTGTACAGGCCCCCTCAGGGGCAGCGTTGCCCTTTTCACAGACGTTCTCGGTCTAAAGTGAAACCTCAGGGCAAGCGGGCCAACAAATGTCGGGCCCCTCCAGCTACCAAGCCCCCTCTGCCCAAAAAAGGGGTGGGAACTTCAGCCGAAACGTTGCCTCACACCTCCTGACTCCTTTCCTCTCCCACAGCCTCTGGACCTCCCAGAGGAACCAGTAGGAGGAAGGGTTCTCCTTCCATCTACCGGGTTGGGAGAGGATTACATCAGATGCTTGGGTGCTCCAACTGTTAGCAGCAGGACACTCAGTCAAGTTTCTCCAGAAACCACCCAGAAAACCACCCCCCAGGTCGTCTTATTCACCGGAAAATCTTCCTCTGGTCCTAGAAGAAATTTCCTCCCGTCTCTCGAAGGCGGCGATAGAGTCTGTACCGACCCACCTTTGGGGAACAGGTTACTATTCCCATTTCTTCCTAGTTCCAAAGAAAACGGGAGACGTGAGGTCTATTTTAGACCTCAGCTCCCTGAACGCTTTCGTGGAGTACAAGCATTTCAGAATGATCTCTTTGCAGGGCCTGCTGCTGCTTCTTCAGCAGGGACAGTGGCTGTGTGCGCTGGATATGCAGGATGCCTACCTGCATATCCCCATCCGTCCTTCCCACCGCAAATTCCTTCGTTTTTCGTTCCAGGGGGACCACTACCAATTCATGGCCCTCCCATCTGGTCTTTCCTCGGCTCCCCGAGTGTTCACAAAATGTCTGTTGGTGGTGGCGGCCCACCTGCATACCCAGGGGATGCAGGTATTCCCATACCTGGACAATTTGCTTCTGTCGGCCCCCTCCAGGGAGGAACTTCTGCACTCCCTCTCCCTTACCCTGCAGGTTTTGACCAGCCTCGGTATTACCATCAACCAGGCCAAGTCCCATCTGGTCCCTTGCCAAAGGCTCCAGTTTATAGGGGCGATCCTGGACACGACCCTCGGCATGGCCTTTCTGCCTCCAGACAGGGTGGATACCCTCCAGGCTCATGCAAGCCTGCTGTCCAGTTATAGATGGGTCAGCGCCCGGTCAGTCTTTCGCCTACTCAGGCTCATGGCGGCTGCTATTCCGACTGTCCCATGTGCTTGGCTCCATATGTGGATCTCTCAGTGGATGCTTCGGTCTCGGTGGGACCAGACACTAGATGACCTAGACCAGGAAGTTCTGGTCTCCAATTCCATGGTCCGGGACTTGCAATGGTGGATGGTGTGAGAGAACCTTTGCCAGGGGGGTTCCCTTTTGCCTTGAACCCCCCTCCCAAACATTGACAACAGATGCCTCAGGAGAGGGCTGGGGGCCCATCTAGGGTCTCTCAGAACTCAGGGCTCCTGGTCCAGACTCAAGCAGACTCTTCATATAAATGTGCTCGAGCTCAGGGCAGTTCTGTATGCCCTCCAGGCTCTGAACTCTTATGTCCTTCCCGGCCAGCTGACCATCCAGATGGACAACATGTGCATAGTCTAGTACATCAACAAGCAGGGAGGAATGCATTCCTACCCTCTATGCAGGGAAACAATGAGAGTTTGGAACTGGGCTGTTCAGCACAGCCTTTACCTGACGGTAGTTCATGTTGTGGGAGTTGAGAACACGCTGGCGGACCACCTCAGCCTGTCCTCGGCAAAGGCCCATGAATGGGAACTGGATCAAGGGTTGGCAGACGACATCTTCTGGCGTTGGGAAACCCCCCCAGGTCGACCTGTTCGCATTCCCTCAAAACGAAAAGCTTCCCACCTTCTGTTCGCTCGCTCCAGGGCGAGGCATTTTTTGGTGGAACGCTCTGTCTCTCGACTGGAAGGGCAGATTTGTCTATGCCTTCCTACCGATTCCTTTGATTCTGAGGGTCTTACACAAACTCAGCTTAGAAGGAGCTTGGATGACCCTCATTGCTCCATTCTGGCCCAGGCAAGTTTGGTTCTCTCTTCTGCAGCAATTTTCAGAGGAACCTTCGCTTCCTCTTTCACAGCATATGCTGACCCAGGATCAGGGGACCCTGATTCATCCAGGCCTCAGATCTCTTCAATTGCATTCCGTGGCTGCTACAGACGTAGCCCAGGCCCGATTCGGAGTTTCTCCGCTCGTGGATGATATTCTAGTGGAGGCCAGAAAGCCTTCTACTAGATCCACCTACGCCATGAAATGGAAGCGGTTCTCGATTTGGGCCTCTTCCAAGGATTTCGAGCTGTTCTCTTGCCCTGTTGGGAGAATCCTGGACTACATGCGTAATCTCTTTGACCTGGGTCTCTCTCAGTCATTCCTCCTTGAAGGTTCGTATGGCGGCTATCTCGGCCTACCATGTCCCTTTTGGTGACAGAACTGTCGCACAGTTGGAAGTTTAAGACTTTTCTTCGAGGGGTTCTCCATTTACGACACCATATCCCCGTTTCGGACCCTCCTTGGGATCTGAACTTTGTTCTTGAGAAACTTACCCTGCCTCTCTTAGAGCCGGCAGCCTCAGCAGACTTTAAGTTCCTCTCATGGAAGACTCTCTTCCTAGTGGCCATTACTTCAGCTCGAAGGATTTCCGAGCTTCAGGCCTTGATGTGTAAAATCCTGTATTTGGTTTTTCACAAGGAACAAGTGGCTCTGCACACTAATCCTAAGTTTCTCCCTAAGGTAGTGGCAGAATCTACGCTGAATCAATCCATTGAGCTACCTGCCTTCTTTACGCAACACTCCAATCAAGAGGAGTAACTCTTGCATACTTTGGATGTTCACAGAATACTGAGATACTATACCACTCGGACTAAGGATCTCAGGAAATCTGATCAGCTTTTTGTTTCTCTTGCTCACAAAAGGGAAGGCAATACTGTTTCGAAGCAATGCCTGTCGAAATGGTTGGCTCATTGTATCACTTTCTTTAACGACAAGTACAAGAAGACCCTACCGGGTCAGGTCAGAGGTCACTCCACCAGAGGAGTAGCTGCCTCTGCAGCTTGTTTCAAGAATGTGTCAGTGGCAGACATCTGCGCAGCCGCAACTTGGATTTCTGTCCACACCTTTATGAAACACTACAGTGTGGACATTGCCTCTCGTCGTAGAGCAGGCTTCGGGTTGACTGTTTTGCAAGGCCTTCTTTCTTAAGACTTTTACAGCTGGAGGTTTATTTGTTGGTAGTTTTCCTCCTCCCGAGTGCTTTTCCTTGTTCCAGACTGCTTGGGACTCAGTCCTGTATGTAATTACCTACTGCAAGAGCCCTCTCGAAGTAAGATAGTACAGTTACGTAAGAACTTACCATAACAGTGGATCTTCAAGAGAGGCTCTTGCAGTAGGTAATGCCTTGCCACCCTCCCTCCCCCTTAGCTTTTTCAGCTCCTTTTCCAGGAAGGGAAATATCCGCTTCTCTCTCGTCTTGCCTTTTGGCCTTGGCGAAAGAGCTGGAAGATGGGCGGGGACCGCCTTTATACTGACGTCGCCTGACGCTGGTCACCTGACGTGGGGGCGGTCCCCGCCAGAGACTACTAGCTAGAAATGTTCCCATGGGGTCCTGACGCCTGCCGGCTTCAATCCTATATGCAATTACCTACTGCAAGAGTCTCTCTCGAAGATCTTCTGTTATGGTAAATTCTCACACAACTGTACTCTAGCAGTGTCTGGTGGGGGACCTCCCACCCTATGTCATGTAACCGGCGTCAGGGTGACACTATATAGTGGGTGGTCCCCATGCTCACCTTCCAGTTCTTTCCCACTGTTGACCTGTTCACGTCAGACCTTGTGGATTCCTTGCTTCAGTTCGACCACCATTTGTCGGATGAGTATCCGTTTTTTCTCTTCTTTTTTTAGTTGCAAAAACTTAATCTTTGTGTATGTCTTCTCCGTCATCTGTTGAGTCGCATAAAAACAAGTGCGATTCCTGTGGTACGCAGCTCCCGCATAAGGACTCTCACACCTTGTGCCTCTTCTGCCTAGGCTCAGAGCACAAGACCAAGGATTGTAAGGCCTGTTTGAGCTTCAACCAGGCCACACGGAAGCACCGCCAGCAGGCCCTCGTGCTAAAAAATAAAGACGGCCACCATGGAAGAGAGCTGCAGAAGCTGAGGAGTGCTTCATCCTCTCCTACAGACTCCCACAAACACAAGAAGACGAGGGACAAAGAGAAGCACTGGGACCAGGATAGGTCTCCCTCTCACCCGTGACTGCCCTCAGGCCCCTTGGGTGACCAGTGGCCCTCTTCCTCCTGGAAGACCAATGCTGCTGCCAAGTCTGCCTCACTTTCCCAGGAACAGCCCTTGGTTCCCCTGCTGTCATTGATCTCGGTGGCTGCGGGTGTCTCAGCCGAGGCCTCCGCCACTCTAAGACCCATTTCCTCCAAGGGGTCTAAGCAGCCAAGTGGGGCCAGTAAGTTGCTCATTGTACACCTCGACGAGTGCCCGGCCTGAGTCGATAAGTCGGGCATCGGGGACTCCGGTGCCTGCACGGCCATAATCGATAAGCCGGTCGTCCGGTCCTCCGACAACCGCCCGACTGAAATGCTCACGTTGGGTCTCGTCGTTGGACCCGATGACATCCAGCCAGCTGCTGGTCCTAACGCAGGCTTCCCTGGTTGGGTCTCCCCACTGGGATACCCCCTCCTCTCCTTTTGTGGAGCTTCCTCCGTCCTTCCCAGATCAGAGGGAGCTGGGGGATGGGTCATCTTTCAGGCGACCTCACTGTCGGGTTGCCTCTGGACCTTATGTCGGACACTCTGGGCAACCTTCTGGACCCCTCCCCTTCGGTTCTTCTGGCGGTGCTGTCAGTGCCAACGCCGGGCTTTACCGCCCACCAGTCCCGTGCCTGACACTGTCATTTCAGGTCCTTCTGGGCCGAGTTTCAGGCCCCCTCGTTGGGTCCAACAGCACCTCTATCTGGGCCTCCAGGCTACCCTCTGCCCAGTTACCCAGCACCACATTATACACCTGGTTAACCTCTGATGGGCTACCCGACATCAGGCTTTACGATGCCAGGGTATGCGCCGGTTTACTCCCTGCCAGGTTACCTGACACACGAGTATCATACGCAAGGTTATCCTACGCCAGGGTTCATTCTGGGGTTTCAACCTGTCTACCAGCCCCCTCCGCCTCCTCCTCCTCAGCCTCAGGTGGATTTCTGGGCCATCCTTCAGTCCTAGTGTGTGGAAACTAAGTCACAGCTCATCTCAGAGCTGGACAGCCGGCTCCTGCATGGGCGGTTACTGCAGATTCACCCAGATCAGTCCCCCAGGTCTGCATCTCCTCTGGAACTGCACCAGTCTTCATCATGCCTGATGAAAAAGCCTTCGACAGGGCCAGCGATGGACAGTATACCTCTTAGACCTCAAGAGGCCTCTTGCCCAGATGTCAGACCTCCAGAGTCCTCAGATTCAGACTCTGAATCTGGGTCCTCCTCCTCGGTTTTGGGCTATGAGACTCCACCTCCAGAAGAGCCCAAGCCCAAGGAGTCCCCCAAATCACCTCCAGAGGACCCCTTATTCGCAGACCTCTTTAAAAAGATTGCAGAGGTCTTCAAATGGAAAACTGACTCCCAGGACCACAGGCGTCGGAGACTAGCAGAACGCCTGGGTATTCAGGAAGCTGCACCTATCCTGACACCCCCGTGATTAGAGCCTGACAAGAACTTGGCCTCTACCATTTGGATGCTGCCTTCCTCTATCCCAGCAGTGGCCAAGAAGGCAGACAGAACATACAGTACACCAGAGGGTAAGGACCATCTCAGTGTCCACCCAGAAGCAGACTCAGTGGTTATTACGGCGGTTCATGGCAGGTCCACCAAACCAAACCACATGAGCATCTCCTCGCCAGACAAGGAGTCGAGACAGCTGGATCAATTCGGGAGGACATTCTGTTCTTCCTCCACATTGGCTATCCGCACCCTCAGTTATGTGGCGCACATGCTGGTGTACTAGAAGTCTCTCTTTTGTCAATTGGAGCCTGTCATTGAGGCCATGCCAGACTCTGAGTCCAAAACCATCCTGGCTGACTCCATCAGGTTCGCTAAGGTCAACTGTCGTCACTCTTTAAGGTTGACATACGATGCGGTGGACTCCTTGGCCAGGGGTACCGCTATGGCAGTTTGCACCAGAAGGTATTCCTGGTTAAGGGTGTCAGGCTTGGCACCTGATGTCTAGGCTGCCATCCAGAATTCCCCCTTCTGGGGTTCTGCCCTCTTTGGGGGGGACGCTCTGGACATAATCACTGGCCTTTAGGATAAGGGCAAGGCTTTTTGGTCGGTCCATACAATGTACCACCCCAGATTTAAGGCCAAGCAGCCATTTTGTTTCCAGACCAAGTGGCAGATGAAACAGCAGCAGACAGCCAGACATCAAACCAAACGTCGGGCCCCTTCAGCTACAGCCACCCCTCTGTCCAAAGCTCAGAGAGCCTCAGGGGCGGCCCTCCCCAACCCACCCTCCACGTCCTGACTTGTGACCCTCCCGCTCCTCCTCTTCCGTTGGGGGAGCCTGTGGGTGGAAGATTCACCAGTCACCTGCTGGGGTAGGAGGCAGTCACCACAGATTCGTGGGTCCTTCAGCTGGTGGCTTAAGGCCACACATTGAACTTCTGCAGAGACCCCCAAACAAGCCTCTGGGGGTATCTCACTTTGCAAAGGTGCACACTCCCCTCATAAGGGAGGAAATCGAGGCTCTTCTGTGAAAAGAAGCCATAGAGAGAAGTGAAGTACCTAGACTCAAGGTTATTCTTTGAGCAGGACTATCCCACTATAATTCAAAAGCAATGGCTGGAATATGGCCCAATCATAAAACTCCTGAGAGAAAAGCAACTAATATTTCAGACGCCTTACCCGGCTCGACTCAGAGTACATTGGAAAGAAGGGGTCGAGGTATATGATTCGGTGCAGGAAGCAAATGCAGCCCTCTTGAAGCATGGTCTGGAACCCCCGGCTCCTTTAAATCTGCCATTACAAAAAAGGAAGGAACCAGTGGGGTTGTGGGGAAAAGTACCATCCAGGCGTCGGAAGCAACCATCTAGTCAATTTTCTATGTGCACAGCTACACTGCTACAAGACCTGATGAAGAAGCTACCGGGAATCACGGAAAGCAACGACGAAGCAGAGGATGAGTGCTGAAGGAGAGTCTGTTTCCTTTTTTTGAGTTTTTGTCTCGCACTGTGGCTAAATGTCTACCACTTGCTAATTTGAATTTTTAAGGGCTAACCTAATAAAAGGTTGGGTTATTTTTTTGCTGCGATTTCAAAGTAATTATGATGCTATTACTTAGATAGCAATCGCTATACGGCAGCTTACACCCTTACTGGTTTGGCTGGTCCTCTCCCCCCCCGTTGTTATCTCTTTTCGAGTCATGAAATAATGGACCACCACAAGTTGTACGCTCAATAGGTCGGATAATAAATGGAGGTGAAGGACCTATATAAATGTATTGATGGGACAAATATAAAATATTGTTTCAGACTTGAGATGGAGGAGTAAGGTGGGGTAGAGGGAACTGGGAAGGGGGATGCAAGCAGGGTAAACTTGAAATTATGCAATGTACAGACATGACACAATTTACAGATGACTCTCCTCTGGGAGAATTGAGAAAGTAAGGCTTGGCTCTTAAATATGAAGTATTATTTTTTCTTGACTTTGGGTAGTGGGGGATCAAGGTGAGAACCCCGTGGGAGGAGGTTCGGATGTTGCTCGTACCTCACCCACGAGAACAATTGAAATAAAAAAGACTGTGGGTTGGCTGGGGAGGTGGCAGATTATCTGTCCCCGGAGAACCTCGGTGTGTTCTGGTCCGCTGGTCCCTTAAAATACATTGAGCCCAACCATTTCAGTGAGGACTCAGGAAAGGGGTCCCTTTAAATAGGGAAATTCCATACCCCTTTCCGCCACTTCCTAAATCTATTGGAAGGGCAAAAAGATCTCACTTGGCCAGGCCTTCTTCCTTGGAAGTTCCAAGTTTGTTCCTCCCTTAATTTTAGTTATATTTGCTGTTCTTAAATAATGTTATACCGGCACAACACAGTTATAGCCGGCTTAGTTAAAAATGTTAGAATTAGTTTAAATATAGTTAGGTTGTGTTTTTTAATTATTGCTGCTTGTTCTGCTGCTGACCTCCCACTTAATCAGAGACCGCTCTCCTCTCTACTCTTGGAACACACTGGCGGGAGATCAAAAAGAGGGAAGTCTAAATTCTATAAATATGGTTAAGACACACATTGCCATTCTTTCTTTTAATGTTAATGGGCTAACGAACCCAGTTAAACGAAGCAAGATTATTAGTTACATCAAGAAGTCTGGGGCACGCTTTTGTATGCTGCAGGAGACACACCTCTCTTCACTCGAGCACGAGAAAATAAACAAATTTGGATTCTCTGAGGTTGTGGCCTCTTCATTTAAAGGGGGACGCCGCAGAGGTGCAGTGGTCTTGGTGCTGGAAGGTGTGACATTTGAGACCAAAGGCTCTATGGTAGACCCGGAGGGCTGCCTGGCAGCCTTGAAAGGCATGTATAACGGCCAAATGATCACATTAGCCTCACTATGTGCCCCCCCCCCCGGGCTTGGATTACAATTTCTATAGGAGGCTTTTTATGAAACTGACGGAATGGGCTGAGGGAGCTCTGATTATGGGTGGGGATTTAAACCTGGCGTTAAATGATTACTTAGATATCTCATCTGGGGCTCCCAGGTCGGATAGGAGAGTGGCTCTAAAGGTCAGCAAGCTTCTGACAGAGTTAGGGTATCTGGACGCATGGAGGGACTCTCATGGTCAGAGAAGAGATTATACATCTTTCTCTTCAGTGCATAAAACATATACGAGAATAGATTATTTTTTAATATCTAAGGAAAGTACTGATCAGCTAAAGAAAATTGAGATAGGGGAAATTTCTCTCGCTGACCATGCACCCTTATTAATGCATCTACAGTTAGGACAAAGTAAGAAAAGGACATTATGGCGCCTTTATCTATAGTACAAAAAAAGATCAGGAACTAGTGGGGGAAATGATTAAAGATATCTTGCTGCATAATGATTCTCCAGAGGTCACTCCCTCCACTTTATGGGATACGATAAAAGCAGAAGTCAGGAGGAATTTGATTTCAAAGGCAGCACATCATAAAAGAGAGAGAGAAGCTCAAAGAGTAGCGCTGCAGGCCCAGATAAGGGACTTGGAGCGCTCTTTAAAGGAGAAATATGATGCCAAAAAAGAGAAAGAGGCACAAGCAGCTAGGCAATCCCTCAACTTAATCTTGGACTATAAGGTGGAACAAAATATGTTGTATCTTAAACAGAAGTATTATGAGGGTGGACCTCAGGCATACAGACTATTGGCCAACAGACTGAGGCAGAAAAGAGCCAGGGCTATTGTAACTAGGATTAAACATCCACATACATGCCAGCAACTGACAGATACAGTGGACATAGGAGAGGCCTTTGCAGATTTTTACCAGGAACTATATAAGATGGGCCCTCCACCTGAGGAAGATGGGTTAGGCAAATTTTGGGAAGCCCGGCAACTACCTCGGGTTGATGAGGAAGAGAGTGTCAGGCTGGTCTCACCAATCCAGGAGGGTGAAATCATGGCTGAAATAGCTAGAACCACTTACCCTAACCCTACGCCCCGACATCCTAATCATTTCAGAAACCTGGCTAAAACCGCACAACACTGATAAGGAGGTATCCCTACCAGGGTATACTATAATCAGGCATGACCGCCAAGGAAAAAAGAGAGGTGGTGGCACAGCAATGTACATCGCAAATAGTCGACAGTTCACTGTAATGGACATCCCCGTATCTCCTGGAAACATTGACTCACTACTCATTAAAATCTCTCTCCCTAGCTCCAACCCCATCTATGTGGCTGGCTCTTACTGCCCCTCATTGCACTCCTCCCGAGGACATCCTCTCCCATTTGGTCAACTTACAGTCGCTAGCAGCTGGGGGTGAGCTTCATATCACCGGCGACTTCAATATTAACTGGCTTGGCCCTGATAAAGCCCTCCTAAAGACGAAAATTAAGGCCCAAAATCTCTCTCAGCTCATTACTGATCCCACCAGGCTAAATCATAAAACCCAAAATCACACTCTACTGGACTGGGCTCTCACCTCCCACCCACATAGAATTCTAAGCGCAGGCCTCCTACCCGACTCCATAAGTGATCATCATATGATCTATATGATCAGAAAGGTTCACAGCCCCCCTGGCCCACCCCCAAAGATATTAGTCACCAGGTCTTATAACCCTCTCAACTTAGCCTCCCTCCTGTCAGACCTAAGACAGATAAACTGGTCCTTCATCTCAATGGCGCCCACCATTGACACAGCTTACAAGGCTTTCAAAAGAAACTTCCTTAAAGTATGGGATATCCACGCACCTCTACGTACGAAAAGAGTCCGAGGAGCGCATCTCCCCTGGATCACGGCTGACATGATCAAAAAATGCCACGCCAGAGACCACGCCTGGAAAGCCTATAAAAAGCTGGGCACCCAGGCCTCCCTCTCTACATACAGATCCCATCATAACAAGTGCACAAACAGTATTCACCTAGCGAAAAAAAACTACTTCCAATCGACTTTCAGCAAACACATAAATCACCCAACTGATTTCTGGAAATCTCTCAAAACCCTGCTCTCCCTCCCCACCCAACCTGCTCCACCTACACTACAAAACCAGGGTTCCCTTATCTCCGACCCAATCCACGTAGCTGAAGCTTTTAATACACACTTCGCCAGCTAGGCTGAACAGCTCCTTTCCTCCTTCCCCCACACCCACCCCACGGTTCCTCCCCTCCGCACAGGTGCCCCTCTCACTACCTCCACGACCATTCTGTTCTCCTTCCACTCAGTTACCCAAGCAGAAGTCTTTCGCTCCCTTCAGGCGCTAAACCAAAACAAAGGGAAATGCCCTACGTCTATGGACACAAAGATGCTATACCTCTCCGCCCCAGCCATTGCCGCACCCCTAGCAGACCTTTTCAATCTATCCTTCTCTCTGGGTAAGATACCAACAGCCTGGAAGCTGGCCACCGTTATTCCCCTACCAAAAGCAGGTGACCCCTCCTCCCCAGGAAATTACCGACCCATCTCCCTACTTCCTATCCTGGCCAAACTCCAGGAACGATTGGTCCTGTCCCAACTCACCCCTTACCTAGACGCCTCCTCCTTTTTCACACCTTTCCTGTCGGGATTCCAAAAATCCCACTCAACCACCACCTCCCTACTTCGAGTTACAGGTGACATCCTCACGAGTATGGACAAAGGACACATCACCTCTGTCATTTTCATTGACCTAGCCAAGGCATTTGACACTGTCTCCCACTCTCTACTCATCTCTAAACTCACTGTCGCAGGGCTGTCCACTACAGGCACTAATTGGTTCCATGACTACCTAGTAGGCAGGAGACAAGTAGTCAAAATAGCCTCTCACACCTCCCACCCACTGCCTGTCCCTGCAGGTGTCCCTCAGGGCTCAGTTCTGAGTCTTCTCTTCTCTATCTTTCTAAACGACCTCCCAGCAGCATGTTCACACTCCTCTGTACAGATGTACGCAGATGACACTGTCCTATACTCCTCTGGTCCCACAACCCTCAGTGTAGCAATCCAACTCCAGGAAGACTTCAGCGCCATGCAGAACTGGTTCAGGTCTAACCAGCTATTTCTTAATTCTAAAAAAATCATATCGCTAACTTTTGGCTCACCACAAAGACTCTCCCGCCAAGTCCTCAGCCCCCCTTTCAAAACCCAGGATGGAACCCCCCTGGAAATCTGTACGAGCTTCAGATACCTGGGCGTGCGGCTAGACCAACACCTAGATTTCTCAGCTCATATCACCTCTCCACACAAGCGGCTACTCCCCAAACTTGGGGCACTACACCGAAACAAAAGCTACCTCCCCGCACAGACAAGGCATGCCATTGTACAAAAAATGATCCTTCCCATAATCAACTACGGAGATATAGTTTACTCCATCGCCCCCGGGTCCACCCTGGCCAGCCTCAACACCCTGTTCCACTCCTTCTGCCGTTTCATCCTCGGCTGCCCCCAAACAACACACCACTGCGACCTCTATAGCTCATTAACTCTGCCGTCCCTACATGACCGTAGACAATCCAACTGCACCAGATTCACAGCCAAATACTGGTCCAACTCCCTTCCCCCCATCTGTCCTCTGCCCTCTCCCAACAACCGTCACCTACGTACTCCCTTAGAAGATTTAAACCTTAAACTGCTTCATGTCCCGTTTATGCGTACATCCAAAGGCCAGGCCGCTTTTAATTACCGTTTACCTCAGACCTGGAACGCCCTGCCTGCCACCATCAGACACGCACCAAATACCTCCCTACGAAACAAATTACTCAGTGCATATTTCACCTCCAGCTGCTCCTGCTTCAGTTAAGAATCTTACTCAAATGTCTCGCTGCCATAAACTCATATGTACTGTACAGTAATGTACCCTCTGTGTCTCCATGCTGATTGTGTGTATACTACCCTTGGATGTAACTCTCCCCCAAATATGTAATTTTCCCCCAAATATGTTATGTACAAGCCTTGCTCGTTTCTGTACTGTCTAGAGCACTTCCAATTTATGTATGTGGGTCATGGCCCCGGGTCGCATCTGGAATCGAGCATGGTGCTCAGTATGCTTTCCTGGTAAAACTCGTAAATAAATAAATAATAAATAAATAAGACAGGGAAATGCCCTTGAATGGATAGCTATCCTGCAGAGTTTTATAAGCTCTTCAGGAGCCAGGTTGCCCCAATTCTATGCATAGAAACATAGACTTTGACGGCAGATAAGGACCGCTAGGCTCATCTAGTCTGCCCATTTCCCTACCTACAGGATAGGCCGCAGATTCTAGTTAACCAACAGCCTATGCAGCTTATGCAGGGTCTATAATTCTCTTTTAGCTGAAGAAGGTGAGATTCCGCCGTCCTGGAAATATGCGGTGGTAGCGGTATTGCCCAAGCCCGACAGGGACTCCTTATCATGCGCCTCTTATAGGCCGATTTCAATATTGAACACAGATTATAAGATTCTGGCCGGCATCATGACCAGGCGTCTTGAAAACATTATTCCACAGATTATACATATTGACCAGACAGGTTTTGTTCCAGGTCGTCAGGCTCAGGATAGCGTCCGACGAGCTGTGGATGCTTTGGATCATTTAAACAAGATGAAGAAAGCGGCCCTGGTCATGAGCCTAGACACAGAAAAGGCTTTTGACAAGGTGCTATGGCCTTTTCTACAGGCGTCCCTGGTGGGATTTCCGGAGGTTCTTTGTAGATTGAGTTCCAGAGTCTATGACACTCCAAGTGGATGTGTACGAGTAAATGGGCACCTGGGGAGGTCATTCCCTTTGGAGAGAGGCACGGATGCCCCCTCTCTCCCCTGTTATTTGCCATCTTTGTGGAGCCTCTGGCATAGGCAATCCGCCAAAACCCAGAGATAAAGGGTGTAGAAATAGGGGGGATAGAGCATAAGCTAGGGCTATATACGATGATCTCCTTTTTCTAGGTAGCCCTGAGATTTCTCTCCCTGAGGTGTTCAGTCAAATACAGAAATTTACGGAGTTATCTGGCTGTATATTAAACATGGCTAAGATAGAGGTCCTGACATGCTCTTTTCAGGTTCCCCTAGAGTTTCTTCGAAGGTTCCCAATGAGATGGGGGATGGATAAATTAAAGTATTTAGGGATTTATCTAGGTGTAAACCCTTCAACTCTTTTCAGAGATAATGACCTTAGTCTGGTCAGTGAGGTAACCCAAGACTATAGGAGATGGGCTCTCCAACCTCTGTCCATGTATGCACGGGTTCAATCCACCAAAATGAATATACTTCCTCGTTTCCTTTATTTCTTTTAAGGAGTCCCTTGTAAAGTCCCTCACCAAACATTAGAATGCTGGCAGAGACAGATGTTGTCATTTATCTGGGCTGCGGGACGACCGAGGGTCTCTAGAAACATCTTATATTTTGCAAAGGAGGCGGGGGGATTGGCAGTTCCATACTTACCTGGGTACTGGATTGCCTCACAGATGAAACTGGTATTAATGTGGCAACACCCAAATTACACTTCCCATTGGAAAGACATTGAAATGAAACAGGTGAGGGATCCCCCTCTGCAGGCTATCATTTTTAATCAGAGGCTCCAGGCTATGTTAGGTGGTCAACTGCCAATGGGGGTGGAGGCGGCTCTGGAAGGCTGGAGGCGAGGGACCACTAAAGGAGGAACAGCACAGCATATGTGGAAATATAATTGGCGAGCCTGGGATGCGCATTTTATCCCTGCAACACATGACCCTTGGTTTAAGACTCAGGCCTACAGAGGTTTTCATTCCCATATGGCAGATTCTGAAAGGGGGTGTACTAGCCTCATTTGAAATAGCTCCGGCTCTCTTTGATCTGAAGCCAAAAGACAGACTTAAATATTACCAGGTGAGAAACTGGGTCTGTGCTGAGCTAAATAAGCAAACAGTGGGGGGGAACCTGGAGTTGCCTTGTCCCCCATTTGAAAAAATATGGGCTTCAGCTACAGGGAGGGGGGTTATCACCTTATTATATTCTAACTTCTAGGGACGTGGATATGTTGTTCAGTCCACACTGTCTGGCAGGTTCCTTGCCGCTTTAAATCTTACCGGAAGGTCTTCAAGCTGGCTCTGCCCCATGACGCTAGATCTTCCTTACCGCTTGGAAGCTCAGGTTTCCTCCTTAGCACTCTGCGTTTTAGGCCTGGATCCACATTCTTAGGAATTTCTGAAACTTATTTTAAAATTTACAAGACTTCGGTCTTCGTCTTCTCTCGCGGCTGTGATGGACAAATCGACTCCCGGCTTCCGTCGGTGCCCGTGTGGGCAGAAGATGTCCCGGACCGATCCGCATTCCATGTGCATCTACTGCCTGGGGCTTGGCCATGACTCACAGGCTTGCGAATTGTGCAAGTCCTTTTCGGCTTCGGTCTTGGAGGACCACGCTGCCAGACTTCTTCTCGGGCGACCCGAAAAACTGTATCTGCCGGTCAAGTCTAAGGAGGCCCATTGGGCGGTGTCCGCGGCGGCGGGCTCCGCAGAACAGTTGGAGCAATTGATTGCCCTCGAAGAGGAGGCGGCCCAGGCTGCTGCTTCTTCCTTCTCCTCAGCCACGGCATTTATCCTGCTCTCTTTGGGCTCCTCCTACACGGCTTCATTTAAGGAGCTTTGCCAGTCCCTCTCCACCAAGGGAGAAGGGCCATCCGGGACATTCTAGTTGGTCCAAGAAGAAGGACTCTAAGAGTAAGTCCTACCGTCAACGTTCGTGGGAATGGGAGAGATCCCTTTCACTGGACTGTCGATTCTCGACTTCGGTCGAGGTTGTGGCTGCGGCCATTGGCTTCATGGTGCCCCCGTTAGGTCAGCCGGCCGAGACATCCGTCGATGCGGTCGAGATTTTACTCGACCCATCAGACGGTTTGTCGACTGGAGAAGCCGACAACCCTACTTCATCGGTTCCCCTGGTGGAAACCGAGGACTTACCTGTGCCTCCTGTGCCAGAGTCCCTGGTTAAGGTCCCTGCACCGAAGGAGGAGCGGCTTTCCCTCGTCCCCTCTCTGACCCACCCTCGGAACCCCTGAAGGTCTCGGTCCTCTTCCAGGTCCAGCTGGTCCCGCCGACATTGGCGGTCTTGGTCTCGGCACCATGGAAAGCGGCGTTGCCGCTCATCCTCGTCGTTCTCTTTGGAGGATAGGCTCCGGCGCAAGTTGCGACGGCGCTACGAGGATTTAATGTGGCAGCAGCTCTTACTGTCTGGGAATAAGTCGACTCCGTCACCTTCTCCGGCCATTAAGTGGCTGTCACCGGAGCGGCTGAAGCAACCCCTCGTAGTGGTCGAGGAGCCGACCCCGGCAACGGTTGTTCGGCCGGAGCCGGCTGCTCCACCCATTGTGGTGGAACCTCCGCCTCCTCAACTGAAGTCTGGGGCCCCGACCAAGGATTCTCGATCGGGTCAGGGCTTGCCCCACAGGATGTCGGTCACCCTCACTCCCGATTGAGCTCGGCAGGTGGAGGGTGGCTCAGGTGCCCGGCAGCTGTTTGCAGACTCCTCTGAGTCTGACGACGACTCCTCCCTGTTCTCCAGGCTGCTTGACCTGGAGTCTGCAGGGGACCAGTCGGTGAATGAGAGCCCATCCTCGTTTTTAGGTTTGCTTCGGCTCATCTTGGAGTCCACCGGGATGCAGCTTGAACCTGTTTCATAACGGGCCAAGTATCCCTCACGGAGATACTGGACCGAGGGGATTCCCCTAAGGAAGGCCTTTCCTGTGGCCGAAGCCATTGTTGGCTCGGCCCTGGAGTTGTGGCAGCGGCCAGCATCTTGTCCCACGCCTTCAGCCAGGATGGCTCGAAAGTACGCAGTCCCCACCGGCTCACTCTCTGGTTTCTCGGAGCACCCCTCTGCGGAGGGGTTAGTGACTGATAGCATTTTCTGGCGCTCCGGGAACGCTCGGGACGTGGACAAACCGCCCGATAAGGAATCCAAAAAGCTGGATTACGCAGGGCAGAAGGTTTACGCTGCTTCCTCCCTAAGACTTCGTCAGGCTAGCTCGGCCGTTCTGATGGCACATTTCTCACATGCCCTTATGGGTTCCCTGGATGAGGTGATTCCTCATCTCCTGGCTGACCTTCAGATGACTGTCAAGCAGGTGCGGGATCAGGGAAGGGCGATGGCAAAACAGCAGCTCCAAACTTCGTTGGGCATAGGTGATTCTTTTGCCCGATCAGTAGCAGCCGCAGTGGCCATGCGCCGCAGAGCTTGGCTGCAAATCTCCACCTTCACGGTGGACACCCAGCACAAGCTGGCAGACGTTCCCTTCCTGGGCACGGATTTGTTCGGACCGGGGGTGGAAGGCCATCTCCAGAGGATTGAGAAGTCCAGTGCCACCTTGGACTCTGTCACGTCTGCCCAGAAGGACAAAGGCCGCCAGCAGCAGCGTAAGCTCTTTCGCCCTTCCACCCCTACGGCACGTCTGGCCCAGCAGCACCAGGGCCAGCAGGCACACACTTGGCACCCTAAGGCCAAGTCTGCCGCTTCCTCCAGTAGGAAGCCTGGAGGCAAGGGTCCAGGAGGTCCCTCAGCGGGCCCTTCCTTCAAGCCTGCCCAGTGACGGGTTGAGGGGTGTCGCCCCCAACCTCGTCACTCCTCCCCAGGTTCCCCCCATGGGGGGATGACTGCCACTTCTTTTCTGCCTGGTCCGCTATCACCACGGACCGCTGGGTGCTAGAAGTGGTAGGCAGGGGTCTGCCTCTGGAATTCGAGCAGTTCCCTCCCTGTCGAGCCGTCGCCCCATGGGGGGTCAACGGGTTCCGCAGCCTCTCTGTCAGCTCGTTGAGCCAACATTGTCCTGCTCCTCCAAAAGGAGGTGATCAGCAAGGTGGCAGACCCTCCTCCAGACCCAGGGCTTGTGTCCAGGTACTTTCTGGTCCCAAAACGGACAGGGTGCAGGCGCCTCATTCTCGACCTGCATGATCTGAACAAGTTCCTAAGGCAGCGCACCTTCAGGATGGTCACTCTGGCTCAGATCATTCCATCCTTGGAACTAGGCATGTGGTTTTGTTCTCAGGACCTTCCGTCCGTCTCATCAGCGATTCCTCCGCTTCCAAGCAGAGGGATCTCGTTATGAGTTCCGGGCCATGCCCTTTGGCCTCGCTCCAGCTCCCAGGGTCTTCATCAAATACATGGCAGTGGTGACAGCATTTCTGCAGTGCCGAGGGGTCTGGGTGTACCCTAACCTGGATGACTGGCTGATTGCAGGCCCCTTCAGGTTGGAGGTGGAGCGGTCCGGGGATATGGCCCTCCAGGTCTGCTCTCAGATTGGCCTCCTCATCAACGAGGCCAGGTCGGAACTTGTGCCATCGCAGGTGATTCAGTTCATCGGGGCAGAGCTCGACTCTCTTCAAGCCAGAGCCTGGCTCCCGGCGGACAGGGCTGACGTCCTTTTCTCCTTTGCCCAGTCATTTCTGTTTGAGCAATTGCACCCTGCCCGGGACTTCCTGCGCCTTCTGGGCCTCATGGTGGCCTGCACCAGCGTGGTCCATTGGGCCCGCTGGCATATGCATCACCTGCAGTGGGGGCTGGCCCGCCAGTGGTCACAGTGCTCCGGTCCTCTGGACCAGCCAGTGCTGGTGACCCAGGAGATGTGGGACGGCCTACAGTGGTGGCTCGTTCCAGCTCATCTGCAGGAGGGTATCCTGTTTGTCCGCCCTGAGCTGACGGTCACGCTGAAGACCAACGCCTCTCTGATGGGTTGGGGTGCCCATTTGGGGGAGCTCAGGGCCCCCGGCCTCTGGTCCCCTCAGGAGTCTCGATGCCACATCAACCAGCTGGCGCTCCGAGCGGTGCGTCTAGCCCTCACCACCTTCGCTCCGTTTGTACGGGGTCAAGTGGTTCAGGTCCAGATGGACAACACCGTGACGATGTACTACCTCAACCGACAGGGCGGGACGCACTCCTTGCCTCTGTGCAAGGAGGCTGTCCACACTTGGTCTCTTGTGATCAGTCTGGAGGCGGATCTCCTAGCCATCCATGTGGCAGGAGCCTCCAACAGTCTGGCTGATGCCCTCAGCCGGATAGGCGCTGCATCTCACAAGTGGTCTGTCCTGCCAGAGGTAGTACAAGATCTGTTCTCCCATTGGGGCACCCCTCAGGTGGACCTGTTCGCCTCCAGGGAGAATGCGAAGCTGAGGCTGTTTCATGCCTGCCCCCCTCAGCAGGGCTCGCTACAGGGGGATGCCTTCTTGAGGTCGTGGACCCCGGGCCTCTTCTACGCCTTCCCTCCATTTCCCTTGATCCACAAGGTGCTTCTCAGGACGAAGAGGGACAAGGCGCAGGTGATTCTGGTAGCCCCAGACTGGCCCCGCCAATTCTGGTACCCAGATCTCCTCAGCCTCAGCTCCAGACTCCCGAGGCAGCTTCCAGCCCGCCCGGACCTGATCTCAGTCAACAAAGGGAAGGTTCTCCATCCGGACCTTCAATCCATGCACCTGACGGCCTGGTTCCTGAGCGGCTAGAGTTCCAGGCCTTGGGTCTTCCGACGAGGTCCTCATCGTCATTGAGGCATCCCATAAGGAGTCGACAAGAAAATGCTGTGCCTTCAGATGGAAGAGATTCTCCATTTGGTGTCAGGACAAGGGGTTGGACCCTTCTTCCTGTTCCTTGGCTAGCATCCTGGACTACCTGTGGTCCTTTTCTCAGCTAGGGCTTCGGTCGACGACCCTTAAGGTGCACCTGGCAGCCATCTCTGCTTACCGGGCACAGGCCGGCAAGTAGTCGGTGGTGCAGGAGAAGGTGGTCGGGCGTTTTTTTATAGGCCTTGATCACATATCCCCTCCGGTGCGAGAACCTCCACCTCCATGGGATCTACTGCTGGTATTGGCTAAGCTCATGGGCAAGCCATTCGAACCGATGCACAGGTGAGATATCTCCCACCTGTCGTGGAAGACTGCCTTCTTGGTGGCTATTACATCAGCCAGAAGGGTAGGAAGCTCTGGCGCTTTCCATCGAGTCTCCTTATCTGGTCTTCCACAGGACAAGGTTGTCCTGCGCTTCCTGAAATTCCTTCCAGAAGGTGGTGTCAGAGTTTCACCTTAGCAGGTGTTGACTCCGCGGTGTTCTACCGTCACACCTCGGAGGCGAATATAGACTCCATACTCTGGACCCTAGAAGGCTTATTATAAGGAGGAGGCTGAAGTTCGAGGAGAGGTTCGCCAGCTGTTTGTCACCTATGCTGAAGCCGCACCGGCAGACCTGCAGCCAAGCGGACAATAAGCAGGTGGGTCACCTCCTGCATAGATCTCTGCTGTAGGTTGGCGGGCATGGAAGCCTCCAAAGGGATAAGAGCTCATTCTACCCGCCATACTGCTGCTTCGGTGGCTGCTTCCAGGGACGTCCCTATCCAGGTAATCTGCAGGGCTGCTACCTGGAAGTCAGCAAACACCTTCATTACCCATTGCCACATTGACCTTGAGTCACACCGGGATGCTGGTTTTGGGACCTCGGTTCTCGGTCCTTATTCCCTAAGTAGAAGTTGCGCCTTGCCTCCCTTTTCTGGAGAACTGCTAGGGAGTCTGCCAGACAGTGTGGATTGAACAACATATCCACGTCCTAGAAATCTGGGTTGCTACCTGTAACAGGAGTTCTAGGAGTGGTATATGTTGTTCATCCTACGACCCACCTAACCTTCGGCTTCAATCGCCTTCTTCCAGCGGAGCTAGATCTGGCGTCTCATGGGGGCGGAGCCGAGGTTTACCACCCGGGTGGGTGGGAGGAGCCAGCTTGAAGACCTTCCGGCAAGATTTAAAGCAGCAAGGAACCTGCCAGACAGTGTGGATGAACATTATATACCACTCCTAGAACTCCTGTTACAGGTGAGTAACCTGTATTTCCTGACTGATCAGGGTCACAATTCTAAGGGAGTTAAAATTAAATGGGAAGAGGAATTGGGGAAAAGAATAGAGGAAATTAAGTGGGAGAGAAGCTGGAGGGCGGTGTGGGCCAGCACCTCCTCACCCAACTGGCGCAAATTCAAGTGGAAAACCAGAATAAGATACTTTATGGTACCTAAAATTCAGGCCAAATTCAAACCCGGAGGTAACTCTGTTTGTTGGAGAGAATGTGGGGAATCCTCGGATGGCCAAACCCATATATTTTGGCAATGCCCGGAAATAAGAGATTACTGGAGAGATGTTATCAATCATTTACAGACAATTTTCACAGAAGTCACCGACGTAGGCCCAGAACACTTGGTGTTGGGGATGGATCCAGAGACCCTGAAAGGACAGGAAGCCAAATACCTCTGGCGAATACTTAATGTGGCAGCACTCAAGGTCCTCACAAGGCATTGGCTGCAAAAAGATAGCCCCTCCATAAAAGAATGGGTAACCATAGTTACTACAATACAGGAGATGGAGAGGATTACTTTTGCGATCTGGCATAGACAAGCCCAGTTCCTCAACAGATGGACTTGGTGGGAGATATATGCTGTGAATATAAAATAAAGAGAGCACCTAGTTCTCCCTTGGTCAGGCCTGACCCTTGAGATTTGAAAGGAAAATCAGCTGGAAGAGGAGTAGAAAGGTTTAGAAAGATATAAGTGTTTGACAGCAGTTTAAGGTGAAGGGGGTGTTGGGTCGGTAGCAGACGGCAGCTCTTAAGTTACTGGTTATATAAAAAATAGTTTGCGTTTTCTTATATGTTTATAGATAAGTAATTATTAGTTTAAACTACTAGAGATTTGATCAGTTTAAAAGTGAAATTGTAACACAGTAGAAATATAAAAGAGAGAGAGAGAAAAAAAAGTTGAATTTACAGGGTGGTTGTTGGGCATGTTCCTGAGAAAAAATGTAAAAATTTTAAGCTGTGAATTTAACTGTGTTGTAATCCTGACAATACTCTGTATTTAAAAATAAAGTTAAAAAAAAAACCTTCCAGCACTTGTGCCAGGGGACCACTATTAGTCCAGTCAGACAATATGTGTGTAGTTTGGTACCTAAATAAGCAAGGGGGCACTCGCTCGTATCCCTTCTGCAGAGAGGTGATGCAGGTTTGGAATTGGGCAATTCTGCATTGAATACACCTCACGGTGGTTCACGTTCCAGGCATGCAGAACATCCCATTGGACAGTCTCAGCCGCACCAGAGTAAGAGCCCATGAATGGGAGTTTCAAGCAAGCGGTGGTCAAAGACAATTTCGACCTGTGGGGTCGTCCAGACCTGGACCTGTTTGCCTCCCCATACAACGCAAAACTACCCAGATTTTGCTCGCTTGCTCCTGGGCATGGTGCTTTCTGGTGTGACGCACTATCTCTTTGCTGGACAGGGAGGTTTTTGTACGCCTTCCCTCCCTTCCTTTCCAGTTCTGCAGAGGGTGCTGCTCAAGCTTCAAGCGGAGGGGGCTCACATGATTGTGATCGCCCCATATTGGCCTAACCAGATATGGTTTCCACTTCTCCAGCAGCTTGCAGTGGAACCTCCGGTTCCCCTGCCCCTCTGCCACAATCTCCTGACTCAGGAGAGCGGCACGCTGGTCCATCCAGGGCTGAAGTCCCTTCACCTTCATGCGTGGCACCTTCTGACATAGCTGCTTCATGCTATGGAATCTCCTCCAGAGTGGCTCAAGTCCTTGTGGAGACTAGAAAGCCTTCCAGGAGGATGATTTCTGCTATGAAATGGAAGCATTTCGCCATTTGGGCCACTTCAAAGGGTTGGGACCCTTTCTCATGGCTTGTTCCTCAGGTGATGGAGAACTTGCTGCATCTCTCCGACCTAGGCCCGAGTTACTCTTCGCTGAAGGTTCACCTGTCTGCTATCTCTGCTTACCACACCTTGGTGGAGGGCAAAGCCGAGGCTCAGCTGGAGGTCTCCAAAACTTTTCTGAAAGGGATCCTACACCTGAAACCCCCTGTGCGCAGTCCCGCGCCACATTCGGATCTTAATTTTATTTTAGAGAAACTTACCCTGCCTCCTTTTGAACCAGCTGGTATGCACTATTTGTCTTGGAAGACGCTCTTTTTAGTTGCAGTTTCTTCCGCTTGAAGGATTTCCGAGCTTCAGGCTCTGATGTGTAGGGAGCCTTATTGATTTTTTCGCAGAGATCGGTGGCTCTGCGTACCAGTCCTCAGTTTTTACCAAAAGTGGTTTCTGAGTTCACATTGAATCAGTCTATTCCACTGCCAGTGTATTACCCTGACTTTTCCACTCAGCGAAAGGCAATTCTTCATACTTTGGATGTTCACAGAATTTTGCATTACTACACTACTCGTACCAAGTCTGTCCGAAAATTGGATCAGCTTTTTGCTTCTTTTGCACCCAAAAGGGAAGGTGCAGGAGTTTCCAAACAGTGTTTATCCAAGTGGTTGGCAAACTGTATTGTGTTCTGTTCCCAGAAGTTTGGTAAAACCCTCCCGGGGGAGGTTAAGGGGCATTCTACTAGAGGCATGGCTGCTTCTACTGCTTGTTTCAGGAATGTGTCTGCCGCTGAGATCTGTGTGGCGGACACTTGGAGTTCTGTCCACACTTTCACCAAGCATTAAAGTCTGGACATTGCTTCTAGGCTCAGGGTTGGCTTTGGACTAGCTGTTCTCCAAGGCCTTCTGTCCTAATTTCTCTGCCTCTCTGCAGACCTTTCCTGCCTCCCGTGTTTTCGTCAAGGTTATTACCTACTGCAAGAGCCCTCGAAGTAAGATAGTACAGTTATGTAAGAACTTACCGTAACAGTAGATCTTCGAGAGAGGCTCTTGCAGCAGGTAACCATTTTTCCCACCCTCCTTCCCCTAACTTCAGTTGCTTTTCCTCTGTGAGCTTATGTTGGCTGCAGGAGCCTCTTTCCTATTCTCCTGTAGCTCCGTTCGGAGGTCTCCAGTGGGAGAACTGGAAGGCGGGCATGGGGACCACCCACTATATAATGTCACGCTAACGTCGGTCGCGTGCCGTCGAGTGGGCAGTCCTCCACCAGACACTGCTAGCTAAAGTTTTGGTGTGGTCGTGACGCCAGGGACGCAGTCCTCAATGTTATTACCTACTGCAAGAGCCTCTCTCGAAGATCTACTGTTACAGTAAGTTCTTGCGTAACTGTACTTTTTTTACTGTTGCTGCCTGCAGGGTCGTGTGGGACGTTAGGGTTGGAAACCCTAACACCATATTTCCCTACTTTTGTTGTTTTAACCCTAAATAGTTCATTAACAAAGGTTTTTTTGCAATGAATGGATAGATATGAATATACATGTGATGGACTGACTCAAAATATGCAATTTATCTTCAAACGTGAGAGGGCAGAAAAATAACTCCTGAGTGGCAGAGTCATGAGTGAGTTGTGAAAGTCATGCACACTTATGAGTAGTGATAACCTGACTCAAAATAGGCAATTTATTATATATTCACTATATACAACAGTAGCTTGCAAGTTATAGCTTTTAAATATGCAGTTTGAAGATTTAGCTGGTTTTCTTTGATTTTTTTTTTTTTTTACTTTGCTTATTGCATTTTTTCAAAAGCAGTTATATATAGTACATCCATCTGTAAGGTATCATTATAAAAAGAAAGCACAGATACATCCAATGTATATCAGGATATAAAACCTTTACAGAATTACTTTAGGCAGTAGAGGGAAACCAAATTGTGTTAAGGCTATAGTGAAACTAAATAGCTACAGCCATCAAAGGCCTTTGAGGAACAAGTCCAGAATGAAGTATTTAAGATGTAAATGACTCAGCAACCAGTGTTGATATGCCCTCAAGTCCAAAATAGGTAGTCCTTAAATCTGGAGTGCCTTAATAATTAGTCTCCCAACAGTATTTAAAATAGCACTGGGGAACCAAGAAGTTAAAGACAACTAAACTTTTTTATAACACTGTAATCCTTTTTAAACTGAAAATCAGTATGTGGGTATAACTAAAAATGTCAGACTGAAATGTCAATTTAAGTAGAACTGTACTTAAGTGGTTAAACTTGCAGCTTGGTTCAGATCGCAGTCAGGTCTCCTCATCTGATTCAATGGCCTGCTGATTCTCCGAGGCTTGAAACTCCCGAGCAGTGGCTTCCACCTTTTACCCAGCTTGTATCGGGTCACTGAATTGAAAGGTGCGTCCTCCTTAATGGTTGCGGAGCTAGGTCGGCATTAGAAGGGAGTGTGTGACCCCCAGACCTCTGAGCCTTGCTCGGACTGCGTCAAATTTCTTTCTTCTACTGTGTGTAGCAAATGATATGTCGGGGAACAGATGGATAGTCACTCCTTCATACGATAGCTCTTCTGCAGCCCTTGCAGTTTGGAGGATAGCGTCCCTTACTGTGGAGTTAGTGGTGATCAGCAAAATCATTCTCGGAGTGTCTCCGTGAGGGCCAGCAGCTCGGGGATAATTCTGTATGCTTTCCACATCTGGTTGGCAAGAAGATCCTCCAGTAAGCGTAATACTTCAGGCAGCCAGTATCTCAAAAAAGATAAAAGATGGACTTCCGGTTGAGCCGAGAACCAAGATGGCGGTACAGTCCTGCGCTCCGTGATCCCTCCTCACTAAATCCCTAGCAATCAGCAAGTTTTACTACCTTTGAGATCCAGAAAGAAGTATAATTGCAGGGACTATGGCTAAAATGATACAAAAGTAGCTTATGTGTACACAGAAGAAAGCGGAAAAGAATAGATCCAGCAGCTGCGATGTCGGCTCAGGAGGCCTCCGACTCCGAGCTATCTTTGGCTCCATCTGAAATCACTGAACAGATTACTACAGCCCGTGGTAAAATAAAGAACAGACGAGTGAAGCTTGATACAATTTACAGAGAACTGCTGGCATTTCGGGTTGAAATAAAAGAAATGTATGGGGAGCTGCGAAGAGATGTGGCGAACTTAGAACAACGAACTGATTCCACGGAGAGACAGATCACGGTAGTGGAAAATAGAGTGGATGACATAGAGGAATCTTTACACGAGTTACAAGATCAGTATGCTCTCCTCCATTCCAGACAAGAAGATGAAGAGAATAGGGCTCGACGTAAGAACATTCAAATTTATTATATCCCTGAGGGCCAGGTTCTCCCTGATTTTATCACAACTCTTCTGAAAACAGCTTTAGAACTGCCCTCGGATATGTCATTGGAATTAGAGAGAACCCACAGGGCACTGGGCCCGTGACCTAACGATCCAAATGCAAGACCTCGGTCTATAATACTCCGCTTCCTCAGTTATGCAGTAAAAGAAAAGATTATGTCAGCAGCATGGCGTAAAAGGAAGATTTTCTATGGAGAGACTGGAATCTATATAGATAATGATTATGCTCCTCAAACCATGAGAAATCGGAGGGCATATGCAGACATTCTCCCAGTTTTAAAGGAGGCAAATATCAAGTTTTCCACCCCTTACCCTGCTCGCCTTGTTTTGCAGCACCCGACAGGCAGGAAGGAGTTTCACTCAGCAGAGGAGGCCAGGGAAGAGCTTCTCAAAATGGGGATCCAGATTAAAAAGAGGGCCGAGCCAAGACCTGTGGTCTCCTCGAGGGTACCTGGATGGCAGACAGTGACTCCACGTGACGAACGTACACAAGTGGGAGAACTGAGACTGGACAGCCTGAAGAGCCGACTCGCTACATTTCATAGACCCACCCATGGCAGAACCTGATTCAAACTTAGAAAAACACGAAGAAGTGTTCAGTGAATTTAGTCTACAGATAGACTTTTGGAGATTTTAACCGAAGAGACTAACGTAACTAGGGTTGAAGCCCGAATCCAGGACGTTGTGCAGAGTCAGTCTCAGGCCGATATATATAGGCCCACAACGGAGTTCAGCCATTTCTGTGAGAAACAAGTGTATATGGCTATATAACTATAAGGGGGAGTAAACAACGCTGAAAAGAAGAGGGTTTACTGTACAAATAATTAGAGATATGTATGATAGCCTAATGTCTGCAAAAGAAAATTACAGTCAGAAGTTGAGGGGGGAGCCTGCGATTACCGTCAGGCCTTTAGGCTCATGTTTAAGTTAGAAGGGCAGCAAAATATTACACTTGGTTTTATATTTGGAATTTATTTTAACATTCTGCCCACCTTTTGTTTTTACTTTAGAGGGTATCCACACCCTCTGGGGGCCCGAGAACAACACGCACCCGGTTTACTTTCCAGTTCCTTCTGTTGGTTTGGAGGAACAAGTAAGGAGAAGGCAAGGAATCTCCCCTACCTTGGAAGTTGCAGTAGATGTACATAGTTCGAGTGTTTAGGTGGAGTTTCTCCTTGACTCTTGGTCCACACAGTTGGCTGTACAGTATGTACAGACTAACATACTTAAAATAAGTACAAAAACAGTTACTTCATTTTTCCAGTTTTATTTACAGCTACAGCAGGACAGCAGAGTTGACAGTAATATTTAAGTCAAAGATACACATGGGTGGAATCGTTTTTGGGGGAGGTGGGTGTGGCGAGGGGATAAGGGCTATGAATTGAATGTAAGGAAAAATATTCTAATGTACCTTTACAGTAGATCCAGATTATATCCTCCTGTTTTGCTGGTGGAAAGGATGGGGATGAGGTGTAGGGGTGAGGTCCAAATTCAATATAATCTTCTATAATGGCGACTCAATTTATCAGGGTGTTGTCTTTTAATATAAATGGGTTGAACAACCCGATTAAAAGAGCAAGACTCTTACAGTATTTAAAGAAACATTTATCTGATGTCATATTTTTACAGGAGACCCATCTGACAGACGTCGAACACTAAATTATCGGGAGGGGGGAGGTATCAGGTGTATGCTTCGTCTTGCCCTAATGGAAAATGACGTGGAGTAGCAATTATGATTCCCCGGACCTTCCCTTTCCACCTATCCTCACAGCTTACTGATTCTCAGGGAAGGTATGTGATTCTTAAGGGGACACTGTATGGGAATCAGGTAACACTGGTGAACGTGTATTTTTCTCCAATGATGCCAGTAATGGTACTAAAACGATTCTTTGGCAAATTAATAGATAATCTTCAGGGATGTTTGATTATGGGCGGAGAACTTAATCTCACTTTGAACCCCCATTTAGATTCATCAGCCCCACATAAACATAGATCTTCCCCGGCACTGAGACTTCAGGACTAATATGGAAGCAGTTGCCATGACCGATGCTTGGAGGTTTTTCTATCCATCAACAAGGGGATATACTTTTTATTCCCCTCGTCATGATTCCCATTCCAGATTGGATTTTTTTTTTATTACTCAGGAACATACAGATTGCTTACAAGACCTAACAATTGGTCCCAGATTCCTTTCTGATCATTCACCTCTATTTTTGAAACTAGATTTTAAAATTCCTAAGAAAACCACTGGGTGGCATCTGAACACCTCTTTTTTTAAGGGATAAACCCTTTAGAGATAGCTTTAAAGCTAAAATTTCCCAGGTTATTGCAGAAAACTCAGGACGTGAGGTCTCCACATCCATTTTGTGGGATACAGTTAAGGTGGTGATCCGTGGGGAGATCATAGCTTATGCAGCGGCTAGGAAAAAAAACTGGGATACGCAATATATCAAACTTCATGGTGTATTGAGAGACCTACAGGCCCATGTCCCTGTAACTGAAGAGATTAGGACACAAATGAAGCAAACAAAAGCTAGTTTACAGAAGCTTTTAGATGAGAAAACTCAGCAGGCTTTATTTTATCTGAAATCGTATAGGTTTGAGGGAGGGCCAAAAGGGGCTCGGAATCTGGCTAGTAGATTAAGAGGGCGGAGGACTGCTACATATATTTCACACTTAACTGATTTTGCATCTAATACCTGGATAACTCATTCAGAACAAATAGCAGTTAGCTTTCAGAATTATTGCTCCCAGCTATATACTGCCCCTGAGCTAGCTGACACTAGTAAGTTGGAGAACTTTTTTCACTCCCTCACACTTCCCTGATTACCAGAAGATGTGGTAGAGAGACTGAAGCTCCCGATAAGGATGGAAGAATTTAAAAGGGTGGTGACAGATAGTAAAACCTTAAAAACTCCAGGCCCAGATGGAATACCTGCAGAATGGTATAAAACATTTTACAAACAGATTGCCCCAGTATTAGTTAAGTCATTTCAGGAGATACAGGAGGGAGGTTCCCCCCCCCCACTTCCTGGGATTATAGTAATATCTCTCCGATGTTGAAACAAGGTAAACCCTCAGATTTAGTTACTTCATATAGACCGATATCCATACTCAATATGGATTATAAGTTGTTTATGTCTATGTGGACTCATAGAATAGAAGAAATGATTCCCGAGTTAGTGAATCCAGATCAGTCAGGGTTTGTCCAGAACCGACAAACTTCGGACACTATCCGAAGAACTGTACATCTCTTTGATTATGTGAATAAGAAAAAAATCCTGGCAACCTTTGTCAGCCTAGATGCTGACAAGGCTTTCGACCGGGTTAGCTGGATTTGCTTATGGAGGACCCTCTCTGAGTTTGGGTTCCATGGGGAATTTATTTCCCTGCTAAAAAGGGTATATGCCTCTCCAAAAGCACATATCAAGGTGAATGGTCAGTTATCAGATAGGATACATCTAGGCAGAGGGACTAGGCAGGGTTGCCCACTTTCCCCACTTTTGTTTGCTTTATATATTGAACCACTGGCAGAGGCCATTAGGCGAAATCCTGACATTCATGGGATACCTCTGCGGGGGGGGGCAGAATTTACTTTCTCATTATATGCGGATGATATATTGCTGACCCTATTAGACCCTGAAAGCTCGGTCCTGGCCATTCTGGAGGTGATAGAGAGGTTCTCTGAGGTTGCTGGATATAAGATTAATATTCAAAAGATGGAGATTCTCCCTCTTAACTTTGTCCCAACCCATGGTCTGAGTGCTCTATTACCAACTAGATGGCAAAATAACAGAATTCGATATCTGGGAGTCGTAATTCCCAGAGATCTGGATCTTTTAGAGCTCCTGAATCTGGAGCCTGCTCCTGTTGCCATAGAACAACTAATGGGAAGGTGGGCACATTTGCACTTATCACTCCATCAGCGTATACAGACTATCCGAATGACGGTCTTTCCAAAGATCTTATACTTTTTTCAAACTTTACCTTTAATTCCATCCGGGTTTTAATTTTTTTCCTGGGATAGAATATTCTCCAGGTTTGTCTGGGCCGGGAAACATCCTAGGATAAAATGGTCGTCCATACAGCTACGTAGTGCCAAAGGAGGCTTAAACCTCCCTAATCTAAAAGTATATCACAGGGCCACGACATCTAAAGTTATATTTATGTGGCTTAATAGACATACTATGCCACCATGAAAATTAATTGAATTTACCCTGAATGACTTCCATGATATATTGCCGGGTTCGTTTTCTCCGTTAGACTCCATTCCATCCTTGAGGGACTTCATGTGGGGGACCCGTAACATACTAAAAATATGGTATGAAATTAGGTCAGCTCAGGAACTTGCAGAGCTTTTATTTTTATTTCCGACTGGTGACTAGAGAAAGACAGTTCATAGCAGCCAGCCAAGACCATACATTTGAGGAGTGGCATAAATATGGCCTTTCAGTGTTTTACCAATTTCTAGACAAACGTGGGGTGATGCCCTTTGCCTCCCTGCAGTCTAAATTTGGACTCCCTTTCACACATCACTTTAGATTTTTGCAGATACGTTCATATCTGATGGATCTGGGTTCCACTCGATTGGCCCGTCCCTCCGTGACGCCTAACTTTATGAATCTGATAATTGAGGGTAAACTCCCAACACAATTAATTGGTCAGCTTTACAGAGCATTGAGGGAAAATTGGAAGCAGACCACAGAGAATGTTTTGACTAAATGGAATAAAGAATTAAATACCCAGAGTACATATGATAAATGGCTAGAGCCAATTATCCCGTCCATGAAGGCTTCCTCAGCTCCCTATTGGCACAAATACATTTGGAAATGCTGCATGCATTTTTTTATGTCTCCAGATAAAATTGCTAAATTTCTACTGGGAAGTGTTGGAGAGAATGTGGGCAGGTGGAGGCTAATACCTCCCATATTTTCTGTAAATGTCTGAAAATTTCCCAGTACTGGAAATATATTGCCAGGAGTCTTCAAATATTAATCGATACGGGTTTGGTTTTAACAAATCAAATGATTCTGTTATACATTGGTGAAGAAGGTTCAGTACCCCCCAAAAAAAGCAAACTTTATTTATATTTGGCGGCAGCTAAGAAGGTAATCACCCGCTTATGGCGGAAGTCCACAGTCCCAACTTTGACCCACTGGCACTCTATAGTGTCAGAAATCTATTACCTGGAACGACTCTTTGCTAAAAGGGCTGATCGTATTCCCCAGTTTGAAATCTATTGGCGGTCATGGGTCCTCCTATATTTCTCCATTAGATGACTCATTTATCCCCTAATGAGATAAACCTCTTGGCACCTGCTTCTCTCTTCCCTCATGTAGTTCATTATCATTTCAGTGATACCAATGGACATTATATGCCTGAAGTGATTTGTACAAAGGGCTTAAACTGGATAAAATGTCTTGTAATAAATGAACTTCCACTGTATGTGTATATCATGAACAATGAAATTGCAGTATATATGTATTCCTGCTGTAATACTGACCTGAAAAATAAAGAATATAAAAAAAAAAAAAAGATAAAAGATCTGCTTCTTCGCTCCCCTCTGGGAGTCAGATGACGCACACATGAGAAGCCCTGTTAGAATTTTCTAAGGCCTCCAGTCTATAGCATAGTTTCGCATTCTCTTGGACAAGTTTAGTGGTCATAGCCATAGCTTGGACCGCCGTTTTCTCAGCCGCAGTCGCAGTGTGGTAGATCGAATCAATCTTGGCATCTTGTTCCACAAAACGTTCGAGTATCGACTCCACTTTCAAATCTATGGCTTGTATTGCTGATTGTAGAGCTCTCCAAGGGGTCTCCACTCCAGAGTTGCTTGAGGCAGTTGTGGCCTGGTCTGGTGCTGCCGCCAGACTTTTTGCTCCACTTCCGATCACTTTCTGGTTCCGACCCATGGGTGAATTTACTATCGATCTGTACCAGAGACTCTTAGCTGTTCAAATCTACAGCTTCTGCCTGTGTTCTCCCGCTTAGAAAATACTTTATTTTATACTTTTTGCCACGGAATGTGCAGGAATGATTCAAGGCACGTCTTGCCAGATGACTGCTCAACAGCGCCCCCTTATTTTCTTTGATTTTTAAAAGCTGGTGTTAGTACTGCAATAGGCATTATGATCTCATCAGCATTGAGAAAGCTGCTCTCTGATTGGTTCAATATTCCACTGTGATGACAGTTACCTTAAAAGTATCCATTGAGACAACAGTACTAATGACATATTTTTGATATGATGCTGTTGCTGATGTTTTTAGCCATATCCTTTTATCTTGTCATTTTTAACCCCCAACTCTTGTGTGAGTGTGTGTGTGTGTGTGTACATGTATATATACGTACATGCGCGCTGTTTGTTTCTGATTGCTCTTAGTTGGTTTCCGATGGTACCATTTGTGTGTTTCAGATCATACTGTTTGTGTGTTTCAGATCGTACTGTTTGTTGGTTTCAGACTGTAGTTTGTTGGTTTCAGATTTATATACGGCAGGAGAGGGGAACTCTGCCACTCATAAGCTATGGTCCAGCCTCCTCACACTTGAAGATAAAGTGCGTGTTTTGAGTCAGCTCATTGCATATCCCGAATATATATATATATATATGTACACGCACACACATTTTTTGTGTGTTCTTTGAAAAGCAGTGCTTTACCTGGAAGCAGTCTTATGTAATTCTGTTCCTCACACTACATCATCAGCATATGACCTCTCTGATTGTCACATCATAAGCCCAGCTACCTGATTGGTAGCATATATCGTAAGCTACCAGTCAAGGAGAAGGAGACTGGTCCTTCTTGGTTACTAGTGATGCCACAGTCAGTGAGGTCACATTACTGATGATGTATAGGGAGGAATAGAACTAAGTCAGCCTTCAGGTAGAGTGTTGTTCTACATGTCACACCTAGCACTGTCAGATAGAAAATCTTCTAATTAGCAAAACAGAAAAGAAGAAAAAAATACTTCAGATAAAAGAAGTGGTAGCTGACTTCTGAAAGTTGCTGTTAATTCCAGGCAGTACACTAGCTCTTTAATAAATTTTGTACAAGATGTCTACAGACATTGAGGTATGCATTAGAATATTTCCTAGCTCTGATCAAGCAGAGTACCAGGGTGAGCAATTAGAATACCAACCCTACATAATACCCATGTCCAAAATGTCTGCTCTTACATACTGTAGGCGGTATAACTAGATAAGACTATCTGGGGGTGTCTACCCATCCATTCTGGAATACAAGACCACTATTTTCCTTGCTAATTTAATTTCAGTCATGCAAGGAAAAGGTTTCTGAGGGAGATGGGGAACATAAATACCAAATCAGTTTGTGTTTGTTTAGATATTTGTTGTATTTCATTTTTTAGATTTCATAGTTTGTGCTTTTTTAACTCTGTGTTTCAGACCAGTTGTCGCGATTACACATGATCCTGAAACCGTTCATGCTGAGGAGGATAAAGAAGGATGTGGAAAATGAGCTCTCAGATAAGGTATGAGAATGTCCTGAGCAGTTTGTTACACAACAGGTTTTAGGGAACATATACAGTGCAGCTTGTCTTTTAAGATACCACTGAGTTCAAAGAATCTGTCCTTAACATCTAGGAGTCCTCAATTTGCAGGTTACATTGTACTTGAAAAATTACAGATTTCCAAGAATTAATCTTCATTGATTCCCACTTATGGGTCTGGGCAAGAGGCACTCGGGCCCCACGGGAGCAAAGCTTTTGTCCAGGGGACTGGCCACGGCTACTGGGCATGGCACCTGTGCATCCCCATAAGGTGTCCTGTGCCAGCCTATAACTGTTGTTGGCTCCCTTACCAACCTTAGTTCTGTTCTTCCCACTGTCAAGTGTACACCGTGGGAGCACAGCGCCTCAGTTTGCCTCATCACCGTCTACCCTACTGTGTCTCTGTGACTTTTTTCTTTATTAATGGTGCTGCCTGTCTTAGGACTGGCAGAGTCCAATAGGAAAGAGGCTAAGTCGTTGAGAAAAGTTCTACAGGTTCCCATTATGGGTTGTTGTGCCTGTGGGAAACCACCTATTTTCCCAGTGGGACATCCCTCTGGTGGACCTGTTTGCCTCCTGGGAGAACAGAAAATTGAGGCTGTGCCCAATGCACAGAGTCTGAGACACTGTTGGGTGATGTCTTTGGAAGGCCCTTGACCCCGGGCCTTCTGTACGCCTTCCCTTCCTTCTTCTTGGTTCACAAGGTCATGGTTAAGGCCCGAAAGGACAAGGCGCAGATGATCCTGACGATCCCAGACTGGCTCAGGCAGTTCTAGTATCTGGATCTCCTTAGCCTTAGCTGCAGGCCTCCATGGCAGTTGCCCCTTCATACAGACCTCCTGATCAGGCAACAGGGGAAGAGTCCTGCACCTGGACCTTTATTCCTTGCACTTTTCAGCCTGGTTCAGAAGCAGCTAGCGTTCCAGGCTCTGGGCCTTTCTGTTATCCACGTGGTGGAGGCATCCTGTAAGGAACAGACTTGTAAATGCTATGCATTTAAGTGGATGAGGTTTTCTGTCTGGTGCCAGGATGAGTAGCTTGATCCCCTTACCTCCTCCATGGCAAAGATCCATGACTACCTGTGGTCCCTCTCTGTCAGGGTTGTGAGCGATGATTCTTAAGGAGCACCTGGCAGCCATCTCTGCATACCGGGTGTAAGTTACTATGCCGCTGGTGGGCCAGGAGAAGTTGGTCAGGTGCTCTTTCAAAAGCCTAAATCACTTGTGCCTTCCAATACGTGAACCTCCGTCTCCATGAGACCTACTACTGGTGCTGGCAGTGTTCATGGGAAGCTGTTTGAGCCAATGCACAAGTGTTAGATGTCATATCTATCATGAAAGACCACCTTCTTGGTGGTCATAATGTCTGTCTGAAGGATCAGCGAGCTCTAGGTGCTCTCAGTGGAGTCTCCTTACCTGGTCTTTCACAAGGACAAGGTTGTCCTTCAACCTCACCAGGACTTCCTTTCAGATGGTTGTATCAGACCTGGATGCTCCTAGAGTGATAGTGTTGGTACTGGATGGAGTGGGCTCAAGAGACTTTGTGTTGGGGCTTGCCAGACGTGAGAAAAAACTGCTTTGTGAAAGGCAGCAAGTTTGCCCATACCCCAACCTTAGCTACACTACAAGAATGAAGAAGAAGCATTTTGATGAGGTATTGGCACATCTACGCGAAGCGGAAATTTCACATGGGATGCTGTTTCCTGCCCAGCTATGGATTGCTCACCAAGGAAAAATATTCATTTTCGGAGACCCAACTGAAGCCTTAAAATGGGCACAACGACATGCTCCTGTATGCTCGCAGAAAGCTGAAGACTGACTCGGATCGAGAGGAAGAAGGTGCATCCTGAGATTTTTGATGTCCCATCTTTCAGGTTTGCCTTGCATATTCGCACAGTGGACTTTGTCTGGATTTTCCATTTCCTTGTATGAGCTGCCTTATCAAATGTTAAATACCTGTAATGTTGGTGGGGGCACATGTCTAATTCTCATTAGCAGCCTAGCCTCTCCTCTGTTATTCTTTGTCCTTGTCTATAGGAGTACAGTTAGCTGTTCCACCAGTTTTTGGTGAAAATGATGTTTTGGGACTCAAGTCCAATACGGGGGAAGGGGTGACGGCTGTTTAAATAATTGATTTTTTGTTTTGCAGATCTGCAAATACATATGTTGTCTTCATTTATTTTAATTATTGGTTTGCTGATATTTCCAATAGTTTTATAGAATATTTAAAATATAACACACTGCGCCATAGGCTCATTTTTAGTTTTGGCCCTTGGGGCACATATTATGATTTTGTCTCTGTATGTATTTTGGATATACCAATAAACATATAGTTTAAAAAAATCATATCAGAGTTTTAACTTAAACAGGTAATTAACTTACTGGTGTACTTTATCAACCTGACCTTGGAGTCCGATCGCAGGACCCATACTCTGGACCTGGGGAGGGTGCTCTCTTACTATAAGGAGTGTACATCTGGAATTCGGGGAGAGACTTATCAACTGTTTGTGACATATGCTGAAGCAGCGCCTGGCAGGCCAGCACCAAAGCGGACAATTGCCAGGTGGATTACATTCTGCATCAACCTCTGCAATAGGTTGGCTGGTAGGGAGTCACCCAAGGGGCTTTAAGGCTCATTCCTTCCAACATACCACTGCCTCAGTGACTGCATCCAGGGGTATCCCCATTGTGGAGATATGCAGGGCTGCAACTTGGAGTTAAAGTGCTCATCTCAGCTCCCATTACAGCAATGATATCATGAGTGGTTGGGATGCTGCTTTTGGGTCCTTTGTCTGCCAGTTTTTGTTTACCAGATAAGGGTGCACACCTTGCCCCCTCTTTCCAGAGGACTGCTTGGAGTCTGCCATAGTATGGATAGTGAACTGAATCCACTTGATGTATTTTTTCCAGTTTTTTTTATCCTCCCCTTGTTGCTGGCGGGACTTCCTTCCACCTACTGCCAGTGTGACCATTTCTCATCTGGCTGAGATCCTACCACGAGTCCTCCTGGGACTACCAGCCCACCTGTGACACACTACTGTGCTGCCCCCCGGCCTACCACCCAGGGCCAGGTATGCCTTCAGCTTCATGGCATTTCTTCCACGCACACATCTGGTCACCCATGGTGGAGGTGAAGGCTGGTGGTATCCCTGGGGTATGGACTCAGATCCAGGGTTGGATGTGGAGGGCTGGCAGACGTTTCCTTCTCCCAGCCCTGCACCTGATTTTTCATTTTTCTTCCTGCCCCCACTGCTAGTAGTATGCATTTGGATTGGCTACCAGCAAGGCCTTACACAGCTAACCCATGGGCATGCTCCAGTGGTCCCATCACACTGTTGCGCTGTAGTTATCCAAGTAGCAGTAATGTAACTGGATGTGACACCCTCCCTTCCCGGAGGAGGAGAAGAGCGTCCTGTGGGATGCTCGAGCCTCCTTCCCCTTGCTGGCCCTTTGACTGCCCAGGCTTGTTCCAGAACCTGGGTTGTTGGCGTTGCGAGTGGTAGCACTACCACTGCGCTGGTGGGCTAGCTCCATGAATTAACTTTACTAGAAATATAGGTTACTCACCTGCAACCATAGATCTTACTTCGAGAGGGCTCTTGCAGTAGGTAATTACATATAGGACTGACGCCGGCCGGCGGCAGGACCTCATGCTGTTCTAGCTAGCAGTCCTGGCTGGGGACCACCCCCGTCAGGTGACCGGGCGTCATATGAGCGTCGGTATAAAGGCTGGTCCCGGACGCCCGCCTTCAGTTCTTTCCCGCCGCTAGCTCGTGCAGCGTCATGGTTAAGTTCTTACCACTCAGTCCTGTTACTTCGTCGGTTTTCGAACAAGTTTTAGTATAAATTTTATTCTTCTTCGTCAGGTGAGCGTCGGTTTTATGCGTCCCTTCAAAGAATAAGTGTGACTCGTGTGGGCCTAACTGCCTCACAAAAGCGGTCACTCCCTCTGCCTTTTCTGCTTAGGCCCTGACCACGTGGTGACAAGTGTCCGCACTGCCTTCCGGTTCAGCGGCCACCTGCAGATGGCGCCAGCAGTCCCTCGAAGCCCATCTCCTCAAAAAGAAGATGTCTGCGATGGAGAAGGTTGAAGAAACTTCGTGAAGTCGACCTCCCTGAAGGGCATAAGAAGCGGGACAAGGAAAGGCACCGGAGAAAGCCTCCTCCTCGCGTCCGCGGAGTCGTGGACAAAATGCTATCCTCGAGGGATCGCCCAACAGCAGCCTCCAAGGCTTTGGAGGCGTCAGCCCGCCCGTCAGGTTTGCGTTCGAGCCACTTGGTGTCTCCGGGCAAAGAGTCTCTAGCCCCCAGTACCGCCGCAGGCCTAGCAGCCCTACTGGTGCGGGCACCTCCCTTAAGCGGACGTTAGCTCCTCTGGCGATGCGGGAGAAGGCGCTAGGGCTCGACCCTTGGCGGCGCACGGCGATCCCCCTCGGACCGGGCCTCCTCTCATACTCGGCCTGCCTCCGACGAGGACCCCGAGTCGGACGCCGGCCCTCTGGCGTCCGCTGGGATTCTCCCTATAAGCCACACGTCGACTCCTCTGATGTGCGCCGGGCCTCGGAGCCTACGGCAGACCCTGCCGCATCTGTCGTACCAGGCTCCCCGCAGTCTTCGCTGCCGTCAGGGGAGCCCCAGTCCCCCCTGCCCGACCCCGGGGATTTCTCCCCTCCCTCCCCGGACGAGGCTCGGGACCCTGGGCTACCGTCCGATCCTCTTCCTGAAGAGCCGGATCTGACGCCGGCTCCCCTGACGCCGGCCCCGACACCAGCCCCGCCGACGCCGGTTCCGACACCGGCGGGGGATATTCCTCTTCCATCGGGCCCTCCACCCCATGGGCCTATCCCGACTGATCTGCCCGTGGAGTACCCGGCTTGGCCGTCTGCTCCGGCAGCTCCTCCAGTGCCTGGGCATCCGCCGTCATATCCGACGCTGGTTTTCCCAGGTTCGCAGTATCCTGCGCCGCAGTACCCGGTGCTGACTCCTTTGACACCGCAGTACCCGGCTCCGGTATACCCGCAGCCGGGTTACGGATACTCCCCCTACGGATTTCCTCCATACACCTATCCTCCTCCCCGCCCCTAGGCGCGGTGGATCTTCAGAGACTCTTGCCTCCTGGTGGGCTGAGGCCAGGCTCAGCTCACCAAGACAGTCGAGCCATCTTGAAGCGGCGGTGCCACCCTCGGCTCCCGTACGCCCCAGACAGCACACTCCCTCTCCTCCTCCAGTCCCGGGCTTTACCCTCGGGATCCAGAGAGGGGCAGGACACACGTTCTGGGATCCCCCCCAAGGAACCCGTTCCTCCCCCTAGTCGAGTTAGGGAGTCTTACTCTGCTTCAGATTCTTTCTCCCCTTCTCTCTCGGACTCCTCGGAGGTTTCCGGTGGATGTTCCGAGAAAGACGACGAGCCATGCTCTCCGTCCAAACCCCGGCCGAGGACTCCTCCGAAGTCTCCTCCGGAGGATCCTTCCTTCAGGAGTTGCTCAGGAAGATCCAGGAGGTCCATCAGTGGCACTCCTTAGAGGCCAGATCCTCAGCAGGTTAAACTCGCTGAACATCTGGACTTACCCCTTACGGCTCCTACCCTAGTACCACCCTGGATCGAGCCTCACGCTCACCTTGTTTCCACGATTTGGAAGCAACCATCGGCTTTAGCCCCTCTTCCCAGGAAGTCGAACAGGCTATACCAGGCTCCAGAGGGTGTAGACTTTTTAGACTCTCACCCCTGTGCAGACTCCGTTGTGATTAGCGCTGCTCACGGCCGGTCAGCACACCCGAAACACTTGAGCTCGTCTCCCCCGGATAAGGAATCTCGCCTTCTGGATCAGTATGGAAGGAAGATCTATGCTTCTTCCACACTGGGGATTAGGAGCTCTGAACTATTAGCACATATGGGGATTACAGAAGGCCGTCCCTTACCCAGGTGGAATCTAAGATCAACTCTTTGCCTGACTCCCAAGTCAGCAGGAGTTGGCGACCTAGTCCCGTTCTGCTCATTGACTAGTACGTCATATTCTGAGGGGCGACCTCTGACGTGGTGGACACGCAGGGGCGGAGTTCTGCCTTTGCTGTGAGTCTTGGCGTCATGCATGCTCCGTGTGTCAGGTCTGGTCCCAGAGGTGCAGTCCAGCGATCCAAGAAGCACCTTTCAGGGGTTCTGTGCTTTTGATGGTGATGTCAAGGACATCATTACTGATTTGCAGGAGAGGGACAGCCCTTAAATCTGTTGATTCAATGTACCATCCCCATCCCCACAGCACCGTCCCTTTCATGAGCGCAGCTGGCCTCAAAGCGAAACCTCAGGGAAGGTGGGCCACTAAACGTCGGGCCCCCACAGCTGCCAGGCCCCCGCCGCCCAAAAAAGCAATGGGTGCCCCAGCTGCGGCACTGTCTCACACCACCTGACTCCTTCCCTCTCCCACCGCCTCTGGTAGCCCCGGAGGAACCAGTAGGAGGGATTCTCCCTCCACCTTCCGGGTTGGGAGAGGATAACATCGGATTCATGGGTGCTTCAGATCATAGCAGAGGGGCACTCCATAGAGTTTCTACAGAAACCTCCACGTCACCCCGAACTCCGCACTCAAGGACCATCTTCCTTTGGTCAGGGAAAATCTCGGCTCATGCGAAACAGAGCTAGAACCACGTCCCCTCACTCTACGGGACGGGTTACTATCCACTTCTTCCTTATACCAAAGAAGACAGGAGATCTCAGACCTATTCTCAATCTCAGCTCTCTGAACCTGTATGTGGAATACAAGAGGTTCAGGATGCTTTCCTTCAAACCCTTTTGCCCCTGCTTACGGCCGGGCCAATGGCTTTGTGCACTAGATATGCAGGATAGTGCCTACATCCCCATTAATATCGCACGAAAGTACCTCAGTTTTGCGTTCAGGGGTCCACTACCAATTCCGGGTGCTCCCGTTTGGTCTTTCCTCGGCCCCAGTCTTTACCAAATGCCTGGCGGTGGTAGCAGCCCACCTGCGTTCTTTGGGAGCTCAGGTTTTTCCCTACCTGGACGACTAGCTCCTGGCGGCCTCGTCCAGGGAGGAACTCCTGCATTTTCTCTCCCTCACCCAGCAGGTTTTCGCTGGCCTGGGTATTACCATCAACCATTCCAAGCCTCACCTGCAGCCTTCATAGAGGCTCCAGTTCATCGGGGCAATTCTTGACACATCACTGTGCAAGGCCTTTCTGCCTCGGACAGGGCCTCCCTCAGTCACAGATTTCCCTCCTATTGGGCAGCAGGAGGATCCCGGCGAGTCAGTGCTCCGTCTACTGGGACATGGTGGCGGCCATTCGGCGGTTCGCGGCAGCGCGCCTCACATGAGTCTCTCAGTGGACTCTCCGATCTCAGTGGGATCAGCGGATGAGCGATCTAGATCATCTGGTTCTGATCTCTCGTTGATGGTAAAGAGACTTGCAATGGTGGATGGTTAGAAGGACCTATTCTGGGGGGCCCCCCTTTTTTCATCCTCCCCCCAATCAGACTCTGACCACGGACGCTTCAGGCGAAGGTTGGGGAGCTCATCTGGGTCCTCACCGAACCCAGGGCCTGTGATCAAAGATGGAGGTAGTTCTCCATATCAACGTGCTCGAGCTTTGAGCGGTGCTGTATGCTCTCCAGGCCCTTCACCAATTCATGCTTCCCGGTCACCTAGCTGTCCAAATGGACAACATGTCTGTGGTGTGGTACATCAACAAGCAGGGAGGGACTCGGTCCTGCCTGCTGTGCAGGGAAGCGATGAGGGTTTGGGATTGGGCAACGCTTCACAACCTTCACCTCACGGCGATCCATGTTCCGGGAGTCGACAGTGTCAGCAGACAGACTAAGTCGGCTCATCGGCTCTACCACCTGATGGGAATTGGACGAAAAAGTTCTGAAAAGCATCTTCCAGATTTGGGGGACTCCTCAGATAGACCTGTTCGCTTCCTCCCAAAACGCAAAGCTTCCAATCTTTTGCTCGCTCATTCCAGAGCGAGGCGCTTTCTGGAACAACGCTGTATCTCTAAGCTGGAAGGACAGATTCGTCTATGCTTTTCCCCAAATTCCTATGGTCCCTCGTGTGTTACAGAAGCTGGCTTCAGAAGGAGCGAGAATGATTCTGATCGCTCCTTTCTGGCCCAGGCAAATCTGGTTCTCTCTTCTACAACAATACTCAGAGGTTCCTCCTCTTCCTCTTCCTTTATCTCCAGGATTGCTGACCCAGGATCAGGGACCCTGGTCCATCCGGGACTCAAGTCCTTCAACTTCATGCATGGCTCCTGCAGACCTAGCTCAATCTCGTTTGGCATTTCTCCTAAGGTGGCGAGATTCTGGTGGAGGCTAGAAAACCCTCCACTAGGTCCACCTCACCATGAAATGGAAAAGATTTTCTATCTGGGCTCGTCCAGGAGCGTGAGCCCTTTTCCTGCCCTGTGACCATTCTGCTTGAGTACATCGTCATCTTTTGACCTGGGTCTCTGTCCTCCTCTTTGAAAGTCCATAGCGGCTATTTCAGCCTACCATGTCCCTTTCACTGACAAGGCATTTGCCCAGCTGGAGGTATCCAAAACTTTCCTCAGAGGGTCCTTCATCTCAGGCCCCCTGTCGGACTCCAGCTCCGCCTTGGGACTTAAACTTTGTCCTCGAAAACTACCTTCCCCCTCTTCCCCTTTGAGCCACGGCTCCGCGAACTTGGAAGTTTTATACGTGGAAGGCGCTCTTCTTAGTGGCCATACTTCTGCTGCTTGAATTTCCGAGCTCAGGCCCTGATGTGCAAAATCCCTTTTTGATTTTTCACAAAGAGCAGTTGCTCTTCACATGAATCCTAAGTTTCTTCAGAAGATAGTAGCGGAATCTTCCTTAAATCAGTCTATTGAATTACCTGCTTTCTTCACGCAGTACTCCAATCAAGGAGAATACCTGCTCCATACCATGGATGTTCACAGGATTCTGAGATACTACACCGATAGGACGAAGGATCTTAGAAAGACTGATCAGTTGTTCGTCTCTTTCGCTCACAAAAGAGAAGGCAATGCTGTCTCTAAGCAATGCCTATCAAAATGGTTGGCCCATTGTATCACTTTCTGTTATGACAAGTACAACAAGACCCTCCGGGTCAAGTCAGATCACTCCTCTCGTGGGTTGCGCCTCTGCAGCTTGTTTCAAACGTGTCTGCAGCAGACATCTGTGCTGCCGCACTTGGACTTCAGTCCATACCTTTACTAAACATTACAGTTTGGACATTGCCTCTCGCCGTAGAGCAGGCTTTGGGTTAGCTGTCTTGCAAGGCCTCCTTTCTTGAGACCTGCCAGCTTATTTAATACTTTTTGGAGTAGTTCCTGCTCCCGGTGCCTTTCATTTGTTCCAGACTGCTTGGGATTCTGTCCTATATGTAATTACCTACTGCAAGAGCCCTCTCGAAATAAGATAGTACAGTTACATAAGAACTTACTAACAGTAGGATCTTGAGAGGCTCTTGCAATAGCTCTATCCGCCCTCCATCCCCCTAGGCTTTTCAGCTCCTTTTCCATTGAGGAAATGTCTCTGCTTCTCTCGTCCGGGCCTTCGGGTCTGTGGCCGGGAAAGAACTGGAAGGCAGGCGTCCGGGACTGCCCCTTTATACCGACGTCGTATGACGCCGGTCACCTGACGTGGGGGTGGTCCCCGCCAGGGACTGCTAGCTAGAAATTTTTCCGTGGGGTCCTGCCGCCGGCCGGCGTCAGTCCTATATGTAATTACCTACTGCAAGAGCCTCTCTCGAAGATCTACTGTTACGTTAAGTTCTTACATAACTGTACTTTCTATTAGTGGCATTCAGTTCACATCCACACCGGGGGGTGGGGGGGCTTGGATGCACTTCTTCACGGAGACGTTGGTGGTGGATTGGTGTGGGTTTACTGAGGAGATGTTTTCGTTGAAAATGGTAGGCAGCTTCAGGAGAGGCTGGGCTAGAGTTAAGAGGAAAACAAGGGTCAAAAGAGGGGTGGACGGAGGGGAAGGGTGGATTGGGGGGGGCAGGGTCAGTAGTTGATACTGAAGACCCTGCAATACCAGTGGACTCACTAGACCTAATGGCCTTATTCTGCTGACTTTGTCATATGTTCGTAAGTTTGTTAACCAGCCAACCTCCTCTGGCAAGTGGCACTCAGTTCCCCGCTTCCAGCGTGCAAAAGATCTGATGTTACAGTGCGGAGCTGGAGGATATACCACCCAGATGGTGGCAGGAGTTTAGCTTGAAGACTTTCAGTGATGTGGCTGTCTCCAACAGAACTGCCAGTGTGTGGATGTGAACTGAATGCTACTAATAGAACTGCGGTTGCAGGTGAGTAACCGGTGTTTTCCGACTGCAGATTGCTGGCATTGCAAGCAGTAGTGCTGCTGGCTGTGCCGGGCGGCGGTTCTCTCATGCTTTGTAAATTCTAACCCTCCCCCGGACTCACTTGGAAAGGGGCAATGTGTAGTTCAGTTTACCATCATGTCAGATAGTCCAAATCAATCTGTCAATCTTAAATAAATGATTTAGTGCAAGTAATGTTTAGAATTCAGAAGGTAGTGGCTGTGTGGTATGGTCAGTAACACATTGTGCTATTGTGCAGAGAACCTGGGGTCACATTGCAGACCCAACCTTTTGCCCTAAGTTGGTGGAGTCTCCAACATGCAGCAGAGGTAGGGTGTACCGACACTGGTGAAGGGAATGGATATACCTGATACCGCTGCATCTCCTACAGTGACTTGGCAACATGCCAGCTGACAACATGCTTTGCCGTACATAGTCACCCAGGATTCTGCCTGCTGGAGTGATAGTGGAGGGAGGTCTTGGGAGACAAAAAGTAAGGCTGGGCCAGTGATGTGTTGACTGCCGTCATGCCCGCATGGGCTGTTCTGGGTTCCCACCCCACCACTGAGGCAGAGGAGCTCACCTCCATTTGTCCCCCTTCCCCCAGGTGAAGGAGCTCGACCAGCTCCTTCAGTACCTGGAGTGGGAGGTAAGCACCTTGACTGAGGGGTGGAAAAGGTGAGTAATTCTGCAGAGTTCTAGGTATTGGTGAGTATGGCACCCAAACAGAATGTTTATCTAGGTGGGTATCAGGCTTGTGAACCATGAAAGGTTGCACTGAAGACAGGCTCCTTGTTGGACCCTCATCTCTATCAGCTCCTGCTGCATGTTGACACTCCTTGAAATCACAAATTCTCTTGCCTGTGACATCACACTCTGTTGCCGAGTAAGTGTTTATAGTGTCATAGGCCGAAGATTATTGGCGGGATTTTAAAAGCTGTTGATACAGGTGATGTGCCTGTATGTAGCTGCACTTGCTGCGTCCGTCACCCTGTAAAATGCAGTAGGTGTACTTTGCTAAAATGCATCTGATTTGCAACAATCTGAAGCGGTTTCTTTGTTCCATATAGATTTTTATATCCCAGCTGTCTGTCTGTCTAGGTATATACTCTGTTAGCAAGGATATATCCTGGTCAGGCTGAGGAGATCCCTGCCTTTGTGTAGATGGCAGCTGGGGTTTTTTCTCCCATGTTTCTCCCCCTCTGGCACGGACTAATGCCTATATCTGTCTTACTCATGCACAGTGTTCCCACTGCAGCAGGAGCAAGTTTCCTGGCCCAGCCATAGGGGGCGCAGTGGTGGCAGAACCTGTCACCCGTCTTCCCCAGCTGAGACAAACTGCCATGCGGTAGCTGTCTCAGCCTGGTCTGATCACGGATGTGACGCTCAGGAGTCTGCTTCTGAACCTGGGTGATCTGCACAGCTGTCCAACACGCTGTTTTGTGGCCATCGCGGGTGCATTTTCTGACAGCATGCATACAACTGTAGATGCATGTCTTGACAGGGACTGAGTCTACCTAGACCCCAGAAAATGGTTTTAACTAACACCGCGGTCATCCACCATCCACCAGTGTATGCAAAACTGTTGCTTTGTGGCTTCCTGCACCTATTCAAGGTTTGAAGGCTGTCGCAGTTCCTTTAAAAAGTGTCCAAGATATAGTGCAGGCGTCATGTCTCAGAAAGTCTGACTTGACAGTTTCAATGCTAAACAAGATCTTCTTCGAGGATCTCTCTTTCATCAGGCCACACCTTTGGAACATATAGCTGCCAGGCAATAGGACCCCGCAGAAGCTTTTGCAAGCAGTCAGCCAGGGGCCACCCACAATGACATCAGATATCAGCATATACATAAACATGGGCGGCCCACCTCTCCTCAGTTCCTTTCCCGTCATCATCAGACTCGTCTGACCCACAGAAATGTCACCACTCATAGCCGTCATTTACTTCTTTCTATACATCTAAGTAACTACTTTTAGAAGTGATTTTCATTGACCTGTATGTCATCAAATGAACTCTAAACTCTTCTGGTACTGTGAGTGTGGAAAGAAAATCCACATTGGCGACTCTTAGGACGTCTGTGTCTGCTGCTTATGTCTTGACCACACCATGAAAGCTTGCGAGATTTGCTGGGGGTTCAGCTCTGCAACCAGGCAATGCAGAAAGGGGGCTCTGGAGAAGTTGTTAACTCCAAAAGACCATAGCTAGAATGGAGAAGCAGCTGCAAGAAAAATCCAAGTCACTGGCCTGTAGACTGATTCGTGATCATCGAAGTCCCAGGAGAAATCTTTAGGGAGTCATAAACACAAGCACCGGGACAAGGACAAGTCTTCCACCGCCAGATCCAGGTCAGCCCTGTGGACTGCAGGTACAGCCTTTGCTATTGGGTCCGTTCTGGCGGCGATTCCAACTGCCCCCACCCCCGACCGTCAACCAGACGCTGTGGTCGGGGCTTGGCGTAAGCGCTACCTGGTCTATTACAGCCAGTATTTCACAGTCATCGATGTGGACTCAGCCTTCACCATCGACCACTCCAGATGAGCCCACCAATTAAAATGGCACCGACACTCAGGCAGTCCTTTTCATCTTTTTGGATATGATACAATGTCTACTGCCTGGGCCCCCTGTTCCACGGGACCCACCGACAGGGACTTTGATAACTACCCCATCAACGCTGCAGTGTACTCCCTTGCCACATAAACCTTCTGAGCCACTGCCAGTGTTGCCGACACAGTCCTTACCTCCTGCTGATGTTACAGTTGATGCAAGTATGAATACAGTCCTGATCTTATTTATCTATTTATTTAAGAGATTTACCAGATTAGCATACTGAGCGGGAACCGCTCGTTTCGAGATGCGACCTGGGAGTTACAACATCCATACATCATACAACTGAAGCATAGGCAAGAGATGCAATGCAGTAGGTACAGAAGTGAGTCCAATAAGGGATTCAATACAAGCATACAAATGAAGCATAGGCATGGGATGCAATGCAGTAGGTGCAGAAGTGGGTGCAATAAGGGTGAAACATCAGGTCCAGGAAATGTACAGGCTGGACTATGCATTGGGAACTTACATACTATCTTGATTCCGAGTCCCTGGGTTACTAAAGCGTGAGCAGGCAGAGAACCGTTGAACCATTGGCGGAGGCAGCAGTTAAGGCCACTTTTACAGTTTAGGGCACGGTACGAAACCTCTTGCTAGCAGAGCTGGGCTGCAGGTTACAGTTACAAGTGTCTGAGAAATGGCCCAGCAGGAGGGTATTTATGGTCCTAGGGGTGGTGGGTGACCTAATAGCAGCAGGGAGGTCATTCCAGAGTTTGGGCAGTCTATATTTGAAAGCAGATTGTCCCTTTGTGGTATGCATGAAAGGGATATGCAAAAGTCTCGAGTCTGAGCCTCTCGGGGCGTATGCCGGGGAGGGTTGAGCTGACAGGGTGGAGCTGAGATATGAGGGGATGGAGTTGGACCAGTATTTCACTACGAGTTTAGCACAATGTAGCTGACGCCTGGAGTGCAGTGAGAGGAGATCTAGGGTTTTATACATATCGCAGTGGTGGGTGGTGGGGGGGCATTCTAGTATGAACCTACAGAAGGAATGAAAAAGGGGGTCTAGGTTCGCCAGGGTGGTTGGGGGAGGGGCTGCACTGTAGACCACGTCATCGTAGTCGAAGGTAGGGAGAATCATTTTGAGTACTAGCTCCCGCCTGACTGAGGTGGGTAGGCAACCTTTGTTACGGAAGAGTGCTCCTAGTTTTAGATAAAGTTTTTTCTGGAGGGAGTCATTGTGGACTGCGAAGTCTAAGTGTCGATCAAGCCATACACCCAGGTACCTGAAGGAGGTGCATGATTCCAGAGTGGTACCGTCTAGTGTATGGTAAGAGGGGGGAGTAGTTAGACGGGAGAGTTGAGGTTGCGTGCCGAAAGTTAGGGAGATGGTTTTCTTTGCGTTTAGCAGGAGTTGGTTAGAGCTAAGCCAGAGGCATCAAAATCCTGTTGGAGGGCAGAGTTTAAGGCCTCACAGGATCGGCCAGAGGCGTATAGGATGGTATCATCCGCGTACATTTGTATAGCTGAGTTTGGGCATACCAGTGGGAGGTCATTTAGAAATATGGAAAAGAGAAGGGGGACCCAGAACAGAGCCCTGGGGGACACCCCAGGTGACTGGGGGGGGGGGAGTGTGGGCTGATTTTTACTGCTTGCTTCTGGCCAGATAGGTAGGCATGGAACCAGCTGATGGTATGGTCGGATAGGCCTGTGTCCTGCAGTTTTGTGAGGAGTTTGGGATGGGAGACAGTATCAAAGGCCTTTGCCAGGTCAATGAATATAGCCGAGGTGAGAAGCCCTTTGTCCATACCTGAGGCAATATCATTAGTGAGTCTTAGTAAAGCAGTGGTGGTGGAGTGGGATTTGAGAAAACCCGATTGGTAGGGGGTGAAATAGGAGGTCGAGTCCAGGAATTGTGTGAGTTGTGAGAGGGCTAGGTGTTCCTGTAATTTTGCCAGAATTGGGAGAAGGGAGATAGGGTGGTAGTTTCCAGGCTCAGATGGGTTGCCACCCTTTGGTAGTGGAATGACTACTGCCTCCTTCCAAGCAGTTGGAATTTGGGCTGAGGAGAAGGAACGGTTGAGGAGGTCGGCTAGGGGAGCTGCAATAGCAGGGGCAGATAGGTGTAGGAGTTTCGCATCAAGGCCTAAAGGGCACTTTCCTTTATTTGGGTTAAGGGAGCGTAGGGCGGCTAAGACTTCTGAGGTTGGGACCGGCCGGAAGAGAACTTGGTGGCATGGGGGGTGCTGGCAAGCAGCAGAGGGGATGGGTGCGGGAGTGGGGTATGTAGGTTTGACAGGAGAGACTTTGTGCAGTTGGTGAAATAGTTATTAAAAGTTGAGGCAACTTCGACTGGACTGGATACATTTTTGCCCAGAATAGTGAGAGTAGGGGTTGGCGGCTGAGTAGGCGGAGTGAGCAAGGATTTAATAGATTTCCAAAATTTGGATGGATGGCTAAGATTAGAGGAAAGGGCCGCACGGAAGTAGCTATTTTTTGCCTGTCTTATGGCTTTGGTACAGTTGTTTCGGAGGGTACGGTAATGCTGCAGGGATTCCAGGGTGCCTGATTGCCTAAGTTTTTTCCATGCCTGGTCCCTTGCGCGACCCCTGGAGATAATATCGGCAGAGACCCAGGGGAGATGGATTGCTCTTACCCTTCTTTTTCTGAGGGGGGCGTGATGATCCCATACAGCAAGAAATTGGTTACTGAACGCGGTGTAAGCAAGGTCGATGGTAGGAGCCAGTTTGATGAGCGACCAATCGGCTGAGGTGAGATCATTTAGTAGGGAGTTGAGACAGAGAGAATTGAATGCTCTTGTGCGGAGTGCCCGTGGTGGGAGATGGTGGGTGGGTCTATGCACCTTTCTGATCACGTAGATCATGTGGTGGTCGCTCACTGAGTCAGGTAGGAGGCCAGCCTTTAAGATCCTGTGAGGGTGTGTTGTAGGCGCTCAGTCCAGGAGGGAGTGGTTCGGGATTTAGAATTTAGGCGGGTAGGTTGCTCGATCTGTTGAGAGAGAGTAAGGGCTTTAATCTTGCTGCATAGTTTTGTGCAGTCTTTGTCTAGCTGGTTGTGGTTAAAATCTCCGAGGATATAGAGCTCCCCAGCACTAGCCATCTCTTTAAGCAAACCCAGGAGGTCCATTATGGTGGAAACTGGGGTAGCAGGGGCACAATATATCCCAGCTACAAACACCGATGAGCTCTGGGGTAGGACTAGTTTTACCATCTTGGTGTCAATAAGGGGCGTGTTACTTGGTAACTGGACAGATGTAAAATGGAGTTTGTTAGATAGATACATGGCTATGCCACCCCCTTTCTTCCTGCCTTGTCTATCCTGCCTTAATACAGTGAAACCAGGCAGTGCAATTTCAGAGTCAGCATGATGGGGTTTTAGCCAAGTCTCAGTTATTATGCAAATGTCCGGTTTGAGGGTTAGGGCAGTGGTTTGCAACTCCGGTACTTTGTTTAGCAGGCTGCGGATGTTGAGGTGGATTAGGCTAAGGCCTTTTGGCAGGGTTTGGGGGATGGGGTGGGGCGGTGGGCTGGGGTTTGTTTCAACATCACCCACCAGTGTTAGCAACAGGGTGAGGTATTGCAGGATAGTGTGCCATTTAATTTTAGTTCTGATTTTGGGGTTGGTAAAATTCGGGGTGTGGTTGGAGCTTGGCTTGAATAGGCTGCTTAGGGCGGATAATCTCAGGGAGAAGGATGGAGGATGATGGAGGGGTAAGGAGTCAAGCAAAGAGGCGGTGGCTGAGCCTGGCGTTTCTCAGTAGGTGTTTAGGGGTGTGAGGGGCCAGAGACTGAGTAAGAGAGAGATTTGGGTCATTTGGGGCAGGGTGGATGGGGAGCGAGACATAAGGAGTGACAGTGGTTAGTAAAATTAAAATGTGCAGGAGCATTTTTTTTTACTTTCTAATCAGTAGCAAGCTGTAATCAGTGACAGCGGCCTCTGCTGGAGAGATCTTATAAGCTGCAAGTCTGAAAGTGGGTTGATAGGTTTTGGAGAGTCACGAGTCACCTGACCTCTCCAGTTATCTATAAATTAGAGAGTCGACCAAGGGGGGTGGTGGGGAACCGGCGCACAGCGCCGGCGGGGCAAGACTTTGTCAGCGCTGTTCCAGGCGTCCCTTGAGCTGCTCGGCCACAGGTGATTTAGAAAACAGGTGTAATATAAAACAATTGCTTCAGCTTCCTGGCTCTTCGGCCGTTCGTACCTTGCGGCTGGCTTGCTGCCTGGGGCTCCGAGACCCGTGCGATCTCAGGGAGAGATGGGGGAGGGCAGTAGTCCCTGCCCTCACGACCCTGCTGCGGCTGGCTTGCTGCTCGGGGGCTCCGAGACCCATGCGATCTCAGGGAGAGATGGGGAGGCAGTAGTCCCTGCCCTCACGACCCTGTTTCTGACTGGCTTGCTGCTCGGAGGCTCGAGACCCGATGCGATCTCAGGAGAGATGGGGAGGGCAGTAGTCCCCTGCCCTCATGACCCTGCTTGCGGCTGGCTTGCTGCTCGGGGGTCCGAGACCCGTGCGATCTCAGGGCGAGATGGGGGAGGGCAGTAGTCCCCTGCCCTCACGACCATTATGATACAGGAAGATGAGAAGAAGGAGGAAGACTATGCTGAGAGCCAATATGTACATAGCACCAGCTCCAGTGTCTCCTTCTGTAGTGAGGACTCTGTAGTGAACACTCCTAGATCACCTCCAGAGGATCCCTCATATTTTAGCATGATGCAGCAAATGCAAGCTGACATGGGATTTACCTTTAGAGGAGTAAGATTCTACTAAAAAGAACCTGCTGGAGTTTTTGGAGATGCCAAAAACTCCCTCTGTTGTGGTTCCTCCCCTATTCTCAGCATTGGAGGATGCCACTTATGCAGCTTGGTATAGACCAAACAATATACCAGCTGTGCCCAGAAAGGCAGACAAAATGTATTCTGCCCCCTTTGGGAAACCTTTCTGTGCTAACCAGTTTGAGCCTGACTTGGTGGTTGTCAAAGCTGCCCACAACAGGTCCAGGGCACCTAAGCACCTCAGCTCTCTCACTCCTGATAAAAAGTCCAAGAGCTTGGACATTTTAGACAAACATACATATGCCTGTGTCTTATTGGGCAAGCAGTGCTAATTATCAGGCCCATATGACGAAGTATCGGAACACCCTCTGGAGGAAGGCCGAGGCTGCTGCACAGGCCTTGCCTGAGGGGTCTACCAAGTAGGAGTTAATGAAAACTCTTACTGCAGATGCTGATGTAGGAACACATTTGCTCTGCACAGCTTATGACATTTCTGATGCTTCAGTCAGGGCTGCAGCCTCTGGCATTTGCCTCTGGGAGGGGTGGCGGACATGGCCTATCTAGACTTCAGGAAGGCCTTCGACTCCGTCCCTCAAAGAAGACTGGTAAATAAGCTGGAAAGCATAGAGGTAGGACAGAAAATAGGTGGGTGGAAAACTGGTTGAAGTACAGAAGCCAAAGGGTGGTGGTTAATGGGGTACATTCCAAGGAGATGGGGGTGTCCCAGGGGTTGGTACTGGAACCCCTCTTTTTTAATATCTGTATCAGTGATATAGCAGATGGGCTGGAGGGGAAGGTGTGCCTATTTGCAGACGATACGAAGATCTGCAGTAGGGTGGACACCCCTGGGAGTTGGAGGCCATGAGGCAGGACCTGAAGATTCTGGAAGGATGGTCATAAACTTGGCAGCTGGAATTCAATGCCAAAAAGTGGGCAGTGATGCACATGGGATGTAAGAACCTGCAAGCAGCTTACACTGGGGAGGGGGGTAATTAAACCAACTGAGCAGGAGAGGGATCTGGGGATTTTAGTATTGAGCAGCCTTAAGGTAGATCATCAGACCAGCAAATAGAATGTTAATGTGCACTGGGAGGGGCATAACAAGCAGAAGGAGGGAGGTACTGATGCCTCTTTATAAAGCCAAGGTGAGGCTGCACCTGGAGTATGGGGTCCAGTTCAGGAGCCCACACTTATACAAGGACATAGATGGGATTGAGAGGGTGCAGAGCTCACACCAGGAAAACTTAAAGATAACCTGCCAGAAATGGCAACATGAACTGGGTATACCCATAGAACTAGAGCAATGGCAGCAAGCCTGCAAACAGGTGGCCCGTACCTCTAGTTCTCATCAATGGCGAGAGTATGCCTGGAAATTTCTAATCAGATACTTTTATACACCAGAGATCTCTAGCCACTTTGAGCAGAACGGGACCTCCTCCTGTTGGCGATTATGCGGTGAAAACAAAGCTCACTTAACGCATGTGGTATACGGCTGTCCTAAACTGACTCCATTTATTCAAACCTTGCAGCTCGAACTCCAATTGATCTTTGGAATCCCTTTCCAACTCTCCCCGCAACTTTTTATTCTTTTGATTTTCCCCAGAGATCTTAAGGATCAAAATATTCGATACCTTTTAGCTATCCTTCTTACATCTGGGAAAAAAAGCTGTAACTAAACTATGGAAGGCTCCTGCCCCTCCTACCCTAAAGGACCGGCACACCATAACAAAGCAAATCTACTATGTGGAAAAAATAACTTATAGACTGAATAACCGTGTAGAGATTTTTAACTCAAGGTGGAATAGATGGCTATTATACTATGCATTAAAGGACTCAGCATTAGTTCCCTGACTGAACAACTGGGATAACTCTCAGGTTCCCATCCCCCGAGATCACAATGGACCCCTATATTTAGATAATTGTAGATAACGCAATAAAAGGCCTCTGAAGGGTTTCCCGGTGACCATTAACACCTTCGCCAGCTGTTTGGTTCAGGGTTATATCACTGCAGTAATCCCTCCAATTTACACTTAAAGGGCATTGGCTTTGTGATAAATTAGGAGTGGGGAATATATATATGTGAGCCAGGGTAATCTGCACTACTCTGAAATAGGAACAGTCTTAGTTTTTATAATCTTACTGTATTAGCTGGCACTTTCTGATTCATATAGATTTCTTTCTATATCCACGTGAAGAGACTACTGAATTGATTGTATGTAATGTAAAGTCTGTACCTGATGATGATGGTGATGAAAATCGAATAAAAGGAGAATAACAAAAGAGAGGGTGCAGAGAAGGGCAACCAAGATGGTGCACAGTATGCAGGGGAAGTCATCTGAGGAGAGGTGGAGGGAACAGGATCTGTACCCATTGGAGACTAGAAGGGAGAGGGGGACATGATAGAGACATTTAAATATGTGAAGGGGGTCAATAAGGTAAGGGTGGGGAGCTTATTTAAGAGGAAGGTAGGGGTTAAAACTAGAGGGCATAGTCTGAGATTGGAGGGAGGAAGATTTAGGGGCAACATGAGGGGGCATTACTTCATGGAGAGGGTGGTGGAGGCCTGGAATATACTACCGGAGGAAGTGGTGGAGGCAGAAAAGGTGGAGGGATTCAAGAGGGCATTGAACAGTCATCAGGGGTTGGCAGGTGGGGGGAATGGGAGATCCCATGACATAGATAAAGAGTAAGGGGGGTGGGCAGACTCGATGGGCCAGAGGGTCCTTTTCTCCCTCCAGATTTCTGTGATTCTGTGATTCTTGGCTAAGAGTAGCAGGTTTTGCCACTGATGTACAAGAAGAAATTCTTAATGCCTCATTCAGAGGACAGAAATTGTTTGGTCATGAGGTAGAAGAGGTTTTAAAATATCCTCAGTCCTCTGGCAAGATGTTAAGCTCTGTATACTCTCTGTACCATACTCAACCCTGGGGTAGGAGCAGTGGTACTTTCTGTCCAGCTGGTGTCAGAGGCCAGTGCTCTGCCTTCGGGCAGCTTGGGAAGGGGAACAGTACAATTCCAGGTGCCCATTCAAAAGCACCTAAAGGTAGTGGCTCCATCCCTACCAGTTCAGCATGACTCCTTATACACCTCCAACCACCTTTATCTCCAGGGGTGGTTGGAGGAGGTCACTTATCCCTCCCCTTGGACCAGTGGAGGGAGGTGACTACAGACACATGGGTTCTGGGGATCATAGAAAAGGGTCATGCTCTGCAGCTTCTGAACACCCCTCCAGATCATCCACCGATGGTGACAACATACCTTCATATCACAATCAGGCAACCTCACAGAAAATGTCTGAGATGCCTGTTTCAGGGGGAACATTATCAATTCAGAGTGTTATCCTTAGCTTGTCTTCTGTGCCATGAGTCTTTACCAAATGCTTGGCAATGGTGGCAGCAGCCCTTTGCAGGCAAGGCCTATATGATTTCCCTTACCTGGATCACTGGCTATTAAGAACCCCCTCCAGGGACCAGCTGCTGCAGACCTTAGCCTGAACCAGGCAGCTGTTTGACACTCCTGGGGGTGATAGTCAGCATACCAAAATCTGTACTGATAGCTGACACCCTGTCAGTGACTGCAGTATATAGGGACAGTTCTGGATACGGGTCAGGGCTCAGCTTTACTGCCTCTGGACAGAGTCGACCGCCTGGTTGCCCAAGCAGAACAAGTGCATGACAGTCGTTATGTCTCAGCAAGGATGTTTCTACGCCTTTTGGGACTCATGGCCACAGCCACTGTTACAGTGCCACTGGCCAGGCAGCACATGTGGATTTACCAGTGGACCCTGAGAGTCCAATGGGACCAGCTCACAGATGGTTCTAGTCACATACCCGTTACGCAAGGCGTCCAAAACATCTTGGCAGACAAGTTAAGTAGGTCAGAGTCCAGGACGTACAATTTAGAGCTGTTGACCTCGGTGGTCATCAACCAGTTTAAAAGATGAGGTCATCCAGAGTTGAATGTTTTTGTGTCCCCACACAACGCAAAACTGCTGCATTTTTGCTTGCATGGTCCAGGGCCTGGAGTTTTCTGGTGAGACACATTGTCCCCTTCTTGGAAAGGAGGGTTTCTGTATGCCTTTCCTCCCTGCCCACTAATTCAGAAAGTACTACTCAAGCAGAAGATGGAAGCCGGGCTGGTGGTGCTGAGGGTTGAGGTGCTAGATGCCACACCTCACACCATGCTGGCGACCCAGGTTCGGTAACAGACTTGGGCCGCTGGGGGTCAGCTGGGGAGGGAAGGAGAGGATTGAGTGTCCGGAGGACTGCTCTCCTCGGGTGGGTAGCGGGCCCTGCATTCGCTCTGCAGCGGCCCCCGATGGAGATTGGGGGTGCTGCAGGAGTGATGCCGTGTCGAGGGGTGGAGCGGTGGTGGACGTCAGCACATAGGTGCGCAGACGTCAGTGCACATCCTCACTCCAGGGGAAACACACGAGGAAAAGTCCTGCTCCCTGGATAGGCGATGGCAACCTCTCATGCCCCACCGCCACACACCCAATGCCAGGCTTAACCCACTGGCTCTCCCGATTCACCCATCCTGCCTTGGTCTCTGCGAGTAGGGGAGCATCGGTGGGACTAAGGTAGATGGGGAGTGTCTGTTCCCGATTTCCCAGTGGGGCGGGCTTCAGGCGGGTGGTAAGTGAGGGTTGCTTGAGAGAGTTCCAGGGTGGCAGTGATAAAAAAGAGTTAAAAAAAAAAAAAAATAAAGCTGAAGATGGAGGGGCAATTCTGATACTCATTGCTCCCCTCTGGCCTTGGCAGACTTGGTATCCTCTGCTGCAACAGCTGTTAGTGGAACTCCCAGTACCTCTGCCCCTGTGCAAGGGTCTGCTCTCACTGGACCAGGGAACTCTGTCCACCTGGACTTGAAGACCCTACACTCACACACGGCTCCTGAAGACGTAGTCATAGCTCACTTTGGTGTATCACAGAAAGTGGCGGATGCTCTGGTGGTTGCTCAAAAACCATCCACCAGACATATTTGTTCCGCTTCACATAACCTGGGTCCATTTATCTGTCTGATCAATCAGGTTCTAGAGTACCTATTGTCCTTATCAGAGTAAGGCCTACAGTATTCCTTCATCATGGTGCACTTGGCTGCTATGTCATCTTTCCATGTGCCTGTGGTGGGACGTACGGTTGCTCAGCTGGAGATAGCCCATGCGTTGTTGAGAGGCATTTTACATATAAAGCCTCCCTTTCAAAATCCAGTCCCAGCTTAGGATCTAAATTTTATTTTGGAAAAGCTGATTTGGCTCCTTTTGAGCCAGCCACGACTTGTGGCCTATGCTTTCTCTTTTGGAAAGTGTTATTTTTAATTGCAGTCACTTCTGCTTGAAGGATTTCTGAGCTGCAGGCCCTTGTGTAAGCCTCCTTATTTGATTTTCCACAGAGACAGGGTGTCTTTGCATACTAATCCCAAGTTTCTTCCAAAGGTGGTCTCTGAGTTTACTGTAAATCAAACCATCCACCTACCAGAGTATACCAATCCGTTGGAAGCATTTCTCCATACATTAGATGTGCACAGAATACCCGGGTATTATACACACCATACAAAGGACTGCAGAAGGTCCTCACAGCTTTTTGTTTAGCTTGTCCCTGGGAAAGAAGGTGCCCCAGTTTCTAAACAATGCTTGTTCAAATGGCTAGCACATTTTATTACGTTCTGTTACAAGAAATACAGGAAGGAACTTCCTGGTGTGGTTTGTGGTCATTCCACCGGAGGCATGGCCACTTCTGTAGATTGTTTTTGGAATGTTTTCACTGCAGAGATCTGTGCAGCTGCCACGTGGAGTACTGTTCACACCTTCGCTAAGCACTGCAGTCTGGACATTGTCCCCTGTAGATGAGCTGATTTCGGCCTAGCTGTGCTACAAGCCCTACCATCATAAGTCTATAGGCCTCAGCCACCCAGACCGTTAGCTGTTGGTACTGCTTGGGACTCATTCTAAAGGTGTGGCCGGATGAAAGAGATGTCCTCAAAGAAGATGGAACATTTTCGTACTTACCATAACAGTAGATCTTTGAGAGAATCTCTTCCATCAGGCCATGCTGTCCTTCCCTCCTTCCCATTTTTTGGGGGATTGCAACAAAGGATTCTTGTGCTGCTGTCTCCATTATCATATTTTCTAGCCCTCTGTCTTGCCTGGTATGTGGAGGATTGGGGTCTCTCCTGATTCCCTATAGGGAGGTCCTTCGAGCGTTATCTCTGGCGGGGAACTGAGGAGAGGAGGGGCTGCCCACATTTATGTATATGCTAACGTCTGACTTCATCGTGCATAGCCCCGGCTGACTGCTTGCAAAAGTTTCAGTGTGGTCCTAGTGCCTGGTGGCTATATGTTCCAAAGGTGTGACCTGATGAGAGAGATTCCCTCGAAGATGTACTGTTAAGGTAAGTATGTAAATGTTCTTCGCAGGCATTAATGAAGCCTGTGGGGAAAAGGATCCCATTTTCATGCCGATTATTTGGTAATAAAGAGAGGGGACATTACAGACAAAATAGGAAGAAACTAAACTGTGTTCAGATGTAACATTTTTCCACCTTTTTCCTACTCATGTGCCATCAGGGGATTCTTTAATGCCAGGTAAGGTCTGCTTTTTCTCATTGGTCCTTACAGTTTGCTCTCTGTCTGGCAGATTGAGATCCTGATGTACTGCCAACTGACCAGCCGACAGAAGCTGCTTTACCAGGCACTGAAAAATAAAATCTCCATCGAGGACCTGCTACAGTCATCCATGGGGACCACCCAACAGGCTCAGAACACCACCAGCAGCCTCATGAACCTCGTCATGCAGTTCAGGAAGGTCAGTGCACTGATATAGTTTACCTCTGCCCCTCCCTGGTGGTATGCTGGGTTGCTGCCCCTTTGGCAAGAAGCAGGGGATTATGGGGGTGCTGGTTCTTGTTTTTATAACTAGATTATAATGGTTTGCTATCTTACTTTTTGAATCCAGTACCTACTAGTTGCTTAAGGCAGCGGAACTCTGATGTAAATAGCTTTGGTGCCAACTGAGGCTTATTACAGTATAAATATAAGAATGTAAATCTAGTAGTGAAAGAAGACCATTAGCCGATTGAGTTCTTTCCCCAATGACTTAGTGATATTACCCTGCCAGACATTTTTCTTCAGGAGCTACAAAGAGAAATCGGATGTATTCAGACTGTTTAACCTAGAGAAGGGAAGGCTGGAAAGGGTCAGGATCATGGTGTTCTGAATACTAAAGGGGTTAGACAGCGGGGAGTATACAGAAATGTTTGAATGGGTGAATGCAAGCAGAACTTGAGGAACATGCACTCAGGCAACGGGGGGGGGTGTCAAGATAAGTATGCTAGAAAGCATCACTTTACACAGAGGTAGGTTAACATGTGGAATTACCTTGGAAGCAAGCATGGTTTTTTTTTTGGGGGGGTGGTGGTTGAGGATCCTGAGGATACTCCCCTTCGGGGAGGGAGGTCTGTGTGCTGTGCTGCGCTGCCACCAGTTGTCTCCTATCCGCTCAGTCCTCACCCATGGGGCACCCAGGGGGAGGGGAAGGAAAAGAGTAAAATACTGTTTGGCAGCAGCAGAATGACTCATTCCACCAAAGGCCTTGCATCACCTACTGGGCTACCTGACACAACATCCAGACTAATTATTTATTTATTTATTAATTATGTTTCGGATTATAATTACCTTTGAGCTGAGAGCTCTTTTACAAAGGTTCCACATCAGTGGAAAGGTAAGCATACATACAGAGGAATGACATGATACAGAATTTCATGAAAACCATGGGACTTATACAATAATTTCAAGTTAAACAATGCAGTACAACATTTTGAAAGCCAAAACAGATGCAGGTAAGTGCTTTTGTAAAACAAGTCAGCCAAAGGAGGCATTGTCTAATTGAAGGGTGGGAGTATGGAGGGCTGGCAAGGGCAAGGTGGAGGTGTGGGTGATTAAAATATAGAAATGGGGGTGCAGGAATGAAAGTAGGTGGTAATGAAGGGGAGTCAGTGGGATACAAGGGCAAGCAATATTGCACAAAGTGGGGGCAGATCAGGGCTTGTGTAGCATACCGGATGATTCAACTTAGTAGGACAGTCACAGCCACAGAGTGCTGTGAGGTGCATCCGAAGCTGCCGTTTAAAGTGGCTGAGCTTTGTTTTAGCGAGTAGGTCTTTCCCAAAGGAGTTGTCACTTGTAGGCACAGTACCCGAAGGATCTTTGTCCTTGAAATGTGCGGCAAAAAGGGACTTTGAATGGCTGACTGCTTGTGTCTCTGGTGCAGCCGGGGTATGATGTTGGCTGTAATGTGTTCCAGACACCCTGAGGAGTAAGGCCCAGAGATGCTTTTTTCCCCAGCAGACAAGACTGATACTGCAGTCTACCTTTCAAATGGAGCCACCCCGTTGAGGCATATAGATCCCAGGTGTGCGTCAACCTTTGGGCCCCTGTGACAAGTCTACAGGCCTTGTTTAAAGCCATCAAGATACGTTTGAAGGTCGATTTAGCTGCTGCCCCATGCACTACCAGTCCATAGTGGAGAGGACAGAACTGTTAACTGCAAGCCTGAGAGCATCTGCCATCATGTAGTGTTTGTGCCTGTACAATATACCAATTTTAGCATTGACCCGCTTTGGCGAAATGGTCAGTATGGAGGGCATAGGATAAGGTGCTGTCTAGCATTATCCCTAGGTATTTGAAAGAGTTGACCAATTCTAGGGGGGTGTTCAAATTGCTGTGGATGGTAAGTTGGTGGCATTTGTATTTGTTACGAGGGGTTGCAAATGTCAGTATCTTATTTTTTTTCGTAGTTGAGGAGTAACACGTGTTTCAGACCCCTTGGGTTTGGGAAACTCGAGGGGGGGGGGGCTCCGCCACAGGAGGTAAACTGTAGGGTACTGCAGTGGCAAGTAGTAAGCCCCAGAGAGGGTAGGTGACAGGGCTGGGGGGATGCCAGTGAGCAGGCAGGAGCAGAAAAAGCAAACAAAAAAACCACATGGAGTAGCCTACCCCAGTGACTCTGTGTAAACTAGTGCTGTTCAGATTCTCAGGGCAGGACTAGACAGATTCCTGAGGAAGAAAGTCGTTGAGGTTTATACATCGAGAGTAGGGGTAACACGGGACTAGATAGATTCCTGTTGGAGAACGTCATTGAGAGTTGCACATTTTCAGTAGGGGTGGGGCTAAACTTGGATGTGTGTCCATAGTCAAATGGGTTGTAGCCACTATTGTCAATCAATCAATCAAATCTTTATTTATCCACGCGGGCACCATTGAGCAAGGCTCATTTGCAAGATGGACCTGGTCGTAACAAAAATAATAGTATAGTAACAAGGAAGACATAGTACAGTATCATACAGAGAAGTAAAATATACATATGTACAGAATAGTGTGTTGTATACATATATCCCAGAAATATACATCAACATTGAGCAAAAGAGCCTTTACAACAGATAGGTTCGTAAAAGGATAAAACTGGCATGTTCACTGAGAAAAAAAGAAAAACCAGGTAAGGAAGATTTTTCGGGGTCGGTATAGTTAACTGGCATACAACTGGGATGTGAGTAGCACCTGGCCATGGCCAAAGCAACAACTGTTTAGTTCCAGGGAAGGAGTCTGAGTGGGGGACTGGGACAGAAGAGAGATGGATAAAGAAGGGAAGTAGAAGGTTTGGGTAAGGAGAGTGAGGCGAGGGGCTAGGGCAAGAGTGAAAGTCGGGTAGGGTAGGGGAGAGACTGGAAGGGAGGTGAGATAGCAATGTGGGAAACAATTTCAGGGTTCCTTCACGGAGTGGTCATAAAGCGACTTGAAGATTCTCAAACTAACAGGACAACTCAGCTTCAAGCTTTTTTGCATTTCGTTCCACAATGACGGCAGTGTGAAACTTATGGTTGCTCTATTGAAACGAGATTTGACCTTGGATATTTGCAGGGCAATAAGAGTGTAGCTTCGTAAAGCATAATTACCTATAATACTCAGGGGAATACAATCAGAGATGTATAGGGGAAGCTTTTTGGTCAGTGCTCTGAAGGCCCATAGTATGGCATTTCTATTTCTCCTATAATGAAGGGAAGTCCTGCAGTAGGAGGGGTCAACGCGATGGATTCTTCTGTCACCCCAACATTATGTTTTTATTTATTTTATTTATTTAGCTTTTGTTGACCGGGTAAGTGCACTAGACAAATCCTGCCTATTTTCAGGCACGACCCGGGGGAGGGGGATACAGATGAATGCCAACTGACTTTAACTGATGTTAGCAGCATTGCTGAGGCCAGAGACCTAGCTCCCCCCCCTTTTTGTCCCCCAGTTCCTAGTGCTCGTTTGAGCATGTTTCTAACCTCAAGAATCCCTCAATTAATGTTCACACTCTGTGCATCTCTCTCCATAGTGACAGATGCCCCCAAAGATGGAACCTGTTCTGATTATGTAATTTAAAATACCGGTTTCCATCTCTGCAGCTCCACTCTGGCAGTTAACCAAATTTGTTTCTCTGCCTTGAGAGAGCAGTCACTCCCGAAGCTAGCTCCGGCATCGTGAGGTCTCCAGCCGGTTTATGTGTTTTTCAAAGTATTAGAAGTTCTTAAAATTAAGTGGCTGTTTATTTACTCTGTGTTAAGGAGTACATTTTTTTTTTAACTAATCTGGTCTCTCTGGTTCTCGTTTTGATTGACAAATTGTATTCTGAATTCCATAATTAGAACAGGTTCCATCTCTGGGGCCATATGTCACTAAGAAGATAGATGCATAGAGTGTAAACATAGTGAGGATCCCTGAGAAGAAACAACATTACTACAGCAAATCATTTTTTTTTTTTTTTTTTTGGCTCCCACACGAACTGCTGTTTGGGGGAAGGGTGGTGCTGGCGACTGACACATGCTCCTTTCCCCCTGCCTTTTGCAGTCCCTGAGAGTGATTATCAGAGAGCCAAGGATACTCTCGAACCCAGTGTCATTCATAAGCAGCACGTGTCATCTGAAACAAAGAGTATAGTCAAGATGATTATCTGGTAGGTGCATTACTAACCAAAATTCCCATCAAAGACAGAAATTCTGTAGTGTAGTTGAAAGTATTTCATAGATGAGATCAAAACTGAAGGGAACTCTTTATCAAGCAAAGCCAAAAAAAGTGTACATATGCATAAAAGCACAGCCAAGATAGTGCTAAGTTAAAGGCCTGAGTGGCAAGTACAATAAGGCTAAAGGGGAGATGGGGAAAAGGCAGAAGGAGAACGAGGGAAAGGACAGGCACATGAAGAGGGAGAAAAAAGGGGAGGGAAAGAACAGAAAAAGGAGAAAGAATAATAGGAGTGAAAATGTGCAAAGGTGTGCTGGAGAGTGTAGACACCACCTTTAAATTGTTCATTATATAGCCAAAGTGGCAATTATATAAGGGCTGTCAGGGAAAAAAAGGTGGGAGAGAATAGAAAGAAAGAAAAAAAAGACAAAATCACAAGTAAGAAACAGAAGAAGGTGCAAAAGTGCACTACTAGCCAAAATGGCTATTATGGACTAAAAGAACCAAAAATAGAAGACGGGAAGACAAAAAGGGAGAAAGGAGAACAACAGTAACGCAAAAAGTCAGAAATGCAAAGAAGTGCAATAATGTTAGAGCACAACCTTAAATTTGATTAGTTTTTTTAGCAGGAGTGCATTACTAGCCAAAGCGTCTGGAAAACAGTTCAAGAAAAAAGTGTGGGGGTTGGAAAAATGCAAAGTCACATAAGTAAATTACAACAACTCATATGACATCAAGTAAGAAGTAATTAGAAAAATAGTGCCGGCCCGCTCACACAGCAGTAGCGCTACTGCTTGTGATGCCATCGACCCCAGTTCGGGAACATGCCTGGGGAGACGGAGGGCCAGCCAGGGGGGAGGAGGCTCAAGGACTGCTCGACATCTCTGGGGAGGGAGCGGGGTTGAGGCTTGGCGCACGACTTGCCTCTAGCAGAAGCTGGAGGCACGGCGTGCACCATGAGCCAGTCTGAGGGGTTTGGGGTGTGACTGACGTCGGCGATCTGCGCCGTGAAGTCTGGGCGAATGTCATGCCCAAGAACAGTGGAAAATCCAGCTCCCTGAGTGCCGGGAGATGGAGTGCCCAGTGCAGACACCACAACTCCCACCTACCTGTCCTGATGGGGGCCTGATGAAACAAGAAGGATCTTGGGGTATACGGGCCCCACCTCGTACCTGCCTGGGGGGTATAGCCATGGCTCCATGGGGGGATCGCCCACAGGCTCCAGGTAAGGTGGAGAGCATGGGGCAGACACCATTGGTGACGCTTGATGGCACAGGGCTTAGGGAGCAGGGGAGGAGTATAAAGAGCAAGTAAAAAAAAAAAGAAAAGTAGTTTAATTTCTAGTTGAATAAATTTCTTATATGTATTAGAAAAAAATCTATATTTATTACAAGAAGTAGTAAAAGACCACTTAAAGTATTATAGGATAGCCAGCCCGGTGGCGCTGAGGGTTGAGGCATCCGCCTTACCTCACGTCATGCTGGTGTACCATGTTCGGGAGTGGACTCGGGTCGCCGGGGCTCGGCCGAGGAGGAGAGGATCGAGTGTCCGATGGACTACTCTCCTCTTCTCTTCTGAGGAGGGGTGGGTTGTGACTCTCGCAGTTCTGACAGCTCCCAATGGAGACTGGGAGCATCGCAACTAGCAGGGTCACATCGAGGAGCATGGAAGCAACGGCGGGCATCCTGTAGGTCGGTGTGGGTGCGCACCCATCACACGCCGGATGTCATTGCACGTTCATGCCTCCGGGACCAAAAAAAAGAGGAAAAGCCCTGGCACCCAAGAAGGCGAAGGCAGGTCCTTAGGACCAGCCCCCATGCTCAGTGCCGGACCAATCCCAGATGATCTCTGGTTCTCCTCCACGCTCCGGCTGCACTCTAGATTGTAGATAGCATGCCAGTTAGGAGTTGGCGGCACCACCTCGGGGGTTCAGAGCGGGGGGGGATGACGAGTCGGGTGAGGTAGGGTAACACCCCGGGATCAGAGGTTTGGTCTGGGATGGGGTTTTCAGGCAAGCAGGAGAAGACTGATGTCCCCGTGTCCTGCCCGGAGAGAAATCCTAAGGGGCCAGTGAAGGAGCATAAAGAAAATCAAAAAAAAGTATTATAGGATCTTCATTGAGGATATCTCTTTCATCAGGTCACACCTGTGGAACTATACCTGCCAGGCACTAGGACAATACAGACACTTTTTTGCTAGCAGTCTTTCAGGATCTGCTCATGACAAGGTCATATGCTGATGTCCTTTACTCTGCATTGACGTGGGCAGCCCTGCACCCTCCTCAGTTCATTTCCTGATGTCAACCATCTACGCCCGACTCCACGGAGCACCGTCACTTCAATCAACCAAAATAAAACTTCATGTTTACTATTTTATTATTTTTCTCCCTAGTTGCTATCACTTTTTTCAAAGTTATTTTTGCCATGTTGTATGTTGAAGGTTGATGCCGCTAAACTCTTCAGACTCTGCAAGTGTGGAAAGAAAATCTCTGGCAGTGAAGAGCACGGCACCTACATTCTCTGTCTCGGCGAAGCCCATGACATCCAAGCCTGTGAGATTGGCCATGGATTCAACCAGGCTACTCAGTGATGCCGCCTGAAGGCTCTGCAGACTTTTCTCCTGGAACAGAAGGTAGCCCACATGGAGAAGGACCTTCAGGCGGGAGCTTCCTACACATCGCTGAGTCTGTTCTCGGGCTCCCATTCTTCTAAGGCCTAGGACGAATCTGGGACAGGGAGGGGAGTAGAGAGAAATCCCCCCCCCCGCAACCGTGCACTCACGGTCACCGCTCCATGTGGCGCTGACTGCTATCTCCTTGTCCGCTTCGGTGGCGACCCTTCCTACCACCCACACCCTCTCTTCCACATGGTCAGTTTCAGCAGTGAGTCCTGCCAGGCTTTCCATGGCCGGCGATGGCGTGGTGACACTGGGTCTTCTGACACCCTTGCCATTGTTGCATGCCTGAAGCTAAGACCTCTCTCTTAAGGTTTGCTGACAGCAGGCTCCAACGGACTATCTTTGGCCAGTGCCAGCTCTTCGACGTCAGGGCTTTTGTTTCTCCCATCGACGCTGCAAGCTACTCTGCTGATGCCAGGGCCTCAGTTTCCACCATTGATGCTGTTAGCTGTTCCTCCGATGCCGGGACTCCAGCATACACCATTGGGTGTTCTCAACCTGACTCCGGCTCCTCACTTTTCTGCTGTGTGCCGATGCTGGGGGTCCAGAACCCCCCCCCCCGGCCATGATGCTAAGCGCTCTGGTGATGCCAGCTCCTGTAGACATACAGATGGTGCTTTCCTCCTTTGTGGAGGTTATTCAGCACCTGTTTCCTCCTCCGGGCCCAACACCGCTGGGGTCTATTAGGCCTGCTCCGTCGCCGCCGACTACTATGGTGACGTGCTATACATGCTCCAGGGTGTTGACATCTTTACCATCTCTCCATTACTTGGAGCCCGTCGATGAGGATCAGGAGTACAGTCCTGACCTCATCCCACAGGAGCAGGAGGAAGAGGAGAAAGATGGGGATAGGAGCCCATCCATGTCCAATTACACTATTTCCTCAGGGAGTGAGGAGTCCACCAAGTATACCCTGAGGTCTCCCTCTGATGACCCCTCCTTTGTCTTCATTATTAGACAACTCCAGTTAGCAATGGGGTCTGAGGCTGAGGAGCAAGATGTTACCAAGAGAAACCTGGTAGACTGTCTGGAACTACCGGACTCTTCCCCATTATTATTCCTCCTTTACCGGCTGCATTGGAGGATGCCACAATGGCCGCTTGGTACAGGCTGGCAGTGATCACTGCCATTCCTAGGAAGGCAGACAAATTGTACCAAGCTCCCTTTGGGAAACCTTTCTTCGCAGGGCAGCTTCAGGCTGACTCAATGGTCATCAGTGTTGCCTGCCATCGGTCTAAGAGGCCCCAACATCTCGGTTCCCTCCCCCCGATAGGGAGTCAAGAAAGCTGGACCGAGTAGGTAAAAAGACCTTTGCCTCTCCTACTCTGGGCCCCAGGATAGCGAATTACCAAGGCCACATGGTAACATTTCAGAATACCCTTTGGAAAAAGGCCAAAGGCGGCAGCCAAAGCTCTTCCTGAGGGTCCCCAGAAACAGTAGATGTTCAAGGCTTTCCAGACTGGGGCAGACGTAGGTAAGCACCTCTTGAGTTTTACCTACGATATTTTGGATGCTTCAGCCAGGGCAGCTGCAGCGGGCATCTACCTCAGAAGGTATTCTTGGCTTAGAGTCTCAGGATTTGCTAGTGATGTCCAGCAATCTATTCTGGATGCTCCCTTCAAGGGTCATAAACTCTTTGGGGCGGACCTATAAGTCATCCTTTCTGACCTGCAGGTCTGTCCAGTTTCTTTACCACACTCAGGCAAGAAGCGGGCAGTGGGTCCCCTTTCGTCGTGCTTCCAAGAGACCCAAGCAGGGGGGCAAACAGCAGACCAGCAGGAACAGCCTTGCCTGTCCCTATCTTCACAACACGAAAGGCTTCAAGGGATGGAGGGGCGGCCCCAGCCTCAGGTTCCACTTCAGCTTGACTCCTTGCTCGACCCCCATGCTCCAGGACCCCAGGAGAGGTGGTAGGGGGTCATTTCTCCCTCCACCTAGTCGGGTGGCGAGAGGTCACAACAGATACGTGGGTCCTGCAGCTCATAGAGCAGGGGCACACACTAGAATTTCTGGAGCACCCTCCAGATTTCCCTCTGCATCATTCTTCCTACCCTTCGGACCTCATAGCAGTGCTACTGGAGGAGGTTCACATATTGCTGCAAAAGAGGGCTATAGAACCCATTCCCTGGGATCAGAGGGTTCTATTCCCACTTCTTCCTGGTCTCCAAATCCACAGGGGACTTAAGGCCCATTCTGGTCTTGTGCAATCTGAATTTCTGTATTCAGTACAGGAAGTTCAGGATGGTAACTCTACAAGGCTTGGTGCCTCTCCTACATCAGGAGGACTGGATATGTTCTCTAGACATGCAGAATGCTTACCTGCACGTCAAGTTTTGCAGTCCTCGAAGAAAGTACCTCAGGTTCCTGTTTCAAGGGAAACACTACCAGTTCAAAGAATTGCCCTTTGGCTTGTCTTCTGCACCATGGGTCTTTTCCAGATGTTTAGTAGTAGTGGCAGCAGCCCTCAGGAGGGAGGGACTGTACGTCTTCCCCTATCTGGATGACTGGCTCGTCAAAGCTCATTCCAGGGAACAACTATCTCTCACCCTTGCACGTACCCAGCAGTTGTTCAACGCACTGGGGATCACGGTCAACTTGTCCAAGTCAGTTTTGACCCCCTATCAGCGCCTACAGTATAATCAAATCAAAATTTATTTTTAAAAAGCGCCTTTCCAAATCCAAGACACCTGTGCATAATATAAAAATAATAAAACACATTTAAGACATAAATAAAATCCAGCAATAAATTGCAATTCAATAATGGCTTAAAAACCAGGGTAGTCTAAGCTAAATAAATGTGCCTTAAGTGCATTTTTAAAACTCTGGACAGTCAGGCAGTCTCGCACCCGACGAGGTAGAGAATTCCACAGGGTTGGGGCCGCAAAACTAAAAGACCGAGCCCCTTGATGTCCTTAAGCGGACCCTGGGAATCTCTAGCAATCCCTTGTCAGTGGATCGGAGAGGGCGGATGGGACAGTAAGGTCGAAGGAGATCTTGTAAGTAACTCGGTCCCTGATTATGTAGGGCTTTATAGGTCAGCAAACCGACATTGAAGGTGATCCGCTACTGAACTGGCAGCCAGTGCAATCCGCGGAGCACACTTTGTTATGTGACTGGTCCTAGAAGTACCAGTCAGCAGCCTGGCTGCCGCGTTTTGCACTAGCTGCAAGCTGCGGATGTCAACCTCCGGTAGCCCTTGGTAAAGGACATTGCAGTAGTCAAGGTGGGAGGTAATGAAGGCGTGGACCAAAGTTGGAAGATCGTCGGGGGGAACCAGATGTTTTACCCAGGTGATATTCCTTAGATGGTAAACAGAGGGTTTGACTACTGCTGCCACCTGAGATTTCAGGGTTAGGCTCTCATCAAAAATAATGCCCAGGTTCCACACCTGGTCTGAGGTAGTCAGCTGAACACCCCTAAGCCACAGCCCAGAGGGTAATCCAGCCGACCAACCCACCTCCCAATGATTTGGGTCTACGACCAGCACCTCTGTTTTATCTGGGTTCAACCTCAGCGAGCTTGCACTCATCCAGTCTTGGATCTCGGCCAGACAGTTGTTAAACACTGAGAAAAATGCATCTTGACCAGGTACAAAGGACATGTACAGCTGAGTATCATCTGCATAGCAGTGAAAACTCAAGCCGTATTGCCTAATAATCTCTCCCAGGGACTTCTGGTGATGTCACGGAGCTGCAAGGAGCTTAACCTCTAGTGCTCCCTACCTAGTCCACTTTGCAAACCTCCTAAAACCTAACAGCTCATCTCCAAAATGTCGCGGAGCTCAGGAGGAACACCAGTAGAGGGTCACAGAGGCAGAAATCATACTGTTGGCAAGGGTAAAAGCAAGGATGGTCCAAGATTAACAGGCCCTCCCCAGCAGATCTCTCTCTTGCCAGCAAGCTTCCATGCGCCCGATTATGATACGGACGGAAAGACTGAACAGCTTTCCCGCACCAGGTTCGAGACTGTCCTGCAAGAAATAAGAGAGTCCAGAAAGGAAAACAAACAGGAATTTAGAGCAGTACAAAAGCAACTTTTCACCCTAGAAACACGTATTGGCTTGATCGAGGAGTGGGTGGCGGAGTCAGAGGAAACTACAACACAGCTGTCTGAAATTGTGCAGTCCCTCCTGCAACAAACGGGAGAGCTTCAGTCTAAATGCTTAGACTTGGAGGGGCGATCTTGGCACGAGAATTTACGTCTTTATGGTCTCCCAGAGGATATGGAAACTACTCCAGTGGCGCCCTTTATAGAAAACCTCCTTAAAGATGTCCTTGAACTTCCAGCTACATATGTGCTCCATATTGAACGAGCCCATCGTTCACTGCAAATTAAACCTACTGACCTGACTGCCTGCCCACGCTCCATAGTCTTTAAATTGAGTTCTTATAGTGTCAAAGAAGATATCCTGAGACGTGCTTGGGTGAAAAAAGAAATTCAATATCTGTCTCACCACTTCTTTTTAGACCATGACTACCCCCAGGAGATTCAACAGCAAAGGCTACGGTACCTTCCGATTTTGCGGACACTCCGCGAGAAGGCAGTTAGTTTTCACACTCCATTTCCATCCCGAATGCGGATCTTCTGGGAAGATGGAGTTAAAATTTACTCCATGGTTGAAGAGGCTACAGAAGCTTTAAAAGAAAGGAAAATCACTGTGCTCAAAAACCGGAACCAGAATAAAGGGAGAAGCGGACTGGCTCAGCAGCGTAACACAGGCAGAAAGCGAGGGGGATCCAAAATATTGCCACACGCAGAAGCATTACGCAGAATTCAGAGCCTGCTCAGTTGGAAAGCGGGACCGACAGACAAATGAACTTGAATGGATAATCACCTTCCCATCTGCGCTACAGAAATGTTAGCGACTACTATCAAACCCCTTTTAGAGGCTCCCCTACTATCGGAGGACTGATCATTGGCTTAGTACTCTTTTTTTACGTATATAGCCAGTGTTTCTTTTTTTGTCCAAACTGATGAATCTGTGCAGCGGAGAAGTTTGTATGCAGCAGTCGACCAGCTTGCTTACCGCTTAGACGTACCAGCGGCTCCACGAGCTAGAACTGTTCTTTCTACAGATCTCACACTAATGGACACTCACTCAATGGGACTCTACCCCATTTGACTGTTGTCAGCTTCCCTCTCCTGGGAAGACCCAAAGATGACTGTCTGTTACTCCAAAGCCATGATAAGGGGAAAGGAGGGGGGGGAGATATCAGGGTTTTAATGTATCACCTATACATATTACCCTCTACTTTTTTTCCTGTAAAACGAATGGCATTTTTTGTTCAGGTAGAAAGTCTCTCTCAAGTGAGCGAGGAGACCTCAAGTAACAGTATTGGAACCATCCTAGCTATTAATGGTTTTGATTTTGGCTAATATTTCTGCACTCTTTATATTAAATTGCACTACAGTTGGTAAAAGTAGATCAGGTTTAGGACACGACAATTTTGTGCAGCCCGTGCCGCTGGTACCTTTGGTACTTGTTTTTTCTCATATTTGGAGCCCACTGTAATCTTGGCTCTAGGGGAGGTCTTCCAGAAACGGAAGCACTTGCAAGCCTCCTCGTTCTCCTTAAATAGAGGGAGGACACAGGGGCTAACTTGATAGATTAGCCCCCAGCCTTGGAAGCAACCAGTTTTTTATATTTTGTTAAAGTTAAAGATCTTACTTTGAGAGGGCTCTTGCAGTGGGTAATTACATAATGGACTGATGCCGGCAGTCATCAGGACCCCACAGAAAAATTTCTAGCTTGCAGTCTCTGGCGGGGGACTGCCCCCACGTCAGGTGACTGACGTCATGCGACATCAGTATAAAGGGGTGGTCCCCCATGCCTGCTTTCCAGTTCTTTCCTGACGTTAGCTCATGTCAGCGTCTCGCTGTAAAGTTCAATGCTCGTCAACCTGTTGTCGGTAGTTCTACCATCTTTTTTTTCTCAATTTAATTTGATAAATAGTTTACTTTTTGGTGGTGTATGTCATCCCCTACACCCTCCGAGTACAAGAATAAGCGCGACTCGTGCGGCGCCCAACTCCCTCACAAGGACGTCCAGTTCCAGTGTCTCTTCTGTCTGGGCCTGGATCATCAGGTGGAGAAGTACCAGCAATGCCTGAAATTCAACGCCGCCACCCGCAGACGGAGGAAGCAGTCCCTGGAGGCCCACATCCTTGAAAAGAAAATGACCTCCATGGAGAAGGAGTTGAAAAAGCTCCGTCAGGATTCTACTTCCCCCGAAGGCCATCATAAGAAAAAAGATAAGGAGAAGCATCGGGACCAGGGCTCCTTGTTCACCGCGACTTCGGCTGGAGTCGCCGTGTTACAGGTACTCCCCCGGGGGACCGCTCCATGCCGGCCATCTTGGAGGCTTCCAAGATGGCATCGGCCCGCCGTCTGGCTGGCGCTCGGGCCGCCAGGCATCTCCGGGCTTTGGGCGTCCTCCCGGTAAGGCCGCGCCATGCGGCGGCCTACTGGCTCGCAGTGGCTCTGGTAAGCCGGACATCAGCTCCTTGACACCTGCCCGGAAATGGCCACTAAATCGCTTGACCCTCTGGGGTGGCGCACAGCCCCTGTTCCGCCAGAACCAGACCGCCCTTCCTTCGTGGCCTGCCTCGGGCTACGGGTCCGCTAAGTCGGACATCAGCTCCTCCAACGTCCGCCTAGACTCCATCGATAAGTCAGATGTCGGGCTGCCCGACGACCGCGCGATGGCCGAGCCAACGCCGGATCCTATTTCGTCCGCTGTTCCTAGCTCCCCACAGCCTTTACTGCCCTCCAGGGACCCTGGGTCTCCTCAGTCTGACCCCTGGGAGTTTTCCCCTCCTTCCCCAGGCGATGCCGAGGATCTTTCTGCACCCCTGTCAGGTCTCCGTCCCACTGGGCCGGATGACCTGACGTCGGTTTCCCGGACGCCAGCCCCGACACCGGTCCTGCCTACACCAGGCGACATCCCCCTCCTGGACGCCGCCCCCAGACTGGGCATGCAGCCTGCCGGGCCTCCAGTTCCAGGCCAGCCTGCTGGGCACCCTGCCAGGCCATCTGCCCCGGCAGACCCCCCGGTCCCTGGGTATCTGACCCCATCGTATCCGATGCAGTCATACCCGGGTCCGCAGTATCCGGTGCCCCAGTACCCGATGCCGGCCTATCCGATGCCACAGTACATGGTGCCTCATTACCCGACGCTGGGTTACCCGCCATCCGGTTACGGATACGCGCTATACGGATACACTCAGTATCCATATCCCCCTCCTCCTCCTCCACTGCCCCCTCAGCCACCGGTGGATTTGAAGGAAGCTCTAGCTTCTTGGTGGGCTGAGGCCAAGGCTCAGCTCACCAGAGAGGCGGAGAGTCGTCTCCCGGTGATGGTGCCGATCCCGGTTTCCGTACGTCCGAGACGAGTGACTCCCTCCCCACCTCCGGATACCAGAGGCGAGTCCTCCAGTTCCAGGGCAGGGCAGGATATGCTTCCCAGAGGGCTTCCCAAAGGGTCCGTTCCTCCCCCGCACTGGGGAAGGGAGTCTTCTTCTTCCTCTTCTTCCTCCTCGAACATCTCGGATGACTCCGATGGTTGTTCCGACCTGGATGACGAGCCCCACTCTCTGGATAAACCCAGGCCAAGGACTCCTCCGAAGTCCCTTCCGGAGGATCCTTCCTTCACGGAGTTGCTGCGCAAAATCCAGGAGGTGCATCAGTGGCGCTCCTTGGAGCCGGATCCACAGCGTAAAAAACTCGCTGCGCACCTGGATCTGCCCGAGACCGCTCCGACCTTGGTGCCATCCTGGATTGAGCCTCATGCTGACTTTGTTTCCACTATTTGGAAGCAACCGTCGGCAATAGCCCCTCTTCCCCGGAAGTTGGACAGGCTGTATCAGGCTCTCGAGGGTGTTGACTCCCTTAATTCTCACCCTCGAGTTGACTTAGTCGTGATTAGCACCGCTCATGGTCGGTCAGCTAACCCGAAGCATTTGAGCTCGTCGCCACCTGACAAAGAATCCCATCTTCTGGACCAGTATGGCAAGATGGTCTTCGCTTCTTCCGCTCTGGGTATCAGGGCCCTGAATTATGTCGGTCATATGGGGGATTACCAGAAAACGGTTCTTAATGAGGTGGAATCCAAGTTGGACTCCCTTCCTGATTCTCAGGTGAAACAGGAAGTGGCTGGTCTTATCCTCTCTGCACATTCGGCCAGTCGGCACATTCTTCGTGCCATGTACGATGCAGTGGACGCTGCTGGTAGGAGCTTGGCTTTCGCCGTGGATTTACGGCGTCATGCCAGGCTCCGTGTGTCAGGGTTAGTCCCGGAAGTGCAGTCTGCTATCCAGGACGCACCTTTCCTGGGTTCAGTGCTGTTCGAGGGTGATGTCAAGGACATTATCACCAATCTGCAGGAGAAGGGGACTGCACTGAAGTCTGTGGACTCCATGTACAAACCCCCTCAAATGCAGCGTCGTCCCTTTCGCAGTCGGAATCGGCAAAAGGCGAAATGTCAGGGAAAGCAGGCCAGTAAACACCGGCCCCCCCAGATGCCAAGCCCCCCCGCCCAAAAAAGCAGTGGGGGCTTCAGCCGCCTCACATCACCTGACTCCTTTCCTCTCCCACAGCCTCTGGGCTCTCCAGAGGAACCGGTAGGAGGGAGGTTCTCTCTCCATCTTCCGGGTTGGGAGAGGATAACTTCAGACACTTGGGTGCTCCAGCTGGTTGCAGAGGATACTCAATAGAGTTTCTTGAGACCTCCTTGAAACCCCAGGTGGTTGTACTCTCAGGAGCATCTTCTTCTGGTTCAGGAAGAAATTTCTGTCCTTCTTTTGAAGGAGGCACTAGAACCCACCCCCCCTCCTCTTCTGGGATGGGGTACTATTCTCATTTCTTCCTGCTCCTGAAAAAGTCAGGAGACGTGAGGCCGATTCTCTACCTCAGCTCCCTGAACTTGTTCGCGGAGTACAAGAGGTTCAGGATGCTCTCTCTGCAGAGTCTCCTGCCCCTTCTTCGGCTGGGACAGTGGCTGTGTGCACTGGATATGCAGGATGCTTACCTGCATATCCCTATCTGCCCTTCCCAACGCAAATACCTGCATTTTGCATTTCAGGGGGACCACTGCCAGTTCAAGGCCCTCCCATTTGGTCTTTCCTCAGCACCCCAAGTGTTCACCAAATGCCTTTCGGTGGTAACGGCCCACCTGCATACCCAGGGGTACAGGTTTTCCCGTACCTGGATGATTGGTTCCTGGCAGCCCCATCCAGGGAGGAACTCCTACGCTTCCTTTCCCTTACCTGGCAGGTTTTTGCCTGCCTGGGTATTACCATCAACCACACCCAGTCCCACTTGATCCCGTCCCAGAGGTTTCAGTTTATCGGGGCTATCCTGGACACGACCTCTGGCATGGCTTTCCTGCCACCGGACAGGGCGGCCACACTCTAGGCTCAGGTCAGCCTGTTGTCCATCCGCAGCCGGGTCAGCGCAAGGTCGGTCCTTCTCCTTCTTGGGCTCATGGCGGCTGCGATTCCGACAGTCCCTCATGCTTGGCTCCACATGAGAATCTCTAAATGGACGCTTCGGTCTCAGTGGGATCAGTTGGTGGACGACCTAGATCCACTCGTTCTGGTCTCCACACCTATGGCTCGGGACTTGCAGTGGTGGATGGCTCAGGAGAACCTTTGCCGGGGAGTTCTCTTCTGTCTTTCTTCCCCTCCCAGACGCTGAGTACGGACGCCTCGGGCGAGGGTTGGGGAGCCCATCTCGAGCCTCACAGGACCCAGGACTCTTGGTCCAAGCTTGAGAAATCTCTTCACATCAGTGTGCTCGAACTTCGGGCTATGTCGTACGCTCTTCAGGCTCTGCATCTGCATCTGCTTCCCGGGCACCTGGCTGTACAGATGGACAATATGTGTATGGTTTCTGGTACATCAGCAAACAGGGAGGAACTCGTTTCTACCCTCTTTGCAGGGAAGTGATGCGAGTCTGGGTTTGGGCAGTGCAGCACGACCTTCACCTCATGGCAATTCACGTCCCGGGGGTCGAGAACACATTGGCAGACAGCCTCAGTCGGTCGTCCGCTCTTGCTCACGAGTGGGAACTGGATCAGGGGGTCGCAGACGATATCTTCCTACCTTGGGGAACACCACAGGAAGACCTGTTCGCGTCCCCTCAAAATGCAAAACTTCCCGACTTCTGCTCACTCGCTCCAGGGCGTGGCATTTTTTTGAGAGACACTCTGTAGACTGGAAGGGTAGATTCGTCTATGCTCCCCCCCCCCTTCCGATTCCCTTGAGTCCAAGGGTCTTACAGAAACTCAGTTCAGAATGAGCCTGAATGATTCTGATCGCTCCTTTCTGGCCCAGGCAAGTTTGGTTCTCTCTTCTGCAACAGTACTCAGAGGAACCTCCTCTTCCTCTGTCACAACTTTGCTGACCCAGGATCAGGGGACCCTGGTCCATCCAGGCCTCAAGTCCCTTCACTTGCCGTGGCTCCTGCAGGCAGTAGCTCAAGCCTGATTTGGGCCCCCGAGTAGCAGAGATTCTGGTGGAGGCCAGAAAACCCTCCACCAGATCTACTTATGCCATGAAATGGAAACGGCTCGCTATCTGGGCCACCTCCAAAGATTTCAAGCCTTTCTCGTGCTCTGTTGGACGGCTTCTGGATTACCCGCAACACCTCTTTGACCTGGGTCTCAGTCATTCTTCCTTAAAGGTTCACATGGTAGCCACTTCAGCCTACCATATCCCTTTCGTAGACAGGACGTTTGCTCAGCTAGAGGTCTCTAAGACCTTCCTCAGAGGTCCTCCACTTGCAACCCCCTATCCGGGTTCCTGCCCCTCCTTGGGATCTGAATTTTATCCTAGAGAAGCTTACTCTAACCCCTTTCGAGCCAGCAGCCTCAGCAGACCTAAAGTTCCTTTCTTGGAAGACTCTATTCCTAGTGGCCATTACTTGCTTGAAGAATTTCCAAGCTCCAGGCCCTGATGTGTAAAATCCCGTATTTGATTTTTCACAAGGAAAGTGTGGCTCTGCGTACCAACCCTAAGTTTCTCCCCAAGGTGGTAGTGGAATCTACGCTGAATCAATCCATGGAGTTACCTGCTTTCTTTACACAGCACTCCAATCATGGAGAGTACCTCCTGCATACTCTGGATGTTCACCGGATTCTGGGATACTACACCAACAGGACAAAGGATCTCAGGAAGACTAAACAACTGTTTGTCTCTTTTGCTCAAAAAAGAGAAGGGAATGCTGTTCCTAAGCAATGCATGTCTAAATGGTTGGCTCATTGTATCACTTTCTGTTATGACAAGTACAACAAGACCCTGCCAGGTCAGGTCAGAGGCCACTCCACCAGAGGGGTTGCTGCCTCTGCGGCTTGTTTCAAGAATGTGTCAGCGGCTGACATTTGTGCAGCCGCCACTTGGACTTCCATCCATACCTTTACGAAACATTACAGTTTGGAAATTGCCTCTCGCCGTAGAGCAGGCTATGGGATGGCTGTTTTGCAAGGCCTCCTTTCCTAAGGCCTTCACAGCTTAGAGGTTCTACTGGGAGTAGATTTCCTCCTCCGGTGTGCTTCTCCTTGTTCCAGACTGCTTGGGACTCAGTCCTATATGTAATTACCTACTGAAAGAGCCCTCTCGAAGTGAGTTAGTACAGTTACGTAAGAACTTACCGTAACAGTAGATCTTCGAGAGAGGCTCTTGCAATAGGTAATACCTTCCCGCCCTCCATCCCCTAAGCTTTTTCAGCTCCTTTTCCAGGATGGGAATTACCCGCTTCTCTCTCGTCTTGCCTTTTGGCCTCTGGCAGGAAAGAACTGGAAGGCGGGCGTGGGGGGAGCTCCGCTTTATACTGACATCCCATGACGTTGGTCACCTGGCCGTGGGGTGGTCCCCCACCAGAGACTGCTAGCTAGAAATTTTTCTGTGGGGTCATGACGCCTGCCGGCATCAGTCCTATATGTAGTTACCTACTGCAAGAGTCTCTCGAAGATCTACTGTTACGGTAAGTTCTTACATAACTGTACTTTCTTGTTGTAGCCATGTTGGCTTGTGTGAATTTTCTCTTATCTTATGGGCACCAGGAACCTACGAGTAGCAACTTTATGAATCAGTATCCTGCCAGGCTATGGGGAAGGGGGGTCATCACTACATGCAGGGAGCCAGCCATTTGTGGGGGGATATCAACCAGATACAAGGGGTATCACTTAAATATAGCACATACTTGTACGATATGCACATATAATGTGCATGGGTTAATTAAATGAAGTAAAATTCTTCAATACATGAAAAGAGTGGGAGCTAACGTTATATTACTCCAGGAAACCCACCTTTCCCAAGCAGAACGTAAGAAATTTGAACGCTTTGGTTTCTCGCATGTGGTGGCTTTCTCCTACAAGGGAGGCAGGAGAAGGGGGACTGCAGTAAAGATTCAACAGGGAGCCCAGTTTGAATTAAAAGACCGGATTATTGACAAAGAAAGGAGATTCATGCTGGTAAAGGGTCCTTTAGATGGGCAAATGGTCACCATAGCCTCTGTCTATTTATTTATTTTTATTTTGTTTTTGTTTATCGGGTAGGTGCACTAACCATAACCATGACTATTTTCAGGCACGACTTGGGAGGATACAGTACACTACAACAACAAAACATTACAATTTACAGAAACATCTTGGGGATATTCCCCCAGCCTCGGAATATGAGCTATATAGGTCTTTATTTTCTCAGTTAGCTGAATGGGCAGAGGGACAAGTCATATGTGGGGAGACCTTAACATTTCTGAAGGTACTACAGACCCAGCCTCCGCAGGTCGAGTAAATAAAACTACCAGAGAGGTTAAAAAAAGTGCTACAAGAACTGGGATATGAAGATTTTTGGAGATTCCTTCACGGCCCATCCCCCAGACACACCTTTTATTCTCAAGCCCACAACACTTATTCTTGCCTCGATTTTCTCCTGATTACTCAGGAGCAACTAGGGATGATGCATAGTATTTGGGAGGGAGACTTCATACTCTCAGACCATGCCCCTATCTTCTGAAAATTTAAATCACAGTCAGCCAGAAAGAAAACTTTCTGGAGGTTGAATCTATCACTATTGAGGGATAAGGAGGCGCAGGAGTCGATCAAGGACATGATATCCCAGTCCCTCTCTGAAAATGATACTCCCGACACCACAATATCTACAATCTGGGACACCATTAAAGCAATAGTCAGGGCAAGTTAATAAGTATATCAGCATATAAAAAAAGCAACCGGAAGCACATAGGCTTTCCTTAGAAAAGAAGATTAAGGACCTGGAGGAACTCCAGCGAATTAAAGTAAGCAAATTTAGGAGTAGGGAATTAGCCACCCTAAAGAAGGAAGTTAGTAATATTCTGGACTATGCTATAGAGCAGAAATTAGTATTCATGTGACACAAATACTACGATGGTGGTCCCGGATTTTTAAGACTAGTATCGGGCCAGTTAGGGGCCCAGAGGGTAGAGTCCACCATTTTGAAGGTAAGGCACCTTCTATCAGGGAAAGTTCAAAACACCATTAAGGGGATATCTGAGTCCTTCTTAAGTTACTATACCTCCCTCTATTCAGCAGCCACCCCCCTCACCCCCTGACCACAAAATCCAGAAGTTCCTATCTTCCCTCAATCTGCCCACCCTATCCAAGGAGCAACATGGCCTGTTAACCTCCCCAATACCCATTAAAGAGATAGAAATAGGTACACTGAAAACAGGGAAATGTCCGGGGTCCGACACACTCCCAGGAGAATTTTGCAAGACCTTTTCAAAAACCCTCTCCCCACTTTTGGGTAGAGTATTTTCATTTGTGTCTACAAAAAGGGGGGGGGGGGTGACCCCCCCATGGAATGAGGCCATAATCTCAGTCATACCCAAACCAGGCAGGGACCCCACCTGTTGTGCGTCCTATAGACCCATATCGGTCCTGAATACAGACTATAAAATCCTTGCTTCTATAATGTCCAAAAGACTTATTCAGTTTGTCCCGGCTAAAATACATATGGACCAGTGAGGCTTCATACCAGGCCAACAGGCCCAGGACAATGTTAGACGCACTATATACTTACTGGAACATATCCAGTCTCAGAAAATCCCTGCTCTCTTGCTTGGGCTAGATGCAGAAAAAGCGTTTGATATGGTCTCCTGGAGGTTTTTGAAAAGGGGGGGGGGTCCTTGCCTGTTTTGGTTTCCCAGACCAATTTTCCGATACCATTTTTAAATTCTATAGTAAACCCACAGGATTCATTACAGCTAATTGCCATATTTCTGAAAGCTTCCCCCTGTATAGAGGAACCAGGCAGGTTGTCCTCTGTCCTTTTTGCCTTTTATATTGAGCCACTGGCGCAATATCTCCGACATTCCCCAGACATCAAGGGAATCTCAGTGGCAGGCACAGAACATAAGTTAGCCCTTTTTGCAGATGATCTTTTGGTTTATTTAACAGACGCTGGATATTCCCTTAATATTAATAAGACAGAAGCCCTCTCTACCCTTAGATCTAGATTTCCTGTTAAATGGGACAAACAAACCATTAAACATTTGGGAATACAGATCCCCCAAGATTTATCCCTCTTATATTCCCAAAATTACACCCTTCTGGTGACAACCCTTATACGTGACCTTGGAAGATGGAATCTCCTCCCATCTTCCTTCTATACCCATACTCTTGTCACTTAAAATGAACACCTTGCCCCGCTTTCTGTGCCTTTTTCAATGTGTTCCATGTATTATACCTCCCAAGGAGCTTCTTTCCTGGCAGAAATCTCTCAATACATTCCAGTTTAACCAGAGATGGCCCCGGGTCAATCTCCATATACTATTCCTCCCCAAAACTCTGGGTGGTGTGGCCCTCCCCTCGCTTTCTGTCTACTGGGTAGCTGCCCAAACATGACTGGTGCTTCTGTGGGGTACTAGATCTTACCACGCAGCTTGGAAACAAATAGACCTAGCCAGGCCATTAAATCCCCCTCTACCAGCCAGCCTATTTTCCTTGACCCAGCTCAAACAGGTCAAGCATTTAGTCCCCAAAGCTACAGCTACCATACTAGAGGGTTGGAGAACAGGAACAAAAAGAAGAGTCTCACAGCAGCAGTTTTTGAAATATCAGTAGTTTTTGCTGATCCCACAGTTTAGTCCCCCCCCCCCGGGAACCCTGGTATAGAGCTCAGGCTGTGAGGGGCTTGGTGGCTCCGTGGCAGTGTCTTAAGGGATGTATAGTGATTATTTTTGAAGAAGGTCAGAAGCTATTTCTGGACAGAGAGAGATAGGCTCTACAACTACCAAATCAGAGATTTTATATTTAGTTAGATTAGGAGTAGAGAAAAAAGCTCTCAGCTGTGAGAAGATAGTACCCCATTCATTCAAATCTGGACTTCCAATCAGGGAGAAAAGGCAATTTCAATCATATACAAACATTTCATTCAGCAATTGGCACATTCAGTGGAGCCAGTCAAATCCAGCTGGGAAAAGGAGTTTACCCAAACATTGATCAGTAAAGACTAGCACAAGGTTTGGAAGGGAGCATGGGCCACCACCTCTTCCCCTAGGTGGAGAGAGTTTGTGTGGAAGGTACATGTGAGGTTCTTCTTGGTTCCCACAGCAATGGCCCTGAGGAACCCGGGAGCTTCTTCTCGATGCTGGAGAGATTGTGGAGAATCCATAGCATCTCATAAACATATCTTTTATGATTGCCCTAAACTACTCAATTTCTGCGACCTAGTCTCTCACCACATAGTAGCCATATTGGACTTTCAGCAACCCCTGTCTAGAGTCAACCTGTTACTGGGGATTCCACCAATGGGGGTCAAAGATAAAGCTGTCCTATACCTATGATCCATCCTGCTGTGCGCAGGATATAAGTCTATCACTAAGAGGTGGCTCCAGGTTACACCACCTTCAACTTCTGATTGGAAGTCTCTGGTGCTTACAGTTCAACACAATGAACAGATATCTTTTGCTTTGCACAACAGATTGGAAGCCTATACTTTCCGGTGGACGAGATGGGAGCTGGCTCATGAACAAATTCCATGAACTGGGGGGTGCTGAGCCGAGCTATACTCAGACCGGAATGCTGGACCTGCTTCACCCTGGTTTCAGTATACTAGCTATTGGGTAACCCCCCCCCTTCCTCTCAGAGAACCCCAGGTATCTACCCTATACCCCTACTGCCTGTTGGGCATCAGATTATATCTCTAGAAGTGATGAAATAACTAAAATGGTTTCTTAGGAAGATGTATTTTTTTTCACATACTGCTTTTATGTGTACCTATTTTTAGCCCATAATAGTTTTCCCTTTTTTCCTTTTCCTATTTCTTATTTGGCTGTTAAATGTAACGGCTGTAGTTCCTATCAGCCACAACATTTAGCCTTATTTTGTACTTAAATTGTATTATATCTGTAAATCTATATGTGCAAATCTTTCTTAATAAAGGCAGTATAAAAAAAAAAATCTCTCCCAATGGCAGCATATACACTGCAAACAACATGAGGGATAAGATGGAACCCTGCGGCACCCCACACGATAGGGAGAGAGGGGCTGAGGAAAAAATCCCAGACACCACTCTCTGAGTCCTACTCTGGAGAAAAGATCGAAACCATCTGAGGACTGTCCCAGACAGTCCACAGATGAGCCAAAGATGATCCATCAACACACCATGGTCTGCAGTGTCAAATGCTGCAGAGAGATCAAGCAAGACCAAGATAGAACGGTCATATGATCTCTCGCTATCAGGAGGTCATTTAGTACTCTGGCAAGAGCCGTCTCAGTGCTGTGTCTCTTCCTAAATCCTGACTGGAGAGAATCATAGACATGGTAGCTGGTCAAATGATCATCCAGTTGTGATGCGCCACCTTTTCAGTAACCTTACCCACAAAGGGCAGGTTAGAGACCGGTCTGCAGTTCGCCAGACAGCCCAGGTCCAAGGAGGGTTTTTTAAGGACGGGTCGAACAACCGCCTCCTTCAGGGGATCTGGAAAGATCCCCCTCTCCAAGGACCTCCAGACTATCTTGGCTAGGACCAGGTCAGGTTTCTCCACGCAACCTACTAAAAGGCACATAGGGCCAGGATCCAAACTACAGCAGGTTGGACGCAACATCTGGATGACCATCACAATGTTAGTGATTTCAGGTCGGTTGAATTCAGACTAAGCAAACCGAGGGCCTGACATCTCCTGCCGACCACTGCAGTTCCCATTAGAGGGGGTCAGACAGATGCCAGATCTGATTGTGGCAACCTTATCTGTGAAAAATCAAACAAACTCATCACATCGATCTTGTGAAAAAGCTCTCCCAGACTGGAGATGGATTGGAACGCACAATCTGTCTACAGTCCGGAAGAGCTGAGCTGGTTGGTTCTGCGCAGCAGCAATCTCCCTGGACAGGAATTCTGCCTTCTTATGGGTGATTGCTGACTGATAGATCACATAATGGTCCATCAATCTAAGTTTGTTACACTCCAGACCTGATTTCCACCCGCTTCTCTCTAGCCTTCACCACAGTCTCTTCAATTCCTTCAAGGTCTCATCAAACCAAGGAGACCTGGGACATACGGTGAGGGGACGAACATGAACAGGCACTATGGAATCCAGGGCCGCCACCACCGCTTCATTATAGGCAAGTACTAGATCCATGCTATCGCCCTGTATGCCCGATAGGTCCAGCACCGCCATAAGGTCATCTGGGGTAATTCCTTTCAAAGGGCGGTACTGGACCATTTCCGTAGGGGCAGACCTATTGGGGGGAGCCATGAAACTGAACCCAATGGTATCATGGTCAGACCACCAAGTCGGATATCTCCATCCCCAGGAGGAATACCAAGTCCAGTGAATGACCACCAATATGGGCCGAGGAGGTAGCCACCTGTGTAAGGCCCAGTGAACTCATTAGCTCATTAGGAGCCACGGTGTTACTTTTCTGCTTCAGGACAGGGCAGTACACTTGATGGCTCTGGCCTAGGAACTTTACAGCAGCAGGTATGTCACAACAAGGACATTCCTGAGACTGCTGGGCCTGTTGGCAGCAGCCATTGTCATGGTTCCTCTGGCATGGCTGCACATGCAGATTCCCCATTAAAAGTCCAGTGGGATCAGCACGCTGACGATATGGAACAGATGGTCTTGGTAACATTGCCTGTAAAGAAAGTGCTTCAGTGGTGGATAGACCCTAGCAATTAACTCAAAGGGGCTCCCTTCCTTATCCTGTCTCCTCATCAGATCCTTACCATGGATGCCTGCGAGATGGGCTGGGGGACTTACCTGGGATCTCACCAGACCCAAGGTACATGGACCATTGTGGAGAGTTCTCTCTGAGCTCCTTCAATATCCTTGGATGTATCCCATCTGGTCCCATTGCCTTGCCCACTTTAAGATTTGCGAGTTCCTTCAGGACTCTCACCTCTGTAAATGGACTTGTGTCCACCTCCCTTCCTTCGATGCTCCTGACCCTTATCTGTGGTCCCTCGCCTTCCTTTTCCTCTGTGAACACTGAACAAAAGTATTTGTTCAGGATGTCCATGTTTCCTGATCCTCCTTTCACATACTCTCCCCCCTTCCATCCTTAATCTTACAATCTCCTTTCGCTTACATACCGAAAAAATGTCTCATCCCCATTCTTTAATGATTGGGCTATTTTCGCCTCCATTTGCACCTTTGAACTCCTGACTGCTTTCTCTGCCTCCCTCTGCTTCTCCTGATGCACCTGTCCCTATCCTTCTCCCTCTGTGTCTCCTTATACCTCCTGAATGCTAACTTTGTTGCCCTTATCTTTCTAGCCACCTCATTTGAAAACCATAGTGGTCTGTTTTTTTCCTCTTGCTTTTGCTAACTTGCCTGATGCAGAAGTTTGTTGCCCTCACTATGGCCCCCTTTTATTTTCACCCACTGTTTTTCCACTCCACCCAAATCTCCCCCCCCCCCCGGCATCCCTGAGGCATTCCCCATCTTTGTAAAGTTGGCCCTCCTGAAGTCCAGGACCCTTGCCTTTATGCGGTTCAGTTCTACCACAGTTCTTATTTTGAGCCACACTGTATGATGATCACTGGTCCCCAAGTGGCCACCCACTGTGACATCTGCAACACTGGGCCCGTTGGTTAGTACAAAGTTCAATATTGCCCCCTCACGAGTGGGCTGTCCTACTAGTTGCCTGAGGAACGCCCCTGCAGGAAGTCCATAGAGTATCACTTACACATGTTCCATCACCTGGCCTCACTGTAGTAGTTTCATAAAGTCTTCATTCCTCCTTGGATAGGTAAGGGCTGGGAAGACACTGTTTTTCTGCTCCTAGTGTTGGCCCTTCTTACAGGATCCATAGGGCTATTGTATTCCTATAGGTAGTAGTTAGGTTGATGGTAGTTTTTTCATTTGACTTGCTAGCTCTTCTCCTCTATTGATAAAAAAAAAAAAAAAAAAAAAAAATAGAACGGAGGCAGTTGGGGCTTGCATTGCTGAATACCAATGGGTACATGTGGATGGCGTGCACATAGGGTTTATGCATCCATGCCAGCAGCCCCAAGATTCTAGCTCCTGCAGGGGTCATAGTGCCTTTGGCCCCAAGACCAAAAAGTGGTACTCCATGGAGAAGAAATTCAGCAGGATCTACAGTTACAGTAAGTACTGTAACTTCTCTTAGTGAAAATAAATATTTATCCCAAAATAACCTGATTTGTTTACCAAATTTATTCAGCACTAGTGTGTTATATAAATATATGCCGTATAATAATATATTTCAGTTGCATGGGAAATAATCAGGTGGGGTTTCCCACAGTTTGGAGGATACTGGGTAGATGACAAGGAGCTGCATCCCTTCATTTGAGAAGTGAGACGAACAGTTAAGCATTGTCAAGAGTAGGGGGACATCCTTGCTGTTTGGGGGGGGGATCTGCTCGTATCACAAGTGTTATCAGGTCCTGCATTTGCCACCATTGTTTTTTCTGTACGTGTGCTAAAACATTGACTTTCAAGAGGAAGGAGACGGCTGGAGACTTGACCCAGTCATTGTTTTAAAAGCCCTAGACAGTTTAAAGGCATTGAGAAAAGAGGCCAATCTCTGGGTCAAAAGCCACCTACACCTTGCTGCTTTGTCAGCCATGTAGGAACATCAGACTGATTTAACTCATTGTCTTTGTCTTCACTTCCCCCAGGTATGTAACCACCCTGAGCTGTTTGAACGCCGTGAGACGTGGTCCCCATTTCACATCTCCTTAAAGCCATACCACATTGCAAAGTTCCTCTTCCGACATGGGCAGATCAATGTCTTCAATCATGGTCGCAATCGGTGAGTTGAGAGACCCTTCCAACCCCTGGCCAGTCAATGATAAACAGAATCAGTGGCTCTTAGTGGGCCAATGCTCTCTGCCCATCTTATCTGTGGTTCAGAAGGTCAGTGATCTTACTTTGAGAGAGTGCCTTCAGTAGGTCATCACATACAGGACTAGCACCACCTAGCATCTGGCCGCACGGCAAACTTTTTCTAGTAATACCCGACGTGGGACCACCCACCCAATGTCACATGACCGACGTCAGCGTGACGCTATATAGTGGATGGTCCCCATGCCCACCCACCAGTTCTTTCCTGCCGTCACCTCATGTCAGTTGTATTGCAGACTTCCCAACTGATCGTCGTTGAAAGTGCCTTTTTCCCTTCAGTTTTCACCAAGTTTTTTTCTTCATGTTTTTGGATTTTCTTCTGTGTCTTCACCGAAGAAGAAGTGTTCCACCTGTGGCATGCAGATTCCACATAAGGATGGCCATGTGAAGTGTGTGATCTGCTTAGGCCCAGACCACCCAATGTCTTCTTGCCCAGACTGTTAGCCTTTTAACCAGGCCACATGCAAAAGGAGGCAGCAGGCTCTGGAGGCCCATCTTTTGAAGACTCGGCTGGCATCTTTAGAGAAGCAGATGGAGCAGATCTGATCATCTTCTTCATCTCCTTCCAAAAAAGAACAGAGGAAAGAGAAACATAGGAAGCGGGAGCACTCCGTGGAGGGGTCCCAGACCGAGGCCTCTCGGCCCTCGACCAGCAAGGCTTCTTCCCAGCCACTGCCTAAGGCCAAGCCGGCTCCAGATGGTAAGTCGGACAAACCCTTCTCTGTGGGTAAGTCAGCCGCCGGCTTCTCCGATGGCCGCACCGCGCTTGCCGTTAAGTAGGCCCCCGGCTCTTCCGGGGATCACCCGGCCGCTGGTAAGTCGTCTCCAGGCTTCAAGGACCTGCACAGCACCAGCCACTAAGTCAGCAGGGGGCTCCTCCCCCGCCTGGCTCCGTCTGGTCAGATGCCCGTCCCTGGTGGGCACTTAGACGCAGCTCACCTGTCGGGGCCTAATGGTGCTCAAGCCAACGTCCGGCAGAGCTCGGGGGAGACTGCCCCTCTCCCCTCTTCTTGTTTGCCAGTAGCTTCCCTTGCTCAGGCTGCTACCTCGGGCGATGATAGTGCGGAACCCCTGGACGTCGACCACACCTCTGGGTCTGTTCCACACTCTCCTGAAGGGGTTGCAGGGAAGGAGGCTCCTCCTCAGCTGTCTGGCCCTACTCCAGAGGCCCCTCCTATCCCTCCACCAGATCCAGCAGTGGTTCCTCCAACGCCGGACCCCCAAACGATGGTCTCTGAGCCTGGGCCCAGCTGTCTGCCCCAGCCTTTGGCTCCGGTGCCAGACGAGGTTCCTCCATCGAGTCCCCTTCGCCCGGCTCCGATGACGTATCCCATTCCGGCGTCAGATCGGGTGGTGCCGGTCCCGACGACAGCTCCTCCGATGCTGGACCAGCCACTAGTTTATACGATGGCAGGCCCTACAGTGGTTCCCCCTCCATCAGATCTTCTGATGTTGGGCCTCTACTCACGACCCCGGACTGTCCCTCATTACCCCTCAGGATATCTTGGGGACCATCTCTCGGCTAGTCCTCCTCCAAATTGGAGTGGAGTGGGACATTACTTCCCGGGATACGGTCAGTACCCGGGATTTGGCTATTCAGGTTACCAGGGGTATCACTACCCCCCTTCCCTGGTAATCCCTCCACCTCCTCCTCCTCTGCCTCCTCCACAAGCCCTGGCTCAACCGGACTTCAAAACTCTTACTCAGTCTTGGTGGCAGGGGGTACGCTCGGAGCTGGTTTCTGACCTAGCGAGCAGACTCCCACCACTGCGCTGTCCTAGGTCTCCGTCCCCAAGGGGTTCGTCTCCCTCCATGGTTCACGTACTGGGGGCCACTCGCAAGGATATTGTGCTTCCAGATCCTGGAGACCATCCAGATGTGGGGGATGATGATGATGGTGACGAGTCGCCGGAGGAGCCCTCGGATCACGAGTCTAAGGGCAGGGTTTCCCCCAAATCCCCAACGGAGGACCCTGCCTTTTCGGACCTCCTGAGGTCCATGCAGAATTATTTTGAGTGGGAGTCGGAGGAGCTGGATCACATGCGGCAGAGACTCGCCGAACACCTGGACCTGGAGTCTCTGTCCCCAATCCCTGTTCCCCCATGGATAGGACCTCACCAGGATCTCACCTCTGCGATCTGGCAGATGCCTCATTCCATCCCGGCTGTCCCCAAGAGGGCGAACAGGGTTTACCAGGCGCCCAAGGATGCTCTGCTCCTCAATGCTCATCCGGAGGCAGACTCCGTCATGATTTCAGCTGCTCATGACTGCTCCTCAGCACCTAAGCACATGAGCACCTCTCCTCTAGACAAGGAGTCGAGGCAGATGGACCAGTTTGGTAAGAAAGTCTATTCTTTGGCCACGTGTGTGCTTCGGTCCCTTAATTATGTGGCCCACATGGTGTTGCACCAAAAAGCTACCTTGGCCAGGCTCAAGGCCCAGGTCCAATCTATGGAACCTTTGAATCTGAAGGAGGAACTTGCCAAGGAACTCCACCTGTCCCGCTTTTCTTGCAAGCATGTATTGCGGGCTACTTACGACTCTGTCGATTCAGTAGCTCGCACCTCGTCGACTGCCGTTGCTTTGAGATGACAGGCCTGCCTTCGCATCTCTGGCCTCGCAAATGAGGTCCAGTCTGCGATTCAGGATGCCCCCTTTTGGGGCTCGGTGTTCTTTGGCGGTGACACCAAAGACATCATGACTGATCTCTGAGATAAAGGTCAGACCCTGAGATCAGTGTAGTCCATGTACTGATCGGGTGCCCAGCAACAGCAGTAGCCCTTTCGGAAAAGGACCTGGAGACAGAGGAAGCAGGCTCCAGCTCGTTGCCAGGGCAAGCGTAAGTCCACGGGTTCTACCACCCCTCCCACCTCCAAGAATCAGAGACATTCAGGGGGCCCTTCCTCTAACTGTCCTGCCACCTCCTGACTCCCTCGCCCCAACCCCTCCTCAGCCTCAGTGCGAGGAGCTGGTTTGGGGGGGGGTTCTCCCGCCATGTGCAGGAGTGGCAGGGCATTACCTCCAATGCATGGTCCTGCAGTTGGTGTCTGCCAGACACACCATAGAGTTTCTGGAGATTCGACCAGCCTCTCCACCAATCTGGTCATCCTACTCTCGAGACCAGACTCTTCTTGTCAGAGAAGAAATCAACTCTCTCTTGCTCAAGGAGGCTATAAACAGCATTCCTAACTGGCAAAGGAAAGGGGTTCTACTCTCACTTCTTTCTGGTTCCAAAAAAGTCGGGTGACATGAGACCCATTCTCGACCTGAGCAGTCTTGACCTGTTCATCGAGTACAAGAAATTCAGAATACTGACCCTCCAAAGCCTTCTCCCTCTCCTGCTGGAGAACCAGTGGCTCTGTGCTCTGGATATGCAGGACGCTTACCTGCACATTCCAGTTTTCCCCAGCCACCGTCGATTCCTGCGGCTTTGTTACCAGGGGGAGCATTTCCAGTTCTGGGCCCCTTCCCTTTGGTCTGTCTTTGGCATCTCGGGTCTTTACCAAGTGCCTGGCGGTGGTGGCGGCCTTTTTCCATTGCCAGGGCATAACAGTTTTCCCTTACCTGGACAACTGGCTGATTTCAGCCCCTTCCAGGGATTCTCTTTCAAAAGTTCTGCATTTCATTCTGGATCTGTTCTCCAAGTTGGGGATTACTGTTAGTTTCCCCCAAGTCGTCTCTTTCCCCGAATCAGAGACATCAGTTCATCGGGCAGTCTTGGACACCGTCCAGAGCAGGGCCTTCCTTCCTCCGGACAGGGTGGAAACTCTGGTCCATCAAGCTTCAGTGGTAGCCTCATCCAGGACCATTCCAGCAAGGGAGGTCCTTCGCCTTCTCGGCCTGATATCATGGCAGCCTCCATCACTACCATTCCCCTGGCGAGGCCCCATATGTGAATCACTCAGTGGTCCTTGCGGGTGCCGTGGGATCAACTCCTGGACGACCTGGACCATCCAGTCCTGGTATCATCGGCTGTTCAGAAAGACCTGCTTTGGTGGAGGGATCCCTGCAACCTTTCTTTGGGTCTCCCATTCAGGAGTCCTGTCCCCTCGGCATCTCTGACTATAGATGCATCAAATATGGGCTGGGGGGGTGCATTTTGGGGAGCACCAAGCACAGGGACTTTGGTCCAGCTTGGAGGTGTTGTTGCACATCAGCCTTCTGGAGATGAGGGCGGTCTTGTACGCGCTTCAGGTGTTCCAGACCCTTCTCCCCAAGGGATCACTGCTCATCCAGATGGACAATATGTCGGTAGTCTGGTATCTCAACAAACAAGGAGGAGCTGACTTGTACCCTCTCTGCAGGGAGGCGATGAGAGTGTGGAACTGGGCAGTCCAGCACGATATGTCCTTAGTGGCCGTGCATGTTCCAGGCGTTCAGAACATCCTGACGGACAGTCTCGGCAGATCTCGAACCCTCAGTCACAAATGGGAACTAAGTCAGGAAGTGGCAGAGTCTGTCTTCCTAAGGTGGGGATGTCCAGAACTCAACCTTTTCATCTCCCCATTCATCGTAAAACTTCACAGTTTTTGTTTGCTGTTTCCAGGGCATGGTGCTTTCTGGCACTATTCGTTGTCCGTCTCTTGGACAGGGAAATTTTTGTATGCCTTCCCTCCGTTTCCCATTCTTCAGTGGGTTCTCCTCAAGCTTCGGGCAGAGAAGGTGAGGATGATCCTCATTGCCCCCCTCTGGCTGAGACAGAGTTGGTTGCCGCTTCTGCAACAGTTAGTGGAGGAACCACTGGTTCCACTTCCTATGACTCATGACCTCTTGACACAGAATCAAAGCTGGCTTGTCCATCCGGGGCTCAGGACCCTGCACCTTCATGCGTGGCTCCTGCAGACATAGTGGTCTCTTGCTACAGGGTCTCCTCTCGAGTCGCCCAGATACTGGTTGAGGCTAGAAAGTCGTCTACCCGTTCCACCTATGCTATGAAGTGGAAACGTTTTTCCATTTGGGCTGCTTCCAAAGACTGGAACCCTTTCTCTTGTTCGCCCACAAATCATGGAGTACCTCCTTCATCTGTCAGATTCAGGCCTATCTTATTCCTCCTTAAAGGTCTATCTTTTGGCTATTTCAGCATACCACAAGCTGGTGGATGGTAAACCCATGGCTCAGTTGGAAGTCTCAGAAACCTTTCTGAAAGGTATTCTCCATCTGAAACCCCCATTCGCAGCCCCACACCACCTTGGGATTTGAACTTTGTGTTGGAGAAGCTCACTCTCCCATCTTTTGAACCAGCGATGAGCTGTGATTTACCCTTCCTGTCCTGGAAGACGTTGTTTTTAGTTGTGATTACCTCAGCTCGAAGAATTTCGGAGCTTCAGGCTCTGGTTTGTAAGGAGCCCTATTTAATTTTACACAGGGACCGGGGGGTCCTCAGGACAAATCCTACGTTTTTGCCGAAGGTGGTTTCGGAGGTCACACTGAATCAATCAGTGGAGCTCCCTGTATATTTTCCGTCCCCTGCAAATAGAGGTGAGTCACTCCAGCACACTATGGACATGCATTGTGCTCTCCGATGCTATACCCATCGTACAAAAGAGTTCCATAAGGATGATCAACTGTTTGTCTCCTTTGCCCCCAGATCTTTCGGCAAAGCTGTTTCTGAGCAGTGCCTGTCCAATTGGTTGGGCAGTTGCATTCGCTTTTGCTACCAGAAGTATGACAAGCCTCTGCCAGGGCCCGTGAGAGGTGATTCTACTGGGGCATGGCTGCTTCCACAGTGTTTTGGCTAACGTGTCAGCAGTTGATATCTGTGCAGCAGCAACATGGAGTTCTGACAATACCTTTACCAAACACTACAGTCTGGACATTGCTGCTAGGCAGAGGGCAGGTTTTGGCCTAGCTGTTCTGCAGGGCCTTCTGTCCTAGGCTGGTTCCACTCTGTGTTTTTCCTTGGTTGTTGGAGTTTTTTCCTTCTCCCTGGTCTCTCTTAGGAGGGACTGCTTGGGATTCAGTCCTCTATGCGATGACCTACTGAAGGAACCCTCTCAAAGTAAGATAGTACAGTTACGTAGGAACTTACTGTAACAGTAGATCTTCGAGAGAGGTTCCTTCAGTAGGTCATATTTTCCCTCCCTCCTTCCCCCTTTTTCATTTAGGGACTCCAGACTCTGTTTACTCCTGCTGTGAGGCCTATTCCAGGTTCCGGCAGGAGAACTGGAGGGCAGGCGTGGGGACCGTCCACTATATAGCGTCACGCTGATGTCGGTCATGTGACGTCGGGTGGGCGGTCCCTCATCAGGTATTGCTAGAAAAAGTCTGCCGTGCGGCCAGACACCAGGTGGCGCTAGTCCTATATGTGATGACCTACTGAAGGAACCTCTCTCGAAGATCTACTGTCATGGTAAGTTTCTACATAACTGTACTTTCCTATGTATTGAAATGTTTGATTAAGATAATAGCCTCCTGTCGGGGCTCTAATAATCTTCTCCTGGTCTGGGTAAGAAACCTGTTTATAAAGGACATCTGTAGCTGTAGGAGACAAAGTTGGCCTTTTGGTGAGTATGGAAAGAAGGTATATATTCTATTATTTTTTGGTAGCATTGGTCCCCTCAAAGTTTTCTTGGTTGCATTCATAAACTTTACATTCATATCATGTTTGATATGTCACTTCTCCTTATATGAACATACGAACATATGAAACTTGCCAGCAGAAACAGGCCTCACGGTCTATCAAGTCTGCTCGTGTGCGCAGCCAGCACCCTATAATGCAGCTGCCCCTTCCCCCAACCACCCATTCACCTCCTGGAACTGTTCGGTGCCCTTTACCCAGCCTACCCTCCTTGCCCTGTCCCATGCCCTTTTGGAGTTCCCCACCATCCTACAAGCCACCACCTTCTCTGGTAGAGCATTCCATTTCGACACTACCCTTTCAGTGAAGTAGTGCCTGCTCATCTCCCTCCTGAACCTGCCCCCCTCCAGTGTTAACCCGTGCCCCCTCATGTCCCTTCCCTCCCTTATTTTAAACAGCCCCTCTGTATTCAATTTGTTGATCCCCCTCAAGTATTTGCAAGTTTCAGTCATGTCCCCCCGTCCCTTCTCTCCTCCAAAGTGAACAGGCTGAAGTGGCTCAGTCTTTCTTTGTAGGTTCTGCCTTCCATCTCCTGTATAATTTTCATTGCCCTGCGCTGTACTGTTTTGAGCAGCTTGATATCCTTCCTCAGGTACGGTGACCAGTGTTGCACGCAGTGCTCCAACTGCGGCCTGACCAAGGACCTGTACAGGGGCAGGATCACATCCTTGTGCCTGGTCGGGAAACCCTGCACAATGCATCCCAGCATCCTGTTTGCTCTAGCTGTGGCCCTCCTGCATTGAGCAGAGTTGTTCATACTCCCCGTTGTTATGACCCCCAGATCCTCCTCCTCCTCAGTGACCCCTAACCGCATCCCTCCTAACCAGTATTCCCTCTTCGGGTTCCTCGCCCCAACGTGCATAACCTTGCACTTCTTTGCATTGAAACCCAGTTGCCATCTTGCTGACCACTCCTTAAGTCTGGTTAGGTCACCCTGTAGCCTCTGCCTCCCCTCTGTGTCATCCACTACAGCACCCACCTTGGTGTCATCCGTGAACAGACTGGTCCTGCTCCCAGCACAATGTGCAATGTCCGAAATGAACAGACCAAACAACACCGGCCCCAGCACAGAGCCCTGTGGCACACCGCTGGTTACTGGCTTGGGAGACAAGAGTTCTTCCTCCACCACCACCCACTGCAGTCTATCTCCAAGCCAATTCCTGATCCAGCCAGCCATCTTAGCCCCCCACTCCTATGTGCTCCAGCTTTGTCCCCAGTCACCCATGAGGGACCAAATCCAAAGCTTTGCTGAAGTCCAAGAATAGGACATCCACTGCATGGTCCTTGTCCAGTTCCCTTGTCACCCAGTCATAGTGTTCTATTAGATTAGTCTGGCATGATCTCCCTGAGATGAACCCATGCTGCTGCCCATCCAGGAGCTCACTGACCTCCAGGAAGGTTACCAGTCTCTCTTTCAAAATTGCTTCCTTGAGTTTCCCCGTATGGAAGTGAGACAGACAGGTCTGTAGTTGCCAGGCTTGTCTTTTGTTCTGCTCTTGTGGATAGGATGAGTCAACCTCCAGTCCTGCGGCACGCACCCTGTGTCTAGTGAGGTGCTGAACAGCTCAGTCAGTGGCCCAGCCAACACCTCCGCCATTTCCTTCAACACCCTTGGGTCAATACCATCAGGACCCGGTGCCTTACCCACCCTAAGTGCCTTCAGACCTTCCAGTACCCTGCTTTCTTGAATTACTGCATCAGTCACGTCTTCCCCCCTCGTCCCCCTTCCCATCCATGGAGGTAGCAGACCTCCTACCTCCCTTGTGAACACAGACCAGAAGTACTCGTTCAGTATCTCTGCCTGTTCCTCCTCCACCCACCCCCGCCCTTCTTAATCCTAACTATCTGGTCCTTACAGTTCCTCTTTTCCCTCATTTATCTATAGAATTCCTTCTCCCCGTCCCTTATGCCCTGAGCCAGCCTCAGCTCCTGGGCAGCCTTGGCCTCCCTTACTAACTTGGTTACTTCCTTGGTCCTCTTTGCGTACAACTCCCTGACCTCCCCCCTCCCAGTTCTTTTCATTCTCTTAAACGCCGCTCTCTTAGCCCTCACCCCCTTCAGCACCCTCCTGGTCATCCAGCATGGCGCCTTGGCCATGGACTTCTTGTTCAGGGTCTTGGTGCGTGATATAGTAGCTTCTCTCAGGCCAGACTTAATGATGTCTGTCTCTGACCTAATTCCTTCAAGGCGCCCGCTCCATATCTCCTTCATCCTCCCAAAGTCTGCCTGTCTGAAGTCCACTATCTTTGTTGCTGACGCCACTGCCTCCTTGCTCATGCTGAGCCTGAACCACACCCAAAGGTGGTCACTTCCGGCTAGTGACTCCCCCACCCGTAGCTCCCTCACCATCTCCCTGTTTGATAGTACCAGGTCTAATATGTTGTCCAGTCTGGTTGCTTCTTCAACCAACTGTACCAGGTAGCTATCCTGGAGCACATCCAGAAGTACCTGTTCCCTGACGCTAGAGGTGGCATGGGTTCCCCAGTCTACCCCAGGTAGATTGAGGTCCCTGACAATCACCACACTCCCCTTGCTACACACCCATCGAAGCTGATCCACTAGCTCCCTATCCAACTCCTCGCACTGTGCTGGTGGTGTGTATACCACACTTAGCCTCAGTTTCCTACCCCTCGGGTCCTGGAACTGCATCCACAGTGCCTCCGTCCTCCCCTTCACCCCTCGTCCCTCGTGCACCTGATCCTGTCCTTCACGTAAATCGCCACCCCTTCCCTTTTTTCCACTCCTCTGTGCTTCCTATACACCTTGTACCCGGGAATAGTCATATCCCAATCCTGGTGGTGACTGGCCCATGTCTCCATGATGGCCACAACGTCCACCTTCCCTATGCTTAAGAGAGCCTGAAGCTCAGCTACTTTGTTTCCCAGGCTCCTCACATTCAGGGAGACTGCCCTCCACCCAGCTCCCTCCTTCACCTTGCCCTTACTCAAGTGCAACCTATCTGCCACATATAGGTAACTGTTGTCCCATATGCTCCCCCAGCCTACCACTGGTCCATATCCTTGTGAGTGACACCACTCCACCAGCCAAGACTTGAACTCCACAATCCTGTCCTTCCTCGCTGTGCTCAACCTGGGTACTGGGAGCACCTCTGAGAAGGCCATCGAGCACCCAACCTCCTTGCACAGCCTACCTATTTCTTCAGATCTTTTCCTAACCATCTCCACCTGACACTCCAGCAGGTCATTAGTGTCTACATGCACCACCATGTGAGGTTTTTCCCTTCCCCTCCTGGCACATCTCAGCAGCGCCTGCCCTGCCCTTCCCACAATTAGGCCCAGTATGGGTTCCACCCATATCTGACTGTGTCATTTGCCCCTCCTTCCCCACCTAATTCCTTTAAGTATAGAGTCCCCTAACACCACTGCTCACCCCTCTCCCCCCACTGCCTGTATCCTCATGCACCCCTTCCCCCATTAACCTCTTCCTGCCCAGCAGCACAGTCGTCCCCCTGCACCTCACCCCTCCTGTCACCTTGCCCCTTGCTTACTGCCCTCACCCATTATTCGATACGTCCTCTCTTTATCCCCCAAGTGCCCTGCAACGCCCCTGGCTGTCCTCCCCACCTCTCACCCTGCCCTGTCTCCTCCCACTAACATTCAAGCCTGTTCCCCTCCCGTCATGGCACCTGTCTCCAGCAGTCTCACTACCCTGACATTCACCTGCCCCTTTCATGGTAGTATCGTCCTCCCTCTGCTACTGACATTAGGACCTCGTACCTATTGCTTAACCCTGTCCCCCTCCCACCAGCATCCTTGTTCCTTCTACCCTGTAACGGCCTGGGAATCGCATTCCGTCTGAGGTCCCAAGGTTCCCTTCCTCTTTCTCTAGTCACATCTGACTCTAAACCCTTGTGTGCATGAGGTGTTACCCCCTTCTTTCGTTCAGCCCATCCCCTCCCTTAACCTATTTAACTCCCCCAACAACCAGTTGACCTCTGCCTGTAGTGCTTTCAGCTTTCGGCAAATGGGACATTCCCGCAGCCTCCACAATGTACCCATCCATAGAGCTACCCCACAGCCATTGCAGCCCACCAACCTATCACCCCTGGGCCTCATGCCTCTCGCACCAGTCCCCCTTCCCTTGGTACCGTCCCCCCCTCCCTGCCCCATTCCCAGTCATGCCAACCCTAGTTCACCATACCTCCTCGACAGATGCATCTGCCCCACCCTCTCCAACCTGCCCCCAGCAGTCCTACCATACTCTGTGTAACTGTTACACTCCCTCAGTGCACTCTCGGTGCTCTTGTCTGGTGCTGCGGTTAGAGATTACCCTCAAAAACTTCACCCCCTCAAGGAACAGCCCCACAGCAAAACTCTATCCTCAGACGTTTACCTCCTCAGGGAATGGTCCCAACAACAGAAGTACCCTCAAAACTTTGTCCCCTCAGCGATTATCCCCAACACAGCACATGTTACTGAGCCCCACTGGTTTATACCCCACCCAGCATAAGTGATCAAAGCCTAGGGCAGCCCAACAGCAAGATACTACCCCCAACTTGTACTTCCTCAAGGAGTGGTCTCCACAACAAGGAAGGACCCACAAAACCTAATCCCCTCAATAAGTATCCCCGACACAGTATGCGACAGATTCAAACCTAGCACAGCATAGGTAATCCAAGTTTAGGGTAGCCCCAACAACATGGATTTCCGTCAAATCCTTACCCTCGCAAGGAGCGCCCCTCCCCCCAAACAGGAAAATACCTTCAAACTAAACCCCGTCAGCAATTATCCTCAATGCAGCACATGTGAACAAACCTCACAGATTAAAATCCAACCCAGCACATAATCAAAGCCTAGGGATGCCAGTCTATAAAGCTCTTACAAAGTTATTCAGTACAGTACCTTAATCTGTTCCTCTCTGCAGCCCCATGTCCTTTAATCCCGGTGAGATTTCAGACTTTCAGACTGGTTGAGCCAAAGGATAACTCTGGAACACTGCCCCCTTCCCTCTTCTGTTGGTGCACTGCTAGAATGGGTGGGCTAAGTGGCCCATTTAGTATTGGTAGTGGTGCGGGGAGGATGGGAGGGAGAAAATGCTTCTGGATCTTCTGGTCACTCCCTGGTCCCTCCTGCTGCTGCTGCTAACCATCTGGCTCCTTAATCGCCGATGTGGTCTTGCTGCTCCACTTTCACCACTGATCCCTTCAGTCAACCCGCCGCATGTAGCTGCCTCTTCAGTGCGGCGCTGGGCTTGGGAACCTTGCCGCAGGCAGGTCTGTTTAGTCACAGCTCCTATGGTAAAATTACAGCTACTTACTGCATGGATGTGCTGAGGCAATTTATAGCCCCTGCTGCAGTTTAAATCGTCCGCCTCCTTCCTCAGTTGGTTCCATGGCACCTTTTCAAGGAGCCTCCTGACTTCTGATTGACTCCCCATTCCTTTTCACTGTGGATCTTCTCGTAGCTCCCAGATCTTCCTGGACATAAGTCTCCACCACTCATTCACACTATTGGGATCTGCGCCGGAGGCATTAGGACCCATCGGGAGCAAACTTTTTGCTGGGGAGTCGACGCCAGAGATGGCGTCACGAGGAACAGCGTCGCGAGCCCCAGCTCGAGCGGCAATATGACTATCTCGTCTAACTCCCCAACCGCCTCAGTTCTTTTTTCCCTTCCGAGTGTGCTTCAGTGACACGTGCATTGTTTAGTCAAACTTCAAACTAGCATAGTTTTCAGTTTTATTATTTTGTAGTATTATCTCGATACAGTATCGCTAAGTTATTCTTATTTTTAAATAAAAACGATAAAGAAGTCTCAGCCTACACTGACGGAGTTGACCATGAGCAGGTCAGGTGACGGTAGGGAGACTTCGTATGAAAGCTGTTCAGTCAGTCGGGCTGGGTCCGGTCCGCCGCCTTCTCCGGAAGGGGGGTCTGACAACGGTCAGTCCAGTGCCCGGGGGGATGGGTGGTCTCTGCGGAAGCATAAAGCCAAATGGTCGCATTCTCGGCACCGTTCAGCCTCGAGCTCTTATTCGGCCCGCTGGTCTAAAAGGAGAAGGCATCACTCGAGGTCGCCCTCTGATACGTCTGCGCATTGATGTTCGGTTATCGGGGCTAGTTGCCTGTCTCCTCCTTCGGAGTCACCAACAGCGGCTTCTGGTAGCCGACGTCTTCGACATCGGAGTCCTACCTCACCCGCAGGTAGGTCTTCAGATGAGCAGTTTCATCAGTGGGCCGCTCTTATGGAGCAGTGAGCTCGGAGGTTGGTTCGGCTACCTGGCTCGGTTGTCCGTGGGCGCGGGCTCTCTGGATGACCAGGTAGGGCGGTTGGACTTTCCTGGTCACGCGGCACCTTCTTGCGTGCTGTTGACTCCGTGTAGTGTCTCCCCACATGGCTTGGCGCGGGGGCCACCGATGCCCTTATCTCCTGCTCTTTTTCCTTCAAAACCTGTTTTGCGTCTCTGGGGCGCCTTGAGCTATGCGGCCTCATAGTGCCGTCCTCGGTGTTGCCTACCAGCGCCAGATAGGCGCTTGATGTGGCCGTTGGCACCGTGTGGTGCCCATAGCGCCCGTCGGCATTGTGTGGCTTCTCGGCGCCATTTGCGGCGACGTGGTTCCTCTAGTTCGTTCTCGGCGCCCGTCGCCCTCATGGCTGGGGGCTCTGAGGGACTTTCCTTTTGTCTCTTTCCTCCTTCCTCTTCTGGCTTTCATCCCTTTCCTGTCCATACAGTCCCTCCTGGACTGTCAGGAGATGACGTTGAGCCTGACCCAGACCTTCGGCTGGGCGATGAGTGGGCTAAGCAGGATCTTTTACTGCTGCAGAGCCTGTGGTCGAGGACCTGTCATTTAAGTCTCTGCTGAAGAATATGATTTCCACTTTCTCTCCAGACTACAGACATCGATCCTAGGAAATTGCTAAGACTCCAATACCTTCCGCCTCAGAGATCCCTGATTTGACTCCTCCAGATTCAGCCTTCCTTGAGACACTGTCTCAAATGGTATGGAATAATCCTGCTCTCTTCATTGGTGGCTAAATCCATTGATAGAAAATATTCAGCCCAAGGATCATCCCATTTTGGCATCCCAAGCGCTGCGGATCCTATTGTAGTCCTGGCAGAGAAAGATAAGGTCGTCCTTCCTCAAACCACTACAACTTGACCTATTAACAAGGAATCTCGTAAGATAGACACCTTAGGTAAAGAGTCTTGCTGCTTCTACCCTAAGTATACGTATTACTAGTTACCAGGGCTATTTTCTCAGTGCGAGTATATCCTGTGGCACTCTCTCAAGCAAATGGTTGAAGCTCTTCTGGAGTCGGATTCAAAACCAGAGCTTCTCAAACCATTACCAGGGTATTGAATCTAACAACCAGCAGGTTAAAGCAGCCATGGGCGCTTGAACTCCGTTTCCCGTTCAGCAGCTGCTGGTATTTACACCTACGCCATTCCTGGCTGTACACTTCAGGCTTCACCAATGCGCAGCAGCAGGTAATGGCATTGCCCTCTGATGGTGCATATCTTTTGGTCCTCAGGTGTAAACAAGCTCTAGAAGCTACACAAAAGTCTAGGTCAAGCCATTAAGTTGGTAGACCCCTCCTGCCCCCTCTCGAGGGCATGCCAGTAGCGTCAGTTTCACAACCGTCAGTCCTTTCGAGGCAAGGTAGTTTCCATAGAACCAACCTGCCCAACCTCAAAGAAGGCGCGGCAGAAAGCGCAAGGGCCCAGCCCAGTGCTACCTTATGGATTGCTGGCCCAAGTCCCTCCAACTGCCGAGGTGGACTTTTCCTCTCGAGTGGGAGGTGGCTGATGCACTTCTACAGCCAGTGGAAGTCCATAACCTCAGACAAATGGGTCCTTCGGATAATCCGAGGGTACTCACTTAATTTGTGGAAACCCCTCCGGATTGTCCTCAACGCAGCCCAGACTGTCTGCCCTTCAGCAGACCTTCTCACCGCTGAGATTCAGGGCCTTCTAAACAACAGGGCAGTAGAACTTGTGCAGCTGCATCAGCGAAACACGAGGTTCTACTCATTACTTTCTGGTTCCAAAGTCTGAGAATGCGCCCATTCTAGATCTCAGAAAGCTAAACAAATTTCTCCCCAAGGAGAAATTCAAATAATTTCTCTAGGAACCCTGTTACCCTTAGCTTCATCAGCATGACTGGTTAGCTTCCCTGGACATGCAGGATGCTACCAGCAATTCCATTCACCGAGACATCACAAATTCCTGAGGTTTGTGGCTCTGGGACAACATTATCAGTTCAGAGTCCTGCCCTTTGGACTGTCCTCGGCGCCCGCAAGTTTTACAAAGTGTTGTGCAGTTCATAGCGCACCTCAAACTTTCGAATACGGTGTTCCCTTATCTGGACGATTGGCTTCTTGGCAAGTCCTTTCCAGGCAAGGGACTCTGGATGCCATAGAGTTGGCCTCTCACCTCACTTAGTCCATGGGAGTCCTGCTGAACCTCAAGAAATCACAGATGCAGCCCTCCCAGGGGCTTCTTTTCATAGGACCCTTCTGGACACATCCTGTGGAAGGCTTTTCTCCCAGAGGACAGAAGGAGCGATATCCTTCAGATAGCCGTTACACCGGAGAGAACAGGTCAGTTACAGCGCTCTCGATGCAATGGATGCTGGGCCTCATGGCATCCTCAGTGTTCACTGTACCTCTGGCCCGTCTGCACATGAGAACCACCAGTGGATGCTCAGTACTCAGTGGTCTCCAACCACTCACCGCAGATGCTATCTCATCAAGGTGACAGAACCCTCTCGGAGGTCTCTCACCTGGTGGTCTCAAGAGGACAATCTCCTGCAGGGATACCCCTTTACCCCTCTGGACCATCAGATCTCCATTACCACAGATGCCTCACTAATGGGGTGGGAGCTCACTGTCAGACTCTCCACACTCGGTGTGTGTGTACTCAACTCGAGTCCCAGCTTCACATAAATGTCACAGAAATGAGGCCGTCCTTTATGCGGTCCGAGCTTTGAAGGACATTCTCTGTCACAAGAATATTCTCCTCCAAACGGACAACAAAGCAGTGATATATTACATCAACAAGCAGGACGGTGCTCATTCTTACCCCTTATGCAGAGAAGCGATGAGGGTCTGGGAATGGTGCTTGGAGCACAAGGCTCTAATTCAAGCAATCTACCTGCCAGGTGCACAGAACGACTTGGCAGACTGTCTCAGCAGAACAGAGACAGATCCTCACGAGTGGTCTCTCGACTCAACCATAGTTCAGTCACTATTTGAAGAGTGGGGAACTCCGGACCTGGACCTTTTTGCGTCCCCCCTCAACGCAAAACTGCCTCTCTTCTGCTCCAGAAATCCAGGGCCTGGCATTTTTTGTAAGGATGCGTTCAGGCTGCGGTGGACAAAACGCTTTCTTTACGCCTTTCCGCCTCTTCCTCTAATTCAGAGGGTACTCTTCAAGTTCGAGTCTCAGGGAGACAAGATGATTCTCATTGCTCCCTTTTGGCCTCGACAACTGTGGTTTCCACTTCCAACAGTATGTGACAGTTCCTCGAGACCCGTCCCCCTGCAGATGAACTTTGAACTCAGGGACCGGTGGTCCATCCCAATCTGACATCTCTTCACCTTCACGCTTGGCTCCTGAAGAGGTAGAAGTAAATCGGTTCAATGTCTCTCGAAGAGTTTCTGTTATCCTTCTGGCTGCGCGGAAGCCGGCCACTCGGAAAACTTACAGGGCTAAGTAGAAGCGTTTTTCCCTCTGGTGTGCAAAGTCCTCTTTGAATCCCTTTTCCCGCCCTCCAGATAAAGTTTTAGAGTACCTTTTGGACCTCTCAAATTCAGGTCTCAGTATTCTACAGTTAAAGTTCACCTTAGTCCATTTCAAGCGTATCATGAGCCAGTTTTCTCTTTCACTGGCTCAGTTACCTATAGTTAAGAATTTCTTAAGGGCATTCTGCACACCAGACCCCCTACAAGACGTCCTGTTGCAGCCTGGGACATTAATCTTGTGCTAGACATGCTCACTTGGAAACCTTTTGAGCCTCTAGCTACCTATCAGCTAAAGTTCCTCACCTGGAAGACTGCCTTCCTCGTGGCCATTACCTCAGCCCGTAGGGTCTCTGAGATACATGCCCTGGTCACAGACCCTCCGTATACTGTGTTCCATAAGGACAAAGTAGTCCTTCGTACTCATCCTAAATTTCTTCCCAAGGTTGTGTCAAATTTCATCTTAACCAACCTTTGGTCCTTCCTCTTATTTTGCGAACTTCCAAAATGAAGGGGAATGTCTCTTCATTCTCTGGATGTTAAGAGGGCATGCGTTTCTTAGATAGAACCAAGGATTTTCGTAAAGCCCAGCAACTGTTCGCTTCCTTCAGTGAGGCCCGGCTGGGTCAACCTGTCAGCTAATGAATGTATCTCAGCATGGCTAGTGGCGTGCCTCGTCACTGCTATTCCATGGCGCGGAGGTTAAGTTGGAGGTAGAGTTTACGCTCACTCTACCAGAGCGTGCGTGGCATCCCTACGAATCCATAGCGTGCCCATTGCAGACATCTGCAATGCAGCCACCTGGAGCTCAGTATGCATACTTTCGTTAAGCATTACGTTTCGATGTCCATGCCAGACGACTATTCTTCCTTTGGCAGAGCACATCCTTAATGGACTTCTGTCTTAACAAACGGAGCTCTCGGGTTCTCCTGCAGCCTCTCGGGGTGATTAATAGCTCGGTACTCTCCCAATAGTGTGAATGAGTGGTGGAGACTTATGTCCAGGAAGATATGAAAAGTACGTACCCACCGTAATTCTTGATCTTCCTGGGCAGTCTCCTCCACTCATCCACACGCCCTCCATCCCCCGAGCTCACCTCTCTTGTTGGTCTTCTACCCCTCAAATCTTTAGGCCTTGAAGACTTCTTTATTGACCCTTCTTGTAGTCGTCCGGACTATTTTATGTCCGGTTTTTTAAGGATTGAGCTACCCTTCCAGGTTCAGTTACTGCCTGCACCTCCTGGCAAAAGGTACTGAGGCGGTTGGCCAGTCGGCCTTGAGATAGTCATTGCCATGGCGAGCTGGGGCTCGCTATGCCATCTCTGGCGCCGACTCCCAGCAAAAGTTTGTTCCCGATGGATCCTAGGCCTCCGCACAGATCCCAATAGTGTGGAATGAGTGGTGGAGACTCGTCCAAGAAGATCAAGAATTACGGTGAGTCACGTGAATTTTCATATCCCTTCCTGCTGCTGCTGCCGCCCGGTCCAACTCCCTAACCGCCAATGCGGTCCCACTGCTACCGCACTGCTGGTCCCTTCTGGGCACCCTCAACAAGACGTGATTCCTCTTTCAGTGCGGCGCCAGGCTTGGGAACCTTGCCGCAGGCAGGTCTGTTTAGTCACAGGCCCTGCGGTGAAATTACAGCTCACAGGGAGGAGGTATCTGCAGTTCATCCTTTGTAAGCATTTACTATATCTGGAAAATGATAATGTGTTATCCTCCTGTGTACATAGAAACATAGAATTTGACAGCAAATAAGGACTACTTGGCCCACCCAGTCTGCCCATTTCCCTACCTAATGGATAAGCTGCAGTTCCTAGTTAACCAGCAGCCTACTTTTTCCTACCCCCCCCAGAACTGCCTTATGACTGTCCCATGCATGCTTGAATTCCACCACTGTTTTTGACTCCACAACCTCCTCCATAAGGCAGTTCCATGCATCCACAACCCTTCTGTGAAAAATACTTCCTACATTACCCTGAGCTGCCCCCCATCTTCAAATTGATGCCCCTTGTTCTTGCACACCTCTTCTTTTTTGAAAAGATGCTACCCTCTTGGACTTTGTTGATTCTCTTGAGGTACTTGAAAGTTTCTATCATGTCCCCCTCCCCCCTTTCCTCGAGGCTATACATATTAAAGCTCTCACGCTCTCTTATATGTCTCCGTGCAGACCGTGCACAATTTTAGTTGCCCTCCTCTGGACAACTTCCATCCTGTCTATGTCTTTGCGAGATTGAGTCTCCAGAACTGCACATAGTACTCCAGATGGGGTCTCACCAGCTGTCTGTACAGCGGGATAACAACTCGTTTTCTACTGGTGATGCCTCTCCCTGTGCATCCCAGTATCCCCCCAACCCTCCTTACTGCCCTCTCACATTGCTTGCCCACCTTTAGGTCTTCTGATATGACTACCCCCAAGTCCCTTTCCATTTTTGTTGTTGTTAGTATCTCACCCCCCATTGTGTAGTCTTACCCTGGGTTTTTGTTTCCCAGGTGCATTGTCTTGCACTTCTTAGCACTGAATCTAAGCTGCCATAATTTGACCATTCCTCTAACCTTGCCAAGTCCCTTCTCATCCTTTCCACCCAACCTTGTGCATCAACTCTGTTGCAGATCTTTGTGTCATCTGCAAAGAGACATAGTTTTCCTTCCAGTCCCTCTGCAGTGTCGCTTATAAAGACATTGAAGAGGACTGGTCCTAATACTGAACCCTGCGGTACCCCACTAGTAACCCCCCTTTTTTCAGAGTGGACTCCATTTACTATTACCCTCTGTGTCCTTTTCTCCAGCTAATTCTTTACCCAGGCTATCATCTTGGGACCCCCCCAGGCTGGCTAACTTGTATATTAATGTTTTGTGTGGGACTGTGTCAAATGCCTTGCTAAAGTTCTAGGTAGGGCATGTCCACAGCCTCCCTGATCTACTACTTTGGTCACCCAGTCAAAGAAATCTATCAGATTCGTCTGGCATGACCTTCCTGCTGTGAATCCATGCTGCCTTGGGTCCTGTGCCCCTCTGGCCTCTAGATACTTGACAATTCTTTGCTTCAGAAGTGATTCCATCATTTTCCCTATCACTGAGGTTAAACTAACAGGTCTGTAGTTTCCTGCTTCTGCCCTGCTCCCACTTTTGTGAAGTGGAATCACATCTGCCCTCCTCCAGTCCTCAGGTACCACCCCATCCTCCCATGAATTGTTAAAGAGGGTAGTCAGTGGTGTCACCTAGATCTTCCTGGACATAAGTCTCACCACTCATTCACACTAGTGGGATTGGCCGAGGCACTAAGACCCATCGGGAGCAAACTTTTTGCTGGAGGGTCGGCGCGAGAGACGGCGCCGCGAGACACGGTGCCGCGAGCAGCGGCTCGAGCGGTAATGACCATCTCGGCGACGACCCTCCAACCGCCTCAGTTCCTTTTTTCCCGCCGTCGAGTGCGCTTCAGTGACGACGTTGCTCGCCTGTCGGGAGTCAAACTTCAAACTAGCGCATAGTTTTCAGTTTGTTTTTTTGTAACATTATCACGATAGTAGTATCGCTTAGTTTTATTCTATTTTTCTAATATTTAAATTTAACTTACTTGAAGAAGTCTCGCCTACTGACGGAGTCCACCATGAGCAGGTCAGGTGGCGGTGAGGGAGACTTCAGTATGAAAGCAATTCAGTCAGCCGGGCTAGGTCCGTCAGCCTCCCTTCTCCTCAGCGGGGTTCCGACTATGGTCAGTCCGATGCCGGGGATGGGCGATTCCCCGCCGGCATAAAAATAACGATCGCATTCTCGGCGCCGTTCACCTCGGAGCTCTTCTTACCCACAGGTCAAAAAGAGAAGGCATCACTCGGTGCCGCCCTCGTGGTATGTCTCTTGGCGTCGGCGGTCGGTTATCGTTGCTGGTGCGGTCTCCTCTTCGGAGTCGCCAACTTCCGATAATCGTCGTCCTCGACATCGAGCCCTCCCGCCTATAGGTGGGGCTCCAGATAAGCAGTTTCATCAGTGGGCCGCTCTTGTGGAGCGATGGATCGGAGGTTGGTTCTTCTGCCTGGCCCGGTTACCTCGGAGCCCTCGGGCTCCTCCGGCGATCAGGTAGGGCGGTTGGACCTTCTAGTCGCACGGTATCAACTAACCGGTGCTAGCGACTCCGTTAGCAGGTGTTTCCCCCTCCACATGGCTGCGGCGCGGGGGCCTCACGATGCCCTTATCTCCTGGTTTTCTCTTCTCTTGCTTTCCAAGTTCCCGGGGCTTTTCCGGCGCCTTCTGCGAGGGTCTGCTGGCGTGTGGCGCCGTTTGACCGCCCGAACTGCGGCGCGTTGGCGGCGCCAGCGTGGTCTCGGCGCCATTAGCGGCGCCCGCGTGGTCTCAGCGGCGCCCGCCCGGTGGTCACCGTTAGATCGGCGGCGCCGTTCGGCGTCGTCTGCGGCGCCCGTTAGCGGCGTCGTCCATGGCGCCTTTAGCGGCGTTATCCCGCGGCGTGCCTGGCGTCGTCCAGCGGCGCCCGAACCGGTCAGCGCGCGTGCCTCTCCTAGCGCCCGTCGCCTCACGATGCCGTCTTGGCCCGTTTACCCGTCTGGCGCGCAGCCACCAGGGACTCTCCTTGTTTTCTGCCATTTCTCCTCTCCTAATTTTCACTCCTTTCCTGTCCAAACGGTCCTTCTGGACCATCAGAGATGATGTTGAGCCTGACCCAGACCTCGGTTGGGTGATGAAGTGGAGGAAACAGGATCTTTCTTTGCTACAGAGCCTGTGGTGAGAGACCTGTCCTTTAAGTCTCTGTTGAAGAACCTGGGATCCACTCTTTCTCTCCAGACTACAGACATCGATCCTGGGAAGATATTAAGACTCCAGTATCTTCATGCTTCGGAGATCCCTACGATTTGACTCCCGATTCAGCCTTCCTTCGAGGCAGCTGTCTCAAATGGTATGGAATAACCTGCTCTTATTCCCTCAGTGGCTAAATCCATTGATAAGAAGTATTCAGCTCCCAAGGATCGTCCCATTTTGGCATCCCAAGCCTTTGCGGATCCTATTGTAGTCCTGGCAGAGAATGACAAGGTCGTTCTTCCTCAAACTACTACAGCTCGACCTATTAACAAAGTCTCGTAAGATTGATACATTAGGTAAGAGAGTCTTTGCTGCCTCCACTCTAAGTATGCGTATTGCCAGTTATCAAGGCTATTTTTTCTCAGTATGAGTATATCCTGTGGCACTCTATGAAAAGAATGGTTGAAGCTCTTCCAGATTCGGATTCCAAGTCAGAGCTTCTTCTGACCGTTATTAGAGGTATTGAGTCAATAACCAACAGGTCAAAGCCGCCATGGGCGCTTTCGACACTGCTTCTAACGCTCAGCAGCAGGATTTGTACTGGCGCCATTCCTGGCTGCGTACTTAAGCTTCACGAATGATGCTCAGCAGCAGGTGATGGCGCTGCCTTTGATGGCTCCTTTCTTTTTGGCCCTCAGGTGGAGCAAGCCTTAGAGGCCACTCAGAAGACTAGATCGGCCATTAAGTTGGCCAGACCTCCACCTGCCCCTCTCGGGGCATGTGAACAAGCGTCAGTTTCATAGTCGTCAGTCCTTTGAGGCAGAGGCAGGGAAGCTTCCGCAAAGCCAACCTGCCCAACCTCAAAAGAAGCGCGCAGCAAGCACAGGGACCTAAAGCTCCCAAGCGCTACCTTATAGTCGTTGCCCAAGTTCCATCCACTCTGCCGGTGGAATTTTCTCCTCCGGTGGGAGGTCGTCTGATGTACTTCTACAACCAGTGAAGTCCATAACCTCAGACAAATGGGTCCTTCGGATAATTCGCGAGGTTATTCTCTCAATTTCTTGGAACCCCCAATTGTCCTCCCATCACGACAACCAGGTTGTCGGCCTCTCGTCAGACCTCCTCACAGCGGAGATCCAGGGCCTTCTGAACAACAGGGCAATAGAACTGGTGCCCCGCATCTACGAAACACAGGGTTCTCCATTACTTTCTGGTTCCAAAGAAATCTGGGGATCGCCCCATTCTAGACCTCAGAAAGTTAAACAAATTCCTCCCAGGAGAAATTCAAGATGATTTCCCTAGGTACCCTGTTACCCTTGCTGCATCAACACGACTGGCTAGCCTCTCTGGATATGCAGGATGCTTACCAGCATATCCCCGTCCACCCGACCCACCGCAAATTCCTCAGGTTTGTAGCTTTGGGTCAGCATTATCAGTTCAGAGTCCTGCCCTTTGGGCTATCCTCGGCGCCGCGAGTTTTTACAAAGTGTTGTGCAGTTCTCGCGGCGCATCTCAGGAAAGTCGGACTCCGGGTGTTTCCCTACCTGGACGATTGGCTTCTAGCAAGCCCTTCCGGCCAAGGGACTTTGGAAGCCGTGCAAACGACTTCTCGTCTTCTCACGTCCATGGGAGTTCTGCTGAATTTGAAAAAATCTCAACTGCAACCCTCCCAGAGGCTCCTTTTCATAGGGACGCTTCTAGACACCTCTTCAAGAGGCTTTCCTTCCAGAGGACAGAAGACTCGACATCCTTCGTATGGCCCGTTACATCAGGGAGAACCAATCGGTTACAGCTCTCTCGATGCAACGCATGTTGGGTCTCATGGTGTCTCGGTCTTCACTGTCCCTCTGGCCCGACTGCACAGAGACCACCAATGGATGCTCTCCACTCAGTGGTCCCGACCTCTCACCCCAGTCTTATCCCATCAGGTGTCGAGCCCTTGAAGGTCTCTCACCTGGTGGTCTCAAGAAACAATCTCCTGGAAGGATTCCCCTTTGCTCCCCGGATCATCAGATCTCCATCACCACAGATGCATCGCTAATGGGATGGGGAGCTCACTGTCTCCCTCCACACTCAAGGTGTATGGACTCAGTTGAAACTCATCTCCACATAAATGTCCTGGAGATGAGAGCGGTCCTCTATGCAATCCGAGCTCTGAAGGATGTCCTTTGTCACAAGAACATTCTCCTTCAAGCGGACAACAAAGCAGTGATGTATTACATCAACAAGCAAGGCGGTGCTCATTCTTATCCCTTTGCAGGAAGCAATGAGGGTGTGGGAGTGGTGCTTGGGCACAAGTCTCTGATTCAAGCGGTTTATCTGCCAGGTATACAAAGCGACCTACCAGATCACCTCAGCAAAACGGAGGCAGACCCTCACAGTGGTCTCGATCCAGCCGTAGGCTCGGTCCCTGTTCAAAGTGGGGGACTCAGACCTGGACCTTTTGCATCCCCACTCAGCACAAAACTGCCTCTCTTCTGCTCCAGAAATCCAGGGCCTGGCATTTTCTGTCAGGATGCATTCAGGCTGCGGTGGACAAAGCAGCTTTCTTTCAGCCTTTCCACCACTTCCTCTAATCCAGAGATTACTCCTCAAGTTCAGTCTCAGGGGACCAAGATGATTCTCATTGCTCCTTCCTGGCCTCGGCAACTATGGTTTCCCTCTACTCAACAGTATGTTGGCAGCCTCTCGAGAGCACTTCCTTTGCAAATCAGTCTTCTGACTCAGGGTTCGTTGGTCCATCCCAACCTGAAATCACTTCACCTTCATGCTTGGCTCCTGAAGAGATAGAAGTGAATCGGTTCAACGTCTCGTAGAGTCTCAGACATCCTTCTGGCTGCTTGGAAGCCAGCCACCCAGCTGTCACGGCTTCCAAATGGAAGCGTTTTCTCTCTGTGTATGCAAAATCCTCTCGGAATCCCTTTTCCTGTCCTCCTGGCAAGGTTCTGGAGTATCTTTTGGACCTATCAAACTTAGGTCTTCAGTACTCCACAGTTAAAGTTCACCTTAGTGCCATCTCAGCGTTCCATGAGCCGGTTTCTTCCTTAACTCTGGCTCAGTTACCTATGGTGAAGAGATTTCTTAAGGGGATTCTCCATACCAGACCCCCTGTTAAGCGTCCAGTTGCAGCCTGGGACATTAACCTGGTGCTGGACATGCTCACTCGGAAGCCTTTCGAACCCTTAGCTACCTGTGAGCTAAAATTTCTTACCTGGAAGACTGCCTTCCTGGTGGCCATTACCTCAGCCATGGGTCTCTGAGATACATGCCTGATTCACGGACCCTCCGTATACTGTATTCCATAAGGACAAGGTAGTTCTCCGTTACTCATCCTAAATTTCTTCCCAAGGTTGTGTCAGAATTCCATCTGAACCAACCTCTGGTTTCCGCTTGCTTATGCTAATTTCCAAAATGAGGAGCAGGCTCTTCATTCCTTGGATGTTAAGAGAGCCTTGCGGTTCTATTTAGATAGAACCAAGGATGTTCATAAGACTCAGCAACTGTTCGTTTCTTTCAGCAACACCCGGCTGGGTCAACCTGTCGCTATTAGATGTATCTCTTCATGGTTAGTGGCATGCCTTCGTCATTGCTATTCCATGGCTCAAGTTAAATTAGAAGGTAGAGTGTGCGCTCACTCTACTAGGCGGTCATGACATCCCTAGCGGAAGTTCGCAATGTTCCAATTGCAGATATATGCAACGCCCGCTACCTGGAGCTCAGTGCATACTTTACGTTAAGCACTATGCACTGGATGTTCATGCCAGGCGGGACATTCCGCATTCGGCGAGAACTATCCTTAATGGGCTTCTATCTTAAGCCAGCGTGAGCTCTGGCTCTCCTGCGCCCTTTTGAGGGATTCATCAGCTTGGTACTCTCCCACTAGTGTGAGTGGTGGTGGAGACTTATGTCCAGGAAGATAGGAAAATTACGTACCTACCGTAATTCTTGATCTTCTTGGGCGAGTCTCCACCACTCATTCCTACCCCACCCTCCATCCCCGAGCTCACCGCTGTATTCTTCCTCCTCAAATCTTTAGGCCGTGAGGACTTCTTTGCTGACCCTTCTTACGCGGGTCATCACGGACTATCTTATGTCCGTTTTTAATATTAGGTTTACCCTTTCGTTAATTGCGCTGCACCTCCTTGGTAAAAAGGTACTGAGGCGGTTGGAGGGTATCGTCCGAGATGGTCATTACACGACAAGCTGCTCTGGGCGCCGTGTCTCGCGCCGACCCTCCAGCAAAAAGTTTGCTCCCGATGGGTCTTAGTGCCTCCGGCGCCAATCCCACTAGTGTGAATGAGTGGTGGAGACTCGTCCAAGAAGATCAAGAATTACGGTAGGTACGTAATTTTCCTTTCTACCCTTAGTTCTTTTAGAACTCTGAGATGAATCCCATCAGGCCCCATTGCTTTGTCCACCTTCAGTTTTAAGAGTTCTTTCAGAACCCTTTCTTCTGTAAATGGGCTGGTATCAACTTCTGTATCCAGAGTGTTTCTATTGTTTGGTTTAGGTACCTCCCTCTCTTAATTTGTAAATACTGAGCAAAAATATTTGTTTAGTATCTCTGCCTTTTCACCGTCACCCTGTGCCAACCCCCCTTCCCTTTATTAAGCCTCACTATCCCTCCCTTGGTCTTCCTACACTCCCTACAGTTTTGTAAGTGCCCTTGCAAAAATGAAAGTAAAAAGGAAAATAAACTCTGCAGGCTTTGAAGATTGTATGGTCAAGTCGAGGAACCTGTGAGGCTGAAATCAAACTACTGAAAAAATCATGGATGTATTTAAAGTAAGAAAGTCTAGCAGGCATCACCAGAGCCTGCTTAACAGAAGGCCACCAGCAGGCTCAGTGGACAGCAGTAGCTATAACCATGAGGGCCATCTCATCCTTTTTTTTTTGGTAAACTTTGTGTTTATGCCCCATTCTGTCTTGCCCCCATTTTTCCCTCAGGAGCTCCCATGACACACCTGACCCCTGCACCCCTTACCTTTGGTTGCTAGCCACCGTAATAAAGCCTTGACTTTTCCTTAGGTGGGTTCAGGGTAGAAGGGATGTACCCTTGAGTCTCAAATGTCTTGTCATGTGGTGCCAAGATGATGATGAGGGGCCCGCATATATCAGCTTCTGTCACTGTACATGCCAGGGACATTTTCAGATCATCCAATAATCAGTCTTCACAGTTAATTCCCACCTGTTTGTCTGGGCCAGTGGCATTAGGTCCCCGCAGGAGCAAAGCGTTTGCCAGGAGGCCAGCCATGGCTACTGGGTATGGCACCTGTGCAATCCCACATGGTGCCGCATGCCAGCCAACAACCATTGCTGGCTCCCTCACCAACCTCAGCTCTGTTCTTCTCACCATCATGTGCACACTGTGGGAGTGCAGCTGCTCAGTTTGCCAAGTTGCTGCTTATTTTACTGTGCCAATGATAATTTTTTCTTTATTTGAGGTGTTGCCTGTCTTTATCATTTTAGTGCAATGCCGAAGTTCACTAAAAAAAGGGGGGGGCCAAGTCATTGAAGAAAGTCGCAGTAACCGCACATTATGCATTGTTGCCTGTTTCTCAATGAACCCTTGTACACTTGAAAACCATGCATTGAGATGAGGTCACTGATCCACACCTTCGGAGGCAGGCCTCACACACGTGCGTCCAAGACCAAGTCTTTAGGCCTTCACCTGGGCCTCTTCCTGGGACCTCTGATTCAGTGGAAGTACGCAATTCTTCATGACCTCACCTCACTGAAGCATTGGAGACCGATGAATTGATGGACAGTTGACTCCTTCTAGGCGGTTGATTGCAAACCCTTTGCAGTCTGCCTGCCCTGATCACCAGTCACCAGTGGCTAAGCTGCAGCTGTATGCTAAATCTACAGGGGTGGAACTTCTGCATCATCTTCTGGTGTCACCTATGCTGTTCATGGTGATGGTGTGGCATGTGGCACTGGCGACGCTGCCGGGCCCCCTCCTATTCCACATGTCAGTAGAGGGACTGACAGCTAGGCTGTTGCTAGCACTGTTTCCAGTTTGGATGTTGTCACCATCCATGACACCAAGGAGGGTAATGATTCTGGGCACGATGTTGAAGACAGATTCAGCGATGGCTATTGTGTCAGTCCTGGGTTCAACTCTGTGTGAGGTGCTGATGACGATGTCTTCCCCGAGGTCACCCCTGACTCTGGTGTAATTCGCGACACCGAGGAGAGTGAAGGCTTCAGGCATGACGTTGTAGTCAGTGCCAAGCACAATGTTGATGATAGTGCTGGCCATGGTGATGGGGATGACTCTGTCTCTGAGGCTGTTGCCAGTCTGAGCCCAGTACTGGAGGTAGCATCAAATTGGGGTTGGATGGAAGCCCTGAGATAGGCTTATCTCTGGAGCTGTTGAACATCACTGGTGAGGACAAAGGTTGCCTGTGGGACCTGTACGGCTCAACTCTCCTCACCTGGGGGTTTCTACCATGGACACTGATTGGATCAGTCCTCAGATATAGGAGGACACTGTTTGGGTGAATCTCCTGGACTGTCACGCCATGCGTGGCCCCCTACACAGTTCAGCAGCCCAAGCCAAGGCCCTCAGTACCAGGACTCTCAAACCCCTGTAGCAGGGCTTCACCGTTTCCTGGAGAGATTACTCTAGTTCATAGGCACTGAGGGGCCGTTAACATGGGAACAGTTCTGGGATTCCTTGGTGCCTTAGAGAGCTGACATAGGGAATATAACAGGGCCCAGTACTTGCCCTTCTTCCCGACACCAGCGACACCCGGATTAAGCACCTCATCTCCATTGATGCCCTCCTTAGAGGACAATTAATTATCTGCTCACCTTCCTTCAACTGCTGAGCATGCTTTTTGCCAGCGATTCTTGGTGGAGATGCCCCAGACACTCGACGTACACTCTTTTACAAACTGCAATTCAATGGCCCTGCCATAGGGACTTCTCGGAGTTCCCAATTTCAATACTGCTATTGTTCATCCTTGGCCTAGAGTCTTTGAGGAGGCATCCAGGGCAGTGTGGAGGCATCCCTTCTCCAATACAGCCATCCTCAGGAACCTCCTCACGCGTTATCACGCACCCTCAGGGTCTGCTGATGATGTACCTCACCCTTCCTTGGGGCTTGAAGTACTGCAGACCCTGTCTGGGCCACAGTGTCTTGCCTAGGACCAACCTCAAGAGACAGATTCTGCTCGGATGGATGCCCTTGGTAGGAAGTCTTTTTCCTTGGCGCATGCCCTAATGTTCATTTCTGCACACCATGTAGATATTGTGACCTGTAACAGTCGCCTGTGGTTTCAGCCAAGCACACTGTTAGCTACACTGCTGCAGAGCAAGACAGTCAGGCAGGCTATTGACCTTTCTGCCTGGGGCTTGGAGTTAACTCAGCACTAGTCGAGGGCATCTTATGATGCCAGCAAGGTTGTCTCCAGGCTGGCAAGTACTGCAGTCTGCATCAGGCATGGCTTCGCTTTTTCCATCTGGCACGTTTGGCTCAGTGTAAGGTGCTTAACTCACATTTCCAGGGGGCTCATTTCTTCTCTGCTAGGGTCAGGCGGGAGCTGTCGAGGAACCCTCCTGCTTCTGTGCTACAGGATCCCCCTCCTGACCCGAGCAGTCTCAGGTCTTGCCAAACCTGTAAGAAGCCCCTGCCCTCAGGTGTCCTCCTGCACACAGAGGGCTGAGAATATCTGTTACCCTCATGGTGAGCCAGCACCTCCCTCAGAAAAAAAAGGAAAGTTTGCTACTTGGACCCATAAGTGGGTATCAGTGGTGAATATTAATTCTTGGAAGATATGAAAGTAATGTACTTCCTATAATTGTTTATCTTCCAGGAAGTCTTCACCATTGATTACCACACTCGCCTACGATCCCTCACTCTAGTATAGCCAAGATTTCTGGGCAGGTCACGCTGATGGTGCTGGCTGGCACCACCACCTAGTGCAGTGGCATCTCCCCAGTTGTACTCCCTATGGAGTCATTTGGGGCGGGGAGGGGTTGGTCCCTACTTCCACTCAAAAAAAAAAAACTTTTAAACTGGGGTGAGGGTTCTTTTTCAGGGACCACTTATCACCAAAAAAAAAAAAACACGGCAGCTCCATTCCTCTTTCTCCCTGCCTGGGATATATTCCTTTTTTGTGATATATGCCTGTTAATTGCTAAATGCACCCTTTGCCTCTGCACATTATCCAGTCTAACCTCACTTGGCAGTGGCACTGTCTCTGAGAGAGTGCTGTGCACAGGATTGAATCAGGTAACACTAGCTCTTATACAGGGTACATCTCTGTTGTAGGAGAAACAGGTCATGTTCTCTGATGACTTCTTCTGGCTATGCCAGACTATCCTTTTTTGGTTGGCGTGCCCTTTTCTCTCTCTTATGCCAGCTGGGATGTTAGCCCACTACCCTTAGGGGTGCCCGGGGAGATGACCCTTTTCCTTTTCTCTGATGGGACAAAAAAGACATATTTTAACTGACCATTCAGTCAGTCCTCTATCTAGTAGCATGTGGTTTTGTTTTTCCAGGAGTCTATGTGTTCCACTGCTAGTTTGGCACACTGTGCCAGCTTAATTGCAAGGGGTCCCAATTCTGGGCATTCTCGTCTTACCCTTTCTGCCTGAGCCACATTCTTCAGTGCTGCTGCCTTTCAGATCACTATCCATCTCCTGCCTAGCTAGGGGTGTGAGGCTCTGACTCCATACCCAACTTCTTCTTTTTGCCATCTTTTGTGTCATTTTCAAGGGTTAGTAGTTGGGTTTTATTTTGTTGTTTATTTCTATTTCCTGTATCCTTTCCGTATCCCTTTGGGCTAGAGAACTTCTTAGCCCTCTCTTTATTTTTTCCCCAGTTTGTTTCTATCCTGGCAAACGGAACTGAGGTTGGTGAGGGAGCTGGCAACGGTTATTGGCTGGCAAGTGGTACCATGTGGGGGGTGCACAGGCATCATGCCCAGTAGCTGAGGCTGCCCCACCTGGCAAAGGCTTTGCTCCAACAGGGTCCTGCTGCCTCCGGCCTAGACTCTAAAGTGGTAATCAGTGGTGAAGATATTCTGGAAGATCAACAGTTATGGTAAGCATGTAACTTTCAGCTGGCCTGATGGTGCTGAGGGTTGAGGTGCTGGATGCCACATCTCGCGCCACACTGGCGACCCGAGTTCAGGAACGAGCTAGGGCTGTCAGGGGTCGGCGGGGAAGGAGAAGATCGAGTGTCTAGAGGACTACTCTCTTCTCCTGGGGTGGGATTCAGGGAGTACCATGCTCCACGGTGGCCCCTAGCAGAAGCTGGGAGCATTTCGCCCAGTAGCACGGATTGGATAGGGGCTGAGCGTGGCAGGCGTCTACGGGGGCAGCCTACATGCTGGCGCCATTGCATGTCACGCTCAGCGGGAAAAAAACACCAAGGAAAAAGCCTCCTACACTGTTGGTGAGATGACGATGGCCCTAGGGGGGGTTTGCCTACATCCCAAATGCCGGCCCAATGCACCCAGGATCCTCCTCCACCTCCGACCCGATGACAACAGGTAGGCACTTAACACTTCAGGAGCCAGCCGCCGAGGGAGGGTGGAATCAGCCCCGGAGATGGTACTGGGGGTCGAGCCTGCTTGGGGCCGTCCAGGGGAAGGGATCAAGGAAGAAGCGAGGGTTCAGACTGGGAGTAGGGCAGACTCCGAGTGGGCACTCCTGAAGGATGCCTGGGGGTGTAGGTGAAGAAAGAAAGTTAAAATAAATAAATAAATAAAGGTATGTAACTTTCATTTTTCTTCCTAGCCTTCTTCGGATTTTGACACACTCATGGAGCAGTGCAGGGGTGTGCACAGTGGCACTCCAGCCACGAGCCCACCCTACCTCCTTTCCCACCCACACTGCCTTCTGCTGTGCTGCCACCTGTAATCACTCAGGTGGTAGCAGTGCAGTGAAGGCATCGACCCTCCCTCCCTCCCTGATGGAGAAGAGCTTCCTCTGGGACACTCGATCTTGTTTCCCTGGCTGGCTTTCCGACTGACCTCCATCGAGAACTCCAGTTGCCAGTGCTGCTAGTGGTAGCCTTACTGCTGTGCCAACAGGCCGCCCTCCGTCATGTTAGACTTTAAGGCTGGGCAGACCGGATAGGCAATAGAGCCTTTTTTCTGCCATCTGTTTGTGTATCCATGCTGCGATCAGCATGACCTGGGTTTATGAGCCAATGCAGAGGTTCTACTTGTGGACTGGTAGGAGGCCAGGCATGTTAAGGGGGTGAGGTTTACAATTCAACGGTGGGGGGTTCTTAATGTCTGCTCACATAGAGCAACAATGGTGTTTTCTACAAGGGAAGGTGATTGCCCCGCTGGAGGAATGGTATGACTGTGGCTGCCCTGTCAACAAGGCAAGTGATGGAGAATCTTGGGGGGAAAACACCCCCAAAAAATCCACTAGACATGAGAATGGGTTTGCATTGGTCTTTTTCTTCAGATTTATTGACCGTGTTTTCCAGTTTCACAAAAAGCTGCATTGAATTGGGCAGTTGGGGGTGGGAGAATTCAAAAGGCTAATATTTTATTAAGTCTTGTTGTGCACAGGTCTGTGAGTTCCATAGTGTACACAGCTGACAGTCAGTTCCAGGGAATGTAGGACCACAGTACCTTTTCAGTTGTGTTCCCTGAAGCCCATAGTGATATGCTGCAGGTTTCATTGTCTACCATGCTGGTCACCAGTATGTAGACATGCCTGCAGAGAAGTTGCCTGTATCCATATGACACAGGGGACATGAAGATCAGCAGAGAAAAAGACATTGCCAAGCACAAAAGATAAACTACTGTACCAAATGTTTTTGAAACAGTGCTACTGTCTTGCAGATATTGCCACCTTATACTGCTACTGGGGGGTTGCTATTTTACTTCTACAAAGCAATTGCCACCTTAACATGACGATGTCACTTTATGTAAATTTTGGATTACCTTTTTTTTCTTGTTTGAATTTACTACACTTTAACTCCCTTCTAGCCTGAATGGCCTCCATCAGTCCTGCCGACCCGTCCAGCCCTGTCACCCACCATCTCTGGGACTTACCTTTACTCGTATTTCCCCCATGAATAACCCCTTATGGAAAGATCTGCCTGGGTGCCGGCCCTTACTCCCAACCCTGGACAAAGGTTAAGTGTCGGTCGTTGAGGACGAACTCAGTCATCAGTGAGGAGCCTGCAGCAGGCGGGGACAGCATCCTGCTGCAGTCGGGGAGTTTTCCACATTTTCTGTCCTGACCCCTGACATCGGCAAGGCTTGCTGATGCACTGCGTCATGCCACCGATGTCCCTCTCCTTCAGTCCGTGGGTCCAACTGCACCACCACCTGTGGTCAGCCAGATAGCAGTGTGTTAGTGGAGACCATACTCCTTTCCTCCCCAGAGGAGGCGAGCATCCATGGAACACTTGGACAATCTCTCCCTGGCCAGCTCTCCAACCCAGGCTCATTCCCGAACCAGGGGTGCTGGCATCGTAAGCAGTAGAGCTACCACTGCACCAGTGGGCCTGCCAAATTTTTGATGATTTAAGTGGACTGGTATCATCCACTGTGCGACATAGTCTCACCATAATTATGTCATTGTGTGTGAAACAAGGAAGATGACAACGCTCTTGTGGTCTGTTGGCATACGTTTAAGTAGGCAGACTCCACAACAGATTAGTAAATTTTTTGAAAACTTGGTGCAGACACTTAACAGTGCAGTGGAATTTATTTTTTCCATAGAACTTCACTTCCCCTTTGAATGCCTCTCTATGTTGTTTTGTTTTGTTTTTTAATTATTTTGGAAATGTTTTTAGAAAGCCACTCATGCATGCTTTTCCGCTGATTCAGTTCCCCATGTGAGGCTGCCCTTTGAACAGCAGTATTACTTGTCACTTAGTGGGATGTGGAAGCTGGTTCCACCTGACTGATCTTTCACACTTGTAAGGAGCTGTCATTATCGCTCGGTAGTAACATAAGATACCGCACGATCAGGTTTCTCAAAGGAGCTTGGAGATGAACTAAGGTGACCGCAAACACACATATACACACACACCCTGACGAGGCCGGATGGCAGCAGCGTCAGGAGAAAAAAAGAATGTATTGTTGAACACCTAGGAATGATATGGCTGTTTTCTTTATATCCCCATGAAGCTGAAGGTGCTATTCCTTCTGACTAATCAAGTCTGCAGGCTTTTACAGAAACACACAATAAATGACTTTTTGCAAAAGAAAAACCTTTAGTTGATCTGAGAGCAATCAGTGGTACTGAATGCTTTGTAGCTCCTAAAGGACCACTTCCCCAACATTGTCCTGGTCCATGGCAAAATTATTTCTGCAGCTTGGCTCAACTTGTGAGTCTATAGATATTTAAAAGGAAGATGTAGATCTTTTTCGAGGATATCTCTTTTCAGGTCACACCTATGGAACTATGAGCTGCCAGGTGCTAGGACCACATGGAAATGTTTGCAAGCAGTCTACCAGGTACTGCCACGATTATGTCAGATGTCACCTTTCCCATATAAACGTGGGCAGCCACTCTTGTCCTTAGTCCCTTTCCTGCTGTTGACCATACTCATCGGACCTGCTAGCAGAAACGCCTCTCTTAGCAGTTAAATCTTCACTGTCTTATTTTCTTCACTAATAATGGTTAGTTATTTGGCACACATATACATGTTGCCGGCAGTCCAGTCACCCTTCCCTGACCTTGCATATGGCGCTGAGTGCTGTTTTTTCTCCCACCCGGTTGCCCAGGCCGATTATATCGGACTTGCCTGTGAGGGCCTCCGGCTTTGCCTTGTCGCTATCGGGTGATGCTGTACTGCCTTGAATGTCAGCTGGTTCGTGGTCTTCAACTTGGTTGACTCTGTACCTGTCCTTTTGCTCTCTGCTTCAGTGATGGCAATCCCCAGCACCACCGCACCTTTTTCGCCCCAGGAATACTCCAATATTCCTAACTCTTGTGCAGTGTGCCTTTAAGCCAGATCTGCCCAGAGATAGAATGTTATGCTAATGATAGAATCATTGGTACGTGCCACTTTTTCAAGTGCTGCCACCTATCAACTGCCTACATTCTAATCCTCAGATTTCTCTCTCCACCTGTCAAGACTAGACGCTCGGAGATTTTCTCCTCAACATCTCGCCTTCAAATACCTAGAAAATAAAAAATATAAGTATGACTTTTATTTTATTTTCAACTGCTGCCCTTATCTAGTGTTTAATTGACAACTGTTAGTGTTTTTAGATAAATTACGTTGTTTTTCTCTGTTTCTCATGATTCGGTACAACCGATGAGAAACCAAGGAGTTTCTAGCTTTAGCGGGGTTTTTCCCCTAGTTTACTTTTATTTTCTCACAAAAAGTTTAAAATTCTTAAATTTGTGTAACCGCAATTCTAGGGACATGGATATGTTGTTCATCCACACTGCCTGGCAGGTTCCTTGCCGCTTTAAATCTTGCCGGAAGGTCTTCAAGCTGGCTCCTCCCACCCACCTAGGTGGTAAAACTCTCGGCTCCGCCACATGACGCCAGATCTTCCTTACCGCTTGGAGCTCAGGTTTCCCTCATAACGCTCTCGTATAAGACTGGTTCTAATTCTTGAATCTTGAAATTAAAAGTTTTTACGCTAAAAGACTTTGGTCTTCTCCCCTCGCTGACTGCGATGGACCGTCGACTCCCAGTTTCGGAGATGCCCTTGTGAGAAGATGTCTCGGACGGATCCGCACTCACGTGCGTGCTACTGCTAGCCTTGAGCACGACCCGCGGGCTTGCGACCTGTGCTCTTCTTTTTGACCTCACGTCCTCGAGACCGTGCTGCCCGTTTACAGCTGGGCGTCGAGAAAAGATTTCCTCCAGTTAAGTCTAAAGGCGGTGTCCGTGGCGTGAGCTCGGCGGATCAGCTCGAGCAGATGATCGGCCTCGAGAAGGCGGCGCGAGCACTTCTACCTCGGCTGCGGCATTTGTCCGCTCTCTCTCGGTGCCTCGTATTCGGCTTCTTTTAAGAGCTTTGTCTGCCCTCTTGACGAAGGTGAGGGTCCAACTTCTTCTGGACCGTTTTCCGGTCCAAAAACAAAGTAAGTCTCACCGTCGGCGGCTCTTGGGAGGCGGAAGATCCCCTACACAGTGGTCGACAGTCGACTTCAGTCGTCCACCTGCCGGCCGCTGGCTTCATACGGTGTCCCTCAGCCAGTTGACCGAGACTCCCGTCGAGCGGTCGAGATTTTTTCGACCCGTTGGACGAGTTGTCGACTGGAAGCTAGAATCCCTCTCCGGTTCCCCGATTGGGAGTTGAGGGTCCCCATCAGCTGGTCTGTACTCCGGTTCCGGCCTGGTGGAATCTTCGAACTGAAAGTGCCGATTCGACACCTCCCGCTGCGTCCTCGGCCTAGCGAGAGTTCTTGGTCTCCAGACGTCTTGGCGGTCAGCGATCCGCCCGCGCCGGCGGTCTCGATCTCAACACCGCCTTAAGCGGGCGCCCGCTGCTCTTCCTCTTCCTCCTCCTCGGACGAGGGGAGACTTCAGCGCAAGTTGCGTCGGAGGTATGAGGAACTCATGTGGCAACAGCTCCTTCTGACTGGGAATAAGCCGACCCAGTCGTCTTCCCCGGCCATTAAGTGGCTGTCACCGGAGCGGCCGAAACAACCCCTCGTTGTAGCCGAGGAGCCTGTTCCCAGGCCGGTTGTTCGGCAAATTCCATCTGCCCCACCGATTCTGGTGGAACCTCCGCCTCCACAGCCGTTATTTGGGGCTCCGACCAAAAATTCTCGGTCGGCTCAGGGACTGCCCCATAGGCTGTCTGTCACCCTCACTCCTGATAAGCCTCGGCAGGTGGAGGGTGGCTCAGGCCCGAGGCAGCTCTTTGAGGACTCTTCCGAGTCCGAGGATGATTCCTCCCTTTTCTCCAAGCGAATGGACTTGGAGTCCTCAGGAGGATAGTCGGTGGACGATAGCCCTTCGTCCTTCCTAGGATTGCTTCAGCTCATCTCGGAGTCCACCGGGATGAAGCTCAAACCCGTTTCTAAATGGGCCAGGTATCCCCTCACGGAGATTCTGGACCGAGGGGATTCCCCTACGGAGGCCTTTCCAGTGGCCGAGGCCATGGTGGGCCCAGCCTTGGAGCTTTGGCAGCACCCTGCTTCCTGCCCTGCGCCTTGACCAGGATGGCCAGGAAGTATCAGGTCCCACCGGTTCCCTGTCCGGTTTTGGAACACCCCTCTGCTGAGGGGTTGGTTACCAACAGCGTTTTCGGCGCGCCCGGGGAACGCCAGGGATGTGGACAAACCTCCCGACAAGGAATCCAAGAAATTGGATTATGCCGGGCGAAAAGTCTATGCTGCGTCCTCTCTCGGCCTTCGTCAGGCCAGTTCGGCCGTCCTCATGGCACATTTTTCTCATGCCCTGTTGGGCTCCCTGGATGAGGTCGTCCCTCATCTTCCCGCGGATCTGCAGACTAAGGTCAGGCAGGTGCGGGACCAGGGCAGGAGCAGTGGCCAAACAGCAGCTCCAGACTGCTTTAGACATTGGGGACTCACATGTGCCAGGTCTGTAGGCGGCCGCCAGTGGCCATCGTCATCGGGCTTGGCTGGGGATATCCACTTTAGCGGATGCAGCACAGGTTGGTGAGGACGTTCCCTTTTTGGGGATTGACCTCTTCAGCCCTGGGGTGGAAGGTCACCTGCTGAGATCGAGGATCAGTGCTACCTTGGACTCGGCTCTCTTCCGCTCAGAAGGACAAAGGCATGAAGCCTCAGCCTAAGCCCTTCGTCCTTCTGCCTCGACCCAGTAACGTCAGGGCCAGCAGGCTCGGGCTTGGCATCCCAAGCCCAAGCCGTCGACTCACTCCAACAGGAGCCGGAGGTAAAGGCCCAGGAGTCCCTCGGCGGTCCATCCTCCAAGCCTGCCCAGTGACAGGCTGAGGGGTCGCCCCCATCCCCGTCACCTCACCCTGGTTCCCCCATGGGGATGGCTCCGACACTTCCTTTCCGCCTGGTCCATTATTACCATGGACAGGTGGGTACTGGAGGTGGTGGGAAAAGGCCTGCCTCTAGAATTCGAGCAGGCCCCGCCCTTCAGAGCCGTCGCACCTCGGGGTCCGCAGCCTCACTGTCAGCTCGTCGGGCCGACATCGCTCTCCTCCTCCAAAAGGAGGTGATCAGGGAGGTAGCGGATTCCCCCTCAGACCCGGGGTTTGTGTCCAGGTACTTCCTGGTTCCGAAACGGACGGGGGGCTGGCGCCCCATTCTCGATCTACCGACCTGAACAAGTTCCTAAGGTCTCGAACCTTCAGGATGGTCACTCTGGCATGATAATACCATCTCTGGAACACGGCGTGGTTCTGCTCTCTGGACCTGCAGGATCGCTCTTTCCGTCCCTATCCATCCGTCACATCGGAGATTCCTTCGCTTGAGCGAGGGATCCTCTCAAGTTCGAGCCATGCCCTTCGGCCTGTCTTCAGCTCCCAGGGTCTTCACCAAATGCATTGCAGTGGTGACAGCTTTCCTGCAGCGCCAGGGGGTCCGGGTGTACCCTTACCTGGATGATTGGCTGATAGCAGCCCCCTCCAGACAGGAGGTGGAGCGGTCCAGAGATCTGGCCCTCCAGGTTTGCTCTCAAGTCGGCCTTCTCATCAACGAGGCTAAGTCGGAACTCGAGCCAAAGCAGGTGATTCTGTTTATCGGGGCAGAGCTCAACTCTCTTCGAGCCAGAGCACGGCTCCCGGCGGACAGGGCCAAGGTTCTTACCTCCTTTGCCCAGTCATTTCTGGTTGGGCAATCGTGCCCTGCCCGGGACTTCCTGCACCTCCTGGGTCTCATGGCGGCCTGTACCAGCGTGGTCCGTTGGGCACGCTGGCACATGCGCCCCCTTCAGTGGGGTCTGGCCAGCCAGTGGTCACAGCGCTGCGATCCATTGGACCAGCTAGTGATGGTGACCCAGGAGATGTGGAACGCTCTGCGGTGGTGGACCGTTCCATCTCATCTGCAGGAGGGCATCCCGTTTGTCCGCCCCGAGCCGACGGTCTCTATCGACCGATGCCTCTCTGATGGGTTGGGGTGCCCATCTGGGAACACCGAAGCACAGCCTCGGTCCCTCAAGCGGGAGTCCCGATGCCACATCAACCTGCTGGAGTCTCGAAGCGTCCGGCCTAGCTCTCACCGCTTTGCTCGCTTCTGGGGTCAAGTGGTCCGAGTCCAGACGGACAATACCACCACCATGTACTACCTAAACCGGCCAGGGCGGGACGAGTTCCATGCTTCTATGCAAGGAAGCTGTCCGCATTTGGTCACTCGTGCGCAGCCTGGAGGCCGATCTCCTAGCCATTCATGTGGCAGGAGCCTCCAACACCCTGCCGATGCCCTGAGCCGGATAGGGGCTGCATCTCACAAGTGGTCTCTCCTGCCGGAGGTAGTACAAGATCTTTTCTCCCACTGGGGCACACCTCAGGTGGACCTGTTTGCCTCCAGGGAGAACGCCAAGCTGAGGCTGTTTCATGCCCGCCCCCCTCAGCAGGGCTCACTGCAGGGGATGCCTTCTCGGGCTGTGGACCCCGGCCCCTTTACACCTTTCCCCCATTTCCCTTGATCCACAAGGTGCTTCTCAAGGCAAGGAGGGACAACAGGTGATTCTGATAGTCCTCCAGACTGGCCCCCGCCAGTTCTGGTACCCATATCTCTCAGCCTCAGCTCCAGGCTTCGCGAGGCAGCTTCCAGCTCGCCCCAGACCTACTCTCAGTCAATCAGGGGAAGGTGTTCCATCCGGACCTTCAATCCCTGCACCTGACGGCCTGGTTCCTGAGCGGCTAGAGTTCCAGGCCTTGGGTCTTTCCGACGAGGTCCTCAATGTTGTTGAGGTGTCCCGTAAGGAGTTGACCAGGAAATGCTATGCCTTCAAATGGAAGAGATTTTCCATCTGGTGTCAGGGCAAGGGCTTGGACCCTTCCTCCTGTTCTTTGGCAAGCATTTTGGACTATTTATGGTCCCTTTCTAGTCAAGGGCTTAGGTCGACGACCCTAAAGGTGCACCTGGCAGCCATCTCTGCTTACCGGGCGCGGGCCGGGGAGCAGTCGGTGGCACAGGAGAAGGTGGTCTGGCGCTTTTTCAAAGGCCTTTATCACATTTCCCCTCCAGTGCGAGAACTTCCACCTCCGTGGGATTTACTGCTGGTACTGGCAAAGCTCATGGGCAAGCCATTCGAACAAATGCACAGTTGTGAACTCTCTCACCTGTCGTGGAAGACCGCCTTCTTGGTGGCTATCATGTCAGCCAGAAGGATGGGAGAACTCCAGGTGCTCTGCATCGAGTCTCCTTACCTGGTCTTCCACAGGGACAAGGTTGTCCTGCGCCCCCACCCGAAATTCCTTCCGAAGGTGGTGTCGGAGTTTCACCTCAACCAGGTGTTGACTCTGCCGTGTTTCTACCCCAGTCACACCTCGGAGGCGAATACAGGCTCCATACTTTGACCCTAGAAGGCTTCGCTATTATAAGGAGCCGCCATCGGCTGAAATTGGGAGAGGTTCGCCAGCTGTTTGTCACCTACGCTGAAGCCGCACTCTGGCAGACCTGCAGCCAAGGGGACTGATAAGCAGGTGGGTCACCTCCTGCATAGACTCTGCTATAAGTTGGCGGGCATGGAGCCTCCCAGAGGGATAAGAGCTCATTCTACCCGCCATACTGCTGCATCGGTGGCTGCTTCCAGGGACGCCCCTATCCAGGAAATCTAGGGCTGCTACCTGAAGTCAGCACACACCTTCATTACCCATTACCACATCGACCTTGAGTCACGCCGGGATGCTGGTTTTGGGGCCTCGGTTCTCCAGTCTTATTCCCTAAGTAGGGGTATGCGCCTTTGCCTCCTTCCTCCGGAGAACTGCTAGGAGTCTGCCAGACAGTGTGGATGAACAACATATCCATGTCCCTAGAATACAGGTTACTCAATCTGTACAGGAGTTCTAGGAATGGTATGTTGTTCATCCACACGAATTCAATCTCGACCTCCCGGCTTCGACGCACAACCTATGAGCTTCAGCGGGCAGATCTAGGCGCATAGGCGGGGCAGAGGGAGTTTTACCACCTGGGTGGGTGGGAGGAGCCAGCTTGAAGACCTTCCGGCAAGATTTAAAGCGGCAAGGAACCTGCCAGACAGTGTGGATGAACAACATATACCATTCCTAGAACTCCTGTTACAGGTGAGTAAGCTGTATTTCTCGGTTATTGAACCACTAATCCTAGTTCCTGTCTCATCGGTTCCCGGTTCCTCTTGGTTCTCCGATCAGTTCCTGAACTGACTGCAACTGATAGATTTGTTTTAAAAATTCTTTTAACGTTGCTATTTTATTACAGTTGCTGTTTTTTGTCTACTATGTCAGAAAAACTGAAGAAAAAGACCGGTGAACCCGGTTTCAAAAACTGCACAGAGTGTGGAGAGGTCTTTGCCAAGGCAGATAAACACAGATCTTACTTTGAGAGGGCTCTTGCAGTAGGTAATTACATATAGGACTGATGCCGGCAGGCGGCAGGACCCCATGGAAAAATTTCTAGCTAGCAGTCCCTGGCGAGGGACCACCCCCATGTCAGGTGACCGGCGTCAGGAGACGTCGGTATAAAGGGGCGGTCCCAGATGCCCGCCTTCCAGTTCTTTCCCGCCATTAGCTCGTGCAGCGCCTTGCAGAAAAGTTTGTGCTCGTCAGCCCTACCTTCGTTGTTTTTACTGAAAATAATCATTTTATCGACTAACGCCAGTACTATCATCAGTGTATGTTGTCCCCTACACCTCCGAGCTACAAGAATAAGTGCGATTTATGCGGTAACTACTGCAAGGGCGGGCACTCCATTGCCTGTTCTGCCTAGGCCTCCTCACCTGGTCGAAGTGCCTGCACTGCCTCAGTTTCAATGCTACCGGAAAAGGCGGCAGCATCTCTGGGAGCCCATATTCTAAAGAAGAAAATGAGTTCTGTGGAGAAGGGCTCAAAAAACTGAGGCAGGTGTCTACTTCCCCGAAGGCCATCGGAAGAAGAAGAAGAAGGAGAGCACAGGACAAACTCCTCCACGCGTCTCCTTGGGAGTAGCTGGGACGCATGATAACATCCCCTCTGGGGATCGCTCCTCGACGACGTCCCGGAGGTTTCTGAGGGTGTCGGCCCACCCATCTGGCTCGGCGCTCAGGCCTTGCAGGTGCCTCCGGGCAGTTGAGGCCTCCGCCCTGGTTCGGCCGCAGGCTGCGACTACACTGTCAGGCGACCGGTGAGCAGGCGTCGGCTCCTCTGGCGTCCACCCGGGAGGGGCCGGTAAGGCGTCCGACCCTCCCGGGCGGTAGCGCCCTGCACTCCACTGGACAGGCTGGTCACTCTACTCGGCCTGCCTCTGGTGATGGCTCTCATAGAGTCGGACGCCCAGCTCCTCCGCAGCCGCCAGAGCTCGCCCTAAGCCTCCACGTCCGGCTTGTCCGACTTCCGGCTAACAAAAGGCCGACGGACCCCCATGTCCATCGTGCCGATTCCCGCAGCCTTCGCTGCCGTCTGGGGAATCAAGTCTTTACCTTTCGACCCGAGGACTTTCCCCTCCGTCCCAAGCGAGCTGGGATCTTTTAGCCTCTGTCAGTCCTTCCTCCACCTGATGCGCTGGACCTGATGTGGCTCCCCGGATGCACAGCTCGACACTGGTCCCTCCGGCGTCGGTAGCCTCTGACACCAGGGCATCCACCACCGACCCTGATGTCGGCCTTACTGACTCTGGGAACATTCCGCTCCCATTGGGCCCTCCGTCCCCGGGCTCTCCACTATGAACCTGCCCGTGGGGCCACCAACCGGGCCCGTCTCTTCAGCAGCCCAGCTCCTGGGTACCTCCATCTTATTCGGCTTGTGTACCGGGACAGTAGTATCTGCGCCACAATACCCGGCGCGGCTTCCCGATGCCGCAGTACTCGATGCCACAATACCCGACGCCGGGCTACCCACAGCTAGGTTTTGGATACACTCCATATGGTTACAACCTGTATCCTTATCCCCCGCCTCCTCCTTCTCCTCCACCGCCCACGTGGCCGCCGGTGGACCTGCAGGAGACTCTGGCCTCCTGGTGGACTGAGGCCAAGGCTCAGCTCACCAAAGCGTCTGAGATGGCACACTCCCTCACCACCTCCAGACTCCAGGGTTCTTCCGTCTGGATCTAGAGAAGGCAGGACACACTTCCCGGGAACTTCCCAGGGTCCGTTCTCCCAGGTCGGGAAAGAGTCTTTCTCCTCTTCATCCTCCTCTTCCACCCCTTGACTCCTCGGACTCTTCCGGCGGTTGCTCGAGAGAGATAACGAGCCATGCTGTCCGTCGAACCCAGGCCAAGGACTCCTCTGAAGTCTCCTCAGGAGGATCCTTCTTTTACGGAGTTGCTTAGGAAAATCCAGGAGGTTCATCAGTGGCACTCCCTGGAACCAGATCCTCAGTGTCTGAAACTCGCTGAACATCTGGATCTGCCATGACAGCTCCCACCTTGGTGCCACCCTGGATAGAGCCTCACGCTGACCTTGTTACCACAATATGGAAACAGCTGTCGGCCTTAGCTCCACTTCCTAGGAAGTCGAACTGGCTATATCAGGCTCCAGAGGGTGTTGATTTTCTGGATTCTCACCCTCGTGCCGACTTGGTTGTGATTAGCGCCGCTCACGGCCGGTCGGCGGATCCCAAACCTTAGCTCATCACCACCTGATAAGGAATCACGGCTTCTGGACCAGTATGGGAGAAAGATTTATGCTTCCTCCACGCTGGGATCAGGGCCCTGAACTATGTCGGCCATATGGGGGATTACAGAAGGCCATCCTGACTCAAGCGGAAGGCAACTGGACTCTGCCTGACTCCCAGAGTGGGCAGAGTTGGCTGATCTCGTTAAACTCTGCTCGTTCAGCTAGTCGACACATGTTACGTCGCGACATAACGCACGCAGTGGACACTGCTGGGCAGAGCTCAGCTGCTGTGGCTCACGCGCCATGCTTGGTCTGCAGTCAGGGTGGTCCCGGAGGTGCACCTGCTATCCAGAAGCACCTTCTGGGGGTTCAGGTTGGGGTGATGCTGACATATCATCACCGATTTGCAGAAGAGGGACAGCACTGAAGTCAGTTGATTCCATGTACCGTGCCCATCAGCAGCAGCGGCGCGTCCCTTTAGCAGATGGAGGATGGCCGTGAAACCCCAGGAAGGCAGGCCACAAGCGCTGGGCCCCCAGCTGCCAAGCCTCCCCATCCAAAAAAGCAGCGGGTGCTTCAGCTGCGGCGCTGCCTCACACCACCTGACTCCTTCCCTCTCCCACTGCCTCCGGATTCCCTGGAGGAACCGGTAGGAGGGAGGTTTTCCCTCCACCTTCCGGGATGGAAGAGGATAACCACAGATTATTGGGTGCTCCAGCTCATAGCAGAGGGACACTCCATAGAGTTTCTTCAGAAACCACCCCGCCACCCCCTTCTGAAGTCGTCGTATTCACGGGAGCATCTTCTCTTGGTCCAGGAGGAAATTTCGGCTCTTCTGCTGATACAAGCAATAGAACCTGTCCCCCTTCATCTGCGAGGGACGGGTTACTATTCCCAATTCTTCCTGGCCCCAAAGAAGACAGGAGACCTCAGACCAATTTTGGATCTCAGTTCCCTGAATCTTTACGTAGAATACAAAAGGTTCAGGATGCTCTCTTTGCAGAGCCTTCTGCCCCTCCTCCGGCCGGGTCAATGGCTTTGTGCTCTGGATATGCAGGATGCTTATCTGCACATTCCCATTCGTCCATCTCATTGCAAATACCTTCGTTTTGCATTCCAGGGGGACCACTACCAGTTCAAGGTGCTCACGTTTGGTCTATCCTCGGCCCCAGTATTTACCAAATGCCTGGCAGTGGTGGCGGCCCACCTGCGTCACCAGAGTGCAGGTTTTCCCAGTACCTGGACGACTGGCTCTCAGGTGGCCTCATCCAGGGAGGAACTCCTCTGTTGCCTCTCCCTTACCCAGCAGGTTTTTGCCTGCCTGGTTATTACCATCAACCATTCCAAGTCTCATCTGGTCCCATCCCAGAGACTACAGTTTATTGGAGTGATTCTCGATAGGACGACGAGCAAGGCCTTCCTGCCTCCGGACAGGGCGTCCACCCTTCAGACCCACATAAGTCTGTTGTCCGACCACAGGTGGTCTCTCGCGAGGTCGGTCCTTCGCCTTCTCGGGCTCATGGCGGCTACTGTCGATGGTGCCTTGTGCACCGACTCCACATGAAGTTCTCCAGTGGACTCTCGCTCTCGCGGGATCAGCTAGTGGGCGACCTAGATCATCCAGTTCTGATCTCCTTGCCGATGATTCGAGATTTGCAATGGTGGATGGTTCGAGAGAACCTGTTTCGGGGAGTTCTTTCTTTCATCCTCCCCCCTCTCAGACTCTAACCACAGACGCCTCAGGTGAATGTTGGGGAGCCCATCTAGGCCCTCATCAGACCCAGGGCTCCTGGTCCAAGCTAGAACAAGCTCTCCACATCAGTGTGCTCGAGTTTTGGGCAGTGTTGTATGCTCTCCAAGCCCTTCACCAATACATCCTTCCCGGCCACCTAGCCGTCCAGATGGACAACATGTGCGTGGTGTGGTACATCAACAAACAGGGAGGGACTTGGTCCTACCCTCTATGCAGGGAGGCAATGAGGGTTTGGGATTGGGCAACACAACACGACCTTCAACTCACGGCAGTTCATGTTCCGGGAGTCGACAACACCCTGGCAGACAAGCTAAGTCATTCTTCTGCCCTGACTCACAAGTGGGAACTGGACCAAGGGGTCCTAGACAATATCTTCCAACTTTGGGGAACACTACCAGGTCGTAACCTGTTAGCATCCCCCTAACATAAAACTTCCGTCTTCTGCTCCATGCGTTCCAGAGCAAGGTGCTTTTGGGCGACGCTGCTCTAGACTGGAAGGACAGATTTGTCTATGCCTTTCACCCAATTCCACTTATCCCACGAGTCTTGCAGAAACTAGCTTCAGAAGGAGCACAAATGATTCTGATCGCTCCTTTCTGGCCCAGGCAAGTCTGGTTCTCTCTTCTACAACAATATTCAGAGGATCCTCCTCTTCCTCTTCCTTTATCTGGAGGTTTGTTGACCCAGGATCAGGGGACCCTGGTCCATCCAGGCCTCAAATCCCTTCAACTGCATGCATGGCTCCTGCAGACTTAGCCCAGTCCCGTTTTGGAGTGTCTCCCAAAGTGGCGGAGATTTTAGTGGAGGCCAGAAAACCCTCCACCAGATCCACTTATGCCATGAAGTGGAAAGATTCACTATTTGGGCTCTTCCAGAGCGTGGGAACCTTTCTCCTGTTCAGCCGGGGCTTCTGCTGGAGTATCTCGTTATCTGTTTGACCTGGGTCTCAGTCATTCCTCTCTGAAGGTACACATCGCGGCCGTTTCGGCCTATCATGTTCCCTTCACAAACAATGCTTTCGCTCAACTGGAGGTCTCTAAAACCTTTCTCAGAGGGGTCCTCCACCTGAGTTCCGCCATCCGTACTCCTGCTCCCCCTTGGGACTTGAATTTTGTTCTCGGGAAACTTACTCTCCCTCCCTTTGAACCTGCAGCTTCTCGGGATTTGAAGTTCCTTTCGTGGAGGACTCTCTTCTTGGTGGCCATTACTTCTGCTCGGAGAATCTCCGAGCTCCAGGCCTGATGTGTAAAATCCCGTACTTGATTTTTCACAAGGAATGAGTTGCTCTTCGCACGAATCCTAAGTTTCTCCCTAAAGTAGTAGCCGAGTCTACTCTAAATCAGTCCATAGAGTTACCTACCTTTTTTACGCAGTACTCTAATCAAGGGGAATATTTACTCCATACTATGGATGTTCATCGGATTCTGAGATACTACACCAATAGGACGAAGGATCCCAGAAAGACTGATCAATTGTTCATCTCTTTTGCTCACAAAAGGGAAGGCAATGCTGTTTCCAAGCAATGCCTGTCTAAGTGGTTGGCTCATTGCATCACTTTCTGTTATGACAAATACAACAAGACCCTCCCGGGTCAAGTCAGAGGCCACTCCACAAGATGACTTGCTGCCTCAGCGGCTTGTTTCAAGAATGTGTCTGCGACAGACATCTGCGCTGCTGCAGCCACCTGGACTTCCGTCCATGCACCTTCTGAAACCACTACAGTTTGGATGTTGCCTCCCGCCGTAAAGGCAGCTGGAGCTAGCTGTTTTGCAAGGCTTCCTATCTTGAGCTTGCACAAACAGAACTACCTTTGAGATAGTTTTCCTCCTCCGGTGCCTCTCTTTGTTCAGACTGCTTGGGATTCAGTCTATATGTATTACCTACTGCAAGAGCCCTCTCAAAAGTAAGATGAGTACTGATTTAACGTAAGAACTTACGTAACAGTAGATCTTGAGAGAGCTCTTGAGTAGTAAACCTTTCTCCACCCTCCATCCCCTAGGCTTTTCAGCTCCTTTTCCATTAAGGGAAATATCCGCTTCTGTCTCGTCCGGCCTCTTTTGGCCGGTGGCGGGAAAGAACTGGAAGGCGGGCATCTGGGACCGCCCCTTTATCCTGACGTCGGTCACCTGACGTGGGGGCGGTCCCTCGCCAGGGACTGCTAGCTAGAAATTTTTCCGTGGGGTCCTGCCGCCTGCCAGCGTCAGTCCTATATGTAATTACCTACTGCAAGAGCCTCTCTTGAAGATCTACTGTTACGGTAAGTTCTTGCGTAACTGTACTTTCTTGCGTCATCTGCCTTGGTTTTGACCATTTGAATGCAGATTGTGAGGTGTGCAAAACTTTTCCTGAGAAGACACTTGAAAAATGTCTGGAAAGGTTAAAAAAGAAAGTACTTCTTCCTAAGGGTCCCTCTGGCTCTGACCAGCCAATACCCTCTGGGACTGTGGGTGATACCACAGTTCCCATTACTTCTACGCCTGATACAGGTACAGAAAGACTGGCTGAACCAGCTAGCTGTCCAGTTCCAGCAAAAAAGACAAAGCATACTGAACGTCCTGCTGGTCAGCCTAAGGGGACTCCTGTGGTGCCGCCTGCCATGCGTTCTCTTCTGGAAATAGTACAGGCTTTTAAAATTCTGCAAGCCTTGCAAGGTCTGCTGCCTGCGGATCCGCAGCCCCCAGTTGAGACCCCAGTCTTCTTTTCAGGAAAATTTTGGTGAAGAGGAGGGGGAGCCTATAGAGCCTGAGGTCTCCCCTGAACAGGAGTTTGGCTCCCCCCCCCCAGGTCTTCTGAAGATTACTCTTCATGGGAGAATTGTGGATGCTTTGGACATCTCTACCACAGAAGTGATAGAGGAGGAGGAGGAGGAGGCTGAGTATCTTGAACTGATGGGGTTAACACCCACCAAAAAGCTGTTTCTCCCTATTAAGAAGTTCTTTAAAAGGGATGCTCTCAAACTTCTCCAGACACCTGGGTCTGTCCCTCCATTGGATAAAAGATTAGATAAAAAATACCAGCTTGACAGGGAAGGGGCTGAATTTTTATATTCACACCCTGACCACCAGTGGGTGGTGCAAGCTGCTGCCTGTGACAAGGCAGAAGTCCCTCTGGCCTCTCACCCTCCAGAGATGGACTTGTGCAAAATGGACAGTATAGCCAAGAAAGGCTATCTGTCAGCCTCTCTGGCCATCAGGCAGGCTAATTTCCAGGCCTATGTGGCCCAATACCAGAAGACACTCTGGCAATCTGTGCTGGCTATGGCTGATAAAGTTCCATCTACCTTATCCACAGACTTAGCTGAAACTGCTAGGTTTGGCATGGAAGCTGCCAAATACCAGTTTCAGATGGCAGCAGATGCCAACGACACTGCCAGGTGAGTGGCCAGTACCATTGCTCAAAGGAGGTTTGCATGCTTGAGAGCCACAAACCTCACACAGGACACTCAGAATAAGGCCCTGGATTTTCCTGTGGAAGGTAACTCCCTTTTTGGGAGTCACACACAGGCCTATATGAAAAAGGTGGACGAATATAAAACCACCTTTAGGAGCAATTCTGCCAAAGAAAAGGCTACTTCCTCCACAAGGCCCTACAGTAGGGGAGGCAGGGGCAGACAGTTTCACACCAGGCCTTTTTACCAGGCCATGGCTGTACCCCAGGTACCTCAGTACCCCCAGCCAAGGGTATTTTAGAGGTAGGGGCAGGAGGGCTTCCAAGGCGTGGCTCCGATTCTCAGCCCCAAACCAAGCAGGATCCCTGACTTGTCTTCTCAGGCTGCCTCCCATCTTTCAGTAGGGGGCAGGCTGACCCATTAATTCTAGTCATGGAAAAATATCACCACAGACAAGTGGGTCCTGGAGATAGTGGGTCAGGTACTGTCCCTAAGCTTCAGGTCTTTCCCCTCTCTAAAAACAAGAGCTTTCAAACCAGCTTCCATTCTGGAGAGGAAGCTGTTGGAAAAAGAGGCTCGAAACGTGCTGCTGCTAAAAGCAATGGAACCATTGCCTCCACAGCACCGGGGAAAAGGGCTTTGCTCAAGATATTTTCTTACACCAAAGAAAAATGGGGAGTTGCAGCCTATCTTTGACCTAAGGGCCCTCAACAGGCACTTAACAAAACCAAAACTCAAAATGGTGACACTGTCTCTGATTCTGCCAGTACTCCAAAAAGAGGACTGGCTGGCATCCCTGGACCTAAAAGATGCTTATTTCCACATCCCCGTAAGGGAGTCTCACAGAAAGTATCTCTCATTCAGACTCCCTTCAGGTCACTATCAGTTCTCAGCACTGCCATTTGGTCTCAGCTCAGCTCCAAGGGTGTTCACAAAGTGTCTGGCAGTAGTGGTGACACACTTGCGAAGGCAAGGTGTCACAGTGTTTCCCTACCTGGACGACTGGCTAGTGGTGGGAAACTCTCCACAGCAGTTATAGGAACACTTACAGCTCACCCTGAAACTTCTGGAGTCCTTAGGGTTTTTGCTAAACCTAGAGAAGTCAGTTATTCTTCCCACACAAGTTCTGCAATTCATAGGAGCAGAACTAAATACCAAAGAGGGCAGAGCTTTCCTACCCCTGGACGGGGTTAAAAGCATCTTACAGCTTGCAGGTTCTTTCAAGCTGAATGTGCCAAGAACCACAAGGCAATTTCTTTAACTCCTGGGACACATGGCAGCTGCCACAGGCACAGTCCCGGGTTCCAGGTTTCAGAAGAGAGACATTCAGTTCCACTTAAGGGCTCATTGGTCTCAGAGAAAGGATTCCCTCTCAAAATTGGTCGCAGTAACGAAAACGTTCATCCAGGCCCTCCAGTGGAGGAAGGAGTAAGCCAACCTCAGAGAAGGGATCCCCTTCCAAAGGGAGCTTCCCCCAGTGATTCTCACAACAGATGCGTCCCTGTTGGGATGGGGTGTCCATCTGGCAGAGCACACTACCCAGGGCACTTGTTTAAGTGCAGAGCCTCTCCTGCATATCAGTCTGTTGGAGCTCAGGGCAGTGTTTCTGGCAATGCAAGTTTTTACACCACTGATACAGGGGAAGGTGGTACAAGTCAGAACAGACAATGCCACCACCATGTATTACATAAACAAGCAAGGGGGAACGAGGTCAAGTCTTCTTTGCACAGGAGCAGTGAGAATTTGGACCTTGGCCTACTCCCTAGGAGTCTCTCTACAGGCCATTCATCTACCAGGCAAGGACAGTGTTTTGGCAGATGCCCTAAGTCGAATCAGCAAGGCCCATCATGAATGGTCCTTAAATGGGCAGGTGGTGGAAACCATAATCAGAAGGTGGGGCACTCCAGAGATAGATCTTTTTTGCCTCCTACCAGAGCCACCACCTCCTACAGCACTGTTGCAGGCTTCCGGCAGTGGGCTCAGTCCCCCTGGATGCCCTCATCCTGGACTGGTCAGGGAAGTACCTGTATTCATTCCCCCCATTCCCGCTAGTCTACAGGGTACTGCTCAAGCTCAGACTTCAGCCGGCCACCATGATTCTGATAGCCCTGGACTGGGCCAGACAGCCATGGTACTCTTCTGCTTTCCATGTCTGTAGACAAACCAATACACCTTCCCAGGAGGCACAATCTTTTGACCTCCAACCAGGGGGAGGCTCCTATACCCGAACCTCAGGTCACACAGACTCAAGGCTTGGCTCTTGAGGACCTAGAATACACTTGCTTACACCTCTCTGAAGGGGTCATTTATGTTTTAAGTGGGTATAGGAAACCCTCTACTAAGAGAACCTATGCTGCAAAATGGAAAAGGTTTTCTATTTGGTGTTCCACCGGGTCTAGTACGAATGATCGACTACTAAAAGATCGACAATCAATTGACCGACGCCGAAATACCGATGCGCTCACAAGATTGCCGAAATAAATAACGAAGAATGAATGACCGACAGGCTTTACTAAAATTGAGTGTTGTCTATAGTGGCATACATTATTATGTATATAAAACGTGGCTCGACTAGAGGTCTTACGCTGGTGCTAGAGAGAGATGGCTGTCTGAGTCCAAGCTCCCCCACTGATATCGATCCGTTCAGAATAAAACAGTTTTTAAAGAGAATTTTCATTCAGCAAACTGAAGCACATTTTGTTAAGGACATTGCGATATACATTTTGGCCAATTTTGGGAGTGATCGGATTTAAAGGGGAAAAACTAGACCTCTCGGTGCAGTTACCGCTTACCTGTTCCAGTTCATGCCTTCGGACTACAGATTCGGAGTGGAGATGTCTGCTGGCTAGTTCAGGGTCTCACCACCCAGAGCTCTTGGATCGCAGGGAGGTCATGGTGAAGCAAATTTGACTTCTGCAAAAAATGGGGAAAAAACCCTCAAATTCTGACAGCTGTCTCTAACCACGCGCATCTCATGATGGGAGTCAGTTAATGCAGTACTGAGTCAAGCGCGTACTGAGCAGCTGTGACTTTTTGATCCTGTTTTATTGATGAGCTATAAAAGAGAAGTGTGCTGATAAAGCTCTTTAGATATAGGTGTTTTGACATGTGCACCATACTCTTACTGAGCAGTGCCATGACTGATCGGCTGTAGACAACCCTGACACGCAGTGACACAGAAGGGGTTATTTTATCTGGAAACAGGGCTGTTACAGATGAGAGACCCCAGCAGGTGGGCACTATCTTGTCCACCAGCATGTTCATCCAGCTGGCGATGTGCAGCAAAACATAATTGTTTTTTGTCCCCGAGTTGTGGATTGAGCCTGTTGGGTGTGCATTTTCACTACTTCTTAAAATCATTAAAAACCGGAAAGTAAAGCCTGTCGGTCATTCATTTTTCGTTATTTATTTTGTCGATCTTGTGAGCGCAACAGTATTTCAGCATCGGTCAATTGATTGTCGACCTTGTAGTAGTCGATCATTCGTACTACTCCCGCTCCACCAGGCACACAGTGCCAGCACAGGCAGGAGTGCCACTTGTGCTGGACTATCTGGTTTACTTGCATTCTTTGGGCTTGCAGCCCTCTACAATGAAGAGCCATTTGGCTTCAGTCTCTGCTTACACCTCAGCAGGTAAGACTATCTCTATGGCATCAAACCCCATCTTTAAAAGGTTCTTTGAGGGTCTATCCCACTTGCACCCACCTTTCAGAGAAACGGTTCCAGCATGGGATCTCAACATTTGTATTGCTAAGCTCATGGGTCTCCCATCTGAGCCCATGTCTTCAGTACCTCTGAAGTATGTTACATGAAAAAACAGTATTTTTGGTAGCCATCGCTTCAGCCACATGAATCCGTGAACTTCAGGCCCTAAGCATTGAGCAGGACTACATCTCCTTTCACAGGAATAAAGTTGTTCTTAAAACTAACAGGAAATTCCTTCCCAAAGTGGTTTCAGACTTTCATCTAAACCAAGCTACCACTCTGCCAGTGTTTGTCACTGAGCATTCTTCTTTAGGGTTACCACCTTTTAAGAAGCCCAAAGTGGGACATTTCTTACTGAAACATGATTTTTCACAGGACAGTACGTAACCTCGACCAATGTAACAGACTTGTTTTCTCTATATAATCAGAATTAAGGTTGAGTATTGTAGTTTCTTAGTTGCTTCTATTGTTTCTTGTCATTTTAAGGTATTTTAGTTGAGGCATTGTAGTTTTCTGCAACATTTAATGGAAAGTCAGAAAATATTTTCTCTACTATAAAATCAGGTCATGTAGTATTTTTCGTGTATTCCTGGGATGAGAAGAAAAAATTACTTGCTATAGTAACCTTGTTTCTCCCAGGGGATACTCCAATATTCATAACTCTCCCACCCTGCCTCCCCTACCAGACCCAGTGGCCTCTGCATTCCATGCTGTACCTTAAGAGTATATGTGCAACATTCTGGCTTTTATTGAAACTAGTTTCAGTGTTTTTTCTTCTCTCAGGTGATTCTGACATTGGAGACTATATTGTTTATGAATATATCTTAATATTTTCTTCCTCCAGTTGGAGGCTGGTTGTGGGAGTTCTACAATTACTAAATTTTAATGATTTATAAATCTTTTTGGGCCCTGTCTTTCCAGACGTCCACAACCTCTGAGGGTTAGAATGTAGGCAGTTGATAGGTGGCTGCATTTGAAAAAGTGGCACGTGCCAATGATTCTATCATTAGCATAACATTCTATCTCTGGGCAGATCTGGCTTAAAGGCACACTGCAGAAGAGTTATGAATATAGGAGTATCCTCTGGAAGAAACAAGGTTACTATGGTAAGTAGCCCCATTGTTGACTTGTAGCCTCCTCGACCGTCATCCCACTAGGTCTGGGTTTGGCTTTTGCACTACTGGACCTATATGGCCAGTTATGTTGCTTGTCTTTGCTGGGTCTCCCCACCGTTGACTTGGATCCCCATGCCTGTCAGTAGACAATGCAGTCAAGGTCTGTCTTACTGGACCTTTACAGCGAGTATGTTGGATCTTCCTGGACATAAAGTCTCCACCATTCATTCACACTAATGGGACTACGCTGGAGGCGCTAGGGCTGAGCAGGAACCAAAAATCTTCAGGAGGGCTGGCCCTGAGGTAAGGCCACATGGAGCGGCACCACGAGACCGGCTCGTGCTGTATAGGCTACCTCAGCGTCGAGTCTCCAACCGCCTCAGTTCCTATTTTCCCGCCATTGAGTGCACTTCAGTGACGTCGTCGCTCACCCTGGGAGTCAAATCTTCACATCTGTACGACAGCAGCTTTAGTCGTTCAGTCTTGATTTGTAGTATTATTTATTTTATTGTTTAAAAAAATAAAATAAAAGTTTTTCACTGAAAAGAAACAGAAACACCTTCGATGGAGTTGACCATGAATGGGGCCGGTGACAGTAGGAGACTTCACATGAATCTGTGTTTCCAGCTGGGCTGGGTCCGGTCTGCTGCCTTCTACAGAAGGAGGCTCTGACTATGGGCAGTCCAGTGCTTGGGAGGAAGGGCGGTTCTCCCGAAAGGGCAAAAAGAAGCGGGCCCATTCTCGATCTTCGTCGAGAATTCAGCACCACTCAGTCTCGAGCTCTTCTTCATCCCACTGGTTGAAGAAGAAGTGGTACCACTTGAGGTAGCCCTCTGGTTGTCTGCACATCGATCGTCAGTAACAGGGGACAGAAGGCTGACTCCAACTCTGTTGGGGTCACCTGCGGCCTCTTTTCCTGGTGGCCGGCATCCTCGACTCCGTAGTCCCTCCCCGCCCCCTGGGGGGGTCTTCCGGTGAGCAGTTTCATCATTGGACCGCTCTTATGGAGCAGTGGATTCGATGGTTGTCCCGACTTTCCGAGCCTGCGGAGTCGGCCCCGGGGCCTTCGTGCCTAGGGGCTTCAAATCTGCAGGCAGGATGGTTGGGTCTGCCTAGTTGCGCGGCACCATCTTCAATGCCGTCGACACTGTGCCCTTGTGCTTTTCCCCCTCACATGGCTGTGGCACAGGGGCCAGCACAGGTACCATTTTCTCCTACTGTTGTTTTCAGATCTTCATCCTTGGATGCTCTGAGAGTTGGTTTGGGGTCTCCGGGCACTGACATGATGCTGGTTGCGGTGCCGTCTGCGGCTCTGGTCTTAGCGTCGCCGCAGCCGGTGTTGCCCTTGGTGCCGGCGCCATCTCAAATGCCAGGATTCTCGACTCTGATTCAAGGAGCACCTTCTTGTGCTTGTTTCCCTCCCTTTCCTTTACATACTATTCCTCCTGGGCTTGTAGGAGACGATATTGAACCTGATCCTGATCTGTGATTAGGAGACGACTTTGATGAGGATTCATCTCTAGTGGGAAGTAAGCCCTCTACTTCAGCTGAGCTTCTGATCGAGGACCTATCCTTTAAGTCTCTACTGAAAAATATGAATTCCACCCTCTCCCTCCAGACTTCAGAGGTTGTTCCGGGGAAGTTGTTGCCCCTTTAGTATCTGCATGTCCTGGAGACCCTGTGGAGTTGACTCCTCCAGTGCAGTCCTTTTTCTAGACTCTTTCACAAATGGTATGGGACAATCCGGTGCTTATTCTTTCTGTGACTAAACCCATAGACAGGAAGTACGCTCCCCCTAAGGATCGACCAATCCTGGTCTCTCAAGCTTTTGCTGTGCCATAGTGGTCTTGGCAGAGAATGACAAAGTCATTCTCCCTCAGGAGTCTACAGGCCATCCCGTAAACAAGGAATCTCGTAAGATTGATATATTAGGGAAGCGAGTCTTTGCTGCCACTACCCTAGGGATGCATATTGTTAACTACCAGAGCTATTTCTCACAATATGAGTATACCCTCTGCCATTCATTAAAAGCTACTGTGGAGACTCTTCCAGAGTCTGACATTACCTCAGAGCTCCTCCAAACTATCACTAGAGGCTGCTATGGGTGCCTTTAAAACTGCTTCTAGAGAAGCAGCAGCTGGGATATGCACCCAACACCACTCATGGTTACAGACCTCGGGGTTCACAGATGATGCCCAGCAAAGAGTCATGAATTTACCATTTGATGGTGCTTATCTGTTCGGCCCACAGGTGGAGCAGGCACTCGAGGCCACACAGAAAACTAGGACGGCTATCAGAACGGCCTGACCAGCCCCTGCTGCCCCTCAACGGGGCGGGAACCGCCGGCAGTTTCATAACTGTCAGTGCTTTCATGGCAAAGGCAGAAAGGGGTTCAACAGAAACCAAGCCCCCCAACCACAAAAGAAAACACAGCAGAAGGCAGAGGGCCTGAAAGCACCTAGTGCCACCCTCCGGAAATCTGGCCCAGTCCCTTCTCAGCTGTCAGAGGGGGACTCTTTGGCAGTAGGGGGGCATCTGACTCAGTTTTACAATCAGTGGAAGTCAGTCACTTCAGACAAATGGGTTCCCAGGATAATTTGTGAGGGTTATTCTCTGAATTTTTTGGATACCCCTCTGGATCATCTACCCAAACGACAGCCCAGACTGTCGGTTACTCAGTCAGACCTCCTTGCTTCTGAGATTCAAGGTCTTCTGAACAACAGGGCAGTAGACATTGTTCCACAGGAGCAGCGGAACACAGAATCTTCCTGGACATAAAGTCTCCACCACTCATTCACACTAATGGGAGTTCGCGAGGCTAGGACCAGCGGAGCAAACCTTTTCAAGGGCGGTGCCTGAGATGGAGTCGTGAGAGCGTGTACTGAAGCAGCAGCTCATGTGGTTATAACTATCTCGGCGCCGACCCTCCAGCCGCCTCAGTTCCTTTTTTCCTGCCGTCGAGTGCACTTCAGTGATGACTTCGCTCGCCTGCTGGGAGTTAAACTTCACTAGCAGCAATAGTTCAGTTTATTGTTTTGTAGAATTATTTCAAATCAGTACCGATTATATATTTTAATTTTACAACAGAAGTCTTCAGCCCTCCATTGATGGAGTCGACCATGAGCGGGTCAAGTGATAGTAGGGAGACTTTGTATGAAAGCTATTCAGTCAGTCGGGCCAGGTCTGGTCCACCTCCCTCCCTCCCCGGAGGGGGGTCTGACAACCAGACGGTCCAGTGCCTGGGGATGGTGGGTCCCCAAAGCATAAAAGGAAATGGTCCCATTCTCGCGCTGTTCAGCCTCGGAGTTCTTCTTACGACACATGGGTTGAAGGAAAAGGCATCACTCGGGATCTCCCTCTGCTATGTCTGCGCCTAGACGGTCGGTTATTATGGCAAGGCACCGGTCTCCACCTCTGTCAGAGTTTCCAGTTTCTGTCTCTGGTAGCTGACCTCCTCGACACCGGAGCTCCTCTTTGCCTATTGGAGGAGCTTCTGATGAGCAGTTTCACCAGTGGGCTGCTCTTATGGAGCAGTGGACTGAGAGGTTGGTCCAGTTGCCTGAGCTGGTCACTCCATCGCTGGGGCCTTGGGCCATTCGGCTCCGGAGGGACGGTAGGGCAGTTGGGCCTTCCTAGTCATGCAGCGGCTTCTTCAGTGCCGTTGACTCTGGGCTCGGGTGTTTATCCCCCTCACATGGCTGCGGTGCAGTGGTCCACACCGATGCCTTTATCTCCTGCTATTTTTCCCTCAAATCGCGGTTTTTTGACCTCTGGGACTCTCTCGGCACTGTCTGCGGTGCTGCGGGCTCTGTCAGTGCTGTGCGTGGTGTCAGGGGCTCTGTCGGCGCCATTTGCGGTGCGCAGGCTCTGTCGGCGCCGCGAGCGGCACTGAGGGCTCTGTCAGTGCCGCTTCGGCTAGCGCCTCCCTCCTTGTTCTCGGCACCATTTTCCTCTACGGTGTTGGGGACTGGTGCAGCGCTGGCTGATCTTCAGGGGTTCTCGACTCCGATTCTTTCTTCTGTTCTTCCTCCTGATTTTCACTCCTTTCCTGTCTGTACAGTCTCCTCGGACTGTCACGAGATGATTTTGAGCCTGACCCAGATCTTCGCCTGGGTGATGATGTTGATGGCACTGCCCCGAGAGCAGGGATCAATCCTTCTGCAGAGCCGGTGGTTGAAGACCTCTCCTTTAAGTCTCTGCTCAAAAATTGAAACTCTGCTCTTTCTCTCCAGACACATCAGGGCCTGAAGCTCAGAAACTCTTTGAGCGGAAGTGACAGCAACTAAAAAAAGATACCTTCCAGGAAAGGAAACATAGCTCGTAATCTGCGGCAGGTTCAAAAGGGGGAAGGGTAAGCATCTCCAGCACAAAAAGGAGATCCCAAGGGGGGGTACCAGATCTCTGATGGGAGGCTTCATGTGCAGAATGCCCCTAAAAAAAGTTCGGGACACGTCCAGCTGGGCCAAGTTTTTCCCTCCACCATCATATGACAGGCTGAAACTGTGGACAAATGCACTTTGATGGAGGAGTAGCACAAGCCTTGACTCAATAAGGAGAAGAGATACTGCAAAACTGAGTTCACTGGACTGGTAAGTGGGTCTAAGTGACGAGAAGAAGCCCAAAGGCAAAAACGCTTCCACTTCATAGCATAAGTGGACCTCTTGCGGGGTTTACGGTGGGCAATTTCATTACTGGGCCGCTCTTCTGGAGCAGTGGGTACAGCGTATGACTTGTTTACCCTTGCCAGTGGACCCGGTGCCAGGGCCTTGTCGCCGCTGGGCTGCAGCCGGAGCTTTCAGACCAGGATGTGCGTTCGGTGCCTTCTTCGGTACCGGTGCTGTCGACACTGGTCCCATGTGCCTCTCCCTGTTTACCCACAGGGGCCAGCACAGATACCACTCCCTTCCTACGCTTTTTCCAGGGATGGCTATTCTCTGTTACCAGGCTCTTTGGTGCCGCATGCAGCGCTGGGCTCTTCGGTGCCGTGCCGACTGCTTCGGTGCCGCGTGCGGCCCCGGGGTCTTTGGTGCCGGATGCAGCACCCACTGCTTCAGTGCTGCATATGGTGCTCCACTTCAGTGCCACATCTTCGGTGCCATGTGAGCATCGCGTTCTTCAGTCTGTGTGCTGTGCCTGTGATCAGCGCTATGATCCGGTCTTCAGTGCTAGGTCAAGTGCTGGTGTCACCGTCTATGCCTTGCCCAGGTTTGCCCTTGCTGGGGTGATTCCTGATATCTCTGGGGCAGATGTGGAGCATGACGAGTCAGATCCTGACCTCATTATTTCTGACAATGGCGACAATGACTTGTTCTAGAGCTTGGACGAGAAACCCTCGCTTCCAACTGAATCCCTAGTTGAAGACCTGTCCTTCCAGTCTCTTCTAAAGAACATGGGTTCGTCACTGGCTCTGCAGACCTCCGATGTAGATCCAGGGAGGCTTTTGTGTCTCTCGTTTACATAGAGACATATACTTTGATGGCAGGTAAGGACTGCTTGGCACTCCCAGTCTGCCCATTTCCCTACTTTTCGGATAAGCTGCAGATCCTAATTAACCAACAGCCTACTTCCTCCTACTAGAATTGCCTTATGTCTGTCCCATGCATTCTTGAACTCTCCCACTGTTTTTGACCCAAATACCTCCTCTGGAGGGCTGTTCTATGTGTCCACTACCCTCTCTGTGAAAAAAATACTTCCTCACGTTGCCCCTGAGCCATCCCCTTCTATCTTCAAATTGTGCCCCCTTGTTCTTCTCTTTTTCTGAAAGATGCTACCCTCTTGGACTTTGTCGATTCCCTTGAGCCACCTCCTCCAGTGTCGTGGCCCACGGCTGCTGGGTGCAGCACTGGCAGATGATCAGTGCCGCGCCATGGTCAGTGCTGTGTCCCACGGCAGTGCTGCTTGCGTCGTCTGCACCCGGGATTCTCCTGGGGATGCTAGTATTGAGGTCTGCCTGTGTGCCTCCTCTTTGGAGAAGGATGATTCAGATGTGGACCCGGACTGGCGCCCTAGCTCCCGGAGTCGGGAGAGTCCTGTGGGACGCAGTGTCAGGTGGCCCTGGGTCCCCAGCAGTTGTCCCTGATGATCTGTTGGCCAGGGGTGGCTGTGGATTTGCTGAGGGTGATGACTGGGGGGCGGGTAGGAGACTTCTTCATGGGGAGGCCCCTGCAGCTGCCATTCCTGGTGCTGCTATAGGGACCCCCCGCTTCTGTGGCTTTCATCGGGTGGCCTGTGGGTCCGGGGGAATCTGTCTCGCTGGGTCCGAGGAAGAGGGCTGCCTCTGAGTCCGAGGGGTTGAGGGGTCGGGGTGAGGCGCGGCTGTCTACTTCCACTGCACTGCGGGGGGTCAGGAAGGAGTCATAGTGCTAAACCCCACCCCTCCCTCTAGGTCTCATGGACACCCTTAGGTGGTAGCAGGGGGGTTGCCCTTCTGGACACATGCAACCTCAGGCGCGTCACGAGCGACTCCCCTTTAGGGCTTTCCCGGGGTTCACCTTCCTATATTCAGTCTTTGTGACCCCGTTTGGCTTCAGGGCCCCTTCCTACAGTGGGATCAGTTCCTAGGTCTCAGAGACAGTACAGTGCCCATCGTCCATCCTTATGCAGACACCCCCTGTTCTCCCAGGCTTTGTCGTTCCTATGGGACCCCTAACTTGGGAGATGTTCAGAGTCTCTGTGGCGACCTTTCCTTCTTACATTGGGGCCATGGACGAACAGGTCTTCTGTCTTTCCCCCCACAGGAGTCCACTGGACAATCGAGCTCCTCATCCTCCTCTTCAGAGGGAGAGGAACATTCTGTCCATCTGTCCTCCAACGCTGATTTCACAGAATATCAGCAGTTCCTTGCGAGGATGGTACAGGAGCTGCATATTTCTCACCTTCTGAGGTCAAATACCAAGCAGGAGATGTGTTCATTCCTCAGTGAGTTTAGTGTTCACTACCTGGTGGTGCCCTCCTGGCCCATCCCTTTCCAGGAGGCGTCTATCAGCATCTGGCAGTCTCCAGCCGCCCTCCCCCCAGCCCCAGCGGACTGCAGGAGACAGTATTGTGTCCCCCAAGGGTCTCTAAGTGTTATACCTCACCCTCCTATGGGCTTGACGTCTCTAGATAACCCCCTTGGGCTTCATCGCCCAGTGCATGACCGACCCCCTGATCCGGATTCAGCAGAGTCTGACCAGTGGGGATGAAGAGTGTTGTCTTCAGCTCATGCACTACTCTGTATTGGTTCTCATCAGGCAAATCACGCTGCCTATAACAGGCATCTGTGGTTGATTCTAGCTCAGGTGCTAGCATTCTTGCCTGATACAGAGCAGTCTAGGCAGGTCAGTACCCTCTCTGTGCAGGGTTTGGAGCTCGCAAGGTACCAAGCAAGGCATCTTACGATGCCAGTGAGGTGGCTTCCAGACTGATAGGGACAGCGATCTGCATTAGGCAGACGGTGTGGCTTCACCTATCCAGACTGTCACCCGTGGCCCAGTGTGGGGTGATCTCCTCTGCTTTCTGGGGAACCCGTCTTTTTCCCCGCAGGGCAAGAAGGGTTCTTCAGGGGCATCCTCCATCCCCCCCCGACCACGGGGGACACCTCCTCGCCCTCAGCAGCCTTAGACCTTGCTCAGTCTAGTATGGTTAGGTTCCCCTCCCCCCGGCCCGCTTCTCACCAGCAGAAGGCTGAGGGATCTCTTCCCTCAGGGCTTGCCAGCTCCCCTCCGGGGGGGAGGGGGGCCTGGTACTCACCCAGCAATAATGAATGGTGAAGATTGACAAGGGGAAGATATGAAAATTACGTACCTACTGTAATTCTTGATCTTCTCTTGTGTCTTCACCATTCATTACTGATTCCTGCCCACCTTCCCCTCATGGGCCTCAATTCTTGGGCGTTTCCTCCACCCTACTCGCCCTCCCCCTCCTCAAGGCCAGTTGGGGGCTGAATTCCCCTGGTACCTCAGAGTTCTGTGTCCCTTCTCCAGAGTCACAGAGCATTCACCTCAGAGGATGTCAAGTAGGGTATTTTCCCTGAACCCTCTGAGGGAACTCGCTCTGATTCTCTTTTCTTCTGGGATGTCCCCCGCTGGGGGCTGTATAATCCTCTGGCTCGTAACCCTGTAGCTGTCATCATTTCAGTGCAGCCCTAGAGAGTCCGTGGGAGTTTCCTTCCTCTCTTTTTCCTTACATGGTTGTCTCGTAGTTCTCTTCCTTTGAAGTGGGGAGCTTCCGCTAGTTACCTGTGAGAAAACTGCTCCAGTTTTCCCCCTTACACCTAACTCAGGACTCAGTCCTCTTCTGACTGGACTTGCTCCCTCTGAAGGGGCAGTTGGTGAGACCTAGGCTCTAGGTTACTCAAGTTACAGATAAAGGAGAGGGAACAGAAGTCTGCCTTCTTAAGTCGTTGAAGACTTGTAATTCAACCTTAAGTGGCGGGATCCTTGCTCCCTTGTCTTAAACTCCGGTTGGGAATTTGAAAACTTTAAGCCAGTGGTCTTCCAGTTCACCTTGGCAGATTGTCCTCCTTACCTACCCTTTATCCCTTTCTGCCTTTCCTACTGTTCCTTACCTTCTTCTTCCATAAACCGCCCGAGGATCGAGGTTCTGTTGCCTTTTAGGGTAGGGTTCTCTCGCTTCCAGTCTCCTTTTTGGCTTATACCTTTTTCAGTTTATATAATTTTCCTTTCTCTATCCTTCAGCTCCCTTGCCTCGCCTTTTTTTTTTTTCCTATAACATATTTTCTGCTGCTCCGGCTACACAGAACTGGGATGGAGGTGGAGTCTGCCGCGTCTAATGGCCAGCCCGCATGCCCCATGCAGTATGTCTGCCACGTGGGCAGCACTGACTCTTCTCTCCCCAAAAAAAAGCTCCCATGGTGGGTACGTGCCTCTGGCTTACACCCATCAGAAATGAATGGAGATCAACAATTACGGTAGGTACGTAATTTTCATTTTTATCATGCTGCACCTCCTCAGTAAAAACAAGTACTGAAGTGGTGGTGGTGGTGGTGGGGGGGGGGTGACGCCGAGATAGCCTATACAGCGCGAGCTAGTCTCGCGGTGCTGTGCATGAGAGGTCCTGCCTCAGCGCCGACCCTCCTGAAGATTTTTGGCTCCCGTAGGGTCCTAGCATCTCCGGCGTAGACCCCCGAAGCATGATTAAACAGTGAAGACTTGCCCAAAAAGATCAAGAATTACGGTAGGTACATAATTTTCATGTCAAGTCAAATTATTCTGATAGATTTCTTTGTCTGGGTGACCAAGGGATCAGATCAGGGTGGAGTGGTAGATGTGGTCTGTCCAGATTTCAGTGAAGTTTTCAACACAGTTCCACATAGGAGACTAGTAAGTAAGCTAGGTAGGTTAGGAATGGTTCCGAAGGTGGTAAACTGGGTATGAAATTGGTTATGGGAAAGGTGACGGGGTGGTAATAAATAGAGTTCACTTCGAGGAATGGAGGGTGACCAGCGGGATGCTTCTGGGATCAGTCTGGGACTGGTCCTCTTTAATGTCTTTAAAAGTGACATTACAGAGGAGCTGTAGGGGAAAGTCTGCTTCTTAGGCGATGACACAAAAATCTGTAATGGAGTGGATACTCTGGGGGTGGGGGTGGGGGTGTGGGTGGAAAGGATGAGCAGAGACCTCAGAAAACCCGAAGAGTGGTCAAGGGTATGGCAACTGGGTTTTAGTGTGAAAAAGTGCAGAATAATGCACGTGGGACATAGAAATCCAAGGGTGAAGTGCAAAATGGGTGGAGTTTTATTGACCACCAAGCAGGAGAGAGACCTGGGGGTAATTATATCTGATGACCTAAAGGTGGCCAGGCAGTGCGACAAGGCAGTCGGGAGGGCTAGTAGGATGCTGGTGTGCATAGGGAGGGGGATCACCAGCAGAAAGAGAGAGGTGGTGTTGCCTAAATATAGATTGGTGGTAAGACCCCACCGAGAATACTGTGTCCAGTTCTGTAGACTACATCTCCAGAAGGACATAGAGTGGAGGCAGTCCAGGGAAGGGCAACTAGAAAGGTGCAGGGTCTGCATCAAAATCCCTATGAGGATAGATTTAAGGAACTCAATATGTACACCCTAGAACAAATGAGGGAGAGGGGGATATGACAGAGACCTTTAAATACCTCACATGAGTAAATGAGGTACAGTAGGAGGGTATTTTTCAGAAGAAAAGGTGCTCAACAACAAGGGGACATGCTATGAAGCTGGAGGGGTTAGATTCAGGAGAGATGTGAAGAAATACTTCATCTTCCTGGACCATTATCTTCACCATTGATTTCCACTGATGGGTTCTGAACCGGATGTGCTAGGACCCTGCCGGAGCCAAAAATCTTCAGAAGGGCCGGCGCAGAGATAGGCTGAGTACACGCATTGCACCGCGGGACTAGATCGCGCTGCATAGCCTATCTTGGCAACAGCTCTCAACTTTTTTTTTTTTGTCTTTGGTAACCAGGTAAGGCCCACTAGGCACAAGTGCCTATTTTCAGGGGTGACCTGGGAGCACTGGGCGGTTAAATGACTTGCTCAGAGTAACACAGTATGTAAGTGGAGGCTCTGAGAATCAGACCCAGGTCTGGTCTGCTGGATGTACCAAGCTCGTTTACAGCTCATTACTATAACCTCTAGGCTATATTGCCAGTTAACTACCTCCGTTCCTTTTTTCAATTAACATGAAGTCTTGCTATATTATGACAGTAGCAGTTTGTCCCACCACTAGAACTGCTCCGGAGGTGAAATGGTTAATACCATTCCAAAATAGAACTTTGAGCACGAGCTCTAAGAAGCAGCTCTATCTGTGTAATTTCAAACCTGAACTGTCAGATTCTTTACTCCGCCTCAGTGAACAGTCGCTCTGGAGATTCCTCCTACTGCTCGGTTCATTTCTCGGTTTAAACAGTGTTTTCTCAGTTCGATTCAGCCGAGAATAGTTTTATTTTAACCCCAAAACGTTGGTTCAAGCTCTGTCTGTGGTAATCGTAAGTAAATTAAAGGTTTTGTCTGTGTGTGGAACTTGTAAGTTTATCGGTTCGGTTTTGGAACCGATCAGCTGGGTTTAAACTTATTAACTTTAAAGTTTACATTTTAGAGTGCGGTTCCCGGTTCTTATCGGTTCTAAAAAACGGATTTTAATACGGTTTTTCCAATACCCGTGACATGGTTAGGAACCGATAAGGGTGTCTTACCTGGCACACTGCCGCTTAAAGGCAAGTTTTTTCTGGTTAGGCTGGCATTATGTCTGAGAAACCCAAAAGAAAAACGGGCCTGGTTTCAACACTGTGATGTCTGTGGGAAGTCTTTGCCAAGGCTGACCCACACACCACATGTGTCTATTGTCTGGGTTTGACCACCTCCAGTCAGACTGCCAGATATGTAAATTTCCTGCAGCCACCCTGGAAAGAGATTGGGCAGGCTCAGGGGCGAGAGGCAAAAAGTCCGCTGACCGGATGGCCAGCCCGGTTCGGTGCCAACCGAACTGGAGGAGTCTCCTGACCAGGCGAGACTTCCTCGGCAAAGAAAAGCTGGTTCTGAGGAACCAATTCCAGTAAAGAAAACAAGAAAGTCAGCAGGTTTGGGTCCAAAACCCTTCTCCAACTGCAGAGATAGCAAAAAGCCATACAAATTGTCCAGTCACTGTCTCAGGTTCCGTCCGAACCGCCACTATCTGGCAAAAAGTCGGTAATCGTCGGTTCCAGTGGTTCAGGAATATGATGTTGAGGAATTTTATAGAACCAGAGGAGGGAGGATGATTATGAACAGTATGAATGTGGCTGGGAAGGTCTGGGTGTGCCCATTGAACGGACATTCCCAGACAGACCTCTAGAATCTCCCCTATACTATCTGGTCCCATCTCATTTTATGTTTTACAAAAAGTTGCTGAAACCCTCCAGCTTCCCTTTGAAGAAGCTGTGGATGAGCAAGAGGAGCCTGATTTTGTAGAAATGATGGATATTCCAGAGTCTAGGAGATTGTCTATTCCTTTGCATAAGTCTTTTAGGAAGCAAACAATAAAAATTTTAAAAGCTCCTAATTCTGTGCCTCCTGTAGATAAAAGATGGACAGAAGGTACACATTGTCAGGTCCTGATACAGAATTCCTTTCTCAGATGCAGTCATGTTGGGATAGTTCAGGCTGCAGCCTGTGATAAACTAATATCCCCTGGCTACATCCTCCTGACAAGGTTCCAGGAAGATTGATGCCATGGCGAAAAACAGTATATGGCAGCCTCTCTGGGACTCAGGCAAGCAAATTATATGGCTTATGTAGCTAGGTATCAGAAATCTAGATGGGATACTGTTATGGAATTAGCAAGCAAGCCCATGGCCAGCTGGCTAGCTGAACTAGAACAGGTGGCTGCTGATGGCATTGAGGCTTCTAAGGTACAGTTTCATGCTGCTGTGGATGTTAATGATGTTTCCTCTAGGGTCATGGCCACATCTGTAGCTTTTAGTAGGTTGGCCTGGCTCAGGTGTACTAGTCTGTCACAGGATACCCAGGCTAAGGCTATGGATTTTCCTGTGGTGGGAAATTCTCTGTTTGGGAGCAGACAGAGAATTACATGAAAAAGATGGATGAATATAGGACTACTTACAAAGTTCCCAAGCTAAGGGCGGCAAGCCACTCCTCAGAGCATACTCCCAGGGGTGAGGGGTGAGGCCTTTTCACAGGCCTTTTACCAGACTCAGGCCTCCTCTGCCCATGCTCAGAGGGGCTTCTTCAGAGGCAGGGGCAGGCGAGGGGTGGGCAGGCCTGCTCCACTCCTCAGCCTAAAAGCTCCTGCTAAGCAGGCACCCTGATGGGGTGCCCAGGGCCAGTCTCCTTTACGGTGAGGGGCAGGCTGGCTTACTTCCAGTCAAACTGGGCTTCTTTAACCTCAGACAAGTGGGTTCTGGAAGTAGTAAGCCAGGGTCTGGTTCTCAACTTCAAAAAGTTTCCCAAGTTGAGAACCAGACTTTTCTACTACAAGTGCTTCAGAGACCTTTGCTCTGGAAGCAGAGGTCTCAACCCTGTTGGCTCTCAGAGCAGTGGAAGGGTTCCTCCCTGCACCAGGGCAGGGGTCTGTATTCAGATACTTCCTTACCCCAAAAGACAGGAGAATGGCGCCATATTAGACCTCAGATATCTGAACAAGCATCTTTTGAGACCAAAGTTCAAAATGGTAACTCTGGCAATGATTTTACCCTCCCTAAGGCAGGGGACTGGTTAGCCTCCCTGGACCTCAAGGATGCCTATTTCCCGTCCTAATCAGAAGCTCCCATCGAAAGTACCTCAGATTCGAACTACCCTCAGGTCATTACCAGTTCAGAGCAATGCCCTTTGGCCTTACCTCTGCCCCAAGGGTATTCACAAAGTGTCTAGCAGTGGCAGTGGCTCACTTAAGAAGGCAAAGGATTGCTGTTTTTCCCTATCTAGATGATTGGCTCATTGTAGGCCAGTCCCCAGAACAGGTAAAATCTCACCTGCAAGTTACCCAGCAGCTTCTCACCTCCCTGGGCTTTCTGCTAAATCTACCAAAGTTGGTTCTGGAACCAGTCCAGGTACTCACCTTTATAGGGGCAGAGTTGGACACAAAGCTAGCCAGAGCTTTTCTTCCCTTAGAAAGGGTGATGAATTTAGTGACTCTGGCCTCCTCCTTCACCCTGCAGGTCTCGACCAGCAAGACACTTTCTGCAGCTCCTGGGACACATGGCTGCATCCACAGCTGTTGTGCAGGGGCAAGATTTCAGATGAGAGACATTCAGTTTCACTTGAGAACCTATTGGTCTCAGAGAAAGACCCCTTTCCAAGTTGGTCCCAGTATTCGAACCTTGATCCAGGCCCTCCAGTGGTGGCAGGATCAGAGCAATTTAAGATTGGGGTCCCTTCATTCCCCTGCTCACAATTTGACTCTCACTACAGATGCTTCCCTTCTGGGTTGGGAGCCCACATGGGCGACCTTTCCACTCAGGGAGTGTGGTCCCTCCGGAATCTCTGCTCCACATCAATTTGCTGGAACTCAGAGCTGTCTTTTAGCTCTTCAAGCATTTTCTGCATCTGTCACAACAAGGTGATACAAGTCAGAACAGACAACACCACAACATGTGGTACATCAACAAACAGGGGGCACTCGGTCTTCGGCCTTGTGCACGAGGCAATAAGTTGTGGTCTCTGGCCTATTCCTGAACACTTCCCTCATAGATTCATCTTCCAGGGAAGGACAATGTCCTAGCGGATGCCCTCAGCAGGATTTCCCAGGGCCATCACGATGGTCCCTGGATCCTCAAGATGCTGGGGATAGTCTTTGCCAGATGGGCACCCTCAGATAGATCTTTTGCAGCCCCAGACAATCACAAACTTCCTCTGTTCTGTTGCAGGCCTCCAGTGTTGGGCTCAGTCCCCTGGATGCCCTTCTCCTGGATTGGGAGGGAAGTTTTCTTTATGCTTTCCTCCTTCCCTCTCCTATTCAAGTATTAGTCAAAATCAGATCTCAGCCTTGCAGGGTGATTCTGATTGCCCCAGATGAGCCAGGCAGCCCTGGTACCCTCCTTCTGTCACTGACAATCCATCTTCCCTTTGCCTCCCCAGGATTCACAACCTGTTAACTTGTACCGGGGAAGGGTTTGGTATCCGGACCTCAAATCCCTCAACCTCAAGGCCTGGCTCTTGAGGAGTTAGAGTTGCTGATTTTACACCTCTCAAGGTGTTCTTGAAATCCTAAAGGCTTCCAGAAAGCCTTCCACTAGAGCTACTTACAGTTCTAAATGGAAAAGGTTTTCCATTTGGTGTGCTGGGAAAAATATTTCCAGAATCTGCTGATTTGCCCATTGTATTAGATTACATGATCCATCTTAATTCCTTGGGTCTCAGACCAGCTACCCTGAGAGTCCATTTGGCAGCTGTATCTACTTTTGTGTCAGCAGGAAAGTCATCCCCTCTTTCCACTCACCCTGTGTTTCCAAGTTTTTAAGGATTACTCCATACTAATCCACCCTTTAAGGAATCGGCCCCTGCCTGAACATATGTTGTATTGCCCAGTTAATGCAACCCCTTTTGAACCTCTGTTTTCTGCAGAGCTTAAGTATCTAACTTGAAAACTGTTTTTCTGGTGGCTATCACTTCTGCTAGACGCATAAGTGAGTTGCAAGCCTTGTCAGTGGAAACTGACTTTATTTCTTTCCACAGGGATAAGGTAGTCCTTAGGACTAATAGGAAGTTTTTACCTAAGGTGGTTTCAGATTTCCATCTTAACCAATCTATCTCCCTTCCAGTATTTTTCACTGATCACTCCTCTTCTGGTGAAAGGAGGTTGCACAGCCTGGATGTTAAGAGAGCTCTTAGTTACTATATAGAGCGTACCAAAGGTCACAGGTTCAATCCCTCCAACTTTCCTTACCTATGGTGAAGTTGGAAAGGCAACCTGCCACTAAGAGATCAATTGCCAGGTGGATTGTCTCTTGTATCCAATTTTGTTATCAGAAACTGGGCAAAGATCCCTCCTCTGGCTTGAGGGCTCATTCTACCAGGGGTATAGCTGCGTCTCTAGCTGCTGCCAGAGACATCCCTATATTAGAGATATGCCAGGCTGCTACTTGGAAAACGGTACACACTTTTACCGAGCATTACTCCCTGGATGTCCAGGCCAGGAGAGATGCTCGGTTTGTCATAGCTGTTCTTCAGAGCCTATTCCCTAAGTAGGTTCCATACCTCTCAGCCTTTTGTGCCCCAAATGTGGAACATTGCCTGTCACAATGTGGAACAAATGGGGAAAATGTGGAACACTTAATCAAATCTTTACCTAAGAAGCTCAAAACACTATTAAAATGTTGCATTTATGTTGAGAATGTCTGTTATTAATTGAACAAGTTATTTTTTCCATCATTTGCTATGGATATTTGCTTTAAAATGTTGACTCTGAATGTGGAACAAGTCCTCACAATGTGGAACAGGGACCTTTTCTGAAGTAAAATGAGGAACGTTCCTTGTAATGTGGTACAGTTGAGAGGTATGGTAGGTTCTGCCCCTCCTCCATGGAGGTACTGCTGTGCGGTCTGCTACTGTCATAATATAGCAAGACTTCATGTTGTTTGAAGAAAAAATTACTCACCTTAGTAATGTTGTTTCTTCTAATGGAGTCTTGCTATATTATGACCTCCCCCCAGCCTGCCCCTCTCAGAACTTCTACTTGGGTGGGGTGCGGGCAACTTAGTGTGGGCACTTTTTATGCCCTTTTAGCGGTTCTCCCCTTTTGGGAGTTTGGGGTGTGTGTGTTTATTATACTGTTGTTTTATTCTCATGTTGTTAGAATTGTGTTAGTAGTTCTGGTCCCCTGACTTGAGTCTTGGGTGTTGGGACCAGCAATGGTTGTTAATATTTAGGTAGCCATTTGGCTAGTGTAGGTTACAGCTTCCACACAGACCTTAGTGAATTTTGCTCAGAAAGATCTGACAGTTCAGGTTTGAAATTACACAGATAGAGCTGCTTCTTAGAGCTCGTGCTCAAAGTTCTATTTTGGAATGGTATTAACCATTTCACCTCCGAACAGTTCTAGTGGTGGGACAAACTGCTACTGTCATAATATAGCAAGACTCCATTAGAAGAAACAACATTACTAAGGTGAGTAATTTTTTCTTCTCCTGCCATTGAATGTGTCTTCAGTGACGATTTATGCTTGATTCTCTGGGGAGAGTCAGATCTTCAGGTCTGTAAGGACAACAGCGTTCGAGTTCATTCCGTTTAGTACTTTTAAGCTAGTGTTTGTTATTTTTATATCAGTTTAGTGTTAAAAAAACAAAACAAAAAAAACCCATTTTCTGTCAGTTTCTCTCAGACCTACTGAACAACGGCCTGCGACCATGGATGTGACGTTAATGGTAAGGGAGCCTCTTCAGAGTTGCTGCTCCAGCAGTGGGGCTGTGTCTGGTCCACTTCTCTCGCTGCTCCAGCAGCAGGACCCTGTCCAGTCCAGTTCCGTTGCAGAGAGAGGGTTCTTATGATGGGAAGCCCGGTATTCGGGAGGGAGGACAGCTCTCTCGTAAACACAAAAAGAAGCAGGCCCATTCTTTATCCAGGTCAAGGACCCAGATCCACTTTGCCATGAGTTCTTCCTCTTTTCATCAGAAGGGGAAGAAATAGTACCACTCGAGGTCACCCTCTGGCAGATCTGCTGCGAGGTCTTGTAGGTCCGGGAGTAGGAGGCCTTCCATGGTGCCATTAGTATCCCTGGTGACTCCAGCTCACGGTTGTTCTAGCTCTCGGAGTCCAGAGCTCCTCACTGTCCACTTGTGGGGATTCCGTTGGGCAGTTTTTCCACTGTGCAGCTCCTATAGGGCAGTTGGTACAGTGTCTGGCTCAGTTGCCCCTTCCTGCGGAACTGGTGCCAGGTCCCTTGGGTCTAGGCTGTCCGGTGACACAGTTGGGACATTCAAGCCAGGTAGAGCGTTTGGTGCCACCAACAGATCCTGATCCCTTCTCTGTGACCGCGCCACCGACACCGGTTCCACTGGCTGTGCCCCCACGCACTGGAACTCTGGAAGAACTGGCCCAGATATTTTCGCCGGTCACTTCGGTGCTGGCTCGACCTTCTCTGCAGGTGGTGCTGGATTCAGTGCCAATTCGGGCCTCTTGGGGCCTGTTCTGTTGCCGTGTCAGACTCCGCTTACAGAAGTGCCTGCAAACACCATGGTTTTCTTTGATGCTGCGCTGAGGTTCTGTGGCAGCTTTGGCTCCCCTGGTGCTGGTGCCAGCCCCTTTGGGACTGGTGCTGGTGTTGGGTCCTCTGGTTCTGGTGCCAGATGCTTTGGTCCTGGTGCCAGCTCCAGCTCTGGCTGCTACTGGGCCAGTGCCGGCACCTCTGCTGGTCCCAGTGTCACCTGTATCTCCGATTCCTAGACCTGTGCTAGGTGTTTCTAGGTCTACTCCTCTCCCAGCACTTCTTTCCGGAGAGGAGTTGGAGGGGGATGAATCTGACTCTCACCTCATTATTTCAGAGGGGGGTGATGATGGCTCATTTTACAGCCTGGATAATTCTGCTCCAGGTGCTCCTCCTGTTTCATAGAAGGATCTTTTTTTTTCCACACTTTGCTTTGCAGTGTGTGTGCAAGTCTTGCCCTTGAGGCTTCTGCCCTAGATCCAGGTAAGTGGATACATCTGGAGTGGCTTCATGTTCCCAGTATTCTGGTGAACCTCACACCTCCTATCCCACCTACTTTTGAGACTCTGTCGGAGGCAGTGTAGGCCAGACTTACTTCCATCCCTTCTGTCTTTAAGCAGATAGACCGCAAGTATATTGCTCCTAAAGACAGACCTATTCTGGCTTCCCAGCCTATTGCTGCTAAGATTGTCATCCTGGCTGAGAATGACAAAGCCGTCCTTCCCCAGGAAGTTACGGCACATCCCATCAATAAGAAATCTCGTAAAATTGATTTGATGGGAAAAAGGGCCTTTGCTGCAGCCACCCTGAGTATGCGAATTGCTAGCTATCAAAGGGCACTTTTCCCAGTATGGGCATGCCCTCTGGACTTCTCTCAAGTCTCTTGCAGAGACTTTGCCAGAATCAGATACTAAGAATAAAATTCTTCAGACTGTTACCCATGATACAGCGTCCAACAGTCATCAGTTGAAGGCAGCTATGGATGCATATGACACCGCTTCCTGCTAAGCTGCCCCCAGTATCTGCATCAGAAGACACACCTGGCTCTGAACATTGGGTTTCTCCAGCGATGCTCAGCAGCAAGTCATGAATGTTCCCTTCGATGGCTTGTATTTGTTCGGCCAACAGGTGGAACCGTTTCTTGAGGCCTCTCAGAAGACAAGGGCAGCCATCAAGACTGCCTGTCCTACTCCTCCTCAATCTCAAAGAGGGAAGGAACAGATCTTCCTGGACATAAAGTCTCCACCACTCATTCATGCTAATGGGGAGTACACCGGAGGCACTAGGACCCAGTGGGAGCAAACTTTTCAGGAGGGCCGGCGCCTGAGATGGAGCCACACTGAAGCGGCACTGCGAGCCTCGGCATGTGCAGTAATGACTGTTTCGGCGTCGACCCTCCAACCACCTCAGTTCCTTTTTTCCAACCGTCGAGTGCGTTTCAGTGACTACGTCACTCTCCCACCGGGAGTCAAACTGCAAACTAGCAGCTTAGTTTTCAGCTTATTATTTTGTATTTTATCAACGAATAAGCATTGATTATATTGTAATAAATTCTTACTTGTGCAAGAGAGAAGTCTTCAGCCCTCCATTGACGCAGTCGACCATGAGTGGGGCAGGTGACGGTAGGGAGACTTCGTATGAAAGCTATTCACCCAGGGGGGCCGGGTCTGGTCTGCCGCCCTCCCTGGAGGGGAGGAGTCCAACAACGGATGGTCCAATGCTCAAGGAGATGGACAGTCTCCCTGGAAGCATAAAAAGAAACGGTCCCATTCTTGACACCATCCGGCCTTGAGTACTTCTTCAATGCACAGGTTGAAGAAGAGACGGCATCACTCGAGGTCGCCCTCTGTTATGTCTGTGCATAGACGGTCGGTTATTAGGGCTAAGCGCCGGTATCTGTCTCTGAGGGCTGACCTCTTTGACACCGGAGCTCCTCTTCACCTATTGGAGGGGTTTTCGATGAGCAGTTTCACCAGTGGGCTGCTCTTATGGAGCAGTGGGCTTGGAGGTTGGCCTGACTGCCTGATCCAGCCTGTCCGACTCCGGGGCCTTCGGGCCCTTCGATTCCGGGACGGCAGGCGGGGCGGTTAGATCTTCCTAGTCGCGCGGGGCCTTCTCCGGTGCTGTCGAATCCGCACTCTGGTGTCTATCCCCCTTACATGGCTACAACGCAGGGACCTACATCGATGCCCTTATCTCCTGTCAGTTTTCATCCTGTTACTTCAAATCACAGTTCTCAGACTTCTGTGACGTTACCGTCGTCTGCTGTGCCGACTTCTCCAGCATCGAGGTCCTTGGCGGTGCCGCGGGCTCTGTCAGCTCCATCCTCGGTGTTGGGGCTGGTGCCGCTCTCCGTCAGTGCCTCTGGGGATGGCGCTGGCATTGGATGCGGCGTTGCGCTCTTTGTCGGCACAGTGTGCGATGCCGTTTTCTGTGGTGGCTCCTTCCTTGTTTTCGGCACCGTTTTCTTCGACGGTGCTGGGGATGGGTGTCATCTAGTTTCCAGAGGTTTTCGACTCCGATTCTTTCTCCTTCTCTTCTTCCTCCTGGTTTTCACGCCGTTCCTGTCTATACGGTCCCTCCTGGACTATCAGGAGATGATTTTGAGCCCGATCCAGATCTTAGACTGGGTGATGATGTTGATGCTGATGCTGATACTGCCCTGGGGGCAGGGATCAATCCTCCTGCAGAGCCTGTTATTGAGGACCTTTCCTTTAAGTCTCTGCTCAAGAATTTAAATTCTACCCTTTCTCTCCAGACCACAGAAATCGATCCTGGAAGCTTTTGCGTCTCCAATATCTTCATGTCCCGGAAATCCCTATGGATTTAACTCCTCCGGTACAGCCCTCTTTCGAGACCCTTTCACAGATGGTGTGGAAGAATCCAGCTCTTATTCCTTCTGTGGCCAAGTCCATAGATAGGAAATATGCCCCTCCCAAGGATCGCCCCATCTTGGCCTCTCAAGCCTTTGCTGATGCCGTAGTGGTTTTGGCAGAAAATGATAAGGCTGTACTTCCTCAGGAATCTACAGCCCGGCCGATGATCAAAGAATCTCGCAAGATAGACACCTTAGGTAAGAGAGTCTTTGCTGCCTCAACCCTGGGCATGCGCATTGCCTGCTACGAGGGCTATTTTTCTCAATATGAGTATGTTCTTTAGCATTCGCTCAAAGCAATGGTAGAAGCTCTGTTTTAATCCGAGGTTAACTCCGAGCTACTTCATAACTAGGGGTATCCAGTCCAATAACCAACAGGTCAAGGCTGCAATGGACGCCTTCAATACCACTTCTCGGGCGGTGGCGGATGGCATCTGAACCTGTCGCCACTCTTGGTTGCGTACTTCAGGCTTCACAAATGACGCCCAGCAGCAGGTCATGGCCTTACCTTTCGATGGTATGTATCTGTTCGGACCTCAGGTGGAACAAGCACTAGAGGCCACAAGGAAGACTAGGTCTGCTATTAAGACAGCCAAACCTGCACCCGTCCCCTCCCGAGGGGGTGGGAACAAGCGCCAGTTTGACAACCGTCAGTCCTTTCAGGGCAAAGGCAGAGGAGGTTTTAGTAGAAACCAGAACCCTCAGCCGCAAAAGAAAGCACAGCAGAAGGCACAAGAGCCCAAAGCGCCCAGTGCCACCTTCCGAGATTCCGACCCAGGTCCCACCTCAGTTGCCTGAGGGGGACTCCTCCTCAGCAGCGGGAGGGCGTCTGACTCAGTTCTACAACCAGTGGAAATCAATAACATTAGACAAATGGGTCCTCCGGATAATCCGTGAGGGGTACTCTCTCAGTCTTTCGGAAACTCCTCTGAATCATCCTCCCAAACGACAACCCAGGCTGTCGGCAGTACAGTCAGACCATCTTGCTTCCGAGGTACAAGGCCATACGAGCAACAGGACAGTAGAAGTAGTTCCGCTGGATCAACAAAACACAGGTTTCTACTCCCATTACTTTCTGGTCCCAAAGAAAACTGGTGGCATGCGCCCTATTCTAGATCTCAGAAAGTTAAACAAGTTCCTGCACAAGGAAAAGTTCAAGATGATATCACTTGGTACCCTGCTACCTTTGATTCATCAACATGATTGGTTAGCCTCCCTGGACATGTAGGGCGCCTACCAGCACATTCTCATACACCCAAAGCACCACAAGTACCTAAGGTTCGTGGCATTGGGTCAACACTATCAGTTCAGAGTCCTGCCCTTTGGGCTATCCTCGGTGCCTCGAGTTTTTACAAAGTGTTGTGCAATTCTCGCAGCACACTGCAGGAAACTCAGAATACAAGTGTTCCATATCAGGACGACTGGCTCCTAGCAAGTCCCTTCAGGCAAGAAAGAGACTCTGGAGGCCGTAGCCATGACCTCAGACTTCCTCACGTCCATGGGAGTTCTGCTGAACCTCAACAAATCGCAGTTGCAGCCCTCCCAGAAGCTCCTCTTCATAGGAACTCTTCTGGACACCTCGTGTGCGAAGGCTTTTCTTCCAGAGGACAGAAGGAGCAATATCTTACAGATGGCCTGACACATCAGAGAGCACAGCTCGGTTCGGGCTATCTTGATGCAGCGGATGCTGGGAATAATAATAATAATAAAATTTATTTGTATAAGCGCCTTTCAAATTTTGAGGCGCTGTACAATTCACATAAAATAAAACACAGTGCATACAATATAAAATCAAGAAAGTACTGAAAATGCTTTCCCCCTTAAAAAAGTCCTAAGTGCCTGCTTAAAACTCCCCACCGTCCTGCACTCCTGAAGCTGACGGAGCAGAGAATTCCAGAGGGTAGGTGCCACAAACCCAAAGTCACACACACCAGATGACTTTAGGTTAACCATCGGAATCTCTAGCAACCCCTCGTCAGCCGAGCGGAGCTGTCGCAAAGGGGTGTAAGGAACCAGGTGCTCTTTCAAGTAATCGGGGCCCGATCCGTGTAGGGCTTTGTAAGTCAAAAGACCTACCTTAGAGGTGAACTGCCACTGTATAGTCAGCCAGTGCAGATCGTGCAGCACAGGGGTGATATGAGATCTTCTAGATGCCCCAGTCAACAAACATGCTGCCGCGTTCTGCACTAGCTGCAAGTGGCAGATATCAACCCCAGAAAGCCTTAGGTAAAGGGAGTTGCAATAATCAAGGCGCGATGTCACAAAGGCATGGACCAAGACAGGTAGGTTGCTGGACGGAACAAGGTGCCTAATCCTAGCAATGTTCCTAAGATGGTAAAAGGCCAGCTTGATGACTGCCGATGCCTGATGACGAAGAGTCAGGCCATCGTCAAGCACCACTCCCAGATTACGCACCCGTTCAGAGGTGAGAATCTGGGCCTCCCCAGGACTAAACCGGAAGGGAGCCCAGTTCTCATCCCCTCTGCCCTACGACACGGGTCCACAACCAAAGCCTCAGTCTTTCCTGGGTTCAACTTTAGACCGCTGGTATTCATCCAGTCTTGGATTTCTATGAGGCAGCTGTTCAGCACTGAGATAGCACTAACCTGGTCGGGAGCAAAAGACAGGTAGAGCTGGGTATCATCAGCATAGCAATGAAACCTCAGCCCATACCGTCTTACAATGTCTCAGAGGGGTAGCATATATACTGCGAATAACATGGGAAACAGCATCGAACCCTGAGGTACCCCACAGGGCAGCGAGAAAGCCCCGGATGAAAATAAACCCGAGACAACTCTGCATTCTACCAGCGAGGAAAGATGAAAACCATCTGAGGACTGTACCAGACAGCCCACAGATAAACCTCAGACGTTTGAGCAGAACCCCATGATCCACAGTATCAAAAGCTGATGATAAATCCAGGAGAACCAAGATAGAATGGTGTCTCCGATCTCTCGCCATCAGTAGATCATTGAGCACCCGAACTGGTGCAGTCTCAGTACTGTGCCTCTTACGAAAACCCGATTGGAGGGGTTTGTATAAATTATGGATGGTTAAATGGTTATCCAGTTGAGCAGCCACAACTTTCTCAGTAACCTTCCCCACAAAAGAGAGGTTAGAGATAGGCCTGTAATTTGCGAGGTTCTCCGGGTCTAAAGAAGCTTTCTTCAGAAGGGGGATCACCACCCCCTCCTTCAGGGAGCTAGGGAACTCACTTGAATCCAGAGAGCACCGGACAATCTGAGCTAAGACCAGGCCAATATTATCACTACAGCCCAAGATCAGGGAAGTAGGGCCAGGGTCTAAACTACAGCATGTGGGATGCATCTCCTGGACAATCCGCATAATATCTATGAAATCCAGCAGGTCAAAGGTTCTCCAGGAAACTCCGGGCTCTGCGACAAAGCACCAATCAACAGCAACCTCCTTAGAGTGGAGTTGGTGGTACTCCCGCCTGATGTCAGCCACCTTATTCGCAAAGAAGTGAGCGATCTCATCATAATCAATATGTGAAAAAAATAGACGGAACTGCTGACAGGCTGGGTTGCACAGCCTGTCAACAGTTCTGAAGAGTTGAGCTGGTCGATTCCGTGCAACAGAAATTTCCCTGGACAGGAATTCTGCCTTCTTACGGGAAATTTCTGTTTGGTGGAGTTTATAATGCCCTAACAAAATAAGGCGGTCGGCATCAGAGGCAGTCTTCCTCCAATCACGCTCTAACCTATGCCCCAATCTCCGCAATTCCCTTAGAGTCCCATCAAACCAAGGGGCCCCAGGGTGATGCGGGAGGGAGCGAACAGAGATAGGAGCAGTCAGATCGAGAGCTGAAGATGCGGCCTCATTATAGGCCGCAACCAGCTGCTCGGGATCTGTGCAAGTCTCATCCAATGACGAGAGGTCAGTAACCACCATCAGGTCTTCAGGGACCACATCCCACAAAGGACGGTACCTGACCAACTCCACAGGGGCCGACCTGCCCAGGGGGGCTGAAAAATTTAACCCAACTGAGTAATGGTTGGACCAACCGACTGGTTCCACCACTAAGTCGGAGGCCTCGATCCCGAGGAGGAAAACCAAATCAAGAGAGTGACCACCCTTGTGTGTAGCTGAGGAAACAACCAGTGTGAAGCCCAGAGATGTCATCACCTGGAGGAAATGTTGACCAAAAAGTGAGGATTCGTCGTCGAACCAGGCATTGAAGTTGCCCAGAACCATCAGTCTGGGCGACTCCAAAGCCATGTCGGCAGCAAGTCGTTATTTCTGCAGGAACAGCTTCTCATCACCTGGTGGACTGTAGATGAGAGCTATCCTGCACCCCACACCAGCTACCACAGTACACTCAAAGACCCGCCTCCTCAACTGGTATACTAGTTGGTCCCAATTTGGTCTGAAACAGACCGCCTTCCCACCCCACCCAGCGGTCCAATCTCAGGCAATGTACAACCGAGTACCCGGTGGGAACAGCCGCCTCTAAAAAAGGGGCAGCATTCCGATCCAACCAGGTCTCGGTAATGCAAACCAGATCTGCCCTAGCAGCAAAGTCTGCAGTAAGACTAGTCTTGTTACAGACAGATCTGGCATTGCATAACAGCGCCTGAGTTGGACGAGGTTGGCGAACTGTCCCGACTGCTTGCCCTCCCAAAACGGAGGTGCCCTTGGGTATGGGAACCAGAATGGAATCACCACGTTCCAGATACCATTTTGCCCCAGGGCATCTTCTGGTCCTAATCACCCCGATGGGAGAGCACCACTCATTCGGGCTCTGCTGTCATAACCCCACCCATCCCGAGCCCCCACCCATACGAGCAATCTCCAAAGCTCGACAGCGTTGATAGGTAGAAGCAGGTGGGGGGAGAGGAGAAAGGGCGGAGGGCAGAGGCCGAATAGCACAGGACAGGAGGAGCATGCAGGCATATGTCACTAACGATATTAAAACAATGGGGAGAGCACATAAAACACCAAATTTCCTAAATCACAAGGCGATACTGCAGACAAAGCAAAAAAACCCCAAAATAACTTAAACAACAGTCCTTGCCCTGATAAAACATATAAACTATCCCACTCCCACTATAAGGTGGCTTTCAAACCCCAAAATAAAAATTACACAATAACACAGTCCCCTCTCACTGGATAAAATAAACTTACAAATATATAATTCTCCCTCTCCCACAGCCCTCTCACAGCCAAGGGGGGGAAAATAATAATCAAAACAATCCCCTCTCACAGGATGTTCAAAAAAAAAATAAAAAAAATTCCCCCATTCCACAGCCCTCACACAGCTGAATTAATAACAAGGCACCCTGGTTCTCTCACCACCAGGAAACCATAAAACGCATTAAAAAACGTGAAAAAGGCATCAGATAGTAGGAGGAGCCATTGTAATCCAACGTAAATTAAGCCAAATGTCAAGTCCAACGAAACAGAATAAATATTTCCAATATGCAGAAATGTGTCGGTGAAAATCCAAAAAGGGACCAAAATGTCTCCAGAAAAAGCCAGGAGTATGTGCATGCCAAGCCACTGGAGAGTGGGAGCTCCCCCAACTCACCCCCTAATCTGCTTTATCAGGTCCAGTTATACCCCCAGGATCTGCAGCTACAAATACCCCAAGGCCACGCCAAAAGGACCAACCCGGGGATAAATTAGGAGCCCCCCACTGATCCCTAGCTCCCCAGGGGAGAGTGAGGCGGCTCCTGCTCGGTCCCAGGTGGCACCCAGGATTGCCCAGGCACAAATATTGGGGGGGACAAAGCTACCCACAACCAGACCGCTATTAAGGCCCTACTTCTGGACTAAAAGGAGTATAAAATTACAAAAGGGAAAAGGGGCACTGATCAATGAATCAGGCCCCCACTCACAGTACTCCAAACACCACAGGCAATCCCTTCGGCCAATTTCCAAAAGTTAGTTCACAGTAGAAAGTCCCAGACCAAGTTCTTCTTTATCCAGTACTGAAGAAGTATATCCACTTGTTCAGAATAAAAATAAGTCCATAAGGCAAAAGCATGGTGAAAATCAGTTGGGCCACAACTCTAGAATTCAGACTTCCGTGGACCGAAACACTCCAAAACACATCCAGAAGATGATCCACCGAGCACAGTTCAAAAAGTAATTCTCTCAGGGAAGAGGTCCGCCCTCTGACTCCCAGGCCACAGACTAAATGTCAAATAGACAAAGAACGCTCCCCTTAGTTGGTGCAATAGCCGCTCCGGGAGTACCGACTGACCCTCCAGCCAAACGCCAACAAAAGGCACCACAGCTCCAGCAAACGACCGTGCCCCAGCAAGCGACCGGGCTCCACTTCTCCATTTCTCTGCTAGGAAGGCACAGAGGAAACGCTGCCAGGGACCGCCGACCTGAGCAAAAACAAACGCAGAAACTGACAACCAACAAAAACACAGAAATAAACGCAATAAAACAACTTCGCACAAATTAAAATATATAAAATAAACTAAATAAACAAAGTAAGATGGGGCAACAGAGCGTAGTAACAAGAGCTAGCCCAGCACGACTGCCATCTTGATAACCGAATCATTTAGTTTAGTAACTGTACTTTCTTCCCCTAATTCAGAGGGTACTGCTCAAATTGGAGTCGGGGGGGGGGGCAAAATTATCCTCATTGCCCCCTTCTGGCCTCTGCAGTTATGGTTTCAGCAACTCAACAGACTATCGGAAACCCCCAAACCGCTTCCTCTTCAGACTAACCTTCTGACCCAGGGTCCTGTGGTCCATCCCAACCTGAGGTCACTTCACCTTCATGCTTGGCTCCTGAAGAGATAGAGGTGAATAGGTTCAATGTTTCTCATAAAGTTTTGGATATTCTTTTGGCTGCGCGTAAGCCGGCCACTAGAAAAACCTACACAGCTAAATGGAAACGTTTCTCTAACTCGAGTGCAAAATCCTCTTGGAACCCTTTTTCCTGCCCACTGAATAAAGTATTGGAGTATCTCTTAGACCTCTCAAACACAGGTCTGCAGCACTCCACAGTCAAAGTTCATCTTTGTGCCATTTTGGCATATCATGAGCCGGTACTTTCCATGTCGCTGGCTCAGTTGCCCATAGTTAAAAAGTTTCTTAGGGGTATTTTGCATGCTAGACCTCCTACTAGACCACCAGTTGCAGCCTGGGACATTAACCTTGTGCTAGACATGCTCAGTCATAAACCTTTCGAGTCTCTAACTACTTGTGAGTTGAAGTTCCTCACCTGGAAAACGGCCTTCCTAGTGGCTATTACTTCGGCCCGTAGAGTTTCTGAAATACACGCACTGGTCACAAACCCCCCCGTACACCGTATTTCACAAGGACAGAGTAGTTCTTAGGACTCATCCTAAATTTCTCCGTAAGGTTGTCTCAGAATTCCATCTAAACCAACCTTTAGTCCTTACTACCTACTTTACGAACTTCCAGAATGAAGGGGAACATACCCTTAATTTGCTGGATGTTAAGAGAGCATTGCACTTCTATCTAGATAGAACAAAAGAAATTCGCAAGGCTCAGCAGCTGTTTGTCTCCTTCAGCGAGACCCGTCTGGGTCAACCTGTTGCTATGAGATACATTTCAGTGTGGCTGGTGGCATGCCTTCGCCACTGCTATTCTATGGCACAGGTCAAGCTGGAAGGCAGAGTGTACGCTCACTCTACCAGAGCAGTCGCAGCATCTCTGGCAGAAATCTGTAACGTGCCCATTGCAGATATTTGTAATGCAGCTACCTGAAGCTCTGTGCATACATTCGTTAAGCACTATGCCTTGGATGTCCATGCCAGACGGCATTTGTCGTTTGGCAGGACCATTCTTAACGGACTTCTGTCCTAAGCACGTGAGCTCTTTTTCTCCTGCCGCCCGGCTCGGGGATTATTTAGCTCGGTACTCTCCGATTAGTGTGAAAGAGTGGTGGAGACTTTATGTCCAGGAAGATATGGAAATTACATATCTACCGTAATTCTTCATCTTCTTGGACAAAGTCTCCACTACTCATTCACACACCCACCCACCATCCCCCGAGCTCACTTCTCTGCTTACGGTCTTAACTCCCTCAATGGCTGAGCTGTGAAGACTTTGTTGTTGACCATTCTTACACAGGTCATTCGGACTATCTTATGTCCGAGTTTTTAGGTTAGTCTTTTCTAGGTTAGTTATGCTGCACCTCCTTGGAAAAAAAGGTACTGAGGCAGTTGGAGGGTCGACGCCAAGATAGTCATTGCCCCACGTGCTGGAGCTCACGGTGCCACTTCCTCGCGGCTCTATCTCAGGCGCTGGCCCTTCTGAAAAGTTTGCTTCCACTGGGTCCTAGCGCCTCCGGCGTACTCCCCATTAGTGTGAATGAGTGGTGGAGACTTCATCCAAGAAGATCAAGAATTACGGTAGGTATGTAATTTCCATATTTATCACAATAAACAGTCCTTTTGTAGTAAAGGTAGAGGAGCCCAAGTCACGTCCCAGCCTCCTCAGCCGCAGAAGAAAGTGCAATCGAAGGCACAGGCTCTGAAAGTGCCTAGTGCCACCCTCTGAAGCTCTGGCCCTTGTGTTCCCTCTGCTGCCTGAAGAAGACCCATCCTCTCTAGTGGGGGTGTGTCTGACCCAGTTTTACCAACAGTGGAAATCCATCACCATGGACAAGTGGGTTTTAAGGATCATCTGAGAGAAATATCAACTGAACCTCTCAGAAATCCCTCCAGACCACGCCCCAAGAAGCAGCACCTCTTTCAGCTGCCATGTCAGACCTTCTCACCAGGGAGACTGCGGGACTGTTGAGCAACAGGGCAGTGGAAGTAGTTCCAGTAGCAGAGAGCAACACAGGCTTCTTCTCTCATTACTTCCTCGTTCTGAAGAAGTTGGTGGTGGTGGTGGTGGTGGGGGAGGGGGGCATACATACCATTCTCGACCTCAGAAACCTGAACAAGTTTCTAACCCCAGTAATACTCAGGTATTCATAACTTCTGCAGTGTCCCTTTAAGACTGAACTGCCTGGAGAGAATTTGGAATGGTATGCAAATGATGGAATCTTTGCACATGGTATTTTCAAATGCTGCCTTGAACTAACTGCCTAGGTTCTAAACCCTTAGATTTCACTCTCCGCCTGTCAAGACCAGAAGTTCGGAGATGCTCTCCTCGTCTACCTGTCCTGATGCGATAAAACTTATAAAAATACATAAGTATTTTTCTCCTTTTCATTTGCTGCTTTTTGCTATTTGTTATTATTAGCTAAACCATTGTTTTTGTATTTCAAATATTTTGTTCTCGGTTTCTCCAGGTTCAGTATAACCGGAGGGGAACCGGGGTTCATTCTGTAGTTATCAGAGTTCCCTGATTTAGGAACTCCATTAGTTTAGTGTAAATTTGTTTAAAAATATTTATTTTGTGAATTGTTATTTTCGGTTCTTGAACTGCTAGCCCGGTTCATTTTTCTGCTCTGTTCCCGGTTTTAGTTGGTTTATTGGTTCTGTAACCGACCACAAGTGCTAAATACATTTTAAAAATCTTTCTTGTTAAGCAGTTATTTGGTTTGGGTATTTTTTTACCCACAGAATGTCTGAAAAACCTAAAAGAAGAACCGGTGAACCTGGTTTCAAACCTTTTACCAATTATGGTGAGATTTTTGCTAAGGCAGACAAACATAAATGCGTTGTCTGCCTGGGCTTTGAACATTTAAAAACAGACTGATATTTGCAAAACTTTTCCTGAAAAAACTGTTAAAAAATGCCTTGAAAAGCTCAAGAAAAAGCTGTCTGTTCCTAAGAGTCCCTCGAGCTCTGACCAGCCGACTCCCTGGGGGTGAAACCACATTAATAACAACAGCTGTAACTGCCACTCCTGAGACGAGTACACAAGCAGTTCCAAAGAGGCTTGCTGAACCAGCTGACTCCAGTTCTCTCTAAAAAATCCAAGAAAACAAAGCACACAGAACCCCCAGCTGAGCAGCATTTGGGGACTTCTGTGCCTGCAATAAAAATGCCAGCTAGCCGGCCTGGTGGCACTGAAGGTTGAGGCACTGGACGTCACACCTCACACCATGTCGGCAACCCGGGTTCAGGAATGAGCCCGGGCCGTTGGGGGTCAGCAGGGGAAGGAGAGGATTGAGCGTCCGATGGACTGCTTTCCTCTCTCGGGAGGGGGTAGCACTTGGCTGGCTTCTGGCAGAGGTCCGGGGTTTAGCAAGCGTAGAGTTAGCTGCAGGGGATGGGGAGTGGCTACGTCAGTGGTAAGGCCATGACATTGAGTTCGAGCCACTCCTCTGAACAGGCAAAATATGCGCATGGTCCCCTAGATGATGGAGCACTGTATGCAGAGACCCTGATTGCCCCAGCCTGACTGCACGAAGAGGTCCAATGCAATACTGAAGCATCGGGGTGTACTGCCTCACCCCGTACCCATCTGGGGGTTATAGCCAAGGCTCCATGGGGACCAACCGGGAGTTCAGATAGGCCATGTGTGCAGGGATACTGCATTGCATCTCCCGAAGGAGTGGAGACGTGTGCAAAGTGAGGGAGTACAAAAAAATAATTAAAAAAAAAAAAAAAATGCCAGCTGCTGATGAGATTGCACAGGCCTTTCGAGTTATTCAGGCTTTATAGGGGCTTGACTGTTCCTTTGCCTCAGACTCCTGCCAAACAGATGGACTCTTCTTCTCAATCTTCCCTTTTTGAACAAGAAGAGTATGTTGATATTGATGTGGAGGACGATGAGGACCCCATTGAACTGGAAGTTTCCCCTGAACAAGACTTTGGTTCTCCTCCTACAGCACCAGAGGATTTTTCCTCACACTTTACTTTTTGGTAAGAAGGATGGTGGATGCATTCGACATTCCCACAAGTGAGGTGATTGAGGATGAAGAAGAAGCTGAATACATGGAAATGATGGGTCTGACATCCACTAAAAAGCTTCTCCTTCCTGTTAACAAGTTCTTTAAGAAGGATGCCTTAAAGATTTTGCAAACACCTAATACTGCTCCCCCTCTGGATAAGAGGTTGGATAAAAAGTATCATTTGGAAAGGCAGGGTGCTGTATTCTTGTTCTCTCGCCCTGACCACGTAGGGGTGGTGCAAGTGGCAGCCTGTGACAAGGCAAGGGTTCCACTAGCCTCCCACCCTCTAGATAAAGACTCTACGAAGATTGATAGCATGGCCAAGAAAGGTTACCTTTCGGTCTCCTTGGCCATCAGGCAGGCAAATTTCCAGGCCTATACTGCACAATACCAAAAGTCTCTTTGACAGTCGGTCCTTGCTATGTCAGACAAGGCAGGCTCCCCTTTTAGCTGACTTAGCTGAAACAGCCGGGTTTGGTTTGGAAGCAGCCAAATATCAATTTCAAATGGCTGCTGATTCAAATGATGCAGCTGCCAGGTGGATGGCAAACGCTGTGGCTCAGAGAAGGTTTGCTTGGGTAAGATCCACTAATCTTACCCAAATACACAAACCAAGGCATTGGATTTCCCATTGGAAGAAAACTCCCTCTTCTGGGAAAAGACAGAGGCTTACATGAAAAAGGTGGATGAATACAAGGCCACCTTCAGAAGCAATTCTGCAAAAGACAAAGCTTCCCCATCTGCCAGACCCTATGGAAGGGGAGGCCAGGGCAGATCCTTTCAAAGCAGGCCCTTTTTCCAGGCCATGGCTATGCCTCAGTACTAGCAGTATCCACAGCAGGGATACTTCAGGGGCAGGGGTAGAAGGGGTTCCAGGCGTGGTTCCCAATCCCAAGCTCCGCCTCAAGCAAAGCAGACACGTTGACGTGTCTGTACAGGCCGCCTCCCTACTGCCTGTTGGAGGCAGACTGGCTCACTATTTTTATGATTGGAAAAACATTACCACATACAAGTGGGTCCTGAAAGTAATGAGCCAGGGATTGTCTCTAAACTTCAAATCCCTCCTGCCTTTAAGAACCCGAGTTTTCAAACCATCTTCAAATGCAGAGAGAAAACTCCTGGAAACAGGTTCGAAAACTGCTTTTGTCACAGTCCGTGGAACCAGTACCAATCCACCTAAAGGGAAAGGGATTTTACTCAAGATATTCCTTACCACAGAGAAAAATGGGGAGTGGTGGCCCATCTTAGATCTCAGGGTCTTAAACAGATATCTAACAAAACCAAAGTTCAAAATGGTGACACTGGCACTGATTTTGCCAACCCTCCAGAAAGGGGACTAGTTGGCTTCATTGGACCTAAAAGATGCCTATTTCCACATCCCCATAAGGGAGTCTCAGAAAATACCTCAGGTTCAAACTCTCTTCAGGTCATTATCAGTTCTCAACCCTGCCATTCGGTCTCACTTCAGCACCAAGGATGTTCACAAAGTGTCTGGCAGTGGTAGTTGCACACCTTCGAAAGCAAGGTGTCACAGTCTTCCTGTACCCAGAAGACTGACTGGTGGTGGGAAAATCACCCCAGCACATCAAGGAGCAGCTGTAACTCACTCAAGAGCTCTTGGAGTCTCTAGGATTCCTGATAAATCTAAAAAGTCGGTCCTTTAGCCTGCTCAGGTATTGCAGTTCATAGGAGCCAAGTTAAATACCCTGCAGGGCAAGGCATACCTGCCTCTGGACAGGGTAAGGAGCATTCAACAGATAGTAGGTTCAAATGTCCTGAACAAACCAGAAACTGCAAGACAGTTTCTTCAGCTGCTGGACCTCATGGCAACTGCCACTGGCACAGTGCTGGGATCAAGATTCCAAATGAGGGACATCCAGTTTCACCTCAGGGCTCACTGGTGCCAGAGAAGAGACTGTCTTTCAAAATTGATTCCAGCAACAGGAATTCTGTTATAGGCCCTCGAATGGTGGAAAGAGGAAACCAATCTGAGAGAATGGATTTCTTTTCAACAAGAGCCCCCATCAGTAGTTCTCACAAAGGATGCATCACTATTGGGATGGAGTGCCCACCTGGGAGATCACACCACCCAAGGCACATGGTCAAGTGCAGAGTCACTCCTGCACGTAAACCTGCTGGAGCTCAGAGCAGTATCGTTGGCACTAAAGGCCTTCACGCCACTGTTACAGGGAAAGGTGGTACAGATCAGACCAGACAATACCACCACTATGTATTAAATAAACAAGCAGGGAGGGACAAGGTCAAACCCTCTGTGCACAGAAACTATGAAATATGGAGTCTGGCATACTCCTTGGGAGTTTCTCTACAGGCCATTCAACTGCCTGGCAAGGACAATACCTTGGCAGACACCTTGAGTTGGATCAACCAGGCCCATCACGAATGGACTCTGAACAGGCAAGTGGTGGAAGTGTTTTTCAGGAGGTGGGGCGCTCCAGAGGTAGACTTGTTCGCTTCCCACCAGAACCACCACCTGCCAAATTACTGTTGCAGACCACCAGAGTGGGGAACAGTCCCCTTGGATGCTCTAATTCTGGATTGGTCATCTGTATGCTTTTCCTCCCTTCCCCTTGGTGTACAGGATTTTGCTCAAGTTCAGGTCCCAGTCAGCATCCATGATCTTGATAGCTCCAGATTGGCCCAGGCAGCCATGGTACTCTACTGCTCTCCATGTCTGCGACCGAGCCGATACACCTTCCCAGGAGGCACAACCTGTTAACCTCCAATCAGGGGTGGCTCCTGTACCCAAACTTCAGATCCCTCAGGCTCAAGGCCTGGCTCTTGAGGACCTAGAATATGCAGGCCTAAACCTTTCTGAATGTGTCCTGGACATTTTGAGGGGTTGCAGAAAGCCCTCCATTAAGAAAACCTATGCTGCAAAATGGAAAAGATTTACTGTTTGGTGTTCCACCCAGAAAATTGTGTCAGCACAGGCTGGGGTACCAGCCATGCTGGATAATTTTTTTTTTTTTTTTTATTTTAGTCTTTGGTAACCGGGTAAGGCCCACTAGGCACAAGTGCCTGTTTTCAGGGGCGACCTGGGAGCACTGGGCGGTTAAGTGACTTGCTCAGAGTCACACAGTATGCAAGTGGAGGTTGTGAGAATCAAACTTAGGTTTGGTCTGCCCGATGTATCAAGCTCGTTCACACTTCATTCCTCTAACCTCTAGGCTATATTGCCAGCATTATCATAACTTATTTGCGTTCTTTGGGCCTTCAGCCCAGTACCCCGAAGGTACATTTGGCTGCAGCATCTGCTTACATTTTAGCCAGGCAAAGGATTTCTCTTGCCTCAGACCCAATCTTTAAGAGGTTCTTTAAGAGCCTTTCCCATTTGCACCCCCCTCACGGAGCCAGTGCCGACATGGGAACTCAATATATAAATAGCCAAACTCATGGGGGCTCCTTTTGAGCCCATGTCTTCAGCTCATCTAAAATATGTCACATGGAAAACAGTTTTCCTAGTGGCAATGACTTCTGCTAGAAGAATCGGCGAGCTCCAGGCTCTCTGCATAGACTGGGACTTTATTTCCTTCCACAAGGAAAAAGTGGTCCTGAGAACAAACAGGAAATTTCCCCCTAAAGTGGCTTCTAATTTCCACTTCAACCAAATCATTACCCTACCTATCTTTTTCACTGAGCACTCTACCTCTGGTGAAAGGAGGCTCCACAGTCAGGATTTTAAGAGAGCTCTTAGTTACTGCATGACAGCCACTAAGGCCCATAGGCAGGACAGAAGATAGCTGTTCCTGACTTGTGGGGATGTGGGAAAGGGTAACCAAGCATCTAAAAGGTCCATTTGTAAGGGCGGGGATATGTTGTTCATCCACACTCTTTGGCATGTCGCCTTCCACTTTAAGATGGACTGAAAGTCTTCAAGCTGGATCCTCCCACCCACCCGGGTGGTATATACCTCAGCTCCGCCCCATGACGCCAGATCTTCCTTTCCGCTGGAAGATTCAGGTTGCCTTCCTCGTGCTCACGCATCTTGTAGGCCCTGGCTTTCAAACCTTCTGTTATTCCGAAAATTCGCATTGTTCGCATTAGCGATTGCAAGTTTGCTGCTTCGATCATGGAAGACAAGTGTTCCCCCAGATTTTGTCGGTGCCCTTGCAGCCAGAAAATGTCACACACCAATCCCCACAGTGCATACATCTATTGCCTCGGTGTTGACCATGACACCTCAAAATGCGATATGTGTCTCTCCTTTATTCCAACGTTCTTGACAACCGTCTCGCATGCCTGAAGCTGGGGAGGCCGAAGAAGAGGAACCCTCTTGTGAAATCCAAGGAGGCTCAGTGGGCGGTTTCTGCGGCTGCGGGATCCGACGAGCAATTGGAACACATGCAAGCGCTCGAGGAGGAAACCGCTCGTACTGCAGAGACTTCTCGGAGCTTCTTCGTTCCACTCAACCTGGGCTCCACCTTCTCGGGTTCCTTCCGAGAGTTGTGCCAGTCTGTCCCAACCAAGGCAGAGGCGCCTGCGGGCTTGCACTCTTCTCAATCTCGTAAGAGGGAGAAGGATTTGGGATCGTCTTCTTGTCAACGAAGACGTTCTTGGGAGCAGGAGATCTCGATCCTAGGATGATGCGGTCTCGACTTCGGTCGAGATCGCTTCTTCGGCCACTGGCTTTTCGGCTTTGCCGTCTGGTCAGTCGACTGAATTATCGATCGATGATGTTGAAATCGTGATCGATCCGATATCACTGACTCCAGTCGACGATTCCCTTGATCGAACCCCTAATCTGGTCTTTCGAGATGACGAGACCCAGCCTGCTGGGACTCCAGTTAAAGAAGTGGTCCCTGATCCTGGGAAATCACCGGTCCCGCCGGTGTCTCCCGAGCAACTGACTCAGCCCGTCTGATCTCGATCAAGGTCTCAGACCCCCTCGGCCGACAGGCCAAGGAAAAGCCATAAACGCTCTAAAAAGAGGCGACACCATCGGTTGTCCTCGTCCTCCTCGGATGAGGAGAGACTACGGCGGAAACACTGTCGGCGCTACGAGGACCTCATGTGGCAACAGCTAATTTTGACCGAGCACAAGCCGACTCTGGCTTCTACACCGGCCATTACCTGGTTTTTGCCTCCTATTCTGAAGCCGACTCCTTCGGAGCTGATTTAAATCGGTTCCTCAGTCCGCGGAGCCAGCAAAATCATCAGTTCGGCCCTAAACTGTTTTTCCACCGATTGTGGTGGAACCACCACCCAAACAGCCTGTGGGAGGGGCTCCTTCCAAGGAAGACAAACCAGACACTGGACTTTCCCGGCGATTGTTGGTCATGGTCACCCCGGACTGCTCTTGGCGAATCGAAGGTGACCTGGGTGGTAGGCTGTTGTACGCAGATTCCTCGGATTCGGACATCACTGGCTTGCATTCTCATCCAGGTGATGATGAAACAACCGTTGGCTTAGAGACAGAGGAAGGTCCCTCATCTTTTCAAGGGATTCTTCACCTCATCTTTGAATCTACAGGGATGTCTCTGGAGCCAATCCAGAAACATAGAAACATAGAATTTGATGGCAGATAAGGACCGCTTGGCCCACCTAGTCTGCCCATTTTCCTACCTAACAGATAAGCTGCAGATCCTAGTTAACCAACAGCTTACTTCCTCTTACCTGCCCCTAGGATTGCCTTATGCCTGTCCCATGCATTCTTGAAGTCCCCCACTGTTCTTGACTCACGACCTCCTCAGGGAGACTGTTCCATGCATCCACAACCCTCTCAGTAAAAAATACTTCCTCACATTACCCTGAGCCATCCCCTCTATCTTCAAATTGTGCCCCTTGTTCTTGCACATCTCTTTTCTGGAAGATGCTACCCTCTTGGACTTTGTTAATTCCTTGAGGTACTTGAAAGTTTCTATCATGTCCCTCTCTTCCTTCTTTCCTCAAGAGTATACATATTAAGCTCCTTTAGTCTTTCTTCATATGTCTTCTGGTGCAGACCCTGCACCATTTTGCTCCCTCCTCTGGACAGCCTCCACTCTGTCTATGTCTTTCTGGAGATGGGGTCTCCAGAACTGCACACAGTACTCCAGATGGGGTCTCACCAGCTGTCTGTACAGAGGGATAACAACTTCCTGTTTTCTACTATTGATGCCTCTTCCTATGCATCCCAGTATCCCCCCAGCCTTCCTTACTGCCTTCTCACATTGCTTGCCCACCTTTAGGTCGTCTGATATAATAACCCCCAGGTCCCTTTCTATTTTTACCGTTGTCAGTATCTCACCCCCATTGTGTACTCTTCCCCTGGGTTTTTGTTTCCCATGTGCATTACTTTGCACTTCTTTGCATTGAATCTGAGCTGCCATACATTTGACCATTCCTCCAACTTGCCAAGTCCCTTCTCATCCTTTCCACTCCATCATGTGTATCAACCCTGTTGCAGATCTTTGTGTCATCTGCAGAGAGACATACTTTTCCTTCCAGTTCCTTTGCAATGTCACTTATAAAGACATTAAAAAGGACCGGTCCCAGTACTGAACCCTGCGGTACCCCGCTAGTAAGCCTCCTTTCTTCACTGTGTACTCCATTTACTACTACCCTTTGCGTCCTGTTGTCTAGCCAATTTTTTATCCAGGCTACCACCTTGGGACCCATTCCAAGGCTGGCTATCTTGTGTATTAATCTTTTGTGTGGGACTGTATCAAATGCCTTGCTAAAATCTAGGTAGGCCATGTCCACAGCCCCTCCCTGGTCTACTACTTTGGTCACCCAGTCAAAGAAATCTATTAGATTTGTCTGACACGACCTTCCCATTGTGAATCCATGCTGCCTTGGGTCCTGTGCCCCACTCGCCTCTAGGTACTCAACAGTTCTTTCCTTCAGAAGTGATTCCATCATTTTCCCTACCACTGAGGTCAAACTAACTGGTCTGTAGTTTCCTGCCTCTGTCCTGCTCCCACTTTTGTGAAGAGGAATCACATCTGCCCTCCTCCAGGACTCGGGTATCACCCCATCCTCCCATGATTTATTAAAGAGAGTAGTCAGCGATGTCACTAGTTCTACCCTTAGTTCTTTTAGAATTCTTTTCTTGGGTGAATCCCATCAGGCCCCATTGCTTTGCCCACCTTCAATTTTATTAGTTTTTTCAGAACCCTTTCTTCTGTAAATGGACTGGTATCGACCCCCGTCTTCAGAGTGTTTCTCTTGTTTGGTTTAGGTAACTCCCCCTCCTCTTCCTTTGTGAATACTGAGCAGAAATATTTGTTCAGTATCCCTGCTTTTTCACTGTCACCCTCTACCCACATTCCCTCCCCTTTACTAAGCTTCTGTATCCCTCCTTTGGTCTTTCTTTTCTCCCTAATGTACCTATAAAAGGTCTTATCCCCCTTCTGAACAGAATTGGCTATCCTTTCCTCGGTTTGGGCCTTTGCTATTCTGACTGCCTTCCCAGCCTCTTTCTGCTTTAACTGATAAAGTTCTCTATCCTGCTCCTTCTGTGTTTCCTTATATTTCCTGAATGCTGTCCTTTTCTCCTTAACCTTCCCTGCCACCTCTTTTGTGAACCATAGCGTTTTTTTCCTTTGTTGTGTTTTATTGATTTGCTTTACACAAAGGCTTGTTGCCTCTGTGACGGCTGTTTTGATCACTCCCCATTGTTCCTCCACCCCTCCTCCTTGCCTGTTTGCTAGTGCTTTTCTGAGGCACTCTCTCATTTTCCCAAAGTCTAGTACTCTTGCTTTTGCATGGCTTAATTGTATGGCTGTGTTTATCGTGAACCACACTGTTTGGTGGTCGCTTGTTCCCAGATGGCTACCCACTTCTAAATCTGAGATTCTTTCTCCATCCACATTTGAAAGTACCACGTCTAAGATTGCTCCCTCCCGAGTGGGTTCTGATACTAGCTGTTTGAGGCATGCCCCCTGTAGGGCATCAAGAATGACCCTGCTCTTGGATGAGCCTGCAGCAAAGGTGCTCCAGTTAACATCTGGCATATTCAGGTCCCCCATCAACAGTATCTCTCCTTTTTCTGCCATTCTAAGAAAGCCTTCTATCATTTCTTTGTCCATTCCTCCCCTGAGATGGGGGTCTGTATACAACCCCCATGCGGATTGTGGTGCCATTTCCTGTCTCCAGGGTGACCCAAAGTGCCTCATCTGCTCCCTGTTTACTCTTTAGTTCTGTTGCTTTGATCCCTTCCTCTACATAGAGAGCTACTCCTCCTCCTCCTCTTTTACCCTCCCTGTCCCTCCTGTAGATTGTGTATCCTGGCATGTTGACATCCCAGTCATTGTTCTCTGTGTACCATGTTTCTGTGACTGCCACAATATCCAGGCAACCCTCTTCCATCAAGGCCACTAGTTCAGGGAGCTTGTTACACAGACTATGGGTATTGGCACTCATCACCCTCCACTTTTTGATAGCCTTACCACTTTTAGCCCCATTTCTGTCCTTACTGCCTTTGCTTTTTTTTACATTTAAATCAGTTCTGCTCCCTAATAACTTCTGTACCTTGGTATTTACCTCCCTAATCACCATGTTTTGTGGGGGGAGGCTTGGATTTCCCTGCTTCTTTTCAGTGCCTCCCCCCCTTGGCTAGTTTAAATGCTTGCCTATGAAGCATTCAAACCTCTCACCTAGGATCCTGGTTCCCCCCCGGACAGATGCAGACCATCACACCAGTATAGGTCTGCATCCCTCCAGGTGGCTCCCCAGTCCCCAATGAAGCCAAAACCTGAGCTCCACACCAGTTTTCAACCACTCATTGAATTCCCTGGTGAGAAGTGCCCTAGCATCTCCCTTGCCATAGACAGGCAGCACCTCCAGAAGGTTACTGCAAGCGCTACTTGTCTAAGGCCCTTCCCAACTCTACAAACTCCTCTTGACTGCTCTGATCCCATTCCTAGCCGGTCATTTGTCCCTAGGTGGACAATGACATCCAGCTCCCTCCCTAGTGCAGCTCCTCCCACGATCTGATTCACTTCCTGTCCCTCAAGCCGTGGCGCCAGGAAGGCACCTTACCTCCTCTCCCTTCCTCCCCATTTCTACCCCTTAATGATTGAGTCCCCACCAGGAGTTGTTTCCTTCCCTGTGGGGTCCCATGCCACCTCCTTTGGGTCTCCTTTGTGAAGGTTCCCAGCATCCTCCTTGGTCTCCACTGCAGGTGCCTCCATAGAAGAACCACTATCCACCAGAAGAAGCGAATGGTGTGAGAGGTACAGCTGGAGGATGCAACTCTGTTCCACCACCCTCTCCCTCCTTGAGCCCACCCTGGTCCAGCCTCTCCTCTTTCTTGGCAACCTCTGAGGTAGTGGCATTGACCCTGGTGGTCCCTGGAGTGGGGGAGGTTCCGAATCCTAGCCAGGTCAGCCTGGAGGCAGGCAACCTCCTCTTTCAGACCAGAGGTGCCCTGCAATAGGGGCAGCATCGCAGCCTCCAGAATGTCTCCCGAACACTGCCGCCCCACAGCCATTGCACTGCACCACTCCTATCATGTCTTATTTTGTGTCCTCTACTGTTTCTCTGGATGCTTACTCTCTCTCTCCTTACAACTCTCACCTTCCTGTTCTGGGACAACAACTTCCTATCTTCTTCAGTAGCCTCCTTCTTCCTTGCTCAATATCAGACCACCAGTAGCTGGGGAGAGTGAGCTACTTTTTCTACTTTAGGGTTGACAAAACCAATGTTTCTCTATGATCCTTTCCTTCCTATTGCCAAACAGGAAGTTCCTGTTGACAGTCAAATCCAGTGGCTATAAAAGTAGAACTGGCTTTGGGTGGCATGGAGGGCAATTAGTAAGAAAAAATGCTAGCAACAGGAAGTTGTAATTTGACTCACCTGCTTTTATAGTGTCTAAACCACACCCCCAGGTAAGCTCTCTTTCCTCCTACTGGTTTAGCAAAGTCAGCTGATACAGTACGTTTCACTGCACAGAATACACACTGACTTTCTTTCTTTTCTTTTCTTTTTTTAACCCTAAATAAGTCCCATTCTACTTCTAATAAAGTTATCTGTCTACTTAATCTTAACAGACACTGACTCCTGCTGAGATATACGTTTTAAATTAAGAAGAAAATGTAGCTTCTTTTAGTTAGCTGCTTTCTGCGGTACAAGCAAGGCTAGCAACGGCAAAAGGCGGAGTGCGCTCTTACGGACATCCTTAAGAGAGGGGATACCCCGACGGAGGCCTTTCCTGTGGCTGAGGCTATTGTCAGTCCGGCCCTAGAACTTTGGCAGCGCCCTGCCTCTTGTCCAGCTCCATCTGCTCGCATGGCCCGCAAGTATGCCGTGCCCATGGGGTCCCTTGCGGGGTTCACAGAGCACCCTTCGGCTGGGAGCCTGGAGACCACCTGTGTTCAGGCATACTGGCAGTTCTGCCAACACTGACCGACCTCCTGATAAAAAGTCCAAGCTTCTGGACCATTCAGCCAGGAATGTCTATGCAGCTTTCTCCTTGGGCCTTCGTCAGCCAAGTTCAGCTGTCATCATGGCACATTTCTCTTACGCCCTTTTCTCGCTGGATGAAGTCCTCCCACATCTCCCCATGGACATGCAGACCACGGTCAAGCAGGTCTGGAATCAGGGTTGAGCTGTCGCCAAACAGCAACTTCAGACGTCCCTGGACATTGGGGATTCTTGTGCCCGCTCGATAGCTGCTGCATTTGCCTCTCGTCGCAGGGCTTGGCTGAGGCTCTCCTCCTTTCCAGCAGATACCCAGCACAAACTAGCTGACGTGACCTTCCTCAGGACCGACTTGTTTGGACCAGGAGTGGATGGTTACCTTCAGTGCATTGAGCAGTCCAGTGCCACCTTGGACGCTACTTCTGCCAATGGGTTCTTCGGGCAAGAACCAGCAGAAGAAAAAGAAGAAGCCTTTTCGGCATTCTTCCCCTGCGGCTCAGCAGTCCTCCTTCCAAGATGGACAGCAGCACCAGCAACAGCAGCAGGCTCAAGCTTGGCACCCCCGGCCCAAGCCCAGACCCCAACAGGCCCGTAGGGTCCAGGCCCTAGAGCTTCCTCCTCCAAGCCTGCTCAGTAACAGGTGGGGGGCTGTCAACCCCTCTCCTGTCACCTCAGCTCTGGGTCCTCCCATGGGGGGCCGGCTTTGCCACTTACTTTCCACCTGGTCCGTTGTCACTTCGGACAGGTGGGTTCTCGAAGTGGTCGGTCAGGGATTGCCTCTGGAATTCGAGCATTACCCTCCAAGCCAAGCCTGCGCCCCTCGGGAGGAAAGAGTATTCATTTAGACCCATTCGGCTCTCCGAGACGACATCGCTGAACTCCTCCTCAAGGAGGCAGTAGCTCCAGTGGCAGATCCTCCAGCAGACCCAGGCTTTGTCTCCAGGTACTTCCTGGTGCCCCAGCAGATGGGGGGCTGGCGCCCCATTCTGCAGCTGCACAACCTAAATCAATATCTCAGGTCACGCACTTTTTGAATGGTCACTCTGTCCCAGGTCATACCATCCTTGGAGTGAAACATGTGGTTCTGTTCACTGGATCTGCAGGACACATTCTTTCATGTCCCAATCCGTCCATCCCATCAGCGGTTCCTCCACTTCAGGGTCGAAGGGACCCTGTATGAGTTCCGAGCCATGCCGTTCGGCCTGTTATCGGCCCCATGGGTCGTCACCAAATGCATTGCTGTGATGGCGGCCCATCTCAGACGTCAGGGGATCAGGATTTATCCTTACCTCGACAATTGGCTCTTAGCAGGATGCACCCAATAGGAGGTGGCGAGGTCCAGGGACCTGGCCCTCCAGACTTGCTCCCAACTCAGCCTCCTGATCAATGAGGCCAAGTCGGAACTTGTGCCTTCTCAGGTGGTGGGCTTCATCGGGGCAGAACTCGACTCTCGTCAAGCCAGAGCTCAGCTCCCGGCAGACAAGGTGGAGGTTCTTTCCTCCTTTGCCCAGTCTTTTCTGGTTGGGCAATTGCGCCCTGCCTGGGACCTTCTGCACCTTCTGGGTTACATGGCGGCGTGCACCTCAGTGGTTCGTTGGGCCCGGTTGCACATACGCGCCCTCCAGTGGGAGCTGGCCGCCCAGTGGACTCAGCACCACAGTCATTTCGACCAGCTGATCACGTAATCCAGAAGATGTGGGGTGCTTTCCAATGGTGGACTGCCCCAGACCGGTTGCAGGAAGGGATCCCGTTTGTCCGCCCCGAGCCGACGGTCGTCCTCACGACCGATGCCTCTCTCATGGGCTGGGGAGCCCACATGGGGGACAAAAGAGTCCACGGGCTCTGGACCCCGAGGAGTCCAGATGCCACATCAACCTGTTGGAGCTCAGAGCAGTCAGACTGGCACTGTCACCTTTCATTCCTCAGCTCTGGGGTCAAGTGGTTCAAGTCCAGATGGACAACACCACGACCATGTACTACCTCAACGAACAGGGCAGCATGCACTCCCATCTGCTGTGCAGGGAGGCGCTCTGCATCTGGACCCTTGTGAGCTGATTAGAGCCAGATCTCCTAGCCATCCATGTGGCAGAAGCCTCAAACCATCTGGCGGATGCTCTCAGCCACTTAGGCCAGTCATCCCATGAGTGGTCTCTCCATCCAGAGGTAGCTTACAACCTGTTCTCCCACTGGGGAAAACCAATGGTGGACCTGTTTGCCTCCAGGGAAAACACCAAGCTGAGGCTGTTTTATGCCTGCCCCCCTCAGTAGGGCTTGCTGCAGGGGGGGGGGTGCCTTCTCAAGGCCGTGGACCCCAGGCCTCTTCTACACCTTCCCTCCATTTCCCTTGTTTCACAAGGTGCTCCTCAAGGTGAGGAGGGACAAGGCAAAGGTGATCCTGGTAGCCCCAGACTGGCCGCGCCAGTTATGGTATCCAGATCTCCTCAGCCTCAGCTGCAGGCCCTGGAGCGGCTTCCAGCATGCCCGGACCTGATATCACTCAATCGGGGAAGGTATTCCACCCAGACCTTCAATGCCTGCACCTCATAGCCTGGTATCTGAGCGGCTAGAGTTCCAGACTTTGGGTCTTTCCGAAGATGTCTACACCGTGGTGGAGGCATCCAGAAAGGAATCAACCAGGAAATGTTATGCCTTCAAATGGAAAAGGTTTTCCATTTGGTGTCAGGGCAAGGGCCTGGACCCTTTGTCCTGTTCAGTGGCTAACATTTTCAACTACCTTTGGTCTCTCTCCAAAGGGGGTCTTCGGTCATCGACCCTTAGGGTGCACCTGGCATCCATCTCTGCTTACCAGGCAAGGGCCGGTCAGCCGATGGTGGTGCAGGAGACAGTGGTTGGGTGCTTTTTCAAAGACTTGGATCACATATCCCCTCTGGTGCGTGAACCTCCACCTCCCTGGGACCTACTGCTGGTACTGGCAAAGCACATGGGTAAGCCATTCGAACCAATGCACAAGTGTGCCTTGTCACACTTGTCGTGGAAGATGGCCTTCCTGGTGGGTATCACGTCTGCCAGAAGGACAGGGGAGCTCCAGGCGCTTTCGGTGGACTCTCCTTATCTGGTCTGCCACAGGGACAAGGTTGTCCTACGTCCCCACCAGAAATTACTTCTGAAGGTTGTGTCTGAGTTTCACCTTAACCAGGTGTTAACTCTGCTTGTTTACTACCCTAATTACACCTCGGAGGCTGAGTACAGGCTCCATACCTTGGACCTGAGACGAGATCTCTCTTATTATAAGGAGAGGACGGTGGAAATTTGGAGAGAGGTTCGCCAGCTGTTTGTCACCTATGCTGAAACCACTTCTGACAGACCTGCAGCTAAATGGACTATTGCAAGATGGATAACATCATGCATAGGTCTGTGCTACAAGTTGGCGGGCAAGGAGCCTCACCGAGGGATAAGAGCTCATTCTACCCACCGTACTGCTGCATCGGTGGCTGCTTCCAGGGACATCCCTATTCAGGAAATCCGTCAGGCTGCTACCTGGAAGTCAGCAAACACCTTCATCACCCACTACGAAATCGACCGTGAGTCATGCCTGGATGCTGATTTTGGGGCCTCAGTTCTACAATCTCTGTTCCTTAAGTAGGGAGTGTGCGCCTTGCCTCCCTCCCTCCTCCCAGAGAACTGCTAGGAGTCTGCCAAAGAGTGTGGATGAACAACATATCCACGCTCCTAGAAAAACAGGTTACTCACCTGTAACAGTAGTTTTAGGAGTGGTATATGTTGTTCATCCACATGGACCCAGCTGACCTCCCTGGCTGTGGACGCACAACACCTGGCTTCCAGCGGGTTAAGATCTGGCGTCATGAGGCAGAGCCGAGGTATGTACCACCCGGGTGGGTGGGAGGAGCCAGCTTGAAGACTTCCGGTCCATCTTAAAGTGGAAGGGGACATGCCACAGAGTGTGTGGATGAACAACAAATACCACTCCTGGAACTACTGTTACAGGTGAGTAACCTGTTTTTCTCGCTAGATAGTACAGTGCATCCAGTTTTGTTATTCTAAGTTGGGAAGGGAACCCCCAACAGGATTGAGGGCCCATTCCACAAGGGGCACAGCTGCTACCATAGCAGCTGCCAGGGATGTCCCGTTTGAGGACATCTGTAAAGCAGCTACCTGGAAAACAGTACACACCTTTACAAAGCATTACAGTTTGGACATCCTGTCCAGGAGTGATGCCAGGTTTGGCACAGCAGTCCTGCAGAGTCTGTTTCCAAAGTAAGTTCTTTGCCCACCTCCAAAGGTGCTGCTTCTTAGTCAGCAGAAGTTATGAATACCTGAGTATTACTGGGGTTAGAAGAAAAAAATACTTACCATAGTAATCTTGTTTCTTCCCGATGATACTCAGGTGTTCAGAACTTTCCACCCTGCCTCTCCTTCAAGAACCAATAGCCTCTGCATTCCAGGGAATGTTTTTGTGACTTACTATATAGGTGCCACAATCAGGCACTATTGTTTGTGATTTGGGTTCATTTTGTTGTTTTTCCCCTTCAGGTGATTTCTGACATTCAGGGGTACTGTTACATTTTATGACCTTCAGTTTTGGGGTTTCCTCCTCTTGGGGGCATTTGGGTGTTATTCCATTATTATTACTTTTCTAATTATTAAGGTTTTTATATATATACAGATGTTTAGCTTTTTGAGGCCTGTCTTTCCAGGCTTCAAGGAAATCTGAGGGTTTAGAACCTAGGCAGTTAGTTCAAGGCAGCATTTGAAAATAGCAGACGAAAAGATTCCATCATTTGCATACCATTCCAGATTCTCTCCGGGCAGTTCAGTCTTAAAGGGACACTGCAGAAGTTCTGAATACCTGAGTATCACTGGGAAGAAACAAGATTACTATGGTAAGTAATTTTTTCTTCTGCACCGAGAGAAGTTCACGATGGTCTCTCTCGTGTCAGAACCCTCCTGCCGCTTCTCGAATCCTAGGACTGGTTGGCCTGTCTGGACATGCAAGATGCCTACCAACATGTTCCGGTCCATCCCAACCACTACAGATTCCTCTGCTTTGTGGCTCTTGGCCAACATTACCAATTCCAAGTCCTGCCCTTTGGGCTATCCTCAGTGCCTCGAGTCTTTACAAAGTGCTTTGTGGTTCTCAAGGTACATCTGAGAAAACTTGGACTCCAGGTCTTCCCCTATCTGGACGACTGGCTACTAGCTGGCACATCCTAGCAGAAACAGAGCGAGCAGTAACCACAGCAGTTCAGTTCCTGATCTCATAGAGTTCTGCTTTTATCTGAGAAGTTGCGAGCTGACCTTCTCTGCAGCCTGCCTTTATCGAAGTCTCATTGGACACGACCAAGGCGAGAGCCTCCCTCCCAGATGACAGAAGGAAAGCCATCCTTCAGATCGTGCATTTCATCATGGAAAACAAGTGGGTTCACTCCATGCAGAGAATTCTAGGCCTCATAGCCTCTTCTCTCTTCACAGTCCCTCTAGTGCGTCTGCACGGGGACGACTCAGTTTATGCTCAGCACACAGTGATCTCCAATATCACATCCTCAGTCTTACCCCATTAAAGTGAATGAAGCCTCTGCTTTGAGCACTTGCATGGTGGATGCAAGAGGCCCATCTCCTCCAAGGTCTTCCCTTCTCACCCCAGAGCCTCCGGTAACCCTCACTACAGATTCATCTCTGTTGGGGTGGGGAGCCCATTGTCTGGGTCACCACACTCAGGGAGACTGGAGCCCAATAGAATCCCACCTACACATAAATATTTTGGAGATGAGAGCAGTTCTGTATACTCTATGGGCTCTGGTGGACTTTGTCTGCTACTAGGTAATCCTTCAAACAGACAACAAATCAGTTATGTATGACATCAACAAACAAGGGGGAACACACTCTTACCCTCTTTGCAGAGAGGCAGTTAGAATTTGGGATTGGTGTCTGGAGCAGGGAGCCTTTATCCAGGCAATTTACTTGCCCAGGGTTCAGAACAGTCTGGTGGGTGAGCTCAGTCGGACAGAAGCAGATCCTTATGCGTGGTCCTTGGCATCAGATGTTGTGCAGTCTCTGGGAACACCAGAGGTGGACCTTTTTATGTCCCCATTCAATGCCAAACTGCCTCAGTTTTGCTCCAGAAATCCAGAACCTGACATTTTCTGTCAGGATGCATTCAGGCTGCGGTGGACAAATCGCTTTCTGGAGGCATTTCTTCCTGTTCCTCTGGTTCAGTGGGTAATGCTCAAGCTGGAGCCACACGGGGGCAAAATGATTCTGATCGCCCAATACTAGCCTCGGCAGATATGGTTTCCACTGCTCAACAATTTATCAATAGCTCCTCCGAAACCACTCCCCCTGCGGACAGACCTCATGACGTAGGGGTCCCTGGTTCATCCCAGCCTGCACTCCCTTCATCTCCATGTCTGACTCCTGAAGAGATAGAAGTGAGCAGGTACAGGGTCTTTCAGAGGGTCTCTGAGATTCTCTTGGCTGCTTACAAGCCTTCTACCAGAAAGACTTACACAGCCAAGTGGAGATGTTTTTCTGACTGGTACTCCAGACTCCTTATAGATTAGTTCCGATGCCCACCGGACAAGGTTTGGAGTATTTACTGGCACTTTCTGATGCAGGCCTACAGTGCTCTTCAGCCAATGTCCATTTATGTGCTGTCTCAGCTTACCATGAGCCAGTTCAGAAGCTTTTCCTAGCTCAACTGCCTCATTTTAAGAGGTTCTTGAAGGCTATTTTGCACACAAGGCCCCCAGTCAGAAAACCTGTTGCTACCTGGGACATCAGTCTTGTGTTGGATGTGCTCACTTTTAAGCCCTTTGAAACTCTGACTACGTGTGACCTCAAATTCCTAACTTGGAAAACTGCGTTTTTAGTGGCCATCATCTCTGCCCGCAGAGTCTCTGAGATTCATGCTTTGATCAGACATGGATGTTGATAGTAGGTGGGAAATCATCAGGAGAGGGGTGCAGGATGCTACCAGCACCTGTGCAAGAGTAAGATGAAAATGCGGTAGGGCCCAAAAACCCTGCTGGTGGACTAGGGAGGTCCAGGAGGTGGTGCGGGGAAAGAAGGCAGCCTATAAGCAATTCAAGTGCTCAAGGGTGAAAGGATCGAAGAGAGTATGAGCTGATGGCTAGAAGGGCCACTAGGGTGGTGAGGGCGGCTAAGGCAAGGAAGGAGCAGAACCTGGCCAGGGAAATTAGGAGAGGGAACAAGGGGTTCTTTAGATACATTAGGGAAAAATGAAGGGTGAAGGGCAGATTAGTGAGATTAAATCAGGAGAGATGGGCACAAGACCGGGAGCAGGCTGAGGTACTAAATGAGTACTTCACCTCAGTTTTCACCAAGGAAAATGGGGGTGCTGCATCATACATGGGAGGAGACAGAGATACTGAGGAGGGGCCCTTACACGATCAGGCGGGTCTGGGGAGGGAGGCATCACTGGCAGGAGGGGGGAGGGCTAAGCAGGGAGAAGAGGTACCGGGAGGAAATCACAGCAGAGAGAGTGAGGGAAGCCCTCAGCTCCCTTAAGATGGAGAAAGCACCGGGGCCGGATAAATTACATCCCAGAGTGCTGAAGGAACTTGTGGATGTCCTGGCGAAACCCCTGGCGGAACTTTTCACCATCTCTCTGAGGACAGGGTGGGTGCCCCAGGACTGGAAGGTGGCGCATATAGTGCCTATCCACAAGGGGGGATCAAGGGAGGTGGCAGGGAACTACAGGCCTGTCAGCCTGACATCGGTGGTGGGCAAGGTGATGGAGGGCATTGTCAAGGAGAGGCTAGGGGGACCTGGATAAGTCAGGGTGTCTGGACGATAGACAGCATGGATTCATCCCGGGAAATCGTGTCAGACAAATCTTGTGGAGTTCTATGACTGGGTGGCAGAGTGCCTTGGACCTGGGTAGACCAGTGGGCGTCCTCTTTCTAGAACTTCAGCAAAGACGTCGACTCTGTCTCATTGGGCCTGTTGGATAAGTTGGGAGAAATGGGGTTGGGGAACCAGATGATCAGATGGATAGGCAATTGGCTCCAGGACCGGACCCAGAGGGTCGTAGTTAGCGAGATAGTCTCATCCCCAAGGAGGGTCATTAGTAGGGTCCCACAGGATCAGTCCTTGGGCCCCTTCTGTTCAATGCCTCGTCTCTGACATAAGGACAGGAATCAGGAGTGAGATAGAGTCTCTTTGGGATGACTCGAAACTGGGGTGGTGGTGGATGGGAGGAGGAGGTGGCCTCACAGGGGACCTGGAGGCTCTGGAAAGATGGTCTAGAAAGTGGAAGCTGAGGTTCAGTGCAGGGAAATGCAAGGTACTCACCTGGGGCCAGAAACCCAGGCCAAGTGTCACACTGGGGGAAATGCTACAAGTCTCGATGGCTGAGAGGGACCTGGGGGTGGTGGTGGATGTCAAGATGAACAACTCTGAGACTTGTAGGAGGGCAGCAGCCAAGGCCAACAGGATGCTGGGATGCATCGCTAGGGGGATCACCACCAGAAGGAGGGAAGTGATACTCCCTCTGTATAACTGCTTGGTGAGGCCACACCTTGAGTACTGCATGCAATTTTGGAGGCCACACTTAAAGAGGGACATTAACCTCCTGGAGAGGGTCCAGAGGAGGGCAACCAAAATGATTTGGGGCTTGGGGGACAGGATCTATGAGGAGAGGCTCAAGAGCTAAATATGTACACATTGGAAGAGAGAAGGGACCGGGGGGACATGATAGAGGTCTTCAGGTACATGAAGAGGGTAAATAGGGAGGAACAGTCGGTGCTTGAAGGAAGGAGGAGGAGGGCCACTAGAGGGCATGGGTGGAAGCTGGAGGGGAAGATTCAGGGAGAAAGGAGGGGTGCTACTTCACTGAGAGGGTGGTGGAGCCATGGAATGCACTGCCTAGGGGCTGGCGGAGGCAGAGACAGTGGAGGGTTCAAGAGGGGTGGGACAGGTACAGGGGAAGGGTTCTGGAAGTAAAATCCAATGCAGCAAGAATATCTGGAACTGGGAAGGGAGAAGCCAGAGAAGGCGAGGGGAGGCAGCAAGATCAGCACCCAGGGTGGGGGCTGACCAAACGAGCAGACACGAAAGACCATTAGGCCTATTCTGATGGCATTTTAGTATGTTAGTATGATCACAGACCATCCGTATACTGTCTTCTATAAAGAAAAGGTGATTCTCAGTACGCACCCCAAATTTTTGCCTAAGGTGGTGTTGGAGTTCCATTTGAACCAGCCATTGGTGTTGCTTACTTACTTTCCCAACTTCCAGAACAAGAGGGAGCGCACCCTGCACTCTCTGGATGTTAAAAGAGCCCTCAGATTCTACCTCAGTAGAACTAAGGACTTTCGGCAATCCAAGCAGCTCTTCATTTCCTTCAGCTCCAGCCAGCTAGGTCAGCTGGTAATGATCAAATGCATTTTTGCATGGATAGTGGCTTATAACTGCCAGTGTTATTCCATGGAGCTGGGCAGGTTGGAAGGCCAAAGTGATTGCTACGTCCCTGGAAGAGGTTCACTCTGTTCCCATCACTGATATCTGCAGAGCTGCTACCTGGAGCACAGTATACACTTTCATCAAGCACTGTGCCCAGGATGTCCATGCCAGGCAATATGCCTCCTTTGGCAGGACAATTCTCAATGGACTCTTGTCCTGAGTGAGCTTCGGCTCCTACAGCCCTGCCTGGGGAAACTTGTCTGAGCTTGGTACTCGAACCCATCAGTGTGAATCAGTGGTGAAAATACGGTCCAGGAAGATATGAAAATTATATACTCACCGTAATTGTTGATCTTCTTGGACTATCTTCAACATTGATTCACACGCTCACCCACCATCCCTCGGGCTCACTCTCCTGTTCTTGCTCTTCACCTTCCCTTGTTTGGTTTGGGCTGTGAAGACACTACTTTCTTGTTTGACCCTTCTTATATGGGTTGTAAGGGCTAGCTTATGCCCTTTTAGGTTAGGAGTTTTCACTTGGTTAGGTTACTCTGCACCTCCTCGGCAAAAAAGATACTGAGGTGGTTGAGGGCTGTTGCCGAGATAGGCAATGCAGTATGAGCTAGTCTTGCAGTGCCGCGCATGCACTCAGCCTATCTTGGCATCGGCCCTCCAGAAAATGTTTGCCTCCCGTAGGGTCCTAGCACCTCCAGCTCAGAACCCATCAGTGTGAATCAATGGTGAAGATGGTCCAAGAAGATCAACAATTACGGTGAGCATGTAATTTTCATTTCACAGAAAGAGTGGATTCCTGGAACAGCCTAGCAACAGAGGTGGTGGGGTTTGAGAATACATTAAGGGAGTCTTAGTGGAAAGGAATTGGAAAGGGAGAATGAACAAGAGATAAAGTAGGGTCTACGATGATCCCATAGGTAGAGAAAAATCTGCAGACTAGTTGGGCTAGGCGGTACCTATCTGCTAACAAATTCTATGTTTCTGTTTCTAAAATGTTAACTGATGCAGTTGGGGAATCAGTGGAGACTGTCATGTGCTTCAACAGTGGGCAGACTTGATGTGCCACAAAGCCTCATTCTGCTGGCACACTTCAGTGTTTCTGCATTTCTACCAAACTTATTTTATGTTGACCAGAGCCAGGCTGCTGTTTATATTCCTGATGGTGGGTCTCTCTCTGTTTGATTGCAGGTGGTTACAGTTCATTCTCTCTCCGTTTGCTCCTGATCACATTCACCAGTCTCTGTTTCACAGGAAAGGTATGGGAACACTTTATGGTGCTATATTTACCTAATAGACATGCAGACACTCTGCAGATTGCCTGTCGGAATGAGGCTAGGGAGCTAGACCGTTGATTTGAATGGTGTGTTTTGAATTTATTACACAAGGGAGGGCCCCAACAGTCTAGTGGCAGGGTCTTTCTGTACCTCACAGGTTACCAGAGTTCTGGCACAAGCCTATGTCTCCATGTTGATGCAGCCCTATGGTGATGCTAGTGGTGGTGGTTGACGGGTTGATACCAATGGTGGTGCTTCCTGGGCAAGGAGGGAGATGTGCCTACATCCTCTCCTGTAGCAACCCCTGTTTAGGACCAAGGCAGTTGTTTTATATAGCCTGCAGCCTTACCACCTTAGAGCCTGAGCCCTTGAGATCTCAGACGCAAAGCGGGGTCAGCACTGGTTCGTAGTAGGATGGGAGACCTTCAGCGAATACCAGATGCTGGTGTTAGTAGCTATGCAAGGTCACTCTTCCCCGTGGTTAAAAGTAACTATACTGATGCCCCAGCATTGTGTTTGGGGAACACTAGCTCTTCCTGGACCTTAACTTCACCATTCATTCATTCACACTGCTGGGTTCAAGCCGGAGGTGCCGGAACCCTGAAGGAGCCAAAAATCTTAAGGAGGGCTGGCGCCGAGGTAGGCTGCAGGCATGCGCAGAACTGCAAGACTAGCTTGCGCTACATAGCCTATCTCGGCAACGGCCCTCAAGCACCTCAGTTCCTTTTTTCCCCGCTGTTGTGTGCGCTACAGTGACGTCATCGCTCGCCCTCCAGGAGTCAGATCTTCACATCTGTATGACAACAGCATTTAGTTCATTCGACCTTTAGCTAGTGTTTGTTTTTTTTCTATTAGGTCTCAAAAAAAAAGAAAAGAAGATTTTTTACATCAGTTCTTCTCAGCCCTACTGAGCAACGGCCTTGACCATGGACGGTGATGGTGACGGTATGGAGTCTCCTTTTGGGCGCTGCTGTGGCAGTGGGGCTGTGTCTGATCTGCTTCCCTCCTCTCTCCAGAGGGAGGTCCGACCATGGACAGTCCTGTGTTCAGGAGGGAGGACAGTCTTCCTGTAAACACAAAAAGAAGCAGACCTGATCTTCCTGGACATAAAGTCTCACCACTCGTTCACACACACTGATGGGAGTCGCCGAGGCGTGTAGGGCAAACTTTTCCAGGAGGGCCAAGATGGGGCGCGAGGAAGGCGTGCGCGTGAGCCAGAGCAGGTACAGTATAGACTATTTCGCGTCGACCTCCAACCGCCTCAGTTCCTTTTTTCCCTCCATTGAATGCGCTTCAGTGACAACGCTCGCCCGCCGGGAATCAAACTTCAAACTAGCAGCTTAGTTTTCAGTTTTATTATTTTGTATCTTATATCAAATAGTACTGATTACATTTTATTATACTACTTACTTGTTCAAGAAGAAGTCTTCAGCCCTCCATTGACTGAGTCGACCATGAGCGGGGTAGGTGACGGTAGGGAGACTTCGGATGAAAGCTATTCTGTCAGCTGGGCTGGGTCTGGTCCGCCGCCTCTCGGAGGGCCTGACAACGGATGGTCAGTGCTCGGGTGGGGAGATGGGCGAGTCCCCAGCATAAAAGAAATGGTCCTTCTTGGCACCGTTGGGCGATCGAGTCCTCCTTGACCCATCGATCGAAGAAGAAACCGCATCACTCGAGGTCGCCCTCTGGTACATCTGCACGTAGACGGTCAATTATTAGGGTCAGGAGCCGGTCTCCGCCTCTTGCGGAATCGCTGGTTTCTGTCTCTGGTAGCTGGCCTCTTCGACACTGGAGCCCCTCTCCGCCTATTAGAGGGGCTTCCGATGAGCAGTTTCACCATTTGGCCACTCTTATGGAGCAGTGGGCTCTGAGGTTGTCTCAATTGCCCGAGCTGACAAGTCCTTCGCCGGGGCCTTCAAGTCTGTCGGTTTCGGATTGGCAGGCATGGCAGTTAGGACTTCCTAGTCACACAGTGCGTTCTTTGGTGCCGTCGACTCCGCGCTCCGTTGTCTATCCCCCTCACATGGTTGCGGCGCAGGGGTCCACACCGATGCCTTTATCTCCTGCCAATTTTCTTCCTTTGCCTTCCAATCTCAGTTTTTAGACTTCTGCTATGGTGCTATGCGCCACTGGTACAGCTTTCCGGTGCGAGATCTGACGCCCGCGAGCCGCTGTCAGCGCCGATCTGAGCTGTTGGTGCCGAAGGGTTTCAGTGCCATGTGCAGCGCTGTGCTACTCATTGGCACCTAGTGCGGCACCGCAATCCTTGTTGGCACCATGCACAGTGCCATTTTCTGTCGGTGCCATCGTTGTTCTGGGCACGGTTTTCCTCTGCAGCACCAGGGACATGTATAGCGCCGCATGGTTCCCAGAGGTTTTCAACTCCGATTCTTTCTTTTCCTCTTCTTTCTCCTGGATTTCACTCCGTTCCTGTCCATGCAGTCCCCCCTGGACTATCAGGAGATGATTTTGAGCCCAATCCAGATCTTTGGCTGGGTGATGATGTTGATGCCGATTCTGCCCTGAGGGCAGGGATCAATCCTCCTGCAGAGCCTGTTGTTGAGGACCTTTCTTTTAAGTCTCTGCTCAAGAATTTAAATTCTACTCTTTCTCTCCAGTCCACGGAAATAGATCCTGGGAAGCTTCTGTGTCTACAATATCTACATGTTCCGGAAATCCCTATGGATTTAACCCCTCCGGTACAGCCCTCTTTTTAGACTCTATCCCAGATGGTGTGGAAGAGTCCGGCGCTTATTCCTTCTGTAGCCAAGTCCATAGACAGGAAACATGCCCCTCCCAAGTATCGCCCCATTTTGGCCTCTCAAGCCTTTGCTGATGTCATTGTGGTCTTGGCAGAGAATAATAAGGCTGTCCTCCCTCAGGAATCTACAGCCTGTCCTATAAACAAAGAATCTCACAAGATAGATACCTTGGGTAAGAGAGTCTTTGCTGCCTCAACCCTGGGCATGCGTATTGCCAGCTACCAGGGCTATTTTTCACAATATGATTATGTTCTTTGGCATTCACTCAAAGTAATGGTAGAAGCTCTGCCCGAATTGGAGGTTAACTCAAGTCCAGTAACCACCAAGTTAAAGCTGCAGTGGATGCTTTTGATGCCGCTTCCCGGGTGGCGGAGGCTGGCATTTGCACCCATCACCACTCTTGGCTGCATACTTTGGGCTTCACGAATGACACCCAGCAGCAAGTCATGGCCTTACTTTTCCACGGCATGCATCTGTTTGGGCCTCAGGTGGAACAAGCACTAGAGGCCACATGGAAGACTAGGTCTGCCATTAAGACAGCCAGACCTCCGCCCGCTCCCTCTTGAGGGGGTGGGAACAAGTGTCAGTTTGACAACCGTCAGTCCTTTCGGGGCAAAGGCAGAGGAGGTTTTAACAGAAACCCGAACTGTCAGCCACAAAAGAAAATGCAGCAAAAGGCACAAGGACCAAAAGCACCCAGTGCCACTTTTTGAGTTTCCGGCCCAGGTCCCACCTCTGCTGCCCGAGGGGGACTCTTCCTCAACAGTGGGAGGTCATCTGACTCAGTTCTATGACCAGTGAAAATCTATAACATCAGACAAATGGGTCCTTAGGATAATCCGTGAGGGGTATTCTCTCAATCTGTCTGAAATCCCTCCGGATCATCCTCCCAAACGACAGCCCAGGCTGTCTGCGGTACAGTCAGACATTCTTGCTTCCGAAGTACAAGGCCATCTGAACAGCAGGGCGTAGAAGTAGTTCCACTAGATCAACGAAATACAGGTTTCTACTCCCATTACTTTCTGGCCCCTAAGAAAACCGGCGGCATGCACCCCATTCTGGATCTCAGAAAGTTAAACAAATTCCTTCACAAGGAAAAGTTCAAGATGATATCACTCGGTACCCTGCTGCCATTGATTCATCAGTACAATTGGCTAGCCTCCCTGGACATGCAGGACGCCTACCAGCACATTCTCATACACCCAAATCACCACAGATACCTAAGGTTTGTGACGTTGGGTCAACACTAAGGTTCAGAGTCCTGCCCTTTTGGCTGTCCTCGGTGCCTCAAGTTTTTACAAAGTGTTGTGCAGTTCTCGTAGCACATCTAAGGAAAATCGGAATCCAAGTATTCCCATATCTGGACGACTGGCTTCTAGCAAGTCCCTCCAGGCAAGAGACTCTGGAGGCCGTGGCCACGGCCTCAGACTTTCTCACATCCATGGGAGTCCTGCGGAACCTCAAGAAGTCACAATTGCAGCCCTCCCAGAAGTTCCTCCTCATAGGGACTCTTCTGGACACTTCCTGTGCAAAAGCTTTTCTTACATGGCCTGATTCATCAGAGAACACGGCTCGGTTCGAGCTCTCTCGATGCAACAGATGCTGGGCCTCATGGCATCCTTGGTGTTCACTGTACCCTTGGCTCATCTTCACATGAGAACCTCTGAGTGGATGCTCAGTACTCAGTGGTCCCCAACCACTCACCCTCAGTCCTTTCTCATCAAGGTGACGGAACCTCTGAAGAGGTCTCTCACCTGGTGGTCTCAGGAGGACAACCTTCTGGAAGGATATCCCTTCACCCCTCTGGATCATCAGATCTCCATTACCACGGATGCGTCCCTGATGGGTTGGGGAGCTCACTGCCGGGATCTCCACACCCAGGGTATGTGGACTTAGGATGAGTCTCAACTTCACATAAACGTCCTGGAAATGAGAGCCGTCCTCTATGCAATCCGTGCTTTGAAGGGCATACTCTGTCACAAGAACATTCTCCTTCAAACGGACAACAAGGCAGTGATGTACTACATCAACAAACAGGGCGGTGCACACTTTTACCCATTATGCAGGGAAGCAGTGAGAGTGTGGGAATGGTGCCTGGAGCACAAGGCTCTGATTCAGGCGGTTTACCTGTCATGAGTATAAAACGAGCTGGCAGACCGTCTCAGCAGAACGGAGGCAGATTCTCACAAGTGGTCTCTTGACTCAACCATCGTTCAGTCACTCTCAAAAAGTGGGGATCTCCAGACCTGGACCTTTTTGCGTCCCCACTCAACGCATAACTGCCTCTCTTCTGCTCCAGAAATCCAGGACCTGGCATTTTTTGTCAGGATGCATTCGGACTGTGGTGAACAAAATGCTTTCTATATGCATTTCCTCCTCTTCCCCTAATTCAGAGGGTACTGCTCAAACTGGGGACAGAATGATTCTCATTGCCCCATTCTGGCCTCGTCAGATCTGGTTCCCTCTACTCAAGAGACTATCGGAAACCTCCCCGAAACCGCTTCTCCTTCAGATGAACCTTCTGACCCAGGGTCCCGTGGTCCATCCCAACCTGAGGTAGATTCACCTTCATGCTTGGCTCCTGAGGAGATCGAGGTGAATAGGTTTAATGTTTCTCGTAGAGTTTCGGATATTCTCTTAGCCGCACGCAAGCCGGCCACCAGAAAGTCCTACACAGCTAAATGGAAGCATTTTTCTATCTGGTGTGCAAAATCCTCTTGGAATCCCTTTTCCTACCCACTGAATAAAGTCCTAGAGTATCTCTTAGACCTCTCACACACAGGTCTGCAATACTCCACAGTCAAAGTTCATCTTTGTGCCATTTCGGCATATCATGAGCCAATACTTTCCATGTCGCTGGCTCAGCTGCCCGTAGTTAAGAGATTTCTTAAAGGGATTCTGCATACTAGACCTTAGACATCCAGTTGCAGCCTGGGACATTAACCTTGTGCTAGACTTGCTCACTCGTAATCCTTTCAAGCCTCTAGCTACTTGCAAGTTGAAATTCCTCATTTGGAAGACGGCCTTCCTGTTGGCCATTACTTCTGCTCGTAGGGTTTCTGAAATACACGCCTTGGTCACAGACCCCCCATATACTGTATTTCACAAGGATAAAGTGGTTCTTCGGACTCACCCTAAGTTCCTGCCTAAGGTGGTCTCAGAGTTCCATCTGAATCAACCTTTAGTCCTTCCTACCTACTTTGCAAACTTCCAGAATGAAGGGGAACATACCCTGCATTCACTGGACGTAAAAAGAGCATTGTGGTTTTATCTTGATAAAACAAAGGAAATTCGCAAGGCTCAACAACTGTTTGTTTCCTTCAGTGCGACCCAGCTGGGTCAACCTGTTGCTATCAGGTGCATTTCAGTGTGGCTGGTGGCATGCCTTCGCCACTGCTATTCTATGGCACAGGTCAAGCTGGAAGGTAGAGGGTACGCTCACTCTACCAGAGTAGTCGCGACATCTCTGGCGGAAATCCGTAATGTCCCCATTGCAGATATTTGCAATGTAGTTACCTGGAGCTCCGTGCATACATTTGTTAAGCTCTGTGCCTTGGATGTCTATGCCAGATGACATCTGTCATTTGGCAGGACAATTCTTAACGGACTTTTGTCCTAAGAAAGTGAGCTTCTTTCTCTCCTGCCGCCCATCTCGGCGGATTATTTAGCTCGGTACTCTCCCATTAGTGTGAATGAGTGGTGGAGACTTTATGTCCAGGAAGATATGGAAATTATGTACCTACCGTAATTCTTGATCTTCTTGGACAAAGTCTCCACCACTCATTCACACTCCCACCCACCATCCCCCGAGCTCACTTCTCTGTTTCTGGTCTTCACTCCCTCAATGGCTGAGCTGTGAAGACTTTGTTGTTGACCCTTGTTACACAGGTCATTTGGACTATCTTATGTCCGGTTTTTAGGTTAGTCCTCTCTAGGTTAGTTATGCTGCACCTCCTCGGAAAAAAGGTACTGAGGCGGTTGGAGGGTCGAGGCTGAGGTAGTCTATACCACAGGCGCCTGGCTCGAGGTGCCGCTTCCTCGCGGCCCCATCTTGGTGCCGGCCCTCCTGGAAAAAGTTTGCTCCCGTTGGGTCCTAGCGCCTCTGGCGTACTCCCATCAGTGTGAATGAGTGGTGGAGACTTCATCCAAGAAGATCAAGAATTACGGTAGGTACGTAATTTCCATTTCCCAGTCTAGGTCAGGGACACAGCACTGCCCAACCTCTGGTTCTTCCTGTTCCTGTCGGAAGGGTAGAAACTGTACCGCTTGAGGTCCCCCTCTGGTATGTCTGCTAAGAGATCTCCTACATCTGAGAACAGAAGGCTGTCAGTGGCACTGTCCATCTCTCCAGCGGCTTCTGTTCGCAGTTGTTTCAGGTCTCGGGCCTGGAGTACCTCTCTGCCCCCTTCTGGGGTCTTCAGTGGGCAGTTTCATCACTGGGCAGCTCTTATGGAGCAGTTTGTACAGCGTCTGGCTCATCTGCTCCTCCCTGCGGATCTGATGCCAGGGTCTTGGGTCTCGGCCCCTCGGGACCATGGTTGGAGCATTTAGGCCAGGTAGAGCATTTGGCTTCACCAGCAGATCCAAATTCCTTGACAGTGACCATGCCGCTGACACCGGTTCCATGTGCTGCCCTCCCGCGCTCGTTCTCTTTGCAGGGATTGGCACAGGTACCTTCTCCGGCCACTTCAGTGCCAGCTGGTCCTTCTGGCAACGTGGCAGCACTGTTTCCGGTGCCGACTCCTCTGGGGCTGGTTCTGGCACCAGCTCCTTTGAGGCCAGTGCCAAGTCTGGTGCCGGCTCCATTGGGGCAGTTGCTGGCTCAAGTGCCGGTTCCTTTGGGCCCAGTTCCAGTGCCTGCTCCTTTGGGTCCAGTGCCAGCTCCAGTTCCAGTGTCCTCTTTCTATCTGACTCCAAGGCCTTACAAAGTTCACTCCTCTTCCAGTTCTTCCTTTTGATCAAGATTTGGAGGGGATGACCACAGCCTCATTCTGTCTGAAGGCAGCGATGATGTCATTTTTTACAGCCTGGAGAGCCAACCTCCAGCTCCTACTTCTGTCCCTCAGGAGGACCTCTCCTTCCAGACTAGAAACATAGAAACATAGAATTTGACTGCAGATAAGGACCGCTTGGCCCACCCAGTCTGCCCATTTCCCTACCTACTGGATAAGCTGCAGATCCTAGTTAACCAGCCGCCTACTTCTTCCTACCCCCACCCCCTAGAATTGCCTTATGACGGTCCCATGCATGCTTGAATTCCACCACTGATTTTGACTCCACAACCTCCTTCGGAAGGCTGTTCCATGCATCCACAACCCTCTCTGTGAAAAAATCCTTCCTTAAATTACCTCTGAGCCGCCCTCCCCTCTATCTTCAAATTGTGCCCTCTTGTTCTTGCACACCTCTTTTTTTGAAAGATGCTACCCTCTTGGACTTTGTTGATTCCCTTGAGGTGCTTGAACGTTTCTATCATGTCCCCCCTCTCCCTCCTTTCCTCGAGGCTATACATATTAAGCTCCTTTCGTCTCTGTTGCAGATCTTTGTGTCATCTGCAAAGAGACATACTTTTCCTTCCAGTCCTTCTGCAATGTCACTTATAAAGACATTGAAGAGGACCGGTCCTAATACTGAACCCTGCGGTACCCCACTAGTAACCCTCCTTTCTTCTGAGTGGACTCCATTTACTATTACTCTCTGTGTCCTATTCTTCAGCCAATTCTTTACCCAGGCTGTCATCTTGGGACCCACTCCCAGGCTGGCTAACTTGTATATTAATCTTTTGTGTGGGACTGTGTCAAATGCCTTGCTAAAGTCTAGGTAGGCCATGTCCACAGCCCCTCCCTGATCTACTACTTTGGTCACCCAGTCAAAGAAATCTATCAGATTCATCTGGCATGACCTTCCCGCTGTGAATCCATGCTGCCTAGGGTCCTGTGCCCCTCTGGCCTCTAGATACCGACAATTCTTTCCTTCAGAAGTGATTCCATCATTTTCACTATCACTGAGGTTAAACTAACAGGTCTGTAGTTTCCTGCTTCTGCCTTGCTCCCACTTTTGTGAAGGGGAATCACATCTGCCCTCCTCCAGTCCTTGGGTACCACCCCATCCTCCCATGATTTGTTAAAAAGGGTAGTCAGTGGTGTCACTAGTTCTACCCTTGGTTCTTTTAGAATTCTGGGATGAATCCCATCAGGCCCCATTGCTTTGTCCACCTTCAGTTTTAAGAGTTCTTTCAGAACCCTTTCTTCTGTGAAAGAGCTGGTATCAACTTCTGTATCCAGAGTGTTTCTACTGTTTGTTTTATGTACCTCCCCCTCTTCATTTGCAAATACTGAGCAAAAATATTTGTTTAGTATCTCTGCCTTTCACAGTCTCCCTCTGCCCACCCTCCTCCCCCCTTTATTAAGCCTCACTATCCCTCCCTTGGTCTTCCTTGCTCCCTGATGTACCTATAAAGGTTTTATCCCCTTCTTAACTAGAGTTGGCTATCTTTTCCTCGATTTGGGCCTTTGCTGTTCTGACTGCCTTCCCAGCCTCCTTTGCTTTACTGATACAGTTCTCTGTCCTGCTCCTTCTGCGATTCCTTGTACTTCCTGAATGCTTTCTTTTCTCTTGAACCTTCACTGCCACTTCCTTTGAGAACCATAGTGGTTTCTTACATCGTTTTGTTTTGTTTATTTGCTTCACACAAAGGCTCGTTACCTCTGTGATGGCAGTTTTTATTATTCCCCATTGTTCTTCCACCCCTCCTTCCTGCCCATTTGCTAGTGCATTCCTTAGGCACTCACCCATTTTGGCAAAGTCAGCCCTCCTAAAGTCCAGTACTTTTGTCTTTGTATGGTTTGACTCTATTGCTGTGTTTATTGTGAACCATACTGTTCGATGGTCGCTAGTTCCCAGATGGCTACCCACTTCTACATCTGTGATCCTCTCTCCATCTCCATTTGAGAGAATCAAGTCTAATATTGCTCCCTCTCGAGTGGGCTCCAATACTAGTTGTCTAAGGCATGCCCCCTGTAGGGCATCTAGAATAACTCCACTCTTCAAAGTGGCAGCTGCAACTGCACTCCAGTTAACATCTGGCATATTCAGATCACCCATCAGCAATATCTCCCCTTTTTGTGCCATTCTAAGTATACTTTCTATCATTTCCTTGTCCATTTCCTCCCCCTGAGAAGAGTCTGTATACAACCCCTGTGCGGATTGTGGTGCCATTGTCTGTCTCCAAATTTACCCACAGTGCTTCTTCTCCCCCCTGTTTACCCTTTTGTTCTGTTGCTTTTATTCCTTCCCTTATGTAAAAAGCTACTCCTTCTCCTCTTTTAACCTCCCTGTCCCTCCTGTAGATAGTGTATCCTGGTATAGAAACATAGATTTTGACGGCAGATAAGGACCGCTTGGCCCACCCAGTCTGCCCATTTCCCTACCTATTGGATAAGCTGCAGATCCTAGTTAACCAGCAGCCTACTTCTTCCTACCCCCACCCCCTAGAATTGCCTTATGACTGTCCCATGCATGCTTGAATTCCACCACTGTTTTTGACTCCACAACCTCCTCCGAAGTCCGCTCCATGCATCCACAACCTCTCTGTGAAAAATCCTTCCTTAAATTACCTCTGAGCCCCCTTCTATCTTAAAATTGTGCCCTTGTTCTTGCACACCTTTTTTTGAAAGATGCTACCCTCTTGGACTTTGTTGATTCCTTGAGATGCTTGAAAGTTTCTATCATGTCCCCTCTCCTCCTTTCCTCGAGGCTATACTATATTCTGCTCCTTAAGTCTCTCTTCATGTCTTCCGGTGCAGACCCTGCACCATTTTAGTTGCCCTCCTCTGACAGCCTCCATCCTGTCTATGTCCTTGTGGAATTGGGTCTCCAGAACTGCACGCAGTACTCCAGATGGGGTCTCACCAACTGTCTGTACAGAGGGATAATAACTTCTGTTTTCTACTGGTGATGCCTCTCCATGCATCCCAGTATCCCCCAACCCTCCTTGCTGCCCTCTCCATTGCTTGCCCACCTTTAGGTCATCTGATATGACTACCCCCAGGTCCCTTTCCATTTTTGTTGTTGTTAGTATCTCACCCCCATTGTGTACTCTTCCCTGGGTTTTGTTTCCCAGGTGCATTACCTTGCACTTCTTAGCATTGAATCTAAGCTGCCATACATTTGACCATTCCTCTAACCTTGCCAAGTCCCTTCTCATCCTTTCCACCCCACCTTGTGCATCAACTCTGTTGCAGATCTTTGTGTCATCTGCAAAGAGACATACTTTTCCTTCCAGTTCCTCTGCAATGTCGCTTATAAAGACATTGAAGAGGACCGGTCCTAATACTGAACCCTGCGGTACCCCACTAGTAACCCCCCTTTCTTCAGAGTGGACTCCATTTACTATTACTCTCTGTGTCCTATGTTTACGTCCCAGTCATGGTTTTGTGTGTACCATGTTTCTGTGACTGCCACGATATCCAGATGTTCCTCCTCCATCTAGGCCACTAATTCAGGAAGCCTGTTACCCAGACTACAGGCATTGATACTCATTGCTCTCCATTTTTTGATGGCTTTACCTTCTGTTGCAGCATCCTCCACTGACCGTTCTACCTCTGTCTTTTTCTCATTTAGTACCCTGTTTTGTAGGGAGAGGCTGGGATTTTCCTGCTGCTTGTCATGCTGCCCCCCTTTGACTAGTTTAAAAGCTTGCCAATGAAGCATTTAAACCGATTGCTCAAAGACTTGTTCCTTCCTGGACGGATGCAGACCATCCTGCCAGTATAGTCTGGTAAGAAATATGCTGCCACTCTAGTTCCTAGACTCGCCTCTGACTCAGGTGGCTACCAAGCGCCTTGAGTAGCTTCATGTTCCTAACAACATTCCAGTTAACCTCACGCCTCCTGTTCCTCCAGCCTTTGAGACTCTTTCGGAGGTGATGTGAGCTAGGCCTGCTTCCATTCCTTCTGTCTGTAAGACGATAGACCATAAGTATGTTCCTCCTAAGGACAGACCAATTTTGGCTTCCCAACCTATTGCGGATAAAATTACTATCCTTGCAGAAAATAAGGCCATCCTTCCCCAAGAGGTTATGGCACAACCTATGAATAAGAAATTACATAAGATTGACATTATGGGGAAAAGGACTTCTGCAGCAACCACTCTGAACATACGAATAGCCAGTTACCAAGGTAATTTCTCTCAGTAGGAGTATGCCCTCTGGACCTCCCTTAAGTCTCTTGCTGAGTCCTTACCAGAGTCGGGTACTAAACAAAACATTCTTCAGACTGTCACTCATGGTATAGAGTCCAACAGTCATCGGTTAAAAGTAGCCATGGATGGATATGACACTGCTTCTCATGCTGCCACTGCTGGAATCTGCATAAGAAGACATTCCTCACTGCAAACCTCAGGATTTTCCACTGACGCTCAGCAGTAGGTTATGAATGTCCCCTTTGATGGCACTTACTTGTTCGGCCAGCAAGTGGAACAGTCTTTGTAGGCCTATTAAAGGACTAGGACAGCCATAAAGTCTGCGAGACCGGCCCCTTCACATCCTCTAAGAGAAAGAGGCCGTCAATTCTTTCGTAACCCTGCAATATGGGTAGACTAGATAGACCAAATGGCCTTCTTCTTCTTCTGCTGGCTTCTTCTTATGTTTGTAACAGGCAGTCCTTTCGTGGAAGCAGAGCACCAGTCTCCTCAGCAGGAAAAGAAAATGCAGCAGAAGGCACAGGCCCTGAAAGTGCCCAGTGCCACCTTCTGAGTCTCTGACCCTGGCTCTGCCTCAGCTGTGTGAGGCGGACCTCTCCTCCCCGGTGGAGGGGGGGGTCCTAACTCATTTTTACAGCCACTGTGAGTCCACCACCACAGACAAGTGGGTTTTAGGATTATCGAGAAGGAGTACTTACTGAACGTCTCAGAAATCTTTCTGGACTATCCACCCAAGAGGCAGCACACTCTATTGGCTGCCCACACGGATCTTCTCACTTCGGAGATATTGGGCTTTCTGAGAAACAGGGCAGTGGAAGTAGTGCCTCCAGCAGAACGAAACACAGGCTTCTTCTCCCATTACTTTCTGGTTCCAAAAAAGATATGGGGTTATGTGCCTCATCCTAGACCTCAGAAAGCTGAACAAGTTTCTGTATTATGAGAACTTCAGGATGGTCTCCCTATGGACCCTTCTACCAGTTCTCAAGCCACAGGACTGGTTGGCATCCCTGGATATGTAAGACGCCTACCAGCACATTCCAGTACTCCAAAGTCAGCAGAATTTCCTATGCTTTGTGGCCTTGGGTCAGCACTATCAATTCAGAGTCCTTCCCTTTGGGCTTTCCTTGGTGCCTCGAGTCTTTACAAAGTGCTTTGCAGTTCTTCCAGTGCACCTTCGAAAGCTCGGGCTTCAAGTCTTTTCCCTACCTGGAAGATTGGCTCCTAGCAAGTCCATCAAGGTAGGGTACAGAAGAGGCAGTGACCACAGCAGCTCAGTTCATGACCTCCATGGGGGTACTGCTGAACCTGTAGAAATCACAGCTTCAACCTTGGCAGCTGCTCTGCTTCATAGGAGCTCTCTTGGACACTACCAAGGCGATTGCCTTCCTCCTAGAGGACAGAAGGAATGCCATCCTTCAGATGGCATATTTCATCATGGAAAACAACCCCATCTGGGCTCACTCCATGCAATGGATGTTAGGCCTTATGGCCTCTTCAGGCTTCACAGTGCCTTACCTTCTTACAATGCTGAAGTTAGTTCTTGTTTCTTAAGAGCCCACAAAGAAGATGTCACAAAGATTAGACACAGTCCTAGGTTAAACTGTCTCTATCTTCACCCCTTTCATGAGGTCAACTAGCTCCTCCTTTTAGAATATAAAAATTATACAAACCATGATCTTCCTGTCAGGAGATATTTTAAATACTGTGACTTCAGCAAAAACTAATTTCCCAAATTAAAAGTCTATGATCAAGCCTGTCCTCTTTGATCTTGAACAGTTCCTGTTTCAAGGGCACTTCAGAGGATTTTATGACTTTAGCACCATAGTGATATAACATGTTTTTTTCCTCTAAAACGCCATAAAATTTACAAGCCCTATATCCTGGTAGCTGGGTCAGTTCTAATTAAATCTCTCTGGGCCTTTAAAGGGACACTGTCAACCCCCTTAGGTCTCAAAGTGTCCTTAGTTTAAAAAACACATTTTATGACTGCTAACATTCTGTAAAGATCGTTGATGTAGCTGGTAGTTTCAATCTGACTCTTTTTTTTTCTTTACAAAAGTGAAAAACCAACTGCCCACCACACTGGTGTTACCACACAAACACAGGTTTGTTTACATTCCTTGATCAGCTCCAGCTGCATCTTTCCAGCACAGTCTAGACCCTTGTGATGCAATGGGAGTTTAGGAGGCTACTGCCTCGTAAGTGATTACACTGTTTTGGCGTGTTTGTAATGCTCATGAATTATGCAGAAGAACAGATCCAGAATTGTAAACAAAACAAGGTTGTTTATAAATCTACATTAGCATGCATTTCAATTCCATGAAACAAGGAGACAGACATAACGAACAGCAACATTAATGAATTTTAGAGAAGGTAAGCAATCATAAAATGTAGGTTTTTAACTAGAAATAATATGATGAAAAACAAGTTGACAGTATCCCTTTAATTACCTCCTGGTTTCAGGTTAATATATCCTGTAGCTGAAACCTTTGGTGGGGGGGGGCGGGGGGAGAGAAGCACCCATAGCCCAGCTGTCTTATGGTGACAATCACACACTACATTTTTATATTACAAAAATCATAGAACAATCATAACCAGCTGGCCAAGCGTCACAATCCTCCCCACCGAGACTGAATTTGGGGGCTCTATCTCCTGCATGGGATGAGCTTCCCAAATCAGTTCACTCCTCATAAAGATGCAAAAGGCCATCGGCATTCTGACTGGTCGATCCAGCCCTACGTAAGATTGTCATGTCATACCCTTGCAAGGCACGACTCCTTCTTAATCACCAGAAGGGTCAGGGGTAAACAAACAAGATGGTTACACAAGGACCTGCTTGCTAACCTGCGCATTCAGGACAAACTCTGGAAGAAGTATAAATAGTCCAGACTACCAGTGGATTATAATACCTACAGGGCCTCTCAGAGCACCTGCAAAAAACAAATCAGAACTGCAGAGAGCATCTACTGCAAGGAACTGCTCACTAACTCGGCTGGTGACCCTAGAAAATTCTGGACACACATAAAGACCTTTCTTGGAGCTGCCCAGTCATTGACCCCAGGGGATATGATTCTAAATGGTGTGCGTTGCAACGACTCAAACACCATAGCGAATGCCTTTAACAGACTTTTCACAGACATGTCTCAGTACACCTCGTCCTTTGCTTCATCTCCCACAACATCTCAGCCTTACTGCACACCCATGAGATCTGCATTTGGTGCTGACCACTGCAAACTACCTACTACCCCCCTTTCTACTTTAAAGCTATATCTAGGTCTGAGGTCCAAAGGCTATTGCAAAATATATCCGACAACACTAGCCCTGGCTTCGATTCACTCGAGCCACGACTCCTGAAACTAGCGGCACCATTGATTGCCTCACCTTTGGCCAAGATTTTCACTCTGTCTCTCTCTCTCTCTCTCTTGGCCTTGTCCCTGATCTCTGGAAGATTGCCCAAGTTATGCCCATCCTGAAAAAAGGTGACCCAAAGGATATAAACAACTACAGGCCCATAGCCATTCTCTCTGTGCTAAACAAGCTACTGGAGAAGCTTGTTGCAACCCAAACAATTGCCTATCTTACAAAGAACAACCTTCTCTCAGACACTCAGCATGGTTTCAGGAAAGGGCACAGTACCTCAACTGCCCTTCTCAAATTCACTACTGATGTCCTCTGCAACATGGACAAAGGCCTACTCACTGGAGCAGTATTTATTGACCTTACCAAGGCTTTTGATCTCGTTGATCATCCCCTGCTTAGACTTAACTTCTCATCCTCAGTAGTTGACTGGTTTAACAGCTACTTATCAAACAGATTACAACTTGTTAAATTCAACTCCGCTGTCTCGGATGTGACCAGCACTGACATCGGAGTACCCCAGGGGTCTATCCTGGGACCACTTCTCTTCTCGCTTTACATTAACAACATAGATTCTACTATACTCTTCTGCTCAGCTATCCCATATGCTGATGATCTTGTCCTTTACTCCAGCGCCAACAAAGTCAACATCATCAACGAAAACCTCTCCTCGGATTTCAGGAATGTGCAAACATGGCTAAATACAAATAAGCTCATCCTCAACACTAAAAAGACACAAGCCATGCTACTTGACACTGCCCCCAAACTTAGGGCCTGTAAAAAACCCCTCCTAGTCCATGACTCTGGGGGGTCTCTCATCGACTGTGTCACATCCTTCAAATACCTGGGGGGAGTTCTTGATAAATCCCTTGATTTCAGTCTGCACATACAGTCAACATGGAAAGCTACAAATGCCAAACTTGGAATCGCCTACAAGACTAATCACCTGCTAACACCATCCGCTAAACTGGCTATTGCCAAGGGTATTCTGCTTCCAGCACTGACATATGGTGTCTCCACTTTTGCTAATGCCCATAAAACTGCTCTCCATCAATGCGATGTCTCATATAACAACATATGTTGGTATGCCTCCTCTTCACATCGCCTCAAGCTCCACTGCACACTGTATAACGAACTGGGCTGGCTCTCCCCCTCTGCCTACCAACTTTACTCCCTAGGGACCCTCACAGATTCTGTAATTTGAAACCAAACACCCTCCTCCCTTGCAGCTCTACTTGTTCCACTGACGCCTGCTCGCGGACTACGCTCGGCAAATAAATTTCTGCTTACTGTACCCAGATGTCTTACTTCTAAAGGCTCTGGAGCTTTTCACTGCACTTCCCCAGCCACCTGGAACTCCCTCCCATCTGCCCTAAGACAGGCAAACTCCCACCCAATTTTCAGAAAAGAACTATATCGCCACCTATCCCGGGACCCTTGCACATGCTTTGATCCCACTTGAGGCCTCACAGCTAGCCACCCTACCTCGCCCAGGACACTGCTGCACTTCTGAACAATCTTTGCCTTATTTTTGTCTTAATAGCTGCCACTTAGCCCAGTCTCAGTTGTTAGTTGCTTGTACTACTGTCACCTTGTGTCATCTCTGCCTAGCCATATGCATAATCTCTAGTGCTGTCTGAATTGATCTGTATTCTTACCTACATGTACTACATACTCTGTAACCATATACTATGTAATTGTATAATCTCATCTCTTTTATGTATGTATCCTCCCGGGTCATGCCTGAAAATAGTCAACTCTTGGCTAGCGCACCTAACCCAGTTAACAAAAACTAAATAAATAGTCTACCATTAGTTTTTCCCATTTGAGTCAGCCAAACCAGGGGGTTGTGGTCAGTCTGCACCACAAAATGCTGCCCATGTTAGTATGGCTCCAATTTCTTTAGGGCCCACACTATGGCAAGACACTCTTTTTCCACAGTAAAGTATGCCTGCTCCCTTGGAAGTAACTTTTTACTTAGGTACACTACAGAGTGAACTTTCCCTTGGTTGGATGTCTGACTCAGTACTGCCCCAATATCCACGTCTGAGGCATCAGTCTGGACTATAAAGGGTCTGCTATAGTCAGGACTTGTCAATACAAGAGCACTGCACAGTGCCTCCTTCAGTCTGATAAAGGCTTTTTCATAGGCTGGTTCCCAGATAATTTTCTTAGGCATCCTTTTCTTTACCAGGTCTGATAGGGGAGCAGCCAGGGCACTGTAATTGGGTACAAATTTCCTATAGTACCCTGCTGTCCCTAGAAAACTCCTGACCTGCTTCTGTGTTTCTGGTCTGGGCCATATCTTGATCACCTCTAATTTTACTTGGTTAGGACGGAGCTGTCCCCGGCCTACAACATGCCTGAGGTATGCCACTTCAGCCATGGCCACCTGGCACGTCTCAGCTTTGACAGTGAGCCCAGCCCTCTGTATCCTGCCCAGCACTTCCCTAAGGTGGGACAGGTGTTCCTCCCAGGTGGCACTAAAGATGGCAATTTCATCCAGGTACGCTACGGCGTACTCCTCAGCACCATTTAACACCTGGTTCACCAACCTTTGGAAAGTGGGCATTCTTCATTCCAAAAGGCATTACTTTAAATTCAGATAAGCCTATCGGAGTGACGAAGGCCGACCTCTTCCTAGCTCTGTCCGTTAATTCTACCTGCCAATACCCCTTTGTCAGGTCAGTCGTCGTAATGTATGTCGTCCGTCTGGGGCATCAGGTGGGCGTCTGACCTCATGGCTGCATTCAGTCCACGATAGTCCACACAGAAACGAGTAGAGCCATATGGCTTGGGCACAAGGACTACGGGTGAGGCCCAGGGGCTGTGGGATCTCTGGATTACCCCTAAGTCCAGCATTTCCTCCACCTCCCTCCTAATGTCCTTTTAGACAGCCTCTGACACCTGATATGCTAGTTGCCATATGGGCGTCTGTGTCCCTGTCTCCACCTCATGCGTGACTAAGGGGGTTAGTCCAGGCTTGGCGCTAAACAGAGGGGCAAAATCTGCTAAAACCTCCCTTCCTACTTCCTGGATCTTGTCCAGGGCCAGCTGGGCAGACAATTTAACTGCCTCCACAGAGCACTCCCGCTTGCTTTCTTCCAGCAAGTCCAGAAGGGGGTCTCCTTCGTCCGTCCCCTCCCTAGGACTACATACTGCAAACACCATGTCAGCCCTTTTAGCATATGGCTTCATCATGTTGACATGATACATCCTTTCTGTCTGTCTTCTGTCAGGTAACTCAATTGATATAGTTCACGTCATTTACCTTCCTAACTACTTTGTACCATCCTGCCCACTCAGCCTGCAGCTTGTCTTTCCAGACCGGAATAAGGACCATGACTTCCTGTCCCACCATGTATGAGTGAGCTCTGGCTCTGCAGTCGTACCACACTTTTTGTTTCTGTTGGGCAGCTGCCAGGTTGCTCTGGGCTGTCCCCATAAGCTCCTTCAACCTTTCCTTAAACCTAAGGACATAATCCACTATGGGAGTTCCCTGGGTGGTGTGCTTGCCTTCCCAGTCCTCCCGGATCAAGTAAAGGGGCCCACGTACCCGGCGTCCATATAAGAGCTTGAAGGAGGAAAATCCCGTTGACTCTTGGGGCACCTCCCTGTATGCAAACAACATGTGGGGAAGGTATTTCTCCCAGTCCCTCCCATGCTGTTATGTAAACGCTTGGAGCATTGACTTCAGGGTACCATTAAATCTTTCCACAAGCTCATTTGCTTGCGGGTGATAAGGTGTCATGCGTCTCTGCACCACCCCACACTTCTCCCACAAACATTTCATCAGGTCTGACATGAAAGAACACCCTCGATTGGTGATAACCTCCTACGGAAACCCAACACGGGAGAAAATCCCAAGTAAGGCATCTGCTATTTTGTCTGTCCTCAGTGAGGATAGTGCGACAGCCTCTGGATACCGGGTGGCATAATCCACCACAGTCAGGATGAACCTCTTCCCGGAGGAGCTGGGGGTATTTAAAGGCCCCACAGTATCTAGTCCCACCCTCTGGAATGGCTCCTCCACAGTGGGCATTGGAATTAGGGCAACTTGTGTTTTCTTGCCTGCCTTCCCTATTTCTTGGCACCGGTGACAAGACCTGCAATGCTCTTTCACCTGCTGGGTGAAGTTGGGCCAATAGAAATTCTGGGACAACCTATGCGTAGTGCGTGCGATTCCCAGATGACCAGACAAGGGAATATCATGTGCAATCTTGAGCGACTGCTCACGATACTGCAGGGGAACGACAAGCTGCCTGCCTATCACCCCTCCCTCTGTCTGCACATCCTGAGTATACATCAGTCCATTTTCCCAATAAACCTTATGTTTACCGTCACCTCCCTGTGCTTCGTCAGAGTCTGCCCAAGCCCACAGTGTCTCTAGATTGGGTCACTTCCCTGAGCAGCTGTAAACCCCTCACACTTTCCCAAGGCATGAGACAGGTCCCCTTCAGTCTCTAAACTAGGGTTCCTAGCTCTAGCATCAGGGAACTCAGGATCACTTTCATCCCTAACCCTCTGACAATGGGTCACCCCTCCCTCTTTGGAGTAACCCTCCGTAGCAGTGTGGTTAACTGCTACTGGGGAAATTTCTACCCCCCTTTCATTAGTCTCCCCATCAGGAGACACAGGCTGGGGAATCAGCCTCCCAGTGGTTTCCACAATGGCTTCTGTGGGGTCCAGGGAACTAAAATTTTCTCTTGCCGCTTGGCTACGGGTAACTGCACACACCATCCCCTGTTTGAGATTGTTGCCAAGGATGACGTCCACTGCTAAAGTTTTGGCTACAGCCACCTGTTGCACAGTTCCCCCTGTTTCACCCCAGTCTAGGGGAACACGAGCAAGTGGCAATCTCTTGCTACTCGCTAGTGGCAGCTTTGAGCTCATTGAAGCTCCGGAAGGACATCGGGGGACATCTGCAGTCTTAGTAACTGCAAAACTCTGCTCTCTGCCTGCAACTTTCAGAGGAGCTCCACGAAGCTGTTTTTAAAAATACAAGAACTATGCCAGTCGGGTCAGAAAGCGCAGCGGAGCTTCCCGACTAGACTTCTATGCTGGATTTGAATCGGCTTCCTGAATTGGCGCCAAGTTTCAAATTCCCTGAGAGCCTAAATAAAAAGGCTCCGTTTCTTTGTTCTGCTGGCAGCTTTGAGCTCATCTGAACTCTGGGAGGACGTTGGTTAACATCTGCAGTCTTAGTAACTGCAAAACTCTGCTCTCTGCCTACAACTTTCAGAAGGGCTCCATGAAGCTCTTTTTAAAAATACAAGGATTGTGCCAGTCGGGTCAGAAAGCGCAACGGAGCTTCCCGACTAGACTTCTATGATTCGGCTCCCTGAATTGGCACCAAGTTTCAAATTCCCCGAGAGCCTAAATAAAAAGTCTCCGTTTCTTTGTTCTGCTGGCAGCTTTGAGCTCATCGGAGCTCTGGGAGGACGTTGGGGAACATCTTCAGTCTTAGTAACTGCAAAACTCTGCTCTCTGCCTGCAACTTTCAGAGAAGCTCCACGAAGCTCTTTTTAAAAATACAAGAACTGTGCCAGTCGGGTCAGAAAGCGCAACGGAGCTTCCTGACTAGACTTCTATGCTGGATTTGAATTGGCTCCCTGAATTGGCGTCAAGTTTCAAATTCCCTGAGAGCCTAAATAAAAAGGCTCCGGTTCTTTGTTCTGCTGGCAGCGTTGAGCTCATCTGAGCTCTGGGAGGACGTTGGGGAACATCTGCAGTCTTAGTAACTGCAAAACTCTGCTCTCTGCCTACAACTTTCAGAAGAGCTCCATGAAGCTCTTTTAAAAATACAAGGATTATTGGTCGGGGTCCATAGCGGAGCTTCCTGACTAGACTTCTATAGATCGGACTCCTGAATTGGCCAAGTTTCAATTTCCCAAGAGCCTAAATAAAAGTCTCCATTTTTGTTCTGCTGGCAGCTTTGAGCTCATCGGAGCTCTGGGAGGACGTTGGGGAACATCTACAGTCTTAGTAACTGCAAAACTCTGCTCTCTGCCTACAACTTTCAGAGGAGCTCCATGAAGCTCTTTTAAAAATACAAGGATTGTGCCAGTCCAGGTCAGAAAGCACTAGCGGAGCTTCCGACTAGACTTCTGTGCTGGATTTTAGCCCCCCACCATCTATTAAATAGACCTTTGCTTACCCTGGGGCTGGAATTATGTTTACCTAGAATGTAATTGAATTCTGCAAATCTAAACTAGGGAGTGTCTAATCAGGAGTGTAATTGGACTCTGCAAATCTACGCTAGGGTATGTTTAATTAATCCCTGCAGTACTAAATCTGTGAAGACTTGCAATTGTTGATAATTATCCTCCCTATATAAGATGTTTGTCTAGTTGTGAGAATCAAAGTGCTACTATCCGTACAATTGGTTAAGGAGTTACCCCCTCCTCTAGTATAGACTGAGAAACTGATAATCCCTGTGGGACTGCTACCCACTGATATCAATATCTATCTTCCTTAAGTAATTATAGCCTACAAATTCTGATGACGGTTCAGCATAAGACTAGGCCAGTATTCCTGGACTTAATTAAATCATTCTACAAATAGACTTGTACAAAACACACTGCAAATGGATTTCACGTTAGGCCTAGAACTAGCCGCTAACTCTGACGGAAAAGGTAACAAGCCCAGCTACCTGTAATTGGCCAAGGGGAGTGTGACATCCGTGAGATGGTAGAGGCCACTTCAGTACTACACAGGGTGCCACTGCTTGCCAAACATGTCGACCATGAGGCGGACATGGGCCCCCCACCCACCCTGTCCCAGGCTGTGTGGTGGAAAAAAAAGCCATGCACTCCACTCCCCAACAAGGGAGTACTCCTGGCAATACTCTACATTCTGTCCTTACTATGGGTGGACTTGATTTTAGGCCAAGGGGCCCCAGACACTTGGGGACGGCAAGACAATGACATCCCTCCCTGTGACCTACACTACACCAATTCCTACTCTGGTTGGCAATCCTTACTAATAGCCTATGAGCTAGTGAGACGGGGTGTTTGCTACGAGTCACTCCACTTCACTTGTAGGAGACTCGGTAGCAAACCTATCTTACCAGTCAGCCCCAAGCTGTTAGGCCTGCTAGCGGCGCTACTTCTCCTGGCAGGTGACATCCAGCCCAACCCTGGCACTCTCATCTCCAGTATCTTAATATCCTCCCCACAGGACCCACAGTAGGCACTCTCCAAAGGGTTTGAAGATTGCACACATGAATGTCTGCAGCATCAGACCGAAAATACAAGAGGTGCAAGCCTGGCTTGACCTCTACAAGCCAGATATCCTGGCCATCTCTGAGACCTGGCTTAAGACCAACATCCTCGACCATGAGATCATGGCACAAGGATACAACTCCTTCTGCAAAGATAGGGAGAGGAAAAGAGGGGGTGGTGTGTTAATCCACACGAAGGACAACCTAACGGTGTCAAACCTAACCCTAAAGCCGGACCTCGCCCCAGACAGTGAATCAATATTCATACGGGTCACCCTTGGCCAGACCAAACACCTCACTATAGGATGTGTCTACAATCCACCTAAGGTGGCTTTCCAGTCCCTAGAGGCCTTCACCAGATCCACGACCAGTGACTTCACCACGAAGCATATCATTATCGAGGACTTCAACCTAAATTGGGCCCATGACCCCAACAAAGACCTCATGTCCCTGACACAGGAGGCTAATCTGACACAGATTATATCGGTACCTACCAGGTTGAACCATAAATTGGGGAACCATACCATCCTGGACTGGGCTCTAGTGACAAACCCCACCGATATCCAGAAAGCTGGACTCATGGCCGATGCCTTAAGTGACCACTCCCCAATATTCTGCATCTGGAGGAATAACGTGCCAAAAGTCCAACCCAGAATTTTAACCGACCAAGATTACGCAAATTTCTCGGTGGCACAATACAATGACTACCTCCATAGCCTGGACAGGAGAACCATTAGGCTTCTCCCCTCCTTGGATGCAGCACTAGAATACTTCCAAAACTCATTGATTAAAGCAGCCAACCTCTTCGCCCCACTAAAAAAGCTCAGAGTACAAGGCAGTTGCTACAAGTGGATCTCTTCAACTCTAAAAGCCCTGATGATCAGCCTGGACAAGGTCTGGAAGAGGTTTAAAAAGTCCTCTCTCGCGGCCGACCGTTTGGCATAAAGCCCTGCGAAACAAATGCAAGAGCTCAATAAAACAGACAAAAAGGGAGTATGTCACCCGCCTTCAAAAGAATAGCTTAGGAACCCCTGAACTATTTTGGTCTCACATCAATGAGCTGATCAAAGGCTGATCAATGGCCCACAAATTGCCGCAACCCTCAACCTTCATTTCACCAACCTTGATGTACATAAAGCTGGGCTACCCCCTCACCCCTAGGCACCCAACGACACCGAACCTCCGATACTACAACAACCACTATTCCATTTCAGGTTGGTCAGGACTAAAGAGGTGCTAACTCTTCTGAGGGCCCTGAAACTCAAAGGCCAAGGCGGACCTGACGGAATTAATCCCAGGCTACTCAAGGATGGTGCCCAATCCATCTCCAGACCTTTGACCTGACTTATAAATAGATCTCTGCTGGAAGGCACCGTTCCACACCAGTGGAAACAGGCTAACGTGGTTCCCATCCACAAGGGTGGCTCCAGGGAGCACACGAGTAACTACCGGCCAATTTCCCTGCTCTCTCTACTTGCCAAACTGCAGGAAAGGCTACTATATAGCCAACTTCGCGACTTCCTGGAGACTCACCAACTACTGGCCTCCTCTCAACACGGTTTCGCATGAACCATGGCACGGACACTACCCTCATGAACCTCACGACAGATGTGCTCAGTGCCATGGACAAAGGGACCCCCACTGGTGCGGTATTCATTGACCTGTCCAAGGCCTTTGACCTTGTCAATCACAATCTCCTGCTAGAAAAACTTAAAAAGGTAGGCCTAGACTCCCTGGCTCTTAAGTGGTTCGAGAGCTATTTATCTTGCCGCACCCAGAGAGTTAGCTGGAAGGGGGCGCTATCTGACCCGTTACCCCTAAAAGAGGGAGTACCACAGGGCTCGATCCTTGGTCTCCTACTATTCTCATTGTTTACAAATGATCTAAACTCTCCAGTGCAGGGGAAGCGCAGTAGTGCAATACGTGGATGACACCATCATATACCGCTCCTCGGATAACCTGGGGGTTCTCAACCCCTTACTCCAATCTGACCTTACATCACTGGAGAACTGGCTAAAAATAAACAGAATGGTCTTGAATGTAGGCAAAACAAAAGCCATGCTGTTCGCGGCCAGATCCCTGGGGCAAGATAGGACCAGCTCCCTACAGCTTAAATCGCTGGCTGGGACTAGCATTGAAGTTGTGCCCTCATTAAAATACCTAGGGTTCATGCTAGACCAAGGACTCGCCTTCAAGAACCACGTGGAACAAGTGACCAAGACCATCCATGGGAAACTTGGCATTCTGTATCGGATTAAGGATCAGCTTATTCCGGAAGCCAGGCTCTCTATTGCTTCAAGCATCCTGTTCCCCACACTGACCTATGCAGCCCCTATAATACAGGGAATGGCCAAGCTAGAGGTCCACCGGATGCAGATTCTTTACAACAAGGTAGAGCGGTTCGCTACCCAGGATCATTCAAGAAGCCACCACTGCGACACACTAGCCAAATTACAGTGGCCTTCTTTTGAAGCATGACTTCCATACCCTCTCCTCTGCCTAGCATTTAAGTTACTCATCCCTACAGCTCCTCCCAGCCTCTCATCTACCATAGCTTCCAAGCATAACCCTCGAACCCTGAGGTCCACAGGGAGGACTCTACTAGAAACCCCCAGGGTCAGGACCAGCGCAGGCCAGAAATCTTTTTCCATCACAGCCCCCCATATGTGGAACAAACTTCCACCAGTGATACAGGAAGCCCGCTCACTCATGAACTTCCTTACCAGGCTCAAGGCGCACCTACTTGAGGCAAGCACTTGCCTGTGTCATGGCACTTGACAGTCCCCCCCCCCCACGACTTATGCCAATCTCCTTACCTGTTAAGAGTCGTGACAAACCATTATGGATAGTTTGCCTCTACTGTTATGAATCAATGTCAAAACTGTAACAATTGAACCTGTATGTCAGTTAATACCTGTCTACTGTCTGTATCATCATGTATGCCATGTAATGCTGTGTAATGTCTCTCCGGGTCGCCCCTGAAAAAGGAACCCTCGGGGCCCAGTGGGCCTACCCGGTCATCAAAATTCAATAAATAAATAAATAAATAAATAAATGGTTTCTCCTCACCAGTGAAGTCTTGTACAGTGACATATTTATTGGGTATAAGCTGGCCAGGCTCTACCAGATCCCCTTTTACCAATGTCAGGGATGCCCCTGTGTCCCTTAACCCTTGTGTGTGTACACTGTTCACCGTGACTGGGTGCATGTGTTCCCTCATGTTCACAGGCATGCTTCCAGGGACACACAAACAACCCACTTCTTTCCTAGCACCATTTTGCATATTGCTTGCCCTTTTGGGACACTGTCTGGCAATATGCCCAGTTTCTTTACAGACCCAACATTTCGTCCTTTTTTTCAGAGAAATCTTTTCTTTGAAACCTGGGGCTAACTGGTTTCAGCAGAGGCAGTGAGGGTTTTAGCTGCTCTGAAGGCGCGCTTTTCCCTTTCTGTGCTGCCACGCCCGCCCCATTCGCTCTCAGAGCAGGTCTGCTCTTGGCATAGCGGTCCGAGAGTTCAGCAGTCTCTTGCACTGTTTTGGGGTCTTGGTCCTCCAGCCAGGTTTTCGGCTCTGCTGGGCATGCCCAAAAAAACTGTTCTAACAAAATAGCATTTTCAGTTTTATCTACAGAGTTTGCTTCAGTTCCTTCTCACAAACGTTTTAAAAACTGACGTTTCATGGCTAGCTCCTTGTAGTTCATATCAGGGCTTCTCCTGAGTTTACGGAATTTAGCTCTGTATGTTTCAGCAGTTAAATCAAACTTTTTTAAAAGTGCAGCTTTAAGTTTGCTGTAATCATTACTGTCCTCATTGTCTCTTTGACTCAATGCATCCCAAACTTTCCCGGTAAGTAGCGGGGATAGCTGGAAGTTCCAGGACCCTCTAAGAATTTTAGCCTGAATACAACTGTTTTCAAAGGAATTTAAAAAAGCATCCATATCCTCCCCCTCTTTAAATTCAGCTATCAATTTGGAATTTAATTTGTAACCCAGTCCTGTAGTTCCAGTTAAACCCAAGCCACTTACCTGCTCTGGTGCTGGTGGTTGGAGTCATAGCTTCTCCAGTTCATGTCATCTCTGGCGCTCATGCTCCTCACGGTCCGCCTCTTGCTGTTCATGGTCCCTCTCCTCCTCTGTAGCTCGCTGGCCCTCATGCTCTTCACGGTCAGCCTCTCGCTGTTCTCGCTCCCTCTTCTCCTGGAACTCCAGCTCCATTCTGCGCAAGTCAGTCTGCAGCCTGAGTGCTTCTGGCTCCAGAATGCTGGGGACCTTCCCCTGCTGCTGTGGCCCTTTGCTGGCACTGGCCCTACTGTCATCCTCACTGGATCTGGACACTGCACTGGCCGCTAGCCCCTCCATGCTCAAGGTTTGGTCCCTTACAGTCACAGTCAGTGACTCAATGCTCTGGGCATCTGCTGCCATCAGGGCATCCATGAGGTTCTGCTTGGTGGCTCTCCCCTCATACAGGACTCCACTGTTCTGACACAACTGCTTTAAGTAGTCTACAGTGTGCCCTCTGCAGTTGGAAGCCATCTTCTTCCCTAACTACGGCTACTCTAACTTGCACTTTAGAAAAAAAAAAATAAAACCAGCAGGAACTCGACTGTAAGCAAAATGTTATAGTTCTGTTTCCTTTTAAAAAATAAATTACTGCCTTATTTTGCAAGTGAGCTGTATAGTATTAAGCTGACACATTGAACAGTTAAAGCTTGTGTTACCAAATTTATCACACCGCTGCTAACCAATCTGTCACAAATGCACTCAGCAGGTCAGGCCCTCTGCTCCCACAGTGCCAACCTCCGAGCGCAGTATTGTGAACAGGTAACAGAACAGGGTAACCCTCCTGTCTGCTTGTGGGTCCGAATCACCTTTAGTCTCAAGTTCTGGGGGGATTCAAACTGTGAACCTTATGCTAACGTACCCAAATATACAGGCTCAGATAATCTGCTGTTCGGGGGGATGCCATATATCTTTCGCCTAAGGGCACCTAACCAGGTATCCAAAATTAACCCTTAAAACTCTATAAAAGACCTTAGGTGTATTCTTACCTTTTCCCAGTCTGGTAGCACCATCAAGCTTATGAACAGTTGTCAGACTGAACCGTTTATACTTCACATGCAAAAGAACTTCGAAGACACACCCAGGCAGTCTTTTTAAATCAAAGGTTTACTTAGAAATGGATAAAAATATGTAAAATGTAAACGCAGAACACTATATCACAAAGCATACAATCACTTAAAAGATATAAAATGTAAACACAGAACACTATATCACAAAGCATGCAATCTCTTAAAAGAAAACAAGGAAAAGTACAAACATAAACTCCTACCACAATACAATTAAACTTTTTTCTATGCAATGTATTACCTTCTTACAATGCTTAAGTTAGTTCTTGTTTCTTAAGAGCCCATAAAGGAAATGTCACAAAGATCAGACACAGCCCTAGGTTAAATTGTCTCTCTGTCCACCCCTTCCATGAGGTCAACTGGCAGCTCCTTTTAGAATATAAAAATTATACAAACCATGATCTTCCTGTCAGGAGATATTTTAAATACTGTGACTTCAGCAAAAACTAATTTCCCAAATTAAAAGACTGTGATCAAGCCTGTCCTCTTTGATCTTGAGCAGTTCCTGTTTCCAGGGCACTTCAAAAGATTTTATGACTTTTAGCACCATAGTGATATAACATGTTTCCCCCCCTCTAAAACATCATAAAATTTACAAGCCCTATATCCTGGTAGCTAGATCAGGTCTAATTAAGTCTCTCTGGTCCTTTAATTACCTCATGGTTTCAGGTTAAAATATCCTGTAGCTGAAACCTTTGGGGGGAAGGGGAGAAGCACCCATAACCCAGCTGTCTTATGGAGACAATCGCACACTACAAGCGTCACACTCATCATGCCCCAAGGACTTGCACTGTGGGATTCCCCAGGGATCTGATCTTCCTGGACATAAAGTCTCCACCACTCATTCACACTAATGGGTTTACGCCGGAGGCGCTAGGACCCAGTGGGAGCAAACTTTTTGCAGAAGGGCCGGCACCAGAGATGGAGCCACGAGGAGCAGCGCCGCAAGCCTCTGCTCGTGTGGCAGTGACTATCTCGGCGTCGACCGTCCGACCGCCCTCAGTTCGCTTTTTTCTCAGTCGAGCGCGCTTCTTGCGACGACGCCACTCACCATCAGAGTCGAATCAAACTAGCAGCATCAAGCCAGTTTATTATTTTGTAGTATTTTCAAATAAAATACCGCTATTATATTTATTCCTATCAAAGAAAGAAGTCTCGGCCTACATTGACACAGTCGACCATGAGCGGGTCGATGACGTAGGGAGACTTCAGTGTAAACTGTTCAGTCAGCCGGGCTGGGTCAATCCGCCGCCTTCTCTCGAAGGGGGTCTGACATCGACGGTCCAGTGCCCGAAGGGAAGGGCGGTCCCCCCGGAAGCATAAAAGAAAACAGTCACATTCTTGGCACTGTTCGGCCTCGAGTTCTTCTTTGGCCCGTAGGTCAAAAAAGAGAAGGTATCACTCGAGGTCGCCTTCTGATATGTCTGCACGTCGATGGATTGTCATTGGGGTTAGTTGCCGGTCTCCTCATTCGGAGTCACCGGTTTCTGTTTCTGGTCACTGACCTCTTCGACATCGGAGCCCTTCCCCGCCTTCTGGTAGGGCTTCCGATGAGCAGTTTCATCAGTGGGCCGCTCTTATGGAGCAGTGGGCTCGGAGGTTGGTCCAGCTGCCTGGCCTGGTCACTCCGGGGCCCTCGGGCTCTTCAGGAGATCGGGCAGGGTGATTGTGCCTCCCTGGTCGCGCGTTGCCCTTTTTGGTGCCGTCGACTCTGTGCTCAGGTGTTTTCCCCCTTCACATGGCTGCGGCGCAGGGGGCCACACCGATGTCTCTATCTCCTGGTATTCTTCCTTCTTTTCCCTCAAATCCTAATTTTCGGGGCACTGGGTTGGTGTCAGCACCGTCGGCGTCGGTGGGTCGTTCAGCGCCGATTTCGGTGCCAGTGTGCCTGTCGGCGCCATCCTCGGTGCCATTGAGTTTCTCAGCGCCATGTGGCCTTTCGGCACCGTCTTCGGCGCCGTGTGGCTTTTCAGCGCCGTGTTCTTAGGCGCCATCTGCTTTGTCGGCACCGTGCAGTCTTTCGGCGCCGAGGCCTGGCTTTTCATCAGCCAATCTTCACGGCTTCTCCTCTCCAAATTCTTTTCCTTCCTCTTTTCCTGCTGATTTTCATTCCTTTCCTGCCCATGCTGTCCCTCCTGGACTGTCAGGAGATGATATTGAGCCTGACCCAGATCTTAGACTGGGTGATGATGTGGAAGCAGCATGACCTAATCCTGTTACGGAGCCTGTGGTCGAGGACCTCTCATTTAAGTCTCTACTGAAAAATTTGAATTCCACTCTTTCTCTCCAGACTATGGACATCGATCCTGGGAAGCTTTTAAGACTCCAATACCTTCATGTTCAGGACATCCTTATGGATTTAACTCCCCCGGTACAACCCTCCTTTGAGACGCTTTCTCAAATGGTATGGAATAATCCTGCTCTCATTCCTTCTGTGGCTAAGTCCATATATAGGAAGTATGCTGCTCTCAAGGATCGACCTATTTTGGCCTCCCAAGCCTTTGCGGATCCTATTGTAGTCTTGGCAGAGAATGTTAAGGTCGTCCTTCCTCAGACTACTACAGCTCGACCTATAAACAAAGAATCTCGTAAGATAGATACTTTAGGTAAGAGAGTCTTTGCTGCATCTACCCTGGGTATGCGCATCGCCAGCTACCAAGGCTATTTCTCTCAATATGAGTATATTCTTTGGCATTCTCTCAAACAAATGGTTGAAGCTCTACCAGAGTCAGACACTAATTCAGAGCTTCTTCAAGCCATGACCAGGGGTATCGAGTCCAACAACCAGCAGGTTAAAGCAGCTATGGATGCCTTTGATACTGCCTCCTGAGTGGCGGCAGCGGGCATTTGTACCCGGCGCCATTCCTGGCTGCGCACTTCAGGGTTTACGAATGATGCCCAGCAACAGGTCATGGCGTTGCCTTTCGATGGTGTGTACCTCTTCGGCCCTCCAGTAGAACAGGCTGTAGAGGCCACACAAAAGACTAGGTCAGCCATTAAATTGGCTCAACCTCCTCCCACCCCCTCTCGAGGGGGTGTACAAACGCCAGTTGCATAACTGTCAGTCCTTTCGAGGCAAAGGCAGGGTAGGTTTTAATAAAAACCAAGCCCCTCAGCCTCAAAAGAAAAGGCAACAGAAGGCGTAAGGACCCAAAGCGTGCAGTGCCTCCTTCTGAGTTGCTGGTCCAGGTCCCACCTCAGCTGCCCGAGGGGGACTCTTTCTCAGCGGTGGGAGGTCGTCTGACACAATTCTACAACCAGTGGAAGTCCATAACATCGGACAAATGGGTCCTCTGGATAATCCACGAGGGTATTCACTCAATCTTTCAGAGGCCCCTCCGGATCGTCCCCCCAAACGTCAGCCCAGGCTGTCAGTACTTCAGTCAGAACTTCTCGCCTCCGAGATACAAGACCTTCTGAACAGCAGGGCAGTGGAAGTAGTTCCGCTGGATCAACAGAACACAGGGTTCTACTCCCATTACTTTCTAGTTCCAAAGAAAACCATGGGCATGCGTCCCATTTTGGACCTCAGAAAATTGAACAAATTTCTTCCCAAAGAGAAATTCAAAATGATATTGCTAGGAACTCTGTTACCTTTGCTTCATCAAAACGACTGGTTGGCCTCCCTGGACATGCAGGATGCTTACCAACATATTCCTATTCACCCAAGGCATCACAAATACCTAAGGTTTGTGGCTTTGGGCCAGCATTATCAGTTCAGAGTCCTGCCCTTTGGGCTATCCTCGGCGCCGCAAGTTTTTACAAAGTGTTGTGCAATCCTCGCAGCGCATCTCAGAAAAATCAGAATACAAGTGTTCCCATATCTGGACGACTGGCTTCTAGCGAGCCCTTCCAAGCAAGGAACTCTCGACGCTGTTGCCACGGCCTCAGACTTTCTCACGTCTATGGGAGTCCTGCTAAAGCTCAAGAAATCGCAGCTGTGGGGGCGCTGTTGAACCCAAGCAAGATGTCTGCTTCTTAATACTGCTCCTCTAAGCTGCTTGAATTAAAACTTTTAAAACTGAATTATTTTGGTCACAAATTGCTAACCTTTAAAAGATAACTGAATCGGAAGTTCTCTGTCTCAGGATGGGAAATCCTCGGAAAGATTGTAACCACCCAGACGGAGCTAAAGCTAAAAATGCTCTGGCTACCTCCTTCATGCGGTCTAGCTCTACTTTGCAGGCCTCAGACTCAGAGAGTGCTGGTGAAGAAACTTTACAATCACTGGGTCAAAAAATAAATCGACTTATAGTCTCTGTTTCGACGTTGGCAGAGAAAATGGATGGTATTGCCAGTCGAGTGACCAATTTGGAAACCTCCATGGAACTGGTAACAACTGAATCTTTGGAAGCTAAAAAGCACTCCGATGCTGCTATGGGGGTCAGCACTACACTGGTGAAAGAAAATGGGCACCTCCGTATGAGACTGGAGACGCTGGAGAATCAAATCAGAGCTCCCAACATTCGGCTGCTAGGTTTCCCGGAGGGATGTGAAGGGGACCATTTGGTTTTATTCCTGCAAGACTGGTTAATACAGCAATTTGGTGAAGAAGTCAAGGATCGGGCGAAGAGTATTCAAAAAGCCTTCCGGATAACCAGACGGGGGAAGCCAGACAACGCGGAGGCTCCACGCGCAGTTTTGGCAGTGACGGATGGTGTGGCAACAAGGGACTACCTCCTAGCCATGGCAAGGCAGCATAAAACTCTGTTGTGTGAGGGGGAGTCAATCAGTATTTACCCTGACATTAGTTACGCCACGAGGCAAAGGCGCAAGTTGTTCGATGGCACCAGGGCACTCCTTCGAGAAGCAGGGATTCAGCACAACGTACTATTCCCGGCTTGACTAAGGATTACCCACCGCTGGAAAATCTTCATCTTCTCGGACCCGAAGGAAGCAGGCCGCTGGATCCAGAAGCAGGTTCCAAGAAGAAGACACTCGAGAGATCAGACCGATCATTCTTCTGAGGAGGATGAACCATGAAGGGAGGATGGGGTTTCATGACCAGAGAAGAGAAATTATTCTAATAAGTAGAGGGACTGATTTGTTCCCCCGGGAAACACTGCGTGAGTAAACGCACAGAAATACAAGTGGGACTGCAAAATTGCAAATATACTGTATAAGTTTGGCGCTAATTATCTGAACTTGTTCCAACAGTTGCAATTACTTGTGGGGGTATTTTGTTTAAATAATAAGGCCATATCTCAGTCTTCATTTTAAATAAAGTTTTAGTAAATGTACTAATCGATTTAGAATTTAGGTAATGAAGGGGTAGTGTTATTCATCCGGAATTTAACACCATAAGTGTGCTCCTTTTAAAGTTAAAGCATGGATGTTATTATCCCCTCTTCTGAGGAGAAAAAGACATAAGTTTAAATATATAGAATTACTGTTTTTGTTATTTCCATGCTGCTCTTGGGTTTCACAAAACAGCTTATGAAGGATCAATGGACTCATAAGGACTCTTTTTTTTCTCTAGTATTCCCCTCAGATGTATCTTTTGCAGTAGACGAAATTTGTACGCTTTGTAATGTGAGGAGTGGCGCCCTCAATGTGTCCTTAACTCTAACATTTGTCATGTCTCTGCTGGAAATGTACAGCTTGCTGTTTATAACAAAATAATAAATATAAAGTTTAAAAAAAAAAAAAAAAAGAATCGCAGCTGCAGCCCTCCCAGAGGCTCCTTTTCATAGCAACTCTTCTGGACACCTCCTATGCGAAAGCGTTTCTACCAGAGGACAGAAGGAGCGTTATCCTACAGATGGCCTGATACATCAGACAGAACCGCTCGATTCGAGCTATCTCGATGCAACGGATGCTAGGTCTCATGGCATCCTCGGTGTTCACTGTACCCCTAGCACGTCTTCACATAAGAAACTCTCAATGGATGCTCAGTACTCAGTGGTCCCCAACCACTCACCCTCAGTCCTTTCTCATCAAGGTGACAGAACCTCTGAAGAAGTCACTCACCTGGTGGTCGCAAGAGGACAGTCTTCTGGAAGGGTATCCCTTTGCTCCTCTGGATCATCAGATTTCCATTACCTTGGATGCGTCCCTGATGGGTTGGGGAGCTCACTGTCAGACTCTCCACACTCAAGGTACGTGGACTCAGGACGAATCCCAGCTTCGCATAAATGTCTTAGAAATGAGAGCCGTCCTTTATGCAGTCCGGGTTTTGAAGGACATTCTCTGTCACAAGAACATTCTCCTTCAAACGGACAACAAAGCAGTGATGTATTACATCAACAAGCAAGGTGGTGCTCACTCTCTTACCCCTTATGCAGGGAAGCGATGAGAGTGTGGGAATGGTGCTTGGAGCACAAGGCTCTAATTCAAGCGGTCTACCTGCCGGGAGTGCAGAACAAATTGGCAGACCATCGCAGCAGAACAGAGACAGATTCTCATGAATGGTCTCTCAACTCAACCATAGTTCAGTCACTGTTCGCAGAGTGGGGAACTCCAGACCTGGACCTTTTTGCATCCCCACTCAACACAAAACTGCCTCTCTTCTGCTCCAGAAATCCAGGGCCTGGCATTTTCTGTCAGGATGCGTTCAGGCTGCAGTGGACAAAACGCTTTCTATACGTATTTGCGCCTCTTCCTCTAATTCAGAGGGTACTTCTCAAGTTTGAGTCCCAGGGGAGCAAAATGATCCTCATTGCTCCCTTCTGGCCTCGACAGATATGGTTTCCGTTACTCAACAGTATGTCGGAAATCCCTCCAAAACCGCTTCCCCTTCAGACGAACCTTTTGACTCAGGGGCCTGTGGTCCATCCCAATCTGAGATTGATTCACCTTCATGCTTGGCTCCTGAAGAGATAGAAGTGAACAAGTTCAGTGTCTCTTGCAGAGTTTCAGATGTTCTTCTGGCTGCGCGCAAGCCAGCCACTAGGAAAACTTATACAGCCAAATGGAAGCATTTTTTGCTCTGGTGTGCAAAATCCTCTTTGAATCCTTTTTCCTGCCCACTAAATAAAGTTCTAGAGTACCTTTTAGACCTCTCAAGTTCAGGTCTGCAATACTCTACAGTCAAGGGTCACCATTGTGCCATTTCAGCTTATCATGAGCCAGTACTTTCCTTGTCACTGGCTCAGTTACCTGTGGTTAAGAGGTTTCTTAAGTAAATTCTGCATACCAGACCTCCTATCAGATGTCCAGTCGCAGCCTGGGACATTAATCTTGTGGTAGACATGCTCATTTGAAAATCTTTCGAGCCTCTAGCTACCTGTGAGTTGAAATTTCTCACTTGGAAAACGGCCTTCCTGGTGGCCATTACCTTGGCCCGCCGGGTCTCTGAGATACATGCCTTGGTCACAGACCCTCCGTATACTGTGTTTCATAAAGACAAAGTAGTTCTTAGGACCCATCCTAAGTTTCTCCCTAAGGTTGTTTCAGAATTCCATCTAAACCAACCTTTGGTCCTTCCTACTTACTTTGCGAACTTCCAAAATGAAGGGGAGCGTTCTCTTCATTCCTTGACGCCAAAGAGCTTTTATGCTTCTATTTAGATAGAACAAAAGATTTTCGCAAGCTCAGCAACTGTTTATTTCTTCAGTGAGACCCGCTGGGTCAACCTGTTGCTATCAGATGCATTTCAGCATGGTTGGTGGCATGCCTTCGCCACTGTTATTCCATGGCGAGGTTAAGCTGGAAGGCAGAGTGTATGCTCACTCTACTAGAGCAGTAGTCGGTATCCCTGGCGGAAATCTGCACATGCCCATCGCAGATATTTGCAATGGTGCCACCTGGAGCTCAGTGAATACTTTCGCAAACACTGTGCCCTGGATGTCCATGCCAGATGACATGTTTCGCTTGGCAGAACTATCCTTAATGGACTTCTGTCCTAAATTTGTGAGCTCTTGGTCTCTCCTGCCGCCCTCTCGGGATTATTAGCTCGGTACTCTCCCATTAGTGTGAATGAGTGGTGGAGGCTTTATGTCCAGAAGATATGGAAATTACGCACTCACTGTAATTCTTGATCTTCTTGGACGAAGTCTCCACCACTCATTCACACACCCACCCCCCATCCCCCGAGCTCACGTCTGTTGTTGGTCTTCACTCCCTCAGTCTTTAGGCTGTGAAGACTTCTTTCTTAACCCTTCTTATATGGGTCTTCTGGACTGTCTTATGTCCAATTTTTGGTTAGGCTATCCTTCTAGGTTAGTTACGCTGCACCTCCTCGGAAAAAAAGGTACTGAGGCAGTTGGAGGGTCGATGCCAACATAGTCATTGCCACATGAGCAGAGGCTTGCGGCGCCGCTCCTCGCAGCTCCATCTCTGGCGCCGGCCGTCCTGCAAAAAGTTTGCTCCCGCTGGGTCCTAGCGCCTCCGCTGCAAACCCATTAGTATGAATGAGTGGTGGAGACTTCGTCCAAGAAGATCAAGAAGTACGGTAGGTACGTCATTTCCATTTCTTTACCCATGTTGTTTTTGGTGTACATACTTCCCTTGAGCAAGATCATCAGGCAGTATGGAGTTGGGTTTTATTAATATGCAGACAATACTGTCTGTCTTTTGTGCCCCAGGACCCAGGGGTGGTGGACGTGTTGAACAAATGTTTGGCCGAGATCCAAGGCTGGATGTCTTCAAGCTGGCTGAAGTTCAATCCTGAAAAAAATGAAGTACTGGTGTTTGAGCCAGGTAGGAAGGGGGGGTGGACAGCATCTGAGGGGTTACCGAACCTTTGTCTTGGTGCCTCTCATCTTGACACTGTTCATCAGGTGAAGAATGTAGGCTCATTCTGGATGAAGGACTGACATTGGAGGCTCGGGTGTCGGCTGTCATTCGGAGTGGTTTCTGTCATCTCAGAAATATCAGCTGGATTCATTCCCTTATTCCCCCTGAGGACCTGCCTTCACTAGTGCATGCCTTCGTGATGTTGTGCCTTGAGTATTGCAAGGCCTTCTGCCTTGGGGTCAGTGGAAGTGCACTATGATGCCTGCAACTGGTGCAAAACGTTGCTGGGAGATTAACAGGCCTTTCTAGATCAAGTCATATCTCCTCTGTCCTGCAAGATCAGCACTGGCTGCCAGTAAAGTGGTGCATCTCTTATAAGATTGGGTTATTTAACCTATAGGGCCCAGCATGGCCTGGGTCCTGGCTACCTGTGTGATCTCTTGCACCTGTACTGCCCTGCTCACCCCCTCTGTTCTTCCAATGAGGACTTCCTGTTAATCCCCAAAACTCGAGTGAAAACATCTGGAGACAAAGCCTTTGGGGTGACTGGACCAACATTTTGGAATTCATTACTGAGGACTCTGAGAGAGGCTCCATCAGTTGAAGTATTTTAAAAAACCTTAAAACCTACCTCTTTGCCCAGGCCTTCGACTCTATTGTGGACTTTAATTGAATTTAGTTAATTAGTTGATTAAATTACAAATAGTTGTGGATTTGTATGTATGATGTTCATATTAGTTTTATTGCATTTCTTAATTGATTTTAGTTATCTGTTTAGTGGTTCGGAATTTGCTTTTTATGTCTATATTAGGCTGTGTAGTAGGTGATTGTTGATATACATTATTTTGGAGTGGCACCCTGGGCTTCCGGGGAAGGGCACCAGATATAAATAAAACTACTACTGCTAGCTCAGCAGGGGAGGCACAACGGTACTCACGTGTACCCACCCACCTCCAGCAACTGAGTACTTTTGGGGGAGCCTAGCCAGCTCCCCCACCCCACCTCAAAGGGGGAAGTTTGAGGTTGGAGTTAAGTGATAGTGATAGAGATGTCGTGGATGGGGCTGGGAGATTGCGAGGCAGTACTGGTGGGGGCATCTGATGGGAAAGAAGTATAAAGAAAGAAAAAAAAAAAGCCAGTTTCTGGATGCATCCTGGGGATGAGGACTGGAAGATAGGAGAACAAATAATGGTACAAAGGTGGAAAGTCAAGGTGCATACAGGGATACAGACTGCCAAAATGTGTAGCACCTTTTTTAATGTCAGCAATGATACCATTACTAATAGTGTAAAGAATTACCCTGCACAGCTGGTTTCATTTTCATACACCTGCTCAGTCTGACTTTCTTTTTCTCGTTTGTAGGCAGCAATGAAAAAAGCTGTTTCTCCTTCCTGCGCTTCATTGACGTCTCTCCTGCCGAAATGGTAAACCTCATGCTTCAGGGAATGTTGGCAAGGTAGGTTGTTACTTGCCTGTCTCACAAAGCAGCCTCACCCCGTTCACTTTGCAAACAGTAAACAGCTGCCACTCCACTTATTGTGTGTGTGTGTTTGTGTGTGATGTTTAAGAAGGTTTTCTATATAAATACAAACCACCAAGCGGTAAGACCCAGCGACTGCGTTCACACAAGATGTCCAGTCCTGTCCATCCAGTAGTAGAATGTGTGTATTTTTAGCTAGAGTCCAGATACAAGTGTAAGAGAACACAACTGCCTGCAGCAGAGCTCTAGTGCCAACAGTTAATCCAATATGCTGTATTGAGACGTCACAGAAAATATACAAAAGAGGGAAGGAATGATGGTTGTGGGAAGAAGAGGAACCATCGAACAGAACTGGACAGATGGAGGGCAAACTAACAAGGTGGTAGCTGTATGCTCAAGGGAATGGTACGTGATTCCTTTGGGCTCATTTTGTCCTGTCTTGCACCTGCAATTAGCCTTGCTTCACTTTTTTTCCCTGTCTCTTAGTGGCAACCCCCTGGAAGCAGTCCCACCTCCGTGCTGGTGTAATTGGTGCCTGTACTTTGTAATTTGTGCCCCTTTCTGCCCTACACCCTCAAGATAAATCCCCTTCCCTCTTCTTAGCCCCGTAACTGTTTATCACAGTTCTTGTGTTGTATAATTCATTTTTATTATTTTTTTCTATTTTTTCCCCTTCTCCTCAGCCAGCCCCCCTCCACCTTGCTACTCCCCCAGCACAGTAACCCGTCATCGCTGGGACTTACAACCCTGCTGTCTTGCAGTGCTTCATGGATTGCCCTCATGTCAGAACCTCCGAGATTCCCCAGGCCTGAGAGAAGACTAGGTAATGGATGCTTGCAGTGCCACTGTCTATGCCAGTGCCGTCTCTGTACTCGGTGCTGCTCTGTTCGGCGGCACCAGGGACGTCGATGGCACTGCATGGTTTCCCAAGGTTCTCGACTTCGATTATGTCTCCTCCTCTTCTTCCTTCTGGTTTTCACTCCATTCCTGTCTATACAGTCCCTCCTGGACTGTCAGGAGATGATATTGAGCCTGATCCTGATCTATGGCTAGGTACTGATTTCGATGCCGATTCTGCCCTGGGGGCAGGGATCAATTCTCCTGCGGAGTCTGTGATCGAAGACCTTTCCTTTAAGTCTCTGCTCAAGAATTTAAATTCTACTCTTTCTCTTAAGACCACGGAAATCGATCCTGGGAAGCTTCCACGCCTCCAGTATCTGCATGTTCTGGATATCCCTACGGATTTAACTGCTCCGGTGCAGCCCTCTTTCGAGACTCTTTCTCTGATGGTGTGGAACAATCTGGCTCTTATTCCCTCTTTGGCTAAGTCCATAGATAGGAAATATGCCCCTCATAAGCCTTTGCTGATGCCATCATGGTCCTGGCAGAGAATGATAAGGCTGTCCTCCATCAGGAATCCACAGCCCGTTCTATAAACAAAGAACCAGTGTCAGTGGCTCAGTTGGTAGCACACTCGCCTCTGAGGCCGGGAGATCAGAGGGCTGTGGGTTCAGTTCCCAGTACTGACACTGTAGTGCAGCATGAGAGGGGTGCTGCACTTCTGAGGTGCCGTCTTTCGGATGAGACGTTAAACCGAGGTCCCATCTGTCTGGATTGGTGGTAGTTCAGGTGGATCTTAAAGATCCCATGGCACTTATCGAAAAGAGTAGGGGAATTTTTATTATTATAACATCAAACAAAATACAAACAGTGTTAAGTCACACAAATAATATACAAATCATATAATAAAACAAAAGCAAAAAAGTATTACAGTCATATATTACTAGATAATTGCGAAAATAACTATGTATAAATATCCCACCCCCCCACTTAAAAGAGTAGGGGAAATTTTATTCAAAACTCAAAAGGACAATCAAACACAATTGTATTACATCATACAAATCATAATAAATGAAAAGAAAAAACATACACGATCAGTACAACATACCAGAACCCCTCAACTGAAAGGAAAAACAAACCCCCTCCCCCTCCCTACCAAAAGAGTAGGGGAATTCTTTATTATGACTGGAAATCAAATCGTACAAACATAAAGAAATACAAAAACCCACCAACAGTGCATAGCTAAGAAGAAAACATAATCAAATAGATACAGAACACAAATAAATAAACAAGAAACAAAAGTAAAGAAATACAATGACCCCCAAATGCCACCTTTCCCTCTTAGATAAAAATATAACACTCCAGTAAAGAAACACAAAACCACCTTAATCTGTATTGAACATAAAAGCAATAGACATACAGGAAATAATCAGAACCAATACTGACAGTATATATCAACAGTGGAACATTCGTATGCACATAAAAGTGGTGATGATGTATACCAGTGTACACAAAGGAGATCTTGTCCTCCCTATAAGGGAAACCCTTAAAGACTCTACCCTGTATCAAGCCAGGTCATTTTCCTCCACCACAATCTAAACAGTTCAGGATGCACCTTTTCTTGTTCCTGCAATCTCCAACTAAAGGCATGTTTGCGAATGTTGTGAACGATCTGAGATTCAGAGAGCAATTTCTGCCTAAGTGTGAGATTGCATCTAGCTTGCCATAACTGAAAACCAACATGACCTATTAATAGGCGCAATGTAATTGCATCGAAAATAATCCAGGAGCTCGGTAGAACCCCCTCCACCCAAATTGCTGTTGTAAGAACCCTAAAAGGATTTAAAGGCCATTCATCATGAAAATGTGACCAAAATGATGCAACAAAAGGACACTCCACAAAAAAGTGTTCCATCGTTTCAACCACCCCAATACAGGTCTCTTCCCTAGGACAAAATCTTTCTGATATTTCCTTATGCCTCATATTACCTTTCACCCCTAATTTTTTATGAAGGCAAAGCCATAAACAATCCCACATATGTTTAGGCACCCTCTTACTCATCAATAATCGTAACTTTGCATGCTGTTCAGAATGAGGCCCATCATGGAACCAGGGATCGACAAAAAATAAATCTTGCAATATGGCATAATAGAATTGTTGACGCGTCTGTAAAAGAACAGATTTTTTAACAACACACCATGCTTTCAATTTTTGAAACATTGTACAAAAATGACTAGCTAAGACACCTATCCGAACCTGACGAGCCAGAAAGGTCTCCTGGTCCCATTGCGTTAGAAGTGGATCAATACCATCTGCCACCCACGGGGACCAAATCTTATCCATCCCTTTCAGCAAGGGTACTAAATTATAAAAATAAAATACTATGTAAAACACTACCGATTCACCATCCCCAAACCTCCTTCACTAATAGGTAAATACGTAACACCCCTCTTTAATGGGTTCAATCTGCTGCCCCATAAACAAAGAAAAAATACACCATAAAGAGATGTCTCCAGAGAAATGGGAGGGGGAAAAACTGCAGCAATAAACAAAAAATACGGTAACAGAAAGGTTTTAATCAAATAAATACGTTTAGCTTTAGACATGCGTCCCTTATTCCAAAGCTGTACCCTGTTGCGAGCTTCCAATAATTGCTTTTCCCAATTATACCATTGGTCATCCAGACCCCAAAGTAAACACCTAGTATCTTCCTATATTCAGATTCTATAGGCATATCCCAAATTAATGACACATCAGCCGCATCATACCCCAAAGGCAGTATCCCACTCTGGAGCCAATTTATAGAGGACCCAGACATAACAGAAAATGCGTTCAATAACGCCTTGCCGCAATAGCAGAATCCTTTATCTGACAAAACTAAAATTAAATCATCCGATATGCCAAAGTCACTATCTGAGGGTCCATGCACCCAACTGATAAACCAACAATGTCATCTGAACCATTTAAGGCATGTAAAAGGGGATCCAAGGAAAGCACATAGAGCAGGGGACTTAATGGACACCCTTGCCGCACTCCTCTATGTACCCCAATCTCCCTACCCATCCAACCATTTACGCTGGGAATCAGAGTAATGCCCCTATAACATGTTTGCAGCCATCCTATGAATTGTGAAGGAAATCCATACCTCTTTAGACTCTCCCAAAGATAAACATATTCAACCTGATCAAATGCCTTGGACTGGTCTAGGCAAACTAGATGCCCAAACATTTCCCCAGACTTTCCCTTAGAGACCAGTTCCCTAAGTAGAATCAGTGCATCCTGAACCCTTCTATGAGATACACCACTGAACTGTGTTGGATGTAACAGGGAGCCCATAACCCCCTTCAACCGCATACATAAGATTTTCATCAGAATTTTGTAATCCGTGTTTAGAAGTAACAAAGGCCTCCAATTACTTATACAAGAGAAGCAACACACCCTGTAACATACTATGAGGGAGAACCCCAGACTGCAACCCATCATTCAAAACCTGGCATAGATCAGCACTTAAAAGCTCCCATAGGACCTTATAAATCTCATGAGGCAGCCCATCAGATCCGGGAGTAATGCCTGATCTTAAAGACCAGACCGCAGTCTTTAGTTCCTCCACTGTAATGGGTCGTACCAAATCAATCCGGCCAGCCAAAGACAAGGCTGGGACTGACCTACTTGCAAACCAATCACAAATAAAATCAGCAGAGAGCGCTCTGCTCTGAAATGAGTCAGAAATATGTTCATGAATAGTGTCTAAAATATCAACATTTGTAGTAACCCTCCCTTCCCCTGGAGTGTTTAAATACATCATACCCTGTGAATGTTTAATAAATTTCAAATACTCAAAGGTTAAAGTGTCTTTTTTTTCCTGCCACAAATCTTAAATTTATGCTTCACTTCAATATCATGCAGTACTTGAGACTGTGCCTTAGCCAATTCCAGTTTTAACCCTTTAATTTGTTCTAAACAGTCTGATCCAAGAAACTGTCTATGAGTGGACAAAAAATGAAGCCTGTCCCTAAGATGCCTCAACCCAACATGCGATAACCGCCCATTTAAACGACCCACAACCTTGAAATAGATCCGAACTTCACTTTTAGTGTCCTCCCACCAAAGATTTAAATTATCATATAAATATGAGACTGACTGCCTTGCCAAAAAAAGAGAGCGTAACCCACCTACCACACAGGGGATATCTAATAAGGCAGAGTTCAATTTCCAAATACCTGGCCCTCTCCGAGCTTTAGGAACATCGCTTAAGGCCAGTCTTAATAATCTGTGATCTGATGAAGCTGTTTCCTGCAGGGATTGAGATTGCACAACAACCTCAGGTGTGAGAAAAAAATAATCGATTCTGGAAGCTCTGGGTCCACAGAAATAAGTGTCCCCAAACCCTCTAGTGGAGGGCCCAAAAGCATCCACTAAACCAGTATCTGTAAGAAGTTTCAATAAACTAGCCCCATCGCTATACACCTTTTCCCTTTCCCAGAAGTCACTTTGGAAGGCAAAAACAATTAAAGTTCCCCAAGAATTATGTAATAAGCGGTGCATAAAAGGGATATATAATGAGTTAAAGAGGACACCCTTTCAAACTTAGATTGAGGGCATACACATTTATCAATCCAAGAGTAGTGAACCCCATTGGATATCCAAACCAAGGCCCTACCAGCTAGAATTTCTATCTGGTGTATCACGGTAATGTGAAAATGAAAAACAAATCCCAACCCCACTACACAAGTCATTCCCTAAGGACCAAAAACAATCCCCCCATATCCAACCAGCAGTGGCATCTCTATCTCCTCAAGAGAATGCAATCGTACATCCTGCAGAAAAACACAATCCAGATTTTCATATAGAAAATGTGAATAAGTATTCGACGTTTTGCAGGAGTTTTAATACTATTTGCATTTAAGGCCACCGAAGAAAGGAACCATGAAGCAAAGAGGAGTTAAATTCACTTTACCTTACTGGACGCCTCGTAATCCTACCAATTTACCATCTGGTGGCCTAGGGCCTACCAGGTCTGCAGCAGGTGCAGTAGACTCTAACCCTGACAAGGGTGCAGGAGGCCCAGCCCTGTCTGGAACTTCCACTGGACTCTCCACCAAAACTGAAAATATATTCGGGTCAGCAATGGAAGCGGCAGGAGCAAGTATGGCTGATTTCTTCCCCAACTTCCCCTTCCCTTTAGCAGAGTTCCCCTTTTTACTATTAACCACCACAAACCCATCTTCCGCAGGTTCCAAATCATTTAATAAGGGAGCAAGGCCCGCGACCTCCCTCTGTCCTATCCCAGATACCCCTTCTACCCCAACTCCAGGTACAGCTGTGCTACCCAAAATCAAATCGGAGTCCTCAGACAAACTTGGTTTAGCCAAGGGGGTAGCATCCCCAACGGCACCGGGTCCCCTCCCTCCCCTAGTAGGATGACCAAGTCTAACCGCCTCACGTATATAATGATCCTGTACCCCGTAATCAGCTTCAGCAGTGTTTTTAGCAGCTGAGGGGCAATTTTCAAACGTGTGACCCACCACATCACAGAGATTACATTTTGAGTTCTGAAAACAATGGGCACTTGGATGGCCAGTCTCCCCACAATAAGAGCATTTAAGCAGATTACATGAGGTGCTTATGTGAGTTCGAGACCCACATTTAAAGCAAACTCTAGGCTGCCCAGGGTAAAAAAAGAAACCCCTTATCCCTTCCCAGAAAGAAACAATTGGGCAGATGTAACAACTCAGAATCGGTGGAATGGAGTTTAACCCTAAATTTCCAACCCCATTCCAGAACCCTTCCGCATCCAGGATAGGGACTGGATTCCCCTGAATGTCACATGATTTAGATAACCATTTTATGATATCCACAATATTAACCCCTTCGTTCCTAAACAATATTGTAATGACTCTATAGGCCTGCTTCGACAAAGGTAACACAATAAAGTCAGACCATAAGGGATTTGTTTTTAAGTTTAAATAACGACTCCAAAACAGCTCCATCAGAGCAGGGGTATGAAAACTGATATCAAACGTAAACTCCCCCGGAACATGTATTAAGGCGTAGACTTCAGAAGGAAAAAAGCCCATACTTTGTTTTAACAACGTCTTCCCAACAAAAAACCTGTCAGGGGGATTATCCCTAGGACCCACATAAAGCAAACGTACGGCATTTCGCCGTTTGGCCAATTCAAGAGGTTGCCTAAAATGACTAGCATAGTAAGGTTTGTCCACAGGCTCCAGAGTAGGCTCTTGGATGACAGGGGGAGTAGCCACATCCCCTGCTCCCACCTCTACTTAGTCCCCAAAGACAAATCAAAGTCAGTAATAGACTGAGGTGTAGGGGAAATAGCAGTTTCAGCCCCCAAGCCAACACCTGAAGAGTTTGCAATATCCACAGTACTTATCTGAATAGCCTCCCTGGGAGCCTGTGCATCGCTCTCCAGTTTCCACGCATCGCCTGAAATCGGAATCCAGCCTGCCCCACGCAGCGCTTGCTCCGGTGACCAAGATTCTTCAGCCAAGTCCCCCCAATCCTGGGAAGTCGCATTCATTTTCCCTTCAGGCCTCTCAGTGGCCGAATGAAGTTTACTGGGTCCTGCAGCCTCCAAAGCACTCGGTGAACCGGCCGATCTCTTCCATTTCCTGTCTTCCTCAACTACTAGGTTCCGACATTCCTGTATCAGCAGGTTACTCACTCTCAATAGTTCCTCCTCCAGACAGCGCTGTTTCTCCTCAAGACTAAGGCAAGTTCCATCCGAAAAATCCAAAGGACCGCTCACACCGGCGGTATGCTGGCCACCCTGCGGGTGCATCCCAGCTGCCATTTCAGCGGTTTCAATGGCAATAGGCTTCTCAAACTCAGACATGCTCTGGGCCAACGCAGCCCCATGTGCAGCTCCTCCACTGTCCTCCTCCTCCGCCATCTTGGTCCCACCAGAAAATGGGTCCCCCCTTTTCACAGGAAGTAGGGGAATTTCCCCGGTGTCCTGGCCAAATTTCCTTCATTCACTAAGAATACCACCAACAGCTTAATCTGGTTCAAGGTAGGTTGCCATTCATCTGTATCCCCCTCCCCCGGGTCGTGCCTGAAAATAGGCAGGGTTTGTCTAGTACACTTACCTGGTCAACAAAAACTAAATAAAAAAAAAATAAATAAAAATCTCACAAGATCGACACCTTGGGTAAGCAAGTCTTTGCTGCCTCAACTCTGGTTATGCGTATTGCTAGCTACCAGGGTTATTTTTCTCAAAACGAGTATGTTCTTTTGCATTCACTCAAAGCAGCTGTAGAAGCTCTGCCCGAGTCTGAGGTTAACTTAGAGCTGCTACAGACCATAACTAGAGGTATCAAATCCAATAATCAACAGATTAAAGCTGCAGTGGACGCTTTCGATACTGCTTCCAGAGCGGTGGTGGCAGACATTTGCACCTGTCGCCATTCCTGGCTGCGTACTTCAGGCTTTACGAATGACGCCCAACAAAAAGTCATGGCCTTACCCTTCGACGGTATGTATCTCTTTGGACCTCAAGTGGAGGAAGCACTAGAGGCTACTCAGAAGACTAGGTCTGCCATTAAGACAACTAGACCCCCACCAGCTCCCTCTTGGGGAGGTGGGAATAGGCGTCAGTCTCGTAACCGTCAGTCCTTTTGTGGCAAAGGCAGAGGAGGTTTTAACAGAAACCAAACTCCTCAGCCGCAAAAGAAAACGCAGCAGAAAGCACAGGGCCCAAAAGCACCCAATGCTACCCTCTGAGTTTCTGGCCCAGGTTGTACCTCAGCTGTCCGAGGGGGACTCTTCCTCGGCAGTAGGAGGTTGTCTGACTCAGTTCTACGACCAGTGGAAGTCTATAACATCAGACAAATGGGTCCTCAGGATAATCCGCGAGGGGTACTCTCTCAACCTGTCGGAAACCCCTCCGGATCATCCTCCCAAGCGACAGCCCAGTCTGTCAGCTGTGCAATCAGACCTTCTTGCTTCCGAGGTGCAAGGCCTTCTGAACAACAGGGCAGTAGAAGTAGTTCCGCTGAACCAGCGAAACACAGGTTTCTACTCCAAGTACTTTCTGGTTCCAAAGAAAACTGGCGGCATGCACCCTATTCTCGATCTCAGAAAGTTAAACAAATTACTCTACAAGGAAAAGTTCAAGATGATATCGCTCGCGACTCTGCTACCTTTGATTCATCAACACAATTGACTAGCCACCCTGGACAAGCAGAATGCCTACCACCACATTCTCATACACCCAGAACATCACAAATACCTAAGGTTCGTGGCGTTGGGTCAACACTATCAATTTAGAGTCCTGCTCTTTGGGCTATCCTCAGTGCCTCGAGTTTTTACAAAGTGCTGTGCAGTTCTCGCAGCGCATCTAAGGAAAATCGGAATTCAAGTATTCCCATATCTGGATGACTGGCTTCTAGCAAGCCCCTCCAGACAAGAGACTCTGGAGGCCGTAGCCACGGCCTCACACTTCCTCACATCCATGGGAATCCTGCTGAACCTGAAAAAGTCACAGTTGCATCCCTCCCAGAAGCTCTTCTTCATAGGAACCCTTCTGGACACTTCCAGTGTGAAAGCATTCCTTCCAGAGGACAGGAAGAGCTATATCCTAGAGATGGCCTGCTTCATCAGAGAACACAGCTCAGTTCGAGCTCTCTTGATGCAGCGGATGCTGGGTCTCATGGCATTCTCTGTGTTCACGGTGCCTTTGGCTTGTCTTCACATGAGAACCACTCAGTAGATACTCAGTGGTCGTCAACCACTCATCGTCAATCCTTTCACATCAAGGTGACAGAACCACTGAAGCGGTCTCTCACCTGGTGGTCTCAGGAGGACAACCTTCTGATAGGGTTTCCCTTTCCCCCTCTGGATCCTCAGATCTCCATTACCACGGACACGTCCCTGATGGGCTGGGGAGCTCACTGCCAGGATATCCACACCCAAGGCATGTGGACCCTGGACGAGTCTCAACTCTACATAAACGTTCTGGAAATGAGGGCCGTCCTCTATGCAGTCCAAGCTTTGAAGGACATACTCTGTCACAAGAACATTCTCCTTCAGACGGACAACAAGGCGGTGATTTATTACATCAACAAACAGGGCGGTGCACACTCTTATCCCTTATGCAGGAAACTATGAGAGTGTGGGAATGGTGCCAGGAGCACAGTGCTCTGATTCAGGCAGTTTACCTGCCAAGAGTACAAAACAAACTGGCAGACCGTCTCAGCAGGACGGAGACAGATCCTCATGAGTGGTCTCTCGACTTAACCATCGTTCAGTAGTCTTCGAAGAGTGGGGAACTCTGGACCTGAACCTTTTTGTGTTGCCACTCAACACAAAACTGCCTCTCTTCTGCTCCAGAAATCCAGGACCTAGCGTTTCTTGTCAGGATGCAATCAGGCTGCAGTGGACAAAATCATTTCTTTACGCATTTCCTCCTCTTCCTCTAGTTCAGAGAGTACTGCTAAAACTGGAGATGGCGGGGGGGGGTCAGAATGATTCTTATTGCCCCATTCTGGCCTCGTCAGTTCTGGTTTCCTCTGATCAACAGAAAATCCTCTCCGAAACCGCTTCCCCTTCAGACGAACCTTCTGACCCAGGGCTCTGTAGTTCATCCCAACCTGAGGTCTCTTCACCTCCACGCATGGCTTCTGAGGAGATAGAGGTGAACAGGTTTAATGTTTCTCGTAGAGTTTCAGATATTCTTTTAGCTGCACGGAAGCCGGCTACCAGAAAAACCTACACAGCTAAGTGGAAGCGTTTCTCTATCTGGTGTGCAAAATCCTCTTGGAATCCTTTTTCCTGCCCACCGTATAAAGTCCTGAAGTATCTCTTAGACCTCTCAAACACAGGTCTGCAGTACTCAACAGTCAAAGTTCATCTTTGCGCCATTGAGATAGTAGTTTCCATGTCTCTGGCTCAGTTACAGGTAGTTGAGAGGTTTCTTTCTTTTTTTTTTTACTTTATATTTTATTGTATAATAATCAAACATACAGTTTGTTTACCAAGCACAGACACTGCAATATTTTCATTTTTCCTTATGAGGGCGCCACTCCTCTTAATACAAACAGGAATATCATCTAGTGCTTTACAGATACATCTTTGAGGGGTACTCCTAAAAATGCAAATGCATATCCCCATATTAAGTTACCATAAAACTGCATCGAGCCCAAGAGCTGCATGGTTATTAACAGAATGTCCATTTAAAAGGAGTAACTAAAGCCCTTCGCCATACTAATATGGCATGTAGGTACCATGCTTTAACTAATACAGGCACATTAAATATGTGCTATACGTAATAAGCTTGATCACAGATAGTCGTTGATAGAAAAAAGACCATCAAAAATGGTAACTGTAGCTGGCAGTTTAAATCTAGACTATATATAACAGCCTAAAAGAGGTTAGATAACTGTCAAAACTTACAGCTTAACAGCAAAAAACTCTTTATTGAGTCCATAAAACCGAACTCACTAAAATTAGATAGATCTCAGACATTGATTAATACAAGGACCGCATGCTCTACATCAATATACATAACTCAGTGAGGAGATGTACCAATTAAATGCGGTTTAGAAGTTTTGAATCCTTAAACGTCCTCAGACACCAAACCCCTGTTCACCAAACTGCAATTCAGTAATCCTCTTCATCCGAAGATTGATGATCCGAGGGCGAAGAACGTCTCAGGGGGATCGCATATCTTCGACTCCATTTCAGGGCATTTGCTGGAATGGAAAACACATAGATCTTCCTGGACATAAGTCTCCACCACTCATTCACACTATTGGGAGACTGCGCCGGAGGCACTAGGACCCATCAGGAGCAAACTTTTTGCTGGAGGGTGGAAGCACCAGAGATGGCACCATGACACTGCTCGCGCGGCAATATACCTCGGCGTCGACCCTCCAGCACTCAAGTTCCTTTTCCGTCGAGGTGTGCTTCAGTAACGCGTCGCTCGCCTGTCGAGGTCAAACTTCAAACTAGCAGCATAGTTTTCAGTTTATTTTTGTAGTATTATCTCGATATAATATCGCCAAGTTTTATTCTATTTTAATATACAATAAAGAAGTCTCAGCCTACTTGACGGAGTCGACCATGGAAGGTCAGGTGCGGTAGGGAGACTTCGTGTAAACTGTTCAGTCAGTCGGGCTGGGTCGGTCTGCCTCCTTCTCCCGAGCAGGGGTCCGACAGCAGTCAGTCCAATGCCGGGGAGATGGGCGGTCCCCGGAGGCATAAAACAAACGCGGTCGCATTCTCGCACCATTCGCCCTCGAGCTCTTCTTCGGCCCACAGGTCTAAAGAGAAGGCATCACCGAGGTCGCCCGCTGATATGTCTGCGTCGACGCTCTGTTATCGTGGTGGTTGCCGTCTCCTCCTTCGAGTCGCCAACTTCTGCTTCCGTAACCACCATCTTCGACATCGAGTCCTACCCGCCTATTGGTAGGTCTTCAGATGAGCAGTTTCATCAGTGGGCCGCTCTTATGGAGCAATGGGCTCGGAGGTTGGTTCTGCCACCTGGCTTGGTTGCCCGTGGGCCTTCGGGCTTATCGGGCGACCAGGTAGGGCGGTTGGACTTTCCTGGTCGCGCGGCACCTTCCTCGGTGCTGACTCCGCGCTTGGGTGTTCCCCCCCCTCACATGGCTGCGGCGCAGGGGGCCATACCGATGCCCTTATTTTCTGCCTTTTTCCCTTCTAACCATGTTTCTCAGGGTCCTGGGATGCTCTCGGCGCCCTTGGCGCCGTCCCTCAGCGCCAGCGGGCTTCGCCGGCACCGTCCAGCGGCGCCCGAGCTTACGCGGCACCGTCCAGCGGCGTTGCGGAGCTTGGCGCCGTCGCGGAGCTTGTCGGTGCCATCTGCGCGCTGTGTGCCTTCTCGGCGCTGGCCTCGGCGTCAAGAGGGCATGTCGGGTCAGTCTGTGGTGTCATGGAGCTTGTCGGCGCGTCCGCGGCACCGGTAGCCTTCGGCGCCATCTTCGCACCGGCATCTTCTCAGCCGGCCCTCGGGCGCTGCGCCTGTTCTTCGGCGTTCCGGGTCCCGGTTGCTCTCCTCGGCGCCGGGAGCTCGAGACTCCTCTTTCCTCTCAATTCTTCCTTCCTCTTCTGTATTTCACTCCTTTCCTGTCCAAACAGTCCTCCCTGGACTATCAGGAGATGACGTTGAGCCTGACCCAGACCTTCGGTTGGGTGATGAAGTGGACGAAGCAGGGTCTTTCACTGCTACAGAGCCTGTGGTCGAGGACCTGTCCTTTAAGTCTCTGTTGAAGAACCTGTTCTCCACTCTTTCTCTCCAGACTACAGACATCGATCCTGGGAAGCGGTTAAGACTCCAATAACTTCATGCTTCAGAGATCCCTACGGATTTGACTCCTCCGATTCAACCTTCCTTCGAGACGCTGTCTCAAATGGTATGGAATAATCCTGCTCTCACCCCTTCGGTGGCTAAATCCATTGATAGGAAATATTCAGCCCCCAAGGATCGTCCCATTTTGGCATCTCAAGCCTTTGCGGATCCTATTGTAGTCCTGGCAGAGAATGATAAGGTCGTTCTTCCTCAAGCTACTACAGCTCGACCTATTAACAAAGAGTCTCGTAAGATTGATACATTAGGTAAGAGAGTCTTTGCTGCGTCCACTTTAAGTATGCGTACTGCCAGTTACCAGGGCTATTTTTCTCAGTATGAGTATATCCTGTGGCACTCTATCAAGCAAATGGTTGAAGCTCTTCCGGACTCGGACTCTAAGTCAGAGCTTCTTCTGACCATTACCAGAGGTATTGAATCTAATAACCAACAGGTCAAAGCAGCCATGGATGCTTTCGACACTGCTTCTCGTTCTGCAGCCGCTGGTATTTGTACTCGCCGTCATTCCTGGCTGCGTACTTCGGGCTTCACGAATGATGAACAGCAGCAGGTGATGGCATTGCCCTTTGACGGCTCGTATCTTTTTGGTCCTCAGGTAGAGCAAGCTCTAGAGGCTACTCAGAAGACTAGGTCGGCCATTAAGCTGGCTCGACCCCCTCCTACCCTCTCTCGAGGGCATGTCGGTAAACGTCAGTTTCATAATCGTCAGTCCTTTCGAGGCAGGGGCAGAGGAAGTTTCCATAAGAACCAACCTGCCCAACCTCAAAAGAAGATGCAACAGAAAGCGCAAGGGCCCAAAGCGCTCAGCGCTACCTTATGAGTTGCCGGCCCAAGTTCCATCTCCACTGCCCGAGGTGGACTTTTCCTCTCCGGTGGGAGGTCGTCTGATGCATTTCTACAACCAGTGGAAGTCCATATCCTCAGACAAATGGGTCCTTCGGATAATTCGCGAGGGGTATTCTCTCAATTTTCTGGAGACCCCTCGAATCGTCCTCCCCAGCGACAACCCAGGCTGTCAATCCTTCAGTCAGACCTTCTACTGCCGAGATCCAGGGCCTTCTGAACAACAGGGCAGTAGAACTGGTGCCTCTGCATCAGCGAAACACAGGGTTCTCTCCCACTACTTTCTGGTTCCAAAGAAGTCTGGGGTATCGCCCCATTCTAGACCTCAAAGCTAAACAAATTTCTCCCAGGGAGAAATTCAAAATGATTTCTCTAGGAACCCTGTTACCTTTGCTTCATCAACCGACTGGCTAGCCTCCCTGGACATGCAGAGCGCTTACCAGCACATTCCTGTTCACCCAAGGCATCACAAATTCCTGAGATTTGTGGCTCTGGGTCAACACTATCAGTTCAGAGTCCTGCCCTTTGGGCTATCCTCGGCACCCAAGTCTTTACAAAGTGTTGTGCAGTTCTGCTGGCGCATCTCAGGAAGCTCGGAATCCGAGTGTTTGCCTACCTGGACGACTGGCTCCTAGCAAGCCCTTCCAGACAGGGGACCCTGGAAGCCGTTCAGACGGCCTCTCGCCTTCTTACGTCCATGGGAGTTCTGCTGAATCTAAAGAAGTCACAGTTGCAGCCCTCCCAGAGACTCCTTTTCATAGGGACTCTACTGGACACCTCTTGCTGGAGGCTTTCCTTCCAGAGGACAGAAGGCTCGATATCCTTCAGATGGCCCGTTACATTGGGAGAACAGATCAGTTACAGCTCTCTCAATGCAGCGTATGTTAGGCCTCATGACATCCTCAGTGTTCACTACGTACTCCGTCGGCTACATGAGAACCACCCAATGGATGCTCAGTGGTCTCCAACCACTCACCCACAGTCTTATCCCATCAAGGTGACAGAACCCTTACAGAGGTCTCACCTGGTGGTCTCAAGAGAGCAATCTCCTGGAAGGATTTCCCTTTGCTCCTCTGGATCATCAAATCTCCATCACCACAGGCGCTAGCTAGCAGGGTTGGGGGCCCATTGTAGCTCTCTCCACACTCAAGGTGTATGGACTCAACTCGAGGCCCAGCTTCACATAAATGTCCTAGAGATGAGAGCCGTCCTTTATCGGTCCGGCTTTGAAGGACATCCTCTGTCACAAGAACATTCTCCTTCAAGCGGACAACAAAGCTGTGATGTATTACATCAACAAGCAGGCGGTGCTCACTCTTACTGCAGGGAAGCGATGAGGGTGTGGGAATGGTGCTTGGAACACAAATCTCTAATTCAAGCGGTCTACCTGCCAGGTGTACAAAACGACTTGGCGGACCGTCTCAGCAGAACAGAGGCAGATCCTCACGAGTGGTCTCTCGACTCAACCATAGTTCAATCACTATTCGAAGAGTGGGGAACTCCAGACCTGGACCTTTTTGCATCCCCACTCAACGCAAAACTGCCTCTCTTCTGCTCCAGAAATCCAGGGCCTGGCATTTTCTGTCATGATGCGTTCAGGCTGCGGTGGACAAAACGCTTTCTTTACGCCTTTCCGCCTCTTCGTCTAATTCAGAGAGTACTTCTCAAATTCGAGTCCCAGGGGACCAAGATGATCCTCATTGCCCCCTCTTGGCCTCGACAACTATGGTTTTCTCTACTCAACAATATGTTGGCAGCCCCTCCGAAACCACTCCCCCTGCAGATGAACCTGTTGACTCAGGGTCCGGTGGTCCATCCCAACCTGAGATCGCTTCACCTTCACGCTTGGCTCCTGAAGAGGTAGAAGTGAACCGGTTCAATGTTTCTCGAAGAGTTTCAGACATTCTTCTGGCTGCTCGGAAGCCAGCTACGGAAAAACTTTCACGTCTAAGTGGCGTTTTTCGCTCTGGTGTGCAAAGTCCTCTTGGAATCCCTTTTCCTGTCCACCAGACAAGGTTTTGGAGTACCTTTTGGACCTCTCAAATTCAGGTCTTCAGTACTCTACAGTCAAAGTTCACCTTAGTGCCATTTCAGCGTTTCATGAGCCGTTTCTTCTTTGTCTCTGGCTCAGTTATCTATAGTTAAGAGATTTCTTAAAGGAATTCTGCATACCAGACCCCCTATAAGCGTCCGTTGCAGCCTGGGACATTAACCTTGTGCTAGACATGCTCACTGGAAACCTTCGAACCTCTCTGGCTACCTGTGAGCTAAAATTTCTCACCTGGAAGGCGGCCTTCCTAGTGGCCATTAACTCAGCCCGCAGGGTCTCTGAGATACATGCCCTGGTTACGGACCCTCCGTATACTGTGTTCCATAAGGACAAAGTAGTTCTTCACACTCATCCTAAATTTCTTCCCAAGGTTGTGTCGGAATTCCATCTAAACCAACCTTTGGTCCTTCCCTCTTACTTTGCGGACTTCCAAAATGAAGGGGAGCGATCTCTTCATTCCTTGGATGTTAAGAAAGCCTTGCGTTTCTATCTAGATAGAACCAAGGATTTTCTCAAAGCGCAACAACTGTTTGTTTCCTTCAGCGAGACCCGGCTGGGTCAACCTGTCGCTATCAGATGCATCTCATCGTGGCTAGTGGCATGTCCTCGACATTGCTATTCCATGGCACAGGTTAAATTGGAAGGTAGGGTTTACGCTCACTCTGCCAGAGCGGTCGCGCATCCCTAAGCGGAAATTCGCAATGTCCGATTATGCAGACATCTGCAATGCCGCCACCTGGAGCTCAGTGCATCACCGTTCAGCATTATGCACTGGATGTTCATGCCAGGCGACATTCCACCTTCGGCAGAACTATCCTTAATGGACTTCTGTCCTAGAAACGTGAGCTCTTGGTCTTCCTGCCGCCCTCTCGGGGGATTATTAGCTCGGTACTCTCCCAATAGTGTGAATGAGTGGTGGAGACTTATGTCCAGGAAGATATGAAAATTACGTACCTACCGTAATTCTTGATCTTCTTGGACGAGTCTCCACCACTCATTCACACGCCCACCCTCCATCCCCCGAGCTCACCGCTGTGTTGGTCTTCACTCTCTCAAATCTTTAGGTTGTGAAGACTTCTTTGTTGACCCTTCTTACACGGGTCGCCCGGACTATCTTATGTCGGTTTAAGGTTAGTTACTCTTTACATTAGTTATCTGCACCTCCTTGGTAAAAAGGTACTGAGGCGGTTGGAGGTGGCCTTGAGACAGCCATGTGAGGCTAGTGCTCGCAGCGCCATCTCTAGTGTGTCCACCCTCCAGCAAAAAGTTTGCTCCCGATGGGTCCTAGTGCCTCCGGCGCAGTCTCCCAATAGTGTGAATGAGTGGTGGAGACTCGTCCAAGAAGATCAAGAATTACGGTAGGTACGTAATTTTCATATTTTTCCTTTGTGGGCTATCCTTAAGTGAGTGGGAAAGATCAATCCATGTGATATTGAGGCCTCCCGTAGCATAGCTCTAACCCTATCAAAACGCTTGCGCTTCTGCCTCGTTGCAAAACTGATGTTCGGGTATAAGCTGATTCTCTGGCCCTCATGTAGTAAAGTCTCCTTGCGCCTTGCAAGAGCCAATATAAAATCTCTCATGCCTGCTCCGTCCATAACTACCAGAATTGCACTCGGGACCTCCAATTCCTTCGGTATTCCTCTTGAAGTAATGCGGTACGCACGCTAAAAGTGCAATAACTTCTGTTGAACCTCCTCACCCAGCTGCTGCTCAAACCATTCTTTTATAAAGAGCAGGAGATGATCCCCTCTGTGCCTTCGGACATTCCCAGCATGCAAATATTTGGGGCTCTTATTTGGTTCTCCAAGGTCTCCAACCTTGTTTTCCAGTGCCCGCTTTCTTTTATGGTTGTGGACACTGCGCCCATAGCAGCATTAGCACGTTTAATAATAATAATAATACTTTATTTATAATGCAGAGGCATCTCTAGCTGTAGTTTGCACCCCTTCCATTGTTGTTTCCAGGGTAGTGACTCAGTTACTCAAGTCATCCAGTTTATTGGAGATTGCAGTCACCAATTTAATTAATGCAGACAGCTTTGACCCTATGGTTTGTAAGGTCTCCTCGGAGGCTGCTTCTGCTGCTTCATCAGGGCTGCCATGCGGTGTTCTGGTGGTCGGAGTGTTTTTGGACTTTGCTTCCGATCCTTGGTACTGTTCTTTTTGGGGGTTCCCCATGTTATAGCGGGGATCTTCCGACACCGATTTAAACCAGGTTTGCCTCTTCTGGCTCGATAGAAAAGGATTTTTGGTGAGTTTTGCCAGCGTACAGCTATCTCCCTGATCATACAGCCTCCATCTTGCTCGGGCTGCACAGCGCCCCTCCTAAGAGGTTTCTTAAGGGCATTCTGCATACCAGACCTCCTGTTATTTTTATTTTTTTATTTTATTGAAATCTGGGATTACAAATACCTTTGAGCAGGAACTGCTCGTTTACAAAGGTTCCACGTCGAAGGAATGGGGGGTTTACATACATACAAAGGTCAACATAATACATAGTTACACAATAAAAAGAAGTAAGAGACTGAGGCTTAGGAAATTCCAGTAATTCAAAATGTGCCAAATGTTAGGTAGCATGACATACCAGCCAAGGGCAATCTTAGAAATAAGCACTGCAGGTGAGAGGGAAGGGGTATGCAGGCAGGAAGGCCATTGTCGGAGGTAGAGAGTGAGGTAGGAGCTCTAAGGGGAGGGATAAAGTCAGTAAATGCCCGGGGGGGGGGAGGAAAGGGAGAGGGGGCAAGGGGGTAGGCAGGTAGAAGGGGGCAAGGCAGGGAGAGGTAGCTGTCAAGACATCCAGTTGCAACCTGGGACATTAACCTTGTGCTAGACATGCTCACTGATAAACCTTTCGAGCCTCTAGCTACTTGCAAGTTGAAATTCCTTACTTGGAAGACGGCCTTCCTGGTGGCCATTACTTCTGCTCGTAGAGCATCAGAAATACATGCTTTGGTCACAGACCCCCTGTATACTGTATTTCACAAGGACAAAGTGGTTCTTAGGACACATCCTAAGTTCCTCCCCAAGATTGTCTCAGAATTTCATCTGAATCAACCTTTAGTCCTTCCTACCTACTTTGCTAATTTCCAGAATGAGGGAGAGCGTACCCTTCATTCTCTGGATGTAAAGAGAGCTTTGTGTTTTTATCTGGACAGAATGAAAGAAATTTGCAAGGCTCAACAACTGTTTGTTTTCTTCAGCACAACCCAGCTGGGTCAGCCTGTTGCTACCAGGTGCATTTCAACGTGACTGGTGGCGTGCCTACGCCACTGCTACTCCATGGCACAGGTCAAGCTGGAAGGCAGAGTGTATGCTCACGCTACCAGAGCAGTCGCAGCATCTCTGGCAGAAATTTGTAATGTTCCCATTGCAGACATTTGAAATGCAGCCACCTGGAGCTCCGTGCGCACTTTTGTTAAGCACTATGCCTTGGACGTCCATGCCAGACAGCTTCAGTCCTTTGGCAGGATGATTCTTAATGGACTTCTGTCCTAAAAGTGAGCTCCTCTCTCTCCTGCCACCCTTCTCAGGGGATTATTTTAGCTGGTGCTCTCCATTAGTGTGTGAATGGTATGGAGACTTTATGTCAGGAAGATATGTAAATTACATGTCATTACCTACCTTAATTCTTGATCTTCTTGGACGAAGTCTCCACCACTCATTCACACGCCTGCCTGCCATCCCCCGAGCACACTTCTCTGTTTATGGTCTTCACTCCTTCAATCGTCGGGCTGTGAAGACTTGGTTCTTTGACCCTTCTTACATGGATCATTCGGTCTGTCTTATGTCTGATTTTTAGGTTAGTCCTCTCTTGATTGGTTGCGCTGCACCTCCTCGGAAAAAAAGATACTGAGGTGGTTGGAGGGTCGATGCCGAGATGGTCTATACCGCGCAAGCCTGGCTCACAGGGCCACTTCCTCACAGCTCCATCTCGGCGCCAGCCCCCCTAAAAAAAGTTTGGCTCCCACTGGGTCCTAGCGCCTCCAGTGTACTCCCATTAGTGTGAATGAGTGGTGGAGACTTCGTCCAAGAAGATCAAGAATTACGGTAGGTACGTAATTTCCATTTTTTGCCTAAAGTGTCAGAATTCACCCTAAATCAAGACATCCACCTGCCTGTTTACTACCCTGAGTATTCTAACAGGGAAGTGCTGTTGCATACTCTAGATGTCCATTGGATGCTTCGTGTTTCATTTTCTCCCAAGACTCGGGGTGCACCAGTTCTAACTTCGGGAAACAGCTCTTGCAGCAGGTTACACCATTAGGACTGAAGCCGGCAGGTTCTAGGACCCCACGGAAATTTTCTAGCTAGCAGTATCCAGCGGGGACCACCCCCGACATCGGCACCGCCCCGACATCAGAGCATCATACAAAGGACGGTCCCCAGAATCCCAGTTCTTTTCCCATCGACTCGCCAGCATCGGCCTCATGGACCCGCTCCAGCGAACGATGACCAGAACTTCCAGCTTTCAACTCTAAATGTCGGCATCTCCTACTCCTTCCTCAGAAGGACACCCCTCTAAGTGTGCCTGCGGCAAATAGATACCTTTTAAGGATCTGCACTCATCCTGTTTGTGGTGCCTAGGCCCAGAACATGACACCAAGGCCTGCCCCTTTTGCCAGCAGTTCAACAGTCGCACCAGGATCCGCCTCCAGAAGGCACATCAAGGGTTCCTCTTGGAAGAACAGTTAAAAAATATGGAGAAAGACCCTGCCTCCAGAGGTGAGTCCACCTCTAAGACCCATAAGCACCAGGAGAAGGCCAGGTCCAGATCCCCGAACTGGGCCTCAGACTTGCGTACTAGCTCTGGCTCTACGTGTTCAGACTGCTCTCCCTCCTGGGCTCACTCTCAGTACCCTCCCGTGAAGGTTAGGACTTCTAGCAGCTCTTTGGCTTCTTTACATCCGATTAAGACTTCCAGGACTTCGGACCCTTCTCCAGCGCCCTCCTGAGCTTCCACGAAGTATACTGACCATCACTGGTCCAAGTCCTCTTCCAAAGTTTCCCATTCTTCCTCGGATAAACGCCGGGAGCCCAACGCCAGATCAGAATCCCAGCCTCATAGGGGACCAGACCCCCCCTCCCAGGAAGACTAAGGACCTGACATCCCTTAAGCAGATGACTGACACAAAACTGGCTGCCGACCCGTCCCTGGTTAAGCGCCTGTCAGACCAGACGTCGGGCAAACACTCGACGTCGGCCTCACGTTCTAAGGAGCCGACGACTGCCTCTCCGTCACCGGTGGATACCGGTCGCCAGGAGTCTACGGAGGAAGATGCGACGTTGCCTGATGACCAGGCAGGCGACAACGAGGATGCTGGGCTTCTGTAGGAGCCTTTGCCTGATCTGGCGACGCCTGGGGACTCGACGCCCAATATCGGTGACAGGCCAACCCAGACGCCAGGACCGTCGTCCGGTATGAATATTCAGGAGGTTAAAGACCTCTTCACCTTTTGGTGGGACACAATCAAGAGGGACGTGGCCCCAGTAAAACCTCCTCCGCCTATTCCTCCTCCTCCTGCACCACAGGGGCCAGTAGGAAGACCACCGACCCCTAAGGAGCCTACCCCGCCTCCTAGTGGCAGGTCTAAAGAAAGGAGAAGGCCCCCTTCAATATCTCTCTCAGGGTCTCCTAGTCCCAAGCGACCCAGATGTCGATGGTCCACTCCGCAGGGGGATGACTCTAGACCTGACACCTCAGATACCTCCAGGTCTCCTTCTCCGATCAGCATTCCATCACCTGACCCACGAGACCTCCCCAGGTCACCTCTGGATGATCCATCTTTCTCCGAAATCATGAGGCACATCCAGGAGAACATGGGATGGGAAACGGAAGACTTAGACCCCGAACGACAGCACCTAGCCCGTTATCTTCGGCAGAAGGACCCTAAGCCTGTGGTGGTCCCAACCTTGGTGGACACCTTTGCGGACGTCACCAAGGCAGCATGGAAACGTCTGCACTGCACCCCTGCGGTGCTGAAGAAGGCTGATCGCCTGTACAGGGCCCCTACAGAGGGCCCGTACTTGGCACAACAACCCCTGGCTGATTCCCTGGTCATAACAGCCTCCCGTGATAGGTCTCAACGACCACAACATTTGAGTACACAACATCTAGACCTGGAGTCCAAGAAATGGGACTCACTGGGTAGGCGCATAAATGTGGCTGCTACATGCTCCATTAGGTCACTGAACTATCTGACACACATGGTTCAGTTTCAGAATGCCCTATGGGAACAGGGTCAAGACCTAGTTAAAGTACTTCCAGAGGGCGAACAGAAGGAGGAGCTTCTCAACTTCCTCCGCACTGGGTCAGACATGGGGACCCAGGTTTTGAGAGCCGCCTACAACTCGGCAGACTCTACAGCAAGGGGAGCAGCTTCAGGCATCTGTCTCCGGAGACATTCATGGCTTCGTGTCTCCGGATTTACCCCGGACGTCCAGAAAAACATCCTGGACGTTCCCTATAACGGCCAAGTCCTAATTGGTGAAGATGCCGAAAAGGTGATCACCAAATTACAGGATGCCGGGAAGGCAGTAAGGACTGTACAGGCCATGTACAGACCCAAATCTGGTTCCTTTCGTAGGAACCAGAACTGTTTTCGCTGCCGACAACAATGGCAGCAGCCACGTCCCAACCAGCAGCAAAGGGGCAACTTCCACTGTAAGGCCCAGCCTAAGTCTTCCCCAGGCCGAGGTCAGAGGTATACCAAGCCGGCCCAGCCTGCGGGGGGTAATGCCGCCACAGCACGACTCCTTCCCGGCCCCCGCCCCTCCTCTGGATCAACGGGCAGAAAAGGTCGGGGGTCGCATCGCTCGCCACTTATCAGGATGGCAGTCGATAACTGCTGATCGGTGGGTCCTTCAACTGGTCAAGAGAGGACACTTTATAGAATTCCTCAACCACCCACCATCAAGACCTCCCCTGCTTTCCCGTTATTCGGGTCAGCACGCACTGCTCTTACAGCAGGAAATGCTCGCACTTCTGAGAAAGGAGGCTATAGAGCACGTATCAAGGAGCCAGAGAGGTGCAGGCTACTATTCCCACTTCTTTCTGGTTCCCAAAATGACAGGGGACCTCCGTCCGATTCTGGATCTCAGCAATCTCAACACTTCGGTCGTTTACAAATGCTTCCGCATGGTGACCCTTCCCGGTTTGATACCCATGCTCAAGCACGGTGCCTTCCTAGCATCTTTGGATATGCAGGATGCCTACCTGCACATACCCATAGCTTGAGCGCACAGGAAGTTCTTGCACTTCGAATTTCTCGGTCGCCATTATCAGTTCCGAGCCCTCCCCTTCGGACTGTGCATGGCAGTCGTAGCGGTGGCTCTAAGGAGACAAGGCCACTACGTGTTCCCATACCTGGACGACTGGCTCCTCATGGCCCCCTCTCGGGAGGCTCTGATATCCGCCATCCACTGTACTCAGTCCCTCTTCGGGTCGTTGGGCATCATCATCACTCAGGAGAAGTCACACCTGGTTCCATCGCAGAATCTGCAGTTCATAGGTGCAGTTCTGGACACCCTCCAGGGGAGAGCCTTTCTGCCCCAGGACAGAGCGGAACACATCAGATCCCTCATCAGGGACATCTTGGCAAAGAAGGTAGTCCCAGCCAGACTGGTCCTTTGCCTGCTCGGACACATGGCTGCGGCCGTTACGACAGTCCTGTTAGCCCGTCTCCACATGCGGGTGACCCAGTGGATGTTACGGGTTCATTGGGATCAGGAGCAAGACCATTTGCAGCTTCCAATTCGGATCACGAATGCCGTCATCCGGGATTGGCAATGGTGGCTAGATTCAAAGCACCTGTCGGCGGGGTCCCCTTCATTATGCTGTCTCGGATTGTGACACTCTCCACAGATGCCTCAGGGTTCGGTTGGGGAGCACACCTCGACGGGGTCAGGTCTCAGTGTTCATGGACGCCCCAGGAAGCTCATCTCCACATAAATATTTTGGAAATGAGAGAAGTTCTTCATGCCTTGCAGGCCTTCCAGTCGGAGATCCCACTGGGTACTCTGCTGTTACAAACAGACAATACCACAGTGATGTATTACCTCAACAAACAAGAAGGCACCCATTCCTACCCGCTTTGCTGGGAGGCCATAAGGGTGTGGGATTGGGTTCTGCATAACGGCGCAAACCTCATTGCTGTTCACGTCCTAGGAGTGGACAGCATCATCGCAGACAGTCTGAGTCGCTCTCAGGCCAGAGTCCACGAGTGGGAACTACTCCAGGAGGTGGTAGAGGATCTGTTTCACAGATGGGACACACCAAAGTTAGATCTTTTCGCGTCCCCATCCAACGCAAAACTGCCCAATTTCTGCACGCTAGATCCAGGGCCTGGTGTTTTCTGGCGAGACGCGTTGTCCCTCTCCTGGACGGGCAGATTCCTCTACGCATTTCCTCCATTCCCGTTGATCCAGAGGGTCCTTTTGAAACTCCGCAGAGAGCAGGCGACGCTGATACTAATCGCGCCCTTTTGGCCCAGACAGATTTGGTTCCCTCTGCTGCACCAGCTGTCCCAGGAACCTCCGGTGCCTCTGCCAATCAGCTCTCACTTATTGTCCCAGGAGGCAGGCTCTTTGGTCCATACGGACCTTCGCTGTCTGAACCTGGACGCCTGGCTCCTAGGGACATAGTTATCATGCGGTACAGGGTCTCGCAAGAGGTAGCAGATGTTCTAGCGGCTGCTAGAAAACCAGCCACTCATGCCACATACTCCATGAAATGGCACAGATTTTGCCTCTGGGCTCAAGCATGAGGGCTTTCCCCAATGGATTGTCCGTAAAGGTCAGTTCTAGACTACCTTCTGTCTCTTTTCCAGGCAGGCTTGGCCTACTCCTCTATTAAAGTACATCTTTGTGCCATCTCAGCCTATCATACACCTACAGTATAGGCCTACGGCTTATAGCTCAGTTGGACACCGCACGAGCCTTCCTGAGAGGTGTTCTCCACCTTAGACCTCCGATGAAGGATCCTATTCCTCCATGAGATTTACCCTTTGTCCTGGAGCAGCTCACGCTGCCACCTTTTGAAGCAGCCGCGGATTGCAAGCTATGTCTCCTGACATGGAGGACGTTATTTTTAGTTGCTGTTACTTCGGCCAGAAGGATTTCTGAGCTTCACGCACTAATGTGCAAAGAACCATATATGGTTTTTCACCAGGACAGGGTGTCCCTAAGGACAAATCCAAAGTTTCTACCTAAGGTGGTCTCAGCTCTCACCCTCAATCAGGACATTGACCTGCCAGTGTATTTTCTAAATACTCGAATAGAGGAGAAGCCCTGCTGCACACTCTAGATGTGCATAGGTGTCTAAGATACTACCTGACCAGAACCAGGCACCACCGTAAATCTGATCGGCTTTTCGTCTCCTTCGCCCATAGGATGCTGGGAGCTCCAGTTTCTAAACAATCGCTGTCCAGGTGGCTCATCCATTGCATCACATTCTGTTACCAGAAACGTAACAAACCCCTACCGGGCTCGGTTAAGGGACATTCCACAAGGGTGGTGGCTACCTCCTTTGCGGCCATGTAGAACGTGTCCACTTCAGCCATCTGCGCAGCAGCTACTTGGAGCACCATGCACACCTTTATCAGGCATTATAGCCTGGACGTTGCATCACAGCGAAGAGCTGGTTTTGGTCTAGGAGTCCTTCAGGGACTCCTATCCTAGGCTTCGGTCCAACTTGCGATCTTTACCTAGCCTCCTTCCACCTGCGAGGGATTTCCAGTATTGCTTGGGAATCAGTCCTAATGGTGTAACCGGCTGCAAGAGCTGTTTCTTGAAGTAAGATAGTACAGTTACATAAGAACTTACCGTAACAGTAGATCTTTGAGAACAGCTCTTGCAGCAGGTAGATTCCCTCCCACCATCCCCTCTGGAGGTAGAGTTGTTCAGTTACCTCTTTACCTAGGATTAGGTGTTTCTAACACCGCTCTGAATACCTTTTTGATGGCGGATCCTCAGTCTCCACTTCTGATGTCATCTAGCGGCCAGGAGTCTCCGGTGGGAGAACTGGGGATTCTGGGTGATGACCCCCTTTTGTATGATGCCTGACATCGGGGGTGGGGCCGACGTCGGGGGCGGTCCCCACTGGATACTGCTAGCTAGAAAATTTCTGTGGGGTCCTGGTGCCTGCCAGCTTCAGTCCTAATGGTGTAACCTGCTGCAAGAGCTGTGCTTGAAGATCTACTGTTACAGTAAGTTGTTACGTAACTGTACTTTACCAGACAAACCTTGTCTAAGTGGCTAGTTAACGGCATCATTTTTTTGCTACAAGTACAATAAGCCCTTATCGGGTTCGGTAAGAGGCCATTCCACCAGTGTCGTGGTGACTTCTTTCGCCTCTTTGAGGAACGTTTCCGCAGCAGGCATTTGTGCAGCAACTACCTGGACCTCTGTTTACACCTTCATCAAGCATTACAACGTGGACGTAGCTTCCAGACGTAGGGCTGGGTTTGGCCTTGCACTTCTGCAAGGCCTCCTTTCTTGAGCTTCTAGTTTGTTCTTTTCAGCCTCATCCTGGACTTTCCTGTTCTTTATTCCTTGATTGCTTGGGACTCGGTCCTTATGGTTATTGCCTGCTGCAAGAGCTCTCAGTCGAAGTCAGATAGTACAGTTACGTAAGAACGTACTGTAACAGTAGATCTTCGAGAAGAGCTCATGCAGCAGCTGTTGCCTTTCCTCCATCCTTCCCCCCGGCTTTCTTTCTGCTGTTTAAATTTGTAGGCAAGAACCTGCCTGGTTCTTCTTCCATCCTAGACTCTCGGTCTTCAGCAGGAGAACTGAGGTGGGGCTGGGGACCGCCCCTTTATACCATCGGCTGGCGTCATGGTGGAGCTGACGTCAGGGGAGGTACCCCGCTGAAGACTGCTAGCTAGAAGGTTTCCATGGGGTCCTGGTGCCTGGTGGCTTAGTCCTTATAGTTACTGCCTGCTGCAAGAGCTCTTCTCGAAGATCTACAGTTATGGTACGTTCTTACCTAACTGTACTTTTTTTATGGCAGCCAGTGCAGAGAATCCAGACTCACAGAGACAGGTCGATGCAAAAGGCAGGAGCACTTTCAGTGCTCGTTGTTTTAATTCTGGGAATTCACATCTCAGTGACAGTCAAAACTTAGCAAGTGACAACTGTCTAAAAGAGGTCTTTAGTGTTGGGTCTGTGGCCAGTTCAATAAGGCTGTCCTGCTCTATTAATGATAGGTTGCCCACAGACCTTGGTTTAAAAATGAACGTATTCCTTATCCTCTGGCTACACTCAGGGAAATAGTTACAGAGCTTTTCTTGCAGCCCACTTAGATGTTCTGAAATGGGCACCTGGACACTGTTGATGGAAAGTTCATTTGCCTGCAAGAAATCCTCCAGTGTGGGAAACGAGGAAACCAATCCCTGCTGTAGTCTACGCCTGACAGAGGATGTGGACGAAGACTTGTTTTATGGGATAGAGAGTAAACCCTCTACTTCAGCTGAGCCTATGGTCAAAGACCTCTTGTTTAAATCTCTGTTGAAGAATATGTATTCCACCCTGGCTCTGAAGACGTCTTGAGGTCTACCTGGGAAGCTTTTGAGCCTGCAGTACCTGCATATTCCTGAAATTCCTGTGGACCTGACACCACCAGTGAAACCTTCTTTTGAGACTCTTTTACAAGTGGTATTGGACAGACCAGTGCTAATTCCTTCTGTGGCTAAGTCTATAGATAGGAAGTATGTTCCCCCTAAGGACAGGCCAATCCTGACTTCTCAAGCCTTCGCAGATGCCCTTGTGGTACTAGTGGAAAACGACAAAGTCGTGCTCCCCCAGGAATGCACGGTTCATCTGGTAAATAAAGAATTTCTTAAAATAGACACTCTGGGGAAGCGAGTGTTTGCTGCTGCTACCTTGGGCATGCATATTGCTAGTTACCAGGGCAATTTCTCTCAGCATGAGTATACCCTCTGGCATTCACTCAAAGAAACAATCAAGGCTTTTCCGGGGTCGGACACCAACTCGGAGCTTCTTCAGACCAATACCAGAGGCATTGAGTCCAACAATCAGCAACTAAAAGCTGCTATGGATGCTTTTGACACTGCCTCTAGAATAGCAGTGGCTGGGATCTGTACCCAGCGGTATTCCTGGCTGAGTACTTCATGTTTCACAAATGATGCTCAGCAGAGTCATGAATTTCCCCTCTGAGGGGGTTCATCTGTTTGGTCCACAAGTGGAACAGGCACTGGAGGCCACTCAGAAGACCAGGACTGCTATTAAGACTGTCAGACCGGCCTCTGCAGAAACTGCTGACAGTTTCATAACTGGCAGTCCTTGTAATGTTGAAATTATATTTATTTTGAGCATAGCTGTGTCTATTTATTTGTGTATTTTATTTGTCCCTACGGCGCCCAAAGCCTCCGGAATTGGGTGTCTTTTTAAATAAAATTTGCCTTGCCTTGCCTTTTGAGGTAAAGGATGTGGAGCTTTTAACAAAAACCAAACCCCTCAGCTGCAAAAGAAAATGCAGTAGAAGACACAGGCCCCGAAGGCGCCCAGTGCCACCATCTGAAGACCCGGCCCATGTTCCACCTCAACTGCCCAAGGGAGATTCCGCTTCGGCGGTAGGGGGGTGTCTGACTCAATTTTACAACCAGTGGAAGTCCGTCACAATGGACAAATGGATCCTCAGGTTATTGAGAGGATACTCTCTCAATTTCTCAGACCCCCGGATCATCCACCCAAGCGACTGCCCAAGCTGTCTACCACTCAGTCAGACCTTCTTGCTTCCAAGATTCAGGGCCTTCTGAACAACAGGGCAGTAGATGTTGATCTTACTTCGAGGAGAGGCTCTTGCAGCAGGTTCAACATTGAGGACTGACGCCACCTGGCGGCGGTTCCGGCAACTTTTTCTCTAGCAGTACCGATGCCGGCTCCGCCCCCGACGTCACCCTATATAAGGGAGGAACTACCCACGTGCTCCAGTTCTTTCACGCCACATGGTCAGGGTTAGTTCATCATTTCAGCTACTACCGATCGCTCTTCTCCACCGCTTAGAACTTCAAATTCTCGTTTTTTCGACATCCCTGTCATCGTATATAAATAAGTGCGCTTGTGGGCAACAAATTCCTGCGAAGGACGGACATTCCGCATGTCTCTACTGCCTGGGGTCCAACCATCGCACCGACGCCTGCCCTTATTGCCAGGCCTTCAATTCGCGGACGTGAATCCGGTGCCAAAAGTCCCTTGCGGCCTACCTCGCAGAATCAAAACTTGCCGCCATGGAACGGGCCTCCTCCTCGGGGGAATCTGATCCTCAACCCGCTTGCAAGCACCACAAACATCGGGAGCAGGACAGAGGGGAGATTCCACTCCTGACACAGGTCGGGATTGAAGTCCAGATCTTCGGGGCATGACTTCCGCCTCCCAGCCTTCAAGCCGTTGTCTGTGGGCTCCGCGTTGACTGCTCTTCAGCCACTCAGAGTGTCTCAGCCCTCCGAGAAATCCAAGGGCTCCTCCCGCTCGGCTTCTTCTTCTAAAGCTGACTCCCGGGAGTTGAGCAAGGCCTCCGGGTCTTCTAGCGGCGGAGCGACCTCCTTGCCACCAAAACATAAGACCTCTGACCGACACCAGCCTCCAGCTTCTGACCGGCGTTCAGCCGAGAAGTCCTTGAGCCATAAACCTGACCATCGTTCATCTCACTACAAGGAACGACGCCCGTCGGTTCCCAAAGAGAAACAGACACCAGACTTTCATCTGCCCACTGCTCCTTCGGCCCCGGTCCCAGCGATGGTTGTCTCGCCACTGGTTGTAGTCAAACCGACGCCGGCCCATCCGGCGCCAGTTCTGTCTCCGATGCCAGCTCACACACCCCTTCTCTGTGGTCGCTGGTCCGCCTGACCCTGGACCCCGACGATGGTGGTGCTGACGCCGCCCCAGCATGCCCCCTTAGGCCGACGCTGGTCGATAGGGTGTGGACCCGACACTGGCCCCTCCAGACGGTGGGGCTGACGCTGGTTCGGGGTCGGGCGTTCCTTAGCCTACTCTTGATTCTCCCAAATTACACTTCTCACAAGTTAAGGAGCTTTTTTCTCACTGGTGGGAGTCCATTAAAAAAGACCTACCAGCATGTGCACCTCCGCGTACTCCGGTGATGGTTCCTGATCCAGTTGAACCGGATGGCGGGGGGGACGATGTGCCTCCTCCAAAGAAGCACGACAAAAAAATCTAAGAGGGACTAGTCCAGTAGTTCCTCTTGTTCCCCCTCTCCTCCTCCGGACAAGAGGCCTAAAGGGAAGAGACGTAGCCCCTCGCCCTCTTCTTCTACTACCTCCTACGCAGACTTCGTCTCCTCCTCAGTCTACTCGGAGCCGGACCCAGAGGACACGGAGGGGTTCCCCAAATCCCACCCAGATTACCCCAGCTTTATGGAGGTAATGAGGCACATCCTGGCCAACATGGGTTGGGACACAGAGTCCCTGGACCCCGAGTGATTGCAGCTGGCTAAGTACCTCCACCAAAAGGACCCAAAGCCAGTAGTCATCCCTCCCATGGTCAACACCTTCGCTGAATTCACCTGGGTGACCTGGAAGCGCCCTCATTCCTCCTCCGCTGTGCCAAAGGAGGCTCACCGGCTCTACTGGGCACCTGCGGACTGTTCCTTTTTAGCCGAACCACCTGCTGCAGACTTAGTGGTGATTTTGGCGGCTCACGATCATTCGCAGAGGCCCAAACGTCTGAGCACCCAGCCGCCTGATAGAGAATCAAAGCAGCTGGATTCCATGGGCTGTAAGATGTACTCTGCTGCCACCTGCAGCATAAGGAGTCTCAACTTCTTAACTCACATGGTCCCATTCCAGAACGCCCTCTGGGAACAAGGATTGGACAGTGCAGAGCCTGCCCGATTGTTCTCAGCGGACTGAGCTTGCTAAATTGCTGCAGACCGGCTCAGACATGGGTACCCACGTTCTGAGGTCGGCCTACGACTCTGCGGATACCTCCTCTAGGGCAGCCGCCACTGGCATCTGCCTCCGTTGCCATGTTTGGCTTCGGGTATCAGGGTTTGATCCAGACGTTCAGACCAATCTTCTGGATGCTCCCTTTAAGGGCTCTGTGCTCTTCGGCGAGGACACGGAGCGAATCTTCACCAGGCTGCAGGACTCCGGAAAGACTATCCATTCCGTGCAGTCCATGTACCGCCTGAAAGCCCCATTTTCGTGGCCATGGGGGACACAAGCTCAGCAACCTCGCTTTCAAGCATGCTCAAGTGGAGAGGCTTTGATCATAGAGGTGGAGCCAGAGGCAACTCGGCCTCCGTATCTAGACCTCCCAAAGCAGCCGCTGCCGCCTTCCCTCCCCCACCCAATGCCCGACTATTCAGGCGACCCTCCTCCTCTGGTAGCCACACCAGAGGAGCCGGTCGGAGGCCGCTTTACGCTCTACACGGATGCATGGGCTCAGGTGACCTCCGACCACTGGGTACTGGAACTCGTGGAGTTCGGGCACTCTATCGAGTTCACATCCGTTCCTCCGGACAGACCACCTCCTCCATCCTGGTGCCCAAGGAAACACAGAGCCCTGATCAGACAGGAGATATCCTTCGTTTTGGACAAAAGGGCCATCAAGCCGATTCCACCGGCTGAGTCAGGAAAGGGGTTCTTCTCTCACTTCTTCCTAGTTCCGAAGACGTCAGGAGATCTCAGACCCATTCTGGACCTCAGCGATCTGAATCAGTGGGTCTCCTGCAAGAGATTCAGAATGGTTTCTCTCCCCACCCTCCTCCCTCTCATTTCGGCAGGAGACTGGCTAGCCTCTCTGGACATGCAGGACGCTTACTTGCATATCCCAATTATCAGAAGCCATCGGAGATTCCTCAGGTTCAGGTTCGGAAATGAGGACTATCAATTCTGAGTCATCCATTTCGGCATTTCCTTGGCCCCAAGGGTCTTCACCAAGTGCTTGGCGGTTGTGGCCGCAATGCTTCCTTACCTGGACGACTGTCTCTTCCTGGCCCATTTCAGGCCCCGCCTGTCGGAGACGCTCAGGGACTCCATCTCTGTGTTCCAGAGTCCGAGTCACCATCAAAAGGGACAAGTCTCATCTGTCCCCTTCTCAGACCCTCCAGTTTATAGGAGCCTCTCTGGATACCACTCTCAGGAAGGTTTTTCTTCCCTCCGACAGAGCGGGGCGAAGTCGATCCATCACGTCCCAGATCTCTTCGGCCTCAGAGGTGCTGGCTCGCCTGCTCCTCAGATTGCTGGGACACATGGCTGCAGCCATAGTGTCAGTTCCTCTGGCACGTCTCCGCATGCAGACCATTCAGTGGTGCCTGCGGGTACAGTGGGACCAAATGTCAGACGATCTGGACGCCTTGGTCAGAATATCAGAGCCAATCCGCCAAGAGCTTCACTGGTGGATGTCATCCGAAAATCTACTAAAGGGCATACCCTTTCAATTGAGGGCACCATCCCAGTCTCGTACAACGGATGCATCGTCCCTGGGATGGGGCGCACATTTGGGGAACCACCGTACTCAAGGTACTTGGTCTCCCCTGGAAGCAAATCTGCACAACAGTGTCCTGGAAATGAGAGCCGTGCTCTATGCCCTACAAGCCTTGGTATCGGTCCTATCCCTGGGTGCAGACAGACAACACCTCGGTGATGTTTTACATCAACAAACAAGGCGGCACACATTCCTATCCCCTTTGCAGGGAGGCACTGCGGGTGTGGGATTGGGCCCTGGTACACCACCTGTTCCTGACAGCAGTTCATGTTCCCGGGCTTCAGAACGTGCTGGCATACACGCTCAGCAGGACAAGGTCGCAAGCTCACGAGTGGGAATTGCGTCAAGATGTGGCAGATCGCATCTTCCACCTGTGGGGGACACCAGAGGTGGATCTTTTCATGTCTCAATTCAACGCAAAACTGCCCAGTTTTTGCTCGCTAGGTCCAGAGCCTGGTGCTTCCTGGCAAAATGCGTTATCCCTCTATTGGAGCAGGAGGTTCCTTTATGCCTTCCCTCCCTTCCCTCTTCTTCAGAAGCTCCTCCTCAAGGCTCAGTTGGAACCTTCAACCATTATTCTGATTGCTCCGATGTGGCCTCGCCAGATTTGGTTTCCATTACTGCAGCGTCTAGTGGCGGAGCCTCCGATACCTCTTCCTCTATCCTCGCACCTTTTGTCACAGGACAACGGGTTCGTGTTGCACCCGAACCTTCGTTCTCTTCACATGCACGTCTGGCTCCTCAGGACTTAGCCAAGGTCTGTTTTGGAGTGTCTGATCAAGTTGCCCAGGTGTTGGTTGAGGCTAGGAAACCTGCCACGAGGGTCACTTACACTATGAAGTGGAAACGTTTTTGCATTTGGGCCACAGCGAAACTGGTGGACGCGTTGGTCTGTCCAGTTAACACTGTCCTAGAATACTTGCTCTTTCTCTTTGAGAAAGGCCTTAGCTATTCCTCCATCAAGGTACACCTAGCTGCCATCTCCGCTTACCATTCTGTCGTGTCAGGTAAGACGGTGGCTCAGATGGCGGTCTCCAGACCTTTTCTGCATGGCATTCTGCATATCAGACCTCCCATCAGGGACCCTGTCCCCCCTTAGGATCTCCTGTTCATCCTGGAGAAGCTCTCTCTCTCCCCCCCTTCGAACCGGCGTTGAGCACTGAGCTCCGTTTTCTTTCCTGGGAAATGCTGCTGTTGGTAGCTGTTACTTCGGCCAGGCGCATTTCGGAACGTCAAGCCCTCATGTGTAGGGAACCCTATCTGGTCTTTCACAAGGACAGGGTTGATTTGCACACAAACCCGAAGTTTTTGCCAAAAGTGGTCTCAGAGCTCACCTTAAACCAGTCGGTTCAGCTTCCAGTTTACTTCCCAGAACATTCCAGTAGGGGAGAGGCCCTTCTCTATTCCTTGGACATCCACAGGGCTCTCAGGTGTTACTTGGCTAGAACCAAGGAGGTCAGAAAGTCTGATCAGCTATTCGTGTCCTTTGCCCCAAGGTCCGTAGGTCGCCCGGTCACCAAACAGACGCTGTCGCTCTGGTTGGTCCATTGCATCTCCTGTTGTTATGAGAAGCACAACAGGTCAATTTCGGGGCTGATTAAAGCCCACTCTATGAGGGCTATTGCACCTTCCTTCGCTGTGCTGAAGAGAGTTCCGACGGCAGATATCTGTGCTGCCGCTACCTGGAGCTCCGTGCATACCTTTGTCAGGCACTACAGCCTAGACATTATTTCCAGACGCAGAGCAGGGTTTGGGCTTGCGGTCCTGCATGGCCTGGTTTCCTGAGGGTTCTCCTCTCCATGTTTCCCTGTTCTCCCCCTCCCAAGGGGTTGTCATAAGTTTATACTGCTTGGGACTCAGTCCTCATTGTTGAACCTTCTGCAAGAGCTTCTCCTCGAAGTAAGATAGTACAGTTACGTAAGAACTTACCGTAACAGTAGATCTTCGAGAGAAGCTCTTGCAGCAGGTATATATTCCACCGTCCTTCCCCCAGGGATCAGGTCCTTTTCAGGTTGGCATCGTTTCCTCTTTGAGGGGTTGTCCGTTGACAATCAGTTACTGTTTCTGGCCTGCCGGTTTCTTTGCCTGACAGGGGGGCATGCAAGAACTGGAGCATGTGGGGAGCTCCTCCCTTATATAGGGCGACGTCGGGGGTGGAGCCAACATCGGCGGAGGGCGTTTCCCACGTCGGTACTGCTAGAGAAAAAGTTGCCGGAACCGCCGCCAGGTGGTGTCAGTCCTCATTGTTGAACCTGCTGCAAGAGCTTCTCTCGAAGATCTACTGTTGCGTTAAGTTCTTACATAACTGTACCTTCTGCAAGCAGAACGGAACACAGGTTCTATGATTGTGGATATGCTGTTCTATCCTTACTTGTTGGCATGTCCTTTTCCTTTAAGAATCTTGCCGGAAGGTCCATGTACCACTCCTAGAACTACTGTTAGAGGTGAGTAACCTGTTTTTTCTACTCACACTACTTTCTGGTTCCAAAGAAAATAGGTGGTATGCACCCTATTCTAGACCTAAGGAAGTTAAACAAACACCTGTTCAAAGAAAAATTCAAGATGCTGTCACTGGGAACATTACTGCCTCTCATTCATCAAAATGACTGGTTAGCATCTCTGGACATGCAGGACGTCTACCAGCACATTCCAGTGCACCCAAGCCACCACAAATAGCTACGTTTTGTGGCTCTGGGTCAGCACTATCAATTCAGAGTCCTGCCCTTTGGGCTTTCCTCAGCGACACAAGTCTTTACAAAGTGCTTTGCAGTACTCGTGGTGCATCTCAGAAAACTCAGCATTCAGGTGTACCTGTACCTGGACAATTGGCTCCTAGAGAACCCTTCCAGACAGGGGACACAGGAAGCGGTCTCTACAGCTTCCAAGTTCCTCTCATCCATGGGAGTTCTGCTGAACCTGGAAAAATCGCAGATTCAGCTCCCCAACAACTACTTTTCATGGAGCTCTTCTGGACACATCCAGGGCAAGAGCCTTCCTTCCATAGGACTGGAGGAATGACATTATCCAGATGGTTCACTTCATCAAGGAGAACAACTCGATTCAAGCTCTCTCAATGCAGCAGATGCTAGGTTTCATGGCATCGTCAGCACTCAGTGGTCTCCTACCACACATCCGCAGTCCTTCCACATCAAGGTGACAGAGCCTATAATGAGGTCACTCACCTGGTGGACTCAGGAGCACAACCTTCTCCAAGGTTTTCCCTTTGCCCCACTGGAGACGCAGATCACCATTACCACAGATGCATCTCTGACCGGTTGGGAAGCTCACTGTCAGGACCTCCACACCTAGGGTCTGTGGAGCCAGGAGGAGTCCTATCTACAAATAAATGCCCTGGAGATGAGAGTTGTCCTGTACACTGTCCGAGCCCTGAAGGATGTCCTCTGTCACAGAGTAATTCTTCTTCACGTGTACAACAAGGCTATGATGTACTACATCAACAAGCAGGGTGGCATGCACTCTTACCCTCTGTGCAGAGAGGCCATGAGACTGTGTGAGTGGTGTCTCGAGCACAAGGCCCTGATCCAGGCAGTCTACCTGCTGGGAATCCAGAATGATCTGGCTGACCGGCTCAGCAAAATGGAGGCAGAGCCACACGAGTGGTCTCTCGACTCAAATGTCATGCAATTGCTATTCGAAGAGTTGGGCACTCCAGACCTGGACCTTTTGGTGTCCCCACTCAATGCAAAACTGCCTCTATTCTGCTCCAGAAATCCAGAACCTGGCACTTTGTTAGGATGCATTCAGACTGCGGTGGACAAGACGCTTTTTATACGCATTTCCTCCTCTTCCCTTAATTCAGAGGGTGCTGCTCAAATTAGAGGTGCAGGGGGGCAGCATGACTCTCATCGCTCCATACTGGCCTCATCAGATATGGTTTCCATTAATTAACGGATTGTCAGAAGTCCTTCCGAGTCAACTTCCTCTACAGATGGACCTCCTGACACAAGGTTCGGTGGTCCATCCCAACCTACGATCCCTTCATCTCCATGCCTGGCTCCTGAAGAGATGGAAATGGGTAAGTTTAATGTCTCTCAGAGATCCTCTTAGCCACATGCAGGCCATCCACTAGGAAGACTTACACGGCAAAGTGGAAGCGCTTTTCCATTTGGTGCACAAAATCTGCCCTGGACCCCTTTGTTTGCCCACCAAGTAAGGTGTCAGAGTACCTCCTAGACCTGTCGAATGCATGACTGTAATACTTGACAGTGAAGGTGCACCTCTGCGTGATTTTTGCCTATCACGAGCCAGTACAGAATATGTCAGTGGCTCAGTTATCACTAGTCAAGAGATTCCTTAAAGGTATCCTGCATGCTAGGCTGCCAGTCAGGAGACCGGTGGCCGTGTGGGATATCAGTCTTGTGCTAGACATGCTCACCCGTAAACCTTTTGAGCCTCTAACAACCTGTGACTTGAAGTTTCTGACCTGGAAGACAGCCTTCCTAGTGGCCATTACTTTCTGCTACTTTCTGCTTGCAGGGTCTCTGAAATACATGCCCTGGTCACAGACGTCCCCCCACCCCAGTACACTGTATTTCACACGGACAAGGTGGTTCTTAGAACTCACCCTAAATTCTTACCTAAAGTGATGTCGGAATTTTACCTGAACCAGCCCCTGGTCCTTCTGACCTACAGTACTTTGCAAATTTCCAGAATGAAGGGGAACGCACCCTTCACTCACTGGATGTCAAAAGGGTTTTGCGATTCTGCATCAACAGAACAAAAGAGATTCATTAATCCAAACAATTCTTTGTATCATTCAGCATGGCCCGGCTGGGTCAGCCTGTTGCCATCAGATGCATTTCAGCATGGTTAGTAGCATGTCTTCACCATTGCTACTCAATGGCGCAGGTCAAGCTAGAAGGCAGGGTGTACGTCCACTCTACTAGAGTGGTCGTGGCATCCCTGGTGGAGATTCAGAACGTGCCCATTGCAGACATCTGTAACATGGCCACTTGGAGCTCTGCACACACTTTTGTGAAGCACTGCGCCCTGGATGTCCATGCCAGACAGCATCCTTCTTTTGGCAGGACAATCCTTAATGGACTGCCGTCCTAAGTGAGCTCCTTTTTCTTGCCGCCCTGCTTGGGGGGATTGATTTTAGCTCAGTACTCTCCCATTAGTGTGAATGAGTGGTGGAGACTTTTAGTCCAGGAAGATATGAAAATTACGTACTGTACTTACCGTAATTGTTGATCTTCTTGGACAAAGTTTCCACCACTCATTCACATGCCCACCCACCATCCCCCGAGTTCACTCATCCTGTTTCTGGTCTTCATTCCCTCGTTGACTGGACAGTGAAGACACTGTTGTGTTGACCCTTCTTACACTAGTCATATGGACTATCATATGTCCAAGTTAGGTTAGTTTCCTAGATTAGTTTACCCTGCACCTCCTCTGTAAAAAAGGTACTGAGGTGGTTGGAAGGTCGACGCCAAGATAGCCTATGCGGTGCAAGCCAGCCTCGCGGCTCCACGCATGCGCGGTCCTACCTCGGCGCCGGCCCTCCTGAGGATTTTGGGCTCCCGCTGGGCCCTAGCACCGCCAGCGTAGTCCCATTAGCTTGAATAAGTGGTGGAGACTTCATCCAAGAAGATCAAGAATTATGATAAGTATGTAATTTTCATTTCTGCACCTTTAAAAACCCTTAAACTGCTTTCCCCTTATGCCAGACACCCTTGCTGCCCTCTCCCACTTGGGGAAGGGTGGATTCTCTGAACAGTTGACCATGCCACTGAGCGTGGGGGACTAGTTAAACATCATCCTGTTTGCAGCCCAGTGATTCCCCCCCAACTCTTGGTTTCCTTCCTGCCCCCTAATGCTGGTGTGTGTGTGTGTGTGTGTGTAACTGATGTTGAATGATCACCATGATGTCTAGGTTCCCTGCTGGCCACAGGAGGCGCTTAGGCAGCAGGACTGGTATTTCCATCCCTTGAGTCCTCTGGCTTGGGGTGGAGGAGTCAGGCTGCAATGTGAACCCAGGTCTTCCAAATGGTTTCGCACTGCATTACTACTGGAGCTGATGAGCCATCAAAAACATTTTATAGCATTTCTTATTTTAAGAATTCTGTGTATACAATGGAAGCGTTAATAAATTTACATAATGTGTTACTAAGCTGTACCATATTTCTGATCTTCCAAGGATCAATCTTCACCATTTATTACAATGTCTGGGTCTGTGCTGGAAGCACTAGGACCCCATGAGAGCCAAAGCTTTCAGAGCTTAGAGCCAGGGGACTGACGTTGGTGATGGTGCCAACCATGAGGCAGACATATGATGTGGCACTTGTGGGCTGGCCAGTAACCAGCGCCAGCCCCTTGCACACCTCAGTTCTGTTTTCCCCGCCGTCAGGGTGACTTCGTGGGAGCTGCAGCTTCAAGCTGTTTTAATTACTGGGTCATGCCACTATTGTTTTCTGCTTGGCGCCATCTCTTTAATCGTCTTTTGGTGCTGTTTTTTCTTCCTGTTTCTGTTGCGATGGTGAAATGTCTTTTTTCAATGTTTTGTTTTTTATTTTCTGTTTTCGGTCATGTCTGTTTCCCAGGGACATACTGTAAGAAGAAGGATGCCCCCTCCCCCCCAGTGCATCAGTGCCCCTGTGGGAACACTGTGTTCATTCAGGATCAACATGACTGCTGTTGGACCTACCTTGGAGCTGACAACCACATGAACCACTGCGATATTTCCTTCTCCATGGACGTCTGTACCCTAGAGATCTGGGTGATGAAGTGGGGTCGTCAGCCCCCCACTTTCAGAGGCAGGCCACAGACCCAAAACTCCAAGGTAAGCTCCCTGCACTCTCCCCTTGAGCCCCTCTGCAGTACTATATGTATTGAGGGAGACCAGACTGCTCTTAGTCCTCACTGCACCGAGACGGATAGCCTGGGGGAGGGGTCAGGTGAACAGCCAGCCGCCCCTGAGGGTCCAGCTGAGCACCCCCAACCCCCGTCCGTGGGCCCTTCAGGGCAGTGGATGTCATCCGGTGGTGAAGTCTAGCTACACACTGGGCCTACACCAGTGGGCACCTTGGTGTTGCGGCCCGGCGATGCCTCAGCTGCTGGCACCAAGGCCGGTGCCAGTGAGCAAGGCGATGCCGATTGCAAGGCCGAGTCCCTTTACGACACTGCTTGTGGTGCTAGGAGAGGGAAAACCTTGGGAGCTGGGCCTTCTAGGTGTCCTGCTGAGGTGTTCTCGATCTCTTCCCATCAGCAATTGGATGAATGACCCAAGAGTTGGGGTACCAGACGGGCCTTGTCTCCTTGCAGGACTCCAGCGAAGAAGTGGGTCTTCCTGGGCCAGGTTGTGAGCCTTCGCTGTGGTTGGCATCGTTTCCAGGGGTCAGTGCCATCTACTGTGCCGAAAGGGGTTCTGGTGCATTTGTGGCTTCGTTTCTCTTGCTTCCGTGGAGACTAATGCAATACCTATTCAGAGGCCTAGCCCAAGGGAAAGAGCTCTGTCTGGTAAGATGAGAGTGGGGCACTCTCAGTCAGTGGCTCACTCCTTGCCCAGGGTAAGTGTCAGCTGGGGCAGGAGTCAAAATGCTGACTTGGGGCCCCTGGTCTCTCTGGAACTGTCAGGCCGTATAATTCGTGGGGATTGGGGCCACCCTGTGGGACCTTCATCGCTCTGCTCTCACCACCAGGGGCTTCCCCCAAGGGTAACACCTTGATTACCACTTGCCTGTTGAGTACTCTTCAGTGGATGAGCTTGCCAGGCCCTCCCATGAGCTAAGTTATCTGTGCGCTGTCGTAGCCCTGGTAGTGGACACGGCAAGGTCATCCATCACCTTCCTCCTCCCCCTCCTCTCCAAAGCATTTTGGGTCCTATGGTGCCCTTGATCTGGGAACAGTTTAGGGCTACAGCGGAGTACATTTCCCTCAGTACCTCAGGTCACTAGATCGGGCTATTTTCCAGCCAGAATCCCCTGCAGTGCCGCCCCTTAACTCCAGCTCCTCTTTATCTTTCACTTCATCCTCTGAGGAAAGGGATACTTCCCTGCATCTGTCCTCTGATGCTGGACACACTTCCTACCAGCAGTTCCTGGCTGATATAATGAGGGAGCTTGGAATTTCCCACTTTAGAAGCCGCAACCCTGCTCACCTAGTGCTGTCATTCCTTGGGTACTACAGCTGTGACTCGGCAGTCATCCCTCCTTGTCCCTTTACAGAGGCATCCTCGGATGTCTGACTCTCTCTCTCTACCTACCCCTCCTCCAGACCTGAGGGACATCTAGCACAAGTACTACACACCCGTGGGGTCTCCAGGAGCCATACCACATCCCACCTTGCCACCTATGGGATCCAGCTCCTGGACACCCCTCTTGGCATATGCACCCAGTGCATGACCGCCCTCCAGACTCAGAATCTGCAGAATTTGATGTCTGGGGGTCGTAGAGTGGTTTTGGCAGCACGCACCATGCTTTATACTACAGCACATCAGACACATTAGATGACCTTTGGCAGGCACCTGTGGGCAATGTTGGATTAGCTCCTAGTGTCTTTGCCAGATTGCAGTGCAGCCAGACAGTCCATTTGCCTTTCTGCCCAAGGCACTAGTCAAGGGCATCTTATGACACCAGTGAGACAGTTTCCAGGCTTGTGGGAACAGTAGTCTGCATTTAGTGGATGTCATTGCTTCATCTCTCCAGGTTGTTACCCTTGGATTGCCATAGGGTGTTAGCCTTGCGTTTCCAAGGGACCCACTTTTTCTCCCACAGACCCGGGCATGAGTTGTCGGGGTGAATTCCTGCTCCCAAGCCATGGGAGCCTACATCTGCACTGACCATTCTCGGGCCTAGCAAGACCTGTGAGGGGTCTCTGCCTCTATGTGGTCATACCCCACAGGAGGCTGGGGAACAACCATTTCCCTCAGGGTGAGCCAGCACCACCCTTCTTGGGTGGTAAGCTTGGTACTCTAACCCAGACATGATAATAAATGAGAAGACTGATTCTTTGAAGATATTAAAATTACTTACTCACCGTAATTGTTGATCTTCCAGAATATTTTCACCATTTATTACCACACCCCACCCACCATTCCTGCTCTCTGAGAGCCAGGTCTCTGGGCAGCACACCCTCTTTTTCTTCTTCTCTTTACTTTATTCTTCTTCTTGTCCTTTGGGCATATGTTTCTTTTAAAAAAAAAAAAAAAGGGACAAATTGCTTTTCAGAAAGCAACCGTATGTGGGTCATTTTCCCTCTGTTTTTGTCTATCTTTTTTAGAATATGCAAAAAAAATTAAAATAATAAACCAAAAATAGAAAAAAAGAAATGTTTAGAGTGAAGGAGAAGCTGTCCTTCACCAAAAGTCGTATTTTTCGCTCTAGCCGAGCACTGTGGCCTTCCAGTTTTTGGGAAGCCCTTTATTTCTTATTTTCTTCCTTTACCCTGTTTGCAGATATGCTTAGCATGAACATCTGTACATGTAGCCTCCCTGCCCTCCTCAGGGTACAGCTCTTTCTGAGCCCCGGTTGGTTTCACGTTCCAAACCACCTGCCTGACACCAATTTTTTCTCCTCCTTTCCTCTTTCTAGACTTTCCTCCTGGGGGCCCTGTGGTTTTTTCCACTTTCCTCCTTCCTTTTTTCTAGGTTTTTTCTTTCTGGGGATCTCTTCCTCCCTCTGGTCAGGCCCCTCCTATTCCTCTTGAGGCTGTTGCCCAGATGGCATTGGCCTCTCTTTAAAAAAAAAAAAAAACAAAAAAAAACAAAAGGTAAACCTGCTACCTTCACTACTCTCCACTCTTCTTCTCATCAGTAGCTAGGATTCCTTGTTTTGTTCCTTTTATATCCTATATCCTTTTCTCTATCCCTTGGGCGACCTTGCCCCTCTTTTTCCTTGCAGATGGTACAGTTCTATACACTTCTAGCTCTACATTGTCTGGAGTCAGGGACCTTCTCCAAGCTGACTTCGCTCAGTTAGAAACCAATCCAATCAATGCCAAGCTGCTCCTAAATGCCAAGAAAAACAAAGCCATGATTTTCTTCCCATACACCTCCTCCACTACTATTCTTGACTCACCTAAAGACTTTTATCGTCACCTCATTAGGAGAACCGCTGGAAATTATCTCAAAATTCAAATATCTTGGCATCTGGCTCGATAATAAGATCTCATTTAACGATCACCTCGATGACCTGTCCAAGAGATTAAAAATCAGGCTAGGTTTTTTCCTTCCGCAATAGGTCTTTCTTTCTATTGGAGATCAGAACCAGGCCTGTCCAGGCCACATTCCTCCCCCTCCTTGATTACGGTGACATAATTTACAACTCTTCAGCAATTACCAACCCCCATAAATTAGACATCTTCTAGCACTGTGCCCTGCGATTTATCACTACCTCCCCGTACCGAACTCACCACTGTGATCTGTACGCAACTGTTGGCTGGACCTCACTTACCATTAGATGTACGCTCCATGCTGGAATCTGGACCCTAAACCTTCTTCTGAATAAACTCCCAAACTACCTAACTTCTCTTGTCTGCATCTCCCGCAGTGTCTACTCACTCAGAAAGTCGGACTTTATCCTCCTTGATGTACCCTGGACTCGTACCCCCTTTGGTAAACGCGCCTTCTCATGTTCCCTTCCAACCATTTGGAATCGGTTACAATCCTCACTGAAATTATCCAGTAATGTCCCTGTTAACTTCTTCAAAAGGATAGCTATTGATAAACTAAAAAATACTTGTAGCTGTTTTTAGACTCCTTCTCCTTCTTAGTAGTCCCCTCTTCGCCACCACCCAGTCCTCCCCCCTTTTACGTGTACTGTACTCCCTACTCCTCCTGTTCCCTATGCCTCTCCGTAGACTCGCGCTCTTTATACCAACACTGTTACTTTTTATCCTGAGCATTATGTACCACATGGAATTTTTATTGTATATTAAGTACTGTTATGTTATTCTCTATATGTATTGTGTACTTGTCTGTATATCTGTTTCAGGACCTCCTTGTGACTGAGCTTGCTCAATGGAGTTTTCCTGCAATAAACTCAAACTTTTCTTTTCTCCCACTTGTTTCTCTCCTGGTGACAATACTGAAGTGTGCAGGGGACTGACATTGGTTACTTGCCGGCCCATGAGTGCAATGTCATTCGTCTGCATCGTCAGCGCCATCACCGTCTGCCCCTAGCTCTAAGCTTCGAAACCTTTGGCTCCTGTGGGGTCCTAGTGCCTCTGGCACAGACCCAGATATGGTAATGAATGATGAGATATTCTGGAAGATCAACAATTATGGTGAGTATGTAATTTTCATTTTTTTTTTCTCCCTATTAGCCCCAGCAGTGTTTGAACCTGTGACCTTCATAAGATCTAGGCAGTGCAGTGGCACGCATGAAGATCCTACCTGAGTCAATCTTCACCATTCATAACTGGTGGGTCATAGCCAGAGACGCTGGACCCTCACGGGAGCGTTAGCTTAAAGAATGTTTGGGCTGGAGGAGCTGACGTCAGAGACAGCGAGGCCAATGTGTTACATGACCTTGTGGACCGGCCACTAACGGACGCTGACTCCCTCCAGCCCTCAGTCCTGCTTCCCCTACCCCCCATTGAGGTAGCACCTCGAGAGGAGTACAGCATCACTAACTGCACCACAGTTTGTTCAGTCTGCTTGCCACCGACCTTCGCTTGGCGCCGTGTTCGTTCATTGGTTACCCTCTTTGTTGTTTTCCATTTTTCCTCAAGTGTGGCGGTGAGCGCATTTTATTTAGTTTTTCGTTGTTTTCCGCCATGGGCATGTCTGGCTCTGTGCCTTCTAAATCATCTAAGGTGGGGCTTTGCCCAATACGTCAGTGCCCCTGTGGCAAACCGATGACCGCCACTGACTGGCATGACTGCTGCTTTTCCTGCCTGGGTCCCCAACATGATATGGATTCTCGCAATGCTTGTTTCTCCATGGATGTCTGTACCACCTGCACGGCAAAGTTGGGCCAGCATCCCCCAGCTTTTGGAAGACTGTCACACCAGGGATGCCAGGGTCAGGTCCCTGAGCTTTTCCCCTCGGCCTCTCCCTGGTACTGTACGTACCGAGGGAGAGCAGGCCTCCCTTTCTAGTCTTGCTGAGACCAGAGGCCTGCATGAGGGAGTCAGGTGGACAGTCGGTCCCCTCCGAGGGGTCGGCTGAGCACCCCTTGCAGTCCAGTACCTCTTTGGGGGTTTGGACGCCCCTTGTGTTGAGGTCTCAGCTATACGATGGGCATGCTCCGGTGGTTCCCTTGGTGGCACTGGCTGGTGCCATCTCATCTCCCAACACCATTCCTGGTGTCAGTGAATGAGACGGTGCCACCGGCACCACAGGGTCCCCTTTCAATGCAACTTGCGGTGCCAGGAGAGAAAGAGTCTCCGGGGTCACCTTGTTAGAGATCTCCCTGATCTCATCCTCCTCTGACGAGGATCAGGATGATCCCAACGGGTGGCCTAGCTCTTCAGAGCTCGGGAACTCTCCTAGGCCCAGCTCGAGGCCTTTGCTGCTGTTGGATCTTCAGCCTGGCGACGTTTGCAGTGCTGCCTCCCCAAGTCTTCTGGTGCTGTTTGCGGCACTGGGGACTCTTCCGGCACTGTCCCTGGCACCAGATTGAAAGGTAGCGTTGAGTCCAGTGTTGAATGGGGGTGCGGCACCAGCCTTGATGCCGTGGCAGTTCCTGGTATCGGCCTGACACTGGTTCGGCTGTCGGTGCCGAGGGGGAGTCTGGCACCGACTTCAGTGCTGGATTCTCTCTTCCCCCTTCTCTTCTGACCACGGCTTTGCGAAGATCTCCTTCATGGGGTGGGTCTCAACCTGGAAGGACAGAGTGTTTACGGTTGGCACCCCCGACTCAGAGCGGCTGGAGGCTCTGGGCAGAGTCGGAGCGCTGACCCACACCCCCCAACTGACAGGGGCCCATGGTTGGTGGGGACAGAAACTGCCCTCGTGGACCAGAACAGCTGTGGTCTCCAAGGGCAATACCACCTTTGTCCCTCCCCAGCTGGGCGTTCGCAGGTATGCGGGCCTTGCAGTTCCCTCCTTTGGGAGGCTTCCCTTGTTCATTCTGCAGCCCTGGCAGAGGGTCTTCTCCTGCTTCTCAGGGGCATTCTCTCCCCTCTTCTGCCCCCCCCCAATGGTTTCTCTGGCTCTTGGGGCCCCATGACCAGGGAACAATTCAGGGCTATGGCGCATGCGTTCCCTACTTACCTCAGGGCCATTGATGAGGTAATTTTTCTACCTCTGTCCCAGGCTGTGCCTTTCTGTGAATCCTGCTTCTCCTCCTCCTCTTCGGCTTACTTCTCTGAGGGAGAGGATATGTCTTGCCAAATCTCCTTAGTTGCTGATTTTGCTTCGTATCAGCGATTCCTCTTGGAGTTGCTGGAGGAAGCTGCATCTTCCCAGATCTTTTGGACACAGTCCTGCACATGCGACGTTGTCACTCCTGGGGGAATACAGCTCTTTACCCATCCTGATACCTCCGTGGCCTCAACTCTTTACAGGGGAGTTGCACAGTGCCTGGCAGCACTGCTCTGCCTCTTCCCCAGCCCCGAAGGACTGCCAGTGCAGGCATTGTGTGCCCCCTGGGTCTCCATGAGCTATGCCCCACCCCTCTTCAGGTTTGGAGCTACTGGACACTCCCTCTGGGCATCGTCAACCCCGTCATGACCGCCCTCCCCCCCAAAGTCTGACTCAGTCGAGTTTGACTGTTGGGGTAGAAGGGTTTTCTCAGTGGTGCGACTCCTTATATGCAATTTGGTGCACCAGGTAGCCTATGCCAGGTGCCTGTGGGCAACGCTGGGGCAGATACTAACGTCCCTGCCTGAGATAGTGAGGCAACCCAACAAGCCATTGAGTTTTCCATAAGAGGCCTGGAGCTAGTGAGGCACCAGGCGAGGGCATCATATGTCACCAATGCGGTGGCCTCCAGGTTGGTGGGAGCAGCAATCTGAATTAGGCGGACGGTATGGCTTTATCTCTTGCGGTTGTCATCCTTGGCCTGACGTAGGGTGATTGCCCCACCTTTCCAGTGGGCCCACTTTTTCTCCCTCAGGGTCAGGCACGAGCTATCGGGGCACCCCCCCTTCTCCCAGGCAATGGGAGCCTCCTCCTGCCCCTGATCAATCGTGGGTCTTGCCAGACCCATAAGGGGCCCCTGCCTCCTTGTGTTCCTCCCCCACAGGAGGCTGCGGGATCACTTCCTCAGGGTTTGCCAGCACCACAAGAATGGTAGCTTGGTACTCTGACCCACCAGTTATGAATGGTGAAGGTTGACTCCGGGAAGATAAGAAAATTACGTATTTGCCTTGATTGTAGATCTTCCTGAGTATCTACACCATTCATAACTGCTTCCCTCCCTCCACCCCCTTGGGACCAGGCTTCTGGGATGTACCACCTCCTTTCTTCTCTCTGGCCCTTCACAGGGCATATTTTCATTTAGCAAACCCTACGGTGTGCAGAGAGAGAGAGAGAGAGACAAATTTTCTGGAGCAGACTAGTTCAGCTTCAGCCCAATTTTTATAGGGCAATATCTGCTTCCTCTCTCTCTGTCTCTCTCTCTCTCTCTCTCTCTCTCTCTCTCGTGAGTTTTTTTATGCCCTTTGCTCTTGGGTCTGATTCAGACCTTGGTGCCACCTTTGTATTTTTCCAACTTTCAGTAACATCTTGGCATCTCTGAGATTGTTCAGGATTTTTTTCTGGCTTTCCTTTACTTTCCCCTTTTTTCTTTAACAAAGCAAAAAAAAAGGAAGAAGGAGCTAATCTGCTGCCTCAGGAGGGAGGCTGTGGAAAAAGTGTCAGAGCGACGTGAAACATTGACCACGCCCATCTGTATGAGGGGGTGCACTTGCTTGTTGAGTAGTCCGTATTGTATGTCCATTTGTATTTATGCTACAGGAAATAAACAGCTTTTATTGGGACCCAGCGTGGTGGGTGGTCAGTCTGTCCCACTGGTGAGCCGAAATTCTCTTTCTACTTTTGTCGTGCTGCATGTTTATATTTTGGCTCATGGGTGAATGCTGTAGCCACCGGTGTCCTGTTCTTGGATCTCTGAGATTGTTCAGGAATCTTTTCTGGCTCTCCTTTACTCTCCCCTTTTTTCTTTAACAAAAGAAGGAAAAAGCGGAAGAAGGAGTTACTCTGCCGCCTCAGGAGGGAGGCTCTGGACTTTTCCCTCTGCATTGGGAGACAGAGAGGGTCACAGTCCTCTTATTAATCTATCCTCTTTATTTTCTTGGTGCTGCCTACAAAACACTTTGTTCGAGTAGTAATTCCAGAGATGGCACCACACCACTGAGTAGTCTGCGAGGCTTCTTCTTAGTTGAGTTGTCCTCAAGTTGGATTCTTTGCTGTTGCAACACCTTCTCTGCTCCTTCTCTTCTATCCCCAAATTCCTTATGCCAAACAAAAATAAATAAATAAATAAAAAGGGGGACAGCAAACACTGTTTGGCACAGAAGCAGCAGCAATTTCTTACCCCATAGCAGTTCTTGTCTGCCTAGTTCTCTGCAGACTATCTTGAAGTCTCTGTTGTTCCCCTGCTGCTTCTTTTTCAGATGTCCCTAACCCTTTTGGGCTTTGTCACTCCTCTTGCCACAATTTTGAGGAGTGCCAGATGTGTCTCTCTGTCTCCTTCCTCTCCCTTTCCTATTGTGTACTCTGGGTTCCCCCACCCAAACCCTCCAGCAATGTCCTTCTCTGTCTCTCATATTCTCTGTCCTTCTTTCAGTTTTTATTGCTTTCTTCTCTTCCTTTCCTTATTCTAGCCCTTTGGCTTTTTGCCCTCCTTCCTAAATATGCTGTCTTTCACTTTGCTTTCTTCTCCTCTCCAGTGAGGAGAACTGACAGTTGGAAAGAGTCAGGTGTCAATTACTGGCCAGTCCACAAGCGCCATGTAACATGTCGACCTTGTGGGCAGCGCCGTCTCAGACGTCAGCTCATCTAGCCCAAACATTCTTAAAGCTAATGCTCCCGCGAGGGTCCAGCGCCTCCGGCTATGACCCACCAGTTATGAATGGTGAAGATGCTCAGGAAGATGTACAATTACAGTGAGTATGTAATTTTCCCATTTCTCACCTGTTATCTGTAATGTTTTTTTCTAGGTGGTTAGCTCTTTACCTATCCCAGAAGGCCTCGTACAGGCTCCATCACCAGCACACCTGGGCAGGTGTGGATACAGCGAGCAGGGCAAGAACACCTCACGTGGCGAACAAAGATTTGCTTCTATGGGTGGATTCCCCTACATCCTTCCCCAACATTCACAGCAGCACTGTACTACAGGTAGGCAAATGTTCCCGTAGTATTGGCGATGATAAGCATGGGAGAATCAGAATGATAGTGCTCTCTGTTCAGTTGGGAGGAAATCACAAGCATACCTGTTAAACCCCTGCCTCCAAAATCAGGGACAAGGTTTTTTTTTATTTGTAGACTTTCTTTATCACTGACCCCTCGGAGCTCTCTCTGGCAGACCCCACTCGCCCCTAGTCGCTTGATGCTGGCCACCGTGAAATCAGGGACAGACACTCCCCACCTACCTTGATCCGATGAACCCCGGGGCTAGCGCAGCAGATCCAAGGCAAGGTGAGGGATTGTGAGCCTGTGAGACGAGCCCGGCATTGGGTGAGTGGCAGCGGGACACTGGAGGTTGCCATTGCCTATCCCAGGGACCAGGGTTTTCTGCTGTTGTGTGTTTCCCCTGGAGCAGGGATGTGCAGTGATGTCTGTGCACTGACGTGCTGATATCTACTGCCGCTCCACCCGATTACAGCGTCTTGTCCTGCAGTGCCATCGATCTCCATCGGGGGCCACTGTGGAGCGAAGCAAGGCCCGCTACCCAACCCGGGAGAGGAGAGCAGTCTGCCAGACGCTCAATACTCTCCCTCCCTTGCCGACTCATGGCGGCCCGAGTCTGTTCCTGAACCTGAGCCGCCGGCATGGCGGGAGGTGTGGCATCCTGCGCCTCAATCCTCTGCGCCACCGGGCCAGCTAGGGACAAGGCTTAAAATAATCGGGGACAAAGGTCTAAAACCAGGTACAAATTTAAAAATTTGTGGTCGCCACAAAGGAGCAGAAAAAAGAACACCAGCCACACTGACAAGAGCTGTCTTCCAAGGTCTTTGCAGTTTATTATCCATTGGACATAGAAACATAGGAAATGATGGCAGAAGGAGACTGAGGGTCCATCGAGTCTGCCCATAAAATACCCAGGACCTAGTGTCAAACCAGAAACTTAACCCCCACCACAATCGTTATTTGTGTCCTTACTCTATCCCAACCGTGCTTGAAACCCTTCATGGTCCTAGCACCCACCACCTCTGCCGGCAGACTGTTCCATGGTTCCATCCTTTCCGAGAAATAGTGTTTTCTCAAATCCCTTCTGAAGCTCCCGGCAGCTTCCTCCCATGCTCATGTGTCATTGTGTTGGTGCTCATAGTGAACATTGCTGTGTGGGGCACACTAGTTATGCCTTTCATGAACTTAAAAGTTTCAGTCATATCCCATGTCTCCCTCTTAGCCTCCAGTGAGTACATGTTCAGCACTCTTAGTCGTTCCTCATAGGAGACCCTCTGAAGGCCATGTATCATCTTCGTCGCCCTTCTCTGCAGTCTCTATCAAGCAAGAATTCCCCAGACCACGCCCTGTGTTTCGCCCAAACATGGGCTTCCTCAATGGAGAGGATCTGTATTCAAATAATAACTAAGTTACCATAATGTTCTAATAAAATTCCAACTTACATCAAAACTTTTCGGTATGGCTCAGTGGTGTGGAGGGCTGAGGTGCTCAGCGCCTTACCACTTGCCACACTGACAATCCGGAACAGAGTCGGGTCATTCGGAGAGTGGCTGGGCAAGGGAGGATTGAGTGTCTGTAGGACTGTTCTCCTCCCTCGGGGAAGGGGGGTTGTCTGCCACACGGAGGTGTCCAGGTGGTAGCGCAGTCTGGGTACATAGGAGGACAGCCATGCATAGGCATTTGAGGACATCTAGGCAGAGCTTGTCCATTACGTCATTGCACGCGTGTGGCTTAGAGGAGAAAACCACAGAGGAAAAACCCCTCTGGCCTCAGGATGTCTTCTGGGTCCTCGCAGGCCTTGCATCTGATGTATCCTAAGTAAATTAAATTGTCAAAAAAAAATTCAGATGAGTGAATTTTTAATGTCTGACACTCTTTTGTGTATGTACCTTTTTTGTTGTTAATATAGTCTGTTTATGCCCCCTTCTACACCACTGCCATGGCTTCCCTCAGAGTCCTCTAGGTGCCTGGCTTGGACGATCTCTGTGTCCCTTCAGCCACCTACTCCACAGTTACAGTCCCCTTCAGGGTGTATGCATATTTGTGTGGGTGTGCGTGTATAGAAACATAGAAACATAGAATTTGACTGCAGATAAGGACCGCTTGGCCCACCTAGTCTGCCCATTTTCCTACCTAACAGATAAGCTGCAGATCCTAGTTAACCAACAGCTTAATTCCTCCTACCGCCCACTAGGACTGCCCTATGCCTGTCCCATGCATTCTTGAAGTCCCCCACTGTTCTTGACCCCACGACCTCTTCAGGGAGGCTGTTCCATGCATCCACAACCGTCTCAGTGAAAAAATACTTCCTCACATTACCTCTGAGCCATCCCCCTTCTATCTTCAGATTGTGCCCCCTTGTTCTTGCACATCTCTTTTTCTGGAAGATGCCACCCTCTTGGACTTTGTTAATTCCCTTGAGGTACTTGAAAGTTTCTATCATGTCCCCTCTCTCCCTTCTTTCCTCAAGGGTATACATATTAAGCTCCTTTAGTCTTTCTTCATATGTCTTCTGGTGCAGACCCTGCACCATTTGATTCCCTCCTCTGGACAGCCTCCACTCTGTCTATGTCTTTCGGATGGGGTCTCAGAACTGCACACAGTACTCCAGATGGGGTCTCACCAACTGTCTGTACAGAGGATAACAACTTCCTGTTTTCTACTATTGATGCCTCTTCCTATACATCCCAGTATCCCCCAGCCTTTCTTACTGCCTTCTCACATTGCTTGCCACCTTTAGGTCATCTGATATAATTACCCCCAGGTCCCTTTCTATTTTTACTGTTGTCAGTATCTCACCCCCCATTGTATCACCTTCCCAGGGTTTTGTTCCCCATGTGCATTACCTGCACTTCTTTGCATTGAATCTGAGCTGCCATACATTTGACCATTCCTCCAACCTTGCCAAGTCCTTCTCATCCTTTCCACTCCATCTTGTGTATCAACCCTGTTGCAGATCTTTGTGTCATCTGCAAAGAGACATACTTTTCCTTCCAGTTCCTCTGCAATGTCACTTATAAAGACATTAAAAAGGACGGGTCCCAGTACTGAACCCTAAGGTACCCCGCTAGTAACCCTCCTTTCTTGTCTGTGTACTCCATTTACTACTACCCTTTGAGTCCTGTTGTCTAGCCAATTTTTTATCCAGGCTGCCACCTTGGGACCCACTCCAAGGTTGGCTATCTTGTATATTAATCTTTTGTGTGGGACTGTATCAAATGCCTTGCTAAAATCTAGGTAGGCCATGTCCACAGCCCTCCTGGTCTACTACTTTGGTAACCCAGTCAAAAGTACTAGATTAGTCTAGCCCGACCTTCCCATTGTGAATCCATGCTGCCTTGGGTCCTGTGCCCCACTGGCCTCTAGTGCATAACAAATTTTTCCTTCAGAAGTGATTCCATCATCTTCCTACCACTGAGGTCAAACTAACTGGTCTGTAGTTTCCTGCCTCTGTCTTGCTCCCACTTTTGTGAAGAGGAATCACATCTGCCCTCCTCCAGTCCTCGGGTACCACCCCATCCTCCTATGATTTGTTAAACAGAGTAGTCAAGCGGTGTCACTAGTTCTACCCTTAGTTCTTTTAGAATTCTTGAGTGAACCCCATCAGGCCCCATTGCTTTGTCCACCTTCAATTTTATTAGTTCTTTCAGACCCTTTCTTCTGTAAATGGACTGTTATCGAGCCCTGTCTTCAGAGTGTTTCTCTTGTTTGGTTTAGGTAACTCCCTCCTCTTCTTTTGTGAATACTGAGCAGAAATATTCGTTCAGTATCCTGCTTTTCACTGTCACCCTCTACCCACATTCCTCCCTTTATTAAGCTTCAGTATCCCTCCTTTGGTCTTTCTTCGCTCCTAATGTACCTATAAAGGTCTTATCCCCTTCTTAACAGAATTGGCTATCCTTTCCTCGGTTTGGGCCTTTGCTATTCTGACTGCCTTCCCAACCTCTTTCTGCTTTAACTGATAAAGTTCTCTGTTCTGCTCCTTCTGTGTTTCCTTATATTTCCTGAATGCTGTCCTTTTCTCCTTAACCTTCCCTGCCACTCTTTTGAGAACCACAACGATTTTCCTTCGTTGTGTTTATTGATTTGTTTTACACAAGGCTTGTTGCTTCTGTGATGGCTGTTTTGATCCTCCCCATTGTTCCTCCACCCTCCTTCTTGCCTGTTTGCTAGTGCTTTTCTGGGGCACTCTCATTTTCCCAAAGTCAGCCTCCTAAAGTCCAGTACTCTTGCTTTTGTATGGCTTGATTGTATGGCTGTGTTTATCGTGAACCACACTGTTTGGTGGTCGCTTGTTCCCAGATGGCTACCCGCTTCTAAATCTGAGATTCTTTCTCCATCCCCATTTGAGAGTACCAGGTCTAAGATTGCTCCCTCCCGAGTGGGTTCCAATACTGGCTGTCTGAGGCATGCCCCCTGTAGGGCATCAAGAATGACCCTGCTGTTGGATGTGCCTGCAGCAAAGGTGATCCAGTTAACATCTGGCATATTCAGGTCCCCCATCAACAATATCTCCCCTTTTTCTGCCATTCTAAGAAAGCCTTCTATCATTTCCTTGTCCATTCCCTCCCCCTGAGATGGGGGTCTGTATACAACCCCCATGCGGATTATGGTGCCATTTCCTGTCTCCAGGGTGACCCAAAGTGCCTCATCTGCTCCCTGTTTACTCTTTAGTTCTGTTGCTTTGATCCCTTTCTTTACATAGAGAGCTACTACTCCTCCTCCTCTTTTACCCTCCCTGTCCCTCCTGTAGATTGTGTATCCTGGTATGTTGACATCCCAGTCATGGTTCTCTGTGTACCATGTTTCTGTAACTGCCACAATATCCACACAACCCTCTTCCATCAAGGTCACTAGTTCAGGGAGCTTGTTACACAGACTATGGGCATTGGTACTCATCACCCTCCACTTTTTGATAGCCTTACCCCTTTTAGCCCCATTTCTGTCCTTAATGCCTTTGCCTTATTTTACATTTAAATCTGTTCTACTGCCTAATAACTTCTGTACCTTGGTGTTTACCTCACTAATCACCATGTTTTGTGGGGGCCGGTTTCCTGCTCCTTTCAGTGCTTCCCCTTGGCTGGTTTAAATAACTTGCCAATGAAGCATTAAACCTCTCACCTAGGATCCTGGTTCCCCTGGACAGATGCAGACCATCACACCAATATAGGTCTGCATCCCTCCAGAGTGGCTCCCAGTCCCCAATGAAGCCAAAACCCTGAACTCCACACCAATTTTCAACCACTCATTGAATTCCCTGGTGAGAAGTGCCTAGCATCTCCCTTGCCATAGACAGGCGCACCTCGAGAAGGTTACCGTGTCGCTACTTGTCTAAGGCCCCTTCCCAACTCTACAAACTCCTCTTGCACTGCTCTGATCCCATTCCTAGCCAGGTCATTTGTCCCTAGGTGGACAATGACATCCAGCTCCCTCCCTCGTGCAGCTCCTCCCACGATCCTGAGGATCGCTTCCTGTCCCTCCATGCTGTGGCGCCAGGAGCAGCCACCTCCCTCTCCCCTTCCTCCCCCATTTCTACCCCCCTAATGATTGAGTCCCCCACCAGGAGTTGTTTCCTTCCCCTGTGGGGTCCCATGCCACCCTCCTGTGGGTCTCCTTTGTGAAGGTTCCCAGCATTCTCCTTGGTCTCCACTGCAGGTGCCTCCATAGAGGAACCACTATCTACCAGAAGAGCGAATGAATTGTGAATTGTGAATGAATTGTACACGCGTGGATGTAGTGTCTGTGTGTTTGAGTGAGTTTATGTATATGTGTGTGTGTGTTTCTTTTTTGTTTTGTTGCATTTTGTCACCTCCCATAACTGCCCCATCTGATCTGTAGCCAGCGACCTCCCAGCCCCACCCTGTCCTTCTCTGTTGCTTACCGTGTCCCCATTTACCTCAGACTTTTTGGCCCTCAGAGCTGGGGTGATTGTGGAGTTGCCCATGCTCCCTATTGGCATATAGTTACGGGGGGCAGGAGGGCAATTGGCAAGTTGGGGCCTGAGAATACCGGAGGCTTGTCATCCCACCATGCTGCTGGGCTGTTTTCTTCTTCTGATTTTTCCCGTCCCACAGTGTGTGTTTATGTAAGACTGTTCTTTAATTCTTGCATTCCTTTTCTGCCCTTAGTGGCAAGGCCACATACATTATAAATGTAACAGCAGGCAAGATGCTTCACCTTCTACTGTGCCAACTTTGACTGGCTGTCTAAAACACATTGCCACTAAACCTTTGCGTGTATCAGCCACCCCTCCCCCATTTTCTTTTTTGCTGTCCCTTTAATCTGTTCTGCACTGACCTTTGAACTTGTTCTGCAGGATCAGTTACAATGGTAAATAATATATGCATCCAGCTGGGGTTGAATTCCTCTGTGCATAAAGGTATGTTGTGCTGGATTCAGGTGAAACCAAGAAGAACATTGTATTGGCAAGGAGAACTGTGTCCTGATACTAGGCCAGATCTCTGTTCTGGGGAGTGGCATGTTGAAAGAGTTTATGTTCCCCAGTAGGGGACAAGTTATGTATCTGTGGATACCAACATTGCAGCATAGCAAGTCATACAGTAGTCTGTGTATTGTACTGCAACATGAAGATCTGCTCCTTCAACACTTTATTTTTTTTGAGTAATATAGTTTGTTTAAGTATACATTTGATATGTATTTATGAAAATTGTCATTTCAAATATACCGTACGTACATGTGCGGTTATCAAGCAGATCTCATCTGTGTCAATCTTCACCATTTATCACCTTTGGATTCTGGCCAGAGGTCACGACCCTGCGGGATCACTTTTTTGGGGGGGGATGGGCGGAGTCGATGCACCATCGGCACTGCCCTCGAGGCCGACGCACTGTGTGGCGCTCGCGGGTTGGCCGTTGGGTGTTGTCGACTCTGCCCTCCCACCGGTTCTTCGTCTCCCGCCATTGAGGCCGCACCTTGTGGGTAGCTCCGAAAATTGCTGAGAGGCCTGTTGTTTTTCGAAAAGCATTCAACTCCATTGTCGCAGTCCGTCAATTCTGATATCTCTCCGTTCCTGCTGGTTCAGTTTCACTCCACTTGACGTCGCCTGGTAAGACTGTTACTTATTTTATTTTGCGACTTCAGGTCTTAAGTTTGGTGTTCTTTTATCCATAGGTCATGTCTCGGTCGGGGGGCAATAAAACTTTGAAGACGGGACTGCCTCCTATGTGTCGGTGGCCGTGCGGCCGTAAATATTCCATCACCGACCAGCATGACCGTTGCCTCGCGTGTCTTGGCCGCTACGACATGGATTAGATGCGGCGCCTGCTTCTCCATGGACGCTGTGTCATCGACAACAGCGTGTGGAAAGTTGAACGGGCTCATGCGACTTTTGGGGGACGGGCGCGCAGTCGTCGGGCCAAGCCGCGTTCTCTTCGCCTTTCCTCCAGGTCCCCTCCTGGTTCTACACAGACCGAGGAGGAGGGGGCTCCTGCTTCTTGTAGCCTCGCCGTTGCAGAAGCCCCTTCCGCGGTGCAGGAGGCCTAGTCTGTTCCTCTTGGGGGACGGGCGGGAGGCAACGCTTTGGCAATCACCCCTTCAGGGATGAAGGCTCCCCTGGTGCCATACTCTCGGCTCGGAAGGCCTGGGTTGGCGCCATCCTCAACGCCGTCTGTCGGCACCGTCTTGGTTCTCGGTGCTGTTCGCGGTGCCGTGGGTCCTGATGGCACTGTCATCGGCGCCGGTACGTTGCTTGGGGCCATTGCTGCTGTCGGCTCCATTCGCGGCACAGATGGTGTTGGCAGCACCGTGGGAGGCTCTATGGTGCCGTCCTTTGCTGTTTCTCGCCTCAGCGCCGTGGTTGAGCACGGTGCAGTGTCCAACTCTGGAGTCGCTTGTGGCACCGGGTGAGGACACAGCGCCATGGGGTTTCGGACACCGGTGTCATTGGCAGTGCCAGAGTGCGTCATAACGTCAGTGCCATCTCTGGCCTCGGCACTGCTTGCGGCGCCATGGGTTGGGACGGCGCCGTCTCTGGCCTCGGTGCCACTTGCAGCGCTGTGGCCTGGGTGGCACTGTGACAGGACCCGACTCCGATACTGCTGCCATCATCAGTGCCGTGTCTTCTTCCTGCACCGTTCGTGGTGTGGATGAGGGCCTCGCACTGACTCTGGTGCAGTTACTCAGTCTGGTGCCCCTTTCAGTCGGGATGGCAGCGGGCGTCCATGCACGTTTGGCACAGAATTTTGGTCTCCACCTCCTCAGAGGGGGAATCAGATTCTGAGTCAGACAGGCAGTCTGTCTTTTTGGAGTTGGCTGCTCACGTGGACACCTTGGTAGTGTCCTCGACAGGCCGAAACCAGCCCCCTTCTGAGGAGAGGACAGTTGCTCCTGGTACCAGGGTCAGGGGTGCTGACCAGCAGACAATGGTGCAGGCCACCATTGCTCTGCAGCTTGATCTCGGTGGGTTTTCTGACCCCTCAGTAGTGGTACTTCCTCAGGTGGTGTGCCTGGATTGCCCAACTTTGGGGCTGATCGGAGCACCCACAGGAGAGGTGGGGGTGCTGCTTTTTGGATAGCCCCTTCGGGGGCCGACCAGGATTGCCAGCTGCCTAGGCTGGCTCTTTCGAGGAAGGGCACTTTTCAGTTCGAGGGTTGAAGGTATGGGTTCCGTCGTGGCCTTTTCTGGAACTCATCTGGGCTCTGAGAGAAGTCGTGAGTGCGGATCTCCGCCCTTCCTTTCAGTTTCCTCGAGAGGGCCCGTTCTTTGGAGATGGGGACTGTCCTTCTGGACTTTCACGACCCCGGTCACCTCACAGAGGGATTCTTCAGGGCGCAACCTAGGCAGTTCCAGCTTGGTTGACCAGGTGTCGGCTGTGGAGTTTTCCAGAGCTCCTTCTTCCCTTAGGGCTCCTGGTGCACTCCCTAGCCCGGGCGGAGGACGGCCGATTCCTGTTGTCAGTTCTGCCCCTTCTCTGCGATGTTCTCCTGCGCTCCCAAGTATTTTTGGTCCTAGTGGTCTTCTCTCCTGGGAGCAGTCAGGGCTATGGACAGACAGGTTTTTCAACCTCCCCCTGAGCAGCCAGCTTCTGAACTCTTGAGGTCCCCTGACTCCTCATCCCCCTCTTCTGGGGGAAAGGAACCCTCTGTCCACATCTCCCCAGCTGCTGATCTCGCAGAGTATCAGCGAATCTTACTTCGAGATACAGCTCTTGCAGCAGGTTACACCATTAGGACTGAAGCCAGCAGGCGTCAGGACCCCACGGAAATTTTCTAGCTAGCAGTCTTCAGCGGAGACCGTCTCCGACGTCGGTCCTGCCCCCGACGTCAGGCGTAGTACATAAGGAGGCGGTCCCCCCATAATCCTCAGTTCTTTTACCGCCGTCAACTTCGCCAGTATCGGCCTCTCAGTCCTTTTTCTAGCGTGCGATGACCTTTAGAGCTACGACGATTTCGTCTTTCTTCACAACTTTGGATTCAGCTGATGTCCTCTCCAACTACCTCTCTGGAGGGTCACCAATCGAAGTGTGCCTGCGGCAAACAGATCCCCTTCAAGGATTCACATTCGGCTTGTGTGCGCTGCCTAGGCCTGGAACACGACACTAAGGCCTGCTCCTTCTGCCAGGGCTTCAACAGTCGCACCAGGATCTGCCACCAGAAGGCCCTTCAAGCGTTTCTCTTAGAGGAGAAACTGAAAACCATGGATAAAGAATCTTCCTCCAGGGGAGAGTCGTCTGGTAAAACCCACAAGCACTGGGATAAACACTGGGAGAAGGAAAGGCCCAGGTCCCCTGCGAGGGCCTCGGACTCCCGAAGCTCCGGCTCGCGATCAGACCGCTCTCCTTCCAGGGCTCAATCGCAGCCTCCCCCGGTTCAGGTCAGATCCTCCAGTGGTTCCTCTTCTTTGCAGCCCCTGAAGACTTCCAGGCCGTCGGCCTCTTCCACTCCATCTAAGGCCTCGTCGAAGATCGGGGAGCACCATAAGTCTTCTTCTTGCCGGCGGGACTCTGACGCCAGGTCGGTTTCCCAGCCTCCGCGTGGGTCGGATCCAGTTCCTCGCAAGACCAAGGACTTGACGTCCCTCAAACGGACGTCAGACCCAACGTCGGCCAAGCATCACCGGCGCTCCCAGGGCCGGTGACACCAACACCCGTCACCTAGGCGTTCGCCTCTGAGGGCATCGGCCAGGGGATCGACGTCGGCTACTCAGAAAGAGGCCACACCACTGTAGCCAGCGGACACCGGTCGGAAGGACTTCGTCGAGGAGGATACCACACAGCCCGAGGACTGGCGGGCGACATCGAGATGCGGGCTCCAGGAACCTTCCCAGGCGGGGAGACCCCAGGGACCTGACCCGGCGACAGGCCACCGGCGCGGAGCCCGTCGTCAGGCATGAACAGCAGAGGTAAAGGAGCTCTTTACCTTCTGGTGGGACACCATCAGAAAAGATGTGGTCTCCACCGTCCTCCTCCTACTCGACTCCGTCTCCTCCTCCTACTCCTTCGCCTACACCCCCTGCCAGCCCAAGGGCCCGTGGGAGACCGGTTGCCAACCCCAAGGCACACACCACCTCCTGGGGCAGATCCTCAGAAAGGAAGACCTCCTCCAGATCCACCTCAGGGTCACCCAGTCCCAAGAGACCCAGGCGGCGCGTGTACACCCCGTCTGGGGAGGATTCTAGATCTGACACCTCAGGGCTCCAGATCTCCTTCTCCCATCAGCATCCCTCTCCGAACCCACACGACCTACCCAGGTCTCCTCCGGATGATCCCTCTTTCGCGGAGATCATGAGGCACATCCAGGAGAATATGGGGTGGGATGCTGAAGAACTTGACCCCAAGAGACAACGCCTTGCCCGCTACCTTTGGCAAAAAGACCCGAAGCCTGTGGTAGTGCCGCCCTTGGTGGATACCTTTGCGGACGTCACCAAGGCCGCCTGGAAACGTCCGCATTGCACTCCAGCAGTGCCGAAGAAGGCTGACCGCCTATACAAGGCCCCTAGGGAGGACCAGTATCTGGCGAACCATCCTCTGGCTGACTCTCTGGTCATCACTGCCTCGCATGACCGGTCTCGGAGACCTCAGCATTTGAGCACACAGCCACCGGACCAGGAATCCAAGCAATTGGATGTCCTGGGTAGGTGCACGTACACGGCTGCAACTTGCGGTCACTGAATTACCTCACCCACATGGTTCAATTCCAGAACGCACTGTGGGAACAGGGACAGGACCTGATCGAGAAGATGCCCAATGGTGACCAGAAGGAGGAGCTCTTGAACCTCCTCCACACGGGTTCGGATGTTGGGACCCAGGTGCTCAGAGCCGCATATGATTCTGCGGACTCTTCAGCCAGAGCTGCAGCCTCAGGCATGTATCTCCAGAGACACTCTTGGCTCCGTGTCTCCGGTTTTACCCCGGACGTCCAGAAGAACATCTTAGACGTCCCTTATAACGGCGAGGTCACTTGGGTGAAGCCTCCCGAGAGTAATCACCAGACTTCAGGAGCGCAGGAAGGCAGTCCGATCTGCTACAGGCCATGTGAGTCTCGGCTCAGCTCCTTTCATGGAACCAGGAGCCGCTTCCGTGACCCGGCTACAAAGGCAACAGCCACGTTCGGCCAACAGCAGAGGGCACTTCACCCGCAGCCCAGGCCAGCCATCTCAAGCAGAGGTCAATGATTTGCAAGTCGGCACAGCCTGCTGGATCAAACGCTGCCACAGCATGATTCCTTCCCGGCCCCTGCCCCTCCTCAGGATCAACAGGGGAAAGAAAGTCGGGGGTCGCATCGCACGCCACTTGCCAGGGTGGCAGTCGATCACCACTGACAGGTGGGTTCTGCAACTGGTCAAAAAAGGCCACTATATAGAATTTGTAGGCAGTCCACCCACAAGACCTCCCCTGCTTTCCGATATTCGGGTCAGCATGCCCTGCTTTCAGTACAGCAGGAGTGCTCAGCGCTTTTGGAAAAAAGAAGTCTTAGAGCACGTTCCAGAGAACCAGAGAGGACTGGTGCTACTTTCTTACTTCTTCCTGGTTCCAAAGAAACAGGGGACCTCCGTCCAATACTGGACCTCACGACCTCAACCTGTCGGTTGTTTACAAACGCTTCCGCATGGTGACCCTTCCGGGCCTAATTCCCATGCTGAAGCAAGACACCTTTGTGGCGTCTTTGGACATGCAGGACGCCTACCTGCATATTCCAATTGCTCAAGCGCACCGGAGGTTCTTGCACTTCGAGTTTCAGAGCCGCCATTATCAGTTCCGAGCTCTTCCCTTTGGGCTGTCATCGGCACCTCGCGTATTTACGAAGTGCATGGCGGTCATAGCGGCGTCTCTAACGAGACAAGGCCACTACGTGTTCCCATACCTGGATGACTGGCTTCTCATGGCGCCCTCCAGGGATGCACTGATGACGGCCATTCACTGCACCCAGTCCCTTTTTCAATCACTGGGTATTCTCATCAACTACGAGAAGTCACTCTTGGTGCCGTCTCAGAAACTGCAGTTTATAGGAGCAGTTCTGGACACCGTCAGAGGAAAAGCTTTTCTTCCCTTGGACAGAGCGGAACACATCAGATCCCTCATCAGGGACTTGTCGATGAAGAAGACCGTCCTGGCCAGATCGGTCATCGCCTGCTTGGACGTATATGCGGCCATTGCAACAGCAATCGCTGTAGCGTCTCCCATGCGGTAACCCAGTGGATGCTAAGGTGCAATGGGACCAAAGGCAAGACCATCTGCAGCAGCCAGTCTGAATCACGAATGCCGTGGTCGGGATTGGCAATGGTGGCTAAATCGGGGAACCTCTCTGCGGGGTTCCCTTCTGCGCCGTCCTCGGCTGTGGCACTCTCCACAGGCGCCTCCCGGGCTCAGGTGGGGAGCACACCTGGACGGTGTTCGGTCTCAGGGCCTGTGGACAGCCCAGGAGTCTCACCTCCCACATCAACATTTTGGAAATGAGGGCAGTCCTTTATGCTCTCTGCAAGCCTTCGATCGGAGATTCCACCGGGTACACTCTATTACAAACAGACAATACCGTGGTGATGTATTACCTCAACAAACAAGGAGGCACTCACTCCTACCCACTTTGCAGGAGGCCATGAGTGTGGGAGTGGATATTACAACGGCGCCAAACCTAATTGCAGTACATGTCCGGTGTGGACAACACGTCATGAGACAATCTGAGCCGATCTTAGGCCAGAGTCCATGAGTGGGAACTTCTACAGGAGGTGGCAGAGGATCTGTTTCACAGATGGGGCACTCCAGAGTTGGACCTTTTCACGTCCCCATCCAACGCAAAACTGCCTAATTTTTGCTTGCTAGATCAGGGCCTGGTGTTTTCTGGTGAGACGTGTTGTCCCTCTCCTGGGCAGGCAGATTCCTCTATGCCTTCCCTCCTTTCCCGGTTATCCAGAGAGTTCTCTTAAAACTTCGCAGGGAGCAAGCAACGCTCATTTTGATCGCGCCTTTCTGGCCCAGACAGATTTGGTTCCCTCTTCTGCACCAGCTATCCCAGGAACCTCCAGTTCCTTTGCCAATCAGCTCCCATCTATTGTCTCAGAAGGCGGGTTCTTTGGTCCACCCAGACTTACGTTCATTGAACCTGCACGCTTGGCTCCTAGAGACATAGCCATGATGCGATATGGGGTCTCGAAAGAAGTGGCAGACGTACTCTCTGCTGCCAGAAAACTGGCAACCCACGTAACGTATGCCATGAAATAGCGTAGATTCTGTTTGTGGGCTCAAGCGAGCGGTTTTTCACTGTTAGACTGTCCCAAAAAGCTGGTTCTGGACTACCTGCTTTCTCTTTTCCACTCCGAACTGGCTTACTCCTCGATTAAAGTGCACCTTTGTGCAATTTCTGCTTACCATACCCCAGTAGGCCATTGGACGGTGGCCCAGCTGGATACTACTCATGCCTTCTTAAGGGGAGTCCTCCACCTTAGGCCGCCCATCAAGGACCCAATTCCTCCTTGGGACTTACCTTTCGTCCTGGAGCAGCCTACGCTGCCGCCTTTTGAACCAGCCGCGGATTGCGATCTACGTTTTCTCTCTTGGAAAACGTTATTTTTAGTTGCTGTTACTTTGGCGAGAAGGATTTCGGAGTTGCTTGCTCTTATGTGCAAAGAGCCTTATTTGGTTTTCCCTCAGGACAGGGTATCCCTAAGAACCAACCCAAAGTTTTTGCCTAAGGTGGTTTCAGCCCTCACCCTTAACCAGGATATTGATTTACCAGTGTATTTCCCAAGGTACACTAATCGAGGAGAAGCCCTTCTGCACACCCTTGACGTGCATCGGTGCCTCAGATACTATCTGACCAGAACCAAACAGTTTCGAAAGGCGGACCAACTTTTCATCTCCTTTGCTCACAGGATGAAAGGAGCTCCTGTCTCCAAGCAGTCATTCTCGAGGTGGCTCATTCAGTGCATCACTTTCTGTTAGGACAAGCACAATAAACCCTTACCAGGTGCGGTCAAGGGTCATTCCACAAGAGGGGTGGCTACTTTTGCAGCGTTAAAGAATGTCTCCAGCTCAGCTGTTTGCGCTGCAGCTACTTGGAGCTCTGTGCATACCTTTATCAGGCATTACAGTCTGGACATTGCATTGAGGCGAAGAGCGGGGTTCGGTCTAGCCGTCCTTCAGGGACTTCTGTTCTAGGCTTGAGTAATATCGAGATCTCTACCTTTCCTCCTCCCAGTGGTGCACGATTGCCACTATTGCTTGGAAATCAGTCCTAATGGTGTAACCTGCTGCAAGAGCTGTATCTCGAAGTAAGATAGTACAGTTACGTAAGAACTTACCGTAACAGTAGATCTTTGAGAACAGCTCTTTGCAGTACCACCATCCCCTTTTTGGAGGTAGTTCGTAGTCAAACTCCCATTTTATGGGAGGGGACATTCCTATTCAGTAGTCTTTGCCATCTGGTGGCGGATCCTCGGTCTCCTCTTCTGATGTCATCCAGCAGTCGGCGGGAGAACTGAGGATTATGGGGGGACCGCCTCCTTATGTACTATGCCTGATGTCGGAGGCAGTCCCCGCTGAAGACTGCTAGCTGGAAAATTTCCGTGGGGTCCTGACGCCTGCCGGCTTCAGTCCTAATTGTGTAACCTGCTGCAAGAGCTGTTCTCAAAGATCTACTGTTACGGTAAGTTCTTACGTAACTGTACTTTCCTCGTGAGGATGTTGGAGGACCTGCACATCACCCCACCCACACAGCACAATCCAGAGCACTCAATGCGCGCCTTTCTAGGCGATATCAGTGCGGACACCCTTGTGGTGCACCCCTGGCCTGCTCCCTTTCGGGAGGCGTCGATGTGTTTCTGGCAGAGACCCTTTTCCAGAATCCCAGCCCCTAGGGATCTCTGCCAGCGGTATTGTGCCCCCGAGTCTCCAGGTTCCATGCCTCATCCTCAGTCAGGATTGAGTCAGCTGGACACTCCTGATGGGCTTCGCGCCCCTCACCGTGACTGGCCCCCAGATCAAGATTCTATGGATTTTGACTTCTGGGGGAGGAGGACGTTCTAATTGGCACAGTTGCTGCTCTCTATTTTAGCACATCAGGCCCACTATGCTACCTATGATAGGTTCCTATGGTCTAGGCTAGGTCAAATCCTAGCCGCTTTGCCTGACATGGAGGTAACCAGACGAGCCATTGCACACTCTGCACGTGGCCTGGAGCCAGCAAGGTACCAAGTGAGGGCATCTTACGACGCCAACAAGGTAGCTTCCAGGGTCGTAGGGACAGAGATCTGCTCTAGGCGGATGGCATGGCTGCGTCTTTCCCGGTTGTCACCCTTGGCCTGGCGTAGGGTGATTTCCTCCCCCTACCAGAGAACCTGTCTTTTCTCCCGTAGGGTGAGATGGCGTCTGTCGGGGCAACTTACTACTCCTTCTGAGGAGTTCCTGTCTCACTCTCCCCACTCTCGGGCCTCTCCAGGCCCATGAAGGTTCTCTCTCTTGGTGTACCACCCACTGAGAGCTAAGGGACTTAGTCCTTTGAGGGTTAGGGCCCCCTTGAGAGCTCGGCACTCACCAAAGGTGGTGAATGGTGAGAGATTGACACAGATAAGATGTAGAGTGCATTGCCACCGTGAATTCTGATCTTTCTGTGTCTTCTCATTCATCCTAATCCATCCCTCCATCCCCTGGGGCCTCAGTCTCTAGGTCCCCTCCTCTCTGTGCCCCCTCCATCGCCCCCCTCCTTTCTGTTTAGTCAGGAGTGGGGTGACTTGGGGCACATAGGGGGATAATTTTCTCTAGGGTTAGAGTGGTCAGGATGGGGGGCATTCCTTCTTCAGTGCCTCGGCTCCACCCCTGTGGGGTGGGGGGTTGGTAGTTGCCCTCCTTTCTTTTCTTTACCCCGTCAACTTTCTCTGATTTCCTTGTCCTTTGGACACAACCTCAATTTAATTTAAGAAACTAGGTTTCTTACACACACAAAAAATATTTCTTTTGTGGGGGGAGATATCCCCGTATCCTGTCTTTTTTTCCAGAATAGCCGATGATTCTGCTTATGTTGGAGTTATTGCCAGTGATTCTGTGCCTTGAATTCTGGCCGTTAGCCTTTTGGCTACTCCTTCACTGTTCCTATACAATTTGGAGACAGGTCATGGTTCCAGGGTATGTCCCCCCACTCCATCCTTATTGCTAAAATCATTAACCCTCCCTCCCTCTTCCTTTTCTACTTCCAGAAATTGGGGCCCGTACCCAATCTCCTTAGTTTTTCAAACTTATTCTCTCCTCTCAGTCGTTTATTTTTCCTTTTAGTTTATATATCTTTTCCTTAGTCTGTCCCTTGGACTTCCTTGTCCCTCCTCCCAACCCTTTTCTCACTCTATGGTGACTCAGAACTGGCAGGAGGGCGGAGCTGACAACACCTAATGGCCAGCCTGCGAGCGCCATGCAGTGCGTCGGCCTCGAGGGCGGTGCCGATGGTGCGTCGACTCTGCCCATCCAAAAAAAAGCTCCTGCGGAGTCGTGACCTCCGGGCAGAACCCAAAGGTGATGAATGGTGAAGATACACAGAAAGATCAGAATTACAGTAAGTATGTAATTTCCATTTACTGTGACTCATTTGCTTCTGCGAACGAGCTAAATGCGTTTTTCACTGAGTTAAACAAATTCGCTATTTCCAGTCGAGGCCTGGAGCCAGCAAGTCACCAAGTGTGGGCATCTTATGACGCCAACCAACTCAGTAGCCTCCAGGATTGTGGGAACAGTGGTCTGCATTAGGCAGGTGGCATGACTCCACCTCTCCTGGTTGTCACCCTTGGCCTTGTGTAGGGTGACTGCCTCGCCATTCTGGGGGGATCTAATTTTTTTTCCTGCAAGGCTATGTGAGAGCTGTTGGGGCGTGCTTCTCCTGCAGGCCAGGAGTCTTGACCTGACCCTGACCAGTAGCGGGTCTGGCCAGATCTGTGATGGGCCCCCTCCTTTTGTGAGACCCCCACAAGAGGCTGAGAGATAGTCTTAGCTCTCAGGGAGGTGCCAGCGCCACTTCGTGGTGCTTGGTACTCACCCACCATTGATGAATGGTGAAGATTGATACAGGTAAAACATGAAAATGATGTACCTACTGTAATTCTTGATCTTCCTGTATATCTTCACTATTCATCACTGCTTCCTGCCCTCCATCCCCTCTTGTGCCCCAATTTCCTAGGCAGTGCCTCCACCCTGCTTGCCTTCCTCTCAATTGAGTCCAGTTGCAGGTACAATCCTGCTGGCACCTCCGGGTTCCCTGTCACTTCGTCAGAAGCACCAGGGCCCCACCTCTGGGGAGAAGGCAAGCAGGAGCTCTTGCCCTTTTTTTCCTAGGAACTCCTCAGGGTCCCTCTTGGCGGTGATGGGGGACTCTCTGGATTCAAGCTGACCCAGTAGTGCTGAGGATTGAGGCGCTGGACGCCTTGCCTTGCGCCATGCTGGTAACCTGGGTTCGGGAACTCCATCCAGTCGTCAGAGAGCTGGCACGAGGGGGGGAGCAGGATTAAGCAGCCGAAAGGGAGCTCTCCTCTCCCGGGGTGGTTGTCGCCCCCTCCCCCCGATTGTTCCGCTCCCTCTGGCTGGAGGTCCGGTGGGTAGCATAGGCGGAAGGTGGCGGCAGTGTAGCAGGAGGGCACCCCGAGGTCTGGCGTGTGTGTGCCTCCACACGTGCATGCACTCCTGGGGCATGGGGACGGGGAGAAAAAAGCAGATAAAAATCTATATAGGAAAAAAAAGAGACTCTCTGGACCAAAGGGACCTTGTCCCTCGCAAGCTTTTGCCTCTTCTCTAGGAAGTACGTCCAGGCTCCCTAGCATGAGTTCCCATCACCGTCGCAGGGGCTCCGGGAACCTTTTACTTTTTTGTGGAGCTCTAACTGACTCACATTTATCCCTCACAGGTAACCCAGTCCTGGGTTACCATGGGACAGGGTCTCCTCGGATTCACCCTGAGGTGTTTGGCCTCTTCTAGAGGTTGTCATTCTTTGTCTCACCATGCTTATGGTGCTGGACATAGGGGTCAATAACGTTTCCTATGCCCAGAACCTCCCTTCCTTATGGTCTCCTCTGAGGAGACTTTTTCCTGAGGGCGGTCCTGTCCCCACCTTTTGTTGTGAGGAGAGAGGGAGTTGAGAGCAAATAACCCTTCTTCTGTGACAGACCTTGAGGATTGCAGCTGGTCTGACATGACCTTGGCATCCTGTCGGATGCTCACACCTGCTACGTGTTAACTCCTAGCTATGCCCTGGGCAGACTGTGTTCTCCTGAATCTTGAGCCCTCTTGTCTCCAGACTCCTGAGGAAAGGAAAAAAAAAAAAAAGGGGCGGTAGGCGCAGTTTAGGTCCCTTTTGGTCTGCCAGGAGAGCTTTGGGCACTCGGAGGGGATGTTCCTCTCTCTCCCACCCCCTTCCTTCATTCTTCATCTTTTCTTTCCTCCCTCCTACTCCACCCCTTCTCTTTCCCTCCCCAGCCTGCTCGGTTGTTGGGGTCCATCTCCCAAACCCTTTTATTGTCCCACACCTCCTCTTGAGGCCAGCTTATTCCTTTTTCAGTTTATATCCTTTTATTTATTTAGTAACATTTCGGATTTACACCTTTGCGCTTGGGCAGACTAGGTGGGCCATAGGCCCTTATCTGCCGACACTGTCTATGTATCTATGTAAAGCTCATTTACAACGATTCCTTGTCAGACAAAGGTGATAGGGGAGACAACTAGTAATATATACAGGAAGGAGGGGAGACATTTGCAGCTCACAAGCATTGTCTGGTAAACTATAGGTAGTACAATATGCAGATACATTCACTTTGCATAGTACAATATGCAAATACATTCATAGCTGATCACAAACAGATTAGTACAGAGCATCTACAGATATATCTGTTGCAGTCTAGCTATATGTAGCTAACAAGCATTGTCAGGTAAACTTTAGGTAGTACAATATGCAGATATTTTCACTTTGCGTAGCACAATATGTAAATACATTCACAGCTGATAACAAACAGGTTTAAACAACGCATCTGCAGATATATCTGGTCCAGTCTCAACAGAGGGGAAGAGGTAGAAGTAGGGGGAGGGTAGTTATCAGTGTGAGCGTTAAAGCAGTCAGCCCCACCTGGGGTGGGCAGCATTGGGCCGCGTAAGCTTGGGACAAGTCATGTCATGATTTGTAAGGACATTAGGTGGAGGTCAAGTCTGACACTTGCAGTGTTCTGGTGGTGTGAGGGATTTCCGTAGTGCTGCTTTGAAGTGGCCAAAGCGTGGAAGGCTTCTGATGTCATAAGGAAGATCATTTAGCCAGGTAGGGGCCCTAACTGCAAAGGCTCGCCTACCCAGAGTTGTTTTCCGGAAAGACACAGACAGGGAATGTTTTGTTCTAGGAACGTGGATATGTTGTTCATCCACACTCTTTCACATCCCCTTCCACTTTAAATCTTGCCGGAAGTCTTCAAGCTGGCTCCTCCCACCCACCCGGGTGGTATATACCTCGGCTCTGCCCCATGACTCCAGATCTTCCTTTCCGCTGGAAGATTTAGGTTGCCTCCCTCGTGCTCATGCATTTCGTAGGCCCTGGCTTTCAAAACTTCTGTTCTACTGAAATTAAAAATTATTCGAGTTAGCGATCGCCTTTTCGCATCTTCGATTATGGAAGAAAAATCTTCCCCCAGATTTCGCCGGTGTCCTTGTGGCCAAAAAATGTTGCTCACCGATCCCCTCCTCACGTGCGTCTACTGCCTTGGTGTCAGCCATGACACCTCGTCCTGCAGCTTTTGTTTGGCCTTCCATCCTGACGACCGTCTTGCATGTTTGAAACTGGGGAGACCGGAGAAGAGGAACCCTCCGGTGAAGTCCAAGGAGGCTAGGCGGGTGGTTTCCGAAGCTGCATGATCCGCCGAACAATTGAAATGCATGCAAGCGTTCGAGGAAGAAGCCACTCGTGCTGCAGACTCTCGAAGCTTCTTCGTTCCACTCAGCCTGGGCTCCACCTTCTCGGGCTCCTTCAGGGAGTTGTGCCAATCTCTTCCCACCATGGGAGAGGCGCCTGCGGGCTTGCACTCCTCCCGATCCCGTAAGCGGGAGAGGGAACCGAGCAAGCCTTCATCTCGGCGAAGGCGCTCTTGGGACCAGGAGAGATCTCAGTCTCAGGAGCATGCGGTCCCGACCTCGGTCGAGATCGCTTCTTCGGCCACCGGCTTCACGGATCTTCCGTTGGGCCAGCTGACCGAGGATGCGGCTGATGAGGTCGAGAGTGTTTTCGACCTAATCGACCTGCTGTCGCCGACACTAGTCGATGACTTATTAGAGAGGACTCCGGTCCTTGTCTTCCCCGACGAGGAGACCCAGCCCGCTGGTGTCCCCATCGAGGACCCGGTTCTGGATCCTAAAAGTCATAGTTCCCGCTGGTGTCTCCTGAGTGACCGAGTCGGCCCGCCTGATCTCGTTGGTCTAGAACTCCCTTGTCCGAAGGCCGAGGAAGAGCCGTGTCGCTCAAAAGGCGTAGCGTCGCCGGTGTTCTCGTCCTCCTTGGATGAGGAGAGTTCAGGTGAAACTCCGGTATGAGGGACCTCATGTGGCAACAGCTGATCTTGTCCAGGCACAAGCCTACTCCAGCTTCTACCCCAGCCATTACTTGGCTTTCGCCTCCTAGGCCGAAGCCGACCCCTTCAGAGCCAAAATCTTCGGTTCCCTCGCCCGCGGGTCTGGCAAGACCACCTGTTCGGCCTAAACCAGTCTCTCCACTGATCATAGTGGAACCACCACCTAAGCAGCCTGTGGGAGGGGTTCCTTGCAAAGAAAACAGACCAGACTCCTGGCTTCCCCGGTGTTTGTCGGTCACGGTCACCCCGGACTGCTCTTTGCATCTCGAGGGTGATTTGGGCGGCAGGCTGCTGTATCCAGATTCATCGGATTCGGATGTCACCGTGCTTCATTCTCGTCCTGGGGATGATGAATCATCCGTTGGCTTAGGGATGGAGGAAGGCCCTTCCTCCTTCCAAGGCATCCTTCGCCTCATCTCTGATTCCACAGGGATGCCCCTGGAGCCCATCCAGAAAAAGGCGGAGTACCCTCTTACGGACATCCTGAAAAGAGGGGATACTCCGACGGAGGCCTTTCCTGTGGCCAAGGCCATTGTTGGTCCGGCCCTTGAACTCTGGCAGTGTCCTCCCTCCTGCCCAGCTCTGTCTGCCCGCATGGCCCGCAAGTACGCGGTTCCCATGGGGTCCCTTGCGAGGTTCACAGAACACCCTTCAGCCGAGAGCCTGGTGACCGCCTCTGTGTTCAGGTGTACTGGCAGTTCTGCTGACACAGACCGACCTCCTGATAAAGAGTCCAAGCTCTTGGACCATTCGGCTAGGAAGGTCTATGCGGCCTCCTCCTTAGGCCTTCATTAGGCAAGTTTGGCCGTCATCATGGTGCACTTCTCTCACACCCTTCTCAGGTCGTTAGATGAGGTCCTCCCACACCTTCCCGCGGACATGCAGACCACGGTCAAGCAGGACCGAGACCAAGGCCGAGCTGTTGCCAAACAGCAGCTCCAGATGGCCTTGGACATCGGGGACTCTCGTGCCTACTCGATGGCCGCCGCAGTTACCTCTCGCTCCGGGGCTTGGCTGAGGCTCTCCTCCTTCCCGGCGGATACTCAGCACAAATTAGCTGACATGCCCTTCCTTGGGACCGACTTGTTCGGCCCAGAAGTGGCCGGTGACCTCCAGCACACAGAGCAGTCCAATGCCATCTTGGACGCTACTTCTGCCAAGAGTTCTTCGGGCAAGAACCAGCAGAAGAAGAAGAAGCCCTTTCAGCACTCTTCCCCTGTGGTTCAGCAGTCCTCCTTTCAAGGGGGACAGCAGCACCAGCATCAGCAGTAGGCTCAAGCTTGGCACCCTCAGCCCAAGCCTGGACTCCAACAGGCCCATAAAGGAGGCCGAGGCTCAGGTCCTGGAGCCTCCTCCTCCTCCAATCCTGCTCAGTGACGGGGTTGGAGCTGCCACCCTTACTCCCATCACACCAGCTCTGGGTCATCCCATGGGGGGCTAGCTCCGTCACTTCCTTTCCGCCTGGTCCGTCATCGTGTCGGACAGGTGGGTTCTCTAAGTGGTCTGTCGGGGACTGCCTGTAGAATTCGAGCAGTACCCACCCAGCCGAGTCTGTGCCCTTCGGAAAGAATGGATTTCCGCGCACACCCAGTCGGCTCTTCGAGACGACATCGCTCAGCTCCTCCTCAAGGAGGCAGTAGCTCCAGTGGCGGATCCTCCAGCAGACCCAGGCTTTGTCTCCAGGTACTTCCTGGTGCTCAAGCGGATGGGGGTCTGGCTCCCCATTCTAGATCTGCACGACCTGAATCAGTATCTCAGGTCACACACCTTTTGGATGGTCAGGCTGTCCCAGATCATAATATCCTTGGAGCAAAACATGTGGTTCTGTACACTGGATCTATGGGACGCGTTCTTTCATGTCCCAATCCATCTGTCCCATCAGCGGTTCCTCCACTTCATGGTCAAAGGGACCCTGTATGAGTTCCAAGCCATGCCATTCGGACTTGTCATCGGCCCCACGGGTCTTCACCAAATGCATTGCAGTGGTGGCAGCCCATCTATGGCATCGGGGGGGGGGTGTCAGAATTTACCCCTACCTTAACGATTGGCTCCTAGCAGGTTCCACCCAGCAGGAGGTGGAGAGGTCCAGGGATCTGGCCCTCCAGACCTGCTCTCAGCTCGGTCTCCTGATCAGTGAAGCCAAGTCGGAACTCGTGCCTTCTCAGGTGATGGGCTTCATCTGGGCAGAGCTTGACTCTTGTCAAGTCAGAGCTTGGCTCCCGGTGGACAGGGCAGAGGTTCTTTCCTCCTTTGCCCAATCATTTCTGGTTGGGCACTTACCAGGCTTTCTCGCTTCTAGGTTACATGGTGGTGGTGTGCACCTTCGCCCAGATCCCAAGTTGGGCCGGTTGCATCGCCCCTCCAGTGGGAGCTGGGCCCTTAGTGGACTCAGCGCCAGGTCATTTTGACCAGTTGATCACTGTAACCCAGAAGATGTGGAACGCTCTCCAATGGTGGACCGTCCCTGACCGGTTGCAGGAAGGGATCCCATTTGTCTGCCCTGAGCCAACGGTCGTCCTTACGACCGATGTCTCTCTCATGGGCTGGGGGGCCCACATGGGGATAAAAGGGCCCATGGGCTCTGGACCCCCGAGGAGTCCCGATGCCACATCAACCTGATGGAGCTCAGAGCAGTCTGGCTGGCACTGTTAGCTTTCGCTCCTCAGCTCTGGGGTCAAGTAGTTCAAGCCCAAACGGACAATACCACGACTATGTACTACCTCAACAAACAGGGCGGCACGCACTCCCGTCTGCTATACAAGGAGGCGCTCGGCATCTGGACCCTCGTGAGCCGATTGGAGGCGGATCTCCTAGCCATCCATGTGGCGGGAGCCTCGAATCATCTGGCAGATGCTCTCAGCCGCTTGGGCCAGACATCCCATGAGTGGTCTCTCCATCCAGAGGTAGCTTACAGCCTCTTCTCCTGTTGGGGCAAACCGATGGCGGACCTGTTTGCCTCCAGGGAAAACACCAAGCTGAGGCTGTTTCATGCTTGCCTCCCTCAGCAGGGCTCGCTGCAGGGGGATGCCTTCTCGAGGCCATGGACTCCAGGCCTCCTCTATGCCTTCACTCCATTTCCCTTGATCCACAAGGTGCTCCTCAAGGTGAGGAAGGACAAGGTGAAGGTGATCCTGGTAGCCCCAGACTGGCGCGGCAGTTCTGAACATCAGATCTCCTCAGCCTCAGCTGCAGAGCCCCGCAGCGGCTTTGTACATGCTCGGACCTGATATCACTCAATCAGAGGAAGGTATTCCATCCAGACCTTCAATCCCTGCACCTCACAGCCTGGTACCTGAGCGGCTAGAGTTCCAGGCTTTGGGTCTTTCCGAAGATGTCTACTCCGTGGTGGAGGCATCTAGAAAGGAATCGACCAGGAAGTGTTATGCCTTCAGATCTAAAAGGTTTTCCATTTAGTGTCATGGCAAGGGCCTGGACCCTTTGTCCTGTCCAGTGGCTAACATTCTCGACTACCTTTGGCCTCTCTCCAAAGGGGGTCTGTGGTCATCGACCCTTAGGGTGCACCTGGCAGCCATCTCGGCTTACCAGGCGCGGGCTGGTCAGCCGACGTTGGCTCAGGAGACAGTGGTCGAGTGCTTTTTCAAAGGCCTGGATCACATATCCCCTCCGTGGGATCTACTGGCAAAGCTCATGGGCAAGCCATTCGAACGGATGCACAAGTGTGCCTTGTCACACTTGTCATGGAAAATGGCCTTCCTGGTGGCTATCACATCTGCCAGAAGGACAGGGGAACTCCAGGCGCTTTCGGTGGAGTCCCCTAATCTAGTCTTCCGCAGGAACAAGTTTGTCCTATGCCCCCACATGAAATTCCTTCCGAAGGTGGTGTCAGAGTTTCACCTTAACCAGGTGTTGACTCTGCCAGTGTACTACCCGAATTACACCTCGGAGGCCGAATACAGGCTCCATACCTTGGACCTGAGACGTGCTCTCTCCTACTATAAGGAGAGCACGACGGAAATTCGGGGAGAGGTTTGCCAACTGTTTGTCACCTACGCTGAAGCCGCTTCTGGCAGACCTGCAGCTAAATGGACCATTGCAAGGTGGATTACATCATGCATAGGTCTGTGCTATGAGTTGTCGGGCAAGGAGCCTCCCATTCTACCCGCCATCCTGCTGCATTGTTGGCTGCTTCCAGGGACATCCCTATCCAGGAAATCTGTCGGGCTGCTACCTGGAAGTCAGCAAACACCTTCATCACCCACTACCACATCGACCTTGAGTCACGCCGGGATGCTGTTTTTGGGGCCTCAGTTCTCCAATCTCTGTTTCCTAAGTAGGGGATGTGCACCTTGCCTCCCTCCTCCTGGAGAACTGCTAGGAGTCTGCCAAAGAGTGTGGATGAACAACATATCCACGCTCCTAGAAGAACAGGTTACTCGCCTGTAACAGTAGTTCTAGGAGTGGTATATGTTGTTCATCCACACGGACCCAACTGACCTCCCCAGCTGCGGACGCACACAACCTGGCTTCCAACAGGCTAAGAGCTGCCGTCATGGGGCGGAGCCAAGGTATATACCTCCCGGGTGGGTGGGAGGAGCCAGCTTGAAGACTTCCGGCGAGATTTAAAGTGGAAGGGGACATGCCAAAGAGTGTGGATGAACAACATATACCACTCCAAGAACTACTGTTACAGGTGAGTAACCTGATCTTCCTGGACTAAGTCTCCATCACTCATTCACACTATTGGGATTGTGTCGGAGGCGCTAGGACCAAGTGGGAGCCAACATTTTTCAGAAGGGTTGGCACAGAGACGGGACCATGCATGTGTGGCATCGTGAGACTAGCTTGCGCCTGTGTACGCTATCTCGGCGTCGACCCTCTGACTGCCTCAGTTTCCTTTCTCCCACCATCGAGTGTGCTTGGATGTCGATGCCGCTCATCTGCCGGAGCAGCTTTTAGTGTTTAATTTAACATTTTAGTATTAATTTCTTATTTTACGAACAAGAAAAGAAGATTATGAAGAAGAAGAAAAAGAAATTCTCACCTGCCAATGGAGTCATCCTTAGACGGTAGCGGTGACGGTAGGAAGACTTTGTTTGAAAGTTGTTATGGCAGAGGGGCTATGTCGGTCCGCTGCCCTTTGATAAACAGGGGAGGGCGACTACAGACAGTCCTGTGCTTGGGAGGGGAGGACAGTCCACCGAAGCACGAATTAGCTGTTCCGGGGATCCGGCTCCGCTTAACCTCAAGCTCTTCTTCCTCGTTGGGGGAAGAAGAAACTGTGCCGCTTGAGGTTGCCCTCTGGTATGTCTGCATGAGGATTGTTAGTCAGGAGGGGCGATAGGCTTGAACCGACTTTGGTGGGTTCCCCTTGTCCCCGCTCCTAACAACTGCATTCTTCGACTCCGGACTCCATCTCTGTCCTCATTGGAGCTCCGGTGAGCAGTTTCACCTCTGGGCTGCTCCTGTGGAGTAGGGGGTTCGACTTCTATCCAGTTTTCCTGGCCACTGTTCCTGATTTCGGGGCCTTCGGGCCTTGGAGCCACTGGACCAGAGCTGGGTCGATTGGATCAGGATGAGCTGTGCCTCTTGGTGCCTTCGCCATCGTGTCGACCCCTGTGCTCACCTCCTCTCTTTCCTTATAGGGCCAGCACGGGCACCAATTTTTCCTTCTCCCTTCTTCTCAGGATTCTCCATTGGCATTCCCACGGTGATGTTTGTCCTGGCGCCGTGCCTGACGCCATGGGTGGCGCCGCAGGTCCGGCACCGTGGCCGCTACTTTTGGTGTCAGTGCCATAGGTGGCACCGCTGCTGTTTGGGTCAGTGCCGGGAGTCGGTGCCATGGCTCGGTGCCAGGGCTCTGTGCAGCTCTGTTGGTGCTGTTGGTGCCATTCATTGCTGGCATCACTGGCGGTGCTGTGGTTGTCTCGCGGTGTCACAGATGCCCGCGGGTGGCACCAGACACCCATGGGTGCTGCAGGTAGCGCCAGGCACCCACGGGCAGAACCGAGCACCCGTGGGTGGTGCTGCGGCCACCTGCAGGTGCCACAGGTGCTGCCGTGGGCACCCATGAGTGCCATGGGTGCCACTGGTGCCCTCGGGTGCCAGTGCTCCCATGGTTACCGTGGGTGCCATGGTTACCATGGGTGCCATGAGTATCATGGTGCCATGGTACCATGGGTGTCGGGGGTGCCCTCAGGTGCCATTGCTGCAATGAGTGCCGGGGGTACCTGCGGGTACCGCTGTGGGTGCCCTTGGGTGTCACCCAGGTTGGCATGGGCAGTGCTTGGTGCCCGCCTGTGCCACGAGTGATGCTGGGTGCTGCAGGGCTGCCAGTTGGTGCTGTCCGGCAGAACTAGTGAGGGATTTCCTTCTGCAGACCTCTTCTTCCGCAGAACTTGTGGCAAGATGTTTTCCACAGAATGAAGTCCTGTTCTGCGGATTATTTTTCCACACATCTTAGTGAGTGACGGTCTGCGTGAGATCTTGTGACATCCAGCAGTTTTCCACTGATTGAACTCTTCTGTACTGTTCTGCCAGTGGAATCTCTCATTCCGCTCAGCACTTTCTCGGCTCCCTATGTGGTGCCAAGCTCCTCGACATCCTTCCTGGTGGCGGAGTCTCTAGTGGCTCTGACTTAGACCTCCCTTAGGGGTCCTTCTGGGGTAGAAGTGCATCTAGATGAGTCTCTCCCTGTCCTCTGGTCAGTGATACAGCGGATGACTCATTTTATATACTGAAGGGCACACCCTCTCTATCATCAGAGTCCGTGATAGAAGATCTTTTCAGTAGTTCCTCAGTGATGGGGTCCACCATAGTATTCAGACTGCATCCGTGGACCATACACCTCTGCGTCTAGACTCTTTCAGTCGTCAAGATAATTACACTCTGTGGAACATTCTAATTCAGTGGTCGGGAGCCGCACAGACTGTTCTGCTCCTTTGATAGAGGTATAGAGCCCACTTCTGATACTGCCCCTTTGGTGGCTTCTTCCGAACAGGTGGTTAGCATCTCTTCAGCTGTGATTATTAGTCCGATCACAGTTTCAGTTTTGGATGGTCAGGCTCCTCCTGCCCCTCAGAGGGATGACATCTTCGTCATTTTTGTATCAGGCAATACTTGCGAGATAGCAGCCTGAAACCTTGTCAGGCTCAGACTAATGGTAAAAAAAAAAAAGTTACAATTATCACAGCACAGGACCTAGCTGATACCACACTTTTGGATCTGGTCAGGTTCTGCCTCAGCCCCTGAGGCGGTCGTCTCTGAACTACAGTAAAGAGTACCAGACGACTTCTACCCCTAGGGGGAGTCCGATCCAGTGGAGATATGGGTCATCTCTTTTCTCCAAGAGAGATTTCTCTTATTACGAGATATTTCCTAGACCTAGGCTTCTGCCCAGTCTGTTGGTCCCCCATTTTTATCAGGCTTTCTTCTCTTTTTTTTTTCTTTTTTTTTTTATATTCTCTTTTTATGCTCCCTTTCTTTCCACGGTGCTTCCTTACCTTCAGGAGTCTCCTGTGGCCTTTATACATCCCTGCTCGTTTGCCAGTTTCAGGTGCAGTCATCCCCCCATGCTGCCTTGGTTTGACCCCTAGCGGGGTGAAGGCGGGCTCCTTCCTCCCCCGAGCATCTGTTTCTGCCGGGATCCGTCAGCCTGCACTGACAGGGGCCCTGGGATCGGGGCCTGAAGCTCTGTCTACAGGGAGCACCATGGGGTCTTTTTCCTGCTGTTTCGAACAGCCCACAGGACATCCGCATGCAAGAAGAGCCTAGGAGTGACGCACGTCACAACGTGCTGATGCTCCGGCAGACATCGTCCCTCCCTCCCTACTACATGCTGTCTTCACTGCATCTCCACCTGTGGTCACCCAGGTGGCGGTATTGCAGCGGGACCGGCATCCCACCCCACCCGGAGGAGGAGAGCAGCCTCTGGGCACTCGATCCTTCTCCCCCCAGCTGGCCCTCTAGCTGCCCAAGTCCGTTCCCGAACCCGGGGCACTGGCGCCGTGAGCGGTAGCCCTACTGCTGCGCCGGCGGGCCAACGCAGGCTTTCTTCTCTTGATCAGAGCCTCGCAGCAGCAGAAGTGACTCTTCAGCGAGTCGGAACTTAGATTCCTACTTCCTTGCTTGCTTCAACTTAACAGACGACATGCTCCTTTCTTGACCGTAGGTCAAGTAGGTCTTTTTCTGAGATAGCTTCTCAAATATTCACACCTTCGGTTCCTGCGCTCTGGTTCTGTGCCAGTCGCACATGAAGCTATCCTCTCCAAGTGCGTGACGGAGCTGTGATGTTTGTTTTTCAGCAAGGAAACTAGAGTCCTACTCCCTTCAGGGAGGCCGGAGTGAGTAGTGCCTCACTGCATTGAGTCACTTCTGCTGCTGTTCAGTCACTTCAACGAATGGGTTAGCCCTAAGTTGGTCCTGCTGTGTTCCTCCTCGACGCACATCTGCCTCTATTTGCCTTAGAAATCCAGTCCATTTTTTTCTGTCAGAATGTTTTTTCCGCAGTGGTCATGTCCTCCTGTACACTTTTCCTTTCTTCCTGAGTTCAGAGACTGCTACTACAGTTGTACACACAGGGGCAGGATGATTCCTGTTTGGAATATGCAGTGGGTAGGATCTGGTTCTACTAGACCACCACAAGAGGCTTCTAAGTCGTGCTTGGCCTTCCATCAGGAAGGTTTCAGTGACTGCATGGAAACCATTCTCCTTGATGGGCTAACCCCACCTGGACCTTCTTTTGCTCACCAAGTAAGGGGTTCAAGTGCTCCTAGACCTGTTTCTTGCAGGTCAGCCATACTTGGTAGTGGGGGTTCCATCTGTGCTTTTTGGTCTACCCTGAAGAAGTAGACTTTACCTCCAGCTCTTTCAGTTCCTGAGGTCCTTTTACATTAGATTAGTACATGTCTTTGACTCTATTAATTTTGGTCCTATACCAAATTGTGAGGCCGGGTTCTCGCCGTTCTCCTAGAGTGGTTGCGGCATCCTGGCAGAGTTTAATTTTGTGTCCATTGCAGTTGTCTGCAAAGTGGTGAGTTACAACTCACAGGCTTATCTTGTAAGCACTATATTCTAGATGCTCTTTCCAAGACGGCTCTTTTTATTAGCAGGACAGTCCTTGACTGTCCTTTTTGAGTGAACCCTATCTCCTCCACCACCCTACTCAGGGCTGTTGATTTTAGCTCGATACTCTCCCAATAGTGTGAATGAGTGATGGAGACTTAGTCCAGGAAGATATGAGAATTACGTACTTACCGTATTTGCTGATCTTCTTGGACAGTCTCCATCACTCATTCACACGCCCACCCGTCATCCCCTGGGTTCACTCATTTTCTTTCCTGATCTTCATGGTGCTATGGTTCAGGCTGTGAAGACAATGTTCTGTGACCCTTCTTGCAAGGGCCATCTGGGCGCTCTCAGGCCCAGAAACTCAGGATAAGTTATTTTCATTAGTTACACTGCACCTCCTCGGTCGAAAAGGTACTGAGGCGGTTGGAGGGTCGACACCGAGATAGCCTACAGGCACAAGCTAGTCTCATGTGCCACGATGCATGGTCCTGTCTCTCAAGCGCTTGGACTGTTCTTAAAAATATTGGCTCCCGCTTGGTCCTAGTGCCTCCGGTGCTATCCCAGTAGTGTGAATGAGTGATGGAGACTGTCCAAGAAGATCAACAATTACAATAAGTACGTAATTTCCATTTCTTACTCTCCTAGTGGTGTGCAGGGAGGGGACAGGCTGAAATAGTGCCTGTATGGAGGGAGGTGTGAGACCTTGTAGAGCCTGCTTCCCTAGCAGGCAGGTCTGGAGTTTGATTCAGTCATGGAGAAGAAGCCATTTTGTCCTAGAGTAAAGATTGCATGTGTGCAAGAGACGATCGGCATCGAGCACAAATCTACATGCCTTGTTGAGAGTTGTCTGGACTCAGTGAAGGGTGGTTTCCAAAGCCGCACCATATCCCACATTACCATAGTCAGGGACTGGTAGGATTAAACCACAGACGGCCATTAGCCTGGCTTCTGGTGAGAGGCAGAACCGAAGCCTATGAAGGGTCCCTAGCTTCCTGTTGGCAGCAGAGGTGATATTATCATTGTGTTCCTTGAATTATAGAAATTCTTCAGTCATGATCCCTAGGTATCCAAAGGAGTTCACCTGCTCTAGAGCGGTGCCAGAGCTGTTTGTTATTGTGAAGGGGAGTGTTTCTTTCTTCTTTTGATGCCCTACAAGAGCATTGTCTTTGTTTTTTGTTGCTGTTGAGCACTAGTGGATTATTTTTAAATCAATCCTGTAGTTGGGTGAAGTTGTTTTGCACTTTCCTGGTGAGCGCTTCCTGGCAGGAGTCTCGGGAGAATAGTATAGTATCGTCTGCATAGAGCAGGACTTTGGATGTTGGGCAGGCATCTGGAAGGTTGTTCGCAAAGAGGCTAAACAGAAGAGGACCCAGTATGGAGCCCCGTGGGACCCCTACTGTGACCTCTTTGGTCTCAGAAATGACTACGTTGATTTTAACTTGCTGTGACTGCCCAGTCAGGTAGCTACTGAGTCAGTTAACTGTATTGGGAGAGAGAGCCCCAGGCGATTTAACCTGTGGAGCAGGAGCTGATAATCTACCAAGTCAAATGTCTTGGTTAGGTCAATAAAGATTGCACCTTTTCCTGTCCCTTTGGCTCCCTTGCCCCACCGTCCTACCCTTGTTCCTCTTATCTCTAGTTTCCCTCTCCAGCGAGCAGGAGTGAGGGTAATGGAGGGTCTGGTGTCCGATACTGGCCAACCCGTGAGCGCCACGTAGTACGTCTGCCTCAAGGGCAGTGCCGTCTCCGACGTCGGACCCTCCTCCAGATAGGAAGAAAACTTTTTAAAGCTAAAAAGCTTCCTGCGGGGTCCTAGCGCCTCAGGCTTGAACCCAGCAGTGATAAATGGTGAAGATACACAGGAAGATCAAGAATTATGGTAGATATGTAATGTTCATATGTCAGTAGTATTAACTCCCAAGCAGCGGCAGATAATCTGGGTCAGACAAAATAGAACTTCCAGTTCCTATATTTAGTGGGAATTTGGGTGGAAAGTCATTAGTCACTATTTCAGAACTCCTCAACTAATAGCAAAATTTCACGCCACCAGTGACTCTTCCTGTTGGAGAGGCTGCAGGTGTGTGGCCTCCACAGATACTCATGTATTTTGGTCTTGCCCGGTGCTCTCCCCATACTGGAAGGAGATGGGCTCTGCCGTGGCAGCTTTGATCCCAGAGCTGGGCCCCTCTACTCCAGAGTGCACCCTGCTATTGCATTTTATTCCGTAAATTAAGCAAAAACACCAGCTTTATCTTTTGGGGATCATACTGATGGCTGCAAACAAAGCTGTTACTAAATGATGGTTACAGGGTACTACCCCGCAGATTCGGCAGTGGGAAGACATTATATATGACACATACACAATGGAAAGATGATGGTCAGATTACAAATAACCTTGCTGTCATTCAGAATAGACGGACAGCTTGGTTTCTACATGTTTCTGATCACAGAACTGATCTAGTCCCATAGTGGCAGAAAGAGTGGGGAACCCTTGCTGAATCAAGCCAGTCAGTCCTATGCACCTTATATGTTTCCCCCTAACCCCCCACCCACACCCATGGAGGAGGAGGGGGGAGGGACGCTATCTCTCTCCTTCATAAACTGGAAATCCCTTGAGGGGCCTTCCCCCCCTCAGAATTGTAAGCATCCATCTGAATAACTTGAACACCACCTGTGAGAATATTAGTCTGTATGTATGTATGCTTGTGAAATAGATGCTATGAACAGTGTATCACCTTGAAAACTCAATAAAAACAAAGTTAAAAAAAATTTTTATAAGTCTTTAATCAAATCCCTTGTAATCATTTTAAAAGTTGTTGTTTAAATCCTTGATCCCATCCCATTGCATTCTTCCTGAATTTTAGAAATTAACAAGCAAAATTACATTAGGGAAATAAAGAAGGCTACATGCATGGCCAGATGTCCAGTTGTATTTAAAAAAAAAAAAGATAAGGCATCATTTATGTCCTCTTAAGAAAAGACTGACCCACTAATATCTAAAAGTTGAACACTGGTAAGTGATCTTGGCATGTTCCTCCTTTTCAGTTCAGGGTTGACGTGTTTCATGTGCACATTAAAGTCTGTTGTTTTGTTTTCCAGAACCTGGTGTTCTGTAACAACTTTTGGGCAATAGGTGGCCATGCGGATCATGTTATACGACGACGGAGATTCTCAGTCTCGACAGTGCGGCGCTGCCAGGTGACAGAGTTACCATCCTTCCTCTTCATCTCCATACCACGGGTAAGCAAAATCTTGAAAAGTTAAGTGAATGGATAGTCAGTGCAGGAAGTGTGTGATTATGCAAAGTGTCCACAGACCCAGAAGACTGAGCTGGGTTACAACTGGCCTTGTGTTTACAGCAAGGATTTCTGTCCCGTTTAAAGCAGCAGCAGCGATGTGGTTACATTTTTTTAATGCTACAGTTAACAGTCCCTCCAAACAACATCAACTTACTCTTTTTTTCTTTTTTTTTTATCCTACAGCACTGCCTTCTTTTTATTTCTAATACCCATTTAAAGCAGTTGTGCACATTACAGTGAAAATCTAGACCTATACTTTTGTAGTCTATGTAAGCAATAATACCCAACAGGGTGGGCGGTATTGTGTTATACCGGACCACCCAGGGGCATAATGAGGGCCCGACGCGAGCAAAGGGCATATAAGGCTCCGACGCCGCAGGCAAGGGCCTTATAGTCTTGAAGCCCGGTATAGCACAATACCGCCCACCCTGGAGGGTATTATTGCGCTTAGAAAATGGGCACTGTAAAACAAACTGTTTTAAAAAATTTTTATTAAAAATGACTTTAAAATAACTTTTGGAATAAAATAATTCCTCCGCCTGACTGCATTTGGGCGAATGGCAGAACTATGGTGAGACTGTAAATAATGCCATTAGTTTAGCAGGTAGACTCCCGTGTTCACTTAATGATTCTTATTAATGGTATGGTCTGTACCTTTGAATGTTTAAGCTCATGTTTTCTGATTCGGACAGTTTAGGCAATGCTGTAATGTTGAGGGGGTCATGATCAAGAAATTCTCTCTGTGAACGCGGTTTGAAAGGAACGTTCACCGTGGTTCAGATACGCGGAGTAATGGTGCTTTTAGTTAACAGCACTGTGGTTGGGAGAAAAGCTTGGTTGCTCTCTCTCTCTCTCTTCCCGACCCTGTAACAAAAACTTGAGCGTTTCTTTGTTAGTAAAGAAGAGGGTGAGACACTTATCTCTGCAGTGCTGCAAATTAGAAGCTGTTTTATTTTCGCGAGCTGACAGGCGCCCGGCTGGAGGAGCGAGAGCGTAGTCGGCTCTTGCTCTCAGAGAATCATATTATCGGTAATCGGGGCCATGGAACAAGATGTTACTTCAAATAAAAATAAATAATTGAAATAAAAAAAAAATAAAATGTAAGCAACAGGCAGTTGCCACTGAACTAAGGAGCATGGGGGCAGTAGCTGTCGCTAAGCAAGAAAAAAAAATGGCAGATATTTGAAATTCAATCAGCTGCTTTCAGCCAATGAGAAAGCAAGCTGGGCACATGTGAATGGGTGAAGGGACTGGCACTTATTATCTAGGGCTCTACTCTGTGATAGATCAGGGCTCAGACTAGGGAACTGGCCAATCAGAAGCCAGAATTTTCTATGCCCATTTTCTAAATTAGATTGTCCCTTATCTCTTGTTTTGTATACCATTTTTTTCTTGATCTTAAGTCTGCTTGAGTATTTGCTTCTCTTTTAAATGTGCTCCTTTTAATATGGCTATCCGTACATTTAATCACCATTTCAGCTGTTTTTGAACACTGATTGTCCCTATTGTCCCACAAACACTATTTGTCATTTGCAGGTTTTTATCCTACTCTCTTGCCGTGGCCTCCATAATAAAACTAAACATCTTGGTTCGGTGAATTGCTGTTTACCATCAGAAACATATGCTAGCACCATCCTTATGCATTTAGAGTATGACTCTGGTATGCACAGTCAAAGTAACCTTAGGGGGTGATGTTTAAAAAATGCTGGTGGTGGTTACATCAAAGGACACCATTAATCGCAAAACTAGTTATAAAAACTGCTTCAAAAACATGTGCTGGAATTAAGAACACACAGGTGATGGCCAGCCCGGCAGCGCTGCTGCTCCCTACGCTGATGACACGGGTTCAACATCGGATTCTGGTCACTCAGGAGGTGGCCAGTGGAGGGAGGGTTGAGCATCCCAGGGGATTGCTCTTCTCCCTTGGGGAGGGGGCAGATTGCATCCTGCTGCCTGCCACCTAATGGAGGCAAGGTGTCAGCACAGTGGGACCACTTATTCGGGGAAGGGCCTGCCCTTGGATGCCAGTAGTGTGTGTGTGTGTGTGCAGCTCCACGCGCACTTGTACATGTATCACTGCACGATGGCAGTCCTTGGGGTGACAGTCTGAGAGAAAAAACACCGTTTGGCAGGATGAAGCTAGCACCCTTGCAAGTCATGCACCACCGACCTTGGCATCACCCACGAGAAAGTGGTCATGTGTACATGGTGTGGTAAGCCCCAGAGATGGTGGGTGTTGGGGCTGGAGGATGCTAGCAGATGGGGGCCAGCTGGGTGACTGGGGAGATAAACAGAGAGTGAAAAAATACACAGCATGATGAATCTAAGGCTCTGAGGATGCCAAGAGTGCATTAGTAAACAAATACTGCTACTTTTAACCCTCTTGTTTCAGTGTGCTCAGAAGTCACTTGTCACTTTTCAGTTCATCCTGAAGGCAGGAGTGCCTTGTACCTAGGGAAAGGAATTTTTACTGTAGCCCCTTTCATATACGCTGTATACCAGAGCACCATTCAGGCCATTAATAGTTACATTAGGCGAGCATATGGTGGTGAAGTCAAATAATGGTTGCGATAGGAAGTTAAGCACATGAGAGTCGGGGTTAAGCAACTTGTTAAAGGTCATGTGGTAACTGACAGTAGTGGAATTCAAGCCTGGGCCTCCAGGTTTACAACTCTGTGCTCTAATAGTCAGGTCACACTGCTTCGTAAAACTGCTGTAGCAGACACACTCACAGCTGCAAATTAGAATGAGGAGCATTTTATTTTTGATATGTGATGTGGTGGGAGGAGCAGTTAAAAAACACAATAGGCGTGCCGGCCCTGTGGCATGGTAGGCTGAGGTACTGGATGCCTTACCTCTGTCCACAGCAACGACTCTGGTTCAAGAACGCGACCCAGGTTGCGGGGGTGGGGGTGGAGAGCAGCCTGGGACACAGAGGATTGAGCGTCTGAAGAACAGCTCTCCTCCCTCAGGGAGGGAGTTCCTGAATCTTCCTGGACATAAAGTCTTCACCACTCATTCACACTAGTGGGACTATGTCGGAGGTGCTAGGATCCAGCAGGAGACAGAAATCTTCAGGAGGGCCGGCGCCGAGGTAGGACCACGCATACGCAGCACCGCAAGGCTGGCTCACGTCAAATAGGCTATCTCGGTGTCGACCCTCCAACCGCCTCAGTTCCTTTTTCCCCGCCGTTCAGTGCATTTCAGTGACAATGTCGCTTGCCCGCCAGGAGTCAAATCTTCACGCCTATACGACAGCAGCATAGTCGTTCAGTTTTTGAAGTCTTTAGTATATTTATTTATTTAAAAAAAAAAAATGTTTAGGTTTTCGTTCAACTGACGAACAGAAGAAGTCTTCAGCCCGCCTTTGACAGAGTCGATCATGAATGGGGCCAGTGATGGTAGGGAGACTTCGCTTGAAAGCTGTTGTAGCAGCAGGGCTGTGTCTGGTCTGCCACCCTCTTTGGAGGGGAGGTCTGACCACAAGCAGTCCGTGCTCAGGAGGAAGGGTGGTCTTCCCGAAAGCACAAAAGGAAGCGGGCCCATTCCTGATCAAGGTTGGGAACCTGGCGTTGCTCAGCCTCAAACTCTTCTTTGTCCCACTGGTCGAAGAAGAAACGGTACTGCTCAAGGTTGCCCTCTGGTACGTCTACCCGGAAATCGCCAGTGGCAGGGGACAGGAAACCAATCCCAACACCGTCGGGGTCGCCTACGGTCCTGGTTCCTGGCGGCCGTGATCCTCAATGCTGGAGTCCCTCCCTGCTCCCTGGGGGGTCTTCCGGGGAGCAGTTTCATCATTGGGCCACTCTTATGGAGCAATGGGTCTGACGGTTATCCTGCTGCCCTTGCCCGTGGATCTGGCTCCAGGGTCTTCGGGCCTGGGGGACATGAAACTGCGGGCGGAGCGGTTGGGCCAGCCTGGTCGCACGACACCTTCTCCGGTGTCGTCGACACCGCTCGTTCATGCTTTTCTCCCTCACATGACTGCGGCGCAGGGGCCAGCACAGGTACTATCTTCTCCTAATTCTTTTCATTCTTTTCACTCTTTCAAGTCTCCAGTGCCGGGTTTGGGGACCCCAAGCGCTCACTCAGCGCCGTTTGTGGCTCTGCCTTCAGCTCTGGCCTTGGTGTGCCAGTGCCACATGCTGCCATGGGTGCCAGTGTTTTCGACTCCAATTCAGGGAGCACTTCCTCCTGCTCTTCTCCCTCACTTTCCTTTCTATACTATCCCTTCTGGGGGAGTAGGAGACTATATTTAATCTGATCCTGATCTGTGACTGGGGGTGATCTGGATGAGAATTTGTCCTTGGGAGGGGAAAATAAGCCATTCACTTCAGCAGAGCCTTTGGTCAAGGACCTTTCCTTTAAGTCTCTTCTGAAGAATATGAATTCCACCTTGTCTTTTCAGACTTCTGAGGTGGATCCTGGTAAGCTTTTGTACCTTCAATAGCTACATGTTCCTGAAATTCCTGTAGAATTGACCCCACCAGTGCAACCCTCTTTCGAGACACTTTTACAAATGGTGTGGGACAAACCGGCGCTTATTCCTTCTGTGGCCAAATCCATAGACAGGAAGTACGGTCCCCCTAAGGATAGACCAATCTTCCTGGACTAAAAGTCTCCACCACTCATTCACACTAATGGGACTATGCCAGAGGCACTAGGACCCCACGGGAGCCAAAAATCTTCAGGAGGGCCGGCGCTGGGATAAGACAGTACATGCGCGGCACTGCGAGACTATCTCACGCCGTATAGGCTGTCTCAGTATAGCCCTCCAACCGCCTCAGTTCCTTTTCTCCCTCTGTCGAGAGCGCTTCGATGACGACGTTGCTCGCCCGCTAGGAGTCAAGTCTTGGTCTATACGACAGCAGCTATAGCCATTCAGTACTTGGTTAACTTACCATCTTAGTGTTCTTTTCTTATTTAAGAAAAAAAAAAAGATAGTGAAGAAGAAGAAGAAATTCTCAGCCTGCCATCAACTGAGTCAAACTTTGACGGTAGTGGTGATGGTAGGGAGACTTCATTTGAAAGCTGTGATGGCAGTGGGGCTGTGTCAGGTCTGCCGCCCTTTGCGGAGGGTGGGGGTCTGACCACAGGCAGTCCAGTGCTCAGGGATGGGGGGGGAGGTCAGTCCTCCCGAAGCACAAATTTAGTGGTTCTGGGACCCGGCTCCGCTTGACCTCGAGCTCTTCTTCCCCCTGTCGGAGGAAGAAGAATCGTTCTAGGATCGTGGATATGTTGTTCATCCACACTTATTGGCATGTCCCCTTCCACTTTAAATCTTGCCGAAAGTCTTCAAGCTGGCTCCTCCCACCCACCCAGGTGATATATACCTCGGCTTTGCCCCATGACACCAGATCTTCCTTTCCACTGGAAGATACAGGTTCCCTCATGCTCTCAGCATATCAAATGCCCTGGATTTCAAATTGTCGGTTTTTACCAAAAATTAAGCTCGTTACAGTTAGCGATCGCGCTTTTGCTGTCTCGACTATGGAGGACAAATCATCCCCCGGATTTCCCCAGTGCCACTGCGGCCAAAAGATGTTGCGCACCAATCTTCACCTCTCGTGCGTTTACTGCCTAGGTGTCGGCCATGACACCTCGTTGTGCAGTTTTTGCCTGGCTTTCCATCCCAACGTCCTGGACGACCGCAAGGCACGCTTGAAGCTGGGGAGACCGGAGAAAAGGAACCCACCGGTGAAATCGAAGGAGGCTAGGTGGGCGGTTTCTGCGAACGCGTGCTCCACCAAACAGCTGGAACAGATGAAGGCCTCTGAGGAGGAAGCAGCTCGTGCTTCAGCCAGCCAAAGCTTCTTCATCCTGCTGAACCAAGGCTCCACCTTTACGGGCTCCTTCAAGGAGTTGTGCCAGTCTCTTCCCCACTTGGGATGAGGCGCCCTCGGGCTCGCACTCCTCCTGTTCTTGGAAGACAGATAAGGACCCGGTGTCTTCGTCTTGGCGAAGACGTTCTTGGGACGAGAAAGGTCCGAGTACCAGGAACACGTGATCTCTACCTCGGTCGAGATTGCATCCTCGGCCACCGGCTTTTCGAGACTTCTGTCTGGCCAGGAGACCGAGGAGGTGGTTGATGATGTCGAAGTTATCCTCAACCCCATCGACCCCTTGTCGCCGGCTTTGCCCGATGACTCTCTTGAACGGACTCCGGTCCTGGTCTTTCCAGATGAGAAGACCCAGCCTGCTGATGTCCCCATCCAGGACCTGGTCCCTGACCCTCGGGTCTCACCAATCCCAGTGTCTCCCGATCGACCGAGTCAGCCTGCCCAGTGTCGGTCTCGGTCCAGGACCCCCTCGGCCGAACGACTGAGGAAGAGCGACAATCGCTCAGAAGAAAAGGCACCGCCACAGGTCCTCATCCTCCTCGGACGAGGAGAGGCTCTGGCAGAAACTCCATCGGTGCTATGAAGACCTTATGTGGCAACAGCTGATTCTGACCGGGCAGAAGCTGGCTCCGCTGCCTACCCCGGCCATTGCTTGGCTCTCGCCTCCTAGGCCGGAGCCGACCCCTTCAGAACCGAAGCCACCGATTCCTCTGCCCATGGGGCTGGTCCGTCTCTGTTCGCCTATTCTGGTCTCTCCACCAATCCGGGTGGAACCACCGCCTAAACAGCCTCGAGGAGGGGCTCCCACGAAAGAGGACCGACAGGACACCGGGCTTCCCCGACGTCTGTTGATTACTGTCACCCCAGATCGCCTACAGTTTATCGAAGGCAACCTAGGCAGGAGACCACTATATCACGATTCTTCGGACTCTGACGTCACCGGACTACACTCGCATCCTGGGGATGACGAGTCGTCCATGGGCGTAGGGATGGAGGAAGGCCCTTCCTCTTTCCAGGGTGTTCTCCACCTCGTCTCTGATTCCACTGGGATGCCCCTGGAGTCCATCCAGAAAATGGCAGAGTACCCTCTCACTGATATCTTCAAGAGAGGGGATGCACCGACGGAGGCCTTTCCTGTTGTTGGCCCGGCCCTCGAACTTTGGCAGCGTCCTGCTTACTGCCCAGCACCATCTGCCCGCATGGCCCGCAGGTACGCAGTGCCCATGGGGTCCCTTGTGGGGTTCACAGAGCACCCTTCTGCTGAAAGTCTGGTGACAGCCTCTGTGTTCAGGCGTACTGGTTGTTTGGCCGACACTGACTGACCCCCGGACAAGGAGTCCAAAAATATGGACCACTCTGCCCGTAAGGTCTATGCAGCCTCTTCTCTGGGCCTTCGTTAGGCCAGCTCGGCTGTTATAATGTCACACTTCTTTCATGCCCTTCTTGGGTCATTAGACGGGGTCCTTCCCCATCTCCCAGTGGACATGCAGACCATGGTCAAGCAGGTCCAGGACCAGGGCCAGGCTGTTGCTAAACAGCAGCTCCAGACGGCCTTGGACATCGAAGATTCTTGTGCCCACTCACTGGCAGCCACAGTGGCCTCTCGCCGCAGGGCTTAGCTGAGGCTTTCCTCCTTCTCGACGGATACTCAGCATAAGCTTGCTGACGTGCTCTTCCTGGGTACCGACTTGTTCGGTCCTGGAGTGGCCGGTCACCTTCAGCGTATAGAGCACTCCAGTGCCACCTTGGATGCTACTTCTGCCAAGGGTTCTATGGGCAAGAACCAGCAGAAAGGAAAGAAGCCGCTTTGGCACTCTTCCCCTGCAGTCAGGCAGCCCCCCTATCAAGGAGGTCAGCCTCGTCAACAGCAGCAGCAGGCTCAAGCTTGGCGCCCTCAGCCCAAGCAGGGTCCTCAGCAGCCCCGTAAAGGAGGCCGAGGCTCAGGTCCTGGGGCCTCATCCTCCTCCTCTAAGCCTGCTCAGTGACGGGTTGGGGGTTGCCACCCCTACACCCGTCACGCCAGCTCTGGGTCCTCCCATGGGGGGTCGGCTCCGCCACTTCCTTTCCACCTGGTCCGCTATCACTTGAGACAAGTGGGTTCCCAAAGTGGTCGGTCAGGGACTGCCTCTAGAATTTGAGCAGTACCCTCCCAGCTGAGCCCGCGCCCCTCGGAAGGACCGGATCTCCACATGCACCCAGTTGGCTCTTCGAGACGACGTAGCTCAGCTCCTCCGTAAGGAGGCAGTAGCTCCAGTGCTGGATCCTCCAACAGACCCAGGCTTTGTTTCCAGATACTTCCTGGTGCCCAAGCAGATGGGGGGTTGGCACCCTATCCTAGATCTCCACGACCTGAATCAATATCTCGGGCCTTGCACCTTTTGGATGGTCACTCTGAACCAAATCATACCATCCCTGGAGCGAAACGTGGATCTTCCTGGACATAAGTCTCCACCACTCATTCACACTATTGGGATCTGCGCCGGAGGCACTAGGACCCATCTGGAGCAAACTTTTTGCTGGCGGGTCAGCGCCAGAGATGGTGCCACGAGGCACGGCACAGCGAGCCTCAGCTTGCGCTGTAATGACTATCCTCGCGGCCACCCACAAATACCAGTTCCTTTTTCCGCCGAGTGCTTTCAGTGATGACGGCTACACTTCGCCATCGAGTCAAACTTCAAACTAACAGCATAGTTTTCAGTTTTGTTATTTGTAGTATTATCTCAATACAGTATCGCTTAGTCTTATTTTAAAAGAAAGAAGTCTCAGCCTACTTTGACAGAGTCGACCAAGAGCAGGTCAGGTGACGGTAGGAGACTTAGTATGAAAATTGTTCAGTCAGTGGGCTGGGTCCAGTCATGCGCCTTCTCTGGGGGGTCTGACAGCAGTCAGTCCAATGCCGGGGGATGGCGGTCCAGCGAAGCATAAAAATAAACGGTCGCATTCTCGGCACCGTTCGGCCTCGAGCTCTTCTTCGGCCCACAGGTCTAAAAAGAGAAGGCATCACTCGAGGTCGCCCTCTGATATGTCTGCCCGTAGAAGAAGCCAGAAATAGAAGAAGCCAGAAGGAGAAGGAAGGAAACATATTCAGTTCAGTGCTTTAGAGTAACTGGTAATTGGTATTTTTCTTTTAAACTTAGATTGTGGGCGTGTAGGGACTCTATACTTTCTTTCTTTGTTGTCTTTACTTATAATTGTTTTTGGGCTGTTGAAAATTTAAAACATAGTGGTGGTGTAATTCTGTGCTGTCTTTAATTGCTGCAAATGTTATCTTGGCTTGTCTGACTGTCCTGTAGCTGGGTGAAGGGTGTTAATTGTCTGGCCTCTGACCTCAGCTACGTGATAACTGGAGGTGGGGCTTAGTCAGAGTTAAAGTAGCAAACAGAGGTTGATTTTCTCAGAAGAAGCCAGAAGGAGAAGGAAGGAAACAAATTCAATTCAGTGCTTTAGAGTAACTGGTAATTGGTATTTTCTTTAAACTTAGATTGTGGGCTTGTAGTGACACTATACTTTCTTTCTTTGTTGTCTTTACTTATAATTGTTTTTGGGCTGTTGAAAATTTAAAACATAGTGGTGGTGTAATTCTGTGCTGTCTTTAATTGCTGCAATTTTCGCTCCCTCCTCCCTTCCCTCAACTCTTAATTATATGCCCTGACAAATCTGATTGACAGGAGCTAAACACATGGTATAGTAAGAGGTGTGAAGTAGGAGGGCCTATAAGGGAAGAAGCCCACCCTCAGCACGACAAGTGTTTCACTCATTTATTTATTTATTGTTTTCTTTTTCCTTAAAAAAAAAATATCTGAGGATCAGTTACAGGATTTTTAGTACTGTAAATTAATAAAAAGAGAACTAAGAGAGTTTCAGTAGCAGACAAGTTGTGGAATTGCAGTATAATGTGGGGAGTGGTGCAATGCAGTGGCTGTGGTGCAGCCATATTCAGGCAGACCTTCTGGACACTGAGGTGCTGCCCTATCTGCATGCATCTCTCTGGACTGCGGATGAGGTAACTAGACTCAGAGCGGAAGTAAACTGGGTCAGGAGTACCATCACCCTATCCAGGGACCACCCAGTCCAATGCAGCTGCCTCAAAGGATGCCGAGCGAGGAGCACTTGGATGACAGTGGGCTCAGGGAGGGTTAGTGCAGTCAGGCAGAGGCACATCCCAGATCCTATTCTCTCAAGAACTCATATGCCACACTGGCAAATGAGGACAACAAAATAGAGGTACCCAGAGAAGTGGAAGGAAAGGATGTGGAGGTTAGCCAAGGAGGTGACCTCAGTGGGGAAAGCAGTGGACCCCAGAGGAGGAGGAAGCGAATCCTGGTGGGGGACTCCATCGTAAGAGGGATCCAGCTAGGAACACAGGAGGGAGAGGACAGGGAGGTGAGGTGCCTACCAGTTGCCACGGCATGGAGGGATGGAAGGAAGATACTGGGGATCACTGGGAAGGCAAGACGGGAGGGTGAGCTGGATGTCATTATCCACCTAGGTACTAATGACTTGGCAAATGGGGAGCCAAAGGAAGTTCAGGAAGAGTTTAGGAAACTGGGGAGGGGTCTCAAGCAAGTAGCTACTTCTGTCACTTTCTGAAGTACTACCTGTGAGAGGCAAGGAGAGCATAGGAGTGCATGACCAGGAACTTTAACTCATGGTTGAAGAACTGGTGCTGTGAGGAAGGGTTTGGATTCATTGGTGACTGGGGACCCACCTGGAGGGATGGAGGTTTGTTCAAGCCTGACGGCCTGCATCCATCCTGGAGGGATCAAGCACTCAATGATAAGTTTAAATGCTACATTGACAAGCATTTAAACTAGCAAAGAGGTGGCAGGCCAGCAAGGAGGGTACCTACTTGCTCACCCCCCACAGCTAGCAGTGGAACCAGTGAACCAGAGGAGTGGCTATCTCTGCAAAGCGGTGTGCAAAAGATGGAGATTAGTGTCCAAAAGGTGGATAAGCAGAAAAGGGCAAAATTCAGCAGAAGGGCAGACAGCAAGGAGAACCAGGGATAAATGACAACCAAGGAAGGGGCTGGAGTAGAAACAGTGAAGCAGACTAGGAGGTCAAATCATGGAAGCCATGTGTGCAAATGCCAGGAGCCTTAGCAACAAGATGGAAGATCTGGAGGCTGTCATGGTACAGTCAGACCTGGACATTGTGGCCATCACTGAAACCTGGTGTAATGATAACCATGACTGGGAGATGGCCATACCTGGCTAAACATATTCAGAGAAGAGACAGAGCAGGCAGGAAGGGAGGAGGAGTGGCACTGTATGTGAAAAATGACATAAAGGCCACAGAGATCCAGGAGGAACAAATGGGGAGAGATACTGTGGGTTAGCTAGAAAGGAAAATGGGGCCAGTCATCCGCACAGGTGTGGTCTATAGACCACCAGCCCAGGAGGAAGAAACAGATAGGGAGCTGATGCTAGCCATCCAAAGGATGGCAGACAAGGGTGAGGTAGTACTGGTTGGAGACTTCAATATTCCAGATGTGGACTGGAGCATCCCAGCAGCAGCATCAACTAGGAGCAGATTTATCCTGGACTCCCTTCAGGGTGCCTTCCTCAAGCAACTGGTCATGGAACCAACTCGGCAGAAGGCAATACTGGACCTTCTGCTCACAAACAGGGTCAGTGTGATGGGGTAACAGTAGGGAGCACCTGGATAACAGTGACCACCAGTCATTGTGGTTTGAAATCACAGAAAGAGCAGAACCAAACCACACAAAAACACGTATCCTGGATTTTAGGGGCAGACTTTGGGAAAATGGGGAAATACTTGAAAGAGGCATTAAGGGAATGGGACATGAATCAGGGTTGAGGAACAGTGGGCAGTATTTAAAATGGGGATTATAAGAACAACAGAATTATGCATTAAGCAGGTTAGCAAGAGGAAAAGGAAGAGGAGACCATTATGGTTTTCCAAAGAGGTAGCAAAGAAAGTGAAAGCCAAAAGATAGCATTCAGGCAATACAAAAGACACAGGCAGAAGGGGATAGGGAGAAGTACCAGGAGAAACAAAGGGAGGCAGGGAAGTCAGTAAGGAAGCCAAAGCTCAGACAGAAGAACACATTGCAAAATCAGTGGTTAAAGGGGACAAAACCTTTACAGGTACATAAGTGAAAAAAGAAAGACAAAGGGAGGGATAGTGAGACTGAAGGGGAGGATGGGTGTCATGGAGGATGATAACAGTAAAGCTGACATATTGAACAGGTATTTCTGCTCAGTCTTTACTGAGGAAGAGGGGGGATGGGTCTGAAGGAGTACAAGGGTGAGAATGGTGCAGAAATGGACACAAGTCCCTTTACACGAGAAAGGGTCCTGAAGGAACTGGAAGTAATAAGAGTTGACAAAGCAATGGGGCCAGATGGGGTGCACCCCAGGGTCCTTAAAGAACTAAGAGAGGTGGTGGCTGAACCTCTGGCTATCCTGTTTAGCCAATCACTGGAAACAGGGGAGGTACCCAAAGACTGGAGGACAGCAGATGTAGTCCCCTTATACAAAAGCGGGAACAAAGAGGAAGCAGGGAACTACAGACCAGTCAGCCTCACCTCGGTAGTGGGAAAGATCATGGAAGCACTTCTGAAGGAGAGATTGGTGGAACATCTGGTTGTCAATGGACTACAGGACCCAAGGCAGCAAGGTTTCACCAGGGGGAGGTCATGTCAGACCAATCTCATTGAATTTTTGACTGGGTGACTAGGGAGGTGGATCAGGGAGGGCAGTGGACATGGCCTATCTGGACTTCAGCAAGGCCTTTGACACTGTGCCACATAGAGACTATTACAAAACTGGGGAATATGGTGTGGGCAGGACAGTAGTGTGGTGGGTAGGTAACTGGCTGGGTGGCAGGACACAGAGGGTTTTGTAAATGGCTGTCACTCCACAGAGGAAGAGTGACCAGTGGGGTACCACAGGGATCAGTGCTGGGACCGGTCCTATTCAACATCTTCATCAGTGACATTGCTGAGGATCTAGAAGGCAGAATTTCACTGTTTGCTGATGACACAAAGCTCTGTAACAGAGTAGACACACCAGAGGTGTAGACAGTGAGAAGGACCTGCAGAAACTTGAAGAATGGTCAAGGGTTTGGCAGTTGAAATTCAATGCAAAGAAGTGCAAGATAATGCATATGGGGCACAAAACCCTGGCACAATATATCAGTTGGGGGTGAGGATATAGCATGCACCAAGCAGGAAAGGGATCTTGGGGCTGTCCTCTCTGATGACCTCAAGGTAGGAAACAGTGTGACAAGGCATCAGGTAAAGCAAATAGGATGCTGGGATGTATAGGCAGGGCATCACCAGCAGGAAAAGGGAGGTCATAATTCCGCTATACAAGACACTAGTGAGGCCCCACCTGAGTACAGTGTACAGTTCTGGAGACCATACCTACGTAAGGACATAGGCGGGGTAGAGAAGGTTCAGAGGAGGGCAACAAAGATGGTAACGGATTGCATCACAAGTCCTATGAAGACAGGTTGAAGGAACTGAACATGTACCCCTGGAGGAGAGGAGGAGAGAGGGATATGATAGAGACATACAAGTATCTTACAGGGAGAAACAGAGTGCAGGAAAACACTATTTTAAGTGAAAAGATGTTCCAGGACTAGAGGGCATGGGATGAAGTTGGAGGGAGGACGATTCAGAGGAAACATGAGAAAGAATTTCTTCACAGAACGGTGGTGGACAAGGGAACACCCTGCCAGAGGAAGTAGTGAGGGGCTGAAACAATCACGGGATTTAAGAATGCATGGGATAGACATAAAGGAATTCTAGAGGTCAGGGGTAAGGGGAAACAGACTTCTAGGAAAACAAACTGAACTTACAAGCTCAAATGGGCAGACTGGGTGGGCCATAGGCCCTTATCTGCCGACACTGTCTATTTATCTATATAGACGTTCGGTTATTGGGGCTAGTTGCCAGCCTCCTCCTTCGGAGTCACCAACCTCTGCTTCTGGTAGCCAACGGCTTCGACATCGAAGTCCTACCCCGCCCGCTGGTAGGTCTTCAGATGAGCAGTTTCATCAGTGGGCCGCTCTTATGGAGCAATGGGCTCGGAGGTTAGTTCAGCTACCTGGCTCGGTCAGTCGTAGGCTTTCGGGCTCATTGAGAGACCAGGTAGGGCGGTTGGATATTCCTTGTCGTGGCGCACTTCTTGATGCCCGCGACCGGCTTAGGTGTTCCTCCCCTCACATGGCTGTGGCGCAGGGGGCCACACCGATGCCTTTATCTCTGCTCCTCTCTTCCTTCAAAACCTGTTTTCAGAGTCTAGGGGTGTTTTTAGGCGTCCTCGTGCTCATGCGGTACTCTGGCGCCATCTTCAGTCCCTCGGCGCCGTCTTGGCGCTGTGCAGCTTCTCTGTGCTGTCTCCTGCAGTGCAGCTTCTTGGCGCCATCTTCGAGCGCGTGCGTGGTCCTCGGCGCGTTGCTGTGCCGCGTGGTCCTCGGCGTTCTTCCAGTGCCGTGCGCCTCCTCGGCGCCAGGGGCTCTCGGCCCCTCTGCCTTTCAGGACTCCTCTTTTCACTGCTTCTTTCTTCCTCTTCTGATTTTCATTCCTTTCCTGTCCATACAGTCCTCCTGGACTGTCAGGAGATGACATTGAGCCTGACCCAGACCTTGGTTGGTGATGAAGTGGACGAAGCAGGATCTATCACTGCTACAGAGCCTGTGGTCGAGGACCTGTCATTTAAGTCTCTGCTGAAAAATCTGAGTTCCACTCTTTCTCTCCAGACTACAGACATTGATGCTAGTAAATTGTTAAGACTCCAATACCTTCATGTTCCGGAGATCCCTACGGATTTGACTCCTCCGGTTCAGCCTTCCTTCGAGACGCTGTCTCAAATGGTATGGAATAATTCTGCTCTCACCCCTTTGGTGGCTAAATCCATAGATAGGAAATATTCAGCCCCCAAGGATCGTCCCATTTTGGCATCTCAAGCCTTTGCAGATCCTATTGTAGTCCTGGCAGAGAATGATAAGGTCGTTCTTCCTCAAACTACTACAGCTCAACCTATTAACAAAGAATCTCGTAAGATAGACACCTTAGGTAAGAGAGTCTTTGCTGCTTCTACCCTAAGTATGCATATTGCCAGCTACCAGGGCTATTTCTCACAGTATGAGTATATTCTGTGGCACTCTATCAAGCAGATGGTTGAAGCTCTTCCGGAGTTGGATGCAGAGCCAGAGCTTCTTCAAACCATTACCAGAGGTATCGAATCTAACAACCAGCAGGTTAAAGCAGCCATGGATGCTTTCGACACTGCTTCCCGTTCAGCGGCTGCTGGTATTTGCACCCGCCGTCATTCCTGGCTGCGCACTTCGGGTTTCACGAATGACGCGCAGCAGCAGGTAATGGCGTTGCCCTTTGATGGTGCGTATCTTTTTGGTCCTCAGGTAGAGCAAGCTCTAGAAGCTACTCAAAAGACTAGGTCAGCCATTAAGTTGGCTCGACCCCCTCCTGCCCCCTCTCGAGGGCATGTCAATAAATGTCAGTTTCATAATCGTCAGTCCTTTCGAAGCAGAGGCAGAGGAGGTTTCCATAAAAACCAACCTGCCCAACCTCAAAAGAAGACGCAACAGAAAGCGCAAGGGCCCAAAGCGCCCAGCGCTATCTTATGAATGACTGGCCCAAGTCCCATCTCAGCTGCCCGAGGTGGACTTTTCCTCTCTGGTGGGAGGTCGTCTGATGCACTTCTACAATCAGTGGAAGTCCATAACCTCAGACAAATGGGTCCTTCGAATAATTCGCGAGGGGTATTCACTCAATCTTGTGGAGACCCTTCCGGATCGTCGTCCCAAATGGCAGCCCAGGCTGTCAACCCTTCAGTCAGACCTTCTCGCCACCGAGATTCAGGGCCTTCTCAACAACAGGGCAGTAGAAGTGGTGCCGCTGCATCAACGGAACACAGGTTTCTACTCCCATTACTTTCTGGTTCCGAAGAAGTCCGGGGGTATGCGCCCCATTCTGGATCTCAGAAAGCTAAACAAATTTCTCCCAAGGAGAAATTCAGAATGATTTCTCTGGGAACCCTGTTACCTTTGCTTCATCAACACGACTGGCTAGCCTCCTAGACATGCAGGATGCTTACCAGCATTCCTATTCACCGAGGCACCACAGATTCCTGAGGTTTGTGGCTCTGGGACAGCATTATCAGTTCAGAGTCCCCTTTGGGCTATCCTCGGCGCCGCAGGTTTTACAAAGTGTTGAGCAGTTCTCGCAGCGCACGTCAGAAAGGTCGGGATACAGGTGTTCCCTTATCTGGACGATTGGCTTCTAGCAAGCCCTTCCAGGCAAGGGACCCTGGATGCCGTAGAGACAGCTTCTCACCTCCTTACATCCATGGGAGTTCTGCTGAACCTCAAGAAGTCGCAACTGCAGCCCTCCCAGAGGCTCCTCTTTATAGGGACTCTTCTGGACACCTCCTATGCGAAGGCTTTTCTTCCAGAAGACAGAAGGAACGATATCCTTCAAATGGCCCGTGACATCGGGGAGAACACCTCAGTTACAGCTCTCTCGATGCAACGGATGCTAGGCCTCATGGCTTCCTCAGTGTTCACTGTACCCCTAGCACGTCTGCACATGAGAACCACTCGGTGGATGCTCAGTACTCAGTGGTCCCCAACCACTCACCTGCAGTCCTATCTCATCAAGGTGATGGAACCTTTAAAGAGGTCACTCACCTGGTGGTCTCAAGAGAGCAATCTCCTGGGGGGGGGTCCTCTGGTGAGCAGTTTCAGCATTGGGCCGCTCTTATGGAGCAATGAGTTCGGTTGTTGTCCCGTCTGCCCGAGCTGGTGAGTCCATCGCCAGGGCCTTCAGGCCTTTCGGTTTCGGACCTGCGGGCAGGGCAGTTGGGGCTTCCTAGTCATGTGGCATCTCCTTCGGTGCCGTCGATGCTGCACTCTGGTGTTTATCCCCTCATACAGCTGTAGCGCAGGGGTCTACACTGGTGCCTTTATCTCCTGCTGAATTTCTTCGTCTTTCCTCAGTGAGTCGGGGGTTGAGGACCTCTGGCTTGGTGCCGCTGGCTCTGACACCGGTGCCACGCTCGGTGCCACGTCTTGTGCCAGCACCACATGTGTTTTCAGCGCCGCCTTCTGTTGCGGCGCTGGGAGTGCCTATGGTGCCACATGCGATACCAGGGTTTTTGACTCCGATTCGTGGAGCTCCTCCTCTTCCTTTTCCTCTCTTTCTTATCTATACAGTCCTTTTGGGACTAGTAGGAGATGGTATTGAGCCTGATCCTGATCTTCGATTGGGGACGACTTTGACGACGAATCCTCCCTGGGGTAGTGAATAAGCCTACACTTACAGCAGAGCCTCTGGTTGAAGACCTTTGTTTTAAGTCTCTGCCTAGAAATCTGAATACCAGTCTCTCTCTCTCCAGACTTTGGAGATTGATCCTGGGAAATTGCTGCATCTGCAGTACCTACACATTCCAGACATTCCTGTGGAATTGACTCCTCCCACCCTTGCAACCCTCTTTTGAGACTCTTTTGCAAATGGTGTATGATAATCCGGTGCTTATTCCCTCTGTGGCTAAGTCCATAGACAGGAAATGTGCCCCTCCCAAGGTTTGACCCATTCTGGCCTCGCAAGCTTTTGCTGATGCCATAGTTGTCCTGGCGGAGAATGACAAAGCCGCTCTTCCGCAAGAATCTATGGCACGTCTGATAAACAAGGAATCTCGCGATATCAACACTTTGGGAAAGCGAGTCTTTGCTGCTTCCACCCTGGGCATGCACATTGCTAGCTACCAGGGCTACTTCTCTCAGTATGAGTATACACTCTGGCATTCGCTTAAAGCCACGGTAGAAGCTCTCCCGGATTCAGAAGTTAATACAGAGCTTCTTCAAACCATTACTAGAGGCATTGAATCCAATAATCAGCAGCTTAAAGCTGCCATGGATGCCTTTGACACTGCCTCCAGAGCAGCGGTGGCTGGTATATGCACCTGTCGCCACTCTTGGCTGTGCACCTCAGGGTTCACAAATGATGCCCAACAGAGGGTTGTGACTTTGCCCTTTGATGTTTTATCCTCAGGTCGAGCAGGCACTAGGGGCCACAGAGAAGACTAGAATAGCCATCAAAACATCCAGACCACCATCCGCAGCCCCTAAAAAGGACGGGAACTGGCATCAGTTTCATAGCAGTCAGTCCTTCCATGGTAAAAGCAGAGGGGGCTTTAACAGAAACCAAACCTCTTAGCCGCAAAAGAAAATGCAGCAGAAGGCACATGGCCTCAAAGTGCCTAGTGCTACCCTCTCAGATCCGGCCCAAGTCCCACCTCAGCTGTTTGAGGGGGACTCTTCCTCAGCAGTAGGAGGGCGTCTGACTCACTTTTACGATCAGTGGAAGTCAGTCACATCAGACAAGTGGGTACTCAGAATAATCCGCGAGGGGTACTCTCGAAATCTTTCAGAAACTCCTCCAGATCACCTACCCAAATGGCAGCCCAAGCTGTCTGCCTCAGTTAGACCTTTTTGCTTCTGAGATTCAAGGCCTTCTAAACAACAGGGCAGTAGAGGTAGTCCCGCTGGATTAGCAGAACACAGGTTTCTACTCCCATTACTTCCTAGTTCCAAAGAAAACAGGCGGCATACGCCCTGTTCTCGATCTCAGGAAGTTAAACAAATTCCATTACAAGGAAAAGTTCAAGATGATATCACTCGGTACACTTTTACCTCTGATTCATCAAAACAATTGTCTAGGCTCCCTGGACATGCAGGACGCCTATCAACATGTTCTCATACACCCACACCACCATAAATACCTCAGATTCATGGCGTTGGGTCAACACTACCAATTCAGAGTCCTGCCCTTTGGGCTATTCTCAGCGCCTCGAGTTTTTACAGAGTGCTTTGCAGTTCTCGCAGCGCATCTGAGGAAGCTCAGAATTCAGGTGTTACCTCCTTGCAGGTGCCCTTCCCCCATTTCTCTGCAGCCACCTCCCTTTCTTCCGGGCCACGTGGGCCCTACGGGGTCTTTATCTTGGGAGACGTTCAGAGGTTCTGTGGGGGTCTTCTTGTCCTATTAGGTACACGCATGAACGGGTCTTTTGCCTGTCCCCTCCGCTGCAAGAGTCTTCTGGACATTTGAGTTCCCCATCCTCCTCGACTCCCTCCTCGGAGGGAGAGAAACCTCCTGTTTAGTGTAGTGTCAGTGGCTCAGTAGGTAGCACACTCGCCTCTGAGGCCGGGAGATCAGAGGGCTGTGGGTTCAGTTCCCACATCTGGCACTTGGGTTAATATCCCAGTACTGACACTGTAGTGCAGCATGAGAGGGGTGCTGTACTTCTGAGGTGCCGTCTTTCGGATGAGACGTTAAACCGAGGTTCCATTTGCCTGGATTGGTGGATGTTAAAGATCTCATGGCACTTATCGAAAAGAGTAGGGGAAGTTTTTATTGAACATCAACTGAACAGAAAAAGAAAAATGAAAATGATACAGAGAAAAATATAAAACTCAAAATAATTAAGTAACAGGAAAATCAGAATCAGTTATCCAAGGTAATAGTGTCCATAATTCCAACAAAGAGTCAGACGGCAAATGCTCTTCCTCTGAAAAATATATGGCCTTCAAATCATGTTCGATCCTTCGAATAATGGTAAGAAGAGGCACATCCTGATTCTGTAACTTAAACAGACAATGAGCATTCCACACATGCCATTTGATTATTACAAAAATCAAATTTAACGTATTAATATTCCAATGAGACCAAGTGAGGGGGAAAAAAACCATACATCAAATTGTCATAAGTAATGAGAGCAAACAAGGGTTCACGCCATCTGGCAGCTAATAGAGTCCAAAAAGAAACAATAAATGTACATGAAAAAAAAGGTGTGAAATAGTTTCTCCTTGTTGCTTACATTCAGGTCTGGAACAAAATCTGTCCTGTAGTGATTTGTCTTTATGGTTACATTTGACGTTGATACGTTCATGGCAGCTAAGCCAATGCAAGTCCCACATCTTTTGGGGAACCCTAGAATTACGAAGTAAAGTGAGCAAAGCAGGGAGATGTTGCATAGGACATTTGGGAAAAACAACAATCTCCAAACATACACGGTCCACTAAATACTTGTACAATGATTTTCTGGAGACAGTTATTAGCATATGGCTAGTAATCTGCCAGTGTTTCAAGCGAAAAAAACTATCCCTAACATAAGCGAAATCTGGGGAATGTGTTAAAACCGTCAGTTTGTTAAGTTCCCATTTATGAAACCAAGGACCACAGGATTCAAGAAACCAGGTTCCCAACCTCGGTCTTGGTTAACCAACAGGGTCTAATATTATAAAAAAAAAACTAGTATAAAAAAAACAGGTTGGACCATAGCTGAGCCTCCATCCCGAATAGGAGATGGGTGATCTGTGTTTAATGGGGTTCAGGCGACTACCCCATAGGGCTTGAAAAAGAGACTAACAATCTGGTTTCAAATTGCCGGGGGTTGGGGATATAAGCCAGAAAGAGAAAAAGGGAAGCAGAAAAGTTTTAATCATGTAAATCCTTTTTCTTACTCATCTGCCATGAATTCCAATGTGCAACCATAGTCTGAGCATGATCTAATTTGGGAGTCCAGTTAAGGACATCTAAAGGACCAGTACCGTATAAAATGCCCAAAATCCTAATAGGGTCATCACAAAGTCTAATGTCAACAGAAGACTCATCTACAAAAGGAACCTAATCTCTGACCTACACATTTATCAAGATTAAGGGCATAAGAAACAGCCCCAAACTTGGAACAATGCCATAATGCAGAATGCAGGCAACATTAGCCAACATGAGACTCATATCGTCTGCATAGGCCAACACGGAATATGGGGCTGAGGAAGTGGCATAATTGTTAGGCCGAATTAATAGAAGCAAGTAGGGATCCAAAAAACATATAAAAGTGGACTAAGGGGACAGCCCAGTCTAACCCCTCTGAGTAGAGGAAGCATAGGGCCCTTCCATCCATTGACCAGTGGGACAACAGTTGCAGACCGATATAGCAACTGGAGTCTAGTCAGAGTATAATCAGGTACTTTATAATATCGAAGAGTAGACCATAAAAAATCATGATGTACAGAATCAAAAGCCTACCATTGGTCCAGTGAGAATATGAAACCATGTAAAACATTAGAATTTCCGCATCAATCATTTCTCTAAGTAAAATTAGATGGTCCATGTACTCCCAGGGACACTGCAAGATTGTGCGTAGAAATCACATATATGCCAATTTAGAAAGTCTGAGGGCCAAAATTTTGGTCAATATTTTAAAATCAGTATTTAAGAGGCATAAAGGTCTCCAATTGGAGAGCAATCTCTATCCTTTTTATGTAAGTAAAATAAACAACCCATGTTAAAGTCTAAAGGAAGATGTTAGCACTGTAGAATAGAATTATAAACTGTAGTCAATTCAGAACTCAGGTCAGCAGAAAACAATTTATACAGCTCAGCTGGAGAGACCATCCGGGCCCGGTGTCACTCTTGGACGTAAAGACTTGATTACTGCTTCAATTTCATGTGCTTGTATCTCAGTATCTAACATATCTACAACAGAAGAAGGTACATCAGGGAGTTGTGAAAAGGAAAAGTAGTCCATTATGGATGCAGATGGGGGGGCATGGGACCAAACAGTTTTTGTGTATAACAGGTAACACGGTGCCTGATATCCAAAATATCAGTGAGCTCAGTGAAACTGTCATCAAGCAGCGTAGTAAAGGTTTTACTCTCTACTGTTCGCCAAATAGAAGCATATGGAAATACTACGTCACGGGTACCAGAGGTCCCAAAACGCTGTTGATGCTGAACAGAAGTAGCCTTCAGAAGGTGATAATCCATCGTGCGCTCCTTAAGAGTACTTATTTGGGTGGAAAAATCATGGCCAGTTTCATGAGATAAAGTAAGTAATTTTTGAAGTCGTTGTCTGTTAGTGTGATAAAGGAAATACAATGAATCATGATGATGTTTGCTAAAATTTTTAAATAAAGTTCGGAGTCCAGATTTTGTATCCTGCCACCAATCCCAAGGGGCATCATATAAAAGAAAATGCAGTCTTTCAATTATGAATATACTCAGTTAAGTGACTTAACAAACGTGAATCAGATAACAGGGAAGCATTCAGTTTCCAAATGCCAGGGCCAAAACGAGATGTCAAGGAAGGGCCTAAAGAAATAGATAATAAATTATGATCCGGAAATTCCGCAACTTGAATTACAGCATCAGAAAGTTGACGGTGGGAAGAAATAAAAAAAAAAATCAATACGGGTTGCAAGGGGGCCTTTGTGAAAAGTAGAGAGTATGCCGACCCGTAAAAGATAAATATGCATCCTGTAAACCTGTGGAATGGAGCAATTGTTTCCAGAAAATTTGTGTCACAAACAACTTCGTAGTCTTTAAGTAGAAGACTTATCTTTAGTGGATAACCCACAATTGAAATCACCCCAAAATCACATGCATTGATGTGTATAAATAGGGTTGAATCAGTTTCAGTAGTTCAATTCTGTGGGATTTCAATTGAGGGCGAAAATATTAATAATCCGGAAAGGACAGAAGAAATCAAAATATCCAACAACAGAAGCCGACCCGGTAGACATCCAACAGTTTAACAACAGTAACATCAGGTATACTAAATAAAATAACCAAAACCAGAACAAGAGTCCTGTCCAAAGGACCAAAAAGAGAGCCCAGAGGTCCAGGCACGAGTGGCCCTGGAAATTTCTGGAAGAGTATGGAAACGTACATCTTGCAAAAAGATGAGACCAGCTGTCAAGCCAGATAAAAAGGAAAAAACTGCATCTCTCTTAGCATGCTTCTTTATATTGTTAACATTAACAGTATGCACTGAGAAAGCAGAAAACATGAAACGGGAAAGTAAAAACAAAAACACGAAAGTCACCTTAACCTACCTTTCCTAGGGGTACCTTCCCTATGTTTCAGTTTTGCCTTAGCTTTCCTTTTTTGGGAACCAATATTATCAATGGGTACTTCAGTGTACGTAGTCACATCAGGGTGGGAGGAAAGAACAGAGGATGTATCAGAGTCCGTGTTGTCCTGAGGGTGGCATAAAACCTCAAATTTATTCATATAAGTCACAGTAGAGGATTTCAGGGCCTTAGAAGAGGAAGAAGTCCCCTTCTTAGATCCTCGTGTAACTCTAACAAAAGGTTCGGGGGGTCCATGGAAGACCCAGAAATACTAGGCAAGACAGGAATAGGGACCTCTTCCGAGGTAGAAATAGCAAGATCAGAGGAAGGGGGAGGGAGAGCTGTAGTAAAGGTCTGTGGTTCCAAAACAGGAGCAGACCATTCATGTAAAGTAGAAGAGGGTCAACAGCAGGTACAACAGGGTGAGGGAGAGTCAGCGTTGAGGTCTAGAAAAGTGTCAGATAAACAAGAACGTTGTGCGACAGTAATAATCAAGCGTTGTTCTTCCCATCAGCAAGAGTCGGGAGTTGTGAGCTGCCCAAGTACAAGTCTGGAAAGTGTGTCCCAATTACCGTCACAAAGGACGCAAAGAGGTTCATCCACACATTGGGAACCTGCATGGCCAATGTTACCACAAACAGAGCATTTAATCTTGTCACAGACACTACTGATATGATTCTGAGAGCCACATCTGTAGCAAGCTTTAGGCTGGCCGGGGTAAAAAAGAACTCCCCTGTCTTTCTCAAGCATAAAGCTGTTTGGGAGATGCTGTATTCCAACCTCCGAAGTGCGAAGCATAACCCTAGCTCTCCACCCACCCATCCAGATATTCTCAGAATCAAAGATAGCCTCTGGGTCAGAAAGGACAGTACATCTTTACTTTAACCAGACAGTAATATCATTAAGACTGACACCTTCGTTACGAAACAATATAGTAACAGTTTTCTGAGTAGCTTTAGTTAAGGGAATGGCATTAAACGGTGGCCATAAAGGAGAAGTTTTAAGCTCCTGATATTTTCTCCAAAACTTTTATAAACCAGCGATAGTTTTAAAACTAATATCAAAATGAGACTCTGAAGAAACATGAATTAAGGCATGAATCTCAAAAGCAGCAAATTGCATAGAATCCTTCAAAAGAGTGCGGCCTACAAAAAAATCGGTCAGGAAAGTCAGGTAAGCCCCCCAAATAATGCATCCGAACAGCGTTGTGTCTTTTAGCTTGATGTACAGGGGTTGAAAGCATGCAGCATAAGTTTTAGGGACGAAGCAGTAGAAGTAGCAGGAACTGGGACGAGACACAGGGTCCCGAAGAGTCCGTTGTTCTTGAGGCGTCGAGGAAGCAGGACCAAATTGCAAAGTCATGGGTTCTGAGTCAGAAGAAGTTCAGTTGGCAAAGAAAGATCAAGAGAAGCAGCAGAGTCTTTCAAAACAGGAGAGGCCAGCAGTTTGTCAGGTGGCCTAGTACAGATCGGGGAAGAACCAGAACACCAAGTCCCAACGGTAGGATCCTTCTCCCACCCAGCCGCTTCCAGGGCCGACTCAACAGACCAGTCCGTCGTATGCAAGGCATCAGGGAGAGCAGAAGCAGGCACCTGTACAGAAGAAATTTCTGGAGAAAGCTGAGCAAGAGGTGCAATCAGTACAGGCGGTAGGGAGTGAGGAGGGTCCGTAGCAACAGGCAAAGAATGCGGAAGTATCAGAATCGGTGAAGAGACAGTAAAACAATCTTTCCCAGACGGTGAGTCAGTAGCAGCAGGTACAAAACCAGACTGAGGCTTAAGGGCTAACGAACGCTGTCTAGCAGTGAAATAACGCTGTTCCTCGATTTTAAGTAACATATCTACATCCATAGAAACAGGAGGAGAAGGCTCGCGTACATCCATAGTAGCAGAGCTAGAAGACGTTGTAAGCACAGTTTGAGGAATAAATGAAGAATCCACAGGCAAACACTGCACACAAGTATCCACAACAGCAGCAGGGGAAGTATCCAAAAGCACAGAAGAACCATATTCAGTAGATTGCAGCACAATAGGCATGGAAGATGGGGTCTCTCTCAGAACAGAGACAGGGGAAGAGACCAACTGCACTGCCTCCAACACCTCCATGTCCTCCACAGCATGTCCAGCGGCAGCCATCTTGGTCCCACGTGAAAATGGGACCCCTCTGCTTACAAGAAACAGAGTAGGGGAATTTCCCCGGTGTCCTGGCCAAATTTCCCTCATTCACTAAAAATACCACCAACAGCTTAATCTGGTTCAAGGTCAGTTGCCATTCATCTGTATCCCCCTCTCCCGGGTGTGCTTGAAAATAGGCAGGATTTGTTCTAGGGACATGGATATGTTGTTCATCCACACTCATTGGCAGTATCCTTGCCGCTTTAAATCTTGCCGGAAGGTCTTCAAGCTTGCTCCTCCCACCCACCCGGGTGGTATAACTCTCGGCTCCGCCCCATGACGCCAGATCTTCCTTACCGCTTGGAAGCTCAGGTTCCCTCCTTAACGCTCTGCGTTTGTGACTGGTTCCTATTTCTCCGCTTGCGGATTTAAAATAATATTTTGCAAAAGACTTCAGTCTTCGATCCCCGCGGCCGTATGGCGGATAAATCGACTCCTGATTTCGGAGATGCCCATGCGGCAGAAGATGTCTCGGACGGATCCACACCCACGTGGCTCACTGCTTAGGCCTTGAGCACGACCTCCGCAGGCTTGCGACCTGTGCTCATCTTTCTGCCCACGTCCTCGAAGACCGTGCTGCCCGAGTTGCAACTGGGCCGCCCCGAGAAGCGCCTCCCGTGAAGTCCAAGGAGGCCCGGTTGGCGGTGTCCGCGGCGGCGGGCTCGGCGGATCAGCTCGAGCGGATGGTCGCCTCAAGAGGAGGCGGCGGGGTCAGATCTTCCTCGGCCCGGATTTATCCCGCTCTCTCTGGGTTCTTCCTACACGGCTTCCTTTAAGAGCTTTGTCTGTCCCTTCACTAAGGAGAAGGGCTCATACTCTGCTGGACCTTTTCTCGTCCAAAAGAGGACAAGGTAAGTCCCTCCGTCGGCGCTCTTGGGAGGAGGAAAGGTCCTCTCCGGGCCGTCGACCGTCCAAGCTTCAGTCCGACCGCTCGGCCGCCACTGGCCCCACGGTGTCCCGCCAGGTCAGTTGACCGAGACTCCCATCGATGAAGTCGAGATTTTCTCGACCCATTGGACGGGCTGTCGCCTTTAGCAGCCGAGATTCCCCTCCCGGTTCCCCGGAGGAGTTGAGATCCCGTGGGCTCGCCTGTGCCTCGGTTCGGAGCCCTCGGATGGACCTTCCGAGCCGAAGAGTGTCGGTTCAGCCGACACCTCCTGCACGACCCGGAAATTCGGGACCTCGGTCTCGGTCTCGGACCTCTTCAGCGGTCCAGCCGTTCCCACCGTCCATAGGCGGTCTCGGTCTCGGCACGCTGATAAGCGGCGTCGTCATTGCCCTCGCCCTCCTCCTCGGATGAGGGAGGCTTCGGCGAATTACGCCGACGGTACGAGGACCTTATGTTGCAACAGCTCCTCCTGGCCGGGAATAAGCCGACTCGAGCGCCTTCCCGGCCATTAAGTGGCTGTCACGGGAAGGCCGACACAACCCTCGACTTGCCCGAGGCCTATACCCAGGCGGTTGGTCGGCCAAAACCAGCTGCTCACCGATTGCGGTGGAACTCCGCTCCACAGCCACTGGTGGGGCTCGACCAAAGATTCTCGGTCGACTAAGGGTTTACCCCATCGGCTGTCAGTTACCCTCACTCCCGACCGCCACCTCGGCAGGTGAAGGGTGGCTCAGGCCAGAGGCAGTTTTCCAGAGGACTCTTCCGAGTCCGAAGATGATTCCTCCTTCTTCTCAAGCGACTGGACTTGGAGTCTTCAGGAGGTCAGCCAATGGACGATAGCCCGTCGTCCTTCCTAGGACTGCTTCGGCTCATCTCGGAGTCTACCGGGATGGAGCTCGAACCCGTTTCCAAACGGGCCAGGTATCCCCTCACGGAGATTCTGGACCGAGGGGATTCTCCGACGGAGGTCTTTCCGGTGGCCGAGGCCATAGTGGGTCCAGCACTGGAACTTTGGCAGCGCCCTGCTTCCTGCCCTGCGCCTTCGGCCAGGATGGCCAGGAAGTATGCGGTCCCCGGTTCCTTGTCAGTTTTTGAACACCCTCTGCTGAGGGTTGGTTACCGACAACGTTTTCGGCGCCGACGCACGCCAGGATGTGGACAAACCTCCTGACAAGGAGTCCAAGAAATTGGACTATGTCGTGGCGAAAGTCTACGCTGCGTCCTCTCTCGGCTCGACAGGCCAGTTCGCCGTCCTCATGGCACATTTTTCCTCATGCCCTGTTGGGCTCCCTGGATGAGGTCATCCTCATCTTCCGCCCGATCTGCAGACTACGGTTAAGCAGGTGCGGGACCAGGGCAGGGCAGTGGCCAACAGCAGCTCCAGACTGCTTTTGGATGTAGGGGACTCATGTGCCAGATCGGTGGCGGCCGCAGTGGCTATGCGTCATGGCTTGGCTGAGGATATCCACCTTTACTGGATACCCAGCACAAGTTGGCTGATGTTCCTTTTGGGACTGACCTCTTCGACCCTGGGTGGAAGGTCACCTGCAGAGGATCGAGAAGTCCAATGCCACCTGGACTCGGTCCCTTCCGCTCAGAAGGACAAAGGCCAAACCACAGCCTAAGCCCTTTCGCCTCTGTGCCCCTCGGCGCGCCCGGCCCAGTAACGCCAGGGCCAGCAGGCTCGGCCTTGGCATCCCAAACCCAAGCCGCCGGCCTCTAACAGGAGGCAGGGAGGAAAGGGCCCAGGAGGTCCCTCGGCCGTCCCTCCTCCAAGCCTGCCCAGTGACGGGCTGAGGTGTCGCCCCATCCCTCGGCCTACTCATCCTGGGTCCCCCCCTGGGGGACGGCTCCGCACTTCCGCTCCGCCTGGTCCGCTGTTACCACGGACAGGTGGGTCTTGAGGTGGTGGGAAGAGGCCTGCCTCTGGAATCGAGCAGGCACCACCCTTCAGAGCCGTCGCCCTCGGGGCTTCGAGATCCCCAGCCTCACTGGCGGCTCGTCGAGCCGACATCACTCCTCCTCCTCCAGAAGGAGGTGGTAAGAGAGGTGGTGGACCCTCCTTCAGACCCAGGGTTTGTGTCCAGGTACTCCTGGTTCAGCAGACGACGGGGCTGGCGCCCATTCTCGAATTCCTACACGACCTTAAACAAGTTCCTAAGGTCTCGAACCTTCAGGATGGTCACTCTGGCTCAGATAATACCATCCTTGGAACGCGTAGGTTCTGCTCTCTGGACTTGCAGGGCAGCGTTTTCCGTCCCTATCCGTCCGTCTCACCAGAGATTCCTTCGCTTCCGAGCGGAAGGATCTCTCTTCGAGTTCAAACCATGCCCTTGACTTGTCTCCAGCTCCCAGGGTCTTCACCAAATGCATGGCAGTGGTGACAGCATTCCTAGGCGCCGAGGGTCCGTGTACCTTACCTGGACGACTGGCTGATAGCAGCTCCTCCAGGAAGGAGGCGGAGGGTCCAGAGATCTGGCCCTCCAGGTCTGCTCTCAACTGGGCCTCCTTGTCAACGAGGCCAAGTCGGAACTCGAGCGAAGCAGGTGATTTTATTCATCGGGCGCAGCTCGACTCTCTTGAGCCAGGCGCGGCTCCCGGCGGACAGGGCCGAGGTTCTTTCCTCCTTTGCCCGATCATTTCTGGTTGGGCAATGCGCCTGCCCGGGACTTCCTGCGCCTCCTGGGTCTCATGGCGGCCTGTACCAGGCGTCGTTGGGCCCGCTGGAACATCTTGCGTCCCCTTCAGTGGGGACTGGCCAGCCAGTGGTCTGGCAGCTGCGATCCTTGGACCAGCTTGTAGGGAGTGACACAGGGGATGTGGAATGCTCTCCAGTGGTGGACCGTTCAGATCAATTGCGGAGGCATCCGTTCGTCCGCCCGAGCCGACGGTCTCTCTGTCGACCGATGCTCTCTGATGGGTTGGGGTGCCCATCTGGGGAACACGGGCTCATGGCCTCTGGTCCCCGCGGGAGTCCCGATGCCACATCAACCTGCTGGAGCTCCGAGCGGTCCGCCTAGCTCTCACCGCCTTTGCTCCGTTCCTCCGGGGTCAAGTGGTCCGAGTCCAGACGGACAATACCACGACCATGTACTATCTAAACCGCCAGAAGGCGGGACGCGCTCCATGCTTCTATGCAAGGAAGCTCTCCGCATTTGGTCACTCGTGCGCAGCCTGGAGGCGGATCTCCTAGCCATTCACGTGGCAGGAGCCCAACACCCTGGCCGATGCCCTGAGCCGGATAGGGGCTGCATCCCACAGTGGTCTCTCCTGCGGAGGTAGTACAGCATCTGTTCTCCTTTGGGGCACACCTCAGGTGGACCTGTTTGCCTCCACGGAGCAGCAGGCTGAGTCTGTTCCATGCCCGCCCCCTCAGCAGGGGCTCGCTGGGGGATGCCTTCTCGAGGCAATGGACCCACGGCCTCTTTGCCTTTCCCCATTTCCCTTGATCCACAAGGTGCTTCTCAAGGCGAGGAGGGACAAGGCGCGGGTGATTCTGATAGCCCCAGACTGGCCTCGCCAGTTCTGGTACCCAGATCTCCTCAGTCTCAGCTCCAGGACTCGCGGCAGCTTCCAGCTCGCCCGGACCTGCTCTCAGTCAATCAGGGAAGGTGTTCCATCCGGACCTTCAATCCCTGCACCTGACGGCCTGGTTCCCAGCTGGCTAGAGTTCCAGGCTTTGGGTCTTCCCGACGAGGTCCTCAATGTAGTTGAGGCGCCCAGTAAGAGTCGACCAGAAAATGCTATGCCTTCAAATGGAAAAGGTTTTCATTTGGTGTCAGAGCAAGGGCTTGGACCCTTCCTCCTGTTCCTTGGCAAGCATCTTGGACTATTTATGGTCCCTTTCTAGTCAAGGGCTTAGGTCGACGACCCTAAGGGTGCACCTGGCAGCCATCTCTGCTTACCGGGCGCGGGCCGGGAAGCAGTCGGTGGCGCAGGAGAAGGTGGTCTGGCGCTTTTTCAAAGGCCTTGATCACATTTCCCCTCCGGTGCGGGAACCCCACCTCCGTGGGATCTACTGCTGGTACTGGCAAAGCTCATGGGCAAGCCATTCGAACCTATGCACAGGTGTGCTCTCTTCTCACCTGTCGTGGAAGACCGCCTTCTTGGTGGCTATCACGTCAGCCAGAAGGATGGGAGAGCTCCAGGCGCTTTCCATCGAGTCTCCTTACCTGGTCTTCCACAGGGACAAAGTTGTCCTCGCCCCCACCGAAATTCCTTCCGAAGGTGGTGTCGGAGTTTCACCTTAACCAGGTGTTGACTCTGCCGGTGTTCTACCCAATCACACCTCGGAGGCCGAATATAGGCTCCATACTCTGGATCCTAGAAGGCGCTCGCTTATTATAAGGAGGCGCCGACGGCTGAAATTCGGGAGAGGTTCGCCAGCTGTTTGTCACCCTACGCTGAAGCCGCATCTGGCAGACCTGCAGCCAAGCGGACGATAAGCAGGTGGGTAACCTCCTGCATAGATCTCTGCTATAAGTTAGCGGGCATGGAGCCTCCCAGAGGGATAAGACTCATTCTACCGCCATACTGCTGCAACTGGCTGCTTCCAGGGACGTCCCTATCCAGGAAATCTGCAGGCTGCTACCTGGAAGTCAGCAAACACCTTCATTACCCACTACCACATCGACCTTGAGTCACGCCGGATGCTGGTTTTGGGGCCTCGGTTCTCCAGTCTCTCTTTCCCAAGTAAGTATATGGGGTGCGTCTTGCCTCCCTCCTCCCGGAGAACTGCTAGGAGTCTGCCAATGAGTGTGGATGAACAACATATCCATGTCCCTAGAAATACAGGTTACTCACCTGTAACAGGAGTTCTAGGAATGGTATATGTTGTTCATCCCATCACCCATCCGACCTCTCGGCTTCGCGACGCACAACCTGAGCTGCGCCAGATCTGGCGCCATGGGGCGGAGCCGAGAGTTATACCACCCGGGTGGGTGGGAGGAGCAAGCTTGAAGACCTTCCGGCAAGATTTAAAGCGGCAAGGATACTGCCAATGAGTGTGGATGAACAACATATACCATTCCTAGAACTCCTGTTACAGGTGAGTAACCTGTATTTAGTGCACTTACCCGGTCAACAAAAACTAAATAAATACCTCTCTTCTGACGCTGATTTCACTGAATATCAGCGCTTCTTATCGAGGATGGTTCGAGATCTCCATATTTCCTTCCTTAGACAGGACAATACCGAGCGGGAGATGCGTGAATTCCTCAGTGAATTCAGTGCCCAGCATCTGGTGGTGCCATCCTGACCTATTCCCTTCCAGGAAGCGTCTATCCGAACCTGGCAGTCTCCAGCCGTCCCTTCCCCAGCCCCGGCAGACTGCAGGAGGAAGTACTGTGCTCCTTTGGAGCAGGGGTCAACCTTAACCTTTTTTTGCACTAGCCAGCAGGGCAAGTCGAATCAAAATTGCACTAGCCCGCATATGGTTGCACTAGCCCTTAATTATAATGGTGAATTTTGATCACTTATACAGGAAACAATGCAAGCAAAGCCAAGAAATACTCTGATTATTGCACAGTTATCCTGCTCCCACATTGCTTCCAGCTCCCCAGCAGAAAAAAAAAGACTGCAATGCCATCACAGACAGTAAGCCCCCCCCATTGTTTTGTACCATAGCCTCCTCTCTTCCTCTTTCTGCCCCCCACACCAAACAGAGAGAGGATATCACAACAGCAAATGTTCAATCAAGCAGTCCTAGCTCTGCACACACAATAGCTGACATCATCATGCACCTCACCACACTGTCACCACCACCCACAGGGCAATGAACAGTCAGGCAGAGAAAGACACTTTTGGTCCCCCCCCCGTAGTCAACTGGAGACCTACACTTTTGAAAGTTTTGTACAGTCTCAAGTGAGCCAGGAGCACATCTAAGATTTCTTTGGGGTGGGGGCTAGACAAACCTAAGGGGCTTGGGAAATAGAAAACTATGGCATTTTTATTTGTAAAAGCATTACTTTTAAAATGCTTTGCCCCAACAATAACAGACTTTTCTTTAACATTGTCCTTTCTTCAGCCCTGGGGAAACAGTACACAGGCATACCACTATACTATTTCTGTTTCTGTATAGAATGATCTGTGCACCCCAGGAATGCCCATTTCAAGGTTTCAAATTATGTATTTTATCAAGGTTTATTTTTGTACCATACATGATACAAAGCTTTGTTTTTAGGCTGAAAGGACATGCCGAGTGGGATAAGGGTGGAACTGTATGGATGGTGATGGCTGGCACGGTCCATTTAGAAGAGCTGGGGACCCCCTACACTTGCCAGAATTGGCAGCTATGGATCTACGGATGGTCACTTCAGAGTCTGGTCTGCAGTGGTGTCCAGGGAAAGAACAGTGTTAAGAGATTTGGAGGGGAGAGGGACGTTATGGTGAAGCTGGGATAAAACCCACCAACTGCAGGACTGATCCTGTATACCTCTTTGCATTTTGCCACTGAAATGTTGGATACAAACACTCAGGGGCACTGGTCCTAATAATATTGGACAAATTGTTAGACATAGACACATTCAGAAAACTGGAACCTAGTGACTTAACAGCACTCTACCCATGATCACACCCTGGACACTAGCTGAAAGTCTTAACAGTGGAGTGATAATGACTCACATTGAGTCTTTGTTTTGTGGGATCCTTCTCTTGAACTGCTGGATAATTTCAGCTCTTAATGAGCAGTTAATCACACCTGCCCATCTGGAACATTGAGAGAGATTAGCATGAGGACTAGAGAATGCTAAAGTAGAGACTTTTTTTAACTTCATTAACAGCCATGAAAATTTGCACTAGTCAAGACGGGCAAGTAGAGAGCTAGCTGCACTAGCCCTGGTCAATTTGCACTAGTGTTTGGGCTAGTAAAACAATGTTAAGATCGGCCCCTGCTTTGGAGTCTCTAGATACTCTCCCTAACTCCCCCCCGGGGTTGGTATACCTAGAGACCCCTTCCGGGTGCCAGCACCTGGCGCACGACCGACCACCGAGCTCGGATTCCCTACAGTTCAACCGGTGGGGGCGAAGAGTGTTCTCTTCTTCTTGTGCGTTGTTGTGCATTGCATCACATCAGGCACATCACGCTGCCTGTAACAGGCACTTGTGGTAGATGCTGGCTCAGGTGCTAGCATCAATGCCTGATTCAGGGCAATCTCGACAGGCCATTGCCCTCTCTGCCAGAGGCCTGGAACTGGCAAGGCACCAAGCAAGGGCATCTTATTATGTTACTGAGGTGGCTTCCAGGCTTGCGGGGACAGCGATATGCATTAGGCGGATGGCGTGACTTCGTCTTACAAGGTTGTCACCTCTGGCCCGACGAAGGGTGATTCGCTCCACTTTTCGAGGGACCCGGCTCTTTTCTACCAGGGGTAGAAGGCTTCTGCAGGGGCTTCCTCCATCTCCTCGTCTTCAGGGGACACCTCCTAGCTCTCCTCGGCCTTAGACACCAGTCTAGTACAGCCAGGGTCTCTTCTTCCTGTTTCTCACCAGCAGGAAGCTGAGGGTAGTGTTCCCTCAGGGTTATGTAAAACTCTCTTCGGGGGGGGCTCGGTACTCACCCAACAGTAATGAATGGTGAAGATTTACAAGGGAAGATATGGAAATTACGTACCTACTGTAATTCTTGATCTTCTCTTGTATCTTCACCATTTATTACTGAATCCCGCCCACCTTCCCCTCATGGGCCTCACTTCTTGGGCGTCTCCCCGGCCCACTCGTCCTCCTTTTCCCCTTCTCTTGAGCCCTCTCCGGCACTAAATCCCCTAGTTCCTTGGGACCTTCTGTTCTTCTGTAAGAGAACAGTAAGGGATTTTAAGAAGGAGGCGAGCGAGCGGAACTTCATTCTGTCTATCTGAGGGAACTGTTTCTGATTCCTAGAAGGTGTTCCCTTCAGGGACCTTTTTTTCAGGCCAGGTTAGGTCACTCTACAGCCATCAGGGTTAGTCTCTGAAACAGTCCTCTAGCCCTCGGTCTTCGGACTTACCTGGTGTCCTAAATCTTACTTGTGAAAACCAGACTCGGACTAGTCAACGTATGTTCTAGCCCGAACCCAAAATCACCATCTTGTTCTGGTGCTCTGGTTGCTTGACCTTTGTCCTCTCCTGGAGTCAAAAGGAGTTCCTTCTCTGTCTCTGTCCATCTTGCCAAAGGGTTGCCCTCTCCTAGGGCTTCCCCAACCCCTAGTAATAACACATGGCTGTGTGCTGGTGGGGCTTTCTCTCTAGACCTAGTTGAGGGCTCTTCCTCTCCAGAACAGATGTTTTTGCCTTGTCAATCTGAGAGCTCTCGGCTTGAGTAATGGGTGATAGGATAATGGGATGTATAGGGAAATCTGCCTTTCTCATTCAAGTTTTTGCAGAAGGTTCGGTTGAACCATCTAAACCAGTTTTGCCTGCAGGGATCCTCGCTCCCCGGCTTTTAAGTTCTGAGCTGCTAAGCTTCATGCCAATTTTTCGCAAAATTTGCGAAAGTTTTTACCTCCTCCCAATATCCCCTTTTCTCTTCTTCCTATCTTTCTTCTTCCTCTCCCTTATCTGTTCCTCCCTCAGAGCCGCCTTAGGAGTGAGGTCCTACGGTCCCTTAGGGTAGGGTTCTCCGCTTTCCTGTCCTCTTTCAGCTTATTCCTTTTTCAGTTTGTTTCCTTTCCTTTATCTATCCCTCGGCTCTCTTGCCTTGCTCTTATTCTTCTAACTCTTTTATTTCGCCTCTCCGGCTTACAGAACTGGGATGGAGGAGGTCTCACGACACCTAATGGCCTCCCCTCACGCACCACGCAGTGTGTTGCTCTCATGGGCAGTGCCATCGACGCCGACTCCTCCCTCAAAAAAAAAAACCTCCCATAGCGGGTGAGCGCTGCCGGCTTACACCCAACAGTAATGAATGGTGAAGATACAAGAGAAGATAAAGAATCACAGTAGGTACGTAATTTTCATATACGCTCATTCTACCAGAGCAGTTGCGGCATCTCTGGCAGAAATCTGGAACGTGCACATTGCAGACATTTGCAGTGCGGCCACTTAGAGCTCCGTGCCCACTTTCGTAAAGCACTACGCTTTGGATGTCCATGCCAGGCAGCAACAGTCCTTTGGCAGGACAATCCTTAATGGACTTCTGTCCTAAGTGAGCTCCTCTCTCCTGCCGCCCGTCTTGGGGGATTATTTTAGCTCAGTACTTTCCCATCAGTGTGAATGAGTGGTGGAGACTTTATGTCCAGGAAGATATGGAAATTATGTACCTACCGTAATTCTTGATCTTCTTGGACGAAGTCTGCACCACTCATTCACACGCCCACCCTCCATCCCCCTAGCTCACTCATCCTGTTTTGGTCTTCAACCCCCTCGTTGTTGGGCTGTGAAGACTCTGTTGGGTTGACCCTTCTTACACGGGTCATTTGGACTATCTTATGTCCGACATAGGTTAGTTTATGCTGCACCTCTTCAGTAAAAAAGGTACTGAGGCGGTTGGAGGGTCGACGCCAGGTAGCCTATATGGTGGGAGCCGAGCTCACGGTGCCGCTTCCTCCCAGCCCTACCTAGGCACCGGCCCTTCTGAAGATTTTTGTCTCCCGCTGGGTTCTAGTGCCTCCGGTGTAGTCCCATTGGTGTGAATGAGTGGGGGACACTTCGTCCAGGAAGATCAAGAATTACGGTAGGTACATAATTTCCATTTCTCCCACCCTGAACTCAGTATAGCCCTACACATTTCAAATGTTGATCTTCCAGGACCAGTCTTCACCATTGATTCACACCAATGGGTTCTGAGCCAGAGGTGCTAGGACCCTGTGGGAGCCAGAACTTTTCAGGAGCTCCCACACCGAGGTAGGCTACACAGATGCACAGCTCCGCAAGACTAGTTTGCGCTGCATGGCTTATCTCGGCACCGGCCCTCAGCCGCCTCAGTTCCTTTTTTTCCACCATCAAGTGTGTTTCAGTTAAGACATCGCTCGCCTGGGAGTCTGAACTTCACAGAGGGTTCTGACGATAGGCACTCCTGTGTTCAGGAGGGAGGACAGCCCTCCCGTAAACACAAAAAGAAGTGGGCCCGTTCTCTGTCCTGGTCGGGGACTCAGCGCCACTTGAGCTCGAGTTCTTCCTGTTCCTGTCAGAAGGGGAAGAAATGGTACCACTTGAGCTCGCCCTCTGGTAGGTCTGCTGCAAGGTCCTCGGTGTCCAGGAGCAGGAGGCCCTCTCTGGCACCATCGGTATCCCTGCTGGTTTCTACTCATGGGCATTTCAGGTCTCGGACCTGGAGTTCCTCCCTGTCTTCCTGTGGGGACTTCGATGGGCAGTTTCATCACTGGGCAGTTCTTATGGAGCAGTGCGTACAGCCTTTGGCTCACTTGCCCCTTCTCGTGGAACCGGCTCCAGGCCCCATGGGGCCAGGGGAGCTGGAGCTGCAGTCGGAACACTCTAGCCAGGTAACGCGTTTGCCCCCAGCAGCAGCCTCTGAGTCCTTGCCACTGACTGTGTCATCAACACCTATTCCACTGGCTTCACCCCTTGCAGTGTCATTGTCTTGGGACTGGCCCAGGTACCTTCTCCAGTCACTTCCATTCCGGCTGGACCTATGTGATGGGTGGTGCCAGGGCCAGTGCCAGGATCAGATCTTTTGGAGCCTGATCTGGTGCCAAGCGATCCCTCAGTGCTGGGCTCAGTCTCTCTGGCGATGCTGTCCCCAGCGCCAGCTCACCTTTTGCCAGTGCTGGCGACGGCACCAACTCCTTGTTATCCAGTGCTGCTTCTTCTTGACCTACGCTGTCCCCCACTCTGCTGGTACCGTTGCCGCCTGTCTTTTTGACGCCCAGAGCTGGGTTAGACATTTCTACATCTTGCTTTGAGGGGGTTCTTGCAGTAGGCAACACCAGTAGGACTAAGCCACCAGGCACTAGGACAACATGGAAAACTTCTAGCTAGCAGTCTACATTGGAGGACCGCCCCCGATGTCGGCACGCCAACTTCCATCCTGTGGTATAAAAGGGACGGTCCCCTAGACCTACCTCAGTTCTTTCCCGCCATTGACCCACGTACGTCAGACCTCCACGGACGCTTGCTTCAGTCGACCACTATTTTCTTCTCGCTTTACCCACGATTTCTTTCTTTTTTCAGTGCAATTTAACATCGAGTTGCAATGTTTTTCTTTAACTTGTTTATGTCTTCTTCTCCTGCTTCGTCTTCTGACTGGCCTACAAAGTGTGCCTGTGGCAAGCAGATTCCTGCTAAAGATGGTCACTCTTCCTGCCTGCTCTGTCTAGGCCCCAGCCATGACACAGAGGCCTGCAATCACTGCCAGGATTTCAGCCAGGCCACATGGAGATGCCGCTTGAAGACCCTCCAGAGCCATCTACTCCAGCAGAAATTAGCCACGATGGAAAAGGAGCTTCAGACTAAGAGTTCATCTACCTCCCTGGCCTCTGAGGCTTCTTCGTTGTCTTCTTCCCAGAAGCCAAGCAGGAAGCACAAGCACCGGGACAAGCATGGGGACCGTCCTCGGTCAGCCTCTTGCTAGCAGTCGCCACACAAACTGGCTTCTGCTTCAGGGTCCTTTTCCCATGGGAGGTTGGCCCCGCCAGTCTCTACAGCCCTTACTCCCTCCGGGTTGCCAATGGCTCCACCGCTCTCCCTTATGTCTGTTACGGGTGACGACTCCTCGGGGCAGCGGGACTCTTCCCCTGCCTCCCAGCTCCTGATGCTCCAACCCTAAATCCCAGCAGATCCTCAGCCAGGTGGCTCAACCAGGGTTGGCTCCTCCGGCGATGGAGCTCTGCCTATCGTCACCCCTCCAGTCAAGGCGTTGCATGCATCGGTCCCCAACTTTTGGGCCAGAGCTGGTCTTTCCAGGTATCGCCCAGAGCAAGCTGTCGCCTCCTCCTCCTCAATGCAGGTGACACCTCTGCCCGTGTCTCAAGAGAATCCCCCCCCCCTCCGCAGGCACCATCCTCCCTTTGGAGCTTCCGTCGGCTCCTTTTCGGACTCGGCGGACTCTAATTCACTGTCAAAACTCTGGGAGTGGTGCGGAGTCTCCCTCCCATGCATGGAGGACCGTCGTCTGCCGATGTCGGTGCCAGGGAGTTACCCTTCGGAGGATGACTCCTCTTTCAAGTCCTTGGAAGACTCCGGGGACTTTTCTGACATTTGGGGGCAGACTAAAGAGCCCCTCAAGTCTCCCCCAGAAGATTCGTCCTTCATGGACGTGATGTGCCATATCCAGTCCCTCATGGACTGGGATACGGAGAAATTAGACCCAGAGTGCCATCTCCTCGCTATTTAGTTGCGCAAGTTGGAGACCCTCCCTTTGGTAGTCCCACCCTTGATAGAGGCAAATGATGATGTGACCAAGACAACTTGGAATTGCCCTTCATTCACTTCAGCTTTGGCTAGAAAGGCAGATCACCTTTACCACACGCCAGTGGGGAAGCTCTTCTGTGGTGAGCAACCCACTGCAGATTTGGTGGTCATGAATGCTGCTCATGTTCATACGAAGAATCCTCAGCATTTGAGCACCCACCGGACAAGGAATCCCGCCAGCTAGACTAACTGGGCAAGCAAGTCTGCTCTTCAGCAACCCTGGCCATCCGGGTCCAGAACTATCTGACCCACATGGTGCAGTACCAGAATGCCATTTGGGACCAGGCAAGAGATTTTGTGACAGCCCTCCCCGATGATTCCACCAAAACCCAGGTAGTCCAGCTTCTTAAGTCTGGATCCGATGTAGTCACCCATGTACTTAGAGCAGCCTACGAGGCGGTGGATGCTGCAGGTCACGGAGCAGCAGCAGGAGTTTGCATTCGCTGCCATTCATGGCTCCAGGTGTCCGGGTTTGCGCCTGATGTTCAGGCCAAAATTCTGGATGCCCCTTTCCGGGGCTCAGTCTTGTTTGGGGGAGATGCTCAGGATATCATCTCCTGCCTCCAAGAATTGGGTAAGGCCCTGAGGTCGGTACACTGCACATACCATTCCCAGCAACATTTCTTCCAGCATCAGCCCTTTCACCAGCCCTTCCGCCAGCCTGCCAAGGGTCAGCAGTTGCAAGGCACCACCCAGTCTTCTGGAGTAGCTGCCCCTAGGGCCCCCAGAGCGCCCTCAGCCGCTCTGCCCACCCCCAGATCCACTGACTGACTCCTTGCCCCATCCCACCCCAGTAGAGACCTTGGGGGAGGCAGTCGGGGGGGGTGGTTCTCCCTCTACCTAGAAGGGTGGCGCACTGTAACCTCAGATCAATGGGTGCTTCAAATCATTGGCGGAGTCATACCCTCACGTTTCTAGAACCCCCGGAACACCCCTCACACTACCCACATCTCCCTCATCCAGGCCTAGATTCAAACACTCCTGCACAAGAGTGGCCATAGAATCCGTCCCCCAGGTCAAAGTGGAAAGGGATTCTACACCCACTTTTTTCTAGTCCCCAAGAAAACGGGGGACTTGCGTCCAATCCTGGACCTCAGCCGCCTGAACCTCTTCACAGAGTACAAGCACTTCAGGATGGTGACTCTTCGAGGGCTGTTGCCCCTCATTCACTAGGGGGACTGGCTCTGTTCCCTGGATATGCAGGATACCTATCTCCATATCTTAGTTTTCCCGACCCACCACCGCTTCCTCTGTTTCTTTTTCCAGGGGGACAATTTCTAGTTCTAGGGTCGTGGATATGTTGTTCATCCACACTTCTTGGCAGTGTCCCTTTCTGACAGCCAGAAAGTCTTTAAGCTGGCTCCGCCCCCTGATGCCAGATCTTTTTTTCCACTGGAAGACTCAGGTTGCCTCCTTCATGCTCTTGCACTTGGTAGGCCCTGGCTCAAAAACCTCGGTTATCTGAAATCTTCTTCGTGTTAACGACTGTGATTGCTTTCTCTCGATCATGGAAGACAAGTCTTCCCCCAGATTTCACTGATGCCTGTGCAGCCAGAAGATATCGCGCACTGACCCGCATGCTGCATGCGTTTACTGTCTGGGTGTCGGCCATGACACCACAACATGCGAGTTTTGCCTCGCGTTCCAACCTAACGTCCTCGACGATCGTCTCACATGCCTCAAGCTGGGGAGGCCTGAAAAACGGAACCTGCCGGTGAAATCCAAGGAGGCTCGGTGGGCGGTTTCCGCAGCCGCGGGATCCGTCGTGCAATTGGAGCGCATGCAGTCCTTCGAGGAGGAGGAGGAGGCGGCTCGTGCCACTGCATCTTCCTCCCGAAGCTTCTTCATTCCACTCAATCTGGGCTCCACTTTCTCAAGTTCCTTCCGAGAGTTGTGCCAGTCTCTCCCTACTCAGGGTGAGGGCCCGGCGGGCACGCACACCTCTTGCTCCCGGTAAAAGGAAAGGGACCCGGGATCGTCTTCATCTTGATGGAGACGTTCTTGGGATGGGGAGAGATCTCGGTTCCAGGAACCAGCTGTTTCGGTCTCTGCTGAAATTGCCTCTTCGGTCGACGACCTCTCGGCCCTGCCGACTGGCCAGTCGACTGAAGTGTCAGTCAACGACGTTGAGATTATTCTCGACCTGATTGACCCCTTGCCGCCAACTCCGGTCGATGACTGTCTTGCTCAGACTTCGGTCCTTGTTTTCCCCGATGAGGAGACCCAGCTTGCTGGGAATCCTGTCGAGGAAATGGTCCCCAACCCTGGGAAGTCACCGGTCCCATCAGTGTCTCCCGAGTGATCGAGTTGGCCTGCCCGATATTGATCAAGGTCTCAGACTCTCTTGACCTCTAAAAAGAGGCGATACCATCGGTTGTCCTCATCCTCCTCGCATGAGGAGAGGCTCCGGTGGAAGCTCCATCGGCGCTATGAGGACCTCATGTGGCAACAGCTGATTTTGACCGGGCACAAGCCTTCCCCGACTCCTACCCCGGTCATTACTTGGCTTTCGCTTCCCAGGCCGAAGCCAACCCCTTTGGAGCTGATCCAGTCGGTTCTTCCGCCCGCAGAGCTGGCAAAACCACCAGTTTGGCCAAAACCGGTCTCTCCACTGATTGTGATGGAACCGCCGCCCAAGCAGCCAGTGGGAGGGGCTCCTTCTAAGGAAGCTAGGCCAGACACCGGGCTCCCCTGGTGTCTTTTGGTCACTGTCACCCTGGACCGCCCCGGCAGGTCGAAGGTGATCTGGGCGGTCGACAGCTGTACCCGGATACCTCGGATTTGGATGAAACCGGTCTCCATTCATCCAGGGGATGATGAATCGGCCGGTGGGCTAGAGCCAGAGGGACCCTTTGCAAACTTCTTCTTGAGCCTTTCAGGGTGTTTTTCCAGTGTTTTATCTGTGAACATTTTACACACTGCACATTCTTCTTTAAGGTAGCCAAAACCCAAACATATCACACATAAAGTGTGTTTATCTGCTTTAGCAAATACTTCCCCACACTGGGAACAATGCTTAAAACTGGGAGGGAGGCGCCTGCCAAAGCGGCACCCCACATGGTGCCTAGAGCCCCCATGGCGCCGACAACCCACACGGCGCTGAGGGCGGCACCAACAACGTGCACGGTGCCAAGAGGCCACACGGAGCTGAAGATGATGCCGGCAGTGCGCACAGAACCGACCAAGCCCCAGCGCCACGCTCTGTGCCGTGCACAGCGCTGAATGAGACCGCGGCAATGCCGACGGCACCGAAAGTGTCCCAGAGGCCACAAAACTGCAATTTGCCAGCCTGGTGGCACTGTGGGCTGAGGCGCTGGACCCCACATGTCGCGCCACGCTGGTGACCCGGGTTCAGGAGCGAGCACTGGTTGCTGAGGGCTGGCAGGGGAGGAGAGGGATCGAGCATCTGATGGACTGCTCTTCCTCTCTGGGAGAGGGGTCCACAACAGTCAGCAGCTGACTGCCCCCTGGCGGAGGCTGGGGGCCGGGGGCACACACCATACACTGAGGAGGAGTCGAGGGCAGATGACTGGATGGGGACGCGCGCGTGCTCACAGCCGCTAGCATCATAGCACACCCTCCGACTCCGTGGAATTCCAGAGAAAAGGGAAAAATGGTGGAACGGTTGCAGCGGCTTGATGGCCATCAGTGGGACGCCCGGTCAGGGGCATCGCTGCATTGCTGGATTCTGGTTCGGTCGGAGAGTAAGGGGGACTCTCCACCGCCCCGCCGCGGAGATAATTGGTAGCGGGGGCTCCATAGGCCGGGAGAGGACCGGACAGCGGCTGGAGGAACAGGATGTCTGGACGGGTGAGGCAGACTGGAGGAACAGAATGTCGGGACGGGTGAGGCAGACTGGGAAGCCAAGGTAAAAAAGGATTAACTAAAAAAAACTGCGATTTGATGAAAAAGAGGCAAAAATGGCAGGAGATAGAGGCATCGGTGTGGACCCCTGTGCTGCAGCCATATGAGGGGGATAAACACCGGAGCGTGGAGTCGACGGCACTGAAGGAGGCGCCGCGCGACTAGGAAGGCCCAACTGCCCTACCTGTCTCCCCCCGGAGCCAAATGGGCCTAAGGCCCCAGCGTCGGACTGACCGGCTCAGGCAGCTGGACCAACCTCTGAGCCCATTGCTCTATAAGAGCATCCCACTGGTGAAACTGGTCATTGGAAGCCCCCCAGAAAGGCGGAGAGGGGCTCTGATGTCGAAGAGGTCTGCCGTCGGAGACAGAGACCGGCGACTCTGACAGAGGTGGAGAACGGTGCTTGGCACCAATAACTGACCATCTACGTGCAGACATACCAGAGGGTGACCTCTAGTGATGCCTTTTTCTCTCTGACCTATGCATCGAAGAGGAACTCGAGGCTGACCAGCACGAGAATGGGACCATTTCCTTTTATGCTTCGGGGGTTGCCCATGCCCCTGAGCATGGGACCGTCCGTTGTCGTACCCCCCCTCCAGGGAGGGCGGCGGACCGCACCCGGCACAGCTGACGGAACAGCTTTCATACGAAGTCTCCCTACCATCACCTGACCCGCTCATGGTCGACTCCGTCAATGGAGAGCTGAAGACTTCTTGAAGTATAATTTAAATATATATAGGATATAATCGGTACTTCGAAATAAAACTACAAAATAGTAAACTAAACTATTGCTGCTAGTGAAGTTTAACTCCCGGCGGGCGAGCGACGTCGTCACTGGTAGCGCACTTGACAGTGGGGAAAAAAGGAACTGAGGCGGTTGGAGGGTTGACAGTGAGAAAGTCTTTACCGCACGAGCGGAGGCTCGCGGTGCTGCTTCCGTGCGGCTCCATCTCTGGCACCGGCCCTCTTGAAAAAGTTTGCTCCCGCTGGGTCCTAGCGCCGCCGGCGAACTCCCATTAGTGTGAATGAGTGGTGGAGACTTTATGTCCAGGAAGATCTTAGGATCTGTACGGAAAGACACTGTCCACCACATTGATGAGGAGATGCCATTCCAAGTCAGACCAATCTCCCTGAGTCTGACAGTCTCCTAGATGGGCTCCCCAACTAAGCCATGAAGCATCCGCGATCAGGATTTGATGAGAGGACACCGAGCAGAAAGGAACCCAGATCAGCAGGTTGGTGGGGTCCTGCCACCACTCTAAAGTCCGTCTCACTAGGTCAGACACCAGCACCGGGTACTCCAAATTGTTGGTGCGTTGGTCCCACTGGGCTTGAAGAGTCCACTGGGGAACCCTCATATGAAGGCGGGCCAGGGGAACAGTGGTGATGGCCGCTGCCATATGCCCCAGTAGACGCGGGAAGGCTCTGGACAGAATCTGGTGACCGGAAGACACCAGCCGGGACTGCACTCTCAAGCATTCTGCCCTGTCCTCCGACAGGAAGGCCTGTCCTCGGGATTAGTCTAAGACCGCTCCTATATACAAGAGACATTGGCTCAGGGTCAGGCAAGACTTTGGCAAGTTGACAGTTATCCCCAAAAACCTGGAAGAGCTGAAAGGTGCTTTCCAGGGTCTGCAGCAAATGATTCCTGGAGGGGGCTGTCGGTAGCCAATCATCCAGGTAGGGGAACACACAAAATCCCTGCCTCCGCAAAGCCACTACCAACACCCGCTAGGCACTTGGTAAAAACTTGAGGTGCCGAGGAAAGGCCAAAGGGGAGGGCCCAAAAAAACAGGTTACTCACCTGTAACAATAGTTCTAGGAGTGGTATATATTGTTCATCCACACTACTTGGCAGTGTCCCTTTCCCTTTAAGACAGCTGGAATGTCTTTAAGATGGCTCCTCCCACCCACCCGGGTGGTATAACCCTCGGCTCTGCCCCATGACACCAGATCTTAGCCCGCTTTAAGCCAGGTTTTGTGCATCTTGGTAGAAGACTTGGTTTGCTGGCCAAGGCACCTAGCTTCACCTGAGCTCTTTCCTTCTAAGACGGTAGAAGACTTGGTTTGCTGGCCAAGGCACCTAGCTTCACCTGAGCTCTTTCCTTCTAAGACTGCTTGAAAGGCAGAGTAGAGAAACTTACCAGAGCAAGGGAGAAGGATTAAGACTTAGTTTGGCTAAGCAGATTTACTGTGTGGTGGTGTTTTTATTTTTTACTCACAGGGATTGCTACTGTTTGTTGCTAACATTTCATTGCTTTATTTTTTCTCTGATTCAAATTGTTGTTGCTGGTATACCTTCTTCTGCATTATTACAAGGTGTGCCTACAGGTGTGTGCTAACAGATTACTGCTGTAATCTTCTGATTCAAATTGTCTTTTGCAAGGTATATCTTCTGTTACTGCTTTATTTTTCTCTGGAGCAAAGTGTTTCTTACAGGGTATATCTTCTGAAATTATTACAGGTGGTGCTTTACAGGTTTTACAGTTTTATCTAACATTAGGATAAGCTTTCAGGGTTACTGCATTTGTTGTTGACTGATTGTTTCTGCTCTTACCTCCTTGTTCTTTCATCCGTGGTTCTTCTTTTTAGGCAGGGAAGGGCCCAGCCACCCACCCCATCCCCAACCACCCCACGCTACACTCCTTTTATAGGTACCACAGTTGTGACATTTCCTGTGGCAGAGCAGGAAGGAGGCGGATCAGTGGGGCCTCCACAAGGTGATCTCATTTACAGGGCACTAGTAATTTAACTTGTTATAACAAGTTAAACAAAGCACAATTAAACCATTACTTGCATTTTTTTCCTTCTAATTACTCTGACTAGGTTACAAACCCAGCAACTTATTTGGAATGGATTTCATTACTGCAGGTACTGTGGAACAATTTTCAGAAGGACAGTCTTACAGGATTTAGGACACTGTCCTACATGCTGGAGCCTTTGGAGATCTTAGGTCTCAGCTCCAGGCAGCATGGGCAGAGATTGCACGCCTCAAATTTCATATTGAAGAGGAAATACATTATAAGAACCACCGCCATTTCCCCAGCATCCAACAGAAAAACCTCGACCGCAGAGGGTAGTTGGTCCAGGAGGTTGGCAGGTGGTTAGGAGGAGCAAATCAGGTGCCCCATCACTCTCTGCTCTCCAACACATTACCTCCAAAACCATATAAACACTACAAACAGGTATCTGCCTCTATCTCTGAAATCAAATAAAGAGGCAGAAGACACTGCAGAGCAGGACACTGCAGCACAGGAGCTAGCACAACAATACTCACCCAAATCAGGAACCAAAACTAAACAAGCACAAAGGAAATCCAAAAACTTCTGATCATAGGAGACTCCATGATTCGGGGAGTTGATACCCATCTCCAGCCAGGGTGATGGTCAGATGTCTCCAGGTACATCAGCATGGAGACACTGACGCATTGCTAAAATTGTTCACAAAGCAGGAGAAAACATTGATGTCCTAGTACACATAGGGACTAATGATCTCGCCAAGCCGGTCAGTTGTGGAGACCAAGGAACACCTGACTAGGCTGGGTGACAAACTATCATCTATTTAGTCGGCATCTCCTTCTCTGAGATCCTGCCAGTCTGGGAGAAGGGAGCAGATGGACGGAAGGTCAGAGAAGGGGAGATAGGGGAGCTAAACCGTGGCTCAAGGACTGGTGCCAGGAAAAGGACACAGATTTGTAGGAACTGGCAACAGTTCTGGGAGGAAAGTTCTTTAAATTTGATGGACTGCATCTGACTAAAGAGAGTCAGTGCATTGGGGCAGAAGTTTGGCGTCTTTGCAGAATATTTAAACTAGCAAATGGGAGAGGGTGCAGCACCCCATCGTCGAATGGGAACACCCCTCCCCTCAGCTAGTGGTCAAACAGGAATTCAGTGTGTTTGCCGTTCATTTGCATCACCAGGTAAGAAAAAGGTTTGTCTCCCACACGATGCACAGGGTAATGCCAAACTTCACCCAACAACTAACACACCAAAATCTGGCCAATGGAAAATCATGTACACAAATGCTCACAGCCTGGGAAATAAGATCCCAGACCTGCAGGCAATAATGTCAGAGGCTAAACTGGACATAGTAGCAATTAGTGAGGCGTGGTTTACCAGTAACCACACTTGGGAGACTTCAGTACCTGGCTATGTATTGTTCAGAAGAGACCGAGGTGCAAAAGGGGAGGAGGTGGCCCTGTATGTTAATGAAAATATCAAAGCTACAGAAATTCAGAATACACATAAGGAGCCAGAAGAACTGTGGGTCACCCTGGAAACAGGAAATGGGACAGCCATAAGAACTGGGGTTGTCTACAGGCCCCCAGACCAGAGGGAGGACATAGACACATTACTGTTAGAAGATATACAAAACATGACAGCTAAAGGGAGGTTCTGATAATGGGAGACTTCAACATGCCAGATACAGATTGGTCAATACCAGCAGAACATCTGCCAGAACTAGACTCATAGTGGATTCCCTGCAGGGAGGGCCTCAAACAACTGGTACAGCAACCCACAAGAGACAGGGCTATCCTAGATCTAGTACTGACTAACAAAGAAGGGATCACAGATCTCCAGGTAGAAGGTCACCTGGGGGCCAGTGACCATCACATGGTATGGTTCAATTTGGCTACTACATCTAAATCATCCCATTCCAAGGCAAAAATATGGGACTTCAGAGGAGCTGACTTTGATAAGATGGCCAAGAGTTAAGCTAGCCCTGGCAAAAAGAAACACAGGTGAGGAGGTACAGGCAAAGTGGGCAAGCATTAAGGATACAATACTTGAAGCAACATCCCATTGTGTTAGACAGAAAAGGAAGTGCAAAAGAAGAAGGAAACCACTTTGGTTCTCAAATACAGTAGCAGAAAAGGTCAGAGCCAAAAGGCTGGCCTTCAGAAAATATAAGGGAACACAGCAGGATGAAGATAGGGAGGCATACCAAACTGCCCTAAGGGAAGCAGGTAAGGCAGTAAGGCAGGCAAAGTCCCAAACTGAGGAAACACTAGCACGAACAGTAAAAGAAGGTGACAAGACTTTCTATAGATACATTAGTGAAAGGAGAAAGTCCAGAGGGGTATTGCTAAGCTTAATGGAGAAAAGGGAGCATGTGAGGAGGAGGACCCTGTAAAGGCATCTATCCTAAATAGATACTTTTGCTCAGTATTTACTGAAGAGAAGGTAGGGCAGGGCCCACAGCTCAGCATCATGGACACAGGGGGAGGTGAGCACTACTCCCTTCACAAAAGAAAGGGTCCTACAAGAGCTTGCTAAGCTCAGGGTGGATAAGGCAATGGGACCTGATGGCATACATCCCAGGGTACTTAAGGAGCTAAAGGAGGAACTAGCAGAGCCATTAGCAGAATTGTTTAGTGAGTCTCTGAGCACAGGAGAGGTCCCAGAAGACTGGAGAAGGGCTCATGTGATCCCACTCCACAAGAGTGGTAGCAGGGAGGAGGCGGGGAACTACAGACCGGTCAGTCTTACCTCAGTAGTGGGCAAGATTATGGAGGCACTCCTTAAGGAAAGGATAGTGCAACACCTGGAATCCATAGGGGCACAGGATCCAAGACAGCATGGGTTTACAAAAGGAAGGTCTTGTCAAACTAATCTCATAGATTTCTTTGACTGGGTAACCAGAGTGGTGGACCAAGGGGGAGCAGTTGATGTCGCCTACCTTGACTTCAGCAAAGCTTTTGACACTGTTCCACATAGAAGATTGATAAATAAGCTGGGTAGGCTCGGGGTGGGTCAGAAGTTGGTCAACTGGGTGGCAAACTGGTTGACTGGCAGAAAACAGAGAGTGGTGGTAAATGGTATACAGTCAGAAGAGATGCAAGTCACAAGTGGGGTACCTCAGGGATCAGTCCTGGGGCCAGTCCTATTCAACATCTTCATTAGTGACCTCGCAGATGGACTAGAGGGTAAGGCTTGTCTGTTTGCAGATGACACCAAGATCTGCAACAGAGTAGATGATCCAGATGGGGTGGGCAGAATGAGAAGAGATCTGGATAAACTAGCAGAATGGTCAGAAGAGTGGCAACTGGGATTTAATGCAAAGAAGTGCAAAATCATGCACATAGGGAAGAGAAACCCTGAAGCCACTTATAGGCTGGGAGGAGAGTTGCTAGCAGTCACAAAGGAAGAAAGAGACTTGGGCATCATCATCACTGATGACCTAAAATCATCCAAGCAGACCTCTAAAGCAGTAGGTAAGGCTAGGGGGGTGTTAGGGTGTATTAGTAGGGGTATCACAAGTCGTAAGAGGGAGGTAATAATCCCTCTGTACAAGACATTGGTTAGGCCCCATCTGGAGTACTGCGTGCAGTATTGGAGGCCACACCTTCACAAGGACATTAACCAAATTGAGGCAGTCAGAAGGGCAGCAAAATGGTGCAGGGACTGCATCAGAAGACATATGAGGACAGATTAGCAGAGCTCAATATGTATACCCTTGAGCAAAGGAGGGAGAGGTGATATGATCGAGACATTTAAACACCTTAAGGGCATAAACAAGGTGAAAGAGTCTAACATGTTTAAATATAAGAAAAATAGCAGGACAAGAGGACACAGCATGAGATTAGAGGAGGCCGATTAAGGGAATGTGAGGAAATTCTTTTTCACAGAAAGGGTGGTAGATGCATGGAATGGCTTACCACAAGAAGTGGTGGCTATGAATACAGTGCAGGGCTTCAAACAGGCATGGGATAGGCATAAGGGAGCAATACAAATGACTATGAATAGATAGGTCACTGACAGAGCAAAGGCCAATGGCACATTTATAAGGTAGAAAATGAAATGGGCAGACTGGATTGGCCTTGAGGTCCTTATCTGCCATCAACTTCTATGTTTCTATGTTTCTATGTTTCATCTGCAGCCGGGGAGGTCGGGTGGGTCCATGTGGATGAACAACATATGCCACTCCTAGAACTACTGTTACAGGTGAGTAACCTGTTTTTCTAGGATCATGGATATGTTGTTTATCCACACTTTTTGGCAGACTCCAAGCAGTTCTCCAGGAAGAGGGAGGCAAGGCGCACACCCCCTCTGATACTTACTTGGGGAAAAGAGATTGGAGAAATGAGGCCCCAGAACCAGCATCCTGTCATGACTAAAGGTCGATGTGGTAATGGGTAATGAAGGTGTTTGCTGTCTTACAGGTAGCAGCCCGACAGATTTCCTGGATAAGGATGTCCCTGGTAGCAGCCACCGATGCAGCGGTATGGTGGGTAGAATGAGCTCTTATCCCTCTGGGAGGCTTCTTGCCTGCCAACTCATAACACAGACTTATGCATGATGTAATCCATCTTGCAATCATCTGCTTTGCTGCAGGTCTGCCAGAAGCGGCTTCAGCGTAGGTGACAAACAGCTGGCGAACCTCTCCCTGAATTTCCACCGTCCTCTCCTTATAATAGGAGAGCGCTCATCTCAGGTCCAAAGTATGGAACCTGTATTCAGCCTCCAAGGTGTAATTGGGGTAGTACACTGGTAGAGTCAACACCTGGTTAAGGTGAAACTCTGACACCACTTTAGGAAGGAATTTCAGGTGGGGGCGCAGTACAACCTTGTCCCTGTGGAAGACCAGATAAGGGGAGTCCACCGAGAGCGCCTGGAGCTCCCCTGTCCTTCTGGCAGACGTGATAGCCACCAGGAAGGCCATCCTCCACGACAAGTGTGACAACTCACACTTGTGCATTGGTTCGAATGGCTTGCCCATGAGCTTTGCCAGTACCAGCAGTAGATCCCGTGGAGGTGGAGGTTCACGCACCGGAAGGGATATGTGATTGAGGCCTTTGAAAAAGCACCTGACCACCGTCTCCTGCGCCGTCTGCTGACCAGCCCGTGCCCCAGTAAGCTGAGACGGCTGCCAGGTGCACCCTAAGGGTCGATGACCGAAGACCCCCTTTGGAGAGAGACCAAAGGTAGTCTAGAATGTTAGCCACTGGACAGGACAGAGGGTCCAGGCCCTTGTCCTGACACCAAATGGAAAGCCTTTTCCATCTGAAGGCATAACACTTCCTGGTCGATTCCTTTCTGGATGCCTCCACTACTGTGAGAACATCCTCAGAGAGACCCAGAGCCTGGAACTCTAGCCACTCAGGTACCATGCTGTCAGGTGCAGGGATTGAAGGTCCGGATGGAATACCTTCCCCTGGTTGACTGAGATCAGGTCCTGGCGTGCTGGAAGTCGCTCCAGGGGCTTGTTGCTGAGGCCGAGGAGATCTGGGTACCAGAACTGGCGTGGCCAGTCTGGGGCTACCAGAATCACCTGCATCTTGTCCCTTTTCACCTTGAGGAGCACCCTGTGGATCAAGGGAAAGGGAGGGAAGGTATAGAAGAGGCCTGGGGTCCACGGCCTCAAGAAGGCATCCCCCTGCAGCGAGCCCTGCTGAGGGGGGGCGGGCATGAAACAGCCTCAGCTTGGTGTTTTCCCGGGAGGCAAACAGGTCCACCAATGGTTTGCCCCAGTGGGAGAACAGACTGTAAGCTACCTCTGGATGGAGAGACCACTCGGGGGATGTCTCGTCTATGCGGCTGAGAGCATCCGCCAGTCGGTTTGAGACTCCTGCCACGTGGATGGCTAGGAGATCCACCTCCAGTCAGCTCACGAGTGTCCAGATGTGGAGCGCTTCTCTGCAAAGCCGATGGGAATGCATGCTGCCCTGTTTGTTGAGGTAGTACATGGTCATGGTATTGTTCATCTGGACTTGAACCATTTGACCCCAGAGCTGAGGAGCGAAAGCTGACAGTGCCAGTCTGACTGCTCTGAGCTCCAACAGGTTGATGTGAAAACAGGACTCCTCGGGGGTTCAGAACCCGTGGGCCCTGTTGTCCCCCAGCGAGAGAGGCATCGGTCGTAGGGACGGCCGTCGGCTCGCGGCAGACAAATGGGATCCCTTCCTGCAACCAGTCTAGGACGGTCCACCACTGGAGGGCGTCCCACATCTTCTGGGTCACAGTGATCAGCTGGTCGAAGTGACCTTGGCACTGAGTCCACTGGGTGGCAGCTCCCATTGGAAGGGGCGCATGTACCACCGGGCCCAGCGGACCATGGAGGTGCATGCCGCCATGTAACTCAAAAGGTGCAGAAAGTCCCGGGCAGGGCGCAATTGCCCAACCAGAAATAATTGGGCAAAGGAGGAAAGAACCTCCACCCTGTCCGCCGGGATCCGAGCTCTGGCTTGATGAGAGTCGAGTTCTGCCCCGATGAAGCACATCACCTGAGAAGGTACGAGCTCCGACTTGGCCTCGTTGATCAGAAGGCCGAGTTGGGAGCAGGTCTGGAGGGCCAGGTCCGTGGACCTCTCCACCTCCTGCTGGGTGGAACTGCTAAGAGCCAGTCATCGAGGTAGGGGTAAATTCTGACCCCCCCCCCGGACGCCTGTACCGATACCCCAAGATTCTGTGGCTGAACCCACATCTGCTGCTGTGCTTGCCCCTGAGACGGGCGAAAAGGGCACAAAATGAACAAATGAACCAGCTGACTCCCCGGTTCCTTCTAAAAAAAAGTAAAAAGTTAAAGCACACGGAACCCCCGCCTGCCAAACCGGGGACTTCTGTGCCTGCTTTGCCTGTACCAGTGGCCCAAAAAAATTACTCAGTCCTTTAAAATAATTCAATCTTTACAGGCAATAGTTCTTCCTCAGCAGCCTCCTGCCCTTTCCCAGGGTCCCCAGGCTGGCAACAGTGTGCATCCACCCCCTCAAGGCAGAGGGGATCAATTTGATGATGATGATGAGTACAGTGATGAGGAAGGACCAACTGAACCAGAAGTGTCCCCTGATCAGGACTTTGGTTCGTCTCCAAGGATGACTGAGGATTTTCCATCCCACTTTACTTTTATAAGGAAGATAGCAGATGCACTAGACATCTCCATTACCGAACAAGTTGAGGAAGAAGAGGAGGTAGAGTACTTAAGAGATGGTGGGACTGACACCCACAAAGGCTCTTCTCCTACCGGTGTACACATTCTTTAAGAAGGATGCCTTAAAGATTCTCCAAACACCAGATTCCACTCCTCCCATAGACAGGAGGATGGACAGAAAATATCAATTGGAGAGGGAGGGAGATGACTTTCATTTCTCCCATCCAGACTGTCGGGGTTATTCAGCAAGCTGCTTGCAGCAAGGCCGGGGTCCCTCTATCCTCACATCCTCCAGACAAGGACTCCAGAAAGATTGGTAGCATGGCCAAAAAAGGGTACCTGTCAGCCTTTCTGGCTATGCGTCAGGCTACCTTCCAGGCATATGCTGCCCAGTATCAGAAGTCACTGTGACAGTCAGTCCTGGCTATGTCCCAGAAAGCTCCCTCGGCCTTGTCAGATGACCTGGCTGAAACTGCCAGGTTTGGGTTAGAGGCAGCTAAGTACCAATTCCAAATGGCTGCTGACACCAGTGACCCTGCAGCCAAATGGATGGTGAATATGGTGGTACAGAGGAGGTTTGCATGGCTCAGAGCCACAAACCTTACTCAAGATACCCAGTCTAAGACCTTGGAGTTTCCTCTAGAGGGAAATTCCCTCTTTGGGGAGGCCACTGTGGCATACATGAAGAAGGTGGATGAGTAGAAGGCCACTTACAGAAGCAACTCTGCCAAGGAGAGAGCTTCACCATCCACCAGGCCTTATGGAAGGGGAGGCCGGGGTAGGTCCCTTTATACCAGGTCCTTCTTCCAGCCAGTGGCCTTACCCCAGTACCAGCAGTATCCACAACAGGGATACTCCAGGGGTAGGGGAAGAAGGGTCTCGGGTCTCGGATCCCAAGCTCAGCCTCAGCCACAATCAAAACAGACCCCCCTGAGCCACAGGCTGCTTCCTCCCTACCTGTAGGAGGCAGACTGTCTCACTTCCTCCATGCCTGGCTGAACATCACCACAGACAAATGGGTTCTGGAGGTAGTGGTTCAGGGTCTGTCTCTGGAATTTAAATCAGAGTATTCAGCTGTCCCTCACTAGCAGAAAAAACATTGCTAGAGTTAGAGGTTCAAAGCCTGCTACAGCTAAAAGCAGTAGAACCAGTTCCAAAGTATCTGAGGGGAAGGGGTTTTTATTCCAGATACTTCCTAACCACAAAGAAAAGTGGGGAGTGGCGGCCTATGCTCAAACTCAGCTTTAAACAAGCATCTAAAGAAACAAAAATTCAAAATGGTAACTTTAGCTGTGATTTTGCCAGTGCTTCAAAAGGGAGACTGGCTGGCATCACTGGACTTAAAGGATGCCTATTTCCACATCCACGTGAGGGATTCTTACCGGAGATTTCTCAGATTCAGACTCCTTTCAGGTCACTACCAGTTTTCAACCCTGCCTTTTGGCCTTTCTTCGGCCCCAAGGGTATTCACAAAATGTCTGGCTGCTGTAGTAGCACATCGTCAGAGACGAGGTATCACTGAAATCCTGGACTAAGTCTCCATCATTCATTCACACTAGTGGGATAGCACCAGGGGCGCTAGGACCAAGCGGGAGGCAAAATTTTTCAGAAGGGTCGGCGCAGAGACAGGACCACGCATGCGCGGCACCATGAGACTAGCTCACGCCTGTGTAAGCTATCTCGGCATCGACTCTCCAACCGCCTCAGTTCCTTTCTCTTCCGCCTGGCAAGTGCGCGCTTGGATGCTCGACGCCGCCTGCTTGAGTCAAAGTTTTTGTCTATACGATAGCAGCTTTTATTGTTTAATTTAACATTTTAGTAGTAGTAATTTCTTATTTTACGAACAAGGAAAGAAGATTATGAAGAAGAAAAAAAAGAAATTCTCACCTGCCATCAACGGAGTCGTCCTTAGACAGTAGTGGTGACGGTAGGAAGACTTCGTTTGAAAGTTGTTATGGCAGAGGGGCTGTGTCTGGTCTGCCGCCACCCTTTGATAAATGGGGGGGAGGTCCGACTATGGACAGTCCTGTGCTCGGGGGGAGGACAATCCACCGAAGCATGAATTAGCAGTTCCAAATATCCAGCTCCGCTTAACCTTGAGCTCTTCTTCCTCGTTGGGGGAAGAAGAATCGGTGCCGCTCGAGGTTGCCCTCTGGTACGTCTGCACGAGGATTGTTCGTTGGGAGGGGTGATAGGCCTGAACCGACTTTGGTGGGTTCCCCTTGGCCCTGCTCCTAACGGCCGCATTCTTCGACTCTGGACTCCATCTCTGTCCTCGTTGGAGCTCTGGTGAGCAGTTTCACCTCTGGGTTGCTCTTGTGGAGCAGGGGGTTCGACTTATCCAGTTTTCCTGGCCAGTGTTCCTGATTTTGGGGCCTCCGGGCCTCAGAGCCGGGTCCATTGGATCACGATGAGCGTGGTGCCCTATTGGTGCCTTCGCCATCATATCAACCCCGCGTGCCTACCCCTCCTCTCTCTTTCCATGCAGGGGCCGGCACAGGCACCACCTTTTTCCTTCTCCCCTTCTTCTCAGGATTCTCCATTGGCATTTTCCACAGTGGTGTTTTCTGGCGCCCGTGCCCAGCGCCATGGGTGGCGCCGCAGGTCCGGTGCCGCAGCCGCTGGTTTTGGCACCGTGGCTTGGCACTGAGCCTCGGCGCCATCACTCTGTGCGGTGCCATGGGTGCTCTTGTTGCTGCCGTTGGTTGCCGGCACCACTGGCGGTGCAGTGTGTGTCTCGTGGTGCGGCAGACACCCGTGGGCACCCGCTGGTGGCACCTAGCACCCGCTGGCGGTGCTGGGCACCTGTGGGTGGCACTGTGGGTGGCATTGAACACCCACAGGTGCCGCGGGTGGCACCGGGCACCTGTGGGTGTTGCCACCAACACCCACAGGTGCTCTGGGTGGTGCCATGGGCACCCATGGGTGCCCTGAGTACCATGGGTACCATAAGTATCATAGGTGCCATGAGTCTATGGTGGGTGTCCTGGGTGCCATGGTACCATGGGTGTTGGGGGTGCCCTCCGGTGCCATTGCTGCCATGGGTGCCGGGGGTACCTGCGGGTGCCCTCGGGTGTCACCCAGGTTGGCATAGGCACTGCTTAGTGCCCTCCTGTGCCATGAGTGATGCTGGTGCTGCAGGGGTGCCAGTTGGTGCTGTCTGGCAGAACTAGTGACGGATTTCCTTCTGCAGACCTCTTCTTTGCAGGACTTGTGGCAGGATGTTTCCGCAGAATGAAATCCTGTTCTGTGGAATATTTTTCCACACATCTTAGTGAGTGGCGGTCTGCATGGGATCTTGTGACATCCAGTGGTTTTCCGCTGATGGAACTCTTCTGTACTGTTCTGCCAGCGGAATCTCTTATTCTGCTCAGCACTTTCTTGGCTCCCTACGTGGTACCAAGCTCCTCAACATCCTTCCTGGTGGCAGAGTCTCTAGTGGCTCTGACCTAGACCTCCCTTAGGGGTCCTTCTGGGGTAGAAGTGCATCTAGATGAGTCTCTCCCTGTCCTTTTGGTCAGTGATACAGCAGATGACTCATTTTGTATACTGAAAGGCACGCCCTTTCTATCATCAGAGTCCATGATGGAAGATCTTTTCAGTAGTTCCTCAGCAATGGGGTCCACCATAGTATTCCGACTGCATCTGTGGATCATACACCTCTACGTCTAGACTCTTTCAGTCGTCAAGACAATTACACTCTGTGGAACATTCTAATTCAGTGGTCGGGAGCCGCACAGACTCTCTGCTCCTTTTATAGGGGTATATAGCCCCCTTCTGATACTGCCCCTTCAGTGGCTTCTTCGGCACAGGTGGTTAACATCTCTTCAGCTGTGATTATTAGTCCAGTCACAATTTCAGTTATGGATGCTCAGGCTCCTTCTGCCCCTCAGAAGGATGACATCTTCGTCATTTTTGTATCAGGCAATCCTTGCGAGATAGCAGTCTGAAACCTTGTCAGGCTCGGACTAATGGTAAAAAAAAAAAAAAAAAAAAGTAAAAATTATCACAGCACAGGGCCTAGCCAAAATTACCCAATACCACACTTTTGGATCTGGTCAGGTTCCGCCTCAGCCCCTGAGATGGTCATCTCTAAAACTACAGTAAAGAGTACCTGATTTCTTCTATCCCTACGGGGAGTCCGATCCAGTGGAGGTATGGGTCATCTCTTTTCTCCAGGAGAGATTTCTCTTATTCTGAGATATTTCCTAGACCTAGATGACTACCCAGTCTGTTGGTCCCCCCCACCTTTTTTTTTTAATCAGGCTTTCTTCTCTTGATCAGAGCCTCGCAGCATGAGAAGTGACTCTCCAGCGAGTCGGAACTCAGGTTCCTACTTCCTTGCTTGCTTCAACTTAACAGATGACATGCTTCTTTCTTGACTGTAGGTCAAGTAGGTCTTTTTCTGAGATAGCTTTTCAAATATTCACACCTTCGGTTCCTGTGCACTGGTTCTGTGTCAGTCGCACATGAAGCTATCCTCTCCGAGTGTGTGACGGAGCTGTGAGGTTTGTTTTTCTGCAAAGCAATCTAGAGTCCTTCCTACTCCCTTCAGGGAGGCCGGAGTGAGTAGTGCCTCACCACATTGAGTCAGTTCTGCCGCTATTCAGTCACTTTCAATGAATGGGTTAGCCCTAACTTGGTCCTGCTGTGTCCCTCCTCGACGCACATCTGCCTCTATTTGCCTTAGAAATCCAGCCCCTGTTTTTTTCTGTCGGAATGTTTTTCCGCAGTGGAAATGTCCTCTTGTACACTTTTTCTTTTCTTCCCTGAGTTCAGAGACTGCTACTACAGTTGTACATACAGGAGCAGGATGATTTCTTTTTGGAATATGAAGTGGGTAGGATCTGGTTCTACTAGACCACCACAAGAGGCTTCTAAGTCGTGCTTTGGCCTTCCATCAGGAAGGTTTCAGTGACTAAGTGGAAACCATTCTCCTTGATGGGCTAACCCCACCTGGACCTTCTTTTGCTCACCAAGTAAGGGGTTCAAGTGCTCCTGGACATGTGTCTTGCAGGTCAGCCATACTTGGTAGTCGGGGTTTCCATCTGCACTTTTCGGTCTACCCTAAACCAGTAGACTTTACTTCTGGCTCTTTCAGCTCCTGACATCCTTTTACATTATATTAGTATATTTCTTTGACACTATTAGTTTTGGTCCTGTACCAAATTGTGAGGCTGGGTTCTCGTCGCTCTCCTAGAGTGGTTGTGGCTTCCTGGCAGAGTTTAATTTTGTGTCCATTGCAGTCGTCTGCAAAGTGGTGAGTTACAACTCAAGCACTTATCTTGTAAGCACTATATTCTATATGCTCTTTCCAAGACAGCTCTTTTTGTTAGCAGGACAGTCCTTGGCCGTTCTTTCTGAGTGAACCCTATCTCCTCCACCCTACTCAGGGTTGTTGGTTTTAGCTTGGTACTCTCCCACTAGTGTGAATGAGTGATGGAGACTTAGTCCAGGAAGATATGGAAATTACGTACTTACCGTAATTATTGATCTTCTTGGACAGTCTCCATCACTCATTCACACGCCCACCCACCATCCCCTGGGTTCACTCGTTTTCTTTCCAGGTCTTCATGATCCTATGGTTCAGGCTGTGAAGACATTGTTCTTTGACCCTTCTTGCAAAGGCCATCTGGGCCCCTCTCAGGCCCAAAAACTCAGGATAAGTTATTTTCATTAATTACACTGCACCTCCTCGGTCGAAAAGGTACTGAGGCGGTTGGAGAGTTGATGGCGAGATAGCCTGCACAGGTGCGAGCTAGTCACGCGGTGCCACGCATGCGTGGTCCTGTCTCAGCGCCGACCCTTCTGAAAAATTTTGGCTCCCACTTGGTCCTAGTGCCTTCGGCGCTATCCCACTAGTGTGAATGAGTGATGGAGGCTGTCCAAGAAGATCAATAATTACGGTAAGTACGTAATTTCCATTTTTCCCTTATCTGGACAACTGGTTAGTGGTGGGAAAATCCCCACTGCGGGTACAGCAGGATTTAAAAGACACCCAGGACCTCCTAGAGTCTCTGGGGTTTCTAATCAATCACAAAAAGTCTGCCTTCACCCCTACACAGGTGTTGCATTTCATAGGAGCAGAAATAAATACCTTACAGGCCAGAGCCTATCTGCCTCTGGAGACAGTACAAAGTCTTCCGTCAGTGGCAAATTCCTTCAGGTTACACAAACTAAAAACTGCAAGACAGTTTCTCCAGCTACTGGGCCACATGGCTGCTTCCATAGGCACAGTGCTGGGTTCCAGATTCTACATGAGGGACATCCAGTTCCGCCTCAGGGCAGAATGGTGTCAGAAAATTTACCCTTTTTCAAAACTCATTCCAGTAACAAGGGCACTGTTACAGGCCCTCTTGTGGTGGAAAGAGGAATCAAACTTAAGACAAGGAATCCCCTTTCAGAAGTAGAGTCCCTCAGTAGTTCTCACAACAGATGCATCCCTATTGGGCTGGGGCGCCCATCTAGGGCAGCACACCACCCAGGCTACCTGGTCAGCTGCAGAGTCCCTTCAGCACATAAACTTGCTGGAACTCAGAGCAGTTTTGCTAGCTCTACGTGCCTTCTCTCCTCTAGTACAGGGCAAGGTGGTACAGATCAGAACAAACAATACCACCACCACAATGTATTACATAAACAAGCAGGGAGGCACCAGGTCAGGCCTCCTTTGCACAGAAGCCATACATACCTGGACTCTAGCTTATTCTCTGGGAATATCCCTGCAGGCAATTCATTTGCCAGGGAAAGACAACATCCTGGCAGATGCCTTGAGTCGAATCAACCAGGCCCATCACGAATAGACCCTGAACAGACAGGTGGTACAGGTTATTTTCAGGAGGTGGGGTACTCCACAAGTAGACTTGTTTGCATCCCACCAGAACCACCACCTGCCCAAGAATTGTTGCAAACCATCAGATCAGGGCACACTTCCCCTGGATGCCCTGACCTTGGATTGGTCAGGGAAGTTTCTATATGCTTTCCCTCCTTTTCCTCTGGTTCACAGGGTACTGCTCAAGCTCAGATCGCATGTAGCATCAATGATCTTGATAGCTCCAGATTGGCCAAGGCAGCCATGGTACTCTCTTCTGCTCTCCATGTCTGTCACCAGACCGATACACCTCCCTCGGAGGCACAATCTACTGACTCCCAACCAGGGAGCTCTGTTGTATCCGAATCTCAAGTCCCTCAACCTCAAGGCCTGGCTCTTGAGGACATAGAATATGCAAAATTGAATCTCTCTCAGTCTGTCTTAAGCATTTTAAGAGCGTACAGAAAACCTTCTACTATGAAAACCTATTCTTCTAAATGGAAAAGGTTTTCACTTTAGTGCTGGAGCGGATCACAGATACCAGGCCAATCTGGAATTTCAGTTGTCCTGGATTATCTCTCCCACTTACATTCCTCTGGTTTGCAGTCCAATTCTCTGAAGGTTCATTTGGCAGCTGTGTTTGCTTACCTCTCTGCCGGAGCAAGGGTAACCTTAGCTTTGGATCCTATTTTTAAAAGATTCTTCAAAGGTCTGAATCATCTACATCCCCCTCACAGGGCACCAGTGCCAGCTTGGGATTTGAATGTGTGTATAGCTAAACTCATGGGCTCCCCCTTTGAACCCATGGCTACAGCTCATCTAAAAGATTTCACTTGGAAAAACAGTTTTTCTTGTGGCAATGACTTCTGCAAGAAGGATTAGTGAGCTTCAGGCTCTCTGTATAGATCAGGACTATATCTCCTTTCATAGGGATAAGGTAGTCCTTAGGACAAACAGAAAATTTCTCCCAAAGTAGTCTCGGACTTCCACTTAAACCAGTCCATCACTCCTCCTGTCTTTTTCACTGATCATGCTACCTCTGGTGAAAGAAGACTCCATAGTCTGGATGTAAAAAGGGCTCTCAGTTACTACATGACTGCCACAAAAGGCCATAGACAGGACAGAAAACAGTTGTTCCTGATCTATGGGGATGTGGTAAAAGGTAATCCAGCCTCTAAAAGGTCCATTTCTCAGTGGATAGTCCAGTGTATCCAGTTCTGCTACACAAAGGCTGGTAAGGAGCCCCCATCAGGATTGAGGGCCCATTCCACTAGAGGGACAGCTGCTACCTTAGCAGCTGCCAGAGAAGTTCCATTAGAGGACATTTGTAAAGCAGCTACCTGGAAGACAGTACACACCTTTACAAAGCATTACAATCTGGATATTCTGTCTAGGAGTGATGCTAGGTTTGGCACAGCAGTCCTGCAAAGTCTTTTTCCAAAATATGTTATGTGCCCACCGCCAATGATACTGCTTGGTAGTCTGCATAAAGTTAGGAATATACTGAGCATTACTGGGGTTAGAAGAAAAAATTACATACCATAGTAATCTCCTTTCTTCCCAGTGATGCTCAGATATTCATAACTTCCCTCCCAACCTCCCCTTCCAGAACTTCAGCCTCTCCACTCCCGTATGCTGGTGCCACCATTATCACTATACACCCTTGGAGTGTTTTTACCCTGCACCTGTCAGTAGTTAAGGTGAACAGGGTTCATTGTGTTCTACCTTTTTGGTATTTCTCTGGCATTTTGTTCTAACTTTGTAGAATTGTTGATCTCTAGTTGGAGTTTTTTATTTCTGCAAATTTTATATTATTGGAAAAAAACCCAATTTTAATAATAAAATTATAGTACTGTATTACTCTGGGCCTACTTTCCAGGATCCTTTATAAAATCTGAAGAGGTTTAGGACACAGGCAGTTAGTAGAGGCAGTGTTTGAAAGATGCTCAAGTGCAAAGTGTTCCATCATTTACATGTGTTCTGTCTCTCCGGGCAGTCCAACCCTCCAGGCTTAATGCATAAAGTTATGAATATCTGAGTGTCACTGGGAAGAAAGAAGGTTACTACGGTAAGTATTTTTTTCAACTCTCCCTACCCATGGCCCCTCATTTCTCTGCTCCTACTTTCATTAGCCACTTCTTGGTTTTGTTAAAGAGATTCTAGCTGTTTACTAGCTTAAGCGCTTATGCAATGTATTTGTTTGATATGCCTATGGCACTTACCCTGGGCCTGTACTAGTTTCTTGTCAGCCAGGTGATTATGGTTGTCCTTCTTTTGTATTACGTTTAACTGTACCATGCTGGTCACTGTCAAAAGTCACACCCTACCATTACCTGTATTATACTGTTTATGTCTGTAACCTCCTGGGTCATGTCTGAAAATAGCCATTTCTATGGCTAACACACTCATCCGGTAAACAAAAACTAAATAAATAAATAAAGTTGCCAGAGCCCCGCCAACTTTTGGAGGATGGCGACGCTCTAGGGATGCCATGACAAGATCTCTCGACCCTGCCTCTGGGTCCCCTTCCAGGTCTATACAGCCCAGTGAGGAGGAAACCTCCTCGGATTCCAGCCTTGCCGTCAAGGAGGTTTCTTCCACGGTGCTGGAGGAACATCTTGGCTCCCTGTGGGGCCGGGGCGGGAGCACCACCACGGCAGTTACCTCTTTGGAGGTGCAGGCTCCCCCGGTGTTGCAGCCTACGATCACTGGGCCCAGCACTGGCAGACCCTTGGTGCCACCTGCTGGCACTGTTCACAGTGCCAGGGGTTGGGGTGGCACTGTAGGCGGTGTCGTGTCCTGCGGTGGCGCCGTCGATTCTGGGGCTCCTGGGTCACTATGTCTGGTGTGGATGTGTGTGGTCTTCTTCGGGAGGATGACTTGCTAGCCAATTCGACTGGTGTCCCACTCCTGAGTTGTGGAACCCCCTGGATGTGGCCCAGTGTTCACTTCCCGTGCCCCGGAGTCAGGGTCTCATGACCCCTGCTGACCCTTAGTGCCAGTGGGGCCCGCTTGTGGATAGCAGTTCCCAGAGGACATGTGTATGTGGCGGTCTCGACTGGGGCCTGCAGCGCCATGATTGGTGCTGATTTTGGCCCTTCAGTTGAGATGGGTATTTTCTGTGTGCCCACCTCAGGGGGGTGGGCCTGTGGGATTAGGGGCCCCCCTAGCACTGGGGTCGAGGAAGAGGGTGGCCTCAGAGCCTGAGGGATTGAGGGGCCGGGGTGAAGTACGGGGGCCCTCCTCCACTTCCCTGCGGGGGGGGGAGGAGTCACAGTGCAGAGCCCCACTTCTCCTCCTTGGAGTCCTCGGAGTTGCCGTTAGTGGGCAACACTGAGGGTTGCCCTTCTGGATCCATGCAACCCCAGTCTCACCACAGGGGACAGTCCCCCTCGGGGCTCAACCAGGATATGTTTTCTCATCTACAGCATACGCTGACTGAGTTGACCCCTGGATCCCTTTGAGCTTAGAGGATCTTCAGCGAGGTCTCAGAGCCCTGGCAGTGGCTGGACACTTTCAGTTAGGTGCTCTTCCCCAGTTCCTCTGCAGTCATCTCCTCCTCTTCCGGGCCATGTGGGTTCTATGGGGCACTTAACCTGGAACATGTTCAGGGCCACTGCGGCGGGCTTCCCTAGGTATGTTAGAGCCATGGACGAGCAGGTCTTTCGCCTGTCTCTCCCGCCACAGGAGGATTCTGAGCGTCCGAGTTCCTTGACCTCTTCGGCTTCCTCTTCCATGGAAGAGGACTGTTCAGTCCACCTTTCATCCGATGCTGATTTCACTGAATATCAGCGGTTCCTTTCGACGTTGGTTCAGGAACTCCATATATCCCATGTGGTAAGATGCAATACCGAGCAGGAGACACGTTTCTTCCTGAGCGAGTTTAGTGCGCACCACCTAGTGGTACCATCCTGGCCTATTCCCTTCCAAGAAGCATCAATCCGCACCTGGCGACTGCCCCAGCCCCAGTGGACTGCAGAAGGAGGTATTGCGCTCCCCAGGAGTCTCTTGGTTCTCTGCCTCATCTACCTTCCGGGCTGACAGCCTTAGATACCCCTTCCGGGCTTCAACACGTGGCGCACAACTGACCACCGGATCCAGATTCCGCCAAGTTCGACTGATGGGGAAGAAGAGTTTTTTCTTTAGCTCATGTACTGCTTTGTATCAGTTCACATCAGGCTCACCATGCTGCCTACAACAGGCACCTGTGGTCGATGTTAGTGCAGGTGCTAGCATCTCTGCCTGATTTGGAGGAATCTAGGCAAGCTATTGCTCTCTCTGCGCAGGGTCTGGAGCTTGCAAGGCACCAAGCAAGGGCATTTTATGATGCCAATGAGGTGGCCTCCAGACTGTCAGGGACAGTGATCTGCATCAGGCGGATGGCATGGCTTCATCTATCCAGGTTGTCACCCATTGCCCAGCGTAGGGTGATTTCCTCCGCTTTCCAGGGGACCCATTTTTTCTCACGCAGGGCGAGGAGGAACTTACAGGGGCGTCTTCCATCTCTCCAGCCATGGAGGACACCTTCTCGGCCTGACCAGCCTTAGGCCATGTACGGTCTAGTAGGGCTATGAGGTTTCTCCCTCCTGCACCTCACCTGCAGGAGGCTGAGGGAATTTGTTCCCTCAGGGCAGGGCCAGGTCCCCTCCAAGGGGTTTGGTACTCAGCCAGCAGTAATGAATGGTGAAAACTGACAAGGGAAGATATGAAAATTGTGCACCTACCGTAATTCTTGATCTTCTCTTGTATTTTCACCATTCATTACTGATTCTCGCCCACCTTCCCTCTTGGGCCTCAGCTCTTGGGCAGCGCCCACCCTGCCTCGGCCTCCTCTCAGGCCAGTTGGGAGCAGAGTCCCCTGGTACCTCAGGCCCTCTGTTCCCTTCTAAATGTCACAGAGCGCCACCTTGGAGGGTGAGTAGGATTTTCGCTTTGGCCTCAGAGGGAACTCCCTGGGATTCTCAGTGGGGTGCACTGTGGTTGCTTCTTTTCCTGACACAGATATTCCTTTGTTTCCTATTCTTGTGGTAGGGACTGTGTAAGTGCATCTTGTGGGAGAACCCATAGGGATTTTCCTCCCCCTCTGTCTTTTCCCTTCCCCTCTACCTTAGAGCTCATTCTGGACGGAGTTCTCTCCTGTTTAAGAGCTCCCCCCCGACTAAGCCATCAGGTATTAAGCTGTAGAGGACAATGTTCCAGAACTTTCATTCCACATGTGGGTTTAGGGGTGAGAAAGGGGGGGGGGCTGACTCCACCATGTTTTATATTCTCCAAGACCATTTCAGATTCTCTTGTTCTGGACCTCCGTCAAGCTGTCCCTGAAGTTGATGGGATCCTTGCACCTACGTCTTCATACCTTCAGGTTTTTTGAGGCTAAAGTAAGCCAATGATCTTCCAACTCAGAATGGCTGAGGGCCCCCCCCCCCTTCTTCCCCTATGTATGCTCTATCTTTCTCTCTCTTGTCTTTCTCTCCTTTCTCCCTTTCTTGTGCTGCCGCCCAAGGGTTGGGGCCCTGTGGCTTCTTAGGGTAAAAGATACAATCCCTCTGTCCTCTGGTCAATTTCTTCTTTTTTCAGTTTATATCCTTTCCTTTTCCTATCCCTTGGCTCTCTTGCCTCACCTTGATTTTCTCTATCCCCCTTTGTTTCATGCAGAACAGAACTGGAGTGGAGGAGGAGTCTGTGGCGACTAACGGCCATCCCTTGTGCGCCACACTGTGTGTCAACCTTGTGGGCAGTGCCGACTCCCTCCCCCCAAAAAAAAGCTTCCATACAGGTGTGTGCCTCCGGCTTACACCCAGCAGTAATGAATGATGAATATACAAGAGAAGATCAAGAATTACAGTAGGTATACAATTTTCCTTTCTTTCACATCTCTTTTTCTGAAAGATGTTACCCTCGTGGACTTTGTTGATTCCCTTGAGGTACTTGAAAGTTTCTGTCATGTCCCCCTCTCCCTCCTTTCCTCACGGTATACATAATATGCTTCTTTAAGATAGATAGATACTTTGGGGGAAAAAGGGAATTTGCAGCCACAGCTCTGGGCATGCATATCGCCAGCTATCATGGCACTTCTCCCAATACGAATATGCCCTTTGTACTTCCCTCAGATCTCTGGTGGACGGTTTCCTGGAGCCTGACTTCAAGTTTGAGATTCTGCAAACTGTTACATGGGGTATAGAATGTAATAGCCTTCAGCCTAAAGCTTCTGTGGATGCCTTACAACATAGCTTCCAGGGTGGCTGCCACTGGAATCTGTATTAGGAGGCATGCGTGGCTCAGAACATCAGGGTTTTCCTCTGATGCTCAGCAGCAAGTTAAGAATGTCCCCTTTGATGGTACATATCCATTTGGCCAACAGGTGGAGTAAGCCCTGGAGGCCTTCCAGAATACTAAGACTGCCATAAAAACAGCCAGGCTAGCTCCTTCAGCCCCTCAGAGGGCAGGAACCACAATTTTTTTCAGAACAGGCAGCCCTTTTGAGGAAGAGGCTGAGGAGCACCAAACAGGCACCAGCCTCCTCAGCCACAAAAGAAAATGCAGCAAAAGGCACAGGACCCAAAAGCACCCAGTGCCACCCTCTGAAAGCCTGGCCCCGATCTCACCTCCACTGTGGTGGGAGATCTGACTCAGTTTTATAGCCAGTGAAGTCTGTCACTACAGACAAATGGGTCCTCTGGATCATTCAAGAAGGGTACTTTCTCAACTTTGCAGAGATTCCCCTGGACCTTCCTCCCAAGTGACAACAAACTCTGTCAGCAGCTAAGTCAGACCTTCTCACTTCAGAAATACTGGGCCTTCTCAAAAACAGGGCAGTGGAAATGGTTCCCTTGGCAGAACAAAACAAAGGATTCTACTCCCATTACTTTCTGGTTCCAAAGAAAACAGGCAGTATGCACCCCATTCTCGACCTCAGAAAGCTAAACAAGTTCCTTTCAGAAGTTCAAGATGATCTCCATAGGAAAACTCCTACCACTTCTCCAACAGTACAACTGGCTGGCATCCCTGGATATGCAAGATGCCTATCAGCATGTTCTAGTACACTCAAATCATCACTAGTATCTTCGCTTTGAGGCCTTGGGTCAGCATTACAAATTCAGAGCCTTGCCCATTGGGCTCTCCTCTGCGCCTTGAGTCTTTACCAAGTGTTTTGCAGTCCTCTCTGCACACCTTTGAAAACTTGGCATTCAAGTCTTCCCCTACCTAGATGATTGGCTTTTGGCAAGTCTGTTAAGGCAGGAGACACAGGAAGCAGTGTCCACGACATCTCAGTTCCTCACCTCCATGGGGGTCCTACTGAACCTGGAAAAGTCACAGCTTCAACCCTCCCAGCAGCTGCTCTTCATAGGAGCCCTCTTGGACACTACCAAGGCAAGGGCTTTTCTCCCAGAGGACAGGAGGAACGACATTCTCCAGATATCATGCTTCTGTAGAGAGAACACTTCCATACAAGCTCATTCCATGCAGCGGATGTTAGCCCTCATCGCTTCATCCGTTTTCACAGTGCCTTTAGCTCGATTGCACATGAGGACTACTCAGTCGATGCTCAGCATGCAGTAGTGCTCTATAACACATGCGCAGTCTTACCCTATCAAGGTGACGGAGCCTCTGCAAAGATCACTAGCATGGTGGATACAGGAGGACAACCTGCTACAAGGTATGTCCTTTACCCAGCCAGAATTTCAGATCACCATCATCACGGATGCATCTCTGCTCAGCCGGGGTGCTCATTGCTGGGACTTTCACACTCAGGGAATGTGGACCCCGGATGAGTCTTATCTCCCCCTCAACATTCTGGAAATGAGAGTGGCCCTGTATGCTCTCCGAGTCCTCGAAAAAGTTGTCAGTCACAAAATAATCCTTCTTCAGACAGACAACAAAACTGTGATGTAGTTCCTCAACAAGCAGGGCAGGGCACACTCCTACCCTCTGTGCAGAGAAGCCCTGAGGATATTGGAGTGGTGCCTCGACCATGATGTTCTGATACAGGCAGTCTACCTGCTGGGAACTCAGAATGACCTGGCAGACCACCTCAGCAGGACGGAAGCAGATCCTCATGAGTGGTCACTTTCTCAGTACGTCATACGGTCGCTCTTTGACGAATGGGGCAGTCCACACCTGGACCTTTTTGTGTCCCTGCTCAATGCAGAACTGCCTCTATTCTGCTCTAGAAATCCAGAACCTGGTGTTTTCTGTCAGGATGCTTTCAGGCTACAGTGGACAAAACATTTTTTGTACACATTTCCTCCTCTTTCGCTAATTCAAAGGGTGCTGCTCATATTGGAGGCGCATGGTGGCAAGATGATTCTCATTGCACCGTACTGGCCTTGACAGATCAGGTTTCCATTGATCAACAAGTTGTCGGAGGCGCCACCAAAGCAATTGCCTCTACAAATGGACCTTCTGACACAGGAACCTCTGGTCCATCCCAGCCTATGCTCCCTTCATCTCCACGCCTGGCTCCTGAGGAAACAGAAGTGGGCAGGTTTAGTTTCCCAGATAATTTCACAGATCATTTTGGCAGCGAGTAAACACTCCACCAGGAAGACTTACACCACTAAATGGAAGCGTTTTTCAGAATGGTGTGCTAAGAGCTACCTAGATCCATATCAGTGTCCTCTGGATAAAGTGTTGGAGTACCTGTTAGACCTTTCAGATGCGGGACTGCAATACTCAGCTGTAAAGGTACACCTTTGTGCACTGTCTGCCTATCATGAGCCAGTCCAGAACATGTATGTGGCTCAGTTACCGCTGTTCAAAAGATTTCTCAAAGGCATTCTTTACACAATGCCCCTGCTTAGGAAACCGGTAGCCGCCTGAGATATTAATCTCGTGCTAGACATGCTCACTCGTAAATCCTCTGAGCCTCTAGCCACATGTGAATTGACATTTCTGACCTGGAAGACCACCTTTCTGGTGGCCATCACTTCTGCTCGCAGGTTCTCTGAAATACATCTCTCCCAAGGTATGCTGCGGGGGATGCAGGTGTGCATTACAGAAGGGTTACCAACCCCAGTTAAATCCACACAAACAAGTAGCATGCACTCCAAAGATACAGTCCACACTGGCTTTTGAATAATCCCACGTTTTTATTGCATTTACTGCTACAATACCTAGCAGTATCAGGACCTGCTCACTGGCCACTCTTGCCCCGGCGCTTCAAGTTCAAATACAGTAACCCTTCGTCAAGGGGCATGCCTTGGTCACAGACCCATATATCGTCTTTCATAAAGACAAGGTGGTTCTCTGTACTCACCCGAAGTTCCTACACAGAGTGGTTTCGGATTTCCACCACAACCAGCCCTTGGTTCTTCCCACTTCTCTAACTTCCAAAATGAAGGGGAATGCACCCTTCATTCCCTGGACATTAAAAGGGCTCTGCGATTCTGGATAGATAGAACTGGGGATATCCGTCAAGACAAGCAAGTCTTTGTGTCTTTCAGTGCAGCTCGCCTGGGTCAGCCAGTATCCATCAAATGCATCTGTGCTTGGATAGTGGCATGCCTTCGCCATTGCTGCTCTATGGCGCAGGTCAAGTTGGAAGGCCAGATGCGCACCCACTCTACTAGAGCTATTGCTGCATCCCTGGCAGAGGTCCGCTCTATCCCCATTGCTGATATTTGCAAAGTGGCTATTTATTTATTTATTTATTCAGTTCTTGGATTAATAATACCTTTGAGCTCAAAAAGCTCGTTTACAAAGGTTCCACGTCAGGCAGGTAAAACAGAAGGGAACAAAAAAAAACTGACACATGATGACATAAAATTGAAACAAGTTGAAGCTACAAAACAAATTAACAATTACAAAATTGTAAATACAAAAAACAGATACAATTACAAAATTACATTTGATTGCAATTAGATAGAGTGAGTAGGGGAAGTACAGGCAGATGAGATAGGGAGAGAGATGAGAGGAAGTAATGGTGAAGCAGCCACAGGTCTTTTTCAGGGAATGGCAGGTGGCGAGGGGAGGGGGAGAGCTAAGGTGGGGATTGGAAGGAGGGGAAATGAGCCAGAGGAGGGAGTCCAAACTAGTGGTAGGAGGGATTAAGAGGGACTGAAATTTGGTTCAAGAGGGCAAAGCAGTTCACAAACTTTGACAGTCGCAGGAGTTCTCTAACAGGATGTGTTTGTGCAGAAGACGTTTGAACTTGGACATACCAGTTTGACTTGTGAGTTCATGGCCAAGGCCATTTAGCCAGGTAGGTGCTCTGTAAAGGAAAGATCGTTGGCACTGAGTAGTTCGGAACCTTGTTACTAGTAGGAGCTCTGTGGCTGAAGCCCGGGTATGCCAGACCTTGTGGGCTCTGGGTAGAAAACAAGAGGTTCCAGTAGGTAGATCACCCCTCAGAGCTTTCATTGCTAGTATACAAGAGTGATACTTGATCCTCCCTTGTAGGTTGAGCCAGTCAGATTCTGAGTAGAGATCACATGTGTGCGTGAAACGGTCTGAGTTCATGATGAGCCTACAAGCTTTGTTAAGTGTTACATTCAGCCTTTTTAGTGATGTGGGGGTGGCTGCACCATATATTGCTAGGCCGTAGTCAGTAGTGGATATCACTGAACTGTTAACCGCCAGTCTAAGTGCATCGGGGGTTAGATTCCTTCTAAGCCTAAATAATAGGCCTAACTTTGCATTCACAGACTTAACAATGGTCTCAATGTGGGGTACATATGAGAGACAGTTGTCCAAGGTTATTCCCAGATATTTGAATTGTTGAACTTGTTGAAGCGGTGCACCAAGGTTGTTTTTTATTACCATGACATATGACCGATGCTTGTGTCAGGGGGAGGAGAACAGCAGAAGCTTAGTTTTTTTGTAGTTCAGAACCAGTTTGTGCTGAAGGAACCATTTCTCCACTTCAAGGAAGCCTGTTCCTAGGTTGTACTCGAGCACAGCAGGATCAGTGTTGTTTGTGTAGATGACGGCATCATCGATATAGAGGAGAGTCTTCAGTTGACAGGATTGGGGTAGGTTGTTTAGGAAGATACTAAACAGGAGAGGGCCAAGGATGGAGCCTTGAGGGACACCAGATTGGACGGACTGAAGTTTGGAGACAATATTAGATATTTTTACCCACTGTGACCTATCAGCAAGGTAGCTACCAAACCATTTCAGTGGGTTTTGGGAGACACCAACTGTAGCAAATTGAGTAAGAAGCAGGTTGTGATTCACGGTATCAAATGCTTTTGTAAGATCGATGAAAGCAGCGCCAACAATCTTGTTGTTGTCGAAGGACTGATGTATGTGTCTGGCAAATTTAAGTAGAGCTGTGGTATGTAGCTGGTAAATTCAAGTAGAGCTGTGGTGGTACTATGTTTTTTCCTGAAACCATGTTGTTGAGGACATTGTATGTTCACTACTACTACTACTACTTCGAATTCAGTGCACACTTTCGTAAAGCACTACGCTCTGGATGTCCATGCCAGACAGCGTGCTTCCTTTGGCAGGACAGTTCTTAATGGACTTCTGTCCTAAGTGAGCTTCTTCCATCCTGCTCGGGGGATTTGATTTAAACTTGGTACTCTAACCCAGCAGTATGAATAAATGGTGAAGACTTTTGGTCCAGGAAGATATGAAAATTACGTACTCACCATAATTCTTGATCTTCTTAGACAAGTCTTCACCATTTATTCACATGCTTACCCACCATTCCCTGAGCTCATTCAATCTGTTTCTGGTCTTTGCTCCCTGGTATGGATTATGAAGACATTGTTTAAATTGACCCTTCTGATACGAGTCAGTCGGGCTATCTTATGCCCGTGTTAGGTCAGGTGTTTCTTAGGTTATATTTCGCTGCATCTCCTCGGTAAAAAAGGTATTGAGGCAGTTGGAGGGTCGACACTGAGGTAGCCTGCACAGGTGCGAGACAGTCTCACAGTGCTGCACATGTGCAGTCCTACCTTGATGCTGGTCATCCTGAAGATTTTTGCCTCCCTCGGGGTCCCAGCGCCTCCTGCTTGTAATACAAAAGTATGAATAAATGGTGAAGACATGTCCAAGAAGATTAAGAATTGTGGTGAGTACCTAATTTTAATCTCTCCACACCCCCCCCCCCCAAGTTTCTACCTAAAGTGGTGTCAGAGTTCCATCTTAACCAGCTTCTAGTGCTGCCTACCTACTTTGCCAGCTTCCAGAATGAAGCAGAGTACGCCCTCCCAGGGGCCAAAATTGGTACCGGTCCATAGAAACATAGAAGTTGACGGTAGATAAGGACCACAAGGCCCATCCAGGCTGCCCATTTCTTTTTCTAACTTATGAATGTGCCATTGGCCTTTGCTCTGTCAATGACCTATCTATTCATACTCATCTGTATTGCTCCCTTATGCCTATCCCATGCCTGTTTGAAGCCCTGCACTGTATTCATATCCACCACTTCCTGAGGTAGGCAGTTCCATGCATCCACCACCCTTTCTGTGAAAAAGAACTTTATCACATTCCCCCTTAATCGGCCTCCCTCTAATCTCGTGTGCTGTGTCCTGTTGTCCTGCTATTTTTCTTATATTGAAACATGTTAGACTCTTTCACCTTGTTAATGCCCCCTAAGGTGTTTGAATGTTTCGATCATATCACCTTTCTCCCTCCTTTGCTCTAGGGTATACATATTTAGCTCCGTTAATCTGTCCTTATATGTTTTCTGATGCAGTCCCTGCAGCATTTTTGTTGCCCTTCTCTGGACTGCCTCAGTCTGGTTAGTGTCCTTGTGAAGGTGTGGCCTCCAGTACTGCACGCAGTACTCCAGATGGGGCCTAACCAGTGTCTTGTAAAGAGGGATTATTACCTCCCTCTTACGACTTGTGATACCCCTACTAATACACCCCAGCATCCCTCTAGCCTTACCTACTGCTTTAGTGGTCTGCTTGGATGATTTCAGGTCATCTGTGATGATGATGCCCAAGTCTCTTTCTTCCCTTGTGACTGCCAGCAACTCCCCATCCAGCCTATAGGTGGTTTCAGGGTTTCTCTTCCCTCTGTGCATGATCTTGCATTTCTTTGCATTAAACCCCAGTTGCCACTCTTCCGACCATTTTGCCAGTTTATCCAGCTCTCTTCTCATTCTGCCCACCCCATCTGGATCATCTACTCTGTTGCAGATCTTGGTGTCTGCAAATAGACAAACCTTAGCCTCCAGTCCATCTGCAATGTCACTGATGAAGATATTGAAGAGGACTGGCCCCAGGACTGATCCCTAAGGTACCCCATTTGTGACTTGCATCTTTTCTGACTGTATACCGTTTACAACCACTCTTGTTTTCTGCCTGTCAACCAGTTTGCCACCCAGTTGACCAACTTCTGACCCACCGCCGAGCCTACCCAGCATATTAATCAATCTTCTATGTGGAACAGTATCGAAAGCTTTGCTGAAGTCAAGGTAGGTGACATCAACTGCTCCCCCTTGGTCCACCACTCTGCTTACCCAATCAAAGAAATCTATGAGATTAGTTTGACAGGACCTTCCTTTTGTAAACCCATGCTGTCTTGGATCCTGTGCTCCTATGGATTCCAGGTGTTGCACTATCCTTTCTTTAAGGAGTGCTTCCATAATCTTGCCCACTACTGAGGTAAGACTGACTGGTCTGCAGTTCTCTGCCTCCTCTCTGCTACCACTCTTGTGGAGCAGGATCACATGAGCCCTTCTCCAGTCTTCTGGGACCTCTCCCGTGCTCAGAGACTCATTAATCAGTTCTGATAATGGCTCTGCTAGTTCCACCCTTAGCTCCTTTAGTACCCTGGGATGTGTGCCATCAGGTCCCATTGCCTTGTCCACCCTGAGCTTATCGAGCTCTTGTAGGACCCTTTCTTTTGTGAAGGGACTAGTGCACACCTCCCTTCCCCTGTGTCCATGGTGCTGAGCTGTGGGCCCTGCCCTATCTTCTCTTCAGTAAATACTGAGCAGAAGTATCTATTTAGGATAGATGGTTTTACATGGTCCTCCTCCTCACACACACCCTTAACCCCTTTGATCTTAGCAATACCCCCTCTGGACTTTCTCCTTTCACTAATTTATCTATAGAAAAGTCTTGTCACCTTCTTTTACTGTTTGTGCTAGTGTTTCCTTGGTTTGGGCCTTTGCCTGCCTTACTGCCTTCCCTGCTTCCCTTAGGGAAGTTTGGTATGCCTCCCTATCTTCATCCCACTGTGTTCTCTTATATTTCCTGAAGGACAGCCTTTTGGCTCTGACCTTTTCTGCTACTGTTTTTGAGAATCAAAGTGGTTTCCTTCTTCTTTTGCACTTCATTTTCTCTCTAACACAATGGGATGTTGCTTCAAGTATTACATCCTTAATGCTTACCCACTTTGCCTGTACTCCCTCACCTGTATTTCTTCTTGCCAGGGCTAGCTTAACTCTGTTGGCCATCTTATCAAAGTCAGCTCCTCTGAAGTCCCATTTTTTGCCTTAGAATAGGATGATTTCATTCTAGTGGCCAAATTGAACCATACCATGTGATGGTCACTGGCCCCTAGGTGACCTTCTACCTGGAGATCTGTGATCCTTTCCCTGTTAGTCAGTACTAGATCTAGGATAGCCCTGTCTCTTGTGGGTTGTTGTACCAGTTGTTTGAGGCCCTCCCTCTGCAGGGAATCCACTATGTGTCTAGATCTTCCTGGACATAAGTCTCCACCACTCATTCACACTAGTGGGGATTGGCGCCGGAGGCACTAAGACCCATCGGGAGCAAACTTTTTGCTGGAGGGTCGGCGCGAGAGACGGCGCCGCGAGACACGGCGCCGCGAGCAGCGGCTCGAGCGGTAATGACCATCTCGGCGACGACCCTCCAACCGCCTCAGTTCCTTTTTTCCCTACGTCGAGTGCGCTTCGAGTGACGCACGTCGATTGCGTCTGGGAGTCAAACTTCAAAACCAGCATAGTTTTCAGTTTGTTTTTGTAACATTATCACTATAGTAGTATGCTTAGTTTTATTCTATTTTTTAGTAAAATTTTTCTAATATTTAAATTTAACTTACTTGAAGAGTCTCGGCCTACTGGACTGATCGACCATGAGCAGGTCAGGTGGACGGTAGGAGACTTCATGATGAAAGCTGTTCAGTCAGCCGGGCTGGGTCCGGCCAGCCTCCTTCTCCTCAGCGGGTTCCACTACGGTCAGTCCGATGCCTGGGATGGGCGGTCCCCGCGGCATAAAATAAACAGTCGCATTCTGGGCGCCTGTTCGCCTCGAGCTCTTCTTCGCCCACAGGTCAAAAAGAGAAGGCATCACTCGAGGTCGCCCTCTGGTATGTCTGTGCGTCGGCGGTCGGTTATCGTTACTAATGTGGTCTCCTTCTTGAAGCGCCAACTTCCGATGATCGCTGTCCCGACATCGAGCCCCTCCCGCCTATAGGTAGGGCTCCAGATGAGCAGTTTCATCAGTGGGCCGCTCTTTTGGGCGATGGGCTCGGAGGTTGGTCTTCTGCCTGGCTCGGTTACCTCGGGGCCCTCGGGCTCCTCCGGCGATCAGGTAGGGCGGTTGGACCTTCCTTAGTCTGCTGGCGCCTTCTTCGGTGCTAGCGACTCCGTGCTTAGGTGTTTCCCTCACATGGCTGCGCGCAGGGGCCTCACCCCATGCCCTTATCTCCTGGTATTTTTCCTTCTCTGTTTCCAGGTTCTCGGGCTTTTCCGGGCGCCTTCTGCAGGATCTGTGGCCGTCGGGCGCCTGGCTGGGTCAGCCGGAGGCTTGCGGCGCCGCTGGTGGCGCCTGCTGTGGTCTCGGCGCTACGCAGGCGCCATATTCGCGGGCGCCGCCGGTGGTGCCGTTGATCGGCGGCGCCTGTCGCAGGCGCCGCTCGCTGGCGTTGCCGCGGGGCGCCGCTTGCGGGCGCTTTTAGGCCGCGCTGCATGGCGTTGCCCGCGCGCCGCCAAGGCGCAGGGCCACAGGTTTCTTCGCACTGCGGCGTCTCGGTGCCGTTTTCAGCCTGCTGGTTGCCTCGTGCGCCGCAGCCCTTGGGGACTCCTCCTTGTTTTTCTGCCATTTCTCCTCTCCTAATTTTCACTCCTTTCCTGTCCAAACAGTCCTTTCTGGACCATCAGGAGATGATGTTGAGCCTGACCCAGACCTTCAAGTTGGGTGATGAAGTGGAGGAAACAGGATCTTTTTCGTTGCTAGAGTTTGTGGCTGGTAGACTGTCCTTCTTTAAGTCTGTTGCAAGAACCTGGGATCCACTCTTTCTCTCCAGACTACAGACATCGATCCTGGGAAGATATTAAGACTCCAGTATCTTCATGCTTCGGAGATCCCTACGGATTTGACTCCTCCGATTCAGCCTTCCTTCGAGACGCTGTCTCAAATGGTATGGAATAACCCTGCTCTTATTCCCTCAGTGGCTAAATCCATTGATAAGAAGTATTCAGCTCCCAAGGATCGTCCCATTTTGGCATCCCAAGCCTTTTGGATCCTATTGTAGTCCTGGCAGAGAATGACAAGGTCGTTCTTCCTCAAACTACTACAGCTCGACCTATTAACAAAGAGTCTCGTAAGATTGATACATTAGGTAAGAGAGTCTTTGCTGCCTACTCTAAGTATGCGTTGCCAGTTATCAAGGCTATTTTTCTCAGTATGAGTATATCCTGTGGCACTCTATGAAAAGAATGGTTGAAGCTCTTCCAGATTCGGATTCCAAGTCAGAGCTTCTTCTGACCGTTATTAGAGGTATTGAGTCCAATAACCAACAGGTCAAAGCCGCCATGGGCGCTTTGACACTGCTTCGCTCCAGCAGCCGCGGGATTTGTACTCGGCGCCATTCCTGGCTGCGTACTTCTGGCTTCACGAATGATGCTCAGCAGCAGGTGATGGCGCTGCCTTTGATGGCTCCTTTCTTTTGGCCCTCAGGTGGAGCAAGCCTTAGAGGCCAGTCAGAAGACTAGATCGGCCATTAAGTTGGCCAGACCTCCGCCTGCCCCTCTCGGGGCATGTGAACAGACGTCAGTTTCATAAGTCGTCAGTCCTTTCGAGGCAGAGGCAGGGGAAGCTTTCATAAAAGCCAACCTGCCCAACCTCAAAAGAAGACGCAGCAGAAAGCGCAGGGACTAAAGCTCCCAGCGCTACCTTATGAGTCGTTGGCCCAAGTTCCATCCACTCTGCCGGGTGGAACTTTCTCCTCCGGTGGGAGGTCGTCTGATGTACTTCTACAACCAGTGGAAGTCCATAACCTCAGACAAATGGGTTCTTGGATAATTCATGAGGTTACTCTCTCAATTTCTTGGAACCCCCGATTGTCCTCCCATACGACAACCCAGGTTGTCGGCCTCTCAGTCAGATCTCCTCACCGCGGAGATCCAGGGCCTTCTGAACAACAGGGCAATAGAACTGGTGCCCCCGCATCTGCGAAACACAGGGTTCTACTCCCATTACTTTCTGGTTCCAAAGAAATCTGGGGGGATGCGCCCCATTCTAGACCTCAGAAAGTTAAACAAATTCCTCCCCAGGGAGAAATTCAAGATGATTTCCCTAGGTACCCTGTTACCCTTGCTGCATCAGCACGACTGGCTGGCCTCTCTGGATATGCAGGATGCTTACCAGCATATCCCCGTCCACCCGACCCACCGCAAATTCCTCAGGTTTGTAGCTTTGGGTCAGCATTATCAGTTCAGAGTCCTGCCCTTTGGGCTATCCTCGGCCGCGAGTTTTTACAAAGTGTTGTGCAGTTCTCGCGGAGCATCTCAGGAAAGTCGGACTCCGAGTGTTTCCCTACCTGGACGATTGGCTTCTAGCAAGCCCTTCCGTCCAAGGGACTTTGGAAGCCGTGCAAACGACTTCTCGTCTTTCACGTCCATGGAGTTCTGCTGAATTTGAAAAATCTCAACTGCAACCCTCCCAGAGGCTCCTTTTCATAGGGACGCTTCTAGACACCTCTTCAGCAAGGCTTTCCTTCAGAGGACAGAAGACTCGACATCCTTAGGTGGCCCGTTACATCAGGGAGAACCAATCGGTTACAGCTCTCTCGATGCAACGCATGTTGGGTCTCATGGCGTCCTCGGTCTTCACTGTCCCTCTGGCCCGACTGCACATGAGAACCACCCAGTGGATGCTCTCCACTCAGTGGTCCCCGACCTCTCACTCCCAGTCTTATCCCATCAAGGTGACGGAGCCCCTTCGAAGGTCTCTCACCTGGTGGTCTCAAGAGAGCAATCTCCTGGAAGGATTCCCCTTTGCTCCCCGGATCATCAGATCTCCATCACCACAGATGCATCGCTAATGGGATGGGGAGCTCACTGTCTCTCCCTCCACACTCAAGGTGTATGGACTCAGTTCGAAACTCATCTCCACATAAATGTCCTGGAGATGAGAGCGGTCCTCTATGCAATCCGAGCTCTGAAGGATGTCCTTTGTCACAAGAACATTCTCCTTCAAACGGACAACAAAGCAGTGATGTATTACATCAACAAGCAAGGCGGTGCTCATTCTTATCCCTTTGCAGGGAAGCAATGAGGGTGTGGGAGTGGTGCTTGGAGCACAAGTCTCTGATTCAGCGGTTTATCTGCCAGGTATACAAAACGACCTAGCAGATCACCTCAGCAGAACGGGAGGCAGACCCTCACGAGTGGTCTCGATCCAGCCGTAGCTCGGTCCCTGTTCAAAGAGTGGGGACTCCAGACCTGGACCTTTTGCATCCCCACTCAACGAAACTGCCTCTCTTCTGCTCCAGAAATCCAGGGCCTGGCATTTTCTGTCAGGATGCGTTCAGGCTGCAGTGGACAAAAGCGCTTTCTTCGCCTTTCCACCACTTCCTCTAATCCAGAGAGTACTCCTCAAGTTCGAGTCTCAGGGACCAAGATGATTCTCATTGCTCCTTCCTGGCCTCGGCAACTATGGTTTCTCTACTCAACAGTATGTTGGCAGCCTCTCGAGACCACTTCCTTTGCAAATCAGTCTTCTGACTCAGGGTTCGTTGGTCCATCCCAACCTGAAATCACTTCACCTTCATGCTTGGCTCCTGAAGAGATAGAAGTGAATCGTTCAACGTCCTCTGAGAGTCTCAGACATCCTTCTGGCTGCTCGGAAGCCAGCCACCCAAAACGACGCTTCCAAATGGAAACGCTTTTTCCTCTGGTGTGAAAAATCCTCTTGGAATCCCTTTTCCTGTCCTCCTGGCAAGGTTCTGGAGTATCTTTGGACCTATCAAACTTAGGTCTTCAATACTCCACAGTTAAAGTTCACCTAGTGCCATCTCAGCATTCCATGAGCGGTTTCTTCCTTAACTCTGGCTCAGTTACCTATGGTGAAGAGATTTCTTAAGGGATTCTCCATACCAGACCCCTGTTAAGCGTCCAGTTGCAGCCTGGGACATTAACCTGGTGCTGGACATGCTCACTCGGAAGCCTTTCGAACCCTTAGCTACCTGTGAGCTAAAATTTCTTACCTGGAAGACTGCCTTCCTGGTGGCCATTACCTCAGCCCGCAGGGTCTCTGAGATACATGCACTGGTTACGGACCCTCCGTATACTGTATTCCATAAGGACAAGGTAGTTCTCCGTACTCATCCTAAATTTCTTCCCAAGGTTGTGTCAGAATTCCATCTGAACCAACCTCTGGTACTTCCCGCTTACTTCGCTAATTTCCAAAATGAAGGGGAACGAGCTCTTCATTCCTTGGATGTTAAGAGAGCCTTGCGGTTCTATTTAGATAGAACCAAGGATGTTCGCAAGACTCAGCAACTGTTCGTTTCTTTCAGCGACACCCGGCTGGGTCAACCTGTCGCTATTAGATGTATCTCTTCATGGTTAGTGGCATGCCTTCGTCATTGCTATTCCATGGCTCAAGTTAAATTAGAAGGTAGAGTGTCGCTCACTCTACTAGGGCGGTCATGGCATCCTAGCGGAAATCGCATGTTCCAATTGCAGATATATGCAACGCCGCTACCTGGAGCTCAGTGCATACTTGCTAAGCACTATGCACTGGATGTTCATGCCAGGCGACATTCCGCATTGGCAGAACTATCCTTAATGGGCTTCTATCTTAGACGCGTGAGCTCTGGCTTTCCTGCCGCCCTTTTGGGGGATTATCAGCTTGGTACTCTCCCACTAGTGTGAATGAGTGGTGGAGACTTATGTCCAGGAAGATAGGAAAATTACGTACCTACCGTAATTCTTGATCTTCTTGGACGAGTCTCCACCACTCATTCACACGCCCACCCTCCATCCCCCGAGCTCACCGCTGTATTGGTCTTCACTCCCTCAAATCTTTAGGCCGTGAGGACTTCTTTGCTGACCCTTCTTACACGGGTCATACGGACTATCTTATGTCCGTTTTTTAATGTTAGGTTTACTCTTTTCGTTAGTTGCGCTGCACCTCCTTGGTAAAAAAGGTACTGAGGCGGTTGGAGGGTCGCCGCCGAGATGGTCATTACCGCTGAGCCGCTGTCATGGGCGCCGTGTCTCGCGGCGCCGCCTCTCGCGCCGACCCTCCAGCAAAAAGTTTGCTCCCGATGGGTCTTAGTGCCTCCGGCGCCAATCCCCACTAGTGTGAATGAGTGGTGGAGACTCGTCCAAGAAGATCAAGAATTACGGTAGGTACGTAATTTTCCTTTCTGGCAGATGTTCCTGTTGGTATTGACCAATCTATATCTGGCATGTTAAAGTCTCCCATTATCAGAACCTCCCTTTAGCTGTCATATTTTGTATATCTTCTAACAGTAATGTGTCTATGTCCTCCCCCTGGTCTGGAGGCCTGTAGACAACCCCAGTTTGTATGGCTGTCTCATTTCCTGTTTCCAGGGTGACCCACAGTTCTTCTGGCTCCTTATGTGTATTCTGAATTTCTGTAGCTTTGATATTTTCATTGACATAAAGGGCCACTCCACCCCCTTTTGTACCTCGGTCTCTTCTAAACAGTACATAGCCAGGTACTGACGTCTCCCAAGTGTGGTTACTGGTTAACCATGTCTCGCTAATGGCTACTATGTCCAATTTAGCCTCTGTCATTATTGCTTGCAGGTCTGGGATCTTGTTTCCCAGACTGCGAGCATTTGTGCACATGATTTTCCATTGGCCAGATTTCGGTGTGTTAGTTGTTGGGCGAGGTCTGGCATTTCCCCTTTGCATCGTATGGGGAGCCAGACCTTTTTCCTTACCTGGTGATGCAAATGAACTACAAACATGCTGAACTCCTGTTTGACCACTAGCTGAGTGGGGGAGGGGTGTTCTTCCCATTCGACATACCGGTTGCTGACCCCTCTCCCCATTTGCTAGTTTAAATATTCTGCAAAGACGTCAAACTTCAGCCCTAGTGCACTGACTCCCTCCTTAGTCAGATGCAGTCCATCAAATTTAAAGAACTTTCACTCCCAAAACTGTTGCCAGATCCCTACAAATTTGTGTCCTTTTTCCTGACACCAGCCCTTGAGCCACATGTTTAGCTCCCCTGTCTCCCCTTCTCTGACCTTCCGTCCATCTGCCCCCCTCTCCCAGACTGGCAGGATCTCAGAGAAGGAGATGCCGGACGATGGATGATAGTTTGTCACCCAGCCTGGTCAGGTGTTCCTTGGTCTCCACAACTGACTGGCTGGTGAGATCGTTAGTCCTTATGTGTACCAGGACATCAATGTTTTCTCTTGCTTTCTATATAATTTTAGCAATGCTGTTAGTGTCTCTGCATGTTGATGTACCTGGGAGACATCTGACCATTACCCCTGGCTGGAGATGGGTATCAACTCTCTGAATCATGGAGTCTCCTATGATCCTATGTCCACTAGCCAAATGCTGGTTAATTCTGTATTGGGCTAGTAAGATCTTTCTGAACTTAAAGTCTTCACCATTTATTCATACTTCTGGCTTCTAGCCAGAGGCGATAGGTTCCTGCAGGAGCCAAAAATCTTCAGGAGGGCCGGCGCCGTGGTAGCACTGCACATGTGTGGCACCGCGAGATTAGCTCATGCCTGTGCAGGCTACCTCGGCATCGATCCTCCAAGTGCCTCAGTTTCGTTTTTCCCACCATCGAGATTTTCCTTTAACTAGCCCTGTGGGCTTCTCCTGGAGAAGGTAACATTTCAGTAAATAACACCACCTAGGCCAGTGAAAAAGTATCTGGGGCTAGTGGATTTTAGTAGTCACTAGCCTGCTGGCTTGTGACTGCAGAACATAATTTCGACCCTTGCTATCCATTCTCTGGATATTCAAACAGCTCTTTGTCGCCTACGATCCCAACCAGAAGGGACAGCCTGTTACAGTCAAGTGCATTTCTGCCTGGATTTTCCACTGCCTGCACCACTGCTATGCCTTGGCTGAGGTCAATCTGGATGGCCAGGTATGGGCGCACTCTACCAGACCAGTCCCCTTGTCCCTGGCAGAAATCTGCTCTGTGCCTATTGGTGATATTTGCAGAGATGCAACTTGGAGCACTGTGCACACGTTTGTTAAGCAGTATGCCCTAGATCTTCATGCCAGACAACATGCCATCTTTGGCAGGACAGTCCTGAATGAGTTATCCTGACTGAGCCCTTTGCTCCTACCACCCTAGTCTGGGGGATATTGTCTGAGCTTAGTACTCTGACCTACTAATGGGAATCAGTGGTGAAGATTGATTCCTGGAAGATATGAAAATTACTTACTGTGATTCTTGATCTTCTAGGAACATCTTCACCATTGGTTCACACACCTGCCCACCATCCCCTGGGCTTACTCCAGTATGTTTTATTGATCTTCACCCTTTGTTCTTGGTTTGGGCTGTAAAGACACTGTTACTGGTTTGATTACCCTTTTTGCATTGGTCACCAGGGCTATCTTGTGCCCTTAGGTTAAGTGAATAAGTACTCGTTAGGTTATGCAAGCTCCTCGGTAAAAAAAAAGTACTGAGTCAGTTGAGGGCTGGTGTTGTGGTAAGCCTGTGCCTGCGAGCATTCTTTTGCGGCACCGTACATGTGCGCAGCTTATCTTGGCACCTGTCACAGTGTGTGGGAATAAACTTCAGATGAGGCAAATTTACAGATTTAAAACGCACCATGGTGTGATATTTATTTTTCAAAAGTTCGAAAAATAATAAATGAAAACAAAAAAATTGCAAAGAAAATCGCACTTAACCTCAGTAGTTTCTCATATAATACAGTCCTGGATCTTAGAGCTCCTCAGACCCTTCTCATCTGCATTCAACAGCTTGTCTGCCTCTCTCCTCCCTCAGGGCTGAGCCCCAGTGGACTGCACTGAAGTGAACTCAGTGAAGAGGTTTTTATATCTTTTTGGTGGGGTCACCTTTTTTTTTTTTTTCTCAGTTGTTTAACCAAGAGTGGCAAACTAAGCTGAAGCTTGTTTACAGGTGCAACTTGGGAGCACATGGAAGTTAAGTGACTTGCTCAGGGTCACCCAATATGCAAGTAGCTGCTGTGGGATTCAAACCCATGTCTCCAGATTTGCAGCTCAGAGCCTTAAACCACTGTGATATACTGCTTTTCTATTTACTTGTCTGAACATGTTGTTTGAAAACTGGGTGGGGGAGGTTGTTTCTGGGGACTTCCTGGTTCAGTTATAGGTACAGTGTATATCTCCATAGATAGTGAGACTCTATATCTCTGATTCATAATGATTAAACATTTTTATAAAGCATACCACAGTTTTTTGTTTAGTTTCATACAGTAACAGGTTTATAATGCGAATTTATGAAAATACCTTAAGGATTTTGTATAACTGTACTAATCATGCAATTATTTTTTTATATGGCTTCTGAATCCTTTTTATTTAAAAAAGGCTTTATTAACTGTATATATTCCTATTTAAAATAGCATTCATGTTTTTTTGTACATAAAATGCACTTATGCACTTTACACAACACCTCTCCGGGTGTTTGGCATCATTCCAGGGACTAGATGGATGGAAATGGAAAAAGAATGAAAAGAGAGAACTAATAGGAGGTTTACTGGGGATAGTAAAGAGCTACGCTAGGTGGTCAACCTGGGGTATGGGGGAAAAAGAAGAAAAGCGTTAACTGTTGCTTAACAGAAGTTTTGGTAGCTAGGAAATAAGGAGATAGAAAAGTGGTCCATCATTCACAGCTGACGGTGTAGCCTAACTCCGCCACAGCGCCAGCCCTCCTGAAAAATTCTGTCTCCCACTGGGTCCTAGTGCCTCTGGCTTAGACCCACTAGTGTGAATCAGTGGTGAAGATAGTCCTAGAAGATCAAGCATTTCGATAAGTGTGTCATTTTCATTTTCCTCTTCCCCTTCCAGTCTAGTTTCCTAATACGGCACTTGCATTGTCCTCTCTGTTGTGTGTAAGGGACTTTAATTTCTCTGGGGTGGATCAGGGGCACATCACGGCTGCCATTCTCTTCAATCTGGTCAAAGCCTTCAACTCTGTGTCCCACCTGCTCCTCCTGGACAAGCTAAGCTCTGCTGGTATCGCAGCTCCCGCTGTTGACTGGCTCTGTTCCTACCTAACAGGTGGAAACATTTGGTTTAGGTTTGGAGGCATTTTATCACCATCCCTTCTCATCCAGGCTGGGGTCCCGTAGGGCTGTATCTTAGGTTTCATCTTTTTCTCCATTTTCCTGAATGACCTGCCCTCTTCCTGTGCCAACTTACATATACACGTGCATGCAGATGGCAAAGTCATCTTCACCTCCGATCTCTGTACCGCATCTGTGGAAGACCTGATCCAGCAGGATTTCCACAGCATCCTGCACTGGATCCATTCCAACCATCACAGGGTCAACACCAAAAAATCTGTGTCCATGACCTTTGGTACCAGCCAGAAACTGGCCAGGCTCTTGAGACTTCCAGTCTTCTCCATACTGAATGGCTCCCATCTTGAAGTGGTGCAGTCCTTTAAGTACCTCAGCATGTGGCTTGACAGCAAGCTAGACTTTTCAGCCCACATTGATTTGATCTATGCGAAACTCCACTCTAAGCTGAGTGACCTGTACTGTAATAAAGACTGCCTCCCCTTCCTGTCCATCTGGAGCTGGTCACCAAAGTAGTGCACCTGGTTTTTGGTCTACAGTACTGCCCCCTCTACTCTCCTAGTTAGACTGGACACCCTTTGCAATGCCATTTGTCACTTTACTATAAACACCCCTCCTCGTATGCACCACTGCTCCCTCTCCTCCTCCTTCCTGTCCATCCTCCCCACCTTCATGTCACTAGTCACACTGTGCCTCCTTGATTTCTGGTTTTATTTTGTTCTCTTCTACCTCTCCTTATTCCTCGCTCCAATCCACATGCTCCATACTCTCTCTGCTCCTGGGACCAGCGTACCTTCTCCACTTCTCATCACCGTTCCTTTACTGGGAAGTCCACCTTCTATCACCCTCTGGAACCTGCTCCCCTCTCCCTTCCACCTCCCCAGTCTCTCTCAGGGACCAGTTGAAACTCGTCACACCTGCACTTGTCTCTCATAGGCTGCCCTCTCCTGGTAACACTGCTAGCACAGAGGTTCTCCCTGACCTACAAGGTCTCTCATACACTGTATTGCTTGCCTTTGGAACTATTCTGTGCCATTAATTGAAGGAAAGATTTGCAGAATTATACCATTTATTGTTGACAAGTTTTATTGATTATGAGATTTTGATTGTTGTTAGGCGCCTTGGTTTTTGAAAGGCGCCATACAAATGAAGTTTATTTTTACTGTTATGCACTTGTATAGGTGTGACATGCTGCCTAAAAATCTGCACTTTAATTTGTTCCATGTTTTGTGCTCATGAAGTGTTATATTTTGTACTGTGCCTGCACTTTATTCTGTACCATGAAACGTATTACGTTATGGTCGCTGTACCCACTGTAACCATTTCCCCCAGATCAGACATGGTAACAAGTCTCAGCTCTGTGTGTCTTTCCCGGTCACCAGTGTTCCAATAAATAAACTTGCACTGCCAACTGTAGTCATTCAGGCAGCAGCAGTGCAGTGGAGATCACTACCCTCCCTCCCAGGAGAAGACCGTCTTGTAGGATGCTCAAATCTTTCCTGCTGGATGCTCAAATCTTATCTGTGTCAATCTTCACCATTAGGTACATGGCCGGAGGTCATGACCCCAGGGGAGCCTTTTTTTTTTTTTTTTTTAGGTTGGTGGAGCCGACACACCATCGGCACCGCCCTCGAGGCCGATGCATTGCATGGCGCTCATGGGTTGGCCGTTAGGCGCTGTTGACTCCATCTGCCTGCCAGTTCTTCATCTCCTGCCATACAGGTCACCTCGTGGGAAGCCAGATCCGATTTGAGGCCTACAGCCTACGCAGTTCGTTCTCCAGCTATTCTCCAACTATTTCTTGTGCCGCAGTCCGTCGATGCCATGTCCTGCCGGTTCTAGTTGCCTTACTCGACGTCGCTGGTAAGATATTTCCATATATTTTATTCTTGGTGACGTCAAGTCTGCTTTTGGTGTTTTTTCTTCGTAGGTCATCTCTGGGTCGGTGGGCAAGAAGACTTTGAAGACGGGACTGCCCCCCATGCGATGGTACCCTTGTGGCCGTAAATTTTCCGTCACCGAACAGCACGACTGTTGCCTTATGTGTCTTGGCCCGATTCATGACATGGATTAGTGCGAAGCCTGTTTCTTCATGGACCGCTGGGTCATCGAACAATGTGCTTGGAAAGTGGGGCGGCTCCACCGACTTTTGGGGTCAGGGTGTAAGACCATTGTGCTGCCACATACTCTCGGCCTTTCTTCCGGTCTCTCTCAGTTCTCCGGACCGAGGAGGAGGGAGCCTCGCTACTAGTAGCCTGGCCGTTGCGAGGCTCCTTCCACAGTGCGGAGGTCCGTCCCACTCCTTTGAGGGGGTGGGAGGCGCTGCCGGCAGTCACCCCTTAGGGGGTGAAGGCTCCCCCTGTGTTGGACCCGCGGTTCACAGGGCCTGGGTCGGCGCCGTCCTCAACGCTGTCGGTCGGTGCTATTGCGGGCCTCGGTGCCGTTTGCGGCACCGTGGGCCCTGACTGAACTGTCATCGGTGCCAGTTTGTCACTCTGTGCTGTGGCTGCTGAACGGCCCCGATACTTCTAGCAGCACCATGGGAGTTTCTACGGCGCCATCTTTGTCTGCGTCTTGCCTTGGCACTGTCCGCGGCACTGAGGTTGAGCACAGCACTGTGTCCTCGGGACTCGGTGCTGTGGGGGCGCCGCCGGATTACGCTGTCGGCACCATCGTCGTGGCTGCTGTCGGTGCCGTTTGAAGCGCCAATACCGCTAGCGGCGCCATGGGAGTTTCTATAGTGCCATCTTGTCTCGTCTACCATGGTGCCATTATTGGCGCCGTGTCCTCGGGACTCGGCGCCATGGAGCACCGGATTCTGCTGTTGGCGCCGTCGTCTGCACTGCCTCTGCCCTTGGTGCCGTTCGTGGCGCCGTAGAGCCAGGTGGCACCATCCTCAACACCGATGGTACCGTCGGGGCTGTCGTCGGCGCTGTCTCTGCCCTCGGCTCTGCTCGTGGCGCCATCAGGCCAGATGGCGCTGTGGCTGTCCCAACTCTGGAGCTGTGGTTTGGGCTGGGGCTATGTCCTCTGTGGATTCTGCTCGTGGTGCTGTAGGGGGCACTGGCACTGGCTCGGGCATGGTTTCAGTTCCTGGCACCCCCTTTGGCAGGGATTGCACTGGGCGCCCTCCTATGGTCTAGCACAGGGCCTCGGTCTCTACCTCTTCGGAGGCGGAGTTGGGCTCTGAGTCAGATGAACAGTCTGACTCATTGGAGTTGACTGTTGGAGTGGGCAGCCCTGTAGTATCCTCGACAAGCTGGAGGCAGCCCCCTTCTGAGGTGGGGTCGGTGGCTGTCGAGACTGGGGTCAGGGGTGCTGACCAGCAGGCAGTGGTGCAGGCCACCATTGCTCTGCAGCCCGGTCTTGGTGGGTTCACTGACCCCTCAGCAGTGGTACCCCCGCCTGTGGTGTGCCTGGATTGCCCAACTTTGGGGCCGATCAGAGCACCTACGGGAGGGAAGGGTACTGTGCCCTGGATAGCTCCTTCGGGTGCTGGCCAGGGCTGTCAGCTACCTAGGCTGGCACTCTCGAGAAGGAGGGCTCTTTCGGACTCCAAGGGGTCGAGGGGTATGGGGTCTGCACGGCGACCTTTTTCTGGGGCCCACCCGGGCTCTGGAAGAAGCCGTAGTGCGGATCTCCACTCTTCCTCCTCGGTCTCTTTGAGGGAGCCCCATTCTTTTGAGGCAAGGGACCTTCCTTCTGGACCTATACGGCCCCGGTCACCTCACAGGGGGGATTCTTCTGGGCGCAGCCAAGGCAGTACCAACTCGGCAGAAGGCAATACTGGACCTTGTGCTCACAAACAGGGACAGTGTGATGGGGGTAACAGTGGGGGAGCACCTGGGTAACAGTGACCACCAGTCATTGTGGTTTGAAATCACAGAAAGAGCAGAACCAAACCACACAAAAACACGTATCCTGGATTTTAGGGGGGCAGACTTTGGGAAAATGGGGAGATGCTTGAAAGAGGCATTAAGGGGAATGGGACAGGAATCAGGGATTGAGGAACAGTGGGCAGTATTTAAAATGGGGATTATAAGAACAACAGAATTATGCATTAAGCAGGTTAGCAAGAGGAAAAGAAAGAGAGACCATTATGGTTTCCAAAGAGGTAGCAAAGTGAAAGCCAAAAGATTGCACTCAGGCAATACAAAAGACACAGGCAGAAGGGGATAGGGAGAAGTACCAGGAGAAACAAAGGAGGCAGGGAAGTCAGTAAGGAAGCCAAAGCTCAGACAGAAGAACACATTGCAAAATCAGTGGTTAAAGGGACAAAACCTTTTACAGGTACATAAGTGAAAAAGAAGGACAAAGGGAGGGATAGTGAGACTGAAGGGGAGGATGGGAGCAGCGTGAGGATGACAACAGTAAAGCTGACATATTGAACAGGTATTTCTGCTCAGTCTTTACTAAGGAAGAGGGGTAATGGGTCTGAAGGGGTACAAGGGGTGAGAATGGTGCAGAAATGGACACAAGTCCTTTACAGAGAAAGGGTCCTGAAGGAACTGGAAGTAATAAGAGCTGATAAAGCAATGGGGCCAGATGGGTGCACCCAGGGTCCTAAAGAACTAAGAGAGGTGGTGGCTGAACCTCTGGCTATCCTGTTCAGCCAATCACTGGAAACAGGGGAGGTACCCAAAGACTGGAGGACAGCAGATGTAGTCCCCTCATACAAAAGTGGGAACAAAGAGGAAGCAGGGAACTACAGACCAGTCAGCCTCACCTCGGTAGTGGGAAAGATCATGGAAGCACTACTGAAGGAGAGATTGGTGGAACATCTGGTTGTCAATGGACTACAGGACCCAAGGCAGCATGGTTTCACCAGGGGGAGGTCATGTCAGACCAACCTCATTGAATTTTTTGACTGGGTGACTAGGAGGTGGATCAGGGGAGGCAGTGGACATGGCATATCTGGACTTCAGCAAGGCCTTTGACACTGTGCCACATAGAAGACTATTACACAAACTGGGGAATATGGGTGTGGGCAGGACAGTAGTGTGGTGGGTAGGTAACTGGCTGGGTGGCAGGACACAGAGGTGGTGGTAAATGGCTGTCACTCCACAGAGGAAGAGTGACCAGTGGGGTACCACAGGGATCAGTGCTGGGACCGGTCCTATTCAACATCTTCATCAGTGACATTGCACAGGATATAGAAGGCAGAATTTCACTGTTTGCTGATGACACAAAGCTCTGTAACAGAGTAGACACACCAGAGGTGTAGACAGAATGAGAAGGACCTGCAGAAACTTGAAGAATGGTCAAGGGTTTGGCAGTTGAAATTCAATGCAAAGAAGTGCAAGATAATGCATATGGGGCACAAAACCCTGGCACAATATATCAGTTGGGGGTGAGGATATAGCATGCACCAAGCAGGAAAGGGATCTTGGGGTTGTCATCTCTGATGACCTCAAGATGAGAAACAGTGTGACAAGGCATCAGGTAAAGCAAATAGGATGCTGGGATGTATAGGCAGGGGCATCACCAGCAGGAAAAGGGAGGTCATAATTCAGCTATACAAGACACTAGTGAGGCCCCACCTGGAGTACAGTGTACAGTTCTGGAGACCATACCTACGTAAGGACATAGACAGGGTAGAGAAGGTTCAGAGGAGGGCAACAAAGATGGTGCATGGGTTGCATCACAAGTCCTATGAAGACAGGTTGAAGGAACTGAACATGTACTCCCTGGAGGAGAGGGAGGAGAGGGGATATGATAGAGATATACAAGTATCTTACAGGGAGGAACAGGGTGCAGGAAAACACTATTTTAAGCGAAAAAGATGTTTCAGGACTAGAGGCATGGGATGAAGTTGGAGGGAGGACGATTCAGAAGAAACATGAGAAAGAATTTCTTCACAGAACGGGTGGTGGACAAGTGGAACACCCTGCCAGAGGAAGTGGTGGGGGCTGAAACAATCACGGGATTTAAGAATGCATGGGATAGACATAAAGGAATTCTAGAGGTCAGGGGTAAGGGGGGAAATAGACTTCTAGGAAAACAAACTGAACTTACAAGCTCAAATGGGCAGACTAGGTGGGCCATAGGCCCTTATCTGCCGACACTGTCTATGTATCTATGTAGTACCGATATGGTTGTTCAGCTGTCGGCTGTGGAGTCTTCCGGAGCACCTTCTTCTTCGGGTGCTCTTGATCCGCTCCTTAGCCCAGGCGGAGGTCAGCTGAGATCTCTTCTCGGCTCTGTCCCCATCCCTCTGCCGCATTCTCCTGTGCTCCCAGGCATCCTTGGTCCTAGTGGGCCTCTCTCCTGGGAGCAGTTCAGGGCTGTGGCTGGTCGGTTCCCAACTTAGGTTAGGGCAGTGGGAAGACTGGTTTTTCAACCTCCCCCCGAGCAGCCATCCTCTGAGCAGTTGGTGCCCTCCAACCCTTCATCCCCCTCTTCTGGGGGAGAGTAGCTTTCTGTCCACATCTCTCTAGCCGCTGATCTCGCTGAGTATCAGCGTTTCCTCGTGAGGATGTTGGAGGACTTGCTCCTCACCCCTGCCACTATAAGCAATCCAGAGCACTCGGCGCATGCCTTTCTAGGCGAGTTCAGCGAGACCACCCTTGTGGTGCCTCCATGGCCTGCTCCCTTTCGGGAGGCGTCATTGCGCTTCTGGCAGAGACCCTTCTCTGGAGTTCCTGCCCCTAGGGATCTCTTCCAGTGGTATTGCGCCCCCCTGGAGTCTCTAGGTTCCATGCCTCCTCCGCAGTCCGGATTGACGCAGTTGGACATGCCTGATGGGCTCTGCGCCCTTCATCGTGACTGGCCCCCAGATCAAGATTCCTCAGATTTTGACTTCTGGGGTAGGAGGGCTTTTTCTACTTGGCATGGTTGTTGCTTTCCATTTCTGCACATCAGGCCCACTATTCAGCCTATAACAGGTTCTTGTGGTCCAGGCTAGGTCAACTACTAGCCTCATTGCCTGACACAGAGCAAACCAGACAAGCCATTGCACTCTCTGCGCGTGGCCTGGAGCTAGCAAGGCACCAAGCGAGGGCATCCTTTGATGCCAATGAGGTAGCTACCAGGGTCATAGGGACAGTGATCTGCACTAGGCAGACGGCATGGCTGCGTCTTTCCCCGGTTGTCACCCTTGGCCCGGCGTAGGGTGATTAACTCCGCTCACCAGAGAACCTGTCTCTTTTCCCGTCGAGCGAGACAGCATTTGTCGGGGCAACTTTCTTCCCCCTCTGGGGGGTCCCCGTCTCAGTCTCCCCACTCCCGGGCCTCTCCAGGCCCTGAAGGTTCTCCCTCTTAGTTTGTCACCCACTGAGAACTAAGGGACTTTGTCCCTTAGGATGTAAAAGAAAACCCCCTGGGGGGGGCTCGGCACTCACCCAATGGTGATGAATGGTGAAGATTGACACAGATAAGATATGAAAATTACGTACCTACCGTAATTCTGATCTTTCTGTGTTTCTTCACCTTTCCTCACAACCCCACCCTCCATCCCCCTGGGGCCTCAGTCTCTGGGTCCACTTCTCTCTCTGTGCCCATCCTCGCCCCCCCCTCCTTTCTTGTTAGGAGTGGGGTAAACCGAGGCACATATGGGGACTATGTTCTGGGTAGAGTGGTCAGCATGGGGGGCACTCCTTCCCTAGTGCGTTTGCTCCACCCCCGTGGGGTGGGAGTTGGTAGTTGCCCTCCATTCTCTCCTCCTCCTCATCCCGTCCATCTTATTTTAATTTGTCCTTAGGACTATCCTTCATTACAAAAAAAAAACCTCCTTTTTCCTTTTTCACCAAAATCTTTCCTTGAGAGGGTGTTAATTCTCTGTGCCATGTCCTTCTTTCGGAATAGCCGATTCTGCTCAGATGGAGTTTTTGCCAGCCATTCTGTGCCTTGAATTCTGGCAAGAAGCCTCTGGCTACTCCTTGCAGTTCCTATACAATCTGGAGACTGACCAGGGCCTGGGATGTGTTAACCTTCTCCCGTCTCTTCCTACCTTCTAAATTCTTTGTCCCACCCTACCTTCCTCCTCTTTTTCCAGAGATTGAGGCCTCTCCCCAATCCCTTTAGTTTCCCACTTCCTCTTTCTGTCCTCTCAGTCGTTATTTCTCCCTTTAGTTTTATATCTTTTCCTTTTTCCTGTCCCTTGGACTTCCTTGTCCCACCCTCCACTCCCTTCCTCTTACCTCTCCGGTGACTCAGAACTGGCAGGCAGGTGGAGTCGACAGCACCTATCGGCCAACCTGCAAGCACCACACAATGCGTCGGCCTCAAGGTCGGCGCCGATGGTGCATTGGCTCCACCTACCAAAAAAAAAAAAAAAGGCTCCCACGGGGTCATGACCTCCAGCCATGTACCCAATGGTGATGAATGGTGAAGATACACAGAAAGATCAGAATTATGGTAGGTACGTAATTTTCATTTCTCCTCCACCCCATCTAGCCCCCGGCGATTCAGGCTCACTTCTAAACTCAGGTCACCAGCGTTGCGAGCAGTAGCACCACCGCTGCATGGATGGCCCAGCTTAACTTTATAGCTTTTAAGATCAGGACATTTAATTCCAGTTTTGGCTAGGACATGGTCATCTAACCCAGGATTCCCTTGTCAAGCAGGACTAGTGGAAAGTGTAGAATAGGTAAGTCAGCTGTCATTATTGTCAGGGGCTGCAATAGAGCAGGTAGTAATCACAATCCTAATTCCCCTCAGAGTGAATGCTTTGCTGCTGCTTCTGTGAATACCAGCACTGTCCCCCCGCATCATAAAAAGAAAGACACAAACAAAAAAAGGCCAATACGAAGCAAACTGCAAAGGCTGCCAGCCGTCTGTCAGCAGGAAAACATCTCTGCGAACTTCTTGTGTTTTATCAGCTGCTCTGTTTGATTTGTTTTATGAGACTTCAGTACTGCTTGCCATCCGGTTAACTCTAGAGCAGCAGTCACTCCCAAATGATTGTCACAAATGTCGGCACAGGATAACAAAGACTTAACCCCTTGGAGATCCAGGGATTCTGGCTTTTGGGAAGAGCCACTATGTAGCTTTTATCGTGTGACCAGATACGGCTCCCTCTTTTAGCTTTGTTAGGTATGATTGCCCAGAATGAAAGAAGATGTGCGTATGAAACTGAAAGCCCTGCCATCTCATTAGCCGTTTTCCTTCCTTAGCTCTGTTCAGAAAGCAAAGACAGATCAGGCAGTGGGAAGAGAAATGGTGGTGGTAGAGGCTGCAAGTGCCAGTGCCCTGCTGTTCTTCCTGGACTCAAGTCTCCACCTCTCAGTCACACTAATGGGACTATGTCGGAGGCACTAGGACCCTGCGGGAGCTAAAAATCTTCAGGAGGGCCGGCGCCAGGATAGGACCGTGCATGCACGGCACCATGAGACTAGCTCACACCTGTATAGGCTGTCCCTGTGTTGACCCTCCAACCAACTCAGTTCCTTTCCTCCCGCCGTCGAGTGCTCTTCGATGTTGACGTCGCTTATCCGCCAGGAGCTTTGTCTTCATTTATACAACAGCAGCTATATAACCTTTCAGTATTCGCTTAACTTTCCTTTTAGTGTTCTTTTATTAAAGAAGAAAAAGAAGCAGAAATTATTCTCAAGCCTGCCATCAATGGAGTCGACCTTTGACAGTAGCGGTGACGGTAGGGAGACTTTGTTTGAAAGCTGTGAAGGCAGTGGGGCTGTGTCTGGTCTGCCACCCTTTTCAGAGGGGGGGGTCTGACCACGTGCAGTCCAGTGCTTGGGGGGGGGATGGGAGGACAGTCTGCCCATAGCACAAATGTAGCGGTTCCGGGACCTGGCTCCGCATGACCTCAAGCTTTTCTTCCTCCTTTCGGTGGAAGAAGAATTGGTGCCTCTCGAGGTCGCCCTCTGGTACATCTGCGCGGGGATCATCGGCGGTGGAGAGCAATAGGTCTGAACCGAATCCGGTGGGTTCCTTGTGGCCTCGCTCTTAATGGCCGCAATCTTCAACACCGGATCCTGTTTCTGTCACCTCTGGGCCACTCTTTTAGAGCAGTGGGTAAGGCGTCTGCCCAGACATCCTGACAGTGGTCCTAGTTCCGAGGCTTTTGGGCCTTGGAGCCATTGGACCGCGGCCGAGTCTGTTGGGTTGGGATGTGCACGGTGCCCTCTCCAGTGCTAACGCCATTGATGCCGTCCCCTCATGCCTACTTCCCTCTCCTTCTCCTTGCAGGGGCCAGCACGGGTACCACTTTCCTTCTTTCCTTATTTTCTTCAGGTCTGGGTGGCGCCGCAAGTGGTGTCGGCACCGCGAGTGGTGTCCACGCCGTGAGTGGTGTCAGTGCCGCATGTGGGGGCAGCGTCACAAGTAGTGTTGGCGCCACGAGTGGTGCAGGCACCGAATGTGGTGCCAGTGCCACAGATGGTGCCGATCTCTTCACCTCTCCAGGTGGCGGCATCTTTCTTGTTCCTGGCCTAGACCTCCCTTTTTGGAGGTTATTTTGGGGTAGAATCGGATCTGGATGAGTCTCTTCCTTCCTGTTTTGTCGGAGACCCAGGGGATGACTTAATTTATGGGAATGGAATGCAAGCCTTCTGTATCAATATGATGGAAGATCTTCTTTCCAGTTAGTTTTTCCTCAGGGATATGGGGTCCACTACAACATTTTAGTCTTCCTCTGTGGTCCGAAGCAGACTTCTATGAGTTTCTACATTCCTCAGTATGAGTACACCCTGTGGAACATACTCAGTGCAATGATTGAGAGCCTTCTGAAATCTAACCGTCCATTGCTAGGGGCTTATAGCCCAATAATCAGCTGAAAGCTTTATTAACACCTACGATTCAGCCTGTTAGGCAGCTGTAGCTTGTAGCTGGTAGTTAACGTCCCCTTGACAGTGCTTAACTGTTCGGCCCTCAGGTTAATTTCTGGGGGCCACCTAGAACAACACAGCTGCCTTTTTAACAGTAGGTGGCACCTGCTGTCTCTTAGAGGGATGGGACCTTGGACATTCCCATACAGGTAGTCCTTTTAAGGTAAAGGCCTAGGCACCTTTATCAGGAACCGACCCAGTAGAGGACACTGGCCCGCAAAGCGCCCTGTTCCAATGTCTGCGGGGCCAGCCCAGGTCCCACCTTCATCTGTCTGAAGGGGATGCCTCTAAGTGGTAGGAGGGGCATCTAATACAATTTTACAGCTGGTGGAAGTCCATGACACCAGACATATGGGTTGTCAGGATTGTCCGAGAGGGATGCTCTCCCAATTTTGTAGATTCCCCCAGACCTTCCACCCAAACAACAGCCCAGTCTGTCCGCCTCTCAGTCGCACTCTCTTGGCTGCCTATTTCCATTGTTTCTGGTTCCAAGATAACAGGCAGCATACACGTTTGTCATCCTTGGAAGGTTAAACAAATACCTGTTCAGGGAGAAGTTTATTAGAATCTCTGCATTCAAGTATTCACTTCCTGGAACTTTGGCTCCTAGTTAGCTTCTCTGGGCAAGAGACACAGGAGGCAGTTACAACAGCTTCTCAGTTGTTCTCTTCGGGGGGGGGGGTTCTGATTCGGGTAAGGTGCAAGCTCATCTTCCCAGCAGCTGCTCATCTTAGGTGCCCTCCTGGATACCTCCAGGGCATTGTCAGATGATTCATAACATCTTGGAAAACAACTCTTTTGGGCCCCCCTTCGGTTAAGTGGATGCTGGGACCTGGGGCATCCCCAGCAGTGAGCTGTGGTCTCCGACCATGCATCTGAAATCCTCCATTCAAAATTACGGAGTTTGAGACAAAGTCTTTTGTGGGGAGTTCTCTGTCAAGACCTTCACACTCAGGTATAGAGCCAGAGGAATCTCATCTCTTCTTAAATTTCTTAGAGATGAGAGCTATCTTGTAAGAAAATCCTGGAGTATGTCCCCTGCCACTGAGTGTTCCTACTTCGGAAGGACGACAAAGCCATGATGTATTACATCAGCAAACAGGGCGGGACCCCCTTCCACCCTTTCTGAAGTACGACCATGAGGGTGTAGAGTGGTACCTTGGGTACTGTGCGTCAGTTCAGATTTCATGCAGTCATTTTTGATGAATTGTGCAGTTCGGACCTGATCCTTTTGCGTCCCCCTTTTAAATGCAAAACTGCCTCTTATCGTGCTTTAGAAATCCTGACCCTGGTGTTTTCTGTCAGGATGTGTTCACTGCAATCTTCAAGATGCCCCCTGTACGTTTTTCCTCCTCTTCCCCTTATTCAGGGAGTGCTGATCAAGTTATATGCCTTGGGGGGCAGGATGATTCTCATTGCCCCAGCCTGACCTCGGCAGATGTATTTATATTACCTGTAGCCGGTCAGACATTCCCACGAGGCGACTGCCTCTACAAGTGGACTTTCTGGCACAGGGACTTTAGTCCATTCTAGCCCTCGCTCCAGGCATCTCCATGCCAGGCCCAGAAGAAATGGAGGTGGGTAGGCTTTGGTTTCTCCCAGACCATCGCAGATGTCTTCTAAGTCATGCATAGACCTTCCACCAGGAAGGCTTACGTGACTAAGGGGAAACCCCTTCTCCTTTTGATGGGCAAATCACACCCAGACTCTTCGGTTGCCCACCAAGTAAGCTGTGCGAGTGCCTCTTGTACCTGTCATTCACAGGTCAGCCATACTTGGTAGTGGAGGTACACATCTGTGCTTTTTTGGTCTAGCTTGAACCAGTAAACATTGCCTCTGGCTCTTACCATTAGTCAAGATCTTCCCTTGTCAATCTTCACCATTCATTACTGCTGTGTGTAAGCAGGAAGTGCGCACCTGCTATGGGATTTTTTTTTTGAGGGAGGAACTAGCGCCGATAGCGCTGCCCACGAGAATGATGCACCGCGTGGTGTGCAGGGATGGCCGTTAGGCGCCGCAGACTCCCCTCAGTCCCAGTTCTGTTTCTCCTGCCATCGAGGCTGCACCTGCTGCGCAAGTACAGAGTGTTTGTAGTACACCATTAGGCCTTCTTTCGACGCCGTCTGTTCATCGATGACTTCTCATCCTGGTTCTACATCCCGACGCCGTTACTAGCTGGTAAGTTCATTCTGATTATTTGTTTAACGGCATCGGAAGCTTTTGCTGTGCTTTATTTTATTTCGCATCATGTCTGGTTCGGTAGCCAAGCATAAATCGAAAGCGGGCCATGCCCCCATGCATCGGTGCTCCTGTGGCCAGCATTTCTCCGTGACGGACTGGCATGATGTCTGCCTCCGGTGCCTGGGACCTAACCATGATATGGATAGATGCAACACCTGTTTTTCCATGGATTGCCGTGTTCTGGAAATCCGCATGTTCAAAGTCAGCAGGGCCCTGCCGACTTTCGGAGGACGGCATCTCTCTCGGGCTTCCCAGGCCAGGTCTTTAGACCCTTCCTCTGGGTCCCCTCCCAGATCTATATGGTCTGGTGAGGAGGAGACCTCATCTTCAAGTCTTGCCAAGGAGGAGGCCTCTTTTGCGGCATCGGAGGAACGGCATGACACCTCCCAGGGTCACGTCGCTGCTGCCTCAGCAGTCACCTCTCCTGAGGTGCAGGCTCACCCAGTGTTGCAGCCCAGGGTTGTTGGGTCCGGCACTGGCAGACCCTCGATTCTGCCTCAGATTCTGGTGCTGTTCACGGCACCGGTGATCATGGCGGCGCGGCACTGGTGGCCTGGCCGTGGATGGGTTGGTGTTGAATTCTGGGGCCATGGGTGGTGCTGTGGGGATGGCTGGCACCGCTGGAGATGCCAGAGCCATTTGCAGCGTTATCCTCTTGGGGTGTTCTCGTGGCCAGTATTGAGGTCCCGCTGGTCGACTCCTCTTCAGAGGGTGTCGACTCAGATGTGGACCCGGATTGGCTGCCCGATTCCTCAGAATCAGAGACCTCTGTGGGACATGGTGTCAGATGGCCCAGCACCCCCATTCCTGAATCTCCACAGCAGTCTGCCTCTGAGGATTCCCAGGCTGCAGGTAGCCTGGAATCCACTGGGGAGGACAGCTTGGAGGTTGGGGATGGGATTGTCCCCTCTGGGAGGGGCTGCGGCAGCTACCAGCCTTGATGCTGCTCGCCTCCAGGGGATGGAAATCTCCTGGCTTAGCTTCCCGGAGGGGGCCTGGATCAGGGGCTTTTGCTGGGTCGAAGAGGAGGGCGTCCTCGAAGTCTGAGGGATTGAGGGGTTGGGCTGAAGGGCGGCGGCACTCCTCTGCCACCCCACAGGGTGCAGGGAGGAGCCGTAGCACTGAGCCCCACCTCCCTTTTTCAGGCTCCTGGGTCCTCTCCGGTGGTGCCGCTGAGGGTTGCCCTTCTGGACTCATGCAACCCCAGGTGCGTCACAGGGGAGATTCTCTGTCTGGACTCTTCCAGAGTTCGTATTCCCAGGGTTCCGTCATGCGACCCAGTCTGACCTCAGGGATCTCTCTGGCACTGTTCCCTGGATTCCAGAGCCCTGGCAGAGGACAGCCACCTCCTTGCAGGTGCCCTTCTCCCATTCCTCTACAGCCACCCCCCCTCTCTCAGGCCACGTGGGTCCTACGATCCCTTTATTCTGGGAGACTTTCAGAGGCACTGCGGCGGCCTTCCCATCATACGTTGGGTACATACATGTGCGGGTCTTTCGACTGTCCCCACCACCTCAGGAGTCTTCTGGACATTTGAGTTCTGCATCCTCCTCAACTCCCTCCTCGGAGGGAGAGGAACCTACTATTCTCCTCTCTTCCAATACTTATTTCACTGAATATCAGTGCTTCCTATCGAGGATGGTTCTGGATCTCCGTATTTCTTTTGTCAGATGGGACAGTACCGAGCAGGAGATGCACGAATCCCTCAGTGAATTCAGTGCCCAGCATCTGGTGGTGCCATCCTGACCTATTCTCTTCCAAGAAGCATCTGTCCGCACCTGGTAGTCTCCAGCCGACCCTTTCCCAGCCCCGGCAGATGGCAGGAGGAGGTATTGTGCTCCATTGGAGCCTCTAGTTTCTCTCCCTAACCCTTCCTCAGGCTTGGTATTCCTAGAGACCCCTTCTGGGTGTCGGCGCCTGGCACATGATCGACCACCGAACTCAGATTCCCTACAATTCGACCAGTGGGGCGCATTTAGTTTTTCTTCTTTCTCGTATGATGTTGTGCATTGCATCACATCAGGCACACCATGCTGCCTATAACAGGCACTTGTGGTCGATGCTGGCTTAGGTGCTAGCATTGATGCCTGATTCGGAGCAATCTCGACAAGCCATTGCCCTCTCCACCATAGGACTGGAACTGGCAAGGCACCAAACAAGGGCATCTTATGACACAAATGAAGTGGCTTCCAGGCTTGTGGGGACAGCAATCTGCATTAGGCGGACGGCGTGGCTTCGTCTGTCGAGATTGTCGCCCCTGGCCGGCGTAGGGTGATTCGCTCTGCCTTCCGAGGGACCCACCTTTTTTCCACCAGGGCTAGGAGGCTTCTGCAGGGGCTTCCTCCGTCCCCTCGTCTTCAGGGGACACCTCCTAGCTCTTCTTGGCCTTAGGCTTCCAATATAGTATGGCCAGGGTCTCTTCTTCCTGTTTCCCACCAGCAGGAGGCTGAGGGTCCTGTTTCCTCAGGGTTGTGCTAGACCCCCTTCGGGGGGCTTGATACTCACCCAGCAGTAATGAATGGTGAAGACTGACAAGGGAAGATATGAAAATTATGTACCTACCGTAATTCTTGATCTTCTCTTGTATCTTTATCATTCATTACTGAATCCCGCCCACCTTCCCCTCATGGGCATCATTTCTTGGGCATCTCCCCCACCCTGCTCGCCCTCCTCCTTCTTCCCCTCTCGTGGCCTTTGGGGCCTAAATCCCCTGGTTTTCAGGACATTCCGTTCTTCTCTTAGAAGAGCAGCAAAGGATTGGAGAGGAAGAAGAGTGAGTGGAGCTTTGTATTTTCCTTCTGAGGGAACTCTTTCTGATTTTTCTTGAAGGTGTTCCCTTCAGGCACCTTTCCTTCAGGCCAGGTTAGTTCAATCACCAGTCAACAGGGCTAGTTTCTTTAGATGATCCTCTTCCTTCGGTTCTCTGACCTCGCTGGTGTCCCTGAATCTTGTCTTGTGTTGCTGATGAGCCTTGAAGCCAATTTAACTCACAACTCGTGGCAGAATTTTTCCCTCCTCCCAATATCCCCTTCTCTTCCTCTTCCTTCCTTCTTTCTTCCTCTCCCTTATCTCTTCCTCCCTCGGAGCCACCCTAGGAGTGAGGTCCTGCGGTCCCTTAGGGTAGGTTTCTCCTCTTTCCTGTCCTCTTATCGGCTTATTCCTTTTTCAGTTTGTTTTCTTTCCTTTGTCTATCCCTCGGCTCTCTTGCCTTGCTCTCTTTCTCCTAATTCCTTTATTTCGCCTCTCTGGCTTACAGAACTGGGATGGGGGAGGAGTCTGCAGCACTTAACGGCCGCCCCTTGTGCACAATGTTGTGCGTCGCTCTCGTGGGCGGCGCCGTCAGTGCAGACTCCTCCCTCAAAAAAAAAAAACCTCCCATTGTAGGTGTATGCTTCCGGCTTACACCCAGCAGTAATGAATGGTGAAAATACAAGAGAAGATCAAGAACTATGGAAGGTATGTAATTTTCATATCTTCCTGGACATAAGTCTCCACCACTCATTCACACTAGTGGGATTAGCGCCGGAGGCACTAGGACCCATCGGGAGCAAACTTTTTGCTGGAGGGTCGGCGCGAGAGATGGCGCCCGAGGCATGGCGCCCGTGACAGCGGCTTTCGGCGGCAATGACCATCTCGGCGACGACCCTCCAACCGCCTCAGTTCCTTTTTTCCCGCCGTCGAGTGCGCTTCAGTGACGACGTCGCTCGCCTGTCGGGAGTCAAACTTCAAACTAACTCATAGTTTTCAGTTTATTTTTTTGTAACATTATCTCGATAGTAGTATCGCTTAATTTTATTCTATTTTAGTAAAATTTTTCTAATATTTTAAATTTAACTTACTTGAAAGTCTCGGCCTACTGGGCCGAGTGCGACCATGAGCAGGTCAGGTATTGGTAGGGAGACTTTGTATGAAAGCTGTTCAGTCAGCCGGGCTGGGTCCGGTCAGCCTCCTTCTCCTCAGCGGGGTTCCGACAACGGTCAGTCCGATGCCCGGGGGGATGGGCGGTCCCCCCGTCGGCATAAAAATAAACGGTCGCATTCTCGGCACCGTTCAGCCTCGAGCTCTTCTTCGGCCCACAGGTCAAAAAAGAGAAGGCATCACTCGAGGTCGCCCTCTGGTATGTCTGCGCGTCGACGGTCGGTTATCGTAGCTAGTTGCCGTTCTCCTTCTTCGGAGTCGCCAACTGCTGGTGACCGTCGTCCTCGACATCGGAGCCCCTCCCCGCCTGTAGGTAGGGCTCCAGATGAGCAGTTTCATCAGTGGGCCGCTCTTATGGAGCGATGGGCTCGGAGGTTGGTTCTCCTGCCTGGCTCGGTTGCCACGGGCCCCGGGCTCCTCCAGCGATCGGGTAGGGCGGTTGGACCTTCCTAGTCGCGCGGCGCCTTCTTCGGTGCCGGTGACTCCGTGATTAGGTGTTCCCCCCCCTCACATGGCTGCGGCGCAGGGGGCCACACCGATGCCCTTATCTCCTGGTTTTTTTCCTTCTCTAGCTTTCCAGGTTCCTGGGGCGTTTCCGGCGCTTTCAGCGGGGTCTGTTGGCTTGTCGGTGCCGTTTTCGGTGCTGCTCGGCCTTGCGGCGCCGTCCGTGGCGCCGTTGGGTCTGGCGGCACCGCTTGGTTCGGCGGCGCCGCTTGGTCTGGCGGCGCCCGCTGCGTGCCGCGTGCCTCTTCGGCGCCGTGCCCTCTGCGTGCCGTTTTCAGCCGTTTGCCTTCTCGGCGCCGGGGCCCTCGGGGACTCTCCTTGTTTCTCTGCTATTTCCTCCTCTCCTAATTTTCACTCCTTTCCTGTCCAATCAGTCCTTTCTGGACCATCAGGAGATGATGTTGAGCCTGACCCAGACCTTCGGTTGGGTGATGAAGTGGAGGAAACAGGATCTTTCTTTGCTACAGAGCCTGTGGTCGAGGACCTGTCCTTTAAGTCTCTGTTGAAGAACCTGAGATCCACTCTTTCTCTCAGACTACAGACATCGATCCTGGGAAGATATTAAGACTCCAGTATCTTCATGCTGGAGATCCCTACAGATTTGACTCCTCCGATCCAGCCTTCCTTCGAGCGCTGTCTCAAATGGTATGGAATAATCCTGCTCTTATTCCCTCAGTGGCTAAATCCATTGATAAGAGTATTCAGCTCCCAAGGATCGTCCCATTTTGGCATCCCAAGCCTGCGGATCCTATTGTAGTCCTGGCAGAGAATGATAAGGTCGTTCTTCCTCAAACTACTACAGCTCGACCTATTAACAAAGAGTCTCGTAAGATTGATACATTAGGTAAGAGAGTCTTTGCTGCCTCCACTCTAGTATGCGTGTTGCCAGTTATCAAGGCTATTTTTCCCAGTATGAGTATACCCTGTGGCACTCTTTGAAAAGAATGGTTGAAGCTCTTCGGTTGGACTCCAAGTCAGAGCTTCTTCTGACCGTTACTAGGGTATTGAGTCCAATAACCAACAGGTCAAAAGCCGCTATGGGCCGCTTTCGACACTGCTTCTAGCTCAGCAGCCGCGGGTATTTGTACTCGGCGCCATTCCTGGCTGCGTACTTCTGGCTTCACGAATGATGCTCAGCAGCAGGTAATGGCGCTGCCTTTGGCCAGCTCCTTTCTTTTCGGCCCTCAGGTGGAACAAGCCTTAGAGGCCACTCAGAAGACTAGGTGACCATTAAGTTGGCCAGACCTCCGCCTGCTCCCTCTCGGGGCATGTGAACAGGCGTCAGTTTCATAGTCGTCAGTCCTTATGAGGCAGAGGCAGGGAAGCTTCCATAAAAGCCAACCTGCCCAACCTCAAAAGCGCGGCAGAAAGCGCAGGGCCTAAAGCCCCAGCGCCACCTTATAGTTGCTGGCCCAAGTTCCATCCACATTGCCGGTGGAACTTTCTCCTCAGTGGGAGGTCGTTTGATGTACTTCTACAACCAGTGAAGTCCATAACCCGGACAAATGGGTCCTTCGGATAATTGAGGGTTATTCTCTCAATTTTTGGAAACCCCCGAATTGTCCTCCCAGGCGACAACCCAGGTTGTCGGCCTCTCAGTCGACCTCCTCACCGCTTGAGATCAGGGCCTTCTAAGCAACAGGGCAATAGAACTGGTGCCCCGCATCTCTGAATTACAGAGTTCTCCCCATTACTTCCTGGTTCAAAGAAGTCTGGGGAATGCCCCCATTCTAGACCTCAGAAAGTTAAACAAATTTCTCCCAGGAGAAATTCAAAATAATTCCTAGGTACCCTGTTACCCTTGCTGCATCAACACGACTGGCTGGCCTCCTGGATGTGCAGGGCGCTTACCAGCATATCCCCATCCACCCGACCCGCATAAGTTCCTCAGGTTTGTAGCTCTGGGTCAGCATTATCAGTTCAGAGTCCTGCCTTTTGGGCTATCCTTGGCGCTTGAGTCTTTACAAAGTGTTGTGCAGTTCTAGCGCATCTCAGGAAAGATCGGACTCGAGTGTTTCCCTACCTGGACGATTGGCTTCTAGCAAGCCCTTCCAGCCAAGGGACTTTGGAAGCCGTGCAAGCGACTTCGTCTTCTTACGTCCATAGAATTCTGCTGAATTTGAAAAATCACAACTGCAGCCCTCCCAGAGGCTCCTTTTCATAGGGGCTTCTAGACACCTCTTCATGAAGCTTTCCTTCCAGAGGACAGAAGACTCGACATCCTTCGGATGGCCCGTTACAGGGGAGAACCAATTGGTTACAGCTGTCTCGATGCAGCGCATGTTGGGTCTCATGGCGTCCTCGGTGTTCACTGTACCCTGGCCGGTTGCATGAGAACCACCCAATGGATGCTCTCCACTCAGTGGTCTCCGACCTCTCACCCCAGTCTTATCCCATCAAGGTGGCGGAGCCCCTTGAAGGTCTCTCACCTGGTGGACTCAAGAGCAATCTCCTGGAAGGGTTCCCCTTTGCTCCCCCGGATCATCAGATCTCCATCACCACAGACGCATCGCTAATGGGATGGGGAGCTCACTGTCGCTCCCTCCACACTCAAGGTGTATGGACTCAGTTCGAAACTCTTCTCCACATAAATGTCCTAGAGATGAGAGCGGTCCTCTATGCGATCCGAGCTCTGAAGGATATCCTTTGTCACAAGAACATTCTCCTTCAAACGGACAACAAAGCTGTGATGTATTACATCAACAAGCAAGCGGTGCTCATTCTTACCCCTTTGCAGGGAAGCAATGAGGGTGTGGGAGTGGTGCTGGAGCACAAGTCTCTGATTCAGGCGGTTTATCTGCCAGGTATACAAGCGATCTAGCAGATCACCTCAGCAGAGCGGAGGCAGACCCTCACAGTGGTCTCTCGATCCAGCCGTAGCTCGGTCACTATTCGAAGAGTGGGGACTCCAGACCTGGACCTTTTGCATCCCACTCAGCATAAAACTGCCTCTCTTCTGCTCAGAAATCCAGGGCCTGGCATTTCTGTCAGGATGCGTTCAGGCTGCGGTGGACAAAGCGTTTTCTTCATGCCTTTCCACGATCCCTCTAATCAGAAAGTTCTCCTCAAGTTCGAGTCTCAGGGACCAAAATGATTCTCATTGCTCCCTCCTGGCCTCGGCAACTATGGTTTCCTCTGCTCAACAGTATGTTGGCAGCCTCTCCGAGACCACTTCCCTTGCAAATCAACCTTTTGACTCAGGGTTCGTTGGTCCATCCCAACCTGAAATCACTTCACCTTCATGCTTGGCTCCTGAAGGGTAGAAGTAGAATCGATTCAACGTCTCGTAGAGTCTCGGACATCCTTCTGGCTCGGAAGCCAGCCACCCAACGTCACGCTTCCAAATGGAAGCGCTTTTCTCTCTGGTGTGCAAAGTCCTCTTGGAATCCTTTTCCTGTCCTCCTGACAAGGTTCTGGAGTATCTTTTGGACCTATCAAACTCAGGTCTCAGTACTCCACAGTTAAAGTTCACCTTAGTGCCATCTCAGCGTTCCATGAGCGGTTTCTTCCTTGACTCTGGCTCAGCTTCCTATGGTGAAGAGATTTCTTAGGGATTCTTCATACCAGACCCCTGTTAAGCGTCCAGTTGCAACCTGGGACATTAACCTGGTGCTGGACATGCTCACTCGGAAGCCTTCGGGGCCCTTAGCTACCTGTGAGCTAAAATTTCTTACCTGGAAGACTGCCTTCTGGTGGCCATTACCTCAGCCCGCAGGGGTCTCGGAAATTCATGCCTTGGTTCACGGACCCTCCGTATACTGTATTCCATAAAGCCAAGGTAGTTCTCCGTACTCATCCTAAATTTCTTCCAAGGTTGTGTCAGAATTCCATCTAAACCAACCTCTGGTACTTCCCTCTTACTTAGCTAATTTCCAAAATGAAGGGAACGATCTCTTCATTCCTTGGATGTTAAGAAACCTTCAGGTTCTATTTAGATAGAACCAAAATTTCATAAGACTCAGCAACTGTTTGTTTCTTTCAGCGACACCGGCTGGGTCAACCAGTCGCTATTAGATGCATCTCATCATGGTTAGTGGCATGCCTTGACATTGCTACTCCATGGCTCAAGTTAAATTGGAGGGCAGAGTATCGCTCACTCTACTAGGCGGTCGCGGCATCTTTAGCGGAGATTCGCAATGTTCCAATTGCGGATATCTGCAACGCCGCCACCTGGAGCTCAGTGCATACCTTCGTTAAGCATTATGCACTGGATGTTCATACCAGGCGACATTCCGCATTCGGCAGAACTATCCTTAATGGTCTTCTATCTTAGACGCGTGAGCTCTGGCTCTCCTGCCGCCCTTTTGGGGGATTATCAGCTTGATACTGTCCACTAGTGTGAATGAGTGGTGGAGACTTATGTCCAGGAAGATATGAAAATTACGTACCTACGTATTCTTGATCTTCTTAGACGGTCTCCTACATCAATCTACGCCCCTCCATCTCCCGAACTCACGCTGTGTTGGTCTTCACTCCCTCAAATCTTTAGGCCGTGAGGACTTCTTTGCTGACCCTTCTTACACGGGCGTCACGGACTATCTTATGTCCGTTTTTAAGGGATTAGATTTACTCTTTCGTTAGTTCGCACTCCTTGGTAAAAAAGGTACTGGGCGGTTGGAGGTGCGTCGCCGAGATGGTCATTACGCTCGAGCGCTGCTCATGCCGGCGCCATGCCTCATGACACCATCTCTCGCGACCCTCCAGCAAAAGTTTGCTCCCGATGGGTCCTAGTGCCTCCGGCGCTAATCCCACTAGTGTGAATGAGTGGTGGAGACTCGTCCAAGAAGATCAAGAATTACGGTAGGTACGTAATTTTCATTTTTTGCCTTAACTCCCGAAGGAGGTGAACACTCCCTTCACTCTCTGAATGTTAGGATGGTTCTGCAGTTCTCATTGACAGAATGAAGAGCTACACTTTCAAACAATTTTTATATCTTCAGCATGCCTCGGCTGGGTCAACTTCTTGCCTTGAGATGTTTTCGGCTTGGTAAGTAGCATGTCTTCGACACTACTAATCCTTGTCTCAGGCCAAATTGAAAAGCTGGGTTCACACCACTCTATCAGAGCAGTTGCGGCTTCCTGGCGGGGATTCATAATGTGCCCATTGCAGTCTTCTGCAAGATAGTGAGTTGGAGCTCAATGCATACCTTGTAAAGCACTTTTTTGTGGATGTCCTTTCCAGACAGCTCTTTTCTTGGCAGGACAGTCCTTTGAACTTCCTTTCTGAGTGAGCCCCATCTCCGACCACTCTACTCAGGGTCAGTTGGTTTTAGCTTGGTACTCTCCTATTAGTGTGAATGAGTGGTGGAGACTTGGGTCCAGGAAGATATGGAAATTACGTACTCACCGTAATTCTTGATCTTATTGGACACAGTCTCCATCACTCATTCACACGCCCACCCACCGTCCCCCGGCCCCACTCGTTTTGTTTCTTTGGTCTTCACTGCCTTGTTGTTCAGGTTGTGAAGACATTGTTCAATTGACCCTTCTTGCTTGGGTCATCTGGGCCTTCACATGCCCTGAGGTTAGGGTAAGTTATTTATTTTATTAGTCACACTGCACCTCCTTAGTTGAAAAGGCACTGAGGCGGTTGGATGGTTGACACCGGGATAGCCTATACAGGCACGAGCTAGCCTCGTGGTGCCATGCATGCGTGGTCCTATCCTGGAGTCGGCCCTCCTGAATATTTTTAGCTTCCACGGGGTCCTAGCGCCTCCAGTGTAGTCCCATTAGTGTGAATGAGTGGTGGAGACTGTGTCCAAGAAGATCAAGAATTATAGTAAGTATGCAATTTCCATTTGTTTACTATGCTGAATTAAAGATTCAGGCATGGCATACAGTCCATACTTTATAGGACTTGGGCGAGGCAAAATGCATAAACCTATCCAAGGCTGGGAGAGTTGCAGTGATACAGGAGCTCTTATAAAAGTGAATCTCCTCCATAGAACCACACGCTTTGGTATTTAGGCTGTAGGCCCTAGGATCCTATAAGATCAGAACTTTTAGGGCACAGTGAGCTCAATGTACAGCATTGATGCAGTTGTATATAAATCAGTGGCAGTGTCCTCAAACACCGTGGTTCCTTTTTTCTACTATCAAGTGCGCACCTTGAGAAAGACTTTGTTGTGCTGATGCACCACTTAAAGTGCACTCCAGGACATAACCTCACCTTGGTGCCATTATGTTTTCTTTATCATTTTGATGCAATCGAAAAATTGTCAGTTTAGTTTTTACCATCGTAAAATTAGTGTTTCAGCCTCACACAAAGTTTTCCTGGCCTACTTGGTGTCCTTACATGATGCTCGTGGCTGCGAGTCATGTCGGGCTGTGGCAAACTGTAATCTTGAGCAGGCTTGCCACGTGATTTCAGGTGAGCCGGTGGCTGCAGTTACTCAGGCAACATCCTGCTAGAGCCTGAAAGAAACCAGGCTCTCCTCTTCCTCCTGTTCTTCTCCTGTGAGACAGAGGGAAGAGCTATTGACACTCACCCCCTCAGCCGCCTACGTTCATTGCTGAAGTTGTGTGAAATTGACTTTAATCAGTTGAACTCTGATTCAGAGGTTCCACCACTTAGAATGGTGTCTGTTTCCCCCAAAAGAGCAGTATATGTCCCATTTCAAGGTGCTACTGCTCCGCTTGGCAGGAGTGACTCTAGCCCTTTGGGTGCTGCTTGGCAGAGAATATGAGGCTCTCCATGGGTCCATGCTAGACATTGACATCGGCACTGTCCGTAGTGCTGAACACGGTGCCCACAGAAGTGCATGCTGTGGTACAGCCTACGGTGCTGGCCGTGGTACTGTTTTCAGGACTGAAAAAAATGCTGATGAGCTCATAGAAGGGCCCATCGACATTATCTGTTCAGGGTCCCTTATCTACTGTAGACCACCGTAGCCCACAGCAAGAGGCATCAGCACAGGAGTTCAGTTTTCACATCCTGTCTTGTGAAACCAGCATTTTCTTTAAGTCCACTTTTAAGTCTGTGTTGGAGTCCCAACCCTGGGTTCTTCTCACAGTGAAAATGGAGTGTTTCTCCCCGTGCCCTCAGATATGGTATATGCTTTGGTACTAACTCTGAAACCATCCCCCTTAGTGTCTTTACAACTCACAGTTGTGCAGCAATCTTGTGAGAGTGAAATTAAACCTGGTTCTAGTCACCCCGCGCTGATGGCTCAGAATGTTTTCTGTTCATCCTGAAAACAGCAAGATCAAGCAGCTGATTGCATTCTCCTGCTTCCGCTGGAACACCTAGCCCCCTTTCATGTCCCATGATCATGAATAGCATCACCAGCCACTGCCATTGGGCCTTTCTAGCTACCCCAATCTATGTGTGATACCTTGTCTGTTTCTTCTTTGGACAGTTCCAGTTCCTCGGCATTCCATAGTGCCTACCTGGGTTGATCTGGCCTTTATGTATTTCCTGCAACCTGAGCTAATTTTTGTTGCACCAACTCGTTATTTTTTCCCTCTAGGCTGCCGTTTAATACAGCATACCATGTTGCCACTGCTGTGCTTCTGACCATAAAGTCCTTCACCTGCGGGTGTGGGTCTTATGGGGATTGTCCTGTAGGTTCTTGTTGGCCTGTTTTCCAGTATCAGTCGCATGACCTGGGGTATACTGTCGGTTTGGTATGGCTACGCTCCATTGTACCTTCATCACTGTCTCCAGCTGGTTGCTTTGCATGGGGAGTTCTCTGGATTTTACATCCACTGTTTATGCCCCACACCTTTTGGTTCTCTTTGTCCCGGAGCCAACCTCCCTTTTTCTTGCTTTGTTCGTCTGTGGTGCTGCTCACTGTGGAGTCCCTCTCCTGTGGGAGGAAATCTCCTCTGGGCCTTGTCCAAACAATTCATGCATTCTGTGTCTGTCCTCTGAGGCATCTTTCTCGGGTCTCCTTCTCTTTGGTTGAGAACCTTTGTCATCTGTTGGCTCTCTGCTTATTGGTTCTGTTGTCCTGTAGCCATGGAGTCCATATCCTCTAGGAAAGGATTTCTGGTGGATTACCTTTTGGGAGGATCTTCACTTTAGCTACCCCTTTGCTGTAAGTTCTGCTAAGCATGCTTCACTTCACACAGTTAGGTGGCTCTTTCTCATTCCTTCAATGGTGAGGATGAATATCCATGAATCACCTGTAAGATATTGTCTCCTCAGCCACCCCTGGTGCATTTTCCAGAAGTTATGTATAGTAGATTTCCCCTTGAATGTCTTATCCTCTTTTAGCAGCTTACGGCCACTGGCCCTTGACAGCTTTCTCCCTGTGTCTTTTGCCTTTGGAAAATGCTCTTCTAGGCTACACCCTTAGGGCATCCTATCCATTGAACTACTTCTTGGAGGATCTGTTTTTCATTTCTGCCTCTCTCAGAGAGGTTCCTTGGGCCTTCACTGTGATTGCAGTATGGCTGCCAGTGGTTATTTTGAATTGTAGGCTGGTGTTCGGAAAGCTAACTTTTTGCCTCTCTAGTCAGCTTTGTCTTTTCCTTTCTTGGACAGCAGTCTTCCCGATGGCTGTAGCATTCAGCTCACAGTGTGCCTTAAATGCAACCACACCAAGAGATATTTACTGCATGGTGTTCCATAAGGACAGAGTGACCCTTGCTATAGTGGGGCCTTCCAGGAATCAGTCTTCACCATTGATTCACACCAATGAGTTCTGAGCCAGAGGTGGTAGGACCCTGCTGGAGCCAGAACATTTAGGAGGGCCTATGTCGAGGTAGTCTGCACGCATGGACGGCACTGCGAGACTAGCATGCACTACATGGCATACCTTGGCACTGGCCCTCAGCCACTTCAGTTCCTTTTTTCCTGCTGTCGAGTGCGCTTCAGTGACTACATCGCTCACCCACCGGGAGTCAGAACTTCACGTGTATATGGCAACAGTGTTCAGGTCTTCTTAGTTTTAATGTTTAAAGCTAGTGTTTGTTCTTTTTGTGTCAATTTAGTGATTTTATTTAATTTTTGTTGTCAGTTTCTCTCAGCCCTACCAAGCAACGGTTGAAGGCCATGGATGGCGACGGTGACGGTAGGGAGCCTCCTCAGGCATCTTGCTCTGGCAGTGGGGCCATGTCCGTTCACTTCCCCGAGCAGGGGAGGGCTCTGATGATGGACAGTCCTGTGTGCAGGAGGGAGGGAAGACAGTCCTCCCATAAACACAAAAAGAAGTGGGCCCATTCCTGATCCCAGTCAGGGACCTAGCACCGTTCGACCTTGAGTTCTTCCTTTTCCTGACAGAAGGGGAAGAAATGGTAATATTCAAAGTCACCCTCTTCTTAGAGCAGGAGGCCTTCCTTGGTGCCATCAGTGTCTCTGACGGTTTCTGTTCATGGACACTCAAGGTCTTTGGCCTAGTGTCCCTCCCTGTCTTCCTGTGGGGACACCGGTGGGCAGTTTCTTCACTAGGCAGCTCTTATGGAGCAGTGGATACAGCGTCTGGCTCATTTGCCCCTTCTTGCAGAGTCAGCCCTAGCCTCCTTGGGGCTGGGGGCATTGGAGCCCCTTGGGACTTGGAGCATTGGACCTGCAGGCAGGACACTCCAGCCATATAGAAAGTTTGGCTCCATCTGCAGCGCCTCTTGCAGTGTCACTGTACTGGGACCATCCCAGCTACCTTTGCCGGTCATTCCTGTGCTGGCTGTTCCTTCAACACCAGGGGCAGCGCCAGGCCCTTTGGGACCTGTTCCAACACTGTGCTCGGTGCTGCATCCAGCGCTGCCCTCGGTGCTGAGAGAGCCCTCAGTGCCGGGCCCACTCTCTTTGGCAATGCCGCCACCGACTCCCCTCTTACCAGTGCTGACTTCTCCTCTGCCGGTGTCTCCTGTCTTGCTGACTCCTTGAGCTGGGTTAGGGAATCTTAGGTCCACCCTCTTCCTGGAGAGGATCTGGAAGGGGATGAGTCTGACCCCAAACTCATAATTTCTGGGGGCGCGATGATTCTTTTCACAACCTGAATCATTCAATCCCAGGCTCTTTTTCTGTTCCCCAGGAGGATCGATCTTTCAGGCTCTCCTTTGCAACATGCACGCAACACTTGCTTTTGAGCCTTCTGCCATTGAACTGGGGAAATGTCTTTGTTTGGAGTGGCTCAAAATTTCCACCATGTCGGTCAGTCGTATACCTCCTGTTCTCCCTGCATTTGAGACTCTCTCAGATGCAGTTTGGGTTAGGCTGCATCTATCTCCTCTGTCTCTAGAGAGGTGGACTGTAAGTATACTGCACCTAAGGACAGACCCATCCTTGCTTCCCAGCCCATAGCTGCCATGATTGTCATTGTGGCTGAGAATGGCAAGGCTATCCTCCCGCAGGAGGTCACTGTGCATCCCATCAGTAAAGAGCCTGCGCAAGATCGACATGATGGGGAAAAGAGCATTCGCTGCTGCTACCCTTAGCATGAGGATAGCCAGCTACCAGGGACATTTCTCCAAGTCTGAGTATGCCTTTGGGACTTCTCTTAAGTCTCTTGTGGAATCCTTACCTGAATCGGAGACTAAGCATAAGATACTTCAGACTGTATCTATGTCCTCTAAGAAGGTTGTGGAGTCAAAAACAGTGGTTGAATTCAAGCATGCATGGGACAGCCATAAGGCAATTCTAGGGGGTGGGAGTAGAAAGAAGTAGGCTTCTGGTTAACTAGGATCTGCAGCTTATCTATTAGGTAGGGAAATGGGCAGACGGGGTGGGCCAAGCGCTCCTTATCTGCCGTCAAAGTCTATGTCACTTATGGTACTGAGCCAAACAGTAATCAGTTGAAGGTAGATATGAATGCCTTTGACACTGCTCCATGTTCTTCTGCTGTGAGACTCTGCAGAAGATTAAAGTTATCAAGGATCAGAATACCCATATCTTTTTCAATACGGACCAGTTAGTGGCCTTTTGGAGGGCTAATTACTCTGCACAGGACATGGGGGAGTCTCCGACGTCCTCAGAGAGAGACTTTCTGGGGAGCATAAGTAATATGGAAGTACAAGATATTGCTGATTGGACACTTAATCTATTATTTTCTTATTTGGATTTTTTCTCTTTTGTGTGATAGTATCTTTTTTCAGTATTTCTTGGGCAGGCAACTGTAATCATAGCGAGACGATGGGGGGAGGTGAAGTATTATGACAAATTAAGAAGAAATATATATAATAGCATCTGTTAGTCTGATAAATTAATTTATCTTCTTGGATTATTAGTTTCGCCCCCCCAGGTGAATTGGCCTAGTTGTTATCTGTATATGTATAGAAATATTGAAGTTTCTTTTCTTTATTGTGTAATTGTTTTAAAAAATAATTTTTTCTTTCTATGTATACTAATGAAAAAAAAATGAATAAATAAATATATGATAAAAAAAAAGCAGGTAGAACTGTCTCTCGGAAGACCAGGACGGCCATCAAGACTTCTTGGCCTGCCCCATCTCATTCCCAGAGGGGAAAGGGGTGAAGTTTTCATCACAGTAAGCAGTTCTGTCGAGGAGTAAGCAAGGGAGTTCAAGTCAAGTCCCAGCCTCCCTAGCCTGAGAAAAAGGCACAACTGAAGGCACAGGGCCCAAAAGTATCTAGTGCCACTCTCTGCAGTTCCGGCCTTGGTCTTGCCTCAGCTGTCTGAGATCCTCTCTGGTGGGGGGGGGGGCATCTGACTCAGTTTTACTGTCAGTGGGAATCTTTCACTATGTATAAGTGGGTTCTCAGGATCATCTGGAAGGAATACTTGTTGAACTTTTCAGAACTCCCGCGCCGGATTATCCACCCAGAAAGCATCCCAACCTTTTCAGCTTGAATGTCGGAGCTTTTCGTGAAGGAGATTGCAGGCCTCTTGAGCAACAGAACAGTGGAAGTAGTGCCAAAGGCGGAACGCAACACAGGCTTCTACTCCTAGTACTTTCTTTTTTTGTTATTTAGTATGCTTTTTGGGTGCTGCCAGAAAAGTCAGGGAGCTTGCACCTCATTCTCGACCTCAGGAAACTGAACAAGTTCATGCAGCGGGAGAAGTCCAAATGATCTCCCTAGGGACCCAGCTGCCACTCCTCAAGCTGCAGGATTGGTTGGCTTCCTGTGACATGCAGGATGCCTTTTTTTTTAATTTATTTAGTATGCTTCTTCAGCGGTACCACCTTGCAGCTCAGCCCCTGCCAACCCCTGGTCCCCCTTTTCACCCTCCAAGACATATCTCCTTAACCCACGATACCCACTGGTTTGCCCCCCCCGCCCCCAGGGCTGGGCCACCTAACCAGCACAAGCCCACGACAACAGGAGAAGGATGCCGGCAGGGGCACCTACTGGCATTACCTCCCTGGCTTGCTCCTTCAGGGTGGGGTGCAAGGTTTGGCTGGGTGCAGCGGAATAGGTCGTGAGCTGGGAGTGCCATGGTGGGTGATCAGGGCCATAGGAAGCGGGGCGTCAAGGATGGTGGCCACAGTTTTTCCCCCTGAAGGAGCCATGATGTGCAGTGATGCCAGTGTCTGACATGTCTCCAAGGAGAAAAGGCGCCGGTCACGGCAAAACCCCCAGCCTCTGCCATGGGTCCAACTTGCACTGGACACACAACCCCCACTTCCCCTGGAGAAGGAGAGCCGTCCCAGAGATGCTCAATCCCTGTCTCCCAGCCAGCCCTTTGACTTCCTGAGTCTGTTCCTGAACCCAGGGTGTCAGTGTCGCAGATGGGCGTGTGCCTTGAGTCTTTACAAAGTGCTTTGTTGTTCTGTGGTGCACTTTTGAAAGCTCGGACTCCAAGTTTTCCCTTTCTGGATGGCTGGGTCTTAGCTAGTCCATCCAAGCAGGAGACTGAATATGAACAAGCAGGGGCCACAACCTCTCATTTCCTGACCTCCATGGGAGTCCTGTTAAATCTCAAGAAACTGCAGCTTCAGCTCTCTCAGCAGCTCCTCTTCATAGGAGCCCTCCTGGACATGACCAGGGCAAGTGCCTTTCTTGCAGAGGACAGACGGAAGGCCATCCTTCAGATGGCTTAATTCATCATGGAGTACAGGTCCATTTGGGCTCACTCCATGCAGCACATGTTAGGTCTCTTGGCCTCCTGCATCTTCATGGTACTTCTGGCTTGGCTACACATGAGGATGATCCAGTGGATGCTCAGCATGCAGTGGTCTCCAGTGATGCATCCTCAGTCTTATTCCATCATGGTGGCAAACCATCTGCTTCAGTCACTTGCATGGTGGACACAGGAGGACAATCTCCTCCAGTGTCTTCCCTTTTCTCAACCAGAGCATCAGGTAACCCTTACCGCTGACATGTCTCTGCTGGGATGGGGAGCCCATTGTCAGGGCCACCACACTCATGGAGTTTGGAACCCTACATAGTCCCACCTCCACAGTAGTGTGTTGGAGAGAGAGCAGTCCTTCGCCCCCCAGGCCCTGGTGGACTTTGTCACCCACAAGATAGTCCTCCTTCAGACGGACAAGTCTGTCATGTACTACATCAACAAACGGAGGTGAGGGGCACACTCTTATCCTTTCTGCAGGGAGGCAATGAGAGTGTGGGCATGGTGTTTGGAACAGGACATTTTGAACCAGGCAATGTATCTGCCAGGGACTCAGAACCATCTAGCAGATGAGCTCAGCCGAACAAAAGCTGATCCTCACGAATGGTCGTTGGCACCAGATGTTGTGCAACCTCTGTTTCATGAGTGGGGAACCCCATATGTGGACCTTTTTGTGTCACCACTCAACGTCAAACTGCCTCCATTGTACTTCAGAAATCCAGAACATGGCATTTTATGTTGTGATGCATTCAAGCTGCAGTGGGCAAATCGCTTTTTGTACGCATTTCCTCCTGTTCCTGTAGTTGAGAGGGTACCGCTCAAACTGGAGGTACACAGCGGCAAAATGATTCTGGTTGCCCCATGCTGGACTCTGCAAATATGGTTTCCCCTGCTCAACAAATTGTCAAGTCAACCCTCAAAGACCCTCCTTCTCCAGACAGACCTCCTGATGCAGGGGCCTCTAGTTCACCCCAGTCTGGGCTCCCTTCATCTTCATGCCAGCTCCTGAAGAGACCGAAGTGGGCAGGTATAAGGTGTCTTAGAGGATCTCTGAGACTCTTCTGGGTGCTCGTGAACCCTCCACCAGGAAAACCCATACAGCCAAATGGAAATGTTTTTCCGTGTGGTGCTCCAAATCCCGTATAGACCCATTCTGATGCTTGCCAGACAAGGTTTTGGAGTGCTTGTTGGCCCGCTCTGATGCAGGCTTGCAATACTCTACAGTTAAGTTATATTTGTGTGCTGTTTCAGCATGCCACAAGCCCATACAGAACCCCTTTCTAGCCCAACTACCTCTGTATTTAAGAATTTCTGAAAGGCATTTTGCACAGAAGGCCCTCGGTCAGGAAACCTCTCGCCATCTGGGATCTCAACCTCGTGTTGGACATTCTTACTCATAAGCCTCTTGAACCCTTGGCTACATGTGACCTGAAATTCCTAACTTGGAAAACTGTATTTCTAGTTGCCATCACCTCTGCCCATAGAGTCTCTAAGATACATGCATTGGTCACAGATCCTCTGTATACTGTTTTCTGTAGAAAAGAGTTCTTCGCACACATCCCAAGTTTTTGCCTAAGGTGGTGTTGGAGTTTCCCTTAAATCAGCCTCTAGTGCTGCCCACATACTTTCCCAACTTCCAGAATGAAGGGGAGTGCATCCTACACTCTCTGGATGTTAAAAGAGCCCTCATATTCTACCTCAATAGAACTAAGGACTTCTGACACTGTAAACAGCTTGATCTTCCTGGACCAAAAGTCTCCACCACTCATTCACACTAATAGGACTCATTTGATCCTATTCAGAAGGGACAGCCTGTTACAGTCAAGTGCATTTCTGCCTAGATTATTCACTGCCTACTCCACTGCCATGCGATGGCGCAGATCAAACTGGAGGGCCAGGTTCATGCCCACCCTACCAGAGTGGTTGCTACATCCTTGGCAAAGATTTGCTCTGTCCCTATTGCTGATATTTGCAGAACTGCCACCTAGAGGACAGTGCACACCTTTATCAAGCACTATGCCCTGGATGTCTGTGCCAGGCAGCATGCCTCCTTTGGCAGGAAGTCCTTAATGGACCTCTGTCCTGAGTAAGCTCCGGGTCCTACTGCCCTGCCAGGGGGAACTTTTATCTCAGCTTGGTACTCTAACTCATTGGTGTGAATCAGTGATGAAGATCAATTCCTGGAAGATATTAAAATTACATGCTCATTATAATTCTTGGTCTTCCAGGAATATCATCACCATTGATTCACACACCTACCCTCCATCCCCCGGGCTTATTCTTCTGTTCGTTGGTCTTCACTCCTTGTGTGTGGTTCATTGTTAACCCTTCTTACGTGGGTCATAAGGGCTATCTTATGCCCTTAGGGTAAGTGTATTAGTTAGGTTACGCTGCGCCTCGTTGGTAAAAAAGGTACTGAGGCAGTTGAGGGCTGGTGCCAAGGTAAACCACACTGCACAAGCTAGTTTCGTGGTGCAGTGCATGCGTGCATCCTACCTTGGTGCCGGCCCTCTTGAAGCGTTCTAGATCCCGCAGAGTCCTAGTGTCTCTGGTTCAGAACCCATTGTTGTGAATCAATGGTGAAAATATCCCTAGAAGGTCAAGAATTAGCACGTAATTTTAATTTCTGGTGCAGCTTGTTTTAATGCATTGGTTGTTGCACTTGTCATGCATCCTTGATCATTTTGGTGGGTGGTTTCATTTTTCTGTTTCTTACTGGGCCAGTTTTTAGTCCCTTGTCTTCTACCAGTGCAGCTCCAGGCTGAGGATTGTCAGTTTAGAGGAAATACCGGAGCATTTGTTAAATAGTTGGAATCCTCTCACAGTTCCCTTCAATGGAACTCTGTTTTCAGACTCTGTGACAGGTGTTACAGGAGATTGGAGGGTGTACAGAGCAGGATGGCCAGAGGAATTAAGCACCTTATGTACTGTATGAAGATGGGACAAAAGAGCCAAATCTCTTCATGCCATAAGTGATACGTCTCAGAGGGGACAGGATTTTGACATTCAAAGCAATCAGCACTGTGCACTTTTAAATTATTTATGCCTAAAACTGTAGGGGCATCTTATCCAAATGGAGAAGAGGTATCATTTACTCACACAAACAATAATCAGTTTTTAGAATATGTTACTGGTATATATTGTGCAAAGCAAATCTGTGGACACATTTAAGATTAATTTAAATAAATGTGTGAGCTCAAGTCGGAGTCTTAATGGCTGTGGGTGCTGAATAGTCACAGACTAAATAAACCTTTTGGTTTGCTTTCGTCTGAAATTCCTATGAATCCTTGTAACTTTTTTTTCTAGGTTGTACTAATCTCGGTTCCAGTGCTGCTTGTTTATGACATTTCTGAAAAAAGCTGGGCACTCGAAGTCGGATCTAAGGTCATTGTTAAAGAGCAAAACCACCGGAGGCTGAAGTGCAAGCCAAAATCTATTTACATGGTATCAGGCAGATATTAGTGATATGAAGAAAAGTGAGAAGAAAAGACCACTCACTTTTTCTCGTGGCACTAATGTCTGTCTGATACCTCATAATTAACTTTTGGCTTGCAATTCAGCTATCAGGTATTTTAAACTTTGTATTTATTGTATTAAACGAAACACGCACATATTGGTATATACACGTATGCCAGACACAGCAAACCATATGACATTTATCACCGTACAGTAATGCAGGTGGTACATGAGGGAAGCTAACATAGAATAGCTCATAATCCTTTTAAACACATAAAAAGCATTCATGCAGCATTGCTTTCAGAATATAGGGTGATAACAAGCATCATATAATTCCTGACAGTTATAAGTCTTGTAAAGAATTCCATAGCGCAATAAAATTATTAATACCATACTTTCTTTGAATGTATCTCATGGTAGAATATCTATGATCCACCACCCACCTAAAAACAAAATAAAATAGAAAAAACCCATTCCTCTGCATATCTAAAATATTAAGAATGAGGAGAAAACTCTTCAACTTGTAACTTAAAACACGTCTGTCGGTAAAATTTTTAAGTAACATTAAGGTACCCAAGTAAATAATCCATGCTAGCACAAGCCATTCCAACCACTGATGGCCATCAACTTGAAATCATGCTGAGGATGGCAGAGGTGATCTTCCCTTGTCAATCTTCACCATTCATTACTGCTTGGGTAGTGCCGGAGGCCCGCACCTGCTATGGAGATGATTTTTGTTTTTAGTCTCCAGGCGCACTCCCCAAGAGAAGCGGCTGTGTCATGCGCAGGCGGCCGTTAGTGCCGTAGACTCCTCCTCCATCTCAGTTCTGTTTCTCCCGCTGTCAAGGCTCCACCTGCTGCGCGGTTAGATACAGTTTAGGCCTTCTGCGTCATACGAATCCAGACTTCTTCTCCTGCTTTTCTCGACGCCATCACCGGTAAGACCGTTCTTTTTATAACTTTCTTCAGCGACGAGAGCTTTTGCTGTTTTAGTCTAAATTTTTTCACATCATGTCAGGTTTGGGGGCAAAACATAAGTCGAAGGCGGGCCGCGCCCCTATGCGTCGGTGCTCCTGTGGCTGGCATTTTTCCGTCATGGACCGGCATGATGTTTGTCTTCGTTGCCTGGGACCCAACCCACCGATATGGATGTGTGCGACGCCTGTTTCTCGATGGACCGTCACGTCCTAGAAGTCCGCGCGTTTAAGATTGGCAAGGCCCCGCTGACTTTCAGGGGACGACGCCGCTCCAGGGATTCCCAGGTAAGGTCTCTAGGCCCTTCCTCCGGGTCCCCTCTCAGGCCTATATGGTCTGTAGAGGAGGAGGCTTCCTCATCTTCTTTTGTCGAAGAGGAAGCTTCTTTTGCGGTGTCGGAGGAACGCGAGGTCCCTCCCGGGGCCAGGCGGGGACACCACCTTAACGTCACCTCCTCAGAGGTGCAGGCTCCCCAGTGTCGAGCCCACGTCTGCTGGGCCGGCATCAGTGGACCCTCGGCGCGCTTTCTGGCGTTCCCTGAGATCCTGGCGCCATTCAATGGTGCGGTGATAAAAGCACAGTGCCGCTGGTAGCACTGTGCTGGCTTTCGGCACCGCCCGCAGCGCCCACAGGCCCAGTTGGCTCTTCTGGCAGTGCCAAGTGGGGTCCCTGGCAATGAAGTGCCGGCCATTCAGGCCGGCCGTTAAGGAGTCGGGGCTGGGCCCAGGTGTTGCGGGGATCGGGGTCATCCAGCGCTGTCCGTGGCGCCGTTCACTGGAGACCCCTGGGTTGCCAGTATTGTGGTCAGCTGATCTCTTCCTCCTTGGAGGGCGATGACTCAGGCGTGGACCTGTCCTGTGCACCCTGACTCTTGGTCAGGGTCTCCGGTAACATGAGGTTCTAGGCGGCCCAGCGTGCCTATTCCTCTGTCCCCGATGCCGTCCTCCCCTAGGGCCCCCCAGGCTGGGGGTGGTCTGGGGTCCCTGGGGGGCGATGGAGCGGAGGTGGAGGGAAGGGCTCTCCCTCCGAGGGGTCATAACAGCTGCCAACCCTATTGCTGCTGCACCCTAAGGTGAGGTAGCTGGGGTTGAGGAGGAGGGCATTCTCGAGTCTGAGGGGTGGGGACAGGGTTTAGGCGTCTCAGTCTCTACCTACCACCTCGGGGTGCAGGTAGGAGCCGTAGCGCTGGGCCCCGTCTTTCCCTCTTGGACCCCAGGGACCCCTCTGGTGGCGTTGTTGTGGGCTGCCCTTCTGGATCCATGCAGTCCCAGGTTCGTCACAGGGGAGGATCTCCTTCTAGGCTCTTCCAGGTTTCACATCCCCAGGGTTCCGTTTTGCGACCTGGTCTGTTGTCCGGGATCCCGCCAGCTTGGGCTCCGTTTCCCGGATTCCAGAGCCCCAGCAGAGGACAGTTGCCTCGCCGTAGGTGCCCTTCTCCCATTCCTCTGCAGCCACCCACCGCTCTCCCAGGCCATGTTGGTCCCACAGGCCCGTTATCCTGGGAGACGTTCAGAGGTTCTGCCGCGGCCTTCCCCTTATATGTTAGGTACATGAATGAGCAGGTTTTTCCCCTATCCCCACTACTGCAGGAGTCCTCTGGACACTCAAGCTCTCCATCATCCGTCTCCCTCCTCTGAGGGAAGGAACCCACTGCTCATCTCTCCTCCGATGCTGATTTCACTGAATGCAGCGATTCCTTTCAAGGATAGTGAGGATCTTCAGATTTCCTATATTAAGTGAGACAATACTGAGCAGGAGACACGTGAATCCTCGGCAGAATTCAGTGCCAACATTTGGTGGTACTATCCTGGCCTATTCCCTTCCAGGGCGTCTACTCGTTCTGGCAGTGCTGCCAGCCCTTTCTCCAGCCCGGCAGACTGCCGCATAGTGGGTGTGCCCCATCGGAATCTCTGAGCTCTTCCCAGCCACCCGGGATTTGGCACCTGGGAGACTCCCTCCAGGTGCCGCCGCCTGGCTGCGACCATCCACGGACTCAGATTCTCTACAGTTTGACTGGTGGGGGCGAAGAGTGTTTTCTTCCTCTCGTGCGATGTCATGCATTGCATCTCATCAGGCCCACCATGCTGCCTACGGTAGGCATTTGTGGTCGATGCTTTCCCAAATCTTAGCATCAATGCCTGATATGGAGCAAACCAGACAAGCTATTGCCCTCTCTGCTATAGGCCTGGAGCTGGCAAGACACCAAGCAAGGGCATCTTATGACACCAATGAGGTGGCTTCCAGGCTTGCAGGGACAGCGATCTGTATTAGACAGACGGCATGGCTTTGTCTGTGAAGGTTGTCACCCCTGGCCCGGCGTAGGGTGATTCTCTCCACTTTCCGGGGGACCTGTCTCTTTTCCTCCAGAGCTAGGAGACTACTGCAGGGCTTCCTCCATCTCCCTGTCCTCGGGGGACACCTCCTAGCTCTTCTCCCCCATAGGCCTCTCTCTTGATTAACCCAGGGTCCTCCCCTTCTGTTTCTCACCAACAGGAGGCTGGGGGTCTTGCTCCCTCAGCTTGGTACTCTCCCAAGCAGTAATGAATGGTGAAGATTGACAAGGGAAGATATGAAAATTACGTACCTACCGTAATTCTTGATCTTCTCTTCTATCTTCACCATTCATTATTGATACCCGCCCACCTTCCCCTCAGTGGCCTCCTACTGTGGCGTCTCCCCCTCTCATCTCGTTCCTGTCCCTTCCTGTGGCCTTTATGCCAAAAAAAAAAAAAAAATCATTCTGTTTTCCGTTCTTCTTGAATCGATCTTTTTTCCTCAAGGTAAAGAGGAACGAGTAGGGTCTTTTTCACCTATTCCGAGGGAACTCTTTCTGACTGACCCTAGGGGGTGACCTCTGGGCCCCTTAACCACGTTGCTCAGTTCACAGCTTAAGAGACCGTCCCCTTGCCTCGGCCTCAAAAATTTAGATTCCCCCTGGCAGGTGTTGTTTTGTCTGCTCATTCTGGCTGGTGTTTTGGCACTTCTTTAGCCTTGGTTGTTCTTGCTGCCCTTCAGGAGTCTGACTGAGTTCCACTCTATCCTTTCCATACAGCTGCCTTCTATGGGCAACCCCTCCCCATACACTTCTGTATTAGCACTTAACAGGGTGCTAAAGGGCTTAATCCCCTTCCTAGTTGGGCGCTCTCTTTCTGGAACAGATTTTCTGCCCGGGCAGTCTGTGAGTTCTCAGCTAGAGTGTAGGGGTTTGGCATGTTGGGAGGTTAGAGAATCTGCCCTTTGTGTCCAATCTGTACAGGCAGTTCAGTTGAACCTTCTCTCAGTCCTATCAGGAGGGATTCTTGCTCCCTTGTTTTTGGTTCCGAGCTTATAAGCCTCTCAACCAATGCGTCTATGGGCAGTGTTCTCCCCTCTCAGCATATCTTGTTTTCTTCCCTTTCTTCTTCTTCTTCTTCTTCCTTTTCTCTTTCTCTCTATCTTTTCCTCCCTTGGAGCCGCCCCAGAAGGGAGGCCCTGCGGTCCCTTTGGGTAGGAATTCTCTCTCCTCTGTCTGTTCTCTACCAGCTTATTCCTTTTTCAGTTTATATCTTTTCTTTTTCTGTCTCTTGGCTCTCTTGCCTCGCTCTCCTTTTTCCTTACCGTTTGTTTTCACCTCTCCGGCTACCAGAACTGAGATGGAGGAGGAGTCTGCAGCACCTAACGGCCGGCCCTCGCACATGACGCATTGCACCGCTCTGGAGTGCGGCGCCGTTGAGGCCGACTCAGAAAAAAAAATCTCCCACGAGCGTGTGCGCACCTCCGGCACTACCCAATAGGTAATGAATGGTGAAAATACAAGAGAAGATCAAGAATTACGGTAGGTACGTAATTTTCATTTCTAGGGATGTGGATATGTTGTTCTTATCCACACTTGTTGGCGTGTCCCTTTACCCTTTAAATGTTGCTGGAAGGTCTCCAAGCTAGCTCCTCCCACCTACCAGGGTAGTATAACCCTCGGCTCTGCCTCATGATGCCAGATCTTCCTTTCCTCTGGAAGATTCAGGTTGCCTTCTCTTTGCTCATGTTTTTTGTAGGCCCTGGCTTCAAAACCTTTGGTTCTCCCGAAACGTAGGCTCATTGAGCTAGCGCCTGCTCTTTGATCTTCCTTGTCAATCTTCACCATTCATTACTGCACTGGGGAACGTGCACCCACCATGGAAGTTTTTTTTTCAGAGGAGAAGTCGGCACCGATAGTTACCTTCACAAGGACGAGATTGCATGATCGCGGCCAGGGCGCCGCAGACTCCTCCTCCATCCTAGTTCTGTTTCTCCCGCCATCGAAACTACACCTGCTGCGTGGAGTTTCTAGAAAAGTTGGTGCGCCATAGGCCGTGTATCGTTTTTCAACGCCTTCATCCCGGTTCTTTTCCCGACGTCGTCGACTGGTAAGACCATTCTTTTTCTTAATACTTTGACGACGACGGGAGCTTTGCTATTTTATACTGTTTTTTTCACATCATGTTGGGTTCGGGGATGAAAAGTAAATCTAAGACGGGTCGTGCCCCTATGCGTCGGTGCCCCTGCGGTCGACAGTTTTCCGTCACAGTCTGGCATGATGTTTGTCTTTGGTGCCTGGGACCCTACCATGATATGGACCACTGCGATGCCTGTTTCTCCATGGATCGCCGTGTATTATAGATGCGCGTATTTAAAGTTGGAAGGGCTCTGCCGACTTTTGGAGGACGATGTCGCTCGCGGGCTTCCCAGGCCAGACATCTCTACCCTTCCTCTGGGTCCTCTCCCGGGTCTATACGGACCGGCGATGAATGAACCTCCTCCAGTTCTAGCCTTGCCGAGGAGGAGGTTTCTTCTTCGGTGCTGGAGGAATGGCGTGATCTCATCTGGGGTCGCGCTGTCGGCGCCGTCCCGGCAGTCACCTCCTGTGAGGTGCAGGCTCCCCCAGTGTTGCAGCCTCCAGTTGCAGGGCCCAGCCCTGGTGGACCCTCGATTTCGCTTGGCGATGCCGCTGTGGAGTCTGGTGCCGTTCGCGGCACTGGGGACTTAGGCAGTGCCGTTGGCGGTGTCGCTTTGGGTCGACGCCATCGGCACCGAGGGACAGGCGGTGCCGTTGGTGGTGCCGCTTTTGGTGCTGGCGCCGTCAGCGGTGCGGGGACTCCAAGCGGCGCCCGTTTGAGGTGTCGCCCAGGTTCCGGTGCCGTCCGCAGCACCTGAGACTTGGGCGATGCCGTTGGCGGTGCCATTTTGGGTTCTGGCGCCGTTCGTGGTGCCGGGGAGTCAGGCAGCACCGTTCGCGGTGCCCCCGGGGTTCCTGGGGCTGATGGCAGTACAGTGGACTCCAGTGGTGTCGTTGGCATTGTGGCCTTCGGCGGTGCAGAGCCCGGCTCCGTCGTGCATGAGGTTCCTACGGTTGCCTCGTTGGAGTTTTCTCTGCTCGACACCTCTTCGGAGGTGGATGACTCAGAGGGAGACCCGATCTGGCAACCTGAGTCTTCTGAATCGGAACCTCCTGTAGGCTGTAGCGCCAGGCAATGCAGTGTTCCTCTTCCCGATTCCCCGGAGCCGGTTAGTTCAGAGGATTCCACGGTTAGGGGTGGCCTGGAGTCTTCTGCGGCAGACTCTTCAGGAGTTGGGGAGAGGAAGCCCTCTTCTCGGAGGTCCCAGGCAGCTGCCATCTCTGGTGCTGCTGGGGTCCCTCAGGAGAGGGTGGAGGTCTCTGCCTCGGTGGGTTCCCTTCGGGGGCTCGCTCAGCAGGGACCTCCCCCACTGACATTGAGGAAGAGGGCTGCTTCAGAGTCCGAGGGATTGAGAGGTTGGGGTGAGGAGCGGCGCCGTATCCCCACTGCCCTGCGGGGTGTGAGGAGGAGTTGCAGCGCTGATTCCCACCTTTCTCTTCAGGTCTCTGAAGCTCCTTCTGGTGGCGGTTCTGAGGGTTGCCCTTCTGGACTCATGCAATCCCAGGCATGTCACAGGGGAGATTACCCTTCTGGGCTCTTCCCGGGTTTGCCTCCCTCTTTTTCTTCTTCGCAGCCCGGCATGATCTCAGGGTCCCCAATTTTGGCGGCATCACTCCCTGGATCTCAGAGCCCTAGCAGAGGCCAGGCACGTGCCCTTCTCCCATCCCTCTGCAACCACCTCCCTCTCTCCCAGGCCATGTGGGTCCTATGGGACCGTTAACTTGGGAGACGTTCAGAGCTACTGCGGCGGCCTTCCCATCTTATGTCAGGGCTATGGATGAGCAGGTTTTCCGCTTGTCCCCCCCCCCCAACCGCAGGAGTCCTCGGAACATTCGAGCTCCACTTCTTCCTCGATTTCCTCTCCGGAGGAAGAGGAACTTTCTGTCCACCTTTCCTCTGACGCTGATTTCACTGACTATCAGCGGTTCCTTTCGAGGCTGGTTTCAGAGCTGCGTATCTCCTATATCCTTAGAGGCAATACCGATCGGCAGACGCGTGCATTCCTTAGCGAATTCAGTGCTCACCACCTGGTGGTGCCTTCCTGGCCATTCCCTTTCCAGGAAGCGTATATCTGCACCTGGCAGTCTCCAGCCACTCCTTCTCCAGCCCCAGCAGACTGCAGGAGACGGTATTGTGCCCCCCAAGAGTCTCTAGGTTCTCTACCTCACCCACTTTCGGGCTTGACGTCACTAGACAGTCCTTCTGGGTTTTGTAGCCTGGCACATGACAGACCCCCGGATCCGGATTCTGCTGAATTCGACCGGTGGGGACGAAGGGTTTTCTCTTCAGGTCATGCATTGATGTGCATAGCTTCACATCAGGCACACCACACTGCCTACAACAGGCATCTGTGGTTGATGCTGTCTCAGGTCTTAGCATCTTTACCTGACACAGAGCAGTCTAGACAAGCCATTGCCCTCTCTACTCAAGGTCTGGAGCTTGCAAGGCACCAAGCGAGGGCATCCTACGACGCCAACGAGGTGGCGTCCAGACTTGCAGGGACAGCGATCTGCATTAGACGGACGGCGTGGTTTCGTCTCTCTGGACTTTCACCCATTGCCTGGCGTAGGGTGACTGCCTCTGTCTTCCGGGGGACCCGCTTGTGCTCCTGCAGGGTGAGGAGGCTCCCTGGGCGCCCTCCCCCACCCACAGGGGAGACTTCCTCATCCTCACCAACCTTAGACTGTCCAAGTCTGCTGGTTAGGGTCTCCTCCTGCTTTTCACCAGTAGGAGGCTGAGGGATCTGTTCCCTCAGGGTCAATCCAGGCCCCCCTCGGGAGTGCTTGGTACTCACCCAGCAGTAATGAATGGTGAAGATTGACAAGGGAAGATATGAAAATTATGTACCTACCGTAATTCTTGATCTTCTCTTGTATCTTCACCATTCATTACTGATTCCTGCCCACCTTCCCCTCACGGGCCTCCTTCTTCAGCATCTCCCCCTCCCTGCTTGTTCCTCCTCCTCCTCCTCCTCCTTCTTCGTTGGCCTTTAAGCCAAAAAAAAAATACTTTATCTTGATTTTTCCGTTCTTTCTGAACGGATCCAATTTTCTCAAGATAAAGGGGGATGAGTGAAATTTATTCTATCCTGAGGGAACTCTTTCTGAATGCCCTTGGGGATACCTCTTGGTTTTCTTAACCATATTGTTTACTTCACAGTTAAAGGAACGTCCTCCTAAGGCCTGATTCCTTTTTGGCCTGGCTCCTCTGGCAGGTATTAATCTTCTCGTGTCAGTTTCTTCTGGTTGGTGCTTCCTAGCACTTCAGTTACCTTGAGCTGATACTATTGCCTGGCCTTCAGGGAGTCCGACTGAGTTCCCACTCTATCCTTTCGTAAAGGGGTGCCCTCTGTAGAGCTCACCTCCTCCACACACGCATCTGTGTTAGTATTACCAAGGTGCTAAAGGACCTCTTCCTAGTTGGGCGATGTCTTTCCGGAACAGAATTTCTGCCTCGGCATTCTGTGAGCTCTCAGCTAGGGTTTAAGGGGTGGGGATGTCAGAAGGTTAGAGAATCTGCCCTTTGTGTCCAATCTGTGAAAACAGTTCAGTGACACCTTCTTTCAGTCCTATCAAGCAGGATCCTTGCTCTCTTATTTTGGTTCCGAGCTTACAGGCCTTAAACTGATATGTCAGTGGACAGTGATCTCCTCTCCCAACATCCCTTGTTCTCTTTTCTCCTTTTCTTTATCTGTTCCTCCCTTGGAGCCACCCCAGAAGTGAGGCCCTGCTGTCCCTTAGGGTAGGCATTTTCTTCTTTTCTATCCTCTTATGCCTTTTTCAATTTATATCCTTTCCTTTTTCTATCCCTCGGCTCTCTTGCCTTGGTCTTCTTTTTCTTATGCTTATTTTGCTTCTCCGGCTAACAGAACTGGGATGGAGGAGGATTCTGCGGCGCCTAACTGCCGCCCCTTGTGCATCACGTGATGCAAAACTCTCGGGGATGGCGCTGTCGGTGCCGATTCCTCTGGAGGAAAAAAAATCCTGTGGCGGGTGCACGCCTTCGGCTTACCCATCAGTAATGAATGGTGAAGATACAAGAGAAGATCAAGAATTACAGTAGGTATGTAATTTTCATTTATTCGGTCATGGAAGATAAATCTTCCCCCAGATTTCGCCGATGCCCGTGTGGCTAAAAAATGATGCGCACCGATCCGCATACCGCGTTCGTCTACTGCCTGGGTATCGGCCTTGATACTCAGACTTGCGAGATGTGTCTCGCGTTCCACCCGAATGTCCTCGATGATCATCTTACATGCCTTAAGTTGGGCAGGCCTGAGAATGGAATCCTCGGTGAAATCCAAAGAAGCCCGTGGGCGGTCTCTCTAGGGCTGCGGATCCGCCAAGCAGCTGGAACACATGCAGCTCTTCAAGAAGAAGCGGCACGGGCCATGCAATCCTCTTCTTGGTCGTTTTTTGTTCCCCTCAACCTGTGCTCCACGTTTTCGGGTTCCTTCTGAGAGCTATGTCAATCCCTCACCACTAAAGGTGAGGGACCTGTGGGCTCGCATTACTCTCGGTCCCTAAAGGGAAAAGGATCTGAACTCTTCTTCATATCGGCAAAGACGCTCTTGGGATCATGAGTGATCTCGGTCCCAGGAGCCGGCAGTATCGACTTCGGTTGAAATTGCTTCCTCGGCCGCTGGCTTCTCAGCCCTGCCATCTGGCCAGTCGACCGAGGTCTCGAGCGACGAGGTTGAGATCGCTTTCGATCCTGTTGACCCACTGTCGCCCGATGAGGTCGACAACTCTTTGACAAGGACTCCGGTCCTACCTCTTCCTGATGAGGAGACCCAGCTAGCTGGGAATTCCATCAAGGAACCGGTCCCTGATCCAGGTAAATCACCGGTTCCCCGGTGTCTTCCGAGCAACAGAATTGGCCAGTCTGATCGAGGTTGACATCTGGGACCCCCTTGACCAACAGGCCGAGGAAGGCGCATAAGCGCTCTAAAAAGAGACGATGCCATCGGTCATCCTCATCCTCCTCGGATGAGTGGAGGCTTTGGCGGAAACTCCGTTGACGCTATGAGGATTTGATGTGGTAGCAGCTGATTCTATCAGGACAGAAGCCGGCCACGGTTTCTACTCTGGCCATTACTTGGTTTTCGCCTTCTAGGCCGAAGCCGACTGCTTTGGAACCGGTCATATCGGTTCCCCCACCCGTGGAGCCAGCCAAACCTGCTCCAGTTTGGCCAGAATCGGTCTTTCCACCGATTGTGGTAGAGCTGCCACCTAAACAGCCTTCAGGAGGAGCTCCTACGAAGGGTTCTCGGATGGTTCCGGGACTCCCACAGGTTGTCGGTCACCCTTACGCCTGATCACCCCAGGTGTGTTGAAGGGGACCTTGGTGGACGACCGATCTATCCAGATTCTTCGGCTATGGAAGACACCGACTTACACTCTCTCCCACGGGACTATGAGTCTATTGGTAGTCTGTTGACGCAGAGGGCCCTTCGTCTTTTCAAGGGATTCTCCGCCTTATCTCCGAATCCACGAGGGTACCCCTGGAGCTTGTCCAGAAAAGGGAGGAGTACTCTTTTACAGATATTCTTAAAAGAGGAGATACACCCAAGGAAGCCTTTCTGGTGGCTAAAGCCATTGTTGTCCCAACCTTGGAGCTCTGGCAGCATCCTGCCTTCTGCCAAGCTCCGTCTGCCTGGAAGGCCGGCAAGTATGTGGAGCCCATTGGGTCCCTCTCAGGGTTCACTGAACACCCCTTGGCCGAGGGGTTGGTGACCACTACAGTGTTTAGGCGTACAGGCAGCTCTGCTGACACTGATAGACCTCCTGACTAGGAGTCCAAAAAACTGGACCACACAGCCAGGAAGGTCTGTAGATAGGCCATTGACAGAGCAAAGGCCGATGGCACATTTACAAGGTAGAAAAAGAAATGGGCAGACTGGATGGGCCTTGCAGTCCTTATCTGCCATCAGCTTCTATGTTTCTGTGTTCTTCTTTAGGCCTCCGTCAGGCGAGCTCAGCTGTCATCATGGCACACTTCACTCATGCCCTGTTGGGCTCCTTAGATGAAGTTCTCCTGCATCTCCCCACGGACCTTCAGACTATGGTCAAACAGGTCCAGGATCGGGGCCTTGCCATTGCCAAGCAGCAGCTTCAGATGGCTTTGGACCTTGGGGACTCTTGCGCCCGTTCGGTGGTAGCCGCGGTTGCCTCACACCCCAGGTCTTGGCTGAGGCTTTCTACCTTTACGGCGGACACTCAGCACAAACTCACTGATGTTCCTTTCCTGGGTACCGATCTTTTCAGCCCAGGTGTGGATGGTCACCTTCAGCAGATCGAGCAGTCCAATGCCACCTTGGGCTCAGCCACTTCTGCTCAAAGTGCCCCTGGTGCCAAGAAGCAGCAGAAAAAGAAAGAAACCTTTTCAGCACCCTGCTCCTGTGGCACAGCAGCCCTCCTTTCATGGCGGGCAGCAACAGCAGGCACAGGCTTGGCGCCCTCGGCCCAAGTCCGGGCCTTCACCGGCCTGCAGACAAGGAGGACGGGATTCAGGCCCTGGACCCTCTTCCTCCAAACCTGCCCAGTGATGGGATAGGGGTTGCCACCCCGTCTTCATCACGTCAGCTCTGGGTCCTCCCGTGGGGGATCGGCTCCGCCACGTTCTTTCCGCCTGGTCTGCTGTTACCACAGACAGCTGGGTCTTAGAAGTGGTCGGCCAGGGTCTGCCACTGGAATTCGAGCAGTACCCTCCCAGCCGAACCTGCGCCCCATGGGAGGAGAGAGAATCAGCCCACACTCAGTCGGTTCTGAGAGATCACATAACCCAACTCCTCCCAGTGTGGCAGTGGTTCGAGTGGCAGATCCTCCAGTCAACCCAGGGTTAATTTCCAGATACTTCCTGGTTCCGAAGCAGACGGGGCGCCCCATTCTAGATCTGCATAACCTGAATCAGTATCTCAGGCCATGCACCTTCAGGATGGTAACTCTGTCCCAGATCATACCATCCCTAGAGCAAAACGTGTGGTTCTGCTCATTGGATCTCCAGGATGTGTTCCTTCATGTCCCGATCCATCCGTCACACCAGGGGTTCCTCCACTTCAGAGCAGAGGTAACCCTATCTGAGTTCCGAGCCATGCCATTCAGCCTGTCATCAGCCTCAAGGGTCTTCACCAAATGCATTGCAGTGGTGACAGCCAATCTCAGGTATTGAGGGGTCAGAGTGTACCCCTACCTCGACGATTGGCTCTTGGCAGGTTCCACCCAGCAAGAGGTGGAGAGGTCCATGGACCTGGCCCTTCAGATCTGCTTTCAGCTTGGCCTCCTGATCAATGAGGCCAAGTCGGAGCGCGTGGCTTCTCAGGTGATATGCTTCATCGGGGCAGAGCTCGACTCTTGCCATGCCAGAGCTCAGCTCCCGGGGGACAGGGCGGAGGTTCTCTCCTCCTTTGCCCAGTCATTTCTGGTTGGGCACTTGTGCCCTGCCCGGGACTTTCTGTGCCTTCTGGGCTACATGGCAGCCTACACCACCGTGGCCTGTTGGGCCTGGTGGCAAATGCACCCCCTTCAATGGGAGCTGGCCTCCCAGTGGACTCAGCGCCTAGGTCATTTCAACCAGCTGATCACTGTGACCCGGAAGATGTGGGATGCTTTCCAGTAGTGGACCATCCTAGACCGGTTGCAGGAAGGGATCCCATTTGTCCGCCCTGAGCCAACGGTCATCCTCACGACCGGTGCCTGTCTCATGGGCTGGGGAGCCCATATGAGGAACAACAGGGCCCACGAGTTCTGGACCCCGATGAATCCTGATACCATATCAACCTGTTGGAGCTCAGAGCAGTCAGACTGGCATTGTCAGCATTCGCTCAGCAGCTTCAGAGTCAAGTGGTTCAAGTCCAGACAGACAATACCACGACCATGTACTACCTCAACAAGCAGGGTGGCATGCACTCCCGTCTGTTGAGCAGGGAAGTGCTCCGCATCTGAACACTTGTGAGCCGACTGGAGGTGGATCTCCTAGCCATCCATGTGACAGGATCCTCAAATCATCTGGTGGATGTTCTCAGCCGCATAGGCGAGACATCCCACAAGTGGTCTCCACATCCAGAGGTAGCTTACAGCCTGTTCTCCCACTGGGGCAAACCGATGGCGGACCTGTTTGCCTCCAGGGAAAACACCAAGCTGAGGCTGTTTCATGCCCAACCCCCTCAGAAGGGATCACTGCAGGGGGATGCCTTCTCGAGGCCGTGGACCCCAGGCCACTTCTACGCCTTCCCTCCCTTTCCCTTGATCCACAGGGTGCTTCTCAAGGTGAGGAGGGAAAAGGCACTGGTGATCCTGGTAGCCCCAGACTGGTTCCGCCAGTTCTGGTATCCAGATCTTCTCAACCTCAGCAACAGGCTCCTGAGGCGTCTTCCAACATGCCTGGACCTGATATCAGTCCATCAGGGGAAGGTATTCCACCCAGACCTTCAATCCCTGCACCTGACAGCCTGGTACCTGAGTGGCTAGAGTTCCAGGCTTTTGGTCTCTCTGAGGATGTACTCACAGTAGTGGAAGCATCCAGAAAGGAGTCGACCAGAAAGTGCTATGCCTTCAAATGGAAAAGGTTTTCCATTTGGTGCCAGGGCAAGGGCCTGCACCCTCTGTCCTGTCCTGTGGTGAGCATTTTAGACTACATTTGGTCTGTGTCCAAAGGGGGTCTTTGGTCTTCGACCCTTAAGGTGCACCTGGCAGCCACCTCTGCTTACCGGGCATGGGCCGGTTAGCAGACGGTGGCACAGGAGAAGATGGTCTGGCGCTTTTTCCAAGGTCTTGATCACATATCCCCTCTGGTGTGTGAATCTCTACCTCCGTGGGATTTACTGCTGGTTTTGGTAAAGCTCATCGGCAAGCCATTCGAACCAGTGCACAAGTGTGAAATGTCACACTTGTCATGGAAGATGGCCTTCCTGGTAGCTATCACGTCTGCCAGAAGGACTGGGGAGCTCCAGGTGCTTTCAGTGGAGTCTCCTTATCTGGTCTTCCGCAGGGACAAGGTTGTCCTGTGTCCCCACCCGAAATTCCTCCCGATGGTGATGTCAGAGTTTCACCTTAATCAGGTGTTGACTCTGCTGACGTTCTACCCGAACTACACCTCGGATGCTGAGCACAGGCTCCATACTCTGGACCTGAAACGTGCTCTCTCCTATTATAAGGAGAGGATGGCAGAAGTTCTGGGAGAGGTTCACCAGCTGTTTGTCACCTATACTGAAGCCGCACCTGGCAGGCCTGCAGCAAAGCGGACGACTGGCAGATGGATTACATCATGCATTGATCTCTGCTATAGGTTGGCAGGCAAGGAGCCTCCCAGAGGGATAAGAGCTCATTCTACCCACCACACCACTGCATCGGTGGCTGCTTCCAGGGACATCCCTATCCAGGAAATCTGCAGGGCTACTACCTGGAAGACAGCAGACATCTTCATCACCCATTACCACTTCAACCTTGAGTCACGCCGGGATGCTGGTTTTGAGGCCTCAGTTCTCCAGTCTCTGTTTCCTAATTAGGGGGTGTGTTGCTTGCCTACCTCCTCCCAGAGAACTGCTAGGAGTCCGCCAACAAGTGTGGATAAGAACAACATATCCACATCCTTAGAAAAACAGGTTACTCACCTGTAACAGTAGTTATAGGAGTGGTATATGTTGTTCCTCCACGCTGACCCACCCGACCTCTCCGGCTGTGACGCACAACCTGGCTTCCAGCGGGCTAAGATCTGATGGCATGGGGCAAAGCCGAGGGTTATACCACCCGGTTGGGTGGGAGGAGCCAGCTTGAAGACCATCCGGCAAGATTTAAAGGGGAAAGGGACAAGCCAGCAAGTGTGGATGAACAACATATACCACTCCTAGAACTACTGTGTCAGTCTTAACCATTCATCACAGTTGGGTTATTGGCCAGAGGTCAGGACCCTGCGGGAGCGCCCTCGAGGCCGTGGCACTTGAGGGTTGGCCATTACCTGTCGTCGGCGCCGCCTCTTCGCCAGTTCTTCGTCTCCCGGCGTTAAGGCAGACTTCATGTGGAGCTCGCTTTTCCTGATATGCCATCACGGCCTAGTTTCGTTCGGCCTAGCAGCTGCTCTCAGTCGTTGTTTGTGTTTCGCCATCTGCTCGACGCCGCTGATTGCCGGTAAGATTGTTCCTTTTATTATTTTATTCAGTGACGTTGGGTACTGTTTTTTGATTATTTTACCGGTAGATTATGTCTGGTTCACGGGGCAAGAAGTCGTCCAAGACAGGGCAGCTCCCAATGCGTCAGTGACCCTGCAGCCGTCAGTACTCCATCACGGACCACCATGATCGATGTCTCTCCTGCCTTGGCCCTCTTCACGACATGGACAACTGCAACACCTGCTTCTCCATGGACCGCCTTGTCGCGGGCGTTGAAAGTGGGTCATGCGTACCGACCTTCAGGGGATGGGTGCGCAGTCGTAAGGCCAAGGTATGGACACTTGGCCCTTCCTCTGGGTCCCCTCCCGGTTCCATACGGACTGCGGAGGAGGGGGCTCATGCCTTTTCTAGCCTTGCCGCGGTGGGGGCTTCTTCCACGGTGCAGTAGGCCCAGTCCGTCCCTTTCGGGGGTCGGGCAGGAGGCACTGCCTTGGCAATCGCCTCTTCGGAGGCAAGGGCTCCCCCGGTGTTGCGTCCTGGCCGACACCTGCCTTGACGCCATCCACCGGTGCTGCTTTGGACCTTGGCACCTATTGTGGCGCCGGGGTCTTGGGTGGCACCGCAGTTGGTGCTGGCCTCTCTCTCGGCGCTGTTCTTGCTGAACGGTGCCGATGATGGGAGTAGCATCAGGATGTGTGTTTCCACTGTTTTTGGAGCTGTTCCTGGCCTTGGCACCGGGGCTGGGGACGGTGCCGTTTCCAGCTCCGGCACCATTCGTGGCACTGGGGAGGGAGACTGCACTGTGGCCGGTGACAGGAATGGGGCTGTGGTCTGCGCCGACTCTAGTTCTGGCGCCATTTGTGGCACTGGGGAGTAGTTTGGCGCCGCCACCGCCGTCTTTGACTCCCGGTGCTGTTCGCGGCGCTAGGGAGAGAGATAGCACCAATTCTGTTTTCGGTGCTGCAGTCTGCACCACCTCCGACTTGGGCACCATTTGCAGCACGGTGCCGACGGTGGTGCCGGGGCTGGGACTGGCATAGCTTGTGGCCCAGGAACGGGTAGGGGTCGGAGGGTGGTCTGGCATCAGGCCTTGGTTTCCACCTCCTCGGAGGGGGATTCTGGGTCTGATACGGACTGGCTTCCCGACTCCTCGGGGTCTTCAGACTCCTCGGTAGCCACCTCTACAGCCCCCATTCCGCCTCCTTCTGAGGAGCGGGCTACTTTTCCTGATTCTAGGGTTAGTGGTACTGACCAGCTGGCAGCGGTCCATGTGGCTGCTGCTGGGCAGCCTGGAGTCAGGGGGTTGTTTGCCCCCTCAGCTGGGGTACCCTCTTCTGTGGTGTGTGTGGATAGTCCAACTTGGGGACAGTCTGCAGCACCCATGGGAGGGGAGGGTGCTGCACCCTGGATGGTTTCCTCTGAGACTACTCAAGATTGCCAGCTGCCTAGGCTAGTGACTATGAGGTAGAGGGCTCTTTTGGAGTCCGCGGGGTCGAGGGGCCTGGCTTCTGCACCATGGTCTCTCCTTGGGACCCACCCAGGTTCAGAGAGGAGCCGAAGTGCAGATCCTTGCCCTTCCCCTTTTCTCTCCATGAGAGGGTCTTCTACTTTGGAGGCTAGGGACCATGCTTTTGGACTCTCATGGCCCCGGTCGCCTCAGAAGGGGGATTCGTCAGGGCATGTTCTAGGCAGTTCCACTGTGGCTGACCAGCTGTTGGCTGTTGGACTTCCCGGGTCTCCCTCTCTTTCGGGAGCATCCGGCGGGTCCTCTTGCCTGGGCAGAGGACATTTCTCCTCTTCTTCTGTGGACTTGGCCCCCATTCCTCTGCCTCCTTCTCTCCCTGGTATTGCCGGTCCTAGGGGACCTCTGACCTGGGAGCAGTTCAGGGGTGTGGCTGCTTCCCCACTTATGCTAGGGCAATGGACGAGTTGGTGTTCCACCCTCCCCCTGAGCCGCCACCTCCTGAATCCACAAAATCTTCCGCTTCCTCATCCCCCTCCTCAGAGGGAGAGGAACCTTCTGTCCATATCTCCCCTGCCGCTGATCTTGCTTCGTATCAGCGTTTCCTCACGAGGATGATGGCAGATCTTAAGATTACCCCTGGTTCCCAAGACAATCCTGAGCACATGACGCGCGCCTTCCTAGGCGATTTCAGTGCAGCCAACCTGGTGGATCTTCCTGGACATAAGTCTCCACCACTCATTCACACTAGTGGGATTAGCGCCGGAGGCACTAGGACCCATCGGGAGCAAACTTTTTGCTGGAGGGTCGGTGCCAGAGACGGCGCCGCGAGGCATGGTGCCGCGAGCAGCGGCTCGAGCGGCAATGACTCATCCCAGCGACGACCCTCCAACCGCCTCAGTTCCTTTTTTCCCGCCGTCGAGTGCGCTTCAGTGACGACGTCGCTCGCCTGTCGGGAGTCAAACTTCAAACTAGCACATAGTTTTCAGTTTATTTTTTTGTAACATTATCTCGTAGTAGTATCGCTTAATTTTAACTTACTTGAAGAAGTCTCGGCCTACTGGACGGAGTCGACCATGAGCAGGTCAGGTGACGGTAGGGAGACTTCATATGAAAGCTGTTCACTCAGCCGGGCTGGGTCCGGTCAGCCTCCTTCTCCTCAGCGGGGTTCCGACAATGGTCAGTCCAATGCCCGGGGGGATGGGCGGTCCCCCCGTCGGCATAAAAATAAACGGTCGCATTCTCGGCACCGTTCGGCCTCGAGCTCTTCTTCGGCCCACAGGTCAAAAAAGAGAAGGCATCACTCGAGGTCGCCCTCTGGTATGTCTGCGCGTCGACGGTCGGTTATCATAGCTAGTTGCCGTTCTCCTTCTTCGGAGTCGCCAACTGCTGGTGACCGTCGTCCTCGACATCGGAGAGCCCCTCCCCGCCTATAGGTAGGGCTCCAGATGAGCAGTTTCATCAGTGGGCCGCTCTTATGGAGCGATGGGCTCGGAGGTTGGTTCTCCTGCCTGGCTCGGTTGCCACGGAGCCCCCGGGCTCCTCCAGCGATCGGGTAGGGCGGTTGGACCTTCCTAGTCGCGCGGTGCCTTCTTGCGGTGCCGGTGACTCCAGCGGCAAGTGTTTCCCCTCACACAGCGCGCGGCGCAGGGGCCACACCGATGCCCTTATCTCCTGTTTTTTCCTTCTCTAGCTTCCAAGTTCCTGGGGCGTTTCCGGCGCCTTCCGGGTCTGTTGGCTTGTCGGCGCCCGTTTTTGGTGCTGCTGAGGCCTTGCGGTGCTGTCCGCGTCACCGCGTGGTCGTCTTGCCGCCCGCTGGTCGCGCGCGTGCCTCTCTGCGGTGCCGCTTAACCCGTTTTGCCTTTTGGCACTGGGGCCCTCGGGACTCTCCTTGTTTCTCTGCTATTTCCTCCTCTCCTAATTTTCACTCCTTTCCTGTCCAAACAGTCCTTCCTGGACCATCAGGAGATGATGTTGAGCCTGACCCAGACGTTCGGTTGGGTGATGAAGTGGAGGAAACAGGATCTTTCTTTTCTACAGAGCCTGTGGTCGCGGACCAGTCCTTTAAGTCTCTGTTGAAGAACCTGAAATCCACTCTTTCTCTCCAGACTACGGACATCGATCCTGGGAAGATATTAAGACTCCAGTACCTTCATGCTTCGGAGATCCCTACGGATTTGACTCCTCGATCCAGCCTTCCTTCGAGGCGCTGTCTCAAATGGTATGGAATAATCCTGCTCTTATTCCTCAGTGGCTAAATCCATTGATAAGAAGTATTCAGCTCCCAAGGATGCCCCATTTTGGCATCCCAAGCCTTTGCGGATGCTATTGTAGTCCTGGCAGAGAATGATAAGGTCGTTCTTCCTCAAACTACTACAGCTCGACCTATTAACAGAGTCTCGTAAGATTGATACATTAGGTAAGAGAGTCTTTGCTGCCTCCACTCTAAGTATGCGTATTGCCAGTTATCAAGGCTATTTTTCTCAGTATGAGTATATCCTGTGGCACTCTTTGAAAAGAATGGTTGAAGCTCTTCCGGATTCGGACTCCAAGTCAGAGCTTCTTCTGACCGTTACTAGAGGTATTGAGTCCAATAACCAACAGGTCAAAGCCGCTATGGACAGCTTCGACACTGCTTCGCTCAGCAGCCGCAGGTATTTGTACTGCCGCCATTCCTGGCTCGTGCATTCTGGCTTCACGAATGATGCTCAGCAGCAGGTAATGGCGCTGCCCTTTGATGGCTCCTTTCTTTGGCCCTCAGGTGGAAAAAGCCTTAGAGGCCACTCAGAAGACTAGGTCGGCCATTGTTGGCCAGACCTCTGCCTGCTCCCTCTCGGGGGCATGTGAACAGATGTCAGTTTCATAATCGTCAGTCCTTTCGAGGCAGAGGCAGGGGAAGCTTCCATAAAAGCCAACCTGCCCAACCTCAAAAGAAAGCGCAGCAGAAAGCGCAGGGGCCTAAAGCCCCCAGCGCCACCTTATGAATTGCTGGCCCAAGTTCCATCCACATTGCCCGAGGTGGAACTTTCTCCTCCGGTGGGAGGTCGTCTGATGTAATTCTACAACCAGTGGAAGTCCATAACTTCGGACAAATGGGTCCTTCGGATAATTCGCGAGGGTTATTCTCTCAATTTTTTGGAAACCCCCCCGAATTGTCCTCCCAGACGACAACCCAGGTTGTCGGCCTCTCAGTCAGACCTCCTCACTGCCGAGATCCAGGGCCTTCTAAGCAACAGGGCAATAGAACTGGTGCCTCCGCATTCTGAAGCACAGGGTTCTACTCCCATTACTTCCTGGTTCCAAAGAAATCTGGGGGAATGGCCCATTCTAGACCTCAGAAAGTTAAACAAATTTCTCCCCAAGGAGAAATTCAAAATGATTTCCCTAGGTACCCTGTTACCCTTGCTGCATCAGCCGACTGGCTGGCCTCTCTGGATATGGGACGCCACCAGCATATCCCCATCCACCCGACCCACGCAAGTTCCTCAGGTTTGTAGCTCTGGGTCAGCATTATCAGTTCAGAGTCCTGCCTTTTGGGCTATCCCTCGGTGCGCGGAGTCTTTACAAAGTGTTGTGCAGTTCTGCAGCACATCTCAGGAAGATCGGACTCGAAAGTGTTTCCCTACCTGGACGATTGGCTTGTAAGCCCTTCCAGCAAAGGGACCTTGGAAGCCGTGCAAAGCGACTCTCGTCTTCTTAACGTCCATGGAATTCTGCTGAATTTGAAAAAATCACAACTGCAGCCCTCCCAGAGGCTCCTTTTCATAGGGGCAGCTTCTAGACACCTCTTCTCAAGGCTTTCCTTCCAGAGGACAGAAGACTCAACATCCTTCGGATGGCCCGTTACATCGGGGAGAACCGATCGGTTACAGCTCTCTCGATGCAACGCATGTTGGGTCTCATGGCATCCTCGGTGTTCACTGTACCCCTGGCCCGGTTGCACATGAGAACCACCCAATGGATGCTCTCCACTCAGTGGTCTCCAACCTCTCACCCCCAGTCTTATCCCATCAAGGTGACGGGCCCTTGCAAGGTCTCTCACCTGGTGGACTCGAAGAGCAATCTCTGGAAGGTTTCCCCTTGCTCCCGGGATCATCAGATCTCCATCACCACAGACAGCGTCGCTAATGGGATGGGGAGCTCACTGTCTCCCTCCACACTCAAGGTGTATGGACTCAGTTCGAAACTCTTCTCCACATAAATGTCCTGGAGGCGAGACGGTCCTCTACGCGATCCGAGCTCTGAAGGATATCCTTTGTCACAAGAACATTCTCCTCAAACGGACAACAAAGCTGTGATGTGTTACATCAACAAGCAAGGCGGTGCTCATTTTACCCCCTTTGCAGGGGAAGCAATGAGGGTGTGGGAGTGGTGCTTGGAGCACAAGTCTCTGATTCAGGCGGTTTATCTGCCAGGTATACAAAAGCGATCTAGCAGATCACCTCAACGAAACACAGGAGGCAGTCCTCACAGTGGTCTCTCGATCCAACCAGTAGCTCAGTCACTATTAGAAGAGTGGGGACTCAGACCTGGACCTTTTGCATCCCCACCAACGCAAAACCACTCTCTCTTCTGCTCCGCCCAGAAATCCAGGGCCTGGCATTTTCTGTCAGATGTTCAGGCTGCGTGGACAAAACGCTTTCTTTACGCCTTTCCACCGCCCCTCTAATCCAGAGTTCTCCTCAAGTTCGAGTCTCAGGGGACAAAATGATTCTCATTGTCCTCTTGGCCTCGCAACCTATGGTTTCCTCTGCTCAACAGTATGTTGGCAGCCTCTCCAGACCACTTCCTTGCAAATCAACCTTTTGACTCAGGGTTGGTTGGTCCCATCCAACCTGAAATCACTTCACCTTCATCACGTGGCTCCTGAAGAGGTAGAAGTGAATCGATTCAACGCTCTCGTAGAGTCTCGGACATCCTTCTGGCTGGCGGAAGCCAGCCACCAGAAAACGACGCCCAAATGGAAACGCTTTCTCTCTGGCATGCAAAGTCCTCTTGGAATCCCTTCCTGTCCTCCTGACAAGGTTCTGGAGTATCTTTTGGACCTATCAAACTCCAGGTCTCAGTACTCCACAGTTAAAAGTTCACCTTAGTGCCATCTCAGCGTTCCATGAGCCGGGTTTCTTCCTTGACTCTGGCTCAGCTTCCTATGGTGAAGAGATTTCTTGAGGGATTCTTCATACCAGACCCCCTGATAAGCGTCCAGTTACAGCCTGGGACATTAACCTGGTGCTGGACATGCTCTTTCCGGGCCTTTTGAGCCCCTAGCTGCCTGTGAAGCAAAAAATTTCTTACCTGGAAGACTGCCTTCCTGGTGGCCATTACTCCAGCCCGCAGGGTCTTGGAGATTCATGCCTTGGTGACGGACCCTCCGTATACTGTATTCCATAAAGACAAGGTAGTTCTCTGTACTCATCCTATATCTTCCCAAGGTTGTGTCAGAATTCCATCTAAACCAACCTCTCGTGCTTACTCTTACTGCTTAATTTCCAAAATGAAGGGGAACAATCTCTTCATTCCTTGGATGTTAAGAGAGCTCATGTCTCATTTAGATAGAACCAAGAATTTTATCAAGACTCAGCAACTGTTTGTTTCTTTCAGCGACACCCGGCTGGGTCAACCTGTCCGCTATTAGATGCATCTCATCATGGTTAGTGGCATGCCTTCGACATTGCTACTCCATGGCTCAAGTTAAATTGGAGGGTAGAGTGTCACTCACTCTACTAGGGCCGGTCGCGGCATCTTTAGAAGGAGATTCGGTAATGTTCCAATTATGGATATCTGCAACGCCGCCACCTGAGCCCAGTGCATGCCTTCGTTAAGCATTATGCGCTGGATGTTCATGCCAGGCGACATTCTGCATTCGGCAGAACTATCCTTAATAGGCTTCTATCTTAGGCAGCGTGAGCTCTGGCTCTCCTACCGCCCTTTTGGGGATTATCCAGCTTGGTACTCTCCCACTAGTGTGAATGAAGTGGTGAGACTTATGTCCGGGAAGATATAGAAAATTAAGTACCCTACAGTAATTCTTGATCTTCTTGGACCAGCTCACCACTCATTCACACGCCCACCCTCCATCCCCGAGCTCACCGCTGTGTTGGTCTTCACTCCTCAAATCTTTAGGCCGTGAGGACTTCTTTGCTGACCCTTCTTAACGGGCACGTCGGACTATCTTATGTCCGTTTTTAAGGTTAGATTTACTCTTTCGTTAGTTGCGCTGCACCTCCTTGGTAAAAAAGGTACTGAGGCGGTTGGAGGGTCGCCAACGTAGATGGTCATTAGCCGCCGAGCTGCTCGCGGGCGCCATGCCCTCGTGGCGCCGTCTCTCGCGCCGACCCTCCAGCAAAAAGTTTGCTCCCGATGGGTCCTAGTGCCTCCGGCGCTAATCCCACTAGTGTGAATGAGTGGTGGAGACTCGTCCAAGAAGATCAAGAATTACGGTAGGTACGTAATTTTCATTTCCTGCCTGGCCTGTTCCCTTTCAGGAAGCGTCCCTTCTCCAGTGTTCCGGCACCTAGGGAACTGAGCCACAGGTATTGTGCTCCACTGGAGTCTCCAGGTTACATGCCTCACCTTTTGTCAGGTTTGACGCAGTTGACACTGCAGATGGGCTTCGCACCCTTCACTGCGACTGGCCCCCAGATCAAGACTTTTCGGATTTTGACTTCTGGAGTAGGAGGACCTTTTACTTGACACAGCTTTTATTGTCCATAGCTTCACATCAAGCCCACTGTGCATCCTATGACAGGTTCTTGTGGTCCAGGCTCGGTCAACTCCTAGCCTTTTTGCCTGATTTGGAGGTAACCAGACAAGCCATCGCACTCTCTGCTTAGGGCCTGGAGCTAGCAAGGCACCAAGCGAGGGCATCCTACGATGTCAACAAGGTAGCTTCCAGAGTTGTAGGGACAGCGATCTGCATCAGGCGGACGGTGTGGCTTTGTCTTTCTCAGTTGTCACCCTTGGCCCGGTGTAGGGTGATTTCCTCCGCCTACTGGAGAATCCACCTTTTCTCCCGCAGAGTGAGGTGGCAGTTGTCTGGGCAACTTCCTTCCCCCTCCAGGGAGTCCCCGTCTCACTCCCCAGTCTCGGGCCTCACAGGCCCATAGAGGTTCTCCCTCCCAGTGTCTCCCCCACTGGGCGCTAAGGGGCTTAGTCTCTTAGGGTCTGGCCCTTTGGGGCTCGGATTACTAGCTGTGATGAATGTGAAGATTGACACAGATAAGATATGAAAATTACGTGCCTACCATTCTTGATCTTTCTGTGTATCTTCACCATTCATCACAAAATCCCACCCACCATCCCCTGGGGCCTCAGTCTCTGGGTCCCCCACCCTCTGTGTGCCTCCTTCCCTTCCCTCCTTCCCTTTGGCCAGGAGTGGCAGGACCTTTGGCACACAGTGGGGCTTCTCCTACAGCTTAGAAGCTGCAGGGGAGGTGAGGGGGGAGCTATTTCTTATCGTCTTACGGCTTCCACCCCTTCTTAGGGACGGAATGTTGGTTGCTGCCCCCTCTCTCCTCCCCTCATTCTTGTCCTTCGAGACTAATCCCTTCATGATTCTTTAGAATCTTTTATATTTCATTTAGAGGGAGTTTTTTTCTCCTCCTTCCTCTTGTTTTTATTGGATTAGGGCAGGGGACATGCCTCAGCTCCTGGACTCACCCCCCTCCTTGAATTTGACTCTGCTGGAAAGTTGTCTTCTGCCGGGAGTTTATCTTAAGTGTTCTCCTTGCTGGAAAACTTGCCAGCCTTGCTAAGGTCTCTGGCTACTCCCTTAGGCAGTATTATATCTACCCTAAAAGAAAAACTGAGATCCAGGTCGTGAACCTTGGTTTTGTCTCCTGCTCTCCCAATTTATTTATAATTTCTTACCTTCCCTTTCTTCTCATTTTTCCTCTTCCAGAGATTGGGGCCACTCCCAATCCCCTTAGATTTTCTCTCACCCTCATCTGTCCTCTCAGTCGTTTATTCCTCCTTTTGTTTATTATATCTTTTCCTTTATCTGTCCCTTGGACTCTCTTGTCCCACCCTATTCTTACTCTGCAGGTGACTCAGAACTGGGAGGGGGTGGCACCTACGACAGATAACGGCCAACCCTCGAGGGCGGCACCATCACTGCATCGGCGCTGCCCATACAAAATAAAAAGAGCTCACCTCTGGCCAATAACCCAACTGTGATGAATGGTGAAGATACACAGAAAGATCAAGAATTACGGTAGGTATGTAATTTTCATTTTTTTCTAATCCCATTACTTTCTGGTTCCAAAGAAAACGGGCGGCATACACCTGATTCTCGACCTCAGAAAGTTAAACAAACATCTATTCAGGGAGAAGTTCAAGATGATTTCCCAAGGAACCTTGCTTCCACTCCCCAACAGTACGACTGTCTGGCATCCCTAGACATGCAGGATGCTTACCAGCACATCCCAGTCCACCCAAGTCACCACAAGTATCTCTTTGTGGCCTTGTGTCAACACTACCAGTTCAGAGTCCTGTCCTTTGGGCTGTCCTTGGTGCCTCGAGTCTTTACAAAGTGTTTCACAGTTCTTGTGGCACACCTCCAAAAGCTCGGCATCCAAGTATTCCCCTACCTGGACGATTGGCTTCTAGTGAGTCCGTCCAATCAGGAGATGCAGGAGGCAGTCTCCACGGCTTCTCAATTCCTCAGCTCTATAACAGTTCTTCTGAATCTGGAAAAATCCCAGCTTCAACCCTCTCAACAGCTCCTCTTCATAGAAACCCTCCTGGATACTTCCAGGGGAAGAGCTTTTCTTCCAGAGGACAGGAGGAAATACATTCTCCAGATGGCTCGCTATATCAGCAAGAACACCTCCATACGAGCTCTCTCCATGCAGCAGATGATGGGACTCATGTCCTCGTCTGTGTTCACAGTACCTCTAGCCCGGCTACATCCTGTAGGCTGTTCGAGCCCTGAAGTATGTCCTCTGTCACAAAGTAATCCTTCTTCAGACAGACAGCAAGGCGGTGATGTATTATATCAACAAACAAGGTGAAATGCACCCATACCCTTTGTGCAGGGATGCCATGAGGCTGTGGGAGTGGTGCCCTGAGCACAATGCTCTGATTCAGGCAGTCTACCTGCCGGGAACTCAGAATGACCTGGTGGATCACCTAAGCAGGACAGAGGTGGATCCCCATGAATGGTTGCTCGCACCAGACGTCGTGCAATCGCTATTCGACGAGTGTGGCAATCCAGACCTGAACCTTTTTGTGTCCCCACTCAACGCAAAACTGCCTCCATTCTGCTCCAAAAATCCAGAACCTGGTGTTTTCGGTCAGGATGCATTCAGACTGCGGTGGATAAGGTGCTTTCTGTACGCATTTCCTCCTCTTCTGTTAGTTCAGAGGGTGCTGCTCAAATTGGAGGCACAAGGGGCAGGATGATTCTAATCGCCCCATACTGGACTCGACAGCTGTGGTTTCCATTGATCTTCAGGTTGTCAGAAGTCCCTCCAAGACAACTTCCTCTGCTAACTGACTTCCTGACACAGGGGCCCCGGTCCATCCCAGCCTGCACTCCCTTCATCTCCATGCCTAGCTCCTGAGGAGATAGAAGTGAGGAGGTTCAAAGTCTCCCAGAGAATCTCGGAGATCCTCTTGGCAGCACATAAGCCCTCCACTAGGACTTACATAGCTAAATGGAAGCGCTTCTCAGTATGGTGTGCAAAATCCTGTCTGGATCCCTTCCACTGCCCACCGAATAAGGTGTTAGAGTACCTCTTATACCTGTCTAATGTAAGACTGCAATACGCGACAGTAAAGGTACACCTCTGTGCAATTTCTGCCTATCATGAGCCAGTACAGAACATAATGCTGGCTCAGTTGCTGCTATTCGAGGTTTCTCAAGGGCATCCTGCATACTAGACTCCCGGTCAGGAAACCGGAGGCCATGTGGGATATTAACCATGTGCTAGACATGCTCCCTTGTAAACCTTTTGAGCCTCTAGCCACCTGTGACTTAAAGTTACTGACCTGGAAGACTGCCTTTCTGGTGGCCATCACTTCCACTCGAAGAGTCTCTGGAAGACATGCCTTGGTCACATACCCTCCATACACTGTCTTTCACAAAGATAAGGTGGTACTTTGTACTCAACCCTATGTTCCTGCCCAAAGTGGTTTCAGACGTTCACCTCAATCAGCCCTTGGTTCTCCCCACTTATTTTGCTAACTTCTAGAATGAGGGGTAATGCACCCTTCACTCTCTGGATGTCAAGAGGGCTCTACGATTCTACATTGATAGAACTGGGGATATCCGTAAAACCAAGCAACTCTTTATATCATTCAGCATGGCCCGGCTAGATCAGCCAGTGGCCATTAGATGCATTTCTGCTTGGATAGTGGCATGCCTTCACCATTGCTACACGATGGCGCAGGTCAAGTTTGAAGGTCGGATGTACGCCTACTCTACCAGAGCGCTGGCAGCGTAGCTGGCCGAGATCCGTTCTGTACCCATTGCCGTAATCTGCAAAGCGGCTACCTAGAGCTCGGTGCACACCTTTGTGAAGCACTATGCTCTGAATATACATGCCAGACAGCACACTTCCTTTGGCAGGACAGTCCTTAATGGTCTTTTGTCCTGAGTGAGCTCTGTGTCCTGCTGCCCTGCTCGGGGATTGGTTTTTAGGTTGGTACTCACCCAGCAGTATGAATTAATGGTGAAGACTTTAAGTCCTGGAAGGTATGGAAATTACCTGCCATAATTCTTGATCTTCTTGGACAAGTCACCATTCATTCATATGCCCACTCACCATCCCCCAAGCTCACTCATCCTGTTTCTGGTCTTCACTCCCTCATTGGTCTGGGCTGGAAGACATTGTTGAGTTGACCCTTCTTATACAGGTTAACCGGGTTATTTTATGCCTGGATTAGGTTAGGTGTCTCCTAGGTTAGTTTACACTGTACCTCCTTGGTCAAAAAGGTACTGAGGCGGTTGGAGGGTCAACACCGAGATAACCTACACAGGCACGAGCCAGTCTCGCGGTGCTGCACATGTACGGTCCTACTCCGGCACCGACCCTTCTGAAGATTTTCGGCTCCTGTTGAGTCCTAGTGCCTCAGGTGTAGTACCCAGTGGAATGAATGAATGTGTCGTCGAGACACAGATCAGGAAGCATAGGAAAACCAGGAGCATTTGTAAAATTTGCAACAAGTGATTTATTATTAATAACAATAAAATAAAAGTTTTCAGTATGGCTGTTTACAAAGACAGTATAAACAGAGAAAGTCCATCTGGGTTTCTTCTCAATTTCCAATCTCAGTCTCTCTCGATCTCTGTCTCTGTCTTTTGCAAAACATTGCAGCTCCTTTTTATAAGTCTGTTCAGGAGCTTTAAGAAAATAGCATGCTTCTCACACAGTGTTCTTGTAAGTTTCCAGTGTTCTTGTCAGTTTCAGCATGTGCAGCAAAAAGAACATTGTGACCCAGAACTGACCTCTTGTTTACATCTTCTGCAAAAGGCTTAAAAATTGCATCTCCAGTTAACCCCTTGAGTTCCAGATAGCTTTACAATCATTTCAACAATATAACTATATACAGTTTTAAACAAAGGGATCCCAGTATCAGTTACATTTCCACAAAATGATTCACATATATTTTTATACCAGCAGATATGCAAGGGGGGAGAAAAGACAGAACAGCAAGTGAGGTTAGAGAGATAGCGAGAGGTAGAGAATTGCAAGACCATCAGGGTGATCAAGTCCTAGGTCTCACGAGAAAATGTGGTTGCGCAACCGGGGAGAGAAGAGACAGAAAAGGAGAGAATAGAACAGATCCTTGCATGTAACTCTTTCTGCATAACAACTGGGACAGGGCCACATTCAACCCTGTCACATAATGGTGAAGACTTGTCCAAGAAGATCAAGAATTACAGTAGATATGTAATTTCCATTTCTGGTTCCGGATCCAGTCAAGAAAGTCCTGCTCTGGGGGCTGGAGCCCACCATTCTGCTTCATGGGGTTCCCTTCAGAGGTAGTATAGCGTAATGGTTAAGAGCAATGATCTGCAAACCTGGAGACGTGTTTGAATCCTACAGCCCTAACTTGTTTACTGTGTGACCCTGAGCTAGTCACTTAACTTCCTTGTGCTCCCAGGTTGCACCTGGAAATAAGCTTTGGCTTAGTGTGCCTTTCCTGGTTAAACAATTTCCCCTTTCCCCTTTCCCTTTTGCCTACCTCCTCCTCAGCAAATCCTTACAATGGATGCCTGAAGTTTTGGTTGGAGGGCTCACCTGGAGACCCACCAAACTCATGGGTCATGGCCTGAGTTGGACAGGGACCTCCCCATCAGTGTCTTGAAAATGCAAGCAGTCGTATATGCCTTTCAGGCCGTCCAGACACAGCACTCCCCGAGTCCGCTCTTGATTCAGATGGACAACATGTGTGTAGTTTATTACATAAACAAGCGGGGGGGGACCTCATTCTTTTTCCCTGTGCAAGGAAGCGATGAGAGTCTGGTACTGGGCCATAGAGCATGACCTGGAACTAAGCCGTTCACGTCCCCGGCATCCAAAACATCTTCGCGGACAGCTTAAGCCGGTCTTGGTCCATAGCCCACAAATGGGAAATTCTAACCTCAGTGGTTGAGGACTTCTTCAAAAAGTCGGGTCGGCCAGAGTTGGACCATTTTTGTGTCCCCACACAACGTAAAGCTGCCACTTTTCTACTTGCTAGATCCAGGGCCTGGAGTTTTCTGCTGAGACACATTGTCCCTCTCTTGGAGAGGGAGGTTTCTGTACTCCTTCCCTCCCTTCCCACTCCTTTAATGAGTTCTGATCAAACTCCAGATGGAGGGGCTTCAATGATCCTCATAGCTCCCTTCTGGCACCCCTTGCAGTCTGTTGCCTCCTTGGAGGCCCGGACGACCCCGGGAGCTGTGTCGCAGCTATACACTAGGCCTGCACCGGCGGAGCCCTTGGTGGTGTGGCCTGGTGTTGTTTCAGCTCCTGACACCAACCTCGGTGTTGGTGAGCGAAGCAGCACCGGCCGTGGCCATCATGCTCCTTCTCTCGACACCATTCTCATGTGGCAGGAGAGGAAGGGTCCAGGGGGTTGCTTATTTGGAGATATCCCTGATCTCATCCTCCGACTCCAAGGATGATGATTCTGATTGGCTCCCCGGCTCTGGTGATCCCCAGGACTCTTCCAGGACCAGCCTGAGGGCTTCCCCTGTTTTGGAGCCTGGGAGTCTCCTTCTCGGGGCTGCCTCCTCCATGTCCTTCAGTGCTGCTTGCGGTGCTGAAGATGCTTCTGGTGTCAACCCAGATGCCAGTGGGAATGGCAGTGCCGAGACCGGTGCTGGAGTGGGAGATGGCACCGTCTCTGGTACTGAGCCTGTTTCTGTTGTCGTGCAATCCTCTAATTTACAGCTCAGTGCTGCTTTGGTGGTGAGGGTGGACCTGGTGCCGTGTCTCTGTCATCCTCTCTCTTGTGTCCTGCTTCTGCTATAAGGCCTCTTCCGAGGGGCAGGTTCCACTCCGGGGGGGGGCATTAGGAGATCGAAGCTGGCAACATGACCCATCCTTAGAGCAGTTGAAAGTTCTGGAAGGAGTCATAGTGCTGATTCTGGGCTCTTTTCCCCTTCCCATCCAGTGGGGCCTGCAGTTGGTTGGGACAGTGGCTGCCTGATGGGCCCAGCATGGCTCCAGTTTCCTCATCTGAGGGTTCCCCCCAAGGACACCATTCTGTTCACCCCTCTGTGGTTGGGCATTCTTCAGTGGGTGGGCTGCATAGCCCCCTCCCTCGAGAAGGGTTCCCTGCTCACTCCTGCAGTTGTAGCAGAGGACCTACATTGGTCTGCCAGGATCCCCCTCCTCTTTCTCCTCTGCCTCCCCCCCCCCACTCTTCCAGGCTTCTCTGGCCCCAGCGGGCGCATGACCTGGGAAGAACTCAGGGCTACGGTGGCTGTGTTCACCAGATACCTGAGGGCCATGGATGAGGTCGTTTTTAGACCTGAAACCCCTGCACCACCAGCCCCTGAATCCAGCTCCTTTGCATCTTCGCCTTCCTCCTCAGAGGAAGAGGACTCGTCCATCCATTTCACCTCTGATGCTGATATAACAAGCTATCAGCACTTTCTTTCAGAGATGTTGGAGGAGCTGCACATCTCCAGGTTTGTTTGACGCAATTCTGGGCATGTGATGCTGTCATTCCTAGGGAAATTCAGTGCCGAATCTTTGTCATACCTCCCTGGCCCCGGCCATTCACATAGGCTTCACACAGTGTCTGGCTCTGTCCCTCTGCCCTTGCTACAGCCCCAAGAGACTGCCAGTGCAGGTACTGCACACCCGTTGAGTCTCCCGGTGCCATGCCTCACCCCACATCAGGAGTAGAGCTCCTGGACTCCCCTTCTAGGCATTGTTGCCCACGGCACAGCCGCCCCTGGAGTCCGACTTGGACAAGTTTGACCACCAGTGTAGAAGGGTATTCTTGATGGCCCTCCTTCTTTTGTGCATTGCGGTGCACCAGGCACACCAGGCTGCCTGTGCTAGGCACCTGTGGTCGGTGCTGGGATAGCTCCTGGTATCAATGCCTGACTGTGAGGCAACCCGCCAAGCCATCAGCCTTTCCAGTCGTGGTTTGGAGCTGGTGAGACACCAAGCCAGGGCAACTTACCACACCAAGGTAGCCTCCAGACTGGTGGGAACTGCGGTCTGCATCAGGCGGATGGCGTGGTTACAGGTTATCACCCTTGGCCCTGCATACGGTGATTGCCTCACCATACCAGGGGGCCCACTTTTTTCCCCTGCAGGATCAGGCATGAGTTAAAGGGATGGCTTCCTTCTCCCAGGGCTCGGGAGCCTCCGCCTGCCCCTGACCAGTCTCAGGTCTCGCCGGACCTATAAGGGGCCTCTGCCTCTTGTGCCTTCCCCCACAAGAGGCTGAAGGAACTTCTTTTCCATCAGGGTTTACCATCTTCAGTGGAGGTGGTGGTTCAGCACTCTGACCAATACTGTGATGAATGGTAAAGATTGATTCAGGTAAAATATGAAAATGACATACTCACCGTAATTCTTGATCCTCCCAAATATCTTCACCATTCATTATAGCTCCCTGCCCTCCTTCCTCGCAAGGCCAGTCTTCTGGGCAGAGCCTCCTCCTTTATCCGAGCTATTCTCCCTTTAAAAAAAAAAAAAAAAAGAGCGCGTAAAAGGGGGAATAGTTATTTAGCAAACCCTCATGTTGATATCTTTTTCAGATAATCTATCCCTTTGGTGGCTGTGGGTAAATGATATGCAGCATGAGCAGCGTCTGCTCCTCTGAACTGTTGGGTCCATTCTGTCCCATGGGTGGTCCTACCTTAGCTCTCTTTCCAAAAAAAAGAGCAGAGGAAAGGGTAGCAACAGTCAACTGGGCAAACAATTTTCTAGGTGTCCAGCCTGACATATTTTCCTTCCTCTTAAAGCCATTACTTTATAGAGGACCTCCCTCCTTTTCCTTCAGAGCAAGAGCAGGAGAGACTGAGAGGTAACTCCATCTCCTTCTTCAGAAGTCTTTTCTCTCCTGGAGGGACTATCTTCTCTTTGGTTCCTATCCTTCCTTTTCTGTCAGGGGAAAGGCTTACTCGTCCTCCTTGTCGGAAATTCCCATCTCTGCTGAGATGGTATAATTTCACACTGTTTGTTTCTTCGGTCTCTCCATTTACATAAAAAAAAAAAAAAAGAAAAGGTTTTGTAGGGGCAGAATTTTTTCTCCTACCCGTTTTCTCAGTAGCCCCCCCTCCAACCACAAGAGTACTCTCTCCCCACTCCATGCCTTAGCTCCAGACCTCCACTAATCAACTTGTTACTCCCTTGCTTTTTCTCCAACCCTTGGTTTTTCCACTTCTCCTTCCTTAGACAACTTGGCTGCATAGGCAGAAGTCGCATACCTATGGGACAGCAGGGAGAGTCCTCTAGTACTCAGGAATGTGGCAGAGGTACTCCTTAATTCCTACCACTGGGCAAGTTTGTCTCTTTCTACAGGTATTCTTATGAGGCATAACTTGTTGACCTCTCAGGACAGCCCCTCTTTGAGCTCGCCAAGTTGGAGGGGGGGGTGTCTGGGGACTCTGCATTCCTTTTTCTTTCTCTCTCTCTCTCTTTTTCCTTTTCTCGTTCTCTCTCTCTCTCTCTCACAGACTTTCCATGGGCCTGCCCAGTTGTTCTGGTCACACTTGGCCAGCCCAAATCCCTCATCCACCCCTTGAATTAATTTTTCTCAGTCGACTTAATTCCACTTTTTTGGTTTATTCCCTATATCCTCTTTTCTGTCCCTTGGGCTCTTTTGCCCTACCCTTCCCTATCTTCTAACCCTTTGTTTCTTCTCTCCTGGTGAACAGAACTGAGGAGGAGGAGGGGGAGGTGGTGTTGGTCACTGGCCAGTCCACAAGCGCCGCATAGTACGTCTGCCTCATGGGCAGCACCGTCCCCGACATCAGCTCCCCCACTCCAAAAGTCTTAAAGCTGAATGCACCAGTGAGGGTCATGCACCTCCAGCTAGACCCATACTGTGATGAATGGTGAAGATATTCAGGAAGATCAAGAATTACTGTGCATATGTAATTTTTATTTGTCCCACATTCGGTGGTATGTGGTGCATCATTTTACCACTCAGAACACCTCTGGGTACCCTGTTAATGTGGGACAATTGACAGGCATTGAGAAAGAGGTTCAGAGTGGTAAAATGAGGGCTGTCTGTCTTAATGTGGGATGGAATTTTTGGGGAGGGATGCTTTTCCCTCTTCCTTCTTTTTTATATCTTGTCTGTGTCAGTCTTCACTATTCATTACATTTGGGTATGTGGCCAGAGGTCACGACCCCGCGGGAGTTTATTTTTTTTGGGATGGGCAGAGTCGATGCACAGATGGCGCCACCCTCGAGGCCGACGCACTGCGTGGCGCTCGCGGGTTGGCCATTTGGTGTCATTGACCCTGCCCTCCTGCCAGTTCTTCATCTCCTACCATAGAGGTCGCATCTTGTGAGGAGCTCCAAGCAACTACGTTGGGTCTAGTCCTCGTGTCCTTTCGATAGCGAGTTCTACCTGCCAGTTCTGTTTCACCCTACTCAACGCCACTGTTTTGGTAAGACTGTTCCTTTACTATTTTCAGCAACGTCGAGTCTGTTTTTTGCATTGTTTTTCTGTTGATCATGTCTAGGTCAGAGGGCAGAAAGTCTCTGAAAGCTGGGCGGCCTCCTATGCGTCGGTGCCCATGCGGCCGCAAACACTCCATTACCGACCAGCATGATCGTTGCCTTATGTGCCTTGGCCCGCTTCACAACATGGATTCATGCGACGCCTGTTTCTCTATGGATTGTCGTGTCCTGGAACAGCGTGCATGGAAAGTTGGATGAGCTCCGCCGACTTTCGGGGGATGGGTGCGCACTCGTTGGGCCAAGCCGCGGTCTCTTGGCCTTTCCTCCGGGTTTCATCCCAGTTCTGTACGGACCATGGAGGAGGGGGCTTCCGCTTCTTGTAGCTTCGCTGTGGTGGAAGCACCTTCCGCAGTGCAGGAGGCCCAGTCCGTTCTGCCTGGGGAGTCCCCTGCTGCTGATCTCGCTGAGTATCAGCGTTTGCTCATGAGGATGATGGAAGACCTGCGTGTCACCCCACCCAGTCAGCACAATCCGGAGCATTCGGAGCGTACTTTCTTGGGCGACTTCAGTGCGGCCACCCTTGTGGTGCCGCCTGGCCTGCTGCTTTGCAGGAGGCGTCATTGCGGTTCTGGCAGTGAACCTTTTCCGGAGTCCCAGCTCCTAGGGATCTGAGCCAGAGGTATTGTGCCCCGAGTCTTCAGGTCGTGTGCCTCATCCTCAGTGCATCTGGACACTCCCTATGGGCTTTGCGACCTCCACCGTGACCAGCCCCCAGATCAAGATTCCATGGATTTTGACTTCTGGGGCAGGAGGACCTTCTACTCTGCATGGTTGTTACTTTCGATTTCTGCTCATCAGGCCCACTATGCTTCCTGTGATAGGTTCTTGTGGTCCAGGCTAGGTCAACTCCTAGCCTCCTTGCCTGATTCCGGGGTAACCAGACAAGCCATGGCACTCTCTGCACATGGCCTGGAACTAGCAAGGCACCAAGTGAGGGTATCTTATGACGCCAACAAGGTAGCTTCCAGGGTCCTAGGGACAACAATCTGCACTAGGTGGACGGCATGGCTACATCTTTCCTGGTTGTCAACCCTTGGCCCAGCGTAGGGTGATTTCCTGCGCTTACCGGAGAGACCTCCTTTTCTCCCATAGAGTGAGGCGGCGTCTGTCGGAGCAACCTCCTGCCCCCTCCGGGGGGGGTCCCCATCTCACTCTCCCCAGTCTCGGGCCTCACCAGGCCCGTAAAGGTTCTCCCTCTCAGTGTTTCCCTTGCTGGGAGCTAAGGGACTTAGTCTTTTAGGGTCTAGGGCCCCCTTTGGGGGGGCTCGGTACTCACCCAAATGTGATGAATGGTGAAGACTGACACAGATAAGATATGAAAATTACATACCTACCGTAATTCTTGATCTTTCTGTGTATGTTCAACATTCATCACAAATCCCACCCTCCATCCCCCTGGGGCCTCAGTCTCTGGGTTCCTTTCCCTCTGTGGCCCCTCCCCCTTCCTCTCCGCTGGTCAGGAGCAGGGTGACCTTGGGTACACAGGGGGAATTTTCCTTCACCTTCTGGCGGGGGGTGGGAGAGGGATCAGGGGGGGGCTCCATCCTCAATGCCTTGGCTCCACCCCTTTGGGGTAGGATTTGGTGGCTGCCCTCTTTTTCTCTCCCTCTATCTTCCTTCATCCTTGTCCTTAGGGACTCATCCCTCAGTTTTTAATTAGAGAGACTTGTTTTTTCTCCCCATTCCAATTATTTGGTTTCGGGGGAGGACAACCCCGGATTTCTGTCCCATTCTGTCCCATGGTAGCCTCTACTGCTTCTGCTGGAGTTAGTTGCCAGTAATTCTGTGCCTTGAATTCTGACAATACAGCCTTCTGGCTACTCCTTTGCAGTTCTTAAAACTCGGTTTGGGAACAGTTTGTGATTCCAGGGTATGTCCTCTCCTCTCCCACTTCTTGTTTCCCTCCCTCCTTCCCTTTCCTTTTCTGATTCCAGAGATTGGGGCCCCTTCCCAAGCACCTTAGTTTTTCTCCATCTACTGTCTGTCCTCTCCGTCGTTTATTTCTCCTTTTAGTTCATATATCTTTTCCTTTGTCTGTCCCTTGGACTTCCTTGCCCCCTCCCCCCAATCCTTTCTCACTCTACGATGACTCAGAACTGGCAGGAGGGCGCAGTCGACGACACCTAACGGCCCACCGCAACTGCCATACGTGCGTCGGCCTCAAGTGCGGTGCCATCAAAGGCCGACCCCCATCCCAAAAAAAAGAAAAAAGAATAAGAGCTCCCGCAGGGTCGTGACCTCCAGCCATATACCCAAATGTGATGAATGGTGAAGATACACAGAAAGATCAAGAATTACGATAGGTACGTCATTTTCATTTTTTGTAACTCGTTTATATTCAGTTGTTTTGTTTTCCCTGTCTGTATCCTTTTTCCTTTTCCTGCTTATATGGTACTTATTTCCACTTTCTCTGCTAGCAGAACTGAGGCAGTTAGAGTGTAAACGATGGTTATTGGCCTGAGTGTGCAGTGACATGCATGTACTGCTGCTAACACCAGTGTCAGCACCATCACAGACAAATTTGTCCATGGGGTCCTAGCACCCCCTAAGACCAAAGAATGTGGCTCCATGTTGCAGATATTCTTAAAGATCTAGAGTTATAGTAGATAGTTTTCCTTCACGTGCTGTTTGACCTTGAGCAAGTTACTTAACCTTTCGATGCTTCAGTCCACCCAGCTGTAATGTGTATAAGCAGGACCCTAGGGCAAACGAGATATTGCATTTCAGCTTGCCTTTCTTATGTAAATAGTTATAAAAATACTACCATGACCTGCCTCACATTACTTCGAGACTGCCATCTATCTTTTTGCATACACAGTTTGTATTCCTAGGTTAGCCCAACTAAGGGAGCAGCAATTCCTTCACTGCTGGGTCCTACTGTTACCTAATTTTAAATAATTGGGAGTAGTGATGGAGAGGAAGATCACGTGCCTGCTCAGGCACATGGCGAGCCACTAACGGTGGTGGGATTTGAACCTGTGATATCGTATTTTACAGTAACATGCCGTACCTATTAGACCATGGCTCAGCGGGTAGCATGGTGCATTTCTGTGCCGGTGACCTAAGTTCGGGAGTGAACTTGTCTGGGTCGGGCGGCCAAGGGGGCTGGGGTAACACTGCCACAAGGCAACGCTCCCAGATCTGGAGGGATGATCCCATGGTTCTGCCACCAGAACAACCCCTCTGGTGGGCTGGGGAGCTTACCTCCCCTGCAAGGATGTCACTTTGTGCATGTGAAGCCTAACGGAGCCATGGCCAGTGTCACAGAGGTAGGAGGGTCTAGGGAATAGGAGAAAACCCAGAATAAAAAAAACATGCCTACAGGGCCACCTGTGTGATGTTCACTGGTACTGGATCCATAATGGCCTCGACAATGGGGGGAGCTGCTGACTGGTCAGGGAGCTCTCTGGCATAATGGCTAAATGAAAGGCCAAGGTGGCAATACAGGATTGAAAAGCTCTAAGTGGAGGAAAGCTGCTTTCTTTCTGCCTCGATGCCTTGCTAGTGTTTCAGTATAGATTGTGTGAAAGGGTTAAGAAGAATATGAGCACATTTGCATTTTAGCTATTTTTCTGGCCTGCTCCCGAGATAATGTTTGTATTTACCTTTATGGTCTAGGAGCAGATAAGTGCTTTGGCATTCCATCGAGAGGTAATTACAAAGAGCTCTCATTTTATGGCTCATGTGTGCAGGGCAGCAGTTAGCCACCTGCTCTCAAGAATCATCTTCCTACTCTGGAAGCCACCACTGTGCCAACTCATCCGATGACATCTGTTCTCAATTGCCCCTCATTCCATAGTCCTTTTGTTGACATAGATGCAAACGTTGGCAAATAAACCCACTCCCGCTTACAGTTTTAAATGCCTCTCCCCCCACACCATACAGTAAGGAGGACATCTGAAGATGAATGCTACCGGGAAGCTTGCCACTTGTTTCACTTTTAATCAGCGTTTGAGTATCTGTCTTTAAATCTTGGTTATGGATGGTAATGAGCTAGTCTCTGTTCACCTGGAGTGGGTACTGTGTTTTGATGGGGAATAAATTGCAGTGATAATCAGAATATACTGACGGAGACATTCAAGTGGTCCACAACTCTAGGTTGATCTCTCCAGATGCGAGTCACCTGAAAGTGGAGAAGGGGAAGCCATGACAGGGTTTTAAATAATTGATTAGCAGTTTTTTTCTTGGGACTATACTAACTGTACAGAAAGTATTTATATAGATTTTCTAGAAGTGCTGTGTTTATTAAACACAGACAGGTAAGAGCTATGCATTTTCACAAAGATTTAGCAGTTTTATGAGCAAACGCGAATCAATTTTTAGAGTTAAATAAATCCCTGCATGAGAGTGGCTCAAAGGTTAGGGAAATGTTTGACGTAATGTTATGTTTTCTGACCAGAAACAGAGTGGGGGTAGTGAGTAACTGTACTGAGTTAACAGCCAATATGCAGTGTCTATTCACTCCTACATCCACACTTTGAAAGGCTTATCCATCCATGCATGGGCCTTGAAATATCTGGAAGTTAACTTTTCTCATGGACTTGGACCAATAACCTCTGCACTACACCCCTTCCAGAAACAAATCTTCTCTGTCTCCCAATGTTCTCATCAGCTCCTGCTTTATTTCAAAAGTTTGTCTGCTGAAAGTGTCTGTTTTTGTTAAAAAGCTATTCTGATTACATAGATGTATTACACTTTACTCAACATGACTTCAGGTACGTGGGCTTGACCCATCACATGGATTCAGACTATAACCTTGACTCATTGCCTCCTCTGGCTTGAGATCTTTCCTTTCACCTATTGTGTTAGTTGCATCAACTCACCTGCTCTCACCTTTACTCTGGAGACTTAAGTGTTGAAAAGTATTTTCTAATTTTTCAGGTTTTTATCCATCTTATTCCTCTTATTTATTTGTAATTTTTGACCAGGAAAAATGCAATGAACTCTGACAACTTACCATGCTCGTACGCTGTGTTGAATCTGTAACTTTACTGCGCTTGTCTCCCACAAGGTGTTTATTTTTGTTATGTTAATACTGTATAATCTATGCCTTACCATGTTTCGTATGCTGTGTTGAATCTGTATCCTCACATGAACTGTAACATGTCTAATTTGTACAATGTCTCCCGGGTCGTACCTGAAAATAGGCAATTGTCTTGTCTAGTGTACCTACCTGGTTAACAAAAGCTAAATAAATAAAAAAACTCAGTTCCAGGTCTGTCCTTGGGGGTGGTTTACATAGACCTGTTTTTCATCACCATTCAACAAGGGGGCACAATTTGAGGACGGGGGGAGGGGGGGACGGCTCAGAGGTAATGTGAGGAAGTATTTTTTCATGGAGAGGGTTGTGGATGCATGGAACAGCCTCCCTGAGGGGGTCGTGGAGTCAAGAACAGTGGGGGAATTCAAGAATGCATGGGACAGACATAAGGCAGTCCTAGTGGGGGGTAGGAGGAAGTAAGCTGTGGTTAACTAGGATCTGCAGGTTATCTGTTATGTAGGAAAATGGGCAGACTAGGTGGGTCAAGCGGTCCTTATCTGCCATCAAATTCTATGTTTCTTGACATGGAATATTGGCCAGGACACCGGGGAAAATGCCATGGGATCTTTAATTTCCACCAAGACAGTGACCAGGAGTAGTCAGAAGAGACCTCGGTTTAATCTGTCAACCTCCCCAATGCTGCACGGAAGTGTCCAGTATTGGGCATTATCCCAAGCTCCTAGTGTGGGACTAGAACCCATGGCGTTCTGATTTTCTGCCTGTAGAGGCGAGTGTGCATTCTTCTAAGCCACTGACACTGCATATACTTAAAGGTGGAGAAAGGCTGTCCGGGTTCCTTAAATTTTGGAAGTCTATGAAAAGAGCATTCAGACTAGATATTGGGTTTACCTCTTGGTTTCAGCAGTGCTTGAGATATAAATGTTGAAATGATTCATAAACTAAGTCAAGGCAGAAGCCATATTATGGAATCTTGACACAGCAAGTGATAAGCTCTGTATATATTAATTACAGCTTATCCCTACATGATATCACTTTCTATCTCAAGATTTCATGAAATGTCTGCTGCCTTGATTAAATTTATGCATTATTTAGATTTTCAAAGAATCAGTCTTCTCCACAGAGTCCCACTTTTTGTTCTTAGAGCTGGAATCGACAGGACCCACTGGGAACCAGAACTTTTGCGGTTGGCATTGTCCATGCAGAACACTGATGCATGCTGTCATCCACATGCCTTCACCAACTCCAGTTGATACAGTCACTGGGCCTGTCACAAGCAGTTGCTGCTGCCACCCACCAACATGCCACATGCTTAATCTGGTGTTCCAGCTGGGTCTTGAGATCGATGATCTCAGTATTGATCAGGTCGTTGGGTCTGATCACTGCACCGTGGAGTCTAGTTTTGGGCCCCCCCCACCGAAAGTCCCTTCCCAGCAGAGACGGTCAGTTATCGCCCCTTAAGGGGTGTTGACCCAGTGGGACTGTTGGCTTTAGCTGACCTATCTAGGGTTGATGCAGCATGTGCGATTGGTACTGGAGAGGCGGTGTCCACCTATAATAGGGTGGTTGCCAAAGCTCTAGATACCTTCGCCCTGTATACGACCCAGATCCTCTCACTTGAGATCCCTTTGGTTTGATGGGAATCTCAAGGCAATGAAGATCAGGGGTCAGAAGTTGGAGCATTGCTGGCAGAAGACCTGGTTGGAGACCAACAGGCTGGGCCTGCGTTCTGACTATGTTGAGTACCAGGGGGCAATTTCCCGTAAGAAGGCAGAATTTCTTCCCAGGGAAATTGCTGCAGGGAAAAACAGACCATCTCAACTGTTTCGGACCATGGACAGGCTTTTACACCCTGCCTGTCTTTGGCTGAAAAAAGCCTTTTCAACCACTTTATGTGAAGAATTTTCTCTGTTCTTCTCCAACAGAGTGTCGGCCATTAGGTCGGGGATTCTGCCAAGGAGGCTTTGGCCTCGCAGTGATCGAGTCGGGAGTTTCAGAGGCACTCAGTCTGCCTGGGAGGAGTTTAGGCCAGAGGAGGTGTCTGAAGTGACTAAGGTGATTTCTGAGCTGAAGCACATCATTTGTGAACTGGACCCGGCACCAGCACGTTTCTTAATGGGATGTGTGAATGCTGTTGGCCCGGTGTTCGCTAGGATTGCCAGGTGCTCGACGGCGGAGAGGGGCTTCCCAGTTGCTTTGAAAGAAGCATTGGTGAAGCTCCTCCTTAAGAAATCTTCCCTTGACCCAGACGTCCTGGCGAATTACCGTCCAATCTCCAGCCTGCCATTTTTGAGCAAGGTTGTTGAGAAATTGGTGGCGCAAGAGCTTGAGGATCGTCTGGTGTCCTCGGATATCTATGAGCCTTTCCAGTCAGGTTTTCGGGCCAGACATAGCACTGAAACTGCTCTAGTGAGAGTGCATTCTGATCTGCTCAAGACTAGAGATAGAGACATGCCAGATCTTATCTGTGTCAGTCTTCACCATTCATCATCTTTAGTTTTGGCCGGAGGTCACAAGCCCGCGGGAGCTCTTTTTTTTGAATGGGCAGAGTCAACGCACCAACAGCACCGCCCGTGAGACCGACGCACTGCGTGGCGCTTGTTGGTTGGCCGTTAGGTGTCGTTGAACCCCACCCTCCCACCAGTTCTTCATCTCTCGCCATAGAGGTCGCACCTTGTGAGGAGCTCCAAGCAACTACGGGCCTAGTCTTCGTGTTCTTCGACGCCGAGTTATACCTGCTGGTTCCGTTTCGCTATACTCGACGCTGCTGTTTGGTAAGACTGTTCCTTTATTATTTTCAGTGACATCTGGTCATTTTTTTTTGTCGATCATGTCTAGGTCGGAGGGCCAAAAGTTTCTGAAAGCAGGGCGGCCTCCTATGCGTCGGCGCCTGTGCGGCCGCAAGTACTCCGTTACCGAGCAACAGGTCTTACGTGCCTTGGCCCACTTCACAACATGGATTTGTGCAACGCCTGTTTTTCTATGGATCGTCGTGTCCTGGAACAGCGTGCGTGGAAAGTTGGACGGGGATGGGCGCACTCTCGTCGGGCCAAGCCGTGGTCTCTCGGCCTTTCCTGCGGGTCTCTTCCCAGTTCTATACAGACCGCGGAGGAGGGGGCTTCCACTTCTTGTAGCCTCACTGAGGCAGAAGCCCCTTCCGCAGTGCAGGAGGCCCAGTCCGTTCCCCCAGGGGAGCGGGCGGGAGGCACTGTTCTGGCAATCGCCCTTTCAGGGGCGAAGGCTCCCCCGGTGTTTTTTCCTCAGGCTGGAAAGTTCTGCTGGCACCTCCGCCCATCGGTGCAGCTGAACGGAGCTAGAGGACCTGATGGCACCGTGGTCAGTACCAGTATGCCGCTTGGTGCCGTCTGTGCTGTTGATGCTGTTCGTGGCGCCGATAGTGCCGGTGGCTCTGTGGGAAGTTCTACAGCACCATCTTCAACCGTTAACGGCACCGAGGCTGGGGATGGCGACGTGTCTAGCTCCGGCGCCGATTGCAGCGCCGAGCGAGGACATGGTGCCATGGCAGGTGTCACTCTCTGCACCACTCGCGGTGCCGAGGGAGCAGTCAGTGTCGCTCTCGGACCTGTCCCTGACTCTGGTGCCGTTCGCAGCACTGTGGGATAGGACGATGCTATAGCAGACATCGACTCCAGTTCTGCTGCAGCTCTTGGTGCTGTCTCTTCGGGAACCGTTTGCAGTGCTGTGGGGGAGTTCAGTGCCGTCTCTGGTGTGGATACCCGGACTGGCGCCTCTCTCGGTCCAGACAGGATCGGGCGTCCGCGTACGGTCTGGCACAGGACCTCGGTCTCTACCTCTTCAGAGGCGGACTCCGAGTCTGGTTCGGACTGGCTGTCCGACTCTTTGGAGTTGGCAGCCCATGTGGACACCCTGGTGGTTACTTCGGCTGGCCAGAGCAAGCCTCCTTCTGAGGAGCAGGCGGTAGCCCCGGAGTCTGGGATCAGGGTGCTGACCAGCAGGTGGTGGTTCAGGCCACTATTGCCCTGCAGCCTGGACTTGGATGGTTTTCTGCCCCCTCAGGTGGGGTACCTGGATCGCCCAACTTTAGGGCCGACCAGAGTGCCCTCAGGAGGGGAAGATGCTACTCCCTAGGTGGTCCCTTCGGGGGCCGACCAGGGTTGTCTGCTGCCTAGGCTGGTGTTTGTGATGAGGAGGGCTCTTTCGGACTCTTGAGGAGTTGAGGGGTCAGGGTTCGATGCGGTGACCCTTTCCTGGGACCCACCCGGGTTCGGGGAGGAGTCTCAGCACAGACCCCGCCCTTCCTTCTCGGCCTCCTCGAGAGGGCTGTGGTCTTTGGAGGGAAGGGACCGTCCTTCAGGGTTTGCAAGGTCCTGGTCACTTGACAGGGGGGAATCTTCTGGGCACGGCCTAGGCAGTTCCAGGGTGGTTAATCAGCTGTCGGCTGTTGGGTTTTCTGGAGCCCCCTCTTCTCTTGGGGCTCCTGGTGTGCTCTCTTGCCTGGACAGAGGATGGTCACCTTCTGTAGGCCTTGCCCCCACTCCTCTGTCACCATCTCCTGCTCTCCCAGGCATTCTTGGTCCTAGGGGATCTCTCTACTGGGAGCAATTCAGAGGTGCGGCTGCTCACTTCCCTACATATGACAAGGCCATGGACAGGCAGGTGTTCCATCCTCCCCCTGAGCAGCCGATCTCTGAGGTCCTCTGCTTCTTCCTCCTCCTCCTCCTCCTCCTCCTCCTCGGGAGGAGAGGAGCCCTCTGTCCACATCTCCCCTGCTGCTGATCTCGAAGAGTATCAGCATTTCCTCGTGAGGATGATGGAGGGCCTGCATGTCACCCCACCCACTCAGCACAGTCCCGAGCATTCCGCGCGTGCATTCCTAGGTGATTTCAGTGCAGCCACCCTTGTGGTGCCTGCCAGGCCTGCTCCTTTCCAGGAGGCATCGTTGTGATTCTGGCAAAGACCCCTTTCCGGAGTCAAGCCCCTAGGGATCTGAGCCAGCGGTATTGTGCCCACCCCCCCCAAGTCTCCAGGTCGTATGCCTCATCCTCAGTCAGGAGTGATGCAGCTGGACACTCCCGATGGGCTTCGCGACTTCCACCGTGACCATCCCTCAGATCAAGATTCCATGGATTTTGACTTCTGGTGGAGGAGGACCTTCTGCTCGACACAGTTACTTCTTTCAATTTCTGCACATCAGGCCCACTATGCTACCTAAGATAGGTTTCTGTGGTCCAGGCTAGGTCAACTCCTAGCCTCTTTGCCTGATTTGGAGGTAACCAGACAAGCCATTGCACACTCTGCACGTGGCCTGGAGCTAGCAAGGCACCAAGCAAGGGCATCTTACAATGCCAGCGAGATAGCTTACAGAGTTATAGGGACAGCGATCTGCACTAGGCGGACTGCATGGCTGCGTCTTTCCCGGTTGTCACACTTGGCCTGGCATAGGGTGATTTCCTCTGCATATCAGAGAACCCATCTTTTCTTTCGTAGGGTGAGGCAGCATTCGTCGGGGCAACCTCCTGCCCCCTCTGGGGGGGTTCCCGTCTCACTCTCCCCAGTCTCAGGCCTCACCAGGTCCATAAAGGTTCTCCCTCCCAGTGTCTCACCCACTGGGAGCTAAGGGACTTAGTTCATTAGGGTCTAGGGCCCCCTTCGGGGGGGCTCGGTACTCACCCAAAGGTGGTGAATGATGAAGATTGACACAGATGAGATATGAAAATTATGTACCTACCATAATTCCTGATCTTTCTGTGTATCTTCACCATTCATCACAATCCCACCCTCCATCCCCTTGGGGCCTCGGTCTCTGGGTCCCGCTGCCTCTGTGTGCCCCCTCCCCCCCCTTCCTTTCCGCTTGTCAGGAGTGGGGTGACCTTGGGCACAAGGGGTAATTTTATCTTCTGACAGTGGGGTAGAGGGATCGGGGGAGAGGGCACTTCTTTCCTCAGTGCCTCAGTTCCACCCCTTTGGGGTGGGAGTTGGTGGTTGCCCTCTCTTCTTTTCTCTCTCTCTTTCCCTTTTCTCCTCCGTTCCAGTCCTTAGGGACTCATCCCTCAAATTAATCTAAGAAACTTTGTTTCTCACCTCCAGATATATGGTTTCAGGGGGAGGACAGCCCTGTATCCTGTCTTTCTCCAGAATAACCACTTCTGCTCATGTCGGAGTTATTGCCAGTGATTCTGTGCCTTGAATTCTGGCAATTCTGCCTTCTGGCTACTCCTTTGCAGTTCCTATACAGTCTGGAGACAGTCAAACGTTTAGGGCGTGTTCTCCCCCTCCCCATTTCTAATGTTTCCCTCTCTCCCTCCTTCCCTCTTCTTTCTGCTTCCAGAGATTGGGGTCCCTTTCCAATCCCCTTAGATTCGAACTCCCCTTCTGTCCTCTCTGTCATTTATTTCTCCTTTTATTTATACATCTTTTCCTTTGTCTGTCCCTTGGACTTCTTGTCCCTCCTCCCAACCCTTCTTACTCTCCGGTGACTCAGAACTGGCAGGAGGGGTCGACAACACCTAATGGCCAACCAGCAAGCGCCCATGATGCAAACTCGAGGCAGCGCCGTGGTGTGTCGACTCCGCCTATCAAAAAAAAAAAAGCTTCCACGGGTCGTGACCTCCGGCCAAAACCCAAAGGTGATGAATGGTGAAGATACACAGAAAGATCAGGAATTACGGTAGGTACGTAATTTTCATTCCTTTTCCCACCCTCGATCATACTGGTTGGACCTGCCATGGAAGTGTCGACCGCTAGCTGTCATTTATTAGTTTTCAGACCTTAAATAATCACTAATTTTGTGATTTTCTGCTCTCCTGTATGTTGCCAAAAGAACCATGTAGGTTCCACAGTGGACATTAAGAGTCGAGTGGGGCCAGTTGAACGACAACCTAGACCAACAGATGCTAGTCATGTCTCCCTTGTGAAAAGCATTGATGTGGAGGATGGACTGCAACAACTTTCTAAAGGGTGTTCCATTCCTGAGTCCAACCCCAACACAAATTCTCATCTCGGATGCCTCAGGATCTGGGTGGGGGGCACACCTGGGACCCCATCTGACACAAGGTACTTGGACCCAGGTGGAGGCAAGATTGCATATAAATGTACTGGAGATGAGAGCTGTGCTATACAGTCTCCCGGCATCTGACTCCAGGTCCACTATTAATACAAACGGACAGTGTCAGTGATGCATTACATCAACAAACAAGGAGGAATTCATTCCTATCCACTATGCAGGGAAGCAATGAGAGTATGGTATTGGGCTGTGGAACACAGCCTAAAACTATCAGCCGTGCATCATCCAGGTGTCCAAAACGTCTTAGCAGACAAGTTAAGCATGTTATGGTCCAAAATGCACACATGCAAACTGCTAACCTCAGTAGTGGAAAGACCTCTTTGCAAGGGGTGCCTGAAAAGGTTAGTTGCTTTGGCAGTGAGATTGTGTCTAATAACCGCTTCTTTCAGGTGAGTATTCTGGTACTGAGCAGTCTCACAACTGAGAGGGTATGCAGTCCTGTTGTAGTCACAATAAGTAATTGTCCCGGCCCCACTCACGCATGGTGTTGGGTTCCAGGGACCATTTGACCCCAACCTCATCCTCACATCAAAAGAATAACAAAAAGTGATGACACAGTCTAGGCTGGGTTCACATCACTCTGCCCTGAGGCATTGATCTCCCTTGTATACAGGGACCCCGGTTTCCCCATCTTTATCCCCTTCAACAAGAGATGATATGACACTAGACTTTCTTGCACATTTGGGGCTGACTTTTCCGTCTCCAGTCCCCACTGTCTTCTGTGGAGTTACAGGATATGCAGTTTGGTCACTGGACAGCTCCCATGGAGCAGTGGATCCTTCACTTCCTTTTAGTGACCCCTGCCATGCAGAGGACATCCTCAGAGTTGTCACTACTGTTGGCACCTACCTAAGGCACCAGGGCTATATTTGTTGCTGATTTGGTCTCACCGTGGGGTGCCAGTGCTGTTGCCAGGGCCAGCCTCCATGCCAGGCATGGACTACCCAAATCCATTTACTCCCTCTCCCTTGTTGGAGGATGAGCAAGAATGCAGTCCAGATCGCATTGATGAGCCAGAAGATTTTGAAGAGTTTCCTCAGAAGCCAGCGGTGGCTGTACCTACTCAGCCAGTCAGAGCTCCTCAAGAGGATCGCACTTTCAGGTTACTGCTGAAGAAGCTGCACAAGGCTCTAAACTCCGAGACAGTGGATGAGGCAAAGAAGATACAAACAGAATGTCTCGATATTCCTTCTGCGCCTGTATCACTAGTGCCAGCTATTCAGCTTTCTCTGAAGACCCTCACCGAGGATGCCTGGAGCAGACCTGCTTCCATTTTGGCAGTTCAGGCTCCCGAACAGGAAGTAAATGGCACACCCAACAAAACCATTGTAATATTCTCAGCTTAAAGCAGATGCTGTGTTTATCATGGCCAATAGTTATAAGTCAATTGATCTTAAAGAATTTACGGCACAGCCTCCTGATAAGTCTCGTAAGACTGACCTTAAGTGAAAACAGGTGTGTGCCTCAGCTACTCTAGGACATAGGGTTGCAAGGTGCCAGTCCATATTTTGAGGTTCAGATACTCCCTATGGAACAGGCTCAGAAATCTCACAGAAAGCCTGCTGAAGTCGTCTTGGAAGCAGGGCCTCTTGGCAGTTGCTTAAGGGTTCTAATAACCATCAGCTGAAGTCTGCTTTGGATACCTCAGACATGGCAGCACATGCAGCAGCCGCTGGGATTTGTATCTGTAGAAATTCCTGGCTGCCGATGACAGCATTCACCTACAGTGTCTAAGAGGAGATCATGAATGCCAAACAAATCTGATAGATTTCTTTGACTGGGCGACCAAGGAATTAGACCAAGGAGGAGCGGTGGATGTGGCCTACCTGGACTTCAGTAAGGCTTTCAACATTATTCCACACAGGAGCCTGGTTAGAAAGCTAGGCAGTGTAGGGGTGGGTAATAAGGTGGTAAACTGGTTAAAAAATTGGTTTTGTTTCCTTACCATTAAGAAATCGGTAACTAAGAAATGGCTTTCTCCGGAGCCCCCCTCAATCAAGGAGTGGCAAGATCTGATGATCCAGATATATAAAATGGAAAAGCTCATGGCTTTAGTTAACCATGGTGTGGAGAGTTTCGAAATTCAGTGGAGAAAATGGGTATTTTACATCATGGCTCGTAGACGAGATTTTGTCCCTTAGGCTTGACACCACATTGGGAATCCTAGAAACCAGAAGGGTTTTCATGTCCTTACGGGACAATACAGGGTTACTGTCCTATTCAAATTGAAAATAACCTTGTTAGTTACTATAACAGAGCCAAGATATGAACTCCCCAGCACTCTATCTACCCCATACCTAAAGGTCTTCTGTAAGAATAGTATTGTTATTTTGGGTTACCCCTGCAGTTTATGTACCCCAAGAGACGAGAAAAGGAAATACAAGTCTCTTAACAGGTTTCTTTCCTATATAAAATAATTATATTGAATTATACATTATTTATTATCAGATACTTTTACCTTTACTATTGTGTTAAATATATCATGCTAGAAAAGTCTATTACTTCTTGCTGAATGAAATGTCTTACATGTAGGGATGTTTGATGGTTTGACCAGCACTTTTTAACTTTTTTAATTTATAAGCATGACCCACTGTGTTGTTCATGTTATAGTTGGAAAACTTTTAAATAAAGATTAAAAAAAAATTGGTTAGGGGATAGGAGGCAGAAGGTATTGGTTAATGGAGTTCACTCCGAGGAAGGGAGGGTGACCAGCAGGGTACCTCAGTGGTCACTGCTGGGACTGGTCCTTTTTAATGTCTTTATAAGTGAGATAACAGATGGCCTGGAAGAAAAGGTCTGCCTCTTTGAGGATAACACCAAGATCTGCAGTAGGGTAGGGTAGGGTGGACATGCCAGGGGGAGTGGAGAGGATGTGCACTGATCTGAAATAACTAGAGTGGTCAAGGGTATGGCAGTTAGGTTTTAGTGCAGAGAAGTGCAAAATAATGTACTTGGGGCACAGAAATCTGGGTGCGGACTACAAAATGGGTGGAGTGGCAATGACAAAGCAACAAAGAGACTGGGGCAATCATAATGGATGACCTGAAGGTGGCCAGGCAGTTGGGAAGGCTAGTAGAATGCTGGGGTGCAATTGATAGGGGTATCACCAGCAGAAAGAGGGAGGTGATGTTGCCCCTGATTGAGATCGTTGGTGAGATCCCACCTAGAGTACTGTGTCCAGTTCTGGAGACCACATCTCTGGAAGGACGTAGACAGAGGGGGAGGCGGTCCAGAGGAGGGCAACAAAAATTATACAGGGTCTGCATCAAAAAGCCCTACGAGGAGAGGCTAAGTGACCTCAGCATATACACCCTGGAAGAGAGGAGGGAGAGGGGAGATATGATAGAGACCTTTAAATACGTCATAGGGGTTATTAAGGTACAAGAAGGGAGTATTTTTCAGAAGAAAAGGTACTCTAGAACGAGGAGACATACCATGAAACTGGAAGGGACAGATTCAGGAGAGATGTAAGGGAAGTACTTCTTCACAGAAAGAGTGGTGGAAACTTCACAGAAAGAGTGGTGGACACCTGGAACAGCCTTCCAGAGGAGGTGGGGAAGGGACAAAAACAGTGGTGGGGTTCAAAAATGCCTGGGATAGGCACAAGGGAATCACAGAGGTAAGGAAGGGGAAGGGCGATAAAGAGCTGTAGATCAAACAGTGTCTGGGGTGTAGCTCTGAATTGGGGTAAGTCCCGGGGCGGCGGATGACAGGGCTGGGTGCAGGGTAGGACTGATGGGAGCCAGACCTGTGGACAAAAAGTACAGCAAATAATTAACAACAACAAAAAAGAGATTGTAGCAGATCACAGTCATTGATATGTATCAGTGATCCAAGCCTTGATTGGAACCTTGGTTATCTTTCAGCTCCAGCCTCTTTGTCCCCTCTCTCAGGCTGTTTCCCTCCCTCACACTTTATTTTTTTGTTTATCATTCTTCTGTTTGGTTGTTCTGCTGTTTCAGTTTTCTAAGGACTTGGACACTGGGGGAAGGTTGAGGGCATGGGTGGTGGCTTCACTCCCTGGTAAATTCTGCTCTGAACTTACTCTGGAATGTAAAACAGGAACCTGGTGTTCAGCAGTGGCAAGAGGTTAATAAAAATAATTCCTGTTTCTTGTGTATCATCAAATAATGTTTGAAATATTGCAAATGAAGGAACTTTGATAATGTTTTAAGAATAGAACTAAAAGCAAGTGATGGCAGATTGACAAACCTAACGTAAATGGGCCGAATCCGACAGAAACACATCACAGCCTGATGGCAGAAGTTACAATCCTGATGCCTAGTGACCCAGGCAAAGAAGTCAGATGACAAGAAAGGCTTCACTGAAAACCATGTAAACAAAATGAAGTTTAACGAAACAATTGTTGAGCCGGAAAATGAAGAGTAGGGGATGTTGCAGTTCATGGTTGTCCGAAGTCCTTTTTTTTTTTTTCTTCTTTCAAGCCTAAACTTGGGTCCTGCTGAAATTTCCTTCCAAAAATAAATCATACAGTACTATTTCTCGTCGGAAACAATAGCTGTTTCTGTCTATCTAGATTGCTTCTACTTTTTTCACAATAGTGCAGTATACTAGTGAAGTGCCCTTGCGCATGTGCACCATCCTGAGAAATGTTAGAACCCATCATATGTTCCTGACTCATGTCCCTGCCCCATCCAGCACCAGGTCTTTCCACAGACAGAGCAGGTCCTCTCTTTAAACAAACCATGGCCCCAATTGTTTGCATCCATCCTACCTGTACCAGCTTGTTTGTATCTATGTCTTAATTTACTGTTATACTTATGTGTTGTACTGCTATACTGTGTATTTTGGTTTGTCTTACTGTGACAAGGTACCTTTGTAAATGAGCCTATGGCTCAAAGGTTTTCCAAACTGCTGTTTAAATTAAATAAAAAATAAAAATAAATATTCAAAAGTTTGTGTGGGCACTAACCAATGTTTGCCTGCACAAACCACATTTTGTACTGGAGCCCAGTAGTCAAAAGGCTCTGTTGTGCAGGCAAACGGGTAGCACCTGTGCAAACCAAAAAGGGGGGAATGCAAATTGCAGATGTGGAGCGGAGACAGGAATATTGGCACAAGCTGATATTCGGCAGATTTGCATGACGCAAAAGGGTTTTGCGTGGTCCTTTTGCGCTGCGCAAATACCACTGATGAAAACCTCCTCTTACCCTGCACAACCGTAGCGGCTGCTAGAGGTAGTGCAGCCAACCAGCCGGTTGGCTTCTGGAGTAGCATACCCACCCCCATATTCTGTGGCACCCCCCCTTTCCTACATTTAAAAAAAGTCCCTCGTGCTAGTGGTTTTTATTTTATTTCATTTTTGTTGACCGGGTAAGTGCACTAGACAAATCCTGCCTATTTTCAGGTACGACCCGGGGGAGGGGGATACAGATGAATGCCAACTGACCTTGAACCAGATTAAGCTGTTGGTGGTATTTTTTAGTGAATGAGGGAAATTTGGCCAAGACACCGGGGACATTCCCCTACTCTTTTTTCGATAAGTGCCATGGGATCTTTAACATCCACCTGAACTACCACCAATCCAGGCAGATGGGACCTCGGTTTAATGTCTCATCCGAAAAGAAGGCACCTCAAAGTGCAGCACCCCTCTCATGCTGCACTACAGTGTCAGTACTGGGATATTAACCCAAGTGCCAGATGTGGGAACTGAACCCACAGCCCTCTGATCTCCCGGCCTTGAAGCTGAGTGTGCCTCTGAGCCACTGACACTGGTTCCCCCACCCCACCCTATGACTGCCAGCCCCAAGTGTAAAATTATAATCCCTGGTGCTAGTGGTCAACCCACCCCATCCTATGGTTGCCAGCCCCAAGTGTAAAATTATAATCCGTGGTGCTAGTGGTCCCCCCACCCTCCTACAGCCAGCCCCAGCTTTACAATAAAAAGAATCCCTGGCGGTAGTGGTTCCCCCCTCCACCCTCCGATCGTCGGCCCCTCAATGGAAAAAAGAATCCCTGGTACTAGTGGTCCTTCCTTTCCACCAGTCATTAGCTGGGAATTGAAAAACAAACCATCCCTGGCATCCAGTGGTCCCCTCCCCCCCTGCAACACTGGGCACCCCCTCCCCCCAGTCACCTTATCTGTATCTGTGGTGCCGCGAGTGCCTACAGCGACAGACACAGCCCTCCTCAAACCTTCTTGGCTGACCATCATATCTGCAGGCAGGGAGCGTGCCTTGTATTTACAGGACCAGGTGACACACCCTGTTCTATAAGTAGGAGATGCACTCCCTGCCTGTACATATGGTGGATGGCCGAGGAGGGCTGTGCTGCTCACCGTAGGCACCCACGACATTGCGGATACAGATAAGGTGAGTGGGGGGGGTTGCCCAGTGTTGTGGGGGGGGGACACCACTGAACTCCAGGGATAGTTTGTTTTTCAATTCCCGGCTGGTGGTTCGGGGAAGGGGACCACTAGCACCAGGGATTCTTTTCCCCAGTGAGGGGCTGGCAATCAGAGGGCGGGGCCGGTGGACCACCACCACCACTGTTTCTTTTTATTGTGTGATCGGAGGGTGGGGGGGACCACTAGCACCAGAGATTATAATGTCACACTTGTGGCTGACGCTCGGGGTTGGGGAGACCACTACCACCATGGAATAGTAATTTATCTTGTCTGTGTCAGTCTTCACCATTCATCACTGTTGGGTAGTGAGCCGGAGGATCAGGACCCCGTGGGAGATTTTTTTTTTTTTTTTGCAATGGGAGGAGTCTACGTCGGGACAGCTCCACCCTCGAGGCCGACGTATTATGTGGCACTCATGGGTTGGCCAGTAACCGTCGTCGATCCCTCCTCAGCCCCAGTTCTGCTTCTCCTGCCGTTGAGTGAACGGGAGGCACGGAGCCGTCCTCCAGTGCTGTTCGCTGTGCTAGGGATGGGGCGGCGGCATGGGCAGTGCTTGCGGCACCACAGCTGAGAGGGATTGGGGAGTGGTCTGGGTTCGGGCCTCCTCTGGGGAGAACAGTTCTGAGGCTGACTCCCGGGTTCTCCAGAATCCACCGATTCTTCTTCCTCCAGTGCAGCGGCTCTGGTTCAGCCACAGGGCAGCCTAGAGTTGGTGATCCATCTGCCACCTTGGGAGGCGTACCCCTCCAGTGGTAGATCTTCCAGTGAGGCAGTACCCCCTCCAGTGGTAGATCTTCCTGTTGGAAGATCTACCACTGGAAGGCTCTGCTCTCAGGTGGCAGATGGATCACCAACTCTAGGCTACCCTGTGGCGCCCCCCCCCCCACTGGGGCACCAGAGGACTGGTCAGTGCCACTGACCCTGGAATTGGCTGAAGCCATCCACTCCATGGAAGGGGGCTGAACCAGAGCCGTAGCACTGGAGTTCCTCTTCAACACGTAGATCGAAGAGGAAAAGGCATCACCCGAGGTCACCCTCTGGTATGTCTGCGCGTAGACAGTCAGTTGTTGGGGCCAGGCACCGTTTTCCACCTCTATCGGAGTTGCTGGTTTCTGTCTCCAGTGGTCGACCTCTTCAACATCGGAGCCCTTCTCCACCTTTCCGAGGAGCTTCTGATGAGCACTTTCACCAGTGGGCTGCTCTTATAGAGTAGTGGGCTCGGAGGTTGGTGCAGTTGCCTGAGCCGGTCACTACGACGCCGGGGCCTTCAGGCCATTCGGCTCCGGAGGGACGGGTAGGGCGGTTGGGCCTTCCTAGTCGCACGGCACCTTCTTCGGTGCCGTTGAGTCTGCGCTCTAGTGTTTATCCCCCTCACATGGCTGCGGCACAGGAGTCCACACTGATGCCTCTATCTCCTGCCATTTTCCCCTCTTTTACCTCAAATCGCAGTTTTCTGACTTCTGGAACACCCTTGGCGCCGTCTGCCGGTGCCGCAGGCTTGTTCGGCAGCGTGCATGGCGCCACATGTGGCACGGGGCTCTAGTGTTGGCACCGTGCGGTGCCGCTTAGGCAGGCGCCTCCCTCCTTGTTCTCGGCATCGTTTTCTTCTTTGGCACTGGGAGCTGGTGCGGCGCCAACTGGTTTTCAGGGGTTTTCGACTCTGATTATTTCTTCTTCTGTTCTTCCTCCTGATTTTCACTCCTTTCCTGTCTATGCAGTCCCCCCCAGACTGCCAGGAGATGATTTTGAACCTGACCCAGATCTTCTCCTGGTTGATGATGTTGATGATACTGCCCTCAGAGCAGGGACCAATCCTTCTGCAGAGCCTATGGTGGAAGACCTCTCCTTTAAGTCTCTGCTCAAAAATGTAAACACTACTGTTTCTCTCCAAGCTTCAGAAATTGATCCTGGGAAGCTTCTACGACTCTAATATCTTCATGTTCCGGAGATCCCTATGGATTTAATCCCTCCGGTACAGCCCTCTTTCGAGATCCTCTTGCAGATTGTATGGAAGACTCCGGCTCTCATTCCTTCCGTGGCTAAGTCCATCGACAGGAAGTATGCTCCTCCCATGGATCTTCCTATTTTGGCCTCACAAGCCTTTGCTGATGCCATTGTGATCTTGGCAGTGAATGATAAGGGTGTCCTTTCTCAAGGATCTACGGCCCGACCAATAAACAACGAATCTTGTAAGATAGACACCTTAGGTAAGAAGGTCTTTGCTGCCTCAACCCTGGGGATGTGCATTGCCAGCTACCAAGGCTATTTTTCTCAATATGAGTATGTACTTTGGCATTCCCTCAAAGAAGTGGTGGAAGCTCTGCCCAAATTGGAAGCTAGCTCTGAGTTGCTTCACACCATAACTAGTGGTATCGAATCCAGTAACCAATGGGTTAAAGCTGCAATGGATGCTTTCGATACCACCTCCCGGGCAGCGGCGTCTGGCATCTGCACCCGCCGCCACTCTTGGCTACGTACTTCGGGCTTCATGAATGATGCCCAGCAGCAAGCTATGGCCTTACCCTTTGATGGTATGTATCTCTTTGGGCCTCAGGTGGAGCTAGCTCTGGAGACCATGCAGAAGACTAGGTCTGCCATTAAGACGGCTAGACCTACACCCACTCCCTCCAGAGGAGGTGTGAACAAGCGTCAGTTTCACAACCGTCGGTCCTTTCGGGGTAGAGGCAGGGGAGGTTTTAACAAAAAACCACAACCCTCAGCCACAAAAGAAAGTGCAGCAGAAGGCACAAGGCCCCAGTGCACCCAGTGCCACCTTCTGAGTTTCTGGCCCAGGTCTCACCTCAGCGGTGGGAGGATGTCTGACTCAGTTCTACAATCAGTGGAAATCTATAACATCAGACAAATGGGTCCTCTGGATAATCTGTGAGGGGTACTTTCTCAATCTTTCGGAAACCCCTTCGGATCATCTTCCCAAACGACAGCCCAGGCTGTCGGCAGTACAGTCAGACTTTCTTGCTTCCGAGGTACAAGACCTTCTGAAAAACAGGGCAGTAGAAATAGTTCCGCTGGATCAACGAAACACAGGTTTCTACTCCCATTACTTTCTCGTTCCAAAGAAAACTGGTGGCATGCACCCCATTCTGGATCTCAGAAAACTAAACAAGTTCCTTCACAAGGAGAAGTTCAAGATGATATCACTAGGTACCCTGCTAACGTTGCTTCATCAACATGATTGGCTAGCCTCCTTGAACATACAGGATGCCTACCAACATATTCTCATACACCCAAGCACCACAAATACCTAAGGTCCGTGGCATTGGGTCAACACTATCAGTTCGGAGTCCTGCACTTTGGGCTATCCTCGGCGCCTCAAGTTTTTACAAAGTGTGCAATTCTCGCGGCGCACCTCAGGAAAATCGGAGTACAAGTGTTTCCATATCTGGACGACTGGCTCCTAGCAAGTCCCTCCAGGCAAGAGACTCTGGAGGCCGTGGCCACAGCCTCGGACTTCCTTACGTCTATGGGAGTTCTGAATCTCAGCAAGTCACAATTGCAGCCCTCCCAGAAGCTCCTCTTCATAGGAACTCTTCTGGACACCTCTTGTGCGAAGGCTTTTCTTCCAGAGGACAGAAGGAGCGATTACAGATGGCCTGATACATCAGAGAACGCAGCTCGGTTCAAGCTATCTTGATGCAACGGATGCTGGGCCTCATGGCATCCTTGGTGTTCACTGTACCCTTAGCTCGTCTCCACATGAGAACCTCCCAGTAGATGCTCAGTTCTCAGTGGTCCCCAACCACTCACCCTCAGTCCTTTCTCATCAAGGTGACTGAACCTCTGAAGATGTCACTCGCCTGGCTGGCTCAGGAGGACAATCTTCTGGAAGGATATCCCTTTGCCCCTCTGGATCATCACATCTCAATTATCATGGACACGTCCCTGATGGGTTGGGGAGCCCACTGCCAGGATCTCCACACCCACGGTACGCAGACTCAGGAAGAGTCCCAACTCCATATAAACGTCCTGGAAATGAGAGCCGTCCTCTATGCAGTCCGAGCCTTGAAGGACATACTCTGTCACAAGAACATTCTCCTTCAAACGGACAACAAAGTAGTGATGTACTACATCAACAAACAGGGCAGCGCACACTCTTACCTATTATGCAGGGAAGCAATGAGAGTGTGGGAGTGGTGCCTGGAACACAAGGTTTTGATTCAAACGGTTTACCTGCCAGGAGTGCAAAACGAGCTGGCAGACCGTCTCAGCAGAACAGAGACGGAGCCTCACGAGTGGTCTCTCGACTCAACCGTCGTTCAGTCACTCATCAAAGAGTTGGGAACTCCAGACCTGGACCTTTTTGCGTCCCCACTCAACACAAAACTGCCTCTCTTCTGCTCCAGAAATCCAGGACCCGGCATTTTTTGTCAGGATGCGTTCAGGCTGTGGTGGACAAGACGCCTTTCCTCCTCTTCCCCTAATTCAGAGGGTACTTCTCAAATTGGAGTCTCAGGGGGGCAGAATGATTCTCATTGCCCCCTTCTGTCTGGCCTCAGCAAATATGGTTTCCACTACTCAACAGTCTATTGGAACCCCGAAGACGCTTCCCCTTCAGATGAACCTTGTGACCCAGGGTCCCGTGGTCCATCCCAACCTGAGGTCGCTTCACCTTCATGCTTGGCTCCTGAAAAGATAGAGGTGAATAGGTTCAGTGTTTCTCATAGAGTTTCAGATATTCTTTTGGCTGCGCGCAAGCCAGCCACTAGACAAACCTACACAGCCAGATGGAAGCGTTTCTCTATCTGGTATGCAAAATCCTCTTGGAACTCTTTTTCCTGCCTACCGAATAAAGTCTTAGAGTATCTTTGAGACTGTCAAATACAAGTCTGCAGTACTCCACAGTCAAAGTTCATCTTTGTGCCATTTCGGCATACCATGAGCCAGTACTTTCCATGTCACTGGCTCAGTTGCCTGTAGTTAAGAGGTTTCTTAGGAGTATTCTGCATACTAGACCTCCTATCAGACGTCCAGTCACAGCCTGGGACATTAACCTTGTGCTAGACATGCTCACTCATAAACCTTTCGAGCCTCTAGCTACTTGCAAAATGAAGTTCCTCACTTGGAAAACTGTCTTCCTGGTGGCCATTACTTCGGCCCGTAGAGTTTCTGAAATACATGCACTGGTCACAGACCCCCCCCCTTACACTGTATTGCACAAGGACAAAGTAGTTCTTAGGACTCATCCTAAGTTTCTCCCTAAGGTTGTCTCAGAATTCCATCTAAACCAACCTTTAGTCCTTCCCACATACTTTGCGAACTTCCAGAATGAAGGGGAGCATACCCTTCATTCACTGGATGTTGAGAGCATCGAGGATCTCACCATTCATCACTAGTGGGTATAGCGCCAGAGCTAGGACCCCGCGGGAGACTTTTTAATTTTTTATGGGTGGAGTCGACGCAGGGCCAACGCCGCCCTCGAGGCCAACGTTCCACATGGCGCTCGAGGGTTGTCCATTAGCTGCCGTCGACTCCGTCCCGACCCCAGTTCTTTCTTTCCCATCGTCGAGTGTAGTACCTCATGAGGAGACTGTTGGTTTGCAAACTAGTTCGTCAGCCTAGTTTAGTTGTTACTTGCCTAGAGTTGTTAGTAGCCTCGGTTCTACTCGTCTGCTCGAGGTCGCGTCTGACCAGTAAGACCTTTCCTTTTATTTCAAGCAACGTCGAATACTGTATCTTCCTGGACATAAGTCTCCACCACTCATTCACACTATTAGGATCTGCGCTGGAGACACTAGGACCCATCGGGGAGCAAACTTTTGCTGGAGGGTGAGGCGCCAGAGGTGACTACGAGGCTATTTCATGGCTAATGACTATCTCGGGCCGACCTCCAACCGCCTTCAGTTCCTTTTTCCCCGCTGTCAAGTGCGCTTCAGTGACGACGTCGCTCACCCGGCGGGAGTCAAACTTCAAACTAACAGCATTGTTTTCAGTTCTGTTATTTTGTAGTATTATCTCGATAAAGTATCGCTTAGTTTACTTTTATTTTTAAAAATAAAGAAGTCTCAGCCTACTTTGACGGAGTCGACCATGAGCAGGTCAGGTGACGGTAGGGAGACTTCGGATGAAAGCTGTTCAGTCGGGCTCGGTCCAGTCCGCCGCCTTCTCCGGAGGAGGGTCTGACAACAGTCAGTCCAATGCTCAGGGGGATGGGTGGTCCCCCTGGAAGCATAAAAATAAACGGTCGCATTCTCGGCACCGTTCGGCCTCGAGCTCTTCTTCGGCCCATAGGTCCTAAAAAGAAGGCATCACTCGAGTCGCCCTCCTGATATGTCTGCGCGTGAGCGTTCGGTTATCGGGCTAGTTGCCGATCTCCTCCTTGAGTCATCAACCTCTGCTTCTGGTATACCAACGTCTTCGACATCGATGCCCCACCGCCCGCAGGTAGGTCTTCAGATGAGCAGTTTCATCAGTGGGCCGCTCTTATGGAGCAATGGGCTTGGAGGTTGGTTCAGCTACCTGGCTCGGTCTCTCGTGCGCTTTCGGGCTCTTTAGGAGACCGGGTAGGGCGGTTGGATTTTCCTGGTCGCGCAGCACCTTCTTCGGTGCCGTCGACTCCATGCTTAGGTGTCCCCCCCCCCACATGGCTACTGCGCAGGGGGCCACACCGATGCCCTTATCTCCTGCTCCTCTTCCTTCAAAACCTGTTTTTGAGTCTGGGGTGTTTCGGCGCCTTTGGCGCCGTGCGGCACTGTCGATGGGTCACCGGCGCCCGGTGGCGTGCTCGGCGCCATCTCGGCTTCTCGGCGCCCTGCGGCTTCTTGGCGCCCGTGCACCCTCGGCGCTACGTGGTCCCTCGGCGTCGTTCTCGGTGCGGGTGGTCCCCTCGATGTCGTTCACCGGTGCCGTCGCCTCCCTCGGGGCTCTCTGGGCTCCTCTGCTTTTCACCACTCCTCTTTCTCTCGCTTTCCTTCTTCCCTCTCTTCTGATTTTCATTCCTTTCCTGTTCATACAGTCCCTCCTGGACTGTCAGGAGATGACATTGAGCCTGACCCAGACCTTCGGTTGGGTGATGAGGTGGATGAAGCAGGATCTATTACTGCTACAGAGCCTGTGGTCGAGGACCTGTCATTCAAGTCTCTGCTGAAAAATATGAGTTCCAGTCTCTCTCTCTCTCTCCAGACTACAGACATCGATCCTGGGAAATTGTTAAGACTAAAGTACCTTCATGCCCCGGAGATCCCTACGGATTTGACTCATCCGGTTCAGCCTTCCTTCGAGACGCTGTCTCAAATGGTATGGAATAATCCTGCTCTCACCCCTTCGGTGGCTAAATCCATAGATAGGAAATATTCAGCCCCCAAGGATCGTCCCATTTTGGCGTCTCAAGCCTTTGCGGATCCTATTGTGGTTCTGGCAGAGAACGATAATGTCATTCTTCCTCAAGACTACTACAGCTCGACCTATTAACAAAGAATCTCATAAGATAGACATCTTAGGTAAAAGAGTCTTTGCTGCTTCTACCCTAAGTATGCGTATTGCCAGTTACCAAGGTTATTTCTCCCAGTATGAGTATATCCTGTGGCACTCTATCAAGCAGATGGTGGAAGTTCTTCCAGAGTCAGATGCAAAGCCAGAGCTTCTTCAGACCATTACCAGGGGTATCAAATCTAACAACCAGCAGGTTAAAGCAGCCATGGATGCTTTCGACACTGCTTCTTGTTCAGCAGCTGCTGGTATTTGCACCCGCCGTCATTACTGGCTGCGTACTTCGGGCTTCACGAATGACGCACAGCAGCAGGTAATGGCGTTGCCCTTTGATGGTGCATATCTTTTTGGTCCTCAGGTAGAGCAAGCTCTAGAAGCTACTCAAAGACCAGGTCAGCCATTAAGTTGGCTCAACCCCCTCCTGCCCCCTTTCGAGGGCATGCCAATAAATGTCAGTTTCATAATCGTCAGTCCTTTCGAGGCAGAGGCAGAGGAGGTTTCCATAAAAACCAACCTGCCCAACCTCAGAAAAAGGCACAACAGAAAGCGCAAGGGCCCAAAGTGCCCAGCACTACCTTATGAATTGCAGGCCCAAGTCCCATCTCAGCTGCCTGATGTGGACTTTTCCTCTCCGGTGGGAGGTCGTCTGATGTACTTCTACAACCAGTGGAAGTCCATAACCTCAGACAAATGGGTCCTCCGGATAATTCGTGAGGGGGTATTCACTCAATCTTCTGGAGACCCCTCCAGATCGTCCTCCCAAACGGCAGCCCAGGCTGTCGACGCTTCAGTCAGACCTTCTCGCCGCCGAGATTCAGGGCCTTCTAAACAACAGGGCAGTAGAAGTGGTGCCGCTGCATCAACGGAACACGGGGTTCTACTCCCATTACTTTCTGGTTCCGAAGAAGTCCGGGGGAATGCGCCCCATTCTAGATCTCAGAAAGCTAAACAAATTTCTCCCCAGGGAGAAATTCAAAATGATTTCACTAGGAACCCTGTTGCCTTTGCTTCATCAACACGACTGGCTAGCCTCCCTGGATATGCAGGATGCTTACCAACACATCCCTATTCACCCGAGACATCACAAATTCCTGAGGTTTGTGGCTCTGGGGCAGCATTATCAGTTCAGAGTCCTGCCCTTTGGGGCTATCCTCGGCGCCACGGGTTTTTACAAAGTGTTGTGCAGTTCTCGTAGCGCACCTCAGAAAGGGCGGGATACAGGTGTTCCCTTATCTGGACGGTTGGCTTCTAGCAAGCCCTTCCAGGCAAGGGACTCTGGATGCTGTAGAGATGACCTCTCGCCTCCTCACGTCCATGGGAGTCCTGCTGAACCTCAAGAAGTCGCAACTGCAGCCCTCCCAGAGGCTCCTTTTTATATGGACTCTTCTGGACACCTCCTGTGCGAAGGCTTTTCTTCCAGAAGACAGAAGGAAAGATATCCTTCAAATGGCTCATCACATCGGGGAAAACAGCTCAGTTACAGCTCTCTCGATGCAACGGATGCTAGGTCTCATGGCATCCTCAGTGTTCACTGTACCCCTAGCACGTCTGCACATGAGAACCACTCAGTGGATGCTCAGTACTCAGTGGTCCCCAATCTCGCACCATGATCCTATCTCATCAAGGTGACAGAACCTTTAAAGAGGTCACTCACCTGGTGGTCTCAAGAGAGCAATCTCCTGGACGGATATCCTTTTGCTCCTCTGGACCATCAAATCTCCATTACCACGGACGCATCCCTAATGGGGTGGGGAGCTCACTGTCAGGCTCTCCACACTCAAGGTGTGTGGACTCAAGTCGAGTCCCAGCTTCACATAAATGTCCTAGAAATGAGAGCCGTCCTTTATGTGGTCCGAGCGTTGAAGGACATTCTCTGTCACAAGAACATTCTCCTTCAAACGGACAACAAAGCAGTGATGTATTACATCAACAAGCAGGACGGTGCTCATTCTTACCCCTTGTGCAGGGAAGCAATGAGGGTATGGGAATGTTGCTTGGAGCACAAAGCTCTAATTCAAGCGGTCTACCTACCGGGAATACAAAACGAGCTGGCAGACCGTCTCAGCAGAACAGACAGATCCTCACGAGTGGTCTCTCGACTCAACCATAGTTGTCATTATTCAAAGAGTGGGGAACTCCAGACCTGGACCTTTTTGCATCCCCACTCAACACAAAACTGCCTCTCTTCTGCTCCAGAAATCCAGGGCCTGGCATTTTCTGTCAGGATGCGTTCAGGCTGCAGTGGACAAAACGCTTTCTTTACGCCTTTCCACCTCTTCCTCTAATTCAGAGGGTGCTCCTCAAGTTCGAATCCCAGGGGGACAAAATGATTCTCATTGCTCCCTTCTGGCCTCGACAGCTGTGGTTTCCACTTCTCAACAGTATGTTGGCAGTCCCTCCGAGACCTCTTCCCCTACAGATGAACCTTTTGACTCAGGGGCCTGTGTTTCAACCCAACCTGAGATCACTTCACCTTCACGCTTGGCTCCTGAAGAAGTAGAAGTAAATCGGTTCAATGTCTCTCGTAGGGTTTCAGATATTCTTCTGGCTGCTCGGAAGCCAGACACCCAGGAAACTTACACAGCTAAGTGGAAGCGTTTTTTGCTCTGGTGTGCAAAGTCCTCTTTGAATCCCTTTTCCTGTCCACCAGATAAGGTTCTGGAGTACCTCTTGGACCTCTCAAATTCAGGCCTGCAGTACTCTACAGTCAAAGTTCATCTTAGTGCCATCTCAGCGTATCATGAGCCATTTTTTTCCTTAACGCTAGCTCAATTACCTCTGGTTAAGAGATTTCTTAAAGGAATTCTGCATACCAGACCTCCTACAAGACGTCCAGTTGCAGCCTGAGACATTAATCTTGTGCTAGACATGCTCACTCGGAAACCTTTCAAACCTCTGGCCACCTGTGAGCTAAAATTTCTCACCTGAAAGACTGCCTTCCTAGTGGCCGTTACCTCAGCTCACAGGGTTTCTGAGATACATGCCCTGGTCACAGATCCTGCGTACACTGTGTTCCATAAGGACAAAGTAGTCCTTCGGACCCATCTGAAATTTCTTCCTAAGGTTGTGTCAGACTTTCATCTAAACCAACCTCTAGTCCTTCCCTCTTACTTTGCGGACTTCCAAAATAAAGGAGAACGATCTCTTCATTCTTTGGATGTTAAGAGAGCTTTGCGTTTCTATCTAGATAGAACCAAGGATTTTCGCAAAGCCCAGCAACTGTTTGTCTCCTTCAGCGAGACCCGGCTGGGTCAACCTGTCGCTATCCGATGTATTTCAGCATGGTTAATGGCATGCCTTCGACACTGCTACTCCATGGCGCAGGTTAAGTTGGAGGGTAGGTTTTACGCTCACTCTACTAGAGCGGTCGCGGCATCCCTAGCGGAAATTCGCAACATGCCCATTGCAGACATTTGCAATGCGGCCACCTGGAGCTCAGTGCATACTTTCGTTAAACATTATGCACTGGCTGTCCATGGCAGACGACTTTCTTCCTTTGGCAGAGCTATCCTTAATGGACTTCTGTCCTAGAAACGTGAGCTCTTGGTCTCTCCTGCCGCCCTCTCAGGGGATTATTAGCTCGGTACTCTCCCAGTAGTGTGAATGAGTGGTGGAGACTTATGTCCGGGAAGATATGAAAATTACGTACCTACCGTAATTCTTGATCTTCTTGGACGAGTCTCCACCACTCATTCACACGCCCACCCTCCGTCCCCCGAGCTCACCTCTGTTGTTGGTCTTCACTCCCTCAAATCTTCAGGCTGTGAAGACTTCTTTGTTGACCCTTCTTATACGGGTCGCCCGGACTATCTTATGTCCGGTTTTTAGGTTAGGCTACCCTTCTAGGTTAGTTACGCTGCACCTCCTTGGTAAAAAAGGTACTGAGGTGGTTGGAGGGTCGACGGAGATAGTCATTGCCACGCCGAGCTGGGGCTCGCAGCGCCGTTCCTCGCGGCTCCGTCTCTGGCGCCGACCCTCCAGCAAAAAGTTTGCTCCCGATGGGTCCTAGTGCCTCCGGCGCAGATCCCAATAGTGTGAATGAGTGGTGGAGACTCATCCAAGAAGATCAAGAATTACGGTAGGTATGTAATTTTCATTTTCTGTATTATTTACCGTTCGGTCATGTCTCATCCGAGGGGCAAGAAGACGTTGAAAGCAGGGCGGCCCCCTCTGCGTTGGTGCCCCTGTGGCCACTCTATTCCGTGACGGACCGGCATGACCATTGTCTTTCCTGCCGCGGCCTCGACCACGATATGGACAACTGCGACATTTGATTTTTGATGGACCACCATGTAATTGAGAACTGCGTGTGGAAAGTCGGACGTGCGCCGCTGACTTTCGGAGGACGAATGCATAGTCAACGGGCCAAGGTTAGGATTCTTGACCCTTCCTCTGTGTCCCCTCCCAGTCCTATATGGTCCATGGAGGAGGGAACCCTGCCTCTTTTAGCCTTGCCGCGGCGGGGGTTTCTTCCGCGGTGCAGGAGACCCAGACTGGCCCTTTTGGGGGTCACTCGGGAGGCACCGCATTGGCAGTCGCCTCCTTGGTGGTGAAGGCTCTCTCATGTTGTATTCCGGGCCCTTCGGATCTGGACCGGCACTGTCCTCGGCACCGTCTCATGGCACCGCGGGTTTTGAACACGGCACCACGGTCGGCGACGGGCCTTCTCTCGGCACCGCCGTCAATTCTGATGCTGTTCACTGGGCCGTGGGTGGTGTTTTGGCTGGTTCTGGTCCCAGCACCAGGAGCTGGTGCTGACCCTGACCTCAGCGACTCTGCCCTGGCTCTGGCGCCATGTTTGGGGCTGTGCCTGAGCTCGGTGCCACTTGCGGCACTGAGGTGGGTGTCGGCATCGGGCGTGGTGCCGTGCTGGACTTGACTGTCAGAGGTGCCGGGGGTGAGGTCAGTGTCGTGCTCGGGGCTGTGCCAGACTCCGGCGCCAGAGTGGGTGTCAGCGTGGGGCTGTGCTTCGCTCTGGTGCCGAGTCTCGGGATGCTCCAATTCGTGGATCAGGAACTGGAGGGACTCGGGGAGCTGTCGCACTTCAGAGCCTGCCTCTTCGGAGGCGGACTCAGAGTCTGATCCGGACTGGCTCCCAGGTTCTTCGGAATCATTGGACCCCTCCGTTTTCAGCACCTCAGCCTCCCTTTGGGGGTCAATTGTCACCGGTGGATCTTAAGGTCAGGGGGTCTGACCAGCCAGCTGTGGTCCCCGTGTCTACTGCTGTGCAACCTGGGGTCACTGGTGTTTCTGTTCCTCCAGTTGGGGTACCCCCTTCCTTGGTGTGTTTGGACAGACCAAGTTTGGGGCAGCCCGGGGGGCACCGGGAAGGGGAGGGGAGGGTACAGTTCCCTGGGTGAACTCCTCGGAGGCCGCCCGGAGTTGCCAGCTGCCTAGGCTGGTGGCTACAAGGACGAGGTCCCTCTCTGATTCCGAAGGGTTGAGAGGTAAGGGTGTGACGCGGTGCACCCTCCCTAGAGCCCAGCCGGGTTCAGGGAGGAGTCACAGCGCAGGCCCTTGCCTTTCCCTGGAAGAGTCCCCGAGAGGGGCTTCAACGGCAGAGGTCAGGGGCCATGCTTCTGGATGCTTACAATCCCAGTTACCTCACAGGGGGATTTCTTCCTTTGGGCACAGCTCTGACTGTTCCGATCCGGTTGAATGGCTGTTAGCTGTGGCGGCCTTTGGATCCCCCTCAGTGCGAAGGGTTTCCTGTTGGCCCCCCTGCCCTGACAGAGACCATTCTCCTGTTGCTAGGAGCCTGCCCCCCGAGCCTCTGTCTCCATCCCCGGTTGTCCCAGTTATTCCGGTCCTCTGGGGGGCCTCTCACCTGGGAACAGTTCAGAGGTTCCGCTGCACATTTCCCCACCTACCTCCATGCCTTGGACCAACAGGTGTTTCACCATGCTTCCGTGCAGCCGGACCCTGAATCTGGGAGCTCATCCTCTTCTCCCTGTACGGAGGGAGAGGAACCCTCAGTCCACATCTCCCCAGCATCTGATCTGTCCTCTTATCAGTGCTTCCTTGCAAGGTTGTTGGACGAGCTCCACCTTACCCCAGTCCTGATTAGCAATAACGAGCATGTGACGCACGGCTTTTTAGGTGAATACAGTGTGGCTCACCTGGTGGCTCCTGTCTGGCCTATTCCTTTTGAGGAAGCGTCACATCGGCTCTGGCTACGTCCTTTTTCCACCGTACCAGCCCCAAGGGACCTACACCAGCGATATTGCGCTCCCCCGGGTCTCCAGGTTCTCTGCCTCATTCCTCTTCGGGTTTGACCTCCCTTGACACCCCCTCTGGGCCTCACACCCCTTACCGTGACCGCCCTCTGGATTCGGACTCTGTGGATTTCGATTTCTGGGGGAGATGAGTATTCTACTCAGCACGGATCTCTCTTTCAATTGCAGCCCATCAGGCCCACAGCAGGTTCTTGTAGTCCAGGCTAAGATAGGTCCTAGCCTCAATGCCTGATTCGGAGGAAACCAGGCAAGCCATTGTCCTGTCTGCACAGGGCCTGGAGCTAGCAAGGCACCAAGCAGGGGCATGCTATGATGCCAGCGAGGTGGCATCCAGAGTGGTAGGGACAGCGATCTGCCTTGAGTGGATGGCATGGCTTCGCCTATCCCGGTTATCGCCCCTGGCCCCCGGCATAGGGTGATTTATTCCGCGTACCCGAGAACCCATCTTTTCTCCCGAAGGGTGAAACGGCGGCTTTCAGGGCGCCTCCTTCCCCGACGGGGGGTCCGCCCTCACCCAGACCAGTTGCAGGCCTGTAAGGGCTCTCCCCTTCAGTGTCTCACACACTGGAAGCTAAGGGACCTAGTCCCTTGGGGTAATTCAGGGCCCCCTTCGGGGGGCTCGGTACTCACCCACTAGTGATGAATGGTGAAGATTGACACAGATAACATATCAAAATTACGTACCTACCATAATTGTTGATCTTTCTGTGTATCTTCACCATTCATCACTAAATCCCACCCTCCTTCTCCCTGTGGGCCTCAATCTCTGGACTCCGTCCTCCCCCCTGTGTGTCTTCTAGGGAGTCTTTTGTGTGTCTTCTAGGGAGTCTTTGGGCCCCCCCCCCCCCTCTCAGTATATTTTATTTTTGGACTCGGCATTTGAGCTCAGATTTTCTCCCCCATGCCATATTGGCTGTTTAAAATCCCCCTCTTTTGGGAGGGAGAGGGGAGAGTTTGAGACACACCCTCAGCCTGCACTCTCTTGTTGGTTGGTCTACTAGACCTAGGCTGCTTTAAAGTTGTGGCTTGGCCTCCTGCAGCTGAACCTTGATAGTCCAGGGCTGGACTATCGTCTTCTAAAAATCACAATGTGCAGCTCCGCTCCTGGGGGTGTGCTACTCTTTTTTTCCTCTCCTTCCCTCTCTTTCTTCTCCTTCCAGAGACTGAGGCCCCTCACTCCCCAATTTCCTATTTTAATCTCTTCTTCTGTCTCCTCTGTCATTTTTTTCTCCTTTTAGTTCATTATTCCTTTCCTTTTGTCTATCCCTTAGGCTCTCTTGCCTCAACCCACCCTCCCTTCCTTACACTCTCCGGCATGTCAGAACTGGGGCTGGGGCGGAGTCGACTGCAGCTAACGGCCAACCCTCAAGTGCCATGTGAAACGTCAGCCTCGAGGGCGGTGCTGGCCCAGCGTCAACTCCACCCATAGGAAAAAAATAAAAAGTCTCCTGTGGGGTCCTAGATCAGGCGCTATACCCACTAGTGATGAATGGTGAAGATACACAGAAAGATCAACAATTACGGTAGGTACGTAATTTTCATTTCTATCTAGATAGAACAAAAGAAATTCACAAGGCTGGTGTCATGCCTTTGCCACTGTTTTACTATGACACAGGTCAAGTTGGAAGGCAGAGTGTACGCTCACTCAACCAGAGCAGTCGTGGCATCTCTGGCAGAAATCCACAACGTGCCCATTGCAGATATTTGCAATGCGGCTACTTGGAGCTCCATGCATAGTTTCGTTAAGCACTACGCCTTGGATGTCCATGCCAGATGACATCTGTCGTTTGGCAGGACTATTCTTAATGGATTTCTGTCTTAAGTATGTGAGTTCTTTATTTCCTGCCACCCGTCTCGGGGAATTATTTAGCTCAGTACTCTCCCATTAGTGTGAATGAGTGGTGGAGACTTTATGTCCAGTAAGATATGGAAATTACGTACCTACCGTAATTCTTGATCTTCTTGGACAAAGTCTCCACCACTCATTCACATGCCCACTTACCATCCCCCGAGCTCACTTCTCTGATCTTCCCTTGTCAATCTTCACCATTCATTACTTCCTGGGTGTAAGCCGGACGCGCGCACCCGTCACGGAGCTTTTTTTTTTTTTTTTTTAAAGTTGCCTAACGCCCCCTCGAGGCGGCGTCATGCGCGGCGTAATGGAACCGACTCCTCCTCCAACTCAGTTCTGTTTCTCCCGCCCGCCGAGGCAGCACCTGTTTCGAGCGCTCCATATTTGACCGCGTCACATCTCTTTCCACACCGACGCCAATCGGTAAGACCGCTTCTTTTTATGTCTAAAGCGGCGCCGGTGTGCTTTCCTACTGTTTTTCTTGTTGATTTCAAGGCGTCCGGTTCCGAGCTAAATGTGTTTCAAGACGGCGCGCCCCTATGCGTCGCGGTGTTACTGTGGCGGCATTTCTCCGTCTGGACCGGCATGACGTTTGTCTTCGTTGCCTGGGACCCAACCGCATGCATGGATTAGATGCGGCCTGTTTCTCCATGGACGCGCCGTGTCCCCGAAGTCCGCAGCGTTCAAGCTGGCAAAGCCCGCCCGACCTTCGGGGACGGCGGCCGCTCAAGGGATTCTCAGGTAAGGTCTCTAGGCCCTTCCCGGGTCCCCTCCGGGCCTGCTCACGATCTGAGGAGGAGGGGTCTCCCGTCTTTTCTTGCGAGGAGGAGGCCCTTCAGCGGTGTCGAGGCGTCAGAGTCCCTCCCAGGGTCACGGCGCGACACCGCCTCGGCAGTCACCTCTTGAGTGCAGGCTCCCCGTGGCGAGGCCCCGACTTTTGGGCCTGGCTCGGGTGGACCCTCGACGCCGCCCGCCGGGCGCCGCTTAGGATCGGCGCGGTTGGCGCCGTGATCAAAGGTGGCGCTGTTGGCGGTGCAGCTGGGCACGGTGCGTTCGGCGGCGCCCGATGGACAAGCGGCGCCGTCGGCCCAGTGCGCCCCGCTTCGGCGCGCCGGTGCCGTGGGCCTTGTCCTTCCTCCAGGCGGTGCCGGCCTTGCGGCGCCTGCTGGGGAGTGGAGCTAGGCCTGGCTGCTACGGCGTGAAGGAGGCGGCGCCTCCCCTGGTACCGGGGCCGTTCATGCCCGTAGCGGCTCAGGGACCCCTGGGTGGCCAGCATTGAGGTCCTGCTGATCTCGTCCTCCTCGGAGGCGATGATTCAGATGTGGACCCATCCTGGCACCCCACTCCTCGGAGTCTGGGTCCCGGTGGCTAGAGGTGCCAGGCGGCACAGCGGGCCCTCCTCTGTCCCCCTTCGCGTCTCCCTGAGGGTTCCCGGCTGGGGTGGCGGAGCCCCGGGGCAGGCGTGGGGTGACGAGGGGAGGCTCCTCTGAGGCCCGGTGACAGCTACCTTACGGGGTGCTGTTGCCCTCTCTAGGGACAGGGGGACGCTCTGGTCGAGGAGGAGGGCCCTCTCGGAGTCCGAGGGGTTGAGGGGCAGGGGGTCTGCTGCTCGGTCTTCCTTGGCCACTCCAGGGGGGGTGGCCAGGAGCCGAAGTGCAGAGCCTCGCCCCTCCCTCCAGGGTTCTAGGGTGTCCTCCGGCGGCGTTTGTGCAGACTGCCCTTCTGGATCCATGCAGTCCCGGCGTCGTCATAGGGGAGGTTCTCCCCCAGGGCTCTTCCAGGCTCCGCTTCCCCAGAGTTCCGTTCTGCGGCCTGGTCTGATATCCGGGATCCCTCTTTCCAGGGCCCCTTTCCCCGGATTCCAGAGCCCTTGCAGAGAGCAGTTACCTCGCGGTGCCCCCCTCCCATCTTCTGCTTCACCACCCCGCCTCCCAGGCCATGTCGGTCCTACGGGTCCGTTATCCTGGGGGCAGTTCAGGGGTTCTGCGGCGGCCTTCCCCTCATATGTTAGATACATGCATGAGCGGGTCTTTCGACTCTCCCCACCGCCGCAGGAATCCTCTGGGCATTCCAGTTCCCCATCATCCTCGTCTCCCTCCTCCGAGGGAGAGGAACCCCCTGCTCATCTGTCCTCCGATGCTGATTTCACAGAATATCAGCGTTTCCTCTCGAGGATGGTGAGGGATCTCCGGATTTCCTACGCTCAAGAGACAATAACGAGAGGAGCCGTGAATTCTTGGTGAATTCAGTGCCCAGCATCTGGTGGTACCTTCCTGGCTCTATCCCTTCCAGGAGGCGCTCATCCGGTCATGGCAGTCCCTGCCGCTTTTCCCCAGCCCCGCGGACTGCCAGCGTAGGTATTGTGCCCCTCTGAGTCTCTAGGTTCCCTTCCCAACCCGTCCTCAGGTTTGGTATACCTGGATACTCCTTCTACGCCGCTGTTTGGCGCACGACCGCCCACCGGATTCGGACTTCTCCAGTTCGACCGCTAGCTAAGAGTGTCTTCTTCTTCTCAGGCGAAAGTGCATGTATTGCATCACATCAGGCTCACCACGCTGCCTACAACCGGCATCTGTGGTCGATGATGTCCCAGCTGCTGGCATCTATGCCTGATACGGAGCAAACCAGACAAGCCGCTGCCCTCTCCGCGGTAGGCCTGGAGCTGGCAAGACACCGCCAAGGGCATCTTATGACGCCAATGAGGTGGCTTCCAGGCTTGCGGGGACAGCGATCTGCATCAGGCGGACAGCATGGCTTCGTCTTTCCAAGTTGTCACCCCTGGCCCGGCGTAGGGTGATTCACTCCGCCTTCCGGGGGACCCGTCTTTTCTCATCCAGAGCTAGGAGACTTTTACAGGGGCTCCCTCCGTCTCCTCGTCCTCGGGAGGCACCTCCTAGCTCTTCTCCCACTTAGGCTTTCTGAATAAGCCAGGGTCTTCTCCTGTTTCTCACCAACAGAAGGCTGGGGGTCTTGTTCCCTCAGGGTATGGCCTCTTCCCCCTCCAGGGGAAGAGGAGCTTGGTACTCACCCAGGAAGTAATGAATGGTGAAGATTGACAAGGAAGATAGGAAAATCACACTCACCGTAATTCTTGATCTTCTTGTATCTTCACCATTCATTACTTACACCCGCCCACCATCCCCTCAGTGGCCTCTTCCTGTGGCTTCTCCACCTCCCGCTCCTTCCTCTCTCTGCATTTATATAAAATATAGGAAAATTGCTTCATTTTCCAAAAAAAAAAAATAACAAAAGTAAAAAAAAAAAAAAAAAATCTCTGAAGTTAAATCCAGAAAATTATTTACTCTAAGATTCATGGGCCATCTAGTGGATTGCATTGGCGATCAGACTGCACAACTATCTCTTGCTATTCTTATGGCAAGATACCTCTGGGGTTGTTTGGCCTGGCTCAGGCTATTCAGTTTTGATCCTGCAATCCCGTGTTCAGATAGTTGCCCTGAAATCTAATCCCCCTCTATTCTTGCCTTGCAGAGCAGAGAACAAATACGCCTGTTCCTTTCTCTTCTAAAAAAAAAAAATGCTGAGGAACTCTCTCCGACTGCTATAGGCATCTTGGTATCTGGGTCATGCATCTAGTAAAAAAAAAAAAAAATTTTATCTGTAAAAAAAAAAAAAAAGAAAAGGAGAAATCAAACAAGAAGGCAAATGAGAAGGTAGGCTATCCTTCTCGCTGTTTTGCTAAGTGGTTTCTCCCTTTAAGTGTCCTCCTGGACAATTTTTACAGTAGAGCTCTACTGACCATATCCAATCTTAGCCAGCCTAAGCCTTGGCCGGCCTTAGCCAGTCAGTCTGGGTCCCGTTTCTTTCTTGGAACGCCTGAAAGGCTTACATTTTCCATTTCTAAACCCCTGAGCAGCGCTCTCATGCTGCGGGGGTTTTATTCTTCCCTCCTCGGCTGTCCTCCAGTTAAAGGCCTTCCACGGCCAGGAGCCCGAGGTGGGTGTCAAGAACAATGGCATGTTGAAGATGAGGACTATGCCCTTCTGAGTCTGTCTAGCGGGTTCGGTGAACCTTCTCTTCAGCTCTATCTCCGGGGATTCTTGCTTCCCTTTAGTCGAAACCTTCAGCTATAAGCTAACTATGCCTTGGGCATTCTGGTCCCTTCAACATCCCATCTCTCTCTTCTCTTTCTTCTTCTTCTGTTTTCTCATTTCCTTACTCATCTCTCCTCCTAGAGTCGCCCAGTAAGGAGGCCCTGCACTCCTAGGCTAGGATGTTCTTATCTCCTCTGTCCTTCCTCCATTGGCTTATTCCTTTTCAGTTCATTCTTCCTTGCTTTGCTATCCTCGGCTATCTTGCCTCGCTATCTATATTTTCTGCTTTCATTTTGCCTCTCCGGCTCACAGAACTGAGTTGGAGGAGGAGTTGAGTCGCTACTAACGCGCCGCGCTGATGCATGACGCCGCCTCGAGGCGGGGCCGTAGCAACTTTAAAAAAAAAAAAAAAAAGCTCGCGTGACGGGTGCGCCGCCTCCGGCTTACACCCAGTAAGTAATGAATGGTGAAGATACAAGAGAAGATCAAGAATTACGGTAGGTACGTAATTTTCCTTTTTTGGTCTTCACTCCCTCAGTGGCTGAGCTGTAAAGACTTTATTGTTGACCCTTCTTACACGGGTCATTCAGACTATCTTATGTCCAATTGTTTTGTTAGTCCTTCTAAGTTAGTTACACTGCACCTCCTCTGAAAAAAAGGTACTAAGGCAGTTGGAGGGTCGACGCAGAGATAGTCATTACTGCATGAGCCGGGACTCTCTGTGCCACTTCCTCACGGCTCCATCTCAGGCACCAACCCTCCTGAACAAGTTTGCTCCCGCTGGGTCCTAGTGCTCCGGCGAACTCCCATTAGTGTGAATGACGGTAGGTACGTAATTTCCATCTCTTGCTAGCCCTACTTCTGGGCCAGCTGGAGCGCCTCATGTAGGGGAGGGCACTCCACCTCCAGCTGTCTTTCAGGAGTCCACTGCGGGGTGTCAGTTGCCTCAGCTGATGACAAGGAAGAGGGCTCTCTTGGAGTCCGGAGGGTTTGGGGGTTTAGATTCAGGGCGGCGTCCTTTTCTTGAAACCCGTTGGGGTTCGGGGAGAAGTCGCAGCACTTGTCTGACCTTCTCCCCCGATGTCTCCTCGGGAGGGCCTTCACCTACAGAGGTTAGGGGCCACCCTTATGGGCTCATGTGGCCCCAGTTGCCTCGTGGGGGAAATTCTCTTGTTGGGCTCAGTTCTGGCTACTCCAGCTCGGTTGAGTGGCCTTCATCTGCTGGAACCACCAGATCTCCTCCTCCTCCTCCTTTGAGGTCTCCCGGCGGGTCCCCTAGCCTGGGCAGAGGCCATGCCCTTCCTCATAGGTGCCTGGCTCCCTTGCCTCTGCCAACCCATTCCCCAGGTCATTCCGGTCCTACGGGGCCCCTCACCTGGGAGCAGTTCAGGTCCACAGCTGCACTGTTCCCCCCCTTACTTCCAGTTCATGGACCAGGAGGTGTTTCACCACTTCCCTGTGCAGCCAGAACCTGACTCTCCAGGTTTTTCGGCTCCCTCGTCTTCCTCTTCTGAAGGAGAGGACTCTTATGTCCACCTTTCCCTGGTGGCTGAGCTTTCCGGCTATCAGCACTTCCTGACAGGGTTGCTCGACGAGCTCCATATTTCCACCCTTGGCGAACGCAATCTTGACTGGTCAGCATGTGCCTTTTTAGGCGAGTTCAGTGCGGACAACTTGATGGTTCCCGCCTGGCCTAATCCCTCTCGGGAGGCATCATACCGGGCCTGGCAACGTCCCTCAACCCTAGCACCAGCCCCGAGGAACTTCCGCCAAAGGTACTGTGCACCCCTTGGGTCTTCAGGAGCCATGCCTCACCCCCTGTCAGGCATGACTCTCCTGGACACACCCACTGGGCATAGAAGCCCAAGGTGTGATCGACCCCCAGAATCCGACTCAGCTGAGTTTGAATTTTGTTGGAGGAGAGCTTTCTTGACATGCCTCCTTTTGTGTATTTCAGCTCATCAGGCTCACCATGCTGCCTACGACAGGCACTTGTGGTCTCTGCTAGGTCAGATCCTAGCTTCTTTGCTTGATTCAGAGGCAACCAGACAGGCCATTGCCCTCTCCGCACATGGCCTGGAGCTAGCGAGACACTAAGCAAGGGCATCTTACAATGCCAATGAGGTGGCATCCAGGTTGGCGGGTATGACTATCTGCATGAGGCAGATGGCATGGCTTCATCTCTTTTGGTTATCACCCCTGGCCAGGTGTAGGGTAACTGCTCTCTCTTTCCGGGGAACCTATCTTCTAGGAGCATGGATATGCTGTTCATCCACACTGCTTGGCATGTCCCTTCCACTTTAAATCTTGACGAAGTCTTCAAGCTGGCTCCTCCCACCCACCCACCGGGTGGTATATACCTCAGCTCCGCCCATGATGCCAGATCTTCCTTTCTGCTGGAAGATACAGGTTCCCTTGTGCTCTCAGCATTTCGTATGCCCTGGCTTTCAAATTGTTGGTTTTAGTGAAAATCAAACTCGTTCGAGTTAGCGAGCGCACTTTCGTCGCATCGACTATGGAGGACAAATCTTCCCCAGGATATTGCCGGTGCCCCTGTGGCCAGGAGATGTCGTGCACCGATCCCCACCTCACGTGCGTTTACTGCCTAGGTGTCGGACATGACACCTCGTCATGCAGTTTTTGCTTGGCCTTCCATCCCAACATCCTGGACAACTGCAAGGCATGCCTGAAGTTGGGGAGACTGGAAAAGAGAAACCCACCAGTGAAATCGAAGGAGGCTAGGTGGGCAGTTTCCGCGGCCACAGGCTACGCTGAACAGCTGGAACAGATGAAGGCATTCGAGGAGGAAGCAGCTCGTGCTTCGGCCAATCAAAGCTTCTTCGTCCCACTGAACCTAGGCTCCACCTTTACGGGCTCCTTCAGTGAGATGTGCCAGTCTCTTCCCCACTCGGGGTGAGGCGCCCTCGGGCTCACACTCCTCCCACTCTCAGAAGAGGGAGAAGGACCCGGTGTCTTCATCTCGACGGAGACGCTCTTGGGACTGGGAGAGGTCCGAGTCCCAAGAACACGCGCTTTCGACCTCGGTCGAGATCGCAACCTTAGCCGCTGGCTTTTTAGGCCTTCCATCTGGCCAAGGGACCGAGGACGTGGCTGACGAGGTCAAAATTATCCTCAACCCCATCGACCCCCTGTCACCGGCTGTGTCCGACGACTCGTTGGAAAGGACTCCGGTCCTGGTCTTTCCGGATGAGGAGACCCAGCCAGCCGGTGTCCCCATCAAGGAACCGGTCTCAGACCCCTGGGTCTTACCGATCCCGGTGTCTCATGATCGACCGAGTCGGCCTCCCCTATCTTGGTCTCGGTCCAGGACCCCCTTGGATGATCAACCGAGGAAGAGCCATAAGCACTCAAAAAAGAGGCGATGCCACAGGTCCTTATCCTCCTCGGATGAGGAGAGGCTCCGGCAGAAACTCCGTCAGCACTAGAAGACCTTATGTGGCAGCAGCTGATCTTGACCGGGCAGAAGCTGGCTCCGCCACCTACCCTGGCCATCACTTGGCTCTCGCCTCCTAGGCCAAAGCCGACCCCTTGGAACCAAAGCCCTCAGTTCCTCCATCGGTGAGGCCAGGCCATCTTCCAGTTAGGCCTACTCCGGTATCTCCACCAATTCAGGTGGCACTACCACCTAAACAGCCTGAGGGAGGGACGCCCTCGAAAGAGTACCAACAGGACACTGGGCTTCCCCAACATCTGTCGATAACAGTCACCCCGGACCACCCTCGGCAGATCGAGGGTGACTTAGGCAGTAGACCGCTATATCATGACTCTTCGGACTTGGATGTCACTGGCTTGCACTCACATCCTGGGGATGAGGAGTTGTCGGTCTGCGCAGGGATGGAGGAAGACCCTTCCTCTTTCCAGGGCATTCTCCTCCTCCTCATCTCCAATTCCACCAGAATGCCCCTGGAGCCTATCCAGAAAAATGCGGAGTATCCTCTCACAGACATTCTTAAGAGAGGGATACCCTGATGGAGGCCTTTCCAGTGGCCGAGGCCATTGTTGACCTGGCCCTTGAACTTTGGCAGCGTCCTGCCTCCTGCCCAGCACCATCGGCCCGCATGGCCCACAAGTACGCGGTGCCCATGGGGTCCCTTGCGTGGTTTACAGAGCACCCTTCGGCCGAGAGCCTGGTAACCGCCTCTGTGTTCAGGCATACTGGTAGTTCGGCCGACACAGACCAACCTCTGGACGAGGAGTCCAAGAATATGGACCACTCTGCCCGTAAGGTCTACACGGGCTCTTCTGTGGGCCTTCCAGGCCAGCTTGGCTGTCATGGCACACTTCTCTCATGCCCTTCTTGGGTCATTAGATGAGGTCCTCCCTCATCTCCTACCGGACATGCAGACAGTGGTCAAGCAGGTCCGTGACCGGGCCATGCTGCTGCTAAACAGCAGCTCCAGAAGGCCTTGGATATCGGGGATTCTTGTGCCCATTCGCTGGCAGTTGCAGTGGCCTCTTGCTGCAGGGCTTGGCTGAGGCTTTCCTCCTTCCTGGCAGATACTCAGCATAAGCTTGCTGACGTGCCCTTAGTGGGTACCGACTTGTTTGGTCGAGGAGTGGCTGGTCACCTTCAGCGTATAGAGCAGTCCAATGCCACCTTGGATGCTACTTCTGCCAAGAACCAGCAGAAGAGAAAGAAGAAGCCATTTCAGCACTCTTCCCCTGCAGTCTGGCAGCACTCCTATCAGGGAGGACAGCAGCATCAACAGCAACAGCAACAGCAGCAGGCTCAAGCTTGGCTCCCTCGGCCCAAGCAGGGTCCTCAGCAGCCCCATAAAGGAGGCTGAGGCTCAGGTCCTGGAGCCTCCTCCTCCTCTTCTAAGCCTGCTCAGTGACGGATTGGGGGTGGCCACCCCTACACCTGTCACGGTAGCTCTGGGTCCTAATGTGGGGGGTCGGCTCCACCACTTCCTTTCCGCCTGGTCCACTATCACTTCGGACAGGTGGGTTCTCAAAGTGGTCGGTCAGGGACTGCCTCTAGAATTTGAGCAGTACCCTCCCAACTGAGCCCGCACGCCTAGGGAGGAACGGATTTCCGCATGGACCCAGTCGGCTCTTCGAGACGACGTAGCTCAGCTCCTCCACAAGGAAGCAGTAGCTCCAGTGCAGGATCCTCCCAACAGACCCAGGCTTTGTTTCCAGGTACTTCCTGGTGCCCAAGCGGATGGGGGTTGGTGCCCCATCCTAGATCTCCATGACCTGAATCAATATCTCAGGTCCTGCACCTTTCGGATGGTCACTCTGAACCATGTCATACCATCCCTGGAGTGAAAATGTAGTCCTGTTCACCGGATCTACAGGACGCGTTCTTTCATGTCCCAATCCATTCATCCCATCAGCGGTTCCTCCGCTTCAGGGTCGAGGGGACCCTGTACGAGTTCCAAGCCATGCCGTTCGGCCTGTCATCAGCCCCATGGGTCTTCGCCAAATGCATTGCAGTGGTGGCAGCCCACCTTCGGCGTCGAGGAGTCAGAATCTACCCTTATTTCGATGATTGGCTCTTGGCAGGTTCCACCCAACAGGAGGTGGAGCGGTCCAGGGATCTGGCCCTCGAAACCTGCTCCCAACTCGGCCTCCTGATCTACGAGACCAAGTCGGAACTCGTGCCTTCTCAGGTGACAGGCTTCATTTGGGCAGAGCTCGACTCTTGTCAAGCCAGAGCTTGGCTTCCGGCGGACAGGGCAGAGGTTCTTTCCTCCTTTGTCCAATCATTTCTGGTTGGGCATTTGTGCCCTGCCCGGGACTTTCTGCGCCTTCTGGGTTACATGGTGGCGTGCACCTCAGTGGTCCGATGGGCCCGGTGGCACATGCGCCCCCTCCAATGGGAGCTGGCCGCCCAGTGGACTCAGCGATATGGTCACTTCGACCAGCTGATCACTGTAATCCAGAAGATGTGGGACGCTCTCCAGTGGTGGACTGCCCCAGACCGGTTGCAGTAAGGAATCCCGTTTGTCCGCCCCGAGCCAACGGTCATCCTTATGACCAATGCGCCTCTCATGGGCTTGGGAGCCACATGGGGGACAACAAGGCCCATGGGTTCTGGACCCCCGAGAAGTCCCGATGCCACATCAACCTGTTGGAGCTCAGAGCAGTCAGACTGGCACTGTCAGCTTTCGCTTCTCAGCTCCAGGGTCAAGTGGTTCAAGTCCAGACGGGCAATACCATGACCATGTACTACCTCAACAAGCAGGGCAGCATGCACTCCCGTCTGCTTTGCAAGGAGGCGCTCCGCATCTGGACCCTTGTAAGCCGGTTGGAGGCAGATCTCCTAGCCATCCATGTGGCAGGAGCCTCGAACCAGCTGGCGGATGCTCTCAGCCGCATAGGCCAGACATCCCACGAGTGGTCTCTCCATCCAGAGTTAGCTTACAGCCTGCTCTTCCATTTGAGCAAACCGATGGTGGACCTCTTTGCCTCCAGGGAAAGCAACAAGCTGAGGCTGTATCATGCCTGCCCCCTCAGCAGGGCTCGCTGCAGGGGGATGCCTTCTCGAGGCCATGGACCCCAGGCCTCCTCTGTGCCTTCCCTCCATTTTTCTTGATCCCCAAGGTGTTACTCAAGGTGAGGAGGGACATGGCGAAGGTGATTCTGGTAGCCCCAGATTGGCCGCGCCAGTTCTGGTACCCAGATCTCCTCAGCCTCAGCTGCAGGCCCCCGGAGCGGCTTTATACACGCCCGGACCTGATATCTCTGAACCAGGGGAACGTCTTCCATCCAGACCTTCAATCTCTGTACCTCACAGCCTGGTACCTGAGCACCTAGAGTTCCAGGCTTTGGGTCTTTCCGAGGATGTCTACACCATGGTGGAGGCATCTTGAAAGGAATCGACCAGGAAATGTTATGCCTTCAAATGTAAAAGGTTTTCCATTTGGTGTCGGGGTAAGGGTCTGGACCCCTCATCCTGTTCTGTGGCTAACATTCTCGACTAGCTTTGGTCTCTCGCCAAAGGGGGTCTACGGTCATCGACCATTAGGGTGCACCTGGCAGGCATTTCTGCTTACTGGGCGCGGGCCGTTCAGCTGACATTGGCACAGGAGACAGTGGTCTGGCGCTTTTTCAAAGGCCTGGATCACATAACCCCTCTGGTGCGTGAACCTCCACCTCCATGGGATCTGTTGCTGGTCTTGGCAAAGCTCATGGGTAAGCCATTCAAACCCATGCACAAGTGTGAGCTGTCACACTTGTCATGAAGACAACCTTCCTGGTGGCTATCCGTCAGCCAGAAGGACAGGAGGCTCAGGCGTTTCACAGGGACAAAGTTGTCTTGCACCACAACGAAATTCCTTCCGAAGGTGGTGTCAGAGTTTCACCTTAACCAGGTGTTGACTCTGCCAGTATACTACCCTAATTACACCTCTGACTCCGAGTACAGGCTCCATACTTTGGACCTGAGACGTGCACTCTCCTATTATAAGGAGAGGACGGCATAAATTCGCGGAAAGATTCGCCAGCTGTTTGTCACCTACGCTGAAGCTGCTTCTGGCAGACCTGCAGCGAAGCAGACTATTGCAAGATGGATTACATCATGCATAGGTCTGTGCCGACCTGGTGGCACTGAGGGTTGAGGTGCTGGATGCCACACCTCGCGTCACGCTGGCGACCTGGGTTCGGGAACGATCCTGGGGAGCCAGAGGTCGGAGGGGAGGGGAAGGAAGAGATCGAGTGTCCATGGGACTGCTCCCTCTTCCCTGGGGAGGGATGGGGATGCGACTGCTCGCAGTGCGCTCTCTGGCGGTGGCCGGAGGGAGCCCAGTGTAGCGTCGTGGCGTATGCTGGGGGTGGAGCCACAGCAGCACATTGCCATGACAGCCGGGCTCCACAGGGGACTCACAGTCAAGAAATGCCTCCCTCCTCCCACTGATAGGCAAAGGTGCCTCCCACCCCGGGATCACACTCCTAGAAGTTGGGCACGGCTATCCGTAAGTCCGGCTCCTCAAGACCCGGTCTCAACACTATAAGATAGAGCGCCCTGGGTGGGGGCGGCCCATCAGGAGGGTAGACCGGGGAATGCCCGGTGTCGAGGGAGAGGGGACTAGTCGTTGCCATGCAAGGAGGTAGAATCTAGGATGGGAGGTCGCCGGAGAGAGTTCAGTGGGGCTCAGGGAGGGGAAGGAAAAAACAGAGTTCGGAAAAAAAAAATGCATAGGTCTGTGCTATGAGTTGGCGGGCAAAGAGCCACCCAGAGGAATAAGAGCTCATTCAACCCGCCATACTTCTGTATCGGTGGCTGCTTCCAGGGACATCCCTATCCAGAAGATCTGCTGGGCTGCTACCTGGAAGTCAGCAAACACCTTTATCACCCACTACCACGTCGATCTTGAGTCATGCCGGGATGCTGGTTTTGGGGCCTCGGTTCTCCTATCTCTGTTTCTCAAGTAGAGGGTGTGCTCCTTGCCTCCCTGTTCCTGGAGAACTGCTTGGAGTCTGCCAAACATTGTGGATGAACAACATGTCCACACTTCTGGAAGAACAGGTTACTCACCTGTAACAGTAGATCTCACTTCGAGAGGGCTCTTACAGTAGGTAATTACATATAGGACTGAAGCTGGCAGGCGTCAGGACCCCACGGAAAAATTTCTAGCTAGCAGTCTCTGGTGGGGGATCACCTCCACGTCAGGTGACAGGCGTCAAGCGTCGGTTTAAAGCGGTCCCCATGCCGCCTTCCAGTTCTTTCCGCTGTTTGCTTCGACAGCGCTCGCGATTAAGTTCCACTGCTAGTCAGTCCGTCGCGGTAGTTATACTGTCGTTTTCTATTTTTCTAAGATATTCGTCAGGATTCTTTTACCTGCCGTGTATTTCGTCCCCTACCATGTCCGAGCACAAGAACAAGTGCAACTCGTGCGCACAACCTTGCTTCCAGCGGGCTAAGATCTGGTGTCATGGGGCGGAGCCGAGGTATATACCACCCGGGTGGGTGGGAGGAGCCAGCTTGAAGACTTCCAGCAAGATTTAAAGTGGAAGGGGACATGCCAAACAGTGTGGATGAACAACATATACCACTCCTAGAACTGTTGTTACAGGTGAGTAACCTGTTCTTTTCTCCCGTAGGGTGAGGTAAGAGCTTCAAGAGCGCCTTCCCTCTCCTACTAGGAGAACCTCGCCTCACCCAGACCAGCCTCAGGCCTAGCCAGGCCTGCTAGGGTTCCCTCCTCTGATATCTCCCCCACTGGAAGCTGAAGAACTTTGTCCCTTAGTGAGGTTCTGGCCCCCCTTCGGGGGGGGGGGGCTCGGTAATCACCTAACAGTGATGAATGGTGAAGACTGACACAGACAAGATATGAAAATTACATACCTACCGTAATTTCTGATCTTTCTGAGTATCTTCACCATTCATTGCTGAATCCTGCCCAGCTTCCCTTCTCAGGCTTCAGTCTCTGGGCGATTCTCCTCCTCCCTGTTTGTCTCCCACTTGGACCTTGGTCCATTTCCAGCACCTCCTACCCCCTTCCCTCTTGGGGTTGGGGTTGGGGTTTTTTCCTCTGGGTGGACAGACTGGGAGGATCCCTGCTGTTGGGAGTCTCCAGAGCCCCCTGTTAGCCCAGGTAAGTCCTGGGATTTTTCCTGCTTCCTCTAGTGTCTCTTGAGGGAGTCTGGTAGGAGGAGGGAGCTCTGGTGTTTCCCTTAGTTGTCCTTCCCTCCAACCATCTGGTGTCTCCATTATGGTTACTTTTCCTCTCCTGATTCAAGGAGAATATATTATTATACCTCTCCAGTTCCTCCACTGGAGGTGGCTTCCCTCGATAACTAAATCTCAGTCCCTTGGGGTTGTTCTCCAGGGCGTTTAAGGTAGTTCTTCTGCTTCAATCCATATCGCAGGAAGGGGAGGCACCAACCCATCCTTAGTCCTCTGGATTCTTCTGCTCCTGTAAATGGGTGCCATCCTTCTGTTCCAAAGCCTTGTATCCATCCTCTGGCCTGTCTGGTTTGACCTGGGACATAACTCCTCCGGAGCAGTCCAAGGCAATGCCTCGGGGGCAGTGTCTCCTCTTCCTCCCTCCTTCATTTCTCTCTCCTCCTATCCCTCCATCTTCCACCCCTCCCTTCTTGCCCAGACATTGGGGCCCTCCTGTCCGAATCCCTTAGGCTTTCTTCTTTTATGTCCTCTTTTTGGCTTATTCCTCCTTTCAGTTTTACATCCTTTCCTTTTGCTGGCCCTCTGGCTCCCTTGCCCACCCTCTAACCCTACTTATTTCTCTGTCTCTCTCTCTCTCTCTGTGGCATGCAGAACTGGGGCTGAGGAGGGGTCAACGGCGGTTACTGGCCAACCCGCGAGCGCCACGTAATATGTCAGCCTTGAGGGCAGCGCTGTCCCGATGTCGACTCCTCCCATTGCAAAAAAAAAAAAGCTCCCGCGGGGTCCTGATCCTCCAACAGTGATGAATGGTAAAGATACACAGAAAGATCAGAAATTATGGTAGATACGTAATTTTCATTTGGGACTGGTAATTGGAGGATGGGGAGACCACTGGCACCAGGGAATTTTATTTTTCATACTGGGCTGGCGATCCGGAGGGGGGGACCACTGGCACTAGGGAATTTTATTTTTCATATGGGGATAGGGAAGCACTGGCACCAGGGAATTTCATTTTTAATTTGAGGCTGGTGATTGGAGGGTGGGGTGGGGGACTACTAGCACCTGGGATAGCTACGGCTGTCCTGACTGGGGGTGGGGGCTAGGCTGTGCTACCTGCCTCTGCTACCCATGCAAATGGTCCCTTATTGCCTTGCATGCCCAATGGGCTCATTTGCATGGGTACCTGAGAAAACTGTATATAGCACTCCAGCACTATCAATTCTTTGGGCCAACTTTGGGAGCCATGTTAGGGTGGCTCTCCGTGACTTCACGCTGCCCCGACATAGCCCTACTTTTATTCTGGTAGCACCTGACTGAAGATAGCATCTTCAGACCCCTGGGCAATTGCTTTATGAAGATCTTTGTGACTGTTGAGAATACTCATGCTGTTACCTCTACCATTATCGCCTGAGTATCATGACCATTCTCAAGATTTTCAGGAGATGGGGATCAGGTTTCTGGGTGCCTGAGCATTAACCTAAAACTCTAACAAAGGTTTTCATCCTTCTTAATCTCCACCAAGGTCCTTATCCTTTAAAAAGGCAGGGACAGGAGCGCTAATGAGCACCGAATAGAATGGATGCAATCCTCCGCACTTCTGCTCTAAAAGCTTTAAAATTTGTATTTTGACAAAGTTTTACAAATTTAAAACTAGTGCATTTGTTGCAGAAATTCCTACCGACCATGAATGAGTACCTAATCATGGACAAAAATACCAGAAATGCCTCCAAATCTGAGAGTAAAAAATCGGGGCCAAATGACATGCTAAACAATGGCGGGCCGGGAACTATATCACTGTCGGCTGCCGAGATCACGGTGTTAAGCCGGGTGATGACGGAGCAAGTTTTGCAGGGATTGAACCCATGTTTGGACACGTTTGAATCCAAAATAGCCACACTTGCCTCCGAGCTGGGAAATCTGACATGGCATATTTCGGATGTTGAGCAATGGGTTTTCAGACCTGGAAGACGCCATATATTAGGTCCCTGACAGAGTGGTGGCCTTAGAGAAGGAAGTAGAACATCTCCGTAAGGTGGTGGATTACCAGGAGAATTATAATAGAAGGAGCAACTTGAGGATCCACGGGCTGCTGGAGGGCAAAGAGGGCAGAAATGTTTCTGAGTTTTGCACAGTGACTCTTCCTAAGTTGCTTGGCATGTCTCCTAAAAACGGGCACCTGAAAATCGAGTGAGCCCATAGAGCACTGGCCCCATGCCCCCAGAAAGTCAGCCTCCAAGATAGATTCTTTCATCTTCACAACTTTCAAGATAGGCAAGATGTGATGACTGCTTACAGGATGAAAAGAGAGAGAAGTTTTGAAGGGGCAAAACTTGCGCTTCACCAAGACCTCTCTCAGTGTGTTCAGAAAAAGAAACAACTGTTCAGTGCTGCCATGAATATGTTAAGGGAGCGTGGCATAGAATTTTTCATGACCTACACCGCAACAGTCAGTGTACATCCCGAAGGAGTCAGCTACTCATTTTGGGAGCTGGGCAAGCTTAAGGCTTTCATCGCCACGTGTGATAAGAAAAATGCAATAAAATGACTCTTCTGTTTTGGGTCTTTGGAGGCTTCTTACATACAGGTACTGAGACATTTGCCCTTAACTGCAGTTCTACTTTCTCTGATTGTCCCCGGGGTTTGGTCGTCAGTCTACCTCCTTGTTGGCTGTGAAGTCGCATGGCCATGTGAGACTTATTTAACCTAACTCTGTTTTTTTTTTGCCTGTTGGTTTGGACTTTCACGCAGGACAGAAAATATTTGTTATATTGTGGGAGTACCCTCAAGGGAGAAAAGCAAGCTATGCTATTCTCAGTTGGGGTTTGAAGGGTGTTCTGCCTCGGGGTACCTCTGTGCCTGGGGGGAGAACAGAGGACCATCGGGCAGCGATGATAATTAGGGGTACTCACAGGTTATAAGGATGAACTCCCCCTCCAAATGTTGGGGAGAGGCATGTTGATGGGCAGTTGGGGGGGGGGGAGACTGTCGGTGGGCACGAAGCTGCAATGTACTGGAGGGAGGGACTTTTCTCTGAAAGGGCACTAATGGGGAGCCTGTGACAAAAGATTATGGCAGGCTACTCTTCTTTTCCTCATATCCTGTGTCCTCCTCTATGGGGGGGGGGTGCATTTCTTAAAAGCTATGGGGAGGGAAGGGGGGTCTTAAAAAGGAGTTTTTCATTCTTTGAGCCTATTGAAACTTTGTTAAATGTTATGGATGGGAAATAGGGTGGTGGGAGGGTAATTGGGTTTTAGAACAAGTCGGCCATATTGGTCAATATCTGGAAGGGGTAATCAGGAAATGGCTACCCCTCTCCTCATATTCACTTCTTGCCTTTCCTCTCTTCTCCACCTACCCTTCTGGGTCATCCATGAGCACACCCTATCCCATTCTTTTTACTCCAACAGCACTTGTGTACTACCTCAAGCCTGCTCCTGATACGCTCATGCACTATAAATGGTTCTGTCACTTTATTACTGTTTTGTATGTTTCTAGGTTCTTTTGAACATTTTTGGATATGTATTGTAATTTACCCAAGTTCCACTACTGTTTATTGTACTTTACCTTGTGTTCCAACTGTTGCATAATCTCACATTGTTGTACTGTTTGTACTACCTACATACTATTGTATAACTGAGCAACCTTCACAACCCTATGTAACCCCCTTCCCCCAGGTCGCACCGTGAGAAGAGCAATTTGTTGCTCAGTGTGCCTTCCTGGTGAAACATTTCAATAAATAAATAAATAAAAATAGGCTATTGGTTCTACAGGGTGGAAAAGATAAATAAAAAAAGGTAGCTTCTTCTCACAATTGTGACAGATGCAAGATTTTGGGGAATTAAGGGTTAGAGGGAAGTGGGGGTATGTTCAAAAGTTCTAACCTATGTTTATGGTTACATTGGTTCTTGTGTTTTACTGTGTTACTGCAATTTGTGCCTGATGTCTGCTGCATGTGGGGTGTGTGTATATGGTCTACAAACAGGGGGAAGGGAAAACCGGAATACCAGTGAAAGAGATCCATCCACTACTTATGGCAAACAAAACTGAGGATGATGTGTTCATTTTTTGGAATGTCAAGGGCTTCAATACGCCCATTAAACGTTCTAAGATACTGTCGACCCTTAAGAAAAGGAATGTACAAGTAGCAGTGCTACAAGAGACACATTTGACCCCAAAAGAACATGGAAAATTGGTGGGTGGCTGAGTGGGTTTTTGTTTTGCGGCCTCTTATTCATCACATAAAAAGGGAAGTGGCAGTTCTTTTGTACAAAAACTTCCCACTGGAAATTACTAGAATACTGCGGGATAATAAAGAAGGTAGATATGTATTTGTAGTGGGTAAGTTTCAGGGGCCGGAGATCACAATAGCAAGCATCTACGCACCTGCTGTTTATGACGCCCTGTTCTTTCAAAATCTGGTGGACATACTTAACAAGGAGCAATTCCTGGGGCTAATTATGGGTGGGGACTTCAATTGTGTATCGGACAGGACTCTGGATTATTCGGGAAAGGGCCGAAAACAACCCAGAACCACTAAATTATGGGCAAGGGGATTACAGGATTGTAACTAGTGGACAGTTGGAGGGCAGTAAATCCAGGGGCTAAAGAGTTCACCTTCCATTCTTCTCTACATGACTCCTGGTCCAGGTTGGACCATGTTTTTATTACTAAAAATATGTATGCTAAAGTAAGGAAAGTTTCTCATAGCCCAGTTGTGATTTCTGACCACGCTATGGTTCGGCTGAATCTAAAAAAAGGGGGGGAGTGAGAGGTCCAGGGTTATGGAGATTCCCTACTTATCTCATGTGTAAGGAAGAATTCCAGATTTACCTAAAGGCCCAGTGGGAGGAATATTGGGGAGCCAACAAGGATTCGGTTGCCTCCCAGGGGGTGGTATGGGAGGCCAGAAAGGCCTTTATGAGAGGAGCTATAGTAAGCTACACCATAAAAATTAAAAGGGAATGACAGTAAAAGATCAGTAATTTAGAAAAGATAATTAAAGGCCTAGAGATGAAGGTTCTGCAAGAAAATAAAGAGGAGGATAGATGCCACCTAGTATTAGCGAGGAAGGCCCTTAATGATGCCCTGACAGGGGAGGCAAAGGAAAGACTTTTCTTCACTAGGCAAAGGATATATGAATGGGGAAGCAAACCAGAGCCACTATTGGTCAGACTGATGAGGGGAGGATGGGTAACGGGTAAAATTGTCACAATTAAGGACAAAGTTGGATGGTTCTCTAATAATGAAACAGAAATAGGGAAGATATTTAGGGAATTTTATGTGAATCTCTATAAGGCAGAATGTAAAGGGTCTGAGGCAGAGATGAAACAATTCTTAGTTGGAATCCAGCTCCCCTCCCTTAAGGATGCTCAGGCTAACATAGTGGGAGCACCCATTACAACAGCAGAAGTGAAAAAAGCAATAAATCAGGAAAAGCAGGGAGTCCAGATGGGTATGGTTTAGAATATTATAAGCACATGAGGAATGTGTTGGCAGAACCCTTGTGCGGTCTCATTGAGGAGGCGAAGGGGGGGGTCTACCTGCCTCGTGTACAATGACCAACTTCTGTTTGCTCTTAAAACCTGTTAAAGATAGCACGGAATACTCATTGTACAGGCCCATATGTCTCCTCAACTATGATTGCAAAATAATTGCTAAGGTGATTGCCACGCATTTAGAAAAATATCTTCCTCAGCTCATACACCCGGACCAAACTGGTTTTATACATGGAAGAATATCCTACCACAATATGAGTAGATTATTAAATATAGTGTGGTGGGGCATGAAACACCCGGGCTAGGCATGTGTGCTTTCTATGGATGCAGAGAAGGCATTCGATAGAACAGAATGGCCCTACCTCTTTGAGGTCCTAACTCGGTTTGGGGTGGGGGCGGGTTTATTAGTCTGGTCAAAATGCTGTACCAGAAACCAATGGCAATGGTTCTGGTTAATGGTGTACGCACTGAGGAGTTTAGTTTGCTCAGAGGCACAGGACAGGGGTGTCCCCTCTCCCCCTTACTGTTTGCCATAGCACTAGAACCCCTGGTGTGCAAAATAAGAGAGAGCCAGGAAATTAGAGGCATCATTTGGGGGGGGGGGGCCCACAACACAGGATCACTCTATATGTAGATGATCTATTACTGTATTTAACAAATCCAGAGAAATCAATTACAGCATTATTGAGCATTGTTCATACCTTTGTGGGCTTCTCTGGATACAAGCTGAATCTTCATAAATCAGAGATTTTATTCCTAAACAAGGGAAGTGGAGTAAGGCAGGAAAACACCTGGGGTTTACGCAAAGTAGAGCAATGCCTTACATACCTAGGGATTAGGGTAGGTAAGAACTTCTATTCGTTATATAAGTTAAACTATACTCCACTTATCGAGACTGTCCTAGTCAACCTCATTAGATGGATGGGAAGAGTTAATATAATAAAAATGAATATTCTTCCGAGAATATTATATGTAATGCAGGTGATACCCTTTGGCCTGGCCTCGAAGGATATCAAGCTATTAGAAAGGGGTTTTAGCAGTTTTCTCTGGAGAGGGAAAAAGCCAAGGATGGCACTTAATAAACTTAAAGTGCCTAAAACGAAGGGTGGTTTAGATCTTCCTGGACATAAAGTCTCCACCACTCATTCACACTGATGGGATCTATGCCGGAGGTGCTAGGACCCAGCGGGAGCAAACCTTTTGCAGGAGGGCCAGCGCCAGAGATGGAGCCACGAGGAGCGGCACCGCGCGCCTCGGCTTGAGCGGCAATGACTATCACAGTGTTACATCACATATGGGCCTCTTAATTTGTAATAGACTCAAGGAGGCTCAATATAAGTTTTTGCACTGGCTATTTTAACCCCCCCCCCGTGATGGTGCATGAGTTCCACCCTGAGATATCCCCCAAATGTGGTAGATGCTTAACAGAAAGAGGCACATACCGTCATTATTTTGGGGACTGTAATTAAGAGTTATTGGGAACAAGCGAGCATAGAAATTAAAAATATATGGGGAAAAGAGATCGGGATGACCCCATTGTCCTTGCTAATGGGTATAGAGAGGGTTGTTGTAGATGAGTGGATCCCATACCCAAGGTGGATTTGAGTGATGTTAATCCTGGCCAGACAAATCATCTTGAACACTTGGGTGTCATGTGCAAGTCCCACCACCTCTATATGGAGGAACTTGCTACTGACATCACTGGCCAAGGAGAGGCTTACTTATGCCCTAAAGGGCGTGGAAGAAATGTTCAGTAGAGCCTGGGCACAGCTCCTGGCCTCTCTCTAACCAGTAGAGGCTGTGATTTTTGGTGAAGGCTACTGCTAAAGTGTATTGAGTGAACAGATGTGAATGAAAAAACACACAACACAGGGAGATTAATGTGATTAACTGTTTATTGCAGACAGGTACTAGAGTTTGTAAATTCTCAGAAAAACTGGGGACGGGTTACAGATTGCACAGTTTATCCAGTTTACAGTTTGAATCTTTTTCTCTTTCCTTTGTTATAAAATAAGCTAATTTAAAAAAAGAAAAGGTTTGAGTAGTTTATGGGCTGGTGTTTGGCCCTACTTGAATTAATTTCCTGAATGCACTAGAGACATTTCAAATGCTTTTATAAGAAGATTGAACTAATAGGCATACAACACAAGGACTTTCCAGGACTATTCCATTTATTATATGGTGTGACAAGGTAGAATAGGACCCTGTCCCAGTTGGAGAAAGTATTTAAATGCAAGAATCTATTCTCTCCTTTTCCTGTCTCTTGTCTGTCTGGTTGTACAACCAAATTCTCCTGTGAGATCTTGGACTCGATCACCCGACAGTCTCGCAATTATTTGCCTTGCTGTCTCTCAGTCTTCCCTTGCTGTTTGTCTTTTCCTCCCTTGCATATCTGCTGGTATAAAAATATATGTAAATCAGTATGTGGAAATGTAACTGTTATTGGGATCCCTCTATATAGAAATTATATAGTGTTAATTTTTTAAATATATATAATTATAGTTTGACATGATTGCAAAAAGCTATCAGAAATTCAAGAGGTTACCTGAGTATAATTTTTAAGCCTTTTGCAGAAGAACTGTGGAAAAGGGGCCTCAACTCAGGCACACTGTGTTCCTGCCAGCACCTGCCCAAAACGTACAAGAACAAGATACTTGTTAAGAATTGGAAGGACTTATAAGAGAGCTGGGCTGCAATTGCTTGAAAAAGAGAAAAGGGACACAGAGATTGAAGGAAAACTCTGATGGATCTTTATTTTATTTTGCCTCTTTAAATAGTTATTCTGAACAAGTTTATTTTTTTATGTTTCTGGTAGTGTAAATAAATATTTTTGGTGAATTCTACAACTGTACCTGGTTTTCCTATGCTTCCCGACCTGTGCCTCGACGACATATGGATATTGTAATGAGGTGATAAATTCAGTGTATAACAGGATATTCTTGATGTCACAACTCGAATGTATTTCAGGAAATGTATGTTCAATTTTTAATGCTCTTTTTTCCTTGGAAATACCAATAAAGACATACTACAAAAAAAAAAGGCAGGGACTTAGTTTTGAGTGTCAAGCTTGCTTCATTCAGAAGCTGGGGAATCGAAATTAAGGACCTAGAGTCTTGCCAGTTCAGGTAGCTGTGGTATCGGGCCAGGAGTTCCAAAAGGTAGCCTCCTTTTGATCTTTCTGAACTTGATGGTCAGTAATCTATAGTTTGATCTTCCAAGGGGCTGTAGCTGAGAGGTCTTTATCCTGGAAGTCATCCTCTGTCATCTCACCACTTTAGAACATGGTGAATACTTATCCATGTGAAAGGAGGACAGTGTATCCGAACTGTAGGGGTTGGATAGGTTTAACAGTGTACAAAGGAGAGGTGGCCTCAGATGAAGAAGAATTAGCATTTATATAGCGGTATTTGTACAGATTGTATCCCATAGCACTTAACAAGCAACAAAGGACTGGTAGTGAAGTGACTGAGTGTGTAGTGGCAGCCATTTTGCACATCAACAGCTGCACACAGCCCTGGGCAGTTGCATGAACCGGTTTTATGAGTAGAGTAATTTTTGTCCAAGACACCAGAGAAAATCCTCATCTCTTACAGAAAGTGCCTTGAGTTCTTTTACTTCCACCTGGACAGCACCAGAGATTTGCTGAAGGGACCTTGGCTTAATGCCTTATCTGAATGACTGCATACCCCGACAGCACAGTATCCCCTTGGGGTGGGGGGTGACTAGCACTCAGCAGGTTTGGGTGCTCTGAGTTAAGCTCCTAAAAGAGATTTTGCTAGCATCTTTAAAATTCTGCAAAACTGTTCTTTTTGCTCCTTTTTGACGGAACCCATTACTAGCAGAGTGGTGAACAACTGTAAGAAGTTTAGATCAATTCCACCATGGGGAACCCTTCCAAAACAGTGCTGCAAGAGACCAGGAAAGCTACAAAGCCATCTGAACCAGCAGCAAGTGGGCAGGTAAGCAGAATAAGCAGCGTGGCGGCGCCAACCAGTGCGCCTCTGCTGCAGGCCATATGTGATGTGGACAAAAAGATAGAGGTGACCGGGAGCAAAGAAGCAAGAATGAATGGACTATCCTCTGAAATCACACAAGCCATGGATACAGCAAGGTTGACCTCTATAGCGTTTACTGGGGTGCTCCGAGAGAATAAACTCTTACTCCTATGATTAGAACATTTAGAAAACGGAGACCAGATGTTGGACATTAGATTACTGGGACTGCCAGAGGATTCAGAGGTACAGGACCCTACTGGGTATGCTATCAAACGGTTATCACTGTTGGACTTGAATCGTTGAGGCTTAAATACAAGAAGTTATCGCATAACTCCTCGAAAGTGCCTGGCAGACCTGGAGCAGCCACGGACCCAGCTCCTTGTGACTGTTGAACCACATGTTCAGGACTCTATTCTGTCGGCAGCAAAAAACAAGGGACAGCTAATTCACAAAGGGGTTTAGCTATTTGTTTTTCCCCGACCTTACCTATGAAATTTGGAAATGCCAAAATGTGTTTGGTTCCCTCCGAGCAGGTCTCAGGGCCCTAGGGATTTCTCACAGCATCCAGTACCCCACCAAGTTGCCATTAAACTATGCTAGAGAAACTTTCATCTTTTCTTGTCCGGCAGAGGCAGGCAGAAAACTGGAGGCACTCAAAAAAGCCTTTAGTGTGCAACCCAAGTCTCCTGATTCCGATGGGAAAGATTTATTGTGCCTTGGGACTGCTATACTTTAATGATATAGGCAGGTCTGTGGTAATGGCTGGGGGTGTTTTAATTACTGGCAATACCTAGTGATACTCCTTTCTAGTGTTTGTTAGAGGTAAAGTGTGATTGGTGGAGTGTGTCTGGTTCTATGTTTTCTTTTTAATTGCAAAAACCGATCCGTACAGAACTAAGGCGCTCATTTTCTAGTTTCTCCCTTGGGTGCTAATGCTTACCCTGATGATGACATGTGGGGGTAGATGGCTACCATGTCGTGGCTTTTGGATACAGTGTGCTACATGCACACCCACCACTTCGCATTGCATGTAGTGATTTCAGTCCTACCCCGGTCTGCCAGCTCAAAACATAATCATGAGTAAATATATATTGCTTGTTGTTTTGAAGTTAACTGCACCATATCTGTGCCTTGTGTGCAGTGAGGGAATACTTATCTGGTACACTAGCAAATCAGTGTTTGTAGCCCTGAAGTTGGTACGGCTAATTATCAAAGGCAATGTTGACTTGTTCCTCAGAAACGATACTGTTTGTGGTTTTGGTGCGTATGCACCTAGTTAATTGCAACGCAAACAAATTCATGATGTGATTTCTCTCTGATGGGGTGCATCGGAGTTGTTCATGTTATTGCATAGTTTGTCTACTTTTCGATGTGACATGGATTTGGCCATCGTCAGGAATGATGTTCACAGCGCTTTGTGTCATTAGAATTTTCAGATAGAAGGTTGGTATCTAATCCATGGCTTTGCTGCAGTTAGCCGACTGTCAAATGTTTTAGTTATTGATTGTGTAAGGGACTTCCTTCTCCGTGGGGTAACACAGGAACCAGTGCTTTATACCCTGCTGTTATTTTTGTGGTATTACACATTTATAATACTCTGTAACCAGCATTGTTTGATAAATGTGATATTTGTCATGTTTCTAAAACCGATAAAATAAATTAAAATGGTTATCAAACTGGTAACACCTACTTAAGACAAATTGATGCGGAACTGCAATTAGTTCTGCTGGCTCAGCCTGTAAAACTGTCCCCCCTAATCCAGTCTGATCTAAGAAGCTCATGAATTCTCCAGAGGTTGCAGCACAGGCTCCCGAAGCTCTTCCTCAGGTGGGCGCACCTCTGCCACTGCACTGGTCGACTGCTGTGAGGTTACAGTCTGAGGCTTCCCTGAATTTTCAGAGGCCCCAAACATACATGAAAGGCAGTCACACTAGGATGCACTCAGGTCTCTGAGCTGAAGTAATTGACACCATAAACATGTCAGTGACTTCACAGGTAGTATGCTCACCTCTGGGGACGGAAGATCAGTAGGTTGTAGGTTCTAGTCCCACTCCAGGTACTTGGGGAATACCAGTAACTGACAGTGTAGTAGTAGTAGTCACAAGTTTAGTCACAAAAAAAAAAAGAAAAGAAATCAGAAGAAAAGGTGCTCAAGAAAAAAGGGACATGCTATGAATCAGGGGTGGGGGGGTAGATTAAGGAGAGATGTGAGAAAGCACTTGTTCACAGATGAAGTGGAGTATTCCTGGAACAGCCTTCCAGTAGAGGTGGTGGGGGTGAAAACAGTGGTGAGGTTCAAGAATGCAAAAGGATGGTGGAGGGAGAAAGAACTGTAGATCAGGCACAGTCTGCGGTAATAGTGTAGGTAGGGAGAAATGGGCAGACTGGATGGGCCAAGCGGTCTTCATCTGCCCTCAGATTCCATTTTTCTGTGTTTCTAAAATATGACAAGGATGTTACACATTGTGTCAGTGCTATTTTTAGTGGATTCTTAGATTCAACACAATGTTGCTAATGGTAAAAACCATTATTAAATACACATTTAAGATGTACGCATTACTAAATTACAATTATACATCAAGTAAGTTGCAAATTAATAACCATAAAGTGTCAAGATTAATGCTATTGACCACGAACAGTGTTCTTCCTGTTTCCTTCAGCCAGTGAAAAGTGGGGTTTAAACTTGTGAAGGGGGGGGATGGAAGACAAGGCTGTCGAGGGGGTGCCGATAAAGGAGGGACTCTGTCTCCATCCCCCTGGGGAGCTGAAGGAATGCGGGAAAAGGCCAACTGGTAAAGTGCAAACCAGGGGAAAACAGAATCCCCATGGGAACACGAGCAGGGGAAATGGAAGTATAGGGAAAGGGTGGAAGGTAGTCCTGCTAAATGCCTGGAGCTTGGGCAATAAAATGCCTGAGCTCCAGGTGATGCTAACTGAGGGAGAGGTGGATGTGGCAGCGGTCACTGAGACCTGGGCCACCGCAGGACATGACTGGGACCTGAATCTGGAGGGTTACACTATGTTCAGGAAGGACAGGGGGGAGGGAAGGGGAGGAGGGGTAGCAATGATAGTCAAAAACTGCATTGGCATAGGGGGAATAGAGGAGGCAGAGGGAACCGTGGAGGTGATTTGGGTCACCTTGATAACAAGGGGGGGCAAGAGAGTGAAAATAGGAGTGGTGTATAGACCCCCTGCACTGCCGGAGGAGCTGGAGGAGAGTCTGGTGGCAGATGTTGGGAGACACTGCAGACTGGGCAGGGGAAGGGTGGTGGTGTTGGGGGACTTAAATATACCAGGAACAGACTGGGAGACAGTGACATCCTCAGTGGCCAGGGAACAGAGGTTATTGGATGTCTTTCAAGACACGTTCCTAACTCAGCAGGTGGGGGAACCGACCAGGGAGACGCGGGTATTAGATGTGGTCCTGGCAGACAGTGACCAGATTGGGGGCCTGGAGGTAAGGGATCTGTTGGCGGGGAGTGACCATGCCATGGTCTGGTTCTGCCTGGACCTAGGAGGGGTAGAAGGCTGCACAAAGACGGAGGTAACTGACTTCGGGGGGGCCCGATTTTAAGGAAATGGGAAGGATCCTTAAGGAGCATTTGGATGGGATTGAGTCAGACATGGACGCTGATAGTAGGTGGGAAATCATCTGGACAGGGGTGCAGGATGCTACCAGCACCTGTGCAAGAGTAAGACGAAATGCGGTAGGGCCCAAAACCCCTCTGGGGACCAGGGAGGTCCAGGAGGTGGTGGGGAAAGAAGGCAGCCTATAGGCAATTCAAGTGCTCAAGGGTGAAAGGATCAAGGGAGTACGAGCTGATGGCTAGAAGGGCCACTAGGGTGGTGAGGGCGGCTAAGGCATGGAAGGAGCAGAACCTGGCCAGGGAAATTAGGAGAGGGAACAAGAGGTTCTTTAGATACACTGGGGAAAAACGAAGGGTGAGATGGGCACAAGACCCGGGGGAGCAGGCTGAGGTACTAAATGAGTACTTCACCTTAGTTTTCACCATGGAAAATGGGGGTGCTGCATCATCACACCTAAAAATAGGCACTTGGCTGTCTAGTGTGACTTACCCGGTCAACAAAAGCAAATAAATAAATAAATACATGGGAGGAGACAGTGATACTGGGGGGGGGGACCCTTACAAATTGGGGGGTCTGGGGAGAGGGGGAGGTATCACTGGCAGGAGGGGGGAAGGCTAAGCAGGGAGAAGAGGTAGCGGAAGTGGAAATCATAGCAGAGAGAGTGAGGGAAGCTCTCAGGTCCCTTAAGATGGAGAAAGCACCGGGGCCGGATAAATTACATCCCAGAGTGCTGAAGGAACTTGCAGATGTCCTGGCGAAACCCCTGGCGGAGCTTTTCACCATCTCTCTGAGGACAGGATGGGTGCCCTGGGACTGGAAGGTGGCGCATGTAGTGCCTATCCACAAGGGGAGATCAAGGGAGGTGGCAGGGAACTACAGGCCTGTCAGCCTGATATCAGTGGTGGGCAAGGTGATGGAGGGCATTGTCAAGGAGAAGCTAGGAGGGGATCTGGAAAAGTCAGGGTGCCTGGACGATAGACAGCATGGATTCGTCCCAGGGAAATCATGTCAGACAAACCTTGTGGAGTTTTATGACTGGGTGACGAGTGCCTTGGACCTGGGTAGACCAGTGGACATCCTCTTTCTAGACTTCAGCAAGGCATTTGACTCTGTTCCTCACATGGGCCTGTTGGATAAGCTGGGAGAAATGGGTGTGGGGAACCAGATGATCAGATGGATAGGCAGTTAGCTCCAGGACCGGACCCAGAGGGTCGTAGTTGGCAGGATAGTCTCATGCCCAAGGAGGGTCATTAGTGGGGTCCCACAGGGATCAGTCCTTGGGCCCCCTCCTGTTCAACACCTACGTCTCTGACATAAGGACAGGTATCAGGAGTGAGATGAGTCTCTTTGTGGATGACTCAAAACTGGGGGCGGTGGTGGATGGGGAGGAGGGGAGGGTGGCCCTACTGGGAGACCTGGAGGCTCTGGAAAGATGTCTAGAAAGTGGAAGCTGAGGTTCAATGCAGGGAAATGCAAGGTACTGCACCTGGGGGCCAGAAACAAAAACCTGGGCCAGGTGTACACCCTGGGAATGCTACAAGTCTCAATGGCTGAGAGGGACCTGGGGGTGGTGGTGGATGTCAAGATGAACAACTCGGAGACTTGTAGGAGGGCAGCAGCCAAGGCCAACGGGATGCTGGGATGCATCGCTAGGGGATCACTCCAGAAGGAGGAAGTGATACTCCTCTGTATAACTGCTTTGGTGAGGCTTGACCTTGAGTACCGCGCAAGGTGCCTTGGAGGCCACACTAAAGAGGGACATTAGACTCCTGGAGAGGGTCCGAGGAGGGCAACCAAAATGATTTGGGGCTTGGGGACAGGACCTATGAGGAGAGGCTCAAGAGCTAAATATGTACACGTTGGAAGAGAGAAGGACTGGGAGACATGATAGAGGTCTTCAGGTACATGAAGAGGGTAAATAGGGGAGGAACAGTCAGGGTGCTTCAAGGAAGGAGGAGGGGCCACTAGAGGGCATGGGTGGAAGCTGGAGGGGGGAAGATTCAGGGGGAGAAAGGAGGAGATGCTACTTCACTGAGAGGGTGGTGGAGCCATGGAATGTGCTGCCTAGGGGGCTGGTGGAGGCAGAGATGGTGTGTAGGGGTTCAAGAGGGGGTTGGACAGGTACAGGGGAAGGGTTCTGGAAGCAAAATCTAGTGCAGCGAGAATATCCATAACTGGGAAGGGAGAAGCCAGAGAAGGCGAGGGGGGCAGCAAGGTCAGCACCCAGGGTGGGGGCTGACCAATCGAGCAGACTTGAAAGACCGTTAGGCCTATTCTGCTGGCATTTTAGTATGTTAGTAAGTTGGGAATTTAAACTAGGAGTGGGGGGTGGCTGCTGCTGACACTGTTGTCGGTGTGGGCCTTGATGCTGATGCTACTCGGAGGTTGGTGCCTCTGTGCCTATTGGCAACAGTGGGGTTCTTGGTGCTGGCATGGGCCTGGAGATCAGTGCCACTGATAGTGCCAGGGCTGGTGTTGGCCACGCTGCTGTAGCCTGTGCTAGCAACAGCATCAGCATGGGATATGGAGTGGTCCCTAAAGCAGGGCCCTCATGGAACCGTTTGTTGTCATCTGTCCAGGGGCTCCCCTTATGGACACACTGTAGTCATCACCTGCATTGGTGCTACTGGGTTGGGAGGCTTTTCTTATTCTCCCTCTCGAGGGAGGACCCCAAGTAAGCCATGCAGTACACAACTGGGCATAAGTATGGCACACTCATCAGTCACCAACATCCCTTTTAGGCTTATGCCTCATGTATCCCAATCTTTATTTGACGGGGTGGCAGAGACACTCAGACCTTCAGTTCAGTTATCTCAACAACAGTTTGAACAGTTGATGAAGAATGTGCATACTAGGTTTAAGGAAACTAAGCTGGCGCTGTTCTCGCAACCTCCCTCAACTCCAACCATTGTCGGGGTTCCAGCCTCCTCTTGCTTGACATCCTCCCCAGGGAACAATGAATCTTCCCTGTACATCTCTTCCACTGCTGTGGACTTGATCTTTCAGCGATTCATGAGGGAGATACAGGAGGTGCTGGAATGGCCGTATTTGGTGGGCATGAACCCCAATGCCATGCCATGCCACTAGGCTTCCTTGCTTGGCCTAGTCAGGACATTGTGGTGAGCCCTCCCTGGCAAACAGCACTGGGAGAGGCACCTCCAGCTCCAAGAAGCATCCAGGCAAGATACCAGCCTTCAATGGGTTCTGCTGAGGTCTCAGTAACCCCACAGTGGGAGTGACATCTCTACTGACCCCGTGGGACAATAGACCCATCCTCGTGACTTGACTGTAACCCCAAGCACTTGAACATAGACAGATGGACGCACTGGGTAGGCAGGTGATGCTCTCAGCCAAGTGGTTTCTACCATAGCATAACACCAGGTGTACATGGCAGCCTTCCAGCCTTGCTATCTGAGTAGCATGCGAGCTCCAAAGTTTGGGCTGGCAGTGGCATTGTCAATAAGGGCACAGAGGCTGCTCCTTCTTGCTATGGAATGCTTGCTACTTAGTCAAAAAGTGGGTCTCTATGGAGAAGATTGATTCTTAGAAAAGTTACTTACCAGTTAGTTTAACCTCAGTGATAGGGAGAATGATGGAATCACTTCTGAAGGAAAGAATTGTCGAGTACCTAGAGGCCAGAGGGGCACAGGACCCAAGACAGCATGGATTCACAGCAGGAAGGTCATGCCAGACGAATCTAATAGATTTCTTTGACTGGGTGACCAAAGTAGTAGATCAGGGAGGGGCTGTGGACATGGCCTACCTAGACTTGAGCAAGGCATTTGACTCAGTCCCACACAAAAGATTAATGTACAAGTTAGCCAGCCTGGGAGTGGGTCCCAAGATGATAGCCTGGGTAAAGAATTGGCTGGAGAATAGGGCACAGAGGGTAATAGTAAATGGAGTCCACTCTGAAGAAAGAGGGGTTACTAGTGGGGTACCGCAGGGTTCAGTATTAGTACCGGTCCTCTTCAGTGTCTTTGTAAGCGACATTGCAGACGGACTGGAAGGGAAAAGTATGTCTCTTTGCAGATGACACAAAGATCTGCAACAGAGTTGATGCACGAGTGGGGTGGAAAGGATGAGAAGGGACTTGGCAAGGTTAGAGGAATGGTCAAATGTATGGCAGCTTAGATTTAATGCTAAGAAATGCAAGGTAATGCACCTGGGAAACAAAAACCCAGGGGAAGAGTACACAATGGGGGGTGAGATACTAACAACAACAAAAATGGAAAGGGACCTGGGGGTAGTCATATCAGATGACTTAAAGGTGGGAAAGCAATGTGAGAGGGCAGTAAGGAAGGCTGGGGGGATACTGGGATGCATAGGGAGAGGCATCACCAGTAGAAAACAGGAAGTTGTTATCCCTTTGTACAGACAGCTGGTGAGACCCCATCTGGAGTACTGTGTGCAGTTCTGGAGACCCAATCTCCCCAAGGACATAGACAAGATGGAAGCTGTCCAGAGGAGGGCAACTAAAATGGTGCAGGGTATGCACTGGAAGACATATGAAGAGAGACTAAAGGAGCTTAATATGTATAGCCTCAAGGAAAGGAGGGAGAGGGGGGACATGATAGAAACGTTCAAGTACCTCAAGGGAATCAACAAAGTCCAAGAGGGTAGCATCTTTCAAAAAAAGAGGTGTGCAAGAACAAGGGGGCACAATTTGAAGATGGGGGCGGCTCAGAGGTAATGTAAGGAAGTATTTTTTCACAGAGAGGGTTGTGGATGCATGGAACGGCCTTCCAGAGGAGGTTGTGGAGTCAAAAACAGTGATTGAATTCAAGCATGCATGGGACAGCCATAAGGCAATTCTAGGGGGTGCGGGTAGAAAGAAGTAGGCTGCTGGTTTACTAGGATCTGCAGCTTATCCATTAGGTAGGGAAATGGGCAGACTGGGTGGGCCAAGCGGCCCTTATCTGCCGTCAAATTCTATGTTTCTATGTTTCTACCATAACTCCAGGTCTTCAAGAATATCTTTGTCCTAGAGCCACACTCCCCCACCATCCTCCTCTCTCTTTTATGGTATTCAGAGTCAAGGATCTTCCTGGACACAAGTCTCCACCACTCATTCACACTAGTGGGACTAGCGCCGGAGGCACTAGGACCCATCGGGAGCAAACTTTTTGCTGGAGGGTTGGCGCGAGAGGCGGCGCCTGAGCAGTGGCTCGAGCGGCAATGACCATCTCGGCGACGACCCTCCAACCGCCTCAGTTCCTTTTTTCCCGCCGTAGAGTGCGCTTCAGTGACAACGTCGCTCGCCTGTCGGGAGTCAAACTTCAAACTAGTGCATAGTTTTCAGTTTATTTTTTTGTAACATTATCACGATAGTAGTATCGCTTAATTTTATTCTATTTTCGTTAAATTTTTCTAGTATTTTAAATTTAACTTACTTGAAGAAGTCTCGGCCATGAGCAGGTCAGGTGACGGTTGGGAGACTTCGTATGAAAGCTGTTCAGTCAGCCAGGCTGGGTCCGGTCAGCCTCCTTCTCCTCAGCGGGGTTCCGACAACGGTCAGTCCGATGCCCGGGGGGATGGGCGGTCCCCCCGCCGGCATAAAAGTAAACGGTCGCATTCTCGGCACCGTTCGGCCTCGAGCTCTTCTTCGGCCCACAGGTCAAAAAAGAGAAGGCATCACTCGAGGTCGCCCTCTGGTATGTCTGCGCGTCGATGATCGGTTATCGTTGCTAGTTGCCGGTCTCCTTCTTAGGAGTCGCCAACCTCCAGTAACCGTCGTCCTCGACATTGGAGCCCCTCCCCGCCTATAGGTAGGGCTCCAGATGAGCAGTTTAATCAGTGGGCCGCTCTTTTGAAGCGATGGGCTCGGAGGTTGGTTCTTCTGCCTGGCTCGGTTGCCACGGAGCCCTCGGGCTCTTCCGGCGATCAGGTAGGGCGGTTGGACCTTCCTAGTTCCGCGGCGCCTTCTTCGGTGCCAACGACTCCGTGCTTAGGTGTTTCCCCCCTCACATGGCTGCGGCGCAGGGGGCCACACCGATGCCCTTATCTCCTGTTTTTTTTCCTTCTCTAGCTTTCCAGGTTCCTGGGGCGTTCCCGGCGCCTTCTGCGGGGTCTGTTGGCTTGTCGGCACCATTTTCGGTGCCGCTGGGCCTTGCGGTGCTGTCCGCAGTGCCGCGTGGTCTCGCGGCGCCGCCGGTGGTGCCGTCCCGGCGGCGCCGCGGTCGGGCGGCGCCGTGCGCTGCTCAGCGGCGCACCGCGGGGGCGCTTGCGGTGCCGCGTGCCTCTTCGGCGCCGTGCCCCTCCTCGGTGCCGTTTCCGACCCGTTTTGCCTTCTCGGAGCCGGGGGCCCTCGGGGACTCTCCTTGTTTCTCTGCTATTTCCTCCTCTTCTAATTTTCACTCCTTTCCTGTCCAAACAGTCCTTCCTGGACCATCAGGAGATGATGTTGAGCCTGACCCAGACCTTCGGTTGGGTGATGAAGTGGAGGAAACAGGATCTTTCTTTGCTACAGAGCCTGTGGTCGAGGACCTGTCCTTTAAGTCTCTGTTGAAGAACCTGAGATCCACTCTTTCTCTCCAGACTACAGACATCGATCCTGGGAAGATATTAAGACCCAGTATCTTCATGCTTCGGAGATCCCTACGGATTTGACTCCTCCGATCCAGCCTTCCTTCGAGTCGCTGTCTCAAATGGTATGGAATAATCCTGCTCTTATTCCCTCAGTGGCTAAATCCATTGATAAGAAGTATTCAGCTCCCAAGGATCGTCCCATTTTGGCATCCAGGCCTATGGATCCTATTGTAGTCCTGGCAGAGAATGACAAGGTCGTTCTTCCTCAAACTACTACAGCTCGACCTATTAACAAAGAGTCTCGTAAGATTGATACATTAGGTAAGAGAGTCTTTGCTGCCTCCACTCTAAGTATGCGTATTGCCAGTTATCAAGGCTATTTTTCTCAGTATGAGTATATCCTGTGGCACTCTATGAAAAGAATGGTTGAAGCTCTTCCAGATTCGGACTCCAAGTCAGAGCTTCTTCTGACCATTATTAGAGGTATTGAGTCCAATAACCAACAGGTCAAAGCCGCCATGGACGCTTTCGACACTGCTTCTCGCTCAGCAGTCGCAGGTATTTGTACTCGGCGCCATTCCTGGCTGCGTACTTCTGGCTTCACGAATGATGCTCAGCAGCAGGTAATGGTGCTGCCTTTTGATGGCTCCTATCTTTTTGGCCCTCAGGTGGAGCAAGCCTTAGAGGCCACTCAGAAGACTAGATCAGCCATTAAGTTGGCCAGACCTCCGCCTGCCCCCTCTCGGGGGCATGTGAACAGACGTCAGTTTCATAGTCGTCAGTCCTTTCGAGGCAGAGGCAGAGGAAGCTTCCATAAAAGCGAACCTGCCCAACCTCAAAAGAAGACGCAGCAGAAAGTGCAGGGGCCTAAAGCCCCCAGCGCCACCTTATGAATTGCTGGCCCAAGTTCTATCCACGTTGCCCGAGGTGGAACTTTCTCCTCCGGTGCGAGGTCGTCTGATGTACTTCTACAACCAGTGGAAGTCCATAACTTCAGACAAATGGGTCCTTCGGATAATTCGCGAGGGTTATTCTCTCAATTTCCTGAAACCCCCGAATGTCCCTCCCAGACGACAACCCAGGTTGTCGGCCTCTCAGTCAGACCTCCCACCGCCGAGATCCAGGGCCTTCTACACAACAGGGCAATAGAACTGGTGCCCCGCATCTCCTGAGCACAGGGTTCTACTCCCATTACTTTCTGGTTCCAAAGAAATCTGGGGGGATGCGCCCCATTCTAGACCTCAGAAAGTTAAACAAATTTCTCCCCAGGGAGAAATTCAAAATGATTTCCCTAGGTACCCTGTTACCCTTGCTGCATCAGCACAACTGGCTGGCCTCCCTGGATATGCAGGACGCCTACCAGCATATCCCCATCCACCCGACCCACCGCAAGTTCCTCAGGTTTGTAGCTTTGGGTCAACATTATCAATTCAGAGTCCTGCCCTTTGGGCTATCCTCGGCGCCGCGAGTTTTTACAAAGTGTTGTGCAGTTCTCGCGGTGCATCTCAGGAAGATCGGACTCCGGGTGTTTCCCTACCTGGACGATTGGCTTCTAGCAAGCCCTTCCAGCCAAGGGACTTTGGAAGCCGTGCAACGACTTCTTCTTCACGTCCATGGAAGTTCTGCTGAATTTGAAAAAATCACAACTGCAGCCCTCCCAGAGGCTCCTTTTCATAGGGACACTTCTAGACACCTCTTCCGCGAAGGCTTTCCTTCCAGAGGACAGAAGACTCGACATCCTTCAGATGGCCCGTTACATCGGGGAGAACCAATCGGTTACAGCTCTCTCGATGCAACGTATGTTGGGTCTCATGGCGTCCTCGGTGTTCACTGTACCCCTGGCCCGGCTACACATGAGAACCACCCAATGGATGCTCTCCACTCAGTGGTCTCCGACCTCTCACCCCCAGTCTTATCCCATCAATGTGACGGAGTCCCTTCGAAGGTCTCTCACCTGGTGGTCTCAAGAGAGCAATCTCCTGGAAGGATTCCCCTTTGCTCCCCTGGATCATCAGATCTCCATCACCACAGACCCATCGCTAATGGGATGGGGAGCTCACTGTCACTCCCTCCACACTCAAGGTGTATGGACTCAGTTCGAAACTCATCTCCACATAAATGTCCTGGAGATGAGAGCGGTCCTCTATGCGATCTGAGCTCTGAAGGATGTCCTTTGTCACAAGAACATTCTCCTTCAAACGGACAACAAAGCTGTGATGTACTACATCAACAAGCAAGGCGGTGCTCATTCTTATCCCCTTTGCAGGGAAGCAATGAGGGTGTGGGAGTGGTGCTTGGAGCACAAGTCTCTGATTCAAGCGGTTTATCTGCCAGGTATACAAAACGACCTAGCAGATCACCTCAGCAGAACGGAGGCAGACCCTCACGAGTGGTCTCTCGATCCAGCCGTAGCTCGGTCACTGTTTGAAGAGTGGGGACTCCAGACCTGGACCTTTTTGCATCCCCACTCAACACAAAACTGCCTCTCTTCTGCTCCAGAAATCCAGGGCCTGGCATTTTCTGTCAGGATGCGTCCAGGCTGCGTGGACAAAACACTCTCTTACGCCTTTCCACCGCTTCCTCTAATCCAGAGAGTACTCCTCAAGTTCGAGTCTCAGGGATCCAAGATGATTCTCATTGCTCCCTCCTGGCCTCGGCAACTATGGTTTCCTCTACTCAACAGTATGTTGGCAGCCTCTCCGAGACTACTTCCCTTGCAAATCAGTCTTTTGACTCAGGGTTCGTTGGTCCATCCCAACCTGAAATCACTTCACCTTCATGCTTGGCTCCTGAAGAGGTAGAAGTGAATCGGTTAACGTCTCTCGTAGAGTCTCGGACATCCTTCTGGCTGCTCGGAAACCAGCCACCCGAAAAACGTACGCTTCCAAATGGAAACGTTTTTCTCTCTGGTGTGCAAAGTCCTCTTGGAATCCCTTTTCCTGTCCTCCTGACAAGATTCTGGAGTATCATTTGGACCTCTCAAACTCAGGTCTCCAATACTCCACAGTTAAAGTTCACCTTAGTGCCATCTCAGCGTTCCATGAGCGGTTTCTTCCCTGACTCTGGCTCAGTTACCTATAGTGAAGAGATTTCTTAAGGATTCTTCATACCAGACCCCTGTTAGCGTCCAGTTGCAGCCTGGGACATTAACCTGGTGCTGGACATGCTCACTCGGAAGCCTCAGACCCTTAGCTACCTGTGAGCTAAAATTTCTTACCTGGAAGACTGCCTTCCTGGTGGCCATTACCTCAGCCCGCAGGGTCTCTGAGATACATGCCCTGGTTACGGACCCTCTGTACACTGTATTCCATAAAGACAAGGTAGTTCTCCGTACTCATCCTAAATTTCTTCCCAAGGTTGTGTCAGAATTCCATCTAAACCAACCTCTGGTACTTCCTCTTACTTAGCTAATTTCCAAAATGAAGGGAGCAGAGCTCTTCATTCCTTGGATGTTAAGAGAGCCTTGCAGTTCTATTTAGATAGAACCAAGAATTTTCATGAAGACTCAGCAACTCTTTGTTTCTTTCAGCGACACCGGCTGGGTCAACCTGTCGCTATCAGATGCATCTCATCATGGTTAGTGGCATGCCTTGACATTGCTATTCCATGGCTCAAGTTAAACTAGAAGGTAGAGTGTACGCTCACTCTACTAGGGCGGTCGCGGCATCCCTAGCGGAAATTAGCAATGTTCCAATTGCGAGATATCTGCAACGCCGCCACCTGAGCTCAGTGCATACCTTCTACATTATGCACTGGATGTTCATGCCAGGCGGCATCCCGCCTTCGCAGAACTATCCTTAATGGACTTCTGTCTTAGTCGTGAGCTCTGGCCTCCTGCCGCCCCTTTGGGATTATCAGCTTGGTACTGTCCCAATTAGTGTGAATGAGTGGTGGAGACTTATGTCCAGGAAGATATGAAAATCACGTCACCTACAGTAATTCTTGATCTTCTTGGACGAGTCTCCACCACTCATTCCACGCCCACTCTCCATCCCCAAGCTTACACGCTGTGTTGGTCTTCACTCCCTCAAATCTTTAGGCGTGAAGACTTCTTTGCTGACCCTTCTTACACGGGTCGCATCGGACTATCTTATGTCCGTTTTAGAGGTTAGATTTACTCTTACGTCGAAGGCGCTGCAATTCCTTGGTAAAAGGTACTGAGGCGGGTTGGAGGGTCGTCACGAGATGGTCATTGCCGCCGAGCCACTGCACGGCGCTGGCTTTCGTGACCGACCCTCCAGCAAAAAGTTTGCTCCCGATGGGTCCTAGTGCCTCCGGCGCTAGTCCCACTAGTGTGAATGAGTGGTGGAGACTCGTCCAAGAAGATCAAGAATTACGGTAGGTACGTAATTTTCATTTTTCTGCCATTGGCTCCAATAGCTGACCTTCTTGGATGATACACCTACTTATGGATACTTTATCTTTCTTCGCCTCAGGTAAGTGCCTGCTAGAAAAATAGTGGCTACATCAGCTGAGCGAATGAATGTGTTTGAATAACAATGAACCTAAGAAACTCAGATGTTTAATATGCACTCATGCACTCAGTTTCCTCTGGCCTACATCCTCCCAAAGTCTCCTTTTCACCTATTTCTGTTCTCTTATTTAGTAGCCCTTCCGCTGCTGCCTGTTTAGGTATCGTACCTGAAGAGCAGTTTAGTAGTTTGAAACACTGAACCTGTAGATCAGTCTTTTTTCTTTTTACGTTTTACTGTCTGCATATTGTTTTGACACCAGATAATACACTTTGACAACAAACTATGATTTTTGGTGTCAGTTCATCCCTCTGGGATCCAGTACTTAAGTGACACTGTGGTTTAGAAGACACTAGTGAAGACATACTTGTAAATGTAATCATTTTTAAGCCTTTTTAGTAGATACCTTCTCTTTAATATCAGTTTTTTTCTTTTGCATGTTTTTTATCCACTGTCCTGTGCCCACCAGGACGGCACCCCACTCCTTCAGGCTTCCAGATGCCTAATGCTACCTGCTGCCACGCCCCTCACTGCCATTGTCAGAGTCCTCATCCAGGCCTAAGCTGGTACATCCTGAAGCCGGTTTATTCCTGCCTGGGCCCCCCCCCCTCCAGTTGTTGGAGGAATGTCACATGAAACAACATTTTCCCTCCCACTGACTAGCTTGTCCCTTACAGGGTCCTCCCCACAACGTGGAAGAGGAACTGCACTTCACTGGATGCTGGCTGACTTGCTCCATCGATGATGCGTCAGGGGGGGCTCTTGATATGAGGGACCACCAGGCCGTCATCTGGCTTACCAGTATGGCATTTTTGCTGTTTTTCTCCACGCTGCCACAATCTTATGCACACTGTGGCTGGACTGAGGAAGTTCAGTGGCGCATGGTCACCCACACCACCAAAGACACTTCCACAACCAGGAGTCGCTGCAGAGCAGTGCAACGAGCATTCCTCCCTGGGGGGAAAGTGTCCAAGGGAAAGTGGCACTGGCTGGTGGAGGACTGCTGCACTACATGGGAGACCTGGGGTTGATCCTCATTCCTGACTCCCCTATCCAGGCCTTTGGGGTCTGGAGCAGGACTTTGAGGCATCACGCACTGACCCCGGGAGGAGATTGCTAAGTGTCCTGCTTTCTGAGCACCACTTACAAGTAGGAAGTTGTATTGCCTTGGTGCTGTGGGTGACCACACAGTGTTGGCAGCACCTTGCCTACAGGATGGTGCTGTGGGCACTCATTAGTAGCATGTCAGGGAGGCAGTAACCAGGAAAACCCTTGCAGCAAGCAGCTTGATAGCCTGCATGTCCGGGTTCTGCACACCACTGGCAGCCACTCCAACCCTGCAGGGGGTTTCTCCCACTGTGTTAGCTTGAGTGCTGGGGGATGATGCAAGTCATGGGATCATGGTGCGGAGGTAAGTGCTGGAGATGCAGAGCGACGGGGTTGGGCCTGACTGGAGGGATGGGAAAACCGTACTGAAAAAAGGTGAAACATAAACTAAAAAAAAGTGGTAATGTAAAATAAGTCCAGGCTGGTTTATAAGGCCATAAATGTAGTGGGCACCCTCTACTTTTGTGAATTACTGGCAACCCGAGGATTATTGGAGCACCAGAGTTCTCTGCTCGGATACTCTGGAGATTTTATTAATCCCAGCAGCAAGATTAAAATATGCCAGGGACTGAGCATTTTCTGTACCTGAACTGAGACTCTGGAATATTATCCTAAAATCCACCCGTACTGCCTCCTCAGTGAGAAACTAAAGACCTGTCTGTTTAGACAGGTCTTCTTAGGAATCTGATAAACTCCATCAGCTTTGTGGAACATGCATGTGCCTAACTTATAATTATGAATTGGGATCTGTTGCTTGTTGCTTTGTATTACTTGTAACATGAATTAACATTTGTATTGTAAAGCACTTTGAGCTCTGGAAAGGTGCTATATGAAAACGTTTCTGATCTTCCTGGACATAAAATCTCCACCACTCATTCACACTAATGGGGATCTACGCCGGAGGTGCTAGGACCCAGTGGGTGCAAATGTTTCAAGAGAGCTGGCACCAGAGATGGAGCTACGAGGAAGCGGCACCATGAGCCCTGGCTCGTGCGGTAACGACTATCTCGGTGTCGACCCTACAACTGCCTCAGTTCCTTTTTTCCCGCCGTCGAGTGCGCTTCAGTGACGACGTTGCTCACCTGTTGAGAGTCAAACTTCAAACTAGCAGCATAGTTTTCAGTTTATTGTTTTGTAATTTATCTTCGAAATAAGTACCGATTATACAGTATTTAATTTTACTTATTATAAAAAAGAAGTCTTCAGCCCTCCATTGATGAGTCGACCATGAGCGAGTCAGGACATGGTAGGGAGACTTCATATGAAAGCTATTCAGTCAGCTGGGCTGGGTCCAGTCCTCCGCCCTCTCCGAAGGGAGGGTCTGACAATGGACGATCCGATGCTCGGGGAGATGGGCGGTCCCCCCAGAAGCATAAAAGAAAATGGTCCCACTCTCGGCACCATTCAGCCTCGAGCTCTTCTTCGACACACAAGTCGAAAAAGAAAAGGCATCACTCGAGGTCACCTTCTGGTATGTCTGCACGTCGACAGTTGGTTAGTGGGGCCAGGCGCCGGTCTCCACCTCTGTCGGAGTCGCCGATTTCTGTCTCCAGTGGCTGACCTCCTCGATATCGGAGCCCGTCCCCGCCTATTGGAGGGGCTTCCGATGAGCAGTTTCACCAGTGGGCTGCTCTTATGGAGCAATGGGCTCGGAGGTTGGTCCAGCTGCCTGATCTGGTCACTCTGAGGCCTTCGGGCCATTCGAGGGAATGGGTAAGGCGGTTGGACCTTCCTAGTTGCAGGCGCCTTCTTCGGTGCCGTCTACTCCATGCTCGGGTGTTTTCCCCCCTCACATGGCTGCGGCTCAGGGGTCCACACCGATGCCTCTATCTGCTGCCAATTTTCCTTCTTTTACCTCAGATTGCAGTTTTCAGAACTTTGGGAAACTCACTGTGCCATCCGCGGCATCCGGGAGTCTGTCGGCACCATCTGCGGTGTTGTGGAGTCTTTCAGCGCCATCCTCAGCGCTGGGGGCTCTGTCGGCGCAGTCCATGGTGCTGTGGAGTCTGCGCCATCTGCGGCGCCGTGGGCTCTGTTGGCGCCATGTGCCAGGCTGTTTCCGATGGCGCCAAGTTCCTTGTGTTCGGCACCGTGTTCTTCGTCGGCGCAGATGCTTGGTGTGGTGCCATCCGGCCTCTAGGGGTTCTTGACTCAGGTTCCTTTCTCTTCTACTTTTCCTACTGATTTTCACTCCTTTCCTGTCCATACAGTCCCTCCTGGACTGTCAGGAGATGATTTTGAGCCTGACCCAGATCTTCGACTGGCTGATGATGTTGAAGGAGCAGGGATCAATCCTGCTGCAGAGCCTGTGGTCGAAGACCTTTCCTTTAAGTCTCTGCTTAAAAAGTTAAATTCTACTCTTTCTCTCCAGACTACAGAAATCGATCCTGGGAAGCTTTTAAGACTCCAGTACCTACATGTCCCGGAGATCCCTATGGATTTAACTCCTCCGGTACAACCCTCTTTTGAGATCCTCTCTCCTATGGTATGGAACAATCCTGCTCTCATCCCCTCCGTGGCTAAGTCCATAGATAGGAAGTACACTGCTCCCAAGGATCGACCCATATTGGCCTCACAAGCTTTTGCTGATCCCATTGTAGTCTTAGCAGAGAATGATAAGGCCATCCTTCCTCAGGCATCCTCAGCCTGGCCTATCAATAAAGAATCTCGTAAGATAGACACCGTAGGTAAGAGAGTCTTTGCTGCCTCCACCCTGGGTATGTATATTGCCAGCTACCAGGGCTATTTTTCTCAATATGAGTATGTCCTTTGGCATTCGCTCAAGCAAATGGTAGAAGCTCTGCCTGAGTCGGAAACTAATTCAGAGCTACTTCACACCGTAACCAGGGGCATCGAGTCCGGTAACCAACAGGTTAAATCTGCAAAGGACGCTTTCAATACTGCTTCTCGAGCAGCGGTGGTGGGCATTGTACCCATCGCCACTCTTGGCTACGTACTTCGGGCTTCACTTAAGGATGTCCAGTAACAGGTCATGGCCTTACCCTTCGGCATGTAGCTGTTCAGACCCCAGGTGGAACAAGCTCTGGAAGCCACACAGAAGACTAGGTCAGCCATTAAGATAGTTTGCTCCGCACAGACCCCCCCTCTCGGGGGGTGCCAATATAGCGTCAATTTCACAACTGTCAGTCCTTTAGGGACAAAGGCGGGGGATTTAACAAAAGCCACAGCCACCAAAAGAAAATGCAGCAGAAGGCACAAGGCCCCAAGGCGCCCAGTGCCACCTTCTGAGTTCTCGGCCCAGGTCCCACCTCAGCTGCTCGAGGGGGACTCTTCCTCAGCAGTGGGACGACATCTGACTTAGTTCTACAACCGGTGGAAGTCTATAACATCAGACAAATGGGTCCTCCGGATAATCCGCGAGGGGTATTAGCTCAGTCTTTCAGAACCGCCCCCCCCCCCGATCATCCCCCTCAAACAGCCCAAGCTGTCGACAGTACAGTCGGACCTTCTTGTTTCCGAGGTGCAAGGCCTTCTGAACAACAGGGCAGTAGAAGTAGTTCCGCGGACCCATGAAACCCAGGTTTCTACTCCCATTACTTTCTAGTTCCGAAGAAAACTGGAGGCATGCGCCCATTCTGGATCTCAGAAAGTTAAACAAATTCCTTCACAAGGAAAAGTTCAAGATGATATCTCTAGGTACCCTTCTACCTTTGATTCATCAACACGATTGGCCAGCCTCCCTGGACATGCAGGATGACTACCAACACATTCTTATACACCCTTGGCGCCGCAAGTTTTTACAGAGTGTTGTGCAATTCTCGCAGCGCATCTCAGGAAAATTGGAATTCAAGTGTTTCCACATCTGAACGACTGGCTTCTAGCAAGTCTTTCCAGGCAGGGAACTCTGGATGCCGTAGCCAAAGCTTCAGACTTCCTCACATCCATGGGAGTCCTGCTAAATCGCAACAAATCACAGTTGCAGCCCTCCCAGAAACTCCTTTTCATAGAAACTCTTCTGGATACCTCCTGTGTGAAAGCTTTTCTCCCAGAGGACAGAAGGGGCGATATCCTACAGATGGCCCAATACATTAGAGAAAACAGCTCAGTTCGAGCTATCTCGATACAATGGATGCTGGGTCTCATGGCATCCTCGGTGTTCACTGTACCTCTAGCACATCTCCACATGAGAACCTCTCAATGGATGCTCAGTACTCAGTGGCCCCTAACCACTCACCCTCAGTTCTTTCTCATCAAGGTGACAGAACCTCTGAAGAGGTCACTCACCTGGTGGTCGCAAGAGGACAGTCTTCTGGAAGGGTATCCCTTTTCTCCCCTGGATCATCAGATCTCCATTACCACCGACCCGTTCCTGATGGGGTGGGGAGCTTACTGCCAGAATCTCCACACCCAAGGTATGTGGACTCTGGACGAGTCCCGGCTTCATATAAATGTCCTGGAAATGAGAGCCATCCTCTATGCAGTCCGGGCCTTGAAGAACATACTCTGTCACAAGAACATCCTCCTTCAAACGGACAACAAAGCAGTGATGTATTACATCAACAAACAGGGCAGTGCACACTCTTACCCATTATGCAGGGAAGCTATGAGAGTGTGGGAGTGGTGCCTGGAGTACAAGGCTCTAATCCACGTGGTTTACCTACCAGGCGTGCAGAATGAACTGGCAGACCGTCTCAGCAGAACGGAGACAGATCCTCACGAGTGGTCTCTTGACTCAGCCGTCGCTCAGTCATTCTTCAAAGAGTGGGGAACTCCAGACCTGGACCTTTTTGCATCCCCACTCAACACAAAACTGCCTCTCTTCTGCTCCAGAAATTCAGGACCTGGCATTTTCTGTCAGGATGTGTTCAGGTTGCAGTGGACAAAATGCTTTCTATACGCCTTTCCTCCTCTTCCTCTAATTCAGAGGGTGCTTCTCAAATTCGAGTCTCAGGGAGACAGAATGATTCTCATTGCTCCTTTCTGGCCTCGACAGATATGGTTCCCGCTGCTCAACAGTCTGTCGGCAACCCTCCCGGAGGCACTTCCCCTTCAGATGAACATTCTGACCCAGGGGCCCCTGGTCCATACCAGTCTGAGGTCGCTTCACCTTCACGCTTGGCTCCTGAAGAGATAAAAGTAAATAGGTTCAATGTTTCTTGTAGGTTTTCAGATATTCTTTTGGCAGCGCATAAGCCAGCCACTAGAAAAACCTACACAGCCAAATGGAAGCGTTTTTCTATCTGGTGTGCGGAATCCTTTTCGAACCCCTTTTCCTGCCCACCAAATAGTCTTGGAGTACCTTTTAGACCTCTCAAATTCAGGTCTGCAGTACTCTACAGTCAAAGTTCATCTTTGTGCCATTTCAGCTTATCATGAGCCGGTACTTTCCTTGTCACTGGCTCAGTTACCTGTAGTTAAGAGGTTTCTTAGGGGTATTCTGCATACCGGACCTCCTATCAGATGCCCAGTCGCAGCCTGGGGCATTAACCTTGTGCTAGACATGCTCACTCGGAAACCTTTACAACCTCTAGCTACTTGCGAGTTGAAATTCCTCACTTGGAAAATGGTCTTCCTGGTGGCCATCACTTCGGCCCGTAGAGTTTCTGAAATACATGCACTGGTCACCCCCCGTACAATGTATTTCACAGGACAAGGTAGTTCTTAGGACTCATCCTAAGTTTCTCCCTAAGGTTGTCTCAGAATGCCATCTAGACCAACCTTTAGTCCTGCCTACCTACTTTGTAAACTTCCAGAATGAAGGGGAGCGTACCCTTCATTCTCTGGATGTTAAGAGAGTGCCGTGATTCTGTCTAGATAGAACAAAAGAAATTCGCAAGGCTCAACAACTGTTTGTTTCCTTCAGCGAGACCTGGCTGGGTCAACCTGTCGCTATTAGGTGCATTTCGCGTGGCTGGTAGCATGCCTTTGCCACTGCTATTCTATGGCACAGGTTAAGCTGGAAGGCAGAGTGTATGCTCACTCTACTAGAGCAGTCGCGGCATCTCTGGTGAAAATCCGCAACGTGTCCATTGCAGATATTTGCAGTGCGGCTACCTGGAGTTCAGTGCATACTTTCGCTAAGCACTACGCCTTGGATGTCCATGCCAGACGACATCCGTCGTTTGGCAGGACTATTCTTAATGGACTTCTGTCCTAAGTATGTGAGCTCTTATTTTTCTGCCGCCTGTCTCGTGGGATTATTAGCTCGGTACTCTCCCATTAGTGTGAATGAGTGGTGGAGACTTTATGTCCAGGAAGATATGGTAATTACGTACCTACCGTAATTCTTGATCTTCTTGGATGAAGTCTCCACCACTCATTCACACGCCCACACTCCATCCCCTGAGCTCACGTCTCTGTTTTTGGTCTTCACTCCCTCAATGGCTGGGCTGTGAAGACTTCATTGTTGACCCTTCTTACACAGATCATTCGGACTGTCTTGTGTCCGATTTTGTTAGGTTAGTCCCTCTAGGTTAGTTACGCTGCACCTCCTCGGAAAAAAGGTACTGAGGCAGTTGAAGGGTCAATGCTGAGATAGTATTTACCACATGAGCCAGGGCTTGCAGTGCTGCTTCCTCGCGGCTCCATCTGTGGCGCCGGCCCTCTTGAAAAGTTTGCTCCCACTGGGTCCTAGCGCCTCCGGCGTAGATCCCCATTAGTGTGAATGAGTGGTGGAGACTTCGTCCAAGAAGATCAAGAATTACGGTAGGTATGTAACTTCCATTTGTGTCCTGTCCTATTCTATGCTATCCTATCTTATCCTAAGTGTGTTTTATCTATTTATGGTTTCGAAATTAATACCGTTGAGCCGTTATGGCTCTTTTACAAAGGTTCCATGTCAGTGAAGTACAGTACAAGATAGAACATACAAGAAGCATAAAACCTGAAACATAATAGCAGATACAGTGCGAGCAGTGGTTATACAAAATTAACATCTCAGAAAGCATTCAGTACTATTCTAAAACAGATATACGCTGACTACAAGGAGTCATTTATTAAAGTTAATAACTAGGCGGAGTTTTGTTACTAAGTACTCAGTCACAGTGAAGGGAGCAGCCCGGGGGCTTTGTCTACGGCTGATGAGAAAATAGAAAAGATGGGACGGGAGAATGGACAGAATACAGGAGGTGGCTGTGGGGTAAGTAGGTAACTGGGCTGTTTCAGGGGGCTGAAGAGAAAGGATAGTGGCAGTCAGTCCCAGGCAGCAGGTTTAGGAGTTTACAGTGAGGGAAGCAACCAGGAGGCATTGGGAGAGAGTAGCTGGGCTTTGTTTTTGAATAGATATAAAAAGTTTGCAAATTGTCTGCAGCGGTATTTCTGAAAAGGCATGTGGATAACTGATGGCGTACTTTGCATAGTATTTAGCTGCAAAAGTTCATGGTTGCAAGGTTCCCAGGTATGTGCTTCACTGCCTTATCAGTGACACTTCTCTGAAATGACTGAACACAGACTGAGATGCTGGGATTAGGTTTGCTGGAAACAGAAATTCACGTGGGGCTCTGTGTAGGAGGTTTCCTTTCGTACCCTTCCCGCCGTACCTCACCTGGTGAGTTACGTAGCCCATAAAGTACACAACTCTCTAACCACACACCTAGTATAGCACTTATAAAAACTAACAGAAGCTCAGCACACAGCTGTTAGGGAGTGTTTACTTTTTGTGAGCAATGTTCTCCAGGTAAATCTGCAGTAAAGTTAGCAGCTTGCAATAATGGGGGCGTGGAATAATGTTATCTTTCAACTTCAAACAATCAATAATTTGAGTAGCGATTGGGACACACACACACACACACACACAGACACACACACACTCTCTCTCTCTCTCTCTCGAGCAGTCAGTGTTTTAGTCAGAGTTTGTTGGCTTTAGTTGTTTAGATGTATGCAACCCCCTCCCAGTGCATGCACATTTTATAAAGGGTTCTGCTTACCTACAAAAACGTCAAAAGGTGGCAGCAGTAGAACTCAGTTTTATAATCAGGGAAAGTTTTATAAAAAAAAAAAAAGTTTGTGTAGCAGTTGCAGTGTTGCAAAACTTAATTTGAATAGCAGTGTAGGAAAAATATGTGTAGTGTTTGCAGGTAACCTTGTGTAAAGGAGCTGTACAACCACTTTTGGATGAACTCTGATGTGTAGCAAGTGACTGCTTTACATAAACAATTTTGCGTAGCGGTTGATGAAAATTGTGTAGCTCTTCCAGGAATCAGCCTTCACCATTGATTCACACTAGTGAGTCTTAGTCAGAGGAGCTAGGACCCCATGGGAGCCAGAACTGTTCAGGAGGGCCGGCGCCAAGGCACGCTGTGCGCATGCACGGCACTGCGAGAGTGGGTTGTGGTGCCAGGCTTATCTTGGAACCGCCCTCAACCATTTCAGTGACGATGTTGCTGTCCTCCGAGTTGGAAGTTCACATTTGTCACGACAGCAGCATTCAGTTCTTCTCAGTTTTGGTATTTAAAGCTACAGTTTGTTTTTTGTGTCAGTTTAGTATTTTTACAAAAATATTTGTCGTTTTTTTCTCTCAGCCCTACTGAGTCTATGGTTGATGGCCATGGAAGATGATGGTGGGAGCCTTTCAGGCAGGCTGCTGTGTCCTGTGCACTTTCCCCATTAGGGAAGGGTTCTGACCATGGGCAGTCCTGTACTCAGGAGGAAGGACAGTCCTACTAACAGCACAAAAGAGTGGGCTCGTTCCCAATTCCGATCGGGTTCTCGGCGTCGCTCGGCCTCGAGTTCTTCCTCTTCCCTTCAGATAGGGAAGAAATGGTACCACACGAGGTTGCCCTCTGGGAGGTCTTTTGCAAGACCCGTGGTCTCCCAGAACCAGAGGCCCTCACCAGTGCCATTGGCATCACCAGCGGCCTCTAGTACTGGGATGTCGAGGTCTTGGGCCTGGAGTCCCCTTCTGTTTGTAAGTGGGGACCCAGTGGGCAGTTCCACCCTTGGGCAGCTCATACAAACATACGAAATTGCTAACAGACACAGGCTGTAGTGGTCCATCAGGTCTGCTCAAGTGTGTAGCTTAGTCTATATTACTGGAGCTGCCCCCTCCTCCCCGCAGTTGACCACCCCCACACTCTGATCTCCTTCCTTTTCTTTACTCCAGTTGTGACTTTCCCTTTTACCCCCCCCCCCCCAATAGCTGCTCACCATTTCAGTGATGCTACCTCCTCTGGCAGATCATTCCACTTTGACATCGCCCTTTCCATAAAAAATGTACTTCTCATTTCCTTTTTAAATCTACCCCCCCACCAGCTTCATACTATGCCCCCTTGTGGTCCCCTCCCTTTTCAAATTGAAAGTGCCTTCCGTCCCAACCTTGTTTATACCTTTTAGATACGTGATCAAATCCTAGGTCTCACAGGAAAATTTGGTTGCGCAACCAGACAGACAAGAGACAGGAAAGGAAAGAACAGAATAGATCCCTGCATTCAAACTCTCCATAACAACTGAGACAGGGCTGTATTCAACCCTGTCACATACACCTCCTTCCTTAGAAGGGAACCTGTTTTATCAAACAGGTTTCCAAAACTTACTATTAATTCTGTACCAGGATTAGCTTCTAACTTTCAGAAATGAAGCACATGTGCAGTATCTTTTTTTTTTCTATAACAGTACAGCATACAGTAAAGTTTGAACTCATACATTTGTTTTTCAACCTTCGGAACCCTCAATTCCTGATCCATATCTTGACAGAAAATCAGCAGTGCTATTCTTTTTACCAGATTTGTGTATCACCTTGAATTTAAATGACTGTAGTGCCAGGTACCACCTTGTGATTCTGGAATTTTTATCTTTCATTTGGTTAAGCCAACAGAGAGGACTGTGATCTGTTTTAAGTACGAAGTCAGTTCCTAGCTAGTTAAACTTAAGGGATTCCATGGCCCACTTTGCTGCTAAACATTCCTTTTCAATAGTGGAGTACCTTTTCTCTCTGTCATGCAACTTCCTACTTATGTACAGAATAGGATGTTCCTTCCTATCTATATTTTGACTCAGGATTGCACCTAGGCCTACCTCTGATGCATCTGTTTGTAACAACAGTGGTTTATCAAAGTCTGGGCTTCTTAAAACAGGGGCTGAACATAATGCAGCCTTAATGGCTTGAAAAGCTTCATCACACTCTGGGTTCCATTTCACATTATTTGGGTACTATTTTTGTGTGAGTTCAGTGAGGGGAGTAGCTAACTCAGCAAAGTTAGGAACAAATCTCCAATAATAACCAGCCAGCTCTAAAAATGACCTGACATGTTTATTTCTTTTAGGGACAGGGCTGTGAGTTACAGCTTCTATTTTAGAAATTTCTGGCTTAACGTCTCCATTTCCCAACACATAGCCCAAATAGCTGGTTTCCTGCATGACCAGTGCACACTTGGTAGGATTAATAGTCAGACCTGCATTTTTGATAGCTTGGACAACTGCTCATAGGTGTTACAGGTGGCTTTTCCAGTCTGGACTGTACACCACGACATCATCCAGGTATGCAGCACAATAACCAGTGTGAGGGGATAAAAGTACATCCATGTACCGCTGGAATGTAGCTGGCGCACCACATACTGTAAACCAAATGGCATTGTGTTGAACAGATAGAATCCAACAGGAGTGGCAAATGCAGTCTTGTCTCTGGATTCTTTAGCTAAAGGGATTTACCAGTAACCCTTGGTGAGATCAAGGGTACTGATATACTTTACACTCCTCAGTCTGTCCACCAAGTCATGTATTCTGGGCATAGGATAACTGTCAAATTCTGACACTTGATTAAGTTTCGCAAAATCAAGGCAGATTCTAACACTCCCTTCTTTTTTGTTTGCAATTACCATTGGAGATGACCAAGCGCTCCTCGACTCTTCTATGATACCCAGATCTTATCTGTGTCAGTCTTCATCATTCATCACTACTTGGGTATCGGCCAAAGGTCGGGACCCCGCAGGAGCTTTTTTTTTTTTCTGCAGGCGGAATTGACACAGAGGCGGGCAGCACTAACCCGACGTGACGTGTGGCGCCTCACGGGTTGGTTGCTACTTGCTGTTGACTCCACCCCAGCCTGAGTTCTGCTTCTCCCACCTTTGAGAGAAGACTCTCATGTGGAGTCGTCACAACCATGCTCATGACCTAGTTTCACAACTACGTTTTGAGGCCTAGTTCCGTTGACCTACAGTTCTGCTTGCCTCTGTGCTCGGCACCACTCCCGGATTTGGTAAGACCTTCCCTATTTATTTATTTATTTCGATGCCAAGTACCTTATTTTGTTTATTGTGTTGTCCTACGATCATGTCTCGTTCCAGGGACAAGAAGAAATCTTCGAAGGCGGGTCGGCCCCCAATGCGTCTGTGCCCCTGCGGCCGACTTTTTTCCACCATGGACCAGCATGACAGCTGTTTAACCAGCTTAGCTACTTAATTACCGATATGGATCATTGCAACGCCTGTTTTTCTGTGGAGTGTTGGAGATGCACTATTTAAAGTCGGACGTGCAACCACCGACTTTTGGAAGACAGGCTTGCACTCGGAAGGTCAAAGTTAGGTTTCTCAGCCCTTCCTCCGGGTCCCCTCCTGGTCCTATATGGCTCACAGAGGAGGGGGCCTCCACCACTCTTAGCCTTGCTGTGGCGGGGGCTTCCTCCATGGTGCAGGAAGCCCAATCTGGCCATTTGGGAGGCACCATTTTGGCAATCGCTTCTTCTAAAGCAAAGGCTGTCCCAGTGTCATGCTCTGGGACCCGCAGGTCTGAGCCGGTGTCGTTCTTGGCACTGTCTGTTGGTGCCGCCCCTGACTCCAGTGCCGCTTGCTGCGCTGTGGATGGTGCAGGGCCAGCCTGTGGCACTGTTTCTGTCTGTTGCACCATTCGCGGTGTTGGGGATGAGAGTGGCGCTGTAGCCAAGCAGGACCCATCTGCAGCACTGCCTCTGCCTCCGGTGCCACCTGCGGTGCTGGGGATGGGGGTGGCACTGTAGGCGGTGCTGTCTCTGTCTCCAGTGCCGCTTGTGGTGCCATTGGCGATGCCATCTCCGGTACCGTTCGCAGTGCCGGGGATGGGGGCGGTCCTCGGTGAATTATGCCTTTGCTTCCGGTGCCATTCACGGTGCCGTGGGTGAGGTTGGCCCCGCTCGCGGTCCTGGGACCGGCTGGGATCGGGGTGTCATCTCGGTCCGGACTTTGCTGTCTTCCGAGGAGGAGGAGGACGTGGAGGCTGACCTTGACTGGCTTCCGGATGCCGATGATTCCTCAGGGTCTAGCGCCACGGACCCCACTCAGTCCCCTGCTGGGGAGTGTCCAGATTCCTCTGGTTCTGGCGTCAGTGGTATTTACCAGCCTTCAGGTGCCCAGGTGGACACCACTGGGCAACGCAGAGCCAAGTTCTCACCTGCTCCCCCAGTTGGTGTTCCCCCTCCTGTGGTTGTCATGGCTAGCCCAACTTCTGGGTCGGTTGCCGCGTCCCAGGCAGGGGAGGACACTCCACCTATGGCTGCCTCCCAGGAGTCGGCCAGGGGGTGTCAGTTGCCTTTGCTGGTAGTGAGGAAGAGGGCCTTCTCAGAGTCTGAAGGGTTGAGTAGCCAGGGCTCAGTGCGGCGACCCAACCTGGGGACCCAGTTGGGTTCCGGGAGGAGTCGGAGCACAAGTCTGCGCATCTCCCCTGAAGTTTCTCCCAAGAGGCACGTCTTTACAGGAGGTCATGGGTCATCCTTTTGGACCCACATGATCCCAGTCACCTCGCAGGGGTATTTCTTCCTTCAGGCACAGCTCTGGCCGTTCCAGTCCGGTTGTATGGCTCCTGTCTGCTGGGACCACCGGGTCTCTCTCTCTTTTGGGACCATGCGCTGAGTCCTCCTGCCTGAGCAGAGGCCGTGCTCCTCCTCGGAGGTGCTTGGCCCCCGTGCCTCTGCCAGCTCCTCCTCCTCTCCCAGGTGTTCCCAGTCCTATGGGCCCCTTACCTGGGAGCAGTTCAGGGTCTCAGCTGCACTTTTCCCTGCCTACTTTAGAGCCATGGGCGAGCAGGTATTTCATCACTCCCCAGTGCAGCCTGACCCTGACTCTCCGGACTCGTCGGCTTCCTCGTCTTCCTCCTCCAAGGGAGAGGAAACCTCCATCCATCTTTCCCCAGCGGCTAATCTTACTGGTTATCAGCGCTTCCTTTCGGGGATGCTCTACGAGCTCCACATCTCCACCTTTAGAGAGGGCAATCCAGACTGGTCAGCGTGCACCTTCTTAGGCGAGTTCAGTGCAGCCAACCTTGCAGTTCCCGCTTGACCTGTTCCCTTCCGGGATGCATTGCCCTGGGTCTGGCAGCATCCCTTTTCCTCTGTTCCAGCCCCAAGGGACCTTCACTAGAGGTATTGCACCCCCAACCCCTTTGGGCATAGCCCATGCCATGACCGGCCTCAGATTCTTCGGACTTTGACGTCTGGGGCAGGAGAACCTTCTCCTCAGCATGAATTCTGCTCTGTGTGGCAGCACATCCGGCCCACCATGCTACCTACAACAGGTACTTGTGATCTAGGCTAGGACAACTTCTAGCCTGTTTGCCTGATTCGGAGGAAACCAGACAAGCCATTGCCCTCTCCACGCAGGGCCTGGAGCTTGCAAGGGCATCGTATTATACCAATGAGGTGGCTTCCAGGCTGGTGGGGACAGCGATCTGCATTAGGCGGTCAGCATGGCTTCATCTATCCTGGTTGTCATCCTTGGCCCAGCATAGGGTGATTTCCTCTGCTTTCCAAAGAACCCATCTTTTCTTCTGTAGGGTGAGGCAGTGGCTTCAGGGGTGCCTTCCATCTCCTGTGAGGAGATTCCCGCCTCACCCAGACCAGTTCCAGGCCTAGCCAGGCCTGTAGGGGTTCTCACCTCTAGTGTCTCCCCCGCTGGAGGCTATGGGACACTGTCCCTTAGGGAGGTGCTGGGCCCCCTTCGGAGGGGCTTGGTACTCACCCAAGTAGTGATGAATGGTGAAGATTGACGCCGATAAGATATGAAAATTATGTACCTACTGTAATTCTTGATCTTTCCATGTATCTTCACCATTCATCACTAAATCCTGCCCTTCCCCCCCCCCGGGGCCTTTGTCTCTGGGCGATCCTCCTCCCTGTGTGTCTCTTTGTTGCTCCAGCACCTGTCCTCCTCCTCCTCCTCTTCCTTGTGGTTTGGGGGAGGAAGACTCTGAGGAGGCAGACAGGGAAGGTTATGCTTTGGGGTCTCTGGGGGGGACCCTCTCTCTCCCCACTCCCTTTCAAGGTTCAGCGCTCTGGCCCCCTCTCTGGGGTAGCCAGGGCAGAGGGGTGATGAGGGACCTCCTGGAACCTCTCAGCAGTTCCCTTAAAATTGTTTTTAGCCCCTTTGGGGGGTATTTCCTCTATTTCTCCCTGTGGTGTTGTCCCTTGGCAAACCTTTCTCTTTTATCTGTTAAGTTGGCAGCAGAGGTAGTCTGCCTCTGCCGTTTCCAAAAATTTTTGTTGTCGCTCCCCTCTTGGGGAAATTCAGTTTCCTCTTAATTTGGCTGGAGGGGTAGACACCACCCACCCTGTGTTTGTCCTGATTTGACCTTGACTGCGGTTCTCCTTAAGTTCTGGCTCTCCTCTGAGACTGCCTTTGCTATGCCAGGGGTACGTTCTGTCCCCTAACATCCTATGGTTAGCTTGCAGCATGAGGGTTAAATCTGCGGAGTTTTTCCCCTCTCCAGGTCCAGGTTGTTTTGCTTGGGGAGGGGCAGTGTCTCCTCCTCTTCCTTCCCTTCTCCTCTTCCTACCCTCCCTTCTTCACCCTTTCTTTTGCTCAGAGATTGGGGCCCCTTCCTTTCCCAGTCACTTTGGCTTCTGTCTCTTTACTGTCCTCTAAGTCGTTATTCCTCCTTTTGGATTTATATCCCTTTCCTTTTTCTATCCCTTGGGCTCTCTTGCCCCAACCCTCCTTTCCTTCCTATCCTTCTCGCCGGCGTGCAGAACTGGAGCTAGGGCACAGCTGATAGCGAGTAACAGCCAACCCGCGATCGCCACTTAACACGTTGGCCTTGAGGGTAGCGCCACCCCTGTGTCGACTCCACCTCCAGAAAAAAAATGCTCACGTGGGGTCCTGACCTCCAGCCGATACCCAAGTAGTGATGAATGGTGAAGATGCACAGAAAGATCAAGAATTACGGTAGGTATGTAATTTTCATTTTTTGTATTTCCTTAGCCACGTCAGCTCTTAATCACTCTGGTAATCTGTATGTCTTTTGCCTAATAGAGCGAGCATTCCTTGGCAGTATTACGTGCTCATCCCCTTTTGCTCGGCCTGGTACTGTGGTAAAAGTAGCGTTAAATGTCTTTAGCACATTACACATTTCTGCAGTTTGTTCTGAGGTTAAGGAAACATTCACCTTTACAGGATCAGCAGATCTTATCTGTGTCAATCTTCACCATTCATCACTGTTGGGGTACTTGGCGAGGAGGTCAGGACCCGCAAGGCACAGGTAGGTGGTCGGCCGAGGCGCCCTCGAGGCCGACGCACTGCGTGGCTCCTGGATTAGCTGGCTTAGGCTGCGTCGACTTTGCCTGCCTGCCAGTTCTTCGTCTCCTGCTGTAGAGGTCGCACCTCATGTGGAGCTGCTGCACTAGAGGCCTAGTTAGAATATGAAAAACCTTTGACGCCGTCTCTATATTTCCTTCGGTGCCGAAGTTCGTCGGTTTCTGCCGGTTCTGCTTTGCCATACTCGACGTCACCCAGTAAGATCTTTCCATTTCTTTATATTTCTGCGACATCGAGTCTGTTTTTGGTGTTTTTTTCCCATAGGTCATGGTCGGAGGGCAAGAAAAGCTCTAGGACAGGTCGGCCCCCCATGCGACGGTGCCCATGCGGCCGAAAGTATTCAGTCACTGACCAGCACGACTGGTGTCTTTCGTGTCTTGGCCCACTTCACGACATGGATTCGTGCGAAGCCTGTTTCTCCATGGACCGCCGGGTCATCGAACAACGCTGCGGGAAAAAGGGTCCACTGACTTTGGGGTTGGCGCGACTGCCGGGCCAAGCCACGCTCTCGCCTTTCCTCTGGGTCCCTCCCAGTTCTACATGGACCGAGGAGGAGGAACCTTGGCTACTAGTAGCCTAGCCATTGCCGAGGCTCCTTCCGCGGTGCAGAGGCCCATCCTGCTCCTTTTCGGGGTGGGGGAGGCGCCGCCATGGCAATCGCCCTTTGGAGTGAACGCTCCCGGTGTCAGACCCGTGGTTACGAGCCCGGTCGGCGCCATCCTCGACAGCTGTCTGTCAGCGCCGCAAAACCCTGGCCAGAGCCGTTGTTGCCACCGACTTGTCGTGGTGGCGCCCGTGGCTTGTTAGAGCCGTCGCGCATCGACACTCATGGCGCGCCATGGGAGCTACATGCACCGCTCTTTGTCCATGTCTCCACCTCCAGCACTGTCCTCGGCAAGGTTGACGCGCGCCCGTGTCCTCGGGCTTGGTGCCGTGGGGCCATGATTCTGCGTCCAGTGCCGTGGTACGGCGCCTGCCTCTGCCCTCAGCACCGCTCGCAGCGCCGTGAAGCCTGGCGGCGCCATCCTCTGTGCTGATGGCGCCATCGGCACTGCCTCTGCCCTCAGCAACCGTTCGGCGCCCGTGGAGCGGCGGCGCCATCCTCGGCACCGATGGTGCCGTCAAGGGCGATCTTGACGCCGTGCCAGGTCCTTCAGCACTGCTTGCGGCAGCGTGGGGCCGGATGGCGCCATGTCTGGTCCCAACTCTGGAGCTCCTGTTCGGGCTGGAGCCGTGCCCCCTGTGGATTCCACTCGTGGTGCTGTAGGGGGCACTGGTGCCGGCTCGGGCACGGCTTTGGGTTCTGGCCCCTTTGGCAAAGATGGCAGTGGGCGCCCTCCTACGGTTTGGCACAGGGCCTCGGCCTCTACCTCCTCGGAGGCGGAGTCGAGCTCTGAGTCAGACGGACAGTCTGACCCTTTGGGGTTGGCTGTTGAGGTGGGCAGCCCAGTAGTCTCCTTGTCAGCCCACTTCTGAGGTGGGGTCGGTGGCTACCGAGACCAGCGGGCAGTGGTGCAGGCCACCATTGCTCTGCAGCCTGGTCTTGGTGGGTTCACTGACCCCTCAGCAGTGGTACCCCCACCTGTGGTGTGCCTAGATCGCCCAACTTTGGGGCCGATCAGAGCACTTACGGGAGGGGAGGGTGCTGTGCCCTGGATAGCTCCTTCTGGTGCTGCCCAGAGCTGTCAGCTACCTAGGCTGGCCCTCTAGAGAAGGAGGGCTCTTTCGGACTCCGAGGGATCGAGGGGCGTGGGGTCGGCATGGCGGCCTTTTTCGGTGGTCCACCCGGGCTCTGGGAGAAGCCGTAGTGCGGATCTCCACTCTTCCTCTTCAGTCTCTTTGAGAGAGCCCCATTCTTTTGAGGTAGGGGACCGTCCTTCTGGACCTATACAGCCCCGGTTGCCTCACAGGGGGGATTCTTCCAGGCGCAGCCAAGGCAGTAGCGAAATGGTTGTTCGGCTGTGGGCTGTGGGGTCTTCTGGGGCACCTTCTTCCGCAGCTGCTCCTGGTCTGCTCCTTAGCCCATGTGGAGGTCAGCCGATATCTCTTCTTGGCTCTGTCCCTATTCCTCTGCCACATTCTCCTGCGCTCCCAGGCATCCTTGGTCCTAGCGGGCCTCTGTCCTGGGAGCAGTTCAGAGCGGTGGCTGCTCAGTTCCCAGCTTACGTTAGGGTGATGGACAGTCAGGTTTTTCAACCTCCCCCTGGGCAGCCACCCCCTGAACAGCTGATGCTCTCCAGCTCCTCATCCCCCTCTTCTGGGGGAGAGGAACCTTCTGTCCACATCTCTCCAGCTGCTGATCTCGCCGAGTATCAGCGCTTCCTCGTGAGGATGTTGGAGGACTTGCACCTCACACCTGCTACTATTAGCAATCCTGAGCACTCGGCGACGCCTTTCTAGGCGATTTTGGCGAGGCCACCCTTGTGCCACCCTGGCCTGCTACCTGTCGGGAGGCGTTGTTGCATTCCTGGCAGAGGCCCTTCTCTGGAGTTCCTGCCCCAAGGGATCTCAGCCAAAGGTATTGCACACCCCTGGAGTCTCCAGGTTCCATGCCTCATCCGCAGTCCAGATTGATGCAGTTGGATACTCCTGATGGACTTTGCGCCCTTCACCGTGACCGGCTCCCAGATCAAGACTCCTCGGATTTTGACTTCTGGAGTAGGAGAACTTTCTACTCGGCACGGTTATTGCTTTCCATTTCTGCACATCAGGCCCACTATGCAGCCTATGACAGGTTCTTATGGTCTAGGCTAGGTCAACTCCTAGCCTCATTGCCTGATATGGAGCAAACCAGACAAGCCATTGCACTCTCTGCGCGTGGCCTGGAGCTAGCAAGGCACCAAACGAGGGCATCCTATGATGTCAACAAGGTAGCTACCAGGGTCGTAGAGACAGCGATCTGCACTAGGTGGACGGCACGGCTGTGTCTTTCCCGGTTGTCACCCTTGGCCCGGCATAGGGTTATACTCTGCTCACCAGAGAACCTATCTCTTCTCCCATAGACGAGACGGCGCTTGTCGGGCAACTTCTTCCTCCGGGGACCCTCGCCTCATTCTCCCACTCTCAGGCCTCTCCAGGCCCTGAAGGTTCTCCTCTTAGTGTGTCACCCACTGAGAGCTAAGGACTTTGTCCCTTAGGGTGTAAAGAAACCCTCTTAGGGGGCTCCTACTTACCCAACAGTGATGAATGGTGAAGATTGACACAGATAAGATATGAAAATTACATACCTACCGTAATTATGATCTTTCTGTGTATGTTCACCATTCATCACGATCTCACCCTCCATCCCCCTGGGGCCTCAGTCTCTGGGTCCCCCTTCCTCTCTGTGCCCATCCTTCCCCCTCTCCTTTCTTAGGAGTGGAGTAAAACAGGGACACACAGGGAGATAATGTTCCGAGGAGAGTGGACAGCAGGGGGGGCACTCCTTCTCCAGTGCTTTGGCTCCACCCCTGTGGGGTGGGAGTTATCAATTGCCCTCCTTTCTCTCCTCCTCCCTGTTCCTGTCCAACCTATTTCTCCTTGTTTATATATATAAAAAAAAAAATTTCCCTTTTTTTCACTAATAATCTTTTCTTGAGAGGGTGTTAATTCTCTGTACCCTGTCCTCCTTCCAGAATAGCCGACTCTGCTTATCTGGAGTGTTTGCCAGCCATTCTGTGCCTTGAATTCTGGCAGAAAGCCTTTGGCTACTCCTTGCAGTTCCTTTGTAATGTGGAGACGGATCAGAGTCTGGGATGTTTAACCCCCCTCCTAAATTCTTTACCCACCCTACCTCCCTCCCTCTTCCTTTTCCAGAGATTGGGGCCCCTCCCAATTCCTTTAGTTTCTGACTTTTCTCCCTTTCTGTCCTCTCAGTCGTCATTTCTCCTTTTGGTTCATATATCTTTTCCTTTTTCTGTCCCTTGGACTTCCTTGTCCCATCCTCCACTCCCTTCCCCTTACCTTTCTGGCGACTCAGAACTGGCAGGCAGGCAGAGACGATGCAGCCTAATGGCCAACCCGCGAGCGCCACACAGTGCGTCAGCCTCCAGGCGGCGCCGATGAAAGCGCCGGCTCCACCTACCTAAAAAAAAAAGAAAAAGAACGCTTCCGCGGTTTTCTGACCTCCGGCCAAGTACCCCCAACAGTGATGAATGGAGAAGATAACACAAAAAGATCATAATTATGGTATGTACGTAATTTTCATTTATAGTTTGTTCCAGTCTATCATAAGCTACATCAGTATCTTCTTTATCAGTTTCTGGTAAAACTAGCAAAGCAGCTTTTGGTATTTTTTTAACCCATTTCTTGAGCAGGTTAGCGTGGTATATCTTTGTAGGATTTTTCTTGTTAGGGGTCTCAGTCTCGTAGTTAACAGTGCCAGTACATCTAGGCACTTTATAAGTCCCTTGCCACTTCATTAACAGTTTATTTTCTGTTGTAGGTAACAGTAGCAAAACCCTTTCACCTGACTCAAACATTTTTTCTTTTACCTCATGGTCATAATATACCTTCTGCTGATTTTGGGCCTCTTCCTGATTACTATGGGCAATTTCAACGTATTTTGCCAGCTTCTTTCTTATTGTACACATATAAGATGTTATAGATTGTTTTTGGGTGGGGTTATCTTCCCACGTTTTTTTAATCACATCCAGTGGCCCTCTTGGCTGCCTACCATACAGCATGTCAGATGGTGAAAACCCTGTTGATGCCTGTGGCACTTCTCTGTAAGCACAAAGTAGGTAAGGCAAGTATTGGTCCCAATCTTTCCCTTCCCTTTTACAAACCTTTTTAACATGCGTTTTAGGGTTTGGTTAAAACACTCAACAAAACCATCTGTCTGAGGGTGATAGGGGGAGGTTCTTATGGCAGTGATACCTAGTAGTCTGTACAGCTCCTTAAATAATGCAGCACCAAAATTACTACCCTGATCAGTAATAATTTCTTTAGGTATGCCCACTCTGCTGAAAATTGTTGTAAGCTCTGCTGCCACTTTTTAAGCTGTGACAGTACGCATTGGAACTGCTTCTGGGTATTGAGTAGCATGGTCGCATACTACCAGGACAAATCTATTACCCTTTTTAAAGGACCAAATACATCCATTGCAATTCTCTCAAAAGGCACATCTATCAAGGGTAGGAGCACCTTGTCTTTTCTAGTGACTGGGGCTACTTTCTGACACTTAGCACAGGAATTACAATAGGTAGCAACATCTTCATGAATTCTAGGCCAGTAAAATCTGTACTGCAATCTAGCAAGGGTGCGATCCCTCCCTGAGTGACCGGCCATAGGACTATCATGATCTGTAACAACTCTGTTCTATACTTCTGTGGTATAACCAGTTGTTCTGTCTGTTCCTGTATCTGAGGTTTAACCCAAACTCTGTACAGTAACTCATTACATTTTTTAAACTTTGGTTCACCCTATTTTGGTTTCACCCCCAGGTGCTTAAAATAACCCTGGAGAAAAACATTGTTAACTGATTGCGATTTTGTTTCCGAGAAAGCTATAATTTTAGCTTCAGCATTTTCATATTTTAACCCTTTATGTCCATCAGTCATTTGTTGCCACAGTTTCTTCAGGCATCATCTTTCTATCTTGGAGCTGTGCTCAAACAAGACCGAATCAAAATCACTGAAAGGAAAAGTGTCCCCACCATTTGAGATTTTCTTTGCCTGAGCTCTTGTTACCACTGCTGCTGAAACTGCAGGGTTCAATTCCTCTGAGATTAACAGTAAATCCTGGACAGTCATTTCCAATAATCACGGGTACAGGTAACTTAGGTACTACCCCACTTTCATTTTGTGCGGCACACCCTTAATGATCAGAGTCACTTAGATGGTGGGATAGTATCAAGTGTCCCCATGAATGCTGATGACACCAGTACCTGGTCCTTTTGCACAGTGTTTTCCCAGCACTTCAACATGCACTATGGTCTATCTGCTTCCCGAATCAATGAGTTCCTTTACAGTCTTATCCTCCACCTTCCCATCTGTTAAGTACTTGCACCAGTTTGCCAAGGACATATCTGCTCCAGTGTTACTCTTCTTATGTCAATTTCTTGCAATATGACTGGGCTTATTACAGTTCTAGCAAATAATGTCTTTTGGCACAGATTTGTTACCCCCACCAAAGTTCTTATCATACCTCGAATTTAAATGGGAAAAAGAGGGTCTTACTGGTGCTTGGCTGTTACCTTGCTGCTGTGGCATCTGTCTGGCCATTTGGTAGTCCTCCGCCAAAGAAACAGCTTTTTCCCCACTTTCTGGTCAGTGTTCCTTTACCCAAAGCTGCACATCTGTAGGCAGGATGTTGATGACTTGCTCCATTGCAAATGTGCCGATGATCTGTGGGACTGTTTTGCCGTCTGGTGGAGTCATTTTATAAGGAGTTCTCTGAGTCAGGTGAAGGGTTCTCGAGGATTGTCGACTGAGTTGTACTTCAGAGATCGAAATCTCTGCCTGTAAGTCTCTCCTAAGATGTCATACCTTTTTAGGATTTCACTTTTCAGCAGGTCGTAGTTTTCTGACTCTGCAGTGTCCATATTGCTGTAGGCAAGTTGGGCTTTCCCTGTCAGGTAGGGTACCAGTCTGATTGTCCATTGCTGCTTTGGCCATTGGCAGGCTGTGGCAACTCTTTCAAAAGTTGTCAGGTATGCCTCAGTATCATCCGAGGGACACAACTTCGTAAGTTTAATGGCTTTTAAGTTGCTTGTGTTTTGTTGCTCATCTAGATCTGTGCCAGATCCTCTACTTTTGATAGCTTGCAAGGCATCTAGCCATCGCTGCTCCTGTCGCTGCATCTTTTCTCTCATCTGCTGCGTCTCTTCTCTCCTGTGCTGCTCCGTCTCTTTTTGTTGTATAGCCCACCATTTGAAAAAGTCCATCAGGCTTTCAGGTTCTGCCACTGCCTGTTCTTTTTCCATAACTTGTGCTGACTGTACAGTCTTGGCTTGGACTTCACGCTCTGCTAGTTTGACTGCCATTCTCCTGGTAACCACTCCTGGACCTACTGCTGCAGAATCCATACCTTTCTCCATGTTTCCCTGATACTAGGTACAGTACCCATGCACAAAACTCCTGGCTTAGAGTATGCACAGCGTAAATCCCACTTAGGCTGACACCATCTGTCATCGAAGCACAGGTCAGGAAGCATAGGGAAAACCAGGAGCAGTTGTAGAATTTTACAGAAAGTGTTTATTAGTACTAGCAGTAACATCAAAAATAAACTTGTTCAGTATAACTATTTACAAAGGCCAAATAAACAGAGAAGATCCATCTGAGTTTTCCTTCAATCTCTGTGTCTCCTGCAAGCAATTGCAGCTCTGTCTTATAAGTCTTTTCAACCCCCCTTCTTAACAAGCATCCTCTTTTTTTCTAAAATTTTCTCGTATATATCAGGCAGGTGCAGCTAGAGCACAATGTCCCAGAGCTGAGGCCCCTTTTCCACAGCTTCTGCAAAAGGCTTAAAAATTGCATTTCAGGTTAACCCCTTGAGTTCCTAATAGCTTTTTGCAGTCACCTCAGACTATAATTATATACATTTCAACAGTAACACAATATAATTTCTAAACAAACGAATCCCAATATCAGTTACATTTCCACATAATGATTTGCATATATTTTTATATCAGCAGATATGCAAGGGAGGAAAAGACAGAAGAGCAAGTGAGGGTGGGGAGACAGTGAGAGGCAGAGAATTGCAAGACTGTCGGGGTGATCAAATCCTAGGTCTCACAGGAAAATTTGGTTGCGCAACCAGACAGACAAGAGACAGGAAAGAACAACAGATCCCTGCATTCACACTCTCCATACCAACTGGGACAGGGCTGTATTCAACCCTGTCACACTGTGACAGTGACTTTCTTAGCCTGGACTTTGGACCCAGGCCCTAGTGGCGTGCCTTGGGGGCTCTAACTTTCAAGCCTTTGCTCAGAGACATGCTGCTGCACCTAGTTTTGAGCCTACGGCCATTGATCAAGGTAAACGTCTCCATCTGCAGTGGTTAATGTTTCTATCATGCCAGTCTGTTTAGTTCCTCCTATTTTGCCCACATTTAAAACCCTATCTGATATGGTCTGGAGTAGGCCTGCTTCAGTTCCATTTGTCTGCAAGAAAATAAGATTAAAAAATTAAAAATACACAGCCCCTAGATGGTACAGTGTATGTTTCTCAGCCTTACCTGATGCCTTTGTTATTCTCCTTGAGAATGAGAAGGCTGTTCTCCCCCAAAAGGTCACCGTGCACCCTCTTACGAGGACTCAGTCAGGTTGGACAATATGGGAAAACTGGCCTGTGCAGCAGCTACAGCTACCCTAGGCATGCAGACTGCTAGCTGCAAGGGGATTTTGCCTTTTATGACTATCCTCTTTGGAGCTCGCTTAAGTCCCTAGCATAGACTAAAAATTGATTCTGCTGACTGCCATATACAGAATTTAATACAACAGTCATCAGCTGTAAGCACTTGGATGCCTTTGTTTCTGCTTCCCTCTGGCCTCTGCGTCAGAAGGCATCGCCATCTCAGACTGCTGGGTCATTCACAGGGGGCATGCACCTCTTCCTCGACCTCAGAAATCTCAATTTCTTAAAGTGAGAAATTTACAGTTTTTTCTTCTAGGATTGGTTAACTCCCTGGATATGCAGGATGCATACCGGCACTTTTTGGTACACCTCAGCTGCCTCAGATATCTACCATATGATTCTTCAAGCTGGGGCAACTTATCAGTTCAGAGTCCTGTCTTTTGGGCTTTCCTCAGCACCTCAGGTCATTGCACAGTGCTTTGCTGTATTCGTAGCTCACCTGAGTAAATTAGGAGTCCGGATTTACCCTTACCTGGAAGATTGGATGATAGCCAGTCCATCCAGATGCAAAACTGAACAAGCAGTGGCCATGACCTCCCAGTTCCTTACCTCCATGGGGGTTCTGCTGAATTTAAAAGTTTCAGCTCCAACCCTTATGGTGGTTGCTGTTCATAGGAGCTCTTCTGTATATGACCAGGGCCCAGCCATCCTTACAGAGAGAAGACTGCAGGCGATCCTGCAGATGGCGTACTACATATGGAGCACAGATCTGTTTAAGCCCGCTCCATGTAATGCATGCTGAGTCTGATAGCCTCCTCAGCGTTCACAGTGCCCCAGGAATAGTTACATATGAGAACGAATGTTGGATGCTCAGTGCACAGTGGTCACAATGATCACATCCTCAGACCTACCCCATTCAGGTGACCAAGGCCTGCTTTGGTCAGTCACGTGGTGGTCACTGGAGGACAATCTCCTACAAGGCTTCCCTTCTGCTACCAGAGCCTCGGGTGATGTTGACCACGGATGTCTCCCTGTTGGGGAGGGGAGCCCACTGTCAGGGCCTCCAAACACAAGGTGTCTTGAGACCCATCAGAGACTCATCTCTACAGCAACGTGTTAGAGATGCAAGCTGTTTTTGTACAGCCTGCGAGCCTTAGTGGATATCTTCAGCTACCAAACAGTCCTCCTCCAGATAGTCATCAAATTTGTGATGTATTACATCAACAAATAAGGAGGAGTACACTCTTACCCGCTCTGCACGGAAGCAGTGAAAGCATGGGTATGGTACCTGGAGCAGGGGATCCTACTCCAGACCATTTATCTGCCTAGAGGCCAGAACACTTTGGCAGACAAGCTCAGCCAAACATAGGCAGATCTTCATGAGAGGTCACTAACTCCAGACATTGTGAGAGCGCTGTTCGATGAATGAGGCACCTCAGATGTGGACTTCTTGCGTCCCCGCTCAATGCCAGACTGCCTCAATTCTGTTGCAGAAATCCAGGACATAGTGTTTTCTGTCAGGATGCATTCAGACTGCCATGGTGAAATCTTTTTTGTCCCCCTAGTGCAGAGAGTATTGCTCATACTGATGGCACATGGGGGCAGGATGATTCTGGTCACCCACAGCTGGCCTCAACAGATATGATTTCTTCTGTTGAACAGACCATCAGTCAGCAACTGAGGATCTTTGCATTCAGGATAGACTTCCTGACTCAAGGTCACCTGGTCCATCCCAACCTGTGCTCCCTTCACCTTCAGGCTGGGTTCCTGAAGAGATAGAAGTGAACACGTACAAGGTATTGCAGAAGGTTTCTGAAAATACTTTTGGCCGCCTGTAAACTTTCCACTAGGAATACTTACACAGCCAAATGGAAAACATTTTCCATCTGGTGCTCCAAAACCCACGTGGACTTCTTTGAGTGCCCACCTCACAAGGTTCTGGAGTACTTGCTGGACCTTTCTGATACTGGCCTACGTTATTCCACAGTTCAGTCCACTTGCATACTATTTTTGCATACCACAAGCCTGTTGGTACCCTCTACCTGGCACAGGTGCCACTGTTTGAGAGGTTCCTTAAGGGCAGCTTACACACAAGGCCTCCCATCAGGAGGCTGGTGACTGACTAGGATGTCAACATTTTGCTGGATGTGCTCACCCACAAGCCTTTTGAGCACCTTGTGACATGTGAGCTGAAGTTTTTACTTGAAAAGCAGCTTTTCTATTGTCATCTCTTCCACTCGCAGACTGTCTGAAATCCACGCCTTGATCACAGATTCCCGTATACTGTTTTCCATAAGGACAGCGTGAGTTCATCTTACACACCTAAGATCTTCCCTTGTCGATCTTCACCATTCATTACTTCTGGGTGTAAGCCAGGCGGCAGCACCGATCACGGGAAACTTTTTTTTAAACTTTGGCTAGCACCGCTTCCCCTCGAGTGGCGTCTGCGTCATGCTTGAGGCGCGCTAGTATGGATCACTCTCCTCCAACTCAGTTCTGTTTCTCCCGCCCGCCGAGGCAGCACCTGTGCGCGTAGCGTCATTTTAGTGCGTGGTTTCCGACTCCTGTTTTTCTTCACACTCGACGCCGATCCGGTAAGACTGTTCCTTTTTCTATGTAACGGCGCCGGGTGTGTTTCCTGCTGTGTTTTAGCCTTGTTAATTTCGCGTTATGTCCGGTTCGGGAGCTAAGCGCTTTTTCAAGACGGGCCGCGCCCCTATGCGTCGGTGCTCCTGTGGCCGGCATTTCTCCGTCTCGGACCGGCATGACGTTTGCCTTCGTTGCCTGGGACCCAACCATGATATGGATTCGTGCGACGCCTGTTTCTCGATGGACCGCCGCGTCCTCGAAATCCGCGCGTTTAAGCTCGGCAAGGCCCTCACGACCTTTGGGATGACGCCGCCTCGGGATTCTCGGCAAGGTCGTTAGGCCTCCCCGGGTCCCTCCCGGCTTATACGGTCTGAGAGGAGGGGTCTCTCGTCTTTTCTTGCAGAGGAGGCCCTTCTGCGGTGTTGGGGAGGCGTCGTAGTCCCTCCGGGCCGCAGCACGCCGACACCGCCTGGCAGTCACCTCTTGGTGCAGGCTCCCCGAGTCGAGGCTCCCTGCTTTTGGGCCTGGCTCGGGTGGACCTCGACGCCGCTTTTCGGCGCCATTTTCGATCCCGCACCGCTTCGCGAAGCGCCAGTGATCGGGCGGCGCCGCTGGCGGTGCCGCTGAACGGCGCCGATGGACCTGGCGGTGCCGCCGCCTCTACGCGACGCCGCCGTGGCGCCAGGCCTAGTCCATCCTCCAAGCGGTGCCGGGCCTGCCCGCCGTGGGGGGTTTGGAGTTGGGCCTGGCTGCTACCGTGGGGGGGCGAGCGGCGTCACCCTTGGTACCGGGGCCGTTCACGGCACCGTGGCCTCAGGGACCCCTGGGGTGGCCAGCATCGAGGTCCAGCTGGTCTCGTCCTCCTCGGAGGGCGATGACTCGGACGTGGACCCATCCTGGCACCCCCACTCTTCGGGGTCTGGGTCCCCTGTGGCTACAGGTACCAGGCGGTGCAGCGGGCCCCTCCCTCTGTCCCCCCTTCCGTCGTCTCCTGAGGGTTCCCCAGCTGGGGTGGCTGGGGCCCGGGGCAGGCGGGGGTGACGGAGGGGAGGCTCTCCTGAGGGCCGGTGACAGCTACCCCACGGTGCTGTTGCCCTCTAGGGACAGGGGGACGCTGTGGTCGAGGAGGAGGGCCTCTCGGAGTCCGAGGGGTTGAGGGCAGGGGTCTGCCACTGTCTCTTTGGCCACCTCAGGGGGTGGCCAGGAGCCGAGTGTGAACCTCGCCTCCCTCCAGGGTTCTAGGGTGCCTCGGCGGCGTTTGTGCGGACTGCCCTTCTGGATCCATGCAGTCCCGGCGTCGTCACAGGGGAGGTTCTCCCCAGGGCTCTTCCAGGCTCCGCTTCCCCAGAGTTCCGTTCTGCGGCCTGGTCTGATATCCGGGATCCCTCCTACTAGGCTCCTTTCCCGGATTCCAGAGCCCTGCAGAGAGCAGTTGCCTCCTCAGAGGTGCCCTCTCCCATCTCTGCCTTCACTCACCCCACTCCCAGGCCATGTCGGTCCTATGGGTCCGTTATCCTGGGAGCAGTTCAGGGGTTCTGCGGTGGCCTTCCCCTCATATGTTAAATACATGCATGAGCGGGTCTTTCGACTCTCCCCACCGCCGCAGGAATCCTCTGGACATTCCAGCTCCCCATCATCCTCGTCTCCCTCCTCTGAGGGAGAGGAACCCCCTGCTCATCTTTCCTCCGATGCTGATTTCACAGAATATCAGCGTTTCCTCTCGAGGATGGTGAGGGATCTTTGATTTCCTATGTTCGGAGAGACAATACCGAACAGGAGACGTGAGAATTCCTTGGTGAATTCAGTGCCCAGCATTTGGTGGTACCTTCCTGGCTCATCCTCCAGGAGGCGTCTATCCGTCCTGGCAGTCCCCAGCCGCCTTCTTCCAGCCCCGGCTGACTGTCAGCGTAGGTATTGTGCCCCCTCAGAGTCTCTAGGTTCCCTTCCCAACCCGCCTCTGGTTTGGTTTACCTAGATACTCCTTCTGGGCGCCGCTGCCTGGCGCACGACCGCCCACCGGATCCGGACTCTCTCCAGTTCGACCGCTAGCTAAGAGTGTTCTCTTCTCGCAGGAGTGCCAGTATTGCATCCTCATCAGGCTCACCACACTGCCTACAACCGCATTTGTGGTCGATGATGTCCCAGCTGTTGGCATCAATGCCTGACACGGAGCAAACCAGACAAGCTGTGCCCTCTCCGCGGTAGGCCTGGAGCTGGCAAGACACCAAGCAAGGGCATCTTATGACGCCAATGAGGTGGCTTCCAGGCTTGCGGGGACAGCGATCTGCATCAGGCGGACGGCATGGCTTCGTCTTTCCAGGTTGTCACCCCTGGCCCGGCGTAGGGTGATTCGCTCCGCCTTCCGGGGGACCCTCTTTTCTCCTCTAGAGCTAGGAGACTTTTACAGGGGCTCCCTCCGTCTCCTCGTCCTCGGGAGGCACCTCCTAGCTCTTCCCCCACTTAGGCTTTCTGAATGAGCCAGGGTCTTCTCCTTCTGTTTCTCACCAACAGAAGGCTGGGGGTCTTGTTCCCTCAGGGTATGGCCTCTTCTCCTCCGGGAAGAGGAGCTTGATACTCACCCAGGAAGTAATGAATGGTGAAGATTGACAAGGGAAGATATGAAAATTACGTACCTACCGTAATTCTTGATCTTCTCTTGTATCTTCACCATTCATTACTTACACCCGCCCACCATCCCCTCAGTGGCCTCTTCCTGTGGCTTCTCCACCTCCCGTCTCCTTCCTCTCTCTGCAAAATATATAAAAAAAATAAATAAATAAAAGATAGGAAGAATTGCTCAATTTTTCCAAAAAAAAAAAAAAAAATCTATATCTTCCCTTGTCAATCTTCACCATTCATTACTTCCTGGGTGTAAGCCGGAGGCGCGCACCCGTCACGGGAGCTTTTTTTTTTTTTTTAAAAGTTGCCTAACGGCCCCGCCCTCGAGAGCGTACGCCATGCCATGCGCGAGGGGCTGCAGCTGAGCCGACCTCCCTCCCTCCAACTCAGTTCTGTTTCTCCCCCGTCGAGGCAGCACCTGTTCGCAGTAGCTAACTGAAAAGTGCGTATCCGACTCCTTTTCTACACCGACGCCTACGGTAGACTGTCTTTTTCTTCCTTGTACGGCGCCGGGTGTATTTCCGACTGTGTTTAATCTTGTTTATTTCGCATTATGTCCGGTTCTGGAGCGAAACGTTCTTCTAAGACGGGCCGTGCCCCTATGCGTCGGTGCTCCTGCGGCCGGCATTTCTCCGTCTCGGACCGGCATGACGCCTGTCTGCTGCCTGGGACCCAACCATACATGGGATTCGTGCGGACGCTTGTTTCGATGGACCGTCTTGCCCTCAAGTCGCCGCGCACTGGCTCCGGCAAGGCCCGCCGACTGGGACGGCGTCGTCAGAGGAATCTCGGTGAGATCCTTAGGCCTTCCCGGTCCCTCCCGGGCCTATACGTCCGGAGGAGGAGGGGGTCTCTCTTCCTTCTTGCCGAGGGGAGGCCCTTCGCGGTGTTGGGGAGCGTCGGAGCCCTCCGGGCCGCCAGCGCTGACACCGCCTCGGCAGTCACCTTCGAGGTGCAGGCTCCCCGTGTCGAGGCTCCCTGGCTGGGCCCGGCTGGGACCTCGCGCCGCCGGGCGCTGTTGATCTCGCGCTCGCCGCTGTGCCGCAGATTGCGGCGCCTGCTCCCCGCGCCGCCAGATCCCGGCGCCGGCCATGTGCCAGTGATCGAGTGCTGACTCGGCGCCGTCACGCGCTCGGGTGATCAGGGCGGCGCGCTGGCGTGCCGCTGGCCTCGGCGCCGCTCGAGGTGCCGATGAGCTTGGCGGCGCGCCGACGGGCTGCCGCTTTCCGGCGCGGGCGGGCGGCGCCGGGCGGCCTTCCCTCCTCAGGGCGGTGCCGGGTCTGCCGGAGCCGCTGGGGTGGGGTTGGCCTTCATGCTGCCGGGCGTGTGGGGGCGAGCGGCGTCAGCTGGTACGGGGCCGTTCATGCCCCTGGGCCTCGGGACCCCTGGGGTGGCCAGCATCGAGGTCCTGCTGGTCTGCCTCCTCGGAGGACGATGACTCAGATGTGGACCCATCCTGGCATCCCCATTCTTCGAATCTGGGTCCTCGGTGGCTAGGGTACCAGGCGGGCGCGAGCTGCCCTCCTCTGTCCCCTTGCCATTGCCTCCTGAGGGTTCCCGGCTGGGGTGGCCGAGAGTCCCGGGGCAGACGGGGTGACGGAGGGGAGGCCTCTCTGGAGCTCCGTGACAGCTACCCCGGGTGCTGTTACCTCCTCTGGGGTTAGGGGAACGCTGCAGTGGGGAGGAGGGCCTCGAACTCGAGGGTTGAGGGCAGGCGTCCTGCTGCTGGTCTTCTTGGCCACCTCGGGGTGGCCAGGAGCCGTAGCGCAGAGCCCCGCCTCCCCCAGGGTTCTAGGGTGTCCTCTGTGGCGCTTGTGCGGACTGCCCTTCTGGATCCATGCAGTCCCAGGCGTCACAGGGAGTTTCTCCCAGGGCTCTTCCAGGTTCCGCTTCCCCAGAGTTCTGCTTCTGCGGCCTGGTTTGATATCCGGGATCCCTCCTACTAGAGCTCCCTTCCCCGGATTCCAGAGCCCTCGCAGAGAGCAGTTGCCTCCTCGGAGGTGCCCCTCTCCCATCTCTCTGCCTTCATCACCCCCGCTCCCAGGCCATGTCGGTCCTACGGGTCCGTTATCCTGGGAGCAGTTCAGGGGTTCTGCGGCGGCCTTCCCCTCATATGTTAGTTACATGCATGAGCGGGTCTTTCGACTCTCCCCACCGCCGCAGGAATCCTCTGGACATTCCAGTTCCCCATCATCCTCGCCTCTCCTCTGAGGAGAGGAACCCCTGCTCATCTGTCCTCCGATGCTGATTTCACTGAATATCAGCGCTCTCCCGAGGATGGTGAGGGATCTTCGATTTCTACGCTCGAGAGACAATACCGAACGGGTGACGCGGTGAATTCCTTGGTGAATTCAGTGCCCAGCATCTGGTGGTACCTTCCTGGCCTATCCCTCCAGGAGGCGCTCTATCCGTCCTGGCAGTTCCTGCCGCTTCTTCCCAGCCCCGCGGACTGTCAGCGAGGTATTGTGCCCCTCTGAGTCTCTAGGTTCCCTTCCCAACCCGTCCTCAGGTTTGGTATACCTGGATACTCCTTCTGGGCGCCGTTGCCTGGGCTACGACCGCCCACAGATTCGGACTCTCTCCAGTCTACCGTTGGGGGCGAAGAGTGTTCTCTTCTTGCGTCAGTGCATGTATTGCATCACATCAGGCTCACCACGCTGCCTACAACCGGCATCTGTGGTCGATGATGTCCCAGCTGCTGGCATCTATGCCTGACACGGAGCAAACCAGACAAGCCGCTGCCTCTCCGCTGTAGGCCTGGAGCTGGCAAGACACCAAGCAAGGGCATCTTATGACGCCAATGAGGTGGCTTCCAGGCTTGCGGGGACAGCGATCTGCATCAGGCGGGCGGCATGGCTTGCCTTTCCAGGTTGTCACCCCTGGCCCGGCGTGGGTGATGCGCTCCGCCTTCGGGGACCCGCTTTTCTCATCCAGAGCTAGGAGACTTTACAGGGCTCCTCCGTCTCCTTGTCCTCGGGAGGCACCTCCTAGCTCTTCTCCCCCTTAGGCTTTCTGAATAAGCCAGGGTCTTCTCCTTCTGTTTCTCACCAGCAGAAGGCTGGGGTCTTGTTCCTCAGGGTATGGCCTCTTCCCCTCCTGGGAAGGAGGGCTTGATACTCACCCAGGAAGTAATGAATGGTGAAGATTGACAAGGGAAGATAGGAAATTCACGTCCTACCGAATTCTTGATCTTCTCTTGTATCTTCACCATCATTACTTACCCGCCCACCATCCCTCAGTGGCCTCTTCCTGTGGCTTCTCCACCTCCCGCCTCCTTCCTCTTCTGCATTATATAAAGTATAGGAAAATGTTCATTTTCCAAAAAAAAAAACAAAGTAAAAAAAAAAAAAATCTTCTGGGGGTTTAAAATCCAGAAAAATTATTTACTCTAAGATTCATGGGCCATCTCTGATTGCATTTGCGATCAGACTGCACAACTATCTCTTGCTATTCTTATGGCAAGATACCTCTGGGGTTGTTTGGCCTGGCTCAGGCTATTCAGTTTTGATCCTGCAATCCCGTGTTCAGGTAGTTGCCCTGAAATCTAATCCCCCCCCTCTATTCTTGCCTTGCAGAGCAGAGGAACGAGTACGTCTGTTCCTTTCTCTTAAAAAAAAAATGCTGAGGGAACTCTCTCCGACTGCTATAGGCATCTTGGTATCTGGGTCATGCATCTAGTTAAAAAAAAAAAATTTTTTCTATCTGTAAAAAAAAGGAATAGGAGAAATCAAACAAGAAGGCAAATGAGAAGGTAGGCTATCCTTCTCGCTGTTTTGCTAAGTGGTTTCTCCTTTAAGTTCCTCCTGGACAATTTTTACAGTAGAGCTCTGCTGACCATATCCAATCTTAGCCAGCCTAAGCCTTGGCCGGCCTTAGCCAGTCAGTCTGAGTCCCGTTTCTATCTTGGAACGCCTGAAAGGCTTACATTTTCCATTTCTAAACCCCTCAGCAGCGCTCTCATGCTGCTGGGGTTTTATTCTTCCCTCCTCGGCTGTCCTCCAGTTAAAGGCCTTCCGCGGCCACGAGCCCGAGGTGGGTGTCAAGAACAATGGCATGTTGAAGATGAGGACTATGCCCTCCTGAGTCTGTCTAGCTGGTTCGGTGAACCTCCTTCAGCTCTATCTCCGGGATTCTTGTTTCCCTTTAGTCGAGCCTTCAGCTACAAGCTAACTATGCTCATGGGCATTCTGGTCCTTCAACATCCCATCTCTCTCTCTCTTCTTCTTCTTCTTCTTCTATTTTCTCATTTCCTTACTCATCTCTCCTCCTAGAGTCGCCCAGGTAGGAGGCCCTGCACTCCTAGGCTAGGGATGTTCTTATCTCTCTGTCCTTCCTCCATCGGCTTATTCCTTTTCAGTTCATTCTTCCTTGCTTGCTATCCTCGGCTATCTTGCCTCGCTATCTATATTGTCTGCTTTCATTTTGCCTCTCCGCTCAGAGAACTGAGTTGGAGGAGGAGTCGGTCGCTACTAACGGCCGCCCGCGCATGACCATGACGCCGCTCTCGAGGGCGGGCCGTAGGCAACTTTAAAAAAAAAAGTCTCGACGGGTGCGCGCCTCCGGCTTACACCCAGTAAGTAATGAATGGTGAAGATACAAGAGAAGATCAAGAATTACGGTAGGTACGTAATTTTCCTATCTTGGGGGTTCTTATTTCTCCAGAAAAATTATTTACTCTAAGATTCTTGGGCCATCTCGTGGATTTGCATTGGTGATCAAACTGCACAACTATCTCTGGCCATCCCTCGGGCGAGATACCTCTGGGGTTTTAGCCTGGCTCAGGCTATTCAGTTTTGATCCTGCAATCCCGTGCTCCAGCTGTTCGCCCTAGAATCAAAACCCCTCCCCTTCCCTAATTCTTGCCTTGCAGAGCGGAGAGCGAGCAGGCCGTCTGTTTTCTGAAAAAAAAAAGCTGAGGGAACTCTCTTCGACTGCTATAGGCATTCTTGGTATTCAGGTCACGCTCCTAGCCTGCAAGTGATTATCTGTAAAAAAAAAGAAAGAAAACAAACAAGAAGTAAGATGAGAGGGCAGACAACCCTTCTCGAAGATTTTGATGATTGTTTTTTCCTTTCAAGTGTCCTCTCGGACAGTTTTACAGACAAGCAGTGCTGACCATAACCAATCCCAGCCAGCCCTAAGCCTCTGGCCTGCCTTGGCGAGTCCGACTGAGTCCCACTTCTATACTTATAAACACCTGAAAGGCTTACAATTTCCATTTCTAAACCCCTGAGCAGTGCTCTCATGCTGCCTGGGTTTTATTCTTCCCTCCTCGGGTGTCCTCCAGTTAAAGGCCTTCCGCGGCCAGGAGCCCGAAGTGGTTATCAAAACAATGGCATGTTGAAGATGAGGACTATGCCCTCCTGAATCTGTCTAGCAGGTTTGGTGAACCTTCTCTTCAGTTCTATCTCCGGGGATTCTTGCTTCCCTGTTAGTCGAGCCTTCAGCCATAGGCTAACTATGCTCGTTGGGCATTCTGGTCCCTTCAACATCCCATCTCTCTCTTCTCTTCTTCTTCTTCTTCTTCTTTCTCATTTCCTTCCTTCTCTCTCCTCCTAGAGTCGCCCAGGTAAGGAGGCCCTGCAGTCCCTAGGTTAGGGATACTCTTATCTCCTCTGTCCTTCCTCCATCGGCTTATTCCTTTTTCAGTTCATTCTTCCTTGCTTTGCTATCCCTTGGCTATCTTGCCTCTATCTCTATTCTCTGCTTTCGCTTTTGCCTCCCGGCTCACAGAACTGAGTTGGAGGAGGAGTGGATCGCTACTAATGACGCCCCTCGCGCATGATGTGGCGTCACTCTCGAGGGGTGCCTAGCCAAAGTTTAAAAAAAAAAAGCTCCCGTAATGGGTGCGCGCCTCCGGCTTACACCCAGGAAGTAATGAATGGTGAAGATACAAGAGAAGATCAAGAATTACGGTAGGTACGTAATTTTCATTTCTTTCCTAAAGTGGTGTCAGGGTTCCATTGAATCAGCCGCCTCTACTGCCTGCCTACTTTGCCAAATTCCTTCCCAACTTTCAGAATGAAGGAGAGCACACTTTCCATTCTCTGGATGTTCAGCCGGTCCTTACTTTTTTACCTGGATAGATCTAAGGATTTCATACAATCCAGACAGCTCTTTATCTCCTCCGATCCCAAACGAAGGGAAAAGCCTGTGGTAGTATAGCCTAGAGGTTAGAATAACACGCTGTGAATGAGCTTGGTACATCCAGCAGCCTGGGTTTGATTCCTACAACCTCCACTTGCATACTGTGTGACTCCGAGCAAGTCACTTAACCTCCCAGTGCTCCCAGGTCCCCCCCGAAAACAGGCACTTGTGCCTAATGGGCCTTGCCCAGTTACCAAAGACAGTCAAGTGCAATTTTGCCTGGATTGTGAGTTGCTTGTGCCACTGCTATGCTATGGCACAGGTCAGGCTAGAAGATCAGGTACGATACTGCTCCACTAGTGCAGTTGTCATGTCCCTGGCAGAGATTCACTCTGTACCTGTCGGTGATATATTGCAGAGCTGAACACTGTAGCACAGTGTGCACCTCATTATGCCCTGGATGTCCATGCCAGGCAGCATTCCACCTTTATTTATTTGCAAAATATTTCACCAGGAAAGACAACATGAGCTGAGAACAGCTCGTTTCCAGAAGCGCCGGGGCTTTACAAAGTTGGGAGAACAACAATTATAGATCAGGTACTGGAGTAATACAAGCACAATTAACAAAACAGGCATCATATTAATTGTACAGAGCAATTACATAACAAATATAGGAGTAATGCAAGCACAAATTATCCAAAAGACATTGTATAGTCATGCAAAGCAGAGTGACCCAGGCCTCCCAGTCAGGGCGACAGGCTATGTTTGAACTAGTGACAATAGCAACTAACATACTAACATACAAATTGCCAGCAGATTAGGCCTTATGGTCTATCGAGTCTGCTCGAACCTCAGATCCCTAGTTTGGTGCCCAGGCCCTCCCCCGCCTTGTGTTCCAGAAACCCCTGTCATCCATCCCCACCCCCCTGGGCCAAGCCAACTAATAATGACAGGGTAGCAACTGACAGCAGGAAGTCCTGCAGGGAATGAGTTACTGGAGACAGTCATAATTGAAGTGCTAGAAGATGTTTGAAACAAACATTGAGAAGTGCTTTAGTAGGACTGGGGTTGTAGTTCAGGAGCCATGGAGGAGTGACAGAGGGTTAAGGAAGAGAGAGGGGTGGGGGATTTGCAATGGGAGTGGGATAAGGGGGGAGCGAGAAGGAGGGCCAGGAGCCGGTGTAATTTTGGCAATTTGGAGTGTAGCAGGACTGGGGGGAAAAAGGGTGAGGAGAGAGGAGGGGCTAAGGGCAAGTACAGTTAGGGGAATAAAAATTATGAAGGGCTACAGAGATAGAGGATATGCGGATGAGGAGAGCCTGATAGGAGATGGCAGGGAGTTCCAAAGCATTGGGAAGTGGTAGGGGAAAGCTAACTGACCAGTGGTGGTGGAACGACGAGGAATAGCTAGAATGCGCACGTCGGTGGACCTGAGGAGGAGGGAGGAGGAGAGGAAAGAGAGGCGGAGAGATAGGAGGGGAGAGTCTCTAGCCAGTATTTAGACGTGAACTTGGCACAGTGGGAGAGGTGCCTGCATTCAAGGGAGGGGAAGGCGAGAGAATGGTACAGGGAACAGTGGTGAGTGCGGGAGTGGGTGTCAAGAGCTAAGCAACAGAAGGCATTGAAGAGGGCATCCAATATGGTGAGGGAAAACTTGGGAGCAGCACTGTAGACTATGTCGCAATAGTCAAAATTAGGGCGTATCATCTTCTGAACAAGACTGTGCCGAACCGGAAGAGGTAGAGAACTGTGGTTCCTGTAAAGGGCGCCAAGCTTGGGGCACAGTTTATGCAGGATGATGTCGATATGTAGAGAAAAGTTTAGGTGTTGGTCCAGGCAAACACCCAGGTATTTAAAAGAGGAGGTGTCCTCTAAGGTAGTCCCATCAAGGGTGCGGAAGGAGGGGAGGGAGGGCTGCTTAGCGAGTGTCTGCCTAGTGCCAAAGGTCATGGAGACTGTCTTCTTGGCGTTGAGGAAAAGTTGATGTGATCTTAACCAGTGTTGAACATTTATGAAGTCAAGCTGTAGTCTGAAAGATACATCGGAAGGAGATGGCCCAGAGGTGAACAAGACCATGTCGTCAGCATACATATGGATAAGGGATGAGGAGCAAACTGGTGGGAGGTCATTCAGAAAAATTGTGAATAAGAGTGGGCCAAATACGGAGCCTTGAGGCACACCAGCAGAAATGGGTAGCGGTGGGGATGTAGAGTCAGCTATTTTAACTGATTGAGTTCTACCTATCAGGTGGGCCCGGACCCAGTTACAGGCTGACTGAGACAAGCCAGCTGACGAGAGGGATTCAAGGAGAAGGGAGTGGGAGATGGTGTTGAAGGCCTTGGCAAGGTTGACAAAGGTTGCAGAAGTGATGTGACCTTTATCCATGGCTGTTATGGCTGTCCTGAATGGACTTCTGTCCTGAGTTATCCTGTGATTCCTACCGTCCTAGTCTGGGAATTTTTGTTTGAGCCTGGTGCACTGACCATTTGCATGAATCAGTGGTGAAGACTGATTCCTGGAAGATATGAAAATTATGTGGAAGACTAGGTTTGCTGGCCAAGGCACCTAGCTTCACCTGAGCTCTTTTCTTCTAGGTTGCTTGAAAGGACAGAGCAAATAACCTTATCAGAGCAAGGAAAAGGATTAAGGCTTCTTTTGGCTAGGCAGATTTACTGTGTATTGTTATTTTTATTTTGTACTCACAGGGATTGTTACTGTTTGTTGCTAATATTTTATTGCTTTCTTTTTCTCTGATTCAAATTGTTGTTGCTGGGTATACCTTCTGCTGCTTTATTACAGGGTGTGCCTACAGGTGTGTGCTTCCAGGTTACTGCTGTAATCTTCTGATTCAAATTGTCTTTTGCAAGGTATATCTTCTGTTACAACTTTATTTTTCTCTGTAGCAAAGTGTTTCTTACAGGGTATATCTTCTCTGAAATTATTACAGGTGGTGCAATACAGGTTTTACAGTTTAATCTATCATTAGGATAAGCTTTTCAGGGCTACTGCATTTATTGCTGGCTGATTGTTTCTGCTCTTACCTCCTTGTTTCTTTCATCTGTGGTTCTCCTCTTTCGGCAGGGAAAGGGCCCAGCCACCCACCCATATCCCCAACCACCCCACTCTACACTCCTTTTATAGGGTAGCGCAGTCGTGACAGGAAGGGGCGGATCAGGGGTATGCACACAGTGACCTCATTTACAGGGGCACTAGTAATTTAACTTGTTATAACAAGTTATACAGAAATAAACAAACAAAACACAAAATCAAACCTTTGCTTTCACTTTCTTCCTTCTAATTACCCTGACCAAATTATAAACCCAGCAACTTATCTGGAATGGATATCATTAACTGCAAGTGCTGCGGAACACTTTTCAGTAGGGCAGTTTTACAGGATTTAGGACACTGTTCTACATGCTAGGCCATTGGAGATCTAAGGGCTCAGCTCCAGGCAGCATGGGCAGAGATTGCGCGCCTCGAATTGCATATTCAAGAGGAAATATATTATAAGAGCCCCCCGCAAATTTCCCCAACATCCAACAGAAGCACCTCAACCGCAGAGGGTAGTTGGTCCGGGAGGTTGGCAGGTGGCTAGGAAGGGCAAATCGGGTGCTCCATTACTCGGTGCTCTCCAACATATCACCTCCACAAACCATATAAAAACTACAAACGGGTATCTGCCTCTATCTCCGAAATCAAACACAGGGGCAGAGGACACTGCAGCACAGGAGCTAGCACACAACAAAATTCACCCAAAACAGGAACCAAAACAAAAAAGCAAAAAGGAAATCCAAAAAACTTCTGATCATAGGAGACTCCATGATTCAGGGAGTTGATACGTATCTCCAGCCAAGGGTAATGGTCAGATGTCTCCCAGGTACATCAGCGTAGAGAGACACTGACCGCATTGTTAAAATTGTTCAGGAAGCAGGAGAAAACATTGATGTCCTGGTACACATGGGGACTAACATTCCCCAGCTGGTCAGTTAGGAGACCAAGGAACACCTGACCAGGCTGGGTGAAAACTATCATCCTTTTCGTCCGGCATCGCCTTCTCTGAGATCCTGCCAGTCTGGGAGGGGGGGGGGCAGATGGACGGAAGATCAGAGAAGGGGAGATAGGGGAGCTCAACATGTGGCTCAAGGGCTGGTGCCAGGAAAAAGGACACACATTTGTAGGGAACTGGCAACAGTTTTGGGAGATAAAGTTCTTTAAATTTGATGGACTGCATCTGACTAAGGAGGGAGTCAGTGCATTGGGGCAGAAGTTTGACATCTTTGCAGAATATTTAAACTAGCAAATGGGGAGAGGGGTGCAGCACCCCATACGTCGAATGGGAAGAACACCCCTCCTTCCTCAGCTAGTGGTCATATAGAAGTTCAGCATGTTTGTACTTCATTTGCATCACCAGGTAAGGAAAAAGGTCCGGCTCCCCATACAATGCACAGGGGAAACGCCAGACCTCACCCAACAACTAACACACTGAAATCTGGCCAATGGAAAATCATGTACACAAATGCTCGCAGTCTGGGAAACAAGATTCCAGACCTGCAGGCAATAATGACAGAGGCTAAACTGGAGATAGTAGCCATTAGCAAGACATGGTTTACCAGTAACCACACTTGGGAGACTTCAGTACCTGACTATGTACTGTTCAGAAGACACCGAGGTGCAAAAAGAGGGGGTGGAGTGACCCTTTATGTCAATGAAAATATCAAAGCTACAGAAAGTCAGAATATACATAAGGAGCCAGAAGAACTGTGGGTCACTTTGGAAACAGGAAATGGGACAGCCATATGAACTGGGGTTGTGTACAGGCCTCCAGACCAGGGGGAGGACATAGACACATTACTGTTAGAAGATATACAAAACATGACAGCTAAAGGGGAGGTTCTGATATTGGGAGACTTCAACATGCCAGATACAGATTGGTCAATACCAGCAGGAACATCTGCCAGAACTAGACACATGGTAGATTTCTTGCAGGGGGAAGGACTCAAACAACTGGTACAACAACCCACAAGAGACAGAGCAATCCTAGATCTAGTACTGACTAACAGGGAAAGGATCACAGATCTCCAGATAGAAGGTCACCTGGGGGCCAGTGACCATCACATGGTATGGTTCAGTTTGGCCACTAGAACTAAATCATCCCATTCCAATGGAAAAATATGGGACTTCAGAGGAGCTGACTTTGATAAGATGGCCAACAGAGTTAAGCTAGCCTTGGCAAAAACAAATACAGGTGAGAGGGTACAGGCAAAGTGGGCAAGCATTAAAGATGCAATACTTGAAGCAATATTCCATTGTGTTAGAAAGAAAAGGAAGTGCAAAAGAAGAAGGAAACCACTTTCATTCTCAAAAACAGTAGCAGAAAAGGTCAGAGCCAAAAGGCTGGCTCAGGAAATATAAGGGAACGCAGCAGGATGAAGATAGGGAGGCATACCAAACTTCCCAAGGGAAGCAGGGAATGCAGAAAGGCAGGCAAAGGCTCAAACCGAGGAAACACTAGCACAAACAGTAAAAGAAGATGACAAGACTTTCTATAGATACATTAGTGAAAGGAGAAAGTCCAGAGGGGGTAATGCTAAGATCAAAGGGGATAAGGGGGCATGTGAGGAGGAGGACCATGTAAAAGCATCTATCCTAAATAGGTACTTCTTCTCAGTATTTACTGAAGAGAAGATTGGGCAGGGCCCACAGCTCAGCGCAAAGGACACAGGGGGCGCAAAGGACACAGGGGGGAGGGAGGTGTGCGCTAGCCCCTTCACAAAAGAAAGGTCCTACAAAAGCTCGATAAGCTCAGGGTGGACAAGGCAATGGGACCTGATGGCATACATCCCAGGGTACTAAAGGAGCTACGGGTAGAACTAGCAGAGCCATTATCAGAACTGTTTAGTGAGTCTCTGAGCATAGGAGAGATCCCAGAAGACTGGAGAAGAGCTCATGTGATCCCGCTCCACGAGAGTGTAGCAGGGAGGAGGCAGGGGACTACAGACCACTCAGTCTTACCTCAGTACTGGGCAAGATTATGGAAGCACTCTTTAACTCATTCAGACCTAGATACGCCTGTAGGTGGCATCTGAAAGCATAGCCACTGAGGACAATAACGCCTGCAGACGTACTCCGCTGACTTTCACTAAGGCCTAGAAACGTCTGAGGAAGTCAGCAGTTTTTACCTAAATATTAAACAAACCGAATTGCTTAGAATTGATTGCATAGCACCATTAGAAAGGCAATTTTGTGCTGAACAATTTTGCTGCTGATACTCTGTGTCTATCATGTATACTTTAGGAGTTATTCGCATTTGCTTAAGATATGGTTTGCATGGCTGACATTTGTTTCTCAAGTCTCACATAAGCACCTTGAATAAATATGAAAAAAAACATAGTTGTTTGGTATTTAAGCTACTATAAAATAAAAACGAAATGGATTATAATTGATTGCATAGTACCACTAGAAAGGTAATTTTGTGCCGAACAATTTTGACAATGATATTTTGTGTCTACCATGTATACTTTAGGAGTTATTTGCATTTATTTAAGGTATGGTATGATATGCATAGCTGACATTTGTCTCTCATGCCTCACCTAAGCACCTTGAAAAAAATCAGAAAAAATCAGTTGTTTGGTATTTCAGCTAGTATAAAATAAAAACTAAATTGATTACAACTGATTGCATAGAACCATTGGAAAGATAATGTTGTGCTGAACAACTTTGGCACTCGTACTTTGTGGGTAGCACTTACGATTCAAGAGGTATTCACATTTGTTTGTGGCATGCTGATTATGGCTTGATTTTGCTAAGAAAGGCCCAGGATGCAGTGCTAAGAGTATACAGGGCACAAGTGGTGGAAGTCTCAAAGAGCTCTTGTGGCGTGAATGAGTTAAGGAAAGGGTAGTACAACACTTGGAATCCATAGGAGCACAGGATCCAAGACAGCATGGGTTTACAAAAGGAAGGTCATGTCAAACTAATCTCATAGATTTCTTTGACTGGGTAACCAGAGTGGTGGACCAAGGGGGAGCAGTTGATGTCTCCTACCTTGACTTCAGCAAAGCTTTCGATACTGTTCCACATAGAAGATTGATTAATAAGCTGGGTAGGCTCGGGGTTGGTCAGAAGTTGGTCAGCTGGGTGGCAAACTGGTTGACGGGCAGAAAACAGAGTGTGGTGTTAAACAGTATACAGTCAGAAGAGATGCAAGTCACAAGTGGAGTACCTCAGGGCTCAGTCCTGGGGCCAGTCCTCTTCAATATTTTCATCAGTGACATTGCAGAAGGACTGGAGGGGTAAGGTTTGTCTGTTTGCAGATGACACCAAGATCTGCAACAGAGTAGATGATCCAGGTGGGGTGGGCAGAATGAGAAGAGATCTGGATAAACTAGCAAAATGGTCGGAAGAGTGGCAACTGAGGTTTAACGCAAAGAAGTGCAAGGGGGTGGGGGTAGGGACAGTCATAAGGCAATTCTAGGGGTTGGGGGTAGGAAGAAGTAGGCTGCTGGTTAACTAGGATCTGCAGCTTATCCATTAGGTAGGGAAATGGGCAGACTGGGTGGGCCAAGCAGTCCTTATCTGCCATCAAAATCTATGTTTCTATGTAAGATCATGCACATATGGAAGAGAAACCCTGAAGCCACCTTGAAGGCTGAGAGGGGAGTTGCTGGCAGTCACAAGGGAAGAAAGAGACTTGGGCGTCATCATCACAGATGACCTGAAATCATCCAAGCAGACCACTAAAGCAGTAGGTAAGGCTAGAGGGATGTTGGGGTGTATTAGTAGGGGTATCACAAGTCGGAAGAGGGAGGTAATAATCCCACTTTACAAGACACTGGTTAGGCCCCATCTGGAGTACTGCGTGCAGTACTGGAGGCCACATCTTCACAAGGACATTAACCAAATTGAGGCAGTCCAGAGAAGGGCAACCAAAATGGTGCAGGGACTGAATCAGAAAACACATGAGGACAGATTAACGGAGCTCAATATGTATACCCTTGAGCAAAGGAGGGAAAGAGGTGATATAATCGAAACATTCAAACACCTTAAGGGCATTAACAAGCTGAAAGAGTCTAACATGTTTCAATATAAGAAAAATAGCAGGTCAAGAGGACACAGCATGAGATTAGAGGGAGGCCGATTAAGGGGTAATGTGAGGAAGTTCTTTTTTCACAGAAAGGGTGGTGGATGCATGAAGGCCTACCTCAGGAAGTGGTGGATATGAATACAGTGCAGGGCTTCAAACAGGCATGGGATAGGCATAAGGGAGCAATACAGATGAGTATGAATAGATAGGCCATTGACAGAGCAAAGGCCGATGGCACATTCATAAGGCAGAAAAAGAAATGGGCAGACTGGATGGGCCTTGCAGTCCTTATCTGCTGTCAACTTCTGTTTCAAACACCATGAAGTCTTGCTATATTATGACTATATGCAGTCAGCCACTGCAGCTGAACTGCCCCGGAGAGGAAAGAGTTAACTCCAGAGAGTCTGAGTTCCACAGCGCAGGGCGCTTATAACAAAGTTTGTCTGGCCAGTTTCAAATGAAACTGTCAGATTCTTTACTCCGCTTCACTGAACAGTCGCCCGGAGATCAGCTCCTTCACATCGGTTCATTTCTCGGTTCAAGCGGTATTTTGGTTCATTTGAACCGCAAAAGTATTTATTTTACCGCATTTCGTTATAAAAGCTCTATCTGGTAAACCGTAAGTAGAAAATTTAAAGTCTGTGGAAATTCAGTTATCGGTTCGGTTTTGAACCGATCGGTTTGCTTAATTTAACGTTTTAAAGTGTTGGTTGGGCTTTTAGAGTGCGGTTCCCGCTCTTGTCGGTTCTAAAAAACCTTGCTTTTAAAATAGTTTTTTCAAATACCATTGACACGGTTAGGAACCGATAAGGGTGTCTTGCCTGGCACTGCCATCAAAAGGGCAAGTTTTTGTTAGAGCTGACATTGTGTCTGAGAAACCCAAAAGAAAAACCGGCCCACTGGGTTTCAACACTGTGATGTCTGTGGAAGCCTTTGCCAAGGCTGACCCACACCACTTGTGTTTATAGTCTGAGGGCTGACCACCTCCTGTCAGACTGCCAGGTGTGTAAAATTTCCTGCAGCCACCCTGGAAAGAGATTGGGCGCTCAGGGAACGAGAGGCCAAGAAGTCCGCTGACCCGATGGCCAGCCCGGTCCAGTACCCACTGGACCAGAGGGAGTGCCTCTGACCAGGGCAGACTTCTCGGCAAAGGAAGGCTGGTTCAGGGGAACCAGTCTCAGTGAAAAAGACAAAGAAATCAGTAGGTTTGAGTCCAAAATTGTCTCTCCAACTGCTGCAGAAATAGCTAAAGCCATACAGATTGTCCAGTCACTGTCTCAGGGTCCTGCCGAACCACCTACAGTTGGTAAAAGGTTGGTCTGCTCAGTGCCAGTGGTTCAGGAGTATGATGTTGAGGAATTTTATGAACCACAGGAGGGAGGAGGAATTTGATCATTACATGTGTGGCTGGGAGGGTCTGGACGTGCCCATTGAACCGGACATTTCTCCAGACAGACCTTAGAATCTCCTCCTATTCTGTCTGAGTCCTCTCTCATTTTATGTTTTACAAAAAGGTTGCAGAAACCTCCAGCTTCCTTTAGAGGAGCTGTGGATGAGCAAGAGGAGCCTGATTATGTAGAAATGATGGATATACAGAGTCTAGGAGGTTGTCTATTCCTTTGCATAAGTCATTTAGGAAGCAAACAACAAAGATTTTAAAAAATCCTCATTCTGTCCCTCCTGTAGATAAAAAAAAAAAAAAAAAAATGGACAGAAGATATACCTTGTCAGGCTCTGATACAGACTTCCTCACTGAGCAGTGTAGTCATGTAGGTGTGGTACAAGCTGCAGCCTGTGACAAGGCTAATATTCCTCTGGCCTCACATCCTCCTGATAAGGATTCCAGGAAGATTGATGCCATTGCTAAAAAACAGTATATGGCAGCTTCTTTGGGACTCAGGCAGGCAAATTATATGGCTTATGTGGCTAGATATCAGAAATCTAGGTGGGACACAGTATTGCAGTTAACCAAGCAGGCCCATGGCCAGCTGGCTGGTGAGTTGGAACAGGTGGCTGCTGATGGCATTGAAGCCTCTAAAGTTCAATTTCATACTGCTGTTGATGTTAATGATGTTTCTCTAGGGTCATGGCCACTTCTGTAGCTTTCCCTAGGTTGGCATGGCTCAGATGCACTAATCTGTCCCAAGATACTCAGTCAAAGGCTATGGATTTTCCTGTTGTAGGTAATTCTCTGTTTGGGGAACAAACAGAAAACTATATGAAAAAGATGGATGAATACAGAACTACCTACAAAGTGCCCAGGCTAAGGAGAGGCATGCCACTCCACAGAGGCACCTCCCAGAGGTAGGGGCAGGCCTTTCCACAGGCCTTTTACCAATTTCAGGCCTCCTCTGCATTTGCACAGAGGGGTTTCTTTAGAGGCAGAGAGTAAGGCAGTACAAATGCAACCGTCCCCTCATAGCCTAAGGCTACTGCCAAGCAGGCACCCTGATGGGGTGCCCAGGGCCGATTCTCCTGTACCAGTGGGGGCAGGTTGGTTTATTTCAGCCAGAACTGGGTGTCCCTAACTGGACAGGTGGGTTCTGGAGGTATAGGGCTAGGTCTGGTTCTCAGCTTCAAACAGTTTCCGAAGATGAGAGCCAGACATTTTCCCTGCAAATCCTTCAGAAGCCCTTGCTTTGGAAGCAGGGTTTCTTCTCTTTGGACTGCAAAGCAGTAGAAAGGGTCCTCCTTTCCATCAGGGCAAGGGGCTGTACTCAAGATACTTTCTTACCCCAAAAGACAGGAGAATGGCGGCCATTTTAGATTTAAGGTACCTGAACAAGCATCTTTGAAACCAAAGTTCAAATGTTAACTCTGACAATGATTTTGCCCTCCCTGAGGCCAGGGGACTGGTTAGCTTCCCTGGACCTCAAGGATGCCTATTTTCATGTTCTGATCAGGCCTTCTCACCGAAAGTACCTCAGGTTCGAACTCACCCTCAGGCCACTACCAGTTCAGGGCAATGCCCTTCGCCTTACCTCTGCGCCAAGGGTATTCACGAAATGTCTAGCTGTGGTAGTGGCTCATTTAAGAAGCAAGGGATTGCTGTGTTTCCTACCTGGACGACTGGCTCATAGTGGGTCAGTCCCAGATCAGGTAAAATCCCACTTGCAAGTCACCCAGCAGCTTCTCACTTCCTGGGATTCCTGCTGAATTTACCAAAGTCAGTTCTCGAACCAGTTCAGGTACTAACTTTCATAGGTGTAGAATTGAACACAAAGTTAGCCAGGGCATTTCTCCCCTCGGAAAGGGTAGACAGACTCATTGCCCTGGCATCCTCCTTTACCCTGCTGGTCTCTCGACCAGCAAGGCATTTTCTGCAACTCCTAGGGCACATGGCTGCTTCCACAGCTGTAGTGCAAGGAGCAAGATTCCAGATGAGGGACATTCAGTTCCATTTGAGGGCCTATTGGTCTCAAAGGAGGGACCCCCTTTCCAAATTGGTTCCAGTGACCCAAACCCTGATCCTGGCCTTACACTGGTGGCAGGATCAAAGCAATCTAAAACAAGGGTTCCTTTCATTCCGTTTCCACTCCCTCACCCTCACCACGGATGCTTCCCTGTTAGGGTGGGGAGCTCACTTGGGCGACCTGTCCACTCAGAGAGTGTGGTCTCCCCAGGAATCTCTGCTCCACATCAATCTTTTGGAACTCAGTGCTGTCTTTTTAGCTCTTCAGGCGTTTTCAGCTTCTGTCCAGAACAAAGTAGTTCAAGTCAGGACAGACAACACCACAACAGTGTGGTACATCAACAAGCAAGGGGGCACTCGGTCATCAGCCTTGTGCACCGAAGCAATGAAGTTGTGGTCTCTGGCTTACTCCCTGAACACCTACCTGATTGCAATTCACCTTCCAGGGAAGGACAATGTCCTGGCGGATGCCCTCAGCAGGATTTCTCAGGGCCATCACGAAGGGCTCTGAATCCTCAGGTGCTGGGGTCAGTCTTTGCCAGATGGGGCACCCTCAGATAGATCTTTTCGCAGCCCCAGACAACCACCAACTTCCTCTGTTTTGTTGCAGGCCTCCAGTGCTGGGATCAGTCCCCTGGACGCTTTTCAGTTGGATTGGAAAAGTTCCTGTATGCCTTTCCCCTTCCCTTCTTTTCAGGGTACTAGTAAAAATCAGATCTCAGCCCTGCAAGGTGATTCTGATTGCTCCAGATTGGGCCAGACAGCCCTGGTGCCACTGCTTCTGTCCTTGACAGTCCACCCTGCCCTGAGCTTGCCCAGAGTACACGACTTACTGGCCTGTGCACAGGGGAGAGTGTGGTATCCGGACCTCAAATCCCTCCATCTCAAGGCATGGCTCTTGAGGAGTTAGAATTTGCTGACTTACACCTTTCTCAAGGTGTTTTGGATATTTTAAAGGCTTCAAGGAAGCCTTCCACTAGGGCCACTTACAATTCTAAGTGGAAAGGTTTTCCATCTGGTGCTCTGAGAAGCAGATTATCCCAGAATCTGCTGATCTGCCCATTTTACTGGACTATTTGGTCCATTTAAATTCCTTAGGCCTTAGGCCAGCTACCTTAAAGGTTCATCTGGCAGCTGTCTCTGCTTTTCTGTCAGCAGGAAGCCTGCTTCCTTTTCTTCTCACCCTGTGCTTTCCAAGTTTTAAAGGGTTACTTCACCAACCCTCCTTTTCAAGAACCAGCTCCTCCTGGGACCTGAATGTTTGCATTGCTCAGTTAATGCAACCCCTTTGAGCCTCTGTCCTCAGCAGAGCTCAAGTTTCTGACTTGGAAAACTGTTTTCCTAGTGGCTATCACTTCTGCCAGACGCATAAGTGAACTACAGGCCCTGTCAGTGGAAGAAGATTTTATCTCTTTCCACAGAGATAAGGTAGTCCTCAGGACTAACAGAAAGTTTTTGCATAAAGTGGTTTCAGATTTCCACCTGAACCAATCCATCTGTCTTCCAGTATTTTTCACTGAGCATTCTTCCTCAGGTGAGAGGAGTCTGCACAGCTTGGACGTCAAAAGAGCCTTAAGCTACTATTTGGAACGCACCAAGGGTCACAGGTTCGAATCCCTCCAACTCTTCCTTACCTATGGCGAGGTTGGCAAAGGGAAAACTGCCACTAAGAGGACAATTGCAAGGTGGATTGTCTCTTGTATCCAATTTTGTTATCAAAAACTAGGTAGAGAACCCCCCTCAGGACTGAGGGCTCACTCCACCGGGGTACAGCTGCATCTCTAGCGGCTGCTAGAGATATTCCCATTCTGGAAATCTGTCAAGCTGCTACTTGGAAAACAGTTCACACTTTTACCAAGCATTATTCCCTGGATATTCAGTCCAGGAGAGATGCTCGTTTTGGCACAGCTGTGCTTGCTTCAGAGCCTATTTCCTAAGTAGGTTTTCTGACCCTCCTCCATGGAGGTACTGCTGTGTAATCTGCATATAGTCATAATATAGCAAGACTTCATGGTGTTTGAAGAAAAAATTACTCACCTTAGTAATTGCTTTTCTTCTCTGGAGTCTTGCTATATTATACCACCCTCCCTCCTGCCCTCTCAGAACTTCTACTTGGGTAAGGTGGCAAATTAGTGCAAGCACTGTGTCATGCCATTTTAGTTCTTCCTTCACCCCTTTATTTAGGGTTAGGGACTTAGGTATTTCTGTTTTAAGTAATATGTTGGCCTCCTTCCTGGACTTGAGTCTTTGGGGGAAGGGGGTCTAATAGTGCTTGTTAGGGAGAAACTAATAATACTATTATTCATTGTTATTATTATTATTATTGCTGTTTATATTATTGTTTATATTGTTGTTATTCCTACTAGTAGGTAGCCACTTGGCTAGTGTAGAGCTTTCCACACAGACTTGTTGCTTAGTGTTAGCTTCGTAAAGATCTGACAGTTTCATTTGAAACTGGCCAGATAGAGCTTTGGTATAGTGCCCTCGAGCTGTGGAACTCCAGACTCTCTAGAGTTAACTCTTTCCTCTCCGGGGCAGTTCAGCTGCAGTGGCTGACTGCATATAGTCATAATATAGCAAGACTCCATGAGAAGAAAAGCAATTACTAAGGTGAGTAATTTTTTCTTCTGTGTACTCACCATAATTCTTGACCTTGTAGGAATATCTTCACCATTGATTCACATACCCATCTAACATCCACCAAGCTCACTCCATTCTGTTTATTGATCTTCACCCTTTGTTCGGGCTGTGAAGACACTCTGTTGCTGGTTTGTTGACCCTTCTTACATGGGTCACCAGGGCATCTTATGCCCTTAGATTTAGTGCATGAGGACTAGTTAGGTTATGCTGCACCTCCTCAGTAAAAACCAGAAATGAACGCTCTTATAGATCCAAATGCTGCTGTTACAACTAACCTGTACATATTGGTATTACTATTTTCTCCTAAAAAGTTTATATCATGTACTCTGTACTTGCTGGAACTTTGACTACCATTGCTTACTGCTGACCATGCTCCCTTGGAGCTGCAGTTGCTTGGATTTGCTGTTACTTGTATCTGACTATGGTCCTCTGGAGCTGCTGATTACTGTGTTGTTCTGATAAATTCTCTGTATACTCTGTCTTTGTCCTTGACATGGAACCTTTGTAAAAGAGCATTTGTGCTCAAAGGTGTTATCCGAATGCCTAAATAAATACAGTACTAAGGCATCTGAGGACTGGTGCTGAGGTAAAGCCTGGTGCCATGAGCCACTCTTGTGGTGCTGTGCATGCACGCAGCTTGCCTCTGTGCCAGCCCTCCTGAAATGTTCTGGATCCTGCAGATTCCTAGCACCTCTGGCTAAGGCCCATTAGTATGAATCAATGGTGACGGTATTACTAGAAGATCAAAAATTATGGTGAGTACGTAATTTCCTTGTTTTTTTTGCTACACTTAACCAGGTAAAATAAAAAAATGATTTTTTTGACCCCCCCCCCAACTATTTATGGCCTAGCAGTGCAGTGCTCTATCTGCCTCCAGTGATCTTCCAGAGCCAGCTCTGTCATTCTACTTCCCATTCTTTTGTGGCCCCCCACCCCCATAGTGGACTTCTTGGGTTGGGAATACCTCCCAAGGTCAAGCAGGATCTGCTTGGAAGGTGACTCATCCGGTCGGGGCCCATGAGTGCCAGCCAGGCCGCTGTTCTGAAGGTTGCTGATTATTTCTCCTTGCTGTCTCTCATGGTGCATTGGTTCTGGATGCATGTTGTGCCCATTGAGCCTCCCACCACCCCCAATGCTGCTCAGTGCCTCTGTCAGCCATGTGCACTGCAGGGTTCCTTGGCAAAGTGCTCCTGCATTTGTGAGGGGGCAGGTTCCTAACCCACCGCAAGGGTTCACCATAGTAGGTGACAACCTGTTGCAGATAGAGTGCAGTGCCAGGCAGTGCTACTCCCCCAGCTCAGCAATAAATACTTAAGGCCACTTCCAAACCCAGGTTGAATTCACAAATGCACAGTTAGTTTCCTCTAGACAGCTGTGTGGTCCCCTTTAATTTTTCCTTTATGTATCTCACCTCTCTGCTGTTTCCCTGCTGTGTAGACTTCCTCTTGCATTGGTCCTCCATTCCAAACTGCCCTTAGACCACACTGGCCACTTCCACTCCTGGCCCTGACTTAGCAGGCCCCTGCACAACCACAGCCATGTATGGCAGCACCCATCCCTCCCTACATGGTGGTCCCTGAAGCAGTGGGGGGAATGCCCCAGGCTGACTGAAGCTCTGCAGTCAGACAACAGGGAGTCAGATGGAGCGAGCACTGGGGCAGTGATGTGGACATGAGTCCATTTGTTACCTCCACAGTACCAGCCTCTGCTGGCCTAGGGCGAGTGTGTGAGGCTCGGGTATGATTCCAGGTCTCCCTTACTGAAGCACAACTTGTTCTGCTGGTGTCACTGGTCTGGGCTTCTAAAAAATATTTTTAATTTTAAACCATCGTTCTTCATTGATAAATGGTAGCTGATATTACCTAGGCAGGCAGCTCACACCAAGAAGCTGCTTGACCAAGAGACTACATAAACTAAGCTTCATAATGTTTCCATCTGTCTTTAGAAATTTTCTTTACTAGGTACTACTGTACTTGTAAACATTCCGCTCCACCACACTGCTCTGCTGCTTATGGCTGCAACTCTGTCCCCCAGAACAGTCTTTTCATGATGTTAATTGGGCTATAGTATTCTTAGTGGAGTGAGAGTGAAATCAGGTGAGGGGGAAAGCTGGGTAAACGTGAGAAATTAAACATCTTCCAAGAATCATTCTTCACCATTCTCTCTGAGAGCTGAGGCTTTACACGCCTTGCCTCCTGCCACACCAGCGATCCTTGTTTAGGAACAGACCAGGGTTACTCGGGGGCCATTCATGGGAGGGGGGATTGAGCATCCCAAGGACAGCTCTCCTTCCTCGGGGGGGGGGACTGTGAGTCCCACCACTTGTTTGCCTCCTGGCTAATGCCAAGTGTCAGCACCATCAGGCATGGGGGCGTGTGCTGATGCAGCATACATGTGTGTCAACACATATATGCATGAGCGCATCACATGCAGATGCCCTAGGGAGAAAAATGGAGGAAAATGCACCGGCTTGCTCAGCATCACCCACAGGCCCTGCATGACCTTACGTGGTAGGCCACCCGCCAGTATGGCTCTGTGTAAGTGATGGTTAGCCTGTAAGTCCATAAGGCAGGTTAGTGATAGGGCTCGGGGGGGGGGGTGCCACTGAGAGCGGGGATGACAGTGGAAAAAACTAAGCAAAAAAAAAAAAGAACACTGCTGTCCCTTTCTTCACTTAGTGGGATTAAAGCACTGATCTTACCTGTATTAATCTTCACCATTCATCACTGGCGGATCTAGCTGGAGATGCTAGGAAGCTTACTGGTGTAAGATTTTTTCCGCTTCCTAAGGAGGAGGGGCCGATGTCGGGGATGGCGCTACCCCTTGAGACTGACATATTGCGTGGCACTCGCGGGTTGGCCAGTAACCGACACCGGCCTCTCCACCACCTCGGTTCTTCTTTTCCCACTGTCAAGGTGAATCTCCCTGTGGGAGCTGAGTCATTTTGATCCTGCATACTCTCCAGAAATGTGCCAAAAGTTTTGCCACTGCAGCTACTACATGATGCCATAGACTCTTCAGAAGCTGGTAAAACCGTTCCTTTATTTATTTATTTGTTTTCATTATTTCTGTGGTGCTGTCGTCCAGGCACAGATCAGGAAGCACAGGAAAACCTGGAGCAGTTTCAGAATTCATAAATAGTGTTTCATTTTTCTCAATAACAACAAAATAATAAAAATTTGTTCAGTTTGACTATTTACAAAGGCAGTACAAGAAGAGAAAACAAAGCCCTTCTTCTGAGGGTATCTCTTAATTCCAAGTTTCAGTCTCTCACTCACCTTGTCTCTCTAGCAAAAGCATTGCTGCTGTTTTTATAAGTCTTTGTTTGTGAACTCGTTAAGAGAGCCTGATTTTCACAGAATGTTCTTGTAAGTTTACAGAATGTTCTAGTCAATTTCGATGCAGGTGCAGCAAAAAGAACATAGTGACCCAGAACTGACTTCTTGTTTACAACTCTGCAAAAGGCTTAAAAATTGCTTCTCAGGTTAACCCCTTGGGTTCCAAATAGTTTTGCAATTATTTCAACAGTATAACTATATACAGATCTTCCTGGACATAAAGTCTCCACCACTCATTCACACTAATGGGGAGTACGCCGCAGGTGCTAGGACCCAGTGGGGGCCAAACTTTTTCAGAAGGGCTGGTGCCCAGGTGGAGCCACGAGGAAGCAACACCATGAGCCAGGCTTGTGCGGTATAGACTATCTCTGCATCGACCCTCCAACCCGCCTCAGTTCCTTTTTTCCCGCTGTCGAGTGTGCTTTAGTGACGACGACGCTCGCCCGCCGGGAGTCAAGCTTCAAACTTGCAGCTTAGTTTTCAGTTTCATTATTTTGTATTTTTTCACGAAAAGTACCGATTACATTTAATAAAATTACTTTTGTACAAGAAGAAGTCTTCAGCCGACCATGAGTGGGGCAGGTGACAGTAGGGAGACTTCGTATAAAAGCTTTTCAGTCAGCCGGGCCGGGTCTGGTCCACTTCCCTCCCTCCCCGGAGAGGGGATCTGACAACAGACAGTCCAGTGCTCGGGGGCCGGGATGCACGGGCCCCCCCGAAAGCGTAAAAAGAAACTGTCCTATTCACAAAGCCATTAGCCCTCCAGTTCTTCTTTGACCCACCGGTTGAAGAAGAAACGGCATCTCTCGAGGTCGCCCACTGGTATATCTGCACGTGAACAGTCGGTTGTTGGGGTCAGGGGCTGGTCTCCACCTCTTTTGGAGTCTTCGGTTTCTGTCTCTGACTGCTGGCTTCTTTGACATCTGAGCCCCTCACCGCCTATTGGAGGGGCTTTCAATGAGCAGTTTCACCATTGGGCCTCTCTTATGGAGCAAGTTCAAGTTTATTGCTGGAAAGACTCCGTTGAGCAAGCTCATTCACAAGGAGGTCCTGAGGCACATACACATACAGTTCGCAATTACATAGACAGGAGATATAAAATGTAGAACAACAAAAGAAAAAATATATAATACAAGAGGTATACACAATAGAAGTCCTTATGCTATATATGCAGTACATTCCAGCTTTAACCTTGCTCTAAATTATGCAGCATATTTCAGCTTAATAAGTAGAGGGCCAGTTGGTACCTTGGAAGTTGACTTGGTGTTGGGGGCCTAGTAGCACCTACATATGTCATTTAATTTAGAGATAGCTAGTGTTTTGTAGGAGTTAATTGATACGATGCTGGTTAGCTTCAGCATGGCTTGTAGTTGGTTCCAAATGTTTGGTAAGGGCGCATGAGACAGCTCTTTGGCCAGCTGTGGTACGTGTCCTGGGAACATCTAGTAGGATAAGGTCGGATTTCCTTAGGGAGTAGGCACTATGCGAGATGTGTATGAGAAACGTTAAATAGGCAGTTTGTGGAGTAGTAATTTGAGGGTCCAAATGCCAGCATGCAGGAGGTGTCTGGTGGCAAGAGAGGTCCACCCAACTGCTGCATAAAGATCACAGTGGTGGGTCCTGTACGCAGAGTTAGTAATGAAGTGAAGACAGAGCAGAGGGCTCAGAGGTTGTCCCGACTGCCCGAACCGGCCAGTTCATCGCCGGGGCCTTCATACCTGTTAGTTTCAGATTGGCAGGTGGGGCAGTTAGGGCTTCCTGGTCACACGGCGCCTTCCTTGAAGCCGCCGACCCGCTGGCCCAGTGTCTATCGCCTCACATGGCTGCGGGTGCAGGGGTCCACACCGATGCTTTATCTCCTGCCATTTTTTCGCTTTTTATCTTCAAATTGCAGTTCAGACTTCTGCAGGTGGCACTGCCTGTGGTGCTGGCTTCTCTGGCGCTGAGGTCCTTTTTACGCCCACGGTGGTGTTGGCAATCTGCTCGGGCGCCTGTGGTGGTCAACGCCATGGTGGTCGGCACTGTGGTCAGCGCTGCGCTCCCTGTCGGCGCCATGCACGGTGCCTTTTTCTGTGTTGGCACCATCTCTGATCTTCCCTTTTCAATCTTCATTCGTTACTGCTGGGTGTAAGCCGGATGCGTGCACCCGCCATGGGAGCTTTTTTTTGAGGAGACGGCGCTGCTAACGAGTATGACACACCACATGGTGTGCGAATGGTGGCTGTTAGCCACAGCAGACTCCTCCTCCATCCCTGTTCTGTTTCTCCCGCCTCGCCGAGGCCACCTGCTGTCGCTGCGAGCATAGTTACCACGCTATTCGCCTAAGTCAAAGTTATCGATGTCTCATCCTTCATCCTCATTCTTCATCCCGACACCGCTGAAGCTGGTAAGACCATTCCTTGTCTTTTTTCCGATGGCGCCGGGATCTTTTGCTGTGTTTTAGTTTATTTCACATCATGTCCGGTTCAGGAGCTAAACACAAGTTGAAAGCAGGCCACACCCCTATGCGTCGGTGCTCCTGTGGCCAGCACTTTTCCTTTATGGACTGGCATGATGTTTGTCTACAGTGCCTAGGACCCAACCACGATATGGATAGTTGCAACACCTGTTTTTCCATGGACTGACGTGTTTTGGAAATCCACGCGTTTAAAGTCGGCAGGGCTCTGCTGACTTTCAGAGGACGACGTCGCCCTTGGGCCTCCCAGGCCAGGACTCTAGACTCTTCCTCCGTGTCCCCTCCCAGGTCTATATGGCCAGGTGAGGAGGAGGCCTCTTCAGCTTCTAGCCTTGCTGAGGAGGAGGAGGAGGCCTCTTCTACGGTGTCAGAGGAACAGCGCGGCTCCTCCAGGAGTCGCACCACTGACACTGTCCTGGCAATCAGCTCCTTCGAAGTGCAGGCTCCCCCAGTGTCGTGGTCCGCGGTTGCTGGGTCCAGCACTGGTGGACTCCCGACGCCGCCGATCTTCCTGGACATAAGTCTCCACCACTCATTCACACTAGTGGGATTAGCGCCGGAGGCACTAGGACCCATCGGGAGCAAACTTTTTGCTGGAGGGTCAGCGCGAGAGACGGCGCCGCGAGACACGGCGCCATGAGCAGCGGCTCGGCGGTAATGACTATCTCGGCGCCCGACCCTCCAACCGCCTCAGTTCCTTTTTCCGTGCCTGATGCGCTTCCAGTTCTGACGTCGCCAGCTTGTTAGAGTCAAACTTCAAACTAGCGCATAGTTTTCAGTTTGTTTTTGTAACATTATCACGATATAGTAGTATCGCTTAATTTTATTCTATTTTTGTAAAATTTTTCTAATATTTTAAATTAACTTACTTGAAGAAGTCTCGGCTCACTGGACGGAGTCGACCATGAGCAGGTCAGGTGACGGTAGGAGACTTCGTATGAAAGCTGTTCAGTCAGCCGGGCTGGGTCCGGTCAGCCTCCTTCTCCTCAGCGGGGTTCCGACAACGGTCAGTCCGATGCCCGGGGGGATGGGCGGTCCCCCCGCCGGCATAAAAATAAACGGTCGCATTCTCGGCACCGTTCGGCCTCGAGCTCTTCTTCCGCCCACAGGTCAAAAAAGAGAAGGCATCACTCGAGGTCACCCTCTGGTATGTCTGCGCGACGACGGTCGGTTATCGTTGTTAGTTGCCGGTCTCCTTCGGAGTCGCCAACTTCCGGTAATCGTCGTCCTCGACATCGGAGCCCCTTCCCGCCTATAGGTAGGGCTCCAGATGAGCAGTTTCATCAGTGGGCCACTCTTATGGAGCGATGGGCTCGGAGGTTGGTTCTTCTGCCTGGCTCGGTTGCCTCGGAGCCCTCGGGCCCCTCCGGCGATCAGGTAGGGCGGTTGGACCTTCCTAGTTGCGCGGCGCCTTCTTGGTGCCAGCGACTCCGTGTAAGTGTTTCCACCCCTCACATGGCTGCGCGCAGGGCCCACACGATGCCCTTATCTCCTGTTTTTCCTTCTCTTGCTTTCCAGGTTCCTGGGGCTTTTCACGCAACAAGCCAACAGACCCTGCGGTGCTGCTGGGTTTCTGGCGCCGTTGTGATGCCGTGTGGTCTCTGGCGCGCCAGCGCGGGTGCTGAGATCTGGTGGCGCCCGCTTGGTCGAGCGGCGTCGCTGCGGCACCATCGTTCCCGGCGGCGCCGTCCGTGGTGCCGCGGGGCTTGCGGTGCCGCTTGATGAGCTGCGGCTCTTCGCGCATGCGCCTCAAGCCGCCTTCGGCCCGCTCGCTCTCGCGCTCAGCCTCGGGACCCTCCTTGTTTTCTGCTATTTCTCCTCTCCTAATTTTCACTCCTTTCCTGTCCAAACAGTCCTTCCTGGACCATCAGGAGATGATGTTGAGCCTGACCCAGACCTTCGGTTGGGTGATGAAGTGAGGAAACAGGATCTTTGCTACAGAGCCTGTGGTCGAGGACCTGTCCTTTAAGTCTCTGTTGAAGAACCTGAGATCCACTCTTTCTCTCCAGACTACAGACATCGATCCTGGGAAGATATTAAGACTCCAGTACCTTCATGCTCGGAGATCCCTCACGGATTTGACTCTCCGATCCAGCCTTCCTTCAAGATGCTGTCTCAAATGGTATGGAATAATCCTGCTCTTATTCCCTCAGTGGCTAAATCCATTGATAAGAAGTATTCAGCTCCCAAGGATCGCCCCATTTGGCATCCCAAGCCTTTATGATCCTATTGTAGTCCTGGCAGAGAATGATAAGGTTGTTCTTCCTCAACTACTACAGCTCGACCTATTAACAAAGAGTCTCGTAAGATTGATACATTAGGTAAGAGAGTCTTTGCTGCCTCCACTCTAAGTATGCGACACAGTTATCAAGGCTATTTTCTCATTATGAGTATATCCTGTGGCACTCTATGAAAAGAATGGTTGAAGCTCTTCCAGATTCGGACTCCAAGTCAGAGCTTCTTCTGACCGTTATTAGAGGTATTGAGTCCAATAACCAACAAGTCAAAGCCGCCATGGACGCTTTCGACACTGCTTCTCGCTCAGCAGCCGCAGGGATTTGTACTCGGCGCCATTCCTGGCTGCGTACTTCTGGCTTCATGAATGATGCTCAGCAGCAGGTAATGGCGCTGCCTTTTGATGGCTCCTATCTTTTTGGCCCTCAGGTGGAGCAAGCTTTAGAAGCCACTCAGAAGACTAGATCGGCCATTAAATTGGCCAGACCTCCGCCTGCCCCCTCTCGAGGGCATGTGAACAGACGTCAGTTTCATAGTCGTCAGTCCTTTCGAGGCAGAGGCAGAGGAAGCTTCCATAAAAGCCAACCTGCCCAACCTCAAAAGAAGACGCAGCAGAGAGTGCAGGGCCTAAAGCCCCAGCGCCACCTTATGAGTTGTTGGCCCAAGTTCCATCCACACTGCCCGAGGTGGAACTTTCTCCTCCGTGGAGGTCGCCTGATGTACTTCACAACCAGTGGAAGTCCATAACTCGACAAATGGGTCCTTCGGATAATTCGCGAGGGTTATTCTCTCAATTTCTTGGAAACCCCCGCGAATTGTCCTCCCAGACGACAACCCAGGTTGTCGGCCTCTCAGTCAGACCTCCTCACCGCCGAGATCCGTGACCTTCTGAACAACAGGGCAATAGAACTGGTGCCCCCGCATCTGTGGAACACAGGGTTCTACTCCCATTACTTTCTGGTTCCAAAGAAATCTGGGGGGATGCGCCCCATCCTAGACCTCAGAAAGTTGAACAAATTCCTCCCCAGGGAGAAACTCAGAATGATTTCCCTAGGTACCCTGTTACCCTTGCTGCATCAGCACGACTGGCTGGCCTCTCTGGATATGCAGGATGCTTACCAGCATATCCCGCCCACCCGACCCACCGCAAGTTCCTCAGGTTTGTAGCTTTGGGTCAGCATTATCAGTTCAGAGTCCTGCCCTTTGGGCTATCCTCGGCCATGAGTTTTACAAAGTGTTGTGCAGTTCTCTGGCGCATCTCAGAAAAGGCAGACTCCGAGTGTTTCCCTACCTGGACGATTGGCTTCTTGCAAGCCCTTCCAGCTAAGGGACTTTGAAGCCATGCAAGCGACTTCTCATCTTCTCACATCCATGGGAGTTCTGCTGAATTTGAAAAATCTCAACTGCAGCCCTCCCAGAGGCTCTTTCTTAGGGACGCTTCTAGACACCTCTTCCGCCAAGGCTTCCTTCCAGAGGACAGACACTCGACATCCTTCGATGGCCCGTTACATCGGGGAGAACCAATCGGTTACAGCTCTCTCGATGCAACGATGTTGGTCTCATGGGCTCCTCGGTGTTCACTGTACCCCTGGCCCGTTGCACATGAGAACCACCCAATGGATGCTTCCACCAGTGGTCTCCACCTCTCATCCCCAGTCTTATCCCATCAGGTGACGCAGCCCTCTGGTCTCTCACCTGGTGGTCTCAAGAGAGCAATCTCCTGAAGGATTCCCTTGTTCTTCCGATCATCAGATCTCCATCACCACAGACGATCGCAATGGGATGGGAGCTCACTGTCTCTCCCTCCACACTCAAGGTGTATGGACTCAGTTCGAAACTCATCTCCACATAAATGTCCTGGAGATGAGAGCGGTCCTCTATGCGATCCGAGCTCTGAAGGATGTCCTTTGTCACAAGAACATTCTCCTTCAAATGGACAACAAAGCTATGATGTACTACATCAACAAGCAAGGCTGTGCTCATTCTTATCCCCTTTGCAGGGAAGCAATGAGGGTGTGGGAGTGGTGCTTGGAGCACAAGTCTCTGATTCAAGCGGTTTATCTGCCAGGTATACAAAACGACCTAGCAGATCACCTCAGCAGAACGGAGGCAGACCCTCACGAGTGGTCTCTCGACCCAACCGTAGCTCGGTCCCTGTTCAAAGAGTGGGGAACTCCAGACCTGGACCTTTTTGCATCCCCACTCAACGCAAACTGCTCTCTTCTGCTCCAGAAATCCAGGGCTTGGCATTTTCTGTCAGGATGCGTTCAGGCTGCGGTGGACAAACGCTTTTACGCCTTTCCACCGCTTTCTAATCCAGAGAGTACCTCAAGTTCGAGTCTCAGGGGACCAAGATGATTCTCATTGCTCCTCCTGGCCTCAGCAACTATGGTTCCTCTACTCAACAGTATGTTGGCAGCCTCTCGAGACCACTTCCTTGCAAATCAATCTTTTGACTCAGGGTTCGTTGGTCCATCCCAACCTGAAATCACTTCACCTTCATGCTTGGCTCCTGAAGAGATAGAAGTGAATCGGTTCAACGCTCTCATAGAGTCTCGACATCCTTCTGGCTGTCGAAGCCAGCCACCGGAAAACATACGCTTCAAATGGAAACGTTTCTCTGGTGTGCAAAGTCCTCTTGAATCCTTTTCCTGTCCTCCTGACAAGGTTCTGGAGTATCTTTGGACCTATCTAACTCAGGTCTCAGTACTCCACAGTTAAAGTTCACCTTAGTGCCATCTCAGCTGCTCCATGAGCCGGTTTCGTCCTTGACTCTGGCTCAGTTACCTATGGTGAAGAGATTCTTAAGGATTCTTCATACCAGACCCCTGTTAAGCGTCCAGTTGCAGCCTGGGACATTAACCTGGTGCTGGACATGCTCACTCGGAAGCCTTTCGAACCCCTAGCTACCTGTGAGCTGAAATTTCTTACCTGGAAGACTGCCTTCCTGGTGGCCATTACCTCAGCCCGCAGGGTCTCTGAGATACATGCCCTGGTTACGGACCCTCCGTATACTGTATTCCATAAAGACAGGGTAGTTCTCCGTACTCATCCTAAATTTCTTCCCAAGGTTGTGTCAGAATTCCATCTAAACCAACCTCTGGTACTTCCGCTACTTCATAATTTCCAAAATGAAGGGAACTAGCTCTTCATTCCTTGGATGTTAAGAGAGCCTTATGTTCTATTTAGGTAGAACCAAGGATGTTCGCAAGACTCAGCAACTCTTTGTTTCTTTCAGCGACACCTGGCTGGGTCAACCTGTCGCTATCAGATGCATCTCATCATGGTTAGTGGCATGCCTTCGACATTGCTATTCCATGGCTCAAGTTAAATTAGAAGGTAGAGTGTACGCTCACTCTACTAGGGCGGTCGCGGCATCCCTAGCGGAAATTCGCAATGTTCCAATTGCAGATATCTGCAACGCCGCTACCTGGAGCTCAGTGCATACCTTCGTTAAGCATATGCACTGGATGTTCATGCCAGGCGTCATTCCGCATTCGGCAGAACTATCCTTAATGAGCTTCTATCTTAGGCGCGTGAGCTCTGGCTCTGCCTGCCCCTTTGGGGATTATCAGCTTGGTACATTTCCACTAGTGGTGATGAGTGGTGGAGACTTATGTCCAGGAAGATATGAAAATTACGTACCTACCGTAATTTTTGATCTTCTTGGACGAGTCTCCACCACTCATTCACACGCCCACCCTCCATCCCCGAGCTCACCGCTGTGTTGGTCTTCACCCCTCAAATCTTTAGGCCGTGAGGACTTCTTTTGCTGACCCTTCTTACACGGGTGTGCGAGGACTATCTTATGTCCGTGTTTAATGTTAGGTTACTCTTTCGTTAGTTGCGCTGCACCTCCTTGGTAAAAAGGTACTGAGCGGTTGGAGGGTCGGCGCGAGATAGTCAGTACCGCTCGAGCCGCTGCTCGCAGCGCCTGTGGTCTCGGTGGCGCCACCTCGCTTCTACCTCCAGCAAAAGTTGTTCTGATGGTCCTAGTGCTCCGGCGCTAATCCCACTAGTGTGAATGAGTGGTGGAGACTCGTCCAAGAAGATCAAGAATTACGGTAGGTACGTAATTTTCATTTTTGGATTCTGGCACTGTTTGTGGCGCTGGTGAGTGAGGTGGTGCCGGGCGTGGCACTAGTGCTTTGGACGACTCCTCCGGCGGCACCGCTTTGGGTTCCAGCACTGTGCATGGCACCGGTGACTCAGGCGGGGCCATCGGCGGGTTGTCTCTGGGCTCCGTGGTTGTGAGCAGTGTGGTGGACCTGTCCGTGCCATTGGCGAAGCTGTGTCCTGGGACAGTGCCATTCGCGTTGCCGTCTCCAGAGAAACTCAGAGAGTGGCTAGTATTGAGGTCCTTCTGGTTGCCCCCTCTTCAGAGGGGGACATAGAAACATAGAATTTGATGGCAGATAAGGACCGCTAGGCCCACCTAGTCTGCCCATTTCCCTACCTGATGGATAAGCTGCAGATTCTAGTTAATCAACAGCTTACTTCCTCCTGCCCCCCACTAGAATTGCCTTATGCCTGTCCCATGCATTCTTGAATTCTCCCACTGTTCCTGATTCCACAGCCTCCTCAGGAAGGCTGTTCCATGCATCCACAACTCTCTCTGTGAAAAAATACTTTCTAACATTACCTCTGAGCCGTCCCCCCATCTTCAAATTGTGCCCCGTTGTTCTTGCACATCTCTTCTTCTGAAAGATACTACCCTCTTGTACCTTGTTAATTCCCTTGAGATACTTGAAAGTTTCTATCATGTCCCCCCTCTCCCTCTTCACTCAGACTTGGATCTGGACTGGCTACTTGATTCTTCAGGATCTGAAGTCGCTGTGGGATGTGGTGTCAGGCGGCCCAGCATCCCCATCCCTGAGTCTCCAGAGCAGTCTACTCCTGAGGATCCCTCGGCCGGGGGTGGCCTGGGGTCTTTTGGGAGTGGGGGCTCTGAGACTGGGAGGGGGTTTCTCCCTGGGGGCTGCAGCAGCTGCCAGTCCTGGTGCTGCTTTGGCTACCTGGGGGTTGAGACCTTGTTTCTGTGGCCTCCTTGGGGCTTACGACCAAGGGACTCCTCGCTGGTGTCGAGAGAGGGCGTGCCTCAGAGTCTGAGGGGCTGAGAGGCTGAATGAGGGGTGGCGCGCTACTGCCACCCCTATGGGGGAGCCGCAGCACTGAACTCGGCTCTCCTTCTCGGCTCCAGGGTACCCCTCAGGTGGCAGCTGTTTTCCGCAAATAGGTTGCACCCTTCTTTAAGGGAATCCTCCACTAGTACTCGGTTATGTGAATGTGTACTAATCTTTTTCCCTATACCTAGTCGGGGCTCTTTCCTCCTCGGAACAGATATTTTTTTTTTTTTTCCTTTGGGGACATTCTGTGAGCTCTTGGCTTAAGTTGTGGGTAATCGGATAGCAGGGAGAGAAGGGGAATCTGCCTCTCTCATAATGAGCTGTGTAGAAGGTTCAATTGAACCATCTAAAAGCAGTCATGCCTGAAGGGATCTTTGCTCCTTTGTCCTCAGTCCTTTGGGCTGGTAAGCTTTAAGCCAGTTTTACCCACTTGTGGCAGACTTCCCCCTTCCTCCTCGCTATCCTTTTTCCTCTCCTTCTCTTCTCCTCCTCCTTCTTCTTTCTTCTCCTACCCTTACCTTATCCTCCCTCAGAGCCGCCCAAGAAGTGAGGCCCTGCGGTCCCTTAGGGTAGGGTTCTCCTTCTTTCCTGTCCTCTCTTCGGTTTATTCCTTTTTCAGTTTATTTCCTTTCCTTTCTCTGTCTCGTGGCTTTCTTGCCTCATTTTTCTTTTCCTAATCTATTTTCGCCTCTCTGGCTGTGCAGAATTGGGATGGAGGAGGAATCTGCGGCACCTAATGGCCATACGCACCACGTGGAGCGTCATGCTTCGTCACCGACTTCTCCAAAACAAAAAAAAAGCTCCAGTGGCAGGTGCGCATATCCGGCTTACACCCAGCAGTAATGAATGGTGATGATACAAGAAAAGCTCAAGAATTACGGTAGGTAAGTAATTTTCATTTCTTGGCGCCGCTCTCTTCAACGGTGCCGGGGTGATTGATGGCGCCGCATTGTTTACAGAGGTTTTCGACTACGATTCTGTCTCCTCCTCTTCTTACTCTTGGTTTTCATTCCTTTCCTGACTATGCAGTCCCCCTGGACTGTCAGGAGATGCTATTGAACCTGATCTTGATCTTCGCCTGGGTGATGATGTTGATGCTGATTCTGCCCTTGGGGCAGGGATCAGTCCCCCTGCAGAGTCTGTGGTGGAACACCTTTCCTTTAAGTCTCTGCTCAAGAACTTAAATTGCTACTCTTTCTCCAGACCAGGGAAATTGATCCTGGGAAGCTTCTGCGCCTCCAGTATCTGCATGTTCTGGAAATCCCTATGGATTTAATCTCTCCGGTACAGCCCTCTTTCAAGACTCTTTCCCAGATGGTGTGGAAGAATCCAGCTCTTATTCCCTCTGTGGCCAAGTCCATAGATAGGAAATATGCCCCTCCCAAGGATCGCCCCATCTTGGCCTCACAGGCCTTTGCTGATGCCTTAGTTGTCCTGGCAGAGAATAAGGCTGTCCTTCTTCTGGAATCCACAGCCATCCTATAAACAAACAATCTCACAAGACCCACTTACCCAAGGTGTTCTTGATCCACCTGTCTCCAGCCATGTAGTAGAATATCCCCTTCTTTCACACCTTTCGCGCATAAGTTTTCAACTTGCCACATAGATCTCACTATTGCTGCAGTTGCGCTTTACTCTCATTAGCTGGCCTTTAGGGATATTTCTCACCACGTGTCTAGGATGTCAGCTATCATAGTGTAATATTGCATTACAATCTGTAGCCTTTCTATTCAGGGATGTAATAATCTCCCCCTGGTTCCCCTTTTCTATACATAAATCCCAAAACACAACATTGGTCTCCCTTGATGTGACTGAAAATTTTTAGTTCTGGTTGCTGTCTTCTAAATACTTAACAAACTTGTTCAACTTATCCCCACTGTTCCTCCATATGATAAAGATATCATCAATGTATCTTTTATAAATATCCAAACTTTCATAGAATGGATTTATATCTGAATCAAATATAACTTGATTCTCCCATTCTGCCAGATAGATATTTGCATAATTGGGAGCCATAGCAGCACCCATTGCTGTTCCCTTAACTTGATGGATGATATCAGTACCATATGGAAAAGCATTCTTGGTTAGAACATGCTCAGTTAGTTCCAGGAGAAATGTAATTAATTCCCCTGAGTACATCGTTTCTCTGTATAAAGCGTCCCCCAAATGTGCAAATCCATCTCCATGGGGAATGTTAGTATACAGAGAGGATATTTCCATAGTTACCAATAACCATCCTGGTTCAATTTCCACTTCCTTTAGAATTTCCAGAATGTGCATTGAATCTCGTATATAAGCCCTGTGACCTTGTGCCACACCCTTAATATGGTCATCAATAAACTATGCTATAGGTTCTGTCAATGCTCCATTACTAGAAACAATTGACCTCATAGGCGGATCCTGTCAGTAATAATAATTTTTTAATTTTATATTTACAATAACAGTATTTATGATATGTATATTCATAGGGTGTCACTACTGGCAATTTGTTTTAATTCGTCTTTTAGGTGTAATATGGTTATTACTCTAATCTAATATTTATGGTAATATGCTATTTAAATGGTAACACTTGGTGGCGCCAATGTCTTGATAAAGCATCTGTACGATGTAAAACGTATGGCAATGGGGGGTGCTACGCTTGTACTCAATAAAATATATTTTTTTAATGTGCCCTAGAGTTGGGCTTTGTGGTTGTGGTAGAGGTGCAGCTGATACTTTCTTATCCCACGAGTGGTCTCTCCATCCAAAGGTAGCTTACAGCCTGTTCTCCCGTTGGGGCAAACCGATGGTGGACCTGTTTGCCTCCAGGGAAAACACCAAGCTGAGGCTGTTTCATGCCCGCCTCCCTCAGCAGGGCTCACTGCATGGGGATGCCTTCTCGAGGCCGTGGACCCCAGGCCTCCTCTACACCTTCCCTTCATTTCCCTTGATCCACAAGGTGCTCCTCAAGGTGAGGAGGGACAAGGCAAAGGTGATCCTGGTAGCCCCAGACTTGCCACGTCAGTTCTGGTGTCCAGATCTCCTCAGCCTCAGCTGTAGGCACCCAGAGCAGCTTTCACACGCCTGGACCTGATATCACTCAGTCAGGGGAAGGTATTCCATCTGGACCTTCAATCCCTGCACCTCACAGCCTGGTACCTGAGCGGCTAGAGTTCCAGGCTTTGGGTCTTTCCGAAGATGTCTACACCGTGGTGGAGGCATCCAGAAAGGAATCGACCAGGAAATGTTATGCCTTCAAATGGAAAAGGTTTTCCATTTGGTGTCAGGGCAAGGGCCTGGACCCTCTGTCCTGTCCTGCTAACATTCTTGACTACCTTTGGCCTCTGTCCTAAGGGGGTCTACGGTCATGCTTAAGCTCTTGGCAGCCATCTCTGCTTACTGGCGGGTCGGTCAGCCGACCTTGTGCAGGGAGACAGTGGTTGGGCGCTTTTTCAAAGGCCTGGATCACATATCTCCTTCGATGTGCGAACCTCCACCTCTGTGGGATGTACTGCTGGTACTGGCAAAGCTAATGGGCAAGCCATTTGAACCTGTGCACAAGTGTGCCTTGTCACACCTGTCGTGGAAGACAGCCTTCCTGGTGGCTATCACATCTGCCAGAAGGACAGAGGAGCTCCAGGTGCTTTTGGTGGACTCCCCTTATCTGGTCTTACACAGGGACAAGGTTGTCCTTCGTCCCCACCCGAAATTCCTTCCGAAGGTGGTGTCAGAGTTTCACCTTAACCAGGTGTTAACCCTGCCGGTATACTACCCTAATTACACTTGGAGGCTGAGTACAGGCTCCATACTGGACCTGAGATGTGCTCTCTCTGACAAGCAGAGGACGGCGGAAATTGGGAGAGGTTAAGCTGTTTGTCATCTACGCTGAAGCCGCTTCTTGCAGACCTGCAGCAAAGCGGACTATTGAATACTGCCATACTGCAGCTTCGGTGGCTGCTTCCAGGGACATCCCTATCCAGGAAATCTGCCGGGCTGCTACCTGGAAGTCAGCAAACACCTTCATCACCCACTACCACATCGACCTTGAGTCATGCCGGGATGTTGGTTTTGGAGCCTCAGTTCTCCAGTCTCTGTTCTGTAAGTAGGGGGTGTGCGCCTTGCCTCCCTTGTCCCGGAGAACTGCTAGGAGTCTGCCAAAGAGTGTGGATGAACAACATATCCACGCTCCTAGAAGAACAGGTTACTCACCTGTAACAATAGTTCTAGGAGTGGTATGTGTTGTTCATCCACACGGACCCAACTGACCTCCCCAGCTGCGGATGCACACAACCTGGCTACCAGCGGGCTAAGATCTGGCGTCATGGGGTGGAGCCGAGGTATACACCACCCGGGTGGGTGGGAGGAGCCAGCTTGAAGACTTCCAGGGAGATTTAAAGTGGAAGAGGACATGCCAAAGAGTGTGGATGAACAACATATACCACTCCTAGAACTACTGTTACAGGTGAGAATAAATGTTCTTTTGTCACAGACCCCTCCGTATACTGTATTTCACAAAGACAAAGTAGATCTTCCTGGATGTAAAGTCTCCACCACTCATTCACACTGACGGGATCTGCTCCAGAGGCGCTAGGACCCAGCAGCAGCAAACTTTTTTGCAGGAGGGTCGGCACCAGAGATGGAGCTGCGAGGAGTGGCACCGCGAGCCTCGGCTCGTGCGGCAGTGACTGTCTCGGCGTCGACCCTCCAACCACCTCAGTTCCTTTTTTCCTGCCATCGAGTGCATTACAGTGATGACGCCACTTGCCCTCTGGGAGTTAAACTTCAAACTAGCAGCATAGTTTTCAGTTTTTTTTTTTGTAGTATTTCTTGAAATACAGTACCACTTACTATAATTTATTATAAGAAAGAAGTCTCAGCCTACATTGACAGAGTCGACCATGAGCGGGTCAGGTGACGGTAGGAAGACTTCGTATGAAAGTTGTTCAGTCAGCCGGGCTGGATCTGGTCCACCGCCCTCTCTGGAGGGAAGGGTCTGACAACGGATAATCCAGTGCCTGGGGGAGGGGCGGTCCCCCCAGAAGCATAAAAGAAAACAGTCGCACTCTCGGCACCGTTCGGCCTCGAGCTCTTCTTCGACCCGTAGGTCCAGAAAGAGAAGGTATCACTCGAGGTCGCCTTCTGGTATGTCTGCGTGTTGACAGTCGGTCATTGGGGTCAGTTGCTGGTTTCCTCCGGAGTCACCGGATTCTGTCTCCGGCCCCGACCTCTTCGACATCAGAGCCCTTCCCCGCCTTCTGGTAGGGCTTCAGATGAGCAGTTTCATCAGTGGGTCACCCTGATGGAGCAGTGGGCTCGGAGGTTGGTCCAGCTGCCTGGCCCGGTCACTCAAGGGCCCTCAGACCATTCGGGTGGTCGGTTAGGGCGGTTGGGCCTCCCTAGTCGTGTGGCGCCTTCTTCGGTGCCGTCGACTCCGCACTCAGGTGTTTTCCCCCCTCACATGGCTGCGGCACAGGGTGCCACACCGATGCCTCTTTCTCTTGCTTCTTTTCCTTCTTTTGCCTCAAATCTTGGTTTTCAGGGCCCTGCGTTGGTTTTGGCGCTGTCGGCATCATTGGGTCGCTCGGTGCTGTCCTCAGCGTTGATGCATCTGTTGGCGCTGTCCTTGGCACCGTTGAGGTTGTTGGCGCTGTCCTAGGTGTCATGCGGCTTATTGGCGCCGTCCTCAGTGTCATGAGCTTGTCAGCACCATCCTCGGTGCTGTGCGGCTTCATCGTACGCCGCGCCAAGGCTCTGTTGGCGCCGTGATGTGCTGGGCCAGGCGGTGCCGCATCTTCTTCGGTGCCGAGACTTGGTGTGGCGTCTTCCAGTCTCCAGGGCTTCTCGACTCTGAACCCCTTTCCCTCCTATTTTCCTTCTGATTTTCACTCTTTTCCTGTCCATGCAGTCCCTCCTGGGCTGTCAGGAGATGATATTGAGCCTGACCCAGACCTTAGGCTGGGTGATGATGTGGAAGGAACAGGATCTAATCCTGCTGCAGAGCCTGTGGTCGAGGACCTGTCATTTAAGTCTCTGCTGAAAAATTTGAATTCCACTCTTTCTCTCCAGACTATGGCTATCGATCCTGGGAAGCTTTTAAGACTCCAGTACCTTCATGTTCCGGACATTCTTATGGATTTAACTCCCCCGGTACAGCCCTCCTTTGAGACGCTTTCTCAAATGGTATGGAATAATCCTGCTCTCATTCCTTCTGTGGCTAAGTCCATAGATAGGAAGTATGCTGCTCCCAAGGATCGACCCATTTTGGCTTTTCAAGCCTTTGCGGACCCTGTTGTAGTCTTGGCAGAGAATGATAAGGTCGTCCTTCCTCAGACTACTACGGCTCGACCTATAAACAAAGAATCTCATAAGATAGATACTTTAGGTAAGAGAGTCTTTGCTTCATCCACCCTGGGTATGCATATTGCCAGCTACCAGGGCTATTTCTCTCAATATGAGTATATTCTTTGGCATTCATTCAAATAAATGGTTGAAGCTCTACTGGAGTCGGATGCTAATTCAGAGCTTCTTCAAACCATAACTAGGGGTATCCAGTCCAACAACCAACAGATTAAAGCAGCTATGGACACTTTCGATACTGCCTCCAGAGCGGCGGCAGGCGTTTGTACCCGACATAATTCCTGGCTGCGCACTTCCGGCTTCACGAATGATGCCCAGCAACAGGTCATGGCGTTGCCTCTTGATGGTGTGATTCTCTTCGGTCCTCAAGTAGAACAAGCTCTAGAGGCCTCACAAAAGACCAGATCGGCCATTAAATTGGCTCGACCTGCTCCTGCCCCTTCTTGGGGGGGGGGCGCTGTTAATAAGCGCCAGTGTCATAACCGTCAGTCCTTTCGAGGCAGAGGAGGTTTTAATAAAAGCCAAGCCCCTCAGCCTCAAAAGAAAATGCAACAGAAAGCACAAGGGCCCAAAGCGCCCAGTGCCGCCTTCTGAGTTTCTGGCCCAAGTCCCACCTCAGCTGCCTGACGGGGACTCCTTTTTAGGGGTTGGAGGTCATCTGACTCAATTCTACAACCAGTGGAATTCTATAACATTGGACAAATGGGTTCTTCAGATAATCCGTAAGGGATATTCCCTCAATCTTTCAGAGAACCCTCCGGATTGTCCCCTCAAACGGCAGCCAAAACTGTCATCTCTTCAGTCAGAACTTCTCGCCTCCGAGATACAAGGCCTTCTGAACAACAGGGCAGTAGAAGTAGTTCCGCTGGATCAATGGAACACAGGGTTCTACTCCATTACTTTCTAGTTCAAAGAAAACTGGGGGCATGCGCCCCATTTTGGACCTCAGAAAATTGAACAGATTTCTTCCCGAAGATAAATTCAAAATGATATCGCTAGGAACCCTGTTACCTTTGCTTCATCAACACAACTGGCTAGCCTCCCTGGACATGCAGGATGCTTACCAACATATTCCTGTTCACCCAAGGCATCACAAATACCTAAGGTTCTTGGCTTTGGGCCAACATTATCAGTTCAGAGTCCTGCCCTTTGGGCTATCATTGGCGCTGCGAGTTTTTACAAAGTGTTGGGCAATTCTCACTGCGTACCTCAGAAAGATTGGAATACAAGTGTTCCCATATCTGGACGACTGGCTTCTAGCCAAGCTCCTTCCCAGGAACTTGGACGCCGTAGCCACGGCCTCAGATTTCTAACGTCCATGGGAGTCTTGCTAAATCTCAAGAAATCGCAGTTGCAGCCCTCCTAGAAGCTCCATTTAATAGGAACTCTTCTGGACACCTCTTATGCGAAAGCTTTTCTACCAGAGGACAGAAGGAGCGATATCCTACAGATGGCCCGATGCATCAGAGAGAACAGCTCGGTTCGAGCTATCTCGATGCAACGGATGCTGGGTCTCATGGCATCCTCGGTGTTCACTGTACCTCTAGCACACCTTCACATGAGAACCTCTCAATGGATGCTCAGTACTCAGTGGTCCCCGACCACTCACCCTCAGTCCTTTCTCATCAAGGTGTCAGAACCTCTGAAGTAGTCACTCATCTGGTGGTTGCAAGAGGACAATCTTCTGGAAGGGTATCCCTTTGCTCCCCTGGATCATCAGATTTCCATTACCACAGACACGTCCCTGATGGGGTGGGGAGCTCACCGTCAGAATATCCACACCCAAGGTACGTGAACTCAGGACGAGTCCCAGCTTCACATAAATGTTTTAGAAATGAGTGCCGTCCTTTATGCAGTCCGGGCTTTGAAGGTAATTCTCTGTCACAAGAACATTCTCCTTCAAATGGACAGCAAAGCAGTGATGTATTACATCAAGCAAGCAGGGCGGTGCTCACTCTTACCCTTTATGCAGGGAAGCAATGCGAGTGTGGGTATGGTGCTTGGAGCACAAGGCTCTAATTCAAGCGGTCTACCTGCCGGGAGTGCAGAATGAATTGGCAGACCGTCTCAGCAGAACAGAGACAGATCGTTGCGAATGGTCTCTCGACTCAGCCGTGGTTCAGTCGCTATTCGCTGAGTGGGGAACTCCAGATCGGGACCTTTTTGCGTCCACACTAAACACAAAACTGCCTCTCTTCTGCTCCAGAAATCCAGGGCCTGGCATTTTCTGTCAGGATGCTTTCAGGTTGCAGTGGACAAAAGGCTTTCTATACGCCTTTCCGCCTCTTCCTCTAATTCAGAGGGTACTTCTCAAGTTCGAGTCCCAGGGGGACAAAATGATCCTCATTGCTCCCTTCTGGCCTCGACAGATATGGTTTCAGTTACTCAACAGTATGTCGAAAACTCCTCCAAAAGCGCTTCCCCTTCAGACGAACCTTCTGACTCAGGGGCCTGTGGTCCAATCCCAATCTGAGATCGCTTCACCTTTACGCTTGGCTCCTGAAGAGATGGAGGTGAACAGGTTCAATGTCTCTCGCAGAGTTTCAGATATTCTTCTGGCTGTGCACAAGCCGACCACTAGGAAAACTTACACAGCCAAATGGAAGCATTTTTCTCTCTGGTGTGCAAAATCCTCTCTGAATCCTTTTTCCTGCCTACTCAATAAAGTTCTAGAGTACCTTTTAGACCTCTCAAATTCAGGTCCGCAATACTCTACAGTCAGAGTTCACCTTTGTGCCATTTCAGCTTATCATGAGCCAGTACTTTCCTTGTCACTGACTCAGTTACCTGTGGTTAAGAGGTTTCTTAAAGGAATTCTGCATACCAGATCTCTTATCAGACGTCCAGTCGCAGCCTGGGACATTAATCTTGTACTAGACATGCTCACTCAAAAGCCTTTCGAGCCTCTAGCTTCCTGTGAGCTGAAATTTCTCACTGGGAAAACGCCTTCCTGGTGGCCATTACCTTGGCCCGCAGGATCTCTGAGATACATGCCTTGGTCACAGACCCTCCGTATACTGTGTTTCATAAGGACAAAGTAGTTCTTAGGACCCATCCTAAGTTTCTCCTTAAGGTTGTTTCAGAATTCCATCTAAACCAACCTTTGGTCCTACCTACTTATTTTGCGAACTTTCAAAATGAAGGAGAGTGTACCTTTCATTCTTTGGATGTCAAAAGAGCTCTGCGTTTCTATTTCGATAGAACAAAAGAAATTCACAAAGCTCAACAACTGTTTGTTTTCCTGCAGCGAGACCCAGCTGGGTCAACCTGTAGCTATCAGATGCATGTCAGCATGGCTGGTGGCATGCCTTCGCCACTGTTATTCCATGGCACAGGTTAAGCTGGAGGGCAGAGTGTACGCTCACTCTACTAGAGCAGTCACGGCATCCCTGGTGGAAATCCGCAATGTGCCCATTGCAGATATTTGCATTGCGGCTACCTGGAGCTCAGTGCATACTTTCGTCAAGCACTATGCCCTGGATGTCCGTGCCAGGCGACATATTTAGTTTGGCAGAACCATCCTTAATGGACTTCTGTCCTAAATATGTGAGCTCTTGGTCTCTCCTGCCGCCCTCTCGGGGGATTATTAGCTTGGTACTCTCCCATCAGTGTGAATGGGTGGTGGAGATTTTATATCCAGGAAGATATGGAAATTATGTACCTACCGTAATTCTTGATCTTCTTGGATGAAGTCTCCACCACTCATTCACACGCCCACCCACCATCCCCCGAGCTCACCACTGTTGTTGGTCCTCACTCCCTCAATCTTTAGGCTGTGAAGACTTCTTTCTTTGACCCTTCTTATACGGGTCTTCCAGACTATCTTATGTCCATTTTTTTGTTAGGCTATCTCTAGGTTAGTTACACTGCACCTCCTTGGCAAAAAGATACTGAGGCGGTTGGAGGGTCGATGCTGAGATAGTAATTGCCGCACGAGCCGAGGCTCGCGGCTCCATCTCTGGTGCTGACCCTCCTGCAAAAAGTTTGCTCCTGCTGGGTCCTAGCGCGTCCGGCATAGATCCCGTCAGTGTGAATGAGTGGTGGAGACTTTGTCCAAGAAGATCAAGAATTACGGTAGGTACGTAATTTCCATTTCTTAGGACTCATCCTAAGTTCCTCCCTAAGGTTGTCTCAGAATTTCTTCTAAATCAATCTTTAGTCCTTCCTACCTACTTTGCCAACTTCCAGAATGAGGGAGAGCGTACCCTTCATTCCCTGGATGTAAAAAGTGCTTTGCGATTCTATTTGAACAAATCAAAAGAAATTTGCAACACTCAACAACTGTTTGTCTCCTTCAGCACAACCCGGCTGGGTCAACCTGTTGCTATCAGGTGCTACTCAATGGCACAAGTCGAGTTGGAGGGCAGAGTGTACACTCACTCTTCTAGAGCAGTCACGGCATCTCTGGCAGCAATTCGTAATGCCCCCATTGCAGACATTTGCAATGCGGCTACCTGGAGCTCTGTGCACACTTTTGTTGAGCACTATGTCTTGGATGTCCATGCCAGACAACATCACTCAATAGCAGGACAATTCTTAATGGACTTCTGTCCTAAAATATGAGCTCCTCTCTCTCCTGCCACCCGTCTGTGGGGATTATTTAGCTTGGTACTCTACTATTAATGTGAATGAGTGGTGGAGACTTTATGTCCAGGAAGATATGGGAATTACTCACCTACCATAATTCTTGATCTTCTTGGACGAAGTCTCCATCACTCATTCACACGCCCACCCACCATCCCCCGAGCTCACTTCTGTTTCTGGTCTTCACTCCTCCAGTTTGGGCTGTGAAGACTTTGTGTTTTGACCCTTCTTACATGGGTCATTCAGACTATCTTATGTCAGATAGTAGGCTAGTCCTTCTCTAGGTAAGTTATGCTGCACCTCCTCGGAAAAAAGGTACTGAGGTGATTGGAGGGTTGACGCCGAGATGGTCTGTACCACGCGAGCCTGGGTCGAGGTGCCACTTCCTCACGGCTTCATCTTGGCCCCGGCCCTTCTGAAAAGTTTGGCACCTGCTGGATCCTAGCACCTCTCCATTATTGTGAATGAGTGGCGGAGACTTAGTCCAAGAAGATCAAGAATTACGGTAGGTACGTAATTTCCATTTTTAAACAAAGGGATCCCAGTATCACATACATTTTTACACAGATATTCACATATATTTGTTAAAACTGCAGATATGCAAGGGGGAAGAAAAGACAGAAATAGCAAGTGAAGGCAGAGAGACAGTGAGAGGCGGAGAATTGCGAAACCATTGGAGTGATCAGTTCCTAGGTCTCACAAAGACCGAAAAGGAGAGGATAGAACAGATCCTTGTATTTAACTCTGTCTGTGTAACAAATAGGACACTGCCATATTCAGTCCTGTCACAGATGCCAAGTCTGTTCTGTAGTTATTTTTTATTTCATCCACACGATTATGTCTAGTTCAGGGCCTAGTTCGGAATCTAAGGCGGGGCGTGCCCCTGTAACTGGCCGATGACCATAATGGACCACCATAATCGCTGTCTAACCTGCCTGGGTCTGTCACATGGCATGGACAACTGCGACACCTGCTTCTCCATGGACCCCCAGGTCTTCAAGTTGCACGTATTGTAGGTTGGTCGGGATCCTCCCACCTTTGGAGGGCGTTGTCAGTCCCAGGATACCAAGGCCAGGACATTGGGCCCTTCCTTCGGGTCTCCCTCTGGTACTATACGTACTGAGTGGGAGCAAGCCTCCACTAGTTCCAGTCTTGCTGGTACGGTAGGACTGCATGAGGAGGTCGGGCGGACAGTCGTCGTCCTCCTGGGAGGTTGGCTGAGCACTCCTCATCGTCCATTGCCTTCTCGGAGGCGGATGCCCCCGGTGTTGCAGTCATAGGTATATGCTGGACCCAAGCCGATGGAGGCCTCGGTGCCCTGTTGGCACCACTTCAACTTCCAGCACCTCCCTTGGTGCCAGTGAGTGAGTCCTTGCTGCTGTTGGTACTGGATCCCCTTCTGCTGCTGTCTGCAGTACCAGGAAAGGGAGAGTTTCAGGGGTGGCCTTGTTGGCAGTCTTCCTGATCTCCTCCTCCTCCTCGGAAGATCAAGATGACCCAGATTGGCTGCCTGACTCTTAGGAGACCCACCGCTCTCCTACGCCTAGCCGTTCGGTCTCCTGTACAACAGGATTGGCTGCTTCTCCTTCTGTGCCCACCCTTGGGGCCTACTCGTCCGTGTCCTCTGGTGCTGCTCACTGCACCGGGGAAGGGGTTGGCGCCGAGGATAGTGCCAGTTGGAGTCCAGTGCCGGGTATGGTTCTGGTTCCATGTGCTGTGCTGAGTTGGATTCCGGCGTCAGAGTGGGTTCTGAAATTGATTCTGGCACTGTCTATGATGCCGGGGTTATTTTGGAGCCCCTCCTCTTGAGTACTTGGTGCCAGCCGAGGAGCAGATCCCTATCTGGGGAGGTGGGGAGGTCGAGGTTGGCGTGCAGGCACTCTTCCAGAGCAGCTGATAGTTCTAAGAGGAGCCACAGTGTGATCCTTTTCTCCTCTCCTCACCAGACTGGGTAGGGTCTGCAGCAGGTGGGCCAGGGGCCATCCACAAGGGACAGACTGGCTCCAATCGCCCCATTGTGAGGTTCTTACCCATGGGCACAACTTTAGCTGCCCCTGTCTGGTTGCGTGACCTGCATTGGGTGAGTTCCTCAGCCTCCCCCTCGGGAGGGGTCCCCTTCGCGTTCTTGTAACCCTTGCAGAGGTCCTGCTCTGGTTCGTCAGACCTCGCCTTAGCTGTCAAAACCTCTTCCTGCTCCTCTCTGAGGTCTCTGGGGCCCTTTGAGGCCAGTGACTTGGGAACAGTTCAGGGCGCCAGTGGCTGCTTTTCCTCAGTACCTCAGAGTCCTGGATGAGGTCATGTTCATACCTGAGCCTCCAGCCACCCCTGACTCTGAACGGGGCTCCTCGGCCTTCTCATCTTCCTCCCCAAGGAAGAGGATCCCTCTGTCCACCTGTACTTGGATGCTGATATCACCAGCTATCAGCGATTCCTGTTGGGGATGCCAGAGGAGCTCCGCATCTCCCACTTTGCAAGCCACAATCCTGACCATGCGACACATGCTTACCTTGGGGAGTTTAGTGCCAAAAACCTTGTTATCTCTCCATGGCCTCGCCCTTTCATGGAGGCATCACATCGGGTCTGGCAGCACCCCTCTGCCCCCTCTATAGCCCCAAGGGACTGCCAGCACAGTTACTGCACACCCTGGGGTTTCCAGGTGCTATGGCCCACCCCTCTTCTGGAGTGGAGCTCCTGGATACCTCTTCCAAGCATCATCGCCCAAGACACGACCACCCCCAGATTCTGACTCAGCTGAGTTCAGCTGCTGGGGTAGAAGGTTTTTCTCAGTGGCACGCCTCCTTTGTGCATCTCAGCACACCAGGCTGCCTACACTAGGCACCCGTGGATGATGCTGCGACAACTTCTGGCATCTTTGCCTCACACAGAGGTGACCAGGCAAGCCATTAGCCTTTCTGCACGTGGTCTGGAGCTAGTGAAACACCAGGCAAGGGTGTCCTATGACATCAATGAGGTAGCTTCCAGACTGGCAGGAACTGCAGTCTGCATTAGGCAGATGGCGTGGCTTTGCCTTTCCAGGTTATCACCCTTGGCCTGGCATAGGGTGATTACCTCTCCCTTCCCGGGGTCCCACTTGTTCTCTCGTAGGTTGAGGGGCAAGTTGTCAGAGCGCCTTCCTTCTCCCTTGCAGTGTGAGTCTCCGCCCCACCCCGACCAGTCTTGGACCTAGCCAGGCCCGTATGGGGCCCCTTCCTCTCTGTGTTTTCTCCCACAAGAGGCTGAGGGAAGATTCAGCCCTCAGGGAGGTGCCAACGCCACAGTTGTGGTGCTTGGTACTCACCCACTAATAATGAATGGTGAAAATTAATATAGGTAAGATATGAAAATTACATACCTGCCGTAATTTTTGATCTTCCTGTATATCTTCACCATTCATCATTGCTTCTCACCCACCATCCCCTCTTGGGCCAGAGTCTCCTGGCAGTGCTGCCTCCCTGCTTGCCTTCTCCCTAATTGAGGCCATTTGCGGGTGTAATCCCGCTGGCACCTCTGGGTTCTGTGACTCTTCATCTGAAGCACCAGGGAGCCACCTCTGGGGAGAGGGAAAGCAGGGGCTCTTGCCCTCTTTTTTACTAGGGGCCCCACATGATCTTGACAGGGACGCTCTGGGGAGCGCATCATGGGCCAGGAATTCTTTAGGGTTTTTTTCCCCAGGCTCCATGGCTCCTTCAATCCCATGTAGGAAGTTCAAGGTTGCCCTCATTGTTGGGTCCCTGTCTTGGTCACAGGAGCTCCGAGGACCTTCTCTTACTTCCTGGAGCCTTAGCTTACTCCACTTTTCTGCTGTCCTCTGGTAACCCACTCCTGGGCTCCCATTGGGTAAAGTCCCCTTGGGCCTCCCTTCGGATCCCTGACCTCATCTAGAGGCATAAATCCTCCGCCTCCACTGCTTTCACGGTGGCACTGGGCACAGGGGAATCAGCATCTTTTTCAGGGTCTGGGGGTTCTCCTAATAAGGTGGCCCCCCTTCTGGGGGGATCTTGCTCCAGGGTAGGTCCTTTCCCCATACGTTTTGCAATGGGGGGTGAGAGATCTGGTGACCTCATCCCTCTTTCTTAGGTGGACCAGGAGGGTGGTTCTTTGTGTGACAGTGGCAGGAATCAGCTATGCTTGGCCCGGCAGGCTGTGATGTTTCTGAAGAACTCTTGAGTCTGTGAGACTTTTTGTCCTCTCAGACTAAAAAATAAAAAAGGAAATGGGTTCCTTTCTTGGTCCACAAGGAGAGCTTCTCTTCAGGCCCTCCCTTTTGGGGTGCAGGTTCTCTCTTACTCTCTCTTTTTCTCCCCCCCCTTTAATTTCTCTGCTCTCTTTGCTTCCTCCTTTCTCCCCACCCATCCTAACCACTCCTTGGCCTGCCCGGTGGTTGGGGTCCTCCTCCCAGACCTCTAGAGTCCTATCCTCCTACTGTGGCCGGCTTATTCCTTTTTCAGTTTATGTCCTTTCCTTTTGCTATCCCTTGGGCTGCCTTGCCCCACCCTTCCCTCTTTTTCCTCTGTCTCTAATTTCCTCTCCGGTGAGCACAACTGAGGTGGTGGAGGGGCCGGCACTGGTTATTGGCCAACCTGCGAGAGCCACGTAATACGTCAGCCTCGAGGGAGGTTCCTTCCCTGATGTCAGCCCCTCCTCCTAAGGAAGCTCAAAAAAAAGCTTAAAGCTATAAGTTTCCCTCAGGGTTTTAGTGCCTTTGGCTAGACCCACCAGTGAAGATATAAAGAAAGATCAAGAATTACGGTAGGTACATAATTTTCATTTTTTGGTAGCGGGGTGGCAGCAGTTGGTGGCAGAACATCTCTGAGTTGGTGGAACAAATTTAAAAATGTTTCATTTAGGCCTCGGGCAAACAGCTTCATGGTGTGCATTGCCTGCTTGAGGAGAAAAAAGAACAGTCTGCTGCTGTTTAAAGACTTCTTTATGACAACTGGATCTGTGTCCTTTACAGTTCACTTACTGCTGAGGCTTATTCAGGAGCTGGAGACATAATCAGTATATGCAGTTTGTGCGCCACTGGTCTGGAGTGCGTGGCATTGAACCAGCTCTCCTGCCCCGTGTGTTTTCCTGATCTGAACACTTGATCGCTATACTTTGTTTTTCAGCAGATTTCTGAACAAGCTCTCTTTTTTTTGTTAGGTAACAGCTGTCCCAATGGACTACTACTGTATTGATCGTAGCTCAGAGTATGAGCGGAGGGCATTCAAAGAAGGCGGAAACATTACAGCCAAGCACTGCATGCAGTATGGCGCTTCCAGAGCTGGCAGCTGAGTGGATGAATCGCTCCTTACACTTCTTCCCAGAACCTCCTGGGGGTCTGCTGGGGCTTCTTCCCAGACACGGCTGGTCTTTCATCCGGATACCAGGTAAGCATCCACTGTGAAACAAACTGCAAAACTGGATGCTAAAGCAGTGGGGCTAAAGGTGTGCGTAATGCCTGATTACAATAAAGTTGGACTTAAAAAGAACTCCAAAATATGTACATCATCAGAGTACAAGATTTTATGGGTAACATTTAAATTACTACAAAGCAGCTGTAGATTGATAGTCTGCAAACAGGATTAAAAGGGAAACAAAATGTCTCTACAATCCGCCAGCAAATGCTTAAAGGGAAACAGCGCTAAGATCCCCACACCGAACTGTGGGGCTGGTCTCTGTTTGCATTTTGTGTAAAAGAACATTTTTTTTTACTTACTGTTTTACTGCAGTATAGTAGCTTGTATCAGACTGATTTTACTGCCTTGCAAGCTGATATTTTCTGTAACTACAAATCCCAGAATCTGCTGCAGCTGATGTCAGAGGAGGGTGGCAGCAGTGGGGAGAGTCCGTGCAAGAGTTTTTATAAGAGCCAGTCAGATGTTTGCTGGTCCCACTGTTCTCCTGGGACTAAGTACAGTCCTCTGTGACTGTACTGTATTTATCTCCATGTGAAAAGTCGGACGAGTAAACAAAGATCAAAGCTTATAAAAACTCTTAACATACACTGTCAGCTGTTGAATCTCCCACTGCTGCATCCCTCCTCTGGAGTCAGTAGCAGGGGATTCTGGGATTTGTAGTTGAAGAAAATATCAGCTTACAAGTCAGCAGAATCAGACTGCTACAGTCTGCTGTACTACATTATCAGTAAGTAAACTAAGAAAAAAGTATTCACTTACAAAGTGCAAATTTGGACCAGGCCCCCACGTGGCTGTGGGTCTCCTAGTGCTGACTGTTCCCCTTTAAACAGTGATCACAGCCACATGTCGTGCCCTGCTTGGAGCTCATTAGTGCAGCGGTTGCCTCAGCTCAGCCAGCCCTAGGTTGATTGCACTTATCGTTGTGGCGACCCCCAAATAAATTCTCTCATATTTATCTTTTTTTATTATTCAGTTTTTTCTTGCAGTTCTCATTCAGGTGGGTCTCTCTCTCTCCGCCTTTCTCCGTTTCTTGCCGTTTCCTTCCTTCCTAGCCAAGTCAGGACACTCCAGCAGTGGCTCAGTATTTTAGTCTGGGTGGGAGTTCTGCCCAATCCTTCATGAGGGTATTTTTCCCTTCTACTTGCCCACCACTTTATAATCTCTCAGCCATTGAGACACACCTAGACTGCTGACCCCCCAATTGACTGAAGTACACATATCTTGATACTGAAAGTCGTGGTCACTAGGGATTGCGGGGGATGTTTGTTTATTTGTCAAGGGAAAGATGTACAGCCGTTAGAGCAACTTGTTCATTTGCAGCTGAGTCCCATGTTGCATTGTTACTTTCAGATACATGCACACTATAATATATAGCACGCCTGCCAATAACATCAGTACTGTATTAATAAAGTAACATATGCACCCATATATAAATACTTTCGAAATAGCAATTTCAAGTAATACTGTTCATCCTCTTTCAGCGTATTCGTGTGGTAACTGATCTAGCATACACTCATTTCTCCAGGCCTGATACTAACTGGTAGGGAGTTGCTAGCAACAGGGCAGCTGTACGAATAACGTTCAAGAAAAGAGAAGTTATAGCTCGTCTGGGAAGTAAGGTGGTACAAAGCTAGAACAGCTAACCCCAACACTGCAACATAAAAGCTTGCATTCTAGGAGCCAAAATGGCTCTAGATGAGTATCTGAGACACAACTTGTGAAGCAGTGTTAGTTCTTTAATCTGTGAGTACAACAGAATTAACTCTGTGCTTTGACCATGTAGGGCCTTCGTCGAGGTCGGGTATTGTGCTCACGGATTAAAAAGATAGTACTTTGTTTCACAAGTTGTGTCTCGGATACTCATCTTGAGCCACTTTGGCTCATAGAGTGCAAGCTTTTTTGATTTTTTGCAGCTATAGGAATAAGACTGCTTACCGCAACTTGTCCCCCTCCAGTGCAGTGCTTAATATTCAAAACCTGAAGAGGATCTAAGGTATGGGTGGCATCACAGATAATGAGGCACTTTCCTCTTTACACAGTTGTTTGCCTCTACCAGCGGAGCTGGTTCCTGGTCCTTCGGGGACAGTGGAACTGGAGTTGCAAGCAGGGCCCTCAAGCCCGGTAGAATGACTCTGGCAACAGCCCTTGGGCCCTTGCTGGTGATCATGCCACCAACTCTTGTACCACTGGTCAAACCCCCATTCAGTGTCACTATGGTGGGATTGGCCATGGTACCATTGCCAGTCACATCAGCACCTGCTGGGTTGTTGGCACTGGTGTCAGTGTTGGGTTTAGGCCTTTTGGGGCTTGAGCGATGCCAGTTCCATTGCTGCATTCAGTGCCGGTGATCTCCCCAGTGCCGGATTCAGTTCCGGTTCCGGTACCACCTTTGTCACCAGACCTTCGTCCGTTGTGGCTGATGTTGCCAAGGCCTTGTTCTGGACTGAGAGGCCTATGAACCACCCTCCTCTATGACCCTCCATCCGGGAAGGATGTGGAGGGAGATGAGTCTGACCCTGACCTCATTTCTGAGGGTCGTGATGAAGACTCTTTCTTTAGCCTGGACTCTTCAGGCCCAGGCCCTTCTTCTGTTCCACAGGAGGATCTAACTTTCCAGGCTTTGCTTAGGAATCTGATTTCTGCACTTGACTTTGAGCCTTCAGCCATTGATCCCGGTAAACGTCTCTATCTGCAGTGGTTGAATGTTTCTGCCATGCAGGTCAGGTTAGTTCCTCCTATTCTGCCCACATTTGAAACCTTGTCTGATGTGGTCTGGAATATACCTGCTTCTATCCCTTCTGTCCACAAGCAGACAGATAGGAAATACACTGCCCCTAAGGACAGACCAGTGTATGTCTCTCATTCTATAACTGATGCTGTTGTTATTCTCACTGAAAATGACAAAGCCATTCTTCCCCAAGAGGTCACTGCACACCCTGTTACCAAGGAGTCGCGCAGTATTAACACAGTGGGCCAGCGGGCTTTCTCAGCAGCTACCCTTAGCATGTGGATTGCTAGCTACTAAGGGCATTTTTTCAAATAAAAGTATATCCTTTGGAGTTCACTTAAGTCTCTGGCACAGTCCCTGCAAGGCTCTGAAATGAAGCAAAAGATTCTGCCAACTGCCACACGTGGAACTGATTCTTAATGGCCATCAGCTCAAAGCTGCTATGGATGCCTTTGATGCTGCCTCTTGGTCTGCCACTGCAGGCATCTGTGCCTGAAGGAATTCCTGACTATGTTCTGCTGGCTTTTCTCAGGATGTCCAACAACAGGTTATGAACATTCCCTTAAGTGGTACGTAACTGTTTGTACAGCAAGTCTTTTGAGGCGTCTCAGAAAACTAGAATGACCCTTAAGACTTTCAGGCCAGTTCCTGCTTACCCTCAGAGGGGGGAAATGATGTGGTTTCTTTCTGAACCAGCAGTCCTTCTGTGGAAGAGGCAGGGGAGTCCAAAACAAACCTCAGCCTCACACGAAGGCATAGCCAAAGGCACAGATGCCAAAAGCACCCAATGCCAGTATCTGAAGCTCCAGCCCTTGTCCTGCCTCAGATATCTGAGACAGACCTCTCCTTTTTACCATCAGTGGGAGTCCATTACAATGGACAAGTGCACCCTCAGAATCGTCTGAGAGGAATGCTTCCTGGCCTTCGCAGAAATATTTCTGAACTGACCACCCAGAAGGCAGCCCCTCTTATCAGCCCATACGTCAGAGCTTCTGGTGTAGGCGATTATGGGCCTCATGAGCAATAGGGCAGTGAAAATAGTGCCAGAGTCAGAATGAAACACGGGCCACTACTCCCGCTACTTCTTAGTACCAAAGAAATCCGATGGCGAACACCCCATTCTCGACTTCAGAAACCTGAACAAGTTCATGGATCAGGAAAAATTCAGAATGATTTTTCTTGGGTGCCTGCTTTCCTTCTTGAAACCTCAGGATTTGGTTAATTTCCCCTAGAAATGCAAGATACATACCAACACATACTGGTGCAACCTAGCCACCACAGATACCTTTGATTCATTGTGCTGGGATAGCATTACCAGTTCAGAGCCCTGTCTTTGGGCTGTTCTCAGCACCTTGAGTCTTTGTAGAGTGCTTTGCTGTACTTGCAGTACACCTGAGAAAATTGGGTCTCCAGGTTTACCCTTACCTAGGTGATTGGCTTACAGCCAGTCCATCCATGCAGGACATGGAACAGGCAGTTGCCATGGCTTCTCAGTTCCTTACCTCCATGGGGGTTCTGCTGAATCTAGAGAAGTAGCAGCTCAAACCCTCACAGCAGCTGCTGTTCATAAGAGTTCTTCTGGATACGACCAAGGCCTGGGCCTTCCTTGCACATAGCAGATTGCAGGTGATCCTGCAAATCGCATGCTATGTAATGGAGCACAGATCTGTTCAAGCCCACTCCATGCAATGCATGCTGGGTCTGATAGGCTCCTCAGTTCTCACAATGCTCCTGGTCTGGTTGCACATGAGAACGACTCACTGGATGCTCACTGCACAGTGGTCATAAGCATCACATCCTCAGACTTACTCCATTCAGGTGAACAAGCCCTTGGTGCGGTTACTCATGTAGTGTTCAGTGGAGGACAATCTCCTCCAGGGCTTTCCTTTCTCCCAACTGGAGCCTCAAGTGATTCTCACAATGGATACCTCACTGTTGGGGTGGGGGACCCACTGTCAGGGCTTCCAAACACAAAGTATCTGGGACCTGTCAGACTCATCTCCACATCAATGTGTTGAAGATGTGAGCTGTTTTCTATGGCCTATGGGCCCTAGTGGATCTTATCAGCCACAAAACAGTCCTCCTCCAGACAGACAAGAAGTCTGTGATGTATTACATTAACTAATAATGAGGGGCACACTCTTATCCTTTTTGCAGTGAGATGATAGAGTGTGGGAATGGTGCCTAGAGCAGGGGTCTTGCTCCAAGCCCTTTATCTGCCAGGAGTCCAGGACGCTCAGGCAGATGAGCTCAGCCAATCAGAGGCCAATCTTTATGAGTGGTCACTAGCTCCAAAAGTCATGAGATCATTGTTCAACGAGAGAGCACCCCAGATGTGGGGCCTTTTCGTAACCCCACTCAACTCAGACTGCTTTGATTCTTCTCCAGAAATCCAGGATGTGGCATTTCCTGTCAGGATGTATTCAGACTGCAATGGTGAATCCTGTTTCTGTATGTAACCCCTCCAGACCCTAGTGCATAGGGTATTGCTCTAACGAGGTGCATAAGGACAAGATGATACTGATGGCCCCCTGCTGTCCTCAACAGATATGGTTTCCTCTGTTGAACAGACTGTCTGTCAGCAAACCAAGGATTCTTTCACTCAGGACAGACTTACTGGCTCAAGGTCACTTGGTACATCCCAACCTTCAGTCCTGGCTCCTGTAAAGATAGAAGCGAACAGCTACATGGTATCTGAGAAAGTCTCTGAAATACTTTTGGCTGCCCATACACCTTCTGCTAGGAAGACTTACACAGCCCAATGGAAAAGATTTTCCATCTGGTGCTTTAAAACCAGAATGGACCCCCCTTTGGGTGCTCACCTGGCAAGGTTCTGGAGTACATGCTGGACCTTTCTGGTGTTGACCTACAGTATTCCACAGTTAGTGTCCACTTATGTGCTATTTCTGCATACCATGAGCTCATTGTTACTCTGTACCAGGCACAGCTGCCACTCTTCGAGAGGTTCCTTAAGGGCATCTTACACACAAGGCCTCCCATCAGGAGGCCGGTGGTTGCCTGGGTTATCAACCATGTGCAGGGTATGATGACCCGCAAGCCTTTTGAGCCCTTTGTGACATATATGAGCTGATGTTTTTAAGTTGCAAGGCAGCATTTCTAGTGGCCATCACTTCTCGAAGTGTCTGAAATTCATGCCTTGGTCACAGATCCTCTGTATATTATTTTCCACAAGGAGAAGGTAGCTCTCTGCATGCACCCTATGTTTCTACCAAAAGTAGTGTCAGAGTTCAATCTGAATCAGCCACTAGTGCTGCCTACTTTGCCAGCTTCCAGAGTGAAGGACCGCATACTCTTCATTCTCTGGATATTAAAAGGGTCCTTAGGTTTTACCTGGATAGAACTAAGGGCTTCTGGTAATCCAGACAGCTCTCTGTCTTCTTCAGTCTCCAGTCAAAAGTGACAGACTTACAGTCAGGTGCGTTTCTGCCTGGATTGTGACCTGCCTATGCCACTGCTGTGCCATGGCTCAGGTCAAGCTTGAAGATCTGGTATGTGCCCATTTCACTAGAACAGTTGCCACATCCCTGAAAGAGATTCACTCTATACCTATCAGTGATATCTGCAGCTTTGAGATCAGTGCACACTTTTATTAAGTACTATGCCTTAGAAGTCCATGCCAGGCAGCATGCCACCTTTGGCAGGACAATCCTGAATGGACTTCTGTCCTGAGCGAGTCCTTGGTTCCTTCAACCCTAGTCGATGGAATTTTGTCAGAGCCTGGTACTTTGACCTACTAGTGTGAATCAGTGGTGAAGACTGATTCCTGGAAGATATGAACATTACATACTCACTGTAATTCCTGATCTTCTAAGAATAGCTTTACCATGGATGCACATACCCACCCACCAACCCCAGGTTCACTCCAGTATGTTTTATAGGTCTTCACCTCTTGTTCTTGGTTTGGGCTGTGAAGACACTATGTTACTGGTTTGTTTATCTTTTTTACATAGGTCACCAGGGCTATCTTATGCTGTTAGGTTAAGTGCATAAGTACTTGTTGGGTCATGTGCCATTTTTGTTTTTGTGGGGCCATCCGCATACAATGATGCTATGTGCGTGCTGTGCCTCTGTAAAGACTCCCCCAGCATCAGAGTGTGCTATCCCTTCCCCTGTGTGTGGTCTCGCTGAGTCTCACCCAGATTCCTTCAGGTGGCAGACGTCCAGGGGGACACACTGACCCCCACCCTCTCCGAGGGAGAAGAGTTGTCCAAGGGAGCTCAATCCTCCCTTCCCCAACCAGCCCCTGAGTGACCGGAGTCTGTTCATGAACCCAGGCTACCAGTGTAGCGAGTGGCAGCACCTCTGCTGTGCTAGTGGGCTGGCTGAGGAGTCCAGTTTTAAATTATTAAAAAGAATAAATTGATGGCAGCCTCTGGAAGTTCCCAAAATAAACTCTTGCCCTTCTATAAAATAACATCATGATGTCTTACCCTCCTTCCCTAAAGCACCTCCATAGTGCCACTTGAGCTCTGATGGCCCAAAGGTGGAGTCTTGAGTATGTAGCCAAAGTGTAGCCTGCCATCCCACACCACAAAACACTTACCGTACCATCCAGGTGGACCCAGGTTTCAATTTTTGCACATTGAAAATGTTCTTAATTTTTGTTTCATGACAGTCATGGCTGCTGTGTCACGAGGGTAGCAAGCTGTTGCCTTTGCAGCTGATGGTGCTCCGAGCTCAATGGCGTATGCCCAAATGCTGAGCTACCTCTACCATCCATTTCTTGAAGCTGAGTGCTTTTCTTCCATGGCATGCCCAAGCCACAAGCTGTCTCCAGTATGGGATTCAATGGATTGGGCACATGAGCCGTGGTCTGCCGAGGGCGAATGTTCTTGTTTTAAATAATCACCTGTTGAGGTTGGCCCAGGCAAGAAGAATGGAGCCTGATTTCTGAGGAGAGTCCCTGATATTGTATTTATGTATAAGGTATGCCAGGGTATGTATTTATGGATCAGTAATCGTATGCTTCGAGCGAGTTGTTAGGCACGAGGCGCTTATGTCAAGTGCCTTTAAACAGCTTAGAGGAAAGTGTATTTCTAGGGACATGGATATGTTGTTCATCCACACTCATTGGCAGTATCCTTGCCGCTTTAAATCTTGCCGGAAGGTCTTCAAGCTTGCTCCTTCCACCCACCCGGGTGGTATAACTCTCGGCTCCGCCCCATGACGCTAGATCTTCCTTACCGCTTGGAAGCTCAGGTTCCCTCCTTAACGCTCTGCGTTTGTGACTGGTTCCTATTTCTCCGTTTGCGGATTTAAAAATAAAATTTTGCAAAAGACTTCAGTCTTCTATCCCTCGGCGGCTGCGATGGACCAATCGACTCAGTTTCGGAGATGCCCATGCGGGCAGAAGATGTCTCGACGGATCCACACTCCACGGTGTATACTGCTTTAGGCCTTGAGCATGACCCGCAGGTTGCTTACACCTGTGCTCATCTTTCTCGGCCACGCCCCTCGAAGACCGTGGCTGCCGACTGCAACTGGGCACGCCCGAGCGTTTCCCTCCGGTGAAGTCCAAGGAGGCCCGGTTGGCGGTGTCCGCGGCGGCGGGCTCGGCGGATCAGCTCGAGCGGATGGTCGCCCTCGAAGAGGAGGCGGCGCAGGCCGTATCTTCCTCGGCCGCGGCATTTATCCCGCTCTCTCTGGATTCTTCCTACACGGCTTCTTTTAAGGAGCTTTGTCTGTCCCTCTCCACTAAAGGAGAAGGGCCTGCGTCTGCTGGACCTTATTCTCGGTCCAAAAAGAGGGACAGGGGTAAGTCCCTCCGTCGACGCTCTTGGGAGCGGGAAAGGTCCCTCTCCCTGGGCCGTCGACCGTCGGCTTCGGTCGACCGCTCGCCGGCCACTGGCCTCACGGTGTCCCCGTCAGGTCAGTTGACCGAGACTCCACCCGATGAAGTCGAGATTTTCTCGACCCATTGAATGAGCTGTCGCCTTTGCAGCAGATTCCCTCTCCAGTTCCCGGGAGGAGTGAGGATCCGTGGGCTCGCCTGTGCCTCCGGTTCCGGGCCCTCGGATGGACCATCCGAGCGAAGGAGTGCCGGTTCGGCGACACCTCCCGCACCGACCTCGGAAATTCCGGGACTCTCGGTCTCGGTCTGGACCTCTTCGCGGTCCAGCCGATCCCACCGTCATAGCGGTCTCGGTCTCGGCACGCGGTAAGCGGCGTCGCGCTTCGTCTCGTCCTCCTCCTGGATGAGGCTTCGGCGTAAATTACGTCGCGATGCGAGACCTTATGTTGCAACAACTCCTCCTGGCGGGAATAAGCCGACTCCGTGCTTCCCGGCCATTAAGTGGCACTGTCACCGGGCGACCGACACAACCCCTCGACTTATCCGAGGGCCTATACCCAGGCGGTTGTTCGGCAAAACCAACTGCTCCACCGATTCGGTGGAACATCCGCCTCACAGCCACCAATTGGGGCTCCGACCAGGATTTCGGTCGGCTAAGGGTCTACCCATCGGCTGTCAGTTACCCTCACTCCCGACCGACCTCGGCAGGTGAAGGGTGGCTCAGGCCAGAGGCAGCTCTTGAGGACTCTTCCGAGTCGAAGATGATTCCTCCTTCTTCTCCAGCGACTGGACTTGGAGTCTTCAGGAGGTCAGTCAATGGACGATAGCCCGTCGTCCTTCCTAGGACTGCTGGCTCATCTCGGAATCTACGGGATGGAGCTCGAACCCGTTCCAAGCGGGCCAGGTATCCCTCACGGAGATTCTGGACCGAGGTTCTCCGACGGAGGCCTTTCCGGTGGCCGAGGCCATAGTGGGTCGGCACTGGAACTTTAGCAGCCCTGCTTCCTGCCCTGCGCCGGCCAGGATGGCCAGGAAGTATCGGTCCCTACCGGTTCCTTGTCGGTTTTGAACACCCTCTGCTGAGGGTTGGTTACCGACAGCGTTTTCGGCGCGCCCGCGCGCCGAGGATGTGGACAAACCTCCTGACAAGGAGTCCAAGAGAATGGACTATGTCGGGCGAAAAGTCTCGCTCGTCCTCTCTCGGCCTTCGTCAGGCCAGTTCGGCCGTCCTCATGGCACATTTTTCTCATGCCCTGTTGGGCTCCCTGGATGAGTCATCCTCATCTTCCCGCCGATCTGCAGACTACGGTTAAGCAGGTGCGGGACCAGGGGCAGAGCAGTGGCCAACAGCAGCTCAGACTGCTTTGGATATAGGGGACTCATGTGCCAGATGGGGTGGCGGCCGCGGTGGCTATGCGTCGGCGGGCTCTAGCTGAGGATATCCACCTTTGCCCGGATACCCAGCACAAGTTGGCGGATGTTCCTTTTGGGGACTGACCTCTTGACCCTGGGGTGGAAGGTCACCTGCAGAGGATCGAGAAGTCCAATGCCACCTTGGACTCGGTCTCTTCCGCTCAGAAGGACAAAGGCCGCAAACCACAGCCTAAGCCCTTTCGTCCTTCTGTGCCCCAGGCCTCGACCCAGCAACGTCAGGGCCAGCAGGCTCGGCCTTGGCATCCCAAACCCAAACACTGACTTCCTCTAACAGGAGGCAGGGAGGAAAGGGCCCAGGAGGTCCTCGGCGGTCCCTCCTCCAAGCCTGCCCAGTGGCGGGCTGAGGGGTGTCGCCCCATCCCGTCTCACCTACCCTGGGTCCCCGTGGAGGACGGCTCCAGCACTTCCGTTCCACCTGGTCCGCTGTTACCACGGACAGGTGGGTCTTGAGGTGGTGGGAAGAGGCCTGCCTCTGGAATCGAGCAGGCACCACCCTTCAGGCCGTCGCCTCGGGGGCTCGGGATCCCCAGCCTCACTGGCGGCTCGTCGAGCTGACATCTCTCCTCCTCCAGAAGGAGGTGGTAAGAAGGTGGTGGACCCTCCTTCAGACCCAGGGTTTGTGTCCAGGTACTTCCTGGTTCCGAAGCGGACGGGGCTGGCGCCCATTCTCGACCTACGACCTAAACAAGTTCCTAAGGTCTGAACCTTCAGGATGGTCACTCTGGCTCAGATAATACCATCCTTGGAGCGCGGCGTGTGGTTCTGCTCTCTGGACTTGCAGGGCGCATTTTTCACGTCCCTATCCGTCCGTCTCACCAGAGATTCCTTCGCTTCGGCGGAAGGATCCTCTTGAGTTCAAGCCATGCCCTTCGGCTTGTCTCCAGCTCCCAGGTCTTCACCAAATGCATGGCAGTGGTGACAGCATTCCTCGGCGCCCGGGGTCCGGGTGTACCCTTACCTGGGCGACTGGCTGATAGCAGCTCCTCAGGGAGGGAGGCGGAGTGGTCAGAGATCTGGCCCTCCGGTCTGCTCTCAACTGGGCCTCCTTATCAGCGAGGCCAAGTCGGAACTCGAGCGAAGCAGGTGATTCTATTCATCGGGCGCAGCTCGACTCTCTTGAGCCAGGCGCGGCTCGGCGGACAGGGCCGAGGTTCTTTCCTCCTTTGCCCGATCATTTCTGGTTGAGCAATTGCCCCTGCCGGGACTTCCTGCGCCTCCTGGGTCTCATGGCGGCCTGCACCAGCGTGGTCGTTGGGCCCGCTGGAACATGCGTCCTTCAGTGGGGACTGGCCAGCCAGTGGTCTGCACGCTGCGATCCTTGGACCAGCTTGTGTCGGTGACACAGGGGATGTGGAGCGCTCTCCAGTGGTGGACCGTTCCAGATCATTTGCAGGAGGGCATCCGTTTGTCCACCCGAGCCGACGGTCCTCTATCGACCGATGCCTCTCTGATGGGTTGGGGTGCCCATCTGGGGAACACTCGGGCTCATGGCCTCTGGTCCCAGCGGAGTCCGATGCCAATCAACCTGCTGGAGCTCAGGCGGTCCGCCCTAGCTCTCACCGCCTTTGCTCCGTTCCTCCGGGGTCAAGTGGTCCGAGTCCAGGCGGACAATACCACGACCATGTACTATCTGAACCGCCAGGGCGGGGACGCGCCCATGCTTCTATGCAAGAAGCTCTCCGCATTTGGTCACTCGTCAGCGCAGCCTGGAGGCGGATCTCCTCAGGCCATTCACGTGGCAGGAGCCTCCAACACCCTGGCCGATGCCCTGAGCGGATAGGGCTGCATCCCACGAGTGGTCTCTCCTGCCGAGGTAGTACAGCATCTGTTCTCCCTTTGGGGCACACCTCAGGTGGACCTGTTTGCCTCCATGGAGAGCAGGCTGAGTCTGTTCCATGCCCCCCCCTCAGCAGGGCTCGCTGCAGGGGATGCCTTCTCGAGCAATGGACCCGGGCCTCTTTACGCCTTTCCCCATTTCCCTTGATCCACAAGGTGCTTCTCAAGGCGAGGAGGGACAAGGCGCAGGTGATTCTGATAGCCCCAGACTGGCCTCGCCAGTTCTGGTACCAGATCTCCTCAGTCTCAGCTCCAGGACTCGCGGCAGCTTCCAGCTCGCCCGGACCTGCTCTCAGTCAATCAGGGAAGGTGTTCCATCCGGACCTTCAATCCCTGCACCTGACCTGGTTCCTGGCTGCTAGAGTTCCAGGCCTTGGGTCTTTCGACGAGGTCCTCAATGTAGTTGAAAGTCCCGTAGAGTCGACCAGAAAATGCTATGCCTTCAAATGGAAAAGGTTTTCCATTTGGTGTCAGGCAAGGCTTGGACCCTTCCTCCTGTTCCTTGGCAAGCATCTTGGACTATTTATGGTCCCTTTCTAGTCAAGGGCTTAGGTCGGCGACCCTAAGGGTGCACCTGGCAGCCATCTCTCCTTACAGGGCGGGCAGGAAGCAGTCGGTGGCGCAGGAGAAGGTGGTCTGGCGCTTTTTCAAGGCCTTGATCACATTTCCCCTCCAGTCACGGGAACCCCACCTCCGTGGGATCTACTGCTGGTACTGGCAAAGCTCATGGGCAATCCATTGAACCTATGCACAGGTGTGCTCTCTCTCACCTGTCGTGGAAGACCGCCTTCTTGGTGGCTATCACGTCAGCCAGAAGGATGGGAGGCTCCAGGCGCTCCATCGAGTCTCCTTACCTGGTCTTCCACAGGGACAAGGTTGTCCTGCGCCCCCACCCGAAATTCCTTCCGAAGGTGGTGTCGGAGTTTCACCTTAACCAGGTGTTGACTCTGCCGGTGTTCTACCCCAATCACACCTCGGAGGCCGAATATAGGCTCCATACTCTGGACCCTAGAAGGGCGCTCGCTTATTATAAGGAGCGCACGGCTGAAATTCGGGGAGAGGTTCGCCAGCTGTTTGTCACCTACGCTGAAGCCGCATCTGGCAGACCTGCAGCCAAGTGGACGATAAGCAGGTGGGTAACCTCCTGCATAGATCTCTGCTATAAGTTGGCGGGCATGGAGCCTCCCAGAGGGATAAGAGCTCATTCTACCCGCCATACTGCTGCAACGGTGGCTGCTTCCAGGGACGTCCCTATCCAGGAAATCTGCAGGGCTGCTACCTGGAAGTCAGCAAACACCTTCATTACCCACTACCACATCGACCTTGAGTCACGCCCGGGATGCTGGTTTTGGGGCCTCGGTTCTCAGCTCTCTCTTTCCTAAGTAAGTATATGGGTATGCGTCTTGCCTCCCTCCTCCCGGAGAACTGCTAGGAGTCTGCCAATGAGTGTGGATGAACAACATATCCATGTCCTAGAAATACAGGTTACTCACCTGTAACAGGAGTTCTAGGAATGGTATATGTTGTTCATCCACTCCACCCGACCTCCCCGGCTTCGACGCACAACCTGAGCTTCCAGCGGGCCAGATCTGGCGTCATGGGGCGGAGCCGAGAGTTATACCACCCGGGTGGGTGGGAGGAGCAAGCTTGAAGACCTTCCGGCAAGATTTAAAGCGGCAAGGATACTGCCAATGAGTGTGGATGAACAACATATACCATTCCTAGAACTCCTGTTACAGGTGAGTAACCTGTATTTGTTGACCATAATTAGACATCCCTGAAATGTCTTACTGCACTTATAATGTCTAGTCTGCTTATAAATGTTTTTAAAAGGGGTTTAATGATTATGAATGAGAAATAATAGAAAAATATGTTTCTTTTGTATGAAGTATATTCTACTTTTAGCCAATCAGGTGGCTTTAATATTGATGCCCATGTTATAAACTGCCATAGTACACCTCTAGAGTAGAACTGTAGAACATGTGAACAGAAAACCAACCACACAGAAATACATACACAGATTGTGGTGGGAGGGGGCGTAAATGTTTCTGTAGGGGTATTGGGAAGGCACACAAGCTCATCATTTCCTTTAGTTCTTAACACTTGATTTGGAATGATTTATCAGAAACGTGCGGCAAAATAACTAGTTGTTGATGGGTCCCTAAAATCTGCAACTGGGCCAGCAGATGAGATTGTGCTCCTCCTGCTTGGGCTTTGTCCTGCGGGAGCTATGGGTCTGGGTAGTGCAGGAGGAGCTGAGTTCCTCCCAGCCCAGTATCTGCAGGGGAAGAGATACAGTAGCTCCTGTTGCTTGCCATTGGTTGGGTTGGGGAGTGTTGGGTGGGGGGTTATTCTTTTGTAATTAAGGTGCAACCTCTCACTTTTTCACCATGGAAGACAGATCACCTGGCCTGGCTACACTAATAGACTTAATATATTTCTCCTGTATGTTCTGATCCAAGCCAGACTGCTAGGGCTAGGAATAGATCCATGTCCCATGGACTGGCACTGCAGAGCTGCATGGGTAACCCCTAGTCACTAGCCTTTCCAATCTCAGACCCTGACCTGCCCTATTTCAGCTTCGGGAATGCACGACAGTGAAGATCTTCAAGCGTGAACTTAAGACCCATCTTTGGAACCAAACGTTTGTCACTTAAGATTGTTGCTTTCTGATTTTATATATATTCTCCTTGTTTTTATTGCTAATACCGAAGACTGTTATGATTCTGATTTTAAATTTGTTTTTGTTTTATTGGTTATTTTGTACAGCGCCTTGGTGTCTGAAAGGCGCTTAATAAATAAAGTTTTATTATTATTATTTATTATTATTCCCCATCAGCACTTTACTGTAGAGCTGGTAGGACATGGTGTTTCATTTCAGAGCATACTTAATACCCCTCCCCCTTCCATTGCTTGTGAACAGAATAACCAAAGAGCGTCCATCTCCTGATGTCTCCCCTGTCTGAGATCCCAGTTCATTCTAATCTGCTGTCTGTGGCATGGGCTCTCATTCAGTACTCCCTGCCACAAAACAAGCACTCAGTTAGTAACCGTGCTGTAACATCAAAAGAAGTCTGACCCATAAACACTTTGCCCACTTCAAACTGAATAGAGATGGCAGAGATATGAGAGAGGAAAAAATATTCCCTTTGTGCCAGAACATTTGGCTGATCTTTCAGTTGGTGGGGGGTTGCAGCAACAGCCCATGTCTTAATAAAGCTGAGATTGGGAGTAACTGCCTGCCTCTCCTTCCCTAAGAGAAACACAGTGATGTACCATATATTTTTGTTTTTTTTCCTGGTCCTCTACAAGGAAATGTGCCTTACGACAAAAGAAAAAAAGTAACTGAGGCATTTGGGGTCGTCGCTGCATTACATGCTGATGCCAGTGCACAGTGCCATGTGTCAGTGTCGCGCAATGACATCACCAGCCATAAAAGATCTTCCTGGACTTAAAGCCTTCACCATTTAGTCGCACCTCTGGGTTCTACGCTGGAGGCGCTAGGACCCAGCAGGAGCCAAAAATCTTCAGGATGGCCGGCGCCGGGGTAGGACCGCGCATGCGCGGCACCGCAAGATAGCTCACGCTGTATAGGTTATCTCGGCGTCAACCCTGAAACCGCCTCAGTTCCTTTTTTCCCCCTGCCATCGAGTGCGCTTCCATGACAACATCGCTCGCCCCCCGGAAGTAAAAAAAACTTCACGTCTATACGACAGCAGCTTTAGTTGTTCAGTTTCATTAGTTTTACTGTTATTTAAAAAAATAAAGAAAAGAAGACTTTCTCTAAACCCTGCCCATTGATGGAGTTGACCATGGACGGTCTTGGTAACGGTAGGGATGCTTCTGTGGAAGACTGCTATGGCAGCAGGGCTGTGTCCAGTCCACCACCCTCTCTGGAGGGGGGGTTCTGACCATGGGCAATCTGGTTTCCAGGAGGAAGGACAGTCTTCCTGTAGACACAGAAAGAAGCGGGCCCGTTCCCACTCCAGGTAGGGAACCCGGCGCCGCTCAGCCTCGAGTTCTTCCTCTTCCCATTGGAAGAAGAAGAAACTGTACCACTCGAGGTCACTCTCTGATATGTCTGTCAGGGAGTCTTCAGTTGTCAAGGTTTCCCCGGTGGGTTTGGCTCTCGACTGCCTGGACTCTCGCCACCGGACCCCTTCTCTGTCCCATTGCGGGGCTTCCAGTGGACAGTTTCATCATTGGGCCACTCTTATGGAGCAGTGGGTGAACGTTTGGCCCATTTGCCCTCGCCGGTGGGCCTGATGCTTGGGCCTTGGCACCACTGGACCGTGGCTGGATCCTTTGGACCAAGATCTGTGTTTGGTACCCTCTCCAGTGCCGGTGTGATCAACACTGACCTCATGTGCCTCCCCCCCCACTCTGTTTTTCCGTAGTGGCCGGCACAGCCCTCCGGTATTTTGGATTGGACTCTCTATCTACTAGTTGGTTTGAGAGCTATCTCACAGGCCACTGTCAACAGGTAAAAGCGGAAGGTGAAGTTTCTCCTATAAAACCCCTCCTGAGGGGTGTACCTCAAGGTTACATCCTGGGGCCATTGCTATTTGCTATCTATATAAACAGGATAGACGCCACCATCAAAAAAAAACAAATACACCTCTTTGCAGATGACACTGTGTTCTATGCCAGCAGCCCCTCTCCAGATGTGGCATGTACAGCTCTCCAGGACAATTTTAACTTGTTGCAGCACCAGCTCCTAAATCAAAAGTTGCTTTTGAACGCCAAGAAAACAAAAGCTATGATCTTCTCACTCTTTCCCAACATACCTAACCCAGCCTCGGCTGAGTGTCCCTTTAAAATCCACTGTCCTCTGCTAACAGTTGGAATACATAACTCATTTCAAATACTTGGGTGTATGGCTTGACAACAGACTGTCCTTCATGGAGCATGTAGAACAATTGACAAAGAAGCTTCGTCAAAGGCTTGGCCTCTTTTTTAGGATAAAAAATCTCCTCCCCCCAGATGCGAGGATGAGACTAGTCCAAACTACCTTCCAACCCCTGCTACATTATGCAGATTTCCTTTATAGCCATGGATCAGTCAGCACACTTTCAAGACTTGACACGGTGTATCATAGAGCTCTAAGGTTCATAACAGATCTTCCATACTCCACCCACCACTATTTGTTGTATACTGCTGTAGGTTGGTCTTCTCTTGCCCTCGGACGACAAAGAAATGCCGCCATCTGGACATACAAAGCTGTTATCAACAAACTACCTGACTATATCTCTCTCTGCTAATCACTTTGCACTCTAAGCAGATATGCATCGAGAAGTGCCTCTTATATAACCTTAAAGGTAACAAAGGTCAGATCTCACTTTGGCTGGGTGTCCATTAGCCACGCGCTTCCCCAGCTATGGAATAACCTGCACAAAACTCTGAAATTAAAGTTTAAAGTCAGCATCACAGCCTTCAAAACACTATCTCCAGCACAATAAAGAATGCTATGTTTGCCACTCCTGATTAAACTACTCCCCCTCTCAGGGTGTCCCCTTATCATGCTTGTCTTGGCCTCTCCTAGATTCTGATCCCAGCTGGTGCATGGCCCTCTCCCCCACCTCCCATTCCCATTCCTTTTTTTTTTTTTTGCCGCCTTACTTGCCCCTGGCCTGCCTCTCCTTCCGGCTACATGACCCCCGACCTCCTCGCCCGACCCCTTCTACTCACCTCAGATTGCAGCCGACCAGGGGTATCCTGGCATAATCCTTCGCCGGATGGGTCCCTCTCTTCAGAGGGGGAAGGTGCCAGGAGGGGGATACCAGCGCACTCTACGATCAGTCCCCGGGTGCTGCTGAGGTGGATTCTGGGGTGTCGGGGCATCTGAGGTAGCGGGGAGTCGGCAGCCATCATCCGACAGATCAGGCAGCTTCTTTCCGCTTTTTTGTGGGGAGTGACGTCCTGATGTCAAGGCATACGCCATCTGTCACTTCCCCTTGAACACCGAGCCCGGCTGTACTGCTGTATTCCCAGCCTCCGCCAGGAAGTCAGCGTACGCCGGTGTGTGCATCCCCTGCCCTCCCCTGGAAGGAGAGCTGTCCCAGATCTATCCTTTCTTCCATCCGCAACCCGTAGTCCATTCCAACCCGTCGCCGCCGTCAAGACGGAAAATCCAACCACTGTACTGACGGGCCGGCCCCATTCCCTTTTCTGTTGCTTCTCTCCATCTCTTCACCCCCCGGTCTTTTTTCACTGATCCCAGCCTTTGCCCGGCCCTCTCCCTTCCCCTTCATCCTTTCTTCTCTCCTACTTTCGTTTACCCAATGCTCTTGTCCCCGTAGTATACCCACTCTCTCCTCCCCCTGCACCCCCTGCCTAATCCCCTTTGTCAGGTTCCTCACTTACCTCTGCACCCCAGTTCATATTCTCTCTCCCCCGTTGCTCGCCCTCCATCTCTTCCCTGCCCACTACCCCATTCCATTCCCCTACCTGTGCTCCAGGGCCCATTTGTTCTTCACGGTGCTTCAGGGTCCCCATTCTCTTCTCCATGGCTCCTGTCACCCCAACTTTTCACTGTTGCTGACCTTATCTGTAAACCACTGTGGCACTTATCCTGCATTTCCTTACAGTGTATCATCCATGCTTGTTTTTGATCATGCCTATGTATCGTTATTTCTGTGTATTACCCTGTTATCTTGTAGTTGTGTTCACCCAGGTCCACCTTGAAAAGGAGCTCTACTCAATGGTGCTCGGCTGGTTAAAAATAAAGATTTTAATTGATTGACTGACAGGTACCTTCCTCCTCCCTTCTTTCTCCAGGGATGGCTGGTTACCAGGTTCTTGGTGCCTCATGCGGTGTCGGCCCGGTGCCATGCGGTGTTGTCTTGATGTTGTGTGGTGTATTGACTTGTAGTACACGGGCAGGGGCCATCAGCTTCAGGGCCGAGTTCAACTCTGTTGATGTTTCGTGCAGTGCCATCTCCTTCGGTGCCAGGCTCGATTCCAATCCCAGTTTCTCCAGTTTATCCCTTGCCCAAGTTTGGCCTTGATGGGGCTTTTCTGGATGTTTCTGGGGTGGATGTGGAGTTGGACGAGTCAGATCCTGATCTCATCATTTTTGACAATGGCGACGATGACTCGTTTTATAGCCTGGAAGAGAAGCCTTCACTTCCAGCTGAACCCATAAATGAAAGACCTATCTTTCCAAACTCATCTTAAGGACATGGGTTCTGCTCTGGCCCTACAGACCTCCGATTTAGACCCAGGCAGAATTTTGTGATTCAAGTTTCTCCACATTCCTATCGTTCCAAAGAACCTCACACCTCCTGTTCCTCCATCTTTTGAGACCTTGTCACAGGTGGTATGGGAGAGGCCAGCTCTGATTCCTTCAGTGGCCAAGTCCATAGATCAAAAGTATGTCCCTCCCAAAGAAATACCCTTATTAGCTTCACAGCCTATCATGGATGCTCTGGTTGTCCTCGTTGAGAATGACAAGGCTGTGCTCCCTCAGGAGACAACAGCTTGTCCTATCAACAAGGAATCTCATAAAATTGATACTTTGGGAAAATGGACTTTAGCTGCTGCAACCTTGGTCATGTGCATAGCAAGTTATCAGGGACATTTCTCTCAGTATGAGTACATCCTTTGGAACTCCCTCAAAGCCTTAGTGGAGGACCTCCCAGAGTCTGACTCCAAAAAGGAGTTGCTGCAGACTGTTACCCGGGGCATAGAGTCCAGTAGACATCAGCTCAGAGCTTCTATGGATGCTTGTGACACTGCCTCCAGGATCTGTATCAGGCACCACTCATGGCTTAGAACATCAGGATTTTCTTCTGCGGCACAACAGCAAATTATGAATGTTTCCTTCAGTGGTTCTCACCTGTTCGGCACTCAAGTTGAGCAAGCCCTTGAAGCTGCTCAGAAAACCAGGACTGCCATCAAGACAACCAGACCATCTCCTCTCGCCCCTCAAAGGGATGGGAACCATTGTCAGTTTTGCAACAAGCAGTTCTTTTGAAGTAAGGGCCATGGGGCCTTCAACAAGAACCAGCTCCATCAGCTGCAAAAGAAAATGCAGCATAAGGCACAGGGCCCAAAAGCTCCAAGTGCCACCCTCTGAAACCCCAACCCAGATTCCACCTCAAATGCCCAAAGTGGAGCTACCCTTTGCAGTGGGAGGCCATCTGACTCCCTTTTACAGCCAATGGCAGTCTATTACAACAGACAAGTGGGTCCTCCGGATTATCTGAGAGGGGTACTCCCTCAACCTGTCAGAGATTCCCCCCGACTATCTGCCCAAGTAGCAGCACAGTCTTCCCATTTCACAGTCAGACCTTCTCACTTCACAGGTTCAGGGCCTTCCTCGAAACAGGGCAGTGGAGCTAGTACCCTGGGAAAAAAGGCATACAGGGTTCTACTCCCATTACTTTCTGGTTCCAAAGAAAACAGGCAGCATGCGCCCTATTCTCAGCCTCAGAAAGCTGAACAAGTATTTGTTCAAGGAGAAGTTCAAGATGGTCTCCTTAGGGACTCTTCTACCATTCCTCCAAAAGCATGACTGGCTCGCATCCCTGGACGTGCAGGATGCTTACTAGCATGTTCCAGTACACCCAAGTCATCGCAGATACCTTCGCTTTGTGGCCTTGGGTCAACACTACCAGTTTAGAGTCCCGCCCTTTGGGCTGTCCTCGGCACCTTGAGTCTTTACAAAGTGTTTTGCGGTTCTTGTCGCACACCTTCAGAAGCTAGGCATCCAGGTCTTTCCCCACCTGGACGATTGGCTCGTCGCCAGTCCATCAAGGGAACTGTTGCAAGAGGCAGTCTCCATGTCATGTCAGTTCCTCACCTCTATGGGAGTACTGCTGAACCTGGAAAAGTCACAACTTTAAGCTTCTCAGCAGCTCTTCTTCATAGGAGCCCTCCTGGACACCTCCAAAGTGAGAGCCTTTCTTCTGGAGGACCAGAGGGAATGACATTCTTCAAATGGCTCATTTCATCAGAGAAAGCAGTCTTGTACGAGCTCATTCTTTGCAGCACATGCTGGTCCTGATGGCCTGTTCTGTCTTCACAGTGCCTTTAGCCTGATCATACATGGGGACCGCTCAGTGGATGCTCAGCTTGCAGTGGTCTCCTACGACACATCTGAAGTCTTTCCCCATCAAGGTGACACAGCATCTAATGAGATCTCTTGCATGATGGGTTCAGGAGGACAACCTTCTGCAGGGTTTCCCCTTTGCCCCGCTGGAGTCTCAGATTACCATCGCCATGGATGCATCTCTGCTTGGCTGAGGGGCTCACTACCAGGATCTCCGCACTGAAAGAGTGTGAACTCGGGAGGAATCTCATCTGCATATCAATGTTTTAGAGATGAGGGCAGTCCTGTATACTGTCCGAGCCCTGGAGGAAGCCTTCGATCACCTGGTAATTCTTCTTCAGACAGACAACAAGGCTGTGATGTGTTACATCAGCAATCGGGGAGGAGCGCACTCCTGCCCCCTGTGCAGGGAAGCGATTAGGGTATATGAATGGTGTCTGGAACACAGTCCTCTGATCCAGGCAGTTTACCTGCCAGGAGCCCAGAATAGTCTAGCGGACCACCTCAGCATGATGGAGGCGGATCCGCATGAGTGGTCAACCGCACCAGACATCATGCAGTCGCTCTTCAACAAGTGGCACAGTCCAGATATGGACCTTTTTGTATCCCCACTCAACGCAAAACTGCCTCTGTTTTGCTCCAGAAATCCAGAACCTGGGTTTTTCTGTCTGGATGCATTCAGACTGCGGTGGACAAGACACTTTCTGTACGAATTTCCCCCGCTACCCCTAATTCAGAGGGTGCTGCTCAGATTAGAGGCGCGGGGGGGGGCGCAAGATGATCTTAATTGCACCTTACTGGCCTGAACGAATCTGGTTTCTGTTAATCAACAGACTGTCAGATTGTCCTCTGAGGCAACTGCTTTTACGGACGGACCTCCTGACACAGGGATCCCTGGTTCTTCCCAATCTGCACTCCCTTCATCTCCATGCCTGGCTCCTGAGGAAATAGAGGTGGGCAGGTTTAAAGTTTCTCGGTGAATTTCGCAGATTCTCTTAGTGGCACTTAAGTCTTTGTACCAAGAAGACATATGCAACTAAATGGAAGCGCTTTTTGATTTGGTGTGCTAAGATCCCTCTGGATCCTTTCTGGTGCCCACCAAATAAAGTTTTAGCATACCTGTTATACCTTTTGGATGCAGCAACAGTCAAGGTACATCTCTCTGCGCTTTCTGTCTTTCATGAGCTGGTCCAGAATATGTCTTTGGCTCAGCTACCCTTGTTCCAAAGATTTCTCAAGGGCATTCTGCATACTAGGTCCCCGATTAGGAAGCCAGTTGCCACCTGGGATATTAATCTCATGCTGGATATGCTCACTCATAAAGCTTTTGAACCTCTAGCCACATACAATTTGAAGTTCCTGACCTGGAAAACACCCTTTTTGGTGACCATCACTTCTGCTCGCAGGGTCTCTGAGATGCATGCTCTTGTCTGAGACCCACTGTATAACATCACCCTATGTTCCTGCCAAAGGTTGTTTTGGAGTTCATCTCAACCAGCCCTTGGTTGTACCGACTTACTTTGCTAACTTCCAAAATGAAGGGGACCGTACCCTTCATTCTGTGGATGTTAAGAGCACCCTATGAATCTACATCGATAGAACTAGGGACATCCGTCAGGCAAAGCAATTCTTTGTCTCTTTCATCATGGCCCAGCTGGGCCGGCCAGTATCAGTTAGATGCTTCTCTGCCTAGATAGTGGCATGCCTTCGCCATTGCTGTTCCACGGTGCAGGCTAAGTTAGAAGGCCAGGTTTGCACTTATTCAACCAGAGTGGTTGCTGTGTCCCTGGCAGATATACGCTCTGTTCCTATTGTGGAAATTTGCAAAGCGGCAACTTGGAGCTGAGTGCACACATTTGTGAAGCACTGTGCTCTGGATTGCCATGCCAGACAGCATACTTCTCTTGGAAGGACAATCCTTAACAAGATTCTGTCCTAAATGCTCTCTCCTGCCACCATGCTCAGGGGATTGGTTTAGCTTGGTACTCTAACCTAGAGGTGTGACTAAATGGCAAAGACTTTAAGTCTTGGAAGATATGAAAAATATGTACCCACCGTAATTCTTGATCTTCTTGGACAAGTCTTCACCGTTTAGTCACACATCCAACCACTATCCCCTGAGCTCACTCATTCTGTTTCTGGTCTTCACTCCCTCGTTTGGTTGGGCTGTGAAGACATTGTTTTGATTGACCCTTCTTACACGGGTCAATCGGGCTAGCTTATGCCCTTGTTAGGTTAAGTTTTCCTAGTTTTTTTCACTGTACTTCCTCGATAAAAAAGGTACTGAGGTGGTTGGAAGGTCAATGCCGAGATAGCCTATACGGGATAGCATATACGGCGCAAGCTATCTCGCGGTGCTGTGCATGCATGGTCTTACCTCGGCGCCAGCCTTCCTGAAGATTTTTGGCTCCTGCGGGGTCCTAGCGCCTCCGCAATAGAACCCAGAGGTGTGGCTAAATGGTAAAGATTTGTCCAAGAAGATCAAGAATTATGGTAAGTACGTAATTTTCATTTCTAGTTTCCATGGGGTCCTAGTGCCTCTCTGAAACCAAAGACTGTGGCTGTATGTGGGCTATACTCTAGAACATCAGAAGTTTATTTATTTATTGAATTTTGATGTACATAACTTTAGTACATCCACTAAAGGGATAGTGGGGGTAAAAATAGAGATGACCTGTATGAATGTTTCATAACAAACATATTTGGTCGTACATACGACTGCAAAGAGTAGGGTGACTAAAAAAAATTGTAGTACGCGTAAGAGTTTAGGGCTTATTGTATATTGAAAGCAGCCTCTTCAAAAACATTGTTGTGCACGTTCCAAGTTGTTGTGCACATTCTAAAGATGTTATTGTGCATGTTCTAGCATTAACTCAGCTGTGTTTCTCCCTCATGCTCCCTTCTGCTGCTTTGTTTCGCCACTCACACACAGTGTTGTCCTCCCACCTTGCACGTACTCCCAACACCTTCACTGTCAGTTTCACAGCAGCGCTCTGCTCAACCATACGAGGGTAGAAAACATATTAAAAAAATAAATCTGAAACTGTATACTGTAACAAATAAAATAAGTGATCATACAAAACTCACCCTGTGTTTCCATCTCAGTTCCTCAGTGGAAGCACAGGCTTGTTTATGGTTGCCCATACATTATTCCTTGTATTTATCTATCTATTTATTTTTTTCACTTTGGTGACTCGGTAGGTGCACTGGCAAACAGATGCCTTTTTCAGGCACGACCTGGTTGCAACAGCATGGACGTCAAAACTGGAATTTTATAATAATGAAATACAGACAGTGCAAGTTACAGTAATTGATATTGACAGTGCATTAAGTACATTTGCAGGAAGCATACACTAGAGGAGTGTATATAGAGGATTATATAGTGTATGATGGAATGTTGTGCATAGAAATTCATGCCTAGAATAGGGTTGTTGTGCAGAAAGAGTAACATCAGAAGGAACATTGCTTTGCTGCAATAGTGATGTCACTACTGTTGTACAACTTAGAATGACGTGCCACACTGCTGCTTTCCTCTAGGTCAGTAGTTCTCAAATGGTGAGGCCAGCCTCCCAAGGGAGGCCCCAAACTGTTCCAGGGGAGGCCCAGTTAAGTCTGAGACTGTACAGTATTTAAATTTTAAGTTTTAGATGATTTGTTTGAAAGGATGAAGCAAACTAAATATGGATAATGGCAAGTGAATTTCTTTACTTATGCATAAATTGATGACTAGTAAAAACACACTGTGCCAAAGCTTGTTTTTGGCATGCATTTATATGCAAATTAGTGTCTGGCAAGGCCCACTGAGCCAAAGCTTATTTCTAGGTGTGTATTTATATGTCAGCTGGTGACTGGGAAGGCACACTGAGCCAAGGCTTGTTTCTGCAGCAGACGTTTATTTATATGCAAATGAGTGACTTGGAAAGGCACACTGAGTCAAGGCATGTTTCAACAGTAGGTGTTTATACGTAAATTGGTGACTTGGAAAGGCACGCCGCATCAAAGCTTGTTCCTGCAATAGGTGTTTATACAGTATGTAAATTGGTGACTGGGAAAGGCACGTTAAGCCAATGCTTGTTTTCTGGTGTGATCTGGGCTAAAGGTAGAAGAGGCTGCTTAACAACAGGGAAGAGATGAAGGCAGCTAGGATAGTTGTTCCGGGGAACAGACAGAGTAACAAGGATCCAAGAGTCAGAAAAGTGGAGTGACATGGATAACATGAGGTGTGGGGTTGGGGGTGGAGAACAATAATTTGAATAAAAAAAGAATATACTCAGTCAACTATATTAGTCTTACTTAATGCCTCGTGTACTGTGCAAAGTATAATAGTTTCTCTTTAGGGAGGCCCAAGATTTTTCTAAATTTGAGGGAGGCTAGAAATCTTTTCCATGGTTTTGTGGAGGCTCATTATCACAAAGTATGAGAACTAATGCTCTAGGTCATTGAGCTGGAAGCTTTTTTTTTTTAGTGGATACTTGAACGTAACAGAAACAGCTGGAGCTGCAATCGCTAGTCACACATTGAATCAGTCATTTGAGTCCATTATCAACACTCAAGTTCCTGTCCCCCAAACTGCCGGTGCCCTGAGGAAGTAGACTGTTGGAAATGGGTATGGATGTCTGTACACTATAGAAGATGATGTATGAACATGTGGGCATCCATACACACACACACAGGCCTATGTCTTCATTTCAAGCTTTCTATGCCAACCAGGGAACCTCTTGATGCAGACACAGACTAACTGTGTAGGGCTGCCCATACATTATCCTCTATGTTGTAGTCACCAGTTGTCCCACTTTATATTTTAACTATTGTTATTTGTTGTATTGATCTGGCTGCTAGGAACTAGATTCTGTAACCAAAAGACAGAACTGTTGCCCCCTGTATGCGTCCTGTTGTTCAGAGTTTGACAGTGCCTACTCCATTTGGGACTGAGGAGATGCTTGGTGGTAAAAATGGGCATCTGTTGTCTAAAGAGGGACATTATATGGGCATCCTTTTGTGCAAGAGGGATGACCTTGCTTGCACACAGGTGCTTTCCCTGTATTTTCAAATTGTTCTCACAAAGGCAGATCTTACTTCAAGATGGTTCCTTCAGTAAGTCATTACATATAGGACTGGTGCCATGTGGCGTAGGACTGAATGGCAGACTTTTGTAGCAATCCCTGACAGGAGACCACCCACCTGACGTCACGTGACCGACATTAGCGTGGCCGTATATAGTGGGCGGTCCCCACACCCGCCCTTCAGTTCTTTCCCGCCCTCGCCTTGTGTGAATTGCATTGCAGACTTCCGTCAGCGATTGTCGTGTTAGTTCTTGCTCAGATTTTTTCCTTCGCTAAATTTTTTCTCTACGAATTCTACATTTGCTTAATGTCTTCACCCATGAAGAAGTGCTCATCCTGTGGCAAGCAGATTCCTCATAAGGACGGTCATCGGAAGTGCGTTATTTGTCTGTGCCCAGACTATCCTGTCTCATCTTGCTTGGAGTGCCAAACATTTAATCAGGCCACCAAAAAGCGGAGACAGCAGGCTTTGGAGGCCCACCTTCTAAAAGTCCACCTAGCTTCATTAGAGAAGCAAATGGACCATATCAGAGAGTCCTCTTCCAAAAAATCTTCTCCCTCCAAGAAACACCACAAGGAGAAATCTTGAGAGCGGGAGCACTCCACAGACCAACCTGAGGCCTCGCAGCCCTCGATGAGCAAGGCCGCCTCTCAGCCGCCACCTAAGAAGACTTCAGACGGTAAATCTGAGAAATTTTCTATGGATCAGTCGACTGTCGGCTCCTCTGACGGCCGCACTGCTACAGCCTCTAAGTCGTCCCCCGGCTTCTCGGGGGACTGCCCAGTCAGCCGTAAGACGGCTCTGCCTTTGGGACCCGCCCCGCACCAGCCAATAAGTCGGTCGGGGGCTTCTCTTCCACCCGCCCGAGTCCGTCTGGTAAGACGTCTGTCTGTGACAGCCGCTCAGGTGTGGTTCTCCCATCGGGGCCTAACAGCGCCTCACCCAACGTCCGGCAGAACCAGGGGGAGAATGCCCCTCTCCCCCCTCTTCCCTCCCCTTCTCAGGCAGGTACCTCAGGCGAAGAGAGTGCGGAACCCCTCTACGCCGTAGACCATTCCTGGGGGTCAGTGCCGCGTTCCCCTAATGGGGTCATGGAGAAAGAGGCTCCTCACCAGCCGTCTGGCCTTACAGTGGACGCCCCTCCTCCTCCTTCAGGTGGGATCCCTTCGGACCCGACAAATATCCCAGTCACGATCCCATCGTCGGATCTGGCGATTCCAATTCCAACACCGGAAACTCCGAAGACTCTCCCCCAGCCAGGGCCCAGTGGTCTGCCTCAGCCTCCGGCACCAAACCCAGTCCCACCATCGGGCCCACTTCATCTGGCCCCAACGCCAACCCCTCTGACACTGGATCCCCTTTCCGGTGCCGGATCGGGTCCGGAGAATGTGGCGGACCGAACCCAGCCCGGCTGACTGAACAGCTTTCATACGAAGTCTCCCTACTGTCACCTGACCCGCTCATAGTCGACTCCATCAAAGTAGGCTGAGACTTCTTTGTAAATGAGAATAAACTTAAGCGATACTTATTCGAGATATTACTACAAAACAATAAAACTGAAAACTATGCTGCTAGTTTGAAGTTTGACTCCAATGACTGCGTCGTCACTGTAAGTGCACTCGAGGCAGGAAAAAAAGGAACTGAGGTGGTTGAGGTTGGCCTTGAGATATTCATTACCGCACGAGCTGAGGCTCGCAGTGCTTCTCCTCGCGGCGCTGTCTCAGGCGCTGACCTTTCAACAAAAAAGTTTGCTCCCGATGGGTCCTAGTGCCTCCGGTGCTGATCCCATTAGTGTGAATGAGTGGTGGAGACTTGTCCAAGAAGATCAAGAATTACGGTAGGTACGTAATTTCCATTTCTATGCTCTGGCATAGAGTTAACTCTTTCCTCTCCGGAGAAGTTCAAGTGCTGGGGCTAACTGCATAATGTCAGAATACAGCAAGACTCCATTAGAAGAAACACAATTACTAAGGTGAGTAATTTTTTCTTCTGCCTGAATTTCCATCTCTACTGAAATACTGTTCTACCACAGCTGAAACGTCATGGAACACTGTTCAACCCTTCTGTGATAAAACAGCATTCCAGTAAGATTTGGAAAGTGCACGAGCCACACACAGAGTTTAAAAAAAAAAAAGGTGGAGGAAACAGCCCGGGAACAGAAGCCACAGGAGCACCCAGATAAATTATGCGGTGACCGCACGATGCAGATGCAGGAGCAACCAGACAGAAAAATACAGGTTCAACCAGATATGTACAAGTATATATAAATATGAATGCAGGATCAACCAGATATCTAAAATTAGTAAATAATAGTTGCTTCCTCATACCCTGTGACCTTACCAAGCTAAAATACTGCTGCCATTTCTTTCCCTTGAAAATCCCTCCCACACCCGATAAACAACCAATGGGAGTGTACACTGCCAACTAAGTACATCTAGTCCCTAACAACCGCATAACTCATGGTAGCAACCAGCCCTAACTCCTGAAACAAGACTGGGCACCGAATAATTTATTTTTTATATCTAAAAAATGTAAACATTGCTCAGAGCTTATTAAATTATTTAGAGGGGGCACCATACACTGTAAAAATTACGAATGGGTAACCCTATGCCCAGTCAGTGCGTTTAGCCACCTCGGGGCTCTGATTTCAAGGACCTCTTGAGCTTCGCTCTCAAGGTCTCAGAGAATCAAGCTCCCTCTGTGGCAGAACACACTGGTTCAGCATGGTTTCCCATCCAGTATTCTTTTTTTATTTTCTATTTTTCCTGGCAGGTCCTCTGTCAATCTCTCTGCCCTGGTCACAGTCCCTGGGCTCCCACCAACCGTCGATTGCCGGCATTCTCCTGGTCACCCCCGGCTTACGTCCTGGAGGGTGGGGCTGTGGCACTGGTTCCCCTAATTCCAGTGCCGTGGAACCAGTAACTATTTGGGAGTGCTGGCGACGGTGGCTAATTGAAGCCCGGGGAGTGCTTCATGTAGACGGAGGACCGCCGCTCCTTTTTTCCATTTTTCCTTCCAGGAGGTGGGGCGTGCAGTGGCGTCCGGCGTCTGCCCGCCTCCATTACGTTAGTGCTGGTAGCTCGTGACTCCGGCCTCCCGCGGGTCCGTCTTGCGCGGGCACTGCCCACCCTCCCCAGAGATAGAGAGCAGTCCGTGGGACCTCTATCCTTCTCCCCCCGCCCGGCCCTCCAGTGACCTGAGTCCGTTCGAACTCGGTCGCCAGTGTCGCAAGTGGAAATCCAACCGCAGTATTCTCTATGTAACTATAGATCTTCCCTTGTCAATCTTCACCATTCATTACTGCTTGGGTTGTGTCGGGGCGCACCCGCCAAGGGAGGATTTTCTTTTTGAGTCGGCTTCAACGCACCGCCCGGCGGCCTTTGTGACGACAGCGCCAGGCAGCCATTAGGTGCCGCGAGGACTCCTCCTCCATCTCAGTTCTGTTTCTCCCGCCATCGAGGCTGCACCTGTGTGAGATTTATTGAACCTGCATCATAGGCCTTCCTGCAACTCCTTCTCCAGTTCCTCCCGACGCCGTTGAACCGTTTTCAGTCCGGTAAGACCGTTCCTTATTTCTATGGCGCAGGAGCCTTTTTCTTTGTTTTTCAATTGTTTTCAGCATCATGTCAGGTTCAGGAGCCAAACGTAGATCGAAAGTGGCCCATGCCCTCATGCGTTGGTGCTCCTGTGGCCGGCATTTTTCCGTAACCGACTGGCATGATGTTTGCCTTCGTTGCCTGGGACCCAACCATGATATGGATTCGTGCCACGCCTGTTACTCGATAGACCATCGCATCCTTGAAGTCCGCGCGTTTAAGATCGGCAAGGCCCCACTGACTTCTGGGGGACGGCGTTGCTCTCAGGCTTCCCAGGTAAGACCTCTAGACCCTTCCTCCGGGTCCCCTCCCAGGCCTATACGGTCTGGAGAGGAGTGGGTGGTCTCATTGTCTGGTCTTGCTGAGGAGGAGGCTTCTTTCGCGGTGTGGGAGGAACACCATGTTCCCTCCTGGGGCCGCAGTGGAGACACTGCCTCGGCAATCACCTCTTCGGAAGTGCAGGCTCCCCCAGTGTTGTGGCCCAGGACTTCTGGGCTTGGCATCGGCGGACCCTTGACGCCGCCTTCCGGCGCTGCTCTGGATCCTGGTGCCATTCGCGGCGCCAGTGATTGGGGTGGCACCGTTCACGGCGCCATGTTGGCTCTCGGTGCCGCCCGCAGCGCCGTGGGCCCAGTCGGTTCAGGTGTCTCGAGTGCGCTGAAGCCGTCTGGCGCCGTAGGTGGCACCAGCATCATTCGTGGCGCCGTTTCTCTGGAGGCCCCTGGGGTGGCCAGTACTGAGGTCCAGTTGGCCTCTTCTTCCTTGGGGGAGGATGACTCGGACGAGGACCCGTCCTGGCACCCCAACTCTTCAGAGTTGGGGTCTCCGGTGAGATGAGGTGCTAGGCGGCCCAGCGCGCCCATTCCTCAGTCTCCTCTGCTGTCCTCTCCTGAGGCTTCCCAGGCTAGGGGTGGCCTGGGTTCCCTAGAGGGAGATGGCGTGGAGATGGGGGAAGAGGCTAATCTTCCTGGACTAAGTCTCCATCACTCATTCACACTAGTGGGGTAGCGCCGGAGGCACTAGGACCAAGCGGGAGCCTAAGATTTTCTGAAGGGTTGGCGCTAAGACAGTACCACGCATGCATGGCACTGCGAGACTAGTTCGCGCCTCTGTAGGCTATCTCGGCGTCGACCTTCCAACCTCCTCAGTTCCTTTTCTCCCGCCGTCGAGTGCGCTTGGATGTCGACGTCGCTCGTCTGCCGGAGTCTTAAGTTTTCGTCTATATGACAGCAGCTTTTAATGTTTAATTTAATATTTTAAGTAGTAATTTCTTATTTTATGAAAAAGAAGAAGATTATGAAGAATAAGAAAAAGAAATTCTTTCCTGCCATCAACGGAGTCGTACTTAGACGGTAGCGGTGATGGTAGGAGGACTTTGTTTGAAAGTTTTTATGGCAGAGGGGCTGTGTCCGGTCCCCCGCCCTTAATTAACGGGGGGGGGGGGCAGACTACAGACAGTCCTGTGCAAGGAGGGGAGGACAGTCCTCCGAAGCACAAATCTAGTGGTTCCGGCGATCCGGCTCCACTTAACCTCGAGCTCCTCTTCCTTGTTGGGGGAAGAAGAATCGGTGCCGCTCGAGGTTGCCCATTGGTACGTCTGCACGAGGATTGTTTGTCGGGACGGGCGATTGGCCTGAACTGACTTTGGTGGGTTCCTCTTGGCCCTGCTCCTAACGACTGCATTCTCGACTCCGAGCTCCATCTCTGTCCTCGTTGGAGCTCCGGTGGGCAGTTTCACCTCTGGGCCGATCCTGTGGAGCAGGGGGTTTGACTTTCCAGTTTTTCCTGGTTCTGTTCCTGATTTTGGGACCTCTGGGCCTCGGAGCCATTGGACCGGAGCCGGGTCGATTGGATCATGAATGGTGAGGTGCCCTCTTGGTGCCTTTGCCATCGTGTCGACCCCTCAAGCCTACCCCCCTCTCCCTTTTCCATGCAGGAGCCTGGATGGGCACCACCTTTTTCCTTCTTCCCTTCTCAGGATTTCCATTGGCATTTTCCTTCGGCACTGTGGCTCGGTGCCTTGGTCGGCGCTGTGCCTCGGAGCTATGGCTCAGTGCCTTGGTCGGCGATGAGCCTCGGTGCCTTGGTCGGTGCCATGCCTTAGTCGGCACCGTGGGTTGGCGCCATCACTCTTTGCGGTGCCATGGGTGCTCTTGTTGCTGCCGTTGGTTGTCGGCGCTGTCAGTGGTGCCTCGTCAGTGGTGTCTGGGTGGTGCCGTGCACCCGCGGGTACAGCGGGTTGCGCCGAGGGCACCTGCAAGTGGCATGGGTTTCGCCGGGAGCACCTGTGGGTGCCACGGATGGAGCCGTGAGTGCCTACGGGTGCCATGGGTGCCGCTGGTGCCATAAGTACCATGGGTGGCAGCGGGGGCACCCGTGGGTGCTGCAGGTGGCATCACAGGCGCCATGGGTGCCACTGGTGCCATTCTTGCCATGGGTGTCATGGGTACCATGGTGCCATGGGTGTCGGGCGGGTGCTCTCGTGTGCCGTTGCTACATGGGTGCCGAGGGTGCCTGCGGGTACTGCCGCGGCTGCCCTCGGGTATTGCCCAGGTTGACATAAGCACTACTTGGTGCCCTCCTGTGCCACGAGTGATGCTGGTGCCGCACGGGTGCTAGTGGGTACTGTATAGCAGAATTAGTGACACATTTTTCCTTTTCGGACTTCCTTTCCACAGAACTTGTGGCGGGATGTTCATCGCAGAATGAACTCCTGTTCTGCGGATTATTTTTTCCACACATCTTAGTGAGTGGCAGTCTATGTGGGATCTTGTGTCATCCAGCAGTTTTCTGCTGATGGAACTCTGCTGTACTGCTCTGCCAGCGGACTCTCATTCTGCTCAGCACTTTCTCGGCTCCCTATGTGGTACCAAGCTCCTCTACATCCTTCCTGATGGCAGCGTCTCTAGTGGCTCTGACCTAGACCTCTCTTGGAGGTTCTTCTAGGGTAGAAGTGCATCTAGATGGGTCTTTCCCTGTCCTTCTGGTCAGTAATACAGCGGACAACTCATTTTATATACTGAAGGGCACATCCTCCCTATCATCAGAGTCCGTGATGGAAAATTTTTTCAGTAGTTCCTCAGTAATGGAGTCCACTATAGTATTTCACACTGTGTCTGTGGACCATACACTTCTGCGTCTAGACTTTTTCAATCGTCAAGATAGTTACACTCTGTGGAACATTCTAATTTAATGGCCGGGAACCGCTCTGGCTCTTCCGCTCCTTTGATAGGGGTATATAGCCCCCTTGTGATATTGCCCCTTCGGTGGCTTCTTCAGCACAGGTGGTTAACATCTCTCCAGCTGTGATTATTAGTCCGGTCATGATTTCAGTATGGACGCTCAGACTCCTTCTGCACTCAGATGGAGAACATCTTCGTCATTTTGTATCAAGACAATCCTTTCGAAATAGCAGCCTGAAAGCCTCGTTAGGTTCAGACTGAAAAAAAAAAATTTTTTTATCACAGCACAGGGCCTAGCCGAAATTACCCGATAACCCTCTTTTTGGATCTGGTCAGGTTCCGTCTCAGCCCCTGAGGTGCTCGTCTCCAGAGTATGGTAAAGAGTACCTGACTTCTTCTTCCCCTAGGGGGAGTACGATCCGACGGTGGTATGGGTCATCTCTTTCTCTAAGAGAGATTTCTCTCATTCAGAGACATTTCCTAGACCTAGGCAACTGCCCAGTCTGTTAATTCCCCTTTCTTTTTATCAGGCTTTCTTCTCTTAAGCAGAGCTTTGCAGCAGCAGAAGTGACTCTCCACCGAGTCGGACCTCAGGTTCCTACTTCCTTGCTTGCTTAACTTAACAGGCGATTTTCTCCTTCTTGATGGAAGGTCAAGTAGGTCTTTTTTCTGAGGTAGCTTCTCAAATATTCACACCTTCGGTTCCTGTGCACTGGTCCACGCCAGTCGCTCACGAAGCTATCCTCTTCAAGTGTGTGATGGAATTATGATGTTTGTTTTTCAGCAAACAAACTAGAATCCTTTCCTACTCCCTTCAGGGAGGCCAGAGTGGGTAGTGCCTCACCGCATTGAGTCACTGCCTCTTTCAGTCACTTCAAAAAATGGGTTAGCCCTAACTTGGTCCTGCTGTGTCCCTCCTCGACACACATCTGCCTCTATTTGCCTTAGAAATCCAGCCCGTTTTTTTCTGTTGGAATGTTTTTCCAGATGGACACGTCCTCCTGTACACTTTTTCCTTTCTTCCCTGAGTTCAGAGACTGCTACTACAGTTGTACACACAGGGGCAGGATGATTCCTTTTGGAATATGCAGTGGGTAGGATCTGGTTCTACTAGACCACCACGAGAGGCTTCTAAGTCGTGCTTGGCCTTCCATCAGGAAGGTTCCTGTGACTAAGTGGAGACCATTCTCCTTGATGGGCTAATCCCACCTGGACCCCGCTGCTCACCAAGTAAGTGGTTCAAGTGTTCCTGGACCTGTTGTTTACAGGTCAGCCATACTTGATAGTGGGGGTTTCCAGCTGCACTTTCTGATCTACTCTGAACCAGTAGACTTTACCTCCAACTCTTTCCGTTCCTGAGGTCCCTTTTACGTTACATTAGTACATGTCTTTGACACTATTATTGGTTCTAGACCAAATTGTGAGGCCAGGTTCTTGCCGCTCTCCTAGATTGGTTGCGGCTTCCTGGCAGGCTTTCATTTTGTGTCCATTGCAGTCGTCGGCAAAGTGGTGAGTTACAACTCGGGCGCTTATCTTGTAGGCACTATGTTCTAGTTGCTCTTTACAAGACAGTTCTTTTTATTAGCAGGACAGTCCTTGGCTGTCCTTTCTGAGTGAACTCTATCTCCTACCACCCTACTCAGGGTTGTTGGTTTTAGCTTGATACTCTCCCACTAGTGTGAATGAGTGATGGAGACTTAGTCCAGGAAGATATGGAAATTACATACTTACTGTAATTATTGATCTTATTAGACAGTCTCCATCACTCATTCAAATGCCCACCCACCATCCGCTGGGTTCACTTGTTTTCTTTCCTGATCTTCATGGTCCTGTGGTTCAGACTGTGAGGGCACTATTCTTTGACCTTTCTTGCAAAGGCCATCTGGGCCCTCTCAGGCCCAGAAACTCAGGATGAGTTATTCTCATTAGTTACACTGCACCTCCTCAGTCGAAAAGGTACTGAGGCAGTTGGAGGGTTGACGCCGAGATAGCCTACACAAGCACGAGCTAGTCTCGCGGTGCCACGCATGCCTGGTCCTGTCTCGGTGCCGACCCTTCAGAAAATTGTTGGCTCCCGCTTGGTCCTAGCACCTCCGGCGCTATTCCACTAGTGTGAATGAGTGATGGAGACTATCTAAGAAGATCAATAATTACGGTAAGTACATAATTTCCATATCCTCCTGAGGGGGTTGCAGTAGCTGCCACTCCCAACTGCTCGAGGCGGTTTTGTCACTGAGGTCGAGGAGGAGGGCGTTCTCGGAGTCCGAGGAGTTGAGAGGTAGAGGAGAGGTGCGTCAGTCTTCACCTGCCACCCCTCGGGGTGCGGGTAGGAGCCGTAGTGCTGGATCCCGTCTTTCCCTCTCAGGCCACAGGGACCCCTCTGGTGGCATTGCTGTGGGCTGCCCTTCTGGACTCATGCAGCCTCAGGTTCGTCACAGGGGAGGATCCCCTACTAGGCTCTTCCAGGCTTCGCATCCCCTGGGTTCTGTTCCGCGACCTGATTTGCTGTCCGGAACCCCGCAAGCTCGGGCTCCGTTTTCCGGATTTCAGAGCCTCAGCAGAGGACAGCTGCCTCTTCGTAGGTGCCCCTCTCCAATTCCTCTGCAGCCACCCCCCCCGACCATGTCGGTCCTACGGGGCCCATTATCCTGGGAGACGTTCAGAGGCACTGCGGCAGCCTTCCCCTCATACATTAGATGTATGCATGAGTGGGTGTTTCGCCTATCCACACCGCCGCAAGAGTCCTTTGGACATTCGAGCTCCCCATCATCTTCGTCTCCCTCCTTGGAGGGAGAGGAACCCTTATCTCTCCTCTGATGCTGATTTCACTGAATATCAGCGATTCCTTTCGAGGATGGTGAGGAATCTTCGTATCTCCTTTGTTAGGCGAGACAATACCGAATGGGAGATGTGTGAATTCCTCAGTGAATTCAGTGCCCAGCATTTGGTGGTACTGTCCTGGCCCATTCCCTTCCAGGAGGTGTCTGTCCGTTCCTGGCAGTCGCCAGATGTCCCTATTCCAGCCCCGGCAGACTGCAGGAGAAGGTATTGTGCCTCAATTGAGTCTTTAGGTTCTCTCCCCAATCCACCTTCGGGTTTGGCATTCCTAGAAACTCCCTCCGGGTGCCACCGCCTGGCGCACAACCGTCCACCGGATCCAGATTCTCTACAGTTTGACCGGTGGGGGAGAAGAGTGTTCTCTTCTTCTCATGCGATGCTGTGCATTGCGTCTCATCAGGCACACCAGCACTACTAGATTAGAGTCTACTGGTTTACAATCTCTGTCTCAAAGAAGACTAAGGGGAGATTTGTTATTACTATTCAAAATCATAAAACATCCTGAACAGATGCAAAATTGTGGACTAAAGTTTTCCACAAGAAGAATAGTAGCAAGATTACACAACAGACAAATAGAAATCATGAAAGCAAAAACCAATAAAAGAATGAATTACTTTACTATAAGAGCACCAAAATTATGGAACAAACTGCCTCAGGAAATAGTCGACTAGTCCAATATTTTGACTTTTAAAAACAAACTGGACAAATGGTTAACAAATCAGGAATTTACTGAATGATCCACTATGTGGAGGACAAACCATGATGGGCATATTGCCTTTGTTTGTCCCATACTACCAAAGTACCATTCTGCCTACAACAGGCACCTATGGTCGCTGCTATCCCAGCTTCTAGCATCAATACCTGATACAGAGCAATCTAGACAGGCCAGCCTGGAGCTGGCAAGACACCAAGCAAGGGCATCTTATGACGCCAGTGTGGTGACTTCCAGGCTTGCAGGGACAGCGATCTGTATTAGATGGACGGCATGGCTTCGTCTGTCAAGATTGTCACCCCTGGCCCAGCGTAGGGTGATTCGCTCCGCTTTCCGGGGACCCATCTTTTTTTCCCACCAGGGCTAGGAGGCTTCTGCAGGGGCTTCCTCCGTCTCCCCGTCTCCGGGGGACACCTCCTAGGTCTCCTCAACCTTAGGCTTCTCGTCTGATTAGCCCAGGGTCTCTCCCTCCTGTTTCTCACCAACAGGAGGCTGAGGGTCTTCTCTTGTCCCCCCCGCCGGGGCTTGGCACTCACCCAGGCAGTAATGAATGATGAAGACTGACAAGGGGAGATATGAAAATTACGTACCTACTGTAATTCTTGATCTTCTCTTGTATCTTCACCATTCATTACTGATACTCGCACACATAGCCCTCAAGGGCCTCCTTCTCCGGCGTCTCCCCCTTCCTGCTCGTTCCTCCCCTTTCTTTATTTAAAAAAAAAAAAAAGCATAAAAATCTTAGTTTTTCCGTTCCTTGGACAGATCCTATCCCTAAGGGATTTAAAGAACGAGTAGCTCTGTTTTATCCAGAGGGAACTCTTTCTGATTTCCCCTGGGGGTAACCCTTTTGGCTCTTTTAGCCACGCTATTCAATTTACAGTTAAGGAGACTATCCCTTAAATGGCTCAGTCTCGTTGCTAGGTCCCCTCTGGCATGTTTCGATCACCTTGTGTCAGTTTCTGCTAAATTAGGCTGTCCTGACACTATATTACCTCTAAGCTGGTGATCTTTCCTTGCCTTCTGGGAGACCAATTGAGTTCCACTCTTTTTCTATTTAAGGGGTCTCTTTTGTAGGGCCTTAAACCCTTACACCCCCCCCCCCCACTCACATTTGTGTTAGCACTTAACAAAGTGCTAGTGGGCTTCCTCTCCCTCCCTATTTGGGTGCTCTTTTTTCAGAACAGATTCTGCATTGGCAGCTTGTGTGCTCTCAACTAGGATTTAAAGGGCTGAGAATGGCGGGAGCTATAGAGAGTCTGCCTTGTGTCCTTCTGGACAAGTGGTTCAGTTCAGCTTTCCTCATTTTATAAAACACACTCCTTGCTCCCTTGTTTTTAGTTCCGACCTTATCAGCCTTAAACCAATTTCCCAATCGGCTGAGCTCTCCCTCCTATCATCCTCTTTTCTCTTTTCCCTCTTTCTTCTTTTTTCTCCCTCTCTTCTTTTTCTGTCCCTCCTTTGGAACCACCCCAGGGGTGAGGCCCTTCGATCCCTTAGGGTAGGCATCATCTTCTCCTCTGTCCTCTGTCGACTTATTTCTTTTTCAGTTTATATCATTTCCTTTTTTCCTGTCCCTCGGCTCTCTTGCCTCCCTCCCTTTTTTCTTACCCTTTGTTTTCGCCTCTCCGGCTACCAGAACTGAGATGGAGGAGGAGTCTGCGGCACCTAACGGCCACCCCTCGTGCATGGCGCGGTAGCGTCGCTCTCGGGGGTGGCGCTGTTGGAGCTGACTCCAAAAAAAATAAAAAATCTCCCGTGGCAGGTGCGCGCCTCTGGCACAACCCAAGCAATAATGAATGATGAAGATACAAGAGAAGATCAAGAATTATGGTAGATATGTCATTTTCATTTCTACTATGCTTTTTTGTTGCAGTGTAAGCTTAAATTATTGTAAAAAAATCCCTTAACCTAAGTTGATCAGTCATGTACTGTTTTGGCACCATACGAGTCAGGTAGAATGGTGTCCCACCCTTGTAATGGCCAGCCAAACTTCCTATTTCATTGCTTTAAGACTCAGTTAGTGACAGAGACTGGTGTCTGTGAGGAAGAACAGAAAAAAAGTTATTTAGAAAAACAGCAGAGAAAATTTGCAGCACATATAGCAGTTGATTAATACAGACATCCACACATTCATTTTATTAAGGATGCTTTTTCTAGATGGCCATTTAAGCCTTCAGGGTATAGGCCACCAAGTTGTACAAGTCACATTAGCTCTCGTTTAATTATCAACTGCTCCAGATCACCACCTCTTCTACCCTACACGACTTTCTCTATCCCACTGTATTTAATCTTATGTTGCTTGGGGTCATGTTGAGAGTGTACATGTAGAGAGAGCATTTGTGGGATAATTATGAATGATTGTCCTTTGATGTTCGCCTAACTGAAGTTTAAAACTGCAACTTGTTTTACCCACATAGAAGGCTCCACAATTACAAGTTGCTAGGTATACTATGTGGGTAGAGTGGCAACTGACAAACTTACTGATCTGAAAGCTTTTCTTAGCGTTTCACTTGTAAAATGTATAGTTTTCTGTATTACTGTGCAGTATTTGCATCTCCCACAGGTAAACCTTCCTTGAGGTAGAGGTGGAAGCCAAGTCCCCCTAGTACCTGATTCTGATGGTTGGAGGCTGTGTGTTAGTTTATCTGCTAGGTTTGTGGCTTGTTTGTAAGTAAATCTAGGTGGAGTGGAGCAACAATTTCTCAACACTGGGCTACTGCGTACAACATTCCAGTTTTTTGTAATAATACTCCTGATAGTATCTGATTGCCTGCCATAGGTCATGATAAAACTCAGTTGTTGTTCCACACTGTCTCCCTTAGGTTTCCCTACCAATAGGCTCTCATGGCTGGCCTCATTGACATAGATTCATAAAAGTAGCTGGCAGATAAGGACCGCTCGGCCCAGCTAGTCTGCTCATGAAAATCCTCAAGCAGAATCCAACAGGACGGCACTATAAAAATGAACCTATACAGGAAACCAAAGGACAGGAATAGGACACTCCATGCATCAAGCTGCCACCCCAAGCATATCACCTCAAACATTCCAAACTCCCAGTACCTAAGAGTAAAACATAACTGCGGTGAAGTGCGTGACTATCAGGAACAAAAGGAGTTGTTCAAATCCTAGGAATTCTTACTACATTCTGACAGTTGAAGTACAGTCTCACCATAGGACTGCTCTGGAGCCGAAATGGTTAAAAAACCTATGCTAATCATGGAATGCTAGGCTCGAGCTCGGTTTTCAAACCACTGTCCCTGGTATACTTCCTACAACCATCAAATTCTTTACTCCATTTGCCAAAGTAAGATGCCTCGGAGAGCTCTCCATCTTTCTTGAAGATATTTTTATGTTGATTGCGCGAATACGCAAGAAACATATTGCGGCAGCTTTCTCGAGAAGCAGGTTGTGGAGGTGCGGCACTGTTGTGGCCAATGCCTCCACAGCCTGCAAAGGCTTGTCCTGCTTCCCCCAATGCTGTGGCATGCTGCTGGTGACACAAGTTTGGAACCTTGCCACCAACTTGTGACAATTTAGCCGCTGCAATCAGGGGCCGCCTCGTCATTGCAGCGTCAGCCATCCGCTGCAGTGAGGGAGCGACCCGTCATTGCAGGGCAGGATGTAGAAATGCTGATATTGTTTGTGAACATGGCGGTGGCTTGCCGCCATGTTCACAAACAATATCACCCCCCACTGTGTTTATTTGCTGACGGGGGCCCCAATCCCCATTGGCTTCAGTGGCCCACTGTTTATTTTGCCGATGGGGAGCCCACCCCATCAGCATGATGAACCCCCGCTTTTTCTTTGTTGGCCTATCGGGTGCCTCAACTCGCCGGCCCCTTGTGTGCCAACGGGGTGTCCAATCCCTGTTCGCTACTGCTGGCCCCCGAAGAAAGCTGGTGGCATGCTGGAGCCACCCCAGCATGCAACATGCCCCTGTAAAGTAAAAAATGGTCCATAACATCTTTTTTTTTACCCTGTAAAACAGGAAATGGTCCCTCGGCACTCTTCCTGGCCTCCTCCTACAACCCGCCCACCCTGCGCACCTGCCTCCCCACACCCCATCCCATACCCACCTCCGAATCCAGTCGCGATGAACTTCGATGGACTGGGAACACGTCTGCACTCTTTAAAGCCGACCGCGAACTGAGGAAATGCTGGTAAGCTGTATAATAGAATAAATAGGGTTTTTCCAACTTTAATGCATATCTCAGTCACTTTTTGGAATTTTGGCACCAAATTTTCAACATGGGGTTTTTGGGACCCCTCCTCATGAATTCTCAAACTCTCATGGCGTTAATCGGCCCCGAAAGGTGATTTTGTGGTCACTGCGTGGAATCACCTTTCGGTGCCAGTTAATGCAACAACAGTGCCAGTGTTCATGAGGTGGGCTCTCAAAAAGCCTATGTTGAAAATTTGGTGGAAAAATTTCAAAAAATGACTGTTTTACGAGCGTGTGTTGTGCAATTGCTATGCACACTCATAATGTCTTGAATTTGCAATATTTTCACGCCAGATTTTCAACTTTGTGAACAGTGCAGCTGTCATTGTTCACATCCTGGCCGAAATGTGTTCTCGCACTTCCAGCGCAGAATAGCATGGTCACTGTGGGAAATCAGTGTTCGGGACAGATTAAGAAAATGACAGTGACACCATTCATGAGTAGAGGTCCTAAAATGCCTATGTTGAAAATTTGGTAACGATACTCTATAAAGTGACTGTTACAAGCGTGCGTTGCGCAGTTTGTACGCACGCTCGTAACTTCACAAATTTATAATATTTTCACTCCAGATTTTCAACATTGCCATTTTCCCACACCTACTTTTGAGCAGTACAGCTGTCATTTTTCCCATCCTGGCTGAAATGTGTTTTCGCACTTCCGGCGCAGAATAGAGCAGTCGCTGTGGGAAATCACTGTTCAAGACAGATTAAGAAAATGTCAGTGATACTATTCATGAGCAGAGATCCTAAAATGCCTATGTTGAAAATTTGGTGATGATAGCCCATCAAATGACTGTTACAACTGTGCGTTGCGCACTGTACACACACCCTTGTAACTTCGCAGATTTGTAATATTGTCACGCCAGATTTTCAACAGTGGCATTTTTTCACACCTCCTTATGAGCTGTCATTTTTCACATCCTGACCGAAATGTGTTTTCACAGTTCCGGCACAGAACAATGCGGTCGCTGTGGGAAATCAGTGTTCTTGACAGATTAAGAAAATGACAGTGGCACTGTTCATGAGCAGAGGTCCTACAATCCCTATGTTGAAAATCTGGTGATGAAACTCCATAACATGATTGTGTTACAAGCATGCGTTCAACTGTTTTCACGCAGCCTTATAACTCCGCAAATTTGTGATATTTTTCATGCCACATTTTTAACAGTGGCATTTTTTCACACCTCCTTATGAACAGTACAGCTGTCATTTTTCACATCTTGGCTAAAATATGTTATTGCACTCCTGCCGGAGAATAGCACGGTTGCTGTAAGAAATCAGTGTTTGGGACAGATTAAGATCGACCGAGTGAGAGGGGGGGAGTCACCGAGCTCGACTGAGCTCTGTTGGGACTGCTGCAGATTTGTTTGTGGGCAGAAAAAGGCCCCAGCGCAAGAGCCCAGTACAAAAGGGCCGCCTGCAGCATTGAGAGAAACAGAATGAGAGAGCGAGTGAGGGAGGGGGAGTGAGCAAACTCACCGGAGCGCTGTCAGGACTGCTGCGTATTTCTTGGTGGGCAGAAAAAGGCGTCAATGCAGGCAGGGGCCCAGTACAAAAGGCCAGCCTGCAGCGGTGGGAGAAACCGTACGAGCGAGTGAGATGGGGACTGAGTGAGCTCAACGGAGCTGTATCAGGACTGCTGCGGATTTCTTTGTGGGCAGAAAAAGGCACCAATGCAGGCAGGAGCTCCGTGCAAAAGGGCAGCTTGCAGCGCCAGGACAAACAGAATGAGCGCGTGAGAGAGGGAGACTGAGCAACCTCAACGGAGCTCTGTTGGGACAGCTGTGGATTTCTTTGTGGGCAGACAAAGGTGCCAACGCAGCCAGGAGCCCTGTACAAAAATGCAGCCTGCAGCGTCAAGAGAAACAGAACGAGCGAGTGACAGAGCGGTAGTGAGCGAGCTCAACGGAGCTCTATTGTGACTGCTGCGGATTTCTTTGTGGGCAGAAAATGCGGCAACGCAGGCAGGAGTCCGGTACAAAAGGCCAGCTTGCAGCGCCAGCAGAAACGGAATGAGTGAGTGAGAGAGAGAGGGAGTGAGCGACCTCAACGGAGCTCTGTCGGGACTGCTTCAGATTTTTATCTGGCCAGAAAAAGCCGCCAATGCAGGCAGGAGCCCAGTACAAAAGGGCAGCCTGCAGTGGCAGGAGACACAGAGCGAGTGAGGCCGGGGGAGTAAGTGAGCGCAACGGAGCTCTTTTGGGACTACTGCAGCTTTGTTTGTGAGCAGAAAAAGGCAGTAGTGCACGCAGGGGCCCAGTACAAAAGGGCAGCCTGCAGTGGCAGGAAAACCAGAATGAGCGAGCGAGTGAGAGAGGGGGAGTGAGCAGTCTCAACGGAGCTCTATTGTAACTGCTGCAAATTTCTTTATGGGCAGAAGAAGGCGGCAATGCAGGCAGGAGCCCAGTAGAAAAGGGCAGCCTGCAGCGCTGGCAGAAACGGAATGAGTGAGTAAGAGAAGGGGAGTGAGTGAGCTCAACGGAGCTTTGTTAGGACTGCTGCAGATTTGTTTGTGGGCAGAAAAAGACGACAAGAGAGGCAGGAGCCCAGTACAAAAGGGCAGCCTGCAGCACCAGGAGAAACAGAATGAGCGAGTGAGACAGTGGGAGTGAGCGACCTCAACGGAGCTCTGTCGGGACAGCTGTGGATTTCTTTGTGGGCAGAAAAAGGTGCCAACGCAGGCAGGAGCCCAGTACAAAAGGGCAGCCTGCAGCACCGGGAGAAGCACAACGAGTGAGTGAGAGAGGGGGAGTGAGCGAGCTTAACGGAGCTCTATCGTGACTGCTGCAGATTTCTTTGTTGGCAGAAAAAGGCGGCAACGCAGACAGGAGCCCAGCACAAAAGGCCAGCCTGCAGCACTGGCAGAAATGGAACAAGTGAGTGAGAGAGGGAGAGTGAGCAGGCTCAACAGACCTGTGTCGGGACTGCTGCAGATTTCTTTGTGTGCAGAAAAAGCCACCAACAGAGGCAGGAGCCCAGTACAAAAGGGCAGCCTGCAGCGCTAGGAGAAACAGAGTGAGAGAGGGGGAGTGAGCCACCTCAACGGAGCTTTGTCGGGACAGCTGCGGATTTCTTAGTTGGCAGAACAAGGTGCCAACGCAGGCAGGAGCCCAGTACAAAAGAGCAGCCTGCAGCACCAGGAGAAACAGACTGAGCAAGTGACAGAGGGCCAGTGAGCGAGCTCAACAGACCAATGCAATCAACATTCGGCATTGACAAATGCTTGTTTTTTCTTGGGTTTTATAGTTACTGTGTATTTCTTTTCATTTTTTTTTTTACCTTTGGTTTGACCAGGGTAATTCTCGGTCATTGTTTTGGTCGCTGAACTGACTGCAAAAAAAAAAAAAGAAGAGAATACCAGGGAAGTCCCTACTTTAAATGGAATGGTCAGCCTATTGGTAGGGAAACCTAAGGGAGACAGTGTGGAGCAACCACTGAGTTTTATCACAACCTGTGGCAGACATCAGGTACTATCAGGAGTTTCTTTACAGAAAACTGAAATATTGTACGCAGCACTGTATGGATATCAAATCTCCCACTGCTGCCTACTGTTCTGATGTCAGCTTCAGGGGGTTCTGGGATTTGTAGTAACAGAAAATGTCAGCCTAGATGTAAACAAAATTAGTCTGATACAGTCGACTATACAAGGAGGCAGCATAGTGCAGTGGTTTAGGGCTCTGAGCTGCAAACCTGGAGACCTGGGTTTGAGTCCCACAGACCACACTTACATACTGTGTGACCTTGAGCAAGTTACTTAACTTCCTTGTGCTCCCAGGTCGGACCTGGAGACAAGCTTTGGCTTAGTGTGCCGTTCCTGGTTAAACAGTTTCCCTTTTCCATACTAAAGTAAACAATAAGTAAACCAAATGCTTTTGTTCATAAAGTGCACACTGTTGGGACCTGCCCCACACTTGAGTGTGGCACCCTCTGTGGTGACTGTTCCCCTTTAAAGAAGGTGATCACCATGCCGGCGACCCGGGTTGGGAACGGACTCAGGTCGCTTGGGGGTCGGGCCAGTGGGGGAGGATTGAGCCCCAGCAGATGCTCTCCTCCTCAGGGGTGGATTGTCAACCCTGAGAGACTGTGGGAGCACCGCGCTCAGGGGATTGTGGCTCGTCCTCGAGTCCGGGAGGGGGACGCCGTTAGCTTGAGGAAGGCGCGCGCCAGCACGTCGCCCTCTGGGACGTCATTCTCTGCGCGTGTCCCAGGGGGCGGGGCAGAGGGACACACAGTAAAAGGAAAACAGCCTCAGTAGTCCCAGATGAAGACTGCCCCATCCAGAGACCACCTAGGACAGACCCCGCTGTGCTGGAGAAGGAGGGGATAGAGAAGCACTCTGGGGCAGATCCGGGGGGGGGGCCAAAAGTGGATATGCGCAGTCGGAAGGAAGGGGACACCAAAGGCAGAGAGGAGGATAAATAAATAATACAAAAAAAAAAAAAAGGTGATCAGGTTGGTTTAGCAGCATCTACCCCACAGAACGCCGTGCTAAGAAGCAGGTGAGAAACTTGGCCTCAGTCAAGTGATTCAGTACTATAACTTCCTCTGTCGTGGTGTCAGTAGCCTCCTCGGGTATTGGGACCAGAACTGCACAGTGCATCCATGATGGTGTCTGACCAGGGATCTGTAGAAGGAAATTATCATGTCTCTCGACAAGTTTAAGTTTCTCATAATCCATGCCATGATTTTGTTTTTCTTGCTAGCTGCTAGCTCACGCTACTGCTCCCATTTAAAGTTGCTGATCAGTGCCCCCAGTATTTTTTTCTTTCCTGCTTTGCATGTAGTGGCACATCCTCTTAAACCATAACAGTTTTGGTCTCAAAGTCATCTGGGGCCAAATGTTTTTTGTTTTTGCCACCGGTCTCCATAGCATCTGACTTGAGATGCCACGAGACATACATCCAGAAATTAGACTTGCAGTCGCAACATCCCAGAGATGCCTGCTAGACAAGTGTTTTCTTTTCTGTTTTTACACAATGACTTGCACCCAAAGCTGAACACAAGAAGCTGTTGAGCGTTATCAACTGCTGCAAAATCAGCGGCAGTTGGGAAAATCAGGTGCAGACGAGCCTGACATCAAAGATGCAGTTGCAGTGGCTAAATCCATGGGATGCACTGGCGTCAGGAACTGTAAAAAGTCCGAGCCCTGGTCACCAAACATGAACATGTAGTCCTGTTGACTTCACTAGAGCACAAAGTCCACTACTGCGAGTGCAGCAGTTTTCTTGGCATTCTAGATCAAATCTTGATAAGAGAAACCACAGACTTCTGGCCTGTATTGTTCAGCAGATGATAGTGTTTTATGTTCAGCCTGTAGAACCGTGCAGTGTATTTATTTATTTACAATTGTTGTTCTTTCCCTGGTGAATTACCTCTCTCTCTCTCTCTCTATGAGATTACCTCATCAGAGTAGACCAAGATTGCCTATCATGTGACCTCATCCGAGTCTGGCCACCGCAGTTGCTGTATTCCAGTCAACCCCTGATAGGGTCATTAGAGTTGGACTAGACACAGCGATCATATCCAACACAAGATCCTATCTAACTGATGTTGCTGTCTGTTTCTCTGCTGCAGCTCAGCACCAGATAAGATTGCACCATTGAGACAGGAGGAGAGAGAGAAAGAAAAGTACACTCAAAACCCCCCAACTATGTGGCTGAGAGCACCACTGTCATTGCCGCAGCACTAGATGGCGCTGTTGTCACTGATATACTACCAGGTGCTAAATTCTGAACAGAAATCTTTTTCTTTGCCTGCCGGGCTCTTGTTTCCAGGAAGGTGACTTAGTTTTATGTTTTGCTTACCTGAGAGGTTACTTTGCTTATCAAGAAAATTCCATCAGCTGAGAAGGTATTTGTTTGCTGTAATTCGCCTCCTTCTCGGAAATGATTTGAAAACTGACATGAGCAAGATGATAAAACCTGAAAAATAAAGTAATTGTATTCCAGATAGTGACATCCTTCTGATCTTCCAAGAATGAGTCTTCTCTATAGATTTCCCACTAGTGGGTCTATGCAGGAGGCACTATGACCCCATGGAAACCAAAACTTTCTGGAGGTCTGGTGGCACGAGTAGACCCCACGCGTGCCTGCTGGTATACAGTGGCACCAGCCCCCAGTTCCTTTTTTCCTACCATCGAGGATGCAGCAGCTGCGTCACTGCTCTCCACGTCATAAACTGGCTTCGGGGAGGACCCAGAATGTTGCAGTGGATGGCACCCTGTCGAGAGAGGGGATGGTGATCAGCGGGGTTCCGCAGGGTACGGTGCTTGGACCACTCTTCTTCAACATATTCATCAGCAACATCGCAAATGGATTGGAAGGGAAAGTATGCCTGTTTGCAGTTGATACCAAGCTCTGCAGTAGGGTGGACACAACAGGAAGGGGCCACAGCGATGGAATCAGACCTAACAAAACTGGAAAAATGGTTTAGAGCTTGGCAGTTGAAGTTCAACGCCAAGAAGTGTAAGGTCATGCACCTAGGGAAAAGAAACCCAGGAAAAAATTACTATCTAGGGGGAGAACAATTAACCATCACAAACCTAGAATGGGACCTAGGGGTCGTGGTATCCAGCGACCTAAAGATAGGGAGACAATATGACAAGGCGGCACAGAAAGCCAGTAACATCCTCGGTTGCATCAGAAGAGGGATCACATGCAGAAAGTACAAAGTGATAATCCCACTTTACAGATACACCTGGAATACTGTGTCCAGTTCTGGAGACCCCACCTTAAAAAGGATATAGACCTTCTGAAAACTGTGCAGATAAGAGCTACAAAGATGGTTCAGGACCTCCACCACGAACCCTATGAGACAAGACTTAAAGAATTAAACATGTACTCCCTGGAACAGAGGAGAAACAGAGGAGACATGATAGAAACCTTTAACTACCTAAAGAGTATCATCTCAGAGACGAATCAGAACCTCTTCCAAGAAAATAAGGAGGCACGTACTAGAGGCCACAACAGACATCTAACGGGAAGGAGATTTCGGAGCAACATTAGGAAATATTTCTTCACCGAAAAGGTGGTGGAGCCTTGGAACAGGCTGCTGCAGGAGGTCATGGATGCCAAGACAGTTGAGTTCAAAATATCATGGGACAGACATAGTGGAATATTGAAATAAGGGGATATATTCGGGGAAGGAGTAGGTCAAATAATGGGCAGACTAGATGGATCACATGGTCCCCATCTGCCGTCATGTTCTTATGTTCTTATAGCTAGAACTTAACTGTCTGTACGACGGCAGTGTTCAGTTCTTCATTTTTTAAAAATACACTAGAGTTTATTTTTGTGTTGATGTAGTTGAACACAGATTTTTGTGTCAGTTTAGTTAGCTGAACACACAAAAATTTACAGTTTTCTCTCAGCCCTACCTCATACTAACGGTCGATGACCATGGAAGTAGATAAGGAGCCTGAAAAGGCAAGGCGCTCCAGCGACAGGGCTGTGTCTGGCCACCACCTCGCTATGGGTGGGTGTGCTGGCAGTGGGCAGTCCGGCGCGTGGGAGAATGGGTAGTTCTCTTGGAGTCACAAAAAAGAAATGGTCCAGATGCCACACACACAACTGGAGTCGGGGTCTTTGCACCTTTTGGTCTTGCTGTCGTCCCACAAAATCATAGGAGGGGAAACAAGGTGCAAATTGAGGTCATCCTCTGGTCATTCTGCTGTGAGACTCTTGACTTCTGCAGATCGGGGCACCACACCGTCATCACCGATGACACTAGGGATGCCTGGACTGCAAGGTTACGGTCTCCATCCTGGAGCTTTCTGCTGTCCAATAGGGCACTTTGGTGTGCAGTTTGGCCATTGGGCGGCTCTTATGGAGCATGGGGTGTAGCATATAAGTCATGTGGCACTGATCTTCCTGGATTTAAAGTCTTCACCATTTATTCATACATTCTGCGTTCAAGCTGAAGGCACTACGACCCTGTGAAAGCAAAAAATCTTCAGGAGGGTCAACACCAAGGTAGGACCATGAGACTGACTCTCACCTGTGCAGGCTATCTCGGCATCGACTCTCAAGCCGACTCAGTTCCTTTTTTCCCCGTCATCGAGTGCACTCCAGTGACAATGATGCTCGCCCACCAGGAGTCAAATCTTCATGTCTATACGACAGCAGCTTCTAGTTGTTCAGTTTAGTTTGTCTTATTATTTTCTACTGTTAATTGTTTAAAAAAAAAAAAAGATTATTTTCCTCTCAACCCTTTCGATCGAGGGAGTTGGCCATGGATGGAGACGGTGACGGTAGGGATTCTACTTTGCAGGGCTGCTCTGGCAGTGGGGTAGTGTCCTGTCCACCACCCTCTCCAGAGGGAGGGTCCAACCATGGGCACTCCGGTGTTAAGGAGGGAGGACAGTCTTCCCGTAAATACAAAAAGAAGCGGGTCCATTCCCGATCCAGGTCGGGGGTCCAGCACTGCTTGGCCTCGAGTTCTTCCTCTTTCTGTTGGAAGAAGACGTGGTACCACTCGAGATTGCCCTCTATTATGTCTGCCACAGAGGTCTTTGGTAGTTGGGAGCAGTAGGCTGTCTCTGACCCTGCCTGGTTCCTCGGCAACCTCCACTCTCGATGGCCTTGACTCTCGACACCTGAGTCCCTCTCTGTCCTCTTGCGGGGTTTCCAGTGGGCAGTTCACTGAGACACTCTTATGGAGCAGTGGGTACAGCAGCTTGTCTCATTTTCCCCTTGTGGCCAACCTGGTTCCAAGGCCTCTGGGCCTAGTATCCTCAGGGCAGCCATTGGGTCCTCAGGAAGTGTTGAGCATTTGGTGCCGGCAATGGAATTTTTTGCCAGCACCACTGATGCTAGTTCCACGTGCTAACCCCACTCTCTCGGTTTATTCGCAGGGGCGGGCACAGGTACCACCCCCTTCCCTCTCTTTTTCTACATCTGGAGTGAATCTTCCATTGATATCAACTTCGGTGCTGTGTTCAGCGCCAGCTTCCCGTGGTGCGATGTCAAGTTCGGCACTGGGTTCTGTGGTGCCACATACAGCGGCGTGTTCTGTGGTGCCGTGTGTGGCTCTGGGTCCTGCTGCGTGCGGTGCTGAGTCGGACAGTGCCAGATTTGACGCCAAGGCTGCCAGTGCCTATGCAGTCATCACCTGCTTACCCTTTGCCAAGACAAGGAACTGGCTTATTGGGGGTAGCTCCTGATCTTTCTGAGGCTGATCTGGAGCAGGATGAGTCGATCCCGACTACATTAACTCTGAAGAAGGAGACAAAGACTCGGTTCTACAGTGTGGATGATAAGCCCTCGCTTCCAACTAAAAACCTTACAGAGGACCTTTCTTTGTAGTCTCTATGTAAGAATATGGGGGCAACCCTGGCCCTGTAGACCTCCTCTATTGACCCAGGAATGCTTTTGCACATGGAGTGGCTTCATGTTCCTAATGTTCCAGTCAACATTACATCACCTATTTCACCACCCTTTGAGACCTTGTCTGAAGCAGTGTGGGCAAAGCCAGCTCTTAATCCTTCTATCTGTAAATTACAGATGCACGGATATCTGACCCGGTAAACCGATCTGGTCGATATCAGGCTTTTTGATCCTATCCGACCCGATCGGATACCAGTGTTTAAATTGGGTTGGGTTTAATTGGAAATCATGGGTAAAAGAGGGACATCAGAAAGCAGTTTGCATTCAGACAGTGGACTGCACTACACTCCAGGACTACCTTTTACTACAGTACTACTACCTGGTACTTACTGACCTCTGTGCTGACTGTGCTGTCCTGCCGACCTCGGCTTTGCTGCTCACATATGTGTGGACTGTGGTGCCGATTTGGTGCCAACGGCAGCAGGAGCATGATGAGAACTTTTACTTCATTTTATTTTAAACAGGGGCACAGTCGTGATTAAAATGGGGCTCAGTCAGGATTTTCAGGGAGTGGTGAGTGGCAGTGGCAGAAAGGGTAAATTACCACCTTGCTCGCCAGCTGTCTGCCGCAGTTGGGGGAAGGTGGGCAGTGACCCCAGCTTGCAGAATTAGAGTTGGAGGAGAAGGCTGCAGCTTCTGCAGCTTTAACCTTTGTTAACTCTGTTCCTTCCAATTGAGGGTGAAGGTTAAAAAGATTAAAAAGGTTAAATCAACTTATTTACAGAGCACCTGTTTAAAGGGCAATAGTTTTTTTTTTTTTTTGGAACTGCTATCCGACCCGGTAGAAACCCAAACCGATTGGATAGCAAAGCTGGTTATCAGAAATCCGGTATCCAGTAGAAATTTGATATCTGTGCATCTCTACTGTAAATCCATAGATAGGAAATATGTCCCTCCCAAGGAGAGACCAATTTTAGCTTCACAACCTGTCAGATGCGCTGCTTGTTCTTGCTGAAAATGTTTTTGTCTATTTTATTCTTTGGTTACCGGGTAAGGCCCACAAGGCACAAGTGCCTGTTTCGTTCACAGCCACTACTCTGGGCATGTGTATTGCCATCTATTAAAGACACTTCTCTCAATATGAATATGTTCTTTGGACCTCCCTGAAATCCTTGGCGGAAGGTCTCATGGAGTCTGACTCCAAATTAAAGGTATCACAGACCGTTACCAGAGGTATAGAATGTAATAGCCATCAGCTTAAAGCTTCTATGGATGCCCATGACACAGCCTCCAGAGCAGCCGCTGCTGGAGTCTGTATTAGATGACATTCCTGACTGAGAACATCAGGGTTTTCCTCTGATGCTCAGCAGCAAGTCATGAACATCCCCTTCAATGGTATATATATCTGTTCTGCCAGCAGGTGGAGCAAGCCCTAGAGGCCTCCCAGAAAACAAGGACTGCCATTAAAACAGCCAGGCTGGCTCCTTCATCTCTGCAGAGGGGCAGGAACTGTCGGATCTTCCTGGACATAAAGTCTCCACCACTCATTCACACTAATGGGACTACCCTGGAGGCACTAGGACCCAGTGGGAGCCAAAAGTCTTGAGGAGGAAGCAACACCGCAAGCCTGGCTCACGCCGTATAGGCTACCTTGGCATCGACCCTCGAACTGCCTCAGTTCCTTTTTTCCCGCCATCGAGTGCGCTTCAGTGATGTCGTCACTCGCTTACTGGGAGTCAAATCTTCATGGGCCAGTGACGGTAGGGAGACTTCACATGAAAGCTGTGTTTCCTGCAGGGCTGGTTCTAGTCCGCCACCCTCTATGGAAAGGGGGGGTCTGACTACAGGCAGTCTGGTGCTCGGGGTGGGGGGGGGGTTGGTCGGTCCTCCTGAAAGCACAAAAAGAAGTGGTCCCATTCTCAAGCTTCGTCGAGGACTCGGCACCGCTCAACCTCGAGTTCTTCTTCAACCTCCCAGTCAAAGAAGAAATGACACTGCTCTAGGTCTCCCTCTGGTATGTCTGTGCATCGATCGTCAGTGGCAAGGGGCAGGGGTCCGACTCTTTCTCCTCCAGGGTCCCCTACAGCCCCTGTTCCTGGTGACTGACATCCTCGACTCCGGAGTCCCTCCCCGCCCCTTGGGGGGGTCTTCTGGGGAGCAGTTTCATCATTGAGTCGCTCTTATGGAGCAGTGGGTTTGGTGGTTGTCCTGCCTGTCCGAGCCTGCGGGTCTGTCTCCAGGGCCTAACTGTTTCGAACCTGTGAGCAGGGCAGTTGGGACTTCCTAGTCGTGCGGTGCCTTCTCCGGTACCATTGATGCCACACTCTGGTGCTTTCCCCTTCATATGGCTGTGGCACGGGGGCCGGCACAGGTACTATTTTCTGCTATTAAATTTCTCAGATCTTATCTGTGTCAATCTTCACCATTCGTCACAGATGGGTACTGGCCGGAGATCAGGACCCAGCGGGAGCCTTTTTTAAAAAGGATAAGTGATTGAGCCTTGTCGGCGCATCAGCCCCCACCGAGGCCGACATTACTACGTGGCGCTCGAGGATTAGCCGGTAGTGCTGTCATCGACTCCGCTGCCTACCAGTTCTTCGTCTCCCGCCGTCGAGGTCGCCTCGTGGGAAGCCAGCTGAAGAAATTTGATAGTTTAATAGTTTTAGGCCTTAGCCTTTCGCATTGTGCGTTCAACAGTCCGTCGGTCTCCTGCTAGTTCTGGGTTCTGCCTCCACTCGACGTCACCGGTAAGATTGTTCCATTTATTTTTAAAGTATAGCGGCGTCGAGTCTATTTTTGGTGTTTTTCCGCCAGGTCTATGCTCGCCGTCGGGAGGGCAAGAAACCTTCTAAGTAGGCGGCCCCCTATTCGTCGGTGCCGTGCGGCCGCAAGTACTCCGTTACTGACCAGCATGACCCGGTGTCTCACGTGTCTTGGCCCGCTTCACGACATGGATTCGTGCGACGCCTGCTTCTCCATGGACGCGCGTCCTAGAACAGCGCGTGTTTAAAGTAGGGCGAGCTCCGCTGACTTTCGGGGGTAGGGTTCGCACTTGTCGGGCCAAGCCGCGCGCTCTCGGCCTTTCCTCCGGGTCCCCTTCCGGTTCTATACAGACTGAGGAGGAGGGAGCCTCGGCTTCTTGTAGCCTAGCCTTGGCCGAGGCTCCTCCCGTGGCGCAGGAGGCCCGTCCCGCTTCCTCCCGGGAGCGGGCAGGAGGCGCCGCTATGGCAATCGCCTCTTCCGGGGTGAAGGCTCCCCCGGTGTCGCTCCCGCGGTCCAGAAGGCCCAGGTCGACGCCGTCCTCGACGCTGTCGGTCGGTGCCATCGGGGCCTTTGGCGCCGTTCACGGTGCCGTGGCTGACTCGTCTCTCAGTGCCATGGGCTTTGTTGGCGCCGACGCTGCTCGCGGTGCCGTGACCCTGGATTCAGCGTCACCTTTCGCCATGTCTCACCTCGGTGCCGTCCTCAGCGCCGAAGTTGAGCACGGTGCCGTGGGGCCTTCCGAGTCTTCTGTCGGCGCCGTCCTCGGCGCCGTTGATGCTCTCGGTGCCACTCGCAGCGCCGAGGGGCCTGGCAGTGCCGTGTTCTGCGCCGAGTCCGCTTTTGGAGCCGTCGGTGCCGCTTCGGTCCTCTGTGCCATTCGCGGCACCGAGGGGCCTGGCGGTGTCGGCGCCGAGGCTGTTGCTGGGGTTGCCGTCGGTGCCATCTCTGTTCCTGGTACCGCCCCCGGTGCCATTGGACTTGACGGCACCACGGCTGGCCCTGGCTCAGGACCTTTGGCCTGAGCTGCCCTGCCGCCTTCTGTTGGCCCCGCTTGCGGGGCTACGGAGGGCACGGGTGCCGCCTCGGCCACTGCTTTGGCTACTGGGCTCCTTGGTAAGGTCGCCTTTCCTCGCCCTCCTACCGTTTGGCTTAGGGCCTCAGACTCTACCTCTTCGGAGTCGGAGTCGGGCTCGGAGTCGGACGGGCAGTCACACCCTTCGGGGTTGTCTGCAGGAGGGCGAGCTGGTGGTCTTGACGACGAGTCACAGCCAGCCCCCTTCTGAGGAGCGTCAGGTTCTCCCTGAGGTTGGGGTCAGTGGTACTGACTAGCAGGCCGTGGTGCGTGCCACCATTGCCATGCAACCTGGCCTTGGAGGGTTCCTTGACCCCTCGGCGATGGTACCCTATCCCGTAGTGTGTCTCGATCGCCCAACTTTGGGGCCCATCGGGAAGTCTACAGGAGGGGAGGGTGCTGCTCCCTGGGTCTCCCCTTTGGGGACAGCCCAGAGCTGCCAGCTACCTAGGTTGGCCCTCTCGAGGACCAGGACCCTCTCGGACTCTGAGGGGTCGGGGTGTGGGGTCGCGTGTGGCCTTTCTCGGGGTCCACCCGGCCCTGGACGAGGCGAGTGCGGACTTCGCCCTTCCCTTCCGGTTCCTTGAGGGGTCCCATTCTTTGGAGGCAGGGGACCGTCCTTCTGGATCTATACGGCCCTGGTCGCCTCACTGGGGGGATTCTTCTGGGCGCAGCCTAGGCAATACCAACGTGGTTGTACAGCTGTCGGCTGCGGAGTATTCTGGGACACCCTCCTCGGGTGTCCATGGTCCGCTCCCTAGCTCTGGCAGAGGTCAGCCGACTTCTTCTCTCGGCTCTGCCCCTATCTGTCTGCCGCATTCTCCAGCGCTCCCAGGCATTCTTGGTCCTAGCGGCCCTCTCCATTGGGAGCAGTTCAGAGCGGTGGCTGCTCGGTTCCCTGCCTACGTTAGGGCCATGGACAGCCAGGTTTTTCAACCTCCCCCCGAGCAACCACCCTCGGAACGCATGGTGACCTCCAGCTCCTCATCCCCCTCTTCTGGGGAGAGGAACCATCTGTCCATATCTCTCCTGCCGCTGATCTCTCCGAGTATCAGCGCTTCCTCGTGAGGATGATGGAGGACCTTCATCTTTCTCCCCTGTCGGTCAGCAATCCTGAGCATGCGGCGCGCCTTTCTAGGCGATTTCGGTGCGGCCACCCTTGTGGTGCTGCCCTGGCCTGCTCCCTTTCGGGAGGCGTCCATGCGTTTCTGGCAGAGGCCCTTCTCCAGTGTTCCTGCCCCTAGGGACCTCAGCCAGAGGTATTGCGCTCCCCCGGAGTCTCCAGGTTCTATGCCTCATCTGCAGTCCGGATTGACGCACCTGGACACCCCTGACGGGCTTCGCGCCCTCCACCGTGACTGGCCCCCAGATCAGGACTCTTTGGATTTTGATTTCTGGGGGAGGAGGACTTTCTACTCGGCACGGTTGCTTCTCTCCATCTCTGCTCATCAGGCCCACTATGCAGCCTACAACAGGTTCTTGTGGTCAGCGCTAGGTCAGATCCTAGCTGCTTTGCCTGACTCGGAGCAAACCAGGCAAGCCATCGCACTCTCTGCACGTGGCCTGGAGCTAGCAGGGCACCAAGCAAGGGCATCTTACGATGCCAGTGAGGTAGCTACCAGGGTCGTAGGGACAGCGGTCTGCACCAGGAGATCGGCGTGGCTTCACCTTTCCCGGTTGTCGCCCTTGGCCCGGCGTAGGGTGATTTGCTCCACTTACCAGGGAACCTATCTCTTCCCGTGAGGGCGAGACGAGACGCCTGTCGGGCAACTTCTTCCTCTCTCCGGGGGACCCCATCTCGGCCTCCCCACTCTCTGGCCTCTTCAGGCCCAGAAGGTTCCCCCCCTTAGTGTGTCACCCACTGAGGGCTAAGGGACTCTGTCCCTTAGGGTGCAATGAATCAACCCCCTTCGGGGGCTTGGTACTCACCCATCTGTGATGAATGGTGAAGATTGACACAGATAAGATATAAAAATTACGTACCTACCGTAATTATGATCTTTCTGTGTATCTTCACCATTCATCACAATCCCGCCCGCCATCCCCCAAGGCTTCAGTCTCTGGATCCTCCTCCCTCTGTGCCTACCCCTCTTTTTGAGCGGGGTAAAGTTGGGACACACAGGGTGGTAGTTTCTTCCCTAAGGGGTGCAGTTCGAGTGGCACTCCTTCTCTACTACATATCTTCACTCCTACGGGGTGAGAGCCGGTGGTTGCCCTCCTTCTGTTATCCATCTAATTTACAAAAAAAAAAAAGAACTTCCCTTTTTTCCACCAAATATCTTTACAGAGAGAGTACTGAGTCCCTGTACCCTGTCCTTCTCCAGAATAGCCGACTCTGCTTTTGGGGGTATTGCCAGTTATTCTGTGCCTTGAATTCTAGCAAATGAGCTTTGCTACTCCTTGCAGTTCCTATATAGTCTGGTGACGGACAAGGGTCCTGGATCCTTGTTACCTCTCACTCTCTCCTAAATTCTCTCTCTCCCTTCTTCCTTTTCCAGAGATTGGGGCCCCTACCCAATCCCCTTAGTCTTCCTTCCTCTATGCTGTCCTCTCAGTCGTTATTTCTCCTTTTAGTTCAGTTTTGCTCTTCCTTTTTCTGTCCCTTGGACTCTCTTGTCCCACCCTCCATCCCTTCCTCTTACCTCTCCGGCGAGTCAGAACTGGTAGGCAGGCGGAGTCGACACAGCCTAACGGCTAATCCTCGAGCGCCACATAGTACGTCGGCCTCGAGGGCGGCGCCGATGCTGCGTCGATTCCGCCTATCCTTTTAAAAAAAAAAAAAAAAAAAAGGGCTCCCGCGGGGTCCTGATCTCCAGCCAGTACCCATCTGTGATGAATGGTGAAGATACACAGAAAGATCATAATTACGGTAGGTACGTAATTTTTATATCTTTCTCCTTGAGTCCGGGAATTGGGTTGTGGCCCTCTGGTGATTCTGCGGCGCTGCCTTCGACTCCTGTCTAGGCAGGGCCTCACCCGGTGCCACTCCCTGGGTCGGTGACATCTGCACATGTGGCGCCACCTAGGGCGCTGGGGTTTTCTACTCTGATTCAAGAAGCGCCTCCTCCTCTTTTTCCTTCCTTTCCTATATATACTATCCCACCAGGGCTAGTAGGAGACGATATTAAACCTGATTCTGATCTTCGATTGGGAGACAATTTTGACGATGATTCTTCTCTCAGAGTGGCAAATAAACCCTCTTCTTCTGCAGAGCCTCTGGTCGAGGACCTTTCCTTTAAGTCTCTGCTAAAGAACATGAATTCCACCCTCTCTCTCTCCAGACTTCAGAGATTGATCCGGGAAAATTGCTGGACCTGCAGTATCTGCACATTCCAGATATTCCTGTGGAATTTACTCCTCCGGTGCAGCCCTCTTTTGAGACACTCTCACAAATGGTGTGGGACAATTTGGCGCTTATTCCTTTTGTGGTTAAGTTCGTAGACAGGAAGTACGCACCCCCAAGGATCGACCTGTCTTGGCCTCTCAAGCCTTTGCTGATGCCATAGTTGCCTTGGCAGAGAACGACAAAACCGTCCTTCCTCAGGAATCTACAGCACGTCCAGTAAACAAAGAATCTCGTAAGATTGACACCTTGGGTAAGCAATTTTTTGCTGCCTTTACCCTTGGTATGCGCATTGCTAGCTACCAGGGTTATTTCTCTCAATATGAGTATACCCTCTGGCATTTGCTCAAAGCCACTGAGGAAGCTCTTCCAGAGCTGGACGTTAGCACAGAGCTTCTCCAGTCCATTACTAGAGTAATTGAATATAACAATCAGCAGTTTAAAGCTGCTATGGACACCTTTGACACTGCTTCCAGGGCAATATTGATCACCTGACCAAAACGGTAAATCAGAAACTTGGCCTCCTGTTTAGGCTTAGACCCTTCCTGACCAAAGAGTCTAAACTTGTGGTCAGCAATGGAACCATCTTCCTCACTCTGTTTTATGGCTCGACTCTGCTGCAACCATTAAGGTTTGCAGAATAGCAGCGTCTGAGGACTCTATACCACAGAGTCAGTCGTTTTGCTGCTGGAGCGCATCACATGGAGCACCACTGCAAAGTGTTGAGCAACATAAACTGGCTAACCCTAGAAGGGAGATTGGCATACTCCTCATTCTGTGTGGCTTTCAAGCTACAGCAGCCAGATGTCCCTCCCAGTCTGGCGAGCCTACTGAACGTCAAACTGAACGGCAGAGAGCAGATCTGATCACAAGCTCCTGGAAGTCCCCCAAACTATGTCCTCACAAGGTCAGCAATCCGCTAGAATAGCCCTTCCTAAACTCTGGAACAATCTTCTGAGAGACCTTCAAGACTGAATCACTTTATGGGTTCAAGAAAGGGCTAAAGACTCACCTGAGTGGTCTGGTTAGTTGCTCCTGCTACCACTAATCACCCGCCTGGAATTTCTAATGGGTGATGACAGTGTAACCTCAGGATCATGAAGGATCTGTCATGTTGAAGCTCTGCTCTGGTGATTTAAGGAAAAAAAGTCTATGTAAATTGTCCCTATGCACTTGAATATGTTTTATGTATTGTGAAGTCTGTTTCTAACACTTGTTTGAACTGTATTTTGTCAATTGTGGAATGCTTGTAATTGAACTCTATGTACTTTCTTGCTTCTCTCTCTAGGTACTTGTAACTAAATCCGGGTCGCCCCTGAAAAAAGGACTGTCGTGGTCTCGGCGGGCCTACCCGGTTACCAAAATTTAAATAAGATAAAAATAAAGCTATAGCTAGTATATGCGCCTGACGCCACTCATGGTTACGGACATCGGGATTCACAAATGATGCCCAGCAGAGAGTTATGAGTTTACCATTTGATGGAACATATCTGTTTGGCCCTCAGGTCAGTCAGCCACTAGAAGCCTCACAGAAAACTTGAATGGCTATTAAAACGGCCAGGCCACCCTATGCTGCCCCTCAATGGGGCAGGAACCAGTAACAGTTTCATAACCGTTAGTCCTTCTGTGGCAAAGGCAGAGGGGGGCTTCAACAGAAATCAAGCCCCCCAGCCACAAAAGAAAACCCAGCAGAAGGCACAGGGCCTAAAGGCGCCTAGTGCCACCCTCTTAGATTCTGGCCCAAGTCCCCACATCAGCTGTCCGAAAGGGACTCTTCCTTGGCAGTAGGGGGGCGTCTGACTCAGTTTTATAACCAGTGGAAGTCAGTCACTTCAGACAAATGGGTGCTCAGGATAATCCGCGAGGGTTACCCTCCAAAATCTTTCAGAAATCCCTCCGGATCATCCACCCAAACGACAGCCCGAGCTGTTTGTTTCGCAGTCAGACCTTCTTGCTTCTGAGATTCAAGGCCTTCTCACCCCAGGAATACTCCACTATTCCTAACTGTTCTGCAGTATACCTTTAAGGTCAGATCCGCCCAGAGATAGAATGCTATGCTAATGATGGAATCATTGGCATGAGCCACTTTTCAAATGCTGCCACCTATCAACTGCCTACATTCTAATCCTCAGATTTCTCTCTCCGCCTGTCAAGACCAGACGCCTGGAGATTTCCTCATCATCATCTAGTCAGAGAAGCCTTAATTAATGACAAATACTTAAGTATTTTTAATTTATTTTTATTTGCTGCCTCTTATTGTTATTTTAATAACCATTAGTTTATTTAGCTAGTTTTGTGTTGTTTTCTCGGTTTCTCATGGTTCGGGATAACCGCTGAGGAACCAAGATACTTTTAGTTAGGTTTTTTTCCCCCCGTTTATTTACTAGATCTTCTCTTGTCAATCTTCACCATTCATTACTGCTTGGGTTAGTGCCGGTGGCGCGCACCCGCTACAGGAGTTTTTTTTTTTTTTTTTTGGAGTCGGCTCCAACGGCATCGCCCTCGAGCACGACGCACTGCATCATGCGCGAGGGGCGGCTGTTAGGTGCCGCAGACTCCTCCTGTATCTCAGTTCTGTTTCTCCCGCCGTCGAGGCTGCACCTGCTGCGCGGAAGTTGAAGACTTTCTGCGTCACTCAAGCCAGACTCCTCGTATTCTCATATTTCATATTTGCTCGACGCCGTCTCCTGGTAAGACCGTTTCTTTTATTTCTGTCAACGGCGCTGAGTGCTTTGTTGCTAATTTTTTCTCTTATTTAGTTCGCATCATGTCAGGTTCGGGGGCAAAACGTAAGTCGAAGGCGGGCCGTGCCCCTATGCGTCGGTGCTCCTGTGGCCGGCATTTCTCCGTCACAGATCGGCATGATGTTTGTCTTCATTGCCTGGGACCCAACCACGATATGGATGCGTGCGACGCCTGTTTCTCCATGGACCATCGTGTCCTCAAAGTCCGCGTGTTCAAGATCGGCAAGGCCCCGCCGACCTTCGGTGGGACGGCGTCGCTCCAGGGATTCCCAGGTAAGGTCTCTAGGCCCTTCCTCCGGGTCCCCTCTCGGGCCTATACAATCCGTAGAGGAGGAGGAGGCTTTCTCAACTTCTCTTGCCGAAGAGGAAGCTTCTTTTGCGGTATCGGAGGAACGTTGGGGTCCCTCCCGGGGCGGCGGCGGAGACACCGCCTCGGCAGTCACTTCCTCGGAGGTGCAGGTTCCCCCAGTGTCGAGGCCCACACCTGCTGGGCCCGGCACCGGTGGACCCTCGATGCCGCTCCCAGTGCTGTTGGGATCCGGCCTGCCAGCAGCACCAGTGATCGAGGCGGGCGCCATCTGGTCTTCGGCGCCGCGGGCTCGGTTTCGCTCTCCTGGCGGCGCCGGGTTGGGTTCCAGCGCCGGGCGGCACGTGGGCCTAACCGGCCCGTGAGGGAGCCGGGCGGGCTTAGCAGGCGCTGGGCCGAGGTCATCCGCACCGCTCCCGAATGGCGCTGTTTCACCGGGACCCCGGGTTGCTAGTATTGTGGTCCAGCTGATCTCTTCCTCTTTGGAGGCTGATGATTCAGACGTGGACCCGTCCTGGCATCCTGATTCTTCGGAGTCAGGGTCCCCGGTGCCACGAGGTGCTAGGCGGCCCAGCAGGCCTATTCCTCTGTCCTCGCTGCTGTCCTCCCCTGAGGTCCCCCGGGCTAGGGGTGGTCCGGGGTCCCGGGGGGGGTGATGGAGCGGGGGCGGAGGGAGGGGCTCCCCCTCCTGGGGGGCTCGTGGCAGCAACCGACCCTGGTGCTGCTACAGCCCTTCAGGGTGGGAGATCGCTGGGGTCGAGGAGGAGGGCGCTCTCGGAGTCTGAAGGGTCGAGGGGCAGGGTGCAGGTGTCTCGGTCTCTGTCGGCCACCCCTCGGGGGGGGTGGCTAGGAGCCGTAGCGTTGGGCCCCGCCTTTCCCTCTTGGACCCCGGGGTCCCTTCCGGTGGCGTTGCTGTGGGCTGCCCTTCTGGATCCATGCAGTCCCAGGTTCGTCACAGGGGAGGATCCCCTTCTGGGCTCTTCCAGGCTTCGCATCCCCAGGGTTCCGTTTTGCGACCTGGTCTGTTGTCCGGGATCCCGCCAGCTCGGGCTCCGTTCCCCCGGTTTCAGAGCCCTAGCAGAGGACAGTTGCCTCTTCGTAGGTGCCCATCTCCCATTCCTCTGCAGCCACCCCGCTCCCAGGCCATGTCGGTCCTCCGGGCCCGTTATCCTGGGAGCAGTTCAGAGGTTCTGCGGGGGCCTTCCCCTCATATGTCAGGTACATGAATGAGCAGGTCTTTTGCCTATCCCCACCGACACAAGAATCCTCTGGACACTCGAGCTCTCCATCATCCTCGTCTTCCTCCTCTGAGGGAGAGGAACCCTCTGCTCATCTCTCCTCCGATGCTGATTTCACTGAATATCAGCGATTCCTTTCGAGGATGGTGAGGGATCTTTGAATCTCCTACGTTAGGTGAGACAATACCGAACGGGGAGGCGAGTGAATTCCTTGGTGAATTCAGTGCCCAGCACCTGGTGGTACCTTCCTGGCTATTCCCTTCCAGGAGGCGTCTATCCGTTCCTGGCAGTCGCCAGCCGCCGTTTCTCCAGCCCTGGCAGACTGCCGACGTAGGTATTGTGCCTCTTCGGAATCCCTGGGTACTCTTCCCCAACCCGCCCTTGGGTTTGGCATTCCTAGAGACTCCCTCCGGGCGCCGCCGCCTGGCGCACGACTGTCCACCGGACTCGGATTCCCTACAGTTCGACCGGTGGGGGAGAAGAGTGTTCTCTTCCTCTCGTGTGATGTCTTTCATTGCATCTCATCAGGCTCATCACGCTGTCTACAGTAGGCATTTGTGGTCGATGCTCTCTCAGATCTTAGCATCAATGCCTGATACGGAGCAAACCAGACAAGCTATTGCCCTCTCTGCTATGGGCCTGGAGCTGGCAAGACACCAAGCAAGGGCATCTTATGATGCCAATGAGGTGGCTTCCAGGCTTGCAGGGACAGCGATCTGCATTAGACAGACGGCATGGCTTCATCTATCAAGGTTGTCACCCCTGGCCCGGCGTAGGGTGATTTGCTCCGCTTTCCGGGGGACCTGTCTCTTTTCCTCCAGAGCTAGGAGACTACTGCAAGGGCTTCTTCCGTCTCCCCGTCCTCGGTGGGCACCTCCTAGCTCTTCTCCCCCATAGGCTTCTCTCTAGATTAGCCCAGGGTCTTCCCCTTCTGTTTCTCCCCAGCAAGAGGCTGGGGGTCTTGTTCCCTCAGGGTTTCTACCCCCCCTTTTTTGGGGGGGGAGGGGCTCGGTACTCACCCAAGCAGTAATGAATGGTGAAGATTGACAAGGGAAGATATGAAAATTACGTACCTACCGTAATTCTTGATCTTCTCTTGTATCTTCACCATTCATTACTCATACCCACCCACCTTCCCCTCAGTGGTCTCCTACTGTGGCATCTCCCCCTCCCGTCTCGTTCCTCTTCCTTCCTTTGGCCTTTATGCCAAAAAAAAAAAAAAATTTTTGTTTTCCATTCTTAGTGAATGGTTCCTTTTTTTCCTCAAGGTAAAGAGGAACGAGCACGGTCTGTACTTTTCCCTTGTTCTGAGGGAACTCTTTCTGACTGCCCTTGGGGTGCGGCTTCTAAGTACCTTGATCAGGTTATGCAGTTTCACAGCTTAAGAGACCGTGCCCTGACTTGGCCTCATCAAAAATTTAGAATCCCCCTGGCAGGTATTATCTTTAAGCTCATTCTAGCTGCTGCTTTGCACTTGTCAGCCTTGAGTGTCTGCTATTGCCTTGCCGTCGGGAGTCTGATTGAGTTCCCACTCTATCCTTCATACAAAGCTGCCTTCAATAAGGCATAATCTTTCCCCATACACTGCTGTGTTAGCACTTAACAGGGTGCTAAGGGACATAGTCCCCTTCCTGGGTGGGCGCTCTCCCTGGAACAGGTTTTGCCCGGGCAGTCTATGAGCCCTCAGCTAGGATGTAGGGATTTGGCATGTTGAGAGATCAGAGAATCTGCCCTTGTATCGGATCTGTTCAGGTGTTTCGGTTCAACCTCCCCTCAGTCCTATCAACAGGGATTCTTGCTCCTTTGTTAGTCTCGAACTTATAAGCCTCTCAACCAATGCTCGATGGGCACTGTTCTCCCTCTCAACATGCCTCCTTTTCTTCTTCTTCTTCTTCTTTCTCTTTCCCTCTCTGTGTTCCTCCCCTAGAGCCGCCCCCGAAAGGAGGCCCTGCGGTCCCTTAGGGTAGGAATTCTCTCTCCTCTGTCTATCCTCTACCGGCTTATGCCTTTCTCAGTTTATATCCTTTCCTTTTTCTGTCCCTCGGCTCTCTTGCCTTGCTTTCCTTTTTTCATTACCCTTTATTTTCACCTCTCCGGCTACCAGAACTGAGATAGAGGAGGAGTCTGCGGCACCTAACGGCTGGCCCTCGCGTATGACGCAGTGTGTCACGCTCAAGGGCGCCGCCGTTGGAGCCGACTCCAAAAAAAAAAAAAAAACTCCCATAGCTGGTGCGCGCCTCAGGCACTAACCCAAGCAGTAATGAATGGTGAAGATACAAGAGAAGATCAAGAATTACGGTAGGTACGTAATTTTCATTTTCTGTTAAGTTTTATGTGTTAAAATCTTTGGTTTTCAGAACCGATAACTTTGGTTCTGAACCACTAATCCCGGTTCTATTTCTGTCGGTTCCCGGTTCTGCTCGATTTCTCTGATCGGTTCCTGAACCGACCACAACCGATAAATTTGTTGTTTTTTAAATTTAAAAACCTTCAGTGTTTTGTGGTTGTGGTTTTTCTTCAGTACGTCAGAAAAACCTAAAAAGAGAATCGGAGAACCCAGTTTTAAAAACTGTTCTGCATGTGGTGAAGGTTTTGCCAAGGCAGATAAGCACTCAGTTTGTGTTTTCTGCCTTGATTTTGATCATTTGAAAACTAATTGTGAAATTTGCATATATTTTCCTGAAAAGATGCTTGAAAAACATCTGGAGAGATTAAATAAGAAACTGAAGGGTCCCTCTAGCTCTGACCAGCCGAAACCCTCCGGGTCTGTGGGTGACACCACAACTTCTACTGTTTCTACCTCTGATATGGGTAAAAAGAGACCCTCTGAACCAGCTAGCTCTCTAGCTCTCTGGTTCCAGGAAAAAAAGTAAAGAAAACTAAGCACACTGAACTCCCTGTGGAAAAGGGGACTTCTGTGGTGCCTACCACTGTGCCTTCCCCTTCAGAGATCGCATAGGCAGTAAAAATAATGCAAACTTTGCAGGGTCTGCTGCCTGTGGTTTCACAGTCCCCAGTCCAGACCCCTGTCCCCTCCAACCCAACTTCCTTTCCTGAGAAACATGGTGAGGAGGAGTAGGAAGAAGAAGGTGAGCCCATAGAGCCTGAGGTGTCCCCTGAACAGGAGTTCAGCTCCCCTCCCAGGAATATAGAAGATTATTCTTCTCATTTTTCCTTTATCAGGAAAAGTGCTGGTGCCTTGGACATCCCTACCTCTGAAGCTGTAGAGGATGAGGAGGAGGCCGAATATCTGGAAATGATGGGACTGACTCCTACTAAAAAAATCACTCCCCATAAACAAGTTTTTTAAAAGAGATATTTTAAAACTCCTCCAAGCTCCTGGATCTCTCCCTTCTTTGGACCAAAGAGTGGATAAAAAGTATCAGCTTGACAGAACAGGGGCTGAATTCTTATTTTCACACCCTGACCACCAGGGGGTGGTGCAAGCTGCAGCTTGTGACAAGGCAAAAGTCCCTCTGGCTTCCCACCCTCCAGAGAAGGACTCTCAAAAAATTGAAAGTATGGCCAAGAAGGTTACCTGTCAGCCTCTCTGGCCATTAGGCAAGCTAACTATCAGGCCTATACAGCCCAGTACCACAAGGCTCTCTGGCAGTCTGTCCTGGACATGGCTGAGAAAACACCTTCTCCTCTTTCATCAGACCTAGCTGAAACTGCTAGGTTTGGCCTGGAAGCTGCCAAATACCAGTTCCAGGTGGCAACAGACAGTAATGAAACTGCTGCAAGGTGGATGGCAAATACCATCCCACAGAGAAGGTTAGCTTGTTTAAGAGCCACAAACCTCATGCAGGATACCCAGAATAAGACTCTGGATTTTAGCCGGCCCGGTGGCACTGAGGGTTGAGGCGCTGGACGCCACACCTCACGTCATGCCGACGACCCGAGTTCGTTGGAGCTCCGGTAAGCAGTTTCAACTTTGGGCCGCTCCTGTGGAGCAGAGGGTTCGACTTCTATCCAGTTTTCCTGGCCACAGTTCCTGATTTCGGGGCCTCTGGGAGCCGCTGGACCGGGTCGATTGGATCAGGATGAGCGTGGTGCCCTGTTGGTGCCTTCGCCATCGTGTCGACCCCTTCTCTGTTTCCATGCAGGGGCCAGCATGGGCACCACCATTTCCTTCTCCCCTTCTTCTCAGGATTTTCCATTGGCATTTTCCCACGGTGGTCGTGTCCTGGTGCTGTGCCCGACGCCATGGGTGGTGCCGCAGGTCCGGCGTCATGGTCCCTGGTTTTGGCGTCAGTGCCATAGGTGGTACCGCTGGTATTTGGGTCAGCACAGTGGTCAGTGCTGTGTCTCAGCGCCATGGGTCGGTGCCATCTCTCTGTGCAGTGCCGCGGGTGCTGTTGCTGGTACTGTTGGATGCCAGAGCCGCTGGCGATGCCACAGGTGTCTTGGGGTGGCACCGGCATCCATCTGTGTTGGGCACCCATGGGTGCCATGGGTGTCATGGTACTATGGGTGCCACGAGTATCATGGGTGTCATGGGTGCCACAGGTACCCTCGGATGCCATTGCTACCATGGGTGCCATGGGTGTTGGGGGTGCCCTCGGGTGCCATTGCTGCCAGGGGTACCTGTGGGTACCGCCATGGGTGCCCTCGGGTGTCACCCAGCTTGGCATAGGCACTGCTTGGCGCCCGCCTGTGCCATGAATGATGCTAGTGCCACAGGGGTGCCAGTTGGTGCTGTCTGGCAGAACTAGTGATGGATTTCCTTCTGCAGACCTCTTCTTCCGCGGAGCATGTGGCAAGATGTTTTCCACAGAATGAAGTCCTGTTCTGTGGATTATTTTTCCACAGATCTTCGTGAGTGGCGGTCTGCGTGGGATCTTGTGACATTCAGCAGTTTTCCCCTGATGGAACTGTTCTGTACTGTTCTGCCAGCAGAATCTCTCATTCCACTCGGCACTTTCTCGGCTCCCTATGTGGTGCCGAGCTTCTCGACATCCTTCCTGGTGGCGGAGTCTCTAGTGACTCATACCTAGACCTCCCTTAGGGGTCCTTCTGGGGTAGAAGTGCATCTAGATGAGTCTCTCCCTGTTCTTCTGGTCAGTGATACAGCGGATGACTCATTTTATATACTGAAGGGCATGCCCTCTCTATCATCAGAGTCCGTGATGGAAGATCTTTTCAGTAGTTCCTCAGTGATGGGGGTCCACCACAGTATTCCAACTGCATCTGTGGACCATACACCTCTGCGTCTAGACTCTTTCAGTCCTCAAGACAATTACACTCTGTTTAACATTCTAATTCAATGGTCTGTAGCCATACAGACTCTTCCGCTCCTTTGATAGTGGTATATAGCCCCCTTCTGATACTGCCTCTTCGGTAGCTTCTTCAGCTGTGATTATTAGTCCGATCACGATTTCAGTTATTGACGCTCAGACTCCTCCTGCCCCCTCAGAGGGATGACATCTTCGTAATTTTTGTATCAGGCAATCCTTGTGAGATGGCAGCCTGAAACCTTGTCAGGCTCGAACTAATGGTAAAAAAGGTAAAATTATCACAGCACAGGACCTAGCTGAAATCACCCGATACCACACTTTTGGATCTGGTCAGGTTCTGCCTCAGCCCCTGAGGCAGTCGTCTCTAAACTACGGTAAAGAGTACCTGACTTCTTCTACCCCCAGGGGGAGTTCAGTCCAGCGGAGGTATGGGTCATGTCATTTCTCCAAGAGAGATTTCTCTTATTCTAAGATATTTCTTAGTCCTAGGCGACTACACACCTTCAGTTCCTGCACACTGGTTCCATGCCAGCTGCACGTGAAGCTATCCTCTCCAAGTGAGTGACGGAGCTGTGATGTTTGTTTTTCAGCAAAGCAAGCTAGAGTCTTTCCTACTCCCTTCAGGGAGGCAGGAGTAAGTGGTGCCTCACCGCATTGAGTCACTTCGGCTGCTATTTAGTCACTTTCAACAAATGGTTAGCCCTAATTTGATCCTGCTGTGTCCCTCCTCAACGCACATCTGCCTCTATTTGCCTTAGAAATCCAGCCCGTTTTTTTCCGCAGTGGACACATCCTCCTGTACAGTTTTCCTTTCTTTCCTGAGTTCAGAGACTGCTACTATAGTTGTACACACAGGGGCAGGATGATTCCTTTTTGGAATATGCAGTAGGTAGGCTCTAGTTTTATTAGACCACCACAAGAGGCTTCTAAGTCGTGCGTGGCCTTCCATCAGGAAGGTTTCAGTGTCTAAGTGGAAAGCATTCTCCTTGATGGGCTAACCCCACCTGGACCCCCTTGCTCACCAAGTAAGGGGCTCAAGTGCTCCTGGACCTGTTGTTTGCAGATCAGCCATACTTGGTAGTGGGGGTTCCATCTGCGCTTTTCGGTCTACCCTGAACCAGTAGACTTTACCGTTGGCTCTGTCAGTTCCTGAGGTCCTTTTACATTAGATTAGTTCATGTCTTTGATACTATTAATTTTGGTCCTATACCAAATTGTGAGGTCAGGTTCTCGCCGCTCTCCTAGAGAGGTTGCGGTTTCCTGACAGAGTTTCATTTTGTGTCCATTGTAGTCGTCCGCAAAGTGGTGAGTTATAACTCAAGCTGTTATCTTGTAAGCACTATATTCTAAATGCTCTTTCTAAGACAGCTGTTTTTATTAGCAGGATAGTCCTTGACCATCCTTTCTGAGTGAACCCCATCTCCTCCACCCTACTCAGGGTTGTTGATTTTAGCCTGGTACTCTCCCAATAGTGTGAATGAGTGATGGAGACTTACTCCAGGAAGATATGGAAATTACGTACTTACTCATTCACACGCCCACCCGCCATCCCCTGGGTTCACTCATTTTCTTTCCTGGTCTTCATGGTCCTATGTTTAGGCTGTGAAGACATTGTTCTTTGACCCTTCTTGCAAGGGCCATCTGGGTCCTCTCAGGCCCAGAAACTCAGCATAAATTATTTTCATTAGTTACGCTGCACCTCCTCGGTCGAAAAGGTACTGAGGCAGTGGGAGGGTCGACGCCAAGATAGCCTACACAGGCGCGAGCTAGTCTCACGGTGCCATTCATGCATGGTCCTGTCTCGGCGCCGACCCTTCTGACAAATTTTGGCTCCTGCTTGGTCCTAGCGCCTCCGGCACTCTCCCAATAGTGTGAATGAGTGATGGAGACTGTCCAAGAAGATCAACAATTACGGTAAGTACGTAATAATTTCCATTTTCTTCAACTTCTGGGCCACCTGGCAGCTGCAACAGGCACAATGCTCGGCTCCAGGTTTAAGATGAGGGACGTCCAATTTCACTTAAGAGCTCATTGGTGCCAAAGAAAGGATTCCCTGTCAAAGCTTGTTCCTGTAACAAAAACATTTATCCAAGCCCTTCAGTGGTGGAAAGAGGAAACCAACCTCAGAGAAGGGGTTCCTTTCCAAAAAGAACTTCCATCAATGATTCTCACAACAGATGCATCCCTCTTGGGCTGGGGGGCTCATCTAGCAGAGCACGCTACTCAGGGCACTAGGTCAAGTGCAGAGACTCTTTTACACATAAACTTGTTAGAGCTCAGGGCAGTGTTTCTGGCAATGCAAGCTTTCAAGTCACTGATACAGGGAAAGGTAGTGCAAGTCAGGACAGACAACACTACCACCATGTATTACATAAACAAGCAAGGGGGAACAAGGTCAAGCCTCCTTTGCACAGAGGCAATGAGAATTTTGACCCTAGCTTACTCACTGGGCTCCTCACTACAGGCCATTCATCTGCCAGGCAAAGACAATACAATGTTTTGGCAGATGCCCTGAGCCGAATCATCCAGGACCATCACGAATGGTCCCTGAACAGGCAAGTGGTGCAGACCTTATTCAGGAGGTGGGGCACTCCAGAAATAGACCCCTTTGCCTCTCATCAGAGTCAACACTTCCCACAGTTCTGTTGCAGGCCTCCAGTAGTGGGCACAGTTCCTCTGGATGCCCTTATTCTGGATTGGTCAGGGAAATTCTTGTATGCATTCCCTCCATTTCCTCTGGTATACAGGGTGCTGTTGAAACTCAGGTCTCAGCCAGCAACAATTATTCTGATAGCCCCAGACTGGGCCAGGCAGCCATGACACTCCCTACTGCTGTCCATGTCATTGGACAAATCAGCACACCTTCCCAGAAGGCACACTCTTCTGACCTCCAACCAGGGGAGGCTCCTGTATCCGAACCTCAAGTCACTCAGGCTCAAAGCTTGGCTCTTGAGGACCTGGAGTATGCTAGTTTACATCTTTCTGAACCAGTTATGGATGTCTTACCAGGATACAGAAAATCCTCTACTAAGAAATCCTGTGCTACAAAGTGGAAGAGGTTGTCTATTTGGTGCTCTAGTAGGAGTATAGTGCCAACCCAGGCAGGAGTGCCGTTGACACTGGACTACCTGGTCTACTTACATTCCACAGGTTTACAGCCTTCTACACTAAATATTCATTTGGCTTCAGTCTCAGCCTATGCATCTGCAGGCAAGTCTGTTTCTTGGCATCAAACCCCATATTTAAAAGGTTCTTCAAGGGCCTTTCTCATCAGTATCCACCGGTGAGAGAACCGGTGCCAGCTTGGGACCTTAATATCTGCTTTGCCCAACTCATGGTCCCTCCCATTGAGCCTATGTTTTCAGCACCTTTGAAGTATGTCACATGGAAAACAGTGTTTCTAGTGGTCATTACTTCAGCTAGAAGGATTAGTGAGCTCCAAGCTTTATGCATTGAAAAGGACTAAATTTCCTTCCACAGGGGTAAGGTAGTCCTTCAGACAAACAGGAAATTCCTTCCCAAAGTGGTTTCACGCTTCCACTTGAACCAATCTATTACTTTGCCAGTGTTCTTCACTGACCATTCTTCTTCTTTGACTGGATATCCAGAGTGGTGGACCAAGGGGGAGCAGTTGATGTCACCTACCTTGACTTCAGCAAAGCTTTCGATACTGTTCCACATAGAAGATTGATTAATAAGCTGGGTAGGCTTGGGATGGGTCAGAAGTTGGTCAACTGGGCAGAAAACAGAGAGTGGTGGTAAACGGTATACAGTCAGAAAAGATGCAAGTCACAAGTGGGGTACCTCAGGGATCAGTCTTGGGGCCAGTCCTCTTCAATATCTTCATCAGTGACATTGCAGAAGGACTGGAGGGTAAGGTTTTAGGGTTCCCACCTGTCCCTGTTTTTGCAGGACAGTCCTGATTTGGGCAGCTGTGTCCTGTAAAAAAACATCAAAAATACTACATGTCCTGACTTTGTAGTAGCAAAAATATTTTCTAATTTTCCACTGAATGTTGCAGAAAACTATCATACCTTAACTAAAATACATTAAATGGTAAGAAACAATAGAAGCAACTAAGAAATCACAATACTTAGCCTTAATTCGGATTATATCAAGAAAACAAGTCTGTTGCACTGGTCACGGTTACGTACTGTCCTGCGAAAAATGTTGCTTCAGTAAGAAATGTCCCACTTTGGGCTTCTTAAAAGATGGCAACCCTATAAGGTTTGTCTATTTGCAGATGACACCAAGATCTGCAACAGAGTAGATGATCCAGATGGGGTGGGCAGAATGAGAAGAGATCTGGATAAACTAGCAAAATTATTGGAAGGGTGGCAACTGGGGTTTAATGCAAAGAAGTGCAAGATCATGCACATAGGGAAGAGAAACCCTGAAGCCACCTATAGGCTGCGAGGGGAGTTGCTGGCAGTCACAAGGGAAGAAAGAGACTTGGCCATCATCATCACTGATGATCTGAAATCATCCAAGCAGACCACTAAAGCAGTAGATAAGGCTAGGGGGATGTTGGGGTGTATTAGTAGGGGTATCACAAGTCAGAAGAGGGAGGTAATAATCCCTCTTTACAAGACACTGGTTAGGCCCCATCTGGAGTACTGCGTGCAGTACTGGGGGCCACACCTTCACAAAGACATTAACCAAATTGAGGCAGTCCAGAGAAGGGCAGCCAAAATGCTGCAGGGACTGCATCAGAAACCATATGAGGACAGATTAACGGAGCTCAGTATGTATACCTTAGAGCAAAGGAGGGAGAGAGGTGATATGATCGAAACATTCAAACACCTTAAGGGCACTAACAAGGTGAAAGAGTCTAACATGTTTCAATATAAGAAAGATAGCAGGACAAGAGGACACAGCATGAGATTAGAAGGAGGTCAATTAAGGGGCAATGTGAGGAAGTTCTTTTTCACAGAAAGGGTGATGGGTGCATGGAACGGCCTACCTCAGGAAGTGGTGGATATGAATACAGTACAGGGCTTCAAACAGGCTTGAGATAGGCATAAGGGAGCAATACAGATGAGTATGAATAGATAGGCCATTAACAGAGCAAAGGCCGATGGCACATTTGTAAGGTAGAAAAAGAAATGGGCAGACTGGATGGGCTTTGCGGTCCTTATTTGCCGTCAACTTCTATGTTTCTATGTTTCTGGTGAACGTAGGTTGCATAGCCTGGCTGTCAAAAGAGCTTTGAGCTACTACATGCCAGCCACTAAGCCCCATAGGCAGGACAGAACACAACTTTTCCTCATTTATGGAGATGTGGGAAAGGGAAATCCAGCATCTAAAAGGTCCATTTCTCATTGGATTGTCCAGTGTATCCAATTTTGCTATTCAAAGGTGGGCAAGGAAACTCCAGCGAGGCTTAGAGCCCACTCCACAAGGATACAGCTGCAACACTGGCAGCTGCAAAGGATGTATCCTTGGTGGATATCTGTAAAGCAGCAAACAGGCGAACAGTACACACATTTGTCAAGCATTACAGCTTGGATATGCAGGCTACGGCTGATGCCAGGTTTGGTATAGCTGTCCTGCAGAGCCTGTTTCCAAAATAGGTTCTTCCTGCCTCCTAAGGTACTGCTTTTTAGTCTGCAGAAGAGTTAGGAATATTGGAGTATTTCTGGGGTGAGAAGAAAAAGTCACTTATTATAGTAACCTTATTTCTCCCAGGGGCTACTCCAATATTCATAACTCTCCCACCCTGCCTCCCCATTTAAGAACCAGTGGCCTCTGTATTCCATGCTGTACCTTAGTGTTTGCATGCCACATTCTACTTTTATTGGAACTTGTTCTTTGGTTTTCTCCTTTTCAGGTGATTCTGACATAGCTTGTGGGATTGTTTATGATAAGTTTATATTTCCTCCAGTTGGAGGGTTGGGTGGGGAATTTTGAAGTTAAATTTTATATAGTTTAAATTGTGGGCCCTGTCTTTCCAGGCGTTCACAAACTCTGAGGGTTAGAATGTAGGCAGTTGATAGGTGGCAGCATTTGAAAAGTGGCTTATGCCAATGATTCCATCATTAGCATAGCATTCTATCTCCGGGCAGATCAGACCTGAAAGGTATACTGCAGAAGAGTTATGAATATTGGTGTATCTCCTGGGAGGAACAAGGTTACTATGGTAAATAACTTTTTCTCCTGAACAACAGGGCAGTAGAAGTAGTTCTGTTGGATCAGTGGAACACAGGTTTCTACTCCCATTACTTCCTAGTTCCAAAGAAAACAGGTGGCATGTGCCCTCTTCTCAATCTAAGGAAGTTAAACAAATTCCTTTACAAGAAGAAAATTCAGGATGATATCACTCTGCACTCTTTTACCTCTGATTCATCAAAATGATTGGCTGACCTTCCTGGACATGCAGGAGGCCTGCCAACATGTCCCCATACACCCAAACCATCACAAGTATCTCCGATTCATGGCGTTGGATTAGCACTACCAATCCAGGGTCCTGCCCTTTGGGCTATCCTCGGTGCCTTGAGTCTTTACAAAGTGCTTTGCATCTCTCACAGCGCATCTCAAGAAACTGGGAATTCAAGTGTTCCCATATCTGGATGATGGACTACTAGCAAGTCCTTCCAGAAAAGAGACACAGGAAGCTGTGGCTATATCCTCCATGTTTCTCATGTCCATGGGAGTTCTGTTGAATCTAGGAAAATCGGAACTACAACCCTCCCAACAGCTCCTCTACATAGGAGCCCTTCTGGATATCTCCAGTGCAAAAGCTTTTCTTCCAGAAGACAGGAGGAACAACATCCTTTGGATGGCCCATTTCATTAGCGAGAACGACTCAGTCCGAGCCCTCTCGATGCAGCGAATGCTGGGTCTCATGGCATACTCAGTGTTCACTGTGCCTCTGGCTCACCTTCACATGAGGACTACTCAGTGGATGCTCGGCACTTAGTGGTCCCCGGCCACACATCCCCAGTCCTTTCACATTAAGGTGACGGAACCTGTAAAACAGTTACTCACCTGGTGGACTCAAGAGGACAACCTTCTAACAGGGTTTCCCTTTGCCCCACTAGAATCCCAGATCTCCATCACCATGGATGTGTCCCTACTCAGATGGGGAGCTCACTGTCAAGATCTCCACACCCAAGGTCGATGGAATCAGGATGAGTCTCAACTCCATATAAATGTCCTAGAAATGAGAGCTGCCCTGTATGCAGTCTGTGCTCTGAAGGACGTTCTCTGTCACAAGATCATTCTCCTTCAAACCTCCTACAAATCAGACCTCATAATGGAACAGGATTATGAGGAAGAGGAAGGTTATACCGAAGACCAGTACTTGCTTGGTAGAAAGTCAACCCTGTCCTCTTGCAGTGAGGAATCAGTGGATCTTACTTCAAGAGGGCTCTTGTTGTAGGTAATAACCTTGAGGACTGAGCTGTCAGGAGCTAGGACCACAAGGAAAACTTTAGCTAGCAGTGTCTGGGGACACTGCCCCCCCCCCCCATGTCACATGACGTCAGTGTGACCCTCTATATGGGGTGGTCTCCATTCCTGCTCTGCAGTTCTTTCCCACTGTTACCTGCCCACGTCAGACCTCGTGCAGAATGCTGCTACAGTCGACCACCATTTCAGATGAGTATTTCCATTTTGCTTCTTTCTTTTCGAAAAAGTAGTAGTTTTTGTGTATGTCTTCTCTGACATCTATCAGGTTGCATAAGAGCAAGTGCAATTCCTGCGGCTCACAGCTCCCGCACAAGGACGGCCATTCCCTCTGTCTGTTCTGCCTGGGACCCGAACACAAGACCGAGGACTGTGTGGCCTGCCAGCACTTCAACCAGGTCTCACGAAAATGCCATCAACAGGCCTTAGAAGCCCATATTTTGGAGCTGAAGATGGCTTCTGTGGAAATGGAGCTGTAGAAACTGCAGTGTTTGTATTCCTCACCGGTGGGGTTTTTCTGACTCCCACAAGAAGAAGAAGAGCAAGGAGAAGCATTGAGACCGGGACACTGAGTGGTCTTTCCACCAGCAAAGGGAGCACCCCTCTAGCCAAGCCTGTTCCAACCATCACGGAGCAGCCCTCCCCCCCCAGCTCGCCTAAACTGGTCGTGGTTCAGGCGGGTGCCTGGGGTTCTTCCGAGGCTTCGGCCACTCTTAGGCCCATTAAAGCATATGGGTCTAAGTCCAGTGGCATGGCTGGTAAGACAGACATCGGCTCTACTGACGAATGCACAGCCCCGGGTAATAAGTCGGACACCGGCTCCTCTGGCGAACACTCAGAATGGCGTTTCCGTTGGGCCCCAAAAACAGGCCCTGACATCGATCCTCCGGATCAGCGCCCACTGCCACCTGTGCCACAGCCTTTCCTTGAGGGTTCTCCCTCTTGAGACCCTACCTCTCTGCCACCTCCAGTGGAACGTCTGGCTTTGACTTACCTTTCAGAGCCAGAGGGGGAGGAGCATCCACCTGTCGTCACTCCCAAGGTGCTGATGCTGGACCACACTATGCCAGACATTCCCAGGAACGCGCCAGCCCCTTCACCTGAGGTTCCCCAATCTGGGCCCGTGGTTCCTCCTTAGACGCCGGTAGAACCCTCTGGTCTTTCGGTGACAGTTGGCCCACCGCCAAACTTGATGTTACCAGGCCCTCCTGACATTCCACCAGGGCCTTCACCAGGTCCGTCAGCACCACAGATGGGGCCTACTTCAGGCCCCTCGGTGCCTCCGTTAGGGGCCTCCATCAGGCCCTCCGATGCCAGAAACATAGAAACATAGAATTTGACGGCAGATAAGGACCGCTTGGCCCACCTAGTCTGCCCATTTCCCTACCTGATGGATAAGCTGCAGATTCTAGTTAATCAACAGCTTACTTCCTCCTACCCCCCACTAGAATTGCCTTATGCCTGTCCCATGCATTCTTGAATTCTTCCACTGTTTCTGACTCCACAACCTTCTCAAGAAGGCTGTTCCATGCATCCACAACCCTCTCTGTGAAAAAATACTTTTTAACATGACCTCTGAGCTGTCCTCCCTCTGTCTTCAAATTGTGCCCCCTTGTCCTTGCACATCTCTTCTTCTGAAAGATACTACCCTCTTGTACTTTAATTCCCTTGAGATACTTGAAAGTTTCTATCATGTCCCCCCTCTCCCTCCTTTCCTCAAGGGTATACCTATTAAGCTGCTTTAGTCTCTCCTCATATGTCTTCTGATGAAGACCCTGCACCATTTTGGTTGCCCTCCTCTGAACAGCCTTCACTCTGTCTATGTCTTTGCGGAGATGGGGTCTCCAGAATTGCACGCAGTACTCCAGATGGGGTCTCGCTAACTGTCTGTATGGAGGGATAACAACTTCCTGTTTTCTACTGTTGATGCCTCTCCCTATGCATCCCAGTATCCCCGCCCTCCTTACTGCCTTCTCACATTGCTTGCCCACCTTTAGGTCATCTGATATAATTACTCCTAGGTCTCTTTCATTTTTGTTGTTGTTATTAACTCACCCCACATTGTGTACTCTTTCCCTGGGTTTTTGTTTCTCAGATGCATTACCTTGCACTTCTTTGCATTGAATCTGAGCTGCCACATATTTGACCATTCCTCCAACCTTGCCAAGTCCCTTTTCATTCTTTCCACCCCACCTTGTGTATCAACCCTGTTGCAGATCTTTGTGTCATCTTCAAAGAGACGTACCTTTCCTAAGGTTACCCGACTCCAATTTACCCTGGGTATCCAATGCCAGGGCTTCTGACAAGATACCCGAATCCACATTTATCTACACCGGCTACCCAATGCTTGGTTACCCGATGCCTTATTACCCATCTCATGGCTACCCGCCCTTGTATCAGCCCCTTCCGCCTCCTTCTCCGCAGCCTCAGGAGGATTTCAGGGTTGGTGGCATGAGGCCAAGACTCAGTTCATGATGGAACTGGACTGATGTCAGCCAGTTGCCGCCTCAACGCTGGCTTGCCTGGTACCTACACCCAGGTCTCTTTCTCCAGTGAGTCTCATCCCTCCACATCCATGTTGGGCCGTATTTCGGTCCCAGACCAGGACAGGGAGCTCCTTGTACTTCAGAAGGAGACCCCCACTCCTAGGGCTCTGTCTCTGGATAGGAGCCCTTCATCGGACTCAGAGTCTGACTCGTCCTCTTCTGCCTTGGGCTATGAAACTCCCCAGCCCAATGAACCTGCGCTACAGGAGTCTGCTAAGTCTCCACCAGAGGACCCCTCCTTTATGGAAATCCTCAAGAAAATCCAGGATGTGCAAGGCTGGAAGATGGAGGATTATGAAGCCCAAACGTAAAAGGCTGGCTGAGCACCTGGACATGCCAGAGGTGTCACCACTTTTGATCCCTCCTTGGATAAGCTCTCATGAAGACTTGGCCTCCACTATTTGGCAGCAGCCGTTGTCAGTGACCACTGTCTCCAAAAAGGCTGACAGATTATATCATGCTCCAGAGGGAAAGGACCACCTCAGCATCCACCCTAAAGATTTGGTGGTCATTAACGTGGCTCATGACCACACTGCTAAGCCAAAACATGAGTTCCTCTCCTCCATACAAGGAGTCCAGGCAATTCGACCAGTTTGGATGGAAATTCTACTCGTCCTCTACCTTGGCTCTTTGTGCATTGAACTACTTGGCCCACCTGGTCATCTTCCAGAAGTGCATTCTGGGCCAGCTCAAAGTCGACTTTGACTCCCTGCCTGATTCAGAGGCAAAATCAAAGATTGTTCAGTCTGGATGGTAGAGATCTCATGCTGCCATGCCCTCAGGGCTATTTATGATGCTGCAGATGCTTCGACTAGGAGCACAGCGACTGCTGTCTGCCTGTTCAGGTACTCATGGTTAAAGGTATCGGGTCTTACTCAGGATGTTCAGGCTGCCTTCCAGGATGCTTCCTTCTGGAGTTCGGTCCTTTTTGGAGGTCATGTGAAAGACATCATCACCACTGTGCAAGACAGTGGCAAGGCATTGAGTTCAGTGCACATTATGTACTGCTTTGGGTATAAACCCAAACAGCAGTGGCGTCAGAATAAGCAGCAGCTCTCCCAACGTCAAAACAAGCATCGGCTACTTCAGCAGCAGCGCCCCCCCTTCCCCAGTCAAGGCTCAGTGCACCACCGGAGGTGCTACTAAAAAAAAGACCCTGCAGCCCCCTGACTTACGGCCAGGTCCCCAGCCTCCCCTGCCAACTCAAGGAGTACCAGTAGGGGGCCGATTCGCCAACCACCTGTCGGCCTGGCAGGCGATCACGACAAACACTTGAGTCCTTCAGCTCATCGCTCAAGGTCACGGAATAGAATTTCTAGAGATAACTCCAGGAAACCCTCCAGGTCACTCTAGCTACCCAAGAGATCACATTCCTCTCATAAGGGCAAAGATCAAGGCTCTACTGGAAAAGTCCGCAATAGAGCCCATTCCTCAGAATCAGCTGGGCAGAGGATATTACTCCCACTTCTTTCTGGTGCCCAAAAAGACTGGAGATCTTCAGCCTATTCTAGACTGGAGCATGCTCAATCTATACGTAGAGTACAAAAGATTCTGCATGCTTACTCTGCCAGCTCTATTGCCACTGCTCCATCAGGGACACTGATTCTGTGCACTGCACATTCAGGATGTCTACCTGCATATCCCAGTCTTCCCTTACCATTGCCGCTTTCTCAGGTTTGCCTTCCAGGTGGAACATTTTCAGTTCAAGGCTTTCTCCTTTGGCCTTACCTCGGCACCCAGGGTTTTTACCAAGTGCCTAGCGGTGGTGGCTGCAGCTTTACATTGCCACGGCCTCTGTGTGTTCCCATATCTCCATGACTGGCTCCTATTTGCCCTGTCGTAGGATAGCTTACTGGACTCTCTGTCCAAGACCCTGGATCAGTTTCACCAGGTGGGTATTACGGTGAATTACTTCAAGTCTCACCTTATCCCATCCCAGTGCCACCAATTTATTGGAGCGGTGCTGGACACAGCTCAGGGTCGAGCCTTGCTCCTGTTTGACAGGGCAGAGACTCTGCAACAGCAGGCCAGGCAAGTGGCCGCCAGCTGTTGGACCACGGCTCAAGCAGTCTTATGCCTTCTGGGCCTTATGGCAGCAGCGACTCCTACTGTTTCCCTAGCCAGGCTCCACATGCGGGTCACGCAGTGGACGTTTCAAGTCCAATGTGATCAGAGATCAGACGACCTGGATCACAGAGTCTTGGTATCCAGTTCTATGCGAAAGGATCTCCTATGGTGGCAGGATCTGAACAACCTCTGTCATGGGGGGGGGGCCCTTTCAGTCCCCCTTCGATCCAGACTCTGACCACAGATGCTATAGGTCAGGGCTGGGGCGCTCATCTGGGGGAACCACAGAACCTAGGGATCCTGGTCTCAGCAGACGCTATCTCTGCACATAAGTGTGCGAGAGATGCGGGCAGAGCGTATGCCCTTCAGGCTTTTCAGCCCTTCTTCCTCCCAGGCCCACTTCTTGTCCAGATGGACATATGTGCATGGTGTGGTACCTTAACAAGCAGGGAGGAACGCGGTCGTACCCCCTATGCAGGGAAGTGATGCGTGTATGGTACTGGGCAGTTCAGCACGACTTCCAGTTGACAGCAGTGCACATCTCAGGAGCTCAGAACATTACTGGCAGACATTCTCAGCTGTACTCAGGCATGGGCACACGGGTGGGAACTGAGTAAGTCAGTAGTAGAAGACATCTTCGAACTTTGGGGTCTCCCAGATCTCGATCTGTTCGCCTCCCCATACAGTGCAAAACTACCCAGTTTCTGCTCGCTTGTTCCAGGTCGTGGTGTTTTCTGGCGAGATGCGCTGTCTCTCTGCTGGACAGGGCGGTTCTTGTATGCTTTCCCTCACTTCCCGTTCATTCAGAGGGTACTCCTGAAGTTGCAGGAGGAAGGGGCTCACATGATACTGATCGCTCCTTATTGGCCTCGTCAAATGTGTTTCGCTCTGCTTTAACAGCTAATGTTGAAACCACTGGCCCCTCCGCCACTCTGTCAGGACCGTCTTACCCAGGAGCAGGGCAGACTGGTCCACCAGGGCCTTAAGTCCCTTCACCTTCACGCTTGGCACCTTCTGACATACAGTAGCTGTGTTATGCTTCAGAGTATCTACCAGAGTCACCAAAATCCTCAGGGAGGCTAGAAAGCCATTCACAAGAACTACCTATGTGATGAAATAGAAAAGGTTTTCCATCTGGGCAGCCTCCAAGGGTTGGGACCCCTTTTTCCTGCACAGCTCCACAAGTCATAGAGTACTTGTTGCACCTTTCAGACCTTGGGCTCAACTGTTCTTCACTGAAGGTCCACTTGTCTGCCATTTCTGCATACCATGCTCCAGTAGAAGGCAAAACCTTGGCTCAGTTGGAGGTTTCTAAAACCTTTTTGAAGGGAATCTTCCACTTGAAACCCCCGGTTCTGAACCTGTTCTGCCGTGGGATCTGAACTTCATACTAGAGAAACTCACTTTGCCTCACTTTGAGCCAGCCATGAGTTGCGACCTGCGCTATCTGTCTTGGAAACCGCTGTTTTTAGTTGCTATTACTTCTGCTCAAAGATTTCCGAGCTTCAGGCCCTGATGTGTAAAGAGCTTTATTTGATTTTCCACAGAGACAGGGTGGCTCTGCCTACAAATCCTAAGTTTTTACTGAAGGTAGTTTTTGAGTTTACCTTAAATCAGACCATACACTTGCCAGTGTTATAGGTTCATAGGATGTGTACGAGTTCAGTGGGTATAGCTACCTTTAATGAACTCGCCACCAGGAAGTCACTGGTGGAATTTGAATTTATCGTCACCCATATATAAATCCAGATTGGTTTTGAATAATTCCAGAGTGGTGCTTAATACTACATTCTCAGGTAGTTTATTCCAAACATTTGTCACTCTTTGTGTAAACCAATTACCCATAGCATTCTAATTAGGGGGAGGCACTTCTGCACACAGTGAATGTACACAGAATTTTACGTTATTACACAAATCGGACAAAATCAGTCCGTAAGATGGATCAGCTTTTTGTTTCCTTCACCCCCCAAAAGGAAGGGTGCCACAGTTTCCAAACAATGTTTATCCAAATGGTTAGCAAACTGCATTCTTTGTTGTTATCAGAAGTATAACAAACCCTTGCCGGGGAAAGTTAAAGGGCATTCGACCAGAGGCATGGCTACATCTACTGCTTCTTTCAGAAATGTCCCTGCCTCAGAGATTTGCATGGCAGCTACTTGGGGCTCTGTCCACACCTTCACTAAGCACTACAGTCTGCTGGACATTACCTCTAGGTGCAGAGCTGGCTTTGGACTAGCTGTCCTTCAAGGCCTCCTTTCTTAAAGTCCCTGCCTACTGTGAACCTTTCCTGCCTCCCGTATTTCAGTTCTTGTCTGATTCACAGTGCTTGGGACTCAGTCCTTAAGGTTATTACCTACTGCAAGAGCCCTCTCGAAAGTAAGATAGTACAGTTATGCAAGAACTTTATTGTAATAGTAGATCTTTGAGAGAGGCTCTTGCAGTAGGTAACCATTTTCCCTTCCTCTTCCCCCAGTCTTCTGCTGCATCTTTCTTTCTAGACTATCTTTGGTTCCGGGAGCCCACTGTTTCTCCTGTCACACCTACTTAGATCTCCAGCGGGAGAACTGGAGGGCAGGAGTGGGACCCGCCCCTTATATAGCATCACACCGACACCCGTCACGTGATGTCAAGGGGGTGGTCCCCCACCGGACACTGCTAGCTAAAGTTTTATGTGTGGTCCAAGCGCCTGGTGGCTCAGTCCTCAAGGTTACCTACTGCAAGAGCCTCTCTTGAAGATCTACTGTTACGGTAAGTTCTTACGTAACTGTACTCTACTACACCATGGTCACCACCAGAGGATCCCTCATTTCAAACCATGATGCAGAAACTGCAGGCAGCTATGAGGTTCACTCTAGGAAAGGAAGACTCCACAAAGTAGAATCTGCTGGAGTTTTTGGAGGTGCCTGAATCCCCCTCCATAGTCGTCCCTCTACTCTACTCAGCCCTGGAGGATGCTACTTATGCTAACTGGTATTGGCCCAGTGCTATACTAGTAGTCCCTAGGAAGCCTGACAAGCTGTATCTTGCACCATATCATAAGCCTTATCATACTAACTATCCTGAAACTGACTCAGTACAGCTGCACATGACAGATTCAGGGTAGCCAAACATATGAGCTCCTTGCCTCTTGATAAGGAATCCAGAAGGCTGGATGTTATGGGCAAACATACCTATGCCTCTGCCTCATTAGGTGTGCATATTGCAAACTATCAGGCCCACATGACAGAATAGCAGAACACCCTCTGGAGGACTGCCAAAGCGATTGCATGGGCCCTTACTGAAGGTCAAGCAAAAGCAGAGCTAGTGAAATCCTTAGCTGTAGGAGCTTAGGTGGGCAAGCATTTGATCTGCTCAGCCTTTGATGTCTCAGATGCCTCTGCCAGGACTGCTGCATCTGGTATTTCCATGCAAAGATATGCATGGCTCAGAGTAGCTGGGTTTGCTAATGATGTGCAACAAGCTGTGTTAAATGCCCCCTTTAGAGGCCATAAACTGTTTGGATATGATGTAGAGGAGGTTTTGAAAGGCCTCCAATCCTCTACAATGACTCTAAGGTCAGTCAAGTCCCTATACCCCACATCAGGCAGTGACAAGGGCAGTAGTCAGTTTTGCCCACCACCAGCAAGGAGTGGCAGACCTGCCTATAGGCAACAAGGCAGAGGGTAAAGGTGCTGCAGCCTTCCCCAGGTTCCCATTCCAAAGCACCTAAAGGAGGAGGAGCTGGTGACATGCCCCCCCCCCAAGTTCACAATGACTCGCATCCATACACCCCACTACCATCATTGCCACCAGAGGCGGTTGTAGGGCTCGCCCTTCCTTGAATCCTTGGAAGGAGATAACTACAGACAGATGGGTATTGGACATAATTTCACAAAGGGCCGTGCTCTGGAACTTCTAGAGACCCCTCCAGATCATCTGCCACTGGTCTCCAGGTATCCTCCAAGACATGCGTCACTGCTCAAGGAGGAGGAGATAAAAGCCTTGCTTCCAAAATGGTCCAGAGAACCAGTTCCTGCCAGGCAGAGGAACAGGGGATTCTACTCCAGATACTACACTTGCTAGTCCCCAAGTGGACTGGAGACTTGGGGCCAGTTCTAGACCTGAGAGACCTGAACTACTACATACAGTACAAGAAGTTTCTGATGGTCTCCCTGCAAGTCCTTATTCCCCTGTTGAACACAAGAGACTGGCTCTGTTCTCTGAACATGAAGGATGCTTACCTTCATATCAAAATCAGAAAGAATCACAGAAAATGTGTGTATATATATGTATATATATATATATATATATATATTTTATTTATTTGTTAGAGTCTAGGATTACAATTACCTTTGAGCAAATGCTCTTTTACAAAGGTTCCACATCAGGATGAGAACAAACAAGCAGGACATTTATTATTACAGGATTACAGGTTACAGTTGTTTATCATCACATGAGTACATACAGATTAGGTGGTACTAGGGGCATGCAGAGGACAGGGATAACATTGATAACGAGAACTTGGTGAGACACGAGAAGAAGATGCTGCCAGAGGCAATTGTCAAAACACACAGGAAGTGCAAGTAGGAGGAGGAGGGGGGAAGGTAAAGGGGAGAGTAGTGGGATGGATGAGAAGGGACAAGTGCCAAAAAGGAAATAGCAGGTTAGAGAAGACAGTCGCATGTGCTAGAGACAGAGGCTAGATTTGAACGGGCCTAGCTTAGGTAGGGAGGAGATGTCCCTGGTGAGACCATTTTTCCAGCTGGGAGCAGGGAAAATATCTGATATTCCTATTAGAAGGGGAACATTACCAGTTCAGAGGCTTGCCCTTTGATTTGTCTTCTCTGCTGTGGGTCTTTGCTAAATGTTTGGCAGTGGTAGCAGTAGCCCTCCTGTATGTGGTCCCTTACCTGGATGATGGGCTATTGAAGGCCCAGTCCAAAGAACAACTGCTACACACCCTGTCTCAAACCAGGACCTTGTTTGACCACCTAGGGGTGACTGAAGATGCCTAAGTCAGTACTGACCCCCTGTCAAAGACTGCAGTACCTAGGGGCAGCAAACTAGATCCGGGTCAGGGCCATGCATACCTCCCTTTGGACAGAGTAGAACACCTTGTTATAGCACAGGCCCACTTAATGTACTACCAACGGTCTATCTCAGCCAGGACCTTGTTATGTCTTCCGTATGCCGGCAGTCATTGTAACAATACCATTGACTCACTTGCACATGAGAATCCCACAGTCCACTGGGAACAATCCAAAGACAACCCAGACATACCTGTACTAATTACATCTCCTCTGAGAAAGGCCCTGATGTGGTGGATGGACCACACCAACGCAATGTAAGAAGACACTAAGGAGGGCTGGGGGGATACTGGCATGTATAGGGAGAGGCATCGCCAGTAGAAAAAAAGTTGTTATCCCTCTGTACAGACAGTTGATGAGACCCCATCTGGAGTACTGCGTGCAGTTCTGGAGACCCCATCTCCGCAAGGACACAAACAGGATGGAGGCAGTCCAGAGGAGGGCAACTAAAATGGTGCAGGGTCTGCAACAGAAGCCATATGAAGAGAGACCAAAGGAGCTTAATATGTATACCCTCGAGGAAAGGAAGGAGAGGGGACATGATAGAAACTTTCAAGTACCTCAAGGAATCAATAAAGTCCAAGAGGGTAGCATCTTTCAGAAAAGAGGTGTGCAAGAACAAGGGGGCACAATTTGAAGATGGGGGGGGGTACAGCACAGGCGCAATGTGAGGAAGTATTTTTTCACAGAGAGGGTGGTGGACGCTGGAATGGCCTTCCTGAGGAGGCCGTGGGGTTAAAAACAGTGGGGGGATTAAAGAATGCATGGGACAGACATAAGGCAGTTCTGGTGGGCTTAGGAAGAAGTTGGCTGTTGGTTAACTAGGATCTGCAGCTTTTCCAATAGGTAGGGAATTGGGTAGACTAGGTGGACCAAGCAGTCCTTATCTGCCGACAAAGTCTGTTTCTAACCTGCTCAAGGGTGTACCATTTCAGAGTCTTCCCCATCACAAGTTCTCACCTTGAATGCCTTAAGTTCCAGGTAGGGGAGCACACCTGGGTCCTTACCAAACAAGGGTACTTGGATCCAGATAGAGAAAAACTTACACATCAATGCCCTGGAGATGTGGACTGATCTTCCTGGACCATTCTTTACCATTGATTCTCACTGCTGGGTTCTCAGCCAGAGGAGCTAGGACCCTGGTGGAGCCAAAAATCTTCAGGAGGGCTGGCACCAAGGTAGGCGGTGCACATATGCGGCACCAAGAGGCTGGCTTGCGCTACATAGCCTATCTCAGCAACAGTCCTGAACTGCCTCAGTTCCTTTTATCCCGCTGTTGAGTGTACTTCAGTGACGATGTTGCTCACCCGCCGGGAGACAGATCTTCATGTCTGTACGACAACTGCATTCAGTTCGACTAGTTTTATTAGTTAAAGTTTTTTTTTTTTTTGTTAGTATAAGAGAAGAAAAGACTTTCTAGTTTCTCTCAGCCCTATCGAACAATGGCCTACGACCACGGATGATGACAGTAGGGAGACTCTCTTTGAACCGCTGTGGCAGTGGGGCTGTGTCCGGTCCACCTGCTTCTTTGGGGGAGAGTTCTGGCGATGGGTGGCTGTGTTAGAGAGGGAGGACAGTCCTTCTGCCAACACAAGAAGAAGCGATCCCGTTCTCAGTCCAGGTCGGGGACCCAGCACTGCTTGACCTCTGGTTCTTCCTCTTCCCATCAGAAGGGGAAGGAATGGTATCGCTTGAGTTTGCCCTCTGGTATGTCTTCCAAGAGGCCTTCCAGGTCCACAAGCAGGAGGCCTTCTCTGATGGCTTCTGTTCGCAGACTCTCCAGGTCTCAGGTCTGGAGCCCCTCTCTGTCCTCTTGTGGGGATTCCGGGGGGCAGTTTCACTACTGGGCAGCTCTTATGGAGTAGTGGGTACAGCGTCTGGCTCGTTTGCCTCTTCAGTTGGTCTGGTTCTGGGTTCTTTGGGCATAGGCTCTTTGGACTCATACCTGGGGCATTCAAGCGGGGTAGAGCGTTTCGCTCCGTCAACGGATTCTAATTCCTTGCCGGTGACTGCGCCGCCAACGCTGGTTCCACTCGCTGTACCCCTTGCAGAATCTTTCTGCAGGGCCCGGCTCAGGTACTCCAAAATGGTGTCGGTCTTGGTGCTGGGTTGGGCCTTTGGGGCACCATTTCCAGCTTCCACTGCCTTTAAGTTCTTCAGCAGCACCGCCCTGGTATCGGCTGCCTCAGTGCCGTTGCTGGGTCCCTCGGGGCAGGTGCCGGTTCCAGTGCTGGCACCCCCTCCAGTGCCAATGTCACCTGTTTATCCATTTCCTAGACCCAAACTAGGTGTGTCTGGGTCCACCCCCTTCCCACCTCCTCTTTCCGAAGACAAGTTGGAATGGGATGAGTCTGACCCCAACCTCATTCTTTCACAAGGTGAGGATGATGACACTTTTTTACACTCTGGAGAACCAAGCTCCAGTACCCGCTCTGCTCCCTTAGGAGGACCCATCCTTTCAAACCTTTCTGAGAAACATGCAGGCAACCTTGCTCTGGAGATTTCTGCTCCTGATCTAGGTAGGTGGTTACATTTGGAATGGCTTCATGTTCCTAACATGCCTGTTAACTTCACACCTCCAGTTCCTTCAACTTTTGAAACCCTTTCAGAGGCGATGTGGGCAAAGTCTGCTTCCATTCCTTCTGTCTCTAAACAGTTGGACCGTAGGTATATTCCTCCCAAGGATAGACCTATCTTGGTTTCCCAGCCTATTGCAGATAAAGTTGTTATCCCTGCTGAAAATGACAAGGCTGTTCTCCCTCAGGAGTTTATGACTCAGCCTATCAATAAGAAGTCTCATGTCCAGCCTGGTGGTGCTGAGGGTTAAGGCACTGGATGCCACACCCGGCGACCCGGGTTCAGTGACGGACTGAGGGGGGGTCGGCAGGGGAAGGAGAGGATGGAGCGTCTGGAGGATAGCTCTCCTGTCCCTTGGGAGGGATCCAGGGTTGCTCAGTGTCCTTGCGGCCCCCTGATGGAGATCGGGGGCGTTGCAGGAACACCAGCCAGTGTAAAGGGCGGTGTGCAGCAGACACCAGCAGGGTAGCCATGTGCAGGTGTTGTTGCATGCTGCACTCCCAGGGGAGAAATCCAAGAAAAAAACCCGTCCTTGGGGATAGGCGATGGCACCTTGCCCCGCCGAGCCCCACTCCGTCTCCGGGCTTCTCTCTCCACCAGGCTGACTGCCCAGCCGGCACGTTAGATTATAGATAGAGCACCCTGGGTGAATAGGGCGGACCCACCTCGGGGGGTGCAGAGCCGGGGGGTCTGCCGGGCTGGTGCGGGGTGGAGGAGAGCTTCAGGTAGGAAGTAGAGCTCGCGAGTGCGGTGGATGCCCGAGAGAGTTCCCCGTAGCGACAGAGAAGAAAAAGAATGTACCAAAGAAATAAGGAGTCTCATAAGAATGACACCATGGGAAAAAGGACTTTTGCAGAAGCCACTTTTAATATGTGAAGAGTCAGTTATCAAGGACATTTTTCTCAGTAGGAATATGTCCTTTGGAACTCCCTTAAGTCTATTGTGGAGTGCTTGCCAGAGTCTGACACTAAACAAAAGATCCTGCAGTCTGTCACTCATGGTGTAGAATCTAACAGTCATCAATTGAAAGCAGCCGTGGTTGCATATGACACTACCTCCCGTTCTGCCGCTGCTGGAATCTGCATGAGGAGACATTCCTGGCTTTGGGACTTCAAGGTTTTCCTCTGACACCCAGCAGCAAGTCATGAATGTCCCCATTGATGGCACCTACTTGTCTGGCCAGCAAGTAGAACAGTCTCTCGAGGCCTCACAGAAGACTATGACGACCATCAAATCTGCTAGAGGGAAGGGCTGTCAGTTCTTTGGCAACAGGCAGTCCTTTCGTGGATGAGGCCAGGCCAAGCACTAATCTCCTCAGCTGCGAAAGAAAATGCAACGGAAAGAACAGGCCCTGAAAGTGTCCGGTGCCACCCTGTAAAACTCTGGCCCCGACTCTGCCTCAGCTGCCAGAGGCAGACCTCTCCTACCCAGTGGGGGGGACTTCTGATTCAGTTTTACCATCATTGGAAGTCCATCACCACAGACAAATGAGTTTTACGGATCATCAGAGAGGGATACCTGCCGAACTTTTCAGTAATCCCTACGGATTATCCTCCCAGGAAGCAGCACCCCCTCTCAGCTGCCTTGTCGGACCTTCTTGTCATGGAGATTGCAGGCTTCTTGAGCAACAGGGCAGTGGAAGTAGTGCCAGTAGAAGCAGAGCGCAACAGAGGCTTCTACTCCCATTACTTCCTCATTCCAAAAAGTCAGGGGTCATGCACCCCATTCTTTTTTTTGAAATTTCTTTTTATTCAGAAGATTTTGTACAGTACTACACTTAGCACAGTACTTTTAGGCAGAAGATACATGGATTGTATTCAGCTTACAAGCAATCAGAGCATGTTTAATAAGATTCAAAGAGACATTTAATAAAATTTGATTGTCTCCTGGGTGAAGCCTAAGGTCTCATATTTGATGTAGGAGCAGGTTTGGGCCAGGGCATACCATAGATTACCAACCCATAACAAAGTTAATAGATTTAGAGAGCCAAATCTAGATTTTGGGAGGAAACATATTGAGACCATGAATTCCATTTTCGACCTTGTATTATGGAGTTTCCCCGAAGCTCCAGATTAAAAGTCTCAGCTTTATAAATTTCTGACATTATTTGTCTCCAATTATGTATTGTGGGGATCTGTGTTTTCATCCAACATCTCGTGATCGCTTTCACGGCCACAAAACATAGCGGGAGTATAGTCTTTTCCCGGGAGGTCCGGTTAGATCCCCAAAAGGAACTGTTCAACTGTTAATTCAGTAGGTTCCAAAATCAGAATGGACAGTTCACCCTGGAAAGTTAACCAGAACGGCATGAGATATGGGCAGGTCCAAAAGATATGAGAAAGGGTGGCCGGAAGACATCCACACTCCCTCCAACACCTGCCATATGTGTCTGGGAGATACTTCATGAGGATTGAGGGGGCCCTAAAATATCTCAAGCGACACTCCCAAGCAAACTCCCTCCAATATGGGGATGAGGTTGATTTTTATCTCAACCAATGCAATTTTAAGTCATATTTCTTGGGAAATTTGTAGTTGTAGGTCTCTGTTCCAAGCAGACAGCGTTAAAAGTGTAGTATTAGAGAGTCCAGCTTGTAATTCAGAGTGTATCTGACCAGTTATATGTGACTCTAGTCTCCCCTCAATGCCATCAATAAATAGTTTCAGAAGTTTTGAGATTGGGGAAGGAGTTTTAGGGGATATTACTTTATTTCTAAGAAGATGGTTCCGAACTTTGAAGTATCTGAAAAGGTCCGAGGCTCTTAGGGAAAACTGAGATTGTAGTTCATCAAACGAGATAATGCCTTCATGTGAGAGAAACTGGTAAATGTGAGAGAGGCCCAATGATCGCCATTGTGAGAAGGCCTGGTCCATACTGTTAGGAACAAAGTTCTCATCTTGAGATATTAATTTACAGAACTCAAATATCTGTTGGATAGGGCCTGCTTTTCTCAATTGTTTCCAAAGCTGATACGTTTGGGCCGTAATGTCGGTGAGAGAAGAGGGAGTTAAGGAGTTATCGTCTGTGGAAAACAAGATTTTATTGATATCGTGTAGGTCGTTAAGGTGGAATTCCATGTACTTCCAGGGAGAATTATACAAAGATGTTAACCATAGTACAAGGATTCGAAGAAATGCTGCTTGTGCATATAGGAGGAAATCTGGGAGGCCCAGCCCACCCTGTTTAGGGGATAATTTAAGAGTGGAAAGTCTAGTCCGGGGTCGATCCTTCCCCCAAATAAAATCCTGGATCATTTTGTTCCATGAAGTGAAGTAAAATTTGGATGGGAAGTAAGGAATGGTCTGGAATAAGTAAAGTATACGTGGAAGGATATTAGTACGCAATATTAGAATCTTTTGGTGTAAAGAGATGCAATAGGAGGACCACTTGTTTAGGTCTGATTGTATTTGAATCGTTAGGGGTTCATAGTTAGAAAGTTCAATAACTCCTGGGTCATGTGTAAGATGGATCCCCAGGTATCTTATTTTAGTGGTCCTCCATTTAAATGGAAATACTTTTCTGATCTGGGGAGGGAGGGAATAGTTAAAGGATAATATTTCTGTTTTGTTTATGTTCAATTTAAATTCAGCTAGTTTCTCGAATTGGGCAAATATTTTCCAGGCTGCTCAGATCGAGTTTGAGGGGGATAACAATGTTAGCATGATGTGTCATGCACCCCATTCTTGACCTCCAGAAACCTGAACAAGTTTCTGCACGGAGAGAAGTTCAAGATGGTCTCCTTCGGGACCCTACTGCCACTTCTCAAGTCCCAGAATTGGTTGGCCTCACTGGACATGCAAGATCCCTACCAACATACTCTGATCCATCCCAGCCACCACAGATTACTCCACTTCAATATTGCCAATTCAGAGTCCTGCCCTTTGGGCTATCCTCGGGACCTCGAGTCTTTACAAAGTGCTTTGTAGATCTTCCTGGACATAAAGTCTCCACCACTCATTCACACTAGTGGGACTATGCTGAAGGCACTAGGACCAGTGGGAGCCAAAAATCTTCAGGAGGGCCAATGCCAAGGTAGGACCGTGCATGGGCAGCACCACAAGGCTGGCTCGCACCGTATAGGCTATCTCCGTGTCGACCCTTCAACTGCCTCAGTTTCTTTTTTCCTGCCATCGAGTGCGCTCCAGTGACAACATCGTTCACCCGCCGGGAGTCAAATAGCAGCATAGTCGTTCAGTATTTTATTAGTATATTTATTACCTAGCCTACCTAGACTTTAGCAAGGCATTTGACACAGTCCCGCAAAAAAGATTAATAATCAAGTTAGCCAGCCTGGGAGTGGGTCCCAGGGTGGTAGTCTGGGTAGCAAACTGGCTGCACAATAGGACACAGAAGGTAATAGTGAATGGAACACGTTCTGATGAAAGGGAGGTTACTAGTGGAGTACCTCAGGGCTCAGTACTGGGTCCAGTCCTCTTTAATGTCTTTATAGGTGACATTGCGGAGGGCCTGGAAGGAAAGGTATGCCTCTTTGCGGATGACACAAAGATCTGTAACAGAGTTGATACAAGGGGGAGTAGAAAGGATGAGAAGGGACTTGGTAAGGTTGGAGGAATGGTCAGACATATGGCAACTTAGATTCAATGCAAAGAAGTGCAAAGTAATGCACCTGGGAAATAAAAATCCAGGAGAAGAGTACACAATAGCAGGGGAGGTACTACCGACAACAATAATGGAAAGGGATCTGGGTGTAGTCATATCAGATGACCTAAAGGTGGGTAAGCAATGTGAGAAGTCAGTAAGGAGAGCCAGGGGGATACTGGGATGCATATGGAGGGGCATCACAAGTAGAAAAAGGGAAGTGGTTATCCCTCTGTACATACAGTTGGTGAGACCCCATCTGGAGGACTGTGTGCAGTTTTGGAGACCTCATCTACGCAAGGACATAGACAGGATGGAAGTAGTCCAGAGGAGGGCAACTAAAATTGTGCAGGGTCTACATCAGAAACCATATGAAGAGAGACTGAGAGAGCTTAATATGTATACCCTTGATGAAAGGAGGGACAGGGGGGACATGATAGAAACTTTTAAGTACCTCAAGGGAATCAACAAAGTCCAGGAGGATAGCATCTTTCAGAAAAAGAGATGTGTAAGAACAAGGGGGCACAATTTAAAGTTAGAGGGGGGACGGCTCAGGGGTAATGTGAGGAAATTCTTTTTCACGGAGAGAGTGGTGGACGCATGGAACCGCCTTCCTGGAGAGGTTGTGGGGTCTAAAACAGTGGAGGAATTCAAACATGCATGGGACAGACATAAGGCAATTATAGCAGGGGTTGCAAGAAGTAGGCTGTTGGTTAACTAGAATCTGCAGCTTATCCAATAGGTAGGGAAATGGGCAGACTGGGTGGGCCAAGTGGTCCTTATCTGCTGTCAAAGTCTATGTTTCTATGTTATTCATTCATCTATTTATTTATTTATTTAAAAAGTATTCATTTAACGGAGAAAAGAAGTCTTCTTCAGCCCACCTTTGAAGGAGTTGTCCATGAACAGGGCCGGTGACGGTAGGGAGACTTCACTTGAAAGCTGTTTTAGTAGCAGGGCTGGGTCCAGTCTACCGTCCTCTTTGGAGGGGAGGGTCTCACCATGGGCAGTCCGGTGCTTGGGAGGAAGGGTGGTCCTCCCAAAAGCACAAAAGGAAGCGGGCCCGTTCTTGATCGAGGTCGGGAACCCAGCACTGCTCGGCCTCGAGCTCTTCTTCCTCCCACTAGTCGAAGAAGAAGTGAAGGAGGATGGTGTGGTACCCGAGGACTGGAGGAAGGCAGATGTGATTCCCCTTCACAAAAGTGGGACCAAGACAGAGGCAGGAAACTACAGACCTGTCAGTCTGACCTCTGTGGTAGGGAAAGTGATGGAGTCGCTTCTGAAGGAAAGAATAGTTGAGTACCTAGAAGCCAGTGGCGCACAGGACCCAAGGCAGCATGGGTTCACAGCGGGAAGGTCATGTCAGACTTAATCTAATAGATTTCTTTGACTGGGTGACCAAAGTAGTAGACCAGGAGGGGCTGTGGACATGGCCTACCTAGACTTTAGCAAGGCATTTGACACAGTCCCACAAAAAGATTACTAGTCAAATTAACCAGCCTGGGAGTGGGTCCCAGGGTGGTAGCCTGGGTAAAACATTGGCTGGACAACAGGACACAGAGGGTAATTGTAAATGGAGTCCACTCTGAAGAAAGGGGTTACTAGTAAAATGCAGGGTTCAGTATTGGGTCCAGTCCTTTAATGTCTTCATCAGTGACATTGCAGAGGGACTGGAAGGAAAAGTATGCCTTTTGCAGATGACACAAAGATCTGCAACAGGGTTGATACACAAGGAGGCGTGGAAAGGATGAAAAGGGACTTGGCAAGGTTGGAGGAATGGTCAGAAGTATGGCAGCTAGGATTCAATGCAAAGAAGTGCAAAATAATGCACCTGGGAAACAAGAACCCAGGGAAGAATACACAATAGGTGGGAGGTAGTAACAACAACAAAAAGGAAAGGGACCGGGTAAATTGTACAGATGACCTTAAGGTTAGCAAGCAATGTGAGAAAGCAGTAGGGAGGGCTGGGGTATACTGGGATGTACAGGAGAGGCACCATCAGCAGAAAACAGGAAGTTGTTATCCCTCTGTACAGACAGTTGGTGAGACCCCATCTGGAGTACTGTGTCCAGTTCTGGAGACCCCATCTCCGCAAGGACATAGACAGGATAGAGGTGGTCCAGAGGAGGGCAACTAAAATGGTGCAGGGTCTGCAAGAGAAGCCATATGAGGAGAGACTAAAGAGCTTAATATGTATACCCTTGAGGAAAGAAGGAGAGGGGGACATGATAGAAACTTTAAGTACCTCAGTGGAATCAACAAAGTCCAAGAGGGTAGCATCTTTCAGAAAAGAGACTTGCAAGAACAAGGGACACAATTTAAAGATAGAAGGAGGGCGGTTCAGGGCAATGTGAGAAGTATTATTTCACAGAGAGGGTAGTGGATGCATGGAACAGCCTTCCTGAGGAGGTTGTGGGGTCTAAAACTGTGGGAGAATTCAAGAATGCATGGGACAGACATAAGGCAATTTCTTGTGGGGGGTAGGAAGAAATAGGCTGTTGGTTAACTAGGCTCTGAGGCCTATCCTGTAGGTAGGGAAATGGGCAGACTAGATGGGCCTAGCGGTCCTTATCTGCCGTCAAAGTCTATGTTTCTATGTTACCACTCGAGGTTGCCGTCTGGTACATCTGCACGGAGCTTGCCAGTAGCGGGAGACAGGAGGCCAACCCCGGCTCTCTTGGGGTTCCTAGCGGCCGCATTCCTTGGCTCTGGAGTCCCTCCCCGCCCCCTGGTGGGGTCTTCTGGTGAGCAGTTTCATCATTGGGCCACTCTTATGGAGCAGTGGGTCCGGGGGTTGTTCTGAATGCCCTTGCCTGCGGACCCGACTCTGGGGCCTTCGGGCCTGGGGGCCGTGGACCCGTGGGTGGAGCGGTTGGGTCAGCCTGGTCATGCGACACCTTCTTCGGTGCCGTCAACACCGCTCCTTCGTGCTTTTTCTCCTCACAGAGCTGTGGCGCAGGGGTTAGCACAGGTACTGTCTTCTCCTATTTCTTTTCATTCTTTCAGATCTCCAGCTTTGGGTACCCCGGCATCGGGTTTAGGGACCCCAGGCGATCAGCTGGCACCAGTTGCGGCGCCGTCCTTGGCTCCAGCCGTGGCAGCAGCACTTCTGGTGCTGCGTACTGCCTCAGCACCATTGTCAGCACTGCCGTGGGTGCCAGGGTTTTCGATTCTGATTCAGGGAGCACCTCCTCCTGCTCTTCCTCCTCGTTTTCCCTTCCATACTATCTTTTCTGGGTTAGTAGGAGACTATATTGAGTCAGATCCTAATCTATGATTAGGGGATGATCTGGATGAGGATTCATCCTTTGGAGTGGAAAGCAAGCCCTCCATTTCAGCAGAGCCTTTGGTTGAGGACCTTTCTTTTAAGTCTCTTCTGAAGAATATGAATTCCACCCTTTCTCTTCAGACTTCTGAGGTGGATCCTGGTAAACTTTTACGCCTTCAATACGAACATAGGAATGTGCCTGTAGAAACAGACCACCCGGTCTGTCTAAGTCTGCTTGAGTGTGTAGCCAACACCCCTAGTTTGCAGTTGCCCCACCTCCCCTCTCCTCTGTCATCCCACTGCCACCCCCCCCCCACCAGTGTCTACATGTTCCTGAAATTCCTGTGAAATTGACACCACCAGTGCTACCCTCTTTCATGAGACTTTCACAAATGGTGTGGACAAACTGACGCTCATTCCTTCTGTGACTAAGTCCATAGACAGGAAATATGCTCCCCATAAGGATAGGCCAGTCCTTGCCTCTTAAGTCTTTGTGGATGCCATAGTAGTCTTGGCGGAGAATGACAAAGCTGTTCTTCCCTAGGAATCCAAGGCCTGTCCAGTAAATAAAAAATCCCATAAAACTGACACTCTGGGGATGCGAGTGTTTACTGCTACTATCATAGGCATGTGTGTTGCTAGCTATCAGGGCTATTTCTCTTAGTAGAAGTAAACCCTCTGGCATTCGTTTAAAGAAACTGTAGAGGCTCTTCCAGAGTCGGATGTTAGCTCGGAGCTTCTGTAGACCATTACTAGAGGCATCGAGTCCAACAATCAGCAACTTAAGGCGGCTATGGATACCTTTGACACTGCTTTTAGAGCAGCAGTGGCCAGGATATGCACCCAGCATCACTCATGGCTAAGGACGTCGGGATTCACTAATGATGCTCAATGGAGAGTCATGAATTTTCCATTTGGTGGTGTTTAACTGTTTGACCCACAGGTGGAGCAGGCACTGGAGGCCACTCAGAAAACTAGGACTGCTGTTAAGACGGCCAGACTGGTCCCTGCCATCCCTCAGCGGGGCAGAAACCACCTTCAGTTTCATAACCGTCAGTCCTTTCGTGGTAAAGGACGAGGGGCTTTTACCAAGAACCAAGCCCCTCAGCCACAAGAGAAAATGCAGCAGAAGGCACAGGGCCCGAAGATGCCCGGCGCCACCCTCTGAAGAACCGGCCCATGTCCCACCTCAACTGCCTGAGGGGGACTCCTCTTTGGCGGTAGGGGGGCGGTCTGACTCAGTTTTACAACCAGTGGAAGTCCATTACATGGGAGGCAGTATAGGTGCAGTGGTCTAAGGCTCTGAGCTGCAAATCTGGTGACATCCAGCAGACCAGACCTGGGTTTGAATCCCACAGCTTCCACTTGCAGACTGTGTGACCTTGAGCAGGTCACTTAACTTCCCTGTGCTCCCAGGTCGCACCTGTAAAAAAGCTTTCAGCTTAATGTGCTAGTCCTGGTTAAACAACTAACAAAAAAAACAAAAACAAATGGGTCCTCAGGATAATTCAAGAGAGATGCTCTCTAAATTTTTCGGAGACCTCTCCGGATCGTCCACCCAAATGGCAGCCCAGACTGTCTACCACTCAGTCAGACCTCCTTACTTCCGAGATTCAGGGCATTCAGAACAACAGGGCAGTATAAGTGGTTCCGCAAGCCAAATGGGACACGGGTTTCTACTTCTGTTACTTCCTAGTTCCAAAGAAAACAGGTGGTATGCACCCTATTCTAGTCCTAAGGAAATTAAACAAATTCCTGTTCAAAGAGAAATTCAAGATGATATCACTAGAAATGCTCCGATCTCTGATTCATCAAAATGATTGGCTGGCATCTCTAGACATGCAGGATGCCTACTAACACATCCCAGTGCACCCAAGCCACCACAGGTACCTATGTTTTGTTGCTCTGGGCCAGCACTATCAATTCAGAGTTCTGCCCTTTGAGCTATCCTTGGCGCCATGAGTCTTTACAAAGTGCTTTGCAGTACTCGCAGCGCATCTCAGAAAACTCAGAATTCAAGTGTTCCCGTACCTGAATGATTGGCTCCTAGCAAGCTCCTCCAGGCATGGGGCACAGGAAGCAGTTTCCACGGCTTTCAAGTTCCTCACATCCATGGGAGTTCTCCTGAACCTGGAAAAATCACAGCTTCAACCCTCCCGAGAACTTCTCTTCATAGGAGTTCTTCTGGACACCTCCAGGACAAGAGCCTTCCTCCCAGAAGACAGGAGAAATGACATTCTCCAGATGGCTTGCTTCATCAAGGAGAACAGCTCTGTTCAAGCTCTCTCGATGCAGTGGATGCAGGGTCTCATGGTGTCGTCTGTGTTTATGGAGCCCCTGGCCCGCTTGCACATGAGAACCACACAATGGAGCCGGCCCGGTGGCGCTGAGGGTTAAGGTGCTGGACGCCACACCGGCGACCCGGGTTCGGGAATGGACTCGGGCCACTGGGGGCTGGCAGGGGAGGGGGAGGACTGAGTGTCGGATGACTGCTCTCCTCTTTCTGGGGTGGGTAGTGGGGCTTGCATCGCCCTGTAGCGGCGACTGGTGGAGGCCAGCCGCACTATAAGTGGCATTCAGTAGCAAGGGGGGAGAGCGTGGCCGGCATCAGCACTAAGTGCTTGGATGCCATTACACGTACGGCTCTCCATTGAGAGAAAAAAAAAAGCGGAAAATGCAGAGGGCGATCTTCGAGTCTGATGGCCGCACCTTGCACCCCGGAGAGACCTGAGAGGGGCGCATACCCAGTGGGTGCGAAAGCGATAATGGCCGGCCCACTGGGGGAGCGGGTTCGTGTGGCTCACACGCATGACCGGGTCTGGGGGTGCAGGGCCGGCAGCCGGAGATCATGTGGGGCTGCTCTGCCAAGGAGTATAAACAGTAGTAAGATAAAAAAAGAACCACACAGTGGATACTCAGCACTCAGTGGTCTCCAACCATGCATGCGCAGTCCTTCCACATCAGGGTGACGGAGCCTCTAATGAGGTCACTCACCTGGTGGACTCGGGAGGACAGCCTTCTCCAAGGTTTTCCCTTTGCCCCACTGGAGACGCAGATCACCATCACCACAGATGCATCTCTGACTGGTTGGGGAGCTCACTGTCAGGATCTCCATACCCAAGGCCTGTGGAGTCAGGACAAGTCCCAGCTGCATATAAATGTCCTGGAGATGAGAGCTGTCCTATATGCTGTCTGAGCCCTGAAGGATGTCCTTTATCACAAGGTAATTCTCTACTTCAGACGGACAACAAGGCAGTGATGTACTACATCAGCAAACAGGGTGGAGCACACTCTTACCCTCTGTGCAGGGAAGCCATGAGAGTGTAGGAATGGTGTCTCGCCACAAAGCCCTAATCCAAGCAGTCTACCTGCCAGGAACTCAGAACGATCTGGCAGATCACCTCAGCAGAACGTAGGTGGATCCACACAAATAGTCTCTTGACTCAAACATTGTGCAATCGCTATTCGAAGAGTGGGGCACTCCAGACCTGGACATTTTTGCATCCCCACTCAACCCAAAACTACCTCTATTCTGCTCCAGAAATCCAGAACCTGGCATTTTCTGTCAGGATGCATTCAGACTGCAGTGGACAAGACACTTTCTGTACGCATTTCCTCCTCCTCCCTTAATTCAGAGGGTGCTGCTGAAACTGGAGGCACAGGAGTGCAGCATGATTCTCATCGCCCCATACTAGCCTCGTCAGATATGGTTTCCATTAATCAACAGATTATCGGAGGTTCCACCGAGACAACGTCCACTTCAAACAGACCTCTTGAGCCAGGGTCCGGTGGTCCATCGCAGCCTGCGGTCTCTTCATCTCCATGCCTGGCTCCTGAGGAGATAGAAGTGGGGTAGGTTCAAGCATCTCTCTGAGAATCTCAGACATCCTCCTAGCAGTGCGTAAGCCATCCACTAGGAAGACCTACACGGCAAAGTGAAAATGATTTTCCACTTGGTGTGCAAAGCCATCCCTAGAGCCATTCACTTGCTCACCAAACAAGGTGTTAGAGTACCTTCTAGTCCTGTTGAATGCAGGATTGCAATACTCGATGATGAAGGTGCATCTTTGTGCGATTTCGGCCTACCATGAGCCTATCCACAGAATGTCGGTGGCTCAGCTACCCTTAGTTAAGTGATTCCTTAAAGGTATCCTGCACATCAGACCACCAGTCAGAAGACCGGTAGCCGCTTGAGATATCGAGCTTGTGCTAGACATGTTCACTCGTAAACCATTTGAGCCTCTAGCAACCTGCAACTTGAAGTTTCTGACCTGGAAGGCTGCCTTCCTTGTGGCCATTAGCTCTGCTCAAAGGGTCTCTGAAATACATGCCCTGGTCACACACCCCCACCCCCCACCCCCACACCCCGTACACAGTATTTCATAATCAGAACTCCTCCTAAATTCCTTCCCAAAGTAGTCTCGGAATTCCACCTGAACCAGCCTTGGTCCTTCTGACCTACTTTGCAATCTTTCAGAATGAAAGAGATCACACCCTACATTCTTTGGATGTAAAAAAGGTTTTGCAATTTTACATTGCCAGAACAAAAGAGATTCGCAAATCCAAGCAACTCTTTGTCTCATTCAGCATGGCCTGGCTGGGTCAGCCTGTTGCCATCAGATGCATTTCAGCATGGCTGGTAGCACATCTCTGCCATTGCTATTCAGTGGCACAGATCAAGCTGGAAGGCAGGGTGTACGCCCACTCTACCAGAGTGGTTGCAGCATCTCTGGCAGAAATTCAGAACGTGCCCATTGCAGACATCTGAACGTGCCCATTGCAGACATCTGCAATGCGGCCACTTAGAGCTCTGTGCACACTTTTGTGAAGCACTATGCCCTGGATGTCCATACCAGACAGCATCCTTCCTTTGGCAGGACAATCCTTAATGAACTTCTGCCCTGAGTGAGCGCCTTTCTCCTGCCGTCCTTCTCTGGATTGTTTTAGCTCGGTACTCTCCCACTAGTATGAATGAGTGGTGGAGACTTTATGTCCAGGAAGATATGAAAATTACATACCTACTGTAATTCTTGTTCTTGGATGAAGTCTCCACTGCTCATTCACACCCCCCACCATTCCCCAAGCTCACTCATCATGTTTTTGGTCTTCACTCCCTTTGTTGGCTAGGGTGTGAAGATACTGTTGAGTTGACCCTTCTTACACGGGTCATACAGACTATCTTATGTCTGGGATAGGTTCGTTTACGCTGCACCTCCTCTGTAAAAAAGGTACTGAGGCGGTTGGAGGGTCGACGCCAAGATAGCCTATACGGCGCGAACCAGCCTCGTGGTGCTGCACATGCACAGTCCTTTATCATCGCTGGCCTTCTTGAAGATTTTTGCCACCCACTGGGTTCTAGCGCCTCCGGCGTAGTCCCACTAGTGTGAATGAGTTGTGAAGACTTCATCCAAGAAGATCAAGAATTACGGTAGGTATGTAATTTTCACATCCTTATTCTCAGGACAGACTTACTGACTCAGGGTCTCCTGGTCCATCCCAACCTGCACTCCCTTCACCTTCAGACCAGGCTCTTGAAGAGATAGAAGTAAAAGGGTACAAGGTATCTCATAGTGTCTCTGAAAATGTTTTATCTGCCCATAAACCTTCCACTAGGAAGACTTGCACAGCCAAATGGGAAAGATTTTCCATATGGTGCTCCAAAACCTGCATGGACCCCTTTGGGTGTCCACCCTGGCAAGGTTTGGAGTCATTGCTGAACCTTTCTGATGCTGGCCTACTGTGGTTCACTGTTTAAATCCACCCACTTGTATGCTATTTCTGCATACCACAAGCCCATCAGAACCCTCTGCCTGGCACAGCTGCCACTCTTCAAGAGGTTTCTTAAGGGTATCTTACAGCAAAAGACTACCCGTCAAGAAGCCAGTAGCTACCTGTGCTGGATGTGCTCACCCGCAAGCCTTTTGAGCCCCTTGTGACTTGTGATCTAAGTTTTGCCTTGGAAAGCAGTTTTTCTAGTGGGTATGACTTGTGCTCGCAGAGTGTCTGAAATCCATGCCTTGGGCACAGACCCTTCTTGTACTGTTTTCCACAAGGACAAGATAGTTTCTGCATACACCCTAAGTTCCTACCTAAAGTGGTATTGGAGTTCCATCTGAATCAGTCAGTTGTGCTGCCTACCTGCTTTGCCAAGTTCCAGAATGAAGGAGAGCGCATTCCCCATTCTCTGGATGTTAAGGGAGTCCTTACCTTTTACCTGGACAGAACTAAGGACTTCAGGGAATCCAGACAGCTGTTTTGTCTCCTTCGATCCCAACCAAATGGGACAACCTGTTACAGTCAAGTGCATTTCTGCCTAGCTTGTGAGCTGGCTGTGCCACTGCTATGCCATGGCATGGGTCAAGCTTGAAGGTCAGGTACATGTCCACTTAGAACAATTGCCATGTCCCTAGCCAAGGTTCCCTCTGTGTCTGTCAATGATAGTTGCAGAGCTGCAACTTGGAGCACAGTACACACTTTTGTTAAGCACTGTGCCCTGTATGTCCATGCCAGGCGGAATGCCACCTTTGGCAGGACAGTCCTCAATAGATTATTATCCTGAGTGAGGCCTTGACTCCTACCACCATAGTCCGGGGGATTTTGTCTGAGCTTTGTACTCTGACCCACGAGTGTGAATCATTGGTGAAGATTGATATCTGGAAGATATGAAAATTATGTACTCACCGTAATTCTTGACCTCCTAGGAATTTCTTCATCATCGACTCACGTGCCCATCCCCCATCCTCCAGGCTCACTCTGGTCTATTTTATTGTTACTGGTTTGTTGACCCTTCTTATATGGCTCACCAGTGCTATCTTATGCCTTTCAGTTAAGTGGATAAGTACTTGTTCAGTTATGCTGCACCTCTTCAGTAAAAAAAGGCATTGAGACATTTGAGTGCTGGTGTTGCGGTAAGCCTTATGCTGCAGGCTCCCTCTTACGGCAGCATGCGTGCGTGCAGCTTGCTTCGGCGCCAGGTCTTCTGAAAAGTTCTGGCTCCCTTGGGGTCCTAGTGCTTTTGATTAACACCCACCCATGTGAATCATTGATGAAGATATTCATAGAAGATCAGAATTATGGTGAGTATTTAATTTTCCATTTCCTATGTTGACAAAAATAGGAAAAGAGGGAAAAAGTCATTATTGGAGAATGGTGCCCTGTGGGCCAGCGTGGGCACCACCTTACAGCATGTCAAAAAAAAGCTGTTCCAGAAGATAATGGCCCATAGGCAGACAAGGAAACATTTCGGGAACAAACATCTTAATAGTTGCACATAAGAAATTGGGCACAAGAGATATAGATACCAAAGCAGCCTGCAGTAAAGTCAAACACAAAAAGCTACAGCATGTAACACTGAGAGATCTCTGCTAATGTGAGAAAGGGGGTCCCACACCCCCCTTCCCTGCCATTAAGCATCTGCTTAAACCATCCCCTGTAACCTCCTGCTGCTGTTTCTAACAGTCTGTCAGTCCTACGTCCCTTTCTACTAAATGTTTTCACAATATACGTCAAGTACGTATTTTTACATCCCACTATATCTCTCCTTTCACTGCAGGGATTTATTTAACTCTAAAAATTGATTAGCGTTTTGCTCATAAAAGTGCTAAATCTTTGTGAAAATGCATAGCTCTTGCCTCAGTGTGTTTAACAAACACAGCACTTCTAGAAAATCTATATAAATACTTTCTGTACGGTTAGTATAGTCCCAAGAAAAAAACTGCTAATCAATTATTTAAAACCCTGCACTGCCATTCCTTATCTGACACAAATGTCTACCACTTCTGTTTTGTTTTTTCTTATTTACTCTGTGCTTCATGTCATCCTGATGAAACCTGTTATGCACTACTATGTATGTATTACTGTACTACCTAATAATGTACTTTGTATTTTGCATAAACTGTGTTTTTATATTGTATTATTGTACTACCTAATAATAATGTATTTTGCAAAAACTTTGTTTTTACATTCTATTATTGTACTACCTAATAATGTACTTTGTATTTTGCATAAACTGTGTTTTTACATTGTAAGTCCCTTTCTCCCTTTGTGACATGGTGGAACCATGGAATAGGACCCTGTCCCAGTTGTTATAGAAAGAGTTTGAATGCAGGGATCTGTTTTATTCTCTCTTCTCTGTCTGGTTGCGCAACCAAATTTTCCTGTGAGACCTAGGATTTGATCACCCCGACAGTCTCACAATTCTTTGCCTCTGCTATCTCTCAGTCCTTCCTTGCTGTTTGTTTTTTCCTTCCTTGCATATCTGGTGATGTGAAAATATATGCAAATCATTATGTGGAAATGTAACTGATATTGGGATCCCTTTGTTTAGAAATTATATAGTGTTAATGTTTGAAATGTATATAATTATAGTTTGAGATGAAACATAGAAACATAGACTTTGACAGCAGATAAGGACCGCTAGGTACATCTAGTCTGCCCATTTCCCTACCTACAGGATAGGCCGCAGATCCTAGTTAACCAACAGCCTATTTCTTCCTACCCCCCACAAGAAATTGCCTTATGTCTGTCCCATGCATTCTTGAATTCTCCCACAGTTTTAGACCCCACAACCTCCTCAGGAAGGCTGTTCCATGCATCCACTACCCTCTCTGTGAAATAATACTTCCTCACATTGCCCTGAACCGCCCCCCCCATCTTTAAATTGTGTCCCCTTGTTCTTGCAAGTCTCTTTTTCTGAAAGATGCTACCCTCTTGGACTTTGTTGATTCCACTGAGATACTTAAAAGTTTCTATCATGTCCCCCCTCTCCCTTCTTTCCTCAAGGGTATACATATTAAGCTCCTTTAGTCTCTCCTCATACGGCTTCTCTCGCAGACCCTGCACCATTTTAGTTGCCCTCCTCTGGACTACCTCTATCCTGTCTATGTCCTTGCGGAGATGGGGTCTCCAGAACTGGACACAGTACTCCAGATGGGGTCTCACCAACTGTCTGTACAGAGGGATAACAACTTCCTGATCTTCCTGGACATAAGTCTCCACCACTCATTCACACTAGTGGGATTAGCGCCGAGGCACTAAGACCCATCGAGACAAACTTTTGCTGGAGGGTGCGACGCGAGAGAGGCGCCCTGCAGACGCGCCTGGCGTGAGCAGCGGCTCGGCGGTAATGACCATCTCAGCGACGACCCTCCAACCGCCTTCAGTTCCTTTTTCTCGCTTCGCCGAAAGTGCGCTTCAGTGATGACGCCGTCATTTGTTAGAGTCAAACTTCAAACTAGCGCATAGTTTTCAGTTTGTTTTTGTAACTTTATCACGATAAGTAGTATCGCTTAATTTTATTCTATTTTCGTTAAATTTTCTAATATTTAAATTTACTTGAAGAAGTCTCCGGCCTACTGGGCGGAGTCGACCATGAGCAGGTCAGGTGGCGGTAGGGAGACTCCGTGTAAGCTGTTCAGTCAGCGGGCTGGGTCCGTCAGCCTCCTTCTCCTCAGCGGGGTTCCGACAGCGGTCGTCCGATGCCGGGGATGGTCCCCGCCGGCATAAAATAAGCGGTCGATTCTCGGCACCGTTCGGCCTCGCAGCTCTTCTTCGCCCACAGGTCAAAAAGAGAGGCATCACTCGAGGTCGCCTTCTGGTATGTCTGCGCGATTGACGCTCTGTTATCGTTGCTAGTTGCCGGTCTCCTTCTTCGGAGTCGCCAACTTCCGGTAATCGTCGTCCTTGACATCGGAGCCCTCCCGCCTATAGGTAGGACTCCAGATGAGCAGTTTCATCAGTGGGCCGCTCTTATGGAGCAATGGGCTCGGAGGTTGGTTCTTCTGCCTGGCTCGGTTGCCTCGGAGCCCTCGGGCCCCTCCGGCGATCAGGTAGGGCGGTTGGACCTTCCTAGTCGCGTGGCGCCTTCTTCGGTGCCAGCGACTCCGTGCTTAGGTGTTTCCCCCCCTCACATGGCTGCGGCACAGGGGGCCTCACCGATGCCCTTATCTCCTGTTTTTTTCCTTCTCTAGCTTTCCAGGTTCCTGGGGCTCTTCCGGCGCCTTCCGCTGGGTCTGTTGGCTTGTCGGCGCCGTTTTCGGTGCCGCTGGGTCTTGCGGCGCCACCGGTGGTGCCATTGGATAGGCGCCACCGACGCGGGCGCCGCTCCGCGGGCGCCGTGGCGCTGGGCGTTGCCGGTCGCGCTGCAGGCGTAGTGCTCGCCTGGCGCCGCTGGGGCGCTATGGGTCACGGTAGTTTCGGCGCTGCTGGCGCCTCGTGCCGTGCTTCTTCAGCCTGCTTTTGCCGCTCTCGGCGCTTGGCAGCCCTGGGGACTCTCCTTGTTTTTCTGCTATTTCCTCCTCTCTAATTTTCACTCCTTTCCTGTCCAAACAGTCCTTTCTGGACCATCAGGAGATGATGTTGAGCTGACCCAGACCTTGTTGGGTGATGAAGTGGAGGAAACAGGATCTTTCTTGCTACAGAGCCTTTGGTCGAGGACCTGTCCTTTAAGTCTCTGTTGAAGAACCTGGGATCCACTTCTTCTCTCCAGACTACAGACATCGATCCTGGGAAGATATTAAGACTCCAGTATCTTCATGTTTGAGATCCCTAGGATTTGACTCCTCCATCCAGCTTTCCTTCGAGACGTTGTCTCAAATGGTATGGAATAATCCTGCTCTTATTCCTCAGTGGCTAAATCCATTGATAAGAAGTATTCAGCTCCCAAGGATCGTCCCATTTTGGCATCCCAAGCCTTTGTGGATCCTATTGTAGTCCTGGCAGAGAATGACAACGCCGTTCTTCCTCAAACTACTACATCGACCTATTAACAAAGAGTCTCGTAAGATTGATACTTTAGGTAAGAGAGTCTTTGCTGCCTCCACTCTAAGTATGCGTATTGCCAGTTATCAAGGTTATTTTTCTCAGTATGAGTATATCCTGTGGCACTCTATGAAAAGAATGGTTGAAGCTCTTCCAGATTTGGATTCCAAGTCAGAGCTTCTTCTGACCGTTATTAGAGGTATTGAGTCCAATAACCAACAGGTCAAAGCCGCCATGGACGCTTTCAACGCTGCTTCTCGCTCAGCAGCCGCGGGGATTTGTACTCGGCGCCATTCCTGGCTGCGTACTTCTGGCTTCACGAATGATGCTCAGCAGCAGGTGATGGCGCTGCCTTTGATGGCTCTTTCTTTTTGGCCCTCAGGTGGAGCAAGCCTTAGAGGCCACTCAGAGACTAGATCGGCCATTAAGTTGGCCAGACCTCGCCTGCCCTCCTCGGGGGCATGTGAACAGACGTCAGTTTCATAGTCTCAGTCCTTTCGAGGCAGAGGCAGGAAGCTCCATAAAAGCCAACCTGCCCAACCTCAAAAGAAGATGCAGCAGAGCGCAGGGCCCAAAGCTCCCAGCGCTACCTTATGAGTCGCTGGCCCAAGTTCCATCCACTCTGCCCAGGTGGAACTTTCTCCTCCAGTGGGAGGTCATCTGATGTACTTCTACAACCAGTGGAAGTCCATAACCCGGACAAATGGGTCCTTGGATAATTCATGAGGTTATTCTCTCAGTTTCTTGGAACCCCCAATTATCCTCCCAGACGACAACCCAGGTTGTCAGCCTCTCAGTCAGACCTCCTCACCGCGAGATCCAGGGCCTTCTGAACAACAGGGCAATAGAACTGGTGCCCCGCATCTGCGAAACACAGGGTTCTACTCCATTACTTTCTGGTTCCAAAGAAATCTGGGGATGCGCCTCATTCTAGACCTCAGAAGTTAAACAAATTCCTCCCAGGGAGAAATTCAAGATGATTTCTAGGTACCCTGTTACCCTTGCTGCATCAGCGACTGGCTGGCCTCTCTGGATATGCAGGATGCTTACCAGCATATCCCCGTCCACCCGACCCACCGCAAGTTCCTCAGGTTTGTAGCTTTGGGTTAGCATTATCAGTTCAGAGTCCTGCCCTTTGGGCTATCCTCGGCGCCGCGAGTTTTTACAAAGTGTTGTGCAGTTCTCGCGGCGCATCTCAGGAAAGTCGGACTCTGAGTGTTTCCCTACCTGGACGATTGGCTTCTAGCAAGCCCTTCCGGCCAAGGGACTTTGGAAGCCGTGCAAACGACTTCTCGTCTTCTCACGTCCATGGGAGTTCTGCCAATTTGAAAAATCTCAACTGCAACCTCCCAGAGGCTCCTTTTCATAGGGACGCTTCTAGACACCTCTTCAGCGAAGGCTTTCCTTCCAGAGGACAGAAGACTCGACATATCCTCGAATGGCCCATTACATCAGGGAGAAACAATCGGTTACAGCTCTCGATGCAACGCATGTTGGGTCTCATGGCGCCCTCGGTCTTCACTGTCCCTCCGCCCGACTGCACATGAGAACCACCCAATGGATGCTCTCCACCAGTGGTCCCCGACCTCTCACCCCAGTCTTATCCCATCAAGGTGACGGAGCCCCTTTGAAGGTCTCTCACCTGGTGGTCTCAAAGAGCAATCTCCTGGAAGGATTCCCTTGCTCCCCGGATCATCAGATCTCCATCACCACAGACGCACGCTAATGGGATGGGGAGCTCACTGTCTCCCTCCACACTCAAGGTGTATGGACTCAGTTCGAACTCATCTCCACATAAATGTCCTGGAGATGAGAGCGTGTCCTATGCAATCCGAGCTCTGAAGGATGTCCTTTGTCACAAGAACATTCTCCTTCAAACGGACAACACAGCAGTGATGTATTACATCAACAAGCAAGGCGGTGCTCATTCTTATCCCTTGCAGGAAGCAATGAGGGTGTGGGAGTGGTGCTTGGAGCACAAGTCTCTGATTCAAGCGGTTTATCTGCCAGGTATACAAAACGACCTCAGCAGATCACCTCAGCAGAACGGAGGCAGACCCTCACGAGTGGTCTCGATCCAGCCGTAGCTCGGTCCCTGTTCAGAGAGTGGGGGACTCCAGACCTGGACCTTTTTGCATCCCCACTCAATGCAAAACCGCTCTCTTCTGCTCCAGAAATCCAGGGCCTGGCATTTTCTGTCAGGATGCGTTCAGGCTGGGTGGACAAAACGCTTTACGCCTTTCCACCGCTTCTCTAATCCAGAGAGTACTCCTCAAGTTCGAGTCTCAGGGGACCAAGATGATTCTCATTGCTCCTTCCTGGCCTTGGCAACTATGGTTTCCTCTACTCAACAGTATGTTGGCAGCCTCCGAGACCACTTCCTTTGCAAATCAGTCTTTTGACTCAGGGTTCATTGGTCCATCCTAACCTGAAATCACTTCACCTTCATGCTTGGCTCCTGAAGAGATAGAAGTGAATCGGTTCAACGCTCTCGTAGAGTCTCAGACATCCTTCTGGCTGCTCGAAGCTAGCCACCGAAACGACGCTCCAAATGGAAACGTTTTTTCTCTGGTGTGCAAAATTCTTGGAACCCTTTTCCTGTCCTCCTGGCAAGGTTCTGGAGTATCTTTGGACCTGTCAAACTTAGGTCTTCAGTACTCCACAGTTAAAGTTCACCTTAGTGCCATCTCAGCGTTCCATGAGCCGGTTTCTTCCTTAACTCTGGCTCAGTTACCTATGGTGAAGAGATTTCTTAAGGGGATTCTCCATACCAGACCCCCTGTTAAGCGTCCAGTTGCAGCCTGGGACATTAACCTGGTGCTGGACATGCTCACTCGGAAGCCTTTCGAACCCTTAGCTACCTGTGAGCTAAAATTTCTTACCTGGAAGACTGCCTTCCTGGTGCCATTACCTCAGCCCGCAGGGTCTCTGAGATACATGCCCTGGTTACGGACCCTCCGTATACTGTATTCCATAAAGACAAGGTAGTTCTCCGTGACTATCCTAAATTTCTTCACAGGTTGTGTCAGAATTCCATCTAAACCAACCTCTGGTACTTCCCGCTTACTTCGCTAATTTCAAAATGAAGGGAACGAGTCTCTTCATTCCTTGGATGTTAAGAGCCTTGCGGTTCTATTTAGATAGAACCAGGGATTGTAAGACTCAGCAACTGTTCGTTTCTTTCAGCGACACCCGGCTGGGTCAACCTGTCGCGTAATAGATGCATCTCTTCATGGTTAGTGGCATGCCTTGGTCATTGCTATTCCATGGCTCAAGTTAAATTAGAAGGTAGAGTGTCGCTCACTCTACTAGGGCGATCGGCATCCCTAGTGGAAATTGCAATGTTCCATTGCAGATATGTGCAACGCCGCCACCTGGAGCTCAGTGCATACCTTCGTTAAGCACTATGCTGGATGTTCATGCTAGGCGACATCCGCAGTTCGGCAGAACTATCCTTAATGGGCTTCTATCTTAGACGCGTGAGCTCTGGCTCTGCCGCCCTTTTGGGGATTATCAGCTTGGTACTCTCCCACTAGTGTGAATGAGTGGTGGAGACTTATGTCCAGGAAGATAGGAAATTAGCATCTACCGTAATTCTTGATCTTCTTGGACGAAGTCTCCACCACTCATTCACACGCCACCCTCCATCCCCCGAGCTCACCGCTGTATTGGTCTTCACTCCTCAAATCTTTAGGCCGTGAGGACTTCTTTGCTGACCCTTCTTACACGGGTCACACAGGACTATCTTATGTCCATTTTTAATGTTGGGTTTACTCTTTACGTTAGTTGCGCTGCACCTCCTTGGTAAAAAGGTACTGAGGCGGTTGGAGGGTCACGCTGAGATGGTTATTACTGGCCGAGCTGCTGCTCAAGGGCGCTTCGTGGTCTCATGCGCCATCTCTCACGCCTCACCTCCAGCAAAAGTTTGTTCTCGATGGGTCTTAGTGCCTCCGGCGCTAATCCCACTAGTGTGAATGAGTGGTGGAGACTCGTCCAAGAAGATCAAGAATTACGGTAGGTACGTAATTTTCCTTTTTCTGCTGATGGTGCCTCTCCCTGTACATCCCAGTATACCCCCAGCCCTCCCTACTGCCTTCTCACATTGCTTGCTAACCTTAAAGTCATCTGATATGATTACCCCCAGGTCCCTTTCCTTTTTTGTTGTTACTACCTCCCCACCCATTGTGTATTCTTCCCCTGGGTTCTTGTTTCTCAGGTGCATTATTTTGCACTTCTTTGCATTGAATCCTAGCTGCCATACTTCTGACCATTCCTCCAACCTTGCCAAGTCCCTTTTCATCCTTTCCACGCCTCCTTGTGTATCAACCCTGTTGCAGATCTTTGTGTCATCTGCAAAAGGCATATTTTTCCTTCCAGTCCCTCTGCAATGTCACTGATGAAGACATTAAAAAGGACTGGACCCATACTGAACTCCCAAGGTACCCTCACTAGTAACCCCCTTCTTCAGAGTGACTCCATTTACAATTACCTTCTGTGTCCTGTTGTCCAGCCAATGTTTTACCCAGGCTGCCACCCTGGGTCCCACTCCCAGGCTGGTTAATTTGACTATTAATCTTTTGTGTGGGACTGTGTCAAATGCCTTGCTAAAGTCTAGGTAGGCCATGTCCACAGCCCCTCCCTGGTCTACTACTTTGGTCACCCAGTCAAAGAAATCTATTAGATTCGTCTGACATGACCTTCCTGCTGTGAACCCATGCTGCCTTGGGTCCTGTGCTCCACTGGCCTCTAGGTACTCGACTATTCTTTCCTTCAGAAGTGACTCCATCACTTTCCCTACCACAGAGGTCAGACTGACAGGTCGGTAGTTTCCTGCCTCTGTCTTGGACCCACTTTTGTGAAGGGGAATCACATCCGCCTTCCTCCAGTCCTCGGGTACCACACCATCCTCCCATGATTTATTAAAAAGAGTAGCCAGTGGTTTTACTAGTTCCTCCCTTAATTCTTTTAGAATTCTGGGGTGAATTCCATCAGGACCCATTGCTTTGTCCACCTTCAGTTTTTGGAGTTCTTGCAGAACCCTTTCTTCTGTGAAAGGACTGGGATAGACCCCCCTATCAAGAGTGCTTCTGTTAATTGGATTAGGCACTTCCAGATGATTGCAGAAAGCTATTGGAAACTCAAGAGGTTACCGGAGTGCAATTTTTAAACCTTTTGCAGAAGAGCTGTGGAAAAGGGGCTTCAGGTCAGGCACACTGTGTTCCTGTCTTGCACCTGCCTGAAACATACAAGAACAGGATGCTTGTTAAGAATGGGGGTTGGAAGGACTTATGAGAGAGCTGAGCTGCAGTTGCTTAAAAAAGAGAGAATGGACACAGAGATTGAAGAAAACTCAGATGGACTTTCTCTGTTTTTTTTTTTTTGGTCTTTGCACCTAGTTATACTGAACAAGTTTATTTTTACATTCGCTTGCGTGCATGTGCAAGGAATGTCTTGGGAGAGTAGGACAGTTTGGAGGTGTGACTGTCTTGTGCAATGCACTGCTCCGTTGAGCAGGCATGGCGGTCCTGCACCAATGGATGCGGGTGCTGTGTATGACAGCGGTGGTCTTCACTTCAAAGAAAACCACCGCTGTGTGCTCATAACACCTCACACCCAAAGCTTTGGTGCCACACTGGAGCCCACCCCAGCGTGGCAATCTTGATTTGGCGGCCGGGGTGCCCTATCCCCGTCGGCTCCACGTCCCCAAACAGCTTTCCCTGCTGCCACGCTGGCACCCCCCAGCGTGGAAGCGTCCAGCGTCGCACTGCTGTGTGCCTGGCGCCTCACGCCCCCAGCGCTTTGGTGCCACACTGGGAGCCCACCCCAGCGTGGCAAACCTTGTTTTGGCCGATGGGGTGCCCAATCCCCGCCGGCTCCACGCCCAGCCATCCTTCTGCCACGCCTGGGAGCCCACCCCAGCGCGGCAACGCCCCACTTCGCTCTTTTTAAAAAACTGTAAATTAAAACGGTCCCACGGCGCTCTTCCTGGCCCCTCCCACAACCTGCACCCACCCACTGCGCACCCTGCTCCCCACACCCCCCACCCCATACTTACTCTCCGAGTCCGCACGCATTTACCTTGGGGACCTGAACACGCCTGCACTCTTCAAAGCCGACCGCTAACTGAGGAAATGCCAGTAAGCTGTATAATGGGCTAGATGGGGTTTTTTTCAACTTTGTTGCATATCTCAGGCATTTTTTGGAATTTTTGCACCAAATTTTCAACATGGGGTTTTTGGGACCCCTTCTCATGAATGATGTCACTGTCATGGCGTTATTCAGGCCTGAAGGGTGATTTCGCAGTCACTGCGCGAAATCACCTTTCGGGCCTGATTAACGAAGCGACACTGCCAGCGTTCATAAGATGGGCTCTCAAAAAGCCTATTTTGAAAATTTGGTGGAAAAATTCCTAAAAATGACCGTTTTACGGGCGTACATTGCGCAGTTCTTACGCAGGCTCGTAAGTTTGCGAATTTTCAATATTTTTACTCCAGATTTTCAACATTGCCATTTTACCACACCTTCTTTTGAATAGTACAGCTGTCATTTTTCACATCCTACCTAAAATGTGTTTCCGCCCATGTAGCGCACAGTGGCGCAGTCGGTGTGCAAACTCAATGTATGGGACACATTAAGAAAATCACAGTGACACTGTTCATGAGCAGAGGTCTTAAAATGGCTGTGTTGAAAATTTGGTGAAAAAATTCCTAAAAATGACTGTTTTTACTGAGTGCGCTAGCAGTTCCTACGCACGCCAGAAGTTCTACGAATTTTCAATATTTCCACTCCAGATTTTCAACAGTGCCATTTTACCACACCTCCTTATGAGCAGTACAGCTGTCATTTTTCACATCCTGCCCAAAATGTTTCCACCATGTAGCGCATAATGGCGAGTCGGTGTGTGAACTCAATGTATGGGACACATTAAGAAAATCACAGTGACACTGCTCATGAGCAGAGGTCTCCAAAAGCCTATGTTGCAAATTTGGTGAAAAATGTCAAAAATGATGACATGAGCGTATGCTAAGACTTTTCCACGCGACACTCATAACTTCGAGAATTTGAAATATTTTCACTCCAGATTTTCAACACTACCATTTTTTCACACCTCCTTATGAACAGTACAGCTGAAATTTTTCACATCCTGACTGAAATGTGTTTTTGCACATCCAGCGCACAATGGCGTGGTCAGAGTGAGAAATCAATGCTCAGGACAGATTATGAAAATCACAGTGACACTGTTCATGAGCAGAGGTCCCAAAATGCCTATGTTGAAAATTTGGTGACAAAAGTCCACAAAATGACTCTGTCATGAGCGTTCATTGCGCAGTTTTCATGTACGCTCATAAGTTCGAGGAATTGTTGTATTTTCACTCCAGATGTTCAACATTGCCATCCCTTCACACCTCCCTATGAATGCTACAGCTGTCATTTTTCACACCCTGCCCGAACTGTGTTTTTGCACATGTGGAGCAGAATGGTGTGGTCGCTGTGGGAAATCAACGTTCAGGACAGATTAACAAAATAACAGTGATACTGTTCATAAGCGGAGGTCTCAAATGCTTTTATGAGGTGGGGGTAACAAAAAGGTCATGCTGAAAATTTGTAGTGCAAATGCCAGCAATCGCACAGGGTATTAGGGTAAAGCACCATACGTGCCAAACACCACTGCAAATACCTGCAAGCGAACGTCCGGCATTGACAAATGCTTGTTTTATGTTACTGCTAGTGTAAAGAAATATTTTTGGTGAATTCTACAACTGCTCCTGGTTTTCCTATGCTTCCTGACCTGTGCCTCGATGACACCCTTCTCCTAGGTCGCACCTGCAAACTAGCCTTGGCTCAGTGTGCCTTTCCCGTCTACCAATCTTTAAATAAATTAATATGTTAATCGTCTATCCTTACCTGACAAACCCCATGGTACTAGAACTACTCAATGTAAAACCTTTACCCTGTAACAAAATCAGTAGTATGCTGCATAGTGTAAACAACACTGCATGTCTACCTATTCTTGCGTCTGGGCATTTTGTACTGAGTGTGATTTTTTTTTTTTTTCATATATGGTATTAGCCAGGGATCTGCATTTGCTAATTAAAGAAGGGGAAGAAGTGAGCTCTCGCATAGTGATATAATTTTTAGGTTACCGGAAGTAAGATACCTAAAATTAACATCCTTGTCCTTTATGTGTGGTGGATAATGTAGGAGAAGAAACAAGCACAGTGATTGCTTAACTGGGGAAGAAGGAAATGCATCTTCCAGGTCCTGTAAGAATGGGTAAAGAACCAGATATGACCACAGGATATGTGTACATGGCTTGCAGCTCACCACATATCTGCCAACAAACCGCTGAGGTTGTCGTGCCACTGTGCAGTTGTACAACTGGAGTAATAAAGTAGCACATTAAGTGCTTCCAAGCACATTCTCTCCACTCTGGAGAGGAAGACACCCAATGTGCCACAGCACAGAGCTCTTGGAAATGATTTCGGTTTTCGCTGACTTCTTAATAATTATGTTGCAACATCTGATAGCATCAAACTGTTGGGAAAGGAAGAATAAATTATGTTCTTGTCTAGTTTGCCTAACATGAACTTATTGTAATAAAGGTTTCACTTTAGTTTTCTAAGAATTCATTTGCTTTTTTTAAGGAGGGGACTAGAAGATTGACATAAGAACCCATTTTCTGCCAAATTGGCATTTTTCAATCCATTTTTTAGAAAGTCCTTTTTCATAGGAAGGCATTTATTAAACAATTAATTGTTCTAATGCAGTAAAGTTGATAAAACTCACTGATCCGAGCCAGCTTGGGACTTTGGCTCTAGCGCCTCTTCCTACTGGACAGAGGAGGCCCTGTTTCAGATCCCAGACCCGGGTACTCCCATGGCAGGCTGGCAAGGGAAGTTGCAGCATCTGACCCAACACCCTCCTTTTCCAGGATGGGCCGGTGGTCTGGGTTGGGGTTCCACTGCTTCCTGGTGGCCCAGAAAATCAGACCATCCTAAACAGTGTTCAGATAGGCGGGCAGGACATTCAGCAAGACACCTGCATTCCGCTTCCTATGCTGACATACCACGGGAGGAATGTAAATGGGTGATGGGAATCCCACCTCATAACTCGGAAAAGCCTGGCTTCATCCTTGAGCTTCATTTTCTGGCTCTGATACATACATATCTTCCACCAGGGATGTGAACCTGGTGGGACCTTATCTCAAGGTGGAAGCTGAAGACAGCTGGTATCAGGAAGTGGCAGTAGTCCTGAACCTGGGCTGGGTGGGATTTGGGGGGAGCAGTAAAGAAATGTCACGGGTAAGAAGAGTACAAAACCTAGAAAAGAGAAAGTTGGCTGACAGTAGCAGGCTTCCATTTTCTGTGCATCCTGGGCAGGCTGCATGTAGTCAGAGCAGAAATTATAGTATTGCCTGTGGTGGTGTTCATTCTGTAATTATAATCTTTAATGGGGTGTTCAGTCTGTCATGAAAAATTTGATCTAATAGTCTGCTGTAGCACACAAGAGTAGCTTGGGGTATGTTTAAAAAAAAGTTTATTTCTTCAAAATTTTAAACCAGGAAAAATGTCTCTGGGATAGTAACACTCGCAACTCTTGAGTGTCCTGGGCATCAGGAACTGGCAGTAACAGATAGAAATGGTCATGTAAGACTACACAGGTATACAGTTCATTAATATGATGAACTAGCATATGTAAGTAAAACAATACAGACTTTTTTAAGGGGAGGATTGTTTAACCAGGAAAGGCAAAGTAAGCCGGAGCATGTTTGTAGGTGCGACCTGGGAGCACAAGGAAGTTAAGTGACTTACTCAGGGTCACACAGTGTGCAAATGGGGGCTGATGGGATTCAAACCTAGGTCTCCAGGTTTGCAGCTCAGTGCCCTTAACCACTATGTTATACTACCTCCTTAAAACGCCTCCCCCCCCACCGCCTCTCAGAACATCGAGCAAGTAGGGGGCAGTAGGACACTGCATGGAGCAGAAGCATACCAGGCATTATCCTGCTAGCTGAGCATAGCTGTTTAGGGTTTCCTTCCTCCTGGCCCTTAGGATGGCGGTGGGAAGGTCTTCAGGCACATACGCGAGTGCTACTGCACTCCAGTGCAAAGAGCCTGCCTGAGAGGCGTACACACGGATCAATACTAGGCCCCTTGCCTTTCACAATATATATTAACAGTATAGATGCCTGCATCAAAAATGCCAATATACATCTTTTCGCAGATGACATGGTTCTTTACACCATTAGACCTACCCTAGAGGCTGCTTGCAGTCACCTTCAACATGATTTCAATCTTCTGCAACATCAGCTTCTTAACCAAAAGCTACGTCTAAATACCAGAAAAACTAAGGCAATGTTCTTCTCCCCCCTTGCGCCTTCAAGATATCCGTCCTTACTTGGAACACTGCCTCCGATTACCACCCTTCTTGGTGAACCTCTGGAGTATGTATCCAAGTTTAAGTACCTGGGGTTATGGATTGAACACAGACTCTTTTCTCGACCAAATCGAAGAACTGTCAAAAAAGTTTAGACAGAGGTTTGGCCTATTTTATTGGATTAAGCATCTTCTTACAAGAGATGCCAAGAAAAGATTGGTCCAAACCACCTTCCTCTCCCTCCTGGATTACACAGACTTTCTGTACAGCCAGGGCCCAGCTGCTGTGCTCTCAAAACTGGACATGCTCTATCATAGAGCCCGAAGGTTTATCACCGATCTTCCATACAATACTCACCACTGCTCTCTATACAATGCCGTGGGATGGACATCTCTCAGTTACAGAAGACAGAGAAACTCCTCCCTGTGGACCGTCAGAGCTATCACCAAGAAGCTGCCTCAATATATCTTGGATTGTTTACCCCAAGCGTGTTAGTTAAGTATACGCTGAGAAGTGCCTCCTATATCTACCTGGCAGTGCCAAAGGTCAAATCACACTTTGGTAGGGCTTCTATGAGTTATATGTTACCTGTGTGCTGGAACACACTACAAAAAACCTTGAAACTGGCCCACAGCATCAGCATATCAGCATTTAAAACTCTATGCTCGTTCGTTTAAAGAAACCTGCAATTGTTTCTCCTGATCTCCCCCTTCCTGCCTCAGTGTCTTACTGGTCACCTGTCTGATGAAATATTGCAGTACATTTACTGCCCCGTCTCATTGACCCCTTCCTCTCCCTCTTTAACCTTTTCATACTATTCCTTTTTTGCTTTTCCTTGTTAGCCTGCTCCCTTGTGTAGGTTTCAGTTGTCTTAAAGTAGCATACCTCTTATTCACATGCCTCCTACCTCCCTGACCCTGGGGCACTCCCCTTACCTTCTGCCTCTCCTCACTCCCCTTGTCTGGAGTCTGTCCTTACCCGTGGCCCTGGTATCACTATTTCCTGCTATGACACTTACAGGTTCCTCTGCCTACCCTACCCTCCCCTCCCTCTTTAACCTTCACAACTCCCTTCCTTTTCTTATCAGCTTCCTAGCTTCCCTTGTTGCCCCTCTCACTCGTGTTTGTTTTTCTGCCTTCACCACACCATAGTATCCAATCTTGACTATAACCCGTATTTAATTGCTCATGTGTGTATATAGTACTCATGCACTACCACTGTCATTACCCTGTGTATTATATTTAGCCCTATTTTAGTTAGTTATTTAAATATTGTCTGATTTTATTGTGTTCAATGTTCTGTGTATTTTTCTTGTATCCTGTCCAGGTCCATCTCACAAATGAGCTTTGCTCAATGATGTTCACCTGGTTAAATAAAGATTTTGATTGATTGATGTCCCTCATCCATTTGGGTTTCCTTCCTCCTGGCCCTTAGGATGGTGACGGGAAGGGCTTCACGCACACACGTGCATCCTACTGCACTCCAGTGCAAAGAGCCAATCTGACGTCCCTTAGCTCTCAGCCGCTCCTGACATGCACTTCCACCTATGATGCCCCGGGTGGCAGTGCAGTAACAGAGGCTGGTAGCAATCCTCTCATAAAAAGAACAGCAGATCCTCCTCTCCTCTCCTCTTCTCTGTTAGCCCGCAGATGACTCCAGGAATGAAAGCTTATTTGGTTTCTGTGAAAAGTGATGCCTTCCAGGGAGGCTTTTTTTTAAATATTTTGTTGAATTATTGATATAATAACACTTAACTATGACAACAAAATAACTTTGACAACAAGTTTGTGTGTACTGCTTATTATAAAATACTATGTAAAATGAGTACAGTACTAAGAATCTTCTAGGAATCAATCTTCGCCATTGATTCACACTACTGGGGTCTTAGATGGGATGCTAGGACCCCACGGGAGCCAGAACTTTTCAGGAGGGCTGGTACCAAGGCAAGCTGCGCACATGTGCTGCTCACGACAGAAGACTTTTCTCAGCACCAGCCATCATCCATCTTAGTTCCTTTTTCCCCACTGTCGAGTGCGCATCAGCGACATCTCTCGCCAGCCTTGAGTCAGAACTTCACGTCTATACGACAACAGCGTTAAGTTCTCTCAGTTTTAGTGTATAAAGCTAGAGTTTATATTTTTTTTGTCAGTTTAATGTTTTTACAAAAATATTTCTGTCAGTCTCAGTCAGACCTACCAAGTCAGCAGTTGACAGCTCCCGGCAGCAGGGCTGTGTTCAGTCCACCTTCCCCATCAGGGAAGGGTTCTGACAGTGGGCAGTCCTGTGCTCAGGAGGAAGGCCAGTCCTCTGAGAAGCACAAAAAGAGCAGGCTTGATCTTCCGGGTCTGAAAGTCTCCACCACTTATTCACACTAATGGGACTATGCTGGAGGCGTAGGACCCAGTGGGAGCCAAAAATCTTCAGGCGGGCCGGTGCCAAGATAGGACTGCGCATGCATGGCACCATGAGGCTGTCTCACACCTGTATAGGCTATCTCAATGTCAACCCTTCAACTGCCTCTGTTCCTTTTTTCCCACCGTCGAGTGCGCTTCAGTAATGATGTTGCTCACCTGCTGGGAGTCAAATCTTCATGTCTGTATTCGACAGCAGCTTTAGTCGTTCAGTATTTGATTAGTTTTAGTTATCCTTAATAGTATTCTTTATTTAAAAAAAGAATGAATTTTTCAGCCTGCCATCTACGGAGTCGACCATGAATGGTGCTGGTGACGGTAGGGAGTCTTCAGTTGAAAGCTGTTCTGGCAGCGGGGCTGGGTTCAGTCCGCCACCCTTTTCGGAAGGGGGGGGTCTGACCACGGGCAGTCCAATGCTTGGGAGGAGGGGCGGTCCTTTCCAAAGCACAAAAAGAAGCTGGCCCGTTCCCTATAGTGGTCGGGGACCCAGCACCACTCAGCCTCAAGCTCTTCTTCCTCCTCCCACCAGTTGAAGAAGCAGTACTGCTCGAGATTGCCTTCTGGTATGTCTGCATGGAGATCAGCAGTAGCGGGGGGAAGTAGGCTGACTCCAACTCCTTTAGGGTCTCCTGTGGCCTCTGTTCCTAGCGGCCATGATCCTCGACTTCGGAGCCCCTCCCTGCCCCCGTTGAAGCCTCCAGTGAGTAGTTTCATCTTGGGCCTCTCTTATGGAGCAGTGGGTTTGGCGACTGTCCTGACTGCCCCTTCCTGAGGACTTTGTCCCAGGGCCTTTGGGCCTAGGAACCATTGGTCTGTGGTCAGGGTGGTTGGATCAGGTTGAGCACACGGCACGTTCTCTGGTGCCGTCAACGCCGACCCCTCATGCCTTTCCCCCTCACGTGGCTGCAGTGCAGGGGTTGGCACAGGTACTGCATTCTCCTCCTCTTTTCAACACTTGTCTCCTTCGGGCATCCCCATGGCGGAGTTGGGGACCCTGAGTCCTCACATGGTGCCGAATCGGATGCCAGGGTTCTCGACGCCTTGTCTGGGGGTGGCGACCTCTGGCGTTCCCTCCTCCTTTTCCTATCTTTGCTAACCCTTCTGGGGTAGAGGGGAACTTTGATGAGTCTGATCCTGATCTATGTTTATCAGAAGATGTCGATGAGGACTCGTTTTACGGGCTAGAAAGTAAGCCCTCTACTTCAGCTGAGCCTGTGGTCTAAGATCTTTCTTTTAAGTCTCTGCTGAAAAACATGGGATCCACCTTGACCATTCAGACCTCTGCTGTGGACCCTGGGAAGCTTTTGGGCCTACAATATTTACATGTCCCTGAGATCCCAGTAGACCTGACACCACCAGTACAACCCTCTTTCGAGACCCTTTCTCGGGCGGTATGGGACAGACCAGCACTTATTCCTTACATGGCTAAGTCTGTAGATAGAAAATACGTTCCACCTAAAGACAGGCCAGTTCTTGCCTCTCAGCCATTCATGGATGCCCTGGTGGTACTAGTGGAGAACGACAAAGCTGTGCTCTCCAGGAATCCTTGGCACATCCTGTGAATAAAGAGTCTCGTAAGATTGACACTCTGGGGAAATGGATGTTTGCGGCAGCAACCCTGGGCATATGCATTGCTAGCTACCAGGGCCATTTCTCTCAATATGAGTACACACTCTGGCACTCTCTTAAATCAGCAGTCAAGAACCTCTCGTAGTCTGACGTCAACACGGAGCTTCTGGGACCATTGCCAGGGGCATAGATTCTAACAATCAGCAGCTGAAAGCTGCTATGGACACCTTTGACACTGCCTCTAGGGCAGCAGCAGCCGGGATTAGTACCTGGCAACATTCCTGGCTCAGAACTTCGGGCTTCATGAATGATGCTCAGCAGAGAGTTATGAATTTCCCCTTTGATGGTGTTTATCTGTTTGGCCCGCAAGTGGAGCAGGCACTGGAGCCACTCAGAAAACCAGGACTGCCATTAAAACTGCCAGGCCAGCTCTTGCCTCCCTTCAGAGGGTCTGGAATCGCCGACAGTTTCATAACAGTCAGTCCGTTCGAAGTAAGGACCAAGGAGCTTTTAGCAAGAACCAAACCTGTCAGCCACAAAAGAAAATGCAGCAGAAGGCACAGGCCCAGAAAGTGCCCAGTGCCACCCTCTGAAGACCCAGCCCAGGTTCCACTTCAACTGCCCGAGGTGGATACCACTTCGGCAGTAGGAGGTCGTCTGACTCAGTTTTACAACCAGTGGAAATCTATTACAACGGACAAATCGGTCCTCAGGATTATCCGAGAGGGATACTCTCTCAGTTTCGCAGACATCCTTCCAGATCTTCCACCCAGGTGGCAGCCCAGCCTGTCTAACACTCAGTCAGACCTTCTTACTTCCGAGATTCAGGGCCTTGAAAAACAGAGCCATAGGAGTGGTTCCACAGGCAGAATGGAACATAGGGTTCTACTCTCATTACTTCCTAGTTCCAAAGAAAACAGGCGGCATGCGCCCAATCCTCGATCTAAAGAAGCTGAACAAATAGTATCTGTTCAAAGAAAAGTTCAAGATGGGAACTTTACTGCCGTTGTTTCATCAGTATGACTGGTTGCCATCCCTGGACATGCAGGACGCCTACCAGCACGTTCCGGTGCACCCAAGTCACCACAAGTACTTCTGCTTTGTGGCTCTGGGTCAGCACTACCAGTTCAGAGTCCTGCTCTTTGGGCTTTCCTCAGCACCGCAAGTCTTTACCAAGTGCTTTGCAGTGCTCGCGGTGCACCTCAGGAAACTCAGCATTCAAGTGTACCCATGTCTGAATGATTGGCTCCTAGTGAGCCCATCCAGATAGGAGACACAGGAAACAGTGTCCACAACTTCTAAGTTCCTCATCTCTATGGGGGTGCTTATGAATCTGGAGAAATCATTGCTTCAGCCTTCCCAACAGCTTCTCTTCATAGGGGCCCTTCTGGACACCTCCAGGGCAAGGGCCTTCCTTACAGAGGACAGGTGAAACGACATTCTCCAGATGGCTCGCTACATCAGGGAGAACAACTCGGTTCGAGCTCTCTCGATGTAGCAGATGTTGGGTCTCATGGCATTGTCTGTCATCACGGTGCCCCAGCCCACCTACACATGAGAACTATGCAGTGGAAGCCCAGCACCCAGTGGTCACTGAACATGCACCCACAACAGAGCCTCTGACAAGGTCTCTTGCATGGTGGACTCAGGAAGACAGGCTTCTCCAAGGTCTACCCTTTGCCCCACTAGAACCCCTGATCACCATCACCACGGATGCATCTCTGACTGGTTGGGGAGCTCACTGCCTGGACCTCCACAATTAAGGAGTGTGGCGTCAGGAGGAGTCTCATCTATACATCACGGCGGGGCCTCTGGTACTAGGAGGTCGAAGTCTCTTTCACAGAGCCCCTCTCTGTCTGTAAGTGGGCACTCTGGTGTGCAGTTCCACCATTGAGCAGCTCTTATGGAGCAGGGGGTGCAGCTTTTGGCTCATTTGCCTCTGCCAGCAGAGCTGGTCCTTGGAGGATGGTGGAACTGGAGCCGCAGGCATGGCCCCCACACCGGATAGAGCATCTGGCTCTGCCAGCATTCCCTGGGCCCTTGCAGGTGACTGTGCCCCTGACTTCTGTCCCACTGGCCACACCCCCACTCATTGTCACACAAGCAAGCTGCTAAGTAGGGGGTAGGAAGCCAAGGGCAGACTTGATGGATAATACGTTCCCCATCTGCTGACAACGTCTATGTTTCTATGTTGGGACTGGCCACAGTGGTTTTGCTGGTCACTTCGGTGCCAGGAGGGTCATTCTTGGTGCTGGGTTTAGGCCTTTCTAAGCCTCATGTGGTGCTAGTTTCAGTTCCAGTTATGGTGCTGCCTCTGGCACCAGACCCACCCCCGTCCATTGGGACCAATATCACCAATGTTGCCAAGGCCGAGTTCCGAATTGGAATGCCTACAATCCCCCCATGACCTTCCCTCCGGTAACGTGTCTGACCCCAATCTCACAATTTCTGAAGGTGGTGACGAAGACTTTTTCTTTAGCCTGAACTCTTTGGATCCAGACCCTTCTTCTGTTCCACAGGAGGATCTAACTTTACAGGGTTTGCTCAGGAATATGCATTCTGCACTTGACTTTGAGCCTTCAGCCATTGACCCAGGTAAACGTTTCCGTCTACAGTGATTTAATGTTTCTACCATGCCAGTCAGTTTAGTTCCTCCTATCTGGCCCACATTTGAAACCTTGTCTGATGTGGTCTGGAACTGACCTGCTTCTGTTCTTTCTGTCTGCAAGCAGATAGACAGAAATACGCTGACGCTAAGGATAGACCAGTGTATGTTCCTCAACCTGTAGCTGATGCCATTGTTGTTCTCACTGAAAGTAACAAAAGCTGTTCTTCCCCAAAAGGTCGCTATCCACCACATTAACAAGGAGGTGCGCAATACTGGCACTATAGGCAAGCTGGCTTTTGCAGCAGATACCCTAGGCATGCAGATTGCTAGCTATCAAGGGCATTTTTCCAAATATGAGTATACCCTTTGTAACTCATTTAAGTCTCTGGCAGAGTTCCTGGCAGATTCTAAAACTAAGCAAAATATTCTGCTGACTGCCACACATGGAAATGAGTCTTAACAGTCAACAGCTCAAAGCTGCTTTGGATGCCTTTGATGCTGCCTCCTGCTCTGCTGCTGCAGGCATCTTTATCAGAAGGCATTCCTAGCTGTGTTCTGCTGGCTTTTCTCAAGATGTCAAACCGGTTATGAACGTTCCCTTCAGTGGTACTTACCTTTTTGGACAGCAGGTAGAGAAATCTCTTGAGGCATCCCAGGAAACTAGAATGACCCTGAAGACTTCCAAGCCAGTTCCTGCTAACTCTCAGTGGGAGGGAAAGGACATGGTTTCTTTCAGAACTGGCAGTGTTTTTGCGGGAAAGGTAGGGGAGTCCATAACAAATCTCAGCTTCCCCAGCCTCACAAGAATGTTTAGCCGAAGGCTCAGACACCGAAAGCACCGAGTGCCTTCCTCTGAAACTCCAGCACCAGTCCTGCCTCAGCTGTCCGCGGCAGACTTCTCTTCCCCAGTGAGGGGCTCCTGACCCAGTTTTACTATCAGAGGGAGTCCACTATGACAGACAAGTGGATTCTTAGAATCGTCTGGGAGGCATACTCTCTGGACTACCCTCTCAGATGGAAGGCCTTCTTTCAGTCCATGTGTCAATGCTTCTGGCATAGGATATTGCAGTCCTTCTGAGCAACAGGCCGGTAGAAACAGTGCCGGAGTCTGAATGAAACATAGGCTTCTACTGTCATTTCTTCCTAATACCAAAGAAATCAGGGAGCATGCTATCCATTCTCGACCTCAAAAATCTGAACAATTACATGGATCGAGAAAAATTTCAAAATTATTTCTCTGGTGTCCCTGCTTCCCGTCTTGAAACCTCAGGATTTGTTAGCTTCCCTGGATATGCAGGATGCATACCAAAACATACTGGTGCACCCCAGCCACCACAGATGCCTTTGATTCATTGTGCTGGCACAGCATTACCAGTTCAGAGTTCTGCCCTTTGGGTTCTTTTCTGTGCCTTGAGTCTTTACAAAGTGCTTTTCAGTACTTGCACTGCACCAGAGAAAACTGGGACTCCAGGTTTACCATTACCTGGGTAATAGGCTGATAACCAGTCTATCCAGGCAGGAGATGGAACAGGCAGTGGCCACAGCCTCTCGGTTCCTCACCTCGATGGGGATTCTGCTGAATCTACAAAAGTCTTACCTGAAACCCTTACAGCTGTTGCTGTTCATAGGAGCTCTTCTGAATACAACCAAGGCCTGGGCCTTCCTTGCATATAACAGAATGCAGGTGAGCCTGCAGACTGCATGCTACACAGTGGAGTGCAAATCTGTTCAAGCCCACCCCATGCAGTGCATGCTGGGTCCAGTAGCCTGCTCAATGTTCACAGTGCCCCTGGCATGGCTGCACATGAGAACAGCTCAGTGGATGCTCAGTGCACAGTGGTCACAAGCATCCCATGCTCAGATGTATCCTATTCAGGTGACCAAGCTCCTGGTATAGTCACTCACTTGGTGGTAAGTGGGGGACAGTCTCCTCCAGGACTTTCCCTTCTCCCAACCAGAGCCTCAGGTGACTCTCACAATGGATGCCTCCTTGTTGGGGTTGAGGGACCCACAGTCAGGGCCTCCCAACACAAGGTGTCTGGGACCCATCAGAGACTCCTCTCCACGTAAGTGTGTTGGAGATGCGAGCTGTTTTGTATGATCTGCGAACCACAGAGGATCTCGTAGGCCACAAAACAGTTCTTTACCAGATAGACAACAGATTTTTGCTGTACTACATCAACAGACAAGGAAGAGCACACTCTTAACCTCTCTGCAGGGAAGTGATGAGAGTGTGGGAATGGTGCCTGGAGTAGGGGATCCTGCTCCAAGCCATTTGTCTGCCAGAAATCCAGAACACTCTGGCAGATGAGCTCAACCAAATGAAGGCCAATCTTCACGAGTGGTCACTAGCTTCAGATGTCATGAGATTGCCTTTCGGTGAGTGGAGCACCCCAGATGTGGACCTTTTTGTGTCCCCACTCAATGCCAGACTGCCTCGATTCTGCTCCAAAATCCAAGACATGCATTCAGACTGCAGTGGCAAAATCTATTTTTGTATGCATTCCATATGATTTCCTCTACCAGTCAGCAAACTGAGGATTCTTCCACTGTAATGCACCTTTCTTAAAATCAAGGCGCCATACAATAAGATAAAATAAAATAAAACAGGATGCAATAAAAACAATTAAATACAGGATTGAATAAAATTCAGAGTATAAATAATATCACACTGAGTAGGCTCGGTGCCACAAGTGGGTCTTTAAGGCCTGTTTAAATCCCTCCACGGTCATGCACTCCCAAAGCTGATGGGGTAGAGAATTCCAAATACATGGGCCCCCAAAGATTTTAAAGAAACCCTTGGGAATCTCTAGCAACCTCTTGTCAGCCAAGAGGAGCGCTCACCCGGGGCAGTATGGAACCATAAGCTCTTTTAGGTAGTCCAGGCCCAGACCATGTAGGACTGTATAAGTCAGAAGTCCGACTTTAAAGGTGATCCGCCACTACACCGGCAGCCAGTGCAGTTCGCGCAGCACCGGCGAGTTCCCGTTAACAACTGGGCTGCAGCGTTCTGCACTGGCTGCAAGAGGCGGATATCAACCCCAGGTAGCCCTAGATAAAGGGAGTTGCAATAATCAAGGCATGAGGTCACAAAGGCGTGGGACCAATATAGGCAGATCACTGGATGGAACTAGGTACTTAACCCTGGAGATGTTCCTCAGGTGATAAAAGGAAGATTTGATGACTACAGACACCTGCGATTGCAGTGTCAGCCCATCGTCAAAAATCACCCCCAGTTTTCACAACCATTCCGAGGTGAGGAGCTGGGAGCCTCCAAGAAAAAGTCCTGAAGGCAAACCCGCTCCCAACCCCTCTATCTGATAACCTGGGTCCACAACCAGCACCTCAGTCTTCTCCGAGTTCAGCCTCAGCCAGCTCGAATTCATCCAACCCTGGATTTCAGCGAGGCAGTTAAATACCAAGAAAGCTCTATCCTGGTCAGTTGCAAAAGATAGGTAGAGCTAGGTATCAGCATCATAGCAGTGACACCTCAGCCCATAAATTCTTACAGTGTCTCCGAGGGGCAGCATGTACACTGCGAACAACATGGGGGACAACACTGAACCCTGAGGTACCCCTCATGACAGAGACTGGTCGGAGGAATAAATCCCTGACACCACCCTCTGAGTTCTGCCAGTGAGGAAGAATTTAAACCACCTGAGGACTGTACCAGACAGGCCACAGATGACCCTCAGGCATTCGAGAAGGACCCCATGGTCCACAGTGTCAAATGCTGATGAGAAATCCAGAAGAACCAAGATGGAGTGGCTCTTCCGATCTCTCGCCATCAGGAGATCATTGAGCACCCAAACCAGTGCAGTCTCAGTACTATGCCTCTTTCGGAAACCAGATTGGACAGATTCATAGATGTCATGGATGGTCAAATAGTTCTCCCGCTGTAGGGCCACTACTTTCTCAATCACCTTTCCTACAAAGGGAAAGTTAGAGATTGGTCTGTAGTCAGCAGGGCAGTCTGGATCCAGAGGAGCTTTCTTCAGGAGGGGTGTTACCACTAGCCTCCTTCAGGGAGCTAGGAAACTCACCCGTCTCAAGGGAACACCAGACTATCCATGCTAGGACCGGGCTGACGATATCACGACAACCCATAATCAGGGGAAGTTGGTCCCGGATCCAAACTACAGCATGTAGGGTGCATACCCTGGACAATCCGCATGACATCGATGAACTCCGGCTGATTGAAGGTACTCCAGGAGAACAGAGGGACAGTGACCGAGCACTGATCACTAGCATCTCCCATAGAGTATGTTGGTTGGAGCTCCACTCTGATATCAGTCACCTTAGCAGCAAAGACTCAAGCAAGCTCATCACACTCCACTTGTGAAAAGGCTCTTCAAACCTGCAGGCAGGCTGGGTTGCACAGTCTGTCTACAGTTCGAAAGAGCTGAGCTGGTCAGTTCTGAGCAGCTGCAATCTCCCTGGACAGGAACTCTGCCTTCTTACGGGTGATTGCAGATTGATAGACTTGATAATGTTCCATCAATCTAAGGTGATCGGTATCTAGGGTGGATTTCCGCCAGCAACTCTCTAATCTTCATCCTCGTCGCCGCAGCTCCTTCAAAGTCGCATCAAACCACGGGAACCGAGGGCAAAGGGAGAGAGGACGAACACAGATGGGAGCAATGGTGTCCAGAGCTGTAGAATTGGCCCCATTATAGGCCAGAACCAAGGCATCTGGGTCATTGCTTGCTCCAGGAAGCACCGATAGGTCCAATACCGCTGCCAGGCCTTCAGAACTTACTACTCGCACAGGGCTGTACCTGACCATCTCCACAGGGGTAGGCCTACGAAGGGGGTCGCGAAAACTGAACCCCATGGGGTAGTGATCGGACCATCTGACAGGTTTCACCTCCAAATCGAAGGCGTCGATCCTCAGGAGGAAGACTAGGTCAAGAGAGTGACCATGTTTGTGGGTGGCAGAAGTAACAACTTGTGTAAGGCCCAGAGATGTCATCAGCTGGAGGAAGTGTTGTCCAAATTGCGAGAATTCATCATCAACCTAGGCGTTGAAGTCACCCAGCACCATCAGCCTGGGCGACTCAAACGCCATGTCGATCAAGAAATCCGCTACTTCCTGAAGGAAACGCTTCTCATCCACTGGTGGATGGTAGATGAGAGCGATCCTACAGCCTACACCTGCCACTATAGTACACTCAAATGACCCAGCCTCCTCATCTGGTATACTCATGAGACGCAGTTCGGTCTTGAAATAGACCGCACCCCCTACCCCCCCACCACACTCCAATCTTGAGTGGAGTAACACCGAGTAGCCGGTTGGAATAGCGGCCTCTAATGTGGGGCCAGCATTCTCGTTCAGCCAGGTCTTGGTGATGCACGCCAGATCCACCGACCCAACAAGATCTGCAATAATTGCAGTCTTATTTTTGATGGATCTTGCGTTGCATAGCACCGCTCGAGTTGGATGAGCTTCCAGGGCCGCCCGAGCTGCCTGCCCACCAATATTGGTGGTGCCCATTGGTATGGAAACTAGGCATGGTGGACCATGGTCTAGGTTCCATTTCACCCCAGGGCGTCTTCTGGGTTTTACTACCCCAGTGTGATGGCCCCACTCATTCGCCATCCACCGTTCACCCCCCCCACCCCGCACGAACAATGTCTAGCACTCTGCAGTGTTGATAAGTTGAAAACTGCAATGGGGGAGGGATAAAAGGGAAGAGGGCACGAAGGGTGGAGGACGAATAGCGCACGACCGTGGGGTCAGGCCTCCTACACATATTAATAAGCCCAAACAAGAAACAAAACACACCAAGCTCACACAAAAACAACAGAACCCCAACTAAATTAACTAACCTAAACTCAGAATAATAAAATAAGAAAAGAAATAGAATAAAGAGCTCCCTCTACTCTCACTAAAAGAAAATGACAAAACAATGCCACCTAGTCGAAAACCCTTAAATTAAAACTTAAATCAAGTAATAAATACAACTGTTAAATGCACCTAATAACATCAAAGACTCTAAAAACCAATCATTTAAAATAAAATGAAGATAAAAATCACAGTTCAAAGGTCCTGTGAAAGAGATTTGAAGGATGTAAGGAGACCAGACGTCTAATAATCAGTAAATTCCTTAGCACGGAGACTCAGACTAAAGGCAGTGAATGTAAAATAAAACAACTGAAGAAAACACATCTTCAACCCCCTAGGCCCTCTCACAACCAAGGGGGCCTAAGGATATGCAGGGACTCTCACTCCCTTAGCAAAGTAAAATGCAGATGTGTCCCAGTACTTTTTCTGACCCCTCGAGCACTCTCACTGCAGGGAGGTTATGAAAAACAAACAGAACAAAATGAGTATATTGTCTGACCGTGTCCAGTTGAAAATCAAAGGAATCCTCTTCGCTGGTACCACCGCTTATGCAGGAGCCTGGTCCTGAAAATCCTAACCAGGGGGCTGAAATTGAAGAGCCATGGCCACCGCTCCGGATCACCACTGGGCCAACCCACCGGTAGTCCTCTCGAAGAAACTAGAGGACACCCGGCCCAGCCCGCCAGCTACCCAGCAAGGTCAGGCTGTAGTCGCCCATGTAGCTGTTTGCCCCACAACCAGGCACTCCCAAAGGGTCAGGCCAACTGCTCACTCCACTGGGTCAATCTGCGCCTCCCACAACTCAAGCATGCCTCTCAGGGCCCGAGCACGCACTAATCCACCAAGCAACCGAAGTCCAGGGCACTCTTCAACTGCAAATAGTAGCCAGACAATTCCTCACAGCTCATCTCCTCTCTACAGGACCTCCTCTCCATGAATTACAGTTCCAGCTTTCCTTGTCAGCCGGTTATCAAACCAAACTGAGCTGCCAAACAGGAACAACGGGCGCCAACTGAAATCTGGCCACCAACCACGGGGACGTCCAGGACAAAACAGCCAAACCTCTGAGATGTCTAAAAGTCAGTCCAGAAAAGTCAAAAAAATCTGAGTAAGTCCATGTCGCAATTACCAGATCAGCGGGCCTGGCAGACAGATGCATGAGCGATATCGGTGCCAGACGAAATGACCCTCAGTGCACACTTCGAGGGGTTTCGAAATCACCCCGGTGTCACTCAAAATGCTCAGCTGTTCAGATTCTGAACAGGTATATGGCATCTCAGAGGGTCTCTGAAATACTTTTAGCTGCCTGTAAACCTTCCACTAAGAAGACTTACACAGCCAAATGGAAAAGGTTTTCCACCTGGCGCTCAGAAACCTTCGTGGACCTTTTTGGGGTCCCACCTGACAAGATTCTGGGGTATTTGCTGGACCTTTCTAATGCTGGCCTACAGTATTCTACAGTTAAGGTCCATTTGTGTGCTATTTTGCTTACCATGAGCCCATCAGTACCCTCTGCCTGGCACAGCTGCCACTGTTCAAGAGCTTCCTTATGGGCATTTTTCACAAAAGGCATCCCATCAGGAAGCTGGTGGCTGCCTCGGATATCAGCCCTGTGCTGGATATACTGAACTGTAAGCCTTCTGAGCCCCTTATGACTTGTGAGCTGAAGTTTTTAACTTGGAAAGCAGCTTTTCTAATGGCCATGACTTCTGCTCGCAGAGTGTCTGAAATCCATGCCTTGGTCACAGAGCCTCCATATGCTGTTTTCCACAAGGACAAGGTAGTTCTGTTTGCACACCCTGCTGGTGTTGGAGTTCCATATGAATCAGCCACTTGGGCTGCCTACCTACTTTGCCAACTTCCAGAAGGAAGGAGAGTGCACTCTCCTCCTCTGATTGTTAAATAGGCTCCTTACATTTAACCTGGACAGAACTAAGGACTTCTGGCTATCCAAACAGCTCTTTGTCTCCTTCGATCCCATTCGGAAGGGACAGCCTGTTATAATCAAGTGTATTTCTGACTGGATTGTGAGCTGTGTGCACCACTGCTGTGCCATGGTGCAGGTCAAGCTGGAATGTCAGGTACGTGCCCACTCTACTAGAGCAGTTGTCACATCCCTGGCAGGGATTTGCTCTGTCCCTGTCTGTGCTGGGGCCGGTGTTGTTCGGGTTATTCATAGCTGATAGCTCGCATGGGATCCGAAGTAAGATCAGTCTGTTTGCAGACGGCACCAAAATGGGGGCGGTGGTTGATGACATTGAGAGATGGAAGGGACTAAAGGATGACCTAACTAAACTGCAGAAATGGTCAGAAATATGGCAGCTGGGGTTCAGTGCCAAGAAGTGCAAGGTAATGCACTTTGGAACAAAGAACCAGGGGAGGGACTATCAGATGGGAGAGGTACAGTTGGGTAGCACCATGGAGGAAAAGGACCTGGGGTACTTATAACAGGGAGCATGAAAAACTCTGCTCAGTGTAGGAAGGAAGCAGCAAAGGCCAACAAGATGCTGGGGTGCATAGCTAGGGGGATCTCCTCCAGAAGTAGGGAGGTAGTCCTCCCCCTGTACAGGTCACCGGTCAGGCCACACCTAGAGTACTGTGTGCAGATCTTCCTGGACATAAAGTCTCCACCACTCTTTTACACTAATAGGAGTACACCAGAGGTGCTAGGACCCAGCGGGAGAGAAACTTTCTCAGGAGGGCTGGCACCGAGATGGAGCCGCAAGAAAGCAGCATTGCAAGCCAGGCTTGTGCGGTATAGACTATCTCGGCGTCAACCCTCCAACCGCCTCAGTTCCTTTTTTCCCGCTGAGTTTGCTTCAGTGATGACGTCGCTCACCTGTCAGGAGTCGAACTTCAAACTAGCAGCTTAGTTTTCAGTTTTATTATTTTGTATATTATCTCGAACAGTACCGATCACATTTTAATAAAATTTCTTACTTGTACAAGAAGAAGTCTTCAGCCCTCCATTGACGGAGTCGACCATGAGTGGGGCAGGTGACAGTAGGGAGACTTCGCATGAACGCTGTTCAGTCAGCCGGGCTGGGTCTGGTCCGCCGCCCTCTCCAGAGGAGGGGGGGGTCTGACAACAGACAGTCCAGTGCTCGGGGGGGGGGCGGTCCCCCAGAAAGCATAAAAAGAAACTGTCCCATTCACAGCATTGTTCGTCCTCGAGCTCTTCTTTGGCCCACTGGTCGAAGAAGAAAAGCCATCACTTGAGGTCGCCCTCTGGTACACTGCACATAGACGGTCGGTTGTCAGGGCCAGAGGCCGATCTCCACCTCTTTCAGAATCTCCGGTTTCTGTCTCTGGCGGCTGGCTTCTTCGACACCGGAGCCCCTCACCTCCTATTGGAGGTGGGTTCCGATGAGTAGTTTCACCATTGGGCCGTTCTTATGGAGCAATGGGCACGGAGGTTGTTCTGACTGCCCGAGCCGGCCAGTCCATCGCCAGGGCCTTCGGGTCTGTCGGCTTCGGATCGGCGAGCAGGACGGTTAGGACTTCCTAGTCACGCTCTGCCTTCTTCAGTGCCATCGACGCTGCGGCGCAGGGGTCCACACCGATGCCTCTATCTCCTGCCATTTTTCATTCTTTCCCTTCAAATCACAGTTCGCAGACTTTTGTGGCGGTGCCGCAGTGTGCAGTACTGGCTTCTCCGGCGCTGGGGTCTTTTGCGGTGCTGTGTGTGATGTCGGCGTCCACATCCTCTGTCGGCACCGTGTGCAGCGCTGCACGCTCTGTCGGTACCACTGTGTATGCCTGTGCCAATTCGGCATTTTGCCGCCTCTTTGGCGCCAGGGGTGTTGGACGCCACGCATGTTTGCCTAGAGGTTCTCTACTCTGATTCTGTCTCCTCCTCCTCTTCTTCTTTCTGGTTTTCACTCCATTCCTGTCTATACAGTCCCTTCTGGACTGTCAGGAGATGATATTGAGCCTGATCCTGATCTATGGCTAGGTACTGATTTCGATGCCTATTCTGCCCTGGGGGCAGAGATAAATTCTCCTGCGGAGCCTGTGGTCGAAGACCTTTCCTTTAAGTCTCTGCTCAAGAATTTAAATTCTACTCTTTCTCTTCAGACCATGGAAATCGATCCTGGGAAGCTTCTATGCCTCCAGTATCTGCATGTTCCGGATATCCCTACGGATTTAACTCCTCCGGTGCAGCCCTCTTTCAAGACTCTTTCTCAGATGGTGTGGAATAATCCAGCTCTTATTCCCTCTGTGGCTAAGTCGATAGATAGGAAATATGCCCCTCCTAAGGATCGTCCCATCTTAGCCTCATAAGCCTTTGTTGATGCCATCGTGGTCCTGGCAGAAAATGATAAGGCTGTCCTCCCTCAGGAATCCATAGCTCGTCCTATAAACAGAGAATCTCACAAGATTGACACCTTAGATCAGCGAGTCTTTGCTGCCTCAACTCTGGTTATGCATATTTCTAACTACCAGGGTTATTTTTCTTAATACAAGTATGTTCTTTGGCATTCGCTCAAAGCAACAGTAGAAGCTCTGCCCAAGTCAGAGGTCAACAGAGAGCTGCAACAGACCATAACTGGAGGTATCGAGTCCCATAATCAGATTAAAGCTGCAGTGGATGCTTTCGATACTGCTTCCAAAGCGGCGGCGGCTGGCATTTGCACCCGTTGCCATTCCTGGCTGTGCACTTCAGGCTTTACAAATGATGCCCAACAAAAAGTCATGGCCTTACCCTTCAATGGTATGTATCTATTTGGACCTCAAGTGGCGCAAGCACTAGAGGCTACTCTGAAGACTAGATCTACCATTAAGACAGCTAGACCCCCCACCAGCTCCCTCTCAGGGAGGTGGGAATAGGTGTCAGTTTCATAACCGTCAGTCCTTCGTGACAAAGGCAGAAGAGGTTTTAACAGAAACCAAACTCCTCAGCCACAAAAGAAAACACAGCAGAAAGCACAGGGCCCGGAAGCACCCAGTGCTACCCTCTGAGTTTCTGGCCCAGGTCCCACCTCAGCTGTCTGAGGGGGACTCTTCCTTGGAAGTAGGAGGTCGTCTGACTCAGTTCTATGACCAGTGGAAGTCTATAACATCAGACAAATGGGTCCTCAAGATAATCTGCGAAGGGTACTCTCAACTTGTCAGAAACCCCTCCAGATCATCCTTCCAAGCGACAGCCCAGGCTGTCAGCTGTGCAGTCAGACCTTCTTGGTTCTGAGGTGCAAGGCCTTCTGAACAACAGGGCAGTAGAAGTAGTTCCACTGGACCAACGAAACACAGGTTTCTACTCCAGGTACTTTCTGGTTCCAAAGAAAATTGGCGGCATGCGCCCTATTCTTGATTTCAGAAAGTTAAACAAATTTCTCTACAAGGAAAAGTTCAAGATGATATCACTCGGTACTCTGCTACCTTTGATTCATCAACATGATTGGCTAGCCTCCCTGGACATGCAGGACGCCTACCAACACATTCTCATACACCCAAAACATCATAAATACCTAAGGTTCATGGCGTTGGGGTCAACATTATCAGTTCAGAGTCCTGCCCTTTGGGCTATCCTCTGCGCCTCGAGTTTTTACAAAGTGCTGTGCAGTTCTCGTGGTGCATCTAAGGAAAATCGGAATTCAAGTATTCCCATATCTGGATGACTGACTTCTAGCAAGCCCCTCCAGACAAGAGACTCTGGAGGCCATGGCCACAGCCTCAGACTTCCTTACGTCCATGGGAGTCCTGCCGAACCTGAAAAAGTTGCAGTTGCCGCCCTCCTAGAAGCTCCTCTTCATAGGAACCCTTCTGGACACTTTCAGTGTGAAAACATTCCTTCCGGAGGACAGGAGGGAGCGATATCCTACAGATGGCCTGCTTCATCAGAGAACACAGCTCAGTTCGAGTTCTCTCGATGCAGTGGATACTGGGTCTCATGGCATCCTTAGTGTTCACGGTGCCTTTGGCTTGTCTTCACATGAAAACCACTCAGTGGTCGCCAACCACTCATTCTCAGTCCTTTCACATCAAGGTGACAGGACCACCTGGTGGTCTCAGGAGGACAACCTTCTGAAAGGGTATCCCTTCGCCCCTCTGGATCCTCGGATCTCCATTACCATGGACGCGTCCCTGATGGGCTGGGGAGTTCACTGCCAGGATCTCCACACCCAGGGCGCATGGACCCAGGACGAGTCTCAACTCCACGTAAAGATTCTGGAAATGAGGGCCGTCCTCTGTGCAGTTCCAAGCTTTGAGGGACATACTCTATCGCAAGAACATTCTCTTTCAAACGGACAACAAGGCGGTGATGTATTACATCAACAAACAGGGTGGTGCACACTCTTACCCACTATGCAGGGAAGGTATGAGAGTGTTGGAAGGTGCCTGAAGCACAGTGCTCTGATTCAGGTGGTTTACCTGCATGGAGTACAAAACGAACTGGCAGACCATCTCAGCAGGACAGAGGCAGATTCTCACGAGTGATCTCTCAACTTAACCGTCGTTCAGTCACTCTTTGATGAGTGGGGAACTCCAGACCAGGACCTTTTTACATCCTGACTTAACGCAAAACTGCCCCTCTTCTGCTCCAGAAATCCAGGGCCTGGCAGTTTTTGTCAGGATGCATTCAGGCTGCCATGGACAAAACACTTTCTTTACGCATTTCCGCCTCTTCCCCTAGTTCAGAGAGTACTGTTCAAACTGGAGGCACAGGAGGGCAGAATGATTCTCAAGTGCTCCATTCTGGCCTCGTCAGATCTGGTTTTCTCTGATCATCAGACTATCGGAAACCTCTCCGAAACCACTTCCCCTTTAGATGAACCTTCTGACCCAGGGCTCTGTAGTTCATCCCAACCTGAGGTCTCTTCGCCTCCACGCTTGGCTCCTGAGGAGATAGAGATGAACAAGTTTAATGTTTCTCGTAGAGTTTCACATATTCTTTTAGCTGCGCACAAGCTGGCTACCAGAAAAACCTACACAGCTAAGTGGAAACGTTTCTCTATCTGGTGTGCAAAATCCTCTTGGAATCGTTTTTCCTGCCCACCGAATAAAGTCCTGGAGTATCTCCTAGACCTCTCAAACACAGGTCTGCGATACTCTACAGTCAAGGTTCAACTTTGCGCCATTTCCGCATATCGTGAGCCAGTACTTTCCATGTCTCTGGCTTAGTTACCGGTAGTTAAGAGGCTTTTAAGGGCATTCTGCATACCAGACCTCCCATTAGACGTCCAGTTGCAGCCTGGGACATTAACCTTGTGCTAGGCATGCTCACTCGTAAACCTTTCAAGCCTCTGGCTACTTGCAAGTTGAAATTCCTTACTTGGAAGACGGCCTTCCTGGTGGCCATTACTTCAGCTCGTAGAGTATCAGAAATACACGCATTGGTCACAGACCCCCAAATATACTGTATTTCACAAGGACAAAGTGCTTCTTAGGACTCATCTTAAGTTCCTCACTAAGGTCGTCTCAGAATTTCATCAGAATCAACCTTTAGTCCTTCCTACCTACTTTGCTAATTTCCAGAATGAGGGAGAGTGTACCCTTCATTCTCTGGATGTAAAAAGAGCTTTGTGTTTTTATCTGGACAGCACAAAAGAAGTTTGCAAGGCTCAACAACTGTTTGTCTTTTTCAGCATGACCCAGCTGGGTCAGCCTGTTGCTATCAGGTGCATTTCAGCGTGGCTGGTGGCATGCCTTTGCTACTGCTACTCCATGGCACAGGTCAAGCTGGAAGGCAGAGTGTACACTCACTCTATCAGAGCAGTCGCGGCATCTCTAGAAGAAATTTGTAATGTCCCCATTTCAGACATTTGCGGTGTGGCCACCTGGAGCTCCATGCACACTTTTGTTAAGCACTACACCTTGGACGTCCATTGCAGACAGCATCAGTCCTTTGGCAGGATGATTCTTAATGGACTTCTGTCCTAAAAGTGAGCTCCTCTCTCTCCTGCCGCCTGTCTCGGGAATTATTTAGATTGGTACTCTCCCATTAGTGTGAATGAGTGGTGGAGACTTTATGTCCAGGAAGATATTGAAATTACGTACCTACTGTAATTCTTGATCTTCTTGGACGAAGTCTCCACCACTCAGTCACATGCCCGCCTGCCATCCCCCGAGCTCACTTCTCTGTTTATGGTCTTCAATCCTTCAGTCATTGGGCTGAGAAGACTTGGTTCTTTGACCCTTCTTACATGGGTCATTCGGACTTATGTCCGATTTTTAGGTTAGTCCATAGTCCTCTCTAGATTGGTTACACTGCACCTGCTTGAAAAACAAAAGGTACTGAGGCAGTTGGAGGGTCGATGCCAAGATAGTCTATACTGCGCAATCCTGGCTCGCGGTGCCGCTTCCTCACGGCTCCATCTCGGTGCCGGCTCTCCCAAGAAAGTTTGGCTCCTGCTGGGTCTTAGCGCCTCCAGTGTACTCACATTAGTGTGAATGAGTGATGGCGACTTCATCCAAGAAGATCAAGAATTACAGTAGGTACGTAATTTCCATTACTGGCACCCATACCTGAGGAAGGATGTCAGATTGTTGGGAGGGGATGCAGCATAGAGCGACAAAGATGATCCAGGGATTGAGGGGCAAGCTCTACGAGGAAAGGCTGAGCAAGCTAGGTATGTATTCATTGGAGGAGAGGAGGGATGGCGGGCATGATTGAGACCTTTAAGTACTTGAAAGGGATGAACAAGACTCAAACAGAGGAGATCGTCCAGTTAAGAGGAAGAGACACGAGAGGGCACAGTCTCAGACTGGAGGAAGGAAGATTCAGGAGGGAGTTAAGGAGACAGTTCTTCACGGAAAGGGTGATGGACAAGTGGAACACTCTACCACAGGAGGTGGTGGCCAGTAAGATGGTGGGCAGTTTCAAGAGGGGATGGGGCAGGGTGAGGAGCAGGGTAAATCTAAGGAGGGGAGGAGTGGCAGGGGCAGCTGTAAGATGAGGGGCTAGCTGCACAATCGAGCAGACTTGAGAGACCGTAAGGCCTATTTCTGCTGCCATTTTTGTATGTTCGTATCAGTGATATTTGCAGAGCAGCAATCTAGTGCACCGTGCACACTTTTGTTAAGCACTATGCTCTGGAAGTCCATGCCAGGCAGCATGCCATCTTTGCTAGACCAGTCCTGAATGGACTTCTGTCTTGAGTGAGCCTTTGGCCCCTACTGACTTAGTCGGGGGGATATTTTTCTGAGCTTAATGCTCTGACCCACTGGTGTGAATCAGTGCTGAAGACTGATCCTGGAAGATACGAAAATTACGTACTCACTGTAATTTTTGATCTTCTAGGAATATCTTCACCATTAGTTCATATGCCCACTCCCATTGCACCGGCTCACTCCAGTCTGTTTTATCGGTCTTCACCCCTTGTTCTTGGTTTGGACTGTGGAGACACTGCTACTGGCTTGTTGACCCTTCTTATGTGGGTCACAATAGCCATCCTATGCCCTTAGGTTAAGTGCACGAGTACTTGTTAGGTTATGCTGCACCTTTTCGGTAAAAGAGGTGCTGAGGTAAGCATTGTGCCACAAACTCCCACTCATGACACCATGCATGTGAGAAGCTTGCCTCAGCGCCAGCTGTTCTGAAAAGTTCTGGCTCCCGCGGGGTCCTAGCACTTCTGTACAAGACCCACTAGTGTGACTCAATGGTGAAGATATTCCTAGATGATCAAGAATTACATTGTGTACGTAATTTTCATATGCTGCCTCATGATTGGCTTAAACTTGTTCCTACCCATTGGATTGGGACAGTACAACCAGTGGGTATGAACAAGTCCCAGAATCAATGTTGCTCAGTTACTACAAATATCAGTGTTCAGCTCCTTGATGCTGCAGTCCCTAATTGGGGTTTCACTTGCCTTCACACTACTACATGGCTTGGTCTGCTCAGTCACTGAACTAAAACACCTGAAGCCAGTCATTTCCAGTTCAACTCCACAGAGTAAAATAGTACAAAGTTTTTTGTCTTTTTTCAGTTAAGAGAAAAAAGTGGAACATAACTGGGGGGAGGGGCTTCGACGGACAGTTGACACAAAAAGCACACACACACCATTGTAGCTATGCAACTTAGTTTAGTACCCCTGTAGTGACAGTCCACCACACAAAACCACTGATTTTAAACATTTTTAAGTTTTTATTTGTAATTGTCTTACTTCTTAACACAATGCCCATTTAATAAGTGCAGTAAGACAGTTCGAGGTGTTGGTTGTGCTGCCAGAACCACACTTCCAGGGATGAAGACACTTAATTGATGAAGAGGTATTGTACCTCGAAGCGCTGGGCTGGTTAGATATGGGGGTTTAGACCTCATTTATAATTATTGCACACCAAGAGGTATTGTACCTTTGAACTGCTGATTTTTTTCACAGTAAAAATATTTACTACTGTTACTGTGAGTGCTGGCTTTTCTTTATTTACTCTGGACTTTATTTGCCTAGCACCAAGTCTGAAAACTGAGCACTGTTGTCTGTGAAAAGGGCTGAAGACACTTGGCCTGCAGCCTCATACCTTACTGTGCCCCTGGGAGAGCAGTTGTGGCAGTACAACCAGGGTGGTGTAGCACTCTCCCTTACACAGTAGCGTAGCGTTATCACGTGAATAGCATACATTACGCTATATTACCGCTATGATACTTGCGTAACTGTGTATGTTAGTAAAACTATTTGCTTCACAAAAAAAGTTGAAAAAAATTATAAACATATGGCTGGTTATGTGTTTCTGTGAAAATCCCGCATTTCTAGGGCTGGTTTTTAATTTGTTTTTCTTTTTTTGGGATGTGTTGTGATGGGGATTCCACTGAAATATATAACTATACTGTTTTTTTAATTGGGGCTCTGCCCCCCTCCCCCTCCATACCCCCTCTTAGAGAGGAGAGACAGGAGAACAGTAAAGTGATCATCGTGGTAGCGGGTAACAAAGCGGTTTTAGTGGCAGTGGATAAGGAGGAGGAGTGTTGGGAGCGTGAGAGCATCAACGTCAAGATGCAGATGTTGATGTCAACGTACCGTATCTTTTAGCATAGATAAAAATATAGAGTAAGTAGATCCAGAGTACTACACAATCGCCCCACAGCCAACACCCCATCATGCCTTGTTGCTTACATATCGCACATTGTGGAGTGAAACTGGCAGCAATTTACATAAGGGTTAATCATCCCTACGTAATCCCACGCATTGAGATTACACTGGTCTAGCAAGTCATATGTGAGTGGTAGATCTAGAGTCTAGGAACTGATCAGAGGTTGCCAGATCTTCTTATACAACCCCCCAACTCCCATGCTGTCTGTCATGATAAATAATCTTCTCCAGAGCTGCACACTCCTCCACTGTATTAAGCCAAGCATTCTGATGACCACCTGACAGACCACCAGTTAGGCTATTAGCAGTCTCCCTGCTGTATATATTGCAGTATATTTTGTTTTAATCATGTATCCTCTATTTTTTATATACTGTATATTTGAGGGGGTTTTATCTCCCCCCAAGTGTTTCTTTGACTTTACTGTCTAAAACACAGGTCTGTATCTGGCCCCCATGGCAAGGTCCCAGCATGTTCACCCCTACCTGCAGCTGCTCCTCCTTGTAGCTTTGGATTTACCCTGAGGAATGGATGGAGAGGGTGGGTACACTCCTGCAAACGTCTGAGTGGAGTCGAAAGTGCAACAGGAGGCAGTGCATGGCCCAGTGTACTGCCGGCTGTTACCCTACTGCTGTGTCAGGGTTTTCACCCCCACACCAGGGCATTACTGGCGAGGGCAGAAGGTGTGAACGTGCTCATGGTGCCTAACATCGGCCAACTTCAGGTGACAGCTTCCCTCCTATCAGGAGGAGAGTGCCCACTGGAATGCTAAATTCCATCCCCCAACCCCACTGCCCTGAGTCTGTTCCCGAACCCGAGTTGCCGTGTCATGAGTGGTAGTACCACAGCTGTTCCAATGGGCCCGCCTCCCGTGGAACGTTTCTTGTTGCACTTTGTTTGAAAGGTGAAATACCCTTAAAAATAAATAAATAAACTTGTAGCATATTGTATGCCAGTCATGCTACAGTTAAAGAATAATTCCGCCCTCCAGGAGAATTCCCAGGTCACCCCAGTAATTCCCAGATGAAAACATGGAAATTCCAGGGGATTTGCAAGCACTTGGGGGACTGTACTCGTGAAATTTCGTTTTTTGAATGACTGCACCCTGTGTTTTTTCTGTACATGTTTAGGGTCTCAAAACAGGATGCATGGTTTCCTGAAATAAACTCGGAAGTTCGTGAACAAGGAGTTCCTTGGAAGTTGGAGCTGATATCATGGAGATTAAAACACACAAAACAAATCTCAGCATTTCCTTAAATTCTCACAGAATTGTTTACAAAAAAGGGAGAGAAGGTACAGAAAGGAAGCCAAGGCTGACTTGTGACAGAGTCACACAGGCTACATCTGACTCAGCTCTTTGAAATGACAAAAGTGTAGGAAAGAGGTTGAGAAGATCCCCCCATCACAGCCCCCCTCCCCCCCGTTGACATCAGCAGAGACTTAAAACCAGGAAATAAAAGATCAAACTCTGAAAGATAGAAACTCTGGCTGGGACGGATGTACTTAAGCCAGCTTGGGCCGGGATTCTGAGAAACATAGACCACTTGCTTCACTGTTCTCAGGACTCGATTTTTTTTCCTGGAACTGGCTGTCAGGTGCATCACAGAAGTGTAGCTTTGGGGGGGGGGGCCAGATACTCTGCACTTGTGTAGCCTAGGGGTGGGGGACTTTCCAAAGCAGTTTTGCTGGGACACCTGACTCCCCCCAGCTTTGTCCTCTGCTGGTATTCTAGGCATGAAGCAACACAGCCCAGCCCAGTGATCAGTGTTGGAATGATGAAGGCCCATGGGGACTCTGCCCCCATTGCTCTGAAGTGACCCCATTAGCTCATCTAACTGCCATTTACTTATGATGGGAATGGGGGGTTCATTTGACAGGCTTGGACCCCAGTGGCTCCTAAAGCTGACAAAGTGGCATTCCAGCACTGCCAGAGGTGGTGCTGTTGCTTGTCAGATATTGGGGGTGCAGTCCTTGTATAAGAACAAAAAGGAAATGACTAAAGATCTGTGCCAGCAGATAGGGCAGTGAATACACAGTTGCCAAGTGAACCATTGTAGCGCATGGTCAGAGCACGTAGCTGTAAACCAACAGATCCAGGTTCAGATCCCACCAGAGCCACTTACTCTCTGTGTAACCCTGAACAAGTCACTTAACCTTCCAGGGCTTCAGTTCAAGAGTACCAACTTCATTCAGAACCTATGTATGTTTATTCTTTATGTCTTACTACCATTGCCTCTGTGATCCATTCACTCTTTAATTCACACTGGGCTACTGCCTGTCTGCCTCTTAGGATCTGCTCCACTGATCTCCTCTGCAGGGCTCCTCCCTCTTGGGGAACACCCCCCCACCCCATGGCAGGTCCCAAGCAGCCCAGTGTACTCAGACTTGTGTGCTCATTCAGTAGCACACTGGGGAGCAGCCGAGGAGCAGACACTCTGAGGCTGGTGATTTGGTGGATGCTGCCTGTGTCATTAACCAATCAGTGCCATTGTGTCCTTTGTAGGTCCCACCCTCTGCTCACAATGCTCTAATCTGTTGTAACACAGTGCCTGACCGGGGTGTGGGGAGTAACGGACATTACATGGTCACACACATGACATGGATGACATTATAAGCACACCCCCCAGCTTCTGCACCAGAGACACTCATAAGTGCAAAGGGTCGCTGTCTCCCAGGGCACGGGAGAAGGCTGCCCTTAAAGTGCAACACACCCCAGCAACACCAGTATGCATGGCTCAGGACCATTTCTGTTTCCATAGAGATTTATCTTCAGCATGGCATGGGTGACTTATCAGCCCTATCCCTGCCTCCTGTCACCAAAAGCCACCTCCAAGGAACTTACCTTACCCTAAGTTCCCCCTTGGATTGCCTTCTGAGGTGGGGCCAGGTGGCTATATCCAGAATGGGTGGCCTCGGTCCAGTGTTGGTGTGAACCAGGGTCAGGCAGGTGGGATTTCATGAAGCCCACACCACTTTTTCCATTTTCTCCCTGATTCTGTGCCATGGCGCAGATGAGAGGACGTGCTGTATAAAGGCACATACATCCTGCGTCAGACCTGCGGCACCATCCCTAATGCGTTTCCCATGCTGGCACTGCCAGCGAGCCTTCATTCAGTGGCAGTTGACAGTGGGGCAGTGAACAACCCATGCCCGGGAGAGGAGCACTGACCGCCGGACACTTGATCCTGCTTTCCTCCACCAATCCCCAGCAACCCAAGTCCACTGCCAAACCCAGGTGGGTGGTGTGATGGTAGGTGAGCCATGCAGTACCTCAGCTCTCCGTGCCTCTGAGTTGGCTTCCGAAGCATTTCTACAGGAAAGTAATTGGGTTTCATGGTTTGTCTTTTGTTCCGTATGTAGCCCTAAGCACTTTACAAACTGTGAAAAGCTGCGTAAACCCTGGGATGGGAGGGACGACTGAGCGAGATTCTGCAAAACTAAACGGGGCTAAAGCAATGTGCCAGGATCCAGAAAAACCTTGTAAAATATAATATTTAGACACAATTCAGCTTATATTTCATTAATTTATTGTATTCTTGTCTCATTTCTTGTTAATGAGGGCATTTGTATGAAAGCGGGGGGCTGGGCATTTATTCATTCATTTTTTTGTTTGTTGACTGGGTTAAGTACCCTGGCATAAGAGACCTTTTTCTGGAATGACCAGGGTCTAAGTAGGCAAAGAAATGGGTGAAGATAATAGATGCATGGTTATAAACAAAACACTGTGTCCACTGATCCGCCCATGTGATTTTCAAAAGGGCTGCAGGGGTAGAAATTAAGAAAATAATCTGATGTGGGAGGCAAAATATAAAAAATACAAATTTGGTATTCTGCCTCAGGGTCCGCTATTTCAGCTGTCCAAAAGAGCAGTGCATAGATTGACCAGCAGAAGGTGGCATAGTGGAGTGGTGCTTCAGTCAGAATGCAAGTCTGAAGAAAATGGCATTCCACCATGAAAACTGGTATACAGCACAGGGGTGAATATCATTAATGTCTAGCTCTGGGCTGTTCCAGCCCTGTTTCACTCAGGTGAGGATTTCTCAGGTGCACACAGGGCAGTTAGGCTTAAGTCAGTGATATCCTTAGGAAGACTGAGGAACACAGGATGGGTCTTTCTTCCTGGCCTCCCACACAAGCTGGCATACATCTAGGTCTGCCACATGAATGAGTGATACCCATCACCGATCTTATCTGTGTTAGTCTTCACCATTCACCACCTTTGGGTACTGGCCGGAGGTCATGACCCCGTGGGAGCTCTTTTTATTTATTTTTGATGGGCAGAGTCGGCGCTTTTCCTTCGGCTGCCCTCGTGCCGACACACTGCGTGGCGGCCTGCGGGATGGCGGTTAGGTGTTGTCAACTCCTCTCTCCCGCCAGTTCTTCGTCTCCCGCCATCAAGGTCATCTCGTGGAAGCTTTGCTGTGTGAGAGGCCTGTTGTATATTTTGAAGCCTTCGGCTCCGTTACGAGTCCATCGACTCCGTTCTCGAATTCTTCCTGCTGGTTCAGTTTCGCTCCACTCGACATCACCTGAGGTTAAAGTAAGACTGTTCCTTTCTTTATTTTGCGATGGGTCATGTTTGGTGGTGTTTTTTCCGTAGGTCATGTCTCGGTCGGGGGACAAGAAATCAATGAAGATGGGACGGCCCCCCATGCATCGGTGCCTGTGCGGCCGTAAGTATTCCATCACCGACCAACATGACCGTTGCCTCGCATGTCATGGCCGCGACACGACATGGATTCGTGTGACGCCTGCTTCTCCATGGACCCGTCATGTCATCGGACAATGCGTGATGGTGGAAAGTTGGACGGAAAGCCTGGGCCGACTGGGATGGGCGCGCCAGACTGGCCAAGCCACGCTCTCTTGGCCTTTCCTCCAGGTCCCTTCCAGGTTCCATACAGACCGAGGAGGAGGGGCTTACTCTTCTTGTAGCCTAGCCATGGCAAGCCCCTTCTGCAGTACAGGAGTCCCAGTCTGTCTCTCCCCGGGGGCAGGCGGGAGGCACGCTTTGGCAGTCGCCCCTTTGGGGGTGAAGGCTCCCCCGTGTTGTACCCTCGGCTCGGAAGGCCTGGGTCGGCACCGTCCTCGACGCCGTCTTGGGCCTCGGCTCCATGGGCCCTGACACCGGTCCATCGCTCAGTGCCGTTGCTGTTGTTGGCTCCGTTCACAGCGCCGATGGTGCTCACGGCACCATGGGAGGCTCTATGGCACCGTCCTTGACTATCTGTTGCCCCGGTTACATCCGTGGCACTGTGGTTGAGCACGGTGACGTGTCCAGCTCTGGAGCTGCTTGCGGCTCCAAGCAAGGGCACGGCGCCATGGGGATTTCAGATCTTGGCGCTCAGAGCACGGTCGGGCCCATCGTCGACGCCGTCTCTGGCCTCAAGGGTTTCCTGTTTCAATACGGACCGAGGAGGAGGGTGTTTCTGCTTCTTGTAGCCTAGCCGTGGCAGAAGCCCCTACCATGTAGACTCCGCCCATGCAAAAAGGAAAAAGCTCCCGAGGGGTCATGACCTCCAGTCAGTACCCAAAGGTGATGAATGGTGAAGATACACAGAAAGATCAGAATTACGGTAGGTATGTAATTTTCATTTGTTGAGCGTGGGGTGGGGGTGTGGACCTGCTCAGTCCTTGCTGCCATTCTGCCATTCCTTCTCACTCTGCCTCTAGCTGGTGTGAAGTATGCAGTGATGCAACTTGAGTGCACCTCAGGCTTCCACCTTGACTCCTGGTGAGGGGCAGGTCCCTAAACAATGAATGTGTGATTTTGGTCGGTATGAATAACATGGGAAATGGCAAGGCACACATCTGGGCAGGAACTTCAGCTCAACCCAGTTGTGTTTCATGAAATCATGCAGCTGGGGAGTGATTACCTCTTCTACCCCTACCCCCAAATGACTGTGCCATCTTGTGTGCCATCAGAGTCAGCTCAATCATTAGATCTGCTGACATAGACTCCAGACAGCAGATACATCTGTGATTGGATATACGCTGCAATAAAGCTGGTCCAGCTATCACAGCTGGACCTGAAATTGCACCCGCTGGGTCCAGGTGGGCATTGGGCACAGCGGGGAAGAGTGCGACATGTGTATATTGGAGTTGTACCTGCGTTTATCCTTTTCAGATCCTGCCTAGGGTCTTTCTCCCTTGGGCTTGATCTCCCCCTCTAGCTTTTCCCTCCTCTGAAGTTACAGTCCTCTGTTTGTGAGATCATTTTCATTTCCACAGCAGCAGATTGTGATGTCACAAACAGAACAGGAAGCAGGGAGATGAGATGAAGTGTGAGTCGCAAAGATTCTGTTTTCTTGTGGATGCCTTCCGTAATAAAGAATGAGAGGAGACAAATAATTAAAGTGTCTGGATATTGTATCTTAAAACATATTCAGGGATAGTGGGAAATCACTTTAAATATAGAGACAGACAGGAAGTTAAAGAGCTGCTGACACCTCTGGAAAACTTTGGAAAAAATAATATTTAGACACAATTCTGCATGTGTTTCATATATCTTCAATAGAGTTCTCCACCGCCTATTCATTATTGAGGAAATTTACCTGAAAACAGGTTCTGTATCGCTTAGAGTTTATCTGACCCTACAGTCTATTCCCAGCTTGAAGCCATAATCCTCTGCTGTGACATCGCAGTCTGTTGCCATGGGAATAACTGTGATGTCACAAGCAGAATGTCATGACCTCAGGTGGAGAATACGCAATAGGAGCTGATGAACTCCAGATGAACAAAGATCCCGTTTTCTTGTCTGGGACCGCAGCAATAAATAACAGGTAGGAGAAATTCAGAGCTAATGTGAAATGTAAGCTGAATTGTGTCTGAATATTATATTTTTCAAAGTTCTCCTGGAGGCATCTGCTGCTCCTTAAGCACAGAGAGGCTGAGTGAGTTACATTCATCAGCAAGTATCTGTACAAGACTGAGATTCCAGGTTCACAGCTCTCCACTCAAACCACTAGGCTACACTGTGCCCTCACAGAAAGCAGGGCATTCAGTGTCAGCCGAGTTCAGTTCTCCACTTCCTCTGCCTCCAGCTGAAACTCTGTCCTAGGACTGTTTGATTTGTGACTTCCGAGGGAGCACGCCTCTCTAGCACTCTTTGTTTTGGGTATATTGAGCAGTGTCTTAACGTACAAGCCCGTGACCTGCTGACCTAGTGCTGCAAAAAGAGCTCCTCCAGTGGAGATGATCCATCTTTGGGAAGCTGGCAGTGCAGGCTCTGTTTTAGGTGGAAATGGAATTATAGTAATGCGGTTATAGTTAATGAAGCAAAAGATAAGTGTCTGCTGTTTTTTTTTCCCTCGTAATAATTAGCTACTCTAATTTAATAATTCCCCCCACTCCATTTGATCAGTACTGAGGTTGCAGAGCGGACATAAGGGTGGGGAAAGGAGTGCTAGGGCTTACTTTTAGTTGACGGGCTAGAAAGAAAACATGATTTGAACCCTAATGAGGAAGGGAAACTGCAGGATTTCCAGTCCATATTTACCTCTTTTTCTTGTAGCGAGCCCCTGTGGAAGAGCCAAGCTCTCATGCCCACAGCAGGGGTCACTAGGACACTGGAACCTGCCGCCTTCTTTCCATGGCAGAGAGTAATGTAATGCAGCAGTACTGTCCTGTCCCCCATCCCCACCCCGGGTCATCTGGCTGGCTCCCAAGTCAACTCCATAGCTCGCGTTGCCAGCATGGCAGTGTGACGCACTACCCGCTGGGTTATCAGGCGGACCCTTTCTTTCTGTTTTCTGAGGCCCTGGTCTTTAGAACAAGCTCTGTATGTAGCCCCTTCCCCCTTTTGGGCCATGAGATGTGCTCCAGGTGGATGACATCACTGGTTGCAGCCAGTCAATGGCACCTGATGCTGATACTGCCACTTGCACAGGCTGCTACAGTGAAGATAATAGGGCAGTTATCCAGTGTACTAAATCTCACTGAAGTGCAGGAAGTGTCCGCTACCCACTGTGTCCCATCCACTTGCATCCCACTCGCATCCCTTGGCTCTGCATGTTGCACATCCAACGCTGGGAGTCAGATATCCAGTTGAGCGTTCAAACCTTTCAGCCAAGGAGGAGCGTGTCCGGTTGGATACTTGATCCTCCCAAACCAGCCTCTGCTCTCTGTAATCTGGCTCAGTCTGTGAATACATGCTGCCAGCACTGCACTTTTAAGACTGTGGACCCTCTATTTTTATGATTGAGTTTGGGTGCAAATAGGCTTGGCATTGGCAGATTGGAATCCCTGAGTCAGAATGCGGGGCTTGTCTGTTGTGACTGCTGTTAGCACTGCCATGTGGAGTTATTTATTTCTTAGCCGTATAGGCCCATTGAATTTCAGGTCATTCCATGTCAAATGTACAATAAAACAAGAACAGAAATACAACTGTTAGTGCCCACAGTGTGAACTCACAGGTTGCTGGACACCATCTGTTTCTTACCCCAGGAGTCCTTTAGCATCAGTAACTTTTTGCACTTAGCTGGCTAGGTGCAATTGCCCCGGAAGTGTGCCTTTAAGAGATTTTTTAATGAGTGTAGGGCCAGCCAATCAAAAGACAGGAGGGGGTGTGAACTGAGTGAGAGCTGTTGACTGCTTCAGAATTTTTTCTCTGCTGGACTGAGCATATTGCCTCTGAGGTGCCTCCCAACTTTCCTTGTTGACAGTCTCCTAGTGCTTATCTGGGTAAAGTTTTCCTCATAAATCATTTCCTTTAGTGTGCTGAGTGACAACTTTTACTTTTTCATTAGCGCTTCGCAGATTTTTTATTTTTAGCGCAACGGCGCTATTTAGACTTTACTTTTACCGCGACTATTTACTTTAAAGCCTAATTGTATCACGGGTGTTTATTTTTGATGGTTTCCTTCATTTTTGACTAATTTCTTGTGGGAACCATCGAACCGGGGACAGTTGCCTCGTTTTTTACCTCAGACCTCGTGGGGTTTACTGCAAAGCAGCTGCAGTAGATTTCAAACTTAACCAGTGCCTGGGGATTTTCTCTCTAGATTGGCAATTACGAAGAAACCTTTTTTGTTATAGTTACTGGACCTTGGTATCATCAGTGTCAGGACTGTCCTGAAGGGTCCAGCAGCCACCTGTGCGCAGTTGAATATTACTGGTTTTCTATTAAGATTGGCACTGGTATAGATCCCAGTTTTACAACCAAAAAAAAAGGCATTGGTAATAGACAGAGTTTATTAGCTGGGGCAGGACTGGCCAGTGCATTTTCACAGAAACCTGCACTGAGTTCATAGGTCCAGAAATGGTTTGCTTTGCTTAAATTGGCGAACACAGCAGACAAACCTTTGATAATTATGGCTGAGGATAAATCAAAGGTTTCTGACGAGGGGCCATTCAAAAATACTAATGCCAAAAGCAGAGGTGCTGAGGAACCCTCCAGACCCCAGTCAAAAAATAAAGTTTCCAAAGATAAAGTTCCTCACAAATTGAAAAATAATAAGAGTGATGAATAAAGGAAGCTTGATCAAGCCTCTGATGAAGTGGCTAAAAAGAAACTCTGTCAAGACAGATATGCTCCCGTTGCTCCTGGGAAAGCCAATAGTGAGACAACAGGCAGCTTAAAGCATTCAGAAAAAACAAAGCACTTACAAACTGTGCAGTTTCTTCCATCGGCGCAAGATATGGAAAAAGCATGGCAACTGTTTCAGACCCTTCAAAAGATGGGTCCTCTATTTACTGGGGCTGGCTTGCACTCTTCCACAGTTCTCTGTTCTGTAGACTGTGAGGGTGATAAAGATGATGATCAATTCTGTGATGCCCCTGACATGGATTTTGAGGGCCTTGAGCCCCAGGAGTCCCCGGACTCTCACCGTGGGGATCCCCCGGGTGACCACGAGGATCCTTCCTCTATGTTTCCATTTATACAAAACATCCTGGATACCCTGGCCCTCCCTACACAGGAGCCCAACCAGGATGTCAACGAAGATGAAGATTATAGGGAGATGAAGGGTCTTTCATCCTCAAAGACCCTGGTCGTCCCTATCTATAATGCATTTAGAAAAAATACCATGAAGGTGCTTCAGCACCCCACTTCAGTATCAGGGGTTGATGAGTGGCTTGAGAGAAAATATAAATTGTCTAAAAATGGTACAGAGTTCCTGTCAGCACACCCTAGCCACGAGAGTATAGTGCAGCAGGCAGCTTGTGAGAAAGCTGGAGTCTCCTTGTCGCCCTCTCCCCCTGACAAGGATTCCAAGAAAATTGACTTTATAGCAAAGAAAATGTATGCCACAGCTTCCCTGCTTCTCATGCTTTCTTCTTGCATGCCATTCACAGTCAAATATCAGAAAGCCCTTTGGAAATCTGTCCAGGCTATCGCCCGCAGCGGATCAGATTCTGTGGTACAGGAGATGGTGTATATGTCAAAAAATGCCTTGGAAACTACTATGTACCAATTCCACATGACAGATGACATTAATGATGCAGCCTTTAGGGCGATGGCCCATGCCATAACTCTGAGATGCTTTGCCTGGCTTAGAACAACCAGTCTGACCAGAGACACTCAGAACAAGGCCATGCATTTTCCCTGTGATCAAAATATGTTGTTTGATTACAGAACCACTGACTACATGAAAAAGGTCGATGAGTACAAGGCCTCCTGGCAGAGCCATTCATCTAAGCCTAAACCCGCCACCCCTCAGAGATCCCGTCCCAGGGGCAGTAGGGGTAGAAGTTTTTTTTCCCAGGCCTTACAGTCCCTATCCCCAATCTGACTTTAGCCAGTACAGGTGGTCTTTCAGAGGCAGGGGCAGAAGGGGCCAAAAAAGATCTACCTCTACCCAGCCACCTGCCTCTCAGTTTAAGTCCTGATGTGAGTGTCCAGGTCGCCTCCCCGTTTCCAGTTGGAGGCAGACTCTCTCACTATCTTCAGCACTGCTCCCTCATCATGTCGGACAAGTGGGTGTTGGAGATAGTGGGGAAGGGTCTGTCATTACATTTCAGGCAGCTGCCAGACCTCAAGTGTACCCAGGTGTCAAGACCTCTGTCACCATCACAGATACCGCTGTTGGAAATGGAGGTACAAAACCTTCTGGCTTTATGAGCAATGGAGAGGGTCCCCACCCAGGAGAAGGGCAAGGGCCTCTACTCCAGGTATTTTCTGACACAAAAGAAAACTGGGGAGTGGCAGCCTATCTTAGATATTTAAACAAACATCTGAAAATCCCCAAATTCAGAATGGTCACTCTGTCACTGGTCATACAGTCCTTACAGCAGGGCAACTGGCTAGCTTCCCTCGAGAGAACTTACAGTGGAGGAACCGCTGTCAGGGAGTGACCACCACTCAGTATGGCTCACATTGGATGTGGGCAAGGAAGGAGTGGAATCTGGCACATTAGTGCTGGACTTCAGGAGGGCCGACTTTGGTAGGATGGGAGAAGTGGTAAAAGGGTACCTGGCCAGAATTCAGTCTAGTATGGACACTAACCAGAGGTGGGAGCTCATAAAGCTGGGATAGTGGAGGCAACCAAAACCTGCTGCAAAGCCCAGAGCAAGAAGGCTAGGCTAAGAACCGATCTGGTTGAGCAAGGAGGTCATGGAAAAGGTAAGGAGGAAAAGAGCTGCCTTTAGGAGGTATGAGAAACAGGAGGGGGAGGACAGGGAGGAGTACTGACAGAATCAAGGAGGTGACAAGGGCGGTAAGGGGGAGCAGAGCATCTATGAACCCAGGCTGGCACAAGGCATTAAGAAGGGGGAGAAGGACTCTTTAAGTACACTCAGGAGAAAAGGAGCTGTAAGGACCACATAGTAAGGATTAGGAAGGAGGGGTTGGGTGAAGCAGGTGAGCAAGGCAGAAGCACTAAATGAGTACTTCTGCTCAGTATTTACTAAAGAGAAGAGGGGGGGTGACACCCAAGGTGGGAGAAATGGCAGAAGCAGGGTGGGAAGAGGTGACAGATGGGGAAATCATGGAGAGCAGAGTTCGAGAGGGTTTGAAGGCACTGAGGGTGGACAAGGTGCCAGGCCCAGATTGCATCCACCCCAGGGTACTGAAGGAGCTGGCAGCGGTCCTTGCAGGACCTTTGGCAGACCTATTTAATGCCTCACTACATTCGGGGTGTGTACCTCAGGACTGGAGGATGGCTCATGTGGTGCCCCTCCACAACAGTGGCCCCAAGGATGAACCGGGAAACTACAGACCACTGAGCCTCACATCCATCGTGGGTAAGCTAATGGAGACTATCCTGAAGGAGAGGCTGGTGGCCCTCCTAGAGGCCAGAGGACTACAGGACAGCAGACAGCATGGCTTCATACGTGGCAGATCCTGCCAAACCAACCTGGTCGAGTTCAATGACTGGGTAACTAGGCAACTGGACAGGGGCCATGCAATGAATGTCCTGTATCTGGACTTCAGTAAGGCATTCGACTCAGTGCCACATGGAAGGCTGGGAAGGAAGTTAGTAGACACAAGGGCAGGTGCAAAGCTGGTGAGATGGGTAGGAAACTGGCTGCAGGGAAGGCAACAGAGGGTGGTGGTGGGTGGGAGCTCACACCCAAGGGCAGTGACGAGTGGTGTTCCACGGGCCCAGTGTTGGGACCAGTGTTGTTTGGGATATTCATTGCAGACATATCATGGGACATCAAGAGCAAGATCAGTCTGTTTGCTGATGATACCAAGGTAGGCGCAGTGGTGGATGACCTGGGGATGGCAGGGGTTGCAGGATGATCTGGCAAAGCTTGAAACCTGGTCAGACACCTGGCAACTGGGCTTTAATGCCAAAAGTGCAAGGTGCTGCATTTTGGGATGAAGAACCCAAGGAGGAGTTACCAGCTAGGGGGAGTGCAGCTAGCCCAGATGGAGGAGAAGGATCTGGGTGTGCTCATTACAGAGTCAATGAACAACTCGGCACAATGTTGGAAGGCAGCTGCAAAGGCCAACAAAATGCTGAGTTGTATTGCAAGGGGTATATCCTCGAGGAGGGAGGAGGTGATTCTGCCACTGTATAGGTCATTAATTAGACCACACCTGGAGTACTGTGTGCAGTACTGGCGTCCGAGTCTGAAGAGGGACATTGGTTACTGAGGGGTGCAGTGAGAGCCACAAAGATGATCAAGGGGCTGGGGACTTATCATACGAGAGGAGGTTGAAGGAGCTGAACATGTACTCACTGGAGGAGAGGAGAGACGGGTGACATGATTGAAACCTTTAAATACATGAAAGGAATAAACAAGATAAGTACAGAGGGGCTGTTCAAAGTAAGGGAGGGGAGGACACCAGGGCCATGATATGAGACTGGAGTGAGGAAGGTTCAGAAGGAGATGAGGAGACACTTTACAGAGAGGGTGGTGGCTGGGTGGAATGCTACCTGCTGAGTGGTATGTAGTAGAACAGTGGACTGCTTCAGACGAGGATGGACAGGACAAGGGAGGGTTAATGAAGGGAGGGTGGAAGGAGGGCAGCTGCAGAATAAGGGGTTCTAGCTGCACATTCGAGCAGACTTGATAGACCTCTAGGCCTTTATCTGCTGGCAAATTTCGTATGTTCGTATGTTTGACTTAAAGGACGCCTACTTCCACGTACCCATAAGGAGATCTCACAGGAAGTTTCTCAGGTTCAAACTTCCTTCGGGTCACTATCAGTTCACCGCAATACCCTTTGGTCTGTCCTTGGCCCCAACAGTCTTTACCAAGTGTCTCACAGTGGTAGCAGCACATCTCAGGAGACTGGATGCTGCTCTCTACCCCTATCTGGACAACTGGCTCATAGTAGCAAAGTCTCCTTGCCAAGTCAAGGAATCTCTTTCCCTCACAGAACGCACTCTGGAGTCTCTAGGTTTTCTGGTAAATCTCAAGAAGTCTCACCCGGAACCCACCCAGCTGCTCACCTTCATAGGGGCCCAGCTGGATACTCGGAAGGGATATGCTTTCCTCCCGCAGGAAAGAATTCAGAGTTTCCTTTCAGTGGCAGATTCTTTCACCCAGGGACAGCCAAGACCAGCCAGACATTTCCTCAAACTACTGGGACATATGGCCTCTCTGACTGCAGTAGTCCTAGGGGTCAGGTACAGGATGAGACTCCTGCAAGCCTACCTCAGAGCTCGCTGGTCTCAGAGAAGCAACAAATTTTAAAAGTTAATACCAGTGTCGGAGCAGTTCCTCCAAAATTTGCTGTGGTGGAAGGACCCTGCAAATTTGCAGGCAGGGGTTCCATTTCAAGCTCCTCTTCCCACAAAGGTGATCACCACAAATGCCTCCCTGTTGGGCTGGGTAGCTCATCTAGGCTATGCCTCAGTGAGCGGCAACTGGACTCCCAAAGAGTCACAGTTGCACATAAATCTTTGGAACTCAAAGCAGTCTTACTAGCTTTCAAAGCTTTCGCTCCCAGCATAGAAGAGCAGGCGGTTCAAATTCGAATGGACAGCACCACTGCAATGTTCTACATAAACAAGCCGGGTGGTACCAGATCAGGAATACTCTGTTTGGAAGCTCTGAAGCTCTGGTCTCTAGCATTCCCCCTGGGAGTCAGCCTCTCAGCTATTCACCTCCCAGGCACACTCAATACTCTGGCAGATGCTCTAAGCCGCATCAGTAAAGGTCAGAGCGAATGGACACTGAACAAGCCAAGTACTAGCCACAGTGTTCAGGCAGTGGGGCACACCAGACGTGGATCTGTTTGCCTTGCCTCTCAATTTTCAGCTTCCTCAGTACTGTTGCATACCCCCAGTTCTGGGAACACTTCCTCTGGATGCCCTGACCCTGGACTAGTCTGGGAGGTTCCTATACGCATTTCCTCCCTTTCCCCTGATATTCAGGGTTTTGCTGTAACTCAGGCAGCAGCCTGCATCCATGATCCTAGTGGCTCCGGACTGGTCCAGGCAAGCCTGGTACCCTCTCCTTCTCTCAATGTCCTGCAACAGGCCCATTTGCCTGCCTCCAACTCGCTCCCTGCTGACCGTTCCTCAGACGGGAGTGCAGTACCCAGATGTACACTCTCTTCACCTCAAAAGTCTGGTTCTTGAGGAGTTAAGAGTTTCCATCCTTAAGATACTGAGGATGGCTAAAAAACCGAACACTAAGAAGACTTATGTAGCCAAATGGAAAAGGTTTTCCCTCTTGTGCAGAAGTGAAAAGGTTGAACCCCTTATCAGCTTCAGACCCTCAGCTGCTAGATTACCTGGTACACCTACAGGCGTCAGGCTTGAAACCATCTTCACTCTAGCTACACCTGGTGGCAATTTCAGCCTACCTTTCGGTGGGAAAGAAGAAATCATTTTTTTTTTTTTTTTTTTAAACAGTTTTTCAAAGGCCTCTTGCACCTCCAGCCTCCAATCAGGGAGCCTGTTCCTCCTTGGAGCCTGAACCTTTGCATAGATGGGTTCATGAATCCACCTTTCGAGCCTGTGTCCACGGCCCACATCAGATTTGTAACTTGGAAGACCATCTTCCTGGTAGCCATTACATCTGCCAGGAGGATTTCAGAGCTACAGGCCCTGTGCACTGAGCCGAATTACATCATCCCTCACAACGATAAAGTTGAGCTCAGGACAAATAGGAAATTTCTGCCAAAGGTGGTTTCAGAGTTTCACTTGAACCAATCCATTATTCTGCCTGTCTTCTTTACTGAGCCATCCACTCCTGGCGAGCAAAAGCTCCACAGCTTGGATGGCAAAAGAGCCATCTTTCACTACCTAGAGCATACTAGACAGTCCAGAGGTTCTTCCACTCAGTTGATCTTACTTCGAGACACAGTTCTTGCAGCAGGTTACACCATTTGGACTGAAGCCATCAGGCGCCAGGACCCCTCGGAAATCTTTCTAGCTAGCTATCTTCAGCGGGGACCGCCCCCAGCGTCGGTCCCACCTCCGACGTCAGGCGTGGTACAAAAGGGGACGGTCCCGCCAGAATCCCCAGTTCTTTCCTGCCGTCGAACTGCATGCCTCGACCCTCCGGTCACAGTCTAGCGCGCGATGCGTGGTTCCAGAACTTCCTTCGGGAAATTATCTACAATCAAGAGTTTTCGAACTCTGATGTCCTCTCCGACCTCCGGTCACTTATCCAAGTGTGCGTGTGGCAAACAGATCCCCTTTAAGGACCCGCATTCCGCGTGCGTCTGGTGCTTGGGCCCAGACCACGACACTAAGGCCTGCTCCCTGTGCCAGGGGTTCAACAGTCGCACCAGGATCCGCTGCAGAAGGCCCTCCAGGCATTTTGCTAGAGGAACAGTTCCGGCCATGTCATCTAAGGGGAATCGCCTCACAGACACGGGAAAAGAAGAAGGAGGGGATCTTCCTGTCGCCGTTCGGCCTCCCAGTCCCGCAGGCCCGGTTCAAGGTCCGACCGGTCCCCATCTAGGGCCTCGCCTCTTCCCCCAGCTGCGGCTCCAGTTCCGAAGCCTGCTCAGGCCTCTTCCGCCAGGCCGTCGTCCTCTTCAGCCAAGAAGGCCGTGGCGAAGTCAGGGGAACACCACCACCATCATTACAAGTCGGGCTCCCGCTCCTCGGTCACTGACGCCCGGTCTTCCTCGGTCCCCCCCCAGAAGACCTTGGACCTGACACCGCTGAGGAAGCCGGTGGATCCGGCGTCGGACAGACCGTCGTCGGCCGCACGCCACCGTTCCTCTGAGCCGTCGTCAGCTGGCCGGCCGTCGTCGGCCTCGTCCGAGCATCGGACGTCGGTGGGGGGTCCGACGTCCGTGCTGCCTGAGCCGAGGGCTCCTGCGCCTCCGACGGCCGTCGGTCAGGAGTCCCTCATGGAGGAGGAATTGGTCCAGCCCGAAGACCAGATGGGCACTCCCGGCTGCGAGCAGTCTCCCAGGGGTCCCTCGCCACCACCCGAGGCCCCCGCGGAGCCGTCGCCGTGACCAGACGACTGGCCCCGCCCGGAGCCGACGCTGGGTTGTCATTGGCCGAGGTGAAGGACCTGTTTACGACAGGACACCATTAGGAAGGACGTGGTACCCCCAGTCCTCTCCTCCTCCTCCTCCTGTACCTACTCCAGCCCCGGCCCCACCTTCACCTGTGAGGTCAGCCGCGCTCCATCCCAGGAGCCTGAGACTCCTCCCAGGGCCGTATTCCAAAAGGAGACCTCCGTCCAGATCTTCGCCTTCTGATCGCCCAGTCCCAAGAGATCCAGAAGACGCCGCTGTCACCGTCGACGGAGGGCACGGATCATCCTTCTCTACTTAGATCCCTCGCCTCCGTCTCGCCTCGCCGGACCCACGTGAGACTCCACGGTCTCCTCCGGATGACCCTTCCTTCATGGATATTTTACGTCATATCCAAGAGAATATGGGGTGGGAAGCTGAAGAGTTGTACCCCGAGAGGTTATGCCTGGCCAAGTACCTTCGGCAGAAGGACCCTAAGCCTGTGGTGGTGCCACCCTTGGTGGACACTTTTGTGGACGTCACCAAGGCTGCGTGGAAGCGTCCGCACTCGCTCCCGGTGGTGCTGAAGAAGGCTGACCGGTTGTACAGGGCTCCTAAGGGGGACCAGTACCTGTCACAGCACCCTCTGGCTGATTCTCTGGTGATCACAGCCTCACATGACCGGTCTCAGAGGCCGCAGCATCTGAGCACCCTGCCACCGGACCCTGAGTCCAAGCAGTTGGACTCCTTGGGTAGGCGCACGTACGCTTCTGCGACTTGCGCCATCAGGTCCCTGAACTACCTTACCCACATGGTGCAGTTCCAGAACGCCCTGTGGGAACAGGGCCTAGAGGCGGCCGAGAGGCTGCCAGATGGTGAGCAGAAAGAGGAGATGCTTCAGCTTCTCCGAACGGGTTCAGACGTGGGGACCCAAGTTCTGAGAGCCGCGTATGACTCTGCGGACTCTTCAGCCAGAGCGGCTGCATCAGGCGTTTGCCTCCGGAGGCACTCATGGCTCCGTGTCTCCGGTTTCACCCCGGACGTCCAGAAAAACATCCTGGACGCACCCTTTGAAGGTGAGGTGTTGTTTGGTAATCCATCCGAAAGGATCATTACCAAACTCCAAGAGGCCGGAAAGGCGGTCCGGTCAGTCCAGGCGATGTACCGGCCGAGGCTTGGTTCCTTTCGTAGGAACCAAGGCCGTTTTCGTGGGCGGACTCAGAGGCAACAGCCCCGTTCCGCTACACAGCACAGGGGCTCTGGGTTTAGGAGGACCCAGGGGAAGCAGTCCGCCAGCAGGGGTCAGCGCACTCCCAAGGCCACCCAGCCGGCGGGTCCTTCAGCCGCCACAGCATGACTCCTTTCCGGCCCCCGCCCCTCAGGATCAACGGGAAGTTTCGTCGGGGTCGAATTTGTAACTTCCTGTCGGGATGGCAGGCAATAACCACCGACAGGTGGGTGCTTCAGTTGGTCGGCATCGGCCACTTTTTAGAGTTCGCAGAGCAGCCACCCTCGAGGCCTCCTCTGCTCTCCCGGTATTCGGGTCAGCACCGCGCCTTAATTTGGCAAGAGATAATCGCACTCCTGAGCAAGGGAGCGATTCAGCATGTCCCAGGAAACCAGAGAGGACTAGGGTACTATTCTCACTTCTTCCTGGTTCCCAAAAAGACAGGGACCTCCGTCCTATTCTGGACCTAAGCGACCTCAACTTATCAGTCGTGATACAAAGATTTCGCATGGTGACCCTTCCGGCCTAATTCCTATGCTAAACAAGGCGCCTATTTAGCGTCCCTAGACATGCAGGATGCCTACCTGCACATCCCCATAGCTCGGGCGCATCAGAGGTTCCTGCGCTTCGAGTTCCTGGGCCACCACTTTCAGTTCCGGGCTCTCCCCTTCGGACTGTCATCCGCTCCAAGGGTCTTTACCAAATGCATGGCAGTCGTGGCAGCTGCTCTAAGGAGAAAGGGCCACTATGTGTTCCCGTACCTCGACGATTGGCTTCTCATGGCCGCCTCCAGGGAGGCGCTCCTACAAGCGATCCAGGACACCCAGGTCCTGTTTGGATCACTGGGGATTCTCATAAACCAGGAGAAGTCAGTCTTGGCACCGTCGCAAAGCCTGCAATTTATAGGTGCAGTGCTGGACACGGTCCAGGGGAAGGCTTTCCTCCCAGTCGACAGGGCGGAACGCATCAGGTCTCTCATAGAGGACCTTTCAACGAATCAGACCGCTCCGGCCAGGTCGGTCCTTCGTCTGCTCAGACACATGGCTGCGGCCATTCCCACGGTACCCTTTGCGCGACTCCACATGCGGATAACGCAGTGGATGCTCAAGGCGCAGTGGGACCAGAGGCAAGACCATTTGCAGCACCCAGTCAGAATCACGAAATGGGTGGTTCAGGACTGGCAATGGTGGTTAGCCCCCGGGTTGCCTTCCAAGGGCGTCCCTTTTGCAGCGCCGTCCCCGGAGATAACCCTCACCACAGACGCCTCAGGTCTCGGGTGGGGAGCTCACCTGGATGGGGTGAAGTCTCAAGGTGTATGGAGTCCACTGGAAGCTCATCTTCACATCAATATTCTAGAGATGAGAGCGGTCTTCTATGCACTCCAGGCTTTCCAGTCCATGATCCCACCGTGTACCATCCTGCTTCAAACGGACAACACGGCGGTGATGTATTACCTCAACAAACAAGGAGGCGCACACTCTTACCCCCTTTGCAGGGAGGCCATGAGAGTGTGGGAGTAGGTTATCAGACACAGCGCAAGTTTGATTGCGGTACATGTTCCCGGTGTGGACAACACGATCGCAGACGGTCTGAGTCGCACTCAGGCCAGAGTCCATGAGTGGAACTTCTTCAGAAGGTGGCAGAGGATCTGTTCATTCGATGGGGAACCCCAGAGCTAGATTTATTCGTGTCCCATCCAACGAAAACTGCCCAATTTTTGCTCGCTAGATCCAGGGCCTGAGTTTTCTGGCGAGACGCGTTGTCTCTCTCCTGGGAGAACAGATTCCTCTACGCCTTTCCTCCCTTCCCGTTGATCCAGAGAGTTCTTCTCAAACTGCGCAGGGAGCATGCATATCTAATTCTGGTGGCCCCCTTTTGGCCCAGACAGATCTGGTTCCCATTGCTGGCACAGCTATCCCGGGAACCTCCGCTCCCGCTGCCGCTCAGTTCACACCTTCTGTCTCAGGAGCGAGGTTCATTGCTGCATCCGGATCTTCGCTCTTTGAACCTGCATGCATGGCTCCTAGAGACGTAGCCATTTTGCGACACGGGGTCTCGCAAGAGGTTGCAGAGGTCCTCTCTGCAGCCAGGAAGCCGGCTACACATGCTACATATGCCATGAAATGGCGTCGGTTTGTTTGTGGTCACGGGCTCGGACCTCTCCCTTTAGGTTGCCCTGTGGGGCAGTCTTGACTACCTCCTTTCCTTTTCCCGGTTGGCCTACCTCTATTAAGGTGCACCTGTGCGCTATTTCGCTTATCATCTGCCGTGGGACAGCGACTATTGCTCAGCTTGATGCTTCTCGGGAGTTTTTGAGAGGGGTGTTACACCTTAGGCCTCCTATCAAGGACCCAGTTCCTCCATGGGATCTCCTTTTTGTCCTGGAGCAGCTCACTCTTCCTCCCTTTGAACCAGCCGTGGATTGCGAGCTATGTTTTCTGTCGTGGAAGATGTTGTTTTTAGTTGCCGTTACTTCAGCCAGAAGGATTTCTGAGCTTCATGCCCTCATGTGTAAAGAGCCTTATTTGGTTTTTCACCGGGACAGAGTATCTCTGAGGACAAACCCGGAGTTTTTGCCTAAGGTGGTTTCAGCTCTCACTCTAAATCAGGACATCGACCTTCCGGTCTATTTCCCAAGTTATTCGAATAGAGGGGAGGCTTTGCTCCACACTCTGGATGTTCACCACAGCCTGAGGTATTACCTCCATAGGACTAAGCCCTTTCGGGCATCTGATCAGCTCTTTGTCTCCTTCGCACAGAGAATGAGAGGACAGCCGGTGTCGAAGCAGTCCTTATCCCGCTGGCTCGTGCAATGTATTTCTCATTGCTATCAAGCTAGGCATAAGCCCCTCCTGGGTTCCATCCGGGGTCATTCCACTAGGGGTGTGGCCACCTCCTTTGCTGCTCTCAAAAATGTCTCAATCTCAGCCATTTGCGCTGTGGCTACTTGGAGCTCTGTGCATACCTTTATCAGGCATTATAGTCTGGACATAGCTTCTAGGCGAAGGGCCGGCTTCGGCCTGGCCGTGTTGCAGGGCCTCTTGTCCTGAGTCGGGATTTGGTTTGAATTTCTCCGCTTCTTCCTCTTCCTCCTCCCAATGTTTGTGGGACAAGCATTAGTGCTTGGGAATCAGTCCTAATGGTGTAACCTGCTGCAAGAGCTGTGTCTCGAAGTAAGGTAGTACAGTTACGTAAGAACTTACCGTAACAGTAGATCTTCGAGAACAGCTCTTGCAGCAGGTACCTTCCGCTCTCCGTGTTCCCCTTGGAGGAAGTATGGCTCGTGGCTGTTTTAAAAAAAAAAAAAACAACAAGAACAAGCAAACATATCAGGAAAGTAAAGAAAAAGGGGAGGAACCTTTTTCTCCCGAATGGCTGATGCGAGCGAGAAGTCGGATATTCACTTGGGAACAGTGAATTGAGTTTGGTTGCCTTCTGACGTGGATCCTCGGTCTCCCTTTCTGATGTCATCATGCGGCCGGGAGTCTCCGGCGGGAGAACTGGGGATTCTGGCGGGACCGCCCCCTTTTGTACCACGCCTGACGTCGGAGGCGGGACCGACTTCGGGGGCGGTCCCCGCTGAAGATAGCTAGCTAGAAAGATTTCCGAGAGGTCCTGGCGCCTGACGGCTTCAGTCCAAATTGTGTAACCTGCTGCAAGAGCTGTTCTCGAAGATCTACTGTTACGGTAAGTTCTTACGTAACTGTACTTTCCTCACCTACGGGGATGTAGGCAGAGGAAGACCAGCTACCAGGATAACTATTTCTCATTGGTTGGTCTCTTGTATTAGATTCTGCTATGAGAAAGCTGGTCAACAACCTCCAGGGGGCTCAGGGCCCATTCCACCAGGGGTACTGCAGACTCGCTTGCAGCAGCAAGAGACATTCCCCTACTGGATGTCTGCAAAGCAGCTACCTGGAAATCTGTGCACACCTTTGTGAAACACTACAGTTTGGATGTGCAGACCAGATCTAATGCCAAATTTTGGCAGGGCAGTTCTTCAGATCCTCTTTGCTAAGTAGGTTCTCTGCCCGCCTCCCGCTTGGTATTGCTTGGTAGTCTGCAAAAAGTTACTGATGCTAAAGGACTCCTGGGGTAAGAAGAAAAAATTACTCACCGCAGTAATCTTCTTTCTTCCATAGGGTCCTTTAGCACCAGTAAGCTCCCAACCTTCCTCCCTGGTTCACCTGTCGGAGAAAGGCTCTTATGTCACCTTACCAAATTTCCATGCTTGTTATTGATGAATTTTACCCGTGTTGCTGTTTCTATTTCACTTTTGGACATTTGCATGTTTTTGAATCCTGTTAATTCTTTTCGGGCATTTGCCTCGTTTTCATAAAAAATTCTGAAGCAGTCAACAGCTCTCACTCAGTTCACCCCCTGTCTTTGATTGGCTGGCCCTACGCCATTAAAAAATCTCTTAAAGGCACACCTCTGGGGCAGTTGCACCTAGCCAGCTAAGTGCAAAAAGTTACTGATGCTAAAGAACCCCATGGAAGAAAGAAGATTACTGCAGTGAGTAATTTTTTCTTCCTTGCCAATGGGCAATGTTCCCGATTGTCTGTTGATGTTTATTGGGCAGCATTGGGAGATTGAGTAATGGACTCTTGATGGTAGTACAAAGCAAGGTCCCTCACCTTACAGTCCCACAGGTACTAACACACACCCCTGTTCCTGAAGATATTAGAACCCACACCCTACTTACTGCCTCCCCTACTCCTTCCCTGGTGTCTAGTTAATCTGGACAGTTAGTGGCACTGGACAATCTGCTTTCTCTGTCTGGCTTCCTACCATCTGGAACAAACTCCCTGCTCCCATTTGCCTCCTCCATCTACCTATCTCTTAAATCTTTTCAGTTTTTCTCATGTATCTCTTAAGTCTTCCTCTCCCCCATGATGGTGCATGTGGAAACCAGCCTCAGCCCAGTGTGCCTTTCCCGGTCACCAGGTCTCAAATAAATAGTGGGGAGCACAAAGGGCATGTTTGTGCCTCTTAAGACTGGCTGCTTATTAGGGTGGAGGGCCAAACTGCTTTGTGCATGTAATGTAAGACGTGCACATTACAGCTCCCTCCCAACAACAGTGCCATAACAGCACACTCATTACTGTCATTGCACAAATGCCTCGGCGTTCACACAGTGCTCACAGATGCCAGCCAGTGTCATTAGTAAGTGCTTAGTGTGTGAATTTTGAATATTATTTATATTTTAACAGGATGAGATCATTAGACTAAGCCTGTTTTCAGGGCCACCTTATGTAATACACAGTGTTGTAAATGCACACAAAGTTAAAAACAATTAAGGCAAAAACAGAAAGGAATGCATATATATGTACATATACACGTACATTAAAGTACAATCATGTTTAAAATAACACCATTTTGCCAGCCCTATGGTGCTGAGGGTTGAGGTGCTGGATGCCACACCTCGCGCCATGCCCAAGACCCGGGTTCAGGAACAGACTGGTCAGCAGGGGAAGGAGGGGACTGAGCATCCGGAGGACTGCTCTCCCCTCCCAGGGTGGGTATAGCGGCTTCTACTGCTCGCCAGCAGCCTCCAATGGAGGTCGGGAACCCTGCACAAGCATTGCTGATATTGGGGGGCGGACATCAGCACATAGGTACTTGGATGTCATTGCACGTCTGCTGTCCGAGGGCGTAACACCACGGAAAAAACCCGGTGAACCTGAGGAGGTGAAGGAGACCCTGGGGACCAGTGCTCACATCCTGCTGCCAGACCAACCCTTCACCGGATCTCCCGGCTCTCTGCCTGGCCCAGGGACCGTCCCTGTAATTTCAGATAGGCCGCCAGGTAGGTGAGGCGGGCCCCTCCCCTTGGGGGTTATCCGGGTGGCTGAACGAGTCTGTGAGACTGGGTGGGAGACTGGTAGGAGGGAGGTTTCAGGCTGGGAGTAGAGGCAGAGGTCGCATGGGTACTCCGGAGAGATGCCCTGGTCCTACCGGAGAATAAAAAAAAAATTAAAAAATAACGCCATTTGAAAAGACCTGTTTTGAAACCATGTCTTATAGGCAGATTGCATATGTGAAAAGAGAGGAGATTCCAAGATGAGGTGGCCATACAGCAAAAGGACATTCTGGTATAAAATTTTCTGGCTCTTTGCACTACTAAACCCCTACTGGGTACTTCCTGTAATGAGTATTTGGTGCTTTGGGGTATTAAACTAGCAGTTAAATAAGTAGGCACATGTGAAGGCTTACTGTGATGCCCACCTTGTGACAGTGGTGCTGTATCACATCGAATTGGTCTTTGTGCTGTAACCATATAAACCGTGCTGTATAAAAGTGACTTACGTTGAACTGAGGAGGATGCTGGTACTCTCTTCGGATATAAATGGCCCTGATTCACTAGTGCTCCTGAAGGAGTTAACCATTCTACTTATCCTGGACATGCTATATTTTTGTCCTGGACCACTAACAGTGAACTTGTACTGGTCCAGTGGACCAACAAAGACTAGGTAACCATTGTAACTGGCACACGACACTCTGATCAAGGAGAAATAATAAAGGCTAAAAGCATGATATTTTCCTACAGTAAACTGCAAGCCTAAGCTTTTATTTAATATTTGTTGTCTAATTCCTCTGTCAAAGAGTCTTGGTTTTCTAATTATTAAGACGGACCAGTGAAAGTAGTTGTCGGATAAGTGATTTTGCTTAGTCGCAGTCTAGTTATCAGTGAGAACAATTTTCAACCGCTGGCTTCTGAGTGTGCCAGAATATAAACACACCCTGACCCACATGCTTTAGCAGTCATTGAAAGGACATTCCTATCATTCTGTCATCATTCAAAGGTTTCCTCTTCCATGGCCGAGTCCTTAATTGTGTTACATCTGACATCTGAGACTGAGCAGGTTCTTTCGGCAGTTCATGGATAGGACCACGGTGGAGTGTAACTCACAGAAACCTAACATAGAATTTGATGGCAGATCAGGACCACTTGGCTCATCCAGTCTGTTGGCCTCAAAAGCCCTCATTTTCCTGGTGTTAAACATTGCCACAAGGCAGAAGCAAAATATTTTTGATTCCATCAGAAAAAAAACACAAAATCAACAAAATTATTTTTTCTTTGGCAGAAAAGGTACCTTTATTGACAAAGTCAATACTGTAGGCATTCAAGCTTCTGATAACCTAGAGGTCTCTTCATAATTACTTTAGACGGTGCATAAACTTTTTTTTTTGCATTTTTTAATATCATTAGAAATATTGGCATGTGTGACTTCTGTTTAACCACGTGTTTGCTTTGAAATGGTATTTTGCAACTACCTTGGTTCTTTCTTTGTTGTCACTCTTGTGCAGCCGTCTGATCATGTGCAAAGTCCTCAGGAAGTCCATTTGCTAGAATCTCGTACCTTACCCCTCCATCAGATCTTTATTTACACTGTATTGTGGGGTCACACCTGGTACCTCTGTCCCAAGGGTTGTTAGAGTTTTTCTTCAAGTGTTTTTAGCTGGTTTTCTTCTTTTTTTTTTTTTTGCCTTCTTTGCTTGTGTAACCCCTAGATGGCGCTATCCCAGGGGCTACTACCCCTGCCTGATTTGCCACTAACAGGTTGAGGGGCCTGGATCCAATTGCGGGTGCCTCTACCCAGAGGTCAGGGTTTGCAATAGTTAAACTAACTTGGTCACAGCCCTCTGGGACACTGCAACCCCCCTTTCTTCCCACTGGTGGCCCACACAATATATTAGAATTACCTTCACAGTATACACTTACCCCCAGGGCTGGTTCAGGCACTGGGACCTCCTGTAAAATAAGATACAGTGCAACAATCACAGTACAATACTTTAACATAGACAAATACCTCAGGCAGTATAACTTTGCTGAAACAAGCAGCTCTGATTTATTTAGGGGGAATATAACAAGGACAGGGGGAAATCAGGTTAATTAGCTTATCACTTTACTATCTACCTATGGCTCTGTGCAGGCCTATCCCTACCAGTTACTGTCCCTGGTACCCAAGCCCTAGTGGCTAGTCCAAACCGTGGCAGCTGGTAGGGGCCCTTTCACACAGTGAAAAGAAAAATTAGTTTAAACAGTCAGCAGTACAGTGATTCCATTTGGATTTAATGTGGCATTCAACAGGGAGCGACCCTGAATTAGTACTCACGACCTCCAAACAAGATAGGGTCCTTCAGCGCCAGCAGGGCTACTCTTGAGCTCCAAGAGACTCCTCACACATTTATATGGTAAACAGTCACAGGCAAAAGTCACTTAATGGCAGCAGGATTCACTTGAGGTACACAAGCCTCCTCACACATTTATATGGTAAAAAAAGTACTATACCAGGCAGGCTGCTTCTCTATCCTGATCGCATTACTGCACAATACCCAGGAGAACACACAGCAGATTCAGTTCCTGACAGATCGAGTGCAATTCAGCAATTTCTCCAGTCTTCTACAGGGTGAGCCTGGTTTCTACTCTTCAGATATCCTTTGATTCTCTTCACAGGACGGATTCAGTCCTAACAAGCAGTTACACAAGCTGCAGACTGGAACTCTGGACCTTACACATGTTTTTTGACTGAAACTGTGCACTTCTAAAGGAAAGAATTGTCGCGTATCTAGAGGCCAGAAGGGCACAGGACCCTAGGCAGCATGGATTCACAGCGGGAAGGTCATGCCAGACGAATCTGATAGATTTCTTTGACTGGGTGACCAAAGTAGTAGATCAGGGAGGGGCTGTGGACATGGCCTACCTAGACTTTAGCAAGGCATTTGACACAGTCCCACACAAAGATTAATATATAGTTAGCCAGCCTGGGAGTGGGTCCCAAGATGACAGCCTGGGTAAAGAACTGGCTGGAGAATAGGACACAGAGAGTAATAGTAAATGGAGTCCACTCAGAAGAAAGGAGAGTTACTAGCGGGTACCGCAGGGTTCAGTATTAGGACCAGTCTTCTTCAATGTCTTTATAAGTGACATTGCAGAAGGACTGGAAGGAAAAGTATGTCTCTTTGCAGATGACACTAAGATCTGCAACAGAGTTGATGCACGGGTGGGGTGGAAAGGATGAGAAGGGACTTGGCAAGGTTAGAGGAATGGTCAAATGTATGGCAGCTTAGATTCAATGCTAAGAAGTGCAAGGTAATGCACCTGGGAAACAAAAACCCAGGGGAAGAGTACACAATGGGGGGTGAGATACTAACAACAACAAAAATGGAAAGGGACCTGGGGGTAGTCATATCAGATGACCTAAAGGTGGGCAAGCAATGTGAGAAGGCAACAAGGAGGGCTGAGGGGATACTGGGATGCATAGGGAGAGGCATCACCAGTAGAAAACAGGAAGTTATTATCCCTCTGTACAGACAGCTGGTGAGACCCCATCTGGAGTACTGTGTGCAGTTCTGAAGACCCAATCTCCGCAAATACATAGACAGGATGGAAGCTGTCCAGAGGAGGGCAACTAAAATGGTGCAGGGTCTGCACCGGAGGACATATGAAGAGAGACTTAAGGAGCTTAATATGTATAGCCTCGAGGAAAGGAGGGAGAGGGGGGACATGATAGAAACTTTCAAGTACCTCAAGGGAATCAACAAAGTCCAAGAGGGTAGCATCTTTCAAAAAGAGGTGCAAGAACAAGGGGCACAATTTGAAGATAGAGGGGCGGCTCAGAGGTAATTTAAGGAAGTATTTTTCACAGAGAGGGTTGTGGATGTATGGAATGGCCTTCCGGAGGAGGTTGTGGAGTCAAAATCAGTGGTGGAATTCAAGCATGCATGGGATAGTCATAAGGCAATTCTGGGGGGTTGGGGTAGGAAGACGTAGGCTGCTGGTTAACTAGGATCTGCAGCTTATCCAGTAGGTAGGGAAATGGGCAGACTGGGTGGGCCAAGCAGTCCTTATCTGCCGTCAAATTCTATGTTTCTATGTTTCTGAAGGAGCATAGGGTTTCTTTCCCCTTCACTGCCAGAGCTAAACTGAAACTCCAACAGACAAAACCGGGCACTTCCTTTGAGTTCCTCCCAGTTCTTGACTGGATTGGCTGTCACTCACAATAGACTGCTGCTGTTGGTCCAAACAGACGCCGAAGTCTAAACTACATCTCCCAGAGTCACTGCCCATACAATCCTGTTGTGGCTGGCTCAGATTATGAGTCCAAGTTCTGATTCGTCCAAGGCACCATTTTAGAGCTAGCTTACCCCACATTGATTGGTCCAGTTCAGCAGTTCAAAACTAGAATGGGGAACTAGGCAAACACAGTTCTGACTGCAAAGAAAGCAGGTTAGACAAACTGTATTTTCATTATTACTCTAAATTATTTCTGGCAAACAGTTACATCTTTCAGATAGGTTCCCTTTGTACTCCTAGTGACTGCAAAATGGAGTGAATTGGCAGCAGTTTGAGTGGTACTCAAACAGAGAAACACACAGTCCCCCATACAACTAATTATGTCTGCAAGCAGACGGCTCTTAAAGAGACAGTACCAGAGGCTCTAAAACACTCACTGATAAATGGCTTAAACGCCTAAACACCATTTAGGCTTGGAGCATTCAAGCAAGCTCCTGGAAGTCTTTTGGGAACCCCATTTGCAGGGGGTTACACCCTTCCTGGCTTGGGAAAGCTTGACGTCCGCCAAGCAAGTACCTCATAAGTTTTAACTGCAACCATACATATTTGCATTAGGCTCACACATGTAATCATCAGTCAATATATCATTTTACCAAGAACACATTTCTGAAACATTGCAGTACGTCACTCTTTACACAGTATTACATATACATTGTACCATAACTCAAGTATACCTCTGTACATGAAACCTGAAGAGAGGGGCCCTTCCCTATCAGTTACCTTGGGGCTGGACGGGGCAAGGGCACCATACTTAGAGGGCAACACAAGTAACTTGGAGTTAGCACTGACGCTCAGTTTGGGCAATGAGCTCGGGGACACATACACTCCTTTATGGACAACATTGAGAGGCAAGTCCACAGGCCTCCCAAGTGAATCATAACTGAGGTGCACCACAGGCTTTACAGCTCAACCAGTCTTTCTAGGGGGAACTGTTACAGTCTCTGCACTCTGAGCCTCATTTTCAGCATTGTCCTCACTTGTCAGGGAGTCTCCTGGGGGTAGAGAGGCTAGAACTTGGGGCATTCTCAGCTCCAGGAGTTACAGTTTCTGAGTCCACAACATTTGGCTCACATGGAGAGCTTGGACACTGGCAGTGGATTGTCAGGGCACTCAAAATACTCTTCTTGTTGGTGTATTACCAGTCTGCCCTAATCTATATTTCCTCCCTGAAAGCTCAAACAGTTCAACCATGCACAATGATTCCATTTCATCTGATCTGATGCTTTGCACTTCACTTTCTGGGAGCATTGGCTCCAGGGATGAAGCTGGGGCTTGGACAGTCCAGAAGGCCCAGCTCGTCTCCAGTATTGACTAGGGATTGCCTCAAATAATTGACTCAGTTCGTAGAAGAATAGTATTCAAAGTCACTCTCACTTTCTTCTGATATGGACTGACAGTCATGCTCAACTGGGACTTGTGGAGGGAGCACTTTAACTTTGCTTCTGTAGGTGCAGGCTTTCTTGATCTTTCTTAGCAGCAGCTCTAGTCACTGGTCCAGAGGGGCATCTTCTGGGGCTCAGACTCAATCAAGATTTGTCCAATGGGCAGTAAATGATTTCTATGCATTGTTTTACATCTTTGAATTATTCTCAGGCCTTACTTTGTACACTGGCATATCATCTAGTTTGCCCACTACAATGTGAGGAAGATGGTGCCATCTGTCAGCAATCTTGTGTTTGCCATGCAGTCCCAGATTTCTTAGCAATACCTCGATCTCCCTCCTGGAGTTCCTGTGCTTTCACCTTTATCATACCTTTCTTTGTTGGCCAGATTTCTTTTGGCAGCGATGGTTTGAGCCAGTTGGTACGCATGAGTTAGCTGGGCCTTTAACTTTGCACATACTGTAAATAGTTGTCAGCTTGAACCCCATCAGAGAGACCCTAAACACACATCTACCGGTAGTCGAGCTTCTCTTCCAAACATCAGGCGTAGGGGAGAACCCAGTGGCATCACTTTTGGTGCAGTTATAAGCATGTACCAGGGTGCTAATTTGTTGGCTCCATCTAGGCTTGTCCTTTGGGTGCAGGGTGCCTAGCATATCTAGCAAAGTGCGTTGAAACGCTCAGGCTGTGGGTCCCCTGGGGTGGTAAGGAGTGGTTCTGGACTTCGTGACTCCCCACAGAGAAAGCATCTCTTGATCAGACTCTCAAAGTCTCTCCTTGATCAGAATGGATTCTTTGTGGAGCCCCATAATGAACAAAAAGTTTTCTACAAGTACTTTGGCCACAGTGGATGCTTTCTGGTCTTTGGTGGGAAAGCTTGGGCATATCTCGTGAAATGGTCAGTGACCACCAGCACATTACTGATATTTCTTTGATCTGACTCCAAACTCAGAAAATCAATACAGACCAGCTCCATGGGTGCACTGGTGGTGATGTTAATATGGGGCAGCCTCTGGGGCAAAGCTTTCCTCTGTAAGCAGCGACTACAAGTTTGAATGTGTTGCTCCACATCAGCCCCATCTTAGGCCAATAGAATCTGGATCTCACCAAGTCAAGTGTTCTGTCTATACCAAGGTGCCCCATGTGGTTGTGCAAGGACATCAGTACTGAGTCTCAAGGCAGTGGGCAGCACTAGTTGTTGTTTGTCTACTTGTCCCCTCTGTCTACTGTTTCTCTGTATAACAGTTTATTGATCAGTTTCAACTTAGGACCTTCTTTGTATAACAGTGCAGTTCTCAAATCAGTGGAGTGTAATTTGGACACATCTTTTCCTGCATAGAGGGCTTCTAAAGCTGCTTTGATCATGGGATCGCGGGATTGAGCCCGCCGAATACTGTCATTGTCCAGCTGAGGCAGTGCACCAATGTCTGTTGCAGAAAAGTGGCAATAAGCAGCAGGTATGCAATTCTCAGAGGGTCCCAAGCAATCCACCATGCAGTCCACTGCGTCCTCGCGGGACATTTGTTCCTCCCTGTCAAACTTCCGCAGAGTGCCCGAATGTCAGGTTCTGCCAATCTGACCCAATCATTCTGGGGAACAGGCCTCCGGGAGAGAGCATCAGCATCTATGTGGTTCTGACCTGCTCGGCATTCGAGAGCATAGCTCGCATGTAGATAATGCAGAAAGCCACCTATGGCCAGTGGCATCCAACTTAGCTGAGGTCTGCACATAGGTTAAAGGATTATTGTCAGTTTTTACTAGTATTTTAGCCCCATACAAGTACTCATGGAATTGGTCAACAATAGCCCACTTCAAAGCTAGGAACTCTAACTTATGTACAGGATAGTTCTTTTCGGATGGGGTCAGGCTTCTACTGGCAAAGGCCACTGGTCTCAGGCCATTCTCCTGCTCTTGGTACAACACAGCCCCCAACCCTTGCAAGCTAGCATCAGTGTGCAGGACATAAGGTTTTCTTGGATCGGCATGGGCCAGCACTGGAGCATGGGTAAGTTGATAAATATGATCTGAAAAGCAGTCTCACAATCAGGGTCCAGCTGGGCCCCAAATACTTCACTCGGACGAAAATGCACTCTTTCAGTCTTGAGGGACGCCTGACTTTTGGTATTTTTGTGGGTTGGGGATACCCTTGAGTAAGGTTGTTGCGGATCACTCTTGAATAGTCCTTGATGAAACTCGATAATAACCACAGAATCCCAGGAATCTTTGCAGTTCTTTTAGATTTTTGGCTGTGAGGCAGGTGGTCAAGGCCTCAACTTTACTTGGGTCGGTCTCTATTCCCTCGTGGATACTGTGTGTCCCACATACTTACTGATGTTTGAAAGAATTGACACTTATCAATGGACAGTTTAAGGCCAAAGTCCTCCAGTCGGTCCAATACCTTAAATAATCTGCTCTCATGTTCCTCTAGTGAGCTGCCAAACACAATAACATCATCTAGGTATACTAGGCATTCTAGTAAGTTCATGTCCCCACTGCACGCCTCCATCAATCGCTGAAAAGTGGCTGGGGCACCTGAAATCCCTTGAGGCATCCTCATGAATTCATAGAAGCCAAGCGGACAGATAAAGGTTTGTCTCTCACGGTCTTCGGGCTATCGGGATCTGGTAGTACCCATCATGGAGATCCAACACAGAGAACCATTTGCTCCTGCTTAGGCAGTCCAGCATCCTGACTGCGGGCATTGTGTGTACTGATCAGGATAGTCCGTCGGTTTAAGTGCGTATAATCCACCATTATCCTTAGCTCGTCCCATTCTTCTTCCTCACTACCACAATGGGGAAGCATAAGGGCTTCTGGACTTTTGTATTACACCAGCAGCTATCATCTCTTGCAGATGCCGCCTCACATCATCTATGTCAGCAGGTGCCAGGCGTCCGAGACCTCTCACGAATGGTCTTTCGTCATGCAGCCGGATATTGTGCTCAGCTCTGCACGCATCCTACGTCCCATTCCTTTAAAGAAAACACCTGGTCTCTCTGGGCAAGCTTCACTGATCCTCACTTTCCATTCAGCTGGCAACGGGAGTCGTAAATCAAACAAGTCCGGCAAGCATTTGTCATTCTTCCTGAACTTGCTTGCTGGGTAGCACTGCAGTGTCTGCACAATGCACATTAGCCAGGATGCAACCTCTATTTACTCAATGTCTCTTTAGACACATTATGAACTTGGACCATTACCCTTCTGGCAAGCATTGGGCTCTAGCGGGCAAAATACTAGGCTTGACCAGCAGTCCTCTGGCAATTTTCCATCGCTTGGTGCATCCAACATTAATATTTTATTTTAACATCCTTTCTGATACAGACCTCTCCCTGTAAGGTACACTGGGCATTTGCGCCAGGATCAGAGACTCAGGATCCTTCTTCCATACACTTCGATCAGTTCCTCTGGTTCTATTTTTTTCAGCATCTCTGTGCCTCATAGGCCTTCTTAATTAAAGCCGAACTCTTAAAGTTCTACTAGTCTTTGACCCATGTTTTCATAACACAACTGTTCCAGCCTTCCGAACATATGAGCATTTGTTTCAACTCAACAAAGGGACACCATCATACAGACCAGTGGGGGGACACACTAAGGCTAGGGTCTCTACTTGTTCGGCCACTCCAGCCATGGAGGTGGGGAAAGACAGCCAAATTGGATATACCCGGAATAGGTAGGCCTTCTCACTTAACCCCATACATGCAGTCCTTCTAATGGTTGTGAGGGCACGTGTGACAATGCTTTGATACCAATCCTGGAACATAATTGTCACTTGGGAGCCACTGTCTAATACAGCTCTTGTAGACACTCCATTCACCTTTACAGTGGTCTCCATGGAGGGACCCACTATTCTGGACCAGTCTGGAGAGGCGGTAGTGGGGGCCTGGCAACTGACCTTGCACAAAAGGACGGAATTAGCATTTTTGTGCCTCACTGGATCATTTCATGCACCTCTTAACCACTGATTTGTTCTCCTAGCTCTCCTTGTAGCCTATATGCACCTTTTGTCAGTGTCTTTGGGGATCGCATTCTCTTTTCATGTGCCCATCCTTCCCACAATTATAGCAAAACATATTTTCTGGAGTTTGAGCTGGCCGAGGCGCCACACTGGGAGCCAGGGCGGGTATTACTAACTGGAAACTCTGTGCCATCTCTGTCTGCGCGTGATAAGCATTTGAGACATCGTCAGTTTTCCACTTCCATGGTCAAGGGAATCAGTTCGAGCTGTTATCAGTAGGAGATACATGGGTGGGTATCCCCACCCCATAGCAGATGCAGTCGGATATAGGTCGGGGCTCTGCATTTGCAGGCGTGGCCTTCATAAAGGGACTGTTTTGAATTCCTGATCTCTCTCAACAGTTCGCCTCATTGTGGCATATCTTTTCCTTATCAGAGCACTCATTGACTGCCAACCTCTGCCCCTGAACTTCACTTGATGATGTTCCTCAGTCACTGGTCATAGCCAGCAGCTATTGGTGCAGGTCCTTCCGAGGTCGCCTTTTCAACTCCTCGAATTTCTCTCATTAACTCATCATAGGAGGGTGGGATTCCAGTCGCATTTGCAGGCGTAACTGAAGCAACAGCAGTTCTGAGAAGGGGCAGACTTAAGGATCCTGTCTAGCCTGGTTCGTCCAGTTCAATCTGGCCAAACTACCCTTTCTGAGGCATTCTTGCAACAATTTTTCCAGCCGAGATACATACACAGACAACAACTCCCTTGGTACTGTTGTGCATTTCTTAAGCTCCACCTAGATCCTCATCAGAATCTGGGCTCCCATACACATTCTCCAAGGCCTCAAGATAGGCCTGTGCAGTCACTTCAGGTTACTGGCCGTTTGCGCACGGATGGTAGCCAGAGCGGGACCTCGAGGCTCTCACTAACCCTCTTTCGCACCCCGACTGAGCATTGCCATTCTAGCACTTGGGGGGCAACATAGTCTATCCAGGTCTCCCAGTCATCCTCCCCTTGGGGGGTGGGGAGGGTGCCAGAGAAGATCCTCAACCTTCGGTAAGAGTCGTGACTAATGGCAGGTGCAGAAATAGGAGTCTGTATTGGTTCAGCCACCATTACGGGTACTGGAGCGGGAGAGGGTGTTGGGGGAGGAACACCCCCAGGTGGCAAGAATAGTTTCTTCAAGTCCTCCACAGTTTTCCCTTCCCCCAGCAGCCATTTAGCAAATTTCTCCTCAAAAGTTTCAGACAGTGGTGGGGCTCATTCCCCCGGTCTTTACTGTACTTAGTTATCACTCTCCAGGCAGTGAGGGCTCCTCTGGGGTAATGGTCTGTGGCACTTTGGAGCTATCTATGGGATCCTTAAACTCTACTAGGGCCAGGAAAGTGTGGGGAGCAGATTAGCATGCCGACCCACCACCACAGGGTTTTGTAAACCTTCCACCTTGGAAAGTACTCCTGTACAGTGTCTCGATTGATACCCAGGGGATGTCCAGGATAAGCATAGCATTTGGGGTCAGTCTCTCCCAGTACACCACTCCACCAGCCGGTGCACAGCCACTTCTGTCGGGTACCCATTTTTTCTTAACAGTGGTTTATAAATATGGCCACTAGAGGACACACAATCCCAGCGGTGAGCCTCCAAGATGTAACCCTAGATGGTGCTATCCCAGGGCTACTACCTGCCTGATTTGCCACTAACAGGTTGAGGGCCTGGATCCAATGGCGGTGCCTCCACCCAGAGGTCAGGGTTTGCAATAGTTAAACTAACTTGGTCACAGCCCTCTGGGACACTGCAACCCCCTTTCTTCCCACTAGTGGCCCACACAATATATTAGAATTACCTTCACAGTATACACTTACCCCAGGCTGGTTCAGGCACTGGGACCTCCTAAAATAAGATACAGTGCAACAATCACAGTACAATACTTTAACATAGACAAATACCTCAGGCAGTATAACTTTGCTGAAACAAGCAGCTCTGATTTATTTAGGGGAATATAACAAGGACAGGGGGAAATCAGGTAATTAGCTTATCACTTTACTATCTACCTATGGCTCTGTGCACAGGCCTATCCCTACCAGTTACTGTCCCTGGGTACCCAAGCCCTAGTTGCTAGTCCAAACCGTGGCAGCTGGTAGGGGGCCCTTTCACACAGTGAAAATAAAAATTAGTTTAAACAGTCAGCAGTACAGTGATTCCATTTGGATTTAATGTGGCAATTCAACAGGGAGCGACCCTGAATTAGTACTCACGACCTCCAAACAAGATAGGGTCCTTCAACGTCAGCAGGGCTACTCTTGAGCTCCAAGAGACTCCTCACACATTTATATGATAAACAGTCACAGGCAAAAGTCACTTAATGGCAGCAGGATTCACTTGAGGTACACAAGCCTCCTCACACATTTATATGGTAAAAAAAAGAAAGTACTATACCAGGCAGGCTGCTTCTCTATCCCGATCGCAATTACTGCACAATACCCAGGAGAACACACAGCAGATTCAGTTCCTGACAGATCGAGTGCAATTCAGCAATTTCTCCAGTCTTCTACAGGGTGAGCCTGGTTTCTACTCTTCAGATATCCTTTGATTCTCTTCACAGGACGGATTCAGTCCTAACAAGTAGTTACACAAGCTGCAGACTGGAACTCTGGACCTTACACATGTTTTTTGACTGAAACTGTGCACTGAAGGAGCACAGGGTTTCTTTCCCCTTCACTGCCAGAGCTAAACTGAAACTCCAACAGACAAAACTGAGCACTTCCTGTGAGTTCCTCCCAGTTCTTGACTGGATTGGCTGTCACTCACAATAGACTGCTGCTGTTGGTCCAAAAGGCCAAGTCTAAACTACATCTCCCAGAGTCACTGCCCATACAATCCTCTTGTGGCTGGCTCAGATTATGAGTCCAAGTTCTGATTCGTCCAAGACACCATTTTAGAGCTAGCTTACCCCACACTGATTGGTCCAGTTCAGCAGTTCAAAACTAGAATGGGAACTAGGCAAACACAGTTCTGACTGCAAAGAAAGCAGGTTAGACAAACTGTATTTTCATTATTACTCTAAATTATTTCTGGCAAACAGTTACATCTTTCAGATAGGTTCCTTTGTACTCTAGTGACTGCAAAATGGAGTGAATTGGCAGCAGTTCGAGGTACTCAAACAGAGAAACACACAGTCCCCCCATACAAACTAATTATGTCTGCAAGCAGACGGCTCTTAAAGAGACAGTACCAGAGGCTCTAAAAACACTCACTGATAAATGGCTTAAACGCCAAACACCATTCAGGCTTGGAGCATTCAAGCAAGCTCCTGGAAGTCTTTTTTGAACCCCCATTTGCAGGGGGGTTACACTTGGTTAGCGCTCCTCTGAGTCACTGTGACGTTCATCCACAAAGAATTTCTTCTGGGAGTTTATCGCTCTGTTTTCTATGATGATGGCACATATATCTGAACACTAGACTTCAAGTGATGCAGTGGCTGTAAGCAGAAGATGTAAAAGACAGAGCCGCATCACATCTTATTGTACTACCTTGGTCCTTATCACGAATAGGACAACTGCCCACTTAGTCGGGCGATGCTGACTGAGTCTTTTGTGTTGTGCGAGCACCTACTGTCTGAGCCTGTGGACCATCATGGCAAGTCAGATAAGTTGAAGGGCAAGGGTTGCAGCATACCCAACCTTAGCTTCGAACTAGTTGGTCGTGATAGAGCGCGATCTTTGCTCAGAAAGTCCGAGGAGGAGATGAGCCGCCCTCAAACTCTTGTGACACAGACCTTGAGGGCAAACACCTTGTCCAATGAGTCGACTGGTTAACCCTTGGAGCACTGATCCAGTCGGGACTTCTCATCCTGTCAGCATGATCCTGCCTTTGGTCAGACCACTTATGGTGGTTGTCATGGGACCAGTGTAAATGTAAGATAGCTGACGCTCCCATTGCTCATCCCTGAGCAAGGATTCCACACGCCTCGACCAGTGGGGCCGCAGAATTACATTGTAGGTGCACTGGGTGTGTGACAAGCCAGTAACTCGTAATACTTTGTCCACTACCATCATACCCTATGGGCAGTGGCAACTGAGCTGAGAGTTAATCTTCCACCAGAGCACCAGGAGAGGGCCTCTTGACTCAAGTGCAGCATGGCAGTGTTTGAGCAGCATTTGCAACTTTTTTTATTTAGTTGTTTAACCAGGTATAGCACTCTAAGCTGAAAGCTTTTTTACAGGAGCGACCTGGGAGCACAAGGAGGTTAAGTGACTGGCTCAGGGTCACACAGTATGCAGGTGGAAGCTGTGGGATTCAAACCCAGGTCTGGTCTGCTGGATGTCACCAGATTTGCAGCTCAGAGCCTTAGACCACTGCGCTATACTGCCTCCAGGTGTAAGATCTTAGAGCATGTTCATGGGAGTGGTTCTCAGCTGGTTGTGCTCCTCTCCCTTTAACAGGGACATCCAGCAAAGAGTTCTAGATCTCACTTGATTTTCCTGTAGGGCTTTTTCTCTCCAGCCATGTTCATCTCAGGGTTGATGCTCCCACCTTCTTCCAGGTCCTGTGCCATCCCAACATCCTTCATAGCAGGGGCTGAGCCACCCCCCATGGCAATCCACTGTATGGACTAGGATCCAGTGTTGGCAAGAATTAGGACCTAGGGGAGTCCAAGAACCCTAGTCGTTATACAAACAGTACATGGGGGTTTGTCTCTAGTTTTCTCCCCTTGTCCTCCTTTCTTCCTTCCCTGGCATGGGTGGGACCTTCTGAAGGCCTTGACTACATGCAGTGAGTTCCTAGGTGATGGAGTAAGCTGTCTTGTCCCACCACAGGAGTCGCTGTGGCAACAGAGCCCGACAGCAAGCCTCCCTGACTGCAGTGCACTGCCAGGTGACAGCTGCTGTGATCTGTTCTGCCTCTTGGGTGGCATCCTGAGCTTGCGTCTGAAGTCTGGTCAACTGCACGGCAGTGTATCATGCTGCTGTTGGGCCCTTGAGAGGGCTCTAGCTCTCCTTCTTAATGGATCATTGCTGGTCGGCCCCAGGTGGAGGGCTTCCTGTAGGACTCCGAAAAGATCACAAAAGCGATCTTATGTGTGATCACCCCCTGTATTTAGTTTGGGCTGGGAAGACACCGTTTTACTGGTTTGTTGACCTTTCTTACACAGGTCATCAGGGCTATCTTATGCCTTTAGATAAAGTGCATATGTACTTGTTAGGTTATGCTGCACCTCCTTGGTAAAAAAAAAAGATACTGAGGCAGTTGAAGACCAGTGCTGAGATAAACCTGCACCCTTGAGCAAGTGTTGTGGTTCTGCACATGCGCACAGCTTACCTCGACACCAGCCCTCCTGAAAAATTCGGGCTCCCGCTGGCTCCTAGCACCTCCAACTAAGAACAACTAGTGTGAATCGGTGGTAAAAATATTCCAAGAAGATCAAGAATTACAGCGAGTATGTAATTTTCATTTTTACTACTGGAATTCCTACAGACACACTAAATCATCCAGCCTTTCCTTGCTACTAGCCTTCCCTGGTTTCAAGTTACCTGCTGGTAAGGCCTCACATTTCTGTAGTTTCTATCAAAATATCTAAGGCATGGAGGAGTGATATAGAAGGGAGGTGTTGAAGCGCTAGACAGTTGAGCTTTCCGAGGACTTCACACATGCCTAGATGACTGCATAAGTGTGACTGTAGAAGGAATACCAGTAGTCGAACAATAATTACAGGTAAGTAACTTTGCTGTGTTTCTGGTAGCAGGTTTATAAATGCCGCATGTGACATAGCAGTCAAGGTTTTATAAAACCTCATGCACAGAGCCTCTCCTGGCTATGCATTTCATTTTGTGCCCCCAGGCTTTCCATGCAGCATAAACCATATGACACTGAAGCCCTCTTAAGCTGTACATTTCGATTTAACAAGAAAGCTCCTTTCTAATGTCCTGTTTCAGCTCCCATTTCAGCTGTGTTCATGTCAAACCCTTATGCTGACCCACAGTCTGCTGGCTTCCATATGTGTTTTTTTAATTATTTTCCCCTTAACATAGTGGGGCATCACCTTCTGACTCCAGCTACCTTTATTAAAGGTGAAAGGTCAGGGTTCATCAGCGGCACACATTAGCATGCAGATGGCTGGAGATGCTACTACTGGCTGTAGATGCTGCTACTCACTGAACTTGCAACCTCCCCTTCCATTCAGCATTTTCTGTAATGAAAATAGCACCAGCTTTCCCCTCATCATTGTATTTTTTTATCATTTCTGTTAGTTAATAGATCCCCATTTGAATTAAAATGACAATGTCTTCCCAGAGGAGGCCACTCCTATCCACCAGGGGATCTCGCTTTGCCTGACAGGTTTATTTATAGAATATATCAGATTGTGTCTGTTGGAAAAGAGAATTCTAGTGATTTGAGATGCAACTTAGCAGTTAGCATATGCAGTTGCATGCTGATTACTAGGTTCAAAAATAATTTCTGTAACAAGAACATCTTGGACTTTCTTTTAACCTTATAGGGCCAAAGTCTCATATCATTAGTGACTTTGCGTCGCACAAACTCAGGTTTGTGCCTTGAGTCTGGACTAATTTGTTTAGTTTTTGTTGACTGGGAAAGGCTGGCTAGGCAATTTTGCATATTTTCAGCATCATCGGGAGGGGGGCAGATACAGATGGAAACCGACTGAATTTGAACCAGATTAAACTGCTGGTGGTATTTTTTTAGTAAATGGGGGAAATCTGGCCAGGACATGGGGGAAATTCCCCTACTCTTTTCGAAAGGTGCCATGGGATCATTAATATCCACCTTAATCACTAGTATAGGTAGATGTGACCTTGGTTTAACGTCTCATCCAGAAGATGGCACCTCAGGGGAGCAGCATACCAGTCGTGCTGCAGTACAGTGCCAGTATTGGGATTTTAGCCCAGGTTCCTCGTGTGGGGCTAGAACCCACAACCTTCCAGTTTTCCAGCCTCAGAGGTGAGTGTGCATCCTGCTGAGCCACTGACACTGACTTAGCATGGTGCTACCGGCTACCTGTAGTCAAAGCTTCAGTTTGCATGGCGTAAATTTGATTGGGCAGTGGTACAGAATTAGGTATGGTGCACATGTTTATGATTGGGGGCCTACTGGCAGTACAGTAAAGTGGATTGCAGCGTGGCTGCTGAACAGAATGCATAGAGTGATCATTAAAGGGCATGTGTCATCTTGAGTACCTGTGACCATCAGAGTCCCACAGGGTTCCATGCTGGGACCTGTCCTGTTTAATGTCTTGGTGTCATCCTTGACTATAGGCAGAGGGGCATGGATGGAATCGTTTGCAGATGACATAAAAATGGGAGTGTTAGTAACAGATAAAATAGATGCATGTAAATTTCAGGAAAATATAGATCTTTTGGTAAATATGGTACATAACAAGAAACTTTGTTTCAATTTGGAAAAGTGTATGATCTTCCTGGACATAAAGTCTCCACCACTCATTCACACTGATGGGATCTACGCCAGAGGTGCTAGGACCCAGCGGGAGCAAACTTAGTTGCAAGAGGGCCGGCGCCAGAGATGGAGCTGCGAGGAGCGTCGCCGCGAGCCTCGGCTCGTGCGGCAATGACTATCTTGGCGTCGACCCTCCAACCACCTCAGTTCCTTTTTTTCTGCCGTCAATTGCGCTGCGGTGATGATGTCGCTCGCCTGCCGGGAGTCAAACTTCAAACTAGCAGCATAATTTTCAGATAATTATTATGTAGTATTTCTTGAATAAGTGCCGCTTACTTAATTTATTCTATTACAAGAAAGAAGTCTCAGCCTACATTGACGGAGTCGACCATGAGCGGGTCAGGTGATGGTAGGGAGACTTCGTATGAAAGCTGTTCAGTCAGCCTTGCTGGGTCCGGTCCGCCACCCTCTCTGAAGGGGGGGGGGGTCTGACAATGGACGGTCCAATGCCTGAGGGGAGGGGCAGTCCCCCGGAAGCATAAAAGAAAACTGTTGTATTCTCGGCACTGTTCGGCCTTGAGCTCTTCTTCTTTGGCCCACAGGTCAAAAAAGAGAAGGCATCACTCGAGGTCGCCCTCTGGTATGTCTGCGCATCGACAGTCTGTCATTGGGGTCAGTTGCCGGTCTCCTCCTCTGGAGTCACCGGTTTCTGTTTCCGGTCACCGACCTCTTCGACATCGGAGCCCTTCCCTGCCTTCTGGTAGAGCTACAGATGAGCAGTTTCATCAGTGGGCTGCTCTGATGGAGCAGTGGGCTCGGAGGTTGGTCTAGCTGCCTGGCCTGGTCAGTCAGGGGCCCTCAGACCCTTCGGGGGATCGGGTAGGGAGGTTGGGCCTCCCTAGTTGCGCGGCGCCTTCTTCGGTGCCGTCCACTCCGTGCTTAGGTATTTTCCCCCCCTCACATGGCTGCGGTGCAGGGGGCCACACCGATGCCTCTATCTCCTGGTATTCTTCCTTCTTTCTCCTCAAATCTTAGTTTTCGGAGCCCTGTGTTGGTTTCTGTGCCATCAGCATCGATGCTTCTGTCAGCGCCATCCTTAGCGTCGATGCTTCTGTTGGCGCCGTCCTCGGTGCTGTTGGGATTGTCTGCGTTGTGCAGCCTTTCAGCACCATCCTCAGCACCGTGTGGCTTGTCAGTGCCATCCTCGGTGCCGTGCCGCTTGTCGGCGCTGTGTAGCTTTTCGGCACCGAGGGCTCTGTCGATGCTGTGCTGTTCTTTGGCACCAAGACTTGCTGTGACGCCTTCCAGTCTTCAGGGCTTCTCAACTCCAAACCCTTTTCCTTCTGATTTTCATGTCTTTCCTGTCCATACAGTCCCTCCTGGGCTGTCAGGAGATGATATTGAACCTGACCCAGAGCTTAGGCTGGGTGATGACGTGGAAGGAACAGGATCTAATCCTATTGCAGAGCCTGTGGTCGAGGACCTGTCATTTAAGTCTCTGCTGAAAAATTAGAATTCCACTCTTTCTCTCCAGACTACGGATATCGATCCTGGGAAGCTTTTAAGACTCCAATACGTTCATGTCCCGGACATCCCCATGGCTTTAACTCCCTCGGTACAGCCTTCCTTTGAGACACTTTCTCAAATGATATGGAATGATCCTGCTTTCATTCCTTCTGTGGCTAAGTCCGTAGATAGAAAGTATGCTGCTCCCAAGGATTGACCCATTTTGGCCTCCCAAACCTTTGCGGAGCCTATTGTAGACTTGGCAGAGAATGATAAGGTCGTTCTCACTCAGGCTACTACAGCCCGACCTATAAACAAAGAATCTCGTAAGATAGATACTTTAGGTAAGAGAGTCTTTGCTGCATCCACACTGGGTATGCGTTTTGCCAGCTACCAGGGCTATTTCTCTCAATATGAGTATATCCTTTGGCATTCACTCAAGCAAATGGCAGAAGCTCTACCGGAGTCAGACACTAATTCAGAGCTTCTTCAAACCATAACCAGGGGTATCGAGTCCAACAAGCAGCAGGTTAAAGCAGCTATGGATGCTTTCGATACTGCCTCCGGAGTGGCGGCAGTGGGCATTTGTACCCGCCGTCACTCATGGCTGCGCACTTCAGGCTTCACAAATGATGCCCAGCAACAGGTCATGGCGTTACCCTTCGACGGTGTGTATCTCTTCGGTCCTCAGGTAGTAAAAACTCTAGAGGCCACACAAAAGACTAGGTCTACCATTAAATTGGTTCGACCTACTCCTGCCCCTTCTCGGGGGGGGGTGTTAATAAGTGCCAGTTTCACAACTGTCAGTCCTTTTCAAGCAAAGGCAGGGGAGGTTTTAATAAAAACCAAGGCCCCCAGCCTCAAAAGAAAATGCAACAGAAAGCACAAGGGCCCAAAGCGCCCAGTGCTGCCTTCTGAGTTTCTGGCCCAAGTCCCACCTCAGCTGCCCGAGGGGGACTCTTTCTCAGCAGTGGGATTTCATCTGACTCAGTTCTACAACCGGTGGAAGTCCATAACATTGGACAAATGGGTCCTCTGGATAATCTGCGAGGGGTATTCCCTCAATCTTTTAGAAACCCCTCTGGATCGTCCCCCCAAATGACAGCCCAGGCTGTCAGTACTTCAGTCAGAACTTCTCACTTCCAAGATACAAGGCCTTCTGAACAACAGGGCAGTAGAAATAGTTCTGCTGGAACACAGGGTTCTACTCCCATTACTTTCTAGTTCCAAAGAAAACTGGGGGCATGCGCCCAATTTTGGACCTCAGAAAACTGAACAAATTTCTTCCCAAGGAGAAGTTCAAAATGATATCGCTAGGAACCCTGTTACCTTTGCTTCATCAGCACGACTGGCTAGCCTCCCTGGACATGCAGGATGCTTACCAACATATTCCTATTCACCCAAAGCATCACACATACCTAAAGTTCGTGGCTTTGGGCCAACATTATCTCGGCGCCACAGGTTTTTACAAAGTGTTGTGCAATTCTCGCAGCGTATCTCAGAAAGATCGGAATACAAGTGTTCACATATCTGGACGACTGGCTTCCAGCAAGTCCTTCCAGGAAAGGAACTCTCAAAGAGGACAACCTTCTGGAAGGGTACCCCTTTGCTCCCCTACATCACCAGATCTCCATTAACACGGATGCGTCCCTGATGGGGAGCTCACTGTCAGAATCTCCACACTCAAGGTACGTGGACTCAAGACGAGTCCCAACTTCATATAAATGTCCTAGAAATGAGAGTCGTCCTTTATGCAGTCCGGACTTTGAAGGACATTCTCTGTCACAAGAACATTCTCCTTCAAACAGACAACAAAGCAGTGATGTATTACATCGACAAGCAGGGTGGTGCACACTCTTACCCCTTATGCAGGGAAGCGATGAGAGTGTGGGAATGGTGCTTGGAGCACAAGGCTCTAATCCAGGCGGTCTACCTGCCAGGAGTGCAGAATGAACTGGCAGACCGTCTCAGCAGAACGGAGACAGATCCTCATGAATGGCCTCTCGACTCAACCGTAGTTCAGTCACTATTTGCAGAGTGGGGAACTCCAGACCTGGACCTTTTTGCATCCCCTCTCAACGCAAAACTGCCTCTCTTCTGCTCCAGAAATCCAGGACCTGGCATTTTCTGTCAGGATGCGTTCAGGCTGCAGTGGACAAAACGCTTTCTATATGCCTTTCCTCCTCTTCCTCTAAGTCAGAGGGTATTTCTCAAGTTCGAGTCCCAGGGGGTCAAAATGATCCTCATTGCTCCCTTCTGGCCTCGACAGATGTGATTTCCGTTACTCAACAGTATGTTGGAAACCCCTCCAAAAGCGCTTCCCCTTCAGACAAACCTACTGACTCAGGGGGCCTGTGGTCCATCCCAATCTGAGGTCACTTCACCTTCACGCTTGGCTTCTGAAGAGATAGAAGTGAACAGGTTCAATGTCTCTCGCAGAGTCTCAGATATTCTTTTGGCTACACATAAGCCAGCCACTACATACACAGCCGAATGGAATGTTTTCTCTCTGGTGTGCAAGATCCCCTCTGAATCTTTTATCCTGCCCACCAAATAAGTTCTAGAGTACCTTTTAGACCTCTCGAATTCAGATCTACAATACTCTACAGTCAAAGATCACCTTTGTGCCATTTCAGCTTATCATGAGCCAGTGCTTTCCTTGTCACTGGCTCAGTTACCAGTAGTTAAAAGGTTTCTTAAGGGTATTCTGCATACCAGTCCTCCTATCAGATGTCCAGTCACAGCCTGGGACATTAATCTTGTACTAGACATGCTTACTCAAAAGCCTTTCGAGCCTCTAGCTACTTGCAAGCTAAAATTTCTCACTTGGAAAACGGCCTTCCTGGTGGCCATTATCTTGGCCCGAAGGGTCTCTGAAATATATGCCTTGGTCACAGACCCTCCGTATATTGTGTTTGATAAGGACAAAGTAGTTCTTAGGACCCATCCTAAATTTCTCCCTAAGGTTGTTTCGGAATTCCATCTAAACCAACCTTTTAGTTCTACCTACTTACTTTGCGAACTTCCAAAATGAAGGCGAGCGTACCCTTCATTCTTTGGATGTCAAAAGAGCTCTGCATTTCTATTTAGATAGCACAAAACAAATTTGCAAAGCTCGACAACTGTTTGCTTCCTTCAGCGAGACCTGGCTGGGTCAACCCGTCGCTATCAGATGCATTTCAGCATGGCTGGTGGCATGACTTCGCCACTGTTATTCCATGGCATAGGTTAAGCTGGAGGGCAGAGTGTACGCTCACTCTACTAGAGCAGTCGCGGCATCCCTGGCAGAAACCCGCAACGTGCCCATTGCAGATATTTGCAATGCGGCTACCTGGAGCTCAGTGCGTACTTTCGTCAAGCACTATGCCCTGGATGTCCATGCCAGGCGACATCTTTCGTTTGGCAGAACCATCCTTAACAGACTTCTGTCCTAAATTTGTGAGCTCTTGGTCTCACTTGCTGCCCTCTCAGGGGATTATTAGCTCGGTATTCTCCCATCAGTGTGAATGAGTGATGGAGACTTTATGTCCGGGAAGATATGGAAATTGCGTACCTACCGTGATTCTTGATCTTCTTGGACGAAGTCTCCACCACTCATTCACACGCCCACCCACCATCCCCTGAGCTCACCTCTGTTGTTGGTCTTCATTCCCTCAATCTTCAGGCTGTGAAGACTTCTTTGTTGACCCTTCTTAGATGGGTCGTCTGGACTATCTTATGTCCGGTTTTTGTTAGGCTGTCCTTCTAGGTTAGTTATGCTGCACCTCCTTGGAAAAAAGGTACTGAGGCGGTTGGAGGGTCGACACCGAGATAGACATTGCCGCACGAGCCGAGGCTCGCGGCTCCATCTCTGGCGCTGGCCCTCCTGCAAAAAAGTTCCCTCCTGCTGGGTCCTAGCACCTCCGACGTAGATCCCATCAGTGTGAATGAGTGGTGGAGACTTTGTCCAAGAAGATCAAGAATTACGGTAGGTAGGTAATTTCCATATTATGCACTTTGGGAGAAAGAATCATAAATTTAGTTACAACATAAAAGGTGTTCATCTAAAGACCACAAACATACAGAGGGATTTGGGTATTCAGATTGCAAATACTTTAGAGCATGCTGAACAGTGTGCCATGGTGGCAAAAAAGGGGTATGCCATCTTGGCTTGCATAAGAAGGAATATAAAGAGCAGGGATAGAGAGGTCATGATACCACTGAACGTGTCGTTGGTGCGACCTCACCTGGAGTGTTGTGGCCAGATCTTCCTGGACATAAGTCTCCACCACTCATTCACACTAGTGGGATTGGCGCCGGAGGCACTAAGACCCATCGGGAGCAAACTTTTTGCTGGAGGGTCGGCGCGAGAGACGGCGCCGCGAGACCACCAGCGCCCTGAGCAGCGGCTCGCGGTAATGACCATCTCGGCGACGACCCTCAACCGCCTCAGTTCCCTTTCCCGCCGTCGAGTGCGCTTCAGTAATGACGTCGCTCACCTGTCGAGTCAAACTTCAAACTAAGCGCATAGTTTTCAGTTTGTTTTTGTAACATTATCCCGATAGTAGTATCACAGTTTTATTCTATTTTAGTAAAATTTTCTAATATTTAAATTTAACTTACTTAAAAAGTCTCGGCCTACTGGGCGGAGTCGACCATGAGCAGGTCAGGTATTGGTAGGGAGACTTAGTATAACTGTTCAGTCAGCGGGCTGGGTCGGTCAGCCTCCTTCTCCTCAGCGGGGTTCCGACTACGGTCAGTCCGATGCCGGGGATGGGCGGTCCCCGCCCGGCATAAAATAAGCAGTCGCATTCTCGGCCGTTGACCTCGAAACTCTTCTTGACCCACAGGTCAAAAAGAGAGGCATCACCGAGTAAGCCCTCTAGTATGTCTCTCGGCGTCGACAATGAGGTTATCGTTGCTAGTTGCGGTCTCCTTCTTGAGATCGCCAACTTCCGATATCGTCGTCCTCAACATCGAGCCCCTCCCGCCTATAGGTAGGGCTCCAGATGAGCAATTTCATCAGTGGGCGCTCTTATGGGCGATGGGCTCGGAGGTTGGTTCTTCTGCCTGGCTCGGTTACCTCGGGCCCTCGGGCTCCTCCGGCGATCAGGTAAGGCGGTTGGACCTTCTAATCAGCGGCGCCTTCTTCGGTGCTAGCGGCTCCGTGCTTAGATGTTCCCCCTCACATGGCCCTGCGGCGCGAGGCCTCACCGATGCCCTTATCTCCTAGTATTTTCCTTCTCTTGTTTTCCAGGTTCCGGGGGCTTTCCGGCGCCTTCTGCAGGGTCTGTGGCCGTGTCGGCGCCGTTTTCAGAACGCCCGGGCTTGCGGCGCCGTTGGCGGCGCCCGGCGTGTCTCGGCGCCGTTGGTGGCGCGCGTTATCCATGGCGCCGCCCGGTAGTGCCCGTTGGATCAGGCGGCGCCATTGCGGCGTCGTCTGCGATGCCGTTCGCCAGCGCCGTTATAGCGTCGTCCATGGCGCCCGTTAGCAGCGCCGTCGTGCGGCGTCGTCCGCGGCGCCGCGAAGAAGGCGTTCTTGAGAGCAGCGTGCCTCTTGGCGCCGTCGCCTCCGGTGCCGTCTTCAGCCCGTTTTGCCATCTGGCGCCCGGCATGCCAGGGACTCTCCTTGTTTTCTGCCATTTCCTCTCTCTAATTTTCCTCCTTTCCTGTCCAAACAGTCCTTTCTGGACCATCAGGAGATGATGTTGAGCCTGACCCAGACCTCGGTTGGGTGATGAAGTGGAGGAAACAGGATCTTTCTTTGCTACAGAGCCTGTGGTCGAGGACCTGTCCTTTAAGTCTCTGTTGAAGAACCTGGGATCCTCTTTCTCTCCAGACTACAGACATCGATCCTGGGAAGATATTAAGACTCCAGTATCTTCATGCTCGAGATCCCTACGGTTTGACTCCTCGATTCAGCCTTCCTTGAGGCAGCTGTCTCAAATGGTATGGAATAACCCTATCCTTATTCCCTCAGTGGCTAAATCCATTGATAAAGTATTCAGCTCCCAAGGATGTCCCATTTGGCATCCCAAGCCTTTGCGGATCCTATTGTAGTCCTGGCAGAGAATGACAAGGTCGTTCTTCCTCAAACTACTACAGCTCGACCTATTAACAAAGAGTCTCGTAAGATTGATACATTAGGTAAGAGAGTCTTTGCTGCCTCCACTCTAAGTATCGTGTTGCCAGTTATCAAGGCTATTTTTCTCAGTATGAGTATATCCTGTGGCACTCTATGAAAAGAATGGTTGAAGCTCTTCCAGATTCGGATTCCAAGTCAGAGCTTCTTCTGACCCGTTATTAGAGGTATTGAGTCCAATAACCAACAGGTCAGAGCCGCCATGGGCGCTTCGACACTGCTTCTCGCTCAGCAGCGCGAGTTTTCGGCGCCATTTCCTGGCTGCGTACTTCTGGCTTCACGAATGATGCTCAGCAGCAGGTGATGGCGCTGCCTTTGATGGCTCCTTTCTTTTTGGCCCTCAGGTGGAGCAAGCCTAGAGGCCACTCAGAAGACTAGATCGGCCATTAAGTTGGCCAGACCTCCACCTGCCGCCTCTCAGGGGCATGTGAACAGGCGTCAGTTTCATAGTCATCAGTCCTTCGAGGCAGAGGCAGGGAAAGCTTCCATAAAAGCCAACCTGCCCAACCTCAAAAGAAGAGCGCGGCAGAAAGCGCGGGACCTACAAAGCTCCCAGCGCTACCTTATAGTCGTTGGCCCAAGTTCCATCCACTCTGCCCGGTGGAACTTTCTCCTCCGTGGAGGTCGTCTGATGTACTTCTACAACCAGTGAAGTCCATAACCTCAGACAAATGGGTTCTTGGATAATTCGCGAGGTTACTCTCTCAATTTCTTGGAACCCCCGAATTGTCCTCCCATCGACAACCCAGGTTGTCGGCCTCTCAATCAGATCTCCTCACCGGGAGATCCAGGGCCTTCTGAACAACAGGGCAATAGAACTGGTGCCCCGCATCATGAAACACAGGTTCTACTCCATTACTTTCTGGTTCCAAAGAAATCTGGGGATCGCCCCATTCTAGACCTCAGAAAGTTAAACAAATTCCTCCCCAGGAGAAATTCAGATGATTTCCCTAGGTACCCTGTTACCCTTGCTGCATCAACACGACTGGCTGGCCTCTCTGGATATGCAGGATGCTTACCAGCATATCCCGTCCACCCGACCCACCGCAAATTCCTCAGGTTTGTAGCTTTGGGTCAGCATTATCAGTTCAGAGTCCTGCCCTTTGGGCTATCCTCGGCCCTTGAGTTTTACAAAGTGTTGTGCAGTTCTGTGGCGCATCTCAGGAAAGAAATCGGACTCCGAGTGTTTCCCTACCTGGACGATTGGCTTCTAGCAAGCCCTTCCGGCCAAGGACTTTGGAAGCCGTGCAAGCGACTTCGTCTTCTCACGTCCATGGGAGTTCTGCTGAATTTGAAAAAATCTCAACTGCAACCCTCCCAGAGGCTCCTTTTCATAGGGGCGCTTCTAGACACCTCTTCAGCGAGGCTTTCCTTCAGAGGACAGAAGACTCGACATCCCGCCCTTATGGCCCGTTACATCAGGGAGAACCAATCGGTTACAGCTCTCTCGATGCAGCGCATGTTGGTCTCATGGCGTCCTCGGTCTTCACTGTCCCTCTGGCCCGACTGCACATGAGAACCACCCAGTGGATGCTCTCCACTCAGTGGTCCCCGACCTCTCACCCCAGTCTTATCCCATCAAGGTGGCGGAGCCCTTGAAGGTCTCTCACCTGGTGGTCTCAAGAGAGCAATCTCCTGGAAGGATTCCCCTTTGCTCCCCCGGATCATCAGATCTCCATCACCACAGATGCATCGCTAATGGGATGGGGAGCTCACTGTCTGTCCCTCCACACTCAAGGTGTATGGACTCAGTTCGAAACTCATCTCCACATAAATGTCCTGGAGATGAGGCGGTCCTCTATGCAATCCGAGCTCTGAAGGATGTCCTTTGTCACAAGAACATTCTCCTTCAAGCGGACAACAAAGCAGTGATGTATTACATCAACAAGCAGGCGGTGCTCATTCTTATCCTTTGCAGGAAGCAATGAGGGTGTGGGAGTGGTGCTTGGAGCACAAGTCTCTGATTCAAGCGGTTTATCTGCCAGGTATACAAAGCGACCTAGCAGATCACCTCAGCAGAACAGGAGGCAGACCCTCACGAGTGGTCTCTCGATCCAGCCGTAGCTCGGTCCCTGTTCAAAGAGTGGGGACTCCAGACCTGGACCTTTTGCATCCCACTCAGCATAAAACTGCCTCTCTTCTGCTCCAGAAATCCAGGGCCTGGCATTTTCTGTCAGGATGCGTTCAGGCTGCGGTGGACAAAGCGCTTTCTTTACGCCTTTCCACCACTTCCTCTAATCCAGAGGTACTCCTCAAGTTCAGTCTCAGGGGACCAAGATGATTCTCATTGCTCCTTCCTGGCCTCGCAACTATAGTTTCCTCTACTCAACAGTATGTTGGCAGCCTCTCCGAGACCACTTCCTTTGCAAATCAGTCTTCTGACTCAGGGTTCGTTGGTCCATCCCAACCTGAAATCACTTCACCTTCATGCTTGGCTCCTGAAGAGATAGAAGTGAATCGGTTCAAGCGTCTCTCGTAGAGTCTCAGACATCCTTCTGGCTTTCTGAACCAGCCACCACAACGTACGCTTCCAAATGGAAACGTTTTTCTCTCTGGTGTGCAAAATCCTCTTGGAATCCCTTTTCCTGTCCTCCTGGCAAGGTTCTGGAGTATCTTTTGGACCTATCAAACTTAGGTCTTCAATACCCCACAGTTAAAGTTCACCTTAGTGCCATCTCAGCGTTCCATGAGCCGGTTTCTTCCTTAACTCTGGCTCAGTTACCTATGGTGAAGAGATTTCTTAAGGGGATTCTCCATACCAGACCCCTGTTAGCGTCCAGTTGCAGCCTGGGACATTAACCTGGTGCTGGACATGCTCACTCGGAAGCCTTGAACCCTTAGCTACCTGTGAGCTAAATTTCTTACCTGGAAGACTGCCTTCCTGGTGGCCATTACCTCAGCCACCGGGTCTCTGAGATACATGCACTGGTTCACGGACCCTCCTATACTGTATTCCATAAGGACAAGGTAGTTCTCGTACTCATCCTAAATTTCTTCCCAAGGTTGTGTCAGATTCCATCTGAACCAACCTCTGGTACTACCCCGCTTCCGCTAATTTCCAAAATGAAGGGGAGAGCTCTTCATTCCTTGGATGTTAAAGAGCCTTGCGGTTCTATTTAGATAGAACCAAGGATGTTACAAGACTCAGCAACTGTTCGTTTCTTTCAGCGACACCGGCTGGTCAACCTGTCGCTATTAGATGTATCTCTTCATGGTTAGTGGCATGCCTTCGTCATTGCTATTCCATGGCTCAAGTTAAATTAGAAGGTAGAGTGTCGCTCACTCTACTAGGCAGTGTGATGGCATCCTAGCGGAATTCGCAATGTTCCAATTGCAGATATATGCAGCGCCGCTACCTGGAGCTCAGTGCATACTTTCGTTAAGCACTATGCACTGGATGTTTCATGCTAGGCGACATTCCGCATTGGCAGAACTATCCTTAATGGCTTCTATCTTAGGCAGCGTGAGCTCTGGCTTTCCTGCCGCCCTTTTGGGGATTATCAGCTTGGTACTCTCCACTAGTGTGAATGAGTGGTGGAGACTTATGTCCAGGAAGATAGGAAAATTACGTACCTACCGTAATTCTTGATCTTCTTGGGCAGTCTCACCACTCATTCTACCTCCCTCCATCCCGAGCTCACCGCTGTATTGGTCTTCACTCCTCAAATCTTTAGGCGTGAGGACTTCCTTGCTGACCCTTCTTACACGGGTCATACGGACTATCTTATGTCCGTTTTTAATGTTAGGTTTACCCTTTTACGTTAGTTGCGCTGCACCTCCTTGGTAAAAAGGTACTGAGGGCGGTTGGAGGAGTGCGTGTCTGAGATGGTCATTACCCGCTCGAGGCCGCTGCTTTCATGGTCGCCGTCTCTAGCGCCGACCCTCCAGCAAAAATTTGCTCCCGATGGTCTTAGTGCCTCCGGCGCCAATCCCACTAGTGTGAATGAGTGGTGGAGACTCGTCCAAGAAGATCAAGAATTACGGTAGGTACGTAATTTTCCTTTTTGGTCACTGTACTTGAGAAAGGATGTGGCAAGATTGGAGGGGGTGCAGAGGCGGGCCACGAGGATGGTGAGGGGAATGGAGACGAGGACGTAAGATGAGAGACTGTTAGATCTGGGAATGTATTCACTTCAGTATCGCAGATACAGAGGCGATATGTATTTGGTTTTCAGAGCATTTCAGCAGAAAGATTTATGGTAATGCTTAGGGTTACAGGATAGGAACGTGACCACTGTGAACAGAGGACACCAGTTTCAACTGGGTAGAGAAGTTGTCTATAAAAGATCCAGGGAACACTGGATCTTCCCTTATCAATCTTCACCATTCATTACTGCTTGGGTTGAGTGCGGTGCGCCCTGTCCACGGAGGTTTTTGGTGGCTCAATGGCGCCCTCGACACACCACGAATCGTCATGCGCGAGGCGGCCGTTAAGTCGTAGACTCTCCTCTGTCTCAGTTCTGTTTCTCCGTCGAGGCTGCACCTGCTGCACGATAGTTGAAGATTTTCTACGTCACTCAAGACTCCTCGTATTCTCAGGTTATATTCGCTCAACGCCATCTTCCGGTAAGACTGTTTCTTTTATTTCTGTCGACAGCGCCGAGTGCTTTGTTGCTGTTTTTGTTTCTTATTTAGTTCGCATTATGTCAGGTTCGAGGGCAAAACGTAAGTCGAAGGCGGGCCGTGCCCCTATACGTCGGTGCTCCTGTGGCCGGCATTTCTCCGTCATGGATCGGCATGATGTTTGTCTCCGTTGCCTGGGACCCAGCCACAATATGGATGCGTGCAACACTTGTTATTCCATCGACCATCGTGTCCTTGAAGTCCGCGCATTCAAGATCGGCAAGGCCCGGCCAACCTTCGGGGGAACGGCGTCGCTCCAGGGACTCCCAGGTAAGATCTCTAGACCCATCCTCCGGGTCCCCTCTCGGGCCTATATGGTCCTATGGGCTTCCTCATCTTCTCTTGCCGGAGTGGAAGCTTCTTTTGTGGTGTCGGAGGAACGTCGAGGTCCCTCCTGGGGCCGCGGCGGAGACACTGCCCCGGCAGTCACCTCCTCGGAGGTGCAGACTCCCCCAGTGTCAAGGCCCACGCCTGCTGGGCCCGGCACCAGTGGACCCTCGATGCCGCCTCCGGGCGCGTTTGGATCGCAGCACGGTGATCAAGGCGGGCGCTGCTCTGACGCCGGCGCGGTGTTCGCTCTCCTGGTGGCGCCAGGTTGGGTTCCAGCGCCGAGGGCCTAAGCCGGCTGGTGGGGCGAAGGGCGGAGCTTCAGAGGTGCGGGTGGGCCGAGGTCATCCGGCGCCGAACAGCGCCGTTTCACCGGGAACCCCCGGGGTTGCTAGTATTGTGGTCCAGCTGACCTCTTCCTCTTCGGAGGCTGATGATTCAGACGTGGACCCGTCCTGGCAACCTGATTCTTCGGAATCAGGGTCCCCGGTGGCACGAGGTGCTAGGCGGCCCAGTGGGCCTCTTCCTCTGTCCCTGCTTCCATCCTCCCCCGAGGTTCCCTGGACTAGGGGTGGTCCGGGGTCCCTGGGGAGCAATGGAGGCTGGGCGGGAGGATCTCTCCTGGGGGGCTCATGGCAGCTACCGACCCTGGTGCTGCTGTGGGCCCTTGAGGTAGGAGATCACTGGGGTCGGGAGGAGGTGCTCTCGGGTCCAAGGGATTGAGGGGCAGGGTGCAGGCATCTCGGTCTCTGTGGCCACCCCTCGGGGGGCTAGGAGCACAGTGCTGGGCCCGCCTTTCCCTCTTGGACCCGGGGTCCCCTCGGTGGCGTTGCTGTGGGCTGCCCTTCTGGATCCATGCAGTCCCAGGTTCGTCACAGGGGAGGTTCCCCTTCTGGGCTCTTCCAGGCTTCGCATCCCCAGGGTTCCGTTTTGCGACCTGGTCTGTTGTCCGGGATCCCGTCAGCTCGGGCTCCGTTCCCCGGATTTCAGAGCCCTAGCAGAGGACAGTTGCCTCTTCATAGGTGCCCATCTCCCATTCCTCTGCAGCCAGCCCTCCCGTGCTCCTGGGCCATGTCGGTCCTACGGGCCCGTTATCCTGGGAGCAGTTCAGAGGTTCTGCCGCGACCTTCCCCTCATATGTCAGGTGCATGAATGAGCGGGTCTTTCGCCTATCCCCACCGCCACAAGAATCCTCTGGACACTCGAGCTCTCCATCATCCTCGTCTCCCTCCTCTGAGGGAGAGGAACCCTCTGCTCATCTCTCCTCCAATGCTGATTTCACTGAATATCAGCGATTCCTTTCGAGGATGGTGAGGGATCTTCGAATCTCCATTAGGCGAGACAATACCCGAGCGGAGGTACGTGAATTCCTTGGTGAATTCAGTGCCCAGCACTTGGTGGTACCTTCCTGGCCTATTCCTTTCCAGGAGGCGTCTATCCGTTCCTGGCAGTCGCCAGCCGCCCATTCTCCAGCCCTGGCAGACTGCCGACGTAGGTATTGTGCCCCTTCAGAATCTCTGGCTACTCTCCCCAACCCGCCCTTGGGTTTGGCATACCTAGAGACTCCCTCTGGGTGCCACCACCTGGCACACGACCGTCCACTGGACTCAGATTTCCTACAATTCGACCAGTGGGGGCGAAGAGTGTTCTCTTCCTCTCGTGCGATGTCTTGCATTGCATCTCATCAGGCTCATCACGCTGCCTACAGTAGGCATTTGTGGTCGGTGTTCTCTCAAATCGTAGTATCAATGCCTGATATGGAGCAAACCAGACAAGCTATTGCCCTCTCTGCTATAGGCCTGGAGCTGGCAAGACACCAAGCAAGGGCATCTTATGACACCAGTGAGGTGGCTTCCAGGCTTGCAGGGACAGCGATCTGCATTAGATGGACGGCATGGCTTCGTCTATCAAGGTTGTCACCCCTGGTCTGGCGTAGGGTGATTCGCTCCACTGTCCGGGGCACCCGTCTCTTTTCCTCCAGAGCTAGGAGACTACTGCAGGGGCTTCCTCCGTCTCCCCATCCTCGGGGGGGGCACCTCCTAGCTCTTCTCCCCCATAGGCTTCTCTCTAGATTAGCCAAGGTCTTCCCCTTCTGTTTCTCACCAGCAGGAGGCTGGGGGTCTTGTTCCCTCAGGGTTTCTACCCCCTTTTAGGGGGGGGCTTGATACTCACCCAAGCAGTAATGAATGGTGAAGACTGACAAGGGAAGATATGAAAATTACATACCTACCGTAATTCTTGATCTTCTCGTGTATCTTCACCATTCATTACTGATACCCTCCTACCTTCCCCTCAATGGCCTCCTACTGTGGCGTCTCCCCCTCCCGTCTCGTTCCTCTTCCTTCGGCCTTTATAAAAAAAAAAAACAAAAAACTTTCTGTTTTCCATTCTTAGTGAATGGTTCCTTTTTTCCTCAAGGTAAAGAGGAATGAGCACGGTCTGTACTTTTCACTTGTTCTGAGGGAACTCTTTCTGACTGCCCTTAGGGTGCAACTTCTAAGTACCTTGATCAGGTTATGCAGTTTCACAGCTTAAGAGACCATGCCCTGACTCGGCCTCAACAACAATTTAGAATCCCCCTGGCAGGTATTATCTTTAAGCTCATTCTAGCTGCTGCTTTGCACTTGTCAGCCTTGAGCGTCTACTGTTGCCTTGCCTTAGGGAGTCTGATTGAGTTCCCACTCTATCCTTCATACAAAGCTGCCTTCAGTAAGGCATAATCTTTCCCCATACACTGCTGTGTTGGCACTTAACAGGGTGCTAAGGGACATAGTCCCCTTCCTGGGTGGGCGCTCTTCCCGGAACAGGTTCTGCCCGGGCAGTCTATGAGCCCTCAGCTAGGATGTAGGGACTTGGCATGTTGAGAGATCAGAGAATCTGCCCTTATGTGGATCTGTTCAGGTGGTTCGGTTGAACCTCCCCTCAGTCCCAGCAACAGGGATTCTTGCTCCTTTGTTAGTCTCGAGCCTATAAGCCTCTCAACCAATGCTCGATGGGCACTGTTCTCCCTCTCAACATGCCTTCTTTTCTTCTTCTTCTTCTTCTTCTTTCTCTTTCCCTCTCTGTGTTCCTCCCCTAGAGCCGCCCCGGAAAGGAGGCCCTGCGGTCCCTTGGGGTAGGAATTCTCTCTCCTCTGTCTATCCTCTACCGGCTTATACCTTTTTCAGTTTATATCCTTTCCTTTTTCTATCCCTCGGCTCTCTTGCCTCGCTTTCCTTTTTTCTTAACCTTTGATTTCGCCTCTCCGGCTACCAGAACTGAGATAGAGGAGGAGTCTGCGGCACCTACGGTGCGCCTACGCGCTATGACCTTGTACGTCATGCTGAGGGCTGCCTGCTGGAGCCGACTCAAAAAAAGAAAAAAAACAACTCCCGTGGCGGGTGCGCACCTCTAGCACTAACCCAAGCAGTAATGAATGGTGAAGATACAAGAGAAGATCAAGAATTACGGTAGGTACGTAATTTTCATTTCTCTCCGAGAGTAGCTGTAAAATGGAATGCCTTGCCATCTGAAGTATTGTCAAGCCACAGCACAACAGGGTTCAGAAAGGCATTAGACAATTTTCATGGGGATAGCCATTTCCAATATATTTAAAGGTACTGGTCTATTATGGCTAAAACTAACTGACCAAGTAAGTCATCCTATGAATCCTATCCAGTGCTCTAAGTTATTTTCGAAGCATCATGAAGGCACTAAGGGTAGTTTTGCACTGCACACATAACCACATTTAAAAGGCATAATCTTCCAAGAATCAATATTCACCATTCATTCCCACCAATGGGACTAAGCTGGAGGTGCTAGGTCCCCACGCGAGCAAAGTCTTTTGCAGCTAGCAGGGGGCCGGTGTTGGCTGGTGGCACCACCCATGCAGTCGACATACTGATGTCATGTACATGAGCTAGCCGTTAACCAACACTGGCCTCCTCTCTTCATAGAAACATAGTAACAGACTTTGATGGCAGATAAGGACCGCTTGGCCCATCTAGTCTGCCCATTTCCCTACCTACAGGATAGGCCGTAGATCCTAGTTAACCAACAGCCTATTTCTTCCTACCCCCCACAAGAATTGCCTTATGTCTGTCCCATGCATTCTTGAATTCTCCCACAGTTTTAGACCCCCACAACCTCCTCAGGAAGGCTGTTCCATGCATCCACTACCCTCTCTGTGAAAAAATACTTCCTCACATTGCCCTGAACGCCCTCCTCTATCTTTATATTGTGTCCCCTTGTTCTTGCAAGTCTCTTTTTCTGAAAGATGCTACCCTCTTGGACTTTGTTGATTCCACTGAGGTACTTAAAAGTTTCTATCATGTCCCCCCTCTCCCTTCTTTCCTCAAGGGTATACATATTAAGCTCCTTAGTCTCTCCTCATACAGCTTCTCCTGCAGACCCTGCACCATTTTAGTTGCCCTCCTCTGGACTACCTCTATCCTGTCTATGTCCTTGCGGAGATGGGGTCTCCAGAACTGGACACAGTACTCCAGATGGGGTCTCACCAACTGTCTGTACAGAGGGATAACAACTTCCTGTTTTCTGCTGCTGATGCCTCTCCCTATACATCCCAGTATACCTCCAGCCCTCCTACTGCCTTCTCACATTGCTTGCTAACCTTAAGGTCATCTGATATGATTACCCCCAGGTCCCTTTCCTTTTTTGTTGTTGTTACTACCTCCCCACCCATTGTGTATTCTTCCCCTGGGTTCTTGTTTCCCAGGTGCATTATTTTGCACTTCTTTGCATTGAATCCTAGCTGCCATACTTCTGACCATTCCTCCAACCTTGCCAAGTCCCTTTTCATCCTTTCCACGCCTCCTTGTTTATCTTCATCAGTTGTTTCTCCTGCCAAAGAAAGTACACCGTGAGAGCAACAGAGTCTTTTGGGTCAGCACTTGCCTTATTAGATCACCGCCGTTTTTTATACTCTTCAACACAGCACTGGCTCTGTTTTTCGATTTTGGCATTGAATTGAGTTTTTCTCTGTTTTTTGTTTTTTTGTTTTCTTTCCTTGGTACAATGCTGAATTCATCCAAAGGGGTTAAGAAAAAAGGCAGCAACCCAATATGCGTCAGTGCCCCTGTGGAGGCCCTATGGCAGTGACGGACTGGTATCAAGAATGCCACTCCTGCCTTGGCCTGGATCACAACATGGATCAATGCAGTGCCTGTTTCTTCATTTACTCATGTGTTCTTGAACTCCGCACAAAGGTGGAGTCGTTTGAGCTCACACCCATGATGCCAAGTGCTGGAGTCTGGGCCTTTCCCTTAGGCCTTTTTCTAGTATCTCTGGTACTGTGGAAGTACAGGGTCCTCCCTGCGCTCGCCTTGCCAAGACATCAGAGGCCATGGCAGGTGGGTCTGATGGACAGCTGGCTCCTTCTGGGCAGTCGACTGAGCTCCCTCCAGTCCGTTTGTCCAGGACATCCCTGGTGATAAGGCTGAAGCTGTGTGCTTGGTCTGTGTCGGTGGACAGCTCTATGTCGCAGCCTGGTGCTGCCTTGTCTCCTAGTACCATCCATGGTACCGTTGAGCATGGCAGCACCAGTCTTGAGGCTGGGTCTCTTTCTATTACTATTCACAGTGCCAGAATAGGGATCAGTACCAGAACTGCCCCTGGCCCACTGTCTGAGGTGGTTATTTCCTCCCCTGAGCACCCTTGTAGCGGATGGCAATGCCACTCTTGGTCACGGTTGTGAGGGTGCTGATGATTGTGCTGACCCAAGACCTGGTTCAAAATGTGACCAGTTACAGTGTTGTCCCCTGGAGCCATCCCTAGGCTTGGTGCTGGGGCTGGTAGTGGGACCTGTTCTGGTATCGCGTGCAGCACCAGTTCGGGACCTGGTGCTGTCCGTGGTGCTGGGGTCAGGGTCCGGTCCCATTCGTGGTGCTGGGTCAGTTCTCGTTGACACCTGTGGGGACGGGTCCAGAGGCAATTTATTTATTTAGTTTTTGTTGACCGGGTAAGTGCACTAGACAAATCCTGCCTATTTTCAGGCACGACCCGGGGGAGGGGGATACAGATGAATGCCAACTGACCTTGAACCAGATTAAGCTGTTGGTGGTATTTTTAGTGAATGAGGGAAATTTGGCCAGGTCACCGGGGAAATTCCCCTACTCGGGCGCTGCTGTTCTTGGTCAGTAGGGGAGCTGCTGACCCAGAGGATAACTGCGGTCAGATTCTGTGTGGAGCATGGAGGCTCGGTTGGAGAAAATGGAAGCGGAGGCATCAGAGGAAGTACAGGTTCTTGTTACTCAACAACTGTGCTTACGGAGATTGTGCAGGCGAGGCCTGCGTCAGACCTACTACAGTAGGGCCAGAATGCCTGGAGAGTCTCTGGAGGGCCAGTCGGGAGCCAGCCGGTCGAGCATGGCAGGAGGCGCTGTGGAGGAAGGAGGCGTGGCGGTCAGGTCGCACAGCAGAGGTACTACCGGTATGGCGGGGGTGGAGCGCCATGGATCACTTGAGTTCACGAAAGGAAGGAGGAAGTCTGGGAGTAGCCAGCAGTGCAGTAGCTTTCGAATGGAGGAAGGAAAGCAGTCGGCCGGTTTTGCGTGTGGGACGGAGGAGCGGACCAGGAAACAGGGCCCAGCTCCAGTTGGTCAGCTGAATCAGCCATATCTCAGCGGGCTGGATTCGGCGGCAGGCGGCAGATGGATGCGGACCGCGAGTGGCTGTCTTTTCTTCAGGAGCAGCGGAGCATCGACAGAACCTACAATGAGCGGTGAGTCTTTGGCTTTGAATGGACTTGTTTCTCAGGACCAGGCATTAAGCCGGGCAGGGGCATCAGCCAAGCAGAGGAGGGGGGAGGTTTCTCCTGCTGAAAGTTTGCATGGACTGGGGCCAGAAGAGCAGGAAGAAAGGAGGGGCCCACTTTTCGCGGACCTTTTTAAAAGAAATAAGGTGGAGCAAGCCCCAAGAAGAAACATTGTACGAATAAGGTATAGAGGAGGCCTACCTGAACACCCGGACCGGGTATATGTGGCAGAAAATTATTGATGGACTCTATGAACTTTTGCCTTCGATATCTATGCTTTAATTAACATTAGTGGGAGGATACTTTTGATGTAAGCTTTAAACAAATGGCTAGTCTTGAAAAATTTTGGTATAAATATGATAGTTGTAAAATGTTACCTTTATGGACACCCTTTTTAGCCGTTCCAATTACGAAACCAGTTTTTAAAACTGTGAATGTAATGTTTAGGAATGAGGGAGTGAATGTGGGGGATATTGTTTTTTGGTTAAAACAGAAATGTGAGGTGCTAGGCTCTCCGGAACCTATCCTAGACTCTGAAAACATTTGGACTGGGGCATGGAAATTTAAAGTTAAATTGTTTATGGTGAATAATGAAATACAACATGTCCCAAATAGCTTCTTTTTGGGGAGAGATCGTGGGGTTTGTTTTACCCAGGCCAATAAAAGCGTGTTATAGATGTGGTAGTCATAGGCATTTGAGCAGTGCATGCGATAGAGTGAAATGTGCCTTATGTGGGGGTGGACCATGATAGTGAATTGTGTAGAATGATTCAAATGTAATTTATGTGACGATTTAGGACATGCCTACCATCAGTGTCCTTGGGCGAGGAACAGAATAGGCAAGGGGATTGAATAAAGAAGAGCTGATTTCGCAAGCCCAATGGGGGAGCCTACTCAATCCCGTGTAAAAACATAGTAAGAAGGAAACTGAAAGAGGGCGCCTGCCGTAATATCAGAGTCTCCTATTAATGAAATAAGATCCACTGGGTCAGTTTGCAACAGAATGTGGTCCCTCCCCCATTTCTAGGGCAGATTCCTTAACTGAAAACACGGATGACCTGACAGGGAACCTGAAGGAAATTCCCTTTCAGACTCCAAGGAGAATGCGAGAGCAAGTAGTAGTACAGGAGAGGGTGTTTGATTCAGAATTCCTTCACAGCTCTAGCAGACTTAGAAGGGGAAGGAGTTTCGGATTTGTTAAAATCAGATGAGAGCTTAAACATGGAAATTGAAGAAGAGGGGGGACTGGAAGTGTTAGAAGAAAAAGGGCAGAAAGAGGAAACAAGATAAGGCGTGAATAAATGACCAAAGCATAATATGGCCTGTTTAAAGATTATATCCCTCAATTGCTGTAGCCTTAAGAGTTATAAAAGGGCTATTACCTTACAGTATTGCAGAGAATTGAAAGCAGATGTGATCCTTTTACAGGAGACTCACTTTTCTTCTTTGTCAGAGGTGTCTCAGATTACAAAGCTATGGTGGGAAGGCCCGTCCTTCTGGTCATTCGGGGAAGATGTGGCAGACGGAATAGGGATATTATTTTCTAACACAGCAGTTCAGGTAACAAGGCTGATTGATGTCCTGCCTGGTAGGAGTTGTTGTTGGATTGTTTTTTAAAAGGATTGTGTTTAGATTAATTAATACTTATGCTCCACAAGTCAAAACCGTAAGGATAGCATTGTTTAATTTGGTAAAACCTTATTTGTTTTCCTCAAAACATATAGTTTGGGGAGGAGATATGAATTGCAGCCTAGATGTTCGGTTAAGAGACGGGTCCAGCAAAAACTTATTGTGACTCCATGCTCTTTCGCAAACTATAGGGGTTGCGAGTTAAAGGGCGCTTTTGAGAATTACATGAAAAAGGGTGTTTTACTTATAAAGGCATCTTTTCAGACGAGAATAGACTATTTTTCTATCTTATCATTTAACTCGGTGGAATGTTCAGTAATTTCATATGATTTTCTGATCATAAGGTGTTATGCAGTGTCGTAGGTCTACATCAGATTCCAACTTTTTCCCAGCTTTGCAGGCCAGGTGGATGTTGAATGCACGGTTGCTGACAGAAGCAGGATTGTTGGCTGATTTAAAACTTTATGGTTTTACATTAAATCAGTAGCAGTATTTTTCTTAGACTGGGTTTCTTGGTGGTCAGATACCAAATTGGCGTTAAAGGATTTCTTTATAACATATGGGAAACAGAAAGGTTCAAAGGAGTATTTACAATACTTAAATTTGAAATCAATATTATAAATTACGGTCTCATTCTAGAAGTAAGGATGCAGAGATTCAGTCCCAGATTAAAAGGGTGAAAAAAAATATGTTTACTTATCAATATCATAGGGCTGCATCTATTCATGCTGGTTTTAAATTCGGTACTCAACAACAACCTTTTCAAGACCTTATAAGGCATGTAAGACTAAGATTGAGAAAAGAGTGATGTTAGGGCTCAGAAATTCTGTTGGAGAATTAAGATCTTCCGTGGCAGAAATGCTTGTTATAGTGGAGGAGAAGGTGGTGTCCCAATTTGGAAATAGTTTTGTTTCAACCTTGGGGTGGGAAGAGCGTTTTAATTTCCCAATTCCATATATTTCTCAGGTAGAAGTAGAAATGCTGCAAAGATATTACTTTGCAGGAGGTACAACAGGCAATAGGAGCCTTAAAGGTAGGGTATCACCAGGGTTAGACGGTTGACTAATGAATTTTATAAAACCTTTGCAGATGACCTGAGTGGTATTTTTAACAGAAGTCTTCAATGACATCTTACAATATGGGTTTGGAGATTCAAAATTTAATCTAGCTATTTTAACATTTATTTTTAAGACAGGGGATGTTACAGAACTGGGTAATTGGAGACCAATTAGTCTTCTGAATACAGATTATAAAATCCTTTCCTCGATCCTGTGTAAAAGATTGCAAGAGGTGGCTAAGAGGGTGCTTCACCCGGCACAAACATGTGCTATTCCATATAGATCAATTCAGCAGAATTTAAGATTATTACGAGATATATGTGAATTTGGCCGTCAAGGAAAACTGTCTGGTTTTATTATGGCATTAGATCAGAGCGAGCCTTTGATTCAGTGTCTCATGATTTTCTTTTCCAGGTGTTATTGAAATATGGATTTCAAAAATATTTGTGCAATATGTTCACACTTTATATTGCAATGCAATTTCTTGTGTATGCATTAATACGGTGGTAGGTTCTGAGATACAGATGAAGCAGGGGTTAGGCAGGGTTGCCCAATTAGCCCGTTACTATATGCCTTGCATTAGACCCAGTATTGAGAGAAATTGAGCACAACAGGTCAATACGGGGGTTATCGCCTCTTGTGTTTTACCAGCTGAAAAGATCTCTGCATATGCAGATGACATATGTCTATTGGTAGCGGATGTCACCTCAGGGGTTAAGGCTATCCAAGTGATTGAAAGTTTAGCAAATTTAAACGTATGAGACTAAACTTAGAAAAATGTAATTGTCTGGGGTTGGGGAGAATATGGTCTGTCAGAATATTGGGGTATTATAGTTAAGATAAAATTTCTGTTTTGGGACTAAACTTTGGTAAAGGGACTTAACCTTTTAAACTGGGAAAAGCCTTGGTTATTGCAGAAAAAAGTACAGCAATGGAAATCCTGGGGTTTTTCCAAAAAGAAGTTTTGATTATTAAAAGTTCTTACTACCTATTTTTTTACATGTAGCTGCAATTTTCCCAGTTCAGTTGCTTTAGAAACTAGATTGTATAGTGTGTTTTTCAAATGGTTTGGGGTAGTCGGTTGAATCCAATTAAAAGAGCCTTTCGTATTTAAAACTGAATCAAGGGTGTAGGGATGATAAATCCAGTGGTATTTTTTCATTCCTTTTTCATGATTGCTGCCTTTCAAACTAGGGTTAAACCTCAGGATCATCCTTGGTCGGCTTGGACACAATTACTTTTTTCACCCTTTATGTCATTTTGGGAAGGAGGGGGGGTTCCCATGAGAGGAAAGATGGCTTTAGCCCCATCCTATGTGGATGCCGCAGTCAGAAAACTACGGGAATGGAAATTAGGAAAAGCCCAACTGCAGGACATTCCCAGGAAAGAATTTTATGCAGAAATTATGTTCAATTTTTTTTACGTCCAAGTGGATTTTCCTTTGTGTCCCTACAAAATTGTCCCAAGCATTACGTCTCTTGATGGATCATAGGATACCCCCTAGTATGTGGGATGTGTTGTGGCTTTGTTGCCATGGGAGGTTGGGAGTCAGGGGTAATTTAAAACATAAACAGATTCAGGATCGAATGTGTATTAGACCAGGATGTTTAGATCAAATTGAAACCTTAGAACATTTTTATTACTTTGTCCGTATGTTAAGTCTTTTGGTTTGAGTTGGCAAGCGGTGGGAATGGGGATTTTTGATTCATATTTCTTATCAGAGTCTTGTCCTGGGGACTATTCAGGTTTTTATGAAGATATCACCCAAGTACACTGAATTTGATATTTGCCTGTATCAAGTATCACCTATGGCAACCGATGTCAGTTTTCTTTACAACATACTATTCTGCCCAATAATGTTCTTTTTAGTCGTATTGAATTAGCAGTGGGAAAACAAAAACAATATGAACAATGCATGCTGGAAAAAAATATTTTTCAGGATTTTTGGAAACATATTGCATGGTTGAGATGAAAAAGGGGAAAATTGAATATGGTGAATAGGGGCTTTCGGGTGTCTTACTTTTATATTGTCTTTCAAACGGTGTATTGGAGTGTGGTTGGGAGGGAGATATTGAAGAGGGTACTTTATACTTTTTCTTTTGAAAATGTTTGTATATATGTATGTTTGGCAATTGCTGAAATGGAGTGTGTCATTACGATTGTTGTGTATCTTGCAATAAAAAATTCCCCTACTCTTTTTTTGATAAGTGCCATGGGATCTTTAACATCCACCTGAACTACCACCAATCCAGGCAGGTGGGACCTCAGTTTAACGTCTCATCCGAAAGGCGGCACCTCAGAAGTGCAGCACCCCTCTCATGCTGCACTACAGTGTCAGTACTGGGATATTAACCCAAGTGCCAGATGTGGGAACTGAACCCACAGCCCTCTGATCTCCCAGCCTCAGAGGCGAGTGTGCTACCTACTGAGCCTACTGAGCAATACCATTGCTGCTTTTGTGCCCGGTTCTGAGGATGGCGTCGGCCATATTGAAAAATTGGAACCTGTGACTGGGGGCCTACTGCTGACCCTGAGACTGGTGCTGGAGGTGACACCATCCACTCCTGCACTTTTTTCACCCTCATGAGGTACTTGTAGGTGTTAGTCATGTCCTGTCTCATTCTCCTGTCTTCCAGAGAGTATATGTTGCGCTCCTGCAGCCTCTCCTCGCATGGTTTCTCGTGCAACCCCCTCATCATTTTGGTAGCTCTCCACTGGACTGCTTCCACCCTCTCAGTTTTCTTACAGAGGTGCAGCCTCCAGAACTGGACACAGTACTCCAGGTGGGGTCTCACTAGTGAGCGATACAGTGGCTACACCACCTCCCTTCTCCTGCTAGAAATCCCCCTCCCTGTGCAACCCAGCATCTGGCTAGCCTTGCCTGCTGCCTTTGTGTGCTGCCCTGCCACCTTGAAATCATCAGATATTATCCCAAGATCCCTCTCTTGCTTGGTGACTGTAAGTACCTCCCCCAATCTTATACAAAGCCCCTGGGTTTCCCCGCCCCAGGAGCATGACTGTGTACTTTTTGGTATTGAAACCCAGCTGCTACACCCTAGACCACTCCTTTAGTTTCCCCAGATCCTTTGCACTATCTCCACTTCCCTCCTGGGTGTCCACTCTGTTGCAGATTTTTGTGTTGTCTGCAAAGAGACACAACTTCCCCTCCAGTATCTCAGCAATGTCACTTATGAAGACATTGAAGAGGACATGACCCAGTACAGATCACTGTGGTTCTCTACTGTCCAGTCGCACATTCCTCGACTGACTGCCATTTCTGACCACCCTCTGGATCTTGTATTTCAACCAGTTAGACACCAGCTTACCACCTTCTCTGCCACCTCGGGGTTGCTAAGTTTCTCAATCAGCCTCCTGTGTGGTACAATGCCAAAGACCTTGATAGGCCACATCCACTGCTGTTCCCGATCCACCTCCCTCATAACCCAGTCAAAGAAATCTATAAAATATGTTTGACATGACCTCCGCCCTGTGGAGCCATGCTGCTGGTAGTCCTGCAGTCCATTTGCCTCCAGGTACTCCATCATTCTCTCCTTCAGCAGGGTTTCCATCAATTTTCCTACCACTGATGTGAGACTGGCTGGTTTGTGATTGCCAGTCTTCTCCCTGCTGCCACTCTTATGCAGAGAGGGATCACATCAGCCCTCTTCCAGTCCTCTGGAACCACCCCATCTCCAAGGAAGTGCTTAATAGTGTTGTCAGAGGGGCAGCTAGCAGTGTGCTCAGTTGTTTTAGCATCCTTGGGTGGATTCCATCCAGCCTCATCGCCTTGTTTTCCTTCAGGGCTTCCAATCCTCAGCAGACCGTGTCTTCAAAAATGGCTTAATTTCACTCTCCACTTTTGCTGGTGCCTGCTGAGGCATGCTGGTCCATCTCCTCCCCTCTCCACAGTGAAGACCAAGCAGAAGTACTCTTTAAAACGTTAGCTTTTTCTTGATCTGCTTCTGCACATCCCCCCCCCACTCTCGTGATCCTCCCTATCCCTTCCCTTGCCTTCCTCTTTTTGCTTACATAGCTGAAGAAAGTCTTATCCTATTGTTGACCTTCTAGGTCTGTTCTGTTTGAGCCTTTGCTGCCCTCACCCTCCTCCCTGCTTCCCTTTCTTTACCTAGATATAGCTCCCCGGCCCCCTCCATTTGTATCTCCTTGTACTTCCAAAAAGCTGATTTTCCAGAAATGTATCTTCACCATTAACCCTTAGGCTGCCAACAGAATTAGAATGCATAGTAATTATGGACTGATATCAGTCTGCAGCACAGCAAGGATTAATTCCCACTAATGGGTCTATACTGGAGGCACTAGGACTCTGTGGGAGCCAGTCCCCTTCCGGACAGACAGCAGTTTGAGACAGGTTACACAAGAAAACAATGAAGAGCAGACTCTTTCCCACTCTGCAGAGAAGTTATGGAAATGTGGGAAGAGGACCTAGAGCAGGGGATCATACTGTGTAAGATGAGCTCGGCCGGCCTCAGGCCCATCCTCACAAATGACTTTGTGAGATCGCTAGTTGATAGGACACACCAGATGTAGGCCTTTTGCATGCCCACTCTATGCCAATCTGCCTGGTTTCTACTGCAGAAATCTAGATCATCGTGTTTTATGTCTAGATGCCTTAGACTGTTACGGCAAATCTTCCGCACGCATTCCCTCCCATTTCACCCCCCACTCAGTGCAGAGGGTATTGCTTGAGCTACAGGCACATGGAGTGAGATCATTCTGATCGCACCATTCTGACCTCAACAGGCATGGTTTCCTATGTTGAATGAACTATCAGTCAGTAAACAGAGGATCTATCTTCTCAGGTTGGACAGTTGGCTTAGGGTCTCCTTGTCCATCCCAGCCTGCGCTCCCTTCACCTTCAGGCCTGGCTCCTGAAGAGCAGAAAGTGAATAGGCACAATGTATCTCTGTATATCTCTGAAGTACTTCTACTGGCTGTGTCCTTCCATTGGGAACATTTTCTTAGCCACATGGAAGAGTTTTTCCATCTGGTGCGCTAAAACTCACTTAGACCCCTTTCGGTGTCTAGCTGGCTGCGTTCTGGAGCTATTCCTCACCCCTTTTGATGCTAGATTGCAGGATTCTACACTCAAGCTCTGCTTGTGTTATATCTGCATGTCTTGAGCCCTTGATCCTTCTATCTAACTCTGTTACCTCTTTCTGAGGTTCCTTTAGGGCATCTGTTCTCGTAAGGCCCCTCTTCTGGAAGCTGCTGGTTGTCTGCAATATCAGCCTTGTGTTGCCCATACTCATATAGCCAGAAAGTATGCATTAGGTATGGTGGTGCTGTCGTCGAGGCACAGGTCAGGAAGCAGAGGGGAAACCAGGAGCAGCTGTAGAATTCACCAGAAATATTTATTTACAGTAGCAGTAACATAAAAAGAAATTAACTTGTTCAGAATAACTATGTACAGAGAAGAAATACAGCAGTTTTACTTCAGTCTCTGTGTCCCTTTTTCTTCTAATCTCTCTTGCAGTTGCAACTTAGCTCTTATAAGTCCTTTCAGCCCCTATCCTTAGCAAGCATCCTGTTTTTGTAAATATCAGGCAGGAGCTGCTAGAACACAGTGTGCTTCTTGAGTTGAGGCCCCCTTTTGCACAGCTTTTGCAAAAGGCTCAAAGACTGAACTCGGGTAACCTCTAGTTTACAATAGCTTTCTGCAATTATCTCAAAATATAAATATATATATTTCAACAGTAAAACTATATATTTTGTAAACAAAAGGGATCCCAATATCAGTTTCATTTCCACATAATGAACTGCATATACAACATTATATTAGCAGCTATGCAAGGTAGGAAAAGACAGACAGCAAGAGAGAACTGAGGAGACAGAAAGAGGCAAAGAATTGCAGAACTGTTCGGGTTGATTAAGTCCAAGGTCTCACAGGAAAATTTGGTTGCGCAACCAGACAGACAAATAGACAGGTAAGGACAGATCCTTGCATTTAAACATTTTCTCCAACAACTGGGACAGCCGACAGGGTCCTATTCCACCCCATCACAGGTGCCAAAAGAGAACAACAACCAGACTCAAAATTTTTCAGCACTTACCACCTCCTTATAGTAAGGACGCCATAAAATAAGTTTAAAAGTTTTTATTATAATACAGTGCCCCCAAAAAAAAAACTTTTAAACTTATTTATTTAACAGACTTTAGGATTACAACCTTTGAGTCAGGAACTAATTTGCAAAGGCTCCGCGTCAGAAAAAAAAAATACAAACACTTAATACATATAGACATAGAATGGCAGCTAAAGGTTACAGTTTTTCAGTTATACAATATTGCAAAATCAAGATCAGCTATACATTGCATTGAACATGTTACCGAGAGCTGATTTTTACAGTTTTCAAGAGAACAATAAGTTTGCTGATAGACAGAGGGAGTAACAGGTTTGATATTTACAGTGAAGTAGAGAATTAGACAGATATCTTGTGAGTGCAGCCAAAGGAGGCATTGTTAATAGATAATGTTTGGTAGCCCTATCGGTAGGAGCTCAGTGGCAGAGTGCTCCTGTAAGACGATAGATAGATGGTCCGGCACTAGCTAGTACATTGGCAGCACCGTGAAGCGAGAATGTGCTCTTTGAGGGCTGACTTGAAAGGTTCTAATTTGGAGATGGAGGAGACATTGGAGGGGAGTTTGTTGTACCAGACTGGGGCCCAGTGTGGGAATGACCTCTGGGCTAAGGAGGTTCTAACCCTCAGGATGAACCACACCTGTTGGTTGGCAGTGCGGGTGTTCACTGAGGTGTGGGAGGATAGGAGAGAGGCAGAAACCCCCAAGGGGGTAAGCCCCAGGTATATTTTCTTTGCGAGGAGACATGTTTGATAAAATAACCTTTCATCCAGCGTGAGGAGATTTGTCAGGGCATATAGGGTACAAGTATGGGTACGCTTGTCTGCCTCGGAGAGGAGTCTGCACACTTTGTTTATGGCCAGGTAGATTTTTTTTAAGGGCTGTGTGGTCAGCAGCCGAGCAGATAGTGAGCCCATAATCGACTAAGGAGAGGACTGAGGAGGTGACAGCCAGATTAAGGGCTTCCGGAGGTAGGCCATCCTTGTGCCAATACAGTAGGCCTATACGGACATTTATGGCAGATGATAGAGTGTCAGTGTATGAATAGAAGGAGAGGTTGGAATCAAATGTAACCAGGTATTTATATGTATGGACCTGTCCTAGAGGAAGGAGAGAGTGGGAGAAGATTGTTAGCTGCGCATTCTTGGCCTTATTCTGTCGGTGGGCAAAGAGCATGGTCTTTGTCTTTTTTCCGTTGACCACAAGTCTTTGATCTATGAACCAGTTTTCAGTCTAGTTAAATGCGTGTTGGAGGGAGGACTGCAATACTGTGGGATCTGGGTGCAAGGCAAAAAGAACCACGTCGTCCGCATGGAGTAGTAGGTTGCCAGAGCAGGATTTAGGCAAGGTGTTTAGGTAGATGCTAAATAATAGAGGGTCAAGGATGGAGCCCTGGGGAACCCCAGAGTGGACTGGCAGGGTGGTTGAGAGGGTGTTGTTTATTTTGACACATTGTGATCTAGCTGTGAGATAACTGGTAAACCAGGAGACTGGTCCTTGGGACAGACCTGTGTGGTGGAGTGTGCTTAAGAGTAAGGGGTGGGAGACTGTATCAAAGGCCTTTGACAGGTCAATGAAGACAGCTCCAGCTAGGTGTTTTCTATCCAGAGCAGAGTGAATAAAATTAAGGAACTCAGTGAGAACTGTAGTTGTACTGTGCCCAGATCTGAAGCCATGCTGCTCCCTGCAAAGTAGGTTATGAGCAAGCAGGTACTCAGTGAGTTGGGTGGCTATAATTCTTTCGAGGGCTTTCGAGAGTGGTGGAAGAATGGATATGGGATGGTAATTATTGGGGGAGGTGCTGTCACCACTCTTCAGTATTGGGGTGACTGTGACAGTCTTCCAGGCTGTTGGGAACTGCCCCAGACTTAGGGAGTGGTTAATGAGGTCAGTCAGTGGGGAGAGGTCTGTATCTAGTACTAGATGTAGGATTCTCATATCAAAATAATCTTTGCAATAGCGAGAGCCACCGAGTGCTTTAATGAGATAAGGCTTTGCCTCATTCGTAGAGATCACCCTGAGATGGAAGGGGGGATACTGGGTGTTAGGGGGCAGGGTTGCAGGAGTGGGGTCGAAGAAGTCATATGGAAGTACTGCACTAAGGTCAGAGAATGATGAGTTGAGGCAGTTGGCGATGGCTAGCGGGTCGGTGGTAGGGACATTGTTGACAGCTAGTGGGGGGCTGGGATTTGCCGTTGAGTTCCTTGGTATTGTCCCAGAACAACCAAGCATTCCCCCACGAGGAGGCAAGGGTTTTTGTAGTAGCCCGATTTGGCCTGTTTTATGGCCCAAGTGCATCTGTTATTTTATGGGATCCTTACTATAAGGAGGTGGTGAGTGCCAAATAATTTTGAGTCTGGTTGTTGTACATACTCACCAGCAAGTCCGTCAGCCTCTTGTGACATGTGGGCTAGGATGCTTACTTGGAAAGCACTTTTCCAGTAGCTATCTCTTCTGCTCACAGAGTACCTGTATCAGTGCTTTGATTGCAGATACCCTGTGTACTGTTTTCCACAGGAACAAGGTAGTGCTCTGTACATGGTAAGTTCTTTCCTAAGTAGCATCAGGGTTTCTCCGCATCAGCCATTGTGCCACCTACCTTCTCACCAGCTTCCTGTGTGACAGACCTCTCCTTTCTCTATGTTCAAGGCAGAGAGGGAAGATCCTCACTTTTACCTAGGCAAATCCAGGATTTCAAGCTATCCAGATAGCTTTTAGCCTCCTTCATGTTACTTTTTAAAGACTAGCCTCTTTCATTCAGGTGCATTTCTGCCTGGGTGGCGTGCTGTCTACACCTCTGCTATGCCATGGCTCAGCTCATGCTGAAAGGTCAGCTACTCGTCCATTTCACCACTGCAGTTGTCACATCCTTCACATTGGTTCTCTTGTGTCAGTGATACCTTGTGAAGCTGTAACTTGCACCACAGTATGCACTTGTTACACTCTCTGCCCTGGATGTTACTGCCAGGCAGTATGCTATCTTAGGAAAACCTGCTCTGGATGTACTACGGTCCTGAGTGAGATCTCCTCTCCAATCCTCCAGCCGATGGGTTTTATCCAAGCTTGGTACTCTGACCCATTAGTGGGAATTAATGATGAAGATACGTTCCTGGAAGATATGAAAATTACGTACTTACCATAATTCTTGATCTTCTATGAATATCTTCACCGTTAATTCACATACCCACCCGGCATTCCCCAAACTCACTCCAGTATCTTATTGGTCTTCTCACTTGTTCAAGGCTTGAGCTGTGAAAACACTATATTATTCACATACTGACCACTCTTTCACAGGTGATCAGGGGTCCTTATGCTCTTAGCATAGGTACCTGACCACTAGTTAGGTTATACTGCACCTCCTTGGTAAAAAAGGAACTGAGGCGGTTGGGGGCTGGTGCCGCGGTAAGCCTGGTGTCATGAGCCACTCTCGCGGCACTGTGCATGCACACAACTTGCCTCAGCACTAGCCCTCTTGAAAAGTTCTGGCTTCCGCGGGGGGCGCTATGGAGTCCAAGCAATATGGCTGCTTGCTGATACTGCTGTACACTACAACATTTAATTTTCCTTAGAAAATGCTGGCTTTTCTGCTATTTTCTGGATTTGAGACACTTCAATCTGTGTTGGAACCCTTTAGATATCAGATAGTGATCCTTCATAAGGAACAGCAACAAGGGTCCGGAGCCAAGCCTCAGAATGCATCCATGGTTCCTAACAAGCAGTCAGCATAAGGCCACCTTGAGGAATCTACTGCTGTATCTGGAGAAGAGACCCTGCAAACCATCAGGGTGAATATCAGCAGACTTATTACCACCATGACTGGGCTGTCCGATAAATTTGATGGACTGACTAACCATATTGCAACCCTAGAAATTACCCTGGACTCTGTGCAAACTGTGACGGCAAACGCAACAAAGTGGGACGATGCAGCTATGGGAGTAGTCTTCTCCATCATCCGTGAAAGTACACACCTCAAATCATAGCTTGAGACACTTGAAAATCAAATAAGAGCCGCTAATCTGAGATTTATAGGGATGCCAGTAGGATGTGAAGGGGACCTTTTAATGATGTTTCTACAGGAGTGTCTGGTACAACAGTTGGAAGAGGAGGTGGCCACAAAAAAACAGTTGTTGCAGAAGGCCTATAGGATTACACCAAGAGGATGCCAAGACAACCCAGACGCCCCACGTACCATCATGTTGGTCACCGACAGCATGGACACTTGCAAATATATTATGGCATTGGCAAGACAAAAGGGAACTCTTTTACAAGATGTCCAGCATGTCAGATTATATCCAGATATTGGTTTTGCTATGAGGCAGAAAAGGAAGAAATTTGATGGGTGCACGCCATATTCCAGGAAGCCCCTATCTCTCATGGCATGGACTTTCTGGCCAGATTGAAAATTACTCACCAAGGAAAAATATTTCTCTTTGCTGATCCCTCAGACGCCCTGAAATGGAGCCAGAAACATGCAGTTTCAGTGCCTCATGCTGCAGCTCCCGAAGATCAGTCCTTGGAGGATGCAGCCACCTGAATCCGACAGAGACTTTATAGTGCTTTATATAAGGGTGGGTAGTTTTACTGTCTCCAGATAAGTTCAGTCCTTTATTTGAAGTTGGAATAGCATCCTTCTTCTTAGACCAGGGGCAGTCTTCCACCCAAGCTGGGGGCTTTAGGCATCTCAGCTCCCACAGACATGTTTTTTGCTGTTTAATCGTGTTGGCTTGCCTACCACATGTTCCTATCGCTTTATAGTTAGAACTGATGTTGAGTCTCATTAATGTTATATATGCTTAATACTGTATAGGTATTTCGGTTTGTCTTATAGCCTGTCTGTATGACTGATTATTAATGTGTCATTCTCAGTGCCTTAGCAGAATAGTTCAGCATTTCTAGATTCATTGCTTGCTATCAGCAGCACTCTTACATTACTACCTGCACTTTGTGTGTCGTATGGGGAAACACATGGTAGATAACTACCTTCTTTTTTGCAGATGGAGCCTTTCTGGACATTTTATCACAGACTTGATATGGAAAAAAAAGATGCAGCTCATGGGTTCATTTTGCAGCTCAGTCGTTTCTTACTATGGACTTTTATTGCTGTTTTCCCTCATGGGCGTATCTAATAGCATAGGCTGGGTATTAGGAGTGTATAATTACTGGTTAACGTTTTTTCCCATAGGGAAACTGGGTTATTATTCTGTCGTTATAACCAGCTGGTTATAATGACATTCACGCGTCCGGTTTCCCTTGTACTGGGCATGCGCCAACTCTCTCTCTTCCCTCTCTTCCTGCGACTCCTGATGCTGGATACATAGATACATAGACAGTGTCGGCAGATAAGGGCCTATGGCCCACCCAGTCTGCCCATTTGAGCTTGTAAGTTCAGTTTGTTTTCCTAGAAGTCTGTTTCCCCTTACCTCTGACCTCTAGAATTCCTTTATGTCTATCCCATGCAATCTTAAATCCCGTGATTGTTTCAGCCCCCACCACTTCCTCTGGCAGGGTGTTCCACTTGTCCACCACCCGTTCTGTGAAGAAATTCTTCTCATGTTTCCTCTGAATGCCCCTCCCTCCAACTTCATCCCATGCCCTCTAGTCCTGGAACATCTTTTCGCTTAAAAATAGTGTTTTCCTGCACCCTGTTCCTCCCTGTAAGATACTTGTATGTCTCTATCATATCCCTCTCTCCTCCTCTCCTCCAGGAGTACATGTTCAGTTCCTTCAACCTGTCTTCATAGGACTTGTGATGCAATCCATGCACCATCTTTGTTGCCCTCCTCTGAACCTTCTCTACCCTGTGTATGTCCTTACGTAGGTATGGTCTCCAGAACTGTACACTGTACTCCAGGTGGGGCCTCACTAGTGTCTTGTATAGCGGAATTATGACCTCCCTTTTCCTGCTGGTAATGCCGCTGCCTATACATCCCAGCATCCTATTTGCTTTACCTGCTGCCTTGTGGATATTCAGGGACCAAAACTTGGTGTCAGCATGTGCCCTAAAAAAAAACAAAAAAAAAAAAAAACTAATTTCCACAGTTATAAAGAATACTGCTTCTTAAATAGAAAAGAAACTTTACCCTCAGGATGTACCGCGCGCTAATGAACTTCCACTTCTCTGTTCTGCTGTTCGCTGCTGTCCCACTCCTCAACACTATGTAGGACTCGGCGGTAAGTTCTTTTTAAAAAAAAATATATATATAAAACTGGCCACAAAGCTGTATTTTCGCTAGAAAATGTAAAAAAAAAAACACAGAAAAAACTTGTCAAATGGTTTTACAAAAGGAGCCGAGCCGCCACAATCCACGCTGAAATTCCAGCAGTCTGCAGCTCAGCTCCGATCACAGATGCATTATTTTTTATAATTGCTGTGGCGAAAAAGCGATCCCCAACAATTATACAAAATAAAAGATGGTAGGTGTGTAAAAGCTCGGATTTTACATGCCGGTGTGGATGCCTTAACAACCCCTTGAGCTTTGCCTCTGGGTTTATGTGGCATCCCACCCCTCGGGGGGGGGGGGGGTGTAAAATCCTTGTTATAACCACCTACCCATCCATTATTCTCTATATTAGGAGGAGTGGTGCCCTCAGTGTGATATACTGTATTCTATATTTACTGTTATATTCTGTTGCTTGCAATCTATAACTATGTTATGTTGTTAAAACAATAAGCATAAAGTTTTTTTAAAAAAAAGTTCTGCCTTCCATGGGGTCCTAGCACCTCTGGCATAGACCCATTTGTGTGAATTAATGGTGAAGATATTCCTAGAAGATCAAGAATTATGGTAAGTACGTAATGTTCATTTTTTTCCTCCCTTTCCGCATTAGCTACCTCCTTAGAGAACCGTCGTGGCCGCCTCTTCCTCTTGCCCTTGCTTGGCTTCTTCAAACAGCTTGCCGTTGCTTTGGTTATTCTCCCTGTTATCCTTTTCCATTGATCCCCCCAGTCATCTCCTCCTTCAAGATATTTCCTAAGGCAGTGTCTCATTTTTTTCAAATCTGCTCTCCTGAAGTCCAGGATCCTCATCCTGGTGTGGTCCTTCTCCTACCCAATCCGTATGCCAAACCACACTCTATGATGGGTGCTTGTACCCAGGGGGCCACCCACTGTGATATCTGCAATGCTGTCCCTGTTTGTAAGCACCAGATCCAGCACTGCCCTGCCTCTGTTGGGAACTTTCCTTCTTTTAATACAGGCTGGCATTGTACCATCTTATTTACACAGGGGTCTTTGTCAAGATCCCTGTGTATACACCAGAGCTCTATGCCAGGGCTGCTGCCCATTTCTTCTTATCACTACTTTTCCTATCCAGGTAGTTCATAATGGGCTCTGGTTGTTATACTCACTGCCCTTGTGCCACCTAGTAGGCCCAATTCTTATTTTTTTTTTTTTTTCTAAGTTGGTAGTCAGGTTTTATTTTATTTTGTATCCTATATTGTTTCCTATCCCTTTGGGCTAGGAGTCTATAGACTTTTATTTTCTTCCTACTTGTTTCTTCATCTAGCAAACAGAACTGAGGAAGGGAGTGGGCCGGCGTCGGTTACTGGCTAGCTCAAGTGGGCAACATCAGTACGTCAGCTGCATGGGTGGCGCCACCAGCCATGGTCGGTCCCCTCCTAGGTGCAAAAGATTTTGCTGTGGCAGGTTCCTAGGGCCTCTGGCTTATACCATAAGTGTAAATGAATAGTGAAGATATTCTGGAAGATCAGCAGTTATGGTGAGTATGTAATTTTCATTTTTTCAACTTCGTGTACAGTAGAGAGGACGCTTTCTAACAGCCCAAACATTACAAATGAGGCTCGGATTGCATGGAAAAACATAGATGTAAGTCGGTATGGGATAATCTTTATTACAAAATGGCAAGAAAAATTTCTGTGCTCTGATTGGTCAATGCTGGACTTCAGCAGTGATGTTTTCTCTGCACTGCATCACACTTATTCATAAAGCAACTTAAACTGTATTTTAGAAATGTATTTTGTCACTTTTTGTTTGCTCCTCCTCCTCCTACCAGCCTCTCCTTCGGGTCTGCCATGGACCCCATCAGCACTCATCCCCACCACCAGCCACCACCTCAGATCGCAGCCTATCCCCCGAGGGGGAAGGCACCAGTGGAGGTGACCAGCACACTCTACGATTGACCCGGGGCGCTGCCGAGGTGGTCCAGCTGTCCAGGGCTTTTTGTGGGGACCAGTGACCATCATCCGGTCGGTTGGAGAGCGTTTACACATCTTCCTGGACATAAGTCTCCACCACTCATTCACACTAATGGGATCTGCACCGGAGGCACTAGGACCCAGCGGGAGCAAACTTTTTGCTGGAGGGCTGGTGCCAGAGATGGAGCCGCGAGCCTCAGCTCGTGCGCAATGACTATCTCGGCACCGACCCTCCAACCGCCTCAGTTCCGCTTTTTCCGCGAAATGCGCGCGCTTTCAGTGATGACGCCATCGGGCCTGGAGTCAAACTTCAAACTAGCAGCATAGTTTTCAGTTTTCTTTTTTTGTAGTAATATCTCGAATAAGTATCGCTTAAGTTTATTCTTATTTACAAAGAAGTCTCAGCCTACTTTGACGGAGTCGACCATGAGCAGGTCAGGTGACGGTAGGGAGATGTCATATGAAAGCTGTTCAGTCAGTCGGGCTGGGTCCGGTCCGCCGCCCTCTCCGGAGGGGGGGTCTGACAACGGTCAGTCCAGTGCCCGAGGTGGCGGGCGGTCCCCTCAGAAGCATAAAAATAAACAGTCACATTCTCGGCACCGTTCGGCCTCGAGCTCTTCTTCGGCCCACAGGTCAAAAAAGAGAAGGCATCACTCGAGGTCGCCCTCTGATATGTCTGCGCATAGACGGTCAGTTATTGGGGCTAGTTGCTGGTCTCCTCCTTCGGAGTCACCTGCTTCTGTTTCCGGTAGCCAGCGTCTTCGACATTGGAGTCCTACCCCGCCCTCTGGTAGGTTTTCAGATGAGCAGTTTCATCAGTGGGCCACTCTTATGGAGCAATGGGCTCGGAGGTTGGTCCAGCTGCCTGGCCCGGTCACTCAGGGGCCTTCGGGCTTCTTAGGAGACCAGGTAGGGCGGTTGAGCCTCCCTAGTCGCAGCACCGTCCTTGGTGCCATCGACTCCGCGCTTAGGTGTCTCCCCTCATATGGCTGCTGGCGCAGGGGCCACACCGATGCCTCTATCTCTGCTCTTCCCTCCTTTCTCCTCAAATTTTGAGTCTTGGGGTGTTTTCGGCGCCCTCGGCGTCGATAGTACCTTCGGCACCCGTCTTCTGCATCTGTTGGCACGTGCGCGCTGCGTGGCATTCGGCGCCATCCAGCCTCTCGGCGCTGTCTTCGCACCGTGTGGCTTCTCAGCCGCCCGCAGTGCCGCGACCGCCGGCACCGTACCTGTGGCGTCAGTTCTTAGGGCGTCATCCACTTTTCAGGACTCCTCCTCCTCCTTTAAACCTTTTCCTTCCTCATTTTCCTCTGATCTTCACTCCTTTCCTGTCCATGCAGTCCCTCCTGGACTGTCAGGAGATGACATTGAGCCTGACCCGGACCTTAGGCTGGGTGATGAAGTCGAAGAAACAGGATCTATTCCTGCTGCAGAGCCTGTGGTCGAGGACCTGTCTTTTAAGTCTCTGCTGAAAAATTTGATTTCCACTCTTTCTCTCCAAACTACAGACATCGATCCTGGGAAATTGCTAAGACTCCAATACCTCCATGTTCCGGAGATCCCTACGGATCTGACTCCTCCGGTACAGCCCTCCTTTGAGACGCTGTCTCAAATGGTATGGAATAATTCTGCTCTCATTCCTTCAGTGGCTAAATCCATAGATAGGAAATACTCAGCCCCCAAGGATCGACCCATTTTGGCGTCCCAAGCCTTTGCGGATCCTATTGTAGTTTTGGCCGAGAATGATAAGGTCGTCCTCCCCCAGACTACTACAGCTCAACCTATTAACAAAGAATCTCGTAAGATAGACACTTTAGGTAAGAGAGTCTTTGCTGCTTCCACCCTGGGTATGCGTATTGCCAGCTACCAAGGCTATTTCTCTCAATATGAGTATATCCTTTGGCACTCACTCAAACAGATGGTTGAAGCTCTACCGGAATCGGGTACAAAGTCAGAGCTACTTCAGACCATTACCAGGGGTATCGAATCTAACAACCAGCAGGTTAAAGCGGCTATGGATGCTTTCGATACTGCTTGCCGGGGTGGCGGCGGCTGGTATTTGTACCCGCCGTCATTCCTGGCTGCGCACTTCAGGTTTCACGAATGACGCACAACAGCAGGTAATGGCGTTGCCTTTTGATGGTGTGTATCTCTTCGGCCCTCAAGTAGAGCAGGCTCTAGAAGCTACACAAAAGACTAGGTCAGCCATTAAGTTGGCTCGACCCCCTCCTGTCCCCTCTTGAGGGGGTGTTAATAAACGCCAGTTCCACAACCGTCAGTCCTTTTGAGGCAAAAGCAGAGGAAGTTTTCATAAAAATCAAACTCCCCAGCCTCAAAAGAAAACGCAACAGAAGGCGCAAGGACCCAAAGCACCCAACGCCACCTTATGAGTTGTTGGCCCAAGTTCCACCTCAGCTGCCCGAGATGGACTGTTCCTCAGCAGTGGAAGGTTGTCTGACGCACTTCTACAATCAATGGAAGTCCATAACCTCAGACAAATGGGTCCTCTGGATAATCCGAGAGAGGTACTCACTCAATCTTGTGGAGGCCCCTCCGGATCGTCCCCCCAAACGACAGCCCAAGCTGTCAACCCTTCAGTCAGACCTTCTCGCTGCCAAGATTCAGGGCCTTCTGAACAACAGGGCAGTAGAAGTAGTGACGCTGCATCAATGGAACACAGGGTTCTACTCCCATTACTTTCTGGTTCCAAAGAAAACTGGGGGCATGCGCCCTATTTTGGACCTCAGAAAACTAAACAAATTTCTCCCCAAGGAGAAATTCAAAATGATTTCACTAGGAACCTTGTTACCTTTACTTCATCAACACGACTGGCTAGCCTCCCTAGACATGCAGGATGCTTACCAGCACATTTCTATTCACCCAAAGCATCACAAATCCCTAAGGTTTGTGGCTCTGGGACAGCATTATCAGTTCAGAGTCCAGCCCTTTGGGCTATTCTCGGCGCAACGAGTTCTTACAAAGTGTTGTGCAGTTCTCGCAGCGCATCTCAGAAAGATCGGAATACAGGTGTTCCCTTATCTGGACGATTGGCTTCTGGCAAGTCCTTCCAGGCAGGGAACTCTGGACGCTGTAGACATGGCTTCACGCTTCCTCACGTCCATGGGAGTTCTGCTAAACTTCAAAAAATCGCAGTTGCAGCCCTCCCAGAGGCTCCTGTTTACAGGAACTCTTCTGGACACCTCCTGTGCGAAGGCTTTTCTTCCAGAGGATAGGAGGAACGATATCCTTCAGATGGCCCGTCACATCGGGGAGAGCAACTCTGTTCCAGCTCTCTCGATGCAACGGATGCTAGGTCTCATGGCATCCTCGGTGTTCACTGTACCCCTAGCACGCCTTCACATGAGAACTTCTCAGTGGATGCTCAGTACTCAGTGGTCCCCAACCACTCACCCACAGTCCTTTCTCATCAAGGTGACAGAACCTCTAAAGAGGTCACTCACCTGGTGGTCGCAAGAGAACAATCTTCTAGAAGGGTATCCCTTTGCCCCTCTGGATCATCAGATTTCCATTACCACAGACGTGTCCCTGGTGGGGTGGGGAGCTCACTGTCAGGCTCTCCACACTCAAGGTACATGGACTCAGGTCGAGTCCCAGCTTCACATAAATGTCGTAGAAATGAGAGACGTCCTTTATGCGGTCCGGGCGTTGAAGGACATTCTGTGTCACAAGAACATTCTCCTTCAGACGGACAACAAAGCAGTGATGTATTACATCAACAAACAGGGCGGTGTTCACTCTTAACCCTTATGCAGAGAAGCGATGAGAGTGTTGGAATGGTGCTTGCTACACAAGTCTCTAATTCAAGCGGTCTACCTGCCAGGAGTGCAGAACGAACTGGCAGATCACCTCAGCAGAACAGAGACAGATCCTCATGAATGGTCTCTCGCCTCAGCCGTAGTTCAGTCAGTATTCGCAGAGTGGGCAACTCCAGACCTGGACCTTTTTGCATCCCCACTCAACACAAAATTGCCTCTCTTCTGCTCCAGAAATCCGGGGCCTGGCATTTTCTGTCAGGATGCGTTCAGGCTGCAGTGGACAAAACGCTTTCTATACGCCTTTCCGTCTCTTCCTCTAATTCAGAGGGTACTTCTCAAGTTCGAATCCCAGGGGGACACAGTGATCCTCATTGCTCCCTTATGGCCTCGACAGATGTGGTTTCCACTACTCAACAATATGTCAGCAGCTCTGCCGAAACCACTCCCCCTTCAGACGAACCTCTTGACTCAGGGGCCTGTTGTTCATCCCAACCTGAGGTCGCTTCACCTTCACGCTTGGCTCCTGAAGAGGTAGAAGTGAACAGGTTCAATGTCTCTCGGAGGGTTTCAGATATTCTTCTGGCTGCACGGAAGCCAGCCACTAGGAAAACTTACACAGCCAAATGGAAGTGTTTTTCGCTCTGGTGTGCAAAATCCTCTTTAAATCCCTTTTCCTGCCCACCAGATAAAATTTTGGAGTACCTCTTAGACCTCTCAAATTCAGGTCTGCAGTACTCTACAGTCAAAGTTCACCTTTGTGCCATTTCAGCTTATCATGAGCCGGTACTTTCCTTGTCACTGGCTCAGTTACCTGTGGTTAAGAGGTTTCTTAAAGGAATTCTGCATACCAGACCTCCCAACAGGCGTCCAGTTGCAGCCTGGGACATTAATCTTGTGCTAGACATGCTCACTCGGAAACCTTTCGAACCTCTGGCTACCTGTGAGCTAAAGTTTCTCACCTGGAAAACGGCCTTCCTGGTGGCCATTACCTCAGCCCGCAGGGTCTCTGAGATACATGCCTTGGTCACAGACCCTCCGTATACTGTGTTCCATAAAGACAAAGTAGTCCTTAGAACCCATCCTAAATTTCTTCCTAAGGTTGTTTCGGAATTCCATCTATTTTTTTTTATTTATTGAAATATAATCGGAATTACAATCCTTTGAGTCACAGACTCTTTTGCAAAGGCTCCACGTCAGATACAGGGGGTGGAGGGTAAACAAGTACAGGTATATACATACAGACAAGCATTCTTGACAATACAGTACTGGAGACACAGTCCAGGCATTAACTTCGATAAAAAACTGGTGACAGACGCAGGCAGCAAGTCTGTAGGTCACTTGAAATGAAAAGACACGAAGGCAACAGAAAAGACATGAAGGCAATGCTTATTCATGGGCTCTAGAGAGACCCTGTGTCGGAGGAAGGAGGGTACGGGGAAAACAAGCATTTTGCAGGGTTAGCCACAATCACAAATGGCAGATTCAAGAAGTTGAGCTTTGAGGCCTGCTTTGAAATGGCAGATGCTATGGGTCAGAGAGAGCGACGGAGGTAACGTATTGAGCCAAAGTGGGGCACGGTAGTAGAAGGATCTTTGGCCAGGGGATGTTCTACAGCGGGCAATAAGAAATGAGGGGTTGGCAGTGAGCCTTGTATTGCGTCTGATGGGGGCAGCACTGACGATGGGGAGAAGGCCGGCGGGGGCTTGCTGGAGATGTATCTTTTTTGCGAGGATGCAGGTGTGGCACTTTTAGCCTTTGTTGGAGTTAAGCTAACCAGCTAGAGCATAGAGCTCACAGGTATGGGTAAGTCTGTCACTGCCAGTGACTAGACGGCAGGCTTTATTCATGGCAATGTTAATGTAACGTAGTGTGGTGGGTTCTGCTGAGCCATAGATCACAATCCCATAGTCAATTAGGGAGAGGATTGCGGAAGAGACTGCATGCTGCATGGCCTGTGAGGGTAAGCAGTGTTTCAGTCTGTAGAGGATACCTACTCTGGAATTGATAGTGGAAGCGAGGAGTTGAACGTGACTACGGTAGGAGAGGGAGGTGTCTAATGTGATGCCCAGATATTTAAAACTATTAACTTGTTCAAGAGAGGCACCTTGTGTGTTTTTGATTAGGAGCGCAGCCTGACTGTGAGGGCTTTGGCGGTGCGCAAAGATCATAGCCTTAGTTTAAACCAACCTTTGGTCCTTTCCTCTTACTTTGCGGACTTCCAAAATGAAGGAGAACGTTCTCTTCATTCCTTGGATGTTAAGAGAGCTTTACGTTTATATCTAGATAGAACAAAAAACTTTCGTAAAGCTCAACAACTGTTTGTTTCCTTCAGCGAGACCCGGCTGGGTCAACCTGTCGCTATCAGATGTATCTCAGCATGGCTAGTGTCATGCCTTCGCCACTGTTATTCCATGGCGCAGGTTAAGCTGGAGGGCAGAGTTTACGCTCACTCTACTAGGACGGTCGCGGCATCTCTGACGGAAATCCGCAACGTGCCCATTGCAGATATTTGCAACGCGGCTACCTGGAGCTCAGTGCATACTTTCGCTAAACACTATGCCCTGGATGTCCATGCCAGATGACATCTTTCCTTTGGCAGAACCATCCTTAATGGACTTCTGTCCTAAAACTGTGAGCTCTTGGTCTCTCCTGCCGCCCTCTCGGGGGATTATTAGCTTGGTACTCTCCCATTAGTGTGAATGAGTGGTGGAGACTTATGTCCAGGAACATATGGAAATTACGTACTACCGTAATTCTGATCTTCTTGGACGAGTCTCCACCACTCATTCACACGCCCACCCTCCATCCCCCGAGCTCACCTCTGTTGTTGGTCTTCACTCCCTCAAATCTTTAGGCTGTGAAGATTTCTTTGTTGACCCTTCTTATACGGGTCATCCGGACTATCTTATGTCCGGTTTTTGGTTAGGCTAGCCTTCTAGGTTAGTTACGCTGCACCTCCTCGGAAAAAAAGGTATTGAGGCGGTTGGAGGGTCGGCGCCAAGATAGTCATTGCCACACAGCTGAGGCTCGCGGCACCGCTCCTCACGGCTCCATCTCTGGCACCGGCCCTCCAGCAAAAAGTTTGCTCCCACTGGGTCCTAGTGCCTCCGGCGCAGATCCCATTAGTGTGAATGAGTGGTGGAGACTCGTCCAAGAAGATCAGAATTACGGTAGGTACATAATTTCCATTTTTTGTCCCTGTGGGAGCATGACGTGCTGCGAAGTCTGTCACACTCCCTTGGCATTGAGGCCTGCCACATTGCTGTTCTCCCAGACTCTGCCAGGAGTCAGCAAGCGCCGGGACACAGACCCCCCCTCCCCCCCACCGGGAGAAGGCGAGCTGTCTCACTTTTTAAAAAAAAATACAAGCAAGCCATTTTATAATTGCAGTAATGCATTCTAGGACATGTGTTGTGGGAATAACGTCACTTCTTGGATGTTGGACGTACTCGGCCTGTGATCTCATACCCAGCCACCCAAGGCATGATGTTATCCCAGCACGAGTCATGCCCCGTTCTGCATTATTGCTTAACTGAAGGTCAGGCGTTTTTGCTATCTGGGGTCAGACAGATTATTTTGCAAGTTCTGAAGCGCATATGTCATGTGAACACGGTACCACACACCCCAGTCATATTACAGGTACTGACTGTCATAAATGATTCCTGCACAGTGCTGCTCAGTACTCTGTTGTACTGCAGCTCCAATAGCCACCTGTTTACATTGGGCTCTGGCCCAGCCTCCCTGAAATCCAAGGAGCAAAGTCCTCTTATTGAGATTGAAATGTCCACACAGTGAGCTGGTAATGACCCTTTAATGCCGCGAAATGAGGAATAGGCTCATTTTCACGGGGACATTCAAATATAGTACATTTAGACAACAGCCCATGTTTGGGGCCTGCTAACTGATACTTTACACCTTGGCTGCTTGCTCTGTATCCAGAGTAATGCCATTCATTGGCCAGCAGGATGGTGTGCTTTGAGACTGCACAAACCTGTTAGTACCTTGCTTTGCGCTACACTCTGGGGTTATAGTCATAAATGCTTTCTGTATTCACAGTGCATCCTGTGCGTGTACATTTATACCACCTTTTAAGCATTGTGTGTAATAGCAGTAGCAAAAGGGGTGTTCTGCGGAGCTAACCTCAGTCTTCGAATATGGGGCTCATAGTTTAATATACTTACGAGTACATAAGATAAGCTGCTCGCCTGATACAGCAGTAAGTAAAAATCTGAGCTACAGATGTTTCAGTACAGTATTTATAAAAGAACATTGTGGTCTCATGCTTGCCACTCGCCATGTCGCCACCGGCAAATGCTTTTCACGTGTGACTAAGATTTATCAAGTTTCCCATGCCACGGATGGGAAAATCTTCTGTTCGTGATGTTTGTAGTAAGAGTATAGTACGTAGTTTAGAAAAAATAATTTGGCACTGTATATTGTCGAGTGGCTCATGTTTTTGCACAATGACTAAATGTCTTGGGGTAACTTTAGCCACAGTGGCTAACATTTTAAAAATCCTAGGGGAAACATAGCCACATCATGTAAGACATCAGTTATTTTAAAACCATTAATGCCTGCACCTGCCTTGCCAAACCATGGGTCCATACTGTAACTGAGAGAAGTAATGCTTAAAAAGTGATTTATTTATTTTTTAACTGGGTATGTCTCTTGAGCAATATTTGCTTGTTTCAAGAGCACCTCGGACAGTATACAAAAGTCAATACAATAGTCAAGACAATAAAATTGGTTACAAACGCAACCGATTAAGATTTGTTACAGTGACATTCAGACAAGCTGGTAAAGTACAGCTTCGAGTCCCACAATTCAACAGCTTGATAAGAAAAAAAAATATTTGTGCTTGACTTAACACAGCATAAAGCTGCTGTCGTCGTATATCAAGGTGTTTATACTCCTTACAGATTACTCCCACTGTGGTGGGGCTGGCAGGATTGTCCACCCCCTCCACACACACATACACACCCCATTGGCAGGTTTGTCAGGGCCTTCCAGAGCACAATCCACATAGCTCCAGAGTAGGTATCTAGACTGTAGTGTGGGACCGGCAGTGGACCGAAGTGCTAACCTGCCCACTTGGGGCTGCCCTTCTTTTTCTCCACTAGGATCACCAGATATGCTATGACACACAAGTGTACAGCATCTGGAAAGGTTTTCTAGGCAGTCGCTCCTGTCATCCTGCCATCTGGCTTCCTTCTGGAGGCATGCAAGCAGCAGTGCAGCAAATCTCCACACCCCGAGACAGGAGAGCAGTTCATGGGATGCCCTAGCCCTTCTCCTCCCAGCTGATCCACATGCAGCCCAAGTCTGCTCCTGAACATAGGTCACCAGTGCGCCACTGGGCTGTGTTACCTGGAGTTTTGAGGAACAAGTCCCACGTTGAGACTAATCATACTAAAATTAAATGTGACAGTGAATGGCTTACAAACCACGGGCTGGATCTGGGCCAATGGAGGGATATGGTGAATTCCATGTATTACATGGAATGAATTACATTCAGTCATTAATGAGCGCTCTGAAACGTTCTCGTCTTGGTGGAGCACCTGGGTGATGTATGTTATGCTGCATGTCCCGAACTTTGTTCCGTGACCATGGGGGATGGTTGGGGGAGGGGGGGGGAGAGTGCCCGAGTAAGGCATGCTGAGGCAGAGTAAGCGGGAACAGATAGTCTCCCCCCAAACCCCACCTTTTCATCCATTACATGTCGTTAGTACCTGCAGATGATTATTAAAGTTAGATGTTCCCTACCCCCTAGAAGCTGAGTCGGGGGATATGAGGACCTACAGATCAAGTATCCCATGGAGACTGGGTGGGTACTACACTTGGTATGTACCACATTTTGCTGTTTGTGTATGGTTATTTATTATTTATTTTATATATGGAGGACTGGCTAACTCTGAACAAAATAGTTCTAAACACTAGCAAAACGAAGGTAATGGTCTTTGGCCCTAGATCCCTGGGAACAGAGAGGTCACACCACCTACAACTCCATTCCAGGGTGGGTGCAAAACTTGAGGTGGTCTCCTCTACCAAATACCTTGGCCTTACCCTGGACCAAGGTTTTACCCTAAAGAATCATGTAGATCAAATCACAAAAGCCATACATGTGAAATTAGGCATCCCTATAGACTAAAGGACCAAATCATTCCTGAAGCCAGGGCAGCCATTGCCACAGCGTACTCCTCCCAAAGCTCACATCTGGGCCCTGATCCTCCAGGGTGTGGCCACGATGGAATTAGGAAGGCTGCAGAATCTGTACAATAAGATAGTCCGCTTGCCACCTTGTCTCACCCTATGACTCACCACTGTGAGGCCCAATCCAGGCTCAGGTGGCCGCCGCTGATGCCTGCCTAGCTTACCTCCTCCCTCTGCCTTACATACAAGATACTTGGTCCCTCTCCCCTAGCCTGGTTGGGCCTCGCCAGGGCAAAACCCAACCCACGGTGCCTACGCCATCAGGCCAATCTCTCCTCGAGGTCCCAAAGATTAGGACCAAAGCTGGGTCTAGGTCCTTTGCGTACACCGCCCCTTCCACCTGGAACAACCTCCCCTTGGAGGTCTGGGAGGCGGAGACTGTTTCTAGCTTCCGGACGCTGCTGAAGGGACACCTGCTCAATAGGAGCATATGTCTATGCCACAGTACCTGACCTAGCTCAGCCTCTTGAGCAGCTCACTTGCCCTCCCAACAGCCATCTTGGCAGGACATTTGGTCCTCTTCTCTTTGAAGGGGTGCACTTAGGTCCCTAACTTATCCCCTTCCAACCCTCATGCATTTATCAGCTAACCCTAGGTCTACAGACGCTGCCCACTATTTCCTGAGGACCTGGTATCTAATCTACTATTTAGGATGCTTAAAGCTTAACGTGCTCATTATTTGTTACCTTCATGCTTTCCATTCTTTTGCGTCTGCAAAGATATGTACTCCTACTTTTAAAATACTATTCCACTCTCCAGTCTGTACTGAAATGTTACCTGTTTGTTGTTGTTGCACCCGGGGTCGCCCCTGAAAAAGGGACCTCTACGGGCCCAGTGGGCCTACCCGGGTCATCAAAATTCAATAAATAAATAAATAATATGTCATCGGATAAGACCTTTGAGCATGGTGCTCTTTCTCAAAGGTTCCACATCAGTAAAATACAGTACAGAACATATACAATAAATACAACAAATTACAGTAGGACAGTAAAGAATTTCCAGGTGCTGGCACACACTCGAAACATCATAAGAGAGTAACAGTTCATATAATTAAAACATATACGGTTAACAATATTCTTAAACCTAGTTCGGTATTCCACAGTAGGCACATCCTTCAAAACGGATGAGCATCAAGAACTTGGGTTAATGCGGCCTGTAAGAGTAGACTTTGTCAAAGGAAGAGGAGGAAGGAGAATGGTGGAGTCCAGGCTAAGAACGGAGGGGAGGATACGGGGTGGGGGTAGAGGAAGAATGCAGAAGACAGTGAGAAGGGAAAACTAGGTGAGAGACTGAGGAGGAAGCATCAACTAACAGGAGGAGTGATAGTCAAGAGGGAGAGCCAAAGACCCAGATAAGTGCGACATTTGTGAAAATGTGTACTTGAAATGTGGACGTGCAACTTCTTGTTGTAATAAAAATATATTTACAAAACAAAAATCTGCCAGTAATAAACCTGCCATGTCAAATAAAAAGGTCAAAGACATTAAGCCTTGCTTTGAAGCAGTATGATCTTCCAAGAATCAGTCTATTCCATAGAGTCCCACTCTTAGTTCTTAGAGCTGGAGGCTGCTGGACTGTGCAGAACCAGAACATCTGTGGCTGGCAATGTCGGTGCCTAGCAATGATGCCAACATCGTCCACATTCTGCAGGGTATAAAGCAGCACCGGCCCCAACCACTTTGTTCCTTTTTCCCAGCCATTGAACCGTAGTACTTTCTCGTCAGGGACTATAACTTGTTTGCGTACAAATAGCATTCTAGAAATCTAGTCTGTGTAGAAAGACATCTTGGTAAAGCCCCCATACACACACACACACACAGGTGGAGATAACCCCTCCCATGACTAGTGCACTTAAGTTTGGTTGGTGAAGAGAGAAAGTCACAGCAGGCCATGGCCCCATGTTAACCTTTAACCTTGAAGATGTAGACCCCTACCCCCACCCCATGGATAAATGGAGAGTAGCAGCTATAATTATCTGCAGATAAATGCCATGTACATGAACTTCTTTAATGAGGCTTTGCCCAGATGTTTTTGGTCTCTTCTCATCTGCTTTTGTGTAAATGTCATTAGAATTTAAAAACATCGAAGTGGTTTAAAATATATTTTTATTTCTCTAACCATAACATGCAGTTCAGACTTTAAGTAATTCTGTGTGATTAACGCCTTCTCCGTAATGGGGGAACCAGTGTCAGCCAGGCAGAGGTCCATTGGAAGGCATGGTAATTTAATCCCTATAATGAGAGGAGAGGATTTTGACTGGAATCCAAGGCTGATTTCCGAGAATAATGGCAAATAGTGGATTTACTTTTTTTTTTTTTCCACAAAAATTGGAGGATGATCTGGTACAGAAGAAGGTGGGTAAGACTAGAAAACCTGGGTGGCTGCTTTGGAATTAGGCAAGGGTGTCTGTGGCACCTCTTTTTGACTCTGCTGTAGATGGTATATTAAACGTGCCCTACAACCATATATAACAAACACTTGTCGCTTGATGCAGAACCTCATAAACTTGCACTATGCAGTTTCACATGCTTGCACAAGTTGACTCACTAAACATTTATGTAGGATCACAAGTATGTCATGCTTGCTACTGTTTCTCTCATTCTTGCCACTCCCCAGGTACTTTCTTGAAAATTAGGTATTTAACTGAAATGGGATATCTTGGTGCTCTAACTAAAAAAAAAAGTGCACTTGCAAAGAAAAAAAACGCATGTTCCCTGACAGTAAAATGGCCTTTTTTTTTTTTTTTTGGCACCTTCCCTCCTTCCTGGCTGCCCACTCCTTCGGGTCTCCTTTGCCGTTACCGACTGCCTGCCCAATTCCCACGCCAGCTACCAACCCCACATTGCGACTCCCCTAGGTATCCTGGCGATCCTCACGCCGGACAGGTCCCTCCCCCGAGGGAAAGGCACCGTGGGGCTGGCCATGCACTTCACTGTTGGGTCCGGGTGTCATGAGGTGTGTCGGTCATGGGATCAGCGGCAGTGGAGGACAGAGAGACCGTCATCTGGCCAGCCAGGAAGCGTTTCCTGTTTTTTTCTGTGGGGAGCTAGCAGTAGAAACAGTGAACCAGAGGAGTGGCTATCTCTGCAAAGCAGTGTGCAAAAGATGGAGATTAGTGTCCAAAAGGTGGATAAGCAGAAAAGGGGCAAAATTCAGCAGAAGGGCAGACAGCAAGGAGAACCAGGGATAAATGACAACCAAGGAAGGGGCTGGAGTAGAACAGTGAAGCAGGCTAGGGAGGTCAAATCATGGAAAGCCATGTGTGCAAATGCCAGGAGCCTTAGCAACAAGATGGAAGATCTGGAGGCTGTCATGGTACAGTCAGACCTGGACATTGTGGCCATCACTGAAACCTGGTGTAATGATAACCATGACTGGGAGATGGCCATACCTGGCTACAACATATTCAGAAGAGACAGAGGAGGCAGGAAGGAGGAGGAGTGGCACTGTATGTGAAAAATGACATAAGGGCCACAGAGATCCAGGAGGAACAAAATGGGGAGAGATACTGTGGGTTAAGCTGGAAAGGAAAATGGGGCCAGCCATCCGCACAGGTGTGGTCTATAGACCACCAGCCCAGGAGGAAGAAACAGATAGGGAGCTGATGCTAGCCATCCAAAGGATGGCAGACAAGGGTGAGGTAGTACTGGTTGGAGACTTCAATATTCCAGACGTGGACTGGTGCATCCCAGTAGCAGCATCAACTAGGAGCAGATTTATCCTGGACTCCCTTCAGGGTGCCTTTCTCAAGCAACTGGTCATGGAACCAACTCGGCAGAAGGCAATACTGGACCTTCTGCTCACAAACAGGGACAGTGTGATGGGGGTAACAGTGGGGGAGCACCTGGGGTAACAGTGACCACCAGTCATTGTGGTTTGAAATCACAGAAAGAGCAGAACCAAACCACACAAAACACGATCCTGGATTTTAGGGGGCAGACTTTGGGAAAATGGGAGATACTTGAAAGAAGCATTAAGGGAATGGGACAGGAATCAGGGTTGAGGAACAGTGGGCAGTATTTAAAATGGGGATTATAAGAACAACAGAATTATGCATTAAGCAGGTTAGCAAGAGGAAAAGGAAGAGGAGACCATTATGGTTTTCCAAAGAGGTAGCAAAGAAAGTGAAAGCCAAAAGATTGCATTCAGGCAATACAAAAAGACACAGGCAGAAGGGGATAGGGAGAAGTACCAGGAGAAACAAAGGGAGGCAGGGAAGTCAGTAAGGGAAGCCAAAGCTCAGACAGAAGAACACATTGCAAAATCAGTGGTTAAAGGGGACAAAACCTTTTACAGGTACATAAGTGAAAAAAGAAAGACAAAGGGAGGGATAGTGAGACTGAAGGGGGACGATGGGAGTCGCGTGGAGGATGACAACAGTAATGCTGACATATTGAACAGGTATTTCTGCTCAGTCTTTACTGAGGAAGAGGGGGGTAATGGGTCTGAAGGGAGTACAAGGTGAGAATGGTGCAGAAATGGACACAAGTCCCTTTACACGAGAAAGGGTCCTGAAGAACTGGAAGTAATAAGAGTTGACAGAGCAATGGGGCCAGATGGGTGCACCCAGGGTCCTTAAAGAACTAAGAGAGGTGGTGGCTGAACCTCTGGCTATCCTGTTTAGCCAATCACTGGAAATAGGGAGGTACCCAAAGACTGGAGGAAGCAGATGTAGTCCCCTTATACAAAAGTGGGAACAAAGAGGAAGCAGGGAACTACAGACCAGTCAGCCTCACCTCGGTACTGGGAAAGATCATGGAAGCACTACTGAAGGAGAGATTGGTGGAACATCTGGTTGTCAATGGACTACAGGACCCAAGGCAGCATGGTTTCACTAGGGGGAGGTCATGTCAGACCAACCTCATTGAATTTTTTGACTGGGTGACTAGGGAGGTGGGTCAGGGCAGCAAGGCCTTTGACACTGTGCCACATAGAAGACTATTACACAAACTGGGGAATATGGGTGTGGGCAGGACAGTAGTGTGGTGGGTAGGTAACTGGCTGGGTGGCAGGACACAGAGGGTGGTGGTAAATGGCTGTCACTCCACAGAGGGAAGAGTGACCAGTGGGGTACCACAGGTATCAGTGCTGGGACCGGTCCTATTCAACATCTTCATCAGAGTGACATTGCGAGGATCTAGAAGGCAGAATTTCACTGTTCGCTGATGACACAAAGCTCTGTAACAGAGTAGACACACCAGAGGGTGTAGACAGAATGAGAAGGGACCTGCAGAAACTTGAAGAATGGTCAAGGGTTTGGCAGTTGAAATTCAATGCAAAAGTGCAAGATAATGCATATGGGGCACAAAACCCTGGCACAATATATCAGTTGGGGTGAGGATACTGCACCAAGCAGGAAAGAGATCTTGGGGTTGTCATCTTTGATGACGCCAAGGTAGGGAAACAGTGTGACAAGGCATCAGGTAAAGCAAAGAGATGCTGGGATGTATAAGCAGGGCATCACCAGCAGGAAAAGGAGGTCATAATTCCGCCATAAAGACACTAGTGAGGCCCCACCTGGAGTACAGTGTACAGTTTTGAGACCATACCTACGAAGGACATAGACAGGGTAGAGAAGGTTCAGAGGAGGGCAACAAAGATGGTGCATGGATTGCATCACAAGTCCTATGAAGACAGGTTGAAGGAACTGAACATGTACTCCCTGGAGGAGAGGAGGGAGAGAGGGGATATGATAGAGACATGCAAGTATCTTACAGGGAGAAACAGGGTGCAGGAAAACACTATTTTTAAGTGAAAAAGATGTTCCAGGACTAGAGGGCATGGGATGAAGTTAGAGGGAGGACGATTCAGAGGAAACATGAGAAAGAATTTCTTCACAGAACGGGTGGTGGACAAGTGGAACACCCTGCCAGAGGAAGTGGTGGGGGCTGAAACAATCACGGGATTTAAGAATGCATGGGATAGACATAAAGGAATTCTAGAGGTCAGGGGTAAGGGGAAACAGACTTCTAGGAAAACAAACTGAACTTACAAGCTCAAATGGGCAGACTGGGTGGGCCATAGGCCCTTATCTGCCGACACTGTCTATGTATCTATGTATCTATGTGACGTCCTGATGTCAAGGCAAATGCCGACATCTGGTGCTCCCCCTGAGCACTGAACCAGGACGTCCCTGCTGTGCTCCCAGCCTCTGCCAGTTGCTGTGCTCCCAGCCTACGCCAGTGGCCAGCAGGCACCGGTGCACGTCTCCCCCCCCCCCCAGAGAAGGAGAGCTGTCCCTGGAAGCTCCATCCTCCTCCCCCTGGCCGACCCTCCAGCGACCCGAGTCCGTTTCCATACATGGGTCGCCGGCGCTAAAATGGCTTTAAATAAACACACAGAATACAGAAACATTTGCTGGACACGATTTTGAGTAATCTCTTTATCCAAGATCTACTCCTTCTCCACCTTATCAAGAAGCCTGCCTGTCTAAACCCTAATTCTTCTAATCATTCCCTGAAAGATTGAATCCTTACTTCCCACCCTTACAGGATCATCACTGTCTGAAGGTGGCCTACCAGGGGTCTTCAGTGAACATCGCCCCAGTTTCTATTTGAGGAAAATTCATGGAGCTAAAGTTCCTCCCACAGCATTGTTTCCATAATTGGGACCTTCCCTCCTTGTGGTCTGACCTTGACAATATCGACTGGTCTCCTATTACTAGGGCAGAGTGGAGGCAGTCCTAAGAAGAGCAACTAAAATGATGCAAGGGTTACATCAAAAGGGGAGGCTGAGGGATCTCAACGTGTACGCCTTAGAAGAAGGGAGGAAGCAGAGGTGGTGGGAGAGAAAATAGTGAGGTCTTCAAGCATGCATGGGATAGGCATAGGGGAATATTGGTAAATAGGCAAGGAGAGAAGAGGAGAGGGTCAACGAGGATCGAATAGGCAGGGAAAATCCAGACAGACTAGGTGGGCCAAGCAGTCCTTTTCTGCTGATAATGTCAGTGTTTCTGTGTTACTAAATCCCGTTGTGCTGATGATGTGTTTGAGTACCCTCATGGGATCTTCTTCAAGGTCTGGGATCTTATGCCCCAGTTCACAAAACAAAGCTGAAGGGCTGCCACTGCCCTCGTGTGTCTGCGGACGTTACCATGCTGGATGTAAGACTTGGGACACAGTATTGGCCTCTTACAAGACCTCAGGCTTCTCTACAGACCTCCTTTGTTACAAGCAGCTCTGGATCACCTTCCATAAACAGCTGAGGGCAACCAAGGCTCATCACCTTGAATCAACCATCCAATCAAACGTAAACTGCTCTATCAGATTCTGGAAGAAGGTCCACAGTCTTCACCCCTGCACCCCCCAACCTAATCTGCCATCCCCTTTCTACGAGTTGCTGACTTCCTTTTCTCTACCCTTCAGAAGTTGCTAATGCTTTTAATAATATTTCATCAGCTGTGCAAAATCTCTTCTAGGATCGTGGATATGTTGTTTATCCATACTCTTTGGCATGTCCCTTTCCCTTTAAGGATCGCTGGAAGTCTTCAAGCTGGCTCTTCCCACCCACCTGGGTGGTATAACCCTCGGCTCCGCCCCATGACGCCAGATCTTCCTTTCTGCTGGAAGATTCAGGTTGCCTCCTTCGTGCTGCCGTATTTTGTAGGCCTTGGCTTCAAAACCTTCAGTCATTCCGAAACTCCGTCTAGTTCGCATTAGCGATAGCAACTACTTACCTTTGATTGTAGAAGACAAGTCTTCCTCTGGATTTTGCTGGTGTTCATGCGGCCAGAAGATGTCATGCACCGATCCCCACACCGCGTGCGTCTATTGCCTGGGTGTCAACCATGACACCTCGAAGTGCAATTTCTGTCTTGCATTTCACCCTAATGTCCTCGATGACTATCTCGCACGCCTGAAGTTGGGGAGGCCGGAAAAACGGAAACCTTTGGTGAAATCAAAGGAGGCTCGGTGGGTGGTCTCCGTAGCCACGGGATCCGCCGAGCAATTGTAACGCATGCAAGCCTTCGAGGAGGAAGCAGCTTGTGCCATGGAATCCTCCTCTCGGAGCTTCTTTGTTCCGCTCAACCTGGGCTCCACCTTCTCGGGTTCTTTCCAAGAGTTGTTTCATTCTCTCCCAACTAAGGGGGAGGGTCCTGCAGGCATACACTCCTCTCGGTCCCGTAAGCGGGAAAAGGACCCAGGATCGTCTTCGTCTCGACGAAGGCACTCTTGGGATCGGGAGAGATCTCGGTCCCAGGAACCGGCAGTCTTGACTTTGGTCAAAATTGCTTCCTCAGCCGCTGGCTTCTTGGCTTTGCCATCTGGCCAGTCAACCAAAGTGTCGATCGATGAGGCTGAAATAATCATCGACCCATTATCGCTGACTCGGTCGACAATTCTCTCAATCGGACTCCGGTCCTTTCCTTCCCCGACGAGGAGACCCAGCCTGTTGGGAATCTCGTCAAGGAAGTGGTCCCTGACCCTGAGAAATCACCGGTCCCGCCGGTGTCTCCCAAGTGACCGAGTCAGCCTGTCTGATCTCGATCGAGGTCCAGGACCCCCTTGACCGAAAGGCCGAGGAAGAGCCACAAGCACTCTTAAAAAAAGGCGACGCCATCAGTCATCCTCATCCTTCTCGGATGAGGAGAGGCTCCAGCAGAAACTCCGGCACTACGAGGACCTCATGTGGCAACAGCTGATTTTGACTGGGCACAAGCCGACTCCGTCTCCTACCCCGGCCATTACTCGGTGGGTTGAAAGTGACCTGGATGGTCGACTGTTGTATCCGGATTCCTCGGATTTGGATGAGACCGGCCTACATTCTCATCCCGGGGATGATGAATCGGCCGGTGGATTAGAGACGGAGGAAGGTCCTTTGTCCTTTCAGGGCATTCTTAGCCTCATCTCTGAGTCTACGGGATGCCCCTGGAACCTATCCAGAAAAAGGCAGAGTACCCTCTCACAGACATCCTCAAGAGAGGGGATACCCCGACAGAGGCCTTTCCTGTGGTCGAGGCCATAGTTGGCCTGGTCTTAGAACTTCAGCAGTGAGCTGCCTCCTGTCCAGCTCCATCTGCCCGCATGGCCCGCAAGTATGCGGTGCCCATGAGGTCCCTTTCGGGGTTCACAGAGCACCCTTCGGCCGAGAGCCTGGTGACCGCCTCTGTGTTCAGGCATACTGGCAGTTCTGCTGACACTGACCGACCTACCGAAAAAGAATCCAAACTCTTGGATCGTTCGGCTCGAAAGGTCTATGCGGCCTCAGTTTTAGGCCTTTGTCAGGCAAGTTCGGCCGTCATAATGGCACACTTCTCCCATGCCCTCTTGGGGTCTGTGGATGAAGTCCTCCCACACCTCCCCGCGAACATGCAGACCACGGTCAAGCAAGTCTGGGATCAGGGCCGGGCTGTTGCCAAACAGCAGCTTCAGACAGCCCTGGACATTGGGGATTATTGTGCCCGCTTGATGGCAGCCACAGTTGCCTCTTGTCGCAGGGCTTGCCTGAGACTCTCCTCTTATCCGGCAGATACTCAGCACAGACTAGCTGATGTGCCTTTCCTGGGCACCGACCTTTTCGGCCCAGGTGTGGCTGATCACCTTCAGTGTATTGAGAAGTCCAGTGCCACCTTCGATGCTACTTCTGCTAAAGGTTCTTCGGGCAAGAAACAGCAGAAGAAGAAGCCTTTTCTGCACTTTTCCCCTGCGGCGCAGCAACCCTCCTTTCAAGGAGGGCAACAGCAATAGCAGCAGCAGGCTCAAGCTTAGTGCCCAGGCCCATAAAGGAGGCCGAGGTTCAGGTCCTGAATCCTCCTCTTCCAAGCCTGCTCAGTGACAGGGTGGGGGCTGCCTCCCCCTCTCCCGTCACGTCAGCCCTGGGTCCTTCCGTGGGGGGCCGGTTCTGCCACTTCCTTTCCGCCTGGTCCGCTGTCACTACGGACAGGTGGGTTCTTGAGGTGGTCAGTGAGGGACTGCCTCCAGAATTCAAGCAGTACCCTCCAAGCCGAGCCTGCGCCACTTGGGAGGAAAGAGTATCCGTCCAGACTCAGTCGGCTCTCCAAGACGACATTGCTCAACTCCTCCTCAAGGAGGCAGTAGCTCCATGGCAGATCCTCCAGCAGACCCAGGTTTTGTCTCCAGTTACTTCCTGGTGCCCAAGCGGACAGGGGGCTGGTGCCCCATTCTAGATCTGCATGACCTGAATCAATATCTCAAGTCATGCACCTTTCGGATGGTCACTCTGTCCCAGATCATACCATCCTTGAAGCGAAACGTGGTTCTTTTCACTGTATCTGCAGGATGTGTTCTTTCATGTCCCAATCCATCTGTCTCACTGGCGGTTCCTCTGCTTCAGAGCCGAAGGGACCCTATACGAGTTCCGAGCCATACCGTTCGGCCTGTCTTTGGCCCCACGGGTCTTCACCAAATGCATTGCAGTGGTGGCAGCCCATCTCAGGCATCGGGGGCAGGATTTATCCCTACCTCGATGATTGGCTCTTGGCAGGTCCTACCCATCAGGAGGTGGGGAGGTCCAGGGACCTGGCCCTCCAGACCTGCTCCCAACTCGGCCTCCTGATCAACGAGGCCAGGTCGGAACTCGTGCCTTCCCAGGTGATGTGCTTCACTGGGGCAGAGCTCGACTCTCGTCAAGCCAGAGCTCGGCTCCCGGCGGACAGGGCGGAGGTTCTCTCCTCCTTTGCCCAATCATTTCTGGTTGGGCAATTGCGCCCTGCTCGGGACTTTCTGCGCCTTCTGGGTTACATGGCGGCATGCACCTCAGTGGTCTGTTGGGCCCAGTTGCACATGCACCACCTCCAATGGGAGCTGGCCGCCCAGTGGACTCCGCCCACGGTCATTTCGACCAGCTGATCACTGTAACCCAGAAGATGTGGGACACTTTCCAATGGTGGACTGCCCCAGACCAGTTGCAGGAAGGGATCCCATTTGTCCACCCCGAGTCGACGGCAGTCCTCACGACCGATGCCTCTGTCATGGGCTGGAGAGCCCACATAGGGGACAAAAGGGCCCTTGGGTTCTGGACCCCCAAGGACTCCCTATACCACATCAACCTGTTGGATCTCAGAGCAGTCAGACTGGCACTGTCAGCTTTTGCTCCTCAGCTCCAGGGTCAAGTGGTTCAAGTGCAGACAGACAATACCACGACCATGTACTACCTCAACAAACAGGGCGGCATGCACTCCCGTCTGCTTTGCAGAGAGGTGCTCTGCATCTGGACCCTCGTCAGCTGTTTGGAGGTGGATCTCCTAGCCATCCATGTGGCAGGAGCCTCAAACCATCTGACGGATGCTCTCATCCGCTTAGGCGAGACATCCCACGAGTGGTCTGTCCATCCAGATGTAGCTTACAGCCTGTTCTCCCACTGGGGAAAACCAATGGTGGACCTGTTTGCCTCCAGGGAAAACTCCAAGCTGAGACTGTTTCATGCCCGCCCCCTCAGCAGGGCTCGCTGCAGGGGGATGCCTTCTCAAGGGCATGGACCCCAGGCCTCTTCTGCACCTTCCCTCCATTTCCCTTGATCCACAAGGTGCTCCTCAAGGTGAGGAGGGACGAAGCGAAGGTAATTCTGGTAGCCCCAGACTGGCCGAGTCAGTTCTGTTATCCAGATCTCCTCAGCCTCAGCTGCAGGCCCCCGGAGCGGCTTCCAGCACGCCCGGACCTGACCTGTCTCAATCAGGGGAAGGTATACCATCCGGACCTTCAATCCCTGCACCTCACAGCCTGGTACCTAAGCGGCTAGAGTTCCAGGCTTTGGGTCTTTCCAAGGATGTCCTCACCGTGGTGGAGGCATCCAGAAAGGAATTGACCAGGAATGTTATGCCTTCAAATGGAAAAAGTTTTCCATTTGGTGTCAGGGCAAGGGCCTGGACCCTCTGTTCTGTCCAGTGGCTAACATTCTGTACTACCTTTGGTCTCTGTCCAAAGGGGTTCTTCTGTCGTTGACCCTTTGGGTGCACTTGGCAGCCATCTCTGTTTACCAGGCGTGGGTCAGTCAGCTGACGTTGGTGCAGGAGACAGTGCTTGGGTGCTTTTTCAAAGGCCTGGATCAAATATCCCCTCTGGTGTGTGAACCTCCATCTCCATGGGATCTTCTGCTGGTACTGGCAAAGCCCATGGGCAAGCCATTTGAACCAATGCACAAGTGTTCATTGTCACACTTCTCGTGGAAGACAGCCTTCCTGGTGGCTTTCACGTCTGCCAGAAGGACAGGGGAGCTCCAGGCGCTTTCGGTGGACTCTCCTTATCTGGTCTTCCACCTGAAATTCCTTCTGAGGGTGGTGTCAGAGTTTCACCTTAACCAGGTGTTGACTATGCCAGTATACTAATTACACCTTGGAGGCCGAGTACAGGCTCCATACTGTGGACCTGAAACGAGCTCTCTCCTATTACAAGGAGAGGACAGCGGAAATTCGGGGAGAGGTTCACCAGCTGTTTGTCACCTACGCTGAAGCCGCTTCTGGCAGACATGCAGCAAAACAGACAATTGCAAGGTGGATTACACCTTGCATCAGTCTGTGTTATGAGTTGGCGAGCACGGAGCCTCCCAGAGGGATAAGAGCTCATTCTACCCCCCATACCGCTGCATCGGTGTCTGCTTCCAGGCACATCCCTATCCAGGAAATCTGCCGGGGTGCTACCTGGAAGTCAGCAAACACCTTCATTACCCATTACCACATCGACCTTGAGTCACACCGGGATGCTGGTTTTGGAGCCTCAGTTCTCCAATCTCTGTTTCCTAAGTGGAGGGTGTGCGCCTTGCCTCCCTCCTCCTGGAGAACTGCTAGGAGTCTGCCAAAGAGTGTGGATGAACAACATATCCATGATCCTAGATGAACAGGTTACTCAACTGTAACAGTAGTTCTAGGAGTGGTATATGTTGTTCATCCACACGGACCCACTCGACCTCCCCAGCTGCGGATGCACAACACCTGGCTTCCAGCGGGCTAAGATCTGGCGTCATGGGGTGGAGCCAAGGATTATACCACCCGGGTGGGTGGGAGGAGCCAGCTTGAAGACTTCCGGTGATCCTTAAAGGGAAAGGGACATGCCAAAGAGTGTGGATGAACAACATATACCAATCCTAGAACTACTGTTACAGGTGAGTAACCTGTTCTTATCGTGCAACTTTTGCTTATTTTCCCCATCCTCCAAACCTGCCTGCATTTTCTCTCCCTCTGCCTTTTCTCCCCCAACACTATTTTCTTCCTTCATAGTGCATCTGTTGACACCCCAAGGCATTACAAGCCCTTTACCCCACTAGATAGACCAGTTCTAATGGCCTGCATCAGGCACTCTGCTCTCTAGCTGCTCCTGCCGTTGTCTCTCTCGTTCCTCTCCTGTACAGTTTCTCTGGTCTGGCTGTTTGTGAGCATTATCGCCATACGTAAGGGGTGACCCAGTCCTTCTTGGGAACTATAAACCAATCTCCCTTCTCTCTGCTCTTTCAAAGTTGCAGGAGCATTTTACCCACACTGAGTTCATGGCTTTTCTCTCTCTCCTCCTCCTCCTCCTTCTCCTTCCTTGGTCTTTTCTTGTATGACTTCAGGTCCACTCACTCCACGGTCACCTTCTTGTTAAGGGCCACTGGGTCCAACCTAACAGGAATGGATCAGGGTCTCCTTACAGAGGCTATAATCAATGACTGCTTCAAAGCTTTTGACACAGTCTCCCATCCCATATTCCTGACCAGCCTGTCCAGTGTGAGTTTGACTGAGCAAGCTGCCTCACAGTTCAGCTTCTACTTGTTTAACAGTCCAGTGTGTTCAGGTAGGTGGATCGGTGGATCCTCCTTATTCTGTATTCCCTTAATCATTTTGGGGGGGGGGGGCCTCAAGGCTCAGTCTTTGACCCCATTCTTTTCAACATATTCCTCGGTGACTTGCCTTCAGTCTATACTTACTTCCTTATCCACATGCACTGTATGCCAACAGTACTGGACTGCCTGTTAGTGGCTCGAATAACACCTTTCTAGAATCTGAAATCCAGCTCGACTGGGATTCTATTCCACAATGGTTATTTCCTCCACCATGTCACTTCTTTAAAGTACCTTGGTGTCTGATTAGGCCAGTCCATGGACATCTTTCAAGAATCAGTCTTCACTACTGATTCCCACTTATGGGTGAGGGCCGGAGGCATTAGAACCCTGCAGGAACAAAACTTTAGGCAGGAGGCCAAAATGGCTACTAAGAGTGGCACCTGCACATAGTCTGAAAGATCAAGAATTATATAAGTACTTACCGTAACTTTCTCTACTCATATAGACTCCACACTGCTTCCTACAGTGGGTTTTGTCTTGTGGTATTTTTTGCTCATTGTATGATACTCCGATTTTTTTCTTGTGTTTTGTTGCTTATTGTATGATACTCTGATTTTTTTCTCTTGTATTTTTTTTTCACTCATATGATGCTCTGATTTTTTTCTTCTGGAATGTTTTCACTCATTGTATGATACTCCGATTTTTCTCTTGTGGTATTTTTTCTGCTCATTGTATGATACTCCAATTTATCTTTCGTGGTATCTATATATAATTTGTTTTGCTCATTGTATGAAAATCCAAATTTTGTCTTGCGTTTTTTTTTTTTTTTCTCATATGATGCTCTGTTTTTTCTGTATTTTTTCCACTCATTGTATGTTCTTCCCATTTTTTTTCTTGTATTTTTTTGCTCATTGTGTGATACTCCAATTTTTTTCTTGTGCTGTTTTTTGCTCATTGTATTATACTCTGAATTTTCTTGTGGTTTTTTTCTGTTTTTTTTTCCACTGTGACACTCCAGCTTTTCTCTTGATTTTTTTTCTCATTGTATGATACTGTGGTGTTTCCCTTGTTTAATATGAGTAGATATACAATGTAAAATACAGTACATAAATTTAAACAGGTATACCGAGTACATAATATGAGTTGATATACATTGTAAATAGAGCAATACAGGGTAGTAACAGGGCATACAGAGAAAGTGGGTAGTGAGGCTAACAAATGAGTGATAAAACAGCGTTGTATGATACTACAATTTTTCTCTTGTGGTGTTTTTAGCTTATTGTATGATACTCATATTTTTCTCATTTTTATTTTATTCTTTTGGTAACCAGGTAAGGCCCACTAGGCACAAGTGCCTATTTTCAGTGGTGACCCAGAAGCACTGGGGGTAGTTAAGTGACTTGCTCAGAGTCGCACAGTATACCAGTGGAGGTTGTGGGAATCAAACTCAGAACTTTTGGATGTACCAAGCTCATTACTCAAACCACTCTAACCACTAGGCTATACTGCCAGCCCTCTTGGAGTATTTTTGTTTATTTTATTGCTGATTGTATGATATTTCAGCTTTTCTCTTGTGGTATTTTTTCACTTGTATGATACTCTGATTTTTTTTTTTTAATATGCACTTTTTCCACCTCTCAGGACACTCCCCGACAGGTGGCTTCATCCCTCCTACTGGAGGGACACTCTCTCTGGACCCACCCGCACCCGGTGTTCCCCCCCATGACAGGGCCAGGAAGGAGGCGGCGTGCTACACCTCCCCTTGGAGACCCAATCCAAAAGCCGGGATCAGCCCTCTGGTGCAGTGGCCATCATTGAGTGCCTGCCAGGGCTCTCCTCATTTTCTGCTTTTCTTCTCCTGCCCCTCCCTACTGACGCAAGCACATTGGAAATGTGCCTCCTGACTCATACTGCCCTCTGGCCATTGCCAGGGGGCAGTTAGCGAGCGAGATGACAAGTCACTCTTCCCCCGAGAGAGGAGAGCAGTCCTCCAGACGCTCGATCCTCTCCCCCTCCCGCCGACCCTCGGCGGCCTGAGCTTGTTCCTGAACCTGGGTCGCTGGTGTGGCATCCAGTGCCTCAATCCTCAGTGCCACCGGGGCGGCTACTCTGATTTTCTTTGCTGTAGTGTTTTTACATCCGTGTATTTGTGCAGTACTGTGTTACTTTATTTTACTTCCAGGCCTGCATGCCCCTTCCCCTGAGGACACACCTAGAAACATGCTATTGCAGGTTTGTGTGCTGTTCCAGACAGATTTACTTAAATAAATAGATAAAGAAATGAAATTTTAAAATAGATTCTCATTCACTTTGAACCCCTGATTACACACAGATATACCCAATACATAACCACAGGCTCTCTGCCCCTCTGGATAAAACAGACATGAGATACAACTGATAAACGTTGGGTGCACTGATGCGTCTGTTGTTACGAGCGTGCACTGTTAACCACTACAATTTTATGCCATTTCAGTGCTGTTTTTACTTGCCGACACTTTGACAGCATTAGTCCTGTTTTTTTTCAGACATAATGTTTGTGAGGAAGGAAAAGGATGGTTTATCATACTACCTGTATACCATGCACTTTACAGTGCAGAAGGCGGGGGAGAATGTTGCTGGTATTTCAGGCACATGGATATCCAAACAGCATATAGAGTAGAGAGAAATTACAGAAGTTAAGCACTGGGAGGTTAAGAGACTTACTCAGAGTGATATCTGAATGCTTGTCCATGATGTGTGAGACAGCAGGTAAAGGTATGCACAGTGAGTAAGTGGTAGTTGTAGAATTCAAACCTGTGTCTCCTGCTTCCCAGCTCTGCATGCATGCATATGTGTGTGTGTTTTGTTAATAGAAGACTGATTATATGTTTCTTGCTTCCTCCTAAGACAAGGAGAGCCTGATCACGGACAGTGGGAAACTTTATGCCCTCGACCATCTTCTGACGCGGTTGAAATCTCAGGGCCATCGAGTACTCATTTACTCCCAGATGACCAGGATGATCGACTTGCTAGAGGTAGGAAAAGTCCCTCCCAAGGGAGCACACTTTATTTCTTCATGAAAAATGTTTTCTGGAGTGTGAACTCCCTGCACACACACAGTGAATAAGTATTCCATGAGGCCCTGTGAAACCCCCGTGCATCTAGCAGTTGTGGTCTTTCAACCTCTGATGTGTCAATTTCCCTTGACTATTTCTATGTGTACCAGAAGGTCTGGTTGTTTGAGACCACACGCTGTTACCCCTTCTTCAGGGTATGTGCAGTAAATAGGGTTATGCATAGGCCTTACTCAAAATATGCAGTTTATCTCACAAGTATTGAAGGCAAGACCATAACTCACGAGTGGCGAAGCTGCTAGTGAGTTACGAAGATCGTGCCCCCTCAAAAGTAGAGATAATGTCTTTGTTGTAATCCTCATGTGAAGATGTTACTGTTTTACTATGGTTTGACCTGCTGTCTTTAGTGCTGCAGAGGCCTATTGTGATGTCATCATTATTGTTAGAGCTACTGTCTGGTTCTGCTCTGTGCAAAGATCAAAGAAAGTGATTGTGACATATCTAACCTCTAGGTAAATGTCTATTTGGAGGTTAGGTAGCGCGATACACAAATTTATTAGGGGAAATTTATAACCATTTATGCTGTATAAATAGACATTGTTGGAGAACCCAGAATGCGTCTTACCATTTTCATCTTCTGACTGCTGCTGTTAGAGCTGTACCACCAAACAGCCCTGTAAAAATTCCTGGACATGAACCAGTACACTCAAGTAGTGCCACATGATAAAAAAAAAAAAAAAGTATTTTAATGCATTAGAAGTCTGACGCTATCATTTCAAAACACCAAAAAATACACAGATGCCGGCGACTCAGATTCGGGAACGGACTCTGGACGCGTGGGGCTGGCAGGGGAAGGAGAGGATTGAGCGTCTGTGGGACTGCTCTCCTGTCCTCTCCTGGGGTGGGATGAGGGATGGCATCGCTATGCAGTGGCCTCTGGTGGAGACCAGGAGCACTGCAAGGCAGTGCACTGAGGGAGCATACTAGAAAAACCGGGAAATGCTCCACGCTCAGCTGGATGATGGCTGCCTGGCTCTCCAATGCCATCGATGCCCCTAGTAAGCTATGCCTATCTCAGCAGCATCCCAGGGCCAAGTGTTGCGCTGGTCTCTCCCGGTGGGATCCATCCAGCAAAGAGTTATGCGGGGTAACCCTGGGGGTGGCTGCTGTGTGAGGTCGGGGGGGCTCAGGGGGACAGGTGGGTTGGAGGAGGCCTTGGCAGCCTGAAGGAGTGGCAGATGTGGTAGCATATAGGAGAGGCTAAAAAGATAATACAAACAAAAAATACAGAGAAAGGGGAATGAAGCATTTTGCCCACTACGTTCGTCCCTTTTTTTGATGTATTTTTGGTGTTTTGTCATGAAGATGATGGTCATGTTTCTTTACCATGTGCCTCTACTGTGAGCAGTAGCAGCTCTAGCCACAAATGGTTACCAGGGCACAGCTGGGGCACAACAGATGGCAGCCAGGGCACTGATATATGGTTACTATGAGGAAAGCTCTGCACCATATGGGGCACCGACTGGGGCACAGCATTTTTTTTACCAGGGCACGTGCCCTGGCGGGCCCTGGTGTAGAGCCGCCACTGACTGTGAGTGGCATTGTTCCTTGGTCTTCTCTGACTGGGTTGATTTGTTTCACTGTGTGTGTGTGTGTGTGTGTGTGTGTGCAGAATATGAGCTCCCCCCTCCAAAATTGGTTTTAAAATCTGTAGTACAAACTGAATCATCTGTGCATATGTATGTAATATCAGGCTTTTACAGCTCTCATTGGCTGGGGCTGGAGATAAAAATGTCTTGATGGTGTCGGCAAGACCAGTGGCTTTGCCAGTTGGGAGGTGCTAGTGTGTTACAAAACAAAACAAAAAAAAAAGACTATCGGTGACATCACCGTTCGGGATGGTTGCATGAGTTTGATCAGGATCACCTCAGGCAATGAAAACGGCATAAAACCTCCAAACAAATCTAAGAAAAGTTTGAAAATTGAGTCAAATAATGAAGAAGAACCCTCCCTCAACTTAGCAAAACCATTCAGGTCGCATACCCCCAGCAGCAGGAGGATGCCTAAATCTAATAGGAGGCTGTACAATGTTAGCTCAGCAGTCTCGCATGCTTCAACGTAGTTGGCTGGATCGGGCGACGAGGGTGAGGAGGGAGGCTCTGATGGAAGAAAAGGCCTAAACAAGGCTGATGGCAGGGCTATAATGAAGATGCTTCACAAAATCGATGGAAAGGTGACTGATATTCAGAAGGACTTAAAAAAGCTAGAACAGCACACATCTGCAGTGGAATCACATATGGCAGATCTACAGTCTGAGCACATGGCAGTGGGGAGAGTCCTATGCTACATGTACAAAAGAGAAAGAGATGTATCGGCAGGGTCTGAGGATGCAGAAGCTTGATCGAGGAGAAATAACATACAGGTGTTTGGGATCGGGGGGGGGGCAGAACAAGCTGATATGCCAAAGTTCCTAGAGTGTTGGCTACAACAAGAGCTAGATTTATCAGCGGATTCAGAGCTGGGAATAGAGCGGGCGCACTGTGCTCTTGCTCCAAAACCGAAACAAGGGGCACCAACCCACTCGATCATAATCAAGTTCCTAAGCTTCCCAATAAAAGAAAAAGTGCTACAACTGGCCTGGGAAAAGATGGACTTAAGATTTGATGATCAGTAAGTATATGTACATCAGGATTATCCCCCGATGCTATTGGCTAAAAGGAAAACGGTTCTCCAGGTGGTGAAACCGCTCAGAGAGAAGGGGCTAAAATCACAGGTCCGTTATCTTGCAAAGTTGTGGATTCAAGACAGAGTCACTACTAAATCCATTGACTTACCGATAGCGGTTGCACGCTTTCTGAAAAACACTAACATACAAGTTCCAGACCTTAAGGAAGAGCTAGCAGAAGCAGAAGTGGAGGATTTATTATGGGGAGTGGTAGCGGCAAAGAAGGCCAAAGGACATCAGGGAGCACAAGGGATTCTGGGCCTGCATTCAGATCTGGCAGCGTGGTTGAAGAAAAATTCAGGCACCTGAGAAAGAAGAAAAAGTCTGGAGCTATAACTTTTTTTTAAAAAGATTTATTTTCCGATTGGAAGAGGTAACCTGGTCTAGACGGGGGGAGGTAAGTTGTTTAAGTTGTGCCCCTGCTGCTAGGCCCCTCTGAGACCCTCTCATCCGTAAGGCCTACCCAGGAGGTTCGGGCCTCCTCTGAACTGCATCATGGAATACAGGGCAATTTATCAGACTTTAAGGTGGGAATTATTTTCTTTGCACTGCCGTAAGGGTTCTTCATTCCCCTACGTAGACACTCACTGAAAAGACTAATTGTTTTTTGGGGGGGACAAACTCAGGCATTGTATGAGTTAAGGAATAGGTGGTGAGACACAGAGTAACTAATATTTGCATGGGGGGTATTTGGATGGTAGGGGGTTTCTTCAGCATGAAGTAATGCTTGAATTTGAGATAATGTGACAAGATACCTAATGGCAGGACTTGATATCGGTCGAGTATTGGGAGGCTTATAGCCCTCTATCGGCAGTGTACACTTCCTTTTCCCTATAAAGTGTGTAATATCAGATCCTAAAATCGGGGGGAGGAGGTATATATTGGGGGTTAAAGATGTTGGGTACACTATTATTACAGACTGATAAGAAACACGGGGGCATGATTTTCAGGGGGTATTACCTGACTAAGACTGGGGGGCAGTCAACTGCAGACTAAGGTCCAAAGATTTCAGAACAAGGGGAGGAAATCAGAATTGATATAAGGAATAATTCAGAAAGCGTTTTCTTATGCCTTCAGAGACACAGAGCCCAAAAGAGATAAAAGGTTCCCTGTTTATGTTTTGTAAAGCCCACACTGAATTAACCATGACCCAGGGCACACACAGGATAATGGGTTTGTAATATATGATCCTAAACAAGAAGTGGGGGTTTAGGTCTAAATGTTACCCCGAGTTTTGGTTTTGGTTCTTAGTTATAATGGAGGTCTACAGTTATTTTGAATAGGAATCATTTTTTCGCTGGGGGCACCCAGATTGGAACCCTGGAAGTTCAGATAGAAGGAGGAGGAGCACTTAGGTCATCGACCGAAGCTCTAGGCCCAAAGTGGAAGGGCGTACCTTCTTCAGACAAAACATTTTACATGGTGCTACTTAGCATTCAGCGAGGACTTTTGTCCGCTCACAAGTTAACTTCTGGTTCTCTCTTTACACTGTCAGGTTAGTTGAGTTACAGTGTAGAGATGTTTGTCCTGATGGTTAAGTGTAGTTATACATACATGTATGTCCTAGTGATTGTGCTTTCAAGTGTTATTTTCATTTTTTTTATTTCTGTACCTGGGAAAGAAGAGTAGGGATGGGGGGGACTTAATGATAACATTGTTGGCAAATGGCTAGCTTAAATAGTTGTGGTTTGAATGTAAAAGGGGTAAATAATGTAGTTAAGAGGACAAAAATTCTGCAAGCACTACAAAGAGCCAAATGTGATAAAGCATGTTTACAGGAAATTAAGCTCTCCTCTGAGGAGCACTTTGAAGCTTAGGAGGAGGGCCTGAGTGGGGGGAGTTTATGTTGACTCACATCCACAAGCCAAAAAGGCAGGAGTGGTGATCCTGGTATGGAGAGGACTACCATTCCAGGTCACCCAGGTATTCTTGGAGGGAGATAGTAGGTTTGTGAGGATGTCGGAGAAATTGAGCGAACGTTCGCTGCACATAATATCTCTGTATGCCCCCACTCCACCCATAGGGGAATTTCTCAGGTGAACTTTCCAGCACATTTCCTCCCTTCCTGAGGCTCAAATCTTGTGCCTTGGGGACTGGAACTGTGTGGAAGATCAGGAATTACAGGAGTTCCCAGAAAGGAACAAGTTCAAGAGCTGGCTTGAAACTACTAAAAACCCTAAGGGTTGAGGGAGGCCTCGCTGACCCATGGATGTTGCAGATCCCCACCTTAAAGGAATTTACATTCTCTTCGGCAGCTAGTAACTCGTATTCCCGTTTAGACAGGCTATACACCCAGAAGACACAGGCGTACATGGTAGTGGAAACAAAGACACACACCCTATCTCTATCAGACCATGCGCTTATGTTCTATAAGGTGCAGTGGGGACCCCCACGTCAGGGAAACCAGTGGAGGCTAAATGCAGGCCTACTGCATGATAAAAATTTCATGGACTCCACAAAGGAAGTAATTAAAAATTTAATAAATGAAAGCGATATAGAGGAGACACTGATAAAATCTGTATGGGATGGTCTGAAAGCTGTAGTGAGAGGGCATGCGATATCATAGGCAGCATACATCAAAAAGATGCATCAAGCAGGGATACTAAGGGCAGAGAAAAATCTCAGGACTTCAGAATCAGAGCATAAAAGATCGAGAGACACATCAGTAATAGCCACAATCAAAGACGCAAAAGAAAAATTAAATACCCTAATATCAAGAAAAGCAGAGAATGCGATCAGATTTTTCAATAAAAAATACTATGATGTGGGGAGAAAGCAGGAAGGCTACCTGCCCTTAGACTCAGAAAACAGGAAGTGGAGAGATAGGTGGCTAGGATAAAAAAAAGAGGTGTGGGAGAGTAGCAACCAAGCCAGAGGCAATTGCGGAGGAGTTTCAAAAATATTATGCACAATTATATAGGGAAGAAAGGCAGGGGAGACACTTAGACAAGATTTCAGATTTTCTGGGAAATGTGGCAATCCCTAAACTCACCAGAGAACACCACCAATCACTGGAGGCCCTCTTCACAGAAAACGGTGTAAAAGAAGGAATAAAATCTCTGAAGGTGGGGAAAGCCCCAGGGCCAGATGGCTACATAGCAGAATTTTATAAGGTCTTTTCTAAGGAGCTGGTACCATTGCTTACTAATGTGTGTAATGCTGCACACAAGGAGGGGGCAATCCCAGACTCCTGGGGAGGGGCAACAATTTTGATGTTACCCAAACCAGGTAAGGAGGGCACCTCATGTACAAATTTGCATCCCATCTCTTTGCTTAATTTAGTCGCAAATATATTTTCCAAAGCAATTACTATTAGGATGCAGGAAATTGTTACCGAAGCTGGTCCACCCAGATCAAACTTGGCTCATTCCAGGGAGACACATGCAAGACAACATCCGCCTTCTACTAAATGTCCTGGGTACAGCAGATAAAATGCCCTCTAAACCTTTAAAAACGGTCATCTCGATTGATGCGAAGAAAGCTTTTGATTGGCTAGACTGGGAATTTCTAAAAGCTACCTTAGAAAAATTTGGGTTTGGTGCTTAATTCCAGGGGTGGATTTCAAATATATACCGTACCCCCACCGCCAGAGTCATGGTTAATGGAGCGTTTTCCAAGGCGTTTGATATTAAAAGGGGCACCAGGCAGGGATGCCCTTTATCCCCACTGCTATTTGCCCTAAGTATGGAGCCTCTGGCGGCCAGAATCCGACAGGACCTGGGTTATCAGGGTGACAGGGTAGGAGATTCATGTCTCATTATATGTAGAGGATATCCTATTATATGTTTCGGACCCAGAGAATACTATATCGCACACAGTAGACTTATAAACCCAATTTGGTCTCATATCAGGCTTCAAGGTAAATTAATCTAAAACGGAAATGCTACCTCTCAGTTCCCATATGGGTGCACAATTGCCTAATCGGGGTAACTTTAAGTGTCTAAGACAGGTTTCGATTATCTGGGGGTGTGGATCTCACACGACATGGGGAAAATATACCAGGCTAATTATTTGAAGTTGCTGAAAGAGGTCCAGGCTGATTGTGGCAGGTGGAAGGAGCTTCCTTTATCTCTCCTGGGGAGGGTAGAGGTGGAGCATATGAATCTGCTGCCCAGATTCCTTTTTTTTCCCCTCCTTAATCCCTCTCAGACCCCCCATGTTCTGGAAGGAGCTGAAGACTACATTGTCATGATTTGTGTGGAGAGGGAGAAAACCTAGAGTGCGGTGGGCAGTGCTGACTAGTCCGAAAAAGATGGGAGGCCTGGCCCTTCCGGACCTTAAGGGATATTTTTGGGCTGGACAATTACAACATATATACCCCACTTGCGGGAAGGGAACACACCCATGTGGGTGGATTTAGAAAGGGAAACCAGGGGGTTGGCAAAATTCGGTGATTGATAGTTATGGACCAAAATAATTTGAGATTACTAGACACACCTAATCCATGGGTACAGGGACTTTAAAAAACCTGGATAGAAGTCTGTTCAAAACACCGAATCAAAGCCCACTTGGGGGAGGATACCCCCCCTTACAGCGTGCTTGGAATTCTTGCTATTTAAGTTAATGGGTGGGCTGCATCAGTGGAACTCTAGGGGACTCCTAACAATAGGACAGTTCTGGGAAGGTGGTGTTAAAATCTTATGATAAGCTGAGTAAAGAATTTCAGTCCCCCCCCCCCCAGGAGATTGTTTCTGGTTCTTACAGCACAGGCATTATTTGCAAGATCCCAGCAGGGTTACACAGCTCACTTTGGACCCCATCCTGCTGAAGCTATTGCTGCTGGAAATGGCTGGGGGTCAGGACACCAAGGGGATGGTATCAAAGATACAGTATATCAGTTTTTATCTGGGCTAAAAGTGGAGGAGGTAAAACCTATCTAAGATAAATGGCAGACAGAAGCCTTGACAGCGATATCGGACGAGGACTGGGTAAAGGTTTGGTTTGGAATTTCTAAGACGACAGCTTCACCCTCTTGGAGAGATTTCCAGTGGATGGTGGCCATTAGGCATTTCTGAACGCCGGTCATTACAAAACATTTGGGTGCAGGTTTTTCGGAAATGTGTTGGAGGGGATGCCAGAAACTGGGCACTCAGACACACATCTTTTGGACTTGCCCGGTGATAAAGGAATATTGGAAAGAGGTGCAAAAGGAGATGGAGGAGGTCTTTGGAACTCCCTTCCCGCTTGAACTTCAGTCCTGGGTGTTGGGAGTGCCTCCAAGGGGAGTGAATTCTGGGTCACAGAAGTATCTGTATTACATTCTGGTGGCAGCTGCACTTAAAGCCATAACTCGGAAATTGTTAACCCCCACACGGCCCACGGTTGAGTCTTGGCTAAGCAGCTGCCACAGGGCATTGATTATGGAAAGGATGACAGCCCAGATCCGGCTTCAGAAAGATAGGTTCATCAATAGGCGGATGTCATTCTTCCACTACTTAGCCAACAAACAAGGGAAGGATATTATTGAAATCTTAGCTTAACAAGAGCAATAAAAGCAGAGGATTAAAGTGGTGTTTTCTCCTCCCCCCCCCAAACACCCTGATCCCACAGGTAAGCAGGGAAACCCCCTGCACTGAGATTTATATTAGAGAGTATAATACTTTCCAGGTATGCGTTGTGTGTGGTCATGATGTGTGTGTGTGTGTGTGTTAAATTTATTTTTGTTTATTATGGATTGAACATCAGTCTTGTCATAAGTTCTATGTATAATATATTGGCAACAGAAGGCAATAGCAAAGTCTGATGTAATGTCTTAAGTAGTTGACCTATAGTTGCTGTAAGAGTTCTATTTTTTCTTGTAAAGATGCATGAATGTATTGTATTTATGTTTGTTTACAAGGAAAATCTTCAGTAAACTATAATAAAAAAAAAAGAACAAATCCAGCAGCTATTGACCTCTAAAACAAATTATTAGTGGCCACTAAGATATGCCCACGCTGAACGCATTGCATGTCCGAGCAGAGGTGGGGGAGGGAAAAAGCTGGAAACCCCCTGGCTCTCGGAGGAGGCGACGGCAGCCCGAGTGACTTCGGCCCACATCCCCAACACCGGACTTTCCTGACTGGTTCCCTCCAGCTCGCCTGGCTCCTGACCTGGCTCTCTAGATTTCTGACGAGGACACCTGGTAAGTGGATGGGTGGCCCCGTCCCAGGGGGGGAAGGTATAGATCCAAGGGGTTGGCTGTGGTCAGCAAGTTGGGTGAGCAACTCAGCTGGGAAGTTTCAGGTGGGGAGTTAGGTGCTGTAATCGGGTGGGTACACATGATAAATGCCCCGGGAAAGGTCAGGTGATAAATAGAAATTACAAAACACACACACACACACACACACACACACACACACACACACCCTAATGCAAGGCATCATGGGTAATGTGTGCAAAGTACCATAACGCAGTTATGGCTGGTTAGACTTGCATTGTAAGGCACCTTGCTGTCCTACATTTTAGTTTAAATTCCTTCATGGTGATTTGCATATATTACCTGTGATGCCTTGTATAAGGAGAGTATGTGTAATTTTGTGTTTACTTACTATCTAGATGCAGTTAAAATCAATATCCACACTTAAGCAGCCTTTCACTGAGTGTTCTCAGTCACCACAACAGTCTTCAAGCTCAACTTCTCCTACCACCCATCCATGTGGTCCTCCAACTCCACCCCTTTGGACTCGTATCTTTTTTTCTACTGGAGTTTGCACCAGGCTGTGTAATTCGTTACAGTGACAGTAGACCAGTCCAGAAACACACAGATGATGTACCTTAATACCCATACACCCCTGTATTCTTGGTGCGTCCTATCCAGCCTACGCTGGAAACCCTTACAGAGGCAGCCTGGGGTGAGCTTGCTTCCACAACAGCAGATCTTTCAAGAATAACTCTTCAGCATTGATTCCCATATATGGGTCTGAGGCCAGAGGCACAAGGACGCCATGGGAGCAAATATTTTGGCAGAGAGGGAGCTGATGTCGGCTACTGATGGCACCTGGGCACCTCACGTAGTGCCATGTGCCAGCCAATAACTATTGCAGATTCCCTCACACACCTCAATTCTGTTCTTCTAAGAATCGGTCTTCACCACTGATTCCCTCTTGTGGGTCTGTGCCAGAGGGGCTAGGACCCTGCGTGAGCCAGAACTTTTTTCTGGAGGTCAGTGACATGGTAGGCATCATGCCCACAATGTTGCACGTCAGCACGCATGCCCACTTGTATACAGCAGCACCAGCCTTCAACCGCATCAGTTTCTTTTTTTCCTGTTGTAAAGCGCACATCAGTAGTGTCATTGTTCTGCTCGTCGAGGTCAGAATGTCACCGTCTGTACAACAGCAGCATTCAGTTCTTCAGATTTAGTGTTTACGTAATTAGTTCATTATTTTTGTGTCAGGTTTTTATATCTTCGAGGATATATCCTCCATTGGCCACACCTTTTAAACTGTAAGCAGTCAATGTTAGGACCACTTAGAAACTTTTGCTAGCTGGAGACCGTCCACAGCGACATGCAGCGTCTAAGTGTATATAACATGGACGGCCCCATCACTTCTCTGTTCTTTCTCCCGCCATTGATCATCCTTGTCAGACCTGCTGAAGGAAATGCTGTCAAGTTAGCTGTTGCTGTTTATTTTTCCTTTTATTAGTGTTTTGTTGTCTCTGTATGCGTCCGAAGTCCACAGAGCATTAATTTTGATATTGTAAGTGCGGAGATATGATTTATAAAGAGGACCCACGTGATTTATGTGTGCTATTTGAGCCTGTCTCACAGCTTGAGGACTTGTGAGATTTGCCAGTGCTTGAACCAAGCTGAGGTGTAGCCGTAAGAAAGCTCTAGAAAATGTACTTGTCGTACAGACATTGAAAGCCATGAAAGGAGAAGAAAAAGGTTCAAGATGCGTTTCTCCCTCACCATCAGCCAAAAAGTGGCCTTCGAATTCTAAGCATAGGGACAAGACATGGTCGTGGTCCGGCCATGAGCACAAATATAGAGAAAAGGACAAGTCTGCTTCGTTGGCGAGGTCCCGGTTGCTATTGAAACAAGGTAAAACCTCATCAGCCCTCACTCCTGTGGCATCTACAGCACCCTCCCCCCCAAACTATAGTCGAGACACCAAGTTCAGGGCATGACGTATGCGCTGTGGCACCTACTATGAACGGTATGATGCCATCGGCATTGGGCCAAGGCCTTTTGATGCGGGTAGTCCTGGCCCTTTAGCAAGGTGCTGTCAACACCCTGGCTGTGCTAGCGTCATTTTTATTTTTATTTTTTATTTTATTTAAACAGCAGTTTGGAAAACCTTTGAGCCATAGGCTCATTTACAAAGGTACCTTTTCTGAAATGATTCCACACATCCTGCCAGGGTTGTAAGTGCAGGCAGTTATTCTGCCAACAGGGCCTTCTGGTACTCGGCACCCATCAACAGGTTTCAATAGCGTGCCACAGATTCCTGCCTCTGTCGCCACCAGCTTTGCTAATTCATTCTGAGGTTCCCATCATCGATCATACTGACGATGATGAAATAGAATAGAATCGTGATCTCATGCACTCAGAGTAGGATTTAGAAGAGGAATATGTGGGTGAACAGTTTCTAGAGGGTCCGCCTCGCTCTAGCTCTGCAGTCTCATCCTGTAGTGAGGACTCGGTGGTTTATACCTGAGATCTTCTCCTGAGCACCCATTTTTTTCAAGCCATGATGCAGCCAATGCAGTCTGCCATGGGCTTTGATGTGGAAGAGGAAGATTCCACCAAAAAGGAATCTCATTGAATTTATGGAGGTGTGCTGCTGCTCCCCTTCCATTATCATTCCACCTGTATATCCTGCATTAGAGGATGCTATTTTGGCTGCAGGGTACAGACTAAACTTCCTGCCTGCAGTTCATAGAAAGGCTGACAAGCAGCATCCTGCATCATCTGCTAAGCTTTATTATACTAACTAGCAAGAAACTTTTCGGTCATCTTGGCATCATGATAGGTCTAGAGTCCCTAGACATATGAGTAGGAATCTAGAAGGCAGGATGTGATGGGCTTCATTATTGCTGGGCCTTAGGATTGCAAACTAGCAGGCCCACATGATCAGATATCAGAACAGCCTGTGGAAAGCTGCTCGTACTGCTGCTCAGACTTTCCTGATGGCTCTGTCAAGATTGATCTACTAATAACATTGTCTGCTGGTGCTCAGGTTGATAAAACATTTGTTGTGCTCAGCTTATGATGTATCTGATGCATCTGCCAGGGCTGCAGCTTCTGGCATTTGCATGAGGAGGTATCCTTGGCTTAGAGTTGCTGGCTTTGCCAATGATGGTGAACAGGCAGTTTAGTATGCTGCCTTTGAAGGATCAGATCTGTTTGGCTATGACGTTGAAGAGACCCTAAGTGGCCTTCAGACTTCAGAAAGGTCTGTAAAGTCCCTGTGCCCCACTCCTGCTAGAGACAGTGGTCAGGGTTCCTTTTGTCTGCCTGCTGCTCGAGGTAGTCGTGTCTACCATTAGCAAGGCCATGGCAGAAGAATTGACCCCCTTCCAGGTTCCCTCCCCATGGTACCCACACAAAACCACCCAAAGAAATCGGTTCTGGTGGCCCTGTCTCTCCCAGTTCCACCTGATGTTTTTTCCATCTCCCCCCTCACCTCAGCTGTTATCTCCAGGGGTGAGTGTGGGGAGCAGGATCTTCTTCCATCTGAAACAGTGGCAGGACATCACTACGAACAAGTGGGTTCTGGAGACAGTTGCCAAGGGGGCATGGTCTGGAGCTGTTACAGATTTCTGCAAATTATATTCTGCCTCCTTCCTTTTGAGTGATATCCCTGCAAGCTCTGATTCCCGTTCTGCAGAAAGGGGACAGGCTCTGTTCTCTGGACATGAAGGACGTGTACCTTCATGTAAGGATCAGGAAATACCACAGATGACATTTTATGCTGGCGGGAGAACACTGTCAGTTCAAAGTATTGCCCTCTGGCATGTCTTCTGCGCCACAGGTCTTTACCAAATGCTTGGCAGTAGTTGAAGCAGGCCTTCACAGGGAAGTTCTGTATGTTTTCCTTTATCTGGATGACTGGCTGCTGAAGGCCAGCTCTAGGGAAAATCTGCTGTATAACCTGTCTTGGGCACATCGGTTGTTCGATGATTTGGGAGACACAGTAAATGTGCCAGAGTCTGTGTTGACTCTGTGCCAAAGGTGCCAATACATAGGGGTAGTCTTGGACACAGAGAAGGGATGTGCTCTCCTGCCACAGCACAGGGCAGACACTTTGGTTGCTCAGGCACAGTTGGTATACAGGAGCCACTAAGTCTCTGCGAGAACAGTGTTACGTCTCCTGGGTTTCATGGCTGTGGCCATAGTGACTGTGCCACTAGTACATCTTCAGATGAGGATCCCTCTGTAGGCACTCAGGGTCCTGTGGGATCAGGTGATGGACGTACTAGACCAAATGGTTCTCATCACGACTCTTTGCAGAAAGTTGTGGTGGATGGATCACAGTAACCTACTGATGGGCATTGCATTCCTTGTACCAGCTCCTGTACAGATCCTCACCATGGATGCCTTGGGCTCCGGTTGAGGTGCTCATCTTCACCCTTACCAGACACAGGGGTGATGGACCAAGGTGGAGACTGAGCTGCATGTAATTTCCTGGAAATGTGAGCTATCCTGTACAGACTCCAGGCTTTTCAGAATCATCTCTGCCCCGGTCCTCTGCTAATCCAGATGGACAACATCAGTGTGATGCATTACATCAACAAACAAGGGCCACTCACTCCTATCCCCTGTGCAGGGAAGCAGTTAGGGTATGGTACTGAACTCTGTCTCACAGCCTTTAACTATTGGCTGTGTTTCTCCTAGGTCTTCAAAATGTATTGGCAGACAGGTTAAGCAGGTCCCAGTGGATGGTTCATGAACGGGAACAGTTGTCCTCTGTGCAAGATGGGGTCATCCAGAGCTGGACTTTTTGTGTCACCACACAATGCAAAACTGATGCCTTTCTGCTCGCTTACTCCAGGGCCTGGAGTTTTCTGGAGGGGCGCATTATCCTCCTCCTGGAAAAGGAAGTTCCTATGCACATTCCCCCCCATTCCTCTATTACATAGAGATCTTCCAGGAATGTATCTTCACCATTTATTCACACTAATGTGTCTCAGCCAGAGGCACTAGGACCTTGTGGGAGCCAGAATTTTTCAGGAAGGTTGGTGCCAAGGCAAGATGCGCAAATGCATGGCACCGCTAGAGTAGCTCTCAGCACCAGCCCCTAACCCGCGTCAGTTCCTTTTTTCCTGCCATCAAGTGCACTTCAGTGACAACAACATTTGCCCTTCAGGAATCAGAACTTCACATCTATACGACAGCTGCTTCAGTTAGTTTCAGTTTTTAGTTGTTTAAAGCTAAAATTTAGTATTTTTGTATCAGTTTAGTGATTTTTATGGAAAAACTTTGTCAGTTTTCTCTCAGCTTTACCGAGCCTTGTCAGGACATCTCTACAGGATTATGGTAGGGAGCCTTCCCGGCATTTGGCCTGGCGCTGTGTTGACCTGGTGCTGTGTTTGACCCAGTGCCATGGTTGGTCTGGTGCTGTGTTGGCCTGGCGCCGTGTTTGACTTGGCATCGTGTTTGACTTGGTGCCATGTTGGGCCCAGTGCAGAGTTGGGCCCGGTGCCATATTTGTCCCTGCACCATGTTGTCCTAGTACTGTGTGTGGCCTGGTGCTGTGTTGACTTGGTGCCGTGGTTGGCAGGCTGCTCTGGCAGTAGGGGCTGTGTTCAGTCCACTTTCCCACAAGGGAAGGGTTCTCACCATGGGTGGTCCTGTGCTTGGGGGAAGGGCAGTCCTCCGGAGCATGAAGGAGCGGGATGGTTCCTGATTCCGGTTGGGTTCCTGGCACCACTCGACCTCGAGTTCTTTCTCTCCCTTTGTGAGAGACGGAAATGGTACCACTCGAGGTCGCCCTCCAGGAAGTCTTCACGGACCCTCAGTTCCTGGGCTTGGCCCCTTTGCGCGGCCGCTGGCTGGCCAGGGCCTTGGTGTCGCAACACTGGAGACCTGGGCCTGGAGTCCCCCCTGTCCTTTAGGGGAGTCCCCAGTGGGCAGTCTTCCCTGGGTAGCTTTTCTGAGCAGCGGGTGTAGCGTCAGACTGGGGTGTCGCTGCTTGTGGGTCCGGTCCCTGGCTCTTGTCGGTTGGCGGCACTGAATATCAGAGCAAGGCCTCCCAAGCCAGGTACAGTGTTTGGCTCCGGCAATGGCCTTCTGCCCTTGCCGGTGACTGCACTGCAGACTCCTGCCCTACTATCTGCATCTCCCAGCTTGTGTTACTTGGTAGGACTGGCCGGGTACCATTGCCAGTCACTTCGGTGCTGGCTGGGTCACTGTTGCTGGCTCTGGTTCTGGCATCTGTACCAGGTTGGGTCCTTCGAGGCCTGACTTGGTGCTGCTTCTAGTGCTGGTGCCGGGTCGACCCCTCTTTGGCGTCATGTGGGCTCATGCTGGTGTCAGGTTGACCAGATCCCCTGGTGTCATTCTCTGTCCTCTCTGGCCCCTGCGGCCTGTGTGTGTGCCGATTTCAGTGCTCCAGACATGGGATAATTTCTTGTCGGTGCTGGGTTTGCCCTGGGGGTTCCCGGCGCCGGAGACCTTCGGGCCCCGATTTGGTTCCTCCTGATGCCGTCCCTCTCCCCCACGACTTCACTGGTTCTGGTGTCATTCAATGCCATGTCGGTCCTGGGGAATCTCCTGACACGGCATCTAGTCCTCCTGGTGCCACCTCTTGTGATGCTGGCCCCCAATACCGTGTCTCTTATTCTGTCGGCACCATATGTCTAGTGCCTGACGCCAGGTATGGCACCAGTGGCCTGGTGCCATGTCCAGCGACGCGTCTCGCACCATGGCCAGCATTGTATCCAGTGCCGTGTCTGGCACCATGTCCAGTGCTGTGTCTGGCACTGGGTCTGGTGTCGTGCCTGGTGCTGGATCTGGGCCAGGTCTGGCGTTGGGTCTGCGCTGTCCCTGGTATCACCTCCAGTATCCTCCCTGGTGTCCTGTCTGGCACCTCATTGACGCCAGGGGGTTCCCACTTAGGGAAACTTCTCTACTCCTGTCCTCCCAGGGGGGATATCGAGAAAGATAAGTCTTACCTGCTATCCTCTCTTCTGAGGGTGGCAATGTGACTTCTTAGCCTGCACTCTTTGGACCCAGGCACTTCTTCTGTGACTCAGGGCATGCTCACGTGGTTGCTAGCTCCAAGGGTATTTTTCCCTTTGTGTCTATCCCTTGCAGGTCGCCCAGCTCCTGGCACAGGTTTTTTTAAAAAAAAGAAGGGAGCATTCTGCTGACCGCCATTTACAGGATTTTATCCAAGCAGTCACCAGTGCTTTCATTTCTGTGGGATTTGTTAGCTCCCCAGATATGCAAGCTTCTAGGTCCTGCCTCCTGCGCTCTCTTGGTGCACCCAAGATATTAGGACTCCTAGTTCCCCTTTCCTGGACAGTTGCCTGATAGCCTATTCATCCAGCCCTATCTTCTTGGAGTTCTGTTGAGTCTAGAAGTCTCAGCTGTGACCTTCACAGTAACTGCTCTTCCTTGGAGCTTTCCCAGATGTGATCATGGTCTAGCCTTCCCTTTAGGGCAATATACAGATAATTCTGCAGATAACATGCTACATGGTGGACAGCAAATCTCATTTTAAGATCGTTCCATGCAACCCACGCTGGGCCTCATAGCAGCTGATCAAACCACTGATTAGATCACTCGCTTGCCAGTCAGTGGAAAACAATCTCCTCCACAGTTTCCCTTCTCCCATCAGGATCCCTGGCCAACTTTCTCTTCGGAGACCTCCTTGTTGAGTAGCCCACTGTGAGTGTTTCAACAGCAAGGTGTCAGGAACCCACCAGAGTCTCATCTCTCCCTCAGTGGGTTGCACATGCAAACTGTTTTGGTATGGCCTGTCGGCCCTAGCGGATCTCAACAGCTGCAAAACGGTCCTTTTCCAGACAGCAGACAGTGTGCCTTGTATTGCTCAAACAAGTAATGATGAGCACTCTCTTACCTTGTTTGCTGAGAAGCTGTGAGGATGTGGAGAGAGGGCCTGGAGCAGGGGAGCCTACTCTAGGCCATTTATCTGCCAGGAGTCTAGTACACACTGGCAGGTGAGCTCGGCCGAACAGAGGTTCATCTTTCATCTAATTTTGTGAGATCATTATTAAGTGAGTGGGCACTCCAGATGTAGACTCCTTGCTGGAACTGCCTCAAGTCTGCTCCAGAAGGCCAAAACATGGCATTTTTTGCTAGGATGCATTTAGACTGCTGTGGCAAAATCTCTCCTGTGTGCATTCCCTCCAAGCCCCCTAGTACTAGGAATATAGAAACATAGATTTTGATGGCAGATAAGGACCGCTTGGCCCACCCAGTCTGCCCATTTTCCTACCTAATGGATAGGCTGCAGATCCTTCTTCCTACCCCCACCCCCTAGAATTGCCTTATGACTGTCCCATGCATGCTCAAACTGGATGTGCTAGGGGGCAAAATCACTCTGATTGTACCCTGTCGGCCTCGGCAGTTATAGTTAAACAGGCTGTGAGTCAGCCAACAGAGGATCCTTCCTCTCTGGCTGGTCATGTCTCAGGGTCTTGTACTCCATCCCAACCTGTGCTTCCTTCACCTTTAGACCTGGCTCCTAAAGAGATGGAGGAGATTAGGAACAAGGTATTTCAGAGAGTTCCTGCAGTACTTTTTTCTTGCCTGTAACCTTCCTCTAGGAAGCCCTACAGAATCAAATGGAAAGGCTTTCCATCCGGTGCTCCAAAACTTGCATGGACCCCTTCCAGGTTTCAGCTTACTGGGTTCTGGAGTTCTTGCTCTGAGGGACAAGGTAATGCTCTGGACTCAATATGTTCCTTCCTAAGTGGCATCAGAGTTCTTTCTCTGAAACTGCTGCTGTGCTGCCTACCTGCTTTGGAGTAACCATTAGGCTAATCTGGGATTTGCTAAATACAAAACAGGGCAGATGCAGTGGGCCTGTGGCCCTTATCTGTCATCAACTTCTGTGTTTCTGTGTTTGTGTGCCAGCTTCCAGAATGATGGAGATCTCTCTCTCCTGATTCTCTGAATGATCAGGGGGTTCTCACTTCTCACCTGGCCAGAACTGGATTTCAAGCATTTCAAACAGCTTTTGGTCTCCTTTGTTTCCAATTGAACAGTCAAGCCTCCTAGGTCGAGCACATTTCTGCCTGGGTGGTGAGTTGTTTGCACCTCTGCTATGCCATGGCATAGGTCATGCTGAAAGGTCAGTTACACATCAACTCCACCACTGCAGTTGCCATGTCCCTAACAGGCGTTCACTTGTGTCGGTGATGCATTCCAAAGCTGTTACTGGGATCACTGTGCACATTTTTGTTACGCACTGTGCCCTGCATATCACTGCATTTATTTTAACTTTGTTGGAATAAATGCATGCATGTGAGAGGTGTTGCATTTGTTTTACAGGAGGTGGTTGTATTCTTTCTTCTCCTTAATAGAACTTTAAAGATTGTTAAACTGAATAGTACATCTGTGAAGCGATTTGTTGACAATTGTTCTGTTTGTGTTAGGTTATTTGATTTAATTATTAATTGTGGTATTTTTGTTTTAACCCCTGCCCTCTCTGTGAGCGGGAGAAGGGAGGGGGGTTGTTATTATTAAAATTATGAGAGGGTGGATTTATTAAGGGGGTTTAATAATTTAATATTTTTTAAATATAAAGGAGATGAAGCATTAATTGTGTGGGGTGATTAAGCAGGCATAGTGTTATTTAGAATATCTGAAATATGTGCTGGGATGTCAAGGATACAGTGAGGCGGTACTCCTCCTCAAGACTAAAGGATCTCCGTCCATTTGTATAACCTTCACTCCCTCCAGAAGTTTATAAAAACTGCCGAGCTCTCAGTATTTTGAGACGAGGGAGTATAGGGAATAGGAGATCCTGGAACTCTTGTGCGGGATGGGAAAGGAGTGGGCGGATAGAGACAGACAGAACCAGGAGACGCCCTGGCGCGAAATGGATACAGGAGTGAGGTGTACCTTGCCTTGTACCCATATCCAAGGGCACTGACTTGGTCACGTAGGAGGTGGAGTCATCCTTGGACTTTCGTCCCTTTCGGGCGGTGTTAAGCAATGCCAGGTCTATTAGAAATAAGGCCGCAGTGGTGGCAGATCTTGTTGCATCTGTTGACCTGGCTTGCATCACTGAGACCTGGCTGGATAAAAATGCAGGCCCTATTTTAGAGTGTCCAGTTCCGGCCGGGTTCTCGGTGATTCACCGCCTGAGAGTGGACTGTAGGGTTGGGGGACATGCAGTCTGTTTTAGACAAGAACTGGATCTTAGGGTGGTGCCAGTTGGATGTACCAATTCCTTTTAGTGTATTGTGGGTGCAGGTGCAGGCTACAGGATCCTTCTCATTTATCGTCCACCAGGTGATGGGAGGGAATTCCTGAGGGAGGTTGCGGACTTCATCGCCAAGAGAGTATTGGAGTCCCCCCAATGGTTAATTTTGGGAGACTTCAATGCCTGGGTCGACGATGAACTCGTGCCTTTTGGACAAAACCTCCTCCAATTGATGGATTCACTGGGCCTGACATGGGTTGTCACCTCTGCAACCCATGAGGGAGGACACTCATTGGACTTGATATTCCATCTGGGGATGGAAATCTCTGATGTGGAGGTGGAGCCTATCGGTTGGTCTGACCATCACGCCCTGAGGTTCAGTTTTGCAGCCCCCCAAAAGAGGCCTACCCCTAAGGAGATAGTACAGTTCCGTCCTTTGGGAGAAGTTACCTCGGAAGGCCTAATGACAGAGCTGGACTTCTTGGCATTGCCAGTGGATAGCACTGACCCAGGTCCCCTAGTGCTGGCCTATAATAAGGCAGTTGTGGGGACACTGGATGTCATTGCTCCATCCCATGTTTGCCCCTGTACTCTTCACCTGGGGGCTCCATGGTTTACCAGGGAGATGCATGGGTAGAAGAGACAGGGTCGAAGATTGGAGAGACGCTGGTGGAAAACTCGGCTGGAGATGGACAAGCTTAGATTGCTGGATCACTATAAGATATACCAATCAGCAGTTTCCCATAAGAAGGCAGAGTTCCTGTCTAGGGAAATTGCTGCAGCGCGGAACAGACCGGCCCAGCTCTTCCAGACTGTGGACAGAATATGCAATGCAGCCTGTCTTCAAGCCGGTCGAACATTGTCACAGTTACAGTGTGAGGAGTTTGTGATGTTCTTCGCTGATAAGGTGTCCACCATCCGCGATGAAATCAGTCAGCGCCTCCCCATTGGGTCTTGCATTGGTCAACCGAGTGGCACTATTGCCCAGTTGACTTGGTTCACTTTTAGTCAACCGGCAGTCATGGATACAGTGAGGATTTCCCAAACCTTGCATCCAACCTACTGTAGTCTGGATCTGGGCCCTACTCACATACTTGTGGGGTGTGTAGAGGTTATTGGCCCAATCCTGACTGGGACAGTGGTGGCATCATTGGAAAGAGGGATCTTTCCAGATCCCTCAAAGGAGGCAGTGGTGCACCCCCTTCTGAGAAAGCCCTCCCTTGAACCCGACTGCCCAGAAAACTACAGGCCAGTCTAGAATCTTCCCTTTTTAGGGAGGGTTATCGAGAAGGTGGTTGCTTTGCAGTTGGATGATCATTTAACCAGCCACAGTAGTTATGACCCTGTCCAGTCTGGCTTCAGGAAACAGCATAGCACTGGGATGGCTCTTGTACAGGTACTGAATGATCTCCTGATGGCAAGAGATTGGAGAGCTCATTCCATCTTGGTTCTCCTTGATCTATCAGCAGCATTGACACCGTAGATCATGGGGTGTTGCTCGAGCGCCTGTGGTTTCTGTGTAGACTGAGAGGGGTGGTCCACAGTTGGTTTCAGTCTTTCCCTCAGGGCAGGACTCAGAGAGTAGTATCAGGAATTTATTCCTTGGCCTCTCACTGCCTGCCCTATAGGGTGCCACAGGGTTCGGTGTTGTCCCCCATGTTATTTGAGGTGTATATGCTCCCATTGGGGGACATTATAAGATGATATGGGTTTTCATTGCTATACTGATGACTCTCAGCTCTACATGTCTTTTGTGTCTGAGCAGGAGTCCGATTCAATCACAGTGTTTAACAACTGCCTGCTGGAGATATAGAACTGGATGAGTACCAGCTGGCTTAGGTTGAACTCAGGAAAAACAGAGGTATTGGTGGTGGAGCTAGGGATGAGGATGCTAAGGTCACGGGCGGGAAACCCTCAGGTTTATTTCTGGGGGAGACCCCACTTATGGCAGCTGGCCAGGTGTGTAACCTTGGTGTTAAGTTTGATGAGGGCCTCACCCTGAGGGCACAGGTGTCGGCCGTAGTCAAATCATCCTTTTTTCCACCTAAGGAATATAGCACGGGTGAAACACATGGTCCCATTCCAAAGATCTTCCTATCCTGGTCCACGCCTTAGTTGCCAGCCATCTTAATTACTGCAGTGCCCTTTATCTAGGGCTGCCGGGGGTGGATATCCTCTGCTTGCAGCTGATGCAGAATGCGGTGGCCAGGTTGTTGACTGGAAGCCCTAGATCCAGCCATATAACACCTGTGCTGTGCGAACTGCACTGGCTGCCTGTACAGTGGCGGATCACCTTCAGGATCACATTGCTGACCTATAAGGCCCTACATGGGTTGGGACCCCACTGCCTGAAAGAGTTCCTGGTTGCTTACTGTCCCTTCTGCTCCCTCCGATCCTCTGGTGAGGGACTGCTAGAGATTCCCAGGGTAACCTTGAAAACATCTGGTATAAGAACTTTTGCCTTTATGGCACCTACCCTGTGGAATTCTCTAACTTGTCAGATACGTGATAGCCTGACTGTAGAAGGGTTTAAAAAAAGCTTTGAAAACTTTCTTATTCAAACAAGCATTCCTGGAAATATAACGTCTGCTATGTATAAGGTGTTAAAATTGTTATGGATTTTAATATTATGTTGAAATTTTGTAAAGGCGCCCTGAGCTCGGGAAGGGCGCCTCATATAAATACATTTTACCTTACCTTACTTACTGTCAGGCAGCATGCTGCTTTGGCAGGAATGTCCTGAATGGACTTCAGTCCTGAGCGAGTCTTTCACTCCTACCACCCTACCCCAGGGTTCTTGCTCAGCTTGGTACTATGATTCATTAGTGTGAATAAAATGTTAAGATACATTCCTGGAAGATAAGAAAATTACGTACTTACCGTAATTCTTGATCTTCTAGGAATATCTTCACCATTTATTCATTTGCCCCCGCAATCCCCCAAGCTCACTTTGTTGTGTTTTTCCTCTCTCTCTCTCTCTGTTATTCAGAGTTTGAGCTGTAAAGACACTGTCTACTCATACACTGATCCCGCTAGCACAGGTCACCAGGACTCATTATGCTCTTCAAGGAAGTACATGACTACTAGTTAGCTTATTCTGCACCTCCTCGGTAAAAAAGGAACTGAGCCGGTTAGGGGCTGGTGCCAAGGTAAGCATCGCACTGACATTCACTCTCATGGCACTGTGCATGGGCACAGCTTGCCTCGGCATCAGCCCTCCTGAAACATTCTGACTCCCGCGGGGTCCTAGTACCTCTGGCACAGACCCATTAGTGTGAATAAATGATGAAGATATTCTTAGAAGATCAAGAATTACGGTAAGTACATAATTTTCATTTCTTTTCAAGCTGCAAGTAGAGAGTGCCTTTCTCATTCTCATTGCTCCATTATGGCCTCACCAGAATGGTTTCCACTCCTTCAACATCTGGTGGTGGAGCTTACGGTCCCCTTACCTCTGTGTCAGGGTCTGCTGTCACAGGGCAAGGGAACCCTGATCCATCTGAACCCGAAATCCCAACACCTGCATGCATGGCTTCTGGAGACATAGCCATTGCACGTTTTGGGGTATCCTCTAAGGTTGCTGATGTCCCATTTGCAGCCAGGAAGCCTTCTACCAGACATACCTGTTCCCTGAAATGGAAGTGATTCACTCTGTTGGCTGCTTCCCAGAATATGGACCCTTTTACATGCCCTGTGAATGCTGTGTTGGAGTACTTGCTTTCCCTGTCTGACTCTGGCCTGCAGTTCTCCTCTCTTAAGGTGCATTTTGCTGCCATATCAGCTTTCCATGCCCCTACTGATGGTCGTAAGCTTGCCCAACTAGAAGTGTCCCATACATTTCTGGGAGGTATTCCTCGTATAAAACCTTCTATCCGTAGTCCAGTCCCACCTTAGACTTGAATTTCATTCTTGAGAAATTGTCCTCGGCTCCTTTTGAGCCTGCCTTGAGTTGTGGCTTGATCTTCCTGGACTAAGAGTCTTCACCATTCATTACACTAATGGAACTACGCTAGAAGTGCTAGGACCCAGTGGGAGCTGGAAATCTTCAGGAGAGCCGGCGGCGAGGTAGGACCGTGTATGCGCGGCACTGCAAGACTGGCTTGCACCCGTATAGGCTGTCTCGGCATCGACCCTCCAACCGCCTCAGTTCCTTTTTTTCCCGCCATCGATCGCGCTTCAGTGACCATGTCGTTCGTCGGGAGTCAGATCTTCACGTCTGTATGACAGCAGCTTATAGTCATTCAGTATTTGATGGAATGTGCTAGTTTTAGTGTTAGGTTTGTTATTAAAAAAAAACAACAAAAAAAAACAGTATTTAGTTGAAATTCTGTCAGCCTGCCATCAACAGAGTCGACCATGGACGGTGTCAGTGATGGTGGGGAGACTTCGCTTGAAAGCTGTTCTGGCAGTGAGGCTGTGTCCAGTCCACCGCCCTTTGCGGAGGGGGGTCAGACCATGGGCAGTCCAGTGCTCGGAAGAAAGGACAGACCTCCCGAAAGCACATAAAAAAAGTGGTCCCATTCACGGTCGCGATCGGGGACTTGGAACTGTTCGACATAGAGTTCTTCTTCTACCCGCTGGTCAAAGAAGAAATGGTACCGCTCGAGGTCGTCCTCTGGTACATCTGCGCAAGGGTCATTGGTGGTGGAGAGTGATAGGCCTGACCTGACTTGCTTTTGTTCTTAGCGGCTGCGATCCTCAACACCGAAGCCCCTCGTTGTCCTCCGATGGGGCATCCAGTGAGCAGTTTAATTACTGGGCCGCTCTTATGGAGCAGTGATCAAGGCATTTGTCTCGACTGCCCTCGCCAGTGGACCCGGTTCTGGGACCCTCGGGCCTTGGAGCTGCTGGGCTGCGGCTGGGTCAGTCGGGGCAGGAGATGTGAACACTATCCTCTGCGGTGCCTCCACCATCGACACCAACACCTTGTGCCTTTTCTCCTCACCTGGTTTCTACGCAGGGGACAGCGCAGGTATTGCTTTCCTCTCCCCTTTGTTTCAGGTCTGATAGGGGTTCGCTGGTGATGCTACAGCCTTCGGCTGGTTCGAGAGATCTGGTGCCTTGGTTGGCACCGTCTTCGGCACCAGTTTCAAGGTCAGCACTGCGTGCGGCATCAGTGTTGGGGCTGGCACCGTGGGTGGTGCCATTGTCACCGATTAGGGTTGCGCTGTCTCCAGTGTTTTCCTGGTCTAGACCTGCCTTTGGAGGTCTTTCTGAGGTAGAAGTGGAACTTGAGTCTGATCCTGACTTGCACTTGTCTGAGGATGCAGTGGACAACTCATTTGATGAACTGGAAAGCAAACCTTCTGTTTCAGCTGAATCTTTAGTGGAGGACCTTTCTTTTCAGTCCCTCCTCAGGAATATGTGGTCCACCTTAGTTCTACAGACTTCCTGTGTGGATCCAGGTAGACTTTTACATCTGGAATTCCTATATGTCTCTAATATTCCTGTAGACTTGACCCTGCCAGTGCTCCCCTCCTTTGAGACATTCTTGGAACTGGTGTGGGACAGACCAGCGCTAATCCCTTCTGTGGCCAAGTCCATCAATAGGACTTAGGACCCCCCCCCCCCAAGACAGACCTATCCTGATATCTCAGGCTTTTGCAGATGCTCTGGTGGTACTTGCGGAGAACGATAAGGCCATCCTCACCTCAGGAGGCAACAGCAAGGCCTATAAATAAGGAATCTCGCAAGACGACACTATGGGGAAGCGGCATTCACAGCAGCAACCTTTGGTATATGTATTGCTAGTTACCAGGGCCATTAATCTCAGTATGAGTACACCTCTGGAACATGCTCAAATCAATGGTTGAGAACCTCCCAGAATCTGATGTAAACATGGAGCTTCTTTAGACCATCACCAGGGGCATAGAATCCAATAATTAGCAGCTGAATGCTTCTATGGACGCCTGTGACACTGCCTCTAGGGCAGCTGTCACTGGGATTTGCATAAGGCAGCACTCCTGGCTCAGAACATCAGGTTTTCCATGACTTCTCAGTTCCTCATCTCCGTGGGAATTCATCTGACCCAGGAAAAATCCCAGCTTCAACCCTCCCAGCAGCTCCTCCTTATAGGAACCCTTCTAGATACCTCCAGGGCAAGAGCCTTTCTTCCAGAGGACATGAAGAATGACATTCTTCAGAAGGCTTGCTGCGTCAGGGAGAACAAAACTGTTCGAGCTCTTTCGATGCAGCGAATGTTGGGCCTCATGGCATTGTCTGTTTTCAAGGTGCTCCTAGCCTGGCTTCACATGAGGACCACACAGTGGATGCTCAGCACACAGTGGTCACCGACCACACACCTGCAGTCCTTCCACATAAAAGTGATGGAACCCCTGACAAGATCTCCGGCATGGTGGACACAGGAAGACAAGCTTCTATGGGGCCTGCCTTTTGCCCCACAGGAATCTCAGATAACCGTCACCATGGATGTGTCTCTGATCAGTTGGAGAGCTCAATGGCAGGACCTCCACACTCAAGGGGTGTGGACCAGGAGGAGTCTCATCTGCATATAAATGTTTTGGAGATGAGAGCTGTCTTATATGCTATCCGAGCCCTGAAAGATGTCCTCTGCCACAAAATGATCCTCCTTCAGACGGACAACGAAGCTGTGGTGGATTACATCAACAAGCAGGGTGGAGCACACACCTACCCTTTGTGCAGGGAGGCTATGAGGGTGTGGGAGTGGTGTCTTGAGCACGATGCATTAATTCAGGCGGTCTACCTGCCAGGAATTCAGAATGACCTAGCGGATCCCCATGAAGGGTCACTTGAGCTAGACATTGTGCAGTCACTCTTCGAGTGGGACAGTCCAGACATGAATCTTTTTTGCATCCTCACTCAATGCGCAACTGCCTCTATTCTGCTGCAGAAATCCAGAACCTGGCATTTTCTGTCAGGATGCATTCAGACTGCGGTGGACAAGACACTTTCTGTATGCATTTCCTCCTCTTTCATTAGTTTGGAGGGTGCTGCTCAAATTGGAGGAACAAGGGGGAAGGAGGATTCTAATCGGCCCATACTGGCCTTGGCAGACATGGTTTCCATTGATCAACAGACTGTCAGAAGTTCCCCCGAGGTAGCTTCCTCTATGGACAGACCTCCTGACACAGAGACCTGTGGTCCACCCCAACCTGCACTCCCTTCATCTCCATGCCTGGCTCCAGAGGAGATAGAGGTGGGTAGGTTTAAAGTTTCTCAGAGAATCTCAGAACTCCTCTTGGCAGCACGTAAGCCCGCCACTAGGAAGACTTACACGGCTAAATGGAAACACTTCTCTGTTTGGTGTGCAAAGTCCCGTTTGGACCGTTTTGTTGTCCACCAAGTAAGGTGTTGGAATACCTCTTAGGAGTTGCAGTACTCGACATTGAGATAAATCTCTGCGTGATTTCTGCCTACCACGTGTCAATACAAAGCATCACACTGGCTCAGTTACCGCTGGTCAAGAGATTTCTTAAAGGCATTCTACACACTAGGCTACTGATCTGGAAGCCGGTGACTACGTGGGATATCAACCCTGTGCTAGATATGCTCACCCATAAACCCTTTCAGCCTCTAGCACCTGTGACTTGAAGTTTCTAACCTGGAAGACTGCCTTCTTAGTGGCCGTTACTTCTGCTCCCAGTGTCTCTGAAATACATGCCTTGGTCACAGACCTTCCGTACACTGTATTTCACAAAGACAAAATGGTACTTCGTGTCACAAACCCACTCCTGAGGGTCAGGTCCACTGAGCTCACAGTGTCCACCCCTAAGTACAATCCATGACAGGGAGGGGGAAACCGTGGATACCCTCTTCGTGTCATATTGTGCTCGCTGAGTGCACAACTGAACACTCACCACAAAGTCCCAGGTAACCCTCTTTACTCTGGATCAGGGTACAATACTAGTCTCGAGTCTTGTAGCCAAATATGAACCCTTCTTGGTTTTTACACAAAGGGGGAAGATCGAGAGGCGTTACAACCTTCTTGGGGTGGAATTGTAACCCTGATTCTGCCTTCTCCCATAAGGCGTGCAATAACCTGGTTCAAATCCCCACAGACCCTTTCTTGAGACTTTGGTATTCCCCCTATCTTTACCCAGACTTTCCCTTTTCAGACCCTTGTTCAGTTTGGTAGTTTATGATGGCACCTCTTAGTAATAACACTGTAGTTACTGATTATTACTGAAACATTCCACAATCACACACACAGTATAGAAATCTTGTTTAGACAGGTTTCTTAAAAAAACAAATGTCTTTACTAAATAATTATCATACATTACAACAAAAAGGTTTGGAAAATGTTGGTCACAGAATAACACAAATAAAAGTGGATATGTGCAAAAAATGCATTATAACAGTTATCTAAAGTTCTACATTAAATTCATAGTGAAATGAAATCCAGAAAAATAAATGGTTTTTCAAAGGTTCCAGTCCTTTCTGTGGCAGTCTTTCTTCTTGTGTGTCTGCTGGCAGTTGTTCTCTTGTGGTTAGGAGAGTGTCTTAAAGCAAAGTGCTTCAAAATGCTCTGTGGAGGGCCTTAAATACCTGTGGTCCAAGGCAGTTTTTAAGTCTTGGTCTGGTCTTAACTTTTAGGCCAGTAGATGTCACTCTTGCGCATTCCCCAAAAAATTCTTATTAAGGGACTCGTGCCTTTATTAGTCAGTCTCTTAAAATTCCAATATCCTGCCAGCTAACCAATGTAATTATACCATGACAGTTTCCTGGAATCTAGCACTGTCCTTAGAAGTTTCTGTAAGCGCTGGGTTACCTGACCCTAGAGTTTTGCTCTCATTTATGTTCACACTGTATTGTAATGTTCACAATGTTTTGTAACCTCTATACCAAGACATGGAGCCTTTGCAAAGGAGTCTATGACTCAATGGGTTGTAATTCCGATTGTGATAATAAATAAATAAAATAAGTGTAAAGTTTTGGGGTTTTTTTATGACTGCTAGCTGTTAACATCTGAGTTTATAACCCTTTTCCTCTTTAATAGCTACCTCAGTGATGTATTCTGAAGCATCCTGGCTTTTCAAGTGACAGTTTTTATTACAGGTGATAGATTTAGGACCCTCTGTGTTAGTTAGCCAGGAAGACTCTTTTGAAATGCAATTTCCATCTTCCCTGGTAAATCCAGTTTCTCTTAGGTCACAGGGAATTTTCAGACCTTTGAAAAAAACAATCCATTCCCTTGTTCCATGTGACTCTTTTATCCAGTATTCCTTGTGGTAGTTTAAACATACACAAACTGTAACAGAATGTAACACCATGTATCTGTACATCTGACTGGCAGTGGCATAGCACGCCACACTTCGTTCCCACGCTAAATTCCTACCCAAGGTGATTTCAGAATTTCATCTTAACCAGTCCTTGGTTCTCCCTACTTATTTTGCCAACTTCCAGAATGATGGGGAATGTACCCTTCATTCTCTGGATGTCAAGACGGTTCTGTGATTCTACATCAACAGAACTACAGTAAAGACATTCTCAAATCCAAGCAACTCTTTGTATCTTTCAGCATGGCCCAACTGGGTCAGCCTGTTCCCATTAGATGCATTTTTGCGTGGTTAGTAGCGTGTTTTCGTCACTGCTACTCGGTGGCACAGGTCAAGTTGGAAGGCCGGGTTTACGCCCACTCTACCAGAGCAGTTCTGGCATCCCTGGCAAAAATTTGCAACGTACTCATCACAGATATTTACAAAGTGGCTAATTGGAGCTCGGTGCACACCCTTGTGAAGCACTACACTCTGGATGTCTATGCCAGACAGCACACTTCCTTCGGCAGGACAGTCTTTAATGGACTTCTGTCCTGAGTGACCTGTCTCCTGCCGCCCTACTCGGGGGATTGTTTTTTAGCTCTGTATTCTCTCATTAGTGTGAATGAATGGTTGAAGACTTTTAGTCCAGGAAGATATGGAAATTACATACCTACCATAATTCTTGAACTTCTTTGATGAAGTCTTCACCATTCATTTACACACCCACCCACCATCCCCTAAGCTTGCTCATCCTGCTTCTGGTCTTCACGCCCTCGTTAGCTTGGGCTGTGAAGACACTGTTGAGTAGACCCTTCTTATATGAGTCATCCGGGCTATCTTATGCCCGGATTAGGTTAGGTGTTTCCTAGGTTAGTTTATGCTGCACCTCTCTGTCGAAAAGAAACTGAGGTGGTTGGAGGGCTGACACCTACAGTAGATAGCCCATACAGGTGCGAGGTGGTGCCGCGCATGTGCGGTCCTACCTCGGTGCCGTCCCTCCTGAAGATTTTTGGCTCCCACTGGTCCCAGCACCTCCAGCGTAGTCCCATTAGTGTGAATGAATGATGAAGACTCCATCCAAGAAGATCAAGAATTACAGTAGGTATGTAATTTCCATTTCTCCATACACACCCCAAGTTTCTGCCTAAAGCAGTGTCAGAATTCCATCTTTTTTTTTTTTTTCGTGCATTCTGTTTCTGCACTGGAGGACCAGGGCATCTCTCAGGTGTACCCACTCAGCCGTGGCCTCTACTCCCTGCCTGAACCCCCCCTTCCACCGGGAGTACAAGGGCTGAGCTACCCCGTCCCCAAGCCCACAGACTCAGCCAGCCCCCCGGATCTAAGCCCCCTGGGGCGGGACCACCTCTCCTATCTGGCGACCTTTCTGAAATCTAGATGGTTGGTCCGTGGCTGGGTTGAGGGGCTCGGGAGAGCCAGTGGAAGGTGGTCTGGCATTGGGATGTGGGCATTGGCTCCTGGGGTCACCATCGCCTCCCTAGGTCCTCCAGGGATTTTCCTTGATGTTTACCCCCAAAGATGGGGCGTGCAGTGACCCTGCACAGCTCCGCCTCTGGCGTCTGCCACTGTCTTCCTCCATGCATCTGTCCCTGATCTTGTGTTGCCTCCAATCTCCATCAGGGGCCGCTACAGATTGGTGAGTCCCCTGTTACCCACCCTGGGAGAGGAGAATAGTCCTCCGTATGCTCAATCCTCTCCCTCCCCTGTTGATCCCTGGCATCCCAAGTCCATTCCCGAACCCGGGTCACCGGCGTGGTGCAAGGTGTGGTGTCCAGCGCCTCAACCCTCAGTGCCACAGGGCTGACCACAAAGTTCCATCTTAATCATGCTGTAATCCTGCCTAACTACTTTCAAAGATATAAAAATCTTTATTTATCCAGGCGAACATCGTTGAGCAGTGCTTATTTGCAAGATGGACCTGGTTAGGTCAAGGTCACTTACATAAAACACAGTACAGTGCAAAGGAACAAGATACAATGATAGATCAGATTATACAAGTCATTAAGGATACCAACACATGAAATATGTGAGAATAGGTATGATTCAGTGACATAATTCACATATTTAAATTTTTTACACACACATATATATGGTAATAGAAGGGATTACGAAATTAGGCATGGCGTTAGTGTAGGTGGTGACTAACCTACATAATTGTATAGGGTGAGGAAGTAGACAACGAGTGGTCTGGGCCGATGATGGGTGGTGGAACTACAGAAGGGAGAGGAGCAAAATGAGGGAGGGGAAGGGAGGGACGTGAATAGGCATGGAGGGAGGGTGAAAATAGACAATGTTGAGGTAGAGAAATGTAAGAGGGAGGATGGGCAAGGCACAGTTTACTATCGTGGGTAAAGTAGGATTGCAGAACATATGGAGAGTCAGAGGAAGAGACAGGCTTGGGGATGATAGAGAGGGAATAGATTCGCTCTATTTCTGTCAAAAACAGTTGCATTGTTCCTTACTAAGCCTTGAGTAGAAGGATTTAAAGGACATAATGGATATTGGTATACTTAGTTTTAGTGTTTTCTGCGATTTGTTCCATAGAGAGGGCAACACAAAACTAATGGCTGTCCTTCCAAAGCGAGAATTGACTTTTGGCACTTTGAATAGGATGGAAGAGTAGCTTCTTAAGGCATATTTATTTATAGTGACTTGTGTGAAGCAGTCCAAGACATATTGTGGTATGTGCTTAGATATAGCTCTGAATATCCATAATGCAGCATTTATGTCCCTTTTGAACTGAATCAAAGTCCATCCAATTGCCGCATATAGGGAGCAGTGATGGGTGTCGAATGGTAGCCCTGTGATAAACCTCAGTGCCCAATGATAGAGTGTATCCAATTTTACAAGGTAGGAGACGGGGCAACTACTGTATAAGAAGTCAGCATAGTCGATTACAGAAAGAAATGTGGCCTGGACCAGCCTTAATTTAGCATTACTTGTGAGAAAGTGTTTGATTGTAAAGTAAAGGACAAGTGTCTGACAAAATTGTTTTAGTAGTTCTTCCATATGTTCTGTAAAGGAAAGCCTACTGTCGAGGCAGACTCCCAGGTACTTGAATTTTGATACAAATTCAAGGTTTTCACCAAGGATAGTGGATATATGTGGAAGCGTACTTAAATCTGGATATCCCGCATGTGTGTGGGGAGGGAGAAACATTGCCTTTGTTTTCTTTGTATTGAGCAGGAGTTTTTTGCTCAGGAGTTGATGTTGGAGTAGATTGAACTCTGTTTGTAGCTCTTTGCAGGCTGCCTCTGGTGAAGGGTGGCTGATACATAGCACCGTGTCATCGGCAAATAGGTGTACAGTGGCCTTGGTGATGTTATTATCTATGTTGTTGATATAGATGGTGAATAGAATAGGACGAGGATAGATCCCTTGAGTACATCTCTTTGCAGTGGTTCAAGTGGGGACAGTTCTCCTTTAGCCTTAACCTGCTGGAGCCGTCCATTTAGGGAGTTGTTGAACCATTGTAGGGAGAGTGAGTCCAGCCCTATGGATTTCAGGGATGAGAAGAGCAGTTCGTGGTCAACTGTATTGAATGCCTTACTTACTTTGACAACTTTCAGAGTGAGGGAGAAAGGACTCTCCACTCATTGGATGTTGAGAGAGTCCTTAGGTTTTATCTGGACAGGACTAAGGACTACAGACAGTCAAAACAGCTCTTAGTGACTTTCAACCCCCAATCTTAGGGTCAGCCTGTCTCAGTCAAGTGTATTTCAGCCTGGATTATAAACTGCCTTTGCTATTGCTGTGCCATGGCTCAGGTTAAACTGGAGGGCAAGGTCCATGTCTACTCCACCAGAGTGGTTGCCACCTTCTTGGCAGAAATACGCTCTGTGTCAGTTGGAGAAATTTGCAGAGATGCAACTTGGAGAACAGTGCATACTTTTACCAGAAATGACTTACTGCCCTGAGTGTGCCCTGAGCTCCAGTCTCTTTTCTCTGAGTTTTTTTTTTATTTATTTATGTCTTTGGTAATCGGGTAAGTGAGCTGATCCAAAGGACCATTTTCAGTCACAACCCAGGCCATGGGCTTTCGTAATCTGACCCATTAGTGGGAATCTGTGGAGAAGATTGGTTCTTGAAAGATATGAAAGTTACATACTTACTGTAACTGTTGATCTTCCTGAATATCTGCTCCATAGATTACTACACCTGCCCACCATCCCCTGACTCACTCCAGTATTGTTGTGTTGGTCTTCACCCCTTTGTACTCAGTTTGGGCTGTGAAGACACTGTGTTACTGAGTTTGGCAACCGTTGTTACATGGGCTACCAGGGCAATCTTAAGCCCTTAGGTTAAGTGCATAGGTTACTCATTAGGTTCATGCTGCTCACCTTCTCGGTAAAAAGGTACTGAGTGGTTGGGGGTTGGTGCCACTAACTACCAGCAGGCACATGTGATGACGTGCACAGGGCCTGCTCATGCTTCCAGCCCTCCAGAAAAGTTCTGATTCCGATTAGATCCTAGCACCTCTAGCTCAGGCCCATTAGTGGTCATCTATGGAGATGATATTCAGGAAGATCAACCGTTACGGTAAGTATGTAACTTTCAGTCTTCCATGAATCAGTCTTCACCATTGATTCATACATATGGATCTGGGCCAGAGGCACTAGGATCCCATAGGAGCTTTGTTTTTCTCTAGGGAGAGCCGGCGTTAGCTACTATTTTCCTCATATATGCGATACCTATGTGGTGTCATGCTGGCCATGAACCATCATTGAATGCCTCACACACACTTCAGTTCTCTTCTCCGTGCCCTCAAGTGAACATCGTGGGAGCGAAAATTATCAAATTCTCTTCTGCATCACCACTGAATTTCTTTTATTCTGTGGTGCTGGCTTCAGTTTGTTGTTTTGTCCAAGTCTGAAAAAAAAAGAGTAAGGGGCAAAAAAAAAAGGCCCTGACATGCATCGGTGTTCCTGTGGAAAGCCAATCATGATGAAGGACCGACATCAAGTTTGCTGGACCTGTCTTGGCCTGGAACATGATATTCCTGCAATGCCTAGTTTTAGATGGACTGCCGTACTGACGAATTCTGTGCACTGAAGTTGGGTTGTCCGAATCCTACCGTAGTGGACAGTAAGCATACCCATGTTGCCAAGCTCAGGTTATTGGGCCCTTCCCCAGAGCCCCTTCCCAGTACCTCTGGCACTGTGGAAAAGCAGGGTTTTCCTCAACCCTGCCTCTCTGAGGCAGTGGTTAAAACAGACATTGATAACAGGGGGAACTCTACCCCTACTACTACTATACCCCTAATGTGTACCATGAAGGGACACGGGGGACTAGTCCCCCCCCCCCCAAGTTCCCCCTAGCTTTAATCACTGCTCTGAGGCATCAGAGGCCCTGGGGAGTGGGTCTGGTGGACAACTGGCTCCTTCTGGGAGGCCAGCGGAGCACCCCCTCCAGTCCATTTGCCCTAGGCAGCAGATGCCCCAAGTGGTGAACACAGTACTCAAGGTGGAGTCTTACTAGTGATTTATACAGGGGCAACACCACCTACCTCTTTCTGCTGGTGATACCCTTCTATTTGCACCCCAGCATCCCACTAGCCCTCCCAACTCTCATGCTGCCTGACTACCTTTAGGTCATCTCATATAGTTACTCCCAGGTCTCTCTCCTGCTTGATAGTCAATATCACTCCACCCATTTTGTAGTCCACCCCCGAGATTATATGCCCTACGTGCCTTATTTTGCACTTTTTCGTATTGAAAGCCAGCTGCCATACTGGATATGCTCACTCGCAAACCTTTTGTGCCCCGTGTGACTTGTGAGCTGAAGTTTTTAACTTGGAAAGCAGCACTTCTAGTGGCCATTACATCTGCTCACAGTGTGTCCAAAATCCATGCGTTGATCACAGATCCTCTGTTGTTTTCCATAAGGGCAAAGTAGTTCCCCATACTCACCCCAAGTTTCTACTGAAAGTGGTGTTAAGAGTTCCATCCTAACCAGCTCCTTGTACTACCTACTTACTTTACTAACTTCCAGAATGAAGGAGAATGCACTCTCCACTCACTGGATGTTAAGAGGGTCTTTCGTTTTTTTCTGGACAGAACCAAGGACTTCACACAGTTCAAACAGCTCTTTGTCTCCTTCGATCCTAATCAAAAGAGACAGCCTATTACACTCAATCGCATTTCTGCCTGGATTGAGAATTTCTTGTACCACTGCTATACCATGGCTGAGGTTAAGTTAGAGGACCAGATATGAGCTCACTCCACCAGAGCAGTTGCCATGTCCCTGGCAGAGATTTACTCTGTGCCTGTTGGTAATATTTGCAGAGCTGCAACTTGGAGCACAGTGCGCACCTTCACTAAGTACTGTGCTTTGGATGTCCATGCCAGGCAGCAGGACAGTCCTGAATGGACTATTATCTTGAGTAAGCCCTCTGCTCCTACCACCCTAGTCCAAGATTTTGCTTGATACTCTGACCTACTCGTGGAAATTACTAGTGAAGACTGATTCCTGGAAGATAGAAAAATTATGTTCTTAGCATAATTCTTGATCTTCTAGGAATATCTACACCTACCATCCCCTAGACTCACTTCAGTATGGTTGTGTTGGTCTTCACCCCTTAATACTTGGTTTGGGCTGTGAAGACACTACTGGTTTGGTGGCCCTTCTTACACAGGCCACCAGGGCTATCATATGTCCATAGGTTAAGTGCATAGTTACTTATTAGATTATGCTGCTCCTCCTCCTTGGTAAGAAAAGTTACCGAGGCGGTTAGGGACTGACCCCAGCGTAAGCATGCGCCTGCATACTCTGTCTCGTGGTGCCGTGCATGTTCGCCGCTTACCTCAGTGCCAGCCCTCTTAGCAGTTCTGGCTCCTGGTGGGTCCTAGCGCCTCTGGCTTAGACCCACTAGTGTGAATTAATGGTGAAGATATTCCTAAAAGATCAAGAATTACGGTAAGAACATAATTTTCATTTCTTCTTATCAGGCCAGTCACCCACCCAGCCCCAACACCAACAGTATCCTTCCATGTCATGACCCAGAACTCAGAAGGGTTTTTCTACCCCCATAGTTACCCCAGCTGTTCTTCCACCTGCGCGTCCCCCCCCCAGTTGATGTGTTCTGGAGCTTCTGTCAATCTCACAGGCACACAGCCTCACCCTGTGGGGGAAGGCAACCCTTGCCTGACCCCATGCAGGGTTCAATGTGGCTATGGAAGCCTGGCACCACACTCCTTGGTTGAGTACAACCCTTCCTTCTGCCAACTGTTGCCTCCTAGTTGATCACCAACTAGGCTCGCTCCCGAACCCAGGTTCCCCTGCATCAGAATGTGAAGCGGTAACTTACACAGGGCTGTTGAAAGGTGTGCTGACACTTTCCATATGCAAATGAAGGCCCAGGTCTCCATGCTGTGGCCTGCTGCCTGACTGCCTATGTCTGGAACTGCCTAATAACCAAGGGGATTAACATTGTATAATTGCTGTGATTATTATTATTACTGTACGAGGGGTCAGTACTCTGTCTCTCACTAATGAGAGCTTCCTGCTTTCCGGCAGCACGTGTGCATAAATGCATTCTTCAGTGGGCATCCAGAACTCCAGTCAGTCCATTCCTTTTTCTCCTAATTATGTCAAGGGTTTTTGTGTTTTTTTGTAAACTCTATTTTATCTCCCAAGTACAGCATGCACTGACTCCACTATGACATGGGCCAGAAGGAGCTAATAGGATTTAATGGGTTATGTGTTGTGAGGCTGTTTTGATTGTAATTTTGAGTACTTGAGAGTGGACATGGTGGGTGCTTTATATTTATTTTTTAAATATGTTGACTGAGAAAGGTGTACTGAGCCTATGCTAGTTTCTAGGGATGACCCAGGGATAGGGGTTACAAAGGGGAGGATACAGGGAGCATAGTAATACTAGCAAGGTGCATGGACAAAAAGAGCAGTGGAGCGAATATACAAAACTACAAATTTACAAATATACAGATTTGCCATATATACAATTTGCAAAGTTGTAGTAGTAGATTTTATTTCATATGGTGCCCTTCCCCAGAGATTCAGGCTGCCATACAGTACGTAAAACAATGTAAATTTAAGATCAGTATCATAAAGAGACATATGAAAACACGTGGTAGAAAATATAAACACTGAATGTATTTCACAGGACATCTTTCAATTACTATCAAAAGGCTCATTAAACAGATGAAATCTGAGTCACCTGTTAAAGGCCTCCACCGACAGGGCCTCTCTTAGGGCTCTCTGAAGTGCATTCTAGATTACCAGGGCTGCTACCGCAAACACTTTGTCCCCCAATGATTTAAAACGAGCCCTAGGTATCTTCAGGAGACCCACATTAGTGGAGCAGAGAGGATGTCAAGACCAGCAGGGAGACAGGAATTGAATCAGGTAGCCCAGTCCCATACCATGAAGGGCTTTATAAATTAGCAGACAGACCTTGGTGATTATCCGCCACCTCCCCGGCAACCAGTGCAGCTCGTGCAGCACACAGGTAGCATGACATGACCTAGGAAGGCCCGTCAGTAACTGAGTTGCAGACAATGCAGCAAACCTCCATTAACCCAAAGGTATAGAGCGTTACAGTAATATGAATGTCACAAAAGCATGCACCAGCGTCTCTGGATCTTTAGATGGAATTAAGTGTTTCATCCAGCTGACGTTTCTTAGATGTTAAAAGCCACTCCGGACCACAGCTGACAGCTGAGCCTCATATGTCAATCTGCATCCTGATTGACCCCCGACTTTTTCCTCTTTGCGAAGGCTACTATCCTCATCAGGTTGCCGTGGTTATCAGCGATATAGCATTAAGAAGAATTAGTGAGAGGGTACAGGGTTCCAGGGTGGGTAACTGCCAGGGTATGGCTTTGAAAAGTGTGCCAGGAATAGCAGATTGAGGGCATGGAGTGAGGATGAGTAAGATACTGTGTTGAAGCTTATTCCACAGGGTTGGAAAGCAGATAAAAAAGGCAGACTGAGCAATTGTAGATTTGCAACGAGGGATATGGACAGGCTGAGCATCTGATAAGCAGAGGGGTTAGGAGGTGTAAGGAAGGGGTAAGGGAGGAAACAGTGTCGAGCTGGTATTTAGCCAACACTAAGCACTAAATATGTCTCTTATGGGACTAAGAGTTTCTCCACGTGTTCTTGGTGACAGACCCACAAGCCAAATGTAAGCTGTTTGGGTGCAAACGTGTCACTTTTTGCATCCTTAGGGAGCCAAAGTGTCCATATAGACAGCTTATGAATTATCAAACCATGTTGAGAGATCATAGCTCAGCGCAATAACATTCAGTTAAATTTACAAAAAAGATCCATAAATACTAGCATGACGACGTCATCTGAAGACTATCTTAACAGGATATCTGCTCAGTAGTGTTTATCGTGAATAAAATTGAACTCAATTGTATTAGTGAGGTATTTTTCTATAAATATGTTGATTCTTATAACTTTGGTTCCTATAACTGCATTAGGGACAGGATAATGTGTCCCTTGGTGGTGGAGTTCCACTCAGTGCTAGGTGTGACAGCAGGGATGGGGTTAGTCCCCACTAATGCAAAGCGTTTCTCACTCACCAAATGTTAGCTAAAAAGCCCAGCCTGCTAGTGTTGGTGTGTGTGTGTGTGTGTGGGGTATATTTGGAAGACTCCATTTCCATCCTGAGTCCAGCTCTCACACTCAACTCAACTGAAACTTTATTTGTAAAAAGGTGCCTTTCCAGCAATCAAGGCGCCTGTACATAAAATCCAGTGGCATCAACAATTAAATACAATAATTAAAACATCAACATCTTAATATAAAAAGAAACAGCAGAATTATAAAACAAGTCTCCCTCTAAAAATGCCAGGCTAAAGAAGTAAGTTTTCAGTTGTGTTTTAAAACTTAGGACGGTTAGGCACTCCCTTATCCAACGAGGTAGAGAATTCAACAGGATAGGAGCCACAAACGCAAAGAAACAGGCCCCAGGTGTTTGAAGTTGCGCCCCTGGAATCTCTAGCAATCCCTCATCGGTGGATCGGAGTGGTCGGGAGGGGCAGTAGGGAGAAAGGAAATCCTGCAGGTAGTGGGGTCTCTGATCATGTAGGGCTTTATAGATCAGCAAACCGACCTTGAAGGTGATACGCCACCGCACTGGTAGCCAGTGCAGTCCACGGAGCACAGGCGTAATATGACTGGTCCTAGATGTACCAGTCAAAAGCCTGACAGCCGCATTCTGCAGCAGCTGCAGGCAGTGGATATCAACCTACGGTAACCCTAGGTACAGGGTATTGCAGTAGTCAAGGCGAGTGGTCAGGAAGGCATGGGCCAGTGTCAGAAGATCCTCAGAAGGGACCAGGTGCTTCACCCAGGCAATATTCCTCAGATGGTAAAATGAGGCCTTGACAATGACTGACACCTGTGATTTTAGGGTCAGACCATCATCAAAGATAATGCCCAGGTTTTGCACCTGATCTGAGGTAGTAAGCTGGACATCCCCCAAGCCAAAGACCAGAGGGTTGTCCTGCTGACACACCCACCTTCCAACGATCTGGATCCACCACCAACACCTCAGTTTTATCTGGATTTAACCTCCGCCAACTAGCACTCATCCAGTGCTGGATCTCGGATAGGCAGTTGTTAAACACCGAGAGAACACCTCCCCATTCGGGTACAAAGGACATGTACAGCTGAGTATCATCTAGATAGCAGTGAAAACCCAGACCGTACCACCTAATAATGTCCCCCATTGGCAGCATATACACAGTGAACAACATGGGTGCCAAAATGGAGCCCTGCAGTACCCCACAAGATAGGGGGAGAGGATCAGAGGAATAAATCCCTGAGACCACTCTTTGTGTTCTACCCTCGATGAAAGATCGAAACCATCCGAGAACAGTACCCGACAGTCCACAGATGAACCGCAGGCGCTCCAATAGCACACCATGGTCCACAGTGTCAAATGCCGCCGAGAGATAAAGGAGGACCGAGATGGAATGTGTCCTCTGACCTGTTGCTGTTAGGAGATCATTTACCACCTGAACAAGAACCATCTCGGTGCTATGCCACTTCCTAAATCCAGGCTGGAGAGAATCGTAGATATTGTGGATGGATAAATGATCATCCAGCTGCAGCGCAACCACCTTCTCAATATCCTTCACAACAAAGGGCTAGGTTAGAGACGGGTCTGTAGTTAGGGAAACAGTCTGGGTCAAGGGATGTTTTTTTCAGGAGCGGTCATGCAACCGCCTCCTTCGGGGGATCTGGGAAGACCCCCATCTCCAGTGATCTCCAGACTATCTCAGCAAGGACTCGGACGATTTCCTCATTGCACCCCACAAGGAGACGCATTGGGCCCGGGTCCAAACTACAGCTGGATGGTCGCAAACTCTGAATGACCCTCACAATAGCCACGATGTCTGGTTGGCCTAAGTTGGACCAGAACAACTGGGTGCTCGCAACCTCCCGCTGACCTCCGCAACCCCCATAGAGGGGGTTGGCCAGATACCGGACCTGATGGTGACAACCTTATCTGCAAAGAATCGAGAAAACTGGTCACATCTTTCTTGTGACAAGGCTCCACTAGACTGCAGACAGATTGGATTGCACAGTCTGTCCACAGTCCAGAAGAGCTGAGCTGTTTGATTCTACATGGTGGCGCAATCTCCCTGGACAGGAATTCTGCCTTTTTACAGGTGATTGTCGATTGATAGACAGTATAATGATCCATCAATCTAAGCTTGTCAACCTCCAGTCTGGACTTCTGCCAAGCCCTCTCTAACCTTTGGCCCACTGTCCTCAACTCCTTCAAGGTCCCAACAAACCATGGGGACCTTGGTCGAAGAGTGAGTGGCCGAACACGAACAGGAGCAATGGAATCCAAGGCATCCATCACCGCCTTATTATAGGCAAGTACAAGAATCCTCAGACCCATGCATTCACTCGACAAGCCCGATAGGTCAAGCACCGCCATTAGGCTCTCTGGGGTCAACCCCCTCCAAGGGTGGTACCGGACCATCTCCGTAGGGGCAGGCCCATTGGCAGGAGAGCCGTGAAACTGAACCCTATGGAATGATTTTCAGGCCAACCGACAGGTTCCACCACCAAATCGGAGATCTCCATCCCCAGGAGGAACACCAGATCCAGTGAGTGACCACCAGTGTGGGTCGAGGAGGAAATAACCTGTGTGAGGCCCAGCGACATCATAAGCTGGAGGAGATACTGACCAAAATGCGACAGTTCATTGTTGACCCAGGCATTGAAATCCTCTAAAATTATCCATCTGGGGGATCCCACTACCTCGTCGACAGTGAAATCCACGATCTCCTGCAGGAATTCTCTCCCATCTCTGGGTGGATGGTAGATGAGGAGTATCCTACATCCCACACCCACGATACTCTCAAAGGACCTGGTGGACCCCACAAGACCCAGTTCTGTTTTAAAACAAATGGCTATACCCCCACCCCTATGATCTGTCCTCGGGCAGTGCATCACAGAGTACCCGGCTGGAACAGCTAAGGCCAGTACTGGGCCTGCATTCTCATCCAGCCAAGTTTCGGTGATGCATGGCAGATCAGATGTCTCAACAAGATCTGCTATTATCCCAGTCTTGTTTTTCAATAGACCTGGTGTTACACAACACCGCCCAAGTAGGATGAGCCTTCGAGGAAGATTACGCTACCTGTCTGCACTTGTCAGAGCCCTTGGGTATGGGAAACAGACAGGGAGAACCCCTATTCTGGACCCATTTTGCTCCAGGGTGTCTCCTTGTCCTCACTACCCCTATCCAACCACCTCTCTCTATTCCCTCACCAGACCCAGTCTCCCCCCCCCCCCACCTTTCTTCTTCTGACTATCCCTGAGGCACGGCAGTTCCTATAAGCCTCCACTGACAGGGGAAGGGGGGCAGTTGAACATCAGTGTAGCAGAGAATTCTGGGTGGTATCCCACTCGTCCTGTGTAACATTAATAGCCTTTATGGGACTTGAAGGGCAAGCAGAATTTGTCAGTTGAGCTTGGAACCTAGATTTCCAGTGATGAAAAACTAATTTCCATTCTCCTTTTTAAAACAATACAGAAAATAGAGAAGGCACACTAGCCAGTTCTAGATAGAGAAGATCTTCCTGGACTAAGTGTCCATCACTCATTCACATTAGTGGGATAGCGCCGGAGGTGCTAGAACCAAGTGGGAGCCTAACATTTTCAGACGGGTCGGCACCGAGACAGGACCACGCATGTGCGGCACCGTGAGACTAGCTCATGCCTGTGTAGGCTATCTCGGCATTGACCCTTCAACCGCCTCAGTTCCTTTTCTCCCGCCATCGAATGCGCCTGGATGTTGACGTCGCTCATCTGCCAGAGTCAAAGTTTTCGTCTATACGACAGAAGCTTTTAGCATTTAATTTAACATTTTAGTAGTGATTTCTTATTTTAGGAACAAGAAAAGAAGATTATGAAGAAGAAGAAAAAGAAATTCTCATCTGCCATCAACGGAGTCATCCTTAGATGGTAGCGGTGACGGCAGGAAGACTTTGTTTGAAAGTTGTTATGGCAGAGGTGCTGTGTCCAGTCTGCCACCCTTGATAAATTGGTGGGGGGGGTCTGACTACGGACTGTCCTGTGCTTGGGGGGGGGGGGCAGTCCACCAAAGCACGAATCTAGCAGTTCTGGGGATCCGTCTCCGCTTAACCTCAGGCTCTTCTTCCTCGTTTGGGGATGAAGAAACTGTGCCGCTCAAGGTTGCCGTCTGGTATGTCTGCATGAGGATTGTTCGTCGAGAGGGGCAATAGGTCTGAACCGACTTTTGTGGGTTCCCCTTGGCCCCGCTTCTAATGGCTGCTTTCACGACATCAGACTCCATCTCTGTTCTCGTTGGAGCTCCGGTGAGTAGTTTGACCTCTGGGCCGCTCCTGTCGAGCAGGGGAGTTCGACTTCTTCCAGTTTTCCTGGCCTGTGTCCTGATTTCAGGGCCTCCAGGCTTCAGAGCCATTGGACTGGGGCCAGGTCAATTGGATCAGGATGAGTGCGGTGCCCTCTTGTTGCCTTCGCCATCGTGTCAACCCCTCGTGCCTACTCCCCTCTCTCTTTTCCATGCAGGGGCTGGCACGGGCAGCACCTTTTTCCTTCTCTCCTTCTTCTCAGGATTTTCCATTGGCATTTTCCTCAGTGCTGTGGTTGGCTCCGTGACTCGGTGCCTGAGTCGGCGCCGTGGCTTGGTGTCTTGGTTGGCGCCATCACTCTATGCGGCGCCGCGGGTGCTGTTGTTGCTGCTGTTGGTTGCCGGTGCCGCTGGTGGTGCTGTGGGTGTCTCATGGTGCAGTGGGTGGCATTGAGCACCTGCGGGTGGTGCCAAGCACCCGTGGGTGCTGTTGGTGCGCGGGTACCCACAGGTGCTGCTGGCACCCATGAGTGTCACTAGTGCCTTCAGGTGCCATTCTTGCCATGGGTGCCAAGGTACCTTGGGTGCCATGGGTTTCGGAGGTGCCCTCGGGTGCCATTGCTGCATGGGTGCTGAGGGTGCCTGTGGGTTCCACTGTGAGTGCCCTCGGATGTTGCCTGGGTTGGCATAGGCACTGCTTGGTGCCCTCCTGCACCACGAGTGAGACTGGTGCCGCAAGGGGTGCTAGTGGGTGCTGTCTGGCAGAACTAGTGACAAACTTTCCTTCTATAGACTTCTTCTCCACAGAACTTGTAGCAGGCTGTTTTTTGCAGAATGAAGTCCTGTTCTGCGGATTATTTTTTCCTCACATCTTAGTGAGTGGCGGTCTGCGTGGGATCTTATGACATCTAGCGGTTTTCCGCTGATGGAACTCTTCTGTGCTGTTCTGCCAGCAGAATCTCTCATTCCACTCAGCACCTTCTCTGCTCCCTACATGGTGCCAAGCTCCTCAACATCCTTCCTGGTGGTGGAGTCTCTAGTGGCTCTGACCTAGACCTCCCTTAGGGGTCCTTCTGGGGTGGAAGTGCTTCTAGATGAGTCTCTTCCTGTCCTTCTGGTCAGTTATACAGCGGATGACTCATTTTATATACTGAAGGGTACGCCCTCTCTATCATCAGAGTCAGTGATGAAAGATCTTTTCAGTAGTTCCTCACTGATGGGGTCCACTATAGTATTTCAGTCTGCATCCATGGACCATACACATCTGTGTCTAGACTTTTTCAGTTGTCAAGATGATTACACCCTGTGGAGCATTCTAATTCAATGGTTGGGAGTCGCACAGCCTCTTCTGCTCCTTTGATAGAGGTATATAGCCCCCTTGTGATATTGGCCCTTCAGTGGCTTCTTCGGCACTGATGGTTAACATCTCTCCAGCTGTGATTATTAGTTTGGTCATGATTTCAGTATGAACGTTCAGGCTCCTCCTACACTCAGATGGAGAACATCTTCGTCATTTTTTATCAGACAATCCTTGCAAAATAGCAGGCTGAAAGCCTTGTTAGGCTCGGATTAAAAAAAAAAAAAAAAATTTCTCACAGCACAGGGCCTAGCTGAAATTACCCGATACCACCCTTTTGGACCTGGTCAGGTTCCGCCTCAGCCCCTGAGGCGCTCATCTCCAGAGTACGGTAAAGAGTACCTGACTTCTTCTTTCCCTAGGGGGAGTCTGATCCAGCGGCGGTATGGGTCATCTCTTTCTCCAAGAGAGATTTCTCTCATTCAGACATTTCCTAGACCTAGGCAACTGCCGAGTCTGTTAATCCACCCCCCTTTTTTTTTTTTATCGGGCTTTCTTCTCTTGAGCAGAGCCTCACAGCACCAGAAGCGACTCTGCTTGCTTTAACTTAACAGGCGATATACTCCTTTCTTGACCGAAGGTCAAGTAGGTCTTTTTTCTGAGGTACCTTCTCAAATATTCACACCTTCGGTTCCTGTGCACTGATTCCGTGCCAGTCACTCACAAAGCTATCCTCTCCAAGTGTGTCACGGAGTTGTGATGTTTGTTTTTCAGCAAACAAACTAGAATCCTTTCCTACTCCCTTCAGGGAGACCGGAGTGAGTAGTGCCTCACCGCATTGAGTCACTGCCGCTATTCAGTCACTTTCAACGAATGGGTTAGCCTTAACTTGGTCTTGCTGCATCCCTCCTCGATGCAAATTTGCTTTAGAAATCCAGCCCGTTTTTTTCTGTCGGAATGTTTATCCGCAGTAGAGACGTTCTCCCGTACATTTTTCCTCTCTTTCCTGAGTTCAGAGACTGCTGCTACAGTTGTACTCACAGGGACAGGATAATTCCTTTTGGAATATAAAGTGGGTAGGATTTGGTTCTACTAGACCACCACAAAAGGCTTCTAAGTCGTGCTTTGGGCTTCCATCAGGAAGGTTTCAGTGACTGAACGAAACCCGTTCTCCGTGATGGGCTAACCCCATCTGAACCTTCTTGCTCATCAAGTAAGGTGTTCAAGTGCGTCTGGACCTGTTGCTTGTTTTCATCTGCGCTTTTTGGTCTTCCCTTAACCAGTAGACTTTACCCCTGGCTTTTTCAGCTCTTGATGCCCTTTATGTTAGAACAGTACATGTCTTTGACACTATTAATTTTGGTCCTATACCAAATTGTGAGGCCGGGTTCTCACCGCTCTCCTAGAGTGGTTGCAGCTTCCTGGCAGAGTTTCATTTTTGTGTCCTTTACAGTCGTCTGTTAAGTGGTGTCACAACTCAAGCACTTATCTTGTGAACACTATATTCTAGATGCTGTTTACAAGACAGCTCTTTTTATTAGCAGGACTTTCCTTGGCCGTTCTTTCTGAAGTGAACCTTATCTCCTCCACCCTATTCAGGGTTGTTGGTTTTAGCTTGGTACTATCCCACTAGTGTGAATGAGAGATGGAGACTTAGCCCATGGAAATTATGTACTTACTGTAATTATTGATCTTCTTGGACAGTCTCCATCACTCATTCACATGCCCACCCACCATCCCCTGGGTTCACTCGTTCTCTTTCGTGGTCTTCATGATCCTGTGGCTCAGGCTGTGAAGACATTATTCTTTGACCCTTCTTGCAAGGGCCATATGGGCCCTCTCAGGCCCAGAAACTCAAGATTAGTTATTTTCATTAGTTATGCTGCACCTCCTTGGTTGAAAAGATACTAAGGCAGTTGGAGAGGTCGACGCTTTTAGATGGCTTCCACATAGGCATTTAGTTAGTTCACGGTGTCACAGATGCGTACTATCTCATGCCGACCCTTCTGAAAATTTTAGGCCTCTACTTGGTTCTAGCGCCTCCGCACTATCCCACTTGTGTGAATGAGTGATGGAGACCGTCCAAGAAGATCAGTAATTACGGTAAGTACATAATTTCCATTTCTCCAGTAGTAATCTGAATCTAACCATTTGGGGTTTGGCATAATGCAGTCCTGCTCCACGTAAATATAAGTTCACAAGACAGCCACCCACAAATCATTAACCTCTTGAGCTGGGGGCATCTCATGCACTTATTCCTGCATGAATAAACCCTTGTCCCTGACCAGGTGACTTGCAATTACAGAGCAGTGTGGCAAATGCATGTATTTCTGAGTCTGGCAGATTTTTTTAAGAGTCCAAGAAAACCATTTTCAGTCCAAGAGTGGTAAAATACCTCATTTACGTAAAAATGTTGCATGGAAATGTTATTTTAAAAAGTTGAGTTGGGTTGGAGCAGGGCTATAGCCAAGAATTTTAAACTTGCACTCAGAGTTGATAGAACTGTTGCTCTCCCCTCATAAACACAATCCCAAAGATATGCTGTGCCCCCACACAAACATTGCCTCACCCCCGTTTCTGTCAACAATATGTAGTAAGCCAGTGATTCTAATAGATTCATAACGTTTTGTTTTGTCTAACACACACACACACTACCAATCAGACAAATTGTCTGGCTTTTAGTTACAGTGTTTAGGATACACTGTGATACGCCTCTGTACCACATAAAGGTAGACAGCCTTACAGAAGTCCATTCAGAACAGCACTCGCGCATACTTACTTGATTGGGTCACTCACACAGTCATGAGTTCTGAGTTTAGCTCCCACACATCTTCCAAATATTATTCACAAACTCACGCAAAAGCATCCGTGGAGGGGAAAATTGGTTCTTCATGTACATCAGCCTCTGTTTACGTTTGTTGCCCTGGCACGAGACTCATGTTGCCCCTGGATTTTTCCAGTACTCAGCAAAGTGCACTTAGTATGCCTGGCGACACCCATGGGCGGGGGCGAAGTTCTCAGGGGAGCATCCCTTGTTGTGACTCATGCTTAGCCATGTTCTGTAAGGCTGCGAGGGGCGGGGAGTATGAGCAGAGCTGGGCCTTTGGGGAGAGGAGGAAGGATATATCCATTACCAGACAAGCCAGTGGTTGGCAAAGCATCCTAACTAAGGCGTTTACCTTGGTGAGTACCAGGCTTGCTGTCCACTGAATTAAGTTCTGGCTATGGCTGGCTGGGGAGGGGTGGAGAAATTGGGGCCAGAGTGGGATTAAAAAACAAATGTGGATCTTTGGACACTTACTTCCTCTGTTTAAGCTTCTTATCTAAAACACTGGGGTCCTGAGACCCTTACTTTGGGGTTCATGGAAACTCTGCACTTAACTTGAAGCTTAAGCAGACTTGAACATGAACATAAGTAGCTGCATGCTTTTCCACAGCTAGAACCAGAACACACTCCTTAACACTAGCCAAAGAGAGTCATCCACAGATGTGCAAGGTCTTGACCTACACTGGTAGTGGGGCGCCCACATTCAGATCTAGTGCTGGTGTTTGAACTTTCAGCCCTTTCAGGCTCAGTGAGAGCACACGTGCAGTGGCTGGGTGTCTGCACTGGCTGAGATCAGAGATGTAAAGAGCCCTTCCTCAATTCTGAGCTCTGCAAGCTTTTACCAGTCGATACTCAATACATACAGGAGTGTCCGGAGACGCCAGATGTTGAGCATTAGTTAAACCCTGCTCATTGAAAACAGGAGTCGCTCTGTTAAGCTGCAAGCTGCCGTCCACAGAAAGGGGATACTGCAGCGCTAATCCTGACCCTCCAGAGGAGCAGCTCTAACAATGTAGAAAATGGGTAATTAGTGAGGCATCTCCTTAGGCAGGTGGTTTGGATGAGGGCCTGCAGAAATAAAACAAAGAGGCGGAGACAGCCTGGATTAGCCAGACCTCTTAAGGTGGCTCCAGGGAGCTGCCACTGCTAGCTGTGACACAGAATTGTTACACATAGTAACTTTTTGTTTTAATTCAATAAATAAAGATTTCCGTTAATGATAGAATGTACATACAGTTGGTATGTTGAACATCAGCTTTGACTGGTAACTAAAAGCCTTATTGAAAGAAACTTATCATCTTTCTGCAACAGACTGGGTACACCACCAGATAAAAGAAACTCCTGTTGCTCCAGAGCAGGGATAAAGGGTAATGACAGTTACATTCACAAGGGTGCGATGTGCACATATATGGAATCAAAACAAACAGAAAAAGCAAATAAATAAGTGCCTTAGCTGAGATTTGTGCCCAGGCTGCCCGGAATACCATTCTGGTTGTGCTACCAAGGCAGCTAGAAACCTGGGACTCTCTGAGGCACTGAATCCTTTCTCTAATGCACAACCTGCTGCTGCACAGATAATTATATTTACATTCACAAGAGTGCGGCGTGCATATATATGTAATCCACCGCACCCGTGTCAATGAAAATGTAATTATCTGTGCAATAGCAGGTTGTACATTAGAGAAAGAGTACAGTGCTTCAGGGAGTCCCAGGTTTCCAGCTGCTTCGGTGGTGCAGCTGGTAGTACAACCAGAACAGTGTTCCGGGTGGCCTAGGTTCAAATCCCAGATTTCAGACAATGTCTGTTGCTGTGTAACTACAGTAAAGCAGTGTCACACGAGGAACATAATTTAGTATGTGTCTACTGCAAAAGGTGTTCTTTAACAAAATGTTTAACACCTTTGCAGAATCCTGTTTAATTTTCTCTTTACCAATCAAGGTTTTTCTTCCCACCAACATGGCACCTCCCTCATTGGGATCTTTTTTGGTGAGTCACAGCCATCCAGCCCTAACCCCCGTTAGCCAGATTACAGCTGCCTGTACCCCCACAGTCCCCCTCCACATAGCAGCAGGCTGAGTGAGAGCCACCCCCCTCTGATGTGCGTGCACACACACACGCGCACTGACACACACAATCTGGCAGAAAGCTGCTAGGAATACAGTGTGGGATGGAAAGTACTGGTGTCTGTCATTTTGTTTTCTGCCAAGCTTTTGACCTCTTTTGCCCCAGCTCAGATCTTGTTCAGAAGGACTCTTAGCCCAATCACCCATCTTCCCCAGGACTTAACCCCCAACTTCACAACATGCCTCTCATGACAGGGACCCTGCGGCGGGCCCTTACCCCATGGAGCATATTCCAGTAAGTGGGGTGCCTGATTGGTTGTGTCAGGCCTGCAAGGGTCTGGAATCATTCAGCTTTGAGCAGCTATGTTTTTGGCCGATATTTTCTTCCCTTTGGAGTTCCAGCATGTAGTGACACACATGCACTTGCGTGTACAAGGCATGTCTGTGCCCGGGAGCTTCCCTCTGTGTTGCAGCTCAGAACTATGCTGACACCCAGCCCCCATAGCAGAACTGTGGGAACCCCACTCCCTAAGGGAGGACAGTTGTCCTAGAGACGCTGTATCCTCCCTCCCTTCTTTCTCTGGCTATGCCCTGGGAACCTAGGTCTATTCCCAGACCCTGGTTACTGATGTAACTGGTGCAGCAGTGCCGCTGCTCTATTAGTGTCGGTCATTCTGACAAAAGTAGGGATTTTATCTCCCTGTAATGTTGCACTCCTTCCCATGATTCATGCCACAGCCCCTTGGGGTCTCGCTGACATGCAGCTCATCCCATGGGTGGAAGGTAAACCTTCTGGGTTCATACAGCAGGCATGGGCAAAGACACCCAAATCCGTGCCACAGATTCAACAAGAACATAAAAAGACCATTGCTGGGCTACCGGATAATGCAAAAGATATACATTTTATTTACTTACATACTAACCCCCCGGAATGGCAACATTTCACACTGACGCTGTGCTTGCAGGTTGTCCAGTGTCGGTGATATGTTGGCATTCCGGGGGTGGTGGTGGTGTAAGTCAATAAAATGTACATCTTTTGCATTATCCTGCAGCCCAGTAGTGGTCTTTTTTTTTGTTCCTGTGGTGTGTGTAGCCCAGCTTTGGGCATGTGTGTTTCTTTAGATCAACTGCACTGAGGCACCACTCATTTTTTCTTGTTGCTTGCACTGTCCTAATTCCAAGGAAACACAGTGCCACCCACCCAATCGAGAGTGCATTGCCACCAGCAGCATTACGTGATCTCTGGGCAGTGATTAGCCAGTGTCTTGGGCGAGCTTCTTTTTTTTTTTTTCATGTGTATATGCCCCTCTCTCCGCCGGCCACCTTCTGCTTCCCACCTGCCCAGTCTCCATCACCCACCATCCCTGTGACTTACCTGGCTACAGTTAATCCCCTACAGATTGCCCCCCTTGGTGGGGCCAGAGGAGAGAGTTCCATCCTCCCACCCCCAGTGACCACATCCAGATATGCTAGAAGCCAGGGCCCTGGTGGTGGTGGTGTGGGGACCATGGTGGGGCAGATCAGTTTGTGAGCTGGTGGTCAGTTTTGGCACTAGCTTGCAAAATATGGTGGTCAAATCAATATTTTAGTGCCATCCTTTTTAAGGAATCAAAAATCACTTTGTAGGCAGGCAGCCATTTAGCCACTAACTTTCAAAATCTTGTTGCCAGACAAAATTTTTAGTGGCCATTGGCCACCTGATTTGTCCCACCATGGTGGGAACTGGGGTGAGCAGGAGCGTCATCCTGCTGATGGGGTGCTTTTTTTTCTCTGTCGCTTCCCTGACCACCCCGACAGACATTGCACACTCTAGCATGCCCTGCAGGAGAGGCAAGCTCCCTGCCCCACCACAGGGGTCACTAAAGTGGTGGAACCTGACGGCATCCTTTCCTCGCTGGCAGCGCCTCCCCAGTCCTCAGGGTCACCCAGCTTGCTTCCCAGGCTCACTTTGAAACCCAGGTTGCCAGTATGGGAGTGCGCAGTGCTACCCACTGGGTCAACTTCTAAACACGGATCCCTGATATAGTAGCGTGTTGGGCTACGAAGGGACCATTAGGCAGCCCCCATGTGTAATTTTAAAGGGATACTGTCCATTTAAAATATGGCTGCCTGGGACAGGTATACACTTTTTTACTTTAACACCTGATAGTGTTTTTTACATTAACACTTAAGTCATTAAAATATACCACCAACATCGTAATCTAGGTTAATTTCAGTTGGCTTCCATCTGTATCCCCCCCTCCTTGGAACAAGTCTGAAAATAGGCAGAATTGCCTAGTTTTCTTTTCCCGGTCAAGAAAAATGAAATAAATAAAACAGCTGTCAGTAGTAGAGAGTCGTACCCATCATTTAAATTTCTTTGTATCCAGGATAGCCCAGCTGAGCTGCACTATTTTGTTTTCAGCAAGTTTCTGCCTTTACCCAGTTTCATGGGTGGGCAGACCGACGTACTGCAAGGTTAAGTGACATGCCCAGGATGACAAAGAATATAAGTGGCTCTGGTGGAATTTGAACCTTGCTCTCCTGGTTCCCAAGCTTTTGCCCTAACCACTAGACCATGCTACAGAAGTGGTCTGAAGAATAATGCATGCCAGACGCACCTGTGCTTGTATCTGCCCCTCCCATTTTACTCTCCTTGACTGCATGTGGTCACCCAGGTGGCAATTGTGCTGCACGAGCAGAAGCCCACCCACAGGTGAGGCGAATTCGGTAGCCAGCTGACCAGTGGCCACTAAATAAATTGGTTTGGCTACCAAATTCTGAAAATTAATGGCCAACTGGCCCATCTGTCTATAAAGTGATTTTCCCCACAGTGGGAGCAATATGGAATAGAATCTTAAAAATGATGGCCACTAAAAAATTTGGTTTGGCTACCTTATTTTGACAGTTGGTAGCCAAACGGCCATAAACCCACAATCTGATTTTTCCAGCATTGCCCACCCACCCACCTAGAGGAGGAGAGCATACTCTGCACTGTTCAGTCCATCTGCTGCCCACCACAACATACCAGGCTCAGAGCATGAACATAGGCTACCAGCTTGGTAAGCAGTACTACCACCACTGTGGGGCCCTGTTTAAAAAAGCAAAAAAGTTGCTGGCCCACCCAGTGGTGCAGAGGCAGCACATCGCACTACCTGAGGGAACCAGGGTCAAAGTGTGGGCCTTGGAATTCTGCTCTGAGTCAGCAGGGGGCCCTAGAGTGTTGCCAGTAAGCAAAAAAAAAAAAAGTTTTTTTTTTTTTTGGTTATAGCTTTTGTTGACCAGGAAAGCAGGACTAGACAACATTACCTATTTTCAATTTTGTGTGACAATTTCCCCCAGTTTACTGACATTAAGTGGATAGTCACAGGTGGCCGCAAACAGGCACGAATGGGCTGGCTCGATATTACAGTGGCTAGTAAGCTCAGAAAGTGACTGCAGGTCAGTGGGATGTGAAGGATTTGTGTGCTTTGCAGTGCACACTCCTCCTCCTGGTGGGGTGATATCCCCCACTGCAGCACTGCCTCCTAATGCTCCAGGGATGGCAGCGCTAGCTGGAATAGTGGTGTTCAGATGATGTTGGTGGGCTGGAATTGATGCATTCCCCAGGTTTAACCCACTTCCATTATGGCCAACTGAGATAGCTGACCTCCATGCCTCCACCCCCACTGGATTTGGTACCCCTCCAACCAAGCAAGGAAAATCTGCTGGAGGGGGTAAGCTCAGTTGCTTTGGGGTTGTTGAGCACCACAGAGATGCTTGGATTGGGTCCTGACCATCCAAAATGGTCAGAGTTCAAGAGTAGTTCGTAATGGAGGCGTTCTGATAGCCCCATGGTTGGAGGGGAAGATAGAATTTAAAAATTAAAAATAAGAGCAGGCAGACCTGTAGTGCAGTATTAGGGGGACCGCTTGCTGTGTTGTCATCCCGTGCTTGTGCCTCGAGCCAGGATTGTCTCATTGGGCTGGCAGAGGTAGCATGAGAGTCTTCCTCAGGATCAGGGTTGGAGGGCCCTGCGTTGATCAGTGCTTGCCCCCTGGTGTCCCATGAAGCATAGTACAGTGGCAGAGCCAATGGATGCCATGAAGATCACTATGCGTAAAATCATGGACGTCACTGATGGCCCTATATGTTGGGGAGGAAGAGCTAGTGGGAGTGTCCTCAAAAATGGATACTGTCAGTGAATGAAACGCCTGCCCTCCACAACACATAAGAACGCAATGGTCTCTGCTCTCTGCAGACTCTGAAGAGCATTCCTGTTGGGCCTGACATCTCTGGGGAGGAGCTTGTCTGGCGTTACACTGGGAGGGCAGTTACCTAGCATCCTGATATCAGAAGGCTTATGCAGCTCAATTCCGAAATGCTAGAAGGCAGAGTATGCCAATATCTGGCAGGTACAACTGAGAAGGGAATTAAATAGAGCTAGAAGCAGCAGTGTAGCCATGGCAGGCCCTCAGACAGCAGCAGTGAAGCCACAGCAGGCATTCAGACAACAGCAGTAGACTTGCAGATAACAGATGTTGTCTGGACATGGATGGAGGCACTGGTTCTAGGCCCCCAGGAGGAAGAAGTAGGTGATTAAAAAAAAAAAAAAAATGAGCAAAGGAGGAACAGGATAAGGAAACTCTCTGCCTTGTAAAAGTGCCACAGAGTTGCTTCAGGTCACAAACTGGCTGCAGAATCTGGTGCACTTTTTGAAGTCACTGGCCTGGAAACATGGTGGTAGCGCTACAGCTTGCCACACTGGTGACCCAGATTTGGGAGTGGACTCAAGGTGCTTGGGGTGAGAGGTTCAAGCATACGAAGGACTGCTTTCCTCTGTAGTGGTGGGTTGGTAGCACTTCCTATCATTTAGCAGAGGCTGGTTGTCCATGCAGTCGGGAGGCTCAGAACGGTGTGAAATGATGACAGATGCTGTTTGTCATTGCTCACTGATGTCCCTGGGACAGAAACATGGAGGAAAAGTCCCTTGTCAGATGGGATGATTGACATGCCCCCACCACCACCACCACCACAGGCCTGGCATCACCAACTAGGCACCCAGTCGGATCCTGCTTTTGAGACACAGAGCAAGCCCCGCCGACCCCACCATAAAGAGTAAGTCGTAAGAAAACAGGAAAGTCTTACAGTCTCTTAATTTTACCCCCTGAAATTGGGGAGATTTTCTTCATGTCCTAATATAGTGCCAAACTGACAAAAATGGCAGAAATGCAGAGCTAAATTCATTAATAGGGCATAAGAAACTGTTTGATTTTGCTGATTGGTGGGAGGCATTGGAGTCATGCCATGATATGATGCAGGGTGGGAATGTAAAAAATGGGCAAAATCAGGGACACTCCATGAACAATAGAGCCTTGGAAGGTATGTAGGTACTTATAGTATGTTAGTCCTCTTTCTGATTATATGGCTCCCTGGATATGCGTGGACAGAAACAAACCAGAGATGCCTAGTCAGCACATGGACAGAGCACCATTTCCTGTCTTACAGTTAACCTGTCTGGGGTCTCAACCAATCAGCATAGCCAGCTTTTTTTGTTTGTGCTTGTTCCTAAGTATTGAGGTGATGGCAGTACCGAAGCCGACCGATGAAAATAAGACAGCCTTTCAGAGCTTTCTGCCTTTATTAATGTGCAGCTTTCTTGGGTTAGAGTGTGGGCCCTGTTTTACAAATAAATGTTCCAAGTTCCCCATCCTTGAAGGAAAATTCACTTGTCATACCAGGAGGTGTACATGTTGAAGGCAAGTGGCAAACAGGCGGATTTGCCTATCCCCACTGTGACTTTATGACTGTGTACTCATTTTCCACGGGGTTTGGTTAAGTCTTTATTCTGTCTGCCTTTCAGGTGGAATTTAACTCATTTGCTGTTTTTGAAAGGACAAGTCACTGTGGGGCCATATTGAGTCTCAGCCAAGATCTGTGAATAACCCCCCCCAACCCCCCAGCTGTTCCCATTGGCCAGAGGGGTTTACTTGGCTTCAGCGTTGCTATGGTGATGTGTCCGTGACGACTGGGCTTTATTGTTTCCCTTGCTAATACCCTTAACAGCGTAGTGGCCCCACTGGCTGAAGGGAATTAGCAGCACGCTTCCAAAGAGAGTTTCTCATTAAGCGCTGTCAGACTACGACATCCAAAAAAAACAACAAATTTTGCAGTCAAATCGCTTCCTTCCACAGGCTTTTTATCTTCAAGTATTGTTCATGATTGTCTTTGTACAATTTATTTACTCAGGATGTGCAGGTAAGATCCAAGTCCCGTTTATTTTTATACTGCATTTGGGACCCCCTTCCCCTAAGCCAACTAACCCTACTTCTCTTCTTCAGGTTTTGCACTGTGCTGTTGGCGTTCCCTCAGCCCCATCAGCTGCTCCCACCTCCGTTCCAGCTGGTAGATATCTACATGAAACAGAGCCCAGTAGTACTAATGACCATTATACAGATGGCTCTATGCACATAGGTTTTCCTGGCGTGTCCTCCCCCAACTTGCATACTGTGTGACCCTGAGCAAGCCAGTTAACTTTCTTGTGCTCTCAGGTCACACCTGTAAACAAGCTTTCAGCTTAGTGTGTCTCTTCTGGTAAAAAAAAAATAAATAAAGTCCCTCCCCTGCCCCCCATGGCATAAACAGTGTTTATGTTAGTCTTGGTGTCACAGCATCCCTACGGCGAGAGACCAAATCTCTGGCCCAGTTGCAGGTACACCAGCTACCTCTGCCAGGCATGTCCCCTGATTCAGCAACCCGAGTCCACTCACAAACTCAGACTGCCAGCACGGCAGTGCAGTGTGTGGTCACTGGGCCTTCAGGCAGCCAAACCAAATCCCTTTTTCAGTATGAGCTCTTGCTTCTAACCTATTACACAGCTGCATGGATTTGTGGATGGGAAGGTCAAGTAACTTGTACAGGTTCACACCCCAAGGGTGGGTGGCTGCGGTGGGCTTCATACCTGGAGATCTCCTGTTTCACAAATCATTGTTCGAAACACACGCCTGGACCAGTGGCATGGCAAAGGTGTGTTACACTGCCACCTGGGAGATTGGGGTTTGCATATAATTCATTGACACCCATGCTGGTGCCAGCTGGGGATGCAGCACATCGAGTAGGTGAGGGTTTGGTTCCCAAGACAGGAGTGTATAAGTCACCCAGCATTCGTACACCCCAACCCCGCTGGCCGTTTACAGTGCGATGTTGGTGTCTGCTGTACAGGCAGCCACTTGCCCACACTTGCCTGCTGACAGATGAGTGCAGCCATAGTAGCTATAATCATGGGGTGGAGGGCAGGAGGAGCCAAGGACGAAGAAAATAAGATGGCACAGCTACTGGTTAATGGGGGAAGATGGTCATACAAAACCACAGAGAGCAGCCATTACATATGGGTCTGCAAAGAGTGGTATAGCTATCACCATACAGCTGCACCAATGCACCAGAATCTCAGACCCAAAGGGGCTTCCCCAACCCTGGGTGAGGTGAATCAGTCTCCATCATTCATCTATAGACAAACAGTGAATAGAGGGGTTAGGGTAACATCTCATCAAAGTGTTGCAGACTGTTTCCTGCATAAATTGCATGGTCCTGGGTTTGAATCCCGCACCTGCAGATCAAGTGGGGGTCAAACATCACAGCAGTGGCTGGCCAGGAAGTGCCACCATGGGTACCAGGCTTTTGTGTAAGAGCCCCGAGTCCCACACTGCTCCGCTCTGGGGCGGAGTGGACTAAGTGGAAGTCAGGACTTCAATTGAAGCGGCAAGTCACACAGCATTCAAGACACTACCTCAACCCTCCAGCTGACTGACCAAGCAGCATCAGCTCAGCTGGGAAGGCCTGCCCTCTTATCTGGAAGAAGGTTGCAACCTTGACAACTTCTGCCAGTGGGGTTGGGAACAGCAGGGAAAAGAGACAAAAACAAGGAGGGAGGTAGGGCATCATAGTAGGATACTGAGTTCCCTGATCAGGATGGACCAGGGAGGAGGCTAGAGGAAACTGGAAGGAAAGAGGAAGAGCATCCCACAGTTTGAATCAGCCTACGCCACTGGAGTCTGTATTAACAGAGCACTACTGAGAGCAAGAAAAACTCCCGGCTGTACAGCAGCTCTGCCATTACCAGAGGGTGGCACTGCAGGATCTGAGCAAAGGCTGTTTGAGTGATACAGTGGGAAGGGATTCAAGGCATTGAGTGTGGGAGGGATCGGAGATAATTATGGGGAAACCTGAAGTGATCTTCTTCAGTATTTCTGGGCCTGGGGTGAAGCTTGAAGATTTTGTACATGGAAGCGAGCTACTGTAAAGTACTGATCGTGTTGATAGGGGAGGGGTTACATCTGGGTTATCTGGCCACGAGAAAAAATGTAAAGATACTTTGTACCATTTTTCTCCCTTTTCCTCTGTTATATATCTCCCTAACCCCTTTTCTCTGTCTCTCTCATTTTCTGTTTGCAGGAGTACATGGTATACCGTCAACACACCTACATGCGCCTTGACGGATCATCAAAGATCTCCGAGAGACGGGATATGGTGGCTGATTTTCAGAGCAGGTGTGTGGCAAAGTTTCCACATTTTGGTTGTAGTGCGGTGTTGGGTGCTGAGTACAGTCCCCCCGTGATCAGCTTGTTTACCCCAGGAAGAACCAGCTAGCAACAGTGTGTGTGTGTGTGTGTGTGTAAATATATATATATATATATGTATAAATGTATAAATATATAGAGGTATGAGTATAAATATTTATACAAACATATTTATGTAGAGAATAAATTATAGCAAATTATGGTATGCAAGGAAATAATATAATCGAGGGGTCGGACAAACCATAAAGTTGCAAGAGTAAAGGGCGAGTGGCCTTTATGAGCGTGTTTGACCCCAAGATCGTGTTGTTTGACGAGTATGCTATACTTTGCTGTCTTTTAGTTTATATAATACATTAGTCTGGACACTTTTTGTTGCATGCTGTGTTTTACCACAGTGTAGTTATTTTCCATTGTGCAGTGGTTTGTATTAGTGTTTTTCTGTAGTTCAGTTATTTTCCATAGGGTAGTGGTATGTAACTTTAAGAAGGTACCCTCTGTTTTTCCATAGTGTAGTGGAACTGCCATTTTTGTCCCAGTAAAGTTTCCATAGTGCAGTTGCCTCCTATAAAAGAAGGGGCAGTTTTGGTCTATTTTTCCATGTGTTGTTTGAGGAAGCAGCTTGATAAGAGGCAGAATGGAAGAGAGCAGTAGAAGTGGATGGTAAGTGATTTGGGAGGGGCTGACTTTGTGCAGTGTAGCTCAGGCAAACTTTTTTATGCAGCTTAAGTTTGTTTTACATGCATGTGGCTGTTTAGGAAGTGATTTAGAGCAACAGCAAAAGGTTGCGATTTCAGCGGGGGCAAATTCCTGCAGTATAGCGCTTGGGACAGTTTCTTTACACAGGTTAAGTTTGTTTTACATGTGCAGAGGAATAGCCACGCTTGTAGCCTGAAGGCCTAGGCCTTCATTTGGTTTCATACATTTTAACCACATATGAACATGCCAGCAAAACAGACCACTTGGTCTATCTAAGTCTGCTTGAGTGTGCAGCCAACACCTCTAGCTCTGTAGCTGCCCCACCCTCCCTTTTGTCATCCCACTGCCACCCCCCACCTCACTCTCCCTGTTCCTGTCCCATTCCCTTTGAAGTTGTTAACAGATTTACATGATACCATCCATTCTGTAGGGTGTTCCATTTTGCTACCACCCTCTCTGTGAAATAGTGTCTCCTCATTTCCTTCCTAAAACTTCCCTCCTCTATTCTTAGCCCGTGCCCCCTGCTGACCCTCCCCCCTTAACTTAAAGACCCCATCTGCCCCATCCTTATTGATTCCCCTCAGATACTTGAATGTCTCTATCATGTTCCCACTGTCCCTTATATCCTCCAGGGTGTACGTATTCGGGTCTCCCAGCCTGCTGTCATAGTCTGTCCCCTCCCTTCCACATATCATCTTTGTTGCCCTCCTCTGCACCCCCTCCAGTAGCCTGATATTACGCTTTAAGTATGGCCTCCAAAACTGCACACAATACTTTAAGTGCGGCCTTACCAGTGACCTGTAGAGGGGCAAGATCACCTCTCTTCGCCTGGATGAAAACCCCCTCGCTATGCACCCCAGCATTTTGTTCGCTTTTGCAGCTGCTCTCCTGCACTGGGCAGTGTTGTTCATGGTCCCCTTTATCAATGCCTCTAGGTCCTTCTCCTCCTCCTCAGTGATCCCCACCCAGTCAGTATTCTCTCCTTGGGTTCTTCACCCCAAAGTGCATTACCTTACACTTCTTTGAATTGAACCCCAGCTGCCACCTCTCTGACCACTCCTCTAGCTTGCTTAGGTCCCCCTGCAGCTGTTTCCATCGCTCCTCTCCATCCACCACTGCTCACCACCCTGTGTGCAATGTCTGATATGAAGAGCCCAAACAAGACTGGCCCCAACACATAACCCTGTGGCACCCCACTCGTCACCGGCCTTGGAGTTGACATCTCCCCTCTCACCACCACCCTCCATTTTTGCCCCTACCCCTACACCAGTTAGCTTCCACCCCAAGCTGGCCATGAGGCACTGAATCAAAGGCCTTGCTGAAGTCCAAGTAAGGAACATCCACTGCATGACCATTATCCAGTTCACCTGTCAACCAGTTGTAGTGATGTATAAGGTTGGTATGACAAGACTTCCCAGAAACAAACCCATGTTGCCTCACATCCTGGAGGACATTGTCCTCCAGGTACAACACCAGTCTTTCCTTTAGTATCATTTCCATGAGTTAATACACTATGGAGGTGAGACTTGTCGAACAATAATTACCCGGTTCGTCCCTTGGCCCGCTCATGTGTAATGGTACTACATGTGCCATCCTCCAGTCTAGTGGCACACATCCTGACTCCAGTGAGGTGCTGTACAGATCCGTCAGCAGCTCCGCCAACACCTCCGCCATCTCCCTCAGCACCCTGGGGTGGATACCATCCAGCCCTGGTGCCTTGTCTACCTTCAGTGCCCTCCGTCCCTCTAGGACTCTACTTGCCTCAATTCTTCCATCTGTCGCCTCCTCTCCCCTGTCCCCACCCTCCCAACCCATGCTGGTGGTGGTCCAGTCTTTTCTTCCATGAACACTGAGCAAAAGTATTTATTCAGTGCTTCTGCCTGCTCTTCCCCCTTTTCTGTCCACTTCCCACCCCTTTTTAGCCTCACTGTTGTGTCCTTGCACTTCCTTTTCTCCCTGTTGTATCTGAAAAAGTATCTCTACCCCCCCCCCCCAATTAATTCCCTGCGTTAATCTCAGCTCCCTCTGGGCCTTGGCTTCTCTCACTTTTCTGGTCACCTCCCTGGACCATCTTGCATATTTCTCCATATCCACTTCCTTCCCCGTCCTCCTAAACCTCTGGTACGCCACTCGTTTTTCCCTCACCACCTCCACAACCTCGCTGTTCGACCAGCATGGTTTTCTTGCTCTGCTCCTCTTACTCTGTGCATTGGTGCAAGCTTCAGTTGCCTCTGTAACCCCCCCAATTAATAATATCCCATTTCTGCTCCACGTCCATCTCCTGCCTTATGCCCTCCAGTTTCCCTTTCAGTACTTCCTGCATCCTCCCAAAGTCCGCCCGCCTGAAGTTTACCACCCAAGTAACTGATTTCTCTGGCTCCCTGCACATTGTGATATTAAACCATTCTGTTTGGTGATCGCTGTTGGTTAATGGGTCCTCTACCTTTATTTCAGTGTCAGTGGCTCAGTAGGTAGCACACTCGCCTCTGAGGCCAGGAGATTAGAGGGCTGTGGGTTCAGTTCCCACATCTGGCACTTGGGTTAATATCCCAGTACTGACACTGTAGTGCAGCATGAGAGGGATGCTGCACTTCTGAGGTGCCGTCTTTCGGATGAGACGTTAAACCGAGGTCCCATCTGCCTGGATTGGTGGTAGTTCAGGTGGATGTTAAAGATCCCATGGCACTTATCGACAAGAGTAGGGGAATTTTCCTGGTGTCCTGGTCAAATTTCCCTCATTCACTAAAAATACCACCAACAGCTTAATCTGGTTCAAAGTCAGTTGGCATTCATCTGTATCCCTCTCCCCTGGGTCGTGCCTGAAAATAGGCAGGATTTGTCTAGTGCACTTACCCGGTCAACAAAAACTAAATAAATAAATTTCCCTCACTGCCTCCCCATTTGACAATACCAGATCTAAAGTGTTCTTTAGCCTAGTAGGTACAGTAACCAACTGTGTCACGAGACCCTCCTGGATCATGTCCAGGAGCACTTGCTCCCTAGCACTGGAGGTGACCACAATGCTCCAGTCAACCCCCAGCAAGCTGAAATCTCCCACGACGACCACCTTCCCTTTTCTACATACCTTTTTGATTTTTTCTGCCAACTCCCTGTCAAACTCCTCAGACTGGGACAGCAGGCTGTATACCACCCCAAACCTCAGTTTCCTACCCCTTGAGTCTAAAAGCTGCAGCCAGATTGCCTCTGTTTTCCTTTCTTCTCCCTCATCCGTTGTGCATTCGATCCTGTCCCTCACATAGACTGCCACCCCACCCTCCCCTCCTTATGGTCCTTCCTGTATAATTTGTATCCTGGGATTGCCAGATCCCAGTCCTGGTGCTCAGTTGCCCACGTTTCTGTGACAGCTGCAGTATCCACTCTCCACACTGCTAAGAGTGCCTGTAGCTCAGCGGATTTGTTTCCTAGGCTTCTTGCATTCAGTGAGACCACCCTTCACAATGCCCCCTTCCCTTCACTAACCTCCATCTCCTCTCTTCTACTCCTTCCTTTTTTGGCCTCCCTGAGTCCTTCCCTGCAAGCCGGGGAACTCCACTCTATCGGATCCTTGCGTACCTGCTGTCCACTTGCCACCCCCCTATCTAGTTTAAATCTACCCTTGTCGCAGTATACCTCCCCAGTCTTTGCTTTAATACCTCCTTCCCCTCCCCACTCAGGTGCAGCCTATCCCTTGCAAACAGATTGTCATCTCAGGCACTGCCCCAGCCGCCCACAACCCCATACCCCCTAGTTCAACAGCATTCTACCAACCACGTGTTCAACTCTCTAATCCTTTCCTTTCTCAATGTGCTTTTGCAGGGTACTGGAAGCACTTCCAAGAAGGCCACAGACTCCCCAGTCTCCTCGCACAACCTTCCCACTTCCTCAGTCCTCTCCCTTGTTAACGCCACCGTTTCTCCCGCTAGGTCATTTGTCCCCACATGTACCACAATGTGTGGTTTCCTCCTACCCCTCTTTACACAGCTTAGGATTGCGTGTCCTGCCATGTCTGCCTTTAATCTTGGTATGGACTCCACCCATATCCGACTGTGCCTCTCCCCTTTGCTGCCCCATCTGATCCCCTTGAGTATGGAGACCCCCAACAGCAGTACACCCCTCTCCTCTTTCCTTGTGCTCATCGCCACCCCCCTTCCACCCAGGTTCTCATTTTTGGAGCCACTCAAGACTGTGTTTTTACCATGTGCCCCAGTGTCTTCCCCCTTGTCCCTCCCAATTAAGACCCCTCCTCTTGTTTGACTGCCAACCTCCCTTTCCCGCCTCACCTCCTCCCTCTCCCTCCTCACCGAGTATTATCCCTCTCCCTGTCACCCCATGTGCAATCTCTCCACTAGTAATGCCCCTCACTCTCTACTCTTTGTGAGTGTTATCCCTTGTGCAGTCACCTCCTGCATCCTCTTTCCCATGTGTTGCTAGTAAAGTAAACATGTTCCCTATCCCCTTTGCCTTACTGTATGCATTCTCCTCCCTCCTGCTGCTGCTCCTCTTTTTCTAGGTTCTACTAGAGTCCACCCTTCATCAGCAGGCTTCCTGTCTAGTTTGCCCCTCCCCCCTCGACCCACTGTTCCTTCTCTGTGGTGCCCCCACAATACTCTCAGATGTCAGCCCTCCTACTGACACAATCCTCCCCTCATTCCTCAACCTCCCCAGCTCCCTGCCAAGCCACCAAACCTCTTCCTCGAGCCTCCTTAGCCTGTGGCATATTGGGCACCCTCCCAGCCTCCACAGTATATTCATTTGCATTGCTCCCTCACGACCATTGCACCCAACGATCCTATACATGGTCCACACTACTTATGCAGCCTTTCCACAGTAACTAGCCCTACAGCAAGTAGAATTAACTAATCCTAACCCAGCCTCTAACAGAAATGTTAAGTTTGTTTTACATGCCTTAACTCAGCCAGCCATGGATACCAGTATGTCCTAAACAGCATGTACCTCTGCTTGGGCCTTCAGTTTCTCAAATCCCAGGTACTCTCCTGATGTGTGTGACTGTTTGTTTGGGATGTGATATGGAGGCAGCAGTAAAAGGATTGGTAATGATTTGGGGGAGCTGATATCGTGAAGTTAAAGATAGGGTCATTTTTCTTTTTGCAGGTCTGTTTCTTTTTTTTGCAGAGGCTGTAGTTGGAGAGGCTGTAATGTAAGCAAAGTGAAAGGCAGCCATTGATGGAGCGAGAGGTAGTGAATGAAAGGCGTGACATCTGTGTGCAGCTAGTTTGAATGCCAATGTTTCCAGTGCGAGCTTTCCTCTTGCATTCCCCCTGCCTCAAGCAGCAGGAGCTCCGCTTCCTCGATCATGGTTCATGGTGCTGTCAGTCTGTGCAGTACTGGGGAGATCTACTTTACATGGTTTACGCGGTTTTGTAAGGTGGAAGAAGGCCATAAGACCCATCGAGTCTACCCCCCCCCATGCCATTGTTGGACAATTGTCTAGTTAAATAAAATATAACTATCCACATTTTTCTTAAATTGATCAATAGTGGGTGAATTCACTACGGATTGTGGCAATTTGTTCCATAGTTCGGTTGATCTAAAAAAAAAAAGAAAAACTTTTTGTGTTTTGCTGCTTTTGGAACAAAAAGCTGTTGGTTGTGACATCTAAGTTTTGCTGGTTTAGTAGCAAATATTATCCCACATTCCTTCATCAATTGTTTTTCATTGATAATTTTATATAGTAGTAACAAATCACCTCTCTTGTGTCTGATCTCCAAACTATACAAATTTAAGTGCCTACATCTGTCCTCGTAAGGCAGATTTCTCAGATTTGGAATTAATTTAGTTGTCCTCCTCTGCACGCTCTCCAATAGCTTTTTATCCTAAGTCAAATAAGGTGCCCAAGTGAGGTCTAATATATGAATTGTATAGGGCAATAATGCATGGATCTTATCCGTGTCAATCTTCACCACTCATCACTACTTGGGTATAGCTCACTGGAGCTAGGACCCCACGGGAGACTTTTTTTTTTTTTTCCATGGGAAGAGTCGATGGCGGGCTGGCGCCGCCCCTGAGACCAACATTCTGCATGGCGCTTGAGGGTTGGCAGTTAGCCGTTGTCGACTCCGCTCCAGCCCCAGTTCTTTCTCTCCCGCCATTGAGGGAGGATCCTGCGTCCGAGACTGAAGAATTTTCTGCGACCTAGTCCGTCGTGTGTTAGTGTTGCGTCGGTTCTGACCGTCTGCTCGACGTCGCTTCTATGACTCCGGTAAGATCTTTCCTTTTTGTAAAGCGGTGTCAAGTACTGTGTTTTATTTAATTTTCCATCTGGTCGGGTCTCATCCGGGGGGCATGAAGGGCGTCCCCTCCATGCGTTGGTGCCCCTGTGGCTGCCTTTATTCCGTAACGGACCAGCATGACCGTTGCCTCTCCTGCCTCGGCCCTGGACACGATATGGATAACTGCGATATCTGCTTCTCAGTGGATCACCGTGTCATTGAGATTCTCGTGTGGAAAGTCGGACATGCACCGCTGACTTTCAGAGGACGGATTCGCAGTCATCAAGCCAAAGTCAGGTCTCTCGGCCCTTCCTCTGGGTCCCCTCCTGGACCTATACAGCCCGCGGAGGAGGGAACCTCCGCCTCGTCTAGCCTTGCCATGGCGGGGGTTTCTTCCACGGTGCAGGAGGCACCACCCTGGCAGTCGCTAGTTCGGTAGAGGAGGCTCCTCTGTGTTGGCGTTTCTGTGCCTCAGGACCAGATCGCACTGTCCTCTAGGTCGCCTTTTGGTCCCGACGCCATTCAGGCCAGGCTTGGAGAGCAACGCCGCCTGTTCTCACCATCACACCTCGATTCTGCTTGCAGTGTCGGGCTTCCAGCGTGTTGGGGTTAGTAGTTTGGAGTTTTCTGGGCCTGGTTCTGGTCTTGGCGCTGCTGGCGACGCCGGGGCAGGAGCTAGGGCCATCTCTGTCCCTGGCATCGCCTGCGGTGCCAGGGACAGACTCGGTGTCGCAGTTGGTGTCGAGCCTGCCTTCGCGGCGCCGGGCTCGGTGCTGGGCCTGCCTTCGGTGTCGCTCATGGCGCTGGGGTAGATGTTGGCGCCGGGCACGGTGCCGCTTTGGATTTGGCTCTCAGTGGTGCCGGGGAGCAGTCTGGAGCCATGCTCAGGGTCGGGCCCAACTTGGCGCCGGGGAGGGTGTCGGTGCCAGGCGTGGGGCTGTACTGTCCTCTGCTGCTGTTGGGGGCTTTGAATCTCAGGGTGCATGACCTCGGGGGCCCAGGAACTGGAAGAGCCTGTGGAGTGGTCTGGCATCGGACCTTGGAGTCTACCTCTTCGGAGGTGGATTCTGGGTCTGATCTGGACCGACTTCCAGATTCTTTGGGATCTTCGGATCCTTCTGTCTCCAGCACCTCAACCCCCACTCTCCCCCCTTCCGTAATTCAGCTCTCACCGGTAGACCTCAGGGTCAGGGTGTCTGATCAGCCTGCGGTGGCCCCTGTGGCTACTGCTGAGCAGCCTGAGGTCACTGGTGAGGCTGTTTCTTCAGTTGACGTACCCCCGATGTGTTTGGACAGTCAAAGTTTGGGGCAGCCCAGGGCACATCAAGAGGGGAGGGTACAGTTCCATGGGTGGACGGCTCGGAGCCTAGTCGGGGATGCCAACTGCCTAGGTTAGTGGCAAAGAGGACGAGGTCCCTCTCCAAATCCAAAGGGCTGAGAGAGAGAGAGGTGTAGTGCAGCGAGCCCTTCCTAGGTCCCAGCCGGGTCCTGGTAGGAGCCGTAGTGCAAGCCCTCACCTTTCCCTGATGGAGTCCGTGAGGGGGACTTCTACTTCTGAGGTCAGGGGCCATCCTTCTGGACTCGCACAGTCCCAGTCACCTCATGGGGGGATTTATTCCTTGTGGCACAGCTCTGACCATTCCAACCCAGTTGAACGGCTGTTAGTTGCAGCGACTTTGGGTTCCCCCTCCTTGTGAAGGGTTTCCTGTTGGCCTCCCTGCCCTGACAGAGACCATTCTTCTGTTGCCAGGAGCCTACCCTCAAGCTTCTGTCTCCATCCCTGGTAGTCCCAGGTATTCTTGGCCCTCACGGGCCTCTTACTTGGGAGCAATTCAGAGGATCACCTGCAGTTTTTCCCACCTACCTCCATGTCCTGGACCAGCAGGTTTTTCACCATGCCCCCCGTGCAGCAGACCCCTGAACTGTAGAGCTCATCTTCCTCCTCTTCTCCCTCTATTGAAGGAGAGGAACCATCGGTCCACATATCCCCAGCATCTGATCTGTGCTCCTATCAGCACTTCCTTGTGAGGATGTTGGACGAGCTCCACCTGACCCCCGTACCTATAAGCAATCCCGAGCATGTGATGTGTGCCTTCTTGGGTGAATTCAATGCGGCCCACTTGGTGGCTCCCGCCTGGCTGATTCCTTTTCAGAAAGCATCGCATCGGCTCTGGCTACATCCCTTCTCCTCTGTTTCAGCCCCAAGGGACTTAAGCCAGCGGTATTGCGCTCCCCTGGGGTCTCCAGGTTCTCTGCCTCACCCCCCTTCAGGGTTGACCTCCCTGGACACCCCCTCAAGGCCTCGTGCCCCCTATCATGACTGCCATCCAGATTTGGACTCTGCGGACTTTGTTTTCTGGGGGAGACGAGTGTTCTACTCGGCACAGATCTCCTTATCAATTGCAGCACATCAGGCCCACTTTGCAGCCTATGACAGGTTCTTGTGATCCAGGCTTGGGCAACTCCTAGCTTTGATGCCTGATTCAGAGGAAACCAGGCAAGCCATCGCCCTTTCTGCGCGGGGCCTGGAGCTAGCAGGGCACCATGCAAGAGCATCTTATGATGCCAGTGAGGTAGATTCCAGAGTGGTAGGGACAGCGATCTGCCTTCAGTGGATGGCGTGGCTTCACCTATCCCGGTTGTCACCCCTGGCCTGGCGTAGGGTGATTTACTCCGCCTACCGGAGAACACATCTCTTCTCCCAACGGGTGAGACGGCAACTTTCAGGGCATCTTCCTTCCCCCACGGGGGATCCCTGTCTCACCCAGACCAGTCTCAGGCCTACCCAGGCCTGTAAGGGTTCTCTCCTTTAGTGTCTCACCCACTGGAGGCTAAGGGACCTAGTCCCTTAGGGTGTTCTGGGTACCCCCCCCTTCAGTACTCACCCAAGTAGTGATGAATCGTAAAGACTGACACAGATAAGATATGAAAATTACGTACCTACCATAATTGTTGATCTTTCTGTGTGTCTTCACCATTCATCACTAAATCCCACTCTCCTTCCCTCTGGGCCTCAGTCTCTGGACTCCTCCCCGTCCCTGCCAGTCTTTCTTTTCCTTCCTCTCCTCTCCCTTGTGTGTAGGTGGGAGGGGATTGTGGAGATGCACAGGTGTAAACCCTTAGCTTTTTTGAGTTTGGAGAAAGACCCTTCCCGGTCCCCCCTTTCCAGATGGGTTTTGGAATGGAAGGAGGGTCATGTTTCCCCCTCTTCTATATTTTGGTTATTGGTGACCTCAAATTGAGGCCACATTGTTTCTTGAAGCCTCTGGGTGTTAAAATTGTTTTCCTTCTTAATTTGGTTGGGGGGGAGGGGCGGAATTGAGACGCAACCTCAGCCTGCACTCCTTCTGGGTGGTCTTCAGACCCTCACTGTGATTTTCATTCTGGAGCCATCCTTTATAGTCCCGGTCTGGACCTTATCCCTGAAAAAAAAAAAACCCAAAAAAACATTGTGCATCTCTGCTTCTGAGGGTGCGCTGCTCGTCCCCCCCCCTTTTCCTCCTTACCCTTTTCCCCCTCCTCCTTCCAGAGATTGAGGCCCCCTCTCCCCAATTTCCTTTTCTAAGTCTCCACCCTCTGTCGCCTTAGTCGTTTATTTCTCCTTTTGGTTTATTCATCCTTTCCTTTTATCTATCCCTTAGGCTGTCTTGCCTCATCCCACCCTCCCTTCCGTACACTCTCCGGCGTGTCAGAACTGGGGCTGGGGCGGAGTTGACAATGGCTAACTGCCAACCCTCGAGCGCCACGTAGAACGTTGGTCTCGGGGGCGGCGCCAGCCCTACATCGACTCCTCCCATGGGAAAAAAAAAAAGTCTCCCGCGGGGTCCTAGCTCCGGTGAGCTATACCCAAATAGTTATGAATGGTGAAGATACACAGAAAGATCAACAATTACAGTAGGAACGTAATTTTCATTTTCTGTCTAATAATAAATGCTTTTTTGAAGGAATTCAGAATATAATTAGCTCTAGTAGCAATTAGTCTACAATGGTTTCCTGAGAGTAGTTGATTGTTAATTAGAATGCCAAGATCTTTTTCTGTCTGAACTTTTTTTAAACGTTTGTTATTAAGCTGGTAATCAGAATTCCGGATCTTCCCTTGTCAATCTTCACCATTCATTACTGCTTGTGTTAGTGTTGGAGGCGCGCACCCACTACGGGAGATTTTTTTTTTGGAGTCTGCTCCAACGGCACCTCCCACGAGAGTGACACGCTGCATCTTGCGCGAGGGGCGGCCTTTAGGTGCCACAGACTCCTCCTCCATCTCAGTTCTGTTTCTCCCACCATCAAGGCTGCACCTGCTCCACAGTAGTATTACAGTTTTCTAGGCCTAGTTGTCATTTGTCGACGCCGTATTCAGACTTCTCCTTCATCCTGCCCTTTTCTCGACGTCATCACTGGTAAGACTGTTCTGTTTTTTTCTCTATTTTTCGACACCGCCGAGAGCTGTGCCTTTTTGCCTTAATTGTTTTGCATCATGTCAGGTTTGCTGCTCCTGTGGCCAGTATTTTTCCGTCACAGACCTGCATGATGTTTGTCTCTGTTGCCTGGGACCCAACCATAATATGGATGCATGCAACGCCTGTTTCTTGATGGACCCTCACATCTTGGAAGGCCACGCATTCAAGATCGGCAAGGCTCCGCCGACTATCGGGGGACGGTGCTGCTCCAGGGATTCCCAGGTAAGGTCTCTAGACCCTTCCTCCGGGTCCCCTCTCAGGCCTATACAGTCTGGAGCGGAGGAGGCCTCCTCATCTTCTCTTGCCAAAGAGGAGGCTTCTTTCGCGGTGTCGGAGGAATGCCGGGGGTCTCTCCTGGGGCTGCGGTGGAGACGCAGCCTTGGCAGTCACCTCCTCGGAGGTGCAGGCTCCCCCAGTGTCGAGGCCCAGGTCTGCTGGGCCTGGCATCGGTGGACCCTCGACGCCGCCTTCTGGCGCTGTTTTGGATCCCGGCGCCAGTGATCAAGGTAGCGCCGTTTGCGGCACCATGTTGGCTCTCAGCACTGCCTGTGGCCCATGGATCTGGTTGGCTCTTCTTGCGGTGCCGAGTCAGGTCTCAACACCGAGGCGGTGCCGCAGGCCTGGCCGATGCCATTGGGGAGTGAGGGCCAGGTTTCGGCATTGCGGGGGGGGGGGATCTGGGGCCGTCCAGTGCCGCCGTTCGCGGTGCCGTTTCACTGGAGACCCCCGGGGTTGCCAGTATTCTGGTCCAGCTGATCTCTTCCTCGGAGGAGGATGATTCAGATGTGGACCCATCCTGGCACCCTGACTCTTCGGAGGCCTGGAGCTGGCAAGACACCAAGCAAGGGCATCTGAGGCAGAGGGAGGGGCTGTCCCTCCTGGGGGGGTTGTGGCAGCTACCAATCCCGGTGTTACTGCACCTCCTCGGGGTGTGGTGTCGCTGGGGTCGAGGAGGAGGGCGTTCTCGGAGTCCGGGGGGTCGAGGGACCGGGTTGAGGCACCTCGGTCTTCACCTGCCACCCTTCGGGGGGCTTGTAGGAGCCGTAACGTCGGGCCCATCTTTCCCTCTCGAGCCCCAGGGACCCTTCTGGTGGCGTTTCTGTAGGCTGCCCTTCTGGACCCATGCAGCCCCAGGTTCGTCACAGGGGAGGATCCTCTACTAGGCTCTTTCAGGCTTCGCATCCCCAGGGTTCCGTTCTGCGACCTGGTTTGTTGTCCGGAATCCCGCCAGCTCGGGCCCCATTTTCCGGATTTCAGAGCCTCAGCAGAGGACAGTTGCCTTGTTGTAGGTGCCCCTCTCCCATTTCTCTGCAGCCACCCCCCCCCTCTCCCAGGCCATGTCAGTCCTATGGGTCTGTTATCCTAGGGGACGTTCAGAGGCTCTGCAGCAGCCTTCCCCTCATATGTTAGATATATGCATGAGCGGGTGTTTCGCCTGTCCCACCACCGCAGGAGTCCTCTGGACATTCGAGCTCTCCATCATCCTCGTCTCCCTCCTCGGAAGGAGAGGAACCCACTGCTCATCTCTCCTCCGATGCTGATTTCACTGAATATCAGCGTTTCCTTTCGAGGATGGTGAGGGATCTTTATATCTCCTTTGTTAGGTGAGACAGTACCAAATGGCAGACGTGCAAATTCCTCGGTGAATTCATTGCCCAGCATCTGATGTTACTATCCTGGCCTATTCCCTTCCGGGAGGCGTCTATCCGTTCCTGGCAGTCGCCAGCCACCCTTTCTCCAGCCCCGGCAGACCGCAGAAGAAGGTATTGTGCCCCATTGGAGTCTCTAGGTACTCTCCCCAACCCGCCTTCAGGATTGGCATACCTAGAAACTCCCTCCGGGTGCCGCCGCCAGGCGCACGACCATCCATTGGACTGAGATTCCCTACAGTTTGACCGGTGGGGGCGAAGAGTGTTCTCTTCCTCTCGTGCGATGTTATGCATTGCATCACATCAGGCTCACCATGCTGCCTACAGTAGACATTTGTGGTCGATGCTTTCCCAAATCTTAGCATCAATGCCTAATACGGAGCAATCTCAACAAGCCATTGCCCTCTCTGCCATAGGCCTGGAACTAGCAAGACACCAAGGAAGGGCATCTTATGACACCAACGAGGTGGCTTCCAAGCTTGCAGGGACAGCGATCTGCATTAGGCAGCTGGTGTGGCTTCATCTATCGAGGTTGTTACCCCTGGCCCGGCGTAGGGTGATCCGCTTTGCCTTCCGAGGGACCCGCCTTTTTTCCATCAGGGCTAGGAGGCTTCTACGGGGGTTCCTCCATCCCCTCATCTTCAGGGGACACCTCCTAGCTCTCCTCGGCCTTAGACCCCAGTCTGGTATGGCCAGGGTCTGTTCTTCCTGTTTCCCACCAGCAGGAAGGTGAAGGTCTTGTTCCCTCAGGGTTGTGCTAGACCCCCTTCGGGGGGGATTGGTACACACCCAGCAGTAATGAATAGTGAAGATTGACAAGGGAAGATATGAAAATTACGTACCTACCATAATTGTTGATCTTCATTTGTATCTTCACCATTCATTACTGAATCCCACCCACCTTCCCCTCATGGGCCTTATTTTTTGGACTTCTTCCCTCGCCCTTCTCCCTCCCCATCCTCTCAAGGCCATTCGGGGGCTAAATCCCCTGGTTCTTCTGGACTTTCTGTTCTTCTCTAAAGAACAGTGAAGGATTTGAAGAAGGAGGTGATCGAGTGGGGCTTCATCTTGCCTATCTGAGGGACCTCTTTCTGATTTCCTGGAAGGTGTTCCCTTCGGGGACTTTACCTTCAGGCCAGATTAGTTCAGTCACCAGCCAACAGGTCTAGTCTCTGAGACAGTCCTCTAACCCTCGGTCTTCAAACTTAGCTGGTTCCCCTGAATCTTACCTTTTGTATTGCAGACCGGGGCTAGTCAACAGCTGTTGTAGCACGATTCGAAAATCACCATCTTGTTCTGGTGGTCTAGTTACATTTGGCCCTTTCCTTCTCCAGGGAGTCGGAAAGAGTTTCGTTCTCTGTCTCTGTCCATCTTACCAAAGAGGTTGCCCTCTCTTAGGTCTCCCCCCCCAGTACTAACACATGTCTGTGTGCTAGTGGGGTCCTTTCCCTAGACCTAGTTGAGGGCTCTTCTTCTCTGGAACAGATTATTTGCCTTGACAGCTTGTGAGCTCTCAGCTTGAGTGATGGATAATAGGATAGTGGGATGTGTAGGAAAATCTGCCTGTCTCGTATCAACCTGTGCAGAAGGTTCGGTTGAACCATCTAAACCTGTTTTGTCTGAAGGGATCCTTGCTCCCTTGCTTTTAAATCCGAGCTGATAAGCTTCAAGCCAATTTCTCCCAAAATTCGTGGCAGAATTTTTCCCTCCTCCCAATATCTTCTTTTCTTTTTCCTCTTCCTTCATCTCCCTTATCTGTTCCTCCCTCAGAGCCGCCCAAGGAGTGAGGTCCTACGGTCCCGTAGGGTAGGGTTCTCCTCTTTCCTGTCCTCTTTTCGTCTTATTCCTTTTCAGTTTGTTTTCTTTCCTTTATCTATCCCTTGGCTCTCTTGCCTTGCTCTTAGTCTTATAATTCTTTTTATTTCGCCTCTCTAGCATACAGAACTGGGATCGAGGAGGAATCAGTGGTGCCTAATGGCCGCTCCTCGCACACCACGCAGTGCTTATATCATGGCCATGCAGCCGACCTCCCTCAAAACCAAAAAAAACCTCCCGTAGCGGGTGCACGCTTCTGGCTTACACCCAGCAGTAATGAATGGTGAAGATACAAGAGAAGATCAACAATTACAGTAGGTACAGTACGTAATTTTCATTTATGTGGGCCTAGATGCATAACTACGCATTTATCTTCATTGAAAGACATGTTGTTGTTTTTTGACCAATTTTCCATTAAATTTATTTATTTATTTAAGCATTTTACCAGGAAGGCATACTGAGCAGGCTACTGCTCGATTCCAGATGTGTCCTGGGGGAGGGGTGGTACATACACAGTTGAGGAGGCAAATACAAAGTATAATACACAGAGCATAGTACCTAGTAGGGACAGATACAACACATTAGGTACCGATACAGAGACAAGAATAGCATGAGAGAACAATTGATACTGTCTCGAAACAGGCACAGTTTAAATACAATACATTAAAAATATTAGGATAGGCAAGCAATCATTAAATGTACAACCAATGCTGCCACACAGTGGGCTGTTATAAGGCCTAGACACATGAGCAGATATGGGTGAAGTGAGCTAGGAGCATGGAGTTAAGATGCGGAGAGGAAGAGAAGTGATGAATGTTTGTGGGGAGAGAGTTCCACAATGTAGGCATACGGTAGCCGAAGGCTGCCTGGCCCACTGTAGTGGATCTTTGTGGGACAACTAGGATCCGTGGGTCATTGCTTCTGAGTGAGCATGCTTGGGTGCTTGTGTCGGCAATAGCGGAGGTGAGGTGGGGGGGGGGCAACTGGGACCGGTACTTGGCTGAGATTTTGGTGTGGTGGGACTGCCTACGGTAATCTAGAAATGTAAGGCTCATTGACTGGTAGAGGGCACAGTGATGGGTGGAGTAAGGGCAGTTCAGGACAAAGTGGCAGAAAGAGTGGAAGAGGGGATGCAGTCTGGCTAAGGTGAACTTGTGCCTCGCACTGTAGACAATGTCCCTGTAATCGAAGACAGGGAGGATCATTTTCTGCACAATGGCCCTGCGGGCAGAGATTGGGATATTGTCATGGTTGAGGTAAAGCGCACCAAGCCTGGGGTGCAGCTTCTTGACTATGGAGTCAACGTGTGTGGAAAACCTGAGGTGCTGATCAAGCCAGACTCCGAGGTACCTGAAAGAGGTACAGGCCTCGAGGAACGTCCCGTCCAGGGTATGGAATGTGATAGGGGAAGGGAACCTCGAAAGTCTCTGCCTAGTGCCAAAGGTCACTGAGATGGTTTTCTTGGCATTGAGGGAGAGTTGATTTGAGTGTAGCCAGAACTGGACCTTAGCAAAATCCAGCTGCAATCTGGTCATAACCTCTGTGGCCAAGGGGCCAGATATATACAGCACAGTATCGTCCGCATACATGTGAATGGAGGTGTGTGGGCAGGCGGACGGCAGGTCATTAAGAAAGATGGAGAACAGAAGTGGGCCTAGGACTGAGCCTTGCAGTACCCCTATAGTAACAGGGATGGGGGCCGAGGTGGCAGAACTGATTCTGACAGATTGGGATCTACCTGCAAGGTATGAGTGGAACCAACTGGAGGCCCAGCTAGACAGCCTAGCGTTAGTGAGTTTGGTCAGGAGGAGTGAATGGGAGAAGGTGTCAAACGCCTTGGCCAGGTCGATAAAAATGGTGACTGTGATATGGCCAGCATCCATACTAGTGAGGATGGAGTCAGTGAGCCTGAGAAGGGAGGAGATAGTTGAGTGGGATTTCCTAAAGCCTGACTGGAAGGGGGTAAAGAATCTTGCTATCACTGTCCACTTCTCCACTAATTTATGTGTCGTCTGCAGATTTACTACTATTACATGTGATACCCTTATCTAGGTCTCTCCTGACGATCTCCGCTCGCCGTGCTCCCCTGAGCATATTGACACAAGGAGAGTGAGGTAATGGGAGAGAGCATGCCCATTGCTGCCTCGTTTCTCCCTTCCCCATCTGCAGCACTTGTCCCCGCCGTGACGGAATCCAGCCAGTCACACACAGTGAGAGGCACAATGTGAGAGCACACGTCCCCCAGGCTCCTGTGTGTGGGTCAGTTTCTGTTCCAAGACAGAGAGAGAGAGAGTGCAGTGAAGAGAAGAGGTCGGTGTCCTGCAGCCTGAGTCACCCTCCCCCCCCCCGATGATCCACAGTATTCCATTCTTTAGCAGAGCACTGTTTAAGATAGTCTGCAATTTGTCTCTGTGTGTATCTCTCTCTCTGAAGCCTGACACTGTCTCCATCTGTCATGCCATTGTCTGTGGGTTCATAGGATGTACAAGTTCAGGAGGTCAAAGACCTATAATGAACTCGCCACCTTTTTATCTCTAATGGTGGTAAGATAATTTCTCCTCACCCATATCTTATTTTGAACATGCCAAGGTTTTCACTTTCCACTATAACACTAGGTAGTGATTTCCATATTGAAGTCACTCTTTGAGTAAACCATCTACATCTCTTTGTACTTTTGTTCACTGTACTATTTAGTTGCAGATTATGTGACCTGGTATTATTAACCCCAAAATATAAATCCTATAGTTTCAAATATAGCTTTGTCTCTTGATGCCTTAAAGACTAGGCATAGATCCCCCCCCAATGGTTCTGTACTCCATCGAGTATAGTCCCAATCATCTTAGTCTATTTTCATAGTCATGCTGTTTCGTATTATTTACTTTCCTAGTAACTTTTCTTTGAACTTTTCCTACCATCATTTTTCCTTTTATAGAGGTAGGTGCACAGAAAAGAGCACGGTATTCCAGGTGTGATCTCACAAGACTGGAGTATAGAAGAACAATAACTTCAGGTTCCCTACTTTTTACATGTTTGAGAACACACCCCAGTATACTGTGACATTTTTTTACCGTTTTTATGGTATGTATATCGTGTGATAGATTATCAGTTATAATAACTCTGAGGTCCTTTTCATTATTAGTAGTCTCTAATATTTTATTATTGAATGTGTTTGGTGTTTTTAGGTTGTTTTTACCCAAATGCATTACTTTATATTTTGCTGTATTGCGGGACATTTTATTTTTGTTGGCTCAATCAGTGAGATTATCCAAATTATTTTGAAGAGTTATAGCTGTGAGGGGGTTGTGGACGATATTCCCTATTTTACAGTTGTCCACTTATTTACCTACCCAAACAGTACCCGAAGTCTACATTGATGAAATGAAAATATTAAAGAGGGTAGGGCCCAAGACAGAGCCTTGGGGGATTCCACTCGTAACTCTACTCCAGGATGAGACACAACCTCTGGTGTTAGCTCTTTGTTTTCTATGATCAAGCCAGGAAACTATCCATCTTATTAACTGTGGGTGAAATTTCACTCTAACTAGCTGATCGAGCAATACCTTGTGAAAAAACGTATCAAATGGTTTAGCATAATCCAAAAAGATGGCGTCAATTGACATTCCTATGTCTAGTGCTTCACTCACCGGTTCAAAAAAGTTCAATGGATTCATTACACAGGATCTTCCCTGGAAAAAGCCTTGTTGAGATATATCCCCAGTCCATTTTCTTTCATATGAAGGTTTAATCTCTGTTGTAATAGTTTTTATGTTTGCTTGCACGCATGTACAAGAAACATAGTGCCATCATCCGAGTTTTCGGAGGTGTGGCACCCATCTTCCAATTTAGTCAGTGTGTTTGCAGACGCGACCGCAGTTCTCCAATGAATGCTGCAGCTGTCTATGACAGCAGTTGAAAATGCTGTGGCCGTACAGTTGAAAGGGAGAGCTACGCTTCAGTCAGCAGCGATAAGATATCGCGTGCTCATGTGCGTTCCCACCCACACTTGCACACATACTGCGTGCTCGTGCTTCCTCCCCACGCACACACTGTATAGCCGACGGGGGTGCCCAATCCCCCGTTGACTGTGCTCTGCTCCCCTCCAACAGAGTTCCAGATGCCACACTGGGAGCCCACCCCAGCGTGGCAACAGATCGTATGGCCGACAGGGGTGCCCAATCCCTGTCTGCCTCGCCCCCAAACAGCCTTCCAGCTGCCATGCTGGGAGTTCACCTAGCGTGGCACAAGTCCTCGCGTTGTCTAAGTTTTAAAAAAAAAAAAACCTGAAAGAAAAAACCTTCCTTGCTGACTGTCCTGACCAAATCTCCCCACCTGCGCCCACCCTCTGCGCACCCGCCTCCCACACCCCTCCTCACCCAGTACTTACCTCTGGAGCTTGGCGCGACAATCTTCGGTGGACCGGGAACACGTCTGCACTCTTCAAAGCCGACCGCGAACTGAGGCAATGCTGGTAAGCTGTAAAATGTAATAAATAGTTTTTGTTCAACTTTAGTGCATATCTCAGGCATTTTGGGGAATTTTTTCACCAGATTTTCAACATGGGGTTTTTGGGACCCCACCTCATAAATTCTGTCACTGTCATGGCGTTAATTGGCCCTGAAAGGTGATTTCAGGATCTCTGGCGGAACCACCTTTGGGACCGATTTGTGAGACAACAGTGTCACAGTTCATGAGGTAGGCCTTCAAAAACCCTATGTTAAAAATTTGGTGAAAAAATTCCCCAAAATGATTGTTTTACGAGCATGCGTTGCTCTGTTCCTACGCTCGCTCGTAAGTTCACAAATTTTCAATATGTTCACTCCAGATTTTCAACATTGCCATTTTACCATACCTCCTTATGAGCAGTACAGCTGTCATTTTTCACATCTGATCCAAAATGTGTTTCCGAGCATGTAGCGCACAATGGCGCAGTCAGTGTGCAAAATCAATGTTCGGGACAGATTAAGAAAATCACAGTGACACTGTTTATGAGCAGAGATGTTAAAATGGCTATGTTAAAAATTTGGTGAACTACGTCCATAAAATGACTGTGTTACGAGTGACCATTGCGCATTTTCCACGCACCCTCATAACTTCATGGATTTCTAATATTTTAAGTCCAGATTTTCACCACTGCCATTTTTCCACACTTCTTATGAACAGTACAGCTGTCATTTTTCACACCATGGCCGAAATGTGTTTTCGCACTTCCAGCGCAGAAATGCGTGGTCGCTGTGGGAAATCACTGTTTGGGATAGATTAAGAAAATCACAGTGTCACTGTTCATGAGTGGAGGTTACAAAATCTGAGTGTTGACAGTCTGCTGTAAAAAATCCCCAAACTAATTGCATTACGGGTGTGTGTTGCGCATTTTCTACGCACATTGGTGACTACACCAGTTTTTTTAATATTTTCACTGCAGAATTTCAACATTGTCATTTTTTGCACCTCCCCATGAACAGTACAGCTGTCATTTTTCACATCCTGTTCGAAATGTGTTTTCGCACCTGTGGTGCCAAATGGCGTAGTCGCTGTGCGAAATCAGCTTTTAGCTAACAAACTGATATTGCCACTGTTCATAAGGTGGGGAGTCAGGAAAAAAACATGTTGAAAATTTGGAGCGAAAATGCCAACGAACGCCTGAGGCATTGGGGTTTCCGACCATAACGCCCCAGCCTGTAGAGATTGAAAGGCATCAGGGGTGTGACTTGGGATTTTCGCCTGTGATGCTCATACCATTCCACACCCTGCAGCCAGTGAGAGGCATCGAGGTGTGTCTTGGACTCTTCGGCCCCAAAGTTCACCCCACTCTCCTTTACAGGACCCATCTCACCGTATTTCCTGATGGAATGGGGTGAGCATAAGGGCCAAAGACCCCAAGGCACACCGTGACACTTGTCAGTGTCTGCAGGGTAGGGTGTGGTGAAATGGCATGGCCATTATGCCTGACAATCCAAAGGCACACCTCAGTGCCTGTCAGTCTCTGCAGGGTCATGGTGGGGTTGGCTTCAGTTCAGTACTTCACTGCCATTCCTATTATGCAGCTCTCTAACTCCTACACTACCAGTACTAATGCCAGCAAGCAAACATTCGGCATTGACAAATGCTTGTTCTAATATTGTGCCAGTTACGTACCTTAAACTGATTGATCTATAGTTACCTACTACCACCCTTATGTAAAGAAGTAACAGTTCCTAGATTCCGTACTGGAAGAGTCTTACCCTCTTTTATAGCGGCATTAAAAAGAAGTGTAAGAGGTCCCTTTAATTCCTGTGCTGTTTCGATTATGAATTTTGATGGAACCCCATCTGGTCCAGCTGAGGTATTTGGTCTAATGATTTTTATCACTGCTAACACACCTAATTCGGAAAATATAATTGAGTCATGTGAATCTTTTATATAATCCATATCAATGTCTTCCTTAGTCTGAAACACACTTAGAAAATAACTATTTAATTCTTTAGCCATTTCAGTCTCATCATTTATTGCACCATTGTCTACGACAAGTGGTCTAACTCCTTTTAGATTGCCTCTAACAGATCCTGTGTAGTTATAAAATCACTTTTTATTACCTTTGGTAGTTTTAGCCAATGCAATTTCATTTTTTTTTTGCCTTACGGATCAAGTTTTTAGTTTTATTTCCATAGTGCAGGAGATCTTGGTGAGAGGGAGACAACAGGTGATGTTGACTGCTCTCCAGGCGATTGATGTTCTGTGAGAGGTCAGTGACCGACAGAGGCAGCAGGCAGATCTTCCTGGACCCAAGTCTCCACCACTCATTCACACTAGTGGGATTAGGGCCGGAGGCACTAGGACCCATCGGGAGCAAACTTTTTTGCTGGAGGGTCGGCGCGAGAGATGGCGCCGCGAGACACGGCGCCGCGAGCTGCGGCTCGAGCGGTAACGACCTTCTCGGCGCCGACCCTCCAACCGCCTCAGTTCCTTTTTTCCCGCCGACGAGAAGGCTTCAGTATACGACGCCGCTGTTTGTCGGGAGTCAAACTTCAAACTAGCGCTTAGTTTTCAGTTTGTTTTTGTAACATTATCACGATAGTAGTATCGCTTAATTTTATTCTATTTCGAAAAATTTTTCTAATATCTTAAATTTAACTTACTTGAAGAAGTCTCGGCCTACTGGACGGAGTCAACCATGAGCAGGTCAGGTGACGGTAGGGAGACTTCGTATGAAAGCTGTTCAGTCAGCCGGGCTGGGTCCGGTCAACCTCCTTCTCAAGAAACTCAGCGGGGTTCCGACAACGGTCAGTCCGATGCCCGGGGGGATGGGCGGTCCCCCCGTCAGGCATAAAAATAAACGGTCGCTTTCACGGCACCGTTCGGCCTCGAGCTCTTCTTCGGCCCACAGGTCAAAAAAGAGAAGGCATCTCTCGAGGTCGCCCTCTGGTATGTCTGCGCGTCGACGGTCGGTTATCATTGCTAGTTGCCGGTCTCCTTCTTCGGAGTCGCCAACTTCTGGTAATCGTCCGCCCCGACATCGGAGCCCTCCCCCTATAGGTAGGGCTCCAGATGAGCAGTTTCATCAGTGGGCGCTCTTATGGAGCGATGGGCTCGGAGGTTGGTTCTTCTGCCTGGCTCGGTTGCCTCGGGCCCTCGGGCCCTCTGGCGATCAGGTAGGCGGTTGGACCTTCCTAGTCGGCGCCTTCTTCGGTGCCTGCGTCCGTGCTTAGGTGTTTCCCCCCCTCACATGGCTGCGGCGCAGGGGGCCACACCGATGCCCTTATCTCCTGGTTTTGTTTCCTCCTCTTGCTTTCCAGGTTCCTGGGGCTTTTCCGGCGCCTTCTGCGGGGTCTGTTGGCTTGTCGGCGCCGTTTTTGGTGCCGGTGGGTCTTGCGGAGCCGTCCGTGGCGCCGTTGGATCTGGCGGCGCCGTTGGCGGCGCCGCTGGGTCGGGCGGGCGCTGCGGTGTGCGCCTGCGCTTGGGTGGCTTTGTCAGAGGCGAGTGCCACGGCTTGGCGGCACTGCGGTGTGGCGCTGGCTGCTTCGGGCGGCGCTAGATGGCGCTCATTCAAGGGCGCTTGGGGTTTTATGTTCAGCTTATGGGTCATGGTGGCCTCTTTGGCGCCAGGTGCTCCTCTTGTGCCGCTTCGCCCGCTTTGCTATCTCGGCCGGGGGTCCTCGGGACTCTCCTTGTTTTTCTGATATTTCTCCTCTCCTAATTTTCATTCCTTTCCTGTCCAAACAGTCCTTTCTGGACCATCAGGAGATGATGTTGAGCTGACCCAGACCTTCGGTTGGGTGATGAAGTGGAGGAAACAGGATCTTTCTTTGCTACAGAGCCTGTGGTGAGGACCTGTCCTTTAAGTCTCTGTTGAAGAACCTGAGATCCACTCTTTCTCTCCAGACTACAGACATCGATCCTGGGAAGATATTAAGACTCAGTACCTCCATGCTCGGAGATCCCTACGGATTTGACTCCTCCGATCCAGCCTTCCTTGAGGCAGCTGTCTCAAATGGTATGGAATAATCCTGCTCTTAATCCTTCAGTGGCTAAATCCATTGATAAGAAGTATTCAGCTCCCAAGGATCGTCCTATTTTTGGCATCCCAAGCATTTGCGGATCCTATTGTAGTCCTGGCAGAGAATGACAAGGTCGTTCTTCCTCAAACTACTTCAGCTCGACCTATTAACAAAGAGTCTCGTAAGATTGATACATTAGGTAAGAGAGTCTTTGCTGCCTCCACTCTAAGTATGGGTATTGCCAGTTATCAAGGCTATTTTTCTCAGTATGAGTATATCCTGTGGCACTCTATGAAAAGAATGGTTGAAGCTCTTCCAGATTCGGACTCCAAGTCAGAGCTTCTATTGACCGTTACTAGAGGTATTGAATCCAATAACCAACAAGTCAAAGCCGCCATGGACGCTTTCGACACTGCTTCTCGTTCAGCTGCTGCAGGATTTGTACTTCGACGCCATTCCTGGCTGCGTTCTTCGGGCTTCACTGAAGGATGCTCAGCAGCAGGTATATGGCGCTGCTTTGATGGCACCTCATCTTTTTCGCCCTCAGGTGGAGCAAGCCTTAGAAGCCTCCCAAAAGACTAGATCGCCATTAAATTGGCCAGAACCTCCGCCTGCCCCTCTCGGGCATGCGAACAGACGTCAGTTTCTTAGTCGTCAAGCCTTCGAGGCAGAAGCAGGGAAGCTTCCATAAAGCCAACCTGCCCAACCTCAGAAGAAGACGAGCAGAGCGAGGGGCCTAAAGCCCCCAGCCACCTTATGAGTTGTTGGCCCAAGTTCCATCCACACTGCCCGAGATGGAACTTTCCTCCGTGGAGGTCGCCTGATGTACTTCTCACAACGAGTGGAAGTCCATAGCTTCAGACAAATGGGTCCTTCGGATAATTAGCGAGGTTTACTCTCTCAATTTCCCCCCAAATTGTCCTCCCAGACGACAACCCAGGTTGTCGGCTTCTCAGTCAGACCTCCTCACCGCCGAGATCGAGGGCCTTCTGAACAACAGGGCAATAGAACTGGTGCCCCCGCATTTGCAGAACACAGGGTTCTACTCCCATTTCTTTCTGGTTCCAAAGAAAACTGGGGGGATGCGCCCCATTCTAGACCTCAGAAAGCTGAACAAATTCCTCCCCAGGGAGAAATTCAAAATGATTTCCCTACGTACCCTGTTACCCTTGCTGCATCAGGACGACTGGCTGGCCTCTCTGGATATGCAGGATGCATACCAGCATATCCCCGTCCACCCGACCCACCGCAAGTTCCTCAGGTTTGTAGCTTTGGGTCAGCATTATCAGTTCAGAGTCCTGCCTTTTGGGCTATCCTCGGCGCCGCGAGTTTTTACAAAGTGTTGTGCAGTTCTCGGGGCATCTCAGGAAAGCGGACTCAGTCTTTCCTACCTGGACGATTGGCTTCTAGCAAGCCCGTCCAGCCAAAGGGACTTTGGAAGCCGTGCAAGCGACTTCGCTCTTCTCACGTCCATGGGAGCTCTGCTGAATCTGAAAAATCCCAACTGCAGCCCTCCCAGAGGCTCCTTTTCTTAGGGACGCTTCTAGTCACCTCTTCCGCGAAGGCTTTCCTTCCAGAGGACAGAAGACTCGACATCCTTCGGATGGCCCGTTACATCGGGGAGAACCAATCGGTTACAGCTCTCTCGATGCAACGCATGTTGGGTCTCATGGCGTCCTCGGTGTTCACTGTACCCCTGGCCCGGTTGCACATGAGAACCACCCAATGGATGCTCTCCACTCAGTAGTCTCCGACCTCTCACCCCCAGTCTTATCCCATCAAGGTGACACAACCCCTTCGAAGGTCTCTCACCTGGTGGTCTCAAGAGAGCAATCTCCTCAAAGGGTTCCCCTTTGCTCTTCCGCACCATCAGATCTCCATCACCACCGCATCGCTAATGGGATGGGGAGCTCACTGTCTCTCCCTCCACACTCAAGGTGTATGGACTCGTTCGAATCTCATCTCCACATAAATGTCTTGGAGGTGAGAGCGGTCCTCTATGCGATCCAAGCTCTGAAGGATGTCCTTTGTCACAAGAACATTCTCCTTCAAACGGACAGCAAAGCTGTGATGTATTACATCAACAAGCAAGGCGGTGCTCACTCTTATCACCTCTGCAGGGAAGCAATGAGGGTATGGGAGTGGTGCTTGGAGCACAAGTCCACTTCCCTTGCAAGTCAATCTCTTGACCCAGGGTTCGTTGGTCCATCCCAACCTGAAATCACTTCACCTTCATGCTTGGCTCCTGAAGAGATAGAAGTGAATCGGTTCAACGTCTCCCGTAGAGTCTCGAGCATCCTTCTGGCTGCTCGGGAGCCAGCCACACGGAAAACATACGCATCCAAATGGAAGCGTTTTTCTCTCTGGTGTGCAAAGTCCTCTTGGAACCCCTTTTCCTGTCCTCCTGACAAGGTTCTGGAGTATCTTTTGGACCTATCTAACTCAGGTCTTCAGTACTCCACAGTTAAAGTTCACCTTAGTGCCATCTCAGCGTTCCATGAGCTGGTTTCATCCCTGACTCTGGCTCACTTACCTATGGTGAAGAGATTTCTTAAGGGGATTCTTCATACCAGACCCCCTGTTAAGCGTCCAGTTGCAGCCTGGGACATTAACCGGTGCTGGACATGCTCACTGAAGCCTTCGAACCCTAGCTACCTGTGAGCTAAATTTCTTACCTGGAAGACTGCCTTCCTGGGGGCCATTACCTCAGCCCGCAGAGTCTCTGAGATACATGCCCTGGTTACAGACCCTCCGTATACTGTCTTCCATAAAGACAAAGTAGTTCTCCGTACTCATCCAAAATTTCTTCCCAAGGTTGTGTCAGAATTCCATCTAAACCAACCTCTGGTACTTCCCGCTTACTTCGCTAATCTCCAAAATGAAGGGGAACGAGCTCTTCATTCCTTGGATGTTAAGAGAGTCTTGCGTTCTATTTGGACAGAACCCAGGATGTTCGTAAGACTCAACAACTCTTTGTTTCTTTCAGCGACACCCGGCTGGGTCAACCTGTCGCTATCAGATGCATCTCCTCATGGTTAGTAGCATGCCTTCGACATTGCTACTCCATGGCTCAGGTTAAATTAGAAGGTAGAGTGTACGCTCACTCTACTAGGGCGGTCGCGGCATCCCTGGCGGAAATTCGCAATGTTCCAATTGCAGATATCTGCAACGCCGCCACCTGGAGCTCAGTGCATACCTTCGTTAAGCACTATGCACTGGATGTTCATGCCAGGCGACATTCCGCATTCGCAGAACCATCCTTAATGGGCTTCTACCTTAGACATGTGAGCTCTGGCTCATTCACACGCCCAAACATTCACTGCCCATCCCTTTTGGGGATTATCAGCTTGGTACTCTCCACTAGTGAATATGAGTGGTAGACTTAGGTCCAGGAAGATAGGAAAATTACGTACCTACCGTAATTCTTGATCTTCTTGGACGAGTCTCCACCACTCATTCACACGCCCACCCTCCATCCCCCGAGCTCACCGCGGTGTTGGTCTTCACTCCCTCAAATCTTTAGGCTGTGAGGACTTCTTTACTGACCCTTCTTACACGGGTCGTACGGACTATCTTATGTCCGTGTTTTTAATGTTACAGTTACTCTTTACGTTAGTTGCGCTGCACCTCCTTGGTAAAAAAGGTACTGAGGCGGTTGGAGGGTCGGCGCCGAGAAGGCGTTACCGATGTGCCAGCTTCGCCTGCGTGTCTCATGCGGCGCCTCCTCGCCGACCCTCCAGCAAAAAAGTTTGCTCCCGATGGGTCCTAGTGCCTCCGGCCCTAATCCCACTAGTGTGAATGAGTGGTGGAGACTCGTCCAAGAAGATCAAGAATTACGGTAGGTACGTAATTTTCCTTTTTCACCATGCTTCGAGCAACTGGCACCTTACCAACAGCGGAGAGACCGTGAGAGAGATGGGGGATGAGGCAGGTTTGTCCAGAGCGCCAAGGTTCTGTAAATTGTTGGAGGCACACAGTTAATGCACACACATTTATGTCAGTTTGCCAAGCAGTCCCCTGTGCTGTTTGCAGATCTGGATGCTGAATGTTTTTTTCATAGACAGCAACTCACACAGCAGCATCAGCTCTGTGAAGTGCAGTTCCCGAGCAGTCCCCTGTGCTGTTACTGACGATGCTGAGTTTTCGGAACGGGAAATGGAGCGACACACAGTGCTAAGATCAAAGGGGATAAGGGGGCATTTGAGGAGGAGGACCATGTAAAAGCATCTATCCTTAATAGATGCTTCTGCTCAGTATTTACTGAAGAGAAGGTAGGGCAGGGCCCACAGCTCAGCACCATGGACACAGGAGGGAGGTGTGCACTAGTCCCTTAAAAAAAGAGAGGGTCCTACAAGAGCTCGATAAGCTCAGGGTGTACAAGTCAATGGGACCTGATGGCATACATTCACAGGAAACTAAAGGAGCTAAGGGTGGAACTAGCAGAGCCATTATCAGAACTGTTTAACGAGTCTCTGAGCACAGGAGAGGTTCCAGAAGACTGGAGAAGGGCTCATGTGATCCCGCTTCACAAGAGTGGTAGCAGGGAGGAGGCAGGGAACTACAGACCAGTCAGTCTTACCTCAGTAGTGGTCAAGATTATGGAGGCACTTCTTAAGGAAAGGATAGTGCAACACCTGGAATCCATAAGAGCACAGGATCCAAGACAGCATGGGTTTACAAAAGGAAGGTCCTGTCAAACAAGTCTCATAGATTTCTTTGACTGGGTAACCAGAGTGGTGGACCAAGGGGAAGCAGTTGATGTTGCCTACCTTGATTTCAGCAAAGCTTTCAATACTGTTCCACGTAGAAGACTGATTAATAAGCTGGGTAGGCTCGGGGTTGGTCAGAAGTTGGTCAGCTGGGTGGCAAACTGGTTGACGGGCAGAAAACAGAGAGTGGTGGTAAAAGGTATACAGACAGAAGAGAGGCAAGTGACAAGTGGGGTACCGCAGGGATCAGTCCTGGGACCAGCTCCCTTCAATATGTTCATCAGTGACATTGCAGATAGACTAGAGGGTAAGGTTTGTCTGTTTGCAGATGCCACCAAGCTCTGCAACAGAGTTGATGATCCAGATGGGGCCGGCAGAATGAGAAAAGATCTGAAAAAACTGGCAAAATGGTCGAAAGAGTGGCAACTGGGGTTTAATGCAAAGAAGTGCAAGATCATGCACATAGGGAAGAAGGGTGAGAAGGACTTCTTTAGGTACATCAGGGAGAAAAGGAGCTGTAAGGACCACATAGTAAGGATTAGGAAGGAGGGGAGTTGGGTGGTAGCAGGGTGCGATAAGGCAGAAGCACTAAATGAGTACTTATAATCAATATTTACTAAAGAGAAGAGGGGGGTGACACCCAAGGGGGAAAAAATGGCAGAAACAGGGGAGGAGGGGGTGACAGATGGGGAAATCATGGAGGGCAGAGTTCATGAGGGTTTGAAGGCACTGTGGGTGGACAAGGCACCAGGCCCAGATGACACCCACCCCAGGGTACTGAAGGAGCTGGCAGAGGTCCTTGCAGGGCCTTTGGAAGACGTGTTTAATGCTTCACTACATTCAGGGTGTGTACCTCAAGACTTAAGGATGGCTCATGTGGTGCCCCTCCACAAGAGTGGCCCCAATGATGAACCGGGAAACTACAGACCAGTGAGCCTCACATCCATCGTGGGTAAGCTAATGGAGACTATCCTGAAGGAGAGGCTGGTGGCCCTCCTAGAGGCCAGAGGACTACAGGACAGCAGACAGCATTGCTTCATACGGGGCAGATCCTGCCAAACCAACCTGGTGGAGTTCTATGACTAGGTAACTAGGCAACTGGACAGGGGACCATGCAGTGGATGTCCTGTATCTGGACTTCAGTAAGGCATTCGACTCGGTGCTGCATGGAAGGCTGGGAAGTAAGTTAGTAGGCACAGGGGTGGGTGCAAAGCTGATGAGACAAGGCGGCCCATTTGGGAGGAGGGCTAGTAGGGTTTCTTCTTAGAATTGCAGGGGGGAAACTGGCCCGGTGGCGCTAGAGGTCGAGGTGCTGTTCGCTACACCTCGTGCCACGACAGAAACCTGGCTTCAAGAATGAACTCGGGCTGTCGGGGGTCGGCAGGGGGAGAGAGGATCGAGTGTGTCTGGAGGACTGCTTTCCTCTCTCGGGGGAAGGGAGACTAGTCGTCCTGCTCGCTGACTGCCCTCTGGCAGTGGCAGGAGGGCAGTATGGATCAGGAGACTCGGGACGACGTCTCTGCGTCAGGAGGGGGGACGGGCAAAAAAATGGAGGAAAATCAAGCCTGGCAGGCTCAATGATGGTCCATAGCTCCTGGGAGCAGTCCCCATTCTGGATTGCTGGGCTCACAACCTCCTAGCCTCGCCATTGGGGGCAATCCGCAGGGGAACTACCAGGCTGGCTAGTACAGAAGCTGCAGGACTGGTAGCTGCCTGCCAGGACTCGGGGCAGAGAAAATGTGTATGAAAAAAAGAATTACAGGGGGGGAGTCTGCTGGTGGGACCCTTTTTCTCTATCCTGGAGGAGGCCTCCGGACCTATTCCATCTGGTTGGATGTGCGGGCCCCTTGGGGCTTCATGGGGTGTAGGAAGGGGATGGGACCAGCAGAGACTTCCGCTCTTTCCCCTACTTTTCCTTCTTGCTCCCTTCGATCTTCCACCTCCCTTGGAGAGAGGTATTGAATGGGCAAGACTCTCATCCCTCCCCACCCGGAACTCTGTAGTTCTTCTCTCTTTTAGAGAGGCTGTGGGAGGGGGTGCGGACTCCAATCAGGGTTAGTTTTTCCACCTGATTGGGGGATGGAGGAAGAGGGCAGGAACCTTCTCTACTCGTGATCGAACACTGACCCTTCAGGGAACGTAAACCCAGGTTGCTAACCCTTGATAGCTGTCTGCAAGTCACCTGGCTGCCCACCTCTCAAAGGTCGTTCCCTGGTCTCCTATGTACTCTTAATGATCAGGGAGTAAGGGTTAATTGGGTTCCTCCTTCCCTCCCCCCCACACACAATTTTTATCCTAATTCTTTTCTCGTCTTTCCTACTGTCTTGGCTTTTGGCCGTCCCCATGTCCTCCTCCTACTCTGTCCTCTGGCCACCCTATTTCTTTTTCAGTTTATATCCGTTCCTTTTCCTGTCTCTTGGGCTTCCTTGCCCTGCCCTTGTTTTTCTCTATCCTCTATTTTTCCTTCTGTCTCTCTAGCATGCAGAACTGAGGTGGAGGAGGAGCCAGTGTCCATTACTGGCCATCCCACGAGAGCCTCGCAGTGCGTTGGCCTCATGGTTGGAGCCGACAGTGCCAGCTTCTCCCCTTAGGAGAAAAAAAAGCTCCCTCAAGGTGCTGTGCTCTGGCTTACACCCACTAGTGATGAATGGTGAAGATACACAGGAGGATCAAAAATTACGGTAGATATGTAAGTTTCATTTTCTGCAGTTTGTGTAGAGTGCAGGCAGTCCAACTGCAGACTTACAAATGTTCAGTTCAAACTGAACAGGGCTGAGACTGGTATACCGCTACAGCCTGGTGCCCCAGTGCTTCGCCTGTTTGGAGGTACCAATGGCACTCTTTGCACAAACTGAGGAAATAAATATTACGCACTTTTCAAATGCATTAGAAATGGAACCAGTAGAATTTGACATTAGAAAAAGACTGCTCTAGCACTACCGCTTGCGATGCCGATGAACCCAGGTTCAGGAACGAGCCAGGGCTGTCTGAGGGTCAGCTGAAGGGAGGAGGAGGAGCAAGTTTCCCAATGGGGGAGGGGAACTCGCAGGTCTGCTGCTCTACTACCACCAAGGTGAGCACAGGTGGCAGTGCAGGAGAAGGACTCAGACAGGGATGTTTGAGCGAGCGCTGTCGTCAGTCAGGTGTCTCATCATTCTGACACCTGATGATGCAGCGTACTCCTGAAGGGAGGACAGGACCTAGGGGGGAAAATGGGGCAGGATTGGGCAGATGAAACCTCTGCCTGCCCACTATGCTCAACGTCGGGCTCCCATCACCCGAAGGTGTACCCAGCCCGGGGGGGGGCAGCACAGCAGTATGTTACAGGTGGGCCATGTGGTCCTGGACAAGTTGGTGGTGAAGCCTGGACAAGCGGGAATGGGGCTTGGCTCTAGTGGAAGGAGGTCCCTGCCTGCAACTGGGGAGATAAAATATGTTCCCCCCATAAAAGAGAAAAAGACTGCACTGACCTCCTAGTCCGCCTTACCTCTTCTGTCTCTGAAGAGCCTATTTGGTCTCCATTAATGCACCCCACTTCTCTGCATCCTCTCTAACATACACCTACAGTATGTGTATCCCATGCATGTTTGAAGCCCCCCACTGTTTTAGTCTCCACCACATCCACTACTCTTTCAGAGAAGAAATATTTCCTCACATCAATCTTGAATTTTCCCACCTCCAACTTCATTGCATGACCACTGATCCTGGTGCTTGTTCTCATTATTATTTATTTATTTTTTTTCTTTAGTCTTTGGTAACCAAGTAAGACCCGTTAGGCACAAGTGCCTGTTTTCAGGGGTGACCTGGGAGCACCGGGCGGTTTAGTGACTTGCTCAGTGTCACACAGTATGCAAGCGGAGGTTGTGAGAATCAAACTCAGGTCTGGTCTGCTGAGTGTACCCAGCTTGTTCACACCTCGTTCCTCTAACCTCTAGGCTATAGTGCCAGCCTGTTTTTATTTATCTATTTATTTATGTATGTATGTATGTATTTATTTATGTCTTTGGTAACCAGATAGGTGCACTGATCCAGAGGACCATTTTCAGTCATGACCCGGGCCACAAGGTGGCAAAACAACAGTTACAATAGTACATACAAGCATACAGTACACATGCACCTAGCAAGTGGTGGCAAGGAAGAAATATAGAGGATAAGCTAGGTTATACTGTGACAGTGTACGTGAGCCAGGATAAGCGATTAAGGCAGTAATGGTGCAAGTTACATACACTAACCGTATACAGTTACATGGTCCAGTTCCATACAGGTGCAATAACGGTAACTGTGCAATTTCAGACAAAGAATCAACACTTTTATAGTATCATAAGGGATCACGAGGACCAAGAGGGTCGGGGTAGGCTTGAGGGTTTCAAGGATAATGGGGAGATTGGGTAGGGGAAGACAGAGGGACTGGGGTAGGCTTGAAGGTTAAGGGTAAGGGGGTTGGGTAAGGAAAAACTTGAATTAGACTGTCCACCTGTACCCTGTTCTCCCCTTTGAGATACTTATAGGTCTCTATCGTATCCCACCTCTCCCTGTCTCCACCCCCCCTTTCCAGGGTGTATATATTGAGATCCCTCGGTCTCTCCTTGTCGGGGTTCTTGTGCAAACCATTCAGTTTTCCTCCCCGAACCACCTCTACTCCGTCTATGTCCTTTCTGAGGTGTAGTCTTCAAAACTGAACACAGTGCTCTAGGTGTGGCCGCACCAGTGAGCGATATAATGGCAACACCACCGCCCTCCTTCTGCTGGAGTTACCCCTCCCTATACAACCCAACATTCCAGTAGCCCTACCCACTACCTTGTCACACTGCCCTGCCACCTTAAGTCCTCAGATATGATAACCCCGAGGTCCCTTTTCTACCTAGTGACTGTTAGTACTCCCCTATCCTATACACAGCTCCGTGGTTTCTGTGTCCTTTGTGCATCATTTTATACTTTTTGGTATTGTGTAGACCTGTATTTTGGAGGACTGAGAAGATGTAAACTGGAGCGCAAATGCTTTCGGACTTTGTTTCTACTAGAGGCCACCTCCTCTTGCCCTTTGACAAAGCCCCATGGCTTGTCCCTCACAGTGGGGCAGTGTCCTGTAAAGTAATGCAGTGAGAGACACACACATCCTGCTCGACAGTTGGGCAGTTGCATTAATGTCCGGCCTGCCTGTGATGTTAGTTTAAGGTACAGGTTATAGACCTCTGTGGCCTATATCAACACCCCACCTGCCATCGAAGGGGGGGGCTCTTTTTATTCGTTTTGCTCCATTTGTGCCTTTTTTTTTTTTTTTATCCTTTATCTCTTACCCCAGCATTGGGGGTCACCACTGCTGCACCTTACCTCCAATCAGAATGCCAGGTGAGCAGTTACCTTCCCATCCACCACTATTACTGGTTGTCAGGGGGCCCACAAATTCCAGTAGACCCCCCCTTCACCCAGAAAATGAGCACCTCGCCTCATTCACTAACTTAGATTTCTTAGGTGACGGCATCACTGGGTCAGCCCTAAAAGTTGTGTGTGTGGGGGAGGGGTCCTTCCTGGAAGAACGAAAAAACCACCACATGAGACTTACCTCCTGCTGTGCCACCACACCATGTTGTGTGGATACCATGACCTTACTCTCGCCAGAGGCCCTGCACATCTTTTTGAGAGTGCCCTAATCTTCCACTGGTCTCAGTAGAGTCCCTGGGTGTGGAACATAATGGCACTTTCTTAAAAAAGTGCACTGGGGTCTTATGAAAAAAGCTGTAGATGTCAACAGGATCTGTCTGTTTTGTCCTAATCTTTGTGTTCTGTTTCCTTTTCCCGACCCTGCTCTGTCCCTTTGTATCCCCAGTCTCTGTGCCCATTAGTAGCCCTTGACAAGTGATGGTAGCTTATGTACAAGGGGGTTTACGTGTTCTGCAGTGGAAAAATCACACATTTGTCTTTCTTATGAGACTCTGAGCATTTGCTGAAGGTGTGGGTGGGGGGTGAACAGCCCCTTCTTAGCCAGAAAGGTGGTGTGGAAATAAATTTGTCAGTAAAGAAATCCACTTTTCCAGATAAGGGTTATCAGAGTGCTAGTCTCCCCTGATCTGAAACCCCACTGGACACCAGTGCAGGCTTCCTCTCAGTGGGGCCTGACTGGCACTGACCATGAGTCTGCCAACATTTGTTAGGCCCCATGGCATAAGATCACTGCCGATTCCCTCAGCATCACCTGGTAGCTGCTCACCTGGGATATCAACAATCCCGTAGCCACCATCATTACGATTACCACTTCATACAAAGGTGCCCAGCTGAGCCCGTATCTCTGAGAATACAGTACAAAGATTACAATGGGACATTTCTATAGCCAGTTGTCAATTATTTCTGGAGCCATTTGCATTGTGGCAGGAGGGTAGTGGAGGGATACTGCGTGTTGTGACGTTAACATGCTGTTGCACTTCAACTCGTCACTAAACAGTACAGACTGATGACGCACTACACTCTTTGTTTTCCTTCCTGCAGAACCGACATCTTCGTATTCCTTTTAAGTACAAGAGCTGGAGGTCTTGGGATCAACTTGACTGCCGCTTACACGGTAAGCACTGTCCTGCGCAGCATACTTACGGAACCAGTCAGTGTCTAGCGGGCGTGCTTTGCACAGATGTTGGAAGTAGAATAACCCACTCTGGGTGTGGGTGTCACACGATAACCACACTTCCTGGGTGCTTAAAAAAAACATGGTGTAGCAAAGTACTTACGGTATTCAGCTACTGAGGTGTCCACTGCCTGCCCCATTGTGGGTTGCTATACAGTATGTTGAAGAATGTATGTGGGAGGGGTTGTGTGTAATATGAAGCATTTTGTACACGGCTGAGATTTGCGATGACCTCACAGATCAAGCAAGGGAAGCCATAGCGGTTTGCAATGTCAGTGCAAACCGTTGGTGTGTACAAAAATCACGTTTAAACTGCACCCCAAATTTGATTTAGTAACATAACTGTTTTTTTCAGTGTTAATGTTTCAGAATTCAAATATGCAGATGTAGTTGGCCTTGGAGTGAAAGCTGGGTGGGGGAATTTGGAAGGGGAGCATTTAATGGTGAATTGTAAGGTGATGGGAGCTGGTGGGTGAAAGAGGAAATTAGTATAAAAAGGGTCTCAGAAATGCTGCAGACTGCCGTCCCAGTGGCACTGGAGGTTGAGGCGCTGGTTGCTACACCTCGCACGACGCCGATGAACCGGGTTCGAGAACGAACCTGGGGTGGCGGGGTGAGACAGAATTGAGCGTCTGGACGACTGCTCTTCTCTCTCAGTGGAGGGAGGTTCTGTCGTCCCGCTCATCGACTGCCTTCTGGTGGTGGCTGGAGTGCAGCATGGGTCGGGAGGCACACAGCTGGTGTCCTTGCGTCAGTGGGGGGACAGGAGAAAATGCGAAAAGGGATCTGGCAGGCTCCATGATGGCCCATCAGCGTCCCGTGGCTGCCCCCAGCTTCTGGATTATGCTCGGGGGGGCAGCGCCCTCCCTGCCCCCACCGCAAGGGGTAAGCGCGTGGGAATTCACGGGGGGGGGTCAGTCGGAGTGGGGACGTCCGGGCACGGAGGATGAGTCCCTCCAAAGGAGGGCCATAGATGCCTGACAGGCTCCAAGGGATAAAAACTTCTATGGAAAAAAAAAAAGAAATGCTGCAATCTTATTGGTTGTCAGCATTCTGAGATCATTACACTAAGCTGTTGCTACACTGTCATGTACAGCCTGATCACTATGCCGGCCCTCTGACGATATGAGCTCAAGTTTTATACCAGGGTCACTGACATTGCAAGCAGCAGCACTGTAACTACACTAATGAGTCAGCTTGAGAGTAGGTTTTTTTTCCCATTATAGGTTTTTCTTGTTTGGCGCACTCTGTCTCACTCTCTTTTGTTACCCCCTCGTCCCATCACCCACCTTCTCCAGGACTTACCTCACTACTTGCACAGGGCAACTTGGTGGGTGCCTCTGTTGGCAGTGTGGGGCCCATGGGAGGTCAGCATCATCCTGCCTGCCAGGGAGTTTTTCCACCAGTTTTGCTCTGTGAGGGAACCAGTGTGCAATGACTCATGCTACTGTGCGCATGTGCATGGTAGTGCTAGTGTGCAGCGGCGTTCCCCATCCCCAGCTTGCCATCCCTGATTGCATTACCGGGTGGCTTAACCAGGTGACAGTCATGGATCGGAGCACTGTATCTTGCCCACCCCAAAGGAGACCTGTCTCTGGATGATAAATGGCCCCCCATCAGCTCCTGAGAGACCCAAGTCCATTCCTGAACCTGGGTTGCTGGTGTAGCAAGCAGTAACGCTACTGTTGTGCTACCAGGTCAGATGGAAATTAAAGACCAAGTCACCCCAGTAACACGGTGTCAGAATGAAGACCTGGATTTGTTTTCCACCCTGGGAAATCCACACAAGGATAATGGGCTTTAGCTCAGGGTTGGAGCGCGCTAAGCCAGCCCACCGTTATTCGTGTGTTTCAGGCTACTGTGATGTCAAACATTAAAAGCATCAGCATGTCTTCCCCACAGCAGTCAGTAGGACGGGTGTAGGAAAATCAATGTAGAGATGTGGAGTGGGCGTGGGGGGGTTACAGGGGAAAAAACAGTGACCTTGCATAATGGCACTAAGGTAAAGCCACAACTCTCTGCTGATAGGTGAGGCTGGATATAGTTTCTCTGCAGGTTCCTTCACCGTTAGACCCCACTTTGAGCTAATATATCCCAAGAGGTGTCATTGACTCAGGTTTATAAAGGGAAGGGAGGCCCAGTGCTTGATGACAGCCACCAAAACAGAATAAAAAAAGGAAAGATTTAAATAAAAATGTATAGCTCTACATATGCATGGCAACTTCTTTTTTGTGGCCATGGAAATATGTTTGATAAGGTGGACTGCTGCTTTAATCCTCAATATCATAGGGTCACAGAGTGCACACATCCTTCCTGCCTGCGACTCCAGCAGGGAGCACTGTGGCTTACATGTTTTACACAGAAGAGAAGGAGTTGAATGAGGACAATCTGAACAAGAAAAGGGACCTGAAAAAAGGGATTGTCAGAATAAGGGACAGGTTGGAAAGAAGAGCAAAGTGTTAATCTTGGGGGAGGAGAGGGAGGCAATGAAACTCCTATGCTGTAAAGAACAGATCTTACTTCGTGAGGGTTCCTTCAGAAGGTCATTTACATATAAGACTGGTGCCACTTGACGTCGGGCTGCACAGCAGACTTTTCTAGCAATCCCTAATGGGGGACCGCCCACCCGATGTCACGTGACCGACGTCAGAGTGGCCGTATATAGTAGGCAGTCCCCATGCCTGCCCTACAGTTCTTTCCCGCTGTCACTTCGTGTCATTTGCATTGCAGACTTCCATACAGCGATCGTCGTGTTAGTTCTTGTGTCAGATTTTTTCTTCACCAAATCTTTATTTTCGATATTCCTCTGCTTGATGTCTTCACCCAAGAAGAAGTGCACATCCTGTAGCACACAGATCCCTCATAAGGACGGTCACCTAAAGTGCGTGATCTGTTTGGGCCCAGACCACCCTGTCTCCTCCTGCTCAGAGTGCCAAACTTTTAATCAGGCCACCTAACAGTGGAGACAGCAGTTTTTTGAGGCCCACCTTTTAAAGGTCTGCTTAGCTTCTTTAGAAAAGCAAATGGACTGCATTAGAGAGTCCTCTTCTGAGAAATCTTCTCCCTTGAAGAAATACCATAAGGAGAACTCTCCAGAGTGGGAACGCTCCACGGATGAGACCTCACGGCCCTCAGCGAGCAAGGCCCAGCCACTGCCTAAGAATACCTTGGACGGTAAGTCTGGCAAATCTTCAGTGGGTCAGTCGACCATTGGCTCCTCTGACGACCGCATCGCTATGGCTGCTAAGCTGGCCTCCAGCTCCTCCGGGGACCGCACGGCCGCCGGTAAGATGGCTCCCCAGCCTTCGGGGACTCACCCGGCACCAGTCAGTAAGTCGCCCGGGGGCTCCTCCCCCACCTGCCCGGCTGCGCCTGATAAGACACCCGTCTCCGGCCACTCAGGCGTGGTTCTCCTGTCAGGGCCTAGCGGTGCCTCACCTGATGACTGGCAGAACCAGGGGGAGAAGGCCCCTCTCCCCCCTCCTCTTTCGCCTTTACCCTCCCTTCTCAGGCGGGTACTTCAGGCGAAGACAGCATGGAACTCCTCGATGTGGTAGATTCCTTGGCGTCTGTCCTGCGCTCTCCTGACAGGGTTACGGAGAAGGAGGCTCCTCCTCGGCCATCTGTCCTTCCAGCAGAGGCTCCTCCTCCTTCAGGTGGAATCCCTTTGGAGCCGATCCCAGCCCCAATCCCACCGTCGGATCTGGTGAATCCCATTCCAACGCCAGATATTCCGACGACGACTTGCACAGCCAGGGCCCTGTGGTCTGCCCCAGCCTTCGTCTCCAGCACCAGACCCAGTCCCACCGTCGGGCCCACTTCACCCGGCCCCATCAATGCTGGATCCCCTTCCAGCGCCGGATCGGGTGGTGCCGGTCCTGACGTCAGTCCCCCTGACGTTGGCTATCCCGAGGCTGGACCCCCTGATGTGGGTACCCCCTCCGTCAGATCTGACGATGGGGATTTATACAAGACCCTGGACTGTCCCACAGTACCCTCCCGAGTATCCTGGGGACCACTTCCCGGCTGCTCCTCCTCCTGAATGGAGCTCTTTGGGCAGTACTACCCTGGTTATAACCCCTGCCACCATTACCAGGGATACCAGGGTTACCATTACCCGCCCTCACCGGTTATGCCTCCTCCCCCTCTGCTACAACCTCCTCCTCCACCCCCCCACCTCCTCCGGCTACACTGGATTTTAAGACTCATCTAGTCTTGGTGGCAGGGACGCGCTCAGAGTTGGTTTCAGATCTGGAGACAAGACTCCCTCTTCCGCGGTCTCCTAGGTCTGTGTCCCTGAGAATTTCTTCTCTGTCCACGGTACATGTCTCGGGGGCAGCTCATCAGGATATTACCCTTCCTGACATCCATAATCTTCCTGACGAGGGGCAGATGACAATGATGATGATGAGGATGCCTTGGGAGGAACCCGAGGTCTGAAAGGCAAGGTTTCCCCAGCCCCCCGAGGACCCTGCTTCTCGGATCTTCTGAGGTCCATGAAGGATTTCTTCGACTGGGAGTCGGAGGAACAAGACCCAATGAGGCAGAGGCTAGCTGAACACCTGGACATAGAGTCTCTGTCTCAGGTCCCCATTCCTCTCTGTATCAGACCTCACCAGGACCTCACCTCTACAGTCTGGCAGATGCCTCATTCCCTCGTGGCTGTCCCCAAGAGGGCAGACAGGATTTACTGGGTGCTAAAGGATGCTCCATTCCTAATGACGCATCCTAAGGCAGACTCTGTTGTCATCTCAGCTGCTCATGACTGCTCCGCTGCACATGAGCACCTCTCCTCCAGACAAAGAGTCGAGGCAGATGTACCAGTTTGGTAGAAAAGTTTACGCCTCGGCCACATGCGCGCTTAGATCCCTCAACTATGTGGCCCACATGGTGTCCCACCAAAAGGCTACCCTGGCCAGGTTAGAGGCTCCTGTCCACTCTATGGAACCCTTGAACCTCAAAGAGGAGCTTGCCAAGGATCTTCGCCTCTCTCACTTTTCATGTAGGCATGCCTTGCGGGCTACATACGACTCCATCGACTCTGTAGCTCACACCTCAGCAACTGACGTTGCCCTAAAATGGCATTCGTGGCTTTGCATCTCTGGCCTTGCCAACGAGGTACAGTCGGTGATTCAGGATGCCCCCTTCCGCGGCTTGGTGCTTTTTGGTGGGGACACCAAAGATGCCATCACTGATCTCCAGGACAGAGGCCTCGCCCTCAGATCAGTTAGGTCCATGTACCAATCAGGCACTCAGCAGCAGCAGCCCTTTCGGAAAAGGACCCGGAGGCAGAGGAAGCAGGTCCCAGCTTGGTGCCAGGGCAAACCCAAGTCCACAGGTTCCGCCACTCCTCCGGCCTCCAAGAACCATAGACACTTTGAGGGCCCGCCCCCTGAATGTCCTGCCACTTCCTGACTTACAATCCCCACTACCTCCTCAGTCTCACGACGAGGAGCAGGTGGGGGGAGGTTCGTCTGGCATGCGCAGGAATGGAAGGCAGTAACCTCCGACGCATGGGTCCTGCAACTAGGTCCATTGGACACACCATAGAGTTTCTGGAACTTCCTCTAGAATCTCCATCAAAAAGGTCGTCTTACTCCAGGGATCAGGCTCTTCTTGTCCGAGAAGAAGTTCAAAGCATCTTGCTCAAGGAAGTAATAGAGCGCGTTCTCCTCTGGCAAAGAGGCAGAGGGGTTTACTCCCATTTTTTCCTGGTTCAAAAAAAGACGGGAGACTTCAGACCCATTCTCGACTTAAGCAACCTCAATCAGTTTGTCGAGTACAAAAAGTTTCGGATGTTGACGCTCCACAGTCTCCTCCCACTCCTTCTGGAGGATCATTGGCTATGCGCTCTGGACATGCAGGATGCTTACCTGCACATCCTGATCTTCCCCAGCCACCACCGTTTCCTGCTGTTCCAATTCCAAGGGGAGCACTTCCAGTTTTGGGCACTCCCTTTTGGTCTGTCCTCAGCACCCTGGGTCTTTACCAAGTACCTGGTGGTGGTGGCAGCTTCCTTACGCCACCAGGGTATTGCAGTTTTCCCTTACCTGGATGACTGGTTTATCTCAGCCCCATCCAGGGACTCTTTACTGGAGGCTCTGTCTTTTACCTTGGACCTCTTTGGCAGACTAGGGATTACTATCAGTATTCCCAAGTCATCCATGATCCCGTCCCAGAGACTACAGTTCATTGGGGCAGTCTTGGATACGGTCCAATACGGAGTCTTCCTTCCTTCCTCCAGACAGGGTGGAGACCCTGATCCATCAGGCTTCGCAAGTGGCTTCATCTAGGACCATCCCGGCCCAGGAGATCCTCTGCCTTCTTGGCCTGATGGCAGCCTCCATCACTACTGTTCCCCTGATGAGGCTTCACATGAGAGTTACTCAGTGGTCCTTGTGCATGCAGTGGTACCAACTCCTGAATGACCTGGACCATCCGGTCCTGGTCTCTGCAGTGGTTCAGAAAGAATTGCTTTGGTGGAGGGCCTCTGCAACATTTCCTTAGGTCTCCCTTTCAGGAGCCCTGCTCCTCTGGCATCCCTAACTACGGACGCTTCGAACATGGGATGGGGAGCACATCTGGGGAAGTACCAAGCTCAAGGACTGTGGTCCAGCTGGGAAGCACCTTTGTACATCAGTGTTCTGAAGATGAGAGCAGTCTTGTATGCCTTGCAAGCCTTCCAGACCCTCCTTCCCAAGGGATCACTGCTGGTCCAAATGGACAATATGTCAGTAGTCTGGTACATCAACAAACAAGGAGGAACCCAATCGTGTACTGCCTGTGCAGGGAGGTGATGCGAGTGTGGAACTGGGTGGTCCAGCACAATCTGGTTCTTGTGGCCGTGCACATTCCATGCAAAATGTCTAAATGTCCTGGTAGACAGTCTCAGCAGGTCTCGGACCCTAGCTCACGAGTGGGAAGTAGATCAGGAAGTGGCAGAATCTCTCTTCCTAAATTAGGGGTGTCCGAAAATTTACCTTTTCGCCTCCCAATACAACGCAAAACTTCCCAGATTTTGCTCGCTCGTTCCAGGGCATGGTGTTTTCTGGCACGACGCGCTGTCTCTCTCCTGGACAGGGAAATGTTTGTACGCCTTCCCTCCATTTCACATTCTCCATATGGTCCTTCTCAAGCTCCAGGCAGAGAAGGTGAGGATGATTCTCATCACTCCTCTCTGGGCGAGACAGATTTGGTTTCCGCTGTTACAACAGCTATCCAGGGAACCACCGGTTCCACTTCCAGTGACCCACGACCTCTTGACCCAGGATTGAGGACATCTTGTACATCTGGGGCTCAGGACATTGCATCTTCATGCATGGCTCCTGCACACATAGCAATTTCTCGCTTTGGGGTCTCCTCCAGAGTCTCTCAAGTCCTTATAGAGACTAGAAAACCCTCTACTCGTTCTACTTACACCATCTGGGTGACTTCCAAGAATTGGAACCCCTTTTCTTGTTCTGCCCCTCAAATCATGGAATATCTCCTTCATCTGTCAGACTCTGGTCTGTCATATTCTTCCTTGAAGGTCCATCTTTCCGCAATTTCAGTGTACCACGAGCTGGTGGATGGTAAACCCATGGCTCAGTTGGAAGTCTCAGAAATCTTTCTGAAAGGGATCCTTCATCTGAAACCCCCATCCACAGCCCAACTCCTCCTTGGGATTTGAACTTTGTGTTGGAGAAGCTCACTCTTCCCCCATTTGAGCCGGCCATGAACTGTGATTTGAGCTTCCTTTCCTGGAAGATGTTATTTTTAGTTGTCATTACGTCAGCCCGAAGGATTTCGGAGCTTCACGCTCTGGTTTGTAAAGAGCCTTATCTTATTTGCCACAAGGACCGGGCAGTCCTCAGGACAAATCCTACGTTTCTTCCCAAGGTGGTGTCAGAAGCCACACTGAACCAATCAGTAGAAATTCCTGTTTACTTTCTGTCCCCTTCCAATAGTGGTGAGGCACTCCTGCACACCATGGATGTCCATCGAATCCTTCGATGCTACACACAGTGGACCAAGGATTTCCATAGCTGCGATCAGCTTTTTGTTTCTTTTGCCCACAGGTCTAAGGGCAAACCAGTTTCCAAGCTGTGCCTTTCCAAATGGTTAGGCAACTGTATTCGGTATTGTTACCAAAAGTACGAAACATCTCTGCCAGGTCCCATCAGAGGTCATTCTACTAGGGGCATGGCTGCTTCCACTGCTTTTTTGCGGAACGTCTCTGCGACTGATATCTGTGCCGCAGCCACTTGGAGTTCTGTCCATAACTTAACCAAACTCTACAGTCTGGACATAGCTTCTAGGTGGAGGGCTGGCTTTGGCCTTGCTGTCTTGCAGGGCCTTCTGTCATAAGCTGGGTCCATTCTGGTTCCCAGTTTCTGCTGGAGCTATTTTCTCCTCCCGGTTTCTCACAGTCTCTCTTTGGAGGGACTGCTTGGGACTCAGTCCTATATGTAATGACATACTGAAGGAACCCTCTCGAAGTAAGATAGTACAGTTACGTAGGAACTTACCGTAACAATAGATCTTGGAGAGAGGTTCCTTCAGTAGGTCATATTTTGCCCTCCCTCCTTCCCCTCATTTTATTTCTTACAGGGACTCCAAATCCTGTTCGCTCCTGCTGTCAGGCCTCTTCCTGGCTCTGGCAGGAGAAGTGGAGGGCACGCATGGGGACCGCCCACTATATATGGCCATGCTGACGTCAGTCACGTGACGTTGGGTGGGCGGTCCCCTGTCAGGGATTGCTAGAAAAGTCTGCCGTGCGGCCCGACGCCAGGTGGCGCCAGTCCTATAAGTAATGACTACTGAAGGAACCCTCTCATAGTAAGATCTGTTCTTTATAGCATAGGAGTTTCACTGCCTCCCTCTCCTCCCCCAAAATTAACACTTTGCACATCTTTCCAACCTTTCCCTTATTCTGACAATCCCTTTTTTCGGATCCCTTTTCTTGTTCAGATTGTTCCCATTCAGCTCCTTCTCTTCTGTGTAAAACATGTAAGCCACAGTGCTCCCTGCTGGAGTCGCAGGCAGGAAGGATGTGTGCACTCTGTGACCCTATGATATTGAGGATTAAAGCAGCAGTCCACCTTATAAAACATATTTCCATGACCACAAAAAAGAAGTCACCATGCATATATAGAGCTATACATTTTTATTTAAATCTTTTTTTTTAATTATTCTGTTTTGGTGGCTGTCATCAAGCACTGGGCCTCCCTTCCCTCTATAAACCTGAGTCAGTAACACCTTGGGATATATTAGCTCAAAGTGGGATCTAACCGTGAAGGAATCTGCAGGGAAACTATATCCAACCTCACCTGTCAGCAGAGAGTTGTGGCTTTACCTTAGTGCCATTATTGGAACCTCTCTCGAAGATCTACTGTTATGGTAAATTTCTACGTAACTGTACCTTACATAAGAACTTACCAAAACAGTAGATCTTCAAGGGGATCTCAGTCATCAGGTAACACAGTAGATACCTTTGCCTTTGGTGAAGGGGAATCCACACCGAAGATTTTCAGCAGTACAACTGAGGTCGCTCACGCCATCGACGTCACTAACCCTATGTAAGTGTAGACAGCCCCTCTCCCCCCTCAGTTCTTTCCCTCTGGAGAGGAAGGGGGCAAGGCTCACACCCTGGGGATTTGAGGAGAGACAGAGGGACCCAGCTCTAGATAGAAAAGATGGAAACAGCAGATAGCCAGGTCCTGAACAGGAGCCCCAAGAAAGGGGGATGGTGGGAGAGAAATCAGACCTGAAGACTGAGATCACCTTGAAGATCTAGTGTTACGGTAAGTTCTTAAGTAACTGTTCTGTCTTCTTCGGTGGTACCTCAGTCATTAGGTTACACCGTAGAAACGAGTACCAAGCAGTGACCAGTGTAAACAGACAGTCTGGGAGGCTGGATCTCCATAAACTTAAGACAGGAGTCCGTGTGACACAGCCCTACCAAACCCTGCACAGGCTCTTGAGGCAATGTCCAGACTGTAATGCTTGGTGAAAGTGTGGACTGTACTTCATGTAGCAGCCGCATAAATATCAGCAGCTGAGACACCTTTGAAACAAGCCACTGAGGTAGCCAAGCCTCTGGTGGAATGAGCTTTGACAGCACCAGGCAATTATTTTCTGTATATATTGTAGCAGAACATAATGCAATTTGCCAACCATTTGGATAAACATTGCTTAGAAACAGAAGCACCCTCGCTACCTGGGGTGAAAGAAACAAATAACTGCTTAGACTTTCTGGATTACTTAGTCCTAAGCAGATAATACTTCAACGTTCTGCGCACATCTAGTGTATGGAGCAACGCTTCCCCTGGATTGGCATGGTCAGGAAAATAAACAAGAAGGTGGAGAGACTGATTAAGTGTGAACTCAAAGACCACCTTAGGAAGAAATGTAGGAATCGTACTCAAAGATACCCTGTCTTTGTGAAAAATCAAATAAGGCTTCTCACACCAGAGGGCCTGTAGCTCGGAAATTCTTCGAGTAGAAGTAATTGCAACAAATAGCGCTTTTCAAGAGAGAAAGCACAAATTGCAAGTCGCGATTGGCTCAAAAGGAGACTGTGTCAACTTTTCCAAAATGAAATTTAAGTCTCAAGCTGGGACCGAGGAACGGATTGGGAGTTTCAGATGCAGGATGCCCCTGAGAAAGGTACAGGTGACATCCCGTTGAGTAATAGTGTGGTCACCCACGGGCTCATGAAAGGCAGAAATAGAATTCCTCAACCACCCACCGTCAAGATCTCCCCTGCTTTCCCGTTATTCAGGTCAGCACGCACTGCTCATACAGCAGGAAGTGCTCGCGCTTCTGGGAAAGGAGGCTATAGAGCATGCACCGCGGAACCAGAGAGGTGCAGGTTACTATTCCCACTTCTTTCTTGTGTCCAAAAAGACAGCGGACCTCCATCTGATTCCGGACCTCATCGACCTCAACATTTCGGTACTTTACAAACGCTTCCACATGGTGACCCTTCCCAGTTTGATTCCCATGCTCAAGCAGGGCACCTTCTTAGCGTCTCTGGATATGCAGGATGCTTACCTTCACATACCTATAGCTCGAGCGCACAAGAAATTCTTGCGCTTTGAGTTTCTAGGTCACCATTATCAGTTCCGAGCCCTTCCCTTCAGACTGTCCTCAGCACCTCGGGTATTTACGAAGTGCATGGCAGTCATAGTGGTGTCTCTCAGGAGACAAGACCACTACGTGTTCCCATACCTGGATGACTGGCTCCTCATGGCCCCCTCTCGGGAGGCTCTGATGTCCGCGATCCACTATACTCGTTCCCTCTTCAGGTCATTGGGCATCATCATCAATCTCGAGAAGTCACACCTGGTTCCGTTGCAGAGACTGCAGTTCATAGGTGCAGTCCTGGACACCGTCCAGGTGAAAGCTTTTTTGCCCCCAGACAGAGCGGAACACATCAGATCCCTCATAAGGGACATCTTGGCAAAGAAGACGGTCCTAGAAAGACTGATCCTTTGCCTGCTCGGACACATGGCTGCGGCCATTGTGACAGTCCCTCTAGCCCGTCTCCACATGTGGGTGACCCAGTGGATGTTACGGGTACAGTGGGATCAGAAGCAAGACCATCTGCAGCTGCCAATTCGAATCACGAAGGCCGTCATCCGGGATTGGCAATGGTGGCTGGAACCACAGCACCTATCGGTAGGAGTCCCTTTCATTGCACCATCTCCAATCGTGACACTCTCCACGGATGCTTCAGGGTTCGGTTGGGGAGCACACCTCGACGGGGTCAAGTCTCAGGGCTCATGGACGTCCCAGGAAGCTCATCTCCACATCAATATTTTGGAAATGATAGCAGTCCTTTATGCCTTGCAGGCCTTCCAGTCAGAGATTCCACCGGGTACTCTGCTGTTGCAAACAGACAATACCGCGGTGGTGTATTACCTCAACAAACAAGGAGGTACCCATTAATACCCACTTTGCAGGGAGGCCATGAGGGTGTGGGATTGGGTTCTGCAACACGGCGCAAACCTTATTGCTGTACATGTCCCAGGAGTGGACAATGTTATCGCAGACAGTCTGAGTCGGTCTCAGGCAAGAGTCCACGAATGGGAACTACTCCAGGAAGTGGTAGAGGATCTGTTTCGCAGATGGGGCACACCAGAGTTAGATCTTTTTGCATCCCCATCCAACGCAAAACTGGCCAGTTTCTGCTCGCTAGATCCAGGGCCTGGTGTTTTCTGGTGAGACGCGTTGTCCCTCTCCAGGATGGGCAGATTCCTCTACGCATTTCCTCCTTTTCCATTGATCCAGAGAGTTCTTTTGAAACTCCGCAGAGAGCAGGCGACGCTGATACTAATCGCGCCCTTTTGCCCAGACAGATTTGGTTCCCTCTGCTGCACCAGCTGTCTCAGGAACCTCCGGTGCCTTTGCCAATCAGCTCTCACTTATTGTCCCAGGATGCAGGATCTTTGGTCAGTCTGGACCTTCGTTCTCTGAACCTGCACGCCTGGCTCCTAGGGACATAGCTATCATGCGCTATGGGGTCTCGCAAGGGGTAGCAGATGTTCTAGTGGCTGCTAGAAAACTGGCCACTCATGCCACATATGCCATGAAATGGCGCAGATTTTGCCTCTGGGCTCAAGCACGAGGGCTTTCTCTGATGGATTGTCTAGAAGGTTGTGTTCTAGACTACCTTCTGTCTCTTTTCCAGGCAGGCTTGGCCTACTCCTCGATTAAAGTACCCCTTTGTGCCATCTCGGTTGTCATACTCCTATAGGCCTACAATCCATAGCTCAGTTGGACACCGCACGAGCCTTCCTGAGAGGTGTTCTCCACCTAAGACCTCCGATTAAGGATCCTATTCCTCCATGGGATTTACCCTTTGTCCTGGAGCAGCTTACGCTGCCACCTTTTGAACCAGCCGCGGATTGCGAGCTACGCCTCCTGACATGGAAGACTTTATTTTTAGTTGCTGTTACTTCAGCCAGAAGAATTTCTGAGCTTCACGCCTAATGTGCAAAGAACCTTATTTGATTTTTCACCAGAACAGGGTGTCCCTAAGGACAAATCCAAAGTTTCTTCCTAAGGTGGTCTCAGTCCTCACCCTCATTCAGGACATCGACCTGCCAGTGTATTTTCCTAAATACTCTAATAGAGGAGAGGCCCTGCTACACACTCTAGATGTGCATAGGTGTCTAAAATACTACCTGACCAGAACCAGGCACCACCGTAAATCTGATCTCCTTCACCCATAAGATGCTGGGAGCTCTGGTTTCTAAACAATCACTGTCCAGGTGGCTCATCCATTGTATCACGTTCTGTTACCAGAAACGTAACAAACCCCCTACTGGGCTCGGTTGAGGACATTCCACAAGGGGGTGGCTACATCCCTTGCTGGCCATGAAGAACGCACCACTCAGCCATTCATGCAGCAGCTACTTGGAGCAACCGTGCTCACCTTTATCAGGCATTATAGCCTGGATGTTGCATCACGGTGAAGAGCTGGTTTTGGTTTAGCAGCCCTTCAGGGACTCCTATCCTAGGCTTCGGTCCAACTCGCGATCTCTACCTAGCCTTCTCCCACCGGTGAGGGATTTCCAGTATTGCTTGGGAATCCATCCTAATGGTGTAACCTGCTGCAAGAGCTGTTTCTCGAAGTAAGATAGTGCAGTTACGTAAGAACTTACCATAACAGTAGATCTTCGAGAACAGCTCTTGCAGCAGGTAGTTTCCCTTCCACCATCCCCTCTGGAGGTAGAGTTGTTCCGTTATCTCACTACCTAGGATTAGGTGTTTGTAACATCGCTCTTAATACCTTCTTGAAGGCGGATCCTCAGTCTCCACTTCTGATGTCATTTAGCGGCTGGGAGTCTCCGGAGGGAGAACTGGGGATTCTGGGGGACCGCCTACTTTTGTATGATACCTGATGTCGGGGGTGACGTGTCTTGCCGGAAAACACCAGGCCCTGGATCTAGCTAGCAGAAATTGAGCAGTTTTGCGTTGAGTGGGGACACAAAAAGGTCCAACTGTGGATGACCCTATCTGTCGAACAGATCTTCTGCTATGTGGAGGGGTTGCAGGATAACAGATGTTCAGGCCTGGGAGGATGAAGCGTCAGCCTGTCCACCACTGGAATGGAGCCACCTTCCACCGGGAAAAACAGTCTCCACCCTCTGCCAAGGGTGGCCAGATGAACTGCAGGAAAGAAATGCCGAAGGTGCTGAAGACATTGGCGTACCGGGAGGGGAGCCAGTGGGGAAGCACAGCGGTCTGTCACAGATGGACTGGCGGTCCCGATCAGATAGTTGGATAGTTGTCGGGTTCTCGGTAGGACAGTAAACAGGCATGTGGTTGAGGTGGAAGGAGGTCCCTGCCTGGCCCTGAGCAGTGGATAAAATATGCTCAAAAGGGACATTCCTGGAGATGATGGAGGAGCAGATACCGCAACCTGCTTGGGTAGTGGGGGCTCAAATTAAAAAACAAGCTAAAGACAAAGAACTTCAGTGCAGAAGCACTGAAACAAGGGTTACCCCAAAGGGCATTGACAATAAGCCAAGTGTCAAAGAAACACAACATCACACTTACTTCCTTAATGCAAAGCATCATGGGATATATGCAAATCACCATGAAATTGCAGACTTGTTCAACTTGCAGCAATTTACATGCATTTTAAATAGCATAACTAACTTAATTTCTATAATAGTCACCTAGTACTTTTTACCGTTATCAAAAACACCTCGTGCCATAGCATTTTCAACATTTACAGGTTTCATAAACATGAGGAATATACCTCAAGTTATTTTATGACACAGTACTATTACGTACTAAATCCAACAACGATAAACACAACCTGTTTTACATACGCTTGGAAGGCAACACAATAACCTCCCTGTACGAGGACCTGAGGTGGGGGGATAGGAAAATTAAAGAGGACACTATAGCATAGTCAAGAAAGGGAAGGAGGGTGCCCATAGGTGGCCAACCTTATGGACTAGAAATTGTAAAGGATAGATTAGGCTAAGAAACAGAAGAACTGTTGCAACAGATTTAAGAAAAGGTTGGTCCTCAAGAGTGGCAGGAGCGCCCTGTCACATATTACGAATGAGAGAAGCTCCTATTCGTGCATGCTGGACTGAGTCCTGCTGAGGCTGTCCACCAGAGTGTTTAGTACACTTGGCACTTGGACCTCAGAGAGTGTCAGGCTGTGCTACAGAGGCCAATACCATGCTCTCATGGCCTCCCTGCAAAGGGGATAGGAGTGAGTCCCGCCCTGCCTTTTTTTTTTTTTTTTTTGGTACATTGTATTTATCCTTCTCAGTGGGCCACTGCTTGTGTCGGCCAACTTTGAAGGACTCCGGGGTCGTTCGGGATCTTATATAGTGCTTTGCGTGCTCCAGTGGATACCAGAGCTGACCTGGAGGTGTCATCCTGCTGTGATCACTGCCTTTTCCCTGATTTTCGCCCCGTTATCCCGAGGTTCCAGAAGCGGTAATGCGTACGCGTGGAGGTGCGCATGCGCACCGTAGTTCCGGTCTACCGCCTCTTCTGCCCTCCCCCGGCCTAGTGCCAGGGCTCCTTGTGCATGACGCTGCCACCCAGCCTCCACCCAGAGGCAGCCAAACTCCAAGGAGCTCCTCAGAACCCTTCCAAGGATGAGAGATGCCAACTGGCAGCTCGATCTGCTCCTCACACCCCCCCCCTCGGCCGACCCCCGGCACCCCAAGCCTGAACTAGAACCTGGGTCGCCAGCATGGAGCAAGGTGTGGTGTCCAGTGCCTCAACCCTTAGTGCCACCAGGCCGGGCCCCTACCCTGTATGTTGATGTAGTAGACCATACTCAGATTGTCCAACTGCACGAGCAGTTGGCCTGGAGCAAGATGCTCCTGAAAAGCATGTACGGCATAGAGCACTGCTGTTCTCTCCAGTACATTGATGTACAAGGCAGCTTCCCACTGATACCAGGAGCTCTGGGTTTGAAAGGGACCCAGGTGTGCTCCCAGCCTAAGCCCGCAGCATCCATGGGTAGGATCTGATGCGGGGAAGAAATTTGGAAAGGAACCCCCTGAAGAAGATTTGAGGGATCCATCGACCACTGCAGTACCTTGCGAACTGGGGAGGAGACCAGGACTTGTTGATCTGACTCGTCCATGCGCTTGTTCCATTGCACTTTGAGGGTCCACTGAAAGGTACATATTTGGAGTCTGGCCAGTGGAACGGTTGCCATTAGACCCAATAGTCTTAGGTACAGTCTGGCAGGAATGTGCCGGTTCTGAGCGACTTAACAAGCCTGGGCCATAAGGCATTCCACCCTGTTTTGGGGTAAGGAGGCCTTCGCCTGCTCGGAGACAGACCGCCTCTATGTATTGCAGTCGTTGGGACAGTACTGGAACAGACTTGGGCAGATTGACCATTATGCCCATAGAGTGAAAGAGCTGAAGAGTGCACTCCAGAGTCAGCAGGAGCTGTTCTGTGGATGGAACCTTGAGAAGCCAATCATCCAAGTAAGGGAAGACATATAGCCCCTCTCTTCTAAGAGCTGCTGTGACCGCTGCTAAGCATTTGGTAAAGACACACAGCACAGAGGATAAGCCAGAGGGCAGCACCTTGAACTGGAAATGCTCGTCCTGAAAGGCAAAATGAAGAAACCTTCTGTGGGGAGGGAAGAGCGAAATGTGCAGATAAGTGTCCTGCATGTCCAGTGAGCAGAGCCAGTCCCCGGTCTTGAGGGGCATGAGCCTGGCAAAGTTATCATTCAGAACTTTTTGTACTGGACAAAGAGATTGAGGTCCTTGAGGTCTAAGATGGGCCTCAGATCTCCGGTCTTTTTGGGGACCAAGAAGAACCTAGAATAGAACCCCTGGTTCCTCTGATGCCTCAGCACCAGTTCAATCACTTGCTTGTGCAGAAGAGACTGTACCTCCTCCCCGAGAACAGACAAGTGAGCTGGAGAATAGTTTGAGGGTGGTGGAGGGGTATCTGGAGGCTGTTGAATGAGCTCCAGGGTTTGACTGCTCTCTTTGATCTGCAGGATCCAAGCATCTGAAGTCATGGTTCTCCACTGATTCAGATGGAGGGAGAACCAATCTCCGACTACTACCTCTTGGGTCTGGACCAGAGGAGGGGGGGGTATAGTAAGAAGTCAAGCTGATGTGGGACCAGCAGAGAAGGCTGGTCTGTCATTTCTGGGCCGCTTGCCCGCTGCTCCAGTATTGGAGGGGACAGGCAAGGAAGACTGGGTTTTGTGCTTTCCCTGGGTGTGGGGCCCCAAGCCTGGTCTAGTGGCCTGTCTACAAAAAGTAGGCTGCACTCTACCACAGGTTTGAGTGTGATAGAGAGAATGCACAGACTTGAGGGCTGTGCCAGAGGCCTGCAGATCATTAACGAGGTCCTGGACATCAGGGCTGAAAAGCTTGGTGCCATTGAAAGGGGCATTAAGCACCTTGTTTTGCACACCGACTGCAAAACCAGAGACCCTAAGCCATGAGTGCCTATGAAGGCATATGCCTGTGGCAGCTGCCATGGCCACTGTGTCGGCCATGTCATACAGGGCCCTGAGGAGATGCTTACTAACATCTTCCGCAGTTTGCAAACACTGAACCAATTCTTGCTTCTGTGCACCATCTGGACGGGCTTGAACAGTGGCCTTGCCTTTTCCCCAGTTGACATTCTGGAATTTAACCATATGAGATGGGTAGTTTACAATCCTTAGGCCCAAAGTGGAGGAGGTGTAAACTGTTTTACCCCAGAGGTCAATCCTGTGAGTTTCTTTTTTCTGGGGGAAGAGAACTAAGGTGCTTAGGGGCCTTAGATCTGTCACGGGGGCTGCCTTGATGACCACCGAGTCAGTTTCAGCCTGGACAGCAAAGTAGGGAGGGCTCTGAGGGGCATTATAAAGCTTCTCCGCCCTGCGCGGCATAGCTGCCACCATGTCTGGCCTGTGCCAGGTTGCTGTAGTAGCATTCTTCAGAGCTGGCAGCATAGGAGGAATAATCTTAGGTGGAGATTCAGGAACCTCAATGAAATCCATCAGGTCTTTCCTGGTGACATCCCCCTCCTCCTCAGTCTGGAAGCCCATAGTGGCAGACAACTGTTTCATGACATTAAAAAAAGGTGGCATCCTCAGGAGCCCTTGTGAGTATGGTTGCCTGAGTCCTCACTGACAGAGGAGGCACTGGACTTATCGGGGATGAGGATTTCCTTCTCTTCCCCCTCATCCTCTGTGTCATCAGGGAGGATGAGATTCGAATGGTACTCCGTCTCGACTTCGACCTCCTCATCCAGGTCAGGTGTCGGATGTGTCATCGTCAGCCATGGGGAACCTCCCGGGGTCAATGAACAGGTGTCAACAACGAGGACCTGTTCAAGGCACCTAACTGCTGAACTAGTACATTGGTAAATCTAACGAGTACTTCGTTCAGATCCATGGTTGTCATCGGGGGGGGGGGAGTTTGACGGCACTGGAGCCAATAACAGTCCACCCTTGGAGACTGACTAGCCTGTTGCCCTCAGAGAGGAAGGGGCAGGTCTCGACAGTGGAGGGGCCGACGACCTGGAGGTTGACAGCCAAGCGCCCTGAGAGTCAGGCAGCGGAGCAGTCAGTATGGGTCTGGTAGGAATAGAGACCTGGACAGCCGATCTCTTCGTCTTGTCAGCCACCATTAATGAATAGCCCCCAAAGAAGGAGAGTCCGACGGGGAACATGATCACCACCAGGGGGAGCAGTCACGATCCCGGTCTTTTTTGTGACTTTTCTCCGAGGACTTGTCTCTAGCCTTGGAGGCCTGGGATTTCAAAGATCCAGTACGCGACAGAGGAGCCAGGGCCCCAGAGGACCTCTGCCTGGAGCTGGCTACCTGTTGTTCCATGAATTGTTTAAGAGCCTTCCTGTGTCACCTGAGGGTGGTTTGGTTAAACTTTCTGCAGAGCTCATAGTTGGAGACTTTTTGGTCAAGCCCAAGATAGCAGACCGAGTGTTCATCTGTGGAGACAATCTTCTTTCTGCAGCATCAGCAACAGAAAAGAGAAGAGGAAGAATTAACTCTCAACATAAAAAGAAAAAATCTCTAAAGAGAGATTTGGGTAAGGGTTGTAGGAAAAAATGTGGCCATAGGCCAAAAAAGGCATGAACACTGCAACAAAGCTTCCACGGAGACTGTGCTTGTGAGTCATCGGCAGGAAAAACTGAGGAGGGAGCGTTGCCACCCATGTCTATATAGGGTTGGTGATGGCGTGAGCTGCCCCAGTTGTACTGCTGAAAATCTTCCTTGTGGATTCCCCTTTACTGATGGTGAAGGTTCTTACAGTGTTACCTGATGACTGAGATACCCCCGAAGAAGATCACTCTTTATATTCACAAATTTATTGACAAATAGGGTAGAAGTGTACTTTTATTATGCTTGTTTTGTGGCTGGGGATTATCCTTCTACTTATTTTACCACTTTGGATCCCCCCTATCCTCCACCCTAATGCTGGAGGCCGTTCAGCTGCACCCTCCCTTCAGCCAGGAGGGTAGGTGAGTGAGTGTCTGTTGTCACAGTCCATGCTGAAGGCACTCCGTGGCTGACCTGCAGGGCTAGAGGAATGCTGGGTGGCCTGAGTCGGCCCTTCTCGGGAGCTGAGTGCCCCACTGCTGCAATGTGCCTAGACTGAAGCTGGCTCCAGCATCGGACTTCCAGGCTCAAATGTGAACACTGCTGCACAACTAGGCCAATCCTTCTTTCTTGTTTTGTTTTTAAATCAATATTTATTCTCCTTTTACCAAAAGGACACTATTGTCCCTGGCCTGCCCAGCCCTAACACCCACCTTCTCCAAGACTTATCTGGCTCTTTGAGTCCCCCATGGATTCCACTCCGAAGGGGGTGGCCATCTCCCCCTCCCAAGAGTATAATCCAGATTTGGAACCCTGCCCAATCAGCGGTGTGGAGTTTGCAGTGGGTCAGGGAGTCACCTAGCTGATTGGAGTATTTTCTTCTAACATTATATTCCCTGGGCTGCTAGCATGCAGTGATGCAGCACGTATGCACATATCAGTATTGAGGGCATGCCTTCAGGTGGGTTGGGTGCTTCCGTCAGGTGGCAGAGGCTATTTATGGAACACTGAAACTCCCTTTCCCAAGAGAGGAGAGCAGTCTTTTGGATGCTCAAACCTCTTCTCCCCTGGAAGACCAGGCTCCACTCCTGAACCAGGGTCATGGGCATTACAAGTGGTAGTATTACCTCCAGGCCAGATCCTTGGTTTTGTTTCATTCGTCTCTTTTCTTTCTCCTGCCTTGGAGAGCTGTGCCTTACCTCGTCCCTTCAGCCTGACTCCCAGACCTGCACTGCCTAAGTGGCCCAACTTGCCCCTCTTGTGCCACCCCACAGTGCCCTATACCCCACCTCACCTCACAGCAGGGCCATTACTCCCTTTGGGTGGATTAGAGGTGGAGGCTTCTAGAGTGACAGGCTAGCTTTCTGAAATGGATGGCCAGAGGTTGTCAAGTTGCCTTGTCTAGCCCCATTTTCTTCTCTTTTGTTCTCCCATGTGTGGGAAGGGCTGATGTTGTGAGGCCACTCAGTATGCTTGTGCAGAAGGAGACACTTGAGCTGTGACAACCCGTCCACCCTCTGGAGCCCGATTGTGCTGCCTCCACAGTATGCACTAGTTTGATCTGACCCAGTGTGGAAGGAGTTAGGTATTTGCTTGGGGTAGTTGGCTAAACTGTGGCATCTTTTGCACTCAAATAAATGTAATATTTTTGCATTCAGCCTATGCGCTATCCGCTGTGTTTCTTGTTCTAAGGTTGCTATGCCGGACAGCAACACTGATGCTGTCAACCTGAGCGCAGCCTGATCTTCCTGGACATAAAGTCTCCACTGCTCATTCACACTAATAGGGAGAACACCGGAGGCACTAGAACCCAGCGGGAGCCAAACTTTTTCAGGAAGGCCAGCGTCGAGATGGAGCCATGAGGGAGCAGCACCGCGAGCCAGGCTTGTGTGGTATAGACTGTCTTGGCGTGGACCCTCCAACCGCCTCAGTTCCTTTTTTCCCGCCATCAAGTGCGCTTCAGTGACGACATCGCTCGCCCGCCAGAAGTCAAACTTCAAACTAGCAGCTTAGTTTTCAGTTTTGCTATTTTATATCTTATCACGAAAAGTACCGATTACATTTTAACTAATTTGTTATTTGTACAAGAAAGAAGTCTTCAGCCTTCTATTGACAGAGTCGACTATGAGTGGGACAGGTGACGGTAGAGAGACTTTGCATGAAAGCTGTTCAGTCAGCCAGGCTAGGTCTGGTCTGCTGCCCTCTCCAGAGGGGGGGGTATGACAACAGATGGTCCAGTTTTCAGGGGGGATGGGCGGTCCTCCGAAAGCATAAAAAGAAACTGTCCTATTCACGGCACCATTCAGCCTCGAGTTCTTCTTCGGCCCACCAGTCGAAGAAGAGACAGCATCACTCGAGGTCGCCCTCTGGTACATCTCCACGTAGACGGTCAGTTGTTGGGGTCAGGGGCTGGTCTTCGCTTTTTTTGGAGTCACCGGTTTCTGTCTCTGGCAGCCGGCTTCTTTGACACCGGAGCCCCTCTCCACGTTCTGGAGGAGCTTCCGATGAGCAGTTTCACCATTGGGTAGCTCTTATGGAGCTGTGGGCTTGGAGGTTGTCCCATTTGCCCGAGCCGGCCAGTCCATTGCCGGGGCCTTCCAGCCTGTCAGTTTCAGATCGGCAGGCGGGGCCGTTAGGACATTCTGGTCGTGCGGCGCCTTCTCCGGTGCCGTCAACTCGGTGTCTGTCCCCCCCACATGGCTGCGGCGCAGGGGTCCACACCGATGCCTTTATCTCCTGCCATTTTTCATTCTTTACCTTCAAATCGCAGTTCACAGACTTCTGCGGTGGTGTTGCTGCTTGCGGTGCTGGCTTCTCTGGTGCCGAGGTCCTTTTTTGGTGCTGCGCATGGTGTTGGCACTGTCCACGGAGCCGCATGCCCCGACGGCACCGTCCTTGGTGCAGGGAGCCGTGTTAGTGCTGTGTGCAGTGCCGCGCTCCCTGTTGGCACCATCTTTGGTGCTGGGGGTGGTGTTGGCGCTTTGTGCAGTGCTGCGCTTCCAGGCGCAGTGCCATTTTCTGTGTCGGTGCTGTCTCTGTACTCGGTGTCGCTCTCTTCGATGGCGCCGGGGATATGTATGGCAATGCCTAGTTTCCAGAGGTTTTTGACTCCGATTCTGTCTCCTCCTCTTCTTCCTCCTGGTTTTCATTCCTTTCCTGTCTACACAGTCCTCCCTGGACTGTCAAGAGATGATTTTGAGCCTGATCTGGATTTTCGGCTGGGTGATGATATTGATGCCAATTCTGCCCTGGGGGCAGGGATCAATCCTCCTGCAGAGCCTGTCGTTGAAGATCTTTCCTTTAAGTCTCTGCTCAGGAATTTAAATTCTACTCTTTCTCTCCAGACCATGGAAATCTATTCTGGGAAGCTTCTGGGCCTCCAGTATCTACATGTTCCAGAAATCCCTATGGATTTAACCCCTCCAGTACAGCCCTCTTTCAACACTCTTTCCCAGATGGTGTGGAAGAATCCGGCTCTTATTCCCTTTGTGGCCAAGTCCATCGATAAAAAATATGCTCCTCCCAAGGATCGCCCCATCTTGGCTTCACAAGCCTTTGCTGATGCCATAGTGGTCCTGGCGGAGAATGATAAGGCTGCCCTCCTACAGGAATCCACAGTCTGTCCTATAAACAAAGAATCTCGTAAGAGAGTCTTTGCTGCCTCAACCCTGGGCATGTGTTTTGCTAGCTACCAGGGTTATTTTTCTCAATATGAGTATGTTCTTTGACATTCGCTCAAAGCAACGGTAGAAGCTCTGCCTGAGTCAGAGGTCAACTCAGAGCCACTACAGATCATAACTAGAGGTACTGAGTGCAGTAATCAACAAATTAAAGCTGCAATGGACGCTGTATCATGCTTTCAGGGCGGCGCGGCTGGCATTTGCACCCGTCTATTCCTGCATGACTTCAGGTTTTTACTGTAATGACGTTCAACAAAAAGTCATGGCTTTACCCTTCAGTGGTATGTACCGGTTTGGGCCTCAGTTGGAGCAAGCGCTAGAGGCCACTCAGAAAACTAGGTCTGCCATTAAGACAGCTAGACCCCCGCCCACTCCCTCTCGGGAAGTGGAAACAAGTGTCAGTTTCACAACCATCAGTTCTTTTGAGGCAAATGCTGAGGCGGTTTTAACAGAAACCAAACTCCTCAGCCGCAAAAGAAAACACAGCAGAAATCACAGGGCCCAAAAGCGCCCAGTGCCACCTTCTGAATTTATGGCTCAGGTCCCACCTCATCTGTCCAGGGGGACTCTTCCTTGGCAGTAGGAGGACGTCTGACTCAGTTCTACGACCAGTGGAAATCTATAACATCAGACAAATGGGTCCTCAGAATAATCCACGAGGGACACTCTCAGTTTGTCGGAAACCCCTCCAGATCATCCTCCCAAACGGCAGCCCAGGCTGTCTGCGGCACAGTCAGACCTTCTTGCTTCCAAGGTGCAAGGCCTTCTGAATAACAGGACAGTAGAAGTAGTTCCGATGGATCAACGAAACACAGGTTTCTACTCCCATTACTTTCTGGTTCCAAAGAAAACTGGCAGCATGCGCCCTATTCTCGATCTCAGAAAGTTAAACAAATTCCTCCACAAGGAAAAGTTCAAGATGATATTACCCTGCTACCTTTGATTCATCATCATGATTGGCTAGCCTCCCTAGACATGCAGGATGCCTACCAACACATTCTCATACACCCAAAGCACTACAAATACCTAAGGTTCGTGGCGTTGGGTCAACACTATCAATTCAGAGTCCTGCCCTTTGAGCTGTCCTCGGCGCCTCAAGTTTTTACAAAGTGCTGTGCAGTTCTCATGGTGCATCTAAGGAAAATCAGAATCCAAGTATTCCCATATCTGGACGACTGGCTTCTAGCAAGCCCCTCCAGACAAGAGACTCTGGAGGCCGTGGCCATGGCCTCAGACTTCCTCAAGTCCATGGGAGTCCTGCTGAACCTCAAAAAATCGCAGTTGCAGCCCTCCTAGAAGCTCCTCTTCATTGGAACCTTTCTGGACACTTCCTGTGTGAAAGCATTTCTTCCGGAGGACAGAAGGAGTGATATCTTACAGATTGCCCGCTTCATCAGAAAACACAGCTCAGTGCGAGCGAGCTCGATGCAGTGGCTGCTGGGTCTCATGGCATCCTCAGTGTTCACTGTACCCTTGGCTCGTCTCCACATGAGAACCACTCAGTGGATGCTCAGTACTCAGTGGTCCCCAACCACTCACCCTCAGTCCTTTCTCATCAAGGTGACAGAACCTCTGAAGAGGTCCCTCACCTGGTGGTCTCAGGATGACAACTTTCTGGAAGGATACCCCTTCGCCCCTCTGGATCATCAGATCTCCATTATCATGGATGCGTCCCTAATGGGTTGGGGAGCTCACTGCCAGGACACCCAGGCACATGGACTCAGGACGAGTCTCAACTCCACATAAGCATTCTGGAAATGAGGACTGTCCTCTATGTGGTCCAGGCTTTGAAGGACATACTCTGTCACAAGATCATTCTCCTTCAAACGGACAACAAGGCAGTGATGTATTACATCAACAAACAGGGCAGTGCACACTCTTACCCATTATGCAGGGAAGCTATGAGAGTGTGGGAATGGTGCCTGGAGCACAAGGCTCTGATTCAGGCGGTCTATCTGCCAGGAGTACAAAACGAGCTGACAGACCATCTCAGCAGAACGGAGGCAGAGCCTCATGAGTGGTGTCTCGATTTAACTGTCATTCAGTCACTCTTCAAAGAATGGGGAACTCTGGACCTGGACCTTTTTGCGTTCCCCACACAATGCAAAACTGCCTTTCTTCTGCTCCAGAAATCCAGAACCTGGCGTTTTTTGTCAGGATGCATTCAGGCTGCAGTGGACAAAATGCTTTCTGAACGCATTTCCCCCTCTTCCCCTAGTTCTGAGAGTACTGCTCAAATTGGAGGCACAGGGGCAGAATGATTCTCATTGCCCTGTTCTGGCCTCGTCAGATTTGGTTTCCTCTGATCAACAGGCTATTGGAAACCCCTCCGAAACCACTTCCCTTTCAGACAAACCTTCTGACCCTGGGCCCGGTAGTTCATCCCAACCTGAGGTCTCTTCACCTCCATGCCTGGCTCCTGAGGAGATAGAGGTGAACAGGTTTAATGTTTCTCATAGAGTTTCAGATATTCTTTTAGCTGCATGCAAACCGGCTACCAGAAAAACCTACACAGCTAAATGGAAGCATTTCTCTATCTGGTGTGCAAAATCCTCTTGGAATCCTTTTTCCTGCCCACCGAATAAAGTCTTGGAGTATCTCTTAGACCTCTCAAACACAGGTCTGCAATACTCCACAGTCAAAGTTCATCTTTGTACCATTTTAGCATATCATGAGCCAGTACTCTCTATGTCTCTTGCTCAGCTACCTGTAGTTAAGAGGTTTCTTAAGGGCATTCTGCATACCAGACCTCCTATTAGATGTCCAGTTACAGCCTGGGACATTAACCTTGTGTTAGACATGCTCACTCGTAAACCTTTTGAGCCTCTAGCTACTTGAGAGTTGAAATTCCTAACTTGGAAAATGGCTTTCCAGGTGACCATTACTTCTGCTGGTAGGCTATCAGAAATACATGCCTTGGTCACAGACCCCTGTATACTGTATTTCACAAGGACAAAGTAGTTCTTAGGACTCATCCTAAGTTCCTTCCTAAAGTTGTCTCAGAATTTCATCTGAATCAACCTTTAGTCCTTCCTACCTACTTTGCTAACTTCCAGAATGAGGGAGAGCGTACCCTTCATTCTCTGGCTGTAAAGAGAGCTTTGTGCTTCTATCTGGACAGAACAAAAGAAATTCGCAAGGCTCAGCAACTGTTTGTCTTCTTCAGCACAACCCGGCTGGGTCAGCCTGTTGCTATTAGGCGCATTTCCGCGTGGCTGGTGGCATGCCTTCATCATTGTTACTCCATGGCACAGGTCAAGCTGGAAGGCAGAGTGTACACTCACTCTACCAGAACAGTCGCGGCATCTCTGGCAGAAATTCGTAATGTACCCATTGCAGACATTTGCAGTGCGGCTACCTGGAGCTCTGTGCACACTTTTGTTAAGCACTATGCCTTGAATGTCCATGCCAGACAGCATCAGTCCTTTGGCAGAACAATTCTTAATGGACTTCTGTCCTAAAAAGTGAGCTCCTCTCTCTCCTGCCGCCCGTCTCGGGGGATTATTTTAGCTCAGTACTCTCCCATTAGTGTGAATGATTGGTGGAGACTTTATGTCCAGGAAGATATGGAAATTATGTACCTACCGTTATTCTTGATCTTCTTGGACGAAGTCTCCACCACTCATTGACACGCCTGCCCGCCATCCCCCGAGTTCACTTCTCTGTTTATTGTCTTCACTCCTTCAGTCTCTGGGCTGGGAAGGCTTGGTTATTTGACCCTTCTTATATGGGTCATTCAGGCTATCTTATGTCCAGTTTTTAGGTTAGTCCTCTCTAGTTTAGTTATGCTGCACCTTCTCGGAAAAAAGGGTACTGAGGCGGTTGGAGGGTTGACGTCAAGATAGTCTATACCGTGCGGGCCTGGTTTTTGTTGCTGCTCCATCTCGACGCCAGCCGTCCAGAAAAAGTTTGGCTCCCGCTGGGTCCTGTCGCCTTCGGTGTACTCCCCATTAGTGTGAATGAGTGGTGGAGACTTCATCCAAGAAGATCAAGAATTATGGTTGGTACATAATTTCCATTTTGTGTGTTTTGGGAGAAGTCAGTTAGGATCTGAATCCAGGTCCTACTTGGTACCACAAAGCACTACCCATTCTTGTTTTTGTTTATCTGGTAGCCACTTTGGAAGCCCACTTCATCTGTTTAACTGAATGGGGTACTACTATACATACCACTGTATCACTGGTTAAATTGCTTTATAAAATTATAAAGATGGGCAGCAGAATTTGATTGACCACTGGGAATTACAATCGTTTAATATATCATCATAGTTACATGGATGCGGGATTTCCTACCCAGTTAAAAAAAAAAAAAAAAAGCCTCATTCTTTTTCAAAGTGTTTTTCTTTTTTTGTTTTCTTCTAAATATTTTTGCTACTTTTAACATCCCCTGGACATCTTACTCCTTTGGGACATTTAAGTCCTGCTGCCTGCTGTATCTACATCCTGCATCTACTTGCAATCTCTAGCCCCCCAAGTCCTCCGACTGACCCCTGGTTCCAGTATGTCCCTTCTCTGAATAAACTGTTTTAAATATACCCAAGGGAAACAAACAAAAAAAAAAAAGACGATGTGATGACTTTTCTTGCAGACTGACAAAACCTGCTGCTTTCATTTAACCGTGAAGAGAGGGGAACAGGGCTATGGCTTGTTTTGTTTTTTTTATTTACTCTTTTATCTGCCCCATTCTGTTGTGTACCCCCACCTGCCTTCGTTTAGGCGTCTGCCAATCACAGCACTGCCTTACCTAGGGTCCTCTCCAAAGACAATATCCTCTGTGGTGCAGCAATTCGGAGTGGCTCTCTCCCTCCAAAAACTGAATGCAATTTTGCCCCGTGGGGCTATGTGGGACCAAGAGTACACTGGGTGTCATACATTCTGCCAAGCCAGTATCCCCCAGTTCTCACAGGTCATCAACTATGAAGACACTGGTGATTGTTTGTTTATTTATTTTATTCTAGGATTACAAATACCTTTGAGCCAGGGCTCTTTTTACAAAGGTTCCACGTCAATTAAGAAAACAATACAAACATGACAAACTTTGAAATAGGCAATTCAAGCAGTTGAATACATACATACATTTGAGGGGAAAGTAGGTACAGAACAGAAATTTGTATAAATTATGCAGAGCATGGGATTCTAAGCAGTCTCAAGCAGTTGAATACAGACAGTTGAGGGAGGGAAAGGTACCAGGGCAGAGCAAGGGTTAACAGGGAAAGTTGAAGGATTGAGGGGACAACAGAACAGAGGAGCAGCCAAGGGCATTGTCAGGCTTCGAGAAAGTGCTAAAGCCAGGGAGGGGGGAGGGGAAGGGTGTGAGGGAGAGGGGAGAGGTAAGTGCTAGAGGGGATAGCAGATTAGGAGTGGCAGTCATGGGAGCTGGAGGCAGAGAGGTGGAGGCAAAGGTTGGTTTTGAACTGGCCAAGACTTTGCAGTGAGGTGATGTCTTTGTTGAGTCCATTAAACCAGGAGGGTGGACGGTGAGCAAAGGACCTTTGTCCCTGCGAGGTGCAGCACCAGGGGTGTGCAGAATTTGATTTTCAGAATCCCTGGTGGGGCGGGGGATGCATGCTGCACGTAGGAGGGCTTGGACTCCTGGGGGTGCAAGGCCTAACGTGATGATCTTGGTAATTAAGCAGGTATGGTGCTTAATACGGTTGGATAGTTGGAGCCAACCCATTTGGGCGTAGAGTGCACGCGTGTGGGTGAGACGGTGAGACCCTGTAATGAGACGGCAGGCTTTGTTTAGGGCCAAGGATAGGCGCCTAAGGGCTGTGTCATTAGCAGAGCCACAGACAACCAGCCCATAATCGATTAGTGAGACCACAGAGCACTGCACAGCTATTCTTAAGGCATCTGAAGTAAGGCATTGCCTGTAGAGAAGACCAATGCGTTTGTTAACAGCATTGGCAACAGTGTCAGTGGGGATGCCACAGGATAGGTGGCTGTCGAGAGTGATTCCAAGATATTTAAAGGAGTGTACTTGGTCTAGGACAGTGCCATGGCAATTTGCAATTGTGGTGGGTTGAGACCTATGCTTGTTGCGGGAGCCACAGAAAAGCATCAACTTTGTTTTCTTGTAGTTGAGTACCAGCTTTTGTCTGTTAAACCATTCTTCAGTGGAGTGGAAATTCATCTGGAGCTTTTCTTGAAGTAGGAGGGGTTCATGATGAGTGGCATGGTTGACTGTCATCCGCATAAAGCTGGATTTCTTCAGGACAAGATTGTGGTAGATTGTTCAAAAAAAGGCTGAAAAGGAGTGGCCCGAGAATGGATCTCTGCGGGACTCCTGAACGGACGGGTCTAGCATCGGAGAGGATGTGAGTGATTTTCACCCTTTGTGAGTGGTTTTCCAGGTAGCTCTTAAACCAGGATGTAGCCTCTAGGGGAAAGCCCAGCATTTTGAAGCTCTGTGATGAGTAGTTGGTGATGGACGGTGTCAAAAGCCTTAGACATGTCAGTGAAGACTGAACCAATTAGTTGATTATTGTCAAGGGAGTTGTGGATTGCTCCTGTGAATTCTAGGAGGGTCGATGTAGTGCTGTGGCCTTTTCTGAAACCGTGCTGCTGCTTACAAAGGATGTCGTGCTTAGCCAAGTATTCCGTCAGTTGGTCAGAGACTAATCGTTTAATGGCCTGGGGGGGGGTAGTATGGATATAAGCCTATAGTTCCCATGATGGGCCTTGTCCCCACTTTTGTGGACTGGCGTAACGGTGGCTTCTTTCCTTCTGTCTCGGAACTGGCCGAAGGTGAGGGAGAGGTTGAAAATACAAGTAAGCAGAGATAGCACTTCATCTAGCGTATGGGGCAGTAGTTTGAGGTCGAGTGTATCCCTGCTTGTTCTTGATTCTGCGATTGCTTTGCTGATGTATTTGCGCACTTCATGCCTCCTGACTGCTTTGAAGTATAAAGGTGGTCAAGTTGCGGAGGGGGACGGGTTGGTGAGAGGGGGTGCAGCAGAGGGTTCTGTATCAAAGAAGTCATGCGGGAGCACACTACTGAGGTCCGGGAAAGCGTTGTTAAATGCGTTTGCTATGGTGGCTAGGTCCAGAGTTATAGTACTGTCCACTTTCAACATGGTAGGTGACATTTTGGGCAATTTCCCTGCAACTTCTTTAAGATTATTCCAGAAGGACTTCCCTTTACCCCAGGTGTTAGTGAGAGCACCTTTGTAGTAATTACTTTTCTTCAGGCATATTGCTTTAATGCAGTAATTTCTAGCACGTTTGTAGTTTTGTATATCTACTTGCCTACCTGTGTCCCGAGCCCGAGCCCAGAGGTGGTCCCTAGATTTCGTCAGTGCTAGGAACTCCCCTGAGAGCCAAGGGTTGCAAAGCCCTTTGACTTTCCTTTTTTTGTTGGGGGCGTAGGAGTCACAGGCAGCATTGAAGGTGTTGATGAAGAAGTCTAGTGCAGAGTTGACATCCGACGCTAGGAAAATAGGAGACCAGTCTTATTGTCTAAGGTGGGATTTGAGGTGCTTCAGTTGGCCACGTGGGAGGATTCTGCTTAAAATTAGTTTGGGCAGTGGGAGGCTGAATTTATTTGACCGTTCACAGGTGACTGGGGAGTGGTCACTTGACGAGTCGGATAGGACGGAGACGTTGGAGATGCGGAATGAGTGGTTAGTCAGGATCCAGTCCAGAAGGGAGCAGGTGCCAGTCTTGTAGTTGTGCCTAGTGGGGGTGGCGACTAGCTGGGTGAGGTCGGCGGCTGAGACAGCATCCTTAAAGCCGTTTGCATCTGACCCAAGCCAACCAACGTTAAAATCACCCATAAGGATTGTCTCGGAGCCTGGGGGTTGAGAGCGGATAAAGTCCAGGACGGAGTTGAGACCTTTACCTTGTTCCTTAGGAGGGATGTAGACAGCAGTGAAAGTCAGCACCTTGTTGTGGGCCCCGAGTAGAATTCTGATAGGTAGAATCTGGGCAGTCGAGACTGAGGCGGGGGTTTGAACAGGGTGCCCTAGGAGAGCATCTTTGAGGTAAATAGCACAGCCACCACCTCTTTTAGAGGTCCTGTCGAGTCTGAAGACGTTATATCCTGGTAGGGCAATTGCACTGTCTGGAATTTTAGGAGTGAGCCAGGTTTCGACAACCACAAGAACATCTGGGTTGTGTAGGTGGGTAGATATATGCAGGGCATTGAGTTTCGGTAGGAGGCTACAGATATTGAGTGCTGCAAAGGTGAGTGCCCCAGAGTGACACTGTCGGTGGCCATTGCCTGGAATTGAGGGGCTAGGGTTTGGGTATATATTGCCTGATAGTGGTAGTAGAAGGAGCAGGAGTTTCAGGGTGCACCAACGTAGATTTTTGAGGGAGAATGTCTTCATCTGCCTCTTACAGGAGCGAAAATTCTGTTGTAGATTATGATCCCAGTGAGAGGCAGTGTGAGCCAGTGGGAAGAGGCGAACATAAATCACCTTGTCATGATACAAGGGGGGATACCAGCTTGTCCTGGTGGAGGGACATTAAGGAGGGTAAAGTCCCAAGGCGATGGTTCCTGAGTGCTGGTAGATGTAATCCAATTGGTAGCTCTGAGGGAGTTTGGGGAAGCAGGCTCCAGGCAGGTTAGCCAATGGGATCAAGGAGGTGAGAAAAAATAGACAGGGGGCAGAGCGGAGAGGGCCATAGTGATAGAGAGGGGAAGGGGCAGAGAGTTAGAGGGTCTGACGGAGGGAGAGAGAAACCAGGCAGAGTCAGGCAGGAAGATGTGAAGGGGTGAGTGGAAAGATAGCTACAGAGGTAGTGTGGGAGACAGTACTGAGTCTGGCAGACAGACCAAGGAACGAGAATATGGAGGGGTAAAGTATAAGTCAGGTGAGTTTGGTAAGAGGAGTACAAAATGAGGCACCACCAAGGAAGCTGCTAAGTAGTCGCGAGAGGTAGGCAGGAGAGACGAGCAGAGCGTGGGAGACAAAGGGTCTCCTTGGCTAGGATGTCGGGTGAGAGAGGCGCTGTAAAACCAATAGGACTGGAGGTAGTCGAGAGAGCAGGGGAGGGGCAAGGAGAGTATTTAAAGGAGGCTTGGGCGGGGGGGGGGCAGGAGAAAAACCCTAGAAGCTATAGGTTCCCAAAGAATATGCCTAAAAGTCAACAGAAAGTAATGGAGAAAAGCGCTTCAATCAGTGGCAGCCTAGGGAAGAAATGGACCAACCTGACTTAACCTCCAAAAGCCACACCAATCAGAGGCCTCCCGCTCGAGATGGCTCCGAGAGAGTCTTCAGTGGTAGTGCCTGGGTAGGGGAATCCAGTGAAAAGAACCAGGAGGGCGGTCAGAAAGAGGCGCTAGTGTCGGTGGTGGCCGCCACAGAAATGGGGGGACAGAATTAATATAGATATAGAGAGGTAGGGGGTGGGCGGCTGGTGTCAGGCATCAGTGGGGGGTGTGGGAGAGAGATCTGAAAAAAACAAAGGCAGGATACTCAGGCAGGCTGGGTGGTGTCCCACTGTAATGTGTGCTATCACTAAGCCAGTCAGTATCTGGCCTCTCAAGCTGCTTTTCCTGCACTGCCACCTGTGATCAACCATGGGGACATTGGCATAGTGGAGACAGTTGCTATCCCCCCTAGATGACCATCCTGGCCCATCTCCCCCCTCCCATAGTTGTCACCGGTGCACAAGGAGCCCATCAGAAATTCAGTCCTTCTCCTGCCATACTCACTGATGTCAGGTTGCAGCGTCAAAAGTTACTGTGCTGTCATGCCACCGACCCACTGGCCTCTTTTTTGTTGCTGTTTTGGTGGGTTGTTGTTTATTTTTGCTGCAAAGTTTTTTGCCCCAGCTGTCAGGCCCTTTCTGTCTGCAATCTCCCAACTCCTTCTCTTGTGTCCCCCACAGTTGAGGCCAATGGGGATCCACATGGTGTGAGGCCCAGGAGTACTATCGGATGTTACATAGGCAGCCCAGGAGACATGTTTTTTCCTCCTGGTCCCCCCGCCCCCAAGTCCCCTGTAAGCCCCACCACTTCTCTGACATGGGATGGTCCCTGTCAGGCTGCACACACAAGCAGCAATATCCCTATGGAGAAGGCAATGCCCCCCCCATTGCAGGGGTCACTGTGGCGGCAAAACCACAGTGCCATCTTTCATCTGCTGGGCATGTCAGTGACCCCCACACACACCTCCTCGGCCACCTGCACCAGCTTCTGAGTTCACTTCTGAACCCTGATTGCTAGCACAGGAGCGTGACGTGCTACCTGCTGGGCCAATGGTCTGCCCTTTATTTTGTTCTTTGACAGTTTCTTTACCCAGGATAATGCATGCCGAGGTGCAGCATCTCAGGATCCAGTTCTACACAGTTTGACAGGTGGGGGTGCTGAAAATGCTGGGGAGGGGGGTCAACTGAATTGTTCAAGGTCACAGTGTAAGCCAGTGGTGGTGGGATTCGAACCTGGCTTCCACCTCTATACAATTCTGTTTTCTGACAACTGCCTTCAACCAGTACAGCGTTTAGTAGAAGCTCCCAAGAGACTGCCAAGCTTATTCTAGTGTTCATTCGTGTAACAACCTGCTGGTAGCCCTAGGCAACATCATACTATAGAAAAAAAAAGTTATTTTGGAAAGTAGCCAAAGCAACATTATTTGCCCGTCGTGAGGGAAATAGCTGGGAGAATCCCAGTTTTGGAGTATGTGCCAAACACACAAGTGTGGGTTTGTGTCGGAGTGAGGGGAATGGGGGGGTGGGCTCGCATGTGTTTTAACAAAATGCTTACTGTTTAATCTTTCCCAGGTAATATTCTATGACAGTGACTGGAACCCCACTGTGGATCAACAGGCGATGGACCGGGCACACAGGCTTGGGCAGACAAAACAAGTCACCGTCTACCGGCTGATCTGTAAGGGGACCATCGAAGAGCGGATATTACAGCGAGCCAAAGAGAAGAGCGAGGTAAGTAATACAAAGCTGGGCTAGGATTGGTTGCTTGGTGTGTTTAATTTTTTTATTAAATACTCTCAGTGGACTTTGGCTGGTTATGCAACATCCCAAACCCGTTACTGTGGCAGATTCCTAACTAGGGGTTTCACAACAACTCAATATGACAGCAGATCATTAGCCATAATCTCTCACTGTAAGCAAACTGTACTGCAGTGATCATTCAGTACTGTGGCACACAGTCATCAACCAACTCTAGCATCTCACCTCTAAACCTTGCGACTGTTCCTGATTTTGCCTTGTAAATTTCCTCTGTCCTTGCTAAAATTTGTTATCTTACCTGTATCAGTCTTCACCATTCGTCACTGGTGGGTTAAAGCCGGAGGCACGCTGGGACCCTGCGAAAAGCTTTTTAGCTTTAAAAAGCTTTCTTCCTATCTGGAGGTTGGGCCAGTGTCGGAGACGGCGCCACCCTCGAGGCTGACGCATTGTGTGGTGTTCGCAGGTTGGCCAGTAATGGACACTGGCCCCTCTATTACCTCAGTTCTGTTTTTCCCGCCGTCAAGGACAGCATGTCTCTGTGGGACAGTGCCCTTCTTCGTCTTCCAGTGACTCTCTCGGTTTTGCTCGAACGTTTACTCTATGCCATTTCATCGCTGTGTTCTGGCACCGTTGTTTTTTAAAGTTTCGGCATCGAGCCGTTATCTTCCATTTGTGTTATTTTGACTGCGGCCGATCATATTGGGTTCATGGCAAAAGAATTCTAAGGCGGGGACTACCCCGATGCATTGGTGCCCCTGCAGTAGTCGTTTCTCCGTTATGGACCTGCATAACTGGCGTTTCACCTGCCTGGGACTAAACCACAACATGGATCAATTCGATGCCTGCTTCTCCATGGACTAACACACTTTAGTTACCCGCAAGGCGAGGTTGGGTCTCGACCATCCAACCTTCAGTGGACGGCGTCGCATGAGAGTCACCAAGATAAGGTCCCTGGGCCTTCCTCCCAGGCCTCCCCCCATTCCTATAAGGACCAGGGGGCAGCAGTCCTCCAGTGTCTCAAGTCTCACTGAGACTGAACACCTGGGCGAGGGGTCAGGGGGACAGTCGGCCTCCTCTGGCGGGCAGGTCGTGAACCACTCGTGGCCTGGTTCCTTTTTGGGGAGCCAGGCAACCCCAGTATCAAGGTCTCGGCTATACATGGGGCCTGCATCGGAGGCTACAGCCGGCATGGCCTCGGCTCCTGGCTCCGACCCCAGTGCCGGTGAGCAAGGCAGCGCTGCCGCTGAGTCCCCTTCCGACACCGTCCACGGTGCTTGGACGGCTAGAGTGTCCAAGGTTGCCTCTTTGGGGGTTGCTGCGGTCTCCTCCTCAGAATCGGGGGATGACCCGGATTAACAACAGAGTTCCCCGGAGCTACGAACGCTCCTCAGACTCAGTAGGAGGTCTTCTGTAGGTACAAGTTCTAGGGTCAACGCCATGCGCAGCACTGCCTTCCTCTCTGCCGGTGATGCTCTCTGTGCTGTAGAGCGCTCCTGTGCTGTCTCGGGTGATGGCGCCACTTGCGGTGCCGCTGCCATGGTCAGCGCCACTTCTGGGTTCAGTGCCGCGTTTAAGGTCAACGCCGCAGTTGGTGCCAACTCGGATGTTAGTGCAGCCTCTGGTAATGGCGCCATGGTCGGTGCCACGGCTGATGTCAGTGCTGCCTCCAGGGCTGTCCCTATCTGGGATCCCGTCTCTGGCACCGCATCGGTAGTCGGTGCCGACATGGAGGCTGGGGAGTTGGAGGCTGTCCCGCATGCTGGCTTTTCTCTTCCCCCTTACCTTAGAGCAGTGGCCAAGATAGGGCCTCTCTCGAGGGACAGGTCCCGGTCCTCTGGGCTGGAGGGAGGTGGGGCCCCAGTTGGCATCCTGTTCTGTCCTGGCAGCCCCGGAGACCCCGGGACAAAGTCAGAGCACTGGCACATGCTCCCCCTCTCTGGCTTGGGGCTAGAACCCTATGGTGGGTGGGGACAGGGGCAGCCCTTCTGGGTCTGTACGGCTCCAATCTCCTCACCATGGGTCTTTTTCCTTAGGGCTTCACTCTATTGGCTCAGGGAGGATTGAGTAGCAGGTGGTGGCTAGGCAGTGCAGCCCCCTCACTAGGGAAGGGGTCCCATGCTTGTGCCCACAGCCCTGGCAGAGGGACATCGGTCTCCCAGGACTATTCTTCCCACCTTCCTTCCCCTCTGCCTCCTTAGCGGGTTCCCCCCCTTTCTTTAGTTTTTTCTCGGTATGAAAAACTTATTTTAAATATCTTCGTGTAACCGCTTTTATCGGTACCAGTACTATCGGTTCCTGGTTCCACTCGGTTTCCTGATTGGTTCCTGAACCGACCGCAGCCCATAAATTTAGTTTTAAAATACTTTAATTTTATTGTAGTTGCTGTTTTTGGGTGTTTTTTGGAAAATTTCAGAAAAACCAAAGAAAAAGACCAGTGAACCCGGTTTCAAAAACTGCACAGAGTGTGGAGAGGTAATTGCCAAGGCAGATAAGACATAGTTCTTGTGTCATCTGCCTTGGCTGTGATCATTTAAATGCAGACTGTAAGGTCTGCAAGACCTTTGCTGAAAAGACGCATGAAAAACGTCTGAAAAGGCTGAAGAAAAAAGTGCCTCCACCTGGGGGTCCCTCTGGCTCTGACCAGCCGATACCCTCTGGGGCTGTTAGTGAAACTACAGATCCCATTACTTCTACCCTTGATACGGGTACAAAAAGGACAGCTGAACCAGCTAGCTCTCCGGTTCCAGCTAAAAGGAGGCAGCATGGCACAGTGGTTTAAGGCTCTGAGCTGCAGACCTGGAGACCTGGGTTTGAATCCTACAGCCCCCACTTGCATACTGTGTGACCCTGAGCAAGTCGCTTGACTTCCTTGTGCTCCCAGGTCGCACCTGGAAACAAGCTTTCAGCCTAGTGTGTCTCTCCTGGTTAAATAAATTAAAAAAAAAACCAAAAGACTAAGCACACTGAACCTAAGGGGACTTCTGTTGTGCCGCCTGCCATGCCTTCTCCTCTGAAACAGCACATGCTTTTAAAGTTTTGCGAGCCTTGCAAGGTCTGCTGCCTGCTGATCAGCAGCCCCCAGTCCAGACCCCTACTGATTCCATCCAGTCCTCCCTACTGGAAAGGGAAGATTATGGGGAATATCAGGAGGAGGATGAGGGAGAGCATATAGAGCCTGAAGTTTCCCCCACGGCAGGAGCTTGGCTCTCCTCCCAAGTCTTCTGAACACTATTCTTCACATTTTTCCTTTGTTAGGAAAGTTGTTGATGCTTTGGATATCTCTGCCACAGAAGTGATAGAAGATGAGGAGGAAGCTGAGTATCTTGAAATGATGGGCTTGACACCCACCAAAAAGCTGTTACTCCCTATAAATAAATTCTTTAAAAGGGATGCACTCAAGCTCCTCCAGACACCTGGGTCTGTCCCGCCTTTAGGTAAAAGACTGGATAAAAAATAGCAGCTTAACAGAGAAGGGGCTGGATTTTTATATTCACACCCTGACCACCAGGGGGTGGTGCAAGCTGCAGCCTGTGATAAGGCAAAAGTCCCTCTGGCCTCTCACCCCCCAGAGAAGGATTCACGTAAAATCAACAGCATGGCTAAAAAGGGCCATTTATCAGCCTCTTTGGCTTTCAGGCAGGCTAACTTTCAGGCCTGTTCGGCCCAATATCAAAAATCTCTCTGGCAGTCTGTGTTGGCTATGACTGATAAAGCCCCGGCTAGCCTATCTGCAGACTTGGCTGAAACTGCTAAATTTGGCATGGAAGTTGCCAAATACCAGTTTCAAATGGCAGCAGACTCCAATGACACTGCTGTTAGGTGGATGGCCAGTACAATAGCAAAGAGGAGGTTTGCTTGATTAAGAGCCACAAACCTCACACAGGACACCCAAAACAAAGCTCTGGACTTTCCAGTGGAGGGTCATTCCCTTTTTGTAAGTAAGTAAAATTTTATTTATAAAAAGCGCCTTTTCGGTGCTCAGGGCGCCCTTACAAAGTAATCAAAGAAAACATACAATAAAATATTTAAAAATTAAAACCATATAGAGGTCTACATGAAGGTCAATGAATACAAGACCACTTACAGGAGTAATTCAGCCAAAGAAAAGGCCCCTCCATCCACAAGCTTTTACAATAGGGGAAGCAGGGCAGACAATTCCACTTCAGGCCTTTTTATCAGGCCATGGCTGGACCCCAGGTACCTCAGTACCCCCACCAAGGATATTTTAGAGGTAGGGGCAGGAGGGTTGCTAGGTGTGGCTCCCACACTCAGCCCCAAGCCAAGCAGGACCCCTGACTCATTCTCCCAGGCTACCTCCCCTCCTCCATTAGGGGGCAGGCTGACCCTTTATTTCCAGGCCTGGAAAAAGATCACCACAGACAAGTGGATCTTGGAGATAGTGGGTCAGGGATTGGACCTAAATTTCAAGTCCCTCCCCTCTCTAAGAACAAGGGTCTTCAAACCAGCCTCCATCATGGAGAAAAAGCTGTTGGAAAAGAAGGTTCAAAATCTGTTACTGTTAAAAGCAGGAACCAGTGCCTCCACATCACAGGGGAAAGGGTCTATATTCAAGATACTTTCTTACAACAAAGAAAAATAGAGAGTTGTGGCCTATGTTAGACCTAAGGGTGCTAAACAGGCACTTATCAAAACCAAAATTCAGAATGGTGACACTGTCTCTGATCCTACCAGCACTCCAAAAAGGGGACTGGCTGGCATCTCTGGACCTAAAAGATGCTTATTTCCACATCCCCATAAGGGAGTCTCACAGAAAGTACCTCAGATTCAGACTCCCTTCAGGCCACTACCAGTTCTCAGCCCTGCCCTTCGGTGTCACCGCAGCGCTAAGGGTGTTAACAAAGTGTCTGGCAGTAGTTGTGGCACACTTGAAAAGGCAAGCTGTAACAGTGTTTCCTTATCTGGACAACTGGCTAGTGGTGGGAAAGTCACCACAACAGCTAAAGGAACATTACAACTCACCCAACAACTTCTGGAGTCCTTGGGGTTTCTGATAACTCTAAAGAAATCAGTTCTTCTTCCCACACAAGTTCTGCAGTTCATCGGAGCAGAACTAAATACCAGAGAGTGCAGCGCTTACTAAACACTGGACAGGGTAAAAAAGCAATCTTACTTCAAGAGGGTTCCTTCAGTAGGTCATTACATATAGGACTGGCGCCACCTGGAATCGGGCCGCACGACAGACTTTTCTAGCAATCCCTGATGGGGGACTGCCCACCCGACGTCACGTGACCGACATCAGCGTGGCCGTGTATAGTGGGCGGTCCCCACACCCGCCCTACAGTTTTTTCCCGCCGTCGCCTTGTGTCAGTCGCATTGCAGACTTCCATACAGCGATCGTCGTGTTGGTTCTTGCGTCAGATTTTTCCTTTGCCAAATCTTTATTTTCGATATTCCTCTACTTGATGTCTTCACCCTAGAAGAAGTGCTCGTCCTGTGGCACGCAGATCCCTCATAAGGACAGTCACCTAACATGCATGATCTGTTTAGGCCCAGACCACCCTGCCTCCTCCTGCTCGGAGTGCCAAACTTTTAATCAGGCCACCAAAAATCGGAGACAGCCGGTTTTGGATGCCCACCTTTTAAAGGTCTGCTTAGCTTCTTTAGAAAAGCAAATGGACTGCATTAGAGAGTCCTCTTCTGAGAAATCTTCTCCCTCAAAGAAGTACCATAAGGTGAAATCTTAGGAGCGGGAACGCTCCATGGATGAGACCTCGCAGCCTCTGACAAGCAAGGCCCAGCCACCTCCTGAGAAGACCTCGGATGGTAAGTCTGGCAAATCTTCAGCGGGTCAGTCGACCATCGGCTCCTCCGATGACCGCACCACTACGACTGCTAAGCTGGCCCCTGGCTCCTCCGGGGACTGCACGGCCACCGGTAAGATGGCTCCCCAGCCTTCGGGGATCCGCCCGGCACCAGTCAGTATTTTGGCTGGGGCTCCTCCCCCCCTGCCGGGCTTCACCTGATAAGACGCCCGTCTCCGACGGGCGCTCAGGCGTGGTTCTCCCATCTGGGCCTAGTGGCGCCTCACCTGAATCGTCAGAACCTGGGGAAGAAGGCCCCTCTCCCCCTCCTCCGTTACCCTTCCCTTCTCAGGCGGGTACTTCAGGAGAAGACAACGCGGAACCCCTTGATGTGGTAGATTCCTCGGAGTCTGTCCCGCGCTCTCCTGATGGGGTCACGGAGAAGGAGGCTCCTCCTTGGCCATCTGACCTTCCAGCGGAGGCCCCTCCTCCTTCAGGTGGGATCCCTTTGGAGCCGACGATTATCCCGGCCCTGATCCCACCGTCAGATCTGGCGAATCCCATTCTGACGCCGGATATTCTGACGACTCTTCCACAGCCAGGGTCCTGTAGTCTGCCCCAATCTTTGGCTCCAGCGCCAGATCCGGTCCCGCCGTTGGGGCCCCCTTCATCCGGCCCCGACACCAGGCCCTCTGATGCCGGATCCCCTTCTGGCGCCGGATCGGATGGTGCCAGTCCTGATGCTGGACCCCCTGCTGATTTATACTACAGTGGGTCCAACGTGGGTACCCCCTCCGTCAGATCTGACGACGGAGATTTATACAAGACCCTGGAATGTCCCACATTACCCTTTTGGATATCCTGGGGACCACATACCGGCTGGTCCTCCTCCTGAATGGAGCTCTTTTGGGCCGTACTACTCTGGTTATAACCCCTACCACCATTACCAGGGATACCAGGGTTACCATTACCCACCCCCACCGGTTATGCCTCCTCCTCCTCCCCCTCAGCCACAACCTCCTCCTCCACCTCCTCTAGCTACGCTGGATTTAAAGACTGTCATCCAGTCTTAGTGGCAGGGGGCACTAAGAGTTGGTTTCAGACCTGGAGAAAAGACTCCTTCTTCCACGGTCTCCTAGATCTGCGTCCCTGAGAAGCTCTTCTCCGTCCATGGTACATGTCTTGGGGGCAGCTTGTCTGGACATTACGCTTCCCGAAATCCGTAATCTTCCTGATGAGGGGGCAGATGATGATGAGGAGGAGGATGCTGACGAGTTGGCGGAGGATGCCTTGGAGGAGCCTGAGGGTCCGAAAGGCAAGGTTTCCCCCAAGTCCCCCACAGAGGTCCCTGCCTTCTCGGATCTTCTGAGGTCCATGAAGGATTTCTTCGACTGGGAGTCAGAGGAACAAGACCCAATGAGACAGAGGCTAGCCGAACACCTGGACTTAGAGTCTCTGTCTCAGGTCCCCATTCCTCCCTGGATCGGACCTCACCAGGACCTCACCTCTACGGTCTGGCAGATGCCTCATTCCCTCCCAGCTGTCCCCAAGAGGGTGGACAGGATTTACCAGGCGCCAAAGGATGCTCCGTTCCTAAAGACACATCCTAAGGCAGACTCTGTTGTCATCTCAATTGCTCATGACCGCTCAGCTGCACCCAAGCACATGAGCACCTCTCCTCCAGACAAAGAGTCGAGGCAGATGGACCAGTTCGGTAGAAAGGTTTACCCCTCGGCCACATGCGCGCTTAGATCCCTCAACTATGTGGCCCACATGGTGTCCCACCAAAAGGTTACCCTGGCCAGGTTAGAGGCTTGTGTACGGTCTGTGGAGCCCTCCAGCCTCAAAGAGGAGCTTGCCAAGGACCTTCGCCTCTCTCGCTTTTCATGTAGGCATGCCTTGCGGGATACATACGACTCCGTTGACTCTGTAGCTCGCATCTTGGCAACTGCCGTTGCGCTAAGATGACATTCCTGGCTTCGCATCTCTTGCCTTGCCAACGAGGCACAGTCGGCGATTCAGGATGCCTCCTTCTGGGTCTCGGTGCTTTTTGGTGGGGACGCCAAAGATATCATCACTGATCTCCAGGACAGAGGTCTCGCCCTAAGATCAGTAAGATCCATGTACCAATCGGGCACTCAACAGCAGCAGCAGCCCTTTCAGAAAAGGATCTGGAGGCAGAGGAAGCAGGCCCAGGCTTGATGCCAGGGCAGACGCAAGTCCACGGGTTCTGCCACTCCTCCGGCCTCCCAAGAACCAGAGACACGCAGGGGGCCTTCCCCCTGAACGTCCTGCCATCTCCTGACTCACTATCCCCACTACCTCCTCAGTCTCATGACGAGGAGCAGATGGGGGGGGGGGGTCCACCCACCATGCGCAGGAATGGAAGGCAATAACCTCCGATGCATGGGTTCTGCAACTAGTGTCCGTCAGACACACCATAGAGTTTCTGGAACTTCCTCCAGAATCTCCACCAAAAAGGTCTTCTTACTCCAGGGATCAGGCTCTTCTCATTTGAGAAGAAGTTCAAAACCTCTTGCTCAAGGAAGCAATAGAGCGCGTTCCCCTCTGGCAAAGGAGCAGGGGGTTTTACTCCCATTTTTCTCCTGGTTCCAAAAAAGACCGGAGACTTCAGACCCATTCTCGACTTAAGCAACCTCAATCAGTTTGTCGAAATCAAAAAGTTTCGGATGTTGACGCTCCAGAGTCTCCTCCCACTCCTTCTGGAGGATCATTGGTCGTGCGCTATGGACATGCAGGATGCTTACCTGCACATCCTGATCTTCCCCAGCCAGCGCCGTTTCCTACGGTTCCAATTCCAAGGGGAGCACTTCCAACTTCGGGTGCTCCCTTTTTGTCTGTCTTCAGCACCCTGGGTCTTTACCAAGTGCCTGGCAGTAGTGGCGGCTTCCTTACGCCGCCAGGGTATTGCAGTTTTCTCTTACCCGGATGACTGGCTGATCTCAGCCCTGTCCAGGGACTCTTTACTGGAGGCTCTGTCTTTCACCTTGGACCCCTTTGGCAGACTAGGGATTACTATCAGTATTCTCAAGTCATCCATGATCCCATCCCAGAGACTACAGTTCATTGGGGTAGTCTTGGATATGGTCCAATGCAGAGTCTTCCTTCCTCCAGTCAGGGTGGGGACCCTGATCCATCAGGCTTCGCGAGTGGCTTCATCCAGGACCATCCCGGCCCGGGAGATCCTCCGCCTTCTTGGCCTGATGGCAGCCTCCATCACTAGTGTTCCCCTGGCAAGGCTTCACATGAGAGTTACTCAGTGGTCCTTGCACGTACAGTGGGACCAACTCCTGGACAACCGTGACCATCCGGTACTGGTCTCTGCAGCGGTTCAGAAAGAATTGTTTAGGTGGAGGTATCCCTGCAACCTTTCCTTGGGTCTCCCTTTCAGGAGCCCTGCTCCTGTGGCATCCCTAACTACGGACGCTTCGAACATGGAATGGGGAGCTCATCTGGGAGAGCACCAAGCTCAAGGACTTTGGTCCAGCTGGGAAGCACCTTTGCATATCAACATTCTGGAGATGAGAACGGTCTTGTACGCCTTGCAAGCCTTCCAGACCCTCCTTCCCAAGGGATCACTGCTGGTCCAAATGGACAATATGTCGGTAGTCTGGTACCTCAGCAAACAAGGAGGAACCCGATCATACTCCTGTGCAGGGAGGCGATGCGAGTGTGGAACTGGGCGGTCCAGCACAATCTGGCTCTTGTAGCCGTGCACGTTCCAGGCATTCTAAATGTCCTGGTGGACAGTCTCAGCAGGTCTCGGACCCTAGCTTACGAGTGGGAATTACATCAGGAAGTGGCTGAATCTCTCTTCCTAAATTGGGGGCATCCGGAAATCGACCTTTTCACCTCCCAGTACAACACAAATCTTCCCAGTTTTTGCTCGCTTGTTCCAGGGCATGGTGCTTTCTGGCAAGATGTGCTGTCTGTCTCCTGGACAGGGAAATTTTTGTATGCCTTCCCTCCATTTCCCATTCTCCAGAGGGTCCTTCTCAAGCTTCAAGCAGAGAAGGCGAGGATGATTCTCATCACTCCTCTCTGGCCGAGACAAATTTGGTTTCCGCTGTTGCAACAGCTATCCAGGGAACCACCGGTTCCACTTCCAGTGACCCACGACCTCTTGACCCAGGATCGAGGTTGTCTTGTACATCCGGGGCTCAGGACACTGCATCTTCATGCATGGCTCCTGCAGATATAGCGATTTCTCGCTTCGGGGTCTCCTCCCGAGTCGCTCAAGTCCTTATAGAGGCTAGAAAACCCTCTACTCATTCCACTTGCACCATAAAGTGGAAACGTTTTTCCATCTGGGTGACTCCCAAGAATTGGAACCCCTTTTCTTGTTCTACCCCTGAAATTATGGAATACCTCCTTCATCAATCAGACTTTAGTCTGTCATATTCTTCCTTGAAGGTCCACCTTTCTGCAATTTCAGCGTGCCATGTGCTGGTGGATGGTAAACCCGTGGCTCAGTTGGAAGTCTCAAAAACCTTTCTGAAAGGGATCCTCCATCTGAAACCCATCTACAGCCCAATTCCACCTTGGGATTTGAACTTTGTGTTGGAGAAGCTCACTCTTCCCCCATTTGAGACGGCCTTGAGCTGTGATTTGTGCTTCCTTTCCTGGAAGACGTTATTTTTAGTTGCCATTACATCAGCCCGAAGGATTTCAGAGCTTCACGCTCTGGTTTGTAAAGAGCCTTATCTTATTTTCCACACAGACCGGGCGGTCCTCAGGACAAATCCTAAGTTTCTTACTAAGGTGGTGTCAGAAGCCACACTAAACCAATCTGTAGAGCTTCCTGTTTACTTTCCGTCCCCTTCCAATAGAGGTGAGGCACTCCTGCACACCATGGATGTCCATCGGATCCTTCGGTGCTACACACACCAGACCAAGGATTTCTGTAGCTGCGATCAGCTTTTTGTTTCTTTTTGCCCCCAGGTCTAAGGAAAAACTGAATTCCAAGCAGTGTCTTTCCAAATGGTTAGGCAAAAACCTCTGCCGGGTCCCATCAGAGGTCATTCTACTAGGGGCATGGCTGCTTCAGCTGCCTTTTTGCGGAACGTCTCTGCGGCTGCTATCTGTGCGGCGGCCACTTGGAGTTCTGTCCATACCTTTACCAAACACTACAGTCTGGACATTGCTTCTAGGCGGAGGGCTGGCTTCGGCCTCGCTGTCTTGCAGGGCCTTCTGTCCTAGGCTTCGTCCATTCTGGTTCCCAGTTTCTGTAGGAGCTATTTTCTCTTCCTCCCCCGGTTTCTCTCTGTCTCTCTTTGGAGGGACTGCTTGGGACTCTGTCCTAAATGTAATGACCTACTGAAGGAACCCTCTTGAAGTAAGATAGTACAGTTATGTAAGAACTTACTGAACAGTAGATCTTCGAGAGGTTCCTTAAGTAGGTCATATTTCCCTCCCTCCCTCCCATTTTATTTCTTATAGGGACTTCAAATCCTGTTCACCGCTGCTGTCAGGCCTCTTCCTGGCTCCAGCGGGAGAATTGGAGGGCGGGCATGGGGACCACCCACTGTATATGGCCACGCTGACGTTGGTCACGTGACGTCAGGTGGGCGGTCCCCCATCAGGGTCATCACTGCTTCCCACCCTTCATCCCCTCTTGGGCCACAGTCTCCACCGTGCTTGCCATCCTCCAAATTGAGGCTAATTACAGGTACAATCCTGCTGGCACCTTCGGGTTCCCTGTTACTTCCTTGAAGCACCAGGAACCCACCTCTGGGGGAGGGCAAGCAGGGGCTCTTGCCCTTTTTTTTCCTAGGGGCCCCTCTTGGCTATGATGGGGGACTCTCTTAGAGACTGTCTGGACCAAGGGGAACATGTTCCTCCCAGGCTTTGCCTCTTTTCTAGGAAGTACATCCAGGTTCTCTGGTTTTAGTTCCCATTGCTGTCTCTGGGGCTCCAGTGACCTACTTTTCGTGAAGCTCTAACCAGCTCACCTTTATCCCCTGCAGGTAACCTGCTCCTGGGTCTGCATTGGGCAGAGTCCCCTCGGATTCACCCAAAGGTCCTTGGCCCCCTTCTAGAGGTTGTCATTTGTTTTGTCTCCACCCTTTGTGGTGTTAGGCATAAGGGTCAGTAACTTTTCCTATGCCCCAGGACCTCCCTTCCTTTTGGTTTCCTCCGAGGGGACTTTGTCCAGAGGTGAGTCCTGTCCCCATCTCTTGTTGCGAGGGGAGAGAGCGAGTTGAGAGCAATTAGCCCTTTTTCTCCAGTGGAACGTGATGGTTGCACCTGGTCTGACAGCAACTTGGCATCCTGTCTGATGCTCACACCTGCATGTGTTAACCCCTGGTAATGCCCTCGGCAGACTTGGTTCTCCTGAATCTTGAGCCCTCTCAGCATAGCTTACTGTTCTCCAGACTTAAAAAAAAAAAAAAAAAAGGGGTGAGTCTGCAGGTTAGGGTCCTCCTTTCTGGTCTGCCAGGAGAAACTTCAGGCACTTCTGAGGGGATGTTCCCCTACTCCCTGTCTCTCTCCTCCTCCTCTCTCTTTCCTTCTTCTTTGCCTTTTCTTTCCTCCCTCCTGCTCCACCTCTTCTCTTACCCTCCCATGGCCTGCCTAATGGTTGGGGTCCCATCTCCCAGACCCTTTTAGAGTCCCATCCCTCCTCTCATGGCCGGCTTATTCCTTTTTCAGTTTATATCCTTTCCTTTTCCTATCCCTTGGGCTCCTTACCCCACCCTCCTACCCTTTTTCCTCTATCTTCAGTTTCCGTCTCAGACGAGTAGAACTGAGGTAATGGAGGGGCCGGCATCCATTACTGGGCAATCCGCGAGCACCACGTAGTATGTCAGCCTTGAGGGCGGTGCCGTCTCCGACGTTGACCCCTCCTCCAAATAGGAAGAAAGCTTTTTAAAGCTAAAAAGCTTCCTGCGGGGTCCTAGCTCTTCCGGCTTGAACCAACCAGTGATGAATGGTGAAGATATACAGTAAGATTAAGAATTACGATATGTATATAATTTTCATATTTCTTGACTGCACAGTGGATATTGTAAACACAAAATAATGTCCAACATTAGAGTTACAGACTTGATCGTCTTCAGAAAATGTGTTTTACAGTGAGCCTTTTATTCTGCCAGCTTCCTGAGTTGATGTCACCAATTATTATGCTATGTCCCTGATGTTGGTCTTTTGTCCCTGGTTTGTTGTAAGCCTTTTCTCTAATTTACGAGACAGGAGGCTGAGAGTTATGCTCACCTCTATGGCTGTGACAGTGCAGCCCTTACTGAGTGCGACTGAGATTTGTTTCCCTGCACCTGATTGTCTACACCTCTGATCTTCCCTTGTCAGTCTTCACCATTCATTACTACTTGGGTTGTGCTGGAGGCACGCACCTGGTACAGGAGATTTTTTTTTTTGAGTGGGCACCAATGGCGCCGCCCCCGACAACAACGCACTGCGTCATGCGAGGGCAGTGCTAGGTGCCGCAGACCCACTCCCTCCACTCAGTTCTGTTTCTCCCGCCGTCGAGGCTACACCTGCTACGCGTGAAGTTTTTCGTCTGCATCAGAGGCCTACTTTTCGTAACTCCTCTCTCCAAGTAGTTCTTCCCGACGCCATTGATTTTGGTAAGATTGTTCCTCTCTTTTTCATGGCGCCAGGAGCCTTTCTGTGTTTTATATTGTTTTCGTAACATGTCCGGTTCAGGAGCAAAGCGCAAATCAAAAGCGGGCTGCGCCCCTATGCGTCGGTGCTCCTGTGGCCAGCATTTTTCCATTACAGACCGGCATGATGTTTGCCTTCACTGCCTGGGACCCAACCATGATATGGATTTGTGCGACGCCTGTTTCTCGATTGACTGTCGCGTCCTAGAAGTCAGTGCGTTCAAGATCGGCAAGGCTCCGACGACTTTCGGGGGACGGCGTCGCTCCAGGACTTCCCAGGTAAGTTCTCTAGACCCTTCCTTCGGGTCCCCTACCAGGTCTATATGGTCTGGAGAGAAGGAGGCTTCCTCAGCTTCTAGTCTTGCCGAGGAGGAGGCCTCTTTTGCGGTGTTGGAGGAGTGCCGTGGTCCCTTCCAGGGCTGCGGTGCAGACGCCGCCTCAGCAGTCACCTCTTCGGAGGTGCAGGCTCCCCCAGTGTCGAGGCCCTGGTCTGTTGGGCCCGGCATCGGTGGACCCTCGATGCCGCCTTCCGGCGCCACTCCAGCTCTTTGGCGCCGTGCGTTTCTTCGGCACCGAGGCCTGTTGGGACATCGTCCAACCTTCAAGACTCTTCCTTCAACCCTTTTCCTTCCTCATTTCCTTCTGATTTTCATTCCTTTCCTGTCCATACAGTCCCTCCTGGACTGTCAGGAGATGACATTGAGCCTGACCCAGACCTTGGGCTGGGTGATGATGTGGAAGGAACAGGATCTATTCCTGCTGCAGAACCTGTGGTCAAGGACCTGTCTTTTAAGTCTCTGCTGAAAAATATGATTTCCACTCTTTCTTTCCAAACTACGGATATCGATCCTGGGAAACTTTTAAGACTGCAATACCTTCATGTTCCGGAGATCCCTATGGATTTGACTCCTCCGGTACAGCCCTCCTTTGAGACGATGTCTCAAATAGTATGGAGTAATCCTGCTCTCATTCCTTCGGCAGCTAAATCCATAGATAGGAAATACTCAGCCCCCAAGGATCGACCCATTTTGGTGTCCCAAGCCTTTGCAGATCCTATTGTAGTTTTGGCAGAGAATGATAAGGTCGTCCTTCCCAAGACTACTACAGCTCGACCTATTAACAAAGAATCTCGTAAGATAGACACTTTAGGTAAGAGAGTCGTTGCTGCTTCCACCCTAGGTATGCGAGTTGCCAGCTACCAAGGCTATTTCTCTCAATATGAGTATATTCTTTGGCATTCACTCAAACAAATGGTTGAAGCTCTACCGGAGTTGGACACAAGTTCAGAGCTTCTTCAAACCATAACCAGGGGTATCGAGTCCAACAACCAGCAGGTTAAAGCAGCTATGGACGCTTTCGATACTGCTTCCCGAGTGGCGGCGGCGGGCATTTGTACCTGCCGTCATTCCTGGCTGCGCACTTCAGGTTTCACGAATGATACACAGCAACAGGTAATGGTGTTGCCTTTCGATGGTGTGTATCTCTTCGGCCCTCAAGTAGAACAGGCTGTAGAGGCTACCCACAAGACTAGGTCAGCCATTAAATTGGCTCGACCCCCCCCCCCGGCCCCTCCGAGGGGGTGTTAATAAACACCAGTTTCATAACCATGAGTTCTTTCAAGGCAAAGGCAGGGGAAGTTTTAATAAAAACCAAGCCCCCCAACCCTCAAAAGAAAAGGCAGCAGAAGGCGCAAGGACCCAAAGTGCCCAGTGCCGCCTTCTGAGTTGTTGGCCCAAGTCCCACCTTAGCTACCCGAGGTGAACTCTTCTTCAGCGGTGGGAGGTCATCTGACTCACTTCTACAATCAATAGAAGTCCATAACCTCAGACAAATGGGTCCTCCGGATAATCCACGAAGGGTATTCACTCAGTCTTTTGGAGACCCCTCCAGATCATCCCCCCAGACGACAGCCTAGGCTGTCAGCTCTTCAGTCAGATCTTCTCGCCGCCGAGATACTGGGCCTTCTGAACAACAGGGCAGTGGAAGTAGTTCCACTGGATCAACGGAACACAGGGTTCTACTCCCATTACTTTCTGGGTCCAAAGAAAACCAGGGGCATGCGCCCCATTTTGGACCTCAGAAAACTAAACAAATTCCTTCCCAAAGAGAAATTCAAAATGATATCACTAGGAACCCTATTACCTTTGCTTCATCAACACGACTGGCTAGCCTCCCTTGACATGCAGGATGCTTACCAGCACATTCCTGTTCACCCAAAGCATCACAAATACCTAAGGTTCGTGGCTTTGGGACAGCATTATCAGTTCAGAGTTCTGCCCTTTGGGCTATCCTCGGTGCCGCTAGTTTTTACAAAGTGTTGTGCAATTCTCGCGGAGCATCTCAGAAAAATCGGAATACAGGTGTTCCCATATCTGGACGATTGGCTTCTAGCAAGTCCTTACAGACAGGAAACTCTGGACGCCGTGGCCACAGCTTCACACTTTCTCACGTCCATGGGAGTCCTGCTAAACCTCAAAAAATCACAGCTGCAGCCCTCCCAGAGGCTCCTTTTCATAGGAACTCTTCTGGACACCTCCTGTATGAAAGCATTTCTTCCAGAGGACAGGAGGAGCGATATCCTTCAGATGGCCTGATACATCAGAGAGCAGCTCGGTTTCAGCTCTCTCGATGCAACGGATGCTAGGTCTCATGGCGTCCTCGGTGTTCACTATACCCCTAGCACGCCTCCACATGAGAACCTCTCAATGGATGCTCAGTACTCAGTGGTCCCCAACCACTCACCCTCAGTCCTTTTTCATCAAGGTGACAGAACCTCTGAAGAAATTACTCACCTGGTGGTTGCAAGAGGACAATCTTCTGGAAGGGTACCCCTTTACTCCTCTGGATCATCAGATTTCCATTACCACAGACGCATCCCTGATGGGGTGGGGAGCTCACTGTCAGACTCTCCACACTCAAGGTACGTGGACTCAGGACAAGTCCCAGCGTCACATAAATGTCTTAGAGGTGAGAGCCGTCCTTTATGCAGTCCGGGCTTTGAAGGACATTCTCTGTCACAAGAACATTCTCCTTCAAACGCACAACAAAGCAGTGATGTATTACATCAACAGGCAGGGCGGTGCTCACTCTTAACCCTTATGCAGGGAAGCGATGAGAGTGTGGGAATGGTGCCTAGAGCACAAGGCTCTAATTCATGCGGTCTACCTGCCAGGGGTGCAGAACGAACTGGCAGACCGCCTCAGCAGAACAGAGACAGATCCTCACGAGTGGTCTCTCGACTCAGCCATAGTTCAGTCACTACTCGCAGAGTGGGGAACTCCAGACCTGGACCTTTTTACATCCCCACTCAACACAAAACTGCCTCTCTTCTGCTCCAGAAATCCAGGGCCTGGCATTTTCTGTCAGGATGCGTTCAGGCTGCAGTGGACAAAATGCTTTCTATACGCCTTTCTGCCTCTTCCTCTAATTCAGAGGGTACTTCTCAAGTTCGAGTCTCAGGGGGACAAAATGATCCTCATTGCTCCCTTCTGGCCTCAACAGATATGGTTTCCACTACTCAACAGTATGTCGGAAGCTCCCCTGAAACTGCTTCCCCTTCAGATGAACCTTCTGACTCAGGGGCCTGTGGTCCATCCCAATCTGAGGTCGCTTCACCTTCACGCTTGGCTCCTGAAGAGATGGAAGTGAACAGGTTCAATGTCTCTCGGAGGTTTTCAGATATTCTTCTGGCTGCGTGCAAGCCAGTCACTAGGAAAACTTACACAGCCAAATGGAAGCGTTTTTCACTCTGGTGTGCAAAGTCCTCTTTGAATCCCTTTTCCTGCCCACCAGATAAAATTTTAGAGTACCTCTTAGACCTCTCAAATTCAGGTCTGCAATACTCTACAGTTAAGGTTCACCTTTGTGCTATTTCAGCTTATCATGAGCCAGTACTTTCCTTGTCACTGGCTCAGCTTCCTGTGGTTAAGAGGTTTCTTAAGGGAATGCTGCATACCAGACCTCCTGGCCTGGGACATTAATCTTGTGCTAGACATGCTCACTCGAAAACCTTTCGAGCCTCTAGCTACCTGTGAGTTAAAATTTCTCACTTGGAAAACGGCCTTCCTAGTGGCCATTACCTCGCCCCGTAGGGTCTCTGAGATACATGCCTTGGTCACAGACCCTCCGTATACTGTGTTTCATAAAGACAAAGTAGTTCTTAGGACCCATCCTAAGTTTCTTCCTAAGGTTGTTTCAGAATTCCATCTAAACCAACCCTTGGTCCTTCCTACTTACTTTGCGAACTTCCAAAATGAAGGAGAGCATTCTCTTCATTCCTTGGACGTCAAAAGAGCTTTGCGTTTCTATCTAGATAGAACAAAAGACTTTCGCAAAGCTCAACAACTGTTTGTTTCCTTCAGCGAGACCCAGCTGGGCCAACCTGTCGTTTCAGCATGGCTAGTGGCATGCCTTCGCTACTGTTATTCCATGGCGTAGGTTAAGCTGGAGGGCAGAGTGTACTCTCACTCTACTAGAGCGGTCGCGGCATCCCTAGCGGAAATCCGCAACGTGCTCATTGTGGATATTTGCAATGCGGCCACCTGGAGCTCAGTGCATACTTTCGTCAAACACTATGCCCTGGATGTCCATGCCAGACGACATCTTTCTTTTGGCAGAACCATCCTTAATGGACTCCTGTCCTAAAATTGTGAGCTCTTGGTCTCTCCTGCCGCCTCCTCGGGATTATTAGCTCGGTACTTTCCCATTAGTGGAATGAGTAGGAGACCTTATGTCAGACAGTGAGTTGACAGAGCTGAACAGACTTGATCTCTTGGACGAGTCTCCACCACTTATTCACACACCCACCCACCCACCATCATCCCCGAGTCACCTCTGTTGTTGGTCTTCACTCCTCAATATTTAGGCTGTGAAGACTTTTGTTGACCCTCTTATATGGGTCAGTCCGGACTATCTTATGTCCGGTTTGTTAGGGCTATCCTTCTAGGTTAGTTATGCTGCACCTCCTCGGAAAAAAAGGTACTGAGCCAGTTGGAAGGTCGACGCTGAGATAGTCATTACCGCACGAGCTGAGGCTGCTCGCCTCCCGCGTTCATCTCTGGCGCCGACCTCTAGCAAAAAGGTTGCTCCCGCTGGGTCCTAGTGCCTCCGGTGCAGATCCCATTAGTGTGAATGAGTGGTGGAGACTTGTCCAAGAAGATCAAGAATTACGGTTGGTACGTAATTTCCGTTTCTCTCTGCAGGAAGGCAATGAGAGTGTAGCTGTGTTGTATGCAATCTATATGCCAGGAGTTCAGAGCACTCTGGCAGACCAACTTTTGGCTGCGAGTACAAGCCTTCCACTAGGAAGACATACAAAGCCGAATGGTTAAAGATCTTTCCACTATCTGTATGTTAACAGGGTACATCTTTTTTTTTTTAAACTTTGTTTTATTTTGTAATAAAGCAAACTATACAGTTTCTTACCAAGCACAGATATTACAGATATACATATTGTATATCCATAGAGGGCGCCACTCCTCCTAATAACAACATTATAGATTGAGCATCTAGTGCTTCACAGATACATCCTCTGGAGGAAATCATTAGAGAAAAGAATAATAATTATTTTCTCATGAAAACAAGAGCAGTAGAATACCATTGCTGTAATGAAGCCCATGAGCTGCATGGTAATTCTCTTATGATAAAATATAAAACTAAACTCCAAAGTCCTTCCCCATATATTATGGTATTGGATACCATGCCATTGCAAGTAGAAGCACAGATTATGTGCAAACCACTTTTGATCCACTTAAGTGTAAATTTTCTAGCACTTGGTTAAAAAACTTTAATAACACGTCAAAAGAGAGAAATAAAAGGAAAACAAAAAACCCAGTAACCTCAGATCATTTATCCATCATTCTGGAAGAGTTACAGTCTCTAATATTGAAAGAAACAGTCCAGAGTTCAACCAGATGGAAAATTAGAACTAATAGTGTCCTGAACACAACTTTACTCCCAAACATGAGGCGGTGAGCCTTTCAGGTAGAATTACCGTAGACATAGAACAGCATACCTTAACGGTATTGTCAATAAAATGCCAAAAGTACCTGGTGTGGCTTCACCCACCACTCGTTATAGAAAACTGTTAAGTGTTCAGGATTCTTCATCCTCCGAGGACTGTTGATCCGAGTTGGTCTGGTGGACAGGTGGAATGGCGTTCTTTCAGTCCCACTTCAGGGCTTCAGCCGGGTCAGAGAACAACAAGTAAACCTTCCCGCAATGGGAAATCCGAAGTCGCGCTGGGAAGATCATACCATGTGGGATGGAGGCCTCCCTCAGCATCGCTCTAACTCCATCAAATCTTCTCCGCTTCTGGCGGGTGGCGTCGCTGATGTCTGGATAAAGGCTGACTTGTTGTCCATCCTGAAGGAGGGTCCCTTTACGTCTGGCAAGCACCAAGAAGTAGTCCTTGGTCCCAGCTGTGTCCGTAACCAAGATGATGGTTCTGGGGAGATCTTGATCTTCCGATTGCCCGTGTGGCGTAACCCTGTAGGCCCGTTGGAACAACTGAACTTTTGGTTGCACTTCATCCCCCATCTGCTGACCGAACCAGTCTTGTAGAAATAACAGAAGGCTGTCCCCTTCACTTCCCTCCGGCATGCCTAAAATTCTGATATTAGGGGCTCTGATTTGATTATCCAAGGTTTCAATACGGGCTTTCCAGTGCCCACTCTCTTTGATCATGGATGGCACCACTCCCATGGTGGCATCCATTGTTTTGGAGGCATCTAAAGCTGTTGTCTATGCTCCCTCCATTGTTGCTTCCAGTGTAGTAACCCTGGTAGCTAGGCCGTTGAATTTATCAGACAGCACAGTCACCGATTTGATCAGCTTGGAAAGCTTTGCCCCGATAGTTTGGAGAGTGTCCTCGGCCGCTTCCCCTATGTTCTCCTCAGGTCTGCTTTGTGTAGAGCGAGTTGCCAGAGCCGATAGAGCATTTTTGCTTTCTTGCTCCTGCTCCAGAATGTTGATCGGTACGAGGGTTTCCCATATTTATCAGGAGTCTTTCCACTACAGTTCCTTATCTCTTTTATAAAAATATATTTGCTTAAAACTTCCACTTATATAAAATTTGCCAATCTAAGCTGAGCAAGTCAATCAAAAAAGCGCCATCTTGCTCGGGCTCCACAGTGCCCCCTAACAGGGTACATCCTTGTGGTCACAGGGAGAACAGGGCATGTTCTTCTACTCATGTCACTTTTTGGTAGGTATGCTCTTGTTACTTCTCTCTCTGTGCTTGGGCCTTCTCCCACTCTGCCTGGGGCATGCCAGTGGAGATAGCCACATCTTGACTCCCTAGGACTACTCAGTCCTGTAGCTCTGACTTTTCTCCCATCTGTCATTAGAGAAAAGAGGGTTATAATTTAGTTTTGAGTTTACTTTATTTCTATATGGTAGCACTGAGTTGTTATTTTTTTGGGAGCCCAGATGTCATTCTTCCATTTTTGGCATAGTTGCCATCTCATTTGTAAGGGGTCCTGGTTTGGACTTCCACTTTTGCCAGTGCCATCTACTGAAGGCTCCTGCCCTACCCTTTTTTCTATCACTGTCCATGCCCTGTCTAGCTAGTGGTAAGAGGCTCTGGCTCTTTTTAGACTCAAGTACCCTTGTGCCACCTGGTAGGCCCAGCCCTTAGCCTCCAAGTTGGTAGTTGAGTTTTATGTGGTTGTTTATTTTATTTCCTGTATCCTTTCCCTATCTCTTTGGGCTAGAAAGTATCTAAGTCCCCTGTTTTATTTTCTCTCCACTTTGTTTTTCTCCTGGTGAACAGAACTGAAGTGCATGAGGGAGACGGTGACGGTTATTAGCTGGTGAGTGTGGCCACACGTGATGTGCACAGGTGCCGTCAGTAGACGACGTCAGTCCCTCCCTGCAAAAGAAATTGCTTTGCGGGATCCTAGTGCCTTTGACCCCAGAGCCGTCAGTGTGAATCAATGGTGGAAATATTCTGGAAGTTCAACAATTACGGTAAGTACACAGTTTTCATTTTTCGTACGCCTTTCCTCAAAAAGAAATGCCTTTCCAAATGGTGCATCCTGCATTTCTTTTTGTTACTGAAAGCATGGTAAGGAGCTTCCCAGTCCTGTCTCTGGGCATGACACCTATGGTATGGTCACTTCTGCGGCTTATTTTCCTACAGTCTCAGCAGCTAACATATGCTCTGCACTACATGGTGTTCTGACTTTACTTTCACTGAAAACTACAGTCTGGATCTGGTGTCCCAGCAATAAGCTTGCTTCAGCCTTGCAGTCCTCCAAGGCCTGTTGTCTTAAGGGTCTTGTGCCTTCCTACTGTCTAGCCCTCCTCCCACTCTCTAGTTTTGTACTGTTTAGTAATCATCCCAAAGGTGTGGTTTGATGGAGAGAGATGTCCTCAAAGAAGAAGACAGTTTAGTGAAAAAGTAGATTGATGAGAGAATCTCCTGCATATTGCCACATCTCACCCACCTACACGCTTTTTATATTTCAGGTGGCATACTTTGGCAGTTATACCTGTTACTGCCTGTTTAATCTACACTTTTCTACTTCCTTTCAAATTGTCTTTTTTTTCTTGAACTGCTGCTTCTCCTGTCGACCTGGTCGATGTTCTGGTCTCCCGTTCCTGTCGATATGGTACAAGACCAAGTTTGTCTCTGACAGGAAACTGAGGAGGTATGGGAGCGTCCCATGTTATATAGGTGGTGCTAACACATGTTCACATCGGTCACCCCAGCTAGGAAGTGAGAGAGACCCCTTTTTATCTTTGCAAATAAAATGAGGGAATTCTGAGGGGTTGGGTGTATATTGGGGTTATAGAACAAAGAGATAGGAGTTGAACTGAGGCATCAGTCTACTCGTGTACGACAGGAAAAGAAAACGATAGGCAGCTAGCACTGACCTGGTCTGATTATCTGGTGGGAAAGTTCGAAAAGGTCTCTTGGGTAACAACCGATTACCTACTGCATTTCCTATTTTGCTAATGTAACATTTTACTCTTAAGTTTGAGCCCAAATCAGTTTAAATTTATGTACTTACGTTTGTTGTTTAAAACATTTTTTTAGTAGCTCAGCAGGTGCATACTTGCCTCTGAGGCCAGAAGATCAGAAGGTTGAGGGTTCTAGCCCCACACCAGGAACTTGAGGTAAACGCCCAAACTGACACTGTAGTACAGCTTGAGGAGAGTGCATTTATTTTCAGTAACTCAGCAGGTTGCACACTCACCTCTGAGGCTGGAACATTGGAATGTTGTGGGTTCTAGCCCCACACCAGGAACTTGGGGTAACCACCAAAACTGCCTCTGTAGTGCAGTATGAGGGGGTGATGCACCCCCCCCCCGGAGAAACAGAGCCTCCTGCCTCTAAGGCGGGGAAGGGGCACTATGAATAAACGAGAGACAAAATATGAACTGACACCATGGATCACATCAGAAAACTTAAAACACAGCCATAAATCTTGTGAGAGTGACTCATTTTGATCTTCTGAAATAAAATGAGGGAATTCTAAGGGGTTGGGGTTTGTCGGGGGTACAGAACAAAGAGTGGGGGTAGAACTGAGGAATCAGTCTACCCATTGTGTCTGTTGGAACAGAACAAGGAAGGCAGATAGTCCTGACTTGGTCAGACTATCTGGTGGGGATGTTGATAGAAAAGGACTCTTTTGGGTAAGAACTGCCTATCAATTTACTATTTTGTTAACATTTAACCATTTAAGAATGAGCTAATATCAGTCTAGAGTTACATACTTGTGTTTACTGCTTAAAACCTTTACTTTCATATGTTATTTTTTTATTGCACTGTTTGATCTTGTTTACTCTGGAAAATATCTTGTAAATAAATAGAACGGTTTATTAAGATACAAGTGACTAGTGGTGTGATGTGAAAGGGGTGTTCTTGTGGATCTCTGTATTCTCCGTCCTAAGAGAGAGACATGCAGTAATAACTAATCTGACCTAAGTAATCTTTCGTAACACTGGGAAGCAGTATGCTAAAGAGTGTTTAATAAGACCGCATTCCAGCCGAAGTTAGAGCAGTTGGCCTTGGCCTGTTTCAAGGGGACTGGTTACTGGGCTCATGGGTCCGGATGTCTGGGGCATGCCAACTATGTAGAGGGGTGAGTGTGGGCGCATAAGAAAGTGACAGCAGAAGAAGACAGCTTGATCCGCTCTAGTCTGTCTGTTTATTTGACTAAACCGCCCGAGAATACTTCTTTGTTTCAGGAACCCACAATGTCAATCCCAAGATAATTTTAATTCCCTAACCATCCTTCCCTCCACCACCTCGTGAGGCAGTCTGTACCAAGGTTCCACAACCCTCTTGGTAAAGAAGAACATCCTGATATTACGCCGGAATTTCCCTCCCACCAGTCGTCTATTGTGTCCTCTGGTTTGTGCCTCTTTATTTTCATGGAAGAGGCACTAAACCTGTACTTAGTTGATTTCCTTGAGCTTTTAAAGGTTTCTATCATGTCTCCCCTGTTTCTTCTCCGTTTCAAGGAGTACAAGTTTAATTGTCTAAGCCTAGTTTCATAGGGTTCGTGATGGAGGTCTTGGACCATTTTCGTAGCTCTTCTTTGCACAGCCTCTAATCAGTTTATATCCTTTTTAAGGTGCGGCCTTCAGAACTGGATGCAGTACTCTAGGTGAGGCCTCACCAAAGACCTGTACAACGGGATTATCACCTCTCACGTTCTACTTGTAATACCCCTGCCTATGCATCCAAGGATGCTGCTGGCTTTTTGTGATGTCTTCTCACACTGCCTTCCCACCTTCAGGTTGCTTGATACCATAACTCCAAGGTCTTGTTCAAGATCCATGATGGCTAATGTTTCCCCACCTAATTAGTATTTTGTTCCTGGGTTTCTTTTCCCCAGGTGCATCACTTTGCATTTTTTGGTGTTGAACTTCAACTGCCAAGTTTTGGACCATTCTTCCAGTTTCTTAAGGTATGACTCAATCCTTATGGCCCCTTTCTGTGTGTCCACCCTGTTGCAGAGTCTAGTGTCATCTGCACAGGCATACCTTTCCCTCCAATCCATCCGCAATGTCGCTGATGAATATGTTGAAGAGTACTGGTCCCAGCACCAACCCCTGTGGGACCCCACTGGTTACCTTCCCTTCCTGTGAAAGAGCGCCATTTACCAGAACGTTTTGGGTCCTCCCCTGTAACCAGTTTCTCACCCAATTTACAATCCTATTGCCTATACATGCATTCTCTAGTTTGTTGATGAGCCTTCTATGTGGGACAAAGTCAAAGGCCTTTCTGAAGTTTAGATAAACATTTACACCCCTGCCCTGGTCCACTACTTTAGTCACCCAATCATAAAATTCCACCATGTTTGCTTGGCAAGATCATCCACTTGAGAAGCCAAGCTGTTTAGGGTCAAGTATCCCATTAGCCTTCACGGATGCTACTATCCTTTCCTTTAGTATAGATTCCATGATCTTTCCTACAGTGGAGGTGAGGGTGACAGATCGATAGTTCCTTGCCGCCACTCTTGTGTTGGGGCACCACAATGGCCCTTTTCCAGTTCTGTAGTACCTGTCCACTCTCTAGTGATTTGTTAAAGAGTATGGCCAGTGGACCAGCGAGTTTTTCTCTCAGCTCTTTTAAGACATGTGGGTGTATTCTGTCTGGCCCCATGGCTTTGTCCATTTTTAACTTGTTTAGTTCCTGTAGGACACTGTCTTTTGTAATGGGACTATATTGTCTGCCTCCTGGGTGTGGTGTTCATGTGTACCAAGTGCTGGACCTTTCTACTGTCTTCGTGTGTAAACAGAGCAGAAAAATTTGTTTAAAACTGTCACTTTCTCGGCATCCTCCTCCACGTGCTGCCCCTCTGAGGTTTTTAGTCTGACGATTTCCCCCTTGGTCTTTCTTTTCTCCTGGACATACCTGAAGAAAGTCTTGTTGCTTTTTTAATTTCCTCAGCAATTTTTACCTTGGTTTGTGCCTTCGCAGCTCTGAATTTTTTTCCGGCTTTCTTCAGCTTGGCTCTGTATTCGTCTCTGTCCGTGTCTGTTTTTGTCTCCTTTTACTTTGTGAATGCTCTGTTCTTTGCCTTTATTATTGATGCCACTACCTTTGTGAAAAAAACAGCAGCTTTTTTCTTTGTTTTGCTTTACTGGTCAACCTTGAGTATTTTTCTGTTACACGGGTTAGTGTACTCTTTAGTGTTTCCCAGCTTCTCTCTACAGCTTCGTGTGCTCCATAACTGTACAATCCTTTGAAGGCTGCAGTACACAGAACGGGGCAAACTAGGGCAGGAGGTCTGTGACAGGCTGGTGCAAGAGGGGTGCTGGTGGGGTTATGGGCACTTGGTTGATTTGCAGAATCATAAACAATGGCCCTTAGGCTTTTCTGTCTCATAGACACATAGATGTTGATGGCAGAAAACAGCTGTTGGCCCATGCAGTCTGCCGCCCCTACCTAACTATTTTCCTTTGCCTAGTGGCAGTATATCCCTTTGGTTCTCTTCCCCCTTTTTCTAACTAAACTCACATGTCTATCCCAACCCTGCTAGAAACTGTTGATTGATTTGGCCAGTACTACTTCATCTGGTAGCTTATTCCACTTGTCCAACACCATTTCTGTGAAGAAGTGCTTATGGCGTCCTTTTTGAATCTCATCCCTGCCAGCTTTTGTGAATCCCCTTTTGTACCTCTGTTTAAACTCAGAGAACAGTTCCTTGGCATTCTCTCTGTCCCATGTACAGTAGGTACTTGTATATCAGTCATGTCACCCCTTTCCTGCCTCTTCTCAAGGCTATACATGTTTAAGCTCTACAGCTTCTCCTCATACATCATTTCCCCTTGGCCGTGGACCATCATAACTGCCCTACACTATATTGCCTCCACCTTTTTGCGGTCTTTCCTCAGGTGTGGACTCCGATACCTTGTGCAGTATTCCAAGTGAGGCTACAACAGTGACCCGTACAGTGGTACCTTGGAGATTGACGTCTGATATTTCAAAACATGCTAAGCATGAATTCTCACTTTTTTGTGCCATATTCCTGCTCAGTTTACATGTTGACTTGTCCTGCCTCTGGCCTATTTCAGCATTTTATGTTTTTGTAATGTTGTTTTTACCAGTAACTGATACCAGACCACCATTCTTGACTAAGCAATATTACTTTGAAACGTCAAACTTGTAGGTGGTTGAGTCATGGAATAAAACTGTACAAAGAACTATTGAGATAAAATTGCATCCGTTGAGGGCCAGCGCAGCGGTAGCACTGTCGCTTGCAATGCCAGTGACCCGGGTTCGGGAACGAGCCTGGGTCATTGGAGGGCCGGCCGGCCGGGGGCTTGAGCATCCAAGGGACTGCTCATCTTCTCCGGGGAGGGGTGCCCTGACTCGGCATTTGCTTGGCCTCTGGCGGTGGCCAGCAGTACAGCAAGCCCAATTCTGAACCACGGGGGCCTTACAGATGCCAGCATACGACCTTACGCAATGCACATCACGCCTTCAGGGGGTGTACATAAGAAAATTCCTCCTGTACGACACTGAGGGTATAAGCGCCTCCTGCCGGGCATGCTTTTGACCCACCCAATGAGTACCTCGGCTAAAATGATGGAGGCACGTTCTGTGGGCTAAAAGGGGGGCCCCCACCACATCCCCACCTGGGGGGTATAGCCAAGGCTCCATGAGGGGGTCACGGTGTCAGGCAGGGAGGTCGGGTGACAGTGCCGGTGTGGAAGGGGGCATAAATTCCAATTACCAAAAAAAAAAAAAAAAAAGAATTGCATCCATTGTTGTGAATGCAATATTTATGGAGTCACTGGCTTATCCGAGCCAATGACAGAAATCTATTAAACTATAAAACAGATATGTGTCTCCTGTTTCTGCAGACTGTGAGTGGGGTCTCTTCTGCTCAACTTTCTTGTCAGTATACAGATAGTTTTATAATTTAATAAAAAATTCACATTTACCTTGTTATCTCTAGTGTGCTGCACATTACTGATCGGTGTTAGCATTCTATTTTATAAGCAAGGGGGCTTTATGTTCCCTGTTTTTATACTGCGCTCCCCCATTTAAGTTAATAGTAGTAGAACATGATCAACACGGGCTCTTATCAGAACATTGGGGGGGCGGGGCATACGCCCCTTGTTGGGTTCCCTATAATTCCAACACTTGCAGGGTAGAGGTTGGCACAGAAATTGTAGGTCTTTCTAACCAGCAGACTCCACTAGAATTTCTTTAATAGTGGGGTTATCAGTGCTGGGTTAAAAGGTGCAACTGCTTTCTGGAGGTGGATACAGCCACTGTCTCAAATTGATAATGATGGTTGTTTGTACTTTCAGATCCAACGGATGGTGATCTCAGGTGGGAACTTCAAGCCAGACACACTCAAACCCAAAGAGGTGGTCAGTCTGCTGCTGGATGATGAGGAACTGGAGAAGAAGTGTAAGGCAGCTGACACATTTTTCCCCTTTTATTAACTCGTGGCTCTTTATTCCATTCTCTGATCTTGCTTTGGTAAACTGGGTATCCTGCCCAGTACTGTAGGTTGTATGTAGGTTTCCTCCCTGCTCATGTTCTGATGGGGAAGGGTGTTTGCAGATTGGAGCCGAGCTGTATGGTAGAGTTCTAGCTGAGATGAAAGATGGAGTATTGGAGGTTGATTAAGATGGTAGATGATGTTGTAAATTGGTTGTAATGGAAGAAAAGCTGTCTTGGGTCCGTTTAGATGGTAAATGGTGTGTCAAGGTTGGCTGAGATGGTATGTTATGTGTTACAGGTTGATTAACTCTTTGAGAACTGAATATGTTTGAACGTTTATGGATTCGGGACATATACACGCCCGCAGTCTTGATGGAAGATAGTGTGCCAGAGGTTGGTTGATATGGAAAATGATGAGTAAGAGACCCTTTGAAAGGGAAGGTGTGTCAGAGGGTAATTGAGATGGAGATTGTTATTTCAAAATTTGTTTGAGATGGAAGGTGGTGTGTTTGAGGTTGAGTTGGAAGATGTGTTGGAGGTTGGTTGAGAAAATAGGAAATGATCTGTTGAAGGTTTGTTGAGATGGAAGATGACCAGGTTGGTTGAGTTGGTAAATTATTTAGAAGATGATGTGTGAAAGGTTGGTTGAGATGGAATTTGATGTGGAAACGTAAAAATGTAAAATTTTACAAGCAGAAAAAGAGCACTGGTCCATTAAGTCTGCCTGGACCCTACCTAAGCCATAAAGTCTTCACTGGTCAGCATTATACTGAACCATTGATTTGCAGTCCCGCTCTCTAAGTATAACTCTCCATCCACCGCTACACATATTTTCACTACCCTCTTATATTTTCTCACCCCCTCTTGAATCTAGACTTGTGGGAGGTTGGTTGACATGGAAGATGTGTTGGATTTTGGTTGAGACGATGGAAAATTGCATTCTGGAGGACGGTTGAGAATGAAGGTGATGTGTTAGCCGGCCTGGTGGTGCTGAGGTTTGAGGCGCTGGACGCCACACCTTGCACTACGCCGGCGACCCGGGTTCGGGAACGGACTGGCGTTGGCTGGGGGAGGGAGGATTGAGCATCCCAATGGATGCTCTCCTCCCTCTGGGGTGGGATACCAGGGGTGTTGCATGCACCCGACGCCCTGAGAGAGCCATTGGGAACACAGGCTCCTGAGGGGTTGGCGGCTTTGTCTAACGGAGTCGGGGTTGGAGGATGCTGTTGGGCGCTTGGGAGAGATGTGCATCAGCACGTTGCTTCTCTGGATGTACGTTCTCGTGCCAGTGTCTCAAAGGGCTGGGAACAAGGAGACCACAGAAAAACGGAAAAATACCCCTCGGCGGTCCTAGATGACGACCGTCCCAAGCCATCCAGACCACCAATTCTGGGACAGACCCCGCTGTGCAGGTGGAGAAAAAGAAGGAGAGGCACTCTAGGGGTAGATCCTGAGTTCGGGGGCTGATGTGGGATGGACGGCCCGAAGGAGTGGACACCAAGGGTAGGGAGGAGTGATAAAAAGAAAGTAAAAAAAAAAGATGTTGTGTCAGAGGTTGATTGAGATGAAAGAGGAATGTATCAGAGCTGGACTGAGATGGTAGATGATGTGTCTGAGGTTAGTTGATAATGGAAGATGAAGTGTCAGAGATTGGTTGAGATGACTGGTGATGTGTCAGAGGTTGGTTGAGATGACTGGTGATGTATCAGAGGTTGGCTGTGATGGAAGTGATGTCAGGTTGGTTGAGACGTCAGGTAATATTACTTCTGAAAACAGTTGTATCCTAGCTCTAAGGTAATTAACTGCTGTATACCTGTTCTCATCAGGTAAATCTATCAGACTGCAAAGCAGAAACACCAACTACTTCTGCAGTGAGAATAGTAGCAGGAGTTAATAAAGTCTACAGTACTACGGTTGTAGCAACATTGATATTTTATTAGAAAACTCCACAAAGTCTGGTCATTCAGTTGTTCAGAAGGTCACTTGAATGGATATGCGTATATAGACTAAAGCAATTTCAAAGATTTTTTTCATTTTCGCTATAAAGTTCCATTCATCAGCACACAAATAAATATCTTTCTGTAAGAATCAACAAAAGGTTCTACATTCGGAATTATCCCACTAAAAACTCATTTTCAATTAGTAACCAGCATAGGCAGTTTGTAACAGTTTCAGTTAAGAGTACAAGTAGCATTGTGCAAACAAGCAATAACAGTGCAAAAAAAAAACTTATACAAAACAGAACTCCCTAAACAAAATGTAGTGTTGCTCAGATGGTATCTAACCAATCCGGATGCACCAGATACCTACTATTGCGGCAGGATAGTGGATCTGATCAGATACCATTGCCATCTGGCCGTCGGATCCCAGATCAGATCCCACATTATCTGATGTCGGATTCCTGAATCCGGTGCTGGATAACATGGAATCCAACCTGGGATCCGACCTCCATATTCAGCCGGATCCCTCTCGAATAGTGCCGTCTTCTGCCGGATCCATAGCAGCACTATCCGAACAACACTAACAAAATGATAGTTCTGCTTTACTGTCTGATTAAAGGTAATGTGTCAGAGGATAGTTGATGTGGCAGTGTGTCAGAGGATAGTTAAGAGGAAGAAGACATGTCACTGGTTGACTAAGGTTGATTAAGATGAAAAGTGTTACATCAGAGATTTTTGAGATCTAGGTGATGTGTCAGAAGTTTGTGGAGATAGAAGATGTGTTGGAAATTGGTTGAAATGGTGGGAAATGACAAAGGGGATGTGTTAGGTTGGATGAGATGGAAGGTGTCATGGTTGAGGCATGAAGCATGGTTGAGATGATGGGAAATGACAAGTCGAACGTTGTTTGTGATGGAAGATATGTCAGAGGTTGGCTTTGATGGTAGATGATGTGTGAGATTGGTTGAGATGAAAAATGATACATCTGAGATTGGTTGATTCGGAAGGTGAAGCACAGTAAGTTGCTTGAGACAAAAGGTGATTTGTCAGAGGATGGATAACATGTAATTGATGATCTTCCAGGAATAAATCTTCACCATTGATTCCCACAAGTGGGTCTAAACCGAAGGCGTCAGGATCCAGTGGGAGCCCAAACTTTTCAGAGGGCTGGCGCCGAGGCAAGCAACATGCATGCACAGCGCTGTGAGTGAGCACCATGCAGCCACCTATTTATGTTGGCGTCTGCCCCCAACTGCCTTATTTTCTTCGATCGTCCACCGAGAGGTAGAACTTCATGTCTGTACGACAGCAGCATTCATGTCTTCTCAGTTTTAGTGTTAAAAGCTATAGTTTCTTATTTTTGTGTCAGTTTAGTGTATTTTAACAAAAATATATTTGCCAGTTTTTATCACCCCTACCAAGTATGAACGGTTGAAGGCCATGGGGGACAGCAGGGTGCCTGAAGAGGCTGACTCCTCCGGCAACAGGGCCGTGTCTGATCCAGTTTCCTCGTCGGTGAAGGGTTTTGACTACAGGTGATCCTGTGCTTGGGGTTGGGAGAGGACAGTCCTCCCATAAGCACAAATGAGTGTCTCTGATCCCGTTCTGCTTTGGGGTCATGACATTGCTCAGTCTCGACTTCTTCCTCTTTCTGCCAGAGGAGGAAGAAACACCACCAGTCGAGGTTACCCTGTGCAAGGTTTGCCGTGAGATCTCTGGTTTCCAGAAGCCAGGGGCTCTTGCCATCATCTTCGGTGTTGCTGAGGACCTCTGGTTCTAGGGGGTCGAAGTCTCAGGCCTGGAACCCCCCATCTGTACATGAGGATTCCAGTGGCCAGTTCCACTTTTAGGCAGTTCTTATGGAGCAGTAGTTGCAGCATCAGGCTAATATGCATCCGTCAGTGAAATTGGTCCCTGGCCCTTCGGGTCAGTGGAACTGGAGCTGCAGGCCGCGCCACTGGGTCAAGTAGAGCATTTGGCTCCAGTAACAGCCCTAGGGTCCTTGCCCGTGACCACACCACTGACTACCTGTCTAATGTTAACATGGTGGGACCAGCCTCGGTGCCATTGCCAGTCAGTTTGGTGCTGGCTGGGTTTATTTATTCAGCTTTTGTTAACCAGGTAAGCATGCTAGACAGTCACGTGCCTATTTTCAGATGTGACCCGGGAGAATTACAAGGTACAGGCAGTAACAATTCAGAGACAAGGTACAGCAATCAACAAGGTACAGGCAGTAACAAATACAATGGCAAGTACCGAGTTAAGGCAGCAGCAGGAGGCAGTCAAGGAGTCATTGCTGGTTCTAGTTCTGGTGCCGAGCTTGGCGCCACATGGGCTCGCAGTAGCAGGGGCCTCCCCAATGTCATATCTGGTGCTGGTTCTGTCTCCACCTGTGGCACAGTCCCTCCCTCTTTGCAGCCAGGGCCTGTGTCACTGTGTTGCCTCAGCCATGCACTGGGTTGTAGGGCCTGCGACTCCATATCCTCTTCTGCCCTTCTCCCTAGGGGGGTATAGCGGGGGACAGGTAGCACTTCAACCTCATTTGCTCTGGAGGTGGTGATGATGACTTCACCTACAGCATACAGACCTCAGACACAGTTGCTGTGTCTGTGCCTCAGGAGGATTTCTGTTTCCAATCTCTGCTCAGAAATATGCACGCGGCATCAAATTTCAAGCCAGCTGTCTTTGACCTGGCTAAGCACCTCCAACAAGAGTTTGTAATGTGCCTAGTATACCTCTCTGTTCGGTTCCTCCAATTCTACCGCACTAGAAGCCTTGTCTGTTGTGGTTTAGCAAAGCCCTGCTTTAGTGACTGCTGCCCCCATGCAAGTAGAAAGAAATACACTGCTCCCAAAAATAAGCCAGTGTATGTCACTCAGCCCTTAGCTGATGTGATTTGCTGTTCTTGTAGAGAATGACAGGTATTTTCCTCAGGAGGTCACTGCGCACTTCATTAATAGGGAGTTGTGCAGGATTGACACTATGGGCAATTGAACTTATGCTTAGGCCACCTTGAGCATGGAATAGCTAGCTACCAAGGACATTTCTCTTGTATATGCCCTTTGGAGCAAGCTGCAGTCTCTAGCGGAGTCTCTGCCAGATTTGAGGCTTGACAAGATTTTCTGCTGACTGTCAAGTGTGGTATTGAGCCCTAAATTCCCAAGCTTTAATCCTCTTGGATGCTTTCGATGTTGCATCTCACTCTGCTCTACAGGTATTTGCATCAGGTGGCATTCCTGGCTGCAGATTGCTGACTTCTCCCAGGGCGTCCAGCAACAGGTATTGTATGTTCCTTGGTTTGAACGCATCTGTTAAGGTAGTAGATGGAGCAATCTCTTAAGGCATGAGATGAACCAAGAATGACCTTTGAGACCTACAAACTGGGACCAAGACTCTTACATAGTGTACCGCAGTGTGTGGAAAAACTGCACATTGTGGCACACCTTGGCACAAATGACCGGGAGGGGAGAAGGATAGAAGAGGTGCAGGACAGTTTCAAGGAACTGGGGAAACTATGCAGTATGGGTGGAAGGTCGGTAGCTTGCTCAGAAATCCTACTAGTGCCAAGAGCAAGTACAGCTAAGAAGCAGAGAATCACTGAATTCAATGGATGGCTGAAGGAATGGTGTGGGTCCATGGGGTATGGATTGGTGAGGGGGACAAGAAGTGGGAGAACACAGACCTTTACGCGGAGGATAGGTTGCACCTTAGTAAGGAAGGCTCACAGGTACCGAAACATAAGTTCTGGGAGTTTATCAAAGAAAATTATAATTTAAACTAGGTAAGGGGGGAGCCAAAGGGGTGGGAATTCACCGGGGGGGGGTCCTTTGGGCCTCCCCCCACAGCAAGGCAGGAGCCAAATTCTGATAGGAGGGGAAATGGAGGGGAGGGTAAAGGCACAGAGCGCAGTAGATCAAAATGGAGGGTGGTATCATTGAATGCTAGGAGCCTGGGGAACAGGATGTCAGAGTTGCAGGCATTAATGGCGGAGGGGGAGGGACATAGCCGCCATCACCAAGACATAGGCAACCCAACACCATGACTGGGACCTAGCCTTCCCAAGTTTCAAGTTATACCGGAGGGATTGGGGAAAGGGGGTGGGGTGGCTATCTATGTTAGGGAAGGGATAAGGTGTAATAGGGAGAAGGGGGTGGAAGGCAGGGCAGAGGCCATTTGGATGCAGCTTTACAACCCGAGGGGTAGCAAGGTTAGACTGAGGGTAGTTTATAGGCTTCTGACACAGAATGAGATTGATAGGGAGCTGGGGGAGCAATTAGAGAGACTTAGCGGCAAAGGGAGCACTGTGGTGATGGGGGACTTTAATCTACCAGGGATGGATTGGAGCTTCTCAGCTACCTCATGTGCCAGGGAGCAGATCTCCGGGACAACTTCCTGACACAGAAGGTAACAGAGCCAACTAGGGAGGGGAACATCCTGGACCTGGTGCTGGAGGATGGGGAACGAGTCAGGGATGTTGGGGTGGAGGAACCCCTGGTGGGAAGCGATCACCGCACAATGTGGTTCTCGATCAGTCTAGGTAAGGAGGTAGCCACTACAAGGACTAAGGTCCTGGATTTCAAAAGGGCAGACTTTGGCAGGATGGGTAGTATATTTTAGGAGCACATGGCTAGCATCCTCCCGAACATGAATGACGAGCAAAAATGGGCAGTCATCAAGTGGGGCCTGGCTGAGGCCACTAGCACATGTCAAGAGCCACTGCAAGAAATCCTGGACCAAGAAGCCAAGCTGGATGAACAAGGAGGTAGGGGAGAGGGTGAAGGGGTAAAAAGAACTGCATTTAGAACGTACAAAGGATCCAGTAGGGAAGAGGACAGGGAGGAATACGTGAGGAAATCCAGGGAGGTGAACAGAAAAGTAAGGGCAGCCAAGGCATCGAGGGAACTGAGACTGGCCCAGGGGATCAGAGAAGGTGGAAAGGATTTCTTCAGGTATATAAGGGAGAAGAGAAGGAGTAAGGATGAGATTACTAGGATCAAGAATGGCAGTGGGTGGGTGGAAAAGGGGGCAGAGCATGCAGAAATACTCAAGCGAGTACTTCTGTTCGGTATTCACCAAAGAGAGGGATGGGCCTGTACCTAAGGGGAAGGGTGGGATTGGGGGGAGGAGATCACTGATGGGGAAATCAACGAGGGAAGCTAGAGGGCCTTATATCCCTGAGGGTTGATAAGGCACCTGGGCCAGATGGAATTCATCCTAGAGTACTGAGAGTGTTGGCAGTAGTTCTAGCGGGGCTGATCTGTTCAACACCTCTCTGGAAACGGGATGCATACCCAGGGATTGGAGGGTGGCGCATGTGGTGCCCCTCCATAAGAGGGGTCCCAAGAATGAACCAGGGAACTATAGACCAGTCAGCCTAACCTCAGTTGTGGGAAACTTAATGGAGACTATCCTCAAGGAAAGGTTGGTAAAATTTCTGGAGGATAATGATCTTCAGGACAGTAGACAGCATGGGTTTGTCTCTGGTAGATCCTGCCTGATGAACCTGGTGGACTTTTTTGATTGGGTGACATGGGCACTGGACAAGGGTCATGTGGTGGACATCCTATACCTGGACTTCAGCAAAACCTTTGATTTAGTGCCGCATGGTAGGCTGACCAGCAAACTGAACAACCTGGGACTGGGCAGGAAACTGGTTTGATGGGTCAGGAGCTGGTTACAGGATAGACAGCAGAAGGTAGTAGTGGGGGGTGAGGTATCTGAGCCCAGAGTGGTAAGTGGGGGTCCTACAGGGATCGGTGCTGGGACCAGTGCTGTTTAACGTCTTCATTGCCAACATCACAGAAGGGATAAAGAGTAAGATCAGTCTGTTTGCCAATAACATCAAGATCTGTGCAGAGATTGATGGAGGGGAAGGTGGTACAGTACTCCAGGAGGATTTGACAAAACTGGAGGAATGGTCTAACACATGACAACTTGGGTTCAATGCCAAGAAGTGCAAAGTCATGCACTTGGGAGCCAGGAACCTCAGAAATAATTACTGGTTGGAGGGAGTGCAGTTATCTGAGGAAAAGGATCTGGGTGTACTGGTGACAGGAGAAATGAACCACTCAGCCCAGTGCAGGAAGGCAGCGGCAAAGGCCAACAGATTGCTGGGGTGCATTACAAGGGGCATTAGCTCTAGGAGAGGGGAAGTCATCCTGTTCCTGTACTGGTCCCTGGTGAGGCCGCACTTGGAGTACTGCATGCAGTATTGGTGCCCTTACTTGAAAATGGACATCAGGCTATTGGAAGGGTGCAGCACCAGGCAACAAAAATGATCATGGGATTGGGTGATAAACCTTATGATGAGAGACTGAGAGAACTCAATATCGTATTCCCTGAAGGATAGAAGGGAGAGAGGTGATATGATTGAGACCTTCAAGTACCTGAAGGGTATGAACAGAATAAGCACTGGAAGTCTCTTCAAATTAAAAGGTGGAAGGGAAACCAGGGGGCGCAGTCTGAAGTTGGAGGGAGGCAGTTTCAGGAGGGAAATAAGGAGACACTGTTTCACTGAAAGGGTCGTGGCAGGGTGGAACGCGCTGCTGGAAGAGGTGATATCTCTTGGACAGTGGGCAGCTTCAAAAGAGGATGGCACAGGTTCAGAGGAGGGTTCAAACTGCCGGGGCTGGGGGTGGGAGTGAAGGATACACTGGCAAAATCAGTCGGGGGGGGGCAACTGTAGTCTGAATGACTGAAGTGCTGCACACTTGAACAGACTAGATAGACCGATGGGCCTATATCTGCTGGCAGTTTCATATGTTCGTATGTGCTTGTAATCTTGCTGTGCACCTGGGGAAGTTAGGACTCCCATGTCATCCGGTTCTTGGACATTGGCTAACTTCAAGCCTGTCCAGCCAAGATACAGAACAGACTATAGCCACTGTTTCTTAGTTCCTGTCTTCAATGTGGGTCTTGGCGAACTTTGAACAGTCTCAGCTACTACTCTTCCAGCAGTTACTGTTCTTAGGAGCGCTTTTGGATTGATCCGAGCTTTGGTGTTCTACCAGAGAGCAGGCTACAAGCAAAGTGAAATTTTATGGTTATGTGATTTTATCTCTGTTAGGTGCCTTGATTTGGAAAGGCGCATTAAAAAAAAAAAGATTATTATTATTTCTGTAGACAGAATGCCACATCATGGATCACAGATTGAGCAAGCCCACTCCATGCAATGCGTGCTATGCTTTATAGCCTCTTTGGTGTTCACAGTGCCCACAACATGTCTGCACATGAGGATGGCTCAGTGGATGATCAGGGCACAATGGTCACAGGCATCGTATCCTCAGACTTACCCCATTCAGGTGACCAAGCCCTTCATTTGGTCTCTGTCATGGTGGTCCATGGAGGGCAACCTCCAAGGCTCCCTTTCTCTCAACTTGAGCCCAAGGTGACTTCACTACGGACACTTCCCTGTCGGGGTGGGGGGCCCACTGTGAGGGCTCCAAACACTGGACGTCTAGAACTCGTAAGAGGCTCATCTCCACAATGTATGGAGTTGTGAGCTGTTTTTGTGTGGTCTGAAAGCCCTAATGGGCGTAGTCAGTCACAAAACTGTCCTCATCCAGACAGACAACAAATCTATCATGTTCTACATCAACAAATACGGAGGAGCACACTTTTACCCTCTCTACAGGGAGGCAATGAGAGTGTGGGTATGGTGTCTGGAGCAAGGGATCCTGCTACAAGCAATCTTATCTGCCAGGAGTTCAGAATACTCTAGCAGACCAGCTTATTCAGCAGGTGGGATACTCCAGATGTGGGCTTTTTTGGATCACCACTCAATGCCAGCTGCCTTGATCCTGCTCCAGAAATCAAGGACATGGCATTTTCCATCAGAATGCATTCAGGTTCCCTCCAATCTCTATTTACTTACTTATTTACAATTTTTGACCAGGAAAGGCACACTAAACTATACTAGCTTGTCTCCTGGTGCGTCCTGGGGATGGGTTACATGGATCTGTTTTATTGATGGGGGAATGTTGGCCATGTCACCGGGGAACTCCCCTACTCTTCACCAATAATTGCCATGGGGTGTTTCACTTCCACCTGGACAGTGACCAGAGATGGGCAGAAGGGACCTCGGTTTAACGTCCCATCCAAAGGACGGCACCTCAACTGTGCAGCGCCCTCTCGTACTGCACTACAGTGTTAGTTATGGGTATTACCCCAAGTACCTGGTGTGGGGCTAGAACCCACAACCATCTGATCTTCCAACTCCAGAGGTGAACATGCTACTTACTGAGACACTGAAACACTCTCTTCTCAAAGAGTATTGCTCAAATTGGAGACACAGGGGCAAGATGATACTGAGTGCCCCCCACCCCACCCACTGGCCTCCGCAGTTATGGCTTGCTCTGTTGAATAGACTTCAGTCAGCAACCAAGGACTCTACCACCTAGGGCAGACATATTGACACAGGGTCACATAGTCCATCCCTACTTGTGCTAAGAAGTGAACAGGTACAAGATATCTCAGAAGATCTCTGAAATACTTTTGGCTGCTCGCGTAAGCCTTCCACTAGGAAGACATGCACAGCTAAATGGAAAATATTTTCCATCTAGTGCTCCAAAACCTGCATGGCCCCTTTTTAGTGACACCTGACAGGGTTCTGGAGTACCTACTGCACCCTTTCACTGCTGGTCTACAATATTCCAAAGCAAAGGTCCATCTGTGTGCTATTCAACATACCACAAACCCTTCCATACCTTCTACATGGCACAGCTGCCATGTTCAAGAGGTTCCTCAAGGCCTTTTCAAACAACATGAAGTCTTGCTGTATTCTGACTATTGCAGTTAGCCCCAGCCTTTAAACTGCCCGGAGAACAAAGGGTTAACTTTCTATGCAGAGCATAGAATGCTGAGCTCGAGCTTGGTTGAGGTCTCTGTCTGGAGTCCTTTGAAATCCAACCGTCAGATTGTTTACTCCGCCTCACTGAACAATCGCTCCGGAGATTTCTTCTTCAGCTCGGTTCAAAAGTCGGTTAAAGTCTCGGTTAAGTTGTCGGTTTTCACCGAATTTATATCTTCCTGGACTAAGTCTCCATCACTCATTCACACTAGTGGGATAGCGCCGGAGGCACTAGGACCAAGCGGGAGCCAAAAATTTTCTGAAGGGCCGGCGCCGAGGTAGGACCACGCACGCGCGGCACCGCGAGACTGACTCGCGCCTGTATAGGCTATCTCGGCGTCGACCCTCCAACCGCCTCAGTTCCTTTTCTCCCGGTCGAGTGCGCTTGGATGTCGACGTCGCTCGTCTGCCGGAGTCAAAGTTTTCGACTATACGACAGCAGCTTTAGTGTTTAATTTAAGCGTTTTAATTTAACTATTTAGTAGTAATTTTTATTTTACTAATAAGAAGATTATGAAGAAATTCTTCCTGCCATCCACGGAGTCGTCCTTAGATGGTAGCGGTGACGGTAGGAAGACTTCGTTTGAAAGTTGTTATGGCAGAGGGGCTGTGCCCGCTCCGCCACCCTTAAGTAACGGGGAGGGGTCTGACTACGGACAGTCCTGTGCTTTCGTGAGGAGGACAGTCCACGAGCGCAGATCTGGCGTTGCGGGGATCCGGCTCCGCTTAGCCTCAGCTCTTCTTCTTCGTTTGGGGAAGAAGAATCGGTGCCACTCGAAGTTGCCCGTTGGTATGTCTGCACGAGGATTGTTCATTGGTAGGGGCGATAGGCCTGAACCGACTTTCGTGGGTTCCCCCTTGGCCCCGCTGCTAACGGCTGCATTCTCGACTCCGGACTCCATCTCTGTCCTCGTTGGAGTTCCGGTGAGTAGTTTCACCTCTGGGCTGCTCCTGTGGAGCAGGGGGTTTGACTCCTTTTTTCCTGGTTGTGTTCCTGGATTCGGGGCCTCCGGGCCTCGGAGCCATTGGATCGGAGCCGGGTCAATTGGATCTGAATGAGCGCGGTGCCCTCTTGGTGCCTTCGCCATCCTGTCAGCCCCTCGTGCCTACCCCCTCTTCCTTTTCCATGCAGGGGCCGGCACGGGCACCACCTTTCTCTTCTTTTCCATTGGCTTTCCATGGTGTTTTTCCTGGCGTTGTGCCCGACACCTTGGTGGCGCCGCAAGTCCGGTGCCGTGCCTCTGGTTTGGCATGGGTGCCATAGGCGGTGCCGCTGGTGTTTGGGTTGGCGCCGTGGCTCGGTGCCATGCTTGGCACCGTACTGGGTGCTGCAGTCGGCGCTGTGGCTCGGTGCTGCGCTCGGCACCATGGTCGACACCGTACTAGGTGCCGCAGTCGGCGCTGTGGCTTGCTCGGCGCCGTGCTCGGTGCTGTGGTCGGCTCCATACTCTGTGCTGCAGTCGGCACTGTGGTCGGCACCGTGCTCTGTGCTGCAGTCGGCACCGTGGCTCGGAGCCGTGCTCGGTGCCGTGGGTCGGCTCCGTGGCTCACGCTGTGCTCGGCGCCGTGCTTGGCGCCATGGGTGCTTCATTGTCGGTGCTGCTAGAGGTGCTGTGGGTGTCTCACGGTGCCACTGACGCCCGCGGGCACTCGCAGGTGCTGCGGGTGGTGCCGGGCGGCCTGGTGTTGGCGCCGTGGGCGGCACCGGCACCAGCGGGTGGCATGGGTGCCATGGGCATGGGGTGCCCTTGCGTGCCATTGCTGCCGTTGGTACCAAGGATACCTGCGGGTTCTGCCGTGGGTGCCCTCTGGTGTCTCTCAGGTTGGCATGGTTACTGCTTGGTGCCCTCTGTGCCACGGAGTGATGCTAGTGCATTAGGGTGCCAGTTGGTGCTGTCTGACAGAACTAGGGAAAATCTGTGTTTGCAGACTCTCTTCCAGGACTTGTGTTGGGATGTTTCCATGGAATGAATTCCTATTCTGTGGATTATTTCCACACATTTTAGTGGGTGGCGGTCTGCATCGGATCTCCTCATCCAGCGATTTTCCGCTGATGGGACTCTTCTGTTCTGTTTCTGTCAGCGGAATCTCTCATTCCGCTCAGCACTTTCTCAGCCCCCTACGTGGTGCCAAGCTCCTCGACACCCTTCCTGGTGGCGGAGTCTCTAGTGGCTCTAACCGAGACCTCTTTTGGGGTCCTTCTGTGGTAGAAAGGCATCTGGATGAGTCTCCCTGTCCTCCTGGTCAGTGATACAGTGGATGACTCATTTTATATACTGAATGACACGCTCTCTCTATCATCAGAGTCTGTGATGCAAGCTCTTTTAGTAGTTCCTCATTTATGGGGTCCACTATAGTGTTCAGCCTGGATCTGTGGACTATATACCTCTGCGTCTAGACTTTTTCAGTGGTCAAGACAATTACACTCTTTGGAACATTTTAATTCTATGGTCAGGAGCTGCACAGTCTGTCCCGCTCCTTTGATAGGGGTATACAGCCTGTTTTGATGCTGCCCCTCTGGTGGCTTCTTCGCCACAGGTAGTTAACATCTGTCTAGCTTTATTAGTCCAGTCAGGGGTTCAGTTATGGATCTTCAGGCTCCTCCTGCTCCTCAGAGGATGACATCCTTGTCATTTCTGTATCAGGCAATCCTTGCCAAATAGCAGCCAGCAACCTTGTCAGGCTCGGACTAATGATATTTAAAAAAAAAAAAAAGGGGTGTCAGAATTATCACAGCACAGGGCCTAGTTGGAATTTCCTGATACCACACTTGGATCTGATCAGGTTCCGCCTCAACCCTGAGGCGGTCGTCTCTAAACCTCAGTAAAGAGTACCTGTTTTCTTCTACCCCTAGGGGGCAGTCCGATCCAGCGGTAGTATAGCTCACCTCTTTTCTCTAGAGAATTTCTCTTATTCCGAGATATTTCCAAAACCTAGGCATCTAACCAGTCTGTTAGTCCCCTTTTTGTTTTTTAATCAGGCTTTCTTCTCCTGATCAGAGCCTTGCAGCAACAGAAGTGACTCTTCAGCAAGTCGGAACTTAGATTCCTACTTCCATGTTTGCTTCAGCTTAACAGATGACATGCTTCTTTCTTGACCATTGGTCAAGTAGGTTCTTTCTAAGGCAGCTTCGCAAATATTCACATACAATCATACTACCCTGAACCTGTACACTTTACCTCCGGCTCTTGCAGTTCCTGAGGTCCTTTACATTAGATTAGTGCATGTCTTTGACACTATTAATTTTGGTCCTAGATCAAATCTGTGAGGCCAGGTTCTTGCCGCTCTCCTAGTGTAGTTGTGGCTGCCTGGCAGACTTTAATTTTTTGCCCATTGTAGTTGTCGGCAAGGTGACGAGTTACAACTCGAGCGTTATCTTGTAGGCACTATGTTATAGATGCTCTTACAAGACAGCTCTTTTTATCAACAGGACAGTCCTTGGCTGTCCTTTCTGAGTGAACCCTATCTCCTACCACCCTACTCAGGGTTGTTGATTTTAACTGTACTCTCCACTAGTGTGAATGAGTGATGGAGACTTAGTCAGGAAGATATGGAAGTGCGTACTTACCGTAATTATTGATCTTCTTGGACAGTCTCCATCACTCATTCACACGCCCACCCACCATCCCCTGGGTTCACTCTGTTTTCTTTCCTGGTCTTCATGGCCTATGGTTCGGACTGTGAAGACATTGTTCTTTGACCTTTCTTACAAAGGCCATCTGGGCCCTCTCAGGCCCAGACACTCAGAATGAGTTATTCTCATTAGTTACGCTGCACCTCCTTGGTCGAAAAGGTACTGAGGCGGTTGGAGGGTCGACGCCGAGATAGCCTATACAGGCGCGAGTCAGTCTCGCGGTGCCGCGCGTGCGTGGTCCTACCTCAGCGCCGGCCCTTCAGAAAATTTTTGGCTCCCGCTTGGTCCTAGCGCCTCCGGCGCTATCCCACTAGTGTGAATGAGTGATGGAGACCGTCCAAGAAGATCAATAATTATGGTAAGTACGTAATTTACATTTCCGCGTAGTCGGTTCAGTCTCTGTCTGTGGTACCGTGAGTACTAGATAGGTTTGTTCTGTTTTCTGTGTGGAAATTGTAAATTGTTAGATCGGTTCGGCCGAACTGATCATTTGTATTGAATCCTTGTGTTTTACTTTAGAGTGTGGTTACCGGTCTTTATCGGTTCTAAAAAAAAAACGTGTTTTGAACACTTTTTTTCAACACCTGTGACACGGTTAGGAACCGATAAGGGAGTCTTGCCTGGCGGTTGCCATAAAAAGGGTAAGTTTGGTTAGGTTGGCCATGTCTGAGAAACTCAAGAAAAAAACCAGGCCCACTAGGTTTCAACACTGCAGTGAGTGTGGGGAGGTCTTTGCTAAGGCCGATCCGCACACCACCTGTGTTTATTGTCTGGGGTTTGAACACCTCGATTCAGACTGCCAAATTTGTAAAAATGTTCCTAAATCTACCCTTGAAAAGGGACTAGGTAGACTGAGGGAAAAGGAGGCCGAGAAGTCCGCTGACCCAGATAGCTAGCCCGGTTCGTTTCCGACCGAAACCAGAAGGAGTGCCCTCTGACCAGGGCGATACTTCTTCGGGCAAGAGGAGAGCCGATCCTGAGGGGTCAGTTCCTACAAAAAGGAAACGCAAAGAAAAATCAACCGGTTCGGATCCAGAGGTTCATGTTCCAACCGCCAAGGAAATAGCCAGAGCGATTCAAATTGTGGAATCGCTCCGCCCGGTTCCGACCGATCCAGCACCTTTTCGCAGGGGTTCGGTTCAGTCGGTTCCCCCGGTTCAAGATTATACTCCTGAAGACTTTTATGATCCAGAGTTTGAGGAGGAGGGGGAGTTTGAAGATGATAGTGATGATGGTGAAAGTCTGGATGTGCCTGTGGAACAGGACATCTCCCCAGACAGACCTTCTGGTGTATCCCCTCCTAGGCTTTCTGAGTCCCCGTCCCATTTTCTGTTTTACAGAAAAGTGGCTGAAACCCTCCAGCTTCCTATGGAGGAGGCAATGGAGGATCAGGAGGAGCCTGATTATGTGGAAATGATGGACATCCCAGAGTCCAGGAGACTGTCTATTCCCCTTCACAAATCCTTTGGGAAACAGACAGAAAAAATCCTGAAGTCTCCTAATTCTGTACCCACTGTTGACAGAAGGATGGACGAGAGGTACACACTATCAGGCTCAGATATGGAGTTTTTATACCAGCAATGCAGCCATGTTGGGGCAGTGCAGGCTGCTGCCTGTGACAAGGCAAACATTCCCTTGGCTTCACACCCCCCAGACAAAGACTCCAGGAAGATTGATGCCATGGCAAAAAAACAGTACATGGCATCTTCCTTGGGACTCAGGCAGGTGAATTATATGGCCTATACAGCCAGGTACCAGAAGTCCAGGTGGGACACTGTACTGGCACTGGCTAAACAGGCCTCCCCCAGCTAGCCAAGAGCTGAGAGGTGGCTGCAGATGGGATTGAGGCATCAAAAGTACAGTTTCATGCTGCTGTGGACTCCAGTGATGTGTCATCAAGAGTCATGGCTACATCTGTGGCTCTTCGAAGAATGGCTTGGCTCAGATGTACTATCCTCTCACAGGACACCCGGGCTAAGGCCATGGATTTTCCTGTAGTGGGTAACTCTCTGGGGAGCAGGCAAAGAATTACATGAAGAAAATGGACAAGTATAGGACCACTTACAGGAGTGCTCAGGCCAAGGAGAGGCAGGCAACTCCTCAAAGACAGCAGTCATGGGACAGGGGCAGGACTTTTCATAGGACTTTTTACCAAGCACAGGCCTCTTCTCCCTTTTCACAGAGGGGTTCTTCAGAAGGAGAAGCAGAAGGGGGATGAGCAGGGCTGCATCCACTCCTCAGCCTAAGGCCCCTGCCAAGCAGACACCCTGATGGGTCTGCCCGGGTCGAGACTCCTATTCCAGTAGGGGGCAGGCTGGCTTACTTTGTCCAGGACTGGATGTCTGTTACCTCAAGACAAGTGGGTCCTAGAAGTTGTAAGCCAGGGACTGATTCTCAATTTTGAAAAATTTCCAAAGATGAGAGCCAGATCTTTTCCACCTGCTGGTCTCTCAGAAACCCTTGCCCTAGAGGCAGAGGTTAAATCTCTTCTGGCCTTAGGAGCCATAGAGAGAGTTCCTTCCCTACACAGGGGCAAATATCTGTACTCCAGGTACTTCCTTACCCCAAAAAAGACAGGGGAGTGGCGACCCATCCTAGACCTAAGACACCTGAACAAACATCTTTTGAAACCAAAGTTGAAGATGGTAATTCTGGGAATAATTCTTCCCTCTCTAAGGCCAGGGGACTGGCTAGCCTCCCTGGACCTAAATGATGCCTATTTTCACATTCCCATCAGGTGCTCCCACAGAAAGTACCTCAGGTTCAAGTTGCCCTCAGGCCACTATCAGTTCAAAGCAGTGCCCTTTGGTCTAACATCAGCCCCAAGGGTTTTCACAAAGTGCTTGGCAGTAGTCGTTGCCTTTCTAAGAAGGCAAAAGATTTCCGTTTTTCCATATCTGGACAACTGGCTCATAGTGGGCCAGTCCCCAGATCAAGTCAAGTCAGACCTGCAAGTGACCCAGCAAGTGCTCACTTCTCTAGGATTTCTTCTCAACCTTGCCAAGTCAGTTCTTGAGCCAGTGCAGCTCCTTACCTGTATAGGGGCAGAGCTGAATACTATCAAAGCAAGAGCCTTTCTTCCCCTGGAAAAGGCAAGAGTTCTTCTAGAACTGGCTTCTTCCTTCAGCCTTCAGGTGTCTCGACCAGCAAGGCATTTCCTCCAGCTCTTGGGCCACATGGCAGCTTTTACAGCAGTGGTCCAAGGGGCAAGATTCCAGATGAGGGACATTCAGTTCCATCTGAGGGCCTTTTGGTCCCAAAAGAAAGATTCCCTTACCGAATTGATCCCAGTGACTCGGACCCTGATCCAAGCCCTTCAATGGTGGCAGGATCAGGACAATTTAAGGCAAGGGGTCCCATTTGCCACTCAGTCTCATTCAGTGGTCCTTACCACGGATGCTTCCCTCCTGGGCTGGGGAACCCATCTGGGGGCCCTCACTGCCCAGGGACTGTGGTCCCCTCAGGAATCCCTTCTCCATATCAATCTCCTAGAACTCAGGGCAGTTTTTCTGGCCCTGCAAGCTTTTTCTCAGTCAGTGCAGAACAAGGTGGTTCAAGTCAGAACAGACACCACCACCACCATGTGGTACATCAACAAGCAGGGAGGCACACGGTCTACAGCCTTATGCACAGAAGCCATGAAGTTGTGGTCCCTGGCTTATTCCCTGTAAACCTCTCTGAAAGCAGTCCACCTTCCAGGGAAGGACAATGTGCTAGCAGATGTACTGAGCAGGATCTCACAGGGCCATCACAAATGGTCCCTGGATCCTCTGGTCTTGAAGGTGATTTTTTCAAGGTGGAGCACTCCAGAGATAGATCTCTTTGCAGCCCCAGACAATCACCAACTTCTTCTCTTTTGTTGCAGACCCCCAGTCTTGGGCTCAGTCCCTCTGGATGCTCTGATTCTGAACTGGGGAGGGACATTTCTGTATGCTTTCCCTCCCTTTCCTCTACTGTTCGAAGTTATAGTCAAGATAAGGTCACAACCTTGCAAAGTGATTCCGATTGCTCCAGATTGGACCAGACAACCTTGGTACCCCCCTGTTGCTGTCCCTAGCAGTCCACCTTCCCCCATCTCTTCCCAGGAATTACAACCTGTTAACCTCCTCTCAGGGGAGGATTTGGTACCCCAATCTTCAGTCTCTCAATCTCAAGGCATGGATCTTGAAGAGTTGAGTATGCAGAGTTTCATCTGTCTCAAGGGGTTCTGGATATCCTCAAAGCCTCTCGAAAGCCTGCCACTAGAAAGACCTATAACTCCAAATGGAAGAGGTTCAGCATTTGGTGTTCCAAGCAGCATATTTCCCCAGACACTGCTGAATTGCCTACAGTTCTGGATTATATGGTCCATCTTAATGGCCTAGGCCTCAGACCAGCTACTGTCAAGGTACACTTGTCAGCTGCCTCTGTTTTTCTGTCAGTGGGGAAGTCTTCCTCACTATCATCTCATCCTGTGTTCTGTAAATTTTTCAAGGGATTGCTTCATACCAATCCCCCATTTAGAGACCCTGCCCCTGCCTGGGATTTAAATGTTTGCATTGCTCAATTGATGCAACCTCCCTTTGAGCCTATGTCCTCAGTAGAGCTTAAGTACTTGACTTGGAAAACTGTGTTCTTTGTAGCCATTACCTCTGCCAGACATATCAGTGAACTGCAAGCCCTGTCAGTGGAACCTGATTTTATCTCCTTTCATAGGGATAAAGTGGTCCTTAGAACCAATAGAAGGTTCTTGCCCAAAGTGGTTTCAGATTTCCACCTGAATCAGTCTGTCTCTTCCTGTTTTCTTCACTGATCATTCCTCTTCAGGAGAGAGGAGGCTACACAGTTTAGATGTTAAAAGGGCCCTTAGCTACTGTATAGAGTGTACCAAGGGTCACAGGTTTGATTCCCTCCAGTTGTTCCTCACTTATGGAGAAGTGGGAAAGGGCAAACCTGCCACCAAGAGAACGATTGCCGGGTGGATTGTGTCTTGTATACAATTCTGCTATGAGAAACTTGGAAAGATTCCACCCTGAGGCCTGAGGGCTCACTCCACCAGAGGTACAGCTGTTTCCCTGGCTGCTGCCAGGGATATTCCTCTCTTAGAAATTTGTCAAGCAGCCACCTGGAAAACAGTCCATACCTTTACCAAGCATTACTCTCTGGCTAGCCAGGCTAGGAGTGATGCTCGGTTCGGCAAAGCAGTACTTCAGAGCCTATTCCCAAAGTAGGTTCTGTCCCTCCTCCATAGAGGTACTGCTTGGTAGTCTGCAATAGTCAGAATACAGCAAGACTTCATGTTGTTTGAAGAAAAAATTACTCACCTTAGTAATTATGTTTCTTGTAATGTAGTCTTGCTGTATTCTGACTTCCTCCCTGCCTCCCCTCTCAGAACCTGTTTTTGGGATGTGGGTGGGCAGGTGCAGTGTAGCACCTCAGGGGTGCTCCTTTTACACCCTCTTCTTTTTGTTTGGGTGTTTGTTTTATTATTATTATTATTTGGATTGGTTTTTGGTTTTGGGTTTCCTGACTTGAGTCTTCCTTTGGGAATCCAAAACTTTTTGTTGCCAGTTGGCTAGTAAAAATTTTACAATTTCCACATAGATTAGTTAGTGAGTTTTTTCTCGTAAGAATCTGACGGTTGGATTTCAAAGGACTCCAGACAGAGACCTCAACCGAGCTCGAGCTCAGCATTCTATGCTCTGCATAGAAAGTTAACCCTTTGTTCTCCAGGGCAGTTTAAAGGCTGGGGCTAACTGCAATAGTCAGAATACAGCAAGACTCCATTAGAAGAAATATAATTAGTAAGGTGAGTAATTTTTTCTTTTCACACAGGGCCTCCCAGCAGGACACAAATAGCTGCCTGGGTTATCAGCTTTGTACTAATTTGCTGACTTGCAAGCTGTTTGAGCCTTGTGACAGATGACTTGAAGTTTTTAACTTGGGGAAGCATTCGGGTGGCCATCACCTCTATTCTCAGAATCTGAAGTCAGTGCTTGGTCACAGTTCCTCTATCTACAATTTTGCATTAAATAAAGTAGTTCTCTGCACAAATTTCAAGTTTCTTCTGAAGTGGTGTCGGAGTTCCATCTTAACCAGGCTTAGTCCTACCTACTACCTACATTGTCAACATCCAGAATGAGCGAGAACAATCTCTCCACTATCTCGTTGGTAAGAGGGTCCTTAGGTTTCCTTGATAGAACTAAAGACTTCACTTAAAAGGTATTGCCTCATTTGATCCAAATCAGGCAGGACGGCCAATTACAGTCAAGTTCATTCTGACCAGATTGTGAATTGCCTTTGCCAGTGCTCCATGGCTAAGGTTAAAGTGAAGGGCAAGGTTCATACCCTCTCCACTGAAGCAGTTGCCATGTCCCTAGCTGTCTTACGCTCTGTGCCCTTGGAGAAATGTTTTGAGCTGCAACTTGTAACACAGTGCGCATTTTACTAGCACTGTGCTCTGGTTGTCCATGGCAGGTAGCACGCCACCTTGGCATGACAGTTCTGGATGTACTACTATCCTGGGTAAGCCCTCAGCTTCAGCCTCCCTAGTCCAAGGGACTTTTCAGAGTGTGGTACTCTGACCCACTGGTGGTAATCAGTGAAGCCTGATCCTTAGAAGATATGAAAATTACTTTCTTATTGTAATTCTTGATCTTCTAGGTATATCTTCGCCATTGATTCACACGCCCGCTCACCATCCCCTGGACCCGCTCCAGTATGGTTGTGTTGGTCTTCACCCTTTTTTGTTTGGGCTGTGAAGACACTGTGTTGCTGGATTGGTGGCCCTTCTACTCAGGTCACCAGGGCTATCTTATGCTCTTAATTAAGAGCATATGTACATGTTGGGGCATGCTGCACCTCTTTGGCAAAAAAGGTACTGAGGCAGTTGGGGGCTGGCACCGATGTAAGCAGGTGGCCGGGTGCACTTGCTCATGATGCCATGCATGCATGCTGCTTTCCTTAGCACCAGTCCTCTGAAAAGTTTTGCCTACCACTGGGTCCTGTGCCTCTGGCTTAGACCCTCTAGTGGGAATTAGTGGTGAAGATAGTATATTCCTAGAAGATCAAGAATTACGGTAAGAACGTAATTTTCATTCTTGGAAGTTGCTTGTGATTTAACTCGTTTTTGATGGTTTCTGGCTGGACTTGTATCAGAGATTGGAACAAAACTTGTATCGTGGATTAGGTGATGGTCTTGTGCTGGGGGATTGTAGCTTGGGACTTGTGTCAGATTGGAGGTAGGACTTATATCAAGGGTTTGGTGACTGTAGTTGTATTGAGGATTGGAGGTGAGATTTATATTAGGGATTGCATGCAGGACTTACATCGGGGAATTGGAGGCAGAACATGTATAGAACATTACAGGTGGGGGCATGTATCTGTGGATTTATTTATTTTATTTATTTTTGTCTTTGGTAACCGGGTAAGGCCCACTAGGCACAAGTGACTGTTTTCAGGAGCGACCTGGGAACACTAGAGAGGTTAAGTGACTTGCTCAGAGTCACACAGTATGCAAGTGGAGGTTGTGGGAATCAAACCCAGGTCTGCTGGATGTACCAAGCTCATTCACAGCTCGTTTCTCTAACCTCTAGGCAGGAACTTGTGTTTGGGTATTGGAGGAGGAGACTTGTATTTGGGAATTGGATGCAGTCTTGTATCAGAGTTGGTGGTGATCTTGTATTGGGGGATTGGAGATAGGACTAATATCAGAAGTTTGAAGGCGAGACTTGTATCAGGGAAATGTTGGTGGAGAGGAATGGACACTGGATATATGTTGGTGGTTAGAGGTTGAGACCTGTATCAAGAGACTGGAAGAGTGAATTAGCATCTGGCGATTGGTTGTGGGACTTGTATCAGGGAATTGAATGGGGGTTTGTATCTGGGGATTGGAGCTAGACCTTGTATCTGAGAATTTGAAGCAGGGACTTTCATTTGAGGTTCAGAAGAGGATTTGTATTTGGGAATCAGCGGTGGGGACTTGTATTTGAGGATTGGAGTTGGAACTTTTATAAGGGTATTGGAGACAGGACATGTATCAGAGATTAGAGATAGGAGTTTTATCTTATCGGGGGCTTGTAAGGTGGGTCTTGTATTTAGGGATTGGAAGGGGACTTGTGTCTGGGAGTTGGAAGTGGGACTAGAGGTGGAAATTGTATCAGGGGATTGGAGGTGGGTCTTGTACTGGCAGATTGGTGGCAGTGATTTGTATTTGGGAGTTTGAAGCATGTCTTATATCAAGGTACTGGAGGTAAAGACCTGTATCAAGGGATTGAAGGCAAGTCAGGGATTGGAGGGGAGAACTTGTATCTGGGGATTAGAAGTGTAGACTTATAATTAGGGACTGAAGGCATGACTTGTTTTTGGGTACTGGAGGTGGGACTTGTATTTAGAGACTGAAGACAGGATGTGTATTTGGTGATTGGAAACTGGACTAATGTTGTATTTGGGGATTGGAGGTGGGACTTGTATTGGGGATTTGAGGTAGGAATTGTTATCTGGGAGATAGGAGGTGGAGACTTGTAACTGGGAATTAGAATGGGTCTTGCAAATTGGGGTCTGAATTGGCAATATGTATCAGAGAAACACATCTGGGGCTTGTATCCATGAAATGCAGGAATAGATTTGTATCTAGGGTAATTAGAGGCAGGGCTTGTGTCAAGAGAATAGGAGGCAGAACTTGTTCCGGGGGATTGGAGGTGATGACTTGTATTTGGGGAGCTAGATCTTGTATTGGGAATAGGAGGCCGGACTTGTATCGAGGGATTGGAAGTGAGGACTTGCATCAAAGGATTGGAAGCAGGACTAGCACGTGGAGATCTCAGATACGAACTTCATGTGGAGGAACTTACTCTGGATTTGTATCAGGGGGTTGTAAGTGGGAATTGCGTTGGGAGAGTTAAGATGGAACTTGTAGCTGTGTATTATAGGTAGGATTTGTATTTGGAGAGTGTAGGTGAGACTTGTATTTGGGGAGTGTAGGTGAGACTTGTATTTGGGGATTGTGGGCAGGGTTTGTATTTGGGGATTGTAGTTGGGACTTGTACTTCAGGATTGGTGATGGGACTTGTATGTGGAGTTGGAGCGGGACTTATATTTGGGGATTTGAAGGGGGACTTGTATTTGGGGGTTGCAGGTAGGATTTGCCTTTGGGGATTGTAAGTAGGATTTGTCTTTGGGAACTGTAAGTGGGACTTGTATTTAGGGATTCTGGTGGGACTCGTATTTGGGGATTGGAGGCGGGACTTGTGTTTGGGGAGTGTAGGTGGGACTTATATTTGGAAAGTGTAGGTGGGACTTGTATTTGGCTGTTGTACAAGGGGACTTGTATTTGGGAACTGTAGGTGGGACTTGTATTTGGAAAGTACAAGCGAGACTTCTATTTCGAAATTGTAGGTGGGACTTGTATTTGGAAAGTGTAGGTGGGATTTGTATTTGGCTATTGTACATTGGACTTGTATTTGGGAAGTGTAGATAGGTGAGACTTCTGTTTGGGAAGTGAAGGTGAGACTTCTGTTTGGAAATTGTAGGTGGGATTTGTATTTGGGGATTGTAGGTGGGACTTGTATTTGGGGAGTGTAGGTGGGACTTGTATTTGGGGAGTGTAGGTGGGACTTGTATTTGGGGAGTGTAGGTGGGACTTGTATTTGGAAAGTGTAGGTGGGGCTTGTATTTGGGGAGTGTAGGTGGGGCTTGTATTTGGAAAGTGTAGGTGGGACTTGTGTTTGGGGAGTGTAGGTGGGACTTGTATTTGGAAAGTGTAGGTGAGACTTCTGTTTGGGAAGTGAAGGTGAGACTTCTGTTTGGAAATTGTAGGTGGGACTTGTATTTGGGGATTGTATGTAGGACTTGTATTTGGGAACTGTAGATGGGACTTGTATTTGGGGATTGCACGTGAGACTTCTATTTAGGAAGTGAAGGCGAGACTTCTGTTTGGAAATTGTAGGTGGGACTTGTATTTGGGGATTGTAGGGGGACTTTTATTTGGGGAATATAGGTGGGACTTGTATTGGGGTTTGGTGTGGGTATTTGTCTTGGGATTAGAAGCAGGACTTGTAGTAGAGGATCAGAGGTGGGGACTTGTAACTGGGAATTAGAAGTGGGACTTCCATGGCAGGATCTGAGATCATTACAGACCCTGCAAGTCACAGTCACTTACACCAGCCTGCCTTCACTCTTTTCTGGGGTTTTCTTTCAACAGTGCGGCAACGGCAAGAGGAGAAGAGACAGCAGGAGGAGTCAAACAGAGTGAAGGAACGTAAGAGAAAACGGGAGAAGTATGCAGAAAAGGTAATGTTATCAACCCAGTTTCAGCACTTTACTGACACTTGGCACAGTGGGCCTCCATGAAGATTACCACTTAAAGTTCACTAGAAGCAGTATCCATGGAAACCATGCATTTTTTAATTTTTTCTTTAACTGAGGAAGTACTTGGAAGGAAAATGAATTAAAATATATGCCAATTGAGTTGTAGGGAAAAACACGATGGGTTAAAGAATGTCTTTCTCTTTCAGTTTTGTATATTCATACCTAGCATTATAAATCATGACAATCTTTTTAGCCAATCCGGATTGTTTATTCTTAATCCAGGTACTCGTATAACCATAAGAGGGACTCTTATGCTAATAGTTCAATCAATCAGTCAATCAATTTTTATTTGTATACTGGAAGGTATGTGAGCAAAAATGCCCGCTTTCACAAAGGAATACAACATATGAAACAGATACAGAGGCCATTTGAATACAGAGAACATACAACTAAATACATAGGCGATAACGTGAAGTAGCTATATTATGAAGTAAATACATTATATTTACAGGTGTATAAAAGTACAAGGAGCTAACAGGTGCAAACTATAATAGTAAAAATGTTCTAAAATTCTGAGATTCTAAGTTAAGTTGGTACGGTCCATTTCCCGCACGTGGGTTTCTGTAAGCAGCTGCCGGATCACAGTTAGATTCCAGCATTACGTGGACCAATCAGAAAGCTTTTCATTCCTCCCATTCAGTAGTTGTAGAGAACAGCAGCACAACAGTGACAGAGTAACAAAATAATTCTACGTATTTTGTTTTCAAATAAGCAATAGAACATATACGTAAATCAATCAAATGCTAGCTAAAAAAAAAACTACATTGCATAAATTGAATATGCAGCAAGCATACCTCTCAACTGTTACACATTACGAGGTACATCACTCATTTTACCTCTCAGAAATCCTCTGCGCCACATGAGGAAGGGGATATTCTAAATTTCCCACTGAGACTTTAAAGGAGAAATTCATAATTATCTGTTGTGCTCTGTTATCAGTAAACATTAACATTAGTGCCCTGACAGCAGTTTTCTGAGCTTGCAGTGCCATGTTTGATGACGTCACACATTTTGCTCATTTGTCACACATCCTGTCACACATTTCAGTGAAGAAAGGTTGAGAGGTATGGCAGCAAGGGCAGTGTTTTGAAAAATTTTTCATCTGTACACGTGGTGGTCTTGGAGGCACTTCATTCATGGCTACTCTTTGCTCTGCCACTCGTGAGATCACCAAAACACATATTGCTAAAAAAATGTATCCAGCACTGCCTTGTTACATATCCCCTATTAATATCAATGGTTCTATTTTTCTAGACATTTCCAGTATGATGTATATCTAGAATAAATCATGGGCTATTGTGAATTACAAATAGGATAATGGCTGGGTAGATAGTTATTATGAGAATTTTACACACCCGGGGTGTGGGATGCCACATCGAGGGGTTTGTAAAAGCATCCCACACCCAGGGTATGTGAAAAATTTGAGTATTACACACATACCCAGCCTTTATTTTATATCATTGCTGGGGAATGTTTTTCGCCACAGCAATTATAAACAATAAACAGACATCCCTATGGAGCCACGGACCAGTCGGGTTTCAGCACAGTCCGTAGTGGCTCATAAAAGAAACATTTACTTTAGTTTTTAAAGCAGCCCAGGATGAAAATTAAGTTGTTTTTTTTAGCCCCGTCAATATTATTTTTTAAAGTTAACTTACCACCAACTCCAACTGGTGGTGAATTATCAGGCGCTGAGGAGCAGGGCTGGCGCCAAGGAAGAGAAGGGCGGTGGCTGACGCATACACGCAGCAAGGGAAACCTGTTGCATGTTTGCCGTTATAACGGGTGAATTATAACCTGGATTCCCAATGGGAGAAAACACTCCCCAGTAATTATAAGGTGATCATTCAGTCAAGGGGGTTATGGAACACATTCCACAAAGCTGAAGGCGGAGTGGAATTGTGGTGTTCCATAAATCCAGAGACTGAAATATCACCTTGTAGATTAAAGTCATCCATCTTTTTTTTTTCCTTTCTGTATATTATATGGCTAATCCTCCCAGAAAAATGTGTTCTGTTCTGACAAAAAGCTCTTGTGAGCTTGCTATCTTCAGCTGATTCATCTTTTTTTTTTTTTGTTTGTTTGTTTTTTATAGTAAACATTTATAGGCAGCTAAAACAAGGGGGGCAGTCGGGCCATAGCCCCAATTTGTATTTCAGGGGAGGCCATGTGTTATTTGGCCCCCACACACACATTTACATTTTTTTTTTTTTTTTTAAATCGGTAGTAATTTTAGTGGCACATTCGTGTTTCCTAATGGCAGTGAGCTGAACTCTTTATTTTGGAAGACCGTGCGATAAAAACCTGCAAGTAACATGAAATGTGAACTTCAATTAATTCTTCTCCTGTTGGTTCTCCCATGTACACAGTATTACTATGGTGAGTTAGGCAGAATACCCCATCACCATAGTAATACTGAGAACCAATAGAAGAGAGTTCAGACCATAGACCAATTAAAACTGAGAGAGCATCATGTTTTTCTGCAAGAGCAGAGCGAGTCTCTCACTGTCGTCAATCACTGTGTACAGTCTGTGACAGAACAATCTCATTGCATCACTTTTTTTGAGAAGATTGGCGAAAAATAAAAAACTGGTTCCCTAGTCAAAAGGTATGCCGCATTTAGCTGAATTTCAATACCTGTACGTGCGACATGGTACTGTTTTTGGGATGGGGGGCTAATAGTGACATAGAACAATCAGGTCGTTAGTAAGAAGGCAGCTGTGGTGGTTGTTGAGTTCAAGCGAGCCGGTCCCTGCTGAGCATGTATCACAATGCAAGATCTAGCGACATCCTGCACTCAGTTGGTGAGCTGGCAGGGATGTCAGCAGTCATACGCGGTATACTTACCTGCGAACACTTTTCCTAGAGGGGATTAGTATTTTGTGCTTTTTGCTTGCCAACTCTGCTGTTTGTGCCAAGATTTTTTTTTTCCTCTCAGGGTGGACAAAAATCATTGTGGCCCTTTTCCGGGCTGAAAGGGGGGTGGGGTGGGGGTGTAAAAAAACAACAACACGGTAAAGAGGTGCTGCCCCCCCGGCCTGTCATACTCTCGAGCCAGAGTCACAAGGAAAACTCAGTGGATATTGGTTACCCAAAATGTCAATTAACTTTGGCTGGCCAGTAATGATTCAATTGTTGCAAGCCCGCTGCCCGCCCCCAACCCCACTGTTGTGATTAGTTGATTATTCACTGACTCTGCCTGGTGGTGACTGGTCAAGGGGTGGGGTGTGGAGGCACCGATGAGCGGATTCATATGCTTTTCAAAAATCCAATTCCATGCTCCGTTCGCCTTCTTGGGACTTGTTCAGAATCCCCCCCCCTTTCCAGTCTGTTGTAGCCAGGTTGTGCAGCAGCAGCAGTAGTTGAGCGGTGAACTGCGGAGGCATCACCGCCGTCATCCCGACCCGTCGAGCAGGAGCGAGCATGCAAAGTCGGCAGCCAAGACAAATCTCCCGCCTCCCATCCCAGTCTCTGTTCCAGGCTGGCCTTTGGTGTTGGTGACACTAGCTCAGCTTGCCTTGCTCAGCAAATAAGTAGTCAGCTCAGCATGCGAGTGAGGCGCTAGTTGTGTGGTGTGGCAAGGGCGAAGCGAGTGGTGGCTGCCACGACAGCATCAGAGTGCAGCGCAAATTGTTTTTAAAGTCTTGACTTGTTCCACCACCATCCGAATCCTATCCCAACAGTCAGTGTCAGTTGCCCAGTCCTGTCCGATCAGTTCGTTTATCGTTAGTGATGAGTGCCGTGGCCATGACTAAGGCTCTGACTGACTGACTCCCTCCAGTCCATCCAGTCTACTAGTCCTTGCTTTGTATGAACGTGAAGACAAAACCTAACCAGAAACTATACCAGGTGGGTACAGTCTCTGACTAAGTTACACTGTGTGTAGTGGTGGGTAGTTCAGGGTTCACACGGTGCCTTGCTGCAGCTGCTTTTTTTACAGATGAAATGGTCATTACTGTGATCAGCATTCAGTGCTGGTCCTGACCCTTTTAAGTTTTAAAAAATTAGACTTTTGGAGGTAATAGTGAAGTTTTCTTCTCCTTTGTTGCTGGGACCAGTTGCTGGCTGGAGGCAATTAAGGCTGGAATGAAATAGACAGCTCATCTCAAGGTTATTCTTGTAATTACATACAGTAAGTTATTTATAGGAAATAAACACTGTGTGACAGCAAAAATGCCACAAAATCACTGCAAAAATTGAAAAATGTTACGGGGGCCTAGGCGTCCCCCAGACCCCCGGCCTTTGTTCTGAATTTTGTTGCCCCCCAAATTACAGTTACTTGAACCGCCCCTGTAAACATTAGTGGTTTAGTGGGCCCAGAAAGGGTTGTTTCCATTCTAGGCTACTGTCCTTTTTGTGCCTACCACTTGCATCTGAGGGCTGGGGGAGTTGGTCAGACAGTGAGTGTCATCGCACTCTGAATGCTCGAAGTGCTGCCAGCTCCACCCCCTGTGGATCGCAGGCTGAGGCCTGTCTCCACAATTGCACTGGAGTGGAAGGGGGCAGACAGCAGCAATGTGGCCTGGAGATACAGTTGTAAATGCTGCAGCATGCAACAAGAATTGAAGCCAGATGGGCTATCTTAAAAAATAGAAACAGAAGAAAAGCAGATGTTGTGGGCTCCTTCTGAGTGAGCAAGTAGGGTAGTGGAGATTGCCAAATGAACGCCACTCCCACGGCACTGTGGTTATCCCAGGAGGGCTGTTATTTAAAACAATAAAGTTGAGGAGCCTGGAGTTAGCGCCTGTCATGGGAGCGCAGAAAAAGAAATAACCTGCACAAGTTGTTTTTTTTTTTCCTATATGTAGTTTTTAGGCTTTTTTCTGTTTTTTCTCCCCTGTGTCCCGGTGTAGCGTGGAGGCACACGCAGGTCACGCACTATGGGATGCCCCACCCTACCAATTGCTCCTTTACCGCCTGCACCTGCCACTGGACCTCCATCCAGTGGCAGTGGGACTAAGGACGTTCGACCCTCCCTCCCGGGAGAGGAGAGCCAGTGTTCTATCCTGCTCCCCCCCCCAACCCGTGCTGGCACCCCGATGACCCGTGGTAATTTCTGAACATGAGTCGCGGTAGCATGAGCTAAGGTGTCTAGCACCTCAGTGCCACCGGGCCGCGCACCTGCACATGTTTTTCAAAAATCTTTTTTTTGGACTGACAGCTAATTCTCATAATTTACAGTTAACCATGAATTATGAGATTTAACTGTGAATTACGAACCTACAGAGTGCTTATTGAACATAATTAATGGCCTTAGTCATTTAATACTATATGCTTATATGTACAGTTTCTGTGTCTTTTGGTTATAAGATCTTCCAAGAATTGATCTTCTCCATAAATTCCCACTAATGGGTTTGTGCTGGAGGTGCTAGGACCCTACAGGAACCAAAATGTTTCTGGACGGGGCTGGTAACACGAGTAGTCCCTGAATGCGTTGTTGCACACATCCACTGGTATACAGCAACTCCAGCCCCCAGCCTCCTCAGTTCCTTTGTGCCTGTTGTCGAGTGCGCAGCAGCATCACTGCTCTCCTCTTCGAGGCCAGAACTTCACTGTCTGTATGATGACAGCCTTTAGTTCTTTAGTTTAGATTAAATTACACTAGAGCTTGTTATTTTTGTGTCTGTTTAATTTACATTTACACAAAGGTCCACAGTTTTCTCTCAGCCCTGCCTGGTGGAAATGGTCAATAACCATGGAAGGTAGGGAGTGTCAAAAGGCAAGTTTCTCTGGTAACAGGGCTGTGTCTGACTACCACCTCTCTCTTGGCAGGTGCTATGGCAATGTGCACTCCAGCTTCTGGGAGGATGAACAGTCCCCCCGGAGTGACAAAAAGAAACGTTCCAGATCCCACACACGCTCGGCGTCAGGGTCTTGCATTGTTCGACTGCGACCTTTTCCCACAAAAAACATAAGGGGAAGAAAAGGCACTAGTTGAGGTCGTCCTCTTGTTTTGCTCTGAGACACTTGACTTCTGTGGACCTGTGTACCAGACCATCATTTCCAGTGACAGTGGCATCACATGGGCCTGCGGTGTTCAGGTCTCCATCCCAGAGCCCCTTTCTGTCCGATAGAGGAGACTTCAGAGGGCAGTTCCACCATTGGGCAGCTGCTATGGAGCAGTGGGTGCAACGTATAAGTTCGGTGGCACTGTTATTTGTTCCAGCTCCTGGCCCTTTGGGGTTGGTTGAGCCAACATCATCCCCAATGTCCTCAGAGTTAGGCATATTACTGACTTTAACTTGGACCTTGGTGCTGTGGCCATCGTCGGTGCCACCATTGCCTACTCCATGTGTAGTGTCAATTCAGTCCCCTTTGGGGTATCCACAATACCTCTGCTTGTTCCTTTGGGGCTGGCAGGACTGTCAACACTGTTGTTAGTGCCGTTTCCTGTGCCAAAGCCAGGCCCTACGGGGCCTACCTTGGTGGCGGTGTTGGGATTCAACCCTTCGGTGGCAACTCCAGACCCATCCTAAGTGCTGCAGTTGGTGCCGTTCCTGCGATATTTACCAGTGCCAGGCTCGGTGTTGCTGAGGCCGCAGCTGATGCCATTCTCCATTATGGTTCCCTTCTACTCCCCGCTGGGGCTAGAAGGTGATGAGTCAGATCCAGACCGCATCATCACCTCGGCGGAGGATGAGGTCTAAGGAGAGGCCAGCACCAGGTTTACATGGTCGCCTTGGCAACCTCTCGACGACTAACAAACCGGTTAACAATAAAGGACCATACATTATCCTCTATATAATATGTAGGTAGCCCTCATTACCCACTGAAAGTAAGCTGTTTACAACTCGTAATCCCACTGTTGTGATGTTAGAACCTTATAAACCCCTCTCATCTATGTCATAGCAGTGGGTTTACAAAACGGAATGCCAGTGTTATTCAGTATTCTACATACCCAGAATGTGATTGTTAGTCTCAGTACAGTATTCAAATAACATTCCAATTGTCACAGGGGCTGTTACTGAGTCTAGCGATCGCCATGTCTGATAGAGATTTTAACTCTGCTGCTATTTCAGTCTGCTGTCATTCAGTTTGTGTATCTTAATAAATAGTTTTCCTACACAATCATGTGGCAGTAGTGCAGATTCATTAATAAGATAAGGCTAAATTACTTGCGTTTTGAGGGGTGCGGGTAACTTCTCATGTCGAGTCCCACACACTATAAATGACAATGCCTGATGTACAGGTGATAACACGGTGTAATCACCTCTCGTGGTTGCTAGGGCAACGGTAAACACCTCGAGTTGCGCTCTCGAGGTTTACTGATGCCCCAGCAACCATTCGAGGTGCTTACACCGTGGTTATCACCTGTACATCAGGCATTATCCTCTGTATAGTATATGGTCATTATTTAGTATGTATGAAAATCAACCCCTTCACAAATGCTGTTGTGCACATTCCAAATCAAACTCAGCTGTGTCCCTGCTTGCACTGTTTTCTGATGCACTGTTAACACAGTGACGTTTCACTCACGAACAAAAATGCAAGTTAGTCACAGCACCAGCAGACTCTTCAAGAACCATAAAAAAAAACCAAAAAAAAACTAAAGGATTCATTTATCTAAAACCATATACTATAAAAAATAAAAATATGGGCAACCATACAAAACTCTCAGTGAGTTTCCATCTCAGGGGTTAAAATAGCAGCATGGACCTCTCGAGCTTCGCTGTTGAGTTCCATGTAATGTTATTTCAACTGCTCGATGGAAACACAGGCATGTTGTTTACGATTGCCCATACATTATTCTATATTTTTTAAAACAATGGCTTAAAGAGCAACTGACGCTTTCAGAAGAACTTTACCAAAACATAATATTTAGACACACTCCAGCTTGTATTTTCACATTAGTTCTGTATTCATCCTCCCCATTATTTATTACTGAGGTCATTTGCATGAAAACAGGATCTTTGCTCCTAAAGAGTTCATCTATTCTTGTTGCTGTCTCCCTACCTGAGGTCATACTGCACTGCTTGTGACATCACAGTTACTTCCATGGCAACAGACTATGATGTCACAACAGAGGATTATGCCTTGAAGTAGGGAGGCAACTCTAGAGGCAGATGAACCCTGAGAGAGAGATAAACATCATATATTCTTGCAAATGTCTTTAGTAATAAATACTGGGGAGGAGGAATCTTTAGAATATATACATAGAATGGAAGGTGAATTGTACCTAATTATTATATTTTTCAAAGTTTGTTTTAAGACATCAGCAGCTCTTTAAAATTGAGAATTGTGGTTGGCTTACAGCATTCTACAAGTGTTATTTTAATGGCTAAAAATATTCTTGCATTAAGGCCCTCCAGAGTTTGGGTTACCCTGGATATTCGGACCCTTGGGACATGAGGCCCTTGGCTCTGCCTCGAGCCTCATGGCCCCTAGGGCTTGATTAAAAGATGGTAGCTCCACCCCTGGTTGTGCCTTTAATGCTTAATAAATCACACAAGTTTGCTAGTGAGGTATAATTAGTTTTACATTGGTTTTCTTCCTCCCCAGATGCGGCAATGGCGCCAGAGGCCAAGCTGCACACGTTTCCACATGCAGCACGCTGGGCATCTGCTCCATGATCACCCCCTCTATATGGATCCACTGTACCAGTCCCCAGCTGCCGCTAGGGGCCAGGCAAGCAGCGGACTCTGTCCCCAACCCTCCCCAGGAGAGGAGACGAGAGCTGTCCTCTGGAAGCTCAATCCTCTCCCTCCCCGGCTGACCCCCTGCGGCCCGCTCGCACTGCAAACATGGGTCGCTGGCATGGCAGGAGGTAAGGCACCAATGCCTCAGCCCTCCACACCACTGGGCCTGCTTCTCTCTTCACTTCTAAGGTGGAACATTGCCACACGAGACGACAGCTGTACACAAGATAGGTGCTTCTAAGCTCTGATTGGCTGAAATCACATATGTGATTTATAATGTCCACAACATATAATCCTGTTTGAATTACCTCTGTGACACCATATTCAGTGAAGCACAATGTATGTAACATCTAGAAACAAACAAAATTGGGCAGCGTGGCCACACCAGCATGGGTGCTGCAAATTGAACTAAACAGTTTTCTCCGAATTCTGCACAGGATATGGAGAATAATTAAGAACTGCAGTTCTTTCCACAAGGCTTTCTTCAGGAAAGATCTGTAACCAGAAAGTTTGGCTTCCCTTTTTCTTTACATGTCATTCCGGGTGGAGGCCTGGTGATCAGAATGGTTCTCCATTTGTTTTCTCTTTCCAGTGTGCACTCAGGGTCATTCTTTCAGGCCGTCTATCTCAGCTGGATTCACAGAGTATATACGTGGTGAGTGGGCTCTAAACAGGATGTCAAAAGAAATGAAATGTTCAGGCAGGATCTCTGACCAACTGTTTTGCTCCCTTGTATTGTGTGTGTGTGTGTTTGTGCATGCATGTGCGTGTGCCACATTCTGAAGAAAGTGTATTATGTCACCAGAAAACAAATTAAAAGTGCACTTCGGGTGAAAAAAAAGCCCAGTCTATGAAAACCTTTGACAAGGAGTAAGGGAACAATTTTTTTTCCTACTAGAAGAAGAGAGATGATGAGCTGGATGTGAAGAGGAGGAAAGATGGACTCAACCTTGTCAGCCCCTTCATCCCCTCCGCAGATAACTCCAACTTGTCGGCCGATGGAGAGGACTCATTCATCAGTGTGGACTCTGCGATGCCCAGTCCCTTCAGTGAGGTAACACCCCTTTACATTCTGGGATGGATTTAATTCAAGTCTTTCATTTCTGGGACTTTTCTTGTTGTTGCAGTTTATGTAGCCAGGTTAGGCTAATTAACCTGCATCACCTTGTCTTCAGTGAGATAGCCTTACAGCCGGGAGCACTGAAGCACCGAGCGGTCAAATGACTTGCTCAGGAAAACACAGCAAATCAGTGGCTGTGGTGGGTTTCAAACCTGGGATTTTGTAGTGCAAAGGTCAGTGCTCTAACCTGTGGGCTCACTGCTTTCATGTCCCTGTCTGGGGAGCTCCTTAACATCAGCACACTGGGGTCAAACGTCTCACCTTGGAATGGGCGGAGACTAGAATGGTTCAAGCCCAGGAACCTTATGGCCGAGGTACTTCCTACCAATAATAATAAAAATGATAATTTTATTTATAAGAAACAGATGCACCATTGAGTCAGAGACTCATTTACAGTGGTTACCAGTAGCAGCAGGATCTGGTTGCAGCTTGAAAAAGGTACAGTTTATACAATATAGCTGGCGTACAAACAGATTTTCAACGCAGTTTCATCCTCATTAGCATTCGATTAAGCACAGTCCTCACAGTTACACAGTAACAGTTACTTTCCATATTCTGGATGTCTCACATGGACAGACGAGCCCCACTGTAGCAAGCGTATACTGTAGGACAGTACAGTTTATGCTGAGGCGGCTAAACCAGGGGACCAGACTGGCCATGGCCCCCACTGTGAAATCAGGGTGGGCTATAATAATCTCCCCCCCCCACACCTTATTTGACTTTTTTGTTTAACAGTGAACTGGGTTAGCTGGCGCCATGTAGCCTAGTACTGTACATACAGCTGGGGACAGGTTGTTGTTCAACTTGTTCCTCCTCCTCATTGCTGTTTGTCCCACCAGTGCAGCGCCTCAGTTGCCTAGGATTTCATGCCATTTTGCACAATATGCCCCACAAGTTGCATGAGAATACTATTAAAAAAAGGGGGGGGCCCTTGTTGGTGTGTGCATCCATTACCTCCCATTACTGTCACTGTCATACAGGGTTGTCACTGTGTTGAAGCAGGAGTGTAGGGCTATTCAGCTGCAGCTGCAGTTCAAGATGAGCTGACAGCACTTCCTAAAAGTTTATGTTCCTGCCTCCCATTGAGCTGCCAGTTGTATCTACAAGAGGAAGGACTAAAGGATCATAGTGGTGGTGATAATAATTACCGTGGCTTTGCTGCAGATTGTTCCTCCTCTCCCCAGGGTTATTAATTCAGAATAACTTCAGGACAGAAAGGAATTACTCTGAAATTCTGTGTGGTTGTTAGTGTTGAGGCTGAGGCTGAGGGGAGAGGGGGAGACGGGTCTTTAAACAGAGAAGTTTGTTGATTCTTTCTGTATGCCTGACCATCAGGGGCATAAATGTTGCCAGCTTGTCCAAGTAGGTCTTATGTACGTCAGGTAAAATGTATTTTCGAACAACTGGAATACATCAGTTATGCCTAATGCAAAAGTGCATCAGTCCACAGGAGTGTGCTGCCCCAGAGAGAGAGAGAACTTTCTGTAAATTAGAGAATTTAGAATGAAGTTTGAACTCTGTGCTGTGGTCATGCTCCCTCTACTGGCTTAACACGAGATTTGTTTCTCCGCTTGAAGAGAGCAGTCACTCCAAAGTTTTCTCCAGCCTTCTGGTCCATTTTATTTTGATTTACAAGCGTATATGTTTTTTTTTTTTTATTTTCAGTCAGTTTTTCAATTACTCTGCATTAAGTAGGGTGTTGATCTTATCTGTGTCAGTTTTTTTTTTTTTTTGCAAGGGGAGATGACAGAACGACACCATATGAGGCTGATGCATTACATGGTGCTCATGGGTTGGCCAGTAACCGACGTCGACTCCTCCTAAGATCCAGTTCTGTTTCTCCCGCCGTTGAGTTACTACGTGCCTCGTGCAGAGCAAATCTGCATCAGCGGCCTAGTCAGTTGGTACCTAGTTCTGTACAGCTTCTCTCTGCGCCATCGAGCTGGTAAGACCATTCCTTTTTATTTTTTCAATGACGCCGAGTGCTATTTCTGTTTCTTGTTTTTCCGTCCGGTCATGTCTTGTTCGGGGGACAAGAAGAAACCCTCCAAGGTGGGTCGGCTTCCTATGCGGCAGTGTCCCTGCGGACGACTTTGTTCCGTCATGGACCAGCATGACCGTTGCTTGACCTGCTTGGACCCACACCATGATATGGACTGTTGCAACGCCTGTTTTTCCATGGACCGTCGAGTGTTAGAACTGCATGCGTTTAAAGTCGGACGTGCGCCGCCAACTTCTGGTGGACAGGCTCGCACCTGGGACGCCAAATGCAGGTTTTCTAACCCTTCTTCCGGGTCCCCTTCCGGTCCTGTACGGCCCGTGGAGGAGGGAGATCTTCCTGGACATAAAGTCTCCACCACTTATTCACATTAATTGGAGTACGCTGGAGGCGCTAGGACCCAGCAGGAGCAAAATTTTTCAGGAGGGCCGGCGCCTGAGATGGAGCCGTGAGGAAGCGGCACCGTGAGCCCGGCGTGTGTGGTAATGACTATCTCAACGTTGACCCTCTAACCACCTCAGTTCATTTTTTCCCACCGTGGAGTGCGCTTCAGTGACGACGTCGCTCTCCCGCCGGGAGTTAAACTTCACTAGCAGCTTAGTTCAGTTTATTGTTTTGTATATTATCTTGATCAGTACCGATTATATTTTTTAATTCTAACTCGTACAACCCTCCATTGACAGAGTTGACCATGAGTGGGTCGGGTGACGGTAGGAAGACTTCATATGAAAGCTGTTCAGTCAACGGGCGGGTCTGTCCGCCGCCCTCCCGGAGAAGGTTCTGACAATGGACGGTCTAACTCTTAGGGATACAGGTGGTCCTCGAAAGCATAAGCGGAAGCGGGTCCATTCTTGGCACCGTTCGACTCGGTTCTTCTTGACACATAGGTCGAAGAAGAAACGGCATCACTCGAGGTCGCCCTCTGGTACGTCTGCACATAGACAGTTGGCTATTAGGGTCAGGCGCTGGTCTCCACCTCTGTCGGAGTCGCCAGTTTCTGTCTCTGGTAGCTGACCTCCTTGACACCGGAGCTCCTCTCTGCCCATTGGAGGAGCTTCCGATGAGCAGTTTTACCATTGGGCTGCTCTAATGGAGCAGTGGGCTCGGAGGTTGGTCCAGTTGCCTGAACCGGCCAGTCTGACACCGGGGCCTTTGGGCCATTTGGTTTCGGAATGGTGGGTTGGGCAGTTGAGCCTTCCTAGTCGCACGGCGCTTTCTTCAGTGCCGTCGACTCCGTGCTCGGGTGTCTATCCCCCTCACACAGCTGCGGCACAGGGGTCTACACCGATGTCTCTATCTCCTGTCATTTTTCATTCTTTTCCTTCCAATCGCAGTTCTCAGACTCCGGTGCCAGAGACTCTGTCAGTGCCGACTGGGGCACCGTGGGCTCTGTTGACGCCATCTGCAGTGCCGCGGGCTCTGTCTGTGCCATCTGGGCACTGCGGGCTCTGTCGGTGCCGGGGGCCTCGTCGGTGCCGCTCTCTTTGTCAGTGTTGTGTGCGACACCATTTCCTATGATGGCTCCCTTGTTTGTTCTCTGTGCCGTTTTCCTCGACGTCGCCGGGGATGAGTGCAGCGCCGTCTGGTCTTCAGCGGTTTTTCGACTCCAGTTCTTTCCTCTTCTCTTCTTCCTTCTCCTGATTTTCACTCCTTTCCTGTCTGTACAGCCCCCCCCGGACTGTCAGGAGATGATTTTGAGCCTAATCCAGATCTTCGTCTGGATGATAATGTTGAAGCTGACACTGCCCTGGGGCAGGGATCAATCCTCCTGCAGAACCAATTATTGAGGACCTTTCCTTTAAGTCTCTACTCAAGAATTTAAATTCCACTCTTTCTCTCCAGACCACAGAAATCGATCCTGGGAAGCTTTTGCATCTCCAGTATCTTCATGTCCCGGAAATCCCTATGGATTTAACCCCTCCAGTACAACCCTCTTTCAAGACCCTTTCACAGATGGTGTGGAAGAATCCGGCTCTTATTCCTTCAGTGGCCAAGTCCATAGATGAGAAGTATGCCCCTCACAAGGATCGCCCCATTTTGCCCTTGCTGATGCCATTGTGGTCCTACCTCAGGAATCTACATCCCGGCCTATAAACAAAGAATCTCACAAGAGAGACACCTTGAATAAGAGAGTCTTTGCTGCCTCAACCCTGGGCATGCGCATTGCCAGCTACCAGGGCTATTTTTCTCAATATGAGTATGTTCTTTGGCATTCGCTCAAAGCAGTGGTAGAAGCTCTGCCCGAATCTGAGATTAACTCAGAGCTACTTCAAACCATAACTAGGGGTATCGAGTCCAGTAACCAGCAGGTTAAGGCTGCAATGGATGCCTTCGATACCACTTCCTGGGCAGCGGCGGCTGACATCTGCACCCATTGCCACTCTTGGCTGTGTACTTCGGGCTTCACGAACGATGCCCAGCAGCAAGTTATGGCCTTACCTTTCGATGGTATGTATCTGTTCGGACCTCAGGTGGAGCAAACACTAGAAGCCACATGGAAGACTAGGTCTGCCATTAAGACAGCCAGACCTCTGCCCGTCCCCTCGGGGGGGGGGGGTGTGGAAACAAGCGCCAGTTTCACAACCGTCAGTCCTTTCGGGGCAAAGGCAGAGGAGGTTTTAATAGAAACCAGAACCCTCAGCCGCAGAAGAAAGCGCAGCAGAAGGCCCAAAGGCACCCAGTGCCACCTTCTGAGTTTCCGGCCCAGGTCCCACATCAGCTGCCCAAGGGGGACTCCTCCTCAGCAGTGGGAGGACGTCTGACTCGCTTCTACAGCCAGTAGAAATCTATAACATCAGACAAATGGGTCATCAGAATAATCCGCAAGGGGTACTCTCAGTTTTTTGAAAACCCCTTCGGATCATCCTCCCAAATGACAGCCCAGGCTGTCAGCGATACAGTCAGACTTTCTTGCTTCCGAGGTACAAGGCCTTCTGAACAACAGGGCAGTAGAAGTAGTCCTGACGGATCAGCAAAACACAGGTTTCTACTCCCATTACTTTCTAGTCCCAAAGAAAATCTGCGGGATGCGCCTCATTCTGGATCTCAGAAAGTTAAAGAAGTTCCTACACAAGGAGAAGTTCAAGATGATAACTCTTGGTACCCTTCTACCTTTGATTCATCGACACGATTGGCTAGCCTCCCTGGACATGCAGGATGCCTACCAACACATCCTTATACACCCAAAGCACCACAAATATCTAAGGTTTGTGGCATTGGGTCAACACTGTCAGTTCAGAGTCTTACCCTTTGGGTTATCCTCGGCGCCTCGAGTTTTTACAAAGTGTTGTGCAATTCTCATGGCGCACCTCAGGAGAATCGGAATACAAGTGTTCCCATATCTAGACGATTGGCTACTAGCAAGTCCTTCCTGGCAAGAGACTCTGGAGGCTGTGGCCACGGCCTCAGACTTCCTCACGTCCATGGGAGTCCTGCTGAACCTCAACAAGTCTACAGTTGCAGCTCTCCCAGAAGCTGCTTTTCATAGGAACGCTTCTGGACACCTCTTGTGTGAAGGCTTTTCTTCCAGAGGACAGAAGGAGCGATATCTTACAGATGACCCGATGCATCAGAGAACACAGCTCAGTTTGAGCTATCTCGATGCAACAGATGCTGGGCCTCATGACATCCTTGGTGTTCACTGTACCCTTGGCTCATCTTCACATGAGACCCTCTCAGTGGAATCTCAGTGCTCAGTGGTCCCCAACCACTCACCCTCAGTCTTTTCTCATCCAGGTGACGGAACCTCTGAAGAGGTCGCTCACCTGGTGGTCTCAGGAGGACAACCTTCTGGAAGGATATCCTTTCGCCCCTCTGGATCATCAGATCTCCATTACCATGGACGCGTCCCTGATGGTTTGGGGAGCTCACTGCTGGGATCTTCACACCCAGGGTACGTGGATTCAAGACGAGTCTCAATTTCACGTAAACATCCTGGAAATGAGAGCTGTTCTCTATGCATTCCGAGCTTTGGAGGACATACTCTGTCACAGGAGCATTCTCTTTCAAATGGACAACAAGGCAGTGATGTACTACATCAACAAACAGGGCGGTGCACACTCTTTCCATTACGCATGAAGCTATGAGAGTGTGGGAATGGTGCCTGGAGCACAAGGCTCTGATTCAGGTGGTTTACCTGCCAGGAGTACAAAACGAGCTGGCAGACCATCTCAGCAGAACGGAGGTGGATCCTCACGAGTGGTCTCTCGATTTAACCGTTGTTCAGTTACTCTTCAAAGAGTGGGGAACTCTAGACCTGGACCTTTTTGTGTCCCCACTCAACGCAAAACTGCCTCTCTTCTGCTCCAGAAATCCAGGACCTGGAATTTTTTGTCAGGAAACGTTCAGACTGCGGTGGACAAAACGCTTTATATATGTTTTCCTCCTCTTCCCTAATTCAGAAGAACTACTCAAATTGGAGTCCCGGGGAGGGTAGAATGATTCTCATTGTCCCTTCTGGCCTCGGCAGATATGATTCCTGCTACTCAACAGACTATGAGAACCCCCCCCAAAAATGCTTCCCCTTCAGATGCACCTTCTGACCCAGGGTCCTGAGGTCCATCCCAACCTGAGGTCCCTTCACCTTCAGCTCCTGAAGAGATAGAGGTGCATAGGTTCAATGTTTCTCGTAGAGTTTCAGATATTCTTTTGGCTGCGCGTAAACTGGCCACTAGAAAAACCTACACAGCTAAATGGAAGCGTTTCTCTTATCTGGTGTGCAAAATCCTCTTGGAACCCTTTTTCCTGCCCACCGAATAAAGTCTTGGAGTATCTCTTAGACCTCTCTAACACAGGTCTGCAGTACTCCACAGTCAAAGTTCATCTTTGTGCCATTTTGGCATATCATGAGCTGGTACTTTCCATGTCGCTGGCTCAGTTGCCCATGGTTAAGAGGTTTCGTAGGGGTATTCTGCACACTAGACCTCCTATTAGACGTCCAGTTGCAGCCTGGGACATTAACCTTGTGCTAGACATGCTCACTCGTATACCTTTCGAGCTTCTAGCCACTTGCGAGTTGAAGTTTCTCACTTGGAAAACGGCCTTCCTGGTGGCCATTACTTCGGCCCGTAGAGTTTCTGAAATACACGCACTGGTCACAGACCCCCTGTACGCTGTATTTCACAAGGACAAAGTAGTCCTTAGGACTCATCCTAAGTTTCTCCCTAAGGTTTTCTCAGAATTCCATCTAAACCAACCTTTATCCCTTCTTACCTACTTTGCGAACTTCCAGAATGAAGGGGAGCGTACCCTTCATTCGCTGGATGTTAAGAGAGCATTGCGGTTCTATCTAGAAAGAAATTCACAAGGCTCAACAACTGTTTGTTTCCTTCAGCGAGACCCAGCTGGGTCAACCTGTTGCTATCAGATGCATTTCAGCATGGCTGGTGGCATACCTTCGCCACTGCTATTCTGTGGCACAGGTCAAGCTTGAAGGCAGAGTGTACGCTCACTCTATCAGAGCAGTCGTGGCATCTCAGTTAGAAATCCGTGACATGCCCATTACAGATATTTTCAATGCAGCTACCTGGAGCTCGGTGCATACTTTTGTTAAGCACTGTGCCTTGGATGTCCATGCCAGACGACATCTATCGTTTGGCAGGACCATTCTTAATGGACTTCTGTCCTAAGCACGCGAGCTCTTTATCTCCTGCCGCCCATCTCGGGGGATTATTTTAGCTCGGTACTCTCCCATTAGTGTGAATGAGTGGTGGAGACTTTATGTCCAGGAAGATATGGAAATTACATACCTACCGTAATTCTTGATCTTCGTGGATGGAGCCTCCACCACTCATTCACATGCCCACACACCATCCCCCGAGCTCACTTCTCTGTTTATGGTCATCACTCCCTCAATGGCTGAACTGTGAAAATTTTATTGTTGACCCTTCTTGCACGGTTCATTCAGACTATTTTATGTCTGATATTTAGGTTGGTCCTTCTAGGTTAGTTACGCTGCACCTCCTTGGGGAAAAAAGGTACTGAGGCGGTTGGAGGGTCGACGCCGAGATGGTCATTACCGCACACGCCAGGCTCACGGTGCCGCTTCCTCACGGCTCCATCTCAGGCGCTGGCCCTCCTGAAAAAGTTTGCTCCCACTGGGTCCTAGCACCTCAGGCATACTCCCATTAATGTGAATGAAGGATGGAGACTCCGTCCAAGAAGATCAAGAATTACGGTAGGTACGTAATTTCCATTTTCTGCCCCTTCTTGCCTTGCTTCAGTGGGAACTCCTTCCACGGTGCAGGAGGCTCAGCCTGATTCCTCCGGGAGTCAGGGAGGAGGCACCGTTCTGGCATTCGCCTCTTCGGAGGCGAAGGCTCTCCCGGCGTCGCAGCCTAGGGCCTCCAGGCTCGGTCCGGCATCTTCCTCAGCACCACCTGTCGGTGCTGCATCAGATCCCGGCACTGCTTGCGGCGCTGGAGATCGGGGTGGCGCCGTGAGTGGTATGGAGTTGGCTCCCGGTGCCATCTCTGATCCTGGTGCTGCATGAGGTGCTGGGAATAGTGGCGGTGCTGTGAGCAGTGTGGGGCCACCACACGGAGCCGGAAGCGGAGGAGATCATGGGGTGGTCTGGGTCTAAGCCTCCTCAGGTGAGGATGACGATTTGGAGGCGAACCCCGACTGTTTCCCAGATTCATCGGAGTCCTCCAACTCCTCCTTGCCCAGCACTACGACTCCAATTCAGCCCCCTCCCTTGGGATGGGTAGTTACTATAGGCACCGGTGTCAGTGGTCCCAACCAGTCCTCCGGTGCTGAGGGTGGCACCATGGGACATGCCGGGGTCGGTGGTTCTCCTTCTCCCTTAGGAGGTGTACCCCCTTCTTTGGGTGCTCAGGTTGGACCCATTTTTAGACCGGCTAGGGCGCCTGAGGCTGGGGAGAGTGCTCTCTTGGTGACCGTCTCTCAAGAGTTGGCCACGGTGATCGAGCTACTTAAGTGGACTCTGAGGAAGAGGTCTTTCTCTGAGTCAGAAGGGTGGGACAGAATCGGGGCAGCGCCCCTCTCTGGGAGCCCACAGGAGCGTGGGTAGGAGTCGCAGTGCCGGTCCTGTTTTTTCTCCGGAGGCCTCCCCGGGAGGAATCTCATCTTTAGAGGCTAGGGGCCGCCCTTGTGGGCTTATGCGGCCCTGGTCACCTCGCAGGGAAGATTCTCTTTTTAGGACTCAGTCCTGACCATTCCAGCTTGGTTGAACGACCCCTGACTGCTGCAGACGACAGATCTTCTCCAGTCTTGAGGTCTCCTGTTCGTTCCCCCAGCCCTGGCAGAGGTCGCCCTCCTCCTTGGAGGTGTTTAACCCCCTTACCTCTGCCAACATCTCCCTCTCTCCCAGGCCACATTGGTCCTACGGGACCCCTCACCCGGGAGCAGTTTAGGTCCATGGCTGCACTATTCCCTGCCTACTTTAGATCCATAGACGAGGAGGTGTTCCACCATTCCCCTGTGCAGCCAGTGCCTGACTCTCCGGACTTGTCGGCTTCCTCATCTTCCTCTCGTGAGGGAGAGGAATCCTCCGTCCACCTATCCCCAGCAGCTGATTTGTCTAGCTATCAGAACTTCGTTTTGGGGTTGGTCAACGAGTTCCCCATCTCCACGTTAGGAAGTCGCAATCCTGAATGGATGGTGCATGCCTTTTTAGGTGAATTCAGTGCGGCCAACCTGGTGGTTCCCGCCTGGCCCTCCCCCTTCAGGGAGGCATCGTACCGCACCTAGAGAAGTCCTTCAACCCTCTCTCCAGCCTCGAGGGACTGCCAGTGCAGGTATTGCGCAACCCTAGGGTCTCCAGAAGCCTTGGCTCACCCTCCTTCGGGCGTGACGCTCCTGAACACATCTTCTGGGCATAGACGCCCAAGACGCGACCAACCCCCTGAGACAGACTCTGCTGAGCTTGACTTTTGGGTGAGGAGAGTTTTTTATCAGTACGTCTCTCTTTGTCTCTTTCGGCACATCAGGCCCATCATGTTGCCTATAACAGGCACTTATGGTCTCTACTAGGACAGATTCTACTATCCTTGCTTGATTCGGAGGGGACCAGACATGCCATTGCCCTCTCCGCATGGGGCCTGGAACTTGCAAGGCACCAAGCAAGGGCATTGTATGATGCCAGTGAGGCAGCATCCAGGCTGGTGGGGACAGCGATCTGTATTAGGCAGATGGCATGGCTTTCTCTTTCCAGGTTATCACCCCGGGCCCTGCGAAGGGTGACTGCCTCCTCATCCCTGGGAACCCACCTTTTCTCCCACAGGGTGAGGCGAGAACTTCAGGGGCGACATCACTCTCCTACCCAAAGGAGAATGCCACCTCACCAGATCCGTCTCAGGCCTAACAAGGCCTGGAAGGGTTCCCTCTTCCGGTGTCTCCCCCACAGGAGGCTGAGGGACTTCTTTCCCTCAGGGAGGTACCAGGTCCCCTTCTGAGGGCTTGATAATCACCCACCAGTGACGAATGGTGAAGATTGACACAAGTAAGATATGAAAATGACGTACCTATTTCTTGATCATTCTGTATATCTTCACCATTCATCACTGCCTCCCACCCACCTTCCCCTCTTAGGCCTCAGTCTCTGGGCAATGCCTCCTCCCTGTTTGTCTCTCCAAATTGTGTCCTGCCAGTAATTCTGGTACCTCTAGCTCCATCCCTTTTAGAGGGTTTCGAGAGTGTTTGGGGGATAAGCAGGGAGGCAACCCTTTTGGTCGCCAGGGTTCTATTTTTTCATCCTAATGGGACCCTCCTCTTGGTCGGAACCATTTTGTGGATTCTCTTCCGTGCTTTATCTAAAGCCTTAGGGGTTCTCTTAAAGCAGGGATGGTGGGGCCCTGGTGATCCTTCCCATTTTTTTCTATATCTGTTTTTAACATATTCCCTGGCAGAGTTTCCCTCTGGAATTTCCTGTCACTCTGTAATATTAAGAATAAGCCTCCTCTCCTTCAGAGAGACATTTAAAAAAAAAAAAAAGAGTTTGGGGGGGATAATTTTTGGAATCTAATTCAGGATAAGTCCTACCCCTTCTCATTTTATCCCTTACGAGGGAGGGAGGGGGGGTGGAAAAGACATTGCCATCTATCTCCCCCATTGAGGACTCTTCAGAGTCGGTGCACTGCTTCCTTTTCTGGACTTCAAGCCAGCCGTCTGCTGGATTCTCCTAGAGGATTCTTCCTTTTGGAAGAAATGTACATGGTTAAAGCAGTATTGCCCTTCTGTAGTCCTCGGGCAGTCCTTCGGACCCCGACAGGTGGAGTGCGGTGTCTTCTCTCCCTTACCCCCTTCTCTTTTCTCCTCTGTCCTACCTCCTCTCCCTCCCTTATTCTATCCCTCCCTTGCTCTCCCAGAGGTTGGAGCCCCCTGTCCCAGACCCCTAGGCTCTTATCCTTCTGTCTTCTTATCCGGCATTATTCCTTCCTTGGCTTTATATCCTTTCCTTTTTCTATCCCTCGGGCTCCCTTGCCTCGCCCTCCCCTTTTTCTTACCTACTCTCCAGTGTGCAGAACTGGGTCTGAGGAGGAGTCGGTTACTGGCCAACCCACGAGTGCCACGCAATGCGTCGGCCTCGAGGGTGGTGCCATCTCGACATCGGCTCCGCTTCCTTGCGAAAAAAAGAAAGCTCCTATGGAGTCCTGCTCTCCGGCCAGAACCCACCAGTGATGAATGGTGAAGATACACAGAAAGATCATGAATTACGGTAGGTACGTAATTTTCATTTTTTTATATTTTGATAAAAAATAACAATTTCTCTGGTTCCCAGGAACGGGAGAAGGCCACTTCATAGCATGGTTCCTACCTAAGGGAACCAGCCTCGTGTGTAGAAAAACGAAACCACTTTAGTTTTTATTCAGTGTTTAGCAATTTAAGGTATTTACTGTTTGAAATTTTTCATCTTTTTTCATTTTTGTGAACAGGAACCGAATAATTATTAGGCTCTATAAGTGTTTAGTATGACTGATAAGCCTAAAAAGAAAACGGGGCCCACCGATTTTGAGAAAATCGTACATCTTGTTTTCAGTTCTTGGTAAAGCCAGACTGTCATGAACTTTGTTTAAGGTGCCTGGGGCCAGATCCTGAATTTAAAAATTGCGTACTTTGTCAAACGTTTTGCCCAGAAACCCAAAAGAAAAGGGCTTTTAAAAGAGCAGAATTTATGGCTTCTTAGTCTGCCTCCATGTCACCTAAGCACACTAAAGGCTCAGAGGGAGTTTCTAGTGATGGTGGAAAGCACATGTCAGAGAGTTCTCAGTCTCATAATTACCTGTCCCTGTCAGAGGGGACAGACAGAAAAGATGAAGCTGCTCAGCCCTCGGAAGGGCATGGTACTGGTGGCAAAGATAGCAGGGTGTCTGAGGGGGAGCCCTGACTCCAGTGATGGCAAAAATACAAACAGAAAAGCCTCAGAGCAGGTACTGGAACAAGTGACCAAGTCATCACCATCAGGCTAATGCAAAAGCAGCCATTGTTGGCTCTAGCCAGCTCTTGTTTAAGAAGCTATAAAACTGTCCCACAGCTATTGCTTCCTGCTGCTTGGGCCAGCATAAATTATACTGGGAGCAGCTGGGACTACAGTAGCTTTGAGCTTCTCCACAGCCAGTGCTGCAGCACTGTTCTTTACAGTGACTGTACTGGCAGAAGCTTGAACCCTAATAACTGTGAGCTCCTCCTCCATACATCATTGCTTACAGGGCAGCTGTGTCGGCTGGTAGAGTGTTGAACTGTGAAACAGTACTTCCCAGGTTCAAATCCTACCTCAACCACTGGCTCACTGGATGTGACCCTTGAGCATGTTAGTTGACCTCCCCTGTGCGTCCATCTCTCCCAGCTGTAAAACTGGAAAGATGCGGGACCCCACTGTAAATGAGGCATTTCATCTTAGCTGGGTTCTCCAGATGAAATTTAGTATAAAATAAAAATAAACTATCGTAGCTTGTACAGTGATGCGCTGGGACTTGGGTATCCACATGCTCCCTCAGTCAGCATTCCAAAGCCATCGGCAACACTACAGTTTCTCAGATGCAACCACGGTATAATTTTATGTGGCCGCAGAGATCTTTAGAACCGCCATTTAAAATATGGCAGAACTGATACTTTTTCACCTTAAAAAACATGAGCAATAAAAAGAAAAGGCAGCAACAGCTTGATTTACTATTTACCGTAACTTTAAAAGAAATGCTTGCTTACCATATGTAGGGTCACCTGTTGAGTGTTTAGCAGCGGTAATCTTAGAGATACCAGTATCTTACTACTCTGCTTAGTTGTGTTTACGTTTTGTTTGTTTTGGTTTGTATAGTTCAAAATAAAAATGTTATTGATGGACAAAATCTATAACTTTACAGGAATGCAAGAAAGGCTCTTATGGATATGAGTGTCTATTTATTTATTAGAATTTCGGATAAATACCTTTGAGCCAATGGCTCTTTTACAAAGCTTCTACGTTAGTATACAAAGAATAGAAGTACAGTTTGTGTGAGATTAGCAGGCAAGCAGTTTGAATACAAAATTCAATACAGGGTATACATGGTCTAAAAGCTACAGATAATAAAAATAACAGAACAACACAATCAGGCATACATTTAAGAAAGATGAGTCACAACAAATAATATTTACATGAATTAAAGCTGCCAGAAGGGCGTTGTCAAAGGGAAAGGTGCAGTGGAAAAACTGAGTCACTGCCAGTTGTGCCAGGTAGTGTAGGAACATGGAAGATAGAGTGGATGTGGAGGGGTAACTGGGAGGGAGATAGAAGGAGAGGTGGGTAGGAGGCAAGGATCTGGGAACAAGTGCAACATTGGGTGGGGTGAGCAGATTAGAAAAGGGAGAGGGGAAGGGAGTTGAAGGAGGGTAAGAGAGGAAGGCGGTGGACCAAGGCTAGGGAGAGAGGCAGGGGTACATATGGGGAGGGGGAAGGGTGGTGGCAGGCAAAGGTGTTGATAGTAGAGCAGTGCGAAGACCAGACCCGCCTTACATGTTCTTAGGGTGGGAGAACTGCAAACCGAAGGTGAGCAGTTTTGGTGCTCTGAGGCACAAAAGGAGGCACTCGTATCTATGGGAGACTCTTCTCGCATCTCTGTAAATTTATTATGGATCGCACAAGCTTTCTATGGCAACTGACGCCAGCAAGAAGCCCATTGCTGGGCCATAGCACGTGACACACTTGTGCAACTCAAACAAGCGCCACGACTGGTTGGGAGCATTACATGCTGCCACAATCTATAATGTATAAGCAGATATTTGTTTTATTGCGGGGTTTGGGCTGACAAAATAAGTAGTGAGGCCAGTTGTAGTTTCTGGTGTCTGCACTTTGAGGCCTCCCGATTTTCTAGCTTGAGAACCTCAGACCTAGATTGGTGACTCTCCTTTTTTTAGACTCCATTTATTGTTTCAGATGAAGACGAGCAGATGTACTTATTCAGTGAACAGCTATGATAGACATGCATTTGCTTCACACAAGAGCACCATGGTACAAAATGTAAACAGACGAGCCAAAATAAAGCCTTACGTTTCCTTGAGATAAAAGGGAAACAAGAGGGCCAGAATTAGAAATCGCATATAGCCAATAAACTGTGTAACTCACTGAGAAAGGGGCCTTTGTCCATTTGTATTTTATATTGGTTTCCTTTTCCTTCCCTAAAGCAGTCCAGATAAACACCTGTTGTCTGTTAACTGAGGAGCAATAAATTGTCCCTGAATAAGCACACTGCAGAAAGAGAAAAAATAAATTCTGTAACCAGTGGAGAACCAAAGCTAAGCATGACAACAACCGAAGAGCAGTCAACTTTTTGGCACTGCCAATACCAAACAGCCTGAGCATCAGGGAGACTGTGTGGCCCAGTGGTTAGAGCACAGAGGTGTGAAACAGAGCAACCCTTGTTTGAATCCCACCAGCAGTTACAGATGTGACCTTGAGATAAGTCACTTGACCTCCCTGTGTTTCAGTCCATCCAGCTATAGAAATAAGTATAGACAGGACCACACTAAAAATGAGATCTTGCATCTCAGCCTGGCTGTCCTGGGAGAAAAAAGATTTGCAAGTGTATACATTAATGAGACTGTTTCTTTGTTGTTTTTTTTTTTTTTGCCTTATTTGTTTATGCTTCCCAAGCCCTGTGTCAGCCACTCCTTCAAGCTGCCTAGGCCCCCACCCTGCCACCATGTCCCTTCGCCATCCACTGCCCTGTAATTGCCACAACCTAGGTGACCCGACGTATCCCTTCGTCATGAGGACCCCTGCCTCATAGGGGGGAAACCAGACGAGGAGCGTCACCTGTAGGCTTTCTGCATATCCCAGGTGCAGCAGGGGCCAGCATGGACACTTCCAGACTCCACGGTGAGCGGGAACCAGTTGCCGTCATCCAGTTAGCCGAGCAGCTAGTTTTCCAGTTTTTCTCCCAGCCCACCCACCTCCTGCATAGCGGTCCAGCCGCGACCATGTCCTGTGGGCGGGGCGTTCAGCGGCGCATCAAGGCCACATGCTGCCAAGAATGCCAGCTATGAGCCACCACCAGGAGCCATCAGTCTGCAGTCCGAGACCCCCCCCCCCACACCCCTCTCAGCAGGAGGGAAGCATCCAATAGACGCTGTAAACATCCTCCCTGCCGGACTCCACTCCTGACTTCTGGGCTCAGGGGCAAACCCAGGTCGCCAGCGTGACGAGCGAGTACCCATCGCTCGGTGCCATGGAGCCTGCTGTTTCTTTGTGTTTGATTCAACTTCTATCTTTCACACCTTGACCTCAAGGTAACTGGTGCCCTACCAGCCACTACACAGCCACAAGCATGGCACTGGAGCCAAGAGTTCTTTATTTTTATCGATTTCATTAATTTTATTTTGCAACCTGTTCACCGTGGAAGGCCCAGTTGAGATGCAACATCCCATTTTCAGTGGGGTCCAGCATCTGTCCATTTTTGCAGCTGGCTAGACTGGAACCCTGGGAGGTTACTTGACTTGAGGTCACACAAAGAGTATATGGATCTAGTGAGGTTTGAACCTGAACCTCCAGCTTCAAAAGTCAGTGCCCTTCAGGCCGGCATGGTGGCGCTGAGGGTTGAGGCGCTTGACACCACACCTCGCTCCACGCCAGCAACCTGTGTTCAGAAATAAGCACAGGATGCTGCGGTCGGCCAAGGAGGTAGAGAATCAAGCATCCCAGGGACTGCTGTCATGTCCCAGGGAGGGAGGGCTGCTGGCTCTGCTGAATAACTGCCACCAGGTGGAGGCCTAGTGGTAGTGCAGCCCGGAAGAAGCAGTAAGTGGAAGGTACTGCGGGACTAAGGCACGCGCATGCCTCCATGCATGCTCGCCAGTGTGCATGCTCCAGCAACATGGGTCGGGGAGAAAACTGGAGGAAAATGGGGGCAAGACAGGCATACATGAAGCCCTGCCCACCAATCTCTCACCCACCTCAACACCAGAACACTTACAGGTGGAATCAGATAATTGGACTCGGTGGTGGTGGTTGGGGGGGGGGGGAGTCATGTGCGAACACAAGCGTGTCAGTAAGTCCTGGGAAGATTGAGGATGGTAGGGTTTGGTGGAACAGTATGGATGGGAACCCAGCCTGTTCCAGCCACACAGGAGGATAAAACGTAAAAAAAAAAAAGTCACTGGACTATACAGCCTCCTCAGTACTAGTGGTTAGAGCACATAGCAGTGAAGCAGAGCACCCAGGTTTGACATCCCACCTTGTACTTACTGTTTGACCTTGAACTTGTCACTTGACTTCCCTCTGCGGTACTATATTTTACTGGCAGCTGTCATTCGGACACATGCAGGATCTTCATTGAGTCAGTCTCCTTCCTAGAGCCACCCTGTTTGTTTTTGTTTTAATTTTATGTTTATTATACAATAGACATCCAGTAAAAAACATTTTCCTGAGACAGTATATAAGGATTCATGTCAAGAAATGGCCACACGAAGGTGCCACGCCTCTTAATACAAGCGGGTTAAAAACATACTGAATCTATAAGATACATCTTTGGGAGGGTTGGAAACATTAAAGAAAAGTCAGAATTATAAGTCACTTATGCTGTCAAATAGCCCATGAGCAGCGTGGTAAATTACCTCGATTATTCTTACAAAGTAGTTCACTTTACAGATCCTTCCAGAAGGAGTTGAGTATCCATGCTTACACCAGATTATAGGACCCTAATGGGTAACTTCAGTAAAGATCCAACATCTAAAAAGTCAGACAAAAAACGAAATGTCCATAGGACTTCATGCTTTGAATTCAGTGGGATTATTTTATGTAATTCCAGGTTGAGTCAGTTTAGGTAGCCTAATTCCCCAAACAAAGGTAATTGTGAGCTTTAAATTATTGTAATTTTCTATTATTAGCTAACCCCTAAAAGAGACCAGAATATCTGTGATAGGGATCGCTACAGATCTAACAAATACCCCCCTATTTTAATACATCATAGAACAGGAATCGTGTAAAACCTGATTCTCCACCCTTAAACAGAACTGGTAATTATATATATCCCAAAAGTCTACATGCCATAAATCAGTTTTATCATAAAGAGAGTATCAAAGTCAGTGGTAGGAAGACCAATTAGACCCTCGAGTTTACAGATTTCTGGTCTCTTCATCTGCTTCTTCTGGATCCGATCCTTCTGATTCCTCTCTTCTTCTCTGGGGTAAAGCGTGGCATGAGCCCATTTCAGAGCCTCCCGGATCAGAAAAATAAATATTCTCCTTCATGGATTATTCTAGTGAGCGGGAACAGCATATATACTGGGTAATCTGTCGTCCACTAAGTAGAGCTCAGAATCAGTCATATTTCTTCTTGTGCTGCCGTGTGGCATAACTCAGGTTGGGATATATTTGAATATGTGTCCCCTCATGCAGTAATACCCTCCTAGCAGGCCAGAGCCAAAATCAAGTCCCTGGAGCTGATACCATGCAAGACAGCTACTATTGCCCTAGGGGCCTCCGGATCATTTGGTCGTCCCCTGTACGAGACACGATATGCCTTTTGAAATGCCACCTTTTTATTGTTGATGGCCTGCCCCATTTGTTGTATCAGACAGGAAGAGGGCCAGATGATCTCCCTCACTTCACTCCAGCATCCCTATTACTCGAATATTCACTGTGCGAGCCTGGTTCTCGAGTGATTCGAGCCGGGATCTCCGGTGAGAATTCTCCTTCACTAAATTGGCTTCTGCGCTTTTACGGGTATCTTGAGACACCATTTTGAGGGTAGCAATCTCCGATTCCACTGTGGTAACCCAAGTGGTCAAGGAATCAAATTTTTCAGCCAGAGCAGACACTGTTGTAATTAGTCTGGTTATTTTGAGCCCCAACGTATGCAGAGTTTCCTCACCATTTACTCTTTCCTCTGAAGTAGTAGTATGGCCTTGTACAAACTTGGTGGCTGGAAGACCAGAAATTGATTTGCTTTTATTCCCATCCTGATTCCCTCTATCTTTATTTGGGTTACCCATTACTGTGCTATAGAAGTTCCGATTTTTAGCGAACTGAATTTCAAGTACAGAATCCACTGATAAAACATCTATTTATTCAATAATTTTGTTGTTTTAGACGAGCTATACTTTTAGATGTCCAACTTGCTCGGGCTCAACAGCGCCCCCCCAGAGCCACCCTGTTTGGTCTTACCTGGAGACACTAGAACCCTTCGGACTTAAAAAAAAAAAAATTATTAGGGTGTTTATGTTTCTTACTTACTTGCCGGCCAGCCCCTATCATTTCTGATACACTCAGCCCCATCACACACCTTCTCTAGCTCCTTGTGTCACCCACGGGGGGTGTAGGGGGGGGAGGGCCGTCCCCCCCTCAACTCCCACTAGTACAATCCAGATTCTGAGCTCTGCCCAGTTAGTGGTGTGGAGTCTGCTGTGGGCCAAGAAGTCACCAAACTTTTTTTTTTTTTTTTTTGGTCTGGCATTTGTCCCCGCAAGGCCACCCATGTGCAGTGATGCACCATCTCTCTACACCTTCGCATGCATGTGCATATCAGCATCTGAGGGCAGTGCTCCCACTGCTAGGGTGATCACATTGCACTATCATCTGTCCTGTGCAGGTGGCAGCTGAAGAGTGGGACATGGGGATCGACCCTCCCAGCGAGAGGAGAGCTGTCTCTTGAATGCTCTATCCTCTCTTCCCCAGTTCATCTTCGAACAACCTGAGTCTGCTCCTGCACCCAGGTCATTGGTGTGGCAGCAGTAGCACCACCACTGTACCAGCTGTTCAGCTTTCTGTGGAAACCTTTGGTGCAGACAGTGTAGTGTAGATTCATGGTGCTAGCATGTGATGTGAGAACTATAGTTGTATCAGCCCCAACCTTCTTCTATGCTTTTGTCCTCGCTGTCGAGAACATATCTTGTCAGGGATTGAACTTCATACTCCTGTCTGTGCAAGCCTCTGGTATAGGTGTATCTTCCTTTGTCAATCTTCACCATTCATTACCACTGGGTATAAGCTGGATGCGCGCACCCGCACGGGAGCTCTTTTTTTTTTTTTTTTTTTTGAGAGAGGAGTCGCGCCAGGACTCTGCCTATGAGAGTGACGCTTTTCAAGTGAAGTGCATGAGGGGCGTGCCGCTAGGCGCGCAACCCTACTGTATCCCAGTTCTGTTTCTCCTGTCACGAGGCCGCACCTGCTGTGCAAGTTCGGAAAATGTTTTTCTATGCCTTTAGGCCTTTCTTCAACACCGAGTTTTCTCGACGCCACTCCTTCATCCCGGTTCTACATCCCGACGCTGTTGAGCCCAGTAAGACTGTTCTTTTTATATTATATTATATTATATTTCAATGGCGCCCGGATCTTTGCTGTTTTTTGATAATTTGTTCGCATCATGTCCGATTCGGGGGGCCAAGCATAAATCCAAGGTGGGCCGTGCCCCTATGCATCGGTGCCCCTGTGGCCGGCACTTCTCCATCACGGATTGACATGATGTCTGCCTTCAGTGCCTGGGATCCAACCATGATATGGATCACTGTGATGCCTCTTTTTCCATGGACCGCCGTGTACTGGAAATCTGCGAGTTCAAGATCGGCAGGGCTCCACCGACTTTTGGAGAACGTCACCTGCGGGCTTCCCAGGTCAGATCTCTAGACCCTTCCTTCAGGTCCCCGGATGGCGCCAGTGATTTGGGCAGCGCCGTTGGCGGTACTGTTCTGGGTTCCAGCACCATCTGCTCGCCGGGGACTCAGGCGGCGCCATTGGCGGTGCCGTTCTGGGTTCCTGGAGCAGGGGACTCAGGCGGCGCTGTTCGCAGCATCGCGAGCTGTGGCGGCGCCATTCACAGTGTCGTTGACAGAGACATTCCCGGGGTTGCCTCTCTGGAGGTCGTTCTGCTCGCCTTCTCCTTGGAGAGGGGTGAATCAGAGGTGGACCCGGACTGGCAGCCTGATTCTTTGGAGTCGGAGGTCTCTGTAGGCCGCGGCGTCAGGCGGCCCAGCGTTCCTCTTCCTGAGTCCCCAGAGCAGGTTGCCTCTGGGGGTCCCACGGCTTGGGGTGGTCTGGGATCCCTTCTGGGCGATGACTCCGGGAGGGTACCCTCTTCTGAGGGTCGGATGGCTACCACCATTTCTGGTGCCTGCTTGACCCCAAGAGGGTGGAAATCCTGCTTCTGTGGCCTCCCTTGGGGGGCCTGCAGAGCAGGGAGCTCCTGCGCTGGTTTCGAGGAAGAGGGCTGCCTCAGAGTCTATGGGGTTGAGAGGTCGAGGTGAAGAGCAGCGGCAAATCCTCACCGCCCTGCGGCGGGGGGAGGAGTTGCAGTGCTGAACCCCACCTTTCCCTTGAAGTCTCAAGGGCACCTTCTGGTGGCAGCACATAGGGTTGCCCTTCTGGACATATGCAGCCCCAGTTGTGTCACAGGGGAGATTCCCCATCTGGGCTCTTACAGAGTTTGCTTTCTCAGCTTTCTTCTTCGAAACCCGGTGTGGTCTCAGGGTTCCCAGTCATGGTGGCATCATTCCCTGGATCACAGAGCACTGGCAGAGGCCGGACACATTCTCTCAGGTGCCCTTCACCCATCCCTCTGCAGACACCCCCCTCTTTTCCAGGCCATGTGGGTCCTACAGGGCCCTTAACTTGGGAGACATTCAGAGCTACTGCAGCAGTCTTTCCTTCAAATGTTAGGGCCATGGACAAACAGGTCTTCTGCCTGCCCCCCACCCCCGCAGGAGTATTCTGATCATTCAAGCTCCGCTTCCTCCTCGTAGGAAGAGGAACTTCCTGTCCACCTGTCCTCCAACGCTGATTTCACAGAATATCTGCAGATCTTACTTCGAGATACAGCTCTTGCAGCAGGTTACACCATTAGGACTGAGGCCGTCAGGCGCCAGGACCTCACGGAAATTTTCTAGCTAGCAGTCTTCAGCGGGGACCGCCTCCAACGTTGGTCCCACCCCCGACATCAGGCGTAGTACATAAGGAGGCGGCCCCCCCACAATCCCCAGTTCTTTTCCTGCCATCGACATCACAGCATTGGCCTCTCGGTCACTTTCTAGCGTGCGACGACTAGGAACTTCAACGTTCTTTCTTCTCTTTTAGATATTGGATTCATCTGATGTCCTGTCCAAACACCTCTTTGGAAGGTCACCCATCGAAGTGTGCCTGCGGCAAACAGATCCCCTTCAAGGATCCTCACTCTGCCTGTGTGCGTTGTCTGGGCCCTGACCACGATACCCAGGCCTGCTTCTTCTGCCAGGGCTTCAATAGTCGCACCAGGATCCGCTGCCAGAAGGCCCTTCAGGCTTTTCTTCTCGAGGAAAAACTCAAGGCCATGGATAGGGAACCTTCCTCCAAGGGGGAGTCTTCAGGGAAGACCCATAGGCACCAGGAAAAACACCGGGAGAAGGAAAGGCCCAGATCCCCTTCCAGGGCCTCGGACTCCCGCAGCTCCGGCTCGAGGTCAGACCGCTCTCCCTCTAGGGCTCGCTCTCAGCCTCCCCCAGTTCAGGTTAGATTGTCCAGCAGTTCCTCCTCCCTGCAGCCTATCAAGATCTCCAGGCCTTCGGCTACATCCACTCCTTCTAAGGCCTCGTCCAGGTCTGGGGAGCGCCACAAGTCTTCCTCCCGTCATCCGGACTCCGATGTCAGGTCAGTCTCCCAGCCACCGCGTGGGCCGGACCCACCCCAGCGCAAGACTAAGGAACTGGCTTCCCTGAAGTCGACGTCGGTCCACCCGATGTCGGCCAAGCATCAGAGGCACTCCCAGAAGCCAGCTACAGTAAGACACCCGTCGCCGATCAGGCGTTTGGCCCCGAGGACGTCGGCCGGGGGACCGACGTCAGCCATTGCAGAGGGGAGGACTGCACCACCACCTACTGACGTTGGTCGGAAGGCGTTGGAGGAGGAGGAGGATACTACTCAGCCTGAGGACCAGGCGGGCGACTCCGGAACTGTCAAGCTCCCATGGGAACCCTCCCTGGAGCGGGAAACCCCCGGGGACCCGACGTCCAACCCCGGCGACAGGCCACCGGTTCCCGGCCCGTTGTTGGGCCTGAATCTGGCAGAGGTGAAGGAGCTTTTCACCTTCTGGTGGGACACCATCAAGAAGGATGTGGTCACCGCACACCCTTCTCCTACGCCGGCTACCCCTTAAACGCCTGCGCCCTCACTCCCACCCAGGGGATCAGTAGGACAGTCATCGACTCCCAAGGAGCCAACACCCCCTCCTAGGGGCAGATCTTCGGATAGGAGAAGGCCTCCTTCAAGATCCACTTCAGGGTCCCCCAGCCCTAAGAGCCCCAGACGGCGTCAGTATACCTCGTCTGCGGAGGACTCCAGATCTGACACCTCTGGGCACTCCAGAACTCCTCCTCCCATCAGTGTCCCTTCTCCAGACCCACGCGACCTTCCCAGGTCTCCTCTGGATGACCCCTCATTCACTGAAATCATGAGGCATATCCAGGAGAACATGGGGTGGGACGCTGAAGAACTAGACCCCGAGAGACAATGCCTTGCCCGCTACCTTTGGCAGAAAGATCCAAAGCCTGTGGTAGTGCCACCCTTGGTGGACACCTTCGGGGACGTCACCAAGGCTGCGTGGAAGCGTCTGCATTTGACTCCGGCAGTGCCGAAGAAGGCTGACCGCCTGTACAAGGCCCCAAGGGAGGACCAGTACCTGGTGAACCATCCTCTGGCCGATTCCCTGGTCATCACGGCCTCACATGACCAGTCTCAGAGACCTCAGCACTTGAGCATACAGCCACCAGACCCGGAATCCAAACAGTTGGATGTCCTGAGTAGGCACACGTACGCGGCTGCGACTTGCGCCATCGGGTCACTAAATTACCTCACCCACATGGTCCAATTCCAGAATGCATTGTGGGAGCAGCGACAGGACTTGGTTGAAAAAATGCTTGATGGTGGTCAAAAGGAGGAGCTGTTAAACCTCCTCCGTACGGGTTCGGACGTGGGGACCCAGGTGCTCAGAGCCGCATACGACTCTCCGGACTCTTCGGCCAGAGCTGCAGCCTCAGGCGTGTGTCTCCGGAGGCACTCGTGGCTCCATGTCTCCGGTTTTAACCCGAACGTCCAGAAGAATATCATGGACGTCCCTTGCTATGGTGAAGTTCTGTTTGGCGAAGCCTCGGAGAAGGTGATCACCAAACTTCAAGACGCTGGGAAGGCAGTTAGATTTGTGCAGGCTATGTACAGGTCTCGACTTAGTTCCTTTCACAGGAACCAGAGTCGTTTTGTGGCCAGACACAAAGGCAACAACCACGTTCTGGCCAGCAACAAAGGGCCTCCTTCACCCGAAAAGCCCAGGCTAAGACATCCTCAGGCAAAGGCCACCGAGTTACAAAGTCAGCCCAACCTGCGGGATCTAATGCTGCCATGGCATGACTCCTTCCCGGCCCCCGCCCCTCCTCAGGATCAACGGGAAATGAAGGTCAGGGGTTGCATCGCATGTCACTTGCCAGGGTGGCGGTCGATCACTACCGACAGGTGGGTGCTACAGTTGGTCGAAAAAGGCCATTAAATAGAATTCGTAGGCAGCCCACCCACAAGGCCTCCTCTGCTTTCCCGATACTCGGGTCAGCACGCCCTGCTTATACAACAGGAAGTGCTCGCGCTTCTGGAGAAGGAAGCTTTGGAGCACGTTCCAGAGAACCAGAGAGGGTTAGGCTGTTATTCGCACTTCTTCCTGGTTCCAAAGAAAACAGGGGACCTCCGTCCAATTTTGGACCTCAGCAACCTCAATCTGTCGGTCGTCTACAAACGCTTCCACATGGTGACCCTTCCGGGTCTAATCCCCATGCTGAAGAGGGACGCCTTCTTGGCGTCGTTGGACATGCAGGACGCCTACCTGCACATCCCTATTCTTCAGGCGCACAGGAGGTTCCTGCACTTCGAGTTTCAGAGCCGCCATTATCAGTTCTGAGCGTTTCCCTTCTGGCTGTCATCGGCACCCCGCGTCTTTACGAAGTGCATGGCAGTCATGGCGGCGTCTCTGAGGAGACAAGGCCACTATGTGTTCCCGTACCTGGACGACTGGCTTCTCATGGCTCCCTCCAAGGAAGCATTATTGACGGCCATTCATCGTACCCAGGCCCTTTTTCAGTCACTGGGTATCCTCATCAACTATGAGAAGTCTCTTCTGGTACCATCCCAGAAACTGCAGTTTATAGGAGCAGTTCTGGACACCGTCAAGGAAAAGCTTTTCTTCCACGGACGAAGTGGAACACATTGATCCCTCATAAAGGATCTGTCGGTGAAAGACCGTCCAGCCAGACTGGTCCCTTCGCCTGCTCGGACACATGGCTGCGGCCATTCCAACAGTCCCGATGGCAAGACTCCACATGCGGGTAACCCAGTGGATGTTAAGGTGCAGTGGGATCAAAGGCAAGACCATCTGCAGCAGCCAGTTCGAATCACGAAGGCCGTGATTCGGGACTGGCAATGGTAGCTAGACCGGAAACCTCTCCGCGAGGTTCCCTTCACAGTGCCGTCTCAATGGTAACTCTCCACAGGCAGCCTCAGGGCTCGGGTGGGGCGCCTTGAGCAGGGTGAGGTCTCAGGGCACATGGACAGTCCAGGAATCTCATCTCACATCAACATTTTGGAGATGAGGCGGCATCCTACGCCCTGCAAACCTTCCAGTCGGAGATCCCACAGTACTCTCCTGTTGCAAACAGATAATACCATGGTGATGTATTACTCAACAAACAAGGAGGCACTCACTACCCCTTTGCAGGAGGCCATGAGAGTGTGAGAGTGGGTAATGCTGACGCAGCGCCAAATCTTGTTGCAGTTCCGTCCCGGGATGAATAATACCGTTGCAGACAGCCTGAGTCGTTCTCAGGCCAGAGTCCACGAGTGGGAGCTTCTATAGGAGGTGGCAGAGGATCTGTTCCACAGATGGGGCACTCCAGAATTAGACATTTTTGCGTCCCCATCCAATGCAAAACTGCCCAATTTTTGCTCACTAGATCCAGGGCCTGGTGTTTTCTGGCGAGACGCGTTGTCCCTCTCCTGGGCGGGCAGATTCCTCTATGCCTTCCCTCCTTTCCCGTTGATCCAGAGAGTTCTTCTCAAACTTCGCAAGGAGCAAGCAACGCTCATCTTAATAGCGCCTTTCTGGCCCAGGCAAATCTGGTTCCCGCTTCTGCATCAGCTATCCCAGGAACCTCTGCTTCCTTTGCCAATCAGCTCCCATCTGTTGTCTCAGGAGGAGGGTTCATTAGTCTATCTGGACTTGCGTTCATTGAACCTACATGCTTGGCTCCTAGAGACATAGCCATGATGCGACACGGGGTCTCGCAGGAAGTGGCAGAAGTACTTTCTGCCGCCAGAAAACCGGCAACACACGCAACATACGCCATGAAATGGTGCAGATTTTGCTTGTGGGCTCAAGCGCGTGGTTTCTCGCCCTTAGACTGTCCCGAAAAGCTGGTTCTGGAATACCTGCTTTCACTTTTCAGTCCGGACTAGCTTACTCCTCGATCAAAGTGCATCTTTGTGCAATTTCGACTTATCATACCCCCATAGGCCATCGGATGGTGGCCGAATTGACTTACTACTGTGCCTTTTTAAGGGAGTCCTCCACCTTAGGCCACCTATCAAGGATCCGGTACCTCCTGGTACTTGCCCTTTGTCCTGGAGCAGCTTACGCTGCCACCTTCCGAACCAGCCGTGGATTGCGAGCTACGTTTTCTGTCATGGAAAACGTTTTTAGTTGCAGTTACTTCGGCAAGAAGAATCTCCGAATTGCATGCACTCATGTGCAAAGAGCCTTATTTAATTTTCCATCAGGATAGGGTATTCCTGAGGACAAATCCTAAGTTTCTGCCTAAGGTGTCTCAGCCCTCACCCTTAATCAAGATATCGACTTACCAGTGTACTTTCCCAGGTACACCAATCGAGGAGAAGCACTGCTTCACACCCTTGATGTTCACAGGTGTCTCAGATATTATCTGACCAGAACCAAACAGTATCGAAAATCGGATCAACTGTTTGTCTCCTTTGCTGAGAGGATGAAAGGAGCTCCTGTTTCTAAACAGTCTCTATCGCGTTGGCTCATCCAGTGTATCTCTTTCTGTTATGACAAGCGCAGCAAACCCTTGCCAGGTGTGGTCAAGGGTCATTCTGCCAGATGGTGGCTACTTCCTTTGCAGCGCTGAAGAATGTCTCCACTTCAGCTATTTGTGCTCGGCCACCTGGAGCTCAGTGCATACCTTTATTAGGCATTACAGCCTGGATATCGCTAAAGGCGGATGGCAGGTTCGGCCTAGCCGTCCTCCAGGGACTTCTGTCTTAGGCTTCGAGCAGGGTTGTGATCCCTGTCTTTCCTCCTCGGTGGCATATGATTGCCGCTATTGCTTGAGGAATCAGTCCTAATGGTGTAACCTGCTGCAAGAGCTGTATCTCAGTAAGATAGTACAGTTACGTAAGAACTTACCGTAACAGTAGATCTTCGAGAACAGCTCTTGCAGAGACCATCCCACCACCATCCCCCTTCTTGTGGAGGTAGGTCATAGCCAAACATCCATCTTATGAGATGGGACAATTTGTCTTAGTCTTGGCCATCTGATGGCGGATCCTCGGTCTCCTCTTCTGATGTCATCCAGCGGGGAGTCTCCGGTAGGAGAACTAGGATTGGGGAGACGCCTCCTTATGCCACTCGCCTGGCGTCAGAGGCGGGACCCGGCGTCGGAGGCGGTCCCGCTGAAGACTGCTAGCTAGAAAATTTCCGTGGGGTCCTGGCGCCTGACGGCTTCAGTCCTAATGGTGTAACCTGCTGCAAGAGCTGTTCTCGAAGATCTACTGTTACGGTAAGTTCTTACGTAACTGTACTTTCCTTTCGAGGCTGGTTACGGTGCTCTATATTTCCTTTGTTCGCAGGGACAATACCAAGCGGCAGACGCGTGCATTCCTTAGTGAATTCAGCGCTCGCCACCTCGTGTTGCCTTCCTGGCCAATTCCTTTCCAGGAGGCGTCTATCCACACCTGGCAGTCTCCAGATGCCCCTTCTCCAGCCCCGGCAGACTGCAGGAGACGGTATTGTGCCCCCCACAAGTCTCTCAGTTCTCTACCTCACCGGCCCTCGGGCTTGACATCCCTAGACACTCCTTCTGGGCCTTGGTGCCTGGCGCACGATCGACCCTCGGATCCGGATTCTGCAGAATTCGACTAGTAGGGACGAAGAGTCTTCTTTTTGGCTCATGTGTTGACGTGTATAGGTTCACATCAGGCACACCATGCTGCCTACAACAGGTATCTGTGGTCAATGCTAGCTCAGGTTCTGGCATCTATGCCTGATACGGAGCAGTCCAGACAAGCCATTGCCCTCTCTGCACAAGATCTGGAGCTTGCAAGGCACCAAGCAGGGGCATCTTAAGATGCCAGTGAGGTGGCTTCCAGACTGGCAGGTACAGCGATCTGCATAAGGAGGACGGCATGACTTTATCAGTCCAGACTGTCACCCATTGCCCGGCGTAGGGTGACTTCCTCCACTTTCTGGGAGACCCGTCTGTTTCCCCACAGGGTGAGGAGGATTCTTCGGGGGCATCCTCCATCCCCCCCCCCGGCCACGGGGGACACCCCCTCATCCTCAGCAGCCTTAGACTGCCTCAGTCTACTTGCTAGGGTCTCCCACTCCTGCTTTCCACCAGTAGGAGACTGAGGGATCTGTTTCCTCAGGGCTGAACATCAGGTCCTCTCCAGGGGGGCTTGGTACACACCCAGCAGTAATGAATGGTGAAGACTGACAAGGGAAGATATGAAAATTACGTACCTACCATATAATTCTTGATCTTCTCTCGTATCTTCACCATTTATTACTGAATCCTGCCCACCTTCCCCTCATGGGCCTCAATTCTTGGGCGTCTCCCCCGCCCTGCTCGTCTTCCCCTCCTTGAGGCCAATTGGGGACTGAGTCCCCCTGAAACCTCAGAGCTCTCTGTCCCTTCCCTGAAGTCACAGAGTGCTCGTTTCAGGGGATGGCGAGTAGGGCCTTCACCCTAACCCTCTGAGGGAACTTCCTTTGATTCTCTTATGTACGGGGTGTCCCCCGGTTAGGGGGTCCTCATCCTCTGGATTCACCCTACGACTGTTTTTTCAATGCAGTTCTAAGAGAGTTCACGGGAGTTCTCCTCTCTCTTTCCTCTTTTGGCTGTTCCATTATTTCTCTCAAAATGGAACTATGTCAGTACCCCATGAGGGTACTGTAAAAGGTTTTGTCGTCTACCCCGAAGTCAGGTCTCACTCCTCTTCTGAGCATAGCTTTTCCTCTTCTGGAGACAGCTATGAGCCTAGATTCTGGGTTACTTAAAATTTTGGATAAATGGAGATGAAGAGAGGTCTGTCTTCAAAGTGGTTAGGACCTGTGGTCCAACCTTAGACTCTTAACCCTCAACTTGTGGGATCCTGTCTTCAGTCCCTGCTGGGATTTGGAAAAAAAAATTAAAAATTTAAGCCAGTGGTCTCCATTTTACTTGGACGGAAGTCCTCCTTCCTCACCATTTACCCCCTTTTTTCTGCTGCTTCCTTCCTTTTTCCTATTCTTACTTTCTCTTCCCTTAGAACCACCTGAGGATTGAGGCCCTGTGGTCACTTACTGTAGGGTTCTCTCTCTTTTTCTGCCCTCTCTTCGGCTTATTCCTTTTTCAGTTTATTTCCTTTCGTTTTCCTATCCCTCAGCTCCCTTGCCTCGGTCTACTCCTATAACCTATTTCTGCCTCTCTGGCTTCACGGAACTGGGATGGAGGGAGGTCCGTGGCGTAACGACTGCCCTACTTTCTGTGTTGTATGGCTGTCATGGAGCAGCTTTGCCGTTAGGCATACGACTCCTTCCTCCAGAAAAAAAAAGAGCTCCCGTGGTGGGTGCGTGCGTGCATCCGGCTTACATCCAGCAGTAATGAATGGTGAAGATACAAGAGAAGATCAAGAATTACGGTAGGTATGTAATTTTCATTTTGTGTCGTTTTTTTCTGTGCTTCCCTGGTCGCCCAACATTCTCAGTCTCAAGCACATATACAGGTTTTCTGGATGTAAGGTAGGCCACTGTTAGGACTTCCAGGGCTCTCACTCACCTTGTTTTGGCCCTTCTCCCAATATTCTCAACTGCTGATATAGTTCAAGAATGATCAGACAGACTCTGTGAGACTTGGCCAGGTGCTGGAGATGAGAGGACTTGCTCTCTTCTATGTCCTCTTCTTCCTCATCTTTGCCCATTTGTAACCACAGGGAAGAAGAGGCCAGTGGTTTGTTAGAGATTGTGGGTTTGTGGGAGCTGGGTTTCAGTACCAAAAAGTGTAAGATTATGCACTTGGGGCTGTGGAACCCAGGGGCTGTGTATAAGATGGAGAAGTGGAGCTTACAGTCACCAAGCAAGAAAGAGACCTAGGGGTCATCATATCTGATGATCTCAGGGTAGCTAGGCAGTGTGACAAAGCACAGGTGGCGACCACTGTGCAGCCTGGAGTTGGAGGGCATTGTCTGTCCCTTCAACTAGGACACCCCCTTCTTTGGTGTGCCTGGACAGCCTGACTTTGGGACAGCCCGGAGCACCCATGGGAGGGGAGGGTGCTGCACCTTGGGTGGTCTCCTCGGAGTCCACTCAGAGTTGCCAGCTGCCTAGGCTGGTGGTTACGAGGCAGAGGGCTCTTTCGGAGTCCGAAGGGTCGAGGGGCCTGAGTTCTGTGCACCGGCCTCTCCCTGAGATCCTCACCCTTCCTCTTCGCTCTCTGCAAGAGGGACCTCTTCTTTGGAGGCCAGGGACCGTCCTTCTGGACTCTCACATTCCCAGTCGCCTCACAAGGGGGATTCTTCCTCAGAGTACGGTCTAGGCAGTTCCAGAAAGGTTGATCAGCTGTTGGCTGCTGGGCTTTCTGGGTCTTCTTTCCTGTTGGGAGCATCTGCTAGGCCCTCTTGCCCGGACAGAGGACATTCCTCTTCGTTGAAGGATTTGGCCCATATTCCTCTGTCTCTAGCCCCCTCTCTCCCTGATATTGCTGGTCCTATGGGACCTTTGACCTGGGAGCACCTGCTCACTTTCCCACTTACATTAGGGCAATAGATGAACAAGTGTTCCACCCTCCCCCTGAGCAGCCAGCCCCTGAATATCCGGACTCATCCGTTTCCTCTTCCCCCTCATCTGAGGGTGAAGAATCCTCCGTCCACATCTCCCCTGTGGCTAGTCTTGCTTCTTATCAGCACTTCCTTGTGAGGATGATGGACGATCTCCGCTGGCTCGGAAAGAAATACTGAGCATGTGGCGCGCCTTCCTAGGCAACGTCAGTGCGGCCAACCTGGTGGTTCCCGCCTGGCCTGTCTCCTTTTGGGAAGCATCACTGCAGCTCTAGTGACGTCCCTTCTCCACTGTTCCAGCCCCAAGGGAACTCCACCAGCGGTATTGCGCTCCCCGAAGTCTCCAGGCCGCATGCTTCACCCTCTTTCGCGTTTGATGCAGTTGTACACTCTTTCAGGGCTTCGCACCCCTTTCCGTGACTAGCCCCCAGATTCAGACTCTTCGGATTTTGATTTCTGGGGTAGGAGGGTTTCTAGGGACATGGATATGTTGTTCATCCACACTTTCTGGCAGGTTCCTTGCCGCTTTAAATCTTGCCAGAAGGTCTTCAAGCTGGCTCTTCCCACCCACCCAGGTGGTAAAACTCTTGGCTCCGCCCCATGACGCTAGATCTTCCTTACCGCTTGCAAGCTCAGGTTCCCTCCTTAGCGCTCTACGTTTTCGACTGGTTCCTGATTCTTCGGTTCATCCGAATTTAGTTCTGAAGTTTTCTAAAACTTCGGTCTTCTTTCCCTCGCGGCTGCAATGGACAACTAGTTTCCCGGCTCTCGGAGGCGCCCTGGCAGGCGGAATATCTCCAGTGACCTATTGTAGGTTTAACATGAGCTTTGTAATTTAAGTGTGACCAGATTAAGTAATTGACTTGATTATCTACACACTATATAAAGGCTATGTTTAGACCATTAATCATTACCCCCTGATGAAGACTCATAGTGAGTCGAAGCGCTGGGGAGCGTTTTGTGCTTTTGTTTCTGTTGTATGTGGATACCTGTGGTCCGTTTGACTTAAATAAATTCAATTGGCATTAAGCATTGCGTCTTGGACCAGGAATTCTTTCTGAATATACAGGTTTTGGAGTGCTGAGTAGGCTGTTTGGAATATCTCCAGGACTGATCCGCACTCCACGTGCGTATACTGCCTCGACTTGGACCATGACCCACAAGTTTCGCGGTGTGCTCGCCCTTTGGATACCAGCCATGGAGGATCATGTGGCCCGTTTGGGGCGAGTGCCCGAGGATTTTCGCCGGTAAAATCTGTAGAGGCTCGTCGGGCGGTGTCCGCGTCGGCTGAGCTGCTCGATCTCTCTACCTCCCTGAAGGAGGCAGCGGCCAAGGCTGCATCTCCCTCCTCCTCGGTCGCGGCATTTATTCCGCCCTCTTTGAGTTCCTCTCATTTGGCTTCGTTCAAGGAGCTTCGCCAGTCCCTCTCCACGAAGGGAGAGGGGCCATCGTGACTTGCCCCTAGGCCCAGGTCGAGGGAGTCGCAGGGTAAGTCCCATCGTTGGCGTTTGTGGGAGCGGGAGAGGTCCCCTTCCCCGGACTGCCGACCTTCAACTCCGGTTGAGGTTGCGGCTCAGGCTGTTGGCTTCACGGTGTCCCCGTCAGGCCAGCCGGCCAAGACTCCCATCGACATTGTCGAGTTTTCTCTCGACCCGTCACCCGGGTGGTCGACTGCAAGAGCCGTCAACCCTTTGCCGGTCTCCCCGGTGGAGGCCGAGGTTCTGCCTGTGTCTTCGGGTCGGCAGCCTCGGTCATTCTGTCCAAGCCGAGGGAAAAGCGGGTGTCCCCCGCTCCTTCCCAGACCCACCCTCGGTTTCGCCGAGGATCTGGGTCTCGGTCTCGGTCCTCTTCTCGGTCAAGCCGCTCCCGCCGACTTCGGCGGTCTCGGTCGGGGCACCGAGTTAAGTGGCAACACCATTCCTCCTTGTCTCCCTCCTCAGATGAGGAGAGGCTTCGATGCAGATGGCGTCGACGTCACGAGGAGTTTATGTGGCAGCAGTTGCTGTTGTCCGGGAATCAATCGACTCCGATTCATTCCCCGTCTATCAAGCAGCTGCCGCAATGGCTCGCTGCAGTCGAGGTGCCCACTTCTGGGCCGGTTGTTCGACCAAATCCTGCTGCCCTACCGATTGTGGTGGAACCTTGGTTGGGTCAGGGCCTGTCCCGCAGGTTGTCGGTCACCCTCACTCCCGCCCGCCCTCAGCGAGTGAAGAGCGGCTCAGGCCTGAGGCAGCTCTTTGCAGACCCTTCGGAGTCCGACGATGACTCCTCTGCGTTCCCCAGGCGGGAGGGCCCGGAGTCCTCCCTGGGCCGGTCTTTGGACGACAGCCCATTGTCCTTCCTGGGTCTGCTTAGGCTCATCTCGGAGTTCACCGGGATGCAGCTCGAACCCGTGTCCAAACAGGCCCATTATCCCCTGACGGAGATCCTAGACTGAGGGGGTTCACCCTCGGAGGCTTTCCCGGTGGCTGAGGCCATTGTCCGCCCAGCCTTGGAGCTTTGGCAGCGGCCTACTTGCTGTCCTGCGCCCTCGGCCAGGATGGCCAGGAAGTATGCTGTCCCTATCGGTTCTTTGCCCGGTTTTTCCAAGCACTCCTCCGCTGAGGGGTTAGTTACTGATAACGTCTTCCAGCATTCAGTGAATGCTCGGGATGTGGATAGGCCCCCCGACAAAGAGTCCAAAAGGATGGACTATGTCGGGCGTAAGGTTTACGCCACGTCCTCCCTAGGCCTCCAACGGGCAAGCTCGGCTGCACTGATGACACATTTCTCCCACGCCCTCTTGGGCTCCCTGGATGAGGTGCTCCCTCATCTCCCGGCCGACCTGCGGACCACGGTCCGGCGGGTGCGGGACCAAGGCAGGGCAGTGGCGAAGCAGCAGCTTCGGACTGCTCTGGACATAGGTGATTCCTGTGTCAGGTCAGTAGCGGCCATGGTGGCCATGCGCCGCAGGGAGTGGCTGTGGATATCCACTTTCTCGACGGATACCCAGCACAAGTTGGCGGACATTCCCTTCTTGGGGACTGACCTCTTCGGCCCTGGAGTGGAGGGACACCTCCAGGGGACTGAGAAGTCCAATGCCACTCTGGACTCGGTCACCCCCGCCCAGAGGGACAAGGGCCACTGGCAACCTTTGCGTAAGCCCCTTCGTCCTTCGGCCCCTGTGGCACAACCGGCCCATCAACACCAGCATGAGGGCCGGCAGGCTTGTGCTTGGCATCCTGATCCCAGGCCAGCGGCTTCCTCTAAAGGGAAGCAAGGAGGTAAAGGCTCAGGAGCTCCCTCGGCCTATCCCTCCTCTAAGCCTGCTCAGTGACAGGCTGAGGGGGCGCCACCCCCAGCCTCGTCACCCCTACCCGGGTCCCCCCGTGGGGGGACGGCTCCGTCACTTCCTCCGCCTGGTCCGCTATCACCACGGACCACTGGGTGTTGGAGGTGCTAGAAAAGGGCCTGTCTCTGAAGTTCAAGCAGGCCCCACCCTTTCGAGCCGTCGCCCCTCGGGGGCCACGGGGTCCGCAGCCTCGCTGTCGGCCCGCCGAGCCGACACTACCCTGCTCCTTGAGAAAGAGGTGATCAGGAAGGTGCAGATCCTTCTCCAGACCAGGGGTTTGTGTCCAGGTTTTTTCCTGGTCCCCAAACGGATGGGGGTCTGGCACCCCATCCTCAACCCGCATGACCTGATCAACTTCTTAAGGTCTCGGGCCTTCTGGATGGTCACTCTGACTCAGATACCCCATCCTTGGAACAAGGCATGTGGCTGTGTTTCCTGGACCTCCAGGACGTATTCTTCACATTTCTATTCGTCCGTTTCTTTGGAAACTCCTCTGCTTCAATAGTGGGGGGATCTCTTTACGAGTTCCAGGCCACACCCTTCGGCCTCTTCCCAGCAGCATTCCTGCAGCGCCCGAAGACCGCAAGTGTACCCTACCCTGGGATATGAGCTGACACGCCCTCAGAGTGGAGGTGGAGCGGTCCGGAGTTCGGGCTCTCTAGGTTGCTCTCAGACCGGTCTCCTCTCTAACAGAGCCAAGTTGGAACTCGTGCCATAGCGAGTGATCCTTTCATCGGGACAGAGCTTGACTCTCCGAGCCAGAGCTCGGCTTCTGGCGGACAGGGCCGAGGGTCTTCCTCCTTTACCTAATCATGTCTGATTGGGCAGTCACGCCCTACCCGGGACTTCCTGCACCTCCTGGGCTTCGTGGTGGCCTGCACCAGCGTGGTCTGATAGGGCCCGTTGGTACATGCATCCCCCTTAATGGGGGCTGGCCTGCCAGTGGTCACAATGCTGTGATCTTTTGGACCAGCCCGTGACAGTAACCCAGGGAATGTGGAACGCTCTCCTATGGTGGACCGTTCCAGCACATCTGCAGGAAGGCATCCCGTTTGTCCACCCCGAGTCGACGGTCTTCTTCGACCGATGCATCTCTGATGGGTTAGGGTGCCCATCAAGGGGAGCACAGAGTGCACTGCTTCTGGTCCCCTCGGGAGTCCCGATGCCATTTCAACCTGCTGGAGCTTCATGCAGTCCGCTTAGCTCGCACCGTTTTTCGCTCCATTTGTGCGGGGTCAAGTGGTTCAGGTCCAGGCAGACTATACCACGACTATGCGCTACCTAACCCGCCAGGGCAGGATGTGCCCCTTGCCGTTGCATAAGGAGGTTCTCCACATTTGGTCTCGTATGCAGCCTGGAGGCGGTTTTCCTAGCCATTTCATTGGCAGGAGCCTCCAACACCCCAGCCGATGCCCTAAGCCGGATAGGGCTGCGCATCACGAGTGGTCTCCCCTGCCAGAGGTAGCACAAGATCTTTCTCCCACTGGGTCACGCCTCGGGCGGACCTTTTTCCCTCCAGGGAGAATGCGAAGCTGAGACTGTTTCATGCCCGCCCCCCTCAGCAGGGCTCGCTGTTAGGGGATGCCTTTGAGGCTGCAGACCCCGGGCCTCTTCTGTGCCTTTCCCCCATTTCCCTTGACCCACATGCAAGGCGAGGAGGGACTAGGCGCAGGTGATTCTGGTAGCCCCAGACTGGTTCCGCCAGCTCTGGTATCCAGCTCTCCTCAGTCTCAGCCCCAGGCTCCTGAGGCGGCTTCCAGCCCGCCTGGACCTGATCTCGTTATCGGGGGAAGGTATTCCATCCGGACCTTCAATCCCTGCACCTGGCAGCCTGGTTCCTGTGCAGCTAGTGGCCAGGCCTTGGGTGTTCCGGCGAGGTCCTCGATGTTGTTTGAGGTGTCCCGCCAGGAGTCGACCAGATATGCTACGCCTTCAAATGGAAGATTTCTCCATTTGGTGTTAGGATAGGGCCTGGTCCCTTCTCCTGTTCCTCAGCGAGCATTCCGGACTACCTGTGGTCCGTTCTTCTTCTTCTTTAGCAAGGGCTTCGGTCGACGACCCTTTAGGTGCTCCTGGCAGCCACCCCTGTCCTCCGGGCGTGGGCCAGAGGGCAGTCGGTGGCGCAGGAAAGGTGGTCTGGCACTTTTCCAAGGCCTCGATCACGCTTCCCCTCTGGGGAGAGAATCTCCACCTCCGTGAGATCTTCTGCTGGTATGGGCTTAGCTCACGGGCAAGCCATTCGAACCTATGCACAGGTGTGATTCTCCCACCTGTTGTGGAAGAACACCTTCTCGGTGGCTACCACGTCAACCAGAAGGATGGAAGAGCTCAAGGAACTTCCTTCGAGTCTCCCTATCTGGTCTTCCACAGGGACAAGGTTGTCCTGCACCCCACCCGAAGTTCCTTCCGAAGGTGGTGTCGGAGCGTCACCCTAACCGGGTGTTGACTCTGCCAGGGTTCTGTCCCTTTCACACCTTGGTGGCTGCATATAAGCTCCATTTGGACCCTAGTTGAGTGCTCGCTTCTAAGCGAGCATAGGGCTGAAGTTCGGGAGAGGTTCCCCAGCTGCTTGTCATCTACGCTGAAGCCGCACCTAGCAGACTTGCAGCCAAGCGGACAATGAGCAGGTGGGTCACCTCCTGCATAGATCTCCGCTATAGGTGGGCGGGCATGGAGCCTCCCAGAGGTATAAGTGCTCATTTTACCCGCCCTTCCGCTGCCTCGGTGGCTGCTTCCAGGGATGTCCCTATCCAGGATATCTGCAGGGCTCCTACCTGGAAGTCAGCACATACCGTTTTAACCCCTACCACATCGATCTTGGGTCATGCCAGGATGCTGGTTGGGGCCTCAGTTCTCCAGTCTTTATTCCCTAAGTAGGGGGTGTGCGCCTTGCCTCCCTCCTCCCGGAGAACTGCTAGGAGTCTGCCAGATAGTGTGGATGAACAACATATCCATGTCCCTAGAAATACAGGTTACTCACCTGTAACAGGAGTTCTAGGAATGGTATATATTGTTCATCCCTGACTCTCAACCTCCCGGCTTCGACAGCCTGCGCTTCCAGCGGGCTAGATCTGGCGTCATGGGGCGGAGCCAAGAGTTTTACCACCCGGGTGGGTGGGAGGAGCCAGCTTGAAAACCTTCCGGCAAGATTTAAAGCGGTAAGAAACCTGCCAGAAAGTGTGGATGAACAACATATACCATTCCTAGAACTCCTGTTACAGGTGAGTAACCTGTATTTTCTACTCAGCACGGATCTTGTTATCCATCACAGCTCATCAGGCCCACTATGCATCCTACGACAGGTTCTTGTGGTCCAGGCTAGGTCAGCTCCTAGCTTCTTTGCCTGATATGGAGGAACCAGACAGCCATCGCACTCTCTGCTCAGGGCCTGGAGCAGCAAGGCACCAAGCGAGGCATCCCATGACGCCAGCGAGGTAGCTTCCAGGAGTCACAGGGATCGCGATCTGCACTAGGCGAACGGCATGGCTTCATCTTTCCCGGTTGTCACCCTTGGCCTAACATAGGGTGATTTCCTCCTCCTTCCAAAGAACACATCTTTTGTCCCACAGGGTGAGATGGCGATTGTCGGGGTGCCTTCCTTCCCCATCCGGGGGGGGGCCCGTCTCACTGTCCCCAGTCTCAGACCTCTCCAGGCCCGTAGAGGTTCTCCCCCCAAGAGTATCCCCCACTGGGGGCTAAGGGGCTTAATCCCTTAGGATTCTATTGGGCCCCCTTCGGGGGGGGGCTCGGTACTCACCCAAATAGTGATGAATAGTGAAGATTGACACAGCTAAAATATGAAAATTACATACCTACCATAATTCTTGATCTTTTTGTGTATCTTCACTATTCATCACTAAACCCTCCTCCTTCCCCTGGGGCCCTCAGCTCTGGGTCCCCTTCCTCTGTGCTTCCCTCTCTCCTTACCTTTGGCCAGGAGTGGGGAACCTTAAGGTACATGGGGACTGCCTCTTGCAGTTGGTTGCTTGAAGGGGCTTCTCCTCTTCACCTTGCAGCTCCACCCCTTCTCAGGGGTGGGGTGCTGGAATTGGAGCCCTTTCTTTCCTCCCCCCCTTTTCCTTGTCCTTCTCCTTGTGTTTTGGGACTAGCCCATTATATTTCTTATGGGTAGGTGTTCTTCCCTAGAAGTTCCTCCTCTCCTCTTTCCTTTGGCTAGGGAAGAGGACATACCTTGGCCCCTGGACTCCTTAGCAGTTGTTCAATCCCTATGACTAATCCATCGAGGATAGTCGTCCTCTGCCAGGAGTTCTTGCTTGTCAACTTATTTGATTTTTGGACTCGAGACCTTGCTTGCCTTACCAGGTTCTCTTGTTAACTCCCTTGGGCAGAAGTTCTTATCCTGCTACAGCTTACCTTTTGGGGTCCAGACCGCAGGGTCAGTTGGCATTGTCCTCTCCCCTCCCAATAAAAAATTTTTCTTCCTTCCCTTCTCCTTTTCCTCTTTCCCAGAGATTGGGGCCCCTCCCAATCCCTTAGATTCCTTCCTCCTTCTTCTGTCCTCTCAGCCGTTTATTCCTTCTTTTGTTTTCATATATCTTTTCCTTTTATCTCTCCCTTGGACTCTCTTGTCCCCCCTCCCTATTCCAGCGCTGTGTGACAGAACTGGCGGGGCAGCCCAACAACAGTTGACCAACCCATGAGCCCCACATCGCTATGACCTCAAGGCGGCTCTGTCACTGCATCGGCTCCACCCATGCAAAAGAAAAAAAAAAACTCCTGCAGGGTCCTGACTTCCGGCAGGTACCCAAATAGTGATGAATGGTGAAGATACACAGAAAGATCAAGAATTACGGTAGGTACATAATTTTCATTTTCTGTGTCCCTACTTTTGATTTAAATTTCCTTCAGTTTAGATTGCCCTCCTTCATTGTACATCAGACACTCCATAGAGAAGCTGTAGCTAGTGTCTGTTTCTGCGGGCTTGGTGCCATCTTAGCAGCTTCCAACTGCACCAACAGCCTCAAAGCTAGTTTCATGTTCAGGTGTCACCCTGGTTGCTGGTTATCCATTCGGTACCATTTTTAGTACTGGGCATGGCGCCTTTAGATGCTGTGGCAAGCCTTTTCCTCACAGCTCAGTTTGCTGTATCAGCGCTGCCCATGGCACCATACACAGCAACATTCTTGGCACTATTCATGGTGCTGTTTATAGAACTGACCATCATGCCATCCACCAGGAGTGCTGGACCCGGCACCGAGGTATCATTCTATTCTGTCTTGGATGCCTGTACAGCATGCTTCATGAACTCATACCATTGCACAATCAGGCTTGATGGAAGCAATGGGCCGTTAATTCAGTTGGCAGCAGGGGTTAAGGTGGCCTGTTCAGGTACCGACTGTGGTTCCCATCAGTGCAGCTTCCAAGAAGGAGGTTGATACCTATTCCTGTGCCTGTTGCAACTCTCCTAATCAAATGCCTTCTGAATTCATGCACTGCTGTAGGGACCTTAGGCATTTTATCAGGTGTTTGGTTCTAGGGCTGGACCTGAAGACTAAACCCAAACTGAAGCCTACTATGTAAACTTTCCCTGATTCTTGATTGCTAGATGGCAAGTCAATATAATTCTCACTATCAGATAGTACTGAAGCATTCTTTTATGTTCCATTCTTCTGCAGAGGATGTGGTGTTCTAAAGTTTGTGAGAGTGTCTGTGAGAAGCATTAGGCCCAGAAAGGTCAGCTGAATTTCTCACACTTCCCTCTGCTGAAGCCTTGTTTTTGTCTCCTGTTCAACTGGTTTTCAAGCCAGCTACCCTTGACCACATGGAGAATGCAAGCAAGAGGCGTACACTGCATTTTATTCTAAAAACAAACGAGGAGTGGAGCAGTAATTGGTTTGCCTCTCTGAAACCGTTTGTCACAAAATGCAATGTGTGAGTAATTCTAAAACTGTCTATCTGCTCATTACCAGAACGTATATTTTCTTTCAGATTACTCATACAATAATCGCCCAGGAGGAAGTTGTTGTGGCCATCTCTGCTTCAAAGCAGGAAAGTGTCCGTAACAGATGGCACCCAGTGGAATTAAAAACGACAACCAAGAATTACTTCCCCTTTGTTGTGGGCCTATCACTCATTACAGAATGGGATGGTCCTCCCCTTGGCATTTTGCAACACCGTCTGCTATTCTTAAGGCCCAACAAGACCCCACCACCACCTTCAGTTCTTCCAACAAATATCAGTCTTGAGCACCTTCTCCCACATCTATTACAATTCTCTCAAAAGCACATCCATCAAGGGCAGGGGTACTTATGTTTTTAGTGACTGGGGCTACTTTCTGACATTCAACACAAGAACTGCAGTAGGCAGCAACATCTTCATGACTTCAGGCCAGAAAAATCTGTACAGTAATCTGGCAAGGATGCAGTCCCTCACCGAGTGACCAGCCATAGCACTATCATGTGCTATCTGTAACAGCTCAGTTCTATACTTCTTTGGTATGACCAGTTGTTCTATCTGTGCTTGTAGCTGAGGATTAGCCCAAACTCTGTACAATAGCCCATTACATTTTTTAAACATTGGTACACCCTGATCTTCCTGGATGTAGTCTCCACCATTTATTCACACTGTTGGGTTCTCAGCCGGGGGCGCTAGGACCCTGCAGGAACCAAAAATCTTTAAGGGGCCATCGCCGAGGTAGGCTGCAGATGTGTGTCACCACAGGGGCTGGCCTCGCACTGCATAGCCTATCTCAGCAATGGCCCCCAACCACCCCACTTCCTTTTTTCCCGCTGTCGAGTGTGCTTCAGTGATGACGTTGCTCACCCGCCTAGAGTCATATCTTTACGTCTATACCACAACAGCATTTAGTTAGTTCAGATTCTTTTATTTGTGTTTTTTTGTTTTCCAGTTAAAAAGGAAACTGAAAAAGTGTTTTGTCAGTTTTCTTCAGCCCTACTGAACAACGGAGTCAACCATGGACAGTGACGATGATGGTAGGGAGTCTCTTTTGGAATGCTGCCCTGGCAGCTGGGCTGAGTCCAGTCCGTTGCCCTCTTGGGGGAGGGGGGGTTACGATCATGGGCAGTCTGGTGTTCGGGAGGGAGGACAGTCCTCCTGTAAACACAAAAAGAAGCGGGCCCGTTCCCGATCCAGGTTGGGGACCCAGTGCCACTCAACCTTGAGTTCTTCCTCTTCCTCTTCCTCTTCCTCTTCCCATTCGAAGGGGAAGAAACTGAACTGCTCAAGGTTGCCCTCTGGTACGTTGGCCAAAAGGCCCTCTTCATCCATAAGCAGGATGCCTTCACCAGCACTGCCAGTTTCACCAACAGTTTCGGCCTGCGGTCGTTCAAGATCTCGAGCCTGAGCCCCTCTCTGTCCTCTAGCGGGGTTTCTGGGGGGCAGTTTCACCACTGGGCAGCTCTTATGGAGCAGTGGGTACAGCGTCTGGCTTGTTGCCCCTACCTGCTGACTCTTTGCTGGGGCCTTTAGGCCTAGGTTCTTCGGATCCATGTCTGGGGGTTTTCGGACTAGGTAGAGCGTTTAGCACCATCAGCAGATTCTTTCCCCCTTGACGATACTGGTTCCACATGCCACTCCCCTTCACCCTGTCTCTTCACGGGGTGGCACCAGTACCATCTCCAGTCACTTCAGTGCCAGCTGGTCCTTCAGGGTTTGGTTTGGGCCAGATCTTGGACTTGGGCCTTTCTAGGTCTGCTCTGGCACCGCTTCCAGGCCCTGACTACCTCAAAGAACTTTTGGTCCCTTACCACCCTGAGCGTCCGCTCCGCTCGGCCAACGAGGGGTTGCTAGAGATTCCGAGGGTTTCTTTAAAATCTTCTGGGGCATGGGCATTTATGTTCATGGCCCCAATCTTTTGGAATTCTCTACCCCGCCGGATTAGGGAGTGCATGACCGTGGGGGCATTTAAACAGGCACTAAAGATGCATTTATGGTGCAGGGCATATGATGATGAGGAAGACGGATTTTAACTATATAGTATATTTATTACTGTGTCTGCAATATTGTTTTAATTTGTACTGCACCTTGATATCTGAAAAGGTGTATTAAAAATAAAGATTATTAATATTATTATTATTTCCCTGGCTTCTTCTGACCTGGGTGCTTGGACGGTGCTGCCTCCGGTACCAGTTATAATGTTATGAATTGTATGGTTTTATGTGATTATGTTTTTAAGTACAGGCGCCTTGACCTGTGGAAAGGCACCTTTTTACAAATAACTTTTGATATGATTTGATTTGAACTTACTCTTCATTACATCCAGCCTTTAGACTGTGCATTTTCCACATGAATTCTAACTTACTGTTCGCAGCCAACCTCTAGATTGTACAGGTTCCACAAAAGTCCTCACTCATTCTTCAGTGTAGCTGACTCTAGATTGTTCAGGTTCCACACAAGTTCTAACTTACTCTTCAGTGTAGCCAGACTTTAGATTGTACAAGTTCCATAAGAGTCCTAACTTACTCTTCTGTGCAGCCTAAGTCTAGATTGTAAAGGTTCTACAAGAGCGCCAACTTTCTGTTCGTTGCAGCTGGACTCAACATTGTACAGGTTCCATGAGAGTCCTAGCTTACTCTTCAGTGTAGCCAGACTAGATTGTACTGGTTCCACGAGAGTGCTAGCTTAGTCTTTAGTGCAGCCAGCCTCTAGGTTGTACAGGTTAATGAGAGTCGTAACTCACTCTTCAGTGCAGCTAGTCTCTAGATTGTACAAAATCCACGAGAGTTCTAACTTACTCTTCAGTGCAGCCTAAGTCTGGATTGTAAAGGTTCCACATGAGTCTTAACTTACTCTTCAGTGCAGCCAGCGTCTAGATTGTACAGGTTCCATGCAATTTCTAGTATACTCTTTGGTGAAGCCAGCCTCTAGATTGTGCAGGTTCCGCACTAGTCCTAACATAGTCTTCAGAGTATTTGAGCTCTTCAGAAGGGCTCTGTGGAACCTACAGTACTTGAAGAACTAACAGTATACTGGAGTTCAGGGAAGACACTGTGACAACTTTTTCAGGATTAAAACCAAATTTTTAAAGTTTTTTTCTTCTCGTTCTACTCTCTCCAGATCTCTATGAGCAGTGAGCTTCAAGCAGGTTCCATCCCACCAGACGAAAGCAGTAATGACATGCTGGTTATCGTGGATGACCCAAGTTCCTCGGCACCTCAATCTAGGGCTACCAACTCACCGGCCTCGATCACGGGTTCTGTCTCTGACACCATTAATGGTAAGGGGGGAGGTCAAGGACAGTTTTCAGATCCTCAGGAGCTTCAATACATACCTCAGATTTATGTTAATACGGGCAATAAGACCACTCTTGCAGTTGTAAGAGTAGTCTCATGCACATTCTTATGGAATGAGAACTGCAAAACAAAGGTGAGCGGTTCTGATACCCTAGGAATATGAGAGCACTCTTACAACTGTGAAACAAAGGTGAGCGGTTCTGATACCCTAGGAATGTGAGAGCGCTCTTACAGCTGTGAAACGAAGGTGAACGGTTCTGATACCCTGGGAATGTGAGACCAGTCTTGCAACTGTAGGAGTGGTCTCGTAGCCCATATTAAAGGAGAACTAAACAGGGTAAAATGTTAAACTAACACTGGAGAAATCCAAAATGACAGAATTGTAGGTTGAACTCTTACCTACAGTAGCACGTGGTCCATTTTGTTAAAAACAGAGGTTTAATAGCATTTCTTCATTGTAACAGGGTGGAGTAGGATCCTGTCCCAGTTGTTATGGAGAAAGGGTTTAAATGCAAGGATCTGTTCTGTCTCTTCACTGTCTGGTTGCGCAACCATATTTTCCTGTGAGACTTCGGACTTGATCACCTTGATGATCTCGCAGTTCTTTGCCTCTCACTGTCTCTCAGTCCTCTCTTGCTGTCAGTCTTTTCGTCCGTTGCATAGCTGCTAGTATAAAAATATGTGCAAATCATTGTATGTAAATGTAACTGATATTGGGATACCTTTTGTTTAGAAAATATATAGTGTTACTGTTGAGATGTATGTAATTGTATTGTGACGTGACTGATAAAAGCTAATGGAAAACTCCAGAGGTTACTTGAGTGCAAACGTTTAAGCCTTTTGCAAAAGCTGTGCAAATGGGGCCTCTCAGCTCAAGCACACTGTATTCTAGCAGCTCCTGCCTGATATTTACAAAAACAGGATGCTTACTAAGGATGGGGGTTGAAAAGACTTATAAGAGGTAAGCTGCAACTGCAAGAAAGAGTAGGAGAAAAAGGGACACAGACTGAAAGAAAAAACTATTTCATTTCTCCTCTGTACATAGTTATTATGAACAAGTTTATTCTTTTTATGTTACTGCGATTGTAAATAAATATGTTTGGTGAATTCTGCAACTGCTCCTGGTTTTCTCTATGCTTCCTGACCTGTGCCTCAACGACAGTTATGTTTAAAAGATATAGGGAAGCTGCACTAAGTATTTAAAAGTTCCACTCCAGTACTTGCCTAAAATGGCCGGGATGTCATTGCGCAATTCTTATTTCTCAACAAAACCCTTTAATGTGCATGTGTGATGCCTTTTTCACACATGTACATTAAAGGATTTTGTTGAAAAACGCAATGTAAAAATGACAGCATAAGTATATTTATATGGTCCCATTCATACAGAATGATCGCTTCGGAGCACGGTCGCTCCAATTACATCATTGCGCAATCACGTCCCGGTCATTTTAGGCATGTACTAGAGCGGGACTTTTAAACACATAGTACGGCTTCCCTATATCTTTTAAACATGACGAAACACTATTAAACCTCTGTTTTTGAACAAAATGAACCACATGCTACTGTAGGTAGAGTTCAACCTACAGTTCTGTCATTTTGGATTGCTCCAGTATTATTTTAACATTTTGCCCTGTTTAGTTGTCCTTTAAATTATTGATCGAGCATGATCAATAATATATTAAATATTTAAAAAACCTTATCCGTACATGCCCGTTTCCAGGGCAGCTGGATGTGAGACACACTTGACAGAATAAGAATGTCTCACACGCAGAGAAAAGGAGTGCTCCTATTGGTTAGGAGTGCTCCCTCGATCTACAATAGTCTTTCAAGAGTCTATGTATTGGAAACACTGCAGTTATCAAGTAAGCAGATATTAAATCCTGGAGTTTCTGTTCTCATTTGCAAGTTCAGGCAAATACGTGACAAGTGCTAAGTTTGAACTGCAGCTAGTCAGGGGAGGCAGGATAGTGTGGTGGTTAAGGGCAACAAGTTACAAACTGGGAGAAATGGGTTTGAATCCCACAGTCCCCACATGCATACTGCGTGACCATGAGCAAGTCACTTAACTTCCCAGGATGCACATGTAAACAAGCCTCAGCTTAGTGTGCCTTTCCTGGCCAAAAATTGTAAAATAAACAAAAACAATTCACAGACAGCTGAATGACTCATCTTTGTAAACTCAGGCCACCAGACTTACCCGATGGACTTAGATGGTGGGGAATTCAGTCAAAAGCTGAAGTAGCCCCTGTAACTTGATTTAAAGGGCTGTGCTCATCATTTGATCTTAATATAAAAAGGTGGGCATAAGCTGGCCTGCCAGTACAGCAGTAGTGCTACTACTTGCGACGCCGATGACCCGGGTTCAGGAACAAGCCTGGCTGTTTGGAGGACCAGCCGGGGGGGAGGTTGGCTGAGCATCCAGTGAACGCGCGACTCCACCTCTGAGGAAGGGAGTATGGTCTCCACTACCACACTGCCACCTGGGTGACAACAGGTGGTGGTGCAGCTGGAACCATAGACTGAGGGAGGGGGATGTCTTTGGCATTACGCGATGTGTCAGCAAGGCCTGCCGATATTAGGGGTTGGGAAAGAAAATGCAGAAAACTCCCCGACTCGAGCAGGATACCGGCCGCCACAAGCCTTGCAGTGCAAATTGGGTTCATCCTCGCCGACCCTCACTAAACTCTATCCAGGAGGAGTAGGGCCAGCCCACAGGCAGTCCTTCCCATGAGAGGTTATTCGTGGAGAAACTGCGAGGGATATAAGTCCCAGGGATGGCGGGTGACAGGGCTGGGTGGGTCAGCAGAACTGATGGAGGCCAGGCAGGCTAGAAGGGAGTTAAAGTGTAGTAAATTAGAAACAAAAAACATGGGCATTTAGTGGTTAAACTGCAGCTTTTTTTTTCATCGCAACTGTATTTATGGTGCAGTGTTTAGGTACAACACATCTAAATTAGCGTGTGTCTGTAGTTTAGTACTGCACCAATTCCATGGCATCCGATCCACATAGAAACAGTTAGTTGAGAGAAGATGTTTATTTCATGTAAAACCACCTGAAGTACAGTATTTCATGAAATGCTTAGAAGTATGCTGCTGTCCTTTTCTAACAACAGGCATCCAGCAATGGTGTCGTACCAAACTGCATCATCTCCATCCACAGGTATTGCCCCAGAGGTGGAATAGAATTAGAATGGAATATAGAATTCTTTTGAAACTGTGCACTGTGGTCATGCTCCTTCTTCTGATCTAATGTCAGATTTGTTTCTCTGCCAAAGAGTGCAGTTGCTCTGGAGTCCTATTCCAGTGCTACAGGCCAAGTTTGTTGTTTTAATTTAGTTTGGGCACTAAATAGTTTTTATTCAGTTTTTGATGCTCTTGAGAATTGTTTTATTATATTTAATTTAAAAAATAGTGGTTTTCTCCAGATCTTACTTTGAGGAAGGCTCTCGCAGCAGGCCACACCGATAGGACAAAGCCGCCGGGCACCAGGATCACATGGAAAACTTCTGTCTAGCAGCCCACCACGGGGGATCATCCACCACCGTTAGTCATCTGACATCAGCCTAGCCTATATAGGTGGGCAGTCCCCCACACCTACCCCAGTTATTTTCCTGCCATCGACCCGCGAACGTCAGACCTTTAGCAGATACCGCAGCTACAGTCAACCACCATTACCTGCACTTGCTGCACTTTTTCATTTTTCTGTTTCTTTCAGTTCTAATTCACTTAAACATGGAATTTTCAATGTTTTCTTCGATGAGTTAATGTCTTCTCCACCAGCCTCGTCTTCTAGCCGCTCCACAAAGTGCGCATGTGGCAAACAGGTCACTGGAAAGGGTGACCACTCTGCGTGTCTTTTCTGTCTAGGCCCCAGCCATGACACAAAAGCCTGCCAGCATTGCCAGAAATTCAGCCAGGCCACCCAGAGACATTGTTTAAAAGTGCTGGACAGCCATCTTTTAAAGCAGAAGTTGGCCACAATGGAGAAGCAGGTGCAGGCCAGGAGCTCTTCGGCCTTTCTAGTACAGTCTTCCGGGGCCTCCTCTTCCCGCAAGGAGAAGTCTGGGAAGCACAAGCACTGGGACAAACACTGGGACTGGGACTGGTCAGCTTCCCATTCATAGTCGTCTCTTAGGCCTCCAGCCGTGGCTGGGTCGTCCTTCCATGGGGGGTTGACTTCTTCAGCTCCACCAGCTCTTTCTTGCTCCGGCTCTCTGTGGCACTGCTGCCTGCCCTTCTCCATATTGGGCAGTAGCTCTTTGGGACAGGAGACTTTGTTTCCTGCCCCCCTGCGCCTGAAGCTCAGGCCCATATCCTCCATGGGCTCTGAGTCAGATGGCTTGGCCAGTGTTGGTGCCTTGGGTGTCAGTTCTACCACTGTCACCCAGCCACGGCACTGCCTTCTTCAGTTCCCACTACTGGGATTGACATTAGCCATAATAGGCAATGCCTGCACCAGGCACTCGCTCCTCCACACCAGTGTCACCTCCTTCGGGGTCCCCATCCCCTCAGGCGCCAGCTTCTCCAGCTGCTAGCTCAGCCCCTCAGTGCTCAGGCCGCCGCCTGCAGGCTGCCTCCGTGCTGCTGCAAACCCAGCCAGTGGACCCAACACCATTGTCGCCACCTTCACCGCAGCCGACAACCGTCAGGCCAACGCCAGATCCTCAATCGGTGTCGGGCGGCCCTTCATCAGGGTACCCTTCACTGGCTCCTCAGCTGTTGCTACCTTCTGTGCCCATCCTGCCAGTGTATAATATTGCACCTCAGGTGGATTGCAGTGCCCTTTTTTTGGTGTAGTGATCCTTTATGCAGCACCAACCCCCCAAGGGCTGCTGCCAGCTTCTCCCCAGGAACCAGACAGGGCTGGTCCTAGTAACCCTCATACATTAGGATCTTCAGGGAATTAACCTGATGCTGGATCAGGTTCCAGAGGGGACGACAGCCAGCAGCCTGCGCCAGTCCCTGACTTTGACACTTCAAAGGATGACTCTGATCCTTCAGGGTCCTCCTCCTTTTCCTCTCCTGGCAATTCTTCTGAGGGGGAGGACCAGCCTAAAGAGGTGCCTAAGTCTCCCCACAACAATCCATCCTTTATGGATGATCTTCCTGGACTAAAAGTCTCACCACTCATTCACAGTAATGGGACTATGCCAGAGGCACTAGGACCCAGCGGAACAAAAATCTTCAGGAGGGTTGGGGCCAAAATAGGACCACGATGCACGGTGCCACGAGACTGCCTCATGCCCGTATATACTATCTCGCATCAACCCTCCAGTCGCCTCAGTTTCTTTTTTCCCGCCGTTGAGTACACTTCAATGACAACGAGTCCCGAATTTGCCCGGAGTCAAATTTCTCATCTATGTGACAGCAGCATAAAGTTGTTCAGTTGTTTAGTACTATTCTTTCATTTAGTTCGGTGACGGTAGGGAGACTTTTCTAGAAAGTTCTTCTGGCAATAAGGCTGTGTCCTGTTCGCCACCCTTTGCAGAGAGGGGGTCCAATCACGAGCAGTCCGGTGCTCGGGAGGGAGGACAGTCCTCTCGGAAGCACAAAAAGAAGTAGGTGCATTCCTGATCTCAGTTGGGGACCCGGTGCCACTCAAGCTCTTCTTCTTCTTCCTGTAGAAGGAAGAAAAGACAGTACCGCTCGAGGTCACCCTTTAGTATGTCTGCTAAGAAGGCTTCGGTTATGGAGAGCGGAACCACCCCGAACCCTCCAGTGTCCTTGATGGTGTCTGTTTTTAGCAGCTGAGAGTCTTAACACTGGAGCCCCCCTCTGTCCTCTGATGGGGGTTTCCAGTGGGCAGTTTCACCACTGGGCCGCTCTTATGGAGCAGTGGGTACAGCGTCTGTCTCATCTGCCCTTGCCTGTGGACCCTGTTCCGGAGCCTTCGGGTCTTGGGGCCACTGGGCCCGGGCTGGAGCGATTGAGACAGGATGCCCATTTGGTGTCAGGGTCAGAGATTTGCCTTTCTCTGGTGCTGACGACATCAGCATCGGTTCCACATGCCCACCGCCCCCAACCAAATTTCCACGCAGGGGCTGGCACAGGTACCATTCTGCCCCCCTTTTCCTCTAGGTCTGACAGAGCTTCGGGATTGTGTCTTTCGGCACCACATGCGGTGTTGACCTCCTCTGTGCTGACTGCGGCTTCAAGGAATCGGTTGGTGCTGCATGCGATGCCGTCTCGGTGCTGCGTGCCATGTCTGCTTCGGTGCCACATGCGGCGCGATTTGCTCTATGCCAGTACTTCCGGTGACTCCCGTGTACCCCTCACCTGGCTCAGGCCTTGGTCTAGCAGGATGTGCCCCTGACTTTTTAGGGCTGGAGGACAGCTATGAGTCCAGTCCTGATCTGGGTCTATTGGACGTCGAAGATGACTTGGGCAACGACCTGGAAAGCAAACCTTCTGTCTCACCTGAGTCCATAGTGGAGGATCTTTCTTTCCAATTTCTCCTCAGGAACGTTGGATCGGCCCTGGCTCTTCAGACCTCCGAAGTGGACCCAGGGAAACTTCTATGTCTCAAATATCTTCATGTTCCTATCATTCCTATGGACTTCGCGCCCCCTGTCCCCCCATCCTTTGAAACCCTGTCAGAGATGATGTGGGCCAAGCCGGCAATTTTCCTGTGTGTGTCTAAGACCGCAAACAGGAAATACACTCCACCTAAAGACAGACCCTTTCTGGCATCACAGGCCTTTGTGGATGCCTTGATAGTGCTTGCAGAAAATGATACAGTTGTCCTCCCTCAGGAGACCTTGGCATGACCCATTAGTAAAGAATCTCACAGGGTTGACACTTTAGGGAAGCATGTTTTTGCGCTGCAACCTTAGGGGTGTGTATTGCTGGCTATCAGGGTAATTTCTCTCAATATGAGTACACCCTGTGGAATTCCCATAGGGAGGTGGTCGAAGGTCTCCCAGAGTCGAAGGTCAATGTGGAGCTCCTCCAGATGATTACCGGGGCATAGAATCCAATAACCATCAGTTGAAAACTGCTATGGACGCCTGTGATGCTGCATCATGGGCAGCGGCTGCAGATATCTGAATCAGGCGACACTCCTGGCACAGAACATCGGGCTTTTCACCTGAGGCTCAAGCGACAGGTGATTAATGTCCCCTTTCACGGGACTTGTTTGTTTGGCCCTCAAGTGGAACAAGCGTTGGAGGCCGCTCAGAAAACCAGGACTGCCGGGATGCTGTGGAGCCCAAGCAGTATGGCTGCTGATCCCTAGAGCTCTATAAAACTAGCTATAATAAATTGATTAATTCAGTTGTTTTCCCTCTATAAGACTGACATACTCTAATGAGACAGGCAGAAGAAACATCGGGGAACAAAATAGGTAATCCCTGGAAAGAAAAACAGTCCGGTGAAGGAGCTAAAGCGAAAGCACAGTTGTGCGCTTCTGCTTCACGAGGTGCACCGGGCTGAGAGCCAGACCATGATGCTGGAAGCAAAGAGGAGACCCTTCAATCTCTGGGAGAGAAAATCAACCATTTAATCGCCTCTGTAGCAGAGCTGTCTAATAAATTCGACTCCCTTACAACGAGGGTCACTACGGTGGAAAATACCTTGAAGTCGGTCACTGTAGCATCGGCGTCTGTATCTAAAACAGCTGATGCTGCTATGGGGGCCATGGCCTCAGTAATAAAAGAAAATACGCATCTGCGCTCTCAGCTGGAAATGCTGGAAAACCAGTCGAGAGCCTCTAATGTGCGAATACTGGGGATAGCTGAAAGAAGTGAAGGGGACCACCTAATGCTATTTTTTCAGGAGTGGATTGTTCATCAATTGGGAGTCAAGGCAACTCCAATATTGCAGAAATCCAAAAGGCTTACAGAGTTGCCTTTAGGGGACGTCACAATAACCCTGATGCTCCACATACTGTGGTGATGGTCCTTGATGGAGTTTGTGACAGGGCTGAATAGGACCCTGTCCCATTTGTTATGAAGGGTTTGAACGTGAGGATATGTTCTGTTCTTTCCTTTCCTGTCTCTTGTCTCTCTGGTGCAACAAAATTTTCCTGTGAGACCTAGGATTTGATCATCCCAACAGTCTTGCAATTCTCTGCCTCTCACTGTCTCTCAGTCTCCACTTGCTGTTCTGTCTTTTCCTCCGTTGTATATCTGCTGGTATAAAAATATATGCAAATCATTATGTGGAAATATAACTGATATTGGGATCCCTTTGTTTAGAAATTATATAGTGTTACTGTTGAAATGTATACAATTATACTGTTGAAATGGTTGCAAAGCTATTTGGAACTCAAGGGGTTAACTTGAAATGCAATTTTAAGCCTTTTGCAGAAGCTGTGGAGAAGGGGCCTCAGTTCTGGGACATTGTGTTCTTGCTGCACATGCCTGAAATTTACAAGAACATTTCATAAAAAAAAACAGGATGCTTATTGAGGAGGGTTGCACGGACTTATAAGAGAAAAAGTTGCAGTGTTTTGGTACACACAGAGATTGAAGGAAAACTTGGATGGATCTTCTCTGTTTATTCTGCCTTTGTAAATAGTTATTCTGAACAATTTTATTTTTTTATTTTATTGTTATTCATAATAAAAACTCTTGTTGCAAATTTTACAACTGCTTCTGGTTTTCCCTATGCTTCCTGACCTGTGCCTCAATGACAGATGGTGTGAGAAGTGGGATTTACACCATGCATACTCTAAGCCAAGAGTTTTGTGCATGGGTACTGGACCTAGTACCAGGAAACATAGAGAAAGGTATGGATCTCTGCAGCAGCAAGTCTAGGAGTGGTTACCAGGAGAGAAGAGATGCAGTGACGGGAGCAGCAGATGAGAGAAGAGATGCAGCGACAGGAGCAGCAATGGCTGGATGCCTTGCAAGCTATCAAAGGCAGAGGATCTGGCACTGATCCAGATGAGCAACAAAACACAAGCAGCTTAAAAGCCATTAAACTTACAAAGTTGTGTCCCTCAGATGATATCAAGGCATACTTGACAACTTTTGAAAGAGTTGTCACAGCCTGCCAAAGCAGCAATGGACAATCGGACTGGCACCCTACCTGACCGGGAAAGCTCAACTTGCCTACAGCAGTATGGACACTACACAGTCAGAAAACCATGACCTGGTGAGAAACAAAATCCTGAAAAGGTATGACATCTCAAGAGAAACCTACAGGCAGAGATTTCAATCTCTGACGTACAACTCCGTCAACGATCCTCGAGAAACCTTCACCTGACTCTGAAAACTCCTGATAAAATGGCCCCAAGCAGAGGGCAAAACAGTCCCACAGATCATCGACACATTTGCCATGGAGCAATTCATCACCATCCTGCCTACAGGTGTGCAGCTTTGGGTAAAGGAACACCAACCAGAAAATGGGGAAAAGGCGGTTCTAGGAGCGTGGATATGTTGTTCATCCACATTGTCTGGCATTGTCCCTTTCCCCTTTAAATCTTGCTGGAAGTCTTCAAGCTGGCTCCTCCCACCCACCCGGATGGTAAATACCTCTGCTCCGCCCCATGGCCTTGAATCTTCCTTTCGCTGGAAGATACAGGTTCCTCATGCTACTTTGCAAGTACCAGTGGCCCTGAGTCAAATCGGCGGTTTCGCGCACTTACTCGCTTTAAACTCGTCAGGTTCGACTCAGATCCGAACGCTTTGGATATGGAGGACAAGTCGTCCCTGGTTTCACCGGTGTCCTTGTGGACAAAAAATGTCTCGTAACGATCCCCACCTCTCGTGCATCTACTGCCTAGGCGCCGTGCATGATACTTCGGCTTGCACCATCTGTTCAACCTTCCATACCACCGTTCTGGAGGACCGCAAGGAGCGCCTTAAGTTGGGGAGACTGGAGCTTCGCAATCCACCGGTGAAATCGAAGGAGGCCAGGTGGGCAGTTTCTGCGGCTGCGGGATCCACTGAGCAGCTCGAGCAGATGGCCTTTGAAGAGGAAGCTGCCCAAGCTTCGGCCAAACAAAGCTTCTTCGTGCCGCTCAACCTGGGCTCCACCTTCACGGGATCCTTCCAGGAGTTGTGCCAGTCTCTCCCTACCAAGGATGAGGCGCCTTCGGGCTTGCACTCCTCCCGATCCAAGAAAAGGGATAAGGACCCCAAATCATCATCTTCTACCCGAAGAAGACACTCCTGGGACCGAGGCGGTCTGACACTCAGGAGCAGGCGGTCTCGGCCACAGTCAAGATCGCTTCCTTGGCTGCCGGCTTTTCCGAGCTTCCGTCAGGCCAGGGCACCGAAGCCGAGGATACGGCAGAACCGGCCGAGACTTTTCTTGACCTGATTGAGCCATTGTCGCCGACACCTGTCGACGACTCCTTGGAGAGGACTCCCATTCTCCCCTTCCCCGACGAGGAGACCTGTCCTTCGGGCATCCCAATCGAGGGACAAGAGCCAGAACCTTGGTTTTCACCGAATCCAGCTTCTCCCGACTGACAGAGCTGACGCCGTCGGTCTCGACCGGTGGTAGGACCCATCAGTCGGTAAACCGCGTAGTGTCCAAACACTCCTCGGGAAGAGGCGCCACTGTTTCCTCATCCTCCTCGGACGAGGAGAGACTTAGATGGAAACTCTGTCGACGTTATGAGGACCTCATGTGGCAGCAACTTCTTTGACGGGTAAAAGCCATCTGCTCCAGCGGTACTGCCATAACTTGGCCCCAGCCTCTTCAGCCGACACCGACTCCCTCGATCCGAGGACTCCGGTTCTCCTCCGTGGACCGGCACGTATCTCTGGTCGGCCTGTTACGGGTTCCCCACCAATTTTGGTGGAACCACCACCCAAACAGCCTCAGGGAGGGGCTCCCTCTAAGGAGGATCGACCAACTATGGGCTTGCCCCATAGGTTGTCCATTATGGTCACTCCTGATCGCCCTAGGTGCATTGAGGGGGACTTAGGTAGGAGACCCTTGTATCCGGATTCCTTGGATTCGGATACCACTGGCCTTCACTCACATGATGAGCTGTCAGTGACAGGCCTGGAGGAAGGGCCTTCCTCCTTCTAGGGCATCCTTCGACTCATTTCGGAGTCCACAGGTATGCCTTTGCAGCCGATACAAAAGAAGGCGGAATATCCTCTCACAGATATTCTCAAGAGGGGGGATACCCCGACGGAGGCCTTCCTAGTGGCCGAAGCCATAGATGGCCCGGCACTGGAACGTTGGCAGCGTCCTGCCTCTTGCCCGACTTTGTCTGCCCGCATGGCCCGCAAATACGCGGTGCCCATGGGGTCCTTGGGGGGCTTCACTGAGCATCCCTCGGCTGAGAGCCTTGTGACTGCCTCAGTGTTTAGGCGCACGGGCAGCTCTGCAGATACTGACCGCCCTCCGGACAAGGAGTCCAAAAATATGGACCACTCAGCCCGGAAGGTTTACGCGGCATCATCCCTAGGCCTTCATCAGGCTAGCTCAGCAGTGATCATGGCACACTTCTCTCACGCCCTTCTGGGGTCACTTGATGAAGTCCTCCCTCATCTCCCAGCAGACATGCAGACCACTGTCAAGCAGGTCCGGGACCAGGGCCGTGCTGTTACTAAACAACAGCTCCAGACGGCTCTGGACATTGGTGATTCCTGTGCCCGTTCACTAGCTGCCGCAGTAGCCACTCGCCGCAGGTCTTGGCTGAGGTTATCCTCTTTTCCTGCGGATACTCAGCACAAGCTAGCTGATGTGCCCTTCTTTGGCATCGACCTCTTCGGTCCGGGAGTGGCAGGTCATCTGCAGCACATTGAGCAGTCTAATGCCACCTTAGATGCCACCTCTGCTAAGGGTTCTTCGGGCAAGAACCAGCAGAAGCGCAAGAAGAAGTCCTTTCGGCATTCTTCCCCTGCAGTTAGACAGCCCTCCTTCCAGGGAGGTCAGCAACAGCAGCAGGCTCAAGCTTGGCGCCCTAGGCCCAAGCAAGGTCCCCACAGCCTCACAAAGGAGGCCGAGGTGCTGGTCCAGGTGCCTCCTCCTCCTCCAAGCCTGCACAGTGACGGGTCGGGGTGGCTCTCCCTACACCCATCACACCAGTTCTGGGTCCTCCGTGGGGTCCGCTCCGCCACTTTCTTTCCGCCTGGTCCGGTATCACTCGGACAGGTGGGTTCTGGAAGTGTCGGGCAGAGACTGCCCTCTAGAGTTCGAGCAGTACCCCCAGCCGGCCCGTGCCCCACGGGAGGAAAGGATCTCAGTTGGCGCCAGTCGTGCCCTTCGGGACGACATTGCTCAGCTCCTCCACAAGGAGGCGGTAGCTCCAGTGCGGATCCTCCTTCAGACCCAGGCTTCGTGTCCAGGTATTTCCTGGTGCCCAAGCGGACGGGGTTGGCGCCCGACCTGAATCGATACCTCAGGTTTCGCGACCTTCCAGATGGTAACTCTGGAACCAGATCATACCATCTCTGGAGTGAAACATGTGGTTCTGTTCACTGGATCTTCAGGACGCGCTTCTACCACGTCCCAATCCGTCCTGTCCCATCAGCGGTTCCTTCGCTCCAGGGTCGAAGGGACCCTGTACAAGTTCAGAGCCATGCTATTCGAGCCTGTCATCGGCCCCACAGGTCTTCACCAAATGCATTGCAATGGTGGCAGCCCATCTACGGCATCAAGGGGTTCGATTACTCCCTCATCTAGACGATTGGCTCCTGGGGTTCCTCCCTAGGAGGTGGAGAGGTCCAGGGACCTGACCTCCGAACCTGCTCCCACCTGGGCCTCCTTATCAACGAGGCCAAATCAGGACTCGTGCCCTCTCAGGTGATGGGCTTCATCGGGGCAGAGCTCGACTCTCGTCAAGCCAGAGCTCGGACCCCAGCGGACAGGGTGGAGGTTCTTTCCTCCTTTGCCCAATCATTTCTGGTTGGGCACTTGCGACCTGCCCGGGACTTCCTGCGCCTCCTGGGTTACATGGCGGCGTGCACCTCAGTGGTCCATTGGGCCAGATTGCACATGCGCCCCCTTCAATGGGAGCTGGCCACCCAGTGGTCTCAGCATCAGGGTCTCTTCGACCAGCTGGTTACTGTCACCCAGAGGGTGTGGGACGCTCTCCAATGGTGGACCATCCCGAGTCATTTGCAGGAAGGGATCCCACCCGGGCAGGTCGCCCTTACAACCAATGCCTTTCTCATGGGCTGGGGAGCCCACATGGTGGACAACAGAGCTCACGGTTTCTGGACCCCTGAGGAGTCCCGATGCCACATCAACCTGTTGGAGCTCAGAGCAGTCAGACTGGCACTGTCATCTTTCGCTCCTCAGCTCCGGGGTCAAGTGGTTCAAGTCCAGATGGACAATACCACGATCATGTACTGCCTCAACAAACAGGGCAGCACGCACTCCTGTCTGCTATGCAAGGAGGCGCTCCAGATCTGGACCTTCGTCAGCCAGCTGGAGGCAGATCTCCTTGCCATTCATGTGGCAGGGGTCTCGAACCAACTGGTGGATGCTCTCAGCCGCATAGGCCAGACATCCCACGAGTGGTCTCTCCATCCAGAGGTATCTTACAATCTGTTCTCCCATTGGGGCAAACCGTTGGTGGACCTGTTCGCCTCCAGGGAGAACACCAAGCTGCAGCTGTACCATGCCCGCCCCCCTCAGCAGGGCTCGCTGCAGGGGGATGCCTTTTCAAGGCTGTGGACCCCAGGCCTCCTTTACACCTTCCCTCCATTTCCCTTGATCCACAAGGTGTTACTCAAGGCGAGGAGGGACAAGGCGAAGGTGATTCTGATAGCCCCAGATTGGCCACGCCAGTTCTGGTATCCAGATCTCCTCAGCCTCAGCTGCAGGACCCCGGAGTGGCTTTGTACACGCCCGGACCTGATATCATTGAACCAGGGGAAGGTCTTCCACTCGGACCTTCAATCCCTACACCTCACAGCCTGATTCCTGAGCGGCTAGAGTTCCAGGCTCTGGGTCTTTCCGAGGATGTCTACACCGTGGTGGAAGCATCTCGAAAGGAATCGACCAGGAAATGTTATGCCTTCAAATGGAAAAGGTTTTCCATTTGGTGTCAGGGAAAGAGCCTGGACCCCTTATCCTGCTCGGTGGCTAACATTCTAGACTACCTTTGGTCCCTCTCCAAAGGGGGTCTTCGGTCATCGACCCTTAGGGTGCACCTGGCAGCCATCTCTGCTTACTGGGTGTGGGCCGGTCAGCTGACATTGGCACAGGAGACAGTAGTCGGGCACTTTTTCAAAGGCCTGGATCACATATCCCCTCCGGTGCATGAACCTCCACCTCTGTGGGATCTCTTGCTGGTTTTGGCAAAGCTCATGGGCAAGCCATTCGAGCCCATGCACAAGTGTGAGCTCTCGCACTTGTCGTGGAAGACTGCCTTCCTGGTGGCTATCACGTCAGCCAGAATGACAGGGGAGCTCCAGGCACTTTCGGTGGACTCCCCTTATCTGGTCTTTCACAGGGACAAAGTTGTCCTGCGCCCCCACCCGAAATTCCTTCCGAAGGTGGTGTCAGAGTTTCACCTTAACCAGGTGTTGACTCTGCCGGTATACTACCCTAACTACACCTCGGATGCCGAGTACAGGCTCCATACTCTGGACCTCAGACGCGCTCTCTCCTACTATAAGGAGAGGACAGCAGAAATTCGGGGAGAGGTTCGCCAGCTGTTTGTCACCTACGCTGAAGCCGCTTCTGGCAGACCTGCAGCCAAGTGGACTATTGCAAGATGAATCACATCATGCATAAGACTGTGTTACGAATTGGCGGGCAAGGAGCTTCCCAGAGGGATAAGAGCTCGTTCTACTCGCCATACTGCTGCTTCGGTGGCTGCTTCCAGGGACATCCCTATCCAGGAAATCTGTCAGGCTGCTACCTGGAAGTCAGCAAACACCTTCATTACCACATCGACTTGAGTCACGATGTGTAGAGGAACCTCCGGACAAACCTCTGCTGTTCTCTATTCTGTTATTTTTCTTTAAATCTACTGCAGTAGTACTAGTTTATTTCTATATTTATTTTTTTTCTTACTCTATCATTTATTTTCTACTGTAATAGGGTTGGCCTCCTATTATAGTACATTCCTGTCTGTTTTCTCTTTAGGATTTGTTCAGGAGGTGGAAAGTTCCCACACCTCACCAAATGAATGTCAGACTGTAAAAGGTAGACACTCGGTTTATACCCCCCCCCGTTGAACTCAGTATGTAGAGGTTAAAAGCTGGTCATTAGCTGTTTGGACCAGGATTAAAGCCAGTAAGGCTAAAAATATTAACTAAATGTAGCTGTGTTGGAATTATTGCTCATTAGAGCAAGGAGAGTGTTGCCTGACTCGCCCTGTGTCCCTGCTGCCTCACTGTCATTGGGCTGTGAGCGTCTTACAGAGACAACTAGACAGGTACAAGCAGGAAGTGAATAAAAACAAAACAAGAAATGACTCATAGCAAGTTCTTTCTACAGTTATCGTTTTCCCCTTTTCTTGTTCCAACCTGCACACAAGGACTGTGCCTGCCTGGTCTTTCAATGACCCAGTCCAGATAAAATAGAGCACGTTAGAAAGGGAACAAGAAAATAATTAAGTTTATAAGTTACCTGACAGAGGTGCTTAGGAAGGAACCCCTTCAGCTAGACTTCAGAGCAGCCTAAACAAAGCTAATATTTAAAGTGACAGTAGCAATTTAGGTCTAGTATTCATTATCAGTGTTATTGAAGGAGTTTTATTTTATAATGGAAACATTTCATTTTCTTTTTGGGTTAAAGGCTAAACCTTACCTGCCTAACACTCCACACATAGTTTCTACCTGTAGGAAGGCACTCATAGGACTGAACGCTCCTCTCTGTCCTGCTTTTATAGCAACATTCAGAAGGAGGTACTACATCAGAGGGAGGAGTCAGGGTGTTAAGGTGTCTCATTAGTATGCAGTTAAAATTATTATGATTTATACAAAATTTATAAAACTTTATTTGATTCAGCCAATCTAATGGACTTATAAATATGATACAATGCAACTAATTACCTCAGTTACCGCCCAAATGCATGTATCAGTGTAGATTAATTCCTTGTATTAGTATTAGGGGCGGAGTTAGTGTAACATGATGTCATCAAGTAAATACTATATAAAGACTTCAATTGAAGCCTGATTCAGATGGATGTTGGACACAGAGGATGGTGGTCCTGTTAGTCTGATGGGATCACCCTGTGTGAATTTTGTTTGATTTAAACTATGAAAGTTATTTTCCTTTCGTTGCTTCAGTGGATGAGTTTGTTTTGATTTGTAACAGAAATAAATCTTTAAAACACTAAGCCAGTGTGTTTTCTACAACTCGGAACTGTCTTGTGTTGCCACTTAACCCACACTTCCACAACGACGTGATGCTGGTTTTGGGGCCTCGGTTCTCCAATCTCTTTTTCCTAAGTAGGGGGTGTGCACCTTGCCTCCCTCCTCCCGGAGAACTGCTAGGAGTCTGCCAGACAGTGTGGATGAACAACATATCCACGCTCCTAGAAAAACAGGTTACTCACCTGTAACAGTAGTTCTAGGAGTGGTATATGTTGTTCATCCACACGCACCCACCTGACCTCCCCGGCTTAAGGCGCACAACCTTGCTTCCAGCGGGCTAGATCTGGCGTCATGGGGCGGAGCCGAGGTATTTACCACCCAGGTGGGTGGGAGGAGCCAGCTGAAGACTTCCGGCAAGATTTAAAGGGGAAAGGGACAATGCCAGACAGTGTGGATGAACAACATATACCACTCCTAGAACTACTGTTACAGGTGAGTAACCTGTTTTTTCTTTGGTCGAGGACTGTCAGATGGCCAGACAGACGCCACAGCAGCAAGGTAACAGCCAAGCACCGGTAAGGCATTCTCCAAGTTAAACTCCAAGTCTCATAAGAACTCTGGTGGGAGTAACAAATCTGTGTCCAAAGACTTTATTTGCTATAACTGTAATAAGCCAGGTCAAATTGCAAGAAATTGCCGTAAGAAGAGTGACACTGGAGCAGGTTTGTCCTTGGCAAATTGGGGCAAGTACTTAACAGATGTGAAGATAGGGGATAAGACTGTAAAGAGACTCATTGATTCGGGAAGCAGTCAGACCCTAGTGCATGTTGAAGTGCTGGGAAAACACTGTGCAAAAGGACCGGGTACCGGTGTCATCCGCATCCACTGGGACACTCGATACTATCCCACCACCCAAGTGACTCTGACCATTAAGGGTGGTTTAATAAATGAAAGTGGGATAGTATCTAAGTTACCTGTACCTGTAATTATTAAAATGACTGTCCAGGATTTACTGAATTAATCTCAGAGGAACTGAATCCTGCAGTTTCAGCAGCGGTGGTAACAAGAGCTCAGGCAAAGAAAAGTTCAAATGGTGGGGACACTTTTCCTTTCAGTGACTTTGATTTGGACTTGTTCTAGCACAGCTCAAAGATCTGGAGATCCAGAAAAGAAAGACGATGCTTGAAGAAACTGTGGCAACAAATGACTGATGGACATAGGGGGTTAACATATGAAAATGCTGAAACTAAACTGTTCACTGATTGTGGTTTTCTTTCAGAACAAGCAAACAATGTTTCTCTCCAGGGCTATTGTAAGCATCTGGGAGTGGAACCAAAACAGGGTGGACCAGTGTTTAAAAATGTAGTGGGTTACTGTACAGAGTTTCAGTTAAACCTCAGACACAGGAACAGACAGAACAACTGGTTATACCACTGAAGTGTAGAACAGAGTTGTCACAGATAGCACATGATAGTGCTATAGGTGGTCACTCAGGGAGGGACCGCACCCTTGCCAGATTACTGTATAGAATTTACTGGCCTGGAATTCATGAAGATGTTGCTACCTATTGTAATTCCTGTGCTGAGTGTCAGAAAGTAGCCCCAATCACTAGAAAAGACTAGGTGCCCCTACCCTTGATAGATGTGCCTTTTGAGAGAATTGCAATGGATGTGGTTGGTCTTTTAGACAAAAGTAAAAAGGGTAATACATTTATCCTGGTAGTATGCGACTATGCTACTCAATACCCAGAAGCAGTTCCCTGTACTGTCACAGTTTCAAAAGTTGCAGCAGAGCTTGCAAAAATTTTCAGCAGAGTGGGCATACCTAAAAGAAATTATTACTGATCAGGGTAGTAATTTTGGTGCTGCATTACTTAAGGAGCTGTACAGACTGCTAGGTATCACTGTCATGAGAACCTCCCCCTATCACCCTCAGACGGTCTTGTTGAGAGTTTTAACCAAACCCTAAAGCGCATGTTAAAAAGGTTTGTAAAAGGGGAAGGGAAAGACTGGGACCAATACTTGCCTTACCTACTTCTTGCTTACAGAGACGTGCCACAGGCATTGACAGGGTTTTCAGCATTTGAAATGATGTATGGTAGGCAGCCAAGAGGGCCACTGGATGCGATAAAAGAAACGTGGGAAGATAACCCCACTCAGAAACAATCTATAACGTCTTATATGTGTGCCCTAAGAAAGAAGCTGGCAAAATATGTTGAAATTGCCCATAGTAATTAGGAAGAGCCCAAAACCAGCAGAAGGTATATTATGACCATGGGGTAAAAGAAAAAGTTTTGAGCCAGGTGAAAAGGTCTTGCTACTGTTACCTACAACAGAAAACAAACTGTTAATGAAATAGCAAGGGCCTTGTAGAGTGCTTAGACGTACTGGCACCGTTACCTACAAGATTGAGACCCCTGACAGGAAAAATCCTAGTAAGATATACCATGCTAACCTCCTCAAGAAATGGGTCGTAAAAATGCCAAAAGCTGCTTTGCTAGTTTTACCAGAAACTGATCAAGAAGATATTAATGTAGCTTATGATAGACTGGAACCAACTGTAACTGCTGATGCTGTAAAGGTGAATGTTTCCTCAATCTCAGAAGAAACTGCAGAAATTCATAATTTGCTAAAGACATTTAACAGTACGTTTACCACAGTACCAAGCCGAGCAAAAGGGGTCGAGCATGTAATAGTGCCAAAGAATGCTCACCCTATTAGGCAAAAGACATACAAGTTACCAGAGCAGTTAAGAACTGACGTGGCTAAGGAAATACAAAAAATGAAAGAATTTGGTATCATAGAAGAGTCAAGGAGTGCTTGGTCATCTCCAATGGTAATTTTAAACAGAAAAGAATGGAGTGTTAGAATCTGCCTTGATTTTGGGAACCTTAATCAAGTGTCAGAATTTGACAGTTATCATGTGCCCAGAATAGATGATTTGGTGGACAGACTGGGGAGTGCAAAGTATATCAGTACCCTTGATCTCACCAAGGGTTACTGGCAAATCCTTCTAGCTAAAGAATCCAGAGATAAAACTGCATTTGCTACTCCTGTTGGATTCTATCAGTTCACCACCATGCCATTTGATTTATATGGTGCACCAGCTACATTCCAGCTGTACATGGATGTAATTGTATCACCTCACACTAGTTATTGTGCTGCATACCTGGATGATGTCATGGTGTACAGTCCAGACTGGAAAAGCCACCTGGAACACCTACAAGCAGTTATCCAAGCTATCAAAAATGCAGGTCTGACTATTAATCCTACCAAATGTGCATTGGGCATGCAGGAAACCAGATTTTTGGGCTATGTGTTGGGAAATGGAGAAGTTAAGCCAGTAATTTCTAAAATAGAACCTGTAGCTAACAGCCCTGTCCCTAAAACAAAGAAACATGTCAGGTCATTTTTAGGGCCAGCTGGTTATTATCAGAGATTTGTTCTTTGCAGAGTTAGCTACATCCCTTACTGATCTCATGAAAAAACAGTACCCAGATATGAAATGGACCCCAAAGAATGATGAAGCTTTTCAAGCCATTAAGGCTGCGTTATGTTCTGCCCCTGTTTGAAGAAGCCCAGACTTTGAGAAGCCATTTTTGTTACAAACAGATGCATCAGAGGTGGGTCTAGGTGCAGTCCTGAGTCAAAATATAGATGGGACAGAACATCCTACTCTGTACATAAGTAGGAAGTTGCACGACAGAGAAAAAAGGTACTCTACCATTGAAAAGGAATGTTTAGCAGCAAAGTGGGCCATGGAGTCCCATAAGTTTTATTCGCTGGGAACTGACTTTGTACTTGTAACAAATCACAATCCTTTCTTTTGGCTTAACCAAATGAAAGATAATTCCAGAATCACAAGGTGGTACCTGGCACAACAGCCATTTAAATTCAATGTGATACACAAATCTGGTAAAGAGAATAGCAATGCTGATTTTCTGTCAAGGTATTGATCAGGAATTGAGGGTTCTGAAGGTTAAAAAACAAATGTATGAGTTTAAACTTTACTGTTTGCTGTACTGTTATAGAAAAAAGGGCACTGCACATGTGCTTAATTTCTGAAAGTTAGAAGCGAATGCTAGTACAGAATTAATAGAAAGTTTTGGAAACCTGTTTGATAAAACAGGTTCCCTCTTAAGGAGGAAGAAGATCCTTCTCCACAAAGGAAGCCAAGTATGACTTTTCCTCGATTTATCACGTGCGACTAGACAACAGAGAAAGCAGTTTGATGTGTGTAAGGCAGTGCTACGGAAGTGGGGTTCTCATGGTCTAATCTTTCTGGTATGATTGAGAATCATGCACCGCAACAAGATCTTTCTCTTCTAGAGTCGGCAGAAGCTTTAAAGTGGTGCCAGAAACATGCCCTCTCAGAGGAGAGACTTAGAAAACAAGGACATTTCATCAGAAGAAGTTCTGTGAAGGGCTTGGTCATTCAGGATAAATCTTTAACCTCCTTTGATAAAAGGCTGAAGTGGGGGGGGGTCTCCCTTTCTTACAGAAAAATGTTGGTACTTATAAAACAAGCAAGCAAGCAAAGTGAAGCAAGTTTTATGTTGTTATTTTAGTTTTCAGCTGGTCTGGACTTTACATCTTGGACTTAGGTCATGTAACTAGCTCCTTTTCTCACCCCATTAAAGCCCTTCATGACAATGTAATAGTTTGAATGGTTCCCTTATTACTGAGGGAAGTTGTTCTTTTTCTGTTTTGATGTTATTTAGAGCAAGCGACTAATAGTTAAGAGAGTTATATCAGGGTTGAAGACTTGGTGAATTTTCTGTTTAGAATGAGCTCTGGAGATTTAAATTAGTGTACCTACTTTGATAGAGCATGGTATCTAATTCCCTATTATAGGGGAAAAACTGTGGACTTTACAATGTGGAATTGATTGTTATTTCAATAAACCATGTGGCTCATGGACTCTATCTTGCAGCAGTCAGATCACCAGATAGTGTTACTTATTTATGTGCTATACCTGGTTAAACAACTAAATAAAAAAATAAATAATAATTGTTATCCCTTTATAGAAGGTATCTTATTTCATTTAACAGACTTATTGAGTGTATTAAGAGGGTGGCACCCTCATTGTACTGTATATTTCTAATGTTGAATGATGGTGTCTTAACTGTATGTTTGTTTTATAAATGAATAAACATAAAGTTTAAAAAAAGAAAGCCAGGACTGCCATTAAAACAGCCAGACTGGCTCCAGCGCCCTCAAAGTGGTGGGAACTGCTGACATTTTGTAACAGACAGTCCTTTTGAGGTAAAGGCTGAGGAGCCTTTAATAAGAACCAAACTTCTCAGCTGCAAAGAAAACACAACAAAAGGCACAGGGCTTGAAAGCACTGAGTGCCACCCTCTGAAAACCCGACTGGTCCCACCTCAGCTGCCTGAGGTGGATACCGCCTGGCAGTAGGAGACATCTGGACCCAGTTTCACAATCAGTGGAAATCCATCTCAATGGACAAATGGAAATGGGTCCTAAGGATCATACAAGAGGGATACTCTCAGTTTCTCAGAGATCCCCACAGATCTTCACCCAAATGGCAGCTCAGTCTGTCTACTGCTCAGTCAGACCTCCTTACTTCCGAGATACTGGGCCTTCTGAAAAATAGGGCAGTAGAAGTGGTTCCAACGGGCAGAACAGAGCACGGGCTCTACTCCCATTACTTCCCTGTTCCAAAGAAGACAGGTGGTACGTGCCCAGTTCTGGACCTCAGGAAGTTGAACAAATTCCTGTTCTGGGAGAAGTTCAAGATGATCTCCTAGGAACTTCTTTACTGCTGATTTATCAGTACGACTGGTTGGCATCCTTGGACATGCAGGATGCCTACCAGCATGTCCCAGTGCACCCAGGTCACCACGGGTACCTCGACTTTGTGGCTCTGGATCAACACTACCAGTTCAGTGTCCTGTCCTTTGGGCTCACCTCGGTGCGTCAAGTCTTTATAAAGTGCTTTGCAGTTCTCGCGGCGCACCTCAGAAAACTTGGCATTCAAGTGTACCCATGCCTGGACGATTGGCTCCTGGCAAGCCCATACAGGCAGGAGACGCAAGAAGCAATCGCCACAGCTTCACAGTTCCTCACTTCCATGGGCGTGCTGCTGAATCTGGAGAAATCACAGCTTCAGCTCTCCCAGCAGTTCCTCTTAATAGGTGCACTCCTGGACACCTCCAGGGCAAGGGCTTTTCTTCTAGAGAACAGGAGAAATTACATTCTCCAGATGGCTCACTACATCAGGGAGAACAGCTCGGTTCGAGCGCTCTCGATGCAGAGGATGTTGGACCTTATGGCATCGTCCATCTTCACGATGCCTCTAGCCCGGCTCCACATGAGGACCACACAGTGGATGCTCAGCACTCAGTGGTCACCAACTACACACCTGCAGTCCTTCCACATAAAAGTGACGGAGCCCCTGTTAAGATTGCTGACATGGTGGACACAGGAAGACAAGCTTCTTCAAGGTCTACCCTTTGCTCCATTGGAGTCTCAGACCACCATCACCATGGATGCATCTCTGATCGGTTGGGGGGCCCACTGTCAAGACCTTCACACTCAGGGAGTGTGGAGCCAGGTGGACTCTCATTTACACATAAATGTCTTAGAGATGAGAACCGTCCTGTATGCTGTCCGATCGCTGGAGGATGTCCACTGTCACAGAGTAATTCTCCTTTAGATGGACAACAAGGCTGTGATGTATTACATCAACAAGCAGGGCGGGCCGGCCTGCTGGCGCAGCAGTTGGATTTCTACTTGTGACACCAGCGACCCAAGTTCGGGAATGAGCTCAGGTCGCTGGAGGGCCAGCCAGATGGAGACAGCTTGAGCATCCCGCGACTGCTTGTTGTCTTCAGGGAGGGAGGGAGGGATGCGACCCAATGTTGGGCAACCACTGATGGAGGCCAGGGGTAGGGCAACATGGCAGGGTCATTACTGGGAGGTGCGTGGAAGACGTCGGCTCTTGCCTTGACCTCCGGGACGTCATGCACCACAAGGAAATCTGGGAAAATCACTGCTGGCCACCGGATGACGGCTCTCTGTTCCTGAGTGCCTCCAGTGCTCTCCCCAGGGCCTCCTGTTCCTCGGGCAGCATCCTGCACCCTAGAAGTATGTGCTGGGGCTATCCCTCTCCCCGTGCATTCCCCTCGGAGGAGGACCCGCCAACAAGGGATACGCTAGGATATCCAGGATCGGCGTCTGAGGTCAGAGAAGGGCTAGGTAAGGACAGTGGGGCTGGGAGACATGTAGAGCCTGAAGGAGTGGGGACCAGTGAGCACGGGGGTGGGAAAAAACAAGCAGGGCAGAGTACACTCCATACCCTCTGTGCCACGGCGTGAGGGTGTGGGAGTGGTGCCTCAACATGATGCCTTGATTCGGGCCATCTACCTGCCAGAAATTCAAACCGACCTAGTGGATCCTCAGCAGGACAGAGGTGGATCCACACAAATGGTCGCTCACTCCAGATGTCGTGCAGTCGCTATTTGACAAGTGGGGCAATCCGGACCTGGACCTTTTTGCGTCCCCACTCAACACAAAACTGCCTCTATTCTGCTCCAGAAATCTAGAATCTGGCATTTTCTGTCAGGATGCATTCACACTGCGGTGGACAAGATGCTATCTGTACGCATTTCCTCCTCCTCCCTTTAATTCAGAGGGTGCTGCTCAAACTAGAGGCACAGGGGGCAGGATGATCTCATTGCACTGTTCTGGCATCGGCAGATATGGTTTCCATTGATCAACAGGTTGTCGGAGGTCTCTCCGAGACAACTTCCTCTATGAACGGACCTCCTGATGCAGGGACCCCGATCCATCCCAACCTGCATTCCATTCCTCTCCACGCATGGCTCCTGAGGAGACAGAGGTGCATAGGTTTAAGGTCTCTCAGAGCATCACAGAAATCCTCTTGGCAGCACATGAGCCTTCCACTAGGAAAACTTACATGGTGAAATAGAAGCAGTTTTCTATTTGGTGCATGCAAAGTCCATATTGGACCCATTTTCTTGCTCACCAAATAAAGTATTAGAGTACCTCTTAGACCTGTCAAATGACTGCAGTACTCGAAGGTGAAGGTACACTTTTGCACGATTTCAACCTGCCATGAGCCGGTACAGAACATGTCACTGACTCAGTTACCTCTAGTCAAAAGATTCCTCAAGGATATCCTACACACTAGGCTCCCAGTCAGAAAACTGGTGGCCACGTGGATATCAGTTTCATGCTAGACATGCTCACCCATAAGCCTTTTGAGCCCCTAGCAACTCTACATCGACAGCACAAAAAGATTCGCAAATCCAAGCAACTTTTCATGTCTTTCGGCATGGGCCGACTAGGTCAGCCTGTTGCCATTAGATGCATTTCTGCATGGGTGGTGGCATGTCTTTGTCACTACTTATCAATGGTGCAGGTCAAGTTGGAAGGCCGGGTTTATGCCCTCTCTACCAGAGCGGATCGGCATCTCTGGCAGAGATTCATAATGTACCCATTGGAGACATTTGCAATGCAGCACTTGGAGCTTGGTGCACACCTTTGTGAACCACTGCGCCTGGATGTCCATACCAGACAGCACATTCCTTCGGCAGGACAATCCTTAATTCTGTCCGCATGAGCTCTGTCTCCTGCCACCCTGCTCGAGGGATTGTTTTTAGCTTCGCGCTCTCCCATTAGCGTGAATGAGTGGTGGAGACTTTTAGTCCAGGAAGATATGGAAATTACATACCTACTGTAATTTTGATGATCTTGGACGAAGTCTGCACCACTCATTCACACACCCACCCACCCACCATCCCCGAGCTCACACATCCTGTTTCTGGTCTTCACTCCTTGTTGGCTTAGTCTGTGAGGATGTTGTTGAGTTGACCCTTCTTACGTGGGTCATCTGAGCTATCTTATGCCCAGATTAGGTTAGTTACGCTGCACCTCCTCTGTCAAAAAGGCACTGAGGCAGTTGGAGGGTCGACGCTGAGATAGCCTATATGGGCGTGAGGCAGTTTTTCGGCATCGTGCATGCGTGGTCCTGTCTTGGCACCAACCCTCCTGAAGATTGTTGGCTCACACTGGGTCCTAGCACCTCTGACATAGTCCCATTAGTGTGAATGAATGGTGGAGACTTCATCCAAGAAGATCAAGAATTATGGTAGGTACATAATTTCCATTTATGCACCACATCCAGTCCATTATGGACTGGGAAACAGAGGAGCCGGACCCGGAGAGATGCGGGTTGGCACAGTACCTCCAGCAGCGTGATGCCCTTCCTGTGGTAGTGCCCTCTTGATCGAATCCTATGAGGATGTCACCAGGGCAATGTGGTACCACCTTCCACCACTCCTCCACTGCCCAAAAAGGCAGACTCCTTTACCGTGCCTCAGCGGGCAAGCCCTTTCTGGGACTCACCCTAAGGCAGATTCTGTGGTCATTCACACAGCACATGACCATACTAAGAAGCCTAAACACCTTAGTACTCTCCCTCAGACCATGAGTCTAAGCAGTTGGACCACCTTGGCTAACGGGTCTTTGCCTTTACCACCCTGGCTATTCGGGCCATAAACTATCTGGCCCACATGGTCCAATACCAAAATGTAATTTAGGACCAAGCCTGAGATTTGGTGCAAACTCTACCCGAGGACCCCACCAAATCGCAGCTTGCCCAGGTGATGAAGTCAGGCTCAGACGTTGATAGCCACCTTCTTTGAGCCACTTATGGTGCAGTAGATGCCTCAGGACACGGGGTAGCTGCTGCAGTTTGTCTTAGCACGTTCTTGGCTCAGGTTTCCAACTTTGCCTTGAATGTGCAAGCCAGCATTTTGGATGCCCCTTCGGGGTCTGTCCTTTGGGGGATGTCCAGGACATCATCTCTACCCTGCAGGAGTCTGGGCAGGCCTTCAAGTCGGTCCACTCACTCTATCACACCCAGTCTAGAGTGAGCCAGCATCAGCCCTTTCGCAGGTCCTCTCGTAAGCAGTCTCAGACCCAGTCTGCCAAGGGTCAACACAAGTGCAAGGCCCCAGCGGCCCCTGTTGGTGCCACTGCCAGAGCATCCAGGGCCCCCAGGGACCCCCTGCCTGCCCCCACTTCCTGACTCCTTGGCCGACCCCTCCCCACTGGCTGAGAACCTGAAGGAGGCGGTCGGGAGTCAGTTCTCCCTCCACCTTGAAAGTTGGCAGGGAGTCACCACAGATAACTGGGGGCTCCAGATCATAGAACACGGTCACTTTCTGGAGTTCCTAGGCGCCACCAAAAACCTTATGGTTCCCACCACATCCCCCCACCCCCAAAACCTATCTCTGGTTTGGGAGGAAATTCAGACTCTTCAAAAGAGCCATAGAGCCCATCCCTCTGGCTCAATGGGAAGGGATTTTACTCCACTTCTTTCTTATCCCCAAAAGATTGGGATCTTGACCTGTCTTGGACCTGAGCCATCTGAATCTGTACATCAAGTAAAAGTGCTTCAGCATGGTCACCCTTCAGGGACTGTAACCCCTTTTTGCACCAGGGGGACTTGCTCTGTTCCCTGGATGTGCAGGATGCCTAGCTGTACATTCAAGTCTTTCCTGCCCATCGCCGCTTCCTTCAGTTTCCACTTTCTCTAGGGAGCCCATTATCAGTTTCGGGCCTCCATTGTGACCTTCCTCAGCTCCCCCACCAGGTATGTACCAAATCAAATCAAATCTTTATTTATTCAGGCGATCATCATTGAGCAAGGCTCATTTACAAGATGGACCTGATAAGGTCAAGGTTCGAGTTGGTGCACAGCAATTACATCACATACTTATGAGACAGTTATACATACAGAAACAAGAAAATGTTATTTATAACACAATAATATACAGAGAATTCACATGTTAAAGCTTGGCAAGAGAAAGTCAAACTAACATCTACAATATGTACAATACATATGTATCACAATGAGGGCCATGACAGTCACTCACATAATGAGTACAAGGATGGTGAAGGGAATATTGGGTGCCATATACTGGCGGTGTCTGGCTGGAAGGAATATGCCATATGTGATTGGAATAAGGTTTTGTGGGATGACTATTCTATCTCTAGCGGTAGCAACTGCATTTCTCTGTGAAGAAGGCTGTACAGTGTTGCTTGAAGGATGTAAATGGAATGATAATGGACAGTTTTAGGGATTTTTATAGGGTGTTCCATGCTATGGCTAGAGAGTAGCTGATTGCTGCCCTCCCTATTTTGGTGTTGACTTTGGGCAATTTGAGCAGGATGATATTGTTGCTTCTTAGGGCATAGGAGCTGGGAGTGGTCAGGTTGAAGCAGTCCAAGATATAGCGTGGGAGTTTTTTGATAAAGCTCTGTAGATCCATAGAGCTGCATTTCTGCTCCTCCTGACATGAAGGAAACCCATCCAACTGAATCATAGAGAGAACAATGGTGAGTATTATATGGCAGGTCTGTAATGAACCTTATTGCTCTATGGTATAAGGTATCCAACTTTTGAAGGTAGGGGTGGAGCAGTGACTATAGAGGAAGTCTCGTGGTCAATGACTGATAGAAAGATGGCCTGGACTAATCTCATCTTTGAATCTCTATTAAGGAAGGGTTTTAATCTGTAGAGGAGGCCAAGCCTTAGGCGAAGCTTTTCAGCAGTTGTTCTAGATGCTGAGTAAAGTCAAGTCTGTTGTCAATCCACACACCTAGGTATTTGAAATTTCAACATACTCAGATTTTCCAAGTATAGTGCATATCTGGGGAGACTGATTGAAGAGGATGTGTTGGTGGAGTTTTGGGTTGTGAACATCATTGCTTTGGTTTTCTTTGCATTTAGCAGAAGCTTTTCTCGAAGCTGATGTTGTAACAGGAGAATTCTGCTTGTAGGATTTCATGAGCAACTTTAGGTGAAGGGTTGCTGACATACAGTACAGTGTCATCAGCAAAGAGATATACTGAGGACTTGGTAAGGGTTGAATCAATTTTATTTATATAAATGGCAAAAGGATAGGACCCAGAATAGAGCCTTGGGGACTCCTCTTGACAGTGGTCTTAATGGGGAGAGGTCACCTTCAGCTTTTACCTGCTGTGATCTACCGGAGAGGTAGCATCTGAACCACTTAGGGAGGATGGATCTAGGCCAATGGAGTGTAGGGATGAGAGTAGCAGTTCAGGGTCCACAGTGTCGAATGCTTTGCTCAGGTCCAGGAATACTGCACAGACATTGTTTTTTATCCAGTTCGGTTTGCCAATCATTGGTGACCTTGGCTAATGCAGTGATAGTGCTATGTTTGGCCCTGAATCCAGATTGAGCTGGATTTAATAGATTAGCATTGTCCAGATATTCCCTTAACTGAATACTCACTAATTTCTCCAGCATCTTGGATAACACAGGTAGGATGGAAATGGGCCTGTAGTTATTAAGATCCATAGGGTCACCTGATTTTAGAAGGGGACCACTTGGGCTATCTTCCACAGCGTGGAATAGAGCCAGAGTTTAGGAAAGGTTAAAGAGGTGAGTTAGGGGACTGCAAGCACATGACATGAATCTTTAGAAAGAATGGGTCCAGAAGATCTGCTCCTGCACTTTTTGGTATCTAGATGCCATAATAGATCCTCAACTTGTTTCAACAGTATAGGTTTGAAGCTAAAGGAGGAGTCAACTCTTTGTTCACCAGTATAGTAGGACTAAATGATCCCTTAATAGGTTAGCTGGGGAGGAGTCAAAGGCAAGGCCAGCTGTTGTGAAGTGGTTGTTGAATGCATCCAGGATTTCCAATGTGCCAGTAATGGGACCATAGTTACTGTGTAAGGGGTTGTTAACATCCTGGCCCATCATCCCCTTGATGGTGCCCCCAAAATCTAGCAGTATTATGGTAGGAGGAGTCGAGCTGGGCCAGGTAGTAGCAGCCTTTGCATCCCTAACTTTCCTAGTGCATTTATTCCTGGCTTTCCTAAAGATCATCCAGTCCATGATATTCTTAGTTTTTCTTGCTACTTTCCAAAGTTTATCTCTGTCCAGCAGTGCAGCTTTGAGGTCAGCTGTAAACCAGCGACAGGATTTGTTTTTATTCAGATACTAGAGATTGGGGCATGGGTGTTAGGGCATTTAATATAATGCTATTTAGCACCTGCTGAGCTTTTCTACAGAATGTGCAAGATAGAACTTTTCCAGTGTGGAAGTAGGCTAGATCATGCAGATATCCTTCAATATTGATGTTTTTCTTGGATCTCCTCATGAGGAATTTTGCAGGATCTGTTTTAATGCTGTTGGATCTTAGCCCTAGGAGCACTCCAGCATGTGTGAATAGATGTGGTTTACTCACTAGTATGATGTCAAGTAGAGTACTGTTACTACTATTCCTTGCATTTAGTCTTGTTGGTTCATTAATTAACTGTGTGAGCCCATAGGTGTCACAGAATGATACCAGAGGTGTAGCTGCCTGGGTGAGCCAGTTGAAATTCAGGACCCCTATGATAATGACTTCTTCAGTACAGGACTTGACCAGGTTTCCCAGGTGGGATAAGAGCTTGTGTTCAGCAGAGGGGGGTCTGTAGTGTGTCGGGATACCAATTAGCAGTTTGATGACTAGGCTTAGTGGGGATCTATATACCCAGTAGTGGGGCCTTGTCTGAGACATATATGTGGTGATATGTGTAACTTTATGGTGATTGTACCACTGTAGTCGATGCAGCAATGGCAAGACATATATGAGGTATGGGTGTCAGCCAAGGGGATATTCAGAGAAACTAGGTGGGTTGACCACTTTAGATTGTATAATAGGGTCATCTTCATTGTGGAACCCTATGGCTATTAGTGACAGCAGTATCAGTAGCAAGCTCCCCATTCTGAGGGGGATATTGATAGTTGGCAATAGGGAGTAGCGAAGTTGCTGATTGGTTGGGTCAGCAAGCTGGTGTGACTGTCTATTGGTTTAGAGAAAAGTGCTGTGGGTGGGGAAGAGATTTCGGCTGGAAGATGCCTATAAATTAACACACAGGAAGGGGGAAGAGGCGGGTGGGCAAACATTTTGCGCCTTTCGACTGCTTCCTTGCTGTTCCTCCGGCCTTGTGGTTCCCAAGTTCGGCTAGGTGCATGACCGCCCGCTGGTGGAGGCGAAGCCCGAGCGCTCAGCTGGTTGCTGTGGGCTGAAGGAAGCAGGCTGGAGAGAGACAGAGAGGAGGGTGCAGCAATTAATAAAGGCAGTAGCAAGCCTTTTCTGTATCACTGACCAAATCTGCACTACAAAGACTGTGGAGGGGGTCCTGTAGGCGCCTCAGCGTCTGGCCCACCTTACATATTCAGACAAGGAGCTGCAATTACTTTAAAGAGCAGTAAAACAGTAGTTTCCCTTACAATACAATAGTGGATAACAGCACTTTTTGATGATTACACATATAAAACTAGAAGGAGAGTGGCGCCTCAGCGTCTGGCCTACTGCTAACAGAGTCCAGCAGAATTCAACAGAATCAACAGCAGTTGCCCTCTATAGATGTCTCACCAGAGTGGAAGCAGCTCTTCTGGGAAACTTGCAGTAGAACACCAGGGAAGAGTAAAAGACAAAAAGAAAAACAAATTTTCAAGTCCCACACAGATTTCAGCAATGCAAACTGAGCCAGTGTAAGTCAATGGGGCAGGAGAGCCAATCGGCTGCTGTGCCTGGTGGAGCACTCGCTTACCGATTGGCTGCGCCTTTTCCGACTGCTCCCTCGCTGTTCCTCCCGGCCTTGTGGTTCCCAAGTTCGGCTAGGTGCCGCCGACCGCCCGCTGGCGGAGCGAAGCCCCGGCGCTCAGCTGGTTGCTGTGACTGGCAGTGGTAGCTGCCACATTGAGGAGGCAGGGCTTCTATGTTTTTCCCTACCTGGATGACTGGCTGCTTGAAGTCCCCTCCAGGGACTGCTTAGTTCAAACGCTGGAATCAACCTTCAGTCTTTTCCAGGCCTTGAGGATCACCATAAATATGCTGAAGTCCTGCCTCTCTCCTTGGCAGTGCCTCCAGTACATAGGGGTGGTCCTGGACACCAGTCAGGGCAAGGCCTTTTGCCTGAGGACAGAGCAGAGCGACTGATGGTGCAGGCCTGTCTGGTTTCCTCCAGTCGGCAGGTCCCAGCCAGGGTCTTCCCTCGACTTCTGGGCCACATGGTGGTGACAGTTGCCATGGTCTCCTTGGCCCGTCTTCATATGCAGGTTCCTCAGTGGACCTCCAGGGTCCAGTGGGACCAGCATACTGACAATCTGGATCTATTGGTCTTGGTCTCCGACGCAGTCTGGAGTGCCCTGTCATGGTGGCTGGTCCCAGCCAACCTCCTTCAGGGAGTCTTATTTTGGCTCCTGACCCCCAAACAGGTTCTCACAACAGACGCATCTGGCCTGGGCTGGGGTGCCCATCTGGTCGAGCACCAGACCCCAGGTTACTTGGACGGAAGTGGAGCAGAGTCTTCGCATCAACGTCATGGAGATGCGGGCAATTGTTTACGCCCTACAGTCCTTTCAGACTCATCTCCTCCCCGTTCCACTGCTGGTACAGACGGACATCGTGTGTGGTGTACTACATCAACAAGCCGGGGGGGGGGGTGCCATTCTTACCTCCTGTGTCGGAAGGTAATGAGAGTCTGGTTTTGGGACATCAAGTGTAGTCTGGAGCTCTTGGCCGTGCATGTACTAGGTGCTCAGAACGTCTTGGCCAACAGTCTCAGCTGCTCCAGCTCACAGGCTCACAGACAAGAACTTCTAACCTCTGTGGTTGAAGATCTCTTTGACAGGTGGGTCCATCTAGAGTTAGACCTCTCGCATCCCCATTCAATGCAAGACTGCGCTTTATTGCTTGATCGATCCAGGCCTGGAGTCTTCTGGCAAGATACGTAGTCCCTCTCTTGGAAGGGGAGGTTTCTGTATGCCTTTCCTCCCTTCCCACTCTTGTAGAGGGTTCTCCTCAAGCTCCAATTGAAAGTAGCAAAGATGATTCTCATAGCTCCTTTCTGGCCATACCAGATTTGATTTCCCCTGCTACAACAACTAGCAATGGAACCTCTGATGCCCTTGTCCCCGTGTACTGGCTTGCTGTCCCAGGACTAGGGCACCCTGGTCCATCTGTACCTCAAGTCCCTGCATCTCCATGCGTGGCTCCTGCAGACCTAGCTATTGCCTGCTTCAGAGTATCCTTTAGGGTCGCTGATGTCTTGGTGGTGGCCAGGAAGCCCTCTACCAGGGCCACTTATGCTATGAAATGGAAGCGCGTCTCCATTTGGGTCACTGCGCACCATTTGGATCCTTTCACCTGCCTGGTGAATTAGGTGTTGGAGTATCTCATTTCAGATTCAGGCTTGGGGTACTCCTCCCTTAAGGTGCACCTTTCCGCCATCTCTGCATACCATACACCTGTAGAGGGCAAAGCTGTCGCTCAGCTCAAGGTGTCCTGCACATTCCTGAGGGGCATTTTGCATTTGAAACCTCCGATTCTGGACCTGGTCCCTCCATGGGACCTCAAATTTATGTTGGAGAAATTTACTTTCCCTCCCTTTGAACCAGTCGCGAGTTGTGAGCTGTGATTTCTGTCGTGGAAGGTGCTATTTTTAGTTGCTGTTACTTCTGCTTGAAGGATTTCTGAGCTACAGGCTCTCATGTGTAAGGAGCCTGATTTGTTTTTTTCACAAAGACAGGGTGTCTTTGCATACTAATCCTAAGTTTTTACCTAAGGTTGTGTTGGAGTTTACTTCAAATCAATCCATCCACCTGCCAGTTTATTGTCCTGAGTATTCTAATCAGGCAGAGGTGTTGCTCCATACTTTGGATGTTCACAGAATGTTTCGGTATTACACGAACCACACCAAGTCTTTGAGGAAAACTGACCAGTTGTTTGTTTCATTCGCCCTCAAGAGAGAGGGCGCTCCTGTTTCCAAACAGTATTTGTCTAAGTGGTTAGCTAATTGCATTGTTTATTGCTACCATAGTACAGCAAACCCCTGCTGGGGTGGTCAAGAGAGCCATTCCACCAGGGGTATGGCTGCCTCCACAGCTGCTTCAGAAATGTGTCTGCTGCTGCTGCTATCTGTGCAGCTGCCACCTGGAGTTCTGTCCACACTTCACCAAGCATTACAGTCTGGACATCACCTCTAAGCAGAGGGCCACTTTCAGCCTGGCAGTTCTTCAGGGCCTTCTGTCATGAGCTCTTGGCTGCTGACTTCTCCTCCTCCCAGTGGTGTCACCCTGGTGAGCCTTAGTACCGCTTGGGACTCAGTCCTGTCGGTGCGGCCTGCTGCAAGAGCCTTCCTCAAAGTAAGATAGTACAGTCATGTAAGAACTTACGTAACAATAGATCTTCAAGAGCGCTCTTGCAGCAGGCCCTGCTTTCCCTCCTCCTTCTCCCTGCTACTCTTTGTTTCTCACACTGCTTCTGCCTTTCTCTTGGCTCTCAGAAAACCTCGTCGGTTCTCCTTTAACTGCCCGTATGGGGTCTCTGGCTGGAGAACTGAGGTAGGTGTGGGGGACCGCCCACCTATATAGGCTAGGCTGATGTCAGCTGACTGACATCGGCAGTGGGCGGTCCCCCATGGTAGACCGCTAGCTAGGAGCTTTCCGTATGGTCCTGGCGCCTGGCTGCTTAGTCCTATTGGTGTGGCCTGCTGCAAGAGCTTCTCTTAAAGATCTACTGTTATGGTAAGTTCTTACGTAACTGTACATCTTCCTGGCCATAAAGTCTCCACCACTCATTCACACTAATGGGAGTACACCGGAGGCGCTAGGACCCAGCGGGAGCCAAACTTTTTCAAAAGGGCCAGCACTGAGATGGAGCTGCGAGCAAGCGGCACTGCAGGCTAGGCTCGCGTGGATTAGACTCTCTCAGCATCGACCCTCCAACCGCCTCAGTTCCTTTTTTCCTGCCGTCGAATGTGCTTCAGTGACAACATTGTTCGCCCGCCAGGAGTCAAGCTTCAAACTTGCAGCTTAGTTTTCAGTTTTATTATTTTGTATTTTATCATGAAAAGTACTGATTACATTTAATAAAATTACTTTTGTACAGGAAGAAATCTTCAGGCAGCCATGAGTGGGGCAGGTGGTGAGAGAGACTTAAATGAAAGCTGTTCATTCAGCCGGGCTGGGTCTGGTCCACCGCCCTCTGCGGAGGGGGGGGTCTGACAATGGACAGTCCAGTGCCCAGGGGATGGGCGGTCCCCTGAAAGCATAAAAAGAAACGGTCCCATTCACGGCACCGTTAGATCACAGAGGCACAAGGTTGGAAGTCTGATGCTTAGGACCCAAAGCATCAGCGGTTAGCTAAACATCTGGACTTCCCAGAAACAAGTCCGGTTCTCACTCCCTCATGGCTGGAACCTCTCGAGGAGTAGTCCTCTACCATGTGGCAAAGGCCCCCCTCTATGCCGGCTATGGCCAGAAAGGCTGACCGGGTATACAGGACGCCAGAGGGTAAAGATCACTTCAGCATACATCCTAAGGCTGACTCGGTGGTAATTACTGCAGCCCATGGGAGGTCTGCCAAGCCGAAGCACCTCATTACCTTTCCTGTCAACATGGAATCCAGGCAGTTGGACCAGTTCAGGAGGAAGTTTTACTCATCCTCTACACTAGCTGTTCGTGCACTCAACTATGTGTCCACATACTAGTGTACCAGAAGTCTTTGCTCCACCAGCTTGAGCCCATAGTCGAGGCCTTCCCAGACTCAGAGGCTAAGTCCATCTTGACTAGTACCCTTAGGTCCGCTAAGGTGGCTGGACGTCATTCTCTAAGAGCCACCTACGATGCGGTGGATTCCTCCACTAGAGGCACAGCCACGGCAGTTAGCCTCCGCAGATTCTCTTGGCTAAGAGTTTCTGGTCTAGCCCTGATGTTCAGGACACTATTCAGGATTCCCTCTTCAGAGGCTCTGTCCTGTTTGGCGGAGATGCCCAGGACATTATTACGAGCCTTCAGGACAAAGGCACTGCTCTTGGTTGGTACACACTATGCACTGCCCGAAACCTCAGCCTAGACGTCACTTTCATTGGCAAAATAGGTGTGTGACGAAAGCACAACAGACTCCCAGGCATCAGTTCAAATGCAGGGCTCCCAACACTGCCGTCACCCCTCCAGCCAAAACCCAGAGGGCTTCAGGGGCGGTCCTCCCTAAGCCCTCCTCCCACTCTTGACTCGCTGCCCGCTTTCTCTCCTTCTCATCTTCCAGAGGAACAAGTGGGCAGAAGGTTTGCAAGGCATCTTGTAGACTGGGTGTCCATTACCACCGATGCTTGGGTACTTCAGCTAATAAAGCTTGGTCACAGTCAAGAGTTTTGTGAAAAACACCAAACAAACCGCCAGGGTTTCCCAGTACCCACAGGTGCACATCTGTCAGTTATGGGAGGAGATCACAGTTCTTCTTCGGAAATAAGTCATAGAGCCTGTGCCAGCAAATCAGATGGGCAAGGGATTTTACTCCCACTTCTTTCTGGTTCCAAAGAAGACAGGGGATCTGCGCCTGATCCTAGACCTCAGTACCCTAAACCTCTTCATAGAATACAAGAGGTTTCGGATGCTGACACTGTAAAGTCTGCTGCCTCTACTGTCACAAGGACAGTGGCTTTGTGCCCTGGACATGCAGGATGCATACCTGCACATCTCAGTATTCCGTCCTCATCGCAGATTCCTCCGGTTCTCTTTCCAAGGGGAGCATTACCGATTCAAAGCCCTTCCCTTTGGCCTGTCCTCCACAGGTTTTTACCAAATGCCTAGCAGTGGTGGCAGGGGCCCTGAGGAGCCAAGGGGCCTATGTCTTCCTCTAACCTCGATGATTGGCTACTGGCAGCCCCGTCGAAGGAGGTATTGGAGTCTTCCCTATCAGCTACCCTGCACCTTTTCAAGCACTTGGGTATTACGGTCAACTACCCCAAATCGCAGCTTGCTCCTTCTCAGCAACTGCAGTTTATTGGGGCAGTTCTGGACACACTCCAAGGTATGGCCTTCCTCCCCCCGGACAGGGTAGAGACTCTGCAGAGGCAAGCTCGGCTGCTAGCCTCCAACAGACACATTTCAGCCAGAGCAGTTCTTCACCTTCTCAGTCTCATGGCAGCGGCTATCCCCACAGTTCCCTTGGCCAGGCTCCACATGCGCATTTCGCAGTAGATGCTCAGGTCTCAATGGGATCAGAGGGAGGACGACTTAGGCAGTCCGGTCCTAGTCTCCGACCCGATGCAGAAAGACCTGCAGTGGTGGCAGAACTCCAGCAACCTTGCACTAGGAGCTACTTTCCAAGCCCCTCTGTACTCGCAGATCCTGACGACAGATGCGTCGGGTACAGGATGGGGAACCCATCTAAGAATTCATAGGACCCAGGGCCTGTGGTCACCTGCCGAACTACACTTGCACATAAATGTGCTCAAGATGAGAGCAGATCTTTATGCTCTTCAGGCTTTCCAGCACATGCTTCAGAAGGACACATTGTTGATCCAGTCAGACGTGTGTAGTGTGGTCTATCAACAAGCAGGGGGGCACTCACTCATATCCTCTTTGCAGGGAAGCGATACGGGTCTGGAATTAGGCTGTCCTGAACAGGGTTCACCTTCTGACAGTTCACGTGCCAGACTGGCAGAATGGTCTCACAGACGGTGTCAGCTACACCAGGGTAAGAGTGCACGAATGGGAGCTAAAGCAGGAGATAGTGAATCACATCTTGACCTTTAGGGTCATCCAGACATGGATCTGTTTGCAGCCCAATCAAGCATAAAACTTCCAAAGTTTTGTTCGCACGATCCCGTTCATGGTGCTTTCTGGCAAGGCGCTGTTGCTTTGTTGGACAGGGAGATTTCTGTACGTGTTCCCTCCGTTTCTAGTTTTCAGAAAGTGCTGATCAAGCTACAGACAGAAGGAGCCCGAATGATTCTGGTAACTCCATTTTGGCCTCGACAAACCTGGTTTCCGCTGCTTCAGCAGTTGGCAGCAGCATCCCCACTCCCTCTACCACTTTGTCACAATCTCCTGACCCAGAAAGGGGGCACGTGGTCCATCCAGGGCTGAAATCCCTTCATCTGCATGCGTGACTCCTCAAAACATAATCACTTCCAGGTTTGGAGTTTCCTCTAGGGTAGCTAAGGTTTTGGTAGAGGCCAGAAAGCCTTTTACCAGAACTGCATATGCCATGAAATGGAAGAGCTTCTCCATTTGGGCCACCTCGAAAGGTTGGGACCCTTTTTCGTGTCCCATTCCACAGGTCATGGAGTATCTTCTTCACCTTTTGGACTTGGGCTTGAGCTATTCCTCGCTGAAGGTGCATCTAGCAGCCATCTCTGCCTGCCATATTTTACTGGAGGGCAAGACTGGCTTAAGTTGGAGGTGTCTAAAATCTTCCTAAAAGGAATCCTGCATCTGAAACCCCCTATGCGTAACCCCGCTTCACCGTGGGACCTTAATTTTATTTTGGAAAAATTTACCTTGCCTCCATTTGAACTGGCAAGCACATGTGATATGCATTTTTTGTCTTAGAAAATGCTCTTTTTAGTTGCGGTTACTTCAACTCGAAGAATTTCCAAGCTTCAGGCCCTGATGTGTAAGGAGTCTTATTTGATCTTCCATAGAGACTGGGTGGCTCTGCGCAATAATCCTAAGTTTCTGCTGAAAGTTGTTTCAGAGACCATCTTGAATCAATCTCTTCAGCTGCTGGTATATTACCCTGAGCATTCTAATCGGGGAGGCAATTCTGCATACATTAGGCGTTCACAGAATGTTACGTTATTACACAAATAGGACAAAGATGTCGAAAATCAGACCAACCTTTTGTTTCCTTACGCACAAAGAGAGAGGCGGCAGTTTCCAAACAATGCCTTTCCAAATGGTTGGTTAACTGCATCTGTTTTTGTTACCAGAAGTATGGTATGGTCCTTCAGGGCAGGTTAAAGGACACTCTACCAGGGGTATGGCTGCCTTGACAGCCTGTTTCAGGAATATATCTGCCACAGAGATTTGCATGGCTGCTACTTGGAGTTAGGTCCACACTTTCACCAGACACTACAGTTTGGACATTACCTCTAGGCGCAGGGCTGGTTTCCAGCTAGCAGTCCTTCAGGGACTCCTGTCCTAGGTTTTGGGCTAATTTTAACCTCTCTTAAGATTCTTTTCTGTCCCTCGGATTTACTGCTTGGGACTCAGTCCTACAAGTGATCACCTACAAGAGCCCTCTTGAAATAAGTACAGTTACGTAGAACTTACCATAACAGTAGATCTTTGAGAGAGGCTCTGCAGTAAGGTAACCTTTACCCCTCCCTCCTTCCCCTTTTTAGTCTTTAGCTCCTTTTCCTTTAAGCCTTTCAGGACTACAGGAGCCTCTTTCCCATTCTCCTGTCATGACTTTTAGTGGGTCTCTGGCGGGAGAACTGGAGGGCAGATGTGGGGACCGCCCACTATATAGGGTCACGCTGACGTCCGTCACATGACATCGGGTGGGCGGTCCGTCAGACACTGCTAGCAAAAGTTTCCGTGTGGTCCTGACGCCAGGGGGCGCAGTCCTACAAGTAATTACCTGCTGCAAGAACCTCTCTTGATGATCTACTGTTCAAACAACATGAAGTCTTGCTGTATTCTGACATATGCAGTGATGTCCAACCTTTGAACTGCCCCAGAGATGAAAGAGTTAACTTTCCATGCCAGGCATGGAACGCTGAGCTCGAGCTCGGTTGAGACTCTGTCTGTTGCTGTTTGAACTCAAACCATCAGATTCTTTACTCCGCCTCACTGAACAGTCGCTCCGGAGATTTCTCCTTTGCTCGCTTCAAGTTTGTCGGTTAAAGTGCCGTTTTCCTCGGTTTTTGACCGAATTTAATCCGTTAACCTGTCGGTTCAGTCTCTGTCTGTGGTATCGTGAGTACTAGATAGGTTTATTTTCTTGTTCTTCTGTGTGGAACTTGTAAACGTGGGACCGGTTCGGTTTGAACCGATCAGGTTTGTTCAGAAAGTTTATTCTTCTTTTAGAGTGTGGTAACCGGTCCTTATCGGTTCTAAAAAAAATGGATTTCATTACGGTTTTTTCCATGACCTGTAACACAGTCAGGAACCGATAAGGGTGTCTTGCCTGGCGGATTGCCGAAAAAAGAGTAAGTTTTGTTAGGACTGGCCATGTCTGAGAAACCCAAAAGAAAACCGGCCCACTGGGTTTCAACACTGTAGTGTGTGTGGGGAAGCCTTTGCTAAGGCTGACCCCCACACCACCTGTGTTTATTGTCTGGGGTTTGACCACCTCGATTCAGACTGCCAGATTTGCAAGAATTTTCCTGCAGCTACCCTGGAAAAGAGAGTTGGTAGGCTCAGGGAAAGGGAGGCCAAGAAGTCCGCTGACCTGGATGGCCAGCCGGTTCGGTTCCAACGAACCAGAAGATGCCCTCTGACCAGGCGAAACTTCTTCCGGCAAGGAAGAACCGACTCTGAAGAGTGAGTTCGATTAAAAAAGAAAAGAGGATAAATCAGCCGGTGCGGATCCACAACTTCTTTCTCCGACCGCTGATGAAATAGCCAAAGCGATAAGGATTGTTCAATCGCTAACTCCGGTTCCAACCGAACCGGCACCATTGGGAAGGGGCTCGGTTCGGTCGGTTCCCCCGGTTCCAGATTATAATTTAGAAGATTTCTATGAACTGGAGGAGGAGGAAGGAGTGTATGAGGATAGTGATGGTGATTACGAAAGTCTGGATGTGCCCATTGACCCGGACATCTCCCCAGACAGACCTTCAGGGGTTTCTCCTCCTAGGCTTTCTGAGTCCCCTTCCCATTTTATGTTCTACAAAAAAGTGGCTGAAACTCTTCAGCTTCCTATGGAAGAAGCTGTGAACGACCAGGAAGAGCCTGACTATGTTGAAATGATGGATATCCCAGAGTCTAGGAGGCTGTCTATCCCTTCTTTGGGAAACAGACAATAAAATTTTAAAGACTCCTAATTCTATACCTCCTGTGGACAAGAGAATGGACAAGAGGTATACTCTCTCAGGTTCGAATACGGAGTTCCTTACCCAGCAATGCAGCCATGTTGGGGTAGTGCAGGCTGCTGCCTGTGATAAAGCAAATATACCCTTGGCTTCCACCCCCAGATAAGGACTCCAGGAGGATTGATGCCATGGCAAAGAAACAGTACATGGCAGCATCCTTGGGACTCAGGCAGGCTAATTATATGGCCTATACAGCTAGATATCAGAAATCTAGATGGGACACTGTAATGGCCTTAGCTAAACAGGTCCATGGCCAGCTTGCCAAGGAGCTGGAGCAGGTGGCTGCGGATGGTATTGAGGCATCCAAGGTGCAATTCCATGCTGCTGTGGACTCCAATGATGTTTCATCTAGAGTCATGGCTACATCTGTGGCCCTTCGTAGGATGGCTTGGCTCAGATGTACTAGCCTATCTCAGGATACCCAGACTAAGCCCATGGATTTTCCTGTTGTGGGTAATTCTCTGTTTGGGGAGCAAACAGAGAACTACATGAAGAAAATAGATGAATACAGGACCACCTATAGGAGTGCTCAGGCCAAGGAAAGGCAAGCCACTCCCCAGAGGCAGTATTCCAGGGGCAGGGGCAGGCCTTTTCATAGGCCTTTCTACCAAGCCCAGGCCTCCTCTTCTGCCTTTGCCCAGAGGGGGTTCTTCAGAGGGAGAGGCAGACGGGGTACAAGCAGGCCTGCTTCCACCCCTCAGCGTAAAGCCCCTGCCAAACAGGCACCCTGATGGGTTTGCCAGGGCAGATTCTCCACCACCGGTAGGGGACAGGCTGGCTTACTTTGTCCAGGACTGGATGTCTTTAACATCAGACAAATGGGTCCTGGAAGTAGTAAGCCAGGGACTGATTCTCAGCTTCAAAAATTACCAAAGATGAGAACCAGATCCTTTCCACCTGCTAGTCCTTCAGAGGCACTTGCCCTAGAGGCAGAGGTCTCTTCCCTCTTGGCTCTGAGAGCCATAGAGAGGTTCCATCCCTACACAGGGAAAGGATTATACTCAGGTACTTCCTAACCCCCAAAAAGACAGGAGAATGGCGGCCCATCCTGGATCTCAGATATTTAAACAAGCACCTTTTAAAGCCAAAGTTCAAAATGGTGACTCTGGGAATAATTCTACCCTCTCTAAGGCCAGGGGACTGGCTAGTTTCCCTGGACCTCAAGGATGCCTGTTTCCATATTCTCATCAGAAGCTCCCACCGAAAGTACCTCAGGTTCGAGCTGCCCTCAGGCCATTACCAATTCAGAGCAATGCCCTTCGGACTAACTTCTGCTCCAAGGGTGTTCACAAAATGCCTGGCAGTAGTGGTTGCCTTCTTAAGGAGAAAAAAGATCTCCATCTTTCCATACCTGGACAACTGGCTCATAGTAGGCCAGTCTCCAGACCAAGTCAAGTCACACCTACAGATAACTCAGCAACTGCTCACTTCTCTAGGTTTCCTTCTGAATCTTTCAAAGTCAGTTCTTGAGCCTGTGCAGCTCCTCACCTTCATAGGGGCAGAGCTGGATATAGTAAAGGCAAGAGCCTTCCTTCCCCTGGACAGGGCAAGGACCCTTATCTCACTGGCCTCTTCATTCACCCTCCAGGTGTCTCGACCAGCAAGGCATTTTCTGCAGCTCCTGGGACACATGGCTGCCTCTACAGCAGTGGTCTAGGGAGCAAGATTTCAAATGAGGGACATCCAGTTCCATCTGAGAGCCTTCTGGTCTCAGAAAAAGGATCCTCTGACCAAACTAATCCCAGTGACTCGAACCCTGATCCAGGCGTTACAGTGGTGGCAGGATCAGGACAATCTAAGACAGGGAGTTCCTTTTGTCACTCCGTCTCATTCTCTAATCCTTACTACAGATGCCTCCCTCTTGGGGTGGGGAGCCCACTTGGGGACCTGGCCACCCAAGGGTTGTGGTCTCCTCAGGAATCTCTGCTTCACATCAATCTATTAGAACTCAGAGCAGTGTTTCTAGCACTTCAAGTTTTTCAAGTCTGTTCAGAACAAAGTAGTTCAGATCAGGACAGACAATACCACCACAATGTGGTATATCAACAAGCAAGGGGGCACTCGGTCTACGGCCTTGTGCACAGAGGCAATGAAGTTGTGGTCTCTGGCCTATTCCCTGAACAGCCTCTCTTACAGCAGTGCACCTCCCAGGGAAGGACAATGTCCTGGCAGATGCTCTCAGCAGGATATCTCAGGGCCATCACGAATGGTCCCTGGATCCCCTGATTTTGAAGGTGATCTTCTCCAGATGGGGCACCCCACAGATAGATCTTTTTGCAGCCCCAGACAATCACCAACTTCCTCTCTTTTGCTACAGGCCCCCAGTGTTGGGCTCAGTCCCCCTGGATGCCCTAGTTCTTAATTGGGAAGGGAAGTTCCTGTATGCTTTTCCCCCCTTCCCTCTCCTGTTCAAGGTGCTAGTCAAAATCAGGTCTCAATCCTGCAAGGTCATTCTGATTGCTCCAGACTGGGCCAGACAGCCCTGGTACTCTCTCTTGTTGTCCTTAGCAGTCCACCTTCCCCCTGTCTCTTCCCAGGAATTACAACCTGTTAACATGTGCTCAGGGGAGGGTTTGGTATCCGAATCTCAAATCTTTCAATCTCAAGGCCTGGCTCTTGAGGAGTTAGAGTTTGCTGATTTGCACCTCTCTCAGGGTGTTCTGGATATCTTAAAGGCTTCTCAAAAGCCTTCCGCCAGAAACACTTAACAATTCCAAGTGGAAAAGATTTACTATATGGTGCTCTGGGAAGCATATTTCTCCAGAGTCTGCTGGCCTGCCCACAGTCCTTGACTATATGGTTCATCTTAATAGCTTGGGACTCAGACCAGCTACACTAAGAGTGCATCTGGCAGCTGTCTCTGCCTTCCTCTCAGCGGGCAAGCACTCTTCCCTTTCAGCTCATCCTGTATTTTCAGAATTTTTCAAGGGATTGCTGCATACCAATCCTCCCTTCAGGGACCCTGCCCCTACTTGGGACTTTAATGTTTGCATTGCTCAGCTTATGCAATCCCTTTGGAGCCTTTATCCTCAGCAGAGCTTAAGTACTTGACTTGGAAAACTGTTTTCTTGGTGGCCATCACTTCTGCCAGGCGCATAAGTGAGTTACAGCCCTGTCAGTGGAACCTGATTGTATCTCTTTCCATAGAGATAAGGTGGTCCTCAGGACTAATAGGAAGTTTTTGCCTAAGGTGGTTTCAGATTTCCACCTTAACTAGTCTGTCTCTTCCTATTTTCTTCACTGACCATTCCTCTTCTGGGGAGAGGAGGCTGCACAGTTTGGATGTGAAAAGGGCCCTTAGCTACTACATAGAGCGCACCAAAGGTCACAGGTTTGACTCCCTCCAGCTGTTCCTCACTTATGGTGAGGCTGGTAAGGAAAAACCTGCCACTAAGAGATCTATTGCCAGGTGGATTATCTCTTGCATTCAATTTTGCTATGAGAAACTAGGTAGGATCCCACCCTCAGGCCTGAAGGCTCACTCTACCAGAGGTACAGCTGCTTCCCTGGCTGCTGCCAGGAATATTCCTATCTTAGAGATTTGTCAAGCAGCCACCTGGAAAACAGTACATACTTTTACCAAGCATTACTCTCTGGATATCCAGGCTAGGAATGATGCTCGGTTTGGCACAGCAGTGCTTCAGAGCCTATTTCCAAAGTCGGTTCTGTCCCTCCTCCATGGAGGTACTGCTTGGTAGTCTGCATATGTCAGAATACAGCAAGACGTCTTGTTGTTTGAAGAAAAAATTACTCACCTTAGTAATGTTGTTTCTTCTAAGTCAAAATCAGGTCTAGGCCAAGCACAGCAGTGCTTCAGAGCCTATTTCCAAAGTAGGTTCTGTCCCTCCTCCATGGAGGTACTGCTTGGTAGTCTGCATATGTCAGAATACAGCAAGACGTCTTGTTGTTTGAAGAAAAAATTACTCACCTTAGTAATGTTGTTTCTTCTAATGGAGTCTTGCTGTATTCTGACCTCCCCTCTCAGAACCTGGGTTTTGGGATGTGGGTGGGCAGTAGCAGTGTTGGCACTCGGGAGGTGCCCCCACTCCTTCTTTTCTCACCCCTTTAGTTTGGGTGTGTGGGTGTTTTTTTTTTTTTTTTTTTGGGGCGGTTCCTGACTTGAGTCTTTGTTTTGGGACCAAAAAATCTTTTTATTATATTTAGTAGCCAGTTGGCTAGTGTAAGTTTACAGTTTCCACACAGGACACCCAGTGAGTATAGCTCGTAAAGATCTGACGGTTTGAGTTAAAATAGCAACAGACAGAGTCTCAACCGAGCTCGAGCTCAACGTTCCATGCCTGGCATGGAAAGTTAACTCTTTCATCTCCGGGGCAGTTCAAAGGTTGGACATCACTGCATATGTCAGAACACAGCAAGACTCCATTAGAAGAAACAACATTACTAAGGTGAGTAATTTTTTCTTACGATAAGTTCTTGCGTAACTGTACTTTCCGCTGCCTTGACCAGGAATGCGGGGGGTTGGGGGCTAAGGGGATCGAAGGGGGCACTGTAAGAGGCTATGTGGTGTGAGGGGAACATGTTGGCCGTCATCCTGGCAGGCGATTTTCTACTTTTCTGGGATCTCACCCACCTTCCACAATTGTACAGCTGTAGTGGTGTCCTGGGAACGGGGACGTTCGGCAGTGTGGTGAGACTCATGCCGCCTAGAATGCCTCCACAGCCGGGCAGGCGATTTTCCACTTTTCCACCCCATGCACCCTAGTCTTCCACAATTGTACGGCTGCAGTGGTGTCCTGGGGGCAGGAACATTCAGCAGTGTGTTGAGGCTCACGCTGCCTCCACCAGCCACCTCTAGGAGCAACCCATCAGGCAGTCCACTATGGCCTCCGTCATCTCCCCCCCCCCCCAGGAGGGAAGCATTCAAAGGACGCTCTGACTCCCTTTCCGCTGGTCTCCGCCTCCTGACGTCAGGCTTGGAGCATGAACCCGGTTCACCAGCATGCCAGATTGATGCCCCATTGCTGGGGCCATGGAGCCAGCTTGTTTATTTTATTTTCATTATGTTTTTTTTTTTATTTAAGGCATGTTAAGTCATAATTTAAAATCAAAGTGAGTTAGTGACGGTGAGGTAGTAAAATTACATTTTGCATTTCCTAGCTTCAGCTTTTGCAGAATTAGCAATTAGCGGCTTTCTGAGAGGAATGGATTATGGACCAGATATAGGTGGTGGAAAGCTTGCTCTAAATGTAAAATGACTATTTGGTATTCAGATTGGTTCCAACTAGGTATTCAACAGAATGTGAATAGTTGGAGTATGCCACTATTTATGTACAAAGCGGATGTGATGCGAATATTCATCCCATTCCCTACTATTAGTGTCAGGCAGGTCACTAGCTCTTTAAGGGGTATGCCCTTGCTAGAGGTTTGCAAGGCTGCCTTATGGTCTACGGTACTCGCTTTCACCTCTTACTACTGTCTGGACATCTGAACTAGAAGGGATGCCAGGGTTGGTACATCTGTGCTTCAGAACCATTTTTCTAAGCAGCTTCTAGACCTTTCTCTCAAGTACCACTTAGATTCTGCTGTTTGTGTAATGTCACAGATACACTCATTGCTAGGAAAACAATCATTTGTCAATGCCAGCGTTAAACTTGCAGGTATTTGCAGTGGTATTTGGCATTGGACATGGCTTAAAAATTAGTGATAAAGAAGTCAAGCATTTGTCAATGCGAATGTTGCCTTCTATGTGCTGTTTAGGTATTTGGAAGTCATTGGAGTGCAAATATTGAAAATTCGAACTTCTGACGTTACGTAGGAACTGCATAGCATGCGCTTGTAAAACAGTCATTTTAGGAATTTTTTCAGCAAATTTTCAACATAGCCATTTTAAGACCTCTGCTCATGAACAGTGTCACTGTGATTTTCTTAATGTGTCCCATACATTGATTTACACACCGACTGCACCATTGTATGCGCTACATGGGCAGAAACACGCTTTGGTCAGGATGTGAAAATCACAGCTGTACTACTCATAAGGAGGTGTGGTAAAATGGCAATTTTGAAAATCTGGAGGAAATATTGAAAATTCACAAACCTCAGACGTCGCGTAGGAACTGCGCTAATGCGCGCCAAAAAACAGTCATTGTAGGAATTTTTCACCAAATTTTCAACATAGCCATTTAAGACCCTCTGCTAATGAACAGTGTCACTGTGATTTTCTTAATGTGTCCCATACATTGATTTCGTACACCGACTGCGCCATTGTGCGCTACATGGGCGGAAACACATTTTGGGCAGGATGTGAAAAATGACAGCTGTACTGCTCATGAGGAGGTGTGGTAAAATGGCAATGTTGAAAATCTGGAGTGAAAATATTGAAAATTTGCGAACTTACGAGCCTGCGTAGGAACTGCGCAATGCTCGCTCGCAAAACAGTCATTTTTTGGAATTTTTGCACCAAATTTTCAACATAGGGTTTTTGGGACCCCTTCTCATGAGCAATGTCACTGTCATGGCGTTATTCGGGCCCAAAAGGGTGATTTCGCGCAGTGACTGAGAAATCACCACAGATGACTCTCACAATGACAGTGACATCATTCATGAGAAGGGGTCCCAAAACCCCATGTTGAAAATTTGGTGCAAAATTCCAAAAATGCCTGAGATATGCAATAAAGTTGAAAACCCCTATCTATCCCATTATACAGCTTACTGGCATTTCCTCAGTTCGCGGTCGGCTTTGAAGAGTGCAGATGTGTTCCCGGTCCACGAAGATCGTCGTGCCAAGCTCCTGAGGGTAACTATGGGGTGGGGGTGGGGAGGCAGGAGTGGGTTGTGGGAGGGGGCTGGGAGGAAGCTGTGGGACCGTTTTTGATTTACAGGTTTAAAAAAAAAGACTATGTGGGGCGTTTGCCACGCTGGGTGGAGCTCCCAGCATGGCAAGTATCAAAGGATGGCTGGGGGCCGTGAGCCGGCGGGGATTGGGCACCCCGTCGGCAGGCGGCGGGACATTCCTAGCTGGGGTGGGCTCCCAGCGTGGCAAGAGGTAGGCGGCGTGGCGCGGTGCTGTATATGACAGCGGTGGTTTCTTTGAAGAGACCACCACCGCTGTCATACATAAGCACCGTCCGATGGTGCAGGGCGGCCACAGCCTGCTCAATGGAGCAGGGGATTGCAGGGAGGGCACACCTCCAAAGTGTCCCCATTCTCCAAGACGTTAGATTGCGCATGCGCAGCGTAATGCGTAAAATGACTCACCGTAGTAGTGATGTTTCTTCCAGAGGGTGTATCTGTGATTCATACCGCCCCTCCATCCCCAGAACCTGCATAAAAAGGTTCTTCAGGTCAAATCAGATCAAATGTTTTTAAAACTTTTCTGGCTTGACATTTTACAGTTTCAAGCTGCAGTTTTGCAATTTTTAATATGGTGATTTTTATTTGTTATTGTATTTACATTTTATAATACATAGCACAGTAGTGGAATGGTCACTGCTCCTTTCTGCTCTTCAGCTATAAACCTGCGTTGGAATGCTAGGGGAGCATAACCACACTGCAGAGTTTTCATATTAACATTCTAAAGTTATATTCTGTGCAGCATCTTGGGGTGAGATGCTGATATTTGTAGCCCTGTCAATTCTCTGCTCTGTAGCATGATTTTCAGAGCAAAATTTGAATTAAAATCAGTAAGCATGATTTGCATTTACATAAACATTGGTTTAAAACGTTTTTAGGGACTGTTCAAGCCCAGGTCCAGCGTAGTCTTGAGTCTGTTTTAAAACATTTTAAACCAAAAATTCTTGCAGCCTAAACAGTAATGTGAACCATGCTCCACTCAATACAAAGAAAAAGTTAAAAGTAACTTATAACAGTATCGTTTTAAACATTTTAGTGTAGTTAAACCATGTTCAGACACGCTTTGCCAGGTAGTCTGGACACATTACTATAGTCTGATAAAACATATTCAACAAGCATTTGTCAATGCCGAATGTTGATTGCTTATATGTGCTGTTTTAGGTATTTGGAAGTGAAAGTTCCATGCCTAAGAACTGTCATGTGTCACCCCAAGACATCCACTGTGTCTTTCTATTCAGTATTCACTGAAGAGGGAGGGCAAGGGCCACAGCAGTACAGCAGTTGCAAAGGCTATAGGCCGTTAGCCTCACTTCATTAGTGGGAAGGTCATGGAGACACTGGTTAAAGAAAGGGTAGGGCATGTAGAAGCCATCGGAGCCCAGGACCATAGGCAACATGGATTCACAGTGGGAGGTCATGTCAGACAAATCTGGTTGATCTCTTTGACTGGGTGACAAAGGAAGTAAATCAGGGTGGGCAGTGGACAATGCTTACCTTGATGTAAGCAAAGGCTTTGACATCGACTGACTAGCTGAGTAGGCTGGCCATGGGGAAAGAGGTGGTAAACTGGGTAACAGACAGGAGGCAGAGTGGTGGTAAATGGGGTGCAGTTTGGGGAGAGGGGTGACCAGTGGGTGCCGAGGATTGGTCCTGGGGCCAGTCCTTTTCAGTGTCTTCATTAGTGACATTGCAGAAGGGCTGAAGGAAAGGTCTGCCTGTTTGCAGATGACACCAAGATCTGTAAGACAGTGGATACCCCAGAGGGGGTGGAGAAAATGAGGAGGGGCCTGGGGAGGTTTGAGAAATGGTCTGAGAACTGGCAACTGAAGTTTAATTCACAAAAGTGCAAAATGATGCACCTGGGACACAGAAACCCTGGGGAAAGGTACAGGATGGGTGGGGGTTGCTGACAGTCACAAAAAAGGAAAGGGACCTGGGGGGTTGTTATTTCAGATGACCTGAAAATGTCAAAGTGGTAAGGCAGCTGGGAGGGCCAGTGACATGCTGGGTTGCATAGGCAGGGGTATCACCAGCATAAGGAGGGAGGTAGTGATGCCATTATATAAAACCATGGTCAGGCTTCACATGGAGTACTGTGTGCAGTTCTGGAGGTTGCACCTTCGTTAGGATATTAACAGGCTGGAGATGGTCCAGAGAAGGGCGAATGAGATGGTACAGAGTTTGCAACACAAGACTTGTGAGGAGAAATTAAGGGATCTCAATATGTACTGAGTGGAAGAGAGGAGGGAAAGAGGGGATAGGATAGAAACATTCAGGTACCTCAAGGGTATAAATATAACTACTGAGAAGCAGGAGACAGCTGCTATAGGGATATGTGCCAGCTTCTGTGTGATATTCTTTTGTTCTTATAAATCTGTAATCTCCAGTATTTCAGTAACCACATGACCACACTGCCTTCTGTAGGCAGTTTTATGCTGGTTGATGCCTGGTGTCAGATGGCAGACAGAGGGATCACCAGATTGTGTTGCTGTTTCAGCAACTTCTAGGAGTGTTCTTTTACTGGTATGCATTTTGGAAAGCTGGTGAAGGTCTCACAATTTTTATTATGATTGTATCTCCTTATATCTGTCCCCTTTGGTCCTCCCATCCACACACCCCAACATTCATCAGTGGCCACAGCTGCAGCCGCCTTCTTACCAAGATGGTGGGTGAGAAACAGAAACATGGAATTTGACGGCACATAAGGACCGCTTGGTCCACCTAGTCTACCCATTTCCCTACCTGATGGATAAGCTGCAGATTCTAGTTAAAACAGCTTACTTCCTCCTACCACCCAGTAGTACTGCCTTATGTCTGTCTGTGAGCAGCTTCCTTCAGAGTCTGTGAAGTCTGACGTCTTTCAGTGCTGCTTATTGGTCATCTTCCAAAACAGGGGAGGCACTGCCAGCTGAAAAGTAACTCAGGACAAGCAGGTTTCAAAGTGGGGAAGAAATGGAGTGAGCAAGAATGAAGTACTGATTCGGATGCGGCGTCGATTTTAAGATCAGCATACTGGTGTGGACACTGCAAACAGAACCCCAGCTCTTTAAGCAGCCTTATGAAGAGTAAAGGCTTCTCGAAACACTGGGGTTGCGTTTCTTGTACTGTAAGTGGGCTGCATCTAATTCGGTAATTTGCTGTACCTTACATCTGGATGTATGGTAGGGCCAACTTTAAATAAACACTGCACCTGAATTAACACATGATGCCACAGAAACATAGAATTTGTCAGCAGAAGAGGACTGCTCAGCCCATCCAGTCTGCCCAAGTGTTCTCTACCTACTTGTAACTCCTGCCTGTATATGTTACTGCATGTCTTATTCTGCCTGCGTCCATCTGGACCTCCTTGTGAATGAGCTTACTTAATGGAATTTTTTCTGCAATGAACTTGAACCTACTCCACTTCCATAGCCCTATTGATCTCAGTTGACCCCCTCCTTCCCCTTTTTCTAATATACCCCTGTGTTTATCCCATGCATGCTTCATGCCCCCTACCATTTTAGGTTCCACCACTTCTCCTGGCAGTCTGTTTAAGGCGTCTACTACCCTTTCAGTAAAGAAATATTTCTTCACATCTATCCTGAAAGCCCCCCAGCTTCATTGTATGTCCCTTGGTTTGGGTGCCCATCCTCATTTGAAGGAAACTCCCCAACTGTACCCTCTTTACCCCTGTGAGGTACTTTGTAGGTCTTGATCATGTCACTTCTCGCCCTCCTCTCTTCCAGAGTGTACATGTTGAGATTCTTCAGCCTTTCGTTGTAGGGATTCCTGTGAAAATTCTGAACCATTTTAGTTGCCCTCCTCTGTTAAACCTCCACCTTATGTCCTTTCTGAAGTGTGGACTCTAAAACTGGACACAGTACTGCAGCTGGGGGTATACCATGGAGTGAGACAGTGGCAGCACAACATCCCTCCTCCTACTGGAGATGCCACTCCTTATGCACCCCAGAATCCAATTTGCCCTGCCCATAGCCTCGTGACACTGTACTGCCATCTTGAGGTCCTCTGATATAATAACCTCAAGGACCCTTTCATGTCTATGAGTATCAGTACCTACCCCATCTTATACCCAGCATCGGGGTTCCTATACCCTAGGTACATGATTTGACACTTGTTGGCATTGAACTAAGTACATAGAAAATGGAATTGATTTGGAATAAATTGCAGGCTTTTAAGCAGCTTTTCGGGGAGAGTGTGTGTGTGTGGGCTCTGCTACTGTAACTATTTGCTTTTGATTTGGTATAATGTGCGAACATACTAACCCTGCTCCCCACTCCATGTGCTATATCAGAGATAAAGAGCCCAATTAGCATTGGGCCAAGCATTGAGCCCTGTGGCAACCCGCTTGTCACTGCTCTGGGTACCGAGAGCTACCCCATCACCACCACACTCTGCACCCTCCCCTGTAACCAGTTCTCTATCCATTTAGTCAGACCACCTTCCGGTAGTCCGCACCCTTTCTCCTACTTATTCTTACTGGGTGGTGGTGCCTTCTGTATTACACTCAGACCACTCTGCCTGCCCCCTTCCAGGGTTACTACACCTCCACCTTTACCTATATGTAGGGCGATTAGCTCATCAGGCTCCCCTGTCTGTACCTTTCTGCCAACCTCAGTCTTTTGACGACCCCCCCCCCATTTGTTTAAATCCATCTTAGTAGAGATATACCCCTCTAATCCTGACTTTTTTATTTTTATTTATTTATTTATTTATTTATTTATTTATTTCATATTTTCTCACAGGGCTATGGTCGGCTTGGTCATTCCGTCTGACCACCTCCCCAGCCCTGCCCCTGACATCAGGCCAACCTGCTCCCTCACGGATTACCCCGTGCTGGGGTGGTGAGGAGCTTCCAGGTCAATCCACTGGAGCAGGATCCGGTTGAGGGCGCCATTGGCGGGCGGGGGGGGGTCAGAAGCTCATGCTGCCTGACCATAGCCCACTCTCCTCCCTTTAAGGGTGAGGCGTGCAGTGACGCCAGGCACAGTGTGCCAACGCCTGCAACGCTACACCACCCTTTACTACACCACTGTAGTATCATCCGCGGTCATCACCAGGGTCCGCTACAGAGCGGTGGGTCCCTGGATCCCACCCCAGGATAGGAGAGCAGTCCTCCAGACGCTCAGTCCTATCCCTCCCTTGCCAACCGTTGGCGGTCCAGGCTTGCGTCTGAACCCAGGTCACCAGCATGGCATGAGGTGTGGCATCCAGCGCCTCAACCCTCAGTGCCAGTGGCCCGGCAGCAATGCTGCCTTTAATACTCCACTCCCCTTCCTGCTCCAGTGTACCCTGTCCCCTGCACTAACCCACAATGTTTCATGTGGCACCAATCCCTTAGCCACTTGAACTCCTCAAGCCTACCCTTCCTCCCCATGCTTGCACATGGTACCAGCAGTACCTCCAAGAATACCACCGACTTCCCCAACCCTTCACACTGCCTGTCCAAGTACTGAAACCTCCCCCTCACTACTTCTACAGTGTCCCCCGCCAAGTCGTTTGTACCCACATGCAACAGTAAATGAGTTTCTTCCTCCTCCCCTTGCTGTTTGAGGCAGTGCCTGTCCTGCCCTCCTGCAATCAGCCTAGGGACAGCTTCAACCCCAAATATGGCTGTGCCTTTCCCCTTTCTGCCCGTCTCACCCATTTCAGTATAGAATCCCCAGGATGAGTACCCCCTGCCCCTTACCCCTTTCCTTCTAATGCCTTCCACCACCCCAGTATTACGTTCTTCCCTGTCCCTTACCCCAGCCAACTGCTCCTCTGTGACTTCTGTATCTGTGCCCCCTACTTTCCGCCTCACCCCTTTTCTCTGCCTTATTCCGCCCATCCTCCTTGAACCCCTTCCCAGCCTGACTACTTCCTACTAGGCTTCCCATGTCGACCTCCCCTCCTCCCCTGCTGATTTCCAACCCCTCTCCTATCCCCACTGTTGTCGATTTAGAGCCCCCATTCCCTTCTACCCCGATAGTGATGCCCCTCCCATCCTTCCCCCTTCCCGTAGCCTTCTCTCCTCCGGTCACCACCGCCTCCTTCCTTACTAGCCCCTTCTACCCTTTTGTTATCGCCATCTCTTCCCTACCTGTTGCCACCCCTCATGCCCACTGTCCTCCCCTTCAGTATAATTTCCTGCTCCCCTCTCTGTCCGATAGCAGAGTTCCAAATCTATTCTAGTCGATACCTGTCCTACAGCTCTTCCCCATCAGTTCCCCCTCTAGTTGTTCCCCTCCTGCCCCTGGTCCCGCCCCTACCTGGAGCCATCTGCTCTCTCCCTGCTACTTCGTGGTCTCTTCCTCCCCATCAGTAGGTCCCCACCCTGCCTCAGGCACCCCTTCAGTCTCCTCTCTTTTCTGCTCAGCGCCTCTGATATTGAGGTCAGTTTCAGTCATAGTTATTCTTCCTCTATCCCTTTGCCATCCCTAATCTTCCCTTGTCAATCTTCACCATTTCATTACTGCTTGGGTTAGTGCGGAGGCGCTTCTTCTCTGAGTTTTTTTGAGTCGGCTCCAGCGGCCGCCCTCGAAGTGGCCGCACTGCGTCATGCGTGAGGGCCGTTAGGTGCCGTGAACTCCCTCCTCATCTCACAGTTCTGTTTCTCCCACCGTCAAGGCTGCCTGCTGCGCGGTAGTTTAACTTCTAGGCCTTCTCGTCCTCAAGCCAGACTCTCGTATTCGTTTTTGCTCGATGCGGTCTCGGTAAGACCATTTCTTTATTTCTGTCAGCGGCGGCGAGTGCTTTGTTGCTAATTTTAGTCTTATTTTCTTCCTATCATGTCAGATTCGAGAAATAGCGAAAGTCGCGAGGCGGCGTGCCTATGCGTCGGTGCTCCTGTGGCGGCATTTTTCCGTCACGGATCGGCATGACGTTTGTCTTCGTTGCCTGGGACCCAACCACGATATGGATAAATGCGGCGCCTGTATCTCATGGACCGTCGTGTCCTCAAGTCCGCATGTTCAAGATCGGCAAGGCCGCCCGACTTTCAGGGGATGGCGTCGCTCGGGGATTCCCAGGTAAGTCTAGGGCCTTCCTCCGGGTCCCCTCTCAGGCCTATCTACGGTCCGTGGGAAGCTTCCTCATCTTCTCTTGCAGAAGAGGCTTCTTGCGGTGTCGGAGGAACGTCGAGGTCCCTCCCGGGCACGGCATGGAGACACCGCCTCGGTAGTCACCTCCTCGGAAGGCGCAGGCTCCCCAGTGTCGAGGCCCACGCCTGCTGGGCCCAGCACCGGTGGACCCTCGGCGCTGCCTTCCGGCGCGTTCCAGATCCGGTGCTGCCAGCAGCACCGGTGATCGGCGGCGCCGTTCTGGCCTTGGCGCTTCGCTCTCCTAGCGGCGCCGGGTGGGTTCTGGCGCCGATGGCGGTGCGTGGACCTGGCAGCGCTGGTGGGAGCCAGGGCTGGGCTTAGCTGGCAGCGGGGTCTGAGTCATCCGGCGCCCGCCTCTGGCACTGGCGCTTCCTGGGACCGGGTTGCTAGTATTGTGGTCCAGCTGATCCTTCCTCTTTGGAGGCTGATGATTCAGACGTGGACCCGTCCTGGCAACCTGATTCTTCAAGTCAGGGTCCCCAGTGGCACAGTGCTAGGCGGCCAAGCGGGCCTCTTCCTCTGTCCCGTGCTGTCTCCCTGTGGCCTCCCAGGCTAGGGGTGGTCTGGGGTCCCTAGGGGCGATGGGGTGGAAGGAGGCTCTCCCTCCTGTGGGGCTCGTGGCAGCTACCAACCCTGGTGCTGTGCACCCCTCGAGTGGGAGTTGCTGGGGTCAAGGAGGATGGCGTTCTTGGAGTCCGAGGGGCAGGGTTCAGGTGTCTCGGTCTCTGTGGCCACCCTCGGGGTGTGGCTAGGGAGTCAGAACCAGGCCCCTTTCCTCTTGGACCCCGGGGTCCCTTCTGGTAGCGTTGCTGTGGGCTGCCCTTCTGGATCCATGCAGTCCCAGGTTCGTCACAGGGAGGATCCCCTTCTGGGCTCTTCCAGGCCCGCATCCCCAGGGTTCAATTTTTAACCTGGTCTGCTGTCCCGGATCGCGCCAGCTCGGGCTCCGTTCCCAGGCTTTCAGAGCCCTAGCAGAGGACAGTTGCCTCTCAGGTGCCCATCTCCCATTCCTCTGCAGCCACCCCCGCTCTCCCAGGCCATGTCGGTCCCATGGGCCCGTTATGCTGGGAGGCGTTCAGAGGTTCTGTGGCGGCCTTCCCCTCATATGTCAGGTGCATGAATGAGCGGGTTTTTCGCCTATCCTCACCGCCACAAGAATCCTCGAGCTCTCTATCATCCTCGTCTCCCTCCTCTGAGGGAGAGGAACCCTCTGCTTATCTCTCCTCTGATGCTGATTTCAGTGAATATCAGCGATTCCTTTCAAGGATGGTGAGGGATCTTGATTTTCCTGCATTAGGCGAGACAATACCCGAGCGGGAGGCGTGAATTCCTTGGCGATCCAGTGCCCAGCGCCTGGTGGTGCTATCCTGACCTATTCCCTTCCGGAGGCGTCTATCCATTCCTGGCAGTCGCCAGCTGCCCTTTCTCCAGCCCGGCAGACTGCTGGCGTAGGTATTGTGCCCTCCGAGATCCTGGTTACTCTCCCAACCCACCCTCGGGTTTGGCATACCCTAGAGACTCCCTCTGGGGCCACCGCCTGGTGCCGACTGTCACGGACTCGGATTCCAATTCGACTGGTGGGGGCGAAGAGTGTTCTCTTCCTCTCGTGCAATGTCTTGCATTGCATCTCATCAGGCTCATCACGCTGCCTCCAGTAGGCATTTGTGGTCGATGCTTTCTCAGATCTTAGCATCAATGCCTGATACGGAGCAAACCAGATAAGCTATTGCCCTCTCTGCTATAGGCCTGGAGCTGGCAAGACACCAAGCAAGGGCATCTTATGACGCCAATGAGGTGGCTTCCAGGTTTGCAGGGACAGCGATCTGCATTAGATGGGCCGGCATGGCCCGTCTATCAAGGTTGTCACCCTGGCCGGCGTGGGGTGATTCACTCCGGCTTTCCGGGGGACCCGTCTCTTTTCCTCCAGAGCTAGGAGATTACTGCAGGGGCTTCCTCCGTCTCCCCCGTCCTCGGGGGGCACCTCCTAGCTCTTCTCCCCCATAAGCTTCTCTCTAGATTAGCCCAGGGTCTTCCCCTTCTGTTTCTCACCAACAGGAGGCTGGGGGTCTTGTTCCCTCAGGTTTCTACCCCTTTTTTGGGGGGCTTGGTACTCACCCAAGCAGTAATGAATGGTGAAGATTGACAAGGGAAGATATGAAAATTACGTACCTACCGTAATTCTTGATCTTCTCTTGTATCTTCACCATTCATTACTGATACCCTCCACCTTCCCCTCACTGGCCTCCTACTGTGGCGTCTCCCCCTCCCGTCTCATTCCTCTGTTTTCCATTCTTAGTGAATGGTTCCTTTTTTCCTCTAGGTAAAGAGGAACGAGCACGGTCTGTATTTTTCACTTATTCTGAGGGAACTCTTTCTGACTGCCCCTAGGGTGCGACTTCTAGGTACCTTGATCATGTTACGCAGTTTCACAGCTGAAGAGACCGTGCCCTTGCTTGGCCTCAACAAAAATTTAGATCCCCTGGCAGGTATTATCTTTAAGCTCATTCTACCTGGTGCTTTGCACTTGTCAGCCTTGAGCGTCTGCTCTTGCCTTGCCTTGCCTTAGGGAGTCGGACTGAGTTCCCACTCTATCCTTTCATTCAAAGCTGCCTTCAGTAAGGCATAATCTTTCCCCATACACTGCTGTGTTAGCACTTAACAGGGTGCTAAGGGACATAGTCCCCTTCCTGGGTGGGCGCTCTCCCCGGAACAGATTTCTGCCCGGGCAGTCTGTGAGCCCTCAGCTAGGATGTAGGGACTTGGCATGTTGAGAGGTCAGAGAATCTGCCCTTGTGTCTGATCTGTGCAGGTGGTTCGGTTGAACCTTCTCTCAGTCCTATCAACAGGGATTCTCCCTTATTTTAGTCCGAACTTATAAGCCTCTCAACCAATGCTCAATGGGCACTGTTCTCCCTCTCAACATGCTTTCTTTTCCTCTCTTTCTTCTTCTTTTCCCTCTCCCTCTCTCTGTTCCTCCCCTAGAGCCGCCCGGAAAGGAGGCCCTGCGGTCCCTTAGGGTAGGAATTCTCTCTCCTCTGTCTGTCCTCTACCGGCTTATGCCTTTTTCAGTTTATATCCTTTCCTTTTTCTGTCCCTCGGCTCTCTTGCCTCGCTCTCCCTTTTCCTTCCCTTTGTTTCGCTTCTCCGGCTACAGAACTGAGATAGAGGAGTCTGCGGCACTTCCACGGCCGCCCCGCGCATGACGCAGTGCGTCACTCTCGAGGGCGGCGCTGTTGGAGCCGACTCAAAAAAAAAAAAAAAATCCTCCCATAGCGGGTGCACGCCTCCGGCACTAACCCAAGCAGTAATGAATGGTGAAGATACAAGAGAAGATCAAGAATTACGGTAGGTACGTAATTTTCATTTTCCCCCCTCAGGATGCCTAACATACTCATCTGCCCTGTCACTTAGACTCCTCCCTAACCTCCACAGTTCCTCCCTCAAACTAGCCAGTCATCTACAGACCTCCCCCCCCATCCTCCAAGTCCAGTCCAGGATCATGGCAGACCCACACCCTGTACACCCCTCCACCCTTCCAAAGATGCCTGCCCTATTGACACACGGCACCGCCCCATTTTGGCCCCCATCTTATGTTACGGGCTCTTACTCCCAGGTTCTGTACCCTAATACAACTGGTCGGCCCCTATTTACTCAAATTCCTGTCCCCCACCCCACAGTAGTCCCCCTACTGACCCCTTGCCGACCAGGGTAATTTAGTCTCAAATCTCACCTGTTAGATACTGTATTACTGTAGCAATCCTAAAGCCTCCTTGTCCATTTTTCACCCCTCAGCTACTATACTTTTTGTTCTCGGCTCTCATATAGTTTCACTTAGCCCAGTTAGAAATCCTATTGCACTCCAAGAATTACTCAGCTCAGAGAAATAAACAGAATAAATAAATATGTATTATTACAGCAATCATAACAGTATAGCTCAGTACTTAGATCACTTAGAGAAAGAAACAGAACAACTAAATCTGTATTATTACAGCAGTCCTAAAGTATCCAATCATTGCTTTGTCTCCACTCCAGAGACTCTGCTGTAATATAGGACCACAGAGGACCATGGGCGGGAGGATGGGCAACTGTAAAGTCCCGGCAGAGCTCCATTGAGCTCGCTCATTCCCCCCCTCTCACTCACTCGTTCTATTTCTCCTGACGCTGCAGGCTGCCCTTTTGTACTGGGCTGCTGCCTCTGTTGGTGCCTTTTTCTGCCCACAAAGAAATCTGCAGCAGTCCCGACAGAGCTCCCTTGGGCTCGCTCACTCCCCCTCTCTCACTCGCTTGTTCTGTTTCTCCCGGTGCTGCAGGCTGCCCTTTTGTACTGGGCCCCTGCCTGCATTGCTGCCTTTTTCTGCCCACAAAGAAATCTGCAGCAGTCCCAGCAGAGCTCCATTGAGCTCACTCACTAACTCCCCCTCCCTTACTCGCTTGTTCTGTTTCTCCCGGCGCTGCAGGCTGCCCTTTTATACTGGGCTCCTGCCTGCATGGGGCCTTTTCGCCCACAAAGAAATCTGCAGTAGTCCCTCTCTCACTCACTTGATCCTAATTTGTCCAAACACTGATTCCGAAAGCGACGGTGCTATTCTGTGTCGGAAGCATGAAAACACATTTTGGCCAAGATGTGAAAATGACAGCTGTACTGTTCATAAGGAGGTGAAAAAATGCCAGTGTTGAAAATCTGGCGTGAAAATATTACTAATTTGCGAAGTTACAAGGGTGCGTGGAAACTGCACAATGCACACTAATAGCATGATCATTTTTAGTTCTCCACAAAATTTGCAACATAGAGTTTTTGGGAGCCCACCTCATGAACACTGGCACTGTCGTTTCATTAGTCGGTCCCGAAAGGTGATTCCGCACAGTGACCACGAAATCACCTTTCGCGATCAATTAACGCCATGACAGTGGCTGAATTCATGAGGAGGGGGCCCAATAACCCCATGTTGAAAATTTGGTGCCAAAATTCAAAAAAATGCCTGAGATATGCAAACAAGTTGAAAAAGCCCAATTTACGCCATTATACAGTTTACCGGCATTTCCTCAGTTCATGGTCGGCTTTGAAGAGTGCAGACGTGTTCCCGGTCCACCGAAGATCATCGCACCAGACTCTGGAGGTAAGTATGAGGTGAGGGGGTGTGAGAGCAGAGTGCGCAGTGGGTGGCGCGGTTCTGGGAGGGGCAGGGAGACCATGAAGGACCATTTTTTTTACAGGTTTAAAAACAATAAAAAAAAACATTGCGGGACATTTTTTCTTTACAGGGCATTGGGCACGCTGGGGTGGGCTCCCAGCATGCCACCTGAATGTTTGGGGGGGCTGTAGCTGACGGGGATTGGGCACCCCCGTCGGCACATATGGAGTGCTTGGGGGGACAAGAGCCGAGGGGGATTGGGCACCCCCTTGGCATAAACCGAACTTTTTTGGGGGGAGAAACCATTATGCAGATGGGCAGTGGACTCCCCCGTCGGCAACCTGAAGTTGTGTGCGCTGAAGCCGACAGGGTTTGGGACCCCGTCGGCAAACATACACTGTTGTGGGCGCATGCTGAGGGGATTGGGCACCCCTCGGCACTGGGAGCTCAGTCATATTGTTTGTGAACATGGCGGCAAGCCGCCGCCATGTTCACAAACAATATTACAGTACCAGCGTTCAGCCCAGCAGTGACAGGTCGCTCCCTCATTGTAGCGGAATGGCTGACACTGCAATGACGAGGCGGCCCCTGATTGCAGCGGCTGAAATGTTTCAAGGTTGTGGCACGCTGGCTGAACTAGTGTCAGCAGCAGCGTGCCACCCCGTTGGGGAAAGCGGGCCAAGCCTCAAAAGGCAGTGGGGGCATTGGCCACAACAGTGCCACGCCTCCACAACCTGCTTCTGCAGCAAGCTGCTGCAACATGTTTCTTGAGCATGCACACAATCAACATAAAAACGGATTGGCAGTTTGGATGGGGCCTGTATGACTAGCAAATATACCCTCCAGAAGAGAGATCCTTACTTCGTTGAGTCATTGTTTCTTCCATTTGTTGCATGTATCCTACTGCAAGTAGATTGAATGACTGTGATACATGTGCCATATTGCAGCAGGAACTGCAGTGAGAGTCATATTTTGATTCAAAATCATATTCTGTTTTTTTCTTGTAGCGGATACTGACCCCCCCCCCAAAAAAAAACAAGAAATCTAGATTTTAATGATTTGCATATCAACCTGATATAAAACCTGCACTTGCAAAACTCATTCTCTGTTACCTGTATACCTGTTACTGTCCTGTGCCAGTGACAGTATCAGAAATCCAGGCACCACTGTCCTTCACCCTCCATCATAGTTTGGCTTGTCTCAACTGTTAGCACAAAACACACACAGAACCCTTACCAGTAGAGCTCTAAGTTGTATTTTTTTTCATCTTTCTTCCAACGCAGGTGTATCAAATACTGACCCCTCCACCCCAGGAAGGGGGCGATCGGGAAGAGGCCGGGGTCGTCCCAAAGGCTCGGGCAGTTCAGGAAAAGGTGGGACTAAAGGGCGAAGTCGCAAATCCACAGCAGGCAGTGCAGCAGCCATGGCTGGTGCAATGGCGGGGGCAGCGGCTGCCTCGGCTGCAGCTTACGCTGCCTATGGTTTCAGTGTGACAAAGGTAAGGAGCACGTCTGTTTCTCACATCATAAATTGTTACATCGTTTTTAGCCAGTCAGGACTGTTTATTTCTAACCATCCCAGATACTCATATATGTATACATCCCCTGCCATGTTGTCTCATACACATTCTTTGGGAGAGCTGCGAACCAAAGGTGAGTGACTCTGCCAACCTTAGAATGTAAGTGACACAGTTATTACCCTTCAAAGAGGGCTGGCGGTGAAGTTGGCCCTGCAGCACAGTGGTAGCGCTTCCATATGCCTACGCTGGTGACCCATGTTCAAGCATACCCTGATCAATCGAGGGAGGAGGATCGCGTGTCCCATGGGCGGCTCCCTGTCTGGGGGTGGGGACAGCATGTATGCTGCTTGCTCTCCAACTAATGGAGTCTGGGTCGTACAGCAGTGGACGCCACATTCAGAAGGCTCTGATGTGGATGCCGATAGTGCTCTGTGCACAAGTCATTGCACATGAGAAGACTAGGGGAGGAGGAAAAAACTACTGGCAGTAGACACAGATTATGAATTAAAGGCAAGGAACAATTTTTTTCTATATAGGTGTTTTTTCCCTTGTCGGTAGCTTTTCTTAGGGATATATCCTGTTCACACAGATACACCCTCATGAGGCCAAAGCCAGCCATCATTCAGACGGCTACCAGGTTTTTCTCCCACTGTTTCTTTATTACTTCCCTTGCCGGGGGCAGTGCTTCTGTCGCCCTCGCACGGCCACAGCTTGGCCTTCATTAGGAGCAAACTCCCTGGTCCAGTTAAAGGGTTGCTGTGGTGCTGGAACCCACAACCAGCACTCTGCAGCCAAGATGCACTGCGAGGCTGCAGCTGTCTCACCCTTGGCCTGCTTCACTACGTAACTCCCCCAGCCTGCTTCCCAATATGGGTCACTGTCATGGCAGGGCAACACACTGCTACTGGGCCATCAGGGTGGCAGCAATCAACACTTATAAAAGTATTTTTTCAGAAAAGGTCAATGAAAATGCTCATTTTCAGGACAACAAAGTGTGAAGACACTTTTACAGAATACGTGTTCTCATGCTAGGCCTTGAAGGGCCGCATGTGCAGGCAAGAGGACTGAGCATCCCACAGGACATTCTCCTCCTTTGAGGAGGGAAAGAAGGAAACTGACAGTGCCACAGCTCGGCAACCTACATGACTACGGGTAGCAGCACAGACAGGAGACTAAGGTAGTTTCATTTTTAGAAAACCTGATTAACAAGATTTTAATCTTTTTAAATGTATAGTTAGGGTATCTTTTGTGATTATGAGTGTCTTTTCAAGTTTGTTGTGCCAGAACTATTCAGTTTTGCTTTACAGTACACTCACCCAAAGAACTCGAGAAGGCACTGTTCCACAAGAGATGAATTAACTGTACTTATAAACACATAGCTTTCAACCAACTCCATGGATAAGATCAATCTTTGCATTAAGGTCAAAGTTCAGTCTGGTTGCCACCCCAAGTAAAATGAGGGTGTGTTTTTGTTCATAAGTCCAAGGAGAAGTGGGCTCAAAATACCCCACTATACATATATTTACTGCCATATGATTAAAGGTCAATGGGTAATTAGCAAATATAGCTTTAATCTCTCCCCAGAGGGTTTGAACTCGTGGACAGTCCCAAAACAGATGTGTTTGTTGTTGTGTTGAAAATTCAATAAAAACATATTGGCAAAAAAAAAAAAAAAAAGGTCAAAGTTCAGACTGATGCAGAATAGCCTGGCTGGTAAAGTAGCATCACTGTTAAAGAGTAGTTGTCTACTAGTCGACCCAGTGGCACTGCAGTAAAGGTACCACCTGCCACACTGGCGATCCAGATTTGGGAGTGGACTTGGGTTGCTTAGCAGTCAGGTGGGGGTAGGAGATTCAAGCATCCGAAGGACTGCTCGCCTTTCCCTGGGGAGGATGGTCAGTCCCGTCATCGACTTCCTCCAGGTGGAGGCCTGTCAGTTGTGCAGGCTGGGGCAGCATGAAAGGGACGGGCTACCAGATTGGCAATTCGTGTATGCGTCCACTCGGCACACACTACTGCCTGTCTGCGGCAGGGAAGGAAGGACAGAAAAAGGCGTGCGGGCTCCATGAGAGCTCTGCCTGCTTGACTCTGACCCATGCCACCATCACCCGGGAACCGCGGTGGCAGCTCTGCATATGTGTTCCCTTGGGAGGACAGCCTTCCCCTCCTGGCCCGGCCACAGGGGGCAAGCCATGGGGGAACTTCAGGTCCAGGAAGTGCCAGTGGAGGTCGCAGCTGGTTGGGAAGAATGTGGACAGGGTTGATATCCTGCCTACCTGTCACCTCAAAGAAAAACCTTTATAATTAAAAAAAAAGGGGGCAGCTCTCTATTATAATAAAATGCTTAACATTGTTAGAGTTACACCAACTTTGTTTTAACTTTGCTGATCTTCCTTGTCAGTCTTCACCGTTTATTACTGCTGGGTGTAAGCCAGAGGTGGTAGTACTGCCCTTGAGGAAATGACGCGTCGTGAGTGCGCTAGGGTGTCCGTTAGGAGAAGCAGACTCCTCCTTCATCCCAGTTATGTTTCTCCCACTGTCGAGGCTACACCTGCTATGCGAAAGTGAGAGAGTGGTTACTGCGCCACTAGGCTGTCTGTCGTGTTTTCGACGCCTTCCTCAATCTCCTCATCCCGTTAGATTTCCCAACGCCATTGAAACTGGTAAGACCGTTTCATTTTATAAATCATCGGCACCAGGAGCTTTTTATGTTTTAAAATTGTTTCGCATCATGTCGGTTTGGGAGTCAGCGAAAGTCCAAAGCGGGCCACACCCCCATGCGTTGGTGCTCCTGTGGCCAGCATTTTTCCGTGACGGACCGGCATAATGTCTACCTTCGGTGCCTGGGACCTAACATGACATGGATAGATGCGACGTCTGCTTCTTAATGGACCACCGTGTTCTTGAAATCCGCGTGCTTAAAGTCGGCAAGGCTCCGACGACTTTCAGAGGATGGTGTCGGTCTCGGGTTTCCCAGGCCAGAACCTTATGCCCTTTTCCAGGTCCCCTTCCGGGCCCATATGGTCTGGTGAGGAGGAGGCCTTCTCATATTCAAGCCGTGCCGAGGAGGAGGCCTCTTTTGCAGTGTCGGAGGAACGTCGTGGCCCCTCCCGGGGTCGCGTTGGAGACACCGCCTCGGCAGTCACCTCTTCAGAGGTGCAGACTTCCCCCAGTGTCGCAGCCCACGGTTGCTGAGTCTGGCACTTGTGGACCCTCGATGCCGTGGCGCCGTTCATCCGGTCGACCCCATGTTGGATTCGTGGCACCGGAGATTCGACCGGGGCTGTAGGCGGATCGGGGCCGGGTCTCGAAGCCGCGGGCAGGGCGCCCGGGAGCGGCCAGCATTGCAAGCGACACTGGCACCATTTCCCAGGGGACTCTTGGGGTCACCATCATCGAGGTCCTTCTGGTCGACTCTTCTTCAGAAGCAGGCGATTCGGACATGGACCTGGTCTCGCACCCCGATTCTTCAGAATCAGAGTTCTCTGTGGGATGTGGTGTCAGGCGGTCCAGCGCCCCCATTCCTGAGTCTCCACAGCAGTCTTCCTCCGAGGACTTCCAGGCTGGGGGTGGCCTGGAGTCTGTGGGGAGGTGATTTGGGGTCGGGGAGGGGCTGTCCCCAAAGGGGCTGTGGCAGCTGCCAACCCTGGTGCTGCTGCGCTATTCTCAGGGTGGATTGGGGTCCTGTCTGGGGGCCCCCTCGGGAGGCCTTGGTCGACGGACCCCGCCGAGGGGAGTGCGCCCTTGAGTCTATGGGGCTGAGGGTCGGTGAGGGGTGTCGGCGCCCCTGCCACCCCTCAGGGTGCAGGGAGGAGCCGAGTGCCGAGCCCCACCTCTCCCTCATCAGTTGGGGACCCTTCCAGTGGCACCGCCGTGGCTGTCTCTTCTGGACCCATGCAGCCCAGGTGCGTCACAGGAGAGTCCCTTTTGGGCTCTTCCAGAGTTCGCATCCCAGGGCACCGTCTTGTAACCTGGTTTGATTTCAGGGACCCCGCCAGCTCGGGCTCTGTTCCCTGTATTTCAGAGCACTGGCAGAGGACAGTTGCCTCCTTGTAGTGTCTCTCTCCCATTCCTCTGCAGCCACCCCTCTCTTCCAGGCCACATCAGTCCTATGGGGCGTTATCCTGGGAGGCGTTCAGAGGCACTGCGGTGGCCTTCCCGTCATATGTTAGATACATACATGGTGGGTATTACCTGTCCCATCCACCACAGGAGTCTTCTGGACATTCTAGTTCCCCATCTTCCTCGGCTCCCTCCTTGGAGGGAGAGAACCCTCTGCTCACCTTTCTTCCGACGCTGATTTCACTGAATATCAGCGCTTCCTTTCGAGGATGGTTGGGGATCTCCGTATCTCCTATGTCAGACGTGACAATACTGAGTGGGAGATGCGTGAATTCCTCAGTCCTCAGTGAATTCAGTGCCCAGCATTTGGTGGTGCCATCCTGGCCTATTCCCTTCCAGGAGGCATCTATCCACACCCGGCAGTCTCCAGCCGACCCGATAGGGACTTGGAGCACAATATCTCCTCCTGCAGGCTGCCCGGGCTGGGATAGATTTTGACAGCAGATAAGGACCGCTTGGCCCACCCAGTCTGCCCATTTCCCTACCTAATGGATAAGCTGCAGATCCTAGTTAACCAGCAGCCTACTTCTTCCTCCCCCCACCCTAAATTGCTTATGACTGTCCATGCATGGCAGATTCCACCACTGTTGTGGAGTCAAAACAGTGGTGGAATTCAAGCATGCATAAGACGTCCTCAAAACAATCAAACTAGAATGAAATGAGCTGCTAGTTAACGGATCTGCACTGTATCCGATAAATGGGGAAATGTTTTCAGTGAGCAAGCGATCCTTCTGCAATCCATCTATCCATCCCAACAGCCTGCAGTGTATTTGTCCATCTGAAATCCTAGGTTCTCTCCCCAACCCACCCTTGGGATTGGTGTTCCTAGAGACTGCTTCCAGGCGACCCAACCACCAGGACTCAAATTCCCTACAATTTGACCGGTGGGGGTAAAGAGTGTTCTCTTCTTCTCATGCGATGCTGTGCATTGCTTCACATCAGGCACACCATGCTGCCTATAACAGGCACTTGTGGTTGATGCTGTCTCAGCTACTAGCATCAATGCCTGATACAGAGCAATCTAGACAGGCCATTGCCCTCTCCGCTATAGACCTGGAACTGGCAAGGCAGCAAGCAAGGACATCCTACGACGCCAATGAGGTGGCTTCCAGCCTTGCGGGGACAGCAATCTGCATAAGGCGGACGGCATGGCTTTGTCTAGCAAGGTTCTCACCCCTGGCCCGGCATAGGGTGATTCATTCCACCTTCCGAGGGACCCACCTCTTTTCTTCCAGGGCTAGGAGGCTTCTTCAGGGGCATCCTCCGTCCCCTTATCTTCAGGGAACACCTCTAGTTCTCCTCGGCCTTAGGCTCCCAGTCTAGTACGGCCAGGGTCTCTTCTTGCTGTTTCTCTCCATCAGGAGGCTGAGGGTCTTGTTCCCTCAGGGTTACACTAGTTCCCCTCTGGAGGAGCTTGGTACTCACCCAGCAGTAATGAATGGTGAAGACTGTCAAGGGAAGATATGAAAATTACATACCTACCGTAATTCCTGATCATCTCTTGTGTCTTCACCATTCATTACTGAATCCCAACCATCTTCTCCTCATGGGCCTCCTTCTTGGGTGTCCTCTCCACCCTGCTCATTCTTCCTCCCCTTCTCTTCATGGCCTTAGAGTCTAATTTCCTAACTTGGGCCTTACGTTCTTCTCTCAGAACAGGTAGCATAAGTCTGGAAAGGGAGGAGAACGAGTAGGATTTTGTCTTTCTCCTGAGGGAACTCTTTCTGATTACCCTTGAAGGTGCCCTGCTGGCCCCTTCTTAGGCCATGTTTGTTCAATCACCAGTTAACAAGGCTACTTCTTAAACGGTCCTGTTCCTTTGGTCCAGGATCCCGCTGGCATCTCTGGATCTTGTCCTGTTTACGCCAGTCTGTGCTAGTCAAACTCTGTTCTAGCATTTTCAAATTGCCTGTTGGAACTGGTGATCTGATTATGCCTCTGCCTCCTGGGAGTCAGAATGAGTTTCCTACTCTGTCTTTGTCCGCCTTCCCAAAGGGTGCCCTCTGTAGGGCTTAAATCCCCCTCACACATCAGTATTGTACGCAACAATGTGCTAGTTCCACATTCAGACACCTCACAAGGGGAATCTTCAGAGCACAGCCCTAGGCAGTTCCAGCATGGTTGATCAGCTGTCGGCTGTTGGGTTTTCTGGGCCCTTCTTCTCTTGAGGCTCCTGGTGCTTTCTCTTGCCCACACAGAGGGCCAGTGCCTTCTGCCGTTGGCCTTGCCCCCACTCCTCTGTCACCTTCTCCTGTGCTCCCAGGCATTCTTGGTCCTAGGGACCTCTCTCCTGGGAGCAGTTCAGAATGTCAGCTGCTCACTTCCCTTAAGTATGTCAGGGCCATGGACAGTCAGGTGTTCCACCATCACCCTGAGCAGCCAGCTCCTGGATCTCGAGGTCCTCCGCTTCCTCATCCCCCTCTTCAGGGGAGAGGTCCTCTGTCCACATCTGTCCTGCTCCTGATCTCATGAGTATCAGCGTTTCCTCGTGGGGATGATGGAGGACCTGCATGTCACCCCACCCACTCAGCACAATCTGGAGCATTTGACGCGTGCCTTCTTTTTCCCCTATCCTAGTTGGCCGCTCTCCCTTCGGAACAGATTATGTGCCTTGGCAATCTGTGAGCTCTCAGCCTGAGTAAGGGGTTGGGGATAGCGGGAGGTGTAGAAAGTCTGCCTTTTGTGTATCATGCTGTGCAAAAGGTTCGGTCGAACCTTCTTAGGCCAGTTTTTGTTTGATGGGATCCTTGCTCTCTTGCCCTTTGGTTCCGAGCTGATAAGCCTTTAAGCCAATTTAACTCAAAACTTGGAAATTTTTTCCCTCCACCAACATCCCCTCTCTTCTTCTTTCTTCCACTCCTTATCTGTTCCTCCTCGGAGCCGCCCAGGAGTGGTCTCACGGTCCCTTAAGGTGAGGTTCTCTTCTTTCCTGTCTCTCGGCTTATACCTTTTGCAGTTTGTTTCCTTTCCTTTGCCTATCTCCCTTGGCTCTCTTGCCTTGCTCTCTTCTTCTTAATCCTTATTTCACCTGTCCGACACAGAACTGAGATGGAGGAGGAGTCTGCAGCACCTAACAGCCTACCCTCACACACACACCACGTAGTGTGTCGCTCTCGGCGGCACCATTGGCGACTCCTCCTCAAAAAAAAAAAAAACAACTCCGTGGCGGGTGCCTGCCTCTGGCTTACACCCAGCAATAATGAATGGTGAAGATACAAGAGAAGATCAGGAATTACGGTAGGTATGTAATTTTCATTTTTCTGTTTTGTTTCTACTTTTCCTGTTATTGCTTTACTAAATCATGCAGACAATATAGTACTTATTTCACTGAGTCTTGCAAACTATATCTGGCTGTCCTCTGCTGATCTCACAATTGCTGTTTGTGACATCACAGTCTGTTGTCATGGTGAACACTATAATATGATATAAGCAAGAGCACTGTGCAGTTAACTGGGAGAAGCAAATATATTTTATGTTTATGACCCCTGCAACCCGAACAGCCACAATCTGCTCAACCAACCCCGGCCCTGTCACCTGGACATCCCTTAGTTCTTACCTGATCCTCCCCACGTCCCCCTCTGGTGAGGCAGCAGGACCCCCCCCTTACCTCCACCGCAGAAGGATCTGGTGAATGAGGCCACATCTACTGCAGGTAGCCAGGTGCAGGGTCTGCAAGCTGGTCAGCTTCCTCCAACTGGTCGGGGTATTTCTACTTTTCTCCCTTGTTCCCCAGGATGCCAGCATTGGGACACACCAAGCACATATACATGCAAGTGTGCAGTGCCTGCTGACGTCCCCCCACCCACTAGCTACTCCAGCTGCACTGCCACCTGTGGTCACCCAGTGGCAGTATTGTAGCGGAGCTGACTGCCCGTCCTCCTCCCTGTGGCCTTAGCTCGTTCCCGACTCAGGTCTCCAACATGGGAGAGATAAGGCGGGAGGCGGCTCAGGTCTCTGTGCCACCAGGCTGGCTGAAGCAAATGTTTTTTATACTGACTTTTTGGATAGACTACCAAGAGGTGCTGGAAAGGAACAATGAAAATAAAAAAAAGTATTCTCTAATAAATTGTTACTGTTGAGACATCACATTTATAAAAATACATGCTGAAGTGCAGAGTTGCTCTTTAAAGAGAGACATTCATGTCCAGTGGCTATCGTGGTTTGAAACCTATGAAAAGCTCTTCCAGATTTATTTAATTATTTATCGATTAATTATTTTAAAAGTTTCCCCAGGAAAGGCAAACTGAGCTTGTAACAGCTCGTTTCCAGATGTGTCCTGGGGGGACGGGGAAGGGGAGTGTACAGTACATGTTGTGCAAGTGAAAGTACATAATGTGAGGTGCAGTAGTAATTAAAAAAAAATAGTACAATAAAAATACAACAAAATAAAGTAAAAATAAATAACCACGTGCACTCACAATTTGCAGGCAGAATATTCAGGGCTACACAAAATAAAGATGACATATACTACAAATTAAGATACAGCTGCTATACAGTAGATGGAGTGATGCCATACAGTAGCAAATTACCACCACCCGGACTGCTGAGGTGCGAGTTAAACCAAGTGCGGGAGGTAGGCTCAGGAGCAGAATATCACCAGATAAGATTAACTGTTTTAGGCGCAGTAGCCTAGGGTGGAGTGGTAGATCTTACCTGTGTCAATCTTCACCATTCATCACCTTTGGGCTCTGGCCGGAGGTCACGACCCCGTGGAAGCTTTTTTTTTTTGATGGGCTGAGTCAATGCACCGACAGCACCGCCCTCAAGGCCGCGGACTGCGTGGCGCTCACGGGTTAGCCGTTAGGTGACGTTGACACCGCCCTCCCGCCAGTTCTTTGTCTCCCGCCGTAGAGGTCTCACCTTATGAGGAGCTGCTTTCAAGAGGCCTACTGCTGTATGACTCCCATGTTGTTGACGCTAAGAATAGTTTCCTGCTGGTGCCGTTTTGGCCACCACTCGACGCCGTTGTGGTAAGACTGTTCTTTTTCTGTATTTGTCAGCGACGTCGAGTCTTTGTTTAACTTGTTTTGTCGTCAATCATGTCTCGGTTGGGGACAAGAAATCGCTGAAGATGGAGCGGCCCCCTATGTGTCGGTGCCTGGGTGTCCGCAAGTACTCCGTCACCGACCAGCATGATCTTTGCCTCACGTGTCTTGGCCCGCTTCATGACATGGATTTGGGCAATGCCTGCTTCTCCATGGAACATCGTGTCATTGAGCAATGCGCGTGGAAAGTTGGACGAGCCCCACCAACTTTCGGGGGACGGGTGCGCACTCGTTGGGCCAAGCCGTGGTCTCTCTGCCTTTCCTCTGGGTCTCCTCCCGGTTCTATACGGGCCGTGGAGAAGGGGGCCTTTGCTCCTAGTAGCCTCACCATTGCAGAAGCCCCTTCTGCAGTGCAGGGCCAGTCCATCCCAGGCTGGGTGGGAGACACTGCTCTGGCAATCACCCCTTTGGGGGTGAAGGCTCCCCCGGTGTCGTTTCTACGGGCTGGGAAGCCTGGGCTGGCACCGTCCTTGACGCCGTCTGTCGGTACCATCTTGGGCCTTGGCGGCATGGGCCCTGATGGGCCATGGTCAGCGCCGGTCCACCACATGGCGCCGTCTCTGCTGTCAACACCGTTCGTGTTGCCGATGGTGCTGACGGTGCCGTGGAAGGTTCGACAGTGCCGAGGCTGGGGACGGCACCATGTCTAGCTCTGGTGCCACTTGCAGCGCCAAGCGAGGACACAGCACCATGGGAGATGTCTCCTTCGGCACCTCTCATGACACCGGGGGAGCTGTTGGTGCCATCGTCGGTGCCGTCCTTGACTTTGGTGCCACTCGCGGCACCGTGGGTCAGGACGGTGCCGTGGTAGGCATCAACTCCATTTCTGCTACCGCTCTTGGTGCTGTGTCTTCTTATGGCACTGTTCATGGTGCCGTTGGAGAGTTCGGCGCTGGCTTTGGTACAGACACCTGGACTGGTACCTCCTTTGGTCGGGACGGCAGCAGGCGTCTGTGTACAGTCTGGCACCAGACTTCGGTCTCTACCCTCTTGGAGACGGAGTCCAAGTCTGGCTCGGACCGGCTGTCCAACTCTTTGGAGTTGGCAGCCCATGTGGACACCCTGGTAATTTCCTCAGCTGACCAGAGCCAGCACCCCTCTGAGGAGCGGGCAGTTGCTCCCTGAGTCTAGGGTCAGCGGTGCTGACCAGTAGGCAGTGGTGCAAGCCACTATTGCTCTGCAGCTTGGGTTCAGAGGGTTTTCTGCCCCCTCAGTTGGGGTACCCCCTCAGGTGGTGTGCCTGGATCGCCCAACTTTAGGGCCAATCGGAGCACCCACGGGAGGGGAAGGTGCTACTCCCTGGGTGGTCCATTCAGGGACTGACCAGGGCTGACAGCTGCCTAGGCTGGTGTTTGCGAGGAGAAGGGCTCTTTCGGATTCCGAGGGGGTCAGGGTTCGATGTGTTGACCCTATTCCGGGACCCACCCGGGTTCAGGAAGTAGTCGTAGTATGGACCCCTGCCCTTTCTCTCTTGGTCTGCTCGAGAGGGCCCTGGTCTTTGGAGGGTAGGGACTGTCCTTTTGGAATTCTATGGCCCCGGTCACTTCACAGAGGGGAATCTTCAGGCACAGCCTAGGCAGTTCCAGCATGGCCGATCAGCTGTTGGGTTTTCAGGAGCCCCTTCTTCTCTTGTGGCTTCTGGTGTGCTCTCTTGCCCGGACAGAGGACGGTCGCCTTCTGCCGTTGGCCTTGCCCCCACTCCTCTGTCACCTTCTCCTGCGCTTCCAGGCATTCTTGGTCCTAGGGGACCTCTCTCCTGGGAGCAGTTCATGGGTGTGGCTGCTCACTTCCCTTCATATGTCAGGGCCATGAACAGACAAGTGTTCCCCCATCACCCTGAGCAGCCAACCCCTGGATCTCCGAGGTCCTCCGCTTCTTCATCCCCCTCTTCAGGGGGAAAGGAGCCCTCTGTCCACATCTGTCCTGCTGCTGATCTCGCAGAGTATCAGCGTTTCCTCGTGAGTATGATGGAGGACCTGCATGTCACCCCACCCACTCAGCACAATCTGGAGCATTTGACACGTGCCTTCTTAGGCGACTTCAGTGCGGACACCTTTGTGGTGCCCGCCTGGTCTGCTGCTTTTCAGGAGGCGTCATTGCAATTCTGGCAAAGACCCATTTCCGGAGTCCCAGTCCCTAGGGATCTGAGCCAGAGGTATTGTGCCCCCCAGAGTCTCCAGGTCATATGCCTCATCCTCAGTCAGGACTGACAGAGCTGGACACTCCCGATGGGCTTCGCACCCTCCACCGTGACTCGCCCCCAGATCAAGATTCTATGGATTTTGACTCCTGTGGGAGGAGGACCTTCTACTCGGCACAGTTGCTGCTTTCAATTTCTGCACATCAGGCCCCGCTATGCTACCTGTGATAGGTTTCTGTGGTCCAATTTAGGTCAGCTCCTAGACTCTGTGCCTGATTTGGAGGTAACCAGACAAGCCTTTGCACACTCTGCATGTGGCCTGGAGCTAGCAAGGCACCAAGCGAGGGCATCTTACAACGCCATCAAGGTAGCTTCCAGAGTCGTAGGGACAGCGATCTGCACTAGGCGGATGGCATGGCTGCATCTTTCCCGGTTGTCACCCTTGGCCCAGCATAGGGTGATTTCCTCCACATACTGGAGAACCCATCTTTTCTCCCGTGGGGTGAGGCAGCATCTGTCAGGGCAACCACCTGCCCCCTCTGAGGGGCCCCGTCTCACTCTTCCCAGTCTCGGGCCTCATCAGACCCGTAAAGGTTCTCTCTCCCAGTGTCTCGCCCACTGAGAGCTGAGGGACTTAGTCCTTTAGGGTTTAGGGCCCCCTTCGAGGGGCTCAGTGCTCACCCAAAGGTGATGAATGGTGAAGACTGACACAGATAAGATATGAAAATTATGTATCTACCGTAATTCCTGATCTTTCTGTGTATCTTCACCATTCATCACAATCCTGCCCTCCATCCCCCTGGGTCCTCAGTCTCTGGGTCCCCCTTCCTCTGTGTGCCCCCTCCCCCCCCCTTCCTTTCTGCTGGTCAGGAGAGGGGTGACTTTGGGTACACAGGGGGAATTTACCTTCTGACAGTGGGGGAGAGAGATTGGGGGAGAGGGCCCTTCTCTCCTCAGTGCCTCGGCTCTACCCCTTTGGAGTGGGAGTTGGTGGTTGCCCTCTCCTCTCTTCTCTGGCTCTCTTTCCCTTTTCTCCTCCGTTCTGGTCCTTAGGAACTCAACCCTCAAATTAATTTAAGAAACTTTTGTTTCTCACCTCCAGATACGTGGTTTCAGGGGGAGGACAACCTTGCATCCTGTCTTTCTTCCAGAACAGCCGCTTCTGCTCATGACAGGAGTTTATTGCCAGTGATTATGTGCCTTGAATTCTGACAATTCTGCCTTCTGGCTACTCCTTCGCAGTTCTATACAGTCTAGAGACAGTTAAACATTCAGGGCATGTCCTTCCCCTCTCCATTTCTAATTTTTCCCTCCCTCCTTCCCTCTCCTTTTCTGCTTCCAGAGATTGGGGCCCCTTCCCAATCCCCTTAGATTTCTAAATCTCCTTCTGTCATCTCTGTCATTTATTTCTCCATGTATTTATATGTATTTTCCTTTGTGTGTCCCTTGGTCTTCCTTGTCCCTCCCTCCCAACCCTTCTTACTGTACGGCGACTCGGAGTTGTCGGAAGGGCAGGGTCAACGACACCTAACAGCCAACCCTGAGCACCACACAGTGCATCAACCTGGAGGGCGGCGCTGTTGGTGCGTCGACTCCGCCCATCCCCCAAAAAAAAGCTCCCGCGGGGTCGTGACCTCCGGCCAGAATCCAAAGGTGATGAATGGTGAAGATACACAGAAAGATCAGGAATTACGGCAGATACATAATTTTCAGTTTTGTTTGTTTCTGCTCCCTGGCATGATCTTATTGTTAGTAGATCAGGGAGCACAAGGCCAACAGCATTCCTAGAAACCCTGAATATTTTTTGTGGTATTACACAGTCACGACCTTCATGCAGCTTTTATGATTTAACCCTTAAAAGGAGCATTGCTACAGAAGGTGGGTAACCTTTTCGTTTTGTGCAGGAGGCTAGAGGCCTGAGCGCAGAGACGGGCTCCAATCGCACTATCTGGTACTTTTATCCCGGTTTGTATTCCTCTGCAGGGGCTGTTTGATGTCCAAGGTTAGGCCAGTGAGAGTGTCGCAATAAGACTTCATCAGCCTCTCCCCCCCAAACAATCCGTCCCTTTCACAGCAGAGTAGTTACACTGTGATGTACCCAGGGGTCAGCTATGTGTTGACACCCAGCTCTTCCCATCCTGGAGGATGAGGTTGTCCTAAGCAATGGTTCTACAGTCAACTACTTGCAGATCAAAGAGACTCTTCGTGCTGTAAACATGGCTGTCCATCAAAGCAGAGCAGCACTCTGGCCCCAGCATCATGAGCTACTCTGGTATATATTACTGCAGGGCTGTATGTTGCAGCCAGTTTGGTTGCCATACCAACCTGGACTTTATTTTGTCCAGTGTGGATATCTCCAAGTTACCCTATGGGTGACTCTCTTTTTTTTTTTAAACAATTCCCCAAATTGCGGAAAAAGTATCCCCAAGTTTCGAGACATATGCAACTATACCAGAGAGACCCAGATGTTTTGGCTAACTGCGATTTTTCTTTGACTAGTAATATTTTTGATTAGTGGTCAAAGTGACCACCTACTATACCAAAAAACTTAATGCTAAGCGCTGTTATTACTGAATGAGATTCTCAAGCATGTCAGTGCAGTAGGAGAACAGAATGCTACAAAAGTGAGGTGAATCTTTATAATTATTATTACTAGTGGTGGTAATAGTACAGGTAATAGTCTAGTGTTGGGAGCCATGAATCTGAAACTGCAGCAGTTTGTTTCATGGGCCAGCATTACTGCAAGTGTTCTAAACGTACATTGCCTTAGGGCATTTTATTCTAATTAGTGTAGTAGAGTCTTAGGTAGTGGTTAGGTGATCCCAGGGATGGGTATATAAGGCTCTTCAGAGCCTTGGGAATCATAGTCTGTTCCAGGCAGCAGATGTGGAAGGTTGCGCTGTGGGTCACATCTTGATGCCCAAGGATGCTTTTCCCCATTGCTGTAAGTTTGCAAAGCCTGGTGTTTTAATGGGATTTTGTACAGGTAGTAGATCCTACTCGTTTAAACATTTAATGCAATAATGTGGAGTGTGACAGGGTTGAATAAAACCCTGTCCCATTTGTTATGCAGAGAGCTAAATGCAAGGATTTGATCTTCCTGGACTAAAAGTCTCCACCACTCACTCACACCAAAGGGAGTACGCTGGAAGCGCTAGGACCTCGCGGGAGCCAAAAATCTTCAGGAGGGCCTGCGCCAAGATAGGACCGCGCATGTGTGGCACTGCAAGACTAGCTCGCACCGTATAGGTTATCTTGGCATTGACCTTCCAACCGCCTCAGTTCCTTTTTTCCCGCCGTTGAGTGCACTTCGATGATGATGTCGCTTGCCTGCCAGGAGTCAAGTCTTTATGATGGCAGCTATAGCCGTTTGCAGTATTCATTTAACGTACTACTTTTAATGTACTTTTCTTATTAAAAAAAAAAAGAACAGGAAGAAATTCTCAGCCTGCCATCAGCGGAGTCGGACTTAGACGGTAGCAGTGATGGTAGGGAGACTTCCTTTGAAAGCTGTGATTTATTTATTTATTTAATTTTGTTGACCCGGTAATCCCACTGGGCCTAGAAGTCCCTTTTTCAGGGGTGACCAGGGGAATACAGATGGTAAGCAACTGAAATTGAACCAGATTAAGCTGTTGGTGGTATTTTTAGTCAATGGGGGAAATTTGGCCAGGACACGGGGGAAATTCTTGTGCTCTTTTTCGATAAGTGCCATGGGATCTTCAGCATTCACCTGAACTACCACCAATCCAGGCAGATGGGACCTCGGTTTAATGTCTCATCCGAAAGACGACACCTCAGAAGTGCAGCACCCCCCTCATGCTGCACTACATGGCAGTGGGGCAGTGTCCAGTCTGGTGCTCAGGGGGAGGACAGTCTGTCTGAAGCACAGAAGTAGCAAGCCTGTTCCCAACTTCAGTCGTGGACCCGGTTCTGCTCCACCTTGAGCTCTTCTTCCTCCTGTCAATGGAAGAAGAACCAATACCGCTCAAGACTGTCCTCTGGTACATCTTCATCTGCATGAGGATCTGGGTGGTGGAGAGCGGTAGGCCTGACCTGACTCAGTGCGGTCCTCTGTGGCTTTGTTCCTAACCACTGCGATCTTCGACACCGAATCCCATCTCTGTCCTCAATCGGATTCTGATGAGCAGTTTCACCTCTGAGCCGCTCTTTTAGAGCAGTGGGTTCGGCGTCTGCCCAGCTGTTCTGGCCAATGGATGTAGCTCCAGGTCCATAGGGCCTTGGGGATGCTGGGCCGTGGTTGGGTCGGTTGGGCCAGATGTGTCCGCAGTACCCTCTCCAGTGCCAGCGTCATCAGTGCTGACTCAGCGTGCCTATCCCCCTCTCCTTTTTTCCTGCAGGGGTCAGCATGGGTGCCACCTTTCTCCCCGTCCTTCAGGTCTAGGTTCGGCAGCAATGCTGGTGCTGTGTGGGGTGCCAGCACCATATGTTGTGCCAGCACCATATGTGGCGCCATGTGTGGTGCCTATGTAGCGCCAGATTCTTCAGCGCCGATCCGGGTAGCGGCATCTCCCATGATCCTGGCCTAGACCTGCCTTCTGTAGGGTCTTCTGGGGTAGAAGTGGATCTGGATGAGTCGTTCCCTGTCCTGCTTTGTCAAAGACACAACAGATGACTCATTTTAGAGGCAGGAATGCAAGTCTTCTGTATCAACAGAGCCTGTGATAGAAGATCTCCTTCCAGTTTTTCCTCAGGGATATGGGGTCCACCATAACATTTCAGACTTCATCTGTGGACAAAAGCAGACTTCTACATCTTGAGTTCCTACATTCCTCAGCATGAGTTCACCCTTTGGAACGCACTCACAAGGAGCAGATAGCCCAGTAATCAACTAAAAGATTTTATAGACACCTAGGATACTGCCTGTAGAGTGGCTGCCATTGGCAGCAGGTGATTCACGTCTCCTTGACGGTGCTTATCTGTCCCTCAGGTTGAGCTCTGGAGGCCGCTCAGTACTTCAGGGCTGTCATTTAAACAGCAAGCTGGCTCACACTGCCCCCTCAAAGGAACGGGAACAGTCGACATTCTAGTAACAAACGGTCCTTTCAAGGTAGAGGCCTAGGAGCCCTTGTCAGGAACCAACTCCCCAGCTGAAAAGAAAATGCAGTAGAGGGCACATGGTCTGAAAGCGCCCTGTACCACCCTCTGTGGATCTGGACCAGGTCCCTCCTCAGCTGTTTGAGGTGGATGCCTTTCGGCAGTGGGGGAAGGGTGTCTCATTCGGTTTTACAGCCAGTGGAAGTTCATTTCAGCGGACGTATGGGTCATCAGAATTGTCCAAGAGGGACACTCCCAATTCTGCAGAGATTCCCCCACACCCAGGCGGCAGCCCAGTCTGCCTGCCTCTCAATCAGACCTCCTTGCTTCAGAGATTCGGGGCTGCTGCGGGAACAGGGCAGTAGAAGTTGTTCCACGGCAGATCAGAACACAGATTCCTATGTCACTTGCTTGGCTCCAAGATAATAGGCGGCATCCGCCAGTTCTCAACCTTGGAAAGATTAAACAAGTACCTGTTCAGGGAGAAGTTTACTAAAACCTTAGCATTCAAGTCTTCACTTCTGCACATTTGGCTCCTAACCAGCCAATCCGAGCTGGAGACACAGGAAGCAGTTGCCACAGCTTCTCAGTTGCTCACTTCCAGGAGGGGTTTTCTGATTCGGGGCTGGTGTCATAGTAACCTTCCCAACAGCTCCTCTTCATAGGAGCCCTCCTGGATACCTCCAGAGCGAGGGTTTTTCCTTCTGGAGAACGGGAGAAATGATATCTTCAGATGTCTTGTTACATCAGGGAAAACGAGACTGTTCAGGCCCTTTTCAATGCAGTGGGTGCTGGGACTCATGGCTTTGTCCGCAGCAAACAGAGTGGTCTCTGGCCATGCATCTGCAATCCTCCACATGTATGACAGAGCCTCGGACAGATCATGACCAAGGTTGCACTCCTGATCGGTTGGGGAGCTCATTGTCAAGACTGCCACACTCAGGAGTGGAGCCGGGGAGCCTCATCTTCTCATAAATACCTTAGAAATGAGAGCTGCTTAGATGCTATCCAAGTCCTGAAGAATACCCTCTGCTGCAAAGTGGTCTTGCTTTGGATGGCAAAGCTGTGATGTATTACATCAACAAGCAGGGTGGAGCACCTCACTACCCTCTATGCAGGAAAGTCATGAGAATGTGTGACTGGTGCCTCGAGCATGTTGCATCAATTCAGATGTCATACAGTCGCTTTCGATGACTGGGGCAGTCCGAACCTGGTCCTTTTTTCATCATCATCAAATCTTTATTTATTCAGGCGAACATCATTGAGCAAGGCTCATTTACAAGATGGACCTGATAAGGTCAAGGTTCAATAGTTGGTACACAACAGATACATCATACACTTATATAAGACAGTTATACATACAGGGAAAATAACGTTTATAAACACAGTGATGTACAGTAAATTCGCATGATAAAAAGCAGTTACAGGAAAGTTAAGCTAATATTTACAGTATATACAGTATATACATTTCCCAGTGGGCATGGCAGACACTCAACATAATGTAATACTAGGATGGAGAAGGATTACTGGGTGCCATAAGATGGGGTGTCTGTCTGGAAGGAATATAACATATATGGTTTGGAAGGAGATTTGTGAGATGACAATGCTAGCTCTAGTGGTAGCAATTGCATTTCTCTTTGAAGAAGACTGTACAATGCTGTTTAAAGGATGCAAATGGAATGATATTGGACAGTTTTAAGGATTTTTGTAGGGTGTTCCATGCTATAGCTAGAGAATAGCTGATTGCTGCCCTCCCTAGCCTGGTGTTGAATTTGGGCAATTTGAGCAGGATGATGTTGTTGCTTCTTAGGGCATAGGAGCTAGGAGAGGTCCAGGATATAGTTTGGAAGTTTTTTTGACAACGCTCTGTAAATCCATATTGCTGCATTTTTGTTCCTTCTGAGGTGAAGGGAAACCCACCCAACTGCAGCATAAAGAGAGCAATGATGAGTATTAGATGGCAGATCTGTAATGAACCTTATTGCTCTATGATATAAGGTATGTAAAGGAAGGGATAAAAGCAACTGAACAAAAGAGTAAACAGGGAGGAGAGGAGGCACTGTGGGTCACCTTGGAGACTGGAAAGGGCACCACAATCCGCACAGAGGTTGTGTACAGACCCCCATGTCAGGGGGAAGGAATGGACAAGGATATGATGGAAGGCATTCTTAGAATGGCAGAGAAAGAGGAGATACTGTTGATGGGAGACCTGAATATGCCAGATGTTAACTGGAACACATTTGCTGCAGCCACATCCAAGAGCAGGGCCATTCTTGATGCCCTACAGGTGGCAGGCATTAGACAGCTAGTTTTGGAACCCACTTGTGAGGGAGCAATCTTAGACCTCTGACTCTCAAGCGGGGCAGTGAGAGGATCTCAGATCTAGAAGTGGGTTGCCATCTGGGGACAAGTGACCATCAAAGAGTGTGGTTCATGTTAAACTCAGCTACAGAGTCAAGCCATACAAAAGTGAGGGTACTGGACTTTAGGAGGACTGACTTTGGCAAGATGGAGAGTGCCTCAGAAAAGCACTAGCAAACAGGCTAGAAGGAGGTGTGGAGCAACAATGGGAATTATCAAACTGCCATCACAGAGGCAACAAGCCTTGTGTGAAGCAAATAAACAAATCAAAATGAAAGAAAAGCCACTATGGTTCTCAAGAGAGGTGGCTGTGAAAGTCAGGAAGAAAAGATAGCATTCCGGAAGTATAAGGAAACACAGAAGGAGCAGGACAGAGAGCTGTACCAGTTAAGGCAGAAAGAAGCAGGAGGGAAGTCAGAATAGCAAAGGCCCAAACTGAGGAAAAGATAGCCAACTCAGTTAAGAAGGGGATAAAACCTTTTATAGGTACATCAGCAGTAGAAAGACAAAGGAGGATATAGTGAGGCTGAATAGAATGAACGGTTGGGTAGGCAGAGGGGGACAGTGAAAAAGCAGGAATACTGAACGAATATTTCTGCTCAGTATTTACAAAAGAGGAGGGGGAAGTGCCTAATCCAATTAACAGAAGCACTCTTGATAGGGGGGTCGATCCCAGTCCTTTCACAGAAGAAAGGGTTCTGCAAGAACTCCTAAAACTGAAGGTGGACAAAGCAATGGGTCCTGATGGAATTCACCCCAGAATTCTTAATGAATTAAGGAAGGAACTAGTGAAACCACTGGCTACTCTTTTTAATAAATCATGGGAGGATGGTGTGGTACCGAGGACTGGAGGAAGGCGGATGTGATTCCCTTCACAAAGGTGGGACCAAGACAGAGGCAGAAACTACAGACCTGTCAGTCTGACCTCTGTGGTAGGGAAAGTGATGGAGTCACTTCTGAAGGAAAGAATAGTTGAGTACCTAGAGGTCAGTGGAGCACAGGATCCAAGGCAGCATGGGTTCACAGTGGGAAGGTCATGTCAGGCAGAATCTAATAGATTTCTTTGACTGGTGACCAAAGTAGTAGACCAGGGAGGGGCTGTGGACATGGCCTACCTAGACTTTAGCAAGGCATTTGGCACAGTCCCATACAAAGATTATTAGTCAAATTAACCAGCCTGGGAGTGGGTCCCAGGGTGGTAGCCTGGGTAAAACATTGGCTGGACAACAGGACACAGAAGGTAATTGTAAATGGAGTCCACTCTGAAGAAAGAGGGTTACTAGTGGGGTACCGCAGGGTTCAGTATTGGGTCCAGTCCTTTTTAATGTCTTCATCAGTGACATTGAAGAGGGACTGGAAGGAAAAGTATGCCTTTGCAGATGACACAAAGATCTGCAACAGGGTTGATACACAAGGAGTGCTAAAGGATGAAAAGGGACTTGGCAAGGTTGAAGGAATGGTCAGACGATGGCAGCTAGGATTCAATGCAAAAAAGTGCAAAATAATGCACCTGGGAAACAAGAACCCAGGGAAGAATACACAATGGGTGGGGAGGTAGTAACAACAACAAAACAGGAAAGGGACCTGGGGTAATCATATCAGATGACCTTAAGGTTAGCAAGCAATGTGAGAAGGCAGTAGGGAGGGCGGTATACTGGGATGTATGGGAGGCATCAGCAGCAGAAAACAGGAAGTTGTTATCCTCTGTACAGACAGTTGGTGAGACCCATCTGGAATACTGTGTCCAGTTCTGGAGACCCCATCTCCGCAAGGACATAGACAGGATAGAGGCAAGTCAGAGGGGCAACTAAAATGGTGCAGGGTCTGCAAGAGAAGCCATATGAGGGAGAACTAAAGGAGCTTAATATGTATACCCTTGAGGAAAGAAGAGGAGGTGGGACATGATAGAAACTTTCAAGTACCTCAAGGAATCAACAAAGTCCAAGAGGGTAGCATCTTTCAGAAAAAGAGACTTGCAAGAACAAGGGGACACAATTTAAAGATAGAAGGAGGGGTTCAGGGGCAATGTGAGGAAGTATTATTTCACAGAGAGGGTAGTGGATGCATGGAACAGCCTTCCTGAGGAAGTTGTGGGGTCTAAAACTGTGGGAGAATTCAAGAATGCATGGGACAGACATAAGGCAATTCTTGTGGGGGGCAGGAAGATATAGGCTGTTGGTTAACTAGGATCTGCGGCCTATCCTGTAGGTAGGGAAATGGGCAGACTAGATGGGCCTAGCGGTCCTTATCTGCCGTCAAAATCTATGTTTCTATCCAACTTGTGATGGTAGGAGATGGGGCAGTGACTATAAAGGAAGTCTGCATAGTCAACAACTGATAGAAAAATGGCCTGGACTTTTGCATCCCCTCTCAACACAAAACTGCCTCTATCCTGCTTCAGAAATCCAGAACCTGGTGTTTTCTATCAGGATGTATTCACTGCAGTGGACAAGACACTTCTTGTACGCTTCTGCCTCTTCCCTTAGTTCAGAGGGTGCTGCTCAAGTTGGAGGTGCTGCAGGGCAGGATGATTCTCATCATCCCAGACAGGCCTCAACAGATATGATTTGCATTGATCAACAGGCCGTCAGAAGTTTTCCCGAGGCAACTCCTTCTACTAGCGGACCTTCTGACAGAGGGACCTTTGGTCTATCCACCCTGCGCTCCCTTCATCTCCATGCTGGGCTCTTGAGGAAACAGAAATGAGCAGGTTTTAGATATCTTGAAAAATTGCAGAAATCTTCTTAGCTGCACATAGGCCTTCCACCAGGAGGGTTTACACGGCTAAGTGGAAACGCTTCTCCATCTGGTGTGCAAGTCCCATCTGGGCCCCTTCAGTGGCCCACCAAGTAAGGTGTTGGAGTGCCTGTTGGACCTGTTGATCGCAGGTCCGCTACACTCGGCAGTGAAGGTACACCTCTGCATGCTTCGGCCTGTCTTGAGCCAATACAGAAAATGTCACTGGCTCAATTACCATTAGTCAAGAGATTCCTAAAAGGTATCCTACTCTCTAAAACCTCAGTCAGTTGACCGGTGGCCACATGGGGTATTAACCTGGGGCTAAATTGCTCACCCATAAACTCTTGAGCCGCTAGCTGCCTGTAAGTTGAGATTTATGACCTGGAAGACAACCTTCTCTGGATGTTAAGAGGGTTCTATGATTCTACATCGACAGAACGAAAGAGATATGCAATCCAACCAACTCTTGTATCTTTCTGCATGCATCGGCTGGGTCAGCCTGTTGCCATGAGATATATTTCTGCATGGTTAGTAGCATGTCTTCGACACTGCTAATCCATGGTGCAGGTCAAGTTGGAAGGCCCAGTTCACACCCACTCTACCAGAGCAGTTGCAGCTTCCCTAGCAAAGATTTGTGATTTACCAATTGCAGACATCTGCAAGGCGGTGACTTGGAGCTCAGTGCATACATTCTGGATATCCATGCCTAACAGCTCACTTTTTTCAGCAGGACAGTCCTTATGGACTTCTGGCCTGAGTGAGCTTTGTTTCCTACCAACCTACTCTGGGGCGGAGGAGGATTGATTTTAGCTCGTTACTCTTCCATTAGTGTGAATGAGTGCTGAGACTTTTAGTCCAGGAAGATATGGAAATTACGTACCTACTGTAATTCTTGATCTTCTTGGACAAAGTCTCCACCACTCATTCACACGCCAACCCACCATCCCCCGAGCTCACTCATTCTGATCTTACCTGTGTCAGTCTTCACCATTCATCACTGTTGGGTGACTGGCTGGAGACAGGCACCCCACGGGAGATTTAATTTTTTTTTTGGGAGGGAGGAGCCGGCGCCATTGTCACCACCCATGAGGAAAATGCATTGCATGGCACTCGTGGGTTGGCTAGTAACAGCCATTGGATCCTCCTCCACCTCAGTTCTGCATTTCCCACCATCAAGACAGCACCCTCGCTCGAGAGTTCTCTGTGCGACCTAGTATTTGTCAATGACTCGAAGCCTTCAATGCCGTTCTTTCTTGTCCATGACTCTGTCCTGGTTCTGCTGCAGAAAATCTTCATGCTGTTCCAGACAGGTAAGACCTTTCCTTTTATTTTTCAGGGTCGAGTCTTTTCTAGGTTTTGCCTAAGTTGAGGGGCTCTTTAGCACAGGGTGCGAGGAAGAGAGCTTCCTTGGAGTCAACTGGGTTGAGGGGGCAGGGCGAAGGACATCTGCACACTCCTGTGGCCCTCCGGGGTCGGGGCAGGAGCCGTAGTGCTGAGCCTGGTCTCCTCCTTTCATCCTCTTCTAGGGAGATCTCATTGGGTGGTGCTGGGGACTGCCCTTTTGGATCCATGTGGCCCCGGTCCCCTCATAGGGTAGCTCACCCTATGGAGTTAAGTCCTGACTGATTTGTGTTTCTTGACAGGTCGGTGAATTTACAGGCCTGCGGATTCCCGCTGATACCAGGTTCTCCTGTAGATTTCTCTAGCCCTGGCAGAGACACGTCACATCAGGTGGCAGGTTCATCCGTGCCTTTGCATCCCGCTCCCCCTCTCCCAGGCCATGTGGGTCCTCTGGGGCCTTTGACCTGGGACCAGTTCAGATCTCAGGTTGCGGCTTTCCCTCAGTATGTTAGGGCCAAGGACGAGCAGGTCTTCCGACCAGTTCCCCCTCTGCAGCGAGAGTCTGACTCTACAAGTTCTTTGACCTCTTCATCTTCCTCCACAGGGGAAGAGGTGCCCTCTGTCTATCTGTCCTCAGACTCTAATAGGGACCAGTATCAGTGCTTCCTTGCAAGGCTGGTCAGGGACTTGCACATCTCTCATTATACTTGAGACAATAGCAAGCGTGCGACGCAAGCCTTTCTAGGCGAATACGGGGCACATCATTTGGTGGTCCCTTCTTGGCCGGTCCCTTTCCAGCAGGCAACGTACAGTGCCTGGCAGCTCCCATACTCCTCAGAACCAGCCCCTATGGACTGTCGTAGGTGGTATTGTGCAACCTGGGGGTCTCCAGGCTCTTTGCCTCATCCATCTTCTGGACTGCCGTGTCTGGACACCCCGTCCAGGCATAGACGCCTGGTCCGCGACCAGCCCCCCAATACAGACTCTTGGGAGTTTGATCAGCTGGGGCAGACAGTTTTCTCCTCTGCGCAGATGATCGTTGCTATCATCTCACATCAGGCGCACCACGCTCCCTATAGTAGGCATCTGTGGGTGATGCTGGGCCAAGCACTAGCATCGCTGCCCAATTCGGAGGCTACCCAGCAAGCCATAGCCCTCTCTGCAATAGGCCTGGAGTTGGCGAGGCACCAGTCAAGGGCATCTTACGATGCCAGTAAGGTCACTTCACAGCTTGTGAGGACAGCAATCTACATTAGGCGGATGGCATGGCTTCACCTTTTGAGGTCGTCACCTTTGGCCCGGCACAGGTTACTGGCCTCCTCCTTCCAGGGGACCCATCTCTTCTTCCACAGGGTGAGACAGGAACTTTAGGGGTGCCTTCCTTCCCCTTGGGTTCAGGGGACCCCACCTCGTCCTGACCAGTCCCAGCCGTAACTGGCTAGCGGAGGGTCCCTCTCCCCCATTCTTCCCCTTGGGGGGGACTGAGGGATGTTATTCCTTCAAGGCTTCTCGGGCCCCCTTCGGGGAGCTCGGTAGTCACCCAACAGTGATGAATGGTGATGACTGACACAGGTATGGTATGAAAATTACGTACCTACCGTAATTCTTGATCTTCCTGTGTATCTTCACCATTCATCACTGAATCCCTCCCACCTTCTCCTTATGAGGCCTCAGTCCCTGAGACGTGCTATCCTTTCCTTTTCTGTCTGTTGTCTGTCTGATTGCAAAATCAAATTTTGTGAGACCTACAGTAGGAACTGATCACTCTTAACAGTCTTGCGATTCTCTCCCTCCTGCTATCTCCCTGCCTTCACTTGCAGTTTCTTGCTGTGTCTATCTTTTCTTCCCTCATGCTTATCTGTGGTTATTAAAATATATGTGAATCTTTGTGTGATACTGGGATCCTTTGATTTGAACATGTATATAGTTATATTGTTGAAAAGATTGTGAAAAGCTGTTTGGAACTCAGGAGGTTAGCTTTGAGATGTAGTTTGACCATCACAAACTCTTTGGTAGAGTTGTCAACAGGAGATTAGTTCTGGGGCACAATGTTCTATTTTGTCGCACCATCAAAGAAAGAAACTTACAGAGTTCTAATATTTTGTGAGAAACAGGGGGTATCTTAATGAGATCAGGATGCAGAAGTTAATCACCAGGAAAAGACAAATGTATGTTAAAGAGACTTAAATTTAGAATGAGAGATGCCCTCAGACGAAGGACTTCGTTTTCTTTGTTTGTACTGCCTTTGTAAATAGCTATCCTGGACAATTTTTCTTTTTTTATTTTATTGTTATTGATAGTAATAATAAAATGCTACTTGCACATTTTATGACTTCTCCTGGTTTGCCTATGCTTCCTGACCTTTGCCTCAACAACATGGAGATATCCGTGATACCCAAAATACACTGTGTTAAAGTCTGACGATCTGAGCTGACCCCATCCTGCTTGGCAGTCCAGACAATTCTGGCTATTAAAGCTGAGTTATAAGAGAGTTTCAGTTGTCGCCTACTCACTTTCCCATGGGCCTCCATCTATAGGAGGTCCCACTTACCCCAATAAACAAGTGCCTCTTGTAATGGGCATCATGCCTTCCCCCAGGACACATCTGAAAATGAGCTGTTTAGTTCAATACTTTTTTTTGTGGTGAAAGTCTTGAAACAAATAAATAAAGAGGCCATGGTGGCCTTGGTCTCATGGGTGACCATACGACACTGTCCCCCCCTCCCCCAAAAAGGTCATAAATAAGTAAATAAATGGATCATGGGGGGCCTTGGTTTTTTGGGTGAACATGCGACACTGTCCCCTCTCCCCCAGAGGGTCAAGCATTAACATGGGTGAGTTACCGTTGGTTGTTAGGTGGGGGAATCTAGGTTAGCGACAAGACATGACAACAGGAAGAGACCAGCAAAAGCAGATGGAACAGGAGCATTGGTACAAACAGAAGCTGAGGATAAAAGAACAACATAAAAACAAATGTGTGTGTACATATGTATGTACGGTTTTTGCAGAACTGGGTTCCCCTGCAGGTCTGAACCATTAGTGCAGACACAGAGGTCAGCAAGCTCATAAATATTTGTAAAAAATTTCTGTTTTCAAGGTACAAGCAGTGTAAGAAGAAAAATGTTTCTGGCTGTCAAAACAGTTTCCTTTGTTTTCAAGAATAATTTTATTTTTTTTGTTGTTTTTTTCCTCTGTCTCAACAGGTATCTCTAGCAGCAGTCCACTACAGTCCTCCCAGATCCGCCCCACTGGTATTGCTGCCTTTGGCCCTGTAAGCGCTTCCTCTCCTTTAGGATCACCTTTAAGTAAAGGAACGAGTGTCCCTGGGACTTCGCAAATGCCAAACCTTATGAGTACACTTGGACCTGAAACACCAACTCGTAAGCAAAGCAAAGGGGCCAGCACCCCAGTAGGACGATAGCACCTCAAACACCTTCAGTCTTTTTCTGGTACCCTAAATCCCCCCTCCAAAAAAAAGAAGCAGCAAAGCCATAAAGTTGGGGACTATACATAGTCCCCACCCCAAGCACCTTGAAGAAATAACGCACCAACCCTGAAGATATGAGCTGCATTGTAATCTAAGGGGCTTGGCATATAGACGTTTTCAGTGACCCTTTGGGGATATGCCGTCTGGGTCACTCGCACAAGACCCTACGCAGAAATCAAGGATTTCCAGTGGATAAGGCATGGATTGATTTCCCTAGAATCCTACAGCCTCAAGGAAAGTCACAAGTGATCTGGTGAAGACTATCGGTTCTCCTTTTGAACACTGCAGAACATAGTTGTGCGCACTGGAGGAGGGACTGAAGGGGAATCTGAGATGGCACTTTTGGGGGGGGGGGGCAACAAAGACACTGAACTGCCTTACCTGGCATTTGTGCAACACAGAAACCCCTTATACTTGAAATTGCCAACATCCCCTCTTTAAAAAAAAAAAAAAACAACAACAAGCAGTGATGGAGCAACCACATCACAAGAAGCACCTTCGGAAGATGCACAGCACTAAACATTGCTCGTTTACCTCCAGTCTCTAACAAGAGAGGAGCCATGGCTAGGGAATCCTAACAGCACTGCACGCCTTCTGAAGCCATGGTGGTGCTGAAGGCCGAAGAAGTTTAAGCGCAGTCTTGTTGGGGGGGGGGGTGCTATTTAATGCTACTATAGTGCACATTACCACAAGGGGATTCCTTTTTCTGAGCTGTGGGTTCTGTAAATCTGAACATCAGAGAAGGATCCAGACCTGAGCCCATTTTTTCAGCACCCTCTACCCCGGCACCCAAAGACAGTGCCAGAAACAGTCGTGCTCAGTCTCTGATCTGCAGAGCAGCAGCACAGTGTTCTAATGGCTGTGATGCACAAAACGAATGGCTGAAGCGTGCCCTTTCTGGAGTGACTTAGTGTAAAAAAAAAAAACTAATTTCTGAAGAAGAACGAGACTATCACTAATAGCTGACGTTGTTTGCTTCAAAGCCCCAAACTTTGGTAATACAAATGGTAACTGTAGATGGAGCGGAGAAAGATATTTGAATTAGGGGCAGCCCTAAAAATCAGGAAGCGCTGAGAATTATGGTGACATGCGTGCCTTCCAGTTAGCCCAGTGAAAGAAAGAGGAACTCAAGGGCGACTGGAACTCTGGGCTCCCACCATGCCTGTGCAATGCACTGTCTCTGCTCCATTAAACCCACCTGATGCCTAATTGTCTCACCTCAGTACCCCTGGAGGAAAGCGTTGTTTCCTGCAGCAGCTCAGGTTTCTTGAGTGGCTGTTTCCAAATTTCCTGGTTTCTATGGGTGATTTTGGAGCTGTACATCTCAGCTGTCCCTGGTTTTCCAAAACATCCCTGATTTTTGCATCTGTGGTTTTTCTCCGTCTCTCCTAACACTGAGGTTTCTGTTACTGAAGAGGAGTGATTTGAAACATATGACACACATCAAACAGTCAAGTTCTTCAAACAGTATCTTTTTTTTTTTTTCACTAAATCATTTATTCTAAGAGCTTCCTGAGTTAATTTGACCACTTTGGCATGGTGTCTCTAATTTTGGTCACTTGTCCCTGGTTGTTTTTTCCCCCCAAGCTTTGTATCCGACTTGCAGATCAAGGGGGTTGAGATGAGGTAGGCTCAGGTCTTCCTTAAAGATTGGACTGAAAGCAGGCAGCGGGAATTTACTTTTGCCCATCTCTCTCTCCGCCCATAGTCTGCAGACAAGTCATTTTAGCCACCATGCATGACTGTGTGTGTTATTTAAGCAATAAGGTGTGACAAGGGGTGCGTTGTGGTGGGATAATGGCCCGCCTCGGGTGGGTTGAATCATGAGGTGAAGCTGAGTGCCTCCACCACCCGAGAAAAGCTGTTAGCCCACCTAATGCACCCTCTCAGTTGCTTTATTGTAATTATGAAATGGGTCCTTTCTAGTAAATTCTGTGTACTTTTTAAACATATTTTTATTGAGCTATCTTCAGCCAGGATGTTGTGCTGCGATAACGGCCCGGCTGGAAGTACCTCTTAGCCAATCAGGAGCCAGCATTCTTTCTGCCCATTTCATAATGTGGGATAACAGCACGTCTCAGGTGCACAAGGCATTCAGTTCTGCCTCATGCCCCCGAGGTAGGTTGTTGTCCCACAGTAACACACACCTTGAAGTGCCTTAGGTTTTCATAGAAAGTAAACGGGTTTGGAAACATACAGTGATGTTCCAGTTTCCTGCAAACTCAGTGACAGGTATCAGTGGCAGGACTCAAATCTGATAACATTCAAAACAACTGGAATTTGAGGACATTGGTATGTTCTTTATATTACTAAGGACTGGCACAAAAACAATCTCTTTGTCCTTTAGCCTTCATCTGTTCCAGCTGCATTTTCTGCCCTGAAGTCATAACCCACTCCTTGTGACACCAGTCATTTCCATGGCAACAGGCTGTGTGTGATGTCATGACTTTAGGAGTATGACTTGATGGCAGGAAAGAGTAATATGAACAGATGAATTCAACAGGGGGAAGATCCTGTTGTAAGGAAAATATCTTGAGGAATGAAAAAAGGGAGGTCCTGACATTCAGACTTGGGGAACTTTTGTGTAACATGGTTCTGCGGAGGCAAAATGTGATTTTTTTTTTTTTTCTGTGAACTGGAAAATTTCTGACCTGTGTTTCTGTTCCACAGTCATGTGATCAGATTCCACCAGTAATAGTACAGGTTTTCCCCAGCCTTTTTTATTATACAGAATATAAGATGCGGCCAGTTTTTCTGATCAGAATGGAAATATTAGTGACTGTGTCCAGCTTGCCATAAATTACAAGTTTTTTGTTTTTTTTTGTTAAAGGATCCTTTACATTTAGTGGTGTTACATCACTACAGTGTTACTGGGAGAGTTTACCCCTCACAGAAATGGCGGACAAGATTTCACAATACATCGGCTGCTACAACATGTTAAATCAATAATTACAATGAAAAAGTATATAGTTTATTATTATTATTTATTGCATTTGTTATAACATTTTAGTACATACTGCTCGGAGGGCTTTGCCCCCGTACACCCCATTTGCTGAGAAATGTAAGAATCTTGTATCTAAATCTCATCTGCCATTTTCCGGGGGTAACCATGATACTGTCATTCACAAATAATAATCCAAGGAGTATGTTGGAGGGACAGGCCAACCCACTGTTGTGATAACATTACTGTGTTCATCCCTTCCTCTCTCAGACAAGGGGATGAGGTGGGTCCTTTTAACAGTCAGCTCCATCAAGGTCAAAGAGATACCTGTGGTGTGCAGAGCCCAGCAGAGTTCTATTTTCTGCAAGGTACCCGTGTGCCTGTCCCACCAAGACACCGGATGGGTGTCTGGGTTCATTTTTAGTTCCCATGGTCTCAGTCTGTAGTGCCACACTTCGTGTTTATCTTGTACTTGCTGGATAGTGTGATACCATTCATTGCGCAAATAGCCTTCAGAGCCATCTAGGCCCCAGGCACCGAGCATAGGGACCTGTGTGGTCCTAAAGCTATGTACATTATCTGAGTTGGTTCAACGAAAGGTCTCACACTACCCAAGCCCAATTTTCCAAGGACCAATACAACTACGTATAGTCTGTATTTATGTACAAGGTACTAAATTGGCTCATTTGAGGAGTAAGACAAGCTTCAAGCCCTAGAAGGGCTGGGTTTAGTTGCATGTCATATTCCCAAGTTGTGTATGTGCAAATGGGGGAGAAAAAGGACTAAGGGAGCTCAACTGTACATTTATGCTCCATGGTGTGTGTTTCACTGGGGGGGAGGGCCAACGATTCTCATCAGCCAAACCAGGCTGGACATTTGTCATGTCGCCCCGACAGTTTGTTGACCTTGTCACTGGCCATTAGCAAAGAGCTTCTGAATCCTCACCAGATCTAGAACTTCTGACCATGCCAGCCACAAACAGTGGCCACTCTGTCCTCAGCTGTGGGCACTAGAGAGGTGCACTCACTCATCTCATTGTAAAAGAAATTACTTAATGGTGGACATCTGTGAACTGTGCCCATCATAGCTTGAGTGCCTCTGAAAATCTTTTAAATGAGGTATTGGGCTTACTTGTTGTTGGCAGCAGTCCAGAGATATTCATCATTTAGTCTGCCTTATATTGATACTACATTGCCACCATTTTTGGAACTTTGTGATGTCACTGACAGTCCAGCTTTGCTTGATTACAATGTGGTTAGCCATAGCTTGTCAGTGACATCATAAGGCTCTAAAAATGGTGGCAATGTAGTATTAAATATGAGGCAGACACAGTTACTGATATCTCTAGACCGCTGCCAGCTACAGAGGAGCCCATTACCTCATTTTAAAGAGTGTTTCATGAACTTTCAAGCTATGATGGGCATGGTTCAGGAATGTTCCCCTTTAAAGCATTTACTTGAAAAACGTTTTAAAAAATATAGTATTCAAGCACATTTCAGCATCTATTTAATTATCCATATTCATCACCCTTCATTGTTTATTACTGGGGACATTGACATGAAATAGGTATTTTGTATCCCAGACTTCATCTGTTCCTCCTGTACTCTGTGCCCCACCCCCACTGAAATTACAATCCTGTGCTTGGGAGGTCATAGTAAATTCCACAGCAACAGGTGAAGTCACAGAGAATTATGACTTCAGCTGGGGAAGAATCGGGTGAAGCCTGGGGACAAAGATTCTGTTTCCATGCAGATGTCATCACTAATAATTAGGGGACATAAACGCAGCAAGTTAGTGAAAATGCAAGTTCAGTTCTGTCTGAGTGACATAACTTACATAACGTTTTCTTGGACGCTGGAAAATGCACAGCGGTTTGTAGCTCTCAAAGCATGGAACAGTAGTGGTAGCCCATGGTCACATAGTGCGTATTGTCTGTGGTGTCCCGTGTGCCTGCTTGTTAGTAGGGAATGCTGTTCTGAAAGAGATGGGCAAACCCGAATATGTTTGCACATTCCTGTTGGACAGCATGGGACCTGTTATTAGATGGGTCTGTACCATTCTGCCCACTGCTCCACAACTCTGTTGAAAATGGGTCCCCAGGTGTTTCGGCCTCCTGTTAATGTGTGCAACCTTATGACAGTGGAATTAGGATCAGTTTGTCAAACTGTTGCTAGTAATTGCAACCAGCAGTGTGGGCTCGAGGGTGGGTGGGACCAGATGAGATAAATCTGCAATCTTTGTATGATGTGTCTCTATAATATCTTTATATATTTTAATATATTATCAGATAGACCCAGCTCCCCCTCTCTCTCCTACTTCACGTCCTGTCCGTACCATGCCAAATTGAAATCGGACTGCCATAAGAAAGTGAGCAACCAGCTTGCTCTTGGTAAAGCCCCAGCACCGTGCACAAATCCTCCATACATTTCACATTCCAGTCCCCCAACATGGCCTGCTGTGTCACGAAGTGGCACATGCATCGTGTGTGCAGCAACTCGATTGTCCCCCTGTGGATTCTCAGTACGTGAGGCTGTTATGCAGTTCTCAATTTGGATACCTACACAAAACACCAGATCATTCTAGAGTTAGTCTTTCTCTATGGAGCCGTGCTCTTTGACCTTCGGACCAAAAGCACTAGGACCCCTTAGGAATCAGACCTTTTCAGTCTGGCGATGCCCAGAATGTATAAAATCGGGAAAAGCTCAGAGGTTGGATCTGTGCTTGTAGCAGTATAGGCAACCCAGTGCAGCTGAGGAAAAGCAAGCCTCTGTATTAGCCAAGTCAAAACCAAGGAATCGGTAGACTCAGAGGGAGATAAATTCTCACTGATTGATATCAGAAACAAGACAAGACACCATGGCTTAGATGCAAAAAGTGTAGTAATTTATTTTCTTATCCTAAAAAGGCAGCATTTCCAAGAGACAGGCACACTTTCTAGAGGTGCACCGATTCATTGGTTGTGGCTGGGCATATAAAGCAATCCCAGACCCAGTCGCCTCAGTTCTTTTTTTGCGTCATAGTGCACAGCTTACTTTGTGGGGGGCCAGAACTAGTGCCTCAGGTCCTAAGACACAAGAGTGTGGCTCTGGGGAGGAAATACTCTAGAAGATCAGGCCTTACGGTTAAGTAACATCCCTAGTCACACTCACAGTGGGTAGGCCAGTGGTTACATCACAGGCCTATAACCCAGCTGACTAGGGGTTCAAATTCCAGCAGAGACACTGACTTACGATGTGACCCTGTGCATGTCTTTTGACCTTCCTGTTATTGCTTCAGTCCTCCAAGCTGTGCGATAGGGTAGAAACATAGAATTTGATGGCAGAAAAGGGCCCAGCAGCCCGTACAGTTTGCCCACCATACCTAATTCTCAGGAACAGGACCCCCCATGAAAATGAGATGTTGCAGGTCTCAGCAGGCCTAGCCTGGGTAAAATGATTAAAAAAATTCTAAATATAAGTATGACCTGCAGGAGACTCTGAGACGGAAGGGACAAGAGAAAACTGTTGATGCCGCATGTTGTACAGACAGCCTTTCGTATTTTGGGCCTTTTGTCGACACTCCAAGAGGTTCATGTTCCTGTGCTGGTCAAAAGGTGGAGAGGTTCAGGATAATGACCTGCTCAGCTGCTTACACCTTGTACACCTGGGACAGCCGAACGCTGGAGCGCAATCAGACAGGGGGTTTGGGGGGTGGGAGGGTGGTAACTGTGTTGTCATGTCGTTGTTTAGCAGCCAAATCATGAACACTTTTTGTTGTCTTCTTCCCATAAATGAACATGTAAATAATATCAAGAGAATCAGAAAGGCAGAATCCATTTTTTCCTTTTATTTGTTTTTCTTCTTTGAATGTGCTATTTTTATAGATAAATTGTACATATGTATAAAATACTGCTTTCTTTTACTAACTGGAGAAAATTTCCTTTAAATAAAAATGGAGTGGCTTAATTTTATGTAAAAAAAAAAAAAGTTAGTGGGTTTGTGTTTATTTCATACGTGTGGCTTGTTCGTCTTGCTGTATGGGGTGGTGGTAATGGCGGTGTGTGTGTGTGTGTGTAATGAGCCAAAGGGAGCAATGACTCTGTTTAAACTCAAGGCAGCTGTGCTTCACTGTTTAAATCCATAAGAATTCTTGAAATTGAACCTCTAATCCCAAATCTCTCAAGTCGAAAAGAAAAGTGTCTTATAAGTATTTCTTGGCTGGAAGATGTGTCAGAGGCACATATCTAGTTTAGAACTTCAGTAGGAAGCTATTTAAAGGTGACCTGCAAAGTTTGGCTGCAGCCCGCTCCCATCCCACATACCTTCCCATGCTGCTGCAGGAGTCAAAGGCTGCTATAGCCAAAATTTTCCGAGCTATATTCATATTTTAAATCACTGCCAAACTGGGCCACCGGACCCGGAAGCACCGTGCAGGTCCCAATCAAGTGCAGGCAAGGCTTCCTGGGTATTCCAACCCGTTTAGTGACATTATTACTACCACTGCTGTGAATGTAACAGCAGTGGCTGAGGCTTATAATACTTATGTTATTGCTTCCACAGGAGTGGTGATGCCTAAAATAATACAGCAATGTCCTGTCCAAGTGTTGCTGTAAATAAGGGTTACTCATCTGTAACCATACTTCTAGGAGTGGTATACAGTGCACATCCACATTATGGCAGTCTTCCTTTCCCCTTTAAATCTAGCCAGAACATCTTCAAGCAAAGCTCCTCCCACCCACCTGGATGTTATCCTCTTTGGCTCTGCGCCATGACGTAAGATCTTGCAGGCTGGAAGCAGGGATCAGTGTGCCACTTCCTCAGGGAGGTTGGGTGGGTGGTGTGGATGTGCACCATATACCACTCCTAGAACTACAGTTACAGGTGAGTAGCCCTCATTTCTAGGGATGTGGATATGGTGCACTTATCCACACTGTGGCAGACTCCTAGCAGTTCTCCAGGAGGAGAGGGCAAGGTGCACACCCCTACTTGGAAAAAAGGAATTGAAAAATTGAGATCCCAAAACCACCATCCCAGCATGACACAAGGTTAATATGGTAGTGGGAGATAAAGGTGTGTGCTGACTTTAGGTAGCAGCCCTGTAGATCTCCTGGATAGAGACGTCCTTGGAAGCAGCCACTGAGGCAGTGGTATGTCTGGTGGAATGAGCCCTAAGCCCTACAGGAGGTTCAAACAACATGAAGTCTTGCTGTATTCTGACTATTGCAGTTAGGTCCTGCCTTTCAACTGCCCCGGAGAACAAAGAGTTAACTTTCCATGGCCAGCATGGAACGTTCAGCGCGAGCTCTGTTGAAGCCTCTGTCTGCTGTTGTTTAAACTCCAACCGTCAGATTCTTTATTCCGCCTCACTGAACAGTAGCTCCGGAGATTTCTCCTTTGCTCGGTTCAGAAAAGTCGGTTAAAGTGTCATTTTTTCGCTCGGTTTCTACCGAATTTCTGCTACTGAACCTGTCGCTTAAGTCTCTGTGTGTGGTACCGTGAGTACTAGATAGGTTTTGCATTTAGTTTCTGTGTGGAACTTAAACATTGGATCGGTTCGGTTTGAACCGATCAGATTGGTTTAAAAACTTTTGAATTTATTAGTGTGTATTAGCGGTCCGTATCGGTTAACAAAAGCGGATTTAATTACGTTTTTCCAAGACCCGTATTACGGTCAGGAACCGATAGGGGTGTCTTGCCCTGCGGATTGCCGAAAAAAGGGTAAGTTTTGGATAGGATTGGCCATGTCTGAGAAACCCAAGAAAAAACTCGGCCCACTGGGTTTCAACACTGTAGTGTGTGTGGGGAAGCCTTTGCTAAGGCTGATCCCCACACCACCTGTGTTTATTGTCTGGGGTTTGACCACCTCAATTCAGACTGCCAAATTTGTAAAAGGTTTCCCAAAGCTACCCTGGATAAGAGAGTAGGTAGACTGAGGGAAAGGGAGGCGAAGTCCGCTGACCCGGATGGCCAGCCCGGTTCTGTTCCGACCGAACCAGAAGGAGTGCCCTCTGACCAGGGCGAAACTTCTTCGGGCAAAAGGAGAGCCGATTCTGAGGAGTCGGTTCCGGTTAAAAGAAAGAGAAGGGAAAAATCATCCGGTTCGGATCCACAACTTCTTTCTCCGACTGCTGATGAAATAGGCAAAGCGATAAGGATAGTTCAATCGCTAACTTCAGTTCCGGCCGAACCGGCACCATCTGTCAGGGGCTCGGTTCGGTCGGTTACCCTAGTTCCGGATTATACTTTAGAAGAATTTTATGAACCGGAGGAGGAGGAGGAGGGAGAGTATGAGGATAATGATGATGATGGTGATTATGAAAGTCTGGATGTGCCTATTGACCCGGACATCTCCCCAGACAGACCTTCAGGTGTTTCTCCTCCTAGGCTTTCTGAGTCCCCTTCTCGCTTTATGTTTTACAAGAAAGTGTCTGAAACCTCCAGCTTCCGATGGAAGAAGCAGTAGAGGATCAGGAGGAGCCTGATTTCGTTGAGATGATGGACATCCCAGAGTCCAGGAGATTGTCTATTCCCCTCCTTAAATCTTTTGGGAAACAGACATTTAAAATTCTAAAGACTCCTAATTCCATACCTCCTGTGGACAGAAGAATGGACAAGAGGTATACCCTTTCAGGTTCGGACACGGAGTTCCTTTCCCAGCAATGCAGCCATGTTGGGGTAGTGCAGGCTGCTGCCTGTGATAAGGCAAATATTCCCTTGGCTTCACACCCCCCAGATAAGGACTCCAGGAGGATTGATGCCATGGCAAAGAAGCAGTACATGGCAGCATCTTTGGGACTCAGGCAGGCTAACTATATGGCCTACACAGCTAGATACCAGAAGTCCAGGTGGGACACTGTGCTGGCTCTGGCTAAACAGGCCCCTGACCAGCTTGCAAGGAGCTGGAGCAGGTGGCTGCGGATGGGATTGAGGCATCCAAGGTGCAATTTCATGCTGCTGTGAACTCCAGTGATGTTTCATCTAGAGTCATGGCTACATCTGTGGACCTTCAGAGGATGGCTTGGCTCAGATGTACTAGCCTATCACAGGATACCCAGGCTAAGGCCATGGATTTCCCTGTCATTGGTAATTCTCTGGGGGAGCTGACAGAGAACTACATGAAGAAGATGGACGAGTACAGGACCACCTACAGGAGTGCTGAGGCCAAAGAAAGGCAAGCCACTCCTCAGAGACAGCATTCCAGGGGCAGTGGAAGGCCCTTTCAAAGGCCTTTTTACCAAGCCCAGGCCTTCTCTTCTTATGCTCAGAGGGGGTTCTTCAGAGGGAGAGGCAGATGGGGAATGAGCAGGCCTGCTTCCACCCCTTAGCCTAAAGCCCCTGCCAAGCAGTCACCCTGATGGGTCTGCCCGGGCCGATTCTCCAATACCTGTAGGGGGCAGGCTGGCTTACTTTGTCCAGGACTGGAAGTCTTTGACATCAGACAAGTGGGTCCTGGAAGTAGTAAGCCAAGGACTGGTTCTCAGCTTCAAAAAATTTCCCAAGATGAGAACCAGATCCTTTCCACCTGCAAATCATTCAGAGACCCTTGCCCTAGAGGCAGAGGTTTCTTCCCTCCTGGCTCTCAGAGCCATAGAAAGGGTTCCTACCCTACACAGGGGGCAAAGGATTGTACTCCAGGTGCTTCCTAACCCCCCAAAAGACAGGAGAATAGCGGCCCATCCTGGATTTAAGATATCTGAACAAGCACCTTTTAAAACCAAAATTAAAAATGGTGACTCTGGGAATAATTCTGCCCTCTCTAAGGCCAGGGGACTGGCTAGCCTCCCTGGACATCAAAGATGCCTATTTTCACATTCCCATCAGGTGCTCCCACAGAAAGTACCTCAGGTTCGAGTTGCCCTCAGGCCACTATCAATTCAGAGCAATGCCCTTTGGCCTAACATCAGCCCCAAGGGTGTTCACAAAGTGCCTGGCAGTAGTGGTTGCTTTCCTAAGGAGAAAAAAGATCTCCATCTTTCCATACTTGGACTAGTGGGTCAGTCTCCAGACCAAGTCAAGTCACATCTGCAAATAACTCAGCAAGTGCTCACTTTCTTAGGATTCCTCCTCAGTCTTCCAAAGTCAGTTCTCGAGCCAGTACAGCTCCTCACCTTTATAGGGGCAGAGCTGGATACAATAAGAGCAAAAGCCTTCCTTCCCCTGGACAGGGCAAGGATTCTTATAGAACTGGCCTCTTCATTCACCCTTCAGGTGTCTCGACCAGCAAGGCATTTCTTGCAACTCCTGGGCCACATGGCAGCCTCTACAGCAGTGGTCCAGGGGGCAAGATTCCAGACGAGGGACATTCAGTTCCACTTAAGAGCCTTCTGTTCCCAAAGAAAGGATTCCCTTACCAAACTAGTCCCAGTGACTCGAACCCTGATCCAGGCTCTGCAATGGTGGCAGGATCAGGACAATTTGAGACAGGGAGTTCCTTTTGTCACTCAGTCTCATTCAGTGATACTCACCACAGATGCCTCCCTGCTGGGCTGGGGAGCCCACTTGGGGGAACTTACCACCCAAGGACTGTGGTCACCTCAAGAATCTCTGCTTCACATCAGTCTCTTGGAACTCAGAGCAGTGTTTCTGGCACTGCAAGCCTTTTCCAAATCTGTGCAGAACAAGGTGGTCCAGATCAGAACAGACAACAACCACCACAATGTGGTACATCAGCAAGCAAGGAGGCACTCGGTCTACGGCCTTGTGCACAGAAGCAATGAGGTAATGGTCTCTGGCCTATTCCCTGCAAACCTCTCTGATAGCAGTTCACCTCCCAGGGAAGGACAATGTCCTAGCAGATGCTCTCAGCAGGATATCCCAGGGCCATCACGAATGGACCCTAGATCCCGTAGTTTTGAAAGTGATTTTCTCGAGATGGGGCACTCCACAGATAGATCTTTTTGCAGCCCCAGACAATCACCAACTTCCTCTCTTTTGTTGCAGACCCCCAGTCTTGGGCTCGGTCCCCCTGGATACTCTGATTCTGAATTGGGAAGGGAAGTTCCTGTATGTTTTTCCCCCCTTCCCTCTCCTGTTCAAAGTGCTAGTCAAGATCAGGTCTCAACCATGCAAAGTGATTCTGATTGCTCCAGACTGGGCCAGACAGCCCTGGTACCCACTGTTGCTGTCCTTAGCAGTCCACCTTCCCCTGTCTCTTCCCAGGAATTATAGCCTGTTGACATCCTCTCAGGGGAGGATTTGGTATCCGAACCTCAAATCTCTCAATCTCAAGGCATGGCTCTTGAAGAGTTAGAGTTTGCTGATTTACACGTCTCTCAAGGGGTTCTGGATATCCTTAAGGCTTCTCGAAAGCCTTCTACCAGAAAGACTTATAACTCCAAATGGAAAAGGTTCACTATTTGGTGCTCTAATAAGCATATTTCTCCAGAATCTGCTGGGTTGCCTACAGTCCTGGACTGTATGGTTCATCTTAATGGCTTGGGACCTAGGCCAGCTACACTTAAAGTGCATCTGGCAGCTGTTTCTGCCTTCTTGTCAGTAGGCAAGCCCTCTCCTCTGTCAGCCCATCTTGTGTTCTGTAAGTTCTTCAAGGGATTGCTGCACACCAATCCCCCCCTTTAGGGACCCTGCTCCTGCTTGAGACCTTAATGTTTGCATTGCTCAGCTTATGCAACCACCTTTTGAGCCTTTGTCCTCTGCAGAGCTTAAGTACTTGACTTGGAAAACTATGTTTTTGGTAGCCATTACCTCTGCCAGGCATATCAGTGAATTGCAAGCACTCTCAGTGGAACCTGATTTCATCTCTTTCCATAGAGATAAAGTGGTCCTAAGAACTAACAGGAAGTTTTTGCCTAAGGTGGTTTCAGATTTCCACCTTAATCAGTCTATGTCTCTCCCTGTTTTCTTCACTGACCATTCCTCCTCTGGAGAGAGGAGGTTGCACAGCTTGGATGTTAAAAGGGCCCTCAGCTACTACACAGAGTGCACCAAGGGTCACAGGTTTGAGTCCCTCCAGTTGTTCCTCACATATGGAGAGGTCGGTAAGGGCAAACCTGCCACTAAAAGATCTATTGCCAGGTGGATTGTCTCTTGTATACAATTCTGCTATGAAAAACTGGATAGAATACCACCCTCAGGCCTGAGGGCTCACTCTACTAGAGGTACAGCTGCTTCCCTGGCTGCTGCCAGGGATATTCCTATCTTAGAAATTTGTCAAGCAGCCACCTGGAAAACAGTCCATACATTCACCAAGCATTACTCTCTGGATATCCAGGCTAGGAGTGATGCTCGGTTTGGCACAGCAGTAATTCAGAGCCTATTCCCAAAGTAGGTTCTGTCCCTCCTCCATGGAGGTACTGCTTGGTAGTCTGCAATAGTCAGAATACAGCAAGACTTCATGTTGTTTGAAGAAAAAATTACCTTAGTAATGTTGTTTCTTCTAATGGAGTCTTGCTGTATTCTGACCTCCCCCGCTGCCTCCCCTCTCAGAACCTGGTTTTTGGGATGTGGGTGGGCAGGAGCAGTGTTGGCACCCTAGAGGTGCCCTTTTTCATCCTCCTTTATTTTGTGTGTGTGTTGTGTTTTGTTTTTTGGGTTTCCTGACTTGAGTCTTTGCTTTGAAACCAAAAAACCCTTTCTTAATAAATTTAGTTGCCAGTTGGCTAGTGTCAGTCTTACAGCTTCCACACAGAACTTCTAGTGAGTATTGCTCGTAAAGATCTGATGGTTGGAGTTTAAACAACAGCAGACAGAGGCTTCAACCGAGCTCGCGCTGAACATTCCATGCTGGCCGTGGAAAGTTAACTCTTTGTTCTCTGGGGCAGTTGAAAGGCAGGACCTAACTGCAATAGTCAGAATACAGCAAGACTCCATTAGAAGAAACAACATTACTAAGGTGAGTAATTTTTTCTTCCCTACCAGCCAACCTATAGCAGAGGTCAGTGCAAGATATAGAGTCCACCTGCCAATCATTCACTTAGCTGCCGGTCTGCCAGGTGCTGCTTCAGCATAGGTAACGAAGAGCTGGTGAATGTCTCCCGGAAATCCAGCCCTGCGTTGCTTATGATAAGCAGGCGCTCATCTCAGGTCCAAAGTTTGGAGCCTGTGCTCAGTCTCCGAGGTTGGATTGGTGAAGTACACCAGGAGGCTATTCACCTGATAAGGTGAAACTCCGAAACAACCTTCAGGAGGAAATTCGAGTTGGGACGGAGAACAGACTTGTCCGTGTGGAACACAAAATATGAAGACTCCACCAAATGTACCTGGAGCTCACTGATCCTTTTGGCAGAGATGATAGCCACCATGAAGGTGGTCTTCCACGACCTGTGCATTGGTTCGAATAGCTTTCCTATGAGTAGTGCCAGTACCAGCAACAAGTCACAAGATGGTGGTGGGGACAGGTGGTCAAGCCCTTCAAAGAATGCCTGACCACCTTCTCCTGTGCCACTGTCGGCATACCAACCCACACCCAGTATACAGAGGTGGTTGCCAGGTGTACCTTGAGGTTCATCAACCTTAGACCCAACTGGGAGAGGAACCACAGGTAGTCCAGAATGCTAGCCAAGGTGCAGGACAGGGGGTCTAGTTCCCTGCCCTGGCACCAAATGGAAAAGCGCTTCCATTTGAAGGCATAGCAGTGGCGGTTCAACTCTTTCTATGTCCTGTTTTAACTATTGATCTTACTTAGAGATAGAGCTCTTGCAGCAGGCTATAACAATGAGGACTATCCGCAGGCACTAGGACCACACGGAAAAACTTCTGCCAGCAATACCAGTGGGGGACCGCCCCCAACGCCGGCCCCGCCCCGACGTCGATCAGGGTACAAGAGGGGGCGGACCCAGCTCCACCTCAGTTCTTTCCCGCCGCGTACCACGCACGTGAATAATTGCTGCCTGCGATTCACCAAGCGAGAAAAGGATCTTCAACCAAGTTTTCGACGGTTTACTTTTTTTTTTCTCTTTACCGCGACCGACACCTGTACGGTTACCGCTAGTGGCTTCGTTTTTCCAGTGATTCGCTGCATTCTGCCTTGGTGTTTACTGCCGTGAGTGCCGACATCAGTACCTCCCAAGTTTCTTCCCGCGGGTTCGATGTCTTCCCGGGCGTCTGTTTCCCCAGACCACCTAAACAAGTGCGAGTGCGGCCGGCAAATTCCCGCCAAAGATGGTCATCGGCGGTGCGTTTTCTGCTTGGACCCGGACCACGACACCACTAACTGCACCGACTGCCAATCTTTTACAAGCCGGACTCGCATCCGACGCCTGAAGGCCCTGAAGGCCTACCTTTTAGAGAAGAAAATGGACCTGCACTCGTCCGAGGGAAAGAAGGAGGAGAAAAAGCGTCACAGTAAAGAGCGAGTTGGTCCCGCACCGTCCCGGTCTCGGTCCCGGCCTCGGTCGCGACCTTCCCAGAAGGCCTGTCCTTGGGCTCGGGTGAGTCGCTACTCTCCCCAGGCTAAGGCCGGTCTGCCGGGGAGCAGCTGGCTGGCCGAGCGGTGACTATCAAAGTCATCACCAAGTCCGGGCGGTACCTGCTTCGCCCTACCGACCACGGCACTGGCGCGCCTGCTAAAGGTGCGCCTCCGGAGCTTAAGGACTCTCCGGCGCCCCCTGTCGTCACCCCGTCGTCGGTTGCGGTACCAACGCCGGTTGAAGTGGCCAAGGACCCGGGGTCGGTCGTTGTCCAGCCGACGTCCCAGTCGCCCAAGTCCTCCTCCCCCCTGGGCCATCAGGAGAGCTTGACGTCGCGACCCGCCGCTCAGGAGACTTCTTTCCCACAGCGGGCGGCTGAAATATTCTCCCCGGATGAGCTTAAACAGCTTTTTTCGTTTTGGTGGGGGCAGGTTCATAAGCGTACCACCCCGTCGCCAGCCCAGACACCGGTACCGGATCCTGCAGGTGAACCACAGCCAGAGGGCGAGACCTCTCCGCTTGAGGTCCCCGGAGTGCCATTGCCACCCCGCCTAGGGCTCGCTCCTCACTCCCAATCCGAGGACCACTGACATCGCTGTATGGTTTTCACTGACCGACGCCGTCCCGGCTCGCCCCGGAGCCCTTCTCGCGCCAGCGGACGGTTCCCGGTGTCGGTCTCCTGACCGACGTCAGTCATCGCTCCGTCGTCGGTCCCCTGCATACCGACGTCAGCGTAGGCATGGACATGAGGCAGAACCAGACTACTCTAAGTCGGATAGTCGGTCCTCTTCCTCGTCATCCTCTTCGTCTTCCCTCAGCCTCAAGCGCTTCCCTGAGGAGAAGGACATGCCTCGCTCGCCTCCGGACGATCCCACATTCATGGACGTCATGCAGCATATCCAGGCTTCCAATGAGTGGGACACGGAAGACCTGGACCCGGAACACCAGAGATTGGCCAAATACCTGAGGCAGAAGGAGCCAAAGTCTTTGGTCATTCCTCCTCTGGTGGATACTTTTCAGGACCTGACTAGATCCACCTGGCTGTGCCCAGCCTCCATCCCGGCGGTTCCCAAAAAGACAGGCTTTACAAGGCTCCGAGGGCTGAACCCTTCTTGGCGGAACACCCTCAGGCAGACTCCACTGTGATCACGGCTGCTCATGACAAGTCTCAACAGCCGCGGCACCTCAGCTCCCAGCCTCCTGACTTGGAGTCCCGTTACCTGGATCTGGTGGGCAAGAAAGTTTACGCTGCTTCCACCTGCTCCATTCAGTCCCTGAACTTCCTCACGCATATGGTGCAGTTCCAGAATGCGTTGTGGGAATGGGGTCTTGAGCTGTCACAGGCCATTCCAGACTCCGATAAGAAGACGGAGTTCCTGGCCCTCTTACAGTCGGGCTCGGACGTAGGCACTCATGTTCTGAGGGCCTCATACGATACTGCAGATACGGCAGCTAGGGCAGCCACCTCTGGGGTTTGTCTCAGGCACTATGCCTGGTTGAGGCTTTCGGGCTTCCACCAGGATCTGCAGTCCGGTATCCAGAACCTACCATTTCAGGGTGCTGTTTTGTTTGGGCAGGAGACGGAGGCCTTGATCTCCCGTCTCCAGGAATCGGGTAAGTCGATCTGGTCGGTCCGCCAGATGTACCGTGGCGACCAGTGACGCCCCCATCGCCGTCGGCTTTTTCGCAATTCCTCAGGCAATCGGACTTCAGCCCAAGGTTCCCAGCAGGGGCAGAGAGGTGACTTCCACCAGAGATCCGAAAACCAGCAGTCTGGTGGACCTTCTGCCCGTGGGCCCAAGTCCTCCCAGGCCTCTCTCCCTACCCCCGGTTCCGCCCAATGACTCCCTTCTACCCCCCCCCGTGGTCAGACGTCCAGGGGGAGCAGGTTGGGGGCCATTTCTCCCTTCATCTCGAAGGGTGGAGCTCTATTACCACAGATCAATGGGTCTTGGAAGTCATTCGGAGAGGACACACGTTGGAGTTCACAGAGTTCCCTCACGTATTCTGCCAAGCTCTCCCGTTATCCTCCTTCTCACATTCCACTCTTGGAAGGAGAAATCAGGCCCTCCTGCAGAAGAGAGCAATAGAAAGAGTTCCCATGGAGCAGTGGGGTCAGGGGTTCTACTCCAACTTTTTTCTGATCCCAAAAAAGACGGGGGACCTTCGTCCCATACTGGATCTCCATCCTTTAAATCTCTTTACAGAGTACAAAAAGTTCAGGATGGTGACTCTTCAGGGTCTCCTCCCTCTACTGCACCAGGGGGATTGGCTCTGTTCTCTCGACATGCAGGATGCGTACTTGCATATCGGGTCTTTCCTCCCACAGGAAGTTTCTGAGGTTCCACTTCCTAGGGGCGCATTATCAATTCCGGGTGCTCCCATTCGGCCTTTCTTCCGCTCCGCGAGTCTTTACCAAATGCCTAGCAGTGGTGGCTGCAGCTCTAAGGTGCTCAGGCCATTATGTTTTCCCTTACCTCGATGACTGGCTTCTCACAGCCCCGTCAAGGGACGGCCTCCTACGCTCTCTTGGAGATGCCTATACTCTATTCCGAGAGCTGGGGATCACCCTGAACTTGAAAAAGTCATCCCCAGAGCCCAGCCAAGCCCTCGCCTTCATTGGAGCGTCGGACTCTGTCCAGGGCATAGCTTTTCTCCCACAGGACAGGGGAATTCGCCTCCGAAGTTTGGCAGAATGGATCTCCATAGCACCTTGAGTTCCGTCTCGGAACTTCCTCAGTCTACTGGGGCATATGGTGGCGGCCATCCCAGTAACACCCTTGGCCCGCCTCCACATGAGAATCCCACAATGGATGCTCAGGGTGCAGTTGGATCAATACTTCGACGACCTGGACGCTTTAGTCAGGATCTCGGAGCCAGTCAGGAGAATGTTGCTTTGCTGGCTGGACCTCAGCAATCTGGAGAAAGGGGTCAGCTTTCATCCGGAGCCTCCAGGTCAGACTCTAACGACGGATGCCTCAGACCTGGGTTGGGGGGCTCATCTTGGTGTTCGCCGAATGCAAGGGGTTTGGTCACCCGAGGAACAGTCCCTCCACATCAATGTCCGGGAAATGCGAGCGGTCCTCTACGCTCTTCAGGCGTTTCAAGAGGACCTGGTACCCGGCTCTCTTCTAGTTCAGACGGACAACATGGTGGTCGTCTTTTACATCAACAAGCAAGGAGGCACCCATTCATATCCTCTTTGCCGGAGGCAATGAGAGTCTGGTACTGGGCGCTGAACGGGCATCTTCTGTCGGCTAGGCACGCTCCAGGAGTTCTAACACGCTGGCCAACAACCTCAGCAGGTCGTGGGCCAGAGCGCACGAGTAGGAATTGCTTCAATCTGTAGCGGATCAGCTCTTCGGAAGGTGGGGCCTTCCCGAGCTAGATCTCTTTGCGTCACCACGCAACGCCAAACTGCCACGATTTTGCTTCAGTAGAGCACGCTGGCATGCTTAGCCAGAGCGTATCCCTTTGTTGGGCAGGAGATTTCTTTATGCCTTTCCGCTCTTCCCTCTCATCCAGAGGGTTCTGCTCAAACTACAGGCAGAGGGGGCACACATGATCCTTGTGATCCCCAATTGGCCCCGACAGATTTGGTTCCCACTCCTGCAGCGGTTGTCCCAGGAACCTCCAATCCCGCTGCCCATATGCTCACAACTGCTGTCCCAGGACCAGGGTTCTCTGGTTCACCCGGATCTCGGATCCCTGCACCTTCATGCTTGGCTCCTCCAGACGTAGCTAAGAACAGATACGGGGTTTCCCCGGAAGTGGCTGAGGTCTTAGCGTCCGCAAGAAAGCCCTCTACTCGCTCTGCTTACGCTATGAAGTGGAAAAGTTTCTGCCTTTGGGCCTTGCCACAGCATTTAGACCCAGTCACCTGCTCTGTGAACTCCGCTTTGCAGTATCTCCTCTCCTTATACGAGAAAGGCCTGAGCTATTCCTCTATCAAGGTGCATATGTGGGCGATCTCGGCCTATCATGCTCTAGTGGGAGACAGAGCATTGGCCCAGTTGGAAGTGGCCCGCACCTTCCTTAGGGGGGTTCTTCACATGAGACCTCCCATCAGGGACCCTGTTCCACCCTGGGACCTCCTTTTTGTGTTGGAGAAACTCACCCTTCCCCCTTTTGAACCCGCAGCGACTTGTGAGCTGCGATACCTGTTTGGAAAGTTTGTTTTCTGGTTGCTGTTACTTCCGCTCGAAGAGTTTCTGAGCTGCAGGCTCTGATGTGTAAAGAGCCCTATTTGGTTTTTCATAGGGAAAGGGTTTCCCTCAGAACTAATCCTAAGTTTCTTCCCAAAGTGGTCTCGGAGTTGACCCTCAACCAGTCGGTTGATCTTCCGGTTTATTTTCCTTCCCCTTCCAATAGAGGGGAGGTTCTCCTCCACACATTGGATGTCCACAGGTCCCTGAGATATTACCTCAATAGAACGGTTCAGCACTGTAAATCGGAGCAGCTCTTTGTGGCTTTTGCGCCACAATGCTTAGGTCAACCGGTGTCCAAGCAGACTATCTCCAAATGGATAGTCCATTGTGTCTCGTTTTGCTACGAGCATCACAAGAAACCCCTGCCGGGTCCGGTTAGGGGTCACTCCACCAGGGGAGTGTCAGCTTCTTTTGGCGCGATGCGGAATGTCGCCATTCAGGACATCTGTGCGGCCGCGACCTGGAACTCAGTGCATACCTTTCTCAAGCATTACAGCTTGGATATCGTCTCCAGATGCCGGGCTGGCTTCGGCCTAGCGGTTTTGCAAGGACTCTTGTCCTGAAGGTCTCTGGAGTCAGCATATTCCTCCTCCCGGGGTCGGCTACCTCTTCGCTATGGGACTGCTTGGGACTCAGTCCTTACTGTTATGGCCTGCTGCAAGAGCTGTATCTTGAAGTAAGATAGTACAGTTACGTAAGAACTTACCGTAACAGTAGATCTTCGAGAGGAGCTCTTGCAGCAGGCGCTGTTTTCCCTCCCGCCTTCCCCCTCGGGGTGTGCAAGTTTCTTCTCCTTTCTTATCGATGGTAGGCTTCGCCTCCTTCTCTTGTCAGGCCTTCTGCTGGATACTGGCGGGAGAACTGAGGTGGAGCTGGGTCCGCCCCCTCTTGTACCCTGACCGACGTCGGGGCGGGGCCGGCGTCGGGAGCGGTCCCCCGCTGGTATTGCTGGCAGAAGTTTTTCCGTGTGGTCCTAGTGTCTGCGGCATAGTCCTTATTGTTATAGCCTGCTGCAAGAGCTCCTCTCGAAGATCTACTGTTACAGTAAATTCTTACGTAACTGTACTTTAGGCGCACAGAGCCTCCGAGATTGGGCGCCCTACAAATAAAATTGCCTTGCCTTCCACAACATGCCTCTTCAGAGAGACCCAAAGCCTGGAACTCTAACCATTTAGGAACCAGGCTGTCAGGTGCAAGGACTGAAGGTCTGGGTGCAAGACCTTTCCCCTGTGACTGGAAAGTAGATCTTCCCGGACATAAGTCTCCACCACTCATTCACATTATTGGGATCTGCGCCGGAGGCACTAGGACCCATCGGGAGCAAACTTTTTGGCGGAGGGTCGGCGCCAGAGATGGAGCTGCGAGGAACGGCACCGCAAGCCTCAGCTCGTGTGGTAATGACTATCTCGGCATCGACCCTCCAACCGCCTCAGTTCCTTTTTTCCTGCCGTCGAGTGCGCTTCAGTGACGACGTCGCTCGCCCGCCAGGAGTCAAACTTCAAACTAGCAGCATAGTTTTCAGTTTTGTTACTTTGTAGTATTATCTCGATAAAGTATCTCTTAGTTTATTCTTATTTTAAAAATGAAGTCTCAGCCTACTTTGATGGAGTCGACCATAAGCAGGTCAGGTGATGGTAGGGAGACTTCGTATGAAAGCTGTTCAGTCAGTCGGGCTGGGTCCAGTCCGCCGCTTTTCCCGAAAGGGGGGTCTGACAATGGTCAGTCCAATGCCCAGGGGATGGGCGTCCCCGGAAGCTACAAAATAAACGGTCGCATTCTCAGCACCGTTCGGCCTCGAGCTCTTCTTCGACCCACAGGTCTAAAAAGAAGGCATCACCGAGGTCGCCTCGATATGTCTGCGCTGAGACGTCTGGTTATGGGCTAGTTGCCGGTCTCCTCCTTCGGAGTCGCCAACCTCTGCTTCTGGTAGCCAATGGCTTCGACATCGGAGCCCTACCCCGCCCACAGGTAGGTCTTCAGATGAGCAGTTTCATCAGTGGGCCACTCTTATGGAGCAATGGGCTCGGAGGTTGGTTCAGCTACCTGGCTCGGTCCCTCGTGGGCCTTCGGGCTTATTGGGAGACCAGGTAGGGCGGTTGGACTTTCCTGGTCGGGTGGCACCTTCTTCGGTGCCGTCGACCACGCTTTAGGTGTTCCCCTCACATGGCTAAGTGGCGCAGGGGCCACACCGATGCCCTTATCTCCTGCTCTTCTTCCTTCAAACCTGTTTTGAGTCTGGGGTGTTTTCGTGCCCTGGCATCGGTGGTGCGCTCAGCACCCTCATTGGTCCGTGTGAGCTTAGGCACCGTCCTCGGTGCTGTCCGCGGCTTCTGGCGCCGTCCTCTGGCACTGTGCGGCTTCTCAGCCCGTCCTCGGCACTGTAGGCTGCTTGGTGCCATCGGCCCTCGGCACCGCCAGTGCCATGTGTCTCCTCGCGCTAGGGCCTCGGCTCCTCTGCTTCTCAAGACCTCCTTTCACTGCTTCCTTCTTCCCTCTCTTCTGATTTTCATTCCTTTCCTGTCCATATAGTCCCCCCTGGACTGTCAGGAGATGACATTGAGCCTGACCCAGACCTTCAGTTGGGTGATGAAGTGGACGAAGCAGGATCTATTACTGCTACAGAGCCTGTGGTCGAGGACCTGTCCTTTAAGTCTCTGCTGAAAAATCTGAGTTCCACTCTTTCTCTCCAGACTACAGACATCGATCCTGGGAAATTGTTAAGACTCCAGTACCTTCATGCCCCGGAGATCCCTACGGATTTGACTCCTCCGGTTCAGCCTTCCTTCGAGACGCTGTCTCAAATGGTATGGAATAATCCTGCTCTCACCCCTTCGGTGGCTAAATCCATAGATAGGAAATATTCAGCCCCTAAGGATCGTCCCATTTTGGCATCTCAAGCCTTTGCGGATCCTATTGTAGTCCTGGCAGAGAATGATAAGGTCGTTCTTCCTCAAACTACTACAGCTTGACCTATTAACAAAGAATCTTGTAAGATAGACACCTTAGGTAAGAGAGTCTTTGCTGCTTCTACCCTAAGTATGCATATTGCCAGTTACCAGTGCTATTTCTCCCAGTATGAATATATCCTGTGGCATTCTGTCAAGCAAATGGTTGAAGCTCTACCGGAGTCGGATAGAAAGCCAGAGCTTCTTCAGACCATTACCAGAGGTATCGAATCTAACAACCAGCAGGTTAAAGCAGCCATGGATGCTTTTGACACTGCTTCCTGTTCAGCGGCTGCTGGTATTTGCACCCGCCGTCATTCCTGGCTGCGCACTTCGGGCTTCACGAATGACGCACAGCAGCAGGTAATGGCGTTGCCCTTTGATGGTGCATATCTTTTTGGTCCTCAGGTAGAGCAAGCTCTAGAAGCTACACAAAAGACTAGGTCAGCCATTAAGTTGGCTCGACCCCCTCCTGCCCCCTCTCGAGGGAATGTCAATAAACGTCAGTTTCATAACCGTCAGTCCTTTCGAGGCAGAGGAGGTTTTCATAAACACCAACCTGCCCAGCCTCAAAAGAAGACACAACAGAAAGTGCAAGGGCCCAAAGTGCCCAGTGCTACCTTATGAATTGCTGGCACAAGTCCCATCTCAGCTGCCCGAGATGGACTTTTCCTCTCCGGTTGGAGGTCATCTGATGCACTTCTACAACCAGTGGAAGTCCATAACCTCAGACAAATGGGTCCTTCGGATAATTCGTGAGGGGTATTCACTCAATCTTCTGGAGACCCCTCCGGATCGTCCTCCCAAACAGCAGCCCAGGCTGTCAACCCTTCAGTCAGAGCTTCTCGCCGACGAGATTCAGGGCCTTCTGAACAACAGGGCAGTAGAAGTGGTGCCACTGCATCAACGGAACACGGGGTTCTACTCCCATTACTTTCTGGTTCCAAAGAAGTCCGGGGGAATGCGCCCCATTCTAGATCTCAGAAAGCTAAACAAATTTTTCCCCAAGGAGAAATTCAAAATGATTTCTCTGGGAACCCTGTTACCTTTGCTTCATCAACACGACTGGCTAGCCTCCCTGGACATGCTGGATGCTTACCAGCACATTCCTATTCACCCGAGACATCACAAATTCCTGAGATTTGTGGCTCTGGGACAACATTATCAGTTCAGAGTCCTGCCCTTTGGGCTATCCTCGGCACCGCGGGCTTTTACAAAGTGTTGTGCTGTTCTCGCAGCGCACCTCAGAAAGGTTGGGATACAGGTGTTCCCTTATCTGGACGATTGGCTTCTAGCAAGCCCTTCCAGGCAAGGGACTCTGGACGCCATAGAGACAGCCTCTCGCTTCCTTATGTCCATGGGAGTCCAGCTGAACCTCAAGAAATCACAACTGCAGCCCTCCCAGAGGCTCCTTTTTATAGGGACTCTTCTGGACACCTCCTGTGCAAAGGCTTTTCTTCCAGAAGACAGAAGGAACGATATCCTTCAAATGGCCCATCACATCGGTGAGAACAGCCCAGTTACAGCTCTCTCAATGCAACGGATGCTAGACCTCATGGCATCCTCAGTGTTCACTGTACCCCTAGCATGTCTGCACATGAGAACCACTCGGTGGATGCTCAGTATTCAGTGGTCCCCAACCTCGCACCCGCAGTCCTATCTCATCAAGGTGACAGAACCTTTAAAGAGGTCACTCACCTGGTGGTCTCAAGAGAGCAATCTCCTGGACGGGTATCCTTTTTCTCCTCTGGACCATCAAATCTCCATTACCACGGACGCATCCCTAATGGGGTGGGGAGCTCACTGTCAGGCTCTCCACACTCAAGGTGTGTGGACTCAAATCGAGTCCCAGCTTCACATAAACATCCTAGAAATGAGAGCCATCCTTTATGTGGTCCAAGCGTTGAAGGACATTCTCTGTCACAAGAACATTCTCCTTCAAACGGACAACAAAGCAGTGATGTATTACATCAACAAGCAGGGCGGTGCTCATTCTTACCCCTTATGCAGGGAAGCAATGAGGGTATGGGAATGGTGCTTGGAGCACAAGGCTCTAATTCAAGCGGTCTACCTACCGGGAATACAAAACGAGCTGGCAGACTGTCTCAGCAGAACAGAGACAGATCCTCACGAGTGGTCTCTCGACTCAATCATAGTTCAGTCACTATTCAAAGAGTGGGGAACTCCAGACCTGGACCTTTTTGCATCCCCACTCAGTGCAAAACTGCCTCTCTTCTGCTCCAGAAATCCAGGGCCTGGCATTTTCTGTCAGGATGCGTTCAGGCTGCAGTGGACAAAACGCTTTCTTTACGCCTTTTCACGTCTTCCTCTAATTCAGAGGGTGCTCCTCAAGTTCGAATCCCAGGGGACAAGATGATTCTCATTGCTCCCTTCTGGCCTCGACAGCTGTGGTTTCCACTACTCAACAATATGTTGGCAGTTCCTCCGAGACCACTTCCCCTGCAGATGAACCTTTTGACTCAGGGACCGGTGGTCCATCCCAACCTGAGATCACTTCACCTTCACGCTTGGCTCCTGAAGAGGTAGAAGTAAACCGGTACAATGTCTCTCGTAGGGTTTCAGATATTCTTCTGGCTGCACGGAAGCCAGCCACTTGGAAAACTTACACAGCTAAGTGGAAGCGTTTTTCGCTCTGGTGTGCAAAGTCCTCTTTGAATCCCTTTTCCTGTCCACCAGATAAGGTTCTGGAGTACCTCTTGGACCTCTCAAATTCAGGTCTGCAGTACTCTACAGTCAAAGTTCACCCTAGTGCCATTTCAGCGTATCATGAGCCGTTTTTTTCCTTAACGCTAGCTCAATTACCTGTGGTTAAGAGATTTCTTAAAGGAATTCTGCATACCAGACCTCCTACAAGACGTCCAGTTGCAGCCTGGGACATTAATCTTGTGCTAGACATGCTCACTCAGAAACCTTTCGAACCTCTTGCCACCTGTGAGCTAAAATTTCTCACCTGGAAGACTGCCTTCCTAGTGGCCACTACCTCAGCTCGCGGGGTCTCTGAGATACATGCCCTGGTCACAGATCCTCCGCACACTGTGTTCCATAAGGACAAAGTAGTCCTTCGGACCATCCTAAATTTCTTCCTAAGGTTGTGTCAGAGTTTCATCTAAACCAACCTCTGGTCCTTCCCTCTTACTTTGCGGACTTCCAAAATGAAGGAGAATGATCTCTTCATTCTTTGGATGTTAAAAGAGCTTTGCGTTTCTATCTAGATAGAACCAAGGATTTTTGCAAAGCCCAACTGTTTGTCTCCTTCAGCGAGACCCGGCTGGGTCAACCTGTCGCTATCAGATGTATCTCAGTATGGCTAGTGGCATGCCTTTGCCACTGCTATTCCATGGCGCAGGTTAAGTTGGAGGGTAGGGTTTACGCTCACTCTACTAGAGCGGTCACTAGTGGAAATTTGCAACGTGCCCATTGCAGATATTTGCAACGCGGCCACCTGGAGCTCAGTGCATACTTTCGTTAAACATTATGCACTGGATGTCCATGCCAGACGACATTCTTCCTTGGCAGAGCCATCCTCAATGGACTTCTGTCCTAGAAACGTGAGCTCTTGGTCTCTCCTCCGCCCTCTGGGGGATTATTAGCTCGGTACTCTCCCAATAGTGTGAATGAGTGGTGGAGACTTATGTCCAGGAAGATATGAAAATTATGTACCTACTGTAGTTCTTGATCTTCTTGGACAAGTCTCCACCACTCATTCATACGCCCTCCCTCCCCCCGAGCTCACCTCTGTTGTTGGTCTTCATTCCCTCAAATCTTTAGGCTGTGAAGACTTCTTTGTTGACCCTTCTTATACGGGTCGCCCGGACTATCTTATGTCCGGTTTTTAGGTTAGGCTATCCTTCTAGGTTAGTTACGCTGCACCTCCTTGGTAAAAAAGGTACTGAGGCGGTTGGAGGGTCGGCGCCGAGATAGTCATTACCGCACGAGCTGAGGCTCGCAGTGCCGTTCCTCGTGGCTCCATCTCTGGCGCTGACCCTCCAGCAAAAAGTTTGCTCCCAATGGGTCCTAGTGCGTCCGGCGCAGATCCCAATAGTGTGAATGGGTGGTGGAGACTCGTCCAAGAAGATCAAGAATTACGGTAGGTACGTAATTTTCATATCCAGGCATAGAGGCAAGTGCCATGGAGGCCTGCTGGTGAGGCAATCTGGTTACCAGAACTAGCATGCTCCTTTTCTCTCAGCCTCCTGAGAAGGATTCCAGGAAACTGGATAGCATGGGCAGAAAAGTCTGTACTTCAGCTTCTCTGCTACTAAGGCAGGCAGCTTATTTGGTTTGCATAGCCCAGTACCAGAAAGCCTTATGGAGTTCTGTATTGGCACTGAGTGAATAAGCTACTGGAGACTTGGCACAGGATATGGCTGACAAAGCAAGATGAGCCATAGATGCCACAAAATACCCATTCTAGGGACATGGATATGTTGTTCAATCCACACTTCTTGGCAGGTTCCTTGCGACTTTAAATCTTGCCGGAAGGTCTTCCAGCTGGCTCCTCCCACCCATCTGGGTGATAAAACTCTCGGCTCCGCCCAATGATGCCTGATCTTCCTTACCGCTTGGAAGCTCAGGTTCCCTTCTTAGCGCTCTGCGTTTTAGGCCTAATCCAAACTCGGTTAAACCGAAACTTATTCTTAAATTTTTTAGACTTGTCTGTTTCTTCCTTCGCAGCTGCGATGGACAAATCGACTCCCGGATTTTGGCGCTGCCCTTGCAGGCAGAAGATGTCTCGGACCGATCTGCACTCCATGTGCGTTTACTACCTTGGGCTTGAGCACGATCCGCAGGCCTGCGAATTGTGCAAGTCTTTTTCGGTCAACGCCCCTCAAGACCAGGTTGCTGTGACTCAACTTGGGCACCCGAGAGATGTATTCCTCCGTGAAGTCGAAGGAGGCCCATTGGCTGTGTCTGCGGGCGGCAGGCTCGGCTGAGCAACTTGAGCAGATGATCGCCCTCGAGGAGGAGGCGGCCCAGGCCGCATCTTCGTCTTCCTCAGTCGCAGCATTTATCCCGCTCTCCTTGGGCTCCTCCTACACGGCTTCTTTCAAGGAGCTTTGTCAGTCCCTCTCTACAAAAGGCGAGGGTCCATCGGGACATTCCTCTCGGTCCAAGAAGAAGGACTCAAAGGGTAAGTCCCACCATCGACATTCGTTGGAGGGAGAGGTCCCCTTCCCCGGATAGTCAACACTAGACTTCGGTCGAGGTTGCGGCTAAGGCCGCTGGCTTCACGGTGTCCCCGTCAGGTCACCCGGCTGAGACATCCGTCGACGCAGTCAAGATTTTTCTCGACCTGTCAGACGGGCTGTCGACTGGAGAAGCCGACAACCCTTCTTCACCAGTTCCCCTGGTGGAAACCGAGGACTTGCCTGTGCCTCCTGTGCTGGAGTCCCCGGTCAAGGTCCCCAAGCCGAGGGAGGAATGGGTTTCCCCCGCTCCCTCCCACACCCCACCCTCGGAAACACCGAAGGTCTCGATCTCGGACCTCCTCTCGGTCCAGCCGATCCCGCCAGCATCGGCGGTCTCGGTCTCGGCACCGAGGGAAGCAGCGGCGCCACTCGTCCTCATCTTCGTCCTCCTCGGAGGATAGGCTCCGGTGCAAGTTGCGTCGGCGCTACGAGGACTTGATGTGGCAGCAGCTCCTTCTGACCGGGAACAAGCCGACCCCGTTGCCTTCCCTGGCCATTAAGTGGCTGTCACCTGAGTGGCCGAAACAACCCCTCGTGGTCATCGAGGAGCCGAAGCTGGCACCGGTTGTTCGGCCGAAACCAGCTGCACCACCCGTTGTGGTGGAACCCCCGCCTCCACAACCTAAAACTGGGGCTCCGACCAAGGATTCTCGGTCGGGTCAGGGGCTGCCCCATTGGTTGTCAGTCACCCCCACTCCCGATGGGCCTCGGCAGGTGGAGGGTGGCTCAGGCCCTCGGCAGCTGTTTGCAGACTCCTTGGAGTCTGATGATGACTCTTCCCTGTTCTCCAGGCCCCTCGACCTGGAATCCACTGGGGGACAGTCAGTGGACGAGAGCCCATCCTCGTTCATGGGAATGCTTCGGCTCATCTCAGAGTCTACTGGGATGAAGCTCGAACCCGTGTTAAAGCGGGCCAAGTATTCCCTCACGGAGATACTGGACCGAGGGGATTCTCCCACGGAGGCCTTTCCGGTGGCTGAAGCCATTGTTGGCCCAGCTCTGGAGTTATGGCAACGGCCGGCTTCTTGTCCTGCTCCTTCGGCCAGGATGGCCAGGAAGTATGCGGTCCCCACCAGCTCACTCTCTGTTTTTTCCGAGCACCCCTCTGCGGAGGGGCCTGTAACTGACAGTGTTTTCCGGCGCCCGAAACGCTAGGGATATGGACAAGCATCCGACAAAGAGTCCAAGAAACTGGATTACTATACTAAAGTCAATGCTAAGGCCTCCTTAGGCCTTCTGCCAGGCCAGTTCGGCCAGCATTGATGGCACACTTTTCCCATGCCCTTTGGGCTCCTGGATGAGGTGATTCCTCATCTCCCGGCTGACCTCCAGACTACGGTCAAGCAGGTGCGGGATCAGGGAAGGGCGGTGGCAAAACAGCAGCTCCAAACTGCTCTTGACATTGGAGACTCTTGTGCCCAGTCAGTAGTGGCCGCAGTGGCCATGCGCCGCAGAGCTTGGCTGCGGATCTCCATCTTCACGGTGGATACCCAGCACAAGCTGGCAGACGTACTCTTCCTGGGTACCAACTTGTTCGGTCCCGGAGTGGAGGGTCATTTGCAGAGGATCGAGAAGTCAAGTGCCACCTTGGACTCGGTCATGTCTGCCCAGAAGGACAAAGGCTGCCAGCAGCAGCGTAAGCTCTTTCGGCCTTTTGCCCCTGCTGTATGTCCAGCCCAGCAATACCAGCATCAGGGCCAGCAGGTTCGCACTTGGCACCCCAAAGCCAAGCCTGCAGCTTCCTCCAGCAGGAAGCCGGGAGGAAAAGGCCCAGGAGGTCCCTCGGCCGGTCCTTCCTCCAAGCCTGCCCAGTGACGGGTTGAGGGGTGTCGCTCCCAGTCTCATCACTTCACCCTGGGTTCCCCCCATGGGGGGACGGCTCTGCCACTTAGTTTCTGCCTGGTCTGCTATCACCACGGACCACTCGGTGCTGGAAGTGGTAGGAAAGGGTCTGCCTCTGGAATTCGAGCAGGCCCCACCCTATCGAGCCGTCGCCCCACGGGGGGGGGCTACGGGGTCCGCAGCCTCTCTGTTGGCTCGTCGAGCCGACATTGCCCTGCTCCTCCAGAAGGAGGTGATCAGGGAGGTGGCGGATCCTCCACCAGACCCAGGGTTTGTGTCCAGGTATTTCCTGGTCCCAAAACAGATGGGGTGCTGGTGCCCCATTCTAGACCTACACGACCTGAACAAGTTCCTAAGGTCTCGAACCTTCAGGATGGTCACTCTGGCTCAGATCATTCCATCCTCAGAACGAGGTGTGTGTTTCTGTTCTCTGGACCTCCAGGACGCATTCTTTCATGTCCCAATCTGTCCGTCCCACCAGCGATTCCTCCGCATCAGGGCAGAGGGGTCCCTTTACGAGTTCCGGGCCATGCCCTTCGGCCTCTCTCCAGCTCCCAGGGTCTTCACCAAATGCATGGCAGTGGTGACAGCATTCCTGCGGCATTGAACGGTCCGGGTGTACCCTTACCTGGACGACTGGCTGATTGCAGCCCCCTCCATGCTGGAGGTGGAGCGGTCCAGGGATCTGGCCCTCCAGGTCTGCTCTCAGATTGGCCTTCTCATCAACGAGGCCAAATTGGAACTCGTACCAATGCAGGTGATTCAATTCATCGGGGCAGAGCTCGACTCTCTTCGAGCCAGAGCACGGCTCCCGGCAGACAGGGCCGCAGTTCTTTCCTCCTTTGCCCAGTCATTTCTGGTTGGGCAATTGCACCCTGCCCGGGACTTCCTGCACCTCCTGGGCCTCATGGCGGCCTGCACCAGCGTGGTCCGTTGGGCCCGTTGGCACATGCATCCCCTTCAATGGGGACTGGCCGGCCAATGGTCACAGCGCTCTGGTCCTCTGGACCAGTCTGTGGCAGTGACCCAGGAGATGTGGAACGCTCTCCAGTGGTGGATCATTCCAGCTCATCTGCAGGAGGGCATCCCGTTTGTCTGCCCCGAGCTGACTGTCACTCTAACGACCGACGCCTCTCTGATGGGTTGGGGTGCCCATCTGGGGGAGCACAGAGTGCATGGCCTCTGGTCCCCTCAAGAGTCCTGATGCCACATCAACCTGCTGGAGGTTCGAGCGGTCCGACTAGCCCTCACCGCCTTCACTTCATTTGTATGGGGTGAAGTGGTCCAGGTCCAGACGGACAATACCACGACCATGTACTACCTAAACCACCATGGCAGGACGTGCTCCTTGCCCCTGTGCAAGGAAGCTCTCCGCACTTGGTCCCTCGTGAGCAGTCTGGAGGCGGATCTCCTAGCCATCCATGTGGCAGGAGCCTCCAACACTCTGGCCGATGCTCTAAGCCAGATAGGGGCTGCATCTCATGAGTGGTCACTCCTGCCGGAGGTAGTACACGATCTCTTCTCCCTCTGGGGCACACCTCAGGTGGACCTGTTTGCCTCCAGGGAGAATGTGAAGCTGAGGCTGTTTCATGCCCGCCCCCCTCAGCAGGGCTTGCTGCAGGGGGATGCCTTCTCGAGGCCGTGGGCCCCGGGCCTCTTCTACGCCTTTCCCCCATTTCCCTTGATCCACAAGGTGCTTCTCAAGGCTAGGAGGGACAAGGCACAGGTGATTCTGGTAGCCCCAGACTGGCCCCGCCAGTTCTGGTATCCAGATCTCCTCAGCCTCAGCTCCAGGCACCCGAGGCGGTTTCCAGTCCACCTGGACCCGATCTCAGTCAACCAGGGGAAGGTTCTCCACCCAGACCTTCAGTCCCTGCACCTGACGGCCTGGTTCCTGAGCGGCTAGAGTTCCAGGCTTTGGATCTTTCCGACGAGGTCCTCAACGTTGTTAAGGCATCCCGTAAGGAGTCGACCAGAAAATGCTACGCCTTCAAATGGAAGAGATTCTCCATTTGGTGTAAGGATAAGGGGTTGGACCCTTCCTTCTGTTCCTTGGCTAGCATTCTGGACTACCTGTGGTCCCTTTCTCAGCTAGGGCTTCGGTCGACGACCCTTAAGATGCACCTGGCAGCCATCTCTGCATACCGGGTGTGGGCCAGCAAGCAGTCGGTGGCGCAGGAGAAGGTGGTCAGGCGCTTTTTCAAAGGCCTTGATCACATATCTCCTCCGGTGCTAGAACCTCCCTCTCCATGGGATCTACTGCTGGTATTGGCTAAGCTCATGGGCAAGCCATTCTAACCAATGCACAGGTGTGACATCTCTCACCCATTGTGGAAGACTGTCTTCTTGGTGGCTATCATGTCAGCCAGAAGGATGGGAGAGCTCCAGGCACTTTCCATCGAGTCTCCCTATCTGGTCTTCCACAGGGACAAGGTTGTCCTGCGCCCCCACCTGAAATTCCTTCCGAAGGTGGTGTCGGAGTTTCACCTTAACCAGGTGTTGACTCTGCCGGTGTTCTACCCCAATCACACCTCGGAGGCCGAATATAGGCTCCATACTTTGGACCCTAGAAGGCTCTCTTATTACAAGGAACAGGCGGCTGAAGTTCGGGAGAGGTTCGCCAGCTGTTAGTCACCTACGCTGAAGCCACACTTGGGAGACCTGCAGCCAAGCATGACGATAGGCAGGTGGGTCACCTCCTGGCATAGATCTCATAGGTTGGCGGGCATGGAGCCTCCAAAGGGATAAGAGCTCATTCTACCCGCCATACCGGCTGCTTGTGGCTGCTTCCAGGACATCCCTATCCAGGAAATCTGCAGGGCTGCTACCTGGAAGTCAACACACACCTTCATTACCCACTACCACATCGACCTTGAGTCACGCCGGGATGCTGGTTTTGGGACCTCGGTTCTCCAGTCTTTGTTTCCTAAAGAGGGGGTGTGCGCCTTGCCTCCCTCCTCCCAGAGAACTGCTAGGAGTCTGCCAAGAAGTGTGGATTAAACAACATATCCATGTCCCTAGAAATACAGGTTACTCACCTGTAACAGGAGTTCTAGGAATGGTATATGTTGTTCATCCACACGACTCACACAAACTCCCCAGCTTCAACGCACAACCTGGCTTCCAGCGGGCTAGATCTGGTGTCATGGGGCAGAGCCAAGAGTTTTATCACCCGGGTGGGTGGGAGGTGCCAGCTTGAAGACCTTCCGGCAAGATTTAAAGTGGCAAGGAACCTGCCAAGAAGTGTGAATGAACAACATATACTATTCCTAGAACTCCTGTTACAGGTGAGTAACCTGTATTTCTACATGGCAGTGGACACACATGACACTGCATCTAGGGTCATGGCCCATGCAGTGTCCTTAAAGAAGGCTTGCCTGGCTTAGAACTACTAACCTCTCCCAGGACGCACAAACAAAAGCAATGGATTTCCCCTGTGTGTGAAATTCTGTTTGGTGACAAGACAAAGGCTTATATGAGAAAGGAGGATGAGTACAAAACCACCTATGAGAGCAATACTGAGAAGGAAGAGGCCTCCACCTCCTACAGGCTTTATGGATGGGGAGGTAGGGATAGAAGGAGCACTAGGTGTTCAACTGCAGCACCATCCCCCAAACCTCAGACAAAGCAAAAACCCCTGACAAGTTTGCCCAGGTCGCCCATCCATTGCCAGTGAGGGGAAGACAGGCTACTTCCGGGAATGGGAAAAAGTCACCACGGACAAGTGGGTCCTGGTTACAGTGAGCCAGGGTCTGTCCCTGCAGTTCAGAAAATTCCCAAAACTGCAGAACCCCAAAGTTTTCCAACCTCTCACCCAGGAGGAAGAAATTCTCTTGGAGATGGAGGTGAAAAAACCTTTCATTTAGTTTTTAACTAGGTAAGCACACAAGGCAATTAGATCCCTATTTTCAGGTGTGACCCAGGAGATTACAGTGGGAGGGCTTTAAGCCCGTGGTTCGATGGGCGGAGCAACAACGTCACTCCCCCATCAAGCTTAAAATGTCACTACATCCTGGGCTTTGCCAGGATTCTTTTTCGATGACCACCATCCTCCCCTCCTCCTCCAGCGGATCGTCTATCTTACCCGTGGGCTTCTTCCTAACCTACCTTTAGCCAATGCATTCATTCCCAGCACCTGTAGGGGGGAACCCTACAGTAGGGTTCCTTGCATCATACCCCTACAGGGTGGTATATATCCCATGGATAGAGAGGCAGAAAGCCACAAAGCAAATCAAGTTACACAAGCATCATCTCATATTATCTCATTCAGTTGCATAAGCACATTGAACCAAATTTACATACCATAGAAGTGCATTGTGTTACAGTATACAGTGAAGGGAAAACAAATACATGAGCATGGCAATGTATCTGTAAGGGGAAATAGGCAGTTCATTCAGTTTGATACTTTGTAGTGTGTGAACACATTGAGGAGAAGTATGTAATTTCAAAAAAAACACATCATAGAAACGGGAACATTTAGGAAACAGTATTCATCCACATGGAGTTGCATCAAAGAGTTTACAAAGACAATGATCATGTATCAGCACTGATCATATTAAATGAGTGCCAAGCAGGGAATCGTTCAGGTACCATGGCAGGAGCAGTGTTCCAGACCAGGAGGCGCTCATGATATTTAAGACAGAAAGCATGTACAGCGGGACAGAGACAAATATATGGACTTCCATAGCCTTGGGGCTGCATAAGCAAAGGATGCTTAACTAGCGCAAGATCTTTCCGGTGTCAGTCTTCACCATTCATCACTGGTGGGTGTTAGCCATGAGAGCAGCATCCCGCAGGAATTTTTTTTTTCCAAAGGGGAGGAGCCGGACACCTATGAGGCCGACGTATATTGTGGCACCCGTGGGCTGGCCAATAACAGCCGTTGGCTCCTCCTCTGCCTCAGTTCTGCTTCTCCTGCCATTAGAGACAGCACCTTGCATCCTGCTCTGCTATTGAACTGCATCAGTGGCCTAGTCTAGCATGGCACCGCCGCCTCAAGTTTGGGGCTGTTCCTGTCGACGCCGGTCATCTCATCTTCACCTTGGTTCTGCCATCAAAGTCACTTGACGCCTTTACTGAATCTCAGTAAGATCTTTCCATTTATTTTTACCTCAGCGGCGTCAAGTCTCTACTGTATTGTGATTTAACTTTTCGCACGCATCATGCCTGGTTCAGGGGACAGAAAGCATTCTTCTAAGGCTGGCCGGCCTCCCATGTGTCGGTGTCCCTGCGGCCGGCAGTTTTCTGTGATGGACCAGCATGATGTTTGCCTTACCTGCCCCATCCTGACCTGTCCTTTTCCAGGAGGCGTCATACAATGCCTGACAGCTTCCATCCGCCCCAGCTCCAGTCCCTATGGACTGCCAGTGTCGGCATTGCACACCCAAGAGGTCTTCAAGTGCACTGCCGCATCCCCCCTGCAAGACTGACATGACTGGACACCCCTACTGGGCATAGATGCCCGGTCTGCGACTGACCCCTGGATCCGTATTCTGCAGAGTTTGACCACCTGAGGCAGAGAGTCTGCTCATCGGCGCAGAAGCTTATGTGCATTGCTTCACATCAGGCGCACCACGCTGCCTATAACAGGCACTTCTAGGATCGTGGATATGTTGTTCATCCACACTTATTGGCATGTCCCTTTCCCCTTTAAATCTTGCCGGAAGTCTTCAAGCTGGCTTCTCCCACCCACCCGGGTGGTATATACCTCGGTTCCACCCCATGACGCCAGATTTTCCTTTCCGCTGGAAGATACGGTTTTCTCATGCTCTCAAAGCATTTCATAGGCCCTGAATTCTAACCGTCGGTTATAACCGAAAACTGTTTTAAAACCCGTTCGAGTTAGCGACTGCGATTTTACTGCTTCTGTTATGGAGGAAAAATCTTCCCCGGATTTCGCCGTGCCTCATGCGAAGAAGATGTCGGCACTCGATCCCACTTAATGTGCGCTCACTGTCCAGGTGTCGGACATAACACCTGTCAGGTGGCTTTTGCCTGGCATTCCATCCCAACATTCTGGATGACAGCAAGGTGCATTTAAAGCTGGGGAGACCAGAGAAAAGGAACCCACCAGTGAAATCGAAGGAGGCGAGGTGGGTGGTTTCCAAGGCCGCGGGATCCGCCAAACAGCTGGAACAAATGAAGGCATTCGAGGAAGAAGCAGCTCGAGCTTCAGCTAGTCAAAGCTTTTTCATTCTGCTTAACCTTGGCTCCACCTTTACGGGCTCCTTCAAGTAGTTGCGCCAGTCTCTCCCTACTAGGGGTGAGGCACCCTCGGAAGAGGGATAAGGAACCCAGGTCTTCGCCCAAGCGAAGAAACTCTTGGGACTGAGAGAGGTCCCAGTCCCAAGAGCATGCGTTCTCGACTTCCGTCGAGATCGCTTCCTTGGCCGCCGGCTTCACAGACCTTCCGTCTGGCCATGGGGCCAAGGACGTGGCCGACGAGGTCGAGATCATTCTCGACTCAATCGACCCCTTGTCACCAGTTCAGCCCGACGACTCTTTGGAAAGGACTCCGATCCTTGTCTTTCCTGATGAGGAGACCCAGCCTGCTGGTGTCCTCATTAAGGACCCAGTTCCAGACCCTCGGTTTTCACCAACCCGGTGTCCCCCGATTGAGCTCGTTGGCCTCCCCGATCTCAGTCGTGGTCCAGAACCCCGAAAAAGAGTCATAAGCACTCTAAGAAGAGGCGATGCCACAGGTCCTCATCCTCCTTGGACGAGGAGAGGCTTTGGCGGAAACTCCGTCGACGCTATGAAGACCTCATGTGGCAGCAGCTGATTCTGTCCGGGCAAAAGCCGGCTCCACCGCCTGCCCCAGCCATTATTTGGCTTTCGCCTCCCAGGCTGAAGCTGACCCATCCGGAACTGAAGCCTTCGGTTCCTCTGCCTGTGAGGCCGGCCCGTATCCCTGCTCGGCCTATCTCAGTCTCTCCACCAATTAGGGTGGAACCACCACCTAAGCAGCTGAGGGAGAGGCACCCTCGGAAGAGGACCGACAAGACACCGGGCTTCCCTGACATCTGTTGATTACAGTCACCCCGGATCGCCCTCAGCGCATCGAGGGTGACTTAGGCGGCAGACCACTATACCACGATTCTTCTGACTCGGACGCACTGGATTACACTCTCATCCAGGCGATGATGAGTCGTCCGTGACGGGTTTGGAGGAAGGTCCTTCCTCCTTTCAGGGCATCCTCCGCCTCATCTCTGAATCTGAACTGAATGGGTATCTGAAGAGTTATCTAGGTGTAACTCTCAGGTGACTGAAAGGACTTAACTGCTGTGAGGTTTAAATTACTTGTAGAAAGATCTGGTAAGTAGGGGGAGTGGCTTAGCTAGAAGGAAGCTACATTTAAAGACTGCCTTAGAAAGATTCTGCTAATAGCTTGGCAGAAGACACCAGGAGAAAGGACTGCTGTGTGACTGAACTTCTGCTGGGACTAAAGTAGAAGAACTTTGTACTTGGACCTTTAATTTAGGTAAAAAAACTAACATACAAAAAAAAAAAAGTGCTTAAGTTAACTGAACTGAATGGGTATCTGAAGAGTTATCAGGTGTAAACTTGTGGTGACTGAAAGGACTTAACTGCTGTGAGGTTTAAATTACTTGTAGAAAGATCTGGTAAGTAGGGGAGTGGCTTAGCTAGAAGGAAGCTACATTTAAAGACTGCCTTAGAAAGATTCTGCTAATAGCTTGGCAGAAGACACCAGGAGAAAGGACTGCTGTGTGACTGAACTTCTCTGCTGGGACTATATTGCCCTCCTTCCCTCCCCTCCACCCCCCTAAGCTAGTTCTATTTTTATAGGCACAGGATTTGACTGACAACAGGAACTTCCTGTTTAGGGGCAGGAAGTGAGTGATCATAGAACCACCAAGGACCCACCATCGTAGAAGGGCAAGAGGAGCTCTCCGGCCCTCTAGTCTGGAGGTCTGCCTCTGAGCAAGTAAGTGGTCTACTGAGAAATATAGGATATTCTTGTCTCAGAACAGGACAATCAGGAGCTTAAAGGGCACACAGGCAGAAAGTAAGGAGAGAGAGAAAAAAACAGAGGAAAGAGTAAGGATTGCAAACAGTTAAGGGCCAGAAATAAGACATGATTGAGTGGTGCAGTGCAGTGGCTGTGGAGCAGCAGTCTTCCGGAGATGTTCTGGAGGATGCGGTGTTGTCCCATCTGCAGGCACCTCTCTGGGCTGAGGGAGGAGGTTGCTCATCTCCAGGCTGAGTTGGCCAGGATTTGTGGGACCTCCTTTCCATCCAGGGACCAACAGTGCCACTGCCGTTGCCTCAGAGGTTGCCAAGAAAGAGGAGCGGTTGGACCACAGTGGGCTCAGGGAGGGTGAGGGTGGTGGAACAGAGGCGCATCCCTCCAGTTGTACCTCTCCACAATTTCTATGGCATTCTGGCAAAGTGTGGTTCCTCTATGGAGGCACCCACAGTGGAGACCAAGGAGGATGTGGGGAACCTCCACAAAGGAGACCCACAGGAGGGTGGCAGGGGACCCTGCAGGGGAAGGAAACAACTCCTGGTGGGGGACTCCATTGTTAGGAAGGTAGAACTGGGGGAGGAAGGGGAGAGGGAGGTCAGGTGCCTGCCTGGCGCCATGGCTTGGAGGGACAGGGAGCGAATCCTCAGGATTGCCAGAGCAGCTGCACAGGGAGGAGCTGGATGTCATTGTCCACCTAGGGACAAATGACCTGGCTAAGAAAGGGATTAGAGAGAAGTGCAGGAAGAGTTTGTGAATTGGGAGGGGCCTTAGTCGGGCAGCACGACTGTAACCTTCTCGGAGGTGCTACCCATCTATGGCATAGAGAGGCTAGGGTGTTCCGCACATGGATTCAATCAGTGGTTGAAAAACTGGTGTGGAGCCCAGGATTTGGCTTCATTGGGGACTGGGGGTCCACCTGGAGTGATGCAAGCCTATACTGGCATGATGGGCTGCATCTGTCTGGGAGGGGAACCAGGATCCTAGGTGATAGGTTTAAATGCTTCATTGGCAAGCTTTTAAACTAGCCAAGGGGGGAGGCACTGGAAAGGAGCAGGAAAATCCTAGCCCCCAAATAATCATGGTAGTAAGTGCGGCAAACACCAATATAGAGGTGTCGATAGGGAGAAGGGCAGGGGTAAATGGAGAAAGTGACAAAGGCAAGAAGGACAGGGATGGGGCAAAAGGGAGTAAGGCCATCAGGAAATGGAGGGTAATGAGTACCAATGCCCATAGTCTGGGCAACAAGCTCCCTGAGCTGGTGGCCTTAATGAAGAGGGATGCCTGGATATCGTAGCAGTCACAGAAACATGGTACACAGAGAACCATGACTGGGATGTTAACATACCAGGGTACATAACCTACAGGAGAGACAGGCAGGGGAGAAGAGGGGGAGGAGTAGCTCTCTATGTAAAGGAAGGGATAAAAGCAATTGAACAAAAGAGTAAACAGGGAGCAGAGGAGGCACTGTGGGTCACCTTGGAGACTGGAAAGGGCACCACAATCCGCACAGGGGTTATGTACAGACCCCCATGTCAGGGGGAAGGAATGGACAAGGATATGATAGAAGGCATTCTTAGAATGGCAGAGAAAGGGGAGATACTGTTGATGGGAGACCTGAATATGCCAGATGTTAACTGGAACACATTTGCTGCAGCCACATCCAAGAGCAGGGCCATTCTTGATGTCCTACAGGTGGCAGGCATTAGACAGCTAGTTCGAACCCACTGTGAGGGAGCAATCTTAGACCTCATACTCTCAAATGGGGGCAGTGAGAGGATCTCCGATCTAGAAGTGGGTTGCCATCTGGGAACAAGTGACCGCCAAACAGTGTGGTTCACATTAAACTCAGCTACAGAGTCAAGCTACACAAAAGTGAGGGTACTGGACTTTAGGAGGGCTGACTTTGGCAAGATGGGAGAGTGCCTCAGAAAAGCACTAGCAAACAGGCTAGAAGGAGGTGTGGAGCAACAATGGGGAATTATCAAAACTGCCATCACAGAGGCAACAAGCCTTTGTGTGAAGCAAATAAACAAATCAAAATGAAAGAAAAAGCCACTATGGTTCTCAAAAGAGGTGGCTGTGAAAGTCAGGAAGAAAAAGATAGTATTCCAGAAGTATAAGGAAACACAGAAGGAGCAGGACAGAGAGCTGTACCAGTTAAGGCAGAAGGAAGCAGGGAGGGAAGTCAGAATAGCAAAGGCCCAAACTGAGGAAAAGATAGCCAACTCAGTTAAGAAGGGGGATAAAACCTTTTATAGGTACATCAGAGCGTAGAAAGACAAAGGGAGGGATAGTGAGGCTGAATAGAATGAACGGTGGGTGGGCAGAGGGGACAGTAAAAGCAGGAATACTGAATGAATATTTCTGCTCAGTATTCACAAAAGAGGAGGGGAAGTGCCTAATCCAATTAACAGAAGCACCTTTGATAGGGGGCTATCCCAGTCCTTTCACAGAAGAAAGGGTTCTGCAAGAACTCCTAAAACTGAAGGTGGACAAAGCAATGGGTCCTGATGGAATTCACCCCAGAATTCTAAAAAATTAATGGAGGAACTAGTGAAACCACTGGCTACTCTTTTAATAAATCATGGAGGACGGTGGTACCCGAGGACTGGAGGAAGGCGGATGTGATTCCCTCCACAACGTGGGACCAAGACAGAGGCAGGAAACTACAGACCTGTCAGTCTGACCTCTGTGGTAGGGAAAGTGATGGAGTCACTTCTGAAGGAAAGAATAGTTGAGTACCTAGAGGCCAGTGGAGCACAGGACCCAAGGCAGCATGGGTTCACAGCGGAAGGTCATGTCAGACAATCTAATAGATTTCTTTGACTGGGTGACCAAAGTAGTAGACCAGGAAGGCTGTGGACATGGCCTACCTAGACTTTAGCAAGGCATTTGACACAGTCCCACACAAAGATTAATAGTCAAATTAACCAGCCTGGGAGTGGGTCCCAGGGTGGTAGCCTGGTAAAACATTGGCTGGACAACAGGACACAGAAGGTAATTGTAAATGGAGTCCACTCTGAAGAAAGGGGGTTACTAGTACACTGCAGGGTTCAGTATTGGGTCCAGTCCTTTTAATGTCTTATCAGTGACATTTGGAGGGACTGGAAGAGTATGCCTTTTGCAGATGACACAAAGATCTGCAACAGGGTTGATACACAAGGAGGCATGGAAAGGATGAAAAGGGACTTGGCAAGGTTGGAGGAATGGTCAGAAGTATGGCAGCTAGGATTCAATGCAAAGAAGTGCAAAATAATGCACCTGGGAAACAAGAACCCAGGGGAAGAATACACAATGGGTGGGGAGGTAGTAATAACAACAAAAAAGGAAAGGGACCTGGGGGTAATCATATCAGATGACCTTAAGGTTAGCAAGCAATGTGAGAAGGCAGTAGGGAGGGCTGGGGTATACTGGGATGTATAGGGAGAGGCATCATCAGCAGAAAACAGGAAGTTGTTATCCTCTGTACAGACAGTTGGTGAGACCCCATCTGGAGTACTGTGTCCAGTTCTGGAGACCCCATCTCCGCAAGGACATAGACAGGATAGAGGCAGTCCAGAGGAGGGCACTAAAATGGTGCAGGGTCTGCAAGAGAAGCCAGATGAGGAGAGACTAAGGAGCTTAATATGTATACCCTTGAGGAAAGAAGGAGAGGGGGACATGATAGAAACTTTGGCACCTCAGGGAATCAACAAAATCCAAGAGGGTAGCATCTTTCAGAAAAGAGATGCAAGAACAAGGGGACACAATTTAAAGATAGAAGGAGGGCGTTCAGGGCAATGTGAGGAAGTATTATTTCACAGAGAGGGTAGTGGATGCATGGAACAGCCTTCCTGAGGAGGTTGTGGGGTCTAAAACTGTGGAGAATTCAAGAATGCATGGGACAGACATAAGGCAATTCTTGTGGGGGGTAGGAAGAAATAGGCTGTTGGTTAACTAGGATCTGTGGCCTATCCTGTAGGTAGGGAAATGGGCAGACTAGATGGGCCTAGCGGTCCTTATCTGCCGTCAAAGTCTATGTTTGTATGTTACCGGAATGCCCTTGGAGTCCATCCAAAAGAATGCGGAGTACTCTCTGACTGATATTCTCAAGAGAGGGTATACACCGACAGAGGCCTTTCCAGTGGCCGAGGCCATTGTTGGCCGGCCCTTGAACTTTGGCAGCATCCTACTTCCTGCCCAGCACCATCTGCCCGCATGGCCTGCAAATACGCAGTGCTCATGTGGTCCCTTGTGGGTTCACAGAGCACCCTTCGGCCGAGAGCCTGGTGACCACCTCTGTGTTCAGGCATACTGAGAGTTTGGCTGACACTGACTGACCCCCGGACAAGGAGTCCAAAAATATGGACCACTCTGCCAGTAAGGTCTATGCAGCCTCTTCTCTGAGTCTTCATCAGGCCAGTTCAGCTGTCATTATGGCACACTTCTCTCATGCCCTTCTTGGGTCATTAGACGAGGTCCTCCCTTATCTCCCAGTGGACATGCAGACTACAGTCAAGCAAGTCCTGGACCAGAGTCGTGCTGTTGCAAAACAGCAGCTCCAGACGGCCCTGGACATAGGAGATTCTTGTGCCTGTTCTCTAGCAGCCGCAGTGGCCACTTGCCGCAGGGCTTGGCTGAGGCTTTCCTCCTTTCTGGCAGATACTCAGCATAAGCTTGCTTATGTGCCCTTCCTAGGCACCGACTTGTTCTGTCCCGGAGTGGCTGGTCACCTTCAGTGTATTGAGCAGCCCAGTACCACCTTGGATGCTACTTCTGCTAAGGGTTCTTCGGGCAAGAACCAGCAGAGGAGAAAGAAAAAGCCATTTCAGCATTCTTCCCCTGCGGTCAAGCAGCCCTCCTACCAAGGAGGCCATCAGCAACAGCAGCAGCAGGCTCTAGCTTGGTACCCATGGCCCAGAGTCCTCAACAGCCTCATAAAGGAGGCCGAGGCGCAGGTCCAGGAGCCTCCTCCTCCTCCTCCTTTAGGCCTGCTCAGTGACGGGTCTGGGGTTGCCATCCCTACACCCATCACGCCAGCTCTGGGTCCTCCAGTGGGTGGCCAGCTCTGCCACTTTCTTTCCGCCTGGTCCAATATTACTTCGGACAGATGGGTTCTCGAATTGGTCGGGCAGGGACTGCCTCTAGAAATCGAGCAGTACCCTCCCAGTCGAGCCTGCGCCCCTCGGGAGGAAAGGATCTCGGCTTGCACCCAGTTGGCTCTTCGAGACGACGTAGCTCAGCTCCTCCATAAAGAGGCAATAGCTCCAGTGCCAGTTCCTCTAACAGACCCAGGCTTTGTGTCCAGGTACTTCCTGGTGCCCAAGCGGACGGGGCTGGCGCCCCATCCTAGATCTCCACGACTTGACTCAATATATCAGGTCACACACCTTCCGGATGGTAACTCTGAACGAGATCATACCATCCCTGGAGCGAAACATGTGGTTCTGTTCACTGGATCTACAGGACGCGTTCTTTCACGTCCCAATCCATTCATCCCAACAGCGGTTCCTCCGCTTCAGGGTCAAGGGGACCCTGTACGAGTTCCGAGCCATGCCGTTCAGCCTGTCATCGGCCCCACGGGTCTTCGCCAAGTGCATTACAGTGGTGGCAGCTCACCTTCGGCGTCGAGGAGTCCGAATCTACCCTTATATTGATGACTGGCTCTTGGCAGGTTCCTGCCTTCAGGAGGTGGAGAGGTCCAGGGATCTGGCTCTCCGAACCTGCTCCCAACTCGGCCTCCTGATCAACGAGGCCAAGTCAGAACTCGTGTCTTCTCAGGTGATGGGCTTCATAGGGCAGAGCTCGACTCTTCTCAAGCCAGAGCTTGGCACCTGGCGGACAGGGCGGATATCCTCTCCCCCTTTGCCCAATCATTTCTGGTTGGGCACTTGCGCCCTGCCCAGGACTTTCTGTGCCTTCTGGGTTACATGGCGGCATGCACCTCAGTGGTCTGTTGGGCCAGGTGGCACATGCGCTCCCTCCAGTGGGAGCTGGCCGCTCAGTGGACTCAGCGCTACTGTCATTTCGACCAGCTGATCACTATAACCCAGAAGATGTGGGACACTTTTCAATGGTGGACCACCCCAGACTGGTTGCAGGAAGGGATCCCTTGTGTCCACCCCAAGCCGACGGTCATCCTTACGACCGATGCCTCTCTCATGGGCTGGGGAGCCCACATGGGGACAGCAGAGCCCATGGGTTCTGGACCCCCCCCCGAGGAGTCCCAATGCCACATCAACCTGTTGGAGCTCAGAGCAGTCAGACTGGCACTGTCAGCTTTCGCTCCTCAGCTCCGGGGTCAAGTGGTTCAAGTCCAGATGGACAATACCACAACCATGTACTACCTCAACAAACAGGGCAGCATGCACTCCCGTCTGCTGTGCAAAGAGGCGCTCTGCATCTGGACCCTCGTAGGTCGGTTGGAGGCAGATCTCCTAGCCATCCATGTAGTAGGAGCCTCGAACCAACTGGCGGATGCTCTCAGTCGCATAGGCCAGACATCCCACAAGTGGTCTCTCCATCCAGAGATAGCTAGCAGTCTGTTCTCCCATTGGGGCAAACTGTTGGTGGACCTGTTTGCCTCCAGGGAAAACAACAAGCAGAGGCTGTATCATGCCCGCCCCCCTCAGCAGGGCTCGTTGCAGGGGGATGCCTTCTCAAGGCCGTGGACCCCAGGCCTCCACTATGCCTTCCCTCCATTTCCCTTGATCCACAAGGTGGTACTCAAGGTGAGGAGGGACAAGACGAAGGTGATCGTGGCAGCCCCAGACTGGCTGCACCAGTTCTGGTATCCAGATCTCCTCAGCCTCAGCTGCAGGCCCCCGGAGCGGATTTGTACATGCCCGGACCTGATATCACTGAATCAGGGGAATGTACTCCATCCGGACCTTCAATCCCTTCACCTCACAGCCTGGTACCTGAGCGGCTGGAGTTCCAGGCTTTGGGTCTTTCCGACGATGTCTACACCGTGGTGGAGGCATCGAGAAAGGAATCAACCAGGAAATGTTACACCTTCAAATAGAAAAGATTTTCCATTTGGTGTCAGGGTAAGAGTCTGGACCCCTTATCCTGTTCTGTGGCTAACATTCTTGACTACCTTTGGTCTCTCTTCAAAGGGGGTCTACGGTCATCGACCCTTAGGGTGCACCTGGCAGCCATTTCTGCTCACCGGGTGCGGGCCAGTCAGCGGACATTGGCGCAGGAGACCGTGATCGGGCACTTCTTCAAAGGCCTGGATCACACATTCCCTCCGGTGCATGAATCTCCACCTCCGTGGGATCTACTGCTGGTTTTGGCAAAGCTCATGGGCAAGCCATTCGAACCCATGCACAAGTGTGAGCTGTCACACTTGTCGTGGAAGACAGCCTTCCTGATGGCTATCACGTCTGCCAGGAGGACAGGGGTGCTCCAGGCGCTTTCAGTGGACTCCCCTTATCTGGTCTTTCACAGGGACAAAGTTGTCCTATGCCCCCACCCAAAATTCCTTCCGAAGATGGTGTCAGAGTTTTACCTTAACCAGGTGTTAACTCAGCCAGTATACTACCCTAACTACACCTGGGACGCCGAGTACAGGCTCCATACTCTGGATCTGAGATGTGCTGTCTCCTATTATAAGGGAAGAACAGCGGAAATTTGTGGAGAGGTTCACCAGCTGTTTGTCACCTACGCTGAAGCAGCTTCTGGCAGACCTGCAGCCAAACGGACTATATCAAGATGGATTACATCATGCATAGGTCTGTGCTATGAGTTGGCGGGCAAGGAGCCTCCCAGAGGGATAAGAGCTCATTCTACCCATCATACTGCTACATCGGTGGCTGCTTCCAGGGACATTCCTATCCAGGAAATCTGTCGGGCTGCTACCTGGAAGTCAGCAAACACCTTCATTACCCACTACCACATCAACCTTGAGTCACACTGGGATGCTGGTTTTGGGGCCTTGGTTCTCCGATCTTTATTTCCTAAGTAGGGGGTGTGCGCCTTGCCTCCCTTCTCCCAGAGAACTGCTTAGAGTCTGCCAGAGTGTGTGGATGAACAACATATCCACGCTCCTAGAAGAACAGGTTACTCACCTGTGACAGTAGTTCTAGGAGTGGTATATGTTGTTCATCCACACGCACCCACCCGACCTCCCTGGCTTTAGGTGCACACCTTGCTTCCAGCGGGCTAAGATCTGGCATCATGGGCTTCTGGTTGGAACATGGCAGCATAAAGACGCAGGGAGAGAGAGCTCACACCCCAACAGAGAAAAGAAGGGGAGTTTTGCCAGAAAAACAATAGCAATCTAAAAAGAACAATTTTAACAAACATCTACGGACTCAGAGGGGAACCGGAATATTGAATAAAAGCCAGAAGAGGGAGAGATTGTGCCCGATGAACCGCCAGAGAATGGCCCACCATGATCGAAATCGATACCACCCCCTGCGAGATCTACCAGAGAATGAGGAGGAGAACGGCCTACGGAACTCTGATGCAGAACTACCAGATCCCCCACTCTTGGAAACTAAAAGGGGAAGAAGGGATAAGGAAAGAGACAAGGGCAAGCAAAAACAGCCACCGGAGATGTCCAGTTCAGAAGCAATTCTTGCAGTGATCTGAGTTCCAAGCTGAAATGTGAGATGCCCTTAAAGAGATCCGTTCAGATCTTACGGAACTACAGACAAGGGCTGAAACGGCAGACATACAGATCACAGAGAACTCTAACAGAATCTCAACTTTGGAAGAAACAATACACGAACTAGCAGGGGAACAGCTACACAATTCGAGGAGACTTGAAGACATGGAAAATCGGGGAAGAAGAAAGAATATTCGGGTGTTTGGTATTCCTGAAGGGGTAGAGGGAAATAACCCAGTTGCTTTCGAGGATCACCTGTTACGCCAGTCCCTGGACTTAGACCCTGCTTTTCAGATGGAAATTGAGAGGGCTCACAGAGCACTAGGCCCTCGCCCTACCAAGCCTGACGCTCACCCAAGATCGTTCGTAATGTGATTTATGAGCTACAATCAGAAAGACCAACTATTAATCAAAGCCTGGCGCAAGCAAAAGGTGCTATGGGAAGGTCAGCGAATAATTTTTGATAATGATTATGCACCAGCTACCCAACGTATGAGGAGGGAGTATTCCCCCTTGTTCCCATACCTCAGGGCTAAAAATCTTAAATACCGTACACCCTGTCCTGCAAAATTGATTATCCAATTCCCCACTGGCTCAGTCACATATTCTACAGCACTCGAAGCTAAAACAGACTTACTTCAGTGAGGGATTCTGTAAAAAGATGACCCAAAATTAACAATAAGAGAGCCGACTACACTTACTAGAAATAAATCTCGAGACAAACCTCGGGGAGCAATTGGAGATCCGCATCTGCAGAAAATCCTGGACACTGTCTGCTCCTTATGAAATCCAACACTATAAGTCGAGAGAACTAAGAACGCATTATCAGGTATGGTGGGGGTGGGGGTTCTCCTAAGATATGGAGAGACTGGGCTGGGGTGCTGGACTTCACTAAGCGGGGGGGTTGAGGGAGGGTGTTCTCACTGGTCTTGATTCAGCAGCCTATATAGAGGTGGAAACAAGCAAAACAATCTCGAATAACCTTTGTTTGATGGCTGTCTGTGGAAGAATGGGATGCCTTTCCCCCCAACGGGGTGAACAGGAGACCTCTTGCGACTGGAGAGTGAGGTTGAGAGAGGACATTGATTCAACCCTAAGACTACATAAGTAAATTTAAACTTAAACATGTCTCTCTCTCCGTTCTCCTAATCGTGGAGGACACCTGGGGGTTGGGGAGGGTTATTGCCTCGAACAGGCTCCTTATAACTAATAGATATTTGCCCTTGAAACCTCTAATCTGGCTGAGGGCAGGAAGCCTCCTAGGCACCTTCTCCTTTTCCCCCCTCCCCCCTCGACGGATGTCCCCCATTGATGTTACCCCCCCATCTGCAAGGTAGCTAAGCCCACTTTTAATGCAGGGCAACAGCTGTGCTTTGGGCCTTAGCCTGGGGATTTCATGGCCTTGACCGTAGCGAAGGCCTAGATGAAGGTACTTTCTGGGCTGTGCCCCGAACAGACCGCTATGTACGACGAGTGGAAAACAGAAAGAATATGAAAACATGTAGGGAACAAAGACCACTACTTGTGCGACCTGCGGGGACATAAACTGTTATTTATAAAATGTTTGATGTCAACTTACAGGGGATAGAGGAAGGGGAGACACTTTGGAATAATGGGAGAATTTGGGCTAACTGACAATAATAGGTGGGCAAAAGGAGAGATGATTTGTCCTCCAAACTCCACAGAAAGGCAACGACTTTCAAAATAGGGGCGAGAGGAGAGGAAGGTATATAAAAGGGTGTTCCCCATGGGTCTAGAGGTAGAACCCCCCCCCTTTTTTTTATTATTAATAAACGACAGAATGGATGGGGCAGGGGCCATTCATCTTATAGGGAATTTGCAATACTTAAACCTGTCTGTTCTAACAAATTTGGGAGCAGTGTTAATAGATAGCAACACTGCTTCTAGAGAGGGATTCCCTCTCAGGAGGGACTCAACCCCCCAATAGATGGGTGGTGCCCTTCCTTCCTAGGGTTTAGAATTTCTAGACCTGAGGCTTTTGGGAGAGAGATGTTTTCCTCTCCACAATTGGAAGACCAATTATATAATAGTTGCTCCGACTTTTAAATCTGCAGTTAAATGTAAAGATGTGGCTGTCTTTCTTCGATTTTAATAGCTTGCTTCAGTGCTGCATAGGCATTGTGATGTCATCAGCACTGCAGAAGCTGCTCTCTGATTGTTTCAGTATTCCACTGTGCTGACAGTAACTCAAAAAATATCCATTGTGACAACAGTAACAATACTTAAGCAATAAGGCATGACCAGGGGTTAGATTAACAGTCTATTGTCCACCCACAAGGGTGTAATATGTACAGCGCAGCAAGACCTATAATACCCCTAGTAGGTGATTAACTGACTGTTAATCTAACTCTGGGAGTGTCTTATTGCTATTATAAAAAACACACCAAAAGAAAAGAGTTTAAAGTATACTATTTCAGTGTTTTCCTCATTTAGAGGGATATTTTTAATAAAATAGTTCTTCCACCAGCAGTTTAAGAATGCTGGTTCAAAATCAGAATGCATCATTCCACACATTCAGCAGGGCTAGAAGATGGAATCCTGACAGGAAGAATCCTTGTGCCATGGTGATCAGGCTGTACATGACAGTATAACATGGATTAATGTAAGGCTGTTGGAATCCTAACAGCCAATCAGATTGCAGCATTTCTGAGAACCTTTTTATAATTTTTGATATCTTGCTGTTACTGATGTTACTAATATCTTTTTTATCTTGTCATTTTCACCCTCACTCCTGTTTTATATATTGTAATACAAAGTATTCTATTATATGTAAGTTTGAGTGTAGTTTCTCGGGTTGTACCTGAAAAAAGTCATCAAATGCCTAGTGTGCTTACCAGGTTAAAGGGACACTGTCAACCTATTCGGACCTCAAACTGTCCCTAGTTTAAAAAATATATTTTATGATTGTTTGCAGTGCTGATGTTGCTGGTGGTTTGATTCTGATTCTTTTTTTCTTTTTAAAAGTGAAAAACAGGCTGCCTACCATACCGGTGTTACCACACCAAAATGTATTAGTTTCCATTCCTTAATCAGCTCCCACTGCATCTTTCCTGGCCTTGGGAACACCCCAACAGTCCAACCACTCAAGATGCAGTGGGAGCAAAGAAGACTATTGTATCACGGACGACTGCACTGCTTGAGGGTGTTCCTAATGTTCAGTAAGTGAGTAATAAGAGTAGAGGAAGGATTTTAAACAAGACAAGGTTCTGCTAATACAGGAGGTAGATTAAACCACCAATGAATTTTACAGAAGGTAAGTAATCCCAAACTGTGGCTTTTCAGCTTAAAATAGTATGATGCAAAAAGGGCTGATGTGACCCTTTAACAAAAACAAAGTAAATAAATTAAACTCCCCTGGTGGTATATTTTCCCATACACCTCACGTACTGAGCATTTATTCTCTCTCTCTCTCTATTTATATATATGTACGTGTGTGTGTGTGTAGTAATGGATGGCAAAAGCTCTGTTTTAATGCAATTCACGGTTGTTCCACAGCTTATAAAAGTGAGGGAACAGCGAGTGATAGGGTTGCCACCTTTTCACCCCACCATTTGCACTCCACCAACAGGCATTGGTGTGTTGGGGTCATGGGGCCTAACTTTCACCCCATTCCATGTGTAAATAAGCTGAGGTGATGCAATATAGGAGAATGGGGTGAGAGTTAGGTCTGATGACCCCAGCGCACACCCCGATGCCTGTTGGTGGGGGCGAGATGGGCATGGGGTTCAAGAGATGGCAACCCTATCACTGAATTTCCTTGCTTTTGTTGCTGTGGAACAACCCTAACGGGATGCATTAAACAGAGTTTTTTGCCATGAATGTCCCTTCTTTTTGAGAATGTGCACTATAAATAGTGAATGGTATGGGGTTGCTCCCACCATGCTTCCCATTTGTGCATAACAACCCTAACAGTAATGGTAACACTAACGGGAACAGTAACACTAATGGTAACAACAATGGTAATGGTAATGGGAACGTTAACACTAACAGTAACGCCAATGGTAACAGTAACGAGAACAGTAATGGTAACGCACAAGCAAATGGTAACGCAAATGGTAATGAAAACGCAAACAGTAACGGTAATGCAAACACAAGTGGAAATGGTAATGCCAACGGTGACGTAAAAGGAAACAGTAACATAAATGTGAAACCAAACACAGATGGTAATGTAAACAGCAATGAAAACACAAACGGTAACAGTAATGCAAATGGAAACGCAAATGCAAGCAAAAATGCAAATAGTAATGCACACGGTGACGCAAATGAAAACGCTAATGAAAACAGTACCGGAAATGTAAATGGTATTGGCAATGCAAACGCAAACAGTAACGCCAATGGTGATGCAAAAGGAAACAGCAATGCTAATGGTAACACAAATGTAAGCAGAAACACAAACAGTAACGCACACGGTGATGCAAATGGAAATGATAACGCAAATGGTAATGGAAACGCAAGCACAAATGTAAACGCAAATAATAATGGTAACCAGATGGTAACGGAAACGCTAACTGTAACGCAAACACAAATGCAAATGGTAACGGTAACAGCAATGGCAATGCACAAGGAAACAGTAATGCAAGCGACAACAGAAATGCAAGCGCTAATGGTAATGCAAACGCAAATGGTAACGAAAACACAAATGGTAACGGCAAAGGTGATGCCAAAGAAAACAGTAATGCAAGTGAAAACAAAAATGCAAATGGTAACGCACACAGTGATGCAAACAGAAATGCTAACAAAAACAGTAATGGAAACGCTAACGGTAACGCAAACAGTAATGGAAACAGTAACGAGAACAGTAATGGTAATGGAAGCACACATGCAAATGGTAACACAAACGGTAACAACGGAAATGCAAACACTAGTGGTAAAGCAAACGCAAGCAGAAACAGTAATGCCAATGGTGATGCAAAAGGAAACAGTAATGCAAATGGTAATGCAAACACAAAAGCAAACGGAAACGGTAACGAAAACGGTAATGGAAATGCAAGTGCAAATGTGAAACCAAACACAGATGGTAACGCAAATGGCAATGAAAATGCAAACAGTAATGGTAATGCAAACAGAAATGCAAATGCAAGCGCAAATATAAACACAAATGGCAACACACATTGATGCAAATGGAGACGATAACACAAACGGTAATGGAAATGCAAATGTTAACGCAAATGGTAACAGAAACACAAACAGTAACGGAAACGGTAATGGCAACGGCGACGCACAAGGAAACAGTAACGCAAGCGACAATGGAAACGCAGGTGCCAATGCAAATGCTAACAGTAACACAAGCGCAAATGGAAATGGTAATGCAAATGCAAATAGTAATGCAAATGGAAATGCTAACGAAAATGGTAACAGAAACGCAAATGGTAACGCAAACGGTAATGCCAATGGTGACGCAAAAAGAAACAGTAACACAAACGGTAACACAAACGCAAGTGCAAATGGTAACACACACGGTGATGCAAACGGAAACGATAATGCAAACAGTAATGTAAACACAAGCGGAAACGTAAACACAAACGCTAACGGTAACAGCAACGCAAACGCACATGCTTTGTGTTCGAAAGAGGTGCATCCAGAAGCACAGTGAATACAAAGAATGTGGTCATAATAGTGGCCCTCAGACAGGAAAATGAGCACTTGGAATACTAAGTTGCTTATATCTCAGGAAGCGTATGACGTAGAAGAAAAATTAAAATCTCATATTATTTACAACTTTCCAATAGGGGACTAAAAAATTTTGTGACGAAAAGTCCGTATCTAGAACCGTTTTTGAGATACGGGACCCCAAAGGCGCAGTGGATGCAGTAATGTTATCTCGTGAGAAAAATTGTTAACTTTGGGGTGCAGTAACTTTGCAGCTCTGTTATATTTTGGCACCAATCCACCAAAGGGCACATCTGTGTGATATTGGCTTTCTTCCCTGCAAATTTCAGCCCAAAAGACCAGACTGTTGTTTTGCAGCAGGGTGGCAAAGATTTCTGTTGTTTTGACCATAGTGTCTCAAAGTACTGTCGCAAATCATGACACTTTTGCAAAAAAATCACAAAAGTGTCACATTTGTGAAAGTACTGTGCGACACTACTTTTTACAACATGCTAAAAACATATTTCTGGGGTGTTTTACCCCCCAAAAAAAGACATGGCTAGCATCCTTAGGACTCGACTAGGTGAGCACAAGAAGAATTGTGTCCCTAGATAGTCCCAAATTTAAATGCCAAACATTTTTCTGACCACCAACTGAAAAAAAAAATGGCTGAATCACAGAAGTAAAAGAATAATTTGAGACAGTAAAAACTACATTTGTGACAGTCGCATAGTTTGTTAACTTTTCCCATAGACTATAATGGGATTCAGTTTTTTTAATAACTTTTGAACCATTTAATATTTTTTCACAAAATCTTCAAAAGGCACATTGGGGACCCCGGCTGCATTTTTCCTGATGTTTTCGGACCAATTGTGCAAACTGTGCTTGCTGTAGGTGCGAGCAAAGAAATGCGCAAAAGTCTGTAATTTATGCGTTTTTTTGCACGCTGTAGCTCTGCAAGCATACACTGGACCGTAACACAACTTGCCAAATCCAGAGATCTATGGTACCAGACCATGTATTCCAAATTTCATGCAAATCCGTCATACAGCTGCAATGCTATTAAGGTACAAAATTTGAGATTTAACGTTTAATGGGGTACTCAACCCTAACTATAGTGGCACTAACATACTAAAATGCCAGCAGAATAGGCCTAACGGTCTTTCGTGTCTGCTCGTTTGGTCAGCCCCCACCCTGGGTGCTGACCTTGCTGTCCCCCTCGCCTTCTCTGGCTTCTCAGTTCCGGATATTCTTGCTGCATTGGATTTTGCTTCCTGAACCCTTCCCCTGTACCTGTCCCACCCTCTCTTGAACCCCTCCACTGTCTCTGCCTCCACCAGCCCCCTAGGTAGTGCATTCCATGGCTCCACCACCCTCTCAGTGCCACTATAATATATATATATATATGTGTGTGTGTCTGTGTGTGTGCATGTGTGTGTGTATTTTATTTATTGAAATGTTTCACCAGGAAAGGCACACTGAACAACAAGTTGCTCGTCTCACGGTGCAACCTGGGGGAAAGGGTAGTGGAAATACATACATGCATACAACAGCAAACATTATTACAACAATATTGACAGCAGTGAATAGCTATATATATATATATATATATATCGCCATTACCTGTAGAAGTCAAGCTAATAAACACAAGGGGTCCTTTATTCCTCACTACAGCCTTGGTATTAAGTTGTAATGTGAAAACATGTTGTTACTGCTGCAGTGCTGATCTGGCATCTGTTGCAATAACTAGCTGCTGACTGGAAATTGTCTTTTGTGACATTAATATTTGATGTTAATTGTCTACATTTTTCCCCACTGCCACCATGCAAGTGTTTCTCTTTTTAGCTTGTCTTCCAGCCACCTGCCACCCAATTGTGCTCCAGCGTGGTACAGCTGCTGGTAATGAAGCCCAAGCAGTGTGTTCAGTGACTTCCAAAGAGGCCAAGGCACCTCAGTCCAGAGCAGGCGCCAGCTGTACTGTTTCAAGCAGCAGCAGCTAAGAGCATTTCACACTGGTCTTGCTAGGTATTTGTGTTGCTTTTTTTGTTGTTGTTAAAGACTCCAGGATTCCAAAATTGAAGACTGTTCTTTCAGGGCATCTTAGAATGAATCCCAACCTTTTGTTTTTAGTCTTAGGTAACCGGGTAAGGCCCACTAGGTACAATGCCTGTTTTCAGGGGTGACCTCAGAGTACTGGGGAGGTTAAGTGACTTGCTCAGGGTCACACAATATGCAAGTGGAAGTTGTGGGAATCAAACCCAGGTCTGCTAGACAGACCAAGCTCATTCATAGCTTGTTGCTCTAACCTCCAGGCTATACTGCCTGCAACTTTGCAGAAAAGGGACAGTTTGAGGGACTGTAGCATGGGCAAGGCAACACATCTCTGTCAGATTTGGAGGCAGGAAGCTTCTGATCTGACCAACAGTATGGAAATCAGCAGAGGCTGGTGTGAAGTAGAAATCGCACAAAAGAACGAAGGAGCTAAACTCAGGAGGATTTGGACTGGAAAAAAAAAGGACGATGCAGAGGAGAAGAATGGCATGTACAGGACAAGGCAGATCAAGATGTTTTATTCAGTGTGTTGCACCAGGATGTGGGGCATGCCCCGAAGTGCAGAGATGGTAAATTTAGGGGGTACTGTTAGAAGCCACTTCTTCTGCCAGAGAGTGGTGAACCTATGGAATACCAGGGGTGTCCAGCCTTTTCGAGGTCATGAGCCACATTTAAATTTCCGAGTAAGACGTGAGCCACAGCAACGCGTGGCCTATACCATACCCAACGTGAGGCCCATAACATACCCATATTAACCCATATTTAGAAGTTAAAATAATAACATAGTCAATAGTCAATAAATCGTATTTTTATTAAGTTACAGAATTTTTTAAAAACAGTTGTAATTTTAAAATAATTATTCAGAGCAGCTCTAGAGCTTTAGATTTGCTTACAGGCTTAGTAAAAGTAATTTGCTGAGCACTCGGCACTTTTCAGCTCCCATACTTTGACTTTTCTCAAATTTAAAAGACTGTGACATGTACTTGGCATGTAATTGAGAAATCCCTCGAGAGCCACATCAGACTGCTTCGGGAGCAACATGTGCTCACGAGCCACAGGTTGGCCACCCCTGGAATAGCCTTTCAGCTGCGACAGAGGACATGAAGACAGTACAGGCCTTCAAAGAAGTATGGATAAATTGTTGAGTAACAAGGGAATGACAGGTTACCCTGGGTACTAGAGTGGATGGGGGATCCTTAGGAATAATCAGTGCATGTTTGCTCAGCAACCTTACTCAACCCGGCTTATGAAGTGCTGGGAGGGGCAGATATGATGGACCTTGCATACCTTGCATCCTTGCCACTACTGATAGTCTGTATCATCCATTTATATGTCATTTTTATTCTTTAGCTTAGGACTCCTGAACATGCCTCTCTACAGCCACGCATGTTTTATTTATTTTTTATTTTAGTTTTTTATTTTGGTCTTTGGCAACCGGGTAGGGCCCACTAGGCAAAACTGCATGTGTTCAGGGGCGACCTGGGAGCACTGGGCGGTTAAGTGACTTGCTCAGAGTCACACAGTATGCAAGTGGAGGTTGTGAGAATCAAACTCAAGTCTGGTCTGCTGGATGTATCAAACTTGTTCACACCTCGTTCTTCTAACTTCTAGGCTATACTGCCTGTTGTAGGGATGGCTTTTATATTATGACTGTGTAGTCCTGTGAGTCCCATGTGGAGATGATGCTATCCAGCTTTGTAAACTGACTATTTAAAGACCAGCTAATGCCATTAGGACAGCTTTAACAAAACATAATATTTAGATGCAGTTCAGCTTGTATTTCACATTAGTTCTGTATTTTTCCTCCCCATCATTTATTACTGAGGTCATTTGCCTGAAAACAGGATCTTTTCTCCTGAAGAGTTCATCTATTCCAGTTGCTTTCTCCCTACCTAAGGTCATAATGCTTTATTTGTGCTGATATAATTACTTCCATGGCAACAGATTGTGATGTCACAACAGAGGATCATGACATGAGGTAGGGAGTAAGCTAAAGAGGCAGATGAACTCCAAGGGATATAGAGCATGTTTCCATGCAGATTTCTCAGTAATGAGGAGGAGAAATCTATTGAATACATTTAGAATGCAAGCTAAATTGTACTTAAATATTATGTTTTTCAAAGTTTCTTTTCAAGTGTCAGCAGCTCTTTAAAGCAGAAATTCATATAGAAAGGAAACAGCACTAAAGGCTCAACACCCACATGTGGGGCTAGTCTCATTTTTCACTTTGAACATGTCACAGACTGGTTCTCTCTCAGAACTCAGTCTGTGACCATTACCAGTTTTCACAACTGTTAGATGCCTGAAAGGGTTACCTTTTTCTTTTTTTTTTGCTTATCTTTTTCTCTGCCCTGGTCGGCCTGTATTCAGGAGGGCACCCCAGTCCCATCCCCCCGACATCCCAGGACTTACCGCCAGCCATCGTCCCCCAGTGCTTGCCGCCTGTTGCGGGGTCGGCGGAGGGGTCCCCAAGCCCCTACTGAGGACCGAATCCATATCGGTCTGGCAAGCCCAGCTAGTGGGGGAGCAGGACCTGTATGCACACGCCATCATCCAGCTGCCTGCATTTTCTGGTGTTCTAGTCCCCCTGGAGATGTGGTGTGCAATGATATCCAGGTGCACACCACACGTTCCCACTCGACGTGCGCTGACGTCTGCCCCATCTCCCAATCTGCTGGCCAAAGCTGCCTTTCCCCCAGCTTCCACCAAGAGACAGACAAGCAGCAGGCACTACCCAACCCTCCCCCCAGAGGAGGAGAGCAGTCCATCAGATGCTGTATCCTCCCTTTTCTTGGCCAACCCCCCATGCCCTGAGGTCGCTCCCGGCCCCAGGTTGCCACTGTGGCGGCAGGTGAGGTAAGACACCAGCCACTCAAAGATAAAGGTGCTAGATTTCAGAAAGGCTGACTTCCAGAAAATGAGGAACAACATAAGTAACCAGTTAATGGAAATAGAGGTTGAGGAGGTGGAGGTCGTGTGGGGGAGACTCAAGAGAGCAACAAAAGACTGCCACAGATTAATTTTGCCAGATGGGTCAGTAAAGCAAAAAGAAAAAGAAATCCTCTATGGTTTTCCAAGGAGTGGCTACCACAGTCAAAGAAAAAAGAAGGTGTACAGCAAATATCAGGAAACCAAAACTGAGAAAGACTGGGAGTTGTACAAGGAAAAAATGTGAGAGTCAAACAAACAAAATCGAAAGACAAAAGCCCAGACAGAGGAGAAGATAGCAGAAGGGGCAAAGAGAGGAGACAAATCATTTTTAGATACATTATGGAACATAGGAAGACAAAAGAGGGATAGTAAAGACTGCTACTGATGAAGGGAAATGCATCAAACATGACCCAGAGAAAGCCGAACTCCTCAACAAATACTCTGCTCGGTGTTTACAAAAGAGAACCCAGGGGATGGCCCAACCTTGAAAAACACAACACCCCAGGACCAGGAGTAGACACGAGTCCCTTTGCAGAAGCCGAAGTATGGGAGGTGCTAAATAAACTAAAAGCAGACAAAGCCATGGGACCAGACGAGATGCATCCCAGAATCCTTAAGGAACTGTGGGCAGAATTAGCAGCCCCTCTGGCACTTCTATTCATGAAATCTTTGAAGAGAGGTGTGGTACCCAAAGACTGGAAAAAGGCAATAGTGGTTCCACTTCACAAATCAGGCAGTTGTGAAGAGGCTCATAATTATGGACCGGTGAGCCTCACATCTATAGTAGGGAAACTAATGGAGACACTACTCAAACAGAGGATCATAGCATTCCTCAAAACTAGCAGCCAAGACCCTAAACAGCATGGTTTCACAGCAGGTAGGTCATGCCAGACAAATCTGCTCAAGTTTTTTGACTATGCTGCAAAAATAGTGGACGACGGTGGGGCAGTAGATGTAGTCTACCTAGACTTTAGTAAGGTCTTCGACTCGGTTCCACACAGAAGGCTGGTAAAGAAGCTTGACCACACAGGGATTGGTCCAGAAGTAGTCAGATGGGTACAAAACTGGTTACAAGGCAGAACCCAGGGGGTACAGGTTAATGGAGCGCAATCAACAGAAGGCAGAGTGACCAGCGGGGTGCCCCAGGACTCAGTGCTAGGGCCTGTGCTCTTCAATGTTTTTATAGCAGAAATCACTGATGGACTAGAAGGGGAGGTATGTCTGTTCGCAGATGACACCAAGATATGTAGCACGGTGGATACCCCAGAAGGAGTAAGCAAGATGGAAGCTGACCTCAAGAAACTAGAGGAATGGTCTGGAATGTGGCAGCTGAGATGTAATGCCAAAAAGTGCAAGATTATCCACACAGGAAAGAAAAATCCAAGAAAGGAGTATTACCTAGGAGTCGAAAGACTGGCAGTCTCAAACCAGGAATGAGATCTGGGAATCATAATCTCAGAAGACTTGAAGGTTAGTAAACAGTGTGAGAAGGCAACAATGAAGGCCAACAGAATGCTGGGCTGCATTGGGAGGGGAATCACGAGCAGGAAGAGAAAAGTGGTACTACCATTGTATAGATTGCTGGTCAGGCCTCACCTGGAATACAGAGTCCAATTCTGAAGGCCTCACCTCAGGAAGAACATTGACCAGGTGGAAACAGTACAGAAAAAGGTGACAAAAATGATTGAGTCTGCAGTACATGTCCTACAAGGAAAGACTTAGGGAACTGAATATGTACTCTCTGGAGTAGGGAAGAGAGAGAGGGGACATGATTGAAACCTTCAAGTACATAAAATGCATTAACAAGGTACAGGCACAGGAACTTTTTCACTTCAAGAAGAGCTCCTCGACCAGGGGACATGACCTCAGGCTGCAAGGAGGGAGGTTCTCTACCAATACCAGCAAGTTTTTCTTCACAGAAAGAGTGGTGGATGCTTGGAACAGCCTGCCCCAAGAGGTTGTGGAGGTCAGCACTGTGGGGGGATTCAAGAATGCATGGGATAGACACAAGGAAGCCCTGACTACAAAGGCCAACTAGAGTGTCAAAATAGATCTAAAACAAATGGGCAGACTAGATGGACCTAGCGGTCTCCTTCTGGCGTCAACTTCTATGTTTCTATGTTGGTGCCTCAGCCCTCCGCGCCACCTGGCCAGTCTGAAAGGGTTACCTTAGTATGTTGCCATCACTCAGCCGCAGTCTCACTCAGAGTACCTCTAGGTCTGAATCCCACCTGAGCCACTGCTCACACAGAGTACAGTGCTCCCTATGAAAGAGCAAACAATCCACCCCTTTTGCCACAGCTAAGACACTTTGCCTTATATATGGTAACTGTAGCCTGTCTCTTTGGAAATGGATCATGGACTTGCCAATTTACCCTGGCTATCTATATTTGAAAAGATTGTCACAGAAGGCATGATGTGCGTAAATATATCATTTAATACTCTGCAATATTTACATATGTTACAGAATAAGACACACTAAAGACTATGGGGAATATAGTATTTCTACTGAGATAGAAATAAATACATTTGAGCACATAGAGCTCACAAAGAAGAAACCTAACTCAACCTATCAAGATTCTAAGTACAGTAGAGTAGAAGACACTTACTCCCAACTGAGAATTTGGTGAGTTATAGCCAACTTGAACCTATGATTTTGCTAGTTCAAAGTACCAAAGCATTACTAATACTCGCAACAGCAAACAAATACAGAGATATCTTTGGCTGGCTGGCCCAAAACACCCACATCATCACATATGCCCCTCTGATATCACATACTGGACCATTTATTTGTTCTCTGGAGACCACACTTTTTGACAATGGGTCCAAACTGGATTTGTTACTTAGAATGTGGCCCTTTTGTTCTCCTGGCTGGCTACCCATCAGGAAACCATCTCCTCTGCTTTGGCCCTGCTTACACTCAAACATGTCTTTTTGTAATGAAAGGGATTCAGCTCTTTGACGTTTAACCAAAACAAAAGCTTTTTAGATGAAAAGAGGGGGCTCAGCCCATGATGTTTAAGTAAAACAAAAGAGCCTGTGCAAGACAGGAGCTGTTGCTGTCCACAGCCAACCTCTTTGAGAACCTAGGCTGCTCACACAACTAAAACAGTTTACAGGCAACATAACTAGTAAGATAAAAAAAATCCTGGGTGTTGCATCTGTTAGTGTGCAAAAAAAAAAAAAAAATGTCCTTAATGTTTACTTTAGTACATTAGATCACACCAGGCTAAACCTTGTGACTCCCACCCAGATAGATGCCATAACCATGAATCCTAGAATTCCCCCATGGACAATGTCAGAGCTGAGAGACATAATCTGCGACTATACATAGCCTTAGAAGACAAGGGAATAGGAAAACAGCTGGTCAGAGCTTTCAAAAGCTCTAAAATGTACTGTAGACTGTTGAATCTCATGCGGCTGCAGCCCGGTTATGACATCAGCTACAGGAGATTCTGGGATTCCTGGTTATGGCAGATGGCATGGTAAGAAGAGGCAGCATCTGAAAGGTATGAGCTAATGTACTAGAGTAAACAATAAACAAAATTATGTGTACACAAAGTGCAAATCAGGATGAGCCCCATACTTGGGCCCCAGTTTCAAACGGTTAGCGTGGCACAAACTGGTTTTGTGCCTCGCTAACCTGGAATAGTGCCAGCTGTCGGGGGCATACCCATATTCAAAGGACACATACGCGCCATGCACCCCAGCACTGTCTTGCACAATATTGTGTTGCTCCTATGCAAATGAGGGATCCCTCATGCATATGCGGCGTAGCACAATTCTGAAAGATTTCAGAAGCGCTAAATGGCTGCCAGCATTGGCACATTTTAACGCTTCTGAAACCCAGCCCTTTACAGTGTGTGGGGGGTGGGTCCCACACACCCCATCTACACACTATCAAGGCCTGCCAGCCCTGATCCCCATTCACATAAAATAAATCAACCTTGGTAGTCCAGTGCGCCTCTAGTCCAGTGTCCCTTCCCAGCCCCGATCCTCATTCCTGTAACAATCTTCATTATCCCTGGTAGTCTAGTGTCCCTCCCCTGCCCTGATCCCCATCCCCATAGTTAAAAACAAAACCATGGTGGTTCTGCATCCCTACCCTGCCCTGATCCCTGTCCCCATAGATAAAAAAAAAAAAACACTGACGGTTCATCATCCCTCTTCTGGCCCAATCCCCATTCCTGTACATATCCCCATCATCACTGGGGGTCCAGCATCCCTTCTCAGCCCCGATCCCTGTCCCCATATAGAAAAATATTATCATGGGTAGTCCAGTGGTCCTTCCTCCCTCCCCTGTTCCCCTGTCGCCAACCCAGTTTCATAAAACTAAATCCCTGTTGGTCCAGTGGTCCCTCCCCATTCCCCGATTACCATCCAAACGACATCCACCATACCCTGGTAGTCTAGTGGCCCCCCACCCCAGCAGGTAGTGACCCACCACCCCGGTCCCCCAACGCAACCCGTGCAGGTGACTGGCATGGGCCTCCTCACACTGCCATGGCCAGCCACCAAATGAACTGTCAATGAGTGCGTGCAGTAGACAATGCGCACTCATTGATTGATAATGTGCTGGCAGTTGTCCGGCTCATTGACAGTTCATTCAGTGGCTGGCCGTAAGCCCGACTATCGAGGAGCTGGCACTGGCGCGACGGAATGAGAAAATGAAGTGGTAAAGTCGTGCGCGGGGGTGGCCTGAACTACCAGGTGACAATAGTGTCATTAGACTTAACCAGGGAATGGGGGAAGGAGGACCACTGGACCACGAGGTTTATTTTTAATGAAACAGGGGTAACAATCCGAGAGAAATGAGATAGGGACCACAGGACTACCAATGATACTATTTTTCTCTATGGGGACAGGGATCGGGGCTGGGGAGGGACACCGGACCACTAGGGATGATGTGGATTTGTACGGCAATGGGGATCGTGGCCAGGGAGGGACACTGAACCCCCAATGTTTTTCTTTTTATCTATGGGGACAGGGATTGGGGCAGAGGAGGGATGCTAAACTACCAGTGGTTTTCTTTTTATGTATAGGGACAGGGATCGGGGCAGGTGAGGGACCTCTGGACCACCATAGAAACATAGACATTGATGGCAGATAAGGACCACTTGGCCCACTTAGTCTGCCCATTTTATTTATTTATTAAATTATTTATTTATTTTTTTACAATTGGTGATCGGGAAAGGCACACTGAGCCGAGGCTCTTTTCCAGGTGCGACCCAGGTGCCCATTTCCCTATCTATTGGGTGTGCTGCAGATCCTAGTTAATATTTAATATTAATAATATTTTAATAATAAGTTAATATGTTTATATTGTCCCGCATTTTGATAATGAAAGGTTGAAGGGAGCTCTGGTCCCTACACCAGATATCAGATCTTATCCCCAGCCATGGTGTACTTGAGGAGCGCATGCACGTGGAAGCGTGCATGAGCCCCCAAGACAGCGATTCCCTCTCCCTCCCTCTGATGAATGTCTGCCTCCTGGTGCTCCTATGAGCTACTACCAGGGCTCCACCAGGTGGCAGCCATGAGCTTGTGTGGCCAACCTCCCAGTCTGGGGGTTGGTCAGTCTTCTCCCAGTCTTCCCCCGGCTGATCACCAGCAACCCATGCTCATTCCTGAACATAAGTCGCTGGTGTGGCAGGAGGTAAGGCACTCAGTGCTTTAGCCCTCTACACCACTAGGCTGGATATTTAGCATTTAATTTAGGTTGTGGTATGTATTTGCCTTGGGATACTCTTGTAAATGGGCCTTTGTCTCATAAGCCTTTTCTGGTTATCAGTACATACAAGCAGACCATTAGCCTCAACTTTCAGGGTAGCTTTCAACCCCTGTGGTTGCCCGATGGTCCGGTAGCAGCCCATCATGCAGGCATGCAGGCGATTTGGGTCTGGCAATGGACTTGGATCACTTGGGTTGGGAGGCAGGCTTAACTGAGGCAGTTGCCAACTGCAGTGTGCCTCAGCTGGGGAGGATTGGCAGCAGGTTCCAACGTTTCTCATTTCTTTCCTCATTGCATACATACAGTTTTAGGAAGGAAAGAAGACTATCCGTGGCCGTCCTGGTGGCGCTGAGGGTTGAGACGCTGGACGCCACACCTTGCGCTACGTCGGCGACCTGGGTTCGGGAATGAGCCTGATCCGCCGGGGGTCTGCAGGGGAGAGAGAGGATCGAGCGTCCGTAGGTCTGCTCTCCTCTCTCGGGGAGGGATCCAGGGGTAGCCCGATGTGGCAGCGGCACTGCTACGCACGTGGGGCTTAGTGAAGGGGTAGACATCGGGCGGCTGTCCTCCGGACATGGTTGGGAGCACCCAAGTCTTAGGCTGGGATGGCATTGCACGTCCCGTGTCAGGGAGGCGTAAAACACCACAGGGAAATAACCCTCTGGGCCAGATAGGCGACAGCCCGCCCCAAGCCACGCTGCCACACATCCAATACTGGAGTCCCTCCACCAACCCTTCTATCTCCTTGGGCCCTATGTCCTCCGGGGGGCTCACAGTGGACAGTAGAGCAGTACTGACCAGAGGTGAGGCCAGAGAAAGTTCCGGCTCCAGAGGCAAGAAAAAGAGTTAAAAAAAAAAAAAAAAAAGGAAGACTATTTGTCTAGTTGCAGTCACTGGGATAACCATCTTTAGACAAATCAGGACTCTGTCTCCCTTTTGCCCACCATTGGAAGAATGAAGACTTAGTGATAGCCTGGGTTCTCAGTGGTTTGTGGCTATTACAGGATTATGGATGTTCCCCAAGGAACCTTGCTATAGAGTCTCCATGAGTAATTCTTTAGGTATTCCTCAGAGATTGAACTTTCTGAAGGATACTCCACATTTAATTCCCCTTCCCTCCTCCCCAGAACACTCACATGGTTCCTCCCTGGGTAAAGACATCAGTTGCAAACAGCTTGGAGCCCCTGAAAGGGACATTTAGTAAAGCCTGCTGTACATCAGTAGCAGAGCCAGCTACTCTGAGACAGGACAATCTCCCCAGACATATGCCAGAGGCAGCAGCCCTGGCACAAGCATGAGGTGCATCATAGGTGGAGCATAACAGATGCTTTCCAGTATCGATACTCGCTGAAGCAGCCTTAAGCAATTCAGTCTTTGTAGGACTATCAGGCAAAGCCTGAACAGTGGATAAGCAGATTTCCACAGGCCATTCTGATACTTTATCGTGTAAGCCAGGTAGTTAGACATTCTAAGGCTGAAGGATGCAGAGGCATAGGTTTGTTTGCCCATAACATCCAGCCTCCTGGATTCTTTGTCATGAGTCAAAGTACTCATGTGTTTAGGGGCCCTAGAGCGATCATGAGCAACCATGATAACCTCTGAATCAGTTTCACACTGTGAAGCATAATAAGGCTTAACAGATGGAGCAGGATACTGTTCATCAGCCTTTCTGTGCACTGCAGGCAAGATATTTGGCCTGTGCCAGGCAGTAAATGTAGCATACTGTAATGCAGGGTATACTGAAGGCACTACAATAGAATGTACAGCTGCAACCTCCAAAAATTCCATTAAATTTCTTTTATTGGAGTCATCTTCATCATCCTCAAAGCGCATGACAGCTTTGATTTGTCCGAGTACAGCCTGAAATGAGGGACCTCCAGGAGGAGATCTGGGGTTATAAGCCACAGAGTCTTCACTACATGAGGAGAGTGTGGAACTGGAAGGTAAACCCCCTTCATAGGGATCATCATCTCTCTCCTTATACTCCAAATTGTCCTCCATATTAAGGAGATCAAGATTATATTCCACCTCGTCATCGTCTGGAATGACGACAGGGGGAGCTGACAGCAGATGCAGCGGCTGCAGTGGAGGAATAAGTGGCATGCTTTTAGATCCTGTAACTGACAATGGTACCAACAGAGAGGCCCAGTTGGCAGGACAGTAGTCCAAGTTGTTGAGAGTTCAGAGAATGATGCCACCACAACCTGGGAGTCAACAACGTCCAACGTCCAACTAAAGGGTCTGGGACTACCGGCATCGACAGGCTAGAACACACCAACTGTCTGTACAGAGGGATAACAACTTCCAGTTTTCTACTGTTGATGCCTCTCCCTATGCATCCCAGTAGCCCCCAACCCTCCCTACTGCCTTCTCACATTGCTTGCCCACCTTTAGCTCATCTGATATAATTACTCCTAGGTCTCTTTCGATTTTTGCTGTTGTTATTAACTCTCCCCCACTGTATACTCTTCCCCTGGGTTTTTGTTTCCCAGATGTATTACCTTACACTTCTTTGCACTGAATCTGAGCTGCAACATATTTGACCATTCTTCCAACCTTGCCAAGTCCCTTTTCATCCTTTCCACCCCACCTTATGCATCAGCCCTGTTGCAGATCTTTGTGTCATCTGCAGAGAGACATACCCTTCCTTCCAGGTGTTCTCCAGTGTCACTTATAAAGACATTAAAGAAAATCGGTCCCAGTACCGAACCCTGCGGTACCCTGCTAATTACCCTCCTTTCTGCACTGTGGACTCCATTCACTATTATCCTTTGTGTCCTGTTGTCCAGCCAGTTTTTTATTCAGGCTACCACCTTGGGACCCACTCCAAGGCTGGCTAACATGTATACTGAGACTGTGTCAAATGCCTTGCTAAGATCTAGGTAGGCCATATCCACAGCCCCTCCCTGGTCTACTACTTTGGTCACCCAGTCAAAGAAATCTATTAGATTCGTCTGACATGACCTTTCTGTTGTGAATTCATGCTGCCTTGGGTCCTGTGCCCTGCTGGACTCTTGGTACTCAACAATTCTTTCCTTCAGAAATGATTCCATCATTTTCAAACAACATGAAGTCTTGCTGTATTCTGACCATTGCAGTTATCTATATAAAGATTCTTATGATGGCAGCATACAGAGACAATGTCGACAAAGTGTGACAAGTATGAAAAATAAATTCAGTCAAAGTTGGTTAAATGCGAAAAATACAAAACTGAAGAAATGACGGTGTTGTTTCATGGCAGGTCCAGCAAGCAGTCAGTGGTGGATGAAAGAACTGAGGTGCAATGAGGCAGCTCACATTTTATAGATGCTGTCATTGCATATCATCGTGGGTGGCCTCCAGCTAGCAAAAGTTTCCGAGTGGTCCTGATGCCAACGGCTTACAATTACAAAGGTGTGGCCCAGTGGAGAAGATGTCCTCCATGAAAATCTTTCCTTTTTTGGGGGAGTCATCTCTGTTTGTACCTCAGGTTCAGGAGTCCCTGACACACATTTAAAAACCCCAGTACCTGGGCTGGCCCAATGGTGAGGTGGGCTAGGGCCCCCCATACCACGCTGGTGACCCAGGTTCAGGAACGGGCAAGGGTCACTTAGGGGTCGGTGGGGGGGAAGGAGGATTGAGCATCCATAGACTGGTCTCCATCTTCAGAGAGGGGGACAGCACATACTGCTGCTTGGTCACCACTTAGTGGAGGCTATATGGCACAGCAGCAGTTGCACATCTCATCAGCCAGGCATGGGTGTAGATACATGCTGCATCTTAATGCTATACATGCACACTGGTTAAATACCATGGAAGGTGAGTGACAGGGCTAGGGGTCACAGCCAAAAGGGGGTTAGTGGAGTGGAACAGGAGGATAAGTACAAGATGAAAAAATATAACAATACTACCTATAATACTTGGCTCGAAACAGCCCAAGGACCTGGGGCTAGAGTTTCAAAGCATTCAGGAGCTAAGTCCCACGTTGCAGCCACCACTGCAGCATGAAAGCGCCGCAGCTGCGGAGGTTTGTATTTTCAGCCAGCACAGTTGCAGGGGATGTTATGCCTGGTTTTACCAGGTATAACATTTTGGTGCAGCTATGCCGACAAATGGCCACAAGCTGCCATAAATCGGGGAGACCATCTTAAACTGGCTCCCTCTTTGAGAATCTGGTGCATGTGGGGAAAAACTGCAACTCTGGAAGTGAAGTTCCACTTGCAGTGTTTTTTCCCTGTACCTGCGCTGATTTTGTATGGGCTGCAAATCCAGCCCCTGATCCTTAATTTGGGGGGTGGGATCCTCCTTTCTTATCTCACAGAAGCGTCTTGAGCAGACGTGATAGACCTCAAGGTCTAATCTTCTGGCATTTTCTTATGTTCGTAATATGAAAGTGAGGGATTCCTTTTATCCTTCATTACTCTGGAAAATGTAGTGGAAATGTTGAGCAGAATACAGTACAGTAGAGTACAGGCCAAGGACTTGGTCTCCCCAGAAGGTCAGAGAAGTGACTGTAAATGGGGCACCATTAACTACTCCCCCTCAGTACTTGTAGAAACTCCTGGTCTGGGACCAGCTGTCCTACTTCCTTCCCTCAGTGTTCTAATCTGATCAGTGGGTACTCAAAGCAGCAACGGATGGACATTTCAAAGCAATAATAGATGGTTTCTCACAAAACTTTGTATCAGGCATACGGCAGGCCTTTCAAGGCTTCTTCTTCATTATTTTTTTTTCTTTTCATTTGACCTCCATATTCCGCTTTTAAGAGCAACTGAATTATATGTTTTCATAACCATTCACCCACTGTCAGGCGGACTTTGGGGAACACTAGGGCATGGAAAGTGCCTAAGGAATCCAAACAGGCACAGCTGGAGAGGAGGCACAAGGCTTCAAATGCAAACTTTTCAAAACATTAATTATCAGTTCCTTCCTCACAGCTCTGTGCTGTTCTGGTCCAACACAAACAAAATTGGAGAGTTCATTTCCTTCCGAGCAGTATGGTATTAGGCTGCACCTCACTGAGAGTGTAAACGGCAGGAGCTTGGCTGTAAAAGGACAAACCACCACAAGCAGTTTAACTGGGGCACAAAACTGCCACATTTCCTTCACCCACTATTTCTTGATTCCCCCTCGACTCCTTTCTTGGCCCTGTCCAGTTCCACCGTGCCATAACCCCAACTTTAACAATGGCCAGACCTCTGTGGATTCTTCAAATGGAAGAACCCCGCTTACTTAGACAGGCTGGGATGCAGAATGGGGAACAGGTAGGCAGGGTCCAGTGTTCAACTGGTGGGCTGCACTGGAACTGGGGCAGCCCTCATGGCAGGGCCTTTGTACTTCTTTTCTCTTTTGTCTATAATGTGCTTTGCCCCAATACCAATGTTACTCATACTTAGTTACTTGTGTGTGTGCCTATGTGTCCTATCCTTATCTAAACAAATCGGTGTGCCGACGCTGCAGTGAAAACTTTACAGTGATGTCATCAACAGCGACAATGACAGATAGCTTTAAAGTTTGTTTGGGACCTCAGCACGACTTCCCTGAGAGCTGCGCTCCCTCCTCGAGTCAGCTCCGACCTGGAGTTGGTATAGTAAAGTGTGGGGGAAGAGCTCCCCACATGGGGGGGTTCATGGGGTGCAGACCCCTGCAAAAAAAACACATTACTCTTCCGACAGCACAATGCCAACTGCAGTCAACATAGTGCCATCGCTGTAATGGCAGTCATCAGATTTTCTGTCGAACTGGCTTTGTGGAACCAAACAAATCACGGTGTACAATCTCACCCATGGGCAGCGGTGTGTCCAGTCATCTTCTGGGCATGACATCATGGTTGCTGCTGGCCCCAGGACATCATGTCTCTGCTCCCTCAGGATGGTAATCATTACCACAGGTAGCCTTTTTACAAAGTGAACCTGTTTTTTTGTTTTGTTTTTTTGTTTTTTTAATTCTTTGGTAACTGGGTAAAGCCCACTAGGCACAATGCCTGTTTTCGGGGGTGACCTGGGAGCACTAGGGAGGTTAAGTGAAGGGCTGCAAGTTTGGTTCAACCGTAATACAAAAAAGGTTGAACCCCAGTTGTTCGAAGGGTCCAGAACACCCTGGAACCTTTAGTTGTTTTTGCAAACTTTGGTTCGCTACTTAATTCCTTGGTGTCTAGTGGTTCCCCCAACCCCATCCCAGCAGGTAGTACCCCCCACACCAACCCCCCCGACTCAGAGTGGGTGACTGCCACAGCCCTCCCTCTCCACCATGCTGGCAGCCGACTGAGTTGTAAGTGAATGAGTGCGTACTTGTACAAGAACACACTCATTCATTGCCAGTTCGCCCCCATTCATTGAGCTCTTTGAGCTCTCTCAAGGGGCTCAGCCAAGACTGGAGGATTCCTCCGATCACCAGCAGGGGGGGGTCCACAGTGCCCCACCATCCCACCCCTCCACTCTTGTCTGCGCCCCCAACAGAGCTCAAAGAATGGGTGCAAGCTGGTGGCTTGTCAATGAATGAGTGTGTACTTGTACAAGTACGTGCTCATTTATTGACAGCTCAGTCGGGCAGCTGGCAAGGTGGAGAGAGAGGGCTGCACTGATCACATGCTCAGGGCCCAGGTTGGGGGGGGGCACTACCTGCCGGGGTGGGGGGACCACTAGACACCAGGGAATTCAATTGAATTTGTTCATTGGGCTGGCGATTGACTGGAGGGGGGGGCACTAGAAACCAGGGAATTTAAAGAGCAACTGATGCCATTAGGGCAACTTTAACAAAACATAATATTTAGACACAGTTCAGCTTGTATTTCACATTAGTTCTGCATTTCTCCTCCCCATTATTTATTACTGAGGCCATTTGCATGAAAACGGTATATTTGCTCCTGAACAGTTCATGTATTCCAGTTGCTGTCTCCCTACCTGAGGTCATAATGCTTTACTTGTGACATCACAATTACGCCCATGGCAACAGATTGTGATGTCACAACAGAGGACTATGACATGAGGTAGGGAGTAAGCTAACGAGGCAGATGAGCTCTAAGGGATATAGAGCATGTTTCCATGCACATTTCTCAGTAATGAGTAATCGGGAGGAGAAACCTATCGAATACATGTGGAATGCAAGCTAAAGTGTACCTAAATATTAAGTTTTTCAAAGTTTTCTTTGAGGCGTCAACAGCTCTTTAATACAATGGGCCGACGATTGGCTATTGGTGGTGGTGGTGGTGGTGGTGGTGGTTGGGGGGGGTTGCCCTGAAAAAGGTAGAACCTGGTAGATCATTTTGGGGTTCAAATCTCAAAGTCTGCAAAGTGGTACTTTTAGAGGTTCGCACAGCCTTAGTTAAGTGACTTGCTCAGGATCACACAGTCTGCAAGTGGAGGTTGTGGGAATCAAACCAGGTCTGCTACATGTAGCAAGCTCATTCACAGCTCTTTACTCTAATCACTAGGCTATACTGCCAACCCCATTGTCAGACAGTATGGTTTGCAAGGAAAGGCTACACACTTCTTCTGAGCCATCTAGTGCCTTAACTGCCGATTGTACTGCCCTCGTTGTACTGATGATTTTATTTGTGATGTTACTGACTGCATTATGACCAGTGGCTGAAAATGGGGGACAATGGCAGACGTACAAGGAAAAAGTTGTCCATTTCAAAGTTCCACCAAATTTCTTTGTTCTCAGTTCTGGCACAAAATGAAAAAAGTCTCAATTCTAGCAACTTTACTTTTACTTATTCATATTATTTATAGGGCCCACAAAGGTGCAGCATCTCATTTACAGGGGCTGACAATCCTTGGTGTGATGTATGGAATGGTACACTGTCTGGAAGCTGAAATATGCCCCGTTTACTTGCACCATTTAGCTCAATTACTGAGCAATCAGTTAGTCATCAAGTATTTAGTAAGCAATAACCCACAACAGGCTGTGTGGTTACTGGGGATTAATCAAATCAATTTACTTGGTGCACATAAACTTGGCAGAATACACATAAAGAAATGTGCAAAGTAACATTCTAGGGACATGGATATGTTGTTCATCCACACTGTCTGGCAGGTATCCTTGCCCGCTTTAAATCTTGCCGGAAGGTCTTCAAGCTGGCTCCTCCCACCCACCCGGGTGGTAAAACTCTCGGCTTTGCCCCATGACGCCAGATCTTCCTTACCGCTTGGAAGCTCAGGTTCCCTCCTTAACGCTCTGCGTATAAGACTGGTTCCTAATTCTTCGGTTTTCCGAATTTAAAAGTTTTTTGCTTATAGACTTGGTCTATCCCTCGCGGCTGCGATGGACAAATTGACTCCCGGTTTTCGGAGATGCCCTTGCGGGCAGAAGATGTCTTGGACAGATCCGCACTCCACGTGTGTCTACTGTTTAGGCCTTGAGCACGACCCACAGGCTTGTGACCTGTGTTCTTCCTTCTCAGCCTACGTCCTCGAAGACCGTGCTGCCCATTTACAACTGGGGCACCCTGAGAAACGTTTTCCTCTTGGTGAAGTAAAAAGAGGCCCGGTCGGTGGTCTCCGCAGTGGCGGGCTCGGCGGATCAGCTAGAGCAGATGATCGCCCTCGAAGAGGAGGCGGCGCGGGCCGCATCTTCCTCGACCGCAGCATTTATCCCGCTTTCCCTGGGTTCCTTTTACACAACTTCCTTTAAGGAGCTTTGTCTGTCCCTCTCCACTAGAGGAGAGGGACCAACGTCTGCTGGACCTTCTTCTTGGTCCAAGAAGAAAGACAAGGGTAAGTCCCTCCGTCGACGCTCTTGGGAGCGGGAAAGGTCCCTCTCCCCGAGTTGTCGGCCATCGACTTCGGTCGATCGTTCGGCTTTGGCCACTGGTCTCACGGTGTCCCCGTCAGGTCAGTTGACCGAGACTCCCGTCGACGCAGTCGAGATCTTTCTTGACCCGTTGGACGGGTTGTCGACCGGCGAAGCTGAAAATCCTCTCTCACCGGTTCCCCCGGTGGGAGTTGAGGATCCCGTTGGCTTGCCAGTGCCTCTGGTTCCAGAGCCCTCGGGTGAACACTCCAAACCGAGGGGGGAGCCGGTTCCACCCGTCTCCTCCCCACACCGTCCTCGGAAAGGCCGAGGTTCTCAGTCTCGGTCTCGGACTTCTTCGCGGTCCAGCTGATCCCACCGTCATAGGCGGTCTCGGTCTCGGCACCGCAGTGGCGGCACTGCCGTGATCCTCATCCTCTCCTCGGATGAGGGAGGCTTCGGCGTGGTTCGTCGGCGATACGAGGACCTCATGGCAACAGCTCCTTCTGACTGGGAACAAGCCGACGCCGCCTTCCCCGGCCATTAAGTGGCTGTCACCGGAGCGGCCGAAACAACCCCTCGTCTTACCCGAGGAGCCTGTTCCCAGGCCAGTTGTTCGGCCAAAACCAGCTGCTCCACCGATTCCGGTGGAACCTCCGCCTCCACAGCCGCTGTTTGGGGCTCCGACCAAGAACTCTCGGTCGGCTCAGGGTCTGCCCCATAGGCTGTCGGTCACCCTCACTCCTGATCGCCCTCAGCAGGTGCAGGGTGGCTCAGGCCCGAGGCAGCTCTTTGCAGACTCTTCTGAGTCCAACAACGATTCCTCCCTTTTCTCCAGGTGAGTGGACTTGGAGTCCTCTGAGGTCAGTCGCTGGATGACAGCCCTTGTCCTTCCTGGGTTTGCTCAGGCTCATCTCGGAGTCCACGGGATGCAGCTCGAGCCCGTATCCAAGCGGGCCAAGTATCCCCTCATGGAGATATTGGACCGAGGGGATTCCCCTACGGAGGCCTTTCCTGTGGCCGAGGCCATTGTGGGCCCGGCCTTGGAGCTCTGGCAGCGCCCTGCTTCCTGCCCTGTGCCTTCGGCCAGGATGGCCAGGAAGTATGCGGTCCCTACCGGTTCCCTGTCCGGTTTCTCGGAACATCCCTCAGCCGAGGGGTTAGTTACCGACAGCGTTTTCCGGCATGCCAGAAACACTAGGGACGTGGACAAACCTTCCGACAAGGAGTCCAAGAAATTGGACTATGCCGGGCGAAAAGTCTACGCTGCGTCCTCCCTTGGCCTTCATCAGGCCAGCTAGGCCGTGCTTATGGCACATTTCTCCCATGCCCTGTTGGGCTCCCTGGACGAGGTAGTCCCTCATCTCCCGGCTGACCTGCAGACCACGGTTAGGCAGGTGAGGGACCAGCGCAGGGCGGTGGCCAAGCAGCAACTTCAGACTGCTCTGGACATTGGAGACTCATGTGCCAGGTCAATCGCAGCCGCAGTGGCTATGCGCCATCGGGCATGGCTGAGGATATCCACCTTCACAGCGGATACCCAGCACAAATTGGCGGATGTCCCCTTCCTGGGGACCGACCTCTTCGGCCCTGGAGTGGAAGGCCACCTCCAGAGGATCGAAAAGTCCAACGCCACTTTGGACTCAGTCTCATCCACTCAGAGGGACAAGGGCCGCAGACCACAACCCAAGCCCTTTCGTCCGTCTGCGCCCGCGGCACATCCGGCCCAGCAGCATCAGGGCCAGCAGGCTCACGCTTGGCGTCCCAAACACAAGCCCGTGGCTTCCTCCTCCAGGAAGCAGGGAGGTAAAGGCCCTGGAGGTCCCTCGGCCGGTCCTTCCGCCAAGCCTGCCCAGTGACGGGTTGAGGGGTGTCGCCCCCAACCCCATCGCCTCACCCCAGGTGCCCCCCGGGGGTGGCTCCGCCACTTTCTTTCCGCCTGGTCCATTATCACCACAGACCGGTGGGTGTTGGAGGTGGTGGGAAAGGGCCTGCCTCTGGAGTTCGAGCAGGCTCCACCCTTCAGAGCCGTCGCACCTCGGGGAGCCTCGGGGTCCGAAGCCTCGCTGTCAGCTCGCCGAGCCGACATTGTTCTCCTCCTCAAGAAGGAGGTGATAAGAGAGGTGGCGGACCCTCCCTCAAACCCGGGGTTCATGTCCAGGTACTTCCTGGTTCCGAAACGGACGGGGGGGCTGGCGCCCCATTCTCAACCTACACGACCTAAACAAGTTCCTAAGGTCTCGAACCTTCAGGATGGTCACTCTGGCTCAGATAACACCATCCTTGGAACACGGCGTGTGGTTCTGCTTTCTGGACCTGCAGGACGCATTCTTTCATGTCCCTATCCGTCCGTCACATCAGAGGTTCCTTCACTTTCGAGCGGAGGAATCCCTTTTCGAGTTCCAAGCCATGCCCTTCGGCTTATCTCCAGCTCCCAGGGTCTTCACCAAATGCATGGCAGTGGTGATAGCATTCCTGCGGCGCCGAAGGATCCAGGTTTACCCTTACCTAGACGATTGGCTGATAGCAGCCCCCTCCAGACAGGAGGTGGAGCGGTCCAGAGATCTGGCCCTCCAGGTTTGCTCTCAGGTCGGCCTTCTCATCAACGAGGCCAAGTTGGAACTTGATTCTTTTCATCGGGGCAGAGCTCGACTCTCTTTGAGCCAGGGCATGGCTCCCGGTGGACAGGGTCGAGGTTCTTTCCTCCTTTGCCCAATCATTTCTGGTTGGGCAATTGTGCCCTGACCGGGACTTCCTGCGCCTCCTGGGTCTCATGGCGGCCTGTACCAGCGTGGTCCATTGGGCCTGCTGGAACATGCGCCCCCTTCAGTGGGGCTGGCCAGCCAGTGGTCCCAACGCTGCGATCCATTGGACCAGCTAGTGATGGTGACCCAGGGGATGTGGAACGCTCTCCAGTGGTGGACCGTTCCAGTTCATCTGCAGGAGGGCATCCCGTTTGTCCGCCCCGAGCTGACGGTCTCTGTATCGACCGATGCCTCTCTGATGGGTTGGGGTGCCCATCTGGGGGAACACCGAGCGCACGGCCTCTGGTCCCCACAGGAGTCCCAATGCCACATCAACCTGCTGGAGCTCCAAGCGGTCCACCTAGCTCTCACCGCCTTTGCTCCGTTTCTTCGGGGTCAAGTGGTCCGGGTCCAGACGGACAATACCACGACCATGTACTATCTAAACCGCCAGGGCGGGACGCGCTCCATGCTTCTATGCAAGGAAGCTCTCCGCATCTGGTCACTCGTGCGCAACCTGGAGGCAGATCTCCTAGCCATTCACGTGGCAGGAGCCTCCAACACCCTGGCCGATGCCCTAAGCCGGATAGGGGCTGCGTCCCACGAGTGGTCTCTCCTGCCGGAGGTAGTACAAGATCTATTCTCCCATTGGGGCACACCTCAGGTGGACCTGTTTGCCTCCAGGGAGAATGCGAAGCTAAGGCTGTTCCATGCCCGCCCCCCTCAGCAGGGTTCGCTGCAGGGGGATGCCTTCTCGAGGCCGTGGACCCCGGGCCTCTTCTACGCCTTTCCCCATTCCCTTGATGCACAAGGTGCTGCTCAAAGCAAGGAGGGACAAGGCGCAGGTGATTCTGATAGCCCCAGACTGGCCCCACCAGTACTGGTACCCAGATCTCCTCAGCCTCAGCTCCAGGCTCCCGAGGCAGCTTCCAGCTCGCCCGGACCTGCTGTCAGTCAATCAGGGGAAGGTATTCCATCCGGACCTTCAATCCCTGCACCTGACGGCCTGGTTCCTGAGCGGCTAGAGTTCCAGGCCTTGGGTCTTTCCGACGAGGTCCTCAACGTAGTTGAGGCATCCCGTAAGGAGTCGACCAGAAAATGCTACGCCTTCAAATGGAAAAGATTTTCCATTTGGTGTCAGGGCAAGGGCCTGGACCCTTCCTCCTGTTCCTTGGCGAGCATATTGGACTACCTTTGGTCCCTTTCTCAGCAAGGGCTTAGGTCGACGACCCTTAAGGTGCACCTGGCAGCCATCTCTGCTTACCGGGCGGCGGCCGGGAAGCAGTCAGTGGCGCAGGAGAAGGTAGTCTGGTGCTTTTTCAAAGGCCTTGATCACATTTCCTCTCCGGTGTGAGAACCTCCACCTCCGTGGGATCTACTGCTGGTACTGGCAAAGCTCATGGGCAAGCCATTCGAACCAATGCACAGGTGTGAACTCTCTCACCTGTCGTGGAAGACCGCCTTCTTGGTGGCTATATGTCAGCCAGAAGGATGGGAGAGCTCCAGGCGCTCTGCATCGAGTCTCCTTACCTGGTCTTCCACAGGGACAAGGTTGTCCTGCGCCCCCACCCGAAATTCCTTCCGAAGGTGGTGTCGGAGTTTCACCTTAACCAGGTGTTGACTCTGCCAGTGTTCTATCCCAATCACACCTTGGAGGCCGAATATAGGCTCCATACTCTGGACCCTAGAAGGGCGCTCGCTTACTATAAGGAGCGCATGGCTGAAATTCGGGGAGAGGTTCGCCAGCTGTTTGTCACCTACGCTGAAGCCGCACCTGGCAGACCTGCAGCCAAGCGGACGATAGGCAGGTGGGTCACCTCCTGCATAGATCTCTGCTATAAGTTGGCGTGCATGGAGCCTCCCACAGGGATAAGAGCTCATTCTACCCGCCATACTGCTGCATCGGTGGCTGCTTCCAGGGATGTCCCTATCCAGGAAATCTGCAGGGCTGCTACCTGGAAGTCAGCATACACCTTCATCACCCATTACCACATCGACCTTGAGTCACGCCGGGATGCTGGTTTTGGGGCCTCGGTTCTCCAGTCTCTATTCCCTAAGTAGGGGGTGTGCGCCTTGCCCCCTCCTCCCGGAGAACTGCTAGGAGTCTGCCAGACAGTGTGGATGAACAACATATCCATGTCCCTAGAAATACAGGTTACTCACCTGTAACAGGAGTTCTAGGAATGGTATATGTTGTTCATCCTACCATTCCGACTCTCGACTTGACGCACAACCTGAGCTTCCAGCGGGCCAGATCTGGCGTCATTGGGTGGAGCCGAGAGTTTTACCACCCGGGTGGGTGGGAGAAGCCAGCTTGAAGACCTTCCGGCAAGATTTAAAGCGGCAAAGATACCTGCCAGACAGTGTGGATGAACAACATATACCATTCCTAGAACTCCTGTTACAGGTAAGTAACCTGTATTTCTGTCATTCCTCGTGCTTGAAGTACTGATGCAGTGTACCAGTCCCATTTACAAGTTCCCAGCTATGCAAAACGAAAGAATTGGTGCACTTGCAGGAATACACTTCAACTGGATTAACAGTTCAGTTCAAGGAGCATGGATATTTCACCTCGTGCCTCACAATGCACCCAGGGTGTTGATTAATCGTTGGGGCAGATAGGAAAACACACACATGCACACTTTATGCCTTGTCTGACATCCTCTCCGTTGAAGAGCGGCTACTCTACCAGACCTGCCTGCTTACCCAAAAAATCTGTGTTAGATTAACCCCTCCCCCCGGTCTGTCTAAACTAATCAACATGGCCACCCCTCCTGTCCACACCCGTAGCTCCACTAAGACCCTGCTAGTAGCCCCTAGGGTTAGGACAACCCTCGCGCAGAGATCTTTTCCCCACAGGGCACCATCCTGGTTCAACACTCTCCCTCCTGATACCTCATCTGAGCTCAGAATTGGATCTTTCAAGTCATCCCCCCATTCCCCGCGCAGCCACCTTTTAGGCTCCCGTCACTGCAACTGTAAATAACTGCTCCACCACTTGTCCACACCCAACCCAGTAATCCCACACCACCCACCCTGTTCATATACTGTACCAGTGTACATATCTCACAATTGCTGAGCTACAATTATGTATAAGCCTACTCCTGCAGTGTCGTGCTCTGCACCACACCCCTGCCATATACTACTACTGTCCTCTAAGTTTAGATGCCCAGTGATCACTCATTCTTGCCTAGCTACCATCATGCATAGGCCTGTCTCCGGCCAAAAGGGGCCTTCTCCTGATGATCTGGACCACTTCACCTGTACTCAATTTGTACAGACTGTAATTGTATATAGTCTGCCATGCTTCTGCACCTGCACTATTGTCTGTATTGTCTGTTCGCCACTCACTGTATGTTTCCCCTACCCTATCCTACTCTGTGTTATGACGATGAGCCTTTGGAAATAAGTCTTTGACTCAAATGGTTGTAATTCTGATACTATAATAAATAAATAAATAATCCTCAGTAACCACACAGCCTGTCGTGGGTTATTGCTTACTTATAACATGGGCTGTAAAAGTAAACTATCTGATCGGTTAAAGCAAGTCTTGTGAATATACATTAAGTAAGCAATAACCCACGACAAGCTGTGTGGTTACTGGGAATTAATCAACACCCTGGGCTCATTGTGAGGCACGAGGTGAAGACGAATCCCCTTACAACACCCAGGGTGTTGATTAATCCCCAGTAACCACACAGCCTGGAGTGGGTTATTGTGGTTAGAACAGATTTTTTAAATATGTAAGGGAATGTTTTTAAATTGCATTTTAATGCCGAGTTTAAAAGGTGTCCTTACACCTCATAAAGTAGTGCAATCTTTTTTGTAATGATTTCGTATCATATTTCATATTTTGGATTCATATGTTGCATTTCTCTATAAGTTTATAAATAAAACAGTCATATGTTAATGATTGAATATTGTTTTATGTGTTTTTATCATTTTCAGTTGACTGCGATTTCACAGTGCTGTGCTTCAGCGTGATGCAACATGTTTTCAAGTAGATGAATAAAATACTCACATTGACTGCTGAAATACACGGCGGTACAATTTCAGCGCTTCACTATCCATGTAACAGTTACAAATATTGCCAAAAACACTTGTAAAACTTTAAAAACAGTACCTGACTACCGGAAATAATAAGGATCTTTGAGATCGTGATAAGTGTCACAGTCAAATACGTGTGTCACCAACACAAACTGTAATAAAAGGGTCCTGTTAAGTAAGATACATGGAAGGTGTAATTCTCTAGAAAGCTATAATTAACAGCTCAATATGGAACATTCAGAAGGTAGCTGTCTTCTAATTCTTTTACACATTTCTCTGTTTAAGGGAACAATCGAAATAATGATCTCTCTAAGCAGTGACATCATACCTGTATCTTAATTCGAGCCCAAGGCAACAGCTGCTCTCAGTAGTACAACACAGCAGTCACTCTATAATATATGCCTCCTAAAACAAAACATCAAGCACATTGTATTTTAAACAAGTACTGGATTATTTGCTTTCAACACTGTTCTAGGAGCTGATATGAGTTCTCCGGGAGGGTGGTCGGGAAACAGCAACTTTCTGGACCGATCCATGTCACCGCGATGAAAACTACCACTCGGAATGTAAGACTTGAGGTCTGATTAAAACAAGATCCAACTCTGCAGCACAACATGAGGCGCGTAGAGATTTCTCTTAATGACTGTTTACAGTCAGCATTCGTATAACCTCCCAGAGGACTCGTATCAGCTCCTAGAACAGTGTTGAAAGCAAATAATCCAGTACTTGTTTAAAATACAATACATAGAACATAGAAACACAGACTTTGACGGCAGATAAGGACCACTTCGCCCATCTAGTCTGCCCATTTCCCTAGCTACAGGATAAGCTGCAGATCCTAGTTAACCAACAGCCTATTTCTTCCTACCCCCACAAGAATTGCCTTACGTCTGTCCCATGCATTCTTGAATTCTCCCACAGTTTTAGACCCCACAACCTCCTCAGGAAGGCTGTTCCATGCATCCACCACCTTCTCTGTGAAAAAATACTTCCTCACATTGCCCCTGAGCCGTCCCCCCTCTATCTTCAAATTGTGTCCCCTTGTTCTTGCACATCTCTTTTTCTGAAAGATGCTACCCTCTTGGACTTTGTTGATTCCACTGAGGTGCTTCAAAGTTTCTATCATGTCCCCCTTCTCCCTCCTTTCCTCAAGAGTATACATATTAAGCTCCTTTAGTCTTTCCTCATATGGTTTCTTTTGCAGACCCTGCACAATTTTAGTTGCCCTCCTCTGGACTGCCTCCATCCTGTCTATGTCCTTGCGGAGATTGGGTCTCCAGAACTGGACGTAGTACTCCAGATGGGGTCTCACCAACTGTCTGTACAGAGGGATAAAAACTTCCTGTTTTCTGCTGGTGATGCCTCTCCCTATACATCCCAGTATCCCCCGGCCCTCCCTACTGCCTTCTCACATTGCTTTATAACCTTAAGGGCACCTGATATGATTACCCCCAGGTCCCTTTCCATTTTTGTTGTTGTTACTACCTCTCCTCCCACCCCCACTGTGTGATCTTCCCCTGGGTTTTTGTTTCCCAGGTGCATTATTTTGAACTTCTTTGCATTGAATCCAACCTGCCATACTTCTGACCATTCCTCCAACCTTGCCAAGTCCCTTCTCATCCTTTCCACGCCTCCTTGTGTATCAACCCTGTTGCAGATCTTTGTGTCATCTGCAAATAGGCATACTTTTCCTTCCAGTCCCTCTGCAATGTCACTTACAAAGACATCAAAAAGTACTGAACCCTGCGGTACCCCACCAGTAACCCCTCTTTCTTCAGAGTGGACTCCATTTACAATATAAGTACAAGTTCAAGTTTATTGCAGGAAAAACTCCATTGAGCAAGCTCATTCACAAGGAGGTCCTGGGTCATTTACATAGACATATGGACATAATATACAAGGTAACATTGTCACTCAAGACATATGGACGTAGCATACAAGGTATCATTGTCAGTTGAGCAAACAGCACATACAAAGTTCATAAGTGACAATTCGTGCTGTGATACAGCTAGGTAAGGCAGGGTTCTGGCAGTAAAGTCTGATGCTGTATCAGCAGATGTTTGGGTAGAGTTGTATACACAAAAGATAAGTGCATTATAGGAGAAAGTTAATGTGCAGAGACAGCAGGGAGAGTTTACGAAGGAAGGTAGGGAAAGAAGGTGAAGGTAAAAAATGAGGCTAGGGACTAGCAGAGTAGAGTGGAGAAAGGTGTGGTAAGGAGATCTAGAGGTGAAGGGCAGTGAAAGCAAGTCATGGGAATCAAATCTATAGCTGTTAAATTTAGTCTTATACTTCTTGTGCGGTTGCAAACCTGTTATGGTCCTAGCAGTAGCAGTCGGTGTATGAGTAACTAACGTAAGGGTGGTATGGGGGGTTTAGTGGCAGTGACAGGTATCTTTTATTTTAGATGAGGATAAGGCTTTGTAGAGATTTATTGGGACAATGCTGGTTAGTTTTAGTATGGATTGGAGTTGGTTCCAGAATGTAGGAAGTGCGAATGAAATAGCACATTGTCCAAAGGCAGTACGAGTTCTTGGGATGTCGAGCAGGATGTAGTTTGATTTCCTGAGTGAGTAAGCACTGCAGGAGATACCGATGAGGGACGTTATGTAGCTTGGAAGTTTGTGAAGGAGTATCTTGAGGGTCCAGATCCCAACATGGAGCAGGCGTCTGGTGGCAAGTGAGGTCCAACCAACAGCTGTGTACAGGTTGCAGTGATGGGTTCTGTGGGGGGCACTGGTGATGAACTGTATAGCACGGTGGTAGAGAACGTCCAGTTTACTTAGGCCTGAGATTGCAGAGGTGGCATAGATGAAATCTCCATAGTCAAGTAGTGGAAGAAATGTGGTCAGTACAAGCTTGGTTCATGTCACAACAGGGAAGACAGACCTGTTTCGAAAGAAGAAGCCTAACCGTGCTTTGAGCCTCTTGGATAGGTCCTCAGTGTGGTTAATGAAGGTGAGCTTGTTGTCTATCCAGAATCCAAGGTATTTAAATTTAGGAACAACTTCCAGGGTTTCACCAAGAGAAGTGACGATAAGGTTCGTTGGCAGCAAAGGGGGGATCCAAAGGCGGGATTACGGGAGATGAACATTGCCTTAGTTTTCTTAGCATTCAGAAGGAGCTTTGCTTTAATAAGGTTACTTTCGAGCTGAGCAAAGTCAGCTTGCAAGACGTCCCTGACTTCCGTTAGAGTTGTGCCAGAGGTATATAATACAGTGTCATCTGCAAAGAAGTGAATACTGGAGTTCGTTATGTAGGAATCGAGATCATTGATGTATACAGAGAGTAGGACTGGGCCTAATATAGAGCCTTGGGGGACTCCCCTGGCAATTGGAAGGGGGGCTGAGAGACAACCATCAGCTTTGACTTTCTGCATCCTACCAGAGAGATAACTGGTGAACCACTGTATGGTAGGAGGAGTGGCACCTAGGTTAGAAAGGCAGTTGATTAGGAGGGGGTGGTCAACAGTATCAAAGGCTTTACTAAGGTCCAGGAAGACTGCGCCGGTGACCTTCTTGCAGTCCATGGCGGAAATCCAGTCATTAGTGACCTTAGCCAAAGCAATGACTGTGCTGTGTTTGGACTGGAAACCAGATTGTGCAGGGTTAAGGAAAGAGTAGGATTCAATGTGTTGTTTCAATTGACTATAGATCAGCTTTTCGAGAACTTTAGAGAGAACAGGCAAAATGGAGATGGGCCTGTAACTGTTAAAATTGCAGGGGTCTCCTGATTTGAAAAGAGGAAGGATGTGGGCAGACTTCCAGCTAGATGGAACTGTTGCAGAGGTAATGGATAGGTTGAAGATATGTAGGATAGGTGCAGTGAGATAGGCATAGCCTATTCTCTGGAAAAATGGTTCAAGTCCATCATCCCCGGCACTCTTGTGGAGATCTAGATTAAGGAGAGAATCTTCAACTTCTTTATACGTAACAGTGCAGATCCTGTTGTCCAGCCAATGTTTTACCCAGGCTACCACCCTGGGACACACTCCCAGGCTAGTTAATTTGATTATTAATCTTTTGTGTGGGACTATGTCAAATGCCTCGCTAAAGTCTAGGTAGGCCATGTCCACAGCTCCTCCCTAGTCTACTACTTTGGTCACCCAGTCAAAGAAATCAATTAGATTCATCTGACATGACCTTCCTGCTGGGAACCCATGCTGCCTTGGGTCCTGTGCCCCACTGGCCTCTAGGTACTCAACAGTTCTTTCCTTCAGAAGTGATTCCATCACTTTCTCTACCACAGAGGTCAAACTGACAGGTCTGTAGTTTCTTGCCACTGTCTTGCTCCCACTTTTGAAAAGGGGAATCACATCCACCTTCCTCCAGTCCTCAGGTACCACACCATCCTCCCTGATTTGTTAAAAAGGGTAGTCAGTGGTGTCACTAGTTCTCCTCTTAATTCTTTTAGAATTCTGGGGTGAATTCCATCAGGCCCCATTGCTTTGTCCACCTTCAGTTTTAGGAGTTCTTTCAGAATCCTTTTTTTCTGCGAAAGGACTGGGATCGACCCCCCTAACCAGAGTGCTTCTGTTAATTGGATTAGGCACCTTCCCCTCCTCCTCTTTTGTGAATACTGAGCAGAAGTATTCATTCAGTATCCCTGCTTTTTCACTGTCCCTCTCTGCCCACCCACCATCCATTCTGTTCAGCCTCACTATCCCTCCCTTTGTCTTTCTATGCTCCCTGATGTACTTATAAAAGGTTTTATCCCCCTTCTTAACTGAGTTGCCTATCTTTTCCTCAGTTTGGGCCTTTGCTATTCTGACTTCCCTCCCTGCTTCCTTCTGCCTTAACTGGTACAGTTCTTTGTTCTGCTCCTTCTGTGTGTTTCCTTATACTTCCTAAATGCTATCTTTTTCTCCCTAACCTTCTCCGTCACCTCTTTTAAGAACCATAGTGGCTTTTTCTTTCATTTTGATTTGTTTATTTGCTTCACACAAAGGCTTGTTGCCTCTGTGATGGCAGTTTTTATGCTTCCTCATTGTTGCACCACCCCTCATTCTAGCCTGTTTGCTAGTGCTTTTCTAAGGCACTCTCCCATCTTGCCAAAGTCAGGCCTCCTGAAGTCCAGTACCCTCACTTTTGTATGGCTTGACTCTGTAACTGAGTTTATCGTGAACCACACTGTTTGGTGGTCACTTGTTCCCAGATGGCTACCCACTTCTAGATCTGAGATCCTCTCACTGTCCCCATTTGAGAGTACAAGGTCTAAGATTGCTCCCTCACGAGTGGGTTCCAAAACTAGCTGTCTGAGGCATGCCACCTGTAGGGCATCAAGAATGGCCCTGCTTTTGGATGTGGCTGCAGCAAAGGTGCTCCAGTTAACATCTGGCATATTCAGGTCCCCTATCAACAGTCTCATCCCTTTCTCTGCCATCCTAATGATGCCTTCTATCATATCCTTGTCCATTCTCTCCCCCTTACATGGGGGTCTGTATACAACCCCTGTGCGGATTGTGGTACCATTTCCAGTCTTTAAGGTGACCCACAATGCCTCTTCTCCTCCCTGTTTACTCTTTTGTTCCGTTGCTTTTATCCCTTCCCTTACATAGAGAGCTACTCCTCCCCCTCTTCTACCCTCCATGTCTCTCCTGTAGGTTGTGTACCCTGGTATGTTAACATCCCAGTCATGGTTTTCTGTGTACCATGTTTATGTGACTGCTATGATATCCAGGCATCCCTCTTCCATCAAGGCCATCAGTTCAGGGAGCTTGTTGCCCAGACTATGGGCATTGGTACTCATTACTCTCCATTTCTTGATGGCCTTACCCCTTTTTGCCCCATCTCTGTCCTTATTGCCTTTGTCATTTTCTCCATTTACCCCTGCCCTTCTCCCTATCAACATCTCTATCTTGGTGTTTACCTCACTTACTACCCTGATTTTTTTTTGGGGGGGGGCTAGGGTTTCCCTGCTCCTTTGCAGTGCCTCCTCCCTTGGTTAGTTTAATTGTGCTTGATGTTTTATTTTAGGAGGCATATATTACAGAGCGACTGCTGCATTGTACTACTGAGAGCAGCTGTTGCCTTGGGCTCGAATTAAGATACAGGTATGATGTCACTGCTTAGAGATATCATTATTTCAATTGTTCCCTTAAACAGAGAAATGTGCAGAAGAATTAGCAGACAGCTACCTTCTGAATATTCTGTATTGAGCTGTTAATTATAGCTCTTGTTAGCGAATGGCACCTTCCATGTTTTTTACTTAACAGGACCCTTTTGTTACAGTTCATGTTTGTGACACACGTATTTGACTGTGACACTTGTCACACGATCTCAAAGATCCTTATTATTTCCAGTAGTCAGGTACTGTTTTCAAAGTTTTACAAGTGTTTTTAGCAATATTTGTAACTGTTACATGGATAGTGAAGCACTGAAATTGTACCGCCGTATATTTCAGCAGTCAATGTGAGTATTTTTTCATCTACTTGAAAACATGTTGCATCACGCTGAAGCACAGCACTGTGAAATCGCAGTCAACTGAAAATGATAAAAACACATAAAACAATATTCAATCGTTAACATATGACTCTGTTTTATTTATAAACTTATAGAGAAATGCAACATATAAATCCAAAAAAAGAAATATGATATGAAAATCATTAAAAAAAGACTGCACTACTTTATGAGGTGTAAGGCCATCTTTTAAACTCGGCATTAAAATGCAATTTAAAAATCTTTCTTTACATATTTAACAAATCTGTTTGGCCCATGTTATAAGTGCAATAACCCACTCCAGGCTGTGTGGTTACTGGGGAACACTCTGGGTGCTGTGAGGGCACTCGGTTTCACCTCATGCCTCACAACGCACCCAGGATGTTGATTAATCCCCAATAACCACACAGCCTGTTATGGGTTATTGCTTACATAAAGCATCTTTCCACAGGAGGGGCTATTATTATCTGAAGAGATATGCAAAAGTACCAATTCTGGGGACAAAGCTGCCTCAAATCCCAAAAGTTGTACCAACCGGCTCTCCACCTCCTGCCAAAGAGAAGTAATTACAGGGCAATACCAAAAGATGTGAACAGAACTGGCCAATGTTTCACCAAAATCCCTCCAGCAAGCACCATATGAAATTGGCAGATATTTTACTAGCTTGCGAGGTGTGTTAAAAAACTGAACACAGCAGTTCCAAATAAATTCACACCAATATGGAGCCCGAGAGATTTTCATTGAAGGTAGAATGTATGTAATCCACATCTCATATGATATCTCTGTGGAAAGTTCTTCATTCCAAGCCTTCAAAATAGACTGAGTGGTATCACTCCAGTACTCTTTCAGGCCCCTATAGGCCTGACCAATCAAATGTGGAGAAATTAATCCATTTAATGAGTCCAGGATCAGCTTCAAAAGTAAGGGCATTGGGTTGGTGAGTTTACTCCAGAAGAGGCCTTTGTGCAATAACAAGGTCTTGACTTGTAAATATCGGAAATGTTCCCGATTAGACAATTGGTATGAAGTCTGCAATTAAGCAAAGGTGACCACCCCCTGAGTGTCTAAAAATTAAAAAATATACGACAATTCCCGGCGGTGCCATCTTTGAAAAGTAAGATAAAAACCGGCTGGTAAAATATCTGTTTCAGTGGATAACAGATGAACAAAATAAAAAATAGAGGTCAACGCTGGGGTGGCACGAATTTTAAACCAAGACCGTAAAGTGTCGGTCATGCCAAACATAAAAGCCCTAATGTCAGGAGGAGCAGTTAGGGGGGCAAACACTATGGCACCCACACCAAATAAATCATCAAGCACAAACTCTATGTGCTTCCAAGGAGCTACATAAGTGAGATTAAGCCATAATAAAATTATTTTAAAGATCACTGTCCTGTAATACTCCAATAAATTCGGCATGTTTAAGCCTCCTCTATCTACCGGCAGCTGAAGGAGTGACCAGTGGATATGAGAGCAGCGGCCTGCCCAAACAAATCTTGATAGGGTTCTATTCCAGGAAATCAAAAAAATATGGGGAAGGGATCACTGGAAGTGTCTGGAACAAATAAAGAAATCTGGATAAAACAGACATACGAATAGCGTCAATTCTGGAGAGAGAAAAAAAAGAGTAATTTCCTTTTCTGTACGTTCCAGCTTTGTCAATGAGGAATAATCACATATGGGTAATGTGCTCTCCCACTGGAGTACTGGTACAGCCTAAAGCTGTGACATCAGCATAGAACCCTAGAGACATGAGGATTCTGGTTACAGCAGCTACTCAGTTTACCTTTGTCCACGCAGCACAACGAAACAACATATATAGTGAGCAATGTCCATATCTCTAGGTTATCCTCTTAATATCATAGCCTCTGTAACAAAAAACATCACCTAATCGACTTAACTCAAATAATTAAAAAGGTTAACATAGGCCTACCTTGTCTTGAATGATGCTTCCAGTAACCAGACTGTTCTCCTTTTTCATCCTGTTCACAGGATCTGTCGAAAGAAGTCTATGACTTACCTGGACAGCTGCTGATTCATGGATAAGCCTCTACTGTCACTGTAACATGTAACATTTTATTAGTGGAAAAGAGCCTTTGAACTTCACTTTAATACCAGTGGATGCTAACCTGAATAGGTTTTCCAGTTTCACAGTAGACACTGCAATCAGAGAACCTATTGGCCCATAACGTCAAATAGTGGTGGCCCCCTTGAGCGTGACACCCCAACAGTGAAACTTGAAAACAGACCATTACAGCGACAGTCACTGTAATGGTCTGCTTTCAGCGATGCTTGTTTCCTGGTGTCCTGCCCCCTTCCTGAAGCAACTCTGACCTGGAGTTGATTATATTAGAATGTGGGTGCTAAAAACAGTCTTTTGTGAGGGCACACCGGTATCCAGACAGCCGTCAGTGTGAGACATCGATTCTTTTCTGTCGTGCACACTTGGTGCTTCCCCAAATAGTGGCTTTTTACTATGATGTCCATCGACAAACTGATGAATCCCAGTTCCTGCTGAGCTATTTAACCATTTTGTCTGAGAATCAAAACACCTATCTATAAATACATTGGACAATATTCTCAAGAGGAGCCACAGGCTCCAGGGAGAGGCCCCATTGACAATGTTGGAGCTAACAGAAACAGAAATTATGGCAAGTATGAAGAAGTTCCAGCCATATTGGTCCTTGGAAAACAGGAAATGATGGAAGGGTTGATACCTTTTATTGGATCAACAAGTGTCTTGTACAAAGATGGAATAATACACAAGCTTTCGGGGGCTTACAGGTCCGTTCTTCAGGTGAATAGCAAAACTGAACAACATAAGCAGTATATATATACCCACTGTGGAGCAATAAAAAAAATAGCAGGAAGTGAAGTAGGAAAGTGATAAAAGGGGATTAGAGATAAAAAGTCTATATAAGATGCAAAGTAAAAAATGGTGAGTGAGAAGAAAAGGGGAAGGGGGTTGGGCAGGAGGAGAAGAAAGGAAGCTGGAGAGGGGAAAAACAAAGGAACATATAAAGATCTGAGATCAGAGGTAGGCTGTAAGGGCAGAATAGACAGGAGATGCCAGGAAATGCATGAAAATCAAGACATAAAAGAACAAAGGCCCAGACAGAGAGAGTGTGAGGTAGTATAAACAGTAGGTGTGAAAACAATCAGGGAGCTGAGCTAAAGCATTTATAGGAGAGGCAGGGAGGATGCAAAGGTAGGAAAAAAAAGATTAGGCAGTAACTCAGAAAAAAACAATAACAAGAGAAATACAGAACCGAAGTATGATGAATAATGTCATGTCAAGATTTAGTCCACCATAAAAAGAGAATTACAGTTTACCATAATGTGTCATTAATTCAGTGTCCCAATTCAGTCCGGAAATGTTAGATTTAAATGGTTTAATATACAGTATTTCAATGCCCATGTCCTTCTGTCCTGTGTGTTTTTGAAGTTGCCTTTTAGTATCAAGACAGATAAATCCAAGAGAGCGTGATCTGGTTTGGGAAAAATGGTTTCCCACTGGAGTGCTGATAGTCTGGTTTACTGTTATGTGACGGTGGTGATTTATCCTGGTTTTCAGTGGTTGGCTAGTTTCCCCAATATAGCATCCTTTTGTGCACTTCTTGCACTGAATTAGGTAAACCACATTGCTGGATTTACATGTGTAGGATCCATTAATTTGAATTCAGCAGGGCCACTCTCCAAGACAAATTGATAGAGAATTTGAACGGGCCATGCAAATACCATGAGACAATCTGCTGAAATACAGGCAAAAACAACAAATTGACCACATACCCCTAGTGGTCACTCACAGCCCCATGCTAAACCGCCTTCAGCACATTATTAAAGAACTGCAACCCATGCTGAGAGAAGATGAAACACTGAAGAACATCTTCCCCGAACCACCTGTCATTGCCTATAAGCAGCCCCCCCAGCCTCAAACTCCCAGCAGACCATAATAACTGAGAAACAAGAGGGACAACACCATGCTACATGACAAGATGTTTAGTTTAGTTTAGTTTATTAGTCTAGGAATTAATACCTTTGAGCCAGGGCTCTTTTACAAAGGTTCCACGTCGCAAAGAACATTTAACAAAGCACGATACACATTACAGGTAAAACCAGACAGGAAAGTTACATCATAAATTTGCTATTAACAGTTTAAGGCAGTAACATTTTTAAGTTTCATAGAAAAACAAGCTATAACAGGTTCAAGAGTAGACAATTTAGAGGTTAAGGAAACTTCCAGGGAGAGGGTGATCATTAGGCCAAAAGGAGGCTAGAGAGGAGGGAAAGGTGGTGAGCGGAGAGTAAGTGAGAGGGACAGGAAAAGGGGGAGTGAGTTTGGGTGGGAGACAGGAAGTAGTAGAGGTACCAGAGGGTTCATTAGTCAGGGAGGAAGAGGCCTCAGATGTGAGGATGGACATGAGGAGTAGTAGTCTTTATCTAGCGCCAGTCACAGTTGCTAGTGGTGGTGAGGTGGGCATAGAGCATGGATTTGAAAACTTCAGCGGTTGAGGATAGAGTAGGTGGACTAAGCATTGAACCTATGGAGCCCCTGTATGCGAAAGATCTTTGTCCCTGTGCAGTCCGCATCTCGGAACCAGGAAAGGTTGGCATTCAGATCCGTGGAGGGTCGTGGAGCCAGGATTCAGTCGGAGTAGGTTTTGAATACTATAATGGAGTCAGTCCCAAGATAGATTTTTTGCCATTGTGCAGGTGAGATAAATAAGACGATTTGATAGGTTCAACCAGCCTGATTCATAGTACAGATCACACGTGTGAGTCAGCTCTTTGAGCCCTGTGAGGAGCCGGCAGGCCTTATTTAGAGTGATTGAGATACGCTTTAGAGCAGTGGAGGTAGCTGAGCCTATAAATAATAAGGCCATAGTCAATGATTGACATTATGGAACTCTGTATAGCTATTCTCAATGCCGCTTGATTTAGAAATTGACGGTTACGGAATAGTATTCCAAAGCGTTGGTTCACTGTTTTCGTAGTGTTGTCAATGTGGGTTGCAAAGGTGAGCCCTTGGTCAAAAGTGATGCCAAGGTATTTGAAAGTATTTACTTGGTCCAGTGTAATTCGCAGAGGTTTGTATGGTGAGTGGAGTATGCCTATTTTTGTTTTGGTGATTGGAGAAGAGCATGGCTTTTGTTTTATTGTGGTTTAGCGTGAAGTTTACTATCCAGGAACCACCTTTCAACACTAGAGAAAGCAAGTTGCAGGCTTTTTCTGAGGGAGTTTGGATCCTTGTGGAAGAGAGAATTACAGCATCATCAGCGATAAGATTATTTTCTCCTGGCAGATATCTGGGAGGGAGTTAAGGAACAGGCTAAGAGGAGCGGTCCAAGAATTGATCCTGTGGTACACCAGAGAACTGGTTTGAAGTCAGAGAGTTCATTAGAGATTTTTACAGCCTGTGACCCGATTGGACAGGTAACTTTTACCCAAGCACAAGGACCTTCGACCAGGCCTAGCTAGAAAGTAGGGAGGTAAGTAGGCCATGATGGACTGTGTCGAAAGCTTTGTAAGATCGATAAAGACTGCACCTGTTTGGCACCCTTTGTCCAGGGATGAGTGGACTTCTCCAGAGAAATCAAGTAAGGCTGTTGTTGTACTATGTCCTTTCCTAAAGCCGTGCTGTTGATTACAGAGTAGATTGTATTTGTCCAGGTAATCAGAGAGTTGGTCTGCCACTATTCGCTCAAGTGCTTTGGAGAGGGAGGGAATATTGATATTGGTCGATAGTTTCTTGTTGAGGTTTTGTCCCCCTTTGTGCACTGGCGTAACTATGGCAGATTTCCATTTGTTGGGAGATTGACTTTGCAAAGTGACAGATTAAGAATTTTGCAAGGGGTGAATTACTTCATCCAGGGTGAGAGACAGGATTTTTAGATCTAGCGTGTCACTACTTGTTCTGGATTTGGAGCAGGCCCTTTCTTATGTACTTGTGTGCTTCGTGCGCACTTTGATTTTCTTGAAGTAAAATTGTGGTTTGTCACGAGGGGTGTTTTGTGATACTAGGCTAGGCCAGGTAAGTCCGAGAAGAAATCTGGGGAGGACCCCACTAAGGTCTGTGAATGTCTTATTAAGTGCATCTGCAACAGACTTTGGGTCAAGAGTGGTGGATCCATCAACTTTCATAATGGTAGGTGACGATTTTGATTGTTTACCCATTATGTTTGGATGTTGTCCCAAAAGCTCTTCCATCACCCCAGGTGGATTCAAGTTTGAAATAGGCACTCTTCATTTGCCTAATTTGTGCGGTACATCTATTTCGTGCCTGCTTGTATTTTAGGGTATCATGAGGTGAGCCTGTGTCTCTGACAACTGCCCAGAGGTGGTCCCAACCTTGAGCTCGGCAAGTAGTTTGGCAGTAATCCATGGATTTGATAGCGCTTTGATTTTACGCTTTTACTGGGGATAAGTCGCATGCAGAGTTGAAAGATTTAATGAAGTATTCTAGTGCGGTATTAATATCAGTTGATTCAAGGATTGGCATCCAGTCCTGTTGTAGGAGATGGGTTTTCAACTTGATAAGATTCCTATAAGGCAATACTCTGCTTGTTATAACTTTGGGGTGTGTTTGAGAAATTTATTAGACCAGGTACAGGACACTGGGGAGTGGTCACTGAGGAGTCAGGAGGACTTTAATGTTTTTATCCGTCAGGGTGATTTGTGAGAACCCAGTCAATAAGGGTGCTTGTACCAGTTTTGTAATTTTTCCGGTGGGGGAGGTTACCATCTGAGTCAGGTTTGCTGCTAGGATGTCATCTTTGTAAGAGCCAGTGTCAGAGGCAGCCAGTTTATGTTGAAATCCCGAGGAGGAGGAGGAGGAGCTCATTTTGAGGGCTGCAGACTAACAAAATCAAGTACAGACTTAATACTGGCACGGTGGTCTTTTGGAGTGATATAGACTGGCCACTGTGAGAACTTTGTTTTGTGCACCAAGAAGCAGTTTGATAGGGAGGAGTTGCATCTGCGTATTTGTGGGGTGAAGCTGCTGCGTTGACAGGAGAGGTTGTCCTTTATGTAGATAGCACAGCCCCCACCTTTCTTGCTGTTCTTGGTCGAGTCTGAAAAGATTGTAGCCTTCAAGCGAGACCACATGATCCGGTGCTGGGACATAGCCAGGTTTCACAATGGCTAGTATATCAGGGTTTTTTGTCCAACGAGAGTTTGAAGAGATGCCAATTTGGGAAGGAGGCTGCAGATATATAGAGTGATAATGGAGAGACTACTACCAACTTTCCGTTTTGTTGGCTTCAGTGCAACATGACCTAGGGTTTGGGTGTATCCACCAGATATTAAAACAGGAGGCGAGGAGTTTCAGCGATGCCATTCGTAGTTCATAACAGGTTGGAGTGAGTTTCTGCTTGTACTTTTAAGATGCTTGGATTGTCTTCTGGAGTCCCAGTAGAGGGTGATCGTTAGTGAGTTATAATGATGTGGCAGTTTCAATTAGGAAATATGGCTCTTTTGAGTATTATTGGGTGATGTTTGTTTAAGACTTCCAGAGTAAAGCCATGGTACAATGTTTCGGTAGTAGTATAGAAAGGTGAGAGTAGGTGGAGGGTAGGGTAGGCGGAGGGGGTTGGCATAAAGGAAAAGGAGGGTGAGGTGAGCAGGAACAGGTGGTGGGGACTAAGCCAAAGCATTTTTTTAGCGAGGCAGGAGAGAGCCGAGAAGTAGTGTGGGCTAGGCAGTCGGGGGTGGCGAGCAATAGGAGGGTGGTGGGGTATGGATTTTAGTGGGCTTTTAGTGATTTTAGCTGTAAGACCTGCACCCACATATGCACACAGGCCACCATCAAGACAAGCCAGAACAACATAATACAAATTAATGGATCCTACACATGTCAGTCCAGCAATGTTGTTTACCTAATTCAGTGCAATAAGTGCACAAAAGGATGCTATATTGGGGAAACTAGCCAATCACTGAAAACCAGGATGAATCACCACCATCACACAATAGTAAACCAGATTATCAACTCTCCAGTGGGAAACCATTTTTCCCAAACAGATCACTCTCTCTTGGATTTATCTGTCTTGATACTAAGAGGCAACTTCAAAAACACACAGGACAGAAGGACATGGGCATTGAAATATATTAAACAATTTAAATCTAACATTTCCGGATTGAACTGGGACACTGGATTCATGACACATTATGGTAAACTGTAATTCTCTTTTTATTGTGGACTAAATCTTGACATTATTTATCATACTTTGGTTCTGTATTTCTCTTGTTATTGTTTCTTTCTGTGTCCCTGCCTAATCTTTTTTTCCCTACTTTTACATCCTCCCTACCTCTCCTACAAACTCTTCAGCTCAGCGCTCTGATTGTTTTCACACCTACTGTTTATACTACCTCACACTCTGTCTGTCTGGGTCTTTATTCTTTTATGTCTTGATTTTCATGCATTTCTTGGCATCTCCTGTCTATTCTACCCTTATGCCTACTTCTGATCTCAGATCTTTCTTATCTGTTCCTTTGTTTTTCCCCCTCCAGCCTCCTTTCTTCTCCTCCTGACCAGCCCCCCTCCCCTTTTCTTCTCACTCACCATTTTTATGTTGCTTGCACGCATGTGCAAGAAACATAGTGCCATCATCGGAGATTTCGGAGGTGTGTCACCTCCTGCTCCAATTCAGTCAGTGTGCTGGCAGGCGCGGCCCCTGTAAGCCAACGCATTTTGGAGCTGTCCATGACATCACGCTCAAAATGCAGTGGCATACATAGTTGAAAGGGGAGCTACGCTTGAGTGAGCACTGATAAGATATCGGCTGCTCATGCAACTCCCCCACACAGGCGTCGCAACGCCCTTCACTGATGCCCGATGGGGTGCCCAATCCCCTCGGCTGAGCTGCATCCCCTCCCAGTAGCAGGTGCCACACTGGGAGCCCACCCCAGCGTGCAGCAGCGGTCAGTTCGTCAGTGGGGTGCCCAATCCCCGTCAGCTGAATCGCCTCGTCCTTGGCCTTGGAGCCCACTCTAAAGGAAAAACGTCCCACGACGCCTTTTTTTAAACCTGTAAACGAAAATGGTCCCGCCGCATCTCCCAACCCCCTCTACAACCCGCACCCACCCACTGTGCACCCCACCTCCCTACACCCCCACCCCATACTTACCTCCAGACTCCGGCGCGACGCATCTTCGTGGACCGGGAATACGCCTGCACTCTTCAAAGCCGTACTCACAACTAAGGAAATGCCGTAAGCTGTATAATAGGCTAGATAGGGGTTTCAACTTTGTTGCATATCTCAGGCATTTTGAATTTTGCACAAATTTTCAACATGGGGTTTTGGGACCCTTCTCTGAATGATGTCACTGTCATGGCGTTATTCGGGCCCAAAGGTGATTTTGTGCAGTGACTGCGCGGTGACTGTGAAAATCACCCGCCGGGCCTGAATGCCGCCATGACAGTGACATCATTCATGAGAAGGGTCTCAAAACCCCATGTTGGAAAATTTGTGCCAAAATTCCAAAATTACTGTTTTACGAGCATGCATTATGCAGTTCCTATGAGGCTCGTAAGTTCACTAAATTTCAATATTTTCACTCCAGATTTTCAACATTGCCATTTTACCACACCTTCTTATGAGTAGTACAGCTGTCATTTTCACATCTCACTCAAAATGTGTTTTCGCCTATGTAGCAGAATGCGCAGTTGGTATGCAAATCAATGTATGGGACAAATTAAGAAAATCACAGTGACACTGTTCATGAGCAGAGGTCTTAAAATGCCTATGTTGAAAATTTGGTGAAAAATTCCTAAAATGACTGTTTCACGAGCATGCGTTGCGCGGTTCCTCGCGGGCTCGTAAGTTCGAATTTTCAATATTTTCACTCCATATTTTCAACATTGCCATTTTACCACACCTCCTTATGAGCAGTATAGCTGTCATTTTTCACATCCTGCCCAAAACGTGTTTCCGCCCACGTAGCACACAATGGCGCAGTAGGTGTGCGAAATCAATGTATGGGACACATTAAGAAAATCACCATGACACTGTTCATTAGCAGAGGTCTTAAAATGGCTATGTTGAAAATTTGGTGAAAAAATTCCTAAAAATGACTGTTTTACGAGCGTGCCTTGCGCAGTTCCTACGCATGCTCGTAGGTTTGCGAATTTTAATATTTCCACTCCAGATTTTCAAAATTACCATTTTACCACACCTTCTTATGAGTAGTACAGCTGTCATTTTCAATCTCACCCAAATGTGTTTCCGCCTATGTAGCGCACAATGGTGCAGTCGGTGTGTGAAATCAATATATGGGACACATTAAGAAAATCACCATGACACTGTTCATTGGCAGAGGTCTCTAAAATGGCTATGTTGAAAATTTGTGAAAAATTCCTAAAATGACTGTTTTACTGAGCGTAGGTTGAGCAGTTCCTACGCATGCTCGTGGTTTGCGAATTTTCAATATTTCACTCCAGATTTTCAACATTACCATTTTACCACACCTTCTTATGAGTAGTACAGCTGTCATTTTCACATCTCACCCAAAATGTGTTTCCGCCATGTAGCGCTGGCGCCAGTGGGGTGTCTTGAACTCAATGTATGGGGCACATTAAGAAAATCACAGTGACACTAATCATGAGCAGAGGTCTTAAAATGCCTGTGTTGAAAATTTGGTGAAAATATTCCTAAAAATGACTGTTTTACGAGCGTGCGTTGCGCAGTTCCTACGCATGCTCGTAGGTTTGCGAATTTTCAATATTTCCACTCCAGATTTTCAACATTACCATTTTACCACACATTCTTATGAGTAGTACAGCTGTCATTTTCACATCTCACCCAAAACGTGTTTTACTATGTAGCGTCAGACAATGGCGAAATGGGTGTGTGAAATCAATATATGGACACATTAAGAAAATCACAGTGACACTGTTCATGAGCAGAGGTCTTAAATGGCTGTGTTGAAAATTTGGTGAAAAAATTCCTAAAAATGACTGTTTTACAAGTCTGCGATTGCGCAGTTCCTACGCACGCTTGTAAGTTTGCGAATTTTCAATATTTTCACTCCAGATTTTCAACATTGGCATTTTATCACACCTCCTCATGAGCAGTACAGCTGTCATTTTTCACATCCTGCCCAAAACATGTTTCCGCCCATGTAGTGCACAATGGCGCAGTCGGTGTGCAAACTCCATGTATGGGACACATTAACAAAATTACAGTGACACTGTTCATGAGCAGAGGTCTTAAAATGGCTATGTTGAAAATTTGGTGAAAAATTCCCAAAAATGACTGTTTCATGAGCGTATGCTATGAAGTTCCACGCGACGTCAGTTTCAGAAATTTTCAATATTTGCACCCAATGACTTCCAAATACCTAAACAGCACATAGAAGCAAGCAACATTCGGCATTGACAAATGCTTGTTTTACTTGCATCTTATATAGACTTTTTATCTCTAGTCCCCTTTTATCACTTTCCTACTTCATTCCTGCTATTTTTTTTATTGCTCCACAGTGGATATATATACACTGCTTATGTTATTCAGTATTACTATTCACCTGAAGAAGGGACCTGAGATGCCCCGAAAGCTTGTGTATTATTCCATCTTTGTACAAGAAACTTGTTGGTCCATTAAAAGGTATCAACCTTCCAACATTTCCTGGTAAGTATGAAGGAATTTCTCATTTCAAAACCCAGGAAATCTTACTGTATTCTGACTTCTGCAGTATGGTCTCACCATAAGACGGCCCGGAGCTAAAATGGTTAATACAACCTATGCTAATCATGGAATGTTAGGCTTGAGCTCAGTTTTCAAACCACTGTCCCTGGTAAACATTCTGCAACCGTCAGATTCTTTACTCCGCTTGCCTAATACAGATGCCTCGGGGAGCCCTCCTTCATCTTTCCTGAAAGTTTAATTTTCTTGTTTTTTCAGAAGTAGATTTTATTTCTGTTCATTTTTAAAGCACTGTCCTTGAGTTTACAGGTACATTAGTCCAAATTTAGTGTTATTCCAGTAAGTTTTTCATTTCTTCTCGATTCGTTTAACCGGGAAGAATCTGAACGTTTGTTTACATTTTAAAGTTAAATTTAAATATATTTAAACCTTTCTTTGGGCCAGTTACTTCATTTCTGAGAGAAACTGTGGTAACACCCAGTTCTCTCATCGGTCACTAAACTGACCAAAAAAAAAAAAAGTAGAATTTATTTGTGTGAGCTTTTAGCTTTCAGAAAACCCACTTTTTCGAAGGTTTTATTGGTTATGTCATTGCTCAAGAAAAGAACTGGCCCAATGGGTTTTCAGCATTGTACAGAGTGTGGGGAACCGTTTGCTAAAGCAGATCCTCACTTAGTTTGTGTTGTCTCTCTGGGGTTTGACCATTTTAAGGCGGATTGTGAAATCTATAAAACATTTTCCTCAATCGACGCTTGATAGGTGTTTGAACTGACTGAAGGAAAAAAATGTCTGAAAAAGCTGCTGACCCAGCTTCGGATAAACCTTCCTCCTCTCAGAAGGAGAAACCCAAGGAACCGGTTGAACAACCCTCTGACCATGGTGATGGCTCCTCGGTTAAAAAAAAAAAAACCTCAGACACTGCCGCTGAACCAGCAAGTTCTGCAAAGAAAAAGAGGAAGAAAAAACACTCGGTTAAGGAACCATAACTGATGAACCCATCAGTCCCAACTGCAGAAGCAATAACAAATGCTATAAGCCTCCTTCAGGCACTGCAAACCAGTACCGTGGTTCTGGTTCAGCGGCCTGGTTCACAGACCTCGGTTCAGGACCTGGGTTCCTCCTCAGTTCCCGATTCACTTGAACAGTTTGTTGAGGTTTATGTGGAAGAGGAGAATAAGAATGATGATGATGAGGAGGATGAAGAGTATGGGGAACCTTTTGAGCCAGAACTATCCCCTGATCCTCACCGTCCTGACTCCCCTGAGAAGGAAGCTGAGGATTTTTCATCACTCTTCTCTTTTATGAAGCAAGTGGCGCAGACTCTAGATCTCTCCACCCAAGAATCTGCAGAGGAGGAAGAGGAACTAGACTATATGGAAATGATGGATGTGCCAGCAACAAAAAGGCTGTTGTTGCCCATCCATAAGTCCTTAAAGAGATAGGCTTCCAAGATTTTACATACCCCTACTTCCATTCCCCCAGTGGACAAGTGGATGGATAGGAAGTACTAGGTGGCCTAGTCTGGACTGGAGTTCCTTTTTGGACATCCCAGCCATGAAGGGGTGGTGCAGATTGAAACATAGAAACATAGAATTTGACGGCAGATAAGGACCGCTTGGCCCACCCAGTCTGCCCATTTCCCTACCTACTGGATAAGCTGCAGATCCTAGTTAACCAGCAGCCTACTTCTTCCTACCCCACCCCCAGAATTGCCTTATGACTATCCCATGCATGCTTGAATTCCACCACTGATTTTGACTCCACAACCTCCTCCGGAGGCCATTCCATGCATCCACAACCCTCTCTGTGAAAAATACTCCTTAAATTACCTCTGAGCCGCCCCTCTATCTTCAAATTGTGCCCTCTTGTTCTTGCACACCTCTTTTTTGAAGATGCTACCCTCTTGGACTTTGTTGATTCCCTTGAGGTACTTGAAAGTTTCTATCATGTCCCCTCTCCTCCTTTCCTCGAGGCTTACATATTAAGCTCCTTAAGTCTCTCTTCATATGTCCTCCGGTGCAGACCCTGCACCATTTTAGTTGCCCTCCTCTGGACAGCTTCCATCCTGTCTGTCTTGCGGAGATTGGGTCTCCAGAACTGCACACAGTACTCCAGATGGGGTCTCACCAGCTGTCTGTACAGAGGGATAATAATTCCTGTTTTCTACTGGTGATGCCTCTCCCATGCATCCCAGTATCCCCCAACCCTCCTTGCTGCCTCTCACATTGCTTGCCCATCTTTAGGTCATCTGATATGACTACCCCAGGTCCCTTTCCATTTTTGTTGTTATAGTATCTCACCCCATTGTGTACTCTTCCCTGGTTTTTGTTTCCCAGGTGCATTACCTTGCACTTCTTAGCATTGAATCTAAGCTGCCATACATTTGACCGCTCCTCTAACCTTGCCAAGTCCCTTCTCATCCTTTCCACCCCACCCTGTGCATCAACTTTGTTGCAGATCTTAGTGTCATCTGCAAAGAGACATATTTTTCCTTCCAGTCCTTCTGCAATGTACGCTTATAAAGACATTGAAGAGGACTGGTCCCACACTGAACCCTGCAGGCACCCGCTAGTAACCCTCCTTTCTTCTGAGTGGACTCATTTACTATTACTCTCTGTGTCCTATTCTCCAGCCAATTCTTTACCCAGGCTGTCATCTTGGGACCCACTCCCAGGCTGGCTAACTTATATATTCATCTTTTGTGGGACTGTGTCAAATGCCTTGCTAAAGTCTAGGTAGGCTATGTCACAGCCCCTCCCTGATCTACTACTTTGGTCACCCAGTCAAAGAAATCTATCAGATTCGTCTGGCATGACCTTCCGCTGTGAATCCATGCTGCCTAGGGTCCTGTGCCCTTCTGGCCTCTAGATACTGCGACAATTCTTTCCTTTGAAGTGATTCCATCATTTTCCCTATCACTGAGGTTAAACTAACAGGTCTATAGTTTCCTGCTTCTGCCTTGCTCCCACTTTTGTGAAGGGGAATCACATCTGCCCTCCTCCAGTCCTCGGGTACCACCCCATTCTCCCATGATTTGTTAAAGAGGGTAGTCAGTGGTGTCACTAGTTCTACCCTTAGTTCTTTTAGAATTCTGGGATGAATCCCATCAGGCCCCATTGCTTTGTCCACCTTCAGTTTTAAGAGTTCTTTCAGAACCCTTTCTTCTGTAAATGGGCTGGTATCAACTTCTGTATCAGAGTGTTACTACTGTTTGTTTTATGTACCTCCCCTTCCTTTGTAAATATTGAGCAAAAATATTTGTTTAGTATCTCTGCCTTTTCACATTCTCCTCTGCCCACCCTCCCTCCCTTTATTAAGCCTCACTATCCCTCCCTTGGTCTTCCTTTGCTCCCTGATGTACCTATAAAAGGTTTTATCCCCCTTCTTAACTGAGTTGGCTATCTTTTCCTCAGTTTGGGCCTTTGCTGTTCTGACTGCCTTCCCAGCCTCCTTTTGCTTTAACTGATACAGTTCTCTGTCCTGCTCCTGCTGCGATTCCTTGTACTTCCTGAATGCTTTCTTTTTCTCTTGAACCTTCACTGCCACTTCCTTTGAGAACATATAGTGGTTTCTTACATCGTCTTGTTTTGTTTATTTGCTTCACACAAAGGCTCGTTACCTCTGTGATGGCAGTTTTTATTATTCCCCATTGTTCTTCCACCCCTTCTTCCCGCCCATTTGCTAGTGCATTCCTTAGGCACTCACCCATTTTGGCAAAGTCAGCCCTCCTAAAGTCCAGTACTTTTGTCTTTGTATGGCTTGACTCTATTGCTGTGTTTATTGTGAACCATACTGTTCGATGGTCGCTAGTTCCCAGATGGCTACCCACTTCTACATCTGTGATCCTCTCTCCATCTCCATTTGAGAGTATCAAGTCTCATGCTGCATGTGATAAAGCAGGGATCCCTCTGGCATCACACCCACCAGTGAAGGATTCTAGAAAATGGATCCTATAACCACGAAGTCCTATTTGGGAGCCTCTTTAGCTATTAGACAAGCAACCTACATGGCTTATATCTCCAGATACCAAAAGAGCCTCTGGAACACTGTTTTGGAGATAGCCAAGGCATGCCCTGGACCCATGGCATCAGACTTATCCCAAGCTTCAAAAAGGGGCATAGAAGCTTCTAAATGCCAGTTGAGGATGACAGTGGATGCAAATGATATTGCAGCCAGGCAAATGGCAACTTCAGTGTCTCTGAGGAGATTTGCTTGGCTTAGGGCCACTAATTTGTCATAGGACACACAGACTAAGGCATTGGACTTTCCTTGTGAGCCTACATCCTTCTTCGGTGAGCAAACTGAGGCTTACATGAAGAAGATGGATGAGTATAAAGTGGCCTACAAGAGTGCTGCTGCACAAGAGAAGGCAGCAACACCATAGTAGTACCAAGGGAAAAGGGGGCAGGGGTAAATCCCATTACAGGTCCTTCTTTCAGGCTCAGGCATCACCAGCCTACTAGCTTCAGAGGGGATACTTCAGAGGCAGAGGCAGAGGGGGAAGCAGCCATGCATGCCCCAGTACTCAGCCAAGTGCACAGACCAAGCAGACCCCCAGAGGGGTCTGCCAGGGTTACCTCCCCACTTCCAATAGAAGGCTGGCCCACTATCTTCAGGCTTGGGAATCCATCACTACAGACAAGTGAGTCCTGGAAGTAGTGGGCCAGGGGCTTGCCCTCAGTTTCAAGGTTCTGCCCAAACTGAGGGCAAGACTTTCAGACCTGCCAGCCTGTCAGAAGCAACTCTGTTGGAGGAGGAAGTAGCAAAACTAATTCAAGAAAAAGCAGGAGAGCTGGTTACCTTGGCCAAAAAGGGACTGGGTCTCTACTCAAGATATTTCCTCACTCTAAAGAAAACAGAGGAGTGGTGTTCCATACTAGATCTCAGACATTTAAACAGACATTTGACAAAAACCAAAGTTAACAAGCATTTGTCAATGCCGAATGTTGCTTGCTTCTATGTGCTGTTTAGGAATTTGGAAGTCATTGGAGTGCAAATATTGAAAATTCGCGAACTTACGAGCGTGCGTAGGAACTGCGCAATGCACGCTCGTAAAACAGTCATTTTTAGGAATTTTTTCACCAAATTTTCAACATAGCCATTTTAAGACCTCTGCTTATGAACAGTGTCACTGTGATTTTCTTAATGTGTCCCATACATTGATTTCAGCACACCGACTGTGCCATTGTGCGCTACATGGTAGAAACATGTTTTCAGTGAGATCTGAAAATGACAGCTGTACTGCTCATAAGGAGGTGTGGTAAAATGGCAATGTTGAAAATCTGGAGTGAAAATATTGAAATTTCGCAAACTTCACAGCCGCATGTAGGAACCGCGCAGAACGACGCTTGTAAAACAGTAATTTTAGAATTTTTCCACCAAATTTTCAACATAGCCATTTTAACACCTCTCTGCTCATGAACAGTGTCACTGTGATTTTCTTAATGTTGTCCCGTACATTGATTTCACACACCGACTGCGCCATTGTGTGCTACATGGGCGGAAACACATTTTGGGTGAGATGTGAAAAATGACAGCTGTACTGCTCATAAGAAGGTGTGGTAAAATGGCAATGTTGAAAATCTGGAGTGAAAATATTGAAAATTCGTGAACTTACGAGCGTGCGTAGGAACTGCGCAATGCACGTTCATAAAACAGTCATTTTTAGGAATTTTTCCACCAAATTTTCAAAATAGGCTTTTTGAGAGCCCACCTTATGAACACTGGTAGTGTCGTTTCATTAATCATTCTGTAAAGGTGATTTCACGCAGTGGCTGCGAAATCACCCTTCGGGCCCGAGTAACGCCATGACAGTGCAAGAATTCATGAGGAGGGGTCCCAAAAACCCCATGTTGAAAATTTGCAAAATCCAAAATGTGCCTGAGATATGCAACAAAGTTGAAAAACCCTATCTATCCCATTATACAGCTTACCGCATTTCCTCAGTTCGCGGTCAGCTTTGAAGAGTGCAGGCGTGTTCGGTCCACGAAGATCGTCGCGCCCGGACTCTGGAGGTAAGTATGGGGGTGAGGGGTGTGGGAGGTGGGGTGCGAGTGGGTGGGTGCGGGTTGTTGTGGGCAGGTAGACTGCGTGGGGACCGCTTTTTTCTTTACAGTTTTTTTTTTTTAAATGACGACGTGAGACGCTTTGCCACACTGGGGTGGGCTCCGCATGGCAGAAGGATGGCTGGGAGTGGAGCCGACGGGGATTGGGCACCCTCACGGCCATGGCATTGTTGCCACGCTGGGGTGGGCTCAGCGGGCACCCTGTACTGGGTGGGGAGACAGTGGAGCCGACGGGGATTGGGCACCCCATCGGCCATAATATGTTTTGCCACGCTGGGGTGGGCTCCAGCATGGCACCTGGATGCTTTGGGGTGCGTGGAGCCGAGGGGATTGGGCACCTCACGGCCGTACAGTGAGGGAGAGAGGCGATGAGCACACAGTATGCGTGCAAGGCAGGCAGGTGGTGGGGGGAGAGCTCTGCTCACTAAGGCGGAGCTCTCCCTTTCAACTGTATGCCACTGCATTTTTCAGCTTGTCATAGACAGCTGCAGCAGAGATTGGGGAACTGGGGCCGCGCCTGCAAACACACTGACTGCATTGGAAGACGGGCTGACACACCTCCGAAAACTCGGATGATGGCACTATGTTTCTTGCACATGCGTGCAAGCAACATAAATATGGTCACCCTGGCTACCATTCTCCCTACACTCAGGAAAGGAGTGGTTCAGCTTTTAGAAGCAGCAGCTAGCATCTGAACAGGAGCTAGCATTTACTTTAAAAAGCACCTCATTTTGGTGAGGGAAGCTAGCAACTAAAAGGGAGCTAGCATTTGCTTTTAAGAGTACCTCATTTTAGAGAGGAAGAGGGGAATCAGCTAAATCTCCCCCTTCCCCCATCACGTAACTGCTAACTGCTAAAAGGTGGTAATCCCAACCACTCACGGTCTTTCTACATTTATAGAAGCCCAAGGGAACTTCCTGCAGGGCTCCCAAGGGAAGACACAAGTGAGAACAGGAAGAGAGGACAGAGAAGACACAGTGAAGTGAGAAAGAAACAGTGACACCTACAGGTCAGGAGGAAAACAGACATGGACATCCAGGTCTCTCAGAGCTGCGGAGGGCTGGTAGCAATGCAGACACTCTGGATACCGGGGTGCCCCTTCTGCAGGACAGTTGTGGAAATACGGAGGGAGCTATGGCAGGCAAGAGAAGAGATCACAAAGCTGCAGAGGAGACTGGATTGGGGATGCCCATCACCCCCCACCCCCTTTACCCACCCACTCCCACAAAGGCCCATGGGTCTTGGGGGATGGAGGGTGGTGGGAGGGGGTAGTGGGCACCTAGAGCTAAGATGGGGCACCACCAGCCACATGCTATCCACATACAGAATCGTTTTACCCCCCTAGCCAGGGGACAGAAACCAGGTGGAGAAGAAGGAAAAATCGAGCAGGACAAATCTGATTCTAGAAAGCACGAAAGAGGTAGGAGAAAGGAGAAGAAGAATACACAGAGCAACAGGAGGATTCTGGTCGTGGGAGACTCTATGTTGCGAGGAGTGGAGGCACAGTCCATCAGTGCAAAGGGAGCTGAAACCGTGGTGAAATGATGCCAGGACCATCTGCAAGGAGAGATAGGGACAGAGTAGGATGGCTGGTGAGAAGAGATCAGGATTTTGCGGGGATCATTGTCCACCTTGGGATAAATGACATAGCAAATAGGACTGTGGAAGAAGCCAAGACAGACATGAAGACCCTACGGTACAGCCTAAAGGAGTACACAACACACTTGGCCTTCTTGGAGGTGTTGCCAGTTTGGAGGAAGGGCGGAAGTGAGGGCAAGATCAGGAATGAAGAGATCAGGGAATTCAATTGGTGGCTCTAGGGTTGGTGCACAGACAATGGGATGCACTACTCTGGAGGCTGGGGGACCTTCTGGGACAGGAAGCTCTTCAAGCATGATGGTCTGCATCTCTTTGGAAGAGTGAGCACACTAAGGCAGAAGTTGGAGGTCTTCGTGGAGGGTTTAAACTGGGAGGTCTCCAGCACAGAGAAGAAGACCTAAATGAGGATGCAGCAGAAATATACAAAGGCAAGGGGATCAGCGAATGGAAGGGACCCACCCCCCAAACATCAGACTAAAGGAAACAGGCATGGCAATGGCAAGGAGTGGCCATAGGTAAACAAAGGAGGGACCTCATGTAAAGTACAGGAGGGGCAGACACAGAATAAGGGGGATGGTGCTGAAGTTAGCAGAGGGAGGAGGCTCTGATTGGAAGGCTATGTACACTAATGCCTGCAGTCTGGGTAACAAAATCCAGGAACGTGTGGCATTAATTGCCTCTGAGGACCTGGATATCATGGCAGTCACAGAGACATGGTGCAGCAGCAACCATGCCTGGGAGCTAGCCATTCCAGGGTGCACACTGTACAGACGGGACAGGGATGGCAAGAAGTGGTGGCATTGTACGTCAAGGAAGGGAAGGGATGAAAGTGACAGTCCCACAAGACAAGGGGGGAAAGCAGAGGCACTGTGGGTAACCCTGGAAGTGGGGAAGGGAACAGTACTTAGAACAGGAGTGATATACAGGCCCCCAGGGCAGGCAGAGGATGTAGACAGAGAACTGCTGGAGACTATACAGAACATGGCAAGAAAGGGTGAATTGCTGCTGATGAGTGACTTCAACTTGCCAGATGTGGACTGCAGCATCCCGGCAGCAGCCTCAGCCAGGAGTAAGGGATTTCTGCAATCCCTGCAAGGGGCAGGTCTCACACAGCCTGTGAGGGAGAATGCAATTCTGGATCTTGTCCTAAGCAATGAGGACAGGATGGAGGAAGTCACAGTGGGGGAGACCCTAGGGACTAATGATCATCGAGCTGTGGGGTTCACCAGAAGGACATCACAGGAGGCTAGCAACACAAGGACTAGAATCCTGGATTTCAGGAGGACAGACTTCGGTAAGATGATAGACGAATTCAGGAAGACTATGCAGGGATACAATGATATAAGGGGAGCAGTGGAACAGTGGAATAAGATAAAGGAAGCCCTGCACCTGGTAGCAAACCATTGTGCAAGACCCTGCAGCAAGAGCAAAAGAAAGAGGAAACCACTGTGGTTCTCGAGGGGAGTAGTAGAGCTAGTAAGAGGAGAAAAAGATGGAATTTCTGAGGTACAAGGCAACACAAAGCAAGGAGAACAGGCAATAATACTTGGAAAATCTAAAGGAAGCGAACAAGGCAGTAAGAGCAGCAAAGGTCGAAACCGAGGAAAAGCTAGCTTAATCAGTGAAGGAAGGAGGGAAGGCATTCTTTAGGTATATTAGTGAGAAGGAAGACAGGTGGAGGGATTGTGAGACTTAGGGAAGGGGGAGGCAGGGTAGTGGAGAAAGACATTGACAAGGAGACCATCCTCAATAAATACTTCCGCTCCGTATTCACAGAAGAAGACAATGGGGATGGTCCCCCATTAATAGAGAAAGGCAAACAGAGAGAAGGGGTAGACAATAGATCTTTTTCAGAGTACAGAGTAAAAAGAGCACTAGAACAGCTTAGGGTGGATAAAGTTATGGGGCTCGATGCGATACACCCGAGGATCCTAAAGGAGCTCTGGGAGGAACTGGCTAAACCTCTGGCTAAGCTGTTCAGTGGATCGCTAGAAACAGGCATGGTTCCAGAGGAGTGTAAGAGGGCACAAGTGGTACCTCTGCACAAAAGTGGTAGCAAGGGAAGAGGCAGGAAACTACCGCCCGGTCAGTTTAACCTCGATAGATTTTTGGGTAAGATTGTTGAGAAGGTGGTGGCGCTCCAACTTGAGGAGCATCTCGTGGCCTATGATCTGTACGAGCCACTCCAGTCTGGGTTTCGTGTGAGGCATAGCACAGAAACTGCGCTAGTTCGGGTGCATAATGACTTCCTTAGGGCTAGAGATTGAGGGGAGGGGACAATTCTCATTCTCCTCGCTCTCTCTTCAGCATTTGACACGGTGGACCATCGAGTGTTACTTGACCGTCTAAGGGAATTCTGTGGACTTGCTGGCACCGTTATCTGCTGGTTTGAGTCTTTTTTATCTAACAGGAGGCAGAGGGTAGTGATGGGGAATTTCTCCTCCTCCCCTGTAAACCTGTCGTGTGGAGTTCCCCAGGGCTCGGTCCTGTCACTGATGTTGTTTGCCGTGTACATGCTACCCCTGGGAGAGCTCATTAGGAAGTACAGTCTGGGTTTTCATTGTTATGCTGATGATACTCAGCTGTACCTCTCCTTTACCCCTGGAACATCTTATGCAGTAGAAGTGCTTAACAGCTGCCTAGCTGAAATCAACGACTGGGTGGCCTCCAGCTGGTTGCAACTGAACCCCAGTAAGACGGAGGTACTGGTGGTGGAGTTGAACAGAGGGCATGATAAGTTAGTTGGCCTCTGGTGCAGAGACAGGACTTTGTCTTGGCTCTGTACCATTGAAGGCCTCCTCTAGGGTGCGTGATCTTGGGGTTATTCTTGACAGCGGTTTGACACTTGAGTTTCAGGTGGCATCTGTTCTTCATACCAGCATCTACCATCTGAGGAATATCGCCAGGATAAAGCCCCTAGTTCCGCCACTGGACCTCTCCACTTTGGTGCATGCCTTCGTGATGTCCAGGCTTGACTACTGTAATGCACTCTATCTAGGGGTTTCTGAGGGTACCCTGTGCCGATTGCAGCTGGTGCAGAATGCAGCAGCTAGGCTGTTGACTGGACAGTCTAAATATTGTCATATTAACCCGGTGCTGCGTCAACTGCACTGGCTGCCGGTTAGGTGGAGGGTCCTCTTTACGGTGGGTTTGCTCACTTTTAAGGCCCTACATGGCCTGGGCCCTGGCTACCTGAAGGACCTTTTTGCACCTGCTGTCTCGGTCCGCTCCCTCCGCTCCTCCTCTAGGGGCCTACTAGCGATTCCCAGGACGAGGTTAAGAACTACTGGTGACAGAGCATTCAGTGTTGCCGCCCCCGTCCTGTGGAACTCGCTGCCTCTGGCTGTTAGGGAGGCCCCATCTATGGAAGTTTTTAAGGCCCACCTCAAGGCCTTTTAGTATAATCAGGCCTTCCCGGACTATGTTTTATAGTTGCCTACCTGTCTTCTTAATAAAGATAAATCTGATGTTAACTAGTCTTAGAGACTTTAAATGCAGCTAAAGTTGAGGGTAGTTAATTGTATATAGCAATTCTGTTTCGGTATTGTATTTAATTGATTATTATTGTGATGTGCTGTATTTATTGATTGATGTACAGTGCCCAGAGCCTCCGGGATGGGCGTCTTTTTAAATAAAATGTGCCTTGCCTTGCCATAGTAGGTAAAATGATGGAAACCCTACTTAAGGAAAGGCTGGTGGACTACCTAGAGACAAGGGGGCTGCTGGACCCAAGGCAACATGGATTCAGTGCAGGGAGGTCATGCCAGACCAACTTGAGTGATTTCTTCGAGTGGGTGACAAAGGAAATTGACCGGGCAGAGTGGTAGACGTGGCCTATCTGGACTTCAGGAAGGCCTTCAACACAGTCCTACACAGGAGACTAATCTACAAACTGGCAAATCTGGGGGTAGGGACAGAGGTGGTCACATGGGTTAGAAACTGGTTGAGTAATAGAACACAAAGAGTGGTGGTAAATGGGGTTAGCTCACAGGAGGGATGGGTAACAAGTGACGTACCTCAGGGATCAGTGCTGGGACCAGTGCTCTTCAATGTCTTCATAAGCAATATCGCAGAGGGTCTAGAAGGGAGGATTAGCCTGTTTGAGGATGATACAAAGCTATGTAACAGGGTAGATACACAGGAAGATATAGAAAAAATGAGGAGGGATATGAAGAGGTTAGAAAAATGGTCCAAGGAATGGCAGTTCGGTTTCAGTGCAAAAAAGTGCAAGATTATGCATCAAGGGAGAGAGAATCCTAGGGCTGAGTATGAACTAGACGGGGTAACTCTGGAAGCCACCACAGAGGAAAGGGATCTAGGGAGTAGTCATAGAAGACAACCTCAAAGTGGCTAAACAGTGCAACCGAGCAGTTTGAAAGGCTAACAGAATGCTAGGGTGCATAGGGAGGGGTATAACAAGTAGAAGGATGGAAGTGGTGGTACCGTTGTACAACTCCCTAGTAAGGCCTCATCTGGAGTACTGTGTTCAGTTCTGGAGGCCTCATCTCCAAAAAGACATAGACAGGATGGAGATGGTACAGAGAAGGGTGACAAAAATGGTGTTGGGATGCAGCATAAGTCGTATGAGGAGTGACTCAGAGCTCTAAATATGTACTCCCTGGAGGAAAGAAGAGAGAGGGGGGACATGATAGAGACCTTCAAATATCTAAAGGGATCAACAGGGTACCAGAAGGGAGCATCTTTCACATGAAGGGAAATAGCAAAACAAGGGGGCAGAGCATGAGACTAAAAGGTGGAAAACTTAGAAGGAACTTGAAGAAATTCTACTTCACTGAAAGGGTGGTGGAGAGATGGAACAGTCTCCCCCAGGAAGTGGTGGGGATGGCCACAGTTCAGGGATTCAAGATGCGTGGGATAGACACAAGGGAATTATCAAGCTAGGGGTGAAGGAGGGACTTGTAGCATCTAGGGTACCTTAAGCATTAGAAAGAGGGATAGGGCTGACTGGATGGGCCATAAGGCCCTTATCTGCTGACAACATCTATGTATCTACATAAAGAAGACTGGCTGGCATCTCTGGACTTAAAGGATGCCTACTTCCATATTCCCATCAGGCAATCACAAAGAAAATACCTCAGGTTCAGATTGCCATCAGGCCGCTACCAGTTCAGGGCCATGCCTTTCGGCCTGACTTCTGCTCCAAGGGTGTTCACCAAGTGCCTAGCGGTACTGGTGGCACACTTAAGGAGACAAGGGGTTACAGTCTTCCCGTACCTGGATGACTGGCTAATGGTAGGCCAATCCCCTCAACAGGTAAGAGATGCACTGACAATCACTCAGGATATCCTGTGTACGCTGGGCTTCCTGGTAAACCAGATGTAACCCCCTACAAATGGGGGTTCCTAAAAAGCCTCCTAGGAGCTTGCCTAAGTGTTCCCCTGCCTGCTGGCGATCGGCGTTTAAGCCGTTAGATTGGCACTGTGAGTGCTGGTAGAGCCAGCCACAAGGGGATTGTATGGGCAGTGACTCTGGGAAATGTAGTTTTGACCTTGGCGCCTTTTTTCACCAACAGAGGAAGTCTTATTGTGAGTGACAGCCGAACCAGCCAACAGAATGGTGTGGAGCTAAAGGAAATGCCCTGCTCTGTTACTGGAAAGCTCAGATCAGTCGTAACAGTGAAGAGAGAAGGAGCTCTGTGCTTCTGCGGTGTATAGTTTCATGCGGGAAGCGCGTGTGAGGCCGTGAGGTTCAGCCTGCAGCCGTTGCAAGTGCCAGTTCGGACTGAATCCGAGTTGTTGTGAGGAGACAGAAGGAAGTCTAAAGAGTGGAAATCAGGCTCACCCTGTAGAAGACTGGAGAAATTGCTGAATTGCAGACCTCGGTCTGTCAGGAACTGAAGCTGCTGTGTGTGCTCCCGGGTATTTTGCAGTAATTGCGATCAGGATCGAGGAGCAGCCTGCCTGGTATAGTACCTTCCTTTTATATATGAATGTGCGTAGTGCTTGTGGGGAATCGCTATTTCCAATCCCCTGTACTGTGTGCTGTGTGTTGGAGCTGGAAGCAAACCCCAGTTTGTCTCGGACAAAATCAGTTTGCTATCAACTGTAGTGGGGTCCAGTCGCAAGGACCTTGTCTCCATGCCCTGTTGTTCTGGCAATCCAGAAGAACATCCACCATCCGGTCCTCAGCTTGGGTATTGTGAGTACAAATCAGGGTATTCCCCTGCAGCCTGTTTTCAATCACAACTGTGTCATCTAATTCTTGTTGTTTCACTGCTTCATGGACCGAGCCATCTGGCTCCGGATTACAATTGGGTGTTGTGCATATATTTTCTTCTACAGGGCCCTATCCATCTGCACCTGCCGGCCAACCCTGGGCAATGGACCTGGCTAGTCCCCCCCCAACCTGGGTACCCAGAGTGTGACTTTTCAGATCCTGTATGTGTATGCCATTAATTAACCCGATTTCCCCCTCCCGTGTTACTGTCCCCTAAATAAATCAGATTTGTTGTTGTTATACTATATACTGTCTGTGGTGTTCGTACTTATGGAAACAGTATTGTGTTTTGCTGTGTATGTTGTTTAACCTTACTTTACAGGGGGTCCTCAGAGACGTGCTGCAGAATCAGTCTCGAGGGTAAGTGGTATCTATATGAGTGAACAGTGTGTAAACGTGGGGTATTGGGGCTGTAACTCTGGTGTACTGTGTGAGCCACTAGAGGGAATAAAAGGGGGTCTCAGTGTCCCAGAGGGCTGTGACCAAGCTAGTCTAACCACTACAAACCCTGACCTCTGGGTGGAGGCACCCGCCATAGGACCTAGGCCTCTCAACCTGTCCGTAGTCAAACGGGCAGGGGTACTAGTCCTTGGGATAGCGCCACCTAGGGGTTACACAGAGAAAGTCCGTGCTAATACCAGTTTAACTCCTGGAGTTCATAGGGGTGGAACTAGACACACTGAGAGGAAGAGCTTTCCTCCCATAGGGAAGGGTCAACAGCTTGGTGCAGCTGGCAAGCTCCTTCTAGCTGTTACTCCCAGACCAGCAAGACATTTTCTCCAGCTGTTAGGTCACATGGCTGCATCAGCAGCAACAGTGTCAGGGTCAAGATTCCAGATGAGGGACATTCAGTTCCACCTCAGGTCTCACTGGTCTCAGAGAAGAGACTTCCAGTCAAAAATGGTACCAGTCACAGGAACCCTGCTTTAAGCTCTGCAGTGGTGGCAGGAAAAGGACAACCTCAGGGAAGGTGTGCCTTTCTTCCAGCTGCCACCATCAGCAACCTTAACAACAGATGCCTCCCTCCTTGGATGGGGTGCCCATCTAGGGGAGCACACTGCTCATGGTACCTGGTTCCAGTAGGAGTCTCTGCTTCACATAAACCTTCTGGAACTCAGAGCAGTTTACCTAGACATTCAGTCCTTAGCTTCAATGCTGCAGGGCACAGTGGTTCTAGTCAGGACAGAAAGCACAACCACAATGTACTACATCAACAAGTGAGGGGGCACAAGTTCTTCCCCCCGTGCACAGAAGCCATGAAGGTATGAAACCTGGCTTACTCCCTAGGGATCTCCCTCTCAGCAGTTCATCTCCCAGGGAAGGACAACGTCCTAGCAGATGCCCTCAGCAGGATCAACCAGAACCACCATGAGTGGTCACTAAACAGGCAAATACTGCAAGTGGTGCTCAGAAGGTGGGGCACCCTAGAGGTGGACCTCTTTGCAGCTCAAGACAATCACCAACTGCCACTGTTCTGTTGCAGGCCTCCGGCACTGGGCACAGTGCCTCTAGATGCACTTCTGTTGGATTGGACAGGGATGATGTTACTTCGAGAGAGCTCTTGCAGTAGATGCTAACAGATAGGACTGAAACTGGCAGGCACCAGGACCACATGAAAACTTTTATCTAGCAGTGTCTGGTGGGGGACTGCCCTTCCGACGTCAGCGTGGTGCTATATAGTGAGTGGTCCCCACGCCCACCCTCCAGTTCTTTCCCGCCATTGATCTGCGCACGTCAGATCTGGTGGAGAACGTTGCTTCTGTCGACGCCATCTTGGATGAGTATTTTTCATTTTCTAACTATTGAAAATTTTTATTTTTCTCTGTATTGAACTAGTTATTCGATCATGCATGTCATCTCCGATGTCTTCTGATTCGCATAAAAAAAATGCAACTCCTGTGGGACTCAGCTCCCTCACAAAGGTGGCCATTCTCTCTGTTTTTTTTCTCTGGGCCCAGACCACAAGACTGAGGATTGTGAGATCTGCCAAGGCTTTAACCAGGCCATATGAAAGCACCATCAGCAGTCCCTGGAAGCCCACCTTTTAAAACAAAAAATGGCATCCATGGAGAAGGAGCTGAAAAAACTCACGAGCACATCTTCCCCTGAATGACACCATAAGAAGAAGAAAGACAAGGAGAGACATCAGAACCGGGAATGGTCTCCATCTAGCCTGTGGCCCCTGTCTGGTGCCGTGGCCTGAGAGGAACCCCGGGAATGCACCTCCTTCCAAGGCTGCTCCTGTGACTACAGAGTAGCTGTTGACCCCCTGCCGGAATCGGTCCCGGTTCTGACGGGAGTCTCCAAGGTAAAGAAGACACACACTACCCTTAAGCCCCTCAAAATTAAGAGGCCTAGCAGGAACCGTGGGACCAGTAAGTCGACTGTTGGCTTCTCCGGTGCTCGCACGGAACCAGCTGATAAGTTTCACATCGACCCCTCTGACGTGCTCAGCCCCGGTTCCTCTGGCAGGCCCCGACAACAGGCCTGATGTTGAGGAACCGGATCAGCTGACGTCTCAACCGCAGCAGACACTGGAGGGTCCCCCCATCTGGTTTCTCCCCCGATGCCCATTGAGGTGGTCCCTCCAGTCTCCCCATCCCTGGGAACCCAGAGGGGGTACAACACCCACTGTCTGGGTCCATTCCTGTCCTAATGCCAGAGTGCCCAATGCCTGGCACACCTCTGGCCCTGATGAAAGCCATTCCAGCTCCCTAAGGGCCACTGTCAGGTCACCTGGCTCTTCCACAGAATCCCCCAGTGAGGCCTCCAATTCCCCCATCAAGGGCTTATGCCGGGCCCCTCGGCCCCTCCGTCTAGCATTCCACAGAGATACCTGACACCCAGCTATCCTACGCCTCATTACTCTTTGGGGTAGGCATTACCCGATACCGGGGTACCCATTGTCAGGGTACCCATCACCAAGGTTCAAATCAATACCCATTGCCGGGCATTCCCACGCCAGGATACCCATCACCTTACTACCAGGTGCCGGGTTGTCCGATGACGGGATATGGGCATCAGACCCCGCCGCCTCCACCTCCACCCCACCCACAGGTGGACCTGCAGGCAATGCTTTGTTCCTGGTGGGATGAGGCAGAGTCTCAACTCATGTCAGCACTGGAGAAGCATCAGCCTCCGTCTGCCCCAACACCGGCACCCAGAGAACCGACACTTAGGCCTTCTCTGCTGTTGGGTCCTACACCCTCAATGTCAAGAAGCTTTGTGGAACCTTTGCCTCAGCGACTCACAGAATTCTCGAGACTCGTGGACCTCTCAAGAACAGTGGACATCACTCTGCCCAGATACAGTTCCCTCGACAATAGTTCAACGTCAGATTCTGAGAGTGATTTAGCCCATTCGGGCTCTGACTATGAGTTGCCCACCCCGGATGACCCAAAACCAAAGGAGTCATCCAAATCCCCTCCCAAGGATCCTTTGTTTATAGAACTTCTCAGGAAAATCCAGGCAGCTTACGACTGGTGTCTGGAGGATCAAGATCCCCAACGCCAGAGACTAGCCAAGTATCTGGAGCTATCGGATTTGTCTATGACCCTCATTCCACCATGGATAGGCCCCCACGAGGATTTGGCATCCATGATATGGAAACAGCCCGCTTCCCTAGCACCTGTAGCTAGGAAAGCGGACAGGTTATATAAGACAACTGAGGGGAAAGATCAGACTGGGTGGGCCATAGGCCCTTATCTGTCGACAGTGTCTATGTATACTAACATACTAAAATGCCAGCAGAATAGGTCTAACGGTCTTTTGTGTCTGCTCGTTTGGTCAGTCCCCACCCTGGGAGCTGACCTTGCTGCCCTCCTCTTCCCCTCTCGGGCTTCTGCCTTCCCAGTCCCAGATATTCTTGCTGCACTGGTTTTTGCTTCCAGAACCCTTCCCCTGTACCTGTCCTACCCCCTCTTGAACCCCTCCACCGTTTCTGCCTCCACCAGCCCCCTGGGCAGTACATTCCATGGCTCCACCACCCTCTCAGTGAAGTAGCACCTCCTCCTTTCTCCCCTGAATCTCCCCCCCTGCAGCTTCCACCCATGCCCTCTACTTGCCCCCCTTCCTTCGGAGCACCCTGACTGCTCCTCCCCTATTTACCCCCTTCATGTACCTGAAGACCTCTATCATGTCCCCCGATCCCTTCTCTCTTCCAATGTGTACATATTTAGCTCTTCGAGCCTCTCCCCATAGATCCTATCCCCCAAGCCCCAAATCATTTTGGTTGCCTTCCTCTGGACCCTCTCCAGGAGTTCAATGTCCCTCTTTAAATGTGGCCTCCAAAACTGCACACAGTACTCGAGGTGCGGCCTCACCAAGCAGTTATACAGTGGGAGTATCACTTCCCTCTTTCTGGAGGTGAGCCCCCTAGTGATGCATCCAAGCATCCTGTTGGCCTTTGCCACTGCCCTCCTACAAGTCTCCGAGTTGTTCATCTTGACATCCACCACCACCCCCAGGTCCCTCTCAGCCATTGAGACTTGTAGCATTTCCTCCCCAGGGTGTACACTTGGCCCGGGTTTCTGGCTCCCAGGTGCAGTACCTTGCATTTTCCTGCATTAAACCTCAGCTTCCGCTTTCTAGACTACCTTTCCAGAGCCTCCAGGTCCCCCTGTAGGGCCACCCTCCCCTCCTCCCCATCCACCACTGCCCCCAGTTTTGAGTCATCTGCAGAGAGACTCATCTCACTCCTGATACCTTTCCTTATGTCAGAGACGTAGGTGTTGAACAGAAGGGGCCCAAGGACCGATTCCTGAGGGACTCCACTAATGACCCTCCTTGGGGATGAGACTATCTCTCCAACCACAACCCTCTGGGTCCGGTTCTGGAGCCAATTTCCTATCCATCTGATCATCTGGTTCCCCAACCCCATTTCTCCCAGATTATCCAACAGGTCCCTGTGAGGAACAGAGTCAAATGCCTTGCTGAAGTCAAGAAAGAAGACGTCCACTGGTCTACCCAGGTCCAAGGCGGGGAGGAGGGGAAGGTGGCCCAGTAGGTAGCACACTCGCCTCTGAGGCCGGGAGATCAGAGGACTGTGGGTTCAGTTCCCACATCTGGCACTTGTTAATATCCCAGTATTGACACTGTAGCAGCAGCATGAGGGTGCTGCACTTGAGGTGCTGTCTTTCGATGAGACGTTAAACCGAGGTCCCATCTGCCTGGATTGGTGGTAGTTCAGTTGGATGTTAAAGATCCCATGGCACTTATCGAAAAGAGCAGGGGAATTTCCCTGGTGTCCTGGCCAAATTTCTCTCATTCACTAAAAAAATACCACCAACAGTTTCATCTGGTTCAGGGTCAGTTGGCATTCATCTGTATCCCCCTCCCCCGGGTCGTGCCTGAAAATAGGCAGGATTTGTCTAGTGCACTTACCCGGTCAACAAAAACTAAATAAAATAAAATAAAATAAAGGCACTCGTCATGCAGTCATAGAACTCCACAAGGTTTGTCTGACACGATTTCCCCAGGATGAATCCATGCTGTCTATCGTCCAGGCACCCCAACTTTTCCAGGTCCCCTCCAGTCTCTTCTTGACAATGCCCTCCATCACCTTGCCCACCAACGATGTCAGGCTGACAGGCCTGTAGTTCTCTGCCACCTCCCTTGATCCCCCCTTGTGGATAGGTACTATATGCGCCACCTTCCAGTCCTGGGGCACCCACCCTGTCCTCAGAGAGATGCTGAAGAGCTTCGCCAGGGGTTTCGCCAGGACATCTGCCAGTTCCTTCAGCACTCTGGGATGTAATTTATCCGGCCCTGGTGCTTTCTCCGTCTTAAGGGACCTGAGGGCTTCCCTCACTCTCTCTGCCTTGATTTCTACCTCTGCTACCTCGTCCCCCTGCTTTGCCTTCCCCCCACCTGCCAGTGATGCCCCCCCTTCCCAGACCCACCAATCGGTAATGGTACCCCCTCCTCAGTTTCACCATCTCCTCCCATGTATGATGCAGCCCCCATTTCCTTGGTGAAAACTGAGGTGAAGTACTTATTTAGTACCTCAGCCTGCTCCCCCAGGTTTTGTGCCCTCCATCCCTCCCTCCCTCCCTGTTTTAATCCTGCTAATTTGCCCTTCACCGTTTCTTCCCTAATGTATCTAAAGAACCCTTGTTCCCTCTCCAATTTCCTGGCCAGGTTCTGCTCCTTCCTTGCCTTAGCCACCCTCACCACCCTAGTGGCCCTTCTGGCCATCAGCTCTCTCCCTCGGTCCCTTTCACCCTTGAGCACTTGAATTGCCTATAGGCCGCCTTCTTTTCTCTCACCACCTCCTGAACCTCCCTGGTCCGCCAGCAGGGTTTTCAGGCCCTACTGCATTTTCATCTTACTCTTGCGCAGGTGCTGGTAGCATCCTGCACCCCCTCCTGATGATTTCCCACCTACTGTCAGCGTCCATGTCTGGCCCAATCCCATCCAAGTGCTCCTTAAGGATCCTTCCCATTTCCTTGAAATCCACCCCCCTGAAGGCAGTTACCTCCATCTTTGTGCAGCCTTCTACCCCTCCTAGGTTCAGGCAGAACCAGACAGTGGCATGGTCGCTCCCCGCCAATGGGTCCCTTACATCCAGGCCCCCAATCTGGTCACTGTCTGCCAGGACCACATCCAGTATCTGCTCCTCCCTGGTCGGTTCCCCCACCTGCTGAGTTAGGAATGCGTCCTGAAAGACATCCAACAACCTCTGTTCACTAGCCACCGAGGATGTCATAGTCTCCCAGTCTGTTCCTGGCATGTTTAAGTCCCCCAACACCACCACCCTTCCCCTTCCCAATCTGCAGTGTCTCTCAACCTCTGCCACCAGACTCTCCTCCAGCTTCTCCGCCAGCGCAGGGGGTCTATACACCACTCCTATTTTTACTCTTTTGCCGCCGCCCCCCCCCATTATCAAGGTGACCCAAATTGCCTCCACAGTTCTCTCGCCTCCTCCACTCCTCCTATGGCAGTGTAGTTTTGACTATTATTGCTACCCTCCTCCCTTCCCCCGTCCTTCCTGAACATAGTGTTACCTCCAGGTTCAGGTCCCAGTCATGCCCTGCGGTGGCCCAGGTCTCAGTGACTGCTGCCACATCCACCTCTCCCTCAGTTAGCATTGCCTGGAGCTCAGGCATTTTATTGCCCAAACTCCTGGCATTTAGCAAGACTACCTTCCACCCTTTCCCTATACTTCCATTTCTCCTGCTCGTGTTCCTGTGGGAATTCTGTCTTCCCCTGGTCCGCACCTTACCAGTCGGCCTTTTCCTGCATTCCTCCAGCTCCCCAGAGGGGTGGAGATAGAGTCTCTCCTTTATCGGACCCCCCTCAACAGCCTTTTCTCCAATCCCTCCCCCCTTCACAAGTTTAAACCCCACCTTTCACCAGTGAACCCCTCTATTTTCAACTTAAGGATTTCCTTCCCCTCCGAATTGAGATGGAGCCTATCTCTAGCATACAGCCCCTTATCCTCCCCTCTATGTATCACCTTAGTGTCCACCCGAAGGCAGATTCAGTGGTCATTAATGCTGCTCACAACCAATCTGCCAAACCAAAGCACCTCAGTACCTCACCTCTAGACAAGGAATCTAAGGTGATTGACCAACTGGGGAAGAAGGTCTATTCTTCCTCTACTTTGGCCTTCAGGACACTAAATTACATAACGCATATGGTGGGCTATCAAAAATCTATCCTGGGCCAATTGGAGTCCAGACTCAATAAACTTCTGGACTCTGAGCTCAAGGAGAAAATGGCAGAAATGGTGCGGTCAGCCAGATCGGCCAGCCGGCACACTTTGAGAGTCACCTACGATGCAGTCCATGCTTTAGCAAGGGGTACAGCAATGGCCATCAGCCTCAGGAGACATGCATGGCTAAGAATCTCCGGTCTGGCACCTGAAGGGCAAACTGCAATACAAGACGTCCCATTCTGGGGTCCAGTCTTGTTTGGAGGGGGATGTCAAAGCTATCATCACTGACCTACAGGACAAGGGCAAGGTTTCGCGATCTGTCCAGTTCATGTATAAACCTCCTCAAAAACCAAAGCAACCCTTTCATCAGCAGCAGCGCTGTCAACAGAGGCAGCAACAGAATCAACATCAGAACAAATATTGGGCCCCTTCGGCAGGCATGGCTCCCCCGGCCAAATCCCATAGGGCCTCGGGATCCGCTCCCTCCGCCCTCCCATCTGCCTCCTGACTCACTGGGGACCCTCCATCCTCTAGATCAAGCGCTAGGTGAACCAGTAGGAGGAAGGTTTGCAAACCACCTACCGTGATGGGAGGCAATCACATCAGACTAGTGGGTCCTTCAACTGGTGGCTCAAGGCCACACCATAGAGTTCACAGAGAGACCTCGAACCCATCCTCCAGGTCCCTCTTATTTCCCCCCAGGTCATGCCCAGCTGGTAAAAGCGGAAATAGACTCTCTGCTGATGAAAACAGCAATAGAGACAGTTCCTCCAGGACAGAGGAAGGAGGTTCTACTCGCACTTCTTCCTGGTTCCCAAGAAGACGGGCGACCTCAGACCAATCTTGGACCTCAGCACATTGAACCTCTTTGTGGAGTACAAGAGGTTCCAAATGCTATCTCTTCCAGGCCTAATTCCACTCCTACAGAAGGGATGTTGGCTGTGTGCCCCGGATATGCTGGGTGCTTACCTGCACATCCCCATTTTTCCACCCCACTGCAGGTTCCTCAGGTTCTGTTTTCAAGGTGAGCATTTTCATTTCAAAGTTCTACCCTTTGGCCTATCATCAGCACCAAGGGTGTTCATGAAGTGCCTAGCGGTGGTGGCAGTGGCCTTATGCAGGCAGGGTATCCAGGTGTTCCCTTACCTTGATGATTGACTTCTTTCAGCCCTGTCGAAGTACAGCCTGGTTGGAACCCTCTCTATTAGCCTGGACCTTTTTCGGCAGGTGGGCAGCTATCCCAAATCCCACCTTATCCCATCCCTGCACCTCCAGTTTATTGGGGCAGTGCTGGACACGATCCAGGGGAGAGTCGTCCTACCTTCAGACCAAATGGAGACTCTTTAACATCAGGCATGCTTAGTGGCCTCACAGAGGTGGACCTCAGCAGGAACTGTCCTCCACCTCCTGGATCTTATGGCAGTGGCTATCCCCACGGTACCTTGGCCAGACTACATATGAGGATCACTCAGTGGACCCTCAGGGTACAGTGGGACCAGAGATACGATGATCTGGACCATGAGACCCTGGTCTCAAACCCAATGGCTCAGGACCTATTGTGGTGGCAGAACCTGGACAACCTGCAACAGGGTGTCCCGTGCCAGACAGCTTTTCCCACCCAGACCCCAATGATGGATGCCTCTGGGCAGGGATGGGGAGCCCATTTGGATACACACAGGACTCAAGATTCTTGGTCTCCCAGCGAACTCTCACACCACATCAACATACTGGAGATGAGAGCTGTGCTGTATGCCTTGCAGGCTTTCCAGCACATTATCCAGCTGGGATCAATCATGATCCAGACAGACAACATGTGTGTCATTTGGTACATAAACAAACTAGGCAGAACTCATTTGTATCCTCTCTGTCATGAAAGATGAGAGTATGATACTGGGCAGTACAGCACAGTCTCCACCTCACAGCAGTACATGTGCCAGGCATACAAAACATCCTGGTGGATGCACTCAGCCGCACTCAAGCCAGAGCCCACAAGTGGGAACTGAGAGTCTGTGGTAGACAACATTTTTGGATGATAGGGCCAACAAGACCTAGATCTTTTCACATCCCTGTCCAACGCAAAACTACCAACTTTCTGCTTACTCGCTTCAGGGTGTGGTGTTTTGGGGCAAGATGCGCTGTCTCTATGCTGGAAGGTGAGGTTCATGTATGCCTTCCCTCCACTTCCGCTGCTTCAGAGAGTACTACTAAAACTTCAGGCAGAAAGGGCACATGTTATTCTGATCGCTCCTTTCTGGCCACGTCAAATTGCATTCTGTCTGCTTCAACAGCTGTCAGTGGAACCTCCAGTTCCTCTGCCCATCCTTCAGGATCTCTTAACCCAGGAACAGGGCACCCTGGTTCATCCAGGCTTACGGTCCCTTCATCTACATGTGTGGCACCTACTGACATAGCTGCCGCTCACTTTGGGGTATCTCCTAGAGTAGCACAAGTTCTAGTGGAGGCCAGAGAGCCGTCCACTAGATCCACCTATGCAATGAAATGGAAGAGATTTTCCATATGGGCCACGTCCAAGGAGTGAGAACCCTTCTCTTGCCCCGTTCCAGAGGTCTTGGAGTACCTGCTGCACCTCTCTGACCTGGGACTTAGTTCCTCGACCTTGAAGGTCAACTTATTTGCCATTTCTGCCTACCACATTCCAGTGGATGTCAAAACCTTGGCACCACTGGAAGTATCAAAAACTTTCTTAAAAGGGATTCTTCATTTGAAACCCCCAGTCAGGAGCCCTGCTTCTTCCTGGGACCTGAACTTCATTTTGGAAAAACTCACACTGTCCCCATTTGAACCAGCGGTGAGTTGTGACATGCACTACCTTTCATGGAAAGCGCTCTGTTTAGTTGCCATTACGTCGGCTCAAAGGATTTCCGAGCTTCAGGCCCTGATGTGTAAAGAGCCTTATTTGATTTTTCACAGAGACCGGGTGACTCTGCATACAAATCCTAAGTTCTTACCTGAGGTGATCTCAGAATCCACCTTAAATCTGACCATTCAGTTGTCAGTGTATTACCCTGAGCATTCTAATCGGGATGAAGCAATTCTGCACACTCTGGATGCACATAGAATTCTTCGTTACTACACAAACAGGACAAAACCAGTCTGTAAAACTGACCAGTTGTTCATTTCCTTTACACCCAAAGGAGAGGGCTCTGTGGTTTCAAAACAGTTTTTGTCCAAAGAATTGGCAAACTGTATTATCTTTTGTTATCAGAAGTATAACAAGCCTCTTCTAGGGGAAGTTACAGGGCATTCAACCAGAGGCATAGCTGCCTCAACTGCTTGTTTCAGGAATGTCTCTGCCACTGATATTTGTGCAGCCACTACTTGCAGTTCTGTCCACACCTTCACTAAGCATTATGGTTTGGACATTGCTTCTAGGCGTAGAGCAGGCTTTGGCTTAGCTGTTCTTCAGGGACTCTTGGCATAGGATCCCTGTTGTATGTAGACTTGTTCCTACCTCCCGTGTCTCAGACTTGTCTGATTTTGACTGCTTGGGACTCAGGCCTATCTGTTAGTACCTACTGCAAGAGCCCTCTTGAAGTTACAGTTATGTAATAACTTACCATAACAGTAGATCTTTGAGAGAGGCTCTTGCAGTCGGTACTGCTTTCCCTCCCACCTTCCCCCTGGATTTCTTCTACTCCTTCTCCTGTCATAACTTTTTAGCTCTAGGAGCCTACTTCTGCCTCCTGTTGCACCTTTCTAGGTCTCTGGCGGGAGAACTGGAGGACAGGCGTGGAGTCCGCTCAATATATAGCGCCACGTTGACGTCGGTCACATGACGTCGGGTGGGTAGTTCCCCACCAGACACTGCTAGCTAAAAGTTTTCCATGTGGTCCTGGCGCCTGCCGGCTTCAGTCCTACCTGTTAGCACCTACTGCAAGAGCCTCTCTCGAAAAATCTGCTGTTATGGTAAGCGCTTTTGTAACTGTACTTTTCTGTATGCCTTCCCTCCATTTCCCCTGCTACTCAGAGTACTGAACAAGCTCAGGGTTCAGCCAGCAACAATGATCATCATTGCTAAAGACTGGGCCAGGCAACCTTGGTATTCCCTGCTACTTAACCTGTCAATCTCCAAACTAATCTCCCTGCCCAGGAGGCACAACCTACTGACCTCCTCTCAGGGCAGGGTCCTGTACCCCAACCTCCAAGACTCGGAGCTTGGCTCCTGAGGACTTACAATATGCTGACCTACACCTCTTGGAAGGGATGCTATAGGTCCTCAGGGTATCTAGAAAACCCTCTAGTAGAAAGAGGTTTTCTATTTGGTGTGGACAGAGACAGATAGACCACCGCCAGGCTGGCTTATCAGTAGTTTTGGACTATCTGGCACACTTGCATTCCCTTGGACTTCGGCCTTCTACTCTCAAGGTACACCTAACAGCTTGTGAGAGGATGATGCCTTGCGGGCTATCAAAGGCAGAGGATCTAGCACAGTTAACTATGAGATTGAGAACCCTGATAGGAAAAATCCTACTAAGATATACCATGCTAACCTCCTCAAGAAATGGGTTAAAAAAACATTAAAAGCTATTAAGCTAATTATACCAGAAACTGATAAAGATGATATTGATGTAGCTTATGATAGATTGGAGCAAACTGTAACTGCTGATGCGGCAAAGTGGGCAATGGAGTCTCTTAAGTTTTACATACTAGGAGCTGACTTTGTACTTGTAACAGATCACAGTCTTCTCTGTTGGCTTAACCAAATGAAGGATACAAATTCTAGAGTCACATGGTGGTACCTGGCACTACAACCATTTAAATTTAAAGTGATGCACAAATCTGGGAACGACAATGTCAGTGCTGATTTTCTGTCTTGATATGGATCTGGAATTGAGAATTCTGAAGGCTGAAAAAACAAATGTGTGAGTCTAAACGTCACTATTTGCTGTACTGTTGTTAGGGGAAAAAAGGATACTGCATATGCACAGAACTGTAAAGGTTACATGTTTATATTAGATGAGAATTACTAGAAAGTTTTGGAAACCTGTTTTTGTAAAACAGGTTCCCTCTTAAGGAGGGGGGTATGAGACAGGGTTGAATACGGCCCTGTCCTCGGTGTTATGGATAAAGAGTTTAAATGCAAGGATCTGGTTTATTCTCTCCTTTTCTGTCTCTTCTCTGTCTGGTTGCACAACCAAATTTTCTCATGAGACCTAGGACTTGATCATCCCAATGGTCTTGCAATTCTTTGCCTCTTGCTAGCTCTCTATCCTCACTTGCTGTTCTGTCTTTTCTTCCCCCTTGCATATCTGCTGGTATGAAAATATATGTGAATCATTTTGTGGAAATGTAATTGATACTGGGATCCCTTTGTTTAAAACCATATATAGTTATGCTGTTGAAAAGATTGCAAAGCTAACACTGTGTATAGTTATACTGTTGAAATGATTGCAAAGCTGTTTGGAACTCAAGGGGTTAACCTGAGATGCAATTTTTAAGCCTTTTGCAGAAGATGTAAACAAGAGGTCAGTTCTGGGTCACAATGTTCTTTTTGCTGCACCTGCTGAAACTGACAAAAACATTAGAAACTTACAAGAACACTGTGTGAGAAGCATGTTGTTTTTCTTAACGAGCTCCTGCACAGAATTATAAAAAAGAGCTGCAATGTTTTTCAAAGAAGAGAGACATAGACTGAGATTGGAAATTGAGAAGAAAAACTCAGAAGGACTCTGTTTTCTATGTTTCTACTGCCATTGCAAATAGTAATTCTGAACAATTTTATTTTTTTCATTCTACTGTTAATAATAATAAAACTTGTTGTGAATTTTACAACTGCTCCTGGTTTTCCTATGCTTCCTGACCTGTGCCTTAACGAAACAGCTGTCTCCGCATACCTCTCTGCTGGGAAATGGGCATCCCTGGCCGCCAACCAGGTATTCACAAAGTTTTTTAAGGGCCTACTGCAGTTGCATCCCCCTCACAGGGAACCCACTCCTGCATGTGACCTTAACATATACATTGGCCATTTAATGCAACCACCATTTGAACCCATGTTCTCAGCTGAGCTTAAGTATGTGACATGGAAAACTGTTTCTGGTAGCCATCACCTCAGCCAGGAGGATCAGTGAGCTCCAGTCCTTGTCCACAGAACCAGATTACATAGTCCACAGGGACAAGGTGGTGCTTAGGACTAATAGGAAGTTCCTCCCTAAGGTGGTCTCAGACTTCCACCTCAATCAGTCCCTGACATTGCCATTATTTTTCACTGACCACTTCAATTCAGGGGAATGAAGACTGCATAGCCTTGATGTCAAGAGAGCTATATGCTACTACTGTACTTGCATGACACAAACGGCCACAGGCAGGATAGAACCCAGCTCATTCTGACTTATGGAGAAGTCGGAAAGGGCAAACCCACCTCAAAGAGGACCACTGCCCATTGAATTGTGGCCTATATCCAGTTTTGCTACAGCAAAGTGGGTAAAGAGCCTCCTGCAGGCCTCAGGGCCCACTCTACAAGAAGTAAAGCTGCTTCTATAGCAGCTGCAAGGGATATCCCTTTGTTAGAAATCTGCAAAGCAGCTACCTGGAAAACAGTTCGCACCTTTACCATGCACTACAGCCTGGATACCCAGGCCAGAAGTGATGCCAGGTTTGGCACAGCAGTACTGCAGAGCCTGTTTCCTAAATAGGTTCTCTACCTTCCTCCAAAGGTAATGCTTGGGTAGTCTGCAGATGTCAGAATACAGTAAGATTTCCTGGGGTTTGAAGAAAAAAAATACTTACCATAGTAATCTTGTTTCTTCCAAGGGAATCTTATTGTATTCTGAGCTCCCACCCTTTTTCCCCTGCTAGAACCTATGGGCACTGCAACACAGCTGCCTCTGCTGTTTGAAACCTGTGGGTATTTCTTTACTGGGCTTAATGACTTGAGTCTTAGTGTTGCCCACAATTTTATTTTTTTTTTTTATTCTTTTTTTATTCAAGGTTTTGACCACAACATACATTGCAATATATACAATATTTCATTACAATGTATAAGCAATATATAATTATTTATCAGAAGACATCAATTTACAATAGTCCATTGGATGGTACGGTTACTGTTTTTTTGTATGAGTTTATATCATATCTGGGAGAGAATAAATTCACATCACTATAACTGTTTTACTCTTTAATTTGACTTGAGTTATATATCCCCCTTTCTATCTATATCTATGTGGATATTCTCTATAAAACCTCATCAGAATCTGATAGAGTTATATATTGTATCCATTTCTGCCACTTTTGTTTGTGTGCTAGGATACCACCCCGTAATTCTCTATTAAAATTTTCAGTTTTATATACAGTATATCAGACATTATCAATTGCCAGTCTTTTATCGATGGAACATGACACCTCATCCAGTGTCTTGTTATGGATTTCTTGGATGCAATAAAGCAGATTGGTAGTATGGTTCAACCCCATAAGGGAGTATGGTCTGGATATATCCCCATCAAGAATTGTTCTGCTGAAAGTTCTATCTATCTGTTCCAAAAATAGTCTAGAGAGTTTGTTTTGAATAGAGATCCAATATGGCATAAGGAGGGGACATTGCCAGAATACATGACCCAAAGTGGCCAGGGAGCATCCACAGTTCCTCCAACACTTCCCATTATCCTCGGGTAGGTATTTTAATAGGAAGGCAGGGGATCGAAAAAAACGGGATCTACATTTCCATGCAAACTCCCTCCAATGGGAGGGAAGAAACTGATTTTATCTCAGTCAGAGAAGAGCAGGACCATGCTTCTAGAGTAATATCTATATCAAGGTCTCTGTTCCAACCTTCTAGGATGGAGGCCGTATTTACTTGGAATCCATTTCTCAGTTCCCTATATATTAGTCCTATTATATGAGAACTCAAATTACCCCTAGATGCCACTATAAAAAGCTTTAATAACTCTGGAAGTGGGGAGGGCAGAGTAGGCTGAATGTTTTTATTATGAAGTATATGATTTCGTATTTGAAAGTATCGGAATCTATCCATTTGGGAAAAGGGGGTATTGGGATAGAAGTTTGTCAAATGGAAGGATGCCATCATTAGAAAGGGACTGGAAGACTTGAGCAAGACCAAAGGATCTCCACTGGGAGAAAGTATGGTCCATATGTATTGGGGCAAATAGTTCATCTTGAGAGATCAATTTACAGTATTCATAAACCCCTAGAACTGGGGACGACCTACGAATATGTATCCATAGCCTGTAGGTTTGAGAAGTTATTTCAATGAAAGCTGAGGGGTTGAGGGATCTTTCTGGGGATGAGAATAAAATTATTTTAATGTCGAAAAGGTTGTGTAAGTGAAATTCAATAGTTTTCCAGGGGGAAGAGTAGGAATCTGATAGCCACTGCACCAGTGTTCTTAAAGTGGCGGCCTGGACATATAAGTTAAAATCCGGAAGGTTGAGTCCTCCCTGTGAAAGGGATAATTTTAGAATTTGGAGTCTAATTGTTGGGACATTTTTCCCCCAGAGAAAATTGAGTATCATTCTGTTCCAGGATTTAAAGTAATATTTTGAAGGGAAAAAGGGGGATCATCTGGAGTAAATATAAGATTCGAGGGAGAATGTTAATGCGTATGAGAGAAATTCGCTGATGAAGAGAGAAAAGTACCGGGGCCCATTTATCCAGGTCGACCTGGATCTGAGTTGTAAGTGGTTCATAATTGCTCATTTCCAAAACTTTCAAATCTGAAGGGAGGTAGAGGCCTAGGTATTGTATTCTAATCGAATGCCACTTAAACGGGAAGGATTTTTTAAATTGTTGTGAGGGGGAAAAATTAAATGTTAGAATCTCCATTTTATTTATGTTTAGTCTAAATCCCGATATTTTTTCGAACTGGGATAAAGCCTGCCATGCAGCCGGGATAGACTGAGTAGGATTCAACACAGTCAGCAGTACATCATCAGCAAGCAAACTGATTTTGTATTCTTGTTGGCCTATAGGGATTCCCTCTATTTCGGAATTGTTTTGGATGTGTGATGCCAAAGGTTCAAGAAATAGAGCAAATAAATATGGGGATATGGGACATCCCTGCCTAGTGCCTCTGCCCAAGGCTAGAGGAGGGGACAACGAACCATTGATACATATATAAGCTCTCGGGGATTTGTATAGATTAGTTAAGGAAGAAATAAATTGTGTGGGGAAATGGAACCATCTGAGAGTTTCCCAGAGAAAGGACCAGGAGACTCGGTCAAATGCTTTTTCTGCATCTAAACTTATAAATATGGATGGGATTTGTCTGGTAGATACGTATTCTTGGAGTAGCAGGGCTTTACGGATGTTATCAGAGGTATTTCTATTTTCAATGAATCCGGATTGATCCGTATGTATAATATAAGGCATTATTGCTTCTAATCTGGAGGCCAGGACTGCCATATAAATTTTATAGTCCACATTAAGAATGGATATGGGACGATAGGACCCTGGATCTGAGGGGTCCTTATTGGGCTTAAGTATAGGGGCGATAGTTGCATAGTCCCAGAATGGGGGGCCGGACAGACCATCCCGGGATATTACATCGAATAAAGAATATAATTTTGGGATCAAATCTTTTTTAAATGTTTTGTACCATTCAGCAGTGAAGCCGTCTGGACCGGGACAACGACCTGGCTCAAGCTTTTTAATAGATTCCTCGATTTCCATAAATGTAATTGGAGATTCTAAACTTTTAATTTGAGGTGGAGAGAGCATTGGAAGTTTGGCCTTATTTAGGAAGTGAGCCAGATTATCTTGGTGTGGGAGGGAGGGAGAAAGGAGTATATGCATTGGAGTACTAATCTACAAAAACCTGTTGGATGTGTTTAATAGAATGATGTGTTATCTTCGAAATTGGATGTCTAAGTTTTAAAATAGTAGAGGAACCTTTTCTGGTCCTTTTTTTATGGGTTAGGTTTTTGATTCCCCTTGAACCCCCCTCATGTATGGAAAGCCTTAGTTAATACAAGGATTGTCTAACCTTACTGTCCAGAATCTTCTGTATCTCCGCTTTTGTATTGTTTATTAATTTTTGTAATTCTGTGTCTCCTACTCGATAAAGGAGTTGATAGTTAACTAATTGATTGTTTAGTCTTTGGTATTCTTGTTCTCTTTCTTGATATTTTCTGGATGAGTAGGCTATGATTTCCCCCCGAATGGTGGCCTTCATAGCGTCCCATTGCATGGCTATCGGTAAATCCGGGTCGGAGTTCTCTGAAAGGAATAGATTTATTCTATCAGTGAGGGTCTCCAGAAAATCCCCATCTGACAGAACAATAGGATTAAGTCTCCAAAGGGGAGCTCTTCCCTTCCCTGCCCATGTCCAAGACAAGTGTCAGAGTGTGATGGTCTGATAATAACCTTGGACCTATTGTTATATCCTGAATAGTAGTCAGGTGTTCAATTGTTGTTATAAGATAGTCTAGTCTTGAATATGTTTTAAATCTCGGAGAGTAATAGGTGAATCCTGGATGGGAAGGGAAGATCTGCCTCCGTATGTCGACCAACTCCAAGCTTTCTATAGAGCTTTTAAATTGTTTGGTAGTCGTATTAGCCCTAAGTTTTTGTGACGACGAGCAGTCAATATGGGGGAGTTAAGGTCATATTCAGGTCTCCGCCTAAAATCAACTGTCCCTGGAGAATGTTAAGCAATCTAGATATAAAATCTCTATATATGGGAAAATTTGACTGCGGAGGAAAATATACACAAGCCAGTGTAACTTGCTTAGCATATAGTAGCCCAGTAATAATTACATAGCGGCCCTGGGCATCTATATGTGTTTGTTGAATCTCAAGGGGGGTATTTCTCGGAATTAAAATTGCAGCCCCTCTCTTTCTCCCTCTCGGGTGCGACGAAGACACCACTCGGTATCTCCCACCCCAAGCCAGTTTTTCATGTTCAGAGGAAGAAAGGTGTGTTTCCTGAAGAAAAATCAAGTCCGTAGGATTTCTGGATAAATATTGCATGAGTCTAGCCCTTTTTATTGGGTCGTGTAAGCCATTTATGTTATATGATATGATTTTTACTGGATTTATAGCACTCATGTTAATACTGTATTAATAACTATTATTTTGCTGAGTCTCCCCATACAGGAAAAAGATAAGAAGTTATCTCCAGACCATACCAAAAGACTGTTAATTTTCATACCTCGAGTTACTGACTTCTGTTTAAACATCAAATGGTTCAATAAAGCATATTGTAACAATTTTGTTGTCATATATGTGTGGTTTTTAAACAAATCCCCCCCCAAATAAACTGACTTTATTGTAATGGTTCTGTAAAGAGGAACAATTACAGAAACACAGAAAACTATATAAAAACTAAGAAAATCTTTAGACAAGATCTGTCCAAAGTATGTAATAAGTAACATAGTGTTATTTAGTTTATTTAACTTTAAGTTCAAAATGGATGGACTAGGATCCATCCTTGGTATAACACCAACAACTATATACAGGGCAACTTCCATGTGGGAGGTGCGCAAAAGAGGCTCCTCCAGGATGGTCCCTACCTTTGTTCCAGAGGGAAAAGGAGTGGGATAGGGGGTACTCAGTCCGGACCCTAGGTAAATCAGAACCAGAGTCAGGACCAAAGCCTCTAAGGGAGTGAATAGGGATTCACTCCCAAGAGGATCCGATGAGGCCATTATGGTTTCGTGGAGACGGCCCAAGAGGGACTCACTGCCAAACATCTAGATATCAAAGATAACAGGTCTAGAATAGAACATATTGGAAAGAGCTATTCTCTAGTAGAATTACAGAGGGATTTAGAGCCCTGGAATATCAGATATATGGTCCGTATTAGTCCCGGTTACAGGGAACCATACTTCCGGGGACTCCATCAGATCAGGGTGGCATATGCCTTATGGTGGAAGGGGGACTAGTGGGATCTCAGAAACTGGGGCCAGCCTCTAAAACATTAGAACATTTTGGGAAGATAGATGTGAAAACTCAGCTAGGAGGGAAAACGGAAGTCTCCCCATATCCCCAGACACACATAAAGTAATAGAGTTTCAGGAGTCTCAAGAGTCGTAGAAAGCTTTGAAAGTTCAGTAAGAGAGCTTTATATAAAACATTGAGTCCGTCCACAGGTTCGATGAGATAGAGTCAGAGGATGGCCATTCCCGAGTCAGGGAGGGGCGGGAGCCTGTATCCAGGGGCTGAGAGCAATAGGAGGGAGGGCAAGGAGTCCAGAAGCAAACGAGCACAAAGGAACGGTATAGCATGTAGGGCAACCCTCCCTGGTCGGGGGCCCCCACCACCGGGGAGATTGCAGCAGCCTAAATGGCAACAAGGGTATAATAGGGGCCAAAGAGAGAAGTTTTGAATGTTGCCTAGGCCCCAAAAAGTTGCAAACATTCCGCCTGAGTTCAGACTCACCCCCCCAGCATCCGAACCAGCATACTCCCAAGAACATCTCCCACCCCTCAACCCCACCCTGAGATTAAGGACTCGTACCTCCATTGTCCTCAGGTAGATACCAGGGGATTGCGGAATTGTTGCAGGCCTTGTAAAAGTTCTGAAGTTGTGTAGGAAGGCTGAGAGATGTTTCTTCTGTCTTGCTGGAGCCATTGTTTGATGCTGTCATACAGTTTCAGCTACTTTATCTGTAATTATACCCTTAGCCTTACGATCAGCTGCTGCCTCCACTGCTGTATTGTAGTACTGTATGCCGGTGGGCAAGTGTACCACGAGTCTGGCAGGGTAGGGGGCTTTGAAACAAATTTTTTGAGATCTTAAGATGGGAAATAGGGGATTGTAGGCTCTACACTGACTCTGCGTATATGGGGCGTAATCGCTGTCAAAGAGAAGTCTGGACTGTCCCCAAATCACCTTCCCCTTCTGCCATGCTTTACTGAGAAGGGCTTCTTTGGTCTGATAACTGAGAAGACGGATTAGGAATGAGCGCGGTCTGGCCTCAGAACTTATCGGCTTGGGGCCTACAGCACGATGCGCACGTTCCACGTCGAGCTGAAAGTCGGGATTCAAGGGGAGAGAGACAGTCAGAGAATATACTCTGCAAAAGCCCTTGGACCGTTGCCTTCCTCTCCTTCAGGAAGCCCAAAGATTCTGAGATTCCTTCACCTGCCCCTATTCTCTGCGTCTTCCTGGTGGGCAGACACGCTAATTGCTCACTCTCAATGGTGCGACCCACAGCTTCCAGTTCGTCGATCCTCATGGTGTTCAGCGTAGTTTGCTGATCAGCTTCAGTTACTTGGGCCTGCAAGCTGGAGATATCGGAGCGAAGATCTTTTAAAGATGCCCGGACCTCTCCCCAAAACTCAGTGATAGCTTGAAGAATAGTGTCCATATTCGATTCCGGCACTTTTTTTAATTGTTTATTCTTTGGTGTTTTTGTCTTGGCACCCAGCATGGATCTGAGCTGGGACTCCCCATTTTCCGACTGCTGTTCCTCTTGGTCGGTAGATTCAGCGATCAGGTGAAAACGATTTCGGGCTAGCTTAGCCATTCAGACCCAGGAGAAGATGGGCACGCTCTAGCGATAAAGAAATTGAGGTAAGGACTCAATATGATATGCCTTCCTTTTTTGTTTGATATTAGTCAGGAGCCCCTCAATGTGTGTCTTCACCAGGACATCACTGGAACCGGAAGTCTGTTGCCCACAATTTTAAATAAAAGGAGATTATTTGGTGTTGGGTGTCCTTCATTGGTTATGTAATTATTAGTATAGTTTAGATAGCTTGTTATTTTACTGCTCCATAAGAATCTGATGGTTGTAGAATGTTTACCAGGGACAGTGATTTGAAAACAGAACTCCAGCCTAACATTCCATGATTAACATAGGTTCTATTAACCATTTCGATTCTGGGGCAGTCTTATGGTGAGACCATACTGCAGAAGTCAGAAGACAGAAAGATTCCCTTGGAAGAAACAAAATTACTATGGTATTTTTTTCTTCTGTATCACTCCACATTGTCAATGGGGAATAAAAGCAGCACTCATCTTCAGTAGGGAGGGAGAATATTGCCCCATATATGAACCATAATGGTTGCTACAGAAATTCATCCATTCGCCACCTCCTGGCACACTCTGTGTTTGAATACTGCATCAGTGCAGTCCTAGACATCTAGTTTGCAGTACTCTGGGCATGTACAAATGGAAGAAACATTGTTGCCGGCTAATTTCTACCACTGGACTCCCATTTAGTCCTCTCTGGAAGCGAGGGGTTGCCCTGGTGAATCACACTCCAATCAAAAGGAGCGAGTACATTCCAGATTGCCCTGGGCAATCACAGATCACGAAATTAGAGCAGACTGACTAGTTCCAAACCTCCCAGTTCACATGGAAGACATGAAAACCTTGGAACAAAGGGAGGAATAGCCCTTAGTGCCACTGGATGCTATACTTTATAAGGTGATGGCCCTTTGTGAGCAAAAACATAGAGTTTGCCAATCACTCTGGCCACTATTCATGAACTGGAAATGCCTCATAAGACTGAATGTCCGATGGAAATGGAGGAAAGGTTCAAAAAATGCTAGGCGTTGGTGACTAGTTTAAGAAAATGGATGACTCTGCGTCATGTCAGGATCCAAGGAGGTTTCCATGGTTGGTCCAAACATCAGGCAGAGAGGAAACACCCAACCCTGTAGGATGCTCAGCACTAGACCTTGTCCACTCCTGCCTGTAAAACATCCAAAATCTGCAGCCCGTGGCCCCAGTAGGTCAAGTACTCTGGGCTCTGGTCCAAGACAAGAGGATGAGCCATAGTCTGCCACAAAACTGCCAAGGGACCACCTACGTAGGAGTCATCAAGACGAGAACCACCTTATCGATAAGCTCTGCATCAGGAGACTCCTCCTCTGAGGGGTCAGACTGCTGACAGCATTGCTGTTAGATTGGAAGAAGATATTATCCTTGACTAAACTAGCCCCTATGGAGTGGAAACCAAAGTAAACAAGCATTTGTCAATGCTGAATGTTTGCTTGCTGGCATTGGCAGTGGTAGTGTAGAAGTTACAGAGCTGCGTTATAGGAATGGCAGTGAAGTATTGAACTGAAGCCAACCCCACCACCACCCTGCAGAGAGTGACAGGCATTGGGGTGTGCGTTTTGGTCGTCAGGCATAACGGCCACGCCATTTCACCACACCCCACCCTGCAGACACTGACAAGTGCCACGGTGTCCCTTGTGGTCTTTGGCCCTTATGCGCACCCCATTTCATTAGGAAATATGGTGAGATGGGTGCGATATAGGAGAATGGGGTGAACTTTGGGGCCGAAGAGTCCAAGGCATACCTCGATGCCTCTCAGTGACTGCAGGGTGTGGAATGGTATGAGCATCACAGGCAAGAATCCCAAGTCACAACCCTGATTCCTGTCATTCTCTATAGGGTTGGGCGTTATAGTTGAAAAGCCTAATACCTCAGGCATTCGTTGGTATTTTCATCCAAATTTTCAACATGTTTGTTTGTGACCCACCTCATAAACAGGGGATAATATCAGTTTGTTAGCCGAAAGCTGCTTATGCACAGTGACTACGGCATTTAGCACCACAGGTGCAAAAATATTCCGAACAGGATGTAAAAAATGACAGCTGTACTCATTCATGGGGAGGTGTAAAAAATGGCTATGTTGCAAATGTGTAGTAAAAATATTAAAAAATGGTGAAGTCACGAGCGTACATAGAAACTGTGCAATGCACACCCGTAATATAATTAGGTTGGGGATTTCTTACAGCAGATTGTCAACTCAGGCATTTTGGTGCCTCCGATCATGAACAGTGTCACTGTGATTTTCTTTATCTGTGCCGAACAATGATTTCCCACAGCGACCACGCATCTCTGCACTGAAAGTGTGAAAACACACTTCGCCATGTTGTGAAAAATGGCAGCTGTACTGTTCATAAGGAAGTGTGGAAAATGCCACTGGTGAAAATCTGGACTGAAAATATTACAAAGTCATGAACTAACGAGAGCGTGGAAACTGCTATAATGCTCACTCAAGAACACAGTCATTTTATGGACTTTTGTCACCAAATTTTCAACATAGCCATTTAAGACCTCTGCTCATGAACAGGGTAACTGTGATTTTCTTAATCTGTCCTAAACATTGCTTTCGCACCAACAGCACCATTATGCTACAGTATGCGAAACACATTTACAGGCTGACATATGAAAAATTGCAGCTGTACTGTTCATAAGGAAGTTTAATAAAATGGACATGTTGAAAATCTGGAGTGAAAATATTAAATTTGCAAACTTACGAGCATGCATAGGAACTGTGCAACGCACGTCGTAAAAGTCATTTTTAGGAATTTTTTCACCAAATTTTCAACATAGCCATTTTAAGACCTCTGCTCATGAACAGTGTCACTGTGATTTTCTTAATTTGTCCTGTACATTGATTTCACACACCGACTGCGCCATTGTGTGCTACCTGGGGTGGAAACATGTTTTGGGTGAGATGTGAAACATGACAGCTGTACTACTCATAAGAAGGTGTGGTACAATGGCAATGTGTGAAAATCTAGTGAAAATATTGAAAATTTCTTGAACTACTTGGTCGTAAGGAACTGTATAGCATGCGCTAAATAAAACAATCATTTTGGAAATTTTTCACCAAATTTCAACATAGCCATTTTAACACCTCACCTCATGAACAGTGTCACTGTGATTTTCTTAATTTTCCTGTACATTGATTTAAGCACACCGACTAAGCCATTGTGTGCTACATGAGTAGGCGGAAACACGTTTTGGGTGAGATGTGAAACATGACAGCTGTACTACTCATAAGAAGGTGTGGTACAATGGCAATGTTGAAAATCTGGAGTGAAAATATTGAAAATTCGCGAACTTACGAGCCTGCGTAGCAACTGCGCAACACACGTTCGTAAAACAGTTATTTTTGGGGATTTTGGCACCAAATTTTCAACACGGGGTTTTTGAGACCCCTTCTCATGATTGATGTCACTGTCATGGTGTTATTCAGGCCTGAAGGGTGATTTCGCAGTCACTGCGCAGTCACTGCGCGAAATCACCCTTCGGACCCGAATAACGCCATGACAGTGACATCAATCATGAGAAGGGGTCCCAAAAACCCCATGTTGAACATTTGGTGCAAAAATTCAAAAAAATGCCTGAGATATGCAACAAAGTTGACCCCTCCCCCCATCTAGCCCATTATACAGCTTACCGGCATTTCCTCAGTTCGCGGTCGCCTTTGAAGAGTGCAGACGTGTTCCCGGTCCACCAAGATCGCCGCGGCGAGGTCCGGAGGCAAGTATGGGGTGAGGGGTGGGAGGCTGGGTGCGCAGTGGTGGTGCGGGTTGTGGGAGGGGCAGAGATTGCCTGTGGGACCGCTTTTTTCTTTACAGGTACAAAAACAAAAACGGACGATGTGGGACATTTGCCACCCTGGGGTGGGCTCCCAGCGTGGCACAAGGACGTTGGGAGGGCGTTCAGCCGATGGAGGATTGGGCACCCCCGTCGGCCTCAGGAATACATTGCCACGCTGGGGTGGGCTCCCAGCGTGGCACTCACTACTGGGGGGAGGACAGTGCAGCCGACGGGGGATTGGGCACCCCCGTCGACTGTATGATTAGTTGCCACACTGGGGTGGACACCCAGCGTGGCATTTTGGAAGCCTTTGGGGAGGCGGGGGGGATGAGCACAGCCGACGTGGGATTGGGCACCCCTGGCCGCTATACAGTGCGGGGGGGTGGGCACGCATGCGGTGTGTGTGTGGGGGGTGGGGAGCTGCGCATGAGCAGGATATCTTATCGCTGCTCACTCAAGCATAGCTCCCCCTTTCAACTGTATGCCACTGCATTTTGGAGCGTGTCATAGACAGCTCCAAAATGCATTGGCTTACAGAGGCCGCGCCTGCCAGCACACTGACTGAATTGGAGGAGGAGGTGACACACCTCTGAAATCTCCGATGATGGCACTATGTTTCTTGCACATGCGTGCAAGCAAACATAAAAATGGTGCCTACAACATCAGATTTTGCTAAGGTGAAATACCATGCCCTTCATGGCCATTCCAAGGCTATTAAAAAACTACCCTCAGATCACTGAATGTTTCACAGCTCCAGGGTAACAGAGAAAAGGGGAGGAAACAGATACACACTGTCGCAGGCCCATGCCTTTGACACAGCAAGTGCCACCTCCGCCCATGAACATCAAAATTGGCTGAAGGACCTCAGCACCAGCGCATATGCTTTGGATGCAAATATATCAAGCTGAGGATGACAGGACCTTCTAAACAACAGGACAAACACATCTGGTATCAGAGATTTGTTTCCACAGAAAGGAGGTCCTCTCGTGATTTATTTAGTGGGCTTGGAAAATCAATTACTCTGTCAGGAAAACTGTGGTCTGGGACAACAGATTGTTCTCCATCCACTGCAGGACCCTAGCTACTTCTGAGAGCATGCTTCAGCTTCTTGTGCCTCCTTGACTGTTGCTTAAGCTCATGGTGACATTGTGGGCTGACCTCATTTTCATTGCCTGCAACCGCCATGGTAACATTGTGGGCTAACCTAATTTTCACTGCCTGCGACCGGACTTAGCTCTGACAAAGTGTCCAGGTTGGAAACACTGCCGTTGTTTTCAAAATATTGATGTAAAAATATTCTCCCCCAAAAAATTATCGAGAGATGTCCCTCCACCAGATGCCGAGGTTCTTCCACCATGGGAGTGACTGTAACACTTGCCTCACTACTGAAAGTGGGACTTGGTAGTGCTGTGAGGCCAGACACCAAACTGGTAACCTACTGTTTTGTAGAGCTGTCATGAGAAATCTGCCTCAAGTAGCAATTCTTATGCTGTGGCCATCAGTCCCAGAGAAAAAAATGGAGCTGTCCCCTTGACCGAACCAGCTGACTGGGATCTCTGCCACTAAGCCTCATGGACTGTGTACTCCTTCACAGTCGTGGGAGTGGAGAGCCCTCTGATGCCCAGTTGACACACAACTCCCTGATGCTACTTCCTCTTATCTAGACAGTCGTACATCTACAAGGACATTCAATGTCCTAGCCCCCTACTGCCGTGCCATCTACGCAAATGGAGCTCTGTCAAGGATTTTGGAATGGAGAATGTCACCCCTTAGTTGCCAAGATTTTGACATTTCTAATGTGACTGGACAAAACAAACTGTGAGGATAGGTGTTCTTGAAACTGATGGAATCCAGAGATCCTGAACTGCACTGCTTGCATAATATACCTTAGGTACTGTATGTCTTGGGTGTTGAGAATCAAACCGATTTAACTAACTTCTTCAGGTTTAGTGCTAGCTAGATTGCAGTCGGGCTTATTGCACACTGTTTCTTACCTGGGTTCATCACTGGGAGAAATTTTGTAGCCTTCTACCCAGGAAAAATGTGAGCAGGGAGATCTATTGGCATATATCCGTTGTGAGGACCCGCCTCTCCTGCCTGCACCTTCACTGCCACCGTGAGTGAAGGTGCCTCTGCTACTGCTGCTTTAAGTCCAAAGGAATCTCCTCCATTTCTCTAATTACAGATAATCTGAAGAGGCCAGAATCTGCCTCTCACCTGCCAAGGAGCCAGATCCCCCACCCCTTGATGCTGGGTTGGGTTTCGACTGCTCCTCAGGTACTGACAGGTGTCCTTCTTAGTCCTGGATGTCTTTCTAAACATCAGCCAGCTGAGGAATATATATATTGTACTGTTTGTTCTTAGACAGCACCTGGTCCATGGTCCAGTGACTTAGCCACATTGGCATTGCTGCACGTTTCCTTAACAGAGCAGGCTGAAAAGCAGACCTTTATAAACTGTCTCCAACTAAATTCCTCAAAAACAAAAGGGGGCTGGCCATCAAGATGAGCAGCAAATATTCATTCCCTCTTTCTCTGGAAATAAAGAACCTACGTAAGGTGCAACAACTTGAAATCCTGTTAAAAACCAAAGATGGCATACCCCATGCACAGGTCGATGCCAGTCAAGGAAAAGGCTCATCTGCACATTACTTTTATTTGGTTACCGTCAAGGCCACTAATCCATCCATCCAAAATGAAGATGTGCTTTCACTGCTCACAACCTATTCTGCCACTGCAGAAAATCTCCCACTTTTCTAATATTTCATCATGAAAGAGTAACAACAGGCCCTAGACCTGTGTGGCTTGTTTCTGACCACTGTGGCCCAGGGGCCAGGTTGAAATACCATCTGTAGCCTCCATGCCTTGAACCTCCTGAAGAGCGCTACTGGCTGCCATAATACACTAGGACAACAACTCGGAACAAATGAAAAAAAGGGGTGAATTGGAACCTTCCTCTTGTGCTCTGTCCACTCCTCCTCCTCAGAGGGACATTCTCCTCATCTGATGGATCTGGTTCATTGGGTCCAGATTCTCCCCAGAACCCCCTTTTACCTCCTCTTGGCCTTCCTGCTGTCAAGGATGGGGTTCACCTGCAAATCTAGATGAGCAAGGGCACACTGCTGTGGCACACTTGGACGTGTCTATATGGATCCCATACTGACCTGAAGAGCCTGCTTTGGGTTAGGGTGTTTTCACAGGTAGGGTCTAGTATGAGCACACCACCTCTTCTTTAAAAGAGACACTATGGATGCTGAGTAGCTCAGCTGAACCACTGCCAAATTATATTACAGGGCACCCCCCCCGGCCCCATTCCCCAGCCTGATGGTTCGGCAAGGGAAACAGACAAAAACACTCAAGATTATGTACTCTAGGGTACGCTACAAAGTATGGACCATACAACTTCATAGGGGCTGGTCTGCATCCTGTGGCAGGTCTTACATCTCTGAACAACAAATATGGTCCACGATAAGCCCCGGTGCCACTAAGCCTGAATATAATTGAAGGCTGGTCTGCCTCTATAATCTCTATGCCCCTCAGGCTTGGCTCCGTAAAGAATGCTGATGAGCTAAACTGCCATACAAGCCCAAATATAAACATCTCTGTCCAGAGGGGTCGGAACCCTTGACTCTAGCCCTCTAAGTCACTATGGTCTGTCTGATAGTGAGCACAGGACTGGTTATGACTAATCATGACTCTGCCAGTGGATGGAGGTGAATTCAGACCTGCAGCTGAATCATAACTCTATTAGTGTTAGGAGCAGGATATAAACCTGTAGCTGTATGCCAACTGCTGTCCCCGGTCAGCCACCCTCTGAAAACAGCTGTGCTTAATAGTGCTGCAGAGCCGGCTGTGATAAACTATGCTAACAGCGCAACAGTACTAGTCTTATGTGAAGGGGAAGGAATAAGTTAAAAAGCAAACAGGCTTATCAGCACTATGCCACTAACTGAACTGACTGTCTCACAGGAGATGCTTCCCACAGGAATGATGGAAGAAGCACTGAGATACTCACAGGACTAGCTTCCCACAGGAGTAAGGGAGGAAAACACTGAGGCGCAGGAATGAGGAAGGAAAACACTGAGTAGTTGGCAGAATCAACCACCTCCCTGAAGAAACAGAAGTTGCTCCCCACAGGAACGAGGGAGGAAGTGGACAGGAGGGAGGCATGTGGATGCTGACATCATGCTAGAGTGCGTGATGTCTACACACTAGTATGCTGACATGTATCCCCCCAACCAGTACAACTACAGCAAGTGCTGAGTGCATATCTGAGCTCACTCCCACGTTCCCCCTCCAACCCCCACCAAAGCAAGTGCTGATGTAAAACAGACAGCAAGCAAAAGTGCTACCATGAGGGCTGGCAGGGAGCCAGCGAGCAGGAACAAATGGCGTGAAGCACCACCCTTCCAAGGATGGTCCGAGCATGCTGAATTCCATGGAGGAAGGAGCACGACTGCTGCACTCCTACTTACAGACTTGGAGCATTTAAACAAAACTTACAAACAATTAAGCATCCAGGAACTGTAGCCCCAGTACAGAGGTACCATCTGGATGCATACAGTTCCAGTGTGCAGCCAAAGACAAACTGCCAGCATCTTTCAAATACAACAACCACTGGGAACACACAGTGGCTCAATATTCACTACCAAGTGCACACTAGCCAGGGAAGGAGACAACTGTGCTAATAGATACTGTGAGAAGAAAGGAGGGAGGGAAGATACAAACCTAACATACAACCCCACCTAACCATCTGACTAAAACTAGGGATGGGCGGGTTGGCTGTGACCCGGTTCTGATTCCAAAAGTTTCTGATTTACTCTGTTGAATTGTAGACCTAGTCTATTTGAGTATGAGAAATGCATCAGTATTATTCTCTTTTAGATCCCTCTGTTAAAAAAGAAATAAAATTTAACTGTAAATGATTGTACCTATTTATTTTTGAATTGTACTATTGTCATCACTGTATTCTCAATGTTGTACTCTTCCAGGTCATGCTTGAAAATAGGCAGGATTATTGCCTAGTGCACTTACCCAGTTACCAAAAGCTAATAAATAAACTTTTTTTTTTTTTTATTTGTGTCTGTATTTTCCTGTTGTTTTTCAAGGTCAACAAGCAGCCGGTCGCGCACCAGCGCTCAAGAGGAATGGCAGCTTGATTTGAAAGGCTCCCACCAATCGTGATCTCTACACAACCCATACCATTAAAAGTGGAAAATATTAATTAATTACTTGCTCAGTCCCTTGTGGGTAAAGTGGTGCTGCTTTGGTAAACTTTTTACAGTTATGTATTTTCTCCCCCTGGAGTCCTCTGCATCCATTTGACATCCCCCCCATGCAGGCACCGGGTATGAGACCCCTTCCCTTGACCCCATGACTTACCCTTCATGGCAGGGAGTGGGGAGTGACTTGACCCACTGGACTGGATTTAGTGTTTGGGGAGGTGCCTTCCCAGGCCATTGCGGAGGGGGACCATCATCATCCTTGCAGAAGACTCCCATTTTTCTGCTTTTTCCTTGCTTCCCCCGAGGTTGCGGCATGCAATGGCACCAGCGGCAGTGGCGCGCACACACTCGTGCGCACCCCTGGCAAGCACCTGCCACAGACTCTCGCCCACAGTCTCCAGCGCTGACGTGCCATCTCCCAGCCTCTGCTAGGTGGCAGGCAAATGCCAAGCACTGCAATCCCCCCTTCCCGGAGAAGGAGAGCAGTCCTAGGAACGCTGGATCCTTCTCCTCCCTGCCAACCCCCGGCATCCCATGTCCATTCCCGAACATGGGTCACCAGCGCAATGTGAGGTAAGGCATCCAGCACCTCAGCCCTCAGTGCCACCGGGCCGGCTGCTTTGGTAACATTTTAAAGTGAATCAGGTAGTTATTTCACTAGTTGCACATCTGGTCAATTTCAGCGCTTCACCCATCGAATCGGGGCCGTCTGACAGCAGCAGCAAAGTGGCTATGGTGTCAGGACATTCTGGGGTATCCCCTCCCAGGTTTGCTGATAATTATAATGGGAGCAGTTCAAACAAACCAAATAATGCTAAAAATTCTGCTAGTGGGCCAAACGATATGGATTACATTAAGGACAAGTTACAGAACATGCACCTGGATATTGTTTGTTTAAAGCAGCAGGCAGGGGTGGAAAAGGGAAAAGCCGAGGTGTTGGAGGAGAGGTTGAACACAATTGAAGAGAGACTAGCTTTTATTGAGGAATCTCTTTGTTAAATAGAGGACAAATATGAGTGCAGTGCTTCAAAATTTGACTTTTTGGGCATCAAGGTTGATGATTTAGAGAATCGCAGCAGGCAAAATAATCTAAGGATTGTGGGGGTACCTGAACTTCTGGAGGACAATTATATGTTTAGCTTTCTGCAAGAATTTATCCCATCTCCGTTAAATTATAGCTGGCCTTGGCCCCTGAAGATCAAGAGGACACATAGGTCCCTAAGAGCCATTCCAAAGCAGGGACAGAAACCATGTCCTATTATAGTCTGCTTTCTGCATTTCAACATAAAAGAAAACATTTTGTCAATGCTAGGAGGAAAAGGCTTTATTCTGGGGGAAGAAAAGAATTTACTTGTTTCAGGACTTCTCATCAGAAGTTGTAGAAAAGCGTAAAGCTTATGAGGACATTCATTTTGTACTCCAGAAATTTAATGTTCCTTATTATATTAAATATCCTGCCATTCTGGTGTTTTCTAAAGGAGGAGGGTCTCACAACTTGAAGACTCCTGAGGATGCTTGGGAGTATATAAAAAGGAATTGGCCACAGAGCATACTGATTTTAAGGGACAGGCCTAAATCTCACCAGAATACCACCACTTGTCCAACTATAAACCCTGACTTTCAAATTAGCAAACGTTCTAAAATGGATTTACATTCTCAAGTGTCTTCACCACAGTGTAGCCCATGTGCTCTGCCTTCTAATACTGGAACACAATCTGATGCTCACAAGCAAACCCTCATTCCAGTGCTTAAACATGGTTCAAGGCACCCCAACACCAATACTAAGCCTTCACTTCTCAAATCTACCGCCTGGTCATCTAAGATAAACAGAAGAATCCAGCCCCTGTATAAGAACAAATCTTATCTGTCATTGCTCCAGGAACCTTCCTGAAATATAGGAGGCGCTTTCCGAATGTGCAATGAGCTGATGTGCAAGGCTCACCTGCAACGGGTATCCCGGACTACCTGAAGACTCCTGATAGCCCAGTCTGCAATATGTTTGAGGAACCTTTTTATGTTGGCTTGCGCGCATGCGCAAGCAACATCTTCTTGGCTAATCTCGGGTCTTGAGAAGCTGCGGCTGCTGTTGAGCGGCGAGCAGGCAGCGCATCAATAGGTCGTGCCTCATTCCCCAATCATACCTGCATGCCGCAGCCGCACCATGCATTCATAATGGGGCGAGAACATCAAGCAAAGGTCCGCTGCAATCGAAGCAAAGCTCGTCACACACAGCGGTCCTTTGCTTGCCGTGCTCGCAGCCATTATGACTATGTCGGCGAGCGGCGGCCGCCTCACGCTTGCCGGCATTGGGGTGCCCAATCCTCTGTCAGCAACCCCTGTGTTCAGGTGCCGACGGGAGCCTACTCCTCGTCGGATCCCTCAAATGTTGAATGCCAAGGGGTGCCTAATCCCTCGGCTCGCGGCCCCAACCCTCGCTATCTTTGCCTGCCGACGGGGAGCCCACTCCCGCCAGCATCACCCCAAACTGTTGAATGCCGAGGGTGCCCAATCCCCTCGGCTCGTGCTCCCCTGTCTTTGTTTGCCGGTTGGGTGTTTAATCCCGTCCGGCATTACCCCGTGTTGCATGCGGCTAGGTGCCCAATCCCCATTGGCTACTGACACCCCAAAACTCATTTAGGTGGCATGCTAGAGCCCACCCCAGCATGCCAAATGCCCTGTAAGACGAAAATTGTCCCGCGACGGTTTTCTTTTTTTTACCTGCAAATGAAACCGTCCCTCGTAATCTAGATGCCCCTTCCCACCCACAACCACCCACTGCGCACCCTGCCTCCCCTTCCCCCCTCACCCCATACTTACCTCTGGAGTCTGGCGCAACTATCTTCTGTGGACCGGGAACACGTCTGCACTCTTCAAAGCCGACCGCGAACTGAGGAAATGCCAGTAAGCTGTATAATGCAATGAATAGGGTTTTTTCAACTTTACTGCATATCTCAGGCATTTCTTGGAATTTTGGCACCAAATTTTCAACATGGGGTTTTTGGGGCCCCCTCGTGAGTTCTATCACTGTCATGGCGTTAATCGGCCTCGAAAGGTGATTTTGCAGTCACTGCGCAAAATCACCTTTCAGGACCCATTAATGAAATGACAGTGCCAGTGTTCATGAGGTGGCCTCTCAAAAAGCCTGTGTTCCAAATTTGGTGGAAAAATCCAACAAATGCCTGTTTTACGAAGCATGCGCAGTTGCTACGCAGGCTCGTAACTTCGTGCATTCACAATATTTTAATGCCAGATTTTCAGCATTGCCATTTTTGTGCACCTTCTAGTGAATAGTACAGCTGTCATTTTCCACATCCTGCCCGAAATGTGTTTCCGCACTTCCGGCGCACAATTGCGCAGTCGCTGTGGGAAATCAGTGTTTGGGCCAGATTATGAAAATGAGCATGACACAGTTCATGAGCAGAGCTCCTAGAATACCTATGTTGAAAATTTGAGCTGATACTCTATAAAATGACTGTGTTACTGAGCGCAGCTTGCGAGATTGCACGCATGCCTGCACTCCATGCATTTGTGATATTTTCACTCTGAATTTTCACCATTGCCATTTTTCTACACCTCTTGATGAACAGTACAGCCGTCACTTCACATAGCCCTGACCAAAATGTGTTCCGCTTCCAGGCGCGGAATAGCGTGGTCGCTGTGCGAAATCACTTCTTGGGACACTTTGAGGAAATGACAGTGACACTGTACATGAGCAGAGGTGCTAAAATGCCTATGTTGAAAATTTGGTGCCGAACGCCCATAAACTGGCAGTGCTGCAAGCGTGCCTTGCATATTTCCCATGCACCCTTGCAACTCCGCAAATTCCGTATATTTGTATGCCACATTTTCAGCACTGGCATTTTATTACACCTCCTTATGAACTGTGCAGCTGTCATTTTTCACATCCTGCCCAGCATGTTTTCCCGCACTACACTAACAAACACCCACAGGGACACCCTAATGCCTCTCACTCTCTGCAGGGTGGGTTGGCATCAGTTCAATACTTGACTGCCACTCCTATGCTGCATCTCTCTAACTCCTGCACTGCCAATGGCAGCAAGACAACATTTGGCACTGACAAATGCTTGTTCTCTTTGTAATGCTGCTGCTGAAAACGAGAATTTAAACACTTGACTAAAAACTTGCCGAAACAGAGCTCTCTGCACTTAATTCGTCTTGTTTTTTCATATGTGCATGGCTTGGCTCCGATTGGCTCTCGTTGGCCACATGATTGCCTGATATCTTATTCCAAAACTTTTAGAAGGTTTTTTCTCTCTCTGGATTTCAGTGTGACTTCTGTAACTGTTCTCTGGCTCAGAGCTGTTTAGTTTAATTATTTATAAAATGTTTTAAACTGATCTATGACTGTTTCTCCAGTTTGGAGGGCGGCGGGAAGGGGGGGGATTCAACTTTCTTGCAGGAAGTGCAGGTCAGAGGATGCAGTTGCTTCACAATGGACCAAGGGGAAAGATGGAAGGTAATGATTTCCTTTTTTGCTTTTCTCTGCAATACCATCATTCAATTTACATAGTATGTGGCTTTTGTAGGTTCAATCTAGATATTTCCTTTTATTTAAAGGTATTTTGTTACTGACTAGTACTGCGTGAGTTTACTTGAAGGGGCTGCATTTTCTTTTCTCGACCCCTCACTATTCAACAAATGGTGTCTGGTATGCTTGTTTCTCCCTCTTAGGAGGGCTTAATGACATATTCAGCACATTGGCTGTGGTTTGGCATTTTTTGGGGTGGGGGCAGCAATGTGGCATTCTCCCCATAATCATTATGTTTTTATTAGTTATCCCGCTTGGCTCCTATTCCTTCACTGTCTGTTCTGTCAGCTGCTGATGTTTTCCAAGGTAGCTGCTGGCTAAGGCTTCTGTTGCTGTTACCTCATCCAGAATGTAATAGTCCTTAGAGCTAAGGATATTACTCATCTGCCTGTTATATTATTGCCTTACATGAATACATGTTAAAAGGGCATATATTCTTACAGGTGCTGCTTGAAAAATGAGGATGAAGTCCTTATTCTCCTTATTTCCTGCTGCCTAGGCCAAAGAGGAATTCTCATCCTGCATCGACCTTTCTCTTCATGGTGAGGTAAGATTTGACATATGAGGGGGTACAGGTTGTCGGGGCTTCGATGGTAAGCTTCTATTTGTGGCTCCATAGCTACAGCAGTTATGGATACGGATGTGCTTATATGCCTTGACCCCAGATTGCTGCCTCCTTTACTCTAATGGGCTATTCCAGGAATTGTGGTGGTGGTTAAATATACAAGGGGGTTATTCCAACATATCAGTTAGTCTAGGTTGAGATGAGAATGCAAATTTCTCTTTCCCTTTTTTTTTTTCAGAGCCAGTCAGTTTCTTGTTCTAACTCTTTCACTTTTAAGGTAACCTGTGCAAGTGTGGGACATTCATCTTTAGGCTGTCTAATAGCTGTGTGTCTCTACTTCGAGGTCCATCCTCAGTGGGTATTCACGCAGTCTACTTGTGCTGTTTGTCTGTTCATGTGGGTGGGTGGGTGTATGTAAGTGTGGTTGTGTGTATATGTGAACAAGTGTGTGTTTGACTTATCTGTAATTACCCTTGCTATAATATCTAGTGGGGTTAAGAAAAATCTACATTTTAAGTTTTGATAGCGGTTTCTGGTGTTACCTATCACTGTTTACTTCGTCATTACAGCTCTAAACTATTTCATACTCCCCTTGTTTGGAAAATTCTTGTGAAGAGCACAGTCTAAAGTTCTTTTAGTAGCATAAGTTTCTGCAAAATGAGTTCTGTTAATGTAGTTACATGGAACGTACAAGGTTTGGGTTCGCCCATTAAAAGAAATAGAATTTTGAATCATTTAAATAAGCATAAAGCAGATGTGGCAATGTTACAGGAGACACATTTAATCCCTGCCGAAGCTGATAAACTGGTACGCAGATGGGTAGCTATAGTAGAGCATTCTTGTTTCTCATCCAAAAAGAGGGGTGTAGCCATTTTGATTAGAAAGGGGGTACATTTTTATAAAGCATAGTCATTTATTTGATCCAGAGGATCGTTACCAGGTGTTACTGGGTAGCCTGCATGGTAGAAATGTGGCTCTTTGTAATGTTCATGCCCCGAATGCTAGACTGAAGGATTTTTTTTTAATCCTTGGGGTATGTCCTGGCTAATTTGGGAAATTACGAGATCATTATGGGAGGTGATTTCAACAAAGTCATGGACCCAATTCTAGACACATTTAATACGGAGACCTCTGGCTCTTTGTCTACGTCCCAAAGAAGCCTGCAAGACATGTTAGGGGATTTAGGCCTACTTGACTCCTGGAGGATAGCTCACCATAGTGGGTGGGATTTTTCCTTTTTGTTGGCCAGGCATGGAGTATTCAGTAGACTGGACTACCTGTTCATGCCTTTAGAGCTCTGTAATGGTTTAAACCAAATAAAATATGAAAACATCCTAATTTCAGACCATTGCTTGCTGAAAGGCTCAGTGCTTTTTGAGAATAACTCTGGGAAGTCTAGCAGGTGGAAGTTCAGCATTTCCATTTTACAAGATGTAAAGCTCAAGAGTTGGCTGCAGGAGGAAACAGTGTCATATTTTAAAATAAACTGCAGTGGGGAGGTTTCTCCTAAGACAGTCTGGGAAGCTTCTAAAGCCTATATAAGGGGTGGTATTATCAGTTTTTGTGTCCAAAAATAAAAGGGAAAAGTTAAAGGATTTGAATCTTATGGAAGAAAGTTTAAGCAAAGATTTGGCTGAGCTGAAACAAACTCCCTTAACTAATAAAGATCCAGTATTTAAAATATTGGGGAAAAAGTATGAAATAAATACGATCCACCCTCTAAAGATTGAATACTCCTTGTTCAGGGTCAAGCAACGATTCTGGAAATTAGGTGAGAAGGCAGGGAAACTGTTGGCATACCGTCTGCGTAAGTAACAAAACCAAAATCACATAAAGGGAATTAGGGACAAGATGGGGAAACAACTAATAATACTAAGAAAATTAATGACTCTTTCAAGGATTTTTATGAAGGCTTATATAAATCAAATGGCCCAGGAAGGGCAGATTCCCTAAAGGATTTTTTAAACTGAACTACATTGCCGTTGTTCTCTGTGGCTGATATACTTCAGCTCAATGCTCCGATCACTTTGCAGGAAGTCATGGAGGTTATGACCAGAGCTCCTAATGGGAAAACCCCAGGCCCAGATGGTCTACCCAGTGAATTTTATAAGCAATGGAACTGTAGTGTTGCCCCCATTTGCTTGAGGCCATTCAATCATCTTTTAATGAAGGAACTTTACCTGACTCAATGAATGAAGCGTACATTTGCTTGCTTAGCAAAAAAGGAAAAGACAAATTAGATTGCTGTAGTTACAAACCAATTTTGCTTTTGAACTTTGATTATAAAATAATTGCAAAGATATTGGCTATTAGAATATCCAATTTGTTAAATAAACTAGTGGGCAAAGAACAAGTAGGTTTTTTAAAGGGTAGACAAGTTGTGGATAACCTTTGCAGATTATTTTCAATAATGTGGGCTCCGCAGTCTTCAATGGGTCAAAATTCTTCTACTCTGGCTATTTCCTTAGATATAAGTAAGGTGTTTGACTCCCTGGAGTGGAACTACCTTTACGCTATCCTGGCAGCTAACAACTTTGGTCCAGCTATCACAAGACGAATCCAGACCTTATATGCAATCCCTAGAGCTTGTATAATTACTAATGGCCTTCGTTCCTCCCCTTTTAGGCTTTATAGAGGATCTAGACTGGGATGCACCTTTCTCCCTTACTCTTTGTACTCGCTGTTGAGACCTTAATTAGGAGACTGATACAGTATGACAGAATTTATGGGGTTCAAACTGGAAAATACTCTCATAAAGTACTTGCCTTCAGAGATGATAGTCTCTTAACACTAACCTAGCCATCCTTCTCTCTTAGAAATGTATTTTGGCTTGATTTCAGGATTATTTGTTAATTGGTCCAAATCAGAATGCCTGATGCTATCCCACTCCTCGGTAGATTTGGTCGAGATTAAAGTGGTAGCAGATGTTTCATGGCCCTCCGAAGGCTTATCATACCTAGGGGTTAACATTTTCAGCTCATTTTTATTTTATCTCCACTTTATTTATCCTCCTGTGCAGCCACCACTCTGCCCTACATCCAGCCACCACTCCACTTCCCCCGCTGACCCCTTGGGGCACCCCACACAATCAGCTGGTATATGTTGCTGTACCCACGAGAGGGACACCCCCTTGGTCCCCGCGCCAGGCCAGGATCCAATACCAGCATGTCAGGTCATGCCTGGGCCACCACCGGGCTCAGGAAGCTACGGACATCAAGTTGCCACAAGTGATGTGCTGTTTTTCCTCTGATTATTCCCCAGGAGTGCAGATGTGTAATGATGTCTAGCACTGATGTGCTGACATCCGCTGCACTCCTCCCTCCATTGCACCGACTCTAGCAGTGCCTCCGGGCATCCCCAGGGGCCACTGCAGAGCAATGGAAACCCACATCCCTGCCCAGGATAGGAGAGCAGTCCTCCAGATGCTCAATTCTATTCTCCCCTACTGACCCCTGATAACCCAAGCTCACGTCCGAACCTGGGTAGCCAGCATGACACGAGGTGTGGTGTCCAGCACCTCAACACTCAGTGCCACTGGGCTGGCACATTTTCAACTCATTTGATAAAATTCTACAGCATAAGATGTCTAAGCTTCTGTAAGACTTAAAAGAGGATTTGGATAGATGGTCTAAATTGCACCTGACTCTCTGGGGGAGGGTAAATGCTATAAAAAATTATTTCAGCCCCTAAAATATTTTACTTCATGAATAACTTTTTGGCCAATATTCTAATAAATTGATTTATCAAGATAGAATTATTTCTGGATTCTTATGGGATGGGAAACCTCCTAGACTATCCAAAAATAAACTAAGAGCCCCAGTGAAGTGTGGGGGAATTTGCCCTTCCCTGGTGGCAAGGATATTTCTGGGCTTTTAAAATCAAGCAAGTGGCTAACTGGTTTTCACCCAAAGAATCATCCTCTTCCCCTTTGTGGATGAAGGTTGAGGAGGAGCGGGTTGCCCCTTTGAGCTTGACTGACTTATTTTTTATGCACCTCCCCTTGTGACTGAAAAATCATCCTACACTCCAGATTTCAGTAACTGTTTGCAAAAAATTGAACCAACTTAAGAAACTGGAAGTTGTTCCTCTGAAATTCATACCTCTTTGGAAGAATAAATTGATTTTGGCTAATGGGCACTGTATGAAGGATATAGGGTGGGAAAGTAAAGATATGATGATAAGAATAGGCTTCTTTCTTTCGAAGAGCTTAGATCAAAATTCAGGTTAAATAAATTCAAAATTGCTTCTTCTTACAGCTAAGGAACATAATCCTGAATAGGTTCTTAGACTCCAATTATACCCTCCCATCCTCTTTAGCTTGAGCCACTCTTTTCAAGATAGCGTACTTGCCTAAGGGCTTTAGTTTGATATATAAATTCATAAATGAGGTCAACCCCTCCCTAACGAATTCTGCTAGATCCAATGGCAAGCTTGATTTTGGAATTCCCATCTCAGAGGATGTTTGGGGGAAAACCTGGGTTAATGCATACAAATCCTGTAGAGAGATTCAAGGAAGACTGATCCAGTGTAAAATCCTGCACTACATCTGTTATTCTCCCCATCAGCTGTTCAGTTTAGGACTAATCGCTAACGACAAATGTTGGAGATATGGAGAGGGGAATGCTGGTTTAGGCCGTCTGTTTTAGTTTTGCAGTGAAGTCCAAGATGTCTGGAAGCAGGTTCGCTCTGTTTGCCAATATGTCCTAAACACTACTCTTCCCTTTTGCCCACTGACTTTTATTTTATGGGATATCTTACGTATTAAGGATCATTCTAGAATGGGTAAAATCTGGATATTAGTGGCTGCTCTGGCCTGCAAGAGGCTTCTCTTACAAAAATGGAAGAAAGTAAATGTGCCTACAGTTAACCAGTGGTTGGACTCCCTAGCGGAGGTCACGATAATGAAAGACTCTCCCACGTTGTTTTAGGAAAATCCGAAGAATTTAAGGAAACGTGGGGACCATTTCTATCTCTTTGTTCTGAGAATTGTAAGGATATATTATCTACTTAAAACATTATGACTGTATGTATCTTTATGTCACAATTTGAAATTTGATTCTAAGTATGATTGAGACACTACAGTTATAACTTCCAATTGACCGTGTCAGGACATACAGTAATTGATGTTCTATGTTTTAGAGAGAATAATTTTATATGTATTTTTATCTATTGATTTTCATAACTATTTTTCCAAGATACTCTCTTTGGGATGCTTTTAAGCTGTTTGTATATTTGAATATCCAATAAAATGTTAATAATATAAAAAAAGGTCAGTAAGCAGCCAACAGCAATAAAATAAATTGACCGTTGCTCTTGCCAATCCTGTGTGTCAGCCACTACATGACATTCATAGGAAACAGTGGACCGGATTCACAAAACTCTTGAAAATCCTGCAGCTGTGGGAAAAAAGTCACGCAAGTGGGTTGCCACTTGCAGAACTGCAATTTCTCTCTCAGCTATGGTATTCTCAAAAGTGGAGCCGGTTTATGACTGGCTCCATGATTTATGGCAGCTTGCAGGTGGTGTCACCATGGAAATCCCCACAGCTGCAGAAAAATTTTACGTCCAGAAGGACCAACCATAACATCTTCCAGAGCTGCTGTGGATGTGAATAGCAGTCTCTGCAGCTGCGGAGCTTTTGGTCCGTGACTGGAGTTGTGGTGTAGGACTTAGTCCCAAAAATGTTTGTGAATCCAGCCAACTGTATGCAGGTCATTTGGGGCTTTGCAGTGAAAGAAGGCAGTGTGTCAAATGCTAGTCAAAAAAGAGTGACAGAGGGGTGTCTAAATCCACTGTACTTGATCTCCAGTCCCGGATTGCAGTCCTAGACGCAGACTGATCTCAATCCCCTTTGTTGCAGTATGACCGCATTCTCCCAAGGTAATTTCGGAGCAACCCGCTCCTCCTTGTATGGGTGGCTTATACCAAGGGAGTCATCCTTTTAAACTCTTTCAAATGCTTGCAGCACAATCCCTCAATTACCCTTCAAGTTACAGTGCCTCCATAATTCCCAGAGGCTTAAAGAAAGCGATGAGTCTCACAGAGGAAACAGCATCCTCATTTACTTCACATTCCTGGACTCACCGTGCAGCTCTCTGCAGGTTCGATTCCCAGCTGGGTAAAGATAGATACTCCTCCCCTCTACTCCCAGCAATCCACCCATCCTCTAAAGGGGTCTTGAAAACTACGGATGCTGCCACTTCTTACTCAGGGCTTGAACTAGGCCCATTTATCAAGAAAACTGGCTGCTCTCTGCAGAAGTGGGCAACCGGCTCCACTCCTGCCATCAGACTGACCTCTTTTTTTCCCACGTTCTTCCACATGGCCCAAAACTAGTACCACCCTCCAGGGGTGCTCCCAACTAATGTCAGAACAGCTCTTCCGGAGGAAGGAAAATTAACCCCTTAGAGTGTACAGGCCTGAAGCCCTTAAAGGAACACAATGTTTCAGGATAACCCCTGTACCTACCCCGTGGTTACAAGGAAAAATAGGGAACAGACTGGGCAGATGAAAACTCTTCCCACTCACCACACTCAGGCAGACTGCATCCACAGCCTGCCAGGGGGAACTTCCAGGATCCAGGATCTTCACGTCTGCTGTGGGTGGACAGATGGACTGCGGCAAAATAATGCTGAAGTGGCTGTAGACATATCTGGCGCTAGGGGGTAAGCTGGGGGGCAGCATAGCAGTGAGATGTGGGTGGACCTCAGATGCCTGGTAGGTATGTGGAGCAGTTTCAGGCGAGTAGGCATCAGGGCTTGGCAAAATGGAGGAAGGAAGTTCCATCTGAACACCCAGGGACATAAACTGTGCATTATGTATTTTTTCCCATTTTTGCCCACCCCCAGTCCCGGATGCACACGCACGTGTGCAGAGGCATGTGTGCACCGTGTTCCGAGATGCCCTCCTGACTTGCTGCCCCCTCCTGCCTGCACTGCCACAGGACCTCCACCCGGTGGCAGCAAAACTATGGGTGGGGTGACAACCACCCCAGGAGAGGAGAGCTGCCATTAAGTGCTCATTCCTGCTCTGCCCCCCCTCATGCTGGCACCTCGACGACCTGAGGTCGTTCCTGAACCCGGGTCACCGGCATGATATGAGGAGATAAACTATGTTCAAAAATACAAATACTGTATATACTTTGTCCACTACCTCATATTATACTAAAAAATTATTTTGGCCTGGTTTCACCACGACTTCTGGTAGAGATTCTATTTAATTTTACCTTAATCTCACCCAAGTTCCCTGTATTGACTGCCAGCATTTTTGTCCAAGAAATTGCTACTGCAATCCCTTTCTTAAAGACAAGAAACTGCCCCTGGGAAGGATGGGCTCACTAGTAGTTTTATAAATTGGTGGCTCCTGCTTTATCTGAAGAATTAGTTTTGGAATTCAGTTTCATGTTAAGTAATAGAACCCTGCTTCCTAGCATGAAGGACAGTCTGATAATAAATAAGTTGTGATCTGTCCAGTCGGAGGCCAATCTGTCTTCTCAAATCCTTTCAAAACTTCTCACATCCCCAGCTGATGCAGGTCATAGGGCATCTGGTAACCCATTCGCAGGCTTGTGTGGTCCCAGGTAGGGCCAATTAAGGATCATTTAATATTGTTACGTGCGATGGTCGAGAGGGGTGACACTGACAATTTAGAGGGTTTCTGATTGTTGCTTGACCAACATAAGGCCTTTGATCTGGTCGGCCCAGACAGACTGCACCTCAGCAAGGAGGGATCGGCAGTCCTAAAAAAGAAGCTGGGGGAGTTTATTGAAAGCACATATAATTTAAACTGAAGATGGGGTGGGAATGAGGCAAAGTAGACTCAAGGTGGCAAAAGGTATGGGAGGCATCCTGCTCCCCCCCCCGGATGGTGATAGAGAGTTAGGGAATAGTTTGACCAAGGGAAAGGTTAGGGTCCAAGAGGGGAGCAAGTGAGGAACGGGATATGGCTGGAGGGCAGTGTCCGTGAATGCTAGGAGCTTAGGGAATAAACTACCTGAGCTCCAAGCACTGATGGCACAGGGGAAAATAGACATAGCTGCCATCACAGAGACATGGGCCAACCAGAACCAGGACTGGGGCCTAACTATTCCAGGATACAGCCTGTATAAAAGAGATCGAGGGTGTGGTTGGGGTGGAGGGTGGCTCTATACAGTCCATAATGGATGGATTAGTGGCCAGCAAGGAGGAAGGGGAGGAGGGGAAAGTGGAGATCTTGTGGGTTAGCATTCAGAATGCTAAGGGGTAGAAGGTTAGACTAGAGGTGGCATACTGACCTCCATCCCAGGAGGAAGATATCGACCAGGAGCTGGTGGCAAATGTCGTCAAGCATTGCCAGTAGGGAAGGGTGGTGGTGGTTGGTGACTTCAATCTACAGGGGGTAGACTGGAACACAATGACCACAACTAGCACAAGGGAACACGTCTTATTAGATGGTTTCCAGGATGTCTTCCTCACTCAGCATGTGATGGAACCTACTAGGGAGGGGAATATCTTGGACCTGGTCCTAGCAGATGGTGACCAGGTGCAAGATGTTAGGGTTGAGGCCCCTTGGCTGGGAGTGACCACAACATGATGTGGTTCTCATTTGGCATGAGTAGGGAGGGGAGGGCTAGCAAAACTAAGGTCATGGGTTTCAGCAGGGCTGACTTTGGCAGAATGGCAGCCATAGTTGGAGGGCACGTGGCCACCATCAGGCCAGAGATGGACACAAACCAAAAGTGGGCAATCATAAAGAACAGCCTGATGGAGGTGACAAATTCTTCTACAAAGAGTGCTAGTAAGAATTCTAGGTCCAGGAAGCCCAGTTGGTGGGCAAAAGAGGGGAAAAAGGGCAGGTTTTAAAACCTTTCAAAGGACATGCAAGGAGGCAGACAAGGAGTACATCGTGAAATCCAGAGAGGAGAGGTGACCAGGATAGTGAGGGCAGCCAAGGCTACAAAGGAACTAAGGCTGGCACAGGGATTAGGAAGGGGGAGAACAATTATTATTATTATTTTTTTTAACCAGGAGAGACACACTAAGCTGAAAGCTTGTTTACAGGTGCAACCTGAGACCACAAGGAAGTTAAGTGAATTGCGCCGGGTCACACAGTATGCAAGTGGGGGCTGTGGGATTCAAACCCAGGTCTCCAGGTCTGCAGCTCAGAGCCTTAAACCACTGCACTATACTGCCTCCCAATTTTTTAAATATGTCAAGGAAAAAAGGAAAAGTAAGGAACAGATTGACAGAATTAAGACCAACAATGGAGGATGGGCAGTAAAGGGGCAGACCAGGCAGAGGTACTAAATGAGTACTTCTGCTCAGTATTCACAAGGGAGAAGAATGGGCCCATCCCTCCGGGGAACGATGATTTGGGGGGGGGGATGCAGTTGGAGGGGACAATCAATATTGAGATTCCAGAGAGGAGGGTGTTGGATGGCCTAAGATCGCTTAGAGTGGACAAGGCTCCAGGTCCGGATGGGGTACATCCAAGAGTGCTGAAAGAACTAGCAGAGGTGCTGGCAGCACACCTAATGGATGTATTCAACACCTCCCTATGGACTGGATGTGTGCCACCTGACTGAAGAATGGCGCACGTGGTATCCACACATACGAGTGGCCCCAGGGACAAGCCAGGAAATTACAGGCCAGCCAGCCTCACATCTTTAGTGGGGAAATTGATGGAGACCATCCTAAAGGAACAGCTGGTGGACTTCATGCAAGAACATGGGCTGCGGGATGACCGACAACACAGATTCATCAATGGGAGGTCCTGCCAAACAAACCTGGTTGAATTCTTCAACTGGGTAACTAGGTCACTGGATGGGAGAAAGGTGGTTGATGTCCTGTATCTGGATTTCAGGAAAGCCTTTGATGCAGTGCCACATGGCAGACTGATGAGTAAACTCAAGGGCATGGGGGCAGGGCAAAAACTGGTTAGCTGGGTAGAAAGTTGGTTGGGAAGTAGGAAACAAGGAGTGGTAGTAGGAGGGGAACTCTCAACACCCCAGGCAGTCGTCAGCACTGTCCCAAAGTACTCAGTCCTAGGACCTGTCCTATTCAAGTTCAAGTTTATTATTACAGGAATTACTCCATTGAGCAAGCTCATTCACAAGGAGGTCCTGGAGATTTCAAACAATACAATGACGTACATGATCTTATACAAAACAGGTTTGGATAGCATGAGCACACAGCAATAGCAATGATAAGGTACAGCTTGGATTGTTGCAAATAACTGATACATTACATACAATAAACTAACTGCACTAATGTGCACGTAGATGATACACATAGAGTGAGGCAAGTCTTCACTGGGGACAGAAGGAAAAGGAAAAAAAGAAAAAAGTGAAAACATGGGGCTGTAGATGACATCGCAGAGGTGGGTGGTAGGTTCAGAAGGACAGGAATATTTTGCACTGAGATGGGGTACAGGGAGGGGGGTCAAGGGGAGGTGGTGACTGGGGTGAGGTGGGAGGGTAGGTAGCCAGGAGGTGGGAGAAGGGAGGGTGGTGGTTCAGCAGGACAGGAATATTGTGCACAGAGATGGGGTACAGGGAAGGGGTCTAGGGAGGGAGATGACTGGAGTAGGGGAGGGGTAGAGAGCCCGGAGGTGGAGGAAGGGAAGAAGTGCTAGGAGGCAGAATGGGTAAAGGGGGGTTGGGGTAGGAATAAAGGGGTGGGTGGGGCAGATGGGTGAGAGGATAGGCTGGGTGGTTGGTGGGGAGACAGGGATAGGGTGACAAGCAGAAGGGACAGTGAGGATTCATACATTAGCTTAGCGTGAGGAGCAGTGGCAGACCACTTCAAATGCTTTCCTGGCTAGGGACTTAAAGCAGTTTAATGTGACTATCTCAGTTAGCTTCATGGTTTTTTGCATCTAGTTCCATATAGATGGGACGACTAAACTAATGGCAACTCTGCCCTTATTAGTACGTGTCCTGGGAGCGTCTAGGAGCACAAAGTCTGAGGTGCGCAGTGCATACATATCGTGAGACTTGTGCACTAGGGAGAATATGTACTGAGGTAACTTGCCAGTCAGCAGTTTTAGAGTCCACTGCCCAATATTGAACATACACCTGGCTGATAGTGAGGTCCAGTTCAAAGAAGGGTAGAGGGCACGATGGTGTGTCCTGGCCGGAGCATTTAGTATGAAACATAATGCACGATGGTACAGGACATCAAGTTTGCGAGTGAGTTGGTGCACAGCAATTGTAAATGATATCCCCGTAGTCAAGGAATGGTAGGAATGTGGTCTGGACCAGTCTTCTTCTGTAGTCGAGTGTAAATAGGGATCTGTTCCTGAAGAAGAACCCCAGCCTGGCTTTTAGCTTGTTGATAAGGCAGTTGATATGGGCACTAAAAGTTAATTTACTGTCTAGCCATATTCCAAGATACTTGAATTGATCCACAACCTTGAGGGTGTCCCCAAATATAGCAGTGATGGGCGGTGAGGTACTCTGAGTACTGAGTGTAGAGGGCATATGGTTTGATGAAAAAACTTCACCTTTGTCTTCTTTGCATTTCGGAGACCTTTTGAATGGGCCAGGTTGAACTGTAGCTGATTGAAATCAGATTGTAACTCGGCACAGGCTTTGCGTAATGAAGGCCTAGAGATGTAGAGGACCGTGTCATCAGCAGTAAAGTGCAGCTTGGATTGTTGAATGTTTTTGTCCAATGAGTTGATGTAAATAGTGAAGAGGAGGGGCCCTAGAATGGATCCCTGAGGGACTCCCCTTGTGATGGACACCATGTCAGACATGGCTCCGTCAGCCTTGATTCTTTGCAGCCTATTTGAGAAGTAACTAGAGAACCATCTTACCGTAGTGTCATGAAATCCCAGGGATGTTAGGCAGTGCAGGAGGAGGGTATGGTCCACTGTGTCGAATGCCATGCTTAAGTCAAGGAAAATGGCACAAGTAGACTGTTTGTTGTCAATGGCAGAGAATCAGTTATTAGTTACCTTTGCCAGGGCCGAGACTGTACTGTGATTCTGCCTGAACCCTGATTGGAGTGGGTTAAGTAGGTTGAAGTTCTCCAGATATTGTTTTGTTTGAACGTGTATTAATTTTTCCATTAGCTTGTACAGGACCGGTAGAATGGAAATTGGTCTGTAGTTGTTGAGGTCGCTCCGGTCTCCAGACTTGAATAGTGGGAAGATATGCGCAGTTTTCCAGCTGGAGGGAACAGTAGTCGTAGAGATGGAAAGGTTAAATATGTGCATGATGGGCACATCTAATAGATGACTCCTTATTTTTAGAAAGAATGCTTCAATTCCGTCAGCACCTGCCCCTTTCCTGGTATCCAACTTGATTAGGGGTTGCTCGATTTCCTTGAATGTGACCAGGGAGACCTGGAAGGAGGCGTATGGTGGTGAGGACTCAGGGTAGTCTGGAATGGAGGGGCTGGTGGGCAGCCCTGCAGCTGGTGAAGTGTCGAAGTCCATACCAGCAGTGGTGAAGCGGGCGTTTAGAAGATCCAATATGGCCCATTGCTCAGTGACCAGTGTACCTTTAGAGGTGACTTTTTGTGGGAGAGATTGGGGGGTTTTGTGGCCTTCGATAGTCTTGAAGGTGCGCCATATTTTTGCTGAGTTGCCTTTAGCTTCCTCTAAGGTTTTGACATAGTAAGTGGCCTTGGCACTCCTTATAAGCTTAGTGCATCTATTTCTAGCTGATCTGAATTCCTGCCAGTGGGTCACAGTTTTAGTTTTCCTTGCATGGGTCCACAGTTTATCACGATGAAAGAGTGCAGCTTTCAGCTCAGGGGTGAACCATGGGTGTGAGAATTTCCTAACTCTGCATTTACGGAATGGTGCATGCTTGTTAGCAAGGCCTGTGATGATGGTATTAAAAATAGTGACAGCGGCTTCTACAGATTTGGCTATATAGAAGGATTGCCAGTCTATCCGCTTAAGGTCTTCAAGATAGTTATGGACATTAAACTTATGGAAACTTCTGCTGGTGATGAATTTGGGCCCGGTGGGGCGTTTTGTATGGGCACGTGTGCAGACCATAGTATTGTGATCACTTACATCATTATGGAAGACCGGTGAGTGTTCAATTTTGTGAGGTTGGTTTGTGAGGATTAGGTCGAGAATAGAACTGTGGTCTTTGTTTTTCAGATTTGTCCTAGTAGGTTCAGTGACTAACTGAGTGAATCCAGGCTCGTCACATAGATCTTTGATGGCATTAGCTTTGGTGGTGTGCCAGTCAAGATTTAAGTCCCCATGGATGATGATTTCATTGGTGTTGGATTCCACGATATCCCTGATCTTTGATAGAATATCCAGCCCACCTGAGGGAGGTCTACAACAGCCAATGATATTGATTACTTCAGAGGATGGGAGTAGTAACCTAAGTGCTAGGCACTCAAACTCTTTGAGTTTTGACTCCAAAAATAGTTCCATGGCATTGAGCTTGTTATTGAGGTAGATAACTACCCCTCCACCCGTAGTGGGCCTATCTACTCTGAATGTGCTATATGAGAGTAGTGCTATCTGGGAGTCAGTGATGGAACCGTTCAACTAGGACTCTGTGATTACTAGTACATCTGGGTTGGTATGGGCAGTCCAAGTTTGGATTTGACTGAAATTTTTTAGTAGACTGCGAGCAATAATCAGCATGAACTTAATGTCTGATGTTGATGCGAAGTCAGTCGGAGAGTCTAAGGTAGTAGATGGCCCAGGGTTAAGTTCCGTAGTGCCCGAGCACAGGAGCAGTAATAGGATTAGCCTTTTCAAGGTTGCTACTAGAGCTGCTTGTTGTTTTTTCCTAGATGTCCTACTACTTCAGTCGGTGTTGTCCATACGCTTCAATTCTACCTTGAAGTTTGAGATATGAGTTGAACTAAGGAGTGCACGGACTCTTAAACTAAAGGGCTGCTGACAACTGGGTGCAGCAAGTGGTTGGATGCAGGCTTTAGCCCAAGTAGGGTTAAGGGAATAAGGAGAAATCACGGGCATGTATGTCCCAGGTAGAAAATCCAAGTTATCGGGAGCTGAGCCAATTAGGGATGATGGGTACAGGGCTATAATTGTCAGTAGGATAACCTGCCAGCACGTGGAGTAAGCCATGGCCCTGGTAGTAATTCACACAAGGATCTGACTAAGAAAGTCTAAGATTAATAATACTCTAGAAAAATGCTAGGACTAAAGGGCTGATTAAGATACGGCAGTCAACAGTGTTTGTTAAATTTGAGCACGAGAGAGGATCATCCCTTTAAGAAGTTGCAGGAAAGGAGAGCCCCTTTAAGAAGTTGCTGTAATTGATTAGTATGAGTTCTCAGGGGGTTGGGATCACTGGGAAAGTGTAGTTAATAAAGGAGGGAGGTGGGGTGGGTGAAAAAAAATTGTCTAGAGAGTAGTAGAGCAAGGCAGTGGCCGAGCTGTGATTTGAAAAAGGGGCCTTGAGTGCTTGCTTTCTCAATGGGGATCTGCAGCATCCAATCGGGAAGCGGCCACAGTCCCCAGGAGCCAGTCCAATTACAGGGATTGAAGCCTGGCAGCTCCGGGCTAGGAGCTGACTGATCGTACCTGCTTTCCTTGATCAGGGGGTGGCGGGCTGGAATGAGTGCCAGGGCCACTTGGCTGAAGTGGAGAGCCCGATTTGGGCTTGTGGCTGCTTTCCTTGGTCGGGGGCTGGCGGGCTGGATGAAAGATCTGGCTGCCAGCAGGGATCAGTGCCGGGGCCGCTTGACTGAAGTGGAGAGCTCAATTTGGGCTTGTGGCTGCTTTCCTTGGTTGGGGGGGGTGGCAGGCTGGATGCAGAGGTCCGGCTGCCAGCGGGGATCAGCAGTGGGGCCACTCGGTTGAACTGGGCTAGGAGCTGACTGCCCGATTTGGGCTTGTGGCTAAAAAAGCTACATCTACATAGCAGGTATAGTGGAAGGGGTGGAGACCAAGATAAGCCTATTCACAGACAACACCAAAATTGGTGCAGTGGTGGATTCTGAGGAGGAGGGGAAGGTGTTACACAAGGATTTGGAGAAACTGGAGAGCTGGTCAAGAGCTGGTCAATAACACGGCAGCTGAGGTTCAATGCTGGGAAGTGCAAGATCATGCACCGGGGCAAAGAACCCAAGGAACACCTACCATATTAGGGGGAGGTTAAAGGTCACAGAGGAATATGAAACACTTGGAACAGTGCAGGTTGGCAGCAGCCAAAGCCAACAAAATGGTAAGGTGTATTGCCAGAGGAATCACCTCAAGGAATGCAGAGGTGATCCTGCTCTGTACAGATCACTGGTGAGGCCACACCTGGAATACTCTGTACAGTTCTGACACCCCTACTTAAAGAAGGGCGTCAAGCTCTTGGAGGGAGTCCAGAGAAGGGTGACCAAACTGATAAGGGGGATGGGGAATAAGTCATACGAGCAGAGGCTGAAGGAGCTAAATATGTACCCCCTGGAGGATAGAAGGGACAGAAGAGATATGATTGAGACCTTCAAGTACCTGAAGGGCATAAATAGGGTTAGCACTGGGGGTATGTTGCAGTTAAAGAGAGGGGGATCACTAAGAGCCAGTAAGAAGCTGGAGGGAGGAAGATTCAAGAGGGAACTGAGAAGGCATTACTTCACAGAAAGAGGGGTGGTAGCATGGAACATACTCCCAGAGGCGCTGGTCTCACAGAGATCGGTGGAGAGCTTTAAAAGGGGGTGGGACAGAGTAAAGGGCAGAATAACCATTGGAGTTGACTTGTCCCAGTGGTCGAGCTCAATAAAGGAGAAGAAAGGTGACAGTGGTAATGGGGGCAGCACAGGTGTAAACCATGAGCTGCAAAATCCAGCAGACGAGATGTACCTTTTTGGCCTGTATCTGCTGGCTTCTTTCATATGTTCGTATGGTCTTGCACAATTTTTTATGGTTTGTTCTTGGGAAGTATGGATGCCCCCCCCTTTTGTTTCTTAGTGATGCTGTATTTACCATTCCACTGTGGCTACTCCAGTGGTTAATGGCTGGTTAGGCACTGCTTGTATGATACACAAAGGGGTGTGTCAAAGATGCCCCCCAGCTCCATCCTCTGTATACTCTGCCTCGACTCCTTACTGTGGAATTATCCTTACAGGCTGATGAGGACACAGTTGCCTGTCAAACTCTTGCTTACGCAGACGACATATGTCTCCTAGTGTATGATGAGCCAGCTCTGCAGGGATCCTTACGTTGCTTTAAGCTTTTTGATTTATACTCAGGTGGGACTCTAAACCTTGCCAAATGTGTAGGGTAGGTTACTGGGAGTCAGTTCACCATGACATCTCTCTGTAGGTGGTATAAGGCTCAAGGCTGAGCCCCTGGCAATCTCAAGAGTCCTATTTGGGTCTGGGGACCTTGCCAAACTAAATAGGGGGAACAAGTTGAAACTGGGGACTTGATTTTCAAAGTGTGATGCAGGGCTCTTGTCAAGCCCTGTGTCAAACTCATGTTTTGGTGCAGCTGCATGTTTTGGGGATACCACCACCGAAGATGTGGGACACGGTTTGCTTGTGCTTTCATTACAAGGGCAGCCAACAGCATAAACAGTTGGAGGAATGTATATGCACCAGGTCGGGATGTATTAATCAATTACAGACCATGCAACATCTATTTTTTGACTGTTACTGTACATTAGGGTTTGGGGATTTGGTTGCAGATCGGTGGGTGGAACCTTTGTTCCGCACTACGGATTATTAAGTTCTAGCCCATGATCGTCATAGTCAGGGTTGGAATAAATGGAACTGTAGCTATCTGGATGTAATGCTTGCTTGTTTTAAATGGCATTTGTGGCTTAAGAGATGCCACTTTTTTTTTCTAACTTTCTTTATCCGCCACGACAGATCGCTGCTGTCTTCTGTCACCCTTACCTGTCGTCGGGGTCTTTCGGGATCTTCCATGTGCTATGCGCGGTTGAACTCCCATGCAGGCCCAGAGGCTTCATCGTGCGGTGACAAAAACATTTTCCCACTTGAGTTTTCTCCCTTCCCTGTCGGTTCTACCCAGAGCCCTGGAAGTAGCGCTGCATGTGCGTGGAGGCGCACATGCGTGCCATAGCTTCACACTCTCCCCATGGTCTAATACTGAGCCTCTTGGAAGTGGCACTGTCACCCAGCCTCCACTGGGTGGCAGCCAAGCACCAAGAGGCCCCCTTACACCCTCCTGAGGAGGAGAGCTGCCTGCCAGCAGCCTGCTCAATGTCCTCTCCCTCCCCCGCTTATCGACCCCGACAACCCAGGCTTCTTTCTGAACCTGGGTTGCTGGCATGGCATGAGGTGCGACGTCAAGTGCCTCAACCCTCTGCGCCACCGGGCCGGCTAGATGCCACTTTTCATTACAACAAAAACTGGTCTCCCATCATGATTTACTTTGCACAATTGTTTCTGAGCTATGAAATATTTATACACACATACGAACACACGAAAATGCCAGCAGAAGCAGGCCCTACAGTCTATCGAGTGTACTCGATTGTGCAGCTAACACCTCAACTTGCAGCTGCCCCACCCCTCTTCATCACCACCCCCCCACCCTGTCCCACCCCTCTTAAAACCACCCACCGTTCTACAGGATAACCACCCCCTTGGGCAGAGCATTCCACCTGTCCACCACCTGTTCAGTGAAAAAATGTCTCCAGATTTCCCTCTTGAATCTTCTCTCCGCCAATCTCAGCTGATGCCCTCTCGTATCCCTCCCTCTTCTAAGCTGGAAAATCCCTTCTGTATTAGCCTTATTTATCCCCTTAAGGTATTTAAAGGTTTCAATTGTATCCCCACTATCTCTCCTCTCCTCCAGGGAGTACATGTTCATCTCACCCAATCTATCCCTGTAGGATGTTCCCTCCAATCCCTGGATCATCTTGGTCTCCCTACGTTGCATTCCTTCCAACAATTTGATGTCCTTCTTCAGGAATGGGTGCCAGTACTGCATGCAGTACTTCAGGTGTGGTCTGACCAGAGACCTGTACAGAGGAAGGATTACCTCCCTATTTCTGGAGGAGATTCCCCTTGCTATACCCCCAGCATCCTATTGGCTTTTGCTGCCACCTTCCTGCACTGAGCCGAGTTGTTCATGCTGCCTGTTACAAGCACTCCCAGATCCTTTTCCTCCTCGGTGCTTTCCAGCTGCACCCCTTCCAAATGATAGCTTCTCCCCTTGTTCCTAGCTCCAAAATGCAGTACCTTGCACTTCTTGACATTGAATCCCAGCTGCCATGTTTCCGACCACTCCTGTAGTTTGGTCAGGTCCTCCTGCAGCCCCTTCCACCCTTTGATGTCATCTACCACAACTCCCATCTTCATATCGTCAGCAAACAGACTGATCCTACCCTGGATCCTGTGTGAGATATCAACTATGAATATCCCAAACAGCACTGGTCCCAGTTCTGATCCCTGAGGTACCCCACTCGTCACTTCCCTTGATGATGAGGGTTCCCCCACTACCACCACCCTCTGTTGCCTTCCATTCAGCCAGTTGATGATCCATCTGGTCATCTTCGTTCCCACCCCATATGTATTTCAGCTTTCGCCCAGCCTCCCATGTGGCATGGAATCAAAGGCCTTGTTGAAGTCCAAATACAGGACATTCACCGCATGGCCCCTGTCCAGCTCCCTGGTCACCCAGTCATAATACTCAATTAGATTTGTCTGGCAGGATCTGCCCGACACAAACCCATGTTGTTGGCCTTCCTGGAGACCATTGTCCTCCAAAAAGGTCACTAGCCTCTCCTTTAGGATTGTCTCCATGAGCTTCCCCACAATTGATGTGAGGCTCACTGGTCTATAGTTGCCTGATTCATCCCCAGGGCCACTTTTGTGAATGGGCACCACATGAGCCATCCTCCAGTCTTGTGCTACACATCCTGTGTCCAGGGACATACTGAACGGGTCAGCCAGTGGTCCTGCCAGGATCTCCGCTAGCTTCCTGAGTACCCTACAGTGAAGGCCATCTGGTCCTGGTGCCTTGTCCGCCCTCAGTGCCCCTAACCCTTCCAGAACCCTGTCCTCTGTAAGCCCTACGTCAGTCACCCCCTCACCCCCACTACCCACTCCAGCCCTCCCTTGGGGTATCTGCCCCCCTTTCTCCTTCATGAACACAAAGAAGAAGTATTCATTTATTGCCTCTGCCTGATTCACCCCTTCTCCACCCACCCTCCTTCCTTCCTAATCCTCACAATTTGGTCCTTGTTCTTCCTTCTTTCTCTAATGTATCTGAAGAAGTCCTTTTCTTCTTCCTTAATACCCTGTGCCAGTCTCAGCTCTCTTGAAGCCTTGGCCACTCTGACTGGCATGGTAACCTCCCTGGACTTCTTCTTATACTCATCCTTGTCAACCCCTCCACCTGATGTCTTGAGTTTCCGAAATGCCTTCCTCTTGGCTCTCACCCCCTCCAATAACTTCTTGAGTCAACCAGCTGAGCTTCTTTGCCCTTCCCTTCTTACTCCTTGTCTTTGTATGAATTCCGGTGGCCTCCATCAGCCCTTTTTAAATAATATCCCATTTTTGAGTAGCATCCATGTCTGGTTGAATTCCTGCCAGAGACCTACCCAGAATTTCCCCCATCCTTTTAAAGTACGCCCCTTTAAAGTCAATCACCCTGGTCCCCATACCCCCTGTTTCCTACCTATATTGAGTGTGAACCACACCGAGTGGTGGTCACTCCCAGTCAGAGGGTCCTCAACCCCCAGTTCTCTTACAGCCTCTCCATTTGAAAGTACCAGGTCCAACGTCCTCTCCAGTCTAGTCAACTCATGTACTAACTACACCAGGAAGCTGTCCTGAAATGCTTCTAGTATGACCTGCTCCCTTGCACTCACGGTGGTTGGAGTGCTCCAATCCACCCCATGTAGGTTGAAGTCCCCCAACACCACTTTGTTCCCCTTCCTACAGACCCTTCTGATTTGCTCAGCTAGCTCTCTATCCAGGTCATCCCCTTGCACTGGTGGCCTGTATACTACCCCCATTCTCAGCGTGCTACCCTTCTAGTCCTGAAACTGCATACATAGGGCTTCTGTTCTGCCTTCCTCCCTTATACACCTCATCCTTTCCTGTACATAGAATGCCACCCCCTTTCCCCTTAGTCCTATCTTTCCTGAATATTCTATACCCTGGGATTCACATATCCCAGTCCTGGTACTGGGTGGCTCACATTACCATGATGGCCACAATGTCCACCTTCCCCACTGCCAGGAGAGCCTGCAACTCAGCTAACTTATTACCTAGGCTCCTCGCATTTAGCATGACCACCCTCCACCCCATTTTCTTCCTTACCTTTCCCTGGTTTTCCTTCCTCCTCCTCTCCTACCACTGTGCCTCTATCCCAACTCCTACCCTGTTAACATGGAGGGTAAGCTTGTCTGGCTCCCCTTTCTGGGATTCCTTCCTAGCAGCTGTCCACTTGCCACCCCCCCTCCTAGTTTAAAGCCACCTTTGCTGCTATGTACCCCTCTATCCCCTGCTTTAATGCTCTCTTGTCCTCCTTGCTCAAGTGTAGTCTGTCCCCTGCATATAGGTTGTTATTGTCCCAGGTTTTGCCTCAGCCACCCACTAACCCATACTCCTTGGATTGACACCATTCCCTCAGCCATGTATTGAATTCTCTAATCCTCCCTTTCCCCACCATACTCGCACAGAGAACTGGGAGCACTTCTGAGAATGCCACAGATTCCCCCAGCTCCTCACACAACCTTCCCAGCTCCTCGAACCTCTTACTCACAACCTCGACTGTCTCCCCAGCCAGGTCATTTGTACCCACGTGTACCACAAGATGCAGTTCCCTCCTACCCCTCCTTGCGCACTTCAGAACTGATTGCCCTGCCTTGCTCCCTGTTAACCAAGGTATGGACTCTACCCATATATGACTCTACCTTCCCCCCTTACTGCCTCATCTTATTCCTTTTAGTATACAATCTCCCAGCACTAATATCACCCCTCATTATTCCTTGTCCCCACCCCCACCCTATTACCAAGGTACCTATCTCTAGTGGCTGCCACATTTGTAGCTCTGCCCTTCCCCACTACGGCTCCCTCCCTGTCCCCATTCTCCCTCACTGTTCCTTCTCTATCCTCCACATCCCTCCCAACCTCCCTGGACCCACCCCCTCTGCCCTTCCTGTCCTCCCTACCAGCATTGCTCCTCTCCCTTTCCCCCCTGCTCCTTTTGACCTCCCCTCCAGCTATGCTCCTCCCCCTTTACCCATGTCCCCCTCCTCTGACTGACTATTGTTTCCTGTGCATTCCCCTTCCTGTCCCTCTCCTGTCCCTCCTGAAGATCCTTCCCCCCTTCCTCTTCCACCAATTTTGCCAGCACCTTACCTGCCTCCCCCTTTTCAATTGTTCTACACCTTCCTTCATGCTTGCCTCTGCTACTTCCCCTGTGTGCTCTTCAGTTCCCTTTTCCTGATCTTTCACCCCATTTAGCACCTCTAGTGGGGCAAATCTATTCTTCTGTTGTAAGCCCACTGCCTGTACCCCTGTGGTCGATAGTCCTCCCCTTGCTCCCTCCTCCCTTGTCCTCTGCACTGGCTTTGTACCTTTATACTGTATCACCCTCCATTCCCCCGGGATTCTCTTGTGCCCATTACTGCTGTTATCCGGGATTCCTGTATCTCCTCTGGTGCTGTCCCCATGCCCCTCCCCATGCATTCATGCTCCCCAGCTTTCCTCCAGTCCCCATCCCATCTTCCCCTTCCTACGGCTGAGTTTGCTCCTTGTCCCCCTGCAGCTCCCCTTTTTGACTGTGCCTTGTCCTCCCACAGTCTGCCCTCTAGCTGCTGTAGCTCCCTCGGCGGGACCCTTCATGTCCTCCCATTGACTCGTCTCCCTTTCCCAGCTTATGCCCATCTTAGTCATCCCACCTCCTCCCTTAGCTGTGCAATCTGCCTACATACCATACATCCCCCCATTTTCCAGGCTATATTCAGTACCATGGCTGACCCACAACCAGTACACCCTACCACCCTCCAAGAGATGACCGCAGCCCTTGAGGCATTGGCACCCTGCCCTGGACCTGCCCTCACCCTGCTCCATTTGCCCCTTCAATGTGGTTCCCCCATATTCTTCTCTTGCCTATATGAAGCTTTTGGTTTAGGGCCAAGGGTGAGAATTTCCCTGTTTAAAAGCTATGTGCTGCCACGCCCTGTGGCTTTGATACCTCTGGACAAGGAATGAGATGGGATGCACCTGATAGTCCTGTCCACCAATGGTAGGGTAGCTCCTCTCCTATAAATGTGTAGTAATCTGGGGTGGGGGAGAGTGGGCTTTGGGCTCTACCCCGACTCTCGTGAGAGTCAATCAGCCTTGATCCTTTCCCCACTGACTAGAACTTTCAATCCCCACACAAAGGTACAAGGCCAAACTGCAGCTTGCTGTCTGAGCCCCACAACTTGAGTGACTCTCCCACACTAACAGCTCCAAAACAAAAATTCAGACAGCACAGATTAGATAGCACAGCCCAGAATTTCACTAAGTAACAGTTGTAAATGATCTAAAACCCCACCGCCTTATCCCCTCACAGCATGAACAGTTCCAATATCAAAATTAAAAAGAAAATAAAAGAAATAAACCACACTTCCCTGAACACCTCTCTTGCCATGCTGCTCGCTCAGTGAAACTATTTATATGAATCCAAGGTACTGTATTTTCAGTTGCTCTTCTGCTAGACAAGTGGCCTGATATGGACTGGGTTTTGAATTAGGTAAGTCTGTGACTTGCACTGGTTTTGTTGGCTTTGTTTCCCCGTCATTGTTTTCTTTCTTCTCTTTTTTTTCACATATGGTTATTTTATTTTTCCTTAAGTGCTCTGTGTCACAAACCCACCCAGCAGGTCAGGCCCTCTACTCCCAAAGTCCCAAAACTCCTCTGAGCGCAGTCTTGTGAACAGTGTAACAGACAAGGTAACCCTCTTGTCTGTTTTTGTGAGTTCGGATCAACCTTTGGTCTTCAGTTCTGGAGGGATTCAAACTGTTAACCTCTTGCTAGCATACCCAATGTACAGGCTCAGATATTTCTGTCTTTGGGGGGCCAGATATCTTTGCCTATGGGCACCTAACCAGGTATTCAGAGATGAACCCTTAAAAACTTTAGTAAAGACCTCAGATTTAAAATGCTTCTCTTTCCAGTTTGGTACCACCCTTCAAGCTTATGCCTGCTGTCTGCTATAACCATAAATACTTTTCTTACAACTAAAAGAAATTCAGAGACAGACCAGGTAAGTTCTAAAAAGAATTTTACTAAAATAGTTAAACATATGTAAAGCACAACATACAGAACTGTTATATCCCAAGACATACAAATATTTTAAAAGAACAAGGTTTAAGCAGTGCAAATTCCTACTTCAGTACTTAGTCTCTAAATACTTGCTTAAAAGTGCTCCCAAGATGTTTCGTGGTCAGAGTCTAGGTAAAAATGTGTCTCTGTGAAGTAAAACAGACTAAATTAAAAGATGGCTTTTACCCCACCTCTTTTCAGGATGTTACCTAGCTCCTCCCTGTCAGGATATATGAAAATATGTATCTTATACAAAAGTATTACATTCTGCAACTTCAGCATAATTCAAGTCCTTCAAATGACACTTCGTTTGATCCCATGCTGTATCCTCCCTCACAAGGCTTTTCAGGGACATTTACAACCTTGCACCCCTGTGTAACAACCTAGGTTTCTCTCCAACGTCATAAATCTTCTTTATGATTTCTCTCTTAACAAAATTAACTTAAACAAGTCTGTAATTAACTCAGAGAAACAGGATCCTTGATTAAAGTCTTCCATGTAACACAATGTCTCTAAAAACTGAGTGTGAGTGAACTCACATGCTGCCAGCATTTTTCTTATGGCTTCCATCTCTCAGCTGAAATCTGGGTGGGGGGGGAGGATGAGTGAGGTCACTCCTAGAGCATCTGATTTTCAGCAGGAGACATTCAGTAATACATTTTATAATAAAAAGAAATTATACAGCACTCAGAGCTGGCTGTCTACGTCACATTCTGCACTGGTTGTATTTATGAACACGCTTTAGTTTTTTCTATGATGGTTATTTGTGATGAACTTTTTTTCCTATATACCTTATTTCAATAAAAATTCCTCTACTCTTTTCGAAAGGTGCCATGGGATCTTTTAAGGAAAGCTATCATAATAATAGGTTCCCCATCCCGCAAAGCCTTATCCCCTTCCATTAGGGGTCTCACAAAGAAAACACTTTTTTTCAGGTGTTTTAACTTACAGTATTTTGTTTTTAAAAAGTCGAGGATTCTGCAAAATGGCGCACGCTGCGCAGTTCCATTTCAAGGCGGTCACGGCACTGCACCACTCAGCTTCGGTACAAGTGTACTGAGGCTGAGCGGTGCCTTGAAATGGAACCGCTCATCATGCGCCATTTTGCGGAACAGAAACACAGAAGTTGACGGCAGATAAGGACTGTAAGGCCCATCCAGTCTGCTCATTTTTTCTACCTTATGAATGTGCCATAGGCCTTTACTCTGTCAATGGCCTATTTATTCATACTCATCTGTATTGTTCCCTTATGCCTATCTCATACCTGTTTGAAACCCTGCACTGTATTCATATCCACCACTTCCTGAGGTAGGCCATTGCATGCATCCACCACCCTTTCTGTGAAAAAGCACTTCCTCACATTACCCCTTAATCGGACTCCCTCTAATCTCATGTTGTGTCCTCTTGTCCTGCTATTTTTCTTATACTGAAACATGTTAGACTCTTCCACCTTGTTAATGTCCTGAAGGTGTTCGAATGTTTTAATCATATCACCTCTCTCACTTCTTTGCTCTAGGATATACATACTGAGCTCCGTTAATCTGTCCTCATATGTTTTCTGACGCAGTCCCTGCACTATTTTGGTTGCACTTCTCTGGACTGCCTCCATTTTGTTGATGTCCTTGTGCAGGTACAGCCTCCAGTACTGCACACAATATCTTGTAAAGAGGGATTATTACCTCCCTCTTACGATTTGTGATACCCCTACTAATACACCCCAACATCCCTCTAGCCTAACCTACTGCTTTAGTGGTCTGCTTGGATGATTTCAGGTCATCTGTGATGATGATGTCCAAGTCTCTTTTTTCCCTTGTGATTGCCAGCAACTCCCCTCCCAACCTATAGGTAGCTTCAGGGTTTCTCTTCTCTATGTGCATAATCTTGCACTTCTTTGCATTAAACCCCAGTTGCCACTCTTCAGACCATTTTGCCAGGTTTTTCCAGATTTGTTCTCATTCTGCCCACCCCATCTGGATCATCTACTCTGTTGCAGATCTCAGTGTCATCTGCAAACAGGCAAACCTTACCCTCCAATCCATCTGCAATGTCACTGATGAAGATATTGAAAAGGACTGGCCCAAGGACTAATCCCTGAGGTATCCCACTTGTGACTTGCATCTCTTCTGACTGTATACCATTTATCACCACTCTCTGTTTTCTGCCTACCAACCAATTTGCCACCCAGTGGACCAACCTCTGACCCCCTCCGAGCCTACCCAGCTTATTAATCAATCTTCTATGTGGAACAGTATCGAAAGCTTTGCTGAAGTCAAGGTAGGCATCAACTGCACCCCCTTTGTTCACCACTCTGGTTACCCAGTCAAAGAAATCTATGAGATTAGTTTGACAGACCTTCCTGTTGTAAACCCATGCTGTCTTGGATACTGTGCTCCTATAGACTCCAGGTGTTGCACTATACTTTCCTAAAGGAGTGCCTCCATAATCTTGCTCACTACTGACTGGTCTGTAGTTCCCTGCCTCCTCCCTGCTACCACTCTTGTGGAGCGGGATCAAATGAGCCCCTCTCCAGTCTTCTGGGACGTCTCCTGTGCTTGGAGACTCACTAAACAGTTCTGCTAAAGGCTCTGCTAGTTCCACCCTTAGCTCCTTTAGTACCCTGGGATGTATACCATCAGGTCCTATTGCCTTGTCCACCCTGAACTTAGCGAGCTCTTGTAGGACCCTTTCTTTTGTGAAGGACTTGTGCACACCTCCCTCCCCCCCCCGTGTCCATGGTGCTCCGCTGTGGGCCCTGCCCTACCTTCTCCTCAGTAAATACTGAGCAAAAGTATTTATTTAGAATAGATGCTTTTCCTTGGTCCTCCTCTACACGCTCCCCCTTATCCCCTTTTATCTTAGCAATACTCCCTCTGGACTTTCTCCTTTCACTAATGTATCTATAGAAAGTCTTGTCCCCTTCTTTTACTGTTCATGCTAGTGTTTCCTTGGTTTGGGCCTTTGCCTGCCTTACTGCCTTCCCTGCTTCCCTTAGAGAGGTTTGGTATGCCTCCCTGCCTTCATCCCACTGCATTCCCTTATATTTCCTGAAGGTCAACCTTTTTGCTCTAATCTGTTCTGCTACTGTTTTTTGAGAACCACAGTGGTTTCCTCCTTCTTTTGCTCTTGCTTTTCTCCCTAACACAATGGGATGTTGCTTCAAGTATTGCATCCTTAATGCTTGACCACTTTACCTGTACCCCATCACCTGTATATGCTAGACATCCTCTATCTTGATTTCAGCAAGGTCTTTGACTCTGTGCCCCACAAATGGTTGATCAGGAAGTTGGCAGATCTTGGGGTTGGGGAAAAGATGACCAGATGGTTGGAAAACTGGGTAAGGGACAGAACCCAAACAGTGGTGGTGGGGGGAGAGTTATCTAGTACCAGAGAGGTAACCAGTGGGGTCCCACAGGGCTCTGTGTTGGGGCCGGTGTTGTTCAAGGTCTTCATCATGACATAGGGAATGGCATTAAGGGCAAAGTGTGCCTATTCGCGGATGACACCATGCTCTGCAGGAGAGTGGACACAGCTGAAGGCATACAGGACCTACAGGAAAATCTGGAAAACCTGAGGAGGTGGCCCTGGATCTGGCAGCTTGGCTTCAATGCCAATAAATGCAAAGGTATGCATATTGGAGCCAAGAATCCCAGGACAGAGTTCTACCTGGATGGAGTCCGAGTACCTGCATCAGTGGAGGAGGAGAAAGACTTGGGAATGATGATCACTAGTGACCTGAAGCACTCTGTGCAGTGCAAGAAAGCAGCAGCAAAGGCAGACAAGATGCTGGGATGCATATCTAGGGGGATCAGTAGTAGGAGAGAAGAGGTTATATTGCCCTTGTACAGGTCACTGGTAAGGCCGCATCTAGAGTATGGAGTTCAGTACTGGTGCCCACACCTCAAAAAGGACATTAACCAGCTGCAGCAGGTCCAGAGGAGGGCTACAAAGATGATTGTGGGTCAGCAGGGTAAGGCATATGAGGAGAGGTTGAGGGCACTGAACATGTACTCCCTGGAAGACAGGAGAGAGAGAGGGGAAATGATTGGGACCTTCAAGTACTTGAAAGGGATAAATAAGGTTGATAAGAAGAGTCTCTTTAATCTGAGTTGAAATCATAAAACTAGGGGACACAGTTTTAAGCTGGAGGGTGGGAGGTTTAGGAGGGAGGTCAGGAAGCACTTCTTCACAGAGAGGGTGGTGGACACCTGGAATGCACTGCCAGAAGAGGTCGTCTCATTGAAGACAGTGGGCAGCTTTAAGAGAGACTGGGATAGGCATAGGGGAAAGTAAGAGTCATGGGTAGGGAGGATGGGAGGAGTGGCGAGGGAGGGCAGGGACATTATCTCAAGCTGTGGACCTTGCAATACAAGCAGACTTGATAGACCAAATGGCCTTCTTCTGCTGGCTTCTATGTATGTATGTATGTATGTATATCCTGGACTTTTTAAAAACAAAATACTGTAAGTTAAAACACCTGAATAAAAGTGTTTTCTTTGTGAAACCCCTAATTGGGGGGGGGGGTAAGGTGTTGGGGATTGGGGAGCCTAGTATTATGATAGCTTTCCTTTCAAAGCAAAGTACAATGCTGCACTGCTCAGCTTCAGTACAAGTGTATTGAGGCTGAGTGATGTGCCGCCGCACTTTTCCTTGAAATGGAATAGCATAGCATGTGCCATTTCGCGGAATCCCGGACTTTTTATTCTATATAGATGTTTATCTCCTGGGCCTGCCTCCAGCTGCCCCTTCTAACTGACTCCCCCAGCCCCATCACCCCGGTATCACCAGGACTTACTCTGCCCGGTCACTGGGTGCAGAGCCTGTGAGGGGTCGGTCTTCATCCGCAGCTGGGCGTGTTTTTCCTCCGTTTTTCTCCCTTCCCCGTTGCTGGGGCACACGCGTAGGATGTGTGTATGTGCAGGCATGCACGCGTCTGCGGAAGTCCCACAGCATCCTCCATTCCATGGTGCCCACAGTCCCACACTACCCTCAGACATCCACCTGGGGGCAATCATTCGGCAGGAGTGCCAATCCTCCCTCCCTGGGAGAGGAGAGCTGTCCTCCAGATGCTCGATCCTGTCCCTCCACTGCCAACCCCTGGCGGCCCGAACTTGTTCCCGAACATGGGTCACTGGTGTGGTGCGAGGTGTGGTGTCCAGCACCTTAACCCTTAGCACCACTGGGCCGGCAATCCTGGACTTTTTTTTAAAACAAAATACTGTAAGTTAAATGAAAAAAGGTGTTTTCTTTGTGAAACCCCTAATTGGGGGTAAGGCTTTGGGGGGTGAGAAGCCTAGTATTATGATAGCTTTCCTTCAAAGTCTCCCTGAACAACCACCATGACAAGCAGACAGCACCTTGGTTTAATGTCTCACTCAAAGGGTGGCACACCCCGACAGTTCAGCACCCACTTTGCACTGCTCTTGTGTGCCAGTGTTTATGGTATGAGCCCAATCCCAGTGTGAGACTAGAACCCATGAGGACCTTCTGACCCAGAGACAGATGTGCTAAAATTGGGTCACGCTGACACCTAATTTTTTAATAATGCTGAGATTATTTCCCTGTACAGGGACAAGTTCTCAGTGATGAAGTGGTGCATTCCAGACTTCCAACAATCCTGTACATGCATTGTGAACATCATCTATGCATGTGCTCATGAACGTGGCATGCAGGGGGTGACTGGCACTTAAGTATTGGCCCACATATTTTAAAAGGGTCAAAGAGTACACCTGGGGTCAGATGGCTGCAGATGTTTCTGTAGTGCATGGGTAGCCATATGCTCCCTCCAATGTTGGAAGGACATCCTTTTGTTATTCTGCCCCTTGGAGTCACTCATTTAAGTCCAGACAGTGTCCTGTCAACGGGAACAGCATCCTCTCCTCCCCCTCTTCTGGACTGTAAAAGGCTTTGGGATGCAGTTTGTTTAAAAGGCACTACAATATATAATATCAAATTCATTTCCGTTCCTTCTCGAGTCATGGGAAAATGGGAAATTTCTGCTGAGCAGGTTGATGCTTTGACTTTTTCAAGGAACAGTACCCAGGATTCACTTCATACTATTCTACAGCATCCCCTTCCCTGATATTTGTCTAGCAGCTCCCCTTGGCACACCTCTGCACTGTATGCCTTCAAGTGACATGGGGAGGGTGCTGGGCTAACAAACTGTTTATCAGTTCACGGGCTGCTTCAATGACCCAGCAGCAGCATGTCAAACTGCCACACAGGTGACCCAGCTTTAAGAGCAAACTCAAGCTGCCGCGTCAGGAGGCAGGCCAAGCTGCAGCAGCTGCCACTTGGCAGAGTGTTGCAGTCAGGAAGGCAGGAGTTGGGCAACTGATGCTGCAGTGACTCCTGTGGTGGGCCAGGATGGCTTGTTCCTTTCATAGGCATCACTGTGTGCATCCGAGGCTGTTACAAGGCTTCGTCCATGCCAGGGATAAAATCCCACAACAGTCTATATGACAGCTGACGTCTTTGGCTACCCTGGGTCCTAGCACAACTGAAGCTGGATCCTGTCCACCTGGTGGACTGCCGGGGGCAGCCTTCCTTCTGGAGCTCCTACTCACAGAAGGGAAGCCGTGGAAGCTATTGGGGCAGCTGGGCCTGGGGGGATGCCAAGGCTTAAACAGGTTATGCCCCTAGAAGGCAACATGACTGAGGGAGAAAAAACTCTAAAAAAAAATCCAACAATCATTTCATGAGAAGTACTGTACCGTAGCCCCTCGCTATAACGAATGACGGGGGCGCCACCGAACACGTTCATTATAGCGACGTGTTTGTCATATCGAGGGACATACTGTGTCACCTGTATAAACTGAAAAAACACTGTTAAAACATTTTTCTTTAGTTTGCAAGAACTTTATTTTCAATAAGAGTTAAAAAGCATACTTTTATGATCAGAAATCTTACTTTTAATGCCAGGTACTGTATGTTAATTTTTGTTCACCGTTTCCTACCTCACTGTAGTTTCAGCGACATCTTAAAAAGCAGTTATTGCAGTTAATTTGTTCTTTACTTCAGAGAGTGATGTTAGTTTAGTTTTTGTGTAGTTTTTTGTTAGAGTTAGGTCTTTGGCATATGAAAGAATGTTGCAGAGCTGCAGTATCTTTCGTGAGTCAGCTTTCTGTGCCTGCATCCATTCTAGCCCTGCTTCCAGGCCAGAAATTGTCTACAGGTATGCTGACTTCTTCCTCATCATCTGTTTTGTATTGCTCACTGTTTGTGTCAGCACTGAAAATCTCACTGTTAGTGAGCTGCTCGTGTGCTGGAGTTGCTTCATCACTGCCCAGCCAATCATCAATTGCGTTTGGCGAGTGTTTGAGTACAATCAGATGCAGGTGTTCAGCGAGATTTTCTATCTCATGCATGTCATCGGGATTACTGTCTGGGCCCTCAACTGCTTATAGATAGTCACCAAATGTGGCACCCAGAGTAGTGCTCCAGCAATGGCTAATGGTAGCCTCTGTGACATGTGCCCATGCCTCACTAGACAAAATTGAGGCATCCTTCAGTGTAATCTTTGTTTTTTTAGAAACTCTGTCACTTGTGCACCATCAGCTGGCACCAAGTTGCTGAGTAAGCACCTTCTGTAGTTTTTCTTGAAGGTCGCTATAATGCCACCATCAAGTGGCTTGATTCTCGAGATTGTGTTTGTTGGCAGGAAGAGGGGTTTTATTCTGCCATCTCGAAAGCATAACTCTGATTCTGCAGGATAAGCAGAGTATTGCTGTAGTAGAAGAAGTGCTTTCACTGGCAACTTCTGCTTTCTGAGGTGTATTCTGACAAAGGGAATGAATGAATTGAAAAAACAGTTTCAGAACATTTCTGAAGTCATCCAGGCATTTCGACAGTGGTCATAGGTGATAGGGAGGGATGACATGTTTGCGTATCAGAAACAATGTTTTTTTTTTCATATTTTCCTATAAAGTGGTGTGGAATTTGTGGGTTCCAGTGTGGCATCTGTGCAGAACAGAAAGGTGACACAGTCTTTGCTCCTTTTAAACCCCTTGGATGTGTTCACCTTATTACGGCCAGCAAGAGTTTTTTTTTTTAAATTTATTTTGATTTAAACATTTGGTGACCGGGAACGGCACACTGATCCAAGGCTCGTCTCCAGGTGTGACCTGGGAGACAGTGAGCATGGGAATCACACACTATATATATGTATATATATATATATATATATATATATTATAGTGACACGGTGGTGCCACTAAAGTTAGGGTTGAGGAGCCATTTACATGTTAAACCCAAAATTTTGCACCTTAATAACTTTGTTACCGCTTGACTGATTTGCCTGAAATTTAGAATACATGATCAAGACACATACGCCTTGGGATCTGCTAAGTTTTGAACTGGTCACTTATACGGCTGTGGAGTTATTAAGCGCTATCTGCGTGCATGTTTACACTTTTCTGGAATTTTACGGTTGTGCCTACAGGTCGCACGGTTTGCGCGACCCATCCAAAATCTTCAGGGAACATGCGGTCGGGGTCCCCAATGTGCCTTTTAAGATTTTGTTAAAAAATATTAAACTGTTCAAAAGTTATTCAAAAAACAAGTTCCCATTATAAGTCAATGGGAAAAGTTAAAAAGTTCAACAGTGTCGCAAATGCAGTTTTTACTTTTGCAAATGGCCCTTTTACTGTCGCAAATCTGCCATTTTGTTTTCAGTTAGCGATCAGAAAAATGCTTGGCATTTAAAATTGGGACCCTCTAGCAACCTAATTCTTTTTGTATTCACCTTCACCCTGAGGATGCTAGCCATGTCTTTATTTTGGGGTAAAACACCCCAGAAATATGTTTTCATATTTCTGGAAAACTACTTTCGCAAAGTACTTTTGCACTTGAGACAGTGTCGAATGAATTTGCGAAAGCTTTCGCAAACTTCGACAGTATTTTTCTAGGCTGTGGGAAAATGACAGCAATTCTTTGGCACCCTGCTGCAAAAGAACGGTTTTGTGTTTTGGCCTGAAATTTAGAGGGAACGCAGCTGACATCTCACAGATGTGCCTTTCATTGTTTTGTTGAAAAAATATTACATGACGGTGATGTTACGGCACTCCAAAGTTGACGCTTTTTCCCATAGGATAACATTACGGCATCCGACGCATTACAGGAATCGTTTGGTGCCCTGCTGCAAAATAACGGTTTGGTCTTTTGGGCTGAAATTTGGAGGGAACACAGGCAACATTCCACAGATGTGCCTTTTTGTATTATTAATTATAATATTACAGGGAGCCAAAGTTATGGCACTCTGAACTTCTCTTTTTTTCCCATAGGATAACATTACGGTGTTCGTCGCGCATTTCAGAGCCCGTATATCGGAAACGGTGTGAGATACGGACTTTTCGTCAGAAAAATGCTTAGGCTAAGAATAAAACTAGCCAGGAAAATCATAAATCATATGACTTTTAATTTTTTTTCTACGTCATACGGTCCCTGAGATATAAGCAATTTAGTATTCCAACTCCTCATTTTCTGCTCCGAGAACCATTAGTACGCATAGATTCTTTGTACTCGCTGTCTTTCTTTATGCAGCTTTTGGTAAAAAACAGCCTGTGTGCTTACATTACTGTTACCGTTACCGTTTTAAGCAGTTCGTTTCCTGTTTCACTTACTTGTTCACGTCTACGACACCATGTGCATTACCCTTTGCGTTTTCATTTGCGCTTGCTTTTGTGCTGTTTTTCACATTTCTATCTACACTACTGTTTCTCTTTCTGTTTCGCTTTGCGTCACCATGCACATTACTATTAGCGTTTGCGGGCACAGTGTTACTCTGTAACAAGACATCATGTGGCGGGAGCTGGTTGGTGGTGTGGGCAGGGGGGGCCAAGGGGGGGCTTTCAACCCTAACACTGAATTTCCTCACTTTTGTTGGTGTGGAACAACCCTAACTAATGCATTAAACTGAGTTTTATGCCTCTAATATATATATATATATATATATATATAGTACAAGGCATTCAATACAATATTACACAATAGTAAGCATAATAAAATATTTCAATGAATACAATACAGCAAAACAGGCTATGCAGACAGACAACTGTACAATGGAATGGAGTATCAAAGATCGGAGTAGTTATAACAAGGGACAAACATTTCAAGTGCAATGAGACAACTGTACATGGTACGGAGTAACTCAAAATCAGTGTTGTTACAACAGGGGACAAACATGTCAAGTGCTAAGAGGTGTTATGGGAGCAAGTATGGAAAGGTAGGAGACAGAGCAGTGATTTGACAGAGCAGTGAGAGGAAGAGCTGCATAATAGAGGAGACTGAGTGTTCCACAGGGAGTGGAGACGATAGTAGAAAGCAGATTTGCCCATGTTTGAGGATGGAGTAGGGAGTGAGAAAGAGTGTGAGTCCCTAGAACGTAGGAAGTATGTTGGGGTTGGGGCAGGGGAGAGGAGGGAAGTAATGTATGTGAGGAGCAAATTGAACCAGAATTTGGAAATTAAGGATAGAGAGTGGATGAGATGCCAATGTGTGAGCGGAAGGAGGTTCAGAGAGGATAGTAGAGAAGTGGTGGGATCTGTATGGAGAGTTGGAGGCGAAATGACAGAAGGCATACTAGAGGGAATCAAGTTGAGAGAGTGATGTAGAGGGTGCAGCGCAGTAAACAATGTCAGCATAATCGAAGACTGGCATAATCATTTTTGTTAGAAGTTCCCTACGTATGGGGAGAGGGAGGGAGTCTGTGTTATGGTATAGTATACCAAGCTTAGAGCGGAGTTTGAGTGGCCATGTAATCAATGTGGATAGTGAAATTTAACTGTGGGTCCAGGCAGGCTACTAGATACTTGTATGAGGGGACGATCTTTAGAGGGGTGCCATCGAGATAGGTGATTGGAGGAGCATTGATAAGTTTGGCTAATCTTTGAGCATTTCCAAGAGTCATAGAGACTGTTTTGGAAGTGTTGAGCTTTTTTTTTTTTTTTTTGCAATTTCTGTTTATCTCCTCCTGTCTACCCTCAGTGCCCACTCCTTCAGGCCATTCATCCCATCTCTGGCCCCCGAACTCGAGATCTGCCCCTAGAGTGCCTTTCCTCTTTCTCCACCTGCACAGCAGGGTCTGTCCGGAATGGTGGTCTTGGATGGCTCAGAGCGGTCATCATCTAGGACTGAGAGGGTTTTCCATTTTTCTGTGGTCTCACCCTTTTCCCAGCTCCTGAGGCCTTGGCTCAAGGATGGCAAGCATCCAGAGAGGCAACGTGCTGACGCACATTCCTCCCAAGCACCTACAGATGTCCTCCCTCCCCGACTCTGTTAGGCGGAGCCGCCAATCCCTCGACAGCCCGTGTTCCCACCAGCTCTCTCAGGACGTCAGGTGCGTACAGCACCCCTGGTATCCCACCCCAGAGGGAGGAGAGCACCTGTTGGGACACTCAATCCTCCCTCCCCCTGCCGACCCGGGCTCATTCCCGAACCCGGGTCGCCGGTGTAGCACGAGGTGTGACTTCCAGCGCCTCAACCCTCAGCGCCACCGGGCTGGCTGAGGTGTTGAGCTTGAGTTGTTTAGATTGGAACTAGGATTAAACTGAGTGGAAGTCATGTTGCAGCACAGAGTTGATAGTGACTGGGTCAGGGCCAGAGGCATACAGAATGGTATCATCCACATATATATGTCTGAGGGGATGAGGAACAGGCAGATGGGAGATTGTTTCTAAATATAGAAAATAGGATGGGGCCAAGTATTGAGTCTTGAGGGACTCCAGCTAACATAGGGAGGGAGGGAGAGGAGGAGTTTGTGATTTGTACTGATTGGTATCTGTCGGTGAGATAAGATTTGAACCATTGTATGGTAGGAGGGGCAAGCCCTGCATCCTCTAGAGTGTCAGGAGACGAGGGTGGGATACAGAGTCGAATGCTTTTGCCAGGTCAATGAAGACCGCAACAGTGAAGTGGCCTTTATCAGCAGCAGATTGAATGTGACCGGCGACACAGAGAAGGAGGACATGGTGGAATGTTTTTTTCTGAAACCTGACTGGTAGGGGGATAGGTAGCTGATGGCAGAGAGGAATTCAGTCAGCCTGGATTGCACATTCTTGGAGTTTTGACGGAGTATGGAGGAGGGATATTGAGTGGTGTCACAACCTCACTCAGCAGGCCAGGCCCTCTGCTCTAGGGTTGTCAGAACCCGCTGAAGTTCTGGGTTCTGGTTCTGGTATAGAACTTTGAAAATAGTTCAAGGGTTCTAATTCTCTTCAGAACTCAAACTCTTTTGTGTTTAGGACTACAGAGAAAGAACAGAGAAAGATACTGAGAGGAGAAGAAAACGTAAATAAAAGCTCTGCCCTCCCAGCACAGCAATAATATGGTTTCCCTGCATATGCAGAAAAGAGAAACACGTTGTGCCTTTCAAATTTCTAATGCCAAACATCACAGCTCTATGTGTTTGGTATAACTGCATATGAGAAGCCTATTCTTATACTATGTCTCTCTTTCTCTCTCTCAAACATTTTAGGATGTAATTCCCAATAATTAGTTTGTTTTCTAGGCTGGCATATCCTGATTCTGAAATGTCTGAACAAAAAATGCTATTTATTTATGTTACCCCCCTACAAATGGGGGGTTTCCAAAAAGTCTTCCTTGAGCTTGCCTAAATGCTCACTGCCAGGCTGGTGTCCTGCGTTTTGGCAGTTTAATTGTGATTACCAGAGCTTGTATAGCCTCTGTGTACTGTTTCTTTAAGAGCTGCCTAATCGCAGCTTAAGTAATCTGAGAGGGAGCTCTGTTGAAAGATGTAGCTATTTACTGAAAATCATTTAGAGTGACAATGATAATGTAGTTTGTCTAACATGCTTTCTTTGTAGCAAGGACTGTTTTGTTTGTCTCCACTATCTTGGTCCTGGACTGCAAATTGGACCAAACAGTACTGGTGGGACCTAAAATGTAGCCGGACTACAGGAGCTGTCTGAATTCAAAATCTATAGGAACTCTAGTTTGGAGCTTTTTTGCGCCTTTTTTGCAACTGAAGGGGGAGCTCTTGCTTTGACTGACAGCTAAATCAACCAACCAAATCTTTTGGATCTTGGGGAAGTCCCAGGCTGCTTGCAGTTTTCAGTTAGAACTAAGCTGGAAGCTGAGCAAGAAGGAGCTGAAGTGTTTCTGAGCAGCTATCCTTGAGTGGATTCGCATGGGAGAACTCTGAAAAGGCTAGGTTTTTGGCCTGTGTGCTGGTGTGCTGCTCCTGAGAGGGAGGGAAGAGAATTATTTTGGACTAAATCCAAGTTTGTGTGACTAAAGTAAGCTACTGAAGTGGGCCAGGCTCAACCTGAAGAAAACCGAATATTTTTGCTGAATGCGATCGGCCTGTCAGGAGTTCCAGCTACCCCTAAGCTCCAGGTGTGTGTAGAGACTTTGCGATTGTGCCCGGGGAGCGCTTTGCCTGGTACAGTAGAATTCCCGCACTTGTAAATGTGCTATGAGCTGCTAGTGGGTTGTGAGTTAGTTCCCCACTGTGTGAACTGTGTTCTGCTTGCTGGAAGCTGTTCCAGCCCAAAACGGACTGCTTCCGAACTTGTCTCCATGCGGTCTGGGCTTTGCCAGACTGGCCCAGCCAGACTAACCACTGCACAGAGAAGCCATCGACGAGAGACCTGCCTGGGCATCAGCCCCCTGCTCCACGCTTGAACAGGAACGACATCTCTGCGGCTTGTGTGGGCCCCGCTTCTCTTGGCATTCCAGATCAACCACCTGCAGTCTCGATTTTCGTCCAGCCTGTGTCCAGTCTTGGGTATCGTGAGTAAATACCAGGGTAACTCCCTACTACAACAGCTTAATCCGAGTGTGTCATCTGATTGTCTTGTTGCTTCGTTTCCTTTACGAACTGAGCCCTCTGACTCTGGATTACAAATATTGGGTACTGTGCATGCTGTGTTTTCCATCACAGGGCCCCAACCAGCTGCAACCCCGGGCAACTGACCTGGCTAGCCCATCTCTTCTCCACCTGGGTACCCAGAGGTGGACTGTGTGGGGGGACTCAAAGCATGCATAACTGCTTGATTGATATAACCTTTAAGCTAATTAACCTGATTTTGCCCCTCCCTTGTTCAAGTCCCTGAATAAATCAGATCTAACTTTTTCTGCATGTAATCTGACTGTGGTTCCAGTTTGTGCTCAAAGTACTGTACTGTTGCTATTTGCTGTGCTTAGCCTTGTTTTACAGGGGGTCTCCAGGGTCAGAGCCAGAGGAACCAGCCCTGGTGGTAAGTGCAAACAGTGTGGGTATTTGTGTGGTGTATCAGGGGTATTGTGAAAGTGATTATTGTACAGTGTTCAGGCCACCAGAGGGGAAAGAGGGGGGTTACAGAGTCCCAGATGGCTGTGCCCAGGTTAGCTTGACCATTACCAACCCTGACCTCCGGGTGGAGGCACCCGTTTCAGAACTCAGGCCCCTTAACCTGCTACTAGTCAAGCAGGCAGGGGTAGTAGCCCTTGGGATAGCACCACCTAGGGGTTACATTTAGTAATTAGAACCCTTAATACTCAGAATCTATGGGTGTTCTAGTTCTAAATTAGAACTCGAACCATTGGGTTCTAAAAGGGTTCTAACCTTTTTAGAACTAGTTCTGACAGCTCTACTCTGCTCCCACAGTGCCAACCTCCGAGCGCAGTATTGTGAACTGGGTAACAGAACAGGGAAACCCTCCTATCTGTTTTGTGGGTCTGAATCACCTTTGGTCTCAAGTTCTGGAGGGATTCAAACTGTGAACCTTCTGCTAGTGTACCCAAATGTACAGGCTCAGATAATTCTGCAAAATGCTGCTCATATAAGTATGGCTCTAGCTTCTTTAGGGCCCACACTATGGCAAGACACTCCTTTTCCACAGTAGAGTACGCCTGCTCCCTAGGAAGTAACTTTTTACTCAGGTATGCTACCGGGTGATCTTTCCCTTGGTTGGATGTCTGGCTCAGTACTGCTCCAATACCCATGTCTAAGGCGTCAGTCTGAACTATAAAGGGTTTGCTATAGTCAGGAATTGTCAAAACAGGAACACTGCACAGTGCCTCCTTCAATCTGGTAAAGGCTTCCTCACAGGCTGGTCCCCAGGTAATTTTCTTTGGCATCCTTTTCTTTACCAGGTCAGATAGGGGAGCAGCCAGGGCACTGTAATTTGGTACAAATTTCCTATAGTACCCTGCTGTCCCTAGAAATCTCATGACCTGCTTCTGCATTTCTGGTCTGGGCTACACCTGGATCACCTCTATTTTCATTTGGTTAGGACAGAGCTGTCCCCGGCCTACCACATGCCCGAGGTATGCCACTTCTCCCATGGCCACCTGGCACTTCTCAGCTTTGACAGTGAGCCCGGCCCTCTGTATCCTGCCCAGCACTTCCCTAAGGTGGGACAGATGTTCCTCCCAGCTGGCACTAAAGATGGCAGTGTCATCCAGGTCTGCCATGGCGTACTCCTCAGCACCATTTAACACCTGGTTCACCAACCTTTGGAAAGTGGCCGGGACGTTCTTCATTCCGAAAGGCATTACTTTAAATTCAAATAAGCCTATCGGAGTGATGAAGGCTGACCTCTCCCTAGCTCTGTCTGTTAACTCTACCTGCCAATACCCCTTGGTCAGGTCAATAGTCGTAAGGTAGGTCGCCCCTCCCAACTTGGCCAGGAGTTCATCCGTCTGAGGCATTGGGTGGGTGTCTGACTTTGTGACTGCATTCAGTCCATGATAGTCCACACAGAAATGAGTAGAGCCATCTGGCTTGGGCACAAGGACTACGGGTGAGGCCCAGGGGCTGTGGGATCTCTGGATTAACCCTAAATCCAACATCTCCTCCACTTCCCTCCTAATGTCCTTTTGGATGTCTGTGTCCCTGTCTCCACATCATGCATTGCTAAGGGGGTTAGTCCAGGCTTGGCACTAAACAATGGGGCAAAGCCTGTTAAAACCTCCCTTACTTCCTGGATCTTGTCCAGGGCCAGCTGGGGAGACAATTTAACTGCCTCCACAGAGGACTACTGCTTGCTTTCTTCCAGCAAGTCCAGAAGGGTGTCTCCTTCATCCATCCACTCCCCAGGACTACATACTGCAAACACCATGTCAGCCCTATTAGCATATTGCTTCATCATGTTGACATGGTACATCCTTTCTGTATGTCTTCTGTCAGGTAACTCTATGATATAGTTCATGTCATTTACCTTCCTAACTACTTTGTATGGTCCTGCCCACTCAGTCTGCAGCTTGTCTTTCTAGACCGGAATAAGGACCATGACTTCCTGACTCACCATGTATGAGTGAGCTCTGGCTCTGTGGTCATACCACACTTTTTGTTTCTGTTGGGCAGTTGCCAGGTTGCTCTGGGCTGTCCCCATAAGCTCTTCATCCTTTCCCTAAACCTAAGGATGTAGTCCACTATGGGAGTTCCCTGGGTGGTATGCTTACCTTCCTAGTCCTCCTGGATCAAGTCTAGGGGCCCACGTAGCCGGCGTCCATGTAAGAGTTCAAAGGGGGAAAATCCTGTCGACTCTTGGAGCACCTCCCTGTATGCAAACAACAGGTGGGGAAGGTATTTCTCCCAGTCCCACCCATGCTGTTCAGCAAACGCCTGGAGCATTGACTTCAGGGTACCATTAAATCTTTCCACAAGCCCACTAGCTTGTGGGTTATATGATGTCGTGCATCTCTGCACCACCCCACACTTCTCCCACAAACATTTCATCAGGTCCGAGATGAAGGAATCCCCTCAATCGGTGATAACCTCCTGAGGAAACCCAACACGGGAGAAAATCCCAAGTAAGGCATCTGTCACTTTATCTGTCCTCAGTGAGGATAGGGCGACTGCCTCGGAGTACCAGGTGGTATAATCCACCACAGTCAGGATGAATCTTTTCCCTGAGGAGCTGGGGGTATTTAAATGCCCTACAATATCCATTCCCACCCTCTGGAATGGCTCCTCCACTATGGGCAATGGAATTAGGGCAGCTTGGGTTTTCTTGCCTGCCTTCCCTATTTCTTGGCACCGGTGACAAGACCTGCAATACTCCTTCACCTGCTGGGTGAAGTTGGGCCAATAGAATTTCTGGGCCAACCGCTGTGTAGTGCGTGCGATTCCCAAATGACCAGACAAGGGAATATCATGTGCAATCTTGAGCAACTGCTCTCGATACCCCTGGGGAACGACAAGCTGCCTGCCTATCACCCCTCCCTCTGTCTGCACAGCCTGAGTATACATCAGTCCATTTTCCCAATAAACCTTATGTTTACCGTCACCTCCTTGTGCTCCATCACAGTCTGCCCAAGCCCTCAGCTTCTCTAGACTAGTGCCACTTTTCTGAGCAGCTGCAAACTCCTTACACATTCCCAAGGTATGGGACAGGTCCCCTTCAGTCTCTAAACTAGGGTCCCTAGCACTAGCATCAGGGCACGCAGTATCACTGTCATTCCTAACCCTCTGACTATGGGTCACCCCTCCCTCTTTGGAGTAACCCTCTGTAGCTGTGTGGTTAACTGCTACTGGGGAAATTTCTACCCCTTTTCATTAGTCTCCATATCAGGAGACACAGGCTGGGGAACCAGCCCTCCTAGTGGTGTCCACAATGGTTTCTGTGGGGTCCGGGGAACTACAATTTTCCCTTGCCACTTGGCTATGGGTAACTTCACACACCAACCCCTGTTGGAGATTGTTGCCAAGGATGACGTCCACTGCTAATGTTTTGGATACAGCCACCTGTTGCACAGTTCCCTCTGTTTCACCCCAGTCTAGAAGAACACTAGCGAGGGGCAAAGTTTTCTCCCCACCAGTAAAGTCTTGTACTGTGACATATTTATTGGGTGTAAGCTGATCAGGCTGTACCAGATCCCCTTTTACCAATGTCAGGGATGCCCCTGTATCCCTTAACCCTTGCGTCTGTACACCATTCACCACGACTGAGTGCATGTGTTCCCTCATGTTCACAGGCATGCTTCCAGGGACACACAAGTAACCCACTTCTTTCCTAGTACCATTCTGTGTATTGCTCATTCTTTTGCGACACTGTCTGGCAATATGCCCAGTTTCTTTACATACCCAACATTCATTTCTTTTTTCAGAGAAATCTTTTCTTTGAAACCTAGGACTAACTGGTTTTGATGGACGCAGTGAGGGTTTTAGCGGCCCTGAAGGTGCGCTTTTTCCTTTCTGCACTGCCACGCCCACCCCATTCGCTCTCAGAGCAGGTCTGCTCTTGGCATAGTGGTCCAAGAGTTCAGCAGCCTCTTGCACTGTTTTGGGATCTCGGTCCTCCAGCCAGGTTTTCAGCTCTGCGGCACCCAGAAAAACTGTTCTAACAGAATCACATTTTCAATTTTATCTACAGAGTTTGCTTTAATTCCTTCCCACCAACGTTTTAAAAACTGACGTTGTTTCGTGGCTAGCTCCTCATAGCTCATGTCAGGGCTTCTCCTGAGCTTACGGAATTTAGCTCTGCATGATTCAGCAGTTAATTCAAATTCTTTTAACAGTGCAGCTTTAAGTTTGCTGTAATCATTACTGTCCTCATTGTCCATTTGACCCAATGCATCCTGAACTTTCCCGGTAAGTAGCGGGGATAGCTGGAAGCTCCAGGACTCTCTAGGAATTTTAGCCTGAATACAAACTTTTTCAAAAGAATTTAAAAAGGCATCCATATCCTCCCCCTCTTTAAATTCAGCTATCAATTTGGAATTCAATTTGTTACCCTGTCCTGTAGTTCCAGTTAAACCCAAGCCACTTACCTGCTCTGGTGCTGGTGGTTGGAGTCGTAGCATCTCCAGTTCATGTCGCCTCTGGCACTCATGCTCCTCACAGTCTGCATTTCGCTGTTCACGGTCCCTCTTCTCCTCTGCAGCTCGCTGGCGCTCATGCTCCTCACAGTCAGCCTCCTGCTGCTCCCGCTCTCTCTTCTCCTGGAGCTCCAGCTCCATTCTGTGCAACTCAATCTGAGGTTCGGTCTTTTACAGTCACTGTCTCTGACTCTATGCTCTGGGTATCTGCTACCATCAGGGCATCCACGAGGTTCTGCTTGGTGGCTTTCACCTCGTACAGGACTCCTCTGTCCCTGCACAACTGCTTTAAGTAGTCTACACTGTGCCCGCTGTAGTTGGAAGCTATCTTCTTCCTTAACTACGGCTACTCTAACTTGCACTTCAGAAAAAAAATAAAACCGATAGGAACTTGACTGTAAGGCAAGTGATATAGTTCTGTGTCCTTTTAAAAAATAAATAAATCACTGCCTTGTTTTGCAAGTGAGCTGACAGTATTAAGCTGACACACTGAACAATAAAATCTTGTATTACCAAAATTATGCACACCGCTGCCAACCAATCTGGAAATTATCAGCACCACTGTCACCAAATCTGTCACAATACCACTCAGCAGGTCAGGCCCTCTGCTCCCACAGTGCCAAGCTCTGAGCGCAGTATTGTGAGCAGGGTAACAGAACAGGGTAACCCCCCTATCTGTTTTGTGGGTCCGAATCACCTTTGGTCTCAAGTTCTGGAGGGATTCAAACTGTGAACCTTCTGCTAATGTACCCAAATGTACAGACTCAGATAATTCTGCTCTTCGGGGAAATGTCAGCTATCTTTCGCCAAGGGCACCTAACCAGGTATACAAAATGAACCCTTAAAAACTCTATGAAAGACCTTAGATAAATTCTTACCTTTTCCCAGTTTGGTATACCATTAAGCTTATGAACAGTGTTGTCAAAATCTTAACCATCCATGCATCACAGGCAAAAGAATTTCGAAGACACAGGCAGTCTCTTTAAAATAAGAGGTTTACTTAGAAAATGGATAAAAAATGTAAAATTGTAACCACAAAACAATATATCACAATGCATACAATCACTTAAAAGAACAAGGTTAAAAAAAAGTGCAAATAAATTCCTATCACCATACAATTAGACTTGTCTATTTAATATATCTCTTCTAACAGTGCTTCAAGTAGATGTTGTTTCTTCAGAGTCCAACAGGAATGTCTCTGAAAATCAGCCACCGCATAGTTAAACAGTCTTTGAACCTGCCTCTTCCATGTCACCTTAGCTCCTCCTTGTAAAATATAAAAATTAATACACACAGGATGTCCCATCACTCAGGAGGCATATTAAATCTGTGACATCAGCAAAAAGTCATTTCCCCATATGACCCTTTGATCTTGAGTCTTCCTGCTTTTCTCAAAGACATCAAAGAACCTTTATGACTAACTCTGTCATATCTCACTTAGGTGTAATATGCTTCTTAACACCAGGTGAAATTAACTGTGCTTCCTGAGGATGTCGTAAAATGGATATTTTCGTTTCCTTTGGCATCAAAGCAAACTGGGACATTAATCGCCTTACAGAGATCTGCTGTTTAACATATCCTGTCCTTTGAAGTGATACCTGGGAGGGGGTCATCCCAGGAGCACAGGATTTTCTCATGACAGACAATCACACTACATTTTTATATTACAAAAATCTTAGAGCAAGCAGAACCAGCTGGCCAAGTGTCACAGGTGGTAGTTCCCGAGTAAGGTGGGATCACCTTCTTTATGGAGAGGGATGACACATGCATATTTCCAGACGTTTGGAACAACGCCCAAGGAGAAGGACTTCTCCCCCTTTATCATGTAATATGTATTTGCACTATTTATTTCTGTTTCCTTTGTCCTCACTGCCAAATAATACTTATTTGTTTAGCCTATTAACCTTACCAAGCTGCTGATATGGCTGTTCCTAGTCTTGTATCCTGTATATGACTATTGTTTCTGCCTGCACTTTGTAGTGTATATGACTGTTGACTCAGCCTGTACTTTGTAATTTCCCGGGTCGCACCTGAAAATAGGCACTCTGCTGTCTAGTGTGCTTACCTGGTTAACAAAAGCAAATAAATAAATAATGAAGGTAAGAGGGAGTTCAATTGCAGAAGCAGAAAGGCGTGGGAGACTAGGATGTAGACCATCCAGGCTGATTTGAAGTGTTGAGGGATAGGAGGGTGAGCAGTACTTTGCTGATGGAGGCAGGGGCTAGAAGGAAGCTGTACCTAGGCATGTGATGTGAGAAAGGTTTGGAGGTAGGCAGTGTAGTAGATGCGGTTGGGCCAGGGGAGGCACAGGTGGTGAAGAAGGAGTTGAGGGTGTCTGCAACCTGGATTGGATCCCTAATTTCAATGCCATTGTGTTTAAGGGTAGGGGTAGTAGACTGAGGAGATGGATTCATGATGGACTGTACAATATTCCAAAAGGAGGATGTGTGTGCAGTGTTAAGGCGATGTTTAAAGTAATCTGCCTTAGCTTTACGAATGGCCTTAGTGAAAGCATTTCTGGCTGTGTTGTTCACTTGTCTTGAACTTAGGTGTAGGGAGAACTTAAAGGCAGACCAGGCTCTGCCTCGGGCTTTGCACATGGCAGTTATAGGGGTGGTAATCCATGTGTGGTGGTGGTGCATCCTGACCCTGGCTCTTTTGAGAGGGGTGTGGTGGTCCCAGACACAGCTGAAAATATTAATGAACTGGGCTAGGGCAGTATCGACTGTGGTTGCAGAGTAAACTGGTACCCAGTTGGCATTGTGTAAGTCCGATAGGAGAGAGATAATGTCAAGTGAGGTTAGTGGGCAAGTTTCTATGTACTTTGGGGGCAGATTTGGGAAGATGTGTTTTTCTAATGCAAGAAGTGATGCAGTGGTCACGGTGGGGTCGAGGACACCCACTGAGGACATACGATGAGGGTTGGGAAGAGAGGACCCAATCAATGAGGGAGTGATTAGAGGATCGGGAGTTGTAGCGGGTAGGCTCTGTGATCAGCTGAGTGAGGTTTAGGGATTCTAATTTGGAGGCTGCGGTCTTAGATGAAGGGGACAGCCTGTTAAGGTTGTAATCCCCTAGGAGAATTAGTCCACCAGATTGAGCCAGTGGTGGGAGAGCAGAGATGCTTGCTGTTAGAGCCTCTTGACCGAGCCAAGGGGAAGCATAGACTACCCCCGACAGAAGTGGGGAGAGTATGGGGAAGGAAGAAATTAGCTAGTATTAGTTCATGGGATCTTAGGCAGGATTCCTTTTTTGTTACCGAATAACACAGTTACATCCGGGAGGCACCACCAGAACAGATCTGTTCCATCAGCATTGTAAATCTATTCTGGCAGGAACCCCCTACTCACAATGAACTCCTTCAGTTTGGGCAAGAATTCTGCTGCAGCCACACCATCACAGGAGTGCTGTTCTCCCCGTGATACAGACATGCCTGATACCGTGTCTGCGCCAGAATCTCCATTACCACCCACAGGATGATTTGAATGTTGTGTCTGTGCCATGGATCTCTCGAGCGAACTGCTCTGCTTTTTCTTTCACAACTGGTCCAGACACCAGCACTCCATTTATACATTGTTGTGTAAATGAAAGTTGGGTGGCTTGATCAATTTCACCCTTGTCTGAGCATCTCAGTTTTTCCCATGACAGGCCATCAAGTCTCACTAAACTCATTTGCAAACTCCCTTAAGGACTCCTCTTGTTTGCACTAAGTGCAGATAGTGGACTTTGAATAGTCCGTCTCCTGTGATATCTTGGATAAGCATTTGACACTTTTTTTTTTACATGTAGTTTCTGGGGTTTTGCAGGTTTTCTCCCAATCCCTACACCCACGTGTCCCTGATGTAGCGTGTGCATGTGGAGGCACATGCGTGCACGCCACTTTAGGATGCCTCTCCCTTTCAGTTGCACAGTTGATCACCTGCGCCGGCACTGAATCACCATTCGGTGACGGTGGGACTATGGGGGGGGGTGGCGACCCCACCCCTTACCCAGGAGAGGAGAGCCAATACCCAATCCTGCTCCCACCCTCCCCCCTCCATGCCAGAACCCCGGTAACCCGAGGTTGTTCCCGAACCTGGGTAGCCGGCATAGCATGAGGTGTGGCGCCCAGCGCCTCAACCCTCAGTGCCACTGGGCTGGCCTTAAGCATTCGCCACTTTTAAGTCAGTCGAGTATAGCGAGCTCTGTATGTACAGTGTAGCCTGATCTCTTCACTGTGACTGAGTATTGTACTATAATCTATGGTGAGATTTACTTCTCGCATTATAATGTTACCACTCACCCGACTACAAATATTAATTATAGTAGCAGTAGTTGCTGGTACTAATCCTATTACCTTGATTGACACTGACAATCAGCCACGTTAACGAGACAGTTGATGTCAGTCTGATCATGGGAGCCAACACCAGCGTTTGTTATAGCCAGGAATTCACTATAGTGGGGTTTGCTATAGGGAGGGGCTATTGTATTTCAAAAACCTACCCCCATCCCCCTCCTTACGTTTGAGCTCACCAGGCATCACCCTTGCAATGGCAATGAGGGTGCGCGAGTTGCTGCTTTCACAGTCAACACCAATGCCCCTACATGTTCAGAGGGTATGGGGGGGGGTGAGCAAATGTCAAGCATCATGTGACCTCCCGCCCTAACAGCCACACATCTGACCTCCATGGTATGCATGGCTCCCAACCAGATGCAGCGGTCTATTTGGGGCTTGAACCCAAAACTAAAATCCAGGCAGCAGCATATCACTGGGCCAGCATAAGCAACCTTCTTATCTTGTAACAACTGCCAAAAATCCAAGACGTGTGCTATACCATTCTGTGGGATTCTGGGATCTTCCATTTACACAGCATTTTGAAGACAGGATTTGAAATATCATAAGTGGGAATAGGTGAAAATTGAAATTCATCCAGAACCTGAATACACCTGGAACCAGAACAATTCTGGTTTTCCTTTTGGCATGACCTCCAACCTGCCAGATTGCCAACCCCCTGGAATGGCTCCAACCCACTGGAATGGCATCACCCGCTGGAATAGCATGACCACTGACCCACCAGAATGGCATGAACCTGACCTGCTGCAATGCATACCAACCAGTGAGAATGACTCCCACTTCTCTGTCCCACCAGAGTGCCACCTGATTTACCAGAATGTTCCCCAAAGGTGGGCATGTCAACAGGTTGAGAGGCCATTCAGTCAGGTCTGGGAGCCATTCCGGCTGGTTGAGTGGGCACTATGGTGGCTGTGGGGGCCATGTTAGTGGCAAATCGAGTGGCTTGAGTGGCCATTCTGGTGAGTATGGTTTCTATTCTGGTGGGTCTGTGGACAATTTTGGTGGGTTGGGTGGGCATTCCAGCAGGTCAGGGCAGTTCTAGTGTGTCGGGTGGGCATTTCAGTGGGTTGGGGGTCAAACAGAAGTCTGTAAGCACTCCAGTTCTCTGCACATTCCAGTGCCATCTTTTAATTCATCAAAAGTGTTTTTAGGTTTGATTAAATTTGGACCACAACACAGAATGATTAGAAAATAATGTTAGACTTGCTTGGAATTTAAAAAAAAATATCATAAATGCAAGGGAAAAAACACTGATAAGAATATTAGTAACTGAAACAGAAAAAGAAGATCGGAAAACTTTGCAAGGATTTTTTTTTTTACTCAGTTCTCTTCCAGGAGTAAAATCGTTAGCTTAGTATATCTGAAGAGCTACAAGAGAGCATGACTCATTCATTTAACAGCCCAGCTCATGTGCTGGGGTTCTCTTCCCTATACAGTGGCTCTTTTAAGCACATTACCTGCACCCTTTAATCAGGCACATCCATAAAGGCAATTAGGCGCCTGTGGTGAGCAAATGTAATGAGGGCTGATTTCATGCCTAAAGAATGCATTAATGCTGATTTGCCTGGTCCTGTGTTTTTCTATTAACAGGGGTCAGAGCAGCAGTTTCAATACCTCACTGGAAGTGGAGCCATGACTAAACAATGCAAATACACCCTTCAGCTGCTCAGAGCAACAAGAGCTGACCACAGGCAACATTCTGGCGCAGCCAACATGTGACACAGGTTAAAAACAGACGGGATCCAACACTCGACTACTGAAATGGCACTTCAGTAAGCTCCATATTATGGTACAACTATTCAATGCTTTATTGTAGATTTAAAGTGCAAATATGAGCCCCTCAGAAAGGCCCACCGGAGCCCCCCAGTGTTTTGCGCCACAAGCTCCCAGTGCTTTGTCATGGTAGCTGGCCCCCTCTTTTGCCCACCAAATTTGTGGCAGGCTCATTCACCATACAAGTTTAAAGTGATATACAGTGCAAAGTGGCCAGTGCTAAAAAAGTTAAAAGCATTTCACAACATAATTTACTTCCGGACAATACAATGAATACGCTATGGAAAAATATAATCCAAGCTTCATGCTATGCGTTTCATTTTTTCAATTGTCCTTACTTGCGTGGAGGTCTGAGTCTCAGTATAACCTGAAAAACAGAGGGTCATGCTGCAATCACAGTAGAGGTGCTAGCTCTGTCTAGTCATTCATGCCAGGCCAGGTGAGTGCCCCCAAGTGGTAAATCTCAAAAGCCTCCCTCATTGCCAGCCTTTTCGGTATGCCCCCCCAACCGACTCAGACTGACTCTCTCCATTCCTAGGAACCTGGAAGCATGTTCCTCTGGGTTTACTATGCCCTCTAAATGTACAGCAAGAGCCGATCTAGTATTTCCTGCCTGGATGGCCCTGATATGCTCCCCTATCCAGTCCTTAAACCTTTTTTTGTACGGCCCACATAATATGCCCCACACTGGCAGCTAGCCAGATAGACAATGTAACAGAAAGTAGTTTATTAGATTGTGCATATGCGGTATACTGAAGTACATTAATACTGTATTTATAGTGCCACCCTGTGGTTCTCCAAGTGTACTGCATCTCTAGAGACTGTTGAGAGTGTTAACCAATCAGAGCAGGTTTTATAATAAAGTGCATTCCTAGCTCCCTGAAGTGTTTGTTTATTGTTCTAGAAATTACTACCTTTGAGCCAGAGGCTCTTTTCCAAAGGTTCCACGTCAATTAGGTACAGTACAAAAGGTTACATAGATAACACAACAATTTGTGTTGTATCAAGAGCCAGAAAACATATACAAATACATAGCAAATCACTTGTGCAAAAGGACATGAGATATCAATAATCACATTATTATTACAAGAAAGAGGTCATGCCAGATTAGGAGAAACAAATCGGGAAAAAGTCCCGAACAGAGAGGGTAAGGGAAAGGTGTGGGGAGCAGACAATAGCAGGAGAAAAGGTTTCCCAAACATGTCTTTGTCAAATAACGGAACAGGGTGGGTAGTGAGAAAATAGGAGGTTTAATCAGGGAAGTCACAGGAGCTGGAGGTGGCAAGGTGAGAGAAAAGCCTTGATTTGAAAGTACCTAGAGAGGTGGAGGCAGTAATAGGAGTGCTGAGGGCATTTAGCCAGCTGGGGGCACGATAGGCAAATGATCTTTGACCCTGAGAAGTCCGGCATCGGGGGACTTGGAGAGGCTGATGTTCTGATCTTCTGGTAAAACGGGTGCTAGCACTCGGGCATAACAGGTCTTGGATATAAGGTGGAGTGAGGCCCAGGGTGGATTTTTTCGCCATCAGGCAGGTAAGGTACTTTATCCGGTTTGAGAGTTGCAACCGACCTGAGTCAGCATAGAGTTCACATGTGTGAGTACGTCGATGTGCACCAGTGAGCAGACGAAAGGCCTTATTTAGGGATGTTGTAATGCGACTAAGTGCTGTAGTAGTGGCAGATCCGTATATAACTAAGCCATAGTCAACGATTGAGATGATAGAGGATTGGATGGCAATCCTCAGTGCAGGATGGGTAAGGAGCTGTCGGTTCCGATACAGAATCCCAAATCGCTGATTGATAGTTTTTGCTGTACTATCAATGTGAGTTGCAAAGGTTAGGCCTTGATCAAAGTTGATTCCAAGATATTTGAAAATTGGCACTTGTTCAAGGGTATTTCCCAGGTATGTATTAATGGTGAGTGGGACTTGCCATTTCTTGTTTTGCGGGTTAGAGAAGAGCATGGATTTAGTTTTTTTGTGGTTTAGAACCAGCTTATGTTCAAGGAACCACATCTCAACTTTGGAAAAAGCATGCTGAAGGTTGAGGCGTAAGAGTTTCGGATCTTTATGAGTGGCAAGAATCACGGCATCGTCGGCATAGAGGATTATTTGTTCAGGGCAGGATTTGGGGAGGAAGTTTAGGAAAAGTGTGTGTACTGACTCGTGACTCCAAGACACACAACACTAGTCCTATCAAAATTTATATAATTTTTAATGTGGACCGTACTACCGGTTTTAGGGTTTAGGAAGGTGGATGTGTTAGTCACTACTGCACAATATTTGCACCTGCCACATCTCCTTGTTCCAGCTGGCAATGATGGCAGCCATGTGCCTTTTTTTCATGTGGCATATGTTGCACGCTATGTACCAGGGTGGTTTTGAGGGTTCTCACTCTACGGTACACTATTCTGGGTGGCTTCTCAAAGTAGTCTTTTAATTTGGGCTCAGCCTTCAGTATGTCCCTATTTTTTCTAATTATCTGTTCTACCACCTTTGTGTCCGTGGAGTGTGTAGTAAGGAAACTGAATCTATTTAAGGTCACTCTCATCCCTCTCCCTTTGGGTAAGCAAAGTCTCTGTAGGCATACCTTCCACCTTCCTCTGTGCCCTCTCCACCACCTCTGTGCCATACCCCCCATCCAAAAATCTTTTTCATGTCTGCCGATTCTCTTTCAGAATCTTTCTGGTGGCTACAATAACGTATTATGCACATTAGTTGACCTTTGGATATGTTTTTTACAGTGTGGCGGGGGTGACAACTTGTGCCATGCAGCAAGGCATTGCGATCAGATGGTTTGTGAAACGGTAATCCTTTTTGTTTTTTATGCTTCCTTCTCTCCAGCCCCTACTGTATTCTCAGGACCCACCAGCCACCTCCTGATCCTCCTGTCTCCCCAGCCATGGTCACCTACCTCCATGGAGCCGTGCATGTGCAAAGTTGGGGTAGAGGGGAATTTACCACCCAAACTTCTGTGTATCATCAGGTGGTGCCATGCAGTGTGGAGGCGGGGACCTGGGATGTACCACAGTCATCACTGCAGAGGTGCTGAGTCCATTTTTCCTTGTTCTCTCATCCCCTGGGGATGTCGCATACATAGACATCAAGGTGAGCTCGCACACGCTATGTGTGTGTCCTGCCCGTCTGCATCAGCAATGTGGTCCCCACCTTCTCCTTGGTCCTCCAGCCATACTACTGCCTGTGGTTACCCAGATGGCAGTCTCATGGTGGAGGATGGAACCAAGGGTCCCCTGGGATGCTCAGTCTCCCCCTCCTCAGCCCAGCCTCTGACAACGTGAGCTCAAGTTGCCGGCATCATAAGCGATAGCGCTACTGCTGCGCCAAAGGACCCCTGACAGGGTAGTCCTTATTCCACCATCTGTTTCCTTTTTGATTATCAGATCAAGATAAGTTATCTCCTGTTTGCTCCAACTGATAGCAAATCTAAAACCTGGTGCTTGGTTTTCCAAATAGTTTTTAAATTCCACAAGTTCTGTTTCTGACCCCCGACACACCATAATGCATTCACCAATAAAACACCTTCACATATCAGTATGGTGGAGAAAAGGATTGGTCTCAGCATAAATTACCTCATCCTCCCACATACTCGTAACCAAATTTGTGTAGTTGGGGGCAACTGTAGCCCCCATCACCATGCCACTCTGCTGGATAATACATTACATTCTAGTACACACTTTGCCATATCAACAAGCATGTCAGTGGGGGGGGGGGGTGTTATCCCCACCTTCTCCACCTCATGTTCTTGGAGCCATAATCATTGGGGCATATTAGTATACAGTCTTTCCACATTGAGGGTCAGCAGCAAGCTGATGCCCTTGATGTGGATATCATTAAGAATGTTAACTACATCACAAGTATCTGTAGATAATAGCGCAAATTGGCCACCAAGGGTTTAATCTGGCAGTCAATGCATTGGAATTGGGGTTCTGTTAAACTACCTATCCCCAATATGATAGGTCTGCCGGGGAGGTGGGGGGCATGCTGTGCAAAGTTTTATGCACTTTTGGTAGGGTATATATTACTGGATGGATAGGGTGATCAAGTCACAAAAAAATCTCTGGTTTTGTCATCTATGCCCGCAGACATGCATGCATATTGAATAGGGGCATCCATCTTCTTTTTCAAATACACTGTTGAGTCGGATGATATTTCTGCACACTCTAGGGTCCTTAAGTTGTGTCTCAACTTCACCTATATAGGCATTAGTGTCCTTTGGCTTGACACTGCTTCCCTTGTCCATGGGCTTGATGGTCAGGGCAGCATTTTCAGAGAGTTCTTTCAGGGCAGCCCATTCTTCCGTGGCCAAATTGATAAAAGTACTTTGCTTCTTGCTGTTGTGTTATCTCTCCAAATCAAACTCACATACCTTGTTGAAGATGTAGACGGTGTTACTCATCGGGGGCAAAAGGTAAAGGGTCTTGTGATGTGACACAGATGCACACCTGCCCACAAACACACAGAGTCACAAAAATATAGACACAGACCCCCCCATACACATATGTAAGCAATAATTCATGACAGGATTTGTGATACATGTCCCCAGTCCCAGGGATGTGGTGAGGCATGAGGCTGAAGGCCGTGTGGCCTTACATCCCTGGGAAGTGCAATGCAAATGGAAAAGCGAATACCCTGGAATACATTACTGCACTTATAAAATGTCTTATTGCCATTTGCTTTCTTAAAAAATGAGGCTTGGCACCATACCGTACATAAAAAAAAGTCTTAATTTTCACCCAAGTTATATTTATTACATGGTGCTAAGCAACCCAAATTGCAGAGTTTTTCTACATTTTGTGCTAAGTGATTAGGATCTAATTCACGCCTATTGAAAATGTTTAATTTCAGGTAATTGATGCCATTTCATTTTCACACATTTGTCACATTGTGAGAAAACAATAGAACATTTTTTTTCCAGTAAAAATAAGTCATTCTATAGTATTTTACTGCATGACCACTTGACATGTTTGAGCCAACAAAGTTACCGTATTTGTTCTTGCTACTTTATAAATATACACACAAGCACAAGCAATGTCATATTTTTTGTACATGTTGGTCTTACCTTTAGGTCAGTACCTCTTGCCATCTAAGTGCTTCTGAACTGCGTCTAGCCACATTGGCATTCCTCCAGGTCTTGCCTACTGTCAGACCACCTCCAGCTTGCTCCCTGGGGTGGGTTCCATAGAATTTGTTGGCAGATAAGAACCGCTTGGCCCACCCAGTCTGCCCAATTTGACCCTGACTGTACTGTCACTGCAGATCCTACCTGATGTCCAGCTACTCCCCCCCCACACTTTCCTAAAAAGATTACTTTGTGCCTATCCCATGCATGCTTGAAGCCCACCACTGTTTTCACCCACACCACCTCCACTGGAAGACTGTTTTAGGTGTCACACCACTCTTTCGGTGAAGAACTACTTCCTCACATTCCTACTAAATTTCCCCTTTCTAGCTTCAGTGCATGTCCTGTTGTTCTTGTGTATCTTCTTCTTCTCTGAAAAATACTCCTTTCCTGTACCTTATTAACCCCTGTGAGGTACTTATGGGTCTCTGTCATGTCCCCCCTCTTGCTTCTCTCTTCCAGGATGTAGCTATTGAGATTCCTCAGTCTTTCCTTAAGGGACTTATGATGCAGCCCTTGCACCATTTTAGTTGCCCTCCGCTGGACAGCCTCTACCCTGTCTGTGTCCTTCCTGAGATGTGGTCTCCAGAACTGGACGCAGTTCTGCAGGTGAAGTCTCACCAATGATCAATACAATGGTGACACCACCTCTCTCCTTCTGTTGATGATTCTCCTTCCCATGCACTCCAGCATCCCGCTGGCCCTGCCTACTGCCTTGTCACACTGCCCGGCCACCTTGAGGCCATCAGATATGATTTGACACTTTTATTGCATTAGATCCCAGCTGCCATGCCCTTGACCACTGCTCCAGTTTTCTCAGGTCTCTGCTAATTATCTACACCCCCTCCAGAGTACCTAACCTATTGCAGATGTTAGTGTCATCTGCAAAGAGGCATACATTCCCCTTCTAGCTCTTCTGCAATGTCACTTATGAAGACATTGAAGAGGACTGGTCTCAGTACTGAGTCCTGAGGTACCCTGCTCATCACTCCTTCATCATTCGAGTGAGTGCCATTTACCACTACTCCCTATCACCTATCCATCAACCAGTTCCATACCCAGTTTACCACCATGGGTCCCACCCCCCAACTGCCCAGCTTCCTTATCAGCCACCTATGTGGTACGGTGTGAAAGGCCTCACAGAAGTCCAGATAATCCATGCCCACTGCCCCACTTTGATCTATTTCCCTCGTTATCCAGTCTAATAAATTGATCAGGTTCATCTGATATGACCCCCCATGAATCCATGCTGCCTCAGGTCTTGTAACCTGCTGGATTAAAGATGCTCCACTAGCCTTTCTTTTATTGGTGTCTCCAGTAACCTCCCCACCATAGACATAAACCTGACTGGCTTATAGTTACCAGCCTCCTCCCTGCTGCAGCTTTTATGAAGCAGGACTACATCTGCCCTCCTCCAGTCCTCTGAAACCAGTGTTATTTTCAGTGAGTTATTGAACGGGGCTGTCAGAGACGCAGCCAGTACCTCCCTGAGCTACCCCAGCACCCTTGGGGGTAACTCCTCTGTCCCCATAACCTTAACCACTTTCAGATTCTACAAATCCTCTTCAGACTCTTTTTTCGGTGAATGGACTGGTGTCCGCCCCCAGTATTCCTGCTGTTTACGTGGTCAGCCCCTCTCCTCAACTGTGAAGGCTGAGCAGAAGTATCTGGTCAGGATGTCTTATTATTCCTGATCCTCCTTTGCACAGTCTCCCCCTGCCCTTCTTAACCTCACAGTCCTTCCCCATGTCTTCCTCTTTTCACTTATGTATCTGAAGAAGGTCTTGTCCCCTTCACCTATCCCTTTAGCTGTCCTTTCCTATTTGCACCTTTGCACCTCTCCCCACTTTCTCTGCTTCCCAGTGCTTTTCCTGGTCCCCCACCATATCCTCTTCCCTCTGCATTACCTTGTACCTTCTGAATGACTCCCCTTTAGCGTTTACCTTCACAGTCACTTCCCTCGAGTACTATAGTGGTCTCTCTTTTCCTCCTGTTCCTGCTCAGTTCTTTTGTTCAGAGGTTTGCTGCATTCACTATGCCATCCCTTCATTTGGCCCACTGTTCCTCCACCCAACTCAGCACCCCCCCTTCCCCCAGTTAGGTCGTCACTGAGGCATTCATCCATTATTTTTAATCTACTTTCCTGAAGTCCAGGATCCTCGTCCTTGTGTGGTGTGCCCCTGCTGCCTTTCTTATGTGAAACCACACTGTATGGTGATCACTGGTCCCCAGGTGGCATCCCACCTTGATGTCTGCAATACAGTCCCTGTTTGTGAGCACAAGGTCCAGTATTGCTCCATCTCGGGTGGGCTCCCTGACTAGTTACCTGAGAACCACCACCTGCATGGAGTCCCCGATGGCCCTACTTCTAGCTGAGGCTGCACTTGTGAGGCTTCAATTGACATTGGGCAGACTAATGTCCCCCAGCAGCAGCATCTCTCCCTTTTATACCATCGTGCTGATGGCTTCCTCCTGTGCCTTATCCAATTCTTCACCCCATGCTGAAGGTCTGTACATCACCCCAGTTTGAATAGTGGCTCTGGCTCCTATCTCAAGGGTGACCCACAGCACCTCTAACACAGCCTTCACCCCTAGGTTCCCCTGAATTTCTGCTGCTCTGATACCCTCTTCACACACACAGCACAACTCCTCCACCCCTTCCCTCCCTGTCCTTCCTGAACTGAGTGTAGCCTGGTATGGCCATGTCCCAATCATGGCTCCCTGTGCAGAATGACTCCATAATGGCCACAAAATTCAGGTCTTCCTCCACCTTGATGGCCTCCCTCTGGATGGGTGGGTCGATGCCAGTCCACTCGCAGAAGAAAGGGTCCTGAAAGAACTCCTAAAACTCAAGGTGGACAAAGCAATGGGGCCTGATGGGATTCACCCCAGAATTCTAAAAGAAATAGAGACCTAGAGACGCCACTGATTACTCTTTTTAACAAATCATGGGAGGATGGGGTGGTACCTGAGGATTGGAGGAGGGCAGATGTGATTCCTCTTCACAAAAGTGAGAGCAAGGCAGAGGCAGGAAACCACAGACCTGTTAGTTTGACCTCAGTGGTAGGGAAAATGATGGAATCACTTCTGAAGGAAAGAACTGTTGAGCACCTAGAGGCCAGTGGGGCACAAGACCCGAGGCAGCACAGATTCACAGCAGGAAGGTCATGTCAGACATCTCTAATAGATTTCTTCGACTGGGTGACCAAAGTAGTAGATCAGGGAGGGGCTGTGGATATGGCCTACCTAGACTTTAGCAAGGCATTTGACACAGTCCCGTACAAAAGATTAATATACAAGTTAGCCAGCCTGGGTGTGGGTCCCAGGATGGTAGCCTGGATAACAAATTGGATGGCCAACAGGACGCAGAGGGTAACAGTAAACGGAGTGCACTCTGAAGAAAGGGGGGTTACTAGTAGGGTACCGCAGGATTCAGTACTGGGACCGGTCCTTCTTAATGTCTTTAAAGGAGACATTGCGGAAGGGCTGGAAGGAAAAGTATGCCTCTTTGAAGATGACACAAAGATCTGCAACAGAGTCGATACACAAGGGGGGTGGAAAGGATGAGAAGGCACTTAGCAAGGTTGGAGGAATGGTCAAAAATATGGCAGCTAAGATTCAATGCAAAAAAGTGCAAAGTAATGCATCTAGTAAAAATAAAAACAGAGGAAGAGTACACAATGGGGGGGTACTAACAACAACAAAAATGGAAAGGGACCTCAGGGTAGTCATATCAGAAGACCTCAAGGTAGGCAAGCAATGTGAGGAGGCAGTAAGGAGGGCTGGGGGGATACTGGGATGCATAGGGAGAGGCATCGCCAGTAGAAAACAAGAAGTTGTTATCCCTCTGTACAGACAGTTGGTGAGATCCCATCTGGAGTAGTGCATGCAGTTCTGGAGACACCACCTCTGCAAGGACATAGACAGGATGGAGGCAGTCCAGAGTAGGGCAACTAAAATGGTGCAGGTTCTGCAACAGAAGTCATATGAAAAGTGACTGAAAGAGCTTAATATGTTTACCCTTGAGAAAAGGAGGGAAAAGGGGGACATGATAGAAACATTAAAGTACCTCAAGGGAATCAACAAAGTCCAAGAGGGTAGCATCTTTCAGAAAAAGAGATGTGCAAGAACAAGGGGGCACAATTTGAAGATAGAGGGGGGGACGGCTCAGGGGCAACGTCAGGAAGTATTTTTTCATGGAGAGGGTGGTGGACACATGGAACCACCTTACTGAGGAGGTTGTGGGGTCAAAAACAATGGGGGAATTCAAGAATGCATGGGACAGACATAAGGCAATTATAGTGGGGGTAGGAGGAAGTAGGCTGTTGGTTAACTAGAATATGCAGCTTATCCAATAGGTAGGGAAAAGGGCAGACTAGGTGGGCCAAGCGGACCTTATCTGCCGTCAAAGTCTATGTTTCTATGTTTCCAGGTCTGGAATTTTATTTCCATGACTCCTTGCATTGGCACACATGGCTCTCCACAGCTTGCTCCCACTCTGCCTACAACCCCCCCTTCCTGCCTTTGTTGCCACTTGAAACTTCCCTCTCTCTTCTCCCCTTCACTACCCTCTTTGAGCCATGCCTCCTCATCCCCTCCTTTTCCACCTCTTGTGTTCTTGCCCCCCTTGTCTCCTGCTATCCTTCTGCTACCTTTAACTTATGCCCTGGGGGAGTTTCCTCCCCTCAGGTCTCTCTTCCTGTTGTGTCAATATGTGTGTGTGGGGGTGCAGTTTATACCTCCCTTTGTAGTATTGCCTTTGCTTTCAGCTAGTTTAAATGTCCATCAAAGTAACATCTAAACCTTCCACTGAGGACTTCCAAATGGATGCAGGCCATCACTTCTGAAGATGCCCTTATCCTTCCAGGTCGGCCCCAGTCCCCAGTGAAGCTGAACTCCTCCTCTCTGCACCATTCTTTCAACCAAGTGTTACAGGTCCTGGTGTGGAGAGCCCTATCATCCCATTAACCATAAACAGCTTGCATCTCAGTGAATGACACTGTTCATGCTACTTTACATAGACCCCTCCCCAGTTCCCTGAACTCTCCCTGTACAACCCCAGCCCTATCACTTACTAGGTCATTCATTGGACAGGGACATCCAACTCCCCATCCTGTCCTGCCACCCTAGCTATCCTTAGGATACCCTGTCGATATCTCCGAGTCGAGGCACCAGGTAGGCACCTAACCTTCCTCTTTTCACCCCTTTCTGATCCCTCTGACAACTGAGTCCCCCACCAGAAGTTGCTTTCTGCTCTGCTGGGGTCCTCTACCTCTCACCTTGGGCCCCTCCCTTCGGAGAATCCCCACATCCTTCCTTGCCACCACTACAGGTGCCTTCTAAAGGCAGTCCCATCCCACCAGAATGGTGAAGGGATTCTGTAATGGCACAGGATGGGGAATGTGTCCTTGACCCACCACCACCCCCATCCTCCCAGAGCTTACCAAGGTCCAGCCAGCCCTCCTAGGCAATCTTTGGCACAACAGTGACAGACTCAGTGGCCTCTGGGTGGTGCAGGAGGTCATTTTGATCATGGCCAGCTCAACATGGAGACTGGCTACCTCTGCCCTGAACCCAGAGAGGTGCATGTAGATGGAGCAGCATCTCAGCTTCCTGAATGTCTCCCAGAAAACTACAGCTCCACACCCATTGCACTGCACCATTCCCATGTCTGTCAATATCAGTCACTCCCTTCTGTTTTCAGAGTGTAACTTGTTCCTGCTGTTCCTTCTGCTTTCTTGCTCCTTTCCCAGCTACACTCTCTATCAGGATCTACTGTAACACCTTACCCTATATAGGGGGTTTCCTGCTTTCCTTTAAATGGTTGCAATTTCAAGGTAAAGCTCTCTCTGTATCCTCCTGCCTTTAGACTCCTCCCTTTTGATAACTTTCCCCTGTTGTCCTTCCTAAACTACTACTTTACTCTACCCCAGATAGGGTCTCTCCTATACTCCCACTTGTAGCTGTTATCTGCATGCTTTTTCCCCTGTATTTACCCACTACCTCACCACCTGTAGCTACCTATGCAGTTTCACAGTAAGCTTATTCAGATCTTTAGAGTACCTTACCTTCCCTTGTCAGTCTGACAGAGCCCCTGCTAGCCTGAGGTCACCTGCAGATGCTTGCCAATGCCTAGCCCAACAGTAGCGTCTTCCACTCCTGCTCTGTTCCACTCATGCTCTGGGACACGAACGTGATGGGACACGCTGGGCGGATGGGATTAAATACCTTGGACTGGACTTCCCGATTTGCCCTAAATGGTTGCTGCTCCTTGGACCCTAAAATAGTTATGTAACACCTGTTACACTGAGACTATAAAGAAAAAGTTAGATTCGGGTACCTTTAGATGTTAGTCATAGGGACCTGGGTTCTAGTCCTGGGGTAGGAGAGTGCTGGTAGTCAGAAAGAGGGTGTCCCCTGTAAATAAATAAAAAGAGAAAAAAAAATAGTAATTAGTAATTAAATAAAAAGGAAAATATTTATTAATAAGTAGATTATTTATTTATTTATTGAAATTTGTTAACTGGGTAAACCCACTGAGACATAGTGTCCCTTTTTCAAGGGCGACCCAGCGTTCATGACATTCAGTGTGGTCAAACAATTCACATACAGACATAGGACAGGAGTATATCTAAACGCTGTACATAGACAAGTAAGTTACAACACGTTAGAAATCACTGAAGTCCCACACATGAAATCAGATATAGACAATAGCTAGCATGTATACTTTAAAACTGACTTAAGAGAGTACAGGCCTAAAGGGGAGAGTAGGTGGGGGCAAGTTTGTGTGGGGAGAGAGGAGACATGCCACTTCTAGTTGTTTGTGGCACTTGGGCACGACTCCCTTAGCGACAAATCTACTAATGTAAGGTTGATGCAGGAAGTATACAGATTGTAGACTGCGCAGCAGGGTTAAGTGCCATTAAGGTTGTAGGCCACCTGATGTAGAAGGACCAGTGAATGTGCTGACCAGACTGTAGTAAACAGTCTGCGGCATTAATTACAGTTGCATACAGAAGGGACCGAGATGTGGGCTTTAAGAGCGGCTTTGAAGGCATTCAAGGAGTTGCAGTTAGTCACGTCCAATGGTAGGCGATTCCAGAGGGCTGGAGCAGAGGTAGCAAAGGACTTGTCACCGGCACACAATCGGGATCTTGGAACATCTAAAGCAGGGTTCTTGGATGACCATAGTTCACGACTGTGGATTTTGTAATGGAGACGCCCATTGAGGCTAGGGAAGGTCACAAGTTTAAGTGTTTTGAAAGCAAAGGGTAGGGTAGGCTAGCCTCAAGTCCTAGCCAGTCGAATAAAGCAAGTACACCACAATGGTGGTCGCGGGCATGAGCTGCCGTTACAAAGCGAGTGATCTTATGGTACAGAACTCTGTGTTTGGCAAGATCAGAGTTTCACAGAGGTTGTAGCAGGGGGGCTCCACAGAATAGGACAGGAAGGAGAGTTCCAGTGGCTACTGTCAACCTAGCTTCAATGGTTAGGTACCCTCCTAGTTTATAAAACAGTCCAATTTTTTGGGTGGATAATCTTAGTTGTCGCCTCCACATGCGTTTTCAGAGTCAACTCCCAGTCGAGAAGGAAGCCTAAATACTTTATAGACGTGGTGACCTCGAGCCTGGAGCCATTAGTGGAGGATTAAGGCTCAGTGTAAACATATTAGTAGTACTGTTGAAAGAGAGTGCTAGCAAAGGGGGGGAGAAAGAAAAGGACTGCCTTGTCCTGGTTTTCTCACACACATTCATTTTTTTTCACACTTCTGTATATAATTGGCAATGTTTTATAAAAATACTGTTACAATTTAAGAAAAAAGGTAATTTTTGCATTGGGGGCCAGTGAACTAGTAACCTGCGTGTCCTGGCAACTGTAACACAGCCTTGGTGGTTCAGTGGTTTAATTTGATCCAGCCTGGGTCTCCATATTAAGTAATCCTTGTGTAATTTATTTGTGATGGATTTCTTGATGAAAAAAATAGGAAAAGATGCAGCCTGCTGCTGTTTTAAAATAAAGTACAGAGTGGCAGCTGCGAGTGCCGGACTCGCCAACAAGGAGGAGCAGGGCGTGTGACAAGCCAAGAGTAGGCTCCACAGCTGAGCGCTAGTGCGCTTGTTGGGAATCCCCAGTGCTGCTTAGGGCGGCTGCTTGAAACTGCAACGCCGGTCACAAAACAGGTTTCAGCTTGCAACGGACTTCACAGTAGTGTGAGACACAGACCCAAACAAGGCACTCCTCTTGCAGGCAGGACAACCAGATATTCTTTCTTTACTTGTGCAGGCGACAAGCGCCAGAAGGATTATTCAGGGACTGGCTGACAAGTAAAAAAGAAGTAGATTAAACAGGCACAGCCTGAATTGGGGCTCCGAGGAGTTCCACAGTAAAGAAATGCAAGCACAGGCTGGCCTGGTGTTGCTAAGGTTGAGGTGCTGGATGCCACACCTTGTGCCATGCCGGCGACCCGAGTTCGGGAACAACCTTGGGTCGCCGGGGGTGCTGGCTGGGGGGGGGGAGGGCTGGAGCAGGATTTCTCCTCTAGGGGTGAAAATCCGCTCCTCCGTAGTCCCACACCCATCGGATGGAGGTCTGATGGGTGCACAGTTGGCAGGAGCTGCGATGCAAATCTGGGGTTGGGTGGAAGGGGTCACTGGATCGTGGCATGCGCAAGTGCCTCCGCGCACGTACGCATGTGTATGCCGTGACCCTGGAAAGAGGAGAAAATGGTAAAATAAGAGAAATTGTATATGAAAAAAAAATGCAAGCACATTGAAAAGGCTCAGTAAGGGAGCCATTTTAGAGTGGAGGAAAAGCGCTCTAAGCATTGGGGACCCATGGCAAGAACACTGTAGAAAACACATACAAGAATACACATTTTAAATAAAAGCTACAAGGGGCTAAAGTGAAGTCTTGGGAATGTAGTAAAAATTAAGTGAAGTTACAGAGATGTACAGGTTTTAAAACAGAGCTGCTTTAAAGTGAGCTCCTTATTGTAAAGCATGGCTCGGTCAGAAACTGCATGCAGGAAGAGCAGTCACGTTTAAAAGTGTGCTGTCAAGCCAATTTACGTTTATTTCATCCCAAACTCGGCAGGGTTTTATCTTTAAGTGTACTTTATCGGGAAAACTACCTTTTTTATGAACAAAGTTGAAAATATAGGAGTCACTAACCTTAGAAGGGAGAGTGGGTCCTGGAAGGCATAATCCATGCAGGCTGTTACACAGAAGATGGAGCTAAGCGTGGTAAAAAGGAGTACATAATTTTTAACAGGGAAAAACAGCAGAGGTCAGTTTACTTAAAGGAGAAATGACTATTTATGTGGAAAACTAAAGACGAAGTCACTCAGAAAAATCTTATTTAATAGTTTATTGAAAGAAAAGTTTAACCCTTAGCAACTTGGGGTTCCTGTGGAGGAATTTTAATAAAAAATATTCTGGGGAAATCTGAGACTGAGGGCTTTCTAGTCAGAAAGGCATGCAAGTGCTCTAACTGAGTGGAAAAGGTTATTTTTATGTTACAAAAATACATATAAATAAATGAGAATCCAGGCTGGCAGGAAAAGTAGCCTTAGAATCTTTAGAAAAGCAGTTAGATTTCAAAACACTATTGATTCTATTGTGGCTCATGTTGCTGCAGAAAAAAATGTGATTGGTCCTTAGCCCCTGGACTGGTCATTGTCCACTCAGTGACTGGGGATTAGCATATGCAAATGATTTGGGGGATAAAAGTAGCTGCACAGCCAGTGTGCAGGGAGTTCAAGCAGGAAGAGTGACTAGGAAGGAGGGACCCGTGCGAAGTGGATGTCCAGTCAGAAGAGGCCTGCTGTATTGACAGAGCCTGATGGGGAGAGCCCTTATTTAACTAAAGTTTAGTGTGATTATGGGAGCACCTGTATCCCAGTACAGGGTCAGTAAGGGTAGTGAGTGAGATCAGGGAAAGTATAGGTAGCTTGCTGCTTCAAGTACCTGATGACTCCAGAAGCTGTCAAGTTGTCTTCACAGAAAAAAACTGCCACAAGCAGAATTCATCGCTTCTCCAGAATTTCAACCCCACAACTGCTTGCTCCAGAGGGCCCCCAGAAAATCATCTGGATTCACAGCAGGAAGGTCATGTCAAACAAATCTAATTGATTTCTTTGACTGGGTGACCAAAGTAGTAGACCAGGGAAGGGCTGTGGACATGGCCTACTTAGACTTTAGCAAGGCATTTAACACAGTCCCGCACAAAAGATTAATAAACAAATTAGCCAGCCTGGGAGTGGGTCCCAGGGTGGTAGCCTGAGTAAAACACTGGCTGGACAACAGGACACAGTGAGTAAAAGTAAATGGAGTCCACAGTGAAGAAAGGAGGGTTACTATTGGGGTACCACAAGGTTCAGTACTGGGGCTGGTTCTTTTTAATGTCTTTATAAGTGACATTGCGGAGGGATTGGAGGGGAAGGTATGTCTCTTTGCAGATGACACAAAGAACTGCAACTGGGTTGATACACAAGGTGGAGTGGAAAAGATGAAAAGGGACTTTGCAAGGTTGGAGGGATGGTCAAATGTATGGCAGCTCAGATTCAACGCAAAGAAGTGCAAAGTAATGCACATGGGAAACAAAAACCCAGGGCAAGAGTACACAATGGGGGTGAGATACTGACAACATCAAAAATGGAAAGGAAGCTGGGGTAGTCATGTCAGATGACCTAAAGGTGGGCCAGCAATGTGAGAAGGCAGTAAAGAGGAATGGGGGATACTGGGATGCATAGGGAGAGGCATCACCAGTAGAAAACAGAAAGTTGTTGGCCCTCTGTACAGACAGTGGGTAAGACCACATCTGGAGTACTGTGTACAGTTCTGGAGACCCCATCTCTGCAAAGACATAGACAGGGTAGAGGCTGTCCAGAGGAGGGCAACCAAAATGGTTCACGGTCTGCACCAGAAAACATATGAAGAAAGACTAAAGGAGCTTAAGATGTATAGCCTCGAGGAAAGGAGGGAGAGGGGGGACATGATAGAAACTTTCAAATACCTCAAGGTAATCAACAAAGTCCAAGAGGGTAGCATCTTTCAAAAAAAGAGATGTGCAAGAACAAGGGGGCACAATTTGAAGATAGAAGGGGGGACAGCTCAGAGGTAATGTGAGGAAGTATTTCTTCACAGAGAGGGTTGTAGAAGCATGGAACCACCTTACTGAGGAGGTTGTGGGGTCAAAAACAATGGGGGAATTCAAGAATGCATGGGACAGACATAAGGCAATTCTAGTGGGGGGTAGGAGAAAGTAGTTGGTTAACTAGGATATGCAGCTTATCCGTTAGGTAGGGAAATGGGCAGACTAGGTCGGCCAAGCGGTCCTTACCTGCCGACAAATTCTATGTTTCTATCTCCAACAGCCAAAGTAATGTGGTATAGTAAGAAAAATTATTTCTTTACCTTGGAATTTATTTTCAAATGGAAAGGACACTGAACTGAACTTACTTCACCTCAATCCTTCTTCAGAAGGGACTATTGTGGGGGCCAGCCTGGTGGCGCTGAGGGTTGAGGTGCTGGGTGCCATACCTCACGCCACATCGGTGACCCGGGTTTCAGAAATGGACTCGGGTCACTCGGAAGTCGGCAGGATGAGGAAGGATTGCATGTTCATAGGCAGCTATCCTTCCTTGGGGAGGTGGGGACAGTGTGACACACTGTGAACTGACACCCAGTGGTGGCTGGGTGTTGGCACATGTGCGTCACCCAGAAGAGGGGGAGGGCACCATCCAGGGTGTATGGCTGCCTCCACGGAGACGGGGTCAGCTGCCTCACCCACTGCACGGTTCAGGTGCCATGGGGAGATGATCATGACCTGTCACGTTCGGGTCAGAGAACGAGTCTCCCTGAGGGAGGGCCGGAACTCCATGTCAGCTCTGCGGAGGCATGCTAAAAAGTATAAATTAAAAAAGGGACTATTGTCTAATTGAAGAAGGACTGAACTTTTGAAAGACTGAGGTGGGATTATGTCCTTTAAAGTTTATGTGCAAATGCTGTGAACTATATGTTACATGCCACTGTCTGAAACTGTTTTAGAAATGTATTTTATCTGCTAAAGGTATATGCAAAGAAACTGAACTGTTTTAGCCTTAGAGTCTAATTGTAAGGTAAAACTGCTGTGTGGGATACCTGGGAGGATATCTGTGATACAGGGCTCGGTAGGCTGACTAAGGTGGAATAAGGCCTGGTAGCCACTGCACGCCTGTAAGGCAATTTATGTGTATGCAGCATTGAGACCTGAGATAGAGCATAGTACTGGGAAGGCAAAGAGTGTTGGGCAAAAGGGGTAAGTGGGCTGTCTGAGTTGGGACAAGGCCTAGAAGCCATTGTACGCCCTTAAGGCCAACAAAGTGTTAACAGGTACAGTGACTAAGGCCAGGGTAGGGCCTTATCCTGGGACCACTGTGTTATCTGGAGGGCTGGTGGGTGGTGTTTACCTGCAGTCTCCAGGGGATAATAGTGGTGGGGTGGATTACCCTGCAAGGGAAAACCAAAGAAAGTGTTATTCTGTATTGCATTTTACAATTGTATTTTGTTTCTGATATTTTTTACTGCAAAGTGTGCATGTTATTTGCCACTCGTGGCTGCACGCTTTCTAGTTCCTTTAGTAGAGCTTACCTTATTTTTCTCCTCGATCCAAGTGTCAGTGCCCTTCTTTGCAGTGCCATGTTTCACATTCCTGAAGGTCTCCAGGCCAGTCCAGTGCAGCACCTTTCTCTCTTGGCAACCCTCAGCCACACCAGTTGGGGAGGTAAGGTACAGGTATTCAGGCTGTACCCATCTGGACGAGTGTGAGCAGGGGAAGGGGCAAAGAATCCAAGGACACTGCTGTACCCAAGCTATTGCACCACTGTGGTGCCCAAGTATGTTGATAACCTGATAACTCACCTTCCCTTCTGAAGCAAACTCTATGCTGCTGCAAAGGAAATAAAAGGAAACAAATCAGGTTAGATTTGCTTTAAATAGCTTTTACAGCCCCCTACTGGCCCTCACTGCTAACTCAAATGGATGCCAAAAACTTGCTCCTGGCTGAAATTTAAATCCCTGCTAGTTTCCCCTAACTGAGTGCTGTTCCCTGGACTTGCCTTTCCTTCCGAAGCCCCTCTTTTTGGCCTAGCAACATCTTAGTCAGAAGGGAAGGATAAGGATTTATACTGAGCAGCCACTGTTGGGGGAAGGGCTGACCTTTTGATACATGGTTGAGTTCAAGAGTGAGCTTGGGACTCTGCATCAGGTGTCAGCCCTGATCGCAGTAGCTGCCGCTCAGCAGGGCTAATGCTACACCGCTGGCGCCGCAGTGACCTCTGTGGTGGGCCAAGGCTGTTTGCTTGCTTCCTCCGCAGGGACATCACTGGGTGCAGTCGAGGCACACACATGGCTAACTACATGCCAAGGAGGCAGGGGCAAAAAAAAACAGGCAGAAAACTCAAGCACCATCTGTGTGATGGCCTGGGTTCCTCGCTCCTCGGGTCCTAAGGCCTGTCAGGAGTGGATATTGGCTCACGTAGTGGGCTCCTTGGGGGGAGAAAGGACAGCCCTTGCTCCTGGATCCCCCACCACAGGAGTGCGGAGGATGTCAGCAGTTGTGAAACCTGGAGAGAGTCAAGGGTTTAATAGGGTCTGAAGAGGGCCATACCCCTGGGGCCAGGATACATCATTGGTGGAGCATGACCAGGAAAGAACAATAAATTAAAAATGACTTATCCAGATAGCTAAGTTTTGTGAGTTGTCTGTTAAGCATAGACACGTTATGTTGAAATAAAGCATAAAAATAACTGTTATTCTGTGGTCTGTGTTCAATTTTACATAAAAGCAATTTTAGCCGTTCCATCAGCACAGCGGTAGCACTACCAGTCCGTAAGCGAGCCCTTGTCATCAGGGTCCAGCCAGGGTGGGGAGGACTGAGCACCCCAAGGAATTCTGTCTTCCTCCAGGGAGGGAAGGCTGCTTCCCCCACCGATACACTGTCATCTAGGTGACCATAGGTGGTAGTACAGTGGAGGAACACGATAAAGGACGGGGTTGCTGTGAATGTCGATATGCGGCACACTCCAGCGTGTGCATATTTTGATGTCACCACCTGTGCTGTCTCATAACTGGGGGGATGGAAAATGGGCCTTGGCACTGGGACCATCTCAGCCTCAGTAAATCCAGCCCTTTAACTTTGACGGGATGTCTTCGCAAGGGAGACTGAAACTACAAATCCTGTTGTAGGGGGTTCACTGCATCTCCCTCTATCCCCCCGGGGTGACCATGGCTACAGTGCGGCCCTCAAAGAAGTTTGGCTAGTAAATGGCAATGAGGGGCCCAGGTGCCAGCGTGAGAAGGGGGCAAAAACAGAATAAAAAAAAGTTACTACTGCAATAAAACAGTCCAGGGGCCGTCCCAACAGAGCTACTGCTTGCTGCACAGATTCAGCATCCCGAGGACCGCTCGTCTCCATGAAGGGAAGGATGCATGTCCTGCTGGTTGACTACCACCTAATGAAGACTGAGTGGCAGAATGTTTTAGACACAGCTGTATGAGGGATGGACTGTTGCTGGTGCTGACCATGTATGTGTGGTCATGCGCCTATGTGCGTCATTGTATAGCAGCATCCTGGGAGGGATAAAAAGGAGAATTACTGACTGCCGGCTGGGCAGATGACATCCTGCCTCATCCCCCCCCCATCCACTGTAAGGTTGTCACTCGTCCTGGTGCCAGACTTCACTCTATGGTGGGTGACTGGATATAGTGTGGGAAACTGCCATGGAGCAGAAGGCTGGCCTTGCCTCAGGGGGCTCAAAGTGGAGGCAGAAATGCAGTGGTGTGTCGCCGGTGGAATTAGAGTTCTGGACTCGGGAAGTTGCACTTGATGAAATGCTAAACCATTCCAAAGAAGGTGCAAAAAATATTTTATTAAACAACCATACGGGGTGAGCAAAATAATAGAAAAATTACAAAGAGGATGTCGAACAAACCCTGGTGCTTCGATCTAACTGGTCTTTGTTGGGGGTGGCCTCAGGTTCTTGTCCATTCACTAAATACTGTGTGTAGTAATTTAATCAAATACCAAACTGGAATTACATTAATACCTTTTGATTAATGTTCATAAGCACAACAAAAACAAACCCTAGAACCTACAGATAGTAACAATCAGTCATTAGATTTAGTGCAAATGAAGTGCTGATGAGATAAACACAAGATTCTACGTCTTCGGAAGGGAGACTATATAGTTGTTCAGTCACCTAGTCTGTTGCTACTAGCAGCATTCAAAGAGGAGAATAAGATGAACATGGTGCACAGTCTTGAAAACCAGAGGGCACAAGGACTAAATTATGTCAAAAACTCTCCATGGAAGTAATATTCCTTAAAGGCCCTCTTTTCATAGTTCCAAAAAAATACGCATCCGACATAACCCAACTTTATGATTTGGCATGTATTAAAAAAACAAGAAACCTAAAATAAAAATACTCCAAAATGACGCCAAACAGCAGAAAACCAGGAGGTGTTAAGATGTGTGTTGCTCATAACCAGTTGGCCACTGACTAGTAAGTGGTCTACTGGCATATAAACCAAAGTAACAGTTCCCTTTATTGCACTTATTCACATTGTTATATGCAAACGATTTAAATCTTTATCTGTCGGGGGGGTTGACAATAATCTGGGGGAGGAGGTGACAACTAATCAGGAAAGGGATCTGGCGGTCATCACCGCAGATTAAATCAAGGTGGCAAGGCAATGTGGAAGGGCAGTAGGGAAGGTGACTAGGAAGCTGGGTTGCATAGGGAGGGGTATAACAAGCAGAAAAAGAGAGGTGATATTGCTCCTGTATAGGTCACTGGTAAAGCCTCACCTCGAGTACTGTGTCCAGTTCTGGAGGCCCCATCTCAGGAAGGACACTGAACAGGTGAGGCAGTGCAGAGAAGGGCTACCAAAATGGTCCAGGGCATGCAACAGAAAAGCTATGTGAAGAGGTTCAGTTAACTTAATATGTACTCTCTAGAGGTAAGAAGGGAGCGAGAGGACATAATAGAGGCCTTCAAATACATCAAGAGGATAAACAAAGTTGAGGAAGACAGCCTGCTAAAAAGGAGATGCACAAGGACAAGGGGACATGATATGTGGCTGGGGGGCGGGACTCTGGGGTAATGTGAGGAAGTATTTCTTCACAGAAAGGGTGGTAGAATGCTGGAACAAACTACCAAAGGAAGCGGTGAGTGTAAGCACTGTAGAGGCATTCAAACATGCATGGGGTAGGCACAGAGGACTCTTGGAGACCCGAAAGAGAGGGGAAGTAAGGACCGAGGTCTGACAGGATCTGTAGGGAGAAACTAAGCTTCACTTGGGCAGACTAGATGGACCATGGGGCCTTTTCCTGCTGACACCTACCATGCATCTATGGTAATAAGCTGTACCCACATATTATACATACTGCTTTCTGTTAAACACTTTGGTATAAATAAGTATTAAGCCACGACAGAGAAGGCTTCTACTGGGGAAGTAATGCATGGTGTTTGGCGGGGGTGGGGGGGTGGCATAAGGCCGAAGTCCGAGTGCCTACAACCACACAACCATGTATTAATTCCCCAGTAGAAGCCTTCTTCGGAATGGTTTAATGTGTGCTTGTAACATGGCAAGTGTTAATTGAATGTCATGTTGATTTTAAGTGTTGTATTATTGAAAATTAACACAAACAATGGTTCAATTCTGTGAAATGTTTTAACAGTATTTCACTGATCCACATCATTACAGAACTCATATTTATTTATATAGTGATGCTGAAAACAGCACAACACATATTTTTAACAGTGAATAATAGTCAAACATATTTGTACTACTTTGATGAAATTATGCATGGAGCATTTCTGTGTAGGCACACAAGGAGGACCATGGCTACACCTACACGTTCTGTTGTGCTGCTTCTTTCAGTGGCGTTTTGCATATGTTTACATGGCATCTCTTGTTAGTTATTCAGTGTGTGCCTTGCGTAGAACACAAAAATGCACAAGTGTGACTGAACGTCCGTCACTGCACAACACATAAAACAGAAACGGATAATGATACATTTATAATACATTTTGTTACTCAGACTTTCTACCCATGCGTCAATTTCCAATTTGCCACAAAAACGACAGGTGATTTCCTTTTTCTGCATTTTCTAAATGTTATGATTACTGCCTCTTTTTTCCCCACTATATTATGTACTGTCATAGAGTACTATTTTGTCGGAGATAATGATGGATGTCTGGGTGGGAAAGTGGGAAGGACAAAATGTGTTTCCTGTTGATATGTATGCTGCTGTCTCTTGCCCGCTATACATTTGTTTGTGGTTGAAATTTGCACTTCAAGTTAGAGTGGGCATTACTAGGGAATTAATGCCATCTCCAACTTGTAGCACGTGATGGTTGTAATTAATTTATAAAAGTTATTAGAATTCAGAAAATAAATGAATTCCTGGACCTTGTCTCTCCCCCCTCCAAATGCATATTATGTCATCAATGAAACAGACATAGCACAGCATCCCCAAAATACAGATTATTATGCTTGTTGAGCACATATTCTTCCTCTTACAGGCCTATAAACAAATTGACATACAAGGGGGCTACCCTTGCCCCCGTTGCAGTGCCGCAACACTTAAAATACTAAACTCTAGCAAACACAAAAATAATTTTTGTGTAAGATGAAAACAAGGGCTTGTAGGAGGAAGAAAGTGGGGATGTTCCTGGCTTCATGTACCAAAAAGTTTTCCACTGCCTCCAGGCCCAACACATGGGCTATGGATGTACTGAGACTGGTGACATCAATGGCGATCCATCGAAAGTCTGGTTGTCAGATGATTATGTTTCTACTTCCCCAGAAGGTCCACAGTGTCTCAGATGTGGGATCCCCAACCCCAAAACAAATGGCTGTAAAACGTAGTCCATAAAAAGGGACAGGCTCTAGGTTAGGGATCCCCTACCTGAGACAATAGGCCTATGGGGGGGGGGGTATCACTAAGATTTTTATGGACCTTCGGGATAATATAGAAGATGAGTCACTGCAGGGTGAAAAACTGGCTTCCTCAGCCAAAATCCAACCCCTGTAAAGTGCCTCATGCACTAATTCAAAAAGTTCAGATCGGAATTTTTTGGTGGGGTCACCAATGAGGGGCTGATAGGTCTTTCTATCCTCCAACAGTTCCATAACCTTACTGACACTAGACTCTGGCATCAGAACCATATTAACCCCCTTGTTGGAGGGCTTGATCACTTCTCCAGTGTGCGCACTTCATGATATCGCCACCTGTACCACCTCAGGACTGGGGGGGCGGCATGGTGTGGCAAATGGGCCCTGGCACCAGGAATGTGTCTGCCTCTGTAAATCCAGCCCCCTAACTTTGACGGTGAAGTTTTCGCAAGGGAGGTCAAAACTACAAATTCTGTCGGAGGGGGTTCACTGCCTTCCCCTCCATCCCAACATGGGGTGACTACAGCCACAGTGTGCCTCCCCAAACATCTGACTGGTAAATAGCTATGGGGGCCCAGGTGCGAGCATAAAAGGGGGGCAAAAAGAGAATGAAAACAAAATTGTAGGCGCAATAGAACAGTCCAGGGGCTGGCTGAGTAAAGCTGCTGCTTGCTTCATGGACCGAGTATCCCAGGACTGCTCTCCTCCATGAAGGGGAGGGGGATGTCCTGCTGTTTGACTGCCACCTACTGAAGGCTGAGTGGCAGAATGGTTTGGACATGGCTGTATAAGTGATGGACTGCTACTGGTGCTGGCCATGCATGTGTGATTGTGTGCCTATGTGCTTCACTGCATGACAGCATCCCTGGGGAGGAATAAAAATGGGAATAAATGGCTGCTGACTGGGCAGATGACACCCTGCCCACCCCCACATTCACTGTAAGGCTCTCACTCCTCCTGGTGCCCTCCATGGAGGGTGACTGTATGTGGAGTGTGGAACTACCGTAGAGCAGATGGCTGGCCCTGCCTCAGGAGGCTCAAAGTTACACAGAAACATAAACTTTGACAGCAGATAAGGACTGGTTGGCCCACCCAGTCTGCCCATTTCCTTACATATTGGATAAGCTGCAGATCCTAGTTAACCAACAGCCTGCTTCTTCCTATCCACACCATAATTGCCTTATATCTGTCCCATACATTCCTGAATTTCCCCCATTTTTGACCCCACGACCTCCTCAGGAAGGCCATTCCATGTGTCCACCACCCTCTCCATGAAAAAATACTTCCTCACATTGCCCCTGAGCTGTTCCCCCTCTGTCTTCAAATTGTGCCCCCTTGTTCTTGCACATCTCTTTTTCTGAAAGATGTTACCCTCTTGGACTTTGTTGATTCCCTTGAGGTACTTTAATGTTTCTATCATGTCCTTCCATTCCTCGAGGGTATACATATTAGGCTTCTTTAGTGTCTCTTCATATGGTTTCTGGTGCAGACTCTGCACCATTTTAGGTGACCTCCTCTGGACTACCTCCATCTTATGTCCTTGCAGAGATGGGGTCTCCAGAACTGCATGCAGTACTCCAGGTGGGGTCTCACCAACTGTCTGTACAGAGGGATGACAACTTCCTGTTTTCTACTGGTGATGCCTCTTCCAGTGCATCCCAGTATCTCACCAGCCCTCCTTACTGCCTTCTCACATTACTCTGCACTTCTTTTCATTGACTGTAAGTTGCCATACTTTTGACCAGTTCTCCAACCTTGCCAAGTCCCCTCTCATCCTCTCAACCCCCTCCCCCGGTGTATTAATCCTGTTACAGATCTTTGTGTCATCTGCAAAGAGGCATACTTTTCCTTCCAGTCCCTCTGCAATGTCACTTATAAAAACATTAAATAGGACTGTCCCCTGTACTGAACCATGCAGTACCCCGCTAGCAACCACCCTTTCTTCGGAGTGGACTCTTTTACTTTTACCCTCTGTGTCCTGTTGTCCAGCCAATGTTTTACCTAGGCTACCATCCTGGGACCCATTCCCAAACTGGCTAACTTGTATATTAATCTTTTGTGAGGGACTGCGTCAAATGCCTTGCTAAAGTCTAGGCAGGACATGTCCACAGCCCCTCCCTGGTCTACTACTTTGGTCACCCAGTCAAAGAAATCTATTAGAGTCATCTGACCTGATTTTTCCACTGTGAATCCATGATGCCTTGGGTCCTGTGCCCCGCTGGCCTCTAGGTACTCAACAATTCTTTCTTTCAGAAGTGATTCTTTCATTTTCCCTACCACTGAGGTTAAACTAATAGAACTATAGCTTCCTGCCTCTGCCTTGCTCCCACTTTTGTGAAGGGGAATCACATCTACCTTCCTCCATCCCTCGGGTACCACACCATCCTCCCATGACTTATTAAAAAGGGTAGTCAGTGGTGTCACTAGTTCTCCCCTTAGTTCCTTTAGAATTCTGGGGTGAATCCTATTGGGCTCCATTGTCTTGTCCACCTTGAGTTTTAGTTCTTTCAGGACCCTTTTCTCTGTGAATGAACTGGTATCAACCTCCCTATCCAGAGTGACACACAGAAACAAACTTTGAAAGGCAAATAAGGAGCGTTTGGCCCACCTAGTCTGCCCATTTCCCTACCTACTGGATAAGCTGCAGATCCTAGTTAACCAACAGCCTGTTTCTTCCTACCGCCCCCCCCCCCCAAGAATTGTCTTACGTCTGTCTCATGCATTCTTGAATTCTCACACTGTTTCTGACCCCACAACCTCTTCAGGGAGACTGTTCCATGTGTCCACCACCCTCTATGTGAAAAAATACTTCCTCACATTACCCATGAGCTGTCCCTCCTCCATCTTCAAACTGTGCCCCCTTGTTCTTGCACATCTCTTTTTCTGAAAGATGCTGCCCTCTTGGACTTTGTTGATTCACTTGAGGTACTTAAATGTTTCTATCATGTCCCCCCCCCTTTCCTCAAGTGTATTCATATTAAGCTCCTTTAGTTTCTCCTTGTATGGCTTCTGTTGCAGACCTTGCACCACTTTTGTTGCCCTTCTCTGGACTGTCTCCATCCTATGTCCTTGCGGAGATGGGACCTCCAGAACTGGACGCAGTACTCCAGATGGGGTCTCACCAACTGCCTGTACAGAGGGATAACAACTTCCTGTTTTCTACTGGTGATGCTTCTCCCTATATATCCCAGTATCCTTCAGCCAACCCTACTGCCTTTTCACATTGCTTGCTAACCTTTAGGTCATCTGATATGATTACCCCAGGTCCCTTTCCATTTTTGTTGTTGTTACTACCTCTCCCCATTGTGTACTCTTCCCCTGGGTTTTTGTTTCCCAGGTGCATTACTTTGCACTTCTTTGCATTGAATCCAAGCTGCCATACTTTTGACCATTCCTCCAACCTTGTCAAGTCCCTTCTCATCCTTTCCACACCCCCTTGTGTATCAACCCTGTTGCAGATCTTTGCGTCGCCTGCAAAGAGGCATACTTTTTCTTCCAGTCCCTCTGCAATGTCACCTATAAAAACATTAAAAAGGACCGGACCCAGTACCAAACCCTGCAGTACCACACTAGTAACTCCCATTTCTTCACAGTGGACTCTGTTTACTATTACCCCTCTGTGTCTTGTCATCCAGCCAATGTTTTACCCAAGCTACCACCCTGGGACCCACTCCCAGGCTGGCTAATTTGTTTATCAATCTTTTGTGTGGGACTGTGTCAAATGCCTTGCTAAAGTCTAGGTAGGCCATGTCCACAGCCCCTTCCTGGTCTACTACTTTGGTCACCCACTCAAAGAAATCAATTAGATTCATCTGACATGACCTTCCCGCTGTGAATCCATGCTGTCTTGGGTCCTGTGCCCCACTGGCCTCTAGGTACTCAACAATTCTTTCCTTCGGAAGTGATCCCATCATTTTCCCAGTCACCGAGGTTACACTAACAGGTCTGCAGTTTCCTACCTCTGTCTTGCTCCCACTTTTGTGAAGGGGAATCACATCTGCCCTCCTCCAGTCCTCAGGTACCACACCATTCTCCTATGATTTGTTAAAAAGGGTAGTCAGTGGTGTCACTAGTTCTACCCTTAGTTCTTTTAGAATTCTGGGGTGAATCCCGTCAGGCCCCATTGCTTTGTCCAGTTTCAGTTTTAGGAGTTCTTTCAGAACCCTTTCTTCTGTGAAAGGACTAGGATCGACCCCCCCCCCCATCCAGAGTGCTTCTATTGATTGGATTAGGTACCTCCCCCTCCTCCTCTTTTGTAAATACTGAGCAGAAGTATTTGTTCAGTATCCTTGTTTTTTCACTGTCCCTCTCTGCTCACCCACCGTTCCATTTATTCAGCCTCACTATCCCTCCCTTGGTTTTCTTCGCTCCCTAATGTACCTATAAAAGGTTTTATCCCCCTTCTTAACCGAGTTGGCTATCTTTTCCTGGGTTTTGGTTTTTGCTATTCTGACTGCTTTCCCTGTTTCCTTCTGCTTTAACTGGTACAGTTCTGTCCTGCTCCTTCTGCGTTTCTTTATTTTTTTTTATAATTCAAATTTTATTGAAAGTTTCAAAATATAAAAATTTTACAAATGTAAGAATAAAAAGAAATCGTAAACAATAACGCACTGTAGACTATAAGTTAATAATGAGTAGTACAGTGAAAGAAAATAATCTAACTAGTAGTGAAATTGTTTATCAAGAAAAGTCTGCAATTAATACATAATGTAACTCCAGCAATAGATATCTAAAGTAAAACAGGGTGTTCCCTTGCATTTTCACAACAACAAACAGAAGTGGCCTTTATATATAAAGCAAACAGATAAGTAAGATCAGTTATAACTGTTCACCTGAAAGCAGAAAGACTAAATGCTATCTTTTTCTCCTTAACCTTCTCTACCACCTCTTTTGAGAACCATAGTGTTTTTTTACTTTCATTTTAATTTATTTGCTTCACATAAGGCTTGTTGCCTCTGTGATGGTGGTTTTGATGTTTCCCCATTGTTGCTCCACCCCTCCTTCTTGCCTGTTTGTTAGTGCTTTTCTGAGGCACGCTCACATTTTGACAAATTCAGCCCTCCTGAAGACCACTACCCTCATTTTTGTATGGCTTGACTCTGTAGCTGAGTTTATCGTGAACCACACTGTTTGGTAGTTACTTGTTCCCAGATGGCTACCCACTTCTAGATCTGAGATCCTGTCTCCGTCCCGATTTGAGAGAATACTAGGACTAAGATTGCTTCCTCCCGAGTGGGTTCCAACACTAGCTGTCTGAGGCATGCCCACTGTAGGGCATTGCGAATGGCCCTGCTCTTGGATGTGGCTGCAGCAAAGGTGCTCCAGTTAACATATGGCATATTCAGGTCCCCCATCAACAGTGTCTCCCCTTTCTCTGCCATCCTAAGGATGCCTTCTATCAATTCCTTGTTCTTTTCCTCCCCCTGAGATGGGGGTCTGTATACAACCCCTGTGCAGATTGTGGTGCCATTTCCAGTCCCCAGGGTGACCCACAGTGCCTCCTCTCTTCCCTGTTTACCCTTTTGTTCCATTGCTTTGATCCCCTCTCTTACATAGAGAGTGCTACTCCTTCTCTTCTACCCTCCTGGTCTCTCCTGTAGATTGTGTACCCTGGTACATTGACATCCCAGTCATGGTTCTCTGTGTACCATGTTTCTGTGACTGCCACAATATCCAGGCATCCCTCTTCCATCAAGGCCACCAGTTCAGGGAGCTTGTTACCTAGACTGTGAGCACTGGTACTCATTACCCTCCATTTTTTATGGCCTTACCCCTTTTTGCCCCATCCCTGTCCTTACTGCCTTTGCCTCCATTTACACCTGCCCTTCTCCCTATCGATGTCTCTACCTTGGTGTTTACCTCACTAACTATACTGATTTTTTTTGGGGGGGGCTAGGATTTCCCTGCTCCTTTTCAGTGCTGCCCCCTTGTCTAGTTTAAATGCTTGCCAATGAATCATTTAAACCTATCACCTAGGATCCTGGTTCCCCTTCTGGACAGATGCAGACCACTGTGCCAGTATAGGCCTGCATCCCTCCAGGTGGACCCACAGTCCCCGATGAAGCCAAAATCCTGAGCTCTGCACCAGTTTTTCAACCACTGATTGAATCCCATGGTGCGGAGCACCCTAGCCTCACTTGCGCCATACACAGGCAGCACCTCTGAGAAGGCTACTGTGCATGCTACTTATCTAAGGCCCCTCCTCCACTGTTCTGATCCCTTTCCCAGCCAGGTTATTTGTCCCTAAGTGGACAATGATATCCAGCTCCCTCCCCCGTGCAGCTATCCCTGCGATCTTAAGGATTCGCTCCCTGTCCCACCAAGCCATGGCGCCAGGCTTCTATTGTTTGGTTTAGGTATGTCCCACTCCTCTTCTTTTATGAATACTGAGCAAAAATATTCGTTCAGTATCTCTGCCTTTTCACTGTCACCCTCTGCTCACCCCCTTCCCTTTATTAAGCCTCACTATTCCTCCCTTGGTCTTTCTATGCTCACTAATATACCTATAAAAGGTTTTAAACCTCTTCTTAACTGAGTTGGCTATCTTTTCCTTGGTTTGGGCCTTTGCTGTTTTGACTGGCTTCCTTGCTTCCTTCTACTTTAACTGATAGTTCTCTGTCCTGCTCTTTTTGTGATTCCTTATACTTTCTGAATGCTATCTTATTCTCCCTAACCTTCCACGCCACCTCTTTTCAGAACCATAGTAGTTTTTTTCCTTCATTTTGTTTTATTTGATTCACACAAAGGCTTGTTGCTTCTGTGATGGCAGTTTTGATTTTTCCCCCTGCTCCTCCACCCCTTCCTGCCCTTTTGCTAGTGCACTCCTTAGGCATTGTCCCATTCTGCCAGAGTTAGCCTTCTGAAAGTCCAGAACCCTTGCTTTTGTATGGCTGGACTCTCCGGCAGTGTTTATTGTGAATCACACTGTCTGGTGGTCGCTTGTTCCCAGATGGCTACCCACTTCTAAATCTGAGATCCTCTCACCGTCCCCGTTTGAGAGTACCAGGTCTAAGACTACTACCTCCCAAGTGGGTTCCAACACTAGCTGCCTTAGGCATGCCCCCTGTAGGGCACTGAGAATGACTCTGCTCTTGGATGTGGCTGCAGCAAATGTGTTACAGCTAACAACTGGCATATTCAGGTCCCCCATCAGCAATCTCTCCCCTTTTTATGCCATTGTAAGGATGCCTCCTATCATTTACTTGTCCATTTCCTCCCCGAGATGGGGGTCTATATACAATCCCCGTATTTTGGGGCCATTTCCTGTCTCCAAGGTGAACCACAGTGCCTCCTCTCCTCCCTGTTTACTCTTTAATTCCGTTGCTTTGATCCCTTCCCTTGTGTAGAGAGCTACTCCTCCTCCTCTTCTACCCTCGTGTACATTGTATACCCTGGTATGCTGACACCCCAGTCATAGTTCTCTGTGTACCACGTTTCTGTGACTGCCATGATATCCAGGCATCCCTCTCCCATCAAGGCCACCAGTTCAGGGAGCTTGTTACCTAGACTACGAGCATTGATACTCATCACCCTCCATTTTTTGATGGCCTTATCCCTTTTAGCCCCATCCCTGTACTTACTGCCTTTTTCTCCATTTCCCCTGCCCCCTATTGACCCTCTACCTTGGTGTTAATCTCACTAACTACCCTGTTTTGTGTGGGGGGGGCTGGGAATTCCCTGCTCCTTTTCAGTGCCTCCCCCCTTGGCTAGTTTAAAAGCTTGCCTATGAAGCATTTAAACCTATCATTTAGGATCCTGGTTCCATGGAAAGGCGCGTGGCACTTGTAGGGTCAAAGGAATTCTTGGCTGAAGTGGCCCAGGGAAGGATAAACAGAACGGGGGTGGGGTGGGAGACTTTCCAGGTTGAGAGAGGTAACTGCACTTCCATGGGCTGTAAGGCCCTCCGCCTGTGACATCAGGCTTCACTATGCCCCAGGTATCCGTTTATCTTAGTGTAAGTCACACCCTGTCATGTCTTGTTGCTTATGTATCTCCAATGGATACATTTTCTACCTATTTAGTATAGACTGCAGTTAAGCAAGGCAAATTTATTTCTTAGGCGCCCATTCCAGGTTGCTCAGGGTGGAGTAGAAGTTATACAAATACATTAGTCAGCAGATCACAACAAAAAAAAATTCAGAAAGTAGGCCTGTTGAAATAAATAAAATTTCAAGACGCCTTTGAAGGCCTCCACCGAGCAGACTGAATGAATATGGGGTGGTAAGGAGTTACAAAGAAGTGGAGCAGCCACCTTAAAATGCCAGTCCCCAGACAACTTCAGCCTCTCCTGGGGAACAGATCTAAAACCTACCTTGGTGGAGTGGAGAGAGTGGACAGACATGTGGGGAGACAGATCTGTTGGATAAGCATGACCCAAATCATGCAGTGCCTTGTAAATTAACAAGCCAACCTTGACAGTGATACACCATAGAACAGGCGGCCAATACAGACTGCGCAGAATCAGCATTGTGACCCCTCCGCGATGCTCCAGTAATCAAGTGTGCTGCTGCATTCTGGACCAACTGCAGGAGATGCCTCAAACTCCCAGATAACCTTAGATAGAGAGAGGTATAGTAGTCCAAACTGGATGTGAAAATCATGGACTATCTCGATCAGGTCACTGGGTGCAAGATCCAATGTCAGCTGGGAGATGTTTCATAGATGGGAAAAGCCACTACAGACTGCCGCTGACACTCAAGATTCTAGTTTCAGCGTTCAGTTTATAATGCCCCTCAGATTTTTAACTGTATCCACAGCTTCAAGTGTGACACCATTGAGAGATTTTCAACAGCCAACACCTCACTTTCTCACCAGGTCATTAATATGGGGCCTGTGTCATCATCCAGCACGGCAGAGTTGTTTTTCCTCCATTTTATCCCTGGGCCCACATGCGTGCAATGATGTCTCATGCACGCTCCACCTCCCCTGGCATCCAGGTGTGTGGTCTCATCCCCTGTACCTGAAGTCCATCCATGCTGTCACCCAGATTCCTCTAGGTGGCAGTCAACCACTTTAATGCAGCTCCCCCTCCCTGAGGCAGGAGTACTGTCCAGGAGATGCTCTATCCACCATGCCTAGCTCTCTGAGTGACCAATCTGTTCCTGAACCTGAGTTGCTGGCGTAGTAGGCAGTAACTACTGCTGTGATATTGGGTCAGCTTTTAACACTTCAGTCTTACCTGGGCAAGGCTCAAACAGTTGGAGGCCATCCAATTATTAATTACATTCAGAGCGACCCTGCACGAAGGCCACTTGCATCCAATCTGGTGCAGGTACAACTGGGTATCATCAGCATAGTAATGAAACTCCAGACTGTATTATCTAATGGTTTCACCTAACAGCAGCATGTGCACTGCAAACAGCATGGAGGCAAGTATGGAACCCTGAGGTACATCACAGAAGACAACAGCTGCTCTAAACATGGAATTTCTTACAAGATGTCTTCTATACCCTGCAGAAACGTAGGGCATCAACCAGTGGGGAAAAAAAAAAAAACAGTGCTGGTGAGCCCCACTTATGCTTCAGGTGATCTAACAGCAGTCCAGGACCCACTGTGTCAAAACACCGTGAGATCAGGAAGGACCAAGCTGGACTGGTACCCTCTGTCCCTTGCAATGATGAGATCATGGAACACCTTGACAAGAGCAGACTCCATGCTGTGACGTGGTAAAGAACCCTGACTGGAGGAGCTTGTAGATGTCACATTTTTTCACGTGTACCTCCAGCAGCATCACCACCTTCTCGACTGTAGAAATCGCACTGATGTATTCTAGGTGGGCACTGCAGAAATGTATTAGCAGAACATTTATAGCATGATCATTGGTGTTCCAGACTAGATTTAGAGGAGTCATATAGGAAGGCTTCTGCCAGCGCATAGACAGGAGCTCCTACTGGCCTGCACTAAAGTCAGAGCCAGGCTGACAGGCCCCTTTTGTTTTCAGTCAGCACTGTCTCCCCTCGGAGTCTGCCAGTCACCCCCTCACCAACCTTCTCACGGACTTACTGGATATCTACCACTTGCTCAGCACCACAATGGGTGGATGGCCAGCTATGTCCATCATGCAAAAGAGCCTGTGTGTGTGTGTGTGGGGGGGGGGGGTGCTGGCTAGGAGCAGCCCAGCATCTTTTTCCTGCTGTTTTCTCTCCTAGATTGGAGCATCCGGATGTGTGTGCCAGCACGTCATGCCCAGCCCTCCCCCTTGCTTGCACGCACTTCCGCTGCCTGATGCCCAACTTCTGTCAGCTGGCAGTCCCTGCAGTGGAAGTGGTCCCCCCGTGGAAGGAGAGTTGCCATCAGGTGTTCGATCCTCCTTCCTCTGCCAGCCCACTAAGCCACTCATCCGTTTTCAAACCTGAATCGCCAGCATGGGGACGAGGGAAGAATCAGACTCTCAGGGGCCAGCCCCTAGCAGGCCCTTAAAAGAAATTTTCTGATTACACACAGTTCATATTTGTCCTTGGTAGAACTCCATTACATGAAATTCTGCCAAATTTGAATTTCAGGACCCTTTATTTTGTTTACTACTGAAGACATTTCATCAAACTCAAGTTTTTTTTTATTTTCTCCCTCATACTTCATTTGGGTACATTGCTCGTACCTGTCCAGACGTCATGTTCCTCTGCTTATGACAATCAATCTGTTTCCCTGAAAACCATTCCATCACAAGCAGAGGGCTACGACTTCAGGGTAGGAAAAGCAGCAAAAAGATAAAGTCTACAGTGGCAAGTAGCTTCCACTTGCATACTGTGTGAACCTGAGCAAGTCACTTAACCTCCTCGTGCTCCCAGGTCGCTCCTGCAAAAAAGCTTTCAGCTTAGTGTGCTATACCTGGTTAAAAACAACTAAAAAAAAGTAGCCTGTTTTCAAGGAAGTGCCTTTAGTAATAAAGAATCAGATGTCCCAAGATGCAGCTGTTTGAGCTTTTTCTCCCTCAGCAGTTGAGAGGTATCATCAGCCCTGTCCCCGCCTCCCTGGACTGGCAACCCCCCCCCCAAGAGGACTCACCTGAATCCAGAGCCCCCCCCCCATAGCGTGGCCAGGGGGAGGGCCATCCTCCCCAATTCCGAGGCCACATTCAGAGCTGGGTCAGGCATCTCAGGAGATGACATGGGTCCGGGGCTGATGGCAGGATTTCTCAAGTCCCCAGCCACCATTCTCCATTTGGCTGTCCCCACTATGGCATGGACACTAGTGCATGCCATGTGTAGGCACACATGTTACCAGGCAAACTGAGGCCCGTCCCTTCATGTCACTTGCTCCCTCACTACCAACAGATCATCTTGTTGCAGTCAAGGGCCATGCCAGCGTGCCTCCCCTTCCCAGGATAGGACTACATTCTGGTGGACACTCGATTTTCTCACACTCCAGCCAACCCACAGCAACCAGAGTCTGCTGTCAAATCCAGGTCACCAGTGTAAGGGCAGAAGTGCTACCACTGAGCTGACAAACAGAGCTGTCTTTGAAATGTTATGAGAGTAGAGTCCTGTTGATACCTTCTGCAGTTTTATTCAAAAACTGGAAAAAAAATCAGAGTGCAACTAGTTGGCAGAAGTGTGGCTTCCGTGGTGAAATAAACAGACAAAAGGTAAAATTCGAAAACACTCATTAGGTGCCCGATTGGGGAGGGACGCACAGGCCTCCAAAGACCCCCTACATTGGTTGACGAAGTAGCCACTTGCCTGTGCTCCTGTCCAAAAGCCAACCTACCCGTGATCATTGAGACTGCCATGGCAGCTGTCACTGTGGCTGGATGGCACTGTGTGCCCAAATGGTGGCTGTCTCATACCACCACCACTGCCCCCACTGCTGGTGCCAGTGGCAGCCAAGTCCATACACAAACCCAGGACCCTCTTAGTGCTAATGCAAAAACATCTGCTCCTTGACACTTAAGCCATTTTTTAGGTTTGCTTGCATGCATGTGCAAGAAACATAGTGCGATCAAACGAGTTTTCCAGAGGTGTGTCAGCCTCTTCCAGTTCAGTCAGTGTGTTTGCAGGCATGGTCGCAGAGCGCCAATCACTGCTCCAGCTGTCTATGACAGCTGAAAATGCAGTGGCATACAGCTGAAAGAGCTCGCTTGGTGAGCCTTCCCTCCCCACAGTGTACGGCATGAGGGTTCCCAATCCCCGTCGACTCCACCTTCAAAGCATCCAGGTAAAATGTTTTATGGCCGGACAGGGGTGCCCAATCCCCATCAGCTCCACTGTCTCTTCCCACCATACTGTTGCCAACAGGGTGCCCAATCCCCGTCGGCTCCACTCCGAGAACAGGGTGCCACGCTGGGAGCCCACCCCAGCATGGCAACAGATGCCATGGCCGGCGGGGTGCCCAATCCACTGCCGGCTCACGCCCCCCAGCCGTCCTTCTGCCATGCTGGAGCCCACCCGGCGTGGCGGCGATCGTCATCTTTACAAAAAAAAACCTGTCAAGAAAACGGTCCTCGCAGTCTCCCTGCCCCCACAACCGCACCCACCCACTGCACACCTGCCTCCCCACACCCTCTCACCCCATACTTACCTCCGGAGTCTGGCGCGATGATCTTCGTGGACGGAACACCGTCCTGCACCCTTCAAAGCCGACCGCAATCGAGGAAATGCCAGTAAGCTGTATAATGGGATAGATAAGGTTTTTCCAACTTTGTTGCATATCTCGGGCATTTTTGCCAAATGTTCAACATGGATTTTGGGACCCTCATGAATTCTTGCACTGTCATGGCATTACTCAGGCCCGAAGGATGATTTCGAACGTGGAATCACTTTTCCGGAATGATTAACGAAACGACACTGCCAGTGTCCATAAGGTGGGCTCTCAAAAAGTCTATTTTGAAAACTTGGTGAAAAAATTCCCAAAAATGACTGTTTTACTAGCGTGCGTTGCGCAGTTCCTACGCACGCTCATAAGTTTGTGAATTTGTAATATTTGCACACCAGATTTTCAACAGTGCCATTTTACCGCACTTCCTTATGAGCAGTGCAGTTACCATTTTTCACATCTCGCCCAAAATGCGTTTCCGCACATGTAGTGCACAATGGTACAGTCGGTGTGCGTAAACAATGTTTGGGACAGATTAAGAAAATCACAGAGACACTGGTCATGAGCAGAGGTCTTAAAATGGCTATGTTGAAAATTTGGTGACAAAACTCCATAAAATGACTGTGTTACAAGTGAGCATTGTGCAGTTTCCATGCACGCTCTTGACTTCACCAGTTTTTTTACACCAGATTTTCAACATTGCCATTTTTTACACCTCCCCATGAACAGTACAGCTGTCATTTTTCACATCCTGTTCGGAATGTGTTTTTGCACCTGTGGTGCCAAATGCCACAGTCGCTGTGCAAAAGCAGTTTTCGGCTAACAAACTGATATTGCCACTGTCCATGAGGTGGGAGTCATAAAAAACCATGTTGAAAATTTGGAATGAAAATACCAACTAATGCCTGAGGCATTAGGGTTTCTGACCATAGCACCCCACCCTGTAGAGTATGAGAGGCATCAGGGGTGTGACTTGGGATTCTTGCCTGTTATGCTCATACCACCCACACCCTGCAGCCAGTGAGAGGCATCAAGGTGTGCCTTGGACTCTTTGGGCCCAAACTTCACCTCATTCTCTTATACCGCACCCATCTCACCGTATTTCCTGATGGAATGGGGTGTGCATAAGAGCCAAAGACCCCAAGGCACACCGTGACACTTGTCAGTGTCTGCAGAATGGGGTGTGAGGAAATGGCGTGGTCATTATGCCTGACGACCCAAAGGCACACCCTAATGCTTGCCACTCTCTGCAGGGTGGTGGTGGGGTTGGCTTCAGTTCAATACTTCGCTGCCATTCCTATTATGCAGCTATGTAACTTCTACACTACCAATGCCAGTGCCAGCAAGCAAACATTTGGCATTGACAAATGCCTTTTTTTTTTTTTCTGCTACAAGTTTTTCTGCTTTCAGGTGAACGGGCAACTCTTCAGCACTGTTCCTGTGTTCTATGATCAACTGTCACCGCCTCTGATGTACACCTCCTATGGATTCCCCCCACCATGGTGGGGCCGGGAGAGGAAGGCACCCCCCCCCCAGATAATCATATCCAGAGTCCCGTGATTTGAATGGCGGAGCAGGCCCTAGGGAGATTGGCAGAGTTTCATGTAGTCAGTCCTCCCATTTTCCATTGTTCCCTGTCCCTTGCTGAGGCACCAGTATGTATGCGTGCAGCCGCAGACCCTCCTTTTGAGTCGCACAAACCTGCACTGCCACGAGGTCTCCACCCAGTAGCAGTCATGGGCCGAGACGGCTGGCCACCCCTCCCTGGGAGAGAAGAGCTGTTCCTAAGACACTCAATTCTCCCTCACCCCACCGACCCCCAGCAGAGCGTGCTTGTTCCTGACCACGGGTCACTGGTGTGGCAGAAGGTAAAGCATTTGATGCCTTAGCCCTCCACACCATCAAGCCGGCACACGCTTAGCCATTCTTGAAGTCCCACTGTGCATCTGCCCCATACAAACATCTAGTCGCTACTGTCAGCACAGTGGATTGAGTCTATGGCAGGAAAGGCAGAAACACTGTCAGATGGCTTGACGCATCATTCTTTCAGAAAGACTTTCACTTACATGCAATAAAAGGAACCCTAGTAGGATGGCCTAGTAACTTTTACAGTTCCATTAAGAGATTGGTTTATTATTATAATACTATACGATATAAAAAATATTAAAAAAATGCATACATTCTTTGAACCAGAATTCAAACAGTTAAGACTTAGTCTGCATGGTACCCAGAAGGGGAAGGAGAGAAAGCGCAAGAAATTACAGTACAGCACCAGTGATGTTGCTACAAACAGTACCAGTGATGTCAATGCATTTATAACATCTCATGTGTACCCCATGTTGATTGCCCTTGAAAATGTTTACAATAACAATATTTACAAAAAAAAAAAAAAAAACACGACCAATAATGTTGATGCAAACTAGCAAAGAAGACTGTACACACTGTGGGACGTCACTTGTTAAGGGAGAGTGGGAATCTTGTCATATTCTGGGCCTGCCTTTCTCCCAAAACAGTTTGACCTGGTGTGTGGATATGTGTGTGTGTTTCAATTTTACTGATCACTCCTTTTTTCAGTTGGCTGCTTCTCTTTAAAGCCTGCAGAGCAAACTGAACATTCAGTTCTCCGTACAGTAACACCCCCCCCCCCCGTGACATTTCAGTTCTCTTGTCCAAGAACACTTTAAAATAACCTAAGGGTAATACATTAAGCTTCTGTTATTCACTTGCATAAAAAAAAAAAAAAAAAATACACAAGCAGGCAGACTTGATTTGCAAGTCTGTCTATAAATACTAGTCACTGGGAACGAGTCCTTGCACAACCAGCCTAAAGCTGTAGTAAACAGGTTTCTGTTTTTTTTTAAATATGCTGCAATGAACTTCATGACCTCCAAGTTTGCGTGAGGAGAGGATATGACCACCCATGGCCTACAAAAACACTGACACTCAAAACATGACTACGAGAGTGTGTGTGTGTGTATATTATGCACATCCACATACATGTGTGTGTATTATATATATATATATATATATTTTATATATCTCATTGAGCATAAACACATTACATTATATAAAAATAATAATTCTAAGTATATAAAAAAATACAGCATAATGTATGGGTAACAATGTACAGCAAGCCTGTGTCTGCATCGAGAAGTTTCTGTGGCAACCAGGAACCTCGACAGCGAAATTCGAGAGGTTTCCTGGTTGCCATAGAAATCTGGAGATGACACAGGCATGTCTGTGTATGGATGTCCATACATTACCTTTTACAGTGTATGGGCATCTGTGCCCAATTCAGACACTCTGCTTCCTTTCAGTGAACTGGCTGTGGGTATGAGGCACTTGAGGGTTGGCAGGGGGCTAAAATTACTAATGCAATAAGCGGCTGGTGACTGCAGCTGTTTCTATACGTTTGATCGTCTACAGAAAAGTAGCCGTGCGGCAGCATTCTAAGTTGTTGTGCCGCGGTAGTGACATTGATAGTGCAGCACAACATAATGATGTCACTACCGCAGCACAACAAGCATATTCTAGACGTGGATTTCCTCGCATAACAGGGTTCCACCATACGCTATGTGACAGTTTCATGAGGATGGAGCGGAAAATATCTAGACGCAGGCTGTACAGACTAGGGGGTTGCAATTCAGTTTATGGCAACATTAAATGATCTGGAGGGTCAATAGACATGGAACTTTTAGCATCACAAAAGCAGCTGCGCTCTCTCTCTATATGCCCAACTGGTGACTCCAAGTCAAAACAGGGCATGTGTTTGCTGGGGTTATCAAGTCTGTAACTGGTCACCAACATGGCCTTCAGAAGTAAAATCAACAATAAATAAGTTGCACAAAACGGAGGATTTGAGCCCTTTTATCAGGAAAATAAAGAGGAATCAAGTCACCTCTTTTGTGCATCTTGTTGTACAAAGACCAATACTGCAACAAACAATTTTTTGACAAGAATAAATAAGACGGACCGAGCCGTTCAGGCAAGGCAAGTACCACAATACATGCATTTATATACACAGGTACATATATTGCACACAAGTCCCACAGCACACACTGTGCGTAGCAGCAGTAAGTCAGGGGTCGCTCTCCTGAGCCCTGAAACTGGGACAGTCCGTGGTATGCAAGTTACAGGGATGAGAACTATGTTACATCAGTGATAAACACTACACGTGTGTTTACTCCATCCCCAGCTATGACTTGCCTTCATTTATACAAAGTTAGTTTTAAGAGCTGCTGTCTACTAAAACCAATAGATTAAAGTCTTAAGAGTTTTTTTTTTCCCTGGGGTACGTTACAAAAATGTGTTTGAATTTGATGGCTTCTTGTCTGATTTTTTTCCATCTTTTTTCAGTGTTAACACATAAACAAGGATCTCTTCCGTTGTGTGTGTTTTTTTAATCCCTGACTGACAACAGCTGGCCTTACAGTTGCCACATTTGTAACCTCATGGTCTGCTGGCATGGAAAGGACTGATGCCATTATGTATATGTGCATTTTTTTTATTTTAGTCTTTGGTAACCGGGTAAGACCCACTAGGCACAAGTGCCTGATTTCAGGGGCGACCTAGGAGCACTGGGCGGTTAAGTGATTTGCTCAGAGTCATACAGTATGCAAGAGGAGGTTGTGAGAATCAAACTCAGGTCTGGTCTGCTGGACATATCAAGCTCGTTCACACCTCGTTCCTCTAACCTCTAGGCTATACTGCCAGCCCATCTGACAGTCAGTAGCCTCTTTGCAGATCATACAGATCTTATGGAGATGTTAGTAATAAAAAATGTACTGCACACTCTGGGACAGCAGGGATCAAATTTTAAAAATACATGTTCTCCAATATGCTGTAGCGGCTCAGTGAAGGGGGCTCATGTAAGAACATGATGAAGGGGATACCTGCCATTAAGGACACCCTGCCTCCCATGAACACAGCAACAGCACACTGACTTTGTAAGCTGAACACCAGGACCATCATGATTCGGGGGCATGGTGCTGGAGAGAGACCCTTTACATTTCTTATGTGGCACCTCAAAGGCTTGTTCTTGTTTACAAGAACCCGTCTCAAAAGTAGAGCCCTCCCATCCCCCCAACCCCACTGTAGCTCAGTACAGTAGCTTGGACCTTCAAGTACCTTGTGGTTAGAAACATTAAACTGCTCAAGTGTAAAAAGTCAGCTGACTGGCTAGCAGATGCAAAACAATGAATACATAGCTTAGGTATAAAGTCAGTTATCCCACCTCAACATTTCACTGCCCTCCTCCCAGAAAAAAGACAGAGACCCAAATGTGACCCACACAGCCTAGTAACAAAAGGGCTACACCTCTGCTCCCCACCATCCAGATTAACTCAGCAAAGTTAGCTAAACCACGGCATAAGTGGTGAACCAAGGACCCCCTCAGTTATGAAGCGTAACACTATGGAACCTATACTGCAGTTCTATGGGACAGTTGCACAAGCTGTGCAACGTTGAACTACAGTAGCAGTACTGATGCAGTATAACCAACATGCTACCCTTTAAATGGGGGCTCAGCCCCCCGCAGTTTTCACTTTCACAGCTTCTACCAGAGAGCCACGCTAAAAAAACTGGCACAGTAGCCTGTCGCATCCCTAATGTTTAGTATACTAGAACCCCTTACAGCAGGGTCCTTAGTTCTCCACTTATGCCCAAACTGCTTTGTTTCATATGAGCAGGTTAGATTGTCTTTGGTTGAGAGATAAATGGGATTGACAACTGGTGAGCAGTGTAGTTCAGAGGCCAGTCATGTCTGTTACCTTTAATGGTCACATTTGGTATGGACAACGGAACATGTAGTGTGACACGGATTTTTTTTTTTTTTTGCACCTTAGCCGAACTGCACATCCTAATTCTAGGATGGCAGACACAGTTCCTGCTAGACTATCAGCATCAGCAGAGGACATGCTCGTACCAGCAGCTATGCTCCGCAGATGCGGAGTGTTCAGTCTGTTTCTCTAGAGTCCTTGCATGTACTTTTATCACAGTTTTCTAAGAGCTGGACACTGACAGGAATGAAAGAGACAGTTCTGCACCGTAAAGGCAAGGTAGGATGGTGACAACTGCTGCTTCGATGGAAAACAGGTGATCGTCCTCCACATCGGGACAGAACAAACGCATGAAGTCGGCCAGTCTTAACAGGTACTCAATGTTGTGTCCGGATCGCCCACTGGATATGGCAATCTCAGCAGCTATCTGTTCTGCTGGGGCTGGGCCCAGATAAATGGGGTTCTCTGGTGTGGCGATGTAAACCAGCGACAGGATGCCGATGTTGTCATGGCCCATCTCCTCCCTGGGAATGAACTCCACCAGCTGGGTCTTGTAGCCACCGAGCTTGCTCTCCCGGATGCACAGGTAATCCAGGGCCGGGGCGATCTGGCTGCCTCGCACTTCATAGGCCACGCCCCACGTGCAAGCCTGAAATCCAAAAGACAGTTTATTTAACACAGTGTTACTTCGTACAACTGCAGCTTCAGAGGCATACTACCTTAAACCGTCAATTCAAACAAATGAGATTACGTTAAAAAAAATCCTATTACAAATGTTTCATTTAATGTATAATACAAAAGATCAGCAGAGCCATTTTATAAGTGCAATAAGCTACTTCAGGGTGAACATAAATGATCTGAATGCACTTCCTTGGGGTAAGGACACTCAGCTTTCATTCCTCAGTTCCCCTGGGGTGTACATTACAATCCTTTAATGCACATCCTGTTGTGGTTTACTGCTTACATAGTACACAACAGGGTATGGTACACCTCAGGATATCATCACTCCACAGGTGTGCTGTGAGGCACAAGGCAATGCTTTGTGCCGTCACCCACCTTAGAAGTGACAATACCCCTTGCTATACCACACGCTGTCATGTTATTTGGTTTCTGTGCCATCTCTCCAAACTGCTCTCATATCCTCCAAAACATCACCCAGTACAAGGTGTGATGGGTATGCAAACCCCTGCATGGGGAAGGCCGGCAAGGATTCTCCTCTAAAAAATTGTCTTCTAGAAAGACCTTTACATGTGATCCAGATTGGGTTGAGAACATCAAACTATAGACGTGTTCTGGCCTGTTGGGACTCCCCAGTGTGGTGCAATCAGTATATTAACCAGGTGCCAGGTCAGTCCCAGAGGAGATCAAGCAATGAGTAGATAGGACTGTAAAATGACCCACAATTCTTGGGATACAATGGTGTTCGAAATTCACTCCAACCTACTTCGATATCATCGGTCAGATATTTATTCATCTTTCAGAATTTGTCCTAACCATTTTACAATAAAAGGAATCACACTTGAGTCTAGTATTCAGAGGACCAATATGGTTGCACAAATTGCTTTTTGTGATATGGGTCTATTTTAGGAAGTTTAGACACCACCACCACCACCACCACCACCACCCCCAAAAAAAAAGGCATCTTTTTTTCCATGTAGCTGTCTGGCCCTCTAGTTGTCATCTGCCATCACTAGCAGATCTTGTTCAGTCAGTGACTCTTCAGCCCCATCTTTCACTCCCACCACCATGTAGCGGGTGGGGATCCATGCGGACCAGGCCTTGATGTAGCCAATGACCATCATTTAGATGGTTTGAGGCACATACGTGGGTTTTTCCCTCAGGTTTCTCCTGCAGTCCCACCCACGTCCCACTAGGCACAGCCCCTGCAAACCTCACACATGCAGCAATTTCCTGTGGAGAAGACAAACACCCTAGGCCACTCCAGTGGCAGAACACTGGTGCTATCCCTCCCTGACTGGGCATGCCGCCACATGATAATGCCACCCTGGCCACCTGCACCAGCTCTTGAACCTGAGCTTCCAGCATGTGAGCATGTTATGGCATCCCTGGGCTATCAGGTGGACCAAATGCATCCATCCAAAACAAAATACTGAACTGTGTTTTACTAGAATAGCACATCAGATAAAAGAAATCCTGCTAATAAAACACACTGCAAGACTGCAATGGAAATAAAGTGATTGCCAGCTGGGGCGGGAGTGGTGGCATTGACCATTTAAGGCATAACACAGTTGTACAGTGTTGCCCGGAATGGGACCTGAAAAAGAGGAAGTCAAGTTGAGAATAAAAATAATACTTACATCACAGTCTTCCACAAGCGTAACCACACGGCCAGGCTGCAGGAAAGAAGAAAAGAGATGTCAAAAACTGACGTAGAAGGCAGAGCGGAAACTTTTGAGTTTACAGTGTCACATTGGGGGATGTTTCAAATCACACCAGATCAGTCACACCAGCTTTAGAAGCCAGTTTTACCTTTTCATGTTGCTGTTTTAAGGCACTACTTTCCCATTTTAATTTTGGATATTTTATACTTTATACTGCATCTTCCCCATAACCTACATTGCACACCATGGAACCACTCTAGCCCCTGTAAACTATGGCACTGAAATGATGGCGCTTGCAGCTACCGTAATCTTAACCCTCTCCATGCAGGAATGCCCAAAGGACTGTGTGTGTGTGTGTGTGTGTGTGTGTGTGTGTATATGGAGGGCACTACCAAGCCCCGGTCTCTATTAACAGGAATCACTGTGCAAAACTTGCAGTTTATTACCTGCTTGGGAAAGTTGTGAGCTAACAGAAAGAACCCGAGTTCCTGGCTCAGAAAACAAAATAAACCCTCTATCTAGCTGTCCCCATGGTTGGAAAAAGACATAGTACAGCTGGAGTGGGTAGCAATGATTAACCCTTGCAGCAAGTTCCCGCCCACCCCATCGCCACCAAGGTGCAACTCCGCACCTTTGTCATGTACATTCACACGCATAATGTTTCAGTTATCACAGTTCATGAGAAAAATGTTTTTTTTTTTTTTTTTAATGTATAAATGTTCAGTTTTCCTTTCCATGGTTTATAATGTATCTTGGTAGACTGCACAACTGCAATGACTGTCCCCAACTGACTTCACAGTGCCTTTGCTTATGCCATCATTCAGCATACATACCGATGTCACACCCAGCAATGGTAAAGTCAGTTGGAGGCGGCCAGTCGTTTTTGAAAGACACAGTGCAACATGGAAATTGTTGGCAGATAAAGGCCGCTAGGCCCATTCAGTCTGCTCAAAAGCCCTATACGTGTTTGCGGCCTCTGACCCTATCTGTTCAGTGGCTCTTCATCACTCCTTCCCACCTCGAGGGTCCTTTGCGCCTAACCCAGGCATGTTTTAACCCCCCCCAAACTGTTCTTGCTCCCACCACCTCTTGTGGCAGGCTACTCCACGTGTCCACCACCCTCTCTGCGAAGAAAAACATTCTTACATTTCCTCTTAACCTGTCTCCTTCCAATTTCATATCATGCTCCCTTGTTCTTGTACTCCTACGTTGGAAGATGTCTCCCCCTTGCACCTTGTTTATGCCCTTGAGGTACTTGAAGGTTTCTATCATGCCCCCCTCGCATTATCTGAACTATCCAGTAAACCAATAACAGAAACAAAAAATAAACTAGAAAACACTGAAGTTGAACATAACTGTTATAAGTATCACAATCTAAAACATTTTAGTTTATTAGCGACTTGTTCTTAAACAGGTTGCAGATACCTCCAGGCTATCTATTGAGGGGGCAGCTGTGACCCCTTCCCCAAGTTGTCATCCCTAGGATTATGATGTCGTCTTCCTGTTGCTGTCCTGACTGTCTTGAGTTTAGTTTTCCATCAGCCACAGCAGGCAGCTTAGCATGTGCAATCAGCTTGCTACAGCCTAAGGCAGCAGTCCAAGCCGTGAGGCTGCCTATGCCCCTTCAGTCTGCAATGGTACAATGGCAGGGGGTTGTTGAGGGGAGGAGAGCAAGTCAGTCACATCCCCTTCCTGGAACCAACATCACTATACCCCAAACAGACAGACCTCTCAAGAATGTTCACTATAACAAAAAATGTTTTACATTTTGGATGATGTTACACATTAGGACAAGAGGCACACATACCTGTCATATATGTGACTGTGTGTGTTTGTGTGTGTGTGGGGGGGCGCGCAATGGAAATACCATACTGACTGCCTCCATGTGTTGATATTTGTCTCGGTTTCTAGGGATAACAACAGCAATACGTGATGATTTACCATTTTCTCGTTGCCTCTGTGAAAAGTGTCTCCGTGCCAAAACCGGCGGCTGTAGCCCTGAATGAAGCCAACCTTCCTAGAGCTGAACTCGAAACCGGGCTTCCACACCAGCGAGCCGTAGCCGAAGATCCAGAGCGAGGTGGGCTGCTTCTCGGTAGCCTTACTGGGGAGCAGATCCTTCATGATGATGGTGAAAGAGAGGATGCTGCTGATGATGGTCACTCCCTTTATATTCACAATCACCGCGATCGCTTCCAGAACAAGGGTGCGTATTGTGCGTACAGCGCAGTAGGTATTTTTTTTTAAATGTTCTCAGCAGCTTTTAGGAGTTGAGCTTGGATTTTTACCCCCAGCTGATTTGTTTCAGTAGAAGGAGACCTCCCTGTCCTCTTATTGTCTCTGCCACAACCAGCTGCTCCGGATGGATGATGCAACGGTGCAGTCCGGATTCTCTCGCTTTCACACCTCTCAAGAGTCGCGTCCTCCTCTCTGGACTATCTCTGAAAGGAATCGAACCGACTTTTCTCCTTAAACCTTGATGTCGCCTGGATGAGCTGCACTGCCTCTACGAGTCTGGGAGTGGGTTGCATCAGGTAAGGCGGTGGTTCAGCGATGGGGAGGGGGGGGGTCCCTTGCAGCCTTCGCTGGTCCTCCTTCTTGGACAACTCTTAAGCAGTAGGTGACACCGGTACCTTCACTTTTCAGTCACGAGGTATCGGTAGTTACCTGGTCCGGTCTGTGATCGCTATATTGCAACTGCTGCAGCTCCTCCAATCAGGTGTTGCCGATCTAGCCAACCTCTCGCTTTATTCAATAACTCTTGTGCGGTGTTATCTTCTCTGGGCTACACTACTTAGCTCCCCAGCCCAAGAGCCAACTCTTCCTACTTTTGTGTACGTTGATGCGATACGGACCAGTGATGGGTTTACCAGACTCAGCTTCTTCATTTAAATCCCCTATCACCCCTCCCACGTGGAGTTGTTTGTGGCCCCTCCCTCTTCCCCCCCACAAGAACGGCGGGTGTTTAACTAATCCCTGCTAACAGAAGGCGGGTACTTACGGCCATTGCCCCAAATAACTGCCCGTCTAAATAACTGGGTGGGCCACCCTTTCAGAAAGTTTTTAAGTCACGCCTTCTTGTCGCTGATTGGTCATATGCTTAGTACGGCTCGCCTATGGGCGGGGCTTATTTTAGGAGGAGGGGGCTTGCCAGAGCAGGATGGCTTGTGATGGGCTCAATTTGCAGTCTGTCAAATTACCAGCCAGAGTTATGCAGATTCCGACTGATGCAACAGCCAGAGGAATTTCAGTCAGCCGTTAATAAAGCAAAGTGGTGCAGGATTGCATCAGATCAGGGAAGGAAGGCGCCGTAGGCACTGAGGACAAGCAAACACAAGTGAATGTGAGACTTGCTTAAAATATGGTGAAATAAATACCAAAGTTGTGCACGTATTAATACTGTAGATTCTGACTTTATTAAAGCAGCAACATTGTTTGTCACCAACTTTCTTTTAACAATAATGCTTTTTTCTGGGAGATATCAGTATACCCATTGTTTCTTTTCACTATCTTTCTTGCCTAAACTAAGATACAGGATTATGAAGTTATTAAAAGTTCCCGCTCTCCTGCCATGAAAAAAAGAGCTCCCCTGCCATAAAAAAAACTGCAGTATCTGGTTTGGTATGAAATTAAGTCAGTTCAGAAACCTTCTTGTGCACCTTCTAAATATGTTGCTGTGCAGGTTACATCATTAACTCAGCTGTGTGCCCCTTGCCTTTCTCCCGCCACTTTCAGTTGCTGTGCTCAGTCATACAACATGGTACGCTCTCACACATACTTCCACAGGGCACAGCAAATATGGCACAGGAAAGTTTGCCACAGGGCAGTTTTGCACAGGAAAATCAAATGGCTGGAAATTTTCTCACACTGGGAGTGGTGATCCATGGTGGTGTGGACCAAATTTCCAGCTATTTAACTGTTCTGTATTTACCTAAACCCCACTCCCACAGCATCCGCTTTCACTTTTGCGGCAGCACTCTGCTAAATCACACAAAGATAAAAAAAACGAAAAAAATGTCTGAAACCATATACTATAACAAATAAAATATGGTCGATCACACAAAACTCTCCCTCTGTTTCCATCTTGGGTGAGATAACAGCAACAATTTCTTGAACTTCGGTCTTGAGGTCTATATGCCGTTGGTTCAACCCCTCAATGGAAACACAGGTTTGTCGTGTATGGTCACCCATACATTTAAGCAATTTATCCCTCCAGGGTGTGGGTACACTGGAGGATTTACCACGGCTGGTGTGATTCTGCCTCGTGACCGAACCACACCAGTGTTAAGTCCTCCAGTGTATCCACACCCTGGAGATATACATTTTTATTATACAATGGCAAATGTTTATTTAATGTTTTTTTAACTATTTTCTAACTCACTGAGGTCCCTACACTTCGAAAGAGGATGTCATTTTGTAAACAATTTACTGCTGTGTTTTAGCAAAGCGGTGACAGGACAAATCGCAGCAGTTTCGTTTGAAGTGAAAGTGACGGGATTAGCACGATATAAGGTTGGCTGGCACTTCTTCCAGTGGGTACACTAGAGCAACAGTTCTCAAACTTTGTCACAGTGAGCCTCCCCTAAGCCATGAAAAAGATCTTGAGCCTCCCCTAAAATACTAAAATATTTTTGGCCCTCCCCATAGAAAAATAGCCTACTCTTCACAGTACATCAGCAATAAATTGAAACCTCATGGCATACCTTGCTTTCATGTTATTAAGCTTATTGTACCCCCACCTCCCAAAAGGACAACCTACTTTCTCCAATATTTTGACTCTCAAACCATTGCTACCCTTACTGCCATACCTTCATGGGTCAGACTGCTTTTCTGTTTCTCCTCTAACTGGAATAACCTTCCTGCGACCTCTGCATCTCCCCTCACCCTACTCTTAAGCAACTTCTCAGGGATCATTTTGCTCCCTCCTGCCCTTATTCCTACTACCTGTATGGTTAACTCTTGTATTTGGACAGTTCTGCTGCCAGTCTAATTAATCGTTGTTCCTTGCGTTGTTGGTTTATTGTTGTAATTTGTTTGTCTTTCATTCATTTTGTATTGCTTGAGTGTTTTGCAGTTACATTTTGAATTGTATTCTCTCACTACCTTCCCTGGGAACACCTGAAATAAGCCATGGCTCAGTGTACAGTACTTTCCCTGGTCACAGACTTGTGAATAAATACATCCATTCACCTACTATTATCCTCTTTCAGTTTGTCTTATCCCTTCACTCAAACTCTATAAAGTTCAAAATTTAAATACAGTACTTTTTCAAGACTTGCTTGAGCCTCCCCTGGAACAGGTTGGGGCCTCCCCAAGGAGGCTGGCCTCACCATTTGAGAACCCCTGCACTAGAGGATTTATCACGGTGGTAATTGTGCCAGCCAACCAATCAGGATGCAGGATTTGGGACATTGGATTTACCACATTGTATAATATTCCTTATATCTTGCTGCAATGTTGTTTTTTTTTATACATCTTTAATGATTTCTTGATATAGTAAGTCATACATTGTAGTACATTGCAAACAACCACTGTGTTCAATAAACAATATTTGGTAAATACGTCCATCAGGGTGTATAACTGTACCCAGCAGAATAATAATTCAAACTTTACCCTCGGTCTCCAAACCTTTCAGTTCAGGTTACAAATAATAATCAGATCCCTTTATCTGACCAAAATTAATGGTTTCTAAGACCAGGGAGTTTGTTAATCCTCCCTTGATGATGTATATGAAGTAAGTCAATTTTTTTTGTTAGTGTAGTTTTTATTCAAGAATTTTTTCCAACTGGGGGGGGGGTACAAAAGAAGAAAAAAGGAGGTGGTGGGGAAGAGGGGGAAGGAGAGGGGTACAGACAGTCACATTTCATTAAGCACATACTATATTTATAAATACAAAGTAATTGTATCACCATATCACTGTAGTAATTCTTTCTTCACTGTCTTGACAAAAGGTGAAGGATAAAAGCATATGAAGGTATGAGTGTGACATGGGTATACATATGTATCTACGGGTTCGGGGAAGGATGAGGTTACATGGCACAAGAGACCTAGGTTTGGCTACTCTGCACAGGGGCACCCAAGTAAATCAAACTACAGGAAGCAATAACTGTAATGTCCAGAACCAGAATTGGGATTTTTCAGTGTGGCTTTATTTATTAACTCACTGAACATAAACAAAGCACTGCATGGTCCCCCACAGGGCTATGTTACTGTAATGCAGATTAGAGGTTAAACACAGCAGTCCATTTGAGGAATGAACACATTACTACAGATGTCTGGCTTTGGACCCACCAGGCACTCAGTCCAGACTTTGCATGTGCATTGGATACACAGCCCGACTGGCCCGGCTCCCCTGGCGGCCACTCGACTGACGGTCCACTTGGCGAATGAACCCAAACTTTACTTGGAAAGCGCCCCATCAAACAAGGAGGCTCCCAAACTGTGGCTCCCCACACCACTTAGAGTCTGCGACTCCTAGAGAGATTTTCTGCCATGCACTCCACGCCTGGGTACCCACCCCATCACTGGCCAAGTTACGAGGCAAGTAGCAAAACACAGAAGAAACAGAGAGGTGGACCTGGTTACTAAAGATGGGGTTTTCCACCTCCAGCTCCCACAACCCATACCCAGCCATTTCTCTGGACACACAGAAAACTTTAGACTTTAAAATGTAGATTGAACGGTGGATGACCTGAAGCACCCCCTCTACAGTGAACTTTAAATCCATTAACACTTTAAACAGATGACTGCTCTATTTGTTTGTCCTAGTTGACATAGTCCTCCCAAATAGCAGTCCACATTTACTTGAAATCCAACTGAAGAAAATAAGTTGTTTGCCCCTTCCAATGGAGCCAAACACTCACCCATTCGTTGCAGGTGCCCCACAGGCGAAGTACTGTAACCTTTGCTGTTATACATGAACAGACTGAACTTAAAACAGGCAACTTTCTTCCCAGGGTGGGAGAAGGGGATTGCCCCTGGGACCCACAGAGCCCCCCCCAGAGGGAGGGGGGCACTGAGACCGGGGGAGCGGTCTCCACCACTTTAAAAAGGTAAAATTCAGGAACACTTCCTTCTGTGTGGAGGCAAACAGACAACGCACTGATTTCCTCACTGTTTGCTTAAGGACAAACTGAAGACTGACTTTGACTTTCCCAAAGTTCTAAACTTCACTCTGAGGTGAAGATTCCAAATGTGGCTCATGCAGCTGCGACAGTTCTATTATGATGTCATCTCTCAAGTCTCAGCTGTGACTGAGGACAGAGTGAGACAGTGTGAAACCCATTTAACTGGAGTTTCACAAGCTGCCTTCCCTGCCTACCACTAGGTCTTACTGGGATTCTAGTAACCCCAGGTAACAAAGGGGTTACACTCGCCCTTGACCAGGAAAATGACTGTCCCCAGTCATTATGCACCCGGCCTTAGGCCATCCCACCCTATGTGCTACCTGCGGAGGGGGGTGATCAGGCCCCCTCCTACCATGTGTGAGCACAGGTAGGCAACACTAAGGGCCTAGAGGCCTATAGCTGACATATCAGCCTCTACTCTATCCACTTACTATGGACACCTAGTGGCTCTGGTAGAACCATCCAGAGTATAGCCCTGATAGATCAGCACTGTGGCCCCTACTGCAGCTGAGGGCCACAGCCTGTCCATCCCCCCTAACCCTCTAGGGAAAACCTATCTGTCTCTAACATAACATCCCAAACAAAAACAAAACCCGGGGACCTCCCCGACCTTGTGCAGCCTGCAACTACAACCTTTAGCAATAATAACACAGTACATTTAAATTCTACACATAAGCACTGACGAGGGACTCCGATGAGCCCCATCTCCTCTTCTTGTCTTCTCTTCTGTCTTCCAGGAACACCTGTAAGAAAAGACAAAAACCAAAAAAAAACCACATCCTAATCTGCATGTACAGTCTATCTAAACAACAACAATGACAACAACAACAACCCTTACCATACAGAAAAAGCATTGAACAATCCCAAAAAGAAAAGATTTTTTTTTTTTAGAAAAAGGGTAGAAAACAGTATTTACATTAAAGTACGACATTGGTAGCAATACACCTTTGGGGGGGGGGGATGGAATGCCCTAAATGTCCCATTAGTGACTACAAGGCCCGAAGGCCAGTCCATTAAAGAGTCTCTCCTGGGCCGGAGCCCCGTGAAGCATAGTTCTTTAAGGCAATAATCCCAAAGGGGAGAGTCTTTGCAGACAGTTCACACACTGTTTGAAGTCTGTAGTGTAGGTGTGTATTGCAATGTCATAAAGATAGAATAAAAGGGTTTTACGGACTTACCAGCCTCTTGAAGTATTCGAATTCACAAACCTGGTCCCTTCTGAAGACTCTCCTGGCAGCATTTCTTCTGATACAGCTGGGCGGACATCTTCCGGGAACCCACAGGAGTGCACATCTGGAAACAGCTGGGCTGATGTCATAACTGGAGAAGGAACCTTAGAACAGGAACAAAAAGAGAAACAGCTGGTCCGGCGTCATCTGATTACCAGGCGATGAACAGGAAAACAGCTGGGATGGTGTCCTCTCTCGATCTGAAGTCATCTGGTGGTACCAGTAGATGGTTGCTGAATAGGGCAGTACACTGTGGACTGAAAAATATGGGGCACCTGATTTCTTGTTTATTCATATTGGCAGTTCAATAAGGGCACTTCACAGTCTAGATGTGGCAGTATTGACTACCATTGCTCTTCTCTCCATTTTGTAGGCACGGGCTTAATTACTGGGAAGTCCTTGCACTGAGGCCAATAGTAGAGGGGGTCAGGGGCTTGAATTATTACTCCATCTGGACGCACATAATTCACACAGTGGGAGACTTCGAGTCCCTTTCCGTCCACTATTCTCACTCTGTCCATAAACAGTGTCCTGCCTCTCTTCCACTGTGTATACTTTTCGTGGAACAGTCTATTCTTTACATGCTGGTGTAACCCCTAGATGGCGCTATCCCAGGGGCTACTACCCCTGCCTGATTTGCCACTAACAGGTTGAGGGGCCTGGATCCAATGGCGGGTGCCTCCACCCAGAGGTCAGGGTTTGCAATAGTTAAACTTACTTGGTCACAGCCCTCTGGGACACTGCAACCCCCCTTTCTTCCCACTAGTGGCCCACACAATATATCAGAATTACCTTCACAGTATACACTTACCCCCAGGGCTGGTTCAGGCACTGGGACCTCCTGTAAAATAAGATACAGTGCAACAATCACAGTACAATACTTTAACAAAGACAAATACCTCAGGCAGTATAACTTTGCTGAAACAAGCAGCTCTGATTTATTTAGGGTGAATATAACAAGGACAGGGGGAAATCAGGTTAATTAGCTTATCACTTTACTCATCTGCTATGGCTCTGTGCACAGGCCTATCCCTACCAGTTACTGTCCCTGGGTACCCAAGCCCTAGTGGCTAGTCCAAACCGTGGCAGCTGGTAGGGGCCCTTTCCCACAGAGAAAAGAAAAATTAGTTTAAACAGTCAGCAGTACAGTGATTCCATTTGGATTCAATGTGGCAATTCAACAGGGAGCGACCCTGAATTAGTACTCACGACCTCCAAACAAGGTAGGGTCCTTCAATGTCAGCAGGGCTACTCTTGAGCTCCACGAGACTCCTCACACATTTATATGGCAAACTGCAACAGGCAAAAGTCCTTTAATGGCAGCAGGATTCACTTGAGCTAACCAAGCCTCCTCACACATTTATATGGTGAAAAGTAACAGGCAAAAGTCCTTTAATGGCAGCAGGATTCACTGAGGTACACAAGCCTCTTCACACATTTATATGGTAAAACAGAAAGTACTATACCAGGAAGGCTGCTTCTATCCCGATCGCAATTACTGCACAATACCGGAGAACACACAGCAGATTCAGTTCCTGACAGACCCGAGTGCAATTCAGCAATTTCTCCAGTCTTCTACAGGGTGAGCCTGGTTTCTACTCTTCAGATATCCTTTGATTCTCTTCACAGGACAGATTCAGTCCTAACAAGCAGTTACACAAGCTGCAGACCGAACTCTGGGCCTTACACACATTCCGACTAAACTGCACACTGAAAAAGCACAAGGCTCCTTCCTTCTTCACTGCCAGGGCTCAACTGAAACTCCAACAGACAAAACCGGCACTTCCTTTGAGTTCCTCCCAGTTCTTGACTGGATTGGCTGTCACCCACAATAGACTGCTCCTGTTGGTCCAAAAGGCGCGAAGTCTAAACTACATCTCCCAGAGTCACTGCCCATACAATCCTCTTGTGGCTGGCTCAGATTATGAGTCCAAGTTCTGATTGCGTCCAAGGCACCATTTTAGAGCTAGCTTACCCCACACTGATTGGTCCAGTTCAGCAGTTCAAAACCAGAATGGGAACTAGGCAGACACAGTTCTGACTGCAAAGAAAGCAGGTTAGACAAACTGTAATTTCATTATTACTCTAAATGGTTTCTGGCAAACAGTTACATCTTTCAGATAGGTTCCCTTTGCACTCTAGTGACTGCAAAAATGGAGTGAATTGGCAGCAGCTCAGGTGGTACTCAATCAAAGAAACACACAGTCCCCCATACAAACTAATTATGTCTGCAAGCAGACAGCTCTTAAAGAGACAGTACCAGAGGTTCTAAAAACACTCACTGATAAATGGCTTAAACGCCAAACACCATTCAGGCTTGGAGCATTCAAGCAAGCTCCTGGAAGTCTTTTGGGAACCCCCATTTGCAGGGGGGTTACACCCTTCCTGGCCTGGGAAAGCTTGACGTCCGCGTCAAGCAAGTACCCCCATAGGTTTTAACTGCAACCATATACATTTGCATTAGGCTCACACATGTAATCATCAGTCAATATATAATTTTACCAAGAACACATTTCTGAAACATTGCAGTACGTCACTCTTTACACAGTATTACATACACATTGTACCATAACTCAAGTTATTACCTCTTGTACATGAAACCTGAAGAGAGGGGGCCCTTCCCTATCAGTTACCTTGGGGCTGGATGGGGCAAGGTCACCATACTTAGAGGGCAACACAAGTAACTTGGAGTTAGCACTGACGCTCAGTTTAGGCAATGAGCTCTGGGACACATACACTCCTTTATGGACAACATTGAGAGGCAGATCCACTGGCCGGCCCAGGGAATCATAACTGAGGTGCACCACAGGCTTTTACAGCTCGACCAGTCTTTCTAGGGGAACTGTTACAGTCTCTGCACTCTGAGCCTCATTTCAGCATTGTCCTCACTTGTCAGGGAGTCTCCATGGGGTAGAGAGGCTAGAACTTGGGGCACTTTCAGCTCCAGGAGTTACAGTTTCTGAGTCCACAACATTTGGCTCATGGAGAGCTTTGGACACTGGCAGTGGACTGTCAGGGCACTCAAAATACTCTTTCTTGTTCTGGTGTATCACCAGTCTGACCCAATCCATCATTTTCCTCCCTGAAAGCTCAAACAGTTCAACCATGCACAATGATTCCATTTCATCTGATCTGATGCTTTGCACTTCACTTTCTGGGAGCATTGGCTCCAGGGACTAAGCTGGGGCTTGGACAGTCCAGAAGGCCCAGCTTCATCTCCAGTATTGACTAGGGATTGCCCAAACAATTGACTCAGTTCGAAGAAGGATAGTATTCAAAGTCACTCCACTTTCTTCCGATATGGACTGACAGTCATGCTCAACTGGGACTTGTGGAGGGAACACTTTAACTTTGCTTCTGTAGGTGCAGACTTTCTTGATCTTTCTTAGCAGCAGCTCTAGTCACTGGTCCAGAGGGGGCATCTTCTGGGCTCAGACTCAATTAAGATTTATCCAATGGGCAGTAAATGATTCTATGCATTGTTTTTACATCTTTGAATTATTCTCAGGCCTTACTTTGTACACTGGCAGATCATCTAGTTTGCCCACTACAATGTGAGGGAGATGGTGCCATCTGTCAGCAATCTTGTGCTTGCCATGCAGTCCCAGATTTCTTAGCAATACCGATCTCCTCCTGGAGTTCCTGTGCTTTCACCTTTATCATACCTTTCTTTGTTGGCCCAGATTTCTTTTGGCAGCCATGGTTTGAGCCAGTTTGGCTGGCAATGAGTTAGCTGGGCCTTTAACTTTTGCACATACTGTAAATAGTTGTCAGCTTGAACCCCATCAGGAGAGACCCCAAAACACACATCTACCGGTAGTCGAGCTTCTCTTCCAAACATCAGACGGTAGGGGGAGAACCCAGTGGCATCACTTTTGGTGCAGTTATAAACATGTACCAGGGTGCTAATTTGTTGGCTCCATCTAGGCTTGTCCTTTGGGTGCAGGGTGCCTAGCATATCTATCAAAGTGCGGTTGAAACGTTCAGGCTGTGGGTCCCCCTTGGGGTGGTAAGGAGTGGTTCTGGACTTTCGCACTCCCCACAGAGAAAGCATCTCTTTGATCAGACGACTCTCAAAGTCTCTCCTTGATCAGAATGGATTCTTTTGAGCCCCATAGTGAACAAAAAGTTTTCTACAAGTACTTTGGCCACAGTGGATGCTTTCTGGTCTTTGGTGGGAAAGCTTGGGCATATCTCGTGAAATGGTCAGTGACCACCAGCACATTACTGATATTTCTTTGATCTGACTCCAAACTCAGAAAATCAATACAGACCAGCTCCATGGGTGCACTGGTGGTGATGTTAACAAGGGGCAGCCCTCTGGGGCAAAGCTTTCCTCTGTGAGCAGCGACTACAAGTTCGAATGTGTTGTTCACATCAGCCCCATCTTAGGCCAATAGAATCTGGATCTCACCAAGTCAAGTGTTCTGTCTATACCAAGGTGCCCCATGTGGTTGTGCAAGGACATCAGTACTGAGTCTCAAAGGCAGTGGGCAGCACTAGTTGTTGTTTGTCTACTTGTCCCCTCTGTCTACTGTTTCTCTGTATAACAGTTTATTGATCAGTTTCAACTTAGGACCTTCTTTGTATAATAGTGCAGTTCTCAAATCCGGAGCGAATTTGGACACATCTTTTCCTGCATAGAGGGCTTCTAAAGCTGCTTTGATCATGGGATCTGGGATTGAGCCCGTCGAATACTGTCATTGTCCAGCTGAGGCAGTGCACCAATGTCTATTGCAGAAAAGTGGCAATAAGCAGCAGGTATGCAATTCTCAGAGGGTCCCAAGCAATCCACCATGCAGTCCACTCGCGCCCTGTGGACATTTGTTCCTCCGTGTCAAACTTCCGACAGAGTGCCCGAATGTCAGGTTCTGCCAATCGGACCCAATCATTCTGGGGAACAGGCCTCCGGGAGAGAGCATCAGCATCTATGTGGTTCAGACCTGCTCGGTATTCGAGAGCATAGTCATATGTAGATAATGCAGAAAGCCACCTATGGCCAGTGGCATCCAACTTAGCTGAGGTCTGCACATAGGTCAAAGGATTATTGTCAGTTTTTACTAGTATTTTAGCCCCATACAAGTACTCATGGAATTGGTCAACAATAGCCCACTTCAAAGCTAGGAACTCTAACTTATGTACAGGATAGTTCTTTTCGGATGGGGTCAGGCTTCTACTGGAAAAGGCCACGTCTCAGGCCATTCTCGTGCTCTTGGTACAACACAGCCCCAACCCTTGCAAGCTAGCATCATGTGCAGGACGTAAGGTTTTCTTGGATCGGCATAGGCCAGCACTGGAGCATGGGTAAGTTGATATATGATCTCATGAAAAGCAGTCTCACAATCAGAGTCCAGTGGGCCCCAAATACTTCACTCGGATGAAAATACACTCTTTCAGTCTTGAGGACGCTGACTTTTGGTATTTTTTGTGGGTTGGGGATACCTTGAGTAAGGTTAAGTAAAGGGCGTAATCACTCTTGAATAGTCCTTGATGAAACGCCGATATCAACCACAGAATCCCAGGAATCTTTGCAGTTCTTTAGATTTTGGGCTGTGGCCAGGTGGTCAAGGCCTCAACTTTACTTGGGTCGGTCTCTATTCCCTCGGTGGATACTATGTGTCCCACATACTTTACTGATGTTTGAAAGAATTGACACTTATCCATGGACAGTTTCAGGCCAAAGTCCTCCAGTCGGTCCAATACCTTAAATAATCTGCTCTCATGTTCCTCCAGTGAGCTGCCAAACACAATAACATCATCTAGGTATACCAGGCACTCTAGTAAGTTCATGTCCCCTACTGCACGCTCCATCAATAATTGAAAAGTGGCTGGGGCACCTGAAATCCCTTGAGGCATCCTCATGAATTCCATAGAAGCCAATGACAGATAAAGGCTGTCTTCTCATGGTCCTCAGCTCATGGATCTGGTAGTACCCACTGCGGAGATCCAACACAGAGAACCACTTGCTCCCGCTTAGGCAGTCCAAGCATCCTGAATGCGGGCATTGTGTACTGATCAGGATAGTCCGCCGGTTTAAGGTGCGATAATCACACACATCCTTACTGTCCCATTCTTTTTCCTCACTACCACAATGGGGAAGCATAAGGGCCCTGGATTCTTGTATTACACCAGCAGCTAACATCTCTTGCAGATGCCGTCTCACGTCATCTGTCAAGCGAGTTGCCAGGGCGTCAACAGAAGCAACAACAGTTCTGATGAAGGGGGCAGACTTAAGGATCCTGTCCAGCCTGGTTCGGTCCAGTTCAATCGCTGGCAAACTACCCTTTCTGAGGCATTCTTGCAACAATTTTTCCAGCCGAGATACATACATAGACAACAACTCCCTTGGTACTGTTGTGCATCTCTTACTCTCCACCATAGGTCTTCATCAGAATCTGGGCTCCCATACACATTCTCCAAGGCCTCAAGATAGGCCTGTGCAGTCACTTCAGGGTTACTGGCTCTGCTTAGCACGGATGGTAGCCAGGGCAGGACCTCGGAGGCTCTCACTAACCTCTTTCGCTCGCCTCCGAGCATTGCCATTCTAGCACTTGGGGCAACATAGTTCATCCAGGTCTCCCAGTCATCCTCCCTTTGGGGTGGGAGGGTGCCAGAGAAGACTCTCAACCTCGGTAAGAGTCGTGACTAATGGCAGGTAGAAATAGAGTCTGCATTCGCTTAGCCACCATTACGGGGTACTGCACGGGAGAGGGTGTTGGGGAGGAACACCCCAGGTGGCAAGAATAGTTTCTTCAAGTCCTCCACAGTCTTCCCTTCCCCAGCAACCATTTAGCAATTTCTCCTCAAAAGTTTCAGACAGTGGTGGGGGGCTCATCCCCGGGTCTTTACTGCACTTAGTTATCACTTCCAGGCAGTGAGGGTCCTCTGGGTAGTGGTCTGTGCACTTTGAGCTATCTATGGGATCCTTAAACTCTACTAGGGCCAGGAAAGTGGGTGAGCAGATTAGCATGCCGATCCACCACCACAGGGTTTGTAAACCTTCCACCTTGGAAAGTACTCCCTGTACAGTGTCCGTCTGTGATACCCAGGGGATGTCCAGGATAAGCATAGCATTTGGGGGTCAATCTCCTCCCCAGTACACCACCCACCAGCCATGTGCACAGCCACTTCTGTCGGGTACCCATTTTTTTCTTAACAGTGGTTCAGAATATGGCCACTAGAGGACACACAGTCCCAGCGGTGAGCCTCCAAGATGTAACCCCTAGATGGCGCTATCCCAGGGGCTACTACCCCTGCCTGATTTGCCACTAACAGGTTGAGGGGCCTGGATCCACAATGGGTGCCTGCCACCCAGAGGTCAGGGTTTGCAATAGTTAAACTAACTTGGTCACAGCCCTCTGGGACACTGCAACCCCCTTTCTTCCCACTAGTGGCCCACACAATATATCAGAATTACCTTCACAGTATACACTTACCCCTGGGTCTGGTTCCGCACTGGGACCTCCTAGAGATAAGATACAGTGCAACAATCACAGTACAGTACTTTAACATAGACAAATACCTCAGGCAGCATAACTTTGCTGAAACAAGCAGCTCTGATTTATTTAGGGATATAACAAGGACAGGGAAATCAGGTTAATTAGCTTATCACTTTACTATCTACCTATGGCTCTGTGCACAGGCTCTATCCCTACCAGTTACTGTCCCTGGGTACCCAAGCCCTAGTGGCTAGTCCAAACCGTGGCAGCTGGTAGGGGCCCTTTCACAGAGTGAAAAGAAAAATTAGCTTAAACAGTCAGCAGTACAGTGATTCCATTTGGATTTAATGTGGCAATTCAACAGGAGCTACCCTGAATTAGTACTCATGGACCTCCAAACAAGATAGGGTCCTCAACGCCAGCAGGGCTACTTTTGAGCTCCACGAGACTCTTCACACATTTATATGGTAAAAAAGAAAGTACTATACCAGGCAGGCTGCTTCTATCCCGATCGCAATTACTGCACAATACCCGGAGAACACACAGCAGATTCAGTTCCTGACAGACCGAGGTGCAATTCAACAATTTCTTCAGTCTTCTACAGGGTGAGCCTGGTTTCTACTCTTCAGAGATCCTTTGATTCTTTTCACAGGGCGGATTCAGTCCTAACAAGCAGATTACACAAGCTGCAGACCGAACTCTGGGCCTTACACACGTTTTGATTGAAATGTGCACTGAAGAGCACAGGCTTCTTTCCCTTCACTGCCAGGGATCTAAAACTGAAACTCCCAACAGACAAACCGTGCACTTCCTTTGAGTTCCTCCCAGTTCTTGACTGGATTGGCTGTCACCACAATAGACTGCTGCTGTTGGTCCAAAAAGGCGCCGAAGTCTAAACTACATCTCCCAGAGTCACTGCCCATACAATCCTCTTGTGGCTGGCTCAGATTATGAGTCCAAGTTCTGATTCGTCCAAGGCACCATTTTAGAGCTAGCTTACCCCACACTGATTGGTCCAGTTCAGCAGTTCAAAACCAGAATGGGGAACTAGGCAAACACAGTTCTGACTGCAAAGAAAGCAGGTTAGACAAATTGTAATTTCATTATTACTGTAAATGATTTCTGGCAAACAGTTACATCTTTCAGATAGGTTCCTTTGCACTCCTAGTGACTGCAAAATGGAGTGAATTGGCAGCAGCTCTGAGTGGTACTCAAACAGAGAAGCACACAGTCCCCCATACAACTAATTATGTCTGCAAGCAGACAGCTCTTAAAGAGACAGTACCAGAGGCTCTAAAACACTCACTGATAAATGGCTTAAGCGCTAAACACCATTCAGGCTTGGAGCATTCAAGCAAGCTCCTGAAGTCTTTGGGAACCCCCATTTGCAGGGGTTACCCTTCCTGGCCTGGGAAGCTTGACGTCGCAGCAAGCAAGTACGCCCATAAGTTTCAACTGCAACCTATACATTTGCATTAGGCTCACACATGTAATCATCAGTCAATACATCATTTTACCAAGAACACATTTCTGAAACATTGCAGTCGTCACTCTTTACACAGTATTACACACATTGTACCATAACTCAAGTTATTACCTCTTGTACATGAAACCTGAGAGGGGCCCTTCCTATCAGTTACCTTGGGGCTGGATGGGGAGGGCACCATACTTAGAGGGCAACACAAGTAACTTGAGTTAGCACTGATGCTCAGTTTAGGCAATGAGCTCTGGGACACATACACTCCTTTTATGGACAACATTGAGAGGCAAGTCCACAGGACCTCCCAAGTGAATCATAACTGAGGTGCACCACAGGCTTTACAGCTCGACCAGTCTTTCTAGGGGGAACTGTTACAGTCTCTGCACTCTGAGCCTCATTTTCAGCATTGTCCTCACTTGTCAGGGAGTCTCCATGGGGTAGAGAGGCTAGAACTTGGGGCACTTTCGGCTCCAGGAGTTCAGTTTCTGAGTCCACAACATTTGGCTGCATGGAGAGCTTTCGAACCTGGCAGTGGACTGTCAGGGCACTCAAAATACTCTTCTTGTTCGGTGTATCACCAGTCTGCCCTCACTTATCATTTTCCTCCCTGAAAGCTCAAACAGTTCAACCATGCACAATGATTCCATTGCATCTGATCTGATGCTTTGCATCTCACTTTCTGGGAGCATTGGCTCCAGGGACTAAGTTGGGGCTTGACAGTCCAGAAGGCCCAGCTTCATCTCCAGTATTGACTAGGGATTGCTCCGAAACAATTGACTCAGTTCGTGAGAAGGATAGTATTCAAAGTCACTCACTTTCTTCTGATATGGACTGACAGTCATGCTCAACTGGGACTTGTGGAGGGGAACACTTTAACTTTTGCTTCTGTGGTGCAGACTTTCTTGATCTTTCTTGGCAGCAGCTCTAGTCACTGGTCCAGAGGGGCATCTTCTAGGGCTCAGACTCAATTAAGATTTATCCAATGGGCAGTAAATGATTTCTATGCATTGTTTTTACATCTTTGAATTATTCTCAGGCCTTACTTTGTACACTGGCAGATCATCTAGTTTGCCCACTACAATGTGAGGGAGATGGTGCCATCTGTCAGCAATCTTGTGCTTGCCATGCAGTCCCAGATTTCTTAGCAATACCCCGATCTCCCTCCTGGAGTTCCTGTGCTTTCACCTTTTATCATACTTCTTTGTTGGCTCAGATTTCTTGGCAGCCATGGTTTGAGCCAGTTGGTACGTACATGAGTTAGCTGGGCCTTTAACTTTTGCACATACTGTAAATAGTTGTCAGCTTGAACCCCATCAGGAGAGACCCCAAAACACACATCTACCGGTAGTCGAGCTTCTCTTCCAAACATCAGGACGGTAGGGGAGAACCCAGTGGCATCACTTTTGGTGCAGTTATAAACATGTACCAGGGTGCTAATTTGTTGGCTCCATCTAGGCTTGTCCTTTGGGTGCAGGGTGCCTAGCATATCTATCAAAGTGCGTGTTGAAACGCTCAGGCTGTGGGTCCCTCTGGGGTGGTAAGGAGTGGTTCTGGACTTTGCACTCCCCACAGAGAAAGCATCTCTTTGATCAGACGACTCTCAAAGTCTCCCTTGATCAGAATGGATTCTTTGTGGAGCCCCATAGTGAACAAAAAGTTTTCTACAAGTACTTTGTACAGTGGATGCTTTCTGGTCTTTGGTGGGAAAGCTTGGGCATATCTCGAGGAATGGCTCAGTGACCACCAGCACATTACTGATATTTCTTGATCTGACTCCAAACTCAGAAAATCAATACAGACCAGCTCCATGGGTGCACTGGTGGTGATGTTAACAAGGGGGCAGCCCTCTGGGCAAAGCTTTCCTCTGTAAGCAGCGACTTACAAGTTCGAATGTGTTGCTCACATCAGCCCCCATCTTAGGCCAATAGAATCTGGATCTCACCAAGTCAAGTGTTCTGTCCATACCAAGGTGCCCCATGTGGTTGTGCAAGGACATCAGTACTGAGTCTCAAAGGCAGTGGGCAGCACTAGTTGTTGTTTGTCTACTTGTCCCTCTGTCTACTGTTTCTCTGTATAACAGTTTATTGATCAGTTTCAACTTAGGACCTTCTTTGTATAATAGTGGGTTCTCAAATCCGTGGAGCGTAATTTGGACACATCTTTTCCTGCATAGAGGGCTTCTAAAGCTGCTTTGATCATGGGATCGCGATCGAGTCTGGGTCGTATCACTGTCACTGTCCAGCTGAGTAGTGCACCAATGTCTATTGCAGAAAAGTGGCAATAAGCAGCAGGTATGCAATTCTCAGAGGGTCCCAAGCAATCCACCATGCAGTCCACTCAGTCCCAGGACATTGTTCCTCGTGTCAAACTTCCGACAGAGTGCCCGAATGTCAGGTTCTGCTAATCGGACCCAATCATTCTGGGGAACAGGCCTCCGGGAGAGAGCATCAGCATCTATGTGGTTCAGACCTGCTCGGTATTCGAGAGCATAGTCATATGTAGATAATGCAGAAAGCCACCTATGGCCAGTGGCATCCAACTTAGTTGAGGTCTGCACATAGGTCAAAGGATTATTGCTGTTTTTATTAGTATTTTAGCCCCATACAAGTACTCATGGAATTGGTCAACAATAGCCCACTTCAAAGCTAGGAACTCTAACTTATGTACAGGATAGTTCTTTTCGGATGGGGTCAGGCTTCTACTGGAAAAGGCCACTGGTCTCAGGCCATTCTCGTGCTCTTGGTACAACACAGCCCCCACCTTGCAAGCTAGCATCAGTGTGCAGGACGTAAGGTTTTCTTGGATCGCATAGGCCAGCACTGGAGCATGGGTAAGTTGATATATGATCTCATGAAAAGCAGTCTCACAATCAGGAGTCCAGGGGCCCCAAATACTTCACTGGATGAAAATACACTCTTTCAGTCTTGAGGGCGCTGACTTTTGGTATTTTTTGTGGGTTGAGGGTACTCCTTGAGTAAGGTTAAGTAAAGGGCGAATCACTCTTGAATAGTCCTGATGAAACGTTTCTATATAACCACAGAATCCCAGGAATCTTTGCAGTTCTTTAGATTTTGGGCTGTGGCCTGTGTGGTCAAGGCCTCAACTTTACTTGGGTCGGTCTCTATTCCTCGGTGGATACTATGTGTCCCACATACTTTACTGATGTTTGAAAGAATTGACACTTATCCATGGACAGTTTAGGCCAAAGTCCTCCAGTCGGTCCAATACCTTAAATAATCTGCTCATGTTCCTCCAGTGAGCTGCCAAACACAATAACATCATCTAGGTATACCAGGCACTCTAGTAAGTTCATGTCCCTACTGCACGCTCCATCAATAATTGAAAAGTGGCTGGGGCACCTGAAATCCCTTGAGGCATCCTCATGAATTCATAGAAGCCAAGCGGACAGATAAGGCTGTCTTCGGTCCTCTAAAGCCATCGGGATCTGGTAGTACCCATCATGAGATCCAACACAGAGAACCACTTGCTCCCCGCTTAGGCAGTCCAAAGCATCCTGAATGCGGGCATTGTGTACTGATCAGGATAGTCCGCCCGGTTTAAATGCGATAATCCACACACATCCTACTGTCCCATTCTTTTTCCTCACTACCACAATGGGGAAGCATAAGGGCTTCTGGTTCTTGTATTACACCAGCAGCTAACATCTCTTGCAGATGCCGTCTCACATCATCTATGTCAGCAGGTGCCAGGCGAACTGAGCAACAATAGTTCTGAGAAGGGGCAGACTTAAGGATCCTGTCCAGCCTGGTTCGGGTCCAGTTCAATCGCTGGCAAACTACCCTTTCTGAGGCATTCTTGCAACAATTTTTCCAGCCGAGATACATACAGACAACAACTCCCTTGGTACTGTTGTGCATCTCTTGCTCTCCACCATAGGGTCTTCATCAGAATCTGGGCTCCCATACACATTCTCCAAGGCCTCAAGATGGCCTGTGCAGTCACTTCAGGGTTACTGGCTTCCTGTAGCACGATGGTAGCCAGGGCAGGACCTCGGAGGCTCTCACTAACCCTCTTTAGCTTCCCGCTTCCGAGCATTGCCATTCTAGCACTTGGGGCAACATAGTCTATCCAGGTCTCTCCAGTCATCCTCCCTTGGGGGTGGGAGGGTGCCAGAGAAGATCCTCAACCTCTGTAAGAGTCGGACTAATGGCAGGTGCAGAAATAGGAGTCTGCATTCGTTTAGCCACCATTACGGGTACTGCAGCGGGAGAGGGTGTTGGGGAGGAACACCCCCAGGTGGCAAGAATAGTTTCTTCAAGTCCTCCACAGTTTTCCTTCCCCAGCAACCATTTAGCAATTCTCCTCAAAAGTTTCAGACAGTGGTGGGGGCTCATTCCCCGGGTCTTTACTGTGCCAGTTATCACTCTCCAGGCAGTGAGGGCTCCTCTGGGGTAATGTCTGTGGCACTTTGGAGCTATCTATGGGATCCTTAAACTCTCTAGGGCCAGGAAAGTGTGGGTGAGCAGATTAGCATGCCGATCCACCACCACAGGGTTTTGTAAACCTTCCACCTTGGAAAGTACTCCTGTACAGTGTCCTGTGTGATACCCAGGGGATGTCCAGGATAAGCATAGCATTTTGGGGGTCAATCTCCTCCCAGTACACCCTCCACCAGCCGGTGCACAGCCACTTCTGTCGGGTACCCATTTTTCTTAACAGTGGTTCGTGAATATGGCCACTAGAGGACACACAGTCCCAGCGGTGAGCCTCCAAGATGTAACCCTAGATGGCTATCCCAGGGGCTACTACCCTGCCTGATTTGCCACTAACAGGTTGAGGGGCCTGGATCCAATGGCGGTGCCCACCCAGAGGTCAGGGTTTGCAATAGTTAAACTAACTTGGTCACAGCCCTCTGGGACACTGCAACCCCCCTTTCTTCCCACTAGTGGCCCACACAATATATCAGAATTACCTTCACAGTATACACTTACCCCTGGGTCTGGTTCCGGCACTGGGACCTCCTGTGAGATAAGATACAGTGCAACAATCACAGTACAGTACTTTAACATAGACAAATACCTCAGGCAGCATAACTTTGCTGAAACAAGCAGCTCTGATTTATTTAGGGGGATATAACAAGGACAGGGGAAATCAGGTTAATTAGCTTATCACTTTACTATCTACCTATGGCTCTGTGCACGGGCCTATCCCTACCAGTTACTGTCCTGGGTACCCAAGCCCTAGTGGCTAGTCCAAACCGTGGCAGCTGGTGAGGGGCCCTTCACACAGTGAAAAGAAAAATTAGCTTAAACAGTCAGCAGTACAGTGATTCCATTTGGATTTAATGTGGCATTCAACAGGGAGCGACCCTGAATTAGTACTCATGACCTCCAAACAAGATAGGGTCCTCAACGTCAGCAGGGCTACTTTTGAGCTCCACGAGACTCTTCACACATTTATATGGTAAAAAGAAAGTACTATACCAGGCAGGCTGCTTCTCTATCCGATCGCAATTACTGCACAATACCCGGGAGAACACACAGCAGATTCAGTTCCTGACAGACCGAGGTGCAATTCAACAATTTCTAAAGTCTTCTACAGGGTGAGCCTGGTTTCTACTCTTCAGAGATCCTTTGATTCTTTTCACAGGGCGGATTCAGTCCTAACAACTGATTACACAAGCTGCAGACGGAACTCTGGGCCTACACACGTTTTTTGACTGAAACTGTGCACTGAAGGAGCACAGGGTTCTTTCCCTTCACTGCCAGATCTAAAACTGAAACTCCCAAGCAGACAAAACAGGTGCACTTCCTTTGAGTTCCTCCCAGTTCTTGACTGGATTGGCTGTCACTCACAATAGACTGCTGCTGTTGGTCCAAAGGCGCCAGTCTAAACTACATCTCCCAGAGTCACTGCCCATACAATCCTCTTGTGGCTGGCTCAGATTATGAGTCCAAGTTCTGATTCGGTCAAGGCACCATTTTAGAGCTAGCTTACCCACACTGATTGGTCCAGTTCAGCAGTTCAAAACCAGAATGGGAACTAGGCAAACACAGTTCTGACTGCAAAGAAAGGTTAGACAAATTGTAATTTCATTATTACTAAATGATTTCCTGGCAAACAGTTACATCTTTCAGATAGGTTCCTTTGCACTCCTAGTGACTGCAAAATGGAGTGAATTGGCAGCAGCCTCGAGTGGTACTCAAACAGAGAAGCACACAGTCCCCATACAAACTAATTATGTCTGCAAGCAGACAGCTCTTAAAGAGACAGTACCAGAGGCTCTAAAACACTCACTGATAAATGGCTTAAGCGTAAACACCATTCAGGCCTGGAGCATTCAAGCAAGCTCCTGGAGTAACTTGGAACCCCATTTGCAGGGGTTTACCCTTTCTGAGCCTGGAAGCTTGACGTCCGCGTCAAGCAAGTACGCCCATAAGTTTCAACTGCAACCATATACATTTGCATTAGGCTCACACATGTAATCATCAGTCAATACATCATTTTACCAAGAACACATTTCTGAAACATTGCAGTACGCCACTCTTACACAGTATTACACACACATTGTACCATAACTCAAGTTATTACCTCTTGTACATGAAACCTGAGAGAGGGCCCTTCCTATCAGTTACCTTGGGGCTGGATGGGGCAAGGGCACCATATTGAGGAGCAACACAAGTAACTTGGAGTTAGCACTGATGCTCAGTTTAGGCAATGAGCTCGGGACACATACACTCCTTTATGGACAACATTGAGAGGCAAGTCCACAGACCTCCCAAGTGAATCATAACTGAGGTGCACCACAGGCTTTACAGCTCGACCAGTCTTTCTAGGGGAACTGTTACAGTCTCTGCACTCTGAGCCTCATTTTCAGCATTGTCCTCCTTGTCAGGGGTCTCCATGGGGTAGAGAGGCTAGAACTTGGGCACTTTCAGCTCCAGGAGTTACAGTTTCTTGAGTCCACAACATTTGGCTCGCATGGAGCTTTAAACTGGCAGTGGACTGTCAGGGCACTCAAATACTCTTCTTGTTCGGGTGTATCACCAGTCTGCCCCAATCTATCATTTTCCTCCTCCTGAAAGCTCAAACAGTTCAACCATGCACAATGATTCCATTGCATCTGATCTGATGCTTTGCATCTCACTTTCTGGGAGCATTGGCTCCAGGGACGAAGCTGGGGGCTTAGACAGTCCAGAAGGCCCAGCTTCGTCTCCAGTATTGACTAGGGGATTGCCCCGAAACAACTGACTCAGTTCGTGAGAAGGATAGTATTGAAAGTCACTCTCACTTTCTTCTGATATGGACTGACAGTCATGCTCAGTCTACCCCTAAAGCCTTTAACATTCCAAGAAATAATGTTAATATTTAACATTGTACGCGTATACTCCCATGTTTATTTCCATGCTGCAATCTGCCAATGTCTTGTTCCCAACTAATGGAGTCTCTCTCTTTTCTCCCCCACCTCACCGTTCCCCGATCCTATGATCGCCCTCCTAGAACAATAGCAATCCATGAACGAGCCAGTTCCCGAGTGTCCCCCCAGTCCCCTTTCCAAACTCATGCCAGAGATTATAGATAATCCCATCCTTCCGCCGTCCCCCTACCCTGCCCCTTCAGTTAGCATCTCCTCCCTCATCATCTCCTAACCCCCCGTGTCCAAGGGGAGGTACTTTCCTAGTGGTCTCCCACATTTTAGCTATGTTCAGGCTATTCTGCCTAATTATCTTTCAGTGTGCTTTACTGCATGCTATTATAGCGCACTTCAAATTCTTTGCCCACTATGCCCCCTGTACCTTCATTATTTCACAGAATGGCCACCTCCCCTGTAGTGTAGTTTCCCTTTTCCCGGTAGTGCTAGGGAAGCCCTCCAGCCCAATATTAACCCCAAAAAGAAAAAAAAAGGGAAAAAAACCCTCTACTCTGCTTCCCCCCCAAAAGACTGCTCACCACACTGAGGCTAGCCAGCTTACCAGAGTAAATTGTGTAATCATAAAACCCCTAGTTCCCTTCCCCCAGAATAAGCCTTCCGCATTCGTTTCTAAGGTTACCAAATTAAACAGCGGCAAGTTCTCTGCCATCCTATACAGTGCCAAACCTCTTTTTAAAGCAAACCTAGCCTGAGAGAAGCACTCTCCTCGCATCCATTGGAACAGGCCTTAACCCCCAACCTCTTCGTAAAATCTTTAAATACCTAACCTAAGGTACGTCTGCCTTCTAGTGGCATCACCCAGTAATCACTTCGCTGCAGCTCACTATAACCCTGAAAGAAAAGGTCTCCCATCCAAATTCCCAACATCAGCCCTACCCTCATTACCTCCTGATAGTTCTCTATACCTCTTTCTTCCACTTGATCCCTTAAGCTGCCTCAAAACAAAGATGTAGGCTACCTGCCTAATACATTCAATAGACTGTTTTTCATTTTAATAAATTGTAAACGAGATTAGTCCACGCATTGCATTTCAACCGTTCCTTAATCATATCCAAATCGGGTTAGAACTCCCCATTGCCACTGCAAAGCCAGTCAAGTAGGCGACTTGAATAAGGATGGTAATTCGAATCTCAAGCCCTCCAGGGCATCACGTGCTGTTAGGTATTTTTTGTCTCCAGCTTGAAGCTTAACTGTTAGGGTCGCTGGATACTGCATTCAAAACTTTATCCCAGCTAGGTATAGTTTCTTCTTAATGTCCGAATACTCTTTCTGGCTATCTCGAATAGATGGGGTTTGATCTTGGAACAGTCACAAAGTCGCCCCATTCCACTGCAGATTTTTTGATTGCTTAGCTTTACTGAGAACGAAGGTTTTTTCTTTGCAGTTAAGAAACCTTATGATTAATACCCGGATGAGCTCCTGGGGGGTTCTCTAAGTACTCGATGCGCTCTTTCCAGATTATATACCTCCCCATATGGCGTTGGGCCTAAATGTTTCAATAGCAGATCCTGCAACAAGGTTACACAGTCCACCTCCTCTGTTTTTTCAGGAAGCCCCACCAAAACTAAATTATTTCTTCTGCTATGTGACTCTTGATCTTCAATGCAGTCCTCCAGCTTTTTGCCTTGCTTTCGTAGCACAACCACTTCTTGCTTTGTTGTTGTAGTTTTTCTTTCCTGCGATGAGACCCTGGCCTCTAGATCTCCCATTCTCTTTGCCAGCGCATTCAGAGCCAGTTTTACCATTGAAAAATCTGCCACCAACCCCTGCAGCATTTGTTTAATCTCCAGAATGTCATCCGCGTTCGCTTTCTCTCCCCCTTCCACTCTCTCTTTGTCATTTTAATCCTCTGGAACAGGCGATAGTGGCTTCTGGAATTTTACTGCCAGAAACCAAGCCAACAATGGCTCTGGAGCTCCACACTCCATCTCGGCCATTCCGCCAGGCCTTTGCAGATCACCCCCGAGACCAGATATAAAGTTCAATCCGTGCCTTCCTGTTCAATCAAAAGGCAGAGGGGCTTAGTAAACTTCCCTAAACTATTAGATTGTCAGATTGAGCCCAAAGACTTATTTAAATTGACGAGGGCCCTGGGGCGACTCTCAGGACGTCCTCTCTCTTCTAGCTCATCACGTGATCCCTGGAATATCTGTCTTAAAGAGTTGTCTAAATCTGTCCAATATTGATGTAAGGTTGGACAAGACCAAAAAATGTATGTGTAGCCCTAGTCTCCCCGCACTGCCTCCAACACTGTGCGGTTGTACCTGGATGTTGCCTATGTACCAGTACCGGGACCTTGAAAAATCTGAACCTCAGTTTCCATAGAAACTCCCTCTAAGAGGGCGAGGAGGTCACCATTCCCGTGTTTCTCCATCCCCTTTCCCACTGTTGTTCTGTTATAACTATGTTCATTTCCTACTCCCACTCCTGTTTGGTATATTGGGTATTGGCATTGAAATGTTGTATGTATCTTTTATATGGATGGGTTATTGCTCAGGGTGCATTGTCTATTTTCCAAAGCTGTTCGAAAATCTCTTCCCTAATCCCCTGTGCTCCTGTGTGTTTGTCTCTTCTATTTTTTTGATTTATATAGCTACAAATTTGTAGATCTCATTTTGTCATTTATTGTAAGACTAAAATGCCTCTGAACCACCTCGAAAGGAGGAAGGCCTCCCTCCTGTAGTATCTGCCAGGGGGCTTGAAAACCCTCTTTAGCCTTAAGGTGGAACCAAGGGTGTAAGGCTGCGGGCGTAAATTCTGTGTTCAATGCCCACCATTGGTACTTCCATATCCTAGCTGGATTCCCACCACCCAAGGTCCCCCTCCTCCAAACTTCTAGTGTTGTCTGTGTGGCTGTGAGCTGCCCCTGTCCAGTTTCAGTTTGTTGTCTGAGGTGGAAAGGGAGGGAAGCCAAAGGGGGGGGGGGATTCATATATTCCCATCTCAATCTCCTTCCAAGTAGCCTTATAGGTTGGGTGTGCCCACAATAACCCTATCCTCATCTGAGTAGTAAACCAATATCCTTCCAGTATGGGTACCGCCAGACCTCCTTGCTCTTTTGGGAGAAACATTGTTTCCGCACTCTAGGTTTCTTGGTGGCCCAAATAAATTGCATAATTATACGTTGCCAGGCTTTTAGATCTTTCTTTGCAGTTGTACATGGGGCACCTTGAAAAAGGTAAAGAAACTTTGGCAGTGCATTCATCTTTATCGCCTGTATTCTGGTGTGGAGTGGTAATGGTAGAACACTCCATTTCTGGATATCTAACTTTAGCTGATGTACTAGGGGAATAAAGTTAAGTTGATATAGCAATGAGGATGAAGTGCCTACATTTACCCCTAAAATACTTCGTCTGCTTCAAATCCCATTTCATAGGGTATTTAGCTCTAATTTGGAGGGGGGGGGGCATAATTAAATGCTACTATCTCTGTTTTGGAAGCATTTAGAGAGTAACCACCTAGGGTCGAAAATTAGGCTATTTTTCCCATCAACTGAACCAGTGAGTTCACTGGGTCTTCTAAATATAGTAGTACGTCATCAGCATATAGGGAGATTTTATGCTGACGCCCTACTACTTTAAAACCCAGGGGAAGAGTACACAATGGGGGGTGAGATACTAACAACAACAAAAATGGAAAGGGACCTGGGGGTAGTCATATCAGATGACCTAAACGTGGGCAAGCAATGTGAGAGGGCAGTAAGGAGGGCAGGGGGGATACTGGGATGCATAGGGAGAGGCATCACCAGTAGAAAACAGGAAGTTATTATCCCTCTGTACAGACAGTTAGTGAGACCCCATCTGGAGTACTGTGTGCAGTTCTGGTGACCCAATCTCCGCAAGGACATAGACAGGATGGAGGCTGTCAGAGGAGGGCAACTAAAATGGTGCAGGGTCTGCACTGGAAGACATATGAAGAGAGAGACTTAGGGAGCTGAATATGTATAGCCTCAAGGAAAGGAGGAGAGGGGGACATGATAGAAACTTTCAAGTACCTCAAGGGAATCAACAAAGTCCAAGAGGGTAGCATCTTTCAAAAAAGAGGTGTGCAAGAACAAGGGGCACAATTTGAAGATAGAAGGGGCGGCTCAGAGGTAATTTAAGGAAGTATTTTCACAGAGGGTTGTGGATGCATGGAGCGGCCTTCCAGAGGAGGTTGTGAGTCAAAAACAGTGGTGGAATTCAAGCATGCATGGGACAGTCATAAGGTAATTCTAGGGGGTGGGGGTTGGAAGAAGTAGGCTGCTGGTTAACTAGGATCTGCAGCTTATCCATTAGGTAGGGAAATGGGCAGACTGGGTGGGCCAAGCGGTCCTTATCTGCCGTTAAAATCTATGTTTCTACGTTACTATTTGTACTCCCCGGATTCCCTCATCCTGCCTAATACCCTGTGCCAGGGGTTCGATGTACAAAGCAAATAGTAGGGGTGACAAGGGACACTCCTGCCTTGTTCCTCATTCAATGGGGAACCCAGGAGTGTGATGTCCATTTGCTCTGATGTAGGCTACTGGGGATTTATATAATTTGGAAATCATCTTTAGAAAGGGGGTATCCATCCCAAATCATGACAGGGTCTCCTCAAGGAGAGTTCAGGAGACCCTGTCAAACACTTTCTCAGTGTCTATGCTGACTAAAAGGGCGGCTGTTTTGGTGGTGTTTAGATGGTCAATTATGTGAATAGTCTTCTTTAGGTTGTCCTGGGCCTGTGGCCCTGGAATAAAACCTGTCTGATCTAATTTAATTAAATTTGGAATGACAACCTGGAGTCTTTTGGTCACAATTGAGGTCGGAATTTTGTAGTCAATGTTCAAGATTGAAATTGAACGATATGAGGAACAAAGGAGGGGGTCCTTCCCTGGCTTGGGGATAACAGATAGGATGGCTTGTGACCACGAGGGGGAATTTGTCCCTCCTCTCCTTGTAGACTATGAAAAACTCTACCTAGCAAGCGAAGAAGTTCTCCCCAAAATTTTTTGTAGAATTCCCTGCGTAATCCATCTATGCCAGGGCACTTGAGTGATTTTAATCCTCTAATTATGGTGTCTGTTTACCCATCCCCTATGGGCCAGTTGAGATGGTTAGCTTGTTCCTGCGTTAAAGAGGGAAGACTTAAGTCCTGAAGAAACTCCCTGATATTATCTCTGGAGGGTTGTGATTCCTGTTTGTATAGAGTGGCATAATAAGCATGAAAGGCCTCTACAATCCCTCCCATCTCCTTCTCTATCTTATGCGATTTAGGATGTTGTACAGCAGGTAGCCTTACTTCTCTGTACCCTCAATCTACTAGCCAAGAGTCTTTGAGCTCTCAGGCCTCCTTCGTAGTACTTTTGTCTTAAAAACATAAGTTTCTGTTCTACGGCATAGTCTGGTATGGTGGAGAGTTTGGTTTTTAACTGCTTTAAAGTCTTAGCTCTATCCTTATTTATCTTAAGCTTCTGTTGTGCTTCCACTAGTTGTATTTGGGTAGTTAATTCTGACCTCTTTGCCTCCCTCTCTCTTTTCCTCCTTGCCAACCACTCTGTGAACTTCCCTCTAATGACCGCCTTGATGGTATCCCACAAGATGGCCGGGGATATCCCAGGAAGATCATTCTCTCTCAGTGTGATTTCAACAGTTTGTTTTATAGAGTCTATCACCTCCGTGTCTTGAAGAAGGGAAAGATTTAGCCTCGAAAAGGTATTTTTCCTGACCTCACTGAGTCTCATGGTCAGGAAAATAGGGGCACGATCCGATAGGATTAAGTTCCCTATCAACACCTCTTGTACTAAATCCACCATCTCTTTGGGGATCATGAAGTAATCCAGTCTCGTGTACATGCAGTGTACTGCTGAATAAAGCGTGTAATCTCGTTTCTTACCATCTACATGGTGCCAAATGTCTACATAACCTAGTTCTCCCAGCATTCTTTTTACTCTTTTAGCAGTACTATGTTCCTTATGAGGAGTCTGCGCCGTGGAATCTAGAACAGGGTTTAGGGTCAAGTTTAAATCACCCCCAAATCACCTCTCCTTGTGCCCACTCCTGTAAGGTTGTTAAAAATTTTAGATATATGTCAGAGTTTGCCCTGAGAAGAGATACACTGAAGCCAGGGTCAGTGTCTACCTTGAAGTGTCCCTTATCAAAACATACCTTCCTACCTGATCTACCAACACATCAGTCCGTACAAAGGAGACCTGTCTGAGGACTAAAATTGCAACCCCTCTTCTCTGCCCCCTTTTGTAAGAGGATGTGGCAGCACTGCTAAACCCCATATTACCCAATTTAGAGTGTTCTTGAGGAGATAAGTGGGTCTCCTAAAGGAATATAAAGTCCACAGCCATTTTCCTCAAATAGCTCAGGATCTTACTACATTTGACTGGGTCCGTTAATCCATGGACATTATAGGAACAAAACTTTGTGGGTCTAGCCATCTTTATTACCCCAGAAAAACCTTCTGTTTCTCTACCCTTTGTTAATTAAGTCATGGAACACACTCTCACCTTGAGGGACCCTTTGGTAGACATACAATTCTTTCAGCAGCGGATGACCTTCATAACATGTGAACCATATTGCCAACATGGCAGAAACAGTAACCATATACATGTCTAGCAAAAAGCACTTCCAAGATAGGAAACCTGAGGTTACAGGTTTCTGTTCTCTACTCTTCATCCTTCCGGATGAGGTGGAGAGAGGAGGAAGTGTTGGAATGCCCCAAATTTGTGGGGCCCTCCCCCGAGGCCACGAATATTGTATTTGGCCTCCAGTTAAAGACAATGTCTGGCGTCACGGCAACTCACGTCTGGGATTTGGCAACCATATTCAATCATTCCCCCCCCCGAGAAAACAGATTTGTAATGATACCCCTATATTTTTGGGGAAATAGTTTCATTTATTTATAGGTTTCAGATTCTAAATTTCCCCATTGCTCCTATTTAACCCAACCTCGCCCCCCTTCAGCTTCTTCCTGTCCCCCAGTCCAAGCCGCAACTCTTTGTCCTCACTTCATTTGTTGTGCAACTGATCTCCCCCTCAAACATGATCACAGCTCCATCTTGAGATCTGTCTCTCCCCCCAAGTCACTGATCCAAAAAAGTCCTTATATAGACTTAAGAAGTACGGTACAAGATCCATCCGGACTTATGGGACTCCACTAATGCATTCCAGGGGGGTGAAAGATAAGATCGACTCTCCATTCCTGCCGGGGGGAGAAAGAGAACCAGAAGCACAGATATGAGGAACCCAGACAGTTGGATCATCGTGGATCTAAATCAGGGTCACAAAATCCAGTTAAGTCCCTACCCCTTGGGATGCCCCGGTGTAGGAAGCTGATGTAGGGGACAAATCCAAACTCACGGGTGTGAGGACCATTGAGAGGCCTGGCCAAAACATCTTCAGTCGCTAGCATGCGACAGGAGTACAGGCAGAAAATACTTCTCCCAAATCAAGGTTGGAACATAGTAAAAACAGCTACAAGTACCTTATAGGGAAATGTTCAGCCTAGTGCATTTACAAGTTTCTCACAAGGATCTCATTCTTTTCCATGTTGCAGGGATGCTACTTTCTCCAGGACCACACGGGCTGCCTCCAGCGCTGCACTTGTTTTCTTCTAACTGGTCACAAGGTGCCAGTCTGTGTTCCCTAACTGTTTCCGTTTCGGACGTTCCGCCTCAAGTTGTGGGGGTTCAATTCCCTTTTGCTCCAGGATTCTCACCACTTCGGGGGAGTTATATGTCTTCGGTCCCTCTTCCCACAGAATCCAAAGTCTCGCTGGGTAGGGTGTCTGGAAACTAATTTGATGTTCCCAGAAGGTTTTGAAAAAGGCACCCAGCGTTGTCTTGCCTGCTGGACCTCGGGGGGGAATAGTTCTGGTCCATGGACAGCCTTGAATCCAGTTATTTTAGTTCTTTTTTTTTTGCCAGGCTCTCTTCAGAATATCTTCCTTGACCCTGTAACTGGCAAATTTAATAATGATAGAACGAGGTCTTGCCACCGGGTCTGTGGGTCACGGTGCTAGAGAGAGGTGGGCCCATTCTACATGTATCTGGTAGCCATCTGGGAGAGCAAGAACATCTCTCAGGAGGTCTTCAATAAATGTCGCCATGGGTTGGATCTCAGCGCCCTCCGCCAGGCCATAGAGGCAGAGGCTATCCCTCCTAGATCTGCCCTTAAGATCCATGCATTTCACCTGCAGAGCTAGAGTGTGTTGGTATAGTAAGCCCACTGCTTGTCCTAGGAGTTCACCTGCACATTCAGTTTGGGCTATTCTTTGTTCAGTGTTTTCGATCTGCTGTTCCATTTTATTTAATCTTTGTGTTAGATTATGGAACTCCTTGTTCTCTGACCTGGAATCCTGTATTTCTCTTAAAAGGGTCTCAACGCATGTTTGGGACAGGTTTTCATTCTCTCCTTCCGCGTCATATTCGGAGCCATGCAGGCTGCAAGGGGTTCCACTCCGGCTGTGGGCCTGCGGCTTATGCTTGAATCTGCTTCCATCACGTTTTTCATTTGTTTTCTACTGAAATCTATCTCCTTTCTCATTTTTAGTTCCTCCAGGTGGCATTTTGTGCATTGTTTCACAGTTTTAGAAGCTTTTGGAGGTTTATTAAGTTTTCTTAGGGAAGAGAGCTCTACCCTTAGGCTGTTGCTATTGCCATGATGTCACTGGAAGTCCCTTGCTGCAGTGTTGTGCAGTTTACCATCAGAAGCGTGCAGTAGCTCCCTCCTAATACATCCACAGTATGACTCTAGTATGTGCAATCAACAAATAACCTCAATTAAAGATTTTTGGAAATTGTGAGTGGCGGACATCTTTAATGACGTAAGCCATTAATTAAAAAATGTAGCTCTAAAAGCTATTTCAAAAATATTTGAGAAAATTAAAAATGCACCGAGGGTGAAACTTAGCATGTCAGAAATACATTTTTTTGCTAAAAAACCTATATGAAGAAATTTGTGCCAACAAATACTGCTGCTTTACTTTAAATATACACAAAATGTGAAGGTGGAGCACCTCAGAACTCTGTTTGCTGCACCCCCCACTTTATTAAGTTGTCTAGATTACTATTTGGATGCACAGTATTTACATTTACAGTTTTTTGTTGCCTTGCATATTTTAGCCTGCATACCTGTCAACCTTTTGTTACTAAAATGTAGGGCATGTAGCCCTCAAAATGTGGGCCAAGTCATCAAACAGTGACACAAGCTCTGAACACTGTGGAAATCAGTGCCTTTATTTGTGCATCATTTGAGTTTGATTTGTGTCTTAGACTTCCTGCTTTTATGACGTCCTGCTTTACTGTCTGAGTCTACAGCACTGTCTCTAAACGGGTAGTGCCTTGTCCATGTGCAATGGAAGTGGTACACAGCAATTTTGAAGGGTAGGATAAGGGACATCCCTCGCAATGTAGGACAATTGAGACATATCTTAGCCTGTGTGTAACGATTCCTGCTGGTATGTTAACCCACTGAGTGCTGTTATCCTCCCTGGTACCCCCATGAAAATGAGACCCTGCACCTCATGGGGTTATCCTGGTTTGAGAGATTTCAAATAAATAAGGAAGAATACCCAGTAAGTAGTGAATGTTTCCTTTGGCAGATACAGCAGTTCAACAGGGTAGAGATTTTCTATGTGATAGCATTAGGTGGGATGTGTGGAACAGCACGCTACCTGAAGGCTGACAGTCAATTCTGTTCCTTCCTATACATCATCAGTATTGTGACCTCACTGTGTCATCACCACTAAGCAAGACTAACCAATCTCCTGCTGCTTGATTGGTAACTCGTGACATGCTATCAGTTAGGCAGAAGGATTTGTGATGTAACAACGAGCAGGGTCACATGATGATGATGTAGTGGGAGGAACAGAACTAGAAATGGGGGCTGTCAGTATGGCCAAGGGGTTAGAGCAATGAGCTGTGAATAAGTTTAGTGCATCCAGCTGACCTTGGTTTGATTCCTACAACCTCCACTTGCATACTGTGACCCTGAGTAAGTCACTTAACCTCCCCAGTGCTCCCAGCTGCCCCTGAAAACAGGCATTTGTGCCTCGTGGGCCTTACCTGGTTACCAAGGAATTAAAAAAAAAAAAAGAAATGCCTACTTCCAGGTAAAGCTCTGCTTTTCAAATCACACACAATACTGTTAAGTAGAAATCAATCCAAGGAGCACATGGAAAAAACACTTCAGCAATAAAAAATAATAATGGACTCGCTGCCCCACTTCATGGAGCTCCTTCAACAGTTTGGGATCATATCAAGCTATAAAATCAACTTTAAAAAATCTGAAGCCCTGATCCTGAGCAGTACCTGCTCATGGGACTTTAAACAAAAAATTCCCTTTTCCTTGGGCTCCTAAGAAGTTGATAAGATACCTGAGGATACAAATCACAGTGGATTTAGGGGAATTGTGTACGGTGAATTATGAGCCCCTTGGGACCTCTCTTGAGAGGGACATGGCGAGGTGGAGTTTGTTGCCCCTGAACCTAGTTGGTAGAATAGCCCCCATACAAATGAATGTGTTGCCCCGATTTCCTTTCTTATTTCAGTGTCTCCCCATTAGAATTCCCACTGCATACTGGAACAGAGCAAACAGACAGATTTCCAGATTTGTCTGGAATGGTAAAAGGCCCATGATCACCAAGAAGGTGCTGCAGCTTCCAAGGGGGGAAGGCGGGCTAGCACTGCCAGATCTCCCTCTGTATTATTTGGCCTCATAGGAGGCAATGTTGGTTACCTGGGCCAAACAAAGGACCTCATCCTTGTGGTACTCAATAGAGGATGCAGACGTCAGTTCAAGGCCCCTCTATACACTGGCCCTGGCCCCAGCACCTCTGGAGATAGCAGGGACAATTAGGAATCGTTGGGTTACACACAGCTTTAATATCCTCAGAAAAATCAGGAGGCTCATGAATACCTCAGAGGGCTTAGGCCCCCTGACATTCATTCGTTATGAGGAAAGGTTCTTCCCCCCTGTACTGGACCCTGGGTATGCGAACTGGGGCAGATGAGGCCCTTACAGATTCACACAGTTCATTGAAGGGCAACAATGCATATCTTTCCACTGAGCTAAAGAAAGATTTGAGTGGCCTAACTCGGAATTCCTAAGATACATGCAGGTCAGACACTTTGTAAACACGGGGGATAATATCCACCGCCTAACGAGACCACGCACAGGGTGGGAGGTATTTTTGTATGGTGTAGTAACCGTTGTCGGGGTCAAGGGTTTCATATCCAATGTCTATAAAATCCGTACAGCTCAGAATGTCACACCCTTGGACTCAATGAGAAGATCCTGGGAATCAGAGGCACACATTGACATTAACAAAACAGATTGGGCTTGCAGATTGGCCACAGGATGGAGGGCGACTTCAGCCCCAGTGTGGTGTGAATTCTTCTGGAAGATTATGGTGAAATTCTTTTAGACCCCAACAATCACCTCACACTTTAGTCACTTGGGGTCTAGGGTGTGTGGGAATACTGGGGACCATTGGCACATTTTTGGGGATGCTGTGTGCTGGACTCATACTGGCATTCCGTACAACAAGCCATGCAGGAGATAACTGGGGTGCTTCTCCCCCTGCAGTTTGAGGAATGGGTGTTGGGGCTCCCAGGGGCCACTAGCCAGAGAGGGGGAGGTGAGGGGGGCTTGCTGATACTATTGGTGGTAGCACTAGAGTGCATCACTGTTAGATGGCTAAAACCAGATCTTCCCATCCTGGGAGAATGAATTTTGAAAGTTAAAGGAATTCTAGTACTGGAAACTATGACAGCTAGATTGTGATTTAGATACGAACAACATGAAACTAAATGGCGTATCTGGAAAACTTGGCTTCTAAATAGGGGCACACAATAACTCTGGATGGATTAATAACCTTAGTCTAAAACAAAAGACATTAGATTGTTATTATGTTTAAGATTTGAAGATGGGGAACAATGTTGACTGATTTATACACGTTTCCCCTCACTCTATTTGGGGGATGTGTTAAAGACATAAGACTTAACGGGGGGAGGGGGAGTGACACTGTATGGCCAAAAAGCTAAAACTGGGAAATTCCTTAACCCAGTAATTTCTGAGTTTATTTGTATTCCATACAAAGTAACATGTATAACCCACCTTTGGGAAGGACACATTCAGACAGTGTTTTGCATATAGCATAACATAAGGTATTTTGTACTTGTTATTTTCTTTATGATCTCTCTTATAAGCATTGGATCCATTTATAACAATGAATGTAATCTGAGTTTTGATAAGGAAGACTTCCATGCACTATAAGAAAACTGGAACCGAATTAATTCATTGTATGAATAATATAGTGCTGTATGTATCAGTTTCAATGACAATAAAGCTGAGTTAAAAAAAAAAAGTAATAAAGGACAACTTTCAGAAATTTCTGACATTTTCTATCAGCCATTATTTTGGTGCTACTAGCCCCTTACTTCACACTGTATCCTAAACCACTTAATCATAGAGAGGGAGGGGAAAGAAGAAGCGGACAGATTAGGGACTCAGAACAGTTATGCATAAGGAGGTTAAGTGACTTTGCTCAGTGAATCACAGGAGAGAAACTTGATGGCAGACAGTACTTGTGGTAACATTTTCTGCAAGGATTAGCTTGTAAGTAATTTACCCTACCACAAGGGAAAAGACTGGTGTATAACGTGTGGAGGGGCAGATTTGTAATTTGTAGAAGAGCAGTTAAAACTGTGTCAGCAAGGGGTGTGGCTTAGCAGCAGACCAGAGCAAACGCGCCTTACAAGAGTTCCTGAGATTGCTGAATTTTGAAAAATAGCATTTAAACTGCTTATCACTGTAACCTACTAAGATGGGAAAACCTTGAAATGCTACACCTACTGTGGACTTTAAGCCCAAAGCTTCTCAGCCACCTGACGCCAGGCCGCAACAGCAAGATGGAGCCTCATGTAGGAGTGACTTGGGGCCTAGTGAGGTTTCGATAAACTCTGCGAACAACACTTTTATACAACTCCTTCCTTACTGTACAAGATATGGACAAGAAGCTACACGTCCTTAAATGAGTTATTGCCCTTGAGTCGCGTGTGGAGGGGATCAAGCAAACTGCAGAGTGGGCCGAAGGATCCTCTACTAAAGTCGAGGATGCCACAGACTAATGAAAGAAAATACCCTGCTGGAACTATGGCTCAGAATGCTTGAAAAGCAAGTCAGGGAACAAAATGTGCAGCTGATAGGTCTCTCAGAAACAGCCGAAGAGAAAGACCCTCTAGGCTTTGTTAAAAATTGCTGCTGCTGGCCCGGTGGTGCAGAGGGCTGAGGCACTGGTGCCTTACCTTGTGCCACACTGGTGACCCGGGTTCAGGAACGGACTCGGGGCTCCGCGGGGTCAGCAGGGTGGAGGAGAGGATTGAGCATCCGGAGGACTACTCTCCTTTCCTGAGGTGGGCTAGGGAGATTGCCTCACTCAGTTGCGGCCCCTGGTGGAGACCAGGAGCACTACAGATGCGGCGCAGTGCATGGGGAACCAGGAAAAAACACAGAAATGGTGTCCAGATCGACCGGATGACGGCGGCCCAGACCCTCACCTCCACAGAGCCCCCGAACAGCTGAGGCCAATCTCAGCAGCACCCAGGGCCAAATGTAAGGTAACCCAGTAAGGCACTTTCTCCCCGGATGGACAGAACCCATCCGACGAAGGGACATGTCGGATTACCCTGGAGCCAGCTGCAATATGAGACTGGGAGTGGCGATGGGTGGTTCAGAGGTTAGGTAGAAGGCTTCCTTAGCAGAGCCTGAAGGAATGGCCGGTCGGGTGCAGGGACGATAAACAGATAAGCAAAAAAAAAAAAGCGGCCATGAATGCTAGGGGTGTTGAAATAAGAACCTTCACTATCTACTGAGAAAGCATACAGTTTGACTCCTTGTAGAGCCACTGTTGACATCTCACCCCCCAAGAATCCTTTTGTTGGGTTGTACTGGTGTGGGAGATCGGGACTGTATTCTGGGCACCACTAAAAGACTGCACAGTCTGAGATATGGAGAAGCAGAAATCTCTGTATTTTCAGACGTTGCATACAGCACCAGACTGCGCCGCAAAACCTTTGACAAGGTAAGCGGAGCCCTTAGAATGTGGAAGGTACAGCACCAGCTTTTGGTACTGTTAAAGGTGGCGTTGAATGGTCACACTGACCTGCACGATGAACCTGCAAACGCGAGGAAGCCGATACAGGCCATTGAAAAAGAAATGGATGTTGCAGGCGCTGTGGACTGAGATGAGGCAGGGAGGACTGAACCCCTTTTCAGCATCTCAAAGTACACCTTGTGGCATGAGTACTCACAGCAGTCTTGGCTTGCACTCTGCTGAAATGAAACTGAACTCTTTTCCATCACACATTGATAGACTTCTTCGACTGGGTCACTAGGGCGGTTGACAAAGGCCATGCTGTGGATGTCCTGTACCTGGACTTCAGCAAGGCTTTTGACTTGGTGCCCCAAGGGAGGTTAATGAGCAACCTGAGGGACATGGGGGTGAGGGAGAAACTGGTGGGGTGGGTTGAGAGCTGGTTGCAGGGCAGACTACAGAGGGTAGTTGTAAGGGGGAGGCATCCAAGCCGAGGCCAGTAACAAGTGGGGTACCACAGGGTTCAGTGCTGGGCCCTGTTTTGTTCAATGTCTTCATTGGAGACATTGCAGAGCGAGTCAAGAGTAAGATCAGCCTGTCTGCAGATGGCACAAATGTAACCCCTAGGTGGCGCTATCCCAAGGGCTACTACCCCTGCCTGCTTGGCTAGTAGCAGGTTAAGGGGCCTGAGTTCTGAAACGGGTGCCTCCACCCAGGAGTCAGGGTTGGTAGTGGTCAAGCTAACCTGGGCACAGCCCTCTGGGACACTGTAACCCCTCCCTTTCCTTATTAGTGGCTGGAACAATACACAATAATCACTTTCACAATATCCCTGATACACCACACAAATACCCACACTGTTTGCACTTACCACCAGGGCTTTCCTCTAGCTCGGCCCTGGGGACCCCCTGTAAAACAAAGTTATACACAGCAAATAACAGCAGTACAGTACTCTTGCACAAACTGGAACCACAGTCAGGGTAAATACAAAAAAGAATTAGATCTGATTTATTTAAGGGACTTAAACAAGGGAGGGACGTAATCAGGTTAATTTGCTTAAAGGCTCCATCAAACACTTATGCGTGCACTTCAGGGTCCATAAACAGTCACACACTCTGGGTACCCAGATGGAGAATGGTGGGCTACCCAGGAACATTGCAGCTTGTTGGGGCCCTGTGAAGGAAGAAAACAACATGCACAACACACACTATTTCTAATCCATCTGGAGCCGGAGGGCTCAGTTCGTGAAAAGAAAACAAGACAATCAGATGACACACTTTTAGATTAGGCTGTTGTTGCAGGGAGCTACCCTGATGATTACTCACGATACCCAAGACTGGACATAGGACGGATGAAAGTCGAGACAGCAGGTGGTTAATCTGGAGTGCCAAGAGAAACAGGGCCCCATACGATTCGCCAAAGTGTCATTTCTGTTCAAGCGTGGAGCAGGGGGCTGATCCCAGGCAGGTCTCTAGTCAGTGTCTTTCTCCTTGTAGTGGGGTAGTCTGGCAGGGCCAGCGTGGCATGGTCCAGGCCGAATGGAGATGAACACGGATTCAGTCCGATTAGGCTGGATAAAGCTTCCAGCAAGCAGAACACAGTTCACACAGTGGGGAACCAAATCACAACCCACTTTCAATGCACAGCACATTTACATGTAAAGGATTCTACAGTACCAGCAAGCAGAACAGTTCACACAGTGGGAAACCAAATCACGTTCCACTTTCAATACACAGCACATTTACATGTAAAGGATTCTACGGTACCAGCAAGCAGAACACAGTTCACACAGTGGGGAACCAAATCATGTCACACTTTCAATACACAGCACATTTACATGTAAGGAAATTCTACTGTACCAGGCAAACCACTCTCTGGTCACGATTGCAAAGTCTCTGCACAAATCGTGGATTCAGAAGCAGCTGGAAATCCTGACAGGCCGATCGCATTCAGCAAATCTTCGGTGTTCTTCAGGTATGAGCCTGGTAAAAAAATCAGTGGCTTACTTCGTTCTCACAAACTTGGATTTAGTCTGAAATAATTATCTTCTCTCCCTCTTAGGGGCAGCAGGCACACATGCAGGCCACAACTCAGGCCTTTCCACAGTTCTCCTGCATGAAGCTACTCAGACAGTTGCTTGACTGCCTCAAGCTGTTGCATCTTCAGCTCCCAACTTTGATCTGACTCAACTGCCAGCAAGCCTGGGACTTTCCCCAGAATCCAATAGGTTTGGCTGGCTGATCTGTCTGTCAGTCACAACAAAGGCTACCCCTTCAGGTGCAAAAAGGCACCAAAATCCTCAAACTACAATTCCTACAGATTTTGACTCCAGAAAGCTCCTGTAGTCCGGTTCCATTTTAGGTCCCACCAGTACTGATTAGTCCAATTCGGCAGTCCAGGACCAAGATAGTAGAGATAAACAAAACAGTCCTTGCTGTAAATAAGGCAGGTTAGACAAACTACTTTATCATTATCACTCTAAATGATTTTCAGCAAATATTTTCATCTTTCAACAGAGCTCCCTCTCAGATTACTTATGACTGCAATCCAGGCAGCTCTTAAAGAGACAGTGCACAGAGGCTATACAGGCACTCTCTGGCAATCACATTTAAACTGCTAAAACGCAGGACACCAGCCTGGCAGTGAGTATTTAGGCAAGCTTGAGGAAGACTTTTCGGGAACCCCCATTTGTAGGGGGGGTTACACCTTTCCCTGCCTGGAGAAAACTTGGCGTCCGCGTCAAGTCTGTACCATCATGCATCAGTTAAACTTATTACTTTTCATTACATATTCACTACACTTAATAATACTATATCCATTCTGACAACACATTGTGCATATTTCACACAGGTAAATTGAACATTACTATACTGAATCAGGTAATAACTTCTTGTACCTTAAACAATGCAAGGTGGGGCCCTTCCCTATCAACTAACTTGGGGCTAGAGGGGGCAGGGGCACCATGGTGAGAGGGAAAAACAAGTAACCAGGAATTGGCTGTCGAGCTCAATTTGGGCAGTGAGCTTGGTGAGACATAAACACCTTTGTGCACCACATTGAGAGGCAAATCCACTGGCCTCCTGGGAGAATCATAACTGAGGCATACTACTGGCTTGACAGCTCGGTCAGTCTTTCTGAGGGGGACAACTACAGTCTCTGTACTCTCAGGACTGGTCTGGGGACTCTTGTCTTTTGTGAGGGGGTGCCTCTGCCTGGGTGGGAATTTCCAAACTTGGGGCACTGTCGACTCCTTGCTCTGCAGGCTGTTTCTACAACACTTGACTCATTGTGCGAAGGCACAGGCACAATCAAGCACTCTCATAGCGTTCTTCAAGTTCTGGTATGTCACCAGAAAGACTCATTCCATCAGCCCCTCCTTCAGGCAAATCATACTGTTCCACAATACACAGAGACTCAGCATCTTCAGACGTGATATGTTGCACTTCGCTTTCAGGAAGCGTTGACTCCAAGGACAAAGCTGGGGGGGTTAGGCAGTCCAGAAGGCCCAACTTCATCCCCACAATTAATCATGGGGTTACCTCGAAACAGCTGACTTAGTTCGTAAGAGGGGTAATAGGCATAGTCACACTCACTTTCGTCAGAAGTGGACTGACAGTCACCATCATTCTGGGCCTGCTGCGGAGGAAACCTTAAATTTGTGACCACTGAGGTAGGTTGTCTCTTTCTTGCAGCAGCATGAGTCACTGGCCCAGGGGGCTCAATTTCTGGGGGTTCAGCCTCAATCATGACTTGGCTGATAGGTAGCTAGGGGTTACAGTGCATAGTTTTGACAGCTTTGGAGTTGTTCTCTGGGCGCATCTTGTACACAGGTAAATCATCCTACTTTCCAATTACTACATGGGGAAGATGGTGCCACTGATCAGCAATTTTGTGTTTACCATGCAGTCCCAAATTGTGTAACACACGGTCTCCAGGTCAAAGCTCTTGAGCCTTTACTTTTTTACCATGCCTCTCTTTGTTGGCTAGATTTCTCTTGGCGGCCATTGTCTGGGCCAGTTGATAGGCATGGTTCAATTGAGTTTTCAGTTTTTGTACATATTGCAAGTAGTTTTTGGCTCGGACCCCATCTGGAGAGACCCCAAAAGAGACATCAACTGGCAGCTGGGCCTCTCTCCCGAACATGAGGCAGTAGGGGGAGAACCCAGTAGCATCATTTTTCGTGCAATTGTATGTGTGTACCAAGGTGCTAATCTGCTGGCTCCATTTATGCTTGTCTTTTGGGTGGAGGGTGCCCAGCATGTCTAGAAGGGTGCGGTTAAAACATTTTGGTTGAGGGTCTCCCTGCGGGTAATCGGGGGTGGTTCTTGACTTTCACCCCCCCCCCCATAGAGAGAGCATTTCTTTGATTAGCCGATTATCAGAGTCTCTGCCTTGATCAGAATGAATCCACTGGGGGGCACCATAATGGACGAAGAAATTTTCCACTAGCACCTTGGCCACGGTAGATGCCTTTTGATCTTTGGTGGGAAAAGCTTGTGCATACCATGTGAAATGATCCATAACCACTAACACATTACCAATGTTCCGTCGATCAGGTTCTAAACACAAGAAGTCCATGCAGACTAGTTCCATGGGGGCGCTAGTTGTAATATTAACAAGGGGGGCAGCCCTCTGAGGCAGGGTTTTTCTTTGCAGGCAGTGACTACAAGTGTTTACATGGTGCTCAACATCAGCCCCCATTTTGGGCCAGTAGAGACGAGATTGTACCAGGTCAAGGGTTCTGTCAATACCGAGGTGCCCCATATGATTGTGGAGGGACCTCAGTACCAAATCTTTAAAGGCCATGGGCAGGACCAATTGTTGCTTGTCTACTTTGCCACTATGATTTACTGTCTCTATTTAATTCTGATCGAGCAACTTCAGCCTTCTTTAAACAATAAAGCACTTCGCAAGTCAGTGGAATGTAACTTAGACACATCCTTCCCCACACGCAGGACATCAAGTGCTGGCTGAATCATAGGATCTTGGGATTGAGCCCACTGAATGCAGTCATTGTCAAATTGAGGTAGTGCACTAATATCTAGAGCAGAGAAGTGGCAATAAGCAGCTGGTATGCAGGTGTCAGAAGGGCCCAAGCAATCTACTAAACAGTCCACTGTGTGAGCAGACATCTGTTCATCTCTATCAAACTTTTGGCACAATGCTCGAATATCAGGTTCCGACAGCTTGACCCAATCCCTCTTGGAAGTGAGCCTTTGTGATAGGGCGTCAGCATCAATATGGTTCAGGTCTGTATTCGACAGCATAATCATAAGTTAATAATGCAGAAAGCCACCAGTGCCCAGTGGCATCTAACGTAGCTGAAGTCTGCACATAGGTCAATGGGTTATTGTCAGTCCTCACCAGTATCTTTGCCCCATAGAGGTATTCATGAAACTGGTCAATGATGGCCCATTTTAGTGCAAGGAACTCCAACTTATGTACAGGGTAGTTTCGTTCTGACGGGGTCAAGCTCCCACTGGTGAAAGCTACTGGTCTCAGGCCATCCTCATGGTCTTGATACAGCATTGCTCCAGGACCCTGTAGACTAGCATCCGTATGCAGCACATAGGGTTTGGTGGGGTCAGCATAGGTGAGGATGGGGGCGTGCGTGAGCTGGTATATGATCTCATGGAAGGCTGCTTCACAGTCGGGCATCCAGCGGGGCATGAAGAGTTCACCTGGGCAGAAGTATACTTTTTCTGGTTCTTTAACGGCACCTTTTTTGTATTTACGATTGGTAGGAGGGTAACCCTGGGTAAAATTCAAGAGTGGGCAAATCACCTTGGAATAGTCTTTGATGAACCTGCGGTAGTAGCCACAGAACCCTAGAAAACGTTGTCGTTTTTTCGGATTATGGGGCTGAGGCCAAGTAGTCAGTACTTCAGTTTTACTGGGATCAATCTCTCTCCCTTCTGTTAATACTGTGTGCCCCACATACTTCATGGAGGTTTGGAAAAACTGGCACTTGTCAATGGACAGCTTGAGGCCGAAGTCTTCCAGTTGATCTAGGCCTTTAAACAGTCGGTTCTCATGCTCCTCTAAGGTGCTCCCAAACACAATGACATCATTCAAGTACACCAGGGATTCCAGCAAATTCATATCTCCCACCGCACATTTCATCAGTCGCTGAAAGGTGGCTAGGGTGCCTGATACCCCCTGTGGCATCCTCAGAAACTCATAGAACCCCAATGGACAGATGAAGGCTGTTTTCTCACGGTCGTCCGGGGCCATAAGGATCTGGTAGTATCCGCTGCGAAGATCCAACACCAAGAACCATTTGCTCCCATTCAAGCAGTCCAGGCATACGAGGCATAGTGCATTGCTCTGGGATGGTCCGCCGGTTCAGGGTTCGATAATCAACACACATCCTCACAGACCCATTCTTCTCATGCACAACCACAATGGGAGAGGCGTATGGGTTCCTGGATTCTTGTATCATGCCAGCAGTGAGCATTTCCTGCAGGTGTCTTCTCACATCATCTATGTCTGCAGGGGCTAGACATCGGGACCTCTCTTGAAATGGCCATTCATCGTGCAAACGTATGTGATGCTCCGCACCATGGACACATCCCAGTCCTTCAACGAAAACACTTGGTCTCTCTGGGCAAGTCTCTTTCTAATTCTAGCCTTCCGTTCAGCTGGCAATGGGGAGTCACCAAAGTCAAACAAGTCTGGGGTCACTCCTTCTCACCAGGGTGCTTGTTGCTGGGCAATACTGCAGTGTCTGTGCAGTGTACCGCAGCTAGGGTGCACCCTCTGTTCACCCGGATCTTCCAATCTGACACACTGTGAATCTGGACCATCACTCGTCGAGCATAGGCATGGGCATGAGCAGACAAGATGCTTGGCTTGACCAATAATCCTTCTGGCAATTTTCCATTGCCTGGCACATCCAACATCAGTATTTTGTTCTTGACATCTTTCTGGAGATGGACCTCCCCTTAAATGGTACACTGGGCGTTAGGGGGCCAGTACCATTGAATCGGTATCCTTCTTCCACACGATCCCCACCGGTTCATCCTGGTCTACTTCCTCAGGTTTCTGCTGCAAATCATAGGCCCTCTTGATCAGAGCCAGAATTCTCAGGGCCCTCCAGTCCATCGCCCCCCTGGTTTCTTGTGACAGAGTTGCGCCAGCCTCCCAAACATATGGGCGTTTGTCCCAATCAACAGGGGGACCCCATCATATAGTCCAGTGGGGGGACACACTAGGGCCAATGTCTCTACTCACTCCTCAACACCTGCTACAGTTGCAGGAAAAGACAACCAGAGGCGGACATACCCTAGGTAGGGATAAGACTTGTCGCTCAGGCCCCACACATGTAGGCCTTCCAGGGGTTGCAAAGGCACATCAGATAAGTGTTTGTCATACCAGTCCTGGAATACAATGGTCACTTGTGACTCACTGTCAAGCACAGATTGAGTATGAATACCATTCACAGTCACCGTAGTTTCCATTGAAGGACCCACTATTTTGGACCAGTCTGGAGAGGCAGTAGCAGAGGCCTGGACAGACGATTTAGCCACAAAGAAATTTGAGTTAGGGTTTCTCGAACACTCACTGCGGTCATTTCAGGCACTCTTTGGCCTTCGATTTGCTTTTCGGAGCTCCCCTTGGAGTCTGTTTACTACTCTTCCTAAGTCCTTCTGAGACCGGCATTGTCTTTTCATATCAATCAATTAATCAAATCTTTATTTATCCAGGCGGACACCATTGAGCAAGCTCATTTACAAGGTGGACCTGCATCACACAAGGTCCAATACAGTACATATAATACATAAAAATATAGGCATTGTGGTAAAACATGGGAGTAAAAAAAATAATGCAAGATAAGTAACAATGGGACCAGAGGTCCAGTAAGATGCAGAATAAATAAATCTGGTTATGTACAAGGTAATAAAGTAAAGGGTGAGATAAATGCAGAATGAGCTGAGCTTTGGGTTGGTATAGTCTGCAGCAGTAAGAGGGGGCATAGACGAATGACATACTAGTGACCCTGGGCTGGATATCCACTTGTAAATTATTGATAGAAGTTAATGGGTTGGGTACTATAGGGACACCATTTTCTCGTAGTCCTTAAGTACCTGCGGTAGTTAAGATAAGGTAGCGACTCTCAGGGAGCAGGTTATGGTTAGAAGATATGGGCAGTGGATTCAATAGTGCCGGCGACCCAGCAACTGCAGAAATATGCGACGTCTGTGCCTGGACCTTGGAGAGTTTGCAAGGCTGGGAGAGCAGAAGCGGAACGATGTTTCACAGGAGGCGGCAAAAGGGGGCTCTGACTGTCCGTGGCGAATGGTTCAATAGAGCCGGCGACCTGGCAATTGCGGACCTGTCTGGCATCTAAGCCAGGACCCTGGGGGTTCACAGTACAGGGATGGCAGGAGCCTAGTGATAATTCACTGGAGGTGGCTGTAGGGGCGCCGACCGTCGGTGGCGGATGGTTCGATAACGCTGGTGACCTGGCGAACTGCGGACATATGCGGCATCTAAGCCAGGACCCAGGAAGTTTCACAGTACTGGGAGATCAGGAGCCAAAAATGGTTTACAGAAGGCTGTGGTGGATGGTTCAATAGCGCCGGCAACCCAGCAACCGCAGACATATGCGGCGTCTAAGCCGGGACTCTGTAGGCTTCACAGTACTGGGAAAGCGAAAGCCAGGCAATAGACTCTTGGGTCATCCTGGGAGAGAACATCGTATGATGAACTGAAACATTAGTAAGAGATTGGGGTCTAATATCTGCTTGCAGCGGTGAGAGTGGTGCAATGTGTCTTAACAGTTCCTTTAGAGTGGCAGTCAATCCGGTGATCTCAGCCTTGGAGCCACCCCCGGTAGCGGATCCCTGAGGGTGCGCCCCCACCCCCATGGCAGTCATGTCCTGAAAGGGACCATAATCTTGTTCCATGGAGGAAACCCTTGCAGAGGCACCCATCTCCAACGCTCAGACTTTCTTTAGTAGCTCGTCTTTCCAATGCTGGGCCCAGGGTGGGAAGTCCTTTGCATTCTCAGAGTGCTTGTTATGTGCTGACTTTTGCCCCTGAGCCTCACTTGGCTGATCACTCTCGGTAACTTGTGCAGCAGCAGCAGCAGATATGGGTGCAATTCCCCCATGGGGTTGCCCTTGCTCAACCCCCAGATTTCTTTCATTAGCTCGTCATGGGGGGGGGGAAGGGGCAATTCCAGTCAGGTAGCAAGGCGCAACTGAAGCAGTAACAATTCTGAAAACGGAGCAGACTTATTGATCCAGTCCAGCCTAGTTCAATCTAATTCATTTGACAGCAAACTACCCTTTCTGAGGCACCCTTGTAGCAGCTTTTCAAGCTGCGGTACATACACAGATGGTGGCTCCCCTGGGTACTGCTGAGTGTTTCTTACTCTTCACCACAGATCCTCATCTGAATCTGGGCTCCCATACACATTTTCTGATGCATTAAGATAGTCCTGTGCAGTTGCTTTGGGGTTATTGGCCTGCTTGGCATGGATGGTAGCCAGGGCAGGACCTCGGAGGTTCTCACTCAACCTCTTTCGTTTCTCTGCTTCTGAGCATTGCCATTCAAGTACTAGAGGGGCAACATAGTCTATCCAGGTCTCCTAGTCATCCTCCCCCCTGTGGGGTGGGAGGGTGCCTGAGAAGATTCTCAGCCTTCGATAGGAGTCGTGACTAATGGCAGGTACAGATATAGGGGCCAGCATTGGCATGGGCACAGAAGGCGGGGTAGTAACAGGTACTGGAGTGGGAGGGGGTGTTGTGGAAGGAACACCCCCAGGTGGCAGGAATAGTTTCTTAAAGTCCTCTACAGTTTTCCCTTCCTCCAGTAACAACTTAGTAAATTTCTTCTCAAAAGTCTCAGATAATGGTGGGAGCTCATCCTCCTTGGGGTCTTTACTGTCTTTTGTTATCACTCTCTAGGCAGCTGGAACCCCTTCTGGGGCAATAGTCTGTGGCACTTTAGAGCTGTCCATGAGGTCACTACACTCTACCAAGGCTATGAAAGTTTGGGCGAGCAGATCAGCCTGTTGACCCACCACTACAGGGTTTTTTAAACATTCAACTTTGGAGGGTGCTCTCTCTACAGTGTCTTTACTGGTACCCAGGGGAATATCCAGTATAGGTAGAGCATTTTGGGGGTCGATCTTCTGCCCAGTACACCACCCCACCAACCGGTGTACAGCCATTTCTACTGGGGTAGCCATTAATCTTTAACAATAATTCGTAATTTTTTGGCCACTAGAGGGCACGAAATCCCAGCTGTGAGCCTCCAAAATGTAACCCCTAGGTGGCGATATCCCAAGGGCTACTACCCCTGCCTACTTGGCTAGTAGCAGGTTAAGGGGCCTGAGTTCTGAAATGGGTGCCTCCACATGGAGGTTAGAGTTGGTAGTGGTCAAGCTAAACTGGACACAGCCCTCCGGGACACTATAACCCCCTTTTTCCTTACTAGTGGCTGGAACAATACACAATAATCACTTTCACAATACCCCTGATACACCACACAAGTACCCACACTGTTTGCACTTACCACCAGGGCTTTCCTCTGGCTCGGCCCTGGGGACCCCCTGTAAAAAAAGGTTATACACAGCAAATAACAGCAATACAGTACTCTTGCACAAACTGGAACCACAGTCAGGGTAAATACAAAAAAGAGTTAGATCTGATTTATTTAAGGGACTTTAACAAGGGAGAGGCGTAATCAGATTAATTTGCTTAAAGGCTCTATCAATCAAACACTTATGCATGCACTTCAGGGTCCATAAACAGTCACACACTCTGGGTACCCAGATGGAGAATGGTGGGCTAGCCAGGAACGTTGCAGCCGGTTGGGGCCCTCTGAAGGAAGAAGACAACATGCACAACATACACTATTTGTAATCCGGAGCTGGAGGGCTCAGTTCATGAAAAGAAAAAGGCAATCAGATGACACACTTTCAGATTAAGCTGTTGTTGCAGGGAACTACCCTGATTACTCACAATACTCAAGACTGGACACAGGCTGGATGAAAATCGAGACAGCAGGTGGTTAATCTGGAGTGCTGGGAGAAGCAGGGCCCACACGAATCTCTGAGGCATCGTTCCTGTTCAAGCTTGGAGCAGGGGGCTGATCCCCAGACAGGTCTCTCGTCGGTGGCTTTCTCTGTGCAGTGGGGTAGTCTGGCAGGGACAGCGTGGCCTGGCCCAGGCTGAATGGAGATGAACACGGATTCAGTCCGATTAGGCTGGATACAGCTTCCAGCAAGCAGAACACAGTTCACACAGTGGGGAACCGAATCACAACCTACTTTCAATACACAGCACATTTACATGTAAAGGATTTTATGGTTCCAGCAAGCAGGTTATAGTTCACACAGTTGGGACCAAATCAAGACCCACTTTCAATACACAGCACATTTACATGTAAGGAAATTCTATTGTACCAGGCAAACTGCTCTTCGGTCACGATCGTAAAGTCTCTGCACAAACCAGGGATTCAAAAGCAACTGGAAATCCTGATAGGCCGATTGCATTCAGCAAATCTTCAGTCTTCATCAGGTATGAGCCTGGTAAAAAAATCAGTGGCTTACTTCATTCTCACAAACTTGGATTTAGTCTGAAATAATTCTCTTCTCTCCCTCTCAGGGGCAGCAGGCAGACATGCAGGCCACAACTCAGGCCTTTCCATAGTTCTCCCACGCGAAACTACTCAGACGGCTGCTTGACTGTCTCAAGCTCTTGCTCACTCAGCTCCCAACTGAGATCTGACTCAACTGCCAGCAAGCCAGGGACCTTCCCCAGAATCCAAAAGGTTTGGTTGGCTGATCCATCTGTCAGTCACAACAAAGGCTCCCCCTTCAGGTGCAAAAAGGCGCACAAATCCCCAAACTGCAATTCCTACAGATTTTGACTCCAGACTGTAGTCTGTCTCCATTTTAGGTCCCACCAGAACTGATTGGTCGAATTCGCAGTCCAGGACCAAGATAGTGGAGATAAACAAAACAGTCCTTGCCGCAAAGAAGGCAGGTTAGACAAACTACATCATCATTATCACGCTAAATGATTTTCAGCAAATAGTTACATCTTTCAACAGAGGTCAACACTGGTCTAGGGAGTGGCAGTTGGGGTTTAATGCTAAGAACTGAAAGGTCATGTACCTCAGAGCAAGAAATCCCAGGACCAGCTACTGGCTGGGGGGAATGCAGGTAACCACTTCACAGGAGGAAAGAGACCTCAGAGTAATAGTCACAGGGGACATGAAGGTATCAGCACAGTATAGGATGGCTGCAGCAAGGGCAAATAGGATGCTAGGGTGCATTGCCAGAGGGATCACCTCTAGAAAGGAAGAGGTCATCCTGCTGTTGTATACTGTAGATCACTGGTGAGGCCACACTTGGAGTATTGTGTACTGTACTGGTGCCCATACCTCAAAAAGGATGTGAGATTACTGGAGGGGGTGCAGCGCAGGGCTACAAAAATGATCATGGGACTGGGGGAGTTGCCATATGAGGAAAGATTGAAGGAGCTCAACATGTATTCGCTGGAAAAGAGAAGGGAAAGAGGGGATATGATAGAGACATTTAAGCACTTGAAGGGCATAAACAAAATCATAGAGGGAGAATTGTTCCGCTTAAAGGGAGAAAGGGTCACTAGGGGTCACAGTCTGAAGTTGGAAGGGGGAAGGTTCAGGAGGGAGATGAGGAGGCTATACTTTACAGAGAGAGTGGTGTTGAGATGGAATGCACTGCTGGAGGATTTAATCGAACTGAGGACAGTGGATAGCTGTAATCGGGGTTGGGATAGAGTCAAGGGCAGAATTAGTACAGACAAGAACACAAAGGGGGAAAGACCAGGAAAGGGGAGGAAGGGAGGGATTTGGGTGGGGCTGGGGCAGTTGTAGTAATATGAAACTAAGAGCTGCACAATCGGGCAGACGTGATAGACCTGTGAGCCTTTTTCTGCCAGCAATTTTGTATGTTTGTATGTTTTCATAGACCCTGTCTCCGATGACCCGCCGCCCCCCTTACTTGTTTACTGATATTCCCCTATGTCTATCCCATGTATGGTTGAAACCTCTCCCTATTTTTGCCTCCACCACTTCCTCTGGCAGTCCGTTCCAGATATCTACCTACCTTTTCAGTGAAGTTTTTTTCCTCACATCTCTGTTAAATCCCCCATCTTTATTGCATACCCAATTGTCCTGGTGCTCTCTCTCATTTTTTTCATACATAGTTTCTATTCCTTTTCACCTTTGACTGCTTCCTTCGTCTGTCAATCTCCAGCTCCATCACCCACCATCCCCAGGGCTCCCCTTACTTGTTACCTCTGTGAGTGATTGGGTCCCGGAAGGTGGTGTGGAGCCTGTGGGGTTGGTGAGTTCATACTCCTGGTAGAGGGTGTTTTTCCTCCATTTTTCTCCCTCCCTCCCCTCTGGGGCAGGCTCGCATGGTATGATGCAAATGCACAATGTAGAGACACTGTGTGCCATCAGTGTCTGTGTCTAGATGATGAATGCGTGCAACTGCTTCCAGTGTCACCCACTGTTCGCTGAGTGGCAGCCAATCAGCGGTGCATGCTGTCCTCCTTTCTCCAAAGGAAGAGAGCTGTCTCTAGACATTCAGTCCTCTTTCCCCAGGCCACCTCCCTCCCGGTGCCCTGGACCATTCCCGAACTCGGGTCGCCAGCATAGTGGGAGGTGTGGCGCTCGGCACCTTAACCCTCCACACCACTGAACTGGCCTTTTTCTTACTCATTTGAAAAAGACTCCCCTTCTACACCCTGTTCAGCCCTATGAAGTACTTGCAGGTCTCTATCATGACACCTCTCCCTCTTCTCTCTTCCAGGGTGTACACATTGAGATCCCTCAGTCTCTCCTCATAGGGCTTCTGATACAACCCCTGAAACATTTGAGTTGCCCTCCTCTGAACAGCCTCTACCCTGTCCATGCCCTTCCTGAGGTGCGTCCTCCAAAACTGTATGCAGTACTTCAGCTGGGGTCCCATCGGTGAGCAGTAGCGTGGCAACACCACCTCCGTCTTCCTGCTGCAGATCATGACAGGGGTGAATAAGACCCTGCCCCATTTGTTATGCAGAAAGAGTTTAAACACAAGTGTCTGTTCTATCCTCTCCTTTTTTTGTCTCTTCTCTGTCTGGTTGCATAACCAAATTTTCTTGTGAGACTTAGGTACTGATCACTCCTACGGTTTTGCAGTTCTCCGCCTTTTGCTATCTCTCTGCCTTCCCTTGTTATTTCTGTATTTTCTTCCCCCTTGCATAGCTACAGTTATAAAATATATGTGAATCTTTTTCTGAAACTAAGTGATACTGGGATCCGTTTGTTTAAAACTGTTTATATTTATACTGTTGAAATGATTGCAAAAATCTATTTTGAACACAAGGCGCTAACCTGAGATGCAGTTTTTAAGTTTCCTGCAGAGATGCAAACAAGAGGTCAGTTCTGGGTCACTATGCCCTTTTTGCTGCACCTGCATCCAAACTGACAAGAACATTCTGTAAACCTACAAGAACATTCTATGAAAATCAAGCTATCTTAACGAGGTTCCCAGGCAAAGACTTATAAGAAGAGCAGCAATGCTTTTTCTAGAGAGACAAGGAGATTGAGAGACTAAGATTTGAAACTGTGAAGAAACACTCAGAAGGAGGACTTTATTTTCTCTGTTTGTACTGACTTTGTAAATAGTTATACTGAGCAAATTTTTATTTTTTATTTTGGTGTTATTACTAATTATGAAACACTCATTGCGAATTTTACAACTGCTCCTGGTCATCCTATGCTTCCTGACCTGTGCCTCAACGAGAGAGATACCCCTTTCCCATCCACCCCAGCATTCCACTAGGCCTACCTACTGCTTTGTCACACTGCCTGCCACTTTTAGGTCATCAGATATAATGACCCCAAGGTCCATTTCCTGTTCAGTGACTGCCAATACCTTCCCCCGTGCTGTACTCAGCTCCTGGGCTCCTATGCCTTAGGTGCATGATTTTGCACCTTTTGGCATTGAACCCTAACTGCAACGCTCCTGACCACTCCTCAAGTTTCCCAAGATCCCTGCGCATTCTCTCCACTCCCTCTTGAATGTCCACCCTATTGCAGATATTGGTATCATCTGCAAAAAGGCATGCAGTTCCTTCCTGCAATGTCACTTAAAGACACTGAAGAGGACTGGTCCCAGTACTGAGCCCTGTGGCACGCCACTGGTCACTCTCCTATCATTACCGTGGGTGCCATTATCCACCATTCTCTGTCTCCTATCCAGTAATCAGCTTCTAACGCAATTCTCTATTTTGGGTCCCACCTCTAGGCTGCTATGTTTCTTTATCAGCCTCCTGTGTGGCACAGTGTCAAAGGCCTTGCTAAAGTCCTGATAAGCCATGTCCACTGCCCTCCCCTGATCTATTTCCCTGGTCACACAGTCAAAGAAATCTATCAGATTCATTTGGCGTGACCTCCCCCATAAATCCCTGCTGCTTGTGGTTTTCCAGCCCATTGGATTCAAAATACTCTAGCAGTCTTTCTTTCAGTAGGGTTTCTGTCAATTTCCCCACCAGTGAAGTAAGACTGACCAGCCTATAGTTGCTTGCCTCCACCCTCTTGCTTCTGCTCTTATGTAGAGGGACCACGTCGGCTCTTCTCCAGTCCTCCAGAACCACACCTGTTTCTCATGAACTGTTGAATAAGGCCATCAGTGGTGCATCGAGTACCTCCCTGAGTACTTTCAGTACCCTTGAGTGTATCCCTTACAGTGCCATTAGCCTTGTTCACCTTCAGAACTGCAAGTCCCTTCAGGACCCTTTCCTTTGAAAACAGACTCATGTCCACCTCCCCCTCTCTGTTCCTGCTACTTCCTGGTGGTTCATCCCCTCTCCCTCCACTGTGAAGACTGAGCGGAAGTATCTGTTCAGGTGGCAGCTTTTTCTTGGTCGTCTTCTATGCAATTTCCCCCTCCCCCCCTTCTAATCCTCATCATCTCTCCCTTGTTTTCCTCTTCCCACTTATGTATCTGAAGAAAGTGCTATCCTCTTTAGCAACCCCTTTTACTATCCTTTCCTCTGTCTGCATCTTTGTCCCTCTCACTGTCTTTCTTGCTTCCCTCTGTTTTACTTGGTATACCTCTCTGTCCTCCTCCCTCTGTGTTTCCTTATACCTCCTGAAAACCACCTTTTTTTCCTTCACCACTTTGGCCACTTCCTTATAGAATCATAACAGTCTCTTTTTCCTTCTGCTTTTGCTCACTTCATTCATTCAGAGGTTGGTTGCTTTAATTATTCCTTCCCTCATTTTTCCCCACTGTGTCTCTACTACCCCTCCCTGGCAATCTCTCCCCCCCCCCGCCTTGAGGCAGTTTCTGAATCAGTCTCCCATTTCTTTAACATTTGCCTTCCTGCCGCCCTGGTGGCACCGAGGGTTGAGGCGCTGGATGCCACACCTTGCGCCATGCTGGGGACCCGGGTTCAGGAATGAGCACAAGTTGTTGGGGGTTGGTTGGGGAGGGAGTGGATTGAGCATCTGCAGACTCCTCTTCCTGGGGAGGGTTCAGGGTCTGCGCTGCGCTGCAGTGGCCCCGCTGAAGACTGGGGGCTCCACAGTCATGGTGCAACTAGAGGGAGGAGTACGGTGGACATCGGCACACTTTGCTCTGACATCATTGCACATTCATATTCCTGGGGGGAAAAACACTGCGAAAAATGGCAATTGATCATGGTGGCTTGATGGCCGTGCCTCTGCACACACTCGAACCCGTATTGAATCGCGTCTGGGGTTAGATCGGACCCGTATTGAATCGCATCTGTGGTTAGATCCGGGCTCGGCAGCCAGGATTAGGGGGTCCCCACCGAGAGTACTGTGCATGCTAGCTCTGTAAGAGTGAGCGGTAGGGAATCGCATGGGGTGCAGAGGACGTTGGCCAGACAATTGCAGACTGAGCCGTAGGGAGTAAGAAAGAGGGTCTTGATAAAAAAAAAAATTTGCCCTCCTAAAGTCCAGGACCCTCATCCTCAGGTGGTTTGCCTCTGTTCCTGTCGTAATGTTAAACCACACCGTTCGGTGATCACTGGTACCCAAGGGACTGCCCACTGTGACGTTGGCAATGCTGTCCCTGCTTGTAAGCACCAGATCTAGCACTGCCCCATCCCTAGTGGGGTCTTTCACTAGCTGCAAGAGAAAAGTCCCTTTAGGGAGTCTAGGATAGCACTGCTCCTTGGTGTAGTGACTGTTGGAAGGCGCCATTCTACGTCTGGCAGACTGAAGTCACCAACTAGCAGAACCTTCCCTTTACTCGCCATTTAATGATGGCTTTCCTAAGTGCCTTATCCTACTCATCTACCTCTGCTGGAGGTCTGTACACTGCCTTGCTACAGATAATGGCCCCAGAGCATATCTCCAGGATGCCTCACAGCACCTTCAGCCCTTCCTTTTCCTCCGAGTGCCCCGGTACCTTCATGGCCTTGATTCCCTCCCTCAAATATAATATTACCCCTCCTCCCCTTCCCCCTGCCCTGTCTGTTCTGAACAGAGAGTAGCCAGATATGGCCATGTCCCAGTCATTGTGCTTAGTGCACATGATTTTGTTATGATCATTAAGTCCAGGTTAGTCTCTGCCATGATGGCTTCCTTGTCTAGAATTTTGTTTTCACGACTGTATATTGGCATACATGGTCCTCCAAACCTCATTTCTCCCCTGCCTGCTTCTGTGATTCCCCCTTCCTGCCTGTGCTGTTCCCTGAATTTCCCCTGACCCACCACTTCCCTTTTTACCTTCACATTCCCTTTTCCTGCTGTCCTTTTACCATCACTTACCTGATTTATGGCCCCCTTTTTTATCTGCCTTGTCCCCACCTTTGCTTTCTTGTAGCCCTCCCATAGGAGAGTTTACTCCCCTTGGGCCCTCCCTCCCTGATGCTCCATCATCTGGGGGTGCAAGTTTTGCCTCCCTTGGATTTACTGTCACTTCCATCTAGTTTAAATGGTCATGCAAATATCATTTAAACCTCCCACCAAGGACTGCAGTGTCCTTCCTAGAAGGATACAGGCTGTCACCCTTATAGAGGCCCATATTCTTCCAGGCTGGCCCCCAGTCTCCAATGTAGCGAATGCCCTCCTCCGTACACCATGCCTTCAACCAGATGTTAAATGCCCTGGTGCTGCACACCCTTGCCTCTCCTCAGCCGTAAAAGGTTACACCTCAGCAAACGCCACTGTGTGTGCCACCTGCTTGAGCCCCCCCCCCCCCGAAATCACCCTCCACTATTCCTACCTTGTCAGGTTATTTGCTCCCAGATGGACAATAAAAGTCTAGCTCCCTCCCATCTCCTGCTACCCTAGCGATCCTCTGATAACAATGTTACTGTGATGGGCGACTTGCAAATGGACTAAAATGGCAGACTTTCCCGCTGAAGAATAACACCAGCACAAGAAACTATACTAATGCAAAAGCTGTACTGGACTCTTATCCTTATTGTTGTTCGGTGGGCTATGTAATAACCACCATTATGGTTTAGGGACAGTAATTTGTCTTTGAAAGCTCTAACTTCTTGGTTTCCACATAATCGAATGTTTTATGATAGAATGGTGTATGACTAATGAATACTCTAATACAGTCCGTGTGTCCTGCTAAATTTGCTAAATGTTCCACAGTTAACTGCTTTGCTTTTGCAGATTAGCTGAGTTTAATTGCTCTGTTCTTATGCTTGACAGAGACAATAATCTCACGGGACATTATTACGTCTTTTTGCAGACATGTGTTCTGTGTGGGATATTTTAGTCAAAGGACCAGAATGGTAAAAAAGGCACTGGGGCACAATTTTATGAATTAATTTTTTTTAAGATTTTTTCTACTGTGTGAATTTAGTGCTTGTGAAAGGTGCTTGATTGACAGAACTGGAATCTGAAGTCCTCTGCTTTAAAATGCTATATCCTGTTAAAGCTCTGTGCTGCAATTGCCTTGGCTGTGTAAGCAATAAGACATGAGGGGGTGTGCATTAGACATTTCTAACACATGGCCAGGCGTTCTCGTGCCTTCAGCCCTGTGCCATGCCTTAGAAATGTCTAAGGCACCCCCGGAGTGTCTTACTGCACTTATAGTTAGTTAAAATAGTTTATTGTAACCCCCCCCCTACAAATGGGAGTTCCCAAAAAGTATTTCTTGAGCTTGCCTAAATGCTCACTGCCAGGCTGGTGTCCTGCGTTTTAGCAGTTTAAATGTGATTACCAGAGCCTGTATAGCCTCTGTGTACCATCTCTTTAAGAGCTGCCTGATTGCAGCCTAAGTAATCTGAGAGGGAGCTCTGTTGAAAGATGTAACTATTTGCTGAAAATCATTTAGAGTGATAATGATAATGTAGTTTGTCTAACCTGCCTTCTTTGTAGCAAGGCCTGTTTTGTTTTGTCTCCACTATCTTGGTCCCGGGCTGCAAATTGGACCAATCAGTTCTGGTGGGACCTAAAATGTAGCCGGACTACAGGAGCTGTCTGAAGTCAAAATCTGTAGGAATTGTAGTTTTGAACTTTTTCCGCCTTTTTTGCAACTGAAGGGGGAGCGCTTGCTTCGACTGACAGCCAAATCAGCCAACCAAACCTTTTGGATCTTGGAGAAGTCCTGGGCTGCTTGTAATTTTCAGTAAGTTCTGAGCTGGGAAGTGAAATGAGAAGAGCTCAAGTGTATTTTGGGCAGCAATCCTGAGTGGATTCGCATGGGAAAACTGTGAAAGGGCTGAGTTTTTGGCTTGCATGTCTGCTGCTGCTCCTGAGAGAGAGAGAGAAGGGAATTATTTTGGACTAAATCCAAGTTTGTGTGACTAAAGTAAGCTACTGAAGTGGGCCAGGCTCAACCTGAAGAAGACTGAAGATTTTGCTGAATGCGATCGGACTGTCAGGAGTTCCAGCTACCCCTAAGCTCCCGGTGTGTGCAGAGACTTTGCGATTGTGACCGGGGAGTGCTTTGCCTGGTACAATAGAATTCCCGTACATGTAAATGTGCTATGAGCTGCTAGTGGGTTGTGAGTTAGTTCCCCACTGTGTGAACTGTGTTCTGCTTGCTGGAAGCTGTATCCAGCCCAAAATGGACTGCATCCGAATTTGTCTCTATGCGGTCTGGGCCTTGCCAGACTGGCACAGCCAGACTACCCATTGCACAGAGAAACCATCAACGAGAGACCTGCTTGAGGATCAGCCCCTTGCTCCACGCTTGAACAGGAACGACGCCTCTGCGACTCATGTGGGCCCTTCTTCTTCTGGCATTCCAGATCAACCACCTGCAGTCTTGATTTTCATCCAGCCTGTGTCCAGTCTTGGGTATCGTGAGTAAATACCAGGGTAGCTCCTGCAACAACAGCTTAATCTGGTGTGTCATCTGATTGTCTTGTTGTTTCGTTTCCTTTCTGAACTGAGCCCTCTGGCTCCGGATTACAAATACTGTGTACTGTGCATGTTGTGTTTCCATCACAGGGCCCCAACCAGCTGCAACCCTGGGCAACAGTCCTGGCTAGCCCATCTCTTCTCCACCTGGTACCCAGAGGTGTAACTGTGGGGGACTCAAAGTGCATGCATAACTGCTTGATTGATATAACCTTTAAGCTAATTAACCTGATTTTACCCCTTCCTTGTTCAAGTCCCCTGAATAAATCAGATCTAACTTTTTCTGCATGTAATCTGACTGTGGTTCCAGTTTGTGCTCAAAGTACTGTACTGCTGCTATTTGCTGTGCATAACCTTGTTTTACAGGGGGTCCCCAGGGTCGAGCCAGTGGAACCAGCCCTGGTGGTAAGTGCAAACAGTGTGGGTACTTGTGTGGTGTACCAGGGGTATTGTGAGAGTGATTATTGTACAGTGTTCAGGCCACTAGAGGGGAAAGGGGGGTTACAGTGTCCCGGAGGGCTGTGCCCAGGTTAGCTTGACCACTACCAACCCTGACCTCTGGGTGGAGGCACCCGTTTCAGAACTCAGACCCCTTAACCTGCTACTAGCCAAGCAGGCAGGGGTAGTAGCCCTTGGGATAGCGCCACCTAGGGGTTACATTATTGTTTGGACATACAAGGCCTTTACAAAACAGAAATAAAAACATACATTATAAATACAATCACATATTAAATTTCTCATAAGCAGGAGCCCATATAACATCATATAATGATATGTCGGACACACATAATTCATGTAATTCCCCTAACAAGGGGGAATGATATAGTAAATATAAAAATTCACTACATATATCAGTATCATGGAAAACAGACGGGAAAGTGCTGTAAAGATTAATATTGCACAAGTAATGTTCTAAAATGTCCCTCTTAATTACCAATACCAGTCAGTACAGTACATATAGGAAAATTCAATACATGGAAAAAAGTCAGAAGAAGCAGGTAAGGAGGTAATATAAAAATTAGTGTAGACAGTTGGTGAGACCCCAACTGGAGTACTGTCTGCAGTTCTGGATACCCCATCTCCGCAAAGACAGACAGAGTGGAGGCTGTCCAGAGGAGGGCAACCAAAATGGTGCGGGGTCTGTACCAGAAGACATACGAAGAGAGACTAAAGGAGCTTATTATGTATACCCTTGAGGAAAGGGGGGCATGATAGAAACTTCCAAGTACCTCCAGGGAATCAACAAAGTCCAAGAGGGTAGTATCTTTCAGAAAAAGAGATGTGTAAGAACAAGGGGGCACAATTTAAAGATAGAGGGGACGGCTCAGAGGTAGTGTGAGGCAGTATTTTTTCACGGAGAGGGTTGTGGATGCATGGAACAGCCTTCCTGAGGAGGTCATGGAGTCAAGAACAGTGGGGGAATTCAAGAATGCATGGGACAGACATAAGGCAGTCCTAGTGGGGGGGGGGGTAGGAGGAAGTAGGCTGTTGGTTAACTAGGATCTGCAGCTTATCCGTTAGGTAGGAAAATGGACAGACTAGGTGGGCCAAGTGGTCCTTATCTGCCATCAAATTTGATGTTTCTATGTTTACATAAAGAATATACATGCATTGTTCCATATACACCGTAAACCAAATTATATGTGTCCGACATATCATTATATGATGTTATATGGGCTCCTGCTTATGAGAAATTTAATACGTGATTGTATTTATAATGTATGTTTTTATTTCTGTTTTGTAAAGGCCTTGTATGTCCAAACAATAATGTAACCCCTAGGTGGCGCTATCCCAAGGGCTACTACCCCTGCCTGCTTGGCTAGTAGCAGGTTAAGGGGCCTGAGTTCTGAAACGGGTGCCTCCACCCGGAGGTCAGGGTTGGTAGTGGTCAAGCTAACCTGGGCACAGCCCTCTGGGACACTGTAACCTCCCTCATAGTCAATAGATTATATCAGTTCATATCCAGTGATGTATTATTATACAATACTGTCTATCTGATGTTTCTTTCTAATTCTAGCAGCATATATGACATAATTTGCTATTCTCTTGATAGTATTTTCATCATTTGTATTCATGAGAATAATTGTAATTTCACTTCTTAAAATATATCTAGCCAATTTATGAATGGTCTCAGCCAATATTGCCTTATTCTGTTATACCGGGGCATTGCCATAAGATATGAAGGAGATCTTCACTAGTCCCAGTTTAACTGTCACACATTTCACATACCTTGGGAAGATTTTGATATCTAGGCCGGGATATTCAAAGGGGTTGCGCCTGGCACAATCCTGCATTGTGCCCTGGCGGGATATTGAGTAGGCTGCCTGGTTCAGCGCAAACATTGATGCACTGGGGCGCAATGCTAATGTTTGCAGCGCAAATGCAGGGGACGTGTCCATGCATATGTGGCGCATCCCGATATTGAGCCCGGGATGTGCGGCGCATATGCTGGCACAACCCTGCATTGCGCCGCATAGGGGAGCTCAAAGTTGAGCCCCAGAAAAGATGGCACAACTCCTGGCCACCCACAGGTGGGCTGCAGTACTGCAGGGTGCAACACAACAACCCAGCTGTGGGTGGCCACCTGCCCACTCAGAACACCGTTGGCAAGCACACACATTCCTGGTAGTCCAGTGCCCCCCCCCCAAGTCCCTGAATCCTCAAATATTGTAATGACAGCCCATCCCTGGTGGTCAAGTGGTCCCCCTCCCGCCTGAGTCCCTGAGTAATGTAATAAGACCATCCCTGGTGGTCTAGTGGAACCTGCCTGCCCCTAGCGATCGCGGTAATCCACCATATGGAAAAGCCCTGGTGATCCAGTGGCACCCCCACCCCACCCACACTGCACCCCTTGCCTACCCCACTCCGCCCCACCGTCAGTGGCGGGCAGCTGCAACCCACCCGAATACTGCCCAGCCACCCGCCGACTGACAGGTACAGTATGGGCTATAAACTCATTGGTCCCCGTGTGGACCACATAGGCTTGCAGGGCATACTGTACCAGACAGCCCCAATTATGGAGAGGGGGAGCTGGGTAAGGGTGCAGTGTGGGTGGAGGGGTGGGGTTGCCTCTGGATCACCAGGATTTATCCATGGCGGATTACTGCGATCATGGCTAGGGGTGGAGGGGGGTTCCGTTAGACCACCAGGGGCGGTCTGATTACATTACTCGGGGACTCGGCTGGGAGGAGGACCACTTGACCACCAGGGATGGGCTGTCATTACATTATTCAGGGATTCAGGGACTTGGGAGGGGGGCCACTAGACTACCAGGGCTTGGTTTCGGTACTTTGCAGCAATCGCAACTTCAGGTGAGGGATGCTCGGGATCCCCACTGCACACGTCATGCTGTTCAGGGTGCCAGGCACAAGTCGCCAGGCTGCCCTGCGCAAGGCATGCAAATGGGGCCATAATGACATGCAAATGGCCCCATTTGTACCTTGCATATCTTATGGCTTCATTTGCATGCCCCCTGCTGAATATCATGGGTGATGCACCTAGTGCAACTGCACTTGCGCTGGTGCATCCCTGTGCTCCATCTCTGTGGTCTGTGTTGGCGCAGTGCCACTGCGCCATACGCAGTTTGTGCACTGACCTTACCATATTCAACGGTGCTGCGCCATGGTGCATCACCGTTGAATATCGCCTGGTCCTGGCCCACGGTGCAGCCCAGTTGCGCTGCGCCCAGGCTTGCGCCACTGCCCCGGCGCAGTCTGAATATCTGGGCCCTAGTCTTCAGGATGTTATTCTCCAGTAACTCCAGTTTTGCTTTAAAGAAGGTGTTTCTAAATGCCTTATTCTCCAGTATATCCCAATAATCCCTAAATGTAATTATATCATTGCTTTCTGCATACCATCTAGAAAACCTGGATTATCAAATTTTCTTTATATCTTGGTCGATCCAGTATTTATCAATCTTTTTTTGAATATAAGCCTTATATTTAAGGCTTATCCCAATACTCATTGAAATACGATTTTAATACTGAAAGGCCATATTGGTCCAATTTACTATAGATATCTTACATCCACCATTTTTTACCGCAATGGTTTTTAATCCAACAAAGCTGTTCCAGAAAGCATTTCTTTAATAGCTTATCATCTGCTCTGGTTAAATGTAGCCAATATTTAAGTTTTCTCCCCTCACTGAGTGCATTAGCATTTATTAATCCAAGTTCTGCCCTTAGATAGACTGATGGGCAAGAGAGAGTAACTTGTAATTCAGCCCATATTATCTTATAAAATGGAACTTTCTATTTTACACACATGTAAAAATTAAAATTAGTAGGTTCAAATAAAAAGTATTTGCCTGCATAAGATTTTTTTTATTTATTTTATTTATTAGAATTTTGGATAAATACCTTTGAGTCAATGGCTCTTTTACAAAGGTTCCACATCAGTATACAAAGAATAGAAGTACAGTTTGTGTGAGATTAGCAGGCAAGCAGTTGGAACACAAATTTCAGTACAGGGTATACATGGTCAAAAAGTTACAGGTAATATAATTAACAGTTAGAACAACACAACCAAGCTTACATTTAAGAATGACGAGTCACAGCAAACAATATTTTCATGAATTAAAGCTGTCAGAAGGACATTGTCAAAGGGAAAGGTGGAGTGGAAAAACTGAGCTGCTGCCAGTTGTGCCAGGTAGCGTAGAAAAGTGGGAAGAGAGAGTGAGTGTAAAGGGATAACTGGGAGGGAGGTAGAAGGAGAGGTGAGTGGGAGGCAAGGATCGGGGAACTTATGCAACAGTGGGTGGGGTGAGCAGATTAGAAAAGGGAGAGGGAAAGGGAGTTGAAGAAGAGTAAGAGAGGAAGGTGGTGGACCAGGGCTAGGGAGAGAGGCAGGGGTATAAAGGGGGAGGGGAAGGTGGTAGCAGGCAGAGGTGGGGATAATAGAGAGGTGCGAAGAACAAGAACGAGGTGCTAAGATTGATTTTTTTTGTTTGCTTTCTGGCATTTGTCCTAGTTTGGCCACCATAGTTGTCATTTTTTTTTTGTGGGGTATACTACTACTGTCTGAACCCCAAGCCCCCACACACGCCACAAGCATGTATTACAATCGGTAAAGATTTTCTTTTAAATTTTTTTGTTAAAGAAAGGGAATTTATGCAGCGGAGTAAAGAAGCGTAGTTTTTTTTCTGAATGACAACGTGAGCAAGCAGCACACACACACACACACACACACACACACACACACACACACACGGTACTGTGGAGGAAGGAATAGAAAACTACATGTAAATGTTACACTCTCTCTTTTTGTGTGATTGTGATTAATTTGCCATTTATCATTAATGTGTATGTGGAGAGAGAGAAAGGTTTTGTGTATGAGGAGAGAGAGAGAGACCGATGTTTTCTGTACAATTGATTGAACAGTCCGTACCGAGTGACTGGCTGCACTTTTGACCTCAACTGCTATTTATAACAGAATCTGCGAGCTGGGTATAAAAATAATAGTAATAAAAAAATGAATACGATAAATGTCTTTCTTCTGCAAATACATGCAGAGATGGGAGAGCAGTCGGCAGTGGAGACACAGTGGGAGGAGACGTGCTGTGGGAGCAGCAGTACAATAGGGCCCCACCTGGAGGGATGCTGGCCTATACTGGAGAAATGGTCTGCATCTATCTGGGGGTCCTTCATGAGAGGTTTAAATGCTTCATTGGCAAGCATTTAAACTAGACAAGGGAGGTAGCAAAGTGAGACGGAGATTCAACCCCCACAGGATGAAGCAGTCAAAAGGAGGACCCTAAGGTTGGGAAATCACCAAAATACCTAAAAACTGGCACAATGGAGGCACAGGAAGGAGGCGTGTAGAGGGGGAAACATGCGGAGAGGAGAGCAGCTCTAAGGAGGAGTGGTACCACAACTTAAGAAGTCATGTGCATGAATGCCTGCAGCCTTGGAAATAAAATCCCAGACCTGGATGCCTTGATGGTGGAGGCAGACCTGGACATTGTCACTGTTACTGAGACATGGCACAATGGGAACCATGACTGGGATATGGCCATACCAGGCTATATTCTGTTCAGGAATGACAGGGTGGGTAAGAAGGGAGGAGAAGTGGCAATCTGCATTAAGGAGGGAATCAAAGCAGTTGAGATACAGGGAATGTAGGAAGGGGCAGAGGCACTGTGGGTCACCCTGGAGATGGGAAATGGCACTGCCACTCGCACTGGAGTGATCTACATGCCTCCAGCACAAGGGGAAGAGCTGGACAGGGTACTAGTGAAAGCCACCCACAAAATGACAGCTAAAGGGGAGTTGCTGCTGGTGGGAGTCTTCGGTTTGCCAGATGCTGATTCGCGCATCCATGCTGCAGGCACAGCCAGGAACAGGGACATCCTGGATGCTCCACAAGGGGCATGCCTCAAATAGCTAGCGGCTGAGCCCACCTGAGAGAAGGTGATATTGGACCTGGTGCTCACCAGTGGGGACAGAGTTACAGATGTCATGGTGGCTAGCCATCTGGGGTCCAGTGACCACTGTATAGTGTGGTTTAGTGTGAGAACAGTGGAGGAGTCAAACCATGCTAAAGCAAGGGTCCTGGATTTCAGAGGGTCTGACTTTGCAAAAATGGGGGAGTGTCTCAAGAAAGCCCTGGCAGGGGAGAGGGGGTGTAGAAGAGCAGTAGGAAAACCTTAAGGGAGCCATAGCAGAGACAACAAGCCTTTGTGTTAGGAAATTTAGCAAAACAAAGAGAAAGAAAAAAACTCTATTGTTCTCAAAAGAGATGGCCAGGAGTGTAAGAGCAAAAAAGGTTGGCATTCAGGAGGTATAAGGAAATGCAGAGAGAGAGGAAGATGGAGAACTGTATCTAGAAAAGCAGAGAGGCAGGGAAAGCAGTCAGGAGCACAAAAACGCAAACAGAGGTAAAAACAGCCCAGGCAATAAAGAAGGGACACAAGACCTTTTTCAGGTACATTAGTGAAAGGAAAAGAGCAGGGGAGGGATTGTGAGGCTAATAAGGGAAAGAGGGGAGAGTGCGGAAGAGGACCTAGAAAAAGCAGCAGCCCTGAACAAATATTTTTAATTAGTATTCACAGAAGAACAGGGGGAGGGACCACAGTTAGGGGCCAAAAACAGCAATGGAAGGGAGGTGGACATTAGTCCACCTACGGAGGAGAGAGTCCTAAAGGAACCCGCAAATCTTAAAGTGGACATGGCAATGAGGCCGAACAGGATACATCCCACAATATTCAAAGAACTTAGACAAGTGCTGGTAGCACCATTGTCAGACCTATTTAACAAATAGTTGGAAACCGGTGTGATTCCAGAGGACTGGAGGAGGGTGAATGTGGTCCCTCTTCACACAAGGAGCAGGGAGGAGGATGGCAATTATAGGCCAGTTGGCCTGACCTCGCTGGTAGGGAAATTAAGGGAATCACTGCTAAAGGAAAGGATTGTGCTATATTTTGAATCCAGTGGAGGACAGGATCTGAGGCAGTATGGATTTATAGCAGGAAGATCTTGTCAAATCTGATAGATTTCTTTGATTGAGTGACCAGAGAATTAGATCAAAGAGGCATAGCGTATGTAGTCTACATGGATATCAGCTAGGCCTTTGACACTGTCCCACATAGGAGGCTTGTAAACAAATTGGGCAGCCTGGGAGTGGGTCCCAGGTTGTTAACTGGGTCAGAAATTGGTTGAGCGATAGGACACAGAAAGTGGTAGTGAACGGATTTCATTCTGGGGGGGAGTGACCATCAGGGTGCCACGGGGATCAGTGCTGGGGCCTGTTCTCTTTAATATCTTCATAAGTGACATTGCAGAGAGTCTGGAAGGAAAGGTATACTTTGCAGATGACATGAAGATCTGAAGCAGGACTGACACTCCGGTGGTGGTGGTGGTGGTGGTGGGGGGCGGTGGGGAGAAGATGAGAAGGGACCTAAGCAGGCTTGAGGAGTGGTCGACAGTGTGGCAGCTAAGATCCAATGCAAAGAAGTGCAAAATCATGCATTTGGGGTGCAGAAATCCAGGGGAGGAGTATATGATGGGGGGAGGTACTGACAGCCACCAAGCAGGAATTGTACCTGTGGTAATCATATCTGATGACCTAAAGGTAACCAAACAACGTGAGAACGCTGTGGGGAGAGCCAGTGGGATGCCAGGGTGCATAGGGAGCGGTATCATCAGCAGAAAAAAGGAGGTGGTGATGCTTCTGTACAGATCATTGGCGAGACCTTATCTGGAGTACTGTTTTCAGTTCTGGAGGCCGCATCTCCAGAAGGACATAGAGTAGAAGCAGTTAGAGATGGGCAACAAAAATGGTGCAAGGACTACATCAGAAGTCATATGAGGAGAGACTGGAGGACCTCAACATGTATTCCCTGGAGGTGAGGAGAGGAGACATGAAAAATACTTTCACGTATTTCAAGGGTACAAATAAGGTATAAAAGGGAAGCATCTTTCAGAAAAAAAAGATGTCCAAAAACAAGGGGTCATGATATGAGACTAGAGGAGTTAGACTCAGGGGCAACATGAGGAAGTACTTTTTCACAGAAAGGATAATGGATGCATAGAACAACCTCCCTGCAGAGGTGGTGGGGGCAAAAACGGTAGGGGAATTCAAGAAAGCATGGGATAGACACAAGGGAATCCTAGCAAAAGGAAAGAGAGGGTAAGCTGCAGATCATTTAGGGTTGGTGGTATATGCAGTAGGTAGGGAAATGGGCGGACAAGGTGGGCAAAGTGGCCCTCATCTGCCATCAAATTCTATGTTTCTATTTTCTAATAGGCAGCCAAAACAACAGGACGAGTTTGTAAATACTTTAGTTTTATTTACTTTTTGCTTTTTAAATGTGAGATATGTGTAGGGCTCTCATTTTGTGTGAAGAACATGCCAAATATATTACTAGAGGGCGTTTGACCGAATGATGACGGTTTCATCACTGAGCTACTGGGGAAAAAATGTACGGTGTTTCAAAAACTTAAGTGTTCTAATGGCACTCTGAGGTTTTTTTTGTTGGTAGTGCGGTTCTGCTTTTTAGTACTTGTTTTTACCTGTGCATCAGATGATTTGATGCACAGGTAAAAATTAATCAGAAGGCAGGATTTTCTCTACCCATTTTATAACTAGTTATAGCAACTGTTTTGTAACATCTGTACGTCTGTCAACATGGTGATGTTATGGAGGGTGTCTGCACCTCCTTAGTAAGTGGCGCTATGTATTGCTAAGATGTTTTTATCCCTCTGTGTGTATTAACTGATGAGTTTTGCTTGCAAAACTAAAAAAATAAAGAGTTAAAAAAAAAAGAAGAAAGAAACTGGGTCACCAAGGGAGGAGCTGGGAGCTTCTATTGATGTAAAATCTGCTTAACCTGAACAGGGTTCCCAGGGAGCAAACAGAGTAGAGGAGTGGATTTTTTATAGGGGGAATTGAGACAGGAAGAAGGTGTGGAAGCACTTCTGGGTTATGTGGCACCACGAAGTATTTACTGGGTATTGTCAGGCTGCTGATAGCCCTGTTAAAGCACTATGTGTTTCCATGTCAGTGATCTGGGTTCAGAAGAACACTCAGAACGTCAGGTCGGGTGGCCAGGGTGATCTAGTATAGCACTGCCATGCTGCAGCGCTCCCAGCCAGTGTGTGTGTGTGTGAGAGAGAGAGTGTGTGTGAGAGAGAGAGAGAGAGAGAGAGAGAGTGTGTGTGTGTGTGTGAGAGAGAGGTGTGTGTGTGTGTGTGAGAGAGAGGTGTGTGTGTGTGTGTGTGTGAGAGAGAGAGAGTGTGTGTGTGGTGTGTGAGTGAGGAGAGGGAGAGTGTGTGTGTGTGTGTGTGTGTGTGTGAGAGAGAGAGAGAGAGTGTGAGTGTGTGTGTGAGTGTGTGAGAGAGTGAGAGTGTGTGTGTGTGTGTGTGTGTGTGTGTGTGTGAGAGAGAGTGTGTGTGTGTGTGAGTGAGAAAGTGTGTGTGTGTGTTTCCTGGTTCCAGCATGCTCAGCAGTGGTCCAAGGGAGCTTGTTTCCACTGCAGGACATTGCTACGTTTGTCTGAATGGCCCTGTATGCCAGGACACTAGGGGAGGTAAGGGAGAAAATAGAACAAATATTTGCAGCAGCTGCCATTAATGATGGTGCCAGTACCCTTAGGTCTCACCCCACGTTGATTCCTTCTGGCACAGTAATGGGGGTGAGTGCTGGATGGGGGTAGGCTGGGCTTACAAATCAGTTTTGTACATAGGGACTCACTCAGTCTTTCGAATGGGGGATCCCAACCCCATGATGGGAATAACCAAAAAAAATCAGATACCAGAAACGAGACACCACTCAATTTGTTCAGCTCAAGCTGTCCCCCCATGACCCAGTGGAGCCCCATCCCAAGTCCTCTTCCATCTTGGTGCTAGCCAGGTCCTTTCCCAGTTGCCCCGACCCACTCCCTAGTTGTCCACTCCAACAAAACAGATGTAATCAGTCAGCCTTCACTCACCACCAGGACTCAATCATCACACATGTTGACCATGAAAAGTCCTGTCTGCACCATGAAACCAGAGACTAGGCAACTGAAAAGAAAGAAATGCTTTTCTTTAGGTGGTGCCCACTGAGCCGACACCACCCATGGCTGCAGCACATTTAGTCATGCTGCTCTTCTTATCCCAGACAACATGTGCAATCGATGGCCCCTCTTTGTTCGGTGTCTGACCCTGCTGCCACTTCCTAGCCAGAGTGCCATAGTCTCGCAAGTGCACCGGTGCATCAAGGACCCGCAATTAAAAAAATCATGACTGCACTTCATTACTTTTATGTACTTTTTGCATTCTACACAAAAAAGTACGTGATATAAGCAATACAGTTTTTTTGTGGGGGACTTTCCTGCTTGGGAGTTACAAAACTAGAAAACTAGTGGAAGGCCTCCAAAAATTAAGCACAAAACGCACTATTCCCTCCTCTCCCAACTTTTAAGCCCTGCTGAAGGTGCTGAACAATGCCTGAAGCAGGTGCACTGAGGCATTCTGGGGGGACACAAAACTACAAGGAAAAAAGGAACTAGCTACTAGCCCGCAGGGCTGAGTGGCATTCTTTATTTAAGTGACATGAGTGTACATGCATAGACTTATTGTGAAGTCTGACTTACGGGGAGGAGCGGCAGCACAGGAGAACTTTAGGAACTACGTTTCTTATGTCCTATCCAAACACACATTCAAGCAAGCTTTCATATACTCATGCAGCGTGGAGAGGAGATGGAGATGGGAGAGGGCAGTTGGCCAGCTGTAGGGGGTTGTAGCTCAGCCACTTTCCAGATAGAGTTCTAAGTGGCTGGTGTGGGCCCAGTTTGTAAGAGATTTATGGCCCTCAGTGCAGAGTTATGCTGCTCGTTTCTGCGCTGGACGATGGACTGATGTGGGTGGGGGGATGGGGGCGGTTGGTGGGGATGAGGAAAAGTGGAACCAGCATGGGGAGATGCTAAAGTTGAGGAGAAGTTACTTTAACAGCTTTTTTCTAAAATGTTTGTATTAAATAAAAGCGTTTTACTTCAATCAAAAAACATCTGTTCATAAAGGCACTAAATCACTTCACCAAATCAATATGCAAATGAGCTAAGTAACTCACTAATGTTTACAATTGGCTTTATCAGATCCTTTTTTTTCCTTTAAAAGTGCCTGTCATTTGGGTAATTCCTCCTATGAGGTAACACTATTGGTGGTGTCTTACACTATTGCTTTATAAGTGAATAGATATAACGCTGTAACTGAAATGTATATCCTCCTGTGTAAAATTGTGATGTAAGTTTTTGCTTACAAAATCAATAAAAAAAAAAGTGCCTCTTAAAGGGGATGAAAGTGCAGACACATAGCTGTCCCCTTTAAATGGCTTCTACCGTATTCCTGCTGAGCTGCTGTAAAGTTATATGACTTTAATGGTCAGATGGATTGAAAATTGGCTAGCTGGATGCACCCAGAGAGTAGTGGTCTGTGGGGAGCTCTCGAACCCTAGAGAGGTTGGTAGTGGGGTACCGCAGGGCTCGGTCCTGGGTCCGATCCTGTTTAATGCATACATATCGGACATCAAGGAGGGTATAGGGTGTGAAATGAGTCTCTCTGATGACTCCAAGATGGGAGCAGTAGTTGAGGGAGAAGAGGGGAGGTTGGCCCTGCAAGGACCTGGACACCCTGGAAAGCTGGGCTCACACATGGAAATTAAATTTCAATATCACCAAGTGCAAGGTGTTACATCTTGGTCGGGGAAACCCTAAACACAGGTACACCCTGGGAGGGGAGGTGCTGGAGGCCTCAATAGGGGAAAAAGACCTACGGGTCATGTTGGATGCATGTATGAATAACTCTGAGCAGTGCAGGAAAGCGCCTAGCAAGGCAAACAGGACGTTGGGATGCATCGTAAGGGGGATCATCTCTAGGAGCAAGGAAGTGATTCTGCTGCTGTACAATGGACTGGTTAGACCACACCTTGAGTACTGTGTACAGTACTGGAGACCACACTTGAAGAGGGACATACAGCTCCTGGAGAGGGTACAGAGGAGGGCAACTAAGATGATACGAGGGCTAGGGGACTTGATGTATGAGGACAGACTTGAGGAGCTCTGCCTGTTTTCATTGGAGGAGAGGAGAGACAGGGGGACATGATTGAGGTCTTCAAGTACCTCAAGGGAACAAATAGGGTAAACATGGAGGGGATCTTTAGACTAAAGCAGGGAGGTATCACCAGAGGGCATGGTTTGAAGTTGGAAGGTGGAAGGGTGGGGGTGGGGGAAGAGGAGGAGGTTTTTCACTGAGAGGGTGATGGACCCTGGGAATGCACTGCCTGGCGAGCTGGTTCAGAGATCCACAGTGGAGGGCTTCAAGAGAGGGTGGGACAGACACAGAAAGTGGCTGTATCAGATGATGGCCTGTCCCAGGGGGTGGGGATGGATGATAGGGGTTTCTAGAACACAAAGGGGGGGCCTCGGCACCCAACTAGGGATCTGAGGTTCGAGCAAACTCGATAGACTGTAAGGCCTAATCTGCTGGCAAATAGTATGTTAGTAGGTAATATGTCTAGTTGACTGTTTCTTACAGCAAAAGAACATTATCTCATGCTGTCTGGGGGAGATGAACATGAAGCAAACCTCAGTATTAGATGTAGTAATATATTAATGAAGCAGTCGAAAAGAGTTCCTTCAAGATGCAATTGTCTCTGGCCCAGTGGCACTGAGGGTTGAGGCACTGGACGCCACATCTCGCGTGGTGCTGGCGACCCAGGTTTGGGAATGAGCCCAAGTCACCGGGGGTCGGCGGGGAAGGAGAGGATTGAGCATCCAGAGGACTGCTCTCCTCTCCTATCCTGGGAGGGAGGGAGGAATGTGTTCTGCGCAGCTAGCGACACCCGGTGGAGACCGGGTGTACAACTGTAGGTGGAACCCAAAGCAACAAGCTGTAGGGCGGCTGCCTTCTGGATATGAGCGGGAGTGCTCACGTAACGGCAGGGCAAGGCAATGCATGTCCCTCGTCTGGGAAGGGGCTAAAACAGCCAGAAAAACCCCGGTGTATTGAGGAAGCAATGTGGGCCTCTGTGGCATCCCTCACATCCCCAGCACCGTATCTCCATCTCGGCGATCCACGGCCGCTCCCTCGGAAAAGATGGATCCTCTAATATATCAGGAAGATGCCGCCAAGGGTGTAGTGGTGGGCCCTCCCCTGGGGGGGTGATCAGGGGGGCTGGGAAGTATCCCTGAAGGGAGGGATGGCTGAGAGAAGGATCACGGTGGGGAGTAGTAGGGACGTTGTGCAGACACCACTGAGAAATGCCTCAGTACACCGGTGAAGAAATAAAGTTGTAAAAAAAAAGATAAACTTGTAAATTTAACATTTAAACAACATTTTTATTTGTTTATAGTTTGCTGGCATACTGAGAAGTGATGTAGTCTGGACATCGCTCTGAATGCCATTATGGCAGTAGCTGGTGAGACTAACTTCTCTGTTAAGTTTGATACAGAAAACAAATATTTGGGGGGCATTTCTTAATTTTCTTAAATGTTTTGAAAACTGACGTGCACTTGTAAGAGGCAGGTGGGTGGCGTAGAGCTGGAGAGTGAGTAGCGAGTGGCAGTTGATAGCTGGAGATGGCAGGAATGGGAAAGTTGAGCCTGGTACATGAGGCAGCACCTGTACATTCACTGGGGGGCAGTGTTGGGTAGTAACTAGTTACTGTAATCCGATTACTTTTCTAGGTAACTAGTAATAGTAATTGTTTACTTTTAAAATAAAGTAATAAGTAACTGTAATGGTATTACTTTTCCCTAAGAGTAACTAGTTACTGTAATTTAAATAGCAATATAAATAGAATAACAGATGGGCATCCATCCGTTATACTTGCTGTAATCCATCGAGGGGTTCCTGTGACTTTAAAAAAACCTCAAGAGTGAAGCTCAAGAGATTTATGACATCACAGAAATCCAGAGATTGTGCAGGTATCTTTTGATAATTCAGGTTTCAGTGTGAACAAAGGCTGCTCAACTGACTGCATGCTCGATTTATTACATCAGGCTAAAAAAACTGCCTTCTAACAAACACTGCAGGAGCACCCATTATCTTTACCTTGCACATTGAATGCAATTTGCCTACAATTGTTTGCCTTTTTCCACAATAAAACGTTTGGGCAACATTTCATGGCTGTGAGGTGCCATTTTTGGTAGCCTTGCTGTTATTCAGGCTTGCATGGTCGCTGTGTCTAGGTATTGTGAGCTGCCAGAGGTACAGGGTGGTGCAGACCTGTGGCACAACAACTGGAGCAAAGATGTGCAGCCTTGTAACATTAAGCCTAGGAATTCTAACCTAATACTAGTTTGCCCTATGAGATCCTTGCTCTAACACAGTGGCTACGACTACAAGGTAGCCTCATTTATCGCATCACTGCTTTCTACATGGTTACAGTCTTATTGCCTTTGAGTGTCAGGGTTGTTTTTGCCAGTTGTCTCATTACAGAAAATGTTGTTAGGCTGAATGGCTCTGGTGAGGTGTCCTCGCGTTAGGTGTCCTTGTACCAATTGTTGCAGATCCGGTGTAAATCACTGGCACCTCTAGTTTGAGTATTTCTTTAACCTGTATAAAATGAAAATGAGTGTGCACACATAGCTTTCACCTTTTAGCCTTCTCACTAGGTCCTGTCAATTAGTCCCCACTTAAGGACTTCTCCACACATTCACTTCTACTCTGCCTTTTCATACCTATGATCACCTTTTCATTTTCCAGATTCTATTCTTACCTTAGCTATTGTCACTTTATAATAACTGGCTAGCAATTTTTCCCTAAGGGAAACTGGGTTATAATTTATCATTATAATCCATGGGATGAAAGGGTGAACATGCATCAGCTTTCCCTTGGTCAACACACGCGCCAGTCGCAGCTCTTCTCTCCCTCTCTGCCACTCCGTAGCGCCACACGCCAGCACTGGACGGTACGTTAACTTAAAAAATGTAAATAACTAGCCTATGTCTACTACTACCATACCTCTCAACTGTCACACATTATGAGGTACATCACTCATTTTACCTCTCAGAAACCCTTTGTCCATCATGGGGAAGGTGATATTCCACATTCCCCACTGAGTCTTTAAAGCAGAAATTCATAATAATCTATTATGCTCAGTTATGCAAAAACATTATGAACATTAGTGCACTGATAGCTATAGTGTTCTGAGGTTCCAGTGCCATGTTAGACGATATGTCACACATTTTACTCATTTGTCACACATCGTGTCACACATTTTGGTGAAGAAAGGTTGAGAGGTATGACTACCACTATGTCTAAGCTGTAAAAAACAGAGGAAAAAAGGGGGAAACAAAATGTTTCAGCAGCGAAGCTTCGACAGCGGACAGCACTGAAACCCTGAGATATCGGCTGCATGGGAATGTGGCTTTATTTTACGTAATTTGCTGTGGTGAAAAAATGCTCCCCAGCAATTATATAAAATAAAACATGAAGTGGCGTGTTTAACTCGAGATTTTACATACACCCTCAGTGTTGGTGCTTAAATAAACCCCTTGAGCTTCGCTCTTGGGATTTATGTAGCATCCAACGCCTCAGGTGTGTGTAATATCTCGTTAAACACGCCACACCATGTATTATTCTATATTTCTCCTACAGCCTCCCCCCAGTTCCTTTCCTCACATATATTTCCCTTATTTCCCTAACCTGCTTTTTTCTCTTTTAAATAATTCCTGAAGAGACCTATGATCGAAACATCAATTCTAACTCAATTTTCTATTTTCAGCTTACATTTAATATTACCATTTTGTTCTATATCTATAATATGTGTTGTGAAAGTAAGTCAGAAAACACAATTTTATTTGTCAGTGTATATTATTAAATACATAATTTTGCAACATTGTGTAACCCCTAGATGGCGCTATCCCAGGGGCTGCTACTCCTGCCTGATTTGCCACTAACAGGTTGAGGGGCCTGGATCCGATGGCGGGTGCCTCCACCCAGAGGTCAGGGTTTGCAATAGTTAAACTAACTTGGTCACAGCCCTCTGGGACACTGCAACCCCCCTTTCTTCCCACTAGTGGCCCACACAGTATATCAGAATTACCTTCACAGTATACACTTACCCCCAGGACTGGTTCAAGCACTGGGACCCCTTGTAAAATAAGAAGATACAGTGCAACAATCACAGTACAATACTTTAACATAGACAAATACCTCAGGCAGTATAACTTTGCAAAAACAAGCAGCTCTGATTTATTTAGGGGGATATAACAAGGACAGGGGGGGGAAATCAGGTTAATTAGCTTATCACTTTACTCATCTACCTATGGCTCTGTGCACAGGCCTATCCCTACCAGTTACTGTCCCTGGGTACCCAAGCCCTAGTGGCTAGTCCAAACTGTGGCAGCTGGTAGGGGACCTTTCACACAGAGAAAAGAAAAATTAGTTAAATAGTCAGCAGTACAGTAATTCCATTTGGATTCAATGTGGCAATTCAACAGGGAGCGACCCTGAATTAGTATTCACGACCTCCAAACAAGATAGGGTCCTTCAACGTCAGCAGGGCTACTCTTGAGCTCCACGAGACTCCTCACACATTTATATGGTAAACAGTAACAGGCAACAGTCCTTTAATGGCAGCAGGATTCACTTGAGCTACATAAGCCTCCTCACACATTTATATGGTAAACAGTAACAGGTAAAGTCCTTTAATGGCAGCAGGATTCACTGAGCTACAAGCCTCCTCACACATTTATGTGGTAAAAAGAAAGTACTATACCAGGCAGGCTGCTTTTCTATCGATCGCAATTACTGCACAATACCGAGAGACACACAGCAGATTCAGTTCCTGACAGGCGGCAATATTCAGCAATTTCTCCAGTCTTCTACAGGATAAGCCTGGTTTCTACTCTTCAGATATCCTTTGATTCTCTTCACAGGGACGGATTCAGTCCTAACAAGCAGTTACACAAGCTGCAGACCGGAACTCGGGGCCTTACACACGTTTCCCGACTAAAACTGCACACATAAAAAAGCACAGGGCTCCTTCCTTCTTCACTGCCAGAGCTCAACTGAAACTCCAGCAGATAAAACTGGGCACTTCCTTTGAGTTCCTCCCAGTTCTTGGCTGGATTGGCTGTCACTCACAATAGACTGCCCCTGTTGGTCCAAAAAGGCGCCGAAGTCCAAACTACATCTCCCAGAGTCACTGCCCATAGAATCCTCTTGTGGCTGGCTCAGATTACGAGTCCAAGTTCTGATTCATCCAAGGCACCATTTTAGAGCTACCTTAACCCACACTGATTGGTCCAGTTCAGCAGTTCAAAACTAGAATGGGAACTAGGCAAACACAGTTCTGACTGCAAAGAAAGCAGGTTAGACAAACTGTATTTTCATTATTACTCTAAATGATTTCTGGCAAACAGTTACATCTTTCAGATAGGTTCCCTTTGCACTCCTAGTGACTGCAAAAATGGAGTGAATTGGCAGCAGCTCGAGTGGTACTCAAGCAGAGAAACACACAGTCCCCCCATACAAACTAATTATGTCTGCAAGCAGACAGCTCTTAAAGAGACAGCACCAGAGGCTCTAAAAACACTCACAGATAAATGGCTTAAACGCCAAACACCATTCAGGCTTGGAGCATTCAAGCAAGCTCCTGGAAGTCTTTTGGGAACCCCCATTTGCATGGGGGTTACACCCTTCCTGGCCTGGGAAAGCTTGATGTCCGCATCAAGCAAGTACCTCAAGTTTCAACTGCAACCATATACATTTGCATTAGGCTCACACATGTAATCATCAGTCAATATATAATTTTGCCAAGAACGCATTTCTGAAACATTGCAGTACGTCACTCTTTACACAGTATTACACACACATTGTACCATAACTCAAGTTATTACCTCTTGTACATGAAACCTGAAGAGAGGGGCTTCCTATCAGTTACCTTGGGGCTGGACGGGGCAAGGGCACCATACTTAGAGGGCAACACAAGTAACTGGAGTTAGCACTGACGCTCAGTTTGGGCAATGAGCTCGGGACACATACACTCCTTTATGGACAACATTGAGAGGCAAGTCCACAGGCCTCCCAAGGGAATCATAACTGAGGTGCACCACAGGCTTTACAGCTCGACCAGTCTTTCTAGGGGAACCGTTACAGTCTCTGCACTCTGAGCCTCATTTTCAACATTGTCCTCAATTGTCAGGGAGTCTCCATGGGGTAGAGAGGTTAGAACTTGGGGCTTTCAGCTCCAGGAGTTACAGTTTCTGAGTCCACAACATTTGGCCTCGCATGGAGAGCTTGGGACACTGGCAGTGGACTGTCAGGGCACTCAAAATACTCTTCTTGTTCTGGTGTATCACCAGTCTGCCCCAATCCGTCATTTTCCTCCCTGAAAGCTCAAACAGTTCAACCATGCACAATGATTCCATTTCATCTGATCTGATGCTTTGTACTTCACTTTCTGGAAGCATTGGCTCCAGGGACGGTTGGGGCTTAGACAGTCCAGAAGGCCCAGCTTCGCCTCCAGTATTGACTAGGGATTGCCCAAACAATTGACTCAGTTCGTAAGAAGGATAGTATTCAAAGTCACTCTCACTATCTTCTGATATGGACTGACAGTCATGCTCAACTGGGACTTGTGGAGGGTAACACTTTAACTCTGCTTCTGTAGGTGCAGACTTTCTTGATCTTTTCTTAGCAGCAGCTCTAGTCACTGGTCCAGAGGGGCATCTTCTGGGGGCTCAGACTCAATCAAGATTTGTCCAATGGGCAGTAAATGATTTCTATGCATTGTTTTTACATCTTTTGAATTATTCTCAGGCCTTACTTTGTACACTGGCAGATCATCTAGTTTGCCCACTACAATGTGAGGGAGATGGTGCCATCTGTCAGCAATCTTGTGTTTGCCATGCAGTCCCAGATTTCTTAGCAATACCCGATCTCCCTCCTGGAGTTCCTGTGCTTTCACCTTTTTATCATACCTTTCTTTGTTGGCCAGATTTCTTTTGGCAGCCATGGTTTGAACCAGTTGGTACGCATGAGTTAGCTGGGCCTTTAACTTTGCACATACTGTAAATAGTTGTCAGCTTGAACCCCATCAGGAGAGACCCAAAACACACATCTACCGGTAGTCGAGCTTCTCTTCCAAACATCAGGCGGTAGGGGAGAACCCAGTGGCATCACTTTTGGTGCAGTTATAAGCATGTACCAGGGTGCCAATTTGTTGGCTCCATCTAGGCTTATCCTTTGGGTGCAGGTGCCTAGCATATCTAGCAAAGTGTGGTTGAAATGCTCAGGCTGTGGGTCCCCTGGGGGTGGTAAGACGTGGTTCTGACTTCGGACTCTCCACAGAGAAAGCATCTCTTTGATCAGACGGCTCTCAAAGTCTCTCCTTGATCAGAATGGATTCTTTGTGGAGCCCCATAGTGAACAAAAAGTTTTCTACAAGTACTTTGGCCACAGTGAATGCTTTCTGGTCTTTGGTGGGGAAAGCTGGGCATATCTCGTGAAATGGTTATACCACCAGCACATTACTGATATTTCTTTGATCTGACTCCAAACTCAGAAAATCAATACAGACCAGCTCCATGGGTGCACTGGTGGTGATGTTAACAAGGGGCAGCCCTCTGGGGCAAAGCTTTCCTCTGTAAGCAGCGACTACAAGTTCGAATGTGTTGCTCCACATCAGCCCCCATCTTAGGCCAATAGAATCTGGATCTCACCAAGTCAAGTGTTCTGTCTATACTAAGGTGCCCCATGTGGTTGTGCAAGGACCTCAATACTGAGTCTCGAAAGGCAGTGGGCAGCACTAGTTGTTGTTTGTCTACTTGTCCCCCTCTGTCTACTGTTTCTCTGTATAACAGTTTATTGATCAGTTTCAACTTAGGACCTTCTTTGTATAACAGTGCAGTTCTCAAATCAGTGGAACGTAATTTGGACACATCTTTTCCTGCACAGAGGGCTTCTAAAGCTGATTTGATCATGGGATTATGGGACTGAGCCACTGAATACTGTCATTGTCCGGCTGAGGCAGTGCACCAATGTCTATTGCAGAAAAGTGGCAATAAGGCAGGTATGCAATTCTCAGAGGGTCCCAGCAATCCACCATGCAGTCCACTGCGTCCGTGACATTTGTTCCTCCTGTCAAACTTCCGCAGAGGGCCCAATGTCAGATTCTGCCAATCTGACCCAATCATTCTGGGGAACAGGCCTCCGGGAGAGAGCATCAGCATCTATGTGGTTCAGACCTGCTCGGTATTCGAGAGCATAGTCGATGTAGATAATGCAGAAAGCCACCTATGGCCAGTGGCATCCAACTTAGCTGAGGTCTGCACATAGGTCAAAGGATTATTGTCAGTTTTACTAGTATTTTAGCCCCATACAAGTACTCATGGAATTGGTCAACAATAGCCACTTCAAAGCTAGGAACTCTAACTTATGTACAGGATAGTTTTTTCGGATGGGGTCAGGTCTCTACGGCAAAGGCCACTGGTCTCAGGCCATTCTTGTGCTCTTGGTACAACACAGCCTCAACCCTTGCAAGCTAGCATCAGTGTGCAGGACGAAGGTTTTCTTGGATCGGCATAGGCCAGTACTGGAGCATGGGTAAGTTGATATATGATCTCATGAAAAGCAGTCTCACAATCAGGAGTCCAGCGGGCCCCAAATACTTCACTCAGACGAAAATACACTCTTTCAGTCTTGAGGGACGCTGACTTTTGGTATTTTCTGTGGGTTGGGGGATACCCTTGAGTAAGGTTAAGTAAAGGGCGGATCACTCTTGAATAGTCCTTGATGAAACGCTGATAATAATCACAGAATCCCAGGAATCTTTGCAGTTCTTTTAGATTTTTGGACTGTGGCCAGGTGGTCAAGGCCTCAACTTTACTTGGGTCGGTCTCTATTCCCTCGGTGGATACTATGTGTCCCACATACTTTACTGATGTTTGAAAGAATTGACACTTATCAATGGACAGTTTAAGACCAAAGTCCTCCAGTCGGTCCAGTACCTTAAATTATCTGCTCTCATGTTCCTCCAGTGAGCTGCCAAACACAATAACATCATCTAGGTATACCAGGCACTCTAGTAAGTTCATGTCCCCCACTGCACGCTCCATTAATTGTTGAAAAGTGGCTGGGGCACCTGAAATCCCTTGAGGCATCCTCATGAATTCATAGAAGCCAAGCGGACAGATAAAGGCTGTCTTCTCACGGTCCTCTGGGGCCATCGGGATCTGGTAGTACCCACTGCAGAGATCCAACACAGAGAACCATTTGCTCCGTTTGGCAGTCCAAAGCATCCTGAATGCGGGGCATTGTGTACTGATCAGTGATAGTCCACCAGTTTAAGGTGCGATAATCCACGCACATCCTTACTGTCCCATTCTTTTTCCTCACTACCACAATGGGGGAAGCATAAGGGCTTCTGGATTCTTGTATGACACCAGCAGCTAACATCTCTTGCAGATGCCATCTCACATCATCTATGTCAGCAGGTGCCAGGCGTCGAGACCTCTCACGAAATGGTCTTTCGTCATGCAGCCGGATATTGTGCTCAGCTCCTTGCATGCATCCTACGTCCCATTCCTTTAAAGAAAACATGTGGTCTCTCTGGGCAAGCTTCTCACTGATCCTCACTTTCCATTCAGCTGGCAATGGGGAGTCACCAAAATCAAACAAGTCAGGCGTTACTCTGTCATTCTTCCTCGAACTCTTGCTGCTGGGTAGCACTACAGTGTCTGCACAATGCACATTAGCCAGGATGCAACCTCTGTTTACTCGAATGTCTCTTTCAGACACATTATAAACTTGGACCATTACCCTTCTGGCATAAGCATGGGCTGTAGCGGGAAAATACTAGGCTTGACTAGCAGTCCTCTGGCAATTTTCCATCGCTTGGTGCATCCAACATTAATATTTTATTCTTAACATCCTTTCTGATACGGACCTCTCCCTGTAAGGTACACTGGGCATTTGGCGCCAGGATCAGAGACTCAGGATCCTTCTTCCATACAATTCGACCGTTCCTCTGGTTCTATTTTTCAGCATCTCTCTGTGCCTCATAGGCCTTCTTAATTAAAGCCAGAACTCTTAAAGCTGTACTAGTCTTTGACCCCTGTTTTTCATAACACAACTGTGCCAGCCTTCCGAACATATGAGCATTTGTTCCAATCAACAAAGGGACACCATCATACAGTCCAGTGGGGGGACACACTAAGGCTAGGGTCTCTACTTGTTCGGCCACTCCAGCCACAGAGGTGGGGAAAGACAGACAAATTCAGATATACCCAGAATAGGGTAGGCCTTCTCACTTAACCCCCATACATGCAGTCCTTCTAATGGTTGTAAGGGTACGCCTGACAAATGCTTCTGATACCAATCCTGGAACATAATTGTCACTTGGGAGCCACTGTTCAATACAGCTCTTGCAGACACTCCATTCACCTTTACAGTGGTGTCCATGGAGGGACCCACTATTCTGGACCAGTCTGGAGAGGCGGTAGTGGGGGCCTGGGCAACTGACCTTGCCACAAAAGGACGTGAGTTAGCATTTTTGGTGCCCTCACTGGGATCATTTTGTGCACCTCTTAACCACTGATTTGTTCTCCAAAGCTCTCCTTGTAGCCTATATGCAACTTTGTCAGTGTCTTTTGGGGACCAGCATTCCCTTTTCATGTGCCCATCCTTCCCACAATTATAGCAAAACATACTTTCTGGAGTTTGAGCTGGCCGAGGTGCCACACTGGGAGCCAGGGCGGGGGTATTACTAACTGGAAACCTTGGTGCCATCTCTGTCTGCAGCGTGATAAGCATTTGGAGACATCTCATCAGTTTCTCCACTTCCATGGTCAAGGAATCGAGTCTGGAGCTGTTATCAGCAGGAGATACATGGGTGGATACCCCCACCCCCATAGCAGATGCAGTCGGATATAGGTCAGGGCCCATACTTGCAGGCGTGGCCTTCATAAAGGGACTGTTTTTGAATTCCCAGATCTCTCTCAACAGTTCGCCCCATTGTGGCATATCTTTTTCCTTGTCAGAGCACTCATTGACTGCCAACCTCTGCCCCTGAACTTCACTTGATGGGTCGCCTCAGTCACTGGTCGAAGCCGCAGCTATTGGTGCAGGTCCTCCCGAGGTCGCCTTTTCTCAACTCCTCGAATTTCTCTCATTAACTCATCATAGGAGGGTGGGATTCCAGTCGATTTGCCAGGTGTAACTGAAGCAACAGCAGTTCTGAGAAGGGGGCAGACTTAAGGATCCTGTCCAGCCTGGTTCAGTCCAGTTCAGTCGCTGGCAAACTACCCTTTCTGAGGCATCCTTGCAACAATTTTTCCAGCCGAGATACATACACAGACAACAACTCCCCTTGGTACTGTTGTGCATTTCTTACTCTCCACCATAGGTCATCAGAATCTGGGCTCCCATACACATTCTCCAAGGCCTCAAGATAGGCCTGTGCAGTCACTTCAGGGTTACTGGCCTCTGCTTAGCACGGATGGTGTTAGGCAGGACCTCGAGGCTCACTAACCCTCTTTCGCTTTCAGCTTCTGAGCATTGCCATTCTAGCACTTGGGGGGCAACATAGTCTATCCAGGTCTCCCAGTCATCCTCCCTTGGGGGTGGGGAAGGTGCCAGAGAAGATCCTCAACCTTCGGTAAGAGTCGTGACTAATGGCAGGTGCAGAAATAGGAGTCTGCATTGGTTCAGCCACCATTACGGGTACTGGAGCGGGAGAGGGTGTTGGGGGAGGAACACCCCCAGGTGGCAAGAATAGTTTCTTCAAGTCCTCCACAGTTTTCCCTTCCCCCAGAAACCATTTAGCAAATTTCTCCTCAAAAGTTTCAGACAATGGTGGGGACTCATTCCCCCCAGGTCTTTACTGTCCTTAGTTATCACTCTCCAGGCAGTGAGGGCTCCCTCTGGGGTAATGGTCTGTGGCACTTTGGAACTATCTATGGGATCCTTAAACTCTACTAGGGCCAGAAAAGTGTGGGTGAGCAGATTAGCATGCCGCCCACCGCCACAGGGTTTTGTAAACCTTCCACCTTGGAAAGTACTCCCTGTACAATGTCCGTATTGATACCCAGGGGGATGTCCAGGATAAGCATAGCATTTTGGGGGTCGATCTCCTCCCCAGTACACCACTCCACCAGCCGGTGCACAGCCACTTTTGTCGGGGTACCCATTTTTTTCTTAACAGTGGTTCGTAAATATGGCCACTAGAGGACACACAATCCCAGCGGTGAGCCTCCAAGATGTAACCCCTAGATGGTGCTATCCCAGTGGCTACTACCCCTGCCTGATTTGCCACTAACAGGTTGAGGGGCCTGGATCCGATGGCGGGTGCCTCCATCCAGAGGTCAGGGTTTGCAATAGTTAAGCTAACTTGGTCACAGCCCTCTGGGACACTGCAACCCCTTTCTTCCCACTAGTGGCCCACAAGTATATCAGAATTACCTTCACAGTATACACTTACCCCCAGGACTGGTTCAGGCACTGGGACCCCTGTAAAATAAGATACAGTGCAACAATCACAGTACAATACTTTAACATAGACAAATACCTCAGGCAGTATAACTTTGCTGAAACAAGCAGCTCTGATTTATTTAGGGGATATAACAAGGACAGGGGAAATCAGGTTAATTAGCTTATCACGTTACTCATCTACTTTATGGCTCTGTGCATTAGGCCTATCCCTACCAGTTACTGTCCCTGGGTACCCAAGCCCTAGTGGCTAGTCCAAACCATGGCAGCTGGTAGGGGCCCTTTCACACAGAGAAAAAGAAAATTAGTTAAATAGTCAGCAGTACAGTAATTCCATTTGGATTCAATGTGGCACCAACAGGAGCGACTCCTGAATTAGTACTCACGACTCCAAACAAGATAGGGTCCTTCAACGTCAGCAGGGGTTACTCTTGAGCTCCACGAGACTCCTCACACATTTATATGACAAACTGCAACAGGCAAAAGTCCTTAAATGGCAGCAGGATTCACTTGAGCTATACAAGCCTCCTCACACATTTATACGGTAAAAAGAAAGTACTATACCAGGCAGGCTGCTTCTCTATCCCGATCGCAATTACTGCACAATACCCGGGAGAACACACAGCAGATTCAGTTCCTGACAGACCGAGCGCAATTCAGCAATTTCTCCAGTCTTCTACAGGGTGAGCCTGGTTTCTACTCTTCAGATATCCTTTGATTCTCTTCACAGGACGGATTCAGTCCTAACAAGCAGTTACACAAGCTGCAGACCGAATCAGGGCCTTACACGTTTCCCGACTAAAACTGCACACCGAAAAAAGCACAGGGCTCCTTCCCTCTTCACTGCCAGAGCTCAACTGAAACCCCAGCAGACAAAACCGGGCACTTCCTTTGAGTTCCTCTCAGTTCTTGGCTGGATTGGCTGTCACTCACAATAGACTGCTCCTGTTGGTCTAAAAAGGCGCTGAAGTCCAAACTACATCTCCCAGAGTCATTTCCCATACAATCCTCTTGTGGCTGGCTCAGATTATGAGTCCAAGTTCTGATTCGTCCAAGGCACCATTTTAGAGCTACCTTAACCCACACTGATTGGTCCAGTTCAGCAGTTCAAAACTAGAATGGGGAACTAGGCAAACACAGTTTTGACTGCAAAGAAAGCAGGTTAGACAAACTGTATTTTCATTATTACTCTAAATGATTTCTGGCAAACAGTTATATCTTTCAGATAGGTTCCCTTTGCATTCCTAGTGACTGCAAAAATGGAGTGAATTGGCAGCAGCTTGAGTGGTACTCAAGCAGAGAAACACACAGTCCCCACATACAAACTAATTATGTCTGCAAGCAGACAGCTCTTAAAGAGACAGTACCAGAGGCTCTAAAAACACTCACAGATAAATGGCTTAAACGCCAAACACCATTCAGGCTTGGAGCATTCAAGCAAGCTCCTGGAAGTCTTTTGGGAACCCCCATTTGCAGGGGGGTTACACCTGGATATACAAATTATACCACTTTTGCTCTGCTACACGGTACAGTTGAGAATTGCTATAGGAATTGATTAAATTTGTTTGAGGGGGCAACAGACTGGCCAGTTGATGTACAATTTCTAGATAGCTTGCTACACTCATGCATGTCATCAGTTGTGGCCCTCTAAAGTAGCCACTGTGAGCCCCAAAAGAATCAGGGCCAGAGCAGCGGTTGTAGGGAAACAGGCAAGTTGTCCATCTGCAGGCACTGCTCAGGGCCCATTTCCATCAACACCAAATGTACCAAACTGCCACAGCAGGTTGCTTGATCCTCCACCCGCCCATCTGCCAGGTCTGTCACCATCACCCACCCAGTCTCAAAGAAAATCCTTATTGAAGGCATATGTACCAGAGTGCAACAGGTGTTTTGTGCTGTGTGATAATTCAATTGTACAGTAAGTGACACTGCCTGGTTTCCGTTGAGACATACTAGCAGTGGCATAATAGTCATGGCAGACTTAGTTATAATTATAACTGTGTCTCAGTGGCAGTGACAAGTTAAGGTTCAGCTGTGGGAAAGAGTGTTAAATTATGTGTTGGGGTAAGCAGGTATGTGCCGGTGGAATTTATTGTATGTGATGTGGGGTGGATCTGTGGCTGGCAATGGCAAAGTTAGGATTCAGGCTGCTGTGGGGAAATGAGAAAAGATCAACAAGACAAGGAAGGGCAGTAGATCTGCAGGGTGCGTGTGCGTGAGTGTAGGGGGAGCTATGTGAGGGTGGGATTTTATTATGGAAATTTAAAGGGGTAGTTGTGGTTCTTGCATGGTCAGGAGGAGAATAAAGGCTAGATGTGGGAAAGATCGCCAAGTGCAGAAGATGCAGCAGGGGGTGTGTGTGTGTGGTAATGGGGTAAGGGTGAGATGTAAAGGGGTAGTTGTGGCTGGCATTGTCAGGATGTACAGCTGTATGGGCAAGATCCCCAAGGGCACTGGCAGTAGATGCAGGGTATGTTTGTGTGTTGGAAGGTGAGTGTGGGTGTTATGGAAATGAAAAAAGGTCAGGGACAGCCGTGACTGGCAAAGCCAGGATTCAGCTGTGGAGGGAAAAGATTGCTGAGGGCAGTAGTAGATTCTGGGAGTGTGTGTTTTTTTTTTTTGTGTGTGTACTTATATTTTATTAGGTTTATGTAAAACAAATTACATAGCAGATACATCAGGCAGGTACCCTCACAGATTACACTCACTTCATTAGTAAGTTACGCATTTTTACAGTAATAAAAATATAAGAACCCCTGATCTTGTTACCACACTTGGGGAGGGATTCTAAATATCTCCAGACATTTTAAATTATTCAAATAGACGTTTATAAAAATAATTGTCTAAGTATAAATCCCAAAGTGACCATATCAGCCATGAGCTAGGATTAAATAAATGTCCAGCAAAAACGTGCATCCTCTCAGAGGGTTAATATCCCCAGTCCATTACATCATTGTTTTGATCCATTGTTTTAAACCTTCCTGCACAGATAGAACCATGCACAGTACCTATATCACTCAAGCAGCGCTACATGCTACTAAGAAATGTTAAACAGTAAAACTCTAAGCACGTAATTGTATTAAACCTGAACTTCTATGTAAAACGCTTTCCCCTTGGTTCGACTCAGCCATGAGAGGGGTATACAGTATATACCTTTACCTTACACCTGAGTTATTCAGCTTAAAAGAATCCAAGGGAAAGGATAACAGAGGGAACATGAGAGGAAAACATAATGGGGGGACGATCACAATACGCTTTAAAGCACCATCTTGTTACAGAAAACCCTCTGTACTTTTAAAACGCAAGCATATAACTTTTCAACAATTAAACATTCTCCAAGATACCTGGGTAATATGTTAATGGATATTCCCCCCATTACCCCATCAGAAATCCCTCATGTAATACCCTCTTCCTCCTGAACCCCTTAAGTTTATAGTGTCCCGACTTCTAAAGTCAAAGTTCAGGTTTCTTGATCATCATCTTCTGAATTAGAAGCGTTGCCTCGGGCAGTAAATTGTTTCTCGATCTTTTCCAATAATTTAGCAGCATCAGTCGCTTCCGAAAATTGGTAAGCCTTACCTCCATAATGTATTACTTTTAAATAGTTGACAAATCAGTTACTGGAGGTTAGCTGAATCACTATAAAGGGCAGTACTCACCAGTTTGGTGGAGCAGTGATGTATTTGATTGTTTCTAACAGTCACCAGTGGTTGTGGACTACCCCCACCCTTCCCCACACCCTACACCCCTAGGCATGACGTTTCCTTTATAGCCAAGGTTCTGACATCACTTCCTCAACAGGTCTTGGGGCAGAACTGTCATATTCTTAATTAGCCAGCACAGTGCATAAAGGGTAAGTACATACCACAAAAAGAAAAAACAAAAAAAATATTTTATATTGCATATTGTACATTATAAGGGAGAGGGACATGTGGGGAGTGGTGCAATGCACTGGCTGTGGAGCAGCAGTTTTCTGGGAGACATTCTGGAAACTGCGTTGCTGTCCTATCTGCAGGCAACTGTCAGCTCTGAGGGAGGAGGTTGCCCACCTCCAGGCTGAACTGGCAAGGACTAAGGAGCCTCTCCCACCGAAAGATCACCACTGCCGCAGAGGCTGCCAAGTATGAAGAGCAGTTGGACCACAGTGGGTTCTGGGAGGGTGCGGGTGGTGGAACAGAGGTGAAGCCCCCTAGTTGTACCTCTACACAAACCATATGCCAGTCTGGCAGAGCAAGGTTCCTGTATGATGGCATCTTCACCAAGAAGAATGCTGAGGACACCCACAAGGGAGACCCACAGAAGGGTGGCAAGGGACACCACAGGGGAAGGAAACAACTTCTGATAGGGGACTCAATTGTTAGAGGGGTAGACCTGGGGAAGGGAGAGGAGAGGGAAGTAAGGTGCCTGCCTGCTGCCATGGCTTGGAGGGACAAGAAGCGAATCCTCAGGATTGCAGAAGCAGCATCATGGGAGAGGGAACTAGATATCATTGTCCACCTTGCAGTTGTGGAGGAATAGCCAGTGCAGCCGGTGCAGTGGCACAGGGGCCTGACACATGTAGGGGCCCAATGATTGATTTCAGTCGGATTTCGATCGCGATCGCATCGCGTTTGTTTTCGTTAAACTAATAAATCCTGGCTTCAACCTGAGTCAACAGACTGCACCAACTACATCCTTTCTCTGTCATTTTACTTCTAACGGGTCACGCTGTGATCATCATCTGGCTGAGGTGGCCTGTAGTGAAGCACTTAGCACTGTACTCAAGAGGTGGTGGCTGGCAAAATGCCATCTATAGATAGCCTGCCATGCCGTCAGATGATTGTCAAACTAAGGCTGATCTGAAAGGAATCAGCGGCATAGATTAGAAAGAAAATACTGACAGACAGTGGGGGCAAGGACCCTGCACTGAAGGCTTCCCCTGCCCTGTGGCTTCAGGAAACTCAGCCAAATTGAGAAAACCTTAATCCCTGTGCATAAAATGTACAATCAAAAAAAGCCTCAATTCAAAACAGTCCAGAATCTAACACCCCCCCGGCCCAAGCAGCACACTCACCACGTGAAGCAGGCAGCTCAAACAAAACAGTACCACCAGTATATGTCCGATCATCACACAGAAGAGCCGGCCGCTCGTCAGAAGCAGCAAGCAACAAAACAACATTGATACAGCATGCATCGCTGCTACCATGATTGGTACCGTCAGTTCTAACTTTTTCCTTTGCTGCTGCTTGCATCATGATACAACAAACAAGGTTACTAGTACTTGTCAGAATGTCAGACTCTGACTCTCTCTGTGTGTAGACTGAGTTATCAGAGTCAGTAGTCTGTTCGGTCGGGTTACAGGTAGCAGGTTGGGTTGGGTTGGGTACAGTATGTAGTGTACTGTACTGTGGTCTACGAGGGAGGCAGGCTGATCGCAGCCGGGATGCTGCTGCTGATTGTGCTGCACTACTTCCTGGGGGGCTGGTGGGTGGGGGGTGAGGCACGCACGATGATGAGCATGATTGATGGGCAACGTGGGCGGGCTGCGGTCGGGTGATCCAGGATGAGATGGGAGGGGTCCGACTCCTGACCAATACCAAGCTCGTTGATATGCCTGCACCACATGACTGACTGACATGTCCTCTGCTGATTGGATATAGACACTGTCAGTCATTCTGTGGTAGGCAGGGCTGTGTGGGCTGAGCGGGCTAAATGAACCGTTGGAGCCGGTCACATGAACTTTGTTAGATCGCGCGCAGCGATAGACAGTATTGTGTGGTAGTGGCTTGACTGACTCCGTGCTCTCTCTGTCTGTGTGGACAGACACATCTCTTTTGAATCGTCGATGATTATTTAATTGTTATTCTTCCTTCCCTCCCAGTTGTGACTGACTACTTGACTGTTTTTTTTTTTTTTTTGTGATCACTGACTGATGAGACGGACTTATTATTGGCGCTGTAGTACTGGTCAGAGCAGGACAAGGAGGATGTCTAGCATAGCAGCAGGCAGGCTGTTGTTGGTGGCCAGGGGGCTGTAGGCCAGGGAGGTGGCAGGTGGTTAACCTGCTGCTCACACAAGTTCCACAACTTATAAGGCCAAGGCACTGCAGCATAGCAGCAGGGTATGGCCACCTTAGCTGGAGGTTAAGGTTTTTAGGTTTTCTTTTTTTGTGACTGTGTGCCTGTGGGTGGGAGTCAGGGAGCTGCGGAGGTCAGGAGTCCCTTGTCCCTGGGGGATCACTGAAGTCTCAGTGTGAGACTGTGTGTGAGCAAGTATTTCTAAATCTTGAATGTTATGTGACTGACTGTGTTTAGGCAGGACTACCACTGACTGATTATTTTACTGGATGACTTGCTACTGAGGATTTTCTAACTGAAAGAATTAGAAAGAAGGCTTGGGCTGGGCGGCTGGCAGTGGGCACAGCACTGCCTACTGCCTGGGGGTGCTGGCTGGGCCTGATAACAGTAGGCTACTAGTAGCTAGCAGCATTGACTGACTGCAGAGAACACAGCTGAACAGCCAGTTACTAGTATTCTTTACTAAAAACAAGAAAAAAAAAACTTACCGGGCAGGCAGAGTGCTGTTGTTCAATCCTTGTCCTTCCAATCCTGTTTGAGCTGGGGAATGCGTTTTTATGTTTGCTTGCACGCATGTGCAAGAAACATAGTGCCATTATCTAAGTTTTTCAGAGGTGTGTCAGCATCTTCCAATTCAGTCAGTGTGTTTGCAGGCGTGGTCACAGTTCTCCAATCACTGCTGGAGCCGTCTATGACAGCAGTTGAAAATGCAGTGGCATACAGTTGAAAGAGGGAGCTACGCTTCAGTGAGCAGCTACCCCCCCCCACACACACACAGATCAACTGTGTTGGTTATCTGATAGCTTGCTGTAGTCATGTCTAGCTTAGAGAGGCAAGCCACACGTCATTACTTTAATAAACTGTTCCCTGCCACAGCAGGACCACCAAAATGTGTGGGTGCCTAACAGTCCTTACTCACACCAGTTCTCCAAAGCACACTTTCATGGACTTCATGGGTTCTAATCCTCCAGATAAAAAATACCTCAGCATTTAGTGTGAAAACTCAGACTTTGCTGTGTGTGTAATTCCAAGTGTTTTCTCTTACTAGACTCTGTCAATGTGAACTCCCCACTGCTAAAACCTATGTGTAACCCCTAGATGGCGCTATCCCAGGGGCTACTACCCCTGCCTGATTTGCCACTAACAGGTTGAGGGGCCTGGATCCAATGGCGGGTGCCTCCACCCAGAGGTCAGGGTTTGCAATAGTTAAACTTACTTGGTCACAGCCCTCTGGGACACTGCAACCCCTTTCTTCCCACTAGTGGCCCACACAATATAGCAGAATTACCTTCACAGTATACACTTACCCCAAGGCTGGTTCAGGCACGGGACATCCTGTAAAATAAGATACAGTGCAACAATCACAGTACAGTACTTTAACATAGACAAATACCCAGGCAGTATAACTTTGTTGAAACAAACAGCTCTGATTTATTTAGGGGGATATAACAAGGACAGGGGGAAATCAGGTTAATTAGCTTATCACTTTACTATCTACCTATGGCTCTGTGCACAGGCCTATCCCTACCAGTTACTGTCCCTGGGTACCCAGGCCCTAGTGGCTAGTCCAAACCGTGGCAGCTGGTAGGGGCCCTTTCACACAGAGAAAAGGAAAATTAAACAGTCAGCAGTACAGTAATTCCATTTGGATTTAATGTGGCAATTCAACAGGGAGCGACCCCGAATTAGTACTCACGACCTCCAAAGAAGATATGGTCCTTCAATGTCAGCAGGGCTACTTTTGATCTCCAAGAGACTCCTCACACATTTATATGGTAAAAAAAGAAAGCACTATACCAGGCAGGCTGCATCTGTATCCCAATCGCAATTACTGCACAATAACCAGGAGAACACACAGCAGATTCAGTTCCTGACAGACCGAGTGTAATTCAACAATTTCTTCAGTCTTCTACAGGGTGAGCCTGGTTTCTACTCTTCAGAGATCCTTTGATTCTTTTCACAGGACGGATTCAGTCCTAACAAGCAGTTACACAAGTTGTAGACCGGAACTCTGGGCCTTGCACACGTTTTTTGACTGAAACTGTGCACTGAAGGAGCACAGGGTTTCTTTCCCCTTCACTTTCAGATCTCAAACTGAAACTCCCAACAGACAAAAACCGGGCACTTCCTTTGAGTTCCTCCCAGTTCTTGACTGGATTGGCTGTCACTACAATAGACTGCTGCTGTTGGTCCAAAAGGCACCAAGTCTAAACTACATCTCCCAGAGTCACTGCCCATACAATCCTCTTGTGGCTGGCTCAGATTATGAGTCCCAAGTTCTGATTCGTCCAAGGCATCATTTAGAGCTAGTTTACCCCACACTGATTGGTCCAGTTCAGCAGTTCAAAACCAGAATGGGGAACTAGGCAGACAGTTCTGACTGCAAAGAAAGCAGGTTAGACAAACTGTAATTTTATTATTACTGTAAATGATTTCTGGCAATCAGTTACATCTTTCAGACAGGTTCCCTTTGCACTCCTAGTGACTGCAAAATGGGGTGAATTGGCAGCAGCTGAGTGGTACTCAATCAAAGAAACACACAGTCCCCATACAAACTAATTATGTCTGCAAGCAGACAGCTCTTAAAGAGACAGTACCAGAGGTTCTAAAACACTCACTGATAAATGGCTTAAACGCCAAACACCATTCAGGCTTGGAGCATTCAAGCAAGCTCCTGGAAGTCTTTGGGAACCCCATTTGCAGGGGGTTACACCCTTCCTGGTTTGGGAAAAGCTTGACGTCCGCCTCAAGCAATTTCCATAAGTTTCAACTGCAACCATATACATTTGCATTAGGCTCACACATGTAATCATCAGTCAATACATCATTTTACCAAGAACCATTTCTGAAACATTGCAGTACGTCACTCTTTACACAGTATAACACACACATTGTACCATAACTCAAGTTATTACCTCTTGTACATGAAACCTGAAGAGAGGGACCTTCCTATCAGTTACCTTGGGGCTGGACGGGCAAGGGCACCATACTTAGAGGGCAACACAAGTAACTTGAGTTAGCACTAACGCCAGTTTGGGCAATGAGCTCGGGACACATACACTCCTTTATGGACAACATTGAGAGGCAGGTCCACTGGCCGCCCAGGAATCATAACTGAGGTGCACCACAGGCTTTACAGCTCGACCAGTCTTTCTAGGGGAGCTGTTACAGTCTCTGCACTCTGAGCCTCATTTTCAGCATTGTTCTCACTTGTCAGGGAGTCTCCATGGGGTAGAGAGGCTAGAACTTGGGGCACTTTCAGCTCCAGGAGTTACAGTTTCTGAGTCCACAACATTTGGCTCGCATGGAGAGCTTTCAGACACTGGCAGTGGACTGTCAGGGCACTCAAAATACTCTTCTTGTTCGGTGTATCACCAGTCTGCCCCAATCTATCATTTCCTCCCTGAAAGCTCAAACAGTTCAACCATGCACAATGATTCCATTTCATCTGATCTGATGCTTTGCACTTCACTTTCTGGGAGCATTGGCTCCAGGGATGAAGCTGGGGCATAGACAGTCCAGAAGGCCCAGCTTTGTCTCCAGTATTGACTAGGGATTGCCCCAAACAATTGACTCAGTTCGTAAGAAGGATAGTATTCAAAGTCATCTCACTTTCTTCTGATATGGACTGACAGTCATGCTCAACTGGGACTTGTGCAGGGGAACACTTTAACTCTGCTTCTGTAGGTGCAGACTTCCTTGATCTTTCTTAGCAGCAGCTCTAGTCACTGGTCCAGAGGGGCATCTTCTGGGGCTCAGACTCAATCAGGATTTGTCCAATGGGTAGTAAATGATTTCTATGCATTGTTTTTACATCTTTGAATTGTTCTCAGGCCTTACTTTGTACACTGGCAGATCATCTAGTTTGCCCACTACAATGTGAGGGAGATGGTGCCATCTGTCAGCAATCTTGTGTTTGCCATGCAGTCCCAGATTTCTTAGCAATACCCGATCTCCTCCTGGAGTTCCTGTGCTTTCACCTTTTATCATACCTTTCTTTGTTGGCCAGATTTCTTTTGGCAGCCATGGTTTGAGCCAGTTGGTACGCATGAGTTAGCTGGGCCTTTAACTTTTGCACATACTGTAAATAGTTGTCAGCTTGAACCCCATCAGGAGAGACCCCAAAACACACATCTACCGGTAGTGAGCCTTCTCTCCAAACATCAGGCGGTAGGGGAGAACCCAGTGGCATCACTTTTGGTGCAGTTATAAGCATGTACCAGGGTGCTAATTTGTTGGCTCCATCTAGGCTTGTCCTTTGGGTGCAGGGTGCCTAGCATATCTAACAGAGATGCGGTTGAAACGTTCAGGCTGTGGGTCCCCTGGGGGTGGTAAGAGTGGTTCTGGATCTTCTCACTCCCCACAGAGAAAGCATCTCTTTGATCAGACGACTCAAAGTCTCTCCTTGATCAGAATGGATTCTTTGTGGAGCCCCATAGTGAACAAAAAGTTTTCTACAGTACTTTGGCTACAGTGGATGCTTTCTGGTCTTTGGTGGGGAAAGCTTGGGCATATCTCGTGAAATGGTCAGTGACCACCAGCACATATACTGATATTTCTTTGATCTGACTCCAAACTCAGAAAATCAATACAGACCAGCTCCATGGGTGCACTGGTGGTTATGTTAACAAGGGGCAGCCCTCTGGGGCAAAGCTTTCCTCTGTAAGCAGCACTCACAAGTTCGTATGTGTTGCTCCACATCAGCCCCATCTTAGGCCAATAGAATCTGGATCTCACCAAGTCAAGTGTTCTGTCTATACCAAGGTGCCCCATGTGGTTGTGCAAGGACCTCAATACTGAGTCTCGAAGGCAGTGGCAGCACCAGTTGTTGTTTGTCTACTTGTCCCCCTCTGTCTACTGTTCTCTATATAACAGTTTATTGATCAGTTTCAACTTAGGACCTTCTTTGTATAACAGTGCAGTTCTCAAATCAGTGGAGCGTAATTTGGACACATCTTTCCTGCATAGAGGGCTTCTAAAGCTGATTTGATCATAGGATCGCGGGATTGAGCCCATGACAATACTGTCATTGTCCAGCTGAGGCAGTGCACCAATGTCTATTGCAGAAAAGTGGCAATAAGCAGCAGGTATGCAATCTCAGAGGTCCCAAGCAATCCACCATGCAGTCCACTGCGTCCGTGGACATTTGTTCCTCCCTGTCAAACTTCCGCAGAGTGCCCGAATGTCAGGTTCTGCCAATCGGACCCAATCATTCTGGGGAACAGGCCTCCGGGAGAGAGCATCAGCATCTATGTGGTTCAGACCTGCTCGGTATTCGAGAGCATAGTCATATGTAGATAATGCAGAAAGCCACCTGTGGCCAGTGGCATCCAACTTAGCTGAGGTCTGCACATAGGTCAAAGGATTATTGTCAGTTTTTACTAGTATTTTAGCCCCATACAAGTACTCATGGAATTGGTCAACAATAGCCCACTTCAAAGCTAGGAACTCTAACTTATGTACAGGATAGTTTTTCGGATGGGGTCAGGCTTCTACTGGCAAAGGCCACTGGTCTCAGGCCATTCTCGTGTTTCTTGGTACAACACAGCCCCAACCCTTGCAAGCTAGCATCAGTGTGCAGGACGTAGGTTTTCTTGGATCGGCATAGGCCAGCACTGGAGCATGGGTAAGTTGATATATGATCTCATGAAAAGCAGTCTCACAATCAGGAGTCCAGCGGCCCCAAATACTTCACTCGGATGAAAATACACTCTTTCAGTCTTGAGGGACGCTGACTTTTGGTATTTTTTGGGTTGGGGATACCCTTGAGTAAGGTTAAGTAAAGGGCGGATCACTCTTGAATAGTCCTTGATGAAGCATGATAATAACCACAAGTCCCAGGAATCTTTGCAGTTCTTTTAGATTTTTGGGCTGTGGCCAGGTGGTCAAGGCCTCAACTTTACTTGGTCGGTCTCTATTCCTCGGTGGATACTATGTGTCCCACATACTTTACTGATGTTTGAAGAATTGACACTTATCAATGGACAGTTTAAGGCCAAAGTCCTCCAGTCGATCCAATACCTTAAATAATCTGCTCTCATGTTCCTCCAGTGAGCTGCCAAACACAATAACATCATCTAGGTATACCAGGCACTCTAGTAAGTTCATGTCCCCCACTGCACGCTCCATCAATCGTTGAAAAGTGGCTGGGGCACCTGAAATCCCTTGAGGCATCCTCATGAATTCATAGAAGCCAAGCGGACAGATAAAGGCTGTCTTCTCACGGTCCTCTGGGGCCATCGGGATCTGGTAGTACCCACTGCGGAGATCCAGCACAGAGAACCACTTGCTCCCGCTTTAGGCAGTCCAAAGCATCCTGAATGCGGGCATTGTGTACTGATCAGGATAGTCCGCCGGTTTAAGGTGCGATAATCCACGCATCCTTACTGTCCCATTCTTTTTCCTCACTACCACAATGGGGAAGCATAAGGGCTTCTGGATTCTTGTATTACACCAGCCGCTAACATCTCTTGCAGATGCCGTCTCACATCATCTATATCAGCAGGTGCCAGGCGCGGGAGCCTCTCACGAAATGGTCTTTCGCCATGCAGCGGATATTGTGCTCAGCTCCTTGCACGCATCCTCGTCCCATTCCTTTAAAGAAACACCTGGTCTCTCTGGGCAAGCTTCTCACTGATCCTCACTTTCCATTCAGCTGGCAGCGGGGAGTTGCCGAAATCAAACAAGTCAGGCGTTACTCTGTCATTCTTCCTTGAACTCTTGCTGCTGGGTAGCACTGCAGTGTCTGCACAATGCACATTAGCCAGGATGCAACCTCTATTTACCCGAATGTCTCTTTCAGACACATTATGAACTTGGACCATTACCCTTCTGGCATAAGCATGGGCTCTAGCGGGCAAAATACTAGGCTTGACCAGCAGTCCCTCTGGCAATTTTCCATCGCCTGGTGCATCCAACATTAATATTTTATTCTTAACATCCTTTCTGATACGGACCTCTCCTGTAAGGTACACTGGGCATTTGGTGCCAGGATCAGAGACTCAGGATCCTTCTTCCATACAATTCCGACCGTTCCTCTGGTTCTATATTTTCAGCATCTCTGTGCCTCATAGGCCTTCTTAATTAAAGCCGAACTCTTAAAGCTCTACTAGTCTTTGACCCCTGTTTTTCATAACACAAATGTGCCAGCCTTCTGAACATATGAGCATTTGTTCCAATCAACAAAGGGACACCATCATACAGTCCAGTGGGGGACACACTAAGGCTAGGGTCTCTACTTGTTCGGCCACTCCAGCCACGGAGGTGGGGAAAGACAGCCAAATTCGGATATACCCAGAATAGGGTAGGCCTTCTCACTTAACCCCATACATGCAGTCCTTCTAATGGTTGTAAGGGTACGCCTGACAAATGCTTCTGATACCAATCTTGAAACATAATTGTCACTTGGGAGCCACTGTCTAATACAGCTCTTGTAGACACTCCTTTACCTTTACAGTGGTCTCCATGGAGGGACCCACTATTCTGGACCAGTCTGGAGAGGCGGTAGTGGGGGCCTGGGCAACTGACCTTGCCACAAAAGGACGTGGAATTAGCATTTTGGTGCCCTCACTGGGATCATTTCTTGCACCTCTTAACCACTGATTTGTTCTCCTAGCTCTCCTTGTAGCCTATATGCAACTTTGTCAGTGTCTTTTGGGGATTGGCATTCCCTTTTCATGTGCCATCCTTCCCACAATTATAGCAAAACATACTTTTTGGAGTTTGAGCTGGCCGAGGTGCCACACTGGGAGCCAGGGCGGGGTATTACTAACTGGAAACCTTGGTGCCATCTCTGTCTGCGGTGATAAGCATTTGGAGACATCTCGTCAGTTTCTCCACTTCCATGGTCAAGGAATCGAGTTCTGAGCTGTTATCAGCAGGAGATATATGGGTGGGTATCCCACCCCCATAGCAGATGCAGTCGGATATAGGTCGGGGCCCGCATTTGCATGCGTGGCGTCTTCATAAAGGGACTGTTTTTGAATTCCGGATCTCTCTCAACAGTTCACCCCATTGTGGCATATCTTTTCCTTATCAGAGCACTCATTGACTGCCAACCTCTGCCCCTGAACTTCACTTGATGGGCCACCCTCAGTCACTCGGGTCATAGCCACAGCTATTGGTGCAGGTCCCTCCGAGGTCGCCTTTCTCAACTCCTCGAATTTCTCTCATTAACTCATCATAGGAGGGTGGGATTCCAGTCGATTTGCCAGGCGTGAACTGGAAGCAACAGCAGTTCTGAGAAGGGGCAGACTTAAGGATTCTGTCCAGTCTGGTTCGGTCCAGTTCAATCGCTGGCAAACTACCCTTTCTGAGGCATTCTTGCAACAATTTTTCCAGCCGAGACATACACAGACAACAACTCCCTTGGTACTGTTGTGCATTTCTTACTCTCCACCATGGGTCCTCATCAGAATCTGGGCTCCCATACATATTCTCCAAGGCCTCAAGATAGGCTTGTGCAGTCGCTTCAGGGTTACTGGCCCGTTTAGGATGGTAGCCAGGAGGCAGGACCTGGAGGCTCTCACTAACCCTCTTTAAACTTTAGGCTTCCGAGCATTGCCATTCTAGCACTTGGGGGGCAACATAGTCTATCCAGGTCTCCCAGTCATCCTCCCCTTGGGGGGTGGGGGGTGCCAGAGAAGATCCTCAACCTTCGGTAAGAGTCGTGACTAATGGCAGGTGCAGAAATAGGAGTCTGCATTGGTTCAGCCACCATTACGGGTACTGGAGCAGGAGAGGGTGTTGGGGGAGGAACACCCCCAGGTGGCAAGAATAGTTTCTTCAAGTCCTCCACAGTTTTCCTTCTCCCAGCAACCATTTAGTAAATTTCTCCTCAAAAGTTTCAGATAGTGGTGGGGCTCATTCCCCCGGTCTTTACTGTCCTTAGTTATCACTCTCCAAGCAGTGAGGGCTCCCTCTGGGGTAATGGTCTGTGGTACTTTGGAGCTATCTATGGGATCCTTAAACTCTACTAGGGCCAGGAAAGTGTGGGTGAGCAGATTAGCGTGCCGACCCACCACCACAGGATTTTGTAAACCTTCCACCTTGGAAAGTACTCCCTGCACAGTGTCCGTATTGATACCCAGGGGGATGTCCAGGATAAGCATAGCATTTTGGGGGTCGATCTCCTCCCCAGTACACCACTCCACCAGCCGGTGCACAGCCACTTCTGTCGGGGTACCCATTTATTTATTTATTTTTTTTTTCCTTAACAGTGGTTTGTAAATATGGCCACTAGAGGACACACAATCCCAGCGGTGAGCCTCAAAATGTAACCCCTAGATGGCGCTATCCCAGGGGCTACTACCCTGCCTGATTTGCCACCTAACAGGTTGAGGGGCCTGGATCCAATGGCGGGTGCCTCCACCCAGAGGTCAGGGTTTGCAATAGTTAAACTTACTTGGTCACAGCCCTGGGACACACTGCAAATCTCCCCTTTCTTCCCACTAGTGGCCCACACAATATAGCAGAATTACCTTCACAGTATACACTTACCTCAAGGCTGGTTCAGGCACCGGACATCCTGTAAAATAAGATACAGTGCAACAATCACAGTACAGTACTTTAACATAGACAAATACCTCAGGCAGTATAACTTTGTTGAAACAAACAGCTCTGATTTATTTAGGGGGGATATAACAAGGACAGGGGGAAATCAGGTTAATTAGCTTATCACTTTACTATCTACCTATGGCTCTGTGCACAGGCCTATCCCTACCAGTTACTGTCCCTGGGTACCCAGGCCCTAGTGGCTAGTCCAAACCGTGGCAGCTGGTAGGGGCCCTTTCACACAGAGAAAAGGAAAATTAAACAGTCAGCAGTACAGTAATTCCATTTGGATTTAATGTGGCAATTCAACAGGGGCGACCCTAATTAGTACTCACGACCTCCAAAGAAGATATGGTCCTTCAATGTCAGCAGGGCTACTTTTGATCTCAAGAGACTCCTCACACATTTATATGGTAAAAAAAAGCACTATACCAGGCAGGCTGCATCTGTATCCCAATCGCAATTACTGCACAATAACCAGGAGAACACACAGCAGATTCAGTTCCTGACAGACCAGTGTAATTCAACAATTTCTTCAGTCTTCTACAGGGTGAGCCTGGTTTCTACTCTTCAGAGATCCTTTGATTCTTTTCACAGGACAGATTCAGTCCTAACAAGCAGTTACACAAGTTGAGACCGGAACTCTGGGCCTTGCACGTTTTTTGACTGAAACTGTGCACTGAAGGAGCACAGGGTTTCTTTCCCCTTCACTTTCAGATCTCAAACTGAAACTCCCAACAGACAAAACCGGCACTTCCTTTGAGTTCCTCCCAGTTCTTGACTGGATTGGCTGTCCTCCCAATAGACTGCTGCTGTTGGTCCAAAAGGCACGAAGTCTAAACCACATCTCCCAGAGTCACTGCCCATACAATCCTCTTGTGGCTGGCTCAGATTATGAGCCCAAGTTCTGGTTCGTCCAAGGCATCATTTTAGAGCTAGTTTACCTCCACTGATTGGTCCAGTTCAGCAGTTCAAAACCAGAATGGGGAACTAGGCAGACAGTTCTGACTGCAAAGAAAGCAGGTTAGACAAACTGTAATTTTATTATTACTGTAAATGATTTCTGGCAATCAGTTACATCTTTTCAGACAGGTTCCCTTTGCACTCCTAGTGACTGCAAAAATGGGGTGAATTGGCAGCAGCTTGAGTGGTACTCAATCAAAGAAACACACAGTCCCCATACAAACTAATTATGTCTGCAAGCAGACAGCTCTTAAAGAGACAGTACCAGAGGTTCTAAAACACTCACTGATAAATGGCTTAAACGCCAAACACCATTCAGGCTTGGAGCATTCAAGCAAGCTCCTGGAAGTCTTTTGGGAACCCCCATTTGCAGGGGGGTTACATATGCAAACGAACTTGAGCGTACTGTACTACCTGCAGCTGAAGCAAAGAACAGCCAGAAGCACAAAGGAGAACATACTGCTATGCATTTCAGCAGCAGCCAGTGGGGGAGGTTTTCATGACTGAAGCACTTTAATGCACCTTTTAGTGCTGTCATATACACACCCCTGTGTGGTAATTCACTAAACTGCACACTTAGTCTGGTAATGCAGCTTCAAAATATTTTTTTTTTCTCTGAATTGCTATGAGCTGGCATTTTTATGTGACTGCATAAACAAGATGCGGTATGTCAGCCATGTGTCTGCATTCCCGCACTCATCCCCCTCACAACTCACAAACAAAGCCAATGGTGCTTACTGAATTGAGAATGGTTACATGGATTTCAGAAGTTGTGCCAGATACACTGCACATTGCCTCATCCACTCTCTTTGTTTCAACCCTCCACCTCCGCTTCTCTTGGGCAAAGCATGAAGGCTAGTTCACACGAGCACATTCAGATACGTAATAATTCACACTTCCTTTCAAATCAGGGAAAGGCATGTTGTTGGTCTATTACACTGGAAAACAAGCATTTGTCAATGCCGAACTTTCGCTTGCAGGTATTTGCATGGTATTTGGCACTTGGACATGGCTAAAAAAATCAGTGACAAAAGTACAAGCATTTGTCAATGCTGAATGTTAGCACTTCTATGTACTGTTAGGTATGTGGAAGTCATTGGAGTGCAAATATTGAAAATTCGCGAACTTACGAAGTCGTAGGAACTACGTAATGCACTACGTAAAACAGTCATTTTAGGAATTTTTCACCAAATTTTCAACATAGCCATTTTAAGACCTCTGCTCATGAACAATGTCACTGATTTTTCTTAATGTGTCCCATACATTGAGTTTGCACACCGACTGCACCATTGTGCGCTACATGGGCGGAAACACATTTTGGGCAGGATGTGAAAAATGACAGCTGTACTGCTCATAAGAGGTGTGGTAAATGACAATGTTGAAAATCTGGAGGGAAATATTGAAAATTACATGGAAACCTACGGCGTGTGTAAGACTGCATAGCGCGCTCGTCGAAAACAGTCATTTTAGGAATTGCCAAATTTTCAACATATGCATTTGAAACCTCTGCTCATGAACAGTGTCACTGTGATTTTCTTAATGTGTCCCATACATTGAGTTCAAGACACCGACTGCGCCATTGTGCACTACATAGGCGGAAACATGCTTTGGGCAGGATGAAAAATGACAGCTATACTGCTCGCGAGAAGGTGTGTAATAGGTGCAATGTTGAAAATCTGGAGTGAAAATATCGAAAATTCGCAAACATACGAGCATGCGTAGGAACTGCGCAACCCACGCTCGTAAAACAGTCATTTTTAGGAATTTTATTACCAAATTTTCCACATAGCCATTTTAAGACCTCTGCTAATGAACAGTGTCACTGTGATTTTCTTAATGTGTCCCGTACATTGATTTCGCACACCGACTGCACCATTGTGCACTACATGGGCGGAAACACGTTTTGGGCAGGATGTGAAAAATGACAGCTGTACTGCTCATGAGGAGGTGTGGTAAAATGGCAATGTTGAAAATCTGGTGAAAATGAAAATTCACGAACTTCTGAGCGTCGTGGGAATTGCGCAATGCGCTCGATAAAGAAGTCATTTCAGGAATGTTTTCACCAAATTTTCAACATGCCATTTTAAGACCTCTGCTCATGAACAGTGTCACTGTGATTTTCTTAATGTGTCCCATACATTGAGTTTGCACACTGACTGCGCCATTGTGCGCTACATGGGCAGAAACACATTTTGGGCAGTATGTGAAAAATGACAGCTGTACTGCTCATGAGGAGGTGTAATAAAATGGCAATGTTGAAAATCTGGAGTGAAAATATTGAAAATTTGCAAACTTACTAGCCTCGTAGGAACTGCGTAATGCACGGCAGTAAAACAGTCATTTTTAGGAATTTTTCACCAAATTTTAACACAGCCATTTTAAGACCTCTGCTCATGAACAGTGTCACTGTGATTTCTTAATGTGTCCCCATACATTGAGTTCGCACACCGACTTCGCATTGTGTGCTACATGGGTGAAACACGTTTGGGGAGATGTGAAAAATGACAGCTGTACTACTCATAAGGAGGTGTAATAAAATGGCAGTGTTGAAAATCTGGAGTGAAAATATTGAAAATACGTGAACTTCACGAGCCTGTGTAGAGAACTGCAAATACAGCTCATGAAACAGTCATTTTGGAATTTTTCCACAAAATTTTACCAAAATAGGCTTTTGAGCCCACCTTTTGAGCAGCTGGCACTGTTGTTTCAGTAATCCGGGCCCAAAAGGGTGATTTCACGCAGTGACTGGAAAAATCACCCTTCAGGCCCGAATAACGCATGAAGACAGTGACAGAATTCATGAGAAGGGTCCCAAAAACCCATTTAAAAATTTGGTGCAAAAATTCAAAAATGTCTAAGATATGCAACAAAGTTGAAAAAACCCATCTAGCCCATATACAGCTTACTGGCATTTCCTCAGTTTGTGGTCAGCTTTGAAGAGTGCAGATGTGTTCCCCGGTCCAGCGATGATCGATCCTAAGCTCTGGAGGTAAGTATGGGGTATGGGAAGTGTGGGAGGCAGGGTGCGCAGTGGGTGGAGTGCGGGTTGTGGGAGGAGGCGGGAGACTGCGTGGGACTGTTTTTAATTTACAGGTTTTCTTTTTCTATAATTGATGCAGGACATTTGCCATGCTGGGGTGGGCTCCCAGCATGGCAGAAACTGGAGGCTGTAGAGCCGATGGGAGGTTGGGCACCCCGTCAGCAGACAACGGCGGACGTTTGCCACGCTGGGGTGGGCTCCAAGCGTGGCAGCAGCTGTTTGGGGAGGAGTTGGGCCGACGAGTTGGGCACCCCGTCGGCAGATGATCTGGAGATGTTTGCGGCTGGGGTGGGCTCCCAGCGTGGCAGCAAAGATTTGGGGTGGCGTGACACGCTGCAAACACGCAGCGGTGGTTTTCTTTGAAGAGAAGACCACCACTGTCATACAAAGCACCGCAGCGATTGGTGCAGGACCGCCATGCCTGCTCAACAGAGCAGAGGATTGCACAGGGGTAGGCACACCTCCAAAGTGTCCCATTCTCCCAAAGATGTTCCTTGCATCTTGGCATAATAAGCGTAAAACAGAGAAAAAATGATGGACTTTAGAGGACACAGTAGCAGTGCTATCACATTGATTTTGCATTTTCCTGTAACTCTAGTGCAAATTTTCCTCTCCCCCCTCCGTACATTTCATTATTTCACATAAAGCAGAATTGCTATGATGCCCCTGAAGCAAATGATTATTTACCTTTTAATGGACCAACATAGATGTAACAACAAGAACAAAGTGCTCTAGCTTTCGGACCAACCAGTCCTTCTTCAGAAGCTCATGGCAGTTGTTTAGAAAATACAATACTTATAACAGCTAGATAATGCAGAGAAAACAGAAAAATCCCATTGGTTTAAAATACTCATTTAAAAAAAACAAAAAAACAGAAGATGATGTCCGAGAAGTTTAACAGTACTGTACTGCCTTCAGCCAGAAGCAACCTTGGGTTAAATGTGCTTGGCGGAACACACATACAAAGAATCCTACTGCATATAAATTTAATTGACATAAGATAACACTGCTGAAGCAGATAACTCCTAAATTAAGCTATAAGTGTCACAGTTAGTATAAGGATGTGATTATTGAAAGGCAACCACACCAAGATTAAAGACAAACTAAGATTGTTATAGGGCTCATGAAGTTTCAATGTCTGCATTATAGACAAAATTTACCAGTAAAGTTGTCTTAAAGACATAAGTACACTGTGTGATGTGTAAAAACCTAGCTGGACCTGTCACCCAGCTGTACTCTCCAGCTAGATATAATGAAATTTCAAAAACCTCAGGACTTTATAAATGATCATTTAAATATAAATTGATAATTAGTGTCAAACAAAAACTCTAGTCGAGGAACCTCAAGAATTAAGACCACATAGCTTCAGTATGTACTGATGTCAATATACACTGAGAATGTAACAACTTGATGTACCACAAGTGTCTAGAAATCTGAAAAAGAGATAAAAATGTAATTCCTCTCCTCCTCTTCATACAAACAATACGCCCTAACCCACCCACATCACCATAATGTGGGTGAGGGAGATACATAGCTTTAAGGAGATGTTGTCTCTCCCCCCTCTTTCCCTTCTCTCTCTCTCTCTCTCTCTCCTCTCTCCCACAGACACACACACACACACACTCTCTCACTCTCTCTTAGTGAACCTATATTCACTTCAGTCACTGCAATTGTTCCCCAAAATAATTCAACTTGTCATGAAATCCTGAGTAAAAGGGCTTATGTCTGATGCCCCTGTAACCAATGCAAGTCAATGGGAACAATTTTATGGCAAGCCGTTAGGGACATAATTCAGAATCCCTGGCTGTATAGTAAAACACACACTATATGGTGAAATACATACATCATATAGTGAAATATATACATTATATAGTGAGATACATACACAATGTAGTGAACCACATACAGTATCTACTGAAATATATACATTGTATAATGAAATACATATACTGTATACTGAAATACATATATAGTGAAACACATACACTATATAGTGAAATGCTTACATTGCATAGTGAAATACATACTACTCTACTGAAATCCACATACTGAATACTGAAAATCCACATACACTATATACTGAAACAAATGTACTATGTACTGAAACAATATACACTACCTATTGAGATACATCACACTACAGACTGAAACATCCACATAAACTATCTACTGAAACAAATACTCTATAGATTGTAACACATACACTATATATTGAGAAAAAAACTGCATACACTATATACTGAAACAAATACACTATATATTGAAACATCTACACTTTATATTGAAATACATACACTATCTATTGAAATAAATACACTATGCACTGAAAAATCTGCATACACTATATATTGAAACAAATACACTGTATATTGAAATACATACACTATCTATTGAAATGCATATACTACACACTGAAAAAAGCACATACACTATATACACTAAACAAACACACTATATATTGAAACATCTTCACTTTATATTGAAATACATACACTATCTGTTGAAATAAATACACTGTACACTGAAAAATCTGCATACACTATATACTGAAACAAATACACTACGATTGAAACACATACACTATGTATTGAAACACATACACTGTAGACTGAAAAATTCACATACTCTTTATACTGAAACAAATAAACTATATACTGAAATGGACTATGTTCTGAAACTACCCATCCCTCTACCCTCCCCATGAATGTCCTAGAGTTGAACTCATTGCTTGCTGCATTCAGTCAGCTGCTAGCTTGATGAGAGGATCTCTGAAACTGCAGAGCAGAGGTAAACAAAACCAGGGCTATCTCTTTATTCTACTTCTTGTAGGGGTTTTCCTTTGTTTTGCTTGCACACCTTAGTCAAATATCAGACCATTGTGATGTGACAAGAAACTTTTAAAAACTAATTTAAATGCTGTAGTTTATTCTTTTAAATAAGTGCTGCCTTCATGTACTGTCAGACAACACATTTGTATAGGAAGCTAATATAGGATATTCTAATATACCTGTATACATAGGGGACGCATGCATTTTTCCAAGTTAAAGTGTTGATTTGTTTTATATGTATAATTTACTGTATAAGTCCAGCAACTTATCAGGATTAAATGCTTTGGAAGCACTTCAGGAGCTGTGGAAGTGTAAGCCAAAATCATTACTAGTTTGTACTCTATGGACTATGTTTAAAGTTTTTATTTTAAAATATATATTTTGCTGCAATCCCTCAGTATTCAATTTTCATCAGAGTTTAGCTGGCATATGCATATAATTTGCGTTGTTTTACTAAATAACTTTATTGTGAATCCTCACTGGGCATCACAGTCTGTTTTAGGTTTGAGCTTCTCAAACTCTGTTTTATTTTCTTTTTTCTCATAGAGATTTTTAGCTCTCCTTAGTCACCCTACTACCCCTTTGTCCACTGACATGTCTCCAGCCAATCACTTACCATCCACAGGACCCATGTTGCTCTGAGATCCCCCACTCACATCCCCGTGTTGGGGGCCAGGATGGGGAGGCCATTGACAAGGAGACACATATATGAGCAGAGCCCAGTTAGCAGTGCAAAATCTGCGGCAAAGTTGTTGGATCATTTTGCCATTGGGGGTTTCTGGCACGGTTTCATCCCCTAGGCAGCCAAGCATGAAATGATGCAATTGCATATAAAGACACATGCTTCCTTTGTGCCTGCCTGAGCCTCCCCATATGCAACTCCACTGCCCTGCCAGCCCTCCTCAGCTAGGTGGATGTTGTAGGCGGGGTGGTCAGGCTTCCCCTCCACTGAGAGAGCATTCCTCGAGATGCTCAATCATATCCCCCACAGCTAACCTGTACAGCTCCCAGGTTCCACCCCCAAAACTGGGCCACTGGCATAGGAGGCAGTGCAATCACCACCAAGCTGCTAGGCCAGCCACCAGACTGTGTTTTATAAGTAGAAGAAAGACAGCATATAGGTAAAAGAAAAAAAACTGTATTTTAACTAGTCATGTTATAAACATTTTAAGTCACATCACAATGTTTTAAAGTGGATAGGGTTTACCAAAAGCAAAATCTGATAGTATACAATGAGAGAGATAGATAAGATAAACCTTTTATGTTTACCTTCTGCATCTTAGAAGACATCGACAGGATTTTTTTAGTCAATTAGGCCCCCATTTTCAGAAAGGTTAGCGTGCAGAGCTAGAACATTACACAGTGGGAGACAGCATGGTTGGATCGGGGTGTCGTATTCAGCATCACTTGATGCTACCCTGACAGTGCATGTGCATATATACTACTACGGCCATGTAAATGATAATCCCTCTCATGCATACCGGGCACCGTGCTGTATAAAGGTTTTCTTAGTGACTATAAGTACCTCCCTCCACATTTTATTCTCAGCATCTAGGCTTCTAGTACCTAAATGCTTGATGTTGCACTTTTTGGCTTTGAACCCGAACTGCCATGTCCATAGCACTCTTTAAGTTTTCTAATGTCCCCACTCATTCTCTCCATCTGCACCTATCAACAGTACAGATTGGTGTCATCTACAAAAGGCATATCTCCCCTTCCAGTTTTTTCTGTTCCTTGTATAGAGACACTGGAGACGCCTTGTCCCATTGCCCCAGACCCTCCGGCACCCTGGTCACTCTCTCCTCTCACTGGAGGGGTGCCGTTACCACCACCTTCTGTGGCTGTCGCTATCTCAGGTGCAGCACTTTGGAGTGCACAACACTAATCTGAAATGGGGCCCATACACTGTAACAGGACTAGCACTGCATTGTGATAAGCATGGCTGATACTATTTTAAAAGCATTCTTCTGTGCAATTGCTAACCTGTTAATATGGGCACTTTTTTTTGCATAGGATTACTAAATTGCAACCACGCTCATACAACTGGGGGTTACTCAAGCATATAAGTTGTACAGGTATATTAAATGCTTTCTTGAAGTGTTAGCACACTGCATGGTTAGTGCTAGTTAATGATTCTGGGAATCGTGCTTTAACTGCACACACGCAGCCTGCCAGCAACCCCCCACACACATACACACACAGTTCTGGACACAATTAAAAAACAAGCATTTGTCAATGCTGAATGTTGATTGCATTGGTCCGTTGAGCTCACTCACTGGCCCTCTGACACTCGCTCATTCTGTTTCTCCCAGTGCTGCAGGCTGCTGTTTTGTACTGAGCTCCTTCCTGCGTTGGCACCCTTTTCTGTCCACAAAGAAATCCATAGATGGCCTGACAGGCTCCGTTGAGGTGGTCCTCCCCCTCAGACTCCCTCATTCTGTTTCTCCTTGTACAGCAGGCTGGCCATTTGTACTGGGCTCCTGCCTCTGTTGAGTAGCTTTTTCTACCAACAAAGAAATCTGCTATAGTCCCAACACAGGTCCGTTGGGGTTGCTCACTCCCCTCTGCCACTCACTCATTCCGTGTCTGCGGCTGGCCCCTCTTGTATTGGGCTCCTACCTTTTCATTGCCACCTTTTCTGCCACAAAGATCCACAGCAGTCACGATAGAGGCTCTGTTGAGCTCCTCCGCTCCCCCTCTCATTGACTCATTTCTGTTTCTGCCACCGCTGCAGGCTGTCCCTTTTGTGCTGGTCCTAGGTTGCATTTGCTGCCTTTTTTCTACCCACAGAGGCCTGCAGCAGTCCCAGCAGGCTCTGTTGAGCTCCTCCTCCATATTGGGGGTTTCTGTAACTATGATGCCCGCGATGGGCTGTGGGATATGTGTGGGGGTTTCTATGTGTGATGCCGGGATCGGGCTGTGGGAGATATTGGGGTTTCGTAACTGTGATGCCCTGATGTCGGAGCTGCATTGATAACGTCGGTCCCCGATGACTGCTGCCTCGGGGTGGCCAGGAGCAAGTCCTTGGGGATCGGGCACCTACATGCAAATGGCATGCAAATGGGGCCATAAATAGATGCAAATGGCCCCCTGCACCTTGCATAAATTATGGCCCCATTTGCATGTCACCTTTTGAATATCGGAAATTTGAGCATGGCGCAATGGTACTTGCGACACCGCAAGTTTAATGCTCAACTCTGGCAACTTGCGGTGGCGCAAGTTCCACTGCGCCATGCGCAAGTGCTGTGGCTGGGCGGTGATATTCAAAGGAGTTGCTCAATAGCGCAACTCCTTTGAATATCACCACGGCCACACCCCTGTGCAACAATTTTGAGCAGCGCAGGGGCTTGCGCCTCAGAATGGCGCAGTTTGAATATCTGGGCCATTGTGCCTTTCAAATTTCTAATGCCAAGTGTCACAGTTCCATGTGTTTGGTGTAACTGCATATGAGAAGCCCATTCTTATACTATCTCTCTCTTTCTCTCTCGCAAGCATTTTAGGATGTAATTCCCAATAATTAGTTTGTTTTCTAGGCTGGTATGTCTTGTTTCTGAAATGTCTGAACAAAAAAGGCTATTTATTTATGTAACCCCCCCCCCACAAATGGGGGTTCCCAAAAAGTCTTCCTTGAGCTTGCCTAAATGCTCACTGCCAGGCTGGTGTCCTGCGTTTTAGCAGTTTAAATGTGATTACCAGAGCTTGTATAGCATCTGTGTACTGTCTCTTTAAGAGCTGCCTAATTGCAGTTTAAGTAATCTGAGAGGGAGCTCTGTTGAAAGATGTTACTATTTACTGAAAATCATTTAGAGTGATAATGATAATGTAGTTTGTCTAACCTGCTTTCTTTGTAGCAAGGACTGTTTTGTTTGTCTCCACTATCTTGGTCCTGGACTGCAAATTGGACCAAACAGTACTGGTGGGACCTAAAATGTAGCCAGACTACAGGAGCTGTATGAATTCAAAATCTGTAGGAACTTTAGTTTGGAGCTTCTTTGCGCCTTTTTTGCAACTGAAGGAGGAGCTCTTGCTTTGACTGACAGCCAAATCAGCCAACCTTTTGGATCTTGGGGAAGTCCCAGGCTGCTTGCAGTTTTCAGTTAGAACTAAGCTGGAAGCTGAGCAAGAAGGAGCTGAAGTGTTTCTGAACAGCTGTCCTGAGTGGATTCGCATGAGAGAACTCTGAAAAGCTACATTTTTGGTCTGCATGCCGGTGTGCTGCTCCTGAGAGGGAGAGAAGAGAAGAGAATTATTTTGGACTAAATCCAAGTTTGTATGACTAAAGTAAGCTACTGAAGTGGGCCAGGCTCAATCTGAAGAAGACCGAATATTTTTGCTGAATGCGATCGGCCTTTCAGGAGTTCCAGCTACCTCTAAGCTCCCGGTGTGTGCAGAGGCTTTGCGATTGTGCCCGGGGAGCGCTTTGCCTGGTACAGCAGAATTCCCATACATGTAAATGTGCTATGAGCTGCTAGTGGGTTGTGAGTTAGTTCCCCACTGTGTGAACTGTGTTCTGCTTGCTGGAAGCTGTATCCAGCCCAAAACGGACTCCTTCCGAACTTGTCTCCATGCGGTCTGGGCTTTGCCAGACTGGCCCAGCCAGACTAACCACTGCACAGAGAAACCATCATTGAGAGACCTGCCTGGCATAAGCCCCCTACTCCATGTTCAAACAGGAATGACGCCTCTGCAACTTGTGTGGGCCCTGCTTCTCCTGGCATTCCAGATCAACCACCTGCAGTCTCGATTTTCGTCCAGCCTGTGTCCAATCTTGGGTACTGTGAGTAAATACCAGGGTAGCTCCCTACAACAACAGCTTAATCAGAGTGTGTCATCTGATTGTCTTGTTTCATTTCCTTTACGAACTGAGCCCTCTGGTTGTGTTCCAGGACAGTAACTGCTGCTGTTGTTTTCACAGGGTTCTTGTGGATTTTACTTGGTAGGCTAGTTCTTTTCTTTCTTACTTCTAAGGGGCTAGCAGGGTATTGTTTTGGGGGATGCTGGATGTTTGTAAACTGATTTGGTGGCTGTAAGTGGGGCTCTTTTTGTGGTGTTTCACTGTGTAACAGGCTGCGCTAGTAGAGGCCTATTTCTTCTGATTTAAAACCTATTTGGTGGGATTTGCTTGGAGATGGTTATTTGAATTGGAGACCTACATCTGTTAATTTCAAGCCTATTTTGATGTGGTGTTAGTGAAGCTGATTAAATTGGAGACCTGTTTCCTTTGGCAGCAAGCATATTTTGAGGGCTTTGACTTGAATTTTGATTCCTTGTGCTGACTCCATTAGCTGTAAAGGTTAGTTCATAGTGGGGGAGGGGTGTTAATGGTCTGGCCAGGTCTCACTCAGCCAATTGTCTGGAGGCAGGGCTGAATCAGGTTGAGGTGCTAGCTGCTTTGTCTTCTCAGAAAGAACTGGAAGGGGACAGGATCAGTTGTGTTCCAGGACAGTAACTGCTGCTGTTGTTTTCACAGGGTTCTTGTGGATTTTACTTGGTAGGTTAGTTCTTTTCTTTCTTACTCTAAGGGGCTAGCAGGGTATTGTTTTGGGGGATGCTGGATGTATGTAAACTGATTTGGTGGCTGTAAGTGGGGCTCTTTTTGTGGATGTTTCACTGTGTAACAGGCTGCGCTGGTAGAGGCCTATTTCTTCTGATTTAAAACCTATTTGGTGGGATTTGCTTGGGCCTGGTTCTTTAGCTGCAGGGCATGGAGGGGAGACACAGGGCTGATACACTCTCTCTTGTCAGGTGTCTGCCCAAGACCCTCCCCGAAGTCTGCAAATTTATAGGGGAACACCTGCCCTGAAATTGGAGGAAAAGGCTGCTGGTGCAGCTCATGTAGTTCTAGCCACTGGGGGTTGGATTTAAAGGCTGGGAGAGAGGAGCTTAGGGAGTTGTTCATTTCCCTTATAAGTTTAATGTATTGTACTGCACCTAGTAACAGAGTTACTAGTGTACAGTGGGACTGTCTCTAAGATTAGTGGGTGACCTGATTAGGCAGTAGGGGTATCTTGGACTAGGGGGGAACCTGGTTGCTCACCCAAGGAAACCTATTTGGAAGGGGATGGAACCACACATCATTAGGGCCGGCATCTTTGGGAGGGTGGTGGGGTGCACAGGGTGTGGAGCAGCCATGATACTGGGACGGGCTTGGAAGTTTGGTGGTTGCCCAGTGTGCTACCAGCTAGCACAGCTTAGGGAGGAGGTTGCGGGGATGAGGAGAAAGCTGGGGAAAGGGGTGGTATGGTTGGGAAGGGGCTGGAAATCTCCAGGGTTGCACCAAGCACTGGGGGTGGGGTATAGGGAAAGGAGTGCAGGAGAATACTCAGGGGTCACATAGGGACCCTGGCAGAGGGGTCAAAGGACACTACCAAGGAAGCAGGCAGGTAACTGGGGACCCTCACAAAGGGGGACGGAGGGACAACATTCTCAGGAAGTAGGCAGATGGCCAGTGCTGGACAGAAGGAAGCAAGGCGGGAGGTGGATCAGACCTTATACTCAGTAACGCTTCAATTCTCTTCTTCTGCTCAAGGATGAGGGGGTGATGTAGCCCACGACAGAGGTGGTTGAGCCGGAAAGGGTGTGGGAGTGGGAGGTGGGAGGCAGGAGGCAGGGGCCAGATAGCAGGAAGAGCAGGGGACCTGGAATGCAGGAGAATGGGGAGCAGTGAATCAGAGCAGGAGGGCAGGGGAAGAGGGAGGAAGCGCAGGAGAAGGACCAGTTGGGAGGAAAGGTAAAGGAAAAGGACCAGAAGTACAAGGAGGATTCAGTAAAGGGAGCTGAGGGTTTAGGCCAGGGGAGCACGGCGAGCAGGAGGAACTAAATGGAGACAGGAAGGAAGGGAGGATGAGCCAGGCTAGTTTGCAGATGGGGAGAAGGACCGGTGCGAGCAGTGAGGGGGATTAGCAAGGTACAGAAGGATACTCAGGAGGAGGAGGCATAGGATTGGAGGAGGAGTGGCCATGGTAAATAAGGAGGGGTGGCATGTGGCACCCAGATAGGGGAAGAACAAGGAGCCAGCTGGGTGGAGGGGCCGTAGAAAGGATGAGGGACATGGAAGGGGGGAATGGAGGAAAAGGAGTGGTCAGAGTCCTGCTGGGGATTCTATGATCAGGGTATCAAATGGGATAGAGGGAGAAGCCTGGCCAGTTAGAACAAGATGCTTCCCTGGACTAATGGTGCACAGGGCTAAGCATGAGGTATATCAGCTGGCAAGGACTGTGGGGGTTCCCAGACATACTGGTCCACCTGGGTACAAATGACATTGAGGAAATAGCGAGCTAGAGATACAGGCAAGATTCAGGAACTCGCCAGGTCTGTCATGACATAGGATGCACAGTTTTCTTCTCAGAAATCCTGCCAGTGCAAGGGCTAGTGGGGAACACAAAAGGAAAATTAGGAGATAAACCAGTGGCTCAGGGAGTGGTGTGAGGCCAGAGGGTATGGGTTGATGGGGATTGGGGAGACCTGGGAGGATAAGGCTGTATGCTAGAGATAGACTACATCTCAATTTGGAGGAGGGAATCCTTAAGTTGAAAATAGAGGAGTTCATTGGTGAAAAGTGGGGTTTAAACTTGTGAAGGGGGGTGGGATGGGAGAAAAGGCTGTCAAGGGGGTGCCGATAAAGGAGGGACTCTGTCTCCGCCCCCCTTGGGACCAGGAGGATTGCAGGAAAAGGCCAACTGGCAAAGTGCAGACCAGGAGAAAACAGAATCCCCATGGGAACACGAGCAGGGGAAATGGAATTATAGGGAAAGGGTGAAAGGTAGTCCTGCTAAATGCCAGGAGCTTGGGCAATAAAATGCCTGAGCTCCAGGCGATGTTAACTGAGGGAGCAGTGGATGTGGCAGCGGTCACTGAGACTTGGGCCACTGCAAGACATGACTGGGACCTGAACCTGGAGGTTACACTATGTTCAGGAAGGACAGGGGGAGGAGGAGGAGGTAGCAATGATAGTCAAAAACTGCACTGGCATGGGGGAGTGGGAGGCGGAGGGAACCGTGGAGGCGATTTGGGTCTACCTTGTAACAAGGGGGCAAGAGAGTAAAATAGGAGTGGTGTATAGACCCCTGCCCTGGCGGAGGAGCTGGAGGACAGTCTGGTGGCAGATGTTAGAGACACTGCAGACTGGGCAGAGGAGAAGGTGGTGGTGTTAGGGGACTTAAACATGCCAGGAACAGACTGGGAGACTATGACATCCTCTGTGACCAGGGAACAGAGGTTGTTGGATGTCTTTCAAGATCGTTCCTAACTCAGCAGATGAGGGAACCGACCAGGAGAGCACGGGTACTGGATGTGGTCTGGCAGACAGTGACCAGATTGGGAGCCTGGAGGTAAAGGGACCCATTGGTGAGGAGTGACCATGCCACGGTCTGGTTCTGCCTGGACCTAGGAGGGTAGAAGGCTGCACAAGGACAGAAGTAACCCGACTTCAGGGGCGGATTTAAGAAATGGGAAGGATCCTTAAGGAGCATTTGGATGGGATTGGGTCAGACAAGGACGCTGATAGTAGGTGGGAAATCATCAGGAGAGGGGTGCAGGATGCTACCAGCACCTGTGCAAGGTAAGACAAAAATGCGGTTATGGCCCAAAACCCTGTTGGTGGACCAGGGAGGTCAAGGAGGTGGTCTGGGGAAAGAAAGCAGCCTATAAGAAATTCAAGTGCTCAAGGAGAGAAAGGGTCGAGGGAATCATGAGCTGATGGCTAGAAGGCCACTAGAGTGGTGAGGCGGCTAAGGCAAGGAAGGAGCAGAACCTGGCCAGGGAAATTAGGAGAGGAAAAAGGGGTTCTTTAGATACATTGGGGAAGACGAAGGGTGAAGGGGCAGATTAGCAGGATTAAATCAGGGGAGAGATGGGCACAAGACCCGGGGGAGCAGGCTGAGGTACTAAATGAGTACTTCACCTCAGTTTTCACCAGGGAAAATGGGGATGCTGCATCATACATGGGAGGAGACAGAGATAATGAGGAGGGGGACCCTTACCGATCGGCAGGTCTGGGGAGACGGGGAGGGGGCATCACTGGCAGGTGGGGGGAGGGCTAAGCAGGGAGAAGAGGTACCAGAAGTGGAAATCACAGCAGAGAGAGTGAGGGAAGTCCTTAGCTCCCTTAAGATGGAGAAAGCACCGGGGCCGGATAAATTACATCCTAGAGTGCTGAAGGAACTTGCAGATGTCCTGGCGAAACCCTAGGCGGAGCTTTCCATCTCTCTGAGGACAGGGTGGGTGCCCAAGACTGGAAGGTGGGCGCATGTAGTGCCTATCACAGGGGATCAAGGGAGCTAGCAGGGAACTACAGGCCTGTCAGCCTGACATCGGTGGTGGGCAAGGTGATGGAGGGCATTGTCAAGGAGAGGCTAGGGGGGGACCTGGATAAGTCAGGGTGCCTGGACGATAGACAGCATGGATTCATCCCGGGAAAATCGTGTCAGACAAACCTTGTGGAGTTCTATGACTGGGTGACAAGTGCCTTGGACCTGGGTAGACCAGTGGATGTCCTCTTTCTAGACTTCAGCAAGGCATTTGACTCTGTTCCTCACGTGGGCCTGTTGGATAAGCTACGAGAAATGGGGGTGGGAAACCAGGTGATCAGATGGATAGGCAATTGGCTCCAGGACCAGACCCAGAGGGTCATAGTTGGTGGGATAGTCTCATCCCCAAGGAGGGTCATTAGTGTGGGGTCCCACAGGATCAGTCTTGGGCCCCTTCTGTTCAACGCCTACGTATCTGACATAAGGACAGGAATCAGGAGTGAGATGAGTCTCTTTGCAGATGACTCGAAACTGGGGGCAGTGGTGGATGGGGAGAGGGGAGGGTGGCCCTGCAGGGGGACCTGGAGGCTCTGGAAAGATGGTCTAGAAAGTGGAAGCTGAGGTTCAATGCAGGGAAATGCAAGGTACTCCACCTGGGGGCCAGAAACCCAGGCCAAGTGTACACCCTGGGGGGGAAATACTACAAGTCTCAATGGCTGAGAGGGACCGGGGGTGGTGGTGGATGTCAAGATGAACAACTCTGAGACTTGTAGGAGGGCAGCAGCCAAGGCCAACAGGATGCTGGGATGCATCGCTAGGGGATCACCTCAGAAGGAGGAAGTGATACTTCCTCTGTATAACTGCTTGGTGAGGCCGCACCTGGAGTACTGCGTGCAGTTTGGAGAGCCACACTTAAAGAGGGACATTAACCTCCTGGAGAGGGTCCAGAGGAGGCGACAAAATGATTTGGGGCTTGGGGACAGGACCTATGAGGAGACTGAAGAGCTAAATATGTACACATTGGAAGAGAGAAGGGACCGGGGGACATGATAGAGTCTTCAGGTACATGAAGAGGGTAAATAGGGAGGAACAGTCAGGGTGCTTGAAGGAAGGAGGAAAGGGCCACTAGAGGGCATGGGTGGAAGCTGGAGGAAGGAAGATCAGGGAGAAAGGAGGAGGTGCTACTTCACTGAGAGGCGGTGGAGCCATGGAATGCACTACCTAGGGGCTGGTGGAGGCAGAGACAGTGGAGGGGTTCAAGAGGGGTGGGACAGGTACAGGGGAAGGGTTCAGGAAGCAAAATCCAATGCAGCAAGAATATCCGGAACTGGGAAGGGAGAAGCCAGAGAAGGCGAGGGGGACAGCAAGGTCAGCACCCAGGGTGGGGGCTGACCAAATGAGCAGACACGAAAGACCGTTAGGCCTATTCTGCTGGCATTTTAGTATGTTAGTATGTTAGAATTACAAATATTGTGTACTGTGCATGTTGTGTTTTCCATCACAGGGCCCCAACCAGCTGCAACCCCGGGCAACTGTCCTAGCTAGCCCATCTCTTCTCCATCTGGGTACCCAGAGGTGGATTGTGTGGGGGGGGACTCAAAGAGCATGCATAACTGCTTGATTGATATAACCTTTAAGCTAATTAACCTAATTTTGCCCCTCCCTTGTTCAAGTTCCCTAAATAAATCAGATCTAACTTTTTCTGCATGTAATCTGACTGTGGTTCCAGTTTGTGCTCAAAGTACTGTACTGTTGCTATTTGCTGTGCTTAACCTTGTTTTACAGATGGGTCCCCAGGGTTGAGCCAGAGGAACCAGCCTGGTGGTAAGTGCAAACAGTGTGGGTACTTGTGTGGTGTACCAGGGGTATTGTAAAAGTGATTATTGTACAGTGTTCAGGCCACTAGAGGGGAAAGAGGGGGTTACAGTGTCCCGGAGGGCTGTGCCCAGGTTAGCTTGACCACTACCAACCCTGACCTCCAGGTGGAGGCACCAGTTTCAGAACTCAGGCCACTTAACCTGCTACTAGTCAAGCAGGCGGGGGTCGTAGCCCTTGGGATAGCGCCACCTAGGGGTTACATTTAGTAATTAGAACCCTTAATACTCAGAACCTATGGGTGTTCTAGTTCTAAATTAGAACTCGAACCATTGGGTTCTAAAAGGGTTCTAATCTTTTTAGAACTAGTTCTGACAACTCTACACTGCAACCCCCCTTTCTTCCCACTAGTGGCCCACACAGTATATCAGAATTACCTTCACAGTATACACTTACCCCCAGGACTGGTTCAGGCACTGGGACCCCCTGTAAAATAAGAAGATACAGTGCAACAATCACAGTACAATACTTTAACATAGACAAATACCTCAGGCAGTATAACTTTGCTGAAACAAGCAGCTCTGATTTATTTGGGGATATAACAAGGACAGGGAAATCAGGTTAATTAGCTATCACTTTACTCATCTATCAATGGCTCTGTGCAGGCTCTGTCCCTACCAGTTACTGTCCTGGGCACCCAAGCCCTAATGGCTAGTCCAAACCGTGGCAGCTGGTAGGGGCCCTTTCACACAGAGAAAAGAAAAATTAGTTAAACAGTCAGCAGTACAGTAATTCCATTTGGATTCAATATGGCAATTCAACAGGGAGCGACCCTGAATTAGTACTCACGACCTCCAAACAAGATAGGGTTCTTCAACGTCAGCAGGGCTACTCTTGAGCTCCACGAGACTCCTCACACATTTATATGATAAACTGCAACAGGCAAAAGTCCTTTAATGGCAGCAGGATTCATTTGAGCTACACAAGCCTCCTCACACATTTATATGGTAAACAGTAACAGGTAAAAGTCCTTTAATGGCAGCAGGATTCACTTGAGCTACACAAGCCTCCTCACACATTTATATGGTAAAAAGAAAGTACTATACCAGGCAGGCTGCTTCTCTATCCGATCGCAATTACTGCACAATATCCGGAGAACACACAGCAGATTCAGTTCCTGACAGGCCGGCGCAATTCAGCAATTTCTCCAGTCTTCAACAGGGTGAGCCTGGTTTCTACTCTTCAGATATCCTTTGATTCGTCCAGGACAGATTCAGTCCTAAAGCAGTTACACAAGCTGCAGACCGGAACTCGGAGCCTTACACACGTTTCCGACTAAAACTGCACAACGAAAAAGCACAGGGCTCCTTCCTCTTCACTGCCAGAGCTCAACTGAAACTCCAGCAGAAAAACAGGCACTTCCTTTGAGTTCCTCCCAGTTCTTGGCTGGATTGGCTGTCACTCACAATAGACTGCCCCTGTTGGTCCAAAAGGCCAAAGTCAAACTACATCTCCCAGAGTCACTGCCCAACAATCCTCTTGTGGCTGGCTCAGATTACGAGTCCAAGTTCTGATTAGTCAAGGCACCATTTTAGAGCTACCTTAACCCACACTGATTGGTCCAGTTCAGCAGTTCAAAACTAGAATGGGGAACTAGGCAAACACAGTTCTGACTGCAAAAAAGCAGGTTAGACAAACTGTATTTTCATTATTACTCTAAATGATTTCTGGCAAACAGTTACATCTTTCAGATAGGTTCCCTTTGCACTCCTAGTGACTGCAAAAATGGAGTGAATTGGCAGCAGCTCGAGTGGTACTCAAGCAGAGAAACACACAGTCCCCCCATACAAACTAATTATGTCTGCAAGCAGAAAGCTCTTAAAGAGACAGTACCAGAGGCTCTAAAAACACTCACAGATAAATGGCTTAAATGCCAAACACCATTCAGGCTTGGAGCATTCAAGCAAGCTCCTGGAAGTCTTTTGGGAACCCCCATTTGCAGGGGGGTTACATATGTAATAATGTCACTGAGTTTACTTCACTTTTTGGCATAAGTATCACTCAATAGTGAGTCATTTACATGAATATCTGTGTAATTCGTCAGAGGGGTTTTCTCCATACCACTGTAGGTATTTACTACAATGTATTGCTAAGAAACACAGATATATACTGTATTAAGCAGTTTTAGGCTACTCATAAGCCTGGGAGCTGCAAGTTTATAATAAGCTTGCCTGACTGCTTTCCAAGAACAAATAACATAGGAAATGAGGCTATACAGCTGTACAAACCAACTCTTAAGTATAAAAGAGTTTAGCATACCCAGCGAGTGTAACACACATACGAACATACGAAGAAGCCAGCAGAAGAAGGCCATTTGGTCTATCAAGTCTGCTCGTATTGCAGGGTCCACAGCTTCAGCTAATGTCCCTGCCCTCCCTCTCCACTGTTCCCATCCTCCCTACCCATGATCTTTACCTTCCCCCATGCCTATCCCAGCCTCTCTTAAAGCTGTCAACTGTCTTCAACAAGAGGCAAGAGGTTCATCTTGATCATGTTCATTTTCCCCCATAGGGGGAGGGGAAGTTTAGCCCACCCTTGGAAGTCCTGTTTAACATAGAAACATAGCAACATAGACTTTGATGGCAGATAAGGACCGCTAGGCCCATCTAGTCTGCCCATTTCCCTACCTACAGGATAGGCCGCAGATCCTAGTTAACCAACAGCCTATTTCTTCCTACCCCCCACAAGAATTGCCTTATGTCTGTCCCATGCATTCTTGAATTCTCCCACAGTTTTAGACCCCACAACCTCCTCAGGAAGGCTGTTCCATGCATCCACTACCCTCTCTGTGAAATAATACTTCCTCACATTGCCCCTGAACTGCCCTCCTTCTATCTTTAAATTGTGTCCCCTTGTTCTTGCAAGTCTCTTTTTCTGAAAAATGCTACCCTCTTGGACTTTGTTGATTCCACTGAGGTACTTAAAAGTTTCTATCATGTCCCCCCTCTCCCTTCTTTCCTGAAGGGTATACATATTAAGCTCCTTTAGCTCCTGTTTAAGCTGGATAAACAGTGGATCAAGACTGAGGTTTGCATGTCCTTAACTGATCGAGACATATCTGCTTCCCACTTTATGCCTAGATCTGTAAGATCCAGTTTGTTAACCCCATAATTCAGTGGCATAACCTCTGTTTCACCAATGTTTAACTTGTAATTCGATTTACATCCAAACTCAGAGATGGCCAGAGGGCTGCAGGCAGGGATGTCGAAAGTTGGGTGATGTAAAAAAATGTCACCTGCATAAATAGACAGTTTGCATTGGCGATATCTTACTTCAATACCAGTTATGTCAGGGTGTACATCGATCCCATGGGCCAGGGGTTCTAAAAATAAATTAAATAGAAGGGACAAGGAACATCCTTGCCTGGTCCCTTTATAAAGCTAGCAGGAGAAGAGTAAACCTCGTTACAACAGATCTGTGCTGAGGGATAAGTGTACAACACTCTAATACAATCAATGAAGGGTTCTGGAGCACCGTGTTTAAGTAAGACTCGGAACAAATACTCCCATGATGAGACACGATTGAAGTCTTTCTTGGCTACAAGGATACAATCCCCACGGGGTGTATGGCACCCTGGACATGGATATAAATTGTGTCAGCTTACGTACATGGTCCAAGGACAGGCAGCCAGAGGTGAAGCCAACCTGATCAGGTTCAATAAGACAGCTGTTTTCCCAGTTTAGGCAGGTTGCCAAAACCTTGGCAAGGATCTTCATATCCAGGTTTAGGAGGTATATGGGTCTGTAATTACCAACTCAAGCATGATTTCTTCTGGGTTTTGGAATAAGGGTGACAAGTCCTGAGAAGTTCAGAACCTCCCAGACTCTGTGCCAATTTCTGTAAAAGAACCTTATCAGAACATTTTTTTCAGGTTCTATAAGATTCTGATCATTTTTAACACACTCATTTTACAGCTTAATATGCCTCCCAAGTGGGTCTTTTTTAGAAAGAGGGCAGCGGTGGAAAGACCCGAAAAAAGGCAGAAAGTAGGGACAGGATCTAATGTGTCAGATGTTTATCAAATGGTCATACTCAAGAGTGGTGTTACACCAGGGGTGATGACTTATGGCTCTACAGTTTTTATGCTGTTTTCTGTCTGTACATTGCAATGTTTTTAACCTGTAATGCCAGTCCTTGTTTTGTTGACCTGCATCATTTACATGCCGGCAGCATACTGGCTGATGAATACTTGTAATGGTGTTAGTCCCTATGTATTGCCTCATCTGCTTGCTCTGAAACTCTCCTAGGTCATGTCTGAGAACAGGCGGTTGATTTGCCTGCCACACTTACCTGGTAATCAAAAATAAAATAATTAAATTATATTTACTGTAGAACGACTCCAAGATGTTTACAGATTCCATCCCCTTCACTGACAATTGCTTAAGGGTGAGCACTGTTGCGTAAAACAGTTTTTGCTCTTTAAACAAGAAGTTTCTGAAAGTTCTGATAAGGCCTGGATAACTATCACAACCTGATCTTGTGTAGTTTGTGCCATGCATCTGGTCATCCCTGAAAATGGGTACTTGTTCTTGGCAGCAGACTTACCTGGTTATGAAAAATAAACAAACGAGTCGAACTGCTCACGGCACATTGGGACCTGTCAGAACCTCAGAACCTTGAGCCGTCCTGATGACGTAGAGAGCTGAGGCACTGGATGCCACATCTGATGCCACGCTGGCAACCCAGAGAAGCGAGCTCGGGTTACTGGGGGTTGGGAGGAGAGGGAGAGAATCGAGCGTACGACTGACTGCTCTCCTCCCCAGGAAGGGGGACAGGCTGTCTTGCTTCTTGGCTGCCACTTGGTGGAAGCCGGGTGGCAGCTTTGGAGTCTCAGTAGCAAGTAGGGGCCACGGCAATGTAGCGCATGTGCAACTCCATGCACACGTGCTTATAATGCCATGGCATGGGGAGAAAAGCAGTAGGAAAATGGCAACCATAGGCTCCATGAAACCCTGCCTGCCTTCCCTCATCCCATTCCACCATTGGTTCATCGAACCCCCAATCTGAATTGTGAATCCTGGATGGGGGAGGATGGCCCTTCCCTTCACAGCCCTGCCACAGGTGAAATCCATGGGGGAATGGGGCTTGGCAGAGACGGAGAGATGGCAGACGGACTTGGATGTCAGGGACAGGGTGGAACTCAGCCACCTACGGCGCACCTGGTGGGAAACAACCTATATGGAAAAAAAAAAGAACCCCTAAATCTTTTGTAGTTCTTCCATCCCTAACTATGACCCAGCACTGGCTATGAAAAGACACCATGCCTTCCCCACAGTGGATAACTGGCTTGTGAACTATGCAGCAATAAAAGAAAAGAAGCACATCACTGCACTTCTGAGACTGCAGAAGAAGAAACATACTCCAAAATGGCTCCCGTTCATTGAAGCGATGATTCAATGAATGAATTCTGAACTGCTGATTTGAGCGTTTCTCTGCTGTTTTGTGTGGTTTCTCAGGGGTACTTTAAGGACTGCTGTGTATTGTGCTAATCGTTGGTACCATGGGACTCCTGCTGCATGTGTCTACATCTGCATTGTTTACTCTGTAACTGTGTTTTTTGGAGGGTTTTGTCTGCTAGAATCTCTGCATTTCTAAGTATTCCTACCTGTTTGCTAGCTGATCCGGGCATCCTCTTGCCATCTTGGCCCGAGCATGTGCAGGTCGGTCCCATTATCGGGATAAAGCCCAACAGCCTGCGCATGTGCAGTATGGGTTTCTAGGCAAACTAGCTCTCGCTGCATACTAATCTTGGTCCTTTGTTCCTCTTATAGGCCACAGAGAGCCCCCCAGTTGCTAGCAAACCAGACACAACATCGCTCTCCCAGGGGCAAGGCACATCTCCGAGGGCTCAAGAGATAAAGGCTGCCTCCCTTCCAGACTGTTTGTTGGGGGTGTTAGCCCATTGATGCTTCACGTCGACTGCCCCACCCACCCCTTAATTTATAGACTCTCCCCTTGTCATGTGACTTCCTGCCTGTCTGTCCCTTTTCTAAGTGCCCACTTCTCCATTTGCAGCTTATACTTAATGCCCACCAGAGGGTGCACACCTGTCCTCCCATTTTTTCTACTTGTACCTGCCACTCTTTCTCCTCTCTGATCTCTACCTCCCTATAGGCACTCTCTTTGTACCCCATGTCTAATGACCAAGTTCCTACATCTCCCTCTAGCTAACCTCCCCCCTCCGTCGCTCCGGCTCAAGCATCCCTCCCTGCTACCTTAGCTGCTCTCTACTCCCCTGGCCTGCACCAGCCCCTGCTGACCACTAGGAGTCACTATCATTCCCTCCGTTCTGCCACCAGACAACACCCGCTCAGGCCTCCACCCACCCCTGGGTCCCCTCCATCAGGCTTGTTTCTGCCCCTCCATCACTGGGTTTGAACCTGGTACCTTTGCTGCCAAAGTCCAGAGCCCTACCACTACTCCATAGTGGCAGTCACACTCAAGTCCAGCATGACGCAACTCCTAACCTCATCATTGTTCAATGCACCATGAGCACTGGTACTACCTATGGTCATCTTTATTCTCCTTTTACTAGCCCCGGCACAACTAGGGCACACACACACACTACATACAGTGCCCCCCCACTTATCTGCGCCACCTCTTCCCGACTCCCCCCCATGATTGACACCCTACACCTCCCTCCTACCACTGCCTCTGCCGCCATCTCCATCCTTCACCCACCCTGGATTCTGCTTTTCTCTGCCATTTCCACCCTCTGTACCTTACCCACCCCTTGCACATCTGCATCTGGCCCCCTGTCCAGACGCCCTGTGCGGTGCCTCAGTTACTACCATCCCCTAATCCGACTAATCACCCTCTTATTGCTGTTGTCTGGAAACATTCATCCTAACCCAGGCGCTATGCCCACCAATCTAAACAAGCCCACCCCAGCTCAAGGTCTCCACATCACCTCCTTGAATATTTGCAGCCTCCTCGAAAAGGCTGCAGCATTTCAATGCTGGGTTATTCAGCACCGGCCAGACATTATCGCCCTCGTGGAACCTGGTTATCCAAATCCACCCCTGATTCCTTTGTCTCTCTCTCCCAGAGTATACCCTCTTCAGGGAAGACCGGATAGGCAAGCGCAGGGGTGGTTGTGCAGTCTACATGCATGACACCCTTCTCGGACATGCGCTGCCACCTCCCAAGCTTGATAGTGGGGCAGAAGTCCATACACTAAAAGTCTCCCCCGATCCTGCTAAGGGCCTGCTCTCCTTCACTGTTGCCTATATTCCCCCTAGAAAGCAAGACCCTGCTATCCAGTCGCTCACTGATTACCTTTCAGGCCTACCGCCCAAAGCAGGGCAGATAATTACTGGAGCTCTTAACATCAATTGGTTCTCAGAATCTGCTTCCCAAACCAGAGACTCTTTTGCTGCCCTTGACATGACCCACCTAGTCTCCCACCCCACAAGGCTCAACCCCGCTACCAGTACCAGCACCCTCCTGGACGTCATTGTTACCAACCACCCCCAAAAAGTACTGACATCAATATCCTACCAAATTCGTTAAGTGACCACTCAATTCTCCTGGTCCTCTACCAACAGTAAGCCAGATCCGAGAACCACTCAGCGCCGGCGTCTCCTCCCTGGCAGCCTTTGTGACCTTAAACTGTACCTTGCTCAACTGGACTGGTCCCTCATTAGACATGCACCATCCCTAGATGAGGCCCTTGACTTCTTTATGCACACCTTTAGTAAAGCCTGCAACCTCTTTGCCCCTTCACTAGAATGCGCACCAAAAAACTAAATGCGCCTTGCGTCACCCCCCCCGAAACTTAAAACGAGGGACAACCTCTGTTACATCGCCATTGAATCCAGCAAGCCAGCTGACAGGCAAGCGAATAACGCAGAGTGCAATAAATGCACCTGAGCCATCCGGCAGGCTAAAGCTCAGTATTACCGGTCCACCCTTGCCTCCTCAAGGGGGTCTGCTAGAAACTTTTGGAACAATGTTAAAGAGCTGAATGGGATGTCCTGCTCTCTCCTAACTTTCTATTAATGGCACTGTCTGTTCCGATCCCCTTTGCATTGCAGACTGCTTGCACTTCCTCCTCTTGGACCCAAGTTCTGTTCTACGCAGTAATTTCTTCGACCTCGTCCCAGCCTCGCAGCTGCCCACCTGCCATCGCCCACCATTCTGCCTTCACACCATCTTCCCACTCGAAGCCAGACCCTATCTCCTTAAAGCCATCAAATAGTAATAGCCCAAGTGCCGACCCTTTGGACGCTAGGCTCCTACGCCTGTTCCTGGATGTTATTCTGGTCCCCCTTACTAATCTACTAAACCACTCTCTGTGCCTGGGTCAGTTCCCCAATGCTTGGAGAACTGCCATCATCACACTCATCCTTAAGAGTGGGGATCGGTCCCTTCCTGGTAACTACCGGCTGATCTCCATCCTCCCCCCACTCTCTGAGGCTCTGGAAAAAGTAGTAGCCAAGCATGGTATTCTGTGCCCAGAGTAGCATGGCTTTCGTGCTGGTCATCGCACCACTACTGCCCTTCTCGAATTCTCTAACTTCCTGCACTCTGCCCTTGACGCTGGCAACCCCGCCAGGGCCATATTCACTGACCTCTCCAAGGCTTTTGACATGGTCTGCCATCCCCCCCGCTTGACTCCCTCAGATACCTTGGTTTCTCCCCAGGTCTCCTCACATGGTTCACCAGCTACCTCTCTGCCAAAGCACAGTGCGTTAAAATCAACGGCACCTTGTCAGACACCCATCCTGTCTGCTCTGGTGTCCCTCAGGGCTAAATCCTGGGCCCCCTGCTCTTCAGCCTCTATCTTAACACTCTCCCCTCTGCCTGTTCTAGTAGGATCCTCCTCTATGCAGATGACACAGTGCTTTTCGCCTCAGATCCCAACCCCACCACACTACAGACCACCCTCCAACATGCATTTCATCAAGCTGAACATTGGTTCACTGCTCATAGACTTGTCCTGAACCTAAAAAGGACCAAGGCTATGCTCTTCTCACATCAACAAAGCAAAGCCAGTGGTGCTCCCCTCGTGATACTACCCAGCACACCACACCCATCGAGCAGGTTTCCTCCTACAAGTACCTGGATACCGCATTTGACTCGGCCCTTACCTTCCACTCCCACATCAGCGCCCTTTCTGCTGCCACCAAGGATCAGACTCCTATACCACCATAGAGATTGCCTCCCCCCTGAGGCTCTCAGGTTAGCAATCACCTCCTCCATCCTGCCTCTAGTAGACTATGGTCTGCCCATCTATGCTGCTGCTGACAATACTGCTCTTGCTAAAATCCAGCTCTCCATAAACAAGGCCTGCAGGCTCCTGACTGGCACCCCGAGGCACACTCACACCTGTCTGTTGTATTCCACTACCAATCTTGAGGAAAGACTTTGCTTCCAAACCTGCCTCCTAGTAAAAGACTATGCTCAGGCTCCCCCAGTGTTTCTGCCTCCCTCCACCAAGCCTTCCCCTCAGTATCCACCCGCAGCACTGTCAAGACCTCACTTCTAGTCCCCAGGGCCAGGACATCTGCAGCCCAGAGATCCTTCGGCTACAGAGCACCCACCTGGTTCAACTCCCTCCCAGCTTACATAGCTGACACCACTAAGCTAGGTTCTTTCAAGCTGCCCTCAGAGGCCACCTGCTTGACTCCCACTGCTGCAAATGTACATAATCCCCCCCTCTGGACAGTCGTCCACTGTCATGACATGGTCCTCTGACCACCTGCAGCCCTCATGAGAACATTATGGGCTTCCCTGTGACTCCTGATGTCTATTGCTTTTAGCTGTTGTATATTGTATATTGTTGAACTGCTTTGGTCTCTCCTGACGTGGTGCCTGTGTGCCTAAACTATGTATTGTATAATTTCTGCTACCAATGTATCTGCAGTGAATGATTGTCATAACTGTCTGCTCTCCGAGCTATTGTTTTTATGACCTGTTAACTGTATTGTCTTTGTCTTAGTCTCGGCGAGGTGCCTTTGTAAATGAGTCCCTGACTCAAAGGTCTGTAAATCCGATATTTTTAAATAAATAAATAAATAAATCAAAGGGAGGGCCATACACTACTAGATGTTGTAGCCCAGGTCTGATAAACATCAAGAGCTTCTCTTTCTCCCTTAGTAGTGGTACAAGTGTCCTAGAAAAGATGAGCGGGGTTTGGAGGGACAGATGGAGGGATTTACTATTGCAGACTGAAATCTGGCTTGTGTTATGTTTATATGTATTGTTACTGTGTCTCTTATCATTGTAAGAGTGCATTCTCAAGTTCTTTGGGTGAGAACAATGCAAAGCTGAGCAGATCTGGTACACAAAGGACTTAAGAAGGAACTCTTAGAACTATTATAAAACATCATGCTTAGCCAATCAGGATTGTTTATTTCTGAACATTCCAGGTACTCATATATATTCACATGTACCATATACTGATCTGTGTCTCTTACATGGCAATCAGATTTCTAAGAGGCACCCAAAGAAACAGCACAAAAAACCTATTGGAGCATCTAATTGGGCAGAGACTAAGGACAGGAGGAAACTATTGACTGCAAATGTGGTTGTAAGTGAAAGGGAAATGGGATCAAAGAGTTAAATTTATAAATATTTATACCCCAGAGGCTGGGGGGATAAGAAAAATGTTGTTGGGTAATTGGGGCATAACAGAGGCAGATCCAGTTTTGGGTTGAGTCCTACAGGATCTATCACAAAGTGGTGTATTGTCATGCCCAAAATCAAGGTGATATCCTTGATCATTCTCTTCCGCCACAGTGTGTTCAGCATCAATGGATTTTAGAGAATACTGTACCTATTGGTTGTACCTCTTGTGGACGTTGTATATATGACGCTTTTGCAATTCAAACCAAATCTCTTATACACCCCACCTCAGGGAGGAGTTTTGTCATTAGGAATCTTATCACAGGTGACATGAAGAGCGTTATTTATGTGGCAAATTGTATTGTGGAGCCTGTTATATAGGCAAGACAAGTCGACTTAAACTTCATGTGTGGAAACATATCAGAGATGTGGGGTGTAATTTGAAAAATGCTTTGGCAGCCCATATTAGGTTTGCTGGCAGCACACAGCCACACAATTGCAAATTGATGTGGATCGAACTTGTGTCCACGGGTCCAAGGGAAGGTAATTTGGACCAGCTCTTATTAAAAACAGAAGCTTTTTGGGCTGTTACTTTGGGTGCCTTTAAGATGCCTGGTCTTAATGAATGTTTTGAAGTATCCCCCTCCTTGTAATAATATTAGTACTTTTGAATCTGTGGGAATTGAACCTCTGTTTATGGGCCCAAAAGGAGGATATTCAAATTAGCTATCCTTTACATGAGGAGTGTTTTGTGCTGTTTCTTTGGTTGCCTCTTAGATGTTTGATTGAATGGATGTTATTAAATGTTACTCTTGCTATTATAACTTCTTGTCCCTCCGTATATTTATTTCCTCCATTCTAATATATTGTGATACATAGATTGTCATTATGATATCTAGATAGTACGGTATTATGTGTCCCTTTATATGCTTCCCTTATCATTAACACCTTGTCCTTTCGTTTTCACTTTAGTAACCATGTACAGTATTATAGAATGGATGTAATATCGGAAGCGCCCTGTGTGGAACCCAAGTTTTTCTTTCTTCTTTTTTTTTTTGTAATCAAAACTTTTTAATAAAAATGTTTTAACTTTATACATAACATTATGTAGTAAACAGAGCAAAAATACATAATACAGAAAGGTACACATTATAAAACACATATGTAAATTGATTGCAGGAAGTACTATTCCTAAAACAATTCAATGTAAATAATGATGGAAAATGGACTCAGTAAACTAAAATAACTAATTCAAACTATTTGTAAAGATTTAAACCATACAGAAAACATAACTTATACATTAATTTGTGAAAAGACAAAAGGAGAGGAGAAAAAAAAAACAAAAAAACTCTCTAGTAGTGACCATGGGGTCACGTTTGTAAATCAAGTAAAAGACGTTCCCAGATATCATAAAATTTATCTATTCCGTTTATGTTAAGGTAAGCTATTCTTTCATAACTAGCTCTTGTCATAAGGTCCTATAACCATTCTTTCAGACTAGGCACATCCATACTCTTCCAATGTCTTATTACAGCATTTTTGGCAGTAATCAAGGCAGTCAGTATCCACAGTTTTTGGGTAACTGAGCAATCAAAACTGGGTGCTGCATACAAGAGTAGCTACAGTATATGCTAACACCTTCTGCTAAGTTGGCTATTGCCAGGGGTATTTTGCTCCCTGCCCTTACTTATGGTGCCCCTATCTTTGTTGCAGCACAAAAGACTTCCCTCCATAATTTGGATGTTACGTATCACAACATATGTAGGTATGTCTCCTCATCTCCTCGCCTCACACACCGCTGCCAACTCTACAAGGACTTAAAATGGCTTCCTCCCTCGGCCCACAGGAAATATGCTTTGGGCTCACTCATTCCACTGATTCTATTCTTCGACAAAATACCCCATCCTCACTTGCTACACTGCTTGTCCCCCAAAACTCCTACTATTGTCTGCGATCGGCTGATAAATCTTTACTTCACATGCCCAGGTGTCATACGCTCAAAGGTGCTGTCGCTTTTCAGCATACTGCCCCTCGACTCTGGAATTCACTTTCCTTGGACCTACGGCTGACAAAGTCTCATCTCTGCATCAAACGTGAGATGAGGCGATACTTATCTCTGATTGACACCTGCACTTGTTTTGACCACACCTAACTTCCCTGGTCCCTGTCTTTTCCCTCTTTTCCTATATCCTGCTTCGTTTCTCTCTACTTCCTACCTAATGTTTTTTTCCTTTCCCTTTAACCTACCGTATCCTTCTACCTTTTGCCCTGGCCAAGTTTTTCTCAAGTCATGCCTAACTCTGCCCCCCTGTTTCTACTCTGCTTCTACTTGCCTTCTCTGGTTCTCTCTTCACCCTCACTTCTTCACTTCATGTTTTACTCTTTACTCTTCGAATGTTAGTGCAGACATGAATATTTGTAATCAATACAACTTCCCCTCTCTAACCTTGTTTTATTTTTTACTTTCCTGCCCTTGGATACATTGTTTTGCCTAATTCTTTTTCGGGTCATTTATGTAATATTGTTTAGCCCTTACGTAATGTTATTCCTTTATAATAACTGGTCAGCAATTTCTCTCAATGTACTGACCAGGTTGATATTTTCCATAACAACCGGCTGGTTGTTATGACATTCATGAGCCATGCCAGTCAAACTATGCTGCTGCCTCATTGGCCAACATTCTGTATGTGGGTGGGGCCAAACAGTCTCACAAACTGCTGGAGAAATATTGCTGGTCTGTTATTATAAAAAATAAAAGATGGGGAGGGTGTTTCATATGAGGATTTAATAGACACCCTCGTTGTGGGATGCTTTGATAAACCCGTAGCATTCCACAACTCGGGTGTGCATTAAATTCTCATATCAAACCCTTCTCCATCCATTATTCTCTATGTAATACTTGTTGGTATTGATTGTCACCCTCCTCTGTATGTACTTGAAATTGCTCCCATGAATTAACTGTCTGTTTATACTTGTTGTACTTTCCTGAGTCGTGCCTGAAAATAGTCAGTTTTGGCTAGCACACGCACCCGATTAACAAAAACTAAATAAATATTGGGTGCCAGAGCAAAATCCCAAGATAACCAGTTGTGCAGACAGATCAATCCAAATTTTAAGTACGTCTTCACATAGAGCCTTACTAGAACCCAAGTTTTTCTCACAGTGAAGATCCCAGACTTTTGAAAAGATGTCAGATCTCAATATTAAGAAATGGAACTGCAGTCCTTTTAATTTCTGTTCATATCATCTCCGCACGGGTGTTTGTAGTGAAAAGAAAATATGGGCACTTTCACAGACACCAGGCATCATGTATGTTAATAGTGCCTCTGGGAAACATTGGGGCTTTTAGAGTTAGATTACTTATATGTATTAGTGATAAGTTTATTATCTTTACTCATTGCGCGGGATTTATGATGACATCTTTTATGTCATAGGAGTTACACTATTTGTTGAGCCCTTTCACTCCAAGGAATTCGCCCTTGACAAAGCTCCGCTTGGGAACGAAACGCTGTCAGGTGTTGTACAGACTGCGGGGGCAGCACTGCGCCATTGCCTAGCGCATATTGCTGTTTAATGAGTATGGCTGTTAAATACATTATCCATCTGACTTTACTCTTTGGTTTCTTGTTTTATTTCAACTGCTTAGCATTAGGTGAGTGTGCAAGGCTTTTTTGAGTTCTGTTTTCCTTATTAGCCTTACACATCTCAGCCAGAGGGTGATCCCTTGTGTGGTTGCCTGAATTCCTCCCTACCCCTTCACTGCTTGGGGAGTGTGAATCATGGCTCCATGTAAGACGGTGCTCGCAGGTAGGAGCACAGGGGATCAGGTGTGCCAGAGGGGCTCCTGAGGGAAGTAGGGGCTGGAGACTAGAGGGGGACATAAACAGAGAGTACAGTAAAACTAATGGAACAACAGATAGTCTCTTCTTCAGGCATGCAAGAGATGGCTGGTCCATCAGCACAGTAGTAGCACTACCGCTCACAACACTGGTGACCTGGATTCAGGAATGAGCCTGAATCATTGGAGGACTGTCCAGAAGAGGAGGACTGAGCATCCTAGAGGACGATCTCCTCCCTGGAAAGGAAGGAGAGAGACTCATGTCACTGCATGACTGTCACCTGGGTGACCACAGCTGGTAGTGCATGCAGGGGTAGGATGTGACATGATTGGCAGAACCGGTGATGATGTCATACACTCCTATTGGCTCCAGCATGCGCATTCTAGGGGAGGGGCTGAAAATTGGAAAATCCCTCGACCGTCACAGCATGATGGCCTCACACGGAGCTCACAGACCCTGCAGCCACCAACCCAAGCTAGGCTCCCTGCACAGAAAGGAAGCATTTTCAGAGGGATCTGGGGCTAGCTGGAAGAGATCCACCATGGGTAAGGGATACCATAGGTGTGCAGCGGGGAGCACTGGTAACTCCTAGATGGATGGGAATGGGGCTATGTGGGGGGCCCGAGAAGGGGTGCCAAAGAAGCGGGCGGAGCAGGAGCACAAAGAGAAAAGCAAACCAAGAAAGACATGCAAGAGATACCCTTAAACAGCAGTGCACATTACTCTGAAAATGTTGTACCCATAGCATTTCATTGGATTAGAGTACCATTTTTCTCCAGTCTTGTAAGGTGCCCCTTTCTCCAATTTTGAGTCTGTTTTAGCACATATTTTACTGCAGACACCACAGTGCCCACTATCCAATCCTGACTAAGGTTTTCCCAAGACAATATCTTCTTTTTCCCGTAATACTATGTCATAACAAAGAAAAGCAAAAGCAGATTGCAGCTTCCATCTCCCAGTCTGAAGTGCGCCATGCCACGCTACCTTTACTCACTCTCAGAACGTAAATTAAGCAGGCACTCTGTTGGATCTCAGGGCTCATACTGTAAACGAGTAAAGCCTCATGCAGTGACAACATTACCTCTTTGCTTTAATTAGTGAAACCCTAACTGCTGCATCCCAGCATCCTGTTAGCATCCTATTAGCTTTCCCACTGCATTAATAAGAACTGTCACCCCTTGGTCCCTGTCCTCTTTTGAATGCTCCTCTGTGATCCCAGTGATGCAATTTACAGTCTGCGGATTTCTCTTCCCAATGTGTGTCACTTCACATTTTGGGGGTTTTAACTTGAATTGCCAATGCCCGGACCACTGCTCTGGTTTTTCCTCATTCCTTTTCTGTCTCTGTTTTCCACTGAGCTTTTTTCTCCCCAGTCTCATCTGGCAGGACCCTGCCCCAGCCTCATCTTCAACCTTCTCAGGGAATTGTAGCTTATCCACCATTTACCCAGGGCCACTATGTGGTGGGGGGCCAGCCATGTTGGACATGCAAAAACCTGCGAAGTGCAGGGGGATGCCAACCTTGAGCAGAAAACATATTCCTTTCAGCTCCTGGTTTTCCCCCTTGAGGTGCCGGAATGCAATGATGGGGCCACACATGCATGGGTTGGTTTGCATGCATGACAAGCATCCGGCGGTGGCCCCTTCAGTTGAGTTGTCGTTTAACTGCCGTCTCAAGACCCACTTGTTTTCTTTTGCTTTTCCGGATGGGGTTCTCTGATCTGGTACAATTAGCCCTGTCTTTTTATTCTGAGGTATTTATTGTTTTTCTTTATTATTTGTTTCATCACTGTTTTTATTATATGTGCAAGTTTTTATGTCTCTCACCTGTTTTTATTGTTAGGTGCCCAGAGCCTCTGGGATTGGGCACCATAGAAATAAAATTTGCCTCGTCTTGCCCTTGCCAGTCACATTCTGGTGCTCGCAGCTGTGCTGCCTACGTCTCCACCAGTCAGCAGTCATGCTGTAGGAGCAACATCCCCCCCCACCACCCGAAGAAGGAGAACTGCCCTTTGGAATGCTCAGTCCTTCCTCCCCTGGCCAGCCCTCAACAACCCACGCTTGCTCCCGATTGTAGGTTGCCGGCATTGAGAGCGGCAGTGTTACCACTGCGCTGATGCGCCCCCTTTCTACATCCCACTTCATACTGCCAATCCCTTCATCACTATCCACTCTCCTGCAGTGTTTTGTGTTTTCTACAAACAGACTAATTTACATTATAATCCCACCCTGATGTCGCCTATATATAGTACATGTTAAATGGTATTGTAAGCCCCCCATTCTGGGCTTACCTGATGTCGGCTGTGTTCCTGATCCTCTGCAACATCTCCCTCCCCCCCCCCAGTGGCTCCAGAAGGGTTCTGGACCCTGGATGGTCCCATCTGGTTTGCAGCTGCAGCCTCATTTTGTCTCGGTTCCTCAGCCCAAGGGCAGATGGGGGCCGAGGTCCGGGTGGTGTCCAGTGCCTCCGGGTATGTTTAAGAGGGAGGTTGGAATGATCCTGGGAGGAGCCAAAGCCTGGGCCAAGAGGATAAACAAGAAATATGGTGGCCTGGCCTTTACTGAGTATGTGCAGCCACCGGGATCGGAAATTTAAAGGAGCCAGGACTCCGTCTAAGTGTTTTAGCTGTGGCTACTGTTCAAATGTTTCCTCAGCTAGCCAGCCCGGTGGCACTGAGGGCTGAGGTGCTGGATGCCTTACCTCTTGCTATCCCAGTGACCAAGGTTCGGGAATGGATTCGGGTCATCAGGGTGCCAGCACTGGTGGGGTAGGAGCAGGATTGAGCGCTGAAAGGCAGCTCTCCTCTCCTGGGGTGGATGCCACCCCCCATAGTCCCAGTGCCACCAGGTGGCAGTCCGGTGATTAGCATAGGCAGAGGGGGCGACACGTAGGGAGGGTGCCTTGAGATGCAGCGTGCGCATGATTCCACATGCACATGCACACATCCGAGGCAGGAGATCGGGGAGAAAAATGAAAAGAAAAGCATAATAAAGTACCTATAGAAAAAAAAATGTTTCCCCGGCTCCAAGGCAGGCAGTAGAGACAGGAATTAGTAGAATAAAGCCTCCATGCTTAAGGGGGAATATTTTCTGCCCTCGAAAGGGCATAAGTATAAAACTTAAAGGGACTGCAGTTTGGGGAAAATTATAAATAAAGATGGCAGCTCCCACAGGACTACCGAACATAGGGGGCTGCTGGGATAAGGTGAAGGGACACCAAAAAAGTTGGGCAAGCAGCAGCCAATCAGAGTGGGACTGTAGTAAATCTATAAATGCTGCTGTTTTGCCCACCAAAAGGGGGATTCAAGTTGAATCTCAGTGTGAAAGGAGCTCAGGAGAGACTGCTAGAGGGCCTTTGAGCACTGTACCTGCCCGCCAGCCCCAACCGATAGTACCTCCCCAGTCTCTCTCAAGCCGCTGACAGCCTGCAGAGTCTGTGGGGAGCGGAGAGAGGGAGAGACTGGAGTTTGGCTACTGGACTAGAGAATTATGAAGTTCTACAGCCTATCAGCAGAGAGAGACAGAGAGTGCGAGCAGAGCTGCAGTGTGGGAGTACAGGCTGCAAGTGCCCAGCTGAAAGTGAAAAGCGCAGAAGTTTGGAGCAAGGACTGAGCCATTTTGTTTCCCCCTCCATGGGGTAAGTGTTGGAAGTTTTTCTGGGCTGCAAGTGAAAGACAGTGTGTGCTGAGGCAGAGACTGAGCAAGAGCCCGGTCACTTCTGAGCAGAGAGAACCCGAAGTGGGAGAGTGCTGGGATGAGAGACTGAAACAAAGCACAGCTACTACTTGTGCTGCTCCAAGGTGTGCAACAGAGGGGTCTGGGAACCACCCCTGCCTTGTCCCTAGACTGAAGACGTAGGAGACCAGCAGCAAAGACGGCGAGAGGCCTGCCTGGTGAACACTGTCTACAAAGGCCTCAGAGGTAAAGATAGGAAAGGCCAGGCAGGTGAAGATCAGCGTTCTTCAACTTCTTCTGTCAGCCCTGCGACTGTTGTGGTGCACCACCAACCTGATACCGCCTCAGTACAGTCAAGGTGGTTTGATGGAATCCCCTTTTGAACTGCTGAACTGTAAGTACTCCGAGCTGTGGCTTTGGGGAGTCTTTATTTAGCTAGCTAGATTGAAATCAGGGAGTTAGGTCCTGGGCTGGACTCTGGCAGAAAACTGCGCCCAGGCCTGAAAGCTAAAGCAAAGTTGTGTTCAAAAGTATTGGGCCCCAATGAGTGATCCCTGCATTGACATCACTACTGTGGTGGGGTGCCCACCAAAAAGGCAGTATACACCTGGGCAGCTGCCAAGGGAAAGATGGGTGCACCTGCAGGTTGGAGGTGGGGATTGTTTGGGGGAAGAATTTTTAACCATTGTTGCTGTTGCTGTTTTATCTCCCCTTGTTCCCCTACTCCCAGAATAAAATACTGTTATTGTTTATGTTAACTACTGTCATAGTGGATTATTGCAGAAAAAGTTTATTTATTAATTATTTATTTATTTGAATTTTGGTAACCGGTAGGCCCACTGAGACAAAATGTCCATTTTTCAGGGGCTACCTGGGGGAGGGTAAAAGGGGAGGTACAGAGAGACAATACATAACAGCAACAGATAAATGCACAATAACACTTTTACAATAGTCTGTAGAACACAAGAAATATACAAAATACAAGATGCATGTACAGTATTTACAAAATTATACAGAATAAGCAGGTACAGAGGGTAACGATTTACAATAGATAATTAAGGTGCAAGGGCACAGACTTTTATAGTTCATACAGTTGGTTTTACAGAGAAAACAGTAGATGCTGGTACAGAGGCAGAGAATTCAATAACACTGGATCACAGTTAAAATGAGAGTGGGGAATTGCATTGGGGGCAGTTTATGTATTTTCCCAGGGGGTGATAACCTGCAATTTGTCTACAGGTATTCCCTGCCATTTCCCTGGGTGGAGGCACCACATTACCCTTCCAACCTACCCCTGTACCCAGGCCAGACCCCTCGGAGGCATTTGCTATGTGGCCCTCAAGAACCCCGGAACAGCCAATGTGAGTCAGAAGGCTGTCACAGTATCATTCCCAGGACAAATGCCAGTAGTATTCCACTTGTGAGCCCCCCCCCCCCACCTCAACACCAGCACTGTGAAATAATACCAAGAAACAGCAAGTGGGACAGCAATAAGAGAACAGTCCTCAAACACTATTGCCCAAGGCAGCTGAACAATCTCCTGTTTGACTGGAATCCGAAAACTCTCTAAACTCAAAGGTGTACCCGCACTTGCAGGGACACATAAACTAAACATATCTTTCATACTATTGTAATTATATGAAGCCATGGCTGAAAATCTGATTGTCTCATTCTACCTACCTGGTTAAACAAATTAATGAAATAATCAGTAAATTTGCAATTCGGGGCTACTGTCTGAGTCCTCCCTGAGACTCAGTTCCCAATCCACCTAGTTATAGCCCTATCCCTACTGCTCAGTCTCAAACCTTAAAGGAAATTATTTTTACTGTTAAAATGGCAAGGATAAATCCAGAGACCTCACTGGACGAGAGTTATCACATGACCGTGCATTAAAATATTAATAATGCATGCTCAGAAACTGGACCTCATTATACAAAGGCTGGAAAACCTCATTGCCTGCAATGAGCCATTTTATAAGTGCAATAAGGCACTCTGGGGGTGTGCATTAAAGGATTAACAATGCACTTCCCACAGGTGCAAGGACACTCAGCCTTCGGCTTCATACATTACTACGCCCCCTGGGGTGTGCATCGTTATTCCTTTAATGTACACCCCAGTTCAGCTTACTGCTTACATTGTCAACTGCCCTTCCATTGTCCTTTCTATTCCAGTTATGTATTCTGATATGTTTTGAACATTTTTTTTTTGTATAATCATTTTTATTCAAGTTTTCCAAATATAATCCATTTTGAACATAGCTGATACATAGCATATATGGTGTCATCATATGGTGGTTTCTTTTACCATTATATAATCTCATTAACAATTAAGTAACTAACGCACCTCTACGGTTCACAAATCTTTAACTGTAGACACTTACGTCAGTTTGTTGTAGCTATATTAACTACTTTGATATGTAGTCATCCATGGGACAAATCAGACTTAACTCTTATCCTGTGTTCCATGCCGTGTGTCTATTTTAACCATTATTTAAGATACTCTAAAATACAAAAGTTAAATTAAGACATAAAAAAGGTAGTAATAAAAGAGCAAGATAAATACTAAAAATACACAACTATCTGTAAAACTGTGCATATTCCATTATGGCAGAGGTAAGGAGTAATTGTGTCCCTTGTGTTCTTGGGAAGTCGAGCATGTCCCTTGTATCTACGTGAAACATAGAAACATAGACTTTGACGGCAGATAAGGACCGCTAGGCCCATCTAGTCTGCCCATTTCCCTACCTACAGGATAGGCCGCAGATCCTAGTTAACCAACAGCCTATATCTTCCTGCCCCCACCAAGAATTCCCTTATGTCTGTCCCATGCATTCTTGAATTCTCCCACAGTTTTAGACCCACAACCTCCTCAGGAAGGCTGTTCCATGCGTCCACTACCCTCTCTGTGAAATAATACTTCCTCCACATTGCCCTGAACGCCCTCCTTCTATCTTTAAATTGTGTCCCCTTGTTCTTGCAAGTCTCTTTTTCTGAAAGATGCTACCCTCTTGGACTTTGTTGATTCCCTTGAGGTACTTGAAAGTTTCTATCATGTCCCCCTCTCCCTTCTTTCCTCAAGGGTATACATATTAAGCTCCTTTAGTCTCTCCTCATACGGCTTCTCTTGCAGACCCTGCACCATTTTAGTTGCCCTCCTCTGGACTGACTCTATCCTGTCTATGTCCTTGCGGAGATGGGGTCTCCAGAACTGGACACAGTATTCCAGATGGGGTCTCACCAACTGTCTGTACAGAGGGATAACAACTTCCTGTTTTCTGCTGCTGATGCCTCTCCCTATACATCCCAGTATACCCCCGGCCCTCCCTAATGCCTTCTCACATTGCTTGCTAAACTTAAGGTCATCTGATATGATTACCCCCAGGTCCCTTTCCTGTTTTGTTGTTGTTACTACCTCCCCACCCATTGTGTATTGTTCCGCTGGGTTCTTGTTTCCCAGGTGCATTATTTTGCACGTTTTTGCATTGAATCCTAGCTGCCATACGTCTGACCATTCCTCCAACCTTGCCAAGTCCCTTTTCATCCTTTCCACGCCTCCTTGTGTATATCAACCCTGTTGCAGATCTTTGTGTCATCTGCAAAAAGGCATACTTTTCCTTCCAGTCCCTCTGCAATGTCACTGATGAAGACATTAAAAAGGACTGGACCCAATACTGAACCCTGCGGTACCCCACTAGTAACTTCTTCTTCAGAGTGACCCATTTACAATTACCTTCTGTGTCCTGTTGTCTAGCCAATGTTTTACCCAGGCTACCACCCTGGGACCCACTCCCAGGCTGATTAATTTGACTAATAATCTTTGTGTGGGACTGTGTCAAATGCTTTTGCTAAAGTCTAGGTAGGCCATGTCCACAGCCCCTCCCTGGTCTACTACTTTGGTCACCCAGTCAAGAAATCTATTAGATTAGGTCTGACATGACCTTCCCGCTGTGAACCCATGCTGCCTTGGATCCTGTGCTCCACTGACCTCTAGGTACTCAACTATTCTTTCCTTCAGAGTGACTCCATCACTTTCCTACCACAGAGGTCAGACTGACAGGTCTGTGTTTCCTGCCTCTGTCTTGGTCCCACTTTGTGAAGGGAATCACATCCGCCTTCCTCCAGTCCTCGGTACCACACCATCCTCCCATGATTTATTAAAAGAGTAGCCAGTGGTTTCACTAGTTCCTTCCTTAATTCTTTTAGAATTCTGGGGTGAATTCCATCAGGACCCATTGCTTTGTCCACCTTCAGTTTTAGGAGTTCTTGCAAGAACCCTTTCTTCTGTGTGAAAGGACTGGGATCGACCCCCTATCAAGAGTGCTTCTGTTAATTGGATTAGGCACTTCCCCTCCTCTTTTGTGAATACTGAGCAGAAATATTCGTTCAATATTCCTGCTTTTTCACTGTCCCCTCTGCCCACCCACCGTTCATTCTATTCAGCCTCACTATCCCTCCCTTTGTCTTTCTACGCTCGCTGATGTACCTATAAAAGGTTTTATCCCCCTTCTTAACTGAGTTGGCTATCTTTTCCTCAGTTTGGGCCTTTGCTATTCTGACTTCCCTCCCTACTTCTTTCTGCCTTAACTGGTACAGCTCTCTGTCCTGCTCCTTCTGTGTTTCCTTATACTTACAGATGCTATCTTTTCTTCCTGACTTTCACAGCCACCTCTTGAGAACCATAGTGGCTTTTTCTTTCATTTTGATTTGTTTATTTGCTTCACACAAAGGCTTGTTGCCTCTGTGATGGCAGTTTGATAATTCCCCATTGTTGCTCCACACTCCTTCTAGCCTGTTTGCTAGTGCTTTTCTGAGGCACTCTCCCATCTTGCCAAAGTCAGCCCTCCTAAAGTCCAGTACCCTCACTTTTGTATGGCTTGACTCTGTAGCTGAGTTTACCGTGAACCACACTATTTGATGGTCACCTGTCCCAGATGGCAACCCACTTCTAGATCTGAGATCCTCTCACTGCCCCATTTGAGAGCACGAGGTCCAAGATTGCTCCCTCACAAGTGGGTTCAAAACTAGCTGTCTAATGCCTGCCACCTGTAGGGCGTCAAGAATGGCCCTGCTCTTGGATGTGGCTGCAGCAAATGTGCTCCAGTTAACATCTGGCATATTCAGGTCTCCCATCAACAGTATCTCCCCTTTCTCTGCCATTATAAGAATGCCTTCCATCATATCCTTGTCCATTCCTTCCCCCTGACATGGGGGTCTGTACACAACCCCTGTGCGGATTGTGGTGCCCTTTCCAGTCTCCAAGGTGACCCACAGTGCCTCCTCTCCTCCCTGTTTACTCTTTTGTTCAGTTGCTTTTATCCCTTCCTTTACATAGAGAGCTACTCCTCCCCCTATTCTCCCCTGCCTGTCTCTCCTGTAGGTTATGTACCCTGGTATATTAACATCCCAGTCATGGTTCTCTGTGTACCATGTTTCTGTGACTGCTACGATATCCAGGCATCCATCTTCCATTAAGGCCACCGGCTCAGGGAGCTTGTTGCCGAGACTACGGGCATTGGTACTCATTACCCTCCATTTCCTGATGGCCTTACCCCCTTTTGCCCCATCCCTGTCCTTCTTGCCTTTGTCACTTTCTCCATTTACCCCTGCCCTTCTCCCTATCGACACCTCCATGTTGGTGTTTCACACTTACTGCCGTGATTGTTTGGGGGACTAGGATTTTCCTGCTCCTTTCCAGTGCCTCCCCTTGGCTAGTTTAAAAGCTTGCCAATGAAGCATTTAAACCTATCACCTAGGATCCTGGTTCCCTCCCAGACAGATGCAGCCCATCATGCCAGTATAGGCTTGCATCACTCCAGGTGGACCCCAGTCCCCAATGAAGCCAAATCCCTGAGCTCCACACAGTTTTTCAACCACTGATTGAATCCCATGGTCACGGAACATCCTAGCCTCTCCTATGCCATAGATGGGTAGCACCTCCGAGAAGGTTACCGTGCGTGCACTTGACTAAGGCCCTCCCAATTCCACAAACTCTTCCTGCCTTCTCTAATCCCTTTCTTAGCCAGGTCATTTGTTCCTAGGTGGACAATGACATCCAGCTCCCTCCCTGTGCAGTTGCTCCGGCAATCCTGAGGATTCGCTCCCTGTCCCTCAAGCCATGGCGCCAGGCAGGCACCTTCCCTCCCTCTCCCCTTCCTTGTCCAGTTCTACCTTCCTAACAATGGAGTCCCCCACCAGGAGTTGTTTCCTTCCCCTGCAGGGTCCCCTGCCACCCTCCTGTGGGTCTCCTTTGTGGAGGTTACATAGATACATAGATACATAGACAGTGTCGGCAGATAAGGGCATATGGCCCACCCAGTCTGCCCATTTGAGCTTGTAAGTTCAGTTTGTTTTCCTAGAAGTCTGTTGTCCCTTACCCCTAACCTCAAGAATTCCTTTATGTCTATCCCATGCATTCTTAAATCCCGTGATTGTTTCAGCCCCCACCACTTCCTCTGGCAGGGTGTTCCACTTGTTCACCACCCGTTCTGTGAAGAAATTCTTTCTTATGTTTCCTCTGAATCGTCCTCCCTCCAACTTCATCCCATGCCCTCTAGTCCTGGAACATCTTTTTCGCTTAAAAATAGTGTTTTCCTGCACCCTGTTCCTCCCTGTAAGATACTTGTGTGTCTCTATCATATCCTCTCTCTCCCTCCTCTCCTCCAGGGAGTACATGTTCAGTTCCTTCAACCTGTCTTCATAGGACTTGTGATGCAATCCATGCACCATCTTTGTTGCCCTCCTCTGAACCTTCTCTACCCTGTCTATGTCCTTACGTAGGTATGGTCTCCAGAACCGTACACTGTACTCCAGGTGGGGCCTCACTAGTGTCTTGTATAGCAGAATTATGACCTCCCTTTTCCTGCTGGTGATGCCCCTGCCTATACATCCCAGCATCCCTATTTGCTTTACCTGCTGCCTTGTCACACTGTTTCCTACCTTGAGGTCATCAGAGATGATAACCCCAAGATCCCTTGCCTGCTTGGTGCATGCTATATCCTCACCCCCCAACTGATATATTGTGCCAGGGTTTTTGTGCCCCATGTGCATTATCTTGCACTTATTTGCATTGAATTTCAACTGCCAAACCCCTGACCATTCTTCAAGTGTCTGCAGGTCGCTTCTCATTCTGTCTACACCCTCTGGTGTGTCTACTCTGTTACAGAGCTTTGTGTCATCAGCGAACAGTGAAATTCTGCCTTCTAGGTCCTGCGCCATGTCACTGATGAAGATGTTGAATAGGACCGGTCCCAGCACTGATCCCTGTGGTACCCCACTGGTCACTCTTCCCTCTGTGGAGTGACAGCCATTTACCACCACCCTCTGTGTCCTGCCACCCAGCCAATTACCTACCCACCACACTACTGTCCTGCCCACACCCATATTCCCCAGTTTGTGTAATAGTCTTCTATGTGGCACAGTGTCAAAGGCCTTGCTGAAGTCCAGATAGGCCATGTCCACTGCCCTCCCCTGATCCACCTCCCTAGTCACCCAGTCAAAAAATTCAATGAGGTTGGTCTGACATGACCTCCCTAGTGAAACCATGCTGCCTTGGGTCCTGTAGTCCATTGACAACCAGATGTTCCACCAATCTTTCCTTCAGTAGTGCTTCCATGATCTTCCCCACTACCGAGGTGAGGCTGACTGGTCTGTAGTTCCCTGCTTCCTCTTTGTTCCCACTTTGTATAAGGGGACTACATCTGCTGTCCTCCAGTCTTGGGTACTTCCCTGTTTCCAGTGATTGGCTAAATAGGATAGCCAGAGGTTCAGCCACCACCTCTTAGTTCTTAAGGACCCTGGGTGCACCCCATCTGGCCCCATTGCTTTATCAACTCTTATTGCTTCCAGTTCCTTCAGGACCCTTTCGTGTAAAGGGACTTGTGTCCATTTCTGCACCATTCTCACCCCTTGTACTCCCTTCAGACCCATTACCCTCCTCTTCCTCAGTAAAGACTGAGCAGAAATACCTGTTCAGTATGTCAGCTTTACTGTTGTCATCCTCCACGCGGCCCCCATCCTCCCCCTTCAGTCTCACTATCCCTCCCTTTGTCTTTCTTTTTTCACTTATGTACCTGTAAAAGGTTTTGTCCCCTCTACCCACTGATTTTGCAATGTGTTCTTCTGTCTGAGCTTTGGCTTCCCTTACTGACCTCCCTGCCTCCCTTTGCTTCTCCTGGTACTTCTCCCTATCCCCTTCTGCCTGTGTCTTTTTGTATTCCCTGAATGCAATCTTTTTGGCTTTCACTTTCTTTGCTACCTCTTTGGAAAACCATAATGGTCTCCTCTTCCTTTTCCTCTTGCTAACCTGCTTAATACATAATTCTGTTGTTCTTGTAATCCCCATTTTAAATACTGCCCACTGTTCCTCAACCCCTGATTCCTGTCCCATTCCCCTTAATGCCTCTTTCAAGTATCTCCCCATTTTCCCAAAGTCTGCCCCCCTAAAATCCAGGATACGTGTTTTTGTGTGGTTTGGTTCTGCTCTTTCTGTGATTTCAAACCACAATGACTGGTGGTCACTGTTTCCCAGGTGCTCCCCCACTGTTACCCCATCACACTGTCCCTGTTTGTGAGCACAAGGTCCAGTATTGCCTTCTGCCGAGTTGGTTCCATGACCAGTTGCTTGAGGAAGGCACCCTGAAGGGAGTCCAGGATAAATCTGCTCCTAGTTGATGCTGCTGCTGGGATGCTCCAGTCCATGTCTGGAATATTGAAGTCTCCAACCAGTGCTACCTCACTCTTGTCTGCCATCCTTTGGATGGCTAGCATCAGCTCCCTATCTGTTTCTTCCTCCTGGGCTGGTGGTCTATAGACCACACCTGTGCGGATGGCTGTCCCCATTTTCCTTTCCAGCTTAACCCACAGTATCTCTCCCCCATTTTGTTCCTCCTGGATCTCTGTGGCCCTTATGTCATTTTCACATAGAGTGCCACTCCTCCTCCCTTCCTGCCTGCTCTGTCTCTTCTGAATATGTTGTAGCCAGGTATGGCCATCTCCCAGTCGTGGTTATCATTACACCAGGTTTCAGTGATGGCCACAATGTCCAGGTCTGACTGCACCATGACAGCCTCAGATTCCCAGCATCCTCCTTGGTCTCCACTGTGAGGTGCCTCCATAGAGGAACCACACTTTGCCAGAATGGCATGAGGAATTGTGGAGTACAACTGGAGGATGTGCCTCTGTTCCACCACCCTCACCCTCCCTGAGCCCACTGTGGTCCAACCGCTCCTCTTTCTTGGCAACCTCTGAGGCAACGGCAGTGGCACTGGTGGTCCCTGGATGGAAGAGTAGGTCCCACAAATCCTGGCCAACTCAGCCTGGAGATGAGCAACCTCCTCCCTCAGCCCAGAGAGGTGCCTGCAGATGGGACAACACCGCATCCTCCAGAACATCTCCCGGAAGACTGCTGCTCCACAGCCACTGAACTGCACCACTCCAGTCATGTCTCATTTCTGGCCCCTTAACTGTTTACAATCCTTACTCTTTCCTCTGTTTTTTTTTCTCTCTCTCCTTACTTTTTGCCTGTGTGCCCTTTAAGCTCCTGACTGTCCTGTTCTGAGACAAGAATATCCTATATTTCTCAGTAGACCACTTACTTGTTCAGAGGCAGACCTCCAGCAGCTAGAGGGGGCCGGAGAGCTCTCTTGCCCTTCTAGGATGGTAGGTCCTTGGTGGTTCTGTGATCACTCACTTCCTGCCCTAAACAGGAAGTTCATGTTGTCAGTCAAATCCTGTGCCTATAAAAATAGAACTAGCGTTGGCTGGGCGGGAGGGAAGGAGGGCAATATAGTCCCAGTAGAGAAGTTCAGTCACACAGCAGTCCTTTCTCCTGGTGTCTTCTGCCAAGCTATTAGCAGAATCTTTCTAAGGCAGTCTTTAAATGTAGCTTCCTTCTAGCTAAGCCACTCCCCCTACTTACCAGATCTTTCTATAGGTAATTTAAACCTCACAGCAGTTAAGTCCTTTCAGTCACCTGAGATTTACACCTAGATGACTTTTTAGTTACCCATTCAGTTCAGTTAATCCAAACACACACTTTTTTTTTGTTTTGTATGTTAGTTTTTTTTACCCTGAATTAAAGGTCCAAATACAAAAGTTCTTCTACTTTAATCCCAGCAGAGAAGTTCAGTCACACAGCAGTCCTTTCTCCTGGTGTCTTCTGCCAAGCTATTAGCTTGTATGCGTGTGTGTGTATATATATATATATATATATATATATATATATATATATTAATATTGTGTGTGTATATATATACACACACACACAAGGCACTGTACTGGGGTGTCTGGAATGTCCCAACACTGTATGCTTACTAAGTGTCAAGATTTAATAAAGTTGCATACATTATTCCTTACCCATCTAGTGTGTGTATTTTATTCTTAAACAAAGCATCCCTTCCATAACCTTTCTGACTCGGCTGGGGAAAGGGCACTAAGGAACTCCTCCCAGACGTCCACAAAGGCCTCCTCTCTACCCTTAAGAACCTATCCGAGGAGAGAGTCCTAATAGCCAAATCCTTCCATTGAGCAACCTTCGGGGTGAGGTTTGTTATCCATAAGTTCTGTATGCCCTGTCTGGCAATTATAAGAAGAATTCTAATCCACCTGGGGTAAAGACTCCATGTTTCCTCATCCTGATCAACCACCCCTAGCAGAAGGGAGCTTGCGGAGAGTTTCACTTTCTCACCCCCTCCCCCCATCTTTGCTAGTTCTCCCAACACATCCTTCCAATATTGTTGAATTCTCGGATACTCCCAATAATAATGAATTATTGTCCCTCTAGCCTTCCCACACTTCCTGCACATGGGGGATATCCCTGGATTAAAATTGTGTATAATGCTAGGTGGGCAGTATAGTCTATGTAAAAACTTATATTGAAGCTCTTTAAATTTGTTACATAAGCGCAAGCCCATGTGGGTATTCAGAATCATATTCCAGTTTTCTTTTGAAATCTCTAATTGTAGGTCCCGTTCCCAATTTTGTTTCACTCTTTGTGTCTCCCCTTGGAAGTGGGATCTATCAAGCTGTGCTATCCTCCCAATAAATCCCTTCTCATTGTATTTCGCTCTCATAATTAGTCTCTCCAGTTCCCACATGGAAGGTTCAATGTCTGCTGTCCTAGTCAAGTTCTTCCAATAGTTCCTAACTTGGAAGTATCGGAATAGATGAGACGAGGGAATATCTACTGTTTTTTGGATGGCCTGAAATGCAAGTAGTTCCCCCCTTTCTACTAGATCCCCCATGCATCGGATCCCCTTTTTCTGCATTCTGCAAACCTTTTGTCTTCAAACTCTGGTATGAATGCTGGGTTATTAGCAATCAGTACAAGTAGGGTATGTGTATGGTCCATATTCTGTCTCTGTTACATCTCTCTCCATGCCTCCAAAGTGGCCACAACCATGGGGTTTGGGTTCGGCAAGGCCTTACAGGCTTTTAGACCTTTCTCTCCCAAATACCCCGAGAGTCTTCCTGGGCAATTCTTTTCTTCTAAATCTAGCCAATTTGCTGCTTCTCCTCTATTAACCCAGTTATGAATATATCTTATTTGTGTAGCCAAGAAATACCCTTTGATATCTGGGAAATTTAGTCCCCCCTTTGTAGTATCAGCTTTTAACCTATTTAGGCCAATCCTTGGCCTTTTGCCCTGCCAAATGAAATCAGTAAATTTCTGATACAGTCATTTTAAGTCTAATTTATCTAAGGCCCAAGGTAACATTTGTATTATATCTAGGATTCTGGGTAAGACATTCATTTTCAGTAAATTGATCCGACCCATACATGGAATGAGTAGTGCTCTCCATCTCTGCAAGTCCTTGGATATTGTATCTATGATGGCTTGTAATTTCTCTTATATAATCCCTATGGTCCCTTCCCACCTTTATGCCTAAATAAGTAAAAGCATCTTGCACTGGCTTCAGTCCCCATGATTTTCCCTTGCCGGTCCCAAGTCTCCCTAAATACATTATTTCTGATTTATTTATGTTAAGCTTATATCCAGAGAACTTAGCAAAGTCTTCTATTATTTTTAATATAGGTGGGATCGACAGTTCGGATTGTATCACTGACAGGAGAATATCATCTGCATATTGAGCAATAATACGAGTACAACCCATCCCACCGGGTATACCCTGTATTCTAGGATCCGCTCTAATTTTGACCGCTAGTGGCTCTATAGCCATTGCAAACAGTAGGGGGAGAGAGGGCACCCTTGCCGCATTCCCCTTTCCAAAGAGAACACCTCAGATACCAACCCATTCACGAGGACTCTAGCAGTGGGTGTTTTATAAAAGGTGCTCAACAATTGAATAAAATTCTCCCTGACCCCAAATCTGGCTAGGATTTTCATTAAGTATTCTCGTTCAATCCTGTCAAATGCCTTCTTGGCATCCATTGACATAACACATGCCTGTGCCTTTTTCCATTTTTGGCCCAATGAACAATATTTAGTAATCTTCTGATGTTATGATAAGTCATTCTACCCTTTATGAAACCAGTTTGATCCGTATGTATAATATATGGTAAGATTTCCTCCAGCGGAAGTACTATTACCTTAGTTATGATCTTACAATCATAATTTAGTAATGAGATGGGTCGGTATGAGGCACACTCCATTTCATCCTTGTTTGGTTTGGGAATAAGGCAAAGGCTAGCTTTACAGCACATCCTGGGTAGCCCTCTCCCCAACCTCACCTTCTCCAGCACATCTCTAAGAGTCTCAGCTATTTCTTCCCTAAGTTCTTTATAGTATTCGCTTCCAAAGCCATCTGGGCCTGCAGCTTTACCTCTCTTAAATGTCCCTATGGCCTTTATTATCTCCTCTGTTGCAATTTTATTTCCCAGTCTAGTCCTCTGAGTTTCGTACATCTGTGGGAGGTTCATCCCTTCCAGAAAGCTATCCATATCCTTACCCATATTATTATATTCGGCTTTGTACAGTGTTTCATACAACTGTTTAAATCGTATCATTATCTCACGATCCCCCGTATTAGCTTACCTTTATTATCTCTAATAGCTATTATTCTTTTCATAGTTTTACCTCCTCTCATCAGTTTCACTAATAGCGGATCAGGTTTATTCCCCCACTCCAATCTTCTGTTGTGCAAAAAACAGTTGTCCCCTTGCCTCCTCCGTCACATTTGAATTTAGGGCATCTCTCATTAGCAGCACTTCTCTCTGACTTCTATGATCCCCTGTTTGCCTTACTACCCTTTCTAACATCTTGATCTTTCTTCTAGTTCACGTTGTTTTTTTTTACGGTTAATCTTTGCCACATAGCCTATGATAACTCCCCTCATAAACGCTCTGCCCGCTTCCCAGTATGCGCCCACTGATTCTACTGACCCTTTATTTCTGGCCTCATATTCCTTCCATTGTGCCTGGAGGAATTCCCTAAATTTCTGTTTGACTAGCAAATATGATGGGAATCTCCAATTCCCCTTCCCCCCTTCCCAGCAGTCCAGAACCAGGTCCACCCGAATCATAGCATGGTTCGACAAAAAGACTGGACTGTGGGATACTTTTGTGACTCTAGAGAATAAGTCCCTGGGCATGAGTATGTAATCTAACCTGGACCATGTGTCATGAGGGCTCAAGTAGAATGTATACTCTCGGGCACCTGGATTTGCTTCCCTCCAAGTGTCCACCAGGTCCAGGTCCCTTAAACCTTGTTGCCACTGTTTAACTAAGAAAGTATCCCTGGCTCTTTTACTTGAGTAATCTAGGTTTGAATCTAGAACACAGTTAAGGTCCCCTGCCAAAATAAGGTTAGGGAACTGTTCTTTAATTAGCAGGTCTACCATATTCTGGTAGAATTCTGTGTGAGGTATAGCTGGTGCATAAATGTACCCAACGTAATCTCTCTCTCCCCTGCACCCTCCCCACCACAAACACATATCTTCCTTCCATTGAATCTCTGACTGTATGAATATGTTCAAAGGGTAGGTTCTTCTTCAGGAGAATTGCCACTCCCCTTTTATGAGAACTGTATGAGGATGCATGGCAAGCCCCAACCCATCCTCCGACCAACTTCCCATGCTCCTTATGTGTCAGATACGTTTCTTGTAGCATTGCCACCATTGTATTCTGTCGTTTAAGTGCTACCAACATTTTAGCCCTCTTGGCAGGAGATGTGAATCCTTTTACATTCCAAGATATTACTGTATATTACAGAGTTGTGGCTTAGCCATGATCCCCCAAATCCTATCCATTTCTGTCCCACATATCCACACTTACTAGGAACACATTGCTTCACTCCCTGTACCTCTATATATTGTTCGTCATTTAACTTTGCACAGTAAAGAAACAAAAAAGGTCTCCCCGACAATTGGATGAAAACCCCAAACAGTAATTATCCTGGGCAAACATCAAGCCCAACTATTGTTTGTTTATTTATTTATTTAGCTTTTGCTAACCAGGTAAGTACACTAGACAAGACGATTGCCTATTTTCAGGTACGACCCAGGAGAGTACAGTAAATTACATACTTACATACATGGTACATGATTAGGAAAAAAATTACAAGTCACAGGACAACATGGTACAGAGTTAGGAAAAGCTGACATGTCACATGAGAACCACATAATGCAGAATACACAAAGTACAGGTCTTGTGAGGCATATTTCAGTTGTCATAAACACAAACAGTGTAACAGTATGTGCTAAATTAGGAGCAGTACAAAGGCACGGATTGAGAGCCAGCAGGTACATTACTATAAACATAAGGACCACTGTTATGCATAAGGACTGAGTACGATAAATATGTCATGGGGATTTTGGGCAGCCACAGGCCGATGAGAGTTTGAGATGGTTCCATAGAGAGGAACGCAGGCAGCCCTGTGATGGGGTAACACGGACCTGGATGAGGAAGGTGTTCCATAGTTTGGGGGCACACGCTGCAAAATCCCTTCCATCCATTTAAGTCCAAGTCACAGGTACCTTGAGTGTAGCAGACCCCTGAGACCTAAGGTGGTAGGAAGATGGAACCATCTGGGCAAGCAAACTCGCCACCCCTGAGGGGGTGCCAGTGCTAAGGACCTTTCCTATGAAGCAACCAAGGACAAAGTCAATGTGCTTTGAGGGAGAGAGCCAGTTTCGCTTGCTATAGAGATCACAATGGTGAGTGAGCTGGGGGGCAGACATTGTTGTAGGCAGTCGATCACCTAGAGAGATGGGCTTTGGTGGTCCAGGCAAACAGAAGGAGCCCATAACACAGCGAGGGGAGAAGCACACCTCTGGCCAGAGCAATACGTGCAGCCAGAGTGAAGTTATTTTTAGCTCTGTAGGCCAGATCCAGTTTACAGTTGACAGTTTTGCATGTCTCCTGGAAGTGGCGGCCAAGGTCAAGCTGCTGGTCCAACGTTGCTCCAAGGTACCTGAAGTTGTCCGTGATTGGGATTGGGACACCACCATTTCCAGAGACACAGAACGGCACAGGGGAGGCCTTAATCTTAGCCAGGGACCCAAAGAGCATGGCCTGGGTCTTTTTTAGATTAAGGACCAGCTTATGGATCTGAATCCATGTCTGAATATTACTTAGGTCATCACTCAGGTGGCTATTAATGACCCCCACCTCTGTGGAGTGAGACAGGATGACCAGATCATCTGCATAGAGGATTGGTTTGCAGTGAGCAGTGGCTGCGGGGAGATTATTAATGAAAATGGAGAAGAGCAGGGGTCCAAGAATGGAGCCTTGAGGGACCCCCATAGTTACTGGGATGGGACCCAGGAGCTCTTTGCCATATTTAACCCACAGCATTCTACCATGTAGGTAGTTGGAGAACCAACTGAGGGCTGCAGAGGATAGGCCAATTTATCTTAGCTGAGTTGATAGCATGACATGATCAACCAGGTCGAAGGCCTTAGAGAGGTCTATAAAGATAGCCCCCAAAAGTTTGCCTGGGTCCATGGCCTCCCTAATCCAAGATGAGACAGTGACAAGGGCTAAGGATATGCCATGCCCCTTCCTGAGTCCATGCTGTACAGGAGACAGTATATCATGTGAATGTAAGTACTCTGTGAGTTGCCCTGCCACAACTTTCTCCAAGAGTTTACTGGCCACGGATAGGATGGATATAGGGCGATAGTTCTCTGTCAGTTTTGGGTTTCCCTGTATAAGGACTGGGACCACCCTGGTGACCTTCCATATGTCTGAGATAACACCAGTTGACAGGGACATGTTGAAGGTGTGTGCCACCAGAGGGGCAAGCTGGAGGCACCAAGGCTGAGAAGCTTTGGTTCCAAGCCATCTTGGCCAGCACTAGAGAAGGGGAGAGTCCAGAGCAGTCTCCTTATCTCTTGCACCACCACTCGCCTTGAAATGAAAAGGCGGCTACAGTATGTGTGCTGTACAATTGTCGCTGACACTACGCCCATTGGGGAATGTAGAGGTGAAATCAGATCAGAGAAATTATGATTAAAGGTGTTGGCAATGGTTTCTGAGTTGTTGCAGCTGGATCCATCAGTTGTCATGTCAGTGGTCTCCGTACTCAGAGTACCACTCACTATATGTTTAATATTCCTCCAGAACCTCCTTGGGTCCCTAGCAGAGTTCAGTAATGCAGTTTTGCAAAACTCACTTTTGGCTACCCTTATGTTCCTTTTACACTCATTTCTGAGTTTCCTGGACTTTTGAAAGATAGCCTGATCAACCATGGCCTTAAAGTTGGCCCAGCACTTATCTCTCGCTTTCGGGAGGCTGCCATGAAGCCATTTTGTAGCCGTTCCCCTGACCCTCCATCTGATGAGGGGGGGCCTGCTTCTCCTGCAGGGCCCTTAGAGAGATGAGGAAGTGACTGACAGCAGATGTGGAGTTCTAAACATTCCACACTGCCGACCAGTCAGTGTACTTAATATCATTATGGAAGGAGGTCAGATCGAACCTTGAGTAGTCTCTGATCTGGATAATTTTATGCAGTATTTTCAGGATTGGGATTCTTCAAACACAGTACACTGGGGAGTGGTCAGAGATTGAGTCAGGCAGTAAACAGTGATGCAATCTGCAAGTCAAAACTGTTTATTGAGTATAATAGTATGCCAAGAATCAGAAGAAATTTTCCCCCCCCATATGTTAGAGCCCCCAATGCCCCCTTCCTCTGCACCCTTTTTAATTCTCTTATTTTCCCCAGCTACAACTTCTCATTCCTGTTTTCTTACTCCTTCTCGAATTATCTTTTCCGTCCTATCTATTCTTTAAATTTGCATGCCTCCCCACCCCCTCATCTTCGTTCCTTCTTCTTTTTCCCACAAAAATGCTTTTGTTTATCCCCCCATCTCTTCCCGCAGACGTTGCTTGTCACATTTGACAAGCAGCCACTAACATGCCAGCATATGCCTCTGTATAGTTCTACCTTCCCCCCCAGCTCCATATTAGGAAGCAAGCCTGCCCATCCCCCAGTCTTAATACCCACCACCGAGCCCTTCACAGATACGCAACAGAACTCTCGGTCAGTTCTTGTCCCAGTGGTTATGACATATGCCTTTCACCATTCCCCCCCCCCTTCAGAGGGGAGGAAGGTGTATACTAGTGGCACGAGGTGAGAAGAGCCAAAAAAACACTCATGGTGAACACTGCAGAATAAATTCAAAGGCTCCCCTCTCCCCGCACTTCCTTTGCCTCTGAGAGACTCCAACCATGTGTTTGTAGAGCCCCAAGCCGAGACTTCGCCACTGAGTAGATGCGCAGGCAGACCCCCTTCCCCATGTGCCAGGGTTCCAAAGCTGCTAAATGGCTAAAAGAGGCAGAAAATCATATTTGGAAATGCAGTACATACAAGTCATCACTGCTTATGTTTTTTGTCCCATTCTTCAATAAAACTGCCCAGCTTGTCAGGATCCCAAAAGGAAAAAGTAGCCCCTTCCAGTTTCACCTTCATGACTGCTCGATACGTCATGAAAAATTTGATTTCTCTCTCACGTAGTCGATCCATGCATGGGTTAAACAGCTGCCTCTTTTTTTGGATGAGGGTCGAAATATCTTGATGAATCGTAAGACGATGGCCTTCAAATTTTAAATTCTTAATGCTTCGATATGCTGCAAGAATCGCCTGTCTGTCTGGGTAATGGTGAAGGCGGAAAATAACTTGTCTAGGCGGTTGGTCTCCTGGTGGCCTGGGGCAAGTGCTCTATGGGCCCTTTCTATTTTTAAGCCCTTCAGTTTGTTTTGCTTTTGGAGCAGCTTAGGGAGTGTTTTTACAGAATTCCATTAAGTTGCCCTTTTCTGCCCCCTCCGGTAAACCTCTAATTCTAAGGTTGTTATGCCAACTATAGTTCTCCTGATAGTCGAGAGCTTCTCGTAGCTCTTCTGATTCTTGCTCCATTTTTAATAGTTTTGCAGAATTTGGCCTGGATTGGTCTTCCAAGTCTGAGATTTGCTGCTCGACTTCGGTCAGCCTCCCCGAATATTGTTTGAGCTCTGCGGTTAGATCCAAGAGCGATCTGTCTACTCTGTCCCAGCGCGGTTGTAAATCCTCCACCACCTGCTCCGAAACTGCCTTACTTATCACTGTGAGCTCGGACGCTGAGAAGGAGATTGGGCCCGAACCATGTGCTTGGATCTCCGGAGGATTTTTCATTTGGTTTTTAACCCCTTGCCTCAATGCTTTCCCTGGTGTCAGGTACTCTTCCATGTTGGCAATCTCTCTGGAGTTTAATTCGTGAGTTTGAGGAGTTTTGTAGCTAGTAAAAATATATATTTTATCGGTGCGGTGCAGAGCTCCGGAGGTGTGTGTCTTTTCTCTTTAGCAGCTCATTAGCGCCCCCTTGAGCAATGTTTGATAAATAATCTAGCTTTGGATTGCCCTCTGATCTACACAGAGTTCACTCTCCTGAGCAGCTGCTGCTCTTTCATTTCATATTTCTAAGATTTTCCATGACATCAATCGCACCATTTCTTGCTATTCACTTGGATGGCCTATGTACTTGTGGGATCAAATGGTGTCCAGCACACGGTCAGGATTGTAGAAATCAAACTTCAATTTATTCATACAGCAGGAAAAATAAACAGACTGAAGGCGGAAAAATAAAATAACACTAAGCAAAATGAAATAAAAATGCAATTCTACAGTTACATTCACTGAAGAAAGGCATCGCTAGAAACTGGCTAGACAACTGGTAGGCTTGCCTCCCTACCACACACTGACATAATACACTCTTTTGCACTCAATATATACTGTGGTCAGATCACACGGTGCAGGAAAACTCCTCCCTACACAGAATGAATCTAACTTTTTAACAGCTGATTTATTTAAGGGACTTGAACAAGGGAGGGGTGTAATCAGGTTAATTTGCTTAAAGGCTGTATCAATCAGTTATGCATGCACTTCGGGGTCCATAAACAGTCACACACTCTGGGTACCCAGATGGAGAATGGTAGGCTAGCCAGGAATGTTGCAGCTGGATGGGGCCCTGTGATGGAAGAAAACAACATGCACAACACACACTATTTGTAATCCATCTGGAGCCGGAGGGCTCAGTTCGTGAAAAGAAAACAAGACAATCAGATGACGCACTTTTAGATTAGGCTGTTGTTGCAGGGAGCTACCCTGATGATTACTCACGATACCCAAGACTGGACACAGGCCGGACAAAAATCAAGACAGCAGGTGGTTAATCTGGAGAGCCAGGAGAAGCAGGGCCCACACGAATCACCAAAGCGTCATTCCTGTTCAAGAGTGGAGCAGGGGGCTGATCCCCAGGCAGGTCGCTCATCGATGGTTTTCTCTGTGCAGTGGGTAGTCTGGCTGGGCCAGTGTGGCAAGGCCCCAGCCAAATGGAGACAAATTTGGATACAGTCCGTTTGGGGCTGGATACAGCTTCCAGCAAGTAGAACACAGTTCACACAGTGGGGAACCAAATCACGACCCACTAACAACTCATAGCACATTTACATGTAAGGAAATTCTACTGTACCAGGCAAACCGCTCTCCAGTCATGATCACAAAATCTCTGCACAAACCGGGGATTCAAAAGCAGCTGGGAATCCCGACAAGCCAATCGCATTCAGCAAAATCTTCATTCTTCTTCAGGTATGAGCCTGGTAAAAATTCAGTGGCTAACTTCGTTCTGACAAACTTGGACTTAGTCCAAAATAATTCTCTTCTCTCCCTCTCAGGGGCTGCAGGCAGACATGCAGGACACAACTCAGGCCTTTCCACAGTTCTCCCACGTGAAACTACTCATACGGCTGCTTGACTGTCTCAAGCTGTTGCTCATTCAGCTCCCAACTGAGATCTGACTCAACTGCCAGCCAGCCTGGGACTTTCCCCAGAATCCCAAATGTTTGGTTGGCTGATTTGTCTGTCAGTCACAACAAAGGCTCCCCCTTCAAGTGGAAAAAGACACCAAAAGCCCAAAACTACAATTCCTACAGATTTTGACTCCAGACATCTCCTGTAGTCCGGCTCCATTTTAGGTCCCACCAGAACTGATTGGTCCAATTCGCAGTCCAGGACCAAGATAGTGGAGATAAACAAAACAGTCCTTGCTGCAAAGAAGGCAGGTTAGACAAACTACATTATCATTATCGCTTTAAATGATTTTCAGCAAATAGTTATATCTTTCAGCAGAGCTCCCTCTCAGATTACTTATGACCGCAATCTAGGCAGCTCTTAAAGAGACAGGAGACAGTACACAGAGGCTATACAGGCACTCTCTGGCAATCACATTTAAACTGCTAAAATGCAGGACACCAGTCTATCAGTGAGCATTTAGGCAAGCTCAAGAAAGACTTTTTGGGAACCCCCATTAGTAGGGGGTTACAATAAAAAAAATAATGGCTGGGTAGGGGGTTAAAATGAGAATTTTACACACACTCTGAGGTGTGGGATGCCACATAAACCCCAAGAGCGAAGCTCCAGTGATTTATAAAGGCATCCCACATCAAAGGGGATGGGTGTAAAATTTGAGTTTTACACACCTACCCAGCCTTCATTTTATACAACTGCTGAGGAGTGTTTTTTCCCCACAGCAATTGTATAAAATAAAAGACACATCTGTTGTCAGCTGGGTCCGATCTGGAGAAAGTGTGATCCAGGGGTTTGAAGCTTCCCTTTTTTTTTTTTTTATTTAAATTCACTTATTTAGTAGATGCAATCCATAAAACATCCAGTTACTCTTTTTTTTTTTGTATTTAAAGCAGCAGTACTACCTATCCAGGAAGTTATCAATTTCCATTTTCTGTAGATCTACAAAAAATACGGTGCCTGGCTGTCTGCCTATCTTTTACTGCTGCTGTCAACATGGCAGGAGGCAGAAATGTTAACAAAAACAAAGGACAACTAAGCAGATTATGAGGTGATAGTACAATGCCGGTGGAAAAGAGCACCAGGGACATGCTCAACAGAGCACAGGGAATAAACTGTTGAAAAAGGGCAATTTTCTTTACATAGTACTGCTGCTTTAACTTAACGCTGAGTGCGAGTTGCAGTAAAGTGTCTGGCGGTAAGTTATGGTGCTGGCGGCTGAAGAAGGATAGACTGAAGGCTTGCACATGCATGGAGCGTGGGAAACCGGGCACTTGTTTGCCGTTACAAACTAGTAATTATAAAGCAGTCTCAGACTGTCCACCAATCATACCAGAGAACCACTTTATCTCTTCCTGGGGGCTATGCAGTAAGGGGTGCAGGGTACACATGAGATGCACGTACTCAGCCCATGTAGCTTCACACCAGCGGACAGGCACATGATGCCAGGCATGCACAATCACTGGCCACTGCAAAGCGCCGCTGATGCATGGGGGGTGGATCAGTGGACAGAGATGGGTATCCAATCAAATGCCCATCCTGGTCCACTAGACTCCCCTGCCCCATGCCGAGGAGGGGAGTGTGAGACAGTGCATCTGCTGAGATTTACAATAGTCGAGCGAGTGCCCAAATGACCACTCCCACCCCTCTCTGCCTGAGCAGATGGCTGGGGTGGCATGGTAGGGGTCTCTACATCTTTCCACAGCTAGCAGTGGTGCTCTGAGGGGGACATGCAACAGATACTGCAGGGTCCCCGATGCTGTATCTTGTGCCCCCCTCATCCAGCACTACGCACCTTTGTGAATGTCATGAAATGCCTTCCTGGACTGTCCACATGGGGACTGAGTTTGAAAGTGGCATGCAACCCTTTCTTGAATGCTGCTGGGGTCCACAGAACCGCTAGTACGTGGCTTTCACACAGGGCTGCCTACACACTGTGGATCCATCGTTAGTGGGCAGTTACATTTTTTGTGTATAGACCCTAGTCAGTGTTGGCTAAGTTACTTTTTTTTTTTGTCTTTGGTAAGTGAGTAAGGCCCACTAGGCACAAGTGCCTGTATTCAGGGGCAACCTGGGAGCACTGGGGCGGTTAAGTGACTTGCTCAGAGTCACACAGTATGCAAGTGGAGGTTGTGAGAATCAAACTCTGGTCTGGTCTGCTGGATGTACCAAGCTCGCTCATGCCTCATTCCTCTAACCTCTAGGCTATACTGCCAGCCCAAAGTAAAAAGTTATCAGTTACAGTTACTTTCAAATAAATGTAATCAGTTGCAGTTACTTATTACTCTTATATAAAAAGTAATTGGTAACTGTAATGCATATTACTTTTCATATTACTTTATATTACTTTTGATAACATGGGTATCTTTATTCATCGAACAAAGCTATGTGCTCATGAAACCCCAAGAAGTGTATAAAAGATTCTAAAGACAATTAATATGTTAATTTATAACACAGTACCCATCTGACATTGCCAGCCACAGCAATCCCTTTACATTTCCATAAATAAGAGTTCTATTAAAAAACACTCAAACACACTCCCTGGGGGCATGGCCAGCAGCTGAGCTGTGAACAGCTTTCCTGTACAGCTCTACAGACTAGCACAGTTAAGAGATTAAAAAACATGTCTAGGGACATGGATATGTTGTTCATCCACACTTATTGGCAGGTTCCTTGCCGCTTTAAATCTTGCCGGAAGGTCTTCAAGCTGGCTCCTCCCACCCACCCGGGTGGTAAAACCCTCGGCTCCGCCCCATGATGCCAGATCTTCCTTACCGCTTGGAAGCTCAGGTTCCTCCTTAACGCTGCTAAGCATTAAGACTGGTTCCTAATTTTTGAAAAGTTCGAAATTAAAAAGTTTTTGCTAAAAGACTTGGTCTTCTTCTCCCTGCGGCTGCGATGGACCGTCGACTCCTGGTTTGGAGGTGCCCTTGCGGGCAGAAGATGTCTGGGAGCGGATCCGCACTCCCGTGCATCTACTGCCTTGGCCTTGAGCACGACCCGCAGGCCTGCGACTTGTGCTTTTCCCTTTCGGCCTACGTCCCTGAAGACCGTGCTGCCCGATTACAACTGGGGCGCCCCAAGAAAAGAATTTCACCGGTGAAATCTGCAGAGGCCTGACATGTGTCCAAGGGCGGGCGGCTCTCGGCGGATCAGCTAGAGCATATGATCGCCCTCGAAGAGGAGGCGGCGCGGGCCACTTCTACCTCGGCTGCGGCTTTTGTCCCGCTCTCTCGGTGCCTCGTACTCGGCTTCTTTTAAGGAGCTTTGTCTGACCTTCTCGACCAAAGGTGAGGGTCCAACTTCTTCGGGACCTTTTTCCAGGTCCAAAAAGAGCAAAAGTAAGTCTCTCCATCGAAAGATCCCCCTTCCCTTGTCGACAGTCGACTTCGGTCGACCCCTCAGCTTTGGCCACTGGCTTCACGGTGTCCCCGTCAGGCCAGTTGACCGAGACTCCTGTCGACGCGGTCGAGATTTTTCTCAACCCGTTAGACGGGTTGTCGGCTGGAGAAGTTGAGAATCCTCTCCGTTCCCCGTGGGAGTTGAGGATCCCGCTGCTCGCCTGTGCCTCCGTTCCGAGCCTCGTGGGATCGTCCGAGCCGAGGGAGTGCCGATCGACACTTCTTCTCGCCTTTCCTGGCCTGTCGAGACTCTCTCGGTCCGTCTCGACATCCTCGCGAGTCCAACCGATCCCGCCACCATAGGCAGTCTCCATCTCGCATCAGGCGAAGCGGCGCCTGCCGCTTCTTCCTCTTCCTCGATGAGGGAGGCTTCGCGCAGTTGGCGCCGGAGGTACAGAGGAACTTATGTGGCAACAGCTCTTTTGACCGAATAAGCAGACCCAGTCGCCTTTCCCCGCCATTAAGTGGTTGTCACCGAGCAGCCAGAACAACCCTCGCGTAGTCGAGGAGCCTGTTCTCAGGCCGGTTGTTCGGCCAATTCCAGCTGCCCCACCGATTCTGGTGGAACCTCCGCCTCCACAGCCATTAGTTGGGGCTCCCAACTATATCTCGGGTCGACTTTGGGTTTGCGCATAGCTGTCTGTCACCCTCACTCCCGATAAACCTCGGCAGGTGGAGGGTGGCTCAGGGCCGAGGCAGCTCTTTGAGGACTCTTCTGAGTCTCGATGATGGTTCCTCCTCTTCTCCAAGCGCATGGACTTGGAGTCCTCGGAGGGTAGTCAATGGACGATAGCCCTTCGTCCTTCTTAAGGTAGCTTCGACTCATCTCGGAGTCCACCAGGATGAAGCTCGAAGCCGTCTCTAAATGGGCCAGGTATCCCCTCACGGAGATTCTGGACTGAGGGGATTCCCCTTACGGAGGCCTTTCCGGTGGCCGAAGCCATAGTGGGTCCGGCCTTGGAACTTTGGCAGCGTCCTGCTTCCTGCCCTGCGCCTTCGGCCAGGTCGGCCAGAAGTATGCGGTCCCTACCGGTTCCCTGTCCAGTTTTTCGGAACACCCCTCAGCCGAGGGGTTGGTTACCGACAGAATTTTCCGGCGTGCCGGGAACACCAGGGATGTGGACAAACCTCCCAACAAGGAATCCAAGAAATTGGATTATGCCGGCTTAAAAGTTCTATGCTAAGGCCCCTCTCTCAGTTTTCTCAGGCCAGTTCGGCCGTCCTCATGGCACATTTTTCTCACGCCCTGTTGGGCTCCCTGGATGAGGTTGTCCCTCATCTTCCCGTAGATCTGCAGACTACGGTCAGGCAGGTGCGGGACCAGGGCAGGGCAGTGGCTAAACAGCAGCTCCAGACTGCGTTAGACATCGGGGACTCATGTGCCAGGTCTGTGGCGGCCGAAGTGGCCATGCGTCGGGCTTGGCTGAGGATATCCACCTCTACCTCAGATACCCAGCACAGGTTGGCGGATGTTCCTTTTGGGGACTTACCTCTTGGCCCTGGGGTGGAAGGTCACCTGCAGAGGATCGAGAAGTCCAATGCTACCTTGGACTCAGTCTCTTCGCTCAGAAGGACAAGGCCGTAAGCCACAGCCTAAGCCCTTTAAGTCCTTCTGTAGCGGCGCACCCGGCCCAGCGACGTCCAGGGCCAGCAGGCTCGACCCTTGGTATCCCAAGCCTGTCGGCCGCTTCCTCCAACAGGAAGCAGGGAGGTAAAGGCCCAGGAGGTCCCTCGGCCGGTCCCTCCTCCAAGCCTGCCCAGTGACGGGCTGAGGGGTGTCGCCCCCATCCCTGTCACCTCACCCCTGGTTCCCCCCGTGGGGGGACGGCTCAGACACTTCCTTCTGCCTGGTCCGCTGTTACCACGGACAGGTGGGTACTGGAGGTGTGGGAAAAGGCTCACCTCTGAATTCGAGGCAGGCCCCGCCCTTCAGAGCCGTCGCACTGGGGGCCTCGGTCCGCAGCTCACTGGCGGCTCCCGAGCCAACATCGCCTCCTCCTCCAAAAGGAGGTGATCACAGAGGTGGAGGACCCCTTCAGACCCGGGTTTGTGTCCAGGTATTTCCTGGTTCCGAACGGACGGTGGGCTGGCGCCCATTCTCGACCTCCACACGACCTGAACAAGTTCCTTAGGTCTCGAACCTTCAGGATGGTCACTCTGGCGCAGATAATACCATCTCTGGAACACGCGTGTGGTTCTGCTCTCTGGACCTACAGAGCGTTCTTTCACGTCCCTATCCGTCCGTCACATCGGAGATTCCTCCACTTTCGAGCAGAGGGATCCCTCTTCGAGTTCCGAGCCATGCCCTTCCGCTTATCTCCAGCTCCCAGGGTCTTCACCAAATGCATGGCAGTGGTGACAGCATTCCTGCGGCGCCGAGGGGTCCGGGTGTACCCTTACCTGGATGATTGGCTGATAGCAGCCTCCTCCAGACGGGAGGTGGAGCGGTCCAGAGATCTGGCCCTCCAGGTTTGCTCTCGAGTTGGCCTTCTCATCAACGAGGCCAAGTAGGAACTCGAGCCGGAGCAGGTGATCCTGTTCATTGGGGCAGAGCTCGACTCTCTTCGAGCCAGAGCACGGCTCCCGGCAGACAGGGCCGAGGTTCTTACCTCCTTAGCCTGATCATTTCTGGTTGGGCAATCGCGCCCTGCCCGGGACTTCCTGCGTCTTCTGGGTCTCATGGCGGCCTGTACCAGCGTGGTCCATTGGGCCCGCTGGCACATGCGACCCCTTCAGTGGGGACTGGCCAGCCAGTGGTCACAACGCTGTGATCCTTTGGACCAGCTAGTGATAGTGACCCAGGAGATGTGGAACGCTCTCCAGTGGTGGACCGTTCCATTCCATCTGCAGGAGGGCATCCCGTTTGTCCGCCCCGAGCCGACGGTCTCTCTATCAACTGACGCCTCTCTGATGGGTTGGGGTGCCCATCTGGGAGAACACCGAGTGCATGGCCTCTGGTCCCCGCTGGAGTCCCGATGCCACATCAACCTGCTGGAGCTCTGAGCGGTCCGCCTAGCCCTCACCGCCTTTGCTCCGTTTCTCCGGGGTCAAGTGGTCCGAGTCCAGACGGACAATACCACGACCATGTACTACCTGAACCGCCAGGGCGGGATGCGCTCCATGCTTCTATGCAAGGAAGCTCTCCACATTTGGTCACTCGTGCGCAGCCTGGAGGCGGATCTCCTAGCCATTCATGTGGCAGGAGCCTCCAACACCCTGGCCGATGCCCTGAGCCGGATATGGGCTGCATCTCACGAGTGGTCTCTCCTGCCGGAGGTAGTACAAGATCTGTTCTCCCACTGGGGCACACCTCAGGTGGACCTGTTTGCCTCCAGGGAGAACGCGCAGCTGAGGCTGTTTCATGCCCGCCCCCCTCAGCAGGGCTCGCTGCAGGGGGATGCCTTCTCGAGGCTGTGGACCCCGGGCCTCTTCTACGCCTTTCCCCCATTTCCCTTGATTCACAAGGTGCTTCTCAAAGCAAGGAGGGACAAGGCGTAGGTGATCCTGATAGCCCCAGACTGGCCCCGCCAGTTCTGGTACCCAGATCTCCTCAGCCTCAGCTCCAGGCTCCCGAGGCAGCTTCCAGCTCGCCCGGACCTGCTTTCAGTCAATCAGGGGAAGGTGTTCCATCCGGACCTTCAATCCCTGCACCTGACGGCCTGGTTCCTGAGTGGCTAGAGTTCCAGGCCTTGGGTCTTTCCCGACGAGGTCCTCAATGTTGTTGAGGCGCCTGCAGGAGTCAACCAGAAAATGCTACGCCTTCAAATGGAAGAGATTCTCCATTTGTGTCAGGGCAAAGGCTTGGACCCTTCCTCCTGTTCTGTGGCAAGCATTTTGGACTATTTATGGTCCTTTCTAGTCAAGGGCTTAGTCGACTACCTAGAGTTGGTGCACCTGGCAGCCATCTCTGCTTATCGGGCGGGCCGGGAAGCAGTCGGTGGCGCAGGAAAAGGTGGTCGGGCGCTTTTCAAAGGCCTTGATCACATTTCTCCTGCGTAGGAACCTCCACCTCCGTGGGATCTACTGCTGGTACTGGCAAAGCTCATGGGCAAGCCATTCAAACCAATGCACAGGTGTGAACTCTCTCACCTGTCGTGGAAGACCGCCTTTGGTGGCTATCACGTCAGCCAGAAGGATGGGAGAGCTCCAGGCTTTGCATCAGTCTCCTTACCTGGTCTTCCACAGGGACAAGGTTGTCCTGCGCCCCACCCGAAATTCCTTCCGAAGGTGGTGTCGGAGTTTCACCTTAACCAGGTGCTGACTCTGCCGGTGTTCTACCCCAATCACACCTCGGAGGTCGGAATATATGCTCCATACTCTGACCTCTAGAAGGGCGCGCTTATTATAAGGAGCGCACGGCTGAAATTCGGGGAGAGGTTCGCCAGCTGTTTGTCACCTACGCTGAAGCCGCATCTGGCAGACCTGCAGCCAAGTGGACGATAGGCAGGTGGGTCACCTCCTGCATAGATCGCTGCTATAAGTTGGCGGGCATGGAGCCTCCCAGAGGGATAAGAGCTCATTCTACCTGTCATACTGCCGCATCGGTGGCTGCTTCCAGGGACGTCCCTATCCAGGAAATCTGCAGGGTTGCTACCTGGAAGTCAGCACACACCTTTATTACCCATTACCACATCGACCTTGAGTCACGCCGGGATGCTGGTTTTGGGGCCTCGGTTCTCCAGTCTTTATTCCCTAAGTAAGTATCGGGGGTGTGCGCCTTGCCTTCCTCCTCCCGGAGAACTGCTAGGAGTCTGCCAATAAGTGTGGATGAACAACATATCCATGTCCCTAGAAATACAGGTTACTTACCTGTAACAGGAGTTCTAGGAATGGTATATGTTGTTCATCCACATGACCCACCCGACCTCCCCGGCTTTGACGCAGAACCTGAGCTTCCAGCGGGCCAGATCTGGCGTCATGGAGCGGAGCCGAGAGTTTTACTACCCGGGTGGGTGGGAGGAGCCAGCTTGAAGACCTTCCGGCAAGATTTAAAGCGGCAAGGAACCTGCCAATAAGTGTGGATGAACAACATATACCATTCCTAGAACTCCTGTTACAGGTGAGTAACCTGTATATTTTTGCTGCTTGCAATCGCTGATTTTTTTGGTCCAGTTGGAGAAGCAGCCTGCAAGCTATAAGTCAACGAACACTTGGCTTCTGAAGTGGATGGAAGAACCTTGAAAATGGTCCGCGGCAATAAAGCGAGCACAAATGTGGAGGGAGCCCGTGTGAAAGACCCAAAGGCGAGTGGCAGCAGGGAAGGCCCGTCCGAGTCAGGGGATCAGGAGGGATTCCAACCTACCAATGTGACTTTACTGAAAGCCATCCAAGACATAGACCATAAATTAGAGGACTTTAAATCTGAACTAAAACAAGTAAACTCCAGAGTTTAACTGATAGTGGAAGAGTTGAAGGGTGCGACAAAGGTGGCAGATAAAGCCCTTACCATTGCATCTGGCCATACAAAAGAAAACTCTTTGCTTCGGTGGCACCTGGAAAATTTTGAAAACGCAGTACGCTCAACACACATCAGGGTGCTGGGATTGCCGGAGGGTACGGAGGACGAGAACGCCAATAACTTCTTGAAAGACTGGTCAATGGACTTGCTTTAGATGGAAGAGGCCTGTGATATATTTGGAGCCTGTCGTATACCACCATGAGGAGGGAGACCTAGGACTACTACAGGAGACTATCTCCCTCATACGCTGATGCTGGAGCTACAAACATCGACAGAGCAGGACTTAATTTTAGAAAAAGCGACATTTTTGGCCCCCTTGATGGGGCAGGACAGCAGAATTCATTTATTCCCAGACGTTAGCTACCCTACACAAATACATAGAAAGAGTTTTGATGGGGTTCGGGCAAGACTACGCACATTGGGAGTACATCATGTCCTGCTCATGCCTGCAAGCCTGCGTGTACATAGAAACATAGACTTTGACGGCAGATAAGGACCACTTGGCCCACCCAGTCTGCCCATTTCCCTACCTACTGGATAAGCTGTAGATTCTAGTTAACCAACAGCCTACTTCCTGCCACCTCCCACTACAATTGCCTTGTGTCTGTCCCATACATGTTTGAATTCCCCCACTGTTTTAGCCCCAGCAACCTCCCCAGGAAGGCAGTTCCATGCATCCACCACTCTCTCCGTGAAAAAATATTTCCTCACATTACCCCTGAGCTGTCTCCCCTCTGTCTTTAAATTGTGTCCCCTTGTTCTTACACATCTCTTTTTCTGAAAGATGCTACCCTCCTGGACTTTGTTTATTCCCTTGAGGTATTTGAACATTTCTATCATGACCCCCCTGTCCCTCCTTTCATCAAGGGTATCCATATTAAGCTCTCTCAGTCTCTCTTCATATGATTTCTGATGCAGACCCTGCACTATTTTAGTTGCCCTCCTCTGGACTGCTTCCATCCTGTCTATGTCCTTGCATAGATGAAGTCTCCTCTGGACTGCTTCCATCCTGTCTATGTCCTTGCGTAGATAAGGTCTCCAAAACGGCACACAGTACTCCAGATGGGGTCTCACCAACTGTCTATACAGAGGGATAACCACTTCCCTTTTTCTACTTGTGATGCCCCTTCCTATGCATCCCAGTATCCCCCTGGCTCTCCTTACTGACTTCTCACATTGCTTACCCACCTTTAGATCATCTGATATGACTACCCCCAAGTCCCGTTCCATTTTTGTTGTTGTTAGTACCTCCCATGCTATTGTGTACTCTTCTCCTGGGTTTTTGTTTCCCAGGTGCATTACTTTGCACTTCATTGCATTGAATCTAAGTTGCCATAAGTTGACATAAGAAAGAATTTCTTCACCAAATGGGTGGTGGACAAGTGGAACACCCTGCCAGAGGAAGTGGTGGGGGCTGAAACAATCACAGGATTTAAGAATGCATGGGATAGACATAAAGGAATTCTGGAGGTCAGGGGTAAGGTGCAACAGACTTCTAGGAAAACAAACTGAACTTACAAGCTCAAATGGGCAGACTGGGTGGGCCATAGGCCCTTATCTGCCGACACTGTCTATGTATCTATGTATCCATATGTCTGACCATTCCTCCAACCTTGCCAAGTCCCTTCTCATCCTTTCTACACCCCCTTGTGTATCAACTCCGTTACAGATCTTTGTATCATCTGAAAAGAGGCATACCTTTCCCTCCAGACCCTCTGCAATGTCACCTATAAAGATGTTAAAGAGGACTGGACCCAGTACTGAGCCCTGAGGTACTCCACTAGTGACCGCCCTTTCTTTGGAATGTGTTCCACTCACTATTACCTTCTGTGTCCTGTTGTGCAGCCAGTTTGCAACCCAGGCTACCACCCTGGGACCCACTCCCAGGCTGGCTAACTTGATTATTAATCTTTTGTGTGGGACTGTGTCAAATGCCTTGCTAAAGTCTAAGTAGGCCATATCCACAGCCCCTCCTTGGTCTATTACTTTGGTCACCCAGTCAAAGAAATCTATTAGATTGGTCTGACATGACCTTCCTGCTGTAAATCTATGCTGCTTTGGGTCTTGTGCCCCGCTGGCCTCTAGGTATTCAACAATTATTTCTTTCAGAAGTGATTCCATCATTTTCTCTACCACTAAGGTCAAACTTACAGGTCTGTAGTTTCCTGCTTCTGCCTTGCTCCCACTTTTGTGAAGGGAAATCACATCTGCCCTCCCCCAGTCCTCAGGTACCACCCCATCCTCCCATGATTTGTTAAAAAGTGTGGTCAGTGGTGTCACTAGGTCCTCCCTTAGTTCTTTTAGGATTCTGGGGTGAATCCCATCAGACCCCATTGCTTTGTCCACCCTCAGTTTTAGGAGTTCTTTCAGGATTCTTTCTTCTGTAAATGGACTCATGTCAACCCCCCCTACCCAAAGTGCTTCTGTTGACTGGTTTAGGTAACTCCTCATCATCTTCTTTTGTGAATACTGAGCAAAAGTATTCATTCAGTAGCTCTTCCTTTTCACTGTCTCCCTCTGCCCACCTCCCCTCTCCCTTATTAATCTTCACTATTCCTCCCTTAACTTTTATATTCTCCCTAATGTACCTATAAAAGGTTTTATCCCCCTTCTTAATTGACTTGGCTATTTTTTCCTCAGTTTGGGCTTTTGCTATTCTGACTGCCTTCCCCACTTCTTTCTGCTTTAATTGATACAGTTCTCTGTCATGCTCCTTCTGATGCCTTATACTTTCTGAATGCAGCCTTTTTCTCCTTAACCTTCCCTGCCACCTCTTTTGAGAACCATAGTGTTGTTTTACTCCGCTTTGTTTTCTTTATCTGTTTCACACAAAGGCTTGTTGCCTCTATGATGGCAGTTTTGATTTTTCTCCATTGTTCTTTCACCCCTCCATTTTGGCCACTTACTAGTGTATTCCTCAGGTATTCACCCATTTTGCCAAAGTCAGCCCTTCTAAAGTCCAGTATGTTTGTTTTTGTATGGCTTGTCTCCATGGTTGTGCTTATTGTGAAGCACACTGTGCAGTGGTCGCTTGTTCCCAGATGTCTACTGACTTCTAAATTTGTGATCCTCTCTCCATTTGAGAGCACCAGGTCTAGTATTGCTTCCTCCTGAGTGGGTTCCAACACTAGCTGTCTAAGGCTTGCCTGCAGGGCATCGAGAATGACCCTGCTCTTGATGTGGCTGCAGTACATGTCATCCAGTTAACATCTGGCATATTCGGTCCCCATCAACAGTGTCTTCCTTTTTCAGCCATTTTGAGAATGTCTCTATCATTTTCTTGTCCATTTCCTCCCCCTGAGATGGGGGTCTGTATACAACCCCTGAGCGGATTGTGATGCCATTCCCTGTCTCCAAGGTGACCCAGAGTGCCTCTTGTCCTCCACCTTTACTTCTTAGTTCTGTAGCTTTGATTCCTTCCCTCATGTATAGAGCTACTCTACCTCCTCTTTTCCCCTCCCTGTCCCTTCTGTAGACTGTGTACCTCTGTATGTTGACATCCCAGTCATGGTTCCCCATGTACCATGTTTCTGTGACTGCCACAATATCCAAGTGTTCATCTTCCATCAAGGCTACTAACTCAGGAAGCTTGTTTCCTAGACTACGGGCATTGGTACTCATTGTCCTCCATTTAATGTTGGCTTTATCCTTTTTCCCCCTTGCCCTTGTCTATTTTTCCATTTACCCCTGTCCTGCCCTCTGTTGAGCACTGTACCTCAGTGCTTACCTTACTGACCATTATGTTTTGTAGGGGAAGGCTTGAAATTTCCTGCCTCTTATTAGCACCTTCCCCCATGGCTAGTTTAAAAGCTTGCCAAGGAAGCATTTAAACCTGTCACTTAGGATCTTGGTTCCCTTAATGGACAGATGCAGACCATCGTGCCAGTATAAACCTTCATCTCTCCAGGTGTACCCCCAGTCCCCAATGAAGCCAAAGCCCTGTGCTCTGCACCAGTTTTGCAACCATTCATTAAACTGCATGGTGTGTAGTACATATAAACATAGAAACATAGAAACATAGACTTTGACGGCAGATAAGGACCGCTAGGCCCATCTAGTCTGCCCATTTCCCTACCTACAGGATAGGCCGCAGATCCTATTTAACCAACAGCCTATATCTTCCTGCCCCCACAAGAATTGCCTTATGTCTGTCCCACGCATTCTTGAATTCTCCCACAGTTTTAGACTACACAACTTCCTCAGGAAGGCTGTTCCATGCATCCACTATCCTCTCTGTGAAATAATTCTTCCTCACATTGCCCCTGAACCGCCCTCCTTCTATCTTTAAATTGTGTCCCCTTGTTCTTGCAAGTCTCTTTTTCTGAAAGATGCTACCCTCTTGGACTTTGTTGATTCCCTTGAGGTACTTGAAAGTTTCTATCATGTCCCCCCTCCCTTCTTTCCTCAAGGGTATACATATTAAGCTCCTTTAGTCTCTCCTCATACGGCTTCTCTTGCAGACCCTGCACCATTTTAGCTGCCCTCCTCTGGACTGACTCTATCCTGTCTATGTCCTTGTGGAGATGGGGTCTCCAGAACTGGACACAGTATTCCAGATGGGGTCTCACCAACTGTCTGTACAGAGGGATAACAACTTCCTGTTTTCTGCTGCTGATGCCTCCCTATACATCCCAGTATACCCCGCCCTCCCTACTGCCTTCTCACATTGCTTGCTAACCTTAAGGTCATCTGATATGATTACCCCCAGGTCCCTTTCCTGTTTTGTTGTTGTTACTACCTCCCCACCCATTGTGTATTCTTCCCCTGGGTTCTTGTTTCCCAGGTGCATTATTTTGCACTTTTTTGCATTGAATCCTAGCTGCCATACGTCTGACCATTCCTCCAACCTTGCCAAGTCCCTTTTCATCCTTTCCACGCCTCCTTGTGTATCAACCCTGTTGCAGATCTTTGTGTCATCTGCAAAAAGGCATACTTTTCCTTCCAGTCCCTCTGCAATGCCACTGACGAAGACATTAAAAAGGACTGGACCCAATACTGAACCCTGCGGTACCCCACTAGTAACCGCCTTTCTTCAGAGTGGACTCCATTTACAATTACCTTCTGTGTCCTGTTGTCCAGCCAATGTTTTACCCAGGCTACCACCCTGGGATCCACTCCCAGGCTGGTTAATTTGACTAATAATCTTTGTGTGGGACTTGTCAAATGCTTTGCTAAAGTCTAGGTAGGCCATGTCCACAGCCCTCTGTCTACTACTTTGGTCACCCAGTCAAAGAAATCTATTAGATCTGCCTGACATGACCTTCCCGCTCTGAACCCATGCTGCCTTGGATCCTGTGCTCCACTGACCTCTAGGTACTCAACTATTCTTTCCTTCAGAAGTGACTCCATCACTTTCCCTACCACAGAGGTCAGACTGACAGGTCTGTAGTTTCCTGCCTCTGTCTTGGTCCCACTTTTGTGAAGGAATCACATCCGCCTTCCTCCAGTCCTCGGGTACCACACCATCCTCCCATGATTTATTAAAAGAGTAGCCAGTGGTTTCACTAGTTCCTTCCTTAATTTTTTAGAATTCTGGGTGAATTCCATCAGGACCCATTGCTTTGTCCACCTTCAGTTTTAGGAGTTCTTGCAGAACCCTTTTCTTCTGTGAAAGGACTGGGATCGACCCCTATCAAGAGTGCTTCTGTTAATTGGATTAGGCACTTCCTCCTCTTTTGTGAATACTGAGCAGAAATATTCGTTCAGTATTCCTGCTTTTCACTGTCCCCTCTGCCCACCCAACGCTTATTCTATTCAGCCTCACTATCCTCCCTTTGTCTTTCTACGCTCGCTGATGTACCTATAAAAGGTTTTATCCCCCTTCTTAACTGAGTTGGCTATCTTTTCCTCAGTTTGGGCCTGTGCTATTCTGACTTCCCTCCCTGCTTCTTTCTGCCTTAACTGGTACAGCTCTCTGTCCTGCTCCTTCTGTGTTTCCTTATACTTCTGGAATGCTATCTTTTTCTTCCTGACTTTCACAGCCACCTCTCTTGAGAACCATAGTGGCTTTTTCTTTCATTTTGATTTGTTTATTTGCTTCACACAAAGGCTTGTTGCCTCTGTGATGGCAGTTTTGATAATTCCCATTGTTGCTCCACACCTCCTTCTAGCCTGTTTGCTAGTGCTTTTCTGAGGCACTCTCCCATCTTGCCAAAGTCAGCCCTCCTAAAGTCCAGTACCCTCACTTTGTATGGCTTGACTCTGTAGCTGAGTTTAACGTGAACCACAGTGTTTGATGGTCACTTGTCCCCAGATGGCAACCCACTTCTAGATCCGAGATCCTCTCACTGCCCCCGCTTGAGAGCACGAGGTCTAAGATTGCTCCCTCACAGTGGGTTCCAAACTAGCTTGTCTAATGCCTGCCACCTGTAGGGTGTCAAGAATGGTCCTGCTCTTGGATGTGGCTGCAGCAAATGTGCTCCAGTTAACATCTGGCATATTCAGGTCTCCATCAACAGTATCTCCTTTCACTGCCATTCTAAGAATGCCTTCCATCATATCCTTGTCCATTCCTTCCCCTGACATGGGGGTCTGTACACAACCCTGTGCAGATTGTGGTGCCTCTTCCAGTCTCCAAGGTGACTCACAGTGCCTCTCTCCTCCTGTTTACCTCTTTGTTCAGTTGCTTTATCCTCTTCTACATAGAGAGCTACTCCTCCCCTTCTCCCTGCCTGTCTCTCTTGTAGGTTATGTACCCTGGTATGTTAACATCCCAGTCATGGTTCTCTGTGTACCATGTTTCTGTGACTGCTACGATATCCAGGCATCCCTCTTCCATTAAGGCCACCAGCTCAGGGAGCTTGCTGCCCAGACTACTGGCATTGGTACTCATTACCCTCCATTTCCTGATGGCCTTACCCCCTTTTGCCCCATCCCTGTCCTTCTTGCCTTTGTCACTTTCTCCATTTACCCCTGCCCTTCTCCCTATCGACACCATGTTGGTGTTTGCCACACTTACTACCATGATTGTTTGGGGGGGGGCTAGGATTTTCCTGCTCCTTTCCAGTGCCTCCCCCCTTGGCTAGTTTAAAAGCTTGCCAATGAAGCATTTAAACCTATCACCTAGGATCCTGGTTCCCCTCCCGGACAGATGCAGCCCATCATGCCAGTATAGGCTTGCATCACCCAGGTGGACCCCAGTCCCTACTGAAGCCAAACCCTGAGCTCCACACCAGTTTTTCAACCACTGATTGAATCCCATGGTACAGAACACCCTAGCCTCCTATGCCATAGATGGGTAGCACCTCCGAGAAGGTTACGTGCATGCTACTTGACCAAGGCCCTCCCCATTCCACAAACTCTTCCTGCACTTTCTAATCCCTTCTTAGCCAGGTCATTTGTCCCTAAGGGACAATGACATCCAGCCCCTCCCTGTGCAGCTGCTCCGCAATCCTGAGGATCGCCTCCTGTCCTCCAAGCCATGGCACCAGGCAGGCACCTTACCTCCTCTCCCTTCCTTGCCCAGTTCTACCTTCCTAACAATGGAGTCCCCACCAGGAGTTGTTTTCTTCCCCTGCAGGGTCCCCTGCCACCCTCCTGTGGGTCTCCCTTGTGGAGGTTCCCAGCATCCTCCTTGGTCTCCACTGTAGGTGCCTCCATACAGGAACCACATTTTTCCAGAATGGCATAGGAATTGTGGAGAGGTACAACTGGAGGGATGTGCCTCTGTTCCACCACCCTCACCCTCCCTGAGCCCACTGTGGTCCAACCGCTCCTCTTTCTTGGCAACCTCTGAGGCAATGGCAGTGGCACTGGTGGTCCCTGGATGGGAGAGGAGGTCCCACAAATCCTGGCCAACTCAGCCTGGAGATGAGCAACCTCCTCCCTCAGCCCAGAGAGGTGCCTGCAGATGGGACAACACCGCATCCTCCAGAACATCTCCGAAGACTGCTGCTCCACAGCCACTGCACTGCACCACTCCAATCATGTCTTATTTCTGGCCCCTTAACTGTTTGCAATCCTTACTTTTCCTCTGTTTTTTTTTCTCTCTCTTACTTTCTGCCTGTGTGCCCTTTAAGCTCCTGATTGTCCTGTTCTGAGACAAGAATATCCTATATTTCTCAGTAGACCGCTTACTTGTTCAGAGGCAGACCTCCAGCAGCTAGAGGGGGCCGGAGAGCTACTCTTGCCCTTCTAGGATGGTGGGTCCTTGGTGGTTCTGTGATCACTCACTTCCCGCCCCTAAACAGGAAGTTCCTGTTGTCAGTTAAATCCTGTGCCTATAAAAATAGAACTAGCTTTGGGTGGGGGAAGGAAGGAGGGCAATATAGTCCCAGTAGAAAAGTTCAGTCACACAGCAGTCCTTTCTCCTGGAGTCTTCTGCCAAGCTATTAGCAGAATCTTTCTAAGGCAGTCTTTAAATGTAGCTTCCTTCTAGCTGGCTTCACCCCCTACTTACCAGAGCTTTCTACAAGTAATTTAAACCTCACAACAGTTAAGTCCTTCAGTCACCTGAGATTTACACCTAGATGATTTTTCAGTTACCCATTCAGTTCAGTTAACCCAAACACACACTTTTTTTGTTTTGTTTTGTATGTTAGTTTTTTTACCCTAAATTAAAGGTCTAAATACAAAAGTTCTTCTACTTTAGTCCCAGCAGAGAAGTTCAGTCACACAGCAGTCCTTTCTCCTGGAGTCTTCTGCCAAGCTATTAGCAGAATCTTTCTAAGGCAGTCTTTAAATGTAGCTTCCTTCTAGCTAAGCCACTCCTCCTACTTACCAGATCTTTCTACAAGTAACTAACCTTACCTCTGCCATGGACTGGCAGCACCTCTGAGAAGGTAACCGTGCTTGCTACCTGTCTGAGGCCCCTCCCCTACTCCAGAATTTCATCCTGCACTGCACTGCACTGATTCCATGCCTAGCTAGGTTATTTGTCCTAAGGTGGCAGTGGCGGAGGAAGAGAAAGATGGACCCCAGTGCAGGTTGTAATTTTGGGCCCCCAACCCCATCACAGCATATCAACCGCCTGATCTCCCAAGTTTTTTCTTTACCTGTTTATTTTACATACCTTTCACCCACTTCCTCCCGCACTCACATATCAAGGAATATACGGCAATACATAACAGTGTAATATGTTCTACTCATCTATTTGAATTGCCTTTTGCGTGCCTTTCGTTCTGCAAACTCATCAATGATCTGCTGTAGGTTAATTTTTCTTGCTCGTTCATTTTCAATAGATAAGAGTCCCAACCCACAAAGTCTCTCTTGTCCCATACTACTCCTTAAGTAGTTCTTTATAAGTTTAAGTTTTGAAAATGAGAGTTCAGCACTGGCTACTGTTACTGGGATGGTGAGAAGCAGCAGAAGCACAGTACAGACTTCTGGAAAACTATATGCTAATTCACTATTGTCAACAATGAACAGTTTTGCCAAATCTTTCACTGATGATTGTTTGGAGATTTCAGATTTCAAACAAGATGTGAATGCAAGCAACTGTCCAGGAAAAGCAAGTGAAATGTCTTTGTTGAAATGATGGGCCAGTTTTTCAGCTCCTTTGTGCAGATCATCATCACTTGCAGAGATCAGCGTTCTTGGCTGGATTATGCTGAATCTATCAGCGATTGCCTGCAGGCTTTGAAATCGATTTGAAAGCTGTGCAGTTATTACATCAAGGCACCTGTAAAACACATTCACTTTGAAAAATTGTTCTGAGTCGGCAAGTCGTTCATCTTCACATAGCTCATCAAAATGGCGTTTGACCTTTCTTATGTGCTTTTCTTCAAACTTTGCTTGCACACCCCATTTTTCTGATAATGCAGTTGCTGAATTTATGGCTTCATCAAACTCATTTCAAATGTGAGTAGGTCGTCATTGGCTTTGTGAAGTAAGTTTGCTGCTTTGCTAAAGGTCTGTGTCTTTAGACTGTAGCAGTTTTGACATCGCATTAACTGTTTCCAGAGTCTTTGTTTGGAGCACAACAAGAAAAATAAAACTAACATTTTCCAATAATTTCTTTAATGCCAAAGCCTCAGTGCACTCATCTCCATTTTTGCTTTGAAGAACTATTTTTGTGAGTGCCTTCATAATATTTAAATACCGAAATCTCAGAGCAAGGAGTGATTCAGAGCGGGATGGCCATCGGGTAGGGCAAAGCCTTTTCAAAGTAATGTTGCTGGAAAGCTCTGATGTGGAAGCAAATGAAGATAACATGGCCCAGCGTTTTATACTGTGGCCAAAAAAAGTGTATAGTCTTTCAATCACATCATAAACATTGTTTAGTTCTGGTATTCCTCTAACGGAATCATTCAGTGTGAGATTTAAGTTGTGAGCAGCACAGTGAACGTATGTAGCATTTGGTTCCTTCTGGGATATTTTTGCTTGCACACCGGAGTACCCACCACTCATATTATAGGCCCCATCATACCCCTGACCGCGACATTTAGATAACTCTAAACCTTTCTGTTCGATGCAACCGATTATGTTCTCAAGTCCACTAGCAGACTGATCATTAATATCCTGAAAGCCAAGGAAACATTCATTGATTTTCACCTCTGTCGCCATGTCCCTTTCATCCCTTTCCATTGTGACATGCCGAAAAATTTGACTCAGTTGGTCAGTCTTCACAATGTCTTGGGTGGTATCCATTATTACAGAGAAAAAAAGTGCAGCTTTTATTTCATCAATAATATCTTGCTCAATACGCTTTGACAAAACTTCAATAAGTTAATCCTGTATAGTATGACTAAGATAGCAAATTGATCCACTGGGCATGGAAATGAGTTGCTTTAACACAGGATCATACTTGGCCAACAGTTCCACGACTGAAAGAAAATTCCCACTATTTACTTGCCCTAAAACCTCTCTGTGTCCCCTGAAAGGCAAATTGCACATAGCTAATGTAAGAGTCACATTGATCAGACGCTCCAAAACTGTCTCCAGAAGTTTTTCTCTTTTGTATTTGAGTTTCAAAATCTTCATTGTGCCATGTAAACGCCACTGCTCATACACTAAGCAAGATTCTAGATGAATTGTTGATGTTTCATGATATTCAATTTTGCTGCTTAGGTGATGCCAATCCCGAACTCCTTTAACCCATGCAACATTATATGCAGGTGCACTACGATCAGCAAACAGCCAACATGGCTCTCAATATGCACAGTCTAATTTAAGGGAGTAACAAAGCCAATGCGTGGTAATGTAACTCCTGCCTTTGTTTTAATATTGTAATAGCTTCTGGAGAAACAGTGCCCATCTTGATTTTTGTCTCGTGGAAATGGTCCGTCAGATTTACACGAACCTTGTGATATGATGTACCTTTTTATTTGGCTATCCTTTATATCTAAAGCAAAATGACCTCTGTCTGTGGGGTTTCTGTCATCAACAGGAGAAAAACTTATAAAAGCAGGTTCTTCTCCACTGTTAAAAGCAGCACTGTCTGTTTTGTCAAGTTCTTTCTCCAATACACTTTTAATGTCCGGTTCTTGTTCAGATTGTTTAACAAAGTTAGTTTCAGGATCAACATGATCAGCACAGGCCATCTCAGCCAAAGCACTAGGTCCACTGTCTTTCTCTGTGTCTGTGTCATTTTCACAAATTTCAGTTTCGGTCTTATCAGGTGTGTCAGAAATAGAATCAGTCGCAGTTTGGAAAAAAGGACTGATTTTAGGAAGCTTTGCAGCCAACAGCAATTTTTCCGTCTCTGTTTACGCTTTTGTGCACCACTTTGTATTTAGGAGGCATCTTTTACTAACAATAAACTGTATTTATAATTATAATCTTATCTACAGTATTGTATTTACAACATACAGTGCTGTAAATGTAACTCACAATATAAAATTATTCTCCACTCACTGAACAACTGCCGCCTTGTTGCGCCTGTGATGTGTAAATGAAATTCTACCTCAGACTTTTAAACTGCAGCACAACTGAACTAACTGGTACAGTACACACACGATTCCCAGTGAAGTGCCCCACCAGTTGCTTTCTCAAGTTGCTGCTTTGAACTCATTACTTACTCGCTTAGCAAAAATAACTTTATTTACTGAAATAGTTATTTTGTTTGCTTCAATCTGAGAGGTAGCTGCAGCTAATGACAAGAGCAGAGCAATACAGACTCAATCAAGACACACAAGACTGCAGAAGAGCACACAAAGCAAGATACAGGCTGACCACTCACCACTGTCTGGCAGGCTGGAGACACACAGGAAAAAAAGTCACAGGCAACAGGCCTCCTCTCTCAGTAGTCTCACACAGTGCTGCTGCTGCAGCTGCAAGGCAAACACAGTGAAACTACTACAGACTCACTTTCATTGTGAGTACATAACAGTACTACTCTCTACTGTAACAACTGTTGCAGACTAAAAAAAGATGACTGATAGTCACCGAGAGAGAGAGACTTTACTGTGTTTAGGCCAGCCAGCAGACTGGCAAGCAACAACAAGTACTAGTAGTACACTATTATTTGTATCACAGTATTATTATTTGTTTGCTGGAGGCTAACGTGGCTGCTGCTATGCTAAATGCTGCTATATATAGCAGAGTCCAGTCCCTACACACGCCCAACTAGCTGCTCAGATAAACAGGAACACAGCTAGCCTTCAGCAGTGCTGTGCTGCCCAATAAGTTTTATTTTTTATAATGATAATGTCCTTGTTATTTGCAAAACACAAAAATCCATCTCAGGCAGCTGGGGGCTAACGTGGCTGCTGCCAATACCCTACCCTATGCACTCCCAACAACACTGGGCTGTCTTACTGCCCAGTTTCCTTTTTTTAATTTCCTTATTTGCAGCAAAAACCCTCCCTATTACCCAGCTAGGGGCTAAGGTGTATTATCCTGCTAGGCTGCTACTGCTATGCTAACAAGCATTTGTCAATGCTGAATGTTTGCTTGCTGGCATTGGCACTGGTGGTGAAGGAGTTACAGAGCTGCATAATAGGAATGGCAGTGAAGTATTGAACTGAAGCAAACCCCACCACCACCCTGCAGATACTGACAGGCATTGGGTGTGCCTTAACAGCAGCATAACGGCTATGGCATTTCACCACACCCTACCCCTGTAGACACTGACAGGTGTCACAGTGTGCCTTGGGGTCTTCGCCATTATGTTGACCCCATTCTATTAGGAAAAATGGTGAGATGGGTGCAGTATGGAGAATGGGGTGAACTTTGAGGTCGAAGAGTCCAAGGCACAACTCAATGCCTCTCACTAGCTGCAGGTGTGGGGGGTGGAATAGGTATGAGCATTACAGGTGACAATCCCAAGTCACACCCCTGAGGCTCTGTCAGTCTCTCACAGGAACACCGCAGACGTCTCATTGGTATTTTCGGCTCCAAATTTTCAACATTGTTTTTTTGTGACCCCACCTTATGAACAGTGGCAATATCAGTTCGTTAGCTGAAAGATGATTTTGCATTAGTGACCACGCCATTTGGCTCCACAGTTGTGAAAACACATTTTAACAGGGTGTGAAAAAATGACAGCTGTACTGTTCATGGGAGGTTAAAAAATGGCAATAATGAAAATCTGGAGTTAAAATATCAGAAAAACTGGTGAAGTCATGAGTGAGCATAGAAACTGCACAACGCACACCCATAATGTAATTAGTTTGGAGATTTTTTACAGCAGATTGTTAATACAGGCATTTTGGGCTTCCATTCATGAACAGTGTCATGGTGATTTTCTTAATCTGTCCTAAACAGTGATTTCCAGCGACCACATATTTCTTCGGGCTGAAGTGCGAAACACATTTTGGGCCATGTAGGAAAATGACAGCTGTACTGTTCATATGGAATGTAAAAATGCCAGTGGTGGAAATTGGACTAAAAATATTACAATTCATGAACTTATGAGGGAGCGTGAAACCGCGCAATGCTCGCTTCGTAATACAGTCATTTCATGAACTTTTGTCACCAACCTTTTAACACATAGCCATTTTAAGACCCTCTGCTCATGAACAGTGTCACTGTGATTTTTCTTAATCTGTCTCCAAACATTGATTCTCGCACACCAACTGCACCATTGTGCGCTACATGGAAACACATTTTGGCCAGATATGAAAAATGACAACTAAAATAGTCTCTGTTCATTTCAGGTGCTGTGAGGAGCTCACAACCATTGGAATTGTGCAGAGCAGACACTTAGTAAAAAGGTATGAGGGAATTATTGTGAAACTATTTACAGGATATTTAAAAAAACCTCGCTTTTAAAACAGCAATTAAAAGCAGGTGAATTAGGTAGTTGCTGTATTGTTGCTGTCTTTTGACAGACAACAATGCCTTCACGTAGTGCCTTGATTGCATTATCCTCAAGTTATTTAATTGCTGTTTTTTTCAAATTCAGTGGCATAGTTGAAACCATTGTCACACAGGCTAGAATATACCTTGTAAGTTTACTCATGTAAGTTTCAGAAGAAGACCTGTTGGGCCAAACACTTAGACACTTTGTTCTTTTGTAACATCCATGTGTTGGTTCAGTAAAAGGCAACAAACCATTTGCTTCAGTATATCGTTTTTTGAATGCACTGCATCAAAATAAGAATTATATTGTAGCATCTCAGTAGACTATATACAGCAGAGCTCCTAGATCTATAGGAGCTATTTATAGGAAATTGTATGGCAAGCTATTAGGGGACATAACGAATTGGCTGTATAGGCAAGAAAACACACACTATATGGTGAAATACATAAGCATCATAGTGAAATATATACATTATATAGTGAGATACATACACACTGTAGTGAACCACATACAGTATCTACTGAATATATGCATTGTATAGTGAAATACATATACTGTATACTGAAATACATATATTATATAGTGAAACACATACACTATATAGTGAAATGCTTACATTGTATAGTGAAATACATACACTATCTACTGAAATCCATATACTGAATACTGAAAACTACATTATATACTAAAACAAATGTACTATGTACTGAAACATATAGACTTCCATTGAGATACATACACTACAGACTGAAACATCCACATAAACTATCTACTGAAACAAATACTCTATAGATTGTAATACATACATTATATATTGAGAAAAAACTGCATACACTATATACTGAAACAAATACACTATATATTGAAATACATACCTACACACTGAAAAAGTATATACACTATATACTGAAACAAATACACTATATATTGAAACAGCTACACTTTTATATTGAACTATATACAATATATTCATTGAAATAAATACACTATGCACTGAAAAAATCTGCACATGACTATATAATGAAGTCAAATACATTGTATATTGAAATACATACACCATCTATTGAAAATGCATATACTACACACTGAAAAAGTATTATACACTATATAATTGAAACAACATACACTATATATTGAAACATCTTCACTTTATATTGAAACATACACTATCTGTTGATATAAATACACTATGCACTGAAAAATCTGTGATACACTATATACTGAAACAACACACTACATGGTGAAACACACACATTGTGTATTGAAACACATACACTGTAGACTGAAAAATTCACATACTCTTTATACTGAAACAAACAAACTATATACTGAAATGGACTATGTTCTGAAACTACCCAGCCCTCCGTCCTCCCCCATGAATGTCCTAGAGTTGAACTCATTGTCTCGCTGCATTCAGTTAGCTGCTATATTGATGAGAGGATCTCTGAAACTGCACAGTTGAGGTAAACAAAACAGGGTATCTCTTATTCATTTCTTTATGGGGGTTTTCCTTTTGTTTTGCTTTCACACCTTTAGTCAAATATCAGACCATTGTGATGTGACAAGAAACTTTTAAACTAATTTAAATGTTGTAGTTTATTCTTTTAAATAAGTGTTGCCTTCATTTACTGTCAGACCACACATTTGTATGGAAGCTAGAGGATATTCAATATACCTGTATATTATTAGAGTTTGCTTTTTTACAAGCAAAGTGTTGATTTGTTTTATGTAATTACCATTGTGTAAGTCCAGCAACTTATCTGAGTTGAATGCTTGGGAAGCACTTCAGGAGCTGTGGAAGTAAGCCAAAATCATTGCTAGTTTGTACTCTATAGACTATGTTTTGATTAAGTTTTTTATTTTAATGTTTTGTTTAATACGTTTTGGTTAAGAAACAAAATATATATTTTTGCTGCAAACTTCAGTATTTAATTCTCATCAGGAGTTTAGCTGGTATATGCTATAATTTGCATTGTTTTTCTAAATAACTTTACTGTGAATCCTCACTGGAGCATGCTGCATGTGTTTTTGGGTTTGAGTTTTCAAACTGTGTTGTATTTTTTTTTTTTTCCATAGAGATTTTTATCTCCTTAGTCGCCCTGTACTCCCCCTTTGCCCACTGACATCTCCAGCTCAATCACTTACTATCCCTAGGACATATTTGCTTTGAGATCCCCCCACCCACATCCCCTCTAGCTGGAGGGGAGGGCCATTGACAAGGAGACACATATTCCATATGAGCAGAGTCTGAGTAGCAGTGCAAAATCTGCAGCAGGTTGTTGGATCTTTTTGCCATTAGGGGTTTCTACCTTTTGTTTCATCCCCTGGCAGCCAAGCATGGAATTATGCAATTATGTATAAAGACACATGCTTGCTTTGTGCCTGCCTGTTCTCCTTATGCAACTCCACTGCCCTGCCAGCCCTCCCCAGCTAGGTGGATGTTGAAGAGGTACTGACCTCCCATCACTGAGAGTGAGGAGCATTCCCCGAGATGCTCAATCATATCTCCAGCTAACCCTGTGTGACCTAATTCCACCCCAAACTGGGCCATTGGCATGCGGAGGCATGCAATCACCACCATGCTCTGAGGCCAGCCCATCAGACTGTGTTTCTATAAGTAATAAAGACAGCATATAGGTAAAAGAAGAAACAAACTGTATTTTAACTAGTCTGTTATAAACATTTTAAGTCATACAAAATGTTTTAGAATTGATAAAGGTTTTGTGCCAAAATACGAGCAAAACAAATATTATTAAAGAGATAGATAAGATAAACTCTTCATGTTTACTCTTCTGCATCTTGGGAGGCATTGGCCAGGATTTTTAGTCAATTGGGGCCCATTTTGAAGGTTAGCGTGCAGAGCTAAACATTACACAGTGAACAGCATGGTTGGATCGGTGTCGTATTCAGCATCACTCTGATGCTACCTCGATCACGTGCATGTGCGTATATACTACTGCTGGCCATGTAAATGAGTAATCCCTCTCCCAGGCTGCCAGAGCACAGTGCTGTATAAAGGTTTTCTAGTACCATAAGTACCTCCTCTACATTTATACCAGCTCAGGCTTCTGTAAAAACGTAGATGCTTGATTTTGCACCTTTTTGGCTTTTGAACCTGCAACTGCCAAGTGTCCCATAGCGCTCCTTAGGTTTTCTAATGTCCCCACTCATTCTTCCATCTGCACCTATCAACGCTATTACAGATTGTGTGTCTATCTGCAAAAGGCATATCTCCTCTTCCAGTTCTTCTGTTATGCTACATGTAGAAGACACTGAGAGAGATGTGCCCATTACTGAACCTCCGCACTTACTGGTCACTCTCCTCACTGGAGGGAGTGCCATTTACACCACCTTCTGTGCTGTGCGCTGTCTCAGGTGCAGCATTAGGAGTGCACAGCACTAATCTGAGAAATGGGGCCTGCATACTACTTGCACAATAGTGACTAGCACTGCATTGTGATAAGCATGGCTGATACTATTTTAAAAGCATTCTTCTGTGCAAAGTTAACCTGTTATGGCACTATTTTTTTTACAGGATTACTAATTGCAACCACGTGTTTCATATACAACTGGGGTTACTTCAAAGCATATATAAGTGTACAGGTATATTAAATGCTTTCTTGAAGTGTTAACACACCGCGTGGTCAAAAGAAGTTAATGATTCTAAATCAGGTTTTTAACTGCACCATACTGAGCCTGCCATCAACAACCCCCCCCCACACACACACAGTCAGTTCTGACACAATAAAAACAAGCATTTGTCAATGCTGAATGTCGATTGTGCTGTCAGTTGAGCTCGCTCACTGGCCCTCTGTCACTGCTTGTTCTGTTTCTCCTGGTGCTGCAGGCTGCTGTTTTGTACTGAGCTCCTCTCATGCTGGCACCCTTTTCTGTCCACAAAGAAATCTGCAGATGGCCTGACAGAGCTCCGCTGATGGGTCACTTCCCCTCTGACTCTCATTCTGTTTCTCTTCTTGCGCTGTGTGGCTGGCCTTTGTACTGGGCTCCTGTGTGCATTGCTGCCTTTTCTGCCCACAAAGAGATCTTGTGCAGTCCTGACAGCCCGCTGAGGTTGCTCACCACCCTCTGGTCACTCGCTGTTTCCTTTCTGCAGGCGCTGCAGACTGGCCTTGTACTGGGCTCTGTGTGCATTGCTGCCTTTTTCTGCCCACAAAGAAATCTGCAGCAGTCCCTACAGTCTCATCTGCTTGCTCTCATTCCCTCTCACTCACTCATTCTGTTTCTGCTAGCTGCAGGCTGCCCTTTGTACTGGGCTCCTGCCTGTGTTGCCAGCTTTCATGCCCACAAAGAAATGTGCAGTAGTCATTTACAGAGCTCCATTGAGCTTGCTCACTCCTCCTCTCTCACTCGGTCATTCTGTTTTCCCACCACTGCAGGCTGCCCTTTGTACTGGGCCCCAGCATACATTGTGCTGTCTTTTTCTCGCCCACAAACAAATCTGCAGCAGTCCCAACAAGCTGCAGTGCTCACTCACCCGCCTCCCTCACTCACTATTCTGTGTCTCCTGCCACTGCAGGCTGCCATTTTGTACTGGGCTCTGCCTGCATTGGCGGCTTGTTCTGGTCAGAAAGAAATCTGAAGCAGTCCTGACAGTGCTCCATTGAGCTCGCCTTACCCCTCTCTCCGTCATCGGTTCCGCTTTCTCCCGGTGCTGCAAGCTGGCCTTTGTACTGGGGCCCTGCCTTATGCTTGCATATTTTCTGCCCACAAGGAACCGCAGCAGTCACAATACAGATCTGTTGAGCTCGCGTCACTACCACTCTGTCACTCACTCATTCTGTTTCTCTTGTGCTGCAGGCTGCACTTTGTACAAGACTCCTGGCTGCGCTGGTACCTTTGTCTGTCCACAAAGACATCTGCAGCTGTCCCGACAGGAACTCCGCTGGAGGTCACTCAGTCTCCTCTGTCACTACTATCTTGTTTGTCCTGGTGCTGTATGTGGCCCTTTAATGGTGCTCCTGCCTGCATTGGTGCCTTTTCTGCCCACAAAGAAATCCACAGCAGTCCTGCTTGAGCCTGTTGAGTTCACTCAGTCCCCATCTCACCACTGATACTGTTTCTCCCACCGCCTGCAGGCTGGCCTTTCTACTGGGCCCCTGCCTGCTTTGACACCTTTTTCTGCCCACAAAGAACTGCAGTAGTCCTGACAACGCCCGAGAGTTCACCACTCACCACCTCCTCACTGCCCTCTCATTCTGTTTCTCCCAGTGCTGTAGGCTGTTTGTACTGGGCTCTTGTCGGCTGCCTTTTTCTGCCCACAAACAACCAAGAACAGTCTCGATGGTGCTGTTTAGCTCGGTCACCCTCACACTTGTTCGATCTAATCTGTCCCAAACAGTGATTTCACAGCGATCATGCTATTCTCCGGCAGGAGTGCAAAACATATTTAGACTTGATGTGGAAAATGACAGCTGTACTTTCATAAGGAGGGAAAAGTGCCACTGTTGAAAATGTGCTGTGAAATATAATAACAGGCGGTTACAAGGGTGCGTGGAAACAGTTCATCTAGACCTTGTAACGTCATGTTATGGAGTTTTGTCACCAAATTTTCAACACAGGGCATTTAGGACCTCTGCTCATGAACAGTGCCACTGTCATTTTCTTAATCTGTCCCAAACACTGATTTCACAGTTTAATGCATTATTGTGTGTGCCAACTGTGAAACCACATTTCAGTCAGGATGTGAAAATGACAGCTGTACTGCTCATAAGGAGGTTGTGAATGCCATTGTAGAAAATCTGGCATGACAATATTACAAATCTGGTAGTTATAAGGGTGTGGAAAGTGTGCAAGGCACTTGTAATACAGTCATTTGGTCTATCATCATCAAATTTTCAACATAGGCATTTTAGGACCTCTGCTCATGAACAGTATCACTGTCATTTTCTTAATCTGTCCTGTACAGTGATTTCCCCACAGCAACTGCTCTGTTCTTACGCTGAAGTGCTAAACACATTTCGCCAGGATGGGAAAAATGACGATGCATTGTTCATATGTAGGTGGGAAAATGGCAGTGTTAAAACTGGAGTGAAAATATAAATCATGGTTATGAGCTGTGTGTAAACTGTGCACCACACGTCAGAATACAGTCATTTTATGGAGATTATAGATTTTCAACATAGCCATTTCAGGACCTCTACTCATGAAAAGTGTTACTGTCAATCTTTAATCTGTCCCAACACTGATTTCCCACAGCAACCATTCTATTCTGCACCAGAAGTGTGAAAACACATTTCCGCCAGGATGTGAACAATGACAGCTGTACTGTTCAAGGCGAGGTGTGAAAAAATGCCAATGTTGAAACTCTGGAGGAAAATATTGCAATTCACAAAGTTACTAGCATGGGTAGCAACTGGCGCGCGTGCCGCTGTAAAACAGTCATTTTTTGCATTTTCCTGCAAATTTGCAACATAGGCTTTTTTGAGACCCACATGAACATTGGCACTGTCATTCATTAATCTGCCCTTAAAAGATGATTCCGCGATGTGATCCTACAAATTTTCAGGAGCCGACATTAACACAATGACAGTTCAAGAATTCATGAGGAGGGTCCTAAAACCCTGTGTTGAAATTTGGTGAAAAGCCCCAAAATGCCCGAGATATGTACTAAAGTTGAAAAACACTATTTATTACGTTATACAGCTTACGGCATTTCCTCAGTTCATGGTCGGTTGAAGAGTGCAGACGTGTTCCCGGTCACGAAGATCGTCTGTGCAAGTTCGGTGGTATGGCTTAATGGGAGTGTGTGTGGGAGGAAGGGTGCTGGTGGGTTGGTGCGGTTGCAGGTAGGCTAGTGACACTACGAAACCGCTTGCTTTTTTGCAGGTAAAAATAAAAATACTTTATGTTTTTCCTTTACATGTGCATGCTGACACACCCAGCATGCCACCAATGGCTTTCTTTTGGGCAGCAGCCGGCGGGGATTGGGGCACCCAGTCAGCAGGAATAAAAGTAGGGGGGTGTTACAGAATGCTGATGGGGAGTGGGCTCCCCAGTTGGCATCAGAAACAATGGGGCACCGAGGTCGACAGGGTTTGGGGACCCCGTTGGCACATAAACATGGTAGGGGGGTTATATTGTTTGTGAACATGGTGGCGACCTGCCGCCGTGTTCATAAACAATATCAGGGTTTTTACATCCGACCCTGCAATGACGGGTCGCTCCCTCATTGCAGCAGATGGCTGATGCTGCAATGACTAGGTTGCCCCGATTGCAGCGGCGTAAATTGTCAGCAGTTGGTGCAAATATTCAAACCACTGTCACCAGCAGCCTGCAATGGCATTGGGGAAGTAGGACGAGTTTGCAGGCTGTGGGGCATTGGCCACAACAGAACTATGCCTCCACAGCTTGTTACTGAGAAAGCTGCTACAATATGTTATTTGCGCTAGTCGCATCACGATAAAAATGGTACATCTAATCTGCCCCTTTCCCACATTAAACTCTCAGAACCCACTGTTCATGCAGGGTAATAACCTCTACTATCCACCTCTTGTACCCTCCTACTACTATCAGCCTGAGTAACCATTATACCCTTCACTTTGTCACAGCCATTCTTGAAACATTTATGGTTTTGGTGCCTGCCATCTCAGTTGGCAAACTATTCCACATTTCCACCACCCTTTCAGGAAAATAAAATTTTCCAATATCCCTCTGAACCTCCTCCCATCAGTCTCTACTTGTGCCCCCATGACTTTGAACTGTTACTCATGCTAAGTAGTTCTCCATTCACTTTGTTTATTCCTTACAGGAACGTGAAGGTCTCTTTCATATCATTCCTTTCTTGTCTGGTCTCCAGTGAAGACATGTTCAGTGCCTTAAGCAGATCCTCATACGATCTGTTCTGTCAGCTCTGAATCATCCTGATCACCCTTTGTCCTTATCTTTCCTGAGGTGAGGTCTTCAGAAGTTCTGAACACTGAACAGTATACCCAGTGCAGCCTCACTAATGATCAATAAAGAGGTAAAATCTTTTCTCTACTATCAGAACCCTCTGGCACATCCTAGTATCCTATTTTCTTCATTAGATGCCTCACTGTACTAGCTTGATTGTTTAAGGGAGTCACTAATGACGCAATACTAGGTTCTTTTCTCAGCTGTAGTGCTCAGCTCTACCTCTCCTATCCAGTACTCTGTCCTGGGGTTCTTGTCTCAAGGAATCACCTTGCACTTTTTGGCATTGAATTTCGAACTGCCAAACCTTATGGCCACCTCCTAATCTTTACATGTCAGTCTGCAGTTTCCTACTTCCTCATCATCATCTATCTACCTCCCATGAGATTGGTGTCATCTTCAAAGAGACACAACCCAGATTCATTCTCAACGTTGTTAATGAGCGTATTGAAGAGAATGAGTCAGGATGGATCTCTGTGGCATTCCACTCTTGACTTCCTCTTTCTGATCTGACACCATAATCACAACCCTCTGATGCCTTGCATTCAACTAAAGCCCCTCACCACCATCAAAACACTGCTTATATTTTCTTCAAATCCAGGGACCTCACTTCTGCGTCCGTGACCTAAGTCACTCTGATTGGTCCCTCATCTCATTGGTCTGCTCCACTGATTCCATACAATATATTTCTCAAACAAAATTACTCTAAATGTATATATATATATATCTTTTTTTTTTTAGTTGTTTAACCAGGAGTAACACACTGGCTGAAAGCTTTTTACAGGAGCCACCTGGGAGCACAGGGAAGTTAAGTGACTTGCTCAGAGTCACACAGTATGCAAGTGAAGTTGCTGATTCAAACCCAGGTTCTGTTCTGCTGGATGTCGCCAGATATGCAGCTCTTGAGCCTTCAAACCACTGCGCTATACTGCCTCCTTTATGGGACTGCCATGCCCCCAAGAGCAGGACATGAGAAAAGGTACACCACTTCCCCGATCATGGTTGACTCATAGCTTACTTGTAAGTGCACAGATTTGGCCTGGTCAAAAATAAACATAACCCATCCCTATGGCTTCCAGAAGTATCGCTGCAGTACCTGTACCATGGCAATAAGCTTGCCAAAGGTGAGAACTTTACATCTAACTTCTAGTACCAACATTGGTTACTCTGTTCAAATTTTTGATAGGCTGCACAATCTTTTTCCCTTCCCACTCTTTTTGCTTTGTCCTCAGAGCCGCTGACACCCTGTCTCTAACCTCTCCTTCATCACCATAGAGATGTAATTTTTTCATTACCTGTACCTCCTCCTCTCCTCTGCCCACCCTTTGCTCACCTCCCTCACTTCTGCCAGCCTGCATGATCGCCATCTCCTTCATTCCCACTGTTGTTTTTTTTTCTCTCCAGAAACCCATCCTTATCCCGGCGACACTTCCCGCTTCTTAATCCTTCCAAGGGTAGGGAGCCCAGATGGTTGGGATAGCAAGCTCCCTCCATCTGACTGCTTCTGCAATCTCCTCCCATTGGATGACCTCCTTAACCTCTTTCTGGTGTTCCTCCATCTGCTGACTGAAGGCTGCCACTGTTCCCTCCTCCTCCTCCAAAAGATGGTGACCCGTCAGTTCACGAACAGCTATCGACTCATTTCTCTCTCTCTCTCCAAATTACAGGGACAAATTATCTTGTTACAGTCTCTCCCTTTCTGACTCCTCTTCCTTTTCACCTAATACAAGTCTGACTTTCGTAAAATCACCCACCATCTGCTCAGGCTCACCAAATCCATCCATAATGGTATGGATCACAGCCTATTCACTTCTGCTATCTTCATCGATCTAGCCAAAGCATTCAACTCCGTCTACCACCCAATTATTAGCCAAACTCCAGCTGCAGGCCTCTGACTTAGCCATCAGCTGTTCCACTCCTACACAGGGTAGGTCCCAAGCAGTCAAAAGTGGTGGCCCTCTCTCCCTCCTGCCTGTATCCACTTGGGTCCCACAAGGATCTGTGTTAAGCCCTCCTTTTCTCCATTTTCCTTAATGCTCTCTCTCCATGTGCTTGTTTGCATCCATTCACATGTACATGGATGACATGTCCTCTCACAGCAGGCCTATTAGACCTAGATGGACTTTGACTGTTCAGCCCTGACCACACATCAGCTTTTCTTTTCAATGTCAAGAAGGCTGTCTCCATGTCCTTGGCACAAGGCACCAGACCTCTAGGCTCCTCTCCTTCCTACTTTCCATATACCCTTGATGGCTCCCCTGTGGAGGATGCCACCACCTTTTTAAGTGGTATTGGCTAGACCAGCACCTAAACGCTTTTGAACAAGGTGATGTTATAGTCAAAAGCTGCACCACAATTTGGTGCACTTTACAGAACTGTGATCGTAGTCCCACCCTCTAGCATACCATGCTATTATCTGAGTATGATCCTCCACATCTCTGACTATGGTGAGTTGGTCTACAGCGTAGCCCCTTCACTACCCTTGCCAGACTGGACATCTTCAATTATTTCTGCCATCACTCTGGATATCCTCTTGACTCATCATTGTTCTATATATAAATCTCTCTTTTTCTTTTTGCAGACAGACACATGCCCACTGTGCTAGGATTGTGGTCAAATCCAGCTTGTTTCACTACCCTCCTATCTCTCTCGATGGTCTGTTATAGCCATATCATCAGAAGCTGAAATATCAAACCCTAGCAGTCCCTTCCAGTTTCACAACCACGGTAAAGTCACATTCAGCCACCGCTGCCCTAAAATCTGGAACTCCTCGCCCAGCCATTCACCAATTCCTCCCATGGATTCTTTCAAACCACTTCAGTGGTCTCCCACCTCTCCTCTCTGCGCTTGTTCCAGTTTTCCTCTTGCTCTCCTATTACTTGTTTCCAGTTTAGGTACAGCTTAAATTTGGGACCTATGCTTCCTGCTCTAGGCATTATGCACAAATGTTTATAGCTTGTTAGCAAAAGCCTCCAGCCCCTTCTGTGATTGTTGTGCAGATGGAGCTCCTCCCACTGTGAACTCTATAAAATACCTTGGGTGACACTTGACCCCCAGTTGGACCTAAGGAGTCATATCCTAAATGTCTGTAGAACTGTGAACTGTAATTGGGTCTGGCCTATAGGCCAAATAACCTGCACCTGCTGTCATCTGGCACTTGCTAGAGGTGTACTACTTCCTGCCTTAGCTATGGTCTCCACCATTTGCCTGTACCTCTAAAGCTCTTCTTACTCGGTGGCACATAGCGTACAATAACATCTGTCACTTTGCACTGGCTGCCCCCTGTCTCACCCACCTGTTGGAGCTTCATGATAAACTAGGTTGGCTTTCCCTGACCAATCACCTGAACTTGGGTGATGCCTCGTGGCAAGAGTGATCAGAACTGGCACCCCCTGGGCTGGCCACAGCTCCGTCACCTCCTGACCCCCTCCTCTTACCCACTCAGGTCCCAGGGTCCTGGGATGCTAGAAATACCCCTCACCCTAACCCTTATGGGGCAGGAACTTTTTTGTATGTGCTCCTAGGTCTGGAACTCCTTTCCTGACCATGTTTGTTCCACCTCCTCCCATCAGTGCTTCCAGAAGTCCCTGTGGGGCATCTGAGTTGGCCTCAGTGTGCGAATGTCCCAAGCTTCCCTAGCCTAATTGTACTTGTAGCCCAACTGTTCTGAGGACCTGCTAGATCTTTTTGGTCATTTCTCGTGATCCAATTGTTTCCAGGCATCTGACTGCACTATGCATGCTCTAGACTATATATTGTTGATTATATGTACTTTATCAATTTCGTCATAGCAGTTCACTCCATGCTCACCGCTTTGTGACTCAATGCATTTTGTTACTCTGTGTACTAGTTTTACTTGCTGTTATGTCTCTGATGTGTCTGTATTACCTGTTGTACCTTCCTGAAAATAGGCATATAACTTGTCTAGTGTACCTCCCGTTAACAAAAGCTAAATAAATAAATAAAACTGGTTTTGTATTTGTTTGCCAGCATAGGTTTGTGGGTTCTGACTGTGCTGTATATGCATTGTCGATTGTTTGCTTGTCATCCAAGTTCTCACATCTTGTATGAATTATTCCCAATGTAATTTGTGGTTGTGTACCACCTGCTCCATATGTGTGTTCGATTTTGAACTATTGTGCTACCTAAGACCCACTTGTACAAGTTCCCTTGCCCAGGATGTATTTAGAAATGAGCTCCCAGCTTAGTATTCCTGGGTGGGAGCACTAGACACCATGGATCATTTTATCATAATAATTGGAGCCACTTAAACTGTGATCAGGGGTAGACCCTTTACATGCCAAGGATCATTTTGTATAGCTCACTTGGGAGCATCACAATGGTGACCACAGGTAGGTCACAGTATGCACCACTGTGTGCTCAAATTCATTTATTTATTGAAAGTTTCACCAGGAAGGTACACTGAACATTAAGTTGCTCATCTCCCAGTATGACCTGGGGAGGGTGTGGAGTTATATAGTAGATGTGAGTCACACACAAAATACACATATCATACATAAAAACATAGGTTACAACTGAATTACACATTAGCATGAAAAGCAAATAATTACAAGGGTAGAGAAGTGAAAACCAGTCGCAGTGAGCTTGTGGTGAGACAGAGAGAGAGAGAGAGAGCGTAATGTAATAGCTAGTGTGAACCAATGGCCTGCACTATGCAGACTAAGAATAGCACAGGGTGGTAAATGAAGTGAGTCAGCAGGGCATCAAACAAGATGTAGGACAAGAAAGGGGGGGATCTAGGGGCAGGTGCAATTTACAGAGAGGAAATTATGAACTTCTGGTTTAATGAGCCAGGCGAGGAAGAGGATCAGATATGTAGGTAGAGCATTCCACATTTTGAGGAGACACTGGAGTGGGGAGGTCTGTCCACTAGCAGTGGATTTCCAGATGAACAGACAGAGTTCTATGGTCAGGCTCTGTAGTTGAGAGGGAGTGGTGGAGATTAGGAATTTAGGTAGGAGGAGTGTGCCAAGCCAGTACTTAGAGATGAGATTTGCTAATGATGCAGTCGCCTTTTGTTAGGGATGGGAAGGCCAAAGCTCAGTACAAGTGGCAGCGGTGGGTAAGGTGAGGTGCATCCAGAGCAACGCGGCAGAATGAGTTGTTAAGAGTATCCAGGTTGGCTATGAGGTGGTGAGGAGCAGTGTAATAAACAACATCGCAATAGCGTCGGAAACCGGGAGGATCAGTTTTTGATCAGTCGTATCTTGCCTGTGGCGGAGGCAGGAGCGTGTTTCGTAAATAAGGCACCGAGTTTGGGATGAAGCTTTTTTATTATGGCACTACATGGGCACGAGTATGTGAGATGTTTATCCAGCCAAACGCCCAGATACCTGAAAGTCTCGGTAGCAATTATAGGTTGCTGTGTCGAGGGTAGTGAAGGTAGGCAGGAGCCTGACAGCTTCTGATGTGTGCCAAAAGTCATGGACATTTTCTGGCATTTAGTAGTCAGTGAGATTGAAAACCAGCTCTAGGCATTGTTGAAATCACGTTGGAGCCTGGAGGCGACATCCAAGGGTGAGGGCCCAGAGGAGAATAGAACCGCATCATCAGCATACATATGTATAGAAGATGAGGTACAGATGGATGGAAGATTATTCAGAAAGATGGAGAAGAGAATCAGGCCTAGTCTGGACCCTTGTGGGACTCCAGAGTATATGGGTAGAGGAGGGGAGATGTACATTACCGGTCAAAAGTTTTAGAACACCCCCATTTTTCCAGTTTTTTATTGAAATTTACACAGGTTAATGTCTCTATGTACTCTGAAATTAAAGCATAGAACAAATAAACAATTGAGATAAAAAGAAATAGAATCATTTTGTTTAACAAAATTTAATCTAAATTTTGACTCATCAAAGTAGCCACCTTTGCAGATATACTGTAATCCTTTCAAACATTACTGTGAGTATTCTTTCCCACAATGGACATCAAATATTGTTCGAAGTTCTTCCAACACTGTTGCAGTAGTTCCAGCAAATGTGTTGCACTTGTAGGTTGCTTGCTTTCACCCTTCTGTCCAGTTCATCCTAAACCAGCTCGATGGGGTTTAAGTCTGAGACTGTGCTGGCTATTCCATGATTTGAAGCCTACTGCCTTGTTCTTTTTTTCTCAAAGGTAGTTCTGGCATCAGCCTGAGGTAGTGTTTTGGGTCATTACCTTGCTGTAGGATGAACCCCTGACCAACTAGGCATAGACCAGAGGGTGTTTGCATGGCACTGCAAAATGCTGTAGCCCTTTGGTTCAGGGGTGCCAGTCACTCTGTGCTGTTGTCCTGTTAGCCGCCTGTCACGCAAGCTGTTGACTCAGAAACTTGTCTTCTGATTCTGTTGTGGCTTTGGGTCTGCTAGACCTCTTCCTGTCAGAGTTTCTAGTTTCCAAGTGCCTTTTACGGTGTAGGAAACTGTACTCACTGACAAGTTTATAGCCAGAGATGACAGTTCAGACTGTGAATGAACATCATTCACAAATCTGGACTGTCATGCGTGGAGTATGTACGCCCATTGGCCAGTTTGCACCAATGGGCGGCAGCCCTACTGGACAGTCAGTCGGGCGGGCGGCGGGCGGTAGGCGGTGGATGCTGTCACCCGCCGCTGTGGGGGAGCGGGGAGGGGCTTCGTGGGTGGGTGGGGGACACTAGACACCAGGGAGATGTTTGGGGGTTGTGATGTGACATTCTGCCCGCATCGGGCTTTTACGGTCCACTGGACCACCAGGGAGATATTCGCTTGGGGGAGGGTTACATTCCTGCCCGCGATCGGGCACTGGGGGTTCACATCGCTCTGCCCACGATCGGGCTGTGGGAGATGTGGTGGGCGGGGGTTCATGGGGACTGTACTTGCCCGCGATCGGGCTTCGGATATGTGTGGGGGTTTCATGTACCTGTAATGCCCGCGCGATCGGGCTGTGGGATATGTGTGGGGTTTCTGTAACTGTGATGCCTGGATCGCTGTGGGATATGTGTGGGGTTTCTGTAACTGTGATGCCCGCATTGGGCTGTGGATATGTGGGGGTTTCTAGACTGTGATGCCCGCGATCGGGCTGTGGGAGATGTGTGGGGGTTCATGTTACCCATGCCCGCGATCGGGCTGGTGGGGGCATCAGGGATCGAAGTTGGGCCAGCCAGGGTGGCAGCTGCTGTGTTGCGCCTGCAATACAGCAGCTCACCTGTGGGTGGCCCTCAACTTGATCCTTTTTTTTGGCTCAAGGTTGTGCAGGCGCAGGTTAGTTGCGATGCATACTCCCTGCACAACCCGACTGAATATCGGGTTGCGAGGTTATGCATGGTTCCTCCCTCCTGTTGAGCATGCATTCATTTGCATTGCTCTTTTGCGCAACCTGTTGCCAGTGGAGCAACTGCCTCCTGCTGAATATCGCAGAATGGCGCAATGTAGGACTTGCACATGCGCAACCCTGTTGCGCATGGAGCAACCCTTTTGAATATCTGGGCCAATGTGTTTCTCTTTTCTGCATATGCAGGGAAACCATATTATTGCTGTGCTGGGAGGGCAGAGCTTTTATTTATGTTTTCTTCTCCTCTCAGTATCTTGCTCTGTTCTTTCTCTGTAGTCCTAAACACAAAAGAGTTCGAGTTCTGAAGAGAATTAGAACCCTAGAACTATTTTTAAAAGTTCTAGACCAGAACCAGAACCCAGAACTTCAGTGGGTTCTGACAACCCTATTGCAGTGTCCCAGAGGGCTGTGACCAAGTTAGTTTAACTATTGCAAACCCTGACCTCTGGGTGGAGGCACCCGCCATCGGATTCAGGCCCCTCAACCTGTTAGTGGAAAATCAGGCAGGGGTAGTAGCCCCTTGGATAGCGCCATCTAGGGGTTACACATACATCTATGAAATGCTTGCCTAAAGCTCTTAAAGGGACATAACCGACTCTTTTTGCATCGTGTTATTTATAGCTGAAAACTGACATTTTATGATTGTTTACCTTCTCTAAAATTAATTGATGTTTGTTGCTGGGTGTTACAGCTCCTTCTTTTCTTAGTAGAACAGAAATATTTGCTAATGGTGTAATTATAACCAGTCTTGTTTTGTTTAAAATCCTTGGTCTACTCTTACTGTATTCTTCCTGAACATAAGGAACAGCCCCCAACAGTGCAGCCACTCAATGTATTAGCTCCTCTACGCCCACTGCATCATGAGTGGCTAAGTAGAACAGAAAAAACTGGGCACTTACCCTCTGAAAAATTCACAAATGCCACTCTACAGTATAGGTGCAAAGGGTTTAGTCAGTGCTCACAGACAAGACATACGTAACACTTCAAAAGAAAAAACTTTTCCCGAAATGCGTCAGGCATGATGTATGTCTTGTCTGTGAGCACTGAATAAACTGTTTGCACCTATGTTGCAGAGTGATGTTTGCAAATTTGTCGGGGAGTGAGTGCCTGTTTTTTTTCTGTTGTGCTTGGAAGCTGGCAGAAGACACCAGGAGAAAGGACTGCTGTGTGACTGGACTTCTCTACTGGGACTATATTGCCCTCCTTCCCTCCACTCCACCCAAAGCTAGTTCTACTTTTATAGGCACAGGAGTTGACTGACAACAGGAACTTCCTGTTTGGGAGCAGGAAGTGAATGATCACTGAGCCACCAAAGACCCACCATCCTAGAAGGGCAAGAGTAGCTCTCCGGCCCCCTCTAACTGCTGGAGGTCTGCCTCTGAGCAAGTAACTGATCTACTGAGAAATAAAGGATATTCTTGTCTCAGAACAGGACAATCAGGAGCTTAAAGGGCACACAGGCAGAAAGTAAGGGGAGAGAGAGAGAGAAAAAAAAACAGGAAAGAGTAAGGATTGCAAACAGTTAAGGGGTCAGAAATAAGACATGATGAGAGTGGTGTGGTGCAGTGGCTGTGGAGCAGCAGTCCTCCGGGAGACGCTCTGGAGGATGCGGTGTTGTCCCATCTGCAGGCACCTCTCTGGGCTGAGGGAGGAGGTTGCTCATCTCCAGGCTGAGTTGGCCAGGATTTGTGGACCTCCTCTTCCATCCAGGGGCCACCAGTGCCACTGCCGCTGCCTCAGAGGTTGCCAAGAAAGAGGAGCGGTTGGACCGCAGGGGCTCAGGAGGGTGAGGTGGTGGAACAGAGGTGCATCCCTCCAGGCTGTACCTCCACACCCTATGCCATTCTGGCAAAGTGTGGTTCCTCTCATGGAGGCACCCACAGTGGAGACCAAGGAGGATGCTGGGAACTCCACAAAGGAGACCCACAGGAGGGTGGCAGGGACCCCTGCAGGGAAGGAAACAACTCCTGGTGGGAACTCCATTATTAGGAAGGTAGAACTGGGGGAGGAAGGGGAGAGGGAGGTAAGGTGCCTGCCTGGTGCCATGGTTTGGAGGGACAGGGAGCGAATCCTCAGGATTGCCAGAGCAGCTGCACAGGGGAGGGAGCTGGATGTCATTGTCCACCTAGGGACAAATGACCTGGCTAACAAAGGGATTAAAGAAGTGCAGGAAGAGTTTGTGGAATTGGGGAGGGGCCTTAGACAAGTAGCAGGCACGGTAACCTTCTTGGAGGTGCTGCCAATCTATGGTGTAGGAGAGGCTAGGGTGTTCCACATCATGGGATTCAATCAGTGGTTGAAAAACTGGTGCAGAGCTCAGGGATTTGGCTTCATTGGGGACTGGGGGTCCACCTGGAGTGATGCAAGCCTATACTGGCATGATGGGCTGCATCTGTCCAGGAGGGGAACCAGGATCCTAGATGATAGGTTTAAATGCTTATTGGCAAGCATTTAAACTCAGCCAAGGGGGGGCACTGGAAAGGATCAGGGAAACTTAGCCCCCAAATAATCACGGTAGTAAGTGCTGCAAACACCAACATAGAGGTGTCAATAGGAGAAGGGCAGGGTAAATGGGGAAAGTGACAAAGGCAAGAAGGACAGGGATGGGGCAAAAGAAGTAAGGCCATCAGGAAATGGAGGGTAATGAGTACCAGTGTTGAGTGTCTTGGCAACAAGCTCCCTGAGCTAGTGGCCTTGATGGAAGAGGGATGCCTGGATATCGTAGCAGTCACAGAAACATGGTACACAGAGAACCATGACTGGGATGTTAACATACCAGGGTACATAACCTACAGGAGAGACAGGCAGGGGAGAAGAGGGGGAGGAGTAGTTCTCTATGTAAAGGAAGGGATAAAAGCAACTGAACAAAAGAGTAAACAGGGAAGAGAGGATGCACTGTGGGTCACCTTGGAGACCAGAAAGGGCACCACAACCTGCACAGGGGTTGTGTACAGACTCCCATGTCAGGGGGAGGGAATGGACAAGGATATGATAGAAGGCATTCTTAGAATGGCAGAGAAAGGGGAGATACTGTTGATTAGAGACCTGAATATGCCAGATGTTAACTGAAGCACATTTGCTGCAGCCACATCCAAGAGCAGGGCCATTCTTGATGCCCTACAGGTGGCAGGCCTCAAACAGCTAGTTTCGGAACCCACTCATGAGGGAGCAATCTTAGACCTCGTAATCTCAAATGGGGACAGTGAGAGGATCTCAGATCTAGAAGTGGGTTGCCATCTGGGGACAAGTGACCATCAAACAGTGTGGTTCACGTTAAACTCAGCTACTGAGTCAAGCCATACAAAAGTGAGGGTACTGGACTTTAGGAGGCTGACTTTGGCAAGATGGGAGAGTGCCTCAGAAAAGCACTACAAACAGGCTAGAAGGAGGTGTGGAGCAACAATGGGGAATTATCAAAACTGCCATCACAGAGGCAACAAGCCTTTGTGTGAAGCAAATAAACAAATCAAATGAAAGAAAAAGCCACTATGGTTCTCCAAGAGAGGTGGCTGTGAAAGTCAGGAAGAAAAGATAGCATTCCGGAAGTATAAGGAAACACAGAAGGAGCAGGACAGAGAGCTGTACCAGTTAAGGCAGAAAGAAGCAGGGAGGGAAGTCAGAATAGCAAAGGCCCAAACTGAGGAAAAGATAGCCAACTCAGTTAAGAAGGGGATAAAACCTTTATAGGTACATCAGCGAGATGAGAAAGACAAAGGAGGATAGTGAGGCTGAATAGAATGAACGGTGGGTGGGCAGAGGGGACAGTGAAAAAGCAGGGATACTGAATGAATATTTATGCTCAGTATTCACAAAAGAGGAGGGGGAAGTGCCTAATCCAATTAACAGAAACACTCTTGATAGGGGGGTCGATCCCAGTCCTTTCACAGAAGAAAGGGTTCTGCAAGAACTCCTAAAACTGAAGGTGGACAAAGCAATGGGTCCTGATGGAATTCACCCCAGAATTCTAAAAGAATTAAGGAAGAAACTAGTGAAACCACTGGCTACTCTTTTTAATAAATCATGGGAGGATGGTGTGGTACCCGAGGACTGGAGGAAGGCGGATGTGATTCCCCTTCACAAAAGTGGGACCAAGACACAGGCAGGAAACTACAGACCTGTCAGTCTGACCTCTGTGGTAGGAAAGTGATGGAGTCACTTGAAGGAAAGAATAGTTGAGTACCTAGAGGTCAGTGGAGCACAGGATCCAAGGCAGCATGGGTTCACAGCGGAAGGTCATGTCAGACTAATCTAATAGATTTCTTTGACTGGGTGACCAAAGTAGTAGACCAGGAGGCTGTGGACATGGCCTACCTAGACTTTAGCAAGGCATTTGACACAGTCCCACACAAAAGATTATTAGTCAAATTAACCAGCCTGGGAGTGGGTCCCAGGGTGGTAGCCTGGGTAAAACATTGGCTGGACAACAGGACACAGAAGGTAATTATAAATGGAGTCCACTTGAAGAAAGGGCGGTTACCAGTGGGTACCGAGAGGTTCATGTATTGGGTCCAGTCCTTTTAATGTCTTCATCAGTGACATTGCAGAGGGACTGGAAGGAAAGTATGCCTTTTGCAGATGACACAAAGATCTGCAACAGGGTTGATATACAAGGAGGCGTGGAAAGGATGAAAAGGGACTTGGCAAGGTTGGAGGAATGGTCAGACGTATGGCAGCTAGGATTCAATGCAAAGAAGTGCAAATAATGCACCTGGGAAACAAGAACCCAGGGAAGAATACACAATGGGTGGGAGGTAGTAACAACAACAAAACAGGAAAGGGACCTGGGGTAATCATATCAGATGACCTTAGGTTAGCAAGCAATGTGAGAAGGCAGTAGGGAGGGCCGGGGGTATACTGGGATGTATAGGGAGAGGCATCAGCAGCAGAAAACAGGAAGTTGTTATCCCTCTGTACAGACAGTTGGTGAGACCCCATCTGGAATACTGTGTCCAATTCTGGAGACCCCATCTCCGCAAGGACATAGACAGGATAGAGGCAGTCCAGAGGAGGGCAACCAAAATGGTGCAGGGTCTGCAAGAGAAGCCGTATGAGGAGAGACTAAAGGAGCTTAATATGTATACCCTTGAGGAAAGAAGGGAGAGGGGGACATGATAAAACTTTCAAGTACCTCAAGGGAATCAACAAAGTCAAGAGGGTAGCATCTTTCAGAAAAGAGACTTGCAAGAACAAGGGGACACAATTTAAAGATAGAAGGAGGCGTGTTCAGGGGCAATGTGAGGAAATATTATTTCACAGAGAGGGTAGTGGATGCATGGAACAGCCTTCCTGAGGAAGTTGTGGGGTCTAAAACTGTGGGAGAATTCAAGAATGCATGGGACAGACATAAGGCAATTCTTGGTGGGGGCAGGAAGATATAGGCTGTTGGTTAACTAGGATCTGCGGCCTATCCTGTAGGTAGGGAAATGGGCAGACTAGATGGGCCTAGCGGTCCTTATCTGCCGTCAAAGTCTATGTTTCTATGTTTCACAGAAGGAGCAGGACAGAGAGCTGTACCAGTTAAGGCTGAAGGAAGCAGGGAGGGAAGTCAGAATAGCAAAGGCCCAAACTGAGGAAAAGATAGCCAACTTGGTTAAGAAGGGGGATAAAACATTTTATAGGTACATCAGCGAGCGTAGAAAGACAAAGGGAGGGATAGTGAGGCTGAATAGAATGAATGGTGGGTGGGCAGAGGGGGATACTGAACGGATATTTCTGCCCAATATTCACAAAAGAGGAGGTGGGGTGGTGCCTAATCCAATTAACAGAAGCACTATTGATGGGGGGGGGTCGATCCCAGTCCTTTCACAGAAGAAAGGGTTCTGCAAGAACTCCTAAAACTGAAGGTGGACAAAGTAATGGGGCCTTATGGAATTCACCCCAGAATTCTAAAAGAATTAAGGGGGGAATCAGTGAAACCACTAGCTACTCTTTTTAATAAGTCATGGGAAGATGGTGTGGTACTCGAGGACTGGAGGAAGGCGGAGGTGATTGCCCTTCACAAAAGTGGGACCAAGACAGAGGCAGGAAACTACAAACCTGTCAGTTTGACCTCTGTGGTAGGGAAAGTGATGGAGTCACTTCTGAAGGAAAGAATAGTTGAGTACCTAGAGGCCAGTGGGGTACAGGACCCAAGGCAGCATGGGTTCACAGTGGGAAGGTCATGTCAGACGAATCTAATAGATTTTTTTGACTGGGTGACCAAAGTAGTAGACTAGGGAGGGGCTGTGGACATGGCCTACCTAGACTTTAGCAAGGCATTTGACAGTCCCACACAAAAGATTATTAGTCAAATTAACCAGCCTGGGAGTAGGTCCCAGGGTGGTAGCCTGGGTAAAACATTGGCTGGACAACAGGACACAGAAGGTAGCTGTAAATGGAGTCCACTCTGAAGAAAGAGGGGTTACTAGTGGGGTACCGCAGGGTTCAGTATTGGGTCCAGTCCTTTTTAATGTCTTCATAAGTGACATTGCAGAGGGACTGGAAGGAAAAGTATGCCTCTTTGCAGATGACACAAAGATTTGCAACAGGGTTGATACACAAGGAGGCGTGGAAAGGATGAGAAGGGACTTGGCAAGGTTGGAGGAATGGTCAGAAGTATGGCAGCTTGGATTCAATGCAAAGAAGTGCAAAATAATGCACCTGGGAAACAAGAACCCAGGGGACAAATACACAATGGGGGGAGGTAGTAACAACAACAAAAAAGGAAAAGGACCTGGGGGAATCATATCAGATGACCTTAAGGTTAGCAAGCAATGTGAGAAGGCAGTAGGGAGGGTTGGGGGTATACTGGGATGCATAGGGAGAGGGATCAGCAGCAGAAAACAGGAAGTTGTTATCCCTCTGTACAGACAGTTGGTGAGACCCCATCTGGAGTACTGCGTCCAGTTCTGGAGTCCCCATCTCTACAAGGACATAGACAGGATAGAGGCAGTCCAGAGGAGGGCAACTAAAATGGTGCAGGGTCTAAAGGAGCTTAATATGTATACCCTTGAGGAAAGAAGGGCAAGGGGGGACATGATAGAAACTTTTAAGTATCTCAGTGGAATCAACGAAGTCTAGGATGGTAACATCTTTCAGAAAAAGAGATGTGCAAGAACAAGGGGACACAATTTAAAGATAGAGGGGGGGCGATTCAGGGGCAATGTGAGGAAGTATTATTTCACAGAGAGGGTAGTGGATGCATGGAACAGCCTTCCTGAGGAGGTTGTGGGGTCTAAAACTGTGGGAGAATTCAAGAATGCATGGGACAGACATAAGGCAATTCTTGTGGGGGCTAGGAAGAAATAGGCTGTTGGTTTACTAGGATCTGCGGCCTATCCTGTAGGTAGGGAAATGGGCAGACTAGATGGGCCAAGCGGTCCTTATCTGCCGACAAAGTCTATGTTGCTATGTTTCGATGGTTGTGAGCACCCACCTGTATGTGGTGTGGTTCCTGTTGGGACTGAATTATGAGTGGCTAGACTGTGTTGGGGGGTGTTTCCAAGTCCAGGAAAGATACATAGATACATAGACACTGTTATCAGATAAGGGCCTCTGGCCCACCCAGTTCACCCATTTGAGCTTGTAAGTTCACTTTATGTTTTCCTAGAAGTCTGTTGCCCCTTACCCCTGACCTCTATCCCATGCATTCTTAAACCCCGTGATTGTTTCAGCCCCCACCACTTCCTCTGGCAGGGTGTTCCACTTGTCCACCACCCTTTCTGTGAAGAACTTCTTCCTCATGTTTCCCTCGAATCACCCTCCCCCAATTTCATCCCAAGCCCTCTGTCCTGGAACATCATTTTTGCTGGAAAATAGTGTATTCCTGCACCCTGTTCCTCCCTGTAAGGTACTTGTATGTCTCTATCATATCCCCTCTCTCCCTCCTCTCCTCCAGGGAGTACATGTTCAGTGCCTTCAACCTGTCTTCATAGGACTTGTGATGCAATCCATGCACCATCTTTGTTGCCCTCCTCTGAACCTTCTCTACCTTATCTATGTCCTTACGTAGATAAGGTCTCCAGCACTGTACATTTGTACTCCAGGTGGGACCTCACTAGTGCCTTGTATAGCGGAATTATGACCTCCCTTTTCCTGCTGGTGATGCCCCTGCCTATGCATCCCAGTATCCTATTTGCTTTACCTGCTGCCTTGTCGCACTGTTTCCCTACCTTGAGGTCATCAGAGATGATAACTCCAAGGTCCCATTCCTGCTTGGTGCATGCTATATCATCACCCCCCAACTGATATATTGTGCCAGGGTTTTTGTGCCCCATATGCATTATCTTGCACTCAAATTTCAACTGCCAAACCCTTGACCATTCTTCAAGCTTCTGCAGTTCTCTCCTCATTCTGTCTACACCCTCTAGCATGTCCACTCTGTTACAGAGCTTCGTGTCATCAGAAAACAGAGAAATTCTGCCTTCTAGGTCCTGCGCAATGTCACTGATGAAGATGTTGAATAGGACTGGTCCCAGCACTGATCCCTGTGGTGCCCCACTGGTCACTCTTCCCTGACGCAGTGGGAACTGATCAAGGACTGTAAACAAAGGCATTTTTCTGTGGTAACACTAGTATTATGGGCAGTCCGTTTTTCACTTTTTAAGAGAAAAAAGGAAGAGAATCAAACTACCGGCTACATCCGCAATCTCTACAGAATGTAACCAATCATAACTTTTTTTTTTAAACTAGGGACAATTTAAGACCTAAGACGTTGACAGTTTCCCTTTAAAGACACTTTTGTTGCATACTCGATGTTGGTAAACAACTGTACAGGCTTCTCAAAGTAGATGCATATTGAAATCCTACACAACCCCTGTTGTAAAACTCCAGTTTTTTTAATAACAGGCATTACTACTGCCGAAGTCTCCTTGCTGAACCTGAACACTACTGGAGCTGAGCAGTTATTGTTTGAAGGAAAGCTGATTTCCTTTGCCATCTTCCAACAAAGACATGGCGTGCCCCCAACAGAGACATGGAGTGCCCAACTCTGCTAGTTTCCAGTTTCTCTAGTGAGTCCACCTTTTAACCAAACATGTTGGACAGAGAACTTGGCAGGGCACACACAGTGAAAGTATTAAACCTTCTTTCAGTTGGGCTGGACTTCCACAACCGTTATCTTGATTATCTTGTGTTTGTAGCCACATCAACGGTTTGACATCTAATAAAATAGGTAGTAAAGTGCGTTACTGGCAGTCTGCACTCCCAAAACAGATGAGGACTCTGAACGGCAACCATTTTGGGGTGATCTTTATAATTATAAAATGGCAAGAAAAAAATCTAGAACTTTCATTGTCCAACAGACATCTCCTGACTCTACATTAAATCTCTATAAATGCATAGTCAGGCACAGAACCATTTTCCTCCTCCAAAAAAACTACTTGGAGCTATTTTATAAGTGTAATAAACTCCTCCAGAGTGTGTATCATGGGATTTTAATGCACTTCCCAGGTGCATAAGGGCACTTGGCCTTCGGCCTCATGCCTCACTACACCCCTGGGTTGTGAATTAAAATCCTATAATGCACACCCTGTCATGACTTAAGTATACTAAATTTGATATGTACAGATTAATGCCGCTTAAGTCACTGCAAATGTGTACTTAACCCCCACTAAAATTGCACAAAATATTTAAGATTCAGTCCGACACATGTTCCAGGTGTGGAACAGCACAAGGCAGTTTACTGCACATTTTATGGGAGTGTTCTAAGGCTCAGCCACTATGGGATGCTATCAAGACTAACGTTGATCCCCTGCTGCTGGGTCTTGATCAGGCCATTACACAAGGTTTATGCCTTGTTGGGGACTATAAGGACAAAATCATAGGCACTCAAAAATACCATATAGCACTGATCGCAGCATGTGCTAAAAAAAAGTCTTACTAAGGCACTGGCTAGATCAGGATGTGCGGAGTTACGGGGAGTGGCATGTGGAATTACTGTTTGCTTTGAAGGCTGAGAAAACAGTTGCTAGCATTAACAATAGAAAGAGGGCATTTCAAATAAATTGGAAAAAAATGCTTACTATGATGCAACTGGAATAACACTGCAGCACTGTGGGCGCTTGGCAATGGTGTGCATCAGCACGTCATCTGCCTGGACATATGTCCTTCGCACCAGCGTCCTCGGGGTAAGGGAGAAAAAGGGAAAAAACATACATTCCTGGCCCCCAGCAAGATGAAGCTGGGAAGGTTGCCTGGGGGGATGCCCAGGTGGACGGAGTAGGAGGGGGTACGAGGCCTCCTCTGAAAGCCGTGGGAGCCGGGCAAGTAAAAAAATAAAACTTAAAAAAATTGCCACCTTCGCCTCAGAGGGTAAATTTTCTTTGCCACAGCAGGCATTTCACAGTGACTCTGGGTGATCCCGACCCATTTCTGCTGTTCCTCCTCCTCCCTTGGGTATCACCCCTATCTTCTCCTTAGTAAATAGGCAAGGCAAAGGCAAGGCAAAATTTATTTAAAAGACGCCCAATCCCTGGGGCTCTGGGCACCGTACAAACCATTAAAACAAGCATTTTAACATAATAAATATAAAAATTTACACATAAATACAGATCATTACAGAACTAAACATTTAAATATAAATCTTTATCAAAACATTAAATTAAATTAGATTAAATGCCTTAGAGAAAAAAGGCCTTTAACTGGGCCTTAAAACATCCACCGATGAAGTCTCTCTGACCATAGCTGGTAAGAATTCCACAGAAAAGGGGCATGTACACTAAATGTTCCTATCGCCGGCTGATTTCAGCCTAGTTCTGGGAATGGTCAGGAGGCATTCACTGGAGGAGCGAAGAAGGCGGCAGAGAAAGCAGGTGACAGAAGGTCTAACAGGTAACCAGGGCCCTGTCCGTGTAGGGCCTTATAGGTAAGAAGACCTACCTTAAAGAGGACTCTCCACCTGACTGGCAGCCAGTGCAATTCACGAGAACCGTGTAATATGACAGAACTTTTGCTGCCCGGTCATCAACCGGCAGCTGCGTTTGCACCAGCTGCAATCTGCGGAGACCCTCCCGTGACCCCGAGATAGAGCGTCACAGTAATCAAGCCTAGATGTGACTAAGGCATGTATCAAAGTAGGAGGTCCAGAGGCGAACAAGGGATTTGATTCTGGCAATGTTTCTGACATGGTAAAACAGGTACAAACCACAGAGGATATTTGAGCCTCCATGGTTAAATCCCTGTCCAGTATCACGCCAAGATTTCGCACCCAAGAGGAGGCCTTCAATGGCACAGACCCTAGGACAAGCCCAGTTTCTGCGTCAGAGGCCATCCTATCATGAACTCTGTTCGATTCCACTACTAATACCTCGCCTTATCGGGTTCAGCCTCAACCAGCTGGAGGCCATCCAGTCGTTAATCTCGGTCAGACAGATATTAATCACATCCACTGCATTGGATGTTCCTGGGGCAAAGGAAAAATATAGCTGAGTATCATCAGCATAGCAATGAAAACTCAAGCCATATTTCCTAATGATCCACCAGAGGCAGCATGTGCACTGCGAACAACATTGGAGCCAATACTGACCCCTGGGGAACTCCGCAAAGAAGCAGACTAGGTGTAGATGAGAAATTTCCCATCATAACCTGCTGCCTCCTGTTAGTAAGAAAGGACTCAAACCATTTGATGACATTACCGTTGAGTCCACATAGGTCCCCAAGGCGAGCAAGCAGCACACAATGGTCCACAGTGTCAAATGCTGATGAGAGATCGAGGAGAACCAGAACTGTCTTATCTCCCCGGTCTCTAGCCCTGAGAAGGTCATTCTGCACCCGAACAAGTGCAGTTTCGTGCTATGTCTGGCGCGAAAGCCGACTGGAAGGGTTCGATAACCCTCGTGAGATGTGAGGTGCTCTTCCAACTGAAGCGCTACCACTTTCTCAATAACCTTCCTAAAATGGAAGGTTGGAGATTGGATGGTAATTTGCCTTGATCTCCGGGTCCAAAGATGGCTTTAACAGGGTCTCACCAGAGCCTCCTTCAAGGCATCCAGAAAGACACCCTCGGAAAGGGAGCACCGTACAATCATGGCAAACACCGGGCCAACAGAGTCAACGCATCTCATTAAAAAACGTGTCGACATCGGGTCCAGTTCACAAAAGTTGTGCCTCACATTGGTTGCTACCTCAATAACCTCACTATCCTCCACTGGTCTAAACTCTCCCCAGCCAGGCGGAGTGCGCTCAGAACACATCAGGCGATCACTGCCAGCTGTATCATTTCTGGCTGAAGGAGCCACCCGACGGATTGCAGACACCCTATCCGAAAAGAATTGAGCAAATTCCTCACAATCAGTATTGGAAAAAACCTTCCCAGGCCGTAGACAGACAGGATGTAAAAGTCTATCAACGGTCCGGAAAAGTGAGGCTGGTTGGTTCCTTCCGGCAGCAATCTCCCCAGACAGAAACACTGTCTTCTTACGGTTGATTACCTCCTGGTACCCAACATAGTGGGCACGCAGGGCCAGTTTGTCCGCATCCAGACAGGATCTCCTCCAGCAACGCTCCAATCTCCGACCCAGTTTCTTCATCTCCCTGAGCTCACAATCAAACCATGGCGACTCCAGGTAAGAAGTCCTGGTCATATGACGGACAGAAGTAGGGAGTTTATGGTGTCGGATAACACCTCATTATAGGCGTCGACTCCGACCACCACACCTCCCGCGCATGCATCACCCACTCTAGACAAATTCCCAGCCGCCAGAAAACCCTCAGGGGTCAAACCCCATAAAGGGCGACAGCGAATCATCTCAGCAGGGGAAGGGCTTATGGCGGGAGCCCCAAGCGTGAACTGGACCGTGCAATGATCAGACCAGAGAACTGGATCGATCTTAGGATCACTAATATCAAGTCCCAGTGAGAACACCAGGTCCAACATGTGGCCATCCCGATGAGTTGGTAAAGTAACTGCCTGCATCAAACCAAGGGAGGACATGATCCGGGAAAGCTCACAGCCATGTCCATGATTCACATCGTCGAACCAGACATTGAAATCCCCCAGAAAAACACATCTGGGGGATTCCAATGATGCAACGGCGACAAAATCTGTGACCTCCTGCAGGAACTCTCCCATCAACCCAGGAGGGCGATAAATGAGAAAGATCCTGCAGCCCGCATCAGGTCCTCCCCGGATGGCCACACGTTCAAAAGAACCCGGTGCTCTCACCGGGTGCACGGTGAAGTTCAGGCTGGATCTAAAACAGATGGCTACACCGCCACCCCTGTGCTTCGCTCTGGGGCAGTGTACCACGGTATACCCAGGGGGGACTGCAGCCTCAAAAATTGGGCCCGCATCGCCTCCCACCCAAGTCTTGATAAAGCCAGATCGACCGGTAGAAACCAAGGCAGCAATAATTGCTATCTTATTTCTGATCGATCTGGCATTACAAAGCACTGCGCTGTCAGGGTTGGGGTGATGCAGCCCCACAGGTTACCTGGCCATTTGATTAATAGGCTCCCTGGGGATGGACACCAAACACGACTGGCCTCTCCCATGTGCCCATCGCAACCCAGGGCGCCTCCTGACCTGACAACTTCAATCCTCGTGATAACCCAAATTAAAGTTTCTTGATAGTGCGTGACCAACACTATCTCTGCCAATCCCCACCTCCCGCAACGCCTGTAGTAACATCAGAAACTGGAAGGGGATGAAAGAGCAGGTCGCAGCATCAAGTTATCATACACAATTCTAGCCCCTCTCGATCTTCCCATATCACATATATATCTCCAAGGCACAACAAATACAAAAAATATAAAAGTAATAGCTTATATATAAAATATATATAAAATAGCCCACCAAGCCTAACTTTAAAATATAACAGACCTACTAATAACCATGCCCTCAAAAAGACTAATTCTACAACTACCCATAATAAAGGCTATTTAAATAAACATTTGATTGCCAAATACACATACTAAAACATAGTCTCCCATCCTGTATCAACTAAACTATTTCCAGTGCCGAGTGGCGCTGCTCGCCATGTCCGCCGCGCTTTGCGAGCCGGAGGAGATTTTAACAGGGGAAATCTAAGAGGACACCGAGGTCCTAGCTCCCTCAGTTCACTGAAACCAAAGCTCATCGACGGTAAACCTGTTTGCAACTTCTCACACTGCGCAGGTATAATGTCAGGAGCTGTAAGTTCACCAAGCCAAACAAAGCACTTTCCTTACAAAGACTCCTGGTCTCTCAGTCAGCACATACTATGCACCACTACTTGCGAGCGGAGCGAGATTTTAACAGGGGAAATTCAAGGAGGACACCGAGGTCCTAGCTCCTCCCAGTTCACTGAAACCAAAGCTCATCGACGGTAAACCTGTTTGCAATCTCTCACACTGCGCAGGTATAATGTCAGGGAGCTGTAAGTTCACCAAGCCAAACGAAGCACTTTCCCTCTTACAAGACCTCCAGGTCTCTCAGTCAGCACATACTATGCACCGCTTGAGAGCGGAGCGAGATTTTAACAGGGGAAATTCAAGGAGGACACCGAGGTCCTAGCTCCCCCCAGTTCACTGAAACCAAAGCTCATCGACGGTAAACCTGTTTGCAGTCTCTCACACTGCGCAGGTATAATGTCAGAGAGCTGTAAGTTCACCAAGCCAAACGAAGCACTTTCCCTCTTACAAGACCTCCAGGTCTCTCAGTCAGCACATACTACGCATCGCTTGCAAACGGAGCTAGATTTTAACAGGGGAAATTCAAGGAGGACACCGAGGTCCTAGCTCCCCCCAGTTCACTGAAACCAAAGCTCATCGACGGTAAACCTGTTTGCAGTCTCTCACACTGCGCAGGTATAATGTCAGGGAGCTGTAAATTCACCAAGCCAAACGAAACACTTTCCCTCTTACAAGACCTCCAGGTCTCTCAGTCAGCACATACTACACACCGCTTGCGAGCGGAGCGAGATTTTAACAGGAAATTCAAGGAGGACACCGAGGTCCTAGCTCCCCCCAGTTCACTGAAACCAAAGCTCATCAACGGTAAACCTGTTTGCAGTCTCTCACACTGCGCCGGTATAATGTCAGGGAGCTGTAAGTTTACCAAGCCAAACAAAGCACTTTCCCTCTTACAAGACCTCCAGGTCTCTCAGTCAGCACATACTACGCACCGCTTGCGAGCGGAGCGAGATTTTAACAGGGGAAATTCAAGGAGGACACCGAGGTCCTAGCTTCCCCCGGTTCACTGAAACCAAAGCTCATCGACGGTAAGCCTGTTTGCAGTCTCTCACACTGCACAGGTATAATGTCAGGGAGCTGTAAATTCACCAAGCCAAACGAGGCACTTTCCCTCTTACAAGACCTCCAGATCTCTCAGTCAGCACATACTACCATAGCAAGCAGAAGTAATCATTCAGCGCTTCTGCCTTATCGCACCCTGCTTCCACCCAGCCCCCCTCCTTCCTAATCCTTACTATGTGGTCCTTACAGCTCCTTTTTTCCCTGATGTACCTAAAGAAGTCCTTCTCCCCCTTCTTAATGCCTTGTGCCAGCCTGAGCTCCATAGATGCCTTGGCTCCCCTTACTACCCTTGTCACCTCCTTCGATTCTGTCAAGTACTCCTCTCTATCTTCCCCCCTCCCTGTTTTCTTGTACTTCCTAAAGGCAGCTCTTTTCCTCCTTACCTTTTCCATGACCTCCTTGCTCAACCAGCTCGGTTTCTTAGCCCTAGCCTTCTTGCTCTGGGCCTTGCAGCAGGTTTTGGTTGCCTCCACTATCCCCAGCTTTATGAGCTCCCACCTCTGGTTAGTGCCCATACTAGGCTGAATTCTGGCCAGGTACTCTTACCACTTTCCCCATCCTCCCAAAGTCGGCCCTCCTGAAGTCCAGTACTCTTGTGCCAGATTCCACTGCTTCCTTGCCCATATCCAATGTGAGCCATACTGAGTGGAGGGTCACTCCCTGACAGCGGTTTTTCCACCGTAAGTTCTCTCACAAACTCCCCATTTGCCAGCACAAGCACAAGGGTATTCCCTAACCTGGTTGGTTCACTGACCATTTGCAGCAGTAAGCTGTCCTGGAAGGCATCCAGCAGTACCTGCTCCCTTCTATTCCTGGTTGTTGGGGTACTCCAGCCCACTCCTGGCATGTGGAAGTCCCCCACAGTCACCACACTACCCTTCTCACAGGTCCTCCTGATCTGTCCCGCTAGTTCCCTGTCTAACTCCTCCATCTGAGAGGGTGGCCTGTACACCACTCCTATTCTGAGAATCCTATTCTTGGAATCCTGGATTTGCATCCAAAGTGACTCCGCACTACCCTCCTCCCCTTCCTCCCTTACACACTTCAGTCTTTCCTTCACATATAGTGCCACCTCTCCTCCTTTCTCAATCACCCTGTCCCAACGAAATAACCTGTACCCTGGTACAGACAGGTCCCAGTCATTGAATTGGGTGGCCCATGTTTCTGTGATGGCTGCAATGTCCACCTCTCCCTCTGCCATGAGCACCTGTAACTCTGCAGTTTTCCTCCCAAGGCTCCTAGCACCTTCCACCCTTTCCCACCCCTCATCCTGCCCTCCTTTACTAGCATCACCAACAGTACTTGCCATTTGTCCTTTGTCACTGTTATGGGGGGTTAGCTCATATGGTTTCCCAACCTGTGGTCTCTGCATGTCCCTTGCCCACTCACCACCACCCCCGCTCCTAGTTTAAATTCCCAACTTCCTCTATGTACTCCTCCATCCTCTGTTTCAACACTTTCTTTCCCTCCTCACTCAAGTTTAGTCAGTCCTTGGCATAGAGACTACTGTCCTCCCAGGTCCCCCAACAGCCCATACCCTTTAGCATGACACCAGGTTCTTAGCCATCCATTAAATTCGTCTATTCTCAGCCTTCTTGTTGTGCTTGCCTTGGGCACTGCAAGTATTTCTGAAAATGTTACTGATCTTCCTGTCCTCTCACATAATTGTCCTAGTTCCTCAAACCTCCTCTGAACTATATCTACTGTATTGTCAGCCAGGTCGTTCGTCCCAAGATGTTTAATTAAATGAGGCTTGTCCCTACCCTTTCTAGCGTATTTCAGAACAGATTGTCCCACCCTTTCCGCTGTCACTCCTGGCATGGCCTCCACTCAAATGTGACTATGCCTCTCCCCCTTGCTACCCCATCTGACTCCTCTTAGTATTGAGTCCCCCAGCACTAAGATTCGACCCCTCTTACTCCCTGCTTGCTTCCATTCATCTCCATCTCTCATTCCTGGCTCCTCTTCTTCCTCCTGCACATTATTTCCCCCTTTTGCCCTTGTTGCAGTTCTCCCAGCAGAACTTCCCCCTGCTCCGGTTTGGTCCAGGCATTTATCAATTACTCTTCCAATTGCATCACCTCCCTTCCTCCTCATCCTTCGTCCCCTCTAGCAATGCAAAATTATTTTCTGAAGACCCTTCACAAATGCCTGCTTCTTCTCTCTTCATAGTAATCTGTTCCCTCCTTTCCACTCCATGACTGTTGCCACTTCTTCTCCTCCCCTCACATGTCCCTGTCTCCTCCTTTTGTTTGTCTTTTGTCTCCTGATCTGGTTTCCCTGGCAGTTGTTGTTCCTGGGCTGGGCCCCTTTGTCGCTGCTTCCCTTCTTCTGACCCTCTCCTCACCACTGTTGGCTCAACTGCCCTCCCTCACCTCCCCTCCCTCCCTCCATCCCTCCCTCCAGTAGTGGGCTAAACCCACCCCCAATCTGCCTTGCCTGTCTTAGTTCCTCCTGCAGACCCTCAATCTCCTTTCTAAGTTTCTGTGTGGTTGCACACTAAACATCCTCCCACACTCCAGGCAATTTTTAGAAAGATTGGTGCACTGCAGTTGTTGCAGCCTACCACCCTACCCATTGCTGTCGTTGCCCACCAGCGACCCCCCACCCTTCCAGATGCAGGATACCAAACACTCCCCCAAGTCTCCCCTCTCCCTCCTCTATCAGTGCAAAACATTCTTCTCCTTTTCTTAATTTTCCTTACCCCCTTTGTTGTACATGTCTAGAGAGACTGAGCAACTGTATTTTACATTCCTATCATTCCTGTCCACACCCAAAAAGAGACTTTAAGTAACTATTGCACAACCTTCTTCAAACTCCTACTCCTCCTTTCCACAATGCAAATAGCAATGCAAACAAGTAACAATGAAAGCTCCTTGGTTTGCAGTTACTTCCCTTCCACTGAGATAGCAGTCACCTGTTCACTCGCTGCTGTTCCTTTCCTGGATGTATGCTTCTGCTATGACAGGTGCATGTCCTTTGCCCTTCTGGGGAAGTGATGTCAGAACCCCTGGGTATAAAGGAAATCATGGACCTGGGGTGGGTGGGACCAGCCCGTGCCTTCCAGAAACAATCAGGTAGCTGAGGCCCCTGGTCAGACCATTAGCACCTTCCCCCACTATGCACTAAACTTTGCAGCTAGTGAAGCCAGCAAAAAGCAATCACAATTCCACTCACAGCACAAAAAATAGGTTTGCTACCAAAAGAAACAGGTCTCCAATTCAAACAGCCTCACCAACAACACATCAAAATAGGCTTGAAATTAGAAGATATAGGTCTCCAATTCAAAGAAACAGCCTCAATAAAATCACACCAAATAGGTTTTAAATCAGAAGAAATAGACCTCCATAAACACAGCGAAACATCAAACAAATGACCCCACTTATAGCCACCAAAATAGGTTTCAAAATTCCAACAGCCCCAAAACAATACCCTGCTAGCCCCTTAGAAGTAGTAAGAAAGAAAAGAAATAACCGTCTACCAAGTAAAATCCACAAAATACAATATATACCTGGGATGAAACTGGAGGGAGAAAGGTTCAGAGGGAACGTGAGGAAATACTTCACAGAGAGGGTGGTGGACAAATGGAACAGCCTGCCAGAAGAGGTGGTGGGGCAGAAACAATTATAGGATTTAAGAACAAATGGGATAGGCATAATGGGGATTCTGGTAGTAGGGGGAAGGGGACAACCTAGTTCAGGGGAGCTTGAAGAAGCACAGATAATTGTGTTAACGGGCGGACTGGGTGGACCAAAGGCCCTTGTCTTTTTAATTAATTAATTCATTTATTTATTTTTATTTTAGTCTTTGGTAACCGGGAATCTGCCGACAACATCTACATATCTATGTATGTGACATGATTAGCAGGCCAATTAATCCTTTTCTGGATGTGTATGGTATTGGGTACCCAGAAAAAAAGGACTTCTTTATAAATGAAAAAATAAGTCACCAGTAAACTGAAAGGCTTAAAATGATCACATTTGTAACAAATTTATTTAAATCTTGTGATTTCTTTGTTTTATTTCACTCTTTCCTTTTACTGGTCTTCAAAATCTGGATTACTTCAGACAGTTCTGGAAACCGCAGCTCAGTAGAGATGTGGTAAAAGTAGAGGGAGTCCATAGACGGGCTACTAAAATGGGGAATAAGTAATACAGTAACCCGTCAGTATAATGAAGGAAAATGGAGCTAATGTTTGCATTCAGTATTTTATTTATTTATTTAGTCTTTGGTAACTGGATAAGGCCCACTAGGCACAAGTGCTTGTTTTCAAGGGTGACCTGGAAGCACTGGGGAGGTTAAGGTTAAAAATGTAGTAATAAACTGTTAACTTTATTCAATATACGCACAAATTAAAATCACATCTAAATCTGTTTATTTATTGAACAGTATCAGAATTACAATCCTTTGAGTCAGCGACTCCTTTTCAAAGGCTCCACATCAGGAAAGACCATACGTTAACATATAAGTAGGGAAAGACAATAGTGGATAAAATAAGTATATATAAACTTGATATAGTGTCAAAAATTGTAAAAACATAGTTTATATTGCACTGACAAAATTAAAAGGAGACCTAGAACTGCTAAGATTAAACAAATAGCGATTGGGCAGCACAAGGTCCGTAGTCAGACTTGAGTAAACTACACAGGTGGTAACTGCACATGACAAAAGATAATAGAGGAAACTAGGCCAGTAAAGAGTAAGTATTGGAGACTAGGCAGGACAAGGTCCGTTGTCGGGGAAGGGGCTTGGGGTAGTTGCAGGATTGAGAGGAGAGGAGAGGAGGTGGTCTCAGAGCAGGGATTTGAACTGACCAAGTTTGGGTTCCTGGGTGATGGTGAGGGGGAGGGAATTGATCCAGGAGGGGGCTCTATAGTAGAAGAAGCATTGACCAAGGGATGTTTTGAGTCAAAGTACTAGCAGGGTTGGTTTGAGCAAGCTACGGGTGGTCTTAGTGGTGGGAACAGGTTGTGGGGGAGGCTGGGGGTGGTTAGGCCAGCGGATATCTTTCTGGCTAGGAGGCAGGCCTGGTATTTTAGCCTGTCATCAAAATCTAGCCAATTTGATTGGCTGTAAAGTGTGCAGGTGTGGGTGGATTTTGGGCAACCTAAGGCAAGGCGACAGGCTTTGTTCAAAGCAATTTTTACTTGTTAAAGGGCAGTGTTATCAGCAGCCCCATAGATCAGGATGCCATAGTCAATGATAGACAATAGTGAGGAAGAGTCAGCGAGCTGGAGAGCTTCAGGGGGGAGACAGCTCTGGTGCCGATACAGTAGGCCAAGACGGGAGTTTACAGAGGTACAAAGGATGTGAATGTGGTCGTGGAAGGTAAGGGCAGAGTCAAAAGTGACTCCCAGGTACTTAAAGGTACTCACCTGTTCAAGAGGGAGCAAGAGGGACGTTTTGATGTGAAGAGGGGAGTGTTTAAGTTTGTTCTGATGGTGTGCAAAAAGCATGACTTTGGTCTTTTTTTGGTTCAGAACAAGCTTGTACTTGATGAACCAGGACTCAGCCTCAGTAAAGGAGTTCTGGAGGGAGAGTTCTAAGGAGGGAGGGTTTGTGTGGGAAGTGTAGAGTACGGCGTAGTCTGCATAGAGGAGAATATTTCCGGAGCAGGCCTTAGGTAAGGAGTTGAGGTAAAGGCTAAACAGAAGGCGTCCTAGGATGGACCCCCGCTGGACACCCGAGAGGACTGGGAGGGGGTTAGAGAGGGTGTTGTGGATTTTTACCTTCTGTGAGTGGTCAGATAAATAGTCAGAGATCCAGGCTGTGACTTCCTGGGTGAGACCAAGGTGAGAGAGAGTAGAAATGAGGAGGGTGTGATTGACAGTGTTGAACGTCTTAGATAAATCTAGGAAGACAGCACCAGCCAGCCTGCCATTGTCCAGGGCAGACTGAATGTAATTGGAGAATTCCAAGAGGGCAGTGGAGGTGCTGTGGATTTGTCTGAAACCATGCTGTTCAATGGATAGGAGGTCATGTTTAGAGAGGTATTCAGTGAGTTGGTCCAAGACAATACATTTCAGGGCCTTGGAGACAAGGGGGAAGGATGGAAATTGGATGGAAGTTGCTGGGGGAAAAGTGGTCACCACTTTTGTGGATTGGGGTGACGACAACTGTCTTCCAGATGGAAGGAAATTTACCGAGGCAGAGAGAGAGAATCTCGTCTAGGACCAGGTGTAGGATCCGAAGTACGAGTGAGTAGCTACTGTGACAGGCGTCAGCGCTTTGATGAGGTAGGGTTTGATCTCAAGTGGAGTGAGGACATGGAGGCAAAACGAGGGGTGTGAAACTATGTTGGGGGGTAGTGGTATTAAAGAAGTCAGAGGGAAGGATAGAGCTAAGGTCAGAGAAAGAGATATTAAGGGTGTCAGCGACTTGCTGTATGCCACCAAAGATGGACCCCTTCACATAAAGTTGGGGTTGGGGGAAGGTGGCTTTGCCATTGAGGGATTTCATGTTTTCCCAGAACTTGTGACCTGAGCCCCAGGAGGAGGTGAGTGTGGATTTGAAATACTCAGCTTTGGCTTTTCAGATGCCCAAGTGCACCTGTTGTGCGCACCTCGATAGAGTTGTCTATCTGCTGGGCTACCAGAGTCAAGGGCTTTCTTCCACAGGTTATCACGTAGTTGAATGAGACCGAGGAGGGATGAAGAGATCCAGGGGGTGTCATGCCCTTTTAGCACCCTCTTAGTGAGGGGGGCAAATCTGTTACAGGGTTCATTAAAGGAGCTAATGAAATAGTTAAGGGTGGCATCAAGGTCCTGGGAACAGTACAGAGGGGACCAGTCCCATTGGGCAAGATGGACTTTCAAGTTGCCAAGCTTTCCCGACTTGAGCAATTTGGTAAGGACAGTCTTTGGAGAGGGCTTCTTTACCAGACAGGACCAGGTGCAGAGAACTGGGGAGTGATTGCTGAGGGGTTGGGGAGGACAGTGATGTCAGTGATTTTGAGGGGGTGGTTGGACATGACTAAATCTAGTAAAGTGGCGGTACCACTATTGTGACTGAGACGTATGGGGCAGGTAACTAGTTGGGTGATGTCGAGAGCTGCAAATGCATCTTTGTAGGGGGGGGAAGCTGAGGGGGAGAGTCAGTTTATGTTGAGGTCTCCCAGTGTTATTAGTTCAGTTTTGGAAGGGAGCTGGGAGAGGTAATCAGTGAGAGACTGGAAAACAGGTTTCTGGCCTCGAGGTGGACTGTCGACAGCTGTGATTATCAGAGAGCCCTCGAGGGTTCAAGGGAGACATTGAGAGATAGAGCTTGGGCACCACCAGCTAGGGGGGGGGGGGCGAGAACTTGAAAGGAATCTTGCAGGTAGATTGCACAGCCATCCCCACGTTTGCCAGTTCTATCATTGCAGTAAAGGGAGTATCCATAAATTGAGATAGAGGAGTCAGGGGTGGATCCGGATAGCAGATTTCCACTAGGGTGAGGGTATCGGGTTGGTGTTGCTCTATCCAGACCTGGAGGTCATTGAATTTTTGGAAGATTGCAGATATTAATGGAAGCAATGTTAGGGTGCAGGGGAGGACCACAGGCAAGAGTAGAGTGGAGATGTGAGTGTAGCGGTGGGAGGGGGAGGGTGTTTGGGGGTGTGGCTTGGGGGCAAGGGTGAGTAATGTAATGAAGAGGAGGGAGACAGGTGCAAGTAGTGCAGGTAGGGGTGCCATAGTGGGGGAGGGGTGGGATAAGGACAAAGGAGTTCTACAAACACAAGTTGGTTGGGCAGCCTGGACAGCATAGTGGTAGGATGACAGACTACCATGCAGAGAGTACAAGGTTCAAATCCCGGGTTGGGAAGAAGAGAAAATAATAGCCAAAGGGGGGAAAAGATGCTAGGGAATCTGAGGGAGAAGTGGGTAGAGGGCTACAGAGGGAGGGGAGAGGAGAAATAAGAGCAAGAAAAAATCAATCAGTTGACATAGGAGGGCAGAAAATACCCCCTACACAGAACGCTGTGCTCAGGAAGGAGCCGATTACCTTTAAGGGCTCCCGTGGTCCTGCACTGTCCCCAGGGAGTGTTGCTGAAGTTACTGTGCTTCACTTTTTAAAAAAGTCACATTAAATCATGTTTACTTTGCATAGTTTATTTAAGCCTCACCCTCTGTTTAAGTTATATTTACACTTCACTTTTTAAAAAGCCTGTTATTTTTATTTGTGTCGTGACCTTTTTTTTGCAATCAAGTCTTTTGTGTACAAAAGTAATTGATGGAGCTGGACTCTCCAACCTTGCAAGTCCAGTTTCTAGGCCCTTTACAGCTTCCTGTCGAGTGTGTTGTACAGTTTAATCGGCAGCCACATCTGACTCCTCATACTGACTCACCCCATGGGATGGTGGTTACTGTGGCGACTATCTGTCAGCTAATCCTCAGTTTGGACCATGTGATTGTCAGTAATCTAGTCATCAATGATTTTCTTTTAGCAGGTCCTGCACATTTATAGGATCACCAGCTGAGACAAGCTCACTCAAGATCCTTTTTTATGTTTGCTTGCACGCATGTGCAAGAAACATAGTGCCATCATCCGAGTTTTCCAGAGGTGTGTCAGCCTCTTCCAGTTCAGTCAGTGTGTTTGCAGGCATGGTCGCAGTGCGCCAATCACTGCTCCAGCTGTTTATGACAGCTGAAAATGCAGTGGCGTACAGTTGAAAGGGAGAGCTCCGCTTCCGTGAGCAGGCTCCCTCTCAGCCGCATGCCGCACATGTGCTGGCGCCCAACACACACATACTGTATGAGCCGACGGGGTGCCCAATGCCCCGTCCGGCTCCATGCGTCCCAAAAAGCTTTCCTGGTGCCATGCTGAGAGCCCACCCCAGCGTGGCACCGTCCGTATGGCCAACAGGGGTGCCCAATCCCGTTGGCTCCAGCCTCCCAAAACAGCCTTAGGGCACGCCATGCTGAGAGCCCACCCGTGGCACAAACCTGTATGGCCAATGGGGGTGCCCAATCCCGTCAGCTCCAGCCCCCAAACAGCCTTTCCAGCTGCCAGCTGAGCCCACCCAAGCGTGGCAAATGTCTTGCGTTGTCTTAATAATAATAAAAAACCCTGTAAATTAAAACGGTCCCTCGCAGTCTCCCTGCCCCCACCCGCACCCACCCATTGCACCCTGCCTCCCCACCCCCACCCCATACTTACCTCTGGAGTCTGGCGTGACGATCTTCGGTGGACCGGGAACATGTCTGCACTCTTCAAAGCCGACCGCGAACTGAGGAAATGCCGGTAAGCTGTATAATGTAATAGATAGGGTTTTTTCAACTTTGCTGCATATCTCAGGCATTTTTTGGAATTTTTGCACCAAATTTTCAACATGGGGTTTTTGGGACCCCTTCTCATGAGTGCTGTCACTGTCATGGCATTACTCAGGCCCGAAGGGTGATTTCGCAGCCACTGTGCGAAATCACCTTTCCAGAATGATTAATGAAATGACACTGCCAATGTTCATAAGGTGGGTTCTCTAAAAGCCTATTTTGAAAATTTGGTGGAAAAATTCCTAAAAATGACTGTTTTATGAGCGTGTTGCGCAGTTCCTACGCACACTCGTAAGTTTGCGAATTTTCAATATTTTCACTCCAGATTTTCAACATTGCCATTTTACCACACCTCCTTATGAGCAGTACAGCTGTCATTTTTCACATCTCACCCAAAATGTGTTTGCGCCCATGTAGTGCACAATGGCGCAGTCAGTGTGCAAAATCAATGTACGGGACACATTAAGAAAATCCCAGTGACACTGTTCATGAGCAGAGGTCTTAAAATGGCTATGTTGAAAATTTGGTGAAAAAATTCCTGAAAATGACTGCTTTACGACGTGTGTTGCAGAGTTCCTCGCACGCTCGTAAATTCGTAAATTTTCAATATTTCACTCCAGATTTTCCACATTGCCATTTTACCACACCTCCTTATGAGCAGTACAGTTGTCATTTTTCACATCTCACCCACAACGTGTTTCTGCCCATGTAGCGCACAATGGCGCAGTCGGTGTGCAAAATCACCAGCAGGAAAAGGGATGTCATAATTCCACTATACAAGACACTAGTGAGGCCCCACCTGCAGTACAGTGTACAGTTCTGGAGACCATACCTACGTAAGGACATAGACAGGGTAGAGAAAGTTCAGAAGAGGGCAACAAAGATGGTGCATGGATTGCATCACAAGTTCTATGAAGACAGGTTGAAGGAACTGAACATGTACTCCCTGGAGGAGAGGGAGAGAAGGGATATGATAGAGACATACAAGTATCTTACAGGGAGGAACAGGGTGCAGGAATACACTATTTTTAAGCGAAAAAGATGTTCCAGGACTAGAGGGCATGGGATGAAGTTGGAGGAAGGACGATTCAGAGGAAACATGAGGAAGAATTTCTTCACAGAACGGGTGGTGGACAAGTGGAACACCCTGCCAGAGGAAGTGGTGGGGGCTGAAACAATCATGGGATTTAAGAATGCATGGGATAGACATAAAGGAATTCTGGAGGTCAGGGGTAAGGGGCAACAGACTTCTAGGAAAACGTAAACTGAACTTACAAGCTCAAATGGGCAGACTGGGTGGGCATAGGCCCTTATCTGCCGACACTGTCTATGTATCTATCTATCTATAATGTATGGGACACGTTAAGAAAATCACAGTGACACTGGTCATGAGCAGAGGTGTTAAAATGGCTATGTTGAAAATTTGGTGAAAAAATTCCCAAAAATTACTGTTTTAGGAGCGCACATTGTGCAGTTCCTACGCACTCTGGCAAGTTTGCAAATTTGTAATATTTGCACACCAGATTTTCAACAGTGCCATTTTGCCACACTTCCTTATGAGCAGTACAGCTACCATTTTTCACATCTCGCCCAAAATGTGTTTCCGCACTTGTAGAGCACAATGGTACAGTCGGTGAGCGAAAACAATGTTTGGAACAGATTAAGAAAATCACAGTGACACTGGTCATGAGCAGAGGTCTTAAAATGGCTATGTTGACAAAACTCCATAAAATGACTGTGTTACAAGTGAGCATTGCACAGTTTCCACGCACCCTTGTAAGTTCATGAATTTGTAATATTTTCCGTCCAGATTTTCACCAGTGGCATTTTTCCACACCTCCTTATGAACAGTACAGCTGTCATTTTCCACAACATGGCGAAATGTGTTTCACACTTTCAGCACAGAAATGCGTGGTCGCTGTGGAAATCATTGTTCGGGACAGATAAAGAAAATCACACTGACACTGTTCATGATCGGAGGTCCCAAAATGCCTGTGTTAACAATCTGCTGTAAAAAAAATCCCCAAACTAGTTACATTACTGAATTGTCGTTGCACAGTTTCTATACTGCCTTTCGTGACTTCACCAGTTTTTTAAGATTTTCACAGCAGATTTTCAACATTGACATTTCTTACACCTCCCCATGAACAGTAGCGTTGTCATTTTTCACATCCCGTTCGGAATGTGTTTTTGTACCTGTGGTGCCAAATGCCATAGTTGCTGTGCAAAAGCAGTTTTTGGCTAACAAACTGATATTGCCACTGTTCATGAGGTGGGGGTCACAAGAAAAACATGTTGAAAATTTGGAGTGAAAATACCAACGAATGCCTGAGGCGTTAGGGTTTCCAACCATAACGCCCCACCCTGTAGAGAATGACAGGCATCAGGGGTGTGACTTGGGATTCTTACCTGTCATGCTCATACCATTCCACCCCCACCCACACCCTGCAGCCAGTGAGAGGCATCAAGGTGTGCCTCAGACTCTTTGGGCCCAAACTTCACCCCATTCTCCTATACCGCACCCATCTCACCGTATTTCCTGATGGAATGGGGTGCGCATAAGGGCCAAAGACCCCAAGGCACACTGTGACACTTGTCAGTGTCTGCAGGGTAGGGTGTGGTGAAATGGTGTGGTCGTTATGCCTGACGACCCAAAGGCACACCCCAATGCCTGTCACTCTCTGCAGGGTGGTGGTGGGGTTGGCTTCAGTTCAATACTTCGCTGCCATTCCTATTATGCAGCTCTGTAACTTCTACACTACCAATGCCAATGCCAGCAAGCAAACATTCGGCATTGATAAATGCTTGTTTATAATGTTTTGTAAATGTGGCAATTATGCCACCGAGTGGGTGAATCCTCAATGTGGTATTCTTAGACTGCCAAGTGAAAAAGTGAAAAGCTGACCTTGCTCATAATTTTTGCCACGCTCTCTCCTGCCTTTAGGATGGGTGGTCCAGGATTTTAAGTTTATTGTTCATGGCACATCTGGACCACGTCATCATAGCACATTGGCATATGGTGCATGGCTGGCTGGAAAGTACAGAATGAAGGAGTGTGCAGGGAATGCTTAAATACAGGGGTAAGTGAGCATAATTGGCAATTAGTAAGCATTAGGCAGTTCATTAGTTTAATATTTTGTATGGTCAGTGATCGCCACATAGCAGAAACAGGTCTCTTATACTGTTTCTTATACAGCACCCCGAATTGCACTTTACTTCAGTAGCACTGATAACCCCAACTTCCACAATAAAGCCTGTTTTGGAGGACATGAGCTGCAGATCACGTTTACTATAGCTGAGTATTCATAATAAAGATGTTTGTTTTAGTGAGGGAGTACTGTATTTCATATGAAGATAGGCTGGAGATATTGGATTTATGGAGCTTAGAGGCCAGGAGACTAAGTTGAGATGTGCTTCTCCTTTGCAATGTAATCTTGAACTTGTCTTTCATGGAAAAACTTAACCTAAAGTTTGGTACTAGGGGACATAACCATCAACTATGTTGATGTCATTTCAGAAAAGACAGGAAACAAAATTAGAGCATACTACCACTTAGAAGTCATAGGAGGGGTTAGTAATAATGGGCAACTAAGCCTTCTTCTGGCACATGGACCATAGTTGGAACTGTACTATAAATATTTCCCATGATGCATCACTTTTTCACTGCATCTTTCAAACATATCAATGGTGTCAGACACACACGGGACAGAGATAAGGGCTTAGTTATTTGGAGGGGGGTGGGAATAAGTAAAACAGGGAACAAGGGGGTGGATATTATAGACAAAGACCCCATATTGACAGAAGGTCTCAGGATACGATAGGGTGTTATGGACAGACTAGACGGACCATTGATCTCTTCTGCCATCATTATGTGTGTTTCTATGTTTCTGGCTGTCTCCTGATGGCCTCACTACTGCTGTTTATTTTCATTAGTCTGTCAAATCTGCTAAACTAAATATTATCTATTTTAACAGGCAGATTTTCGAGCACATATAATATTTTTGGAATTAAAATCAATTTGAAAGCATCAATTAGTCCCACATGGATAAGTTTATCTTTCCACTTTAAGTCCATTTGCATCTTGACCGTAAAGGGCTCAAGACTGAATTTGTCAAGTGGTTCTAAGTTATTGGCAATTCTGATTCCAAGGTAGGAAATTAACTTTGATAGCCACTTCAGGGTTAATTTAGTCTGAAGAAAATTTTCATAAGAGAACTTCTTATTCAGGGACATCAAATCCGATTTTAGCCAGTTGATGCAAAGACCTGAGAGATTACTAAGCACCCCTAAAGTAGATACAAGCTTCTTAATACAACTCCTTGTGTCTGTGAGGGTGAGTAGCATATCATCAGTATATGCAAACATTTTACTCTCATATTTTGTTATTACAGAGCTGTCTTTGTCCTGCCTAATGGAGCAAAACAAGGGTTCCAAGGCCAAAACAAATATTAGTGGAGATAGAGCGCATTCTTGCCTCACCCCTTTTTTTAAGTCAAATGATGTAGATAACATTACATCCATTTATAACTGTTGCTGATGCCCCAGGGTTGAGAGTCAAAACCCAGTTTGAGTATGAATGTCCTATGCCAAAATGAAAGAGAACTTGTCTATATATATATATATATATATAAAATCTATATACATACACACATTCGATTGAATCAGATGCCATTTCAGCATCTAAAGATAAGATCAATGAAGACTTAATGAATCTATTAGTGGAGCAGATGGTAGATGAAAGGTATCTAATGTTATCATGCCCATATCTTGCATTAATAAAGCCAACTTGGCCCCTATATATGATTTGAGTTACGATCGTCTGAAGCCTTGTGGCTAGAATATTGGCTAATACTTTATAATCCATATTCAATAAGCGTATCAGCCTATAGTTGGCGCTGTCCATAGGGTCTTTGTCTTTTCTTGGAAGAGCTGTAATAACTCTATCCGTCATGCTTGGGAGTAGGATTTTCTTCTTTTGAACATATGGGAAGGTAAGCCCTCTATACTAAGTTTTACTAAACTGTAGGCTTAAAGAAAAGATGGTGGATTTGGCCTTCCTAACCTTTGGAAATATCATATTGCATTTCTTGCCAAATGTCTAACTAACTAGTTTAGTATTACTGACAAATCTCCACTCTAGGAATACTATGAACAAGAGAATTTTGATGCCCAGATTAATAACAGATCCATTTTTCAATGTACTATCTGCGTCTTTGCTGTCCCACCTAGCATTACTCGAGAATTCAATTGCTTATAAATCCCTTTCTGTGGCATTAGGTGTTCTGGAGCCACCAAATGAATACCAGCCACTGTGATCCAACCCCAAAATTAAATCTGAAAGGAATATGTTCATGGATAATTATGGGAAAAGAAAGAGAGATGTGCGGAAATACTGCTTCATGGAAAGGGTGATGGACGTGTAACCCCCCTACAAATGGGGGTTCCTGAAAAGTCTTCATTGAGCTTGCCTAAATGCTCACTGTCAGGCTGGTGTCCTGCGTTTTAGCCAGAGAGTGCCTGTATAGCCTCTGTGTACTGTCTCTTTAAGAGCTGCCTGGATTTCAGTCATAAGTAATCTGAGAGGGATCTCTGTTGAAAGATGTGACTATTTCCTGAAAATCATTTAGAGTGATAATGATAATGTAATTTGCATAACCTGCCTTCTTTGCAGCGAGGACTGTTTTGTTTATCTCCACTATCTTGGCCTGGGACTGCCAAATTGGACCGATCAGTACTGGTGGGACCTAAAATGGAACCGGACTACAGGTGCTGTCTGGAGTTAGAATACATAGGAATTGTAGTTTTGGGCTTTTGGCACCTTTTTGCACCTGAAGGGGGAGCTCCTGTTGTGACTGACAGATGAATCAGCCAACCAAACCTTTTGGATCTTGGGGAAATTCCCAGGCTTGCTGACAGTTGAGTCAGATCTAAGTTGGGAGCTGAAGAAGCAACAGCTCAAGACAGTCTCAGTGGAAAGGCCTGAGTTTTGGCCGGCATGCCTGCCTGCTGCCCCTGAGAGGGAGAAGAGAATCAGTTCAGACTGAATCCGAGTTTGTGAGAACGAAGTGAGCCACTGAGTTGTGACTAAGATCAACCTGAAGAAGACTGAAGATTTGCTGAATGCATCAGCCTGTCAGGATTTCCGGCTACCGCTAAACTCCCAGTGTGTGCAGAGACTTTGCGATTGTGACCAGAGAGCGATGTGCCTGGTATAGTAGAATCCCTTACATGTAAATGTGCTGTGTGTTTATAGTGGGTTGTGATTTGGTTCCCCACTGTGTGAATTGTGTTCTGCTTGCTGGAAGTTGTATCCAGCTCGACCGGACTGAATCCGCATTCATCTCTATACGGCCTGGGCCTTGCCACACTGGCCCTGCCAGACTACCCCACTGCACAGAGAAAGCCACCGAAGAGAGACCTGCCTGGGGATCAGCCCCCTGCTCCATGCTTCAACAGGAATGACGCCTTGGTGAATTGTGTGGACTCTGCTTCTCTTGGCATTTCGGATCAACCACCTGCAGTCTCAATTTTTGTCCAGCCTGTGTCCAGTCTTGAATATCATGAGTAACCATCAGGGTAGCTCCCTGCAACAACAATGTAATCTAACTGTGTCATCTGATTGTCTTGTTGTTTCTTTTCTTTCCCAAACTGAGCCCTCTGGCTCTGGATTACAATTAGTGTGTGTGGTGCATGTTGTTTCCTTCCATCACAAGGCCCCAACCAGCTGCTATGCCGGCTTACCTCCGGGCAATGATCCTGGGTAGCCCACCTCTTTTTCACCTGGGTACTCAGAGTGTGTGGCTGTTTATGGACCCTGAAGTGCATGCATAACTGTTTGATCGATACAGCCTTTAAGCAAATTAACCTGATTACGCCCCTCCCTTGTTCAAGTCCCTTAAATAAATCAGATCTAACTCTTTTTGCATTTACCCTGACCGTGGTTCCAGTTTGTGCAACAGTACTGTACTGCTGTTATTTGCTGTGTATAACCTTGTTTTACAGGGGGTCCCCAGGGTCGAGCCAGAGGAAAGCCCTGGTGGTAAGTGCAAACAGTGAGGGTACTTGTGTGGTGTATCGGGGTATTGTGAAAGTGATTATTGTGTATAGTTCCAGGCACTAGTAAGGAAAGAGGGGGGTTACAGTGTCCTGGAGGGCTGTGCACAGGTTAGCTTGACCACTACTGACCCTGGCCTCTGGGTGGAGGCACCCATTTCAGAACTCAGGCCCCTTAACCTGCTCCTAGCCAAGCAGGCAGGGGTAGTAGCCCTTGGGATAGTGCCACCTAGGGGTTACATCTTGGAGGCTCACCGCTGGGATTTTGTGTCTTCTAGTGGCCAAAAATTCTGAATTATTATTAAAGATTAATGGCTACCCCAGTAGAAATGGCTGTATACCAGTTGGTGGGGTGGTGTACTGGGCAGGAGATCGACCCCCAAAATACTCTGCTTATACTGGATATTCCCCTGAGTACCAGTAAGGACACTGTAGAGGGAGTACTCTCCAAAGTTGAATGTTTAAAAAACCCTGTGGTGATGGGTTGACAAGCTGATTTGATCGCCCAAACTTTCATAGTCTTTGTAGATCGTAGTGACCTCGTGGACAGCTCTAAAGTGCTACAAACTATTGCCCTAGAAAGGGTTCCAGCTGCCTGGAGAGTGATAACAAAAGACAGTAAAGACCCCAGGGAGGATGAGCTTCCACCATTATCTGAGACTTTTGAGGAGAAATTTGCTAAGTTGTTGCTGGAGGACGGGGAAACCGTAGAAGACTTTAAGAAACTGTTCCTGCCATCTTGGGGTGTTCTTTCCCCAACACCCCCTCCCACTCCAGAACCTGTTACTGCCCCGCTTTCGGTGCCTCTGCCAATGTTGGTCCCTATATCTGTACCTGCCATTAGTCATGACTCCTACTGAAGGCTGAGAATCTTCACGGGCACCCTCCCCACCCCCCAGAGGGAGGATGACTGGGAGACCTGGATCGACTATGTTGCCCCTTGGTACCCGAGTGGCAGTGTGCGGAGGCCGAGAAGCAGCAAACAATCATAGAAAGTTTGAGGGGCCCTGCCCTTGAAGCCATTACATTTTTGAGGTCCACGAACCCTGATGCATCTGCTCAGAAGTATCTATCTGTACTTGAAGACAATTTTGGGAGCACTGAGTCAGGAGAGACTTTGATGTAGAAACTCCAAAGTACCAAGCAATGGAAGGGGGAAAGTCTGTCTGTGTATGTTACTTGCATAGAAAGAGCTCTGCAGAAAGCTTACCAGAAAGATGGGGTAGCCGCCAGTGATTTGAACCATGTGAGATTGGGGCACATACTGCAACATGCCAAGCATTCTAAACTGCAGATCATCCAGTTAAGGCTCCAGAATAGGAGAGGTAACCCTCCTGACTACTGTGACTTGATAAAAGAACTCCGGGAGGTAGAAGGTGAAGAGGAGAATATAATTATGGGGTGAGTGCAATGCCAAGTGATCATGGCACCGGAAGGCCCTTCCGAAATGGAGACCAGTACAAGTGTCCCACCGTGGGCTAAACGGTAGGGGGAGGAGTTGCTGAAGGAAGTCAGAAAAGTACTACCGGGTGCGTTCGCTGAGGTATCCCCTGTTGACAGACTCCCTGGTCCCTGTCAGAACGTGACTGTTATGGGGGTTGGGGTGCACCCCCAGGCATCCTCTACTGAGGGTGGCTTCTCGATTGAGCTCAAGGAAGTCACTGCCACCCTAAAGGAACTTTTGAGACATAGTACACTACCCGCAGAAGTCAGATCACAATCTCCCGTCAATGCTCCAGCATCCCCTGCTATGTTTTCCCCGAGGATGCTCCACGAGCATGTCATTTGTCACAATTGTGGCAAGGATGGCCATATGAAGAGGGAATGCCAGTCTCAGAAGGACTTAGAGAAACTGGTGAACCAGCTTGAAGGAGAGCTTCAGAAAATGAGTCAGTGGTCAAGGGGTGCACAAAATGACCACAGTAAAAGCTTCGGCCATCCTAACTCAAACCCCTCTGTGGCTAAGTCATCTGTCCAGGCCCCTGCTGTTGTCCCTCCAGACTGGTCCAAGATAGCAGGCCCTTCAATGGAGACTACGGTGACTGTGAACGGTATTCATACTCTGGCTGTGCTTGACAGTGGGTCGCAAGTGGCCATTGTATTCCAGGATTGGTATGCCGAACACTTATCTGATGTGTCTTTGCAATCCCTGGAAGGCCTACATGTGTGGGGCCTGAGCGACAAGTCTTATCCATATCTAGGATATGCCCACCTCTGGTTGTCTTTTCCTGCAACTGTCATTGATGTAGAGGAGCAAGTAGAGACACTGGCCCTAGTGTGTCCCCCCATCGGACTGTATGATGGGGTTCCCCTGTTAATTGGAACAAACGCCCACATATTTGGGAGATTAGCACAACTCTGCCATAAGAAACAAGGGCAGCTGACTAGATGGGCCCAGAGAATTCCAGCCTTAGTAAAAAGGGCTTATGACTGGCAACAGAGACCCAATGAGGTGGACCCAGATGAACCAGTGGGGATTGTGTGGAAGAAGGATCCCGAGTCAATGGTCCTGGCCCCTAACGCCCAGTGTACCATTCAATGGGAGGTCTGCCTCCAGAAAGAGGTCAAGAACAAAACACTGATGTTGGATGCACCAGGCGATGGAAAATTGCCAGAAGGATTATTGGTCAAGCCCAGCATCTTGCCTGCTCATGCCCATGACTATGCACGACGACTGATGCTCCAGATTCACAATGTGTCAGATCGGGAGATTTGAGTGAACAGAGGGTGCACCCTGGCTACGGTACACCGTGCAGACACTGTAGTATTGCCCAGCAACAAGCACCCTGGTGAGAAGGAGAGAATGACCCCAGACTTGTTTGACTTTGGTGACTCCCCATTGCCAGCTGAATGGAAGGCTAGAATTAGCAAGCAACTTGCCCAGAGAGACCAAGTGTTTTCACTGAAGGAATGGATGTAGGATGTGTCCAGGGGTGTGGAGCATCACATACGCCTGCAAGATCAACGGCCATTTCGAGAGAGGTCCTGACGCCTAGCCCCAGCAGACATAGATGATGTGAGACGACACCTACAGGAAATGCTCGCTGCTGGTGTGATAAAAGAATCCAGGAGCCCATACACCTCTCCCATTGTGGTTGTGTGTAAAAAGAATGGGTCTGTGAGGATGTGTGTTGCTTATCGAACCCTGAACCGGCGGACCATCCCAGACCAATACACTATGCCTCGTATACAAGATGCTCTGGACTGCTTGAATGGGAGCAAATGGTTCTCAGTGTTGGATCGTCGCAGCAGATATTACCAGATTCCAATGGCCCCGGAGGACCATGAGAAAACAGCCTTCATCTGTCCTTTGGGGTTCTATGAATTTCTGAGAATGCCACAGGGGGATATTGGGCACTCTGGCCACCTTTCAGCAACTGTTGGAACATGCGGAGGGAGATATGAATTTGCTGGAATGCCTGGTGTACTTGGACGATGTCACTGTGTTTGGGAGCACCCTAGAGGAGCATGAGAACCGACTGTTTAAAGTCCTAGACTGACTGGAATACTTCAGCCTCAAGCTGTCCATTGACATGTGCCAGTTTTTCCAAACCTCCGTGAAGTATGTGGGGCACACAGTATCTACAGAAGGGATAGAGACTGATCTCAGTAAGATTGAAGCCCTAACTACATGGCCCCAGCCCCATAATTTGAACGAACTACAACGTTTCCTGGGGTTCTGTGGCTACTATCGCAGGTTCATAAAGGACTATTCCAAGGTAATTCGCCCACTATTGAATCTTACTCAGGGTTACCCTCCTACCAATCGTACATATAAGAAAGGGGCCATCAAAGAGCCAGGAAAAAGCATAATTCCACCCAGGTAAACTCTTTGGGCCCCGCTGGATGCCTGATTGTGAAGTAGCCTTCCACAAAATCATATACCAGCTCACCAATGCCCCATCCTCGCTTATGCTGACCCCACCTAACCCTATGTGTTGCGTACTGATGCTAGTCTGCAGAATCTAGGAGCTGTGCTGTATCAGGACCATGAGGATGGTTTGAGACCAGTGGGTTTCGCCAATAGGAGCTTGACCCCGTCAGAGCGAAACTACCCTGTACATAACTTGGAGTTCCTTGTGCTAAAATGGGCCATCATTGACCAGTTTCATGAATACCTCTATGGGGCAAAGATATTGGTGAAGACTGACAATAACCCATTGACCTGTGTACTGACTTCAGCTAAGTTAGACGCCACTGGGCACCAGTGGCTTTCTGCATTATCAACCTATGATTATGCTGTCGAATACAGACCGGGCCTGAACCATATTGATGCTGACACCCTATCATGAAGGCCCACTTCCAAGAGTGATTAGGTCAGGCTGTCTGAACCTGACATCCGAGCATTGTGCCAAAAGTTTGATAGAGATGAAAAGATGTCTGTGGACTCAGTGGACTGTTTAGTAGATTGCTTGGACCCTTCTGGCACCTGCATACCAGCGGCTTATTGCCACTTCTCTGCTCTAGATATTAATGCACTACCTCAATTGACAATGACAACATTCAGTGGGCTCAATCTCAAGATCCTATGATTCAGCCAGCACTTGATGCCCTGTGTGCGGGGAACGATGTGTCTAAGTTACGTTCCACTGACTTGCGAACTGCTTTATTGTTTAAAGAAGGCCCCAGATTGAAGTTGCTAAATCAGTTGTTGTATAGAGAGACAGTAGATCACAGTGGCAAAGTAGACAAGCAACAATTGGTCCTGCCCACGGCCTTTAAAGATTTGGTACTGAGGTCCCTCCACAATCACATGGGGCACGTCGGTACTGACAGAACCATTGACCTGGTACACTCTCACTTCTACTGGCCCAAAATGGGGGCCGATGTTGAGCACCATGTAAAGACTTGTAGTCACTGCCTGCAAAGAAAAGCTCTGCCTCAGAGGGCTGCCTCCCATGTTAATATTACTACCAGCACTCCCATGGAACTAGTCTGCATAGACTTCTTGTGTTTAGAACCTGATCAGTGGAACATTGGCAGTGTGTTAGTGGTTACGGATCATTTTGCACAGTATGCACAAGCTTTTCCCACCAAAGATCAAAAGGCATCTACCATGGCCAAGGTGCTAGTGGAAAATTTCTTTGTCCACTATGGTGCCCCCCCCAGCGGATCCACGCTGACCAGGGTAGAGACTTTGAGAGTCAACTGTTACCCCCCTACAAATGGCGGATCACTAAAAAGCCTCCTTTGGGTGAGCCTAAGTGCTCTCCGCCAGGCTGGTGTACTCTATTTCAGATGAGTTCAAAAATAATTGAGTTAGAGTGCCTAATGCCTCCATGTACTGTCGCTTTAAGAGCTACCAAACTGCAGTATAATTAATTTGAAATGAGGGTCTGTGTGTTTCCCTGCTCGAGTCCCACCTAGGCCACTGAGCAAATTGCTCCATTTCTGCAGTCGCTACATGTGCAGAGGGAGCCTTGTTAAAAGATATAACTGTTTGCCAGAAATCATTTAGAGTGACTGAGAAAATGTAGTTTGTCTGACCTGTCTTCCTTTCGGCACAAACTGTTTCAGTGTAGCTCTTTCATTTTGGTTCTGAATAGCTGACTTGGACCAATCAGGATGATAGGGAGACCCTAAAATGGAGCCTCTGGACAAATCGGAACTTGGACTCTCAATTTTGAGCCAGCCACAAGGGGATTGCATGGGCAGTGACTCTGGGAAATGTAGTTTTAACCTTGGCACCTTTTTCCACCAACAGAGGGAGTCTTATTGTGAGTGACAGCTGAACCAGCTAACAGAATGGTGTGGAGCTATAGGAAATGCCCTGCTCTTTGACTGGAAAAATTAGATCAGTTGTGACTGTGAAGAGAGAAGGAGCTCTGTGCTTCTGCAGTGTATAGTTTTATGTGGGATGCGCGTGTGAAGCCCTGAGTTTCGGTCTGCAGCCTTTGTGAGTGCCAGTTTGGACTGAATCTGAGTTGTGAGGAGAAAGAAGTACTAGAAGTGTGGAAACCAGGCTCACCCTGTAGAAGACTGGAGAAATTGCTGAATCGCGCTCGGTCTGTCAGGAACTGAAGCTGTTGTGTGTGCTCCCAGGTATGTTGCAGTAATTGCGATCAGGATCGAGGAGCAGTCTGCCTGGTATAGTACTTTCCTTTTACATATGAAAGTGCATAGTGCTTGTGGGGAATCGCTATTTCCAATCCCCAGTGCTGTGTGCTGTGTGTTGAAGCTGGAAGCAAACCCCAGCTTGTCTCGGACTAAATCCGTTTGCTATCAACTGCAGTGGGGTCCAGTCACAAGGACTTTGTCTCCATGCCTTGTTATTCTGGCAATCTAGAAGAACATCCACCATCCGGTTCTCAGCTTGGGTATTGTGAGTACAAGTCAGCGTATTCCCCTGCAGCCTGTTTTCAATCACAAGTGTGTCATCTAATTCTTGTTGTTTCACTACTTCATGGACTGAGCCATCCGGCTCCGGATTACAATTGGGTGTTGTGCATATATTTTCTTCTACAGGGCCCTATCCATCTGCACCTGCCGGCCAATCCCAGGAAACAGACTGGCTAGCCCCCCCCCCCAACCTGGGTACCTAGAGTGTGACTTTTCAGACCCTGTATGTGTGCACAGTACTGTGATTTAATGCCACCAATTAACCTGATTCCCCCCTCCCGTGTTACTGTCCCCTAAATAAATCAGATTTTGTTGTTGTTATACTATATACTGTCTGTTATGTTGGTGCTTATGGAAACAGTATTGTATTTTGCTGTGCATGTTATTTAACCTTATTTTATGGGGGGTCCTCAGAGATGTGCTGCAGAATCAGTCTCGAGGGTAAGTGGTACTTTATGAGTGAACAGTATGTATACGTGGGGTATTGGAGCTGTAACTTCTGTGTTCTGTGTGTGCCACTAGAGGGAATAAAAGGGGGTCTCAGTGTCCCAGAGGGCTGTGACCAAGCTAGTCTAACCACTACAAATGCTGACTTCTGGGTGGAGGCACCCGCCATAGAACCTAGGCCCCTCAACCTGTCAGTAGTCAAGCAGACAGGGGTAGTAGCCCTTGGGATAGTGCCACCTGGGGGTTACACAACTAATCAAAGAAATGCTCTCTCTCTATGGGGGGTGCGGAAGTCAAGAACCACCCCTATCACCCGCAGGGAGATCCCCAACTAGAACAATTTAACCGCATCCTGCTAGACATGCTGGGCACCCTCCACCCAAAAGATGAGCATAAATGGAGCCAGTAGGTTAGCACCTTGGTATACGCATACAATTGAATGAAAAATGATGCTACTGGGTCCTCCCCTACCACCTCATGTTCGGGAGAGAGGCCCGGCTGCCAGTTGATGTCTGCTTTGGGGTCTCTCCAGATGGGGTCCGAGCCGAAAAGTACCTGCAATATGTACTGAAACTGAAAGTTCAATTGAACCATGCCTACCAACTGGTCCAGACAATGGCTGCCAACAGAAATCTAGCCAACAAAGAGAGGCATGATAAAAAAGTAAAGGCTCAAGAGCTTCGACCTGGAGACTGTGTGTTGTTACGCAATTTGGAACTGCAGGGCAAACACAAAATTGCTGATCAGTGGCACCATCTCCCCCATGTAGTAGTTGGAAAGTTGGATGATTTACCCATGTGCAAGGTGCGCCCAGAGAATAACTCCAAAGCTGTCAAGACCATGCACCGTAACCACTTGCTACCTATTGGCCAAGTCATTATTGAGGCTGAACCCTCAGAGATTGATTCCCCTGGGCCCGTGACTCGTGCTGCTGCAAGAAAGAGACAGAGTCGATCTACCCCAGTGGTTACAAATTCAAGGTTCCCCCGCAGCAGGTTCAGAATGATAATGACTGTCAGTCCACCTTGGATGAAAGTGAATGTGACAATGGTACCCCTCCTATGAGTTGAGTCAGCTGTTTTGAGGTCACCCTATGACTAATTGTGGGGGATGAAGCTGGGCCTTCGGGACTGCCTTACCCCCAGCTTCGTCCTTGGAGCCAATTCTCCCAGAAAGTGAAATGCAGAGTATCACATCTGAAGATGCTGAGTCTCTGTGTATTGTGGAACTGTATGATTTGCCTGAAGGAGGGGCTGATGGTTTGAGTCTTTCTGGTGACATACCAGAATTTGAAGAACACCATGAGAATGCTGACAACCCCCCTACAGTGCCTCAAAGTTTAATTGTGCCTGAACCTTCGAAAAATGAGTCAAGTGTTGTAGAAACAGAGCTTGCAGAGCAAGGAGCCAACAGTGCCCCAAGTTTGGACATTCCCGTCTAGGCAGAGGCACCCCTCACAAGTGATGAGAGTCCCCAGGCCAGTGCTGAGAGTACAGAGACTGTAGTGTCCCCCTCAGAAAGACTGGCCGAGCTGTCAAGCTAGTAGTATGCTTCAGTTATGATTCTCCTAGGAGGCCAGTGGATTTGCCTCTCAATGTGGTCCACAGAGGGGTTTATGTTTCTCAGAGCTCACTACCTAAACTGAGCCTAAGTGCCAATTCCAGGTTGATTGTTCTGTCTTCTAGGTATGGTGTACCTGCCCCATCTAGCCCAAAGTTAGCTGATAAAGTCTTAACTGAGCTTGCCTAAATGCTCATTCCCAGGCTGGTGTCCTGCGTTTTAGCAGCGTAAATGTGATTGCCAGAGAGTGCTTGTATAGCCTCTGTGCACTGTCTCTTTGAGAGCTGCCTGGATTGCAGGCATAAGTAATTTGAGAGAGAGAGGGAGAGCTCTGTTGAAAGCTGTAACTATTTGCTGAAAATCATTTAGAGTGATAATGATAATGTAGTTTGTCTAACCTAACTTCTTTGCAGCAAGGGCTGTTTTGTTTATCTCCACTATCTGGCCTGGGACTGCTGAATTGGACCAATCAGTACTGGTGGGACCTAAAATGGAGCCGGATTACAGGAGTTGTCTGGAGTCAGAATCTGTAGGAATTGTAGTTTTGGTCTTTTGGCGCCTTTTTGCACCTGAAGGGGGAGCTTCTGTTGTGACTGACAGATGAATCGGCCAACCGAACCTTTTGGATCTTGGGGAAATTCCCAGACTTGCTGGCAGTTAAGTCGGATCTAAGTTAGGAGCTGAAGATGCAACAGATCGAGACAGTCTCTGTGGAAAGGTCTAAGTTTTGGCCTGCATGCCTGCCTGCTGCCCCTGAGAGGGAGAAGAGAATCAGTTTGGACTGAATCCGAGTTTGTGAGAATGAAGTAAGCCACTGAGTTGTGACCAGGATCAACCTGAAGAAGACCGAAGATTGGCTGAATGCATCGGCCTGTCAGGATTTCCAGCTACCTCTAAACTCTTGGTGTGTGCAGAGAGTTTGCGATTGTGACTGGAGAGCGATGTGTCTGGTATAGTAGAATCCCTTGCATGTAAATGTGCTTGTGTTTATAGTGGGTCGTGATTTGGTTCCCCACTGTGTGAATTGTGTTCTGCTTGCTGGAAGCTGTATCCAGCTCAACTGGACTGAATCTGCATTCATCTCCATATGGCCTGGGCCTTGCCACACTGGCCCAGCCAGACTACCCACTGCACAGAGAAGCCATTGACGAGAGACCTGCCTGGGGATCAGCCCCCTGCACCACGCTTGAACAGGAATGATGCCTCTGCGAATCGTGTGGGCCCTGCTTCCCCTGGCTCTCCATATTAACCACCTGCTGTCTCGATTTTCGTCCAGCGTGTGTCCAGTCTTGTGTATCATGAGTAATCATCAGGGTAGCTCCCTGCGACAACAGCCTAATCTAAAAGTGTGTCATCTGATTGTCTTGTTTTCTTTTTACGAACTGAGCCCTCCGGCTCTGGATTACAATTAGTGTGTGTGGTGCATGTTGTTTTTTTTCCATCACAGAGCCCCAACCAGCTGCAACGCCGGCCTACCCCGGCAACGATCCTGGCTAGCCCACCTCTTCGTCACCTGGGTACCCAGAGTGTGTGACTGTTTATGGACCCTGAAGTGCATGCATAACTGTTTGATTGATACAGCCTTTAAGCAAATTAACCTGATTAGGCCCCTCCCTTGTTCAAGTCCCTTAAATAAATCAGAACTAACTCTTTTTCATTTATCCTGGCTGTGGTTCCAGTTTGTGCAACAGTACAGTACTGTACTGCTATTTGCTGTGTATAACCTTCTTTTACAGGGGGTCTCCAGGGTCGAACCAGAGGAAAGCCCTGGTGGTAAGTGCAAACAGTGTGGATACTTGTGTGGTATATCAGGGGTATTGTGAAAGTGATTATTGTGTATTGTTCCAGCCACTAGTAAGGAAAGGGTGGGGTTACAGTGTCCTGGAGGGCTTTGCCCAGGTTAGTTTGATCACTACTGACCCTGATCTCTGGGTGGAGGCACCCGTTTCAGAACTCAGGCCCCTTAACCTGCTCCTAGCCAAGCAGGCAGGGGTAGTAGCCCTTGGGATAGCGCCATCTAGGGGTTACAGATGACTGGAATACCAGAGGAGGTAGTAGGGGCAAAGACACTGGAGGGCTTCAGGCATGCATGGGATAGCCACCAGGTCATATTAGGTAGAAGAACGGGGAGGGAGTGACCCATATGACCAACGAGGGTCAGTGGTGATGGAATAGGCAAGGACAAGGGGCAGACTGGATGGGCCTAAAGACCCTTTCCAGCTGACAAAATCTATGCTTCTATGATTCAGCACCATCCCTCCTGTTGCATGAACATGCCCACTCATGGCAGCCTAGGGAGGTGGTGCCAGGTGGTGTGCGACCACCCACACTGCCAGTAACTCCACTTCTACGTCTTCCCAAGATGTTATCCAGCGAGTGATGCAACAAGGTCATACACCTCTAGGAGGAGAGCATTCTTACAGATGGTCATTAACCTCCCTGTCAGCCTTCTCCCCTGCCGACCCAGGCTTGGTGTGCCAGCCCTGTTTGTTAGCATGCCAGCTGGCTCCTTGCTTCCCTGCACCATGGAGCCAGCTCTGTTGTTCTTTTTAGGTAAAAAACAAAAACATATGCCCCCTTGCCATCCTCCCTTGCTCCCACCACCATGCTTTGCTGCTACATTGATGTCCTATGATGCTGGGGAAGCAGCACAGCCTTATTGTGTTTAGGCTCACATTCAGGCCTGTGGAGTCTCACCATAACTCTCAACCTCTTGCCTCATGAATCAGGGACAAGGCTTAAAATAATCAGGGACAAAGACTCAAAATCAGGGACACATCTTAAAAACTGGTACTATTCACTTAGAAAACTGATAGAATAAGGGGATTTGTGTTAAGATGCATTTTCTGAAGAAGAACAAGTTTGTAACTTTAATGTTTGACATTATTTTGTGCTTTTAATCCCCACTGTTCTGTCACAAAAACACAAATTTTATGAGGGACAGTGGAAAATTTTGAGGCAAAATCAGGGACGTCCCATAGAATCAGGGACAGTTGAGAGGTATGAGCCTCACTGATGTTGCGGTGTGGGGGGGTGGGGCTTATATAAGGATTCCCATTTGCAAAAGAAGGCCCAATTCCGTCACTCAAAAGCTACTTGCAGCCATGAACGAGAATTACCATTGGTATTTTCTTGGGCTTAATGCCCCTGCTGGGTTTAAAGGCCCTCAGTGGACCTAGAGTCATCAAAATCCCCCCCTTCAGCAGTACATTAATCCCTAGGAAATGCTCAGTTGGTTGGGCTCTATTGCTTAAGTATTGCCCTATTGAATTTGTGTTTGAAAAATCCTTCTTTAAAGCGACTTTCCATTATCCATGAAAACATTTATAAATATAAAAATTCAAACACAGTACTTCTTATATCATATTCATTTTCTCTATTTATCTTTGTCCATTTATTTTTTTTTACTACTGAGGAAATCTGCATGAAAAAAGGATCTCTGTCTTGCAGACCTTCTCTCAACCTCCAGCTTTTCTTTCTGCTGAAATCTTGTTTCTCTGTTTGCGAGATCATACTCATGTTCACAGCAACAGATTGTGATGCAACTTAAGCAGGAAGGGAGAAGGAGGATACGATAAAGTCCAGAGGATAACAGTTGTTTGAAGCAGGTGGCTTAAGGCAGAACAATGATGGGAGCCACAGCGAGAGTCTAACAGTGGCACAGGCGTAAGGGCTGCTGTTTTTACTTGTTCTGAAATAAAATCATTGGGGCCTGTTACACACTAAAGACACATACCTGGTCTGCATCAGCCTGCATCCTTGAATTGTCGCGTGCCACATGCCATTCATGAAGGCCACCTGTGGTCCTGCCGCTTAGGTGCATAGGAGAGTGGTGGGGACAGTGGGTGGGGCATGGCTGGGGAGGAGGATGATGGCAGACATCCAATCAGATGCTTGTCCAACCAGCGGAGCAGATCCACTGCTCCCCATGGAGCAGGGGATTGTGGGTACTGGTGTACGTTGGTACTGATTGGGGCCTGTAGAGTATGGGCAAGTGCTGACCAGTAGCTCCCAACCCCCACAGCATGTCAAGAGGGTTGGGGGCTGCATTATAGGGGTGGGCACTTGCCCCACTGGGCCACTGTCTGTGGGATTGAGGGGATGTGTAGTAGCAATGGAATGGTGAAGGCCAGCTCTAGTGACTGCAGGATAAAGACCCTGTTTTCATGTAAATGTCCTCAGTAATGAACAATGAATGGAGATAAATACGGAAAATGTATTTATTTATTTAGGAAATTGTAATTACAACCCTTTGAGTCATAGACTCGTTTCCAAAGGCTCCACGTTAGAATAAAACATAGACATTCATACAGTACATACATAGAATAAATGTGGGTGAGCAATAATACAGAGTATAAGTACAATGAGCATGGGTTAAAGCCTATATATTTGGTAGCTAAAACAGGGCAGAGCTATCGACATATTTACCTAATGAGCGGTTAAGACCTATACAATTGGTAGCTAAAGCAATGCATGGTATGAGTTGGTAGTAAGCCGCCTCAGGGAGGCCTTGTCTTATACATAATACAATGCATTCATAGTCCAGTGCAACTATTTGGTAACTGAGGGAGGTAAGGAGCCTGTAGACTAGAAATAGTGAGAATTCTCCACTGCCTGGCCAAGGGCGGGTGCGTGGCCTAGCGGCGTAGTGCAGGATCCACATGTTACCGGTTACACTGGCATTGATGTGAGGAGAGGATATGGGCCCTTAAGGCAGCTTTAAAAGGACCTAGATTGGCGATTGATGGGATGGCTGATGGGAGGGCATTGTACCAGGATGGAACTCTAAGGAGGGAAGGATCGCTGGGCCAGGGTGGTCCTAACCCTACGCACATTCCAGATAGTTTTTGGGGCAGCCAATGTGGATGCTGAGATGGTGGCTGCCTGAAGAGAAGCCATGATACCTATTGAGGTTAAACCCAGGTGAATGTTTTTGGTGAAGAGACAGGTCTGGTATAATAGTCTTTCCTCAAGGGAGAAGATATTGGTGAATGCGTATAGGGTGCAGGTATGTGTATTTCTGTCGGCACCAGGGAGGAGCCGGCAGACCTTATTGATGACTACTTGTATTTGAGAAAGCTGAATTTTGCCTAAATATTGTATTTTATTAAATTTTCCTAGATACTGGAAAAGCGATCAAAACTTCTTGAGGCATCCAACAGAGGATGGGATGGCCACCACCACACTGTCAGCAAGCCAAGGTGGTATTCAGAAGGTGGTGTGGAGACTGTGGCAATCCCAGCACCAGAAGATAGTTCTGGGGGAGGGGGGTAATTAACAAATTAGCTGAAAGTTACAATTCTTGATGAAGTACCAAAATACAGGAAGGCAGTACACTTGAACATCTGTTGCAGGCTGAAGGAGGAGGAGGGTGTCAACCGGGTGATCTTTTCCCACAGCCTGAGACCTCTTCTCACTGCCAGTATGGGCATGTCTGGTGAGAACCAGAGGGTTTCTGTTTGCTAGGTTAGTTGAGTGTAGTGGTGCTCTGATAGTGTTCGACGAGGTTGGAAACCAGCAGACACTATCATTTTGGCTGAATGCCATTGAATATTGATGACATCCGACCATGGATCTGCTCTCCTCAGATCCCATGAATGGATCCGATTGGAACCATAGGATCCAATCGTATTTGAGATAGATCCCAGCGGATCATGACTATTCAAGGGTCAGATTCAAAAATCCAACCTCTGGATCCAGACGAGCAACCCATCTGACCTTGGATCCCCAAAATCTGACTAGGAATCCGAATTACTAATTTAAAGAGACAGTGTCTAAAAATTCTAAAGTACAGTGGTGCAGATAGTGTCATTTCATGTAACACAGTAATGACATGCAAAACATCCGAATAGTGTAAACTGAGTCAACCTGAGCTACTGGATAGAAATACTGGGGGGATTATCAAAAGGGTTGGATGCGGACACAGATGCATGCTGCATTCGCATCCATTTTCTTGCGTCCCGGCAGCCCTGCTGCTATTTTCAGAAGTTGCATCCATTTACAACAGAAGGTCACAATTTGCAGAAAAAATGGATGCAGTTGCATCCAAATTGGACGCAATTTCACTTGCATCTGTTTTGGATGCACTTGTGTCCATTTTTGGGGTGTAAACTTTGGATGCTGTTAGTCCATCTAATGGATGGCCTAACAGGTCTGGATGCATTTCTGCTTTGAAAATAGCAGCAGATGGTTCCATGTCAGTTCAGCAATTTAATTACAGCGACTGCAATTTCAGCGACTTATGTATAGCGAAGGCAATTTCAGCGAACATCAAGTACAGCGCATGCAATTTCAGCTAACATTCTATATATGTAGCCGACAGTAATATGCCAATCCACGCAAATATTCATACCAAGACCATACACAACGCCAGTATACCTTCTGGGCAACAGCCTTATCCCTCTGATAGACAAAGCCCCCATAGACAAGCAGGGGCATCCCACGCTAGTGCTGAATATACTCTACTGACATCCTCGAACACCCCCATGACACACCATACACTCTTTAAATACCCACCCCACACGTGTTCCCAATTATCCACTTCACTGAGTCATGCAGGGGGACTGTGCACCTCTGCACCCCCCGAAACCCCCGCTATTTCTAAAATAACATCCTCCGAGGTGCACCTGGACCTCGGAGGTAGGTTATTGCCACTGGTCTCGCTGAAGTTGTCACTCGCTGATATTGATAGCTCGCTATTATTGCACTTGCTGTAAGTGAATCACTGTAATTGACTCGCTGTAATTGACTCGTTGAATTGACGTGCTACCGCAGCAGATACATCTTGGATGGATCTCTTTGAATCCTCCCCCCCCCACACACACACTATGTTGGTTTAACAGAATGGGACCAGACAGAAGGAGACAGCACCAGATGGAAGGGGTAGTAATGTGGTGGTTACCACTATGAACGCTGTCGCTACTTGCAGCCCCCAAGCATATATGGTTTAAAGAATAATAAGTGCTAATTGGCACATTCTGTAGACTGGCCCTAAGTTGAGACCCTACACAACTAAAAGAAAAGCATGTGATGTATGGGAGGTGGGGGGGTAGAAACAAGATTTAGCTGATAAAATTGTTCCTAGCTTGCACAATGCACATGCCGGTGCAACAAACGACTAGGACTGCACTCCTTAACTGTATGCATAAATGGTTCTACTAAATTTTGTAGTAATATTGAGCTGGGGCACATGTTCCCTGATGTTGTTACTGGAAATATTTTCAAACATGGCAGTTTGTTGACTGCAGTACGACAGCTATTGTATCTGTGGCTCTTTGTACCTTTCACTCCTTCTATACTGGTAAAACATGTCACACATTTAAGGAGCGTATCAGCAAGCATTTTAAGATCCACTACTTTACAAGATAAAGAAAATGCACTTGCTATGCATGTATGCAAGCATGGATGGGATCATGTTTTTTCACTTTCTTGGGACTCTAAGAGTCACTTTTGGCTCAAGAGGATGGGAGGGGACCTGAGGGGACTTGAACAATATGCTTTTGAAGAGGGGAAACATTTTGGCAGTTCAAACTGAGGGCTTTTGAAACAGCAGGTTTAAGCAGTTTTCTAATAGTCAGATTTTTGAGATAGTAAATGACGTTCTATGCCTCCTGCCTTTCATGTCGGTTTCTAATATTGATGCCAATGCCCAGTATTCTCATTACCGATATAGTTACTGATATGTTTGCCATTTGTGTCCACTACACCTCATTTTCACTGATGGCCATTTAAAGTATGTGCCTTGAAATAGGGTATGTTTTTCTGCTTTTTTTATTTTTATGCAGGTTTTAATCCTCTGATTTTGCACGCTAGCCCCACTCTCACCTACTCCCCCAACCTCGTCACCCATCTTCTCTGGGACTTGCCTCCCCTAGTCGTCCTCTGCCACAGGATCTGTGAGAGGTGCCCGGTTGCCCGGTGTGGAGCCTGTGAGAGGTTGGTCATCATCCTGCTGTCAGGGGCTGTTCTGCCGCTTTTCGCCCCTGGGCCCATGGACGTGCAGTGGATGCAATATATGAGCTCTGTCTCCACAGAGATGTCTCCAGTGCCTTGAACATGGAGTCCCTTCCCCCTGTGCATGGTTGCATGTGTTGCCCCCTGGACATCTCCAGATGGGAGACAAACAGTGAGCCACAGTGGTCTCCCCTTCCCAAATGAGTAGAGCAGTTCTCTGGATGCTCAATCTCCCCTCCCCCAGCCAGCCCCCAAGCAACCTACATCTGTTCCCAAACTTGGGTCACCAGCATGGCAGGAGGTGAGGCGCTGAGCACCTCAGCCCCCCCTCACCACTGCGCCGGCCGTTGTTTACTTCTCTCTTAGATAACATAGCAACATAGTAGTTGATGGCAGATCAGGACCATTAGGTGCACCTAGTCTGCCTGTATTCCCTGCCTGCATCAGCAGCCGCTGACCCTAGTTAGTCATTGGTTTATGCTTCTCTTCCCCACATCTAGGGCTCCCTTATGTCTATCCCATGCATGTCTGAATCACCCCACTGTGTTAGCACCTACCACTTCCTGGGGTAAGTTATTCTAAGCATCTACCACCCTTTCTGTGAAAAAAAAGCTTCCTCACATTTCCCTTATCCTGCCTGCCTCCAATCTGATATCATGCCCCTCATCCTAGTACAACTCTCATACTGAAAGATGTCACCCACAAGCACTTTGTTCAAGCCTTTAAGATATGTGACGGTCTCTGTCAAATCCCCCCATTCTTTCCTCTCTTCAAGTGTATGCATATTGAGGTCTTTTAATCTGTCTTCATATGCTTTCTGATGCAAGCTCTGTACCAGCTTGGTCGCCCTTCTCTGAACCACCTCCACCCTGTCTGTCTTTGTGAAGATGCGGTCTCCAAAACTGAACACCATATTCTAGATGAGGCCTCACCAGCATTTTGTACAACGGCATCACCACCTCCCTTCTTCTGCTAGTGATACCCCTTCCTGTCCACCCCAACATCCCACTGGCCCTCTCAATAGCCCTGTTATACTGTCTGGCCACCTTTAGGTCATCTGAGATGATTATCCCCAAATCCCTCTCTTCCCTGGTGACTGTCAGCAATCCCCCCCATCCTGTAGTTCACCACAGGGTTTATTTACCCCAGGTGCATGATTTTGCACTTCTTTGCTTTAAATTTTAATTGCTACACTTGTGACCATTTTTCCAGCTTCCCAGATCCCTCCTCATTCTTTTAACCCCCTCTTTGGAGTGTCTACTCTGTTGCAGATCTTGGTATCATCCACAAGTAGGCAAACCTTCCCAGTCCAGTCCTTTAGCAATGTCACTGATGAAGACATTGAAAAGGACTGGCCCCAGGACTGATCCCTAAGGCACCCCACTGGTCACCCTTCTTTCCTTGGATGGACTTGATCCCATTTACTACTACCCTCTGCTTCCTGTCCCTCAACCAGTTTCTAACCCAGGTTTCCACTTTGTGGCCCACCCCCTAGTCTACCTAGCTTGTTCACTAGTCTTTTGTGGGGTATATTGTCGAAGGCATTGCTGAAATTGAGGTAGGTGATATCCACTGCTTCTCCCTCGTTTACCCCCTCACAGCGACATTTTGCCAGCTAGATCCCGCACAGCGACTACAGCGCCTAACCGCAGTGGGAGACCCGCTGGAACCTGGCGCTGTCTGTCGGGGGTCCTGCACCCCCTCCAATCAGCTCTGACTGGAGTTGAGAATCCTTAAGTGGGGGGGTGCAACCCCCCCCCACATGGGGTGTTTGGGGGCAAAGCCCCCCCGAAAAAAACAAAGAATACAGTAGCGAACTGGCAGCCAACTACAGAATGCAGTTGACCTGCCGGTGTCGCTGACAGGGCGTTCGACAGAATTTCTGTCGGACTCCTGTCGTGGATCCCTCCTCCCTGATCCACCTCCTTTGTGACCTAGTCAAGAAAGTCAATCAGATTTGTTTGACATGGCCTTCCTTCTGTGAATCCATGCTGCCTTGGATCCTGTGCTCCCATGGTTTCCAAGTGTTCCACGATCCTTTCCTTAAGCAATACCTCCATAACCTTGCCACTACTGAGGTGAGGCTGACAGGCCTGTAGTTTCCTGCCTCCTCCCCTGCTACTACTCTTGTGGAGACTACATTTGCCCCATTCCAGTCCTGGATATGAAGTCATATTTTGGGATAATTTGTTATGAAACATACAGAATATCTGCAGATAAATACTTTGGTATGAAAAAGCCAAATGTATTCTTTGGCTTATGGTCATAATATGAGAATTTTTTTGATTATTAGTTGAGCTGACATATCCTTTCTTTCCCCTTTCCTCCTCCCTCCTTCCCCTATATCCCCCATCCCTCTTTGCTCTTACCACCCTCATCTGTTTTCTAATTCCCTTGAGGTTGTTCCCTTGCCAGCCCTTATGTTACTACACTGTTAGAATGTTTTGCACATCATTATTGCGTTATATGACATTACACCATTTGCTCTATTGCATTATACAGTTATTAGACACTGTCACTTTAAAATGTTTTTAGAACTTTGGGACACAATATGATGATATTAGCCTTGAGAAAGTGCACAAATTATGTGCAAAATGCTGGCATTTGAGGGCGTGCTACTGCTTGACGTGGTATATACCAACAAATTGTTTTTTTATCCTACAACCACGTTCTGGTTTTATCCTTGACAGTTAGTCTGGCCTCTGTTTCCCCATCTACTCTTTTTGGTGTGGCTCTAGTCTTTATTTTTCCTGACCAGCCTTCAAGCTTTGAAATTCTGAGTACTTATACGTAACAGTAGGTAATGGAGACAGTACATTAACGTACGCAGGCCTGTATCTCCTAAGTGTAGTCTATGTTTACTTTGTTAATCCATCTGGATCATTGTCGACAAAAGATAATTCCCCAGCTTTGAATGGATACCAGCAAAACAAGAGGTTTATGCATGCTTAGCTGAGCGCATGAGTGATCATTTCAGAGGTCCGCCTAAAAATCTAACAATTCTTTTGTAATATCCGAAACTGTTTTGAAATGTTTTAAATTGTTATGTTTTCAAAGCCCTTTACAATGTGTGTGTGTGTGTGTGTGTGTGGATTAGGAAACGGAGGTGTAGCTACACAGTAAAAATGTGCACACCATCATCATGTTTGTTGCACCACGTGGCATTATGTGAAACACTTTTGTACATCGTGACACTGTTTGTTGCCCTAACCCATGCCCTTGTACATACGGTTGCCATACATTGTTACCTCAGACACCTACCTACCACCCTGCAACCTGTTGGCTGCATGGTCCCTGGAATGCAAAGGCAATCTCAAAGGTCAAGCCCTGTTGCTTTGTCTCCCCAAGAATAAAATTACAGAAAGGATTGTCTGGCCCCGAGTCGAGACATGTTGCATGAAAGAACAGCACCCGTGCAGAGCCTTGTTATTGCATTGTAAAATAAAATTATACACCATGGAGCACGTGGGGTCTGACTTCCCACACCCATGTTAGGAGAACTGAACATCCCATTGGACTCTGGGTAGGGAGTGCAGAGTCTCACACTGGGATTCTGCCATCTTAGTGACCACAGGATGTCCTGCAGCTGTGTGTGCTTGTAAAACAGGGATGACACAAGTGTGGTGCATTCTGATGCACGCTCACCTCTCTATATCTTTAAGGAGGGTCTAGGGAGCCATGGGCTACTAGTTGGACAAAGAGAGACATCGAGCTCATTGTACTCTCCACTCCTAATACTGACCTCATCCTTAACAGGCATAGCTAGTCTCTGAAGGCCAGCTCCAGAGGTGACCTCTGATTAGGGATCAGAGGCCCTAGCTGGATAGGATCACATCCAGGGACTTAAAGAGAGAGAGAGAGTAGAGAACATGATCTGAGGTTAGTAATGACCCCCACCAGAGGTGCAGGCAGGCAGGACAGATTGGGACTGGTGGAAGGAAATTTGATACAAGATCTTCTGGGGGAGGGAGACACCCCAAATCTTCTGTAAAATGGCAGACAGTGACACAGTCCTCACTATCACCTTACGCACTCCCCATGATGGCACTCCATGTGTTTTTATAACATTGCTGTCGGTATCAAAAGATTGGCATGGTGGCACGCTATTGGTGTAGCGCTATGCCATGGTGTGGGGGGAGGGGAATTTTCACTGGCTACCCCTGTGTTTCTCGTGTCTGATGATGACCAACAACAACAGGTTGTGGTATTGTTTTTGCTTTGCTGAGTGATGGTGTTGTAGACGGTGCAAGGCCTAGTGCTCGTTTTGCATAGAGTAATGTGTACCAGCTGTTTGCAATACAGTATTTCCCAATAAAAACAAACTGAGTTATTAGGAAGGAATAGTAATAAAGTAAGTAAATCTTTATTTATAAAGCACCTATTCCGGGGGGCTTAGAGCGCTGCACAAAAAAAAAAGCATTTAAAAACATACATAAACAATGGGTGTAAATAAATATACCACTAACAAACAATATCAACTACAATCATTAATAAAAATGGTTACAATTAAATAAAAAATAATAAATAATTATGCAGACCCTAGTAACAGACGTGGGATTTCAGACCTCTGTTAAAGGCCTCCAATGAGGGGGCCTCCTTCAAAGATCTTGGAAGCGAGTTCCACAGGGCTGGGCCAGCCATCTCAAAAGCCCTGTGCATGGATGATTTGAGCCAGGTCCTGAGAACTGCCAAGGAGGAGCAGAGAAGGCAGAGGGTATGATGAGGGGTCAGGAGGTCAGGCAGATAGCTAGGGCCCTGTCTATGTAGGGCTTTTTATGTCAACAAGTCCACCTTGAAGGTAATTCGCCGCCTCACCGGCAGCCAGTGCAGATCATGCAAAACAGGGTTCACATTGCAAGACTTAGAAAGGCCCGTCAGCAACCTGGCTGTCGCATTCTGCACCCGCTGCAGGTAACATAGGACTCATCTATTCACCTGAGGTACAGAGCATTGCAGTAGTCAAGTTTGGAGGTGACAAAAGTGTGCACTAGTGAGAGCAGGTATCAGGTGGGATGAAAGGTTTGATCTGGGTGATATTTCTTTTCTTTTGTTAGTTTCTTTGTCCCCCCCCATCTTGGTCATCCCCTCCTTCCCATTGAACCTCCCAGCTCCGTCACCCTGGCATCCTCAGGACTCACCTTCTCCTGGTATCCCCCACGACTTGCCATCCGTGGCAGAGGGCAGGGAGTCCCCTCAACCCGCCAGACCGGATCCAGATTCGGGAGGTACCTGAGTGGCCAGGGTGTGGAGCCTGTGCAGGTCGGTGGTTACTGTGCACAGCCGGGTTGTTTTTCCCCATTTTCTCCCTAATGTGGAGTAAGGGCATGCAGTAATGCAAATGGGGGTATTGCGCACAATCCCATATGCAGCATGCCAGGAGTCTGTCCTGCCTCCACCCCCCATTACACTGCATTGGTGTGCCAACCCTCAGCCTCTGCTAGAGGCCAGGCTAACACCGACCACTGATCCCCTTCCTTCCCTGGAGAAGGACAGCAGTCCTTGGAATGCTGCAGCCTCCTCTTCCTGGCCAACCCCCGATGCCCCGAGATTGCTCCTGACCCCAGGTCGAGGTGTGGCAGCAGGCGAGGCTTGATGCCTCAGCCCTCCGTGCCACCAGGCTGGCTGATCCAGGTGATATTTCTTTTTTCTGTATTTATATTTTACTGTATTTTTCCTGTTTTTCTCCCTACTGTTCTGGGACCCCAGCACATGGAAGTGCGTGCATGTGGAGGTTCACACATGCTCTATGACACTGGTTCCAGCCCCTTCAGCCCCTCCCCTGGCAATCGCTGGGCTCCCCCATAGCCTGACGCTACCATCCATCCTCCACCGGGTGGCAACCAAGGGCCAGGGAAACCCCTCATCCCTCCCGAGGAGAGGAGAGTTGCCTCACGGCAGCTCAGTCCTGCTCCTCGCCCCCCCCCTGCTGATCCCTGACAACCCAGGCTCATTCCCAAACTCGGGTTGCCAGCATGGCGTGAGGTGTGGCATCCAGCACCTCAACCCTCAGCGCTACTGGGCCGGTTCCGGGCGATATTTCTAAAGTGGTAAAAAATCACTCTGGACCATGGCCCACACCTGCGCCTCCAGTGTCAGTCTGTTATCCAGGATAACACCCAAATTCTTTGCCTTAGTATAGGCGGTAAGGGGAGATGAACCAAGCATCGGCCCAGTTGCCTCTGAAACCATCTCTGCACCTCACCAATGACCAGGCTCAATCACCAAAACATCCATCTCATCCAAATTAAGCCTCAGCCCACTAGAGAACATCCAGTCTTGGACCTCGACCAGGCATGAATTCAGCAGAGACTACATCCTGTGTCCTGGACACACATGACATGTACAGCTGGGTGTCATTTGAACACCAGTGAAACCCAGCGCTGTAGTGTCTAATGATGTCACTGAGGGGCAGCATGAACACCGCGAGCAGCATAGATGAGAGAATCAAGCCCTGAGGGACTCCGCAGGATAGGGGCTTCAGGTGAGAGGAGTAACATCCCACAACAACCCTCTGTGTCCTATCTGTGAGAAAGGACTCAAACCATTTGATGACAGTACTGGTGAGTCCGAAGAGCTCCCTAATGCAATCCAACAACACTCCATGTTCCACAGTGTCAAATGCTGAAGAGAGGTTGAGTAGAACGAGAACTGACCATTTACCTCTAACTCTCACCCTGAGGAGATCATTTAGCACCCTGACTAATGCGGATCTCCATACTGTGCCTAGACCTAAATCCTGACTTGAAAGGATCCTAAATGTCAAAGGCAGAGAGATATGTCTCAAGCTGCGAAGCCACAATTTTCTCATTACCTTTCCTAAAAGGGAAAGGTTAGAGACAGGTCTGTAGTTCGCTAAGTAGTCCGGGTCAAGAGATGGTTTCTTTGATAGGGGCTTCACCAGCACCCCTTTAAATGGAAAAGTCCCCTCCACCTATTTTATGTATGTCTGTGTAGTTTTTAACCCCTCCCATCCAGTATGCTGTCCTTTATTCCCCCCCCCAGTGCATAACCATGCATTTTTATGGTACTGAATTTCAACTGCTAAATCATAAACCACCTCTCTAGCCTTTGTAGATCCCTCTGTAGTTCCCTGATCCCTTCATCACTATCTACGCTACCACAGTGCTTTGAGTCATCTGCAGAGAGACGTAACTTGACCCGCATGCCCTCTCTAATGTAACTGATGAACATACTGAAGAGGATAGGACCCAGGACAGATCCCTACAACACCCCACTCATGACTGCCCTCTCTTCTGATTTGACTCCGTTTACCACCACCCTCTGTTGTCTCTCCTTCAGCCAGTTTCCTACCCTTCTAACTATGTTGCTGTCTGCGCCTAGGTCCTCTAGCTTCTTCAGCAGTCTTCTATCTGGCACTGAGTTGAAAGTCTTGCTGCGGTCAAAGTAGAGTAAGTCCGCAGCATGGCCCTTATCTAGTATCTTTGTTACCAAGTCAAAGAAAAGTATCAGGCTGGTCAGACAAGAACTCCCTGCCACAAACCCGTGCTGCTTACAATCTTGCAGGTCGTTCCTTTCTAGGTAGTCCACAACACAAGGTCCTCTTTGATCAGTGACTCCATCGGTTTTTCCACTACAAAGGTAAGGCTGACAGGTCTGTTGTTCCCCAATTGCTCCTTGTTCCCCCACCTTGTGTAGTGGGACTATGTCGACTACTCTCCAATCTTTCAGAACTACCCCTGTTTATATTGCTCTACTGAATAGCCCTACTAGGGGTTCATTCAGTTCCACAGTCAGTTCCTTAAGTACCTTTGGTTGCATCACATGCAGCTCTGGGGCTTGATCCCCCTTTAGGGCTTCAAGCCCCTTCTGGACCTTTTGTCTGGTAAATGCTGGCTGCCTCATTTGAGAATGCCCCTGACAGCTGCCTTGATGCCATGCTCAGACTGAGGCCCTCTGTCATTCCTTGTGAAGAGAGAGCAAAAGTAATTGTTAAGGATGGCTGCTTTCTGTCCATCTTCTTGTAGTACTCCCCCCTTGTAGCCCAACCATACCTCCCTGCTTTCCTTTTTCCTTAGTATATCTGAAGAATTGTTTTCCCCACCCTTGTCTCCCTCTGCAATATGCAGCTCCATGTCTGCCTTTGTCTCCCTGTCTGTCCTCTTTGTTTCCCCTATTATTTATTTGGTAATCTCCCCGTTCCTCCTCCCCTGCTTGTCCTCGTACCTGGTGAAAGCCCTTTTCTTGGCCCTCACTGCTTCTCTGACCCTTTCTGAGAACCATATTGGTGTCTTGTACCTGTTTTGTCTTTTTAACAATTCTCGTGCATGACTTTGTTGCTTCGGGAATGGTCCCCTTGATTGCCCCCCTATCTTTCCTCTACACCTGTGATGCTGCCCAACCTGGTCATTTTGCCTCACACTAGCTCCCTCATCCGGTTCAAGTCTGCTTTTCTGAAATCTAGGACTTCAGTTTTCAATAGGGGCATTTTGGTCCTGAGGGCCAGTCTGAACCAAACTATGTTATGGTCGCTGGACCCCAGTGGCTCCCCTGCTCTCACTCCACCCAACATCTCCAAGTTGGTGAGCACCAAATCGAGAATGGCCATCTGTCTAGTGGGTTCCTTAACCAGCTCAACCAGCATGTAGTCCTGCAATGTATCCAACACAGCCTGAGTTTTGGTGTACCTGGCCACTGGAATATCCGAGTCGATATCCAGCAGATTCAGATCACCCACCATCACCACTTCACCCTTCTTCACTCCCCTTGCCAGCTGTTCCCCAAGCTTCCTACCTCTCTCTTTCCCAAGTCCTGGTGGTCTATAGATCAACTCCACCTGTTTTTTCTTGCCTGAGGGCACCATGCGGTGAATCCACAGTGACTCTGTTTGCTTCTCCTGATGTGTCTGTCTTCCGCAGCTTCTATGTCCTCCCCGACATATAGGGCTACACCACTCCCCCATTTGCCTTTCCCTTTATCCTGTCTAAACACTATGTAACCTGGGATTGACAAGTCCCAGTGATTATTCTCTGTGGCCCAAGTTTCTGTGATGGCTAGATGGTCTACTTCAGCATTTGTCACCAAAGCCTGGAGTTCACTGATTTTATTACTCAGACCTCTTCCTGTTTTGTGATCCTATGCCTGCATTCCTTCCCATTATCCTTACTTTCCTCTATTGCTTGCCGAACTTGAGAGCCTTCCCTCTTTTGCATCTTCCACTACTCCTTTTTGAACCTCAACCTTATTATTACCCACCTTACTGCTACCAGTCCCCAGTATAGGGGGAGCACTAGCTAGGTTCCTCTCCTTCACTCCATTTACCATGGTTTCCCTAGCCTGCACGTCCCCTGCAGTCAGTTTAACTGTTAAATGTAGAAAAAAAAAAATAAAAGAGAAAAGTCATGCACTGGAAGTGAGGGGGTGCAAAGCAGGGCAGCCAGCCCACACAACTGTACTCTAGAAAGAAGAAGCTATGCACTCACGGACCACTGAAACAAATCCAGTAAGGCCAGAGCTAAATGTGACTGAATTTTATTGTGACAAAGTAGAGGCTCACCAACTTGAACCCTCAGATGCAGCACTTCAACCCCAAGCAGGTCTTCATCAGGGGGCCGGTCTAAAACACATCAGGAGGTTCCACCAATTTCTTTAAACCTTTTAAAGTGATATACCAAAATACCAAATAGTGAATTTAGTGCAGTTCCCAAATTTCATACAGTCATCACTTTGGTGGAAAATAATTTTAACAAAAAGAAACCAACATTCTTGCATTTCAAAGAACATACAGTAATTAGCTACCTGCATGAACATACAAAACTTTAGAAAGTTAAATGCATACAGGTGCAGAACAGCTCATTTACTAAGAATGTACAAAACTCATTTCATGTTGGCATTTTACCTGATAAATATCAGGAAAGACTAGGAAAGAGATATGTGCTTGGATTAAGTTACAAGGTAGTTAAAAATGATTTGTAACAAACTGTAAATACATCACTTGGCACACAATGGCCCCAAAACAAAGTAAGTATCCAAACAGGATATAGTTAAATATCATTCGTCAGATAAAAGTCACGGCATCAATGCACTGTTGAAGAGGGGTCATATTCTACACAAGCCACAAAGCTGCAGTATTCACAGCCTCAACTAGTCATACCTGGAGAAAAGAAACAGATTTTACAGAATGTTTATATATGCAAAATAATGTTGCTTAAATTATAAATCAAGTGGCTAGAACTTAGAAAGGGGGGGATACTGGTGTTATTAGTATATTTTGGTACTTCTTTGTTACTTATTTTAAATAATTTCATTGTTATTTGTTTGTGAATGTTTATTAATTTATTCTAATTCCTTGGCTCATACTTACTGATACTTACTGAGAAATACAAGAGGTGAGAGAGGGGTGGGGGTGACCCCTCTTCAGCAGAGCACTGATGCTGTGAGTTTTATCTGACTAGTTGTGTATACGATTTCCTGTTGCAAGAAATGTAAGAATTTTTTGTTTCTTTTTTTGTTAAATTATTTTCCATCAAAGTGATGTTTGTATGAAATTTGGGAACTGCACTAATTCCCCTATTTGGAATTTTGGTATATCACTTTAAGAGGTTTAAAGAAATTGGTGGAGCCTCCTGATCTGATGTGGTACCCACCCCCTGACGAAGACCCGCTTGGGGTTGAAGTGCTGGGGTAGAGGGTTCAAATCGGTAAACCTCTACTTTGCCACAATAAATTCAGTCATGTTTCACTTTGGCCTCACTGGATTTATTTTAGTGGCCCGTGAGTGCATAGCTTCTTGTTTCTAGATAACCGGTCAAATGTAGATGCCAAATGTCTGCACCAGCACACTGGTCCCCTCTCTTGTCAGGTGAAGGCCATCACCTTTGAAGAGCCTCCTGTTCTAGAAGTCCCTGCAGTCCCACACAAAATGGCACGCTTTCTCCTGACTTCACCCCTTTAACCACCTGTGTAGTTCCTCTATCTTTTCCCCCCTTACTGTATCTCCACTCCCACTCCACACAGGGAGGACCTTGGAAAAGATCAGGGAGGATAAGTGTGCCTGCAATCTGTCCCCTAGCCTCTGAAAGTTCCACTTCACTTGCTCCACAGGCTGGTTTGTCAGATCATTGGTACCCAAGTATACCAGCACCCCCTGCCTCCCCTACTGTCCCCCCTGTTTTGTCTATGTCCTGGATGTCTGATGCCCCAGGAAGGCACCGGACCATTCCCTCCCACCATCCTATGTAATCCCCTAATCATAGAACCCTCGACCACTAAGACTGTCCTATGTGCCTTTGTCTTACTCTCACCCCTGGGTGCCACCAGGTCTTTACTCCCATTTCTGTCGACTGACTCGACCCCCCCCCCTTCCCTGGTGAAGACAGGTATCTGAGTCTCCTCTAGGGGAGCAAAGCAATTTGCTATTGGGATGTCGTGGAGTTTGTTGACCTCCTCGTGGCTGCCCCGCCACTCTTCCCTCCTCTCACCACCACTCTTTCACCCTTCTGGACCAGCGGTCGTCTAGGGGGGAGCTGTAGACTCCAGCTGAGCCAGTACTGCAGGAGGGAGATCTCTTCCCTGCCTGATACCAGGTGAACATGAAGCTCTGAAACGGTCTTGCTGAAGGGGCAGTGATCCCTCCTCCAGAGTGGCGCACGCACACTCGCACCAGCAATGAGACTGCAGTTCAGCCAGCTACCTACCACACGGATAATGCTGATGATCGGCGCTTCCAAAGTTTTACTTCACTGCAGAAACAGCAAGAGGTGCAGAATGTGTGCCTTACTAAATACATATTTTACCAAAAAAAGGCTTTCAGGTGTCCCATACACAGAGTTCTGGTTTCACTTTTCAGACAAGAATTACTATAGGAAATAGCCCTCGGTTTAAAAAAAAAAAACATGTATATTGTGGACATACGCACTCTTAGCACTAATTCAACAAATGTGTTTTGCTTGTATGTCTCCAAAATCACTGAACTTGTTCAGGCACGAGTTCAGTATCATGCACTGCCATTTCTTATGTTTGGTACACATGCGAAGGAGCAGACTGTGCATTTCAGTCAGGACACCTGTAAGTCTCTATTGGTAAAAAAAAAAATATATATACATTTAATAAGGTACATATGCTGTACTAACCTGAACTGGAACAGTTACTGACTACAGCTCTGTTAACAGGCACCAATATTACAGGGGCACTGAAAAAGGTGAAACAGTTGACAGCGTCCCTTTAAAACTTGGAAGCACTGATCAACAGCATCATCCAAGTGGTGGTTTATTGACTGCACTGCAGTCTCATTGCTGGCATGAGTGTATGTGCATGGTTTTGTATTTCCAGTGTGCTTTTAGTTTCCACCTGCACTATGAGTCCAGCTGAATGGATGTTTCCATGCACCCTTCTCCAGAGTGTAACCCTGGAGAAGAGCACCCCACAGCACCTGCAACTAACTTGCTCCCTGCTAAACCTCATCCCTTGACCAATCCTTATGACAACCCTTAGACTTCTGATCCTGATCAGTTTTCCTCTACCTCTCTAGCGCCCTTATGCTTGAACCTGGCTGGCCTACCCTATGTGGGGTCACCCAGATAGGAAAGCAGTTGTTACAAGCACACTTGACGCACTCACTAACATCACAGGCTAACTTAACTGGGGTCCCCTAGATAAGGTGAGGCTATGCCACAACACAACAAACTGAACAAGCATACTCACAAGGCTAGCTTTAGATGGGTCACCTAGATAGGGAGATGCTTTGGTACAACACAAACAACCTTAACAAGCACACTTAACAATGCAGGCTAGCTATAAAGACTTCCCTACAAAGGACAAGGCTATGGGAGAACAGCTTGAACAATGCCTGATGACATCACAGTGGCTTCTGCTGAAGTTACAAACAGAGCAGTGAAATCAAACAGAAACAGGCAAATCGTCATTGAAAGAACTAATCTTGCCAGAGAGGCAGTGCCATTGCACACATAGAAACATAAATTTGACAGCCGATAAGGACCGCTTGGCCCACCCAATCTGCCCATTTCCCTACCTAATGGATAAGCTGCAGATCCTAGTTAACTAACAGCCTACTTCCTCCTACCCCCCACTAGAATTGCCTTATGTCTCTCCCATGCATTCTTGAATTCCACCACTGTTTTTGACTCCACAACCTCCGGCCATTCCATGCATCCACAACCCTCTCTGTGAAAAAAATACTTCCTTACATTACCTCTGAGCCACACACCCCCCCATCTTCAAATTGTGCCGTCTTGTTCTTGTACACCTCTTTTTCTGAAAGATGTTACCCTTTTGGACTTTGTTGATTCCCTTGCGGTACTTGAAAGTTTCTGTCATGTCCCCCCCTCTCCCTCCTTTCCTTGAGGCTATACATATTAAGCTCCTTAAGTCTGTCTTCATACATCTTTCGTTGCAGACCCTGCACCATTTTAGTTGCCCTCTTCTGGACTGCCTCCATCCTGTTTATGTCTTTGCGGAGACTGGGTCTCCAGAACTGGATACAGTACTCCAGATGGGGTCTCACCAGCTGTCTGTACAGAGGGATAACAACTTCCTGTTTTCTACTGGTGATACCTCTCCCTATGCATCCCAGTATCCCCCAGCCCTCCTTACTGCCCTCTCACATTGCTTGCCCACCTTTAGGTCATCTGATATGACTACCCCAGGTCCCTTTCCATTTTGTTGTTGTTAGTATCTCACCCCATTGTGTACTCACTTTTCCCCTGGGTCTTTGTTTCCCAGGTGCATTACCTTGCACTTCTTAGCATTGAATCTAAGCTGCCATACATTTGACCATTCCTCCAACCTTGCCAAGTCCTTCTCATATTTTCCACCCACCTTGTGTATCAACTTTGTTGCAGATCTTTGTGTCATCTGCAAAGAGACATACTTTTCCTTTTCAGTCCTCTGCAATGTCGCTTATAAAGACATTGAAGAGGACCGATCTAATACTGAACCTGATGTGCCCACTAGTAACCTTTGCTTCAACGTGGACTCCATTTACTATTACCCTCTGTGTTCTGTTCTCCAGCCAATTCTTTACCCAGTCTACCATCTTGGGACCCACTCCAAGGCTAGCTTACTTGTATATTAATCTTTTGCATGGGACTGTGTCAAATGCCTTGCTAAAGTCTAGGTAGGCCATGTCCACAGCCCCTCCCTGATCTACTACTTTGGTAATCCAGTCAAAGAAATTGATCAGACTCGTCTGACATTACCTTCCCGCTGTGAATCCATGCTGCCTTGGGTACTGTGCCCCTCTGGCCTCTAGGTACTCGACAATCCTTTCCTTTAGAAGCGATTCCATCATTTTCCCTATCACTGAGGTTAAACTAACAGGTCTGTAGTTGCCTGCTTCTGCCCTTCTCCCACTTTTGTGAAGTGGAATCACATTTGCCCTCCTCCAGTTCTCGGGTACCAGCCCGTCCTCCCATGATTTGTTAAAGAGGGTAGTCAGTGGTGTCACTAGTTCTACCCTTAGTTCTTTTAAATTCTGGGATGAATCCCATCAGGCCCATTGCTTGTCACACTAGTTTTAAGAGTTCTTTCAGAACCCTTTCTTCTGTAAATGGCTGGTATCAACTTCTGTATCCAGAGTGTTTCTATTGTTTGGTTTAGGTACCTCCACCTCTTCATTTGTGAATACTGAGCAAACATATTTGTTCAGTATCTCTGCCATTTCACAGTCACCTCTGCCCACCCTCCCCTTTATTAAGCCTCACTGTCCCTTCCTTGGTCTTCCTTCGCTCCCTGATGTACCTATACAAGGTTTTATCCCCCTTCTTAACTGTGTTGGCTATCTTTTCCTCGGTTTGGGCTTTTGTCGTCCTGACTGCCTTCTCAGCTTCCTTTTGCTTTAACTGATACAGTTCTCTGTCCTGCTCATTCTGTGATTCCTTGTACTTCATGACATGACATGTGCTATGGGCTGACTAAAAATATCCCATCTATTTTTATCTGCAGAATTTGATCTCAATCGACCTCACTCCTGTCTGTGCCACTTGTGAGGTTGTGGAGTTTAAAATCCGCAGATAAAACTGAAAGTGATATTTTTAGTCAGCCCATGTCATAGCCCATATGTATTTAAAAGCTTGTTCTTTGATATTCCCTTGTGGGACGAGAGCAGCTTGCATTCATTGGGGTCCCAGAATCTATCATTTACTGCCCAAAGCTACATCATGCAAACTACTAAGCCAGCTGGTATTACATGCAAGCCCAGAAAGAGAAAGAAGGAACACACCAGATTACTGTATCAAGTAATATTGATTGAAACAGCACAGAATCACGTGACCTTTTCAGCTCATTTTTTTAATACCGCAGCAATAGAATTGGCTTATCAGCTGGCCCTAAAGAGACAGCCAAGCTGTGGAGCTGATGAAGCTGGAGGTCAAATGAGTTCTGCACTGAACATTCTATCCACACACTCAGCATTCTGTCGCAACACAGAGCCCTTGTAAAGGGGACAGGAGATCTGTGCTACCTGGCAGCAGTTAGTAATGCTCCTAGTAAGAGAAGTGAAAGACTTGCCTCCAAATGATCCACATTTAACTGTACCTGAATAAACACTGATGTCAAAAACTGCGTTTTTAACCGTTTTCTTTATGGACAACATTCTGCACAGTTCTCTTCATGGAACCAGTAATTTGGAGTTTTCACTATGTCATGGGTTGTGTACAGAATGCTAAACATGAGCTACTGTCCCATCAGAACCATGCTTAGAGTTCTGTGCACAAACCGTGACGTAGTTAAATTCCAGTGGCTCGGTATTTAAAAAAGGGGCAAAGTGAAGCGCAAAGGTTTGCGCTGTGCTTGCCCATTGCCCCGAGGATGCTATAGTCAGTCGGACAGTGCCCTTCAATCACCAACCCCAGTACTAGTAATATATTCTTTGGTGCCCAGTAGTCTCCCCGATTGCTGTCCCCAGTACAAGTAAAATATTCCCTGGGGCCTAGTGATGCCCCCATTGCTGTGCCCGGTACAATTAATATTTTCCGTGGTATCTAGTGATTTCCCCTGTCTTCTGATTGCCATCCCTGGTAGAAGTAATATATTCCCTGGTGTTCAGTGACCCCCCCTGCCCTCCGATTGCCATCCTTGGTACAAGTAAGATATTCCATGGTGTCCAGTGGTGCCCTCCACCCTCTGATCCCTGTCCCCATAGGTTTCCAGATTCTCCCTGGTGTCTAGTGGCACCCCACCCTTGGAAAGCTTGCCACAGTTTCATAAAGGATGTTCCTGGTGTCTGGTGTCCCCCCGCCCACACTGGGTACACCGCTCTGCTACTCTTCCTTACTGGAAGTGCCGGCACCGAAGAGAGCTCATAAAGTGAGCAGCATAGCCCTCCTCTCACCACCTTGCCTGGCCATCATATGCAGTGACAGGGAGTGCATGTCCTGTATACTGTAAAGGGAGCACTTGTGCAGTATGCATGCTCCTTTACAGTACGCAGCACGTGTGCTTCCTGTCATTGCATATGGTAGCTGGCCGAGGTGTTGAGAGAAGGGCTGTGCCAGTCGGAGTATGGTCTCTCTGTGGTGCCAGTGATTCTGGTAAGGGGGTTGAAAAGTGGTGTACTCGGTGCAGGTGGTGCGGGGGGGGCACTAGACACCAGGGACATCCTTTACAAAACTGCAGTGAGCTTTTGGAGGGTGGGGAGTGCCACTAGACACCAGGGACTATCCGGAAATCTACGGGGATGGGGTCGGTGGGTGGTGAGGTACCACTGGACACCAGGGAATAAATTAATTGTACCAGGGACAGCAATCGGAGGATGAGAGGGAACCACTGGATAGCAGGGAATATATTAACTGTACCAGGGACAGTGACTGGAGGGCGAATAGGACCACTGAACACTAGGGACTGCATTATTCATAACGGGGTGTTGGTTGGAGGCTGGGGGTGCCACTGTACACCAGGGGGCAGGTTTGCTCCCCCAGCTGCCAACTTAGTTGTTGACTACACTGGCTCCACTAGCCACTAGAGTTGCCCAGAGCGTGTCGGGCTTTTTCTCAGTAACTGCAGAGGAGCTGGGGGGTTGTCAGTAGACCCCTCAGTTTTTTCACTGGGGGTCAGCCAATGCACTTTGACCCCCCACATTCAATAAATGGAATATGATTAATATAAAAGAAATAAGAATGGTTGAACTTATAAGGGCAGCAAGCAGGCTGCTTTTACTTTTTTTGCACTCTACATGCAGAGAGAGAATTAGGGCAGACTGGGTGGGCAAGAAGGTTCTTTTCTGCCAACAGCTTCCATGTTTCTATATAATCCAGACAGCAAACAATATATTTTTGAAAAGAAAAAGCTAAATTCAAATTTGTTCTAAAATTGAGTGGGTTGCACTGCATAGTTATCTGGACTTCATTGTGTCTTTCAAAACTCTCTAATAGTTGCTCATCTTGACCCGGTTTTGCTTTGATTTTCATAACTCTATGTGAATAAATAATAGATTATTTTTGAATATTTGTGAATTACTTGGAATTATAAACAGTCAGGTAGTTTGACTAAAACATATTCAAGAAGGCAACTGTTTTCCCAGTAACTTTGGCTGAAGTGTTGCATAGCTTTGCCTCATGCCTTTTGCACTTCTGACCCCACCCACTTTTTGGTACACTCCACCGCCACTGTTTCTTAGTGGTATATGCACTGCTCAAGGTGGCCTGCGCTAACCCTGTAGTGCAGTGCAAATGCACTAAATATGGTGCTGAGCCTGAATTCATGCCCCTACCCCTCCCTTTGTCCACTGCATACATTATTGTTTAGCATGCACAGCTGCTCATTTTGAATATTGCACTTAGGTGCAAACCCCAGGCAGATGGGGTGCTACCATTTTGCCCACCTGGCAAAGTTTTCAATATCGGGCCCCAGATCACTGGTTCCATGAAGAGAACTGTAACATGATGCTGCCCATAAAACAACGCAAAATACAGTTTCTCACGTCACTTTTTATTCAGGTATAGTTTCATGTGGATCATCATATGGAGACAGTAGTGTTGAATTAACTGGACTCTGAAACAGCTTTTGCCAGGGGTATTGTTGGAGAGGCAAAGAGGATTGAAGCTAAAAGAAATAAAATAAAAAAGCTGTGTTGAAGTAACTTGGCTTGTAATAGTGTTTGCCAGGGGTACTGTTGGAGAGGCAAAGGGGATGGCAGCTGAAAAAAGCCATAGCAGCGCAGAGAAACCAAGAGGTCTGGTGTTCACGTAAGTGATAATTCTTGGCTTTCTTTTACAGAGGGATGCTGGAGTAGAGCTATATTTTAGTCCCTATACTGCTGATTGTTGTTTGTTTGGCGTTTCTGTTCCGGTCCATAAGTAGTATTTCTTGAAGTTCTTTTACAAGGGGACACAGGAGCAGAGATATATTTTAGTCCTTTTGCTGTGGATAGTAGTTTGCTTAGCTTTTATTGGCCTGTTGGAGTTGATTGTTTTTGTGATTGGTACCTGAGCAGAGACAGACGTTAAGAGGAAGGATGCCAATCAGAACTGGGGACTGATGACAGCCAATGGGGGGGAGAGGAGGAGGAGGAAGGAATAGGGTGCCAGTTTTTAAAAATTTTGGCTGAGAGGTTTAAATAATGGGCTATAGTCTTCTCGCTCAGACAGCTGCCCGGCAACACAGGGTGAAGGGCTCAAAGGAGGAAGTAGTGTTGAAATAACTGGGCTCTGAAACAACATTTGCCAGGGGTATTGTTGGAGAAGCAAAGGGGATTGTAGCTGAAAAAAAAAAAAACAACAAAATAAAAGAGCTGTGTTGAAGTAACTTGGCTTGTAACAGCATTTTCCAGGGGTACTGTTGAAGAGGGAAAGGGTATTGTAGCTGAAAACAAATGTAGCGGCATGGAGAAACCAAAGGGTCTGGTATTCACATAAGTGGTAATTCTTGACTTTCTTTTACAGGGAGATGCTGGAGTAGAGATATATTTTAGTGCCTATACTGCTGACTGTTGTTTGCTTAGCATTTCTATTCCGGTACATACGTGGTATTTCTTGAAGTTCTTTTATAAGGGGACACAGGAGCAGAGAGATATTTTTAGTCCTTTTGCTGCAGATAGTTTTTTTGCTTAGCTTTTATTGGCCTGTTGGGGTTGATTGTTTTTGGTCTTTTACTACCCAAGATGCGGACATTAAAGCCACCCACCCGCCCCCCTGCCGCCCACCCAGGGTTGTCCGCTTTTATACGGCCTGATACAGGAGGGGAACATTAACTTCCTACTTCGAAATAGGAAGGGTGGAAACAAAAGCAAGGGCACACACCAGTGTATCATACTGCTCCTAGAAAGTAGTATTCTAGTGTTGTCAAGTAATAAAAAAAAAAATCTGGTATTTGTAACTCGTAGGGCGGACATGAGAAAACAGTACATTTTGGGGATGTAACCTGAGGTTGGGTGCTAAGCAGAGCATCAGGCAGTAGTATTCTAGGGGGTAACTGCACAGAATCTGGGGAGTGCTATCCAAAGGCTAAGAGGTAATTATTGGAGCTGAGGTATTACTGGAGGGTGATAGTAATACAGTAAGGGAGGGTGCATAACTAAGGTATTACCGGAGGGTGATAGTAATACAGTAAGGGAAGAAGCATAGCTGAGGTATTACCGGAAGGTGATAGTAATACAGTAAGGGAAGGTACTTAGCTGAGGTATTACCAGAGGGTGATAGTAATACAGTAAGGGAGGGTGCATAGCTGAGGTATTACCCGAGGGTGATAGTAATACAGTAAGGGAGGGTTCACAGCTGAGGTATTACCGGAGGGTGATAGTAATACAGTAAGGGAAGATGCATAGCTGAGATATTATCAGAGGGTGATAGTAATACAGTAAGGGAAGGTGCACAGCTAAGGTATTACCGGAGGGTGATAGTAATACAGTAAGGGAAGATGCATAGCTGAGGTATTACCGGAGGGTGATAGTAATAGAGTAAGGGAGGGTGCACAGCTGAGATATTACCGGAGAGTGATAGTAATACAGTAAGGGAAGATGCATAGCTGAGGTATTACCAGAGGGCGATAGTAATACAGTAAGGGAGGGTGCATAGCTGAGATATTACTGGAGGGTGATAGTAATACAGTAAGGGAAGGTGCATAGCTGAGGTATTAGCGGAGGGTGATAGTAATACAGTAAGGGAGGGTGCACAGCTGAGGTATTACTGGAGGGTGATAGTAATACAGTAAGGGAGGGTGCACAGCTGAGGTATTACCGGAGGGTGATAGTAATACAGTAAGGGAGGATGCATAGCTGAGGATGGAAGAGAAATATAGTAGGGGAGGCACACAGCTGAGGATTGCTGTCCTATGAGGGAAGGGTAATTACTACATCTCGGGGTAGTAGCCTGAAGTTGAGAGAGGGAGAAAGGTAAATAAGGGTAAGAGGGTTAAAGAATAGATAAGGTGGTAGCTATGCTGGGTGTGGTGCAGTACAATGGATGTGTGGTGGAAGTCTTCAGACAGACCTTCTGGAGTCTGCAGTACTGCCATATCTGCATGCACCTCGCTGGCCTGAGGGAGGGGGGGTTGCCAGACTTAAGGCCATGGTGGCTTGGGTTAGGAGGACCTCCATCCCCATCCCGAGACCACCTAGTCCACCTCCGCTGCCTCAAAGGGGGCCAAGTAGGCGAAGCGACTGGATGGCTGTGGGCTTGGGGAGGGTTAGAGTGGTGGATCATAGGCACATCCTACATACCACGTCCCATACTGCTACAGAACCCCTACACTGCACTAGCAGGATGGGAGTGTCCCACAGAGGCACCCGAGGTAGTGGATGGGAAGGATGGAAGGATGTGGAGATCCTCCATGTTGGAGACCCGGGGGGGGGGAGTGGAGAACTCCAGAGGAGGAGGAGGAAGCGAATCCTGATGGGGGACTCAATCTTGAGGGGGATTCGGTTGGGGACGGGGAGGGAGGAGAAGAGGGTGGTAAGATGCCTTCCTGGTGCCACAGCTAGTAGGGATGGAAGGAGGATACTAGGGATTGTGGGGTAGCAGGGAGGGGAGGGAGAGCTGGATGTCAGTGTCCATTTGAGGACAAATGACCTGGCCAGGGAAGAGTCAGAAGCAGTGCAGGAGTAGTTCAGGAGACTGAGGTGGGGTCTTAGGCAAGTAGCAAACTCTGTGACATTCTCGGAAGTGCTAACTGTCCATGACAAGGGGGATGACAGGAGTCTCCGCACCAGGAACTTCAGTGCATGGTTGAAGAAATGCTGCAAAGAAGAGGGTTTTGGATTCATTGGAGACAGGGGCTCCACCTGGAGGGATAGAGGCCTGTACAGAGGCAATGGCCTGCATCCATCCAGGAGGGGAGCTTGGACCCTCAGTGAACACTTTAAATGCTACATTGGGAAGCATTTAAACTAGCTTGGGGGGCAGGCTAGGGCTGTCCACCCCTACATGCAGACAGGATCAGCAGCAGGAATCCCAAGGGTGAGAAATCCCAAGAAAAACAAAAAGTAGTAAAAACACAGGGAAAAGAGGGAAGGGGAAAGGGGAAAGGAAGCAGGGAGAGACAAATGGGCAGGGTAAGGGGGGGAGGCAGCATAATCTGGAGAGCCATGTGTACAAATGCTTGAAGTCTGGCAACAAGGTTGCTGACTTAAAGGCCACCATGGCAGAAGTTGACCTGGACATAGTCGCAATAACAGAGACCTGGTACAACAATAACCATGACTGGATACAACCATACCTGAGTATGCTGTATTCAGAAGGGTCAGTGTAGGTACAAAGGGAGGAGGGTGGCATTTTATGTGAGGGAGAACATAAAAGCCATAGAGATACAAAGAAAGTGGGGAGAAGCAGAGGTACTATGGGTTAACCTAGAAACAAGTGTAACCCCCCCTACAAATGGGGGTTCCTGAAAAGTCTTCTTCTAGCTTGCCTAAATGCTCACTGCCAGGCTGGTGTCCTGCATTTTAGCAGTTTAAATGTGATTGCCAGAGAGTGCCTGTATAGCCTCTGTGTACTGTCTCTTTAAGAGCTGCCTGGATTGCAGTCATAAGTAATTTGAGAGGGAGCTGTGTTGAAAGATGTAACTATTTGCTGAAAATCATTTAGAGTGATAATGATAATGTAGTTTGCCTAACCTGTCTTCTTTGCAGCAAGGACTGTTTTGTTTATCTTCACTGTCTTGGTCCTGGACTGTGAATTGGACCAATCAGTATTGGTGGGACCTAAAATGGAGCCGGACTACAGGAGCTGCCTGGAGTCAAAATCTGTAGGAATTGTAGTTTGGGGCTTTTTGTGCCTTTTTGCACCTGAAGGGGGAGCCTTTGTTGTGACTGAAGGGAGGATCAGCCAACCAAACCTTTTGGATCTTGGTGAATTTCCCAAGCTGCTGCAGCTAGTTTCAGTTTTGAGCTGAGAAGTGATAAAGTAACAGCTCAAGTGATTTTGAACAGCAGTTCTGTGTAGTTTTGCATGAGAGAACTGTGAAAGGGCTGAGTTTTGGCCCGCATGTCTGCCTGCTGTCCCTGAGAGGGAAAATAGAGTTTATTCGGACTGAATCCGAGTTGTGAGGACTATTTAAGCCACTGGAGTGAGACCAGGCTTTAACCTGAAGAAGACCGAAGAGTTGCTGAATGCGATCGGCCTGTCAGGATTTCCAGCTGCTTTTGAATCCCCGGTTTGTGCAGAGACTTTGCGATTGTGACCAGAGAGCGGTTTGCCTGGTACAGTAGAATTTCCTTACATGTAAATGTGCTGTGTATTAAAAGTGGGTCGTGATTTGGTTCCCCACTGTGTGAACTGTGTTCTTCTTGCTGGTACTGTAGAATCCTTTACATGTAAATGTGCTGTGTATTGAAAGTGGGTCGTGATTTGGTTCCCCACTGTGTGAAGTGTGTTCTGCTTGTTGGAAGCTTTATCCAGTCTAATCAGACTGAATCCGCGTTCATCTCCATTCGGCCTGGGCCATGCCACACTGGCCCTGCCAGACTACCCCACTGCACAGAAAAAGCCGCTGACGAGAGACCTGCATGGGGATCATCCCCCTGCTCCACGCTTGAACAGGAATGACGCCTCGGTGAATCATGTGGGCCCTGCTTCTCCTGGCACTCCAGATTAACCACCTGCTGTCTCGATATTCGTCCAGCCTGTGTCCAGTCTTGGGTATCGTGAGTAATCATCAGGGTAGCTCCCTGCGACAACAGCCTAATCTGAAAATGTGTCATCTGATTGTCTTCTTGTTTTCTTTTCACAAACTGAGCCCTCCGGCTCCGGATTACAAATAGTGTGTGTTGTGCATGTTGTTTTCTTCCATCACAGGGCCCCAGCCAGCTGCAACGTTCCTGGCTAGCCCACTATTCCCCATCTGGGTACCCAGAGTGTGTGACTGCTTATGGACCCTGAAGTGCATACATAAGTGTTTGATTGATAGAGCCTTTAAGTAAATTAACCTGATTACGCCCCTCCCTTGTTCAAGTCCCTTAAATAAATCAGATCTAACTCTTTTTTGCATTTACCCTGACTGTGGTTCCAGTTTGTGCAAGAGTACTGTACTGCTGCTATTTGCTGTGTATAACCTTGTTTTACAGGGGGTCCCCAGGGCCGGGCCAGAGGAAAGCCCTGGTGGTAAGTGCAAACAGTGTGGGTACTAGTGTGGTGTATCAGGGGTATTGTGAAAGTGATTATTGTGTATTGTTCCTGCCACTAGTAAGGAAAGAGGGGGGTACAGTGTCCCGGAGGGCTGTGCCCAGGTTAGCTTGACCACTACCAACCCTGACCTCTGGGTGGAGGCACCCGTTTCAGAACTCAGGTCCCTTAACCTGCTACTAGCCAAGCAGGCAGGGGTAGTATCCCTTGGGATAGCGCCACTTAGGGGTTACATCTTGGAGGCTCACCGCTGAGATTTTGTGCCTTCTAGTGGCCAAAAATTATGAATTATTGTTAAAGATTAATGGCTACCCCAGTAGAAATGGCTGTACACCAGTTGGTGGGGTGGTGTACTGGGCAGGAGATCAACCCCCAAAATGCTCTCCTTATACTGGATATTCCCCTTGGTACCAGTAAAGACACTGAAGAGGGAACACTCTCCAAAGTTGAATGTTTAAAAAACCCTGTGGTGGTGGGTCGACAGGCTGATTTGATCGCCCAAACTTTCATACCCTTGGTAGAGTGTAGTGATCTCCTGGACAGCTCTAAAGTGCCACAGACTATTGCCCCAGAAGGGGTTCCAGCTGCCTGGAGAGTGATAACAAAAGACAGTAAAGACCCCGGGGAGATGAGCTCCCACCATTATCTGAGACTTCCGAGGAGAAATTTGCTAAGTTGTTGCTGGAGGAAGGGAAAACCATAGAGAACTTTAAGAAACTATTCCTGCCAACTGGGGGTGTTCCTTCCCCAACACCCCCTCCCACTCCATCACCTGTTACTGCCCCGCCTTCTGTGCCCATGCCAATGCTGGCCCCTATATCTGTACCCTCCATTAGTCATGACTCCTACCAAAGGCTGAGAATCTTCTCGAGCACCCTCCCCACCCCCCCAAGGGGAGGATGACTGGGAGACCTGGATAGACTATGTTGCCCCTCTAGTACTTGAATGGCAATGCTCAGAAGCAGAGAAATGAAAGCGGTTGAGTGAGAGCCTCTGAGGTCCTGCCCTGGCTACCATCTGTGCCAAGCAGGCCAATAACCCCGAAGCAATTGCACAGGACTATCCTGATGCATTGGAGAATGTGTATGGGAGCCCAGATTCAGATGAGTATCTGTGGAGGAGAATAAGAAATGCTCAGTGTACCCAGGGGAGCCATTGTCTGTATAAGTACCTCGGCTTGAAAAGCTGCTACAAGAGTGCCTCAGAAAGGGTAGTTTGCCATCAAATAAATTAGATCGAACTAGGCTGGACCAGATCCTTAAGTCTGCTTCGTTCTCAGAATTGTTACTGCTTCAGTTGCGCCTTGACACCCAACTGGAATCATCACCCTCCTATGACAAGCTAATGAAAGAAATTTGGGGGGTTGAGCAAAGGTGACCCCATGGGGGAATTGCACCCATATCTGCTGCTGCTGCTGCGCAAGTGACCGAGAGTGATCAGCCAAGTGAGGCTCAGGGGCAAAAGTAGGCACTTAACAAGCACTCTGAGAATGCAAAGGACTTCCCGCCCTGGGCCCAGCACTGGAAAGATGAGCTACTAAAGGAAGTCCTATAGTTGAAGACGGGTGCCTCTGCAAGTGTTTCCCCCATGGATCAAGATTCTATTCCCTTTCAGGACATGACTGCCATGGGGGTGCACCCTCAGGCATCCACTACCGAGGGTGGCTCCAAGGTTGAGATCACCGGATTGATTGCCACTCTAAAGGAACTGTTAAGACACATTGCACCACGCTCAGTGCTGCAAGCAGATACTAGACCCCAATTCCTTACTACTGCTTCAATTCCTCATATGATGTTCTCTTCCAGGATGACCCAGGAGTCTGTCATTTGTCACAACTGTGGAAAGGATGGCCATATGAAAAGAGAATGCCGGTCTCAGAAGGATTTAGAAAGAGTAGTAAACAGACTCCAAGGAGAGCTCTAAAAAAGCAAATCAATGGCCAAGGGGTGCCCAAAATGACCGCAGTGAGGGTTCGAGAAACCCTAACTCAAATTTCTTTGTGGCTAAATCATCTGTTCTGGCCTCTGTTACTGCCTCTCCAGACTGGTCCAAAATAGTGGGCCCTTCAATGGAAATTATGGTGACTGTGAATGGTATTCATACTCGGGCTGTGCTTGACAGTGGGTCACAAGTGACCATTGTATTCCAGGACTGGTATGACAAACACTTGTCTGATGTGCCTTTGCAATCCCTGGAAGGCCTATATGTGTGGGGCCTGAGTGACAAGTCTTATCCCTACCTAGGGTATGTCCACCTCTGGTTGTCTTTTCCTGTAACTGTAACTGGTGTAGAGGAGCGAGTAGAGACATTGGCCTTAGTGTGTCCCCCCCACCGAACTGTATGATGGGGTCCCCCTGTTAATTGGGACAGATGCCCATATGTTTGGGAGACTGGTGCAACTTTGTCATGAGACACAAGGGCGACGGACTGGCAGGGTCCTGAGAATTCTGGCTCTGATCAACAGAGCCTATGATTTGCAACAGAAACCAAAGGAAGTAGACCAGGATGAACCGGTGGGGCTCATGTGGAAGAAGGATCCGATTCAGTGGTACTGGCCCCTAATGCCCAGTGTACCATTCAAGGGGAGGTCCTCCTCCGGAAAGATGTCAAGAACAAAATACTGATGTTGGATGCCCCAGGTGATGGAAAATTGCCAGAAAGATTATTGGTCAAGCCCAGCATCTTGCCTGCTTGTGCCCATGCCTATGCACGATGAGTGATGGTCCAGATTCACAATGTGTCAGATTGGGAGATCTGGGCGAACAGAGGGTGCACCCTAGCTATTGTACACTGCACAGACACTGCAGTATTGCCCAGCAACAAGCACCCTGGTGAGAAGGAGAGAGTGACCAAAGACTTGTTTGACTTTGGTGACTCCCCATTGCCAGCTGAATGGAAGGCTAGAATTAGCAAGAGACTTGCCCAGAGAGACCAAGTGTTTTCGTTGAAGGAATGGGATGTGGTATGTGTCCAGGGTATGGAGCATCACATATGCCTGCATGATGGACGGCCATTTCAAGAGAGGTCCTGACGCCTAGTCCCAGCAGACATAGATGATGTGAGAAGACACCTGCAGGAATGGCTCGCTGCTGGCGTGATACAAGAATCTAGAAGCCCATACGCCTCTCCCATTGTGGTTATGCATAAGAAGAATGGGTCTGTGAGGATGTGTGTTGATTATCGAACCCTGAACGCAGACCATCCCAGACCAATACACTATGCCTCGTATACAAGATGCCCTGGACTGCTTGAATGGGAGCAAATGGTTCTTGGTGTTGGATCTTCGTAGCGGATACTACCAGATCCCGATGGCCCCAGAAGACTGTGAGAAAACAGCCTTCATCTGTCCATTGGGGTTCTACGAGTTTCTGAGGATGCCACAGGGGATACCGGGCGCCACGGCCACCTTTCAGCGACTGATGGAATGTGCGGTGGGAGATATGAATTTGCTGGAATGCCTGATGTACTTGGACGATGTCATTGTGTTTGGGAGCACCTTAGAGGAGCATGAGAACTGACTGTTTAAAGTTCTAGACCAGCTGGAAGACTTCGGCCTCAAGCTGTCCATTGACAAGTGCCAGTTTTTCCAAACCTCCATGAAGTATGTGGGGCACACAGTATCTACAAAAGGGATAGAGACTGATCCCAGTAAAGTTGAAGCACTGACTACTTGGCCCCAGCACCCTAATCTGAAAGAACTACAACGTTTCCTGGGGTTTTATGGCTACTATCGCAGGTTCATCAAAGACTATTCCAAGGTGATTTGCCCACTCTTGAACCTTACCCAGGGTTACCCTCTTACCAATTGTAAATACAAAAAAGGGGCCATTAAACAACCAGAAAAAGTATACTTCTGCCCAGGTGAACTCTTAGGCCCTGCTGGATGCCTGACTGTGAAGCAGCCTTCCATGAGATCATATACTAGCTCACCCATGCTGCCATCTTTGCCTATGCTGACCCTACCAAACCTTGTGTGCTGCATACAGATGCTAGTCTGCAGGGTCTAGGAGTGGTGCTATATCAAGACCATGAGGATGTCCTGAGACCAGTAGCTTTCGCCAGTAGGAGCTTGACCCCATCTGAACGAAACTACCCTGTGCGTAAGTTGGAGTTCCTTGCACTAAAATGGGCCATCGTTGACCAGTTTCATGAATACCTCTATGGGGCAAAGATATTGGTGAAGACTGACAATAACCTTTGACCTATGTACAGACTTCAGCTAAGTTAGTTGCCACTAGGCACCAGTGGCTTTCTGCATTATCAACCTATAGATTATGCTGTCGAATACAGACCGGGCCTGAACCATATTGATGCTGATGCCCTATCACGAAGGCCCACTTCCCAGAGTGATTGGGTCAGGCTGTCTGAACCTTACATTCGAGCATTGTGCCAAAAGTTTGATAGAGATGAACAGATGTCTGTAGACACAGTGGACTGTTTAGTAGATTGTTTGGGCCCTTCTGACACCTGCATACCAGCTGCTTATTTTCACTTCTCTGCTCTAGATATTAGTGCACTACCTCAGTTTGACGATGACAGCATTCAGTGGGCTCAATCCCAAGATCTTATGATTCCGCCAGTACTTGATGCCCTGCGTGCGGAGAAAGATGTGTCTAAGTTACATTCCACTGACTTGCAAACTGCTTTATTGTTTGAAGAAGGCCCCATATTGAAGTTGCTCAATCGGTTGTTGTATAGAGAGACAGTAGATCGTAGTGGCAAAGTAGACAAGCAACAATTGGTCCTGCCCATGGCCTTTAAAGATTTGGTACTGAGATCCCTCCACAATCACATGGGGCACCTCGGTATTGACAGAACCCTTGACCTGGTACGATCTCGCTTCTACTGGCCCAAAATAAGGGCCGATGTTGAGCACCATGTAAAGACTTGTAGTCGCTGCCTGCAAAGAAAAGCCCTGCCTCAGAGGGCTGCCCACCTTGTTAATATTACTACCAGCACCCCCATGGAACTAGTCTGCATAGACTTCTTGTGTTTAGAACCTGATCAGCAGAACATTGGCAATGTGTTAGTGGTTACAGATCATTTCACACGGTATGCACAAGCTTTTCGCGCCAAAGATCAAAAGGCATCTGCCGTGACCAAGGAGCTAGTGGAAAATTTCTTTGTCCACTATGGTGCCCTCCAGCGAATCCACTCTGACCAGGGCAGAGACTTTGAGAGTCGACTAATCAAAGAAATGCTGTCTCTATGGGGAGTGTGAAAGTCAAGAACCACCCCCTATCACCCGCAGGGTGACCCTCAACCAGAATGTTTTAACCGCACCCTTCTAGACATGCTGGGCACCCTCCACCAAAAAGACAAGCATAAATGGAGCCAGCAGGTTAGCACCTTAGCACACACATACAACTGCATGAAAAATGATGCTACTGGGTTCTCCCCCTACTGCCTCATGTTCGGGAGAGAGGCCCGGCTGCCAGTTGATGTCTGTTTTGGGGTCTCTCCAGATGGGGTCTGAGCTGAAAACTACTTGCAATATGTACAAAAACTGAAAGCTCAATTGAACCATGCCTATCAACTGGCCCAAACAATGGCCACCAAGAGAAATCTAGCCAACAAAGAGAGGAATGATAAAAAAGTAAAGGCTCAAGAGTTTCAACCTGGAGACCATGTGTTGCTAAGCAATTTTGGACTGCATGGTAAACACAACATTGCTGATCGGTGGCACCATCTTCCCCATGTAGTAGTTGGAAAATTGGATGATTTACCTGTGTACAAGGTGCGCCCAGAGAACAACTCCAAAGCTGTCAAGACCATGCACCATAACCACTTACAGCCTATTGGCCAAGTCATCATTGAGGCTGAACCCCAGAAATTGAGCCCCCTGGACCGGTGACTCATGCTGCTGCAAGAAAGAGACAGAGTCAGCCTATCCCAGTGGTCACAGATTTAAGGTTTCCTCCGCAGCAGGCCCAGAATGATAGTGACTGTCAGTCCACTTCTGACGAAAGTGAACACGACCATGCCTAGTACCCCTCTTATGAACTGAGTCACCTGTTTCGAGGTAACCCCCTGATAAATTGTGTGAATGAAGCTGGGTATTCTGGACAGCCTTACCCCCCAGCTTCGTCCTTGGAGCCAATGCTTCCAGAAAATGAAGTGCAAAGTATCACGTCTGAAGATGTTGAGTCTCTGTGTATTGTGGAACTGTATGATTTGCCTGAAGAAGGGGCTGAGGGTTTGAGTCTTTCTGGTGACATACCAAAACTTGAAGAACACTATGAGAGTGCAGACCACCCCCCTTCAGTGCCTCAAAGCTTGATTGTGCCTGAGACTCCGCAAAATGAGTCAAGTGCTGTAGAAACAGAGCCTGCAGAGCAAGGAGCCGACAGTGCCCCAAGTTTGGACATTCCCACCCAGGCAGAGGCACCCCTCACAAGTGATGAGAGTCCCCAGACCAGTGCTGAGAGTACAGAGACTGTAGTTGTCCCCTTCAGAAAGACTGTCTGAGCTGTCAAGCCAGTAGTACGCCTCAGTTATGATTCTCCCAGGAGGCCAGTGGATTTGCCTCTTAATGTGGTGCACAAAGGTGTTTATGTCTCACCAAGCTCACTGTCCAAATTGAGCTTGACAGCCAATTCCAGGTTACTTGTCTTTCCCTTTCACCATGGTGCCCTTGCCCCTCTAGCCCAAGTTAGCTGATAGGGAAGGGCCCCCTCTTTCATTGTTTAAGGTACAAGAAGTTATTACCTGATTCAGTATAGTAGTGTTCAATTTACCTGTGTGAAATATGCACAATGTGTTGTCAGAATGGATATAGTATCATGAAGTGTAGTGAATATGTATAGTAAAGTAATAAGTTTATGTTAACTGATGCATGATGGTACAGACTTGACACGGACGCCAAGTTTTCTCCAGGCAGGGAAGGGTGTAACCCCTACAAATGGGTGTTCCTGAAAAGTCTTCCTCGAGCTTGCCTAAATGCTCACTGCCAGGCTGGTGTCCTGTGTTTTAGCAGTTTAAATGTGATTGCCAGAGAGTGCCTGTATAGCCTCTGTGTACTGTCTCTTTAACAGCTGCCTGGATTGCAATCATAAGTAATCTGAGAGGGGGCTTTGTTGAAAGATGTAACTATTTGCTGAAAATCATTTAGAGTGATAATGATATTGTAGTTTGTCTAACCTGCCTTCTTTGCAGCAAGGACTGTTTTGTTTATCTCCACTACCTTGGTCCTGGACTGCGAATTGGACCAATCAGTACTGGTGGGACCTAAAATGGAGCCAGACTTCAGGAGCTGTCTGGAGTCAAAATCTGTAGGAATTGTAGTTTTGGGCTTTTTGCACCTTTTTGCACCTGAAGGGGGAGCCTTTGTTGTGACTGACAGGAGGATCAGCCAACCAAACCTTTTGGATCTTGGGGAATTTCTCAGGCTGCTGCTAGTTTCAGTTTTGAGCTGAGAAGTGAAGTAGTAACAGCTCAAGTGATTTTGAACAGCAGTTCTGTGTAGTTTTGCATGGGAGAACTGTGAAAGGGCTGAGTTTTGGCCTGCCTGCTGTCCCTGAAAGGGAAAATAGAGTTTATTCGGACTGAATCCAAGCTGTGAGGACTATTTAAGCCACTGGACTGTGACCAGGCTTTAACCTGAAGAAGACCGAATATTTGCTGAATGCGATCGGCCTGTCAGGATTTGCAGCTGCTTTTGAATCCCCGGTTTGTGCAGAGACTTTGCGATCGTGACTGGAGAGCAGTTTGCCTGGTACAGTAGAATTTCCTTACATGTAAATGTGCTGTGCATTGAAAGTGGGTCGTGATTTGGTTCCGCACTGTGTGAACTGTGTTCTTCTTGCTGGTACTGTAGAATCCTTTACATGTAAATGTGCTGTGTATTGAAAGTGGGTTGTGATTTGGTTCCCCACTGTGTGAAGTGTGTTCTGTTTGCTGGAAGCTTTATCCAGCCTAATCGGACTGAATCTGTGTTCATCTCCATTCGGCCTGCGCCATGCCACGCTGGCCCTGCCAGACTAACCCACTGCACAGAGAAAGCCACCGACGAGAGACCTGCCTGGGGATCAGCCCCCTGCACCACGCTTGAACAGGAATGATGCCTCGGTGAATCGTGGGGGCCCTGCTTCTCCTGGCACTCCAGATTAACCACCTGCTGTCTTGATTTTCGTCCAGCCTGTGTCCAGTCTTGGGTATCGTGAGTAATCATCAGGGTAGCTTCCTGTGACAACAGCCTAATCTAAAAATGTGTCATCTGATCGTCTTGTTGTTTTCTTTTCACGAATTGAGCCCTCCAGCTCTGGATTACAAATAGTGTGTGTTGTGCATATTGTTTTTTTCCATCACAGGGTCACAACCAACTGCAATGTTCCTGGCTAGCCCACCATTCTCCATCTGGGTACCCAGAGTGTGTGACTATTTATGGAACCTGAAGTGCATGTGTAACCAGCCTGGCATAGGGTTGATGTTACTTTTTGTTTTATTAGCGCTGTGCGGTGCCTCCATTATGTAACCCACTACCTGGCTGCCTGGGTTCGGGGAGAAAACTGTTGCTCGGCATTTTGGCTAGGTTTAACTTCTAGTCAGGGGCACCCAAGTACCTCTGGACACAGGAAGCAATAACTGTAATGTCCAAACCAGGAGTGGGAGTCTAGAGTGTGGCTTTTATTCACAACAACAGCAGAATAATAAAGCATAGATAGACCCCCACGGGGCTACACTCCCTGGTAATGCAGACAAACGGAGATCAGAACACATCTTCTTACGCACTGTAACCCTCAGGTTCTGAAACACACTGGGCTCTCAGCCCGAACTTGTACTCTTCTCTGGATTTCCCTGGCATGGCACATCCGGCCAGCACTTGGACTACTTTCCATATGGCATGGACCTGTATTGGTGGCTCCCTACACCACCCATGAGCACAGACTGAGTCCATAAAAGGAAAATCTTCCATCAAATACCACATCTGGGTACTTTCTGTGAACACTGACCAAGTGCCTGGAAGAAAGCTATGGGTGCCCAAAGTGAACCTGTAGAGGTAAATCTGGTTACTCTAGATGGGGGGTCTCCCACCTCTTGCTCCCAAATCTATACCCGGCCATTCATTTGGAATCAACACCTTTCTTGAAACAAACAGGTGTAGAATGCTGTCTCGAAATGTATGTCACATTTAACACTCTACTGTCTCTGGAAAATAGTGTCCTGACTTGTAATGTTTTTTAAGTGGCTATGTCCATCCCTGTAGACCCCCACTGATTAGAGGCATTTAAAGCCATACACAACTTAAGTACTGTACTTGGCTGTCCTTTCCTGACCCACAGTAGCAGATACTTAACTCAACAGTCTTGGTGAAACATAGGCTCTCTGGCAGAGCTGACTCACCCAGGTTTGCAGGTGCCCACAGGCTTCTCACAGGAAACACAAACATACTTCTCGGTGCCTCAGCAGAAATCTTCTTAGGCAGCTTCTCTTTTTCTAGCCAGACCAGGGGATTGCCCCTGAAGAGCTGGTTCTGCCCCCCCATCCCTCTCAGGGATGGGGCCCTGGAACAACTGGGAGACAGTCTCAACCACTTCACAAGTGTTCTTCTGTGTCCTTCTCTGGGGCGAGAACACACACCCGCTACAACTGGTAGCTCTGATCAGAGCTGAGAGCTCTGAGGGACTGCACACTGCAGTGCACCTCATCCCTCCCCTGAGTCTCCTACTAGACTGATTCAAAACCTCCCAATGTTCTAACTAGCTCCTTGCTGCAACATTCCAAAGTGGCTTATGCTGCTGTGAAAATTCTATATGATGTCATCCCTCTAGCTCAGCTGAGACTGAGGACAGAGTGAGACAGTGTGAAATCCATTTAACTGGTATTTCACAAACTGCCTGCCACTAGATCTAAGTGGGATTTTTGTAACCCCGGGTAACAGGGGGGTTACACATGCATAACTCTTTGATACAGCCTATAAGCAAATTAACCTGATTACACCCCTCCCTTGTTCAAGTCCCTTAAATAAATCAGGTACAACCCTTTTTTGCATTTACCCTGAGTGTGGTTCCAGTTTGTGCAAGAGTACTGTACTGCTGTTATTTGCTGTCTATAACCTTGTTTTCAAGGGGGTCCCCAGGGCTGGGCCAGAGGAAAGCCCTGATGGTATGTGCAAACAGTGTTGGTACTTGTGTGGTATATCAAGGATATTGTGAAAGTGATTATTGTGTATTGTTCCGGCCACTAGTAAGGAAAGAGGGGGGTTACCGTGTCCCAGAGGGCTGTGCCCAGGTTAGCTTGACCATTACCAACCCTGACCTCCTGGTGGAGGCACCCATTTCAGAAGTCAGGCCCCTTAACCTGCTACTAGCCAAGTAGGCAGGGGTAGTAGCCCTTGGGATAGCGCCACCTAGGGGTTACACAAGGAAGGGTGCCACTATTTGAATGGGGGTGCTCTACAGACCCCCAACTCAGGAGGAAGAAGTAGATAGGGAGATGATGGAGGAAATCCAAAAGATGACCAATAAGGGGGAGTTACTGCTGGTAGGTGATTTTAATATGCCAGATATGGACTGGAGCATCCCAGCGGCAGCAGCTGCATGTAGAAGTAGAAAAATCCTGGACTCTCTACAGGGGGTGTTCCTCAGCCAACTAGTTGGAGAACCCACTGAGTGGGGGGATACTGGAACTGGTACTGATGAATGGGGACAGTGTCACAGATGTCAAACTGGGGAGTCAGCCGTGGACGAGCGATCATCATACAGTATTGAATATTAAAACCGGGACAGAAACAAATAACACCAAAACAAGGGTGCTGGATTTCAGGAGGGCTGATTTCAGGAAAATGAGGGATTGCCTTATGGAAGTGCAGGCAGGGATAGGGAAAAAGAAGGGGTACAGGAGAACTGGGTGGAAATAAGGAAGGCCACAGAAAAGGCAACACACTTCTGTGTAAGGCAGATTACAAAAAGAAGGAGAAAAAGGAAAACGCTGTCATACTCCAAGGAAGTAGCAGAGAAGGTAAAGGCAAAGAAGATTGCTTTCAGAAGGTGGTACAAGACAACATAGAAGAAGGAGGACAGGGTGGCATATCAGGAGAAACAAAGGGAGGCAGCAAAAGCAGTAAAGAGAGCCAAGGCGCAAACAGAGGAGAACATTGCCAAGTCAGTAAAAAAAGGGGGACAAGACATTCTTTAGATATATATAAAAAAAAGGGGGGAATAAGACAGGAATAGTAAAGCTAAAAGGGGAAAGAGGGGAGTATGTGGAGGAGGACCAGAAGGAAGCAGACATGTTGAACAAGTACATTTGTTCAGTATTTATAAGGGAAGTGGTAGGTGACGGGCCACAGATAAGCGACAAGGGCATACAATGTAGGGAGGTGGACACTAGCCCTTTTACAGAAGAGTGTGTCCTCAAGGAACTAGAGAAGCTAAAGGTTGATACAGCAATGGGACAGATGGGGTGCACCCCAGGATACAGAGAGAACTAAGGCGGGAGCTCACTGCACTGGTGACTGCTCTTTTCAACCTATCTTTAGACACAGGGTGATCCTAAGGGACTGGAGGAGAATGAATGTGGTCCCGCTTCACAAGAGTGGGAAGAGGGAGGAGACAGGCAACTATAGACCTGTAAGCCTGACTTCAGTGATGGGCAAGGTTATGAAAGCACTACTAAAAGAGAGGATTGTTGAATACCTTGCGACCAATGGATTGCAGGATCCAAGGCAGCACGGTTTCACAGGGGGGAGATCTTGTCAGACAAACCTGATTGATTTCTTTAACTGGGTGACCAAGGAAGTGGCACAGGGAGGGGTGGTGATGTGGCCTACTTAGATTTCAGTAAGGCCTTCGACTCTGTCCCACACAGACGACTGGTAAACAAGCTGAACAGCCTGGGAGTGGGTACAAAGGTGGTTAAATGGGTACAATGTTGGCTGAGTAACAGAAGCCTGAGGGTGGTTGTAAATTGGGTTCACTCAAAGGAGGGCACAGTGACAAGCAGAGTACCACAGGGGTCATTTCTGGGACTGGTCCTCTTTAATGTCTTCATTTGTGACATTGCGGAGGGGCTGGAAGGGAAAGCATGCCTGTTCGCAGATGACACGAAAACCTGCAACAGAGTGGATATTCCTTTGGGGGGGTGGTAGATAAATTGAGGGAGGCTCCAAAGAAGCTGCAAGAATGGTCAAGGGTATTGCAGCTTGGCTCCAATGCCTAAAAGTGCAAAGTTATACAGGATCTATGACTCCGCAGTGACAACTTTTCCATGATGTGATCTTACAGCGATGGATTTATATTGACCGCAATTGCGGTCAGCATAAACCCATCCAAGATAACTTTGTTTTTTTTTCGCGGGGCTTAACCCCCTGAACCCTCCATCCCCTGTAATTAATCTGGTCAACTCCGAGTCAGAGTTGATTTGGGGAGGGGGTGCAAGACCCCGAGAAAGCAGATTCGGAGTTCCACCACCATTACAGCGGCAACAGCGAACTGTCGCTGTAATGTTGTTCGCTGTCGAATTTTCACTACGGCGATGGCATACAAGTTATTCACATGGGGCATGAGAACCCAGGAGCAACGTACCACTTGTGGGGGAGGAGCTGACAGCAACAAAGCAGGAAAGGGACCTGGGAATTATCATATTGGATGACCTGAAGGTAGCAAAGCAATGTGAGAAGGCAGTAGATGCTGGGGTACACAGGAATGGGGTTCACCAGCAGAAAGAGGAAGGTGTTATTACCCTTATAGGTCAATGGTGAGGCTCACCTGGTGCACTGTGTTCAGTTCTGGAGGCCCCATCTCAGGAAGGACAAAGATAGGGTGGAGGCAGTACAGAGCAGGGCTATCAAAATGGTACATGGACTGCACCAGAAGTCCTACAAGAAAAGACTTGGGGAATTAAATATATACTCTCTGATGGGTAGAAAGGAAAGCGGAGACATGGTAGAAATATTCAAGTACCTCAAGGGTATAAATAAAGTACAGGAGGGAAGCATTTTACATAGAAGGAGATGCACATAGACAAAGGGTCATGATTTGATGCTGGAAGAGGGGAGGAACAGTGGGAATAAGAAGAAGTACTTCTTCACGGAGAGGGTGGTGGGTGTCTGGAACAGACTCCCAGCAGAGGTGTAGGTACCAAAACAGTGGCAGGATTCAAGCATGCATGCATGAGACAGACACACAGTATCCTGGGGGGGGGAGCAAATATCTACTAGGGACTGTGGTAACACATTAGTAAGGAAATTTTTACCACAATAATTTGGCTTTCCTCATGGTACTGGTTGGCTTACATCCCTCATTTACGTTGTATTCCAGGAAAGAAAAGAAAAAGTGTGACCTAAATGTGGGTCTTTGTACGTTGTTTGACCTAAGTGTGAGTCTTCAAATATGTTGTGACCTAAGTAAGGGACTTCAAATATACTGTGCAACCTACATGTGGGCCCTATGTACTCTACACCTGACTTAGAAACACAGAAACATAGAAGGTGATGGCAGATAAGGAGCATGTGGCCCACCTAGTCTGCCCATTTTCCCTACCTTATGCAATACCTCAGACCCTAGTTGATCTGCGTCTTATCCTCTCTTCCCTATTGCAAGAGTATTCTTATGATTATCCCATGCATTCTTGATTTCCCCTACTGTTTCTGCCCCACCACCTCCGCAGAGAGGCTGTTCCAAGCATCCACTAGTCTTTCTGTGAAAAAGTACTTCCTCACGTTGGCCCTGAGCCTACCTCCTTCTAACCTCATATCATGCCTCCTTGTTCTTGTATACCTTCTTTTCTAAAAGATTTGCAGGATTCATAGGATAATACAAGCAGGTAGGTCCGAGGACCCATTGGTGCTCGCCACTTATTCGGTGGTGATACTCATATTTTTTATTACCCATGTATTGATCTAGGGATGACTTAAAGGACACCATAGTCCTACACGTGACTATAGACTCTGGAAGGGTGTTCCATGCTGCAACCACTCTTTGGGGAAACCATTTTTTTCTTTTATTCGTTCTACTTATTCCTCCATTAATTTTTAATCCGTGTGTACATGTACTGTTAGTAGAGACTTGAGATGTTAAGCCAATGGTTTCCCATAAATAATTATCTCTAGATGCGTGAAATACCAACCAGAGATCACCCCTCAGTCTTCTGTAGTTCATCGAGTACATGTTCTCAGTCTATCGCCATAATCCTTCCAATGCACTGTCCTAATTCTTTTTGTTACCTTTCTCTGTGCTTGCTCAATCAATACTTCACCCCTCTTGTATTGCGGTGCACAAAGTGGCGAACAATACTCGAGATGTGGTCTCACAAGAGATGTGTACAAAGGTACAATCACAGATGGATTACGGCTCTTGATGTTTCTAAATATGCATCCCAGTATTTTGTTTCCTACTTTAACTTTAGTTCTAATATGGGAGTCAAAGGACAAATTGTTTGTGATGATCACTCCAAGATCATTTTCACATGTTGTTTCCCCTAACAGGGTACCATTTAAACCATACATGAATTTCTGATTTCTTGGGCCTAAATGCATAACTTTACATTTATCCAGACTGAACTTTAATTTATTCTTTTCTGCCCATTGCCCAAGCTGGCAGAGATCTTTCTGCAGCTTGTTCGCTGCCTCCTGTTTGTTAACAATGACACCCACTTTACTGTCATCTGCGTATTTTCCAAGCCATGCTCCTTCTGAAACTGACATTAATGAAACTGCTATGTTGAAAAGTGTTGGCCCCAGGACTGAGATGCTATCCTCCTGTACCTTGTTTGTACCCCCGAGGTACCTGAGTGTCTCTATCATATCCTCTCTCTCTCCTGTCTTCCATGGAATACATACTGATGTCCTCTAGTCTTTCCTCATATTACTTTTGGTGCAGTCCTTGCACCATTTTTGTTGCCTTTCTCTGGACTGCCTCTATTTGTTTATGTCCTTCCAGAGATGTGGCTTCCAAAACTGGACACAGTACTCCAGATGAGGTCTCACTAGCGATCTGTACAATGGCATAATGACCTCTTTTTTTCTGCTGGTGATACCGTTCCCTATGCACCCTAGCATCCCAGTGGCTCTCCCCAGAGCCTTCTCACGTTGTTTGGTTACCTTTAGGTCAAAAAACTAATGAAACTCCAGCACCCGAAAAAACAACCATGCAAAAACGCAGATATAATACACATTTATTAGACCAACACTGTGGCACATAAAAGCTGACATTTCACTTGGCCGACTGCCAAGCTTCTTCAGAGTCATCAGATATGATTGCCCTCAGATCCCCTTCTTGATTGGTGGCCATCAGTACCTCTCCCCCCATCTTGCACTCCTCCCTTGGATTTATGGACCCCAAATGCATGATTTTGCACTTCTTTGAAATGAATTTTAGCTGCCACACTCTCAACCACTCTTCAAGCATGTTTAGGCCCTTTCTCATTTTTATTTATTTATTTGGAAAATGTTTCACCAGGAAAGGCAACATGAACTGTAAACAGCTCGTTTCCAGAAGTGTCGGGGGGGAAGGTGTTGCAATGTTGGGAGAACAAAAACACATAAATACAGAACAATACACTGCAGAGCAAGTATACAATAACACACCTTAACAGAGTCGTACCAGAGGGGAGCAGAATGACTCAGGCCATCCTTCAGGAGAACAAACTTACGGAAATGAATAGGAAGCATTTACCAAATTGTGTATAGGATTAGAGGAGGTAGATGCAGATTAAGTGCAGTGGGAGTAGAGAGCATGTGGTGAGAAGTGCTTGAGTAGGCCCTTGGTGTAGGAATGGGCACATTGGGGGAAAGAAATAGGGAGGGCTAGGTATGAGGATGGGGTGAGAAAAGAGGAAAAGGGGGCAACCTAGAGCCAACACCCCCTCAGGATGCTGAGAACTCTGCAAGGGGAAAATAGGACCAGGCAGTGGAGAAAGGGGGATGGAAGAGAAAAAAGGGAGCAACCTAGAGCCAAGACCCCTTCAGGATGCTGAGAATCCTGCAAGGGGAAAATAGGACCAGGCAGTGAGAAAGGGGGGAGAGTTGGGAGGTAGGGGCAAGGGAGGGGGGAAGGACAAAGGGAAAGAGGAGGAGGGAGGGAGGAGGCCGACAGAGGTTTGGAAGTGTGGGGGGAGAGAAGCAACTAGCTAGCCAAATCGAAGCCCTTCAGGATGCAATGAACCCTACAAGGGGAACGAGAATTCAAGTGAGGAAGAAGGGAACAAGGGGGGGAGGCGAGAGAGGTGAGGAACTGCACCCCTTCAGGATGAAGAGAACCCTGTAAGGGGAGTCCGACATTGGCCGGAGAGACAGGGATGGAGGAGGCATGCTCAGAGAGGGTCAAGGCTAGAGGTCTAGGGGTGCATAGGGAAATTTAGGAGAGGTAAAGCCCAGGAGAGAAGATGAGGTAAGACGGGGGAGATTGGCAAAATAGGAGGGGAGGGTAAGGGGAAGGCTAGGGGCAGGTGCAGTTAGGGGAATAGAAATTATGTAGGGCTAAGGAGATAGAGGATGAAGACGATGAGAAAAGGATAGGCGAGGGCAAGGAGTTCCAAATGTAACCCCTAGGTTGCACTATCCCAAGGGCTACTACCCCTGCCTGCTTGGCTAGTAGCAGGTTAAAGGGCCTGAGTTCTGAAACGGGTGCCTCCACCTGGAGGTCAGGGTTGGTAGTGGTCAAGCTAACCTGGGCACAGCCCTCTGGGACACTGTAACCCCCCTTTTTCCCCTCTAGTGGCCTGAACACTATACAATAATCACTTTCACAATACCCCTGGTACACCACACAAGTACCCATACTGTTTGCACTTACCACCAGGGCTGGTGCCTCTGGCTTGACCCTGGGGGCCCCCTGTAAAACAAGATTAAGCACAGCAAATAGCAACAGTACAGTACTTTGAGCACAAACTGGAACCACAGTCAGATTACATGCAGAAAATGTTAGATCTGATTTATTCAGGGGACTTGAACAAGGGAGGGGCAAAATCAGGTTAATTAGCTTAAACGTTATATCAATCAAGCAGTTATGCATTTGCTTTGAGTCCCCCCACACAGTCCACCTCTGGGTACCCAGGTAGAGAAGAGATGGGCTAGCCAGGACAGTTGCCCAGGGTTGCAGCTCGTTGGGGCCCTGTAATGGAAAACACAACATGCACAGTACACAATATTTGTAATCTGGAGCCAGAGGGCTCAGTTCATAAAGGAAACGAAACAAGACAATCAGATGATACACTCAGATTAAGCTGTTGTTGTAGGGAGCTACCCTGGTATTTACTCACGATACCCAAGACTAGACACAGGCTGGACGAAAATCGAGACTACAGGTGGTTGATCTGGAATGCCAGGAGAAGCAGGGCCCACACATGTCACAGAGGCGTTATTCCTGTTCAAGCATGGAGCAGGGGGCTGATCCCCCAGGCAGGTCTCTCGTCGATGGCTTCTCTGTGCAGTGGGTAGTCTGGCTGGGCCAGTCTGGCAAAGCCCAGATCGCATGGAGACAAGTTCGGAAGCAGTCCGTTTTGGGCTGGATACAGCTTCCAGCAGGCAGAACACAGTTCACACAGTGGGAAACTAACTCACAACCCACTAGCAGCTCATAGCACATTTACAGTACATGTACGGGAATTCTACTGTACCAGGCAAAGCGCTCCCCGGGCACAATCGCAAAGTCTCTGCACACACCAGGAGCTTAGGGGTAGCTGGAACTCCTGACAGGCTGATCGCATTCAGCAAAAATATTCGGTCTTCTTCAGGTTGAGCCTGGTCCACTTCAGTAGCTTACTTTAGTCACACAAACTTGGATTTAGTCCAAAATAATTCTCTTCTCTCCCTCTCAGGAGCAGCACACTGGCATGTAGGCCAAAAGCTTAGCCTTTTCAGAGTTCTCTCATGCGAATCCACTCACGATTGCTTCTCAGAAACACTTCAGCTCCTTCTTGCTCAGCTTCCAGCTTAGTTCTAACTGAAAAACTGCAAGCAGCCCGGGACTTCCCCAAGATCCGAAAGAATTGGTTGGCTGATTTGGCCGTCAGTCAAAGCTAGAGCTCCCCCTTCAGTTGCAAAAAAGGCGCAAAAACTCAAACCACAGTTCCTAAGATTTTGAAGTCAGACAGCTCCTGTAGTCCGGCTACATTTTAGGTCCCACCAAAACTGTTTGGTCCAATTTGCAGTCCAGGACCAAGATAGTGGAGACAAACAAAACAGTCCTTGCTACCAACAAAGCAGGTTAGACAAACTACATTATCATTATCACTGTAAATGATTTTCAGCAAATAGTTTCATCTTTCAACAGAGCTGCCTCTCAGATTACTCATGCTGCAATTAGGCAGCTCTTAAAGAGACAGTACACAGAGGCTATACAAGCTCTGGTAATCACATTTAAACTGCTAAAATGCAGGACACCAACCTGGCAGTGAGCATTTAGGCAAGCTCCAGGAAGACTTTTTGGGAACCCCCATTTGTAGGGGGGTTACACAAAGCTTAGGGAAGTGGTAGGAGAAGGCTTCCCGGCCAATGGAGGTAGAGTGACAAGGAATCACTAGAGTGCGAGTGTGGGAGGATCTAAGAAGGCGAGCTGGGGGGGAGAGGAAGTCGGTGAGGTAAGAGTGGAGAGTACCAAGCCAGAATTTAGATTTTGAACTTGGCGCAGTGGGAGAGACACCTGTACTCTAGAGAGGGGAAAGTGAAAGAATGGTACAAGGAGCAGTGGTGAGTGTGGGAAGGGGCTTCAAGAGCAAAGCAACAGAAAGCTCTGATGAGATTATCCAGTCTGATGAGGGAAGACTTGGGAACAGCACTATACAGTAGATTATATCACAATAGTCGACTATAGGGAGGATCATTTTCTGAACAGGATCGTGCCTAACCGGTAGTGGGAGGGAGCTACGGTTCCTGAAAAGGGTACCATGCTTGGGGCGCAGTTTTTCAGGATAGCATCGATATTCACAGAAAAGTTGAGGTGTTGGTCAAGCCATACACGCAGGTATTTAAAGGAGGAGTTGTCCACTAGAGTAGTCCCGTCAAGGGTGTGGAAGAAGGGGAGGGAGGGCAGCTTAGAGAGTCTCTGCCTAGAGCCAAAGGTCATAGAGACTGTCTTCTTGGCATTGAGGAAGAGCTGATGTGAGATTAGCCAGCGTTGAACATCATTGAAGTTCAGCTGTAGTCTGGAAATCATACTGGGGGTCTGGAGTGTCGACCCTGTTGCAGAGATCTTAGTATTGTCTGCAAAGAGGCATACCTTCCCCTCCAGCCCCTCTGCAATGTTGCTTATGAAGACATTAAAGAGGACTGGCCCCAGCATAGATCCCTGTGGCACCCCACTGATCACTCCCCTCTCCTCGGACTGAACGCCATTTATCACCACTCTCTTTGCCCTGTCACTTAACCAGTTTCTGACCCAGTTTACCACCTATGGGCCTACCCTCAGGCAGCCCAACTTATTTACCAACCTCCTATGTGGGATGGTGTTGAAGGCCTTGCTGAAATCTAGGTAGACCACATCCACCGCCCCTCCCTGATCTACTTCCCTGGTCACCCAGTCAAAGAAATCTATCAGATTTGTTTGACAAGACCTTCATGCTGTGAATCCATGCTGCCTCGGATCCTGTGCTACACTGGATTCCAGAAATATCACAGTCCTTTCCTTTAGCAGTGACTCCATTAATTTCCCCCACCATCGAGCTCAGGCTGACTAGCCTATAGCCAGCCTCTTCCCTGTTTCCACTTTTGTGAAGAGGGACTACATTTGCCCTCCTCCAGTCCCTTGGAACCACCCCTTTATCTATCGATTTGTTGAACAGGACTGTTCACGGTGCTGCCAGCACCTCTCTAAGTTCTTTTAATATTCTGGGATGTATCCCATCTCGCCCCATAGCCTTTTCCCCCTTCAGATTCTCGAGTTCCTTTAGGACTCTTTCCTCTGTAAACGGGCCGGTATCCACCTCTCTCTCTCTCCCATTGGTGCTCCTATCACCCAATAGTGGTCCTTCTTCCCTTTCTTCTGTGAATTCTGAACAAAAATGTTTGTTCAGGATTGTTATTTTTACTAGGTCCCCCTACACACACACACCCCTCCTTCCCTCCCTTTTTAACCCCACAATCCCACCCCGGTCTTTCTTTCACTAATGTGTCTGAAAAAGGTATTGTCTCCTTTCTTAATTGCCTGGGCTATGTTTTCCTCCATTTGCGCCTTTGCACTCCTGACTGCTTTCCCCACCTCCCTATGCTTTTCCAGATGCAGTTCCCTGCCTTCCCCTTTCTGTGTTTCCTTGTACCTCCAGAAAGATAGCCTTTTTTCTCTTTACCTTCCTGGCCAGAGTGTTGTTTTTTTTTTCTCTTTGTTTTGCTTAGTTGTCTAACACAAAGGCTTGTTGCCTCTGCTATGGCTCCCTTAAGGTTAGCCCCTTGTTTCTCTACATCCCCCCTTCTTCTTCTTCTGCAAGGGCTTCCTTGAGACATTCCCCCAATTTTGCAAAGTCGACTTGTCTGAAATCCAGGACCCTTGTTTTCGTGTGGTTTGACTCTTCCACTGTTCACACTGAACCACACTGTACAATGATCACTGGACCCCAGGTGGCTACCCACCATTACGTTGGTGACTCTGTCCCTATTGGTGAGTACCAGGTCCAACATTTCTCCTTCTCTGGTTGGTTCTGCCACAAGCTGCTTGAGGCATGACCCCTGCATGGCATCCAGGATGCCTCTGCTCCTGGCCATGGCTGCAGTCTGAGTGCTACAATCCACATCAGGCAAACTGAAAGTCTTCCACCAGCAGCACTTCACCTTTAGCTGTCATTTTGTCACTGGCTTCCACTAGTACCCCTTCCATCTTCTCCCCTTGTGCTGGATGTCTGTAGATCATGCCAGTGTGAATGGCGGTGCCATTTCCTGTCTACAGGGTGACCCACAGTGCTTCCACTTCCTCCTGCATTCCCTGAACTTCAGTTGGATTAATTCCCCTCCCTGACGTAGATAGCCACCCCTCCACCCTTTTTTCCCACCCTGTCTTTTCTAAATAGAGTGTAACCTAGTATGGCTATATCCCATGATTTGTCACCTGTTGCCTTTCAAAATGCTTTCCATACTGGATGCATGCCAACCATACCCATAAATTACTATGCCTCAAGGCTGTCTTGCAGCCGATGGTCTCACTCTGCACCCACGAAGTCCGCATCCTGAGCATGTGAAACTCGGGGTTGAGTTCTTATCTGGCCCATAGTGGGAATGTCTTGCTCTGGGTGGAGCTTTAGCCATGCAGATGTATCAGCGGCACCTCGTGATGTAGAATTTAAAGAATTCAGCTGCGAAGGTCTGGCCCTTAAGTCCAAGGGGGGCTCCTTTAGCTCGCCAAGCCAGTTTGGTGGCACCTTCTAAGCTATTCTCCCTACAACCACTGCAGGTTCACCTGCTCTGTTCTTAGGCTCATGTAGGCTGGCTGAGTGCCTTCAGTGGATTTTGCTGTCCTCCTCTCGCCTTGGGGGATGGTTCTCCCATGTGGGAGTAACCCACTGCTGCAGAGTGCACTTGCAGCACTTCATGACATTCCCATTAGAGGGATAGAATGACTGCCTTCCTCCAAATTGGACATGAAAGAACTCACAGGCAAGGATCCTAAAGCACCACCCACTATGCTCAACCTTCATGGCACTCCTACACTCGACCTAGGTACCATCACCAGCACTTTTAATAATGCATTTACAAACCTGGACAGTGTCCTTCCACCAAATTTTTTCAATGACCTCCCCTCCAGCTCCTCCCAAGTTACCCCCCAACTAGAATGTACAACCCCAAAGTTTTTTTTAAGGAGGTCCCACCACAAGTAGCTAGACAATACATTCAAAAGGCCATCGGCAAACAAGGGTACAGTGGTGACTCCCTTGACCTGAAACTGCTGGCACAAGTCCTCGATGAAATCTTAGAACCACTTACAAAGATCTTCAATCTCTCGCTTAGATTGGGCCATTTCCCCTCTCTCTGGAAGAAAGCCACTGTCACACTGGTTCACAAAAGCGGAGATAGGACGCTGCATACCAATTACAGACCTATCTCACTCCTCCCCCCACTTTCTAAAGTGCTGGAGCGAATAGTGTCGGACCAACTAGTTGAATTCCTGGATAGGTACAATGCACAGTGCCCAGAGTAGTATGGCTTCAGAAAAGGGCACAGCACCACCACTGCACTACTGGAATTTACAACCTTCATCCATGCCACGCTTGACAAAGGGAATTGTGGAGGGGCAGTATTTATAGACCTTACCAAGGCATTCGACACAGTTAACCACCCCCTACTGCTCAAGCAACTGTCCTCCTTTGGGATCTCCAGCGATGCCCTTCCATGGTTCACCAGCTACCTTGATAATCGGATCCAACATGTGAGGATTGCAGGGATCTCTTCGGATGAGAAACCGGTCTGCTCCGGAGTCCCCCAGGGGTCTATTCTGGGCCCTCTACTCTTCACCCTCTTCATCAACAATCTCCCCAGTGCCTGCCACCAAAAAATATCCCAGCTGCAGTTCGACTTCAAGCGCATCGAAGACTGGTTCAATTCTCATAAACTTGTCCCGAACCTCAGCAAGACTAAAGCCATGTCCTTCTGTAATCGACGGAGCAGGCACAACTCTCTGTCCCTCACCATCAAGAACCACGTTGGGAATCCACTCGAACATGTCAAGGAGTTCAAGTACCTTGGTATTACCCTGGATAGTACCCTCTCCTACACTCGGCATATTGACACTGTTGCCAAGACTGCCTATATATGGATTGGACTGCTACACAAACACAAGCACTGTATGCCTGCGGATGCCCTTAAACTAGCCATCTACAGCTCTGTCACCTCTATCATTGACTACGGCCTTGCCATCTATGGCTCTGCCTCTACAAGTGCCCTCCACAGGATCTCAGTTTCTCTCAACAAAGCCTGTAGACTACTAATGGGTGCGGCCCGACAAACTCACACCTGTAACCTCTATGCACAGGCCAGCTGGCTACCCTTACTCAGCAGAATACAATACCAGACCTGCTTACTTACCAAAAAGATTCTCCTCGGTCTCATGCCACCTGGTGTTAGCTCACTCCTTACTACCTACAGTGGCACTCAACAAACACGTGGTGCCCAATCTCTAACCTTTCAGGTTCCCAGATGTCGTACCTCCATGGGTCAGCGGTCCTTTACCTATAGAGCCGCTAAATGGTTCAGTTCCCTCAATAAAGAAGCACTTTCTTCTATTACACTTGGACCCTTCAAAAGGAATCTCAAACTTTACCTCACCTCTACCACTCAATGTGACTGCTTCTCTGAACAGAGATCTCTCTAAACACCTCCCAGCTCACTCATGTCTCACAGCCTGCCCTTTCCCAGTCTCATTCCCTCTGGCACCGGGCCTTCCTTGTGACTCATTTTCTGCTTCGCATCTCCACTGGTACAAGACATTTTCCACCACCATCGGACAGTGGCCCATTAGCCTGCCAACTTCCTCTCCCGGTCGCACGCCTGCAATACTAACTGCCTATGGTGCCCTCTATCTCTTATTGTTACCGCAGCCAGCTGCCTACTCAAGCTGCTCGTTATATGAATATTATCTCAAAGTATGTTATAACTGAATATCTTTATTTTTTCTTTTAGTTGTTTTGGTTGTTTATTGTGCATTCTTTTACTACCTCTGTATGTATGTTGACCCTCATCCTTTGATGTGGAACCTTTGTAAACGAGCAGTTTCTGCTCAAAGGTATTTGTAATCCGAGAATTTAATAAAAAAAATAAATAAAAAAATGTTTCACTTCCCCTGAATTGGGTCTTTTAAATTGCAGTAGCTGAGCCGTCACTAAATATATCCCAAGCCTGGATGGAGGGCAACCTAGGCCTTGGATCCCTGCCTTTCGTGAGCAATGTTTTCTGCCTAACACTCTTTTGTGGGGTTCCTTCCTAAGGTATCTTTAGCAAAGGGAATCCTTCCCGTGGCACCTCTAGGGGTGGAACCTTCCTCCAGGGTTCCTTGCCTTCAGTATCCCTACAGGGTGGTATTCCCCATGGAACAGAGAGGTGAACAGTCACAAAGGTTTATCAACAAGTTGCATAAGCATAACACTACACTAAGTTGCATAAGCCCAGTGAATTGAAAGGCTTCACCTGTGGTTCAGTGGGCTGAAGCAACCAGTCATGTCCCCTGCCTGAGCTATTTAAGGCAGTCCCTCTAGCTTCCTTCAGAAGCATTTTTTTCTTTGCCCCACCATCCTCCCCTCCTCCTCCAGTGGCTCACCTCTCTCCTTGGGGTTCCTTCCTAAGGTACCTTTAGCCAAGGGAATCCTTCCCATGGCACTGCTAGGGGTTGAACCCTCCTTCAGGTTTCCTTGCCTTTGGTACCCCTACAGGATGGCATTCCCTGTGGAATAGAGAGGCAAATGTCCACAAAGGTTTGTCAACAAGTTGCACAAGCATAACACTACACTAAGTTGCATAAGCCCATTGAAATGTATTTATTTGGATTTTGTTAACCGAGCAGGCTCACGGAGACTAAAAGTCCCTTTTTCAGGAGTGGCATGGAATTAACTACATTCAGCAGTCATCTATATGTAACCCCCCTGTGGGTGGCTCACCTGCTTGCCCCCTTGGGGTTGTCATTTCCCTGTTCTGGTCCCCTATTTTTCCGTTTCCCTTGTTGGTATCCCCAGCATCCTGGCACAGGTCCCTTGGTGCCCCGGAGGCTCTGTCCAGCCCCTGCATCTGTTTTTGTAGCTAACTTGGGCTGGAGGAGCTGAAGCATGGAGCTGCCGCTTTGATTTGCACTTTGGTGCAGTTCGAGCAACTCGCGCATGTGTGGAAGCGCAATTTTGTTTGCGGTCGTTCCTGTGGCCAAATGGAGGGTGTTTGGGAGGTCCCGGTCTGCCTGTTAAGCAAACCAGGGACCGGAGACCTAAAGGAGACAGCAGAGATGCAGCCAGATCTTTTCACGGAGGAGCACCAATAGCGCTCGCGAACGGGAGCCGTCTCATGAATATTAATGAGGCAGTGCATGAATAATAAAAAGGAGCCTGTCTAGCATCTGGGATGTATGGAAACTGGCACTAGCGACAGGTAGGAGGTTGTTTGAAAATATTAAATTGATGGATGGGGTGAAAGGACACAAGGGCTTCTACTAAATGGAGGGGCAAGCAATAAATTAAGTCCTGTATTGTGGCTGCAGGAGGACTGTGAAGGGGGGGACTGTATATATGTAACCCCCCTACAATTTGGGGTTTACTAAAATATCTTCCTGGGCTGCCTAATGCCTACTATTAGGATGGTGTCCTGTGTCTGCAGTAGCTGTATGTGTCTGAATGAGAGTGCTATAGAAAGCCTCCTTGCCTGTCTCTTTAAGAGAGTCATTATGCTGTGTTAGAAATTAGTCTGGGCTAGGTCAGAGTAGTTTGGGGCTTGTGACTGGCCAGGCGAGTGGTATTTCTGCTCCATTCTGTAGTCGCTGTATGCACAGAAGGAGCTCCGTTAGGAACTGTGTTTATTTATTGTTTATCTGCCTTAATAATAATAGTATAGAAGTTTGTTTAACCTGCCTTCTCTTGCAGCTTGGACTGCCAGAGTTGGACCAATCTAACCTCAGAGGACCTAAAATGGAGACTGTCCCCAGAGGTCTTGTGGGATTGAAAATCTGTAGGAACTGTAGTTTTTAAGGTCTGGTGCATAAATGGACCTGGAAGGGGAGCCCTTGCTGTGACAGACAGTTCCCTCAGCCAACCAAACCTTTTGGATCTCAGAGGAAATCCCCAGAACTGCCTGCAGCAGGGTCAGCTGTAAGTTGGAGTTTGGAGAATGAACAGCTTGAGCCATCGAGCAGCTGCTCCTGCTTAGGACCACAGGAGATTTGGCAGGAAGGCTGCACTGGCCTGTCTGTCACATCTTCCAGTGAGAAATCCTGTGAATGTGAAAGCTGGACTTAAATCGAATTCCTTTGTTTGAGATCTGAAACCTGAAGAGAGAGAGTGATCACTGCCTGAATTTGGGATCAAAGACTTGCTCCAGAAGTGATCGACCTCTCAGGTACCAAAGTGAGTCACAGATTGAGAGGTTTGCGCAGAACTTCTGTTAAACTGCAACCGGACTTTACCCAAACTGTGACTAAGAGTTGTGTTGCTTATAAGTGTGCTGATTGTGCTGTGTGGGTCACGATTTGGTTTCCCACTTTCAAGCGTGTTATGCTAGCTGGAAGCTGCTCCAGCACTCGCATGGACTAAATCCGAACTGCCTGCTGTGGTCTGGGCCCTGCCATCTTGGCTTAGACCGCCGCTCCCATCTCAGAGACATTTTCTGACGAAAGACCCACTCAGGGATTCGGCTCCCTGCTCAACACCATCAAACAGATAGCAACCACCTCGGTGAGCCATGTGGGCCCTGCTTCCCCGGCAAACCAGAACACCATCTAGAGGTCTTCAGCTCGTCAGTCCTGCCTCCTGGTCTGGGTAGCGTGAGTACCAAACACAGTAGCTCCCTGTAACAAAGCTGCAATCACTGTGTGTCATCTGATTTATTTGTTTGGGTTTATTACAACGAACTGAGCCATCCAGCTCTGGATTACAAATTCTGGGCTGATGTGCATGCTAATTGTTTTCTTTCCTAAGGGCCCCAACAACAGCTGCAATGCCGACCTACCCTGGGCATCGCTTCAGGCTAGCCTGCTTACAACTGGGTACCCAGGGTTGTGTGACTGTATACAAGGGACTCTTTGTGCATGCATTTTCAGCCTGAAATAATCAGATCCATAAATCATCTGCTAGAGTGATGCCCCACCCTTGTTCACATTTCCCTGAATAAATCAGATTGTGTTGTTTTTTGCATTTAATCTGGCTAGTGTGTAGCTTTTTGGTGGGGGTATTGTACTGCCATTGAACTGTTGCATTACAGGTCTTATTTTACAGGGGGTCTTCAGGGCAGCTGCAGACGATTCAGCCCTGGTGATAAGTGCAAGGGGTGTGAGCAAGTCATTACTGCCACATGGTATATGTGCAAATTTTGCTACTATACTGTTTAGGCCACTACAGGGGTTGGTGGGGGGTTATAGCATCCCGGAGGGCTAAACCAACAGCAGTAACGCTACCCCAGAACCATTCCTCCAGGTGGAGGCACCCGTTCAACGAGCTCAGGCCCCTCAACCTGCGCCTAGTCACGCAGGCAGGGGTAGTAGCCCTTAGGATAGCGCCACCTAGGGGTTACATATGGGCTGCAAGGGGACTATGTGTGTGCTGCCTGGGGATAGTTTAAAATGTCAGCAGCTGCAAAAAAGGGGCTGAATGGAAATGTTAAAATGTGCAGTCGTTTCGAGGGGCACGAGGACTGCTACTTATATGTGGGGGTAAATAAAAATAAAAAATGCTTATTCTGGATGCAGAGACATTTTGAAATGGGACACTGTGAGGACTGCCTTTGAACTGTTTATGCCAGCAGCCATATTTGTAGCCATGTGACCCCAAGACAACCAATTTGAGTGCCAGGATTTGCCAGGAGGACTGTGGGACTGTTGAAAAGACCTTTGGGGGAAAAAGCTGGGGAAATACTTGGCACCCTTTCACATAACCAATCAGGCATCGAGGGAGACTCATGCATATTAATTTTTGCCAAGGACAGTGACTTCAGTCAATTGGAAGCTGACAGAGAGTTCCCAAAACCCAGAGACTGTTGGTTGTGGAGTCAGTTCAGGGGGAGACCCTTCAGAGGGAGGGAGGCTCCAGCACCTTGGAGGAAACATGGGACTGCAAGAGTGGGGAAGGGCCTGCCTGGGGGTTGCCAGTCACTTGTTCCTCAGGGCATGAGTTGTGCCTTTCCCAATGGTGCAGGAATGTGAGGAAGGAATTGGGTTTCGCAGCTCTGCTGAAATAGAGAGAGAGAGAGAGAGAGCTGCAAGGTCCTGCAACAGGCTACTGTGGGAGGAAACTGCACCACAGCAGTGAAAGTTTTCATCTAAAGGTTTCTAGGGAAAGATAGTCTTGAATTTCAGGGCAGATGGAGATCTTCTTGGGGCCTGCAGAGCCCTGAGTTCAGGGAAAGGCTGAATTTCGTCTACACCACAGCGGTGAGAAACAAGGAAAAAGGGTTCATGCAAGGAAAAAGGTTCTGTCTGACCCTGGATTGACATAGCGTCTTAAGGAAAAGGGAAGGATAAAAGGTTTAATGACTGGTTCTGGTTTTGGAAATAGATTACGGAAAACAGACTAATTTTGGTATGGACACTTGGTATGGGAGACTCCTTGCTTGTGGAGACTTGGCCAGTAAGATAGATAGATACAGTAGATAGAGAAAAACTTTTATTTTTTGACAGGATAGTAACTTTTAGGACCGAAGGCCCTGTTTATCAAGGTTGTCCTGTTTTAAAAATACAGTTTCAAGGAACAAGAACATCATGTAATAATATATTACAGAAACAAATCTTACACATATGACAAACAATTTCACTATATACATTACAAATAACATACATAGATACATAATCTATCAGAGAATTCAAAATTCATATCATACTATAGGTATGCGTGTTTCAGATGGACTGATGGATTAAATGTCTAATAAATACAGGAACTTATTTTTGCCCAGGTAACTCAGAAAGGTTAAAGAGTGAGCCTCTTCTGCATCTACTAGCACCTGCATGGTGAGGGAAAGAAATTACTTGCATCAAGTGAAGTCAAAGGTTTCAGTCTGTGGCAAGTTATGGGTCCTTGGAGGAGCCCAAGATGAATGCCCAAGTCCCACTAAAACTATGTGCTTGGTGGGAAGCCAGAGACTGTGATCTGTGGTCAAAGGACCATGCCTGCCACAAGGGTAGGGTGGTTGCAGAAGAATGTTTCTTAAACTTCTATCCAAATATTGCCAAACTGAGCTGAGCTTAACAGACTGAGAATCTGCTCATATTTCAACCTGTAGCCAGGTAGGGAACCAGTCAACCCCTGTCAAGTGGGGCCGACTGTGCCACAGAGAGCCACGGGCACATGCCCGAGTGCTAGGGTACTCTGATCCATTGGGGAGCAAGACCGTGGGGTCACTCATGGTTCTGGGTTCCTTTGTGGTCTGGCGAGCCTTGCGTTCGTGCTCTGCATCGGGCCTGGAATAAGGCTGATGGGGACAAGTTCCAAGACTGTTAATCAAGTTGGAAGATCCAAGCTGCAGAGTGCCTGCTTCACATCTCAAGTCTCTTCAATTCCAAATGATTCCAAGGTTCTGCTGTTCTATCTTCCCCAGAGGCACAGTCACCATGCCACCAGAGACTGTCAGCGGAACCGTGAGTAACCACAGGAATTGCCCTGCATCTGGGGGAGGTACATAGTTGCTCTCAAGTTATGCCCACTGGCGTAGAAAGTTTAAAATAATCAAAGGGAAATGTAAAAAGTTAATTTTGATTCAAGTAGGCGTGCCAATGCTGACTGATGAGCTGCACCACAGGCCTGCAACAAATACCTGGGTACCCGGTCAGAGGACAAAAAGGGGTTAAATGGTACCATTTGGGGCTGTGTATTTGTTTAAATCTGTAGCAGTTAGCTAGTTAGAGGGCTGGTGCTGCAAGTGGTGAAATACTGTCTGAAATTAAAAGGGGAATTGATCTAAAAAGTAAAATGCTGATCTCTAAAAGCAAAATGCTAAAAATACAAATTCAAACTTGATGTGCTTAACCTCTATTCCATTTCCATTTCCCTCTTCCTAACCCTCCCCATGTAAATAAATATGGTGTTAACTATTTTGGAACAATTCTGACTCAGGAGCCTGATTTGGTGAGCATATTATTATCTTAAGTCAGTAACTCTAAAGAACTGAAATGTGGGATTTTTGGTTTATGGTATCCATGTGTTTGTGGGTGACTGTTTGAGGAGGTGGGTTGGTACAGCATCCCAGGGGGTGGTATTGTGAAAATCATACCCCATTAATAGGTACTCTGGGTGGAGGCACCGCACTATTTATTTTGTTATCTTGGGAAAGAACCCCCGTAACAGTTAAAATGGGAACCCAAGCTCCTTAACCGTCTTCCAGACAGCTAGGCAGGGGTAGTAGCCCCCTTGGAGGATGGCACCAGGACTACATATAAATTCAGGTAACAGTCCATGATAACATGATACACACAGCAACAAGAAAGAAGTATACAAACAATAATTGGAGAATAATTACAATTGTTACAAAGTCGAGGCATAGTGGTGGACAATAACATGAGCCCTTAAGCAGGTACAGTAGCAGGGTAATGGTAAACACCCAGTAGCCCGTGCAGTACATAAGTTAGGCCAGTGACCACACCAGGGTCAGTGGGGGAATCGGCTAGGACAAGTACATTGGCAACACCCAAGCAGTATGCGCCTGAGGGAGGGTTTGAAGGATTCGCGATTGACACAAGTGTGGACATCAGCCTGGAGGTTGTTCCACAGCCTTGGAGCCACAGAGGCAACGGACCTTTTGCCAACAGCTGTTGCAGTTCTAGGGACAGTGAGGAGCAGCTGAGAAGAGGACTGGAAGACTCTCCTTTGAGGTTTAAGTTCCAGGATTGAGGCAAGGTTGGGTTGTGCTCCAGGTAGAGTGTGGAATAGTGAATTCCACTTTCCAAGGGGAGGCAAGTGTAACCCCTAGATGGCGCTATCCCAGGGACTACTACCCCTGCCTGATTTGCCACTAACAGGTTGAGGGGCCTGGATCCGATGGCGGGTGCCTCCACCCAGAGGTCAGGGTTTGCAATAGTTAAACTAACTTGGTCACAGCCCTCTGGGACACTGCAACCCTCCCTTTCTTCCAACTAGTGGCCCACACAGTAAATCAGAATTACCTTCACAGTATACACTTACCCCGAGGACTGGTTCAGGCTTTGGGACCCCCTGTAAAATAAGCAGATACAGTGCAACAATCACAGTACAATACTTTAACATAGACAAATACCTCAGGCAGTATAACTGCTGAAACAAGCAGCTCTGATTTATTTAGGGGGATATAACAAGGACAGGGGAAATCAGGTTAATTAGCTTATCACTTTACTCATCTACTTATGGCTCTGTGCATTCGATCCCTACCAGTTACTGTCCCTGGTACCCAAGCCCTAGTGGCTAGTCCAAACCATGGCAGCTGGTAGGGCCCTCACACAGAGAAAAGAATAATTAGTTAAGCAGTCAGCAGTACAGTAATTCCATTTGGATTCAATGTGGCAATTCAACAGGGAGCGACTCTGAATTAGTACTCACGACCTCCAAACAAGATAGGGTCCTTCAACGTCAGCAGGGCTACTCTTGAGCTCCACGAGACTCCTCACACATTTATATGGCAAACTGCAACAGGCAAAAGTCCTTTAATGGCAGCAGGATTCATTTAAGCTACACAAGCCTCCTCACACATTTATATGGTAAACAGTAACAGGCAAAAGTCCTTTAATGGCAACAGGATTCACTTGAGCTACACAAGCCTCCTCACACATTTATATGGTAAAAAGAAAGTACTATACCAGGCAGGCTGCTTCTCTATCCCGATCGCAATTACTGCACAATACCCGGGAGAACACACAGCAGATTCAGTTCCTGACAGACCGAGTGCAATTCAGCAATTTCTCCAGTCTTCTACAGGGTGAGCCTGGTTTCTACTCTTCAGATATCCTTTGATTCTCTTCACAGGATGGATTCAGTCCTAACAAGCAGTTACACAAGCTGCAGACTGGAACTCTGGGCCTATACACGTTTCCGACTAAAACTGCACACAAAAACACAGGGCTCCTTCCTTCTTCACTGCCAGAGCTCAACTGAACTCCAGCAGACAAAACCAGGCACTTCCTTTGAGTTCCTCCCAGTTCTTGGCTGGATTGGCTGTCACTCACAATAGACTGCCCCTGTTGGTCCAAAAAGGCGCAAGTCCAAACTACATCTCCCAGAGTCACTGCCCATACAACCTCTTGTGGCTGGCCTCAGATTACTGAGTCCAAGTTCTGATTCGTCCAAGGCACCATTTTAGAGCTACCTTAACCCACACTGATTGGTCCAGTTCAGCAGTTCAAAACTAGAATGGGAACTAGGCAACTCAGTTCTGACTGCAAAGAAAGCAGGTTAGACAAACTGTATTTTCATTATTACTCTAAATGATTTCTGGCAAACAGTTACATCTTTCAGATTGGTTCCCTTTGCACTTAGTTACTGCAAAATGGAGTGAATTGGCAGCAGCTCGAGTGGTACTCAAGCAGAGAAGCACACAGTCCCCCCATACAAACTAATTATGTCTGCAAGCAGACAGCTCTTAAAGAGACAGTACCAGAGGCTCTAAAACACTCACTGATAAATGGCTTAAACGCCAAACACCATTCAGGCTTGGAGCATTCAAGCAAGCTCCTGGAAGTCTTTTGGGAACCCCCATTTGCAGGGGGTTACACCTTTCCTGGTTTGGGAAAGCTGACGTCCGCGTCAAGCAAGTACCCCCATAAGTTTTAACTGCAACCATATACATTTGCATTAGGCTCACACATGTAATCATCAGTCAATATATCATTTTACCAAGAACACATTACTGAAACATTGCAGTACGTCACTCTTTACACAGTATTACACACACATTGTACCATAACTCAAGTTATTACTTCTTGTACATGAAACTTGAAGAGAGGGGGCCCTTCCCTATCAGTTACCTTGGGGCTGGATGGGGCAAGGGCACCATACTTAGAGGGCAACACAAGTAACTTGAGTTAGCATTGACGCCAGTTTGGGCAATGAGCTTGGGGACACATACACCTTTATGAACAACATTGAGAGGCAAGTCCACAGGCCTCCTAGGGAATCATAACTGAGGTGCACCACAGGCTTTACAGCTCGACCAGTCTTTCTAGGGGAACTGTTACAGTCTCTGCACTCTGAGCCTCATTTTCAGCATTGTCCTCACTTGTCAGGGGAGTCTCCATGGGGGTAGAGAGGCTAGAACTTGGGGCACTTTCAGCTCCAGGAGTTACAGTTTCTGAGTCCACAACATTTGGCTCGCATGGAGAGCTTTCGGACACTGGCAGTGGACTGTCAGGGCACTCAAAATACTCTTCTTGTTCTGGTATATCACCAGTCTGCCCCAATCCATCATTTTCCTCCCCTGAAAGCTCAAACAGTTCAACCATGCACAATGATTCCATTTCCTCTGATCTGATGCTTTGCACTTCACTTTCTGGGAGCATTGGTTCCAGGGACGAAGCTGGGGGCTTAGACAGTCCAGAAGGCCCAGCTTCATCTCCAGTATTGACTAGGGGATTGCCCTGAAACAATTGACTCAGTTCGTAAGAAGGGTAGTATTCAAAGTCACTCTCACTTTCTTCTGATATGGACTGACAGTCATGCTCAACTGGGACTTGTGGAGGGAACACTTTAACTCTGCTTCTGTAGGTGCAGACTTTCTTGATCTTTTCTTAGCAGCACCTCTAGTCACTGGTCCAGAGGGGGCATCTTCTGGGGCTCAGACTCAATCAAGATTTGTCCAATGGGCAGTAAATAATTTCTATGCATTGTTTTTACATCTTTTGAATTATTCTCAGGCCTTACTTTGTACACTGGCAGATAATCTAGTTTGCCCACCACAATGTGAGGGAGATGGTGCCATCTGTCAGCAATCTTGTATTTGCCATGCAGTCCCAGATTTCTTAGCAATACCCGATCTCCCTCCTGGAGTTCCTGTGCTTTCACCTTTTTATCATACCTTTCTTTGTTGGCCAGATTTCTTTTGGCAGCCATGGTTTGAGCCAGTTGGTACGCATGAGTTAGCTGGGCCTTTAACTTTGCACATACTGTAAATAGTTGTCAGCTTGAACCCATCAGGAGAGACCCCAAAACACACATCTACCGGTAGTCGAGCTTCTTCCAAACATCAGGCGGTAGGGGAGAACCCAGTGGCATCACTTTTGGTGCAGTTATAAGCATGTACCAGGGTGCTAATTTGTTGGCTCCATCTAGGCTTGTCCTTTGGGTGCAGGGTGACAAGCATATCTAGCAAAGTGCGTTGAAATGCTCAGGCTATGGGTCCCACTGGGGTGGTAAGGAGTGGTTCTGGATCAGACCCCACAGAGAAAGCATCTCTTTGATCAGACGACTCTCAAAGTCTCTCACTTGATCAGAATGGATTCTTTGTGGAGCCCCATAGTGAACAATAAAGTTTTCTACAAGTACTTTGGCCACAGTGGATGCTTTCTGGTCTTTGGTGGGAAAGCTTGGGCATATCTCGTGAAATGGTCAGTGACCACCAGCACATTACTGATATTTCTTTGATCTGACTCCAAACTCAGAAAATCAATACAGACCAGCTCCATGGGTGCACTGGTGGTGATGTTAACAAGGGGGGCAGCCCTCTGGGGCAAAGCTTTCCTCTGTAAACAGCGACTACAAGTTCGAATGTGTTGCTCCACATCAGCCCCCATCTTAGGCCAATAGAATCTGGATCTCACCAAGTCAAGTGTTCTGTCTATACCAAGGTGCCAATGTGGTTGTGCAAGGACCTCAGTACTGAGTCTCGAAGGCAGTGGGCAGCACTAGTTGTTTGTCTACTTGTTCCCTCTGTCTACTGTTTCTCTGTATAACAGTTTATTGATCAGTTTCAACTTAGGACCTTCTTTGTATAACAGTGCAGTTCTCAAATCAGTGGAAGCGTAATTTGGACACATCTTTTCCTGCATAGAAGGCTTCTAAAGATGATTTGATCATGGGATCGCGGATTGAGCCCGCCGAAACTGTCATTGTCCAGCTGAGGCAGTGCACCAATGTCTATTGCAGAAAAGTGGCATCAAGCAGCAGGTATGCAATTCTCAGAGGGTCCCAAGCAATCCACCATGCAGTCCACTGCATCCGTGGACATTTGTTCCTCCCTGTCAAACTTCCGGCAGAGTGCCCGAATGTCAGGTTCTGCCAATCTGACCCAATCATTCTGGGGAACAGGCCTCCGGGAGAGAGCATCAGCATCTATGTGGTTGAGACCTGCTCGGTATTCGAGAGCATAGTCGTATGTAGATAATGCAGAAAGCCACCTATGGCCAGTGGCATCCAACTTAGCTGAGGTCTGCACATAAGTCAAAGGATTATTGTCAGTTTTTACTAGTATTTTAGCCCCATACAAGTACTCATGGAATTGGTCAACAATAGCCCACTTCAAAGCTAGGAACTCTAACTTATGTACAGGATAGTTCTTTTCGGTGGGCAGGCTTCTACTGGCAAAGGCCACTGGTCTCAGGCCATTCTCGGTTTTGGTACAACACAGCCCCAACCCTTGCAAGCTAGCATCAGTGTGCAGGACGTAGGTTTTCTTGGTCGGCATAGGCCAGCACTGGAGCATGGGTAAGTTGATATATGATCTCATGAAAACAGTCTCACAATCAGGAGTCCAGGGGCCCCAAATATTACACTCAGATGAAAATACACTCTTTCAGTCTTGAGGATGCTGACTTTTGGTATTTTTGTGGGTTGGGATACCTTGAATAAGGTTAAGTAAAGGGCGGATCACTCTTGAATAGTCCTTGATGAAACGCCGATAATAACCACAGAATCCCAGGAATCTTTGCAGTTCTTTTAGATTTTGGGCTGTGCCAGGTGGTCAAAGGCCTCAACTTTACTTGGATCGGTCTCTATTCCCTCGGTGGATACTATGTGTCCCACATACTTTACTGATGTTTGAAAGAATTGACACTTATCAATGGACAGTTTAAGGCCAAAGTCCTCCAGTCGGTCCAATACCTTAAATAATCTGCCTCATGTTCCTCCAGTGAGCTGCCAAACACAATAACATCATCTAGGTATACCAGGCACTCTAGTAAGTTCATGTCCCCACTGCACGCCCATCAATCGTTGAAAAGTGGCTGGGGCACCTGAAATCCCTTGAGGCATCCTCATGAATTCATAGAAGCCAAGCGGACAGGTAAAGGCTGTCTTCTCCACGGTCCTCTGGGGCCATCGGGATCTGTAGTACCCACTGCGGAGATCCAACACAGAGAACCACTTGTTCCCGCTTAGGCAGTCCAAAGCATCCTGAATGCAGGCATTGTGTACTGATCAGGGATAGTCCACGTTTAGGTGCGTATAATGCACGACATCCTTACTGTCCCATTCTTTTTCCTCACTACCACAATGGGGAAGCATGAGGGCTTCTGGATTCTTGTATTACACCAGCAGCTAACATCTCTTGCAGATGCCGCCTCACATCATCTATGTCAGCAGGTGCCAGGCGTCGAGACCTCTCACGAAATGGTCTTTCATCATGCAGCGGATATTGTGCTCAGCTCCTTGCACCATCCACATCCCATTCCTTTAAAGAAAACACCTGGTCTCTCTGGGCAAGCTTCTCACTGATCCTCACTTTCCATTCAGCTGGCAACGGGACCGCCGAAATCAAACAAGTCAGGCGTTACTCTGTCATTCTTCCTCAAACTCTTGCTGCTGGGTAGCACTGCAGTGTCTGCACAATGCACATTAGCCAGGATGCAACCTCTATTTACTCGAATGTCTCTTTCAGACAGATTATGAACTTGGACCATTACCCTTCTGGCATAAGCATGGGCTCTAGCGGGCAAAATACTAGGCTTGACCAGCAGTCCTCTGGCAATTTTCCATCGCCTGGTGCATCCAACATTAATATTTTATTCTTAACATCCTTTCTGATACGGACCTCTCCTGTAAGGTACACTGGGCATTTGCGCCAGGATCAGAGACTCAGGATCCTTCTTCCATACAATTCCAACCGTTCCTCTGGTTCTATTTTTCAGCATCTCTCTGCCTCATAGGCCTTCTTAATTAAAGCCGAACTCTTAAAGCTCTACTAGTCTTTGACCCTGTTTTTCATAACACAACTGTGCCAGCCTTCCGAACATATGAGCATTTGTTCCAGTCAACAAAGGGACACCATCATACAGTCCAGTGGGGGACACACTAAGGCTAGGGTCTCTACTTGTTCGCCACCCAGCCACGGAGGTGGGGAAAGACAGCCAAATTCGGATATACTCGAATAGGGTGGGCCTTCACTTAACCCCCATACATGCAGTCCTTCTAATGGTTGTAAAGGTACATCTGACAAATGCTTCTGATACCAATCCTGGAACATAATTGTCACTTGGGAGCCACTGTCTAATACAGCCCTTGTAGACACTCCATTCACCTTTACAGTGGTCTCCATGGAGGGACCCACTATTCTGGACCAGTCTGGAGAGGTGGTAGTGGGGGCCTGGGCAACTGACCTTGCCACAAAAGGACGTGAGTTAGCATTTTTGGTGCCCACACTGGGATCATTTCGTGCACCTCTTAACCACTGATTTGTTCTCCGAAGCTCTCCTTGTAGCCTATATGCAACTTTGTCAGTGTCTTTTGGGGACCGGCATTCCCTTTTCATGTGCCCATCTTTCCCACAATTATAGCAAAACATACTTTCTGGAGTTTGAGCTGGCCGAGGCGCCACACTGGGAGCCAGGGCGGGGTACTACTAACTGGAAACCTTGGTGCCATCTCTGTCTGGCGTGATAAGCATTTGGAGACATCTCGTCAGTTTCTCCACTTCCATGGTCAAGGAATTGAGTTTGGAACTGTTATCAGCAGGAGATACATGGGTGGGTACCTCACCCCATAAGCAGATGCAGTCGGATATAGATCGGGGCCCGTACTTGCAGGCGTGACCTTCATAAAGGGACTGTTTTTGAATTCCCGGATCTCTCTCAATAGTTCGCCCCATTGTGGCATATCTTTTTCCTTGTCAGAGCACTCATTGACTGCCAACCTCTGCCCCTGAACTTCACTTGATGGGTCACCCTCAGTCACTCGGGTCGTAGCCGCAGCTATTGGTGCAGGTCCCTCCCGAGGTCGCATTTTCTCAACTCCTCGAATTTCTTTCATTAACTCATCGTAGGAGGGTGGGGATTCCAGTAGATTTGCCAGGCGTAACTGAAGCAACAGCAGTTCTGAGAAGGGGGCAGACTTAAGGATCCTGTCCAGCCTGGTTCAGTCCAGTTCAGTCGCTGGCAAACTACCCTTTCTGAGGCATTCTTGCAACAATTTTTCCAGCCGAGATACATACACAGACAACAACTCCCCTTGGTACTGTTGTGCATTTCTTACTCTCCACCATAGGTCCTCATCAGAATCTGGGCTCCCATACACATTCTCCAAGGCCTCAAGATAGGCCTGTGCAGTCACTTCAGGGTTACTGGCCCATTTAGCACGGATGGTAGCCAGGGCAGGACCTCGGAGGCTCTCACTAACCCTCTTTCGCTTTTCGGCTTCCGAGCATTGCCATTCTAGCACTTGGGGAGCAACATAGTCTATCCAGGTCTCCCAGTCATCCTCCCCTTGGGGGTGGGAGGTGCCAGAGAAGATCCTCAACCTTCGGTAAGAGTCATGACTAATGGCAGGTGCAGAAATAGGAGTCTGCATTGGTTCAGCCACCATTATGGGTACTGGAGCGGGAGAGAGTGTTGGGGGAGGAACACCCCCAGGTGGCAAGAATAGTTTCTTCAAGTCCTCTACAGTTTTCCCTTCCCCCAGCAACCATTTAGCAAATTTCTCCTCAAAAGTTTCAGACAGTGGTGGGGGCTCATTCCTCCCTGGGTCTTTACTGTCCTTAGTTATCACTCTCCAGGCAGTGAGGGCTCCCTCTGGGGTAATGGTCTGTGGCACTTTGGAGCTATCTGTGGGATCCTTAAACTCTACTAGGGCCGGGAAAGTGTGGGTGAGCAGATTAGCATGCCGACCCACCACCACAGGGTTTTGTAAACCTTCCACCTTGGAAAGCACTCCCTGTACAGTGTCCGTATTGATACCCAGGGGGATGTCCAGTATAAGCATAGCATTTTGGGGGTCAATCTCCCCCAGTACACCACTCCACCACGGTGCACAGCCACTTCTGTCGGGGTACCCATTTTTTCTTAACAGTGGTTCGAAAATATGGCCACTAGAGGACACACAATCCCAGCGGTGAGCCTCCAAGATGTAACCCCTAGATGGCACCATCCCAGGGGCTGCTACCCCTGCCTGATTTGCCACTAACAGGTTGAGGGGCCTGGATCCGATGGCCGGTGCCTCCACCCAGAGGTCAGGGTTTGCAATAGTTAAACTAACTTGGTCACAGCCCTCTGGGACACTGCAACCCCCCTTTCTTCCAACTAGTGGCCCACATAGTATATCAGAATTACCTTCACAGTATACACTTACCCCCAGGACTGGTTCAGGCTTTGGGACCCCCTGTAAAATAAGCAGATACAGTGCAACAATCACAGTACAATACTTTAACATAGACAAATACCTCAGGCAGTATAACTTTGCTAAAACAAGCAGCTCTGATTTATTTAGGGGGATATAACAAGGACGGGGAAATCAGGTTAATTAGCTTATCACTTTACTCATCTACCTATGGCTCTGTGCATAGGCATATCCCTACCAGTTACTGTCCTGGGTACCCAAGCCCTAGTGGCTAGTCCAAACCGTGGCAGCTGGTAGGGGCCCTTCACACAGAGAAAGAATAATTAGTTAAACAGTCAGCAGTACAGTAATTCCATTTGGATTCAATGTGGCAATTCAACAGGGAGCGACTCTGAATTAGTACTCACGACCTCCAAACAAGATAGGGTCCTTCAACGCCAGCAGGGCTACTCTTGAGCTCCACGAGACCTCACACATTTATATGGCAAACTGCAACAGGCAAAAGTCCTTTAATGGCAGCAGGATTCACTTAAACTACACAAGCCTCCTCACACATTTATATGGTAAACAGTTACAGGCAAAAGTCCTTTAATGGCAGCAGGATTCACTTGAGCTACACAAGCCTCCCCTCACACATTTATATGGTAAAAGAAAGTACTATACCAGGCAGGCTGCTCTCTATCCCGATCGCAATTACTGCACAATACCTGGGAGAACACACAGCAGATTCAGTTCCTGACAGACCGAGTCAATTCAGCAATTTCTCCAGTCTTCTACAGGGTGAGCCTGGTTTCTACTCTTCAGATATCCTTGATTCTCTTCACAGGATGGATTCAGTCCTAACAAGCAGTTACACAAGCTGCAGACCGGAACTCTGGGCCTTACACATGTTTCCCGACTAAAACTGCACACCGAAAAAGCACAGGGCTCCTTCCCTCTTCACTGCCAGAGCTCAACTGAAACTCCAGCAGACAAAACCAGGCACTTCCTTTGAGTTCCTTCCAGTTCTTGGCTGGATTGGCTGTCACTCACAATAGACTGCCCCTGTTGGTCCAAAAAGGCGCCGAAGTCCAAACTACATCTCCCAGAGTCACTGCCCATACAATCCTCTTGTGGCTGGCTCAGATTACGAGTCCAAGTTCTGATTCGGCCCAAGGCACCATTTTAGAGCTACCTTAACCCACACTGATTGGTCCAGTTCAGCAGTTCAAAACTAGAATGGGGAACTAGGTAAACTCAGTTCTGACTGCAAAGAAAGCAGGTTAGACAAACTGTATTTTCATTATTACTCTAAATGATTTCTGGCAAACAGTTACATCTTTCAGATAGGTTCCCTTTGCTCCTAGTGACTGCAAAATGGAGTGAATTGGCAGCAGCTCGAGTGGTACTCAAGCAGAGAAGCACACAGTCCCCCCATACAAACTAATTATGTCTGCAAGCAGACAGCTCTTAAAGAGACAGTACCAGAGGCTCTAAAAACACTCACTGATAAATGGCTTAAACGCCAAACACCATTCAGGCTTGGAGCATTCAAGCAAGCTCCTGGAAGTCTTTTGGGAACCCCCATTTGCAGGGGGGTTACACAAGTTTAGCATGGATAGTGCCCAGTAGTGGTGTACCCTATTACAAGCATGCAGAGCAAAGTGGGACACATGGTGAAATAAGGTTTTAAGCTTAGTGAGCTTGGTATCTTTGAGTGAAAATAGGATGGTAACGTCATACAGTATGGCAAGCAATCAAATATTATTAGCTATGGGTACTTTGGCTTCAGAGGTGAGGTATGGGTTTAACTGTAGCCCAGGCACTGTGTGCCAGTGGGCTACTACCCCTGCCTGCTGACTACTATAAAGGTTAAGGGGCCTGGGTTCTGTTGCAATGGTGATTGGGAGTTCTTTCCCAAAACAGAAAAAAAATAGGGCGGCTCCTCCACCCAGAGTAACATGATAGTGGGCCAGGTGTTGGAATAGTACAACCTCCTGGGATGCTGTACCTTCCCACCTCCCCTTCCAGTCACCTCACACACTGAACACCACTCTGTTTGGCAATACTGTAACATACATATACTTAATGACCATAGCTAATAATATGCTCACAACACAAGAATTGCAAAGAACGGAACACAGTTTTATTTTTAGGGGTAGGGCTATGGAAGGGGTACCTGGACAATGAACTGCTGTTAGGAATGAAAGGTTTGGTTGAATTAGCAGAGCCTGTAGGCCAAAACATTAACTGTGCCCACCCCCACTGGTACCAGTGTAAACCCCCCTTTTTTATCTGTCCTGACTGAGTACCCAGATTTTAATGCAGACCTGCTAGTTGCCATGGGTTGCCCGGCACAAACTTTGCCAGAAAGTGTTAACAGATTTAAACTAATCCCCCTTGACAGGGCAAGCACTGGGTTACTCACAGTTCTGTAGATGCTGAGATTTTGGTACTGACACAGTGGGTTCGAGCAAGCAGGAAACAACCGCTCCATGGGACTGCAAGCAGAAGGACAGCAACTACTGGTCTGGAGGATAAAACAGATGCTGGCAATTGGTCTACCCTGGGCTTGCTTGAAGAGTCTTGCAGCTTGTCACCTTCTGACTTGCTTGCAGAATCTAGCAGCTTGTCACTTTCCGCCTGCCAAGCAGGACAGATTACAGAGCACAAACGCAAGGCCTCCTAGGCCACAAGGGAACCCAGACCCAGGAGTGACCCCATGGTCTGGCTTCCCAAATGGGTGAAGAGTGCCCTAGCACTCAGGCATGCGCCTGTGGCCCCCTGCAGCCCAGTTCACCCCACTCAGTAGGGCTTAGCAGTTTTCCTACCTGGCTGTAAGTTGCAGCGGAGTGGATTGCAATCTTCACCTGTTACCTGAACAGAAATAATCAGCTCCGGGGTGCAACAATAAGTTCTCCAACTTCCACCTTGCCAGTGGCTATGAGCTAGCAATGTACAGTCTCTGGAGTGGGCCTCCACCTTTCCACAGCTGGATTTCAGCAAGACCAACAGGTTCCTGAGCTCTGGATATCTGCAAACCTTTTCCAACAATGTCCTCAGTTTCAGACCAAGTGCCGGCTTTAGAGCTCTGGCACCCACAGTTCCAAATAACCCTTTTTACAGGCTCAGGGTTTACCATGCTGCTGCAGGCTCACTGCTAACTCTGAATCTCCAAACAAAAAGGAGCTTTCACCCAATGCCTTGGATGTTCAACTGCAACCACAATTCCTACAGGCAGAATGAACCCCTTTCTTCTGATTCTCAGGAGATTGACCGGTTGACCAATAGAGTCCTGAAAAGGTTTCCAACCTTTCTCAACACGTAGTATGAGCCCTTCTTGATTCGATCAGAGCCCAGACCAGACTGCCCCAAACTTCAAAAGTTCTTGGGAGTTCTCACCCAAATCCCAGCTTCTGATTGGTTAGATCCTGCTGTCCTTCACAAATATTAATAAACATTAACCTAACTCGATTATTGATTGGTAAATGGGTTTTGGCACCTGGAATAAAGTTCACACTCTCCCATAAGGCATTTCACCAGTCTTTGGGCACCTAAGAAAATGATTGGCTGTCCATAGGAGTCAAAGTAACAAAGATGGCTGCTACTGTTCACAGTCCCACACAGTTTTACAGCAGCCCCAACTTTACAAAGCTGTTGCAACCAAGTAGCAGTTTTGACACACAGTTGCCCCACTATCTGATAGTAGCGTTTGTCCTGTCAAGCGACTGCTGTATCATACTTCTAAACAGTTCAGTTCGCGCGTCGCAGCTGCTGCTATGTACAGTCCCTCCAGACAGCAAAGCAGCACATTAATATTCATAGGGCGCCTCACAGATATGTAAATTTGCCTTGTTCTTTAGCACTCATAGGTGCTCTTTTAGTAACCAACCTGGCCATCTTTAAGTTGCCTCCTCCAGGTGTCCAAACCCTGATTAAGTCATTCTGGGGGTTGAGACCAACGGAGTGGCATTTACTAAGTTGCTGCAGCGGCCAGAAACCGGCTGGGCGCTACTGCGTATGTGCAGGCTCGTTTTGCTGCTCCTACCCTTTTAAGACTTTAAAAACATACGTGGGGCTGGATGGAGACTCAGGGGACACAGCAGGACCTGAACTTGGCAGTGGGAGACAGCGGGGAACGGGAGTAAGAACAGGCTCCCTCTGGGCAACAGGTATGCCCCACCACATGGGGGGGGGGTTATATAACCGAATAAGGAGCCCACGTCTTTGGTTTATCAGTTTATCTAGTCAGCATGAGGTCTGAACAAAATTTCCTGATCCAGCATAACTTCCAGGTATTTGAGAGAGGCAACACTCTCAATGGGGTCACCATTCAGTGAGCTTATTTTTAGCAATCCCTCCTGTCAGGTCCAAGACTGTGAGGGCCAAAGAGAATGGACTTCGTTTTTTGGGCATTTAACAGTAGCTTATTTGCCTTAAACCATACACCCAGTTGATGGAAGTTGGCATTGAGGTCTGATTCAACTGAGTCAGTGTCTGAGTGACTTCGGTATAGCATTGCATCATCTGCATAGAGCAGTGCCTTGGCTCTACTACAGTGCTGTGGCAAATCATTAATAAACAGAGAGAACAAAAGTGGCTCTAGGATAGAATCCTGAGGAACCCCATATGTAATATCTCTCAGGGGGAAGTGGCTGCCTCCCCAGTTCACCAGCTGCTTATGGACAGTTAGATAACGAACCAGGAGCAGGACAATTTGTCAAGACCTAGTCCCTTGAGTTTATGCAGAAGCAATTAATGATTTACTAGGTCAAATACCTTAGTCAGGTCTATAAAGACAGCACCAGTAAATTTGCCAGTATGCTGGCTTCAAGAAGGTCCACTGTGAGCAATACTAGGGCTGTGTCCATGCCATGTTTTTTTCTGAAAGCCGTGTTGGGTATCAGCGACTAGAGAGTGGGTTTCAAATTGTAGAACTGGAGCTGGTAATAGACCTTTCTTTCTAGGATTGTGGATAAGGTGCCAAGAATGGAGATAAGCTGGTAATGTTCTACCGGTTCCTTAGCACCCCTTATATGTGTGGGAACTATGTGGGCCACTTTCCACATGATAGGTAAGTCACTGCAGTAGGGACATATTAAAAAGTGCTGTAATGGGGACAGCAAGAATATGGGCTCCAAGTTTAAGCAGCCTGGGTCCTAGTTTGTCATGGCCTGCAGACCCTTCCCCTTTCATTCTCAGTAGTTGAACTTGTATCTTCTGTTGAGAAGACAGCTTGAAGTGGAATTCAGGCCAGGATAGTGAAGGGTTGGCTGGACCTGATGGAGAGGGACCCAAGGGAGGGCTATCAAGCTGTATCTTAAACAGTGTTAGATCATTAAAAAGCGGTTGAAAGTGCAGGCTGCTAGGGTGGGGTCACTGGCAGAATTGGTTTTGTATGGTATGTCCTGGGGTCAACTCACCTTGCCTTTGAGAAGGTTGTTTATCTGAGATCTGATTAGAGATCTTGATTGAAAAGTGGACTTATTCAATAATAGGGGAACTGCTATGGAAGCTAAACTAGCGAGGTTCTCATCGGATCTCCAGAATACTGTGGAGTCTGTCTGGAGAAATTCTACCTCTGTTTCTGACCCACTATCTAAAAATAATGTGCTATGTCTTAGGGTGAAGCACCTTGAGAATGGAGCACATCAAACAAATGTGCAGTTACTAGGAGTCACTGAAACAACAGAAGGAGATGATTTCATTCTCTTTGTCACCAATCTGCTGAAGGACTTGTTGAATTATGACATGTCAGGCTGTATCTTCAAAATGGACAGGATTACCCCTAGACACCAACAAATAAGTATGGAGCAATCACACACTCTCCTGTTAGTCACCAGCGGACCACATGTTTGAAATGGCATCTTGCAGAATGCAAGAAATATGGAGTAACTAACACTGGAGGACGGCACCCACATCCACCTCTTTCCAAACTTGAGTTCCTTGAACAGACAGCGAAGGAAAGGTTGTTTTTTTTTTTTGGGATCCCCCTCCACTCCCCGAAGGGAACTCAGACCATGCCTGCACACTGTCCCCCCATGCCCAGGCTTACCCCCCCTGGGCAGGCCACTGGGCGGGTGCCCCCTCTCCACAGTCACTGGTAGCTTACCCTGGCTTATCTCCCAGGGTGGGGCCACGGGAGACACTCGTGGCAGTGGGGATGGTGGTGGAACAAGTCATCATGCCTGGGGGACCGGTAATTTTTTTTGGTTTTGTGGCAGTCTGGGGGTGGGGATGTGCAGTGATGACCAGTGTCTGCCCCGCCCCTGGCGTTCGGCATGTGGTACCTAGCCACCACCAGAGGTCTGCACTGCCCCAGACACTCTTCTCCCCCTTGGAAGGAGAGCAGTCCTTAGGATGCTCAATCCTTTCCTCCCAGCCATCCCTCTGACTTCTGGGTCCGTTTCTGGACCCAGGTTTTTTTTTTTTGTTGTTAGTTATTTAACCAGGACTAGCATACTAAGCTGAAAGCTTCTTTACAGGTGCGACCTGGGAGCACAAGGAAGTTAAGTGACTTGCTCAGGGTCACACAGTATACAAGTGGAAGCTGTGGGGTTCAAACCCAGGTCTGGTCTGCTGGATGTCACCAGATTTGCAGCTCAGAGCCTTAAACCACTGCCTTTCTGTCGCGTCCTTGTCCTTGTCCTTGTCGGCGTCACAAGCAGAAATTGAACTGCTGTGCTGGCAGGCTGGCGAGAAGAAAACATTTTGATGCTGTCACTCAGAGCTCTGTACTTTTGGCCTGAAACATGAACTTCAGCTACCTGCCTGGCTATGTTTAACTTATGCTGGGAAAACTTAAATATTCACTGATTCTAGGTATGTGGGTAAGCATGTAGAGATCATGAGAAAAGACTTTGCATCTAGCCAAATCAGAGGGAAAAGACTGATGAATAAAATGAGTTTTCACAATTTTAGTGTGAAAGTTTAAATGCTACCATTCCTGTGCAGTATTCTTAAAGGGGAAAGAGGCATTTCCCAGGCCACTCAAATTCTAAAAGCCCATGAAAAGATTTTTCAAATGAACTATTGGACTTACATGTAGGTGTCATGTATCCAGAACTCTAAATATCAAAATAATCTTAAATTAAATTATGGCAGCTGCCATTTCATGGAAGCTTGAGACAGAAAGTGATGTCACAGAGGGGTAAGTTGTATGTTTTTGATTACAGCTTGACCATCAGTGACATCATCTTCTGATCAAGATTCCATGAAATGGCTGCTACCTCAATTTAATTTACAGATTTTTATTTTAGGTCTCTTGACACCTACAGGGAAACACAATACCTCACTTGAAAGATCCTTTCATAGGCTTTCAGACTTGAGTGACCTCAGCAGTGTTTCTTTCCCCTTTAATATGGTTATGTTTCTTTAGCAATGCTGACTCTGGCTGGGGGAGAGAATGAGAGTTAAAGGAGATAGGAAATGATTTTTGCATATTTAACTGCCTTCCGTCTTCCATCCATGCCATTTACTGTATGTATTCTGATATGCTTGATGATTTTTTGATAAATAAAATAATGTAGCTTTTGAGGGTCCCTCAGATTTACATAGAGTTCCACTCTTCTCACCAGCTACTGCTCTTGATTTTCATATCTCTAAGACATTCTATGACATCACAGACTCCCATTCCATGCCATTCATCTGAATGGTCTGAAAAGGAGTTTGTGATGTCATAGAATGTTCAGGCAGTACAAAAAGAGACAGCAGCAACTGCTGAGCAGAGAGGGAATCAGTGTAGTTACAAAAGCAAGAAAACTAGATTATTAATTTGACAGAAAAGGGTCAAAAGTATATCAGGTTACTGGGTATCCAATAAAAGAACAACTGGAGGGCATCTAGAGGTGTAAAACCCCATTTTCTATCACCTTTAAACACTGTGGTGTTGATATGGGGTGAGAGAACTATGCAATTTAGATTATAATTGATGATTAGTTTCCCATGGTGGTGGCCATTGGTGCAAGTGTAGCAGCAGGTGACAAGGTGGCCACCAACATGAGGCGGGCAGATCGGGTGACATACTTGAGAGTTCTCTACACACATTTTGAGTCTTTACCTCCCCAGACAGCAGAGATCTAGTTTCAGTATTTATTAACGTTTCAGTGTTGTACACCTGTTAGACAAGGACTGCTCTTTCATTTTTTTGCTGTTTATAATATAGTTGAAATTAGATATTCTAGCTGGCCTGGTGGCGCTGAGGTCTGAGGTGCTGGATGCCTTACCTTGTGCCGTGCCGGTGGCCCAGATTTGGGAATGACCTCGGGTCACTGAGGAGCTGGCAGTGGGGGAGGGAGTGGGACTGAGTGGCTGAAAGGCGGCTCTCCCCTCCTGGGGTGGTTGTCCCCCCCCCAGTTCCACTCCCATCGGGTGGAGGTCCGATGGGAAGTGTAGGTGGGAGGGGTGGTGATGACTGCCAGGGGTGGGGCAGAAAGGGCCGAGCTGGTACCCGGCGTGTGTGTGCACCTCCATGCGCATGCACGCATGCACTTGTTTGCCAGAGTCATGGGGTCCAGGAAGCAAAAAGGGAAAAAACGCAAAATCTACTAATGAAAAAAAATATATATATATATATATATATATATTTCGATATTCTAAGCATGCAGAATGTTAAGCCATGATCTTGCTGCAACACACCTCTGCTAGTTGTGAGATATGTGTGGATTGTTTTGCAGCTGTTTTTAACTTGTTTATTTTGCAATGTATAGATTTAAACATTGAGTTGGATTATCCTCTTGAAGACTAGACTTGTATCTCTTTGAAATTTTATCTTTTCAGGTTGTGGGCTTAAAAAAGTCACGTACAGTGACATGCATAGTGCAGTAGCTCTATTAAGACTCTTTTTGGACTATGAATTACTGGATGCCGTCAATCGCTTATGCTGCAAGGGTTCATCTTTAAAATCAGTGGAAATTATATTAAGTGTTAATTGGTGTACCCTCCTGATGCTGTAACTCAGGCAGCGGAATCATGACATATGCTAGTGTAACATTACTGCCTTTGCATTTCTGTACTGCACAACAAGCTTTCATATATATGTTGTTCATATGTTAAATGAATGAACACAAAATGAAAAGAAAAGTGTAAAACTGCAGGCTGCCCTGATGGCCTAGTGGGTAGGGTGCGCCCCTTCCACTTGGTGGCTGCGAGGTCACTCTGGAGTTCCCCCGGCCCCAGCCAGGAGCAGCAAAGGCTGGAGAAGCAGTCTGATGAATGCTACCTCCTCTCTGAGTGGGGCTCCTGTAGTCTCTACATAGTGACTGCCCAGGGGGATACGGAGCTGTTCCTCATGGCACCAGGCTTAATTCTGTCTTCATCTGGGACATCGGGTTGGTAGGAGGGTGCAGACTTGTGGGAGGACGTGGGAGTGCAGACACCAGGCCCCAGCTGTGACATGCAGTGCGGTCATAGCAGCATGGAGGGTGTTCTTCAGCAGTAACAGATGCTGCCTCTCTAGGCGATTTGGTGCTATGAGCAACAGTGGTCCCATAAGAGAAGCACTTCTGGCATGCCTGCTCAGTGCTATAGAGTCACTGTGATGAGATTGGGGAGCTGAGCGTCATGGGTTCCAGCCTGCATTAACCCTGCATTGGATGGACTGGCCTTAGGCCATGACGGTATCCCCTTGAGGGCCTGTAAGCCAAGAAGGAGTGGGTGGGACTAGGGGAGAAGACAGAGGTATCACACAGATTGACATAAAAAGAGTAAAAAACAGTAGCATGTGATGCGTGGTCTGTTACTTCCCTTATCCTCTGTACCACTTAAAGGTGGCTGATCACACAGAGGCCCCAAACTAGTGTTTTTTCATCCAACTGTTTGCCCATCTATCTCCACTTACCCCTGCATTTGGGCCCTGGCTCAGGAGCCCCAGTCTTATCTGCCGCTCCCCTGGCCATTGGGCTGGCCAGGATCCACACAGTGTGGAACCTGAGAGTCCCAAGGGCTGTCACCGATGGTAATGGGGGATGTATTTTTTTCCTGGTTTTCTCTCCTTAACTCCCTGGGACCTCAGTGACATGGTCATGCATGTGAGCAGAAGTGCGCATGTGCACTGGAAATGGTGACCCCGTTCCACCCACCCAGCCTAGCGCCAGCCTCCCATTTGCCCGATGCTACCACTGAGTCGCGACTCAGTGGCAGCTAAGTGCCAAGAAGGCTTGCCTCCCTAATCCAGGATTGAAGAGCTGCCAAGCAGCCGCTTGATCCTCTCCCAGCCTCCCCCCTGACGACCTCAGCTCATTCCCAAACCCAGGTCACCGACATGGGAAAGGTAAGGTGCTCAAGGCACTTCAACCCTCTGCACCACAGGGCCAGCTGCTAACCAGTGTTTTAAAGGTTATGTTTTAGAAGTTGTCCAGGTAATACAGCGAAAGCATTTCCGCTCACTACTCGGGTGACCTGGGTTTGGGAACAGACCCAGGTTTCCGGAGGCTGGCTGGGTAAGACAGGATGAGCATCCTATGGGGCAGCTCTACTCCCTCAGGAAGGCAGGATCGCATCCTCTGCTGTTCTTCTGCCACCTGGTGGAAGACAGCTAGGAATGCAGTGAGACCCACATTGGGGAGGGGCTGCTATAGGGTGATAAAAGAATACCTGCGTCTCAGTGTGCTTGTGTGCATGCATTATTCTACAGCAACCCACAGAGAGGTGAAAATGTAGTAAAAAATCCCAACCAGCAGGATGAAATCCCACTCCTGCAGGCCCGCACCCCGGACTAAGCACCCCCCCTCCTGTATGTAACTTGACCCTGTTGGGGAAGTTGTTCTTCCCATGGACCCCACCATGGGCACATACATGGGTTTACAGGAGGCTGGGGTAGGTACCTAAGGTGGATGAGACTCGGAGGGGGCGGGTTGGCCTGGTGGGAACAGGTTAGCAGTGAAACGGATAAACACATAGTTAAAAAAAAAGTTAACTACCGGCCCGGTAGCGCAGAGGGTTGAGGCGCTGGTGCCTTACCTTGTGCTGTGCCGGTGACCTGGGTTTGGGAACGACCTCAGATCGCCGAGGTGCCGACTCGGGGGGAGGGTTGGAGTGGGATTAAGCCGCTGCTCTCCCCTCCAAAAGGGGGAGGACTCCCACCTGTCTGTAGTCCCACTCCCACCAGGTGAAGGTCTGCTGGGCGAGTTGGTGGCACAGTGCAGCGACGCAAGTCAGGGGAGGGACAGAAGGGACCACCAGATCCTGGCGTGTGCATGCACCTCCATGCACACACATGCATGTGTATGCCGTGGCCTGGTGGGTGGGAAGAAAACTTAAAAACTGTTAAAGTATATATGAAAAAAAAAGTTATGAACAGTTCAATGAGGACACGAAATATATTGCTCCTCAGGATTTACCACTTTTTTCAAGAATCACCTTTTTATTTATTAAAGCCTTATGTTGTTTTTCACTTGCTGCAGGCACATTTTACAATTAGTTTTCTTTTATTTCATTAATGTTGTAGAAGGGACTTTGGATGAAGATGCTTCTACAGAGCATATGAACATATCGAAATACAGCTGGCGAAAGCACTTCAGGAAAGATTACCTGTAAATCCGAGTTCAATTGGGCTGCACAGAGAAAAACAAGTAAACGTTTTCTGTTTTTGTGAAATTCATGGAAGTGGCATTGTGATCTGCCTCAGGGAATGATATAACCTGCAGAGGCATGCTGCAGAAGATGAATACAGGCAAAATGCAAAACATGCTGGAGGCCTGACACCCACACAGTTTTTCACTGCACAGACTGACTTGTAGGTCATGGAAGCAGAGATGACATCCAAGAGCATGCTTGCAGAGCACAACCTCCCATCAGTCTGGGCAGGTCACATTATGAAGTTTTTGAGAAAGTATTGTGCAAACCCATTAACCTCGTTCACAGTAAAAAGTATGAGCAGTGCAGCAATGAAGACAAGTTGCATTTTCCACGATGTACTTGGTCCAATGTACCAACAGAACATTACTGCTGCTTGCCGAAAAACTCCGTCCTGCATCTTCATAGACCAAAGTACAGACCAGGGAGATGAAACGCTGTCAGTACTCTTGATGGGGTTTTTGTTTTTTTGTTTATGTAGAATGGGAAACATCTATAATACACTTTCTAAGGGAAGAATAGAAGGAAAGGAAGTAGGATCAGAGTTGAGGTGGAGGGGGTGTCGCTGAACGCTTGAAGTACTGGGAACATGATGGAAGACCTGCAGGTGCTGTTAGCTGAGGGGAAGGTGGACATAGCAGGAATGACTGAGACTTGGGCCACATCACATCATGAGTGGGACCTCTCAATCCCTGGATACAAACTATATAGGAGAGACAGGGCGATAGGCAAAGGGGGGGTGGTGGTGGTTTATATCAAGGGGAGTATAACATGTACGAGGGAGGAGATGGAAGAGTGGAGGGTGAAAACACTGTGGAGTCAGTTATCTTCTAATAGAGAGAAAAAAGTGAGGTTGGGGGTGGTCTACAGACCACTCAACCAAGAAGAGGAAAAGGACAGGGAGTGGAGTTCGCAATTGTTGGAAGCTACAGGGAAGTGAGAGATGGTTGTGGTGGGGGACTTTTACCTGCCCAAGGTGGACTAGAGCATACCATCCACATCCTCTGCCAGGAGTCAGGTAATCCTAGAAGCATTGCAGAGTGAGTTCCTGACTCAGGGCATCACAGAGCCAACCCGGGAAGGGGCAATCCTTCATCTAGTGCTTACAAATGGGAAGCATGTCCAAGAGATAACAGTCAAGGAGCTCCTAGGTGGTAGTGACCATCACCCAGTGTGGTTTAGGTTGGACATGGGCAGGAAAAACATCCCCACTGAGACCAAAATCCTGGATTTCAGGAGGTCAGACTTCAGGAGGATGGGCATGGCGCTAAAGAGGCACCTGGTGGGCATCAGAGTGGATATGGCAGTGGACCAAAAATGGTCTATCATCAAAGGAGGAATACTGGCTGCCACCGTGGAGTGCGTTAGGCTCAAGGGGGAAGAACTCAGGGGCCAAAGCACCCAGCTGGTTCAACTCTGAAGTGGTGAGGGACAAGAGGTCAGCCTACAAGAAGTACAGAAAGACAGAGAGAGAGAGAGGTGGCTAGGGAAAACTGCCTAAGGTAGTGTGGAAGATCAAGGCACAAAAAGAACTGCAGATAGCTGAGGGACTCAAAAAGAAGGTCTTCTTTTGCTATATAAGCAAAAAAAGGGATAAGAAGGGCAGGAGTGTTAGGATTAGGAAAGGGGAAGAATGGGTAGAGGAGAAGGGGGAAATGGCTAAGGTGTTGAATGAATACGTCTGCTCCGTCTTCACCAGGGAAAATGACAGACTGGTGCCTACAGGGGGGAGAAGGGGGAGCAGAAGGGAGCATGGATGTGGTGATAGAAGAGGATATAGTGAGGGAAGAGCTACTAGCACTGAAGGTGGACAAATCACTGGCCCCAGACAGCATATACCCAAGGGTACTGAGGGAGATGGCAGGGGAGCTTGTGGGGCTGATGGTGGGCCTGTTCAGTAGTTCCCTGGAGTGGGGCATGGTACAGCAGAATTGAGGAACAGCACATGTGGTGCTGCTCCATAAGAGCAGTCCCAGGATGACTTGGGGAAATACAGACCGGTCAGTCTGAACTTAATTGTGTGCAAGCTTATGAAGACCATACTTAAAGAAAGGTTGGTAGAGTATCTAGAGGAGGAGAATAGTCTCCAGGATGAGAGGCAGCACAGGTTTGTGCGAGGAAGATTGTATCAAATGAATCTAATTGACTTCTATGACTGGGTCACTAAGGCAGTAGATGGGCCAGGCAGTGGACAGCCTTTATCTGGAGGGCAACAATAATGGCCACAACAGAGTTAGGATGGTGCAACCAGAAAAGGACAGTGCAAACAAGAAAAGTCTGGTGCTACTCACTGGCTGTAGGAAACAAGACAACCACCAACCTGCAGTTGCAATTTGTATTTTATTTCCAAAAGGGTGCACAGCAGTGTATATCTAAACAGGCAGAGTGGGAGGAATGTGCAAACGTCTCAATGTTTTGAGCCCTTGCTCTTGGATCAGAGACTGGAGAACAGCTCAAAGGAGCCACCTTTTTTTTTCCATAGTGCTTTTTGCTCCCCCCTTACCACCTGTGTCTTTCTTGGCAACGAAGGAGACATGCATTTTTTCTGGTTTTCTCCCCATTACCCCGGGACCCCAGAACACAGTCGTGCATGCGTGTGGAGGCACTCATGCGTTCTGCGGCTCCAGTGATGGCCCCTTCCCACCACCCGGCCTAATGGCAGGGTTCCCTTGTGGCTTGGCACTACCACCTAACCTCCAATGGGTGGCAGCCAAGAGCCGGGGACTCTCATGTCCCACCCCGAAGAGGAGAACTGCTTTATGGCATCTCAATCCTACTCCGCTCCCTCCCCCCCGGCTGACCCCTGGCAGTCCGAGCTCGCTCCTGAACTTGGGTCACCAGTGTGGTGCGAGGTGTGGCGTCCAGCACCTCAACCCTCAGCACCACTGGGCCAGCAAAGGATCCACCTTTTATAGTCGTTAATCCTTAAAGCTACAGAGCTGTTCCCAGGAACTACTCCAAAAAGTGGAAAATGTGTAAAAGTGACACTCAGAAACATGATATAAACACTAAATATTACCAAAGTTGTTATCTGCTATCATGGCACATCAAAATACATCTCTATATTGATGATTACTTGTACTAGCCCAACATGGTTTTTGCTAGTGACCGTGTCAAATTACATTGCAGAAACATGTTAAAGACACTGACTACTGCCATAATTGATATCAAGAAGCACCATACAACAAGTTGATTCAGAAAATGGATTATTGCTTGATTATACTGTACTAGCCAAAAATGTTTTTTACTAGCCACATTGTCAATTACCATGGCAAAAATAAAAATTCAATAACAAAAGGTGTAGAGTGCATAACAATGTGACAAAGAACACGCACATGGCAATCAGCGAAGTGGATTTGATGCTACCTTACGATTACGTTACAAAGAGCTTGTGTAAAAGTTAACCACAGCTATCTAAACTTCCAACTGGTAGGAATACTTGTCAGTTACATATGATGATACACGCTTCATGATTGCTAAGTTTCACTTAAAATATTACACTAATGAGAACCCATGTAAACCTGGCACACACAGTTCCCATTATAGGTTAATGTTATACCAATACAGACAATTTCAAGCAAAGAATTTCTGTTACTAAAGCCACCATCAGGAAAACAACTGTGACTTATAGAGCTGCTGTGATTTCAACAAGGTCACTGAGACCAGGGGCCAAGAGGGAACTCAATTTAAAGATCCAAGAGGCCTCTCTTTGTACTAGGAGCGTGTCAAGATCTCTTCCTCTGGGCCCTAACGTGGATTTTTCTGTCCCTAGGAAGGACCAGTCATATCTTGAACCCACTTGAGACTATATCATTCACATGTGCAGCCAGGGCCGATTCTTCATTTTTGTGTAGAATGGCCCTCGTATGTACTCCAAACCTTTCTTTCAGCTTCCATTTGGTGCGACCAACATAGTATGCCTTACATGTGCAACTGGCCAAACAAACCACATGTGTTTTGTGTGGTGTCACAGTTCATAAATTATTTGATGTCAATGTTTACACCACTCACTGGATATGGAAAATGGTTTACAACTGTGAGTACATTACAGTACTTGCAACGTCCACACCTGAATGTTCCTGGGGGCAGTACTGGCAATCATGTTGTCTGTTGTGGTGTTGGCTATAAACTATGTGTAACATAATCCCCAGTGTTTTTGGGGCACCTGTAAACCATGTGGGGTGGCTGTGACACATGTTGCTGCAGTTTTGGTTCAGTTGTAAAATCGCCCAGTGTTTTCTAAGGATTTTCTCAAATTCCCCTGCCCTAATGTTGTAGGTGGTGACAACATTGAGTCTACTGGGACGTTCTCCAGTACTAGGTCTGACTTTAGGTATGAGAAGGGAATCCCTATCTGTTTCTGTTGCCCTCTCATAAGCTCTTGTAATGTCATCAGTGGCATACTCTCTGTGTGAACTTCTCCTGCAACTCATGCTCTTACATGAAAGCTTTCTTCAGAGCTGAAGTTGCGTCTAACCCTCAGAAACTAGTTTGTGGGTATATTTTTCACTGTATAGCGTAGATGACAAGAACTAGCCAATAGAACTATGTATCTGTCTATGGGTTGTCTGAATAATTTGTTTATTTAATTTTGGTAACTGGGTAAGCCCACTGAGACCATGACAGTCCTTTTTTCAGGGGCGACCCGGGGTTAATTACAGGTAAAACAGTCCATAATGTTACACGATAATTACAGTTTGACATTTCATAAGTTAGCACAGTTTTCAACAGACAATTATTATGCAGTGGGCATCGCATGGCGTGCACCAGTCCATTGCAGTGTGTACATTATAACTTCTAGTAAACAGACAGTTTCCAACACACAACACAGGTAAACAACTTAGGTGACATTCATGGTTACAGACAAAAAAATTGTAGTAGGGAAGTACAGGTCGCAGAAGAGGGTCCAGTTCTCAATGGTAGCAAGTGCATTGGTTTAGCTCTAACAGGTGAGCCTTAAGTCCCTTTTTGAACCCCCGAGGGAATTGCATGTCTGTACATTTGCTGGGAGAGCATTCCAGAGGGGTGGGATGTTGGCTGAGAATGACCTGTGTCCCTGGGATGAACTGACTTTGGGCACAGTGAGGAATAGAAGGCTCGAGGATTTAAGGGGCCTGCTGTTTTGTTTGGTCCTTAAAGTGTGGGCTAGACTTGGTGGTGCATGGATCTACCTAAGTTTGTAAGCTAAGCATAACGATAGGTACTCAAGGCCCCTTTCAGTGGAGGCCAAGACAGGGCTTGGAGCACCTCGCAGTGGTGCTCCCTTGACTGAGCCCCCATGGCAAAGTGACACACCCTGTGATAGAGGGTACTAAGTTTTTGCATCTCTCCACCTTTTGCTGTGAATAACACTGGTGACCCATACAGCAGGGTGGGTAGTAGGGTTCCATTAGCAATCCTTAGCTGGGAGTTGAGTGAGGAAGGGGCTAAGGTGGTACAGTAGTCCAAGCTTCTGGTTCACTGTCTTAGTCAACAATTCGACATGTGTCCTGAAAGTGCAATTCTGGTCAAAGGTAATGCCTAAGTACTTTATTGTATCTACATAGAAACATAGACTTTGACAGCAGATAAGGACCACTTGGCCCACCCAGTCTGCCCATTTCCCTACCTACTGGTTAAGCTGCAGATTCTAGTTAACCAACAGCCTACTTCCTGCAACCCCCAACTATAATTGCCTTGTGTCTGTCCCATGCATGTTTGAATTCCCCCACTGTTTTAGACCCAATGACCTCCTCAGGAAGGCTGTTCCATGTATCCACCACTCTCTCCGTGAAAAAAATTTCCTCACATTACCCCTGAGCCGTCCCCCCTCTATCTTTAAATTGTGCCCCCTTGTTCTTACACATCTCTTTTTCTGAAAGATGCTAGCCTCCTGGACTTTGTTGATTCCCTTGAGGTACTGGAACATTTCTATCATGTCCCCCTGTCCCTCCTTTCATCAAGAGTATGCATATTAAGCTCTCTCAGTCTCTCTTCATATGGTTTCTGCTGCAGACCCTGCACCATTTTAGTTGCCCTCCTCTGGACTGCTTCCATTCTGTCTATGTCCTCATGTAGATGAGGTCTCCAAAACTGCATGCAGTACTCCAGACGGGGTCTCACCAACTGTCTGTACAGAAGGATAACAACTTCCCTTTTTCTACTTGTGATGCCCCCTCCTATGCATCCCAGTATCCCCCTGGCTCTCCTTACTGACTTTTCACATTGCTTACCCACCTTTAGGTCATCTGATATGACTACCCCCAGGTCCCTTTCCATTTTTGTTGTTGTTAGTATCTCCCATGTTATTGTGTACTCTTCTCCTGGGTTTTTGTTTCCCAGGTGCATTACTTTGCACTTCTTTGTATTGAATCTAAGTTGCCACATGTCTGACCATTCCTCCAACCTTGCCAAGTCCCTTCTCATCTTTTCCACCCCCCATTGTGTATCAACTCTGTTACAGATCTTTGTGTCATCTGCAAAGAGGCATACTTTTCCTCCAGACCTCTGCAATGTCACCTATAAAGATGTTAAAGAGGACTGGACCCAGTACTGAGCCCTGAGGTACTCCACTAGTAACCCCTTTCTTCGAATGTGTTCCATTCACTATTACCTTCTGTGTCCTGTTGTGCAGCCAGTTTGCTACTCAGGCTACCACCCTGGGATCCACTCCCAGGCTGGCTAACTTGATTATTAATCTTTTGTGCGGGACTGTGTCAAATGCCTTGCTAAAGTCTAGGTAGGCCATATCCACAGCCCCTCCCTGGTCTATTACTTTGGTCACCCAATCGAAGAAATCAATTAGAATCGTCTGACATTACCTTCCTGCTGTAAATCCATGCTGCTTTGGGTCCTGTGCCCCGCTGGCCTCTAGGTACTCAACAATTCTTTCTTTCAGAATTGATTCCATCATTTTCCCTACCACTGAGGTCAAACTTACAGGTCTGTAGTTTCCTGCTTCTGCTTTGCTCCCACTTTTGTGAAGGGGAATCACATCTGCCCTCCTCCAGTCCTCAGGTACCACCCCATCCTGCCATGATCTGTTAAAAAGCGTGGTCAGTGGTGTCACTAGGTCCTCCTTAGTTCTTTTTAGGATTCTGGGTGAATCCCATCAGGCCCATTGCTTTGTCCACCTTGAGTTTTAGGGTTCTTCAGGACTCTTTCTTCTGTGAATGGGCTGGTGTCAACCCCCCTACCCAGAGTGCTTCTATTGTCTGGTTTAGGTAACTCCTCCTCATCTTCTTTTGTGAATACTGAGCAAAAGTATTCATTCAGAATCTCTGCCTTTTCACTGTCCCCCTCTGCCCACCTCCCCTCTCCTTTATTAATCTTCACTATCCCTCCCTTAACCTTTCTGTGCTCCCTAAGGTACCTATAAAAGGTTTTATCCTCCTTCTTAACTGAGTTGGCTATTTTTTCTTCGGTTTGGGCCTTTGCTAGTCTGACTGCCTTCCCCACTTCTTTCTGCTTTAATTGATACAGTTCCCTGTCATGCTCCTTCTGTGATTCCTTATACTTTATGAATGCAGCCTTTTTCTCCTTAACCTTCCCTGCCACCTCGTTTGAAAACCATAGTGGTTTTTTACTCCGCTTTGTTTTCTTTATTTGCTTCACACAAAGGCTTGTTGCCGCTATGATGGCAGTTTTGATTTTTCTCCATTGTTCTTCCACCCCTCCTTTTTGGTCATTTGCTAGTGCATTTTTCAGGTATTCACCCATTTTGCCAAAGTCAGCTCTTCTAAAGTCCAGTATCCTTGTTTTTGTATGGCTTATCTCCATGGTTGTGCTCATTGTGAAGCACACTGTGCAGTGGTCGCTTGTTCCCAATGTCTACTGACTTCTAAATTTGTGATCCTCTCTCCATTTGAGAGTACCAGGTCTAATATTGCTCCCTTCTGAGTGGGTTCCAACACAAGCTGTCTAGGTCTGTCTCTGCAGGCATCGAGAATGACCCTGTTTTGATCGTGGCTGCAGTACCTGTTATCCAGTTAACATCTGGCATATTCAGGTCCCCCATCAACAGTATCTCCCCTTTTTCAGCCATTTTGAGAATGTTCTCTATCATTTTATTGTCCATTTCCTCCCCTTGAGACGGGGGTCTGTATACAACCCCTGTGCGGATTGTGATGCCATTCCCTGTCTCCAAGGTGACCCAGAGTGCCTCTTGTCCTCCCCCTTACTTTTTAGTTCTGTAGCTTTGATCCCTTTCCTTATGTATAGAGCTACTCCACCTCCTCTTTTACCTTCCCTGTCCTTTCGGTAGATTGTGTACCCTGGTATGTTGACATCCCAGTCATGGTTGTCAGTGTACCATGTTTCCGTGACTGCCACAATATCCAACTGTTCATCTTCCATCAGGGTTACTAGCTCAGGGAGCTTGTTTCTCAGACTACGGGCATTGGTACTCATTGCCCTCCATTTAATGTTGGCTTTAACCTTTTTTCCCCCATCCCTGGTCTTACTGTCCTTGTCTATTTTTCCATTTACCACTGTCCTGCCCTGTGTTGAGCTTTGTACCTCAGTGTTTACCTTACGACCTGCCATGTTTTGTGGTACAACCTCGATCATTGTGCCATTCGAAAGGCTTGGAGTTAGAAGTGAGGCTCTGACTGGACCCAGGCTTGTTGAGTCAAATAGAACAGCCTTAGTTTTTTTACTGTTGAGCACTAGTCTGTTTCTTGCCAGCCAACCCTCTAGAGGTTGCAGGTCACTAGTCAAAGAATTGTTGAGGGAGCTCAGGTCCTTGGAGGACCTGTAGAGCACCACATCATCTGCATATAGGAATATGTTCTCCTCCTCACAGTAATTTGGCATGTTGTTTATGAAAATCAAGAATAGTAAGGGCCCCAGGATGGATCCCTGGGGAACCCCGTTGAGAATTGGGCCTTTTTCAGATTGGGCACCTTGCCATCTGACAAATTGGGATCTCCCCTGAAGGTAGTCAGCAAATCACCGAACTGTCAGACAGTCATGGCCTGTGAGTTTGAGTTTTGGTAGGAGCAGCTGATGGTCCACCAGTTCGAAGGCGTTGGTGAGGTCTATGAAGACTGATCCAGTGTAAAGGCCTTTGTCAAGAGCTGTGAAGAGATGATCGGTGAGGCAGATGAGGGCAGTGTCTGTGCCATGTTTTTATTTCTAAAACCATGTTGTCTAGGTCATGCCTAGTTGTCATTGAAAAGTTGCCCGGTAGCGTGTTATGCTGGTCGTTACTGAGGCGGTACCTCGGTATGGCACTTGTGGTTAAGGCTAATGCGGTTTTACATGCAGCATTACAGAAGCTCTTTAATGCACTTTCTCCCTTGGCCACAAGATGGCAATCATTATTCGTTATAGAGAGCTTGCTGTCCTGGGGTGTCATTTTGCTGTCCTTGTAACCAAATAGAGTTATTCACCAGCAGATGGCACTGTAAAAAAAAAAAAAAAGCACTTTCCCCTGATTGTTTATTGATCCTCCCTTCCCGATTCCAGATGTCACCCCACTAGTTAATTAAAAAAACACTTTCTCTGGTTGTCTGTGCCCCCCCATGTCACCCCAGTAGCTAAGTAATAAAAAAAAATCTCTGGTTGTCTATCCCTTTCCCAGAACCCCGATGTCACTCCACTAGTTAAGTAATTAAAAAAAAATACTTACACTTTCTCTGGTTGCCTATTGGTCCCTGATCCCTGATGTTGCCCCACTAGTCGAGTTGCCTTTCGATCACCCATAGTACTACGTGCTAAAATGTATTTCTGTTGTAATTTTTGTCCTCAACTTATTAAAATTTCATCCATGACCAAATAGGTACATGACTGAGAATGAAAATCGGCATTGTTCCACAGTATGTCAAAATCATGGTATGTACTGAGTGGCCTAAGTCAGAATACATATAAAAAAAAATTTTAATAACTGAAGACAAATCAGTCTATCTCGATCCTGATCTGTTGGCAAAATCATCCTGAATGCGGTTTTAGTAGAAATCTGGTGATGCTTACTTATTACTACCATCAGTCTCCTGATTGATGACACACTTAGTCGTAATGGCAATACATCCTTGTGGTTGTCATGGGTTTGAATCCTGCACATTCCTAACTGCTGTCATCCTGTTAAGTAAGATTTTGTTTTTCAAGGGGGCCATGCATACAAAAATTAATGTTTGCAGATTCAAACTGCTTGATTTTATCTTTGCACTTGACCCATAATGTTGCTGTCAATCAAAAGTACGTTAATTTTTAACAGAGTCATAGACAGTCCTAAGGTCTGCTCAGTGATATAGTTGAGGTGCCTATCAATCCTCAAATGGACATCAACAGAGGATTTAATTTATGTATCTTTTCACACTATCTTTCTTCTAACATGTTCCCTACACCTCACTGTCTACTATTTAAAAAAATAACTAATTGTCAAACTCCATCTCAGCTAATGTCATTGCTGTAAGAATATCCTTGAGAGCAAGTGACATCTTACTCTGTCTCCGAAGTTTTTTTGTGTTTGTTTGATTGGTGATCATTTTTTTTGCGGGAGGGGGGTCTTGCTCATATTCCCCCGTTTTGTAGTGTGAGCTAATGGAAATCAACCCTCGGTCTGCTGTGTGTAACAAGTTATATCACAGCTGGATACTCTAACCTCATTTGGCTGTGCTGAGAGTACATTTAATTGTGAATAGTAGTACAGTATCAGCAAATTCATTGCAGATCACTCGTAAAGTTTGTTTTATTTTTTTAGTTAGTCATTGTGCAGTAGCACTGCATCCATTCTTTGTCAACAAATTTCATTTTCAAAATACTGTACATGGACACCCCAAAGATCTGATACCACCACTTTAATCTGCTAATCGTATTATAATCCCCTCCCTGTTCCCGTTATTGCTCATATTCGCTGTTAGAAAAGATGCAGATATGAGGCTGTTCCTATTTATTTGGGTTGGAATGGTGGTGGTGGCATGTGTGTGTGTGTGGGGGTTGAGTTGTGTTTTATTGGTAGGTTTCAGCTGTCCTGCTTCCAAAAGGGTTCCATGAAAGGGGATTGAAAACTGCAATGGAGGGAGAGAGGGTTGCTGGTGGCTGAGGGCATCCGACTAGATCGATATTCCACAGTATTTATTTAAGATTTTTAACATTGTGGGTATGTCTGTCCCCATAGTGAAGAGTTGTATAGTAACTTATAAAAACACAGAAACTTTTCCGCTTCGAGTACTCCTGACTAAAGATTAATAAATTAGCCACAGCGGCTGTTACCTAATATTATGAACTTCAATTTGCTGTATATGTTTAGACTGTTTTGCACACCACGATGTCTGATGCAGTCAAGAGACAACATCATATGAGTACGGTGGTATAGTTACTGTCACCAAGCATAATCTGAAGCCATGGTGACGTAATTTCCACATCTTCTTCATTGTAGATTTCTAGACTGCTGACAAATATTTACACGATGCATTTACAGTACATGGTGCTGATTAATGTGCAGCGGTTTTAATCAGGGCAGCAGTGGATAAGCCATGTAGTGCACACATCAGTTAGTCACTGTTTGCAGCAACCAATAACATACCTGTACGTGAGATGTCAGTGAGATAGCTTCACATAAACTTTTCTTTCAGGCATACATTGAGGCTGTGATCATTATGCTGACCAGGTTAACTGTGTCTGACTCATCAATTTTTTTCTTGCTACAGTCAGACAGCCTGCCAATTTCTTTCTGTTTTGGACAGGTTGACTTCTTGCAGCATTGCTCCCTCACCCACTTTTTCTCTAAAAACGAACCACCTCTCTGACACGCAGTGCTTGCTCATGAGAGCTAATCATGAGCGAGCAAAGTGCATGTAGAAAACGTCTGACATCAGGCACCGTCTCGCGGACATTCTGTATAAACAAATACCACTGAGAGACGGTAAATAAGCGGACCACTACATAGCCCCAAAAACAATAAAAAAAAACAAACAAAGACTGCATTTAAAATAATGCATACAGTACATGACACAAGGTCTTAAAATTGGACTGCAGGCTGGTTCCAACAAATACAGTGCCATTTGTGACTATGAACATTATTTTAAATGCAGTCGGTGTCAAACAGTGTCCCTTTAAAATGTTTTCTGCAGGAGACACCTAATAATCAGATAAAAGCCCCCCTTGTAAAATACCGTCTCCTATAAAATCGCAAAAGTGAAGTACCGCTACAGTAAATAATAATTACACTGTCATGTACATGGCATTAAAAGGGTGGCGTCATGCTTGGTCAGTGATTGCATTTACATACTGTATATACTAAACTGTAATACTGATTTATAAAAGCATCAGCACTGTCCTAATAATATTTGGGGGATGTGTATTAGAGAAAGAATGGAGAAAGAGTGAGGTGCAGCCCCAGTGCTGCATAAGTTACTGAAAATTTAAAACATCTTTGGTGATGGCCACTATACTTTGAGAGCCCAAGACTGAATGACTATTTCAATCTGTCTGTCCTCATTTCTGGAACATTAATGAATGCTATGCAGACACACACTAAAGTGGTGGTGGTGGTGGGGGGGAGATAAAGGAGAAAGGCTTCAGGGGCAATAACTCTTTATAGTCATTATTTGTTTTTTTTTTGTTAGTTGTTTAACCAGGACTAGCACACTAAGCTGAAAGCTTTTTTACAGGTGCGACCTGGGAGCACAGGGAAGTTAAGTGGCTTGCTCAGGGTCACAAAGTCTGCAAGTGGAAGGTGTGGGGTTCAAACCTAGGTCTGGTCTGCTGGATATCACCAGATTTGCAGCTCAGAGCCTTAAACCACTGTGTTAAACTGCCTCCCTAATTATTGTTTTATAAAGCAGAGGAGCACTGATTACAGAAGAGCCCTGGTAAATCAGTACTACAAATTCAGCATCACTGCTGTAACTGGATTAAAAAAACAATCATATCTGCATAAACATTAAGTAGGATCTATGTGCTCCGTAGTATTGCCCTTTATTATTATTTATTATAATGTATTTCTGCTGTTGTTGCTGCTGCTTTCTATCCTACACACACTTGAGGAATGGGAGTGGAAGTGACAAGAATTCACACTTCTCCACTTCACTGCAGCTAGTGTGAGTTAAGCGCAATGGGTTCCTAAGTGGTCATGCTAATGCCATGACACGTCATTGTCAGGAAACAATGGAACTGACGCAACAGGCAGTATGGGGGAAGGGAAACTAGCGTCACAGAAATTTATCAGTAGCAAAAGGCAGTGGTTAAGCATGCTCAGGAGGCAAAGAAAAGGCTGGCCATTGAAACGAGACATGAACAGCACAGTTCTCTTTGTTGGGACTTGTTCAGTGTCACGGAGTATGCAGGTGTGGGCCTCCCTCATAAACTCTCACCTTACTGCAACTCACATTATTCTCTTTTAAAAGATATATACTGGATAAGGAGCATCATTACTTAGTTTGTTAAATTCATTTATACTGTTGGGTCCTACATAAAGAAAATATCCATTTTTCCTAACATTACACTTTATAAATGAGTTTAACAAGATAAGTATCAATGCCCCTTACTGAGTACATATCTGGAAACAAATTAAACAACCCTTTAGTAATATGTCTGATATAATGATGTTGGAAATTGGGACATCTTGGAGGGGACTTGTTACTTTAAATCAGCCCATTCTGAACTTGTACATTGGACTTGTTAGGAATGGGTATGTAGAAAAATGGCAGCATCTCCTGGGCTCAGCCCTGCACCAACCAGGCATATTAAATTTGTATATGCTCTGTCCCAATTGGAGTGGGCAGCTAGAAAAATCAATAAAACAATCAGTCCCTTCCCTACTGAACACAGTGCCTCTCAAAGAGGATGGAAATGAAAAACAAACAAACAAAAATATCAAGAGGGAGCTCATTAACTTGAATTAGCTCCATTTGCATTAGCAACTTGTATCTAATAAGAGCGCATATGGAAAAAATATCCAGCCCATCTTGAGCTCAGATGTGCTCCAAGTGGGCACGCTAAATATTTTCAGGCCCTTCATGAGCGCTGCCCTGCTGAGAGCAGGTACATACGGTACTTTACAAACCAAAAGCACTTGCTGTGCTCAGTCCCACTCCAAGAGAACAACAAAGAAAAACTCTGTTAAACCTTCTCCAGTGCTAAAAGGGGGATTACTAAGATGAAACATCCCTTTCTGGGATTTCTCCTTGGACCCACAATCATGGGGCATGTAAAAAAATAACAGCCCATCCTAGTCCTTAGAACTTCTCTGAGCTGACATTTGAAATATTTGCATGACTTTCTGAATGAATGAATGAATAAATGAATGAATGAATGAATAGCATTACTGCCTATCCTAAAACCTGACTGGCTAAGGAATAGCCAATTACATTTTACTATAAGCAGAACTGTCTCATCATTTGGCCAACCACCCAATACTTATGGATGGGGAAGGCTGTCTCTCGGCAATACCAGGCAGTTTTTTTGTTGTCATTTTATTATTTGCTGTGGCACTGGGGTTTGTGACTAGTTAAGTAAGTTAAAAAAATACAGTCTCTGGTTGCCTATCGGTCGCCAGTCCCTAAGGTCGCCCCACTAGTTTAGTAAAAGAAAAAAAAACCTTTCTCTAGTAGCGTAGTGAACCCCCCCCAATCCCTGATGCTGCCCCAAGTGTGCCAGCATTGATCCCTGCACTAGTATTGTTGACTACTACATTGCCAGGCTAACCAAGAAGATGACCTTCGCTTTTTATGGTTGGCTCCTCCGCCATCTATTTTGTTAAAAAGCTACTGCAAATCAAGGAAACCAAGGCACTGGAAGAATAGAGGACTTGTAAAAAATAGTGCTCGTGAGTTTTGGGGCAAATGCAGAAGCAGGAAATAAGACCTTGCATTCCCTTTTGTAAATTAAGCCATGAGACTGTTACAGTACCTTCTTGATTTTATGGGACACTTTATTCATTCCTTCACTTGAAAAAAAAAACCCACCTAATTAAGGAGAACAGGAAGAGGACAGGAAAACAAAACAAATTATCCGAACCTTTGCAAAGTTCACTGTATTCCTGACCAATAAAACATGCCTGTGTGTTTTGTAACCTGTTGTGTTAGTGTTTGATTTTCTTTTTTACTATACAATTATTTAGTTTGAAAATCCTGTTTTCTTTAATGTTCTCACTGCCATCCTAAATTTAGCAGCAGTGATATCTTTCAAACTTATTCCAGGAGTAACAAGAATGAGGATTTTGTCTCATATGCTGTTTATTACTTTGAACAGTGTTCCAGTTCCATACACATACCAGCACCTCCATGGTGGCCACAGCATTACACAGGTACACTTCATTAAATAAGTAGGAGCATGGTCTGAACCTACTGTATAATACTATATTTTATTACTGGGACTGCCAGTGTGGTTGAGTGATGCTGAGAAAATATTAATTTGGTGCCTGTGTTGTTAAACAGTACATGTACTTATTCATTTTTTCAAAGTCCCCTTCCTTTCACCTACCACACATTTCATTGAAACAGAGTAGGACTTTCACATTTTCAAAAAGGTCATAACTCAAAAGCCTTGGAGCTGTCAAACTGACCCGGGTTCACAGAAAGACAGTAGTCAGGGGAAATGAATGGGTGTGTGTTGGGGGGGCGGCACCAACAACACCCCTACAACCTAGCAGCAGTAGCTGCAGCCTGCAATAAGCAATGAATATAGTGAGAGTAATATAGGCATTAAAAAAAAGCCGCCCCCCCAAAAAAAATGCAAGTCTAACTGTCAGTTCCAGAGAATCAAGACTTAGGAAGGGGAGTTTGAGGTGCCGTGAAAAATAAACTAATTAGACTGGACCTCACATTACCAAAAGGAAATTGGTAGGTTTATTTTTATTTCAAGGAAACCACATTTTTTTTCCACATAATAAATTTAACGCCATTCATCCACCCAACCAAAGACAGTCCTGCCCAAATCATGCCTAAATCTGAACTGCAGCTGAAACAGCCAGATGTCAGCCTGACGATATTGACAGTCATTCTTTAACCTACTGAAGTAGTAGAAATTATTTGTTTCCCAGACTGCTGCAATTTAACACAGTTTGGATAACTTAACTAACAAGCATTTGTCAATGCCAAATGTTTGCTTGCTGGCATTAGCAGTGCAAGTGCAGGAGTTAGACAGATGCAGTATAGGAATGACAGTGATGTATTGAACTGACACCAGCTCCACCCCCACCCTGCAGAGATGGACAGGCATTGGGGTGTGCCTTTGGGTCATCACCCGTAACAGTCACGACATTTCACCTCACCCTACCCTGCAGACACTGACAAGTGTTGAGGTGTGCCTTGGGGTGTTTGGGCTTTACACTCACCTCATTCCATAAAGAAATACGCTGAAATGGGTGCAGTATAGGAGAATGGTGTGAACTCTGGGGCTAAAGAGTCCAAGGTGCACCTTGATGCCTGTCACTGGCTGCGGGGGTGGGGTGGGGGTGGAATGGCATGAGCATTACTGTCAACAATCCCAAGTTACACCCCTGACACCTGTCAGTCCCTGCATGGTAGGGCAGACACCTGTCAGACCCTACAGGGTAGGGCGTTATGGTCAGAAACCCTAAGGCCCTGAGCATGTCTTGGTATTTTTACTCTAAGTTTTCAACATGGGCTTTTTGCGACCCCACCACATGAACAGTGACACTATCAGTTTGTTAGCCGAAAGGTGATTTTGCACAGTGACTGCACCATTAACGCCACAGGTGTGAAAACACATTTCCAACATGATGTGAAAAATGACAGCTATACTGATCATGAGGAGGTGTAAAAAAATGGTAATGTTGAAAATCTGGAGCAAAAATATAAAAAAACTGGTGCAGTCACAAGCATGCATAGAAACTGCGCAACACACACCCATAATGCATTTATTTGGGGGATTTGTTTTCACCAGATTTTCAATATAGGCATTTTGGGACCGCCACTCATGAACAGTGCTACTGTGATTTTCTTAATCTGTCCTGAACACTGATTTATCACATCGACTGCGCTATTCTATGCTGGAAGTGCGAAAACACATTTTGGCCAGGATATGAAAAATGACAGCTGTACTGTTCATAAGAATGTGTGGAAAAATGCCAATGTTGAAAATCTGGAGTGAAAATATTACACATTTGTGAAGTTACGAGTGTGCATAGAAACTGTGCAATGCACACTCATAACACAGTCATTTTATGGACTTTTGTGACCAAATGTTCAGCATAGGCATTTTAGGACCTCTGCTCATGAACAATGTCACTGTGATTTTCTTAATCTGTCCTAAACACTGATTTCCCACAGTGACTGCACTATTCTGCGCTGGCAGTGCGAAAACACATTTTGGCCAGGATGTGAAAAATGACAGCTGTACTGTTCATAAGGAGGTGTGAGAAAATTACAATGTTGAAAATCTGGAGTGAAAATATTACAAATTCACGAATTTGCGAGTGTGCATGGAAACTGCACAACGCATGCTCGAAACAGTCATTTTTGGGAATTTTTTCACCAACTTTGCAACACAGGCTTTTTGAGAGCCCACCTCATGAACAGTGACACTGTCGTTTCGTTAATCAGTCCTGAAAGATGATTCTGTGTAGTGACCATGAAATCACCTTTCAGGACTGAATAACCATATGACAGTCACTGAATTCATGAGATGGGATCCCAAGAACCCCATGTTAAAAACTTGGTGCAAAAATTTGAAAGAATTACTGAGATATGCACCAAAGTTGAAAAAAAACAACTATTTATGCTATTATACAGTTTACCGGCATTTCTTCAGTTAGCGGTCGGCTTTGAAGAGTGCAGACGTGTTCCCGCTCCACAGAAGATCGTTACGCCGGCCTCCGGAGATAAGTATGGGGTGAAGGTGTGTAGGGAGGTGGGGTACACAGAGGGTGGGTGCTGGTTGCAGGAGGGGGGCAAGAGAGTCAACAAGGGACTGTTTTCTTTTGTTACAGGTTTTTAATTTTTTTTTTATTTTACATGGATGACGTGGGAATTTTGCCACGCTGGGCTGGGCTCCCAACGTGGCACCTGGAAGTTTGTTTTTTTGGGGAGGGGCACTGGAGCTGATGGGGATTGGGTACCCCCATCGGACATACACTGTGCTTGGGGGGGAATTTGCATGAGCCGAGAGGGATTGGGCACCTCCTCAGCACACAACAAACAGGGGCACGTGCATACAACCACTGGTGGTGACGTGGAGGTAGTTTGCATACTGCTGATGGCAGGGCAGTGTGCAAATTGCCTACATGTTACCACCGCTGATTGTTGCGGTCGTTTGCTTTCAACTGTACACTACTGCAATCTGAACTGCTGTCATAGACGGCTGGGACATTTATTGGTGCGGTGCGGCCGTGCCTGCAAAAACTCTGAGGGCACTGGAAGCGGGGGTGCAACACCTACAAAAACTCATATGGTGGCACTATGTTTCTTGCACATACATGCAAACAAACATAAAAATGAAACTGCAGTATAACATTTGTCATTCTATGTACAAGAACAAAGGCATGTCACCACCTAAAAAAAATAAATAAAACAAGATTGTCACAGTCAGCCAACAGAAGTAACTTCTGCAGCTACTGCTCAGCACTGTGATCTGCACAGACTCAAAGTGAACAAAGAGAATGGAATATCTTTTGAGCGTAGAGTATACAGCATTTATTATTGTTTTGTTTCTCTATTTTATTTCAAAATGCAGTAGCTGAATGGATAGGTATCACTGATACAATGTTTCTGTTATGCATAGCAGTGGCATGTCTGGGGGGGCTTTGTCACAATGTATCCGTACAGTATGTACTGTAGCATATTGTAACAAATCACTCAAACACATAATAAAGACATTGTATCAGTCATAAGAAAAAATTACTCACCACAATAATCTTCTTTCTTCCAAGGGGTCCTTTAGCATCAGTAACTTTTTTGCACTTAGCTGGCTAGGTGCAACTGCCGCCAGCTAAGTGCAACAAAGTTACTGATGCTAAAGGACTCCTGGGGTAAAAACTATTCATTCAGTTACTGCATTTTCAGATAGAGTTCCCCTAGTACAAGGTGCCATGTCAAACTTGCACATTTTATATTTGTTAAACTCAGTATTACATACAGTATGTCAGCTATAGACTGTGATGGACACTTTGGTCTTAACAAGCCAGTAACCCAGAACTTTTCTCTATTTAAAATCATACTCATACTGCAGGAAAAGCAGCCCAAATGAAAAAGTGGAAGCTTTAGATGGAAAGGTGATTCCATTCCAAAATGACAGCTGAACATCTGAAGTAGCTGTGTGACAGAAGTTGTTGTAGCATGGTGGCTCCAGCACCACCAGCAGTTCTATCTCCCTAAAGAGATACAGTATCTTCTTTCAAAATGTCAGTCACTAGCTTGGCAGATGAGGGGGGGGAGTTTTTTTTTTCTAATGTGGCTCCAGATCTGGGAGGTCAATTTAATTAGCTAGGAGGAGAGAGGATTTTTTTTGGCTTCTGAGGTTATGTGGATGGGAAGTTTGTTTTGCTGTGTAATTTACACTTACTGTATCATGATTCTGGATGTGGTACCATACATCTGCAATTCAAGGAACTTAGAAAAAATGATTAATCCTTTCAAAGGTGTAACAACCACAGCATTTTAAGGGGTGGGGGTTGGGGAGGGCTGATGAGTTTCTGAGTCAGCTGGGAGCTGGAGGAGTATTTTTTTGTTTCTGATCAGGTCTGGGGGGGAGGATTGCAATCACAGTAACTCATCCAAGAGTGTGGAGGGTATTTTAACACATGAGATTGTAATATTCTGATTATCAAACTCAAATACACTGGTACTATACATATTGCATGGGCCAAATCTGTGCACTCATCCTCATCCAGCATCTACAGTAAGTGCCACAGCTAATCAAAGTATTCCATCTTCCAGCCAGATTAAATATGATTGGGACCCATTTGCAATTCACAAAATCTCCAACTGTGCCAGTGCTTTTTGCTTCTTTACTCAATTGGGAGGGAGCACAGGCAGCACCTTGAAATAAAATTCCACACCAACACTCACCTGCAGTCAAAAAGCTTATAAAAGCAGAGTGGTATGCTGAAAAGTGGAGGTATTCTAATACAAATCCCAGACTGTTTTTTTGAAATACGGAAAGTCCATATACTCCCCTTCCCTAATAAGCTATACAGGCAGAGTGCTTAGTCAGGCTTGTTTAGATATTATTAGCACAATATGCTGCTATGAAAAGACTGGATTATTCAAACTCAGAGATAAAACAATGTTTTTCTTACTTCCATTCACTAAAAAGCTAATTCCAGGCAGAGTAAATAGACTACAGCAGTCACGGTGTCTTTTGTCCACAAACCATACTGTACAGTAGTTTTTATTTTAAACCTCCACTGACTGAGAGGACTCGGCTTGTACAGCTTATTAGTGAAGGGAGTGTGAGAAGCTTTAACTTGATGCCATAGGAGAGCACAGGGGACAAAGAGCTTCAATTGATTCATAAATTTCACATTGAATTGGGTCAAAGCAAAATTCACATGAATACTAGATAAAGATGATCAGATTGATACTGTACCAAAAATTCAAGGAATAATTTCACTCGCACCACGAAATTTCACCTTTGAGACTTGCAAGTCTGCATACCTAAATTTCTCAATAAGATTTAGTGAATTTTTAGTTAGTAATATAGCTCTGGAACAGCTATATTTATATGGTGGAATTTTACTTTCAAGAAGCGTACACACTGATATTTGGTAGCTGGGCTACGTTTTAAATGTTTGCACTTGCACTTTTCTATTTTTGGGATGATACAAATGTGTGCTGCCACAGTCACTAAAACTGAAGTGTTCTTAGTACAAGTTGGAACAACTGATGGCGCATTAGAAATATTAAAGTGAAATTTGTGCATTGAACTAATAGCAAATGATGTAAAGATCATGTGTGTGTAAACTAAAAGGATATAAAGTATAAAAGGAATGAGCCCAATAAAAAATAAAATTTTAACTTTGAATCAACCAAGAAGAGTGCCCTAGTGCTGGCATTTCTCTAGGTCTGTGTAGGAGATGGTAGCCTGATTTTTTTTAATGTTATTTACTGAGCTGGGGAGTGCAGTTGCTGCCTTACGACCTGTACAAATGCAGACAAAATATGCTGTTAGTTGGGTGTGAGGGATGAGGGGGTTTTACCAGTTTTTTGTTGTTGCTGTTTTTTTTTTTTTTTACATTGCTGGTGTTATGGAAAACAAAATCTCAGCTCACATTCAGTTGAGGTGTCACTTTTCCCTTTCAGGGTTCCTGTGAATGTTTTTTTTTTTGGGGGGGGTGGCAAACGGGTAGGTAACAGTACGGCAAGAAGTTTTGTATTATTTTTGTTTAATTTTCTTTTTTTGGAAGTCATTAAGGCTCTGACTGCTCCCACTGTATCTAACTAATTTAGAGCCCCACCTATCACTGCCAGTAATCTGTGTGAATCCAGCACAGGGAATCAGCTGTTTACTGAGCCATCTCTCCCCAGTAGATCTAAATGTAAATGTCAAATATGATATGTTGTCCAAATTTTCTACCTGGTCCCAAAAAACCAAGGGAGAAGAATTTCCCTGGAAAACAAGTTTGTACTGTTTGAGCAGCTGGTTGTCCCCCATTGAAATTAGAGTATGTGTGAGAATAAACAGTCGCCATGAAACAGACAGCGTGTACTGTAGGTGTGCTGATTTTTCTACTTAATGGAAATCCTGACCTATTTGAAGTTGATTGGGGAAGTGTTAATTACAGGTGTGCCTTAGTCCTTTCTAGCTCAGTGTTCCAAAGATACCATTAAGTCAGTTGGGGGAGGGGGACCCTTGAATAGTAAACAAGTCTTTGTCAATGCCAAACATCTGCTTGCTGTATTGAGACCCATAATATTTGACTTTACTTTTGATCCTGCTAACCCAATAAATACTACTTACTGTGAGGGTAGTGAAATGAGGGAACAAACCTTTTTTATATATATTTGTCACCACACAGGTAACTATAGTAAATCACTAGGCATTAGGCAAATGTACTCAGTGAACAACTCCTGTTTTTTCCCCCTCTGGGATGACTCTAGTAAAGCACATACTGTATACAGTATGAAAACAAAACAATGGATTTTTTGTTTACACAAGGTAACTGTGAGACCATGGAAAGTGCCAAAAATGCAAAGGGAGATAGTTTTTATTTTTTTTAACTCCACAGTGAATGTTGGGAAGCACAAAGTCTGTGAAGCACAGAGAGGGACCGTTTTTTTTTTTCTTTTATCTACAAGATGAATGAACTCAAGCACGAAGTGTTAGAAAAAAATAAGACTAAATACACAGCGATCAATACAGTACAAGAAAAAACAAAACAGACATCAAATTGACTCAATTTTTGGCTGTTCTGTTCAGCCTACTGTATCACCTTATTTATAGTAGCACCTGCAACCTCTTAATCATGCAAAGCAGCCTGTGGTCAATTAATTTTTTTACACAGCCGCATGTTAAATGATTAAACATACAGTATATTTCCTTTCACAATATGCAGAAACAGTATTGCATTGTAAGTGCAACATATCTAGAGCTGGTACAATAGCTTACTATCTTAAAGAGGATAGGACATTAAATAAATAACTTAAATTGTTGCTAAGGGTCATGTATTTATTTAAAATTGACTAGCTGTCTGTTTCCTCAGTGTCCATGATAGATGAGTTTTTAATTTGTTCTTTTATGTTTTAGCTATGTAAATAGTAACATGGCAGTTACTGGTGCTGCCTGTTTTCTATTTCCTGTTTCCACACATTTTATGCGAGCGAGCCTACTTAATGCTGACACTGTCATTCTTGTATTCCATGACAACATCATGACTCACACACTGTAAGAGTCACCTGCTGCTGTCAGATACTGGCCACATCCAGGAAGTAATGGTCTTTGTAATCACGTTAGTACTGCCCTGTCAATTAGTAATTATTTATGCTGAGAGAGCAGTTCTTACAGTAGTAAGAACGTTTAGTTTATGTTTTTTTTAAAAAATAGTTCAGCTGGATTTATATTGGGGCAATCATAACCGTGTTGTGATTTTGTGACCTTGTCCTGTTTTGGCAGTACTGATTGCCGTAAGAACTGTAACCCTCGAGATTTGTTTGAAAAGGAGTGTGCAGCTTGGTAGGGGAAACTGAAATATATTGCTTCTTGTGTACTGTAAGGATGACATTGCAGATTATGAACTGCCCCTGCTGGCTTTTTTATCACCCAACACCTGCATAAAGCATAAATGGCTTTTTCTGTGTCTCCCCACATCCAGTGTTGTATAGTGCTGACTGTCGATTTTATTGCTCTGTCAACACCCCCTTACCACAAACCAACAATGGCTTGATCAGCTACTCCCATATAATCTAGCACAGTACCTTTACTAAAGGACGGAGTTTATTTTATACAGTCTCTCTTGCTACGGCAGTCAGTTTGAAGCAAGCACCTTCACAAAATCGGGTCATTACAAAACATCCATGGCAGAGGCTGATAGCTGGAAAATGAGGACACTCACCACAGTGAGATTAGGTGCTGCAGTGAGCATGCCAGGTATAAATGTAACAACTGCACATCATAGCAACTGCACTCCCTCATCCCTATACTGATTTGCACTGCCCACAAAAAATGTTTCACACCGCCAGGCTTTGCAAAATCTTCACCATCAAAAAAGGAGTGCTCTGCACTGAAATGTTATTGAAATGCTGTATACAGATCAGAATATTATCAAACAAAATTCCCACATAAATCTCTGACATTTGTGTTTTTGGTTATGGGTAGCATTTATATCTACTCAGTTTAGCCCAGAAATTATTCTCAGTGTCAACAAACATGTAAGCCTCCCTCTGTTCTCACTCTCAGTTCCTCACAGCCATTCATTGGTACTTACCTGCTAGGTGGCTGAACAGAGTCATTGCATGATTTGGACAATGGTGTTTGTGTCTAATAACTACCCATTATATGACTTAACCTTATCCTAACAGTAACAGTCTATGTATGGAAAAACTCACTGTAGTCTGAAAAAACATAACATATTAACATATTAACCTATAGTATGGTTATTTTATGCAGATGGAGTGTGTCACGATGATGTCTAAACCTATCGCACTAATTGTCCCCCCCCCCCCGTGTTTTCATGTGTTGTCACGGAAATACAAATAAATTAAAAGGCAGTTGTCTCCGATCACAATTGAGTTAGACTGATGGGCACACAAAAGATCTTTTTATTTATAATAAAATATGTCCAATTGCAGAGGCTGACTACAGGTACTCATTTCAATCAAGTGCTTCCATTTTACGGCACTAAAAAGTCACTACTAGTATGTGGGAATGGAAAGCTGCTGACAGGATTTCTGAGATAACAGTGTGTTTGAATGAGTTGCGAATGTATGCGAACTGGAATCATCTCTGACAGATCTGTGCAGAACTGAATGTGATGTGGTCACATTGACATCAGCACAGAAAGTATGGGCTCTGAAATAAATATGGACAAGCTGGAAGAGTCAGTAAACGCTAGGTGTTTATAACTGAATGTGACAAAATTGAACAGATCACCACATTCTATGTATAAAGAGTGGTAGACAAGCAGAAATACAACTTTTCAGTTTGACTGCACTGCGTGTGCAGAGATGAACGGGAAAATTACCGAAAAATACTTTTCTTCTTTACTCCTAATTGTAGAAAATTCTGTAAGCAGGTACAAAACATAAGAAAGATGAATACTGTGTGTTCTATTCTTTTTTTGATTGGGGGAGCGGGCTGACAGCTGAGAACACAAATAAAAACACAGCAATAACTGTTTCTGCTGCCGATAGTGACTTGGACCCTCTCATCAGACGTGGCTGTTTGTTTCACCAGTGTCTGACTAGTGTAGCTGGTGTGCCGATCACCACATCTCTACCACTGTGATAATGCCTGTTCTATGAATTCCCCGATTTCATCAGCATCTGACTACGCACTCCAAACTAAGTAGCCTGTTATCATTATCTGCCAAAATGTATTTGTTGCCCTGCAAAACACTGTACTCTTTAAAGACTAACACATTTGCCATGAACTGCAAGTACCTGGGCAATACTTTGCATCAATTTACACTCTCCACTAGTTGACCTTTGTTTTTGGGGCACAGTAATGAAAGTTTTACTTTGCAGTTACAATCGCCCACTAAACCCGAGGCAACTAGGCAAGGAATTTAATAAAAATTAAATAAACATTAAAAATATCAAAAACTAAGTGCATCCAGCACAATACACATTGGCAATAACAACACACATCAGCCATAGGTAAGGGATTGAACTTCATTATTATTTTTGGTGACTTTCAGACAACAGGCTTTGCACATGATATTTAAATCAGTATTTACTTATTTGAACAGAGGACTGTGGGGACACCTAGTGGAATTAGCACAATGACCAAGATAAATTAAATTAAAAACAGTGCCACCTGGCGCATTTAACTTACAGATAATGGAAAGGTGATTTAATTGGAACTCGGCACACTTACTGCATACCACCCCCTTAACAAGGCACATCTCGGTACCACCAGGTACACCTCTCCAGTGTACTGAGCCTGCCAAGGGATGCCGCGTCACCGCAAAACTTTTCTATAACCACCACTGTATGTTATATCTCTCATTAAATTCTGTAAATTGGTTATAGATTGCCCTCTCCAGTACCTTGCTAAGGATGAAGAGGAACAATATGGAACAATAGTTTTCTACATGTTCACGTGATCCGCCTTTGTGGATGGGTGTGACCAGGGCAACTTTCCAGAGTATTGGAACTTTCCCCTGAAGAAGGGATCTGTTGAACAGCCACAAGACAGGAGCAGCTATGGCTGGGGCTGCAATCTTGAGCAGTCTTGGTTCCAGCTTGTCGTGCCCAACTGAACCATGGGGTTTTATGTTCATGAGCAGTTTTATGACCTCGTTTTTGGACAACTTGAAATGGAAGTTAGAGGAGGTGAAGTGTTATCAGAGTCGGGTTGGGAGGAAGGGAGCCCCAGTAAGGGGGGGTCTTGAATTTATTTAAATCAATAAATAAGGAGTTGATTGCATTGGCAGCATCCTCAGGGTTCTTTAGGTGGGTTCTGTTAGCTATTATAGCATAGTCACCCTGTGTGGGACTACCCTTGATGAAGGTGTTGATCTGTGGCCAGAATTTCCTATGGTTGGAGAGATTCTTTTCTGGAGGTCTCTGATGTAACTTTTTTTGCAGATTTGAGCTCTCTTTTACATTTGTTTTATAATTTCCTGTAATCCTGCCAGGCCTTGAGTAGAGAGGTGGTTTGAAGTTCCCCCAGGCCTTGTCTCGCTTTCATGAGTTTTGTCTGATTCAGGGACAGACACCTAGCATCCTGATCTTTTACCCTAATTTTTTTCAGTGGAGCATGCTTGTTAACTGCAGATATGAAGTTAGTTATGAAGAATTCAAGGGTGGCATCTAGGCTTGGGGCTCTTTTGATGTAGGTCCAGTTTACCTCGGATAGAGTGTCAAGGAAGGAACCAGTAACAAACATAGTGAAGTTCCAGGCCCAGAATATTTGGGGGGGGCTTGAAAATAATTTCTCCATATTGCAAACACTAGTGAGTGGTCACTTAGGGCATTGGCAAAAGTGCCTGCCAGTCTAATGCTATCAGGCTTTGAGGCCAGGATCCAGTCTAGTGTAGAGTGGTCTTCTGTTTTGGTGTTCAGTCTGGTGTGCTCATGAATTAACTGAGTCAGGTCAGCTTCTAGTAGTAGGTTCTTTAATTCTCCATTTATTTGTGGTCCCCAGTGAATATTAAAGTTGCCCAATATCAGCTTCTCACCCTTGGGGAAGTCGAGCAGCACTGTGAAAAGCAAGTTAAGAGCGGTGTCAGCTGTTTTGGAGTGGGGGTTATAAATGCATCCAATCATCAGGGGTTTAGTGCCTCCCATCAACAGTGTTATGAACACCATTTCATAACTGGTGTTGTTCAGGATAGGGGTTGACACTTTGGAAGCAGTTAGGGAGGATCTAATGTAGATCAGGACAACGCCTCCCTTTTTGCCCAGTCTGTCCTGTCTGAATATTGTGTAACCTTTTAGCTCAATATCATGGTATAGGACTTGCGGTTTGAGCCAGGTTTCTGAGATTGTGACTACATCTGGGGAGTAAAGCTTCACCCAGGCTTCCAGTTCATGAATCTTTGGTTTCAGACTATTGAAGTTCATATGGGTTATTCTTAAGCCTTTGAAATTGACCCAGGTGGGTTGGGTGGAGGAGGTAATGTGTACATTTGTGTCGGGGGGGGGCCGGGGTTTGTCTCAATATCTCCACTGAGTAGGAATTTTAGTTTGGTCAAGGAACCAATCAGGGACTGTGGTATTAGGATTAGGAGAGGGGCCCTAGTCATAGAAGCACAGAGGTAGAACACTAGATTGTACAGGTGCAATTGCTATCACAAGGCCTAGTCCAGTCACATTCACAACCCTCCCCCTTTCAGTCAGCAATTATTATTGACAGCTCTTCCATAAATCTTCCACTTAGTTTTTCCCTCCCTCGCAGCCCCCTTTTTTTGTATCTCAGCCCCCTTTCATACCTTTTTACAGCTTAGCTTCACCTGACTAAGACCTCCACACCAATTCCTGGCACTTACTTCTACCCCAACCGCCCTCCATACCTCCTACTACTAGTAGCCTTAGCCCCTCTCTTAATCTCCCACCAGCACCTCCATGTCATTCGTCAGAGGCTGTTTACCATCATTTTTGCAGTCATAAATCATTACATCGTTTGTTTGTCTCGTTAGTTTGCCCTGGAGCCTGTAACCACCTGTTACCATGTATTGCGTGCTTGCTTTGGCTCCTCTATTGGATCTTGGACATTCTGGTTTCTTCTAGGGCAATTCTACTGTATCCTACCTTGTCCTGTTAGGTTGAATCATCCTTATCCTTCATTTGTATATATGTTTATATTATTGTATCTGTTTAAATATAAGTGTTCTGTATATGTCTGCTATTGTACCTTCAATTTGATCCTTGACCTATCAGGTCCATCTTGTAAATGAGCTTTGCTCAATGATGTCCGCCTGAATAAATAAAGATTTGATTGATTGATTGACAGGTTGCCATTTTGTCTAAGGCCCTGCATATAGATAATGGAGGTTTTAAACCCAGTTTGGGGGTATAGATCAGGGCATTTGAGGTGGGGGATGCCCCCTCCATGTGCAGGGTCCTGGTGAAAGCAATGTATTATGAGGTCAGAGCCCAAGACCGCTGTGATGTACAAGGCGGCAATGACAATCCCCTGCCTGTCCATCTTAGGTATGACCCTGAAAATAGGTACCAGAGCTGATAGTAATGCACTAGTAAGCCTATAGTTTAGTGACAAAGGAATTTTAGAGTGTCAGCCCCCCAGAAGGGAAAAGTAGCAGTCAAGACGAGCAGGGGGAGAAAGGGGGTATAAACCAGTTTATTAGATATGCTCGGTAATCCAAATCAGTGCCAAGCCCCTCTTCCTGGTTTTTGATAATTCTGATATCCAGGAGTGAGATTGCCTCCTTGCTGTGGGAAACTGAAAATCCGAGGTTCGGGTTTGTACTCTCTAGGAATACCACAAACTCTTCAAGCTCTTAAGAAAGTTTTCAGGTAAGAGCACATGAGTTACAAAAGAGGGGATTATGTTACATACAGTTTACAGCCAACACCACGGCAGACAACATAGTTGCCAGTACTGCCCCTGTGAACGTTCAGGTGTGGATGTTGCAAGTACTGTGATGTGGTCACAGTTGCAAACCATTTTCCACATCCAGTAAATGGTGTATGTGTTAATACACCCCTCGGAGCCACTTGTTGCTGAAAACGAGTGGTTTCATGTACCTTCAGCTGGAGTGAGAACAGTGAAGTGAAGCTGAGCTGTTCTGGCTCAAGCTGAAGGCAAGTGAAACCAGGAGTGCCTTGCGCAGAGGGAAGGAGCGCGCTGATTGGTCAGGAGCACTCCCTCGATCTATAATAAACATTGACATAAGAAAATTTATAAACTGTGACACCACACGCGTGATCTATTTGGACACTTGCATATGTAAGGCATACTATGTTGGCTGCACCAAAAAAAAGCTGAAAGAAAGGATTAGAGAACTTATGAGGGCCATTCTACACACAAGTGAAGAATCAAGCTCCATGACTGCACATGTGATGCAGTCTCTAGTGGATTCAAGACATGACTGATCTTTCCTAGGGATAGAAAAATCCACATTAGGGCCCAGAGGAGGAGATCTTAACCCCCTCCTAGCACAGAGGGAGGCCTTTTGGGTCTTTAAATTGAGTCCCTTCTTGGCCCCTGGTCTCGATGACCATGCTGAAGTCACAGCAGCTGTATAAGCAACAGTTGTTTTCCTGATGGTGGCTTTAGTAGCAGAAGTTCTTTGCTTGAAATTCTCTGTATTGGTATAACATTAACCTATAATGGGGATTGTGTGTGCCAGGTTTACGTGAGTTCACATTAATGTGATATCTTAAGAAAAACTTAGCAATCGTGAAGCATATATTATTATGTAACTGACAAGTATTCCTACCAGTTCAGTTTAGATAGCTGTGGTTAACTTATACACAAACTCTTTGTAACTTAACCGTAAGGTAGCATCAGATCCACTTCGCTGATTGCCGTGTGTGTTTTCTTTGTCACATTGTTATGCACTCTACACCTTTTGTTATTGAATTTTTATTTTTGCCATGGTAATTGACAATGTGGCTAGTAAAAGCCGTTTTTTGGCCAGTATAATCAGTTATTGACGTTGTGAATCAACTTGTTGTATGATGCTTACTGATATCAATTATGGCAGTATTCAGTGTCTTTAACATGTTTTTGCAATGTGATTTGACACTGTGGCTAGTGAAAGCTGTTTTTGGCTACTACAATTAACCATTAGTTTAGCTACGTATTTTGATGTGCCATGATAGCAGATAACAACTTTGGCAATATTTAGTGCTTATATCATGTTTCACTTTTATACTTTTTTTCGTTTCTTGGGGTAGTTCCTGGGAACAGCTCTGCAGCTTTAAGGATTAACAACTATAAAAGGTGTATCCTTTGAGACATTCCCCAGTTTCTGGTCAAAGAGCAGGGGCTCAAAATGTTGAGATGCTTGCACACAGCTCCCATTGAGGCTGTTTGGATATACATTGCTGTGCACCTTTTAACACAAATCACAACTACATAGAAACATAGAATTTGACAGCAGATAAGGACTGCTTGGCCCACCTAGTCTGCCCATTTCCCTACCTAACGGATAAGCTGCAGATCCTAGTTAACCAACAGCCTACTTCCTCCTACCCCCCCCACTAGAAATGCCTTATGTCTGTCCCATGCATTCTTGAATTCCCCCACTGTTTTTGATTCTACGATCTCCTCAGGGAGGCTGTTCCATGTATCCACAACCCTCTCTGTGAAGAAATACTTCCTCACATTACCTCTGAGCCATCCCCCCCTCTATCTTCAAATTGTGCCCCTTGTTCTTGCACATCTCTTTTTCTGAAGATGCTACCCTCTTGGACTTTGTTGATTCCCTGAGGTATTTGAAAGTTTTAATCATGTCCCCCCTCTCCCTCTTTTCCTTGAGGCTATACATCTTTTTTTTTGTCAACTCTGTTTCTTCTCCACCTGACTGGAACTCTCTCGGGCTACCTCGCTCGCTGTTGTCACTCTACCGCCCACTGTGTTCTCCGCCATCTTCAAGGATGTTACGACTCCCGGGGACTCGGGGGCTACTGCCCCGGGGAGATCAAAGGGGCGGTGGTGGAGAGCCAGTGTTGGGCATGTGGCGGTGGTGGCACTGGAGGAGCCATCGCCTATCATGCTGGAGGGGATTTTTCCCCTTAGTGTGTGCGCTCCTCCACCCTCCCTCCCCTGGCATGGTGCACGTCCTGATCAGCGCATGGCAACCTGCTGACGTCGGGCCACGCCAACTAACGTGTTGTCCAGTGCTCAGCAGTGCCCCTGATCTCCACTAGGGGCTGCTGGCACACCGGACACCCCAGAGCACTCCCCCCGGGATAGGAGACCAGCTCAGCGGGCGCTCAATCTGATCCTGCCCCTGCTGCCCCCCAGCACCCGAGCTCACTTCCAAACCTGGGTTGCCGGCATGGCGCGAGACGTGGCATTCAGCACCTCAACCCTCAGTGCCACCGGGCTGGTGAGGCTATACATCTTAAGCTCCTTTAGTCTTTCTTCATATGTCTTCTGGTGTAGACCCTGCACCATTTTGGTTGCCCTGCTCTGGACAGCCTCCACCCTGTCTATGTCTTTGCGGAGACGGGGTCTCCAGGACTGTACACAGTACTCCAGATGTGGTCTTACCAACTGTCTGTACAGAGGGCCTACAACTTCCTTTTTTCTACTGGTAATGCCTCTCCCTATGCATCCCAGTATTCCCCCCAGCCCTCCTTACTGCCTTCTCACATTGCTGGCCCACCTTTAGGTCATCTGATATGACTACCCCAGGTCCCTTTCCATTTTTGTTGTTGTCAGTACCTCACCCCCCCAATTGTGTACTCTTCCCCTGGGTTTTTGTTTCCCAGGTGCATTACTTTGCACTTCTTTGCATTGAAACTAAGCTGCCATACATTTGACCATTCCTCCAACCTTGCCAAGTCCCTTTTCATCCTTTCCACCCCACCTTGCATATAAACCCTGTTGCAGATCTTTGTGTCATCTGCAAGAGACATACTTTCCCTTCCAGTCCTTCTGCAATGTCACTTATAAAGACATTAAAAAGGACCGGCCCCAGTACTGAACCCTGCGGTACCCCACTAGTAACCCTCATTTCTTTACTGTGGACTCCATTTACTATTACCTGCTGTGTCCTGTTGTCCAGTCAGTGTTTTACCCAGGCTACCACCCTGGGACCCACTCCCAGGCTGGCTAATTTGTTTATTAATCTTTTGTGTGGGTCTGTGTCAAATGCCTTGCTAAAGTCTAGGTAGACCATGTCCACAGCCCTTCCCTGGTCACCCAGTCAAATAAATCAATTAGATTTGTCTGACACGACCTTCCCACTGTGAATCCATGCTGCCTTGGGTCCTGTGCCCCACTGGCCTCTAGGTACTCAACAATTCTTTCCTTCAGAAGTGATTTCATCATTTTCCCTACCACTGAGGTCAAACTGACAGGTCTGTAGTTTCCTGCCTCTGTCTTGCTCTCACTTTTGTGAAGGGGAATCACATCCACCCTTCTCCAGTCCTCAGGTACCACACTATCCTCCCATGATTTAGTAAAAAGGGTAGTCAGTGGTGTTACTAGTTCTTCCCTTAGTTCTTTTAGAATTCTGTGGTGAATCCCATCAGGCTCCATTGCTTTATACACCTTCAGTTTTAAGAGTTCTTTCAGAACCCTTTCTTCTGTGAAAGGACTAATATCAACCCCCCTATCCAGAGTGCTTCTATTGACTGGATTAGGTATCTCACCCTGCTTTTCCACTGTGAATACTGAGCAGAAGTATTTGTTCAGTATCCTTGCTTTTTCACTGTCCTTGTCTGCCCAACCACCTTCCTCTTTATTCAGCCTCAGTATCCCTGCCTTAGTCTTTCTTTGCTCCCTAATGTACCTATAAAAGGCTTTATCCCCCTTCTTAACCGAGTTGGCTATCTTTTCCTCGGTTTGGGCCTTGGCTATTCTGACTGCCTTCCCCTCTTCCTTCTGCTTTAACCGGTACACTTCTCTGTTCTGCTCCTTCTGTGTTTTCTTATGCTTCCCGAATGCTATCTTTTTCTCCCTTACCTTCCCTGCCACTTCTTTTGAGAACCATAGTAGTTTTTTCTTTCGTTTTGATTTATCTGCTTCACACAAAGGCTTGTTGCCTCTGTGATGGCGGTTTTGATGTTTCCCCATTGTTGCTCCACCCCCACCTTCCTGCCTGTTTGCTTGTGCTTTTCTGAGGCACTCTCCCATTTTGACAAAATCAGCCCTCCTGAAGTCCAGTATCTTCACTTTTGTGTAGCTTGACTCTACAGCTAAGTTTATCGTGTACCACACTGTTTGGTGGTCGCTTGTCCCCAGATGGCTACCCACTTCAAGATCAGAGATCCTCTTTCCATCCCCATTTGAGAGTACCAGGTCTAAGATTGCTCCCTCCCAAGTGGGTTCCAAAGCTAGCTGTCTGAGGCATGCCCCCTGTAGGGCATCGATAATGGTCCTGCTCTTGGATGTGTCTGCAGCAAAGGTGCTCCAGTTAACATCTGGCATATTCAGGTCCCCCATCAGCAATATCTCCCCTTTCTCTGCCATCCCAAGGATGCCTTCTATCATTTCCTTGTCCATTTCCTCCCCCGAGACAGGGGTCTGTATACAACCCCTCTTCTTCCCTCCCTGTCCGTCCTGTAGATTGTGCATCCTGGTATGTTGACATCCCAGTCATGATTCTCTGTGTACCATGTTTCTGTGACTGCCACGATATCCAGACATCCCTCTTCCATCAAGGCCACCATTTCAGGGAGCTTTTTACCGAGACTACGGGCATTGGTACTCATTACCATCCATTTTTTATGGCTTTATTTCTTTTTGCCCCATCCCTGTCCTTACTGCCTTTGTCTTTTTCTCTATTTACCCCTGCCCTTCTCCCTATCAACTGCTCTATCTTGGTGTTTACCTCACTAATTACCCTGATTTTTCTGTACAGGTTGGTGGTTGTCTTTTTCCCTACAGCCAGTGAGTAGCACCAGATTATCCTTTATCTGGACTTCAGCAAGGCCTTTGACTCTGTACCCCACAAGAGGTTGATCAGGAAGTTGGTGGGCCTCAGGATTGGGGAGAAGATGACTAGGTGGGCAGAAGTCTGGCTGACAGGACAGGACCCAGAGGGTGGTGGTGAGGGGAGAGTTGACTAGTACCAGGGAAGTCACCAGTGGGGTACTGCAGGGCTCTGTGCTGGGGCCGGTGTTGTTCAATGTCTTCATCAATGGTATTGGGGATGGCATTAAGGGCAAAATGGGCCTATTCGCAGACAACACCAAACTCTGTGGGAGGGTGGACCCAGTGAAAGGGATGCAAGACCTGCAGGAAGACCTGAGAAAACTTGAGAGGTGGTCCAGGATTTGGCAGCTTGGCTTCAGTGCCAAGAAATGTGAAGTTATTCACACTGGAGCCAGGAATCCAAGGATGGAGTACTACTTGGAGGGGGGTCCAGGTAACAGCAACGGAGGAGGAGAAGAATCTGGGAGTGATGATCAGTAGTGACCTGAAGCACTCCATGCAGTGCAAAAAAGCAGCAGCAAGGGCAAACAAGATACTGGGGTGTATAGCCAGAGGAATTAGCAGTAGGCAGAAGGAGGTTATACTGCCTTTGTACAGGTTGCTGATGAGACCACATCTAGAGTGTGGCATAAGATACTGGTGCCCACACCTTAAGAAAGACTGGAGACAGTCCAGGGGAAGGCAACTAAGATGACTGTGGGTCAGCAGGGTTAAACATATGATGAGAGGTTGGGGGCCCTGAATATGTACTCCCTGGAGGAGAGGGGAGAGAGAGAGGGGACATGATCGAGATGTTCAAGTACTTGAAAGGGATATATAGGGTGGATAAGGAGGGTCTCTTCAAGCTAAGTGGCAGCTGAACCAGGAGGGGACAGAGTCTAAAGCTGGAATGGGGGAAGGTTTGGGAAGGAGGTTAGGAAGCACTTCTTCGCAGAGAGGGTGGTGGCCAGCTGGAATGTGCTGGCAAAGAAAGTGGTCTTGATGAAGTTGGTTGTCATCTTCAAGAGAGGCTGGGACACACATAAGATCAAAATATGGGGCATGAGGGGGCAGATGGACATGAAGGGAGGACCGGGGGGGCAGGGGCAGTAGCATAAGTGGAGGACCTTGCAATATGAGCAGACTAGATAGACTGAATGGCCTTATTCTGATGGCGTCTTCATATGTTCGTATATTTCTAGTACAAAAACCTCAAAATCCTATGGTAAACGTAGTGTGTCCCCATGAGGTAACTAAAAATATGATTGTTATTTGATGTAAAATATTAGTATTATTGTTCCCTTGCATTCGTGACTTCACTTCACTCAGCCACTCATGCAGGTGAACAATATCACCAATACTGCAAACCAAATAATCATATTTTGAGCTACCTCATGGGATATTCTCTATTTATACAATGTATGTGAACTGCTAAATTTGCAAATACATATATTTACCCAACCATGAACAAAATGAACAATGCTGGTTAGTTTGCATACTCAGAAATTTATTTCACTCATATTGGTCACACTGAGCATGCTCAGACATTTATTCATATGAGATGACCTCTATTTTTTGGTCTTCATTGAATTGCAGTTGTTGTCAGTGGTTGAACCAGAATTGTTTAGGTGGTGGGACTTCCACAATTCAAAGGCTATGCCTGAAATTCAGTGAGTGGGATCAACCAGCCATGCCCCCTGCCTAAGCTATTTAAAGAACAGGTGTCTGCTTAGTACCCTTCCCTCCCCCCATACATAGATGCAGCTTACCAGTGTGCAACCTGGCTGGTCCAGAAAGAACATTTTTTTTATTCCAATTTCGAAAGTTATAACACTCATAAAATCAGTGTTTTAGGTCTGCCAGCAAAATGCTCCAACTTCCTTAGTCGGAGACACGCCCCCAGGCTTGCATGTTTTGTGACGACTGTTCAAGAAGAGCATGGGGGTGCGCTCCATAGACTATAATGGGGCAATTTTTTAAATGTTTACTACATCTGAGTGCTGATTTTGACAAAGGAATATTGCTTTCAAACAACATGAAGTCTTGCTATATTATAGACATTAGCAGTTTGTTCCAGCTCTAGAACTGCCCCGGAGTGAAATGGTTAAAACCATTCCAAAATAGAATTTTGGCACGAGAGCAGCTCTATCTGTGTCATTTCAAACTTGAACTGTCAGATTCTTTACTCCGCCTCAGTGAACAGTCGCTCCGGAGATTTCTCCTTCTGCTCGGTTCATTTCTCGGTTTAAAAAGTGTTTTCTCAGTTGGATTTAACCGAGAATAGTTTTATTTTAACCGCAAAACCATTCGGTTCCAGCTCTATCTGTGGTAACCGTAAGTAAATGAAAGTTTTGTCTGTGTGGAACTTGTAAGTTATCGGTTCGGTTTTGAACCGATCAGTGGGTTTAAAACTCATTTAAAACTAAAAGTTACTATTTTAGAGTGCGGTTCCCGGTTCTTATCGGTTCTAAAAAAAACGGATTTATTACGTTTTTTTCCAATACCCGTGACACAGTTAGGAACGATAAGAGGTGTCTTGCCTGGCACTGCCGTTAAAAGGGGCAAGTTTTTAGTTAGGCTGGCATTATGTCTGAGGAAACCCAAAGAAAACCGCCCACTGGTTTCAACACACTGTGATGTTTGTGGGGAAGTCTTTGCCAAGGCTGACCCACACACCACATGTGTTTATTGTCTGGGGTTTAACCACCCTCCAGTCAGACTGCCAGGTATGTAAGAATTTCCCTGCAGCCACCCTGGAAAAAGATTGGGCAGGCTCAGGAATGAGAGGCCAAAGTCCATGACCCAGATGGCCAGCCGGTTGGGTGCCTGCAGAGAGTACCCCTGACCAGGAGCCAGACTTCCTCGGGCAAAAGAAAAGCTGGTTCTGAGGAACCAATTCCAGTAAAGAAAACAAGAAAATCAGCAGGTCTGGGTCAAAATTCCTTCTCCAACTGCTGCAGAGATAACAAAAGCCATACAAATTGTCCAGTCACTGTCTCAGGGTCCGTCCGAGACCACCACTATCTGGTAAAAGGTCGGTTTCATCCGGTCCCAGTGGTTCAGGATTATGATATTGAGGAATTTTATGAACCAGAGGAGGGGGAAGAGGATTATGAACAGTATGAATGTGGCTGGGAAGGTCTGGGTGTGCCCATTGAACCGAACATCTCCCCAGACAGACCTTTAGAATCTCCCCCTATGCTGTCTGAGTCCCCATCTCATTTTATGTTTTATAAAAAAGTTGCTGAAACCCTCCAGCTTCCTTTAGAAGAGGCTGTGGATGAGCAAGAGGAACCTGATTTTGTAGAAATGATGGATATTCCAGAGTCTAGGAGATTGTCTATTCCTTTACATAAGTCTTTTAGGAAACAAACAATTAAAATTTAAAAAGCTCTAATTCTGCCTCCTGTAGATAAAAGATGGACAGAAGGTATACATTGTCAGGCCCTGATACAGAATTCCTTTCTCAGCAATGCAGTCATGTTGGGGTAGTTCAGGCTGCTGCCTGTGATAAAGCTAATATTCCCTTGGCTTCACATCCTTCTGTCAAGGATTCCAGGAAGATTGATGCCATGGCAAAAAACAGTATATGGCAGCCTCTCTGGGACTCAGGCAAGCAAATTATATGGCTTATGTAGCTAGGTATCAGAAATCTAGATGGGATACTGTTATGCAATTGGCCAAGCAGGCCCATGGCCAGCTGGCTAGTGAACTAGAACAGGTGGCTGCTGATGGCATTGAAGCCTCTAAGGTTCAGTTTCATGCTGCTGTGGATGTTAATGATGTTTCCTCTAGGGTCATGGCCACATCTGTAGCTTTTACGTAGGTTGGCCTGGCTCAGGTGTACTAGTTTGTCTGGGATACCCAGACTAAGGCTATGGATTTTCCTGTGGTGGGAAATTCTCTGTTTGGAGAGCAGACAGAGAATTACATGAAGAAGATGGATGAATATGGGACTACTTACAAGAGTGCCCAGGCTAAGGGTGGCAAGCCACTCCTCAAAGGCATGCCCCCAGGGGTAGGGGTAGGCCTTTTCACAGGCCTTTCTACCAGACTCAGGCCTCCTCTGCCTTTGCTCAGAGGGGCTTCTTCAGAGGCAGGGGCAGACGAGGGGTGGGCAGACCTGCTCCCACCCCCCAGCCTAAAGCTCCTGCGAAACAGGCACCCTGATGGGCTGTCCAGGGCCGATTCTTCTGTACCAGTGGGGGGCAGGCTGGCTTACTTCAGTCAGAATTGGGCTTCTTTAACCTCAGACAAGTAGGTTCTGGAAGTAGTAAGCCAGGGTCTGGTTCTCAGCTTCAAAAAGTTTCCCAAGTTGAGAAGCAGACTTTTTCTACCTGCAAGTGCTTCAGAGACCCTTGCTCTGGAAACAGAGGTCTCATCCCTGTTAGCTCTCAGAGCAGTAGAAAGGGTTCCTGCCCTGCATCAGGGCAGCGGTCTGTATTCCAGCTACTTCCTTACCCCAAAAAAGACAGAAGAATGGCGGCCCATTTTAGATCTCAGATATCTGAACAAGTATCTTTTGAAACCAAAGTTCAAAATGGTAACTCTGGCAATGATTTTACCTTCCCTAAGGCCAGGGGACTGGCTAGCCTCCCTGGACCTCAAGGATGCCTATTTCCATGTCCTAATCAGAAGATCCCATCGAAAGTACCTCAGATTCGAACTGCCCTCAGGTCATTACCAGTTCAGAGCAATGCCCTTGACCTTACCTCTGCTCAAGGGTATTCACAAAGTGTCTAGCAGTGGCAGTGGCCCACTAAGGAGGCAGAGGATTGCTGTTTTTCCCTATCTAGACGACTGGCTCATTGTAGGCCAGTCCCCAGAACAAGGTAAAATCTCACCTGCAGGTCACCCAGCAGCTTCTCACCTCCCTGGTTTTCTGCTAAACCTACCAAAGTCGGTTCTGGAACCAGTCCAGGTACTCACCTTTATTGGGGCAGAATTGGACACAAAGCTAGCCAGAGCCTTTCTTCCCCCAGAAAGGGTAAGGAATTTAGTGGCTCTGGCCTCTTCCTTCACTCTGTAGGTCTCTCGACCAGCAAGACACTTTCTGCAGCTCCTGGGGCACATGGCTACATCCACAGCTGTTGTGCAGGGAGCCAGAATTCAGATGAGAGACATTCAGTTTCACTTGAGAACCTTTTGGTCTCAGAGAAGAGACCCCCTTTCCAAGTTGGTCCCAGTGACTCAAACCTTGATCCTAGCTCTCCAGTGGTGGCAGGATCAGAGCAATTTAAAAGTGGGGGTCCTCTTCATTTCCCCTTCTCACGACTTGACTCTCACTACAGATGCTTCCCTTCTGGGTTGGGGCCCACAAGGGCGACCTTTCCCTCAGGGTTTGGTCCCCCAGGAATCTCTGCTCACATCAATTTGCTGGAACTCAGAGCTGTCTTTTTAGCTCTTCAAGCTTTTCTGCATCTGTCCTCGACAAGGTGATACAAGTCAGAACAGACAACACCACAACAATGTGGTACATCAACAAACAGGGGGCACTCGGTCTTGACCTTGTGCACCGAGGAAATGAAGTTGTGGTCTCTGGCCTATTCCCTGAACACTTCCCTCACTAGCAGTTCATCTTCAGGGAAGGACAATGTCCTAGCGGATGCCCTCAGCAGGATTTCCCAGGGCCATCACGAATGGTCCCTGGATCCTCAAGTGCTGGGGATAGTTTTTGCCAGGTGGGGCATCCCTCAGATGAATCTTTTGCAGCCCCAGACAATCACAAACTTCCTCTGTTCTGTTGCAGACCTCCAGTGCTGGGCTCAGTTCCCCTGGATGCCCTTCTTCTGGATTGGGAGGGGAAGTTCCTCTATGCTTTCCCCCCCTTTCCTCTCCTATTCAAAGTACTAGTCAAGATCAGATCTCAGTCTTGCAGGGAGATTCTGATTGCCCCAGATTGGGCCAGGCAGCCCTGGTACCCACTCCTTCTGTCTCTGACAGTCCATCTTCCCCTGTGCCTCCCCAGGAATCACAATCTGTTGACTTGTGCCAGGGAAGGGTTTGGTATCGGACCTCAAATCCCTCAACCTCAAGGCCTGGCTCTTGAGGGAGTTAGAGTTGCTGATTTACACCTCTCTCAGGGTGTTCTTGAGATCTAAAGGCTTCCAGAAAGCCTTCCACTAGGAGCTACTTATAGTTCTAAATGGAAAAGGTTTTCCATTTGGTGTGCTGGGAAAAATATTTCCCAGAATCTGCTGAATTGCCCATTTGTTAGATTACATGGTACATCTTAATTCCTTGGGTCTCAGACCAGCTACCCTGAGAGTTCATTTGGCAGCTGTGTCTGCTTTTGTGTCAGCAGGAAAGTCATCCCTTCTTTCCTCTCATCCTGTGTTTTCCAAGTTTTTAAGGGGTTACTCCATACTAATCCTCCCTTTAGGAACCGGCCCTGCTTGGGACCTTAATGTTTGCATTGCCCAGTTAATGCAACCCCTTCTGAACCTCTGTCTTCTGCAGAGCTTAAGTACCTAACTTGGAAAACTGTTTTTCTAGTGGCTATCACTTCTGCCAGCGCATAAGTGAATTGCAAGCCTTGTCAGTGGAGACTGACTTTATTTCTTTCCACAGGGATAAGGTAGTCCTTAGGACTAATAGGAAGTTTTGCCTAAGGTGGTTTCAGATTTCCATCTTAATCAATCTATCTCCTTCAGTATTTTCACTGAGTCACTCCTCTTGGGTGAGAGGAGTTTGCAAAGCCTGGATGTTAAGAGAGCTCTTAGTTATTATAGAAGCGTACCAAAGGTCACAGGTTGAATCCCTCCAACTTTTCCTTACCTATGGTGAAGTTGGGAAAGGCAAACCTGCCACTAAGAGATCAATAGCCAGGTGGATTGTCTCTTGTATCCAATTTTGTTATCAGAAAGTGGGCAGAGCCCCCAGTTTGAGGGCTCATTCTACCAGAGGGTACAGCCTGCGTCTCTAGCTGCTGCCCAGAGATATCCTTTATTAGAGATTTGCCAGGCTGCTACTTGGAAAACGGTACACACTTTTACCAAGCATTACTCCCTGGATGTCCAGGCCAGGAGAGATGCTCGGTTTGGCACAGCTGTTCTTCAGAGTCTATTCCCTAAGTAGGTTCTGCCCCTCCTCCATGGAGGTACTGCTGTGTATTCTGCTAATGTCTATAATATAGCAAGACTTCATGTTGTTTGAAGAAAAAATTACTCACCTTAGTAATGTTGTTTCTTCTAATGGAGTCTTGCTATATTATAGACCTCCCCCCCAACCTGCCCCTCTCAGAACCTCTACTTGGTGGGGTCTGCGGGCAACAGTGTGGGGACTACTTATGTCCTGTTAGCATTTGTCCCCTTTGGGACTTTGGGGTGTGTATGTGCGTGTGTGTGTGTTTTATTATACTTATGTTCCATTTTCATATTATTAGAATGGTGTTAGTATTTCTGGTCCCCTGACTTGAGTCTTGGGTGTTGGGGCCATCAATGGTTGTTATTATTTAGGTAGCCATTTGGCTAGTGTAGGTTACAGCTTCCACACAGACCTTAGTGAGTTTGGCTCATAAAGATCTGACAGTTCAAGTTTGAAATGACACAGATAGAGCTGCTCTCGTGCCAAAATTCTATTTTTGGAATGGTTTTAACCATTTCACTCCGGGGCAGTTCTAGAGCTGGAACAAACTGCTAATGTCTATAATATAGCAAGACTCCATTAGAAGAAACAACATTACTAAGGTGAGTAATTTTTTCCTTTAATACATTTGAGTGCTGATTTTGACAAAGGGAATGCTGTTGACTAACAAGGACCTTGGTTAGGTAGACAGGTCATTCCTTCTATCGGCACTCAGATATGATAAAAACAATTTAAAAAACCCACTCCCATTATAGTCTATGGAGGCGCTTTACGCTCTTTTGAACAGTTGTCACAAAGCATACTGCAAGCGTAGGGGCGTATCTCCGACTAAGGAAGTTGGAACATTTGCGGTGGACTTAAAACACTAATTTTACAAGTGTTACAACTTTCAAATCGGAATTAAAAATTTACTTTCTGGACCAGCTGGGTTGCACTGGTAAGCTGCCATCTATGTCTGGGGGAGGAAGGGTACTAAGTGAACACCTGCTCTTTAAGTCAGCTCCCTCCAGCACCACTCAGAAGCACTGTTTCTTTGCTGCAGCTGGAGGTTCTTTCCCCCCTCCTTTTTTTTCTTTCAGTGTTTGTTTCCCTCCTTCCCTCCTTGATTTGGATTTCCACATGGTTTGGACCTTGCTGGCTTTCAATGACAGTGTTTTGCTTTTTACCTTCCTGGGTGCCGTTTGCGCTTCTCCCTGTCCACTCTTCCTGCTGCATTCCTGTTCTCCTGTGCCTTGTGTTTCTTTCCATTTTGGTTCTTTTCAGGCTTTCTAGTGTCCTGCCTCCTTCAATTACTTTTGCCTTGTGCTTTCAGGTTTACAGTTTGCAGTTTTTATCTTATCTTCAACAATCTCAGTTCCAACTGCAGTCCCTAATTGTTTATACCTGGCTCCTATCCAAGCAGCCACTCCCTTCTGTTCTGTTCAATGCAGCAGCTTCTGCTCCCTAGTTTTCAGTTCTCATTATACTCCTGATTTCCCCACAGTTTCATTTGTTGTTTCTCCTGCCTCAGCCTACCTGACTTGCAGTGCATCAGCAACTAACGCTAACCTCCCTTATGAAACTGGTAGGCATGCATTCATCATGCAGCCCAAGCTTGTATCATTCAGTGTCATTCCCTTTCCTAGTTGTCATTCGATATCCCAAGCAGTCATTCAGCCTCCCTACATATCGTTTCTTCCATGTGCTCTTGGCCGTCAGCCTTCACCATAGCCTCTTAACTTCTCCTGCATTCAGATAAAAATCAGCCATTCAACCTTACCTACGTTTCGATTCTTCCATGTGCTCATGGCCGTCAAGCTTCACCATGGCCTCCCACACTCTTGCATTCAGATGCATGCAAGCCACAACCATATTATGGCTCCAGGGCTCTGCCCTTAAGCTGATGGTCTTGCTCTGCCCCCATGAAGTCCGCATCTTGAGGGTGGGTCCCTCGACGGGCAGGGTCCTTCTTTTCTACCCTTTGTGTGAAAATGTCCTATGCTTCAGGGAAGCTTTAGCCATGTAGATCGACTCGGCAGCACATCTTGATGTAGCATTTAGTTTAGTTTAGTTTATTGTTCTAGGAATTATTACCTTTGAGCCAATGGCTCTTTACAAAGGTTCCACGTCATCAATGTACAAACAAACAAGACATGTTACATAGAATGGTCAGCAAATTATAAAGGTTTCAATAAGCCAGTATAATACAGTACATCACAGGAAAAAAAACAAAACATTGGAGGAATGGTCAAGGTGGGAAGGATAGGAGGAGATATGGGGAGGGGAGCAGACTTAGAGTAGTTAGAGGTACTCAGATGCCTTTGTCAAGAAAGGAGCAGAGGAGGAGGAGGATGAAAAACAGTAAAAACAGCCATGAGGGAAGAATCATTAGTCAAGGCAGTCACAGGAGCTAGAGGCTGAGAGGTGAGGTAAAGCATAGATTTAAAGCTCCTAGTGGCGTGGAGGATGTAATGAGCAAGCTCAGGGCATTGTACCAGCTGAGGGCATGATATGCAAAGATCTTTGGCCTGTGTGGTCTGGCATCTGGGGACCTGGAGAGGCTGGTGTTCCGATCTTCTGGTGGGACAGATGCTGGTATGAGCAAAGTAGGTCTTGGATACACGTGTGGCCCAAGATGGATTTTTGCCATCAAGCATGTGAGGTACCTTATGCGATTTGAGTTGCAACCATCCTGTTTCAGTGTAGAGCTCACATGTATGAGTACGTCTTTGTGCTCCAGTGAGCAGCTGACAGGCCTTGTTTGGGTGGTTGTGATGCGCCTTAGTGCGGTGGTAGTGGCAGAGCCATGAATAATTAAGCCATAGTCTATGATTGGATGACAGAGCTTTGGATAGCAATCCTCAGCAAAGCTTGGGTAAGGAATTACTGGTTTAGGAACAGGATACCAATCACTGGTTCCATGTTTAAGCTGTATTTATCAATGTGGGTCATAAGGTAAGACCTTGATCAAAGGTGATTCAAAGCATTTAAATGTTGACACTTGTTCAAGGGTATTTCCTGGGTATGTTTTGATAGTAAGTGGAATTTGTCTTTTTCTGTTTGTGGACTGGAGAAAAGCATGGATTTTGTTTTTTGTAATTTAGGACCAGCTTGTGATCTAGGAACCACTTTTCAACATTGGAGAAAGCAAGTTGCAGGCTCTGGAGTAAGGGTTTGGTCCTTATGAGAGGAGAGAATCACGGCATCGTCAGCATAAAAGTTATTTGTTCGGGCAGGATTTGGGGAGAGAGTTTAGGAAAAAGGCTGAAAAGGAGGAGCCTAGGATTGACCCCTGTGGAACACCTGAGAGGACGGGTTTTGAGTCTGAGAGAACTTCTGAGATTTTTACTGATTGAGAGCGTTGGGCCAGGTAACTTTTAACCCAGGCACCTGGTCCTTCTGAGAGCCCAAGACTGTGTAGTTGTGTGATAAGTAAGCCATGGTGAACAGCATCAAATGCCTTTGTTAGGTCAATGAAAACAGCTTGATATCCTTTGTCCAAAGCAGTGTGAATTTCTCCTGAGAATTCCAGTAGGGCGGTCGATGTACTGTGTCCTTTCCTAAATCCATGTTGCTGCAAGCAGAGTATGTTGTACTTATGCAGGTAGTCTGAGAGTTGGTCAGCCACAATGCATTTGAGGGCCTTGGAGAGGGGTGGAAGTATAGATATAGGATGATAGTTTCCTGGTAGGGACTTTTCGCCACTTTTGAACACTGGTGTGACTATAGCAGACTTCCATTTGCTGGGAAATTGACTAAGGCAGAGGGAGAGATTGAAAATTTTGGTGAGTGGGTGTACCACCTCTTCCAGGGTAAGGGACAGAATTTTAAGATCAATAGTATCACTGCTTGCTCTGGATTTAGAGATAGCCTTTTTTATATATTTGTAGACTTCATGTGCCTTAACTATTTTGAAGTGGAAAAGTGGTTGGTCAGGTGAGGCAGTAGGAGATGTTGGTTTTGGCGAGTCCGTGTCAGAGAATAAGTCCGGCAGGAGGACCCCACTGAGGTCAGTGAAAGTTTTATTTAAGGCCTTTGCCATGACCATTGGGTCTAGGCTAGTGGTTCCATTGACAGTCATTATAGTGGGAGAGGATTTGGACTGCTTACCCGTGATATTTCTGATGTTGTTCCAGAATGATCTCCCGTCACCCCAGGAGTTTGCGAGGGCATTTTTGAAATAGGAGCTCTTCATTAGTCGGATTTGTTTGGTACTTTGGTTTCGTGCCTGTTTATACTTCTGGATATCCGTCAAGAGCCTGTGGCTCTGAGCTATGGCCAGAGGTTGTCCGAGCTTCGAAGTTGGGCCAGTAGTTTGGCTGTGAGCCAGGGATTTGAGAGCGCTTTGATTTTCACGGCTTTTTACTGGTGCGTAGGTGTCACAGGCAGTGTTGAAAGTTGTGATAAAATAATCTAGGGCCGCGTCAACATCTAGAGTATTGTATATTGGGGACCAGTCTTGCTGTAAAAGACAGGTTTAAGACTTTTAAGACTTTAGCTGATGGAGGGTGGGGCCTCTAAGTCCAAGGGTGCTCCTTTAGCTGTGCAGACTGAGTCAGTGGCACCTTCAAAAGCTATTCTCCCTACAGCCACCTAAGGTTCACCTGGTCTCCACCTCTTTCCCTTCCTCTGCCCCTCAAGGGTGAAGATCGTACAACTCCAAGTCCCAGCTCCTCAAGGGCTCGACTCCTTGCCTTACCCCTCAAGGGTTCAGCTTCCCTGTAGACCTCCCTGCGTGGAGGCCAAGTGAGTGCCTTTCAGCAGTTGTTGCTCTCCTCCTCCTCCTGCCTTGGGGTGTGGGCCTCCTTGCTTGGAGCCACCCTTGGCCACAGAGATTGCTTGAGGCTCCCCCATGACTTTCCATTAGAGGGATAGAGAGCCCTTCCTCTAAAACAATCTTCGCTCTGAATTGGGTTTCTAAATTGCAGTAGTCGAGCCATCACTAATTTATCCCCAAGCCTTTAGGGAAGGTGACCAAGGCCTTGGATCCCCAGAGGTTCCCCCTCAAAGGGGGTTTTCCTTTCCTCTGTGTTGAAGGTCATAAATGTTAGGTAGTCCATAATGTAGTACATTTATACTAGTTTACCCAGGTAGGTTTCCGCTGTTGAATTTGGGTTGGATGGTGGCCCTCCTTTCCTTTGCCGTTCCCTCTCTCTTACAGAAGTCATGCCTCTTCTGCTATCAGTTCTGATATCTGTCAGTCATTGCTCACTCCAGTTTCTGCTTCCAGTCATCCCTAGTTGCCGTCAATCTGTCCTTACTCAAGCTCTGTGGTTTCTACTTGCTGCTCGGTATTTTTTTGGGGCTCCTGCCTTAGGTACAGTACCTTTAGCCTAAAGGAATTTGTTCCCGCAGCACTTCTAGGGGTGGAACCCAACTCAAGAGGGTGTTTTTGCCTTCATGGCACCCTGACAGGGTGGTAGTTCCCTGAGGAACAGAGAGCATGAATGGCTAAAGTATCCACATATGACAGTCAACAACGGATTCATTCAAATCCCTTCAGACCATCAACAAAGTTGTACAAGCATAACTCCTCACTAAGTTGCATAAGCCTATTGAGTTGAAGGGCTATGCCTGCTGTTTTTTGGGTGGGAGAAACAAGCCATGCCCCCTGCCTGAACTATTTAAGCCAGCTCCCTCCAGCATCACTCAGAAGCATTGTTTCTTTGCCCCACCATCCTCCTCTTGTGGCACATGCCTCTCTCCTCAGGGGCTCCTTCCTAAGGTACCTTTAGCCCAAAGGAATTTGTTCCCTGCGGCACCTGTAGGGGTGAAACCCCCCTCAAGAGGGCTCCTTTGCCTTCACGGTACCCCAACAGGGTTTTAGTTCACTGTGAAACAGAGTGGGCGAACGGCCAGAGTATTCACCTATGACAATCAACAATACATTAATTCAGATACCTTCAGAGTATCAACAAAGTTACACTGGCATAACTCCTCATTAAACCGTGTAAGCCCATTGAACTAAATTTTTTAGGTGTGGTAGCTGCTATTTCTCAGTGGTGAAAGAACTCTTCTATATTATTCAGTGGAGAAAGATGACAGAGGAGCAGGAACTCTCATAACATTATGTAAGAGATGGCGGAACTGCATTTTTGTGGTCTCGAGACCAACGCAGTCCCTGGTTGTTGCACATTTGTATGTTTATTGTAGTTGTTCTTATATTATGCTTGCTATTAAAGGGACACTGTCAACTTTTTCACCCATTTTTAGTGCCCCTGTAATATTGGTGCCTGTTAACAGAGCTGTTGTCAGTAATTGCCCTGATTCAGTTTGTACATAATATGTGGCTTATTAAATGCATTTTTTTTTTTACCAGTGTCGGGGATTAATTCCTCTGGCCCAGTCTCTCTGTCATGTGAGGTACCTCAGGGTTCAGTATTGTCCCCCATGTTGTTTGCAGTGTATATGCTGCCCCTCGGAGACATTGTAAGAAGGTATGGGCTGAGGTTTCACTGCTATGCCTATGATACCCAGCTCTACCTATCTTTTGCACCCAACCATGATAGAGCTCTCTCAACATTTAACAACTGCCTCACTGAAATCCAGAATTGGATGGATTAGAGTTGGCTGAGGCTGAACTCGGAAAAGACGGAGGTGTTGGTTGTGGACCCGGGTCACTGGATAGAGGGGAAGGGATTGCCTTCAGGACTTTTTCTTGGCGGCTCCCAGCTCACCACTTCTGAACAGGTGCAAAATCTTGGGTTGATTTTTGATAACGGGCTGACACCGCGATTGCAGGTGTCGGTGGTCATCAAATCTTCCTTTTACCATCTGAGGAACATCTCCTGAATTAAGCACCTTGTTCTGTTCAGTGATATGCCTACCTTGGTCCACGCCATTGTAACCTCACGCCTTGATTATTGCAACTCCCTTTATCTAGGGCTACCCGGGGTTGATATCTGCCACTTGCAGCTATTGCATTCTGGGTATTTCTCGTACTTGTCATATTTTTCTCGTGCTACGCGAATTGCACTGGCTGCCTGTATAGTGGCGGATCACCTTTAAAGTCGGACTTCTGACGTATAAAGCCCTACATGGACTTGGCCCAGACTACCTGAAAGAGCTTCTGATACCTTACTGCCCTGGGCGATCACTCCGCTCGGTGGACGAGGGGTTGCTAGAGATTCCAATTTTTTTTTTTTAATCTTTGGGAGCTCTTTGGAATTCTCTACCCCGTCCGCTTCGGGAGTGCGTGTCCATGGAGGAATTTAAACAGGCCCTGAAGACCCATCTGTGGTATCAAGTGTACATGACTTGATGTTATTTTACTGTTTTTATGAATTAGTATTTACTGTATGTGTGATTTATTGTACTGTTTTTATTCTAATCTTTTGTTAAAGTGCCTTGGTTTTTAGAAAGGCACGGAAGAAATAAATATTATTATTATTATTATTATCTAGTCTGCTCAAGTGTGTAGCACTTCAATCTTTCAGACTGCAGCTGCCCCCTCCCTTGCCTCCTTTCCTACTGATTTTGCCCATATATCCTTCACTCCCACCCTGCCCCCCTACGATTTGAAGCCTCCCTCTGAACCTGTCCCACCCCCTTTTGAAGCTGACCACCGTCCACAGTGATATCACCTCCTCCGGCAGCGCATTCCACCTGCCACCACTCTTTTGGTGAAATAGTGCCTCCTCATTTCCCTCCTGAATCTGCCTCCTTCCAACTTCAGAGTGTGCCCACTGGTTTCCCTTCTGCCTTTTAATTGGAAGATACTTCTGCTGCTTACTCTGTTCTTACCTTTCAGGTACTTGAAGGTCTCAATCATATCCCCTCTCTCTCCCTTCTATCCTCCAGGGAATACATATGAGCTCTCTCAGTCTCTCCTCATAAGGGTCATCTCCCAATACCAGAATCATTTTCATTGCCCAGCGCTGTACTCCCTCCAATAGCTTGATATCCTTTTTCAAGTAGGAGCACCAGTACTGCACGCAGTACTCCAAGTGTGGCCTCACGTACTCCAAGTGTGGCCTCACCAGTGACCTGTACAGGGGCAGAATGACTTCCCCTCTCCTAGGGGTAATCCCCCTTGCGATGCACCCCAGCATTCTATTGGCCGTTACCACTGCCTTCCTGCACTGGGCTGAGTGGTTCATTTCCCCTGTCACTAGTACACCCAGATCCTTCTCATCCTTTGACTTGGATAACTGCACTCCCCCCAACCAGTGACTATTTCCAGGGTTCCTGGCTCCCAAGTGCATGACTTTGCACTTCATGGCATTGAACTCAAGTTGCCATGTGTTAGACCATTCCTCCAGTTTTGCCAAATCCTCCTGGAGTACTGTACCGCCTTCCCTTCCATCAACCTCCACATAGATCTTGGTGCCACTGATGAAGAGACTGATCTTACTCTTTATCCCTACTGCGATGTTGGCAATGAAAATGTTAAAAAGCACTGGTCCCAGCACCGAGCCCTGTGGGACCCCACTTGTTACCGCCCTGGGCTCAGATACCTTACCCCCCATTACTACCTTCTGCTATCTGTCCTATAACCAGCTCCTGACCCATCTAACCAGTTTCCTCCCTGATCCCAGGTTGCTCAGTTTGCTGGTCAGCCTACCATGTGGCACCAAATTAAAGGCTTTGCTGAAGTCCAGGTATACGATGTCCACTGCATGACCCTTGTCCTAAGGTACAGAGTTTTCAGCAATACAGTGCAATTTGAAGTACCTCAATGCAATTCAGTTCTCCAATGTACCTTATCAATACCTAATGTCATAACGGTCTACCGTGCAGACACTATGTCATTCTCCTCTCCCCTTTTAGCCTATTCCCCCCAGTTAGCCTACACCCCCTTGCTACTGTCCTCACCTATGTCTACTCAAGCACTTACATTGATCACGATCAACTGTCATTACAGTGGTGCCGCCTCTTGCAAGCCGCGATATGAGTTACGCAAAGAAATAAAAAGCAGTCTCCATTCTTATAAGCTCCTTAAAGAAGTTATGCTTCTGCTTCTTCTCTGCTCAGGAAATGTGGAGCTCAACCTGGCTCCCCTACAACTTACCTCGCCTATCGATATTGCTGAGGCTACAGGTCTCAAAATGATGATGGTCAACATTTTAAGCCTGCCTAAAAAACTTGTACAGCTGCAAGCCTGGGCTGCACACGTTAACCCTGACCTTATCATAATTACTGAGTCGTGGTTAAAAAAGACGAACACTGATCAACAAATATCACTGCAGAGCTACAATTTATTTAGAGCAGATAGAGTCTAGAGGCGGGGGTGTGGTTATCTACGCCAAATCTAAGCACTTGGTCACCAATATTAGTTGCAAATCTCTAGCCAAGGAATTTGAGTTAGTTTTGCTGAGCCTTCATCTCCCCTCCTCGGAATGTATCACTATCCTTGGTGGCTATAGATCCCCATCTGGTGGTGATGAAGTCCTTAATCTTTTGAAATCCACGTTCGTAGATGCAAAAACTGAAACAATATTTCTAGGAGATCTAAATATGGACTGGCTGTCACCTAAATCACATGGCCTCAAATCCCTTTGTGACAAACTAGGTCTTGGGCAATTAGTCAGTGAACCTACTAGGAACAACACTCTAAATACTGCCAACAGTTGCATTCTAGATGTGGTACTAACCACCCATCCACACAAAATATCTCATTCGGCAGTGTTTCATAACGACATGAACGATCATGGAATTGTTGCTTGCATAAGATCTCAAATTAAGACCCAGCCGCAACCCATCTTTATAACAAAAAGATCCTTTTGCAAATTCAGTGCAATAAACTTCCTATCTGATGACTGCCCATTTTTGTTTGGTGTCCATCTTTGGGCGGATGCTAGCTATGTGCCCTTCCAGTATACTTCCCACCCTGCCAAAGTCTGCCCTTTTGAAATCCAGGACCTTAGTCCTTGTAGTGGCTACCTTCTTACCTAGATTGATTGAGAACCACACTGTGTGGTGGTCGCTTCCCACTAGGGGTTCCTATACTCCAACATCCCTCACTTGCTCCCCATCCTCCAACACCAGATCCAGGATGTTCCCCTTCCTAGTTGGTTTTGCTACCTTCTGTGTCAGGAAGCTGTCCTGGAAGGCTTCCAGGAGGATCTGCTCCCTGGCACATGAGGTAGCCGGGATGCTCCAGGCCACCCCTGTTAGATTAAAGTCCCTCACCACCACAGTGCTCCCTTTGCTGCTAAGCCTCTTTAGTTGCTCCCCCAGCTTCCTATCAATCTCATTCTGTGTCAGAGGTCTATAAACTACCCCAGTCTAACCTTGCTACCCCTTGGGTTGTATAGTTGTACACATATGGCCTCCGCCCTGCCTTCCTCCACCTTCTCCCTATTACACCTTATCCCTTCCTTAACATAGATGGCCACCCCTTCCCCTTTCCCCTTTTCCCTATCCCTCTGGTATAGATTGAAACCTGGGATAGTTAGGTCCCAGTCATGGTATTAGGCTGCCCATGTCTCGGTGATGGTGGCTTTGTCCACCTCCACTTCTGCCATCAATGCCTGCAACTCTGCCATCTTGTTCCCCAGGCCCGTAGCATTCAGTGATACCACACTCCATTTTGATCTACTGCGCTCTGTGCCTTTACCCTCCCCTCTGTTTCCCCCTGCTATTTAAATTTGGCTCCTGCCTTGCTGTTGGGGGAGGTCTGGTGAAATGAGCCCTAAGCCCTTCTGGAGGCTTTCTACCAGTCAACCTATAGCAGAAGTCGATGCATGAGACACTCCACCTGCCAATCATCCTCTTAGCTGCTGGTCTGCCAGGTGCAGTTTCAGCATATGTGACAAAGAGCTGGTGAGCTTAACCCAAACTCCAGCCACATGCTCCTTATAATAAGAGTGCTTGCCCCAGTTCCAAGGTATGGAGCCTATGGTCGGCCTCTGAGGAAAGGCTGGTAAAGTATACTGGTAAGTTAATCACCTGGTTAATGTGAAACTCTGATACTACCTTTCAGAAGAACTTCGGGTGCAGGTAAAGGATGCACTTGTCCCTGTGGAAAACTAAATAAGAAGACTCTGCCGAGAGCATCTGGAACTCACTGATCTTTCTAGCGGATGTGATAGCTGCCAAGAAGGCAGTTTTCCACAACAGGTGTGACATCTCACACCTGTGCATAGGCTCAAAAGGCTTGCCTATGAGCATTGAACAGATCCCAAGGTGGTGGTGGTTCAAGCAGCAGCAGGTTCAAGTGGTTAAGGTCCTTACAGAAGCATCTGACCACCTTTTCCTGTGCCACTGTCGGCATACCAGCCCACGCTCGGTATGCAGAGATGGCTACCAGGTGCACCTTGAAGGTTGTCGATCTCAGACCCATCTTGGAGAAGGACCACAGATAGGGAAGAATGCTAGCCAAAGGGCAGGCAAGGGGACCAAGCTCCTTGCCCTGGCACCAAATGGGCGGCATATGAAAAATGGCAACTGTACTGTTCATAAGGAAGTGTAATAAAATAGCAATGTTGAAAATCTGGAGTGAAAATATTGAAAATTCACGAACTTACGAGCGTGCGTAGGAACTGCACAATGCACGCTCGTAAAACAGTAATTTATTTGAATTTTTTCACCAAATTTTCAACATAGCCATTTTAAGACCTCTGCTCATGAACAGTGTCACTGTGATTTTCTTAATTTGTCCCGTACATTGATTTTGCACACCAACTGCGCCATTATGCGCTACATGGGCGGAAACATGTTTTGGGTGAGATGTGAAAATGACAGCTACACTACTCATAAGAAGGTATGGTAAAATGGCAATGTTGAAAATCTGGAGTGAAAATATTGAAAACTCACAAACTTATGAGCGTGCGTAGGAACTGTGCAACGCACGCTCGTAAAACAGTCATTGTTAGAAATTTTTTCACCAAATTTTCAACATAGCCATTTTAAGACCTCTGCTCATGAACAGTGTCACTGTGGTTTTCTTAATTTGTCCCGTACATTGGTTTCGCACACCGACTGCGCCATTGTGCACTACATGGGTGGAAACACATTTTGGGTGAGATGTGAAAAATGACAGCTGTACTGCTCACAAGAAGGTGTTGTAAAATGGCAATGTTGAAAATATGGAGTGAAAATATTAAAAATTCGCGAACTTATGAACGTGGGTAGGAACTGCACAATGCATGCTCGTAAAACAGTCATTTTTTGGAATTTTTCCTCCAAATTTTCAAAATAGGCTTCTTGAGAGCCCACCTTATGAACACTGGCAGTGTCGTTTCATTAATTGGTCCAGAAAGGTGATTTCACGCAGTGACCGGCGCAGTGACTGCAAAATCACCCGCCGGGCCCGAATAACGTCATGACAGTGACATCATTCATGAAGGGTCCCAAAACCCCATGTTGAAAATTTGGTTCAAAATTCCAAAAATGCCTGAGATATGCAACAAAGTTGAAAAACCCTATCTAGCCCATTATACAGCTTACGGCATTTCCTCAGTTGCGGTCGGCTTTGAAGAGTGCTGATGTGTTCCCGGTCCACGAAGATCATCGCGCCAAGGTCCGAGGAGGTAAGTATGGGGTGAGGGGTGTGGGGAGGCAGGTACGCAGTGGGTGGAGTGCGGGTTGTGGGAGGGGCCAGGAGACTACGTGGGACCGTTTTTCTTTTCTTTACAGGTTTTCTTATTTTTTCCAATGAGGCCAGCGGGACATTTGTCACGCTGGGGTGAAGCTCCCAGCGTGGCACAAGAACGGTTGGGTGGGGGGGTGTTCAGCCGATGGGGGATTGGGCACCCCTGGCAGCCAAAACATCTATTGCCACGCTGGGGTGGGCTTCCAGCGTGGCACCCAGTACTGGGGGAGATGAGGACAGTGGAGCCAACAGGGGATTGGGCACCCCCCCGTCGGCTATATCATGAGTTGCCACGCCAGGTGGGCACCCAGCGTGGCATTTGGAAGGCTTTGGGGGCGGGAGTGAGCACAGCCGACGGGATTGGGCAATTCCCCATCGGCTATACAGTGTGCATGCAGGGGGGACGACACCTGCATGTGCGTGTGTGTGTGTGTGTGTGTGTGTGTGTGTGTTTGTGTAGAGGGAGCTGCGCATGAGGAGGCGATATCTTATCGCTGCTCACTGAAGCGTAGCTCCCCCTTTCAACTGTATGCCACTGCATTTTGGAGCTTGTCATAGACAGCTCCAGCATGCATTGGCTTACAGGGGCCGTGTCTGCCAACACACTGACTGAATTGGAAGAGGTGATGACACACCTCAGAAATCTCGGATGATGGCACTATGTTTCTTGCACATGCGTGCAAGCAAACATAATGATGACCTCACTGAAAACAAGATATTGCATCTAATCTGGGACATGAGTAAATACAGTGCAAAAATGTCCAAAATGAAGATCACAGTGACAATGAAATGTAGCTTCTCCCCAATTCTATCCAGGATACAAAATATAAGATAAGAACTATTTAAAGAGCTAGTGGAGCCAAAACAGGCAGACAGGAAAATAATACAAATTTTAAGTAGTAGTCGTAATTTTTTATTTCTGAAATATTTTTCTTTTTCCTTTTTGCTCATCAGAAAGTATTCTGTGTGATAATATTGTGCTGGATGCATGGAATAGCTCTTAACCTGGCAGCTGATATAGATTTCTCTACTGCCCCACACTACATCATCAGCCTTGTGATCTCACTGACTGTGGCATCACAGTTGAATGACCTGGAAGTCTATCACCTGTTGTTCCTAAGCAGCAGTGATGTCACAGTCAGTGAGGTCACAATTCTGATGATGTAGTGTGGGGCAGCAGAACTAGATATGTCAGCTGCCAGGCTAAGAGCTGTTCCACACATCACACCTACTAACATCAAGTGAACAATCTTCTAATTAAACAAAGGGAAAATAAAAAGTACATCAGATATAAAAGGTAATGGTTGGCTGCTTTTAAAATCTAATATTAGTTTTAGGCAGTACACTAGCTCTTTAAAGGAAATTTACTTTAGACTGAACTTCACTGTGTTCACTGTCATAAACAGTTTCTTTTTTGTTTTATAATATATTAGATTGCAGTATTTATTTTGAATGATGTGGCTATGATGATGGTGTGTAGTGTGTGTTTGCTGTAGCTCAATACATTTTTTCCCCAAAAAGCAAATGCCTGATGATTGCTATGTAATTAACCCAGATAGTTCACAGAAGGTCTGGCATATGGCTGAGACAGTGCTTATCAGATAGTGTCTTAAGAGGTTAAAAAACAGTGCAACTATTTTTACATTTGTTCCTAGGGAAGGGTGACATTTATGAGGTATGAATCTTTCTTGAAAGACAATAGTTGTCCAGCTGAAGCTAGTAGCAAGAAAATGTTTAAATGCTAAGTATTTAAATGTGCAGGTTGTTGCATTTTGAAGGGGGTAAACAAACCTCCAGTTTAATAGGCAACCAATATTTAACAAGCTGTTTCAGTTTCCTAATGGCCATCTGGTAAGCAGCTTTAGTGCTGTCTCCAACATTCTAAACAGAAAGAAGGGAGTATTTTATTTCATTTGGCATAGTGATTTATAATTGTGGAAGGATACATTGAAATGTCTAAAAATGTGTTCCACGTTCCTCCATTTTCAAGCAACAGACAGCAAGATGGCTGTAGGCTCCACTCACAGCCATAAAAAGAGTACCAGCAGGGCCAGTTCTAGGATGTACTGGACCCTGGTGCAAGACTTTGTAGTGGGCCCCCCCGAAGTGCCCCCACCCTGTTCTCCTGAGTCCCCCGGGGCTGGCAGCTGCTGGCTGGCATGACTACCACCCGCTGGCCTGGGGCACTGCTTAGCCAGCCATGGCAGTACTCACTCCTTCCTGCTTGCTGCTGCCCTAGCCCTAATGCAAGCTAGCTATGTTCATTTTATTCAAGTTCAGCGCCAGCCTCCACAAGTGTGTATTTCAATTTTTTTTTTTAATTTGTGTGTCTTCTAGTAGTTTACAGACCAGGAGTACAGGAGCTATAGTCCTACTAAATTTACTTGCAATAAATGTTTAAACTATGTAATACAAACAGAGGAAACTGCAGTACTCAAACTTCGGTTGTCTAGTGCTACATATAAGGATAAAGAAACATTAAAAACTAGAGGCCTACCCTTACCGAACAACCTGGATAGCAGGTCTAAAAACCACAAGAAACAAGGGGAAGGGGCAGAAGATCACTTAGAAAAGCACATAGAATGGACCCAAGTACACAACACTAAGACTAAAAAGGGCAGACGTGCATTTGGCCCTAGTTATATAGCACTTAAAAATAAATACTCTTCACTTGAAAATGAGTCTGAACAAAAAGCTAGCCATTCTCAAAATGATTATCCCACCAAAACACAGAATGGATGATTAAAATATAAACTTGTAGTGGGTGACTCAGTCATCAAGTACACTGACTCAGTAGCCTGTAAAATGATAAAGAAATTGTACAGTGAGTGACCTGCTTACTGGGTGCCAGAGTCAAAGATATTTATGACTCATCAGACAAATTGAAAAACAGGATGCAGTCATAATTCACATAGGCACAAATGATATAGGCAAGGCACATGAGAAGGATATTTGCCAGGATATAACAAAGTTGGGTAAAGAAATCCAGGTGAGAGGGTACAATGCAGCTGTATCATGCATCCTCACAATACCAAGGGATCACAGGGAAAAAAATAATATAATTGAAAGGATAAATACTAGACTTTCAACCTGGTGCAAATAAGAGGGCATCATATTCATAGACAATTGGGAAAGCTATAAAACCAACATTAGTCTGTACTCTAAAAATGTCCTTCATCTAAGTAAAAAAAGGGGCATTTTTATTGGGTTAAAGTTTCAACAGAGCACTAAACCAACCAACTGTAAACTGAAAACACAGGGAGAAATGATAGTCCACAATATAACACTTGACACAGAGATCAAAAAATCTATGTAACACTTGACACAGAGATCAAAAAAATCTGGAAAGCCAGAAGACAAAAGAGTCAAAATATATCTAGCCAATGCAAGAAGTCTTAACAATAAAATGGATGAACTCCTAGCTTTAGTACATCTTCACACACCTGATATCATTGCTATCACTGAAAGTTGGTGAAACAAAGACAACACCTGGAACACTTGTATACCGGGGTATGACACATTTTATAGAAATAGCATAAACAGAAAGGGAGGAGGAATTGTGCTGTTTATGAACAGCTTACTAAAACCTCTGGATATTACTCACTCCAAATTAAACCAAACAATGAAACCACTGAAACTCTGTGGATTAAAGTACTACCCAACAAAAATAATAGCTTCATTATAGGCCTAGAGTATAGACCACCAAATGTTAGTCTTGAAGACACAGCATCTATTATTAGCGAACTACGCCATGCATGTCAAGAAGCAGAGACAATGTTTTTAGGGGATATGAATATGGGAGATATAAACCAGAATAAAACTATGGCAAACACAGTACAAAGTAATTTTTTTCTGGAAGCCACTGAGCAGCTTATGCTAAACCAGTATGTAACAAAACCAACAAGAGGTGAAAACACCTTGGATCTAGTGTTAGGTACGGAGGGTTTAGAAATCAAAAATTGTAGGGTGGGGTCTCCACTTGGTACTAGTGATCACAATGTGATAACTCTGGATATAAATTTCTCTCACAACATACAACCTAACAGTAGTGTCTTCTATGACTACAAAAGGCAAACCTTATCATAAAGGATTATGTATGAGCAGTCATTCATAACAAGGATATTCTTGTATCGAGAGGTTTCCTTGGTAACAGATAAGCGCGAGAGCGCAGCTCGAGAGGTACTCTGTTACCAAGGGAACCTCAAGATACAAGAATTTCCTTGTTTGTGTATGACTGCTCATACATAATCTTTTATAGTGTATGGGCAGTCACAGCATAGAAAAATCAAACAAAACCAGCTGGAGAAGACAACAGAAAATAGAAATTTTAACATTTTCTTTTTTTTAACTGACACAGTGTGCTGCAGATGTTTCTGCAAGTTCAAGTTTAAAAAAAAACTCAACAATTTCCAGCTTAACTGGATTGAAGAAAGCAACTATGTGGCAGCATTCCAAGTTGTTATGCTGCAGAAGTGACATAGCTAGTGCAGCACAACAGCTGTGATGACATAGCTACTGCAGCATAACAGCTCCATTCTAGGTATGGCTTTCTATCCATAACAACATTCTACCATACACTATAAAATTAATAATACGCTTCAAAGTACAGATTGGGACAACTTATTGTACGGCTGTGATGCCGAGAATATGTGGAATAATCTAAAAAAATCATATACTTACAATATCTAATAAATACTTGCCTAAATACAAAAAATATTAATAACAACAAACATAGACCTAAGTGGTTAAATTTCAAAATCAATAAACTTTTAAGGCAAAAACAGAGAACTTATAAAAAGTAAAAAACAAAACAAAAAAACACATCCTTCTGTTCTGGGACAATTATAAAAAACTTGAAAAAAAAAATGTAAAACAGAAATACGTAAAACTAAAAGGCTGACTGAAATAAATCTAGCCAAAAGTACTACCAAAAATAACTCCAGATGTTCCTATAGGTATATAAACTCAATAAAAAAAATCAACCTGCAAAGTGGGACCCTTACAATGTCATGATAAGGTTGTACATGAACCCGAAAATATGGCAAACATTCTTGATACCTAGTTTTGCAGTGTCTGCTCTGCCAAACACACGAGGCATGGCAGTGCAGAAATACCTGGGGGTGATTTTTGTCAGGATTAGTGAAGATGAAATAAGCGAAAAGATCAATGAAATAAAGGAGGACTGTACACCTGGATCTGATAACATCACAGGCGAAATGATTAAATTAATGTCAAAACAGATACTTTACCCCTTAAAAAAACTTTTTAAAGAGAGTGTAAACACTGGTGTTGTATCAAAGGACTGGAGGACAGCAAATATCACACCTATGTTTAACAAGCATTTGTCAATGCCGAATTTTGCTTGCTGGCATTGGCAGTGGTAGTGTAGAAGTTACAGAGCTGCGTAATAGGAATGGCAGTGAAGTATTGAACTGAAGCCAACCCCACCACCACCCTGCAGAGAGTGACAGGCATTGGGGTGTGCCTTTGGGTCGTCAGGCATAACGGCCACGCCATTTCAGTACACCCACCCTGCAGACACTGGCAAGTGTCACGGTGTTCTTTGGGGTCTTTGGCCCTTATGCACACCCCATTCCATTTGGAAATATGGTGAGATGGGTGCAATATAGGAGAATGGGGTGAACTTTGGGGCCAAAGAGTCCAAGGCATACCTCGATGCCTCTCACTGGCTGCAGGGCGTGGAATAGTATAAGCATTACAGGCAAGAATCCCAAGTCACACCCCTGATGCCTGTCATTCTCTACAGGGTTGGGCATTATGGTTGGAAACCCTAATACCTCAGGCATTTGTTGGTATTTTCACTCCAAATTTTCAACATGTTTTTTTTGTGACCCCACCTCATGAACAGGGGGAATATCAGTTTCTTAGCCGAAAGCTGCTTATGCACAGCGACTATGGCATTTAGCACCACAGGTACAAAAACATTCCAAACAGGATGTAAAAAATGACAGCTGTACCGTTCATGGGGAGGTGTAAAAAATGGCAATGTTGCCAATCTGCAGTAAAAATATTTAAAAAAATGGTGAAGTGACGAGCGTACATAGAAACTGTGCAACGCACAACCGTAATATAATTAGGTTGGGGATTTGTTACAGCAGATTGTCAACTCAGGCATTTTGGTGCCTCCAATCATGAATAGTGTCACTGTGATTTTCTTTATCTGTCCCGAACAATGATTTCCCACAGTGACCACGCATCTCTGCGCTGAAAGTATGAAAACACACTTCGGCCATGTTGTGAAAAATGACAGCTGTACTGTTCATAAGGAAGTGTGGAAAAATGCCACTGGTGAAAATCTGGACTGAAAATATTACAAAGTCACGAAGTAACGAGGGTGCATGGAAACTGCGCAATGCTCACTTGTAAAACAGTCATTTTATGGACTTTTGTCACCAAATTTTCAACATAGCCATTTTAAGACCTCTGCTCATGAACAGTGTAACTGTGATTTTCTTAGTCTGACCCAAACATTGCTTTCGCACACCAACAGCACAATTGTGTGCTACATGTACGAAAACACATTTTGGGCGACATATGAAAAATGGCAACTGTACTGTTCATAAGGAAGTGTAATAAAATGGCAATGTTGAAAATCTGGAGTGAAAATATTAAATTCGCAAACTTACGAAAGCATGCATAGGAACTGCTAAACGCATCGCCTCATAAAACAGTAATTTTAGGAATTTTACCAAATTTTCAACATAGCCATTTTAAGACCTCTGCTCATGAACAGTGTCACTGTGATTTTCTTAATGTGTCCCATACATTGATTTCGTACATCGATTGCGCCATTGTGCGCTACATGGGCGGAAACACATTTTGGCCAAGATGTGAAAAATGACAGCTGTACTGCTCATAAGGAGGTGTGGTAAAATGGCAGTGTTGAAAATCTGGAGTGAAAATATTGAAAATTTGAGAACTTACAAGTGTGCATAGGAACTGCGCAACACACGCTCATAAAACAGTCATTTTTGGAATTTTTTCACCAAATTTTCAAGATAGCCATTTTAAGACCTCTGCTCATGAACAGTGTCAGTGTGATTTTCTTAATGTGTCCCGTACATTGATTTCGCATACCGACTGCGCCATTGTGCGCTACATGGGCGGAAACACATTTTGGGTGAGATGTGAAAAATGACAGCTGTGCTGTTCATAAGAAAGTGGTAAAATGGCAATGTTGAAAATTTGGGTAAAAATATTGAAAATTCGCGAACTTGGGCGTGCGTAGGAATGCAGCAATGCACTCTCATAAAACAGTCATTTTGGAATTTTTCCACAAATTTTCAAAATAGTCTTTTGAGAGCCCACCTTATGAACACTGGCAGTGTCGTTTCGTTAATCATTCCAGAAAGGTGATTTTGCAGTGGCTAAATCACCCTTCTGGCTTCGAAACGCTTCATGACAGTGCAAGAATTCAGGAGGAGGGGTCCCAAAAACCCCATGTTGAAAATTTGGTGCAAAAATTCCCAAAAATGCCTGAGATATGCAATAAAGTTAAAAAAAAACCCTTGCTATCCCATTATACAGCTTACCGGCATTTCCTCAGTTCGCGGTCGGCTTTGAAGAGTGCAGACGTGTTCCTGGTCCACCGAAGATCATCGCGCCGAGCTCCAGAGGTAAGTATGGGGTGAGGGTGTGGGGAGGCAGGGTGCGAGTGGGTGGGTGCGGGTTGTGGGGCAGGGAGACTGCGTGGGACCGCTTTTAGCTTTTCAGGGTTTTTCTTTAAAAAGGCGGCCAGCGGGATGTTTGCCCGTTGGGGTGGGCTCCCAGCGTGGCACAGAGACGCAACTGGGAGGGGCGTTCAGCCGGCAGAGTTGAAGGCACCCCCATTGGCCCATAGCATCAGTTGCCACGCTGGGTGACCAGCGTGGCACCAAGTACTTCCCGGGGAGGACAGTGGAGCCGATGGGGATTGGGCACCCCCATTGGCTATACGATAACTTGCCACACTGGGGTGGGCACCCAGCTTGGCATTTGGAAGCCTTTGGGGGGAGAAACGCGGAACAGCCGACGGGGGATTGGGCACCCTCGTCAGCTATAGAGTGTGTGCATGGGGGGGGGCGCATGCAGTATGCGTGCGTGCGTTTCTGTGTGTTTGTGTGTGTAGGGGGAGCTGCGCATGAGCAGGCGATATCTTATCGCTGCTCACTGAAGCGTAGCTCCCCTTTCAACTGTATGCCACTGCATTTTGGAGCTTGTCATAGACAGCTCCAGCATGCATTGGTGGACAGGGGCCGCGCCTGCCAACACACTGAATTGGAAGAGGGGGTGACACACCTCTGAAAACTCGGATGATGGCACTATGTTTCTTGCACATGCATGCAAGCAAACATAAAAAGGGAGATAAATCCAAATCAGAGAACTATAGGCCTGACATCTCTAACTGGAAAGGTACTGGAGGGCATTATAGAAGAGAGGATCGAACTACAGTTGGGCAACATCATCAGCTCCCAGCATGGTTTTTGAGAGGCAGGTTGTGTGTAACGAACCTGCTTTGCTTTTATGAACAAGTTAGTAAACATCTTGACTATAAAACACCTTGTGATATTATCTTCATTGATTTCAGCAAAGCTTTTGATAAAATACCTCACGAACACGTAGTTGTAAAACTCACAGAAAGGTTGACCCACACTACATTAACTGGATCGAGAAAAGAATACAGAGAGTGGTCATAAATGGGCAACACTCTGAAGCATTAGCAGTTACAAGTAGGGTCCCTCAGGGGTCAGTGCTGGACCCTACATTTTTCAGATGTCTGTGGCTGACTTGACAGATAACATAACTAGTGATAACATAAAATTTGCAGACAATCTCAAACTGAGGGGAAAATGTAAAACCGCTAAAAATATTAGTACATTGCAAAAGGATCTGCAGAATATCAACACCTGGACATTAACCTGGGGTATGAAACTGAATACAGAAAAGTGCAAAATTATGCCCCCACCCTGCCTGCAGTTTCAGTTTTTCTTTTTCATTCTTGGCTCTGCTTCAGGTTCTCCCGGTAGAGTTAACATATGTTTGTACTGGGAGAAGAAAGGTACAGAAAATAAAAAAAAAACTCTTTTAATTCGGGGAGAAGAATGCGATCTGAGCGGTAAGGAGTGAGCACGTGCTGGCAACAGTGAAACCATTGGGCGCTCCCTCGTTCCCGCTCTTCCCCCCACAGCTCTGTATATGTAAAAATTAGGAATGATTTTCAGGTTCAGCATCGTGGTTATCCTTAAAGAAAATGGGTGACAAAGACACTGTGTGGTCTGTGATCTGCTTTTTTTTTGTCAAGTGATGTGCTCGGTGGGTTGGGGCGGGTAAGGAGAGCTGTGGAGCGGGGACTGTTGTGAAGCCGTCTTTCTCTCACCTCATATTTTTTTTTTTTTAACTAAGGAAACAAAACACTGTTTGGGGTAATGTGATTGGTTTCTGGGTCACAGTACTGTGAAAGCCAAAGTCGATTGGAAATGTGTCTTTCACTTCGGCGGGGACTCAGGAGTGCAAAACTGATGACAGGGTCTGTGGAATGATTTTTATTTTACATTTCATGCAGTCGTTAGTGTGCTGGGACTAGAGCCATGATGTTATGCTGGGATAACATCATGGGTCCAGTCCCTGATTGACTAACCAAAGGCCAGCCATTGTATAATGTGGGATAATTGCACACTCAAGAAGTGCAGTTATCCCGCAGTTATGCACACTCTGAAGTGCCTTACTGCAATTATAAAATGGTACCTCTGAATTTTATTTAAAAAACTGAGTAATGGGGTTATAAAAAGTTAAGTATTTCTGACCTGTGCTATTGTGTTCGATTAACCTATGGTCATGTGATCGAATCTGACCAGAGGTCTTGTTTTCTCTTATCCATTTTACAATCTGCAAGTGGTAGTTTCTAAGATGCTGTCATAGAATTTAGATAACAGCATTTCAGATGGAAAACTACATTTATCAGAATTCATCAGAGCCCCATAGTTCCATTTCACTAATTTGTACAGCAACACACCAGCCCAAGAAAATACATTTTCTTGTCCCCCACCATTTTTTGACTAAATTGCTCCTGTCCCACACACTGATAGTTGGAGTCACCACTACTGTATCCATCTGCTAACCAGGTCCTCTGACCACTCCTGAACCAAGTGTAACGTCCCCCCCCACCAATTTGGGGGCTTACCTTTAAATATGTCTCCGGGTGTTCTCCTGCTGCCGCCGGCGTCCTCACTATCCCGTGGCTCCTTCTGCTGCTAATCCCTGTCCCCGAGTGTTCCCCTGGTTGAAATGAGCCCTGCAGGGTTCGCCAAATTCATCTGCGAGTGGTCGGCATGTTTTAGGGCCGCTGCTCACACGTTCACGAAGGATGCACTGTGCATCAGACCGCCGTCGTGGTCAAAAGCAATTGTGTGTCTCCTCCATGGTTCCCGGTGCCAGGCTAAGTTAAGTAGGCACCGGGGACACTCAAAAGTTGCAGAGGGTGTTTTTTAGTTGAATGAATGGGTGAACGCCTGGGGTGCTGCCTCCAGGGCACCAGAGACAAAGGTCAGGGTGCAAGTGTCAGGGCAAAAGAGTGCCCACATGAATATTCATGAGCTGCTGTGTGTTTTCTAAGGGCAATGTGTTATGGGAGCAGCGACTCCCTAAGGGTACTGTTCATTTAGTTAAGAGTGGACTCATTTAAAAGAGAATTGTTGGGGCTACAAGACAGTGGGGAAAGTTAGTTAAAATACTGTAGTTCCTGGCTGCACCAGAACTTGATCTGTGGGGACAATGAAATGGACTGCTTTAGAAACTGCCTGCAGCCACCATTTTAGCAGCCAATAACCAATCGGGAGCCAAGATTAAACAAAGGGGCTCTTGGGACAATGTCAGAAACTTGTGGGGGATTAACTGGGACAATTTCTAGGTGCCAAAAAGGGGAGCCAATTAAGATCTGAGAACTATTTAAGACAGCTTTGGCAGCCAATGGGATTTCTGGAACTTAACCCCATATAAAAGGGGCACCTGCTCATTTTGTTCAGACTTGAGATTTGAGAGATTCATCCAGGAGTTCAGTGTGTGAGCCTCTGGGGACCTTGCCAGCTCTCAGGGGTTAGGCTGTCCAGGCCTAGACTTTTTTTCGGTCGTCAGTCCGCAGGTCTAAGTGTCCAGTTGGCCCACGTTTGGGTCACATCAGCAGAGGATTCGAGCAGCATCCAAGCTGAAGAAATTTCAGGATCAGCCAGCAAGCTAGCTGGAAGGACCAGAAGAGGACACAGCCTTACATATAAATGTGCTTAGTTCACAAAGTGTTTGCGCAGCCGAGTAGTTTGAGACGTTCGGTTTGCATGTTCTTGGCCAGTGTTAAATTGTTCCTGCATCCTGAAGACCAGCCTTTCGATGAGGACCACGAAGAAATGTTCCTCCTGCTTTACCAAGCCATCTGCACCAGGTCTTATTTCGTCAGATCATCATTTGGTCTGGGTAGTGTGAGTACAAACGGGGCAGCTCCCTGCAACAAAGCTGCAATCATTTGTGTGTGCCATCTAATTTGCTTGTTTGGGTTTGTTTGCAGTAGACTAAGCCACCTGGCTCTGGATTACAAATTCTGGGTTGTTGTGCATGCTAATTGTTTTCTCTCCTAAGGGCCCCAGCGATCAGCTGCAACACCAGCCTGCCCCGGGCAATGCTCCAGGCTAGCCTGTTATTCCATACCGGGTACCCAGGGTTGTGTGACTGTATACAAGGGATTCACAGTGAAGGCATTTTCAGCCTGAATTAATCAGATCCATCAGTCATCTGCTAGATTCATGCCCCACCCCTGTTCAATTCCCCCTGAATAAATCAGATTGTTGTGTTTTACATTCGATCCTGGCTAGTGTGAACCTTCCTGGTGGGGATACAGTACAGTTATTGTATTGTTGCATCATTGGTCTTAGTTTACAGGGGGTCTCCAGGGCAGTTGCAGACGATTCAGCCTGGTGGTAAATGCAAAGGGTGTGAGCAAGTCATTACTGCCATACAGTCCATGTGAATGTGTTGTTACTATGCTGTTTAGGCCACTAGAGGGGTTGGTGAGGGGTTATAGCATCCCAGAGGACTATACCAACAGCAGCTACACTACCCCAAGACCATATCTCCGGGTGGAGGCACCCGTTAACGAACTCAGGCCCCTTAACCTGTGCTAGTCACACTGGCAGGGGTAGTAGCCCACAGGATAGCACCACTTAGGGGTTACACAAGGTTTCCAGCGACTAGTACCAGCTCTAACTGGGCCACCCCAGGAGTATTGCACCCCCAGTTGCCTCAGAAACTGAGGATGCCTTATGACAGCTTTGGGTAGGAGGAACACCAGTGATGCTACATGTCAGCAAGGAGCTAATATAACAAGCTGCCAAGGTGCTAAAGAAATACAAAATTACACATAACTGAATAATAAAAGAGTATCATGGGACGTATATGCAAATAATCATGAAAACATTTAGATTGGTTCTGGTTTACGTCCAGGTTTTTGTCACCCTACTAATTTAAAAAGGCAAACAAAAACTGAAGCATTTTGCATCTGCTGTGGCCTGAACTCCACCTACGCTGGTAATTGTAATAGTATTACTTCTGTGGGTGTACTCTACACAGCTGTTTTGGCATTTGGCAAAACAGCCTAGTGGCTGTTCTGTTTAATACCAGAGAAGAATGTTGTGTTCTTAGACTACACAGGCTGTCAAAATGATGACTCTGTGACCAGACATAGTGTTGAAAACAAGGTGGAACCACTGATTAATGCAACTGCACCATATGTGGGGCGTCTGTTTATTGTTAACCAACTGTTCCAAGGCTGAACAAATAGTTCAAGGTTGGATTGTACCACGGTGCCAACAAGTAATGTCTTTGTATGTAAACGGCTCCATTTCTGTTGTGTGAAAAGGCTTTTTCTTTTCTACAGAGTTAAGTTTATAGTACAGGTATATTTAAAAATTAGGTTTTCATTCCTTCTTCATGTAACCCTAGTCCCTAGTCTAGGGTTAGGCAAGGTTTGTCTGGGCCCAGGGTGTTGGGTTAAACCAAGGGGTCCCTTCAGAAGGGTTAGTGGTAGGATTAGTAGATCTGATGGCCTTAGCCCATGATTTGGTGAGGCAGCGGCCGACACTTGCCCCACCCCCACTAAGTGATACTTTGGATGCGTGCTTTTCTTGCTGCACGCCCGAGGCATGTCCTACTTCCTGGATGTTCCTATTTGTTTGTACTTTGTTTCTATACAGATTTTTGTGATTTTGTAGGTTTTCTCCCGTTCCCAGCCCGCGGTCCCGGCACACGGCCATACGTGCATGTGGAGGCACGCATGCACACCATGGAACCAACGCAGCCCTTCCACCCACCTGTAACGATGCCACCCCATCGCCTATGCTACAACTGCCGTCCACCTGGTGGGAGGCGGAACTGGGGTGACACCCCAGGAGAGGAGAGCTGCCTGGCTTGCTCAATCCTGCTCCTCCCTCCCCCACGTGCCGGTACCCCGGCGAGCCTGAGGTCATTCCTGAACCCGGGTTGCCAGCATAGCATAAGGTAAGGCATCCAGCACCTCAACCCTCAGTGCCACCAGGCTGGCTTTGTTTCTACTTTGTGTCTCTCCATTTCCTTGACTTCTGCTTTGTCCATCTTTTTCTTTGTGTGTTTCCCTTCAGGTCCATCTGCCCTTCATGTGTTTTTTTTTCACCAGTCCTTCCAGGAAACCAGTTACAGGTTAATTTATTTATTTGCAATTTTTGAACAGAAAAGACATACTAAGCTGTGACAGCGTGTTGCCAGGTGCATCCTGGGGTAGGCGGTAGATAATATGGACCTGTTTTTTTCATGGGGGATATTGGCCATGACATCAGGGAAATTCTTCTACTCACACTGGCACATTTTACTAAAAATGTTCTAGAGAGGACCTGGACTATGTATCAGGGCCAAAAGACACAGAGGGGCCTGGTTTAGCCTGATCAGCCTCGTAGCAAAGAGACTTTGAGAACAGTAATGAAAAGTTGCTTCTAGTGGTGAATGCCACCATGTTACCAGCCGCTGGCCCGTGCCTAAGCTCTTGGTCTCCCAGATGTTAATGCTGCCTAAGATTTTCCTTGGATGGAGGGCAGTGTATTTGTGTGCTGATGGCCGCAAAGAACTGCTGTGCATCTCAAAAACTGCAAATGATGCATCTGCCATTACCACTGTTGTGATGCCTGGGCCTTGCACTCCTGAGCCTAAGAAGAAGGTGCCAGAGCCAGTCATTACTGAGGTTTGCATCTCAAAAGAGGAGACCATGGACACAGAGGTTGACAAAGTAGTAACTGGGTCCAGAGACCTGGAGGTCTGTCACCACTGAGCCCAGCAACCTCCAACCTGCGGTTGACAATAAGGCCTGTATTGTACCCAAGGATTTCATGGCAACCAGTGTCTTGGGGACAGGTTTCCAATTAAGAGGACAGAGACACAGAAACAGAGAAATTGTCGACAGATAAGGACTGCCAGGCCCATCCAGTCTGCCCGTAAGCCCTACACTTGTTTGTGGCCTCTGACCCTATCTGGTTAATGGCTTCTCACCGCTTCTTCCCATCCCTACAGTTCCCTTTTGCCTGTCCCAGGCATGTTTAAATCCCTCCACTGTGCTCGCTCCCACCACCTCCTGTGGCAGACTGTTCCATGGGTCCACCACCCTCTCCGTGAAGAAAAACTGCCGCACATTTCCCCTCTGCCTGCCACCCTCTAAGTTCATATCATGCCCCCTCGTTCTTGTACTCCTATATTGAATGATTACTTCCCTCGCACCTTGTTTATGCCCTTAAGGTGCTTGAATGTTTCTATCATGTCTCCCCGATTCCTCCTCTCTTCTGGTGAGTACATCTTGAGGTCCGTTAATCTCTCCTCATACGTTTTCTGGTGTCATCCTTGTACCATATTAGTCACCCTTCTTTGGACCGCCTCCACCCAGAGCCAGTTCCATGTCTGTCCCTCACTCTGGAGAATCTGACCCACAACCAGCACCACAGAGAAGCAATGCCAGCTCTTTGCAGTTACTGCAGGTGTATGTATTACCCCACACTCACAGCCAGAGGACAGGACTCTGGCCCAGTTGGTGATGTTCTGCCAGTTCTGAAAGGGTTCCTGCATCTGTCCATAGGTTAGTTTCCGATCTGGGTCCTTAACTTGGTTCTAGAGTCTCTTTCACTTGCTCCTTTTGAACCTACTGCCACTTGTGCTATGCTTTTCTTTTCATGGAAAATGCTTTTTCTGGGAATGATTACCTCTGTTCAGAGAGTTTCTGAACTGCCTGCTTTGGTTGTGGATCTCCTGTACCTTGATAGGGTTTCACTATGTATCCATCCTTGGTTCCTTCCTATGGTAGTTACTGAGCTCAGACTGAGCTAAACTATTGACCTTTCCGTATGTTCGCCTTCCCTGCAGAATGCAGAGGAAGTTATCTTGCACTCTCTTGATGTTCCTAGAGCCTTAGGCTTTTACTTGGAGTGCACAAAGGACTACAGAAAGAACTCACAGCTTTTTGGTTCATTCTCCCCCAGAATAGTGGGCACATCTGTCTCTAAGTAGTGCCTTTCCAAGCGGTTAGCATCCTGTATTTCTGTTTGTTACTGGAGGCATGTTAATGAGCTTCCTGGCCCTGTCTGTGGACATGCCACTCGTGGTATGGCCACTTCTGTGGCTTGTTTTCATTCAGTTTTGGCAGCTGATATGCAGTATTCTGTCCATCCTTTCACTAAACACTACAGTCTGGATCTGGTGTCCTGTAGATTTGCTGGTTTCAGCCTTGCTGTCTTTTCCGGCCTGCTGTAATAAGGCCTTCATCCAGGTCTCCCCTACCTGCTTGCTGGTTTCATTTCCTCACTACCTCTGCATTTTCTTCCCCCACGGGGGTAGGCATGCACTCGGCTAACAGGCCTTTTGTCTGATACTGTACTGTCTTTTTGCATCCTGTGCCTTGCTGCTGTTTTATTTGCACCTGTGTACAGCATATCTGGCATACTGTTCTGTGACTGCATATTATTTTGTACTAATGTATTTTTATTGTGCATTGCACTTCTGTTTTCTCCTGTTCCCTTTCCCCAGGGTCGCAGCTGAAAACAAGTCTTGGCTCAGTGTGCCTTTCCCAGTTACCAAGTTTTAAAACAAACAAACAAACAAATAAATGTCCTCTGTGTCCCTACTTTCAGACCCTCCTCTCAGTCTGCTGTCTTGTACTGCTTGGGAATCATTCCAAAAGTGGAGCTCTGTGGAGGAGATGTCCTCAAAGAAGACAGGTGAGTTCCTAGTAATAGCAGTTTTTCATTAGAATCTCTTTTGTAGAGCCACAGCTGTCCCTCCCACTTACCCCCCTTCTGTATTTCAAGTGGCAGCATACTCTGGAAGATGTACCCTCTACTGCACACTTTTTCTTCTCCTTTTTTCGCCCTTCCATGTGGTCTTTCTTTTCTGAACAGCCACCACTACCCTGTCAGTCTGGCTGGGGTTCTGGTTTCCCATTCCTGTCAGTATAGCACAACTCCGAGCTTATCTCCGGATGGAAGCTGAGGCGGTATGGGTTGCCCATGTAATATGGACAGTGCTGATGTACATTAACATTGATGTCCCCAACCGGCCCAGTGGCGCAGAGGGCTGAGGCGCTGGATGTCTCACTTCGCGACACGCTGGCGACCCGAGTTCGGGAGCGAGCCTGGGTCGTCAGAGGTCAGCACGGGGGAGGGCGGAGCTGGATGGAACTGCCGACTGGCAGCTCTCCTCTCCATGGAGGTGGTATGGCATCCCTCACTCATGGCTGCCCTCTGGTGGAGGCCGAGGGGCTGCGCAAGCAGGGTGCTGGTGATAGGCCAATGGGGCGGGCGAAGGAGGGTCGTTACCGGAGCTATAAGGCGCATGCGTACCTCCACATGCATGCGACCTTCTCCTGGGGCCCTCAGGTAAAAAATGAGGAGAAAATGAGGAACAAAAATGGCGGCAGGATGGCGACCAACTCTCCACAGACATCGCTCCTAGGACCGGGCATAAGGTAAGCCCCGGTAATTCCGGGGGACGGAGCTGGGAGAGCCGGTCAGATGGGGGCCGTATGGGAAGGAGTATAAAGCATTGTACGATAAAAAAAAATATTGATGGCCCCACCTAGGCAAAAGCTTCCAAGTGGTCCTGATGCTGATGGCTTACAGATTTAAAGTTGTGGCTCTGTGAAGGAGATTCTCTTGCATGTCTTCTATTACTAGCGAGTAACTCATCTTTATCTGTTGCCAGTTATTCAGTCACTCTTATCTGAATCTTCCGTTTCCTAGTTGAAACTCTGTGGTTTGTTTAGTGACCCAGCTCTCAAACTCTTTGGGTTCCAATCTGGTATAGTTTGCTTCCAAAGGCAATCTTTAGGTAGGCCAGCAGAAGCAAAGAATGGACCCGCCCGGGGTAAAGTGATGAGTTCCCGTGCTGAAGACCTGTGTTCAGGAGTGGGTCTGGGAGCTGGGACGGGCAGCCAAGGGGGTTTCACAGCCAAGGAGGGCTTAGGCTGGGTTCTGATTCTACAAAGAACTCTGTGGTGGGCTTGGGAGCCTGCTTCCTTCACGGGGCATTCTGTGTGTGTGTGTGTGTGTGTGTGTGTGTGTGTGTGTGTGTGTGTGTGTGTGTGTATGTATGTATGTATGTATGTGTGTGTTTGTGGCCTGATGGTGCACTGCCCAGCATCAGTGGGAGGTTGACCTGATTCGGATTAGGGGGAAAAAAAACAGAAAAACCTTCATGTTCCTCGGTCACATGTATGATAACTACTGCCCCACTCTGTGTGGATCCCCACTGGTCAGACACTGGGAGTGATGATGTTACATTTTGGAATAACTGAGATGACAGCAAAACTCCAAGAGGGCAGGGCAGGAGATCCATCTAAAAGAGAGTTGGAGACCCACAGGAACAGGGGTGAGAGTTCTGGGGAGAATTTTTAAGGAATTCAGATTGTACCCATAGGGCCTCGAGCATTTATCTTTCTTAAGGTGCTGAAGAGTAGCCAGCCCGGTGGTGCTGAGGGATGAGGTGCTGGACATCACACCTCACGCCACGCCGGCGACCCGGGTTCGGAAATGAGCCCGGACCGCCGGGGGTCGGCAGGGGAGAGAGAGGATCGAGTGTCCGGAGGACTGCTCTCCTCTCTCAGGGAGGGATACAGAGGTAGCCCGGCGCACCAGCAGCCCCCGGTGGAGACCGGTGGCACTGCGGCACACAGGGGTTCACAAAATTGGGAAGACGCTGGGCGGCTGCCTTCCGGATGTGAGTGGGAGCACCCACGTTGAGGGCTGGGAAGCATTGCATGTCCCAGTTCTGGGGTGTAAACTACATGAAAAGCCCCACCAGCCTGGATAGGCGATGGCCATACCAGTGCCAAACCACCACACGCCCAACACTGGAGCCCTGCCACTGCTCTTTCAGACTCCTCAGGCCCTTCATCCTCCTCGGGGCTCGGGGAGAAAGTAATGCCCTTGAAGATGACAGGGCTCACAGTGGGCAGTAGAGCGGCATAGGCGAATGGATAGGCCCAAGAGAGTTCTGGTGCCTGGGGGAGATAAACAGAATTGAAGGGGAAAAAAAAGTGCTGAAGGGTACCCTGCAGCACTGCTGAGGTAATGGATCCCATCAGAATAACAGCTGTTTCAGAGTCAAGACTGGAACGATTTTAAAAAAAGGCTGCACTGTTTCCCCTGCTACTACCAGGGTGCCTTCAGAATGAAGTTGCATGTAATATGCAGAGAAGGTGTCTATGATCGAGTCCACGTCTCAAGTGAGATGACCGGAACCTTGGTGTTGAAGTCTCAAAATGGAGACTTATTGGTGATATCTAGATACCCTATGCAACAAGTGGCGTGCTGCTTTGGGGCCGCCATCATAATACTTTGGCAAAGATAGCCTGAAAAGCATTTCTATGTAAACCACTGAATAATTTTCAGCAGAGGATGTAAACTGCGTATTCATTTTCCTCGGACTACAGTAAAGGAATCTCCATTTTATGCAAACCCCAGATTAATCCATAAAAAAATTCTGCTTTCAAAATGTCAGAATTCCACTTCCAATGGAATTCCACAGAATTAGATGGAATGTTCTGAAATCCCATGGAATTCTGTTCCATTGGAACTTCCCCGCAGTGCTGGTGGTAACAGATGGTAATGCAGCTGGGCAGGGAGGATGCTGACTGCCTATGTGTATCGCCAAGCAGTTGCGTGCCGATGCTGACATTGGAGCGCCAACCCTTGGTGCCCTTGGGGCAGGGAGGAAAAGCAGAAGAATGTCTGACCTGCAGGATGACCCCGGCATACTTGGGCCTCGCATAGCCTCCTATTGCTGCTGTACATCTGTGAACCAGAAGGGACCCCAGACCCTTCACTGGGGGGGGGGGATTGCAACCATGTTGTTGAAAGGAGCACCACAGGAAAGGGGTAATAGGCAGAGTAATAGCCAGGGTCAGAATGGGACAAGGTACGTAATGGAGGCAAAAATTGTAGATTAAAAAAAAAGTTAAAGAAAATGGCCAAATTTCTATTAACACATTTTTTTGCATGTATGTGTATATTTATGCATGTGTGTATTTATTTATTTCAAAAGTTTTACCAGGAATGACATACTGAGCTGGTAACAGCTTGTTTTCAGATTTGTTGGGGGGTGGGTGGGGGGTAGGCAGTAAATAGACTGGTGCTACATACAATAAGACTACAATATAGTAAGGTGCAAGTGTGATGTAAAATACAAATATAACAATTGAACAGTTACATTATACAGGCAGGTAAACCAAAAAACACATTGCTTAAGTAACACATAAGGTAACGTAAGCAATAACCCACAACAGGGTGTGTGGTTATTGGAGATTAATTAACACCCTGGGTGCGTTGTGAGGCACGAGGGCCCAGCCCAAGTGTCCTCACACAACCCGGGGTGTTGATTAATCCCCAATACCCACACACCCTGGAGTGGGTTATTGTGCTTATAACATGGGGTACGTTTAAACAACAAATAAATATCCAGAAAGTTGTTTTTTTTTTGCTGTTTAAATAGCAAGAAAGGTACTGTATCCTGCCACCTTGCAAAATAGTCTCTACTAAATAATCCATACTGCATTGTTCTTATGCACATAGAAATGTCACAGATACACTAGTGAGATGATCTGTGACATTTCTTCAGCGTAACAGTATGTCTTACATTCTCTACCACCATTACTGTCACCCTCCCCAATAACACAGATAGATACTACAATGAATGTATGTTTGGCACTGCAGCTGGCTCGCTCCGTGCTCGCTAATCTCCTGTCACAGAGCACTGTGCATGATTTACTGACTGCATGTGACACAAAAACAAGGGAGAGAAGCCGGCCCAGTGGCACTGAGAGTTGAGGTGCTGCTCGCCACACCTCGCTGGCGACCCGGGTTCGGGAACGAGCCTGGGTTGCTGGGGGTCGGCAGGGAAGGGAGAGGATCGAGCATCCAGAGGACAGCTCTCCTCTCCTGGGAGGGACAGGGGTCCCTTTTCGGCGCTCAGCTGACCTCTGGCGGAAGCCGGAGATACAGCAAGCGCCAGAGAAGCATAGCAAAGGGGCGGGGAGTGGCAGACATTGGTGAGGCCTTGACATCAGGCACTGGCCACTCCCAGGGAAAAAGGGAAAAAAACCTTCAGCTCCGGCGGAGACAGAGAACCGGAGCTTGCCCACGAATTATGGCTGCCCTCCTGGCATCCTCCCGACCGACGCCGCCAGAGAATTCTGGGGTGTTGGAGCCCACCCCATCCCCGCCCGGGGGGGCAAACCGAGGCTACATGGGCAATGGAGGATCGACCAGGTAGGAGCGAACCATAGTGGGATGACTCCTAGGTACTCCCGAGGAGACTGGAGCTGAGGGGAGAGAGGAGGGAAAAAATAGAAAGTACAAAAAAAAAAAAAAAAAAGGCAAGGGAGAGAAAATGATCCCGATATCTCTCCCAATATCCATCTTGCTCTTTCAGCACCTCACAGAGAAAGAGATGCACTCTGCAACGGGATGGCAAGGAGGAACAGAAAGAGTGACACAACTGTCTGTCACAACAAAAGCAACTCTCTCCTGCCTTGTGCCTCTCTCTCTCTCTCTCTCTCTCTCTCTCTCTCTCTCTCTCTCTCTCTCTCTCTCTCTCTCTCTCTCTCTCTCTCTCTCTCTCTCTCTCTCTCTCTCTCTCTCTCTCTCTCTCTCTCTCTCTCTCTCTCTCTCTCTCCTCTCTCTCTCTCTCTCTCTCTCTCTCTCTCTCTCTCTCTCTCTCTCTCTCTCTCTCTCTCTCTCTCTCTCTCTCTCTCTCTCTCTCTCTCTCTCTCTCTCTCTCTCTCTCTCTCTCTCTCTCTCTCTCTCTCTCTCTCTCTCTCTCTCTCTCTCTCCTCTCTCTCTCTCTCTCTCTCTCTCTCTCTCTCTCTCTCTCTCTCTCTCTCTCTCTCTCTCTCTCTCTCTCTCTCTCTCTCTAAAGCCACTGACACTCATGGTTACCGAGCATTGCAGTTACACCCTCCCCCCAGGTATCATACTGGAAAATAGACAGACAGACAGACAGACAGATGCACAGACACAGGACAGTCCTGCAACTTCTGTGTCACTGTGCATGTTTCTTTCTCCGGGGCTCCCTGCAGCTCACTTACGCCATTCTCGATTTTGCTGTAGCAGAAGAACTCCCGTTTGCTGACTGCAGGCAATGTCAAGACAAAGTGACACATGGACATGTCAGTGCTCTTTGATTCTCTCTTGCTAGATCTCTCTCTCTCTCTCTCTCGTGCCCAGTCCTGTGCGGTCTGTCACTTATTGTGTGTCTCTCACTCCGTCTGTTGCTGCAGGGGGTTGGAGTGCTGTCTCTCTTGCTGAGTATCGGGAGGGTCTCGTTCGGTGTTCACCAAATGACTGGGGACTTCAATGTACCCTCTATCCCCGATGGTCTGCATGGTGGGTGGATGGGGAGCAACAGAGTGGTGAGGGGAAGATAATTAACGTGTTGTATAACAAACAGCAATATCAGTGAGTGGGTAACTTGAGGCACCACTGTGAAATGGATCTCTGGATGTCCATGGGGCAGGTGGGTGGGAAAGCACTCACAGTTCACCCAGCTCTGTAGAATGTCTCAAGCCGGAAACAGTGCCAGAGACACAGGAGACTGCTACGACTGTCAATGCCATGAAACATGGCATTGACACTGACTGCCGGTGGCAGTCTGCAGTGACTGTAGCTCTACTAATGGGCTGCTGTGGTGAGCACTTTGTAAGGACAGCTCTACATACGGCACTGACACAACCCCATACTCTATCACTATGGGCTGCCTAATGTCTGATCTGCGGGGGGGGGGGGCTCAGACGACTGCTCGCTAGGCTTCAAAAACAAATGACTACTTTCCACGTTTGCTCCATCGGAGCAAAACAACAAGACCCATCTCAGCTCAGTGATATCCCCTGGCACCTGCTCACATCAACTGTGAATATATTGTGCATTAATGCATGGTCAAGTGCCAGGAGTCCACCAATCATGTAGCTGATCCAGGTATTCTCATGTTATAATGTGGGATAATTACACACTCAAGAAGTGCAGTTATCCCACAATTATGCACACTCTAAAGTGCCTTACTGCATTTATAAAATGGTACCTCTGAATTTCATTTTAAAAACTAAGTAATAGGGTTACAAAAGTTAAGTATTTCTGACCTGTGCTACTGTGTTGGAATAACGTATGGTCATGTGATCGAATCTGATCAGAGGTCTTGTTAGTTTCTAAGATGCTGTCATAGAATTTAGATAGCAGCATTTCAGATGGAAAACTACGTTTACCAGAATTCATCAGAACTTCATAGTTCCGTTTCACTAATTTGTGCAGCAATACACCAGCCCAAGAAAACACATTTTCTTGCCCCCCACCATTTTTCCAATAAATTGCCCCGTCCCACACACTGACAGTTGGAGTCACCACTACTGCATCCATCTGCTGACTAGGTCCTCTGACTGCTTCTGAACCAAGGTTGCCAGCGACTAGCACCAGCTCTAACTGGGCCTCCCCAGGAGTATTGCACTCCCAGTTGCCTCAGAAACTGAGGGTGCCTTATGACAGCTATGGGCAGGAGGAACACCAGTGATGCTACATGTCAGCAAGGAGCTAATATAACAAGCTGCCAAGGTGCTGAAGAAATACAAAATTACACATAACTGAATAATAAGAGTATCATGAGACATATATGCAAATAATCATGAAAACATTTAGACTGGTTCTGGTTTACATCAAGGTTTTTGTCACCCTACTAATTTAAAAGGCAAACAGAAACTGCAGCATTTTGCGTCTGCTGTGGCCTGAACTCCACCTATGTTGGTAACTGTAATAGTATTACTTCTGTGGGTGTACTTACACAGCTCTGTTTTGGCATTTAGCAAAACAGCCTAGAGAAGAACGTTGTGTTCTTAGATTACACAGGCTGTCAGAGTGACGACTCTGTGACCAGACATAGTGTTGAAAACAACGTGGAACCACTGATTAATGTAATTGTGTCATATGTGAGGCGTCTGTTTATAGTTATCCAACTGTTCCAAGGATGAACAAATAGTTTAAGGCTAGATTGTACCTCAGTGCCAACAAGTAATGTTTTTGTATGTAAACGGCTCCATTTCTGTTGTGTGAAAAGGCTTTTCTCTTTGTCACAGAGTTACATTTATAGTACAGGTATATTTAAAATTAGGTTTTCACTTCTTCACATAACCCTAATCCCTAGTGTAGGGTTAGTCAAGGTTTGTCTGGACCCAGGTGTTGGGTTAAACCAAGGAGTTCCATCAGAAGGGTTAGAGGTAGAGTTGTTAGATCTGATGGGCTTAGCCCATGATTTGGTGAGGCAATGGTCAACACTTGCCCCACCCCCGCTAAGTGATACTTTGGATGCCTGGTTTCCTTGCTGTGTGCCTGAGGCATGACCTACCTCCTGGATGCTCCTTTTTGTTTCTATTTTATGTGTCTCTCTGTCTCCTTGTCTTCTGCTTTGTCCATCTTTTTCTTTGTGTGTTTCCCTCCAGGTCCATCTACCCTTCGCGTATTTTTTTTCGACCATCCTTCTAGGAAACTAGTTACAGGTTAATTTATTTGCAATTTTTGATCAGGAAAGACTTACTAAGTTGTGACAGCGTGTTTCCAGGTGCGTTCCGAGGGAGAGGGTAGTTATATGTGTCACAAATGCACCACGAAGGTCAGGCCCTCTGCTCCCACGGTGCCAAACCTTGAAGTGCAGTATGTGAACAGGAGACAAACAGGGTAACCCTCCTGTCTGTTTTGGGTCCGAATCACCTACTAGCCTCTGGTCCTGGGGTCAAATGTGAACCTTTTTCTGCTAGCACCCCCAGTTAACAGACTCAGATATGTACTCTCTTCAGGGGATGTAGTACAACACTTCACCCAGTGGGCACCAACCTGGGTTCAGAAGTCTATCCTTATGTCTCAATGTGAGACCTAGGTATATTCTTTCCTTAGCAAGATAGTAACACACACTTTTTAAGCCCTCAGCAGTTCTTGTCAGAATTGTCCAATACTGTTTCAGCCTCCACATGCAAAAGAAAAGTCTCAAGCAGGATTAAGGAAACCAAAAGTTTTACTGGAATTAAAAAAAAAACATAGCAAATACATACAAAACATAGAACACATAACAAAAGTTCTTACAGTAAGAACTAAACTTGAATTTTACAGAAACAAAATGCCTGATACTTAAATTTCTAGCCTAGCTAAGTTCCAGTTGGGTGTTACCTATTTGTAACAGAAGTGCCTTTTTGGAGTTCAGAGATGAAGTGTCCCACTCCTTTCAGCCAGAGTGATAATAATCCAGCATGTCCCTTCTATCCTGTGAGGTCACAGCTCATGAGGTCACTGTTAGCCTGTAATTCATTTGTCACCTGAGTAAGAATATCCAAAAGGATGTTATTTTTCTGCTGGCTGGAATTCTGCAAGATAGCAATATTAAAATATGACAGTCTCTTTGATCTCTCTACCAGCTTCCTGGCCTATAAAATGCTTGTCAGTTTACAAGTTAACAGGAATCTGTTAAAATGTCTTTTTTATGTTGATTGCGCACATGTGCGAGAAATATATTGCGGCAGCTTGCCAGAAGCAGGTTGTGGAGCCGCGGCACTGTTGTGGCCAGTGCTCCTGCAGCCTTTAAAGTCTTGGCCCTCTTTCCCCAATGCCATGGCATGCTACTGCTGACACTAGTTCAGCCAGCATGCCACCACCTTGAAACGTTTCGGCCGCTGCAATCAGGGGCTGCCTCGTCATTGCAGCATCAGCCATTCCGCTGCAATGAGGGAGCGACCCGTCATTGCTGGGTGGAATGTTGCCAAGTGTAATATTGTGCGTGAACATGGCGGCGGCTTGCCGCTGTGTTCACAAACAATATTAATTAACCCCCACTACTGAGGGGGTGCCCAATCCTTCTCGGCAGCATGCGCCCCTCCAGAACAGTTTTTGTTTGCCGATGGGGACCCCAATCCATGTCGGCTTCAGTCCCATCTGAGTTTAAGTTGCTGGGGGAGCCCACTCCCCGTCAGCTTATGTCCCCTCCCAGTTTGATTTGCTGATGGGAGAGCCCACTCCCCATCGGCATTATGTCCCTCCCCACAAAAAAACACTAGATTTGTGCCGAGGGGGTGCCCAATCCCGCTCGGCTCTTGCGTTCCCCCCTTTTGTGCTGATGGGGGTGCCCAACCCCTCGTCGGCTACAGCTGCCCCCAAAACCCATTGGCATGCTGGGGAGCCCACCCCAGCGTACACATGCCCCTGTAAAGGAAAAACCATCCCACGATATTTTTTGTGTTTTTTAACCTGTACAAAAAAATAAAATGGTCCCTTGCAGTCTCCTGCCCTCTGGCAACCCACTACCCTCTTCGCACCCTGCCTCCCCACCCCCCCAACCCCATACCTGCGGGTCTGGCGCGATGATCTTCGTGGACCAGGAACACTTCTGCACTCTTCAAAGCCGTCTCGAACTGAGGGAATGTCGGTAAGCTGTATAATGGCATAAATAAGGGGTTTTTTTTCAACTTTGATGCATATCTCAGGCATTTTTTGGAATTTTGACACCATATTTTCAACATGGGGTTTTTGGGACCCCTCCTCATGAACTCAGACACTGTCATGGCGTTACGCGGTCCAAAAAGGTGATTTCGTGGTCACTGCGTGGAATCATCTTTCAGAACTGATTACTGAAATGACAGTGCCAGTGTTTGTGAGGTAGGCTCTCAAAAAGTCTATGTTGCAAATTGGTGGAAAAAATCCAAGAAATGACTGTTTTACGAGTGTGCGTTGCGCAGTTGCTACGCATGCTCGTAACTTAGCGAATTTGCAATTTATTTTCTCTCCAGATTTTCAACATTGCCATTGTTCTGTACCTCCTTATGAACAGTACAGCTGTCATTTTTCACATCCTGGCCAAAATGTGTTTTCGCAGTTCCGGCGAAGAATAGCGCAGTCGCTGTGAGAAATCCATGTTTGGGACACATTATGAAAATGGAAGTGACACTGTTTATTAGCAGAGTTCCTAAAATGCATATGTTGAAAATTTGGTGATGAAAGTCAATAAAATGAGTGTGTTACGAGTGTGCATTGCACAGTTTCCATGCACTCTTGTACCTTCGCAGCTTGGCAATATTTTCACTCCAGATTTTCAACATTGCCATTTTTCCTCACCTCCTTATGAACAGTGCAGCTGTCATTTTTCACATCCTGGCCGAAATGTGTTTTCACTCTTCCGGTGCACAATAGCGTAGTCGCTGTGGGAAATCAGTGTTAGGGACACATTAAGAAAATCACACTGACACTGTTCATGAGTAGAGGTCCTAAAATGCCTATGTTGAAAATTTTGTGATGAAACTCCATAACATGACTGTATTATGAGCGTGCGTTGTGCAGTTTCCACGCACCCTTGTAACTTTGCAAATTAGTGATATTTTCACGCCAGATTTTCAACACTGGCATTTTTTCACACCTCCTTATGTACAGTACAGCTGTCATTTTTTCACTTCCTGGCCGAAATGTGTTTTCGTGCTTCCGGCACAGAATATTGCAGTCACTGTCAGAAATCAGTGTTTGGGACAGATTAGGATCGAGCAAATGAGAGAGGGAGAGTGACTGAGCTCAACTGAGCTCTGTCGGGACTGCTGCGGATTTCTTTGTGGGCAGGAAAAGATGCCAACGCAGGCAGGAGTCCAGTACAAAAGGGCAGTCTGCAGCGCTGGGAGACATAGAATGAGTGAGTGAGGGAGGGGGAGTGAGTGAGCACAACGGAGCTCTGTTGGGACTGCTGTGGATTTCTTTGTGGGCAGAAAAAGGCAGCAATGCATGCAGGGGCCCAGTACAAAAGGGCAGCCTGCAGTGGTGGGAGAAACAGAACGAGCAAGTGAGAGGGGGAGTGAGCGAGCTCAATGGAGCTCTATCGTGACTGCTGCAGATTTCTTTCTGGGCAGAAAAAGGCGGCAACGCAGAGAGGAGCCCAGTACAAAAGGGCAGCCTGCAGCACCGGCAGAAATGGAATGAGTGAGTGAGAGAGGGGGAGTGAGTGAGGTTAAAGGAGCTCTGTTGGGACTGTTGCAGATTTCTTTGTGGGAAGAAAAAGGTGCCACCAGAGGCAGGAGCCCAGTACAAAAGGGCAGCCTGCAGTGCCAGGAGAAACAGAATGAGTGAGTGAGACAGGGGGAGTGAGCGACCTCAATGGAGCTCTGCCAGGACAGCTGCGGATTTTTTTGTGGGCAGAAAAAGGTGCCAATGCAGGCAGAAGCCCAGTACAAAAGGGCAGCCTGCAGCACTGAGAGAAACACAATGAGTGAGTGAGAGAGGGGGAGTGAGTGAGCTCAACGGAGCTCTATCATGACTGCTGCGGATTTCTTTGTGGGCAGAAAAATCCTGCAACGCAGGCAGGAGCCCAGTACAAAAGGGCAGCCTGCAGCACCAGCAGAAATGGAATTATCGAGTGAGAGAGGGGGAGTGAGTGGGCTCAATGGAGCTGTCGGGACTGCTGCAGATTTCTATGTGGGCAGAGAAAGCCGCCAACGCAGGCAGGAGCCCAGTACAAAAGGGCAGCCTGCAGCGCCGGAAGACACAGAACGAGCGAGTGAAGGAGGGGAAGTGAGCTCAACGGAGCTCTGTTGGGACTGCTGTGGATTTCTTTGTAGGCAGAAGAAGGCAGCAATGCATACAGGGGCCCAGTACAAAAGTGCAGCCTGCAGCGGTGGGAGAAACAGAATGAGCCGAAAGAGAGAGGGAGAGGGTGAGGCTCACTGAGCTCTAGTGTGACTGCTGCAGATTTCTTTGTGGGCAGAAAAAGGCGGCAACGTAGGCAGGAGCCCAGTACTAAAGGGCAGCCTGCAGCGCTGGCAGAAATGGAATGAGCACATGAGAAGGGGAATGAGTGAGCTCAACGGAGCTCTGTTGGGACTGCTACAGATTTCTTTGTGGGCAGAAAAAGGCATCAACAGAGGCAGGAGCCCAGTACAAAAGTATAGCCTGCAGTGCCAGGAGAAACAAAATGAGCGAGTTAGACAGGGGGAGTGAGCAACCTCAACGGAGCTCTATCGTGACTGCTACAGATTTCTTTGTGGGCATAAAAAGGCGGCAATGCAGGCAGGAGCCCAGTACAAAAGGCCAGCCTGCAGCAGCAGCAGAAATGGAATGAGCGAGTGAGAGAGGGGGAGTGAGCAAGCTCAACGGACCCGTGTCAGGACTGCTGCAGATTTCTTTGTGGGCAGAAAAAGGTGCCAACAGAGGCAGGAGCCCAGCACAAAAGTGCAGCCTGCAGTGCCAGGAGAAACAGAATGAGAGGGGGGGGTGAGCCACCTCAACGGAGCTCTGTCTGGACAGCTGCAGATTTCTTTGTGGGCAGAAAAAGGTGCCAACGCAAGCAGGAGCCCAGTACAAAAGAGCAACCTGCAACACTGGGAGAAACAGAACGAGCGAGTGACAGAGGGGCAGTGAGCGAGCTCAATGGACCAACGTAATCTACATTCAGCATTGACAAATGCTTGTTCTCAGGGGTTATAAAATGCATACTTTGTCCCCAGGAATATTTTATGATGTGTTGGAAACTGGCATTTGGAAGGAAGCACTATGTCTCAACAGAGAAGGAAAGTAGCCATCTACTACTGCAATTACTGTCTGTGTGTGTGTGTGTGTGTGTGTGTGTGTGGTTGTCAAAGGTCAGGCCCCTTTTCAAACTGCTAGCTGCTATTCCCTCAGCAGACATTCATATAACATATATTTATATCACAAATATTATACAACATAATGACAAGTAGATGGCAGAGCGTCACAATATAGACCTTTTTTTTGACGGGGAATGTTGGCCATGACATCAGGGAAACTCTTCTACTCACGCTGGCACATTTTACTACAAAGGCTCTAGAGAGGACTTCGACTGTGCATCAGGGCCAAGAAACACAGAGGGGCCTGGTTTAGCCTGATCAGCCTCGTACCAAAGAGACTTTGAGAACAGTAATGGAAAGTTATTTCTAGTGGTGAATGCCACCATGTTACCTGCAGCTGGCCCGTGCCTAAGCTGTTGGTCTCCCAGATGTTTAATGCTGCCTAAGATTTGCCCTGGATGGAGGAAAGTGTATGTGTGTGCAGATGGCTGCAAAGAACTGCTGTGCATCCCAAAAACTGCAAGTGATGTGCCTGCTATTACAACTGTTGTGAAGACTGGGCCTTGCACTCTTGAGCCTAAGGAGAAGGTGCCAGAGCCAGTCATTACTGAGGTTTGTGTCTCAAAAGAGGACGCCATGGACAGAGGTTGAGAAAGTAGTAATTGGGTCTGGAGACCAGAAGGTCTATCAACACTGAGCCCAGCAGCCTCCAACCTGCAGCTGACAATAAGGCCTCTATTGTATCCGAGGATTTCCTCGCAACCAGTGCCTTGGGCCAGGTTTCAATTAAGAGTATAGAAACATAGAAACAGAGAAATTACTGAGAATAAGGACTGCCAGGCCCATCCAGCCTGCCCTTAATCCCTACACTTATTTGTGACCTCTGCCCTATCTGGTCAATGACTTCTCACCACTCCTTCCCACCTTCAAGGTACCCTTATGCCTATCCCAGGCGTGTTTAAATCCCTTCACTGTGCTCGCTCCCACCACCTACTGTGGCAGACTATTCCATGGGTCCACCACCCTCTCAGTGTGAAGAAAAACCGTCGCACATTTCCACTCAGCCTGCCACCCTCCAATTTCATATCATGCCCCCTCGTTCTTGTACTCCTTCTGTATTGAATGATTGCTCCCCTCTACACCTTGTTTATGCCCTTAAGGTACTTGAATATTTCTATCATGTCTCCCTAATCCCTCCTCTCCTCCAGTGAGTGCATATTGAGATCCTTTAATCTCTCCACATGTTTTCTGGAGCAAGCCCTGTACCATCTTAGTCACCTTTCTTTGGACTGCCTCCACCCAGAGCCAGTTCTATGTCTGCCCCTCACTCTGGAGAATCTGACCCATAACCAGCACCACAGAGAAGCAATGCCAGCTCTTTGCAGAAGTTACTGCAGGTGTATGCATTACCCCACACTCACGGCCAGAAGGCAGGACTCTGGCCCAGTTGGTGGTGTTCTGCCAGTTCTGAAAGGCTTCCTTCATCTGTGGCCCCTGGTCCATAGGTTAGTTTCTGATCTGGACCCTTAACTTGGTTCTAGGGTCTCTTTCACTTGCTCCTTTTGAACCTACTGCCACTTGTGCTATGCCTTTCTTTTCATGGAAAATGCTTTTTCTGGGGATGATTACCTCTGTTCGGAGAGTTTCTGAGCTGCCTGCTTTGGTTATGGATCTCCTGTACCTTGATAGGGTTTCACTATGTATCCATCCTTGGTTCCTTCCTACGGTAGTTACTGAGCTCAGACTGAGCTACACTATTGACCTTTCTGTATGTTCTCCTTCCCTGCAGAATGCAGAGGAAGTTATCTTGCACTCTCTTGATGTTCCTAGAGCATTAGGCTTTTACTTGGAGTGCACAAAGGACTGCAGAAAGAACTCACAGCTTTTTGTTTCAGTCTCCCCTAGAATGGTGGGCATGTCTGTCTCTAAGCGGTGCCTTTGCAAGCGGTTAGCATCCTGTATTTCTGTTTGTTACAGGAGGCATGTTAATGAGCTTCTTGGCCCTGTCCGTGGACATACCGCTCATGGTATGGCCACTTCTGTGGCTTGTTTTCATTTAGTTTTGGCAGCTGATATGCATTATTCTGTCCATCCTTTCACTAAACACTTTGCCGTCTTTTATGGCCTGCTGTAATGAGGCCTTCATCCGGGTCTCCCCCCTTGCTGTTTGCTGGTTTCATTTCCTCACTACCTCTGCATTTCCTTCCCCCACGGGGGTAGGCATGCACTCGGCTAACAGGCCTTTTCGTCTGATACTGTGTTGTCTTTTTGCATGCTGTGCCTTGCTGCTGTTTTATTTGCACCTGTGTCAGTGGCTCAGCAGGTAGCACACTCATCTCTGAGGTCAGGAGATCAGAAGGCTGTGGGTTCTATCCCATCGAGCACTTGAGTTAAATCCCAATACTGACTAGTGCAGCATGGCTTCATAACGTGGCAGATCCTGCCAAACCAACCTGGTTGAGTTCTATGACTGGGTAACTAGGCAACTGGACAGGGGCCATGCAGTGGATGTCCTGTATCTGGACTTCAGTAAGGCATTCGACTCAGTGCCACATGGAAGGCTGGGAAGGAAGTTAGTAGGCACAGGGGCGGGTGCAAAGCTGGTGAGATGGGTAGGAAACTGGCTGCAGGGAAGGCAACAGAGGGTGGTGGGTGAGTGGGGAACTCTCACACCCAAGGGCAGTGACGAGTGGTGTTCCACAGGGCTCGGTGTTGGAACCAGTGTTGTTTGGGATATTCATTGCAGACATATCATGGGACATCAAGAGCAAGATCAGTCTGTTTGCTGATGATACCAAGGTAGGCGCGGTGGTGGATGACCTAGGGGGGTGGCAGGGGTTTGCAGGATGATCTGGCAAAGCTTGAAACCTGGTCAGACACCTGACAACTGGGCTTTAATGCCAAAAAGTGCAAGGTGCTGCATTTTGGGATGAAGAACCCAAGGAGGAGCTACCAGCTAGTGGGAGTGCAGCTAGCCCAGACAGAGGAGGAGAAGGATCTGGGTGTGCTTATTACAAGGTCAATGAACAACTCGGCACAATGTAGGAAGGCAGCTGCAAAGGCCAACAAAATGCTGGGTTGTATTGCAAGGGGTATATCCTCGAGGAGGGAGGAGGTGATTCTGCCACTGTATAGGTCATTAGTTAGACCATACCTGGAGTACTGCGTACAGTACTGGCGTCTGTATCTGAAGAGGGACATTAAGTTACTGGAGGGAGTGCAGCGCAGAGTGACAAAGATGATCAAGGGGCTGGGGGACTTATCATACGAGAGGAGGTTGAAGGAGTTGAACATGTACTCACTGGAGGAGAGGAGAGACAGGGGTGACATACTAACATACTAGTTGCCAGCAGATTAGGCCTTACGGTCTATCGAGTCTGCTCAAACCTAGATCCTTAGTTGGGTGCCGAGACCCTCCCATCCCTTGTTCTCTAGAAACCCTATCATCCATCCCCACCCCAGGACAGGCCATCATCTGATACATCCACTTTCTGTGTCTGTCCCACTCTCTTGAAGCCCTCTACAGTGGATCTCTGAACCAGCTCACCAGGCAGTGCATTCCAAGGGTCCACCACCCTCTGGTGAAAACCTCCTCCTTCCCCCCTCACCCTTCCACCTTCCAACTTCAAACCATGCCCTCTGGTGATACCTCCCTGCTTTAGTCTAAAGATCCCTCCATGTTTACCTCTATTTATTCCTTTGAGGTACTTGAAGACCTCAATCATGTCCCCTGTTCTCCTCTCCTCCAATGAAAACAGGCAGAGCTCCTCAAGTCTGTCCTCATAAGTCAAATCCCCTAGCCCTCGTATCATCTTTGTTGCCCTCCTCTGTACCCTCTCCAGGAGCTGTATGTCCCTCTTCAAATGTGGTCTCCAGTACTGTACACAGTACTCAAGGTGTGGTCTAACCAGTCCATTATACAGCGGCAGAATCACTTCCTTGCTCCTAGAGGTGATCCCCCTTACGATGCATCCCAACATCCTGTTTGCCTTGCTAGCTGCTCTCCTGCACTGCTCAGAGTTATTCATACATGTATCCACCATGACCCCTAGGTCTTTTTCCCCTATTGAGGCCTCCAGCGCCTCCCCTCCCAGTGTGTACCTGTGTTTAGGGTTTCCCCGACCAAGATGCAACACCTTGCACTTGGTGATATTGAAATTTAATTTCCATGTGTGAGCCCAGCTTTCCAGGGTGTCCAGGTCCCCTTGCAGGGCCACCCTCCCCTCTTCTCCCTCAACTACTGCTCCCATCTTGGAGTCATCCGCGAAGAGACTCATTTCACACCCTATACCCTCCCTGATGTCCGATATGTATGCATTAAACAGGATGGACCCAGGATCAAAACCCTGTGGTACCCCACTACCAACCTCTCTAGGGTTCGAGAGCTCCCCACAGACCACTACTCTCTGAGTGCATCCAGCTAGCCAGTTTTCAATCCATCTGACCATCAAAGGGCCTACTCCTAACCCCATCAGTTTCTCCACCAGACCATTGTGGGGGACAGAGTCAAATGCCTTGCTGAAGTCCAAGAATAATACATCCACAGGCTTACCCCTGTCCAGTTCTGATGTTACCCATTCATAGAACTCCACAAGGTTGATTTGACATGATCTACCTGGCACAAACCCATGTTGCCGACTATCCAGACCTCCACCTCCTCCAAGTACACCCCCAATCGTTCCTTTAGTATACTCTCCATTAATTTTCCCACCACCGAGGTCAAACTGATGGGTCTATAGTTACCTGGTACTTCCCTCGACCCCCTTTATGGATTGGTACCACATGTGCCTCTGTCCAATCACTAGGTACCCTCCTGTCTCAAGTGACCTGCTGAAAGCTCCGCCAGGGTGCAGCCAGTATGTCCACAATTCCATAGTACTCTCGGATGAATGCCATCTGGCCCTGGAGATTTGTTTTCTTTAGGGCCTTGAGGGCTAACTACACCCTTTTGGTGGAGATAGCATCATCCGTCCCTCCACCTTACTGGTCTTTTATCCTTATCCAGATGTGACACCCTGGGGTACCTTTCCTCCCTCTTGCTCCATTTCTGTTGCTCCCTGATACCACTCCCTGCTGCTTCTATCCCCTTCATGCCTTGCTTTGTAGATATCCCATCCCCCTCCCTAGTGAACACAGAGGCAAAGTACTCGTTAAATACCTCTGCCTGGTCCCTCGCCTCTTCCACCCACCCTCCTTCTGATCTCAATCTGCTGAGATGGCCCTTAGTTTTTCTCCGCTCCCCAATGTACCGGAAGAACCCCTTTTCCCCTCCATGTATCCCCTGTGCCAGCCGCTGCTCTTTACTGGACTTTGCTCCCCTCACCATACGGGTGACTTTTCTAGATGCAAGCTGGTACATTTCCTTATCCCTATCCCCTCTTGTTGTTTTATATTTTTTGTAGACCGCCTTCTTTTCTCTGACTGCTACCTGTACCTCACTGGACCACCAGCATGGTTTACGTGACCTTGCTCCCTTACGTTTCAACTTAGCGCAGATCCTGACTGCCTCATGAAGTCCCCGTTTTATGACCTCCCATCTCCTTTCCACACTTGTCATTGAGGTAATCCCTTCAAGTGATCCTGGAGAATATTTCCATGCCCATAAAGTCTGCCCCCTAGTCCACTGCCAGTGTCCTAGATCTCACCCCCACTCCCCATGCTTATTTGAAACCAGACAGTATTGTGGTCACTCCCAGTCAGGGGTCCTGTACAGCTATGTCCCTTACCAGATCCCCATCTGCCAGAACCACATCCAGGACATGCCCCTCCCTTGTGGGCTCCATCACATGCTGTGTTAGAACACATCCTGGAAGCCATCCAGCAGCCTCTGCTCCTTGGCCACCCTAGAGGACATGGTTCCCCAGTTTGTACCTGGCATATTAAGGTCCCCATCAACACCACTCCTTCCCTTTTGGACCACACTGGGCAATGATGTTGTCCAGCAAACCATCCTAGAACCTCACTCATCCCGGGGCCTATATGCTACTTCCAGCTTGACTTTATCTCCTGCTGGGGATCGTAAGTGACCCATAAGGCCTCCACGTTTCCCTCTGCCTCTTCTACCATAGCAATTTCTATATCATCTCTAATGAACATAGCCACTCCACCCTCTGACCTCCTTTCTATCCTTCCTAAGCATAGTGTACCCTGTACATTTAGGTCCCAGTCATGGTTTTTGTTGGCCCATCGCTCCGTGACCGCCACATCCACCCCCCTCGATAGCATGGCCTGGAACTCCGCAACTTGTTTCCAAAGCTCCTGGCATTTACTAACACCAACCCCACCCCTTATCCCTGATCCTCTTTGTCAAACCCCACCCAGATTCCTTATACTTCCATCCTCCCCTGCTCTCCTCCTGAAACCTCCACCTCCAGTCTGTTTCCCCTCCCCTTGGGCTTGAAGGCTACCCTCATCTGGAGGAGAGGGCTTCTGGTCAGCCCTCCTCATCCCTTCCTCCCCTTACAAGTTTAAACCCCATCTTGCTTGTATGTAGTCAGCCATCCCCTGTTTAAGGACTTCCTTCCCTAATGGGGCAAGATGAAACCTGTCCTTGGCATATAGTCCCTTATCCTCCCAAACTCCATTCCAGTTCCCTAACACCCCCAACCCATTCTCTTCACCCCACTTCCTGAGCCAGTCATTAACCTCTGTAAGCTTCTTTTTTTTGTCCACTGAGGCCTTTGGTACTGGCAATATCTCCGAAAAGGAAATGTTGCATCCATTATCCCGACAGACTCTGGCAAGTTCTTGGAACCTTGCTTGGATTTCCAAAATGCTATTTCCCTCTAGATCATTAGTTCCCAAATGCACCAGGAAATCCGGTTTCCCTCCACAATCTCTAACCATTTCATACACCATGAACTTTGCTCTGTGCACTGTCAGCCCAGAGATACTCACTACCTTCACCTGGCTATGGCATCCATCCCCCTGTCCCTCCCAATGGAGGACATGATTGAAACCTTTAAATACATGAAAAGAATAAACAAGACAGGTACAGAGGGGCTGTTCAAAGTAAGGGAGGGGAGGGACACCAGGGGCCATGATATGAGACTGGAGCGAGGAAGGTTCAGGAGGGAGATGAGGAGACACTTTTTTACAGAGAGGGTGGTGGCTGGGTGGAATCGTTACCTGCTGAAGTGGTATGCAGTAGAGCAGTGGACTGCTTCAAACGGATGGGACAGGACAAGGGGAGGGTTAATGAAGAGGAAGAGGCGGGAAGGAGGGGCAGCTGCAGAATAAGGGGTGCTAGCTGCACATTCGAGCAGACTTGATAGACCTCTAGGCCTTTATCTGCTGGCAAATTTCGTATGTTCGTATGAGGGGGTGCTGCACTCCTGAGGTGCTTTCTTTCAGATGAGATGTTAAACTGAGATCCCATCTGCCTGTTCTGGTGGTAGTTCAGGTGGATGTTAAAGATCCCATGGCACTTCTTGAAAAGAGTACGGGAATTTCCCCCATGCCCTAGCCAAATTTCCCCCAATTCACTAAAAATACCACCAACAGCCGGCCTGTCAGCACAGTTGTTGGCGCGTGGCGCCAGTGATCCGGGTTCGGGAATGAGCCCAGGAGCTGGAGGGCTGGCTTGAGGGAGGAGGCTTGAGCATCCCAGGGACAGCTCATTTTCTCCAGGGAGGGAGGGGGGTAGTGACAGGGCGCTTGGGTGGCCCCAGATGGAGGTCTGGGGCGTAGCATGCACCAAAGCAGACATAGGGGAGGATGTCATGGATGTTGGCAACAAGCGCCTTGATGTTAGGGTACACATGACGCCCGTAGGAAAGGAGAAAATCATCTTCCAGCTCCGAGGAGATGGAGCGCCGAGTATGGCCCTGATGTGCTCCCACCTGCTGACTGCCCTGAGCCTGATGAGACATGGAATTGTTTGGGGTGTATGGGCCCCACCTCACCCATGTCTTGGGGGAAAACCGCGGCTGGATGGAAGAACAGGACAGCGCAGGTAAGGTGGCTAGCAGGGGTGGACTCCATTGGAGCTCCTGAGGAAATGGAGCTGGTAGGGATGAGGGGTGAGATAAATAGTAATTTAAAAAAAAATTACCACCAACAACTTAATGTAGTTCAAGGTCAGTTGGCATTCATCTGTATCCCCCTTCCCCTGAGTCGTGCCTGAAAATAGGCAAGAATTTGTCTAGTGCACTTATCCGGTCAACAAAAAACTAAATAAAAAAAGAAATAAATATGTCTGGCATACTGTTCTGTGACCGCATATTATTTTTTACCTAGGTTTTGTACCAGTTCTTGTACCAATGTATTTTTATTGCACATTGCACTTCTGTTTTCTCCTGTTCCCTTTCCCCAGGGTTGCACCTGAAAACAAGTCTTGGCTAAGAGTGCCTTCCCCTGTTACCAAGTTTAAAACAAACAAACAAACAAATCAATCCATAAGTGTCTTCTGTGTCCCTACTTTCTGGCCTTCCTCTCAGTCTGCTGTCTTGTACTGCTTGGGAATCATTCCAAAAGTGGAGCTCTGTGGAGGAGATGTCCTCAAAGAAGATAGGTTAGTTACTAGTGTAACCCCCCTACAAATAGGGGCTCCTATAAATGTCTTCCTGGGCTGCCCAATGCCCACTGTCAGGATGGTGTCCTCTGTCTACAGCAGCTTTATGTGTCTGCATGAGAGTGCCCTACTAAGCCTCCATGCCTGTCTCTTTAAGAGAATAACTGTGCTGTGTGAGAAAATTGGTCTGGGCTGGGTCCCAGTGATTTAAGGCTCGCAACCAGCCAGACAGTCCGTATTTCTGCTCCATTCTGCAGTCGCTACTTGCGAAGGGGGAACTTGGTTAGGAATTGTTATTATTTACTGTTTATCTGCTGTAATAATAATAATAAACCTAAAATGGAGACTGTCCCCAGGGGTCTTGTGGGATTTAAATTTTGTAGGAATTGTAGTTTTAAGTGTTTGGCACCTAAATGGACCTAGAGGGGGAGCCCTTTCTGTGACAGACAGTTCCCTCAGCCAACCGAACCTGTTGGATTACTGGGAAAGCCCAGAACTGCCTGCAGCACAGTGTCAGTTGTGAGTTGGAGTTTGGAGGGTGAACAGTTTGAGCCATCGAGCAGCTGCTCCTGCTTGGAGCCTAAGGAGAATTGGCAGGAATGCTCTGCTGGCCTGCCTACCACATCTTCTAGTGTGAAGTACTGCCTTGAGTGTGAAAGTCGGGCTTGTCTGATTAGTGGATCGAGCCCTGAACCTGAAGAGAAAAAGTGTGTCATTGCTGCCTGCAAGTGGACTGAAGACTTGCTCCAGAAACGATTAGCCCGCCAGGTACCGAAGTGAGCCTCAGATCAAATGGGTTGTGCAGAGAACCTGCAATTTGCAAATGGACTTTATCCGAACTGAGACAAAATTACTTTATGTGTTATAGATGTGCTGAATGTGTTTCGTGGGTCACGATTTGGTTCCCCATGACAAGTTCTGTTACGCCAGCTGGAGGCTGTTCCAACACTTCATCACGGACTTCATCTGAGCTGCCTGCTCTGCCTGGGCCCTGCCATATCGGCCTAGGCCACTGCACCTGATTCAGAGACATTTTTGGCAAAAGACCTGCTTGGGGATTTGGCCCCCTGCTCAACATCACTGAACAGGTAGCAACCACCAGGAGGTGAGTCGTGTTGTCTCTGCCTCCCCTGCAATCCAGTACAACATCCTGAGGTCTTCATTTCGTCTATCCTGCATCCTGGTCTTGGTAGCATGAGTACAAATGGGGTAGCTCCCTGCAACATAAGCTACAATTACTGTGTGTCATCTGCTTTGCTTGTTTTGGGTTTTATTGCAACGGACTGAGCCATCCGGCTCTAGATTGCAAATATTTGGGTTGAGTGCATGTTAATTGTTTTCCTTCTTAAGGGCCCCAACAACAGCTGCAATGATGGCCTACCCCGGGCAACGCTTCAGGCTAGCCTGTTTTCCATACTGGGTACCTAGGGTTGTGAAGCCTGTGTTAAAGGGACTCACTGGGCATGCTTATTCAGCCTGAATTTAATCAGATCTGCCAATCACCTGCTAGATTCACACCCCACCCTTGTTCACACCCCAACCCCCCCTGAATAAATCAGATTGCGGTTGTTCATGTTTAACCTGGCTAGTGTGTACCTTCTTGGTGGGGATATTGTACTGCCATTGTATTGTTGCATCACAAGTCTTATTTTCCAGGGGGTCTCCATGGCAGTTACAGAAGGTCCAGCCCTGGTGGTAAGTGCAAGGAGTGTGAGCATATTATTAGTGTTATATGGTAAATGTGACTGTTCTGTTGCTGAACTGTTTCAGCGACTAGAAGGGCTGGTGGGTGGTTATAGCATCCCGGAGGGCTATACCAGCAGCAGCTATGCTACCCCAAAACCATTCCTTCAGGTGGAGGCACCCATTTACCAAGCTCTGACCCCTCAACCTGTGCATAGTCACACAAGTAGGGGTAGTAGCCCATAGGATAGCGCCACCCAGGGGTTGTACTAATAATAGCAGTTCTTCATTAGAATCTCTTCTGCAGAGCCACAGCTGTCCCTTCCAGTTCTGTATGTCAGGTGGCAGCATACTCTGGAAGATGTACCCATTACTGCATGCTTTTTCTTCTTCTTTTTTCACCCTTCCATATGGTCTTTCTTTCCTGAACAGTCACCACCCTGTCAGTCTGGCTGGGGTTCTGGTTTCCCATTCCTGTCAGTATAGCGCAACTCTGAGCTTATCTCTGGATGAAAACTGAGGCGGTATGGGTGGTTCTTATTTTATGGACAGTGCTGATGTATGTTAATATTGATGGCCCCACCTAGGCAAAAGTTTCTAAGTGGTCCTGACACTGATGGCTTACAGATTTAAAGTTATGGCTGTGTGGTGGAGATTTGCTCGATCTTCTAGTGCTGGTAAGTAACTCATCTTTATCTGTTACTGGTTATTCATTATACAATGGGGTATGAAAATCCTGTAACCTCATTGGTCAAAACACATCACATGACCGTGGTATATCCTGTAATAACCCACGGCTGAGAAATGGCATTTATAAAAAAACATACTTAAACACATTTAAAATTTATTTTACACATGGGTCCATTGTATAATCACAATAAAGCACTCCAAGGTGTGGGTTATTGGGGGATTTACCCACTTCTTGTGTGGTTACGTCACTCGGCTGCACCTCATGACACACCACACAAGGCGTGGGTAAATCCCCCAATAACCCACACCCTGTCATGCCTTATTGCTTAAGTCACTCTTATCTGAATCTTCCATTTCCTAGTTGAAACTCTGTGGCTTGTTTAGTGACCCAGCTCTCATAGTCTTTGGGTCCCATGAATGTGGAAATGTCATTGTGAATGAAATATAATAAAGAAAGTATAAAAAAAAAAAAAAAACTCTTTGGGTCCCGAGCTGGTATAGTTTGCCTCCAAAGGCAATCATTAGTCAGGCCAGCAGGAGCAAAGAATGGACCTGCCCCTGCCCGGTGTAAAGTGATATGCTCCTGCACCAAAGACCTGAGTTCAGGAGTGGGCCTGGGAGTTGGGACAGGCAGCCAAGAGGGCTTCTCAGTCAAGGAGGACTTAGGTTGGATTCTGATTCCGCAGAGACCCCTCTGGTGGGCTTGGGAGCTTGCTTCTTTCACAGGGGCATTCAGTGTGTGTGTGTGTGGCCTGATGGTGCACTGCCCAGCATTAGTGGGAGGTTGGCCTGATTCAGATTAGGGGACAAAACCCCAGACAAACCTCCATGTTCCTGGGCCACCTGTATGATAACCACTGCCCCACTCTGTGTGGATCCCCACTGTTCAGACACTGGGGGAGTGGCTGATGGGGATGGCAGGTCACCGGCGGAAGACCTGAATGATAGGTATAGGTGCAGGTGGCCAGAGAGCAAAAAGCTCTTTAGCAAAAAAAAAAAGTGGTCGTGCTGCATTCTTTTAACTGGTGATGGACTCCACTGAGTTATTTCCAAAGGCTGAGGGTTACTAAGGAGAGATCTGGGAAGTCACCTATCGCCATGCAGTACCTAACTGGCAGGTGCTCCTCAGCTAGTTTCAAAACCAGGTTCCATGAGTTCATGGTGTCAATAACTATAATAATAGTATGCAGTTATCAGCTAGGCTGCGGTTCCCACCTAGTGTTCCCTCTCTAAGCCTTTTTAACAGTGAATCAGAATGCAAAGTGCAAGGCTGCAGTCCACATCCCAGCAAGAAGTTGTCAGAATCAGCTCCCGCCACTCCCTGTGCAAGTGCCACCCCTCTAATATGTGAGGCCTGACTGAGAGTTATAAAAGCTGTGAGACTGTTGCACAGCGTGTCATTTTCCTGAGCCAGTTTGGCTGTGGTTGAAAGGGTTTTCAGTGCTTGGTCATCCACTGTTTAGCATCTCAATGGCCACCTACGACTCAGTTAAGTGCTCCAGTGTGTAACCCCCCTACAAATGGGGATTCCCAAAAAGTCTTCCTTGAGCTTGCCTAAATGCTCACTGCCAGGCTGGTGACCTGCGTTTTAGCAGTTTAAATGTGATTGCCAGAGAGTGCCTGTATAGCCTCGGTGTACTGTCTCTTTAAGAGCTGCCTGGATTGCAGTCATAAGTAATCTGAGAGGGAGCTCTGTTGAAAGATGTAACTATTTGCTGACGATCATTTAGAGTGATAATGGTAATGTCGTTTGTCTACCCTGCCTTCTTTGCAGCAAGGACTGTTTTGTGTATCGCCACTATCTTGGTCCTGTACTGGTGGGACCTAAAATGGAGCCGGACTACAGGAGCTGTGTGGAGTCAGAATCTGTAGGAATTGTAGTTTTGGGCTTTTGGCGCCTTTTTGCACCTGAAGGGGGAGATCCTGTTGTGACTGACAGATGAATCAGCCAACCAAACCTTTTGGATCTTGGGGAAATTCCCAGGCTTGCTGCAGTTTGAGTCAGATCTCAGTTGGGAGTTGAAGAGGCAAGAGCTTGAGACAGTCATGCAGCCGTCTGAGTAGTTTTGCGCAGGAGAACTGTGGAAAGGCCTGAGTTGTGGCCTGCATGTCTGCCTGCTGCCCCTGAGAGGGAGAGAAGATAATTATTTTGGATTAAATCACAGTTTGTGAGAACAAAGTAAGCCACTGATTTTTTACCAGGCTCATACCTGAAGAAGACCGAAGATTTTGCTGAATGCGATTGGCCTGTCAGGATTTCCTGCTGCTTTTGAATCCCCGGTTTGTGCAGAGACTTTGCAATTGTGACCGGAGAGCAGTTTGCCTGGTACAGTAGAATTTTCTTACATATAAATGTGCTGTGTATTGAAAGTGGGTCGTGATTTGGTTCCCCACTGTGTGAACTGTGTTCTGCTTGCTGGAAGCTGTATCCAGCCCAAAATGGACAGTATCCGAATTTGTCTCCATTTGGCCTGGGCCTTACCACACTGGCCCAGCCAGTCTACCCGCTGCACAGAGAAAGCCATTGATGGGAGACCTGCCTGGGGATCAGCCCCCTGCTCCATGCTTGAACAGGAACGATGCCTCAGTGATCTGTGTGGGCCCTGCTTCTCCTGGCACTCCAGATTAACCACCTGCTGTCTTGATTTTCATCCAGCCTGTGTCCAGTCTTGGGTATCATGAGTAATCATCAGGGTAGCTCCCTGCAGCAACAGCCTAATCTAAAAGTGTGTCATCTGATTGTCTTGTTGTTTTCTTTTCACGAACTGAGCCCTCTGGCTCTGGATTACAAATAGAGTGTGTTGTGCATGTTGTTTTCTTCCATTACAGGGCCCCAACCAGCTGCAACATTCCTGGCTAGCCCACCGTTCTCCATCTGGGTACCCAGAGTGTGTGACTGTTTATGGACCCTGAAGTGCATGCATAACTGTTTGATTGATAGAGCCTTTAAGCAAATTAACCTGATTACGCCCCTCCCTTGTTCAAGTCCCTTAAATCAGATCTAACTCTTTTTTGCATTTACCCTGACTGTGGTTCCAGTTTGTGCAAGAGTACTGTACTGCTGTTATTTGCTGCGTATAACCTTGTTTTACAGGGGGTCCCTATGGCTAGCCAGAGGAAAGCCCTGGTGGTAAGTGCAAACAGTGTGGGTACTTGTGTGGTGTATCGGGTATTATGAAAGTGATTATTGTGTATTGTTCCGGCCACTAGTATGGAAAGAGGGGGCTTACAGTGTCCCAGAGGGCTGTGCCCAGGTTAGCTTGACCGCTACCAACCCTGACCTCCGGGTGGAGGCATCTGTTTCAGAACTCAGGCCCCTTAATCTGCTACTAGCCAAGCAGGCAGGGGTAGTAGCCCTTGGGATAGCGCCATCTAGGGGTTACAAGTATCACCTTGATTTGTAGTCCCATTTCACAGACCAGGTCCAAAACAGTCTGACATGACGGTGGTTCAGTTAGCACGGCGGTAGGCCTGGTCATGGCGGAGTTGTGGAGCTGCCTGCATCCTTCTGCTGCTGATGAGACATTGCTGCTCCTGCACTGGTTGTCATTTTGTTTGGGTATCCGATACTTTTACCAGCGCTTGTACAGAAGACGGACTGTCGATTGAGGTAAAACATCATATTAGGTGCACAGAAAATATGTTTAATTCAGAATACTTTATTTCAAAAAATAAGGCACTGGCACAAGGTGTATCTTTCTCCAGTGCCCTATCATTACTTTTGTGAACAGCACTAGAGTATGCTCCACACACAGTGCTGTCGCTCTGCAATGAAATAAGTTAACAGGGCCCCACTTTTTTACTGGCCCCAGCTGGAAGAACACTATACCGACTCCTGGATGTCCCCACAGGCCACTGGGAAAGTTCACATGAATACATTCAATATGGCATTCATGCCTGCAACACCACTACATACATATATGCAAATGAAGTGATTATCACAGTAACTGTGGTGTGGGCATGGCCAACACCCCTCCCTCCCTTATCTGACAATCTCTGTAGTGTGTATTGGAGGTTTTGCACATGACTGTTCTTCCTCTTATAGGTCCTTACCCCCACCTGCCATCCCAGTTCCTGGCACCTTCCCTGTACCCCCAGTGGTCTGGCAAGTATATTTACAGCAGCAGTGCAACAAAATTGGTCAATAAATACACAAATAAATAAATAAATAAATAAATAAATAATTGTAAGCCCCCCCCCCCCCGCATCTAGAGGTATTAAGACTTATGACCAAACTACAGGAGTGTTCGGAAACATGGCAGTGGGGGTTCAACACCAAGAAGTGCAAGGTCCTGCACTTCGGAGCTGGGAACCAGGGGAGGAAATATCAGCTGGGAAGGGTACAGATGGAAAGTGCAGAGGAGGAAAAGGATCTAGAGGTGCTTATAACAAAGAGTATGAACCACTCAGTTCAGTGCAGGAAGGCAGCTGCAAAGGCCAGCAAGATGCTGGGGTGTATAGCAAGGGGAATCTCCTCCAGGAACAGGGAGGTAATCCTCCCCCCTGTACAGGTCACTGGTCAGGCCGCACCTGGAATACTGCATGCAGTACTGGCATCCATGCCTGAAGAAGGACATCTGATTGTTGGTGGGGGTGCAGTGTAGGGCAACAAAGATGATCCAGGGACTGGAGGGAAAATCCTATGAGGACAGGCTGGGAGAACTGAACATGTATTTCCTGGAGGAGAGGAGGGATGGGGGATATGATCATAACCTTTAAATACTTAAAGGGAATAAATAAGACTAATACAGAAGGGATTTTTCATATCAGAAGGGCGAGGGACACGAGAGAGCATCGGATGAGATTGGCGGGGGAGATTCAGGAGGGAAATCAGGAGACACTTTTTCACAGAAAGGGTGGTGAACAAGTGGAATACTCTGCCCAAGGAAGTGGTATCCTATAGAGCGGTGGACGGATTTAAGAGGGGGTGGGACTGAGTTGGGCGGGGTTGTTATAAAGAGGGGAGAGAAGAGCTGCAAGTTGAGCTGGCTGCACAAATGAGCAGACTCGATAGACCATGAGACCTTTTTCTGCTGGCATTTTCAGATGTTCGTAAGATGGTACTTGTCCTGGGGAAGGGGCACTGTACAGCTAGAAAACACAGTCCAGAAATAAGACAGGAAAACAGTACCTGAATCCCCTTGGGTGTTACAGGTGATGGATTAGCTCCATCAGGGTGCCCATGGACCTCCAAGGGATGCAGAGATGGTATCCCGGTTGGAGGATGCTGAACTTCACCTGCCTGGCCTTGCCAACTTTGCCTGCAGGCCTTTGTAGGCTGTCTTCACCAGACAGGCCTCTCGATGTCTTCCTGGATGGTGCATTGGTTCTTTGGGATCACACCCTGGAACACACTGGGAACATTGCTGCGGAAGCAAGCTTCTTTTAGCAGCAAACAGTTTCTCCAACAAACGAGGCAAACAGCAAACTGCAGAAACGGGATCCCATTTACTGAACAGTTGATAAAACAGGAAACAGTTACTCCATGGAGCAGTAAAACGCAAATAAATGGCTGTGGACCGTGTTGTCATAATAGAAGCTCAGTAGTCACTCTGGACCAAAAAGGTCACATCGAAGCTAGTGGTGCTCTGGACTGACACAGGTCACATCAGAAGCTACATACCAGGCCACTATCTGTAGCCTAGGCAGTTACAGTCCACACACAGGCAGCAAAACCCAAGGCCGTATCATGCCTTTAACACAAGCAGCCAACAGTTCTCATCTTCTCCTTTCTCCTCTTCCATGAGGAGCACAGACTTTTTGTGGGATGGCTGACCCAACTACAGAATGCCCTTGTTCTGTCCACTCCTCCTCTTAGGTCCACTGAGCCTCACTTTTCAAGGGACGGCTACCCAGATGCACAGCCACCCTCAGTGCAGGCTCCTTCAGGGCACAGAGCCCAAGAGCAACATTCCCAGCCAGGGGGGCAGAGTAGGGCCAGGGGCTTACCCATGACCCCTAGTCACCTATCAAGAACCCCCTCACCTCATGGCTCTGTCTCCTTACACTTGCCCCCTTGCATAAAGCAACTTTTTCTTCTGTCCCTTCCAAGGGGCCATATTTGCAGACTAACCCTCAGGACTCAACAAGTCAATGGCCACTGCCACATCCTTACCGACCGTTGTACGGCCACTACAAAAAAACAGGCGCGGTTCTGCATGGCTGAGCAGATGAACGCCCTGCTCCAACGTCCTCCTTTCACTGCTCCCTCTCCAATCTCTTTCAAACCTTCTGTCTTTCCCTTTTATCTTCTCCCTATCACTGGCACAACCCCCCCCCCAGAGGTCCAATCACGGACCAGCTAAAGGGCACCAAAGCACTGTGCTACCCGAAGACTTCTGAGACCTGTAGTCCCATTTAAACTATTTACATACAGTGCCCTGAACTACATAGATTAAAAGGAGCAGCCGCTCCTTTAAATTTCTTACTCTCAGTGGTCACGCATGTGCAGTGCACGCAGGTCCACCATTTTTATTTACACTAAATTATTTGTTTACAGAATGGAGCGGTCTCGATCCCAACCATCCCCAAAACCAGACCCGAAACCACTCCCTCTGCCCCTGGAGGCACAGACACAACCCCGCCGCTTGGCCCAAGCCTGAAAAGGCCGAGACAGCAGGGGAAACCGGCTGCAGCTGCAAACCGCACCTCTGGGGGTCACGAGGCGTGACCTCCCCAAGAGCCACAGGACCAGCAGTGCCGTGGGGAGCACCAGAGCCGTGGGGCTTCAAGGTAAGCCCATTTGGAGGACTTACATAAATAAATAATTGACCCTACCTGTTTCATTATAAAAGATGCCAGGCATCTTACAGTTACAGTTAGTGAAAAATGTTTATTTCCATCAAAATATGAGTATTTTAAAAATGTTTTAATTAAGTTTTTTCTCAAGAATAAAAGATGACTGTCGCATTTGGCTTAGAAATAGCATTGTAGACCTAGCAAAAGTTAGGCTCAAGAAATTCAACAAAACGTATGGTGCGCAGCATATGAGGTACCTAGAAAAGTAGATTTGGCAGGTATGCTAATATTTTTTCTTAAATGTAGCTGAAACAAACTTTTTGGAAAAACATTTTTGTTGCATTTCTGCTTTAAAGAGCTAGAAGCATGATAAATGGCAAGCTGGAAGTGCTATTTATTTTTTAAAAGTAGTCAGTTATTACTTTTTAATTATGATATATTTTTCCTTTTTGATTCGCTCGTTAGATGATTTCCTAGCTGAGAGTATTAGGTGTGATGTAAAGAGTATATAGAGATATCTATTCAGAGACTGGCATACCTAGTTCTATACCTCTTTATACCTCATCAACCTTGCAACCTCAAGTATTGTGACATCAAAAGTGGCTGATCCGGCGACCCATGTTCGGGAGTGAGCACGGGTTGCCGGGGGTCGGCCGGGGAGGAGAAGGATGGAGCGTCCAACGGCAGCTCTCCTTCCCTGGGGGGGATTACTGCACACTCTCGCTGCAATACTGCCACCTAGGGGAGCCTGGGTGGAAGGCACGGTAGATGGGGGTAGCAGCAAGAACACTGGATAGAAATTGGCAGGGGGCAGAGCAGGAGGCACGTCTCTGCGCGCCTCCTAGCTCATTGGCCCCCATTGCACGCTGACATTTGGGGAGGACGTAAAAAGTGGAAAAAAAACTCACTCTCTCCTAGGCAATGACACCTCGTGTTGCGTTCCGGATGGCCACAGCAGACTCCGCTGTGCTGGCACCACAACAAGAGAAAGGATTGGTTCGGAGGAGGAATCGGGGGTCCCTCCTTACCGCCCGGGGGTTACCGGGTACCTAGGACTAGTGGACCATGCACTCTAAGGGCAGATTGTGACCGGATCGGGAGGCAGCAGGGAGGATGTCTGAGAGAGTGGAGAGAGGAGGTAAGCTGGAGCATAAATACAGGGTTAAAAAAAAAAAGTGGCTGATCTGCCAGCAGCTGATTGGCTTTCTTGGTTAGTTGTGATGTCACAAACAGTGTGGCCGCAGGGCTGATGATGTATGAGGAGAACTACAGCTAGCTATGTCAGCTTCCAGGTGGAGTATAGCCCAGTTATGACCTGTGGTGAATTCACCCACTACGCACTATGTGGAGTGTTTGCATAGAGCATACTTTGCAGTTCGCTGCAATTGCGCAAATTTTATTACGCAAATTGATGCAACTATGCTCTTTGTGGTGAATGCTGTGGAGTAAAACGACCACCGGACAGTCTAGAACTGGTTTTATTAAGTGGTGGTTCTAAAGTGTAGAACTGACCTGGCTTTTTTGGGGGGCGTGGCAGACCTGATTCTACTCATCTCCAGAATTTATAAATTTACTTAATAAATTTAAGAGGCAGTTTTCAAAAAGAGTATTTAAAATTTGCTAGAACAACGGAATTGCACATGCAAATGTTTTGAAAAATCTGATTTTGATGTCCTGCTCACTCCCACTCTGGAAGGAACCTTTTGTAGCAAAATGTGTATCTGTATTCAGTTAAAAATAACCTTAACAAAACAACATTCTAGTGATGTGCCCTGGGGCCAGGCATGTGTGTGCTATGATAACAAAGTTATGTGGCTGAAAGGGAGGAAGTTAATGAGGGTAATTCAGAATCTCATTTGCCGAGTCTGAGAGGACAGCATGTATCCTAGCCTTGTTATGAAAGGGAGAGAATACAGTGTGATAACACAGTAATTTACATGGGAGTCGAGGTCCATTACAACCCCCCCGGCACCCCCTCCGTTTCACAAGAAGGGATGAAATAAGTATATAGTACATGTTTCATTGTTGTTGTGGGTGGAAATTCATACAGATCCAGAATGCTGTTGTACCACAGTAGTGATGTAAGAATGCTGCTGTACCACAGTAGTGATGTCAGAATGCTGTTGTACCACAGTAGTGATGTCAGAATGCTGCTGTACAACAATAGTGAGGTCAGAATGCTGCTGTACCACAGTAGTGATGTCAGAATGCTGTTGTACCACAGTAGTGATGTCAGAATGCTGCTGTACAACAATAATGAGGTCAGAATGCTGCTGTACCACAGTAGTGATGTCAGAATGCTGTTGTACCACAGTAGTGATGTCAGAATGCTGCTGTACCTCCGTAGTGATGTCAGCATGCTGCTGTACCACAGTAGTGATGTCAGAATGCTGTTGTAGCACAGTAGTGATGTCAGAATGCTGCTGTACCTCCGTAGTGATGTCAGCATGCTGCTGTAACACAGTAGTGATGTCAGAATGCTGCTGTACCACAGTAGTGATGTCAGAATGCTGCTGTACCACAGTAGTGATGTCGAACGTTGCTGTACAGCAGTAGTGATGTCAGAATGCTGCTATACACAGTAGTGAAGTCAGCATGCTGCTGTAACACAGTAGTGATGTCAGAATGTTGTTGTACAGTAGTAGTGATGTTGGCATGCTGCTGTACCACAGTAGTGATGTCAGAATGCTGTTGTACCACAGTAGTGATGCCAGAATACCGCTGTACCACAGTTGTGATGTCAGCGCTGCAACTGTACACAGTAAGTGATGTCAGGAATGTTGTTGTACAGCAGTAGTGATGTCAGAATGCTGCTGTACCACAGTAGTGATGTCGAGAATGCTGCTGTACCAACAATAAGGTCAGAATGCTGCTGTACCACAGTAGTGATGTCAGAATGCTGTTGTACCACAGTAGTGATGTCAGAATGCTGCTGTACCTCCGTAGTGATGTCAGCATGCTGCTGTACCACAGTAGTGATGTCAGAATGCTGTTGTAGCACAGTAGTGATGTCAGAATGCTGCTGTACCTCCGTAGTGATGTCAGCATGCTGCTGTAACACAGTAGTGATGTCAGAATGCTGCTGTACCACAGTAGTGATGTCAGAATGCTGCTGTACCACAGTAGTGATGTCAGAATGCTGTTGTACAGCAGTAGTGATGTCAGAATGCTGCTATACCACAGTAGTGAAGTCAGCATGCTGCTGTAACACAGTAGTGATGTCAGAATGTTGTTGTACAGTAGTAGTGATGTTGGCATGCTGCTGTACCACAGTAGTGATGTCAGAATGCTGTTGTACCACAGTAGTGATGCCAGAATACCGCTGTACCACAGTTGTGATGTCAGCATGCTACTGTACCACAGTAGTGATGTCAGAATGTTGTTGTACAGCAGTAGTGATGTCAGAATGCTGCTGTACCACAGTAGTGATGTCAGAATGCTGCTGTACCACAGTAGTGATGTCAGAATGTTGTTGTACAGCAGTAGTGATGTCAGAATGCTGCTTTACCACAGTAGTGATGTCAGAATGCTGCTTTACCACAGTAGTGATGTCAGAATGCTGTTGTACCACTGTAGTGATGTCAGGATGCTGCTGTACCACTGTAGTGATGTCAGAATTCTGCTGTATTACAGTAGTGATGTTGGAATGCTGCTGTACTGCAATAGTGATGTCAGAATGCTGCTGTATCACAGTAGTGATGTCAGAATGCTGTTGTCCACAGTAGTGATGTCAGAATGCTGTTGCACCACAGTAGTGATATCAGAATGCTGTTGTCCACAGTAGTGCTGTCAGAATGCTGTTGGACCTCAGCAGTGATGTCAGGACGCTGTTATACCACTGTAGCGATGTCAGTATGCTGTTGTCCACAGTAGTGATGTCAGAATGCTGCTGTATTACAGTAGTGATGTCAGAATGGTGCTGTACCACAGGATTGATGTCAGAATGCTGTTGGACCTCAGCAGTGATGTCAGGATGCTGTTATACCACTGTAGTGATGTCAGCATGCTGTTGTCCACAGTAGTGATGTCAGAATGCTACTGTACCACAGTAGTGGTGTCAGAATGCTACTGTACCACAGTAGTGATGTCAGAATGCTGCTGTACCTCAGTAGTGATGTCAGAATGCTACTGTACCACAGTAGTGATGTCAGGATGCTGCTGTACCACAGTAGTAATGTCAGAATGCTACTGTACCACAGCAGTGAAGTCAGAATGCTGTTGCACCACAGTAGTGATGTCAGAATGCTGTTGTACTACAGAAGCTAGCAATGTCACTACTGTGGTACAACAGCAAATAATCTTGTGTCTATTATAATTTATCATGCTTACCTATACAGCCGATTCCTCATAATTAAGATATCTGTAAGACAGAAAGCACCCCAAGTGAACTGTTAGTTAAAAGATAAACTATTAGAAATGTTGCCAGCTTGGGGGAGGACAGCCACCATCGTGAATGGACGTGTTTCTGCTTAGCTCCTCCATGGAAGATTTCAATCCATGTTAATCAGCAATGGGGAACCCACGAAAGGGCACAGACAGTGATGGCAAGAAGGGGCCGGTGACTGGGTCCAGGGGAGTGCAGACAGCAGAAGCGCCACTAAGCCAGGGGGTTGCCAAACCAACAGTGTCTGACTTACTTAATGCAAATCAGGCACTAGATAAGAGGGTGTCCGTACTGGATCAGAAAGATCAGAACTTGAGCTCCAGGATCTCAGAATGTGAAACTCAAGCAGCAGTAGCACAGCTGGAGATGAAGGACACACCAGCAGCTGCATTTAAAGCAGCAGTGATCAAGTAAGAGAACTCTTTAAAATATGGACTAGAAGCTCTCAAAAAATCAGAAGAGAGCCTCTAACCTCCAGGTGCTCGGCTTACCAGAGGAGATCATGGGAGATGACCCAACAGCATACACCAAATCCTGGCTGGGCAGCAACTTGAGTTTGGAACTGACCCTCGAGGTCACTGGAGCTTTCTGAATCAATCCTAGGAAGTGACCCATTGCTAATATAACTAGAGCTCTACTAATGCAGCTCGTGGGTCCACACAAAATACAGCACAGGGTCATAATGCCATGGCGGAAACCGTGCAAACCAGCAATGCCACACACAAAACAGTGTGCAGCAAGACAAAGTCAAGAAAAAACGATGACCATACAAGAAACTGTGCACATGATAGAGCCCAACACTGTCTTTTATGTTGTGGGGGACTGTGCCCCCCACAGCCCCCAGACTAAATATATCTAACTCCGAGGGGGTGTGGACTTCTGGGATGGGCGAAACACCGGAAGGGGATTTTTTTTGGGGAGGCAAAAAACAAAGACACAGCAGAAACACGCCAAATGGGAACTGAAACAGAGTCACAGGTTAACCATGCCGCCAGGTGCCATTGCCCTAGCCACTCCACTATGGGAGTGGCTCGACCGGACACTGCACCGGCAGCCTCCTAGAGACTTTTCCAGGTGAGGTTACAGTGACAGGGATAGCGGTTATTACCTTATGCTGACCTACCCCCATCACTGTAGAATCTTTCACGCTTTAGGCACATGGTTATTCATACGTTGTTCAGTCAATGCTATATTCACCTGGTACCACAAAGTAGATAGGATGCTAGCAGCAGCCAGGAGAACTGAGTCATCAGCAACACTGGACAGAGAGAAACTTGCACTTTTCCCCTGACCTCAGGCATGCAACCAAAGAATGCAGAAAATCTTTTGTTGTAATCCAAGCTTCACTGTGGTCGATGGAAGTGTCTCATGCACTCCAGTACCCTGCTTGGCTTCGAGTAATTTACTCCAGGAAACAATACATGTTTACTGAGCCCTCTGACGTAAGGAACTTACTTAAGAAGATCAACAGGGACTGTGGCTCACAACTAATGGCAGAAGAGGAGGAGGGTTAAATTGAGTTACTGGTGGCTTCCAGTGCAGTGAGTCACATGTTTTAAGGTGGGGTTGTTAAGCCTGTGTACACTATAGAGGTGCCAGGTTCATGCTGGTGGTCCAGTGAGGTTTAGGTAGCAGTTAGAGAAAAGAAGGCTGCCTACAAAAAATATAAAACAACGAGAGGGGATACAGAAAAGGAAATGTACCATCTTGCATCTAGAAAAGCCACCCAGATGGTGCAGGGGGCAAAGTCCAGTAAAGAGCAACAGCTGGCACAGGGGCTATGGGAAGGGGAAGAGGGATTCTTCTGGTATATTGGGGAGCAGAGAAAAACTAAGGGCCATCTCGGCAGATTGAGATCAGAAGGAGGGTGGGCGGAAGAGGCAAGGGACCAGGCAGAGGTATTAAACAAGTACTTCGCCTCTGTGTTCACTAGGGAGGGGGATGGGATATCAACAAAGCAAGGCATGATGGGGATAGAAGCGGCAGTGAGTGGGATCAGGGGAGCAACAGAAATGGAGCAAGAGGGAGTGAGAGGTACCCCAGGGGTGTCACACCAGGATAAGGATAAGGATAAAAGGCCAGTAAAGTGGAGGGGACGGATGATGCTATCTCCACTGAAAGGGTGTGGTTAGCCCTCAAGGCCCTAAAGAAAGACAAATCTCCTGGGCCAGATGGCATTCATCTGAGAGTACTATGGGAATTGGCGGACATACTGGCTGCACCCCTGGTGGAGCTCTTCAACAGGTTGCTTGAGACAGGGAGGGTACCTAGGGATTGGCGAGAGGCACATGTAGTGCCAATCCATAAAGAGGGGTCGAGGGAAGTACCAGGTAACTATAGACCCATCGGTTTGACCTCAGTGGTGGGAAAATTAATGGAGAGTATACTAAAGGAATGATTGGGGGTGTACTGGAGAGGTGGAGGTCTGATAGTCGGCAACATGGGTTTTGCCAGGTAGATCGTGTGAAACCAATCTTGTGGAGTTCTACGAATGGGTAACATCAGAACTGGACAGAGGAAAGCCTGTGGATATATTATTCTTGAACTTCAGCAAGGCGTTTGACTCTGTCCTCCACAATGGTCTGGTGGAGAAACTGACGGGGTTGGGAGTAGGCCCTTTAATGGTCAGATGGATTGAAAACTGGCTAGCTGGATGCACTCAGAGAGTAGTGGTCGGTGGGGAGCTCTCAAACCCTAGAGAGGTCGGTAGTGGGGTACCGCAGGGCTCGATCCTGGGTCCGATCATGTTTACTGCATACATATCGGACATCAGGGAGGGTATAAGATGTGAAATGAGTCTCTTCCCTGACGACTCCAAGATGGGAGCAGTAGTTGAGGAGGAAAGGGAGGTTGGCCCTGCAAGGGGACCTGGACACCCTGGAAAGGTGGGCTTACACATGGAAATTAAATTTCAATATCACCAAGTGCAAGGTGTTACATCTTGGGTGGGGAAATCCTAAACCAGGTACACCCTGGGAGAGGAGGTACTGGAGGCCTCAACAGGGGAAAAAGACCTAGGGGTCATGGCGGATGCATGTATTATTAACTCTGAGCAGTGCAGGAGAGCGACTAGCAAAGCAAACAGGATGTTGGGATGCATTGTAAGGAGGATCACCTCTAGGAGCAGGGAATTGATTCTGCCACTGTACAATGGACTGGTTAGACCACACCTTGAGTACTGTGTACAGTACAGGAGCCCACACTTGAAGAGGGACATACAGCTCCTGGAGAGGGTACAGAGGAGGGCAACTAAGATGATATGAGTGTAACCCCCCTGCAAATGGGGGTTCCCAAAAGACTTCCAGGAGCTTGCTTGAATGCTCCAAGCCTGAATGGTGTTTGGCGTTTAAGCCATTTATCAGTGAGTGTTTTTAGAACCTCTGGTACTGTCTCTTTAAGAGCTGTCTGCTTGCAGACATAATTAGTTTGTATGGGGGACTGTGTGTTTCTTTGATTGAGTACCACTCAAACTGCTGCCAATTCACTCCATTTTTGCAGTCACTAGGAGTGCAAAGGGAACCTATCTGAAAGATGTAACTGTTTGCCAGAAACCATTTAGAGTAATAATGAAATTACAGTTTGTCTAACCTGCTTTCTTTGCAGTCAGAACTGTGTCTGCCTAGTTCCCCATTCTGGTTTTGAACTGCTGAACTGGACCAATCAGTGTGGGGTAGCTAGCTCTAAAATGGTGCCTTGGACGAATCAGAACTTGGACTCATAATCTGAACCAGCCACAAGAGGATTGTATGGGCAGTGACTCTGGAGATGTAGTTTAGACTTCGCCTTTTGGACCAACAGCAGCAGTCTATTGTGAGTGACAGCCAATCCAGTCAAGAACTGGGAGGAACTCAAAGGAAGTGCCGGTTTTGTCTGTTGAAGTTTTTCAGTTGAGCTCTGACAGTGAAGAAGGAAGGAGCCCTGTGCTTTTCAGTGTGCAGTTTTAGTCGGAAACGATGTAAGGCCCAGAGTTCCGGTCTGCAGCTTGTAACTGCTTGTTAGGACTGAATCTGTCCTGTGAAGAGAATCAAAGGATATCTGAAGAGTAGAAACCAGGCTCACCCTGTAGAAGACTGGAGAAATAGCTGAATTGCATCCGGTCTGTCAGAACTGAATTTGCTGTGTGTCTCCCGGTATTGTGCAGTAATTGCGATCGGGATAGAGAAGCAGCCTGCCTGGTATATAGTACTTTCTGTTTTACCATATAAATGTGTGAAGAGGCTTATGTACCTCAAGTGAATCCTGCTGCCATTAAGTGACTTTGCCTGTGACTGTTTACCATATAAATGTGTGAGGAGTCTCTTGAGCTCAAGAGTAGCCCTCGCTGACATTGAAGGACCCTATCTTGGTTTGGAGGTCGTGAGTACTAATTCAGGGTCGCCTCCTGTTGAATTGCCAAATGGAATTACTGTACCGGTTGACTGTTTAACTACTTTTTCTGTGTGAAAGGGCCCTACCAGCTGCCACGGTTTGACTGCACTAGGGCTACTAGGTAGTTAGGACAGTAACTGATAGGGATAGGCCTGTGCACAGAGCCATAGGTAGATGAGTAGAGTGATAAGCCAATTAACCATTCCTGTCCTTGTTATATCCCCCTAATAAATCAGAGCTGCTTGTTTCAGCAAACTTATACTGCCTGAGGTATTTGTCATGTTAAAGTACTGTACTGTGATTGTTGCACTGTATCTTATTTCACAGGAGGTCCCAGTGCGGAACCAGTCCTGGGGTAAGTGTATACTGTGAAGGTAATTCTGATATATTGTGTGGGCCACTAGTGGGAAGAAAGGGGTTGCAGTGTCCCAGAGGGCTGTGACCAAGTTAGTTTAACTATTGCAAACCCTGACCTCTGGGTGGAGGCACCCTCACATTGGATCCAGGCCCCTCAACCTGTTAGTGGCAAATCAGGCAGGGTAGTAGCCCCTGGGATAGCGCCATCTAGGGTTACATCTTGGAGGCTCACCGCTGGGATTGTGTGTTCTCTAGTGGCCATATTTACGAACCACTGTTAAGAAAAATGGGTACCCGACAGAAGTGGCTGTGCACCGCTGGTGGAGGGTGTACTGGGGAGGAGATCGACCCCCAAAATGCTATGCTTATACTGGACATCCCCTTGGGTATCAATACGGCCATTGTACAGGGAGTACTTTCCAAGGTGGAAGGTTTACAAAACCCTGTGGTGGTGGGTCGGCATGCTAATCTGCTCACCCACACTTTTCTGGCCCTAGTAGAGTTTAAGGATCCCATAGATAGCTCCAAAGTGCCACAGACCATTACCCCAGAGGGAGCCCTCACTGCTTGGAGAGTGATAACTAAGGACAGTAAAGACCCGGAGGGGAATGAGCCCCCACCACTATCTGAAACTTTTGAGGAGAAATTTGCTAAATGGTTGCTGGGAGAAGGGAAAACTGTGGAGGACTTGAAGAAACTATTCTTGCCACCTGGGGGTGTTCTCCCCAACACCCTCTCCCCGCCTCAGTGCCCGTAATGGTGGCTGGAACCAATGAAGACTCCTATTTCTGCACCTGCCATTAGTCATGACTCTTACCGGGTTGAGGATCTTCTCTGGCACCTCCTCCCCCCCCAAGGGAGAATGACTGGGAGACCTGGATAGACTATGTTGCCCCAAGTGCTAGAATGGCAATGCTGGGCCGGGAAAAGTGAAAGAGGGTTAGTGAGAGCCTCGAGGTCCTGCCCTGGCTACCATCCGTGCTAAACAGGCCAGTAACCCTGAAGCTACTGCACAGGCCTATCTTGAGGCCTTGGAGAATGTGTATGGAGCCCAGATTCTGATGAGGACCTATGGTGGAGAGTAAGAAATGCACAACAGTACCAAGGGAGTTGTTGTCTGTGTATGTCTCTGGCTGGAAAAATTGTTGCAAGAATGCCTCAGAAAGGGTGGTTTGCCAGCGATTGAACTGGACCCGAACCAGACTGGACAGAATCCATAAGTCTGCCCCTTCTCAGAACTGCTGTTGCTTCAGTCGCTTGGCAAATCGACTGAATCCCCACCCTCCCATGATGAGTTAATGAGAGAAATTCGAGGAGTTGAGAAAAGGCGACCTCAGGAGGGACCTGCACCAACAGCTGTGGCTACGACCCGAGTGACTGAGGGTGACCCATCAAGTGAAGTTCAGGGCAGAGGTTGACAGTCAATGAGTGCTCTGACAAGGAAAAGATATGTCACAATGGGGTAACTGTTGAGAGAGATCCGGGAATTCAAAACAGTCTTTTATGAAGGCCACGCCTGCAAGTACGGGCCCTGACCTATATCCGACTGCATCTGCTATGGGGTGGGGTACCCACCCATGTATCTCCTGTTGATAACAGCTCAAACTCAATTCCTTGACCATGGAAGTGGAGAAACTGACGAGATGTCTCAAATGCTTATCACCATGAACAGAGATGGCACCAAGGGTTTCCAGTTAGTAGTACCCCGCCCTGGCTCCCAGTGTAGGCGCGCCAGCTCAAACTCCAGAAAGTATGTTTTGCTATAATTATGGAAGGATGGGACATGAAGAGGAATGACGGTCCCCAAAAGACACTGACAAAGTTGCATATAGGCTACAAGGAGAGCTTGAGAGAACAAATCAGTGGTTAAGAGGTGCACAAAATGATCCCAGTGAGGGCACCAAAATGCTAACTCACTGTTTTTTGTGGCAAGGTCAGTTGCCCAGGCCTCCACTACCGCCTCTCCAGACTGGTCCAGAATAGTGGGTCCCTCCATGGAGACCACTGTAAAGGTGAATGGAGTGTCTACAAGAGCTGTATTAGACAGTGGCTCCAAGTGACAATTATGTTCCAAGATTGGTATCAGAAGCATTTGTCAGACGTACCTTACAACCATTAGAAGGACTGCATGTATGGGGTTAAGTGAGAAGGCCTACCCTATTCCGGGTATATCGAATTTGCTGTCTTTCCCCACCTCCGTGGCTGGAGGGCGAACAAGTAGAGACCTCAGCCTTAGTGTGTCCCCCACTGGACTGTAAGATGGTGTCCCTTGTTGATTGGAACAAATGCTCATATGTTCGGAAGGCTGGCACAGTTATGTTATGAAAACAGGGGTCAAAGACTAGTAGAGCTTTAAGAGTTCGGCTTTATTAAGAAGGCCTATGAGGCACAGAGATGCTGAAAAAATAGAACCAGAGGAACCGTCGGAATTGTATGGAAGAAGGATCCTGAGTCTCTGATCCTGGCGCCAAATGCCCAGTGTACCTTAAGGGAGAGGTCAGATTGAAAAGGATGTTAAGAATAAATATTAATGTTGGATGCACCAGGCGATGGAAAATTGCCAGAGGGACTGCTGGTCAAGCCCTAGTATTTTGCCGCTAGAGCCCATGCTTATGCCAGAAGGGTAATGGTCCAAGTTCATAATGTGTCTGAAAGAGACATTCGAGTAAATAGAGGTTGCATCCTGGCAATGTGCATTGTGCAGACACTGCAGTGCTACCCAGCAGCAAGAGTTCAAGGAAGAATGACAGAGTAACGCCTGACTTGTTTGATTTCGGCGACTCTCATTGCCAGCTGAATGGAAAGTGAGGATCAGTGAGAAGCTTGCCCAGAGAGACCAGGTGTTTTCCTTAAAGGAATGGGATGTAGGATGCGCGGCAAGGAGCTGAGCACAATATCCGCTGCATGACTAAGACCATTTCGTGAGAGGTCTCGACGCTGCACCTGCTGACATAGATGATGTGAGACGGATCTGCAAGAGATGTTAGTTGCTGGTGTAATACAAGAATCCAGAAGCTCTTATGCTTCCATTGTGGTAGTGAGGAAAAGAATGGGACAGTAAGGATGTGTGTGATTATTGCACCTTAAACCGGCGGACTATCCCTGATCAGTACACAATGCCCGCATTCAGGATGCTTGGACTGCCTAAACGGGAGCAAGTGGTTCTCTGTGTTGGATCTCCGCAGTGGGTACTACTAGATCCCGGTGGCCCAGAGGACCGTGAAGACAGCTTTTATCTGTCCGCTTGGCTTCTATGAATTCATGAGGATGCCTCAAGGGATTTCAGGTGCCCCAGCCACTTTTCAACGATTGATGGAGCGTGCAGTGGGGGACATGAACTTACTAGAGTGCCTGGTATACCTAGATGATGTTATTGTGTTTGGCAGCTCACTGGAGGAACATGAGAGCAGATTATTTGAGGTATTGGACCGACTGGAGGACTTTGGCCTTAAACTGTCCATTGATAAGTGTCAATTCTTTCAAACATCAGTAAAGTATGTGGGACACATAGTATCCACCGAGGGAATAGAGACCGACCCAAGTAAAGTTGAGGCCTTGACTACCTGGCCACAGCCCAAAAATCTAAAAAGAACTGCAAAGATTCCTGGGATTCTGTGGTTATTATCATGCTTCATCAAGGACTATTCAAGAGTGATCCACCCTTTACTTAACCTTACTCAAGGGTATCCCCGACCTACAAAAATACCAAAAGTCAGCGTCCCTCAAGACTGAAAGAGTGTATTTTCATCCGAGTGAAGTATTTGGGGCCCGCTGGACTCCTGATTGTGAGACTGCTTTTCATGAGATCATATATCAACTTACCCACGCTCCAGTGCTTGGCCTATGCCGATCCAAGAAAACCTTATGTCCTGCACACTGATGCTAGCTTGCAAGGGTCGGGGGCTGTGTTGTACCAAGAGCACGAGAATGGCCTGAGACCAGTGGCCTTTGCCAGTAGAAGCCTGACCCCATCCGAAAAGAACTATCCTGTACATAAGTTAGAGTTCCTAGCTTTGAAGTGGGCTATTGTTGACCAATTCCATGATACTTGTATGGGGCTAAAATACTAGTAAAACTGACAATAATCCTTTGACCTATGTGCAGACCTCAGCTAGTTGGATGCCACTGGCCACAGGTGGCTTCTGCATTATCTACATATGACTATGCTCTCGAACACCGAGCAGGTCTGAACCACATAGATGCTGATGCTCTCTCCGGAGGCCTGTTCCCCAGAATGATTGGGTCCGATTGGCAGAACCTGACATTCGGGCACTCTGCTCGAAGTTTGACAGGGAGGAACAATGTCCACGGATGCAGTGGACTGCATGGTGGATTGCTTGGGACCCTCTGAGAATTGCATACCTGCTGCTTATTGCCACTTTTCTGCAATAGACATTGGTGCACTGCCTCAGCTGGACAATGACAGTATTCGCGGCTCAACTTCATGATCCTATGATCAAATCAGCTTTAGAAGCCCTCTATCAGGAAAAGATGTGTCCAAATTACGCCCACTGATTTGAGAACTGCACTGTTATACAAAGAAGGTCCTAAGTTGAAACTGATCAATAAACTGTTATACAGAGAAACAGTAGACAGAGGGGACAAGTAGACAAACAACAACTGGTGCTGCCCACTGCCTTGAGACTCAGTATTGAGGTCCTTGCACAACCACATGGGGCACCTTGGTATAGACAGAACACTTGACTTGGTGAGATCCAGATTCTATTAGCCTAAGATTGGGGCTGATGTGGAGCAACATTCGAACTTGTAGTCGCTGCGTTACAGAGAAAAGTTTGCCCCAGAGGGCTGCCCCTTGTTAACATAACCACCAGTAATCCATGGAGCTGGTCTGTATTGATTTTCTGAGTTTGGAGTCAGATCAAAGAAATATCAGTAATGTGCTGGTGGTCACTGACCATTTCACGAGATATGCCCAAGCTTTCCCCACCAAAGACCAGAAAGCATCCACTGTAGCAAAGTACTTGTAGAAAACTTTTTGTTCACTATGGGCTCCACAAAGAATCCATTCTGATCAAGGAGAGACTTTGAGAGTCGCCTGATCAAAGAGATGCTTTCTGTGGGAGTGAGAAAGTCCAGAACCACTCCTTAACACCCCAGGGGACCCACAGCCTGAACATTCAACCAAGACTTTCAGATATGCTAGGCACCCTGCACCCAAAGGACAAGACTAGATGGAGCCAACAAATTAGCACCCTGGTACATGCTTATAACTGCACCAAAAGTGATGCCACTGGGTTCTCCCCTACCGCCTGATGTTTGGAAGAGAAGCTCGACTACCAGTAGATGTGTGTTTTGGGCTCTCCTGATGGGGTTCAAGCTGACAACTATTTACAGTATGTGCAAAAGTTAAAGGCCCAGCTAACTCATGCGTACTCAACTGGCTCAAACCATGGCTGCCAAAAGAAATCTGGCCAACAAAGAAAGGTATGATAAAAGGTGAAAGCACAGGAACTCCAGGAGGAGATCGGTATTGCTAAGAAATCTGGGACTGCATGGCAAGCACAAGATTGCTGACAGATGGCACCATCTCCCTCACATTGTAGTGGGCAAACTAGATGATCTGCCAGTGTACAAAGTAAGGCCTGAGAATAATTCAAAATATGTAAAACAATGCATAGAAATCATTTACTGCCCATTGGACAAATCTTAATCGAGTCTGAGCCCCTAGAAGATGCCCCTCTGGACCAGTGACTAGAGCTGCTGCTAAGAAAAGATCAAGAAAGTCTGCACCTACAGAAGCAAGTTAAAGTGTTCCCTCCACAAGTCCCAGTTGAGCATGACTGTCAGTCCATATCGGAAGAAAGTGAGAGTGACTTTGAATACTATCCTTCTTACGAACTGAGTCAATTGTTTCGGGCAATCCTAGTCAATACTGGAGATGAAGCTGGGCCTTCTGACTGTCCAAGCCCCCAGCTCGTTCCCTGGAGCCAATGCTCCCAGAAAGTGAAGTGCAAAGCATCAGATCAGATGAAATGGAATCATTGTGCATGGTTGAACTGTTTGAGCTTTCAGGAGGAAATGATGGATTGGGTCAGACTGGTGATACACCAGAACAAGAAGAGTATTTTGAGTGCCCTGACAGTCCACTGCCAGTGTCCGAAAGCTCTCCATGCGAGCCAAATGTTGTGGACTCAGAAACTGTAACTCCTGGAGCTGAAAGTGCCCCAAGTTCTAGCTCTCTACCCCCATGGAGACTCCCCTGACAAGTGAGGACAATGCTGAAAATGAGGCTCAGAGGCAGAGACTGCAACAGTTCCCCTAGAAAGACTGGTCGAGCTGTAAAGCCTGTGGTGCACCTCAGTTATGATTCACTTGGGAGGCCTGTGAACTTGCCTCTCAATGTTGTCCATAAAGGAGTGTATGTGTCCCCGAGCTCATTGCCCAAACTGAGCACAGTGCTAACTCCAAGTTACTTGTGTTGCTCTTCAGTATGGTGCCCTTGCCCTGTCCAGCCCCAAGGTAACTGATAGGGAAGGGCCCCCTCTCTTCAGGTTTCATGTACAAGAGGTAATAACTTGAGTTATGGTACAATGTGTGTGTAATACTGTGTAAAGAGTGACGTACTGCAATGTTTCAGAAATGTGTTCTTGGTAAAATGATGTATTGACTGATGATTACATGTGTGAGCCTAATGCAAATGTATATGGTTGCAGTTAAAACTTATGGGGGTACTTGCTTGACGCGGACGTCAAGCTTTCCCAGGCCAGGAAGGGTGTAACCCCCCTGCAAATGGGGGTTCCCAAAAGACTTCCAGGAGCTTGCTTGAATGCTCCAAGCCTGAATGGTGTTTGGCATTTAAGCCATTTATCAGTGAGTGTTTTAGAACTTCTGGTACTGCTCTTTAAGAGCTGTCTGCTTGCAGACATAATTAGTTTGTATGGGGACTGTGTGTTTCTTTGATTGAGTACCACTCAAACTGCTGCCAATTCACGCCATTTTGCAGTCACTAGGAGTGCAAAGGGAACCTATCTGAAAGATGTAACTGTTTGCCAGAAACCATTTAGAGTAATAATGAAATTACAGTTTGTCTAACCTGCTTTTTGCAGTCAGAACTGTGTCTGCCTAGTTCCCCATTCTGGTTTTGAACTGCTGAACTGGACCAATCAGTGTGGGGTAAGCTAGCTCAAAATGGTGCCTTGGACGAATCAGAACTTGGACTCATAATCTGAACCAGCCACAAGAGGATTGTATGGCAGTGACTCTGGGAGATGTAGTTTAGACTTCGCGCCTTTTTGACCAACAGCAGCAGTTGTCAGAGAGATAGCCAATCCAGTCAAGAACTGGGAGGAACTCAAAGGAAGTGCCCGGTTTTGTCTGTTGAAGTTTTTCAGTTGAGCTCTGACAGTGAAGAAGGAAGGAGCCCTGTGCTTTTTCAGTGTGCAGTTTTAGTCGGAAACGGTGTAAGGCCCAGAGTTCCGGTCTGCAGCTTGTGTAACTGCTTGTTAGGACTGAATCGTCCTGTGAAGAGAATCAAAGGATATCTGAAGAGTAGAAACCAGGCTCACCCTGTAGAAGACTGGAGAAATAGCTGAATTGCACTCGGTCTGTCAGGAACTGAATCTGCTGTGTGTTCTCCCGGGTATTGTGCAGTAATTGCGATCGGGATAGAGAAGCAGCCTGCCTGGTATAGTACTTTCTGTTTTACCATATAAATGTGTGAAGAGGCTTGTGTACCTCAAGTGAATCCTGTTGCCATTAAGTGACTTTTGCCTGTGACTGTTTACCATATAAATGTGTGAGGAGTCTCTTGGAGCTCAAGAGTAGCCCTGCTGACATTGAAGGACCCTATCTTGTTTGGAGGTCGTGAGTACTAATTCAGGGTCGCCTCCCTGTTGAATTGCCAAATGGAATTACTGTACTGCTGACTGTTTAACTAATTTTTCAGTGTGAAAGGGCCCCTACCAGCTGCCACGGTTTGGACTAGCCACTAGGCTTGGGTACCCAGGGACAGTAACTGATAGGGATAGGCCTGTGCACAGAGCCATAGGTAGATGAGTAGAGTGATAAGCTAATTAACCTGATTTCCCCTGTCCTTGTTATATCCCCTAAATAAATCAGAGCTGCTTGTTTCAGCAAGTTATACTACCTGAGGTATTTGTCTATGTTAAAGTACTGTACTGTGATTGTTGCACTGTATCTTATTTCACAGGAGGTCCCAGTGCCGGAACCAGTCCTGGGGGTAAGTGTATACTGTGAAGGTAATTCTGATATATTGTGTGGGCCACTAGTGGGAAGAAAGGGGGGTTGCAGTGTCCCAGAGGGCTGTGACCAAGTTAGTTTAACTATTGCAAACCCTGACCTCTGGGTGGAGGCACCCGCCATAGGATCCAGGCCCCTCAACCTGTTAGTGGCAAATCAGGCAGGGGTAGTAGCCCCTGGGATAGCGCCATCTAGGGGTTACACGAGGACTAGGGGATTTGATGTTTGAGGACAGACTTGAGGAGCTCTGCCTGTTTTCATTAGAGGAGAGACAGGGGAGACATGATTGAGGTCTTCAAGTACCTCAAGGGAATAAATAGGGTAAACACAGAGGGGATCTTCAGACTAAAGCAGAGAGGTATCACCAGAGGGCATGGTTTGAAGTTGTAAGGTGGAAGGGTGAAGGTGGAAAAGCGGAGGAGGTTTTTCACTGAGAGGATGGTGGATCCTTGGAACGCGCTGCCTGGCGAGCTGGTTCAGAGATCCATAGTGGAGGGCTTCAAGAGAGGGTGGGACAGACACAGAAAGTGGATGTATCAGATAATGGCCTGGCCCAAGGGGGTGGGGATGGATGATAGGGGTTTCTGAAACACAAGGGGGGGAAGGCCTCGATACCCAACTAGGGATCTGAGGTTCGAGCAGACTCGATAAACCATAAGGCCTGATCTGCTGGCAATTAGTATGTTAGTATAAACTTTCTTAAGGTGTGGATAATGCCTTATTTCTTGGTAGGAACTCTCCGTCACAATGGTGTCGGCCACATGGCCACTCGACACCTCAATGGATTCCGCTCTTCATGACCTGACTGTTGCAAAGTTGTGCCGAATCTCCAGACTTGAGTTTCTTCAGTTGGGACTTCAGTTAAATTTATAACTAATGTTTCAGATATGGGTGGTGTACCATTACCAACTGGTGCAATATTTCATTGCACTGGTTAATTGATGCTGAATAGACATGTGCAAGATATAAACATACAAAATGCCAGCAGAAACAGGCCACATGGTCTATAATGTCTGCTCGATTGTGCAGCTAGCCCCTCAACTTGCAGTTGCCCCACCCTTCCCTCCTCTCCTCACAGTCATTCCCCCCACTCTGTCCCATCCCCTCTTGAAACAGCACACCGTCCTATAGGAAACCACCTCCTCAGGTAGAGTGTTCCACTTGTCTACCACCGTCTCTGTGAAGTAATGTCTCCTGATTCCCCTCCTGAATTTTTCCCCCTCCAACCTCAGTTGATGCCCTCTAGTATCCCTCCCTCTTTTGATCCGGAATATCTCACCTGTATTAGCCTTGTTTATCCCCTTCAGGTACTTAAAGGTCTCGATCTTATCTCCCCTGTCTCTCCTCTCCTCCAGGGAATACATGTTAAGCATATTCAGCTTTGCTTTGTAGGATTTCCCCTCCAAACCCTGGATCATATTAGTCTCTCTGCACTGCACCCCCTCCAACAGTCTGATGTTCTTCTTCAGGAATGGGTGCCAGTACTGCACGCAGTATTCCAGGTGTGGTCTGACTAGTGACCTGTACAAGGGAAAGATCACCTCACTACTTCTAGAGGAGATACCCTTTGCTATATAGCCCAGCATCTTGTTGGCTTTCACTGCTACCTTTCTGCACTGAGCCGAGTTGTTCATATTCCCTGTTATAATCATCCCCAGGTTCTTTTCCTCCTCTGTGCTCCCCAGCTGTACTCCTCCCAGCTGATAGCTTCTCCTCTGGTTCTTATCTTCAAAGTGCAGTACCTTGCACTTCTTGGCATTGAACCCCAACTACCATGTTTCCGACCACTCCTGTAGTTTAGTCAGGTCTCCCTGCAGTCCCCTCCACCCCTCAATGTCATCCACCACAGCTCCCATCTTGGTATCGACTGCCAGCAGACTGATCTTACTCTGGGTGCTATATGAAATATCTGCTATCAATATCCCAAACAGCACTGGTCCCAGTACCAATCCCTGTGGAACCCTGCTTTTTACCGCTCTTGGAGATGAGAGTTTCTTCTTCACCATAACCCTCTGCTGTCTGCCCTTCAGCCAATTAGTGATGCATTTGACCATCTTGGTACCCACCCCTACCTATTTCAGCTTCCCCCTAGCCCCCCATGCGGCATGGAATCGAAAGCCTTCCTGAAGTCCAAGTACAGGACATCCACTGCATGGCCCTTGTCCAGTTCCCTAGTCATCCAATCCTAGTACTCAATCAGGTTTGTCTGGCAGGACTTGCCTGAGATAAACCCATGTTGTTGCCTGTCCTGGAGACCCTGCCCTCCAAAAATGTCACCAGTCTCTCTTTAAGGATTGTCTTCATGAGCTTACCCACAATTGATGTGAGGTTCACCAGTCTGTAGTTACCTGGATCATCCCTTGGTCCACCTTTGTGAATGGGTACCACATGGGCCAGCCTCCAGTCCTGTGGCATGCATCCTGTGTGCAGAGAGGTATTGAACAGGTCAGCCAGTAGCTAGTACATGTCCCTGTAGCCTCTGCCAGCCCTGCCTTAATAATATCCCATTTTTGATTGCCATCCATGGTTGGTTGGATTCCTTCCAGATGACTTATCAGGATTTCACCCATCTCGTTGAAGTCTGCCCCCCTAAAGTCAATCACCCTGGTACCCGAATCTCCAGTTTGCTTCCCCATGCTGAGTGTGAACCAAACTGAGTGGTGATCACTCCCAGCTAGAAGGTCTTCATAAGCTTACCCACAATTGATGTGAGGCTCACCGGTCTGTAGTTACCTGTGTAACCCCCCTGCAAATGGGGGTTCCCAAAAGACTTCGAGGAGCTTGCTTGAATGCTCCAAGCCTGAATGGTGTTTGGTGTTTAAGCCATTTATCAGTGAGTGTTTTTAGAACCTCTGGTACTGTCTTTTTAAGAGCTATCTGCTTGCAGACATAATTAGTTTGTATGGGGGACTGTGTGTTTCTTTGATTGAGTACCACTCGAGCTGCTGCAATTCACTCCATTTTGCAGTCACTAGGAGTGCAAAGGAACCTATCTGAAAGATGTAACTGTTTGCCAGAAACCATTTAGAATAATAATGAAATTACAGTTTGTCTAACCTGCTTTCTTTGCAGTTAGAACTGTGTCTGCCTAGTTCCCCATTCTGGTTTTGAACTGCTGAACTGGACCAATCAGTGTGGGGTAAGCTAGCTCTAAAATGGTGCCTTGGACGAATCAGAACTTGGACTCAAAATCTGAGCCAGCCACAAGAGGATTGTATGGGCAGTGACTCTGGGAGATGTAGTTTAGACTTGGCGCCTTTTTGGACCAACAGGAGCAGTCTATTGGTGACAGCCAATCCAGTCAAGAACTGGGAGGAACTCAAAGGAAGTGCCCGGTTTTGTCTGTTGGAGTTTCAGTTGAGCTCTGGCAGTGAAGAAGGAAGGAGCCCTGTGCTTTTCAGTGTGCAGTTTTAGTCGGGAAGCGTGTGTAAGGCCCAGAGTTCGGTCTGCAGCTTGTGTAACTGCTTGTTAGGACTGAATCCTGTCCTGTGAAGAGAATCAAAGGATATCTGAAGAGTAGAAACCAGGCTCACCCTGTAGAAGACTGGAGAAATTGCTGAATTGCACTCGGTCTGTCAGGAACTGAATCTGCTGTGTGTTCTCCCGGGTATTGTGCAGTAATTGCGATCGGGATAGAGAAGCAGCCTGCCTGTTATAGTACTTTCTGTTTTACCATATAAATGTGTGAAGAGGCTTGTGTACCTCAAGTGAATCCTGCTGCCATTAAAGGACTTTTGCCTGTTACTGTTCACCATATAAATGTGTGAGGAGGTTTGTGTACCTCAAGTGAATCCTGCTGCCATTAAAGGACTTTTGCATGTGACTGTTTACCATATAAATGTGTGAGGAGTCTCTTGGAGCTCAAGAGTAGCCCTGCTGACATTGAAGGACCCTATCTTGTTTGGAGGTCGTGAGTACTAATTCAGGGTCGCTCCCTGTTGAATTGCCACATTGAATCCAAATGGAATCACTGTACTGCTGACTGTTTAAACTAATTTTTCTTTTCTCTGTGGGAAAGGGCCCCTACCAGCTGCCACGGTTTGGACTAGCCACTAGGGCTTGGGTACCCAGGGACAGTAACTGGTAGGGATAGGCCTGTGCACAGAGCCATAGGTAGATGAGTAAAGTGATAAGCTAATTAACCTGATTTCCCCCTGTCCTTGTTATATTCCCCCAAATAAATCAGAGCTGCTTGTTTCAGCAAAGTTATGCTGCCTGAGGTATTTGTCTATGTTAAAGTATTGTACTGTGATTGTTGCACTGTATCTTTTTTCAGGAGGTCCCAGTGCCTGAACCAGCCCTGGGGGTAAGTGTATACTGTGAAGGTAATTTGATATATTGTGTGGGCCACTAGTGGGAAGAAAGGTTGCAGTGTCCCAGAGGGCTGTGACCAAGTAAGTTTAACTATTGCAAACCCTGACCTCTGGGTGGAGGCACCCGCCATTGGATCCAGGCCCCTCAACCTGTTAGTGGCAAATCAGGCGGGGGTAGTAGCCCCTGGGATAGCGCCATCTAGGGGTTACACCTGGATCATTCCTTGGTCCACCTTTGTGAATGGGCACCACATGGGCCAGCCTCCAGTCCTGTGGCACGCATCCTGTGTGCAGAGAGGTATTGAACAGGTCAGCCAGTGGCTCTGTCAGGCTCCCTGCCAGTTCCTTGAGTACCCTAGGATGAATTCCATCAGGTCGTGGTGCCTTGTCCACCCGCTGTGCCTTCAGTCCTTCCAGTACTCTGCCCTCTGTAATTTCTCCATCTGTTACCCCCTCCCATCCCCTGCCCAGTCCACCAACCCCCATGAGGTATCTGTCCCACCGTGAATACAGAGAAGTACTCGTTTAGTGCCTTTGCATGCTCCTCCCCTTCTCTACCCACCCCCTGTCCTTCTTAATTCTCACTATCTGGTCCCTGTTCTTCCTTCTCTCACCAACGTATCTGAAGAAGTCCTTTTGTCTGTCTTTAATGCCCTGTGCCAGCCTCAGCTCTATGGATGCCTTGGTGGCTCTAACTAGTCTTGTAACCTCCCTGGACTTCTTTGTATACTCCTCCCCATCTTCCCCCCTCGCTGATCTCTTGAATCTCTGAAAAGCTCTCCTCTTGGCTCTCACCCCCTCCGTTACCTCCTTGGTCAGCCAACTGGGCTTCTTTGCCCTTCCCTTCTTACTCTGTGCCCTAGTACATGTCCCTGTAGCCTCTGCCAGCCCTGCCTTAATAGTATCCCATTTTTGATTGGCATCCATGGTTGGTTGGATTCCCTCCAGATGACTTATCAGGATTTCCCTCATCTCGTTGAAGTCTTCCCCGTAAAGTCAATCACCCTGGTACCCAAATCTCCAGTTTGCTTCCCCATGCTGAGTGTGAACCACACTGAGTGGTGATCACTCCCAGCTAGAGGGTCTCAATCTCCAGGTCTCCTACGGCTCTCCTGTTTGATAGTACAAAATCCAGAGTCCTTCCTAACCTATTTGGCTCACGCACCAACTGCACCAGAAGCTATCCTGGAATGCCCCCAGTATAACCTATATATAAATATATATATAGTATAAATGCAGCTATGTCAATCCTGAAGGTATTACAACTGCCCCCTCTCACCCTTCCTAACCTCTCCTCTCTCCACTATCCTTGGCGCACCCTGTGCCCTCAGTGCCCTTGCTTTATAGTCTTCTTCTAGGCCATGTAATGCTTTGCTGGTCTAGACCTCATCCAATATAATATTGTACACTACTGTCTATCAGAGACCTGCCTTGCATGGAACTCGCACATAGCGGTATGCTAACTGCCTTTGGTACCATGCCTGTAAAGGATGCTGCCTTGTTCTATTCTCAGTGTCAAGCCTTACGTTGCTATTTGTAAATTATTGTACACCACCCTGCCAAGCCACGTCCTTCTCACTTGTAATGACTGTACATAGGCTGCTAATGTTGCTACGCCTACTCCAAATTGTTGTATTGTGACTTGTTGTTGTTTAAACTACCAGGTCCATCTTGTAGATGAACCCTGCTCAATGGAGTACCGCCTGGCTAAATAAAGATGTTGATTGATTAATTAACCTGCTCCCTAGCACTTGTGGTGGCTGGAGTGCTCCAGTCCACCCCAGGTAAGCTGAAGTCCCTCTCCGCCACTGTGTTCTCCTTTCTGCAAACCAGCTCCTCCCCTTGAGCTGGTGCCCTATTCACTATCCCTATCCACAGTACACTGCCCTTTGGATCCTGAAACTGCATCCACAGGGCCTCTATCCCGTCTTCCTCCCCCTCTTCCCTTATGCACTTTATTCCTTCCCATACATAGATTGCCACCCCCCCACCTCTCCTGTTTGCCCTGTCCTTTCTGAACAGCCTGTATCCAGGGATCATCATATCCCAGTCCTGGTACTGGGTGGCCCATTCCCAACTTCTGTTACGATATCCTTTATATACCAATGAGGGCTAATTATGCCCTTAATGCCTCCTACCAGCTTACCTCACCCAATGTACAGTGCTCCCCTCCTCTGAGTAACAGAATTCCTACGCCTTGGTACACTCCCAGGTACTCACCATCCTGATTGATGAGCTGGGAATCTTAGTGATTGCACCTGGCCATGCTATCCACCAATAGTAAACCCATAGTAATGTAGCAGGCACCAATGGCCGAGGGTTAACACCATTATATATCTGGAGTTAACTAAAGTTAAAGTATTTTGTATTTGAGCAGTTTATGATTTTGCTTTTCTTGTTAAATTCTATGCTGAGAACCCACAATGTAGTCTCTTAAAAATGAATCTTTAAGTATTAGTGACACATCTTGACCTTACAATGACTGTGTCAGGGCAGCAATATGTTTTTATTGTCAGGGCAGCAATATGTTTTAATCTTCCTTAGGGAGAGAGAGATAGTAGCATGTATTATCTCATGAGGGGACATCTTACGTTTGTAATGGAACCACAAAGACTAAGTTAAAGATGCTTTATGAAATGTGTGCATGTTTTACTATTTGATGAAGAGGTCCATCGCTGGCATGGCACGAACTGACCTGAAGTAACTCGGTTATGATATATACTGTACTTCCATATCTGTATGTAGAACATACTGTTATACCCCCATATGTGTAGATACACCGAGCATGACATTAAGACATCCTGAGATAAGTAAGAAGCGATCAGCACGTTGAATAATGTGTGTGCTACGCTTATTATTTTGTAAGGTGAACTTATAAAATAATAAAAAGATTTTACAAAAATAAATATTGCCAGCTCATGTAGCTATTTCTTAACTAACATGAAATGTTTTTAATCGTAGCCTGATGTTTACTGTTTTCTGTTTCTTTGACCACAAAAGACAACGTTAGTAAAAAGGTAAATAAATTTAAAAAAAGGACAGCATTAGAAAAAAGGTAAATAAATTAAAACAAACATGTACTAGGGCAGCACACAAGCTGATGTTTGATATTCGTATTTGTACCCATATCTGTTTCATATTAATGTCTGTGAAATATATATATATATTCCCATTCCAGGCTTCTTTCTGTTAATGTTGAAACAAAACTAAGGGTTTGAGAGGACTGAATAAATCATGCAGAGTTATCAATAAAATAGGCATTTATAGCCTGCCCGTCGGTGCAGCAGTTAGATTTCTTCTTGCAACACCAGCGACCCGGGTTCAGGAATGGACCTGGATACTGGACGGCTGGCCTGGGAGAGAGGGCTCGAGCGTCAGATGACCGCTCACCTTCTCTCAGGGGGAAGGCAGGGAAGCGACCTGGCGCTTGCTGAACCCTGGCGGAGGCTGGAGGCCCGGAAATGCGCAGGGTCCCACTAACTAATGGGGCATGGTGAACGTCTGCATATGCCTGACGTTAGTGGCAGGCCACACCCCCAGGGAGTAAAACCGGAAAAGAGCCCCATGGCCAACTGGATGACTGTTGCCAGCTCCCGCAAGACCTCAAGCAGTGCATGGACCATTTTAGCAGCACCCGGACCAAGAAATGCGCTGGCTGCCCCACCGGTGCCTTCCTCCTTTGAGGAGAGGGACCTGCCCAGCGAAGGGTTACGTCCAGGTTACCTACGGGCCACAATATGGGGTGATGGGTGGCTACATCAAGGCAGTGTGGCAGTGAAGGGCATAGGAAGGCCTGAAGGAGAGGCCAGCCCGGAGCTGGCGGGAGCAAAAAATAAATAAAAATAGGCATTTATGTTATGAGCTGTATTTGCCATATGCATGTCACACTGGCCTCAGCCAAGGCCTAAAACTGCATTTTATGGTCTAACACAAATACAAATATTTAAGAGCGATACATGTATTTGTAAACAGTGCACTATTTGTGTACATTTGTCACAAACCATATTTGTTTTGTACAGCCCTAACATATACTATACAAAATAATGTATGGGCAATCATACATAACAAGGCTGATGTTTGCATCTCAGGGGAAGATGACACAGAGACCTCTGGAGCTTTGCTGTTGAGGTCTATGATGTCATTGCACCCCTCGATGGAAACACAGACTTGCTGTGCACTGTTGCCCATGCATTATTCTATATGTTGTGCATGGTTCTGTCTAGGGAACCAAGGCATCGAGCTTATCACAGACAAAGTTCTAACAGTTAAAGGGATTTTTCAGATTCAGGTACCCATTTTAAAATATAAGACACAATTAGGACATACACACTCTCAGGAAACAGCATTTTGTGCACTTAAGTGGTGTGTGCTCTTAAACAGGTGATGTTCTCTAACCTGCAAACTGACTTCCTAAGGCTCCACTCTTGGTTCCTTCGCAGAAACCTAGTTCTTAACTCTAAAAACTATTGTCCGACTTTCCACTCCTCCCTAGCTACCACTGCCTTTAGACCTGTCTCACAATGTTCTCTAGGACTACTAATCTCGTCCTGCCAATTGTAGGTGTTTTGTTTTGCCTAGCAGTATTGACAGGTCCATCTGACCCTTCCCCATCTCGCCTTTATTATTCTCCCGACAACTTCTGCTACTCCAATTTACTCTTCAATGTCACCCCTCAACCTTGACCACTGGTGGGGCTACACAATAAACACCCTGGGGTTGTACTTAGTGTACCTTCGCAGGATACTCCTATCTCCTCGATGTGTGTCTCTCATGCTGTTGTAATTGCCTCCTTCTGGACAATTAGCCTATCCCTTACCCTTGCTGGGGATGTTGAAACCAACCTTGGACCCGCTAACTCTAATACCGTCTTTCAGTCTCCCTCCTCCAATTGGGGGTCTCAAGCACTTAGGTTCACCTTTGCCCACCTTAACATCCGGAGCCTTACTGCTAATCTCTCTGAACTCCAGGATTGGGTTATTTCTACTGATCCAGAAGTTCTTGCCCTGTCTGAATGCTGACTAAAGCCAAATATTGCTGACTCCCTCTGCTCTATCCCAGGTTATAATATGCTTCGGGTTGATCGCTCTAACACCAAAAGAGGGGGTGGCCTGGCACTGTACTACAAGCTTCACCTCAACGTGACTACCATACAGGATCCACACCTGGCTAATTCTGAGGTGCTTCATGCACTTCTGTTACTTGGTGGAGTTAAAAAGATCCATATCTTCTGCATTTACATCCCTCCTAGAAATGCTAGGATGGGTCTAGAAGAATTTATTGAACTGGTGCCCTCCGCATCTGGGAAAAATGAAGTTATATGCCTAGGAGATCTTAATCAGGATTGGGCTGGGCCCAGTACCTGTTTCTTATCCACCATTATTAGCAAGGCAACCCTTCCTCAACTTATCCAGGACCCCATCAGAATCTCCCATCGTGGATCCACTAGCACCCTAATAGATTGGATTCTGACTAACAGGAAGGAGAACTTCCCCTCTGCGGGTGTTCTTCCTGACTTCATAAGCGATCATCGCCCTGGTTATTGCACCTGGGACACCTCCCCCTCCTTCTTATCTAAGGTCATGTCTTTCTCTAACATCTCTAAACTCAACCCTGCAGCTTTCCAGCATGATTTAAACTTGGTTGACTGGTTTCCCCTTTACGTGACAAATGACATAAACAAAACGGCCGAATACTTCAGTAGTACCCTGCTCTCCCTTCAGAACCATCATATCCCAGTCACCACATGTAGAGTAACAGGTAAGGTCACCAAATGGCTTAAGCATCCCCTACTGCAACTGCTGAAATGGAGGGATAAACTCTGGTCAGTATGGAAGTCCTCTTCCCTTCAAGCTGACTTCGAGGCCTACAGGTCCCTACGCAGCACCTGTAAAAGGGAGATTCTCTCCACCCAGAGCATATACTACCGTAACCTGCTCAGTTCTTCTACCTTAAACCCTAAAAGGTACTGGTCCCAAATCAAGGAAATACTGGGGAACAATAAGCCCATGACTCCTAGTGATATGTTGATAAATGACACTCACTGCAATAACCCCCTTACCATAGCAATTGCCTTTAATTCTCTATTTTCCACACTGCCCATCTCCCCTTCCCTCCTTTGGATGCTACTCCCCCGATATCCCCATCCCCGTCTGGTGCTGTCATCCTGGCCCTTGAGCTGTCATTGGTCACTTATCTAGAAGTACTTAAGATACTAAAGTCGATCCCTGCGTCCGGTAGTGCGGGCCCTGATGTTATCTATCCTAGTATCTTAAGACAGTTTGCCTCTTGTCTTGCGGTACCTGTAACCAGACTTTTCAACCTCTCCATCAGCACTGCCTCAGTGCCTCTGGTCTGAAAAGTTGCAAGAACTATTCCTATCCTTAAGAAAGAGGATGCCAGGATCATGTCTAACTACAGACCCATCTCCCTCTTGCCCACACTTAGCAAGCTGCTTGAGAAACTCGTTCATCGGCAGGTCACCGCGCACCTTCTCAACTTCGACCTTCAGTCCCCTGTTCAACACAGTTTCAGAGTTGGGCATAGCACAACTACCACCTCATTCAGTTTACCAGTGATATTAAGAATAACATGGACAAGGGTTTACTTACTGGGGCAGTGTTCATTGATCTCTCCAAAGCGTTTGACATGGTTCATCACCCTCTACTTTTGGCCAAACTGAACTCGCTCGGTGCCTCTGATTCTACCCTCTCCTGGTTTGGCAGCTACCTTGAAAATTGGTCTCAGGCAGTCTCCTTCTGCAAGTCTCTCTCCTCCCCTGTCCCGATCATCTGTGGTGATCCACAGGGATCGATTCTAGGTCCCTTGCTTTTCCCCCTCTTCATCAATGATATACCTACTCCCTCTTCTCACTGCAATATTATCATGTACGCAGATGACCTAGTGTTGTACGAGGCTTCCAAGTCCATTGTTGACATCAATTTATGTCTCTCCTCCGCCTTCCAGACCCTTCAGTCCTGGTTTTCATCCAACTACAAAGTCCTAAATGTATCCAAGACTCAAGCCATGCTCTTTGGGTCTGCTAGGAAGGTGACCTCCGAGTCCCGCAATCTTTTGGTGTGCTGCTGTGACTGCGGTCTCCAACACCTCGTCCTTCAAGCATCTTGGGGTAATGCTCAACCCGGTACTAGACTACTCTGCACATGTCAATGAGGTGTGCCGCTCAGTTAATGCCAAAATTGGAGCAGCCTATAGAATGCGACACTCACTCACCCTGGCTGCCAGGATCTCAGTAGTGAGAGATGTCTTACTCCCACAACTGTTATATGCCCTGCCAGTGTTCTCTCAAACCAACACGGATGTTCTTCGCAAATGGGATACATCCTACAATAATATCAGTAGATTTGCCCTATCAGCTCCCCGCCTTACCCATCACTGTCTTCTCTATTCTGCTTTAAAATGGCTGTCTCCCAATGCCTTTGTTCCCGCACCCTTGGGTGTTTTGTTGACTTCTTAACAAGATCTCCTCGTCCGTCCTATCTGGGTGACATGGTCACTCCTGTCTCTCACTGCCATACCCTCAGATCCTTTGCCTCCCTATTGCTGTCTTTGCAGCCATGCTCCACGAAAATGGGAGAGCAAGCCTTCTCTTACTTTGCACCTAGGTTGTGGAACTCCCTCCCCGTCCATGCCAGGAACTCCTCATCTCATCTCTCATTCAAGCACGTCCTTTTTTCCCACCTCTTCTGTCTGGATAACTGAGTTTACACTTAACTTCTGCTCTGTCTCTCCACCTAGACTATGTCTCTCTACTTTATCTATCAGTTTGCTACCAGCACATCCTTCGGGATTTGCCTCTTATAACTAATTGACTCCAACGGTCTGCTTCTCTCACTCCTAGACCAAGCAAGTCTGATTTAGAGTGCCTACCTGCCTGTTTCACAGCTAGGCCTGTCAGACTGCCCATACTGCTTGTTTTGTTTGATGTGATGTTGCAATAACTTGACCACTGTTAGTGTTTTCCAGCAGGTGTATGCTATTCGATGGCTGTCCTCTGTCATGGTATTTATTGGACAGTTCTCCTACACTATGTATCAGATTGTGTACCACTGCTGATTGTATTCTGTACTTAGACTGTGTTGTTATATTGTACTCTCCCGGGTCGTGCCTGAAAATAGGCAGGATATTTTGCCTAGTGCACTTATCGGTTACCAAAAGCTAATAAATAAATAAGTACACGCTCTTTGCAGGCCCCAGAAAAATTGTAGAATTAAACCTCACCCTCTCCGACCTTCATGGGAACACTATCGATAAAGTTGAAGATTTTAAATATCTGGGCCTGGTTCTTGACCCACATCTCACTTTTCAAGTACACATTATTAATCTTAGCAAGAAAATAAACATGAGGTTAGGACTGCTATTCCAGATCAAAAAACTCCTTCTTCCAGCCTCGAGATCTTACCTTGCCTGCTCCTTGTTCCTTCCCCTTCTTGAATATGGCTCCACAGTCTACTCCCCCTGCCCCTTTGTCTGTTCTTTTCTCCAAACTAAGAACCTCTTGCAACAACATTGCGTGTTTCATCACTGGCCTCCCCTAGTCCACCCATCACTGTTCCCGCTACCGCTACCCTCCTCTCTCGCGGCTACACTTGGAAGAAAGGTTTAAACTTAAAACACTTCTTTTTCTACACAAGGTTAATCTTAGCTTATTGCCACCAAGTGTTCTGGACCTTTTCCCCAAATCTGCCCCCAAGCGTGGCACCAGAGGGAGCACCAGCCACATTTTGAGGTTCCTTTAATTCATATCACACACGTGTGTAAAATTCCATCTGCTATCAGGGTGTGAAACTTTATAACAGCCTACCTCCTGGCACCCAGTCCTATGGCTCCATCCACTTATTTATTGCCTCCGCAAAAAATTTGCTCCTGGAGAGTTACTCTTGTAAGTGCCCCCTGTGGTAAGTTTCATATAGCGGTTTTGAGGTTCCGCTCCTCTACCTTAAGGGCATCCCTCACGTTGCCTCCTTTTTCTCCATCCCCACCTCCCTAGCCCCCCTCCCCAGCTCTATGTTTACTGTCTCATGCTTACCTCCCCCTCCTACTGTCTACCTCCCTCATCCTCACCGATATTTATGACTGTCTTCATTTTTATTTAAAATTGTTGTAAATATGGTTATTTCTGCTCTTGCATTTTTCTTTTGTTGTATATGTTGAGATATTTGTAACCTGGACGACTGTGAAAACGGCCATGTTTGCTCACACTCTTTCCAGTATAAAATGAACGTGATTGATTGATTTAGCTCACCTCACAGATCACAGCAGGCCTGAATCTAGCATTTTTTTCCATGCTATCTGTAACTGCACAGGCACCAGTTAGACCCCCAAGACATTTTCAGTGCTGTCCCTTACAGCAAAACCCCAAACTCAGCTACATGGACTCCTTTGGGGAGATGGGGAATTCCTTTGGACTGGGAGCAAGGCTAAGCAGGCTGTGCTAAATGTTCAATTGTACAATGGCAAAAAAATTCCTGGAATCTGATTGGTCAGTGTGTGCTTGTTGTAGTGAGGTTATCTGAGCACAACCTCACAGAGTCAAGTCCAAACATACAGATGACTGCATACCAGACTGAAAAACAAGCCACAGCCTTTCTTACAAAGAGAGTCTGACGCCCTGCAACAGGAGCACAAGCTTAGTTTCATATAAAAACCTTATTTGCTTTTATAAAATGGGTACAGAATTTCCAGGAACCTGATTGGCTGGAACACTTTTGCAGCCGTGTACTTATCAGGACATAACTCTGCAACTTGCACTAGTTGTGCCAACCTGACCCCACCACAAAAATATATCACTGTGCCACCTTCAGCAAAACAGTGGTGCCAACACAGAGTTAAGAAATGAGCGGGCTTCCCTTGTCATTTGAAAGCCGCGTCATGGCAGCACACGTAACACTCACTGAACAGAAACATTTTTAATGCCTTTGCCCTTAATTATAAAAAATCAAAGCTCACCTCTGCTGCTTCTGTAGAGAAAGCTGCCTCCAATTCAGTAATCGTCCCCCCCTGCTGCCATGATGCAGCTTTCAAAGTACAACGGAAACCCGCTTCTCCATCTGTGAATAAGATAATATGCGATTTAAACACGCTACAGCCTAGTTTCGATTTTTTTTTAAATCACTGTTTTAAAATGGAGCAATCAGCATCGCTCATACAGCACTGCAGCAGTAAGTCCGGGAAGTGGTTGTAAGGAAAACCACTAACTACAGCAGCTGACAGGAGACACGCTGGGAGACACACTCACTCCCACTTGTTGTCAGTTGGCTTTGCACTCCGTCAGACTTGAGAAAACTGAGGAAAAGATGTAAAAAAAAGCCAACTATAAGCGTACTGTGCAGGATTGTGTGTGTGGGGGGGGGCAGGTGCTTGCGGACATGGCAGTAAAACTGAGGACACAGCCAAACTAATTAATATTAAAAAAAAATAATAATCAATGGAAACCATAATGTTCAGTGATTTCAGTGTTTCTTTGTGTGTTGGGGGGGGGGGCACACTGACACCACTGCCCTCCATTACAGTACAATGACAGGGACTACTTTTTGTTGTTTTCTGGTAATATGATCATATTTTTACCATATTTATTTACAGATTTTATGTGCTTGCTTTAACTTTTTTTTTACTGGGGGACCCATTTAATATGTGCATTAACACACTCCGAAGTATGGGTTATCACCGATAAGAGTACACCCAGGAGCATAAGGCACTCGACACAAGTGCCTCATGCCTTAGGACACCCCCGGGCATGCTCTTATTAGGCAATAACTCACACCTTGTCATGTGTTATTGCTTGCATATTGTGGGGAAAACATTTTTGTTGTGGCTAAAACATTTCATAGTTAGGCAGAGAACAAGTGTCTGAACATCTCCTTTATAGTGTGGGACATCCCTTTTATAGTATCAGTTTTACAGTTTTATTTTTTATGAAGAAACAGAAGAATGCACTGCATCATGGGTATGCAAATACCTAATTGCCTGGTATTGCATAACACACTACGATGATACCAGACAATTGATAATTTGCATACCCATGATGCAATGCTTTCACATGGGGATTGTTTCCTCAGAAACAAAATTTAATTAAATAAAAAATAAAACTGTACAACTGATACTACAAAATAGATGTCCCTACACATAAAAGGGATGTTCCAACACTTGCTCCCTGCCTCATAGCCATCTACATGTGCTCAGTTGTGTCTCCGCAATATTAGTGTAACTCCCCCTCTACAAATAGGGATTCCTATAATGTCTTCCTGGGCTTGCCTAATACCCACTGTCAGGATGGTGGTCTGTGTCCAGCCATTTAAAATTGCCTGCATGAGAGTGCTACAGTAAGTGTTTGTGCCTGTCTCTTTAAGAGAACCATTATGCTATGTTAGAAAATTAGTCTGGGCTGGGTCCGAGTAATTAAGGCTCATGACCAGCCAGACCATCTGTATTTCTGCTCCATTCTGCAGTCACTACAAGTGTAGAGGGAGCTCTGTTAGGAAAAGTAATTATTTACTGTTTATCTGTAGTAATAATAGCAATATAGAAGTTTGTCTAACCTGCTTTCAGTTGCAGCACAAACTTTTGGATTAGAGCCACCATTTTGGTTCTGGAACTGCCAGTGTTGGACCAATCGGAACCTCAAGGGACCTAAAATGGAGACTGTCCCCAGAGGCTTTGTGGGACTGAAATCTGTAGGAACTGTAGTTTTAAGGCTTGGTGCCTAAATGGACCTGGAGGGGGAACCCTTTCTGCAACAGAACCGAACCTTTTGAATCACTGGGAAAGCCCAGAGCTGCCTGCAGCAGTGGGTCAGTTGTGAGTTGGAGTTTGGAGAGTGAACAACTTGAGTCGTCGAGCAGCTGCTCCTGCATAGGAGTGCAGGAGAATCGACGGGAAGGCTCTGCTGGCCTGTCTGCCACATCTTCCAGTGTGAAGAACTTCTCTGTGTGTGAAAGTCGGACTTTATCCAATTTCATAATTGAGACCTGAAGAGAAAAGTGTGTGTTTGATGCCTACAAGTGGACCGAAGACTTAGTCTGATACAAGTAAACCAGAATGTTTTTGCAGACAGAGCGCACGTTGGGACCAGCCCCACACTTGAGCACGGGCTCTTGGTGCTCACCGATCCCATTTAAACTACGTGCACTTATCAGGGTTTTTTTTAACAGAAAGGCACAGGAAAAACTGAAACTGAGAAAGTGTACACAGATCCCCAGCGTGTACTTACGTGGGCTGCACAGCATTTCATAAAGTTTTCTGTATTCATACTTCTCATTTTGTTTTACAGAAGACATCAGCATGCAAAGCAGATATTTGCCCCATAGTTGCATTATTATCCCTTAAGCAATTGTAACCCCTCCCCCAAATGGTGGGGCATACCTTAAGTGGTCTCCCTGGGCACTGCGTTTGCCCTCTGCCTGGCCATGACCTAGCCTGTGTTCTGCCTTTTGTGCCTGGCTAATTCCAGTAATGTGAATGTAACTATCCTGTAAAGTACTGCTGTGTCCTTATTTATTCATTGAATATTGGTAACTGGGTGAGCCCACTGGGACATTACACTACCTTTTTTAGGGGTGACCCAGGAAGAGCAGTACAGTAAAGTATTGCTGTGCCCTTGGTCCCTGTGCAAACGTGCGAGCTAATGCCATCGCGCTGCAGTTTTAAGAAGCTCAGCCTGTGTGTCGAGTGTGGCCTGTGCTGAATCTGAGTGAAACGAAGCTCATTATCACCCAGACAGCACTCCTACAGACTCCACTCTGCAGTCCATTACCAGTGTAGAGGGAGCCCTTTCAAATGCTGTAACTGTTTCTAAAACTAAACTGTTGTTTATCAAATGAACTTTGAAGTTTGGACTGTTTATATTCTGCCATCAAGCAGCTATGTTTGGTACTTTGGCCCTTCTTTTAGCCAATGGCAACTCAAGGGGTCCTTGTAGGGTCTTTATGCTATGGCTGCTGGGAGAAACTGTGAACTATGTGCTTGGCGTCCATTTTAACTAATCAGAGCACTAGAATGGTGACTGACAGCCTTAGCAGCCAATCGAATGATAGGATTCATTTTTTACTTCATGTAAACACAGAAACATAGAAACATAGAAACATAGACTGTGACGGCAAATAAGGACCGCTAGGCCCATCTAGTCTGCCCATTTCCCTACCTACAGGATAGGCCGCAGATCCTAGTTAACCAACAGCCTATATCTTCCTGCCCCCCACAAGAATTGCCTTATGTCTGTCCCATGCAAAAGGAGGGACAATTGAATGACAGACCAGCTTGAGCTTCCAAAAAGGAAGGAGGCTCTGTTCTCAGCTCTGAGAGGAGAGTGGAGAGGCCTCCACGGCATATCTGTGTGGAGTTTAGGTGTTTGGACTGCCAATCCTGCAGATAAATCCTCTCAGCTATCAAAGCTAAGAGGGAGTGTGTTTCTTCTTGCCAAATGGCTGTGTCTGACTGAACTGCATCAGAACCGGTGTGGGAAATAGCCAAGCTGAACTGTGATATAGTAAGAATATTGCTTCAGAGACTGCTTTTTCAAAGTGAAGCCTGTGGTTACAGAATTTGTCTCCTGTCTAACAGTCAAAGGAGGAGGCTGGAAGAAAACTGTGCCAGCTTACCTAAAAGACTGCAACCTATCTGAGTGGGTAAACTGTGTGACCCATTTGAAACTGTGTCAGAAACTGAACTATTTATGAGGAGCCCACATCCTAAAAAGCTCAAGAGGATGTTACTGCACTCTAACCTCGAATTGCTACAGCCTGAAGACCAGATCGGGGAATCAGCCCCCACTGTAATGCTCAACATGGGTTGTGGCCACCCTTTGGGGGAAGCCTGGAAGTGGAGGTGAGTCGTAGTTGCCCTGGTCCCTGTATCATGGTCCTGATCCAGAAGGACAGATGATCATGGCCTGCAGCCGAGAGTCAGTGGATTGAATCCCGCTCCAGTACCTTTCAGCCTGACAACTTGTCCAGCTTAAGAAGCCATGGTACCGTGAGTAAAATCAGGGCCTGCCTCTGCAACCCAGTAAAGTTGTTTTGCTAAGCTTGTTTGTTCTTCAAATTGCCAGCTTGCTGTTTCACTGTTGTGCAGGCCATTGGGCCTGGGAATTACGATTGTTTGTGTTTAAAGGTTTCTGCCTATGGTTTGCAAAAAAGGCTTAAAAGAAATAATTAAAATTTATTTGTTTAAGGGCCCCAATGCCGGCCATCCAACTGCAACATGGAAGGTCTGCAACTGTTAGTTCTGGGTACCCAGTGACTTTAACTGGACTGTCCAGGGGGACTAAATGTGTTCTTTGAATGCTTTGCCAAACCAAATGATTGCCTTTAAATATACTTCTGATTTACATCCCCTTCCCCGTTGTTTAAATCCCGAAATAAATAAGATTTGTTTTTGTATATATATATATATATATATACATTTTTGTGTATTTTCTCCCGTTTGCCCCCATCCTATTCTCGACCGGCACATAGAGACAAGTGCATGTCGCGACTTGAGATACCCTCCGTGGCTTGCCACCCCCTCCCATCTATGCTAGCCAGCAGACTATGGGAGGGGGCGACCACCAACCCGAGAGGGGAGGGCTGCCCTATGGCTGCTCAATCCTGCTCTCACCCCGCCCCGTGCCTGCTCCCCGACAACCCAAGTCTGTTCCCAAATCCGGGTCCAGCGCCTCAGCCCTCTGCGCCACCAGGCTGGCTTAAGATTTGTTGTTTGAATGTTAACACTGTCCATGAGCATATTATTACTAAGTGCCAGTTTATTGTGGGAAGGTAAAAGGTGCATTGTTGTTGTTAAAAATCATTCCTTGCAGGTGCACTGGGGGTATTCCAGAAGTCCAGACCCTGTTGGTAAGAGTGGTCACTGTGAGCATATTATTAGCACTCACCAATAACTGTACCATTAAATGCAAAGAAAAATGTTTTATGCTAATTCATGTGTGGGACCACTGGTTGGGGCAGTGGGTAGGTACAGCATCTCAGAGGGTTGTACTAGCTTGTCATCAGACTCACTTAAAAGTTACTCTGGGTGGAGGCACCGCGCAAATAGTTCCACTGTTGGTATCGAGCCTCTTTTTAACATCTCAGCTAGAACCCAGGCCCTCAACCTGCATTGTGGGCAACAGGCAGGGGTGGTAGCCTGTGGGGACATGGTGTCTGGGTTACACAATGGATTATGACACCAATACAGGGAAACGGAAGAAGATGCGATGAGGTCTAAGACACAATTTTATTGAGGTCTAGGGCATCATATTTTTGCAAATGCTATCAGTAATAGAGAGCAAATAAAGCAAAATGCAGAAAATTAGTGACATATAAGCTGAATAGTTTCTGAGTGTTTTATTTAAAAAAAAGTTTACCTGGACTCTGCATAATCACTTTAAATTCAGTCTTGGGCACAGCAAGCAAATTCAGTGATGGTGGGTGGGAGGGGCCCTGGCAATAGGCAGATCCTGTGCAAGGCATTTGCTTTTTTTTTTTTTTTTGTGTTATGTGTTTATCACTCCTTCTCGCCTCCTAGTTCGCCACCCATTCTGGCTACTCATGCTACCCGCGACCCCCTCACCCTGTCCCTCCTCCCCTCACCTCAGATCGCAGCCGACTCAAGGGTGGCCCGGCATATCCCTTTGCTGGGTGGGTCCCCCTCCTCCGAGGGGGAAAACGCTGGGAGGGAGGGCAACCAGCGTACTAGGCATCAGTTCTTGAGTGCTGCTGAGGTGGGTTTGGAGGCCACAGGGCATCTCGAGCCAGCGGGAGCGGGTAATCATCATCTGGCGGACCAGGAGGCTGGAATGTCCGCTTTTCTCCCCGGGGCATGGTGTGCCACGAATGTCAAGGCGTAGCCGACGTTCATCATGCCCCCTCTGCATGTTGAGGCTCTGCTGCTGGTCTCCCTGGCCTCTGCCAGGGGGTACCAGACAGCATGCCTACGTCCCCTCCCTCCCCCTGGAGTAGGCGAGCAGTCACGTGGGATGCTCAAGCCTACTCCCCCATTCTGACTCTCCAGCGACCAAGTCCATTCCCGAACCCAGGTCGCGGTGTCATGGCGGAAATCCAACCACTCGTTGTGAGCGGCCCATTGCTTTACAAATTAATTTTTAGATCGGAAGTGTTTAGGAGGAGGCAGCTTATCTCTAAATGTGTGTGTGTGTGTGTGTGTGTGTGTGTGTGTGTGTGTGTGTGTGTGTGTGTGTCTGGTAGAACTCTTATCTATTGTAGATGCAACTCTCCCATACCATTCAGTGGTGAATAGTGACAGAGGAGCAGGAAATCTTTTTTGTTTAACTCAGCCGTTTGATCCTCTTAAGCCATCACCTACTCCTTTCTTTGAGTCTGCATGCCAGCAACTTTCAGGCTTTGTCTTCTACTCCCCCACACCATCGTAGCCAGCAGGGATCCACAAAGCTGGGCCTGAGAGCACCAGTAATCTTTATATAGGTGGCTCATAGTTCATAACTGTTTTCCCAAGTTTTCTCCCTCCTATCACTCTCACCTCTCTGTAGCATGAGCAGAAGCCAACTATTGGCATACGCATGCACACAGCATCCTATGGGCTGCGGGAGCTCCCTGATCCTTCCCGCAGGTATCACTGGGGTCCCAGAATCCACTACCAACCCCCACCAGCTGAGATGCACTGTTGAACAGCAGCTGGGCCCTGACTTGGCTCCCCATTTCCGCTCTTGAACCCTGGTCAGCAGCATAACAGCATGATACCCTGCCACTGGGTCAGCAGATAGCCTAAAGATTAAGAAATCCAATAAAAATGTTTTGGGAGGGGGGGGAGTTCCTGTGGATCCCTGTCCAATTTAACTCCTGCCCTGTGACCTATTCAAACACAACATTGGGGACATACCTGAGTCACTGGGCAGACACAGAAACAGATTTTGTTGGCCAGAAAATGACCTTTAGGCCCATCCAATCTGCCTCTTGTCCCTGCCTATTCCATCACCACTGACCCTAGTTGGTTGTAGGTGTCACCCCTTCACCAATTCCTCAACCACATATGCCCCTGTGCCTCTCCCATGCATGCTTGAAGCTCCCCACAATCTTTGCCCCTACTATCTTCTCTGGCAGGCTGTTCCAGTCATCTACCATTCTTTCCATGAAGAAGTATTTCCGCACATCTTCTCTAACCTTTCCCCTTTTAGCTGTGTTCTAGTGTCTTCCTTTTGTTCTGAAATAGACCTTCCATTTTCAGGTTGTTCAGTCCTGTGAGGTACTTGTAGGTTTCAATCATATCCCCTCTCGCTCTTCTCTGTTCCAGGGAGTACATGTTGAGCTCCTGCAGCCTTTCTTCATACAGCTTCTCGTGTAACTCCCTTACCCTTTTAGTTGTCCTCCTCTGTACCACCTCCACCCTTTCAATGTCCTTGCAGAGATGTGATTTCCAGAACTGGACACAGTACTCCAGGTGGGGCCCCACCAGTGAGCGATACAACAGCAGCACCACCTCCCTGCTCCTACCAGAAATCCCTCTCCCAATGCACCCCAGCGTCCTGCTAGCCTTTCCCACTGCTTTATCACATTGCCCAGGTAACTTCAAGTCATCAGATATGATGACCCCCTAGGTCTCTTTCTTGCTTGGTGACTGTAAGCTCCACTCCCCCATCCTATACACAGCCCCTGGGTTCTGCAGCCCTACGTGCATAAACTTACACGTTTTGGCGTTGAAACCCAGCTGCCACCCCAGACCACTCCTCTAGTTTCCTCAGATCTCTTTGCATTCTCTCCACCCCTTCCTGAGTGTCAAGATTGTTGCAAATTTTTGTACCACCTGCAAAGAGACACATCTTACCCTTAAGCTCCTCTACAATGTTGCTTATGAAGACACTGAAGAGGACCAGTTCCAGCACCGAACCCTGTAGCACCCCACTAGTCAGTCTCCTATTGCCTAAGTAGCTACCGTTTACCATCACTCTTTGCCTCCTATCCCTTTACCAGTTTGATACCCAGCTTGTTACTTTCTCCAGCACCTCCAGGCTGCTTAGCTAACTGACTTCCTCTGCGGCACAGTGTTGATAGCCTTACTGAAGTTCAGATAGGTCACATCCACTGCTCTCCTTTGATCCACCTCCCTGGTAACCCAGTCAAAGAAACCTATGAGATTAGTTTGACATGATCTCCCCCCTGTGAAACCATGTTGCTAATGGTCCTGCAGCCCATGTGCCTCCAGGTGCTCCACAAGCCTCTCCTTCAGTAGTGTCTCCATTAACTTCCCCACCACCAATGTGAGACTGGCTGGCTTGTAGTTGCTAGCATCCTCCCTACTGCCGCTTTTGAGCAGAGGGACCACATCGGCCTTCCTCCACTCCTTTGGAACTTCCCCCATCTCCACTGAAGTACTAAAAAGCGGTGCCAGAGGGGCGGCCAGCACCATGCTCGATTCCTTTAAGACCCTTGGATGAATCCCATCTGGTCCTATCACATTATTCTGTTGCTCAGACTGCTGGTGTGACAGTGGTCCAAAGAATAATGTGATCAGGTGGATTAAAGTCCGGTGCCGGGTGTGGCAGTTTGGCCACTGCTGTGTAATTTCAGACATATTACTGTTACATTTTTTCTGTGATTTTGTTTATGCTTTAAAAGGGTTACATGCAGAGGAGTTTGGTTATGTTTAAAATTTCCAAACAGGCCAGAACTAAGGGTTGCAAAAGAATGTCCAGTGTTACTGAAAAGGTCACATAGGAAATAGAGAATGTCTTGCAAAATATTTGACATTCCTCTGTGATCTGAGAACAGACTGATTAGCCAGGAAACCAATATCCCATTTCAAAAGGATGTATGCCCCTGGTTAGCTAATTAAAGGGAAACAGGTGTAATAAAATCTCAGGAGATCGGAGAAGCTATCGCCTGTCATAAACTTTATACTTCAAGAGAAAATTACATTAAGTTCCAGGAATTGTCATGGTATATTTACATGTGATTAAGTCAGGAAGGATGGGGGAAGATCAAAGGATATTGGAACTGTAAGAACTCTAACCAATAATATTGAATCCCTTAAAAGTATGGAAAGAGTAAGAGAGTCCTCTACTGGCCCAAAAAGATAAGGCCACCAGCTGACAAAGGGGCAGTGTCACAGACTGCAGGGCCCAGCCTATAAAAGGCCCTCAGAACAGACGCTCAGAGCTTTTTTTAGCATTGCATTGCATTTTGGACACTTCTGACACACAAGAGAAGCCCGACCACAGACCAGTAGCTACAGAAAAACTGAAACTCTTGCAGAAATGCATTTATTTTATGGACTTTAATAATCTACGGACAAGGTAGAAACTAGACAGTTACATTTTCACAATGCATTTTTTTTGTATGATTCCAACTTTTGTTTTGTTGTTCTGTGACCAGATTTCTGAAATCTTTTGTTTGTAAAGTTTGTATGATAAGCATTTAAGTAATTTAGTAAAAGCACTTTGCTTTTAAAACTGCCTGTGAGTGATTTTTGTGTGTAAAGGTGGAAGGTTTATTCAATTCTGAGACCAGCCTATTAAATTGCTGAAGTGCTACTATTCGCTACCAAGACTAGGATCCTGTGGCCTGGTGGCACTGAGGGTTGAGGCGCTGGATGCCACACCTTGCGCCACGCCGGCGACCTGGGTTCGGGAACGAGCCAGGGCCATTAGGGGTCAGCGGGGAAGGAGAAGATTGAGTGTCTGGAGGACAGCTCTCTTCTCCTGGGGGTGGAATCTAGGGTGTACCATGCTCCATGGCAGCCCCTAGTGGAAGCAGGAGGCATTTCACCCAGTAGCATGGGTTGGTCAGGGGACGAGCGTGGCAGGCATCAACGGGGGCAGCCTGCATGCCGACACCATTGCACGTTGTGCTCTTGGGGGAATGGAAAAGGACAAAAGCCATCTGCACCATCGGTGAGATGACGGTGGCCCTGGGGGAGTCACCCACATACCAATAGCTGGCCCAGATATGCTTGGATCCCTCCAGGGCCGACCGACAACAGTAGGTAAGGCTCTTCACACTTAGGAGCCAACCACCGAGGGAGAGTGGAATCAGCCCCGGAAATGGTACCGGGGGTCGAGCTTGCCTGCAGTTGTTGGGGGGGGGAGATCAAGGGAGATGTGAGGGGTTCAGGCTGGGAGTAGGAGAGACACCGAGTGGGCACTCCTGAAGGATGCCCAGGGGAGTAGATGTACAAATAAAGTTAAAAAAAAAAAAAAGACTAGGATCCTGAAAGGGAAATTTGGGTGCCTAAAATAGGGGCGATACACAGGTCTCGGGAGGAGTCTGTAAGGGAGAACCAGGTCACTGTACCACCCGTGGGAGAAGACACCAATCAGGGTTACGAAAGGCCAGCCCCAAAGAGATCATAATGCCTGGGTCTTCCCCCATAGTATAGTAACCAAGGAGGGTCCTCACCTGGCTACAGACTTGAGACTGTATTTTACCCTTACCCAGATTTGAGAGGAAGTCCCGGGACCTTGTAGTGAGTGTTCAGTTGTGAATGCAGCAAGCACTATAGGAGGACACGAGGAGGGTATTCCTGTTCCCCCCGTCACGGATTGCACTTAGGAGTGGGCACTGTGAGCTCAGTGGACCTGGCCCCCAGGTATGGGTTTGTGACACTGGGCGGAAGCTGCTAACTCCTAACAACAGCTACTAAGTCCAGGAATTGCTGGACATCCAAGGTGAGTGCGCTGCTTCACCAAAGAATTCCAATACACCAGAATATATATTTAAAAAGGTTGTCTAGTCAATTCAGCAGCACACAGTTTGGCATACAAGTAGGTGGGCAATTGTTAGCCACAAGACAACAGACTGGCCCCAATTTTTTTTTTTGTTTACAATTTATTTATACTGCATAGTCCAGCTGCAGTGTAACATCGCATTTGCAGTGCCAGTCCTGCCTTCTGCTCAGGTTTACAGCCTTGAGGACTGAAGGTCAGGGAGGTCAAGTGGCTTTCTCAGGGTCTCACAAGAAGTAAGTGGCTATGGTGGGCTTTGAACCTGGTTCTCCTGCTTGCAGTATGTGCTTGAACCACTGTACCACACTGACTGAAGTTACTTTCCTGAGGTCGAGCTCAACCACTCAGAGGCAGAGTTGTTATCCCCCCCCCTCCCTGGACCAGCCTTGCTTGTGGGGGGGACTCTTAAAACATAAAGCCATTCCTGATGACAGCCAGCCTTATAACAAGGTCCATTCCTAGTTTGTCTTTGGTGGTACTTGTCAACCAATGTCTGTCAGCCTGGTACATTTTCTGCACCTGCAACTCACATTCAGAAATGAGCACGGATTATTATGGACTGGCTGGGGGAAGGAGGATGGAGTGTCCCATAGACTGCTCTCCTTCTTCAGGGATGAGAAGGTTATGTACTTGCTGTCTGAATGCTGCCCAGTGGGTGCTGGGTGGTAGCATGGTTCAGAGCACTGCAGATGAAGGGTTGCGACATGACTGATGCCGGCAATGCTACGTGCATGCACGAGCGGGAGCCATGGGTGTCTTGCATGGTGGCATCCCAGAGTAAGGAATTATAGGGCAAAATGCAGGCTAACAATAGGACAGATGAAACCTCACCTGCCCTCCCAACTTCTGTAGTTTGGCTCTATCTTCTTGACTCCTAGGATGGCTCCTAGGGTTCACTTCTATTTTGGGCAGCTAGATAAGTGGGGTGAAGCTGTTGAGGAGCTGTAGACGGACCCCACTTTGGGGGGGGGAGCCAAGGGGGCAATGCAGCAGTGTGTCACAGAAGCCCTAGGAGTTCCAGGAAGCCCAAGTAGGCAAAGCCTCGATAGGATGGGAGTTGGCTCTGGTGGTGGTCGAAGGAGGTCCCTGCCGGTAAGTGCTAAGTTGGCAAGAAAATACAATTGAAGAACCAATGTGGATAAAATCAATATGCATGCTGAGACTTACACACACACACACACACACACACACATATGCTTCATTCATGAAAAGAAACAGAATTGTCAGCAGAAAAGGATGGGTAAGCCTATCTAGTCTACCCTATTTTCCCTGCCTGTTACTACACCCTGGACCTTATTTGGTCACAGGTGTCCCTCCTCCTCCTCCCTCCTCCCTTTCCTCTACTTATTATGCCCATGTGCCTATCCCACACATGTTTGCAGCTCCCCACTGTCTTTGCCCCCACCACCTCTTCTGGCAGGCTGTGCCAGGGGTCCACCACCCTTTTCGTGAAGAAGTTTTTCTCACATTCATCTTAAACGCCCCCTCCTCGATTTAAATGTCTTCCAAAGGTAATAGCAAATCTCTGGCGATTCAGAAGATTCGCATGGAACAGTGATCCCCCCCCCAAGTTCTTTAGATCAGTGGTATGTGAGGCAAGCAATACGAGAGCTACAGTACTCAGAACAAATGTTCAGGGGTGATATTATCAAGACATTTGAGAAGTGGCACCAAGAATTTGGATGGTTAACAACAGACCAATTTAAATATTTTCAATAAAGAAATTATATTCAGGCTCAGCTCAGACAAACTCAGGATGCAAGAGCCACCAGAAGTGGAATTAGCACTGGGGGTGTCGCTTGCTACTAGTGCCTCTAAAGGAGCAGTGTCCCGTATGTATGAGTTTCTGAATTCCCATAGGGTGGCATTGGCCAATCATAAAATAGTAAAATGGTGGACTGAAGTGGGGTTTTGTCTCACACAAAAAGAATGGATTAGGGTAGGGGAGGTGCTCCTTCAAGACATTATCCTCCTCAAGGTGGCAGAAATTCACTCAGAAACTTAAAACTAGATAATTCATTACCCTTAAACTTAAACCCACATGGGACATGAACAGCAGATCGGCGTGCTGCAGGAATTGTGGGGAGCTACAGTCCTTACATACACGTATATTTTACACATGTCCAGCATTGGACAGTTTTAAGACAGAGATATCTCATAAGTTGGAGGCCTTATTTCAACTCTTGAACACACTCCAGCATAATAATCTGCTCCTGGGGCTACTCCCTACATCTGTAAGAGGGACCAACTCTCACTACATTTGGTACACTTGCGGAGCTACAGTGGGGAAGCAATTACATATAAGTGGTTTCACCCAGATAATAATAATATACTTTATTTTTACTGCGCCTTTCTAGAATCAAGGCACCTTAACAGTAAAATATAAGAGAATAAAACAGGATGCAATAAAAACCATTAATACAATAAATACAGGGTTTCATAAAATTCAGAATAAAATACCATCAGGAAGAGTAAGCTTGATGCCACAAGTGGATCTTTAGGGCCTGTTTAAATCACTCCACGGTTGTGCACTCCCGAAGCTGACAGGGTTGAGAATTCCAAAGGACTGGGGCCGCGTACATAAATGCACGGGCCCGTGAAGATTATAAAGAAACCCTTGGAATCTCTAGCAACCCCTCATCAGCCGAGCAGAGTGATCGCTTGGAGCAGTATGGCACCAGAAGCTCTTTCAGGTAGTCCGGGCCCTGTCCGAGTAGGGCTTTATAAATCAGAAGTTCAACTTTAAAGGTGATCTGCCACTGTACTGGCAGCCAATGCAGCTCGCGCAGCACCGGAGAGATGTGGCAGGTCTGAGGAGTACCCGTCAATAACTGGGCTGTAACGTTCTGTACTAGCTGCAAGTGGCAGGATATCAACCCCAGGTAGCCCTAGATAAAGGGAGTTGCAATAATCAAGGTGCGAGGTCACAAAGGCGTGAACCAATGTAGGCAGATCACTGGATGGAACTAGGTGCTTAATCCTGGAGATGTTCCTCAGATGGTAAAAGGAAGATTTGATGACTGTTGACACTTGCGATCGCAGTGTCAGCCCGTCGTCAAAAATCACCCCTAGGTTTCGCACCCATTCAGAAGTAAGGAGCTGGGAGCCACCGAGAAAAAGTCCCGAAGGTAAACCAGCTCCTATCCCCTCTATCCAGCGACCCGGGTCCACAACCATCACCTCAGTCTTCTCCGAGTTCAACCTCAGCCAGCTCGAATTAATCCAATCCTGGATTTCAGCGAGGCAGTTGTTAAATATCGAGAGAAAGCTCTATTCTGGTCGGGTGCAAAAGATAGGTAGAGCTGGGTATCATCAGCATAGCAGTGAAACCTCAGCCCATACCTTCTTACAATGTCTCAGAGGGGCAGCATGTACACTGCAAACAACATGGAGGACAACACCGAACCCTGAGGTACCCCACATGACAGAGACTGGGTCGGAGGAATAGATCCCCGACACAACCCTCTGAGTTCTGCCAGTGAGGAAGGATCTAAGCCACCTGAGGACTGTACTAGACAGACCACGGATGGACCTCAGGCATTCGAGAAGAACTCCATGGTCCACAGTGTCAAATGCTGATGAGAGATCAAGAAGAACCAAGATGGAACGACTCTTCCGATCTCTCACCATCAAGAGATCATTGAGCACCCGAACCAGTGCAGTCTCTGTACTATGCCTCTTTCAAAAAATGTATTGGAGAGGTTCATAAATGTCATGGATGGTCAAATGGTTCTCCAGTTTTAGGGCCACTACTTTCCCAATCACCTTCCCCACAAAGGGAAGGTTAGAGATTGGTCTGTAGTTGGCAGGACAGTCTGGGTCCTGAACTTTCTTCAGGAGGGGCGTTCCCACCGCCTCCTTCTGGGAGCTAGGAAGCTCACCCATCTCCAAGGAGCACCAGACTATCCATGCTAGGACCGGGCTGATGGTATCACAACAGCCCCTAATCAGTGTAGTTAGGTCCAGATCCAAACCACAGCACGTAGGGTGCATACCCTGGACAATCTGCATGACATCAATGAACTCCGGCCGGTCAAAGGAACTCCAGGAGAACTGAAGGACAGTGACCGAGTGCCGATCCATAGCATCTCCCATGGGGTGTGCTGGTTGGAGCTCCGCTCCGATGTCAACCACCTTAGCTGCAAAGAAACGATCAAGCTCTTCACACTCCACTTGTGAAAAGGCTCTTCGAACCTGCAGGGAGGCTGGGTTGCACAGTCTGTCCACAGTTTGAAAGAGCTGAGCCAGTCGGTTCTGAGCAGCCACAATCTCCCTGGATGGGAACTCTGCCTTTTCATGGGTGATTGTGGAATGATAAGAATTGATAGTGTTCCATCAATCTAAGGTGGTCGACATCTAGGGCGGATTTCCACCAGTAATGCTCTGATCTTCATCCTTGTCGCCACATCTCCCTCAAGGTCCCATCAAACCAAGGGTGAAGGGGGAGAGAATGAACATGGACAGGAGCAACGATATCTGGAGCTGAAGAGGTGGCCTTGTTATGAGCCAAAACCAAGGCATCTGGATCATTGCTTACTCCAGGAAGCGCTGATAGGTCAAGTGCCGCCGCCAGGCCTTCAGAGCTTACATTTCACAAAGGGTGGTACATGACCATCTCCACAGGGGTAGGCCTACAAAGAGGGGGAGCCAAAACTGAACTCCATGGTATAATGATCGGACCATCCGACAGGTTCCACCCCCGAATCGAAGGCTTTGATCCCCAGGAGCACAAAAATCCTGGCACAATATATCAGTTGGGGAGTGAGGATATAGCATGCACCAAGCAGGAAAGGGATCTTGGGGTTATCATCTCTGATGACCTCAAGGTAGGGAAACAGTGTGACAAGGCAGCAGGTAAAGCAAATAGGATGCTGGGATGCATAGGCAGGGGCATCACCAGCAGGAAAAGGGAGGTCATAATTTCACTATACAAGACACTAGTGAGGCCCCACCTGGAGTACAGTGTACAGTTCTGGAGACCTTACCTACGTAAGGACACAGACAGGGTAGAGAAGGTTCAGAGGAGGGCAACAAAGATGGTGCATGGATTGCATCACAAGTCCTATGAGGACAGGTTGAAGGAACTGAACATGTACTCCTGGAGGAGAGAGGGAGAGAGGGGATATGATAGAGACATACAAGTATCTTACAGGGAGGAACAGGTGCAGGAAAACACTATTTTAAGTGAAAAGATGTTCCAGGACTAGAGGGCATGGGATGAAGTTGGAGGGAGGACAATTCAGAGGAAACGTGAGGAAGAATTTCTTCACAGAACGGATGGTGGACAAGTGGAACACCCTGCCAGAGGAAGTGGTGGGGGCTGAAACAATCACAGGATTTAAGAATGCATGGGATAGACATAAAGGAATTCTGGAGGTCAGGGATAAGGGGCCACAGACTTCTAGGAAAACATAAACTGAACTTACAAGTTCAAATGGGCAGACTGGGTGGGCCATAGGCCCCTATCTGCCAACACTGTCTATGTATCTATGTAGGAGGAAGACTAGGTCAAGGGAGTGACCACCTTTATGAGTGGCAGAAGTAACAACTTGTGTAAGGCCCAAAAATGTCCTCAGTTGGAGGAAGTGTTGTCCAAATTTTGAGAATTCATCATCGACCCAGTTGTCGAGGTCGCCCAGGACCATCAGCCTGGGTGACTCAAACGCCATGTCGATCACGAAGCCCGCTACTTCTTGAAGGAAATGCTTCTCATCCCCTGGTGGATGGTAGAGGAGGGTGATCCTACAGCCTACACCTGCCACTACAGTACACTCGAATGACTCGGCCTCCTCAACTGGTACATCGTGAGGCCTAGTTTGGTCTTGAAACAGACCGCAACCCCCCCCCGAGGTCCAATCTTGAGCAGGTGTAACACTGAGTACCCAGCCAGAATAGTGGCCTCTAATATGGGGCCCGCATTCTCACCCAGCCAGGTCTCGGTGATGCATGCCGGATCCACCGACCCAACAAGATCTGCAATAACTGCAGTCTTACTTTTGATGGATCTAGCATTGCATAACACCACTTGAGTTGGACAGGCTTCTGGGGCTGCCCAAGCTGCCTGCCCACCAATATTGGTGGTGCCCATGGGTATGGAAACTAGACATGGTAAACCATGCTCCAGATTCCATTTCACCCCAGGGCATCTTCTGGGTTTTACTACTCCAATGTGATGGCCCCGCTCATTCGACCTCCACCATTCGTGGCCCCCCAACCTCCTCCCCCCTGTGAACAATACCCAGCGCTCTACAGTGCTGGTAGGTTGAAACTGCAATGGGGGAAAGGGCAGAGGGCACAAAGGGTGGAGGACCTATATGCATGACTCAGGGGCAGGTCTCCTACACATACTAAAGAGCCCACAACAAACACACCAAGCCCACTTAAACAACAAAGAAACCCCAACTAATTAACTAAACTAAACTCATAAGAAAATGAATAAAATAAATAAATAAATAATAAATAAGAATGCTCCCTCAACTCTTACTTGAGGGGAAAAAGAAACAAAAACAACCACCAACCAATCAAGCACCCTTAAACAATAACTTAGAATCAAACAATAAATAGAACTTAAAATGCACCCTACTTGCTCTAATACACTAAAACCACATCATTTAAAATAAAATACAAACAGAAATGGGACAGTCAGAGGTCCAGATCCACCCGAATTAGCGGAGTGGCATGGACTCATAAATGAGACTGAAGAAACGGTGTGGTTGACATATCTAATACAGGACAGAATGGAACAATTTTTATAGAGCGCTGGACCAGGTGGACCATAGACATGGGAATAGAATAAACAGACCTAGTAGTCTTGGGGCTCCACAGGACAGTCTTTTCACCTATTTTGTAGGGAGGCTGAGAAGGGACCTACAGCTAGCCATTCTGGATACCCATAGACCCATGTATAAGCTATTCATTCATTCAGTGCTCTCATTAGATGCTAAAACTCTAATGCCCTGTTTAGTTAGGCCTTGAGAGTTTATCTAGTTTTTTGTAGTTCTCTTTGTTATGTTTCATGATAGGTTACAAATGGCTGAGTCGGAGCACCGGCCAACACTATCGTTCATCGACCGCCAGCAGTGGGTGGAGAGGGTGGCAGAGGCTGCTCGTCCCCCCCCCTCGAACTCAAAGGACTTTTCGACGACCTTTAAAATTGAATTGAACCTCCGCAAGTTTTGAACTCGGGTTGAGGCGCCGCAAGCTAACGCTAACCGGCGAGCTCTCGATGACCAGGACATTGAACACTAGATCCACTGAACGGACTGCAGGGGGCTTGCGACAAGGGGCTGATTTTCGGCCCAGCCGCCTGCCCCGTTCCCCCCTCCATTAAATGCTCCCTCACCACGCCCACTCTGTGTAGGGAGCCAATCAGGGCTGAGGCAGCATAATCAGGTGGATTGCCTCCTCTCTCACTACCCCTCGGAGAACCTTTCCAGAGATAAAACTGGTTAACTCCCTAAATGGAGCACTGGATAGACAAACCCCACCCTGGTGGAATCTGAAGGGAAAGCCACATTCTGAAACACGATAAGAGCTCCTGCACTGCCCTTACTGCTCATAATGCTACCCTTCCAGACTAAGCAATGGCAGTAATCTGCCTCACCCGGGGTGTAGCACAGTATTTTTGATGTCTGATCCCCCTAGCTTAGATCAGAGCCACTGTTGTTCTACCTGCACTACAATATAATCTAACTTGTAAATACTTGTTTAGCCTGCATGGCTGTCTAATTTTCCTCGAAAGTGTGCTACAGCTTAATTACAGGGGCACTGAATGCAGCTAGTTGTTCCTTAGGCTGCACTTGCAAGAATTTGGTAACCTGTATAATCTAACTCGTAAATACTTGCCTAGCCTGCTTGATTGTCTAACTTCCCTCGATATGTATGCTATAGCCTATTTACAGGGGCACTGATTGCAACTATTTGATCCTTAGATAGTGATGTGTTAGCCAGGCTAGATAGTCTCTGTTCCCACTGGATAGTGATAAAATTGGCTACAAAGTCCTAAAAGCGACAGACTGACCCTGTCAGGATATATGCCAAACAGTGGGGCGTCATTTGCTTAGGGTGACCCCAGTGCTATAAACTATACTCAGCCCACTTCCCTGCCAAAAGATTAGTAGCATCAAAAATCACAGACAAAAGGATTATACATTAGTAACTGCTTATACGCCTACTTGCCTCCCTAAGTACTGACCCAGCCTTCCCAGGGCATTAAAGAGATATCCTAGTCCCGCTCTAGGTGGGCCCCCACTCTGGTCCCGGTATCACCCCTGAGCAGTCACGCCAGGGACTCAGGGTTCCTACAAGATAGGTTATTGGACAGTAGCAGAGCCCCCTTGACACAGGGCTACAACACCAAAGCACAATACCTTACCCTCCGTCCATCTCTCCCTCCTTACCTTTCTGCTCCCTGCGCCCATCAATATGCCGATCAAGCAAGGACCACCCTACCTCTGCTGTCCTAACAGAGGGCTCCTCCTGGCCACTCTGTATATTCTGTCCCTCCTCTGGGCAGACATGACTATTAGCTCAGGAGAGACAGGCGCCAGAAGTCCCCCTCCGTCTGACTCCCCCACACTGCCCCGGCACTGCTACCCCTTCCCCAAAAACAACGTGGAGGCACTCCTGATTGCCATGAATTTTGCAGGAGAGGTTTTGGGTACTCCACCTTACTCTATGCCAAGCGTAGACCCTGTGCCAAGCTCTTACCCCTCCGTAGCCTTCCTTCTCTCTGCCTCTTTGCTACTCTCCTGCTTATGCCAGGGGACTTCCAGCCTAACCCTGGACCCCTACCTAACAACCTCCTGGTCTCCTCCCCTCAGGACCCTCATTGGGCATCCACAAAGGGCCTGTGGATTGCGCATATGAATATACGTAGTCTCAGACCAAAGATGGAGGAAGTACAAGCCTGGCTGGACCGATACAACCCGGACATCCTCGCCATATCAGAAAATTGGCTCAAGCCTCAAATACTTCCCCATGAGGTTGCAGCCCTTGGGTACCTCACCCACAGAAAAGACAGAGTGAACAAAAGAGGGGGAGGTGTCCTAATCTACACAAAAGATACCCTTAACTCCGTGCAGGTCAACCTGCAGCACTCCACCTGCACGGACGGTGAATTGGTCTTCGTACGCATCACCCTTGGTCCCTGTAAACACCTCACCGTTGGATGCGTATACAACCCCGCCAAAGAATGCTCGTACATCTCTTGAGGCAGTACTAAAGGACATCTCCAAAGAGGTAGTCACTGAGATACTCATTCTGGGGGACTTTAATCTTAATTGGGCCCCAGATGATAACCACTCCCTAACAGGGCTGGTTCAGGAAGCAAATCTTGAACAGGTTATCACAGGGCCCGCTCGTATGAATTACAAAATGGGAAATCACTCCACGCTTGATTGGGTGCTGATGAGCAAATCCTCCAACATACAGGTGGCAGGCGCCTTAGCAGATGCCCTGAGTGACCACTCCCCAATATTCTGTACCTGGAAAAACAGGGCACCCATATTCCGCCCGCGTATCATGGCTGCTAGGGATTTCACACACCTTCTGCCCAAACATCTAACAGGCTGCCTAAACAGCATTGACCTGAGTCCAGTTAAACTCCTCCCCTCACTGGATGAGGCGGCTGCCTTCTTTCAGCGAACAGTTACCATGTTTGTGGACCAACTCATCCCTATGAAGAAACTCTGCACCAAGGGGAGCTGCTATAGGTGGATTACCCCCCTTGTGAAGTCCCTAATGGAAAACCGAGACAATGCTTGAAAGAAGTACAAGCTCTCCTCCCTACCTGCTGACCTGATGAGCTATAAAAATCTCAGAAGCAGGTGCAAACTGGCCATTAAAGTGGCCAAATGAGAGTATGTCACTCATCTACAGAAAAAGAATCTAGGCAACCCTAGTCTTTTCTGGGTGCACATAAATGGGTTAATAAAGGGGAATGGCAAGACCGTACACAGCCCCGTCGAGGTAAACGGTTAGCTAACAAACAACGACCCAAGCATTGCAATGGCTCTCAATCGCCAGTTCACAAACCTGGATCAGTTCAAAGCAGGACTGCCAATCCTCCCCCCGGAACCGAATGATCGCCCACACCACAGATGGGACTGCCCAGCCTTCCACATCAGACTAGTAAAACCAATGAAGTTCTCCCATTATTAATGACCCTCAAAACATCTGGATCATTGGGACCAGATGGAATTCACCCCCCGTATACTGAAGGAAGGAGCCCATGGACTAGCCAGGCCCCTGACCTGGCTCCTCAACTGATCCCTAATAGAAGGTGCAATCCTGGAACAATGGAAACTGGCTCATGTAGTCCCCGTCCACAAGGGAGGCCTGAGGGAGTCAACTAACAACTACAGGCCAATCTCCCTTCTCTGCAGTCTGGCAAAGATACAAGACAGGTTAATATACAGTCAACTCCGCGACTACCTAGAGCAACATCAACTACTAGCACCCTCCCAGCATGGTTTCAGAATCAAGCATGGGACTGACACTGCGCTTATCAAGTTCACCACAGATGTTCTCAGAGAACTGGACAAGGGGACCCCCACCGGAGTGGTCTTCATTGATCTTTCCAAAGCATTTGACCTTGTCAACCACAGTCTGCTACTGGCCAAGCTGAGCTACGTTGGGCTAGACAGCCACTCCCTGTCGTGGACTGACAGCTACCTTACCGGGCGGGCGGTCACAGAGGGTAAAATGGAAAGACTCCTTGTCGGAGCCTGTCCCATTTACTGAGGGGGTGCCCCAAGGGTCTATCCTTGGTCCCCTTCTCCTCTCTCTCTCTTCACCAATGAACTCAGCAAACACTGTGGCAGGAGCTCTGTGGTACAGTATGCGGATGATGCTGTCATTTACCGCCCCTCCTCTAATCTAGGAGACCTCAGCTCCTGTCTACAAGATGACCTGAAATCTCTAGAGCAATGGCTTGTCACTAATAGAATGGTCATTAATGCTAACAAGACCAAGGCCTTGCTGTTTGGACCTAGAGCCCTCAGTTGTGACAGAAGCCAACACCTCCAACTGACTACTGCATCAGGCAGCAGTCTAGAGGTGGTTGAATCACTAAAATACCTTGGCCTTACCCTGGACCAGGGCTTCACCCTCAAGGATCATGTAGACCAGGTAACTAAAAATATTCATGCGAAACTTGGGACTCTATACAGGTTGAAAGACCAGTTGATTCCAGCTGCCAGGGCCGCTATTGCCATCAGCGTCCTACTCCTGACCATTACCTATGCGGCCTCGGGGGTCCAGAGAGTAGCCAGACAAGAGACAAACCAATTTCAAGTTCTCTATAACAAGGTAGCTCGGTTCGCCACACAATCCGGCCCCAGGACCCGTCACTGCGACACATTGTCACAACTAAATAACCTCCTGGGAAGCCTGCCTCCAGTACCCTTTATTCTGCCAAACCTTTAAATTACTCAGCCCCTCCCCTCCCCCCAGCATCTCCAGGCTCATCGCCCTAAAGAGTAACCCTAGGCTCCTCCGCACGATGGACCGGACACTCCTAGCAGTGCCCAGGGTCAGAACCAAGGCGGGGGGCAAGTTGTTTGCCCACACCGCCCCCACCTTATGGAACTCCTTGCCCCCAGGAGTCCAGGAAGCTACCTTCATCAACAACTTCCGCACAAGGCTTAAGGCACATATGATGTCCACCTCCAAGTGCAACTGCTAAAGGAATGGGGTCCATAAGCGGAAGCCTAAAATATCACAGCCCTACATCCACCTACGAAACAGTGGGCTACACCCCCCCCACACACTTAGGGTATTATCTTTTATGATTGCACTAACCTAATGCCGAACTCAGCATATGTAACCAGCTGACGTACAACAATGAGTAACCCTGTAGTATGTTTGAATGCATTCTTATATAATGTACTATGTTGAATTTATACCTTGTAAACCCCGGGTCACCCCTGAAAAAGGGACCTTCAGGGCCCAGTTGGCTCACCCGGTTACAAAAATTTAATAAATAAATAAAACCCTTATATACTAAGTATTGGCTTACATGACCGTTATATGCTAAGTATAGGCTTACATGATCTCTATACACTAAGTATAGGCTTACATGATCTCTATATACTAAGTATAGGCTTACACGACCCCTATATACTAAGTATAGGTTTACATGACTCTTATTGAGTATAGGCTTGCATGACCCATATATACTAAGTATAGGCTCACATGACACATTTGGATTGTATATTTATATGTACTTGTGAATCACTCAGGCATGTAATCTGTAATACTGTGGCTCTTTTCTTAAAGAAAGTATAAAAAAAAAGACCCTCCCCCCTCAGTTTCATGGCATGCCCCCATGTTCTAGTGTTCCTCCTCCTCCTCTTGAAGTGACTCCCATCCTGAACCTTGTTCATTCCTTTGAGGTACTTATAAGTCTTAATCATGACCCTTCTTGCAGCACGCCGATGTGCTGTTCATGTCCCACGTGGGTTTAAGTTTAGGGGTAATGAAATATTTAGTTTTAAGTTTCTGAGTGAATTCCTGCCACCTTGAGGAGGATAATGTCTTAAAGAAGCCCTCCCATACCCTAATCCATTCTTTTTGTGTGAGACAAAACCCCACTTCAGGCTCCCATTTTTCTGTTTTATGATTGGCTGATCCCACCCTATGGGAATTAAGAAACTGATACATACAGGATATTGCTCCTTTAGAGGCACTAGTAGCAAGTGACATCCCTAGTTCTAATTGCTGTTATGCGGTGGTTCTTGCATCCTGAGTTTGCCTGAGCTGAGTCTGAATTTAATTTCTTAACTGAAAATATCTAAATCAGTCTGTTGTTACCCATCAAAATTCTTGGTGACACCTCTCAAACATCTTGATATCATCAGATGTGATTATCCCAAGGTCCCTCTCTTGCCTGGTGACTGTAAGTACCCCTCCCCCCATCTTATACCCAACCCTATAGCCAGAAAAGAGTTATAGAAAAAAAATTATGAATGTCTTTAAAAACTCAGTACTGGCATTTTGGACCAACCCGATAGTGCACTGGCTTTTGGTGCTGCTTGAAGTTCTGGTGACCTGGGTTCACTTTTAGAGACTGGGAAGTCCCAGCAGAACAGCCGAAGGAGGATCAAGAGTTTGATCAGATGATCTCATCCACCAGAGAGGGAGGACTGCGACTCTTGCTGCAGTACTGGTCTGGTCCCTCCCCCATGGAAAAGACAAAGTGGCCCCCGCAGACATGTGAAGGCATCATCTGAACCTGACCTCTACCCCTTTTCCCTTCAGTCTCCACCCATTCCCTCCTTCAGGGGACACCATGATGGAATGCTGGAACTCTTACGCAGCACTGATGCCTTTCAGTCATCTCTGTGGAGAGGGAGGGTAATCTGCCCCTTCTTCACCAGATCTTGGTCAACCAGGGGGCATGAGTGGAAGCTGTTATTGTTGGTGGTGGGTTTCAAATAAGATGTTAGAAGAGGAATCAGCATCATATAGCACTTTTCACACATACTGTATCCCAAAGCGCTTTACAAGCAATGCTAAACTGGCAGTGACGTGACTGAATGTGTAGTGACAGCAATTTCGCACATCAGCGTATACACACAGCCTTGGATAATTGCATGAACTGGTTTTATGGGAAAGGGAATGTTGGCCAGGACACCAGGGAAAATCCCTATTCTTTGCGAAAAGTGCTTTAGGTTCTTTTACTTCCACCTGGACACCCACTAGGACAGCACCAGAGATGGGCAGAAGGGACCTCAGTTTAATGTCTCATCCAAAGGACAGCACACCCCAACATACAGCACCCCCCAGTACTACACTCTGGTGCCAGCATTTAGATATGAGCCCAATCCTGGTGTGGGACTAGAACCTATGACCTTCTGGCCCAAAGGCTGATGTGTTACCAACTGAGCCACGCTGACACCTTAGGGAGTACTTTCTCACAGAGCCGGTGGTGGATGGAGGGAATAGTTTACTCAAGCAGGTGGCTGAAGCCAAATCAGTGACTGGTTTAAAGCATGGATGGGATAGGCGCAAGAGGATAGTATCACCAAGGGAATGGAGGGAAGATAGAGAGTTTGCAGTAGAGGGTACAGAAGCACCAGGAGGAGAATTAGCCCAGTAAACCCAGTGCAACCATGCTGTCACCCATCCACCTGTCCACTGCCATTCAGAGATCCGCACCATCATCCAGGGTCCCCTCCCAACATCCCTCTGCTAAGCCTCTATGCCACCCCCCAGTGGGGCATGGCTTGCCTAGATACATAGATATATGGGATATGATGGCAGATGAAGACTCAGAGGTCTATCCTGTCTGCTCATTTATAGTGAAGGCTGTGTCTGACCTAGCATCAGATTGGGTTTTCTGGGACAACTGTCCCTCTGGTGTCTCTACAGTAGAGGTATTGCAAACTTAAATTTCACCAACAATATTGCCGTGAAACCGTCAATTTCACCACACCAAACATTTTGTGAAATTCTGCCGTTCTGTGAAATTTTTCATCGGGTGCAAAATTGCGATACTTCGCCCGTGGAATGTGGAATTTCACGGCAAAATGAGTAATTTCACCTGAAATGGCAAAATTTCACCCGAATGTTGCCGTTTCATAGGAGAAATTTTACATTTCGCCCACGGAATTTCCGCATTTGGAACCGTGAAATATTTTGCGAAACACATAAATTTCGTGAAATATTTTGCAAAACAAAATTTCCTAATTTTGCACAGCTGTACTCTGCAGTGACAGAGGTGCCAAACATCCATGGAAGTACTTGTGGGGGTGGACAGAAAGTTAAAACAAAACTTGGTGCTACCCAGTGTCTCAGTGGTGATGTTACCATCTGCCACATTGGTGATGCAGGTTTGGGAGCAGACTTATGTCACAAGGTGTCGGCTGGGGGGGTGGGGCATTGAGCATCCCATGTACTGCTCTCCTCTCCCAGGGAGGGGGACGGAGTCTATCTGCACCACTCTTCAATTGCCACCAAGTGGAGGATTGATGATAGGGCAGCAAAGTGGCACAGGGGAAGGGCTGCCAGCAGTCATGAAGCGAGTGTGTCTCCAAAGTCACACACATTACCGTTGTTGAACCATGAGAGGCCCAGTGGAAGAAATGGGAGGAAGACCCTTTTTGAGTGGGATGACGGCTCAGTCCCCCTACTCACTGATGAGGCACCTCCTCTAGAGCAAGTCTGGATTGTCTGCCTGGCCCGTGGCACTGAGGGTTGAGGCGCTGGATGCCACACCTTGTGCCACGCTGGCGACCAGGGTTCGGACGTGAGCCTGGGGTGTCAGGGGAGGGATGGGATTGAGCGTCCGTAGGACTGCTCTCCCATCCCGTGGAGGGATCCAGGGAACCACCGCTCTGTAGTGGCCCCTGGTGATGACCGGGGGCACTAGTAGAGTGGTGCAGCAAGGGGTAGAATGCGGCAGACGGTGCGTTTGCGATGTCATTGCACACTTGCACTCCAGGGGACCAAAATAGAAGGAAAATGGCAGCACAAACTCTGCGGCAGCTTGATAGCTGCAGCGTCACCAGCTGGCAAATGCCTGGACGGAGGCGTGTGCCAGTAGTGGATCCTGGCCGGGCACGGGGGCATCAGAAGGGGTCCCTCTTGACGGTACAGATGCGTATGCCAGCTGGGCCCACGCAACTCCACGGTTGGCAGTGAGGAGAAGCGGTGGCTGGAGGTAGGCAGGGACTGTGGCTGCAGGAGGATAAAAATAGAGGAGATAAAAAAAAAAAGTCTGGATTGTGCTCCGGAGGAGGCTTGCCAGCCCCAATGGCCCAACCAGAGGGGTAATTTGTGGGGAACAGACCAGAGAAGTAAGCCCTAGGGTTGGTGGGGTGATGGGTCTGGGTGTACCAAAGCCTCATAGGATCCAGTCAGCAACAAGGAGCAGAAGAACCTTTATTGACCCCCCCCCCCCCAAAAAAAAAAAAATTTGTACTAGCAGGTAAGCAGTACAGTTCTGGGCCCACTGTTCGGATCTCAAAATTACACAGCTGTCAAGGTCAGAACATCAAAATGAGTGAGATGGGTAGCTGTCTATTTGAAATGAATTTTGACTCTTGATTATAGGAACGGGATTAAAAATAGTGTGACAATCCCATTGATTTGCATTACTGAACCTTTTTAATTTTAGGAAAGGGAGTTGGTTTTCAAAAAGTGACTCTCACCTTGAATTGTAACGAAGAAGATTTATTTCTTTAAGGTATCATGTTTTGATACCTTAAAAAATCAAAACTACCATATAGATTCATCTATAGGGTATATATGCTTCCAACACAATTAACTCCGAATTGTAAAGAGTGAGACTTGACAGCAAGTAAAGCTTTGCAGGACAGCTTGTGTTTTCAAACAACAATACCGCTTCAGCATCCTAACATCAATGTGAGAGCAAACCTGAAAGGGAGAGAGAATAGTTTAGTTCTGTCCAAGAGCAATTCCTCCTCCCCTCCCCCCTCAAAGCCAAAGCCTTTACACACCTTGGGTGCCCCCTAGTGTACAGTATTGTCTGAACATGAGCAGACTGGATTGGAGCAATGTTTTTTTTTCTTCCAACATTGTCTGCGTTTCTGCTTCTAATAAAATGTTTAATGTTAAAAAAATATAGAAATATGGAGGAACACCACACCACATTTGTCTTATAATAGTCTAAATCACATCATTGTTAAGGTCCAAGATATATATTTGTAAAGATGAATTTAAAATCTTTGGTGCAAGGTCACCATCTTCTGTTGTCTTTCTCAGTATTCCATTGGTGGGTGCCATAAGGCGCTCAAATGAAATGGTGTAGTAGTCTGGTCAAATGTTATTAATTGTTACTGGGTCTATGAAATATTTCTTAGTACTCTTTATTATGCTAAATAGTCTGATTTAGATGCCTTAATGGTTAAATGCATATGTGACATGCTCTGCATTCCTCCCACTTGACATCACAATGCGAAGGGTCTCGGGACACTTATGTATGTATACATATACGTGCCATGTGTTTTTCATGCAAACCTCCCCCAAACTAATAATGAATGAGTACAAAAAAAGAACAGGGGGCGGCAGCAGCATACTGGATATCATGGACACTGAAGCATCTTAAATCGGGGTGGGGTGGGGGGGAATGCCCACCCAGGAAATCTAAAAAAGCATTATAAATGGTGCATTTCATGCATTGTAGCGTACCAATAATGTCACCAGCCCCTCCTTTCAACGAAAGCTTATTTTTCAATGTTTAACTTTCAATAAAGTCCCTCCAGTCACTCCTCTGCTGGGCAAGCTGCCTTCTCTTAGCACCTCCTTCTCTCTGGAACCTGTTCCCCTCTCCTCGCTGCCTCCGCCCTTCAGTCTCAGCCCTTAGATTCCAGCAAAGGTACCTTCTTACTCCCTCCCTCCGTCTCTGTTAACCCTCCGTAACTTTCCTCCCATCTCTTCAGACGCCCCTCCTGCCTAGGACCCACTTACATTTTTAGGCTATTATGTTGGCTCCCCGGCTGATTCTCATAGAATCATAGAAACTTGGCAGCAGAAAAGGACACACTGGCCCATCTAGTCTGCCCCTTACCCCCCATTACTTGTCCCTCCCCCCTCTGGAACCCCCTTCCCCCTGCTATACAGCCCCATTTGACTGTCCCATGCTTTCTTGAATCCCTCCACCATTTCAGCCCCCACTATCTCCTCTGGAAGCCTGTTCCATGCCTCCACCACCCTCTCCGGGAAGAATCATCCCCTCACATTGCCACTGTATCTTCCTCCCTGAAGTCTTAGGCTATGCCCTCTAGTTACAGCCCCTTCCTTCCTTTTAAGTAAACACCCTTCCTTTACTTTGTTGATCCCCTAGACATAAGGGATTCTGTACCCTTAGAACTGTCAGCCTCCCGAACAAGCACTTGTACACTTTGTGGTTTTCTTGCACGCTTGTTCACGTGTCAATTGCATTGAACCATCTCCCTACCTAGCCACTACATGGCTACTACACCTGCTATGATTGTCTGAATAACCACATTCTGATGTTTTGTGATTTTTACTTTTCCTGTACCCCTTTCCCCTCTCCCCTGGGTCGCACCTAGAAATTATTCTCAGCTCAGTGTGCCTCTCACAGTTAACAATCTTTAATAAATAAATAACTAAAGCTTTTTATGTTGATTTACGTTATACAGCAATTACAATAATAATAGAAACACATCAGTTACATCCCTTAAAGGTTTTTATGTACAATGTAAATACAACTTAGATTGCCAGCAACAACAGTGTAGGTATGACCAATGCAGCCAAGCACTTGATTCAGACAATTGCTGGTGTTTTACCAACTGCTGTGATGTTTAGAACTTAGGTGTATTCAACGATTAAAGCCTGTATGTTCACCTGGAAATGCAGACTGAGCCAAGGCTTGTTTAAAGGTGTGACCCGGGGGAGGGGGTACAGGACTACAACACATTCCAAGGTAAGGTACAGTAAATACAGACTGTTAAACTGTACTGGCAATATGAAGAACCAGATGGCACTGTAGGGACATTACAGACAACATGTGCAGTGACAATTAATGCAGGCGCTATGCACAATCCAAGGCAATATATACACAGTGCAAACAGTTTCAGACAAAGTAGGCAGTGAGGTTGCAAGAGCAATATAGACAGCAGTTGTGGAATCTAGATGTAACCCCCCAGGGGGTGCTACCCTTAAGGCTACTGCCCCTGCCTGCCTCCACAGAGACAGGGTAAGGGGCCCAGATCTGTTGATGGGTGCCTCCACCCAGAGGTCGGGGTCAATATTGTCTAGATTGCCTCAGTCACAGCCCTCTGGGTTACTGCAACCCCCCGTCCGTCCCACTAGTGGCTAACACTGGGTACAAATAACACTTTTCACCAATACACTTACCCCCGGCTAAAATCTCTCCACTCCCTCCGGAGACCCCCTGTAAAATAAGGTACAGTTATATTGCAGTCGCCAGGCAGCAGTTCACCAGTAATGTACACAATAGCCAGGGTGTAATTGTGCAGAGAACAATCTGATTTATTCAGGGGAAAAATAACAAGGACAGGGGGGAATCAAGTTGATTAGCTTACCACTATACTTATCTACCTAGGGCTCTGTCTGTGCACAGGCCTGAACCTAGTCTTTAATGTCCCTGGGTACCCAAGCCCTAATGGCTAGTCCAAACGTGGCAGCTGGTTGGGGCCCTTGACACAGATAACCGATACGATCCTGAGCAAGTCAGAATAGGAAGAAAGTTTAATTAGGCAGTCAGAAGTATGATCCTACAACTGGAAACCACTGTTTGCACACTTTGCAGGGAGCTACCCTGATTCAGTACTCACAACCCCAGCAAATAACGATTCCTTCAACATTGGCAGGGCTGAGCCTGAATCTCACCAGCCTCCTTATGCATTTATATGGCTAACAACAGAGGGGTACCATACCAGGCAGCTGCTTTCAGGCTTTTATGAACTTGCAGAAGAACTTGGGCAGCAAACGGCAGCTTCAACATCATGGATAGACCGAGAGCGATTCAGCAATTCTCTCCAGTCTTCTCAGGTTGAGCCTGGTCGGTAGCTGGGCTGGCACCAGCCTCCTCCGACCACACGCCGGCGTATTTAGTCCGAATTCTCTCAAGGCAGAAAACGCCACCTAGGGCTTCACGCCATTCTCGTGAACACTACTCCAGCGCAGAAGCACAGAGCTCCTCTCTCTCCTAAGCCACAACGATCTGCCCCCCAACAGCCAGGGCTCTTCCTTCAGTTCGGGCGCTACCCGCTTCTATTGGATGGCTGAACATGCCAGTCATTTCCTCCTGCCCTTAGTGGTGCGAAAAAGCACCAGAGCCCATAATACGTTTTTTACAGTACAAGCAGTCCCCCTATTGGTCAGGCAGCCCTCCAAAGTCCTGAGGTACTGATTGGTCCAATTCAGCAGTTCTGGACCAAAATGGAGGAGACAGTCGAACAGTCATTACTGCAAAGGAAAGCAGATTAGAACACTACACTATCAGTATTATTTTATGTTATTTCAAGCAAGCAATCACACCTTTCAACCGAGCTTCTTCTGCACCACTTGCGACGACAGAAAGGAGCTTCTTTCTAGCGTCCCGGGCAGGACTCAGGCATACAACCACACAGCCCCTAAAGAGGCAGCATATGGAGGCTCCAAAAGCACTCACTAGCCACCCATTGAAACGGCTTTATACCGATCACCAATCCAGCATGGAGCATGGAACCGAGCTCCGGGAAAGTTAGGGACCCCCATTTGCAAGGGGGTTACATAGAAATTACCTGACCCAGGTCAGGCAAGCCGGTGATTGACAAGTGTAAGTTATACGTAGGAGTGCAGAGGCACAGCCAGACAGCACAAGATAAGAACGAGGACATGAAACAGACAAGCCAGGGCCAGGTCAAAAGAGAGAGAGCAAAAAATATTTTTTGAGTGTGTGCTTGAGTGAACACGTATCACTTTGCATTGATGCTGAATGTAAAAAAATGAAATAATAATGAAATGTATATTACAAAAAAAAAAAAGATGAACCTTATATCCCGCTCACAACAAGCAAGCAATAATACCCTCCTGGGTGGCTGATACTGGGCTATACCAGACCGCCAAGGGGAACAATGAGGCCCAATGCCACAGGTGAAGGGCTTTATAGCCACTGGCAGGTCCAGTGTAGCCCATACCACCCACTCTGGAGGGTATTATTGTACTTAGAAAATGGGTAATTCATTTACATTTAAAAATGTATTTTACATCACTTTTAAAAATTAACATAAGTAATAACTAAAGCACTTTTTTTTGATGAAGTAGTCCCTCCACTTGTCAGCTGTTACCTTGTGTTTCTGCCACCCCCCTACATGCAGACATTATGTTGTACTCCCCCAACCCCCACCACCAGCAGCACAACAACTGTCACTAGCTTTCCGCAGCTTTCCCAAAAACCTTATTATTACATTTTATGATCCCAAACCAGCACGCAGGAGTACTTACTTTTATCAATGGGGGAATCTGGCAGTCCTGCTTCATTGTTGGCTGCGTGGGTATTAGAGTTAAGGTCATGTGGGGGAAAAGGTGAATGCGAGCACGTAGCCCTCATTACAGGATGATGAAAGCATTACTTTCTTGGTTTTGTCTCTCACAGTTGGAGATGTGCTGCCAGCTTGCAGCAATAACGAAAGTGAGCAGGCAGACGGAGGGGGGAACTCGAGTTGTGCTCAGGACGAAGTGGCATCGGCAATAATCTAGCAAAGACTATTGAGGCATGAAGTAATTTTATTTTGTTTTCATGAATAAAAAAGTTAGGATTGCTGTTTTTGTTGTTGTTGTAAAAGTAAGTCAGACTGGGGCGGGGGCGGGGTGTATTATCTCCCTTGGTAAGCAAGGCAAAAAAACTGGTGGTAGGTCGTATTTGAAAATTCTGAGTGGCACCGTAATTCCTGTGATAAGACAGTTGGCACTGGCACTAGTTTCTGAGTGGCACCGTAATTCCTGTGATAAAACAGTTGGCATTGGCACTAGTTTCACCCTGGCTCTGCTGCCTGATAGGTAGCCACCTTGCCAAGGGGCTCAGTCAATCAGAGTCTGGGAAAACGTATGGCCATTTTCTAAAGACAGTTGCCACACTGAGCAAGAGCACCTGCCTGCTCAGCTCTGCATCAGTTTCATACCACCAGCAAATTAACCTCTGCCGCTGGATGAGTGCTGCTTGAAAGGTGTTAATTGGGTAACAATGTTGCCCTTCAAAAATCCAATCCAGGATTGGTTTTATGCCCATCACATGACCGCACAGATGCCAGCCCGGTCTGTGTGGTCTGTTCAGGTGAATGTGGTCTTGTGCAAAATCAATAACAGTCCGCACTGTAACACAGATTGTATGACTGAGAACAAATTTCAGACTGTAAAAAGTCATAAAATACACTGCAAGAATAGCGCCAGGGTCACTCCTGTCTGCGATGCAGAACTGAACCATTCAGTCAGCTTCAGACTGCAGTCACTGACTCTACAATGAGTGTGGTAGCTCACCACCCAATTCGGTGAATGAGGAACACAGAGCGGCAGACACAGTATGGGGAGGATGGAGGTTGGGTCATGGTTGACTCCCTCTACCCATGCCTGTGTAAGTCAGGTGCAATATTTACAAAGGGGTGTGGAAAGAAATGTGTCATTATGGCCTATGGTATTGCTACCAGATGAAGAAAAAGTTCAGTGTTGCAGGTCAGTGGTACCATATTAGTCTCAGAAAACTCTAGTACACAGTAGCGGTAATACTTTTTTGTTAGACTAACTGAAGAATTTTTATACAAACCTTTGAGACTTCTCAGGTCCCTTCATCAGATGCAGGTGTAACCCCTAGATGGTGCTATCCCAATGGCTACTACCCCTGCCTGAGCGGCTAGTAGCAGGTTAAGGGGCCTGAGTTCTGAAACGGGTGCCTCCACCTGGAGGTCAGGGTTGGTAGTGGTCAAACTAACCTGGGCACAGCCCTCTGGGACACTGTAACCCCCCTCCTTCCTATCTAGTGGCCTGAGCAATATACGATAATCACTTTCACAGTACCCCTTGCACACCATACCAGTACCCACCCTGTTTGCACTTACCACCAGGGCTGGTTCCTCTGGCTCAACCCTGGGGACCCCTTGTAAAACAAGGTTATGCACAGTAAATAGCAACAGTACAGTACTATTGGCACAAACTGGAACCACAGTCATGTTAAATGCAGCAAAAAAAATGTCAAATCTGATTTATTCAGGGGACTTGAACAAGGAAGGGGCGTAATCAGGTTGATTTGCTTAAAGGCTATATTAATTAAACAGTTATGCATGCATTTAAGTCCCCACACAGTCACACATTCTGGGTACCCAGGTAGGAAAATGGTGGGCTAGCCAGGAATGTTGCAGCTGGTTGTAGCCCTGTGATGGAAGAAAGCAACATGCACAACACACACTACTTGTAATCCGGAGCCGGGGGGCTCAGTTCGTGAAAGAAAAAGCAACAAGACAATCAGATGACAACACTTTAGATTTAGCCGTTGTTGCAGGGAGCTGCCCTGATGTTTACTCACGATACCCAGTACTGGACACAGGCAGGATGAAATCGAGACTGCAGGCTGTTGAGCTGGAGTGCCCGGAGAAGCGGGGCCCACATGAATCATTGAGGCATCGTTCCTGTTCAAGTGTTGAGCAGGGGACTGATCCACAGGCAGGTCTCTCATCGATGGCGTTCTCTGTGCAGCGGGTAGTCGGGCTGGGCCAGTGTGGCAAGGCCCAGGCCCAATGGAGGTGATTTTGGATTCAGTCTGTGAGGCTGGTTGCGGCTTCCAGCAAGCAGAATACAGTTCAAACCACAGTGGGGAACCAAACTGCGACCCACTAGCAGCACACAGCACATTTACACGTAAGGAAATTCTAATGCAGCTTCCAGCAAGTAGAATACAATTCAAACCACAGTGGGAAACCAGATCATGACCCACTATAAGCACACAACACATTCACATGTAAGGAAATTCCACTGTACCAAGCAAAAGGCTCTCTGGTCGCAATTACAGAGTCTCTGCACAATCCGGGAGTTCAGAGGTGGCTGGAAGTTCAGACAGGCCGATCGCATTCTGCAGATCTTCGATCTTCTTCAGGTAGGAGCCTGGTCACAATTCAGTGGCTTACTTCGCTCTCCAAGTTTGGATTCAGTCCGAAAAAGGCATACGTTCCCTCTCAGGGACAGCAAGCAGGCATGCAGGCCAAAACTCAGGCCTTTCCACAGTTCTCCCACATGAATCCACTATGGATTGCTGCTCAAACTACCTCGAGCTGTTACTTCTTCACTTCCCAACTTAGATCTAACTGAAACTGCAAGCAATTTGGGACTTCCCCAATATCCAAAACATAGAAACATAGAAACATAGAAGTTGACGGCAGATAAGGACCGCAAGGCCCATCCAGTCTGCCCATTTCTTTTTCTACCTTATAAATGTGCCATCGGCCTTTGCTCTGTCAGTGACCTATCTATTCATAGTCATTTGTATTGCTCCCTTATGCCTATCCCATGCCTGTTTGAAGCCCTGCACTGTATTCATAGCCACCACTTCTTGTGGTAAGCCATTCCATGCATCCACCACCTCTTTCTGTGAAAAGAATTCTCACATTCCCCTTAATCGGCCTCCTCTAATCTCATGCTGTGTCTCTTGTCCTGCTATTTTTCTTATATTTAAACATGTTAGACTCTTTCACCTTGTTTATGCCCTTAAGGTGTTTGAATGCCTCGATCATATCACCTCTCTCCTCCTTTGCTCAAGGGTATACATATTGAGCTCAGTTAATCTGTCCTCATATGTCTTCTGATGCAGTCCTGCACCATTTTGTTGCCTCTCTGGACTGCCTCAATTTGGTTAATGTCCTTGTGAAGGTGTGGCCTCCAATACTGCACGCAGTACTCCAGATGGGGCCTAACCAATGTCTTGTACAGAGGGATTATTACCTCCCTCTACGACTTGTGATACCCTACTAATACACCCTAACACCCCTAGCCTTACCTACTGCTTTAGAGGTCTGCTTGGATGATTTTAGGTCATCAGTGATGATGATGCCCAAGTCTCTTTCTTCCTTTGTGACTGCTAGCAACTCCTCCCAGCCTATAAGTGGCTTCAGGGTTTCTCTTCCCTATGTGCATGATTTTGCACTTCTTTGCATTAAATCCCAGTTGCCCTCTTCTGACCATTCTGCTAGTTTATCCAGATCTCTTCTCATTCTGCCCACCCCATCTGGCTCATCTACTCTGTTGCAGATCTTGGTGTCATCTGCAAACAGACAAGCCTTACCCTCAGTCCATCTGCAAGGTCACTAATGAAGATGTTGAATAGGACTGGCCCCAGGACTGATCCCTGAGGTACCCCACTTGTGACTTGCATCTCTTCTGACTGTATACCATTTACCACCACTCTCTGTTTTCTGCCAGTCAACCAGTTTGCCACCCAGTTGACCAACTTCTGACCCACCCCGAGCCTACCCAGCTTATTTATCAATCTTCTATGTGGAACAGTGTCAAAAGCTTTGCTGAAGTCAAGGTAGGCGACATCAACTGCTCCCCTTGGTCCACCACTCTGGTACCAGTCAAAGAAATCTATGAGATTAGTTTGACAGGACCTTCCTTTGTAAACCCATGCTGTCTTGGATCCTGTGCCCTATGGATTCCAGGTGTTGCACTATCCTTTCCTTAAGGAGTGCCTCCATAATCTTGCCCACTACTGAGGTAAGACTGACTGGTCTGTAGTTCCTCGCCTCCTCCCCTGCTACCACTCTTGTGGAGCGGGATCACATGAGCCCTTCTCCAGTCTTCTGGGACCTCTCCTGTGCTCAGAGACTCACTAAACAATTCTGCTAATGGCTCTGCTAGTTCCTCCTTTAGCTCCTTAAGTACCCTGGGATGTATGCCATCAGGTCCCATTGCCTTATCCACTCTGAGCTAGCAAGCTCTTGTAGGACCCTTTCTTTTGTGAAGGGAGTAGTGCTCACCTCCCTCCCCTGTGTCCATGATGCTGAGCTGTGGGCCCTGCCCTACCTTCTCTTCAGTAAATACTGAGCAAAAGAATCTATTTAGGATAGATGCCTTTACAGGGTCCTCCTCCTCACATGCTCCCTTTGTCCATTAAACTTCTTAATACCCCTCTGGACTTTCTCATTTCACTAATGTATCTATAGAAAGTCTTGTCACCTTCTTTTACTGTTCGTGCTAGTGTTTCTCAGTTTGGGACTTTGCCTGCCTTACTGCCTTACCTGCTTCCCTTAGGCAGTTTGGTATGCCTCCTATCTTCATCCTGCTGTGTTCCTTTATATTTCCTGAAGGCCAGCCTTTTGGCTCTGACCTTTTCTGCTACTGTATTTGAGAACCAAGTGGTTTCCTTCTTCTTTGCACTTCCTTTTCTGTCTAACACAATGGGATGTTGCTTCAAGTATTGCATCTTAATGCTTGCCCACTTTGCCTGTACCCCCTCACCTGTGTTTCTTTTTGCCAGGGCTAGCTTAACTCTGTTGGCCATCTTATCAAAGTCAGCTCCTCTGAAGTCCCATATGTTTGCCTTGGAATGGGATGATTTAGATGTAGTAGCCAAATTGAACCATACCATGTGATGGTCACTGGCCCCCAGGTGACCTTCTACCTGGAGATCTGTGATCCCTTCTTTGTTAGGTTCGGTTACATAGAAACATAGAATTTGACGGCAGATAAGGATCGCTTGGCCCACCTAGTCTGCCCATTTTCCTACCTAACAGATAAGCTGCAGATCCTAGTTAACCAACATTCTGCTTAAAGTTGGACCAGCATAACATTCTGTGGTGATTTGCTATGCAGCCCATGATGCTTTGCATTGTGGGGGCATGTGTGATTTTGTATCAACAGCTTACTTCCTTCTACCCCCCACTAGGACTGCCTTATGCCTTTCCCATGCATTCTTGAAGTCCCCCACTGTTCTTGACTCCACAACCCTCTCAGTGAAAAAATACTTCCTCACATTACCTCTGAGCCGTCTGCCCTCTATCTTCAAATTGTGCCCCCTTGTTCTTGCACATCTCTTTTCTGGAAGATGCTACCTCTTGGACTTTGTTAATTCCCTTGAGGTACTTGAAAGTTTCTATCATGTCCCTCTCTCCCTTCTTTCCTCAAGGGTATACATATTAAGCTCCTTTAGTCTTTCTTTGTATGTCTTCGTTGCGGAAGCCCTGCACCATTTTGGATTGCCCTCCTCTGGACAGCCTCCACTCTGTCTATGTCTTTATGGAGATGGGGTCTCCAGAACTGAACACAGTACTCAGATGTGGTCTCACCAACTGTCTGTACAGAGGGATAACAACTTCCTGTTTTCTACTATTGATGCCTCTTCCTATGCATCCCAGTATCCCCCAGCCTTCCTTACTGCCTTCTCACATTGCTTGCCCACCTTTAGGTCATCTGATATAATTACCCCCCCGGTCCCTTTCTATTTTTACTGTTGTCAGTATCTCACCCCCCATTGTGTACACTTCCCCTGGGTTTTTGTTTCCCATGTGCATTACCTTGCACTTCTTTGCACTTTCGGTTGGCTGATTTGACTGTCAGTCACAACAAGGGCTCCCCCTCCAGGTTATTTTAGGCACAAAAAGCCCAAAAACTACAATTCCTACAAGTTTTGACCCCACCAAGCCCCTGTAGGAAAGCTCCATTTTAGAGTCCCAAATGTACTGATTGGCCCATTTCAGCAGTCCAGGACCAAGATGATGGCAACAAACAGAACTGTCCATGCTGCAAAGAAGGCAGGTTAGAAAAAAACGGCAATATTATTACTACTCTAACAAATGACCAGCAAACAAGCACATCTTCTAACAGAACTCCCTTTTAGATTAATTATGACTGCAATCCAGGCAGCTCTTAAAGAGACAGTACACAGAGGCTATATAGGCACTCTCTGGCAATCACATGTAAACTGCAAAAACGCCAAGACACCAGCCTGGCAGTAAGCATTTAGACAAGCTCAAGGAAGTCTTTTCGGGAACCCCCATTTGTAGTGAGGTTACACCTTTCCCTGCCTAGAGAAAACTTGGTGTCCGCGTCAAGCCTGTACCATCACAATATTAAAAATGCAATATAAACGAGACATATATATATCATTAGCTTGTTTCATTTCTGTAGCTTTCAATATACTTCACATTACTACATCCATATTGACAATATTTATGCATGTCTCATACAAGTAATAGTGATTCATTTACTAACTTCTTGTACATTAAACAATGTAAGAGGGGGTCCTTCCCTGTCAGCTAACTTGGGGCTGGATGGGGAAGGGGCACCATGGTAAGAGGGAAGAATAAGTAACCTGGAGTAGGCTGTTAAGTTCAGTCTGGGCAGTGAGCTTGGCGAAACATAAACCCCTTTGTGAACTATATTGAGAGGCAAATCCACTGGCCTCCCAGGGGAATCATAACTAAAGCATAGCACTGGCTTGACAGCTTGGCCAGTCTTTCTAGGGGGAGCGGCCACAGTCTCTGTACTTTCAGCACTAACTTTGGAGCTTTCGTCACTTGTGAGGGGTGCCTCTGCATGGATGGAAATGTCCAAACTTGGAGCACTGTCAGCTCCATGTTCTGTAGGCTCTGTTTCCACAACACTTTGCTCATTATCTTCTGATGGAGGCCCAGGTTGCTCATTTTGAGGAGGCTCTGGCACAATTAGGCTTTGCAGCACTGAAGGGGGGCTGTCAACATTCTCACATTGTTCTTCAAGTTCTGGTGTGTCACCAGAGAGACTCAGACTGTCATCCCCTTCTTCGGGCAATTCACACAGTTCCACAAAACACAGAGAACCCACAACCTCAGACGTAATACTTTGCAATTTACTTTCAGGGAGCATTGGCTCCAAGAACAAAGCTGGGGGGTTAGGCAGTCCAGAAGGCCCAGCTTCATCCCCATAATTAGTCATAGGGTTACCTTGAAAAAGCTGACTCAATTCATAGGGGGGTAATAGGCATTGTCACACTCACTTTCATCAGAGGTGGACTGACAATCACTATCATTCTGGGCCTGCTGTGGAGGAAACCTTAAATCTGTAACTACTAGGGTAGGTTGACTCTGTCTCTTTCTTGCAGCAGCATGAGTCACTGGCCCAGAGGAATCAGTCTCTGATGGTTCAGCCTCAATTATGACTTGGCCGATAGGTAGCAAGTGGTTATGGTGTATGGTCTTCACAGCTTTGAAGTTATTCTCTGGGCGCACCTTGTACACTGGTAAATCATTTAACTTTCCAACTACTACATGGGGAAGATGGTGCCACCTATCAGCAAGTTTGTGTTTGCCATGCAGTCCCAAATTGTGTAACAACACACGGTCTCCAGGCCGAAGCTCTTGAGCCTTTACTTTTTTATCATACCTCTCTTTTTTGGTGAGATTTCTTTTGGTGGCCATTGTCTGGGCCAGTTGATAGGCATGGTAAAATTGAGCTTTCGGTTTCTGTACATACTGTAGGTAACTTTCGGCTTGGACCCCATCTGGAGAGACCCCAAAAGCAGACATCAACTGGCAGTCGGGCATCCCTCCCGAACATGAGGCGGTAGGGGGGAAAACCAGTAGCGTCGTTATTTGTGCAATTGTATGCATGGACCAAGGTCTAATCTGCTGGCTCCACTTAGGCTTGTCTTTGGGATGGAGGGTGCCCATCATGTCTAGAAGGGTGCGGTTATAATGTTCTGGTTAAGGGTCCCCCTGTGGGTAATAAGGGGTGGTTGTGGACTTCTGCACCCCCCATAGAGAGAGCATTTCTTTGATTACCAGACTTTCAAAATCTCTGCCTTGGTCAGAGTGGATCCGCTAAGGGACGCCATACTGGACAAAAAAATGTTCCACTAGCACCTTGGTCTCGGTAGAGGCCTTTTGATCTTTAGTTGGAAAAGCTTGAGCATGCCGTGTGAAACGATCCGTAACCACTAACACATTGCCAATATTCTGCTGATCAGGTTCTAAACACAAAAAGTATATGCAGACCAGTTCCATGGGGGTGCTGGTAGTAATATTGACAAGGGGGGGGCAGCTCTCTGAGGCAGGGCTTTCCTTTGCAGACAATGACTGCAGGTCTTTACATGGTGCTCAACATTGGCCCCCATCTTGGGTCAGTAGAATCAAAATCGTACCAAGTCGAGAGTTCTGTCAATACCAAGGTGTCAAATCTTTAAAGGCCATGGGCAGGACCAATTGCTGCCTGTCTACTTGACTGCCATGATCCACTGTCTCTCTGTACAACAACTGATTGAGTAGCTTCAACCTGGGGCCTTCTTTAAACAGTAGAGCAGTTCGTAAGTCAGGGGAACGCAACTTGGACACATCTTTCCTCGCACGCAGGGCATGAAGTGCAGGCTGAATCATAGGATCTTGGGATTGAGCCCACTGAATGCTGTCATTGTCAAACTGAGGTAGTGCACTAATATCTAGAGCAGAAAAATGGCAATAGGCAGCCGGTATGCAGGTATCAGGAGAGCCCAAGCAATCTACTAAACAGTCCGCTGTGTCCGCAGACATCTGTTCATCTCGGTCAAATTTTTGGCACAAGGTTTGGATGTCAGGTTGAGACAGCCTGACCCACTCACTCTTGGAAACTGGCCTTCGTGACATGGTGTCAGCATCAATATGGTTCAGTCCTGGCCTGTATTCAACAGCATGATCATAGGTTGTTAAGGTGGAAAGCCACTGGTGCCCAGTGGCGTCTAACTTAACTGAAGTCTGTACATGGGTTAACGGGTTATTGTTGGCCTTCACCAATATCTTTGCCCCATAGAGGTATTCATGAAACTGGTCGACTATGGCCGATTTTAGCGCAAGGAACTCCAGCTTGTGCACAGGGTAGTTTCACTCCAACAGGGTCAAGCTCTTACTGATGAAGGCCACTGGTCTCAAACCATCCTCATGGGCTTGATACAGCAGAGCTCCTAGACCCTGCAGACTGGCATCTGTATGCAGCACATAGGGCTTAGTGGGTCAGCATAGGCGAGGATGGGGGTGTGGGTGAGCGGGTAATTACCGCCCCATCTCCCTCCTTCCCATTCTGGCCAAGCTGCAGGAACATCTTGTTCTCGCCCAACTCTCCTCTTACCTAGATGCATTCTCCTTCTTTACCCCCTACCAGTCTGGGTTTCGCAAATTGCACTCCACTATCACCTCCCTACTAAGAATCACAGATGCCATCCTCACCGGGATGGATAAAGGGCACATCACCTTGGCCATTTTCATCGACCTGGCCAAGGCCTTTGATACTGTCTCCCACTCCCTGCTACTAACCAAATTAAAAGGCGCCGGACTCTCTGGTCCTGCCACCAGATGGTTTCATTCATACCTTGTAGGCAGACACCAATCTGTAAAAATTGGCCTGCACACCTCTAACCCCCTGCCAGTCTCTACTGGAGTCCCCCAAGACTCAGTCCTGGGCCTGTTACTTTTCTCTGTTTTCTTAAATGATCTCCCATTGGCCTGCCCATGCACATCCATCCACACGTATGTGGACAACACTGAACTGTATGCCACAGACCTCTCCACCACTGAAGTGTCTACTGCACTCCAACAGGACTTCAACACTGTTCAGCATTGGTTCTGCTCCAACCAATTGATCCTAAACACCAAGAAAGCGTCTCGCTAACTTGCAGCTCACAGGCAAGACTCTCCCATCTTGCGGCTCATCCCACATACCAAACCATGGATGGGACCCCCCTAGAGGCATGTACCTCCTTCAGGTACCTAGGGGTCTGGCTCGACCATCACCTTGACTTCTCCACACACATTGAATCAATTCACAAGAAACTACACTCTAAACCTGGTGCCTTATATCGCAACAAGGGATGCATCCCCACTTCGTCCAGAAAGGAAATTATTCAAAAGATGATTCTTCCATTACTTGACTATGGAGACGTAGTTTATGGCTCGGGGCCCCCCCCCCACACCAGTCTGGACACACTCTTCCATTCCTTCTGCCGCTTCATCCTGGACTGTCCACAAAAGACTCACCACTGCAGCCTCTATAGCTCCCTAGCCCTACCCTCACTCCAGGCCCGCAGACAGGTCCACTGCACCAGGGTCATAGCTAAATACTGGACTCAGTCCCTTCCCCCATACCTCAAATCTGCCCTCTCAACACAGCCATCATCAGCCTACTCCCTTAGGAGCACTGATTCCAGGCTCCTTCATGCCCCATTTATGGGATCCTCCAAAGGCCAAGCTGCCTTCAAATACTGGATGCCCAAAATTTGGAACACTTTGCCTACTGACATTAGACATACCAAAAACTCTCAGAGTCTCAACTCCCTCCTCTATGCCCATTTCTCCACCAGTTGTGCATGCACCTAGTGCTGCACGTCACCCGATCCACCCAAGCCACACACACACTCTAACCACCTGGCCTCTCAATTGGAACCTTGGTTGTCACTGCACTTACAGCTTCTGGATGACTGCCCTCTATACAAGGGACATGGTACGGATTTCCTCCCAGCTCTGTTCCGTCACTCAGGCTATGATCCCACCCCTTACTTGATTAGTTCTGTCTACTAAGGCCGTTATCCCTCTCAGCCTAGCAACTAACTGAATTCACTCTATAGAATGTATGTATGCTAATTGTATGCTCTGTCAACACTGTTCTCCTCTCTTAACAAGTACTGTGGTCAAATGTAATGATCTGTAATTTGTTGCCTTTGTATGCACATTTTATATTCTGTGTCCCAGTCCCCTTACCCCCAGGACGCATCTGGAATTGAGTGGTAACCCACTCAGCATGCCCTCCTGGTTAAACTCATAAATAAATAAATAAATATGACTTTGTGAAAGGCTGCTTCACATTTGGGTGTCCAGCGGGGCCCAAAAAGTTCACCTGTGTGGAAATACACTTTCTCTGGTTCTTTGATGGCCCCTTTTTTAGATTTATGGTTGGTAGGAGGGTAACCCTGGGTAAGATTCAAGAGCGGGTGAATCACCTTTGAATACTCTTTTATGAACCTGCGTTAGTAGCCACAGAGCCCAAGAAAACATTGTAGTTCTTTCAGATTATGAGGCTGGGGTCAAGTAGTCAGTGATTCAACTTTACTGAGATCAGTCTCTATCCCTTCTGCAGATACTATGTGCCCTACATACTTCACAACGGTTTGAAAAAACTGGCACTTGTCAATGGACAACTTGAGGTTGAAGTCTTCCAATTAGTCTAGGACTTTAAACAGTCGGGTCTCATGCTTCTCTAATGTGTGCCCCAACACAGTGACATTGTGTAGGTACACTAGATATTCCAGCAAGTTCATATCTCCCACCGCACGTTCCATCAGTCACTGAAAGGTGGCCGAGGTGCTTGAAATCCCCTGTGGCATTCTCAGGAATTTGTAGAACCCCAAAGGACAGGAGAAGGCTGTTTTCTCATGGTCCTCTGGGGCCATCGGGATCTGGTAGTATCCACTGTGAAGATCCAATACCGGAAACCATTTGCTCCCATTCAAACGATCCAGGGCATCTTGTATACGGAGCATAGTGTATTAATCGGGGATGGTCCGCCAGTTCAGGATTCGATAATCAACACACATCCTTACCGACCCATTCTTCTTACGCATAACCACAATGGGAGAGGCATAAGGGCTCCTTGATTCTTGTATCACACCAGCTGTGAGCATTTCCTGCAGGTGTCTCCTCATATCATCCATGTCTGCTGGGGCGAGACTTTGGGATCTGTCTCGAAATGGCCAGTCATCAAGCAGGTGTATGTGATGCTCTGCACCCTGGACACACCCCACGTCTCATTCTTTTAATGAAAACACTTGGTCCTTCTGAGCAAGTTTCTTGCTAATTCTAGCCTTCCATTCAGCTGGCAATGGGGAGTCACCAAAGTCAAAGAAGTCCGGGGTCATTCTCTCCTTCTCGCCAGAGCACTTGTTGCTGGGCAATACGGCAGTGTCAGCACAGTGTACTGTAGCTAGAATTGCACCCTCTGTTCACCTGAATCTCCCGATCTGACACATTCTGAATCTGGACCATCACTCATCGTGCATAGGCATGGGCACGAGCAAGCAAGATGCTGGGTTTAACCAATAATCCCTCTGGCAACTTTCCATCTCCTGGTGCATCCAACATTAATATTTTGTTCTTTACGTTTCTCTTTAGGTGGACTTCTCCTTGGATTGTGCACTGGGCATTGGGGGCCAATACCAAGGAGTCAGGTTCCTTTTTCCTCACTATCCCCACTGGCTCATCTGGGTCCACTTCATTGGATCTCTGTTGACAGTCATGAGCCCTTTTTGCTTAGACTGGAATTCTAAGGGCCCATCCAGTCAGCTGCCCTTGTTTCTCATGGCAGAGTTGTGTTAGTCCCCCAAACATGTGCGTGTTTGTTTCAATTAACAGGGGAACCCCATCATACAGTCTGGTGGGGAGACACACTAAGGCCAGTGTCTCTACTTGCTCCTCTAGCCAGTGACAGTTTTGGGAAAGAACAACCAAGGTGGGCATATCCTAAATATGGATAAGACTTGTCGCTCAGCCCCCACACATGTAGGCCTTCAAGGGATTGTAAGGGCACATCAGATAAGTGTTTGTCATACCAGTCCTGAAACACAGTGGTCACTTGCAACCCACTGTCAATCACAGTCCGAGAGAATATCATTCCAGCCACATTAGTCTCCATTGAAGGGCCCACTATCTTGGACCAGTCTGGAGGCGACAGTAGTAGGGGCTGGTATAGGCGACTAGCCACAAAGATTGGGTTAGGATTTCCTGAGCCTTCCTGCAGGTCATTTCCTGGACCCCTCAGCCATGGTTTTACTTTCTGGAGCTCCCCTTGAAGTCTGTTTACAATCTTATCTAAGTCTTTTGGGGACCGGCATTCTTTCTTCATATGTCCCTCCTTCCCACAGTTATGACAGAGTATGCTTTCTAGAGTCTGGCGTGGCCAAGGCATCACATTGGGGGCTGAGGCAGGGGTACCACCAACAGAAAATCGTGATTCAACCTCTGACTGGTGTGTGGTGAGTATGGGGAGATGCCTCAGTAATTCCCTCACTTCCATAGTCAATTCATCAGTCTTTGAGCTGCTGTCAACAGGGGATGCCTGGGAGTGCACCCCCACCCCCATAGCGGACATGCTCTGAGAGGGTTTTGGGCCCATTATATCTCTGGAATGGGCTTGTGAACAGTAGCCCTCATTTCTCCGGACCTCTCTGAGATCTCACTTGGCCAGGGCGGCGTCCTTGCTAGCCTCCCAAATGTTCAGCTGGCACTGTATTTCACCCCTGAGCATCACTCGCATGTGTATCCTCGGCCATCTGAACAGCAGCAACAGCAGATACAGGAGGGGCCCCTCCACGTGGCTGCCTCCTCTCAATGCTTCTTATTTTCTTCATCAGTCCATCATAGGTAGGAGGCGCATCCAACCGAGTAGCAAGGCATAGTTGGAGCAGCAATAATTCAGAGAATGGGGCTGACTTGAGAAGTTGGTCCAACCTATTCGATCTAACTTAGCTGGGGCCATTGCCACCTTTCTTTAAAGCATTCCTGTACCGCTTCGTCTCGAGGCACATACGGATAAGGCTCCCCTGGGTATTGCTGAGTATTTTGACCCTACCCACAGGTCCTCATCTGAATCGGGACTCCCATACACATTTTCCAATGCATTCAAAAAATCTTGAGCAGTTGCTTCTGGATTACTAGCCTGTGTAATGTGGATAGTAAGTTGGGTGGGGCCTCTGAGGCTTTTAACCACCCTTCTCCTCTTCTCTGATTTGGGGCATTGCCATTCTCGGATTTGAGGGGCAACATAGTCTATCCAAGTCTCCCAATTGTCCTCCCCCAGGGTGTGGGGAGGGTGCCTGAAAACATCCTCAGCCGGCGATACGAGTCATGACTAATGGTGGGTACAGATATAGGGGCCAGCATTGGCATGGGCACAGAAGGTGGGGCAGTACAGGTGCTGGAGAGGAGGGATGTTGGGAAGAACACCCCCAGGTGGCAGGAATAGTTTCTTAAAGTCCTCTACGGGTTTCCATTCCTCCAGCAACAGCTTAGCAAATTTCTCCTCAAAGTCTCAGATAATGGTGGGAGTCTCATCCTCCCCAGGGTCTTTTACTGTCTTTTGTTATCACTCCAGGTGGCTAGGGACCTCCTTCTGAGGCAACAGTCTGTGGCACTTTAGAGCTGTCCACATGGTCACTGGACTCTACTAAGGCTATGCAAGTTTGGGCGATCAAATCAGCCTGTCGACCCACCACCACAGGGCTTTTAAACATTCAACTTGAGAGTGCTCTCTACAGTGTCCTTACTAGCTACCTAGGGAATATCCAGTATAAGCAGAGCATTTTGGGGTCAGTCTTCTGCAGTACACCACCCCACCAACTGGTGTGCAGCCATTTCACTGGGGGTAGTCATATAATCTTTAACAATAATTTATAATTTTGGCCACTGAAGGCACAAAATCCCGCAGTGAGCCTCAAGATGTAACCCCTAGGTGGCGCTATCTGAAGGCTCACTACCCTGCCTGCTTGTGACTGGTAGCAGGTTAAGGGCCTGAGGTTCTAAGCAAGCCTCCACCGGAGGTCCAGGGCTGGTAGTGGTCAAACTAACCTGGGCACAGCCTCTGGGACACTGTAACTCCCCTACTTCCCTTCTAGTGGCCTGAGCAATATATGATAATCACCTTCACGGTACCTCTTGTACACCATACCAGTACCCACACTGTTTGCACTTAGCACCAGGCTGGTTCCTCTGGCTCGACCCTAGGGACCCCCTGTAAAACAAGGTTATGCACAGTAAATAGCAACAGTACAGTACTCTTGGCACAAACTGGAACCACAGTCATGTTAAATGCAGCAAAAAAAAGTCAGATCTGATTTATTCAGGGGACTTGAACAAGGAAGGGGCATAATCAGGTTGATTGGCTTAAAGGGTATATTAATCAAACAGTTATGCATGCACTTTAAGTCCCCACACAGTCACGCACTCTAGGTACTCAGGTAGGAAAATGGTGGGCTAGCCAGGAACGGTGAAGCTGGTTGGGGCCCTGTGATGGAAGAAAGTAACATACACAACACACACTACTTGTAATCCAGAGCCAGGGGGCTCAGTTCGTGAAAGAAAAAGCAACAAGACAATCAGATGACAACACTTTAGATTTAGCCGTTGTTGCAGGGAGCTGCCCTGATGTTTACTCACGATACCCAATACTGGACACAGGCAGGATGAGGAAAATCAAGACTGCAGGTTGTTGACATGGTACCTGGAGAAGCGGGGCCACATGAATCATGTCGAGGCATTGTTTCTGATTCAAGTGTTGAACAGGGGGCTGATCCCCAGGCAGGTCTCTCGTTGATGGCATTCTCTGTACAGCGGGTAGTCGGGCTGGGCCAGTGTGGCAAGGCCCAGGCCCAATGGAGATGATTTTGGATTCAGTCCGTGGGGCTGGATGCGTTTCCAGCAAGCAGAATACAGTTCAGACCATAGTGGGGAACGAAATTGCGACCCACTAGCAGCACACAGCACATTTACATGTAAGGAAATTCCAATGCAGCTTCCAGCAAGCAGACTACAATTCAAACCACAGTGGGGAACCAAATCACGACCCACTATAAGCACACAACTACATTCATATATGTAAGGAAATTCCACTGTACTAGTGCAAAGGCTCTCCGGTCATATTACAGAGTCTCTGCAATCCGGGAGTTCAGAGGTGGCTGGAAGTCCAGACAGCCGATCGCGTTCAGCAAATCTTCGGTCTTCTCAGGTAGGAGCCTGGTCACATTCAGTGGTTTTAATTTGCTCTCCAAGTTGATTCAGTCCAAAAAGGCACAGAAGTTCCTCTCAGGGACAGCAGGCAGGCAGGCATGCAGGCCAAAACTCGGAGCCTTTCCTCAGTTCTCCACGCGAATCCTATGGATTGCTGCTTGAATACTCACCATGCTGTTACTTCTTCACTTCCCAACTCAGGATCTAACTTGAAACTGCAGGCAGTTTGGGACTTCCCAAGATCCAAAAGGTCTGGATTTGGCTGATCTGTCTGTCAATCACAACAAGGACTCCCCTCCAGGTTATTTTGAAGTAAAAAGCCCAAAACTACAATTCCTACAAGTTTTGACCCCCACCAAGCCCTGTAGGCAGGCTCCATTTTAGAGTCCCAAATGCTACTTGATTGGCCCATTTCAACAGTCCAGGACCAAGATGATGGAACAAACAGAGCTGTCCATGCTGCAAAGAAGCAGGTTAGAACAAACTGCAGTATTATTACTACTCTAAACAAGCATTTGTCAATGCCGAATGTTTGCTTGCTGGCATTGGTATTGGTAGTGTAGAAGTTACAGAGCTGCATAATAGGAATGGCAGCGAAGTACTGAACTGAAGCCAACCCCACCACCACCACCCTACAGTGTGACAGGCATTGGGGTGTGCCTTTGGGTCATCAGGCATAACGACCAGGCCATTTCACCACACCCCACCCTGCAGACACTGACAAGTGTCACAGTGTGCCTTGGGGTCTTTGGCCCTTATGCGCACCCCATTCCATCAGGAAATATGGTGAGATGGGTGTGGTATAGGAGAATGGGGTAACGTTTGGGCCCGAAGAGTCCGAGGCACACCTTGATGCCTCTCACTGGCTGCAGGATGTGGGTGGGGGTGGAATGGAATGGTATGAGCATTACAGGCAAGAATCCCAAGTCACACCCCTGATGCCTGTCATTCTCTACAGGGTAGGGCATTATGGTCGGAAACCTTAACGCCTTAGGCATGCGTTGGTATTTCACTCCAAATTTTCAACATGGTTTTTTGTGACCCCACCTCATGAACAGTGGCAATATCAGTTTGTTAGCGAAAACTGCTTTTGCACAGTGACTACGCATTTGGCACCACAGGTGCAAGAACACATTCGAATAGGATGTGAAAATGACAGCGTACTGTTCATGGGGAGGTGTAAAAAATGGCAATGTTGAAAATCTGGTGTGAAAATCTTAAAAAAACTGGTGAAGTCACGAGCGTGCATAGAAACTGTGCAACGCACACCCATAATGTAACTAGTTTGGGGATTTTTTTACAGCAGATTGTTAACACAGGCATTTTGGGACCTCCGATCATGAACAGTGTCAGTGTGATTTTCTTTATCTGTCCCGAACAATGATTTCCCACAGCGACCACGCATTTCTGCGCTGAAAGTGTGAAAGCACATTTCGGCCATGTTGTGGAAAATGAGAGCCGTACAGTTCATAAGGAGGTGTGGAAAAATGCCACTGGTGAAAATCTGGACTGAAAATATTACAAATTCATGAACTTACGAGGGTGCGTGGAAACTGCGCAATACTCACTCGTAACACAGTCATTTTATGGAGTTTTGTCACCAAATTTTCAACATAGCCATTTTAAGACCTCTGCTCGTGACCAGTGTCACTGTGATTTTCTAATCTGTCCCAAACATTGTTTTCGCACACCAACTGTACCATTGTGCGCTACATGTGCGGAAACAAATTTTGGGCGAGATGTGAAAAATGGTAGCTGTACTGCTCATAAGGAAGTGCGGTAAAATGACACTGTTGAAAATCTGGTGTGCAAATATTACAAATTCGCAAACTTGCCAGTGTGCGTAGGAACTGCGCAACGTGCGCACCTAAAACAGTCATTTTTGGGAATTTATACACCAAATTTTAAACATAGCCATTTTAACACCTCTGCTCATGACCAGTGTCACTGTGATTTTCTTAATGTGTCATACATTGATTTACTTTACCTGTCATGTATGCGCTACATAGGCGGAAACTACGTTATGGGCAGAGATGTGAAAAATGACAGCTATACAGCTCATAGGAGGTGTGGTAAAATGGCAATGTTGAAAATCTGGAGTGAAAATATTGAAATTTTGAACTTACAAGCGTGCATTAGGAACTCTGCAACGCATGCTCATAAAACAGTCATTTTTAAGAATTTTTTCACCAAATTTTCAACATAGCCATTTTAAGACCTCTGCTCATAAACAGTGTCACTGTGATTTTCTTAATTTGTCCCATACATTGATTTCGCACACCGACTGCGCCATTATGCGCTACATGGGTGGAAACACTTTTGGGTCAGATGTGAAAAATGACAGCTGTACTGCTCATAAGAAGGTGTGGTAAAATGGCAATGTTGAAAATCTGGAGTGAAATATTGAAAATTCATAAACTTATGGCGTGCGTGGGAACTACTTAGCACTTTCATCAAAAAACAGTCATTTTGGAATTTTTACACCAAATTTTCAAAATAGGCTTGAGAGCCCACCTTATGAACACTGGCAGTGTCATTTTGTTAATCAGTCCTGAAAGGTGATTTCACACAGTGACTGAGAAATCACCCTTCGGGCTCGAATAACGCCATGACAGTGAAAGCACTCATGAGAAGGGGTCCCAAAAACCCTATGTTGAAAATTTGGTGCAAAAATTTCAAAAAATGCCCGAGATATGCAATAAAGTTGAAAAAAACCTATCTATTACATTATACAGCTTACCGCATTTCCTCAGTTGCGCGGTGGGTGCGGGTGGGGGCAGGAGACTGCGAGGGACAGTTTTGTTATTTACAGTTTTTTAATGATTAAGACAGCGCGGATGTGGGCTCCCAGTGTGGCAGCTGGAAAGGATGTTTTGGGGGCTGGAGCCGGCGGATTGGGCACCCCGTCGGCCATAGGGCTAGTGCCACGCTGGGTGGGCTCCAGGCGTGGCAGCTAGGCTGTTTGGGGGCTGGAGCCAAGGATTGGGCACCCCGTCGGCCAGCTACCGTGTGCCACGCTGGGGTGGGCTCCCAGTGTGGCAGCTGTAACCTGTTTTGGAGGGCTGGGCCGACAGGGATTGGGCACCGTCGGCTATGCTGTATGTGCATGGAGGGTAGTAAGCATGCAATATGCATGCATGGGCGTTGAGGGGAGCTCTGCTCACTGAAGCGGAGCTCTCCTTTCAACTGTATGCCACTGCATTTTCAGCTGTCATAGACAGCTGGAGCAGTGATTGGCAAACTGCGACCGCGCCTGCAAACACATTGACTGAATTGGAAGAGGCTGACACACCTCTGGAAAACTCGGATGATGGCACTATGTTTCTTGCACATGCGTGCAAGTCTTTCGGATGAGACGTTAAACCGAGGTCCCATCTGCCTGGATTGGTGGTAGTTCAGGTGGATGTTAAAGATCCCATGGCACTTATCGAAAAGAGTAGGGGAGTTTTTATTGAAATGCACATAAGAAACTTCACAACTAAGAAAACAAATTACAGCATTCCATCACTGATCATTTCCTGTAAATAATCACAAGAGAATTTACACATTAGTACTCAACCTATAAACTGAATCTAATATCGAACAACATCTATTTATATTTAATGAAAATCTGGAACCCCTTCCACCATCTGTGAACCTTAGCCCCTGAGTAGTGCAATAAATCAGAATGATATACCGTCTTCATCATTCGCATAACTAAATAACTAAAAACTTGATATGACATCATTTTTTGATAAATTACCCATTGACATCGTGCTTGCCACAGGTAAAATCTTAAACAACTTAACAAAATGAAATAAGTTTCCAAGTGAAGAGTAGAAGCACCTTTATGAAGAACCCCTAATACTAAGGTATTATAATCCATTTCCCCCAACCAACTCATATGCCATTGTCCTGCAAGAAAAATCCAAAGTGATTTTGAATATGAACAGGTTAACAGAAAATGAGTCAAAGTTTCTTCCACATTCACACAGGCTAAATAAGGACAATTCCGTTGTTCTAAGTTTTTATGTTTTGTATTCCCACGAACATTCAATCTGCCGTAAACAGTCAGCCATGATATCTCCCATATTGTAGTTGGCATTCGTGTATTGTTCAATTGTTTCAAAACCTGACCATTCAATGAAGAGGGGCAATTCTTAAAACAAGGTTCTGTGGGGTACAGCCGGGCCATCAGTGTAGAACAAAACTTTTTCCTACTGGCATGAAGAATTTCACCACGGTGATTTTCCATTTAAAAGTTTCTGACGGCCGGCTAAAATATTCAGGTACCAATCTCGAATGAAGTTTAGAGCCACATCCACCCAGGCTGCAAAATAATTTCCAAGGACCAAGTGCAACATCCCCATAAGGCTATTTAGTTTACTGAAATTCCATACAAAACTGTATGGTAAAAATAAAGAATAAAAGAAAACAATAGGTTCAATCATTCCTAACCCCCATTTCCTTTACTTAAATAAGTATAACATCTTTTACCGGATTAAGCCCATTGCCCCATAACATCCGAAGAACATTCCATAAATTTTGGTTTCTAATACTAAGGAAGAGGAAAATACAAGCCACATACTGTAATTATGAACTATGAAGCATTTTAAAATCTGTATCCTTTTAAGTTTTGATAATTTCCATGCCTGCCATCTTTTGACTTTAAACAAGGTACGCTCTATAGCTTTTCCCAGTTAACCAGAGCTACATTTGGCACTCCAAAAATAATACCTAAAATATTTATTGGAGCATTTGAAAAGGACCTTGGATATTTGACATGAAGAAATCCCCCAATCACCAACCAATAACCCCTTACATTTGGCAAGGTTAAGCTTAGCATTTGAAACGCCTGCATATTGCTCAACTGTTTGTAAAAAGCAAGGGATCTGATTTTGATCCAAAAAAACCCCACAAATATCATCTGCATAAGCTAAGACCGACAATCTAGCCAAATCATTCTGAAATAACAAATGTCCCGTATCCAATTTGCCTAATTGTTGTAACAGGGGATCAATGGAGAAAAGATACAGCAAAGGGCTGAGTGGACAGCCCTGTCGTACTCCGGTTAAAATCTCAAACCCTTCTGTAATTTGTCCTCTAAGAAAAACTTTAACATAGACATGTGAATAAAGCATTTCAATATAGCTAATAAATTTTATAGGAACGCCATACTTGGCCAAGGCCATAAAGAGAAACTTCCGGTCAATCTGATTAGCTTTTTCTGGTCAATGAAGCTACATCATTGATGCTTTGTAAAGATACCAATTCAATAAATCTCTAGTTAATATTAAGCGTCCTGTATTTTCCTCCCAGGCATACCACAGAATTGGTGATTTGACAGAATCAAAGAAGCATAATTCTTAAGCCTGATATTAAGGATTTGTGCCAGAATCTTGTAATCAGTATTCAAGAGAATTATTGGTCTCCAATTGGCAATATTAGCTTTATTCCCGGTTTTAAATAAATAAACTAATAAACCTTCTGAAAAGGTGGAAGGAAACTCAAGTTCCTGAAAAAGCTAAATAAACAGTATATAATATCACTGATATTTTAAAATGAAGCATTTGTAAAATTGATTTGGCAACCCGTCCAATCCAGGAGAGGTTCCTATTTTAAGGCTTTTAATAGCTTCTTGGACTTCTGCCAAAGTAATGTTTTTAAACAGCATCAATGCCTCTTTGAAAAGAAGAAATCTCAATGTTTTGCATATAATCCTGAATATTGTCATCTGAGGGGGTCTATGGGCAATAGAGACTGATAGTGCCCTTTAATCAGGGATTCCATATCTTGTACTGTATCAAATTTATTACCATTAACATCTTGTAAATATTCTATCGTACTATTAGAATGCATTTTCTTACAGGCCTCGTAAGGTCCCCACCGCCTCTCTTAGTACCCAAAGAAAGCATTGCAGAAATTGTGGATGCTCTATCATATTGGTATTCTACCAGTTCCTTTTAATTATGGCAATCTGATTAGAAAAATCTTCCTTACTTAAATAAGACAGTGAATATAAATGCTGCAGTTGACCTCTGAGTGACAAATATTTCAAAACGTTTTATTTCCTAAGGATCTACCATGTGCACAAAACCAACTCCATTATGTCTCGTTTAGTATCCATCCACCAATCTCAATCTTGTCATAAAGACACAGTACAGAAATTCTAGCTGCTAATAAGGCCTCTATCCCAGATTTAACAATAGGGGATTCTAATAGGGACGCATTTAGTCTCCATCTATTTCTTTTCCTATTGTTTGGGGGAAAATCTGAAATAGTAAATTGCAATAAGGAATGATCCGAGAATTCACTAGGGATAATCTGGAAATAGCCTTTGTTCAGATTCTGGGAATGAAAAAGATGATCTATTGTAGTTTTGTAATTTTTCCTACTGTAAGTGAACCTACTGCCTTTATTGTAACTACTACAATTAATCAACTGGCAGTATCTACCACTGCTGATAACATGTGAGAATCACAATATATCTTCTTTCTTTTACTACCCACTGCTTGGTCTCTAACAATGTCACAGTTAAAGTCCCCCTAAAAGATGATATATGATGACACTAAATAAGGCTGTATGTATAAAAGCTCTACGAGCCGCCTTAGTTTGGGGGCATATACATTAATAAAGCAAAAGCACTAGATTGCCAAATACCATCCAACAAAACAAAGCGCCCTGGTATTAAATCAATCAGTTTAATTAACGAAAATTTATATGAACCAAAGAATACTCACCCTATCCACACTATCTGGCCCAAAGGACCAATAAGAAGGCCCCCAAATCCACTCCCTTTTAAATAGTAACAATTGCTCTCTAGAACACATCCAGGTCTCCTGGAAAAAGAAAATATCATAACTGGAACTGTGAATAAAGGAAAAAACTGCTCTTCTCTTAACCACATTTAATAGGCTATGAATGTTTAAAGACCCTATAACAAGAGAACCCATAGGTTATAAGGTTGAAGGGACACACAGTGAAAAGAACGGAAAACTATTTTTTCCGCTTTTTCTTTATCTTTATAATCCCCATATTCCATCTTGAAGGAGACCTGACTACTGCCAACAGACTGTGAATCAGCTTCACTCTGTTCCATGTCAGAACTCCCATCGGGAAGGAACAAGGTTGCATATGAGTTCCCACTTTCCTTAATGCCTGCCTCTTTTACCGTGCTTAAAGAGCAGCTTTGTTCTGTCTAGATGAATGTCTCCTAGCTGCAGGTTTAAATTCTATTTCCTTTGGGTCTAAATGATCCCCATAACAAGCAGGCGAAAGGAGTGGGTTCACTATGTCACTCTTGGCTTCACTGTCCTGTTTGGGTGAGGACTAGCTTCAGCCCAGCTATCGGTAGAGAAGGACAAGGTACAGGAGTACCATCTAAAACTGGCTTGGGATTGGATTAGAGGGAAACTACATTCTGAGGGGGGGTCAACCTTCCTTTCTAGTAATTCCTGTGCCTGTTGAATTAAAAGATCAGGGCTTGTACTTGGGGCCTTATTCCTGGCAGCCCAAGAACAGTCACCAAATACATGGCCCTCCTCCTCACACAAGTCGCACCTAGTGCCATTGATGCAATACAGGGCTATATGTCCTATACCCCCGCAATTATCACAACGGGCCTGATCACAGGAACTAGACAAATGTGTCCGAGCTCCACATTTATAGCAGGCTCTCGGCTGCCCTGCATAAAAGCATACTCCTCTATCCTTACCCAGCATAAAGGAATTAGGAATGTGTTCTAGCCCATTTTCCCCAACCCGCAGTTTAACTTTATATTTCCACCCCCCAGTCCAAAAGGATTCAGAATCCAACAAGGCCTCAGGTTTACTTAAAACTTCACATTTTTGTGATAACCAATATGTAATGTCATCGACATGGACCCCCTCATTCCGAAACATTACCATCACAAATCTAACAGAAGGCTTGGTCAGGGGATAACCAGAAAGGAGACCATAGGGGAAAATTTAACTAATTCATAACTCCCAGAAAAGCTCCAAAGCATGAGCAGTTCTGAAACTGACATCATAATTGTCTTCACCAGAAATATTTATCAGTGAAAAACATCTTTAGGGAAAATTGTAAAGAGTCTTTCAACAATCACGCCCCACAAACACACAGTCAGGCCTATCTGCTAAACCTCCCTTATAGCGGATACTGAACAGCATTTAAGCCTGGGCGCAGCTCTTTTAATGTTAGAAAACAATTCTGACAATAAGGCGGTTGATTAACTTTGGGGGTTGAGACTGAGCATTATGTTCTAAACTATTATCTCACAAGCCCTTCCCTTAGTAACCTCAGTTCCAGTAGCAGGGACTGGAACAACCCCTTTAATCACTGGCAGTTTTGGTGGATTTATGCCAGAAGGCTTCCATTCTGGAGATGCCTGTGAAAGACCTGTTGAATAATCCCAAGTGGGATCTGGAATCCAAGCACCTTGCTTGGCTTTCACCCATCCTGCTCCCTGCAAGGCCTGGGTAGTAGACCATGGTTCTACCACATTTGGCAGTTCTGAGGAGCCAGAGATAGAAATAGGAATAGTTACTGAAGTTTTAAACTGCTCCTGGGCAGATACAAAGTTAATCTTGGGTTTGGATCCGAAAGAAAAAGTAGTGACTCCTTCCTGTGTTGTTGGATCAGTTTGAAAAATGACATTGTCTTTAGAAGCAGTCCCATGCTTCTCAATTAATGCTGGTGCTTTAAACACAAACCCAGAATCTGTCATAATGGTGGAGGATTTAAATACAGCCTGATTCTCCCAACGTAGTGCCTTCCCTGATGCAAAATGCTCAGCACTACTTTTCTCATCCATGGCCACTGCTGACCAATCCAAAATTTCCCCAGGCTTTAAGCACACTTTCGGTGCTAAGACTGCCAGCCTGCTCGGGATCCACACTCAGGGGCATATGCAGCTGAATCAGAGGGCTGCCGACTTGCTTGCCGCTTGTTCCTCTCTCAGAATTCCTGCCATGCCATTACCCCTCGCTAGTCTCAAGTCTTTTTTAGAAGATAACTCCAAAAATGCTTTACCTTCGCAGACTCAGTGCAGGGTGACCAGATCCCAATCGCATTGCACCATTTGTTTCGTTGGCAGGAAGAACAGCTGCGAAATACCATCCAGCGTCTCCGGCGGTGCTGTACTGCACAAAGATCCTCCGTCGAAAGGAAAATTCTCCGCTTCTCCTCTACTTTGCCGAGCCATGCCACGACTTCGGGCCTCTAGACCAAGAAAACTAGGAGAGAGGCCCGCCTCCCTAATTTCAGCGACGTCCTGCTGCATCAGCAGTTCTCCCAAGTGGCCATTCTATCAACCTCAGGCTCCTCTACTGCTCAAGCAGCCAGACAGCCCATCAAAGAGTAGGGAATTTCCCGGTGTCCTGGCCAAATTTCCTCATTCACTAAAAAATACCACCAACAGCTTAATCTGGTTCAAGGTCAGTTGGCATTCATCTGTATCCCCCTTCCCCGGGTCGTGCCTGAAAACAGGCAGGATTTGTCTAGTGCACTTACCCGGTCAACAAAAGCTAAAAAAAAAAAACATAAAAATGATCAGCAAACAAGCACATCTTCTAACAGAGCTCTCTTTCAGATTAATTATGACTGCAATCCAGGCAGCTCTTAAATGGGCAGTACACAGAATCTATATAGGCACTCTCTGGCAATCACATTTAAACTGCAAAAACGCAGGGCACCAGCCTGGCCGTGAGCATTTAGACAAGCTCAAGGAAGACTTTTTGGGAACCTCCATTTGTAGTGGGGTTACACAGGAGAAACTAGCAAGCACTTCAGCATATAAACACGAGTACTGAAATGCTGGTTACTTGTCCCTGCACCTGATGAAGGAACCTGAGAGGTCTTGAAAGCTTGTGTAAAAATTCTTCAGTTAGTCTAATAAAAAGGTATTGCCACCAAAAAAAGTGTACTGAAAGCTCTGTGCGTCTTCTAATGGGCTATATGTGGCAGCTTTGAGATCCTGGAAGTGTTCAGGGCTGGCCTCAAAACAGCAGTCCCTTTATCAAGGATTACTGCACAGTCCCTTAGGCTGGGGCAAAAGTCCACAGAATATGACATAGCAAATAAGTAATTGTAAAAAAAATACCAGGAAATATTCAGCAGTTCCAAAAACCTGCAGTATATCGTGGTTTATTGACAGCAGTGTCATTCCCACAGAGAAGTCCTTGCCAAAACTTAACAGTGTGCAATCTTTATTGAAAAACAGCATAAAATGCATATTATAAAATGTGCAGGGCTATGAATATGCACTGCAGGCTAGTGAATCTTCCACTGCTGCAGCCCTGCTCTGATGTCCACTGCAAGGGATTCTGGTTTCTGGTTACAGCAAATGTCAGCTTGGAAGTCAGCAAAATTAGCCCTAATACAATCTACTATGCCGCAGTAAACAGTAAGTAAAAGAAATGTTTTTGCACTCAAAGTGAAAATTGAGACCAGCCCCAGACTCAAGTGTGGGATTCTTACTGCTGACCCTGTTTCCCTTTAAATTTGGACCCTATAAGTGATGTTGCTTCAAAGCTGTCACCACCCCGTGATGAACTGGTGGCATGCCACAAAGTACTGTACCTGTTTTCAGCATATGTGAGTTTGTATAAAGTCTTCATTTGCCATTTGATTGGATTGTGTGTGTATGCTGCATTCGGATGATGTTATGAATTTCTGGCTGTTGTTTGACCCCTTACTCACTGAGAGTGTGGCAGCATTTGTGCTTGCTGTGTCTTGAGCCTGATTCCCATATCCTGGGCTGGAGGAATCTGAGGTGCGCTACCACCTCAACATGCTCTGAACTGGGGGGAGGGCTTTTGTTCACCCCTCACCGCTGCTCGAGCTCCCCCTGTGATGTATATGGAGCAACCTTTACATTGTGCAAGACCATGAAACATGTTCCCTTCCTTGGGTGGCTCCAAAGAGAGGCATGGGGATTCAAGACCCCCTCTCAGACTCTACCTTTCATTAAACTGTTACATTCTGCTCCCTGTTCTGTACCCATACTGACCTTTTTTAAGAGCTGAGCCACCCCTGCTTTTTAGGTCAAGAGCATCACCTACCCCCACTTCCTGACGACCAGCATCAATATAAGGGGGGGGAGGGACTCATGTGGGAGAAACACCTGGGCCCATAAATGATGGCAAACTTGGCGCACACATCACCAGCCTCTGCACTGCCCCCACCTCCTCCTGCTCTCACTGTGTGAAAAGGTAATCCTGGTTGTCAGCTGTTGCAGCCAAAACCAGGCCCCACTGTATGTATATATGTGTGTGGAGGCTGGGCGTTTCACAAGATGCACAGCAGGCTGTTAATAATTTTGAAGGGACCTCCTGGGCACAGGGCTAGTACTACGATGGGCGATGTGGGGGGGTGCTGATTAAGAAGGCAATAACTAAGAGGCAGCCACTGGGGAATAGAAAGCTAATTGTAAAAAACAAATCTTCATAAAAGAATCTTTACCAGGCTGAAGCAGAGAGCAGGCAGAATACAAGGCGAGAGAACCCCCCAGGGTGCAAATTAATAAAGGAAGTAGGGTGGTACACATGAAGGGGGATGGGACCAGAGCATTAAAAAGAGATGGGGCAAGGAGGTAGGGCAAAAAAGTAAAAGTGTGTGTGTGTGTGTGTGTGTGTGTGTGGGGGTAACAAGTAGAGTGATAACAAACCTGAAAGGCCATGTGTGCGAAGGCTAGAAATCTGGGAAATAAGATTCCCGACCTAGAGGCCATCATGGCAGAGGCCGACCTGAATATTGTGGCTCTTACTGAGTCATGGTGTACTGAAAACCATGACTGGGACATGGCAACCTAAGCTATGCCCTGTTCAGGAAGGATGAGGTGGGAAGGGGGGGGTGCTTTATGGAAGGGAAAGCAAAAAAGTGATGGAGATACAGGGAATATTGGGGGGGGCAGAGGTACTGTGTATCACTCTGAGGACAGGGAATGGCACCAGTATTCACACTGGTGTGATTTTACAGCCCTCCACCACAGGGTGAGGAGTTAGATAAGGTACTGGTGCAGGCCAGTGGCAAGATGGCAGAAAAGGGGCAGGTGCTGCTGGTGGGGGACTTCAGTCTGCCAGATATAGATTGGTGCCTCCCAGCTATGGCTTCAGCTAGAAGCAGGGACATCCTGGATTCCCTGCAGGTGATGTTCCTCAGACAATTAGTCAGTGGGCCCACTCATGACGAAGCAATATTGGACCTGGTACTCACTACCAGGGACAGTGTTGCAGACGTCAAGGTGGGAGGCCAGCTGGAGACCAGTGATCACTCTACAGTGTGGTTCAGTATAAGGATGGCTGCAGAATATAATCACATGGGGAAGAGGGTCCCTGACTTCAGGAGGGCAGATTTTATAAAGCTGGGTGAATGCCTCAGGGATGACCTGGGAGGGGGGGAATGACCTGGGTAGGGTGGAAGAACAGTGGGCGAAATTAAAAGAGGGCGTAGTTAAGACAGCAAACCTCTACATCAAGCAAGTGAGCAAAAGCAAGAGGGAAAAAAGACCACTGTGGTTCTCAAAAGAGGTGGCGATAAAGGCTAAAAAAGTAGCATTCAGAAGGTGTAAGGAGATGCCGAGGGAGGAAGACAGGGATATCAGGGGAAAAAGAGGGAAGCAGGAAGGGCAGTAGGGAGCGTGAAGGTGCAAACCGAAAAGAGACTAGCTCAGGCAGTAAGGAAAGAGGAAGAGACATTTTTTAGGTAAGTGAAAAGAGGAAGACCAGGGGAGGGATTGTAAGGTTAAAAAGAGAAGGGGCAACTGTGCAGAGGGGGACCAGGAAAAGGCAGACATCCTGAACAAATACTTTTGTTCAGTGTTCATAGAGGAGGAAGAAGAAGGTGAAGGGCCACAAAAAAGTAGAAGGAGCATTGAAGGGAGGGAGGTAGTTACTAGTCCATTTTCAGAGGAGAGAGTCCTGAAGGGACTCACTAATCAGAAAGTGGACAAAGCATTGGATCCAGGGGTGCATCAAAGAGAGGAAGCTTAGGAAGGTACTGGCTGCACCTCTGTCAGCCATATTTAGCAGCTCATTGGAAACAGAGGAATGGAGGAGAGCGGATGTAGCCCCACTTCACCAAAGAGGTAGCAGGGAGAAGGCTGGCAGTGGCAATTATAGGCCAGTCAACCTGACATTGCTTATGGGAAAGTTAATAGAATCAGTGTTGAAGGAAAGGATTATGGAATATCTTGAATCTAATGGGTTACAAGACCCAAGGCAGCATGGATTCATGGGGTGGAGGTCATATCAAATGAATCTGACAGATTTCTTTGACTGTGTGACCAAAGAACTAGATCAGGGTAGAGTGGTGGATGTGACCTTCCTAGATTTCAGTAAGGCATTCGACACCATTCCACATGGGAGACTAGTAAGCAAGCTAGGTAACTTAAGAGTCAGTCCAAAGGTGGTAAACTGTATAAAAAACTGGTTAGGGTGTAGGTGACAGAAGGTGGTGGTTAACAGAGTTCACTCCAGGGAAGGGAGGGTGACCAGCTGGGTGCCTCAAGGATCAGTGCTGGGCTGGTCCTCTTTAATGTCTTTATTATTAACATTGCAGAGGTGCTGGAAGGGAAGGTCTGCCTCTTTGCAGATGACATCAAAATCTGAAATAGGGTGGACACTTGGGGAGGGGGCAGAAAAGATAAGCAGAGACCTGAGAAAACTCAAAGACTGGTCAAGGGTATGACAGCTGGGTCTCAATGCAAAAAACTGCAAAATGTTGCACTTAGGGTACAGAAACCTAGGGCAAAGTAAACACTGGGTGGTGGGGTGGTACTGATGACCACCAAGCAGGAAAGAGACCTGGGTGTGATCATATCAGATTATCTAAAGGTGGCCAGGCAGTGTGACATGCCAATTGGGAGGGCTAGGGGAATGCTTGGGTGCATAATGAGGGGTATCACCAGTAAAAAGAGGGAGGTGGTGTTGCCACTGTTTAGGTCACTGGTAAGACTCCACCTGGAGTACTGTGTCGAGCTCTGGAGACCGCATCTCTGTAAGGACATAGACAGCGTGGAGGTGGTCCAGAGGAAGGCAGGGTCTGCATCAGAAGCCCTATGAGGCGAGACTAAAAGACCTCAATATGTATGCCTTGGAAGGGGGGGTTATGACCTTCAAATACCTCACAGGAGTAAATAAGGTACAGGAGGAAAGTATTTTTGAGATAAAAAGGTGCTCAAAAAGAAGGGGGCATGCTAAGAAGCTAGGGGATAGATTCAAGAGAGATGTGTGGAAGTGCTTCACAGAAAGATTGGTGGATTCCTGAAACAGCCTTCCAGCAGAGGTGGTGGGAGCGAAAACAGGGCTAGGCATAAGGGAATCTTAGGGGGTATATAGAATGGGCTGGAGATCAAGTAGTGTCTGTGGTGATACTGTAGATATGGAAAAATGGGCAGAGCAGGTGGGCCAAGTGGTCCTTGTCTACTGTCAAATTGTGTGTTTCTATGTAACCTTTTTGTAAATAGTAATGTGTAGTTCTGGCCCGCATACTAAAGTAACCAACATACAGTCAGCTTATTGTGTTGGGAGGGCTTTGTCTCACACTGCTCCCACCTCTTGGGCGAGGTCTGGGAGCATGTGTGAGTGGGAAGGATATAAATGTTAGAATGTGAGGTATGCTGGTGCCAAGGACACTTCTGTGTCCTCATGAGAGAAACAGGAAAGCCAGAAAAATGGAGGAGGCTGGTTGGACAAATTGAGCTTGGCCTGTCCCAAGTCCAATGAGTAGCATTTTTGCCTCTTGAGGAGGGCTGCATACACCTCTGCCCCTCACTGCTGGTGACTGGATTGTGGAAGCCATCTGCCCAGGTGCTGAATGGTGGGGGGAACTCAGTGGTGGAATGTGCTACAGTGTCTTAGGGTCCACAGGAGTGCCTGAAGCACAGCTGTTCCTGCGCATGGGCAAAGGCACAGTCCATAACTAATATTACCATCTTATATAGGGAGCATTAGCATCTGGAATGTGACATAAAAGAGCATGCCTTTATATTTAGGGTAAAAAAACTAACATACAAAACAAAAAAAAGTGTGTGTTTGGGTTAACTGAACTGAATGGGTAACTGAAAAGTCATCTAGGTGTAAATCTCAGGTGACTGAAAGGACTTAACTGCTGTGAGGTTTAAATTACTTGTAGAAAGATCTGGTAAGTAGGGGAGGCTTAGCTTAGAAGGAAGCTACATTTAAAGACTGCCTTAGAAAGATTCTGCTAATAGCTTGGCAGAAGACACTAGGAGAAAGGACTGCTGTGTGACTGAACTTCTCTGCTGGGACTAAAGTAGAAGAACTTTTGTATTTGGACCTTTAATTTAGGGTTAAAAAACTAACATACAAAACAAAAAAAAAGTGTGTGTTTGGGTTAACTGAACTGAATGGGTAACTGAAAAGTCATCTAGGTGTAAATCTCAGGTGACTGAAAAGACTTAACTGCTGTGAGGTTTAAATTACTTGTAGAAAGATCTGGTAAGTAGGGGGAGTGGCTTAGCTAGAAGGAAGCTACATTTAAAGACTGCCTTAGAAAGATTCTGCTAATAGCTTGGCAGAAGACACTTAGAGAAAAGGACTGCTGTGTGAGTGAACTTTCTACTGGGACTATATTGCCTCCTTCCTCCACCCCCATCCAAAGCTAGTTCTATTTTATAGGCACAGGATTTGACTGACAACAGGAACTTCCTGTTTAGGGGCAGGAAGTGAGTGATCACAGAACCACCAAGGACCCACCCATCCTAGAAGGGCAAGAGTAGCCTCCTGCCCTCTAGCTGCTGGAGGTCTGCCTCTGAACAAGTCAAGTGGTCTACTGAGAAATATAGGATATTCTTGTCTCAGAACAGGACAATCAGGAGCTTAAAGGCACACAGGCAGAAAGTAAGGAGAGAGAGAAGAAAACAGAAGAGAAAGAGTAAGGATTGCAAACAGTTAAGGGGCCAGAAATAAGACATGATTGGAGTGGTGCAGTGCAGTGGCTGTGGAGCAGCAGTCTTCCGGGAGATGTTCTGGAGGATGTGGTGTTGTCCCATCGAAGCACCTCTCTGGGCTGAGGGGAGGTTGCTCATCTCCAGGCTGAGTTGGCCAGGATTTGTGGGACCTCCTCTTCCATCCAGGGACCACCAGTGCCACTGCCGCTGCCTCAGAGGTTGCCAAGAAAGAGGAGCCGTTGGACCACAGTGGGCTCAGGGAGGGTGAGGGTGGTGGAACAGAGGCACATCCCTCCAGTTGTACCTCTCCACAATTCCTATGCCATTCTGGCAAAGTGTGGTTCCTCTATGGAAGCACCCACTGGTGGAGACCAAGGAGGATGGGAACCTCCACAAAGGAGACCCACAGAGGGTTGCAGGGGACCCTGCAGGGAAGGAACAACCCTGGTGGGGGACTCCATTGTTAGAAGGTAGAACTGGGCAAGGAAGGGAGAGGGAGGTAAGGTGCCTGCCTGGTGCCATGGCTTGAGGGACAGGGAGCGAATCTCAGGATTGCCGAGCAGCTGCACAGGAGGGAGCTGGATGTCATTGTCCACCTAAGGACAAATGACCTGGCTAAAAAGGATTAGAGAAGTGCAGGAAGAGTTTGTGGAATTGGGGAGGGGCCTTAGTCAAGTAGCACGCACGGTAACCTTCTCGGAGGTGCTACCCATCTATGGCATAGGAGAGGCTAGGGTGTTCTGTACCATGGGATTCAATCAGTGGTTGAAAAACTGGTGTGGAGCTCAGGGATTTGGCTTCATTGGGGACTGGGGGTCCACCTGGAGTGATGCAAGCCTATACTGGCATGATGGGCTGCATCTGTCCGGGAGGGGAACCAGGATCCTAGGTGATAGGTTTAAATGCTTCATTGGCAAGCTTTTAAACTAGCCAAGGGGGGAGGCACTGGAAAGGAGCAGGAAAATCCTAGCCCCCCCCAAACAATCACAGTAGTAAGTGTGGCAAACACCAACATGGAGTGTCGATGGGAGAAGGGCAGGGTAAATGGAGAAAGTGACAAAGGCAAGAAGGACATGGGGCAAAGGGGTAAGGCCATCAGGAAATGGAGGGTAATGAGTACCAATGCCGTAGTCTGGGCAACAAGCTCCCTGAGCTGGTGGCCTTAATGGAAGAGGGATGCCTGGATATCGTAGCAGTCACAGAAACATGGTGCACAGAGAACCATGACTGGGATGTTAACATACCAGGGTACATAACCTACAGGAGAGACAGGCAGGGAGTAGCTCTCTATGTAAAGGAAGGGATAAAAGCAACTGAACAAAAGAGTAAACAGGGAGGAGAGGAGGCACTGTGGGTCACCTGGAGACTGGAAAGGGCACCACAATCCGCACAGGGTTAGGGTACAGACCCCATGTCAGGGGAAGGAATGGACAAGGATATGATGGAAGGCATTCTTAGAATGGCAGAGAAAGTGGAGATACTGTTGATGGGAGACCTGAATATGCCAGATGTTAACTGGAGCACATTTGCTGCAGCCACATCCAAGAGCAGGACCATTCTTGGCGCCCACAGGTGGCAGGCATTAGACAGCCAGTTCGAACCCACTTGTGAGGGAGCAATCTTAGACCTCGTACTCTCAACAGGGGCAGTGAGAGGGTCTCAGATCTAGAAGTGGGTTGCCATCTGGGGACAAGTGACCATCAAACAGTGTGGTTCACGTTAAACTCAGCTACAGAGTCAGCCATACAAAAGTGAGGGTACTGGACCTTAGGAGGGCTGACTTTGGCAAGATGGGAGAGTGCCTCAGAAAAGCACTAGCAAACAGGCTAGAAGGAGGTGGAGCAACAATGGGGAATTATCAAACTGCCATCACAGAGGCAACAAACCTTGTGTGAAGCAAATAAACAAATCAAAACGAAAGAAAAAGCCACTATGGTTCTCAAGAGAGGTGGCTGTGAGAAAGTCAGGAAGAAAAGATAGCATTCGGGAAGTATAAGGAAACACAGAAGGAGCAGGACAGAGAGCTGTACCAGTTAAGGCAGAAAGAAGCAGGGAGGAAGTCAGAATAGCAAAGGCCCAAACTGAGGAAAAGATAGCCAACTCAGTTAAGAAGGGGATAAAACCTTTATAGATACATCAGCGGCGTGAGAAAGACAAAGGAGGGATAGTGAGGCTGAATAGAATGAACAGTGGTGGGCAGAGGGGACAGTGAAAAGCAGGAATACTGAACGAATATTTCTGCTCAGTATTACAAAAGAGGAGGGGAGTGCGCCTAATCCAATTACAGAAGCACTTTGATAGGGGGGTTGGATCCCAGTCCTTTCACAGAAGAAAGGGTTCTGCAAGAACCCTAGAACTGAAGGTGGACAAAGCAATGGGTCCTGATGGAATTCACCCCAGAATTCTAAAAGAATTAAGGAAGGAACTAGTGAAACCACTGGCTACTCTTTTAATAAATCATGGAGGATGGTGTGGTACCCGAGGACTGGAGGAAGGCAGATGTGATTCCCTTCACAAAGTGGGACCAAGACAGAGGCAGGAAACTACAGACCTGTCAGTCTGACCTCTGTGGTAGGAAAGTGATGGAGTCACTCTGAAGGAAAGAATAGTTAGTACCTAGAGGTCAGTGGAGCACAGGATCCAAGGCAGCATGGGTTCCCAGGGGAAGGTCATGTCAGACGAATCTAATAGATTTCTTTGACTGGGTGACCAAAGTAGTAGACCAGGGAGGGGCTGTGGACATGGCCTACCTAGACTTTAGCAAGGCATTTGACACAGTCCCACACAAAGATTATTAGTCAAATTAACCAGTCTGGGAGTGGGTCCCAGGGTGGTAGCCTGGGTAAAACATTGGCTGGACAACAGGACACAGAAGGTAATTGTAAATGGAGTCCACTTGAAGAAAGGGCGGTTACTAGTGGGGTACCGCAGGGTTCAGTATTGGGTCCAGTCCTTTTAATGTCTTCATCAGTGACATTGCAGAGGGACTAGAAGGAAAGTATTCCTTTGCAGATGACACAAAGATCTGCAACAGGGTTGATACACAAGGAGGCGTGGAAAGGATGAAAAGGGACTTGGCAAGGTTGGAGGAATGGTCAGACGTATGGCAGCTAGGATTCAATGCAAAAAGTGCAAAATAATGCACCTGGGAAACAACAACCCAGGGAAGAATACACAATGGGTGGGAGGTAGTAACAACAACAAAACAGGAAAGGGACCTGGGGTAATCATATCAGATGACCTTAAGGTTAGCAAGCAATGTGGAGAAGGCAGTAGGGAGGGCTGGGGGTATACTGGGATGTATAGGGAGAGGCATCAGCAGCAGAAAACAGGAAGTTGTTATCCCTCTGTACAGACAGTTGGTGAGACCCCATCTGGAATACTGTGTCCAGTTCTGGAGACCACATCTCCGCAAGGACATAGACAGGATAGAGGCAGTCCAGAGGAGGGCAACTAAAATGGTGCAGGGCCTGCAAAAGAAGCCGTATGAGGAGAGACTAAAGGAGCTTAATATGTATACCCTTGAGGAAAGAAGGGAGAGGGGGGACATGATAGAAACTTTCAAGTACCTCAAAGGAATCAACAAAGTCCAAGAGGGTAGCATCTTTCAGAAAAAGAGACTTGCAAGAACAAGGGGACACAATTTAAAGATAGAAGGAGGGCGGTTCAGGGGCAATGTGAGGAAGTATTATTTCAGAGAGGGTAGTGGATGCATGGAACAGCCTTCCTGAGGAAGTTGTGGGGACTAAAACTGTGGAGAATTCAAGAATGCATGGGACAGACATAAGGCAATTCTTGTGGGGGGCAGGAAGATATAGACTGTTGGTTAACTAGGATCTGCGGCCTATCCTGTAGGTAGGGAAATGGGCAGACTAGATGGGCCTAGCGGTCCTTATCTGCCGTCAAAGTCTATGTTTCTATGTTAGAAGGCTCAATGTATTTATTGTATCAATAATGGCTTTGCATCCTTGTGTTCCTAAGAAGACCTTTCTTCTAATTCTACCCCCCCACCCTGAAACATGTCACTGATACTACTACTTACTAGATTTTTTCAATAAAAATATTAGTGGTATACTTGCCAGCCTGGTGGCACTAAGGGTTGAGGTGCTGGACACCACACCTTGCACCACGCCGGCGACCCGGGTTCGGGAACAGACCCGGGTTGCCAGGGGTAGGAGGAGGACCGAGCATCCCAATGAATGCTCTCCTCTTCCAGGAGTGGGACCCACGGGTGTGTCATGCACCCGATGCTCCGGTGCTGGTGGAAGCATGGGCACCAGGGCATAGGTGGTTCTATGGAGTCAGGGAGGGGAGGACGTCTGGAGCACTTGACAATGGCGTAAATCAGTATGCCGTCTGTCTGGACATCAGTCCTACGTGCCGACGTCCTCAGGGGTAGAGGGACCAACAGGGGAGAAAAACGGAAAATACCCTCCTAACCCTGAATGATGGCTGGTCCACACCCAGGAATTCCACCCACGGGCAAGACTCCACTGTGCAGGCACTCTGAGGGAGGAGGACGATCGAGTAGGAGTTGATTGGGCACTCTAGGGGCAGATACCGCGGGTGGGTTCCACAGGAGTAGGGTAAGAGGGCAGTAAAGATGGGATAAAAAGGAAAGTAAAAAAAAATATTAGTGGTATATTACGAATGACAGGCATTTACTATGTTCAGTTCATAATAATCTAAACATTCTGCTATAATAAGTGTGTAGTGATAGTTTTTGTGGATATTTTGGATCATTAATTTACTAATGTAGTTATGTTTATTTTTCAGGGATCTTAAGGTATGGAATGCTGAACCATTGCCTAAAAACAAGCCCCTCCTGTGGATCCCAGAAAATGTCTGGAAAATGTACCTGTGCAAGGGCGATCACTGGATTGGGTATAGTTAGGGCTGGTAGTATCTGTACTTCATTATTAGAAAAGACTGTAAAATATTGCATGATCTTTTTTCTCCAGCATATTGCCAGCAGGAAGAATGAGATTCCTTCCTCTGTTCCAGGTACATGTTGAGGTCCTTTACTCTCTCATCATAGGGCTTTTGATGCAGACCCTGCACCATTTCAGTTGTCCTCCACTGGACCACCTCCACTCTGTCTATGGCCTTCCAGAGGTGTGGTCTCCAAAACTGGGCATATTACTCTGGGTGGAGTCTTACTGGAGACTGAATAAGACCCTATCCAATTTGTTATGCAGAAAGAGTTGAAAGCAAGAATCTGTTTTATCCTCTCCTTTTCTGTTTCTTATCTTTCTGGTTGCACAATCAAGTTTTCTTGTGAGAACTAGGAAATGATCACTCTGACAGTCTAACAATTCTCACCCTTCCACTATCTCCCTGTTTTCACCTGCTGTTTCTTGCTGTTTCTATCTTTTCTTCCCCCTTGGTTATCTGTGGTTATAAAAATGTACATGGATCTGTATGTGAAACTGGCATCCTTTTGTTTGCCAGTATAAATATTATATATATATATATATATATATATATATATATATATATTGTATTGTTGAAATGATTGCAGAAAGCTGTTGGGAACTCGGGGGGTTAACCTAGAGATGCAGTTTGAAGTCTTCAAACTCATTTGCAGAGCTATCAGCAGGAGATTAGTTCTAAGACACAATGTTCTATTTTGTTGCACCCACAAGGAAAGAAACTGACAAGAACTCTGATACATTTTGTGAGAAACAGGATATCTCTTAATGAACTCAGGATGCAGAAGTTATTTGCCAGGTGAAGACTTCTTATAAAAAGAGCAATCTTTTGTCATAGAGAGATTGAAGTCTGAAATTGAAAAGAAACCCTCTGAGGAAGGACTTTCTTTTCCCTGTTTTTACTGCCTTTGTGAAGAGCTATCCTGAAAAATTTTATTTTTTATTTTGCCGTTACTGAGCATAATAAAATGCTACTTGTGAATTTTATAATTGCTTCTGGTTTTCCTGTGCTTCCTGACCTATGCCTCAATTACAGAACAGCAGGGAGGAGGCTAGCAACTGCAAGTCAGTCAGTCTTACATTAGTGGTGGGGAAATTAATGAAGACCCTGCTGAAGGAGAGGCTTGTGGAGTACCTGGGGCAAATGGGCTGCAGGACCACCCACAGCACAATTTCACAGGGGGAGGTCATGTCAAACAAATGTTGTAGATTTCTTTGACTTGATGACTAGGGAGGTGGATTGGGGAAGGCAGTGGATGTGGCCTATAAGCCTTCAGTGAGATCTTTGGTACTGTGCCACACAGGAGGTTTATAAAGAAGCTTAGTAACCTGGGGGTAGAGGAGAAGGTGCTAAGCTGGGTATCAAACTGGTTAAATGATACGAGACAGAGGGTGGTGGTATACAGAAATCACTTGGGGGGGGTGGGAGAGTGGCCATTGGCATGCCACAGGTATCAGTATTGGGTTCTGTCCACTTCAATGTCTTCACAAGTTACATTGCTGAGGAATGCGAGGGGAAAGTGTGTCTCTTTGCAGATGACACACAAATCTGCAACAGGGCGGAAACCCGGGGGGGAGAATGCAAAGGAATCTGGGAAAACTAGAGTAGTGGTCTAGGGGTGTCAGCTGGATTTCAATGCCAAAAAGTGCAAAGAAATGCAATTGGGGTGGGGAAACCCAGGGGTTGTGTATAAGATGGGGGAGATACTTACAGTAATTAAAAAAGACAGGGGCCTTGGGGTAATCATATCTGATAATCTCAAGGTGACAGGGCAGAATGACAAGGCAGTTGGCAAGGTTAATGGGATGCTGCGTTGCATGGAAAGGGGGATTTCTAGCAGGAGAAGGGAGGTGGTGCTGCTGCTGTATCACTCGCTGTTGGGACGCACCTGGAGTTCTGTGTAGAGTTCTGGAGGCCACACCTCCACAAGAGCATTGAGATGGTGGAAGCGACCAATAGTGGGGCTACCAGAATGGTGCGAGGGTCACACTAGAAACTATATGAGGAGAAGCTGTTGGAACTCACCATGTACTCCGTAGAAGAAAGGAGAGCAAGAGGGGACATGATTGAGAACTGTAAGTACTTCACGGACAGGGGCATTCCTGGGGGCTGAAAAGATTGGGGACTTGAATCCCCACCTCTCTTACCTATTGAAAAAACAAATAATTAAGGTGGGGGTCAGTTTTAGAAATTGGTAATCTTTTATTTGGGGCTAATAAAATAAGCACCGGGGGGAAGGGATGGAGACAGGTGTGGAAGGTACCCACTACATTCACTGGGATGTTAGAGTGAGAGATTGCGATGGTACTAGACGCCAAATGTTGAGAGGGAAGCAGAATTATAAAAAACATAAAACCTCGTATCTGATTTGGTTAGACATACAACCCTGTTGAAAGTAAAAAAAAAAAAAAATAGGCGTTGGAAAACCCTACAAGACTGACTGCAGTGCAGTGGCCCTCATTAAATGATAAGCACTTTCAGCTTCTTGTCATCTACTAGGTTCTTGTTCAACATATGTCCTAGATATCCAAGTACCTTTCTCCCCCCCCCCTTCCTCGCTAGTCACTCACAACCTTCATTCTCACACTGGCAGCAGGTTCCTTGTTCCCAGGTGCAAACAGCACTTTGGTCAGCTTGCCTTTTGCCATACGATCTTTCAGGTGTAAAATAGCCTTGCCTTGGGCAATAGCCCACCCACCAGTGTCTCCTCTGCTAAACACTCCCTCAAGCTTAAAATTACATCCCATTGTGACTGCACCTGACCACTCACTATTCAAAAGTTGTAGTAAATTGTAAAATTGTACTCCCTCCCATTGCTGGTTCTGTACCTCTAATCATATATGTAAATCTCTGTATAGCATGTACAGTATATTACAGTATTATATTTTCATGTTTTGACGGTATTGTTTCCCACCTTTCACTCCCCACCTTTCTCTCCCATGCCACATCTGTTAATAAGATTCTTACTGTACTCTGTATGTTTGCCTAGTAAAACAATTTCAATAAATAAATAAGGGGAAGAAAAAATCCACATGTTGAATGTAGGATATAGGTCATAGGAAGACTTTAAACTATTTATATACAACATATGTTGACAGAATCTTTGTAAAGGGAGCCTGAATATGGCTTTCTTACTGAAAACAAAGCTTACAGGATCCTCCCTGGAGACCACACAGCTGCTGGAGTCCAGGAACAAGGAAATGTACACAGCCTTACACTAACTTTTATGGCTGTTTCCCCATAAAAAACACATTTCAAGGGCAGCTAAATAAGAGAAGAATATTAACATTTGTGTTACAAGAATCCATGGCTGGCCAGACCTTGCATGACCTAGTCAGCACAGGAAGACCCTCAGATGCCAATGTATGAATATGTTAGCAGATAAAGGCCTTGCAGTCTGACTTGTCTGTTTGAGTGTGCAGGTTCCCCCCTGTGTCTACAGTGAGACATGCCCCCTTCCCAAATCCAACTTGACTCACCTCAGTTCCACCCCCCATCAACTTTTCCCTTCATTCTGTCTCATCCTGTCTTGAAGCTATCCACCGTTTACAGATCACCACTTCTGGCAACTTATCCATTTGGGTCACCACTCTTTCAGTGAAAAATGCTTCCCCATCTTTCTCTTGAATCTTCCCCCTACCAACTTTAGGCTGTGCCCCCTAGTGGACTTGTTCCCATTCAGACTGAAGATGCCCTCCATATTCACCCTATTAATATCTTTATGGTATTTGAACATCTCAATCATATCCCCCTTCTCCCTTCTGTCCTCAAGGCAGTATAGCACAGTGGATTAAGGCTCTGAGCTGCAGATCTGGAGACCTTGGTTTGGATCCCACAGCCACCTAGGTGCATACTGTGTGATCCTGAGCAAGTCACTTAACTTCCTTGTGCTCCTAGGTCGCATCTGGAAACAAGCTTTGGCTTAGTGTGTTCCTCCTGGTTAAACAATGTTCCCTTTCCCTTTCCCTCAAGGGAGTGCATGTTGAGCCCCTTGAGCCTTTCTTCATAGGTGTTGCCCTGCTGGCCCTGGGTTATCTTGGTCAGTCTTCTCTGGGCTGTCTCCAGCAAGCTGACATCCTTCTTAAGATAAGGGCACCAATACTGCACTCTGTACTCTGTGTGGCCTTACCAGTGACCTGTATACTGATAGCATGGCCACTGCCTTCCTGCTGGTAATCCCCATGGTTATGCAGCCCAGCATCTAATTTGCTTTTGCTGCTGCTGTCCTGCAGTGTGCCAGGTGCTTCAGGTCACTCTTGATGAATACCCCCAGGTCCCTATTTTCCTCAGACTGGGTGACCTGCTCACCACCCAGTCAACATTTGGTCTCTAGGTTCTTCACTCCTAAGTGCATAATGTTGCACTTTTTAGCATCGAACCCCAGTTGCCAAATGCCAGACCACTTCTCTAGCCTAGCCTGGTCTTCCCTTAGTTCCTGTCTCCCCTCCTCTGTACCCGCCCTCCCACAGAGCTTGGTATCATCTACGAACAGTCAGATTTTACCTTTGATCCCATCTGCTATGTCACTGATGAAAATGTCAAACAACACTGGACCAAGCACTGAGCCTTGTGGGAACCCACTGGTCACCGGCCTAGCTTCTGATACCCCCCCAACCAACATCTTTTGGCTTCTGTCCTTCAGTCAGTTTTTGATCCATCTAGTGAGCTTTGCTCCCACCCCTAGATCCACCGGCTTCCTGACCATTCTCTAATGAGGTACAAATTCAAAGGCCTTGCTGAAGTCCAGATACAGGACATGAACCACTTGGCCCTTCTTCGCTGTCTTAGTTACCCAGTTGAAAAAGTTAATCAGAATAGTCTGGGAGGACCTCCCTGACACAAACACATGCTGCCTCTTGTTTTGCAGCCCATTTTCATCAAGAAGGCCTACCAGGCTCTTTCAGGGTAGTCTCCATCAGTTTCTTCACTATTGAGGTCAGACTGACTGGTCTGTAATTCCTTGCTTGATTCCTGTGACCGTTTTTATGGAGAGGCACCACATGTGCAGTTCTCCAGTCCTTGGGCACACTCCCAGACTCCAGAGAGGTGTTAAATAGATCTGCTAGGGGTCTGCCACCACTTCTGCCAGATCCCTTAGGATCCTCAGGTGCACTCCATCTGGCCCTGGGGATCTGTCCACCTTAAGGGCCTTTAGGCTGTTAAGCACCCTGTCACCTCTATGATGCCATTGTAACTCCCACTTCCCCGTCCCCACCCCCTGCTTCCTTGTGGCACTGGTTCATCCTTCTCTCTAGTGAAAACAGAGCAGAAGTACTTGCTGTGCACCTCTGCTTTCTCTTCACTTCCCTCTGTCCAACACCCCTTCTTTTTTAACCTGACAATCTAATCTTTAATATCCGTCTTCTCTCTTATGTATTTGAAGAAGACTTTCTCACCCGGTTTTATGCCCTGTGTAGCCATACTTCTGTTGCAGCCTTTACCTCTCTAACCACTCTGCTCGTTACCCTTACTTTGGTACTATAGACATCCCTATCCTCCTCATTCTGAGTATGTTTTTACTTCTGAAAGGCAGCCGTCTTTTCCCTCATCACGTTTGCCACTTCCTTTCCAAACCCTCTGGCCCTGGGGATTTGTCTGCCTTCCGGGCTTTAGGTCCTTATGCACCCAGTCCACTGGCTCTGAGATGCCATTGTGACTCCTCCATTCTTGTCCCCACCTCCCTGCTTCCTTGTGGCATTAGGTCCATCCTTCTCTCTAGTGAAAATGGGGCCAAAGTACTTGTTAAGCACCTCTGCTTTCTCTTCACTTCCTTCTGCCCAACCTCCCCTTTTTTAATCTGACAATCTCATCTTTAATATCCTTCTCCCTTACATATTTGAAAAAGACCTTCACATCTGATTTTACTCCCAGTCCAGCCGCACTTCTCTTACAGCCTTTGCCTCTCTAACCGCTCTGCTTGCCGCCCTTACTTTAGCACTGTAGACCTCCCTATCCTCTTCGTTCTGAGTGCGTTTGTACCTCTGCAAGGCAGCCTTCAATTTCTTGCTGGGATGTGTGAAAAAAAAAAACGTATAATGCACTCCTTTTTATACATTATTATGTTGTCTTGCGTGCGCATCACAAACAACATTTTGTGGCAGCTTGCTGGAGTAGCGGGTTGTGGAGATGCGGCAGTGTTGTGGCCAATGGCACCACTGCTTTTTTGGGCTGGTCTCTGTGGCATCAATGAATGAGCACGCTGTCTATGACATCAGTTGAGAAGCGTGCCACTAACTTGAAAGAATCTTGCCACCACAATGAGGGAGCACCCCATCATTGCAGGATGTGCCTTGCTTGCTGAAACATTTCAATAAACATGGTGGTGGCTGTCGCCGTCCACCTCTCACAGTGCCTAGAAAGCTGACATTGGGGGTGCCTAATCCCCCTGTCAGCATGCCACCTTCCAATTTTGTTTGCCGATGGGAAGCCCAATCCTCGCTGGCATAATGTTCCCCTTGTTTTATTTGTTCACGAGGGGGTGCCCAATCTCCTGTCGGCATCATGCCCCCCAAACAGACACGCTTACAACAGAGGGCCTAATCTCATCGGCTTCAGTCCCTGTCCCTAAAATACAGGTGGCACACTGGGAACTCACTCCAGTGTGCCCAAAGCAAAACCTGTAAAAAACCTTCCTTAATGTCCTTTTTTTTGTCCCCCTCAACACAGAAAATGGTCCCTCGTGGTCACGACACCCCTCTCCCAACCCGCACTCCACCCTCTGTGCACTCCACCTCCTTGCACCCCCCTCACCCCATACTTACCTCTGGAGCCCCGTGCGATGATCTTCGGTGGGGCGGGAGACATCTGAACTCTTCAAAAGCCGACTGCAAACTGAAGAAAATCACAGTAAGCTGTATAATGGCATCAATGGGGGGGGGTCAACTTAGGTAGATATCGTGGCCATTTTTGTGACTTTTGGCTTCAGATTTTCCACATGGGGTTCTGGGCACCCCACCTTTTGAAATTGGTCACTGTCATTTCATTATTCGATCCCGAAAGGTGATTTCGGGGTCACTGCGTGGAATCATCTTTTGGGACTGAGTAATGAAACAACAGCATCACTGTTCATGAGGTGGGCTCCCAAAAAAGCCTATGTTGCAAATTTGTGAAAAATTCCAAAATGACTGTGTTACAAACATGCGTTGAGTAGTTTCAATGACACTGTAGTTCGAGAATTTTTTTATATTTTCACTCCAGATTTTCAACATTGCCATTTTTTCACACCTCCTTGTTAACAGTATAGCTGTCATTTTCTACATCCTGCCCGAAATGTGTTTTCACACATCTGGTGCACAATGGCGCAGTCGCTGTGGGAAAACAATGTTTGGGACAGACTAAGAAAATCATAGTGATACTGTTCATGAGTGGAGGTCCCAAAAATGCCTATATTGAAAATTTGGTGAAAACATTCCACAAAACGACTGTGTTGCGAGCATGCATTGTACAGTTTCCAAGCACACTCGTAAGTTCTAAATTTTTATTATTTTCACTCCAGATTTTCAACATTGCCATTTCTTCACACCTCCTTATGAATGATACGGCTATCCTTTTTCATATCCTGCCCGAAACGTGTTTTCGCACATCTGGCGCAGGATCAAAGTCAATCAATCAAAGTCTTTATTTATTTAACCAGGCGATCACCGTTGAGTAAGCTAATTTTCAAGGTGGGCCTGGGTTTGTTAACAAGGAACAAGGGACAATATACATGGGATGCAACACACAAGAAAATAGTAATAATACAAATAAAGTGAGATACAATAATACAGAATATACAAAGTGCAGAATGGCTTGGTCGCTGTGGGAAATCAATGTTTGGGACAGATGAACAAAATCACAGTGCCACTGTTCATGAGCAGAGGTCCCACAATGCCTATGTTGAAAATTTGGTGAAAAAATTCCACAAAATGACTGTGTTACGAGTGTGCCTTACGCAGTTTCCATGCACGCTTGTAACTTCGAGAATTTTTAAAATTTTCACTCCAGATTTTCAACATTGCCATTTCTTCACACCTCCTTATGAATGGTACAGCTGACATTTTTCACATCCTACCCAAACTGTGTTTTCGCACATCTGGCACAGAATGGCGCAGTCGCTGTGAGAAATCAACGTTTGGGAGCAGATTAACAAAATCACAGTGCCACTGTTCATGAGCGGAGGTCCCAAATGCTTTCATGAGTTGGGGTCACAAAAAGCCCATGTTGAAAATTTGGAGTGCAAATACCAACAAACGCCCGGGGCGTTAGGGTTCCTAACCATAACGTCCCACCCTGTAGAGACTGACAAGCATTAGAGGTGTGACTTTGGTTTGTCGGCTGTAATGCTCATGCCATTCCACCCCTACCCCCACCCTGCAGCCAGTGACAGTCATCAAGGTGTGCCTTGGACTCTTTGGCCCAAAGTTCACCCCATTCTCCTATACTGCACCCATCTCAACTTATTTCCTTATAGAATGGGGTGAGTGTAAGGCCCGATGACCCCAAGGCACAACATGACACTTGTCAGAGTCTGCAGGGTAGGGTGAGGTGAAATGGCATGAGCGTTATGGCTGACAACCCAAACGCACACCGTAATGCCTGTCAGTCTCTGCAGGGTGGGGTGGGGTTGGCATAATTTCCATACTTCACTGCCATTCCTATTATGCATCTCTCTAACTCCTGCACTGCCAATGCCAGCAAGACAACATTCGGCATTGACAAATGCTTGTTCTCCATATGGATGTCCAAGCAATCATATTATAACTAGTAAGGGTATTATGACTCTCTGATGTCTGAAAGGTGGTTTTATAACTGATGTTAGCAGACCTATCAAGCATTGCACATTCGCTGTGAGACAAATTCATTCAAAGTATACCTCACAGTCACAGCTGCATCAGTGAAATCTCTCATGCGCTAAGGAGGTTACTGAAAAATTATATAAGAAATGCCAGTTAGGGTACGTGATGGTGCTTACTGAGATGGCTGCTTGACCACTGAGCTCCTGCTCACCTATGTTGATAAACTACAAAATAGCAACTTTAAAATATTAATAGACATTCTGTTTTGTGGTTATCCGATAGTTTATTTTGTCACCAGCATTATTTGAAAATTTTGCGGCGTCTCAACACCGTTTCACTCTTTTTCACTGCAAAATATCTATCGTGATGTGATGCTATGGTTCCGACCACCAGGAGAACCATGGCTGCAGTACCTCACGATGTGACAGTTTTCCCCGACAACACCAATATTGAAGTAAATGGTAAATCCGATATGGAGATAGTTAAGGAAAGGTTTACAAATCTAACAATAGACTTGGCAGAAATGAAAGATTCCATGGATGCTCTGAACATTAATATTATGATTAACGCTGACACCATAATGGAAGCGGGGAATAGTATTGTATGTCTACAGGACACAGTGGCATTTTTAGAAGACAAGTCACAACAGCAATCTGAACGCATCCATTATTTACTAAAAAAAAGTTGCTGATCTTGGGAACCATAGTAGGCGGAATAATATCCGCATAGTTGATGTGCCTGAAGGGCTGGAAGGGGGTGCCATGGTCCCATTTTTACAGAAAATGATACCGTCAATGCTAAACTATGAATGGCCATAGACATTAGAAATTGAGAAAGCACACAGGTCATTAACGTCAAAAGCTCAAATGGGGCAGACCAAGAGTTATCATTGTCTACTTTTTAAGGTATTCCATTAAAGGAGGAAGTGCTCAGGGTGGCCAGGAATACTAAACAACTACATTGGCAAGGGGAAAGAATCTATATGTTTCAGGACTTTTCTACTGCAATTGTGGATCAAAGGAAAACCTTTTTTGATGCCAAAAAACAGTTACAAAAACTTGGGTGGCTTTATCATTTTATATATCTAGCTAGCTTAGTGGTAACGACTCCAGATAACTATACTCATTACTGCGGCTCTCCCGGATCAAGTCTAGGAGCTTAACAACTTTTGGTACAGGCCACACAAACAGTAGAAATTCAAATCCCCCTGCACGCCCCCAGGAAGCTCGCACAACAGGTTCTAGCCCAGCTCTAAATTCCACTCCACCTCCACCACGAGCCAACTGCAAGGCCAGCCCTCAGATTACAGCCCAGATTCTGAATGAGGACCTGGTTAAAGTCTACATTTCTTGGCCATATTCTGAGATCATCAAAAATATTAGTTCATCCCCAAAGAGTATGGACTTCACAGGCATCTCAAGGAAAAGAAAACCACTTAGCAAGGCATACCGTTCTCATTCCCCCCCATCCCCCTCCGGTCTTCTCTTTTACCTCCTCTTGGTTTCTATTGGTTTAAACATGCTGACCTGGTACCACCTGTTTCTTAAATCTCAGCTCCTGCTTTTGCTCCAGTTCCCTCAAAACAGAATAGTGAAGTGTCTCAAAGGCCCCGTCCACACTACACTGCTTAAATGCTGTGACAGTTCCAAACCATTACAGATGGTAACCGTTACAGTGCATCCACACTGCCAGCAAACAGTCCCGATAAAGGTTTGGAACTGTTACAGCCCGTCCACATTGTGGGTGCCGTGTAACCATTACGGCTGCACCCTATCCCACGATGCAGTTCGTGCTGCACTGGGAGACTGCTGGAGCTACACGCACCCATCCACACTATGGCCGTAACGTTATTGGCAGAATCGTTATAATTACTGTTGAAACCACTTGCGGTGGTTTCAACAATGGTTATGAAAATGCCTTCTGCAACGTTACAGGTGGAAATGCAAACTGTTGTGGTAACGGTTTGGGCCCTCTGTAACGTTACAGAGGCATAGTGTGGACAGGGCCAAAGTGTATTAGAGAATACTGTCAGCCACGCCGTTGTTTTTCTTGCCTTGTAACAGATGCTCCTTTTTAGATATGCATTGTGCCTAGTCCATATTTTACCTCTGTTTATTGCACATAGCTGTAAACCCTATGTAACTTACTTAGGCCCTGTCCACATTACACTTGAAAAAGCTGTAACGGTTTCAAACCATTACAGACTGTAAATGTTACAGTGTGTCCACACTGCCAATGAACAGTGTCGATAATGGTATGAAAACGGTACAGCCTGTCCACATTGTGTGCAACAGTGTGTGGGGTCTCAACCCTGTAATAGCAGAGCACATCCCATGGTGCACTCGGTGATGATAGCTGCGATGAGAGACGCCCTTCCACATGTCATATGGTGTATTATGTATTTGTCACAGTTATATTTTGTAACATACCTTATTGCAATGTTATGAGACACACGTATGTTGCGGAAGTGACAGAATGAAGGTTCAAGAGAGGGGGAGATCTGTATGTTGGAATCAGGGGAGTTACTTCAGTGAGACAGAGAGAGATGGGCAGACATGGCATAATTTCTGACACTATTAGGGCACCAGGGCACAACATACATTCATGTACTGATGCTGTATGGCTAAAGGCAGACCCTTTACTACTGCCTTCAGTGTTCCCCACTGCTCCACTGTACACAGTGCCACACGTATATTGTTTACCACAGCACAGCTCCACGATGCACTCAGGAGCTCAACTAATGTATGTGTTCACTACTGGCACTGCTCTGCAGGTGGTATTGATGCAACATCTCACATGGGCAAGCAGAGTAATCCCGACACTTGGCATGGTGAGAGGAGTCATCGAGGACAGTACATGGATATTGTCAGGAGGTGGCTCTCAGGGAGGCAAGTGAGGACAGAGAGGCAAGATAGATGGGGACATGGGGGTACGCCCAGGGGTGGACATACAGCAGTCAGGTTACGGTGCTATATAGGTGTCCCCATACTGCAGCCCACACTCATGCTCCACGCTGCTGTCTGTATATGTTCTGGTAGCCTCCGACCTCCGTGTGCATGCATTAAAACAGTGCTGCAGTGCATGCAGGTATAGTGGGAGACTGGAGGCTACACGGTGGAGCATTTAGACATATACTGGTAATGTTACAGCCAGGACTGAAACCATTACAGAAACCGTTGTTGAAACCACCTCAACAGGTTTCTGTAACGGTTACGAAAACGCCTTCTGTAACGTTACCAGTGTAAACGCAAACAGTTACGGTAATGGTTTAAACCCTCTGTAATGTTACAGAGGGTGTTTTTTGGTGTGGTATGGACAGGGCGTTAGTCTGTAACTAATGTTTTTCTAAAGCAATTGTTAGTTTGCACCTGGGTCACTCCTGGAAACAAGCTTTGGCTCAATGTGCCTTTCCCGCGGTCACCAAATTTAAATAAATAAATAAATAGGCAGAGCGACTTGGGTCATTGTAGGCAGGCTGTGGGATAACAGATGGACCAGACACAGAACTTCAGATTCAACACACAATGTCTGTGTGATGTTTATTTAAAACACAGGGAAAACCTTAAGCAATGGCATATCCCTTCTTCAATACATCAGTTTGCAGCAGCAGAATATGCCTGTCCTTCCTCTGCCCTTAATCAGCACCCACTGATCTATCTCTTTAGTGAAAATTATTTTCTTTCCTAGGTTGGTCTTGTGTGTTTGGGTGATGGGGAGCTCAAAAAGGAAACTCAAAAACAAGCTAAAGACAAAGAACCTCAGGGCAGAAGCACTGAAGCAAAGGTTACCCCAAAGGGCATGGGCAATAAAGCAAAGTTTGAAGAAACACAACATCACACATACCCCCATAATTCAATGCATCATGGAATGTATATGCAAATCATCATGAAATTTTAGGCTGGTTCAGCTTAAAGCAGGAATGCATGGTGCCAAAAGGCCTCTCAAACAATCTGTATTTTACATACATTTTAAATAACACAACGGGGGGTTTCTGATATGTCTACCCTGGTAACTTAACTTTTATAATACAGTCCCCTAGTAACTTTTTACCTTTATCAAAAACACCTAGTGCCATTGTATTTTCAACATTTACAGATTTCATACACATAAGGCATATACATCAAGGTATTTTATGACATAGTGCTATTGCATACTAAATCCAACAATGAGGAACACAGCCTGTTGTTTTACATCAGTTCAGAGGTCGCCACAATAACCTCCCTGCACGAGGATATGAGAGGGAAAAGGAAAATGAAAGAGGACATTATAGCATAGTCAAGAAAGGGGAAGGGGTGCCCAGAGGTGGCCAACCTTGTGGACTAGAAATTAAAAAGGATAGCTTAGGCCAAAAAATAGAAGAACTGTTGCAGCAGATTTAAGAAAAGGTCAGTCCTTAAGAGTGGCAGGATCTCCCTGTCACAGTTACTTCTCCAAAGCCATAGTGAAAAAAAAATTTGGGGGTCATGGGGCCATTCAGAACATGCATAATTTATTTATTTAGCTTTTGTTGACCAGGTAGGTATACTAGACAAACTGTATGCCTGTTTTCAAGAAAGACCCAGGAGAGTACAGAGAAAATACAGGTTCAAACAAGATACATAACAACAAGAGGGGCAATGCACAGAGTATCAAGAGAGCAAGATGAACATAGATTGACCACAGTGAGCAGTAATAGGTAAAATATATATATACATACAGAATAAATAGAATAAGACATTCAATGGTAATTACATTGTATGAGTGACCCTTTTTACCAGGGCCACACAATTCATAAGCAGATAGCAAGCAATCATATGCTTCCCAGAGTTAAAGGACAGTAGGCAGTGGGTCGGATGGGACCAATTTGGAGACCTGGTTAGGGTGGCTTGGGACACCCACACACACCGAGGACGGTTTCAGGTGCTCCCACAGGGAATTCTGGAGACACAGTTGGGAGGGGGAGGAATGTACATGGTCAGGAAGGGAGTTCCATAGCCTCGGAACACATGTAGCAAAGTCCCTATCCCCTATTAGAGTACGAGTATATGGAACTTTGAGCACCGCCGGACCCTGAGACCTAAGGGGGTAGGAGGAGGATTCAGCAGGCTTGAGAAGCTGTGCAAGCCCCGGTAGGGTGCCAGTTCTGAGCACCTTTCCTACGAAGCAGCCCAACCCATATTTCAAGTGATTGGCCAGGGAAAGCCAGCTAAGTTTGTCGTAAAATTTCCAATGGTGGGTGAGACATGGGGCTGCCAGGGCAAAGCGACGGATGTTGTTGTAGGTCATGTTCCACCTGGCAAGGTGGACCTTGGAGGTGCCAGTGAACAGGAGAAGGCCATAGATAAGTGAAGGGAGCAGCACACCTCTGGCCAGCGCCAACCGAGCTGCAGAAGTCAAATTTTTCTTTGCTCTGTAGGCAAGTCCCAGTTTACAGTTTATGGTTCTGCAAACATTTAGCATGTGACTACCCAGGTTGAGTTGGGGGTCAAGTGTTACCCCAAGGTATTTTGTTGAAACCAGGGTTAGGAGGGGAGAGCCATCCACACCACTGACACATAGAGGGGCAGGAGAGGCCTTGATCTTGGCTGCTGACCCAAAGAGCATGGCCTGAGTTTTTTTCAGATTAAGGACCAGCTTGTGAGACGTTACCCAGGCTTCAATATTCTTAAAGGTCTCACTCAGCTGAAGGTTAAGAACCCCAATCTCTTGGGAATGTGCAAGGATGACAAGATCATCTGCATAAAGGGTGACACTGCAGTTGGAAGCAGCAGCAGGGAGGCTGTTAACAAATGCAGAAAAGAGAAGGGGCCCCAAAACTGATCCCTGTGGGACACCAGAGGTCACCGGAGTGGGGTCAGAGAGGACCTTGTTGAATTTAGTCTGCTGTATTCTGCCCTGGAGGTAGTTTCTCAGCCAACTCAAGGCAGGGGGGACAGGCCTAGGGACTGCATCTGGGAGCAGAGTAATGCATGGTTCACAAGGTCAAAGGCCTTGGATAAGTCTATGAATATAGCCCCAGAGAGTTCGCCCTTGTCCATGGCTGCCCTGATGCTGGCAGAGACAAGGGCAGTGGTCATGCTATACCCTTTACGATAGCCATGCTGCACAGGGGACAGCAACTCATGAGCCTGAATATACTCTGTGAGCTTTTTGGCCACTGCTTTCTCTAAGAATTTACTAATGGCCGATAAGATGGCAATTGGACAATAGTTGTCCAGGACTTTGGGGTTACCTTGCTTCGGAACGGGGACAATCCTTGCTATTTTCCAAATATAAGGGATAACACCAGTGGCAAGGGACAGGTTGAAGATATGTGCCACTGGGATGGCAATGTGGGGAGCACCCAGGTTCAGAAGCTTGGGCTCCATGTTATCATGGCCAGTGCTAGAGTGTGGGGAGAAACCAGAGAGAAGTCTCTGCGTCTCCTTGACAGACACAGCCCTGAGATAAAATAATGGGCGAGAGGAGTGAGCCTCCTGAGGGACAGCGGCCAAGGGGCCACTAATATTCCCTACAGCAGGGAAAAAGGAGGTAAGCACAGACAAGTCAGAAAAGTGGGAATTTAAAGCATTAGCAGTCGTAAGTGGATTATTACAACTTGACCCACCAATGATCATATCAGAAACCCCAGAGTCAGAGGAGCCGCTGACTAAGTTTTTTATGTTCCTCCAGAATCTTTGTGGGTCTTAGCAGAGCTAAGTAGTGCAGATTTACAATATTCACTTTTTGCTGTCCTGATGGCATTTTTGCACTCATTTCTGAGCTTCCTATACTGTTGGAAGATGGACTGATGCAACGTGCTAGAAGTGAGCCTAGCACTTGTCCCTTGCACGTATAAGGGCTAGGAGGCTCCCATGCAGCCATTTTGTGGCAGACCCCCTCACTTTCCACCTAATAAGGGGGGCATGTTTGTCCTGCAGGGCACCAAACACAGTGAGAAACTGGGAGACAGCTGTGGACTACCATAATTCTCAATGCCACCCAACTGACAAACTTAATGGAAAACTTTTAGGTGATAGGTTGAGTCCTGACCAGCCGATCAAGATGCATGCTGTGGGATCATCTTCCTGTCTTCTCCTCAACAAAGGTGATAGGTCAAAGGGCAGACTACCTCACTTCCTGTCACTCGTGAGTGTGGCTGCACAATCTCTTACGGAAGATGTATATATTTACCACAATATATTGCTGTAATAATTATAGTTATAATTACATTTGCTCAATTGTTGGTTTTATTCTTTTTATCCATCTATAGTAAGTCATCGGTTTAGAGATATACAAGGGCTCTGCTTGCCTGTGAGACCATGTACATCACAGGAGGAGAGCAGCGCATAAAGGGGTGGTAAGTGCATACACCTACAACTTTGCCCAAGCGGGCCATTTAATGTATGCATAGAAGATCGCTTATTTTACATGGGTGATCGTTCTTGCACCTGCAGTGACTAGTAACAAGGGTCCATCATTCTTGTGTAATTTGCATGGTACAGTAATTTGCCTAATGAATGACCCCCCATTACAGATTACCAGACTAGCTCTCATGTATGACGACTGCCTGCATGGCAAAGTCCAACATTAGTCACAGTCACAGGCAATGGAACGTGTACTGATACTGCTGCACTCTATGGATATTTGTAGCTGTTTTATGTGATTGCTATTAGCTGGTGTGTGGCTGTGTCAAGCAGGGACAACTACTGGAGTTATTGCCTAGTACGAGATGTAATTCTCAGTGCAATTTTTCTTTAATTACTGCCTCTCACTCATTTGATTTAGAACTCTGCTTCATGAAGGCTTAGTGTTGGGTGGTTTGCAGAAACTGATGCTATTTGTGGGCTAAGGGACACGTTCTCATACTGTACAGATAAATAGACTCCTTTCCACTATTTTGACTCCAAGTACAGCTACCCTATATAATTTGATGTCACGAAGTGACGGGCTGCTATTAGGGCATGGGAGCCCTGCAGTACTACACATTTTGAATTTAAAGCTCTGCTACTTATTTGTTAGCCATGAGGTGGCGGGCTGGCTCCATCAGCGGGTGGACTACACAGCAATTATAAATTTAGGTTTATTGGCTTCCCTCGGGGGGGGGGGTGTTGTCACAATGCATAAGCTGCAGGACACAGTCAAATCAGTAGGCCTGGCACTTTCCTTCATGCCAGACAAGATGATTGCTGCAAATGCTTGCGAGGTTAATGTTGTATTAGCTACATGATGAGACTGTTTGTGTCTCTCACCCAGCTTAGGTCATTACCGCCAATAGCTTCTTCAGAAGTCCGAACTATCCATTGTTTATCTGACACAAAATGACCACCCAGGGTATAATGAGTTAAATTGAAACACCTGCAACACCATTGTCCTATGCGAACCGGTAACTTTTTGTCTCACATACACTGTATATGGATATATGTATTTTCAGTGCTATGCATCTCAGTACTTCCACCTTCTTGTTGCTGTTAGTGTAAGAGTTTTTCTATGGAAATAGGTCTTTAGTGTATACAGGTTGCATATTATCAGCATACCTTGGGTGTAGCAAAGAGGAAACTGTTCTAGTCTAAGTAGTCAACTATAATGTTAGTCTATAAACAAGGTGGTCGTAGGTACGTACTTTGCTGCAAGTACATCTAGATCAGCACATATTTTTATTATAGTCATATTTATTATCCTATTGCAATACGTTTTTTTCTCGAAGTAGTTTCTTACTGTTTAAGTACTTATAGTGGTGTTTACAATCACATTCTATATAGGGATTCAAAATCGAATTGGTCTTGTAGGTACTGATTCTAAAGTGGTTCCCAAATACTAGGGTTGCGCTTTTGCAGTTATTGTGACAAGATCCATATTAAATTATTTCAATAATGTCCTCAAACAAAAATACTTTAAAAGGGGTCTCATTGAACATTCAGGGGTGTAACAGTCCAGTTAAGAGACCAAGGTCCTCCTAGCCTGTCTCAAGTTTATGAAAGTGGATATCGCCTTTTTGCAGGAAATGCATCTAACAGCTGAGGAAACAGCTAAACCTAAAAAATCTTGGGTTGGGATGGTTTATGGTAGCTCATCCAACTCTAAGAGCAAAGGGGTTTACAATGTATGGTGCGCCCTTATTACCGCTAAAAAGCGGCAAAATTATGCCTCGATAATCCCATCGCTATGACGTAAATTGCTATAAACCTCGCTTGAGTACGTCATAGCAATGGGATTACAAACGGAGCCCATCTGCGCATGCGTGTACTTGCGATCTCGCGCACCGACGGCATTCCTGGAACCAGTGCAGTGGCCAGAAAATGACCTAGAACATCTGCGGTGGGGCTAAAAGTAAGCCATAGTACTTTGTTTTGGTAGTTAATTGGGACCATACACTATAAAATATAATGTATGGTCCCTCTATCGTTAACCGGTTTGGTTAACCGTCTCGAGGTTGCCATGGTGACGTAAACCTCTCGAGCTTCGCTCTTGAGGTTTACATGGTCACCCTGGCAACCTCTCGACGGTTAACACACCTGTTAACGATAGAGGACCATATATTATCCTCTATGTATTTTATTTTAGAAAAATGTAAACGTGGTTGATTCCACAACTTCTAACACAAAAGGCAGATATGACACAGTAAATGTTAGGATTGAGGACAGGAAAATATCTTTGAAGAATATTTATGCTCCTAACAATAATCATACCGTGTTCCATGCTAGCCTGGCAGAGAAAATCGGCATGCATGCTCCTGGGGATTTGATTCTCGCAGGAGACATGGACACGGTTGCTGATGTGTTTACAGATAGTACATATGTCAATCCAATTGACCAGTCTAGTCCTTCTAAAGCTTTGAATGCGTTCTGTAAGGAATTTGGGCTGGTGGATGTCTGGAGAGTCATGTATCCAAAGGCTAGAGACTACACATTTCAGTTGACTAGAGATGGATCCTCCAGCAGATTTGACTATATCTTTCTCACTAAAACTCTGAATGGCAGTCCTTACTACAAGTCATACAGGTAATACAGTAATCTCGGACCATGCACCTGTTTCCATGGATATCACCTTAGGTCACATTTCATCTTCAGAAAGAAGTTGGAAATTCAACAGTAGCCTTCTGAATTACAATGAGTTTCCAAGTTGGTTAGCGGATGAGACCAAAATATTTTTTCAAATAAATGACAATGGGGACGTATCAAGATCAACCCAGTGGGATTCTTTCAAAGCCTACATAAGAGGTTGTATAATTTCTTTCACATCTCACGAGAAGAATATCCTAGAAATTAAACTGAATAATTTAGAAAAAGAATAAAAACAAAAGACCTATTTAACTCCACAGGGGCTAGGAATCTCTGTCTGCATAGAGATATTGTAAATATTAAATATAAAACAAATAATATATACAATCACAAAGCTGAATATGCTCTCTTCCACCTTAAGCAAGCATATTGGGAGGCTGGGGAGGTACATGTGAAGCTATTAGCTCATAAGCTTAGGAAGTTGTCAGAAGTCACCAAAATTGTTTCCATAAAAAATAAACAGAGAGTCAGTACACAAGACCAATCAAATATTAGAAGAATTTAGAGCTTTTTAGTCCTCTTTATATATGTCTGAAGATCAATCTAGTCAAGATGACTTGGATCTGTTCTTACAAAATATTGATTTGCCATCTATTTCTGACCAAGATAAAGCTACTCTAAACAAACCCATCACTCAAGGGGAAATAAGTAAGGCCATTCAATCACTCCCTTCCACCAAGGTCCCTGGTCCTGATGGTTTAACTGGCAAATTTTATAAAGCCATCAACCTACTGCTAGCCCCTACTCTCCTTAAAGTCTTCTGTGATGTGGCAAATATTGGATCCTTACCTCCCACTATGCGTGAGGCTTCAATAGTAGTATTACCAAAGAAAGATGAGGACACCACACTGTGTGAGAACTACCATCCAGTTTTACTCTTTAACATAGATTGTACGGTACTGGCCAAGATCATGGCCACTAGATTAAATTCAGTAATACAAAAGCTGATACACCCTGACCAAGTGGGGTTTGTGGCTGGGCGCCATAGTTTGCATTTGCTTAGAAAGATTATTCATATCATGCATGCAGCTAAAACCAACCCCTTACAACCCACACTATTATCTTTGGATGTTAACAGAGCATTCGACAGGATAGAGTGGGGCTATTTAATTAAAATCTTGAACATGTATAATTTAAAGAACTATTTCTACCATTGTGTTCGGGTCTTATATGCAGAAGTATACATGAAAATAAAAATCAATGGGCACTCCTCAAACAAATTCCCCATCTATAGGGGAAATAGACAAGGTTGGCCCCTCTTGTCGCTTTTATTTTCACTTAGAGACCCTGCTCATTAAACTCCGCATGTCTACTGCAATATCAGGCATAAAAATAGGCAAAGATCAAAAGATCTCGGCTTTCGTGGATGATATCATGCTTTCCATTACAAATCCACAGACTTCGATACCTCACATCCTAGCAATTATTAAAGACTTTTTGACAGTTTCAGGGTTCAAAATAAATTTTGACAAATCAGAAGCCTTCTCTCTAACTAATGTAATAGATAAATCAGTATTTCCCAAGCATAGAGGCCCAGATATTCAAACTGCACCACAAAGTAGTGCAATAGCAGGAGCAGGTGCAAGTCCACTGCGTTCATGCGCAACACGCGGGATATTCAAACACTGCGCAGGTCAAGATGCACCTGCGGCACACGACTGAATATCACACCAACTGTGCCATAGCGCAACCAGGGATGTGCAGTGGCGCAGGTCAGATGCGCAATAGCACAACCAGGGATGTGCAGTGGCACAGGTCAGATGCGCAATAGCACAACCAGGGATGTGCAGTGGCGCAGGTCAGATGCGCAATAGCACAACCAGGGATGTGCAGTGGTGCAGGTCAGATGTGCAATAGCACAACCAGGGATGGTCAGTGGAGCAGTGCTGTTGCGCTGCTGCCCTGCTTCACAACCAGGGATGGTCAGTGGAGCAGGGCAGCAGCCACAATACTTCTTGGATGCACAGGGACAGGATGCAGGGGCCCACCACCCATGGTAGGGATGGGCAGAGGAGCACACAGCAGAACAGACATTGCCTCCCACACCCCATGCACTGCACAACCGGAGGACAGCTGGAAGAACTACCAGCCCAGGGACACCAGCAACAAACCCACCACCAGGGCATGGTGCCCCAGCACACCCCCTGGCAAGCTGTGACCGTCACACATGGATGCCCAGCCACCCTGTGCCACACCATCCCACCAATGCAGAGCACACTCTGCACCACGATCCCCATACACCCTGCCCAGGAGTAGCGCCCAACAGTGCAGGACACCCCATGCATGCCACCACCCCCACTGTGAATATGCAACCCTGTGCACCACAGAACCTTGCAAAGCAGCCCCACCACGAGCACCCTTCAGTGATGCAACAACTGCATACACAGTGCCGCCATGCATGTCCCCCTAGAGGTACAGCTGAGAGACCGACCATGCGTTGGCACATGAGGTACCCCACACGTGACAGGGCATGCCCCAGACCCCACCACCAGTGGTACAGCACCCTGCACACCCTCCCAAGGACACACCCATCCCAGCACTGGCCACAACAGCCAGCGCAGACACCCACAGTGGTGCTTGGAAGCATGCGCCACACAGGATGCAACACAGTGCATGGACAAACAACCACCCATACCTAAGGGCACACCAACACAGGGACACAGTAGCGGGTCAACCCAAGCCCCCAGCGTGTGGAGCCCGTCAGCTTGTATACACACGGCCAGAACCCCTCACGACACAGGTGTGCCACAGCAACCTGTGCAGGCACCCACATGATGCTGTACGCCACCAGCATGCAGCCGGAGCACAAGTGACAGACAGTGGAGCACATCCCCTGCAACAGACACAAGTGACAGCATTGAGGTGGGACAACAACAACAGAGGCAACAGTGCCACCTGAGGCAGACGTGCACCACACCCGTGACAGGAGGCAACCCGGCATCGTGCTGGGTACAGTGGCTGTCCAGCATGGGCAGCCACCACTGACATGCCAGCGGACTGCAGGTCACAGACACGCAAGTGTGTCAGCTGCACAGGCCATGGATGGTCTCACAGGGGCACCATGGACACAGTGCATACACTGTGGACCACTGCACACAGTCATCCAGTGCACAGGGAACAACACACGAACCACAGACAGTGACTGATAGCTATGCCCACACCAAAGTCGCCTCTCCTATGGATGCACACACACACACACACACACACACACACACACACACACACACTGATAGCACCACCCCTGATGCCATGCACACCACTGCAGCTGAGCACCTTTAGCCTGTTGCAAATCAGAGACCACCACAGTAGGCATAACAAAACAAATGTATTTGAACAGTAATAACAAAACTATTTACAGTTATTTACAATAATTGTGGGTGAGGCCACAGAAGCCAGGTGGGGTGTGTGAGAACAGGGTAAACATATGGGAGAGGAAGGGGAGGGGTGTGAGGGGTGGGTCAGGGGGAGGTGCCATCCTGGGGCACATGCAATTCAGCAGGAGCCCCGCTCCCCACTCCGATGGCACCTCCTGCCATGCCTCCTGCAGACTCCAAGCTGCTCCACCCTCTGAAGGATCTCCATAGAGGCCCTGGCCACCTGCAGAAGCGCCTGCAGCGCCCTCTCGATTCTCATCATCCGCCATCCACCTAGGACAAGGGAGCAGAGTCAATAGGCGTGAATGCACTGCCCCCTTCAGCCCACCCATTGTGCATGGCATACAGCCATGGGACATGCCCCTGTGATGGTGTGTGACCACCCACAGTGCACGTGTCCACATGACCTGCCCACCCAGGCACACACAGCCATGCGGACCGCTGCACACACCCAAGTCCCGCACAGCACCACCGTGGCTGTACAGTGACATGGCTATGCGGTGCGAAGACAGTGGCACAGCCATGTACCCGGTGCACGCAGGGACCACCATCGCTGCACACTCAGACATGCAGTGCCACTGGACAGTGCTGACTGTACCATGTGGCGTGCATGGCAGTGGTGTCAATGGATGGTAGCCATGCCCCGCCACCTGCCCTGCTACACAGCATGCACAGAATATCCTGGATGAAAGGCACTCACCATCATCAAGCTGGTCCTGGCGCTGACCCACATTGGGACCTCCGGCATGAGGATGTAGCTCCCCTCCCTTCAGCCCGCATCTCTGCCTCTTCTCCTGAGCATGGCGCCTCTCATCATGGCCTAGGGTGCAAACATGAAGAGAAGAACATCAGTACAATCCAGTAGCAAAGGCCCCCCACCCCCGAGTGGATGGTTCCCTGCAGCCCAACCATTCGCCCCCACCCCTACACCCACCACTGCCCACACTGGCGGCCCAACCCCCATGTGGTGGACACATGCCCACCGCGATACCCGTATGGACACAACCAGTGTATGGATGGGGCACCTACCTGGCTGTGGAACAGCGCCTCTCCTGGTGCGTACCCGCAGGCGGGCAAGCCTGTCCAGGTCCCTTCGCTGGAGGTCCCCATACTGGTGTCGACACTGCTCTACTGTTCTCTCCATCCCTGTGGCCTCCTCCAGCGCCAATGCCACCTCTGCCCACACGGCACTCCTGGCCCTGTGCTTCTCCAAATAGAGCACCAGCATGGGGCTCCACCAGTGCCACCAGATTAGCCAGTTCAATCTGGCTCCATACTGCAGCCCTCCTACGTGCCATTTCTGGAACTTCTAGGATTCAAAATGGCGCTATCTAGTGCACGTCCACCACATGCAGATGCTGCGTGGTACAGCACTGCCATTCCCCATTGCGCTGTCACCGAACAGCGTGATAGGGGTGCACCCATGTGGACGCATGGTGCCTAGGGGGAAAAGGTCAGGCACAGGATCAAGGGTCTCTCACACACGGACTGCCACAGCGCGATTGGTACACCCTGCGTGTAGCGTGGTAGGGCATCTGTGTGGGACTTCCTGCAGTGGCCTACTGCACTGTGGCACCACGACGCTCATGACACTCCAGGACAAGGGCACCATACATTTGAACAGCGCACTAGTGCCACTGGCACAATGGTGGATGTGCCCTGCACTGCCTCCCGTGCTCAGCACATCAGCAGCGCAGCAGGCGTCAGCATCAGCACCCCGGGCATGCGCCACGTGGTGCCTACTGCGCACGTCACAGAGGCTGCACCTATGTCTGAGCACGTTAACACACCAGCAAGGTGCAACAGCGCAATATTCAGCCGGCATATGCAAATCAGCTCATCAGCAATCCCATGGCGCAGCTACTGCATTAGCATCCACTTAAAGTTGAGCCTTGCCTCATTTGCATGTGTTGCGCTATATAAATGCAACATGGGGCTGCAGAGGCCAAAGTCTGGTATTGCAGTCTATTGTGGTGGGTTGCATGCTGTTTGCCAGTGTGGACTGTGGTGTGTGGGAGATGCACGGGACTGCACAGTGAAAGGTAACACCTGCATTCCCACAGGCTCTACAATGTCTGAACGTGAGGAAGAGGTGGAACAGGACAATTGGAGGAAGAGGAGGCCCAACCTCACCCGGGCAGAAACAGATGCCCTGTTCGAGGCATACCTTGACAGGGAACCGCTGCTCAGTGGACAGCGGGGAACACCACAGGCCCATGCTGTGGCATGGGGTGAGGTTGCACATGCCGTGAACCAGCATGGCAGCCACCAGCAGTCCATGAAGGAATGTAAGAAGAAGGTCGGCACAGACAGGAGGAGGATTAAAGAAAAGGTGGCTGCCATCAGGGCTGCATGTGCTGCAACCGGTGGTGGGCAGCCGGATGTGCCTCGCCTGACACCACAGGAGGAGCGGATGGCCAGCAGCATGCGGCGTTATGCCATAGAGGGCATTCCAGGTGGTGGCTTCCAGACGGGTGGCAGCCCGTCACTGCATGGTGGGTCCTGTGCTGTCACTGTGTGGGTGGCAGGGGGAGTGCCACAGGGTAGGGCAGTGACATTAACGCTACTGTGTTCCCTTGCAGCTCCTGAGCATCTACATGGATCAGCGGTGGTGGGTATGTCCACTGTGGGCAATGCCCTGGACACGGAGAAGCACCCATCCACCTCCACAGGTGTCTGTGGGTCAGTACCACCGCATACCTGCCTGTTTGTTTGGACTGAAGATGGTGGTGATGGTGTGGATGAGGCCCTGCCTGTGTCCCAGCGTGACAGCGGCCACGGAATCCAGCATGCTGGGACACGGACTGGTGCCGGATCAGGCACCGATGATGATGATGAATCACACATCCCAGACAGTGATACGTGTGGGACACAGGATGGTCCCACAGCAGGGAATGGCACTGCCGTAGCCTTGGGTGGTGCCACCATGGAGGCCTGCATGACATCACAGTCCCAGCCCATGCCTGTATACCCCAGCGGGGCAGCACTGGTGTGCGTCCAGGTCGGTGGGGCTGTTGCGGATGATGCGTTGGCACTGGTGAGCCCTTGCAATCGGCGGCCGGGGGGGCAGTGCCAGCAGTTGGACTATGGAGATGGGGGGACAGTGTCGGGGGGGTGGCGTCAGTGCACCGCCTGTGGACATGGCCCTGGTGTGCAGCACCCAACCTCAAAGGGTGCTGCCCAGCATGGCTGTGAACACCATGAGGGACAGCATGCCGAGCAGGCAGATGACCTCTTAGAAGAGCACACCCGCATACTCCAGGATTCAGTGGATCAGCGGTTGTGACTTGTGATGGCGGTGGATGCACTCAGTGCGATCCTGCGCCAGGCAGAGGAGCGCGTAGCAGGGACACTGGTCTGCTCCTGGCAGGGATGGACCGGCTGCGGGAGGATGTGACCGCTGCCACTGACAGGCAGACACAGGCATTCACAGCTGTCATGGCTACAATGGGCACCCAGTTATTTGCCCATGCACCACAGACACCGCGCAGTGCCATGTCCACCCCCCATTCCCGGCATCGTGCGACACCTTCCTTGTCGACACTGGGTTCGGCTGTGGGCATGCCGAGCATGCCTGGCACAGGCATGTTTGGTGAGCTGCAGACCCCTGTGCAAACACAGTCGTGTTCCCACAGCATCACCCCTGGGGGTACATCTGTGCCACCCCATGAGGCCAATGGTCAGCCTGGCATGGCTGGCAGGTCTTGGCGGGGCCACCCACGCATCTATGGTGGCTGTGGCACTGTGCTGCATGACAGACCTGTCTCCCACCATGGCCACTGCCTGCCGCTGCCCTGTGTGCAGTGTGTTGTGCACCATGAGACACATGGGCGGGGTACCCAGCCCTGCACACACACAGTCCATGTGCACACCCTCCTGGCTGCTGGCCACTGTGGCGTCTGCATGATGATGCCTGCGTTGCGCTGTCTGCCAGTGTGCAGTGGTGCCCAGCATCTGACATATGCACAGTGATGGCCACTGGGCGTTGCTGTGTGTGGGCCTGTGTGTGGCTAGGTGTTGCATTCGTGGTCGACGTGCCTTCTACCTCTTGTGCATGTGTTGTGGTGTGGGGGTTGGAGTGGGTGTGTGCATGTGTGTGTGTGTGTGTGTGTGCATGCGTGTCCATGTGAGTGCATGTTGTGTGTGGCCATGCCCATCCCTGACAGCATGTGTGGATCCACGCTCAGTCCCATTCACTTGCCACCATCCACCCCTGGTGTTCATCCATGCATATGTGTGGGTTGTGCCCTTGCCAGTGGTGGTTGCACATGGCTCCATGACCTACCTGTGTTGGTTGAAATGCTCCTCTGTGATGGTGTCCTGGTGCAGCAGCACCATCCTGCACAGGCGGGGGTTCCTTCGCCCAGGGGGTGGCTGCTCATCACCGTCTGGACCAGCGTCCTCATCCTCCCCATCGCTGTCACCCTCTTTGACCTCTACAGCTATCCCACAGTCATTGGCCATGTTGTGCAGGATACAATAGGCCAGGAATAGCCTGCAGGCCTTCGAGGGGCTGTATTGTAGGGCACCGCCAGTCGTGTCCAGGCACCGGAACCATGACTTCAGCATCCCGAACACACACTCGATGATATTACGTGTGGTGGCATGTGCCTCATTGTATCATTGCTGTGATGGGGTGGCGGGGCACCGGTACGGTGTGAGCAGCCAGGGACGGAGTGGGTATCCACTGTCACCTGTGCATAGAGGGTGTGTCTTAGTATGGTGGTCTGCATCGCTCTGCCATGGGCCGTCAAGGCCATTACCCATGGCACCTCTGACTATGCCTCCCCCCACGGCTGCCCAAGTCATCCTGCGTGTTGTGCATACTCACCCACTAGGTGGCCAGTGGGGATATCCCCACTCTCAAACCTGTGGCACAGTGCTGACTAGTGCCAGATGAAGGCGTCATGTGCTCCCCCAGGGTGCGTGGCACAGACATTGGTTATGCGCCCCCTGACATTGCACACCACCTGGCAGTTGATGCTGGAGTATCCCTTGTGGTTGCGGTAGGCAATGCCTTCCGGGCCAGGTGGTGTGCGGATGGCCACATGGGTGCAGTCAATGGCCCCGAGCACGCCAGGCATATGTGCTACCCTGTGGAACTGTTGTATTTGTGCTGTGTGCTCCGCATGTGTGCTGGGAAAATGGATGTACCCCGCAGCATGTGGCAGCAGTGCGCTGAGGAATTGTGTGAGTAGGCGTGACGCGGCCAACTGGGTTTTGCCTGTCATATCCCCTGTTGGTCTTTGGAAGGTGCCCGTGGTGAGCAGGCACATGACAGCTGTCACTTTGGTCTCCACTGACAGAGCATGGCTGCCTGCATCTCATCACTGCACAGCTCACAGAGCCACCTCAGGATTGCCCGGTTCAGGCGGTACCAGTCCACAATCTCTGTATCACTATATTGCTCGAAGGTGATGCGGGCTTGGTACCACCTGTTGGGGGTGTATAGCTGATGGGCCCTTCCACGGCTGTGCCACCCCTGCTGCCTGCCTTCTCACACCCCTCATTACTGCCTCCATCTGTATGGTGGCACTGGCCATGTCCCTGGCTATTGTTCAGCCCCCTGGCAGATGTTGTCCCGGTCCCCCTGCTGTCCTCTATGCTGCTCACCCTACACCGGGCACACCTCCGGCCTCCTGCTGTCCTGCCTCCTGCCACTGCCCTGACCACTCTGCAGCGCTGCCCTGTTGTTCCTGCCCTGTTTGTCTGGCTCCCCGGACCTGTCCTGTGTGGCACATGTGTGTCCTGTCCTGCTCCACCACTGTCCCTCTCTCTGTTGCTCTCCCTGGTTTGGCTGCCAGCTCACCCCCACTGCAGGCCTTCCTGTAGCGTTGCACCTCTCTTGCTTCTTTTTATTTTGACTCACTTGGCTGGCGCAACTTCCGCTACTCCCCCTATTGCGCATGGGCGTGGTTGTTGAACATCGACTGCACCATTTATTCATGGTTCCTCCCTCCGTTGCGCATGCATTCATTACCATTATGCCTATGCACATTGCATTTTAGTGGCACAGCTGCATCCTGCTGAATATATGAATGAGCATTTCAGACTTGCGCTGGCAGCATCTCTGTTATACATGGCGCAGCTCCTTTGAATATCTGGACCAGGAATTCAATTGTAACGCAGGGTGTCAAATTTTTAGGTATAACATTAACCCCAAACATCACGCAGATCATAACAAAAAAATCTAAATGCAATTTTAGAAAAGATGGATCTAGACTTTACGAGGTGGGGTAAAATGTTTTTATCTTTTTGGGGCAAAATATAGGCATTCAACATGATGGTTGCTCCAAAAATATACTACCTTCTACAACATTTACATGTGCACATTCCCACTATCTTTTTGAACAGGATTTACACCCAGGTTAGAAAGTTTCTATGGGATAATAAACCTCTGCAGATTTCCTTGGACAAATTAGAACAGCAAAAGTCAAAAGGTGGAGTTGGCCTTCCCAATTTTAAACTTAGACATGATGCCTTCATAGCTGCACAGTGCATCAAATCTTTATGGTTAAACAATAATCAAGATATCCCAGGGTGCATCCAAGTTGAAAAGGCCCTCCTAAAAGGTAATCACCATTGAGTGGCTCTATTTACAGACTCTGCTAGGATGTTTAATTCAAACCCCTTATTACAGCAGGTTAATTCTTCATGGAAAACAGTTGCGAATGCACTAGGATGGGATCCTAGGTCCTCCCCTCACTGTCCTCTATGGGGCAACCCTCTTTTAAAAATAGATGAAAAACCTGTAAACTGGCCTAGCTGGAAGACCAAAGGTATATCATTCTTAGATGATATTATAGATCCAGCAACAGCCTCACTGATGTCATTTTCACAGTTATCCCTTAAGTTCAAAACTCCCAGAACTGACTTTCATAAATATCTTCAGCTACGTGAGGTTCTAAGAGTTCTAGTTAACAATGAAGTAACCTTCCGCCAACTCATGTGTTAGATAAAATCTGTACAACAAACAGTGGACACAAGAAATTGTACGCGATGCTTTGAGATTCAAAAACAGACCCGGTAATAATTTTAATTGATAAACGGTAGCAAGAGCAGCACATTCAGATAACTAATGAAGAATGGGAGGAAATGTGGAACATGACATTAAAGACCTGCAGGGAAGGTAAAGCGAGACTCGTACAATACAAAATAGTCCACAGATGGTGCTATACTCCCTGTAGGACGGTTAAGTTAGGCTTGGCATCAGGTGAAACGTGCTGGAGGTGTTCGTTGGAAAGGGGCACTCTGTCCCACATTTTATGGTCCTGTCCTGATATTCTGCCTGTCTGGAGCAGCATTTTATCTATCAGTCGTTCTGTAATGGTATACCATGTACAAGGTGACCGTGATTGAGCACTTACAAAAAGGGCAACTAAATCACGACGCCTGTGTAGAGGGCTACCTGGCAGGGTAGTGAGCGGATACCTTGGTGGATGAGGTACAGCGAAGGGAAATATGCGCATGGTGGGGGGAGGAAGGGGAGGGAAGGTATGTGAGAGGGGGTGTGGCGGGGCAGCTGCCGAGCTGGACCGCTAGTGTGGTGGGGTGGGTGGCTGCTTGGGAGGAGCAGGGTGCAGGGTTCAGGTCTGGCATGGTGGGTTTTCTTTTTGCATGGTGGCTTTTTATTTTCAAGTTTTCACCCTCCCCGACATTCACCCCCTGGAGTTGAGAATCCATTAGTGGGGGTGGGGGTGGGTGGGGTGCAACCCCCATTAAAAAAACCGTGAGGTCTCAGGTTCCCTCTTTATCCTCGCTACGATTGTGCATCGTCAAAATTCATTTTCAGCGATGTACACTCGCTGTAGCAGCAATCGCTATTCCACGATCGTCGTTATGACACAGAACCTTCTGTAACAGACTGCAACTTTACTTTACAGCCACATTTTCCTGTCTTGTGGATTTGCTCAGAACTGGATAACTTATCGCATCCCCAAAAACTTTGGCTGATGGCAGGTTTCATTACTGCAAAAAATGTTATTCTAAGGCATTTGAATTATAAAGAGATTCTGTCAGTAAAAGTGTGACTTCAAGATCTCAATACCAGAGCCAGTTATGAGAGAGTATCATATGTAAACATGAATCGTTTAGACAAATTCAATGCAATATGGGAGCCATTCCTGAATAGATCGTAAATGTGAATATTTATATGTAATTTGTACCTGACAAGACTTACATTTACATTTCATACAGGCTATCTCTCCATTTCTTCATCTCTTCCTTTCCTGTCCTCCTGCCTTCCTCCCTCCTCCCTCCTTCCCTCCCTTCCTCCTCCCTCCCTCCTCCTCTCTCTCTCTCTTCCTTCCTTCCTTCTCTCTCTCTCTCTCTTTCTTTCTTTTCACTTTCCGTAATTGTTATATAATGTTTGAGGCGCTTTATCTGGCCTCCAGTTATTTGTACATTTCTTTGCATGATAATAGTAACTAAGGCCTACATTATTTCATTGTTATGTATTAATAGTAATTCAGTTCATCTTTTTCTATACTACAGTGAAGATATGTATAAATGTTTTGCCATTTCAGGTTGTGTTATTGTTAAAACTTTTGAATTCAATAAAATTATGAATTATAAAAAAAAGAAGTGCCAATTAAAGGCTTACAATAGGGATTTCCCCTGTTCGTTCCCTTTTCCTGCTCTGATATTGGAGAGTCTTTTTGTAGCAGTGCTGGAGTGAACTGCAAAAAGGGAGACAACAGGAAATCACAACTGGGAGCCTTTAGCTAGCAGGTTCTGTCAGATCTGTCATGAGGCCAGCCAGCCAGCACAGAGGCAGTGCGCCTGTCTGTGACGCTGATGACCCGGGTTCAGGAACAGACTTGGGATGTTGGAGGGCCAGCAGAAGGACTGAGTATCCTAGGGACTGCTGCCCTTCTCAGGGGTGGGGTTGGGAGTCTGTCATCTACAGACCCCTAGCAGAGGCTGGGGGGGGGGATCCGCTGTGCTGCTGCTGTACTGGGGGGCAGGGCAGATGCAGGCCATCATTGCATGTCCCTGCCCTCCATAGAGTACACAAAAATACTGGCACTGAGCATGAAGTCTTGCTCCACTGCCTCTGCTGCCAACAATGTCCACCAAGTGGAGTCCCACTCCCATGGTGCCACCCTGGGGGGTAAGCCAGGGCATGTTTCAGTTGACCTTTGGTGGCGAGTGGGAGCTGAGATCCCCTGGGGGGATCAAAATGGGAGCCACAAAACAAAAAAATCTGTTACTGGGCCCCAAAGTCTCACGCTTAGAAAATGGTGAAACTTGACAGTTCAGTATCAAAACAATGGTATTATAACTGCCTGAAACAAGATCAATGTTGTTATGACTATCTGACATCAGACTGTTGGTATCAAGACTAGTGATGGTATTATGACTGTCTGATGTCTGAAAGCTAGTACTGTGACTGAATCAGATCAAGGGTATTTTGACTATCTTATATCATCAGACTTTTGTCATTATGACTAGTGATGGTAATATGAATGTCTGATATCTGAAAGATGGTGTTATGACTGATGTCAGATTGGTGGTCTGACATCAGAATGTTGGTATTATGACTACCTGACATCATATCACTGTTGTTATGACTGACATTGGTTAGATGCGTTCGGACTCTCCAATATAAGATTGATATTATTATGGCTTTATGAAATGGGCAAAGGATTTCAAGCAATCTGATTGGTTGTTAGCCATGCATTAGAAGTGTCTAATGCATGGCTAAATCTAGAAACCCCATTTAGAATACACAGACCCACTTTATAAGCACAATAAGCCACTCCAGGGATGTGCGATAGTTCTAATGTATGGCTAGGGGACTGGATGCACCCGGCCTATGGCCTCGTACCTCACTATGCCCCCTAGCTGCACATTAGAACTGTCTAATGTACACCCCAATGTGTCTTATTGCTTCCATATGACACTGTAGATAATATAGCATCAGTTGGATGCCAAAAGAGCATGCATGTGTTATTGATAGAACAAGAAAAAGGGTTTGTTTGCATCATCACACAACTACTAGTATCTGTCGACCTCAAATTTTTTGTTATGCTGAATATGTATTGCATTGAAATATAATTTCTTTTTGTACATGTGCTTAAATAGTACTATTTCTACAACTGTTATCTGACATAATTTACAAGGTTTTGAATTATGTATTCACATTCCTGGGTTGTTTTAAGTAGAACAGCAACAGAAATGTGGAAAAGGTATGGCATAAATGATTATATATAACAAGATTCCTCCTAATTTAAGGTTAGGACTATGTCACGAATTGTTTAAATGCAAACTATCTTTTTAACCAATTGCAATGTTCTTGCTATTTTAATTGACTGTGTCTATATATTGCCAATAGTATGTGCTATTTGTATTGTACCATGTTTGTTAAGTTATTCCAAAAATGTTTATACCATTTATGTTATATGCTTAATTGATTGATATTGTACATAACTAACATCTTGACTGTATAAGTAATGGTCTCGGGTTGCATATGAAAAATGGCCTTTGGCCCATATGTTTACTCGATAAACAAAAATTAAATAAATAAAATAAATACAACTGATAAAATAAAAAAAGATAGCTGGTGACATCAGTAACTGCAACATATAAAAAATATTGTTACTGTTGTTACAATAGGTATTGTAAGGTTACTGCCATGACAGTGGACTACTGTACCAATCAGAGAGCAGCTTTCACAATACTGATGACATCACAATGCCCAGTGCAGCACTGAAGCAAGCTGTAAAAACAAAAGAAAAACAAACGTCAAAAATCTTCAAATTGCAGATTAAAAATCTGTAATTTGTAAAATTACTGTTATATTTATCAAATATACTTTTGTCTGACTCAAAATAGGCAATTTATCGTCACTTGAGTGTGGACAGGACTTTCATAACCCACCTGTGGCTCTGCCACTCCTGAGTTATGGTCCTGCCCCCTAACACTTGAAGATAAATTGCATATTTTGAGTCAGTTCATTGCATATCCCCTGTATATATTATTGAACTATTATCGATATATCAACTTAGTTGAAAACTTTTGTAAACTATGTTACAATTTCAGTTCAGTTTTATTTGTTCAACCTTTGATCTTTACAACATATTAAAATAATAAAATCAGTATCATTTCATAACATTAGTTTCATACAAATTTCACACCACTACATCCATAAAGATAAAATCTAGCACTCACCACCATCAATACAAAGACACAGCTCATCGAATTAATGTCAAATAGTGCCAACTTTATTGAGGTGCCACCACTTCAAAAATACACCTTGACACATTTTGGATCAGCTCCTTTATCAAAAGATGGTGGTGAGTGCTAGATTTTATGTTTGTGGATATTTAAATATATCTTGAAGCACCCCATCCCAGTGCACCTTCTTTTTAGTACCAGTACATCCATATTTACAAAGTTATATATATTTACATGCCTATCAGTTACTGTATGTTTATCTTTTGATTACCTACTCTGCCTGTGCAGTTCCAGTACTATGATATAGCCTGAAAACAGAGCTGAGGTTTATATTAGTATGTGTTACATTTATTTTATTATGTGTTATACATACTTTAGTTTGGCTAATAAGGCCTTTAAGGAAACATGTCAATATCACACTGGTTAGTACCTCTCTAGATATGTGTGTGTATATATATATATATATATATATATTTTTTTTTACAAGGAGAGACACACTAAGCTGAAGTTTGTTTACAGGTGTGACCTGGGAACACAAGGAAGTTAAATGACTTGTTCAGGGTCACACAGTATGCAAGTTGGGGGCTGTGGGATTCAAGCCCAGGTCTCCAGGTTTGCAGCTAAGAGCCTTAAACCACTGCGCTATACTGCCTCCTCAAATATGGAATTATACTATCCTCTTGCACTGATGTTCCCTCATTTATTCTGTATTAACTACTTATCATGAACTGCTACAACATGTCCTATTATTAAAATGCTCTGTATATACTACAACCTTACCCTGTAACCAATTGTAAATATTTGTAATTTTTTTAGTATGTCCATAATGTGTGTGAATCTTGTTTTGTCTATATATTATTGTACTGTATATCTGCTTTCACATCGTCCTTGACAGAACCTCCTTGTGAATGAGCATGCTCAAAGGAGCTTTCCTGTGAATAAACTTGAACTTGATATTTTAGTATATTATGGATTAATTTTGGTATATGTTCTCTTTTGGAATGTGTCATACTCAATTCTGCATGTGTTACACTATTTTGTTATGTGCTGTACTCATTTCAGTGTGTTGCACGCTCATTTCATCAAGTGTTATACCATTTGGCATGTGTTATACTAATTTCAACTGGTGTCATATCATAATGTGTTATATTCATTATGACATGTATCATACTCACATCAGTATGTCATATTCATGTTGATATGCGTTATACTCAAAAAGCTGTAATTTTGCACTGAATGGCCTCCCATATTGAGGGACTCACACATGCTGAAATGTTTTAGGTGAGCCTGCAGTTGTGCTGCCACTTCCTTCCTTATGTCAGATTCAGGGTATTATGACTATTCGTATGTTAGATTCATGGTATTATGACTATGTATGTCAGATCAATGGTATATCAGATTCATGGTATTATGACTATATGTATGTCAGATTCATGGTATTATGACTATTCGTATGTTAGATTGTTTTTGTTCTGTTTTTGTTGAATTTTGTTTGTTTTTGTTGACCCAGTAAGCCCACTGGGCCTAGAAAGTCCCTTTTTCACGGGCGACCGGGGGGAGGGGGAGATACAGATGGTAAGCAACTGAAATTGAACCAGATTAAGCTGTTGGTGGTATTTTTTTTACTGAATGAGGGAAATTTGGCCAGGACACCGGGGAAATTCACTTACTCTTTTCGATAAGTGCCATGGAATCTTTAACATCCACCTGAACTACCACCAATCCAGGCAGATGGGACCTCGGTTTAACGTCTCATCCGAAGGCGGCACCTCAAATTCAGCACCCTCTCATGCTGCACTACAGTGTCAGTACTGGAATTAACCCAAGTGCCAGATGTGGGAACTGAACCCACAGCCCTCTGATCTCCCGGTCTCAGAGGCGAGTGTACTACCTACTGAGCCACTGACACTATTCAAGGTATTATGACTGCATGTCAGATCAATGGTATATCAAATTCATGGTATTATGACTACATGTATGTCAGATTCATGATATTATGACTGGTGATATTATTATGGCTGCCTGAACTTTGAAAGCTGGCTTTATGACTAATATGAGCAGACCTGTGAAGCCTTACACATCTGAAATGAGATACACTCATTCAGGATATATCTCATGGTCTCAGCTGCACCGGTGAAATCTCATGTGCTAAGGAGTAAAATTAAATCAATGGTGTTATAACTGTTTGAAATCAAATCAATATTGTTATGACTATTTGACATCAGACTGTTGGTATTATGACTAATGATGGTATTATGACTGCCTGATGTCTGGAAACTGGTTTTATGACTGAGGTAGATCAAGTGCATTATGACTATCTCATATCATCAGACTTTTGGTATTATAACTAGTGATACTATGAATGTCTACTATCTGAAAGATGGTGTATGACTGACGTCAGACTGTTAGTACTGATGGTCTCGCATCAGAATGCTGGTATTATGATTACTTGATATCATATCAGTGTTATTATAACTGACGTCAGTTAGATGCATTATTGACTGTCTCATATTACTAGGTTTACTAAGTTCTTATGGAAAAAAAGAAGGCTGAGGCCCATCTAGCTTTTTCCCCCACACTGTGTGGGAACAATTTACAAAAAGTGGTTCTGGATTAACCAGTTGTCAAGACTGTTTTTAAAAGATACAATATTGGCAGAGTCTACTAATTCCTGGGGTAGTTTATTCCATAATCTAGGCGCCCTCAATGAGAAAAAGTTAAATCTATGATTGGTTCTTGCCTTAGGCTCAATGAGTTGTCTGGTGTGACATCTAGGAACAGTTCACCTAGTAACAGGGACAAGTCCACATTTTTTCATAAGATCAGGATTTTTTTTGTAGCTTGTATGTTAAAAGTAGGTCCCCTCTGATTCTTCTACCCTGCAAAGAATGTAAGCCCGTTATAGTAAGTCTTGATTGGTAGGGCCTTTTTGCTAATCTAGGGATCATCCTGGTTGTGTGTTTTTGAATTCTTTCCAGACGGTCAATATCAGACTTTAGGTAAGGGTTCCAAAAAAGGGACCCATAGTCAATAAGGGGTCTAACACAAGTTCAGTAAAGAGTTATCATACATTGTTCAGTTTTAGTAACAAAGGAGCGCTGGATTTGTCTGAGTAACCCATTGGTTGAGTTAGCCACTTTTGTGCAGTGGTCAACTGATGTAAGTTTTGAATTAACAAGTATATCCAGGTCCCTTTCCAAATCCGTAGAATTCAACAATGTATCATTAATATAATATTTGTTTTTGGGGTTATGAGTCCCGAAATGCAAAACCACACATTTATCAATGTTGAATTCCACCATGTTGTCAGTAGCTCACATTTCAACCAACTGCAAGTCTGATTTGAGTGAATCATAATCTGATTGATTATTCACAGGGCCACCAAGCTTTGAATCATCAGCAAATTTAGACAGCCAGTTTTTACTGGTTATTTGCATATCACTAATGTAAATTGGGCCCAACACTGAGCCTTGCGTGACCCCACTGGTAACTGCACCTGGGTCAGAGAAGCAGTTATTCAGTATGACTCTCTGAGATCTATTTGTCAACCATGCACTAACCCAATTGACTAGTTGGTAGTAAAAGCCCAAGTATTCCATTTTTATGTTTGCTGGCACGCATGTACAAGAAACATAGTGCCATCATCTGAGTTTTCGGAGGTGTGGCAGCCCTCTTCCAATTCAGTCAGTGTGTTTGCAGGAGTGGCCGCAGTTCTCCAATGCCTGCTGGAGCTGTCTATGACAGCAGTCCAAAATGCAGTGGAGTACAGTTGAAAGGGGGAACTACGCTTCGGTGAGCAGCGATAAGATATCTCCTGCTCATGCGTGCTCCCCCTACAGACACACACAAATGCACAAATACTGCGTGCTCACCCCCACACTGTGTAGCTGGCGGGGGTGCCCAGTCTGTCCCGGCTGTGCTTTCATCCCCAAAGCAGTTCCATATGCCACGCTAGATGCCCACCCCAGCGTGGCTGCCATGTATAACCCGGCCAGGGGTGCCCAATCCCCCATCGGCTCCATAATCCCAGTACAGGGTGCTACGCTGGGAGCCCACCCCAGCATGGCAGCAGATGCTATTGCTGACAGGGGTGCCCAATCCCCCATCGGCTCCACGTCCCCCCCACCAGCCATCCTTATGCCATGCTGGGAGCCCACCCCAGCGTGGCAAACATCCCGCGTCGTCATTTAAAAAAAAAAAAAAAAACTGAAACTGGAAAATGATCCCTCGCTGTCTCTGCCCTCACCCGCGCTCACCCACTGCATACCCCGCCTCGCCACCCCCCCTCACCCATACTTACCTCCGGACTCCAGCGCGACAATCTTCAGTGGACCGGGAACACGTTTGCACTCTTCAAAGCTGACCGCGAACTGAGGAAATGCCGGTAAGCTGTATAATGGGATAGATAGGGTTTTTCAACTTTGCTGCATATCTCATCCATTTTTTGGAATTTTTGGACCAGATTTTCAACATGGGGTTTTTGGGACCCCTTCTCATGAATGCTCTCACTGTCATGGCGTTAATCGGGCCCAAAGGGTGATTTCGAAGTCACTGCGCAAAATCACCTTTCGGGACTGAGTAATGAAATGACACTGCCACTGTTTATAAAGTGGGCTCTCAAAAAGCCTGTGTTGAAAATGTGGTGGAAAAATTCCTAAAAATGACTGTTTTACGAGAGTGCATTGCGCAGTTCCTACGCACGCTCATAAGTTCACGAATTTTCAATATTTTCACTCCAGATTTTCAACATTGCCATTTTACCACACCTCCTTATGAGCAGTAGAGCTGTCATTTTTCACATCTTGCCCAAAACGTGTTTCCGCCCATGTAGCGCACAATGGCGCAGTCGGTGTGCGAAATCAATGTATGGGACACATTAAGAAAATCACAGTGACACTGTTCATGAGCAGAGGTCTTAAAATGGCTATGTTGAAAATTTGGTGAAAAAATTCCTTAAAATGACTGTTTTACGAGCGTGTGTTGCGCAATTCCTACGCATGCTCATAAGTTTGCAAATTTTCAATATTTTCACTCCAGATTTTCAACATTACCATTTTATTACACTTCCTTATGAGTAGTACAGCTGTCATTTTTCACATCTTGCCCAAAACGTGTTTCTGCCCAGGTAGCACACAATGGCGCAGTCGGTGTGCGAAATCAATGTATGGGACACATTAAGAAAATCACAGTGACACTGTTCATGAGCAGAGGTCTTAAAATGGCTATGTTGAAAATTTGGTGAAAAAATTCCTAAAAATGACTGTTTTACGGGCGCGCTGCCAGTTCCTATGCGCTCGTAAGTTTGCAATATTCTATATTTTCCTCCAGATTTTCCATTGCCATTTTATTACACTTCCTTATGAACAGTACAGCTGCCATTTTTCACATGTCACCCCAAATGTGTTTCCACATGTAGCGCATTAATGGTGCAGTCGGTGTCGTGAAAGCAATATTGGGACAGATTAAGAAAATCACAGTTACACTGTTCATGAGCAGAGGTCTTAAAATGGCTATGTTGAAAATTTGGTGATAAAAGTCCATAAAATGACTGTGTTACGAGTGAGCATTGCGCAGTTTCCACGCACCCTCGTAAGTTCATGACTTTGTAATATTTTCAGTCCAGATTTTCACCAGTGGCATTTTTCCACACTTCCTTATGAAAGGTACAGCTGTCATTTTTCACAACATGGCCGAAATGTGTTTTCACACTTTCAGCGCAGAGATGTGTGGTCGCTGTGGGAAATCATTGTTCGGGACAGATAAAGAAAATCACAGTGACACTGTTCATGATTGGAGGTCACAAAATGCCTGTGTTGACAATCTGCTGTAAAAAATCCCCAAACTAATTATATTATGGGTGTGCGTTGCACAGTTTCTATGCACGCTCAGTGACTTCACCGAGTTTTTTAATATTTTTACTGCAGATTTGCAACATTGCCATTTTAACACCTCCCATGAACAGTACAGCTGTCATTTTCACATCCTGTTCGGAATGTGTTTTGCACCTGTGGTGCTAAATACGTAATCGCTGTGCATAAGCAGCTTTAAAGCTAACAAACTGATATTGCCACTGTTCATGAGGTGGGGTCACAAAACCATGTTGAAATTTGGAGTGAAATACCGAAGTGCCTGAGGTGTTAGGGTTTCCAACCATAACGCCCACCCTGTAGAGAATGACAGGCATCAGGGGTTGTGACTTGGGATTCTTGCCTGTAATGCTCATACCATTCACACCCTGCAGCCAGTGAGAGGCATCGAGGCATGCCTTGGCTCTTTGCCCCAAAAGTTCACCCCATTCTCCTATATCCTTATATCTCACCTGTATTTCCTGATGGAATGGGAGTGCGCATAAGAGCCAAAGACCCCAAGGCACACCGTGACATTTGTCAGTGTCTGCAGGGTAGGTGTGGTGAAATGGTGTGGCCGTTATGCCTGACGACCCAAAGGCACACCCCAATGCCTGTCACTCTCTGCAGGGTGGTGGTGGGGTTGGCTTCAGTTCAATACTTCACTGCCATTTCTATTATGCAGCTCTGTAACTTCTACACTACCAATGCCAATGCCAGCAAGCAAACATTCGGCATTGACAAATGCTTGGTTTAATAAGGATACCATGAGGGACTTTGTCAAAGGCCTTGCTGTAGTCCAGCAGAATAACATCTAATTGGTGTTTATTATCAAGGCCATGACTAATTTGGTTATAGAATGATAGCAAGTTAGTAGTGCAAGAGTGACCAGTTCTGAACCCGTGTTGAGTGGTATCGTCAATGTTAAGTTCTATCATTTATTTTTCAAGAAATGATTTTATAATTTTTTCCATGATTTTGCAGATAATCGATGTAAGGCTAATAGGACGATAGTTCTGAACATTAGATCTACTACCTTTTTAATGAATTGGAGTAACGAATGCAGTTAACCAGTCTGCAGGGATTTCTGCTTTATGAAGAGATTTATTAAAAATTATTTCCAATGGAAGAGCTAGTGCCTCAGCAGTTTCAATAAGGAATCTGGCGGTAATTTGGTCAGGTCCTGGGCTCATAGTTTTCTTTAAAGATTTAAGAAGTGGAATGATATCAGAAGCTTTAATACTGTATGCATGGGTTGATTCTGAATGCGGCCCTGGACTTGCTTTAAAAGGATGAAAGCTTTTTTAGTGAAAACTGAACAGAAATGTGTATTAGACTGATGTTATTACGGCTATATGACTCTAGATGGTATAACATCAGCTAGATGTCAAATGGAGCATCTATGTGTTATGCAAGCAATAACACACTACGAGGTGTGGGTTATCGCCTGATAAGAGCATGCCCAGGTGTGTTATAAGGCACAAAGCGCTTGCGCTGAGTGCCTTATGCACCTGGGTGTGCTCTTATCAGGCGATAACCCACACCTCAGAGTGTATTATTGTGCTTATAAAATGGGTCCCTGGTAAAGATGTTAGTTTGAAAAAAAAATGCAAAAAAAATTTGCATAACATTAGTACAAATATGATATCTGTATAAAAAAGAAAAAGTAGTCCCTCTGCTAGAATGCAGTACAGCAGGTCACTGTGTCTATAATACCCACCCAGTAACTGTGTCTGTTTGCAGAACACACCCAGAGAAACTGTCAGAAACCATGTTTTTATATATTTTTTTTATTTTAAATATATTTCTTACTTTTCTACAGACAGTTTGACTACAGGCATCGAGACCCAGTGTGTACAGGTGGCAGATGTGTTATCTGTGCCCTTTGTTGCCCAACTCTCAAGATGCAGAGAGCATTTCTGTGTATGGTTTTATTTATTTAAAGTTTTGTTTTCTTAAAATCCCTTCCTTTGGTTTGATTTATGCTCAGGATTTATGACAAGTGGCTGGCTGACTGGGAGCATGTCTCTCAGCAGCTGCCAAAGACAGATGTTTCTGGGTTCACATTTCTTAGCGCCGTAGCCGGATGTTTGCCGGTTCAAATTTGTTAAACCTAAAAAGCTACAGACAGTATTTATTTTTGAAAAATAAAGTGTGTTCAGTTTTTTTGTGGCAATAATGCATTGGACGGTCAGTGGGTGGCGGGGAGGACATGCCTCGACGACGAGGAATGTAGTCATTGTGACCGGAGCTGCAGATCGCGGGCATCACTGTAAGGTGTGAAAAGAAAGGAAAATTAAGGTCAAAGTAACACTTTTTATTCACAGGAAAGCAATAAAAAAAGTTTTGCTGTGGTCATGCGAAGTGTAAATGGTGGCACAAGTAAGGGACATTGTTTTGCAGAACAGGCACTGCCTATGAAAGCAGTTTAAAGCTCAGGCAGGTTTTTGATATTTCCCTGTGATGAGTTTGGCCAGGGGAAAAAAGTGCCAGATGGAACAGATATCATCTGATAAGGACATGGGTGAAAGGTCCTTTCAGTCAATCAGTTTAAGAGATTTTCTTGACCCATTTATATATATATATATATACACACACCAAGAAAAAGCATGTGTTTGTTTCTTAATGCAACAGCTACTAGTATCTGTTGACCTCAATTTTTTTTGTTATACTGAATAGTCATTCCATTGAAATATAATTGCTTTTTGAGCATGTGCTTAAATAGTACTATTTATACAACAGTTATCTGACATAATGTATCAGGTTTTCAATAATGCCTTCATATTTTTGAGTTGTTTTAAGTAGAGCAGTAACAGAAATGTAGAAAAGGTATTGCATAAATGAGTATATATTGTTGAACTATTGCATAAATTAGCATATATCGTTATACTATTATCATATATAAATTTAGCTGAAAAATGTTGTAAGCCTTGTAACAATTTCAGTTCAGTTTTATTTGTTCAACCACTGATATGTATAAAATAATAAAATTGCAGTTACATTTCATAACTTTAGTTTCATGATCATTATACACCAGTACATCCATATTTACAAAGCTGTATATTTTTGCATGGCTATCAGTTATTATGTACTTATTTTTTCATTACTTTCTGTGCCTGCACAGTTTCAGTACTATAACATAGTGTGAAAACAGAGATGCTAAAATGTTGTAAGTAAGCCTGTAACTGTGTCGCCGCTCCCTTCCTCATTGCCTTTCTGATATGACTCAGACTGATAATGTGATTGTCTGATGTCAAATTCATGGCATTATGCCTATATGGATGTCAGATTAATGGTATTATGAGTAGTGATGTTAACGCAGCTGTCTGGTGTTTGAAAGGTGACATTATGACTGAAGTTAGCAGACATGTACACCCTGGAAGAGAGGAGAGCGAGAGGTGACATGATAGAGACCTGCAAGTACCTCACTGGAATGACCAGGGTGCAGGAAGATAATCTCTTTCACTAGATTGTATAACATCAGTTGGATGTCAAATGGAGCATCTGTGTTTTATATATTTATTGAAATGTTTCACCAGGAAAGCACACTGAACAACAAGTTGCTCATCTCCCGGTGCAACCTGGGAGGAGGGGGTACAAGGATTATGAACAGAATACATTTAGGTTGCACAATACACATGGGTACATACATTAAAACACAACATTTAGTAATAACAACAAGCAATGTTGATATTTATTTGATTTGTTTCATTTATTTGAATTTTGGTAACCAGGTGGGCCCACTGAGACAGGGTCCCTTTTTTGGGGGTGACCCGGGGAGGGGTAACAACGGAAGCAAAAGGAAGTGTATGCAGACACTTAACAAGAACAAGTAAAAGGGGAGTGTGCAAAGACACTTCTTCCATGTTAGCGTATAAAGCAATTAACAATTAAAAAAGTGCAAATAAACAGTGGACAATAGACAATTAAAGTACAGACAAATATTAAATCAAACATCAAGTTCATACTGGTGGGGGAGTGTCAGTCTCCTCCTAAAGTATAGTAGGTTGGAACTCAGCCTACAGTGTAACAGATGAGAATATGAGCCGGAAGGGGTGGGGGATGATAGTGGGGAGAGCAGGGGTGAGGGAGAAAGGGAAAAAAGTGGGGAAGGCAGTAAAGGTATCACAAATTAGTGACAACTGCAAGTAGGAGGAGGAAAGAAGATGTCCTTGTAGATCTCTTAAAGTGAGGAAGAGAAGTGCAGGAGTTTGTTCCATTTTTAGGTGCAGCAACATGGAAGGCTCTGTTGCCTATGGCTAAGCGGGGTTTGGGGATACTTAATATGGAAGGATGAAAGGATCTAAGTGTCCTAGAGAAAGATTTCAGTGAGAGGAAATTGGAGAGGATGGGAGGAGAGGAGGGAAGGTGGATTAGTTTGAAGACAGTACATAGTACTAGGAAATCCATTTTGGCCTCGAAGGACGGCCAATTCAATATGCGGAGAACATCATTGTGGTATGCCTGAGAGCGGGAGTGGGCTGTGAAGTGGGCAACTCTGCAATAGGCCTGCTTAAGTTTGGCCTGGATAGGGGTCCTGGCTGAGAGAGTCATAGGGGCAGCAGAGAAGAGCGCGGGGAGAAGAGTAGTTGAGGCAATGGTCTTTCGAGCATGGGGGGATAGGGGCAACACGGTATAATGGACCAAGTTTTTGGTTTTTTACCTTGATTGCATTTGTTGTGCATGATTCAAGGGATAGATGCACATCCAGAGTCAGTCCCACATATTTGAAGATGCTCACTTCTTCTAGTGGCTCACCAGAAGAGGTGTGGATTACTAGGGGGGGGCTGTGAAGTTATATCGAAGGAGGTGTGATGGAACAGCATGGTTTTAGTTTTTTTTTAATTCAGGACCAACAGATTCAGTATTCCAGCTTCTGGAAATCATATTGAAGGTCATTCTTAGTGGAGGAGACATCAGTGTTAGACCTTTATAGAATTGCATTGTCTGCATATAGCTGGACCAAGGCCCCACCACAGTTCATAGGCAGCTCATTGATGAAGATGGAGAATAGGAGGGGCCCAAGAACTGACCCTTGAGGGACCCCATCAGTGATAGGAGATAAGGAGGAGTGAACACCAGACCATTTAACACACTGTGACCTACTGGATAGGTAGTTAAAGAAAAACAAGTCAGAGAGGTGGAATCAAGGCCGAGACAGTGGAGCTTACAGAGGAGGAGTGGGTGATTAACTAGATCAAAGGCTTCATAAGGTCAATAAAGACAGCCACTGTGGCCTGTCCAAGATCCATGTCCTGATATAAATCTGAGGTTACCTTCAGAAGGGTGGATTCAGTCCCATGTGAGTTTCGAAAGCCATATTGGTGTTTGGTGAGGGCACTGGTTTGCTCAAGAAAAGAGTAGAGTTGGTTGTATGTAATTCTTTCCTGTATCTTGGTGATAAGACAAAGGATAGATATAGGTTGGTAGTTCCCAAGAAGGTCTGTTGAGCTGGTTTTATGAATTGGGACAACGATTGCAGTTTTCCATTTGTCTGGGATAGATTGGGTTAGGCAGGATCTGTTAATTAACTGTGCAATCGGCCAAGCAGGTGTGGGGCTCCAATTCTGAGGAATTTAGGTGGAAGAGTTAAATCCCAGAGAACTATCAGGGTTGAGGCCCGAGAGGAGTTGGAGGACTTCCATAGTTGAGGCGAGTTTTAAGTGGAAGAGTGGGCAACAGGCTTCTAGAGGCGAGTGGAGTGGGGCAGAGTGGAAAGTTGGTAAACCCGCTTTCTAGACTACTAGGTCAGCAAAGAAATGAGTTAAACCAAAGGCTATCTCCAGAGGTGAATGTGTTAAGCTGCCATTCAGATTCGTGGTATGGGGGGGTGCTCCTCTTGTTGCCCTTGAGGAGGGCATTCATTTGAGTCCAAAAACTTTTGGGGTTGGAGAGACTTGAACCTTGTATAGAAAGCATGTAGCCCCTTTTTGATTTGTTAGTTTTGGCCTTACATGTATTCCTTAGTTGGTGGTAGATAATCCAGTCCTATTGTAGACCAGATTTCTTAAATGACTTCTAAGCTTTGTCCCTGGAGTGTATTAGGTGCCTCAGGTCCTGAGAGAGCCAGGGGGAATAAGTACCTTTGGCATGCCTCAGTTTGTATGGGGCATGGGAGTCTAGGATTACATTAAAGGAGGTAATGAGGTATTCCAGGGCCTGATTTATATTAGGAAGGGAGGTGATGGGGGACCAATCGACAGAAGCCAGGCTTTGCCAAAAAGCCATGTGGTTGAAATTAGATAGATCCCTTGACTTAATAAGTTTAGGAGGCGTGTGAGGGAAGTTGTTTTTCCAAACACAGAAAGTGGGACAGTGGTCACTGAGCACATCAGGAAGAGTTCCTGCACTTTTGATATGGCATTTGTTGTTGGTGAGCATCCAGTTCAGAAGACTGTAGTTTCCAGATTTTTGATTAAGCCTAGTTGGCTGATCAATTAGTTGCACAAGTTTGGCATCCGTGAAAGCATCTAGATATTCAGCATAATTTTGGTCCCATCCAATCAAGACTGAAATCACCACAGAGTATGGTATCATTGGGGGATGCTGAAGCAGTCCTGGGGAAGGTAAACACATCTGATAGTTAGGTGTAAGACTCGACCAAGGGTAATGTAGGTTACCACCTGTCCTGTTTAGCAGGACAGTCCTGATTTGGGCAGCTGTGTCCTGCAGAAAAACATGAAAAATGCTAAATGTCCTGACATTATTGTAGAGAAAAATATTTTCTGATTTTCCTCTAAATATTGCAAAAAACTATAATACCTTAACTAAAATACCTTAAAATAATAAAAAGCACAAGAAACAGCTGAAGAACTACAACACATAGTCTTAATTCTGATTATTTAGAGAAAACATGTCTGTTTCATTGGTTGAGATGACATATTGTCCTGCAAAAAATCCAGTTTCAGTAAGAAATGTCCCACTTTGGGCTTCTTAAAAGGTGGTAACCCTAAGGGTAATTGAGATAAATAACTGCTCAATATTAGGGTTGAACCATATACTGTATCATTAAGTTCACTAACATCCAGCTCTGTCCTGGTGTATATCAGTAAACCTTTACCTCGCTTGGTAGGTCGATCTCGTCTAAAAGAGGAAAAGCTGGGTAGTGTGACCTCATATGTTAGGACTGAAGGTTTTAACCAGGTCTCGGTAATACAAAGGACATCTGGCTTGTAGTGAAGAGCCCAGGCCTCCAGTTCAGCCATTTTACGCCTGATGCTTTGACATTCATATGAGCACTCCTGAGCCCTTTTAAATGTGACCAGCAAGGGCACGAGGTAAAGAGATTTGGCTTAGCATTCATGCGGGGGGCCAGGATTCAGTTCAATGTCACCTGACAAGAGGAGCAAACATAGCCTAGATCGAATAGAAGCGGGGGACGGAGGAAGGGTGACTTATAAAAATGCCTGGTCTATGAGACTAGCAGGATTGTTTTTTCACGATGGGCTAAGGCAAAATACAGAAGGTATTGGGGGGGCCTGGTTAAAGAGAGAGGAGGGGGGTTGGGGATGAGCAGGGAGGGTGCCTGGTTAGGGGAAAGAAGTAACCTCACTGGAAGGAAACGGTTTGAATAGATAGATACAGGCCATAATGGAACTCAGGAGTAGCTTCCTAGTCTGGAATAGAAACATGGCGACAGACAAGAGGTTGGAGGGTTTACTTACACAAACAAGCCAATGGGTGGAAGCAGGTAGATGGGGCAGAGTTCTAGTGTTTTTAATAGAGGTCGGGGGTGGGGGTCGGTGAGTGGGCCGAAAAATCAAGTAAGAAGACAAGTCCAATTTAGAAATGAGCAGCAACTAAGTACAGAAGTCAGTGCAGTCCAATGAAGAGCTGCTCCCAGTGCCAAAATGTCCAATTAGCGTCCGAATGCAGCCGGAGTGTGCCAATGGGAGCAATGGCTTTGGAGCCTTTCAATTGGGCAGGAGCCTACCTTGTTCAGATCTTTGGGTAGACGGGCTGGAAATGGTGACTGTGGCTGGCTGTGCAGGGAACCACAGTCATAGATGGTGAGCTTGCTCAGGGCACAGGAACTGGAAAGAGGGGGAGAGAGATTACTGATACAGCTAGTTATAGTATAGATCAGGGCTGAGACAGTGGGTGGGATGAGAGCAGGACAAAAGATTAGGTGGGACTACACAGGGGAGTAGGTGCTAAAAGGGGTGGAGAGCAAAGCAGGGAGAAATCGGGTTGGGGTGTTTGATCTGAGGAACCAGAAAGAGCTGCTCAGACAGAGTCAGAACAATGAAGGAGGGAGAGAGAGTGTGTACGTGTATGTGTGTTGTGGTGAGTGAAGAAAGAGGATCACAGAACATGCAGAAGAGGGGCAATGAGGAACTCGGCACAATGCATTACTGGCTAACTACAGAATCAACTAACTGGGTACAATTAAACATTGTTAAAAAAAATAGTAAATCCCATAAACTGTTAATAAAATAGCAAATCACAAAACAAATTACATTGGATGCAAGGCCCTAGACTTCAAGGCAGGCAGTTAAAAAATCAAGCAAGAGGACAAGTCCAATTTAGAAATGAGCAGCAGCTAAGTACAGAAGTCAGTGCAGTCCAATGAAGAGCTGCTCCCAGTGCCAAAATTTCCGGTTAGCATCCACATGCAGCCAGAGTGCGCTAATGGGAGCAATGGCTTTAGAGCCTTTCAATTGTGCAGGAGCCTACCTTGTTCAGATCTTTGGGCAGACGGGCTGGAAATGGTGACTGTGGCTGACTGTGCAGGGAGCCACAGTCATAGATGGTGAGCTTGTTCAAGGCACAGAAACTTGTTCAGATCTTTGGGCAGATGGGATGGAAATGGTGACTGTGGCTGGCTGTGCAGGGATGTGTAATTTCCTGATAGAGGAGGGGAGAAAGAGAGCAGATTCTGACAGTAACCTAATACTGACAAGGTTAGAAACTGGGTTATACTGTAGGTGTAGCATGAGGATAGGTAGAGCAAAAGTCATGTAGATTGGGAATAAATTGATAAATGAGAAGGAAACATATGGTATAAGTGCACAGTAAAAGGCTATTTGCAATGTGTCAGGGGCAGAGGGGCTGGGTGGGCAGGAGGGAGTTGAGCTTTATAAAGGAGAAAGCAGGGAGTGGGAAAGGGGTAGGGGAGGAAAGGGTTGTGGACTCCTGGAGATCTGGGAATACATCCAGTTGTACAGAGCCCTTGGAAGGGGTGAGAAACTGGGCCCAGGGACCCAATTTGGATAAAGGTAGTGGGGGAAGGGGGGAGCAGAGGACAGGAGCAGCCAAAGCCTGATAGGAGGGCCTCAGGATGTTGAGAACCAGCAAGAGAGCAGTTAGGAGGAGGAGCTGGGGGAAGGTTAGGCTAAAAGGAGTGCCCGAGGAGGAGGTGTATGGCTAGTAGGTCATAAGTGCTGGAGTGGGGAGAGAGAGAGAGAGAGAGAGAGAGAGACATCCAAAATGGCGGGTGGGGAGATTATAGTATCTTTGGGACTCCTACAGGATGGAGGGAACCCTGTGAGGGCAGGAAAGGTTGTGGGGACTGGAGAAAGTTGGGGGAGGGGAGGTCAGGGTGGAGGAGAAAAGTAGAGTCGAGCCGGGTAGGGCCTCTGCTGTGATGTTAAGATCTTTTCAAGGTGCAAGATGGCTGCAGAATTAGGTGGGGGAAAGCAACCTATTTGGGACGCCTTCAGGATGCTTGGAACCCTGCAAGGGGCCAGGGAAATTGCAAGGAATATGAAGGAGGGGAGAAGGTAAATACAGCGGGGAGAGAAAGGGGAGATGGGGGAGGTAGAGGTAGGATAGTAGAATACAGGAGAAAAAAAACCAAAAACAAGGGTGAGAGGAGGGAGGTGGGTGTAGAAAGGTAAGGGGGAGAGAAAGGGGAGAGAGGGGAGGTAGGGGTGGAAAGGTAAGTTACAGGTGAAGAGAAGGGAGGTGGGTGGAGAAGGGAAAGAGAGTCTTTCCCTTTCAGGCTGCTGAGAACACTGCAAGGGGCAAGAGGGCAGTAAAAAAGAGAGGAGAGGAGAGAACAGGCAGTGAGGGAAAGGAGTGTATAGAAAGGGGTAGGAATAAGGGAATGGAGGGAGATTGTCTAGTTATGTTATAGTATTGAAACTGTGCAGGCAGAGTAGGTAATAAAAAATAAGTACATGATAACTGATAGTGTATATATATATCTATATATATATATAGATATAGATATATATTTATACAATGGGGGTGAGACATATTCCTGTAAGATAGAACAAGTTATTTTCACTGCAGTGAAATAAATCCTGATGACTCAGCAGAGTTAAAATACATGGCGTTTATTACACCCCTGAAACCTGTGCTAAACCCGCGCAAAGCCACTCAATCGTGCAAAGCCGTGCAAATTGTACATTTTGTGACAATGAGGCCCCCATTGTATAAATAGGATATTTGATGTGCACTCGTGTGATATGGGAAATATGTTCAGTCCTGTACACTGACCTCCGAAAGCTCACTCGTGGCTTCGCCACTCGTGAGTATTCAGAGGTGACTCTAGAGGAGTGAAAATATTTTCTATATCACACTCATGCCCATCATGTATCCCCTATATATATATATATATATGTATACTTTTGATATTCCTCCACACTTTTCCTCCTTTTCCCTCCCCCTCCTCCCTCACAAGATCCTCCCTCTCTTCTCCCTTTCCACTCCTCTTTGCACCTATCTTATACTCTCCCTTCACCTTAAGCATCCTATTGCTCTTGTTGCAACTTTTTTGGCTGTAGTTTCTCTACTTTTAATGATTTCTCCAGGTTATGTTTATAAATATTACCTTTCTATGTCTTATTTTGAGCACTATGTACCACATGTACCGTATACTTTTATGTACCAAGATTTTTTATGAATGTCATTTCCTTTATCTGTATATGTTCCTCAGGACCTGCTTGTGAATGAGCTTGCTCAATGATGTTTTCCTGCAATACACTTGAAACTTGAATATGAGAAGGAGCACCAGGACCAGGAGGCATGCAATGAAGTGGTATCAATGGAAGGTGCGCACAGGAGACGGCGGTGCCAGAGCAAAGCAGCAAACTTAAAGTACAAAATAAATGAAGCTCTGCACTCGTGGTTAAACAGTTTTCAAAGCAAATGCTCAGTTTATTGGCAAAAGTGCCTGAAGAAAGACCAGTAGCCCCTAGCGTCTCAGTCCTTCAGCGGGCCTTCTAACGGGGGCAAATCTAGAGGAAAGATTTACACCGGGGTGGGATATTCAGAAATGCGCCAGAAGCAGGCGCAAGAGCGGTGCAGCGCAGGTACACTGTGCAGGTGTGCATCCAATGCAATATTCAAAGGCTGAGCACCAAGGCAAGTGACAGCGCAAGTGCAAGGGGATGTGGGTAAGGGGTGCATTGGGGTGGGGGTGCGTGGTGGCGGCACTGACGTGTATATGTTCCCTTACAGATCCAGGGTGCCTGCGTGCAGATGCAGGGGCGGTGGTGCCCACCCTGGGTGATGTCGGGGACCTGGAGAAGCACCCATCCACCTCTGCTGGGGTCCGTGACCCGGACCCCTGTCGGAGCCACCACACTGTCCGCACGGATGCCTGTGGTGTGGGCGTGGACAAGGCCCAGGCAGTGTTTCAGCAGGATGCCAGCCATGGCGTCCAGTATGCTGAGACAGTGATTGGGGTGGGGTCCGCATCTGATGACAATATGGCCGATACCCAGGACAGTGGTGATGCTGTACAGGGGAAGGCACCCCTACCACGCACAGGACATGGCAGTGTCAGTGGTGCATGGGTGGCACTGGCGGACCCGCCAGCCGCACCGCCCGGTGTTGCGTTGGCCACAGTACCTGTGGCGCAGTCAGGCCCGTCTGGTGATGGGGGTGCAGCCTCCCCGGCGATGTCACGTGCACAGCAGCCGGAGGAGCAGCGGCGGCAGCAGGACAGTGCTGAGGGTGGACCGGGTGCAGTGTCCGCTGGCAGTGCACCGCAGTCAGGACAGGCCCAAGAGGGCCCCACTGTTCAGCCCCCACCTGCATGGGGGGCTGTGCCGCAGGGTTGTACAACCCCCATGGGTTGGCACGATGCACAAGCCCCCCAGGGCACCGACCCACTTGATGAGCACACCCGTCTGCTCAGGGCATCCGTGCAGCAACAGATGCAGGTCATGGCAGGGGTGCGTGCACTCCGCACTGAGCTGTGCCAGTCCGCAGGGAGGTGTGACTGGGACTTTCAGCAGCTCCTGGCCGAGGCAACACACATGCGGGAGGACACGACTGCAGGCCTGGATCGGCTCACCGCTGCAGTCACGGCTGGCCTGGCACCACTGGACACCCTGGTGAAGGGCCATCCATGGCAGTCACCGCAGAGTGCATTCTCCACCCCTCGGTCCTGGTGTCGTGTGACCCTAACATTGTCGTCCCCGGGATCAGCTGTGGGCATCCCGGGCACGCCTGGAGCGGGCCTGTTCTGGGGCTTGCAGACGCCTGCGAGGGCCCGGTCGCGTTCTCGCAACAACTCGCCTGGGGTATGTCTGTGACACCCCCTGTGGCCGCCGCACAGCCTGCGTCTGCTGGGCGGTCTAGGTGGGGCCATCCACATGTCCGTGGCGGCTGTGCACCTGCGCGGTGGACATGATTCGCCACCATCCCTGTATGCTGCCTGCTGCAGCCCTGTATGCATGGAGGTGTGGTATGTGCATGTCCGTATCTGGGCCATGACATCTGTGGCTGCACGTCATGCCCACCTTGTGCACACCCTCCCGGCCGCTGGCCACCGTGGCATGTGCATGATGATGCCATCACAGCACCAGCCGCCACAGTGCTCCGGTGTTCAGCGTCTGACACATGCCCGCTGGCAGCCTTGGGATCTGTGTGTGTGTGTGTGTGTGCCCATGTGACTGTGCCTGTGTTGGTGTGGGTGTGTGGGGCTGTGTGGATGGGGTCCACTGTTCTGTCAGGGGTGCTTCCACGGTGATCTGTCCCTTGTCCGTTGTTGCCCCCCTCCGGCCGTGTCTGTTGTGGGGCCCTGCCAGCCATGCCTGTTTACTGTGCCCCGGTCCCTGTGACCTGTGTGTGGACCTGTTCACCTACCTGCATGTACCATAGTGCTCCTCTGCAATGGTGTCCCTGTGCTGCTGGGCCATCCTGCACACCGTTGGCCCTGGTGTCTGCATCATCCCCACTGCTGTTCCCCTCTTCGACCTCGACAGCTATCCCATGGTCAGTGGCCATGTTGTGTAGCACACAGCAGGCCAAGAATAGGCCACAGGCCTTTGAGGGACTGTACTGTAGGGCACCACCAGACCTGTGCAGGCAATGGAATCGTGCCTTCAGCAGTCCAAACACACGCTCGATGATGTTCCGTGTGCTGGCGTGTGCCTCGTTGTATCTCTCCTGCACTGGGGTCAACAGGCACCGGTACAGGGTGAGCAGCCAGGGCCTGAGTGGATATACGCTGTCACCTGTGGGGGAACATGTTGGGTTAGCACGTTGGTCTGTGTGGCTGCCCCCCCACACAGCTGAACCCTATACACCCCATGCATTGCATCACCCCCCACGCCCTGTCCTGTTGTGCAGGGCTGCCCTTTCCTGCTGCATACTCACCTACTAGGTGGCCAGTGGGGATGTCCCTACTCTCAAATCTGTGGCACAGTGCAGACTTGTGCCAGATGAAGGCATCGTGTGCTCCCCCAGGGTGTGTGGCACATACATTGATTATGCGCCCCTTGGCATCACACACCGCCTGGCAGTTGACACTGGGGTAGCCCTTCCTGTTGATGTAGGCCACCCCCTCCAGCCCCGGTGGTGTGTGGATGCCTACGTGGGTGCAGTCAATGGCCCCAAGCACGCCAGGCATAAGTGCAACCCTGTGGAACTCCTGCGTGTTCGCTGTACGCTCCACCTGTGTGCTGGGGAAGTGGATGAATTCTGCAGCATGTGGCAGCAGTGCGTTGAGGAATTGTGTGAGGATCCATGATGCGGTTGACTGGGTTATGCCTGTGGTGTCCCCCTGTTGGTCTCTGGAAGGTGCCTGTGGCAAGCAGGCACATCACGGCTGTGACCTTGGTCTCCACTGACGGTGTGGCTCCGTCTTACGGGTGCCTGCATCTCGTCACTGCACAGCTCACAGAGCTGCCTCAGAATTGCCCGTTTCAGGTGGTACCAGCCCACGATCTCAGTGTTGCTGTACTGTTCGAAGGTGGTGCAGGCACGGTACCACCTGTTCTGGGCATACTGCCGACGGGCCCTTCCACGGCCGTGCTGCTCAGCCGCCTGCCTCCTCACACCCCTCATTACCGCCTCCATCTGGAATATTGCACTGGCCATGGCCCAGCCTGTCTGACCCCTCCTCGCAGCTGTCTCCCTGGGCTTCCCCAGCTTTATTCTGCTGCTTGGGCCCCTACACTAGGCGTACGTCTGTGTTGGGGACCCACACACACACGGTCTGGCCTGCCCATGGGCTCAGTCTGGGTCCTGCACTCTGTCCCACTGCCCATTGCACCTCCTGCCTCTGTGACTGTCCTGCACCCCTGCTGCTGTCCTGCCTGGCCAATGGCCCTCACCCTGTCACAGTCTCACACTGTCTCTGTCCCTCACTCTGTCTCTCTCTCTCTCTCTCCCTCCCTCTCTCACCCCTGCTCCCCTGGGTGCAAGCCACCGTCCTGCTTGCTCCATCCTTTTATAGGCTCAACTTTGCTTCACGCATGTCCCAGTTGCTCCACGCTTGCACCGTCGGCCTGCTGTTGAATATCGCATTGCGCTGTTTATTCATGGCTACGCCCCCCGCACTTGCGCTTGCATTCATTAGGGTTGCACATTGGCGCTCTGCGATTTGCGCAGCGCATTGTCGCCTGCTGAATATCGCTCTTTGGCGCTTATCCGCCGTTGCGCTGGCTCATTTCACTTGCGCCTTGCGCAACCGCTTTGAATATCCCACCTTAGGTGTTCATTTATATAAATGAGTTTAAAGTGGTACACACATATTTAGACTAAAGTGACAAATTCCATGGAAAAAGTGTTACTACAAAAATCAAAAAGTAAACACAACAGGTTCTCTCAACAACGGAAATTAATGCAAGTGCCTTTGTATGCTTAAGATAAGTTATTTAATTCTTACATTAAGAAATTTATATTATAGCATACATCCATTTTAAGTAACAAGGCAGAGAGTGCAATACAAAGAATAATCATGGATTCACACATTTTTATCAAAATCACAACTCATCACATTTATTTTTGCCATTAGACAATGTTAATCATGTTTGCCATCATAGTCAGTTTAGAATTACTGTTAACTGATATTTTGCATTATGAAGATCAGAAAATAGATAGGAGGTCAATCCTAGATGCAAAAGGTCAAGCTAAGGGCAAAGTAGAGAGCTACAAAGCAAAAAGCATTTTTTATGGGAGTTATTTTTAGTTTTGTATTGAAATTAAATATAGAAAGGATGGTAAAGTAATGGGGAAATAAAACACAATGTTATTATAATTTTAATAAACTGTTAATTTTATTAATTTTTCTTAATTTTTAATTTTTCAAATAGAAGTTGGGGGAGAAAAAAATAATTAAAGTAGGAAGTAGAGTTTCAAGTCAAATTCCCCTGTTAGTCTGAAAAAACACATTTGACGGTAATAGAAAAAAGGGCCCTCCAGTAGAAGTGAGAAATGCAGAAGAAATATATCCAAATTATACAGCTCAATAGATGCATAAAATAGGCCTCAGTAACTATACCAAAGATGGTACATACAGTAGACTTGTGATTTTTTTTTTTTACAACTCTTTTTCCCTCCGGTTCACGTTTCGAGGAGCCTCTCTCAGGCATCCAGCCGGATCCTGCCCAGCCCGAAGTCCACCTGACTGATCCTCTTCTCTCCTCCTCCCTCACCTCACAGCTGGTGGGGCCACCCCTCTTCTCTGGGCACTCTTACAGACACAGACTCCAGCTGCAGGCGAGGGTCCTGGGTGGAGGAACATGAGAGGCCAGACAGGATGGACCCAGCTGTGGGCATGGGGGCCGGTGACATCGCCTACCCCAAGGACTGGGTTTTTCCTTTGTTCTGTGGTGTCTCCCCCCCTTGCATGGCATACGCCCCGATGCTCTGGTGCAGAGGCAACCCTGCTTGGGTCAGTCACGCTGATCACGTGCTGCCTGGCACACTGCAGTACTCCCAAGTCTCCACCAGAGGTCGCTGGCACGCTGGGCCGTTACTCCCCTCCATTCCGGGGAGGAGAGCACCACAAGGGCACTCAATCCTCAATGCTCCCCCGCCGACCCTCGGCGCCCGAGCTCGCTCCCGAACCCGAGTCGCCGGCACAGCTTGAGGTGTGGCATCCAGTGCCTCAATCCTCAACGCCATTGGGCCGGCCTGACTTGTGATAATTTTAATGTCTAGGAATGTTATCACAAGAGTATGCAGGCAGTTAAAGAATGTGCTAAAGCACTAACTTTGGGACAAAAGGGTTAAGATTTACATAGATAAGGGCTTTATTTATTACAATGTCTAGCTATCAGATGAAGATCTAGAAAATGGTGCTCTACCTCTGATGGAATGTCCTTCCTGTAGTCCAATGTAGTAAAGGACTTAGTCTTTGCTCCATAGGCTTACTCAGTTTTAGCTCACATTTTGCATACTTCAGAAGTAAGGGGTTAGGTGTGTTCCTAGGAGAAGAAAGAGAAAGGAAAATAATAAATGTTGCTTTAACCTTCAAAATGATAAATATGGGGAAAAGTCAATGTCTTCATTTAAGCCAAGGGGTGTAACAGTATTTAACAATAAAATTCATTTTGTTTCTCTTTGTGCCAGTGTATTTGCTCTATTACCACCTCTTGGGTGCCTTACAATATGTTCTAAAATAGTGAATTTGAGACAGTCCGGTCTGCTGGCATGTGTTTGGAGGAAGTGGAGTCCAAGTGCATTGTAGATGTTGCCATTGATAATGGCATGAATGTGTTCTTGGATTCTAGTTTTGGCATCCCAATATAATAACATGGACAATTACACTAACATATGTACACCATGTAAGGAGTGGTACATGTAACAGATTTTTCAAGTTCAAAGATTTTTCCTTCTTTGATGAAAGTTTTCCCTGTTTGAGCATACTGACATATATTACAATGACCACATTTATTTATTTATTTATTTATTTATTATTTATTAAAAATTGATAACTGGGAAAGGCACACTGAGCCGGAGCTTGTTTCCAGGTGAGACCTGGGTACAGAGCTTACACAGAAATGAGAAGAGTTACACAAGGAAATTCCAAAGACACAGTATTCACAACCATTTTACATACTGTACACAAAATCTTTACATTCACAATAAAGTAGACCAGTACATGGAAAAAAGTGTACTGGACTGCTGCAAGATTTCTTTTAGCAGGTGGTAGGACTTAGGAGGGCTTTCTAGGACTATTGGGGCATTTGGAGCAGAGGGGGCTCAGGAGGAGCCTGAGGAGTTTTTTTATGGATGGGAGAGAGGTGGCCAGGCGCAGGTCGGAGGGAAGGCTCTTCCAGAGAAGGGGGAGAAAAAGGCAGCTTGGCCAGTAACATTTTGTGGGCGAGAGATGTAAAAGGTGCGTAAATCCCTGTGTCGGAGAGAGTAATCAAGGGAGTTTGCTGGGGCCAGGTGGGAAGTGAGGTGGGGGAGGGGTGGGGTTATCGTTGGCAAGAGAGTATTGCCTTTCTTCTATTTTCTTCGGGCTTAATAAACTTTGGCTTTCTAATAACTGACTGAGAAAGCTGACATAGAATGAGTAACCTTAACGCTACCTCTACTTTGAATTTTGAAGGTAACCACGTAGAGGACATCAGCTCGGAAGAAGAAGAAGGTCCTGATTGCCTGGAAAACCCAGAGGAAGCTGATCAACACTGGGAGTGATTTAAACACAACATCTTCCAAGATAGAGAGACCACTGAAGAAAATCCCACATTGCGTGAGTTATTTCAACAACTTGAAAAACTCAGAATTAAGGAACTAAATTCATATTATAACAGAATAACCTAGGATAAATACATAGAATTAAACATCACGCCTTGCGGGTTATGTATTGACAAAGCCCCTAGCACAAGTTTTGAAGATGAGGAGTTAAAACGGGACTGGGAGGAGGCAAGTAACCTGTGTACTTTTTCTTGGATAACAGCTTTGATTTGAAGAGATGCAAGGCTAACGTTAGCGGTAAATGAAGAGATTAAATTGATACAAGCAAAACTTATAGACTTTAAAGGGAAAATAGACTTTGATAACCTCAACAAGTTTTATTCAAAGAAGATTAATAAACATGAAAAGGATCTGATAGTAAAAAACGTACCAAAGTTACAAGAGACATTGGGGATTACGATAAAAAAAAAGTCTTTGTGTGAGAGCGGAGTGATACATCGAGCAGTAGAGGGCACTCAAGAACAAGGAAGAGGTTTTGGAAAAACCAGAAGAAAGATGAAAGTAACAGCAATCAAGTTAAAAGTGTTACATTCCAGGAGAACACTAGACGTAGTCGAAATTGACAAAAACACAGCAAACACACCTACTGCTAGTACTTCTGACTCTGTGGGAATCCCAAGGTTTTTTTTAGAGCAAAACAACCAGAGGGAGGAACAGAAGAAATTACAAGGGGACAAAAATCAAAAAGGTGCCATACCGAAAAAATACGCAGGGGACAGAGAAACAAACAGAAACCAAGTTACCAACCAGAGACTATTGAGGAACAAGGAGAAGGAAAAGGACAAATAAAAGGTAATGAAATCATCAACCTCACAGACCTAGAACTCAATAACTTCCAAATTTTGGTGTTACTCAAAGGACTTTCATTTGTCCCCACCTCTGGCCCTGATTGGATTAAAACGAGGATTGACATTTACAAATTAATAAGAAAGCTTAAACTAAAGTACTTTTTTGGGAGACAACAGGACTTTAAAGAGTCAAATATGGGTGCTGAGAATTTAGTCACTGCAGAAAGTGGATATGTTCAGAAAAGTGTGTCCCCCCCACTTTTGCCCCTGAAGTGGACTTACTGGATTTTTCTACCTATGACAACAGTGAATGGGAAACATCAAGCTGGGATCCTAATGTTCTAGATAACACCGATATTTCTGTTTTACTACAAGAAGCAGAGGCAGAAACTGTAAGTGATACAGAATCCCAACAGTTAGTTGATTATCCCAAGTTTAAACCCAAGTCTGTCTTCTGCCCCCATATTACTAACTCAACTATTACAGTTTTTGAAAGATGCTTACTAAATGAGACTTCTGAAGTTTTTTCTGATGTACAGTTTCATTATTCGAGAAATTTGAACAATGCAAAATATAAAGCATTAAAAGGGTTAGAAAATTTGAAAGGGGTAATTTTCAAGAAATCAAATAAAGGGGGCAATATTGTAATGATGAATGAAGAGATGTATGTAATGAAATGTTTGGAACTGTTAAATGACAATACCAACCATAAAAAACTTAACAGAGATCCAACTATCAGGTTCCAGGCAGAATTATGTGAATTCACAGACTGGGGACTTAAGTGTGGGTGGTTTACCAAAAATGAGGCAGAATACATAAAAACGGACTATCCGATTGTCCCTACCTTTTATATTCTGCCCAAGATTCATAAGAATCCCAGTAACCCTCCAGGTAGACCTATCATATCAGGAACTGGGTCAGTAACATACAATTAGTGCAAATATATAGACAGCTTGTTACAACCTAAAGTACTATCACTTGAGTCATACCTTAGAGACAGTATGGACCTGTTAAACAAGTTAGAGGGCAAATTGTGGGATGCTGATTTTTGTTGGCTCACGATAGACGTCAGTAGTTTATATACATCGGTAAGCCACGATCTTGGTCTGAATGCCATTGATTATTTCTTTAAAGACCACATTTCTGTATCAAGACACTTTTTATATTGGGGAATAGATTTTGCATTGTCCCTTAATTATTTTACTTTTAATGGAGAATTCTACTTTCAAATTTGCAGAACTGCTATGGGGGCAGTATTTGCCCCTTCTTCCGCAAATTTGTTTATGGGTAATTTCGAAGAAAAATACCTAAAAGATAGCAGCCATAATAAATTTCAAGAATGCATAGTTGTTTACTTTAGTTTCATTGATGATATCATAGTAATTTGGAAAAAAGATGAAAATTTAATTCCTGATTGCATCACCTATTTGAATCAGAATGAGATTGGCCTTCAGTTTACTTGTCACTCCCACACATCCGATATTTAATTCTTGGACTTAAAACTCATAGGTGTAGCAGGGGAAACAATTAAATCTAAAGGGGCAAGAAAAGATACTGCAGCAAATACAATCTTACATGCCACCAGTGCACACCCTAAAAACTGACTGCATTTATACCCTATGGTAGCTCTTAAGGTTAAAAAGCAATTGTACAAATGAAAATTTGTTTTTGGTACAATCCACAGAGTTAATTAACAGACTTCAGATAAGAGTTATACAAAAGATGTTAGAACAAATACACTGGCACAAAGAGAAACAAAATGGATTTTATTGTTAAATACTGTTACACCCCTTGGGTTAAATGAAGACATTGACGTTTCCCCATATGTATAATTTTGAAGGTTAAAGCAATATTCATTATTTTCCTTTCTCTTTCTTCTCCTAGGAACACACCTAACCCCTTTCTTCTGAAATATGCAAAATGTGAGCTAAAACTGAGTAAGCCTATGGAGCACAGACTAAGTCCTTTACTACACTGGACTAGGGGAGGACATTCCATCAAAAGTAGAGCACCATTTTCTAGATCTTCACCTGATATCTAGAAATTGTAATACATGAATCCCTTATCTATTTAAATCTTAACCCTTTTGTCCCAAAGTTAGTGCTTTAACACATTCTTTAACTGCCTGCATGCTCTTGTGATAACATTCCTAAACGTTAAAATCATCACAAGTCTACTGTATATACCTTCTTTTGTATAATTACTGGGGCCTATTTTATGCATCTGTTGAGCTGTATAATTTGGATATATTTTTCCTGCATTTTTTCTGCATTTCTCCCTTCTACTGGAGGGCCATTTTTTCTATCACCCTCAAATATGTTTATTCAAACTAACAGGGGAATTTGACTTGAAACTCTACTTGCTACTTTAATTATTTTTTCTTCCCCCCCTCCCCCAACTTCTATTTGGAAAATTAAAAATTAAGAAAAATTAATAACATTAACAGTTTATTAAAATTATAATAAAATTGTGTTTTATTTCCCCATTACTTTACCATCCTTTCTATATTTAATTTGAATAAAAAAACTAAAATACTTCCCATAAAAAATGCTTTTTGAGTCAGCCCGGTGGCGCTGAGGGTTGAGGTGCTGGACGCCACACCTCGGACCACGCTGGTGACCCGGGTTCGGGAACTGACTCAGGTTGCCGGGGATCGGGGGGGAGGAGGATTGAGGATCCCAATGGATACTCTCCTCCTCCAGGGGTGGGATCCTTGGGTGTCTCGCATACCCAACGCACTGGTGCCGGTGGAAGCATGGGCATCGGGACACAGGCGACTCTTCGAGAGTCAGGGAGGGGAGGACGTTGTGGGCACTTGACTGCAGTGTGCGTCAGTGTGCCACAGGACTGGACGTTCATCCTACAGTATGTGCCGATGCCCTCAGGAGGGACTAAAGGGAGAAAAATGGAAACATATCCCCTCTCAGGCCAAGATGATGACCGATCCACCTCGGCTCACCTACCCGCAGGACAGAACCCATTGTGCAGGCACTCCAAGAAGAAGGAGTAAGATAGCAGGGGTAAGGAGTAGGCCTGGCACTCTAGGGGTAGATTCTGTGGGAGGACCCGTAGGGATGATCAGAGGTCTGAAGGAGTGGAGCGGGGGGGATAAAAAGAAAAGTGTAAAAAAAAATGCTTTTTGCTTTGTATCTCTCTTCTTTGCCCTTAGCTTGACCTTTTGCATCTAGGATTGACCTCCTACCTATTTTCTGATCTTCATAATGCAAAATATCAGTTAACACTAATTCTAAACCGACTATGATGGCAAACATGATTAACATTGTCTAATGGCAAAAATAAATGTGATGAGTTGTGATTTTGATAAAAATGTGTGAATCCATGATTATTCTTTGTGTTGTGCTCTCTGCATTGTTTTTTTTGGTTTTTTGTTTTGTTTTTTAAATTTAAGTTTATTGAATTTTCAAATACAAAATTACAAAACATACAAAACATGCCCGGTAAATAAAACATGAAAATACCCGGTACAACCAAAACCACCCAGGAACCCCCCCAAAACCCCCCCAAAACCTCCCCCCCAATCAAAGAACCCACCTCCCCTCCCAGTCAGCGTGTACATAAGAAAGCAACAAACTTCTAACATACCCACCCCAACTTCACCCACCCTCCTCTCTCCACCCCTATACAGGTGTGCCTTCTCAGTATTTCCTGTGATCTGGATATATCTAACATCCATCATTGATAACTGAAATCTCCATGACAGTAAAGTTACTAAGTACAACAGATGACCAAAAATACATTATCTGTGCAGACTGCAGGGATCTGGTCCTAGGCTTATTAATGCAGACATAACGCCTGTAATTTACCCCATCTCTTCTGAAACAGGTCCACACGACAATGCAGACTGGCAATTAAACTCTCCGAATTAAGAAATGCAGTGAGCTCAATCAGCCATTCTGCATAGGTCAGGGCCAACTGATCAGTCCAGTGTCTCAGGACCAACTTCTTGACCGCCATGGACACCAAAGCCATATGGTAGCGACACTCCACACTATCTATGCGAGAGTATTCACCCAGAATACAAATCTCAGGGGTGAAAAAACTCGACAAACCCAGAAGGGGGTCCAGCTTATCCTGGATAAGAGACCACAGGGGAGCAACCTTGGTACAGGCCCAAAACACATGAAGGAGGTTCCCTTCTTCTTGCACGCACCTAGAACAAGTAGGGTAGGGAAGTTTTTTAAGCTTAAAAAGTTTTGCAGGGGTATAGTACAAATTATTTACAATATAGTATTGAGTTAGCCTTAATCTATCCTAAGTATAATATTTATGAAGGTCCTTCCATATACTGAGGGCCAACTTAGGAAGCATCAGGCAACAGATATGACCAGACATTAGAGCCCTCAGCAATCTCGGGAAATTTATAATTTAAAAGGAAGGAGTAAATTAAGGAGATAGGGTGTGGCTGAGAAGTAAGTTTATGATTTGAGAAAGGAAGGGATAGGCCACTGATTCACTAAAAGAGGTGCCAAATTTCCCGGCAATAAGATGTCTTAATTGATACACTTTGAAGATCTCCCTCCTAGGAATGCCAAACTTATCAAGTATATCACCAGAAGAAAGAAGGGATCCCTGATTATAAAAATGCTCCAATCTGGCCTCCCTAAGCTGTGGGAGCCAATCAGGAGTAAGCCATGAGTTACCCAACTTGATATTGGGATTAAGGATCACCGGCTGGCCCAGATCTGAGACAACAGGAATGCTAAGAGACAGTAAACATTGAGCCAGTGACTTAAGGGATGTCAGAATCATGCTATCGGTCGTCCAGTGCAAAACTGCTGCTGGTGGAGTAAAAAGTACAGCATAGGTATCAAGTTTAGTCCCCGAAAGAAGTGAGCGCTCAATCTGGAGCCAGGTCGGGCATGGTAGGTTGGGGTCTATAGAAAACCACTTCCCTAGTTTAGAGAGGTGGGCTGCCCAATGATAAAGTAAAAGATTAGGAAGCCGAAGACCACCTTTTTCTTTAGGAAGAGATAACTTAGCGTATGAGCGTCTAACGCCCTTTCCACGCCAGATAAAGTTGGAGAACATAGTATGAAATTGCTGAAGGTATGTAATGGGCAACCATAGATTTAACAAATTAAGAGGGTAAAAGACCCGGGGGGGAGGATGTTCATTTTAATAATGTTGATCCGGCCCCAGAGAGAAATGGGAAGGGTAGACCACCGCTGTAGATCCTGATGGACAAGATTTTTAATATTGTCCAAATTAAGCTTCTTCAAAAGAGAGGGTTCAGTCGTAAAATGAATCCCCAAATATTTGATGGATTTGGGGGCCCACCTCATCCCAAAGGAAATAAACTCCTGTTTACAGGTATGAACATTTAGTGGGAAAATTTCAGACTTAGAAATATTCAATTTGTATTGAGAGAAGGCTCCAAACTGCTTAATAACATCAATCGCCGCTTTTAGGGACTCAGCCGGGCATTCTAGATGCAGGAGTATGTCATCTGCATAAGCTGAAAGCACCAATTCCTGCCGTTGTAGCATGCAGCCTCTAACATGCGGAGAGGATTTAAGTTTAATAAGAAGCGGTTCCAGGTATAAATTAAACAGTAAAGGCGAGAGAGGACATCCCTGTCTGGTACCAGTATATAAACGGAAAAGGGAGGAAAAAACCCCATTACAATAAATTTTGGCTGAAGGGGCACAGTAGAAAGCCTGAACCCATTTTAAGAATGGCATCGTAAATCCCATCCTCTCCATCACAGCCCAAAGAAAAGTCCAGTCCACTCGGTCAAAGGCCTTCTCTGCATCCAATGAGACCAATGCCACAGGGTAAGGGACTGATTGGGCTTGCTGGGAAATATGAGATAAGGTTTTAAATGATCTGCAGAGGACCTGCCAGATACAAAACCTACTTGTTCGGGGCTAAGTAAACCAGACCAGACTTTTTTAATTCTTTCGGCTAGTATCTTAGCGAAGATTTTCATGTCATAATTCTGAAGGGAGATAGGCCGGTAATTTGCCGGATCCATGAGAGTTTTATCAGGTTTGGGAATCAAAATAATTGTGGCTTCAAACAAGGTGGGATCTATATCATTAGAGATAGAGAGATACTCATATAATTTAAGGAGCACAGGTGCCAGCTCCTTAGAAAAGACCTTGTAAAAGTTGGCAGGGAAGCCATCAGGCCCTGGAGCCTTATCTGGAGTCATAGGGTGATAGTCCGCTCTATCTCCTCCAGAGATAAGAGCCATCAGGATTTTATGATGGGGCGCTGACAAGCAGGGGATATCCATGTCCCCTAAATATGTGGCGATACTCGAAATAGGAGCAGACGATAGGGGTTTACTATAAAGGTCAGTATAGTATTTTTCAAAAATACGGGCAATACCTCTAGGGAGGTTTCAATGGAACGGTTGGAGAAAGTAAGGATGGGATTATCCTGGAGCCTTCCAGCATCCCGAGGCAAGGCCAAAAGCTTCCCAGCCTTTTCCCATGGTCAAGATACTTAGCTTGAGTTCTCACAAGACAGTACTCCGTTTTTTCTTTCAGGAGATCCATGTACTCACTCTTAGCTACCAGGAGAGCCTTAAGAGACAGTAGCGAGGAGGTTGAAGAATAATTTGCTTCTAACTCACTAACTTTACTCCACAGAGAAAGAGATTTTGCAAGCCTGGCTTTCTTCCTTGCTGAAGCCATCTTTATTAGCTCACCCCTGAGATAACATTTCAATGAACTCCAAACTATATCAAGGCTCTCTGCATTGTTACTTAAAATGGATGTATGCTATAATATAAATTTCTTGATGTAAGAATTAAATGACCAGTCTTAAGCATACAAAGGCACTTGCATTAATTTTCCATTGTTGAGTGAACCTGTTGTGTTTACTTTTTGATTTTTCTAGTAACACTTTTTCCATGGAATTTGTCACTTTAGTCTAAATATGTGTGTACCACTTTAAACTCATTTGTATAAATGAACACCTGGTGTAAATCATTCCTATAGATTTGCTGCCGTTAGAAGGCCCACTCAAGGGCTGAGGCGCTAGGGACTACTAGTCTTTCTTCAGGCACTTTTGCCAATAAACTGAGTATTTGCTTTGAAAACTGTTTAATCATGAGTGCAGAGCTTAGTTTATTTGGCATGCAATGAAGACTGGGAGGGGGGAGTTTAAGAGAGATGTGAGGAAATATTTCTTCACTGAAAGGGTGGTAGACACCTGGAACAGACTGCCAGCAGAAGTGGTGGAGGTGAAAACAGTGTGAGGGAGGGGGCATCAAGCATGCGTTGGATAGACATAGGGATGTATTAAAAAACAGGCAGGGAGGAGGGAGGGTCACCAGAGACCATTTAGGATCTGTGGAGATAGATTAGGAAGGGAACATTTTTTTATGAGACACACTCATTCAAGGTATACCTCACGGTCTCTGTGAAATCTCATGTGCTAAGGAAGAAACTGAAATCAATGATGTTGTGACTGTCTGGCATCAGATCAATGTTGTTATAACTATCTGACATCAGACTGTTGGTATTATGACTAGCAATGGTATTATGACTATCAGATGTCTTAAAGCTGGTATGATTGACATGATAGGAAGGGTATTATGACTATCTGACATCATCAGACTTGTTTTGGAATTATGACTAGTGACGGTAATATGAATGTCTGACATCTAAAAGATGGTTCTATGATTGATGTCAGAGTGATGGTATTGACTATCTGATATCAGACTATTGGTGTTAAGATTACCTGGCATTGTATCAATATTATTATAACTGACATCAGATACATTTATTTATTTATAGAATCAGTCGGATTACAACCTTTGAGTCAGAGACTCATTTCCAAAGACTGCACGTCAGAGACAAAACATAACAAGAGGCAGACATTATACATAGTTACATATGGGTGGAGGCAGACAGAGACAACAGGGTATATCTGGTCTTACCACCTTGCCTAGGGCACTCCCCTTCCCCCTGCAGGCACTTACCATTAACCTTGTTTCTGTTGTTCACCACCTAATTTGTCCCCCGACTGTACCATCCTACACTAAAAGCACCGTGCCACCCCTCCTAGAGTCAGCCCGGATCTGTCTGCCAATTTTAGTTCTGTTTCTTGTCCCCTCAATTTGTACATGTATGAATTTCGTACCAACCTTGTCCTAGAGTTAGCCTTGAAACTGCCTGTATATTTCTCATGTATCCCTCTCTGTTCCTCAACTGTTCAATGTATACCTACCTTGCTCCAGAGCTTGTACTGCACTGCCTGTTATCTTACTGTGTATCCCTTATGCTTCCTCAATTGTTTATGTATGATGTTTTTTACCTGTAACTCTCCCGGGTTGCTCCTGAAAATAGGCACTTGGCTGTCTAGTGTGCTTACCCGATAAACAAAAGGAAATAAATAAATAAATATACATTATGTGTTGCATATAGGCAGAGTACTATAAGTGGGGCAGGTGGAAATTGCGGCTAGACCTATACAGATTTGGTAGCTATACAGTCTTGTATGGAGCTTAAGCAATTCAGCGAGTAGTACAATCATTCAGTATATACAGGGTCTAAAATGCTGGTAGGTGGTTAGTGCAGCCAGAAAACCATCATTGTCAGAATACATGGTGGCAGAGGTGGAGCAGGGGTGTCTTTAGTCCAGAGATTTACCGCCTGTGGCCACTATCTATGGGGGCAGTGACAGGGGCGGGTGGAGATAATGTGGTTCTTGAGGGCTGTTTTGAAGGGGCCTAGTCTGGGGATGGAGGTGACGGTCAGGGGGAGTTCATTGTACCAGGTAGGTGCTCTGTAGGAGAAGGACCGTTGTGCCAGTGAGGTTGAGACTCTAGGAACCGCCCATATTAATTTGCCTGCTGTGTGGGTTTTTGTTGTAGTTTGTGCAGCACAGAGGGAGGTGGTGACTCCAGAAGGGGTAAGGCCTAGTTGGATCTTCTTAGTAAGGAGACATGTCTGATAACGTATTCTTTCGTCTAGGGTGAAGATCTTTGTTAGTGTATATATAGGGAGCAGCTGTGGGTACACTTATCCACTCCAGCAATGAGTCTACAGGCTTTGTTAATGGATAGGTGGATTTTGTTTAGTGCAGTGTGGTCAGCAGCCGAGTAGGCAGTTAGCCCATAGTCTACCAGGGAGAAAACAGAGGAGGTGACAGCAATGTGTAGTGCCTCCTGGGTTAGCATTATGCATGTCTAACATATGATTCTGTTATGATTATCTGACACAAGAAATGTGGCATTACATCATTTGGATGCCAAATGAGCATATAGAATAAGAAAAGGGATGTGTTTGTTCCTTAATGGAACCAACACTAGTATCTGCTGACCTTAACTTTTCTGCAATGTTGAATATTCATTTCATTGAAGTGTAATTTTTTTTGTGCATGTGTTTAAATATTAGTATTTCTATGACAAACTGTGGTATTGAAGGAGAGATGGGATATGGGGGGGCATGACTAAAACCTTTAAATATTTAAAGGGGATTAACAAGGCTACTAATTGCGAGGAGGGGTGGGTGGGGCAACTGCAAGTTGAGGGGCTAGCTGCACAATCGAGCAGACTTGATGAACTGTGAGGCCTGTTTCTGCTGGCATTTTCGTATGTTCATATATACTCACGTATAGAGTAATATATCAGACCTTTAATGCTGTCTTTACATTCTTCAGTTGTTTTAAATGGAACAGTAACAGAAATGTAGGAAAGTTATGGTATAAGAAGGTGTAACAAAATTACTATATTCAGTTTTTATTTGATTTACCATGTAGGTAAATAAAACCTAAATAAATATGTAATTATTTTACATATGTAACATATGTATGTAAATGTTATCAGTATATCATTGCCAGCTTAGAGAAATATTGTAAACCATGTAACATTTTATTCTATCAATACACAAAAATTGTGCTAACATCATACATTGAATTTTGACTTTTGGTATGATCATTGACATATCCTTAGTTTAGCATTGTGGAGAGAATAAATAGATACTTATGGTGTCAACTGGGCCATTGTGAGGCCAATATATAAAAAGGCAACATGGTTCCTATTTGGTTCTAACACTTGAAATTAGAGTCTACATAACTTAAAGAATTTATTTTGCACCCACCTGTGCAGCATGTAACTGCCTCTTCCCAAAGTCTGGCAGAAAGTCTGAATCAGTCCCTGGTTATGGTTGTGGGCGGAGCCTACAGTCATCTTGCATTAGCTAGAAAAACTGGGATACAGTGGAACACATTTTTTAGTACTTTTCAGTGTATCTTTCCATAACTGCAAATCACTGTGACAGTTACATACTCCCTCATTTCTGTTTAGAACGTTGTAGACAGAACTCCAAGCTGTTTATCAGATGGCCATTAGGAAACTGAAATGGCTTGTCAAATATTGGTTGCCTATTAAACTGGAGATTTGTTTACCCCCTTCGGAATGCAACAACTTGCACATTTAAATACTTAGCATTTAAACATTTTCTTGCTACTAGCTTCAGTTGGGCAGGTATTCACTTTCAAGAAAGATTCATACCTCAAAAATGTCAACCTTCTTCAGCAAGGAATCTCCAAAAAAGATTTACACTGTTTTTCTAACCTCTTAAGACACTATATGATAAGCACGGTCTCAGACATAGTTTATTATATACAGCAAACGTGCACACACACACACACTACACACCAGCCTCATGGCCACAACATCCAAAATAAATACTGCAATCTAATATGTTATAAAACAATAAAGAAACTGTTTGTTTACGTCAGTCTTGGTTATGTGGAACACAATGAAGTTCAGTTTACAGTAGATTTCCTTTAAATATTTCTTATCCTATATTTCGTATCTGGATAGCACAGGGGAAATGCTACATCTCATTCTCATAGGGATCTTCATTTCCACATTTTTGCACTGTATTTACTCAGGACGTCTCAGATTAGATGCAATATCTTGTTTTCAGTGGGGTCATGATTTTACTATTTTTATAATGTATTTATTCAGGGTAGCCTAGTCCAAATGTTATGCTAAGTAATACTATAGTATTCTAGGAAAACACATTATAACAAGCATTTGTCAATGCCGAATATTTGCTTGTTGGCATTAGCATTGGTAGTGTAGAAGTTACAGAGCTGCATAATAGGAATGGCAGCGAAGTATTGAACTGAAGCCAACCCCACCACCACCCTGCAGAGAGTGACAGGCATTGGGGTGTGCCTTTGGGTCGTCAGGCATAATGACCACGCCATTTCACCACACCCTACCCTGCAGAGCACTGACAAGTGTCAGGAATTATGGGGTCTTTGGCCCTTATGCGCACCCCATTCCATCAGGAAATATGGTGAGATGGGTGCGGTATAGGAGAATGGGGTGAAGTTTGGGGCCAAAGAGTCCAAGGCACACCTTGATGCCTCTCACTGGTTGCAGGGTGTGGGTGGGGGTGGAATGGTATGAGCATTACAGGCAAGAATTCCAAGTCACACCCCTGATGCCTGTCATTCTCTACAGGGTGGGGCGTTATGGTCGGAAACCTTAACGCCTCAGGCATTCGTTGGTATTTTCACTTGAAATTTTCAACATGGTTTTTTTGTGACCCCCACCTCATGAACAGTGGCAATATTAGTTTGTTAGCTGAAAACTGCTTTTGCACAGCGACTACGGCATTTGGCACCACAGGTGCAAAAACACATTCCGAACAGGATGTGAAAAATGATAGCGGTACTGTTCATGGGGAGGTGTAAAAAATGGCAATGTTGAAAATCTTCTGTGAAAATATTAAAAAAACTGGTGAAGTCACGAGCGTGCGTAGAAACTGTGCAACGCACACCCGTAATGTAACTAGTTTGGGGATTTTTTTCCAGCAGATTGTTAACACAGGCATTTTGGGACCTCCGATCATGAACCGTGTCAGTGTGATTTTCTTTATCTGTCCCGAACAATGATTTCCCACAGCGACCACACATTTCTGCACTGAAAGTGTGAAAACACATTTTGGCCACGTTGTGGAAAATGACAGCTGTACTGTTCATAAGGAGGTGTGGAAAAATGCCACTGGTGAAAATATGGACTGAAAATATTACAAATTCATGAACTTACGAAGGTGCATGGAAACTGCGCAATGCTCACTCGTAACACAGTCATTTTATGGAGTTTTGTCACCAAATTTTCAACATAGCCATTTTAAGACCTCTGCTCATGACCAATGTCACTGTGATTTTCTTAATCTGTCCCAAACATTGTTTTCGCACACCGACTACTACCATTGTATGCGCTCATGTGCGGAAACACATTTTGGGCAAGATATAAAAAATGGTAGCTGTACTGCTCATAAGGAAGTGCGGTAAAATGGCACTGTTGAAAATCTGGTGTGCAAATATTACAAATTCGCAAACTTGCCAGCATGCATAGAAACTGCACAACGTGCGCTCCTAAAACAGTCATTTTTGGGAATTTTTTTCACCAAATTTTCAAAATAGCCATTTTAACACCTCTGCTCATGACCAATGTCACTGTGATTTTCTTAATGTGTCCCATACATTGATTTCGCACACCGACTGCGCCATTGTGCACTACATGTGGGCGGGAAACATGTTATTAGGCGAGATGTGAAAAATGACAGCTGTACTGCTCATAAGGAGGTGTGTGTAAAATGGCAATGTTGAAAACCTGGAGTGAAAATATTGAAAATTCGCGAACTTACGAGCGTGCGTAGAAACTCTGCAACGCACGCTCGTAAAACAGTCATTTTTAGGTATTTTTTCACCAAATTTTCAACATAGCCATTTTAAGCCCTCTGCTCATGACCAATGTCACTGTGATTTTCTTAATGTGTCCCATACATTGATTTTACACACCGACTGCGCCATTGTGTGCTACATCGGCGGAAACATGTTTTGGACAAAATGTGAAAAATGACAGCTGTACTGCTCATAAAGAGGTGTAGTAAAATGGCAATGTTGAAAATCTGGAGTGAAAATATTGAAAATTCGCGAACTTACGAGCGTGCGTAGGAACTGCGCAAAGCACGCTCGTAAAACAGTCATTTTTAGGAATTTTTCCACCAAATTTTCAAAATAGGCTTTTTGAGACCACCTTATGAACACTGGCAGTGTCATTTGTTAATGGTCCTGAAAGGTGATTTACAGCCAGTGATTCGAAATCACCCTTCGCCCGACATAATCGCCATGACAGTGACAGCATTCATGAGAAGGGGTCCCAAAACCCATGTTAAATATTTGGTGCAAAATTCCAAAAATGCTTGAGATATGCAGCAAAGTTGAAAAACCCTATCTATTACATTATACAGCTTACCGGCATTTCCTCAGTTCGCGGTCGGCTTTGAAGTGTAGGCATTGTTCCGGTCCACGGTCGTCGCACCAGACTCTGGAGGTAAGTATGGGTGAGGGTGTGGGGGGCGGGTGCGCAGTGGGTGGGCGGGTGGGCTGGGAGGTGCCGAGGAACTTTTTTACAGGTTTTTTTAAGGAAGACAGCGGGGACATTTGCCATGCTGGGGTGGGCTCCCAGCATAGGCAGCTAAAAACTGTTTGGGGCTGGAGCCGATGGGGTTGGGCACCCCGTCGGCCCTCTGCGGACTTGTGCCACGCTGGGGTGGGCTCCCAGCGTGGCAGCTGTAAACTGTTTAGAGGCTGGGCCGATGGGGGATTGGGCACCCCCATCCAGCCATATGGGCGTGTGCCACACTGGGGTGGGCTGGCGTGGCACCTGGAAAGCTTTTGGGGCGGCATGGAGCCAGCGGGGCATTAGGCACCCCGTCGGCTCTCTGATGTGCGTTGGGGGCGTGAGCACGCCAATGTCACGTCGCGTGCGTGGTGGGGGCTCTGCTCACTGAGCGGAGCTCTTCCTTTCAACTGTATGCCACTGCATTTTCAACTGCTGTCATATACAGCTGGAGCAGTGATTGGAGCACTGCGACCGCGCCTGCAAACACACTGACTGAATTGGAAGAGGCTGACACACCTCTGGAAAACTCGGATGATGGCACTATGTTTCTTGCACATGCATGCAAGCAAACATAAAAATGTGTAAAAGGAAGACTGCATTGAAACTGCCTCTCAGCAGATCTGCATTGTGCAAATTCATTAGAAATAATGGATAAATGTATGACCCCACTGTAAGTGATATTTTACAAGATTTGCCAGTTGAGGTTCAGTGCTTTTTAACCTCTTGAGACACTATCTGATAAGACCTGTCTCAATAGTTTATTATATACAGCAAACACACACACGCACACATGCACACACACACACACACACACACACACACGCACAGGCGCACGTGCACGCACACACACACACACACACACACACCGTACACACCATGCTCATGGCCAGATTAGATGCAATATCTTGTTTTCTGTGGGGTCATGATTTTACCATTTTCATGATGTTTTTATTCAAGGTAGCCTAGTTCAGATGTAAAATAAATATTGTTTTCAGCGTGTTCTGATTTTACGCAATGCAGCATAATATTGTGTAGATGTAGAACCCCACTGAAAATAAGATGCCACATATTCTGTGAACTGACCAGGCTAAATACAGTATATAGCAATCAGCAGGCATATTCTAGGAAAACACATTGTAAAAATGTGTAAAAGGAAGACTGCATTAAAACTGCCTCTTAGCAGATCTGCATTGTGTAAATTCATTAGAAATAATGGGTAAAAGCATGACCACACTGTAAGTGATATTTTACAGGATATGCCAGTTGTGATTCAATGCTTTTTTAACCTCTTAAGACACTGTCTGATAAGCACTGCCTCAGACATATATTATATACAGCAAACACACACACACACACACACACACACACACACTCACACACACATGCACCCCCCCACACACACACACTGTACACGCCATACTCATGGCCACAACATTCAAAATAAATACTGCAATCTAGTATGTTATAAAACAGTAAAGAAACTGTTTGTTTATGTCAGTCTTGGTTATGTGGAACACAGTGACGTTCAGTTTACAGTAGATTTCCTTTAAATATTTCTTATCTTATATCTTGTTTCCTGGATGGCACAGGGGGGATGCTACATCTCATTCTCATAGGGATCTTCATTTTACACATTTTTGCTCTGTATTTACTCAGGATGTCCCAGATTAGATGCAATATCTTGTTTTCAGCGTGGTCATGATTTTACCATTTTTATAATGTATTTATTCAGGGTAGCCTAGTCCAGATGTAAAATATTGTTTACAGTGTGTTCTGATTTTACGCAATGCAACATAATATTGTGTAGATGTAGAGTCCCACTGAAAATAAGATGCCACATCTTCTGTGAACTATCCAGACTAAATACAGTATATAGCAATCAGCAGGCATATTCTAGGAAAACTACATTGTAAAAATGTGTAAAAGGAGGACCACATTGAAACTGCCTCACAGCAGATCTGCATTGTGCAAATTAATTAGAAATAATTGGTAAAAGTGTAACTGCACTGTAAGTGACCTTTTGCAGGATATGCCAGTTGAAATTCGATATATCATATATCGAACCTCAACTGGCATATCTTATAAAAATTCAATATTTAAAATTGTTTAAATGCTTTATCCAAATGAAATATTTTAAATATCGACTTGGCTAGTCTTTCCTCATAGGTCTTATCCCATATGGAATGCTCTGCCGGCCTCCATAAGACATGCACAGAACACACACCAACGCAACCCTCTACTTAGAGCCCATTTCTCTTCCAGCTGCTCCTGTTATAACTAGTCACTCTAGTTTTTCCTGCTTGCTGTACTATAAAAGTATATGTAATGTTATGACCCTGTCACTCTGTACAATGTTTATTGAACCCCGTCTGTATTTTTGAACAAATGTTTTATAGGTAAGCCTTGACTTCCCAAAAATGTTTTTTGTCTATATCCATGTACTGTAATTATGGGTTTCGACCCCCAGGTCGCATCTGGAATCGAATTTTTAGCTCAGTATGCTTTCCTGGAAAATCTCATAAATAAATAAATGCCCTGAACTATTGTAGTTGCCCTCCACTGCATCACCTCCACCTTGTCTATGTTTTTTTCTCAGATGGGGTCTACAGAACTGGATGCAGTATTCCAGGTGTGATCTCATGAGTGTCTTATACAGGCATCAGCCACATCCCCACCTTCTCTTGCTGTAGCTGCTTCAGCTACACTACAACCCATCCTTCAGTAGGTGGCAGGCTGACTCCAGTGCGGCGAGAGCACCACATATTCTTTTTTCAACACTCTTGACGCTCCTAAAAGCTCTCCACAGCTATATCAGCTCTGTCCAGATTTTGTTTTATAGAGGAATAAAAACTTAAAATTAGTCCATGTCTCACGAGGCACTACTGCTATGAGCACCAGATTCCGTCCTCAGCTCAGCAGAACCATGGGAGACATCTACAGGGTGGGGACATGGAGTTAACGGGCCAGATCAGGGTATATCCCTGGGAACGGGGTGCATCATTGATAGATCATGGCCAGGGAGAAAAAGCTCTAATGAAAAAAATAGAAAAATGTTAACCTGAAGATTTAGGACAGGGCTATCTTGAAGACTCAGCAGTAGCATATCATGCTGCCATGGGGGTGGTGCAGGTTCAGGTACAGTGCACCATAGTTAAGCAGCTCCATTGTCAGACAACCTGCCAATGACAACACTTCTCAGCTGGCAAGGGCGTGTCCATGATCCCACCCCACAGCCACAACTGGCATGCCAGGAAAATGATTCCATACCTCGTCACATGGGTGGGCTGCTGCAGGGATGGCTTTGTCACAGGATGCCTCATGGTAGGTGGGTAGGGAGGGAAGAGGGGAGAAAAAATCAGAGAGTAAACCCCACCACCATCTGCATGGTGGCTGCTGGTGCTCCCAGGCCAGATGCTACAACTGTAGTTCAGCTGTGGTTTCTGAGTGACTGGAAGGTTGCCATTTGGGGCCCCGAAGGCGAAAACAGACAGTGATGGGAGCGGGGATTCAAATATTGATGAAATCGATTTTTTTTATTTCTTGTTTATATTTCAGGCTTTTTGTTTTTTATTCTCTATTTGTCAAGCTCCATCTACCAGCCTACCTCCTTCGTCCCTCCTCTAACCCCAGTCCCATCACTCACATTCTCTGGGGCTTACCCTATCTCCATCTTTGCTCCTGTGGCTCACCCACCATGGCAGAGCTCTTTCATTAGGGTCCTTAAGGGGTCTTGGTCCCAGCAAGGTAACTCAAGCCAGCATCACTGGCATGGTGATGGAGTCGGTGGAGCGAGGCCTATGAGCAGAGGTAGGGAGTCATCCTGCCCAGCTGTTTTTTTTTCCATAAGTTCACCCAGACTGAGATGCTGACATACTAAGGAGGCTAAGGGGCACGTGAACGCTAAGCACACATGTTGCTCCGACTTCCAGCCCACATCTTCCACCCCCAGTGATCTTAACTGCAGTGCCACCAGTGGTCATCCAGGTGGCAGTAAAGTAGCGAGAATGGCAACCCTCCCTTCCCAGAAGGGGAAATCATCCATGGGGCACTGAATCCTCCCCCCCAGCCAGCCAGCCCCCCAATGACGGGGTCTCTTTCCTGAACATGAGTCACCGGTGTTGCAAGCAATAGCATTACCACTGCACCAATGGGCTTATTCTCCAGGCTGATGTGGCCCCTATCCTCCTGGGCCCATCCTTGTCCCCCCATGCCTGTAGAGCTTACCCCATCTTCATTCAACCCCACAAGCTTTCCCCTTGTGGTGAAGCCTGGCCAAGCCAGACTTACACCTCCCACCTCTGGGGGGAAGTAAAGGCATGAGAACCCTGGATGGAGAGGGAAGATGGCAGCGGAGGGGACAAGGCCCAAGCATGCCCAGAATCACCTCGCTCACTTCAGGTCTTGCACTTTGTTTCTGTGACCCGTTGGCATGCAAGGAGCTCCAAGCATGAGCAGTATTCCTATTTACAAGTAAAAGGCAAGAAATGTGACTATGGAAGATGAGAGTACAGGTTGGAGGGGGGATGGGAGAGTAGATGTGCAGCCACTGGTTGGGCCCCTCTGTTTTTGGCCCTTTTTTCTCTTGACAGTAGGGTTTGGCAGTCATTTTAATATTTACTGAGCTTTACTTTACAACAGCATTTACGAAAGTAAATGTATTACTCACAATATGAAACCAAGTGTTTGGTGAGAGATGTTCAGATGTCAGCTATTATTGCTGTTTTTATTATCTTTGCACAATATCCTCATTAGGATAATTACTTGTTTTCCTTTTTGATGCGTGTATGATATGCTGCTGTACCAGTGTATGCAATAATACAACAAAGCTGAGTTTCAAAAAAAAGAAAAGTGACAAAGGGGAAAAAACTAGAGACGACTGTTCAAAACATAAAAGTGAAACTTTTTTCTTGAGATACTGAGATAATGGATAATGTGTCCATGGTTAATCCACAGATCATGCCATTATCTGTATTTGGTCTTAATTATGCCATGGTAAATCACTGATGCAATTACTGGTTTAGATAATCAAGGTCCGACTGCCGTATCCATTTATAGGCCTGAACAATACAGTAAAAATTGTTGTAATAAAATAAGTAAAAACAGTGTAGCTTCATGTTATTTATAAGTTGTAACCCCCATAACCCTTCCCTGGGGTTACTATTAGTACCCAACAAAAGCCTTGTTAGTTAAGCTGTGGCTTTGATTTAACCCTAGTGGCCCTCTAAAATATTAAACAACGTATTTCAAACACTGCCCGCATTGTAATCAATAGAGCACGCCTCCATGCGCCACAGACTCCCACATCACAAAACATAGGAGCAGAGCATGCTGTTATTGGCACCTGGAAGTGGAAGGGATCAGGTGGTCAAGGGAATTTCTGACTCCTTCCCCAGAACAAATTATCAGAAAATTGTGCGAAGTGGACTGTTTCAGTTCAGTTTAGATAAGATTGCATGTGGAAGTTTGATTAAAGCCCCATAACTGGTGGCCTTTAAAGTAGTGTCTCCAAAGAGAAAAAATTGATGGAACAATGTTGGAAGCTATTTAAAGAAATCAGAAAAAGTCATTGTGTTGCACGCTGCTCAGGATCCTGTATAGTGAGGAGAAGGAGCATCTTGCAAGTAGAGGTCTTCAGACGCTATGTTTTGAGTCACTGTTGTGTGTGTTGCTGGCTCCTGGAGATAGAGAAAATGGAGAATTGTGTTGGTAGATGTCTTTAAACTCTGGGCTTTTGATAACTGTTATGAGCTCTGATTGCTGTTAGAAAGAAGAGATGGAGCAATGTGTAGGCAGATGTCTTTGAACTCTGGGCCTCTAATCACTGTAGTGTGTGCTGCTGGCTGTTGCAGATGGAGTAGATGGAGCATTGTGTAGGCAGATGTCTTTGAAATCTGGGCTTAAAAGTCACTGTTGTTAGTGTTGCTTACTGTTGGGCAGAGGAGATGGAGCGTTGCTTAGGCAGATGTCTTTGGACTCTGGACCTCTAGTCACGGTGGTGTATACTGTTAGTAGAGAAAGGGAGAGAGAGAGAGAGAGAGAGAGAGAGAGAGAGAGAAGAGACACAGCATCAAGAAGAGAGAGGTCTTCAGACTCTGGGCTTTTTTAGTCACTGTTGTTAGTGTTGCTTGCTGTTGGGGAGAGGAGATGGAACATTGCATAGGCAGATGTCTTTGGACTCTGGACCTCTAGTCATGGTGGTGTGTGCTGTTAGCAGAGAGAGAGAAGAGACACAGCATCATAAAAGAGAGAGAGAGAGAGAGAGAGAGAGAGAGAGGTCTTTGGACTCTGGGCTTTTTTAGTCACTGTTGTTAGTGTTGTTTGCTGTTGGGGAGAGGAGATGGAACATTGCTTAGGCAGATGTCTTTGAACTCTGCATCTCTAGTCATGGTGGTGTGTGCTGTTAGCAGAGAGAGAGAGAGAGAGAGAGAGAGGAAAGACACAGCATCATGAAGGGAGAGGTCTTTGGACTGTTGTGTGCTGCTGGCTCTTGGAGAGAGGACATGGAGTATTGTGTAGGTAAATGTCTTTGAAATCTGCCTTTTAGTCATGGTGGAGTGTGAATCATTGTGAGTAAAATGGACTTTTATTGTCTGTGTCTGGTACTGGGAGGGAGACTGGTGTGTAATGCGTTGATGCTGGAGCATGCTCATACACAGCACATGCACGTGCATTGTTTCACCACCAGCATCACAGGGGCTGCAAAGTCGCATTTCAGCAGAATCACGGGCTGCAAAGTCGCATTTCAGCAGAATCACTGGGGCTGCAAAGTCCCATTTCAGCAGAATCACAGGGGTTGCAAAGTCCCATTTCAGCAGAATCATAAGGGTTGCAAAGTCCTATTTCAGCAGAATCACAGGGCTTGCAAAGTCCCATTTCAGCAGAATCATAGGGGCTGCAAAGTCCTATTTCAGCAGAATCACAGGGGTTGCAAAGTCCCATTTCAGCAGAATCATAGGGGCTGCAAAGTTCCATTTCAGCAGAATCACAGGGGCTGCAAAGTCCCATTTCAGCAGAATCATAGGGGCTGCAAAGTCGCATTTCAGCAGAATCATAGGGGTTGCAAAGTCCTATTTCAGCAGAATCACAGGGGTTGCAAAGTCCTAGTTCAGCAGAATCATAGGGGTTGCAAAGTCCCATTTCAGCAGAATCACAGGGTTTGCAAAGTCCTATTTCAGCAGAATCACAGGGGTTGCAAAGTCCTATTTCAGCAGAATCACAGGGGTTGCAAAGTCCTATTTCAGCAGAATCATAGGGGTTACAAAGTCCCATTTCAGCAGAATCATAGGGGTTGCAAATTCCTATTTCAGCAGAATCATAGGGGTTGCAAAGTCCCATTTCAGCAGAATCATAGGGGTTGCAAAGTCCTATTTCAGCAGAATCACAGGGGTTGCAAAGTCCTATTTCAGCAGAATCATAGGGGTTGCAAAGTCCCATTTCAGCAGAATCATAGGGGTTGCAATGTCCCATTTCAGCAGAATCATAGGGGTTGCAAAGTCCTATTTCAGCAGAATCATAGGGGTTGCAAAGTCCCATTTCAGCAGAATCACAGGGGTTGCAAAGTCCCATTTCAGCAGAATCACAGGAGTTGCAAAGTCCCATTTCAGCAGAATCACAGGGGTTGCAAAGTCACATTTCAACAGAATCATGGGGGTTGCAAAGTCTTATTTCAGCAGTATTATAGGGGTTGCAAAGCACCAATTTCAGCATAATCATACAAGTTGCAAAGTCCAATTTCAGCAGAATCATAGGGGTTGCAATGTCCAATTTCAGCAGAATGATAGCGATTGCAAAGTCCTATTTCCCCCTTGAAGACTCATACAGAAGTCAAGGTGCTAGGGGTATTGCTTATGACAATTGCTTTATGGCCAAAGAGTAAGAATGCACTTTGATGTTTAATATTGACTGTCTGCTGCCTTCTTTCTTATTTTGCGCACCATATATTTGTTTTAATCACAGGATTTGCAAAATGCCATTTCAGCTGAATCATAAGGATTGCAAAGTCTCATTTCAGCAGAATCATAATGGCTACAATGTTCCCATTTCAGCAAAATCAAAGGGGTTACAAAGTTTCATTTCAGCAGAATCACAGGGGTTGCAAAGTTCCATTTCAGCAGAATTAAAGGGGTTGCAAAGTTCCATTGCAGCAGAATCAAAGGGGTTGCAAGCTCCCATTTCAGCAGAATCATATGAGTTGCAAACTCTCATTTCAGCAGAATCACAAGGGTTGCAAAGTCTCATTTCAGCGGAATCATAGGGGTTGCAAAGTTTCATATAGGGGCTGCAAATGCCCATTTCAGCAAAATTATAGGGGCTACAAAGTCCCATTTCAGCAGAATCATAGGGGCTACAAAGTCCCATTTCAGCAGAATCAAAGGGGTTGCAAAGTCCCATTTCAGCAGAAATCACAGGGGCTGCAAAGTCCCATACAGGGGTTGCAAAGTCTTATATAAGGGTTGCAAGGTTACCATTTCAGCAGAATCATATGGGTTGCAAAGTCCCATTTCATCAGAATCATAGGGACTGCAAAACCACATTTCAGCAGAATCATAGGGACTGCAAAATCCCATTTCAGCAGAATCATAGGGGTTGCAAAGTCACATTTCATCAGAATCACTGAGGTTGCAAAATCGCATTTCATCAGAATCATAGGGGTTGCAAAGTCACATTTCAGCAGACTCATAATGGCTACAAAGCTCCCATTTCAGTAAAATTTATTTATTTATTTATTTGCTTTTGGTAACCGTGTAAGTGCACTAAGCATAAGGATGCCTATTTTCAGGCACGACCCGGGAGAACACAGTTTAGACAAACATAATTGTATATGTGATGCAGCACATGAAAAGCAGTACAGTTCAGAGTCAAATCAAAACTTCAGGCATGGGGAGACAAATTTTGCAACAAACACGAGTAGGTTTAAACAGTATGATGCAGTTACAGAACAGTAGGGCAGGTAACACAAGATAAATACAATGAAAGAACACAGGCATTGCAATAGAGGGCATACATAGAAACAATATATCAAGTCACAATGTGGTGGTTAAAGAACAGGGATGAGAGGAAGGGAGGGTGATGGGGGGAGAGAGAGAGGGGGGGAAGAGGGAGAGGGAAAGGGAGAGACAGAGAACGGAAAATGAGAGAGAGAGAAAGAGGGAGTGGACCTGAAAGAGGGTATTGAGAGAGGCGGGGAAGAGATGTCAGAGAAGTTGATTAAAAACAGGACAGGGGAAGAAGAGTAGAACTAAGGTGGAAAATCAAAGGGGTTGCAAAGTCTCATTTCAGAAAAATCACAGTGGGTTGCAAAGTTCCATTTTAGCAAAATCATAGGGGTTGTAACGTCTCATTTCAGTAGAATCACTGGGAATACAATGTCACATTTCAGCAGAATCATAGGGGTTGCAAAGTCACATTTCAGCGGAATCATAAGGGTTGCAAAGTCTTATTTCAGCAGTATTATAGGGGTTGCAAAGCTCACATTTCAGCAGAATCATAGGGGTTGCAAAGTCACATTTCAGCGGAATCATAAGGGTTGCAAAGTCTTATTTCAGCAGTATTATAGGGGTTGCAAAGCTCACATTTCAGCAGATTCATATGGGTTGCAAAGTCCTATTTCAGCAGAATCACAGAGGGCCACAAAGTCCCATTTCATCAGAATCATAGGTGCTGCAAATCCACATTTCAGTAGAATTACAGGGTCTGCAAATTCCCATTTCAGCAGAATCGTAGGGGTTACAAAGTCCCATTTCAGCAGAATCATAGAAGTTGCAAAGCCCACTTCAGCAGAATCACTGGGTTGCAAAATCCCATTTCAGCAGAATCATAGGGGTTGCAAAGTCACATTTCAGCAGAATCACTGGGAATGCAATGTCACATTTCAGCAGAATCATGGGGGTTGCAAAGTCCCATTTCAGCAGAATCCTAAGGTTTGCAAAGTCACATTTCAGCATAATCATAGGAGTTGTAACATCTCATTTAGGTAGAATCACTGGGAATGCAATGTCACATTTTAGCAGAATCACAGGGGTTGCAAAGTCGCATTTCAGTGGAATCATAGTGGCTGCAAAACTTCCATTGCAGCTGAATTAAAGGTTTGCAAGGTCTCATTTCAGCAGAATCATATGAGTTGCAAAGTCGATTTCAGCAGAATCACAGGGGGCCACAAAGCACCAATTTCAGCAGAATCATAGGAGTTGTAACATCTCATTTCGGTAGAATCACTGGGAATGCAATGTCACATTTTAGCAGAATCACAGGGGTTGCAAAGTCGCATTTCAGTGGAATCATAGTGGCTGCTAAGCTCCCATGTCAGCAGAATCAAAGGGGTTCAAAGCTCACAGTTCATCAGAATCATAGGTGCTGCAAATCCACATTTCAGTAGAATTACAGGGTCTGCAAATTCCCATTTCAGCAGAATCGTAGGGGTTACAAAGTCCCATTTCAGCAGAATCATAGAAGTTGCAAATCCCACTTCAGCAGAATCACTGGGTTGCAAAATCCCATTTCAGCAGAATCATAGGGGTTGCAAAGTCACATTTCAGCAGAATCACTGGAATGCAATGTCACATTTCAGCAGAATCATGGGGGTTGCAAAGTCCCATTTCAGCAGAATCCTAAGGTTTGCAAAGTCACATTTCAGCAAAATCATAGGAGTTGTAACATCTCATTTAGGTAGAATCACTGGGAATGCAATGTCACATTTTAGCAGAATCACAGGGGTTGCAAAGTCGCATTTCAGTGGAATCATAGTGGCTGCAAAACTTCCATTGCAGCTGAATTAAAAGGTTTGCAAGGTCTCATTTCAGCAGAATCATATGAGTTGCAAAGTCGTATTTCAGCAGAATCACAGGGGGCCACAAAGCACCAATTTCAGCAGAATCATAGGAGTTGTAACATCTCATTTCGGTAGAATCACTGGGAATGCAATGTCACATTTTAGCAGAATCACAGGGGTTGCAAAGTCGCATTTCAGTGGAATCATAGTGGCTGCAAAGCTCCCATGTCAGCAGAATCAAAGGGGTTCAAAGCTCACATTTCAGCAGAATCATAGGGGTTGCAAATCTCACATTTCAGCTGAATCATAGGGGTTGCAAATCTCACATTTCCAGCAGAATCATATGGGTTGCAATGTCATATTTCAGCAGAATCACAGGGGGCCACAATGCTCCCATTTCAGCAGAATCATAGGAGTTGTAACATCTCATTTCAGTAGAATCACTGGGAATGCAATGTCACATTTTAGCAGAATCACAGGGGTTGCAAAGTCACATTTCAGTAGAATCATAGTGGCTGCAAAGCTTCCATTGCAGCTGAATTAAAGGGTTTGCAAGCTTCCACTTCAGCAGAATCAACTGGGTTGCAAACTCTCATTTCAGCAGAATAACAAGGGCCACAAAGTCACATTTCAGCAGAATCATAGGGGTTGCAAAGTCCTATTTCAGCAGAATCACAGGGGCCATAACGCTCCCTTTTCAGCAGAATCACAGAGTCTGCAAAGTCCCAGTTCAGCAGAATCATAGGGGTTGCAAAGCTCCCATGTCAGCAGAATCATAGGGGTTTAAAGTCTTATTTCAGTAGAATCATAGAACTGCAATGTCCCATTTCAGTAGAATCATAGGGGTTGCAAAGCTCCCATTTCATCAGAATCCTAGGGGCTGCAAAACCACATTTCAGCAGAATCATAGGTGCCACAAAGTCCCATTTCATCAGAATCCTAGGGACTGCAAAACCACATTTCAGCAGAATCATAGGTGCCACAAAGTCCCATTTCATCAGAATCATAGGGACTGCAAAACCACATTTCAGCAGAATCATAGGTGCCACAAAGTCCCATTTCATCGGAATCCTAGGGGCTGCAAAACCACATTTCAGTAGAATTTCAGGGTCTGCAAAGTCCCATTTCAGCAGAATCATAGGGGTTGCAAAGTCCCATTTCAGCAGAATCACAGGGGCCACAAAGCTCCCTTTTCAGCAGAATCACAGGATCTGCAAAGCCCATTTCAGCAGAATCACAGGGTTGCATACTCCCATTTCAGCAGAATTATAGGGGCTGCAAAGTCACATTTCAGCAAAATCAAAGGGTTGCAAAGTCCATTTCAGCAGAATCATAGGGTTGCAAGTCTCATTTCAGTAGAATCACTGGGACTGCAAAGTTCATTTCAGTAGAATCACAAGGGCCGACAAAGTCACATTTCAGTAGAATCATAGGGGCTGCGACGTCCCATTTCAGTAGAATCACCGGGGTTGCAAAGTCCCATTTCTGCAGAATCATAGGGGTTGCAAATCTCACATTTCAGCAGAATCATAGGGGTTGCAAAATCCTATTTCAGCAAAATTATGGATGCCACAAAGCTCCCATTTCAGCAGAATCACATGGGCTGCAAAGTCCCATTTCAACAGAATCATAGGGGTTGCAAAGTCCCATTTCAGCAGAATCAAAGTAGCTGCAAAGTCCCATTTCAGCAGAATCATAGGGGTTGCAAAATCCCATTTCAGCAGAATCCTAGGGGTTGCAAAGTCACATTTCAGCAGAATCATTGTGGCTGCAAAGCTCCCATTTCAGTAACATCAAAGGGGTTGCAAAGTCTCATTTCAGCAGAATCGCAGGGTTTGCAAAGTTCTATTTCAGCAAAATCATAGGAGTTGGAACGTCTCATTTCAGTAGAATCACTGGGAATGCAATGTCACATTTTAGCAGAATCACAAGGGTTGTAAAGTCGCATTTCAGTGGAATCATAGTGGCTGCAAAGCTTCCACTGCAGCTAAATTAAAGGGTTTGCAAGCTCTCATTTCATCAGAATCATATGGGTTGCAAACTCTCATTTCAGCAGAATAACAAGGGCTGCAAAGTCACATTTCAGCAGAATCATAGGGGTTGCAAAGTTCTCATGTCAGCAGAATCATAGGGGTTGGAAAGTCTTATTTCAGTAGAATCATAGGGGTGCAACGTCCCATTTCAGTAGAATCACTGGGGTTGCAAAGTTCCCATTTCATAAGAATCAAAGGGGTTGCAAAGTCTTATTTCAGCAGTATTATAGGGGTTGCAAAGCACCAATTTCATCAGAATCCTAGGGGTTGCAAAGTCCAATTTCAACAGAATCACTGGGGTTGCAAATCTCACATTTCAGCTGAATCATAGGGGTTGCAAATCTCACATTTCAGCAGAATCATAGGGGTTGCAAAGTCCCATTTCACCAGAAACACAGGGGGCCACAAAGCTCCCATTTCAGCAGAATCATAGAAGTTGCAAAGTCCCATTTCAGCTGAATCATAGGGGTTGCAAATCTCACATTTCAGCAGAATCATATGGGTTGCAAAGTCATATTTCAGCAGAATCACAGGGGGCCACAAAGCTCCCATTTCAGCAGAATCATAGGAGTTGTAACGTCTCATTTCAGTAGAATCACTGGGAATGCAATGTCACATTTTAGCAGAATCACAGGGGTTGCAAAGTCGCATTTCAGTAGAATCATAGTGGCTGCAAAGCTTCCATTGCAGCTGAATTAAAGGGTTTGCAAGCTCTCATTTCAGCAGAATCATATGAGTTGCAAAGTCGTATTTCAGCAGAATTACAGGGGGCCACAAAGCTCCCATTTCAGCAGAATCATAGGAGTTGTAACATCTCATTTTGGTAGAATCACTGGGAATGCAATGTCACATTTTAGCAGAATCACAGGGGTTGCAAAGTCGCATTTCAGTAGAATCATAGTGGCTGCAAAGCTTCCATTGCAGCTGAATTAAAGGGTTTGCAAACTCTCATTTCAGCAGAATAACAAGGGTTGCAAAGTCACATTTCAGCAGAATCATAGTGGTGGCAAAGCTTCTAAGTCAGCAGAATCATAGGGGTTGGAAAGTCTTATTTCAGCTGAATCATAGGGGCTGCAACGTCCCATTTCAGTAGAATCACCGGGGTTGCAAAGTTCCCATTTCATCAGAATCATAGGGGTTGCAAAATCCAATTTCAGCAGAATCATAGTGGTTGCAATGTCCAATTTCAGCAGAATCATGGGGTTGCATAACTTCTATTTCAGCAGAATCATAGGTGCCACAACGTCCCATTTCATCAGAATCATAGGGTTTGCAAATCTCACATTTCAGCAGAATAATAGGGGTTGCAAAGTCCCATTTCAGCAGAATCATAGGGGTTGCAAAGCTCACATTTCAGCAGAATCATAGGGGTTGCTAAATCATATTTCATCAGAATTACTGGGGTTGCAAAGTCACATTTCAACAGACTCATAGTGGCTACAAAGCTCCCATTTCAGTAAAATCAAAGGGGGCGCAAAGTCTCATTTCAGCAGAATCATAGGGGTTGCAAAGTCTCATTTCAACAGAATCACAGGGGTTGGAAAGTTCCATTTCAGTAAAATCATAGGGGTTGTAACGTCTCATTTCAGTAGAATCACTGGGAATGCAATGTCACATTTTTAGCAGAATCACAGGGGTTGCAAAGTTGCATTTCAGTGGACTCATAGTGGCAGCAAAGCTTCCATTGCAGCTGAATTAAAGGGTTTGCAAGCTCCCACTTCAGCAGAATCATACAGGTTGCAAACTCTCATTTCAGCAGAATAACAAGGGCCGCAAAGTCACATTTTAGCAGAATCATAGGGGTTGCAAAGCTCCCAAGTCAGAAGAATCATAGGGGTTGGAAAGTCTTATTTCAGTAGAATCATAGGGGCTGCAACGTCCCATTTCAATAGAATCACCGGGGTTGCAAAGTTCCCATTTCATCAGAATCATAGGGGTTGTGAAGTCTTATTTCAGCAATATTATAGGGGTTGCAAAGCTCACATTTCAGCAGAATCATAGGGGCTGTAATGTCCCATTTCAGCAGAATCATAGGGGCTGCAATGTCCCATTTCAGCAGAATCTTAGGGGTTGCAAATCTTACATTTCAGCAGAATCATATGGGTTTGCAAAGTCCTATTTCAGCAGAATCACAGGGGGCCACAAAGCTCCCATTTCAGCAGAATCATAGAAGTTGCAAAGCCCCATTTCAGCAGAATCATATAAGTTGCAGAGCCCCATTTCAGCAGAATCACTGGGGTTGCAAAGTTGCATTTCAAAAGAATCATAGTGGCTACATAGCTCCCATTTCAGCAAAATCAAAGGGGGGTTGCAAAATCTAATTTCAGCAGAATTGCAGGGGTTGCAAAGTTCCATTTCAGCAAAATCATAGGGGTTGCAACGTCTCCTTTCAATAGAATCACTGGGAATGCAATGTCACATTTCAGCAGAATCATAGGGGTTGCAAAGTCTCATATAGGGATTGCAAAGGCCCATTTCAGCAGAATTACAGAGGTTGCAAAGTCCCATTTCAGCAGAATCATAGGGGATGCAAAGTCCCATTTTGGCAGCATCATAGGGGCTGCAAAGTCCTATTTCAGCATAATCTTAGGCGCCACAAAGCTCCCATTTCAGTAGAATCACAGTGGCTGTGAAGTCTTATTTCAGCAGTATTATAGGGGCTGCAAAGCTCCCATTTCAGCAGAATGACAGGAGTTGCAAAACTCCCACTTCAGCAGAATCATAGGTGCCACAAAGTCACATTTCATCAGAATCATAATGGCTACAAAGCTCCCATTTCAGTAAAATGATACGGGTTGCAAACTCTCATTTCAGCAGAATCATAGGGGCCACAAAGCTCCCTTTTCAGCAGAATCACAGGGTCTGCAAAGTCCCATTTCAGCAGAATCATAGGGGTTGCAAAGTCTCATTTCAGCAGAATCGCAGGAGTTGCAAAGTTCCATTTCAGCAAAATCATAGGGGTTGTAACGTCTCATTTCAGTAGAATCACTGGGAATGCAATGTCACATTTTAGCAGAATCACAGGGGTTGCAAAGTCGCATTTCAGTGGAATCTTAGTGGCTGCAAAGTTTCCATTGCAGCTGAATTAAAGGGTTTGCAAGCTCTCATTTCAGCAGAATAGCAAGGGCTGCAAAGTCACATTTCAGCAGAATCATAGGAGTTGCAAAGCTCCCAAGTCAGCACAATCATGGGGGTTGGAAAGTCCTATTTCATCAGAATCATAGGTGCCACAAATTCCCATTTCATCAGAATCATTGGGGCTGCAAAACCACATTTCAGCAGAATCATAGTGGCTGCAAAGTCCCACTTCAGTAGAATCACAGGTGTTGCAAAGCTCTCATTTCATCAGAATGATAGGGGTTGCAAAGTCTAATTTCAGCAGTATTATAGGGGTTGCAAAGTCCCATTTCTGCACAGTCATACGGGTTGCAAAGCTCCCTACTCACCACATTTTATAAAAAGAAATGCTAAGGAAACCTTGTTTTAGGGAATCACTGGGGTTGCAAAGAAATTAGGACCGCAATCCTTGGTTACCCCTAAATGATGTCCCTCAATGGCACACATCACTGATTAAACAGAAACTGTAGCATGTCATTGAGTTAATGCTATTAAAAACTATTGACAATTGAAAATGTCAATTATTTGTGCTCCGCATGACTCTGCAGTAAATTGGGACAAAGTCCAGTGCTATGCAAACAGTGTTGTGCTGAAGCAAAGCACTGCTGTTGTGTTACATGCATGACTTATTCTTTCACTGCTGAACTCTACTGTCACACTAGTAGCACTGTTTTTTTCATGGTACTTGAGTACAGGTCTCACTAAAAACAACATATTGCAGATATGTAAAAAGGTAAATATATTTATTAAAGTAGAACTCTTTCTGCCATAAAAGCCCCACATCCAAGCATGCTTGGGGCTTGACCTGATATGCACTGTATGTGTGCAAGCACATTTTTCTTACAGGTTTGTGTTTTGAAAGGGATTATATCTGTTGATCCTGCCAACAACGTTGAGATATTTGCTATGTGCAGCTGCTCCAGTGTCATCCCTGGGTCCATATGGCTTATGTCAGTGCTTGATTGGCTACATCAATGGGAGATTCAACTGCCTTGTATAATAATTAAGCCTTGTAAAAGCACTGATCCACTGTTCATCAATACTGCATACATCTTACTCTCACGTGGTCAACATTATGCTCTTGTCATGCTCTTATGCTTTAATCCGTAGCTACCTTGGTTTGGATTCACTCACAATATATGTTACTATCCATATTTGTTTTGCTATTGGTGACTTGCTGCTTGCCTGTATCACTGTACTATCTATATTGTTACTCAGACTTTTGCACATTGTTCTTGAATCTACTAGTGGTTACATATTCACTCCTACTACATCCGCTTGTTTACTGCTCTTATGACTTGACCCTATGTTATTATTGTTTTTGGCCTGTATTCAGTTTTGATGTACTATTCCCTACCGTTTTGCTGTTTGTCAATTTGATGATCTCTGCCTGACCTAATTCTGATGTCCACTTTGTTCACAGAATTTGTTGTAATCTTTCTGTTTTGTCTTTCTTCATGTCTTTGTAATCAACCGGGTCGTGCCTGAAAATAGGCATTTTATCGTCTAGAGCACTTACACTATCAACAAAAACTAAATAAATAAATTATGGGATGAAGAGATGATTGGAGCTTTTACAAAGCTACCTACACCTCATGTTTTGTACTGACAATGCTTCATAAATCTTCCCCTATGACAGCAGTGAAAATGAAAGTCCTATTAATCACGCTAAAAAATTAGTTCCAATAATTACGTTTAACCTTGTTTTGTAGGTTTTGAACTGCAGGGTTAGGCAGCCTATCAGATATCAAGTGATGGCGAGACAGCCCTCCTACTGTGAATGACATAGGGACTGACCAACCAGAGGGATGAAATCTCGACTGGAGTGAGAGACCTTTGCAGCTGCATGTGAGAGAACTGAGAGAACTGATCTATCATCTGTCTGCCCAGAATAAACTGTGCAGACACTTTGGAGAGGGCCTTGTCCTTTCACAGATGAGAAGAAGGAGACTGCTGAACACTCAATAAGACTGAGATGTGAGACATTCAACATTTTGCTTTCCCCACACTGCGAACTGAGATTTTGTGATGAAACAGATCTCTGGATCTGTGACCTGAGAGACTGCCGAAGCCAGTCTGCGGAGACATCACCACCAGAACCTATAGGCTGATGATGGGTCAGTTGTCAGTGTTGGGAGTTGTCATGTGGTACAGTACCACTGGTCCGAGGAAGAGAGAGCATCTGAGCAGAAGCACTATCTAGAATTGAAAGCTGGTGGAGGGACAAAGCTGAACCAGACTCACTCAAACCTTGTGTTACCAAAACCATACCTCTCAACCTTTTCTTTCACTGGATTGTGGGACACACTTGAAATATGGGACAATGTGGGACTGGCCTGCATAATGTCAGATGCATCATCAAACATGGAGGTACAAGCTCAGAACACTGTGGAAACCGATACCTCCATTTGTGCAAAGTTTAGTTCTGATTTAGCAAATTAGAGTATTACAAGTCTGAGTTCCCAGCACCTACTCTGTATGGGTGGCATCCTTTCCATTGGCAACAAATGTGGGAAAGAGCAATTTTGAGGAGGAAATTGAGGGATGTCCCTTGTAATAATGGATGGTTGAGAGGTATTACCAACTAGTGCATCCAACATGTGAAAGGGAAACAGTCAGCACTAAGAGTCCCACATCCAAGTGTGGGGCTGGTCCCAATTTGCACATTGTGTGCAGAAACAATATTTTTTATTGACTGTTTATTGCAGTATAATGGATTTATCAGGCTAACTCTGCTGACTTCCAAGCTAACATTTTCTGTAACTACAAATCCCAGAATTCCCTGCAGTTGACATCATTGCAGGGCTGCAGCAGAGGGAGATTCAATAGCCTGCAGTGCATGCTAAAAGATTTTATATGCTCAGATCAGATGTTTGCTGGTCTTGTTGTTCTCATGGGACTAAGTACAGCCCTCAGAACTGTACTTAGCCCAGGGTGAATAGCAGAACCAGAAAATGAAAGATCAGAGCTTGTAAAGTCTCCAGCATGCACTGTGAGCTACTGAATCTCCCACTGATGTTAGCTGCAGGGTATTCTGGGATTTCAGGTTACAACAAACATCAGTTTGGAAGTCAGCAGAATCAGCCTGATACAATCTACTATACTGCAGTAAACAGTAATTTAAAAAATGTTTTTGTGCACAAAGTGCAAATTGTAACCAGCCCACCCTTGGGTGTGGAGCCCTTATTGCTAACAGTTCCCCTTTAAGGGACAAACATCCTATGTAGGATAGGGTGTTGTAGGAAATGGCTAAAGGGGATTCAGGCAGGCAGACCTCAGTACAGTTAGTACCAGAGTGTAGCTAGGTTTTTCTTAGGAGTCAAGTAGGTATGGTGGGACAGGAAAAGTCAGACAGCATGGAGCAAGGGTACAGTGGGGCGTAGTCAGCTGTAGGGACTGTGGGGCACTCATCTCTCAGGCAACGCTCTGGAGGAGAAGACACTGCCCCATATGTAGGGTGTCTGAAGAGCTCCAGACATAGCTGGTAGCAGCAAGGGAGGAAATATCCCGGCTGCATTGCCAGCTGAGTTGGTACCCTCAGACACACCCAGCACCTGCACTCCCCTGAAGTTCATTGGACCAGGGGGTTGAAGAGTAGTAAGGAGGGAAAGGAGTGTCAGGGACAGCCACAAAGAAGTCACCCCAGGCTCACCATATCCTGATAGCAAATCAATTATCAACACTTGTGGTACTGAACTCCTTTCAGTGTGGGCTCAGAATCAGTCAGGAAGCATGAATGGGATGACTTGGTGCCACCCAGTGGTAAGATGAGGAGCAAGACAGCAAGGAATATACAAGTGGTGGGAGACTCAATGGTTAGAACGATAGAGGCAGCCACGCCAGTGACCTGGGTTCAGGAAGAAGCCTGGGACATTGGGGGTCATCAGGGGAGGGAGAGGACTGAGCATCCGATGACAGCTCTCCTCTCCAGGGAGGGAGGGGAGACACATGATCAGTGCCTGACTGGCTTCTGTTGGAAGCTGGAGGCATAGCAGACACTTGAGCGCACAGAGGGGTTGGGAAGTGGCAGACATCAGTGGAGATGCCTTGATGTCGGGGTGTAGCCACTCCCCCAGAACATCAGAAAAACACCCGTAGCACTTCCGGGTAGATGAAGCACCAGGTCTCAATCCCCAATACCCCTACCTGCCTGGTGACCGGCGTCCTGACGAGACTCAGGGATTCAGGGTGATTGCCCTCCCACCTCGTCCCAACCTGGGGGATAAGCCAAGGTTACGTGGACGATGGACTGCCATGGGATACAGGTAGGAGGTGGGGACTAGAACATCCATAGGCATCTCCCAAAGGGAGTTGAGTGCCATGGGTAGGGGAGGAGTATAAACTGATAGTAACAAAAAAAAAGAAGGGTAGAGGCAGTGGTAGTAAATGGGAGAATGAGGGGGTTGGACGCCTTCCAGGTGCACCAACCATCCGGGACATGCACAGGATAGACAGGGTGGTACAGGAAGGAGGAGAGGAGCTTTGATTGTTCTGGTACACTGGTGTATCAATGATCTGGTGAACCAGACAATTGAGACAGTGAAGCACAATATTCGAAGGCTGCAGGACAGACTGAAGGCATTCCCTGTGTGGGGGAGGGAGAGAGAGGAGAAAAGTGAAGAAGGAAGAGACTGAGGAGTTTAACAGGTGCCTGAAGGAATAGAGTCAGGCAGAGAGGTACCATTCTGTGGGTGACTGGAGTAGCTTCTGGGACAGGAGGCTCTTGTGGCCTTCACCTGAGAAGAGAGGGGGTGAGTGCATTGGGGGAGAAACTTGATGACTACATTGGTGAACATTTAAACTAAGGAAGGGAGAGACTGAGACTGTGGGAAGGAAAACCTAGCTAGGACTCCCCCAGAAATCGGGGCTAGAAACAGTGAGAATGGAGGCATCCTGACAGAGGTCCATAATAAAATAAGAAAAGGAGTCAGGGAGTGGGGGCACACAGAACAAGCAAGGGGCAGAAAATTAAGGAGAGAAGGAGAGATCAACGGGAGAGATGTTAACAAGAAGATGAGGGTTATAGGCATATTTTGGAAGGCAGTCTGCCTGAATCCTAGGAGCCTGAGGAACAAATTAGTGAGCTCCAGGAGATGGTGGTGGATGCGGAATTAGACCTCATAGCCATCACAGAAACATGGGCCACTGGGAATAATGACTGGGACTTAGCAATACCAGGATACACCATGTATAGATGAGATAAGGGTACAGGAAAATGGGATGGGGCAGTCCTTTATGTTAAGGAAGCCACAGAGGCAGCTAAAGAGGAGCCATCAGAGGAGAGAAGGGGGGTTAGAATAGCTCTGGGTGCAGCTCAGGACCACATCATAAGAAACTGTGCATAGGGTTGGTCCACAGACTACCAGGACAGGGAGACGAGGGAGATGGGGAACAAGGGGATGAGATTCCGTAGGGGGAAACAAGGGGGGAGATAGTGGTGGTGGGGATCTCAAGCTACCAGATGTAGATTGGGACATTCTGGCAGCTAACAGTGCCAGGAGTAAGGCCCTGCCAAATACACTGCAGGAGTGCCTGCTGATGCAGCTGGTCTGAGAACCCACAAGGTAAACTGCCATTCTCATTGTGGTGCTCACCAATTCAGAAATTGTAGGTAGGATGAGGATTGGGGAGCCTCTGAGGTCCAGTGATCACTGTAATGGGAATCGTTGTCTGCCAGTGATGTGTATATAATTTTGATGTAAATATATGTTTTTGAATTCTGCTTGTGAAACATGGCAGTCAGCACAAGGCACCGTGGGACATTGGATTTTTAAAAGAAAAAAAATTCTGGCCTTGCTTGCTGTCACAGCTAGCTTGTAAAAGCTGACTTTCTGTACTATAATAAAGCCAAGGTCATAAACCAACCACTGCTTTGAACCCAGGCAGCTTGTCATAAAATATTGCGTTTATGACGTATCAAGAGGGAAGCAGTTTCTGATAGATACCTGTGAAAATTCACCTGGCTATGAGAAGTGTTTCCAGGATATGATCCAGATGATCAGATGGATAGGCAATTGGCTCCAGGACCGGACCCAGAGGGTTGTAGTTGGCGGGATAGTCTCATCCCCAAGGAGGGTCATTAGTGGGGTCCCACAGGGATCAGTCCCTGGGCCCCTTCTGTTCAACACCTACGTCTCTGACATAAGGACAGGAATCAGGAGTGAGATGAGTCTCTTTGTGGATGACTCGAAACTGGGGGCCGTGGTGGATGGGGAGGTGGGAGGGTGGCCCTACAGGGAGACCTGGAGGCTCTGGAAAGATGGTCTAGAAAGTGGAAGCTGAGGTTCAATGCAGGGAAATGCAAGGTACTCCATCTGGGGGTCAGAAACCCAGGCCAAGTGTACACCCTGGGGTCAAATGCTACAAGTCTCGATGGCTGAGAGGGACCTGGGGGTGGTGGTGGATGTCAAGATGAACAACTCTGAGACTTGTAGGAGGGCAGCAGCCAAGGCCAACAGGATGCTGGGATGCATCGCTAGGGGGATCACCTCCAGAAGGAGGGAAGTGATACTCCCTCTGTATAACTGCTTGGTGAGGCCGCACCTTGAGTACTGTATGCAGTTTTGGAGGCCACACTTAAAGAGGGACATTAACCTCCTGGAGAGGGTCCAGAGGAGGGCAACCAAAATGATTTGGGGCTTGGGGGACAGGACCTATGAGGAGAGGCTCGAAGAGCTAAATATGTACACATTGGAAGAGAGAAGGGACCGGGGGGACATGATAGAGGTCTTCAGGTACATGAAGAGGGTAAATAGGGGAGGAACAGTCAGGGTGCTTCAAAGGAAGGAGGAGGGGCCACTAGAGGGCATGGGTGGAAGCTGAGGGGGAAGATTCAGGGGAGAAAGGAGGAGGTGCTACTTCACTGAGAGGGTGGTGGAGCCATGGAATGCACTGCCTAGGGGCTGGTGGAGGCAGAGACAGTGGAGGGTTCAAGAGGGGTGGGACAGGTACAGGGAAGGGTTCTGGAAGCAAAATCCAATGCAGCAAGAATATCCGGAACTGGGAAGGGAGAAGCCAGAGAAGGCGAGGGGAACAGCAAGGTCAGCACCCAGGGTGGGGGCTGACCAAACGAGCAGACACGAAAGACCGTTAGGCCTATTCTGCTGGCATTTTAGTATGTTAGTATGATATTTCTTTGAAAGATCAAAGGGGTATTGTAACCTGTCAAAAACCATATTCTGATGAAGACAGTCTGTCTTGTTATAATTAAAATACTGATGTCTTTGCAGATTTCAAACAGGCAGTAAGCTGCAACATTTGGTTACACACTGGCCATGTTACAAATTAATTACAGAATTAAGAGTGACCTCATGTGCTGTGACATCACAAGGAGGGTGGGACTTTATCTCTGATATTGGTGAAGCCTAGCTGAGAGAAAATACACTTTTTGTTATGGACTTCTAAGGGACACTCTGTTCCTGGACTCAAGAGAGACCACTTCTGCCAAGACTGGTAATTCAAGTGTGAATCTTTGCCGACTGAAACTGAGTTAGAACTAGTTAATTCAGTTACAAGGCACTTTGTTTTATAATTAACCATTTCTTTCTGAATGTAATCATTATGTATATATGTTCTGTTGTATGTACTGTATTTATTTATTTACTATTTTTAGTTGTAGTAAATTTGGTTTTCCTTAAACCTGCCTGAGACATTTCTCAATTTGAGTGTGAACGGTGGAACAGTATTGGTAATTCTGACTCAACTGTTAAATTGTTTAGTGTGTCACCATATGCAGCCACGCTAACAAGGATCTGTGTAAAGAAAAATACCAGCATCTCAACTGAGTCAGCAGGGGGTTGTGAATCAGGTTGGTTACATGCCTCCTGGATCAAGTATTGTGCTGCTTTCCTTGAAAGAAGTGTGATATTTGGACATGTTATCTGGGTGTGCTACCTAAAAAGGGTTCATAATTGACTCCAGGACTCGAGACAGGTAGTTTGCTCGGATCCAAAACAAACAGGAGGGTGTCCCTGTTTGTCCCCTGTTCGTGAATCACACTTAAAGGTTGGGCACTGTGGGAGCAGAGGGCCTGACCCCAGGAGTGGGTTTGTGACAATCACAACATCAGATGGTTCACACTGGCCTCAGGTACCAGTATACCACCCTTTCACAGGTTATGGATCTGGATTTCAAAAGAGCAGATTTTAACCAGATGATGGAACTTGTCAAGGGTAAGGTGAGGATAATGGATGAAGTCAGGGAGGTGGAGGAGAGGTGGGAGGTAATTAAAGGGGCCATTATGCCATTAATTAGGAACATTCTGGTGGATTTGAAGTGATGGAGGGCAATTCCAATCTTATGGCTGGGCTGAATCAATCTACTTAAGATAAATGTAATGCTCTGGTTATTGAATATTATGCACATGTTACCTATAGGCCCTTCGAAGCAGGATATTAAAAAGTTGGAAAAGGGGTTCACTGCCTTTATATGGCACAATAAAAGACCCCAGATTAGTGTGCAGTGCTTTAGGGGGGGGAAGGGAGAAGGGGGGCTTGGGCTTTCCTGATATTCAGGTATATTATCTCACAACTCAGCAGAGATACATCCAGGATTGGGTATCCTGCGAGGAGCAGACCAGATGGTTGGAATTAGAGAAGCAGAATATGAAAATTCAGCTCTCAGCATATTTGGGGGCAAATGGTAAATGGAAGTATAAGGGAATGGGGGAGGGAATCCCCTGGTCATGTATACTTTGGAAGCAAGGGGGGGATGCTGAGGCAATGGAAAGCCATTCCTGAAAATGTGTGAGCAACACTGTAAATCACTAACCACACTACAGTACCAAAACTGCTGGAAATTGCAACCCCATGAGTAGAGTTACCCCCCCTCCATAGCTATACTGCCTCCAGTGTTGGAAATAATGGTTTTAAATATTAACAGGAAAGTAAATGAAACTAGATTGCATTGCACTGAACAAATATTGTATACTTCGTGAGAGATTTGCATTTTGTTTAAGTTCATGTATTTGTTTATTTGGTAATCTCTGAGCTAAGTGTTATGATGTTTCATGTCCCATTTGGTTGTATTGTGCCCTAAAAGATATTATGAACAAAACTTGTCTTGCTACCTTCTTTAAGGGACCAATACCTGAGGTGTAGAATACCAGCTTGTACTACGTCATGCTTGGGGGGTACATTATTCTCTATTGTTTGAATGGCTCTGGGTTGTAGCAGTTGCTGTACCAACTAGTATAACACAATAATGATAGATGTATAGTCATAATAAAGCCAGAAGTCAATGCAAGCATTTACTTGGACTGGCCTCTGACCTTCATTATGAATACTGTATGTGTTATTTATATTGCAATATTTATTTTTTAGCCAAGTGGCTGTGGTCAGTGGTCAGGGACTGTTTGAGTGCTGCTACATAGGGCTGTCTTTTACTCTGGCTAGCCAGTAGCCATAATTTAACTTGAGACACAGATAAAATAAATAATAAATGGTGGTAACATATTATATCTCCACAGTGGTCACTTCCCTTATACTGTATTTTTTTAACAGCATTTGTAAACCCTATGTGCAATATAGTTCCCAATGTGAACATTTTATGACTGAATTTTCTGGATAAGAGACGTTTGAGGTTTCTGCTCCTTGATACTAATCAAGAAGTTGCTTTAAATTTGACATTTTTTTTTGGAAAAATAAAAATCTATTATTTTGATAGGGATAGTGATTGTTTTGTAACAAGTTAAACAAGGCTTAAAAAGCAGCCAAACAGTGCCAAAATTACCCTTAAAATGCACCAGAATGCATCAAAAACCTGATAGCTTCTGGGGGCCTAGGCAGCCCCCAGACCCCCGGCCTATTGATTTGGGATTTATGAGAAAAAGAAGGACTTTTACAAGTTTTTGCCACCCCTGTAAAAAAAGCAAACTACTCCTCCAGGTATGAGGTTCCCTCAATACCTCATTGATGCAGAAAAAGGCACCTAAACATTCCCTGATATTTTCCTCCAAAAGTCCGTTCACACAGTCCTAGAGTCCTTGGCAAGAATCCTGGCTTGACGGTTGACTGGCTGGTGTCACACGGCTGCTACAACATGTTGGCTTGGATAAACAATCCATCACAGATTTTACAGTGTCGAAAGGTTTAAGGTACTACTGCAGTCAAACCCTTTACTTTTAATTCACATTTGCCCCACCATTTGGTAGCCACCCATGTGCCCTGTTAAGTGACTGCACACTTTAATCTGTTGCCTTAACCCTCTTGCAGTTACTGCTGTTGTTTCTGAATGTCCCCAGGCAGCACTCACATATTCCCAATGCACTGTGTACAAGTTCCAATTTAAACTTCCCGTGTAGCCAACATATACATTTTTATTTTATTATTCCTTCATGGCCTGGAGGCAACCCCTTTTCCCTTGGCCACCAGTGCTTCATCTTCATTTTACTAGTTTTCCCCATCTGTCACTAATGCCATTACACTGTGCCCCTAGGTGCTGGACAGACCTGACACCTCAAAGGGATGCCGCCTCATTAATATTCATGAGGTGGGTCCCAAATGCTGCAGCGTGATTGGCGCTTTTATAAACTGCTCTCTCTCTCTTCTCGCCGCTGCCTCTCTGGCTGATCCAAGGCCTCCTATCCCTCACTTGCTCTCTACTGGAACCAGGACCACCAAAGAGACAGCTCAAAACGTCTGCAGAATGGCAGAAAGAAAATGTGCTTCTGCACATGTGCTGAGCTCACTGGCACTACAATACCATTTCTAAAAACTGGCAGCTCTGCAAACTTGCTCCTCTGGCCCTGCTCTCTCAAAAAAACATGTGTGGGTTGGCAGGAGAGGACAGAACACAGGGGGAAAGCCAGGAAATCAGAAAAAAGAATGGGGGTGTAGAAGCAAAACCCCAGGAAAATTAGCCTTTTTCAGGGACTCACAGTTAAGCCCCTGGCAGGGGGGTTACACACACACACAACACTTCCCTCTCTCCCACTCCTCCACCCAGCTGGGGCTAGCTCCACTTTTATACACTTTTATAAGCTCTAGGGGGTGATTGACAGCAGATAGATACTTCCTGTGGAGGCAGGAAGGGAGGGTTCACCGGAACACATAGAAACAGCTACAGAGCACAAAGGCAACTAAGCAAAGGTGTTTCTCTACTGAAGAAAAGTAGTGGGAGGAGAGAAATAGGAAGAAGAGAGAGAGAGAGAGAGAGAGAGAGAGAGAGAGAAATATATACCCTAAAGCAGGAAGGATCCTTTTAGACATGATGGGAGTGGTACAGTGCAGCAGCTGTGGGGCGGCAGTCTTCAGGGAGATATTCTGGAGGCTGCAGTGCTGTCCCATCTTCAGGCATCTCTTTGGCTGAGGGTGGAGGTTGCTCATCTCCAGAAATGAGTTGGCCGGGATTCGGAGGACCTCCTCCCCTGCCCAAGGACCACCAAGTCTGCCCTCGCTGCCTCAAAGGTTGCCAAGAAAGAGGAGCAACTGGATGACAGTGGGCTTGGGAAGGGTGAGGGTGGTGGGGAAGAGACACATCCCTCCTACAATTCTGCTCCATAACTCCTATGCTACTCTGGCAGGTCAGGACTGTCCAAGAGTGCCACCCACAGTGGTAACCAAGGAGGATGAGGGGGGTCCTCTACGGCGGAGACCCCAAGGGGAGGCAGAGGACCCTGGAGGAGGAAGCAACTCCTGGTGGGGGACTCCATCATCAAGGAGGGGTAGACTTGGGGCCAGGAGGGAAGGGAGTGAGGGAGGTTAAGTGCCTACCCGGTGCCACAGCCTGGAGGGATGGACAGTGCATCCTAAGGATTGCTGGGGCAGCAGCAGGATGGGAGGGTGAGTTAGACATCATTGTCCACCTGGGAATGAATGACCTGGCAAGTGGGGAGCTAGGGTAGTGCAGGAGCAGTTCAGGGAGTTGGAGAGGGGCTCAGACAGGTGGCACCCTCTGCAACCTTTTCAGAGGTGTTACCCATTGAAGGCAAGGGGGAGAACAGGGTACTCTGCACCAAGGGATGGAGGCAGAATAATGCAGTGGTTTAAGGCTCTAAGCTGCAAACCTGGAGACCTGGGTTTGAATCCCACAGCCCCCACTTGCATACTGTGTGACCCTGAGCAAGTCACTTAACTTCCTTGTGCTCCCAGGTCGCACCTGTAAAGAAGCTTTCAGCTTAGTGTGTCTCTCCTGGTAAAAAAAAAATAAAAAAAGATTACATGCATGGCTGAAGGACTGGTGTGGAGTAGAGGGATTTGGCTTCATTGGGAACTGAGGTCTATCCAGGGAGGGGGGACCAGGATCCTCAGTGAGATGTTTAAATGTTTCATCAGCAAGTATTTAAATTCGCCAAAGGGGGGTGGCAGAAATAAGCTGGTTGAAGCAAACAGCCCCCCCCCCCCACAAAATGATACAGACAGCAGTGAGGACTCTAAGGTTGAGAAATCACCAAAGATAACTAAAACCAAAATAGGTAAAAATGTATTTATTTATTTATTTGAGTCTAGGATTACAAAGTGCCTTTGAGCTGGGGCTCTTTTACAAATAGAAACATAGAAAAATAGAAGTTGACGGCAGATAAGAACTGCAGGCCCATCCAGTCTGCCCATTTCTTTTTCTACCTTATAAATGTGCCATTGTCCTTTGCTGTCAGTGGCCTATCTACTCATACTCATCTGTACTGCTCCCTTATACCTATCCCATGCCTGTTTGAAACCCTGCACTGTATTCATAGCCACCACTTCCTGAGGTAGACCGTTCCATGCATCCACCACCCTTTCTGAGAAAAAGAACTTCCTCGTAATACCCCTTAATCAGCCTCCCTCTAATCTCATGCTGTGTCCTCTTGTCCTGCTATTTTTTCATATATTGAAACATGTTAGACTCTTTAACCTTGTTAATGCTCTTAAGGTGTTTGAATATTTCGATCACATCAGCTCTCTCCCTCCTTTGCTCTAGGGTATACATATTGAGCTCCGTTAATCTGTTCTCATGTGTCTTCTGATGCAGTCCCTGCACCATTTTGGTTAGCCCTTCACTGGACTGCCTCAATTTGATTAATGTCCTTGTGAAGGTGTGACCTCCAGTACTGCACTCAGTACTCCAGATGGGGCCTAACCAGTGTCTTGTAAAGAGGGATTATTACCTCCCTCTTACAACTTGTGGTACCCCTACTAATACACCCTAATATCCCCCTAGCCTTACCTACTGCTTTAGAGGTCTGCTTGGATTATTTCAGGTCAAAGAAACATAGAATTTGACGGCAGATAAGGACTACTTGGCCCACCCAGTCTGCCCATTTCCCTACCTACTGGATAAGCTGCAGATCCTAGTTAACCAGCAGCCTACTTCTTCCTACCCCCACCCCCTAGAATTGCCTTATGGCTGTCCCATGCATGCTTGAATTCCACCACTGTTTTTGACTCCACAACTTCCTCAGGGAGGCCGTTCCATGCATCCACAACCCTCTCTGTGAAAAAATACTTCCTTAAATTACCTCTGAGCCACCCCCTCTATCTTCAAATTCTGCCCTCTTGTTCTTGCACACCTCTTTTTTTGAAAGATGCTACCCTCTTGGACTTTGTGGATTCCCTTGAGGTACTTGAAAGTTTCTATCATGTCCCCCCTCTCCCTCCTTTCCTCAAGGCTATACATATTAAGCTCCTTAAGTCTCTCTTCATATGTCTTCCGGTGCAGACCCTGCACCATTTTAGTTGCCCTCCTCTGGATAGCTTCCATCCTGTCTATGTCTTTGTGGAGATTGGGTCTCCAGAACTGCACGCAGTACTCCAGATGGGGACGGGTCTCACCAGCTGTCTGTACAGAGGGATAATAACTTTCTGTTTTCTACTGGTGATGCCTCTCCCTGTGCATCCCAGTATACCCCCAGCCCTCCTTGCTGCCCTTTCACATTGCTTGCCCACCTTTAGGTCATCTGATATGACTACCCCCAGGTCTCTTTCCATTTTTGTTGTTGTTAGTATCTCACCCCCCATTGTGTACTCTTCCCCTGGGTTTTTGTTTCCCAGGTGCATTACCTTGCACTTCTTAGCATTGAATCTAAGCTGCCATACATTTGACCATTCCTCTAACCTTGCCAAGTCCTTCTCATCCTTTCCATCCCACCTTGTGCATCAACTCTGTTGCAGATCTTTGTGTCATCTGCAAAGAGACATACTTTTCCTTCCAGTCCCTCTGCAATGTCACTTATAAAGACATTGAAGAGGACCACTCAAATACTGAACTCTGGCGGTACCCCACTAGTAACCCCCTTTCTTCAGAGTGGACTCCATTTACTATTACTCTGTGTCCTATTCTCCAGCCAATTCTTTACCCAGGCTGTCATCTTGGGACTCACTCCCAGGCTGGCTAACTTGTATATTAATCTTTGTGTGGGACTGTGTCAAATGCCTTGCTAAAGTCTAGGTAGGCCATGTCCACAGCCCCTCCCTGATCTACTACTTTGGTCACCCAGTCAAAGAAATCTATCAGATCTGTCTGGCATGACCTTCCCGCTGAGAATCCATGCTGCCTTGGGTCCTGTGCCCCTCTGGCCTCTAGATACTCGACAGTTCTTTCCTGCAGAAGTGATTCCTTCATTTTCCCTATAACTGAGGTTAAACTAACAGGTCTGTAGTTTCCTGCTTCTGCCTTGCTCTCACTTTTGTGAAAGGGAATCACATCTGCCCTCCCCCAGTCCTCGGGCACCACCCCATCCTCTCATGATTTGTTAAAGAGGGTAGTCAGTGGTGTCACTAGTTCTACCTTTAGTTCTTTTAGAATTCTGGGATGAATCCCATCAGGCCCCATTGCTTTGTCCACCTTCAGTTTTAAGAGTTCTTTCATAACCCTTTCTTCTGTAAATGGGCTAGTATCAACTTCTGTATCCAGAGTGTTTCTACTATTTGTTTTAGGTACCTCCCCCTCTTCATTTGTAAATACTGAGTAAAATACTTGTTTAGTATCTCTACCTTTTCTCAGTCACCCTCCACCCACCTCCCTCCCCTTTATTAAGCCTCACTATCCCTCCCTTGGTCTTCCTTCGCTCCCTGATATACCTATAAAAGGTTTTATCCCTTCTTAACTGAGTTGGCTATCTTTTCGGTGATGATGATGATGCCCAAGTCTCTTTCTTCCTTTGTGACTGCCAGCAACTCCTCTCCCAGCCTATAGGTGGCTTCAGGGTTCCTCTTCCCTACGTGCATGATCTTGTACTTCTTTGCATTAAATCCCAGTTGCCACTCTTCCGACCATTTTGCTAGTTTATTTAGATTTCTTCTCATTCTGCCCACCCCATCTGGATCATCTACTCTGTTGCAGATCTTGGTGTCATCTGCAAATAGACAAGTCTTACCCTCTAGTCCATCTGCAATGTCACTGATGAAGATATTGAAGAGGACTGACCCCAGGACTGATCCTTGAGGTACCCCACTTGTGACTTGCATCTCTTCTGACTGCATACCATTTACCACCACTCTCTGTTTTCTGCCCGTCAACCAGTTTGCCACACAGTTGACCAACTTCTGACCCACCCCAAGCCTACTCAGCTTGTTTATCGAACTTCTATGTGGAACAGTGTTGAAAGATTTGCTGAAGTCAAGGTAGGCGACATCAACTGCTCCCCCTTGGTCCAGCACTCTAGTTACCCAGTCGAAGAAATCTATGAAATTAGTTTGACAGGACCTTCCTTTTGTAAACCCATGCTGTCTTGGTTTCTGTGCCCCTCTGGATTCCAGGTGTTGCACTATCCTTTCTTTAAGGAGTGCCTCCATAATCTTGCCCACTACTGAGGTAAGCCTGACTGGTCTGTAGCTCCCTGCCTCCTACCTGCTATCACTCTTGTGGAGTGGGATCACATGAGCCCTTCTCCAGTCTTCTGGGACCTCTCCTGTGCTCAGAGACTCACTAAACAGTTCTGTTAATGGCTCTGCTAGTTCCACCCTTAGCTCCTTTAGTACCCTGGGATGTATGCCATCAGGTCCCATTGCCTTGTCCACCCTGAGTTTAGCGAGCTCTTGTAGGACCCTTTCTTTTGTGAAGGGAGTAGTGCTCACCTCCCTCCTCGTGTCCATGGTGCTGAGCTGTGGGCCCTGCCCTACCTTCTCTTCAGTAAATACTGAGCAAAAGTATCTATTTAGGATAGATGCTTTTACAGGGTCCTTCTCCGCACACACACCCTTTTCTCCTTTGAGCTTACCAATTCCCCCTCTCGACTTTCTCCTTTCACTAATGTATCTATAGAAAGTCTTGTCACCTTCTTTTACTGATCGTGCTAGTGTTTCCTCAGTTTGGGACTTTGCCTGCTTTACTACCTTCCCTGCTTCCTTTAGGGCAGTTTGGTATGCCTCCCTATCTTCATCCCGCTGTGTTCCCTTATATTTCCTGAAGGCCAGCCTTTGGCTCTGACCTTTTCTGCTACTGTATTTGAGAACCAAAGTGGTATCCTTCTTCTTTTGCACATCCCTTTCTGTCTAACACAATGGGATGTTGCTTCAAGTATTGCATCCTTAACACTTGCCCACTTTGCCTGTACCCCCTCACCTGTGTTTCTTTTTGCCAGGGCTAGCTTAACTCTGTTGGCCATCTTGTCAAAGTCAGCTCCTCTGAAGTCCCATATTTTTGCCTTGGAATGGGATGATTTAGTTGTAGTGGCCAAATTGAACCGTAGCATTTGATGGTCGCTGGCCCCCAGGTGACCTTCTACCTGGAGATCTGTGATCCCTTCCCTGTTAGTCAGTACTAGATCTAGGATAGCCCTGTCTCTTGTGGGTTGCTGTACCAGTTGTTTGAGGCCCTCCCCCTGCAGGGAATCCACTATGTGTCTAGTTCTGGCAGATGTTCCTGCTGGTATTGACCAACCTGTATCTGGCATGTTGAAGTCTCCCATTATCAGAACCTCCCCTTTAGCTGTCATGTTTTGTATATCTTCTAACAGTAATGTGTCTATGTCCTCCCCCTGGTCTGGGGGCCTGTAGACAACCCCAGTTCTTATGGCTGTCCCATTTCCTGTTTCCAGGGTGACCCACAGTTCTTCTGGCTCCTTATGTGCATTCTGAATTTCTGTAGCTTTGATATTTTCATTGACATACAGGGCCACTCCACCCTCCCTCTTTGCATCTCGGTCTCTTCTGAACAGTACATAGCCAGGTACTGAAGTCTCTCAAGTGTGGTTACTGGTAAACCACTTCTGACTAATTGCTACTACAGTATGTCCAGTTTAGCCTCTGACATTATTGCCTGCAGGTCTGAGATCTTATTTCCCAGGCTGTGAGCATCTGTGTACATGATTTTCCATTGGCCAGATTTCAGTGTGTTAGTTCTTGGGTAAGGTCTGGCATTTCTCCTGTGCGTCGTATGGGGAGACAGACCTTTTTTCAAAGGTTTCACGTCAGTGAGTACAGTCATACAGTGTCAATTACAGTATAGAACAATCAGTAACACTGATGGTCGCAACATGTTATTGCAAGGGTTTCTACATGTAACACTTGAAGTGGATACAGACAGATAAAGGAGACATGAGAGGTGGGGAAAGGAGAGGGCGGGGGGTGGGACAGGGGCAGGGGTATAGCAGCCTAAGGGCTTTGTCAAGAGGCGGACAGTGGTAAGTGCATTTGATGGGCAGTGGTGGAGGCTAGCGCTGGGCGGTGGGGCAAGAGGCAGGCAGCAGAAAATCAAAGGCAGCCAGCCAGGTGGGAGTAAAGAGATTAGTCATGGCAGTCACAGGAGTTGGAGGCAAGAAGAGCGAGGTGGAGCTTGGACTTGAAAGTGCAGAGATGTCACTACTGAGACTATTTAGCCAGCTGGGTGCCCTATATGCAAAGGACCTTTGGCCTTGGGATGTGCGACAGTGGGGGATTTGCAAGAGTTGTGGTTTAGACCTCCTGGTGTTGCAGTTGTTTCTGAGTTTAAGGAGAGAGCAGACACCAGGAGGGGCACTGCCCATCATTATTTTCTTTGCTGTGATGCAGGTTTGATATTTTAATCGACTGTTGAGTTGCAGCCACCCAGTTTGCGAGTAAAGGTAGCAGGTATGGGTGAGACGGTGAGATCCGGTGACGAGTCGACAGGCATTATTGAGGGAGGTAGAAACAAGTTTGAGAGAGGAGGCAGTGGCGGAGCCATAAATAATGAGTCCATAGTCAATAATGCTAACAATGGAGCTCTGGATGGCAGCTGTTAATGCTTCAGGGGTTAGATGTTTCCTGTGACAGAACAGTAGGCCCAGCCTGATGTTAGCAGCTTCTGACACAGTATTAATGTGGGCAGCATAGGAGAGGTGGGAGTCAAGGGTGATGCCAAGGTATCTGAAGGTTTGGACTTGTTCAGGAGTGACCCCTTGCTTAGTTTTGATGGTGAGGTGTGATACTGCTTATGTTTATTGTGAGAGCTGCTGAAAATCATGGACTTTGTTTTTTTCTGATTTAGGATCAGTTTATGTTTTAGGAACCAGTTTTCCACTGATGTGAAACCAAGCTGAAGGTTTTCTTGCAGTTGTTTTGGATCATGGTGGGAGGCTAGGATTACAGCATCATCTGCATAGAGTATGATCTGCTCCGGACAGGAATCTGGAAGTGAGTTTAAGAATAGGCTGAAGAGGAGGGGTCCAAAATAGAGCCCTGGGGAACACCAGAGAGGACCAGTGTGGCATTTGAGAGAATGTCAGCAATTTTCACTCTTTCTGCAGAGAAAAGGCAGAATGGGAGTAAGGACAAGAGGGGTATGGAGAAAAGACATGGGGATAGGAGGGGACAGGGGCGTCATTTAGGGGTCGCCAGGGGTCGCATTCGCGACCCCTATAAAGAATATGCGACCCCTATGACAAGGCTTGGCGACCCCTGCTGCCCTGGCCTGCCGGGCTCTGTCTGCTGCTGTGGCCATAAAAGAAAAAGTAGGCTAACATTAGCAGACTGCACAGCACAAAACTAGTAATCAGGGAGGGAGGGTGGATCGGATGGCGCCAACTCTGTCTGCAGGCTGCAGCGTAGTTTGCACCCCCCCAGGTGTCTCTTACTTGGTGCTGGAGCTGGCGCTGCTGCGAGCCTGCGATTGGCTGTGGAGACTAGGAATGAGGAGATTGGCTAAGTAAGGGCTTAGGCGCGCGATACGTATTACGCGCATGCGCGGGGGAATGATCGGCGGGATTTTGACCTGGGTCTCGTGCAGACAGAAAGAGGAACTTTTACGGTCAGAAGATTAGTCACAGTCGGTCGGTCGGTCAGAGAGAGAATCTTCTGGCCTGGGGTCACTCAGTTGGGCTAGTGTAGTAGTGACAGTCCTAGGCAGGCAGCCAGAGCCAGCAGTAAAAAGTCAAGTGTATTCGCGATTTTCATGGGCGCGGCGACGGCGTGGGTGTGACACAGTGATATGTGATAGTGAAGACAAGTGTCAAGGAGGGAGCGGGAATATAAGCGTGCCGCACTGCCGCTGCATCAACGAGAGCTGGAGGGAGCACGGAGCAGCTGATCCAAGCGGCCGTGTGTGTGGGGCAATCCTTGAATTATCCTCCAGTCAGATTTGGCAGGGCGTGCAGAGCGGGCAGGCAGCTGGTGGGCAGGCAAGTACTGTCGGCGGGCAGATGCGGCCCCGCCTGGCAGAGAGAAGAGAAAGACAACAACTGCAGTGCAAGTAGGACTGGGACACACTCACACAGACTACTTTATTGGCAAAGTCGGCAGCAGTGTGTCTGTGTCTTCTGAGGAGACTGGAGAAAGCCTTGTTCATTTGTCCAGGACAGGTGAGGTCAGGAGTCAGGACTGGGTTGGGAGTAGGACTGGAGTCAGAGTCAGCTAGTCGGGAGGGAGACCAGTGACCACCAGGCACTCCAGTGCTGTAGCTGCAGGGCTGCCACTGGGGTCTACTGGGGAGAGAGAAAATAGGGTGAGTGAGTGGGGTCAGGAGGGTAAGGTACTTTAAAAAAGAAGTGCCTTCCTCATAAGTCCCGTGCTGTTGTCCTCTCTTACTGTTGAGGCCTGACGGTCCTGAGGCTGTAGTCCCCATCCTTTGCCCTTGCCCCCTGACCTGATCGCCACACTTGCACACAGCTGGGCAGGGTGCTAAGGATTTATCATTTAGGCATCTGGCAGGTGAGGTGAGACAGCGGAGGAGCAGAAGCCAACGGTCTCTCTGTTGGAGCTGCTGGAGGGAGCCACTGAGGAGCAAGCGAGCGAGGGGAGAAGCTGCAGTAGCAGAGGAGTTGGAGAGCATCCGTCAGCACAGCCAGCCAGCATCGCCCAGCAAAGGTGGTAAGGTAAGAGCAGGCTGTGACATTTCTTTGCTCACTTGTGTTTGTTTGACTGAGCAGTTGACAACAGAGCTATTTTCAACGAAGGCTGGCACTATGATGACGGATTACCTCGAGAGTGCCAACGAGGTGAAAGATGCCCTGTTGTCAACCTGTTCCCTATGCACCTTTGTTTATAGTGTATGGTGGAACGCCGTTTTTGGGAAAAATCACTACAGCATGTTTCTGCTTCAATACAGGACTGTGTGTGTCCCCCATGCATGGGTATATGCAACTCCGCAAAGACATAGACATGATGGAAGCTGTCCAGAGGAGGGCAACTAAATGGTGAAGAGAGACTTAAGGAGCTTAATATGTATAGCCTCGAGGAAAGGAGGGAGTGGGGGACATGATAGAAACTTTCAAGTACCTCAAGGGAATCAACAAAGTCCAAGAAGGTAGCATCTTTCAAAAAAGAGGTGTGCAAGAACAAGAGGGCACAATTTGAAGATGGGGGCGTGCTCAGAGGTCATTTAAGGAAGTATTTTTCACAGAGAGGGTTGTGGATGCATGGAATGGCCTTCTGGAGGAGGTTGTGGAGTCAAAATCAGTGGTGGAATTTACATGCATGGATAGTCATAAGGCAATTCTGGGGTGGGGTAGGAAGAAGTCGGCTGCTGGTTAACTAGGATCTGCAGCTTATCCAGTAGTAGGGAAATGGCAGACTGCGGGCCAAGTGGTCCTTATTCGCCGTCAAATTCTATGTTTCTATGATTAAAGCATAAGGAGGCCAATTGACCTGCTCAAGGGTTCACTCCAAGCTAGATGTGTCGAGTTGTAGTGGGATTTGAACCTGAAGTTTTTTTGTGCTCTTCTCTAACCACGGGGACAACAGTCAGTTTTCCTGCTTCAGTTAAATCTGCCTAAATGATAAGCAATGAGCAAGCAGGACAACTAAGCTTTAGGTGTGTGTGTGTGTCAGTGTGTTTGGGGGGGGGACCTCTTCCTATGAAGAGGCACAAGGCTGCAGGACATTTCAGTTTTGTTAGTGGTTCAGACAGTGCTAAATGCTTACAGTTGATTACAGTCACCCTTGATTTATGTCTGCTGAGCTGCTGAGCTGGGCTCTGAAGATTTTGCAGCAGCAGTGCAACAGCTTACTCAATGTAATTGTCACTGTGAAAAGGAATGCAGACACAATTACCCTTTTATTTGTAACTGTACACTGCTTTAAACAAAAGTCCCATGATGTCATGATGCTTTCAGATGTTGCAGCTGTGTTTGACAAGTGAGAGAAGCCTAATAAGGCATGACCAGGGGTATGTTAATGGTCTGTTAATCACCCTCTAGGTGCATATGTACTCAGGGCATTTAAGGCACCACATGCCCCTAGAGAGCGATAACCCTGGTGTCTTATTGCTGTTAGAATAAAATGTTTTTAAACAGTGTTAAACCTTGTTAAATATATGGGTAAGTTGCATAAGTATAGTTAATTAGTTATTTATCCTCCAGCGGGTGTTATATTGGAGGATTTACCACAGCTGGTGCACTCGTGACCAAAACCACACCAAATGTGTTAAGTCCTCCAGTATACCCACACCCTGAGGGATACATTTTATATTATACAACGGTAAATGTAGTTTTATTTAATTTTTAGATATGTTATAAGTAACTGGAAGTCTGTACATGGTTGGAAGGAAGATGTAATTTTTTGTAATATTTACCGCGGTGTTTTAGCTAAGCGGCAACAGGACAACTGGTTTCTATCAAATGAAAGTGACCGATTGGCAATGATATAAGATTGGCTGGTACTTTTTCCAGTGGGGTACACTGAGGATTTACTACAATGGGAAAGGTAGAAGTCAAGCCAACCAATCAGGTTGCAAGATTTGGCTCATTCGATTTACCACATCATATAATCAGTATTATACCCCTCCAGGGTGTGGGTGGGTATACTGGTGGATTGATTTACCACACCAGAAGAGGTAATCCTCTGGTATACCCACTCCTGGAGGGGTATATTGCTATTATGCAATGACTTACATTTTTGGGTGACTAAAATATATAAATACTTTTTGTTTCTCTTCTTAATCATCATTTTGTTATTTTATTGCTGCACCAAAGCGAAATAGTTCCTTGTTGCTAGGCAGAGTTAAATTAGTGGTGATGCCCTCCTTAGTTTTTCTTTATCTCGCTTTGTCAAGCTCTGCACTGAATTGTGTGTGTGTGTGTGTGTGTTTGTTGGGGGTTGTGTTTTTTCTTTTTTTTTTGCTGTGAGCATTAAGATTTGCAGTTTGATATGTTGTTTTTTCGTGCATGTTGTTTGGATTCTGGCAGTCGGAGTGATTGTTTTGCGAGGGTTCCTGCTGCAGCTGACTGGAGGCTGGCACCTTTTCCAGTGGGTACACTGGAGGATTTACAATGCTGAAAAGGTGCCAGCCAGCCAATCAAAATGCAGGACTGTGTGAATTTGTTTGTGGCTATTGTATAATAAAAGATTAATATAAGGCTGTTAGAATGTTTACAGCCAATCAGAAAGCTTCATTTCTCAGACCATTGTTATAATTTAATTTAATAAAACTGAGGAATTAGCTTAATGGTGCTTCATGTACACTTATCAGATTACCTGAACTATATTCTGAAAATGAAATGTCTTCAGAGTGATGCTGTAGGCAGGCAGGCAGGCAGCATTGGTGCCCCCCAAAAAAAAAATACCCACTAAAAGAAGAAAAATCTCACTGGTGAAGAGGTTGAGAAACTGATCACGTTATGACTTACTGGGAGACAGTCAGTGGCCCAGTGGTTAGAGCACAGAAATGATCCTGAGACCTGGTTTGAAATTTTGAATCTTGAACTGACACTTGCTGTGGACCCTGAGCGAGTAAGTTAACTTCCTCTGCTTAGTGGTCTCTCGCGTTTTTTTCTGTGTGCTCTCTCAATCTCCCTGTGTGCTAAAAGTGGCAGCAACATTATAACATGAAAGGCGCTATTTAAAATCCAGTGGGTCCAAACAAACTACAGTTTTGAGCTGCTCAAACAAATTGGATGCTGGTAGTTTGTAAACCACCTGTGCTGACCATTTATTAATAAGACACTGATGTGTAGAACTGTCTTGGTAGAGTGGACTGGAATGAGGACTAAATTTATTTAAAAAATGCAGTTTTTTTTTTCTAGATAAGAATTTTAGGTGTCAACAATACTCCAAATACTGCTGTCAATTTACTCACCAGTTTTAAAACATAGTGAGTAAAACAAAAGTGGGATGCTTACAAGTGTAAATCTGGCAAAAAACTGTTACTTTTGAATCACATGTTATGTTATGTTATGTTATGTTATGTTATGTTATGAAGCACTATTCTTTGGCGTGTGGAGGAGTATTTACAAATGTTGGATGAGTACAGGTACTCATTTAAAAGAATTTCTGAAGAGTAGTTCTTAAAATGAGGTGAGTGTAAAAGACTGGCACACACCTTATCTGGAGCCGTGGTCACGACTGTGTGGGTAAATGCCATCTGGACTGTGACATCATGACTACAGATAAATGTATTTATTCAATGGCTCTACAGTTCTATTACACAGTGGTGAGAATATATGCATTTATCCAGTGGTTTGACCACTCACCCCTATTGTATAAATATAAATAGATATTTTATTTAAAAACATCTGAGGTTGAAGGTATTTTACAGTTGACAAGGACTCGAAAGTCAAAAACAAACCACACAGACCGGTCCGATACCATCTTACATCAACATCTTTAAACATAACCCCTTCACTGGTTACAATAAGTACTTCCAAACTGGTCACAATTAATCTGCCATGGGCAATTGGAAACATTAAGGTTTTTAAGAGACTTAAAGCAGCTTAAAGACATGGCCAGGGCTCCAGATAAGGTCTGTACCAGCCTATTTTACTCACCTGTCTCATTTGAGGAAATATGTTTCAGAAATTTTTTAATGCGTACTAGTACTACCCAACATTTGTACATACTCCACACGCCTAAAGAATAGTGCTTCAAATCATAGCATAACTGGTGATTCAAAAGTAACATTTTTTTGACAGATTTACAGCACTGGATGCATCCCACTTTTGTTTCATTACAGAAATGTTTTTTGCCCTTGCATTCATAAGATTATTTTTAAATTAGAATTATAATAGACATTTTTTAGGTTCATAGGTACAGTTAAATGTAAATTTACACCCATATGTTAGTTTTAATTCCCTGATGTCATCACTATTTGCAGATTTCATCTACTGACACTGGTGATTTCTTTAGACTGTGTGCACATTTGAATTCATAGCTGTTTTCAGGGGTTTCAAAACTGATATCTGATTTGCTAATCACTGGGCATAGCTGCTGGCAGGCTGTACATTGCTAAATTTCTTCTTTAGTAGCCTTCACTGATTGAAATTTCTTTGACGCTGGCTGCTAAATAAGTATTACTGAAATGTTCTGTCTAAGAAGAAGGCAACTAGTGATCCAAAGCAACCATCGGTGCTTCAGTTATTTGCTAAGAAAAGAATTACAGCAGATACTGCACATGCTGAACATACAGTGAAGAAATCAAGACCTGAAGATAGTGTTCGTCAGCTGGCATGCATGAATCTGATAGTAGTAATATAGTTTCAGAGCCTAGTTCTGCTGCTACAGGCCCATTACTTGTTGCTTCGCCTCACCCTCTGATGCATGTGAAAGCACATCCTCCGATGCATGTGAAAGCACGTCATTGCTATCTAGTGAAGGCCACTCATTTTCAATGGGTGAGTGTGTTGGATCATGATACTGTGCCAAGTGACATATCTGCTAGTCCTTACTAAGCTCCAGTTCAACCAAGTGTGTTTTCCTGTGACAAAATCACGAAATTTAATGGTGATTACAAAACTCATAAGTGGGTAGAATATTCAGTACAGAGAGATGCTGTATACTGTTTTGCATGCAGGCATTTTACTAGCACTGCACTGCACCTGGAGGGGAGGTCGTGAACGTGGTAACGCTCCTTTGTCGATATTGGTTTCTGTAAATGGAAAAATTGGTCGTGCCTTCAGAAAGCACAGCGAGTCTGAGAAACACAAAGCATCTGTTGTAGCATGGTGTGAATTTAACCATATACAGTCTTCATCAGGACATCAGTCAGTTAGTAGACTAGCTTGAAAAAATAGGGACATTGAAATTGAAGAAACAGACGCCATGTTGAATTACTACTACATGCAGTGTAGTTACTAGACTGCAAGGTCTTGCCTTCAGAGGTGGTGATGAGTCGACAAATTCGATAACAAAGGCAATTTTATTGAGTTTCTGAAACATTATCTGCACATGACTCAAAATTAAAAGAAAAAATGTCTAGGAGATACGGGTCATTATACCTCTCCAGAGTATCAAAATGATTTGATTAACATAGTTGTAACATTAATACGAGAGAAAAATTGTAAGTAAAGTACAAAATATTTGTTTTAGTCGATGAAACTAAGGATGTATCACGCAAAGAGCAAGCTCAGCTTTGTAATCCGCTTTGTTGATGGAGATGGTAATATCTATGAAAACCACTTGGTCTGCGCCACATGGATAAACTGGATGCTGGTAGTTTGGCTGGTGCAATCAATCAGGCAGTATGTCAGGCTGGACTGTAGTGGAAGCACTGTAGTACAGTGCTATGATGGAGCTCTGTGATGAGTGGGTGCTTCAGTGGCGACAAGCAAGAATAAGAGAGATTGCCTCAAGCTGTTTATATTCATTGTCATGCACACAGACTGAATCTTGTCTGGTGCAAACAATTAATAATATATCAGAAGTGAAAGAATTTTTCAGCATCTTACAGGCTGTGTATGTTTTTATTTCTCAAAGTTCACCAAGACATGAGTTGTTTGTTAAAGCGAGAAAGAAGAAGGTCTACAAGTTCTGGAACTGGAACGACTGTGTGGTACATGGTGGTTTTACTGGTACAACTGTGTCAAGAAATTTAGTATGCGTTAGAGTCCATTATTATAACACTTCATGCTATTCAGTCACAAAACACTGACAGAGAGGCAAGTATTGAAGCAAAAGGTCATCTGTTTAAAATTCAGAACTTCACCTTGTAGTAACACTGTACAGCCTAGAAACAATTTTAAGGAAGATACAATCGGTGTCTGAGGAACTTCAGAGAAAAGATCTGATTTGCCAAGTCTTGTAATCTTGTCCAGTCTTCGAAAAGTGAGCTCTTGTCTCACGTAATGATTCACAGTGGCAGAAGATTTACAAGGAGGCACAACAAGCTGCTGATCACTGTGGCATTGATTATGATGTGTAGCCACTCAGCACACAGGAAGGCCACGCAAAAACATCAGTTGAGCCAAAGCTGACAGAATTTTTGTTTCATCCACTTTGGGGAAACAGACTGCAAATATAGAAATTCAGGACATTTCTGCAAGATCTAACAGTGATAGGGTTTAAACAGGAATATACCTGGCCTGTATTGGCAGGTTTGTTACTGAACTTAATTCACGCTTCACAAGTAATCTGACCTCTTAAAAGCTGTTGCTGCTCAACCCAAAGGATGAGACAGCTTTCGAATTACTCTGTTTTAAAGGTCCTAGCAGAATCTTTACCCAGGAGCAAATATAGACATAATTGTGTTAGAGTCACAGCTGGAATCAGCAAAGGCATACCTACAGAACAAAATATGCAAAAGTATTCATTGTGTCAGACAACAGTTGCAATGCCTTTGTAATGCATTTTCAGAAGTGTTGGAGATTTTGAACCTGGTGCTGGGAATTCTGCTGTGACCACAGCTTCAATGAATGTTTCTTTTCATGCATGAAAGAGGAAAACTTACTTAAGAAACAGTTGTGGTGATAGACGACTCAGTGACTTAATGATGATGGCATGTGAGCCACTGGAGGTGAAGCAGCTAGACCTGTCAGTAGCAATAGACAGATTTGCTCAGATGCGCTCAAGAAGATATCCATTACTGAAGTAACTTTACTATCTACAGTCAGCCATCAGTCATATGTGCTACCAGTGTTCCAGTCAGCCACCAGTCCTGTGTTCCAGTTCTGTCCCAGTCGTTCAGCAACGAGTCCCATTTGCAACTTGTGCCTCCAGTCAGCAACCAGTCCAGTATGCCAGCAGTGTTACCACCAGTCAGCCAACCAGCAGTCCCATCTGCCAGTAGTGTCTCCAGTCAGCCAGCAGTCAGTGTGCCAGTTCTGTCCCAGTCAGCTCAGCAACGAGTCCCGCTTGCAACCTTGTGCTCCAGTCAGCAACCAGTCCAGTATGCCAGCAGTGCAGCCACCAGTCAGCCAACCAGCAGTCCCATCTGCCAGTAGTGTCTCCAGTCATCCAGCAGTCAGTGTGCCAGTTCTGTCCCAGTCAGCTGTGCAACGAGTCCCGCTTTGCACCCCAGCTCCAGTCAGCAACCAGTCCAGTATGCCAGCAGTGTTACCACCAGTCAGCCAACCAGCAGTCCCATCTGCCAGTAGTGTCTCCAGTCAGCCAGCAGTCAGTGTGCCAGTCTGTCCCAGTCAGCTCAGCAATGAGTCCCGCTTGCAACTTGTGCCTCCAGTCAGCAACTCAGTCCAGTATGCCAGCAGTGTTACCACCAGTCAGCCAACCAGCAGTCCCATCTGCCAGTAGTGTCTCCAGTCAGCCAGCAGTCAGTGTGCCAGTTCTGTCCCAGTCAGCTCAGGCAACGAGTCCCGCTTGCAACTTGTGCCTCAGTCAGCAACCAGTCCAGTATGCCAGCAGTGTTACCACCAGTCAGCCAACCAGCAGTCCCATCTGCCAGTAGTGTCTCCAGTCATCCAGCAGTCAGTGTGCCAGTTCTGTCCCAGTCAGCTCAGCAACGAGTCCCGTTTGCAACTTGTGCCCAGTCAGCAACCAGTCCAGTATGCCAGCAGTGTTACCACCAGTCAGCCAACCAGCAGTCCCATCTGCCAGTAGTGTCTCCAGTCAGCCAGCAGTCAGTGTGCCAGTTCTGTCCCAGTCAGCTCAGCAACGAGTCCCGTTTGCAACTTGTGCCTCCAGTCAGCAACCAGTCCAGTATGCCAGCAGTGTTACCACCAGTCAGCCAACCAGCAGTCCCATCTGCCAGTAGTGTCTCCAGTCAGCCAGCAGTCAGTATGCCAGTTCTGTCCCAGTCAGCTCAGCAACAAGTCCCATTTGCAACTTGTGCCTCCAGTCAGCAACCAGTCCAGTATGCCAGCAGTGTTACCACCAGTCAGCCAACCAGCAGTCCCATCTGCCAGTAGTGTCTCCAGTCAGCCAGCAGTCAGTGTGCCAGTTCTGTCCCAGTCAGCTCAGCAACGAGTCCCGCTTGCAACTTGCGCCCAGTCAGCAACCAGTCCAGTATGCCAGCAGTGTTACCACCAGTCAGCCAACCAGCAGTCCCATCTGCCAGTAGTGTCTCCAGTCAGCCAGCAGTCAGTGTGCCAGTTCTGTCCCAGTCAGCTCAGCAACGAGTCCGTGTTGCAACTTGTGCCCAGTCAGCAACCAGTCCAGTATGCCAGCAGTGTTACCCACCAGTCAGCCAACCAGCAGTCCCATCTGCCAGTAGTGTTCCAGTCAGCCAGCAGGTCAGTATGCCAGTTCTGTCCCAGTCAGCTCAGCAACAAGTCCCATTTGCAACTTGTACTCCAGTCAAACCAGTCCAGTATGCCAGCAGTGTTACCACCAGTCAGCCAACCAGCAGTCCCATCTGCCCAGTAGTGTTCCAGTCATCCAGCAGTCAGTGTGCCAGTTCTGTCCAGTCAGCTCAGCACCGAGTCCCGCTTTGCAACTTGTGCCCAGTCAGCAACCAGTCCAGTATGCCAGCAGTGTTACCACCAGTCAGCCAACCAGCAGTCCCATCTGCCAGTAGTGTCTCCAGTCAGCCAGCAGTCAGTATGCCAGTTCTGTCCCAGTCAGCTCAGCAACAAGTCCCGCTTGCAACTTGTGCCTCCAGTCAGCAATCAGTCCAGTATGCCAGCGGTGTTACCACCAGTCAGCCAACCAGCAGTCCCATCTGCCAGTAGTGTTCCAGTCATCCAGCAGTCAGTGTGCCAGTTCTGTCCCAGTCAGCTCAGCAACGAGTCCCATTTGCAACCTCAGCCTCCAGTCAGCAAACCAGTCCAGTATGCCAGCAGTGTTACCACCAGTCAGCCAACCAGCAGTCCCATCTGGCAGTGTTCCAGTCAGTCAGCAGTCAGTGTGCCAGTTCTGTCCCAGTCAGCTCAGCAACGAGTCCCGCTTTGCAACCCAGCCTCCAGTCAGCAACCAGTCCAGTATGCCAGCAGTGTTACCACCAGTCAGCCAACCAGCAGTCCCATCTGCCAGTAGTGTCTCCAGTCAGCCAGTGCCAGTGTGCCGTTCTGTCCCAGTCAGCTCAGCAACGAGTCCTGCTGCAACTAGTGCCTCCAGTCAGCCAGCATTTTCTCCAGTCAGATACCAGTCCAGTGCTAGCAGTGTCTCCAGTCAGCCAGCAGTGTGCCAGCAGTCTCAACTCAGATACCAGTCCAGTCAGCCAGCACCATTGTGCTAGCAGAGTCTGCAGTCAGATATCCGTGTGCCAGCAGTGTCACCAGTCAGCTTGTAGTCCAGTGTGCCAGCAGCCAGTGTCTCCAGTCAGCTTAGCTACCAGTCCAGAGACAGCTTGCCAGTTTTGTCTCCAGTCAGCTACCAGTCCAGTTTGCCAGCAGTGTCCCCGACTAGTCAGCAGTCTAGTGTGCCAGCAGTCACCTACCATCCCAATCTCCAGTGTGCCAGCAGTGTCTCCAGCCTCCAGGCAGGTAATAACACTCCTATGTCCTTTACTTTACCATTTTCATAGGTGTTTGAGAGGGAGTTTATGCTCTTTTAAATTATTGTAAGAGGGGGTAGTAGCCTTGGTGTGAGAGTTAGAGTACTTTCATTTGCTTTGTTGTAGTAATTGGAAGTCTTTGAAGACTTTCTTTGTGTAACCCTGGGACTCGGTTCTTTTCCTTTATTATGTTTTCTTTTGTTTTTGGTGTACAATTTACTAGGATCTTTCTTTTCTTTTTTTTTTTTCTTTACAGGTTTTTGGTCAGTGAGTTTTAATTGTTTTTTCCTTTATTTTTTTCTGCAGGTTTTTGTGTGATTTATTTATTTATAATGTATGTTAGACGCTGTTAACCTTAGGAAATCATCATTTCCTAAGGTTGTTAATCAATCGATGTGATAGATAGTGTAGTTAACCTATCGATCCTATGTCACATCGAGCAGGTTAACAGCAGTGAGGTCCGCGATGCGTGCTTTTCTTCCAATGGGGAACCGACTAAAGGGAAACAGACAGGGAAGGACTGAAGGGCCACAGCGGTGCGTCTTTAAAAAGTAAGCCGCTCAATTTTTGATAGTGGGACCATACACTATAAAAATAATGTATGGTCCCTCTATCGGCAACCGGGTCAGTTTAACAGTCTTGAGGTTGCCATGGCGACGTAAACCTCTTTGAGCTTCACTCTGAGGTTTATATGGCGCCTGGCAACCTCTCGACTGTTAACTGACCGTTAACGATAGAGGACCATACATTATCCTCTATTTTTTCATCAGTTCATTTTCCTTTTATTACTTCTTTACAAGTTTCATTGTCATTTCTTTTACTAAGCTCTTGTTTCAACAGAGAAGTAAAGTTCTCTCCATGGTTCAAGGTTCAGAGTATGCTTTCATAACAGTATTATTTCCTCATGTTTTGATGTGTTTTTATGTACTGTAAGGTATTGGTTTAGAGACGGCTCTTTATTTTAGCAATGTGTGCCTTAGTTAGCTTGTATTATAGTACCAGTCATTTGACATGAACAGGGTGGTAATATTTTTTGGAAACAGTGTGGTAATATATAGAGGGATACGTTCGGATAGAGCAGGTGATAACCAAGGTATAATCACTAGGAGTCTAGGGCATCAGTAAACCTAGAATGCACAGCTTGGAGAGGTTTACAATTGCCCTAGCAACCACGAGAGAGATTACACCCTCGGTTATCACCTGTACATCATGCATTGTCATTTATAGTGTATGGACCTCGACATGAGAAGTCCCCCCCAACATAAGTAATTTAGCCTACCTTATTAATGGATCTGCACTACACCCACATGATTGTTTAGGAAAACAATTTATTAGGATACACGGACTGAATGACAGTGGGCCAAAATAGCACCAGAGTTAAAATCTCCATCAGACATAGTGATTGCTAGACAATAAACTGTGACAATTAGAATGTTATTTGAATACTGTACTGAAACTAACAATCACATTCTAGGTATGTAGAATACTGAATAACACTGGCATTCCATTTTGTAAACCCACTGCTATGACATAGAGAGATAGGTTTATAAGGTTCTGACATCACAACAGTGGGATTACAAGGTTGTAATCTGTTTGATTTCAATGGGTAATAAGGGCTACCCATGCATTAATATTGTTTAATATTTGTACAGTTGAGGAATGGGACTTTCACTATACTGATGATTCCATAATTTGATGAAAACTAGCTATTTAAGTTGAATCAACATCTGCAATGGCCCATTTCAGATTTATACTCAGACTTTACTGTCCAATTCATACCCATTTTTATTTTAAATTACTTGTTGGTAACTAGCTCTATGTCACATTGACAAATGCCACCCTCTCTGGCCTTCCCACACCTTGGCCCCACCTCACACCGTGGGTCTCACTACATCATGCCCACCCCACCTTGCTACCCCTATGATTTTGCTGAAATGACGCCCCTGGGAAGGGAGTTATTAGGAGAGGAGACAGTAAAAATGTAAAGGCTGTGTGCACAAATGCCCGCAGTCTGGGAAACAAAATCCCGGACCTAGTGGCCCTGATGGCTGAGGCAAACCTGGACAGTGTTGCTGTTACTGAGACATAGCTCACAGGGAACAATGACTGGGATATGTATTACCAGGTTGCACTCTATTCAGGAGGGACAGGATGGGTAAAAAGAGAGGAGGAGTGGCTATCTACATCAGGGAAGGAATTAAGGCAACTGAGGTACAGGGAATGCAGCGAGAGGCAGAGGCACTGTGGATCACCCTGGAGATGGGAAATGGCATTGCCATTCACACTGGTGTGCTCTACAGACCTCCTGCACAAGGGAAAGAGCTAGACAGGGTGTAGAAGCCATCCACAGAATGACAGCTGAAGGGGAGGTGTTGCTGGTAGGAGACTTTAGTCTGCTGGATGTGGATTGGAGCAACCAGGTTGCAGCCTCTGCCAGGAACAGAGACATCCTGGAAGCCCTGCAGGGGCATTCCTAAGGCAGCTAGTGATGGAGCCCACCTCAGAGGGAGTGACTTTGGACCTGGTACTCACCAACGGGGGCGGAATTACAGGCGTAAAAGTGGGGAGCCATCGGGATCAAGCAATCACAGTATGGTGTGGTTCAATGTGAAAACAGCAGAAGAGTCAAACCACACGCAAAAAAGGGTCCTGGATCTCAGGCAGGCCGACTTTGCAAAGATGGGGGAATGTCTTAGGAAATCGCTGACAGAGAAGGAGAAAAGAGTGGGGGTGGAGGAACAATGGGAAAGTCCTAAGGGTGCCATAGTGGAGGCAACAAGCCATTGCATTAGGCAAGTAAGCAAAACAAAGAGAAAGAAAAAGGAAGTGGCCAAGAAGGTGAGGGCAAAAAGGGTGGCATTCAGGAGCTACAAGGAAACACAGAGGGAAGAAGACAGGGAACTGTATCTGGAAAAGCAGAAGGAGGTGGAAAAAGCAGTCAGGAATGCAAAGGCGCAAACAGAAGAAAAAAACATTTGTCAATGCCGAATGTTTGCTTGCTCGCATTAGCAGTAGAAGTATAGGAGTTAGACAGATGCAGTATAGGAATGGCAGTGATGCATTGAACTGATGCCAACTCCACCCCCACCCTGCAGAGATAGACAGGCATTGGGGTGTGGCTTTGGGTCGTCGCCCATGACGGTCACGACATTTCACCTCACCCTACCCTGCAGACACTGACAAGTGTCGAGGTGTACCTTGGGTGTTTGGGCTTTACATTCACCTCATTCCATAAGGAAACACGCTGAAATGGGTGCAGTATAGGGAGAATGGGGTGAACTCTGGGGCCAAAGGGGTCAAGGCTACACCTCGATGCCTGTCACTGGCAGCAGGGTGGGGGGGTGGGGTGGGGTGAATGGCATGAGCATTACTGTCGACAATCCCAAGTCACACCCCTGACGCCTGTTAGTCCCTACAGGGTAGGGTCTTATGGTCAAAAACCCTAATGCCCTGGGCGTTTCTTGGTATTTTTACTCCAAGTTTTCAACATGGGCTTTTTGTGACCCCACCGCATGAACAGTGATACTATCAGTTTGTTAGCTGAAAGGTGATTTTGCAGAGCGACTGCACCATTTGGCGCCACAGGTGAGAAAACACATTTCAAACAGGATGTGAAAAATGACAGCTGTACTGTTCATGAGGAGGTGTAAAAAATGGAAATGTTGAAAATCTGGAGTGAAAATATAAAAAAATTGGTGAAGGTATGAGCATGTGTAGAAGCTGCCCAATGCACACCTGTAATGTAATTAGTTTGGGGAATTTTTACAGCAGATTTTCAACACAGGCATTTTGGGACCTCCGCTCATGAACAGTGTCACTGTGATTTTCTTAATGTGTCCTGAACACCGATTTCCCACAGCGACCGCACTATTCTGCGCCAGAAGTGCGAAAACACATTTTGGCTAAGGTATGAAAAATGACAGCTGTACCTTTCATAAGGAGGTGTGGAAAAATGCCAATATTAAAAATCTGGACTGAAAATATTACAAATTTGTGAACTTACGAGGGTATGTGGAAACTGCGCAATGCACTCTCGTAACACAGTCATTTTACGGACTTTTGTAACCAAATTTTCAACATAGCCATTTTAAGACCTCTACTCATGAAGAGTGTCACTGTGATTTTCTTACTCTGTCCTGAACATTGATTTCGTACACCAACTGCGCCATTGTGTGCTACATGTGCGAAAACACATTTTGGGCAAGATGCAAACAATGACAGCTGTACTGTTCATAAGGAGGTGTGGTAAAATGGCAACGTTGAAAATCTGGAGTGAAAATATTAAACATTCTTGAAGTTACGAGCGTGCGTAGGAACTGTGCAACGCACGCTCGTAAAACAGTCATTTTGGGGATCTTTTCACCAAATTTTCAACATAGGGTTTTTGGGGTCCTACCTTATGAACTGTGACACTGTCTTTTCATTAATCGGTCCCGAAAGGTGGTTCCACGCAGTGACCGCAAAATCACCTTTCGAGACTGAATAACCAGATGACAGTGACTGAATTCATGAGATGGGGTCCCAAGAACCCTATGCTGAAATTTGGTTCAAAAATTCGATAAAATGACTGAGATATGAACCAAAGTTGAAAAAAAATCCTATTTATGCCATTACACAGCTTACCAGCATTTCTTCAGTTTATGGTTGGCTTTGAAGATTGCAGACGTGTTCCCGTCCACCAAAGATCATCGCGCCAGGCTCCAGGGTAAGCATGGAGTGAGGGTGTGTGAGGAGGTGGGTGCGCAGAGGGTGAGTGTGGTTGGGGCAAGAGAGTCAATGAGGGACTGTTTTTTTTGTTACAGGGTTTTTAAAAAAAAAACAACGGTGGACTTTGCCATGCTGGGGTGGGCTCCCAGTGTGGCACCTGAAGTTTGTATTTTGGTGGTACTGGAGCCGATGGGGATTGGGGTCCCATCAGACATAGTTAGTAGTATGTGCCGAGAGGATTGGGCACCCTCAGCAGATAACAAATGGGGTGCATCATGCTTGAGATGCAGTGGCATACAGCTGAAAGAGAACGACTGCTAAGGTGGCGACGGCATGGCAGTATACAAATTGCCTACACGTTACCACCACTGATGGTAGCGGTCTTTTTCTTTCAATTGTATGCCACTGCATCTGAACTACTGACATAGACAGCTCGGACATTCATTGGTGCCCTGCTGCCGCACCTGCAAAAACGATCAGGGCATTGGAAGTGGGGGTGCCACACCTACAAAAACTCATTTGGTGGCACTAAGTTTCTTGCACATGCATGCAAGTAAACATAACAAGCATTTGTCAATGCCAAATGTTGTCTCACTGGCATTGGCATTGGTAGTGTAGGAGTTAGAGATGCATAATAGGAATGGCAGTGAAGTATTGAACTGACGCCAACCCCACCCCCACCCTGTAGAGACTGATAGGCATTGGGGTGTGCCTTTGTCGCTTCATTAACGCTCATGCCATTTACCCTCACCTCACCCTGTAGACACTGACAAGTGTCGTGGTGTGCTTTGGGGTCTTTAGGCCTTATACTTACACCATTCCATAAGGAAATATGCTGAGATGGGTGCAGCATGGAGAATGGGGTGAACGTTAAGGACAAACACTCCAAGGCACACCTCAATGTCTGTCTCTGGCTGCAGGGTGGGGGTGGGGGTGAAATGGCGTGAGCATTATAGCCAATGATCCCAAGTCACACCCCTGATGCCTGTCAGTCTCTGCAGGGTGGGGTGTTACACATGGAAACCCTAACGTCGTAGGCATTTGTTGGTATTTTCACTCCAAATTGTCCACAAGGCTTTTTGTGACCCCACCTCATGAAGAGCGGCACAATCAGTTTGTTAGCTGAAAGGTGGTTTTGTACAGTGGCTATGCCATTTGGCTACAAGGACAAAAACACATTTTGGGCAGGATGTGAAAAATGACAACTGCATTGTTCATGAGGAGGCGTAAACAAATGGCAATGTTGAAAATCTGGAGTGAAAATATGAAAAATTGGTGAAGTCATGAGCATGCATAGAAACTGCGCAACACACGTCTATAACCCAATTATTTTTGGATTATTTTAGCTACATTTTCAACATAGGCATTTTGGGACCTCCCCTCATGAACAGTGGCACTGTGATTTTGTTAAACTGTCCCAAAAGTTGATTTCCCACAGCGACCACGCCATTGTGCGCCACAAGTGCAGAAACACATTTTGGGCAGGCTGTGAAAAATGGCAGCTGTACTGTTCATAAGGAGGTGTGAAAAAATGCCACTGTTGAAAATCTGGCATGAAAATATTGCAAATTTGCGAAGTTACAAGGGTGCGTGGAAATTGCGCAACGCACGCTTGTAATGCAGTAATTTTATGGACTTTCGTCACCAAATTTTCAACATAGGCATTTTAGGACCTCTGCTCATGAACAGTGTCATTGTCATTTTTTTCAAACTGTCTCACAAACTGATTTCGCACAGCAACCGCGCTATTCTGTGCCGGATGTGCCGAAACACATTTAGGCCAGGATATGTAAAATGACAGCTGTACTGTTCATAAGGGGGTGTGGAAAAATGCCAATTTTGAAAATCTGGAGTGAACAAAATGACAAATTTATGAAGTTACGAGCGTGCGTGGAAACTGCGCAACGCACGCTTGTAACACAGTCATTTTCTGGATTTTTTTTACCAAATTTGCAACTCAGGCTTTTTGAGAGCCCACGTCATAAACAGTGTCACTGTCATTTCGTTTATCAGTCCCGAAAGGTGATTCCACGCAGTGACCGCAAAATCACCTTTCAGGACTAAATAACGCCATGACAGTGACTGAATTCATGAGGAGGGGCCCCAATAACCCTATGTTGAAAATTTGATGCTAAAATTCCCCAAAATGCCCGAGATATGCACCAAAGTTGAAAAAAACCCTATTTATGTCATTATACAGCTTACCAGCATTTCTTCATTTAAGGGGTCCGCTTTGAAGAGTGCAGACATGTTCCGTCCACCGAAGATCATCAGCCGGGCTCCGGAGGTAAGTATGGGGTGAGGGGCGGTAGGGAGGCTGGGTGCGCAGAGGGTGGGTGCGGGTTGGGGAGGGAGCAGGACAGACTGCAGGGACCGCTTTCTTTTACAGGGAACAAAAAACATCACGGGATGTTTTTTTTTTACAGGGGCATTTGGCACACTGGGGTGGGCTCCCAGCGTGCCACCTGAGTGTTGGGAGCTACCCAACTGTAGATTGGGCACCCCCATTGGCACATAACGAAGGGGGGCCAGAGCCGAGGGGATTGGGCACCCCCCTCGGCACAGAACAAATGGGTGGGGGTCATTATGCCGATGGAGAGTGGGCTCCCCCGTTGGCACATGAACTGAGTGACAGCATGTTGACAGGGAGATTGGGCACCCCAGAAGTCGGCTCTCAGTGTGGTGGCAGTCAGCACCGCCAGGTTTCTGGAAGGGTTTCACCAAGAAAGGCATGTAGGGAGGGTGTGTTTTGGTGCCACTGCATGACAAGTTTGGCTGTCATTGCAGCGGACCTTTTGTTTGATGTGCTCACCACATTATGTATTCCTGGTGTGGTGCCTGCATGCTGGCTTATTGGGGAAAGAGGAACGCATCTACTGATGCGTGCCCTGCATTTGCCCAGCAGTGACCATGCCTCCAAATCTGACACTAATGCAATATGTTGGCTGGCGCGCAAGCACGAGCCAACATAAAAATAGTTCAGTCCATAACAAAAGGGGAGAAGAACTTTTTCAGGTATGTTAGTAGAAAAAAAGAGTAAGAGTGGAATTGTGATACTAAAAAGGGAGGGAGGGAGGTGTGCAGAGAGGGACCAAGAAAAAAAAGTATTTTTGTTCAGTATTCACAGAAGCAGGGGAAGGGGAGGAACCAAAGTTAGGCAACGGAAGCAACACTGGGATGGAGGCGCACACCAGTTCATTTAAGGAGGAGAGAGTCTTAAAGGAACTCACTAATCTGAAAGTGGACAAGGCAATGGGGCTGGACGGGATACATCCCAGAGTATTAGGAGAACTCAAGGAGGTGCTGGCAGCGCCATTGACAGCCCTGTTCAACAGTTCACTGGAAACAGGTGTGGTACCAAAAGACTGGAGGAGGGTGAATGTAGTCCCTCTCCACAAAAGTGGGAGCAGGGAGGAGGCTGACAATTACAAGCCAGTCAGCCTGATCTTGGTGGTGTGGAAACTAATGGAATCACTACTAAAAGAAAGGTTTGTCATATATCTCGAATCCAGCAGAGCACAGGATCTGAGGCAGCATGGATTGGCAGTGGGAAGATCATGTCAAACAAATCTGATAGATTTCTTTGACTGGGTGACTAGAGAGGTGGATCAGGGAGAGACGGTGAATGTGGTCTACCTGGATTTCAGCAAGACCTTCGATACTGTTCAACATGGGAGGCTAGTAAACAAGCTAAGCAGCCTGGGAGTAGGTCTCAGGGTGGTAAACTGAGCCAAAAATTGGCTGAGCGATAGGATAAAGAGAATGGTGGTGAATGGAGTTCAATCCAAAGAGAGTGGGGTGATCAGTAGGGTCCATCAGGGATCAGTGCTTGGAATAGTCTTCTTTAATGTCTTCATAAGTGACATTGCAGAGGGGCTGGAAGGAAAGGTGTGTCTCTTTGCAAACGACATGAAAATCTGCAACAGGTTTGACACTCCAGGAGGGGTAGAGAAAATACGAAGGGACCTAAGCAAGCTTGAGGAGTGGTCAAGGGTGTGGCAGCTAGGATTCAGTGCAAAGAAGTGCAAGATCATGCACTTGGGGTACAGAAATGTGGGGGAGGAGTATATGCTGGGGGGAGGTACTAATGGCAGGAAAGAAACCTGGGAAAAATCATATCCGATGATCTAATGGTTACCAAACAAAGTGAGAAGGCTGTGAGGAGAGCCAGTGGAATGCTGGGGTGCATAAGGAGAGGTATCTCCAGCAGAAGGAAGGAGGTGGTGATGCCACTGTATAGAACATTGGTGATACCTCATCTAGAGTACTGTGTCCAGTTCTGAAGGCCACATCTCCAGAAGGACATAGACAGAGTAGAAGCAGTTCAGAGAAGGGTGACAAAAAAAATGGTGCAGGGGCTGCACCAAAAGTCATATGAGGGAAGACTGGAGGATCTCAATATGTAATCCCTGGAGGAGAGGAGAGGAGAGGAGAGGGGAGCGGTATGATAGAGACTTTCAAACACCTCAAGGGTGTAAATAAGGTACAAGAGGGTAGCATCTTTAAAAAAAAAAAGATGTTAGTCGGCCTGGTGGCTCTGGAGGTTGAGGCGCTGGTCACTACACCTCGGACCATGCCGGTGATCCGGGTTCGGGAACGAGCCAGGGTCGCTGGGGGTCGGCTGGGTCGAGAAAGGATTGATCATCCAGAGAACTGCTCTCCTCTTTTGGGGAGGGAGGGAGGATTTGTCATCTCACCCACTGACTGCCCTCTGGCGGTGGCTGAGGGGCAGTACAGGTCGGGAGGCACATACCAATGCCTTGCGTCGGTAGGGGAAGTGAACAGCCAGAAAAAGGTGGAAACAGAGCCTGGCAGGCTCCATGATGGTCTGCCGCGTCCTGAGGACTGTCCCTGGCATCTGGATTGGGTCTTCGGGGGGGTGAAGAAGCTGGCAACCTCCCCCTGATCCTGCTAGTGGAGGGTAAGCCAGGGGACTTCCAGGGACTGGTAGGAGCAGTGGCAGGGACCGGAGAATGAGTCCCTCCGGCCAGAGGGTCAGTAGTAGCTCGCTAGGGCTCCAGGCAGAAATGAATAATAATAAAAAAAAAGATGTTCAAGAACAAGAGGCCATGATATGAAAATAGAGGGGGGTAGACTTAGGGGTAACATGAGAAAGTATTTTTCACGGAAAGAGTGGCGGATCCATGGAACAGCCGCTCCGGCAGAGGTTGTAGGGGTAAAACCAATAGGGGAATTCAAAAATGCATGGGACAGACATAAAGGAACTCTAAGAATAGGAAAAAGAGGGTAAGCCACAGATCATTTAGGATCTGCGGTATATGAAACAGGTAGGGAAAATGGGCAGACTAGATGGGCCAAGTGGTCCTTATCGGCTGTCAAATTCTATGTTTCTATGTATGTTTCTTAGGACCATGGAAGCCACATCTGAAGCTAGTTGATGCTCTGGACTGAGAAGTCACATAAAGGCATAAAGTCCAGGAAGTTACCAATTGTCTAGGTAGCCAGCTGTCCAAACGCAGGCAGCATACTTCGTGGCTGAATCAAGCCTTTAAAATGACAAACGCCATCAGTTCCTCCTCAACCCACAGAAACTGAACAGTCTCTAGGTAGGGCCATGTGGAACTGGGGGATGCCCCCGAACCCCCAGAAACCCACTGGCACCCCTATTCATAGTCTCTCCATAACTGACGCGATAGACAGTCTCTGGGACCGGGGGCTTTGCCCAGACCCCTGGATCCCCTCACCTCCCAGATGCCATTCTCTTATCCCTCCATTCCTCTGTGATGCTGGAAAGTAGAAAGTGCTATTCCCTCTGTTCTCTCTAATGCAGCAATTTCTCTTATGGGGTCCCACTCAGCAGTGGTCCTCTGGGCCAGTGCGACTCAGCCCACCTCTCTGCTGCAGATCCCAAAGCCAGCTCATCTTCAGAGGGAGCAAATCCCCAGACTGCTCCCAGGAATGGAGCTCCGGCACTAAACTGCCACCACCACATCACTGCTCCCCCATTCATTAGAGTTGCCAAAAAAACAAAAAACAGCACAGCCTAAATGAATGAGCGGGCAATCAACCCTGCTCAATCTCAATCTCTCTCTCTCTCTCTCTCCCTATCTCCCTCTCTCCCTCTCTCTCGCTCTGTCTCTCTCTCTGCTCTTCCGAATTCCCCTTTCCCACTCAGCTCTCTCCTTTTCATCCCCTAACCAAAAAGGCACCAAACCCCCCGAGGTCCAATCCAGACCAATTGCCTGGGCGTCTAAATCACTCTCTCACCAATGCCCTATGGGACTGGTAGTCCCAAAATAACTATTTACAAATTGTGCCCCAAACAGCACTAGCTGGCACTGAACTACTCTCCTCAAATGGAGCAGCTGCTCCTTTAAATTTTCTTGAGGTTGGCAGCAGCACATGCCTAGTAGCACGGTCCACCATTACCATTTACATTATTTATTTATTTTATTTTTCCATGGAGCGGTCCCTTGCCGTGCTGTGCCAGAACATCGGACCCAAGACCACAAACACCCCACAGGTGCCCGGAGATGTGGACACACATCCCAGCACTCAGCCCAACCTTCAACAGGCCGAGACAGGAGCCACAAACCAGAGCCACAAAGTACGACTCCCTCTTGGAGCCACAGATGCAAATCACACAGCAGGGGTGGTGGTGGTGTCTGGAGCCGCAGCTCTCAAAGGTAAGCCCACTTGGGGGGCTTACATTTTATTACATGCAGGTATTCTAACATTGCCAAAAGGTACGGGTCATTACATTTTGATATTCAAGGAAATACTGCACTCTGGAATTTTGCTGTATTTTCACAGATAAGTATGGCTGAGATGAAAAGCAGATTAACAGAACCCATGCGTCTTGCCAGAAGGGAGAGGGGAGAGGAGTATCTGTCCAGGGCAGGCTTAAGTCTGAATTAAGGGGGTAGGAGACTCTGAAGAAAGCACTGACCAGAAAACTTGATAACAGATATAACAGAATTTATGCTCTAAAGTGTTGGCTGCTTCTTAACCCCTGTAATTTATCCATGTAGATGGTGACTTTACTTGTCTTATCCCATAGCAAGATGACATGGACAGTGACTTTATTTTTCTTATCCCATAGTAAGGTGATATGGACAGTGACTTTACTCATCTTATCCCATAGTAAGGTGATATAGACGGTGATGTTACTCATCTTATCCCATAGTAAGGTGATACAGACAGTGACTTTACTCATCTTATCCCATAGTAAGGTGATATAGATGGTGACTTTACTCATCTTATCCCATAGTAAGGTGATATAGACGGTGGTGTTACTCATCTTATCCCATAGTAAGGTGACATGGACAGTGACTTTATTTGTCTCATCCCATAATAAGGTGATATAGATGGTGACTTTACTCATCTTATCCCATAGTAAGGTGATATAGACGGTGACTTTACTCATCTTATCCCATAGTAAGGTGACATGGAAAGTGACCTTATTTGTCTTATCCCATAGTAAAGTGATATGGACAGTGACTTTACTCATCTTATCCCATAGTACGGTGATATGGACAGTGACTTTACTCATCTTATCCCATAGTGAGGTGATATAGATGGTGACTTACTTCTTATCCATAGTAGGTGATATGACAGTGACTTACTCATCTTATCCCATAGTACGGTGATATGGACAGTGACTTTACTCATCTTATCCCATAGTACGGTGATATGGACAGTGACTTTACTCATCTTATCCCATAGTAAGGTGATATGGATAGTGACTTTACTCATCTTATCCCATAGTACGGTGATATGGACAGTGACTTTACTCATCTTATCCCATAGTACGGTGATATGGACAGTGACTTTACTCATCTTATCCCATAGTAAGGTGACACGGACAGTGACTTTATTTGTCTTATCCCATAGTAAGGTGATATAGATGGTGACTTTACTCATCTTATCCCATAGGAAGGTGATATAGACGGTGACTTTACTCATCTTATCCCATAGTAAGGTGACATGGACAGTGACTTTATTTGTCTCATCCCATAATAAGGTGATATAGATGGTGACTTTACTCATCTTATCCCATAGTAAGGTGATATAGACGGTGACTTTACTCATCTTATCCCATAGTAAGGTGACATGGACAGTGACCTTATTTGTCTTATCCCATAGTAAGGTGATATAGACGGTGATTTTGCTCATTTTATCCCATAGGAAGGTGATATAGACAGTGAATTTACTCGTCTTATCCCATAGTAGGGTGATATGGATGGTGACTTTACTCATCTTATCCCATAGTAAGGTGATTTTAGAAAGAGAGAGACTGCATCCAGAGATACCATTTTATTTTACACTCAGAAACATAGAAACAGAATTTGTTGGTAGACAAAGACCATATGGCCCACCTAGTCTGTCCATTTCCCTACTCACTGCTGCAGCCCCAGATCCTATTTGATCTGTGGCTCTCCTGCTCTGCACATCTCTAGGGCACCCTTATGTCTATCCCATGCACTCTTGAATCTCCATATTGTTTTCATCCCCACCACTTCTGTTGGAGCTCCACCACCCTTTCAATGAAAAGGTGCTTCCTAACATTACCCCTGAGCCTTCCACCCTTCAGCCTCATATTATACCCCCTTGTTCTTGTGCAGAGTTTTTTCTGAAATATGCTTTCCACCTGTACCCTGTTTATTCCCCTAAGGTACTTGAAAGTCTCTATCATATCTCCCCTCTCCCTTCTTTCCTCCAGTGAATAGATATTAAGGTCCTAAAGTCTTTCCTTAGGGCTCCTGGTGCAGTCCATGTACCATCTTCATTGCCCATCTCTGGACTGCCTCTATTTTGTCAATATCCTTCTGGAGATGTGGTCTCCAGAACTGGACACAGTACTCCAGCTGAGACCTCACCAGTGATCTGTACAGTGACATCACCACCTCTTTCCTTCGGCTTGTTATGCCCCTCCCTATGCATCCCAACATTCTGTTTGCTCCCCCCACCACCTTTTCACACTGTTTGGTCACCTTTAATTCGTCAGATATGATAACCCCTGGGTCTCTGTCCTGACTTGTGGTCACCAGATTTTCCCCACCCATCCTGTACTCCTCCCTTGGATTCCTGTGACCCAGATACATGATCTTGCACTTTTTAGAATTGAAACTCAACTGCCAGACACCCAACCACTCCTCTAATAGGCTTAGGTCCTTTCTCATTTTTTCCACTCCCTCCGGTGTGGCCACTCTGTTGCAGATCTTAGTGTCATCTGTGAAGAGCCACACCTTTCCCTCCAGATGCTCTGCAATGTCACTAATGAAGACATTGAATAGGACTGGCCCCAGCACCGACCCCTGTGGCACCCCGCTGGTCACCCCTCTCCTCAGATTTCATGCCATTTACCACCACCCTTTTAGTCCTGACTTCCTGACTCCTTCATAAAAGAATGATCCCCTTGTTTGTGATATGCAAATCAAGTTAAAATATATTTTTATAGGATGTGGCCTCAAGTAGGGTTACTATAAAACTAGCCCAGACCTTGTGATCTTGGCTTCAGTGGAAAAGCTTTGAACTTGTGTTTTGAATTTACTGAACTATCTCTTAAATTTAAAAAGGGTTCAAATGTTATGAACCTTTCTCACATGAACATGAAGACTATGAAGAGTGTGATGCAAGGTGATAGAAGATATGATTGGCTTTTTTATTCTTGTATAGTTTATGTTTTTTGTGTCTTATCTATTTGTTTTATGTATCTCAACACTGATTCGAGTGCCATATTAACTAAGGAGATGCTGTCATTCAGATTCTGACTGCTTTTATTGTATTTGGTTCCCCTCTGCTTTCCCCAGTGCCCTCCTTCTGCCCATCCGAGTCCCAGCCCCATTACCCTGGCATCCGCAGGGCTTTTGTGGGTACCTCCCTTGTTCTTCCAGAGTTTATCCGATCTGGAAGGGGTAACAGAGCTCTTCCTTACCTTCTGCCACAGCAGAATCTGGTTGGGGAGGGATTGTTTATATACGTATAGACGCTGCATGTCATTGTGGGCTGCCCCCAGCTAACAAAACTTTTCAAGTGGTCCTAACGCTGATGGTTTATAGTTCCAAAAGGTGTGTCCTAATGGAGGAGATATCCTCAAAGAGGATATTATTTTTAATTTTTATAAAAAGAATTAAAATTCAAAAAGGCAAAGGCCTGATAACTATAATAAAGTGTAGCTAGACGGGCCTGGGTATACGTACTAGTACTTCAGGCTGAAAGGAAGAACAGGTTACAAGCAAGCTGAGCCAGGCGTACATCTGATTCGATCCTAGGTAACCAACTCTCAGCATAAGAGGACTCTAGTGCAAATTGTACTTAAAATTGGGACTGTCTGCTAATTGCACAGTGACCTCTAGTTATTTCCTAAGAACAATACAGAGCCGCATAAGGCTGCCTGGACCACGGGAAGCAGAGCAAGGCACACAGGATAAAACTGCACTAGCCATGGGTTCAGAGGATGAGATCAGGGGAAGCACGCAGGGGATTACTATGAGGCAATGCAGCGCCTGCCTAATGTGTGCTATAGACAGGCCTGTAGCATTATTTCAGTGCGACGAATGCTTACTGATTGGGACCTTATATGAGGAATTAGAGATTTAAAAAAAAATTGAGTGAACACTTGAAATGAGATCAGTCTACTGGAAAAATTCATTGATCATTCCACTGCCCATATAAACGAATCCTCAGAAGCAGGCATAGACCAGGCTCAGAAAGAGGAGAAAGTAGATGATTGGTGTACAGTGCCAAATAGGAGATCGAAAAGAAGAGGAGGGCAAATATTTGACAGCGCCCCCATAGAAATACATAACAAATGTTACCCTCTAGAACACTTGCATTCTACTAATCAAGCAGAGGACGTTCAGGAACATGGCAATCATTCCCCTATTAGTTCAAGTACTACCAATAATGTTGCAGAGGGGCTGCAACAAAACCAATCTAGAGCTACTACAAACCAAAACATTAATCAAAACAACACTTTTATATAATTACACCAAAAAAAATAGAAACTGATATTCTAGTGATAGAGGATTCAATGATCAGAGAGACAGATTCCATTATAAGTAAGGGAAGAAAAGAAAAAAACAACAGTTAGCACCCTACCAGAAGCAAAAAATCTCAGATGTAAAGCATATGATAAACAGCCTAATGGAGAATCAACAAAATCCATTGGGTAATACATCTAGGGGTTAATGATATAGGTAAAAGACATCTGAAAGACATATTTACAGACTTTGACATAGTAGTTCAGGACATTAAACAAAGAGGTGGGGATATTATAAGTTCGGGGGTGTTACCAGTTTATGGAAGCCAATAAAAAAAATAGGGACATTAAAATGTTAAATAATTGGTTAAGGGAATGGTGCAAACTGAGAAGACAGGGATTCATAAACAATTGGAACAAGTCGGTCTGGTGGCGCTGAGGGCTGAGGTGCTGGAGCCTTACCTCACGCTATGGCTGTGACCCATGTTCGGGAATGAGTAAAGGCCGTCAGGGGTCAGCAGGGCAGGAGAAGGATTGAGCATCTGATGGACTGCTCTCCTTCTCTGGGGAGGGGGGGGATCCTGGTGGTCGGCGCTTGTTCACCCTCCGGCGGAGGCTAGAGGACAGGGCACCATACCACAAGTAGGGGAGGAGTCAGGCCAGACATCTGGAGGGAGCGTGAGCAGACACGTGCATGCTCCCCTCCGCTGACGTCATTGCACGGTTCCGACTCCTGGGAGAACAGGAGAAAAAGAACACTGCTGTGCAGGACGACAGAGGGCACCTCGCAGGCTCCGCCTCGGCTAGCCTGACACTGGCCAACTAAATCTGTGGTCCTCAGTGGGGAGTCGGGACCCCATACGACCCGCCAGGGGTAAGCCCTGGGTCAGGTGGCGTCTGCTGGTGGACGCTGGGGATGGGGCTGGGACGCCCTCCTGAAAGATACAAGCCGCAGTAGGGAGAAGAAAAAAAATGCGAAAAAAACAACTGGAACATGTTTGGAGATGAGAGACAATTTAAATCTGATGGATTGCATTTAAATAAAATGGTGGCAAGAAGGCTGGCCTTCTAAATGACTATCTCTATTCGTTTAAACTAGAAACTAGGGGGGCTGGGGAAGAAGCTTCCATAAACAACACGGATAGACCAATAGAGCGTACATCAAAATTAGAAAATGGATGGAAAGGAGTGCTATTAAATGCAGGGGGCCTAGTGAACAAGTTTGATGAATTACGTTATAAATCGGAAGCACAGAAAATCAAAATCTGTGCAATCATGGAAACATGGTGGGATCCCGTAAATACCTGGGAGAAATAAATACAGGGGTACAATCTGTTCACTAAGTCAAGAAACAGCAGAAAAGGAGGCGGGGTAGCAGTCTCTATTTCCAAAAACATTAAAGCAGAACAAATATCCATAGAGATCAGCCCAACTGAAGATATTTGGATCAAGCTAACCCCCCCCCCCCAAAATCCCCCAAATGGATGGAAAGGAGTGCTATTAAATGCAAGGAGCCTAGTAAACAAGTTTGTTGAATTACGTTATAAATCGGAAGCACAGAAAATCAAAATCTGTGCAATCATGGAAACATGGTGGGATCCCGTAAATACCTGGGAGAAATAAATACAGGGGTACAATCTGTTCACTAGGTCAAGAAACAGCAGAAAAGGAGGCGGGGTAGCAGTCTATATTTCCAAAAACATTAAAGCAGAACAAATATCCATAAAGATCTGCCCAACTGAAGATATTTGGATCAAGCTAACCCCCCCCCAAAATCTGCCAAAATCATATTAGGTTTAATTTATCGACCTCCTTTGTGTAATAAAAAAAATAATATTACTATAGTAAACAAAATACACGATTTAAATCCGGCAGATAGAATATTACTAATGAGTGATCTGAACTTACCAGGAATAGACTGGAACTTAGTGCATAGTTCATGCAAACTAGAGAGAGAGAGTATTTGGAAGCTTTCTCTCAGGTGGGACTAGAACAAAAGGTCCAACACAACACAAGGGGTAACAAAATTTTGGACCTAGTTCTATCAAACATGGATATGACATTCAAAATTGTCAAGTTACTACCCCTTTAGGCAACAGTGATCTTTTGATAAGAAGCTTTACCATTAAAGAATCAATTCCAGAGGTAGCAGCAGAAACTGAATTATTAAATTTTAGCAAAGCAAACTTTGTGGCCATAAAACACGAACTAAGAAATTGGAATTGGAAGGATGCATTTAAGGACAAGGACATAGAACAGATGCGGGAAGTATTAGAAAATAAGTTAAAAACTCTTATAACTCACTTTGTACCAACAAGGAAAAAATAAGGGGAAAACATCCCCTTACTAGCTAAATCATAGATTGAAATCAATGATTAAAAAAAAAGGCATAAACTTTATAAAACCATCCATTCGTACAAAAACAGCAATGGGATGATCAGATCTAGAAAGTTACAGAGAAATGTGAAAAAAGAAACAAAGAAAGCCAAATCACAATTTGAGGTCAGGCTTGCAGGGAAAACAAAAGATAATTATAAGTCATTCTATGCATACATCTACCTCTACCTAGGGCTACCAGGGGTTGATATCCGTCGCCTTCAGCTGGTGCAGAACGCAGCAGCCAGGCTTCTGACTGGTACTCTTAGAACCAGCCACATTACGCCTGTGCTTCGCGAACTGCACTGGCTGCCTGTTCGGTGGCGGATCACCTTTAAGGTTGGTTTACTAACCTTTAAAGCCCTACACGACCAGGGACCCGGTTACCTGAAAGATCTTCTGGTTCCCTATTGTCCCTCCCCGCCCCCTCCGTTCCACCAGCGAGGGATTGCTAGAGATTCCCAGGGTTTGTTTGAAGCTATCGGGATCTCGTGCCTTTGCCTTTTCGGCTCCAACCCTGTGGAATTCTCTACCCCGCTGGTTAAGAGAATGCCCAACCGTTGATAGTTTTAAAACTGATTTAAAGACATATCTTTTTACTCTGGCCTATCCTGTCTAGTTATGGTTGTTTTAATGTTTGTATTTTGCTGTTCTATTTATTCCTGTACAGCGCCTTGATTTCGAAAGGCGCTTTATAAATAAACATGACTTGACTTGACTTGACTGACATAAATAGTAATAAAAAAACTAGTAATACTATAGGACCATTGCTAGGATTAGATGGTTTAACAACAAATAATACTGTAATAGGGAAATGGCAGAAATTCAAAATTCATACTTTTCGTCAGTATTCAATACTATTAAAACAGTTACAAATACTACAATTCCAAATAATACAAAAAGTCCTATACATATATTAGTGAAATATATCAGAGATAGACTACATAGGCTAGACCCAAACAAATCTCCAGGACCAGAGGAATTACATCCTAGAATGTTGAAAGAATTGGCAGATGAACTAGCCCCACTATTATGAAATCTGTTTCAACATTCTTTGGACAGGAGGGTGGTACCTAGATCCTGGAGGGAGGCAATTGTGATGCCATTATACAAGAAAGGAGACAAAAAAAAAAAACAGCAAATGACAGACCCATAAGCCTCACAAATGGAATGTGTAAATTATTGGAGGGAGTTATTAAAGGAGTAATGCCTGACAGGGTGGGTGTTATACTGGGATAACATCCCACCTTGGGTGGTTGGGCCCGAGGCCACCGGCTGAGGGCGTCCAACACCCAAGAAGGGATGTTATCCCAGCATAACACCCACTCTGGAGGGCATTATCCTATTATACAATGGCTTATTATTTTATAATAAAAAATAATTTTAAAGAATGTTTTTGCTAGTGTGTAAAAATATTTTTGTTTCTTAAGAGAAAGAGACTATCGTCATCCTCCAAATCATCCAAATCCAACAGACAATCAGCAGGGAGGTTATGCCAGGATAACATCCCTGCTGAGACAACCAACTGACCAATCAGAAGCCAGGATTCTTTCTTGCCATTGTATAATAAGAATTATACAAAGGCAAGAAAATTTCCTGGACTCTGATTGGTCAGTGTGTGCCAGAGACAGTGATGATATTACACAATAACATCGCTGTGAGGATTTATTGGATCATTTGATCACTGTAGTCTCTTCAGAAACACAAAAAATCTACTAAAAACATTTAAAATTTTTTTTTTTTTGTATAACATCGAGCCATTGTATAATTGCAATAAGGCACTCCAAGGTGTGTGTTATCATGTAATAACGTCACTCCTGGGGTGGTGGAAGCACGAGGTGAAGCCGAGTGCTTCAACCCATCCCAGGAGTGATGTTATTACACAATAACACACACCTTGTTGTGCCTTATTGCTTAATTATCTGACTACACAGATTCTGAACAATGCAGAGACACCATCTAACACGGGTTCACCAAAGGGAGATCTTGCCAGACAAATGCCCTAGAATTTTATAACAAAGTAAGCAAGAACCTAGATTCAAGAATTCCGGTGGATGTTGTATTCTTGGATTTTACCAAGGCTTTCGATAAAATTCTACATGGCAAGTTAATACATTCATTACATAAGATGGGCATTCACGATAATATTGTAGCCTGGATTGGCTCCTGGCTCCACAACAGAAAACAGAAAGTTAACATCAAAGGGGCTGTATCAGATTGGTCCATGGTGACTAGTGGGGTGTCTCAGGGATCTGTGTTGGGGCCTTGTTTATTTAATATCTATGTGACATCATTACAAAATACCGATAAAAAGGTATGGATCACTAAATTGCCGATGACTGCAGGTTGGGACGGGAAATTAAAAGCAAGGATGAACATATAGCTCTGCAGAAGTCTTTGGATTATATATATGTATGGTGGAGTGTATATGATCTCCCTCTTAATCCTGAGAAGTGCACAGCAATGCACTTTGGGATAAAAAAACACATCACAGATTTACAACTTATGTAACATTCCCCTAAATAAAGTAACTCAGGAAAAGGACTGGGGTATAATAATCACAGATGACCTTACATTTAATTAACATTGTGGTACTGCTGTTAGGAAAGCTAACGAGGTGCACAACTGTATTCTGCGACATACAGCAAGTAGAAGCAGGGAAGTCATTGTTCCCCTGTATAGCTCACTGGTGAGGCCTATTATGGAGTATGGTGCTCAACTGTGGTCTCCATACCAACAAAAAAATATTCTAAAACTTGAAAGGGTTCAAAAAAGAGCTACACACTCCATAAAGGGTATGGAGAACAAAGACTATGGTCAAAGACTGCAAGATCTTAATCTATTTTCATTAGAGTACAGAAGATGTAGAGGAGATCTGTGTCTATTATACAGAGCATTGAAAGATGTTCAAACTTCTCCTTGCCCCATCTGTCCCAATGGCTCCTCCCTTCTACTTCCGGAACCTCACCCCTCGGGACACTAAACCTTCCCTTCTCAGAGCCCTTAAGAAGACCTGTGCCAGTACAGACATGATTGACCTCTCCTCGCTAACTGCACTGCTCAGCCTTTCTCTATGCATAGGAAAGTTCCCCTCACTGTGGAAGACAGCTCTCATAACCCCCATCCACAAATCTGGTGACCATCTCTCCCTTAGTAACTACCGCCCTATATCTATCCTTCCCCCACTCTCCCAGGCCATCGAGTGCATAGTGGCGACCAACTCACAGAGTACTGTCAAAATACAATCTCCTGAACAACATGGTTTCAGAGAAAGGCATAGTACCACGACAGCCCTCCTTGACTTCACTAGTTTCATACACTCTGCTCTGGATAAGGGCATGCTGGCTGGTGCTGTTTTCCTGGACCTATCTAAAGCCTTTGACACCATTAATCACCCTCTTCTCCTCTCCACTCTGCCTCAAGTCGGTCTCGCCCAGGGCCCCCTAAATTGGTTCACTGACTATTTGTCCAACTGGTCCCAAAGGTGAAAATCAACTCCACCACCTCGAGCCCACTCCCTGTCTGCTCTGGAGTACCACAAGGCTCCATATTAGGTCCCCTTCTTTTCAATCTCTTCCTAAACTCCCTCCCCAAAGCCTGTACAGTAAAATCGTGCTCTACGCTGATGACGCCATCCTCTATGCATCTCAACCAAACCTTTCCCAACTTCAACCCTCCCTCCAAACCTCCTTCATGGAGGCTGAGTCCTGGTTCACCGAACATAAACTCGTGCCTAACCAAAAAAAATCAAAGACTATGCTGTTTGCCCACCACCAGAACAAACTTAAGCACACCCCACTAAAAATCAACATGTCCACCGCTCTACCACTTGAACAGGTTCACTCGTTCAAATACCTCGGCATAACTATCGACGCTGCCCATACTTTCCATGGCCACATACATCAGCTCGGCTCCAACCTAAACTCCCGTATTGGGCTCCTCTACCGTCACTGGCAATGCCTTCCCCCCGATGCTCTCCAACTTGCCATCTCCTCTTTGATACTGTCGGTGGTCAACTACGGCATTGTCATCTATGGGGTGGCCGATAACACTGCCCTAAAAAGGGTCAAAGTGTTGGTCAACAAAGCCTGTTGTCTCTCACTGGGCTGCCCCAGTACCACCCACACCTGCTCCCTCTATAGCCAAATAAACTGGTTGGACTTTGATGACAGACTACAATACCACACCTGCCTACTAGCCAAAAAAATCTCAGCAGGACTCACAGCCCCTTCTCTCTCCTCACACCTGCAACCGATACTCCACGCAAGGCACACCAGAAGCTCCCTCAAATCATCCTATCAGGTGCCTAGGCAAAAAACCTCCCTGGGACAATGCTCTTTTCCCTATCGTGCTCCAGCTTGGCTTAACTCACTACCACCACACATTGTTGAAGAACCCAAGCTTGGCCGCTTTAAATTCCTACTGCAATCCCACCTTCAAGCCTCACGCTCTTGTACCTGTCCCTAACTCATTCTACCCATGACAATACCTTTTGTCCAATCCCCCGGCCTTATTCCCTCTGGCAGTAACATGGACACCTAGCCCTCCTCCTCCTTCCTCCTGCCCTCTCTTCCTACCTCGACCTCTGACAATGGACCCTGTCCAGCCCTGGATGTCTTCCCAACCTCTGTGCCACCCTATCTTCTTTCCCCCTACCCAGCCCAAACAATCCTTACCCATGTCCAGCCCCATGCCCTGTTTGTCTCTCTCCCCCTTTTCCTGAACCTCAGATAGTACCTAGCAGTGCCTCTAATGCTATGATTCTTGACCATGATGTTGTATATATTGTAACGTAGTATACTCACTATGAATTTGAACTGTACCTGCCATAAACACCTGTATCTCGGTTGTATGTTATATATACTGTAATTTGTCTCTGTACTTGACGTGGAGCCTTTGTAAAGGAGTCTCTGACTCGAAAGATTATAATTCCAAACCACTAAATAAATAAATAAATGTTGATTTTAAGGGCACGATTGGGTTTGATATTCAGTGAGCAAGCCTACAACACAAGGGCCCATACATTGCAGTTAAGGGGGGAAGCAGTAAAACATGGAAAAGGAAAAGGTGGTACAGCTAACGTATAGTTGCCAGATTGAATGGACTACCTGAGGAGGTGGTGAGCAGTCCATCAGTGGCCAGTTTCAAACAAAATCTGGACGAGTTATATAAACTGGGCAAATGGCACTCTACCTAGCGAGCACTATGGACGAAAGTCTACTAGTTCAGTTTTCACCTATGAAACCTATGAAAACCTATGAAACTATACTGTAGTTTTATCTCTCCCTAATGGCTCTCATGTGCTTTTCTTTTACCACCTTGTTTGTAGAAGAACTTTCAAGCTGCACACTTTCTATTTTATCTTCAGTTTTCACTGGCAAGTAAAAGTAAATAGGTAAGTAAACCTTTATTTTTATGGTGCCCAATCCCGGGGGCTCTGGGCACCTTATAGGAGATATAAGACATTGCAGGGTTATACAAAACAATATATACAGGGTCGTCAAACAAGCAAATAATTTAAAATCCATAATAAAAAATGACAGTAAATACATAACGCTAAAATCAGCTGCAATTAATCAGGAAAAAATTCTTTAAAAAGATGGGCTTTCAGACCCCTCTTAAAAGCCTCCACTGATGGGGCCTCCCTCAGAGATCTGGGGAACAAGTTCCAGAGGGCTGGGTCAGCCACCTCAAATGCATGGTCCCCTGAGGTTTTCAGCTTGTCCCTTGGAACCGCTAGGAGGCCCTCAGTGGAGGAGCAAAGGGAGCATACCGAAGGGCAGGGGTAAGGAGGTCACTCAGGTAGCCAGGTCCCGAGCCATGCAGGGTCTTATAGGTGAGCAAGCCCACCTTGAAGATGCTCCTTCATCTGATGGGCAGCCATTGCAGATCCCACAGGACTGGAGTCACATGACAGGACCTGGGCAGGCCCGTCAGCAACCTGGCCACTGCATTCTGCACCAACTGCAGTCAAGCGGAGGTTCCCTCCACTGACCCGAGGTATAGAGCACTGCAGTAGTCCAGCTTTGACGTGACAAAGGCATGTACCAGTGCCGGCAGGTCATCAGATGGAATCAGGGGGTTTAATCCAGGGTGACATTCGTCAAGTGATAAAAACCACTTTGGACGACAGATGACACCTGTCAATCAAGCGTCAGCCTGTCATCAAGGATGATGCCCAGATTTCTCACTCTAGTAGATGCCATCAATGGAGTAGGCCCTAGGAACAACCCTGTTACCACCCCAGTGCATCCACATCATGCCTGCATTGAGCGAAACCGGTTGGAGGCATTAGTTGCAGGGTTCCTGCTCGCGTCTCTGTTTTTGAGAGGTACGATTCACTAAGCACTTTGAAATAAATAAAGCACTTTATTAAGTCTATTACTTGTTTTGAGATTCTGCTTATTTTGAGTGGTGGTGGATGGTGCGGGAGGTTTCTTGTTTAACGGGGAGGGACTGTGCCTGAGAATCCAGGTGCAGGGCCTGTGGACAGGGTGGCTTCATCCTGCTGCCAGGGACTGTTTTTCCTTTTTGAGTTCCTGAGTCCTCTGGGACGTTGGCGTCAAGGATGTGCTAAGCACATCCTCACACGGGCATCTGGTGTGTGGTGCCTACTGATGTCCCCCCCCCCCACTAGCTGCCGTAGCTGCACTGCCACCTGTTGTCACCCAGGTGACAGTAGAGCAGCAGTGATGGCTGCCCTGTCCATTGGGATGCTCGATCCTTCTCCCCCCTAGCTGACCCCTGCAGAATGAATTCATTCCCGAACTCAGGATGCCGGTGTGGAAGAGGTAAGGTGTTAAGTGCCTCAGCTCTCTGTGCCACTGGGCATTTTTATTATATTTGTTGAGATTTTGGCACATAAGAACTTGTTACACTAAGTAATTGGCTAGTATGTGTTAAGTGTTCCCTTGGCTATATAGTTTTGTTTAAGAAATTTCTCATGCAACATTTCCACTGAAGCTTTCATACCTATACTCCCCTCGCTTTGGCACCTATTCAAGGTTGGACTATTTTATTACAACCTGAGAACATTTCCATAAGGTTCAAGACCTAACACCCGCAACCTGGATACTGTCTGATTGCCCCCCCACTACTCAAAGTGGACCTAGGTAAAATGTCTAAACAGATCCTATGGTGATTCAGTACAACCCTACATCAAGATGAGGCATTTTTGACAATTCCACCACAAAAAACTCCAACAAATTTTTTGGATAATACCTCCCCAGATATCTCCCCATCTATTTTATGGGACACCCTGAAAACTGTCCTTCGGGGTGAAATCATAGCATACACATCTCGTAAAAAATGACACCATGAAGAGAGATATCAAGCTCTTACTGAAATACTCCATGTGTTACAAGACTTGTATTCCCATGGGAAAAATTAAAACAAGAAATCCATCCGGCTCTGTGGTGCCGAGCGAAGGGGTTCGCTCAGCACGCTAGTGACCCAGGTTCATGCCCCGAGCCCGGGTACCAGAAGTAGAGACCAGCAGGGAGGGCTCTCCTGGGGGATGGAGTCTGCCTTGGCACCTCTGGGCAGACTGGGCATGTGCTTGGGGGACATGAGGCCGTGACACGCCTCCTGCACACCCCTGCAAGAGGACACTACCCATGCAAGGCTGAGAACTTGATGGGATGTGGAGGAGAAAACCAGGAAAATGGTGTCTCAGCCAACCAAATGATGACTGCCCAGACCCTCACTGCCACAGATCCCCCGGACAGCTGGGACTGACCTCAGCAGCACCCAGGGCCAAGCAGGTAAGCTGCAAGGCTCATTCTCTCTGGAAAGAGAGGACCTGCCCAATGAAGGGATACATCGGGTTACCTTGGGGGGGGGCTGCAATATGGGGCAGCAGTTGGTGACGGTGGTTGCAGGGGTAAGATTAGTCTTTGGTGACCCAATGGAGAGGCCAGCTGAGATGCAGGAGGAGGCACATAAACAAATGAAAAAAAAAAAAAAGAAATCCAAGAATGCATTGATTATAAGGTACTAATGGCACACACTTATTTTTGATACTGTCATTATGATGGAGGTGCCAGAGGTATTCGACTCCTAGCACACCACCTCCAACAACAGAAGCAAACAGCAACAGTTCTGAAACTGAGGGACCCCAATACAGGATGATTTACTGAAAAAATCCTGGATGCATTTAGATTATATTATCAACAATTGTATTAAGCCCCTACACACTTATGTGGAACACCCACTCATACATATCTATCTCCATTACCCTTACCCAAACTGACAGAACAAGGAATAGCTACACTTGAAGCCACGATCATGGCTCAGGACATTAAAGGAGTTTTATCCATACCAAACTTCCCTAAGCGAAGCAAAGAAGGCAGTAAGGCAGGCAAAGGCCCAAATTGAGGAAACACTAGCACGAACAGTAAAAGAAGGTGACAAGACTTTCTATAGATACATTAGTGAAAGGAGAAAGTCCAGAGGGGGCTATGGTTAAGATCAAAGGTGAAAAGGGTGTGTGTGAAGAGGAGGACCAAGTAAAAGCATCTATCCTAAATAGATACTTCTGCTCAGTATTTACTGAGGAGAAGGTAGGGCAGGGCCCATGGCTCAGCACCATGGACACAGGGGGGAGGGAGGTGTGCATTAGTCCCTTCACAAAAGAAAAGGTCCTAAAAGAGCTCAATAAGCTCAGGGTGGACAAGGCAATGGGACCTGATGGCAATCATCCCAGGGTACTAAAAGAGCTAAGGGTGGAACTAGCAGAGCCATTATCAGAACTGTTTAGTGAGTCTCTGAGCACAGGAGAGGTCCCAGAAGACTGGAGAAGGGCTCATGTGATCCTGCTCCACAAGAGTGGTAGCAGGGAGGAGGCAGGGAACTACAGACCAGTCAGTCTTACCTCAGTAGTGGGCAAGATTATGGAGGCACTCCTTAAAGAAAGGATAGTGCAACACCTGGAATCCATAGGAGCACAGGATCCAAGACAGCATGGGTTTACAACAGGAAGGTCCTGTCAAACTAATCTCATAGATTTCTTTGACTGGGTAACCAGAGTGGTGGACCAAGGGGGAGCAGTTGATGTCACCTACCTTGACTTCAGCAAAGCTTCCGATACTGTTCCACAAAGAAGATTGATTAATAAGCTGGGTAGGCTCAGGGTGGGTCAGAAGTTGGTCAACTGGGTGGCAAACTGGTTGATGGGCAGAAAACAGAGAGTGGTGGTAAACGGTATACAGTCAGAAGAGATGCAAGTCACAAGTGGGCACCTCAGGATCAGTCCTGGGGCCAGTCCTCTTCAATATCTTCATCAGTGACACTGCAGATGGACTGGAGGGTAAGGTTTGTCTGTTTGCAGATAACACCAAGATCTGCAACAGAGTAGATGATCCAGATGGTGGGCAGAATGAGAAGAGATCTGATAAATTAGCAAAATGGTCAGAAGAATGGCAACTGGGGTTTAACGCAAAGAAGTGCAAGATCATGCACATAGGGAAGAGAAACTCTGAAGCCACCTATAGGCTGGGAGGGGAGTTGCTGGCAGTCACAAGGGAAGAAAGAGACTTGGACATCATCATCACTTATGACCTGAAATCATCCAAGCAGTCCACTAAAGCAGTAGGTAAGGCTAGAGGGATGTTATGATTTATTAGTAGGGGTATCACAAGTCGGAAGAGGGAGGTAATAATCCCTCTTTACAAGACACTGGTTAGGCCCCATCTGGAGTACTGCGTGCAGTACTGGAGGCCACACCTTCACAAGGACATTAACCAAACTGAGGCAGTCCAGAGAAGGGCAACCAATATGGTGCAGGGACTGCATCAGAAAAATATGAGGACAGAGTAACGGAGCTCGATATGTATACTCTAGATCAAAGGAGGGAGAGAGGTGATATGAACGAAACATTCAAGCACCTTAAGGGCATTTACAAGATGAAAGAGTCTAACATGTATCAATATAAGAAAAATAGCAGGACAAGAGGACACAGCATGAGATTAGAGGGAGGCTCATTAAGGGGTAATGTGAGGAAGTTCTTTTTCACAGAAAGGGCGGTGGATGCACGGAACGGCCTACCTCAGGAAGTGGTGGATATGAATACAGTGCAGGGCTTCAACCAGGCATGGGATAGGCATAAGGGAGCAATACAGATGAGTATGAATAGTTAGGCCATTGACAGAGTAAAGGCCGATGGCACATTTATAAGGTAGAAAAAGAAATGGGCAGACTGGATGGGCCTTGCAGTCCTTATCTGCCGTCAACTTCTATGTTTCTATATCCCAAATTACAACTCAGAAATGCCCCAGTCTCAATGGCTTTCTTTCAGAGTGGTATAAAACCTTTTAGAAGGACTTACTTCCCCTGTTACACTCCGCTTTTGAAGCAATTTGTATGGGAAACCCACCCCCTCCAATGTGGCAATATGCTGTGATTTCTGCCATTTCCAGACTGGGCCAGTATCTCACCTTTCCAGTGTCCTATTGACCAATCTCAGTCTTAAATATAGATTATAAGATATATACATCTATATAGGTGTGTAGAGTGGAATTACTACTTCCCCATGTGATTCATATCGACCAATCCGGGTTCATTCAGCAACGGCAAACAACGATAACTTTCACTGCACCTTGTTACTGATTGAACACGCTAATAGATGAGCCATTCTGTTAATAGTTCTCAGCTATGATCCCATAAAGGCATTTGACTGGATATCCTGGCCCTTTCTTTGGGACACCCTGTCAGCCTTCAGCTTCCCTAAGACATTCTATGAGGGCTTCTAGACTTTTTATATGGACTCCAAAGCATATATTTGGGTCAACAGAACTCTTACACCCTTGATAGATTTTCAGTGAGGAACCAGACAGGGTTGCACCCTGTCCCCTTTACTATTCACCCTTTATACTGAACCAATGACCATAGCAACTCAGCACTCCCCACAAGTTGAAGGTATCCCTCTAGGGGGTAGGGAGTTTAAGACTATGCAGATGATGTCCTTCTCACTTTACTTAACCCCAAAAGTACAATCCCTGCTGCTTGGCAAGTTCTCCAAGAGTATGGGTAATTATCTGTTTTTTCCTTAAATTTGTCAAAAATGGAGGTTCTGGTGTATAACTTTACTCCATCTTCAACAATTAGGAAGTGCTTGCCCATTAAATGATGCAGTACTAAATTAAAGTATTTACGTATTACAATCCTACAGGATCTTAATAATTTGGAGCTGTTAAATGATGAACCCCTTACACAAACCTTAACAATGGCTCTAATATGATGGGTCACTCTTCCACTCTCCTTTTCCTCCAAAGCAGAAACAATATGTATCAGCATTCTTCCACAGCTTTTATATTTCTGTAACTCCCCTGTTACCCGGGGTTACTAGAATCCCAGTAAGACCTAGTGGTAGGCAGGGAAGGCAGCTTGAGAAACTCCAGTTAAATGTATTTCACACTTTCTCACTCTGTTCTCAGTCTCAGCTGAGACTGAGGGATGACATCACCATAGAACTGTTGCAGCTGCATGAGCCACATTGGAATCTGCAGATGGAGTTAGGTTAGAATGTTGGGAGTTTTTGAACAGCTGCAGCAGCAGTTGTGTGGAGCAGTCTTGAAGAGAGGAGCACAGCAGTCTGTGCACAGGCTCTTGGAGCCTAAAGCTCTGATATAGAGCTACTTTTAGGAAAGGTTTGTGTTTCCGCCTAAAGAGGAACATAGTAAGCTGTTCTTGAAGCGGTGGAGACCGCTGTTACTGGTCTCTGTGCCCCATCCCTGAGGGGATGGGGTGGAAGGTTTGCCTGTTATTCCAGGGGCAACCTCCCGGTTCCAGCTAGTGAAGAAGCTGCCTTATTTTCTGAAATGTGTTGTGGCACCAGAAGCTGTCAAGATTCGCCTGTGGGGCACCTGCAACCAAAGGGTGAGTTCTGCTCTTGTCGAAGAGCCTATGTTTCACCTGAACTGTTGTTAAAGTGGTGATAGGACTGCTTAATCAGTGGGAGGCCTAGAGGAATAGGCTTAGCCAAAGTAAAAGTATGTTCAAGTCCAGCACAAGGGGAAAGCCAAGACATGTAGAGGAGATGTGCTATACATTTACCCTTTAATCTACACTGCCACGCTTTTCAGGAAGAGATGTTTAAGTATGTTCGAGTTTAGTACAAGGGGAAAGTCAAGACATGTAGAGGAGATGTGCTATACATTTACCCTTTAATCTACATTGCCAAGCTTTCAAAAAGAGTTGTTTAATGTCCAGAGAAATGGCCGGGTATGGATTGTGGAAGCAGGAGGTGGGAGACCCCCCCCCCCATCTTTAGTAACCAGGTTCACCTCTACGGATTTGCTCTGTGGCCCTTTTACTTTGCCTCAGGCACTTGGCCAGTGCTGAGGGAAGTACCCAGACGTGATTGAAAGGAAATTTTCCTTGAGTCAAAGGCCCTAATGTGTTTGGGAGCCACCAACGGAAAATGTGTCCACTGCCATATGGACAGGGATCTGTGTCGCAGGAGCCGGGCCAGAAACCCAACAGTGTACAAGTCGGGCTGTGTACCCAAAGCAGCGTGCAAGTCTGGGCTGTGTGTCTGGTGGGTTCAGAGCCTGAGGCTGAAATGTTGAAGAAGTGTTCTGTATCTCTTATCTGCATTACCAGGAATGTAGTCCCATGGGGTCCATCTATGCTTTGTTTGTTCAGTTTGGATGTGAATAAAAGCCACATTTTAGAATCCCATTCCTGGTATTGGACATTACAGTTATTGCTTCCTGTGTTCGGATTTACTTGGGTGCCCCTGTGCATAGTAGCCAAACTTAAGCCCCTGTGCCGAATAACATAGTCCTCCCCGAACGCAGTCCTCACCTGGTACTGCTGTCAGCTTCAACAGCATACCACCTGTCGTTTGCAAAAAGGCAGGGGTGTAGGGGTTACATTTCTTTCAGACGTTACCTATTTTTCCAACACGACATTATTTTACATGGTGGAACAAAATTATATCAAGATTCCTCTCAGCAGGCCAGCAACCTATAATTTGCTTTGCTATCTTACAATTACTAAAGCAACAGGGTGTAATGAATCTCCCTGACCTACTAAATTATGCTTGAGCAGCTCATTTGCATACAATTTATGTATGGCTCCATTTTGGGCTCACCACCTCCTGGAAACATAGCAAATTTGTTCTATACAATTTATTTGATTTTGGCCTCTGCCCTTTTGGGACTTGTCCCATCCCTATTCTAACTTTGAATTATGGCCACTATACCGCATCCACCTTGGAGGTCTGAAACTCACTTTATCAAAACCGTTGTCTGGCTTTCTCCTTTTATTTCCTCCTAGTGTTGTCTGCGGATCCTGACTTTTTACCTCTACAAATAGATCAGGCCTTTTTTGGATGATAACAATTAGGGCTTTCTTATATATACCAGTTTTTAGATAAACACAGGGTGATACCCTTCAAACAACTCCAAGTTAAATATGGTGTGGTCAGTAGGGAACATTTTTGTTACCTATAGATCCGCTCTTACTTACTACACAAAGCTAAAGACCGTACCCCCCTACCAGACTCTATGCCTCTCCTGTTTTGCTTATGATTAGATGCTCAAGCTGGTCACTTTTATCAGGGCCTCCAGGAGTATCTTTCATATTCCACTCAAACAATATTAGATAGCTGGAATCAAGATCTGTCTCTTGCTGTCCCCAGCTCTACATGGCGCAAATAATCTTCCATAGCAGTTACAGTTACTTCATCTAATACATGGTGGGAGTTTGCTTGCAAGTGTTACTCTTAATATTTCTAGACTCCAGCAAAAATAGGAAAGTTTTTATTTCATACTCAAGGGGCATGTTGGTGTAGCTGTGGAGCACACAGTGCTGACCATGCACATATTTTCAGGTCTTGCCCTCACCTTGGTCACTTTTGGTCTGACTTTACAGCTCAAGTGGAACAACTTTCCATACACGCAGATTTGATCCGCCCTACTATGATTCTCATGTCAGTCCCCTGCAGCATCTTAAAATTACTTCAGGATCTATGGCCCTGGTCTGTATTCTGGCAACTAAAAAAGTCATCACTAAATGGTGGCAGCAATCTTCACCTCTAACTTAGACCTCTTGGCAGGAGATCGTTGATGATATCTACAGGATGGAATGGATAACAACTTACTTTAAAGGCACACAATCTACGTTCCAAACTAAACAACAACCCTGGGTATTATATATACAGTAATACAACAGGATAAGGACTTTGTTCCCTGAAATTGTATTCTTTTATGGAAGTTCATTTGGTATCACCTCTCTGTCAATATTGCCTCTGTTTTCACTTTCAGGTTTGTATGGTACAGTGGGTAGGTTGACGCTATATTGACCATTGGTTATGGTAGCAATATTAACTAAGATGATACAGATGATTGCTTTTGCTTTCAATGCTTTTGATACACTGCTGTATTTGAACTACCATAATGATCTCTCGTTTCTCAATAAAAAAAGGAATTTCTCTTACATTTTTTATTATTAATGATGATAGAATCCATGGCATTTAGAGCATTTTATTAAATCAAGAGATGGTTACGTTATGGTAAGCCTCACAAATTCTGTTATATGGCTGAACTGTACTAAAGCACGTGAAATAATCCGTGTAGCAATGTTTTGTAGCCATTATGATTTCGGCATGCACTTTACTGTTTTAATCCTATAAAAAGGAAACTACTGAGCTGTGGTTTTGCCTGGACTTCAGGTCAGTGGGTCCTCCTGTGGGTGACCAGTGTCTAAACTTGTTTAGGTGCAAGTGTAGTCCAACAACTCGCTTTTTGGATACCTTTTTGGTTGATCCATGGTCAGGGACTGTAATTCTGCCATTTTGGTCTGGATTTCAAAGGTCACAAAATTGGACTCTTGCCTGTTTATGTGGCCCAGTGCTGTAGCCAATTTCAGCTCTGGGGAGTGGATGGTTAGTGGCTGCGAGCCCGGATGTATAATTAATATACTGATGATGCTTACGTGGGGTAAGTCTAGTGAGCTTTTTAAGGTGATAGCTTTTATCTATATGATGTTATGGGGTGTAAACGGTTTAAATCTCTAGTTTATGTAAGTATGTTAAAATGCTCTTATTGTGGCTAGGAAATCAACAATAATAGCACTTTATCATTTTGAATCCATCTTTTTTTTAACTTTATGTTTATTGGGTTAACAAGGAACACAGAGTAAAGAGACCTGCTGTAGTACATGAGGAGGAAAATTACATTTTCTAATGAGGGCGCCACACCTCTTAATACATGCAAGTTAAAAGAAACACACTGCATCAATAAGATACAGCTTTGGAGGGAGAAACCAGAAAACACATAATAAACCAGAGTATAAAAATGAAACGTCAGTGCTGCTATTGGAGTCCAATGAGCTGCACGAAATGGTTAAACATCATTCAAAATACACAAGAACATCAATCTCTGCTTCCTTATAGGACAACTAAACAGGGTAAATTTGCAAAGTAAGACTTGAGAAATGTAAACCGACAGAATTGTAGGTTGTAGTCTTACCCATAGCACCATCTGGTCCATTTTGTTAAAATCGAGGATTTTATATTGTTTTGTCACATTTGTACTATATACACAAGCCAAACTATGCTTTGAAAAGTCCCGCTCCAGTACCTGCCTAAAATGGCCAGGACATCAGAACGCAGTGACGTCATTGGAGCGACAGTGTTTCGAAGCGATCATTCAGAATGAATAGGGACCTTATAAATATATATATGCTGTCACCTTTACATTGCGTTTCTTGACAAAATTCTTTAATGTACATGTTTGACAACCTCGCCACACATGTACAATAAAGGATTTTTGTTGACAAATGCGAGTAAGGTGACATTATATATATATATATATATATATATATATATATACACACACACACACACACACACACACACACACACACACACACACACACACACCCTATATATACACAGTCCCTATTCATTCTGAAAGATCACTTTGGAGCACTGTTGCTCCAATGAGGTCATTGCATTCTGACATCCCAGCCATTTTAGGCAGGTACTGGAGCGGGACTTTTCAATGCATAGCTCAGCTTATGTACATAGTACAAATGTGACAAAACAATATACAATCCTCAATGTTAACAAAATGGACCAGATGGTGCTGTGGGTAAGACTACAACCTACAATTCTGTCGGTTTACATTTCTCAAGTGTTACTTTGCAAATTTACCCTGTTTAGTTGTCCTATAAGAAAGGAAATGAGGGATTCATGCGTAACTTGGAATTAAATACCGTAAAGGTATCATCTGAGAGAAAGCTAAGGCTCTACATATGTACTGAAACAGGCCAACTGGCAAGGAATATATTGTAGTACACACTAACAGATATATATGGGAGAATTTAGAGCAATAAAACAGTGCCCCAACCCTCCAGACAAGTACAGCTGAACTACAGTTAAAGGAAACTACACCCTCATATCTTCTAAATGTTGTTTGTTTTCATGTCAGTAGACAACTCTTTTCAAGTAGCTGTTAAGGATGTATGCAAATGTTTTAGTCTGTTTTTACAGTTCATACTAGGCCCTGTGACTGCCCTGGGAGTCTCCATTTTGTGGTTGTTAAAATCTCATTGTCCCTGAGAGCTGTATTAGCATATGAGAACAGGATGCGTAATCACCTTTTAAACTCCCCAGGATGCCTGCCTGCCTAATTAGTCTTAAAAGAAACAAGCTGCAAAAAGGTGTGGAATACCACATTTACCTTCAGTGAGCTTTGCAAACTATCTGAGTTATAATGCAATTTTTTTCCCCATTAAACTTCACTCAGTTTATGAGTTTCCAGAGAGTTTTTGCAGGGTATTTGTTCTTGCAGCACATAGATAACATGGTATAAATAGGTGATCTGACATCATGCTCTCATATGCTAATGCAGCTCCAGGGCAATGCGATTTCAACAATAGTGAAATGGAGACTCCCAGGGCAGTCACAGGGCCTAGTATGAACTGTAAAACCACACTAAAACATTTACATACATCCTCAACAGCTACATGAAAAGAGTTGTCTATTGACATGGAAACAAATAACATTTAGAAGATCTGAGGGTGTAATTTTCCTTTAACTGTAACAAACTCTGGTCAGAGCTGATACGGCTTCCCAGAGCAACTGTGGTGCTTTTGTATGGCGAGAGTAAGTGAAACCATTGTCGGAGGTCTTGCTGCACTGGAAGTTTGCATTGGAGCCACTATGTTCTATGCAGTGGAGCCTGCCGTGCACAAGATGGTGCCTTCAACAGATCTGTGCATGCATGATACATGCACATGCACAGTTTGCATTGGGTCCATCACTCCCGCAGTTGCATAAAAGTAATGCGCTGGGGGGGGTGAGCACCACGGAAGGGAGCTGCGTCCATGCAAGGCTGGGGAAGAGGAGACACCGCAGACTACAAGTGACTTCAGCACTGTTGACAGGAGACCGGATCACTGTAGGAGACCACAGACGTCAGTTCCGCTTTTCTCCTACAGTGATGTGATCCAAAAATGACCCGGGGAGCATCAGAATTGTCTGGTTGTCCCCTCCAAGCCACATGATAGGCCTTCTGGATAACTACGTTGCGATCTTTGAAGGGTTGCTCCAGTTGTTGCTCAAGCCACTCAGTCAGAAACAGTCCCAAATTTTCACCCCCACTCTACTCTCTGGCATACCCACAACTCATAAGTAGGCCACCTGGGCTTGATCTTCTAATGTCTCAATATGAAACCGAAGATGTGAATTCTCTTTCACCAAATTGGCAGTAGCACCCATGACTGCCTTGGAGTGCTTATGTGTCTTGGCGGATTACGCCTTAACAAAAAGCACATCTGGGTGTGCTGCAAGTTGCTCCCCTGATCCCGACTGCCCAGCTAACTACAGACCAATCTCAAACTTACCCATTGTAGGGAAAGTTATTGAGAAGGTGGTCGCTTTGCAGCTGGAGGATCATTTAACCAGCCACAATATCTATGACTCTGTCCAGTCTGGCTACAGGAATTGGCATAGCACCGAGACAGCCCTGGTGCGGGTACTAAATGATCTCCTGATGGCGAGAGATTGGAGAGACCGTCCCATCTTGGTTCTCCTTGATCTCTCAGCAGCATTTGACACCGTGGATCATGGGGTGATGCTCGAGTGCCTGTGGTTTTTCTGTAGACTGAGGAGGGCAGTCCTCAGCTGGGTTCAATCTTTCCTTGATGGCAGATCACAGAGAGTGGTGTGAGGGATTCATTGCTCGGCCCCTCACTGGCTGCCCTGTCGGGCTCCACAGGGTTCGGTGCTGTCCCCCATGTTATTCGCGGTGTACATGCTTCCATTAGGTGACATTATAAGATGGTATGGGCTGAGTTTTCATTGCTATGCTGATGACTCTCAGCTGTACATGTCTTTTGTGCCTGAACAGGAGCCTGATTCAGTCACAGTGTTTAACAACTGCCTGCTGGAGATACAGAACTGGGTGAGCACCAGCTGGCTTCAGCTGAATTTGAGTAAAACAGAGGTATTGGTGGTGGACCCTGGTTTTAGGATGACTGGGGCATGGGCCGGGAAATCCTCAGGTTTATACCTTGGGGACCCCGCTTATGGCCTCGGGCCAGGTGCGTAACCTGCGTGTGGTATTTGATGAGGGCCTGACCCTGAGGGAGCAGGTATCAGCTGTAGTCAAATCCTCCTTTTTCCATCTAAGGAATATAGCCTGGGTGAAACACCTGGTCCCCCCCCCCGAAGATCTTCCTTCCTTGGTCCACGCCTTTGTCACCAGTCATTTTGATTACTGCAATGCCTCTATCTAGGGCTACCGGGGTGGATATCCACCGCTTGCAGCTAGTGCAGAACGCAATGGCCAGGTTGTTGACTGGAACCTCTAGATCCAGTCATATAACACCTGTGCTGCGAGAACTGCACTGGCTGCCTATACAGTGACGTATCATCTTCAGGGTCATATTGCTGACCTACAAGGCCCTGCATGAGTTGGGACCTCACTACCTGAAAGAACGCTTGTCTTACTACTGCTCCTCCCACTCACTCTGATCCTCTGGTGAGGGATTGCTAGAGATTCCCAGGGTACTGAAAACATCTGGAGGAAGATCTTTTCCCTTTATGGTGCCTACCCTGTGGAATTCTCTACCTCGCCAGATACGAGATAGCCTGACTGTGGAAGGATTTAAGAAATCCTTAAAAATGTATTTGTTTAACCAGACATTTTCAGGGTTTTATTGCATGATTGCTGTTAATTGTTATCAATTTTACTGATTTTAATCTGTTATTGTACTGTATTGTAAAGGCGCCCTGAGCTCAGGAAGGGCGCCTTATATAAATAAATCTTACTTACTTACTAGTCTCTAAGTTGGTGACTCTATTTGTTAAAGAGCCAAATTTCTTCATCAAGCCAGCCACTGTAGAGATGAGGCGATTTATTTTTAAGCCTAAGCTTGGTAGTGTCTCTTCGCTGTCATCAACGGCCTCAAGAACAGTACGGCCCTGAGACGACAGCGTGGCAAGGGTGCAAGAGCACTTTTACTTTTAGCTCCCTCCTGCTGGGCTTTCTTCTTTTCAGGATTTCCCATTCTTAATCAGCAAGTCTTCTGCTTTCAAAAATAGGCTTTTACACCTGCTACAATGCTCAATAAAAACAAGTTTTAAAGTTTAATGTTAGTTACATAGATACATACATAGACAGTGTCGGCAGATAAGGGCCTATGGCCCTCCCAGTCTGCCCATTTGAGCATGTAAGTTCAGTTTATGTTTTCCTAGAAGTCTGTTGCCCCTTACCCCTAACCTCCAGAATTCCTTTATGTCTATCCCATGCATTCTTAAATCCCCACCACTTCCTCTGGCAGGGTGTTCCACTTGTCCACCACCCGTTCTGTGAAGAAATTCTTCCTCATGTTTCCTTTGAATCGTCCTCCCTCCAACTTCATCCCATGCCCTCTAGTCCTGGAACATCTTTTTCGCTTAAAAATAGTGTATTCCTGCACCCTGTTCCTCCCTGTGAGATACTTGTATGTCTCTATCATATCCCCTCCTCCCTCCTCTCCTCCAGGGAGTACATGTTCAGTTCCTTCAACCTGTCTTCATAGGACTTGTGATGCAATCCATGCACCATCTTTGTTGCCCTCCTCTGAACCTTCTCTACCCTGTCTATGTCCTACGTAAGTATGGTCTCCAGAACTGTACACTGTACTCCAGGTGGGCCTCACTAGTGTCTTGTATAGCGGAATTATGACCTCCCTTTTCCTGCTGGTGATGCCCCTGCCTATACATCCCAGCATCCTATTTGCTTTACCTGCTGCCTTGTCACACTGTTTCCTACCTTGAGGTCATCAGAGATGATAACCCCAAGATCCTTTCCTGCTCGGTGCATGCTATATCCTCACCCCCAACTGATATATTGTGCCAGGGTTTTTGTGCCCCATATGCATTATCTTGCACTTCTTTGCATTGAATTTCAACTGCCAAACCCCTGACCATTCTTCAAGTTTCTGCAGGTCCCTTCTCATTCTGTCTACACCCTCTGGTGTGTCTACTCTGTTACAGAGCTTTGTGTCATCAGCTAACAGTGAAATTCTGCCTTCTAGGTCCTGTGCAATGTCACTGATGAAGATGTTGAATAGGACCGGTCCCAGCACTGATCCCTGTGGTACCCCACTGGTCACTCTTCCCTCTGTGGAGTGACAGCCATTTACCACCACCCTCTGTGTCCTGCCACCCAGCCAGTTACCTACCCACCACACTACTGTCCTGTCCACACCCATATTCCCCAGTTTGTGTAATAGTCTTCTATGTGCAGTGTGTCAAAGGCCTTGCTGAAGTCCAGATATGCCATGTCCACTGCCCTCCCTGATCCACCTCTAGTCACCCAGTCAAAATTCAATGAGGTTGGTCTGACATGACCTCCCCTGGTGAAACCATGCTGCCTTGGGTCCTGTAGTCCATTGACAACCAGATGTTCCACCAATCTCTCCTTCAGTAGTGCTTCCATGATCTTCCCCACTACCGAGGTGAGGCTGACTGGTCTGTAGTTCTCTGCTTCCTCTTTGTTCCCGCTTTGTATAAGGGACTACATCTGCTGTCCTCCAGTCTTTGGGTACCTCCTGTTTCCAGTGATCGCTAAACAGGATAGCCAGAGGTTCAGCCACCACCTCTCTTAGTTCTTTAAGGACCCTGGGTGCACCCCATCTGGCCCCATTGCTTTATCAACTCTTATTACTTCCAGTTCCTTCAGGACTCTTTCTCGTGTAAAGGGACTTGTGTCCATTTCTGCACCATGCTCACCCCTTGTACTCCCTTCAGACCCATTACCCTCCACTTCCTCAGTAAAGACTGAGCAGAAATACCTGTTCAATAGTTCCGATAGACGGAGTGATAGCTTCAGGCGTCCATCTTGCTCAGGCTCCACAGACCCCCTTAATCCATCTTTAAAGTGTTAACAATCCAGACTTAGAGGCAGTCTAGCTATGAAATATGAGGACTGACCCCTAAGGCACTGATTAAATGTTATATGCTAACTCTTCATAAATCTTGCTCCTGTTAAAAGACATTAACATGTGGCATAGTAGAATGTGTATTGCTCTTAGAAATCTCTAATTAGGTCTGATTATACAGTACTAGGTGCTGTTTTTAAGTGATTAGTTGTTTTGAAATTGTTATGTATATTTTGTATTCTCTTGTTATATGCTGGCCATTTTAAAATGTTTCCCTTTTTTTCGTAACGACTTTCAGTAAAACGAAGTTCAGTTAATGGCTTTTTAATGTGTTTTGAACTTTTACTCATAACTTTATCATTTCTTAGGTATCTCATTGTTAGGGTGCCATCATTAGAGCTCAAGGGATCTGCCGACCAGGACTTCAAGGTGTGGTTCATTTTGTTGCCTCCACCCCGATATGCCAGGGGTGGAGGTGATTATATTTTTTTAAGAGAGGGGTGCAGGGGTGCTCCTTTTAACCCCATGGAAATCAATGGCATGATCCTGGTCTGCATGCTACTGCCTTTGCCGCTTTGGTCTGCGCAATAATGCAGGCACCCTAAAAGACATTGCTATTCTTAATCTGCACCATCGTAGGTGAACCCATTTCTTAATATTTTTACCAAAAAATATTTTTACTAAACATTTTCAACATGGCATTTTTTTAACCCCACCTCATGAACCAGGTAAGTGAAAGTTTTCAAATCTCTTCAAAGCAGGTTTTCACAGTTGCTCAGCGAACTCAAGCTTCAGATGGGACTTATAACTTTTTACCCATCTTGACTATTAGGTGATGGCAATAAAAAAAGACTGTTGAAAACTGGGGATCAGAATATCAAAAATATGACATTATCAAGAAACATTGAAATTCTTTAATGTTTACTTCTAGATTTGTTGTTTTACCAGATTGTGACCCCATATTTTCAACATAGCCATTTTTGTACCCCACATCATAAACATGACATATGTCATTTTTCAAATCCTACCCAAAACGTCTTTTCACACTTGTGCAGAAAATGACATTTGGACAGGATTTCCTAAATGAGACCTGCCATGTTCATAAAGTGGTGTGATAAAAAGACTATATAGTGTATAGTGTAGTGTTGTTCTGTATAGAATTCCATCCCTTTCAAAATGCTGTTCCACCACAGCTCCAATGTCATGGAATGCTGTTCTACCCTACTGTGGTTGAACAGCATTCTAGAACCTCTAGAGACTGCATGAGTCAGTTTCATTTTGAAAGCAAAAGATCTCACAAAACACATTTTTCACATAGTACTATACACTATAAAAAATATAGGATGAGCAACTCTATGCACAACCAGTGTGTTCTGTCACCTCGAGATTCTGATTCCCATGGACCTCTCAAGCTTCGCTCTTGAGGTCAGAGGGAATCAGAATCCCTCTGTGGCAGAACACACTGGTTCTGCATAGTTGCCCATCCAGTATTCTCTATGTTGAACATTTAAGGTTAAAAGAAAATGGAAAAAAATTCACTTTTTTTCAATGTTTACTCATAACTTTGCAATATTTTTACTCTTAACCCACATTTTCAATATACTCATGTTTTTACCCCCATTAAATGAACACGGCAGGTGTCATTTTCAAATTCCCCTCCAAAACCTGTTTTCACAGTCATTCCAGAAAACAGTGTTTTGAGTTGCATTTCCATAAATGACACCTGTCAATATGTTGGGGCAAAAAAATGAGTATTCTGAAAATTCGAGGTCACAGTCTAAGAAAACTACAATGTTGTGTGTGAACCTCTTCATTTCCCAGTCATGATAATTTCACTATTATAACTCATATTATTAATTTGTGAATAATTAATGGCTATCATTTTTTCCCCTAGGGAAACCCGTGGCGTAATTTGCCATTATAAAGGTGTGTTTGTAACCGCAAATGCGCTGGGTTCCCCTACAACTGTCATGCACCAGCTGCTGCTCTTCCCTTCCTGGCAGCTGGACACTGTGGCTTACCACGGAGACCACACCGCCACTTGGACTCGGTGGTAAGTAAAAAAAACAGGGATTCACGTGATGCAAGCAGTCTAGTAGCAGCAAGGATCTGAAGCTCCTGTCCCTTCCTCTCTAATTCATCTAATTTGCCCTAATATAACAGGGTTTCAACAGAAATAGCTCCATCAGCAGTGAGGACCTGCCTTGAGCAATCGTCATCTTGGTTTCCTGCATTGCATTTGGCTTACAACTGCCGCGATGGATGCTGATATGAGGCAGGCCCCCTTGAAGCACACGCCGCCTCCAACACCCGAGAAAACTCCCAAGAAATCCAAAGCACAAGTCTTGTTGGCTGGGAAAACCAATTCACAGCCTCTCAATTGATCCCTCTCACAGAAGATCAATTTCGTCAAGAACTTCTACCTTTTAAAGAAACCTTGTTGGAAATCTCCACAGAGCTTAAATCTATCAGAGAGGACCTAGCTGATCTAAACAGATGGGTAGGAGACTCGGAGGCCCACTGTTCCTCTCTGGAAAAATTGAGAGACAAAGTTGACCCTGAGATTGCCCACCTCTGCCAGCAACTCCAGAAGCTCCAGTTAAAAACGGAGGCTATTGAGGGGAGAAGCCAGTGAAACAATATCCTCATTATAGGCCTACCAGAATCTGTGGAGGGGCCGAACACCATTGCATTCCTGCAAAAGTTCCTCCTGAAAGTAGTAGGCTCTTCACCTCTCAATCCTTCATACCAGATTGAAAGGGCTCACCGGTCTCTCAGATGAAACCACAGCCAGGCACTACACCACGACCAATTATCTTAAAAATTCCTCAGTGTAACCCCCCCCACAAATGGAGGTTCCCGAAAAGTCTTCCTTGAGCTTGCCTAAATGCTCATTGCCAGGCTGGTGTTCTGCGTTTTATCAGTTTAAATGTTATTGCCTGTATAGCCTCTGTGTACTGTCTCGTTAAGAGCTGCCTAGATTGCGGTTATGATTAATCTGGGAGGGGGCTGATTGTTTCTACGCTTGAGTCCCGCCTGGACTGCCAGATAATTGCTCTGTTCTGTCATCGCTATTTGCGCAAAGGGAGCTCTGTTAAAAGATGTACTTGTTTGCTGATTATGTGTTAAAATGGTAAAGATATTGTAGTTTGTCTAACCTTACTTCTTTGAAGCATGGACAGTTATGTTTGTTTCCACCACCTTGGTCCTGGACTGCAGAAATGGACCAATCAATACCTCTGGGGAGTTTAAAATGGAGCCTGTCCCCAGGGGTCTTGTGGGAGCAACATTCTGTAGGAATTGTAGTTTTGGGCTTTGGGCGCCTAAATGAACCTGGAAGGGGAGCTCTTGTTGTGACTGATAGAAGAATCAGCCAACAGAACATTTTGGATCCTGGGGAAAGTCCCAGGCTGCTTGCAGCTAGTTTCAGATCTGAGTTGGGACGTGAAGGAGTAACAGCTTGAGATAGTTGGGCAGCAATCCTGCAGGGATTCGCACGGGAGAACTGTGTAAGGGCTGAGTTTTGGCCTGCCTGTCTGACACCTCAGTGATTTGTGTGGGCCCTGCTTCTCCTGGCACTCCAGTTCAAGAACCTGCTGTCTCGATTTCATCCTGCCTGTATTGGGTATCATGAGTAAACATCAGGGTAGCTCCCAGCAACAACAGCTAAATCTAAAGTATTGTCATCTGATTGCTTTGTTGTCTTTTCTGTCATGAACTGAGCCCTCCGGCTCCGGATTACAAATAGTGTGTGTTGTGCATGTTGCTTTCTTCCATCACAGGGCCCCAACCAACTGTGATGCTGGCCTACCCTGGGTAACGTTCCTGGCTAGCCCACCATTTTCTTACCTGGGTACCCAGAGAGTGTGACTGTGTAGGGACTCTGAAGTGCATGCATAACTGTCTGACTGATATAGCCTTTAAGCAAATCAACCTGATTACGCCCCTCCCTTGTTCAAGTCCCCTGAATAAATCAGACCTAACTCTTTTTGCATTTAATCTGATTGTGGTTCCAGTTTGTGCCAACAGTACTGTATTGTTGCTATTTGCTGTGCATAACCTCGTTTTACAGGGGGTCTCCAGGGTCGAGCTCGAGGAACCAGATCTGGTGGTAAGTGCAAACAGTGTGGGTAATTGCATGTTGAATAAGAGTCATTGCGAAAGTGATTATTGTATATTGTTCAGGCCACTAGAAGGGAAAGGGGGTTACAGTGTCCCGGAGGGCTGTGCCCAGGTTAGCTTGACCACTAACAACCCTGACCTCCAGGTGGAGGCACCCATTTCAGTACCCAGGCCCCTTAACCTGCAACTAGCCAGGCAGGCAGGGGTAGTAGCCCTTGGGATAGCGCCACCTAGAGGTTGCATCAGCTTTATCGAAAAACCACATGTGCTATCCAAAGTGAGAGATCTCCAAGCAATCACCTGGGAGGGCTCTAAGCTCCACATCACACAGGATCTATCCTATGAGACCTGCCAGAAGCGCTCGGCTTTTCATCCCACCGTGAGCAAATTAATAGCAGCTGGTACCCCCTTCAGAATGTTTTATCCAGCGAGGATACAAATTTCTATCAACGGTTCCTGGCTCTCCTAAGATTCCCCCAACCAGACCTTATCGGAACTGTCCACCTAGCTGCCTGACCTCTTTAAAACTGGTTGACTGTGAACAGACTGTATTCCGGATATTACTACCAAATGCTTACTCATCCCTAATATTAAACTTTTAATTGTGGCGGTCTACCTGTTTTTGTCTTGCTTCCTTGGGTTTGGGTGGTGGGAGGTGTGGTCGGGGGGGAGTGGAGCGCGGGTCTCGGGCTTCTCTTCACTCCTGAGCCATGTAGGCCTTGTCCGGGAGAACCTGCTGCTGAAGGGGGGGCCCCCGGCTCTATCACTATTAGGAACTGCACTCCAGGGAGAGTTTCCTAGGGTTGTTCTCGTGGACAGACCGGTTCTGGTCCTGCAGCCTTATCCTTCCCCCGAGCAACATCCTCCTGGGTTAGCATTGAAAAGGACTGGGCTTTACACCAAAGGGATTGCGTATTAATCTTCGCCTTTTGAGGCCTCAAAACTGGGTTACTTACGAATGGAGGGGTATGTAGCTAATCTGCTTTTCCTTTTTTACATAACTCCCTGACATATAGTGTTAGTTGGCGATGCTCTTTATATTTATTGGTCCCCTGAATTCACCTAGCACACAGCCCCTGGCCTACTCGCAGACCTCCATATCGAGTCCTAGGCCACTAGCTCCCTCCTTTTTTCTTTTACCTAAAAGGCTACTGAAGCCTATTAACAGTCGGTGCCTAGCTTAAGCCTAACAAGGTCCTCAAGCCAGTGGCAGGGTGGGTGCTCTTAAGGATCTCAGGGTCCCCATCCATAACATGCTTCCTTACCCGATACATATTAGGGGCCTCTTCCTGCTCCAGTGGGTTATGGATCGAGACAGGTTTTTTATATCCTAAGTTAGAAGGACTAGAACCCTGTTTGTTAATTCATAACGGAAGGGGGGGAGGATGGGGTGCTCTGGATCATGCAGGCTCCAGGTAGAGCTGCATTGCATGCTGAATGATGGGGGAGGACTTCCTACCTTTTTCATCATAGTGTTTTCTTCAGTTTGAGGAGTCTGATACTAGGAGAGGAAGCTGTATGGGGTTGAACTTCTTTTGCTTTGAGTCCCTATTTAGGTGCTACCTGTATAATATTGAAGTCCTATGTATACAGTTATCGGGGGTTTCTAGCTTTTTGTTGCTGGAGTTTGAGGGGGGTCTAATAGCTTTACAGCCCATTCGATCTGTTGACTCTTGTCTATGGAATCCTGTAGGGGTGGAGACAGAGGTGGGGTGTATTGGGCCATACACATTCCCTGTTATAGTTCAAGATGTTAATTCGCTGTTATTCTTGTTCCTTACGGTTGCTACTGATGTGTTGAGCAGGTTGGGAGGAAGGGAGGTGGGTTGGAGTGTGCCCTACAGATAGTCACTATCTCTTTATTGTTTCAAGTTGTTTACTTGGTTAATCTTTAGGAATGGCTACTACCTCCTGTAAAATTGTTACATGGAATGTCAGGGGAGTCAGGGACTCAACGAAGAGATACCAGGTACTGAAGCATTGTGCCCTACTTAATGCGGGAATTATTCTATTACAAGAAACTCATCTGCTGGCAAAAGAAGCTGTTTGGCTGCGTGGGCAGGGGATATCCCAATTTTATGTCTCAGGGGACTCCTCCTCTAGCAAGGGGGTAGCCATCCTAATTATTAGTATGATCCCCTTCCAGGCAGACTTTTCTGTTGCAGACCCCAATGGCAGGTACATCCTGGTCAAGGGCTCTCTGCTGGGCACTACAGTGGTACTGGGTTCAATATATGGGCTGGCGGGAGGTGACCCGTTATTTCTTATGGACCTCGCCAGCAAAATCTCCCCCTTCCTCCCCACCTCTCTAATCCTGGGGGAGGACTGGAATATTCCCCATACTCAGGATTTGGATGGGACCCACCGACCACTAAAACCCCCTTCGACCCCTCAAAGAGCACTAAATGATTTCATGGCTACACTTGGACTCTGTGATCCATGGTGCCTACTCAACCCATCCCACCGACTTTTCTCCTTTCACTCTACCATCCACCAATCTTGGTCCAGACTGGACTACATTGTAACCAGTATTCCTGTCCTGGCTGGGCTATGTCAGGCCAGAATTGAGCCAACAGTACTCTCTGACCACTCGATGGTTTGGGTGGTTCTTTTTCCTGACCTGGATATGCAAAAAGATAAATCATGGAAGCTGAACACCCAACTATTAAAAGACAAAACCACTGTTTCCAAGATCCAATCTTCTATGCAAACCTTTATGGACACTAATAGGGGCTCGGTCCAGAGAGAAGATCTTGTATGGTGTGCACTTAAATGCCATCTCCATGGAGAGTTTATCAAGTTAGCCTCCAGAAGGAAGAGACAGAGGGAAAGGGAGGCTCTGTCTCTTTTATTTCAAATAAGGGCGACGAGCTTTCCTTATCATCCTCAACTCCTTCTGATTCCTTGTCGGAACTTCTTGACCTCAGGATTAAATGTGCAGACCTGCTGAGAGAAAAGGCAGAGTATGCACTCCTGAAAACAAAGGCCAACTACATAGACCAAGGGGAAAAGGCTGGCAGACTCTTAGCTCTCATTCTCCATAAGTTGGAAAGCTTTAAACTTATACCTTCCATTCAGACCTCAGATGGCTCCATCAAAATGGCTCCCAGAGACATTGCCCTGGTTTTTGAAAATTTTAACCATTCCCTATATGGCAAAAAACCTTCTCTGGCACGCCCCTGGGATATAGAGACTTATCAAGACTCTCGCACTTCCCTGTTTAGCTGACCATCACCAGCTTTCCCTGTGAGCCCCAATTACTCTGAAAGAGGTGAAAGATGCAATCCAAGAGCTAACCCTGGATAAAGCACCCGGCCCTGATGGTTTTCCCTCTAATTTCTATAAAACCTTCATTAAAGAGTTAGCTCCCCTTTTGCTTAAGCTACACCAATACTTGTTTAATGCTGATCTCCTTGATCCATCGCTACTAGAAGTTACTATAATTCTTCTTCTGATAAACCTCACACATCCCCAGCCAGTTACCGACCGATCTGCCTCTTAAACTGTGATATTAAGATCTTGACCAAGATACTCGCTCTGCATATAAGGAAGGTCTGGATGCATCTTCTGAGTCTGAAGCAAGTGGGATTTGTCCCAGGGCAGTCCTCTGTGGATCATCTCAGAAAACTTACCCATATCTTCCAGGCAGCCCACTCTTCTCAAATTCCAATGGCCTTGATCTCACTAGATGCTGAGAAGACTTTTGATAGAGTGGACTGGGAGTTTCTTTAGCTGACATTACGAAGAATGGGGTTCCCCTCTCTCTTCATCTGGTAGATCCAGGCTATCTACTCCTCTCCCTCAGCCAGGATTTATTGCAACAGGGTTTTCCCCCTGGTTCCCTCTTTATACGGGCACAAAACAGGGCTGCCCCCTCTCACCCTTCCTTTTTAATCTTTATTTTGAGCCCCTCCTACACCACATTAAATTGTCACCCCAAATACAAGGGATCTTAGTGCTTAATCACACTCTTACTCTCTCTGCCTACGCAGATGACATTCTTCTTCATTTAGAGCACCCTACAACTTCTCTGAAATATCTCCTGGAAGTAGTAGCCCAATAATGCTGCCTCTCCAACTATAAACTTAACCTCACCAAAACTGAAATTTTCCCCATAAATCACATTACCCACAGAGCCGACTTTAGCCATTATGATATTAAATGGCCCCCCCACTCACTCAAGTATTTGGGTATCTTCTTAACAACTGTTCCTTTGTATACCAGGAAACTGAATCTTGATGACCCAGTGGTTACTCTCCAACAAGACCTTCGAAGGTGGGAATTTCTCCCACTATCCTTATGGGACAAATTAATAACATAAAGATGAATGTCCTCCCCAGGCTTTTCTATCCTTTACTCATGCTGAATATGTGGCTTCCCCTTTCAATTTTTCAGAATATCCACTCCCTTATCTCTGGTTTCATCTGGTTACATAAGCAACCCAGATGTTCCTTCATTAAACTGAGTCTTCCTAAAAAGGCTGGTGGTCTCCGCCTCCCCAATTTTCTTTTATATTACTGGGCTAGCCACTTTGCCAGGATCGGAAGATGGCTCTCCACTTTCACAGAGGATTACACACCTACCTGGCTACAACTAGAAACTCAGCTTTTAAAGCAACACTACCTCTACTCCTCTGCCATCTATTATCTCCCATGGAAAGTTTTACCTGACCCGTTTTGTCAATCAGCAATCGGGACCTCACTAAAAGTATTTTCCCAGTGTTGCTCATTCTATAAAATCTCCCCACACCAGGACTTTGCACAGCCTCTTGTCCTTAACCCTAACGTTAAGATAGGTGGTTTGCAGATCATCCCTGACTGGCTGCCCCATTACGGAATGCCATAGTAGCAGATCTCTACTCCCCTGACCCCCTCCTCTCATCCCCAAATATCCTAGAGAAGTATAGTTTGACCCCAATACACATCTTCAAGATTTTCCAGCTGAGACACTTAATCGGCCAATCCTTTGGTACGTTTCCCCATCCTTCCAAGGTAAAACCCATCTGGATAACTTCCATGATTTATCTTCCAAACCCCATTGCATATCCCTATTATATGCCTACCTCCTGCCTAGTGACTACCCAGATTCCCTACCTGGTTCCAAAGTATGAACCTCTCTTTTACCTGACTTAACCATTGACTGGGCCCAGGTCTGGCAAGACCTCTATATTGACAATTCCCAAGACAAGCTCCATCTTGCTCAATACCATATCCTGAATTATTTATACTATACTCATGTCAAACTAGCCAAAATTGGCCATCTTTCTAGTCCTACCTGCTCTAGATGCAGTAAGGAAGAAGGGCACCTACTACACATTTTCTGGCAATGTGACAAAATTGCCCCCTTGTGGTGATTAATTCAATCCAGGCTGGATCCCCTACCAGGTGTGGGGGACCTCTTCATGGTGGAGATCTGTATTTTGGGCATGTACACTAACATATAGGTCAAGGAACGTAAAAATCACATGGCTCTAATTTCTATGGTGGTCAAAAAACTGGTGCTCTGCAGGGGCCAGGACAATTGAACACATTTAGAAAATGGGATAGGTCTCCTCTTTCCACACTCAGAATCCTGGCAAGGCTAATATCCCCCTTCCCCATAGACAGGCAATGCTGTGTGCCCTGTGTGGGGAGAGGGAATGGAGAACACCCCCCCAAGGGAATATTTGAAGTGGAGTAACCATAAACTACCATACACTCAGATGATACACTCAAATATATATGATTAGAAGAATGAAGTTTCTTTATAAGTAGATAGAGACCTTGCAGTTTCGTTTGGATTTCTGTTTCGTTTTTAGTTTTCTTTTATTGGTCTTATCAAGTTTGTTGGTATCAATATATCATGACATAAGACTTTTTATATTTGCTCAACAAATGGAATATAAATAACTACCTAGCTTAGACCAGAAGTAATAGAGAAAATGGTTACAGTGGAAAAAAAATGTGGAATAGACTCTGTGCCATGCTTATGTTGAACATACCAAACATTGTTAATTAATTGGAGAACTTGTTTGACTTGACTGACTATAATATGTAAACTACTTAGATTGTCAACGAGTAATGAAATAAATAAAGAAATGTGAAAAAAAAAACTGGTGCTCAAACATTGGATGGACCAATTAGCCATATCCTACAATGAATGGCTGAATGACCTCTCAGCGTGTTTCAGGGCTGAACACCTGCTTACTAGCTCCTGTAATGGAGTCAATCTGTTTGATAAAAAGTGGGGCAAATTATATGCTTTATATCTGCATATTGGGTTGTGACCTGATGACTCCCCATACATATCCCATAACTTATATAATTGCTCTCATACTTCCTTAAGGGCACACACCTGGGCTGGGGGTTGATGGGGGACGGTTGATGGGAGGGGCAGTTAATTTCTCCAATGTAATGTCTCAATATTCTACCACGTATGTTAGTTTTTTTTTTTATAAAACCAATAAAGAATTTGAATTTAAAAAACAACAACAAAAAAAAACAGAGCTTCCGATGGCACTGAGAGTTGAAGCTGGACGCCACACCTCGCACCATGCCGGTGACCCGTGTTCTGGAACAAGCACAGGCCACCGGGGGTTGGCAGGGGAGGGAGAGGATCGAGTGTCTGACGACTGCTCTGCTCTCCTGGGGAAGGGTGGGCATGTCATCCCACTCCTTGGCTACCCCCTGGTGGAGGCTGGGGGTAGCACCAGTGTTAGAGAGACAAGTAAATGTGTCTTCTTGATATGCATGTGTCTCCAAGCATGAGCGTTCACAGCCACGAGGGGAGGGAACAAGGTTGATACAGCTTCTGACCGGCAGTGTGCCTTGGCTGGGGACAGTTGGCAGCAGGTTTCATCACCACAGTGACCCCTGTGTCTGGATCAGGGAGCCTGCTCTTGCTGCAGGGGAAGCTGTGAGTGTGCAAGGCCTACAGAGGTGTCACCCACACCAGTTGAGGAGGGGGGAAAAACAGGGAAAGAAAAACCCCTGTAGCCATGTACGGAAACCTTTAGCCTGATCAGGTTATATCCCTGTGACCAGAATGAGCTACCTGCTGGGGGGGGGATGTATTTGGAAACAAAAAGAAGCTGTTCCTGTGGTGTCAGCAACTCCTTAAAGAAACTGATTCAGATTTAAATTCTTTATTACAAAATTGTGCATAAAACATACAGTTTGCCACATGCACAAATAGTGCATAATTCTTGAAAACAGCATCTATCTCTCCTTTAGAGCAGCATACATCTTTAAATATATTTTTATTGAGTCACATATCACAGACTTGTAGCAGGAAAACCCAATAAAGGGAAATGTTACATAGTCTCATATCTGAAAGGTTACATTGCACTTTATCACAAACCCACTCCTAAGCGTCAGGTCCACTGAGCTCACAGTGCCCACCCCTAAGTGCAATCTGTAACAGGGAGGGGGAAACAGGGGATACCCTCTTCATGTCCTTCTATAGTGCTTGCTGAGGGAGTTCATCCAGGCTTGGCCATAAACAAAGGGGCCAAGTCCTCTAAAACCTCCCTCACTTCCTGGGAATGTTCCAGGGTCAACTGGACGACAGTTTGATTATCTCCACAGAGGACTACTATTTGCTTTCCTCTAGCAAGGGGTTTTCTTCATCCGTCCCCTCCCCAGGACTACACACTGCAAATACCATGTCAGCCCTATTTGCATATGACTTCATCATGTTTTGTTTTTTTGTCAATTCTTTTAAACCCTCCTACGGTGGGTCAACCCTATGTTTGCCATCCTACCTGAAACCCAGAGTCGTTCGGGGTCTTGTAGCAATGATACGTGCCCTGGCAGAACCCCTGAGCCAGACCCAGAGGCTTCATCTTCAGCGGACCCCTGTGTTTTTCCTCCGTTTTCTTCCCCGTGAACACCTCCATTACCCCGAGACCCCCGGAAGTGGTAACGCATGTGTGTGGAGGCGCACATGCACACCGCAGCTCCAGTTCAGGTCCCTTCCGCCCTCCCCATTGACCTAACGTCGGTGCTGTGTTCAGAGTGGCACTGTCCCTCCAGCCCCCACCAGGGATGGCCAAACTCTGAGTGAGCAGAGGCATTCCTCCCGAGGCAGAGTGCTGCCAGCCGGCAGCATACTCACATCCTCACCCCCCCCCGCCGGCCTCCAATTACCCTGGCTTGTTCCTGAACCCAGGGCACTGGCATGGTGTGAGGTGTGGTGTCCAGCGACTCAACCTTCAGCGCCACCGGGCCAGCATGACTTCATCGTGTTGACATGGTACATCCTATGGGTATGTCTCTTGTCAGGCAGTTCTACAATATAGTTCATTTCATTGACCTGTCGGACTACCTTAAATGGTCCTGCCCACTCGGCCTGCAGCTTGTCCTTCCAGACCAGAATTAGGACCATGACTTCCTGACCTACACTGCACAAGTGAGCTCTGGCTCCATGGTTGTACCAGACTTTTTGCTTCTGTTGGGCAGCTGACAGGTTGCTCTGGGCTGCCCCCATAAGCTCCTCCAGCTTCTCCCTAAACTTCAGGACATACTCCATTATGGGAGTTCCCTGGGTGGTGTGCTTGCCTTCCCAGTCTTCCCAGATCAAGTCTAGGGGCCCACATACCCTACGTCCATATAAGAGTTCAAAGGGGGAGAACCCTGTCAATTCTTGGGGCACCTCCCTGTATGTGAACAACAGGTGGGGAAGGTATTTCTCCCAGTCCCTCCCATGCTGTTCAGAAAACGCTTGGAGCATCGATTTTTAGGGCACCATTAAACCTTTCCACAAGTCCATTGGCTTGTGGGTGATAAGGTGTCATGCGTCTCTGCACCACCCCACACTTCTCTGACAAACTCTTCATCAGGTCCGACATGAACGTACCTCCTTGATCAGAGATAACGTCCTGTGGAAACCCGACATGGGAGAAAATCCCTAGCAAGGCATCAGCCACTTTGTCTACCCTAAGTGAGGAGAGGGCAACTGCCTCTGGGTATCGGGTGGCGTAACCTACCACTGTCAGGATAAAGGTTTTCACGGAGGAGCTTGGGGTACTCAAAGGTCCCACAATAGCCATTCCAACCCTCTGGAATGGCTCCTTCACAATGGGCAAGAGAATTAGGGCAGCTTTGGTTTTACTGTCTGTCTTCCCTATTTGTTGGCACCGGTGACAAGACCTGCAATATTCCTTCACCTGCTGGGTGAAGTTGGGCCAATAGAAATTCTGGGCCAATGGCTACATGGTGTGTGTGTAGTTCCCACATGTCCGGACATGGGGATATCATGAGCGATCTTGAGCAACCTCTCACGGTACCCCTGGGGGAACACCAAGCTGCCTGCCCATCACCCCTCCCTCTGTCCTCACGTCCTGTGTATACAACAGTCCATTATCCCAAAATACCCTGTTTTATGTCACCTCCCTGCATCCCATCAGTTTCTGCATAAACCCTCAGGCTCACCAAACTAAGATCAGTTCTCTGAGCAGCTGCAAAATCGTCACATTTTCCCAAGGCACGGGACTGGGGTCCATAGCTCTAGCGTCAGGGCATTCAGGGTCACTGCCATCCCTAACCTTCTGACCATTTGTTACCCCTCCTGCCTCAGAGTAACCTTCTGTAGCTGTTTTGTGAACTGCTACTTGGGGAAGTCTTACCTCACTTTCACTACTCTCCAGTCAGGAGACACAGGCTGGGGAACCAGCCTCCAATTCTTTTCCACAAAGGCTTCTATGGGGTTCAGGGAACTACAATCAGCCTTTGCTGTCTGACTGCGGGTAACCACACACACCACCCCCTTCTGTAGATTATTCCCTATAATCACATCCAGGGTGAGGTTGTCTACCACTGCCACTTTTTACACCGTCTCTCTTGTCTCACCCCAGTCCAAGAGAACACTAGCAAGTGGCAGAGTTTTCTCCTCCCCAGTTAATCCCCTCACTATTACAAACTGAGTAGGTATAAGCTGTTCAGGCCCAACCAAATCTCCTTTTACTAAGGTAACAGATGCCCCTGCGTCCCTTAACCCATTGGTCTGCACCCCATTTACAGTAACTGGGTGTATGTGCTCCCTCATGTTTACAGGCATGTTTTCAGGGATACACAATGCACCAACTCAGTTTGAGCACCACTTTGTCCACCCTGTCCCTTTTAGGACACTTTCTAGCAAGACACCCTGGCTGTTTACAAAAATAACAGTCATCATTTCTTTTACCCGAGAAATCCCTTGTTCATAACCTGGGACTTCCCCCTTTCTGCAGAGGCTGTGAGGGTTTTAGCTGTCCTGAAGGCGTGCCTTTCCCTTTCAGCCCTGCCACACCTGCCCCACTTCCTTTCAGAGCAAGCCTACTCCTGGCATAGTGATCCGAGAGCTCAGCAGCTTGCTGTGCTGTTTTTGGATCTCTGTCCTCTAGCCAGGTTTTCAACTCTGTTGGGCAAGCCCAAAAGAACTGTTTTAGCAGCATAACTTCCTTGGTTTGCTTCCAACCCTCCCACCAACATTTTAAAGCAGCAGTACTACTAAATCAGGAAGTGACCAATCAAAATTCTGTTTTTCAGCTGTAAGCATGCGGCCAAAGTTCCAGTTTCCATACCAGTAAATATTTTTTGCCAGTCGTCCTTAGTGTTTTGATATTTGCAATTTATTTGAAGTGTTGTAGCGCTACAACAAATATGGCGGCTGATTAATTTCAGCTGCGCTTTTTCTTCCGGTCGCATCACGTCTTTTGACAACAGCAGAGGAACCCTCTGCTGACTATTCCTGATGTCCCTGCAAGTCATTCAAATGTGCAGTTGGCAGTGGAGGGGGTTCCAGTGCAACATGCTGGGTGGCAGAAATGTAAACAAAAGCAGAGAATAACTGAGCAAATTACTCGGCGATAGTACAATGCCGACGAGAAAGAGTACCAGGTATATGATTAGCAGGGCACAGGGAATAAACTGACAAAAAAGCGCAATTTTTTTTTCGAAGTACTGCTGCTTTAAAAACTGACACTGCTTTGTGGAAAGTTCCTCAAAGCTCATGTCAGGGTTTTTCAGAGTTTACGAAATTTAACCCTGTAAGCCTCAGGAGTCAGTTCATACTTTTTAAGCAAAGCAGCTTTAAGTTTCTCATAATTGCTACTGTTCTGATTGTCCATTTGGCCTAGTGCTTCACTCCCTTTACCAGTAAGTAGCGGGATAGCTGGAAGCTCCAGGACTCCATTGGTACCATGGCCAGGATACAGACCTTTTCAAACTAATTCAAAAATGCATCCATGTCCTCCCCCTCTTTAAATTCAGATATTAATTTTGAATTTAACTTATATCCTAGCCCTGGAGTTTCAGGTTTACCCACCGCCACTTACCTCCTTTGGCGCTGGTCGTTGGATTCTTAGCTTCTCCAGTTCAAACTTCCCCTGTCACTGTTTTTCTTCCTTCTCAGCCTCTCTCTCTCTGAAGCTGTTTTTCCTTTTCCTCTGCCTCTCTCTGAAGCTGCTTTTCTTTTTCCTGCATCTCTAGTTCAGACCTCTTCTGCTCAAACTCCCTCTGCTGCTAGGCTTTGAATTTCCTCTGCTCAAATTCCAGCTCCAATTTCCTCAACTCCAGCTGTAGCCTGATCCCTTCTAGCTCCAGCTCTGTGATGACCTTCCCCTGCTGCTGTGACTCTGGGTTCCCTCTGATCTTGCTGTCCTTCTCCCTGGGACTAGACTCTGCAATGGACCCTGGCACCCTCACGCCCAGGCTCTGGCCCTTTTCAGTCATTTGCTGTGACTCAAGGTTCAGGACAACTGCTTGCTCTTCGGCTTCCACAAGAGCCTCCATGAGGTTCTTTTTGGTTTGCTCATACTGGACCCCTCTTTCCTTACGCAACTGTCTTTGGTAGTCTGCAGTGTATTCACTATAGTTGGAAGCCATTTTCTTCCCTAACTACTACTACACTAGCTTACAACCACAAAAAAGAAAACTGGTAGGGAACATTACACTGTAACCAAATATTTTTTTTCCAAATCTCTGCCTTGATTGTGTGTGGATGGTTTTCAGTTTATCAATCTGATACAATAGCCTCAAATCTAACTGTTATGCCTGTACCACCAATATCTCTCGAATCACAACACTACCAGACCTCTTGGATCCCACTGCTGCATACCAGATCTATCAGATCTCACTCCTGGAGGTCAGGTCCACTGAGCTCACAGTGCCCACCCCTAAGTGCAATCCACGACAGGGAGGGGGAAAACAGGGATACCCTCCCCGTGTCCTTCTATAGAGCTTGCTGAGTTAACAACTGAACACTCCACGAAGTCTCAGGGTCCTCTCTTTACTCTGGATCAGGGTACAATACTAGACTCGAATCTTGTGGCCAAATATGAACCCTTCTTGGCTGTTACACAAAGGGGGAAGATCCAGGCATCACACACTCTTTGGAGTAGCTGTGTGACCCTGATTTTGTCTTCTCCCACAGGACATGCAATAACCTGGCTCAAGTCCCCACAGACTCTTTCCTGAAATTTCCGTATTCTCCCTATCATTATTCAGATTTCCCTTACAGATCCTTGCTCGACTGGTTGCTAATGGTGGAACCCTTTAGCAATAAAAGTTTGAACACAGATTACTAATAACTGTCCCACAATTCACATACAACATGAAAAAAATCTTGCTCAGGCAGGTTTTCTTTAAAAAAAGAACAACATTTTGTTTACTAAATACTTAAATAACTAGATACATTTACAACTAAAAGGTTTTATCAATTTGGTCACAGAATAACACAAATAAAAGTGGATATGTACAAAAAAAAACCCCACACTATAACAGTTATCTAAAGTTCTACCTTAAATTCATAGCAAAATGAAGTCCTGAAGGATAAGTGTTTTTTCAAAGGTTTCAGTTTCCTTTGTAGCAGTCTTGCTTCTTGTGTCAGAATAGTGTCCTTTGAAGATGCTCAGCAGAATTAGAGAGAGAGAGAGAGAGAGAGAGAGAGAGAGAGAGAGCTGCTGGTTGAGCTCCTTAAATAGTCTGCCAAAATCCATGGTTTATTCCTCACTTTTTGGCCACTTTTAAGCCTGTAGATATCACTCTTGCACATTCCCAAAATCTTAGGGAGTTATGAATTACCACTTTTTTGGCACATTAATAATATTTTCCGAATTTGTGCCTTTGATATCTCCCCGGCTTACAACATAACACTTGTAAGGCAATTCACACCAGTCTGTCAGGCATGGCTATTTCCCAAATCCTGTTTCCTGAAGCATCCTGGGTTTTCAAGTGACAATTTTTATTACAGATAATAGATTTAGAACCTCTGTGTTAGTTAGCCAGGAAGACTCTTTTGAAATGCAATGTCCAGCTTCCCAGGGAAAACCACTTTCTCTTAGGTCACAGGGAATTGCAGACATCTGAAAAAAAAAAAAAAAAATCCATTCCCTGGTTCCACGTGACCTTTTTATGCATTTTCCTTGTGGCATTTTAAACATACATAAAATATAACAGAATATAGCACCATATATCTGTACATCTGACTGGCAGTGGCATGGCTCACCATACACGTCACTATACATATACAGCCAGCAGTAAACATTAAATCTTAAACCTTCCACATCCAGACTTTTTACATAAGTCATAAATAGACTTATACGTGGAGCTGACAGGATGAGCAGATATATCTTAAGTGCAGATTTTGCCATACAAAATACATTACTTTATTTCCAGGGAACAACAGTTTTTTTTTTTTCAATTTTACTTTCTGTTTGATCATGGCTATTTGTATTTTGCTAGAAGAGTGGCTTTTGAGGGGTGTGACACTGTCAGTTCAGTGTGGAGCAGTCTGCAAGGGGCTTGTCAGTGTCATACCAATCATCAGACAGGCTGATCATGACAGTATTCTGGCTGGTGGCTTGCTGGGCAGAAACTACATGTATTTTAAAGGAAAGGGACGACCCAATCGTAGATTGACTCTTTTGTTTGATCTATGTCACTAGTAAGCATAGCTGACCTAGCAGGATCAGCCTGCTGAGGAATTACACTCTGTAACAAAGAAAACCGTCCGTCGATGCCTGCTGCTGCCCTGCCTTTACTGTCCCCCCACCTGACCTTCCCACTCAGCATCACCCTCCCCCCACAAACATAACACCAACACTGGGGGTGCCCAATCTCCCAGTGTTGCCTCCTGAAATAAAGGAAACCACCCCTCAATATTTTCTTTTAATAGACCCTGCAAAAGAGAAAAACATTCATTGATGTCTACTGCAGCCACCGCTGTAACTGCCATCCCCTCCCCAAGTCTAACACAAACATAACACTGACACTGGGAGTGCTGAATTCCCCCCAGTGTCACCACCGGAAATAAAGGAAACCATCCCTCAACATTTTTTTTTTAAAATGGACCCTGCAAAAGACAAAACCGTCCATCGGTGTCTGTTGCAGCCGCTGCCATAACTGCCATCCACCCAGGCCCGACACAAACATAACACCTATACTGGGGGTGTCCAATCCCCCAGTGTTTCCACCTGAAATAAAGAAACCTGTCCCTTGTTGTTATTTTTAAAAAAAAACTGTGAAAAAGAAAACCATCCATCGATGTCTGTTGGCGCAGTTAGTCCCCCCACCTGACTCTCCCACTCAGCACCCACCACCCCACACCCACCCAAGCCATTACTTACCCACTGGGGATACAACGCTGCAATCCTTTCTGAACCACAGGTGCGTCTTCACTCTTGAAAGCTGGGATGCAAACTGAAGAAATCATGTATGCGGTTCAATGTATTTCAATGGGGTTTTGAACTATGTGGCATAACTTGGCTATTTTTGAAATGTTTGGCCCCAAATTGCCAACGTTCCTTTTTTGGGACCCCCCCTCTGAACAATGGCAGTGAAATTAGGTGAATCTGCCCCAAAAGGTGATTTCATGGTCACTGCATAAAATCACCTTCCGGGTAGGAGTTGAACATTTTCTCTGCCCTTACAAACATATGAACCTGCCAGCAGATAAAGGCCATATAGTCTATCGAGTCTGCTCGAATGTGCAGCTAGCCGCCCTTATACTGCAGCTGCCCCTCCCTCCCTTCCTTCCCCTCCAGTGACCCCCCTTACCCTGGCCCATCCTCTGTTGAAGCAGCCCACTGTATTACAGGATACAACCTCCTCTGGTAATGTGTTCCAACCTTGTTCATGAGGTAGGTTCAGAAGAAGGCTATGTTGAAAATCTGGAGTAAAAATATTACAGTTATGAGCTGACACTGAAATTTATGAATGCAGACTCGTAAGTCTGGTAATTTTGAATATTTTGACCCCAAATTTTTAACATAGCCTTTTCTTCACAGCACCTTATGAATGGGACAGCTGTCATTTTTCAAATCCTGGCCAAAATGTGTTTTCACACATGTGGCATGAAATCACCTTTTGGGCAGGGTTTGAAAATGTTCTCCACCCTTGTTCATGAGGTGGGCTCATAAGAAGGGCATGTAGGGTCATAAAAAGGCTATGTTGAAAATTTGGGTTAAAAATATGAGAAAACAACAAAGTTATGAGTCTACGTTGCAATTTTTCAACACGTGTAACTGTGGTAATTTTCAATATTTTGACCCCAGCTTTTCAACACAGCCATTTTTTCACGCCACTTCATGAATGTGACAGCTGTCATTTCTCAAATCCTACCCAAAATGTGTTTTGACACTTGTGGTGCAAAATGACGTTTCAGACTTTGTTTTAAAAATGACACCTGTTATGCTCAGAAGGAGTGGGCATAAAGGCCCGGATATTCAAACTGCGCCAGGCTGTGGCGCAGGGGAGTGGCCTGGGCCATATTCAACGGAGCTGTGCTATGGCACAGCAGCTTTGAATATCGCACCCTGGCCACCCCCACTGTGCTTGGCGCAGTGACACTGCACCAGCGCAAGTGGCCAGAGTGGAGCATGGAGATGCGCTGGTGCAAGTGCCATTGCGCCATGCACAGCACCTGTGCTATTCAAACCGGAACATGCAAATGGGGGCCATAATTGATGCAAGGTGCACGGCGGGCATTTGCATCTCATTAGGGCCCCATTTGCATGCCATTAGCATGCAGGTGCTCCGATCCCTGACGACTTGCGCCTGGCACCCTGCCAGGCAGCAGCCATCGGGAACCGACGCCCCCTGCAGCTCGATTGTGGGCATTCCTGTAATATAAGCGAAAAACCATCCAATATCCCTGGTGGTCCAGTGGACCCCTATGTGCCCGATCTCGGGCATCAGTACAGTCCCCCCCGCCAAGTCTAATATCTCTGGTGGTCCAGTGGACCGCACTGAGCCCGATCGGGGCATCAGTACCTCATCAAGACCCTCACTACCCTGGTGGTCAAGGGTACTCTCCACCCCACCCGCCCACTGAGCCCCACTACCCAGCTCCCCCGTCAGCTGGCAGCACCCCACCGGCCTGCCGCCCCACCGCCCGCCAACTGACAGCTCGGTAGAGATGCTCGATCAGCTCACAGCATGAGCCAATGGGCGCAGTGCCCATACATACTATTAGTCCAGATATGTGAATGAATTATTCACATATCTGGACCGAGTAGTACAGTATGGCTGCATGCCCATTGGCTCATGCCGTGAACCACGGGGTGCAGCCCTCACTGAGCTGTCAGTCGGCGGGCTGCAGGCCGGGGGGATGCTGCCACCCGCTGGCTGACGGGGCGGTGGGGCTCAGTGGGCGGGTGGGGTGGAGGGTACACTAGACCACCAGGGTAGTGGGGGTCTTTGATGAGGTACTGATGCCCGCGATCAAGCTCAGTGCGGTCCACTGGACCACCAGGGATATTGGACTTGGGGGGGTTCAATTACAGATGCCCACGATTGAGCTCAGTGTGGTCCACTGGACCACCAGGGATATTGGACTTGGGGGGGGTTCGAGTACAGATGCCCACCATGGGGCATGGGGAGGCGCCGCCATGTGCGGCAGGAACTCGGGTGGCCACCCACAGGTGGCAGCTGCTGTGTTGTGCCCTGCAATGTGGCAGCTCACCTGTGGGTGGCCATCACTTGTTCCTTTTTTTTGTGGCGTAACTTTGTGTAGGCGCAGGTAGGGGTTGCGCATGCATGACTCTGCACATCCCGGGCTGAATATCGGGCTGTGCAGGTTATGCATGGGCAAGCCCCCCCTACCTATGCCTGCATACATTACTGATGCGCTCCAGCGCATCGGGATTTGTGCGGCACACTTTTCCCTTTTGAATATCGCACCGGGACGCATCAGTGGGATGTGCATGGCGCAACCCTTTTGAATATCTGGGCCAAAAAGATTATATTGAAAATTTGGGATAAAAATGCGGAAAAACAACTAACCAGCTAAGTTATGAGGAAATTAATTGTTCCAACATTTACTCATAACTTTATCTTCTGCAGATTTTATCCCTTAATATTCAACATATCACTTGTATTACACCAGCTCCTGAACATGGCAGGTGTCATTTCTTAAATCCTTGTGGAAACTTGTTTCCAAAGTCGCACAGCAAAATCATCTTTTGGATAGGATTTTAAAAATTCTACCTGTGTTGATCATAATGTCAGGTCATAAAAAGGCTGTTGGACATTTGGGAGCAAAACGTCGGAGCCCACTGAAAAGTGGATATTGCCTCTCAGCTGCCCTATCCTGGGTAATTACAATCTAACAGTGTGTCAAAGCAGGAAACCACTGAAAATTAAATACTGCATCTCATCTGCTCCATCCTGGGTAAATATTAATAAAAATGTGTACAAGCAACACCCGGTACAACAGCAATACCAGCGGCAAACATTCGGCATTGACAAATGCTTGTTTATGAATGGGGTAACATATTTTCCCACTCCCTTTCCGATAACGTACATACAAACAATAAACGTGCAATTGATTTCCTATTGTTCACTTCTCATTTATGGCTATTTTCCTGTCTACTTGACATTTGACAGCTTTGCCAGCCTTTCCTTTTGTTTACCCAACCTAGTCTCAGGCTACATATACAGTAGCCTTTCTATGCACTATCTTCTCTATATTCAAGGTGTCATTCAAATTTGATCTTGGACTTAACCTTCTTATGTAACTTCACAGCTAGGACATCCCCCAGTCGGGTTAAAATATTTTTTCTCTCTCCCCCAGTTGGCCTCCCTCTTACGAGCACCCCAGCCCAATAACCCTGACATCTGCTGGGCCTTGCCTGCTGGTCATCTTCCCCCAGAGCTTGCCCTTCCCCAGTGGGGTAGGCAGGGTTCCCCAAGTCCCTGCAGCAGAACTGAACTGGTTTTGGTCAGTGTGCCCAACTGGTTGGGTGTGGGACCTCCGGGTGATTGTCATCATCCTGCCACGGGCTTTTTCCTCTGGTTTTCACCCCTGGGAGACGTGATGTGCAATGACGTCATGGTGCACACCACGCACTCCCACACAACGTGCACCGATGTCTCCATGTCTCCCAAACTTTCTTGGCCTGAGCTTTCTTTTCCCCAGCTTTCGCCAGGGGCCAGGCAAGCTTCGGGTTCTGCCTCCCTCCCCCGAGGAGGAGGAGAACAGTTCTATGGATGCTTTATCTTTCTTCCCCCAGTCAACCCTCCAACATCCCGGATTCGCTTGAACCCGGCGTCACAGCAGAAGTTACTGCTGCGCCAGCAGTGGTTGGCTGGTTGGAAAAAATGTGTCATTGTATTGCTTTGCCATAGTGGTATATGTATCTGAGAACTCATATACTTCTGGGTACCATATGGAACCTAACCCTACACGTGTCAGGGCCTTGTCTAACAAATGGAATCACGTTTTACACTGTTCATTAATTTTTGCCTTTTCCCAACCTAATTCAGGAAGCCTGTATTCTTCCATTTTCGTTATCTAAAAAATATTAAAGAAACTGGGACTTCCTCCAAAATGTTGAGCTATTTGAATTATTATACTCTCACTGAAAAGAAAAAATCTAAAGCCCTAGCAGTTTAGAAAAAAAAATCCATTTCCATTAATTGTACTTTGAAGTCATTTATTGAAAAATGACCCTGTTCGAGCCAAGTCCCTAGAGTATTGGTATTTACAGTTGTTTTGTTAAGTTGCCTTGAGCAGATATGAATTAGGGTATTTTGAAGAAGTAGTGCGTGGGAAAAGCAGTTTGCCAGTCTTTGCTGGGCCTTAATCAGACAGGAAGCAGGAAATGATGTCATCAGGTAACAAACAGGAAGCAGTAATTAATAACACAATGAGCGTTCTTTGCTTTGCAATGAAAACGTTGTGAATACAGGGCCCCAGACGGGGAAACCCACTTGATGGAGGGGACAATGGTCACTTTTCTTGCAGTCAGCTTTCAGGTTTAGTTTCTCTCTGAATCAGTACAGTCCTGAAGTCCTGATAAGATAACATCACTGGGGGCATGTCAACATTAAGTGAGCCTTACTGAATGAATTATCCTACCTGTTTCCAAAACAATGCCATGTCAAAGTAGAGTCCCGCTGACTAATGGGCTATACATGCACTGACTGCACTTTCAGATATATTCTTTTGGAGGCCTGCCAAGGCATGGCTGGCAGTAGCAATCCAATCTTCAGCTGGAAACCATGAACCACCCTCCCTGTTATAACAAAAAAAAAATTTAAAGAGGAAGGGAAGTATTGCAGCAGTTATGCTTAAATCCCCTATTCTCTTTTCCTTCTCCTTATGCTCCTCATCTCTGACTTGCCCCATTCTACTGGTCCTATCACCGACATCTTCAGAACTTACTCCACCTCTGTCCACCATGGCTTACTTCCCCCCATTACGGCGTCGTTGAGGTTCCAAAAGCCCCTTCGAAGGTATGGAGTTGACAGAGGAGTGGGCATAGGTCGTCACTGCTGGGCCTATGGGAGGCCGGATTCATCCTATCATTTAGCGTGATTTTCCTTGTTCTTCCCATTCTCCCAAGATGCCAGCTGTAAGGGTGTGGCAAGCAGTGAAGATACCCGCTCTGAGGTGCTGGGCTGGGGATAAGGGTACAGGGTGTACCAAACCCAGAAAAAACATAAGCAGCTCTCAGAAAGGTATCGTGTTATGAGCGAGTTTTATGGAGCTACTCAATAAGAGCGACTCAATAAAACCGCTCATCGGAAGAGCTACTGGTTCAATATAGCGAGAAAGAGGTGAGAGCGACTGTATCCACGTCCCCAGCAGTCGCTCTCACTCTCTTGACCATGATAAAAGGGTTAGTGTGGCCAAGCTTTGGTAAGCTGGCTGTTTGGTGTAGTGGCTAGAGCCACTGCCTGTAATGCTTAAGGACCTGGGTTCAGGTCCTAGGGTGAAACCTGTATTTTCTGCATCCTAGAGTTTTTTTTTTTCTAAGTCTGCCCCCTGGAGTTGAGAATCATTTAGTTGGGGAGTGCAGGGGGCACAGCCCCCCCCGCATAAAAAATGTTTCTCTGGTGCTGTTTTTAAATGTGTGTATTGACCGTTGCTGTTTTCAGTGGTCTATCAGTTTTTGCTCGCGTTTGTGACTTGGGGCAGTTGTTTGGTTGCTCTTATTGGTATGCGATTTAAACAACTCACCCTTATCACGCAAAACCCTCAGAAGTACTGCACTCACCAAAAGTAGAGTGCACCCAAAGATGACACTCACATGTATGGTGCTGCTAGTGGTGTCTTTTATTGCAAAGTCCTTCAAATTAGATCCAAGGTTAAGTTGCAACGGTGCACAAGACAGAACCTTAGTAAATAGTGCTGACCAACAGCCCTGGTGCTTTGCTCGTTACAGGTTTGTCAGGGCACTCCATTGTGAATGTGAGGTTGAGCATGAAGATGTATGCAAGTGTGTGTAGCGTGGCACCACTGGCATCCTCCATCCCTCCAGCAGCGCTGCCAGCGACTCCACCAGTGGTCACCCAGGTGGCACTTGCCTAGTGGTGGCTGTCTCCTTGCCTTCCCCCGACCACCCAGGCTTATTGTTCTCATACCTGGGTTGCTGACATTGTGAGCCATAATCCTTCCACTCTAGTGATTGTCTGGCCCCCTGCTCTCTTTCTAATCAGCTCTGTTTTTGCTTTGTTTGTTTTCTTTTTCTCTCTCTCTCTCTCTTTCTCTCTCTCATCTCTAAAACTAGCTCTGACTATACAGTCCCATTATTGGACCATTACAGGCAAGACCCTCAGAATTCTGTGGCTTCACATCTACAGAAGTAGCTGCAACACTGGGGGCTTGCCACGGAATTTCGGTGTGGCTGCAGAAACCTAGATTGTGTGGTGATTTTCATTTAAATGTAAGACAGGGAAGCAAGGATGCCCACTGGGGTTGCAGGCACTGGTGCGCACATGTCAGGCAGTGTTGGTGTCGAGTGGTCTGTCTTCAGTCATACTGAGGCCCTCAGGGGACAGTGTGTCCCTTTACTGCGAGATGGGTTCTTTAACAATTTTCAGGGTGCAGTGAAAGCATATTTACACTCAGCATGGTGCCTCCACCCGGGGATATTGTGGATATTGACAGAGAGCGCCCCAGAACACTCAGGCACTGAGCCAACTGAGCAAGGGAGCACTAACATTTTAGGCCCTCTCCTCTCCTCTTCAGTCTCTGCCTCAACTCCCTTCCCTTGGCCTGCCCAAGTAAGATCCTCCTCTACGCAGATGACGCTGTGCTCTTCGCCACTGACCCCAACCAAAACACACTCCAGACCACCCTCCAACAAGCTTTTGATAGAACTGAGCATTATTTCACATCATGAAGGCTAGTTCTGAACCTAAAAAAGACCAAAGCTATGATCTTCTCACATCGCCAAAGCAAAGCCAGTGGTGCCCCTCTCGTGATACTGCCTAGCACACTAAACCCCATTGAGCAGGTTTCCTCCTACAAGTATCTGGGCATTACCTTTGATTTGGCACTCTCCTTCCATTCCTATATCAATGCCCTTTCTGCTGCCACCAGTGTAAGGACTGGACTGTTATACCACCATAGTGACTGCCTACCACAAGAGGCCCTTAGATTGGCAATCACCTCCTCTGTCCTGTCGCTAATCGACTATGGGCTGCCCATCTATGCTGCAGCCGACAACACTGCACTTGCAAGAATCCAGCTCTCTATAAACAAGGCCTGCGGGCTAATGCTGGGAGCCCCTAGGTGCACCCATACGTGCCTGCTGTACTCCACCACCAGCTTGCTCAACCTTGAAGAAAGACTCCCCTTCCAAACCTGCCTTCTTGTAAAAAAGACCCTGCTAGGGCTCTCCCCCCTGGGGTCGCCACCTCCCTGCAGCGTGCCTCCCCCTCAGTCTCCACCCACAGCACTGTCAAAACCTCCCTTATTGTCCCCAGTGTAACGACCTCTATGGCCCAGAGATCCTTTTGCTATCGGGCTCTCTCCTGGTTCAATTCCCTCCCAGCCAATATAGCTGACTCCACTAAACTTAGTCCTTTCAAGGTCTCCCTCAGAAGCCATCTGACAAGCACTCGCTGCTGCAACTGCACATAATTCCTCACCTGCCCCTTACCTTCACCCCTAGGCTGGGTCTGCCCTGTCTACTTTTGCTGTTTATACCTGGGGTCTCATGCAACATCTGCTGACTAATGTAATAAAATATCTCTGGTTGCTACCTGACGTGGTACTCGTGTACCTATATTATGACTACTGTGATCTACCTATTACCAAGTGTGTACCACCAGTGAATGCCTGTAACACTGGTTGCTTTTCTAATCTAAGCATTATGTACTGTACTGTTTGTTTGCTGTGATATATTGCTCTCTTGACGAGGTGCCTTTGTAAATGAGTCTATGACTCAAAGGTCTGTAAACCGATGCTCTAATAAATAAATAAACGGTACATGGATCCTGGGGGGAAAATCAGGCAGTAGCACAGTGAAAAGGTTTACTGTCTATTAGCAAAACAGTTTAGATCTTTTTCCCTTTTCAACTCACTGGTCCCTCTCTCCCACCACTAACTTCAGGACACGGCACCACACTTAAAACTAAAGTTACTTGCAAAACCAATGATATATTTACACTGCACTTTGTGCAATACTAGAGAAACAAGTGATTATGCAGTGGGAACCCCAGCCGCTATCCTGGGCCCATAGACGAGTTGTATCAGTAATTAGCACTGTTTTCGACTTCTTTACAAGTCCCAAACTAGCCAGCACAGATACACATTTAGCAGCGAGATGACATATTTACAGTCACACATAGTAACACACACATAGGGATCTGCTCACAGCTGCAAGGATGGGCGGGCCATGGGATGTATTCTACCCATTATAGCACAATACTTTGCTCAGTGCCTTAAGTGGATGTAATACAGGAGGAGTGTGCCCTGCTAAATGAGTCACAGTGCCCAGCTGGGGACACTTGAGCACTGAGGTAGAAACACAGGCAGCCGCACCTAGCCCCTTGACCTTAGGGTTCACACAGCACCATGTGGCCACAGCTAGGAGGCTTACCCGGCTCACCACATCCCATTCCTTGCTCTCTGGATCAGATGTTACAGTGCCACCTTCTGCACTGATTTTCTGTGCACTTTTGCTTTCGTTCCGGTCGGTCTTGGTTCCTCCACCAGGGACATTTACACTTTTTCTTGCTAGAATAATGGGACGATGGTGCAGACACCATCAGGCCCCCTCCTTGAGGGTCAGCCACCAACAGGTCCTGCTTTTCCCTTTCACAGACCTCAAGAGGGATCCGAGCCCAACACAGGAGGGAGGCAGCGCCACCTGGACCAAGAACCCTGCCACTATCCTGAGCCTAAAAGTCCCTCCTATCAACTGCAGCTACAGAAGTGCACCTGTATTTGCCCAGGACCTTGTGGGCTCTGATCTGAAACTTCAGAGTCCTGAACACACAGAACTGAACTGTTCTGACTGGATACACAATATCCATATTTATAACATGGTTAAGAGTGTTCTAGCCACCTGACTGGCTTAAAGACAAGTACAAGAGTATAATTATCAGGCCATAACTGCACTCCAATACTTGTTTAGCATGTACACCAGGTTCGGCTACAGTAGAAATAGATTGCAACTGGAACCATGTGTTTGGCTTCTGCTCATATTTCATACAGAAACAATATTTTCTAATTAAAAATTATTGCAAACAGGGATGTGTAATTACAGTCAATAATCTCACTTTCCTCTTGTATGTTTAAAAGCAGTCAGTGTAAATGCCTCATGCCTAACAACACTCTCAAGGTGTGTGATTATTGACCTATATTTAAACACCTTGGTGTGTTTTAAGTAGTAGCACAAAATGGCAAGAAAAAAATGTAGCAATGTCATTGACTGAAAGGCATCACCAGAACATGCATTAAGTCTCAATATATGTATGGTTAGGTGCTGAATTTCATTTTCCTCCCCAAAAGACCTACTAAGAACCATTTTATAAGTTTAATAAATCCCTCTAGGGTGTGCATTATAGGATTTTGGTGCACTTCCCAGGGGTGTAACGACACTCGGCCTTCAGCCTCATGCCTTACTATACCCCTGGGCATGCATTAATATAGGATAAAGTATTGGTGATGTACAGTATATAATGAGAAGTTTACACACACTGAAGGGTTAGATGCTACATAAACCCAGAGCAGGAAGCTCAAGGGGTTTGTGAAAGCATCTAACCCCGAGGGTGTGTGTAAACTTCGAGTTTAAACACACCACCCCATATTTAATTTTATATAATTGCTGGGTTTCCCTTTTTCACCACAGCAATTATATAAAATAAAAAGCTGTTGCTGTGTGGCTGCCGTTCGGTTTCAGCACGTGGTCCATGATTACCCTTAAGGTTTTTTTTTTTTTTTTTTTACATTTTTTGTATTTCTTTGTTTCACTCGGCTGGCTTAAGTTGTTTTAATTATGCTACATTTTCTGTGTAAAAAAACACTTGCCGCTCAGTCCGAGTAGCAGTTTAGTTTGTGAGGGAAAGATTAGGAAGCCAGCTGTGGAACAGGAAAAGCAACAGCAGGCGTATGAGCAGAGCGAGGGAAACTGTGCGTGTGTTTGCCGTTATAAACACTCCTTTATTATGGGAAATTATGGCACGGTTTCCCTATGGGAAAAAGGGGAACCTAGTTATTATAATTCCATAATACACACCCTGTCATGGCTTGTTACTTACTTAGACATGTGCTGAGGCTGCTTATGACGCACACATGACTACTAACGTGAATGCATATTTTATTGATCACTGCATGTTTTACTGAACCTCTCAAATTTTTGGTCTTGCACCATCATTAACAACAGAAACAAGTCTGAAATGTGAAAGAAAATATTTGGCAAACACTAATATGCAAACAAATGCAAACACCAGAGACACAAACAGAAATATATCAAAAATCAGCCCCACGCATAGCCATAATTTATATCCCTGAAGGCAGGCAAACTGGACAGCGTGGAGACGCGCAGTTGTTTAACAAGTACAGGATGCATCCAGGAAACTTACAAGTTTTTAAAACACTAAGGCCTTTGCAAGCAACAGCACACAAAAGCAGTCAGAAAGATTTTCAGTATAGCGTTGTGGTTTAGGGAACTGAGCTGCAAACTTGGAGACCTGGGTTTGAATCCCACAGCCCCCACCTGCATACTGTGTGACCCCTGAACAAGTCACCTAACTTTCTTGTGCTCCCAGATTGCACCTGGAAACAAGCTTCAGCTTAGTGTGCCTTTCCTGGATAAGCAATTTCTCCTTTCCTGTCTGCTTTAACTGAGAAACATTAACCCCTTATGCTGCTGGGACATTGACTGAAAACCACTTAGTAACCCCCATATTAATAGGGGAGTAAAATTATGATACTTGTTTTCCACAATTTCAAGCTCTATTTTCCCTTCTTTATTTATCCTGAAGCCCCTCCCAATGCTCATTATATATACATATATATATATATATATTTTAACCAGGAGAGAGACACTAAGCAGAAGCTTGTTTACAGGTGCGACCTGGGAGCATAAGAAAGTTAAGTGACTTGCTTAGGGTCACACAGTATGCAAGTGGGGGCTGTGAGATTCAAACCAAGGTCTCCAGGTTTGCAGCTCACAGCCTTAAACCACTGTGCTATACTACCTTCATGCCACCTAGTCTTGCTTCTTATAATCTATAACATCACATGTAAGCAATAAGACACGACAGGGTGGGCAGTGTTGAGCTGTAGCATACTGAGGGTCAGTGCTGCAGGCTGAGGGCCTCATAGCCCTGGCATGTATATCCCAGTACTGCCCACCCTGAAGTGTCTTATTGCTCTTAGAAAATAGTTCAAAAGTAAGATTCATTTTCTTTTTTATATAATAAAAAAATAACTACATGTTAGAAGTAGTTTTTGTACGCCGTGGCTTGGGAGATGAGCACAAGGTGATGGTTGCTATGGAGACCACTTGTCAGTCTGTATCATTTGTGCTTCAGTGAGAGTGATGGGGGTCAGGAGCAGAGACAAAATGCAGTCAGGAGCAGGCTGTCATAAAACATGGAGAAGGCAAGACTAGGTGGCATGGAAGTAATCGCTAGCAGAGAAAGAAATGGGAGGGAGAAAGGTAAGCAGCTGAATGAGTGGACGGGAAATGGTTGTGTTACGGGCGATCCAAAATGGCAGGTATGATGAAATAAAGATCAAAGTGATTTGGAGCATTGATATCATATATAAGATGTTAGGTTGGCACCGGATCTTTTTTTGACAAGGCCCTGCTGGCATATAAAGGTATGGCATTTTCTAAGATATATGTGAGTTGACGGCTGTACAGAAATATTTATTTATTTATTTCAAAAGTTTCACCAGGAAAGACATACTGAACTGCTGACAGCTCATTTCTAGATGCGTCTTGGGGGTAAGGAGATGTGGACGTCATATACAGCAAATACAGTTTATCAAGGGGCATAATAAAAGCAAAAATGATGGCAAATCAGTATAACGGATATGTGTAGCAGATAAAAAAGGGATAAGTTAGGTGAGAGAAGCTACTCTTACAAGTACAGAATAGTGAAAAGGTAATGAGGGAAACAGAATGCCATGGCAAAACGGGGGAGGAGGAAAAGGGTAATGGACAGTTGCAGATGGGAAAAGAAAAGTCATGAAGAAGAGACTTTAAGGAGAAGGTATAAAAGACAGAACGGACTGACGGGGAAGAGAGGACCACAGTTTAGAAAAGTGGTAAGAGAAAGCAAACTGACCAACAGTAGATTTTTGGTTAGAAGGAATAGACAGAAAAGTGCCACAGAAGTGAAGAAATGAAAGAACCTGCCAATGAAGTTTAGGAGCCCAGTCGCAGAACTTGGGGCTGAACTGCCACACAGAACCAAAGTCCCTGATTTTAGGTTTCCAACCACCGGCATTCACCAGTTGTAAACATTCAGTGTCTTTTGCTTCTTTTCTGGATAAAGACATCCAGGACTAGAGTGGCCGTTTTATTTTACAGGTCTTTTACTGAGGTACGTGTCTTTATTTGGGGGGGGGGGGAGTCTGACATACATCGAGCTATATACCTGTCAAATATCCCTGATTGTGCCTTGAACATTTCCTCTGCTTCTCCTTAATTTAGTATTTCTATTACTGGGGTGTAGGGTTAAATCCTAAAATACTGCCAGATAGTGGTGCTAGTGCTAGTGTAATTCTCCTTCGGAAAATGCTTTTCTCACTACGCCAAATGTTGGACAAGCTTCTTGGTCTAATTGCCCATCTTTTAAAGGAAAACTGCACATATCATCAGCTGCTATGTAAACCATCAATTATGGCTTTGGGGTAGAAATGATGTTTGTTCTACCTTTTTCTATAGTTTTTAAGTCCTGTTAATTCCATGCTAGCCATCTTGTACGCACCAGCCGCCTTCCTGTGTTCTCAATATTCTAACGAGTGCTGACAATTAATGCCAGCGGTATGCCGCATTCATTAGCATAACGAGAGTACATGAAGCTAGCTGGTAGACGCAAGATGGCTGCGGGCATCTCTGTTTTTTGGATATTACAGCGCAGCTTTAACAGAAGTGTAAAACTATAGAAAAAAGAAAAAAAAAATTTAGGAGCCCTTATCCAGGGTTTTCACAGCAGCTGGTGAACAGTAGTGCAATCTGTGCAGTCTCCCTTGAAGGAGACCATCACATAACCTCCAAAACCCTACCCCCAAAGGCTAAGCCCCCAGCTAGGCTTTTAGCAATATAACTTTCTTTTTTCACCATCTGCAATATTCTTTATTGTTGAAGTCATGCAGAGCTCCATGAATGTAAACAAAGACACGCTGCTTGCTACCTTTTCGCAGCACTAATGTGCAGGTATGCCACTCATTGCATGCAGATATGCCCTTCTGAAATATTGCAGAGTTGCAAAGCATATCAACATACAGTGAGTGAAGCACTACAAGCAAGCAGCAGGCATCACATCTTTGTTTACTTTCATGAAGCTCAGCATAACTTTGAAAATAAGGAAAATTAGATAGTGGTAATTTTATTTATTATAAATATTATCAAAAGCCCAGTTGGGGCCTAGCCTTTGGGGGGGAGCATATGTGGTGGTCTCCTTTAAGAAGTTATCCTGATTTGAGTCCTTTATTCCTGATTCTTTTTTGTTTAGCCCCTCCCCCCACCCATAGGAATATGTACTCCCTAGAAGAAAGGAGCGAAAGGGGGGATATAGTACCTCACAGATATAAACAAGGTACAGTGCAACTGGGTTTCTATATGTCAGTGAGACAGCAGAGGATGTGGCCACTGAGTGTAGGAAATTCCTCAATTTTTGACCTTGATTAACAAGTAGTATGCCCAACAGGAACATGGATACAGCGAGGTTAGCAAGGGAGAGAGGATGGAAGAGAGCAAAATGTTAGCACCATGAAGTGTGCACCTTGTCAGAGGGAAGGAACAGGAAGGCAGGAATAAGAACCAACAAGCGAAGGATGCCTTGCGACTCAGTGGAAGTGCATTCTGCTCCCATGTGGATGAAATGGATTTGAGACAGAATTCGGGGATCCGCAGTTATAGTAGGTGGCCATGGCTGAGAAGAACTGGGCATCACAACCCATCAAAAGGGGCACCACAGCATGGTGCCGTAATGGCCTCTCAAGGTGGGCCAGCAGCCCTCTCCCTTGGGAAGGGGTACCGTGATATCACAATTAATGACGTACTTATTACAGTGCAAGAGGCTCACCAGAGGTGCACAGTATTTGGCTGGGAGATAGGTGAGGTCGGGAGGGACAGATGAACACAACACTGATCCATCACCCTGAGTTTGCAGAGCAGGAAATGCCCTCCGTACCATCCATATGATGGGGCTGTACACTCAGGTCCACTGCTATGACACCTATCCCCCAGACAGACAGAAAGTGAGTCCAAGGGGAGGGCATGCCCTGTCGTGAACAGCCTCACCCAGAGGGGCAAATCATGGAACAAAATGGGACTGGTGAATGGTATTTGGACTGTGTGGTCGCTGCCCTGAGGCAGATGTGCCGGGGGCCAAAAATAGCGTAAAATAAATCGGCAAGTTGTAGTTGTGAAGAGCACTACGCTTAGGCAAAGCATGTCATTGTGACCCTAACTGTTCCCCAATTTGTTGCCTCCAGCAGGGTGCCCAGATTAAGGGAATGTCACATCATGGATGGATAAACTAAGAGATCAAGTTGAAAAGATTAGATAAGGGCATGAAATCACTCCCTCTGCAGTCCTCAGTTCCCACCCATCCACCATATTAGGGTGTGCAGGAAAAAGGAGCAAAACTACCTTTGCTTCACAGCTCTTTCACCCAAAGATCTCCACAAGGCACTCTTATAACCATAATGGATGAGGGAAGCAATCGGAGTGCTCCTTTCCCCTGCAAGTGAGAAACTCTTATTCTGTGAAGAGTGTCTCACGCACAGCTGCCCTGGGAACAAGCACATTTGGGGAAGGTATTTAAAAATATATATATATATATATATATATATAGAGAGAATAATGGATGAGGGTAGCAGGAGACTTAATTACACTGAGGTGTGGATGTTACATAAAACCCTGAGGCAAGCCCGAGGGGTTTATCAAAGCATCCCACCTAGGTTGTGAATTAAATTCTCATATGCACACACTTCCCCATCTGTTATTTTATATAATTTGCTGGTGACCAATTTTTGCAAATCAGTGCTGTGATCTCCTCCTCCAACAGTCTCTGTCCCCCACACACACACACTCTCTCTCTCCACACACACATACACTCACTTCACTCTTCCACACACACACACACACACACACACACACACTCATTCTCACACACACACACACACACTCTCTCTCTCCACACACACACACACTCACTTACTCTCCACACACACACACACACACACACACACACACACACACACTCACCATTCTCTCACACACACACACACACACACTCTCTCTCACACACACACACACTCACTTCACTTTCCTCACACACACACACACACACACACACACACACACACACTCACTCATTCTTCACACACACACACACACACACTCTCTCCACACACACACACACACTCACTTCTCTCTCCACACACACACACACACACACACACACACACACTCACTCATTCTCTCCACACACACACACACACACTCTCTCTCCACACACACACACACTCACTTCACTCCTCTCCACACACACACACACACACACACACACACACACTCACTCATTCTCTCCACACACACACACTCAATCATTCAGTGGCACCTTTACTCAAGTTCTCTGGGGCACCCAGTAGCAGCTCCCACTCTAAATTCCCAGCTGAGCTGTGCTAAGCTCCACCGTCCCTATGTTTCTTGCCTCACAGCACCCACCTGCTCACTCTGCTCCAAGTTTATTATTTTTTTTTTTTTACAATTTAAAACTAAAATCATGATCGCGATTAGGATCGCGGCTTACCTGTGTCAGGCAGACACAGACTCATTGCAGCCGCTGTTGTTTGTTGCCCAAAGCTAACGAAGCTGCAGGATCAACCAGATACTTAAAAAATGGTAGGGTCACTAAAATACATTAAAAAAATTTGGGAGGTAAGGATTTACCCGTGGGGGCTCCTCACTAAGATATGGAGCAGCCAAGTTTTCGGGAGTGTTAGCCCGCCCACTCACAAAACCGGAGCCAATGAGGGAGTGCTCCCTTTTGATAGATGGAGCGCGTGAATGCCGTAATAACCGACTGGTTATTACGGCAAATATCAACTCAATAAGCCCATTTAAAAAATTGGTCACCAGTAATTATATATGTATTATTGATCAGACTATGTATTATTGATCAGGCTCAATCAATAATATATTAGTACCGTCACCATGACCACTCTTATGGTAGTAACAGTACTGTATATCTGGGCGAGCCAGTGTGAGCTTGAACCAAGCTCGAGCCGAAGACGTGACTCACCTGGGCAGCAGTGCAAAATCTCGAGCTGAGCCACAGCATGCCAAAAATAAACAAACAAACAAAAAATCTGAGGTGGGAAACAGAAATGCCAATCATTTCTACAACCTGACACTCCATTGGTCAGCTTTTCCACTGGCAACAGAATCTAGCATTCAATTGATTAATGAGGAGGTAAATGGGTGTGACACATGGCAAGACATTGAGCAGCTAACATCATCTGTGGAATAGGACACAAATTTCAGTTAGAGTGCAGAGTCTTACTATAGAGTGCAGAGTCTAATAATAGCCTAATTTAAATTGAGGCATCACTGTTTTCAATAATTTTTATATTAAATTAAAATTAATCATCAGAGAAGCAGCCAGAAGATCAATCCATTCAGCTGCTGAGACATGTCAAGAAAGAGACTCCTCCGGCAAAAATCTGATGACTTGGAGGCTGGCAAGTAAATAATTTTGAGATAAATTTAAATTATAAGGAACTGTTTGTACATGTAAACGCAGTTTATTAATTTTTTTTTTCCTTTTGGGAAATTGTGCTGCGTTCCCATTCCTTTCAGCTCACACTTGCTGCCATTTGAAGTGAATGGACTGAGAAATGCCTGTGGGGGCAGGGGGAACAGACAGTTGGGAGGTCCAGACAATTGTTAGTGTGGCTGGTGGAGACCCTTAGAGTTTTGAATGAGCCCAAGGTGGTGGAGTTGACTCTGGTGCAAAAGACAGACAGACATTCTCTTCAGTGCACTGCTCTGTGATAGAGTATGTCTGAAGCTGGGGGCCCTTACATTTTTCCTCCATTGAGGCACTCATTTTGCTACTGCTCGTCTCCAGCTCTCCCCTTTCTCTCCCTCTCACAGTTGTTCCAATTCAGAAGCTGCCTATTTTTTTTTTATTCAAACCCTTCCGTGCTCGCTCCCGCTTGATCAAAAAGAAAAATTGTTTTTTTTTCTTCCAGTCACCAGTCAAAAGAAGTGGAAACTGCCTACTCATTTGCTTCTGGACCTCACTCAAACAATACTTGTAACAATTTAGCCAGACTGAATCCCACTGTATCCCCATTCTGTCCTGCACCCGGACCTCACTCACAGCAAAACACATGCAAAATGTTTCAGCCAGACTGAATCCTGCAGCACTCCCATTCTGCCCTGCTTCTGGACCTCACTCACAAACGCACGCTTTTTTGATTCAAAATAAAATGCAGCCCTGCTTGAAACTTTGCAGCCAGTCCAATCTCATCCCACTCTGTCCTGCTCCACGTGTCCTGTCCTGGATCTGGCAGAAGAGGTCGAAAGGAGACAGATCAGTTGTTTTGCACTTCCCATGCTGCTCCAACTACTGAGACGACTTTATTATTATTATTTTTTTATATTATCGCACAGTTTTTAATGTTTACTGCCATGACAGTACTGACTGAGAGAGTGGAAGGTAACTGTATTTTGCATGAGAAAAGCAGCCCAAGTGAAAGTTGATTGTAGTATAGCTGAGTGCTGAGAGAATAAGCCTTTTAAATAGGCTTCTGTGAAACTAGACCACCGTTTGATGGGGACGAAAGGTTGTGGTTTTCCAATTAAGTGGCTTCTACTGTACTAGACAGTCTCTACTGAGTGCATATTCTCCCCTCCCGCCACCATTTAAAGAAATATAATGATGGTAAGGAAATAAATCTCCAGGATGATCTCTACAATAAATGTAGTGCCTATGTCATCCCAGTGGCTGGAGAATGGGGGTGCATCACTTGCAGCCTGCGGACTCTGCCTTGCCTGAGCTCTAGCTGCTGCTGCTCTCCACACAGTTAATGTGTGTGTGTGTGTGTGTGACAAAAGGTGTAAAACCAGTATTTTCATGTGTGAAGGGCAGAGCAGTTCATTGTGAGGAGACTGCAGCAGGGCGAAGGGCTGAGTGATCCTACCACTAGACCACCTTACCCTTTGGCTCGGCTCCTGATTTGGCTCTAAGAGCCAAGCCAGGCTCTTGGCTCAGCTCTGGCTCAGCTCTTCCTCAAAAATTCGAAGCTTGCCCAGCTGTAAGTAAGAGTGGTCTCTCATTCTTAGGGCATCAGAACCATTCACCTTCCGTTCACGGTTCTCATACTCTAACAATGAGCAAGATCACTCTTACAACCATAAGAGTTGTCTTGGCGGCTATATTAACATACAAAAAGGACACATTAACTCACTTACAGATACAGGCTGCCTATGGTGCAAACTCCCATGAAATCTCTCAAATCCCACGTGTCTTCTCTTGCCCAGTCAGAATCTGAAGCTTCACTTTGGTTTGTTCATGCAGGTGACTATCTTGCAGCTAGCCTCCTTTGATGATCCAAGCTCACTTGTGGTCTCCAGGACGACCTTGAGCTATTAAATATACTGGACATACTCAGACTGCGTCACTGCATCCCGCCCTGTATATCTGTAAAAACTGTATCTGCTGTGTTTAGATTGCACATACTGTTTTGTAACTTCTGTGCTTTTACTGCACACCATTTGGTATTTGGCTAACAACTAGGCTTACTTAGAGTCTGCTGAATGGAATCTGATTTGTCAAGTTCCGTTCTGATTTTCGGGTTTTGGATTTTTGGAATTGAAGTCTGAAAATACTAAATCTTAAACTAATCCCTAAAACCTAATTTTACATAGAAAGATAGGATTTAGGATTCCAAATCCGATTCCCCTTTTGAGGTCCTTTTAGGCTATGGAATCAGAATTTCCTAAAATCCTAAATCCAAAATTTGAAGTTGCCAAGTTTTGAGCACCCCTACTAACAATTGTTTCCTCAGCTCCACCCCTCTCCTCTTTCAAGGGCACTCCTGTAAGCAGGATTTCTGTATATCTCTGTACGTTTACCTGGCAAACAATCTCAGATAAAAATAAGTATAAACATATAGCACTAGCTGGCTCTGTGGCGCTGAGTGGTGGGGCATCACTCTGGCAAGCTGGCAATCCAGGATCGCACCCCGATCCTGGATGGCAGGAGTGGAGGCCGACAGGGAGGGAGGGAGCTAAGAGCATCTGTTTCTGAGTGCAGCTGTAACAGCAGCTCCTGTTGATGGCTCTGCAGAGACATTCTTGGCAGCATGGGTGACCACAGGCTGCCAAACACTGCTGCCCCCAGGATGCTGCCGCAGTTGCATGCAAGGGGGAGGTAGGTGAAGCCCCAGAAAAGAGGAGAAGTAGCTGCTGCAGCTGTGGATGACAGCCTTGAGTGGGCTTCCTATGCTACCCAGGCATGCAGCACACTTTTCCTGCTCCTCCCCCATCCAAGAAACCTGGGCCGTCAGTGCAAAGTGTGCCTGACAGGTCAGTAGCTCCGGTGAGCTCTGATGGGTGATACATGGCAGTAGGTGTCACCTGGCATGGCAGGAGGCCGGCATGAGAACCCAAAGGAGTGAGGCTGTGAAAGCCTGGGAAGGAGCAAAAAAAAAAACATATAACACTGCTTCAAGAGGGGATTGCTGCATTCTACCATTGGAGCTACTGAGTTTGAAGTATTTAAGAACTGCTGTTGGAGTTACATTCTGTAAGTTATGGGGCAACAAAGAGACCCCTGTCTTCATACTGAGCTCCACCCACCCCATTATATGTCAATGGTAATGTTGTCTGAGCAACTATGGGTTACTTCAGAGATAATAGGACCAAACCCCCATGGGAAACCTCACATAATTGCAGGCTCTGATATAAACATATTGCTTAGCGTATCTGTGGAGCATGGATAAAAGCCCCCGCAATCTCCATCTTTCCTCAGTGCATTGCTGAAACAGCCTGTGAAATACATCATCTTTACTTCACTTTGGCTTGTAAGCCTCCTTGTCATTCAGCTGTTGGAACGGTAATTAGTGGTGTCTGGTACAATAAAGGGCTGTCACATTCAATGAGTTTCCTGGCTGGGTGAAACTGCCCAGACTCTACTGACGTGACAAGTTCTGTTTCTTCTCACCACCCTAAATGTTTTCCTCATGATTACCTCATATTTACCACCTTTCACACAGAGATGGTTAGATTCATTGGCACTGCCCGCCTCTCCCTCAGCCACACAGAAGACTCTACCATATGACAAATAGTTCAGGGTGGCAAGCTGACAAACTACTTCTGTAATTTCATTGGCTGTTTGCTGTCTGTATTGTGACTGAGACTACCTCTTTCATGAGGGTGCCACAGAGTGTGGCTGCATGACTAAAGGAACTCATGTGGGCCTGCTCACCAGCCCAGCGGCAAGGCATACGCCTGCAATGCCAACTTCTTGGGTTCGGGAACGAACCCGGGGAGTCAGAGGGTTGGCCAGGAAGAGGAGAATGGAGCATCCAAGGGACTGCTCTCCTCCTCTGGTGGAAGGGACGGGAGAATACTCAGGCATGGTCATCCCCTAGTGGAGATCGGGGGCATGACCATCTGCTGACGCCATCAAGTTGGGGGGCACATTGACATCATGCTTAGGTGCATATGTCATTGCACATCATGCCTGCCAGGTGACATAGTAGCAACAAATTTCATTGCCGCTGCCATTCATGATGCCTCAACTCTCTGTCTTTGCACCGCCCACTGCAGGTCCCAACTTCTGGCTCTGCACCACCCGCCACAGCTCCCAACTGATGATGAAGCCACTACAGTCCATCAGTTCAGCCAGCTCTGTGGCCCTGCCTTGGGAGGGCAAGCCGGGGGCTGTCCCAATAGTTTGCTGCCACTGGGCTCCTGAATGTGTCCTGCAGAGCTGCCCTGCCTGACGGCCCCACCCAGTGGGGCAAGCTTGGAACAATCACCATTTCGGGTGGGTCCTGTGGGTGGGGCGTATCCCAGGTGGGTCAGGGGCTGAGCCTCGGGGCAGAGCAACACACACAAAAACATGAACTCCTGTGGGAGAGTATTCCATCCTTGGAGATTCCAGAGGGTGTCAGCCCACATAGCCACCCTCCCCATTGAAAGAGAGTCTATGGCAAGCACAAATGACTGTTGTGGAGACCGAGGCGACCTCATATACAACACTAGTGGGTGTCTCTCTGCACACACCCCTTCACTTCTACCGCTTCATGCATTCTTCAGCTTTCTTTTAGAGGTGGAGCTGTTGGAGTCAGGCCAGGAGAATGAAGAGAAGCCACAGCTGGCAACTCTATGGCCAGTGGTTAGTGCACGCCTTCCAGTGCCGGTGACCCAGGTTTGGAAGTGGACCCATGAGATAGGTCAGGTGGCCAAGAGGGCTGAGGTAGCATCGCCAGCCATTCAGGGATGACACTGGGTTCTGCTGTTGTAGTGACCCCTCCAGTGGGCCGGGTAGCTTCCCTCCTCTGCAGGGGCATTTACTGTGTGCGTTTGAGGCCTGACAGTTCACTGACCAGTGTCAGTGGGACATGGCCAGGATTAAGCAGATGGGGAGAAAAGCAAAAAAAAAAAGACGTGTTCCTCTACCACTTGTACGACGATGGCCAGGACTGTCAGACCCTGCTCTGTGGCGATTCCCACTGGTCTGACAGTGTGTGTGTGTGTGTGTGTGTGGCATCTGAGGGTGGCTGGAGGATTGCCAGAAAGGACCTGAGAGTCATGAGTAGGTCATGGTCCAGGGGCCAAAAGCTTAATAGCGTAAAAAAAAAAGAGGAGCCACAGCCATCTGCATGCGAAGCCCACTCTTAAAGGAGAACTGTGCTGAATCTGTAGGTAATTCAGAAGCCATTTTAAAAATACTGGCTCCCATTTTGTTATTGCTCCACTTTTACTGGTCTTGTAGTAAACTCACTAGGAATTCTGATTTACACGCTGGTGGTCAGTGCCATTTTAGAACTGTATGATGTTGCTTATATACCCCTTTCAGTTATAGTGTTCTGTAGTAAAACACAGATGTACTGTGGCAATAATCCACAAGGACATAAATGATGCCATGCAGTTCTAAAATGGTTCTTACTATCAGTGTGTACATTGGATACATTCACTGAATGCACTGCAGGACCAGTAAAGATGGGATAGTAATCTTACTGTAAACAGTATTTGATAAACAGCTGCTACAGAAAATGCAGACTTTCGAGTTCTCCTGTAAAAAAAAAAAAGTGTTTTCTAAAATACCACCAGAAGCTTCATCTGGTTGAATTTCAGTTGGTTTGCATCTGTATCCCCCCTCTCCCTGACAAGCCTAAAAATAGGCAGTATTGTCTAGCACTCCATTCCCTGGTCAACAATGAATAAATAAATAAATTAATACATAAATAAATAAAATCGAGCTTATGGAGACTCTTCTCTCGCCCTAGACATACATACTGTAGTGCCGGGCTAAATTAGAGAAAAATCAATTTGTGCACTCTTCAGGAAATCAGGCCAATTCTGTGCAAGTTCAAAAACCAAAACAGGGGGCCGGATATTCAAAAGGGATGCGCCATGCGCAACAGAGATGCACCAGTGCAAGTATGGAAATCGCCATTTAATGGAAATATTCCAGCCAGGGAGGCAGCTCGTTGTACAGTTACAATACTAGGCGCAATAGCAATGGATGCATGCGCCACCATAGGGGGAAGAACCATGAATAACATGCGAAGTGCGATATTCAACAGCATGAGTCATGCGTAATTAGGGAGCTAGAGGAAGTTGTGCAACAGCGGAAATGATGCAAAATAAAAAAGAACAAGAGAGAGGTGCAAGAACACTACAGGGAAGCCACAGGTGGGAGCAAGGTGACAGGAACAAGGCAGAGGGTAGCAGTGAGCAGGACTGGGCAGGAGCAGGACAGGGCACACCTGGAGTTAACCAGGAACAGGAAAGGAGTGGGGAGCCTATGCCACTGTGCAGGAGTGCTAGGGAAGTGCCACAGTGGACTGAGGGCAGTGACAGTAGGCAGGACAGCCACAGCCAAAGGCCGGAAGTGTCCCCGGTGCAGGGGGAGCATCATAAATGGACAGCGAGGGGAACAGGATAACAGCTGCCGGGGGGGAACACCAGCCAGGGACATGGCCAGTGCCACCTTCCAGATGGAGGTGGTAATGAGGGGTGTGAAAAGGCAGGCAGCAGGGGGCGGGGCTGTGGAAGGGCCCGTCGGCAGTACACCCAGAACGGGCGGTACCGAGCCTGCACCACCTTCGAACACTACTCTGACACAGAGATTGTGAGCTGGTACCGCCTGAACCGGGTGATCCTGAGACGGCTCTGTGAGCTGTGCAGTGATGAGATGCAGGCACCCACACAACAGAGCCATGCTCTGTCATTGGAGACAAAGGTGACAGCTGTCATGTGCCTGCTCACCACGGGCACCTTCCAGAGACCAACAGGGGACACAACAGGCATAACCCAGTCGGCCGCGTCACGCCTACTCACACAATTCCTCAGCTCACTGCTACCACATGCTGTGGAGTACATCCATTTCCCCAGCACACAGGCGGAGCGCACAGCACACATACAAGAGTTCCACAGGGTAGCATGTATGCCTGGCGTGCTCGGGGCCATTGACTGCACCCATGTGGCCATCTGCATGCCACCTGTCCCGGACGGTGTGTCCTACATAAATCGGAAGGGGTATGCCAGCATCAACTGCCAGGTGGTGTGTGATGCCAGGGGCGCATAACCAATGCCTGTGCCATGCACCCTGGGTGAGCACATGATGCCTTCATCTGGCACCAGTCCGCACTGTGCCACAGGTTTGAGAGTGGGGACATCCCCACTGGCCACCTAGTGGGTGAGTATGCATATCACACAGGATGACATGAGCAGTCATGGGGGGGTGCATAGTCAGAGATGCCATGGGTACCGGCCTTGACGGCCCATGGCAAAGCGATGCAGACCACCATACTAATGTCCACCCTCTACACACAGGTGACAGTGGCTACCCACTCTGTCCCTGGCTGCTCAAACCATACCAGCGCCCCATGACCCTATCGCAGCTACAGTACAATGAGGCACATGCCACAACATGGAATGTCATCAAGTGGGTGTTCGGGATGCTGAAGGCACGTTTCTGGTGCCTGGACACGTCTGGTGGTGCCCTACAGTACAGTCCCTCGAAGGTCTGTGGGCTATTCCTGGCCTGCTGCATCCTGCACAACATGGCCAATGACTGTGGGATAGCCGTAGAGGTCGAAGAGGGGGACAGCGGTGAGGACGATGAGGACGCTGGTCCAGACGGTGATGGGCAGCCACCCCATAGGTGAAGGGACCCTCGCCTGATCCGGATGTCACAGCTGCACCGGGACACCATCACAGAAGAGCACTTTGGCCAACACAGGTAGGTCACGGGGCCATGTGCAACCACCAATGGCAAGGACACAGTCCACAGACAGGCAGGGAAGAACCCCAGGGGTGGATGTCAGCAAGGGAATGGGTCTGAGTGTGGCACCGCACACGCCGTCAGGGATGGGTAGTGCCAAACACGACACATGCACACACACACACACACACACATGCACACACACACACACACACACATGCATATGGAGGGTAGATGGCACGCCAACCCCAAATGCAACCCCTACCCCCACACAGGTCCACACATGACCATGCCCAGTGGCCATCACTGTGCGTGCCTCAGACGCTGGGCACCATTGCACACTGCTGGACAGCACAACGCAGGCATCATCATCATGCACATGCCACAGTGGCTAGCAGCCGGGAGGGTGCACACAGGGACCATGTGTGTGCAGGGCTGGGTACCCCACCCATGTGTCGCATGATACACACCACACTGCACACAGGGCAGCGGCAGACACTGGCCATGGTGGGAGACAGGTCAATCATGTGGCACAGTGCCATGGCCACCACGGATGCGTGGACAGCCCCATCGAGACCTGCCAGCTGTGCCAGGCTGACCATTGGCCTCATGGGGTGGCACCAACGATCCCCAGGGGTGACACTGCGGGAACATGACCGTGTTTGCGCAGGGGTCTGCAGCTCACTGAACATGCCTGTGCCAGGCATGCTCGGTATGCCCACAGCCAAACCCAGTGTCGACATAGCAGGTGTTGCACAGCACCGGGAACGGGGGTGGACATGACACTGCGCGGTGTCTGCGGTGCATGGGCACCGAACTGAGTGCCCAATGTGGCCATGACAGCTGTGAATGCATGTGTCTGCCTGTCAATGGCAGCGGTCACATCCTCCCGCTGCCGGGCCATCTCTGCCAGGAGCAGACCATGGTCTCTGCTGCGCTGCTCCTCTGCCTGGCATAGAACCGCACTGAGTGCATCCACCACGGTCACAAGCCACAACTGCTGATCCACTGAAGCCTGGAGTAGGCGGCTGTGCTCATTGAAGAGGTCATCTGCTGGTTCGGCATGCTGTCCCTCGTGGTATTCCTGGCCCTGCTGGGCAGCACCCCTTGACGATGGGCGCTGCACACCAGAGCCATGCCGGGGCACGTCCACACGTGGTGCACTGCCACCGCCCCCCGACACAGTCCCCCCGTCACCACTGGCTGACTGCTGGCACTGCCCCTCTGGCTGCTGATCACCAGGGCTCACTGATGCTGCTGCAGCGGCCGCAACAGCCCCACCGGCCTGGATGCACACCAGTGCTGCCCTACTGGGGCATACAGGCACAGGCTGGGACTGTGTTGTCACACAGGCCTCCACGGTGGCACCACCCATGGCTACGCCCATGCCGTTTCCTGCTGTGGGACCATCCTGCGTCCCACACGTATCATTGTCCGGGATGTGTGATCCATCATTATCGATGCCGGATCCGGCACCAGTCCATGTCCCAGCATGCTGGAGTCCGTGGGCGTTGTCACGCTGGGACACAGACAGGGCCTCGTCCGCACCCGCACCACCATCATCAGTCCAGACAGACAGGCAGGTATGCAGTGGTCCTGTCCCTCGGGCACCTGTGGAGGTGGATGGGTGTTCCTCCATGTCCAGGGCATCACCCTTGGTGGACACACCCACCACAGCTGACCCATGTAGACGCTCAGCAGCTGTAAGGGAACACAGTAGCATTAATGTCTCCGCCCTACCCTGTGGCATTCCCCCCACCACCCACACAGTGATAGCACAGGACCTACCATGCAGTGATGGGCTGCCACCCATCTGGAAGCCACCACCAGGAATGCCCTCTATGGCACAACGATGCATGCTGCTGGCCACTCGCTCCTCCTGTGGCATCAGGTGTGGCACATCTGGCTGTCCACCACCGGTGGCAGCACGTGCTGCCCTGATGGCAGCCACCTTATCCTTTATCCTTCTCCTGTCCATGCCAACCTCCTTTTTACACTCCTGCACGGACCGCTGGTGGCTGCCATGCTGGTTCACGGCACGCTCAACCTCACCCCATGCCGCAGCACGTGCCTGTGGTGTTCCACGCTGTCCGCTGAGCAGTGGTTCCCTGTTGAGATAGGCCTCAAACTGGGCATCTGATTCAGCCCGGGTGAAGTTGGGCCTCCTCCTTCTCCCCCGTCCCTGTTCCTCCTCATCCTCTCGTTCGGTCATGATAGAGCCTGGGGGAATGACAGGTGTTACCTTTGAATGTGCAGTCCCATGCATCTCTCACACACCACAGTCCACACATCCATACAGCATGCAACCCACCACAATAGACTGCAATGCCAAACTATGTCCTGTGCATCCCCATGGCGCATTTATATAGCGCAACGCATGCAAATGAGGCGAGACGCAACTTTAAGTGGATGCTAATGCAGTGGTTTCACCATGGAATTGCTGATGAGCTGATCTGCATATGCTGGCTGAATATCGCGCTGTTGCACTTTGTGCAATGTTGTTGAGTGTGCTCAGGCAATGGCGCAGCTCTGTGATGTGCATGCTTGGGTGCTGACGCTGACGCCGATGCCTGCCGTGTTGATGATGTGCTGTGCGCAGGAGGCAGTGCAGGGCATTGCTACCACTGTGCCAGAGGCACTAGTGCACTGTTCTCGCATGTGGCGCTCGTGCCGTAGTGCACCGTAGGCGTCATGGAGCCACAGTGCGGTAGGCCACTGCAGGGTGTCACACACAGGCACCCTACCGCGCTACATGCAGGGAGTCCCAATAGTGCTGTGGCAGTCTGTGCCTGACAGACCCTTGACCCTGCGGTCGACCTTTGGCCCCTAGGTGCCATGCGTCCACATGGGTGCACCCCTATCGCGCTGTTCGGTGACAGCGCGATGGGGAATGGCAGCACTGTACCACGCAGCCTCTGCACGTCGGGGACGTGCGCTACAGAGCACCATTTTGTTATCTGGACAGCTTGAGAGATGTCACGCAGGAGAGCCCAACAGTGGAGCGCGGTTGAGCTGGCCAATCTCGTGGCCATTGTTGAGCTCCATGCTGGGGCCCTGTTTGACCAGGAACCACTGAATAGGCCACACAGCGCCATGTGGGAGGAGGTTGCAGAGGGCATGGAGGAGGCCACAGGGATTGCCCGTTCCAGTGAGCAGTGTCACCACTGGTATGGGGACCTCCGGCGGAGGGACCCAGATAGACTGGGGCGTCTACAGGCACGTGCCCGGTGAGGCGCCGTGCCACGGCCAGGTAAGTGCTCCATCCATACACTGGTAGTGTCCATCCATCCGGGTATCAAGGTGTGCATGTTGTCCACCCTGCAGGGAGGTGGGGGCTGTCCAGTGTGGGCAGTGGTGGTGGTGGTGGGGTTGCGGCATGGCTGGGCTGTGCGGGAACGCACACACTGGGAGGGGGGCTTTGTTACTGGTTTGCACTGATGTTCCCCTCTCTGTGTTTACACCCTAGGCCCAGAGGAGCACCGTAGGGTGAGGGAAGCCCAAGCCGAGAGGGAGAGGGCTGGTGCACCACAGCAGGGACGTGGAGGAGGAGCCATGGAACAGCAGCGCACAGCTGGATTGGATGCAGGTGAGTGCCTTTTATCCCCTCACATCTGTGCATGCTGTGTTGCAGGGTTGGCGGTGGGGCATGAGCACCAGCACTTGGTCTCACCACCGTGCACGCCACATGGTACACTCAGCACTGTCCTGTGGCATTGCATGTGTGGGTGGGCATTGCTGGTAGTCCGTGCATGCACTGGGTACATGGCTGTGCCACTTCCTTCGCACCGCATAGCCATGTCACTGTAAGCCAGTAAAAGGTGCGGACATGGGCGTGGTGTGCAGTGGTCCATATGGCTGTGGGTGCCTGGGTAGGTGGGTCTTATGGACACGGTCACTGTGGGTGGTCGCACACCATCACAGGGGCATGGCCCATGGCTGTATGTCATGCACAATGGGTGGGCTGCAGGGGGATGGACAGTCACACGTATTGACTCTGCTCCCTTGTCCTAGGTGGACAACGCTGGACAGTGATCGAGATATGGGTGCAGGAGCTGCTGCAGCTTGCAAGGGCAATTCTCAAAATCCTGCAGAGGATGGAGCAGGATGGGGTCCGGTGCCGCAGTGGACGGAGACGGCACAGGAATGGAGAGCGGGGCAGGCAATAGGCCCTCTATGCCCCCTAGTTGACTTCCTCCACTGGACTCACCCTCACACCCCTTCTTCACGCTCCCATTTGTTCACCCCTGCCCCATGCCCGCCCCACCTGGTTTGTGGCCCTTCCCCCCACCCTTGTATATATTTGTAAATATGTTTGATTGTTGAATTTGTTTAATACATACATTTTGTTATGACAACTGTGGTGGTCTCTGATTTGCAGCAGGCTACAGATGCTTGGCTGCAGTGGTGTGCATGGCATCAGGGGGTGCAGACCTGGGCGTGTGTGTGTGTGTCCGGCAGGGACCCGCCTATGGTGTGGGTGGGGGACTCGGTCACTGTCTGTGGTATGTGTGTTGTTCTCTGTGCACTGGACGCCTGTGTGCAGTGGTCCACAGTGCATGCACTGTGTCCATGGCACTCCTGTCAGACTGTCCATGGCCTGTGCAGCTGACACCCTTGCATGTCTGTGCTATGCATGGTCTGCTGGCATGTCAGTGGTGGCTGTCCATGCTGGCTACCCCCTGTACCCGGCACAATGGGGGATTGCCTCCTGTCACCGGTATGGTGCACGTCTGCCTTGGGTGACACTGTGGCCTCTACTGTTGTTGTCCCCCCCTCCATGCTGTCACTTGTGTCTGTTGCAGGGAATGTGCTCCAATATCTGTCACTTGGGCTCCAGCCGCATGCTGGTGGTGGACGGATTCATGGTGCATTCGCAGGGTGGCTGGTACACCTGTGCCATGGAGGGGTGCTGGCCGTGGGTACACGGCTGCTGTGGCCGCATGCCAGCGGGTTTTTTGGCCCGCTATTGTGTCCCTGTGTTGGGGTGCCCTTCAGTATGGGTGGGTGTTTGTCCGTGCCCTGTGTTGCATCCTGTGTGGCGCATGCTTCCGTGCACCACTGTGGGCATCTGTGCAGGCTGTTGGGGCCAGTGCTGGGACAGGGCGTGTGCTTGAGTGGGTGTGTGGGGTGCTGTCCTGCTGGTGGTGGGGTCCAGGGCAGGCCCTGTCACATGCGGGGTACCTCGGGTGCCGACGCAGGGTCAGTCTCTCAGCTGTGCCTCGGGGGGGGCCATGCAGGGTGGCACTGTGTCTGCAGTTTTTGCGTCAGTGGCTGCTGCTGCCCACTGCAGGGTGCTCACAGTGGGGCTGCCTTGCATGGCTCCATGGTGCACAGGGTTGCATTGTCACAGTGGGGGTGGTGCCATGCATAAGGAGACATGCACTGTTGGGTGCTGCTCCTGGGCAGGTTGTCTGGGGATTGCTGTGCAGGGTGTGCTCTGCATTGGTGGGATGGTGTAGCACAGGGTGGCCGGACCTCCTTGTGTTCCAGTCACAGCTTGCCAGGGGGTGTGCTGGGGCACCATGCCCCGGCTGTGGAATTGTTGCTGGTGTCCATGGGCTGGCGGTTCTTCCAATTCACCTCAGGTTGTGCGGTTCATGGGGGTGCTGTCTGGTCTGCTGCATGCTCCTCTGCCCATGTCTTCCATGGGTGGTGCATCCTATCCCTGCGCATCCCTGGTAGTGCTGATGCGATGTTACCCTGCTCCACTGCGTATCCCTGGTTGTGCTAACGCGCATCAGACCTGCGCCACTACGCACCCCTGGTTGCGCATGGTGCAGTTGGTGTGATATTCAGTTGTATTGTGCAAGCACATCTTGACCAGCGCTGTGTTTGAATATCGCACGTGTTGCGCATGGGCGCACTGCACTTGCGCCTGCTCCTGCTATTGCGCTACTTTGTGGCTCAGTTTGAATATCTGGGCCAGGGTGTTTAAAATTGAGAATTTTGGTTGAAAGTACGCCTTTTTAAAAAAAATTATATTGTAAAAAATGCGCAGTTTGGAAAAAGTGGTGCTGTTTTGCTGAAATTGTGCATTGTTACAAATTCACATTTTGGCACAATTTTGCAAAGATGTGTGACTTAAAAATTGGCAAATTCACAAGCGTAATCAAAATGTTTCCCAGCACTGAAATACAGAAGGGATTTTGAATTCTTTTTCTAAGTTCCAAGTTCTAGAACCATGGCAACTGCTTCTGTTCCAGTCCTTTTTGTTTTCTTCAAATTTTTTATACTTTTATCTCCAAGGCACTGGCTCCATCAACTCTACCAGATGCCCAGCCCTGTCATCCACCTCCCCAGAACTTACCTGATTCAGAGTCACACCCTGGATTGCCCCCCAGGGCAGGGCTGTTAGGAGGGAGCACTTCCTCCTGTCGGATTACAGGATATGGCTCTGGTGGTGCCATGGTTTAGTGGTGTGGAACCCGTGGCATGAGGCAGGAGGCATCCTACTTGTCCCAAGTTTCCCATTTTCTCACTGGGAGGTGGAACATGCAATGATGTCAGGTGCATGTATGCAGATATCTGCCCCACCTCCAGCAACTGCATGCACCAGCTGTCGGACCCCTGTCCTCCACCAGGGGTTGGGAAAATGCCAGGAACTTCCACACCCTCCCCTCCAGAGGAGGAGGAGAGCAGTCCATGGGATGCTCTATCCTCCTCCCCCCAGCTGGATCTCCAATGTGAAGGCTTGCTCCAGAACCAAGGTTGTTGGCTCTGCGAGTGGTAGCGCTACCGCCTGTTCCAGTCGTTTACATGACTGATATCTCACCCTAACTCTCAGCTGAATTGTGATCTTTGGCATGGAGGTGAGGGAACATGCCGTGTAAGGCATCATCACTCCAGGGTGTAATACTTTATTAGGTAGGTCTTGCAGAAGTGCAATTATAATAAATAACTGAGATGAGCAAGTCAAACAAATGGCTGCAGCAAACAGACGAAGAAGCAGTGATAGCCAGTAACAGGAGGTGTAGGCACAAATAAAAGCCAAAAAACAGATGAGGAGCCCAGAGTTGAGAAGCAGGACACAGAATCCAGAGTGAATGGCTGTGAAGAGAGTGGGATGTTTGGAGCCTAAGCAGCAACATCCACAGGAAAAGGAAGGAAGGAAGATACGGAATCCAGATGGTAACAACTGCAACTGAACCCAGTGCAGGCACCGGCTGAATAGGCTAGAAATTGACAGTGGACCCAGAGTTGTCACTTGCCGTTCAGGTGTCCTGAGCCCTGAGGCCAGGATGTCAGGTGCTGATTGGCCAGGTCTGGGCCAGGTGTCTACTCAGATGCCTCCTGTCTCAGGGAGTAGAGCTGTGCTGGATTGCCAAATTTTGCATTCTCCTGAAATTCCATAGAAGTTTGGAAATTCTAAATAATTGTGCAGAATTCCAAAATTCAGGAAGTGTAATGTTTTTTGAACTGCAGATTACATAAATAGTGAAACAGTATGCAGTGAACTGTCTGTCAGTGTCAGTGGCTCAGCAGGTAGCACACTTGCCTCTGAGGCCAGGAGATCAGAAGGCTGTGGGTTCTATTCCTACACCAGACACTTGGGTTAATATCCCAATACTGATACTGTAGTGCAGCATGGTGGGGGCTGCACTCCTGAGGTGCCATCTTTCAGATGAGATGTTAAACCAAGGCCCTATCTGCTTGTTCAGGTGGATGTTACAGATCCCATGGCACTTCTCGAAAAAATTAGGGGAAATTTTTATTAGAAACAGAAACTAAATATAACACCACAAAAGAAAACATATACTGTATATGCATACAGATAATATCCACAATTCCCATCACCATAAAAACCCAAACCCACAACCAACCAAAACCACAACCTCCTCCTAAAAATCAAAAAGGAAAAAAAGAAAACAGAAAAAGAAAAACTTATATACAGTTTTGTCAACAACATCTGAAAACATCTGTAAATAAACAGGTGTTGCAGCCATTGAAACAGCCCAAATTTGAAATTTACAAAAAGAAAAAGCAAGTTCTGAAAGATTTATACAATACTGCATATAACAGAAATACAGAATTCAGACTTCCTGGCATGATAATATATTACCTATAGCTATCCTATTATGTAATAGGGGCATTGGAGTCTGTAATTCAAGGTATGCCGTGCCACTTATTCAGCCAAATACCTTCCTGTAAAGACTTTCTTTGCTGCATATTAGCACTAAATCTTTAGTTATTTTCCCCAAAAGCTCAGGGTGTGATGTCTGCTTTTGCTGTAGAGTGAACATGCAGCGTGCATTCCATACCTGCCACTTACACACAGTAAAAATTACCTCCACTGTCTCACCATCCCATACTTGCCATGGTCCTGAAACTTGTCCAAACAAAAGGTTTTCCAGTGAGATCAAAGCAAAAACTGGGGCCTTCCATGCTTTGGCTAAAAAAATCCTAAAATCCAGTAATGAAAGAGCATTGAAAAAAAAGGTGCTCCTCTGTTTCAATCTGGGAAATATAGTCCAGTCTACTACAATATCTGTCACATATCTGCTCGTGCTTGTGATTTCCCTTCACATTGATTTTACCATGGCAGCCCAGCCAATGCAGGTCCCACATATGAGGGGGGATCCTGGGATTTCTTAAGACTGTAAGGAGATCTGTTCTGTTATCTGCTGGGCAATGGTCAAAGACTATCGGCACCCGGCATACTGTGCTCAGTAAATCACTACACAGCCTTTTTCTCTGTACAGTGATTATCCCAAGTGACGTCACCTGCCATTGTCTTAATCTAGTAAAAGTCTCTCTCCAATACGTTGGGGCCATTTGGAGTTGCTTTGCCACCTGCAAACCACCCCCATCCCACATCTGAAACCAAACACCAATCGTGTAAAAAACCCATGGTTCCCATCCCTTACCAGTATGAATAAAATTAGGCGTAAATTAGACATGAAGAAAGTACCATTAAAAAACAATAATGGGTGTACCATATTCAGGCTACCTTAGTTAATCTGTAAATATAGCTTGTTTCGTTGTACAGGGTTGAGCCGACTCCCCCACACTGCCTGAAAGAAGACACTCAATAGTTGGGTCTCTAAATTTTTTGGAGGCAGAAAAACATAACTTAGAAACAAAAAGACAGGGATCAAATAGGTCTTAATTAAACATACTCTCTTCTTTTTACTCATTTTCCATCTATTCCACCCAGAAACTTTCCGCTGTGCAATTCCTAGCTTCTCTTCCCAATTAAACATATCTGACGATCCATTTAAAAATGGATCCCTAATATTTTAATTGGACCTTTCTGGAACATAATCCCACCTACATTATCCAAATCTTGACAACCATTTCCTAAAACCTGTCCTACACATTTCTGGAGGTTAAGACTAGCCCCTGCCACTGTTCCAAAGGCAGAGCATAACAGTAAAGCTTCCAGTATAGAGGCTTCATCCCGTACCAGCAAACACATATCATCCACATATGCCACAGTCATACATACTTGTAATGTTGAAAAAGAAATAATAGGGGACATAGGTGAGAAGTCTGTAGCATACGGAGCAAAGTGTCCCAAAAAAACACATATAAAATGGGTCTCAGGGGGCACCCCTACCACACTCCTCAACTGATTCTAACCAATGGACCCCATCAACCATTTACCACCGGAAAAACTATTGTAGTTCTATAAAGTAACTTGAGCCATTGATTAAAAACTAACGGAATTTGAAATTTTTCCAAAACCAGCCATAGAAAGTCATGATTAACGGCGTCAAAGGCCTGCTTCTGATCCAGGGATAAAACATTCCTGCAGGAGATTCAAGTTTCCTCCATACTAACATACTAATTGTCAGCAGATTAAGCCTTATAGTCTATTGAGTCTGCTCGAACCTCAGATCCCTAGTTGGGTGCCGAGGCCTCCCCCCACCTTGTGTTCCAGAAACCCCTATCATCCATCCCCACCCCCTGAGCCAGGCCATCATCTGATACATCCGCTTTCTGTGTCTGTCCCACCCTCTCTTGAAGCCCTCCACTGTGGATCTCTGAACGAGCTCTCCAGGCAGTGCATTCCAAGGGTCTACCACCCTCTCAGTGAAAAACCTCCTCCTCCTTCCCCCCCTTACCCTTCCACCTTCCAACTTCAAACCATGCCCTCTGGTGATACCGCCCTGCTTTAGTCTAAAGATCCCCTCCATGTTTACCCTATTTATTCCCTTGAGGTACTTGAAGACCTCAGTCATGTTCCCCCATATCTCCTCTCCTCCAGTGAAAACAGGCAGAGCTCCTCAAATCTGTCCTCATACGTCAAATCCCCTAATCCTTGTATCATCTTAGTTGCCCTCCTCTGTACCCCCTCCAGGAGCTGTATGTCCCTCTTCAAGTGTGGTCTCCAGTACTGTACACAGTACTCAAGGTGTGGTCTAACCAGTCTATTATACAGCGGCAGAATCACTTCCCTGCTCCTAGAGGTGATCCCCCTTACGATGCATCCCAACATCCTGTTTGCCTTGCTAGTCACTCTCCTGCACTGCTCTGAGTTATTCATACATGCACCCACCATGACCCCTAGGTCTTTTTCCCCATTGAGGCCTCCAGCGCCTCTCCTCCCAAGTTGTACCTGTGTTTAGGGTTTCCCCACCCATGACGTAACACCTTGCACTTGGTGATATTGAAATTTAATTTCCATGTGTGAGCCCAGCTTTCCAGGGTGTCCAGGTCCCCTTGCAGGGCCAACCTCCCCTCTTCCCCCTCAACTACTGCTCCCATCTTGGAGTCATCAGCGAAGAGACTCATTTCACACCCTATACCCTCCCTAATATCCAATATGTATGCATTAAACAGGATTGGACCCAGGACCGAGCCCTGTGGTACCCCACTACTGACCTCTCTAGGGTTCGAGAGCTGCCCACCGACCACTACCCTCTGGGTGTGTCCAGCTAGCCAGTTTTCAATCCATCTGACCATCAAAGGGCCTACTCCCAACCCTGTCAGTTTCTCCACCAGACCATCGTAGGGGACAGAGTCAAACGGCTTGCTGAAGTCCAAGAATAATACATCCACAGGCTTTCCCCTGTCCAGTTCTGATGTTACCCATTCGTAGTACTCCACAAGATTGGTTTAACATGATCAACCTGGCACAAACCCATGTTGCCAACTATCCAGACCTCCCACCTCCTCCAAGAACACCCCAATCGTTCCTTTAGTATACTGTCCATTAATTTTCCCACCACTGAGGTCAAACTTATGGGTCTATAGTTACCTGGTACTTCCTTCGACCCCCCTTTATGGATTGGCACCACATGTGCCTCTCGCCAATCCCTAGGTACCCTCCCTGTCTCAAGCGACCTGTTGAAGAGCTCCACCAGGGGTGCAGCCAGTATGTCCACCAATTCCCATAGTACTCTTGGATGAATGCCATCCGGCCCAGGAGATTTATATTTCTTTAGGGCCTTGAGGGCTACCCACACCCTTTCGGTGGAGATAGCATCATCCATCCCCTTCATCTTACTGGCCTTTTTGTCCTTATCCTGATGTGACACCCCTGGCGTACCTCTCCCTCCCTCCCTCCCTCTTGCTCCATTTCTGTTGCTCCCCTGATACCACTCACTACCGCTTCTATCCCCATCGTGCCTTGCTTTGTAGATATCCCATCCCCCTCCCTAGTGAACACAGAGGCGACGTACTCGTTTAATACCTCTGCCTGGTCCCTCGCCTCTTCCACCCACCCTCCTTCTCATCTCAATCTGCCGAGATGGCCCTTAGTTTTTCTCTGCTCCCCAATGTACCGGAAGAACCCCTTTTCCCCTCCATGTATCCCCTATGCCAGCTGCTGCTCTTTACTGGTTTGCTCCCTCACCATCGGGTGACTTTTCTAGATGCAAGATGGTATATTTCTTTTCCCTATCCCCTCTTGTTGTTTTATATTTTTTGTAGGCTGCCTTCTTTTTTCTGACCGTTACCTGAACCTCACTGGACCACCAGCATGGTTTATGTGACCTTGCACCCTTACGTTTCACCTTAGCGCAGATTCTGACTGCCTCATGAAGTCCCCATTTTATGACCTCCCATCTCTTTTCCACATTTGTCATTAATGTAATCCCCTTCAAGTGATCCTTGAGAATATTTCCCATGCCCACAAAGTCTGACCCCCTGAAGTCCACTGCCAGTGTCCTAGATCTCTCCCCCCCATGCTTATTTGAAACCAAACAGAATTGTGGTCACTCCCAGTCAGGGGATCCTCTACAACCAGGTCCCTTACCAGATCCCCATTTGCCAGAACCACGTCCAGGACATGCCCCTCCCTTGTGGGCTCCATCACATGCTGTTTTAAGAACACATCCTGGAAGCCGTCCAGCAGTCTCTGCTCCTTGGTCACCTTAGAGGACAAGGTTCCCCAGTTTGTATCTGGCACATTAAGGTCCCCCATCAACACCACTCCTTCCCCTTTTGGTCCACACTGGGCAATGAAGTTGTCCAACAAACCATCCTCCAGAACATCACCCATCCCAGGGAGCCTATATTCTACACCCAGCTTGACCTTACCTCCTGCTGGGGTTCGTAAGGTGATCCATAAGGCCTCCACGTTTCCCTCTGCCTTTTCTACCCCAGCAATTTCTATGTCATCTCTAATGAACATAGCCACTCCACCCCCTCTGCCTTCCTTTCTATCCTTCCTAAGCATAGTGTACCCCTGCACATTTAGGCCCCAGTCATGTTTTTTGTTGGCCCACGTTTCCATGACTGCCGCCACATCCACCCCCACCTCGAACAGCATGGCCTGGAACTCTGGCAACTTGTTTCCCAAGCTTCTGGCATTTACTAACACCACCCCCCATCCCTGATCCTCTTTGTCGAACCCCACCCAGGTTCCTTATACTTCCATCCTCCCTCTGCTCCTCCTGAAACCTCCTCCCCCAGTCTGTTTCCCCTCCCCTTGGGTTTGAAGGCTACTCCTCATCAGGAGAAGAGGGCTTCTGGTCAGCCCCCTTATCCCCCCACAAGTTTAAACCCCACCATTCTTGAATGTAGTCAGCCATCCCCTGTTTAAGGACTTCCTTCCCTGATGGGGCAAGATGAAGCCTGTCCTTGGCATACAGCCCCTTATCCTTCCAAACCCCTTTCCAGTTCCCTAACACCCCCAACCCACTCTCTTCACCCCACTTCCTGAGCCAGTCATTAACCTCTGTGATCTTCATTTTTTTCTCCACTGAGGCCTTTGGTACTGGCAATATCTCTGAAAAGGAAATGTTGCATCCATTATCCTGACAGACTCTGGCAAGTTCTTGGAACCTTGCTGATTTCCAAAACGCTATTCCTCTAGATCATTAGTTCCAAATGCACCAGGAAATCCAGTTTCCTCCACAATCCCTAATCAGTTCAACACCATGAACTTTGCTCTGTGCACTTTTTCAGCCCAGAGATACTCACTACCTTCACTGGCTATGGCATCCACCCCCGTCCCTCCCACTGGATACCCCTAATCATCGGGTCTCCCAATACCGAACCAGAACCTTAACACCGCCATCATCCTATGGTTACCTCCACTATGCGCTCAACCCCCATCCCCCCTTTATTCGTGATATCAATTCCATGGGAGTCTTCCTGCCTTATTAGAGACCCCTTGTCACCCTCCCTTTCTGCCTCTTGTTATTTTGCCCACTTAACTCAGATCCCCCTGAATAGGTGTCCTTTAACCCTCTTATCTGAACCATTTATCCTGGCCCTGATGGTTTCCCCTTCCCCACACCGCCATCCTCCCCTTGTAATAGTACCCCTACCTCCAGAAGGCCCTCAGTGAGCCCCTTTACCCTAAGGCCCCATCCTTGGTACAGACCCCCTGCTGAAGGGGCCCCTCCCCACCTCCTTGTCTCCCAGTTTCTCCAGTCGTGCTCTTCTCCCTCATGTCTGCAATATGTTGCATCTCCCCATCTGCTTAACATTTATGTTTCCCCTTCTCCCTCTGGGACTATTTCTATACTTTCCATTGCCAGTCTGTGATGCCCTATGGGTCTCCAACTCCCTTCCCCCGGCCTCTGTATCAGTTTCCTCATTTCCATCAACCCCTTTCTCCCCCTCTAGTTTGCTTAGTGGCTCAAATTTATTGTAACACTCTATGCCAGCCTCCATCAAGTAACCTGAGTTTACCCCGACTGCCCCTCTTCCTCCCCTCTTGCCCTGTTCTCCTTAGGAGCTTCCTTCTCACAGTCTGCTCTTTTAGGTTTCTCCACAACAGCCCCTCCCTTCTCACTGTCTGCTCTTCTAGGCTTCCCCACAACAGCCCCTCCTGACTCTTCCCCCTCCACTCTCTTCATATTCGGAATGTTTACCCCGTATGTTTTCCCCATAGCATCAACATCCCTATCTAAGGGTCCTCTGTCCCTAATATCCCCCCTCCTGCTTGCTGTAATATAATGTCCTGTAATTTCTGAGCATTGCCTCAGCCTCCCCTCAGCCCCACCCTTCTGCCGCCCATACCCACACCTCTTATCCTTGGACAACCCCCCCCAACTCCCCCAGCTTACTCCTTAACCAATATACTTCACTCCTAATACAAGATAGCTGCCTACAGAGTGGGCAGCCTCCCTCTCTCCAGGCCCAGTTGAGAATTATTGCCATCCCACAGCCTGTACAGCCTACAACCCTTCCGAAGATGCCTGCCATGGTGGAATGTGGCCACCCTGTTTGTCCCTTTCTGTTCATAATGGCACACGCCCCTTTTCTGAGTCCCTTCCCCCTGGAATACAGTCTCTCTCTATACTGACTGCAGTTATTTATGAACCCAATTTCAACCCCACCAATAAAGTTCCCAAGTCTCACAAACACATACAGTCCAGTGCATGTCCAGTCCCACTAACAGTGTGTGTATACAGTCATCAGGTACCATATGATGTCACAGGCCCACCAGTCCCTGTTGCTTCAAATTTCAGTCACAAACAGAAATGCACAGCCCTTCAATCCCAACCCCCAGTGGCTTTTCAGTATTTAAGAAAGCCTACAAAACAGGCAAACATCACATTTAAATTTCACTCTAATTATCACTGCCAAACAAGTGTTCCCACACCCCAGCACACAAGCCCCAATAGTTACAATATCACAGCCCAAGTAACAGTTCTAACTCAAAGTAGTAATTTTTAACACACAGAACTAATTTCAAGTACAAAACTATTCAAATATTTCAGTTAAAACAGAAGATAAAACCAAACCTCTTTCCTGAGCAACCTCCTTCTTCTAGCAGAATCTTTCTAAGGCGGTCTTTAAATTTAGCTTCCTTCTAGCTAAGCCACTCACGCTACTTACTAGATCTTTCTACAAGTAATTTAAACTGCACAGCTATCAAGCCCTTTCAGTCACCTGAGATGTGCACCTAGATAACTGTTCAGATAACCATTCAGTTCAGTTAACTCAGACAAACACACTAATTTTTGTTTTGTTTTGTTTGTTAGTTTGTTTTTTTGCCCTAAATTAAAGGTCCAAGCACAAGAGTTCTACTTCTTTAGTCCCAGTAGAGAAGTCCAGTCACACAGTATTCCTTCCTCCTGATGTCTTCTGCCCAAGCTTCCATCAAAGATCTCTCTCAATAGCACCAGGTTATCTTGAATACACCGACCAGGGATGGATGAAGTTTGGGTATGCAAAATAACATCTTTAGCCACAAACATCAGCCATTTTGCCAATATTTTTGATAATAATTTAAAACCTGTATTTAATAAACAGATCTGTCTCCAATTTTCCAAAGCCTTTTTATCACCTTTCTTAAACATATATATTAAAGAACCCATATTCAAGTTTAGAGGCAGGTTTGAACTTCTCAAGACAGTTATAAACCTGGGTCAATTCTTCCCCAAAACTTGGAGCCAGAACGTTATATAGTTCTGAAGGTAAGCCATCCGATCCTCGAGCCATATTTGTTTTCAAGGTATGGATGGCTTCCATAGCTTCCGTTATTTGTATATCCTTGACTAGCAGTGTGCCATCTGATACAGAAATTCCTGGGAAATCAGTGTGGGATAGCAAATCAGCTGCTTGTACAGGATCAAAAGCAATATGCTGTATTTTTCCCTGGTATAGTCCGTAATAATCTCCATAATTCTGTCGTTAGTGGTAACTGTCTGTCCTTGGTGATCATATAGGGCCACAACTTCTTTCTGACCTATTCACGATTGACAGGATTCGAATGAACAAACAGAGTACCTGTATCCGGTTATACCAAACTGTTGCTGATGTCTAATAGACTGTGCCTTCTCCAAATGAAACAGTTGCAATTATTTCTTCAAAACCTGAATTTGAGGAGCGTAATTATGTTTAGTAGTAGTGGACAGTGTCATTAGCCACTGTAGATGGGTTCTAATAGCTAAATAATCCTTACATTTGGACATGCATAACTTTTTACTGTATTGCTTTAGGGAAAACCCAGGTCACATTTGGTGTCTATCCACAATTGCGCTGCATCTTCATACAAAATAAAAACAGATTTCCTAGCTAACACAAAATCAATCAATCAATCAATCAATCAATCAAAATCTTTATTTATTCAGGCGAACATCATTGAGCATAGCTCATTTACAAGATGGACCTGAGTGGTCATAACAAAAAGGTTACAGATTGTATACAAAAACATGATATTGAATAAGCACAAATACAACCATTTATGAGTGAGATAGATGTACAAATATTTACATATATACAAGGCAAAGGACAATAAACCTAAAACCTAATAAAGGAGAGAAAACAAACAGTCTAGTAGGGATAAGGCATGGATAATGGTACATGGGTGGGCATATATGTATGGGTTTGATGGGAAAGCACCAGATGAATGATAGTAGAATAGGAAGGAGCTTTAAAGAGGGGTGGAGAGAGAGGGTGTGGGAGGGTTGGGGTGTGGGAGGACTAGGCCTTGTGGAAGCAAGTGCACGGATCTGGGATAAGGCTGGTATACAGCTTTTGAAGGATGTAAGAGGAATCAGTGTATCCATTTCAATGACTTTTGGATAGAATTCCAGATAAGTGCCAGGGAATAACTGATTGCAGCTCTTCCATACGGGTGCAGGTGATGGAATCTTCAGCAGGATCAGTTTGTTGATCCTCAAGGTGTAGGGCCTGGATGTGATCCGTTGAAGCAGTCTGAGATGTAGGAAGGGAGTTTGTTTGTCAGAGCTTTGTAGATCCAGATAGCAGCATTTTTTTCTTCTATGTTGCAGGGATGTCCAACTGACTGCATTGTAGAGAGAGCAATGATGGGTGCTAGAGGGAAGGTCAGTAATGAATCTAATAGCTCTATGATACAGGGTGTCTAATTTGTTTAGATGGAGAGGGAGCAATGACCATAGAGGAAGTCAGCATAATCAATGAGGACAGGAATGATGCTAGGATTAATCTTTGTTTGGAATCTTTGGTCAGGTAGTGTTTGATCCTACAGAATAGACCAAGTCTTTGTCTTAGCTTTTTTAGGAGCTCTTCAACGTGGGTAGTATAGTCTAGTTTATTGTCTATCCATACTCCTAGGTATTTGAATTTGTCAACATATTCCAGATTTTCACCAAGGATGGTAGAGAGTTGTGGGAGGGTGAATGATGGGATAGTGGAAGAACAGTTCTTGGTGGCAAAGAACATAGCTTTGGTTTTCTTGGCATTTAGTAATAATTTCTTTTCTAATAGGTTGTGCTGAAGGAGGGAGAATTCAGACTGTAGGAGCTCACAGGCTTTTGATGGTGAGGATTGCTCACATATAGTACAGTGTCATCTGCAAAAGGTGGATATTAGAAAGTGAGAGATTGGAATCAATATTGTTGATATAAATGGCAAAGGATGGGACCCAGGATGGAGCCTTCGTGTACACTCTTAGGAGTGGTTTAGAGGTAGATAGATCACCTTCATTTTTTACCAGTTGTAATCTTCGAGAGATAGCATCTGAACCATTTAAGAGAGTGAGTCAAGGCCTATGGAGTTCAGAGAGGAGATCAGAAGATCATGATCCACAGTGTCAAAGGCTTTGCTTAGATCCAGAAACACAGCACAGGTATTATTCTTTTGTCTAGGGCAGTCTGCCAGTCATTTGTGACTTTTGCTAGTGCAGAGATGGTGCTATGCATAGATCTGAACCCAGATTGAGCTGGATTTAGGAGATTGTTGGTATCAAGGTAGGCAGTTAACTGAGAGTTTACCAGCTTCTCAAGCATCTTGGATAGTACTGGTAAGATGGAGATGGGCCTATAATTATTGAGGTCCATGGGATCACCTGCCTAAGTAATGGAAACACTTGAGCTGTTTTCCATATTGAGGGGATAGAACCAGTGGCAAGTGATAGATTGAAGAGGTGGGTGAGGGGGGCAGTTAAGGCATGCAGAGCTACTTTTAGAAAGTAGGGGTCCAGGGAGTCTGCACCTGCACGTTTGGTGGTATCTAGCTGGAGTAGAAGGTCTTCTACTTCTTTGAAGAATATTGGTTTGAATGAGAATGTGGAAGCAACCTTTTGACCCTCAGTAGATTGTAGGTTTAGAGATGATCTTAATAGGTTTGCAGGAGAGGAGTTGAAAGCCAGGCCAGCTGTAGTGAAATGATCGTTAAAGGCATTCAAGATATTTTGCTTATCGGTGATTTCAATACTATTTAATTGAATTTTGGGTGGTAAGACAGGGGTAGAAGTTTGACCTAGGATGCCCTTTATGGTACCCCAGAACCTGGAAGGGTTGTTATAGGAGGCATCTAGTTCAGCTGTGTAGAAGGCTGCCTTGGCTTTTCTTACTTGTTTTGTGCAGGAGTTTCTGGCTTTTCTGAATTGAAGCCAGTCATTTGGAGTCCTTTGTCTTTCTTGCCCTTTTCCAGAGTTTGTCTCTGGCAAGCAGTCTTGGTTTAGGTCGGCAGAGAACCAGCGACAGGATTTGAGTTTGGTTCTGACACTGGTGAGGGTGCATGTGAATTGAGGGCACTTGTGATTATATCATTTAAGATTTGAAGAGCTGTCTCTATTGAGGCTGTGAGATAGAATTCTTGCCAACGTGTGGTGTGGCACAGTTCATGGAGATATCCTGAAATATTAAAGTTCTTTTTGACCTTCGTGGGAGGAATTTTGCAGGATTGGATGGCTTGATTGTTGATCTAATGGCAGCTATGGGACAGAGGTCACTTATGTCACTGAATAGTACTCCTGCACAGGGATAATGATGAGGTTTATTTACCAATATAATATCCAGGAGTGTGCTGTTGAGAATATTCTTTGGGTTGATCCTTGTTGGTTCTTTGATTAATTGAGAGAAATCATAGGTGTCACAGAAGGTTACCAGGGGTGCAGATGCATTAGTCAGCCAATTCAAGTTCATGTCTTCTAAGATGATGGTGTCTTCAGGGCCCAGATTAAGTATAGAGCCTAGGTGGATAGGAGTTTGAGGCCTGCAGAGGGGGGCCTATAGCAACCAATCAGTTGAAAGGATGATGTGTTGGGAAGGGTTATTTTAATTGACAAGCATTGAATTCCTTTGGTTGTGATGTAGAATGAGGCAGGATGCAGAGATGTTTGCTTTGACATAGATGGCTACCCCACGCCCTGGATAGACGGTCAGATCTGAAGAGCTGGTAGTTGGGAAGGTTTATTTCACTATCTTTTGTTGCTGATTTGAGCCATGTTTCAGATATAACCAGAAAGTCAGGTAGGGTGTGACAGCCAGGCCTGTATTGATGAGAACTTTTAGGAGGCTGCAGGCATTGATGTGAAGAAAACTCAATCCATTTATGGAGGTTAGGTCAGTTGGAGAGATCGAGCTTTCAGTGGGGCCAGGTTGATTTCCACAGTGCCAACACAGACCAGCAGAAAGAAGATTAGCTTGATGAGGGCACCAAGCGATAGGAGTAGTGAGCAGTCAGGCAGTTTTTTCTTCTTTCTTGGGATCCAATATATAGTGGGTGATGATCCTGCTGCATGGTTATCGATTTTATCATAGATTACCAGCTTAATGGACAGGCGTAGGGAGTAATTGTAATGCCAGTATGGTAGCAAGGGGATAGAGGAGTTCCAAAAATCAGTCAAAAGAAGTTTAAAAACCCTCTCTAACAATAGAGACGTATTCATCCTCCAAATTCCAGGACCCTTCTGAATGGTGAATACCTCCCCAATTAGGACTGATTCCATATTATGATCAGAAAATTCTGCTATGGTCACTGTTGCAATCTTTATAAGCAGCTCCTGGTGGCCAGATTCCCCTTATGAAAGGCGGGCATATGTAAACCAGCATGGGATGTATAGGAATCTATCAGGCTGGCCGTTTTTAACATGGACATTAAAAAAAGGGAGTCAGAAAATATTTTTGAGGTTTTAGAGGTGAATGTTCTGTCTTTTAGGGACAGTCCACAGTGTAACTTCCCACCAAAAATGGCAAACTGCAATGTGTGCAGAAAGGGTTGGATAACTTTTAAATGATCCACCCTAAGCGCCTTTGTTTGTGGGGCGTAAAGATTAACTAGTCTATATGGGACTTGTTGAATCTTGACGTCCAAGATCAAGCACCCTCCCTGGAGCAAAGTCATACAATTTCACCAGTGTTATCTCCGGGGAATTAAACAAAAGGCCCACCCCTGAGCATGCTTCCTGGCCAATCGACCAGAAGGAAGGGCCAGGGCACCATGCCTTAATGGCTTGTGACAATTCAGGTAGCATATGAAATCTAACATTCTGAAGGAATATGATCCCTGAAGCATATATCATTAAGTAGGAAAAGACCAAATCCCATTTATTCGGGTGCTTAATACTATTGACATTGACAGTGTGGAAAAAATGTCCCGCATTCAGCATCAGAGAAGCATTAAAGAGAAAATGCAAACAGTTTCTTCAGTCTGCCTCTATGGATAACCGACTCCTTGTGTTTAGCCTTAACCTTCCTTTTCTGAGCACCTGACCATTCCATTGGTGCCTCCGTGTCTGTTGTTTGGTCAGGAATGGAAGATTGACTAGATGATGATTCCAAATCTCTACCCGAAGATTCCTCTGTAGTATATAACAGTTCATATTTATTCTGGAGAGGCACCACCCCAGGGGTCATCTGTGAATTTCTGGAAGAGTCAAGCAGTTTCCCACTGCAGGTGACCCTGGGCATAGTAGACTGTGGTCCTGTAGGTGAAGGTGGGGGGGCCCTCATTACCTCCATGTCAGATTTATCCAAAGGTACAGGGTCCTGCCCAGCAGGTACCCTGGTTAGAGATCCCTGTTCACCGGTAGAGACTGGTGGTGTTGTAATCCCTTCCTCCGTTGTTCTGGTTTCTTTGTGCACCACTGTCCCTAGCAAGGGGGGAAGGGTCTAAGCCCTCTGAATCTTGTAGCTGGCTCAAAGCTACAGGACTCGTGTCCCTGGGCATGTCAGATGTACCAGCTTCATCCCCCCGGGTATCAGCTGTGGGGCCCATAGTCGACCCACCCTCTGGCTCATTTCGGGCAAAAATTCTCTTTTTTGTGCTAGGGTGACGTAAAGATGTTGTTCTGCACCATCAGCTAGCTCAGGCAAATTGTGTGCAGCCCACTGGCAAGATTGAAAGTTATGACCAAGTACGTCGCAGAGATTGCATCTTTCCTGTTCCACATAATGTAGACCTGAATGACCTAGTGCCCCTTAAACTGCACATTTAATCTGATTGCATGCGCCACTTAGATGTGCCACCGAACCGCAGCAATAACATGCCTTGGGTTGTCTGGAATAGAAGAAGACCCCTCGATCTCTACCCAAGAAGAAGCTGTTAGGGAGATGCGATAGTCCCAGGTCGGTCATTTTCAGCATTACTCTCACCCTCCAACCCCCAGTCCACAATTGTTCCAAATCAAACATAGCTTCGGGTTCTGAAAGGACTGTGCAGTGTGCTTTGAGCCAGTGCGTTAGGTCACTCATGCTGACCCCTTCATTTCGGAAAAGAACGGTTATTGGTTTTTGAGTGGGTCGAGATAGGGGTAAAACAGAAAAGGGGGTCCATAATGGATTACTTTTCAATCTATGATATTTCATCCAGGAACATTCCAAACCTCGTTGTGTCTTAAAACTAACATCGAATGTCATTTCTCCTGACACGTGAATGAGTGCATGTATCTCATTTGCAAAGAATTTTAATGAGTCTTTGAGTAAAACTCTTGTGACGTACAATCTGTCTGGGGCCTCCACTAGATCCCCCAGGTAATGTAACTGGATGGCGTTATGCCGTTTTTCTGGTTGCATAGGACCCTACATGGGCATCCCTTTTGGTTTACTGATATTCCTGGAAGTGGCTGCCGAGTAAGAGAGCCTCTCAGCCCTGTTTTGAGGTGGAGTGCCTCGAGGAGTTTGTGGTCCAGGAATGGTCTGTGATACTTCTTTAGAAGTTCCATGCAGACATAAGATTGGGTTCTGTGTTAAACCCAGCTCCTCCGGGAGCTTCAGAGACTGGGGGGTACTACCATGCGATGGGATGTTGAGAAAATCTGCCCACATATCCTCTCTGGCATCAGGAATATGGATGGGAGAAGCCCCTGAAACCCAGTGACCATTCATTGTATCTCTTTTCCAACACACTGCAAGCAAGGCTTTTTCTGGTGACCACCATTTCTCTTGTTCACCATCCAATAGAACCACCTCATCCCAACTAAGACCAGATTGTAAACTCATATGTACTGCATCCCCATCCACAACATTTTGTTCCTGTTTAGTAGTTTCACAAGTCATTTCAGCCATTGTAGCCGTGGGGCATCTTAGGCCAGGCTTCATCCCCGATTGTACCATTCCCGACACTTTACCCACTGCTGGTATTACAGTCTTATCTGGTAATTTAGAAGATCCAGCACTAACCTTTAGCTCCGGTCCCAAAACTGGTGGAGCAAGTACCTGCACAGCCAACACTGCATCTGTTCGTGGACAAACAATTATATCCTCTGCATCCTCACGCTCCCGAATCTCAGGCGCAGCCTGTCTCGGGAAGTCCAACGTAGCCATTTGTACAAGCAGCGTTTGATGAGCGGCCCGATGCCTCACGTCTTCTGTTTGCAATAGATGCTGCATGGTTATGTCTGAAACCTTTAGTCCTTGGTTATTTTCCCCCTGCAATGCATCTGTTTCCTCCATTTGTGCATGCACAATCTCAAGATCTTCTGTTGGTCCAGAGTCCTCCCCTGGTACCATAGTCATACAAGGTGTTTCTGTAGAAGTCTCCAGCATTGTCGAGACAGGAGAGGAGACTATCTCCCCTGTCTCCATAGCTTCAGACATTTCCTCCTGCATACTGGACGCCATCTTGTGTCAGAGAACCAGGATGTTAGGTTCCTCTACCTGTGAGTAGGCTAATTTCCCTGGTATCCTGGCCAAATTTCCTTCATTCACTACAAATACCACCAACAGCTTAATCTGGTTCAGTTTCAGTAGGTTACCATCTGTATCCCCACCCCTTGGGTGCCCCTGAAAAAGGGACTTCTAGTCTCAGTGGGCTTACCCGGTCAACAAAATTCAATAAATAAATAATTACGTAAACCTCAGATTCATGTTCACAAACCAGTGCAAAATATTCCTCAGATTACATAATCCACTGAATATTAGTTTGCAGTTTACATGGAAATGCTTTTCAGAATTCCACAGACTTAAAAAAGAAATTCGGAAAAGCATTTTCGAAGGGGAATTTCCGTTCCGTATAAAGTCCTCTGGGAGAATTCCACAATCTGCACAACTCTTGTTTGGAGGTTTGTTCTGATGCAGGACTGACCCCTGGCATCCCAGGTGGAGGGGAGCCCTGTTGGAAGAAATCAGGTGGCCCTTGGAGGATGTCTTACATCAGCACTTGATTGCTGTATTAATGATTGATGCAGAGACATGTGCTACGAGCGGAGACCATAGGGAGTTAGCGGAGCTGAGTGGTTTCTCCCTCCCTCCCTCCCTCTGATGCAAACAATACATGTTTGATGGGGTCTACCACCTGTAGAAGGCATTCAGGGAGGGACTGGGGCCAAAATAGCAGGCTGTATCCAGGCAGAGGAATCCTGCTGTCCCCCATGCTCAACAAGGGTTTATCAGGCTCTGCACTTTCCTCATGGACTCCACTCACATGGCCCATTTATCAAATCAAGTATTTCCCTGGGAGTTTTTTGGCCTGGGGTTCCACCAACATGGGTAAAGCTGTGGGCTACCTTGGAGGTGGGGCTAGAGTGGAAGGGGGCAGGATTCCTGACAGCTCCTCAAGTAGGAGAGGGGATTTGGCAAAATGGAACCAGAATTATTCTAGAACTCTGCATCCTGGTGGGCTCCAGTATTCTGGTTTTGGAACTGTTCTGGTTCTGGGTACGTTTCTGTTATAGCTGCATTCCAACTTCAGAACTATTCTGTTTTTTTATCTAATCACAAGGGGCTCAGCGACAAGGGTTGCAGAAGTAGACAGTGGTTGGCAGAGAGGTCAAGGCCTGGAGCCAAGGCCAGCAGAACAGTGTCCCAGAGGAGCAATGGGCCAGGAACCAGCAAGGTAGGCAAGTGTTTGAGGAAGTAAGAGGTGCCATTGTATCGGCGGGGTGGGGTGGGGGGTGAGAGCATATTTGCTTGCTGATCCCCACAAACCTTTGGAATTTCCCAAATAGTTATAAATCAAAGACTTCTTATGTAATTTTGATTTTGGTACCATGAGCAATGGATTCCCGTTTAGCTCAGTTACAGGGCATTTATTTTAGATGCAGACTAATTCAGACTATTTTTTTCAATCTCCAGCTCTGCCACTTAGGGGAATTTGCAGCAGGTGAGAGGAGAGGCTGGCGATGGGACTCCCAACGCTGTGAGAGAGCTCTTCTCTGTTACATTAGTGAACGAGGCAAAAGGCTGAAACTCAGTCTCCATAGTGTTAACATGTTCTAGTTTATTCTTACGTATAGAAATGGCCACTATGTTACCAATGTTTTGCGTTACTACTTATTTGTGGGTAGTGGTCCTGATGCTATAGTAATAGTGTAACTGCACCGTAACTGCATTGCAGTTGCAATGTGGTTGCATGCAACAAACATGTAACTACAGTGTAATTACCTTGTTGCATGCAATTAATGATTAGTTACATTGAAACAGACACTTAAAACAAAATGTAACCATTTAATATTTCTCTAAATAATGTTGTCATAAAACTTACTACAGTAACTGTGTCCGTGCGGCGACCAGACCCAGGCAGAGAGGAGCCACAGAGGTCACAGACTGTACCATGCTCCTAGTAAGGAGATGCAAACTTGTATACAAGTCTTTAGCTCCAACATAAAGAAAAACAAACAAACTGCATCCTGGTTCATGCCCAGGCAAAAGTGTACCAATTTATGACAACATTATTTAAAGAAAGATTAAGCAACTATTATGGAATGGGTGAAACAATGCTGAATTCTGATTGGCTGAGAGCTGCTATCAGCTGGGCCCTTATCCCAGAACAATGGCCCAGCTGAAAGTAATATGTTTAAAAAATGCATACAATTTTGTTAAAATGACTCATTTCACAATCGCAATGAGGCACTCCAGGGGGTGTGTTATGGTGGGCTAACGGCCCTTCTTGGGTGGTGGAAGCACTTGGCTACGCCTCATGCTTCAACCCACCTGAGGTGGGCCATTAGCCCACCACAACACACCCCCTGGAGTGCCTTATTGCTTAAGTAGCATGAGGACCAGTGCCCATGACTAACTCATTACTTCCAACAGTGCTGTATGAAGTCCAGTGTATCCTTTGCTGACCCTTGAAACAAAATGGCTGTTGAACGTTCCATCAATTCCTATAGATTTGGATATTCAGATGCAATTCTGTGACTCCTGGAGGTTTAAATGAAAACTGTGACTTAAAACCCTTTTTGTAGGAATTCATGGAGAACTTCTTTAACTGATTTCACATTATTCTCAAAGAAACTCCTTGACTAATCGCCAGCCTCTTGTTATTTTTATTGTCTAACCTTCCAGTTTTCACCTTTAAACTTACTTACGGCAGCTCCCAGCTAATTTATTTGTTTTTATCTTCAGTCTGTCTTAACACTTTTTTGATGCTGACATATCTCTCTTGAAAGTTTAAATTACATAATGTTCTAAAACAGACCAACATATACTGTATGTCACAAATTCGCTCAGCCAGTCATCCCCTCTACTCTCAAAGTGCCAACCTCTAAGCGTAGGATTTGTGGACAGTTAACAGTACAAGGTAACCCTCTTGTCTGTTTTGTGGGTTCGAGTCACCTTAGTCTCAAGTTCTGGAGGGATTCAAACTGATAACCTCTTGTTAGCATACCCAATTATCAGGATCAGATAAGTCTGTCTTCAGGGGGCCAGATATCTTTGCCTACAGGCACCTAACCAGGTCTACAAAAAGAACCCTTAGAACTCTATGCAAGACCTTAGAGAACTCTATCCATTTCCCAATTTGGTATAACAATAAGCTCATACACAGTGTGAGCTATAACCTTTAAAAGCTTCACTTAAATAAAAAGAAATCTCAAGGCACTCCAGGCAGTTTCTGTTTTAAAATATATATCTTTACTTTAAAATAGGAAAACAGAAAATTTTACAGAACAAACTATCCCAACACATACAGCCTTAAAACAAGCAGGTTAAAGTGCAGATTCCTACAAATAATAACACTCAGACTAATCTTGTCTGAGGGTCCTTACTTTTTAAATCTTTCAGTGCTCTGATGTTCCTCTTCTCTCAGTCTGAAATATGAAAGTGTGTGTCTCAAGGTTTGCTCAGTAGGTTTAAAAAAACAGTCCTGAGCCAGCCTTCTCTCTGAGGTCACCAAACTCCACCTTGGTCTATTTGACTCCTTAATTCTGTCTGGGCCTTGGTAACTACACATCAAAGGTCTCTTTGATTAAATGAGCTGGCTTACTGGGAGGTTATTCATAACACTGGCCATTATCCCTTTTCTCAGGACATCTAGTGCAGATCAAAGGATTTCCCTGAGGATGTCATGAATGGCTAATTTTATTTCCTAGGATCAAAGCAAATTGACAAGATAATTGCATTTTAGAAATCTGCAGTTTAAAATAACTCCTGTCCTTTGAACTTATCCCGGGGGAAGGGTTGAAGTGTCAGTCTCACATGCTGTTTCAGCACCTCTCATGACAGACAGTTCATAACCCATTTTTATATTTACAAAAAAATGATACAGCACTCAGAACTGGCTGTCTACGTCACAATTCCTCCCCACCTAGACTGAATTTGGGGGATCTATCCCCTACATGGGATGAGCTTCCCAAATCAGTTCACTCCTCATAGACCCTAGACAGCCCATCTGAGTTCTGATTGGTCGCTCCAGCCCTATGTAGAGTGATCGTATCATATCCTTGCAAAGCAAGACTCCATCTTAGCAATCTACCATTGTTTTTCCCATCTGTGTCAGCCAAACTAGGGGGTTGTGGTCAGTCTGCACCACAAAATGCTGCCCATACAAGTATGGCTCCAATTTCTTTAGGGCCCACACTATGGCAAGACACTCCTTTTCCACCATGGAGTATGACTGTTCCATGGGAAGTAACGTTTTAATCAGGTAGGCTATGGGGTGGTCCCTTCCTTTGCTGGATGTCTGGCTTAGTACTGCCCCAATACCCACATCTGAGGCATCAGTCTGAACTATAAAAGTTTTACTATAGTCCAGACTTATCAAAACAGGAGCACTGCACAGTGCCTCCTTTAATTTGGAAAAGGCTTCCTCACAGGCAGGGCCCCAGGTAATTTTCTTGGGCATCCTTTTCTTTGTCAGGTCAGATAGGGGAGCAGCCAGGGCACTGTAATTGGGTACAAATTTTCTATAGCACCCTGCTGTCCCGAGAAAACTCCTGACCTACTTCTGAGTTTCTGGTCTGGGCCATGCCTGAATTATTTCTATCTTTATTTGGTTAGGATGGAGCTGTCCCTGGCCTACCACATGCCTGAGGTATGCCACTTCTCCCATGGCCACCTGGCACTTCTTGGCTTTGACAGTGAGCCCAGCCCTCTGTATCCTATCCAACACTTCCCTAAAGAGGGATAGGTGTTCCTCCCAGCTGGTACTAAAGATGGCAATGTCATCCAGGTACGCCACAGTGTACTCCTCAGCACCATATAACACCTGGTTCACCAAACTTTGGAAAGTGACTGGGGCGTTCTTCATTCCGAAAGGCATTACTTTGAACTCAAATAAGCCTATCAGAGTGATAAAGGCCGACCTCTCCCTAGCTCTGTCCATCAACTCTACCTGCCAATACCCCTTTGTCAGGTCAATGGTCGTAAGGTAGGTCATCCCTCCCAACTTGTCCAGGAGTTCATCTGTCCAGGGCATCAGGTGGGCATCTGACTTTGTGACTGCATTCAGTCCATGACAGTCGACACAGAAACGAGTCGAGCCATCTGGCATGGGTACAAGGACTATGGGTGAGGCCCAGGGACTGTGGGATCTCTGGATTACTCCTAAATCCAGCATCTCCTCCACTTCCCTCCTAATGTTCTTTTGGACAGCCTCTGACACCCGATATGCTGTCTGCCGTATGGGCGTCTGTGTCACTGTCTCCACATTGTGTGTCACTAAGGGGGTTAGGCCAGGTTTGATGCTAAACAAGGGGGCAAAGTCTGTTAAAACCTCCCTTACCTTGTGGATCTGGCCTGGGGTCAGCTGGGGAGACAATTTTACTGCCTCCACAGAGGACTCCTACTTACTCTCTTCCAGCAAGTCTAGAAGGGGGAACCTTCATCCGTCCCCTCCCCTCCCCATGACTACACACTGTGAACACCATATCAGCCCTATTTGCATATGGCTTCATCATGTTGACATAGTACATCCTTTCTGTCTGTCTATGGTCATGTAACTCCACAATGTAGTTCACGTCATTTACTTTCCTAACCACTTTGTATGGTCCTGCTCACTCAGCTTGCAGCTTGTCTTTCCAGACCAGAATAAAGACCATGACTTCCTGACCCAGCATGTATGAGCGAGCTCTGGCTCTGTGGTCATACCATACCTTTTGTTTCTGTTGGGCAGCTGCCAGGTTGCTCTGGGCTGTCCCCATAAGCTCCTTCAGCCTTTCCCTAAACCTAAAGACGTAATCCACAATGGGAGTTCCCTGGGTGGCGTGCTTGCCTTCCCAGTCCTCCTGGATCAAGTCTAGAGGCCCATGTACCCGGCATCCATACAAGAGTTCGAATGGGGAAAATCCTATCAACTCTTGGGGCACCTCCCTGTATGAAAACAACAGGTGGGGAAGGTATTTCTCCCAGTCCCTCCCAAGCTGTTCACCAAATGCTCGGAGCATTGCTTTTACGATACCGTTAAATCATTCCACTAGTCCATTGGCTTGTGGGTGATACGGTGTTGAGCATCTCTGCACCACCCCACACTTCTCCCATAAACATTTCATCAGGTCCAACATGAAGGAACTCCCTCGATTGATGATTACCTCCTGTGGAAACCCAACATGGGAGAAAATCCCAAGTAAGGCACGTGCCACTTTGTCTTTCCTCAGAGAGGATGGGGTGACTGCCCCTGGGTACCGGGTGGCATAATCCACCACAGACAGGATGCATCTCTTCCCTAAGGAGCTGGGGCTATTTAAAGGCCCCACAATATCCATTCCCACCCTCTGGAATGGCTTCTCCAATATGGGCAAGGGGTTCAGAGCTGCTTGGGTTTTCTTGTCCGCCTTCCCTATTTCTTGGCACCGGTGACAAGACCCGCAATACTCTTTCACCTGCTGGGTGAAGTTAGGCCAGTAAAAATCCTGGGCCAACTGCTGCATAGTGTGTGTGATTCCCAGATGACCAGATAAGAGAATATCATTGGCAACCTTGAGCAACTGCTCTCGATATCCCTGGGGAATGACAAGCTGCCTGCCTAGCATCCCTCCCTCCCTCTGTCTGTACTGCCTGTGTGTACATAAGTCCATTTTCCCAATGAATGTTATGTCTACTGTCACCTCCCTGGTGCCCTCAGAGTCTGTCCAAGTCCTCAACTTCTCTAAACTAGGGTCACTTCTCTGAGCAGCTGCAAACCACTCACACAGTCCCAAGGCATGGGACAGGTTCCCTTCAGTCGCTAAACTAGGGTCCCTAGCACTAGTGTCGGGGCCCTCAGGATCACTGTCAATCCCAACCCTCTGACAAGGGGTCTCCCCTTCCTCTTCAGAGTAACCCTCTGTAGCTGTGTGGTTACTTGCTACTGGGGAAATTTCTACCCCCTTTTTATCAGTCTCCCCATCTGGAGATACAGGCTGGGGAACCAGCCTCTCAGTGGTTTCCACATTGGTTTCTGTGGGGTTCAGGGAACTACTATTTTCCCTTGCTGCTGGGCTATGGGTAACTGCACATACCATCCCCTGCTGGAGATTGTTACCCAGGATCACATCCACTGCTAATGTGTTGGCTACAGCTACCTGTTGCACAGTTCCCCGTTTCACCCTAGTCCAGGAGAACACTAGCGAGTGGCAATGTTTTCTTTTCACCAGTAAACCCTTGTACAGTTACATATTTATGGGGTATAAGCTGACCAGGCTGTACAAGATCCCCCTTTACCAAGGTCAGGGACGCCCCTGTGTCCCTTAACCCCTACGTCTGTACACCATTTACCATGACTGGGTGCATGTGTTCCCTCATGTTCACTGGCATGCTCCCAGGGACACACAAGCAACCCACTTCTTTTCTAGCACCCTGTTGTGTATTATGCCTGTCTTTTTGGGGCACTGTCTGGCAATATGCCCAGTTTCCTTACACAGCCAACATGCATTTCTTACTTCAGATAAATCTTTTCATTGAAACCTGGGGCTAACTGGTTTCGGTGGAGACAGTGAGGGTTTTAGCTGCCCTGAAGGTGCGCTTTTCCCTTTCTGTGCTGCCACGCCTGCCCCATTCATTCTCAGAGCAGGTCTGCTCTTGGCATAGTGGTCCGAGAGTTCAGCAGCCTCCTGTACTGTTTTTGGGTCTCAGTCCTCTGGCCAAGTTTTTAGTTCTGCTGGGCATGCCCAATAAAACTGTTCTAATAAAATCACATTTTCAATTTTATCAACAGAGTTTGCCTCAATTCCTTCCCACCAACATTTTAAAAACTGACGTTGTTTCATGGCTAGTTCCTCATAGCTCATATCAGGGCTTCTCCTGAGCTTACGGAATTTAGCTCTGTATGATTCAGCAGTTAATGCAAACTTTTTTAACAGTGCAGCTTTTAACTTGCTGTAATCGTCACTGTCCTCATTGTTCATTTGACCCAATGCATCCTGAGCTTTCCCGGTAAGTAGTGGGGATAGCTGGAAGCTCCAGGACTCTCTAGGAATTTTATCTTGAATACAAACTTTTTCAAATGAATTTAAAAAGGCATCCATATCCTCCCACTCTTTAAACTCGGCTATTAATTTGGAGTTCAATTTGTAACCCAGTCCTGCAGTCCCAGTTAAACCCAAGCCACTTACCTGCTCTGGTGCTGCTGGTCGGGGTCATAGCTTCTCCAGTTCATGTTGCCACTGGCGCTCCTCTGCCTCTCTGCATTCTTGCTCTCTCTCTTCTTCTCTGTAGCTCACTGGTGCTCACGCTCCTCATGGTCTGCCTCCCTTTGCTGTTGCTCTGCCTCACGGTCCACCTCCCTCAGTTCTCGCTCTCTCTTCTCCTCTGCAACTTGCTGGCGCTCATGCTCCTCACGATCTTCCTCCCTCTGTTCTCACTCTGCCTCCAGTTCCATCCTGCGCAACTCAATTTGCAGCCTGAGTACCTCTGGATTCAGGATACTGGTGACCTTTCCCTGCTGCTGTGGCCCTTCACTGACAGTGGCCCTACTGTCCTCCTCATTGGCTCGGGACCCCTCACTGGCCACTAGTCCTGCCACACCGAGGTCTGGTCCCTTTCAGTCATGGTCTGTGACTCCCTGCTCTGGGTATCTGCTGCCATCAGGGCCTCTATGAGGTTCTGCTTTTTGGCTGTTACCTCGAACAGGACTCCTCTGTCCTTGCACAACTGTTTTAAGTGTTCTACACTGTGCCTGCTGTAGTTGGACGTCATTTTTCCTGACTACTGCTAATCTGACTGGCACTTTAGAAAAAAAAAAATAAAATGGGTAGGAACTTGACTGTAAGCCAAGGGATATAGTTCTGTTTCCTCTTGAAATAAAACCCTGCCTTTCGTTTTTCCAAGTGAGCTGAATGGTCTCAAGCTGACACACTGAATAATGAAGCTTATACTACCAGCTTCTTATGCCACTGCTGCCAACCAATCTGTCACAAATTCACTCAGCCGGTCAGCCCTCTACTCCCATAGTGCCAACCTCTGAGCATAGGATTTGTGGACAGTGAACAGTACAAGGTAACCGTCTTGTCTGTTTTGTGGGTTCGAGTCACCTTAGTCTTAAGTTCTGGAGGGATTCAAACTGATAACCTCTTGTTAGCATACCCAATTATCAGGATCAGATAATTCTGTCTTTGGGGGCCAGATATCTTTACCTAAGGGCTCCTAACCAGGTCTACAAAATTAACCCTTAGAACTCTATGCAAGACCTTAGAGAACTCTATCTGTTTCCCAGTTTGGTATAACAATAAGCTCATACACAGTGTTAACTATAACCTTTAAAAGCTTCACTTAAATAAAAAAAAACCTCAAAGCACTCCAGGCAGTTTCCGTTTTAAAATATATATCTTTACTTTAAAATAGGAAAACAGAAAATATTACAGAACAAACTATCCCAACACATACCGCCTTAAAACAAACAGGTGAAAGTGCAGATTCCTACAAATAATAACACTCAGACTAATCTTGTCTAAGGGTACTCACTTCTTAAATCTTTCAGTGCTCTGATGTTCCTCTTCTCTCAGTCAGAAATATGAAAGTGTGTGTCCCAAGGTTTGCTCAGCAGGTTTAAAAAAACAGTCCTGAGCCATCCTTCTCTCTGAGGTCACCAAACTCCGACTTGGTGTAACAAAATCTAAATTTTATAACACATGATGGCCTATTAAGTTATTTATCAAAAAATAAGAGATGACATAATAAATCTCCTCTTTATGTAACTAGTCGAAACCAGTCTGTGATCTGCTTTCCCCTAGACATCAAAAGTCTCTTTGATATAAGTCACTGTATATTCAAAGCAAAAGTGTATTTAACTCCCTAATTCCATCTGGGCCTTTGTATCTACACATCAAAGGTCTCTTTGATTAAATGAACTGGCTTCCTGGGAGGTTATTCATAACACTGACCAGTGCCCCTTTTCTCAGGACATCTACTGCAGATCAAAGGATTTCCCTGAGGACTTCATGAGTGGCTAATTTTATTTCCTTCGATCAAAGCAAATTGACAAGATAATTGCATTTTAGAAATCTGCAGTTTAAAATATCTCCTGTCCTTTGAACTTATCCGGGGGGGGGGGTTGAAGTGTCAGTTTCACATGTTGTTTCAGCATCTCTCATGACAGACAATCCATAACCCATTTTTATATTTACAAAAAAATGATACAGCACTCAGAACTAGCTGTCTACGTCATACTATATGCTTCCAAACTGTCTTCTGTAAGTAAAATGTTTTTCTTTTGATTTTTTTTTTTTACAGATGGAACACTGAAGTTTATTACTCCATCTACTCTACCCTATTGGTGCCAGTAAACTCTCCCCTCTTGCGGGTCCCCCGGAAACTTCCAGATTCAAATTATTATAAGGGTGATTACAAAGAGGCTACATCATTGGAATTCCTTCTCTCTTTATTCAAGGGCTTCATGTCAAACCATGGGTCTGTGTAGAAGTAAGGTTCTGTATTTGGCTTCAGTATGTGTGTGTTATATATATATATATATATATATATATATATATATATATATATATATATATTCTTATAATCTGTCTTGGGCTGGGCTGGCAGTATAGCCTAGAGGTTAGAGGAACAAGGTGTGAACAAGCTTGGTACATCCAGCAGACCAGACCTGAGTTTGATTTTCACAACCTCCATTTGCATACTGTGTGACTCTGAGCAAGTCACGTAACTGCCCAGTGCTCCCAGGTCACCCCTGAAAACAGGCACTTGTGCCTAGTGGGCCTTGGCCGGTTACCAAAGACTAAAATAAAAATAAAAAAAAATCTTGTAATGACCTAGTTTGATTCTATAGCCCTGATATGGTATGCACCTCCCTCAAGCTCCTTAGTGAAGTGTGTAATCATAATGTTTGTATAGATTTTTTAATGTTCCACTGTCACTGTGATGTACGGCTTTAAGAGACGTGCTATGATATCATGAGCCTTTGGCTATTTATCGGAAACTCTGCCTCGTTAACTTCGCCCCTGATGAAGCTCATTCTGAGTGAAGCACCGGGCACTGTGCCTCCTCAGTTATGACTTTCTGGCCTTGTTGAGTTGGTATTATTGCACTACAATTTATTATATTCATTTGTTTGGCTGCAAGAACTAGCACTTTGCAAGGGCCGTTGTGCTCATAGCGTTTTATATAATTGTCCTGATCCGCAACTTTAACTCAAGTGGCTTGTTGTTATTTTTGAGTGCCCCACCATTTGTTAATCCTCAAGGTTTCGATGAAACAGGGGATAGAGTGCATCCTCTGGTGCTTCCCATTTTGCAGCTGGATTCCTTCTGGTCACAACTGGAGGCATAATTCTACAGGCTTTCTACTGGTGCACAGAGTCACACCCCAAGAGGCAGTCCTGCTTGTGCAGATCCACCGTTTTTCTGAAACTCCAATTTCAGGTTACACAGTCCTCAGATTTGTACCACGGTTAGCCAGACTGCAGATTTAGATTGCTCCTGTCCAGGGCATAGAGTACTAGAATTGCATAGAGCACTAGAGAACTGGACTTACATAGAAGTGATAAGATTGCAACCACAGCAAAGTGCTAAATTACATATGGAAATAGTAGGTTTCAGTACCACATTGACATTTAGCACATACGGTATTATAAAATGGCAAGAAAAATCTAGAAATTTAACTGGTGAGAGACATCAATTGATCGTACATTAAATCTCTCTAAATGCATGGTCAGGTGGTGAATCTCATTTTCTCCCCCCCAAAAAACCTAATAGCCATTTTATAAGTGTAATGAGCCCTTCCAGGATGTACATCATAGGATTTAAATGCACTTCCCGGGGGCGTAAGGACACTCGGCCTTTGGGCACATGCCTTTCTACACCCCTGGGGCATGCATTAAAAATTCTATAATCCACACCCTGTCACGGGTTATTACTTACTTAACAACTAACTTTACATCATTTCCCATCCTGTTCTGATGTGAGGCTGGCAATAATTGCCCTCTAAATAAAACCTTAGTAGCATCTGAAAGTTGTGCCTCTGTCTCCTTGAATCACAAGACAAGTAATGTGTTTGATTAGTATCAGTTCCAGACCACTAGCCCCTGTGAGTGTTTGGGCACTACATTAGGAACTTTAGGTTAATCGTGTCTGCCCGCTGATTCATAAGCTGGTTTGAATAAGTACCGTATGCTGTTTCAACATGTTCTAACTTATAGGGGCCCCCTATCTATTACAATACCTATAATAGTCACTGATTCTTTGGTAAACAGAAATTTTCCACATTTACTGTAAAGGCCTACACTGTCTTCATAACCACTGTTTCCATTGGTAGGCAGTCCTGTAGATTCACCACCCTCTGGGAGAAGAAGTGCTTCCTAACATTCCAGTGAGGGACAGAAAACCCGGCTCAACGTACTCCGTGATAAAGAGTCAGGCATAGGATATAACTGTGCAGAAATATTAATCATGATTTATTGATACTTAAAAGTTAAACGGCGACAGGCAGAACAGCATCCTGAAGCACACTTAAATTTTGTGAGGGTGTGTGCTTTGTCAAGCATGTGGGTGCCATCTTCAGATCAAAATGTATAGCGCACTCAATAAAGAAACAGTGCAACTGAAAGAAAGCAAAACAATGCCCTGTTAATGCTGGCAGAACCCAGACAGGTTCTGACCTTTATTAAAGAACAACCAGAACATGGGGGGAGAGGGCAGTCTGATTAGTTCTGATTATTTATGAACGTGAGAATTAAATGCACTAGATGTACAGCAGGAGACCAAATCTGTGGCATTGAACACGGAGGGGCAAAGATAATACTTTAAATCATAATTCGAATGGGGAAAAAAAAACAAAAAAACAATAGAAATGTTGATCTGGAGGGGACTAAACTGCAGACACTTGGGAACAACAGTCACACACACACACACATACACACACACACACACACACACACACAAACACACACGTCACAGCTGCAAATTCCTCCAGAGCCTCCCCTGACCGACACACCTGCCCAGGCCTTGAGAGTGCTGCTGGATAAGGGATAAACAGAGAGATCCCACTCTATTTTAAAACACAGCGTGGTTAGACTAGGACTCTACTCAGGAGTTGCCTTGACAGGGTGTTGAGCGTAGTCATTCATTCTTTTTTGGAATCCATGGAACAAAGACTCTTGTGATGCATGTGCTCTTGATCTGAAAAGAGAGACAGAAACAGACACAAGCGGCCAATATTTGCAGGGAAGGGTTACACTTTTGTTGCAAGTAGCAGAGAATAGGCAAAAAAAAAAAAAGAATGATCACATGAGCAGTAAGACCCCGCCCCCGTATTCATGTTGTGATGCAGCTGCATTGCATGACCTAGTACACTATGGTTCAGCGTAGTACATAGTCCCACAAGTGGCAGAGTTTCTGGCTTATTTTACTAAACAAAACAACAAATCTAATTTAAAAAATAAAAATGCCGTTTTCTGATCTCCACCCAGTCATATCAAGTGCATCAAAATATGTACAGTTGCACCACACATCCTTCTTTGCAAACATATTTGCATGCTGCTGATAAGTATCTGACGAAAATAAGACTGCAGGCCAGCCAGTTGCTGTAACCGACAGGCAGTAGTATTAAAGCATACTGCAGGTAAATGAGAATAATTCTGTGCATAAAAAAATTGGTGCAGCAAAATAATAGAAACATAGAATTTGGTGGCAGATAAGGACCATATGGCAAATCCAGTCTGCCCATTCCTCCCTACCTACACTATTGCCGCAGACTGTGCCCAATCTGCAGCTCTTTCTCTCTGCCCGCTTCCTTTCCACTATGATTCATTTGTGCATATCTCATGCGTGCTTGAAGCTCACCACTGTTTTTGGCCCACCAACTCCGCTGGAAAGCTGTTCCAGGAATCTACCATTCTTTCTGTGAAAAAGTACTTCCTCACATCTCTCCTGAGTCTACCCCCCAGCTTCATAGTGTAACCCTCAGGCCACTTTTTAACAGTTAGCACACACCCCTATTAAAATCTGGAACACTGGTACCCACTTACTGGCATACCATTTTACTTTACAAAAGGTTTGGTACCACCCTTGGCATTAGGATGTATACCTGGCTCATTTTCTAGAAGAAGAGAGGGGTGGGGTACAGAAACAAAACAACATGAACCTTGTGTAAACATTACAACCCAGGTCCTGGGAGGAGACTGCTAGGCATATGCTAGATCTAAACTGCTGAGGGGGCCCCAGTAAATCCACACAACCAGAAGCAATAATCGGAATGTCCAGAACAGTAACTGGGATTGTCCTGTATGGCTTTATTCAACAGATGGAAATTTAAAGCAGAAGTGGACCCCTAAGGTCGGTCTAGGCAGGACAGGTACATTTCATGAACTCTTCTTGCATGCAGTACAGTTCATGAACACACAACTGAACAGCCTTCTTTCCAGATTCCCAAATGGTGCATATAGTGGACACCTGGCCACGCGCATGAACACTTTCCACCCATGAGTGTCATTTAGTGAAACTAAGCCACACACTCAGAACTCTTCCTCGAACATTGGTGCAATTAAATGAAACACAGCCATATACCTTAACCTGCAGCTTGGTCCTTGCTCAGGTATAACTGGTGCCCTTTACGAACCAGGAAGCCCTGCCTTGTAAGCACTTAGGCCCTGTACACACTAGCAACCAATTATAAAACGTTATTAAAATAGTTTTATAAATCGATCCCTAGCACGGTTGTCAGAGCGTCCACATTGCATTCCGACAACCGTGCTAGGAGAAGCGGGTTCCCAGGCATGACTGCGGCACCAAGTGTAAGCATTATTACCGCAGTGTGCCGCAATGCATGACGGGATACACATGAACGGGAACCGAAAGCGATCAGGGAAAAAGTACATCCTCCAAACCAGTGTTTCAAGGACTATTAGGCAATACCGGTACCGCCTTTTTTTTTTAAATCCTGTTGCTAAAAAAAATACTTTTCCCGTTGGTGGGTTGCCTTATCCTGTGTTACAGCATGGTTTGCGTACACACTGCTGTTAACACAGATTAAGGCAACTGTGTTTAGCTAAAACCATGCTAAAGACCACCTCTTAGCAAGGTTTTAGCATGGTTTTAGAACATGGTTGTAACACGATTTTAATCGTGTTACAATGTGAATGCAAACCATGTTCCAGGAGCTTAAAACGGTTTAAGGCAGTTAAACCGTTTTAAGCTGTCTAGTGTGCACAGGGACATAGATGGCGTTCCTTCCACCCTTGGCCCCAACCGACAGTCTCTGCCATTCTTCAGGGTTACACCACTGAAACTCCTGTTTTCCCACTGAAATGTTAGAGGTCCCACACATTAACTTCGTCACACACTGAGGTGACTAAAAAATGAAACTGCACTCACTTGGGTGAACAGTTTAACAGAAAATTCACTCACTTGGGTGAACTAGGGGCACTGACAGCTGCAATCTAGCCTTATCTATGGGCACACACACACACCCCCAGACTGATGATTCTCCTAAATTATGTGGAGATCTAGTCTCCTAGAACAGTACTTGCAAAGGTTGTCAGGTTCTCAGGGCATGAAACAACAAAAGAAAAGAAGGCGCTCTCCTGGGTAGCTGATCAAACAGTCTCTCTCAGTTCCTATCCAAGGCAGCTGAAACACACACAGAACCTTCAGGGGATTGCCCCTTGAGTCAACTGAGACTAAGCAGTTCCTTCCACTTCACTGGGAGTAGAAATCAGGAAATCCTGCTATAGCACTGGGGCAGGATTCACAAAGAAAGCCGAAATTCCCGCAGCTGCGGGAAAAAGGCTTGCTGCAGTGCGGAAATGCAGTTGCGCTATATTCTCAAAGAAAAACAGCACAGCTGCAGATTTCCATAAAAAGTACCGCAGGTGAGGCAATTTAGTTGCCGCAGGACTTGTGCAACTGCTGCGAATCTGCAGTTGTGGAGGCTGTGAAGGCACAGCAATAGGGAACCACAGTAGCTGAAGCAGCAGACAGTAACAGTGCTGCTATAACATGAAGCTGACAGCGCACACAGAGACCAGCAACCAGTCCCCAACTGGGACCACAGCAGCAGCACAGGTACCAGTGATACCTTGGCACCACAGTGGCTGACTGTCCCTGCTGGTCGTCCCTCCCTGGGGTGTTCCTGTGGCCTGCAAGGGGTAGCACTCGCTGCAGGCTGGTCAGGCTCTACTGCCTGTGGGGCTCTGTCATAGGCTGCACTGGGTCTAGTGGCTGTTGCCTGTTGCCATATCATGGCAATGTGTGCTTTCAGGGCTGTAACATCAGCCACTGCTATACTGTCTGAGATGCTATTACCTGTGGTACTCCTCCCCCTTAATTAATTCCAATTGCTGGGGCACTACTGTAGTGTACTGAGGGAGAGTTACACCTCATTCCACTGTGTGTAACATTCTTTCCTCAGCTGCAGAAAAAAACTGGCTGTGAATAGCCTTTCAGGGCCTGTGCCTTACTTACCTCGCACCTTTTTGGGACTTCCGCAGCTGCACTTTTTTCCATAGTCCATAGTGGTTTTTCCTGCAGCTGCGGAGGGTTTTGTGAATAGCACTTGGAGCAAACTCCCTTTTTTTCCATAGCTGAGGAAGTTTTGGGGACTTAGGGAAGGTTTTGCACCTTCTGAAAAGTTTTGAGAATCCTGCCCCTGGTCTCCACCACTTCACTGGAAGCTGGAAATGACACTCCACTGGCTGGCTCCAACTCTGGCTAACTACTGAGCATTCTAAGCTCCCGAGAGCAGCTGTCCACAAGTGTGGCTCATGCTGCTATGAGAGTTCCGAATGACCTAATCCTTCTTCTCTTAGGCTAGCTGAGTAAACAATGTCATTATGTAAGGAGCCCCTAATGAGTTCCCTACCACCTGCCTGCTATCTTCCTAACACTAATACTGAGAGGATTCTAGTAACCCCAGGGGACTGGGTGGTTACAACAGCACGTGCCCTTGTTCTTGAGCATCTTCTTTTTTTTTTACTTTCTTTTTATCCCTCCTACTGCCTGCATGGTCCACTCCTTCGGACCTGATCAATGCCCCATAATCCCTCCCCCAGCGTCTGCCCCTAGAGTACCAAGCTTTACTCCGTATCTCTCTACCTTGCTCCTTTCTTCTGGAGAGCCTGCACACAGCGGGGTCTGCCCAAGGGTAGGTGATCGGGGCTGGGATTGATCATCATCCTGGCCCAGGCAGGTGTTTTTCCACTTTTTTCTGCCCTTAATCCCTCCTCCCCTGAGTGCGTCGGCACAGAGGACTGATGTCCAGACAGGCAGCGTGCTGACGCACGCCGTTGTCAAATGCCCACAACGTTCTCCCCACCCCAACTCCAAAGAGCTGCCTGGTGCCCCAGCACCCATGCTTCCACTGGCACCGGTGCGTTGGGTGCTTCGCAGCACCCCAGGAACCCACCCCAGAAGGAGGAGGAGCGCATCCGTTGGGACGCTCAATCCTCCTCCTCCTCCTCCTCATCCCCTCTGACCCCTGATGACCCTAAGTCCATTCCCCAACCCGGGTCGCTGGCATAGCGCGAGGTATGGCTTCCAGCACCTCAACCCTCAGCGCCACCGGGCCGGCCCCTTGAGCATTTTTATTTCTGAAAAATACTTCCCTTCTGTACCTTATTTACCCCTTTGAGGTATTTAAGTTCTCTATCATATCCCCTCCTCTCCCTTCTCTGTTTCAAGGTGTACATTTTGAGGTCCTTTAGTCTCTTCTAGTAGGGCTTTTGATGCAGACCCTACACCATTTTAGTTGCCCTCCTTTGGATCGCCTCCACTCTGTCTATGTACTTCCAGAGATGTGGTCTCCATAACTGGAAACAGGACTCTAGGTGGGGTCTTACTATACAGAGGCAACACCACCTCCCACTTTCTGCAGCTGATACCCTTCCCTATGCACCCCAGTATCCCACTAGCTCTCCCTACTGCCTTGCCACACTGCCTGACCACCTTTAGGTCATCCCGTATGATTACTCCCAGGTCTCTTTCCTGCTTGGTGGTTGTCAGTACCACTCCAACCATTCTGTACTCTGCCCCTGGGTTTCTGTACCCTAAGTGCATTATATAGCACTTTTTCACGATGAAATGAGCTGCCATATCTTTGACCATTCCTCTAATTTTCTCAGGTCTCTGATCATTCCTTCCACACACACCTCCCCCCAACGGAATGTCCATCCTGTTGCAGATTTTCTCATCATATGCAAAGAGGCAGACCTTCCCTCCAGCTCCTCTGCAATATCTCCTATAAAGACATTAAAAAGGACCATCACAACACTGACCTCTGAGGCATCCCTCTGGTCACCCTCCCTTCCTCAGAGTGAACTCTGTTTAACACCACCCTCAGTCGCATATCCCCTAACTGATTTCTTGTCTAGTTTACCACCTTTGGACCCACTCCTAAGCTACCCAGCTTGCTTATAAGTCTCCTATGTGGAACAGTGTTGAAAACATTACTGAAATCTTGGTAGGCCATGTCCACTGCTCCACCCTGATCTAGTTCCTTGATCATCTGGTTAAAGAAATCTACCAGATTCATTTGACATGACCTCCCTTCTGTGATACCATGCTGCCTCGAGTCTTGTAACCCACTGGATTCAAGCTATTCCACAATCCTTTCCTTCAGCAATAATTCTATTAACTTTCCCACCACTGATGTCAGGTTGACTGGTCTATAATTGCCAACCTCCTCCCTGCTACCTTTTTTGTGTAGTGGGACTACATCCGCCCTCCTGTAGTCCTCGAGAACCACTCTTGTTTCCAGTGGGCTGTTAAACAGAACTGTCAGAGGTGCAGTCAGTATTTCCCTGAGCTCCCTCAGTATCCTTGAATGCACCCCTTCTTGCCCCATTGCTTTGTCCACCTTCAGATTAGCAAGTCCTTTAAGGAATCTTGCATCCAAAAAAGGGCTAGTTTCCACCTCCCTCCCTTCAAAGCTTCTGTTACTTTTTTGTGGTCCCTCCCCTTCTCCTTCCTCTGAACACCGAACAAAACTTATTGTTCAGGAATTCTGCCTTTTCCTGGTCCTCCTCTGCACAGTCCGTCCTTCCTTTTTTAACCTTACAATCCCACCCCTGGTCTTCCTCTTTTCACTTACATACCTAAAAAATGCCTTGCCCCCTTTTTGTTACCTCCTGAGCTGTTCTCTCTTCAGTTTGTGCCTTTCCACTCCTTACTGTTTTTCCTGATTCCCTGTTTCCTTTGATGCACCTCTGTATCCTCCTCCATCTATATTTCCTTATACCTTCTGAATACTACCTTTTTGCCTTTACCTTTCAGCCACCTCTTTCAAGAACCAGAGCAGTCTCTTTTTCCTCTTAAAGGTACAGTAAACATTACAGGGGTCACTCAAATTGTGAAAGCCCATAAAAAGATCTTTCAAATGAGGTATTGGGCTTACCTGTAGGTGTCACGAGTCCCGGGTTATGAGTACCTAAATCATCTGTAAATCAAAACAAGGCATCAGCCATTTCATTGAATCATGAGACCAACAGTGATGTCACTGAGGGGCAAGCTGTAATTAACAACATGCAGCTTGCCCCTCAGTGACATCACTTCCTGTTTTAAAATGGCTGCTGCCTTGTTTTCATTTACAGATTAATTAGATAGTCATATCTCAGGACTCCTGACACCTACAAGGAAGTCCAGTGCCTCATCTGAAATATTTTTTTTATGGGCTTTCACAATTTGAGTGATCCCTGCAATGTTTACTGTCCCTTTAATTTTGCTCACTTGTTTGACACAGAGGTCTGTTACCTTTACTACGCTCCCTTTTATCTTCGCCCACTGTTCCTCCACTCCCCCCAGGTCATCCCCTCTTCCAGGTCATCCCTGAGGCATTCACCCATCTTTATAAATTCTGCCCTCCTGAAATCCAGAACCTTTGCCGTTGTGTGATTCAGTTCTGCAGTCATCCTTATATGGAACCACACCGCATGGTGATCACTGGTCCCCAGTGTTAGTTTATATTTACCCAGGATAGCACAGCCAAGATGCAATATCTCATTTTTGATGGTGCTCTGCTTTTACCCATTTTTTACTGTATTTACGCAGGATAGCCCAGATGAAAGCAAATTACATTTTCAGTGGGTCCAGTTTTTACGATGTATTTTTTCCAGAATAGAGCACCATAGATGTACAGTTCAGTTCAGTGGGGGCTCTCCTGTACTGCTTTTACACCTTTTTACTAGACATTTACCCACCAGATGAGATGCAATACATCATTTTCATTGGTGTCCTGCTTTTACACATTTTTAGCGCTCAGAGTCCCAGGAATTGGGCGCTTTATAAATAAAATATCTATCTAAATATTTATCTATCTAGTGTGTATTTACCCAGGATAAGCCAGCTGGAGGCAATATCACATTTTCAGTGAGCTCCAACATTTTGACCCCAAATGTCCATTAGTCGTTTTATGACCTGACATTATCATCAAGACAGGTGGATTTTTTTTAATCCCATCCGAAAAGTGATTTTGCAGCACAAATGTGAAACCCCCAAGTTTCAGAGGGGATTTGAAAAATGACACCTGTCATATTCTGGAGGTGGGGTAACACAAGGGATATGTTGAACATTGGGAGCCAAAATGTGCATAAATAAAGTTATGAGTAAACGTTGGAACAATTCAATGTTTCTTCATAACTTATTTTTTTTTCATATCTTGACCCCATATATTCAACATATTATTTTTATGAGCCCTCCTTCTGAACATGACAGGTGTAATTTATGAAATAAGTCCAGAAAAGTTTGTGCACACACCAAACCCCTATAGAGGGACACCAGACGTTTAAATTTCAAATTAAAGTTTCATTCTTTACTTCTCATTTCAGAGCATTAGACAAGACGTATGCTCTGAAATAAATAAAATGAAACTTTAATTAATTAATTAACATCTGGTATCCCTCTATAAGGGATTTAATTAATATCAATACAGACTGTTCTGTCATTCGGGCACCACCACCTAGTCTGTTCATAAGTGGAACTGTAATTTGTAAAATACTGGCCAAAATGTAATTTCATGCCACAAGCGTGAAAATAAATTTTGGCCAGAATTTGAAACATGACTACTGTCACATTTGTTGGATGGCAGGATTCTAGACCTTTTGGCAAAACACTACACAGATGACCAGATATCACAGAGGAAAGTTTATTCCAAAACATGTAGAAAAACAGCATACCTGCTGGGAGTTCGGAACCTCTGAACACCGCAATGTCATCATGCAAACTCACTGAAAAACAGTCTTACACAGAGTCTTATACTAGAGATAAGAAAATACTTTACTAGGTAACGGACTCTCCCAAAAAGTCAGAAGAGTACAATACAGCAATTCTATTGGCAAACAGTGGTGGGCAGCTCACACCTAAGACATACTGTAGAAACATAGCAACATAGACTTTGATGGCAGATAACAATAGTCAGTTAACAGACTGACAATAAAAATATTTTCTTAATGCTGACCTCTGAGGCAGTGGGCCCCCTGTGAGTGTGGGTCCTACTGCAACCACATCTCTTGCACCCCCACCAGTCATGGCCTACTCCCCATTTCTTGTACCACTCGCAGATTTTACATACTTACCACTGCACCCTAACACAAATTAGTAGATGTAACCCCCCATGGAGGTTTACCTTAACTGGCCCACGTTTCTCCCATTTTCTCCTCTTTTCCTCCTTGTGTCCGCACATTTCTCTCAGGTCCTTCTGGTGCTCCTGAAGCCCCATATTCATTTTAGCCCAGTTTGGGCTTAAGAAACTAAACCATGATCCGCTGCTGTTTTTCCTTGCACTGTGGTGCATGGCAGCGATCGCGCATGTGTGGGAGTCCTATGATCTCCTGACTGCCATTTTGCGGTAAAGCAGGGAGTATTTCTGCTGTCCCGGTGCCCCTCTTCAGCTCAATGGGGACCAGTGGCCTTAGTGAGGTGAATGAGAAGCTTCCCTAAGGCTTAAAAATAAAATTTTAAATGGGGCACGTAGTGAGGGCTCATACATAATAATAAGCTCTCATGAATATTAATGAGGTGCTGCCTGACACCTGGGGGACAGTATTTTGGTGGCAGCGACAGCAAATGTATTAAGTATAAATGTATAATAATGAGCTCATTAAAGAGGGCACTAAAGGGGCTACATAACTGTGGGGTTGTTTTAAATAAAGACTATTACTAATGGCTGCACCAGAACTTTATTTATGGGGGAATGTAGGAACTGCATAGAAACTGTATATACTGCAACCATTTGGGCAGTCAGCCAGCCAATCATGGGCCAGGATTTATCCTAGGGACTCTTGGGACATTGCCAGAGACTTTTGGGAGAAAATCAGGGGCAAATCCTTGGCGCCTAAAATCTAACCAATCATAGGACTGGGACTGTGATTAACAATTTGGGCAGACAACTGGATTTTGGGAACTTTGCCCTTTATTTAAGAAGGGCTGTTTTGAACTGAAGTGAGCCTTTGAGTCAGTTCCAAGGAGAGCTCCGAGAAATGTGGAAGTCTATGTGACTCTGCTGCATTTCGCAGGGAAAGGCCTGCTTTGCCTCCTGGCTAGCAACTTCGATGCCTGAGGGGGTCGATTGAACCAGGGACTGCTGAAAAGCAGACATTGTGGTTCCAGCAATAAATGCTGATCTGGAACATTTGTGCAAGCCAGAAGAAAGGTATTCTGTTGCTGAACTGTCCCAGAGATGGACCGACTGCTGTGACGAGATTGCTCCAGGGACTCCTGACTAGAGGGGAGCCTGCTCCTGTGGAGATTGTCTCCTGCCACACGTCAAGAGGGGGAGACCGCCATGGGCATTGTTCTGCATTTGCAGTAACCACAGTTGGCTGCTAAGAAGCTAAACTGTTTCAGCAAGCTGAAATTCCAGTATTGGGCCTATGCCAAGTTTCGGCCCAAAGAGACTGTTCCTGGACCAGCCCTTCAATCAGCATGGTGAGAGGCCAGCTTCCGGGAGTCAGCCCCTGTGCAGAATCAAGGAGCAGGTTATGGCCACCTACAGGGAAAGGCCATGAAGTGGAGGTGAGTCATGTCAGCCCCAGTACCCACCAGAATCCTGGAAAGCCAGAAGATTCATGATGTCACCAGCCTACTCTTCAGTCTGTCTGGGTGCTGCAAGTATGAACAGAGTAGCCCTCTGCAACAACCAAATAACTTTATTGTGTCATCTGATTTGCCTTATAATTTCTTGTTGGGTTTTTCAACTGTGGTTACAGGCCATCCAGCCTGGAATTACAAATATCCTACTGTTGGCAAGTATTTTATCTGTCTAATAACACCCTTCTGTCCATCAAGGGCCCCAACCAGCTGAAACGCTGGCCAACCCGCGATAATGCTCTAGGCCTGCTACCTATTCCATTCTGGGTACTTAGCAGCTGGTTAATTCAAGAACTAATGTAATAAATAAGAAATGCTATCTGTTTAAATATTGCGCTGCAATAACTAAACTAAATTCTCACCCCTCCTTTGTTCAAGTTCCCTTAATAAACCAGATTTACTGTTTGATGTTAATTCAGGTTGTGAGCTTATTATTACTCAGTGTCCAGTTACTGAGTCATTCAAGGGGTACAGTGATAAGTGCTGTTATTGTTGAAACTGTTCTTTTGCAGGGGACACAGGGCATATCCCAAAGGTCCAGGCCCTGTGGGTAAGTGTAAGGTTGGTGAGCATATTATTAGGGCCAGTCATTGAATGTGTTATTGCAGTCTGAATCCTGTGTCCACAGGCAAACTGTGGGTTGGGCCACTTAGTGGGTTTGTGGGTGGTCACAGCTTCCCAGAGGGCTGTACCAGTGTTACTGTTTACCCATGTAAGTGTTACTCTGGGTGGAGGCACCATAGTTGTATTACTGTTGGTAGGGGATCCACGGTAACCTTTGATCACGAACCTAGGCCCCTCAACCTGCAGTCGGGGAAGCAGACAGGGGTAGTAGCCTTTGTATAACAGCACCAGGGTTACATAAACTTTTCCACTACTACTCCAAAATGTCGTACCTTCCCTGCACTGCTGCCCAAATCTGCATCCCATCCCAAATTTATACCCTCATTCCTGCACTGCCCACACAAAATTTGTACTTTTAACCCCATGCTCCTAGGGATGTGGCCTGACCTTCAAGCATGGCAGACAAGCACTAGACCCACTTCTGAATAGCAAAACTTTAATATGGTAACTTTCACAGCACAAACCTCACAAATAGTGGAGATCTCACCTCGCAAACCAGCAGAAACTGATGGCCAGCTAGAGGCAACAGAAAAAGCAGAGCCAGCTACCTTTTTTGCTTGCAGCTGTGGCTTTGGAAGACTGGGCATCATCATTGGAGGCCTGCATCTGTTTGGGAAGCATGGCTGCAGCAGGAGAATGAGAGAAAGAGAAAGACTTGGACAAAGTGATGGTCTCACTCCCTGCCATGATTATGAACCTCCAAAACGAAATGCGAGCCAGGTTCGAAAATATCACTACATAGATCCTCCACCTTCAAGATATTGTCTCAGGACTTGTGGAGACAACTACCAACCACAGCCTTAAGGAGTTGGAATGGTGGCTGGGTGAAATGGAGGATACAGTTGTCGATCTCTCCAGAGAGCGAGATATACCAAAACAGCAGATGACAGAATTATTGGGAAGGATCAACAACCAGGAGACATGATCCTGGCTATCTAATATCCAGATAACTGGGCTTCCCGAGGGCACTGAGGGCAGGGATCCAGCAGTGGGAATACAAAAATGGCTGGTGCAACACCCGAAGCTATAACTCGAAGTGGCTCAGTACAAAATTGAGCACACCTACTGGATGGGACCCAAGCCCAAGCCAGAAGATCAGTCGAGGCATTACCTGGTCAAATATCTGCATTACCCGGAGAAAGGAGAGATCTTCTGGGCAGTCATGGCTCATGGCCCATCTGAGTTGACAACTGCAACGTCCTTATTTTTCAGGACTATAGCAGGCAACTTCAGCAGAAACGGCAGCCGTTTGGAGCTGTTGTGGCCTGACTTGACAGATGTGTTTGGGAGTTTGCTCATTTATACCCATTTCAGGATCAGTAGACCCGGAAGGCCACCCCAATTTTTCAGCAACCCTTGGGAGGCAGAGGAGTTTGTTCAGCAAGAAGATGCAGCAACTGAAGGCGGACAATCTACCAGATCCATGGGCTCTGCTACTTGATCATATGTTGAGGTTGGAATAAGAACTTGACTTAATGCTTTCTAAGGGTCCATTGTCCCTGCTCCCCACATGGCAGCCCCAACGCCTTTATCATGGATGAGCCTAAAGTTGGCTGGTGGTCCCCTGGTATAAGACTCTTGGTCTGAAGAGCTCCTTACTCACTCAAAAACTGCCCTGTTAACTGTTCTCAGGGCACTATGAACTGCATGTGCACTGTGCGATTCTGGGGAGCAGTAGGTGGCCTGGGGTAGGAGGTCAGTTGATGGGCTGGGGTAGGAAGTCTGTACCTGCATGTTGGCAGTTTGGTTAAAATAGATTATTTGTTAAGTTCAGCATGGTGGATATGGGCCTCCCCTATCCAAGCTAAGCCAGATGGGGGGTGATCTGAGGCTTGACCATGGCTGCTGGGGAGGCGGGAGGTCTGTGGGATACAAGGTGCCTGAGGAAGTGAACACAGTACTACTGAGGTGCCCAGGAGTGAAATTTACGGTGTTCGTTTTTTTGTCTACTTGTTCCAACCACTGGACAGGTGTAAGCTGCGTCCAGAGTGCTTCAGGACTCCCCTCAACCGCATAGAAAGATTTAAATTCCACATCAGCTTGTGGGTAACAGCAAGGAGGGCTCTCTATGGCTATTTCCTCTGTGACTCAGTTGGTAATTGTGCTGCCGATTAGTTCCCACCACAGGTTACTGCCACTTCCTTGAAAGTGGTTACGACTCTTGTCACATAAACCACACTGCATTCGGGGACTTCAACACCTGGGTGGATGATGTGGCATTGCCTGGAGCCAGAGATGTCCTGTTGGGTATGGAGGCTCTGGGCCTGGCCCTGCACTCTACATCTGGGACCCACCAATCTGGCCATGCACTTGATCTGGTGCTCTCTCTGGGGCTTGAAATTGACACTTTCAAGATAGATTGGGTCATTTGCTCCAATCACTGCACTGTTGGGTTCAGCTTTACACCCCTCCTGAATGTCCCTTCCTCTGTGGAAGTGGTCCAGTTCCACCCTTTGAGGGGTGTTCAACCAGAGGGACTGATGGCGGAGCTGGACATTTCGTCCATGTTGGAGGCTTGCGCTAATGGTCCAGGCGATGCAATGGCAGCTTATAATACTGCTGTTGCCCTGAACTGTTCGGCACTAATCCATGTACACCCCCTTGTCTCATACCTTGGCTCCCCTTGGTTTGATAGAGAGCTAAGGACATTGAAGACAAGGGGGCAGAGGCTGGAAAGGCTCTGGAGGAAGACCGGGTCTCCAGAGGACAAGCTGGTTCTGATGACCCACTACAGTGAGTATCAGAAATGATTGCAATCGTCCAGAAAAAGGCAACTTTTATGTCTAGGATGATTGCAGCTGGGAAGAATTGACTGGCTCAGCTGTTTCGGGTTGTAGACAAGCTATTACATCTAGCCTGTCTGGAACCCATTAGAGCTTTTTCAACTCACAAATGTGAGGAGTTCACTTGATTCTTCCTGGACAGAGTGTCCTCTGTGAGATCTGGGATTGCTCCGAGCGGAATTCAATCCTCCAGCAGTGGTGTTTCTCATGGGGGAGATTGCACTCAGCCGTTCTGGGGGGAATTCCATCTGGTGATGGCCCAGGATGTCTGTCGGATAGTCCTTGGGCTGAAACCAATGTTCTGTGACCTGGACCCGGGTCCAGTGCGGCTACTAATTGGCTATGTCGAGGTCCTGGGCCCAGTCTTTGCTGGGATAGTCGGGAGTTCCTTGCTGGCTGGGGTTTTTCCCCAGTCTTTAAAACAGGCTCTGGTTAAGCCCCTGCTGAAGAAACCATCGTTGGACCCTGATGTCCAAGCAAATTACCAGCCTATCTCTAACCTCCCCTTTTTGGGGAAGGTTCTTGAGAAGGTGGTAGCAGAACAGCTAAAGGGCCGTCTAGTAGACTTCCAGATTTACAAACCTTTCCAGTCTGGGTTTAGGGCCTTGCATAGCACAGAGGTAGCACTGGTCAGGGTGTTGAATGACCTGCTCAGGGTGCAGGATCAAGAAGAGCGCACAATTCTTGTCCTCCTCGCTCTCTCCTCAGCATTTGACACTGTGGACCATGGTGTGCTGTTGGACAGGCTAAGGGAGTATGTGGGACTCACCAGCAAGGTCATCAGCTGGTTTAAGTCCCTTCCCCGGGGCAGGTCTCAGAGGGTAGTGTTGGGAAATTGTTCCTCGTGCCCGAGAGACCTGCCCTGTGGAGTTCCCCAAGGCTCTGTCCTCTTCCCCATGTTGTTCACAGTGTACATGCTGCCCCTGGGTGAGGTCATAAGATGGTATAAGCTGAGTTTTCAATGTTATGCTGATGATACTCAACTCTACCTGTCTTTCACACCCAGAAGACCTGATGCTGTCAACGTGCTGAACAAATGCTTGGCCGAGATCCAGGCTTGGACGGCGTTGAACTGACTGGGACTAAACTCTGAGAAGACTGAGGTACTGGTGGTTGAGCCGGGTTGGAGGGTTGGGTTTGGAGCCTCCGGTGACAGGTTGGGGCTTTTCATAGGCCCAATAGAACTGGAGATTTCATCAAGGGTGAAGAATATGGGTGTTGTGTTTGACAATGACCTGACATTTGATATGCAGGTGTCGGCAGTTGTCCAGACCAGATTTTATCATCTCCGGAACATTGCCCAGATCAAGCCCTTTGTCCCACCTGAAGACCTGGCCACACTGGTCCATGCTTTCTTTACCTTGAGACTCGACTACTGTAACACCCTCTACCTTGTGGTCGGAGGTGGTGCACTGTGGCATCTGCAGCTGTTGCAGAACACAGCGGCATGGGTGTTGATGGGTCATTCTAGATTCAGTCATATCACCCCAGTGATGCATGAACTGCATTGGCTGCTGGTGCGCTGGTGCATCACCTTCAATTTAGGCCTCTTGACCTACAAGGCCCTACATGGATTCGGTCCGGGCTACCTGAAGGATCTTCTGCATCTGTACGTCCCGTCTCACCCCCTCAGATTAGTTACGGGTGCTTTCCTGGAGATCCCCAGACTGAAGTTAAAGAGCTCTGGGGACTGGGCTTTTGAGGTTGCTGCCCCAGTGCTGTGGAATTTGTTACTGGGGCACCTCCAGGAGGCTCTGTCTGTTGCAGTCTTCAAGTGACACTTGAAAACCTTTTTGTTTGCACAGGTCTTTGGGGTCTTCGGTGGGCCATCTAGTATAATTGAACAGGTTCAGTTGTTTTTAACTATGTCTGAGATTTTATATGTATATGTTTTTATTACTGGTTCTGACCTTGTTTTGTATTTATGTTATTGCAATGTGGTCATAAGGGCTCCCTGAGCCTTCAGGGAAGGGAGCCCCAAACAAATAAAATCTACTACTACTACTGCTACTGCTTCATTACCTGACTATGTCATAGAACTAGAACTGCTGGGAGTGCCTACCTCTAAATAGGAGCACTAGCTTTACTGTAACTGGGAACTGTAAAACTGATTATTCCTCCTGCAGTAAGGCTGCTGCACGTTGTATTTTTCTTGTTCTTCTATATTTTAACTTCCGTGTTTCCACTGTAAGATGGAGTTTCAGCAGAAAACCATGGGTAAAAAATGCAGTTCAATTTTCTCTTTTACTGTTATAATATAAGTTAACATCTTTGCCGTTCAACATAAAATGTCCACATAGTTTTCTTTGGGAAGATGCACCAAGTGGTTGCAAGCTTGGAGGGCATGGGGGGGGAGGCACATCACGGAGCAGGTACGAATGTACTACAGTTTGCTAACATTGTTGGTGTTGTGTGATATAGGAGTTTTGGCCTATTTGTTGGGTGATGCTGAAAAAATTTGTGTCACTGTGCACAATACAGTACATTTAACAATTAAATTAAGCACAGGTTGGGAATGCAATGGGTTGCCTTGTACACTGACTGCTCCCGATGGGGCTGGAGTGAACCTTGGTTGCAGGGGTGAAGCTGATCATTTTAAAAATACCAAGTTTTGACTAGGAAATTAAATATCACATACTGGAATGTTAACGGTGTCAAAAATGTGGTGAAATGAAAGGGAGCCCTGACTAAAGTCCATAAATTGCACATTGATATTTTAATGATACAAGAGACCCACATGACTGAGGGGGAGCTACTGGAAATTGTCCAAATCTTGGGGAAGCACCTGGGTGTGTGGGCCTGTTTTAATACCAGGGCCAGGAGGACTTCCATTTGGCTGCGCCCACAATTCCCAAGGGCAACCACATCCTCTAAAAAGGATGAAGGGAGGAGGATGCGCGTTACAGAAAATCGAACTGCATGATGGTTCGTACGTCTCCATGTGTTCTATTTATGGGCCCAACATAGAAGATGGTGCCTCCTTTACTAGACTGGCAAGGGACATGGCAATTGTATATATTTATTTATTTATTTGAAAATTTGTAACTGGGAGAGGCACACTAAGTCAGTGCTCGTTGCCAGGTGCAATCTCGGGGAGGGGGACAGTGGAAGAATAGCAGCACAGTACATAATTGCATACAGTTGAACAGCATTTGGTACAAAAGCTTGTACAAATTATAATAAATTCAACAATTGTGTGTGCAGAGAAAAAAGTGTGGTACAGCTCCATAAGAAATTAAGAACACCTAGCAAATGCATACTCAGAAAGTGGTAGCAATACACGGTAAACAAGGGCAATAATGACAATGAGCAACTGACCTGTAGGGCAAGTTATTGCCTGACCCCATAAAGGAGGGAGAAAACTGTAGTGTTGTGTAAGTGAAACCAAGGAAGAGTGGGGACCCAGGCAGCCTGCTGCTACCAGGATGGGTAAGGCTCGGCATTTGGTGGGGGAAGCCCTGGGCTCAGGCTGTCTACCGATGGATTTTTATAAAGCCTTTGAACAACGAACATACGAAATTGCCAGCAGATACAGGTCATATGGTCTATCTAGTCTGCTCAGTGTGCAGCACTTCAGCCCATTAGACTGCAGCTGCCCCCCATTAACTCTTCTCTCCCCAACTGCCCCGGGTATGTACTTTCCCTTGAATTTGTACCACCCCTCTTGAAGCACCACACAGTCTGCACTGATACAAGTTGCTCAGGCAGTGCATTCCACCCTGTTACCACTCTTTCAGTGAAGTAGTGCCTCCTCCTTCCCTACTGAATCTGCCCCCCCTTTAACTTCAGTGAGTGCTTCCTGGTATCTCTTCTGTTCTGGAGAGTGAACCCACCTGGAAGTCTACTCTGTTCATCCCCTTCAGGTACCTGAAGGTCTCAATCATGTCCCCTCTCTCTCTTCTATCCTCCAGGGTATATATATTGAGCTCTTTTAGTCTTTCCTCATAAGTTCTATCCCCCAACCCCTGGATCATCTTTGTTGCTCTTCACTGCACTGCCTCCAGTAGTTTGATATCCCTTTTCAAGTACGGGCACCAGAACTGCATGCAGTACTCCAAGTGCGGCTTCACTAGTGGAGAGGGAACTGGAGGTGCTACTATTTAATATGGTGGGCGAGAGCTTATATTCTGGATGCTTGCACCCCTTCACATGGTCAGGCACAAAGCCTGAGCAAGTATCCAAAGCCGGGCAAGGATCCTGCTCTCTGTTCCTTATATCAACTAATTTTCCTGCTCACCTCTGATTACAAAATCATTGCAAAAGTTCTAGCTTCTGGACTTAAAGTAGTGCTCCCCGGAATTGTCCACCTGGATCAGTCTGGCTTTGTTAAGGGTAGACAAGAGAAGAATAATGTCAGACACATACTGAATGTGAATTGGAAGTGGGTAAGGAACGTTGGGAGGCCCGGAGTACTGTCCTTCACGCTGGATGCCATAAAGGCTTTCGACCATGTGGAGTGGGAGTATATCAGGGGTCGATCTTGACATTGTTTTACTAGCCCAAACACTAGTTCAAATTGACCAGGGCTAGTGCAGCTAACTCTCTACTTGTCCGGCTTGACTAGTGCAGGTTTTCATGGCTGTTAATGAAGTTAAAGTCTCTACTTTAGCAGGGTCTCTCTCTCTCTCTCTCTCTCAATGTTGCAGATGGCCTGGTGTGATTAACAGCTCATTAAGAGCTGCAATTATCTGGCAGTTGACGAGGGGGATCCCACAAAAGACTCAATGTGAGTCATTATCACTCCACTGTAAGGACTTTCAGCTTTTTGTCCAGGGTGTGATCAAGGGTAGAGTGCTGTTAAGTAACTAGCTTCCAGTTTTTTGAATGTGTTTATAACAATTTGTCCCATATTATTAAAGGGGCATTGTCAGCTTTGCCCCTTGTTTTGTAGTACATCTCAATAAATGGGTCTATGGGCACATAATCACAAGGCATATGGTGTAGAATGTTTCTGCATCAAGAAAATAGTGTCCAGCTTACCAATTTTTCTAAAATTAGATCATTTGCCATTGCAGATGGTCCGACTTTAAATGTCTTGCCACCAGAAGCTGATCAGTGCCAAGAACGTGCATCTACGGGGAGCGCTCGCACAACATACACATTTCACTATCCACTTGTGGAGAAGCACAGCCTCCATTAGAGCGTGTTATTCAGAAAGGCGCCTGGTAACTACAGACACAAACCGAGGGCTAGTTTAGCTGCAAAATACTTCCCCATGCTGGTGTCTAAATCCCAATCATGCACAATAGTGGCACATTTGCGTGCATGCGTGAGATCTTATTCCTGCCCGCTATTGTGCATGCGCGGGATTTAGGCACCAGCATGGGGAAGTATTTTGCAGCTAAACTAGCCCTCAGTTTGTATCTGTAGTTACCAGGCGCCTTTCTGAATAACACGCTGTAATGGAGGCTGTGCTTCTCCACAAGTGGATAGTGAAATGTGTATGTTGTGCGAGCACTCCCCATAGACACGTGTTCTCGAGCGCGTTCTTGGCACTGATCAGCTTCCAGTGGCAGGACAGCCCTGCCAGCAATGGCAAATGATCTAATTTTAGAAAAATTGGTAAGCTGGACACTTTCTTCTTGATGCAGAAGCATTCTACACCATATGCCTTGTGATTATGTGCCCATAGACCCATTTATTGAGATGTACTACAAAACGAGGGGCAAAGCTGACAGTGCCCCTTTAAGACCAGTGCCCCATCATTTCCTTATGTTTGAGTGTCTGTATCCAACATTTCAGTGACAGAATGTGATGAGGTATACAGGGTCGGCCTTGCAGGTGGTGGGTCTTATCACATCCTCACCATAACTTCCCTCTCCCCTTCAAATTTCTTAACTCTGTTCTTTCCCTGGACACCACTACAGACCAGACTCTGAAGTGACCATCCACAGATCCATAGCTGCCATTACTGGCAAGTGTAGGGGGTCCCCAGCTCCTCTAAATGAACCATGCCAGCCATCACCATCCATATAGTCCCACACTTATCCCCAGGGGTGTGGCCAGAAATTTCCATTTTGTACACACAATCTCCAACAGTTACACCCCTTCCCCATTTAAAAAAATGTACATAACTTCTTCAAATGGTACCCCTGTCCAAACAAGTCAGATTGTTGTCAGATGACTCCTCTTATCTATAAAGAGGTTATACATGTATCTGTCTCCTAATCAACAGAAGTTTAAATAGAGACACTCCTCAGTGGCCTGCACTAATCCAAATACTACACATTTGAATGAAAATGTTAACAGAAAGGCATATGGTTTGTGACAGGCATGCAACAAAACTGTACACAAATGTGTACACTGAGTATGCCTGCCTACATCCTTGCTTATCCCACCCAGCATGTCCTTTCATCCTAAAAACAAAGCTTTGGATCATGTATGGTACAAAAATAAACCTTAATAAAATACTTAATTTAAAAGCTTGAAATAGGAATTCCTGGGGTACATAGATCATCCCATATAGAAACAGAGACAGGATAGCAGTATGCCTGTGTACTGTTTCCCATGGGCTGATGAAAGGACAATGTTAAAGAAAAATATGTTATTGTTGGGGCACAGCATATTAAAATCAATGCTTTTAAAAATAAAAATACATAGTTTTCTATTTTCCAAGCCCCTTAGGTTTGTGTAGCCCCCAAAATAAATCTTAGATGTGCTCCTGGCTCACTTGAGACTGTACAAAAACTTCCAGACATGCAGGTCTCAACTTGACTATAGGGTAGGGGCTGACAGTGTCTTTCTCTGCCTGACTCTATTCATTGCCCTGTGGGTGGTGGGGTGCATGATGATGTCAGCTATTGTGTGTGCAGAGCTAGGACCGCTTGATTGAACATTTGCTGTTGTGATGTCCTCTAGTTTGGTGGGGGAGGGGGTGGGGAGCAGAAAGAGGAAGAGAGGAGGCCATGGTACAAAACAATTGGGGGGGGGCTCACTGTATGTGATGGTATTGCAGTCTTTTTTCTGCTGGGGAGATGGAAGCAATGTGGGAGCAGGTTAAATGTGCAATAATCAAAGTATTTCTTGGCTTACATTGTTTCCTGTATAAATGATCAAAATTGACCATTATAATTGAGGGCTAGTGCAGCCTCCTGCTGGCTAGTGCAATTTTGAATTAACTTGCCCTGCTGGCTAGTGCAAAAAAAGGTTAAGGTTGACCCCTGGAGTATATGTTTGAAAAGCTGTCTAGATAACAACTTCAGACCACAGTTCTGTAGGTGGGTAGAAGCCCTCTACAGGAAACCTAAGGCCCAGAACTTGATAAATGTGGGCTGGCACCTGAATTTGACTTTACAAGAGGGGCTTGCCAGGGATGCCCCCTCTCACCACTGTCATACGTGTTAACATTGGAACCCCTGGCAGCAGCAGTCATGGTGTATCCCAGCATTCAGGGTTTAATGATGGGAGCTGGTAGGGAGGGACCCGAACAAAAAAATCTCCTTGTTCGCTGATGACAGCTTCTTGTACTTGTCTGATCCTACTCGGAGCCTGGGGATAGTAAACAGTTGTTGGATGAATATGGTTCACTAGCAGGACATAGGATCAACTGGCGCAAAAGTGAATTGCTCATAGTGGAGAAGAAAAACATGACGCAGCTACGCTCTAACCCCCTGGGAGTGCAGGATGTCCCAGTTACTAAATATTTGGGCATTCACATATCTGGTTTGACTCAAGCCCCGTACAAACAATTATTTGCCTCTTTTAACTAAGAGCAGAGATGTGATAAATGGAACTTGCTGCTATTGTCATTAATGGGCCGAAACTAACGTGATCACATTGCAGCCTGCAAAAATGCCTTTATCTGTTTCAGTCCCTCCCCAAAAAGTTACCTCAGGTCTTCTTGAAGAAACTAGACACTATAGTGCATTGCTTTCTATGGCAAGGGAAACCAGCCCATATCCGTAGAGCCCCGTAGAGATATCCTGCAGTGTCCACTTAAAGAGGGGGAACAGCGTTGCCCCATTTTAAACCATGTTATTGGCTGCCCAACTGGCCTTTGTCTCTGGAAGGGCCTCAGCTCCCCCCCCCCACCAACTTGGCTATGCATGGGAAAAGCAGAGCTGGGAGCCCTACTGGTGGAGGGTCTGTTGTCACCCTCACTAAGTGCTAGTGTGATTGGAAAGTCTTTCAGTACCTTCACCGAAGCCCCCCTGAGAGCGCAGCAAGGACTCAGTCATTCATATCTCAAAAAGCAGTGCCATCAAGGTAAGTCCTACTAGTAGCCCCTAGTAAATCTTCATATAAAACTTCACACAACAGGTGTCAAAATGCACACATATTGAAAATGATTATAAGCTGCCTTACAAAACTGTTAGTACTTCTTCTTTGCTCAGGGAGTGTGGAACTAAATCCTGGGCCACCTCATGCACTAGATACCCCATCGGACCTCCCAAATCTAAAGGGCCTTAGCTTTCTGCATATGAATGTCTGCAGCCTGCCCAAGAAATTTGACTCGATTCAAGCTTGGGTCTTACATATGTCCCCTGACATACTTAGGATCTTGGAGACATGGCTTACAAACCATATCCCCAACAAAACCATTAATATCCTTGTGTACAATCTGTTTAGGTGTGATAGGTCAACAAGGGGTGGGGTAGTCACTATCTACATCAAGAACAAATTCCCTAGTCTCAGATATTACTCGTACCTCAATGCCTAAGGAATTCGAATGCCTTGCCCTAAAGTTATCTCTGTCACCTGACGCAACCCTCCTATTAACTGCATGCTAAAGGATACCCTCTGCCGGGCTTGGCATACTATCACACCTCCACTCCCTGCTCAAAAAGGTGAGCTCAGAATGCATAATAATGGGGAATTTCAATCTCAGCTGGAATGAAGACTGTTCTAACAAACTTAAGGATTTCTGTGACGAACATGGGCTAACACAGATTTCTCCCGAGAACACCCGTCCTGACAGGAAAAATCCGGAACATATTACGCTACTCAACCTTATACTTGTAACAAACCACATAACTTTTCCCATGCAGGGGTCTTTCACAATGATTTAAGTGACCATTGTGCTACTGTTTGTATAAAACGCTCTCCCTACCAGATTGTCTGCTTCTACCTTCAAGCTGAAAAGAAGTCTAAAACACTTCTGCAGAACTGCCTTTCTGGCTAACCTTGGGAATACTATTTGGCAGAATTTGTACCTGGCCCCCTCTGTAACTGAGGCTTTCAATATCTTCCAAAATCTGTTGCTTGGGCTGATAGATAAGCAAGCCCTGGCTAGGAAGATTAAAACCAGAAAAAGGTCTCCTGACTGGTTCTCACCCACTCTAAAAAAAGCTCTTAGGAACAGGGATGTATTGTGGAAAAGGGCAAGGAAATCTAAATTAGAGGCTGACTGGCTTGCCTTTTCAGTAGCTAAAAACGCCTGCACCAAACTAATTAGGGCAGAAAAAGCACGCTTTTTTCAGACCACCCTTGATGAAAATAAAAATTGTTCTGCTAAGTTCTGGAATATCCTCAGAGAGGTTGAAAGTCATTCACCAGCCTCCCCTCTGCCTGCCAAGTAAGTGACAGGAGATGTCTCATACACTAACAGAGCGGATATTCTAAAACAACTTAATAATCACTTCGCCACAGCAGGCCTTGCGTTTGATGCTTTGCCAGTCAGAAAGCTCAGCGCCCACAGTGATGTCAGTATTGGCCCAAGCTCTAATATAGCTCCTAACCCATGAAACTCCACCTTCAGCTTTCGACCAGTAACCTGTAAACAGGTGGAGGACCTTTTACTATCCCTGGACACGAAAAAGAGTGCCAGCGCAGACCTCCTTGAACCGTTTTTCTTGAAAACAGGTTACTACTATCTGACAACTCCAATCATCCATCTATTTAATTGCTACCACCACTCTGGAAAATAGCGCACATTATCCCCCTTTTCAAGTCTGGTGACCCAACAGACCTGAACAATTACTTGGCCAATTTACCTCCTTCCAACCCTTTCTAAACTTTTGGAGAAAATTGTTAACTCTCAGCTGAGAGAATATCTAGAAACTGAAAACCTCCTAAACCCAGTCCAGTCAGGGTTTAGACCTAAGCACAGCACCGTATCTGCCCTTGCTAAAGTGACTAGTGACTGGCAAATTACTCTAGATACAAGAAAACACGTTTGTGCCCTCTTCCTAGCCCTTAGCAAGGCCTTCAGTACAGTGGACAATAGCCTTCTACTTAACGTACTGAGGAGTCTTGGCCTTGACAACACTGCTCTAAAATGGCTCCAATGCTATCTTACCAGCAGAATGCAGCAGCTTAAGGATCAAGGGGAATTGTCCCCACTAAGAATCCTTCCCCGTGGTGTACTGCAAGGCTCTATTCTGGGCCCCATGCTGTTCATAATTTACATAAATCATATTGATGCTCGCATACGCACAGCTAACGTACATCTATTCGCTGATGATACGGTTCTGTACACCATCAATACTTTCCTGAAGCTTGCTCATGAGGAACTCCAGCATGACTTTGCAATCCTTCCGCATAACCTGGTCAATCTTAAGCTCCTGCTTGATGCTAAAAAGACCAAAGCCATGATTATCTCACCGCATGCCTCCCATACCTTACAGCCACCAGCAAGCCTCCAGATATACACCTTACATGGAGAACCACTGGAAATTGTGGACAAGTTCAAATACCTAGGCGCATGGCTAGATAACAGGCTCAACTTCATGGCTCACCTGAATGAGCTCTCCAAAAATCCAAGACAATGACTAGGCATATTCTGTCATATAAGACACCTTCTTATACGATACTACATGGTAGTGACGAAAATATAGACTATCTAGCAGTAAAATTAGAGCAGATTGGGCTGGTTGTTTCAATTGTCTATTCACCTCCCAAATCAAATATATCAGATTTAGAAACAATATTAACACAAATAATAGAGAAATTGGGAAGCAGGCCTCTGATCTTGATGGGTGACAAACTGCGACTGGAAAAATTCATGGGGGAAACTCTTAAAAAATATAGTCACTACTTTGGGCTAAAACAACTTATTAAAAGTCCCTCTAGATACACATCCATTGTGACAAATGGGTCTATTTTGGATCTGATTTTGGTTTCTGCTCAGATTGAGATTGAAGCTTCAGATACTTTAGCTCCTTGCCTTGGAGACCATAACCCAGTTTGGGTTACCATGCTGCGGTCCCAGTTTCAGCAAGAACCAGTTTATCAGAGCCAAAATTGGACCAGAAACTTTAGAAAGTTCTCTGAAAGCCGGTTTTTGGAAAGTCTAGGCAAAGAAAATTGGGGTTGCTGCAAATTAATCCCAAACATTGATACTGCGATTGAATATTTCACTCAGACTTTTGGAGAAATCTGTGATTTGCATGTACCTAAAGTTAAGATTCAAAAAAAAACTTTTAAGTTACTTTGGATCAATGATAGACTATTAAAGCAAATTAGAATTAAAAATAGAATTTGGAAAAAAGCTTTGAAATCTAAATTAGAAAAGGATTGGATACTTTTTAAGGCAGCTAGAAATAAGTGTAAAAGGTTAGTTAAATCTTCAAAAATTTCATATTATAAAAATAAAATTGACATGAGCACTGATCCAAGATGTTTTTGGAATTGAGAAAACCAGGAGGAAATTCCCATGAGGAAACAATAAGGTTAAAGAATGGAGATACCTCTATTGAAAATCCGAAGGATATTTCTAAAGTGCTAAATGACATTTTCATTGATCTTCCCAATTATAACGTTCCTTATAAGCAAGATTTGGAACAACAAAAAATAACACCTTCACGTGATGGACTGCCCCCTTTAAGATTTAAAACTCTTACAATTACTAGTGTTTACAAAGTATTACAAAAAATAAATATTCATAAGGCTTAGGGTAGTGATGGCCTTGAAGGCAGGTTTTTGAAGCTAGCAGCATTTCATGTAGTAGCAATCATTACTTATTTATTTAGCTGGAGCCTTCAAATTGGTTACGTTCCACTTTCCTGGAAAGAAAGAAAGCAAAGTGAAACCAATTTATAAGGGGGGAAGAGTAGCAGAAGTAAATAACTATAGGCCTACAGCCCAGTTACCCTCTTTTATCACAAAGCTTGGAGAAACTTATTTCTGCCCAGGTCATGGATTATCTAGATAAATATAGTTTCTTAACCGCAAACCAATCAGGCTTTTGAAAAAATTATTCTATTACAACAGCCCTTTTAGAATTTAGTGACCTGTTAAACAGATCTTTGGGAAATAACATGGAGACAACAGAGATTTTTTGTAGACCTCTCGAAAGCCTTTGACCTGGTGGACCACCCCTTATTGATCGAAAGACTGCAAGGGATAGGCATTAGAAACAGCCCTTTAGACTGGTTAAAATCTTATTTGGGTAATCGCTCACAGTGGCTGGAGTTTCAGAGTTATTCATCAGAGAGCAGAGGAGTTACCAGAGGCATTCCTCAGGGATCGATCCTGGAACCTCTTCTGTTTCTTATTTTCATAAATGATCTTCCACTAGTGGCTGAGCATACAGAAATTTGGTTATATGCCGATGATATGGTTATTGTTGCATCTGGCCAATCAGTTGATGAGTTGCAATCGAACTTGCAGTCAGAGTTTTTAAAGATCGAGGGGTGGTTCACCAGGTCAAGGTTGATTATGAATACAAAGAAAATGACATGCATGACATTTTTATTAAAAAAAGATACTCCTTCTAAGTTACAAATCTATACAGACAATTTAATTAAATTAGAACAGGTCGAGGATTATAGTTATTTGGGAGTGATTTTTGATGAACAGATGTCCTTTTCTCATCATATTCTGGATTTAGTAAAAAGAGTGAATAAAAGGGTAGGGGCCCTAAGGAGAACTACAGAATGTTTAACATTCACAGATTGGAAGAAGTTGGCCAAACAGTTAATTATTCCAGTGCTAAGATATGGCGAATTGATATATAGAGGAGCCAATAAAACACTTTTGGCCAGGTTGGATAAAACTTATTTCTGAGTGGCCAGATATGTGTTAAATGGGAACTATAATACTCATCATTGTTTACTGCTGAGTAAATTAAACTGGCTGCCTTCGGACACAAATTATATCTGTCAATGGTTAGTTTTAATTCATAAAATTAAATATCTCTGTTTAAATCATCCAATTTCAATATTGCTGTTTCCAGTAAAGCAATATACAAAAAGAACACTAACTAGATCAGTTAATTTAAATAAGATCACTTTAGGAAAATCACAAAATAAATATGGGGATAGGACTATAATTCATCAAGCTGCTATTTTCTGGAATTCCCTTTCTCGAGATGTAAGGGAAATTGTAAATCATTCTACATTTGTTCACACTATAAAAGATCTGAAAATTCATATTTGTAATTGTTAATCACTTTTATTATGTGCTGTAAAATTGGATAAGGTTTGTATCTTTGTGTAAAGCTAGAAGGGAGTATATTTTTATCACTCATTTGTTGCTATATTAGTAACATTTATATTTTATGTTGATGTGTTTCTGTTTGTGTCAATATCAAAACTTCTTGTATGTCCTTTACATAGGGATTACACAGGTCTGTCTTGTAAACTGGACTTTTTGTCCAAATGACATGTATTACCTGTATAAAAATAAACTTTTAACTACCTACCTATACTGTCTTACTCTTGAAGCCAGGAAGAGGCTAGTCCAAAGAACTTTTTTACTATTGCTTGACTACGCAGACTTTCTTTACAGCCATTGTCCTAACGAGGCATTGAATAAACTTGACACCCTCTACCATCACTCCTTGTGGTTTGTTCTGAATATTCCCCTATGAACCCACCACTGTCTGTTCTACAAAATGCTGGGGTGGCCCTCTCTCACACTGAGAAGACAAAGAGATGTTCTCTTGTGGTTTTTCAGGGCACTAACTGATAAGCTCCCAGCCTACATCTCAAACATGTACAGTATGAGGAGCTAAGGGGACATATGGCCTAAGGAGTTTTACACTTATCTCCTTTAAGGTGCCCAGAACAAAAACACGGTATGGTCTGGCAGCTGCTAACCACTCCCTCCCCTCTCCCTGCAATACCATGCAAAAGACACTAAAGATCTCCTCCCTTCCAGGTCCTCATGCTTTCAAAATGTTGCTTGCTCGATACCTGAGGGATATTTGTGCCTGTTTCAGGTGATCATTCCTTACTCTCCCTGGCTCCTCACACCCTTAGTATTGCTGTCTCCAACCTAGCACTTCCTGTTCTTCTCTCTCTCCCCCTTGATCCTAGTTTCTCCTGGAGTTAGCCGCTTTTTCTCATCCCCTCCCATACACTGCTTGTAAGCATAATGGACTCTCTTGTCTAAGTCTTGTATGTACCACTGTTGCGCCTCTGTATCCCACTGTTTTTTTGACATGTGCTTATCTCTATAACTACCAGTTCTAGTAACGTATCTTGCACACCTTTTGCGTAATGTTTAACTCTGTAAATACTTATTTCTGTATAATGATGTTAAATCTTTGTATTGTTTTCACTGCCCAGGACCATCTTGCAAATGAGCTTGCTCAATGATGACTTGCCTGGCTAAATAAAGTTTTTGACTTTTGAGTAGAGAGCCTTAAACACTCCTCTGGTAACAATGTCTTCACACATAAGGTCCTACTTGTTGTTGTTGTTGTTGAATTTTGTTTACCCAGTAAGCCCACTGAGCCTAGAAGTCCCTTTTTTCAGGGGCGACCAGGGAGGAGGGGGGATACAGATGGTAAGTAACTGAAATTGAACCATATTAAGCTGTTGGTGGTATTTTTTTAGTGAATGAGGGAAATTTGGCCAGGACACCGGGGAAATTCCCCTACTGCATTGCTGGCATTAGGGGGACTTGTTGTCTGCGAGCCATGGCCACTTCGAGTGGAACGCCAGGACAGCAGGACGTCCCAGATGGAGGGGGGAGATACTTTCTTTCGAGCAAAACGATTTGGAGGATTCGGAGGTTTTCATGGATGTTATGTCTGATTTTCAGCGAGTTGGAGACTCGGAGATATTGCCTACCGATAATGATTTAAGTGTAAAACAGCCCAAAGCAATGATATCCATACGGAATCTACCTGATGCAGAAATGACTGAGAAATCCTTACAAGAGTTGTTGAATGCAGAAAACGAGAGGCACCTTTTGGAAACAGAGCGCTTGGTTGCAAAACTGACCCGTTTTCAAGAGTCTGAGCCTAATGTCAAAACGCTGGGCTCGCCTGTTGACGGGCCTGCATTCCAGAATGACGTGGCAGCTGAAACACACCTTGAAAGGCCAGGTAAGCCTGTTAATGTTTTGGCTACCGAAAACGCTCTTGTGAACTCTGCTGTTTCGGTTTCTCCAGCTGGCAGTAAAGGAGTCCTTGATCACTCATGCCGAGAGCTGGAGAAACCTATTTCGACTGCAAACATTACAGTGCAAGTTGAGAATTCAAACTCTGAGGGTGAATCAATTCTAACTAACTCAGCGATAAAATGTGCCGCCCGCATGTCAGGTGAATCCCGGAGAGCTCTCACGCCCTAACCTCTCTAAGACTGCTGGTTTTGTTTTTTGAGCTGCACTGCCGGTAGCTCCCTCACTTGCACAAAACGCTGATGTTATATATCAGACTTGTCCTACCAAACAAGACAGTTTGACTGTTTTTTCTTTCTCCCGAGGGTCTGACCCACAGCCAGGGTTACGGGAAGATCGCACAATTAAGCACACTGCTCCTATAACAGCTTGTGCAAAAATGTTTTCTGCAACATCCCCTGTGTTGGATGAACCTAGGATTGACCCTATAAATTCTGAGATTTCTCATGGTTTAGCAATAAAGGCAATAGAAGCTATAGTGCCTACCAGTACCCTAGAAGAGATGTGGTCTCCCCAGAAAGCATTAAGTGAGATGGGTTAGGCAAGAAAAGAGAAGGGTATTTGGATTCCTACCCCAGACTGGGACCCCACGCTTAACTTTACCCAAAATTCCCCTGAATGGTGACCTAAAGTCTCTGTTTCTACCTTGCCTATAAGACCACCAGCAGGGGCTGTTACAAATGACTTAGTGTTTGATCAACACATCGCACCATTAGAAGGTAAAACCTCTGCAGATCAGAACTTGTCTGAGAATCTGAAAACTGATGCATCCATACTGGTGACTGAGGATCCTCCAGCTTCTACAGATGCAAATAAGCCACTTCTTTCTGAACTTTTTTCTAAGATTAAGAAGGAAGCCGCCCCAAGGCGAAATGCAGTGCGTATACGTTAGAAAGGAGGCCTAGAAGTCCGACCTGACAGGCACTACGTGGGCAAATTATTATTGAAGAACTCATTGAAATTTTCTCCAAAAGATGTATTCACATTTATTAACATTTCTGGAGAGGATAATTTTGATATTAGTTTCCAATCAGCCTATGGGTTGGACATGTTTTGGGAACGGTATAATCAAGTCAAGTTTTCTCCTACATGGACCCCCTTTTTGGTCATTCCTTTGACTAAACCATTAATAAAATATGTTACCGTGATGTTCCGAAATGAGGGGGTTCATGTAGAAGATATAACTTACTGGCTTAGTCAGAAGTGTGATGTGATGAGCGCCCCCCCCCCCCGAGGCCATTTTGGACACAGAACTGTTTTGGACTGGAGGCTGGTGGTACAAAATCAAACTAAGACAAACTGAGACTGGAATTGAACACATTCCAAATTTGTTTTTATTAGGAAGAGATAGAGGCAGGGTTTGACCTTAACGTTGTTTCACTAGCCCTGAACCTAGTGCAAACTGGCCAGGGCTAGTGCAGCTAACCCTCTACTTGTCCGTCTGGACTAGTGCAGGTTTTTCATGGCTGTTAATGAAGTTGAAAAAGTCCCTACTTTAGCAGACTGTAGTCCTTTTGCTAATCCTCCTCAGTGTTCCAGGTGGCCTGGTGTGATTAACAGCTCATTAAGAGCTGCAATTATCTGGCAGTTTAAGAGGGGAATCCAACAAAAGACTCAATGTGAGTCATTATCACTCAGTTGTTAGGACATTCAGTTAGTGTGCATGCTGTGATCAAGGGCAGAGTGCTGTTAAGTAACTAGCTTCCAGTTTGCTGAACTTGTCTTTGATTTGTCTCACAATATTAAAACCAGTGTGCCTCATTTCCCAACCTTTTGAGTGCCTGTATCCAACACTACAGTGACAGAATGCTATGATGTATACACGGTCTGCCCTGCCAGGCAGGGTTGCCACCTTTGATTGAGGCAAAAACCTGATCCTAAGCTCCGCCCCTAGCCCCACCCCTTTTCATGACTCATCATGCATTGTTCCGCCTAGAAGTCCCTTTGTTATATCAATAAAAGACACCACTTAAAGCTGCACTTCAACAAAAATGTTAAGATACTGTACTGTACCTGTTAAAGTTACTGTCCTAGGTTCTTACTAGTTATTTATGTATTTATCTATTGACATTGGTTTACTAGATAAACATACAGAGATACAAGAAATCTCATTTACAGATATGATCTGGTGGAAGACAAGGGAAATACTGCAAATAGCATACCACAGTATACATGGTATATAATAATACACAGTAAAGAAATTGTTTCCTATAATGTGTACTTTGTATCTTTTTCTGGCTCTGTTTCCAGTTCATGTCTACGGTACTATTTCATAGCCAAAGAAGTGACCACACTGTTTTCTTGAGGAAAAAAATATAAACATTTAAAAATGCCTAAATTCTGTTAGTGATGAAAATGTTTACCAGCAAATGAAAGTGGAAGACAACTGGCTCTGTTACTGTTACAAAAGGTGGGGGCAGCCTTGCTGCTATGCCAATTTAAGATGCAGTGGAAAGGATTAGGTTAAGTAAGCGCTAATGGTGTTAATTGCCATACTTTACACCTCCCAGGCTGACTGCTTTCAGAAACAAGGGGATATATTAACAACAGAACTTGTCTGTAACCTGGACATGTAGCTGAAACAATGAATGATATGATAAGATTTGTTTCAAAAGTATGTGAGCACTCAAAATGGCTCAAATACCTGACCAGTACAGAGCAAAACCGGATTACCTGATAGGGATCCTGAAAACCTGATCATCAGGTAAAATACCTGATAGGTGGCAACCCTATAGCCAGGTGGTCTGTCCACTCTATGCATTCTCTGGACATCACTGCAGACTAGGCTCTGAAGTGGCCATCCATAGACCCATAGCTGCCATTACTAACTGGTGTATTGTTCACAGCTCCTCTTAATGGATCACACCTGCCAATGCCATCAATGCAGTACCACCCAGCATGTCATTTCATCCTAAAAACAATGCTTTGGAGCACGTATGGTACAAAGCAAAATCTTAGTGAAATATATAATTTGAAAGGTTAAAATAGGTATTCCTGGTGTGCACAGATCATCCTATATAGAAAGAGGTAGTACAGCATCATGCCTGTACACTGCTCCGCTTTGACTGATGAAAGGACACTTATGAAAAATCTGTTTTTGTTAGGGCAGAGCATGTTAAATCAATATTTTTGTGCCTGGTATATATAAATAGATATGTCAAAGTTTCTTACATCTCAGCCCCCTGTGTTTGTTTAAGAAAACTTGCAGAAGTGCAGATCTGGTTAGTCACAGGGTGGGGGGTGAGAGTGTATTTCTTTGCCTGATTCTGTACATTGCCCTGCAGGTCAGGGTGGGACTGTGGTGACATACATTATGATGTTGGCTATTGTATGTGCAGAGCTAGAACTGTCTGGTTGAACAATTTGCTATTATAGTATTCTCTGGTTTGGCAGGGATGGGGTGTAGAAAGAGGAAGCAAGGGGCACATGGTTAAAAAAAAAACAATGGGGGTACACACTGTGTGTGATTGGACTGCAGTTTTTTTTGTTTTGTTTTTTGCTGGGGCAGAAAGCAATATGGGACCAGTATAAATATGCAATAATCAGAGTATTTCTTGGCTTGCATTTTTTCCTGTATAACCAATAAAAATTCACCATTATTATTGTGGGCTAGTGCAACATCTGCGGGCTAGTGCAATTTTTAATCAACTTGTCCATCTGGCTAGTGCAAAAAAAAGTTAAGGTTGACCCCTGGATAGAGGTGTTTGTTTCTATGCAGGTCAACCTTGGGCTTGCTACAAATGTGGATCCAAAACACACCTCTCAAGCTCCTGTGACAAGCCCAGGTGTGACAATTGCGGTGAGATTGGGCATATTGCTTTTCGATGTGCGAATCTCACTAGATGTGACCTGTGTGAGGAGATGGGACATGTTTTTTCTGAATGTCCCTGGGCTGCTAAAAATAAGGCTTCTTGTTTAAGCCCTGACTTTCTTATACAGAATGCACAAGACTCTGTTCCTTCTAAACCAGCCAAAACGCCAGCATCTGCTACTCTAATCAAGCCCCCACCAGAGGATCTCTCCCCTCCCTCGCCCCCTTCATTTCCAGATCCTCCTGTGAAGGTAGAAGTGGAACCCCCCCCCTTTGGTGGTTATGCCCATGGATGCCTCTTTCCCTGTATGTTATACTGACCCAGCAGAAGTTGTAGCCAACACCTCTCACCTACCACTTTTTACTACTGTTCCAGTACGTAGATCAGCTAGGGATTTGAAAGGGGGACAAGCCCAACCTCTGGTGGACCTAGAGTTGAAAAACCCTTTCTTTATGTTTCCCACCCAATGGGGGGATACTGAAATGGAGTTAGGAGACTCAGACTCCCAATCCACTAAAACGGAAAATAGCACCCTTTCACAAAACAGATCAGATTATAAGGGAAAGAAAAAAAGAAAAAAAAAGAGTCTTGCATCTAACAAAGAATTGTATGTATGGCTTCTTTACGTGTTGGTTCATTAAACATTCATAGCTTGTTGAATTATAAGAAAAGAACTGTAGTCTATCACTACATCTATGATGACAATATTGACATCTGTTTTTTACAAGAGACGTGGATGTATACCAGTGATCAGGCAAGGTTTTTTCAAAAAGAATGGGTGTGGGGGCCTTCTTTTTGGTTCATTGGAACAGCAGCTGCAGATGGTATACATTTTCTATTCAATTCTTTTGATTTTAAATTGATCAAGCTAATTGATCTAGTCCCAGGAAGAGTGCTAATGTTGGATGGAGTGTGGAAACAGTTGCATTGTAGGTTTATAAACATCTATGACTCACAGATCAAATCAGAATGGGTAGCTCTTTTTAATAGTTTAAAGCCCTAGCTACTCACTTCATATGCATTCTTTCTTTGTGGAGATTTTAACTGTACTTTAAAATCCACTTCTGACACAGCAATCTCACAAGGAAAAAAAAATATATTGTGATTCTAATGCTTTACAAAAATTGATTGAAACTGCAGATCTTTTGAATTGTAATACAATGCAAACTTCCAGACCTAAATTTACCTTTAAAAAAAATAAATATACTTCCATTATTGATTATATATTTTTTTCCAAATCTCTCTCCAATGTACAGTTTCAGACTTCAGTCACAACCTTTTCGGATCATCTGCTGTTACTTGATTCTTTTTCTATTAGTACCAGTAAACCAAATGTCAGGCCAAGATGGAAACTGAATTTCTCCATCCTTGCTGATCAGGAGGTTAAAAACCATATAACTAACATATTAACTGCTAGATTGTCTGTTTTTTATATGAGGAAGCAGGTGATTGGTAGGCATATTCTAAAACAGATTTCAAACATTATTTTCTGAAACAAGGGAAAACAAAGGAAAACATTACATTTTTAAAATATTTACAACTTAGGCAACAACTACAAAATCTATATTCTCTAGCTAACACCTCTAGAGTCGATTATTCAGATCAGATTAAAATACTTAAGGGAGAATTAATAAAGCACCAATATGACAGGGCTCAGACTATGAGAGGCTTGCTGCAACATGGGGCAATAAAAACTCCCCATGAGGATCCTTTTGAGGCCTTTCGGAAGTAAGAATTCCATTTTTTTGGAATATTTAATGAATAAAAAAGTGACATTTTGTCCTCAATAGCAGGGATACATGATGTAATTAAGTATTTTATGTTGTCTCATGTCCCTTCACAACCTCCTTCAGAAGCTAATATTACACACTTCTTAAACTCAATATTAATTCCCACAGTTCCAAATATTGAGATTAACCTAAGACAGCCAATTAAGGTTTTTGAAATTGAGCAAGCCATTAGGACTTTAAAAATGGTACATCACCTGGGTCGGATGGTTTGACTAATGAATTTTATAAATCCTTTTCAGGTCTTTTGGCCCGGTGTTTAGAAAAAGTGTTTAATTTTTTTCTTACTCATACTATACCTCTGTGGTTTACAGAAGGTTTATTGATTCTGTTGTTTAAATCTGGAGACAAACCTTCCATTGATAATTGGAGACCAATTACACTTTTAAATACTGTCTATAAAATTTTTGCCATCATTCTAAATGACAGAATAAAAACCTATGCTAAAACAGTATTATCCTCTTGGCAATTCTGTAGTCTGCCCGACATAAAAATACAACAAGCCCTAATGATTATTAGAGATTTGATTGATCATGTGGGATCACAAAATGGACAGGCTTGTATCCTCTCTGTTGACCAGTATAAGGCCTTTGACAGGGTCTCCCATCCCTTTCTTTTTTTGACTCTAGAAGCATATGGCATCCCAAAACAACTAATACATTGGCTCAAATCTTCATACTATGGAGCAGAAGTGCATCCCATTATTAGACACCACATCACAACAGGAATTCCACCACAAACAGGAATGCGACAAGGGTGTCACATTTAGCCCTCTCCTATATATCTTTATATTGGACCCCTTGCTATGTCTTTTAACTGAGACCCCTACATGGAAGGGTGTTATTGGCCCAGACAAAAGTATGGTTTTCCATATGACTGCATATGCAGATGACGTTTGTGTATTTTTTAAAGATTATACCCAAATTCCTATTTTTCTGGATTCCATGACTATTCTGCTCTTTCTAATTCTAAACTAAATATATTAAAATGCAAAGGGCTCTTTATAGGCACTGATTGTCCTACTCAGGTGTGTCTCAAAGGGATATCAATCTCATCAGAGCCCCTCAAAATATTGGGTATTTTTTTTTGGAACATAAAATATTCCCTCTTTTAATTGGGAATCAGTACTAGATAAGGTAGACTCTAAAGTACAGAGATGGAGGCACTGGAGGATAGTTAAGCTTAAACAGATATGGATTATGAAACAATTTCTCATTTCTATGATTTTATATGTTGCCATGAGTTTTCCACCACCACAGCAGTTGGAGACAAGATTATATAGTGTATTTTTTCAAATGTTGTGGGGGAACAGACTAAACCCCATTAGACGACAATATACATTTCTCAAAAAGGAAAAGGGGGTCTAGGTATTATTGATCTGGTGGGGTTTTTTATACCTTATTTTTCACTCATTCAGTTAAAAATAGCTTAATGCCAGAAGAAGTAATATACTCTTATTGGAGTAAAATAAACTTAACAGGGTATATTTCCCAATGGCAGAACACTCCACCTAAATTAACTAGTAACATTTCTATCCCACAGTGGTTTCTCCCTGCTGCAAAAAAACTATATAAGTGGGGTGTAACAACATAGATGATTATTAGTAATACAGGGCCTCAGTCATATACAGTAGTTATGTCCTTAGTACTTCCAACTGAACCCTGTTTTAAAAACTGTCCATCCTCCCAAAATCCAGGGGTATTAGTACAACTAAATAATCCTAGAATTCCATTTCACATGTGGAAATGTTTGTGGTTAGTGATCTATGGCAGGATTAGCGTAAGAGGCAATGCAAAATATAAGGCTAAATCTGAAAGAAACTGCCCATTGAGGCTTGTATAAATGAGGAGGAAACCATTGAACATTTTTTATTTCATTGCTCTTATGCTAAATCTCTTTGGAATTACCTTGCTTCACAATGGAATATGAAAGCATGAATTATGGCAACCTAGTTTTGGGACAATTTCATAATTTATGAACTTTTTATTCTACAGATACATTAATGGTCTTTTGTTGTGTTTTGAAATATTATCTCTGGCAAGCTAGATGCCAATGGGTACTTTACTAAAGATGGATGCCTTATGAGACTGTGAGAAATCTAATACAGGTAGCTATGGAAAAAGTGTATATTTCAGACACAGCAATTTACACGTCTCAAAAAGTCACCACTTGGTGGAAAGGTTTCTCTCGGTTTATTAAATATAAATGATTGCTCTTAGTACTAACAAATGACTTTAAGTTTAAACTTTTATTACCAACAATGGTTCTTATTGCTTAAATTTGTTGTGTATTTTATTTTTGTTTAACTTTTATTTTGCTTTCTTTTCAAAATGTTTGTGTGACTTAAGCAGTTTTTTTTTTTTTGAGTTCTGTTTTTTGAAACTATGTTACTTGATGTTATTTCAATAAAAAATTCCCCTACTCTTTTTTCAATAAGTGACATGGAATCTTTAACATCCACCTGAACTACCACCAATCTAGGCAGATAGGACCTCGGTTTAATATCTCATCCGAAAGATGGCACCTCAGAAGTTAGAACTTAGATGGCAGAAGGTTGGTATATAAACAATAGGGGGTCTACAGGAGGGGGAAGCAATGCAATCCTTCTCTGACCTAAGAGCAAGGAAAAACATACCAGTGAGAGATTTTTTTGCCTATCGCCCGGTCCATAACTGGCAACTTACCCATGAAGCAGAAGGAATAGGAGTGGCGGACCTTACCCCAGCAGAGGCTATCATATATAGGTCTCAGCTTAGTGCTAAACTGATGAAAGCATTTTACAATCTGGCCATGAGGAGCTATAATGACCCATCAGCAGCCATCAAAGAAAAATAGGGCCCCTATCTTGGAGTACATATAAGTTCCAAGATATGGCAAGCCGCAATAGACCACTTCACTAACTGCTCATGAAGCAACAGACTTAGGTAAATTCAGCTCAGTTATACGTACAGGACATTATATCCCCACCCCAGTAAGGCTGCATGCATATAGTTTGGACAAATTGTCGACATGCACTAAATGCCTGATATCAGAGGGCACCTTTCTGCAGGTGGCACTGACATGTGGGAAAGTGATGCCCTTCTGGAAAGAGGTACACCACCTAATGGGGAAGGTGTTGGGCTGTACCCTCCCTGACAGTCCAGGGGCAGGCAGAGTCAAAGCAAGCTAAGGTACTTGTGGGATCTAGCCCTGCTAACAGCTCAGAAAACTGTGGCCCAACATTGGATGGGCATTGACCAACCATCCATGGTGCTCAGAAGTAAAAATCTCCTATTATGTTGCAAGTTGGAAAGGGCCCAGCTCTGTGCCTATGGCAAGGTAGATATTTTCAACAGGTTATGGGACCTAGTACTGAAAGCCATTGAAGGGGAGCTGCTTCCTAACTAACTAACAATCAGAACAGTGGGTACAATGGTATATATAGTAATGCAGGTAACTGGTCCATCATAAGTATTTGAATGTAGGTGTGACTACAATGCCCTGATCGGGGTTCCTGTGACTGTCTTCCCAGTGCATACCCAACAATGCAGTCTTGTTTCATGCAATGCTTTTACTATAATGAACTGTAAACCCTTATTATTTTTACCTTAGTTATGTTACTCAGCCTGTATGTCTTTGTTTTTGTACCCTTATATGTCTGCTCATGAACTGTTTTGTTTGTTACAAAAATTCAGTAAACTATGTTTACAAAACAAAACATACTACCTACAAAATTTACACCACCTACATCTGCTCGTTCTGAAGATTTGAACTCTTTCATAGCCCAACCCCCATACCACATCCCAAATTTCCACCCATCACAAAACTTGCACCTTACCTTCTCCACCATCCTTACATTTTACCCATACCAATGCACCCTCCAAAAATATGTATCCCTTGCCCCACACAATTCATAATGTTATCCCTTCACTGCATTAGTTCCCAAATCTTCACACCAACCAAAATGTATACCCCTATTTTAGCACCCCTCAAAGTCTGCATCTCATAACCTTGCTAGCCAGCTGCTTTATTCCTTAATTCTTCCCAGTTTGTACCCCTAATTCTGCACTTCCTACAAAGCTTGTACACCTAACTGTGCACTTCCTACAAAGTCTGTACTCCAAATCTGCACTTCCCAAAAAGTTTGTACCCCAACCTGTGCCACTCCTACAAAGCCTGTACCCCTAACTCTACACTTCCTACAAAGTCTGTACCCCTAACTTTGCATTTCCTACAAAGCTTGTACCCCAACTCTGCATTCCCTATGAAGTCTGTACCCCTAACTCTACACTTTCTACAAAGTCTGTACCCCTAACTCTGCACTTCCTTCAAAGTTTGTACCCCTTACTTCACACTTCCTACAAAGCTTGTACCTTCATACCCCTAAGTCTGTACTTCCTGCAGTTTGTACTCCTAACTCTGCATTTCCTACAAATCTTGTACCCCTAACTGTGTGCTTCCTACAAAGTTTGTACCCCTACCTCTGCATTTTCTACAAAGTTTGTACCTCTAACTTGGCATTTCCTACAAAGTTTGTACCTTCTAACTCTGCATTTCCTACAAAGCTTGTACCCCGAAATCTGCACTTCCTACAAAGTTTGTAGCCCTAACTCTGCACTTCCTAAAATTTTAAACCCCAACTCAACATTTCCTATAGAGCTTGTACCCTTAATTGTGCACGTCCTACAAAGTTTGTACCTCCAACTCTGTACTTCTTACAAAGTTTGTATTCTTACTCTGCATTTCCTACAAAATTTGTGCCCCAACTCTGCACTTCCTACAAGGTGTGTAACCCCAAGTCAGCAGTTCCTACAAAGTTTGTACCCCTAAGTGTTCATTTCCTACAAAGCTTGTACCCCTAACTCTGCATTTGCTACAAAGTTTGCACCCCTAACTCTGCACTTCCTACAAAGTTTGTACCTTCATACACCTAACTCGGCACTTCCTACAAAGTTTGTACCCCTAACTCTGCACTTCCTACAAAGTCTATACCCCAACTCTGCACTTCCTACAAAGTTTGTGCTCCTTACTCTGCACTTCCTACAAAGCGTGTACCTTCATACCCCTAAGTCTGTACTTCCTACAAAGTTTGTACCCCAAACTCTACATTTCCTACAAAGTTTGTACCCCTAACTCTACATTTCATACAAAGTTTGTACCCTTACTCCTGTCCTTCCCTCATGGTTTGTACTTATTCTTCCACTCTTTTCAAATTGCATACCCAACCCCAAGCCCTCCCAAAATATATACATCCAGTGTCCCTGCACCATTTACAAAGTATACACTCCCTACATGTTTGCCCCTCAAACAATGTGTACTACTATACTACATGACTTCCAAAATATGTACCTCCTTTGTACTACTTGCAGATTGGGAATTCCCAAAATATGTACCTCCTACTCCAACACATATCCCACAGTTTGTACCCCCAACCTCTGCAACAATCCCATAACACATACCATCTACCCATACCTCTCTAAACAAATTTTTCCTCTAACATACGGAGGGGTGCAGAGATAGGGGTACACATTTCAATAAGGATGTGTGGTGTGATACACATTTGGGGAGGGTTGTAAATTTTAGAAGGAGAGAAGGGGAAAAGGTACAAATATTGGGAGTGGGACAAGAGGAATATATTTTAGGCAGGGGTGTCAGTATAGATGGTACACATTTTGAGAGGAGCTGTACATTTCAAAGGGATTAAGTGGTAGGCGTATAATGTTTGGAAGAAGTACAAGGAGAGGGATGCCAATTTCAGGAGTGGTGCAGGGGTAAAAGTTCAGATTTGTTGGGGGTATAAGGTGAACATTTTGGAGGCATGCAGGACTAAAGGCACACATTTTTTGAGAAATGTGGATTAAAACTATGAGTTTTGGGAGGGGTACTGAAGAAGGATTCACATTTTAAAGGGTGCACAAGAACAAAAGGGCAACATTTGAGAAAGGAAGTGGTAAAGGAAAAATATTTGAAAGGGTGCATAAATGAGGTCACATTTGAGGAAAGAGGAATAGGTAAAAGTCTAACATTAGCAGGAGTGCATAACAGAATTACACATTAGGATGAGGTGCAGAACAGAAGTACATATTTTGGAAGGGTTACAAGGGCAAATTATGCGAGGAGAACCCCAATACAGATTAGATGCATGGATTTCAGGAATGTGGGGGAACACAGAAAAAAGGGATGAATCAGACTAGTATGCAGAAGAAGATAAAAGCTATAGGAAACAAAATTAATATGACCTGATGCATTTGGGAACCTGTTCTCCTGTTTGGTATTGTCCCCTAAGAATTACTCATTAGTCTGATAAAAGTAACTAGATATTTATCTGTGATGCTGTACTGATAAAAATTCAATAGGCGAAGGTCCTTAGACAATTGAAAGTAAGCAAGTTTTTGCCATTTTACTATCCAATGTACAGTGTGAGTGTGTGTGTGTGTGTGTATGCGAGTGTGCACACACATGTGTGTACTGAGCTGCCAAGACCGTGACAAAAATGATGTCACTATTGCATTAATGACATCAGCACTCACCCAAGATTTCCCCCAGCAGGTCTAAAATGTCTGACAGATTTTCTGTGAAACCATCAAATAGGAGAGCATTGAAATAGTATCTGTGAATGACAAATGGCAACATCTTCATTTCATATGTAATAAATAAGGCCTGGTTATCCTTATGTTAGGGGAATAGTAATGTTTATAATATGTTTATATAATTTATCTGTAGTTGATCTTTAAACAGCCTGCTGGAGGCCCCATCTTCCAGACTGATGATGATGATGATGATAATATTGAGTGGTGGTGGTGCCAGCACTTGAAGGACACTGCTGAATATCTCTTTCAAGGTAAGCAAGGGATATGGGGATGAGTAACGTGTAGCAGTGCCTGTCAACCACAACCCTTTCTTTTTACCCCCATGCTTTTTATGTTTGCTTGCGCGCATGCGCAAGGAACGTTTTGGGAGAGTAGCACACTTTGGAGGTGTGCCTCTCCCTTTCAATCCACTGCTCCGTTGAGCAGGCATGGCAGTCCTGCACCAATGGGTGCGGGAGCTGCGTATGACAGTATGGTGGTCTTACGGCCAAGAAAACCACTGCTGTCATACCACAACCCTAGTGAGCCTCACGCCCCCAAAGCTTTGGTGCCACGCTGGGAGCCCACCCAGCATGGCAAATGTCCCGCGTTGTTTTGCAGACAGGGGTGCCCAATCCCCGTTGGCTCCATGGCCCCCCAAGCCATCCTTCTGCCATGCTAGAGCCCACCCCAGCATGGCAAACGTCCCCGTTGTTTTGCCCGGCCGGGTGCCCAATCCCTCGGGCTCCTCGGCCCCCAGCCATCCTCTGCCATGCTGGGAGCCCATCCCAGCATGGCAAATGTCCCACTTAGTCTTTTTTTTTTACCTGTAAGTAAAACGGTCCCACGGCGCTTCTCCCAGTCCCCCTCCCACAACCCGCACCCACCACCCTGCGCACCCAGCCTCCCACCCCTCACCCCATGCACACCTCCGAGCTCGGCGTGACGATCTTCGGTGGACCGAGAACACATCTGCACTCTTCAAAGCCGACCGCGAACTGAGGAAATGCCAGTAAGCTGTATAATGGGCTAGATGGGGGGGGGGGGGTTCAACTTTATTGCATATCTCAGGCATTTTTTGGAATTTTGCACCAAATTTTCAACATGGGGTTTTGGGCTCTTCTCATGAATGATGTCACTGTCATGGCATTATTCGAGCCCGAAGGGTGATTTCGCAGTCACTGTGGAGTCACTGTGTGAAATCACCCTTCAGGCCTGAATAACACCATGACAGTGACATCATTCATGAGAAGGGGTCCCAAAAGCCTAATGTTGAAAATTTGGTGCAAAAATTCCAAAGAATTACTGTTTTACGAGCGTGCATTGCGCAGTTCCTACGCAGGCTCGTAAGTTCACGAATTTTCAATATTTTTACTCCAGATGTTCAACATTGCCATTTTACTACACCTCCTTATGAGCAGTACAGCTGTCATTTTTCACATCCTGCCCAAAACATGTTTCCACCCATGTAGCGCACAATGGCGCAGTCGGTGTCTAAATCAATGTATGGATGCAGTAAGAAAATCACAGTGATACTGTTCATTAGCAGAGGTCTTAAAATGGCTATGTTGAATTTGGTGAAAAATTCAAAAATGATTGTTAGCGATGAATGCAGTTATGCAGTTCCTAACATACCTGTAGGGTTTGCGAATTTTCAATATTTCCACTCTAGATTTTCAACATTGCCATTTTACCACACCTTCTTATAGGCAGTACAGCTGTCATTTTCACATCCTGCCAAAGTAATGTTTCCGCCCATGCCAGCGCACAATGGCGCAGTCGGTGTCGAACTCAATGTATGGGACACATTAAGAAAATCACAGTGACACTGATCATGAGCAGAGGTCTTAAAATGGCAATGTTGAAAATTTGGTGAAAAAATTCCTTAAAATGACTGTTTTACGAGTCTGCGTTGCGCAGTTCCTACTCACGCTCGTAAGTTTGCGAATTTTCAATATTTTCACTCCAGATTTTCAACATTGCCATTTTACCACACCTCCTCATGAGGAGTACAGCTGTCACTTTTCATATCCTGCCCAAAACATGTTTCCGCCAGTGTAGCGCACAATGGCACAGTCGGTGTGCGAACTCAATGTATGGGACACATTAAGAAAATCACAGTGATACTGTTCATGAGCAGAGGTCTTAAAATGGCTGTGTTGAAAATTTGGTGAAAAAATTCCTTAAAATGAATGTTTTATGAGTGTTCATTGCGCAGCTCCTATGCACGCTCGTAAGTTTGCGAATTTTCAATATTTTCACTCCACATTTTCAACATTGCCATTTTACCACATCTTCTTATGAGCAGTACAGCTGTCATTTTTCACATCCTGCCCAAAACGTGTTTCCGCCTACGTAGTGCACAATGGCGCAGTCGAGTGCGAAATCAATGTATGGGACACAGTAAGAAAATCAAGAAGACACTGTTCATTAGCAGAGGTTTAAAATGCCAATGTTAAAATTTGGTGAAAACATTCCTAACAATGACTGTTTCTGACGTCGTTGCACAGTTCCCACGCATGCTTTCGTGGGTTTGCGAATTTTCAATATTTCCACTCCAGATTTTCAACATTGCCATTTTACCACACTTCCTTATGAGCAGTACAGCTGTCATTTTTCACATCCTGCCCAAAACGTGTTTCCGCCTATGTAGCGCACAATGGGGGTAACAAAAAGGTCATGCTGAAAATTTATTGTGCAAATACCAACAATCGCACAGGGCATTAGGGTAAAGCACCATACGTTCCAAACACCACTGCAAATACCTGCAAGTGAACGTTCGGCGTTGACAAATGCTTGTTTGTATTTGGTATACTTTTTCTTCCCTGGATCTGCCCACATCCGCCATTCTTGCTCTCTCAGCCCCGTCTCCTGCTGTCCATTGGACTTACGTCCACCCTATACAGTGTCCCACGGACTCCCACCTTGTGGCAGAGCCTTCTGGGTTCCCCAAACCTAGGTGGGGTTTACTCCATTTGTGGTTGGCAGCCCAGCGAGCAGTGCAGGGCCTGTGGAGAGAGAGAGTGATGTGATCATTCTGCTACAGTCCAGGGAGGCTTTTCTGTCCCCTTGTTGCCATCCCAAACACCTTGTGGATGAGGACTAAGTGGGCATCTGTACCCAAGCATGCAGGCATCCTAGTCAGTAGTACTCTGCCCACCCCGTTGCAGCTCCACATGCACTGTCACCTGTAGTCACCCTGATGGCAGAGTTGCAGCAGAGTTCAGAGATCCCCCCTTCCTGGAGGAGGAAAGTGCCCTCTGGGATCCTTCTTCCCCAGCCCAGCCAATGACAACTTGGGATCTCTTCTAAACCCGGCACACTGGCATTGCAGGCGTTAATTCTATCGCTGTGCTGATAGGCCAGTCTCCTACCTTCATGCCTGTTTAGCAACACTCCATGTGTATACCTTGTGCACACTGCACTAGTGCATTTTGCACAGATGCCTGTCATGCATCACAGTGTCCAAGAACTTGCTGAATTCTAGAAAGACTACATCTCTGTCCATGCCCCTGCTTCTACCTGTCTCCCTTTTCACCCCACCCTCGTAAAAAAGTGATCATGTTGGTTTGGCATGATCTGCCGCTAATTAAGCCAGGACAAGAACTTTGGCCTTAACCAAGTGTTACATTATCTTCACCATCTGCAGCTGGTGCAGAACGCAGCTGCCAGGCTACTGATGGGTGTTTCTAGAATCAAACATATTATGCCAGTTCTTCGCGGACTGCACTGGCTGCCGATAAGGTGAAGGATTGCCTTCAGGGTTGGATTACTGACCTATAAAGTCCTGCACAGTCGGTGACCTGACTATCTGCAAGACCTCCTGGTGCCTCACTGCCTGATTCACACTCTCTGTTCCTCTGAGGGTGACCTCTTGATGGTTTCCAGAGTGAGGCTGCGGCTCTCAGGAGATTGCGCTTTTTCCGTGGCTGCACCTATTCTGTGGCACTCGTTCCTGGGGTGTCTGAGAGAGTCCCCCCCCGGTGGAAGCCTTTGAGAGGGGGCTTAAGACATTTTTATTTGAAAAAGCATTTGTTATACTGTAGTTTGAAACACTTGATGACTGTCGTTTTATTTTAGTTATTAAAGTGATTTGAAGTTGACTCTGAATCTGCTGATACTTCGTATTGTAGTGTTTTTATGGATGCAAAAATGAATGTTTTATTCGTATCACATATTGTATGAATTGTATAGCGCTCAGAGCCCCAGGAAGGAACACTTTAGAAATAATGTATATCTATCTATCTATGTATCTATCTATGTATCTATCTATGTATGTATCTATCTATCTATCTATCTATCTATCTATCTATCTATCTATCTATCTATCTAGCTATCTATCTGTCTGTCTCTATCTATCTATCTGTCTGTCTCTATCTATCTATATATATATATACATCTGTCTATCTGTCTCTATCTGTCTGTCTCTGTCTGTCTGTCTATCTGTCTCTCTGTCTGTCTGTCTGTCTGTCTATCTGTCTGTCTGTCTCTGTCTCTATCTGTCTGTCTGTCTCTATCTGTTTGTCTGTCTCTCTCTCTACCTATCTATCTGTCTGTCTGTCTGTCTCCATCTATCTATCTAGCTGTCTATCTATCTGTCTATCTGTCAATCTGTCAATCTGTCTATCTATCTACAGATAGTATCTGTCAATCCATCTATCTATCCGTCTATCTGTCTGTCTATCTATCTATCTATCTATCTATCTATCTATCTATCTGTCTGTCTGTCTGTCTGTCTCTCTATCTGTTAATCTATCTATCTATCTATCTATCTATCTATCTATCTATCTATCTATCTATCTATCTATCTATATGTCAATCTGCCTAACTATCTATTTATCTATCTGTCTTTTATTCTGCCTTTGATAATGGCCTCCAGGACCATGGCCAGCACTGATATCCAGCTGATTGCCCTTCAGTTGTTTGCTTCTGACCATGTCCCCGTCTTAAAGATTGGGGACTACATTGGACTCTTTCCACTTCTCTGACAGCACACCTGTGTAGACAGACTTAAGAAAAATTACTGCAAGTGACTCCAGCAATTGTGCCCTAGAAAAGTCTCTTTTAATGAAAACGCTTTTAACAAGAAAAAAACAGGAGGTCTTAAAATTCTTGTTCCTTCCCCCATTATTTCTTTATCTTCCTTACTGTCCTGCCCCATTAGGCACGCACCCACTGGCCTGGTCACCCACCTTCCCCAGGTACTTACTCCATGCTGTCTCCCTCATGGTTTGCCCCCCCCGTGATGGGGCCTTCAGGGATGTGCCCCTCCAGAAGTCCAGATCTGGTGATGGAGGCTGACTGGTTGGTGCTGCAAGGCCAGCATGTTTTCTCAGCTTTTCTAACCCACAACCCCAGTCAGCATGCAGGTGCACTTGGGGGGGGGGGTAGTCATGCCTCAGCTGCGTGCAGCCTGCTTTTACCAGGACAGCAAGTTCCACAGCCCACCATCATTAGCTGCTGCTACACTGGAGCATGCCGCCACCCTCCCCCGAGCTGGGACCCATTACCATTGGCAGCACTATCTCTTAGACTGGCCACCCAATCCCTAGCTCCAGAGTTTACTCATAGACCCGTGTTACCAGAATGGAAGCATTATGTGCTTCTGTTGTGTCATTGGGTGGCCCACTTAAATTCTGATTTTGAGGAATTTTGTGTAACTGACTTCTGTTTATGCCAGCTGTGTATTGTTTGCTGAAAAATGGATAATCCCTTTAAAGTTTCTGCACTGAGGGTGTTACAAAGCTGGAGAAGCAGTTGACCAAGTCTGTGGTGTTGGTGATGGTGGCAGGGTGGGGGGTAGTATTCTTCTTTGGGATGTTACCAATGTCTCTGGATCTCTGTAAAATGACTTTGTTTTGTTCTTTGTGATTAGCAAAAGGAAAATGATCAGGATTTAGATAACAGAGATTTATATGCATCCAGATGCTCTGCTCTGGTGTATATTAACCCCCTCCCTCCCCCCCAAAACCCATCTGTGCCTAATGAAACAGCCCTGTGCTTGAGGCTGTGTGTTAAGGGGAGGGGGGAGCTATTAATTTCTGGCTGTGTGCTGGGGACTGTTTTATTGCTGCTTTCTCTTAATCCCTTGGCTACCACCGTGCAGGCGTTTGTGTGTGTTTGGGGGGGGGGCGCATGGTGGGCACCAATGTCCCTTTAATAGAATTGCAGCCACAAGGCATCTGTTAGCTTCCAAAACTGCCAAGTGCCTGACCTCAGAGTATCTACTCAGCTTAGCGCTGGGGAAATGCTTTTTTTTATAATGTACTCTTCATGGTTTAGGGTTTTTTTTAGCATGTGTGTGTGTGTGTGTGTGTGTGTGTGTAGTGGGTAGGGGAGGAGATGTGAATTCTGTTTGAAGGGCTTTTGGTAGCCTGGGAAACGGATTAGACTGCCAAGCTTGTTTTTCCTAAAATGGACTGCACACAGTGAAAGGCAGAAAGGGAGTCTGGGAGAGAAAGAGAGGGAGGGAGAGAGAAGGGGGAGACAGAGAGAAAGAGATGGGGAGAGAGCAGGAAGGAGAGAAAAAGGGGGAGAGAGAGTGGGGAGAGTGAGAGAGGGAGGGAGGAGAGAGAGAGAGAGAGAGAGTGAAGGGGCGAGAGGGGGAGAGACAGGGAACAAGAAATAGATAGGAAACAAGGTTGCTTTTCTGTGCTGTTTGTATCCCAGTACAGACCAAGCTACATCAATGTATCAGTTCTAAATTTTAGCTTACAGAACTTTCATTATATCTATCAGTCAGAGGTGTGCTTAAAACCAATTGCCACACATGCTATCATGTCTCTGTTGCGCTCTGTATTTAATTCTTTATATAAAGATGACTAGCACCAACAGAGATGCAGATGGCAAAACCCAGGCAGCTGCATACTGGGAGCAGGAGGCACACAATCAGTGGCTAATGATGCCCAGCCAATAGGTTCAGCTCAGCTATAGCTTGCCTTTTTTATATTCTCAATAAAGTCTTGTTTTAAAAAACAAACAAACTCTAGAGTATGACTCCCATGATGCTCTGATTGGAGTGTAAACATCTGCAGTAAAGGACCCTAAGGGACAGAGCAGTGACTCTGTGCTCCATGGAAGAACAGCTTGGATGAGGGATTTCGATAAATGAATGCACTCACTGAAAGTAAATGGGTATTGTCAAATAACAGGTAGAGCTATTGTGCAGGTCACCTGAGCTCGGGACCGAGCTTTGGTCGCCATGTCGGAAGGCAGGCCTTGCCACAGCAGCTGCTCCTTGACAATGCTTTCTGGTCAGGGAGGGAAGGCCTTGAGCACCAGTACCACAGTACCCCCTGTTGGTGGGGTAAAGGTGCTTGCTGTCTTCGCAGGATGTCACTGGGTGCAGCTAAGGCTGATGGAGGCTACTTTCACACCTGGGGTAGGAGCAGGAGCCAGGGAAAATAACCTGGGTTTAAATTCCATAGCCTTCTGTGTGATGGGATGGGCTCTGAGAGCTCATCTGTGTGGTCCCGCACTGGATTCTAGTCCACATAGTAAACTGCCTGGGGGGGGGTGGAGGACCTTGCCCCTGGAGCCCCTGCCATGGGGGCAGAGACCAGGGAGATGCCAGGCTGAGCTGCATCCCAAACTGGACGAGGGGCTAACAGGCCTGATCAGGGTATAGTCCTGTGAACAGGGTATATCCTTGATGATGGCCAAGACTGGGAGAAAAGAGCTATATGGAGAAAATAGAAGGTATAGGCCCAAGGCATACACTCAAAGCCACACCACCACCACTATGAACATGTAGGTAGGACTGCAAGGGTGCTTATATCTGTGGAAATTGCAGAAGGGAACTAGAGGGCCCTGTACGGCACGGGGCAGAACTGTCTATGTGGAATTCAATTTTTTATTTGTTAATAATGTTTTTATTGAATTTTTTTATACATTAGCAAAACACAAACCCATCACTTAAATGGCTAGTGTACCATACAGGGAGTAGAGAGAAGGAGAGGAGTGGTGGGGAAACCAGCCATGAGAGGAAAGGCAACCCTAGCTTGCGGATGGTGGTTTTATTTATTGCCGGGAGTCTCAGGAACACAATGGAGGACCTCCAGGCAATGGTGGCAGAAACCCAACCTGATATAGAGGGAAGCAGTATAGCATAGTGATTAAGAGCACTGAGCTGCAAAGACAGCTGCGAGAACTGGGTTTGAATCCCGCAGCCATCACTTGTATACTGTGTGACAATGAGCAAGTCACTTAACTTCCCTGGGCTCCCAGAAGGCACCTGTAAACAAGCCTCAGCTTAGTGTGTCTTTCCTGGCTAAAAATAGTAACAAACAAAAAATAAAAATATAGTAGCAGTCACAGAAACATGGGCAGTGCAAAACCGTGACTGGAACCTCACTATTCTGGGATATGTACTATTCAGATCGGACAGGGGTCAGAGAAGGGGCAGGGGCAGAGGGGTGGAACTATACATTTAGTGACAACACAAAGGTGACAGCAGATGATGCTCTAGTAGGGGAGTGGGGTGGGTGCAGAGAGTAGTTGAGAAGGGGAGACACCTCAAAGTTCGAGCAGCCCAAAGGCCACCAAACCAGTCTTAACACAGGGGGCAGAGAGCAAGGGGAGAAAATCATAAGGGCTAACACCTTAGGAAGTCTGGTACTAATGGAGATTTCTGTCTACCAGAAGAGGATTGTGAAACACCATCCATGCCATGCTCCACCCTTAATGTGGTGTCTTGTACCGCAATAAAGACTGTTTGTCTCCACAGGTCCGCCAAGAGTTTATTACCAAAATGGTGCTCCTGGCTCTATGGCACTCACGTCCCTGGCCAGATTGCTCCCAACTCCCCTCCTCTTACTCGTCATTGCTCACTTTCTTCCTCCTTATCCATTCTGCCCCTACCCTGATGTTACCAGATCCACAACGCCTCCTTCCTATCCAAATAGTGGTTTGGGTCCCTTCCCCATTACCTTTCATCACTGCTTTCCCTCATCCCCCTGCTTTCTGCTCTCTCCGCTGTGGGGATCCTCACATTTCTGTCAATCGTCATCTCCCCTCCTCTGCTTGGCAAGCGGCCTGTTTTTACTCTCCTCTTTCCACACTCTGGAACCAGCTGCCCACATCCGTCTGCTTCACTGCCTCCCCTTGCTCCCTCAGATATCAGCTGAATCTCCTCTCCCCCTTGTTCTCCCTCTCACTGACATTTCACCTGCAGTTGCTATGCTACCATGGCATAGGTGTGGCTGAGGTGCTCAATTGTCTTTTGCATTGCTTCTACGTTCTGCACTTATACCTGTATTCATCATGTTATTCTGATTGCACTTTATCACATAGAAACATAGATAATGGTGGTAAAAGAAGAACAATGGTCCATCCAGTCTGCCCAAGTTCTCTATCTAACCATGGGACCTACTGTCCATCCAGGGTCCTAGCTCTCCTCTCCTCCCCCCTATTCTCCTTCCTGATTTTGTCTCCCTGAGTGATCACTGTACCCTTTACTCTGTCCCAACTGTGCTTGAAACCATCTACTGTTTTGGCACCCACCACCTTGACTTGCAGACTGTTTTGTGACTCCACCACCCTTCCTGTAAAATAATACTTCCTCATGTCCCTCCTGAACCTCCCTCCTGTCAGTTTCCACTCACCCTCATGACCTCAAACTAGCTTTCAAGCTAAAGAGTTCCTCGCACATCTTGTTTATTCCTTCTAGGAACTTGAAGGTCTCTGTCATATCTTACATCTCCCTTCTGGTCTCCAGTGAGTACATGTTCAGTGCATTGAGCTGCTTCTCATAAGATCTACCTTGTTGGCCCTGCATCATATTTGTTACTCTGCACTGCACCGTTTCCAGCTTGTCCCTATCTTTCCTGAGGTGAGGTCTCCAGAACTGGGTGCAGTACTCCAGGTGTGAACTTACTAAAGATCTATAAAGGGGTAGAACTACCTCCTTTTTCTTGCTATTAATTCCTCTCCCTATACACCCCAGCATCCTACTTGCCTTACTACAGGCCTTATTGCACTGGGTCAATTTTCTTGAAGGTGTCACTGATGATAGCTCCTAGGTCATGTTCCTCAGCCGTAGTGCTAAGTCTTACCCTACTCATCCTGTACTCTGCCCTCAGGTTCTTATTCCCTAGGTACTTTACTTTGCACTTTTTGGTGTTGAATTTCATCTGCCACACCTTAGACCACCCCTCTATCTTTTGTAAGTCCCTCTGCATTTCCCTAATTCCCTAGTCACTGTCCACCCTCCAACAGAGCTTAGTGGAAACTGTGAAGAGATACAGCATGCCCTGGATACTCTCTCCAGTGTCACTGATGAACACATTTAAGAGGACCATGCCTAGGACAGATCCCTGTGGCACCCCACTCATGACCTCCCTCTCTTCCGATTTGACTGCATTGACCACAGCCCTTTACTGATCCCATTTAGTCAGCTTCCTACCCAGTTAACTATGTCCGTAACCGCACCCAGATTCTCCATCATCTTCAGTAAGCGTCCATGAGATGGCAAGTTGAAAACCTTGTGGAAGTCAAAATACAGCAAATCCACAGCATGGCCCCTATCCAGTTCCTTCATCATCCTATCAAAAAAATCTACCAGGCTCGTCTGATAGGACCTCCTTGCCATGAACACCCCTGCTGTTTACTATCCTGGAGACTTGCTTTCCAGGTAGTCCATGAAGTCTTCTTTGACCAGTGACTCCATCAGCTTCCCTGCAGTAGAGGTCATAATGACAGACCTGTAGTTCTCCATTTGTTCCTTGCCCACTTATGCAGCAGAACAACATCTGGTACCCTCCAGTCCTTTGAGACGACCCCCATCCACAGTATGCTGTTATATAGCTCTACCAGGGGTTCAGCCAGTTACACTGCCAGTTTCCTGAGAATCCTCAGATGCAACCCATCTTGGCCTCTAGTGTTTCTTGGTGTTTGCACACTTTGCAATCTCCCTCTCTAATGTCCCCTCACCTGGCCCAGACTGTACCTCACCCCTCTTTATACCTTACATCTGCTGAGCTGCTACTAACCCCCAGTTGTGGGGGGAGTACTAGCTAGGATCTTCTATTGTAACTACCATTACAAGTGCAAAATGTGTCTATTTTGTATCCCCTGTCCTCTTGCCCCGGGTCACAGCTGGAAACTAACCTTGGCACACATGTGTCTTTTCGCATCACCAGTTTTCAAATAACTAAAATAAAATCTATAAATAAGCATTAGGGGAGAGGAGGGCAAAGAGCCTGGCTGTTGTAGATTCAGTATAAGAAGGCTTCTTTATACAGTGGGTTAAAGAACCTATCAGGGATGGAGCCAGCATGGTACAGTGCAAGGATATGTAGACAAGCGTGCAAGATCTCGGTAAAGTGTGCAGGGCCTGTTGGGGAAGGTGACAGTGCTGTAGGGTACAGAATCAGACACCCAGCATAGGCACGAGTAGCCTAGATTAAAGGGGGAGTCCTGAGCAGGAGGGGGCAGTGAAGAGGGAAGATGAGTCAGGAGGAGGTTGACAGGGACGGGAAGGAGCAACATACACTTCTTTAGATGGATAAGGAAGATGAGTTAAACTAAAGTGGGTACAGTGAGGCTAAAATTGGGAAATTGTTTGGTGGAGGATGATGGGAAGAAGGACGACATCCTCAATGGCTGGTTTTTCCCAGTCCTTTTTTTTTATTATTTGATATTGTATTTAGCCCCTTACTCTCCCTGGCAACCCCTTCTTGACTGACAACCCCCCTAGCCCTATAAGCCGGCTCCTCCGGGGCTTACCTATGTCTTTGTCCTCAGCTCGAGGACTATGGTTGTGCCCGGCCAATGGTGTAGGTCCGGCAGAGGGTTGGTTGATCATCCTACAACTTGGGAGTTTTTTCCTGCATTTTCTCTCTTCCCTCTCCTATTGCTGGGGTGTAATACGCCAACGTGCATACATGGAGGCATTTGCATGCTCAGAGTCCCTCAGCACCCTCCCTTCTTTTGGCATCTCCGACCCATCCTAACCTCAGGCCTCCACTTGGGGACAGTTCTGCGGCGGAACTGCCAAACCTCTCTCCACGGGACAGGACAGCCTTCTTCCAGACACTCAATCCTCTCCCTCCCTCTTCCCCTGGCCGACCCCCAGTGACCCGTGTCCACATGCAAACATGGGTTACCGGTGTGGTAGGAGGTAAGACATGATGCCTCAGCCCTCCATGCCACTGGGGTGACTTTTTCCCAGTCTTTGTGGTGGAGGTAGCCAATAGGGGGCCAACTTCCTCACTGTGGGAGGCAGGCTAAAGGAGGGGCAAAGAGGAAATTGGAATTGGGACTGGTGCTAAAAGAAAGGATACTAAAGGGTCTAAGGGAAACTAAAGACTGGTTAACTTGATGTCAGTAGTAGGGAAGTGTCTGGAGACCATGAGTAAGGAGCAACTGGTGGGCTTTCTAGAAGAGAAGGTGCTCCAAGATGGGAGGCTGCATGGCTTTGTGAAGGGTGAGTTATGCCAGACAAACCTGATAGAGTTATTTGATTCTGTAATAAGAGCTGTGGGCAAGGGATAGGCAACTGATGAGCTGTACCTAGACTTCAGTAAGGTCTTTGACGTGACGTTCCGCAGAAGGCCTGTTACAATGCAGGGGGATCTAACCAGGTAGGCAGCAAATGGGCTGCGATAAAGAACCCAGATGGTACAGTCAATGGGGAACACTCAGAGGTCAGGGAGGTTGCAAGTGGGGTGCCGCAGGGCAAGTGCTGGGCCTTTTATTGTTTTATGTGTTTATCTGTGACATAGGAGACAGGAACATGGGTAAAATCTGTCTCTGCAGAGGACATTAAACTCTGTGTCAGGGATGATAGACAATGAAAAGAAGATTAGGAATATGAAGAGGAATGTAGAAATATTGAAAGGGTATGCTAAGAAGTGAAAGTTGTGCACATAGACAGGGGTAACCCAAGGAGGGGTTGTTGGATGGTGTGTGTGTGTGTGTGTGTGTGTGTGTGTGTGTGTGTGTGTGTGTGCACGCACACGCATCTGTGTGTGTTTAAAAAAAATCACTGTGACACAGAGGAAAGAGCCTTAGGGGTCAGTATTAGGGACAGTTTCAAGCCATCGGATCAGTGCACCAGGGTAGTTGGGAAGGCAAAGAGGATGCTGGGATGTATAGGGAATGGGTTCTTAGTAGGAGAAATAAGATACCGTTGTCCCTTTATGGGTTCTTGAGGAGTCTGCACCTGGAATACTGTGTCAAGTTCTGAAGCCCACACATAAAAAAAGAGTAATACCGCATAGAGTTTACACAAAGATGGTCTACAAAGATGATCAGGGTCACAGGGAAAATGAGAGCCTAATCAGTCTAAACATGCACTCACTGGAAACCAGGCAGGAGAGTGGGCATACCTCTCAACCGTCCCTGATTTTCAGGGATGTTCCTGATTTTGCCTCAGAATTTCACTGTGTCCCTCGTAAAAATTGTGTTTCCGTTACCAAACAGTGGGGGTTGTAAGCACAAAATAATGCCAAACTTTAAAGCTACAGACTTGTTCTTCCCTAGAAAATGCACTTTACACTAAGACCCTTATTCTACCAGCTTCCTGAGTGTATATCACCAATTTTTAAGATGTGTCCCTGATTTTGGTCCTTTGTCCCTGATTTTTTTAAGCCTTGTCCCTGATTTATGAGGCAGGAGGTTGAGAGGTATGAGAGTGGAACATGACAGAGACCTTAAATATCTAAGGTGACTAAACAGGGTGGAGTGTCTTGATCTGTTCCAGCAATGTAAGGTGTCAATAACCAGTGGCACAATCATAAGCTGGTGGGGGGGGGGGGTAGATTCAGGAGCGTGAGGAAATACTTCTTCATGGAAAAGGTTGTGGATGGGTGGAAAAACCTGCCCAGAGAGGTGGTAAATGCTGAGACACTGATGAGTTCTTTCAAATATGATATCCTTTAATAATGGCTTATACCTTGCCTAAGAACCACTGAGCAATATGCCTTGAGATGGGGGACCTCCAACCAGTGGTGAACAGTGAGGGTCAAAAATCCCTTCGGTATAATGAACTTCAGACTAAGACTTGCACGGGAGAAAATCCAAGAGACATTTGTACCATGAAGTGCAGAATATACCAAAATCATGATGATTTGACCAAGTCATTACAACCTATGAACTTTGTGCTGCACAGAGACCTTCCGAAATGAAAAATCAAGATTTCCCTTTCTATTTGGTACCGAACATTAAATACAAACCGGGAATGTCACTTTGGTACCATGTTATGTCAGCTGTTGAAAAAATATGCGCCATGCTGAAACAGACAAAAACAGATGCTGTCTGCCACAGGAGAAACATATTACCAACCACGCACCAGAAAAACCTTTATTCAGAAACTAGTAGATTCTAACGTGCCACCCAACGAAGTACAACAAGTTTTCGGCCATCATTGTCTTCAATATATTAATAACTACAGCAGCCTTTCTGACCACAAGCAAAAGAGAAACTTTGAAATCTTTACTGGAATCAGTCAGAAGGACACTCTGGCCACCAACCCTGCTACTGCCATGGTTACCTCACCTTCTGAAGTGCAGCAACCTGTCTCGTTTAAAAACAAGAATCCGCTCGGTGATCTTGCGTATTTCCACTTGTTCAGACCAAACGGCATTTTCCAGCTAGCTGTCACTGTTCAAATACAGTAGTTAACAACTATGGCCAATGAAAGAGGAGGGTCCCTGTCATTCAAGACAGCTCTGATGACAGTTCAGAGGTTGAATAAGGTAAGTCCTGCCTCTATGTACAAAGAAGTAGGCACTTAGAAAGCACTCCTCACAGGGCCAATACTGGAGGGACTCTCCAGCCAGGGGGGAGTCGGAGATTGGTGGCATCGGGGTGTCTGCCATCAGCTAGAAGCAATTTGACTTTTACATTAACTTTTATTACTTATAGTTTAGTGGCATTAGGTATAGATTGTACTGGGGGCTTGCACTTGGGAAGGAGCTAGAACTAGATAGATAGTTAAGCTGTGTGGTGGGCGCAGGGAGGGGTTTGTACTCATAAGACGGTAGATTAATGTGGAGAGCTTTTTAACTTAACTTTTTAATGTTTAGTGTTGCTTTCTCTTTCAGCTGCTGATGTTTTGGGTATATAATTGAAATTGACTGCTTTGGGGTTTTGAGTTTTGGTCTGGGAGTGTGATAGGTTTAGGAAGGGAGGTGTTGCTTTGGCTCCTTTCTCTCCCACAGGACGCTGATGCCTGCTAGGCCTATTATTGCCTTTCGTCCAGTGTTGTCGAGGCACAGGTCAGGAAGCATAGAGAAAACCTAGGAGCAGTTGTAAAATTCCACAAAACTCTTTATTTGTAGTTGCAGTAACATAAAATAGAATAAACCTGTTCAGAATAACGACATACAGAAGCAAAATAAAATCTCTTATAAAAAATCTCCCTTGCAGCTCAGCTTAGCTGTTTTTATAACTCTTTTCCAACCCCTATCCTTTGCAAGCATCCTGTCCTTTGTAAATGTCAGGAGCTGCTAGAACATTGAGAACTTCCTGAGGTCCCCACAGCAACTGCAAAAGGCTCAGGCATTTGCACCCAAGTAACCTCTAACTTTCTACAGCTATCTCAAATTATAAATATATACATTTCAACAGTAACACAATTTTCTAAACAAAAGTGATTCTAATATCAGCTACATTTCCATTCATTAATTCTCATATTTTATTTTAGCAGATATAGATATGGAAGGAACAAAGACAGCAAAAGAAAACTGAGAAACAATGAGAGGCAAAGGATTGCGAGACTGGTCAGGTTGATCAAGTCCGAGGTCTCACAGGAAAAATTGGTTGCACAACCAGACAGAAGAGACAGAAAAGGAAAGAATACATATCTTTGCATTTACACACTTTCTCTAACAAAAGGGACAGGGTTCTATTCTACCCTGTCACATCTGGCATGGGAAACAATTGGAGAGGGGAACCAGGGCTGGGCTCAACCAGCAGCAAGCAGCAAGGTAAGTGGGTTTTGACACATTTCACCCGCTGCCTCAAGTCATGAAGTGCATGGAAATTGGTGCTTATTTCGGGGTGCAGTGAACTGATTGTCTCTAGGCACCTCCAGGGATATCCCAACCCTCCCACCCCATCCCACCCCTCCCGGGTGGTCACAATATATCTTAACCTGGCCTATCACACGAGGAGGCCTTCCTGGGCAGAGTTAGGACTAGGAGAGCCACTCACTCCCAAACACCACCGAGAAATGCATCAGGGTAAATTAGGGGATGCACACTTACTTCAGACACTGTAGCACTGTTTACTGTCTGGTTTGATAAGTAAGCAATAAGACATGATGGGTTGTGCATTATGGTGTGATAACTGCACTACTAGGGGTGTAGTTAGGCACAAGGCTGAGTGCCTGTTGCCCCAGGAGTGCGGTTATCACATCATAATGCACATTCTGGAGTGTGTTATTGCACTTATAAAATGGCCTTTTATTTTTAAAAGCTGCTTTGTATCCAGAAATGCATTTTTAAACATGTAGAAATGTAAAGGAATATGGTAGTTAACATAAAATAGTCCTTCTGCCTACTGTTATTAGCTTAAATTAGTGATCTAATTAGTTATAGTAATGATAATAGTAATAATAGTGATAGTGATTAAATTTGGTTAGTTTCAGTGGTTGTTGTTTTATTTTAGTTTGGTAGCTTATACTGTCTGGTTCTCCCTCCCTGCCCTCCCAAGCAGTGAATTATCAGGCCACGTTTTTAGTTTTCCTTTTTTTCTCATGTAAGTGTTATAATCTGACCAAATTTTGGAAGCATGGCTCAGAACCAACTGACATGCCCACCCACTCGATTCTCCCTGTGCTTACCTGACTCGCTCACATTAAGATAGACAAGTGTATAAAGAGACAGAAAGCCAACAAACAAGTTGCCAGTACAGAGCAGAGATTAGTGGTTTGAAAACTGTGAAGCAGCCGGCCCGCTGGTGCAGCGGCAAGATTTACCACTGCGGCGCTGACGACCCAGGTTCGGGAATGGAATCAGACATCGGAGGGCCAGACGGGGAGAGAAGGCTGAAACGCCCGCTGGCAGCTCGCCTTCTCTTGGGGGGGAGGGGGAAGGAGAGGACCAGCGCCTACTGTCCCCTGGCGGAGGCTGGGAGTACAGCAGTACGTCTGGCCCTGATGACTCAGGAGCATGACTGATGCTGGTGACTGCCTTACATCACGGATGTCACGATCCCAGGGGAGAAAACAGGGAAGTCCATGCTGGTTGATCAGGTGACGGCCCTCCCAGGTTCCTCGCCACCGGAGTCTCCGCAGCCCTCATCAGCCGTCTCAGCAGCAGCACCCAGGACCATAAGGGAGGCCGAAAGGCTCATTTCCTGTGCAGGTAGGGGACCCACCCAATGAAGGGATGCATTGGGGTACCCTAAGGGCTGGCTGTGATCTGGGGCGGTAGGGGTTGGGGAACTACGGGGGCAGGAAGATCCATGATAGGGGACCCGAAGCAGAGACCAACCAAGGCGAGGGAGGCACGAAAAAAAAAAAAGGAAACCGTGAAGCAGGAAGCTGCTGTGTACAGTGTCTGCTAAGGGACATGCTCGCTATGAGATAAGCGGGCTGCTGGCGGCAGTGGTTTTCGATTTACTTTTTTTTTTAAACAACGCATCTAACAGCTTTGGTAGGGAAAAACTGTTTGATCACATTTATGGAGACACATTAAAGGTAAAAAAAAAATTATTAAACTGCTTCAGTTGTAAATGACAGTTGCTGGGTCCCAAGTCAGTTTCCCCACCCCATTACTCGATTATTGCATTTTTCTTTCCATAAGGTTTTTAATGGCATTGTAGGGAAGTGAAGAGTTTACTAGAGCTGAAGGAAATACCATTTGGCTAGAAGTTGGGCTGAATTTCTCTTCAGTCACCCCAGCCATGAGGGGGTGGTACAGAGCAAATGTGTCATTGTCATCCCATCCCCTGACAAGGACTCTCAAAAAATTTAGTCGATGGCAAAGAATGGCTACTTGAGGGCCTCTTTGGCCATTAGACAGGCCACTTATATGGCTTATGTATCCAGATACCAAAAACATCTCTGGAACTCAGTCTTGGAGCTGGCCAGCAAAGCTCCTCCTGCACTAGCAGCTGATCTAGAGGAGACTGCCAGATGCGGCATTGAGTCTTCCAATCTGACGTGAAACCTATCAACAAGCATCCGCTCACAGGTATTATCCAAGATCTCAATAAAAAATAAAAAAAGTATCAATTCCACGTGGCAGTGGATGCCAATGACACTGCTGCCATGCTTATGGCAAATTCAATATCCCTGAGAAGGTTTGCTTGGCTCAGAGCCACTATCCTTTCTCAAGATACCCAAACTAAGGCATTATATTTTTCTTGTGAGCAGAATTTTCTGTTTGGTGAACAAACAGAAGCTTATGTAAAAAAGATGGATGAGTACAAGGCAGTTTATAAAAGCACCTCTGCCAAAGAAAAGGAATCCACCTCCCAGAGGAACCAAAAGTAGGGGAGAGGTAGAGGGAGATCCTATACCAGGCCCTTTTATCAGGCTCAGGCTCTCCCAGACTACCAGCAGTAATGTGGCTACTTTAGAGGCAGGGGTAGAAAGGGTAGCAGGTGCTCTGACCCGAGCCCCCAGCCCAAGACACCGGCAAAGCAAAACACCTGATGTGCCTGTCAGGGTCGCCTCCCCAGTACCAGTAGGTGGCAGACTGGCTCACTACTTCCAGGCATGGCAAGCCATTACCACAGACAAATGGGTCCTGGAAGTAATGAGCCAGGGTCTTGCTCTCAGTTTCAAGGGCATCCCAAAATTGAGGGTGAGGCTGTCCAAACCTGCAACCCCAGTAGAAAAGGCCTTGCTAGAATCAGAGATAGACAGCCTTCAACTGGCAAAGGCAGTGGAACCTGCCCCAACCTTTCAGAGTGGAAAAGGATTTTACTCAAGGTACTTCCTAACCCTAAAGAAGAATGGGGAATGGTGACCCATACTTGACCTCAGAGCCTTAAACAGATATCTAACCAAGCCAAAGTTCAAGATGGTCACCTTGGCAGTGATTCTCCCCACTCTCAGGCAGGGAGACTGGTTGGCATCCGTAGATCTCCAGGATGCCTACTTCCACATCCCCATCAGACAATCTCACAGAAAGTACCTCCGGTTCAGATTGCCATCAGGCCATTACCAGTTCAGAGCTCTGCCCTTCAGTCTCACCTCTGCCCCAAGGGTGTTCACAAAGTGTCTGGCTGTGGTAGTGGCACACTTGAGAAGGTGGGGTAAAAGTGTTCCCTTACCTAGGTGACTGGTTAGTTGTGGGAAGTCCTCTCAGCAGGTAAGGGATGCCCTAGTCCTTACACAGGCTACACTACAGTTTCCAGGGTTCTTGGTAAACCAAGAAAAGTCAGTGTTGCAGCCGGTCCAGCTCCTGGATTTCATAGGGGCAGAGTTGGAGACTCAAAGAGGGAAGGCATTCCTTTGTCAGGAAAGGGTGGACAACCTGGTACAGTTGGTAAGCTCCATCCAGTTTCACACCCCCAAATTGGCAAGACACTTTCTACAACTGTTGGACCACATGACAGCCTCAACAGCAACAGTGCTAGGAGCCAAGTTTCGGCTGAGAGACATACAGTTCCACCTCAGGTCCCACTGGTCTCAGAGAAAGGACTCCCTATCAAAACTAGTACCAGTCACAGGGACTGTCATTCAAGCACTGCAGTTGTGGCACGAAATGGATAACTTCAGGAAAGGAGTACCATTCCAGCAGAAGTTTGCACCAGTAGTGTTGACCACAGATGCCTCCCTTCTAGGATGGGGTACCCACCTGGATGAGCACACTGTACACGGTATATGGTCACATTAAGAGACACTACTGCACATAAATCTGTTGGCGTTCATGGCAGTCTTTCTGACCCTTCAGTCATTCACCTCATTGATCCAGGACAAGGTGGTGCAAGTCAGGACAGACAACAGAACAACCATGTACTACATAAACAAGCAAGGGGGCACAAGGTCCACCCTGCTGTGCACAGAGGCTATGAAAATTTGGAGTCTGGCATATTCCCTAGGGGTCTCTCTCTCTCTCTCTCTCTCTCTCAGCAGTCCATCTTCCAAGGAAGGACAACATCCTTGCAGATGCACTGAGCAGGATCAACCAAAACCACCACGAGTGGTCTCTGAACAGACAGATCCTGCAGGCCGTCTTCTGAAGTTGGGGCACTCCAGAGATAGACCTCTTTGCAGCCCCAGACAATCACTAGCTGCCACAGTTTTGCTGCAGGCCTCCTGCAGTGGGCACAGTGCCACTGGATGCACTAATACTGGATTGGACAGGGACGTTCCTGTATGCCTTCCCTCCATTCCCCCTGTTGCTGTTCAGGGTGCTGAACAAGCTCAGATCTCAGCCAGTGTTTCCTATGTTTTGCACTTACTGTGCTTGTCACTTATTCTGTTGTAAATAGTGCTCAGTTAGTCTTTTCTTTGAATTTATCCTGATGAACTGTTTGTTAGATTTAATTTGCACAGTCTCTATTATTTCCTTTTCTCCTGTTGTACCTTACTTTGTCTGTACATGCACTTTTCTGGACTCATTGTATTATACATTTTCTCCTTCTGTATTGCCACCTGCTGTGGCCTGAGTCATGCCTGAAAACTGCCCCCTGGATCAGTGCATTTACCCGGTTACCAAAGACTTAAATAAATATGTAACCCCTAGGTGATGCTATCCCAAGGGCTACTACCCATGCCTGCTGGGCTAGTAGCAGGTTAAGGGGCCTGAGTTCTGAAACAGGTGCCTCCACCTGGAGGTCAGAGTTGGTAGTGGTCAAGCTAACCTGAGCACAGCCCTCCGGGATACTGTAACTCCCTCTCTTTCCTTACTAGTGGCTGGAACAATACACAATAATCACTTTCACAATACCCCTGATACACCACACAAGTACCCACACTGTTTGCACTTACCACCAGGGCTTTCCTCTGGCCTGGCCCTGGGGACCCCTGTAAAACAAGGTTATACACAGCAAATAACAGCAGTACAGTACTCTTGCACAAACTGGAACCACAGTCAGGGTAAATGCAAAAAAGAGTTAGATCTGATTTATTTTAGGGACTTGAACAAGGGAGGGGCGTAATCAGGCTAATTTGCTTAAAGGCTCTATCAATCAAACAGTTATGCATGCACTTCAGGGTCCATAAACAAAAACACACTCTGGGTACCCAGATGGAGAATGGTGGGCTAGCCAGGAACATTGCAGCTGGTTGGAGCCCTGTGATGGAAGAAAACAACATGTACAACATACACTATTTGTAATCTGGAGCCGGAGGGCTCAGTTCGTGAAAAGAAAACAACAAGATAATCAGATGACACACTTTTAGATTAGGCTGTTGTTGCAGGGAGCTACCCTGATGATTACTCACGATTCCCAAGACTGGACACATGCTGGATGAAAATCGAGACAGCAGGTGGTTAATCTGGAGTGCCGGGAGAAGCAGGGCCCACACGAATCGCCAAGGTGTCGTTCCTGTTCAAGCGTGTAGCAGGGGGCTGATCCCCAGGCAGGTCTCTCATTGATGGCTTTCTCTGTGCAGTGGGTAGTCTGGCTGGGCCAGTGTGGCAAGGCCCCAGTCAAATGGAGACAAATTCAGATACAGTCCGTTTTGGGTTGGATACAGCTTCCAGCAAGCAGATCACAGTCCATACAATGGGGAACCAAATCACGACCCACTAACAACTCACAGCACATTTACATGTAAGGAAATTCTACTGTACCAGGCAAACCACTCTCCAGTCACGATCGCAGAGTCTCTGCACAAACTGGGGATTCAAAAGCAGCTGGAAATCCTGACAGACTGATCGCATTCAGCAAAAGCTTCGGTCTTCTTCAGGTATGAGCCTGGTAAAAAATCAGTGGCTTACTTCGTTCTCACAAACTTGGATTTAATCCGAAATAATTCTCTTCTCTACCTCTCAGGGGCAGCAGGCAGACATGCAGGCCACAACTCAGGCCTTTCCACAGTTCTCCCACGTGAAACTACTCAGACGGCTACTTGACTGTCTCAAGCTGTTGCCTCTTCAGCTCCCGACTCAACTGCCAGCAAATCTGGGACTTTCCCCAGAATCCAAAAGGTTTGGTTGGCTGATCTGTCTGTCAGTCACAACAAAGGCTCCCCCTTCAGGTGCAAAAAGGCACAGAAAGACCCAAACTACAATTCCTACAGATTTTGACTCCAGACAGCTCCTGTAGTCTGGCTCCATTTTAGGTCCCACCAGTACTGATTGGTCCAATTCGGCAGTCCAGGACCAAGATAGTGGAGATAAACAAAACAGTCCTTGCTGCAAAAAAGGCAGGTTAGACAAATTACATTATCATTATTACTCTAAAAGATTTTCAGCAAATAGTTACATCTTTCAACAGAGCTCCCTCTCAGATTACTTATAACTGCAATCCAGGCAGCTCTTAAAGAGACAGTGCACAGAGGCTATACAGGCACTCTTTGGCAATCACATTTAAACTGCTAAAAAGCAGGACACCAGCCTGGCAGTGAGCATTTAGGCAAGCTCAAGGAAGACTTTTCTGGAACCCCCATTTGTAGGGGGGGTTACACCCTTCCCTGCCTGGACAAAACTTGTCGTCCGTGACAAGTCTGTACCCATTTGTAGGGGGGTTACAAATAAATAAAATAAATAAGAGTAAAAGAGGCTAAAATTGTGCAGGGTCTGCACCAGAAGCCATATGAAGAGAGACTAAAGCAGCTTAATATGTATACCCTCGAGAAAAGGAAGTAGAGGGGGGACATGATAGAAAATAGAAACTTTCAAGCACCTCAAGGGAATCAACAAAGTCTAAGAGGGTAGCATTTTTCAGAAAAAGAGATGTGCAAGAACAATGGAGCAGAATTTGAAGATAGAGGGGGGGCAGCTCAAGGGCAACCTGAGGAACTATTTTTTTCACAGATAAGGTGTTGGACGCATGGAATAGCCTTCCTGAGGAGGTTGTGGAGTTAAAAACAGTGGGGGAATTCAAGAATGCATGGGACAGACATAAGGCAATTCTGGTGTGGGGTAGGAAGAAGTAGGCTGTTGGTTAACTAGGATCTGCAGCTTATCCAATGGGTAGGGAAATGGGCAGACTGGGTGGGCCAAGTGGTCCTTATCTGCTGTTAAAGCCCCTGTTTCTATGTTAAAAGTACACTACTGTCTGTTGAAGGAGTTTTAGTGAAGGCAAAAAATGGCTGACGGCAAAATACTATAGAGTTCTACATAGAATCCCATAAAAATGAATCACTGAGCCATTAGATTTTGGCGGGAACTAGTTATTTATAGTGCAACATTGTCTCATATTGCACTATAAATAACCAATCAGATTACTCAGTTGGTCTCTGACATTTTATAATCTAAGGTTTAAGGTTAGCTATCTGGTTTGCAGCAATATCAAATACATACTTAGTACAAAAGGCACTGGAACTTTTATGAGTACTGTGACTTTAAATGGAGTAATCAGATAAGGTACTGTGACTTTTATGTGTACTGTGACTTTAAATGGAGTAATTACATAAGGTACTGTGACTTGTTATGGGCGCACCTGCTTGGGGATCTTTTTACTAAAGCTGATTATGGTAACAACACATAAGGGAGTTCAATAGGGCGCCTCGGTAATATTTGTTAGAAGGGGGATGAAACTATTACTTTAGAGCTTAGGGACTCATCTGTGCTGTTAGGTACATTGTGATGTAGCGAGGTTCCAGCACAGAATATAGGGGCACAGTTGCAGGGACTAGAACAGCAATGTGGCGTGCTAGCAAAGGTTACAGTAGGGGTAAATATGGTTGCAGGGGAGGGATTGGCGGCAGGGGAAGGGGGACTGGTACAGAGGGCAGGAGACCCACAGACAAACCAGGATAGGAAGAACAGTGGGTTGCAATGGTTGCTGGGCAGCTATCTGGATGGACACATTATGGAAGCTATGGGGGTGTCCCATTTGTCACAGGCTGAGGGGGATGGAGGCAGAGGTACGGGGGCTAGGAAGTGAGTTAGCGAGGATTGGGGAGGGAGTAAGATGACTGGAACAGGATGGTCATCTACTCAGGGAACCAGTGGAAACAATGAGGATAGGGAACGGGGTAGAAAAGTATAGAAACAGGAAGGGGGAACCTTTCAATAGCAGGAGGGGAGAAGTGAATGGTAGAAGTTCAGGGTCAGGAAATAGGTTCTCTGTGCTGGCTTCAATGGTGGATGATGAGGAAGGAGCTCTTAGGGAGGGTTCAGGAGGTAGAGGAGGTAGTGAAAGCCTAGGGGGCAACAGTCTGACAGAAGAGGGGGACAGGGGTACGGGGGGTAGGGACAAAAGGGTTAGGGGTAAAAGGAGAGACAAGGGGGATAGGGCAGAGGAGGTAGAGGGGAAGAAGGGACCCATCATGGAAGGGAAGGAGAGACCCAGCGTGGAAGGGAAGGAGGGTGAAGATGCTAGTTTTGAGTGAGGGGGCAAGAGGAGGGGCAGGACTAGGGTGGAGGCTGGGGGCATAGCAGAGGGGATAGATTAAAAGGTAGTGGTAGGGGGCATAGCAGAGGGGCAGATTGAGCTGCAAATTTGCAGGACAGGGCGGATATTTAAAGTGGAGGTAATGGAAGTTGGATGGTGCAAAGGCACAAACATGAGAAGGGGGGGGGATCTTGGTGCTGGGAGACTCAGTCCTAAAAGGGGTCAGATGGGGATGTAAAGGGGAGCGGCATAGTCGAATATGGGTGGAATCTGTACCTAGACAGTGGGTATGGTGGGACAGTCTATTCTCAAGTGTGTAAGGAGAGGAAGGAGAAACCACATGTAATGGTGTACTTGGTACAAATGACTCGGGGGGGGGGGCAATATGGTCGAGTTGGAAAGGGAGAGGTTCGAGGGACTGGGTAAGTTGTGTGAGAAGGCAGGGAGATCAGTGGCCTTCTCAGAAATGCTCCCAGTACCCGGGACAAGCATGGTGAAGAAAGTAAGAATAGAAGAGTTCAGTACTTGGATGAGAGCGTAGTGTTGAACCAAAGAATATGGGCTAGTGGGAGGCTGGGGAAACATCTGGGACAATAGTGACCTGTTCACAGGGGACAGGTTACATTTCAGTAAGGTGGGATAGGGGTATTGAAACAGAGGCTCAAGGAATACATAGCAACTAAGGTGGATTTAAACTAGGTGGGGGGCGGCGTAAGTGTGCAGCAGGAATACAGAGCCACTGCAGCGGGGAGCCGAATGAGCTTACCCCCCAAACTAACAGGGTTGGTACCAAGGAAGAGTTGCAGGGGAGGGTTAAGCATGGGGAGAAATGGGTTAAGGAAAGGAAGGGAACAAGTTGGAGGGTTGTCTGTCTGAATGTAAGAAGCCTGGGGAACAAATCAACTGAGTTACATGCTCTCTTGGCAGTGGGTATGGTGGAGATTGCAGCCATCATGGAGACGTGGGCCACCCAATACCAGGACTGGGCTCTGATGATCCCAGGGTATAGGATACACAGAAAGGACAGGGGCAAGGGGAGAGGGGGAGGGGTGGTGATCTACGTAAGGGAGGGTATAAAGTGTTCCAGGGAGGAGGGGGAGGAGAGGAGGACAGAGGCTTTATGGATGCAATTCCAGGATTTGAAAAATAGGACACTGAGGATGGGAGTGGTGTACAGACCACCAACTCAGACAAAGGACTTGGGCAGGCAGTCAGCGGAGCAGATTAGGAGGGTCTGTGGGAAGGAGAACACAGTGATTGTAGGGGACTTCAATCTACCAAGAGTGGATTGGAGCACCCCAGCCACCTCAAGTGCAAGGGAGCAGGTGCTCCTGGAAGCATTCCAGGATGGCTTCCTAACACAGATGGTTAATGAACTGACTAGGTTGGGAAAAACTTTGGACCTAGTACTGTAACGGGGAGGCTGTAAGGGAGCTGGGGGTGAAGGACCCAATGGCTGGGAGTGATCATCAGTCGGTGTAGTTCACACTCAAAAGATCTCACTAACTATAGGCCCATTGCCATACTGTCTGTCCTTAATAAAATTCTTGAGAAGACTGTAGCTACCCAGACAATTGATTTCCTTCAGAAACATGATCTACTTTCCCCTGCCCAGCATGGCTTCCGCAAGGGCCATAGCACCACTACTGCCCTTCTCAAATTCACGTCAGATACACTAGTGGCTATGGACTCCGGGCTACTCACTGGGGCTATTTTCATAGATATGACCAAGGCTTTTGACCTTGTCGATCACTCCATTCTTCTTACCACCCTTAGATCACTAGGCTTCTCAAACAACATCGTAAGGTGGTTTGGGAACTACCTATCAGATAGGACTCAATTTGTGAAATACAATTCTACTCTCTCGGACAAGACCATTATAAACGTTGGGGTTTCACAAGGCTCCATCCTTGGGCCCCTACTTTTTTCTATTTTCATAAATAGCATCTCTACTGACCTCTGCAGGACAACTTCCTTGCTCTATGCAGATGATATTGTTCTGTATGCTAGCACAAAAAGCATTGAAGACATAAACAATCTTCTCTCTCTTGGCTTTCAGTTAATTCAGGGGTGGCTATCTACCCACAAACTTTTTTTTTAAATGAGTCCAAAACTCAAGCTATGCTCTTTGGGACAAATACTAAACTCAAACATGCACATCCTAATTTTAAAGTCACCTCATTAAATGACTCGGTAGTTGGGGTGGTAAGCTCCTTTAAATATCTGGGCCTCACCCTTGATCCTTCTCTAAATTTTGACCTACACATTAATCAGACCTGCAAACTGGTCAACTCCAAACTTGGAATAGCCTACTGAACCAGCTATGTGCTCACCCCCTCAACAAGGCTTGCCATATCCCGTGGCATACTCCTTCCATCACTTACCTATGGTGCTGCAACTTATGCCTCGGCATGCAAATCTATCCTTCGGAAATGGGATATCACATATAACAATATCTGTCACTATGCGTCCTCCTCACACCGTCTGAAACACCACTGTCTCCTCTATTCTGACCTGGGCTGGCTTCCTCCTAATGAATTAAGGCTTCACGCATATGGCTCTATCATTGATAATATTGTCCACCTACAAATACCTACATCCCTTGCTGAACTTTTCCAAAATCTGACGCCTTGCTATGGACTGAGGTCTGTTGACCAGGCCCCCGTCTTTATCCCCAGACACAAAACTATTAAAGGCGCTAGTGCTTTCACCTGCTATGCCCCCAAATACTGGAACTCCCTTCCACTAGCTTTACGCCAATCATCATCTCATACAACTTTTAAAAAAGGGCTACAAAACTATCTTGATTCTTCCCACAAGTGCTCATGTTTCAAACCTCCATAGCTTCTTTTTCTCCCAGTCTTCTCTTCCATGGCATTTATTATATGATCTTCTATACGCTATGCACTTCTCCTTCCTATCTGACCCACCTCCCCCCCTTACTCTCACTCTCATCCCTCTTTTTTGTTCCTAATTCTATCACTTACTAGTATGCTACACATTGGACTACATTCTTTCCCTTATTAGCGCTAAAATGGTCAATCTGTTTCAAGTTTTTCTTCCTTAAAGCTCATTGTAATATAGTTTTCTGGTGTGTACTGTTACTCTCTTATTTTTATTTATTTTTTATTATCTGCATTGGTATTACATTTGCTAACTGCTCTGTATAGTACTGTCAACTATGTTTGTAATTGTTTTGAAATGTTACTCTGTATTGTTGCACTGTACCCTCCCGGGTCGTGCCTGAAAATAGTCATTGCTATGGCTAGTGCACCTACCCGGTAAACAAAAACTAAATAAACAAACATAGGCAAGGAAGCTGTAGGTACAGGAGCCAGAGTGGTGGACTTCAGACACGCTGAATTTGGCACCTGGCTGGAATTTATCCACGCTTAGATGCAAGCCAAAAATGGGAAATTATCAAACTGGGGCTGGTGGAGGCTACTGGTTCATGTACTAAGACATAGCGTAAGAAGGGAAGGGCTAAGAAATCAAGCTGGTTGAATCGTGAGGTCTTAGAAGGGGTAAGAGCCAAAAAAAAAAAAAGCAGCATTTAGGAGGTTCAAGAAATCTGGGATCGGGAAGGACAGGGAATCGTATGTGTAGAAGTGCAAGGAGGTAACCAGACTAGTCAGGACGGCCAAGGCTTCCAGAGAGCTGAGGCTGGCACAGGGCATCAAAGATGGGGAAAAGGACTTCTTCAGGTACATAAGGGAGAAAAGGAGCTGCAAGGACCAGATAGTGAGGATTAGGAAGGATGGGGAATGAGTGGAGAAGGGGGCAAAGCAAGCAGAAGCACTAAATGAGTACTTTCACAAAGGAGAAGGGTGGGCAGCTACCGCAGGAGATGGGGAAGGTGGGTAAGAGGGGGAAGGGGTGACAAATGGGGTAATTACAGAGGGCAGGTTGCTGGAGGGTTTGAGGGCACTGAGGGTGGATAAGGCACCAGAACTGGATGGCATTCACCCCAGGGTTCTGAAAGAGCTGGTGGAGCCATTGGCAGACCTGTTTCATACCTCCCTGGACACAGGATGTGTACCACAAGACTGGAAGATGCCTCAGGTGGTGCACCTCCACAGATGGTCAGCAACATGGGTTCGTCTTAGGAAGATCCTGCCAGACCAACCTAGTTGAGTATTACAACTGGGTGACGAGGAAACTGGATAGGGGCCATGCAGTGGATGTCCTGTATTTGGACTTCAGCAAGGCCTTTGATTCGGTGCCTCAAGGGTGGTTGGGGGAAAGTTGGAATATGTGGGGGTGGGGACTAAGATGGTGACCTGTATCGTGAACTGACTGAAGGGGAGGCAACAACGTGTGTTGGTGGTAGGAACTCTCATTCCCAAGGGCTGTGACAAGCGGGGTTCCACAGGGTTCAGTACTGGGCCCGGTGCTGTTTGGGATATTCATAGCAGATATCTCACATGGCATCAGTGTTAAGATCAGTTTGTTTGCTGATGACACCAAGATGGGGGCAGTGGTGGATGACATAGGAGGATGGCAGGGGCTACAGGGCGACCTGACTAAGCTGAAGGAGTGATCAGAAACATGGCAGTTGGGGTTCAATACTATTAAGAAGTGCAAGGTACTGCACTTAGGAGCAAGTAACCCAAAGAGGAGCTACCAGTTGGGAGTGGTTCAGTTAGGTGTCACCGAGGAGGAAAAAGATCTAGGGGTGGTTATTACAGGGAATATGAATAACTCGACTCAGTGCAGGAAGGCAGCAGCTAAAGCCAACAGGATGCTGGGGTGTATTGTGAGAAGAATCTGCTCCAGAAGTAAGGAAGTGATCCTACCTCTGTACAGGTCACTGGTCAAGTCACATCTGGAGTACTGTGTGCAGTACTGGCACCCATTTCTGAAGAAGGATGTTAATTTACTGGAGGGGGTACAACAAAGGGCAACAAAGATGATCCAAGGACTGGAGGACAAACCCTATAAGGATAGGCTGAGTGAGTTAAATAAGTACTCCCTTGAGGACGGGAGGGATCGGGGGGGATATGATTGAGATCTTTAAATACTTGACGGGGATAAACAAGATAGGTACAGAAGGCATATTTAAGTTGAGGAGGGGAAGGAAAATGAGAGGGCATAGTCTTAGATTGGAGGGGGAAGATATAGGCAAGAGATGAGGGAACATTTTTTCACGGAGAGGGTAGTGTCTAAATGGAATGCTCTACCCAAGGAGGTGGTATCCTGTAAGATGGTGAGCAGTTTTAAAAGGTGGGGCAGGGTGGGGAGTAAACTGTGAGGGGGAGGGGCATCTGCAATGTAAGGGTGCTAGCTGCACATTTGAGCAGACTTGATAGACCACGAGGCCTGTCTCTACTGGCAGATTCATATGTTCGTATGTTTGTATGTACAGCGTAGTTTCCTGGCAAGTAAAAACAGTCCTCGGATGCATGCTCTCTTTTTTTAATTTATTTACTTAATTGTTTTTGTTTGTTTTCTCCTTCAAGGAACTTCAAAGACCTCTGAAGCACTGATATGAACTCCCGAAGGACCACAGATAAGAGCCTTACATTAATCTTACTGTTGACAATAGTTAACCAGTAAAAATGAACTTTGTTCAAAATCAGCAAAAGTATTTATAAAAACACAATTTATTCAGCAATTACCTATATCAGATTTATATCTTTTGACTTGTTGGGTTTTAAAGCTAGTGTTCTATATATTTTTCGTACTCACTGGTTCAGTTTTGTTAGTGTTTTCATGAAATGTATTAAAATATCATTCTTATGAACTTTTTATTTTTGTTTAAATTTTTTCTTTCAACACAGGGGTTTTCTGTGAGTTCGTGTAACTTGCCCCATACTGGGCAGGCATACACAGCAAGGTTGTGCTTGAATCTCATGGTTTCCTTGGTAACAGGGGATCTCTCGAGCTGTGTTCTCGAGGTCTCCCGGTACCAAGGAATCCACTTGATTCAAGCACAGCCTTGTTGTGTATACCTGCCTATACATAATCCTCTATCTTTAAATTGTTTTCATAGATATATTGATACATAGATGTTGATGGCAGATAAGGGTCTACGGCCCACTTAGTCTGCCCATATCTGCTCGTACTTTGCTTCTTCAAGCTTCTCTAGAACTAGGTTGTCCCCTTCCCCCAACTACCAGGATCTCCTTATGCCTATCCCATGCATTCTTAAATCCTATAATCGTTTCTGCCCCCACCGCCTCTTCAGGTAGGTCATTCCATTTGCCCACCACCCTCTCTGTGAAGAAATTCTTCCTCATCTTTCCTCTGAACCTCCCTCCAATTTTATCCATGTCCCCTAGTCCTGGAACACCTTTTTCTATGAAAAATTATGTTTTCCTGTACCTTGTTGCTCCCTGTGACATACTTATATGTCTCAATCATATCCCCCTCTCCCTCCTCTTCGCCAGGGAGTCTTTCAACCCGTCTTCATAGGTTTTGTGATGTAATCCTTGTACCACCTTGGTTGCCCTCCTCTGAACTGCCTACACCCTAGGTCCTTACATAAGTAAGGCGTCCAGAACTGGACACTGTACTGGAAGTGTGGCCTCACTAGTGTCTTGTATAGTGGAATTATGACCTCCCTATTCCTGCTGGTGATGACCTGCCTATGCAACCCAACACCCTGTTTGCTTTTCCTGCCACCTTGCTGCACTGACTCCCTACCTTGAGGTCATCAGAGATGATAATCCCTAGGTCTCTTTCTTGCTTGGAGCATTCTACAGCCCCCCACCCAAAGCTGATATGTTGTTCCTGTTTTTTGTGCCCCTATGTGCACTATTTTGCATTTCTTTGTGTTAAATCTCAATTGCCACTCCCTTGACCAGTCCTCAAGCTTCTGCAGATCTCTCCTCATTCTATCCACACCCTCTGGAATGTCCACCCCATTGCAGAGCTTTGTGTTATCAATGAACAGGCATATTCTCCCTTCTAGGTCTTCTGTAATGTCACTGATATAGATGTTAAAGAGGACTGGACCCAGCACTAATCCCTGTGTCACCCCACTGGTCACCCTTCCCTCTGCAGAATGACAGCCATTTATCACCACCCTCTGTGTCCTGCAATTCAGTCAGTTCCTCACCCACCGCACCACTGTCCTACCCACTCCCATGTTCCCCAGTTTGTTTAACAGCCTTCTATGTGGCACAGTGTTTAAGGCCTTGCTGAAGTCCAGGTAGGCCACATCCACTCCCCCCCGATCCACCTCCCTTGTTACCCAGTCAAAGAATTCAATGAATCTAGTCTGGCATGACCTCCCCCCAGTAAACCATGTTGCCTTGAGTCCTGTAGATTGTTAGCAACCAGGTGTTCCACTATTCTTTCCTTCAGTAGTGTTTTATTTTATTTATTTAGTTTGTGTTAACCAGGTAAGCACACTAGACAAAACAGATGTATATTTTCAGGTGCGACCCGGGAGGTTACAAGGAAATAAGGAAGCAGATTAGAAAACAGAGCTCAGGTAGATAAATATACAGGTATTTCACATGATCTTCCCCATTACTGAGGTCAGGCTGACTGGTCTGTAGTTTCCTGCTTCCTCCCTGTTCCCACTTTTGTATAGGGGGACTACATCAGCTGTCCTCCAGCCTTGGGGTACCGCTCCTGTTTCCAGTGACTGGCTGAACAGGGCTGCCAGATGTTCTACCACCACCTCTCTTAGCTCCCTCAGCACCCAGGGGTGTACCCCATCTGGCCCCATAGTTTAATCTTCTCTTATTCCTTCAAGTTCCTTTAGGACTCTTTCCCATGGAAAAGGACTTGTATCCATTTCCATGCCCTTTCTACTCCCTTCTGGCCCATTACCCGCCCCCTCCTCTATAAAGACTGCACAGAAATATCTGTTTAGCATATCTGCTTTACTGTTGTCATCCTCCACTCTACTTCCATTCTCCCCTTTCAGTCTCACTATCCCTCCCTTTGTCTTTCTTTTTTCACTTACGTACCAGTAAAAGGTTTTGTTCTGTCTAACCACTAATTTCTCAATGCACTCCTCTGTTTGTGCTTTGGCTTCCTGTTGTGTTTGGTAGCTGAAAATAAGTACCTTAAACACACAAGAGTCTTGGTAGTAAGAAAACCACACCACGCTGAAATCTTGGCCTTCTAGTTTACTTCCATTTAGCAGCACATACAAGAGGAGATTGAACTGAAAACTCAGGCACACTTACAGGAAGTACATTCTCTCAAAGCTGTACTGTCTCTAACATTTCTTAAAGCTATACTACAGATGACTTAACTAGGAAAATACTTGAATCAATAATTCAGAAGTAATATGAAACCATTAAAGTTATTACTGCAATGTCCCTTTAGTTAGTCTATGTCATTAGGCTATATCTCTACAAGTCCATTCTCTTTGGTGGTCGTCTTACACGTCCTGACCGATGTAGTAGGACTCAAGGCTGTTGCACTGGAATCTGATTAGCATCAGCCACATCTTGTCGCAGATGCTGTGGTTCCACTATCTCTTCCTGTTCTTGTTCTGGAACAAATAATGCTGGATAACTACCCTGACTCTGGGTATCCCTTTTTTGTTCTGTCTCAATTCTAGTACGTAATTGGTCCACATGTTTTTACACTCTCCTCTGGTTAGTCAGTCGAACACTATAGACAACATTTCTGAACTTTTTTTCCACCACGCCTTCTATCCATCTCTTTGGGCCTGCATGCATTCTGACCCACACCAGATCAGTGGGTTTGAAGGATCTGGTCTTAGGAAATATTTCAGTTACTGACTTATAGCGTAGGGTGAAGAAGGTCCAATTGAGTTTGAATCTGATGCCCAAACAACAATTCTGCAGGGGATATTCCCGTGAGACACTGTGGTGTTGTTCGATACAGCACAAGAAAGTCCAAAAGGGCTATTTGCATTGCTCTCGGTGTAGTAGAATTAGCTTTGTTCATACTCTTTTTAAAAGTCTGAACTAGGCATTCTGCTTTGTCATTTGAACTTGGATGGTAGGGAGGTGAGAAAATATTGCGGATACCACATTGCTGGTAAAATGCTTGGAATTAAACAGATGTGAACTGTGGTCCATTATCCGAGACAATCACTTGCAGGAAACCATGGGTAGCAAAGATAGATTTCAACACTTTAATGGTACTCTCAGTAGTTGTCGAAGACATCTGATGAATTTCCAGCCATCTACGATAAGCATCAGTTAAGAGTAACCACATGGAATTTAAATAGGGTCCCGTGAAATCAATATGCAACCTTTGCCAGGGTTTTTCAGGTCATTCCCAATGGTGAACTGGAGCTCTTTCTGGATTTCCCATCAATACGCACAACCTTCGCATCTTTGTACAACCTGGTATATGTCTCTGTCAATGGAAGGCCACCATACTGTACGTGAAGTCTGGCCAGGGATTTCATTTTAGCAATGCCTGGATGGCCCGTATGCACAAGAGTTACCACATCTGAGTGATAACATTGGGGCACCATGACTCACAATCCCCATAGAAGACACCCCTCAGCAATGGACAACTACTGTCTCTTTGTATAGTAGGGCTGTAGTGCAGCCGAACAAGTAGTGCCTTGCGGCCAACCCTCAAGTGTATACTGATGCACTTGTTTCAAAATTACATCTTGACTAGTCGCTTTTGCAATGTCCTTGGCTAGTACTGGAAGCTGATCTAGCTGTTGTAGCTCCATTGGACACACAACAGTAGAGTCCTCCATATCTTTGAATTGCACTGGAAAACTATCTGGCCCCACCTGGCATACTAATGGCTCCTCTTTAAGTCCTACATTGAACTCCATTTCTCTGGATATTGGTAACCTCAACAAGGCATCCGCATTTCCATGTTGGTCTGTTGGTTGATATATAACCTTGAAATTATAGGCAGACAAAATTAATGCCCATCGTTGAAGTCTGCTAGCGGCTGTCTCTGGAATTCCTTTTCCTGGACTGAAAATTGTCACTAGTGGCTTGTGATCTGTCTTCAGGGGAAACTTGTGACCTAGCAAGTTTTATTTATTTATTTATTTATTTATTTAGCTTTTGTTGACCGGGTAAGTGCACTAGACAAATCCTGCCTATTTTCAGGCACGACCCGGGGGAAGGGGGATACAGATGAATGCCAACTGACCTTGAACCAGATTAAGCTGTTGGTGGTATTTTTAGTGAATGAGGGAAATTCGGCCAGGACACAGGGAAATTCCCCTACTCTTTTCGATAAGTGCCATGGGATCTTTAACATCCACCTGAACTACCACCAATCCAGGCAGATGGGACCTCGGTTTAACGTCTCATCTGAAAGACGGCACCTCAGAAATGCAGCACCCCTCTCATGCTGCATTACAGTGTCAGTACTGGGATATTAATCCAAGTGCCAGATGTGGGAACTGAACCCACAGCCCTCTGATCTCCTGGCCTCAGAGGCGAGTGTGCTACCTACTGAGCCACTGACACTGCTTTAAAGTATTTTAAAGTATTGGCGAAATTTCTGGACTCTGAACACAATTATTAATTTCTCTCTCTGAATCTGGGCATAATTCATTTCAGCTGCAGTGAGTTTGTGTGAAGCATGGGCTATCGGCTTCTCCACTCCTGGATCTGTATGGAAAATGACAGCTCCTATACCCACAGGACTAGCATCACAGGCCAATGTGATAGGCAAGTTAGGGCCATAATGAGTTAAATTATTCACATCGGTTAGCGAGAGCTTGATGGCTTGAACTGCCTTACTGAGGCACTTGGTCCACTTCAACGGAGTATCTTTATGTGACAGTTCATTTAGGATGGCACATTTATTGGCTAAGCCAGGTATGAGACGGTCATAGTAGCGTACCATACCCAAGAATGAGCGCAACTCTGAAACATTCTGCGGTTCAGGCATGTGCACAATGGCTTTCACCTTTCATCATTCGGAAAAATTCCATCTTTGTCAATAGTGTGACCTAAGTACGTGACACTTGGTTGACAAAATTGGCATTTCTCTCCTAAGTCTGAATCTATTCTGTTGCAGATTCTCTAAAGTCTTTTGTAAGTTAAGTGAATGTTCTGCTTCTGTCTTGCCTGTGACAATGATGTCATCCAAATAACAAGCAACACCCGGTATATCACCCACCGTTTGCTCAATCACTTTTTGAAAAATAGCAGGTGCAGAACTCTGGCCAAAACATAACCATTTGTACTTGTACAGTCCTTGGTGTATATTAATCACTAACAATTTCTGAGAGTCTGTATCCAACTCCATTTGAAGATATGCATCAGCAAGATCCAGTTTAGAGAACTCCACACCACCATTCAGTCTATGAAAAAGTTTCTCTAGTAAGGGTAAAGGAAATACATCCGTGCTAAGTACTGGATTAATTGTCACCTTAAAATCTCCACATATCCAAATCGTACCATCTGGTTTAGATACCATCACAATTGGAGTGGCCCAATCTGAACTTGAAACCTTTTACAGCACACCCGCTTTTTCCAGTCTGTCCAATTCTGCCCCAATGACCGATCTGAAGGCAAAAAAGAGTTTCTGTGGTCTACAAAACTTAGGGACTGCATTAGTCTTTGTAACTAGCTTGGCTTTAGCTGTTGTGCAACATCCCAGGCCTTTCCACAACTCTGTATACATGTGTAAAATCTCCCCAGGCTTGGGCGGATTACTGCTTTGTGGTACCTGGATAGCAGCAAGTAGGCCAACATCTGCTGGATCAGCATGAATGTTTAGAAGAACCTGAGCGTCTCTGCCCGAAATGTTGACACCCTTTTTTGAAACCTAAAAAGTTAAAGGTGTACCAGGAGAATCAGTCCTGCGTACCAATGTGGTAAATGAGCCCTGTGGCTGAATTGGTTGCCCTTTAAATGCCTGCAGCAACTTATTACTAGGCGACAATGGTGTCTTATCCAGATCAAACCATGTTTGATGGTTAATAAAAGTAACTGGAGAAGCAGAGTCTACCATTAAATGCAACTGATGCCTCAATTGTGGCAACTGAAGTGACACATAGAAAGAAGGAACATCTTTAGTCTGCATTTGTGGTGCAATAGAAACCACCGCACTGTCTGGTTTCTCTGAACCGACTACTGCAGTTCTCCTGCTCCTGCAAACCTTAGCAATATGCCCCTGACATTTACATGCATGACACTGAACTTCTCTGAATTTGCACTGGTCCTTGCTATGCTGAGATGACCCACATGATGCACATTTGTACTGGCCATGCAGTTTTGGTGTAGTGGCTGAGTTTTTCTTTGAAAATAGTGGCTTAGACTTAGATTTGAGCTCTTAATTTGGGGGTTACTGCAGCTACTTGCACCTTGCACCTCATTTTTAGTGTCCCTCTTCGCATGTCCATCATTTTCTGCAGCCTCATACATTTGAGCCAACTATAAATGTTCCTCAGTAGACTTATTGACACTTACAAAAAGTAATTGCTGAATACAATGTTCATTATTCAACCCCATAACAAACTTATCAGCTAGATAAGATTCAAGATGCTCCCTGCTCCACTCACACATGACAGCTAAGCATTTGATCTCAGCCAAATAAGATTGTAATGACTGATCTGGTTTCTGGCGGTAACTGTAGAATTTATAAAGTTCAGCCCTTGGGAAAGTTGTTAAACTGTATTGTGCATTCAATTTAACCTTTAGCTCTTGATATGACAAATCCTCCCGCCGGTCCAGTGCACACAGACTGCATAAAAGTTTGAAGGTTTTGCTCCCCAAGAAAGCACAAAAAGCAGCTCGAATAAGCTTATTCTGTTGTTCATCATTAGCAGCTTGTATGGTAGGATTAAGTAATAACCAATGATCAAACTGTCGGGACCATGTAGCCCAGTCTGTTCCTGTGAAAATTTCAAAGCTGGCTGAAGTTGCCATGATATTGCGCAGTTTCAAATTACTTGCTTGCCTCCAATGTAGAAAGTCACAAAATGGTGTAATTCAGTAAGCTGGAGCTATGAAAATGTCCACCATCTATCGTTGCCAGTTTGTTGTGTTTGGTGGCCGAAAATTAGTACCTTAAACATACAAGAGTCGTTGTAGTAAGAAAATCACACCACACTGAAATCCAGGCCTTCTATTTTACTTTCATTCAGCAGTGCATACAAGAGGAGACTGAGCTGAAAACACAGGCACACTTACAGGAAGTACATTCTCTTAAAGCTGTACTGTCTCTAACATTTCTTAAAGCTATACTTACATATAACACTTCCCTTATTGTCCTCCCTGCCTCCCTTTGTTTCTCCTGGTACCTCTCCCTGTCCCATTCTGCCTGTGTCTTTTTGTATTGTTTGAATGCAATTCTTTTGACTTTCACTTTCTCTGCTACCTTCTTGGAATACCATAATGGTCTCCTCTTCCTTTCCCCTTGCTAACCTGTTTTACACATAATTGTGTTGCCCTTGTCATCACTGTTTTGAATATTGCCCACTGTTCCTCCAGACCTCATTTCCCTCCTATTCCAGTTAGTGCCTCTTCCACGCATTTCCCCAAAATTTGCCTTCCTAAAGTCAAGGATCAGCATTTTTGTGTGGCTGGATTCTGTCGCTTCAGTTATGCTAAACCACATTGACCGGGGGTCACTGTTCCCCAGGTGCTCCCCCACTGTGATTCCCATCACACTGTCCCAGGTTGTGAGCACCAAGTCCAGTAGTGCTTCCTGCCATGTGGGTTCCATGACCAGTAGTTTAAGGAAGGATCTCTGAAGGGAGTCCAGGATAAACCTGTTCCTGGCTAACACCACTGCTGGGAGACTCCAGTCCACGCCTGGCATATTAAAGTCATCAACTAGCACTACTTCCCCTTTGTGCACCATCCTTTGGATAACCATCATCATCGTCATCATCACCATCTCCCTATCCATCTGTTCCCCATGGGTGGGTGGTCTGTAAATTACCCCTGTGTGGATGGCTGACCCTGTTTTTCTATCAATCTTAACCCACAGTATCTCCCCCTCCTTGTTCCCCTTGAATCTCTGTGACCTTTATGTTGTCTTTCCCATAAAGCACCACTCCTCTCCCCTTTCTGCCTGTACCATCCCACCTGAATAGATGGTAGCCTGGTATGGCCATCTCCTAGTCATTGTTATCATTACACCAGGTCTCTGTGATGGCCACAATACCCAGGTCCGACTGTGCTATGGCTGCCCCCAGGTCCTCCATGTCATTACTCAGGCTTCAGGCATTGGCATACATGGCTCTCCTGGATGTGACTTCCCTTCCCTGTTTTGTTGCTTTAAGCCCCCCCTTTACTGGGCATTCTTTTTCCCCAGGCCTCCCTGTCTTTTGCCCTTATGTTGAATTCTGCCCCTTGTCTGTCTATCCACTTCTTGGGTACTTGTGTAGAGCATGAGGTCGGGGGGGGGATACTAAGCCTCCTGACTTTCCTGGCTCCCTCCCCAGCCAGTTTAAAAGCTTGCTGCAGAAGCATTCAAACTTCTCACTTTGGACTAAGGTCCCCTTCCCAGATGAAGGCAGGTCATCATCCTTACACACTTGCATCCTTTCAGGTGGGACTCAAGTCTCCCATGAAGCCAAAACCCTCCTTTCCACACCAGTCCTTCAACTGGAAGTTGAATTTCTGGATGTGGAGTGACCTAGCCTCCCCATGCTGTGGACAGGTAGTATCTCTGAGAAGGAGATGGAGTGTGCTATATGCTTTATGCTCTCACTCAACTTCCTGAAATCCTCCTAAATTCTCACTATCTCCACCTTGTCCCCTGTCAGGTCATTTGTCCCCAGGTGGACAATGGCATCCAGTTCCTCCCTCCTTACTATCACCCTTGTGATCCTATGGATCCGCTTCCTATCCCTCCATGCAGTGCTTCCTGGGAGGCACTTATCTTCCCTCTCCCCACTGCTAGGTGCCCCTAACTTTACTCCCCAGACAACTGAGTCCCCCACCTGGAGTAGCTTCCTCTTCCTCTGGGTCCACCCCCCCCTTCCCTGGGGCTCCATCACAGAGTATCTACCCATCCTCCTTGGTATCAGCTGTGGGTGCCCTTGTAGGGTTTTCACACTCCTCCAAAACAGCATAGGAGTTACTTAGCAGGACCAGTTAGGGGATGTGCTTCAGACCCCCCCCCCGCACTCTCCCTGAGCCCACCATAATCCAACTACTCCTCCTCCTGGGCATCCTTTGAGGTTCTGGCTGTGGACACAGTGGCCTCTGGGTGGGGGGTGAAGGTCTCCTGTATCCTTGCCAACTCAGCTTGGAGACAGGCAACCTCCTCCCTCATCCAGAGAGGTGCCTGCAGATGGGTCAGCATTTATGTTCAATGGTACGTATTATTGCCAAAATGGGAGGAGGATAGCTATGGGCTCCTCAGTCGCTCCCTCCTGTACCAACCTTTTCATGGGCTGGTGAGAGGAGAGAGCGATCTGGGACCCCTTAGAAAATCTTTTCCACAGTAACATTGTTACATATGGTTGTCATATTGACGATCTGCTCATTGTGTGTGACGGCACTTTACCAGAAGCACATGTCTTTTTAGGTCATCTAAACCATAATGAAATTGGTTTAAAATTCACTGGAGTGGTTTTCACAACAATAGCTTTCTTAGATGTAAACTTGTGTGGGATTCCAGGAGAAATTGCCAGTACTGAAAGCTACAGCATAGGAAACAAACAGCCAGAAATAGTAATTTACATGCCTGCAGTGCTCATCCTGGCCATATGATCCAAAATCTTCCAAATGGCCAGTTAGTTTGGCTGAAAAGAAAGAACTCTACAGTGTGTGATTTTACTGTGGCAAAATCTGAGCTTTTCTTGAGGTAAAAAAATTGTGGGTATTCAGCTTCAGTTTTAAACCAAGTAGAAGTTAAAGCTGAAGGTTTAGATAAATCGAATTTGTTACACTATAATGAGAAACTACAAGAAAGGAAAATAATTTCCTTTGTGTTCACCTTTGGACCAATATCCATGGACTTAAAAACCATAATTAACAAACATTGGCATCTACTATGTTTAGATGTGGATTTGAAGGATATGCAAGAGTCGGGCCATTAGTCATGTTTAGACACGGTAAAAATGTAAAAGATCTACTCACTTGCAGTAAATTTAGACCACCAAGAGAATAGGATTGGTTACACATACCCCTAAAAAGTTTTTTTTCCTGTGCAAAAGATGCATAACATGCAATAATGCAGTTTCATGTAAAAAATCTGTTAATCAACTGACCTGGTGGCACTGAGGTCTGAGGCGCTGGATGCCTTACCTTGCACTATGTCAGTGACCCAAATTCAGGAATGACCTCAGGTCGCCAGGGAGCCAGCACGGTGGGGGTGGAGGTTCAGAGTGGGATTAAGCTGCCATAGGCTCCCCTCGTAGTTCTGTTCCCACCAGGTGGAGGTCCAGTGGGAAGTGTGGGGGGGGGGCGACGGCAGATGCCAGGTTGGAGTGGAAGGGGTAAAACTGGTACTCCGCATGTGCTTGCACCTCCACACACGCTCATGTACGTGTCTGCCGGGGTCCAGGGAAAAAAACAAAAAAAAACTGTTAATCCAGGTGACAAAGGTATGAAGGAAATTGAAATCAAACATTTTATTGCATGTGACATGAAGTTTGTCATCCATGGTACATGGTGCACTTGCGGCAAGTTGTACATTGGTCAGACAACCCATAAACTAAAGGTGCAGATCCAGGAACATTTCAGAGCAGTAAGGAATCAGGATTTTTCCAATCCTGTTGCTAAACGTATTGCAGATGCTGACAATATTAGGGAGCACCATATCAAATATGCTGCCATAGATCATATCCCATATGACATACGAGGAGGTGACAGGAACTGGGAATTGGATAAAAAAGGGAATATGTACATTTTTAAATTTAGAGCTCTAAGGCCCCTTGGTTTAAATGAAGAAATGGACTGGAAAGCATTTTTCACCCTAGGTGGTGCTATCCCAAGGGCTACTACCCCTGCCTGCTTGGCTAGTAGCAGGTTAAGGGGCCTGAGTTCTGAAATGGGTGCCTCCACCCGGAGGTCAGGGTTGGTAGTGGTCAAGCTAACCTGGGCACAGCCCTCTGGGACACTGCAACCCCCCCTCTTTACCCTCTAGTGGCCTGAACACTGTACAATAATCACTTTCACAATACCCCCTGGTACACCACACAAGTACCCACACTGTTTGCACTTACCACCAGGGCTGGTTCCTCTGGCTCGACGCTGGGGACCCCCTGTAAAACAAGGTTACACACAGCAAATAGCAACAGTACAGTACTTTGAGAACAAACTGGAACCACAGTCAGATTACATGAAGAACAATTTAGATCTGATTTATTCAGGGGACTTGAACAAGGGAGGGGCAAAATCAGGTTAATTAGCTTAAAGGTTATATCAGTCAAGCAGTTATGCATGTGCTTTGAGTCCCCCAACACAGTCCACCTCTGGGTACCCAGGTAGAGAAAAGATGGGCTAGCCAGGACAGTTGCCCAGGGTTGCAGCTGATTGAGGCCATGTGATGGAAAACACAACATGCACAGTATACAATATTTGTAATCTGGAGCCAGAGGGCTCAGTTTGTAAAGGAAATGAAACAAGACAATCAGATGACACAATTAGATTAAGCTGTTGTTGTAGTGAGCTACCCTGGTATTTACTCACGATACCCAAGACTGGACACAGGCTGGATGAAACTTGAGACTGCATGTGGTTGATCTGGAATGCCAGGAGAAGCAGGGCCCACACAAGTCGCAGAGGCATCATTCCTGTTCAAGCGTGGAGCAGGGGGCTGATCCCCAGGCAAGTCTCTCGTCGATGGCTTCTCTGTGCAGTGGGTAGTCTGGCTGCGCCAATCTTTCAAAGCCCAGACCACATGGAGACAATTTGGAAGCAGTCCATTTTGGGCTGGATACAGCTTCCAGCAAGCAGAACACAGTTCACACAGTGGGGAACTAACTCACAACCCACTAGCAGCTCATAGCACATTTACATGTATGGGATTTCTACTATACCAGGCAAAGCGCTCCCCGGTCACAATCGCAAAATCTCTGCACACACCGGGAGCATAGGGGTAGCTGGAACTCCTGACAGGCCGATAGCATTCAGCAAAAATATTCGGTCTTCTTCAGGTTGTGCCTGGTCCACTTCAGTAGCTTACTTTACTCATACAAACTTGGATTTAGTTCAAAATAATTCTCTTCTCTCCCTCTCAGGAACAGCAGGCAGACATACAGGCCAAATACTCAGCCTTTTCTCAGTTCTCCCATGCAAATCCACTCAGGATTTCTGCTCAGAATTACTTCAGCTCCTTCTTGCTCAGCTTCCAGCTTAGTTCTAACTGAAAACTGCAAGCAGCTTGGGAATTCCCCAAGATCCAAAATATTTGGTTGGCTGATTTGGCTGTCAGTCAAAGCAACAGCTCCCCCTTCAGTTGCAAAAAAGGCGCAAAAAAAGCTACAAACTAAAGTTCCTACAGATTTTGAATTCAGACAGCTCCTGTAGTCCGGCTACATTTTAGGTCTCACCAGTACTGTTTGGTCCAATTTGCAGTCCAGGACCAAGATAGTGGAGACAAACAAAACAGTCCTTGCTACAAAGAAAGTAGGTTAGACAAACTACATTATCACTATCACTCTAAATTGTTTTTAGTAAATCGTTACATCTTTCAACAGTGCTCCCTCTCAGATTACTTAAGCTGCAATTAGGCAGCTCTTAAAAAGACAGTACACAGAGGCTATACAGGCTCTGGTAATCACATTTAAACTGCTAAAACGTAGGGCACCAGCCTGGCAGTGAGCATCTAGGCAAGCTCAAGGAAGACTTTTTGGGAACCCCCATTTGGGGGGGGTTACACATTTATTCATGATTAGAACTGTTCCCTCACTTTTGCTTCTGCCAGGAAACAATCAGCATGGTTTAGTGATTTATTTTCTCAGAACCCGGTGCAGCCCACAACAAATAAATTTAAAATAGTGCAATTACGGCTGCTCCCAGTGCCTGTAAGGGAATAGTTAGAACCCCTTCTTACCCCACAATAACATACAATAGTACAGTACCTGAAAGAAATCCCCATACCAAAGAAACAATTCCCTTTTATGAACAGCATTCTGCACAGTTCCATTCATGGAACCAGTAGTTTGGAGTTTTCATTATGCCATGGTTTGTGTACAGAATGCTAAACGTGCGCTATTGTCCTATCAGAACCATACTCAGAGTTCGGCACACAAACATAGTTAAAACTACAGATCACTGGTTTCATGACTATAGATCGAGGAAGTGCTCCTGATCAGTAAGAGCACTCCTTTCCTCTGCAAGTGAAACACTCTCATTCTCTGAAGAGTGTCTTAGGTGCAGCTGCCCTGAAAATGGGCAAATTCAGGTAAGGTTTTAAAAAAAATTAATATATTGTTGATCAAGCTCAATCGACAATATATTAATACAACTGCCAAGACCACTCTTACATTCTTAGGGCATCAGAACTGCTCACTTTTGTTTTGCGGTTCTAGTACCTTAAGAATGTGTGCAACACCACTTGTACAGCCACAAGAGTGGTCTCGGTGGCAGTATAAACATACAGAAGAACTGTAACAGAATGCTGCCCTTAAAAACAAACAAAATAAACTATGTTAATACCATCGCTGAGACCCCTCTTACGGTTGTAAATGTGGTCTCATGTACATTCTTAGGGTATGAGAACCGCGAACCGAAGGTCAGATAAATAATAATGAAGGTACAAATATGGATCATTTAGGGGAACGAATATCGTCTCTGATAATAGGAACATGATAAATAGATGCCAATTGGAAATAATTTCCTGTCCTCTTTAAGGAAATCACTGGAGTGACAATGAACCTACCACCTTATTAAAGGTGACAGACAGCACTATATCTATTAACACTAAAACACCATGACATATGTGTGTGTGTGTGTATATATATATATATATATATATATAGTAGCTGCACAATTGTGCAGCTATAGTTAGGGTTGGCAGGCCACTTCTATGTTAAACCCCAAATTTTGCACTTTAATAAGTTTGCAACCACTTGTCTGATTTGTCTGAAATTTTGTATGTGTGCTGTCCAACCATAAATCTCTGGAAAGTTTTGTTCCAGTCGAAGGTGCAGCTGTGGAGCTGTGGAGTGTCAAAAATGTGAAAAATTCTCAACTTTTGTGCATTTTTTCATCAGGCTTATCAAAGTGAAAGATGCATCTGTTTGGATTGAAATGTGCATGCGTATATGTGGCCTGGGTCAACGTGGTGCCTTTTGAAGAGTTGGCGTAAAAATATCAATCCATTCAAAAGTTATGTAAGTTTTTCATGTCCCATTTTAGTCTAAAGGAACATTTATATGTGCACTGTGAAAACTTTCATGAAAACATTTTTCTGTGTGTGAAAAAATTTCATTATAAGATATAGGGGTGTCGCGAAAACATTTTTGTTTTTTTGCGAAAATAATGCTCGAAAACATTGTCCCATGTGTTGTTTTCTTTGTCACGTCATTCTGCCAAGGTGGATTGGGCTTTTGGGCTGAAATTTGCAGGGTGGCAAGCCCTGGTCCCACAGATGTGCCTTTTGGTGGTTTGGTCAATAGTTACAGCATTCTGAAGTTGAGAAATTTCCCATGGGATAACATTGTGCTGCCTGCGGCACCTTTCAGAGCCCGTGTCTCAAAAACTATTCGAGATACAGATTTTTTGCTACACATAGCTTAGTCCACATTTAGGTGGATTAAGCATGCGTGGAGATCTTGAACTCATGATTATAACTGCAGTGGAATTTTTTTCATAGTTCCTATGGTTACTGAGATATTGCCAAATAAGTGTTACAAGGGTTCCTTTTCAGTACTATGGTGCTGCTGTATGGCTCTGTACTTATGTGTAAGTGGGAGTGCAGGGGCCAGAGGGTCCATGCTTCCACAGACACATACCATTACACAAACAATGGGCAACATGAAGGGGGTGCAGGGCCCAGAGGGTCTGCGCTACCACAAACACATGCCAGTTACTAGTTACATTACACTTTCTCAAAAAAGAAGGGAAATTCATTGCAAAAAACTTTGTTAATGCACCAGTTAGTGCTGATAGCACAGTGACAAAAGTATGGAAATATGATGTTAGGGTTACCCCACCACCGCGCCCCATCCTCCACACAAACAGATGTCGGGGTGTGCCATGGGGTCATCAGACCTAACTCTCACCCATTCTCCTGTACTGTAGCATATCAGCTTGCTTACACAAAGAATGGGGTGGGAGTTGGGCCTGACAACCCCATGACACACCCCAATGTCTGTTGGTGTGTGGAGGGTGGGGGAGTGGGGATGGGAGGGTGGTAGGGGGGTAACCCTAATATCACATTTCCATACTTTTATCAGTGTGCTATCAACCCTAAATGATGCATTAATGAAGTTGTTTGCAATTAATATATATTACATTACAATGGGACACCCCTGAAGTGTGCAATCCTCCTCCTGAACTAGTCTTCAAAGATCAAATATGCAAAGCCATCCCAATGATACAGACGGCTGAGGTGCTGGATGTCTTACCTCAAGCCATGCTGGTGAACTGGATTCAGGAATGGACCAGAGTCTTTCGAGTGCCAGGGAAGGAGGACTGATCATCCCTGAGGACAGCTCTCCTCCTTCAAGGAGGGGGGTTCAGTGTCTTGCCACACCATCACAACCTAGCAGAGGATGGGTGGTGTGACAAGGCGAGCATCATGGGAAGGGGACACAACATGGATGCCCATAAGCTCACGTATGTCCTTGCACGTGAGTTGGCCTCAGGGGAACCAGATAATGTAAAAGACCATTGGCCACATGATGATCTCCTGGCTGGCACTGCACCCACATCACCAACTGGGCTCTGGGGGATCTTTATTGTGCTTTGGGGGTTGGGGAGGATGGCTCTCCTGCCTCTGACCCTGTCACGGGGGAACATCCATGGGGGACTCCCCACCAGGTAAGTCCCTGAGGCAGTGGGTGATGGGGATGGGTGACCAGGGAGAAAGAAGGTGGCTACGAGTGAGAGTAAAAAAGCTTTAAAAAATAAAGAAGATCAAATACGTAATAAATTAAATGAAGACTTAGCCACAAGATTCACGTTGTCCAGCTTATGCTGAGATAACCAGGTGCCATGTGATGGATGGGTTTTCTCAACCTGTTTTACAAGCCATGGTCCGTATTTACTCACATTGACTATGGTTTGTCCAAGGCTGTAGGAGGGGAGAGGGGTGGGGCGTGCATGTGGGGGCAGTGGGTGGTGGAGTCACTTCTGATGAAGCAGTTACTGGCAAAAAACAAGCATTTCTCAATGCCGAATGTTTGCTTGCTGGTAATTAGCATGTGGGCCCATTGATGGTCAGATGGATAGGAAACTGGCTAACTGGACGCACTCAGAGAGTAGTGGTCAGTGGGGAGCTCTCGAACCCTAGAGGGGTAAATAGTGGGGTACCACAAGGCTCGGTCCTGGGTCTGATCCTGTTTAATGCATACATATCTAACATCAGGGAGGGAGTAGGGTGTGAAATGAGTCTGTTCGCTGACAACTCCAAGATGGGAGCAGTAGTTGAGGGGGAAGAGGGGAGGTTGGCCCTGCAGGAGGACCTGTAGACCCTGGTCAGGTGGGCTCACACCTGGAAATTAAATTTCAATGCCTCCAAGTGCAAGGTGTTACATCTTGGGCGGGGGAACTCCAAACATGAGTACACCTTGGGAGGGGAGGCACTGGAGGCCTCAACAGGGGAAAAAGACCTAGGGGTCATGGTGGATGGATGCATGTATGAATAACTCTGAGCAGTGCAGGAGAGTGGCTGTCAAAGCAAACAGGATATTGGGATGCATCACAAGGGGGATCACCTCGAGGAGCAGGGAAGTGATTCTGCCGCTGTACAGTGGTCTGGTTAGACCACACCTTGAGTACTGTGTGCAGTACAGGAGACCGCACTTGAAGAGGGACATACAGCTCCTGGAGAGGGTTCAGAGGAGGGCTACCAAGATGATATCAGGACTAGGGGATTTGATGTATGAGGAAAGACTCGAGGAGCTCGGCCTGTTTTCATTGGAGGAGAGGAGAGGAGAGACAGGGGGCATGATTGAGGTCTTCAAGTAAATCAAAGGAATAAATAGGGTACACATGGAGGGGATATTTAGGCTAATGGAGGGAGGTATCACCCGAGGGCATGGTTTGAAGTTGGACGGTGGAAGGATGAGGGGGTAAAAGAGAAGGAAGTTTTTCACTGAGAGGGTGGTGGAACCTTGGAACGTGCTGCCTGGCGAGCTGGTTCAGACTTCTACGGTGGAGGGCTTTAAGAGAAGGTGGGACAGATACAGAAAGGGGAAGTATCAGGGGAAGGCCTGGCCCAGGGGGGCGGGGATGGATGATAGGGGTTTCTGGAACACAAGGGGGGAGGCCTCGGTACCCAACCAGGGATCTGAGGTTCGAGCAGACTCGATAGACTGTAAGGCCTAATCTGCTGGCAATTAGTATGTTAGTAAATGTAGGAGTTAGACAGATGCAGAGAAGGAATGGCTATGAAGTAGTGAACTTCACGCCAACCCCACCCCCACCTTGCAGAGATGGACAGGCATTGGGGTATGCGTTTGGGTTTTTGCCCATAACGTTCATGCCATTTCACCTCACCCTATCCTGCAGACACAGACAAGTGTTGAGGTGTGCCTTGGGGTGTTTGGCTTTACAGTCACCCCACTCCATAAGGACATACTCTGAAATGGGTGCAGTATAAGAGAATGGGGTGAGCTCTCAGGCCAAGAGCCCAAGGCACACCTCGATGCCTGTCGCTGGCTGCAGGGTGGGGGGGGGTGGAATGGCATGAGCATTACAGTCGGCAATCCAAAGACACACCCCTGATGCCTGTCAGTCTGTACAGGGTGGGACATTATGGTTAGAAATCCTAACACCCTGGGCGATTGTTGGTATTTGCACTACACATTTTCAACATGACCTTTTTGTAACCCCCACCTCATGAAAACATTTGGGACCTCTTCTCATGAACAGTGGTACTGTGATTTTGTGAATGTGTCCTAAACTTTGAGTTCCCACAGTGACCGTGCCATTGTGCGCCAGATGTCCGAACACACAGATGGGGCAGGATGTGAAGAATGACAGCTGTACCATTCATAGGGAGGTGTGAAGAGATGGTAATGTTGAAAATCTGTAGTGAAAATATTAAAAATGCTCGAACTTCCGAGCGTACGTGGAAACTGCGCAATGCATGCGCGTAACAGTCATTTAGTGGTATTATTTCACCAAATGTTCGACACAGGCATTTTGTGACCTCTGCTCATGAACACTGTCAGTACAATTTTCTCCTAATCTGTCCCAAACATTGATTTTCTACAGCAACAGCGCTATTCTGCGCCAGATATGTAAGTGCATATTTCGGGCAGGATGTGAAAAATGACAGCTGTACTGCTAATAAAGAGGTCTGAAAAAATGCCAGTGTTGAAAATCTGGAGTGAAAATACTACAAATTTGCGAAGTTACGAGGGTGCGTGGAAACTGCACAAAGCATGCTTGTAACAGTCATTTGATGGACGTTTGTCACCAAATTTTTAACACAGGCATTTTAGGACCTCTGCTCATGAACAGAGTCACTGTGATTTTACATACAAACATATGAATCTGCCAGCAGAACAGACCAATCGGTCTATCTAAGTCTGCCCGAGTGTGCAGCTAGCACTCTAGATTGCAGCTGCCACAGCCTCCTCCCCCTCAGTTCCTCTCCCGCTTGTCCCAGCCCCTGCCCTCTAACTCTTCCTCTTGCTTTATCCCACTCCTTCTTAAAGCTATTGACTGTCCTACATGTTACCACCCCCTCTGGCAGCGCATTCCAACTAGACACCACCCTCTCAGTGAAGTAGTGCCTCCTAATTTCCCTCTTGAAATGTCCCCCTTCCAATCTTAGTCCGCGCCCCTCCATCTCTCTTCCACTCCTCAGTTTAAACACCCCCTCAGTGCTAGGTTTATTTACCCCCTCAGGTATTTAAATGATTCAATCATATCCTCCCATCCCTCCTCTCCTCCAGTGTGTACATGTTCAGCTCCTTCAGCCTAACTTCATATGCCTTTCCTTCCATCCCCTTTAACATTTTTGTTACCCTCCTTTGCACCGCCTCCAGTAACTTCATCTCTCTCCTCAGGTATGGCCTCCAGTATTGCAGACAATACTCCAGGTGCGGTCTGACCAATGATCTGTAGAGCAGTAGGATCACATCCCTGTGTCTGGATGAGAACCCCCTTGCAATGCACCCCAGCATCCTGTTTGCCTTCGCTGCTGCTGTCCTGCACTGGGTCGAGTTGTTCATGCTCCCAGTTACCAACACCCTTAGGTCCTTCTCCTCCTCTGTGATCCCCAACCTTACCCACCAACCAATAGTCCCTCTTCTGGTTCTTAGCCCCGAAGTGCATCACCTTACACTTCTTTGAACTGAATCCTAGCTGCCACTCCACCGACCATGTCTCTAGTTTGATTAGGACCCCTGCAGTTTTTCCCATCCATCCTCTTTGTCTACCACCGACCCCAATTTGGTATCATCTGTGAACAGATTAACCCTGCTCTCCACTCTGTGTGCTATATCAGAGATAAAGAGCCCAAATAGCACCGGGCCCAGCACTGACCCTTGCGGCACCCCGCTTGTCACTGCTCTGGATGCCAAGAGCCCCCCTCCACCACCACCCACTGCACTCTTCCCTGTAACCAGTTCCCTATCCATTTAGTCAGCTTTTTTCCCACCCCCACCGCCATCAGCTTCTCCCCAGTCTCCCATGAGACACTGTATCAAAGGCCTTACTGAGGTCCAAGTACAGGACATGTACCGCATGGCCCCTGTCCAACTCCCTTGTCATCCAGTCATAATACTCTATTAGGTTGGTTTGACAAGACCTCTCTGAGACGAACCTGTGTTGCCACCCACCTTGGAGGCCATTATTCTCTAGGAATGCCACCAGCCTCTCCTTCAGTATCGCCTCCATAAACTTACCCACTATGGACGTGAGACTGACCGGCTGATAATTTCTGGCTCCTCCCTTGGCCCCACTCTTGTGTATGGGCACCACATGGGCCACCCTCCAGTCCTGGGGCACACAGCCCGTTTCCAGGGAGGTGTTGAACAGATCTGCCAGCGGCTCAGCTAACAGCTCTGCCATCTCCCTCAGCACCCTGGGGTGGATGCCATCAGGACCTGGTGCCTTGTCTGCCCTTACTGCACTCAGCCTCTCTAGCACCCTACTCTCTGTGATCACTTTGTCCATCACCTCCTCCTCTCCTCCCCCCCGCCCATGCTGGTAGTGGACCATCCCTCTCTTTAGTGAAAACAGAGCAGAAGTACTCATTTAGAATTTCTGCTTGCTCCTCCTGCTTTTCCACGTAATCCCTCCCCGCTTTATCCTCACAATATGTTCCTTGCATTTCCTCTTTTCCCTGACATACCTAAAAAGTCCTTTTCCCCTCCCTTTATGCCCTGTGCTAACCTTAATTCCCTGGAGGTCTTAGCTTTTTTCACCCTCCTGACCACCTCCCGTGACCAGCTCCCGTAAGTCTCCTTATCCTCTCCCTTCCTTGTTCTCCCGTACTGCCAGTATGCAGCCCTCTTTGCCCTCACCCCTTGCAGCACTTCCTTGTTCAGCCAGCATGGTTTCTTGGCTCTGCTCTTCATACTCCTGGCACTGGTGTAGGCTACTGTGGCCTCTGTTAGCCCAGTCTTTATGACTCCCCACTTTTGTTGTACATCCATCCCCGCCCTTATATCCTGGAGCCTCCCTTGCAGTATTACTCCCATCATCCCAAAGTCCACCCTATTAAAGTCCACCACCTTAGTGCCCGTGCCTCCTGTCTCCATGACCAGCGTGAGAACGAGCCACACTGTTTGGTGGTCGCTACCCGCTAGTGAGTCCTCCACCCTTACCTCCTTCACTGCCTTCCCATTTGCCAGTACTAGGTCCAGAGTGCTACCAAGCCTTGTAGGCCCACTTACCAATTGCGTCAGAAGGCCGTCCTGGAATGCATCAAGGAGCACCTGCTCCCTGGTACTGCTAGTGGCCAGGGTGCTCCAGTCAACCTGTGGTAGGTTAAAATCCCTCACTAGCACCACACTCCCACTTCTAAACACCCTTCTTATCTGCTCTGCGAACTCCCCATCCAGTTCCGCGGATTGGGCTGATGGTCTGCACACCACTCCCACGCTCAACTTTCTGCCCTTGGAGTCCAGGAGCTGCACCCAAAGCGCCTCTGTCCTCTCCTCTTCTCTCTCGTCCCTTACGCATTTAATCCTTCCTTCACATAGAGTGCAACCCCCCCTTCCAGGTGCCTCCTGTATATCCTGTATCCCAGGACTGCCAAGTCAAAAGCATGGTACTCTGTGGCCCAAGTCTCTGTCACTGCAGCAATGTCCACCTTCCCCTCTGAAAGGAGCACCTGAAGCTCTGCAGTTTTGTTCCCCAGGCTTCTTGCATTGAGAGAGACCACCTTCCACCCTTACCCCTCCTCACACTTCTCCTTGGCCTGTGTCCCTCCTCCGGGTAGTCCGCACCCTTTCTCTTCCTTATTCTTACGGGTGGTGGTGACTTCTGTATTACACTCAGACCACTCTGTCCGCCCCCTCCCAGGATTACTACGCCTCCACCTTTACCTATATCTAGGGGGTGAGCTCATTAGGCTGCCCTGTCTGGACCTTTCTACCAACCTCAGTCTTTTGGCCACCCCCCCACTAGTTTAAATCCACCTTAGTAGAGATGTAGCCCTCTAATCCCACCTTTAATACTCCCCTCCCTCCTCAAGTGTAGCTTGTCCCCCGCGTACAAGTCCCTATTCCCCCAGACCCTACCCCAGTTAATCACTAACCCATAATTTTTAGTGTGGCAACAATCCCTCAGCCACCTGTTGAACTCCTCGATCATACCCTTCCTCCCCGTGCTTGCACATGGTACCAGAAGTACCTCCAAGAACGACACCGACTCCCACCCCCTCAAACTGCCTGCCCAACTCCTCAAAACTCCCCCTCACTACTCACACAGTCTCCCCCACCAAGTCGTTTCTACCTACATGCAACACTAAATGAGGTTTCTTCCTCCCCCTAGCTGCACACTTGAGCAGTGCCTGTCCTGCCCCTCCTGCAGTCAACCCGGGGATAGCTTCAACCCAATTACAGCTGTGCCTTTCCCCCCCTTCCGCCCCATCTCACTCCTTTCAGTATAGAATCCCCTAGGGCGAGTACCCCCCCGTCCCTTACTCCCTTTCCCTTCTAATGAACCCTTCCACCACCTCAGTATTCGTTCTTCCCTGCCCCTTACCCCCACCAGCTGCACCCTCTGTGACTTCTGTATCTGCACCCCCTACCTCCGCCTCACCCCTTTTCTCTGCCTTATTCCTTCCATCCCTCTTGAACCCCTTCCCAGCCTGACTACTTCCTACTGGGCTTCACATGTCAACCTCCCCTCCTCCCCTGCTGATTTCCAATCCCTCTCCTATCCCCGTTGTTGTCGATTTAGAGACCCCATTCCCTTAAACCCCGATAGTGATGTTCCTCCCAGCCTTTTCCCCTTCCCGTAGCCTTCTCTCCTCCAGTCACCCCTTCCTTCCTTCCTTAGTAGCCCCCCTTCTACCCTTTTGTAATCGCTATCTCTTTCCCCTACCTGTTACCATCCCTCTCATGCCCTGCTTGTCCTCCCCCCTCAGTATGTTCTGGCTCCCCCTCTCTCTCCCATAGCAGAGGCTCAGATCTATTCCTAGTCGATACCCTACCACATCTCTTCCCCTATCAGTTCCCCCTCCTACTTGTTCCCTCCAGTGCCCCGGTTCCTACCTACCGCAGCCATCTGCTCTCTCCCTGGTACTCCTCGTGGTCTCTTCCTCCTGCATAAGGAGGCCCCCCTCATCTTGGGCACCCCCTCCTTCTCCTCTCTTTTCTGCTAGTGCTCTGATACTGGGGTCGGTTTCAGTCTCTACTTGTTCTTCTCCCATCCCCCTTCCATCCCCTATTCCCCAAGCCAGGATGCCTACCATACTCATCTGCCCTGCCACTTAGACTCATCCCTAGCCTCAACAGTTCCTCCCTCAGACTAGCTAGCTGTATACAGACCATACCCCCCCATCCTCCAAGCCCAGTCCAGGATCATGGCGGGCCCACACCATGTACACCCCCCACCTTTCCAAAGATGCCCGTCCTATTGACATGCAGTAACTGCCCCATTTTGGCCCCCATCTTATGTTATGGGCTCTTACTCCCAGTTTGTATACCCTACTACAACTGTTAGGCCCCTATTTACTCAAATTCCTGCCCCCACATTAGTCCCCCTACCTCCTTGCCAACTGGGTTAATTCAGTCTCAAATTTCATCCGTTAGATGCTGTATTACTGTAGCAACCCTAAAGCCTCCTTGTCCATTTTTCACCCCTCAGCTACCATACTTTTTGTTCTCAGCCCTCATATAGTTTCACTTAGCCCAGCTAGAAATCCTATTGCACTCCAAGTATTACTCAGCTCAGTTAGAGAAATAAACAGAACAAATAAATATGTATTATCACAGCAATCCTAACAGTATAGCTCAGTACTCAGCTCAGTTAGAGAAATAAACAGAACAACAAAATCGGTAGTATTACAGCAATTGTAAAAGTATCAAGTCATTGCTTTGTCTCCCACCCCAGAGACCCTGCTGTAATATAGGACCACACAGGACCCTGGGCGGTAGGGTGGGCAACTCTAAAGTCCTTACAGAGCTCCGTTGCGCTCGCTCACTCCCCCTCTCTCACTCGCTCGTTCTGTTTCTCCCAGTGCTGCAGGCTGCCCTTTTGTACTGGGCTCCTGCCTGCATTGGCACCTTTCGCTGCCCACAAAGAAATCTGCAGCAGTCCCAACAGAGCTCTGTTGAGCTCGCTCACTCCCCCTCTCTCACTCGCTCATTTTGTTTCTCCCGGCACTGCAGGCTGCCCTTTTGTACTACTCGGCTCCTGCCTGCATTGGCACCTTCTCATGCCCGCAAAGAAATCCACAGCAGTCCCGATAGCACTCTGTTGAGATCGCTCACTCCCCCTCCCTCATTCTTAATCTGTCCCAAACACTGATTTCCCACAGCGACCATGCTATTCTGCGCCGGAACTGCGCAAACACATTTTGGCCAGGATGCAAAAAACGACAGCTGTACTGTTCATAAGGAGGTATGGAAAAATGCCAGTGTTGAAAATCTGGCATGAAAATATTAAAAATTTGCGAAGTTACAAGGGTGGGTGTAAACTGCGCAATGCACGCTTGTAACAGTCATTTTACGGACTTTCGTCACCAAATTTTCAATATCGGCATTTTAGGACCTCTGCTCATGAACAGTGTCACTGTCATTTTCTTAATCTGTCCCGAACACTGATTTCCCACAGTGACTGTGCCCCTATGGATTCCAGGTGTTGCACAGTGACAGTGCAACACCTGGAATCCATAGGGGCACAGGATCCAAGACAGCATGGGTTTACAAAAGGAAGGTCCTGTCAAACTAATCTCATAGATTTCTTTGACTGGGTAACCAGAGTGGTGGACCAAGGGGGAGCAGTTGATGTCGCCTACCTTGACTTCAGCAAAGCTTTTGACACTGTTCCACATAGAAGATTGATAAATAAGCTAGGTAGGCTCGGGGTGGGTCAGGAAGTTGGTCAACTGGGTGGCAAACTGGTTGACTGGCAGAAAACAGAGAGTGGTGGTAAATGGTATACAGTCAGAAGAGATGCAAGTCACAAGTGGGGTACCTCAGGGATCAGTCCTGGGGCCAGTCCTATTCAACATCTTCATTAGTGACCTCGTAGATGGACTAGAGGGTAGAGGCTTGTCTGTTTGCAGATGACACCAAGATCTGCAACAGAGTAGATGATCCAGATGGGTGGGCAGAATGAGAAGAGATCTGGATAACTAGCAGAATGGTCAGAAGAGTGCAACTGGGATTTAATGCAAGAAGTGCAAAATCATGCACATAGGAAGAGAAACCCTGAAGCCACTTATAGGCTGGGAGGAGTTGCTAGCAGTCACAAAGGAAGAAGAGACTTGGGCATCATCATCACTGATGACCTAAAATCATCCAAGCAGACCTCTAAAGCAGTAGGTAAGGCTAGGGGGTGTTAGGTGTATTAGTAGGGGTATCACAAGTCGTAAGAGAGAGGTAATAATCCCTCTGTACAAGACATTGGTTAGGCCCCATCTGGAGTACTGCGTGCAGTATTGGAGGCCACACCTTCACAAGGACATTAACCAAATTGAGGCAGTCCAGAGAAGGGCAACCAAAATGGTGCAGGGACTGCATCAGAAGACATATGAGGACAGATTAGCGAGCTCAATATGTATACCCTTGAGCAAAGGAGAGAGGTGATATGATCGAGACATTTAAACACCTTAAGGGCATAAACAAGGTGAAAGAGTCTAACATGTTTAAATATAAGAAAAATAGCAGGACAAGAGGACACAGCATGAGATTAGGGGAGGCCGATTAAGGGGAATGTGGAAATTCTTTTTCACAGAAAGGTTGGTAGATGCATGGAATGGCTTACCACAAGAAGTGGTGGCTATGAATACAGTGCAGGGCTTCAAACAGGCATGGGATAGGCATAAGGGAGCAATACAAATGACTATGAATAGATAGGTCACTGACAGAGCAAAGGCCGATGGCACATTTATAAGGTAGAAAAAGAAATGGGCAGACTGGATGGGCCTTGCGGTCCTTATCTGCCGTCAACTTCTATGTTTCTATGTTTCTATGTTTCTATGACTGTGCTATTCTGCGTCGGAAGTGTGAAAACACATTTCAGCGAGGATGTGTAAAGTGACAACTGTACTGTTCATAAGAAGGTGTGGGAAAATGCCAATGTTGAAAATCTGGAGTGAAAATATTACAAATTCATGAAGTTACGTGCGTGCGTGGAAACTACGCAATGCATGCTCATGAAACAGTCATTTTTTGGATTGTTTTCACCAAATTTGCAACATAGACTTTTTGAGAGCCCACCTCATGAACAGTGGCACTGTCATTTCATTACTTGGTCCCAAAAGGTGATTCCATGCAGTGACTGCAAAATCACCTTTCGGACCCCATGTTGAAAATTTGGTGCCACAATTCCCCAAAATGCCCGAGATATGTACTAAACTTGAAAAAACCCTATTGCTGCCATTATACAGGTTACAGGCATTCCTTCAGTTCAAGGTCAGCTTTGAAGAGTGCAGACATGTTCCAGGTCCACCAAAGATCGTCGCGCTGGGCTCCGGAGGTAAGTATGGGGTGAGGGGTGGTGTGTGGAGGAGATTTATGAAGGGTGGTGCAGGTTAGAGAGGAGGGCACTGGAACTCTTGGGGACTGTTTTTGTTTTCAGGTAAAAACAAACAAACAGGCAACGTGAGTCAGTTTTCTTTTTTTGTAGGTGTGTTTGGTACACTTAGGTGGGCTCCCAATGTACCACCTGCATTTGTGGGGAGGGGGACCGAAGATGACAGGGATTGGGCCCCCCGTCGGCACAGAAACAGGTGGTGGGCGCATCATGCAAAGGGGGATTGGGCACCCCCTTGGCACACAGCAGAAATCAGGGGGGTGGGGACATTATGCCGACGGGGAGTGGGCTCCCCCATCGACAAACTGAACAGGGAAGGAGGGACTGAAGCTAATGGGGATTGGGCTCCTGTTGGCAAAAGATTGTTGTGGGCGCATGATGCTGAGGGGGGATTGGGCAACCCCCTCAGCACACAACAGAAATTCAGGGGCAGAGACATTATGCCGACCGGGAGTGGGCTCCCGTCAGCAAATGAAGTGGGTCAGGGGCATGCCGACAGGGGGATTGGGCACCCCCGTCAGCTCTGAGGTGGCCGAATAGAGCCGCCATATTCCTGGTAATGTTACACCAGGCAAGGTACTGCCCTGCAATGATGGGTTGCTCCCTCGTTGTAGTGGAATTGCTGACACTGCAATGATGAGGCAGCCCCTCATTGCAGCGGCCAAATTGTTTCAAGTTGGTGGCACTTCTGCAGAACTAGTATCATCAGGACACTGGGCCTGCATTGGTTGCACACTGCCAAGCCCACAAATGCAGTGCTGGCATTGGCCGCCACACTGCCGCACCTCCACAACCCACTTCTCTCCTAAGCTGCCCGATAATGTTTGTTGCACATGCGTACAAGCAAACATAAAAAAGCAGAGAAATCCCAAGCATCCTGCTCACCTTGGCCTTGAGACAGTACTACTCCCAGTGGGATTCTGCGTGCTTTTGTCAGGTATGCTGTGCTATGAGGAAATGTGCAAGATGTCATTCAGTGAACTGATGACTGGGATCCACTGAAGATTTGAAGGGAGTAACAGCAAAGAAAGAAGTGTTTCAGGATGAGAAGATGTGACATATAAAATCCATAAAAAATCTTGGTGGAAGAAGCATGGATAACACACTGGCCCACAATATTTGTGTACTACGGCAGTCGAACCTCTGCTCAAACCTCTAGTAATGTGGCCCCATGCAGAAAGAGTGTTGGACGCCTGGGACAGACTGCCAGCAGAAATGGGGGAGGTAAAAACAGTAGGGCGCTTCAAGCATGCATGGGATAGACATAGGGAAATATTAATAAATAGTCAGGGAAGAGAGAGGGTAATCAGAGATCTGGCAGGGTGTGTGGAGACAGACTAGGCAGGGACCATCTGGGCAGACTGGGTGGACCAAGCAGTCATTTTCTGCTGACAAATCCTGTGTTTCCATGTTTCTATGTTCTTGTTTTTTTGCTGACCTGTTATCCAAGAACCCCAGGTCTGAAATTACAACACCGAGGCTTGGGTCAGGACTATGACCATACTCTCTGGGCAAACAAGTCTGTAGACCTGAGTGCCCAGAGGGAGTCCATCCCAGCAGAGGCCTTCTGGTGAATTTATGGATCCGTATTTTGGGTGGGAAGAAATAAATTAACAGAAGTATGTCATATAGTTTCAGAAAGCTGCAAAAAGAGTTTTTTTTTAGATTCAGGCCTGCTGTACAAGGCCATTCGCCTGGATCACACTCTGTGTGAGATTTCACAGTTTACTGCATGACAATTTGGAGTGACTTGACATTGGATTGCATAGCATCCCTGCAGTATCCTGCAAGATATCACTGCAGAAACTGATACTGCACTCAGCCGTGGTGGCCAGCACTGCCTTCCATTATCTGCAACTTAGGAACTTCATTCTGACAGGCGATATATATCACGGACCTTGAATACGCCACCTAACATAGCACTGGCTTATATCCATAAAGTAATCACCCCACCAAAAAAAAATAAAAAAAAACCTGTGGATTAATGGGAATGTATTAAACCTGTATAAAAGCATATCCCAGACAATGCAACACAGTACAGAGCATGCCAAAACTAGACAGGATACAGAAGCTAGCATTCCAACACTATCATCTGAAAGGGGCGAGTGATGGGAAGGTGTACGCAAACAACAGCCTTTAACAATTGGAGGGAGTTTTGGTGGAAAACAGAGGCAAGGTTCTTTTGACTCCAGAGATCACTTGGCATTTTTTTGTAATTAATCTTTTTATTGAATAAAGCAACACAAAAACATACATAACAAACAAGACACAGATACATATTGGTGAGTCAGCATACATCAGATTAATATTTTTTTTTCTTTTATTCTTGGGTAACCAGGTGAGGCACACTGGACACAAGCCCATTTACAGGGGCAACACAGGAGAACAGGGGAGGTTAAGTAACTTACTCATTGTCACACAGTGTGCAACTGGAGGTTGCAGGAATCAAACCCAGGTCTGCTGGATGTACCAGGTGTGTTCACAGCTTGTTACTAGAACATCTAGGCTATACTGCCAGCCCATATTGATATACATAGTGATCCAGTAACAGAGTACGGTAATAGCAGACTTTTGACTAATCTGCTTGTAACCGGCAGGTATTCATGTTCTATAACCCATATTAAACCAGAAGAGATCACTCTTAGCCAATCAAATTGCAGAGTTACTGTTTGGTTATTCTGTGATAATCAGCAGTAGACTGAATAACGGGACAGTGGCTCTGCATTTTGATTGGCTACAGTGCAATAATGGGACAGTGGCTCTGCATTTTGATTGGCTACAGTACAATAATGAGACAGTGACTCTGCATTTTGATTGGGTACAGTATAATACAGTACAGTAGCTCCACAAAGACAGATTTCAGATTATTTTAATTTTTTTTTAATTTTCCAGTATAGTAGTATTCTCAGGAAGATATTACAGGTCAGTTGCTTGTTATTATAGGTTCTCTTATGGTATAGCTTTTGCATCCGTATCTTGCAACACTCTCTCAAATGTTTTTAGTGCCAACTAATGTTGGCTCCTCTGTATGACCCCTATGTGCTCTCTTTAGGCATAGTATACACAGGGGGACATGCAGGGGAGCCAACATTACTTGACACTAAAAACATATGGAGTCCCCCAGGGTTCAGTTTTGGGACCCCTGTTTGTTACCTTTGCACACAGTATGCAAGTATCAAGTGGGGTATGGCTACATAAATACGCTGATGATACAAAGGTTGGGGCAATCGTGAATGATGCTGAATCCTTTAAAAACTTTCAAGCACAACTCAATGAGTTAGAAACATGGGCGAATAAACACAAACTAAAATTCAATGAAAGCAAGTACAAGGTAATGCACTTTGGGTCAAATACCATAAAAGCACAATATACAACAAATAATTAAATCATATCCAGTAACGACGATGAAATTGACTCGGGGGTGATTATTACTAATAATGTGAGCTTTATTTCACACAATAGTGAGGCAGTTAAAAGGGCAAACAGGATCACGGGAAACATTTTAAGAAACATAAAAAGTAGAAATGGAGAGGTGCTGGTGTCTTTGTATAGAGCCATGGTTAGACCTGTTCTGGAATATGGAGCCCCCTTTTCTACCCCTCAAAGTATAGGTTGTACAAAGACAATGGAGAGAGTGCAGAGAAGGTGAACAAAGAAAGTTAGATCAGTTACAAATAAAAAATACCAGGACAGATTAAGGGAACTGGGCTCACACTCCTTGGCTTACAGTAAAATCAGAGGGGACCTATGTTATGTGTACAAGGCTTGTAGAAGTGAAGTAATCTGGGAATCTGATGGCCTATGTAAAAAAAACATAGGACAGGCAACTAGAGCTCACCATCATCAATTAAAAGAACTGTATAAAACCACTAGGAGGGGACAGTGATTCAATCAAGGAGAGGTGGATACATGGAATGCACTTCTAGTAGACATGGTCGAAGCACCTCGTGTGGCTTCCTTTAACAAGCATTTATCAATGCTGAATGTTTGCTTGCTGGCAGTGGCAGTGGTAGTGTAGAAGTTACAGAGCTGCATAATAGAAATGGCAGTGAAGTATTGAACTGAAGCCAACCCCACCACCACCCTGCAGAGAGTGACAGGCATTGGGGTGTGCCTTTGGGTCGTCAGGCATAACGGCCACGCCATTTCACCACACCCTACCCTGCAGACACTGACAAGTGTCACGGTGTGCTAGGGTCTTTGCCCTTATGCACCCCATTCCATCAGGAAATACAGTGAGATGGGTGCGGTATAGGAGAATGGGGTGAACTTTGGGGCCGAAGAGTCCAAGGCATACCTCAATGCCTCTCAATGGCTGCAGGGTGTGGAATGGTATGAGCATTACAGGCAAGAATCCCAAGTCACACCCCTGATGCCTGTCATTTTCTACAGGGTGGGGCGTTATGGTTGGAAACCCTAACACTTCAGGCATTCGTTAGTATTTTCACTCCAAATTTTCAACATGGTTTTTTTGTGACCCCCACCCCATGAACAGTGGCAATATCAGTTTGTTAGCCGGAAGCTGCTTATGCACAGTGACTATGGCATTTAGCACCACAGGTGCAAAAACACATTCCGAACAGGATGTGAAAAATGACAGCTGTACTGTTCATGGGGAGGTGTGAAAAATGGCAATGTTGCAAATCTCCAGCAAAAATATTTAAAAAAATGGTGAAGTCACAATCGTGCATAGAAACTGTGCAACGTACACCCGTAATGTAATTAGTTTGGGATTTTTTACAGCAGATTGTCAACACAGGCATTTTGGGACCTCCGATCATGAACAGTGTCACTGTGATTTTCTTTATCTGTCCTGAACAATGATTTCCCACCGCAACCACACATCTCTGCGCTGAAAGTGTGAAAACACATTTCGGCCATGTTGTGAAAAATGACAGCTGTACTGTTCATAAGGAAGTGTGGAAAAATGCCACGGGTGAAAATCTGGACTGAAAATATTACAAAGTCATGAACTTACGAGGGTGCATGGAAACTGCGCAATGCTCACTCGTAACACAGTCATTTTATGGACTTTTGTCACCAAATTTTCAACATAGCCATTTAAGACCTCTGCTCATGAACAGTGTAACTGTGATTTTCTTAATCTGTCCCAAACATTGATTTCGCACACCGACTGAGCCATTGTGCACTACATGGGTGGAAACACGTTTTGGGCAAGATGTAAAAATGACAGCTGTACTGCTCATAAGGAAGTGTAATAAAATGGCAATGTTGAAAATCTGGAGTGGAAATATTGAAAATTCGCGAAACTTACGAAGCATGCAAGCGAGAATCCGCACAACGCGCTACCAGAAATAGTCATTTTTGGAATTTTTCACCAAATTTTCAACATGATCATTTTAAGACCTCTGCTCATTAACAGTGTCACTGTGATTTTCTTAATGTGTCCCATACATTGATTTTGCACAGCGACTGCGCCATTGTGCGCTACATGGGTGGAAACACGTTTTAGGCAAGATGTGAAAAATGACAGCTGTACTGCTCATAAGGAGGTGTGGTAAAATGGCAATGCTAAAAATGTGGAGTGAAAATATTGAAAATTAGCGAACTTCTGACGTGCGTAAGACACTGTGCGGCTAAATAAAACAGTCATTTTAGGAATTTTCACAAATTTCCAACATAGGCTTTTTGAGAGCCCACCTTATGAACAGTGGCAGTGTCGTTTCATTACTTGGTCCCAAAGGTGATTTCACAGTGACTGCGAAATCACTCTTCGGGCCCGATTAACGCCATGACAGTGACAGCATTCATGAGAAGGGGTTCCAAAAACCCCATGTTGAAAATTTGGTGCAAAAATTCCAAAAAATGCCTGAGATATGCAGCAAAGTTGAAAAAACATATCTATCCCATTATACAGCTTACCCGCATTTCCTCAGTTCGCGGTCGGCTTTGAAGAGTGCAGACGTGTTCCCGGTCCACCGAAGATCGTGGCGCCGGAGTCCAGCGACAAGTATGGGGTGGAGGTGTGGGGAGGCGGGTGCGCAGTGGGTGGGTGCGGTGGGATCAAAGACAGCGAGGACCGCTTTTCAGTTTCAGGTTGTTTTTTTAAATGACGACACAGGATGTTTGCCACGCTGGGGTGGGCTCCCAGCATGGCACAAGGATGGCTGATGGGGGGCATGGAGCCGACGGAGTTGGGCACTCCGTCGGTGACAGCATCTGTTACCCACGCTGGGGTGGGCTCCCAGCGTGGCCCTGTACTCCGGGGACGGACCGAGTGGGCCGGCGGAAGTTAGGCACCCCGTCGGCTGTACAATATTAGCCATGCTGGGGTGGGCACCAGCGTGGCATATGGAACTCTGTTTTGGGCGCAGCACAGCCGACAGGGGATTGGGCACCCCCCGTCGGCTATTCAGTGTTTGCATGGTGGGGGGCGAGCACGCAGTATGCGTGCGTGTGTGTGTGCAGGGGGAGCGTGCATGAGCAGGCAGTATCTTATCGCTGCTCACTGAAGCGTAGCTTCCCCTTTCAACTCCACTGCATTTTGGACTGCTGTCATAGACAGCTCCAGCAGGCATTGGAGAACTGCAGCCGCGCCTGCAAACACACTGACCGAATTGGAAGAGGGCTGCCACACCTCCAAAAACTCGGATTATGGCACTATGTTTCTTGCACATGCGTGCAAGCAAACATAAAAATGTATTAGATAAACATATGGGTGATAAAACAAAGGACTATTTCCACTGATAAGTGGTAAGTCAGTTATGGCTCTAGTAGCCGCTTGACTTGAACTCTCTACCTATGAACCTATGAACCTATATGGATGTATAAGCTATACAGTTGGGGAACCTATAATAGCACTCTGTTTGCTTCTGGTTCTTTTTGGTGTTTTGAATAATAAATGTGATTGCTTGGTGTATTATATATCTGCTGTGTGAGCTAATTTTGTCCAGTCTGCAGGCAGCACATTGTTAGCCTTGACTGGATTTGGCATATCCGATTCTATGTGATAAGGGCACCTGCATAAGGGCAACCTGCAGAATGGCAAAGGCAAAGCATGGAAGCAAATGGCGCAGTGAGTTAGCCGCGAATGTCAAAATGATGAAGAGTAACGATTAAAAACAAAGCAAAATACTGATACCACCATCAGGAATGCAGGTCAATGGACAGGGACAGGGGGGGAAGGGGGCACCACCACACAGTGAGGATGGGGAGACAGCGAGGTCAAGGGGTGGTGCAGTGCACAGAGATGAGTGCAGGGGATGAATGGACAGAAGCACAAGCACCTCAGCGAGGGTAGCATTGAGGCAGGATGCATGGATACACAGGGATGGCAGGTGTGCAGCAGGGCACAGTGTGCGTCTGGGTGGACAGCCCGGCCGGGCATGGGATGGGGGGCTGGTATGGACACAGCACCCCAGGCAGTCCTGGACAGCACAATAGTGGATGAGGAACACGATGGAATGTACACTGGGGGGACGAACGGTGATATGGTAGCCACCCACCCAGAGGCACACCTGACTACACCTGTAACTGAAAGTTGTAGGTGAGCCCACGCAAGTAGTCAGGTGTGGAGCTCTTCCCATACTCGGCCACGATCACCTCAATACACTGAGTCACTGGGCAGCTGCCCTGGCTCCAGACAGCAACTGCTCCATGCGCACCTCACTGATGTGTTGTTCCTCACGCAGGCAATCAAAGAAGCGCCACAGATTGGGGTGACTAGCACTGAGCCAGGTGCTAAAGCCCCTGTGCCAGCCCTGCAAGGAGCTGTTAGTCTGCGCAAGCCCTGCCAGTATGGGCACATACATATTCCACGATTTAACAGGGAACATTGGGCACCTGCGGGCCATCCTGCCCACAGCCCGACCAATCCACATTGCTTTCATGTATTTAAGAACCGGCTGTAGGAGCTTCTTATTCTCACGGTAGAATGGCTGGTCCAGAAGCTCCCCATATGCCTCCTCTATGGCAGCAACAGGCACAAATACTAGGTCGAGGAGCATCTGCACCTGTGAAGAGTGAACTCCTCCTCCTTCGCATACCTGGCTAGGACTGCAGGGGTCTGCTGGACCTTCTGCCTGACTGACTGGCAGAAATGGAAGAAGCAGCCCTGCAACTCTGTGCCCTCAAGGTTGCACTGAAGGCAAGCCAGGCAGCCTGCTCAAAGTCGAGAAATACAGTCTTCGGCTGTCCCCCACCCGCAAGCCTGCACACTTCAGCAAACACCTGTCAGTATGCCCATTCAGTCCGAGATGACATAAGCAGGTATACCGCTGGTATCACCACACCCGCACGCATCCCGTACACCGTATACAGCATATCGAATAGTGGTGGTGCACAGTGAAAGGTCCTGTCAAGGAACCAGTCCTCCGACCATGAAAGGAACTGGAGTGACCTCAGGGTGGCAAACACAAGGTGTCACTCCTCAGCAGGACCACTGTCCTGCTACAGGAAGGGTTCCCCTTCCCCGGTGACTGTGTACTCTGGGGGGGATGACCAGGTCGGTCAGCAATGTTGGCATGGCAAGAAATCCCTTGCAGCCAGCTGCACTCACTGTACCATCCGTTTGATGAGTGGAAGGGCTGGCAGCCTGCCAGCCACTGCTTCAGGCACGCCCGTCATGCACTGGGCAAGCACCTGTAATGTGCTTTCCACGCTGCTGCATGCCCTCTCCAGCACATCTGCCATCACACACTGTACACCCACCTCACTCGCATCAGGGACGTGGTTATGTGCCCATCCAGTGTACACAACGTGGTCTGCAACAGGACACTGATGTCTATGGTCCTGCACGCACCTCCGGTAGACCTTCTCCTTCACTGCCGTGTCCTGGCAGTATATGTAACCCCTGTGCTCCAGGAGCAGTTTTTGCTTATAACTCGTCATGAACTTTACGTTGTCCATAATGCAGGTCACTCTAGGGACTGAGCGTCTGCATATCCGAGTCGGTCCCTTTAAATATGGCAGGTGGGTCATGTGGTATCTTAACCTGTGTGCATCCCTGCCTTCAGCCTGGCCCCTCATGGCACTCCCGCATAAAAAGTGTATGTGAGTGAGAGTGTGTGTGTGTGTGTGTGTGTGTGCGCGCGTGGGCAGACCCTTGTAGGCATCACAGTGGCATGGCAGTGTATTCCCAAGACATCCACAGTCGGGACGGATGGCGGCTGTGTAACTGGATGGCAACAGAAGGTGAGTGTTCCAGTACTGCTCAGCTGTGCTCCATATGTGGTATTCCCTTTCTCCACATTGCCTGTGTTCCTTTGTTGTTCCCTGGTTTGTGTGGTGCTGAGCTGGGTCTGCAGCGTACAGGATTTGTACCCCACAAAATGGCCAGGCGCACCACAGCTTCATTGATGGAGAATGGTCTATGCTGTGTGCTACGATGGTGGCTTGGCTGCATCCCTGCCATTGTGCATGTTGGCCTTTGCAAGGCTGCTTGGTTGTGGGGCTGCAGTGTCGGGGTGTACTGACCGGCGGGGGGGTGCGCTCCTGCTCAGGGTCGGGGTTGGCTGTGGCCCCTGTGCTGCATGCTGGTGGCCTGTGTGTGTGCTTTGTTGTGTGTGCACAGTGCAGGAATTGCCATTGTGGTCAGTTCACCCTATTTACTGTCGCCATCTGGACTACTCACCGTTATGCCCAGTCGCCGTTTTGACGCTAGTTCCTGTCATGGGGTCCCCGTAAATGCCAGTCACCCATATGTCTGTTGCGGGAAAATACATGCGTGCACAATGCAGACACTGGATTGGAGCTTTCTCCATCTTGCAGATCACCCTTTAGTAGTTGCTGTTATGCGGGTAGCCCTCTCACATTAGCCCTCATCACGGAATACTGGCATCTCCCTCAAAAAGAGTTTTTTTCTGACTTTTTTTTAGGTCGGCTGAGCTAGATTTCCCTTACTAATACCAATAACAGACAGTGGTCTGGTTTTCTTTGGTAATAACCAGACTTGGAGGGGTTAATAAATATTAAGTAAACCCACCCCACTATGGTGTTACTGCTATAGTAGACATTTCTAACGAGCAGCATTAGAGGGGAAAAAACAACGGCAGTTTAAGGGAATCAACAAATTAATCTAGGATGCCTTCATGAGACGTTTAGCAATGTGGAATGCCCAGAGATTTATCATCATTGTGGCAGTATTTGGAGTGCAGAAAGGGGGCCTGTGTTCTATTATAACCTTTCAGGTTGCTAGTGGAAAAATTACATAGCTGTTTAAAGGTGGTCAGCTGACTGACTGACTGACTGACTGCTGCTAGCCATTCATTCGCTGAAGGGACCTCAGATGATCTCCAGTGACAGAGAAGAAGCCTCTTGGCCACTGCTCCTACAGTTGTTATCCACCGGGTCTAAGAGGAGTACCTGAGACTGTGCACAGGACAACTTCCCAGGATGAAGATGGATGCATTCAATTATCATTGCTGTCCCACTATCTTCATGCCTATAGCACGCATGCATGCATTAATGCCACATTGTAAAACATGTGAAAAAGGAACCCCACTGAAAAAAGAGATACTGTTTCTCTCATGTGCTATCCAGGGTAAATACAGTCTAGAAATGGGTAAAAGCACAACCCACTGAAAAAGAGATATTGCTTCTTAGCTGTGCTATCCTGGGTAAATACAGTACAGTGTAAAGACTGTAAAAGCAGGACCCCACTGAAAATTATATCTTGCATCTCATCTGGTCTGCCCTGGGTAAATACACAGTAAAATGTGTAAAAGCATGACCGCAGTACAGCACCCCCCCCCCCGAAAGATGTGCATCTAAGCTGGTCTGTCATGGTAAAACTACACTGTAAAGCAGGACCCCACTAAAAATGCGCTATTGCCTCTCAGCTGGCCTACCCTGGTAAAAACAGGACCCCACTGAAAACAAGATAGTTCATCCTAACTGTGCTGTCCAGGCTAAACACATTGTAAAAATGGGTAAAAGCAGAACCCAGACTGAACATGAGATATTGCATCTCCATCTCCTCTGTGCTTTCCTGGCTAAATGCAGTCTTAAAATGTGTAAAGGCAGTGAAACCTGAAAATGAGATGTTACAGCTCATTTGGTGTCCGTCCTGGGTAATGATATTGTAATAATAAGTAAAAACAGGGCCCCAGTACAGCAGAACCCCACTGAAACATGTGCATGCTGCTGTATCCTGAAAAACATATTGTAAAAGCTGGACCCCACTGAAAATGAGAAATTGCCTCTCACCTGGTCTGTCCTGGGTAAATACATTGTAAAAAGGGGTAAAGGCAGGATCTTGTTGAAAATTAGATACTGCATCTCCACTGTGCTATTCTGGATTAATACAGTGTACAAAATGGATCAAAGCAGGACTCCACTGAAAATGAGATATTGTATCTCAGCTGGGAGATACTGGGTAAATATATAGGGCGTATATGATGGGTGGCTATCAGATGTCATTTTTATCTTCATGAGTGGTCAGCAGCTTCTTAAATCTCAAGAGTGGTGAAGCCACAAGTGAAAGTGTGAGAGATCACTGACCACAAAAGAAGATAAAAATGATATCTGAGAGCCACCTATCAGATATCTAGTTTATAGAATCTAATTCACACTTTTAGGAACCATGACTGCCATGCAGTTCAGAAGAGCTTGAGACACTATGATCAGTGCAGGTACAGAGTGACTAACTCTACTAACAAGAGAAATGACAGTATGTACCCTACTAGCAAGATAACAAAGTTTACCTAGCTAGCTAGGGATCTGTGCCTTTGATAGCATTTTTATCTTAGTGAAAAAAAAACTCTAATGTTTATTGTATGAACTGTAAAACTGTGTAAAAGCAGGACCCTACAGCAGAACCCCACTGAAAAAGGATTGCTGCACTTATGCTGATCTGTCCTGGGAAAATACATTGTAAAACCAGGACCCCACTGAAAATGAGTTATTGGATCTCCACTGGGCTATTCTAGGTACATACACAGTGCAAAAATGTGTCAAAGCAGAACCCCATTGAAAATGAGATATTGCATCACAGGTGGACTATCCTTGGTAAAAAGAAATGATAAATGGATAAATGCAGGGCCACACTGAAAATGAGATATTACATATGAGCTGTGCTGTCCTGAGTAAATACAGTGTAAAACTGTGTCAAGCAGGACCCCACTGAAAATGAGAGACTGCATAACAACATGAGCTATCCTGGTAAAATATATTAAAAAAATGTCTAAAAGCAGGACCCCACTGAAAACAAGGTATTGCATCTTAGCTATGCTGTCCTGAGTGAATATAGTGTAAACATGTCTAAAAGCAGGACCCCCCCCCCAAAAACAATTCAATTCAGTTTATTTATTGCACACACTGGGTGGGATATTCATAAGGGTTGCGCCATGCACAATAGGGTTGCGCCTGCGCAAGTCCGAAATTGCGCCATTCTGCAATATTCCGCAGGAGGCAGTTGCGCCACTGAAAACATGCTGAGCAACAGCGCAATGCTAATGAATGCATGCTGAACTGGAAGGGGAGGAACCATGCATAAACTGCACAGCCCGATATTCAGCTGGGCTGTGCAGAGTTGTGCAGGCGCAACCCCCACCCTGCGCCTGCACAACTTTGAGCCCAAAAAAAAAGGAGTAAGTTGAGGGCCACCCACAGGTGAGCTGCCGCATTGCAGGGCGCAACACAGCAGCTGCCACCTGTGACTGTCCCTCAACCTACTCCCTTGCCCCGCAGCCCGATGGCGGGCAAAGTGTAAAAATCCCCCCACCCCCGACTGGCCGATAGCGGGCAAAGCATAAAATCCCCCACCCCGACTGGCCCGTCGCGGGCAAAAGCATAAAAATCTCCCCTCCACCCGACTGGCCCGATCGCGGGCAAAAGCTTAAATAACCCCCCACCAGCCCGATCGCGGGCAACAAATATCCTCCAGAACATATAAGCTGGTGGTCCAGTGGACCACTTAGCCCGATCGCGGATGAAGTTTAAAACAACCCCCCAGAACATATCTCCTGGTGGTCCAGTGGACCGCTTAGCCTGATCGCTGGCTGCATTATGTGGCAACCCCCAAGACCATATCCCTGGTGATCTAGTATCCCCACCCACCCATCCATGAAGCCCACCACCCGCTCCCCGGCAGCCGGCAGCATCCCACCCGCCTGCCACCCCGCTGCCCGCCGACTGACTGCCCGGTAGGGCTGCACGCCCATTGGTGCAGAGCAAGAGCCAATGAGCGTGCAGCCCATACCGTACAAGGCAGTCCAAATATGTGAATGAATTCGGGCTTAGCGGTCCACTGGACCACCAGGGATATGTTCTGGGGGGGGTTGTTTTACACTTCTTCAGCCCGCGATCGGGCTTAGCGGTCCACTGGACCACCAGGGATATGTTCTGGGGGTTGTTTTACACTTCTTCAGCCCGTGATCGGGCTTAGCGGTCCACTGGACCACCAGGGATATGTTCGGGGGTTGTTTTCACTTCTTGAGCCCGTGATTGGGCTTAGCGGTCCACTGGACCACCAAGGATATGTTCTGGGGGTTGTTTTACACTTCTTCAGCCCGCGATCAGGCTTAGCGGTCCACTGGACCACCAGGGATATGTTCTGGGGGCACTTTGCTGCCCGCGAACGGGCCAGTCGGGGGGTGGGGGGATTTCTTACACTTTTGCCCGTGATCGGGCTGCGGGGGGCGTCGGTCCCTGACGGCTGCTACCTGGCAGGGCTCCAGGCGCAAGTCCTCGGGGATCGGCGCACCTGCATGCTAATGGCATGCAAATGGGGCCATAAATAGGTGCAAATGGCCCCCCCTGCGCCTTGCATGAATTATGGCTCCATTTGCATGTCACCTTTTGAATATCGGAAATTTGCCCATGGCGCAATGGTACTTGCGCCAACGCAACCTGAATGCTCCACTCTGACCCCTTGCAGTGGCGCAAGTTCCACTGCACCATGCACAGTGGCTGTGGCCGGGGGGTGATATTCAAAGGAATTGCTCAATAGCGCAACTCCTTTGAATATCGCCCCGGCCACACCCCTGCGCAACTATTTTGTGCAGCGCAAGGGCTTGCGCCACAAAATAGCGCAGTTTGAATATCCGGCCCCTTATGTATAAAACATCAGTTATCAAATACAAAGTCAATTGTTACAAATTGCCATTCAAACATAATCTAATAGAATTATATAAGTTTAAAAACATTAAACGCGAACCCATCAGCTGAATAAATATGGAGTTCTATATCACAAAAATAGATACATACATTTCACTAAATGTCTTTTGGTCTCTAGGTCACTTTTAAATTTTAAACAGGGCATTTCTGTGGGCCTCCCTTTCATAAAATTCCAAATACTGTACTTTTAGTTTGAACATGTTTTTTTTAATTTTCAGTAAATTTTTGCTATAGATATGTCTGCCAGCTTTGCGAACTCCATCTGGAAATAGCAGTCCAAGACCCTCTGTATGGCTATGTTCACAAAGCCATTGCTATTTGTCCTAACAGTAGTGTCCCATATGTCCAGCACATTTAGCTTCTTGAGCATAACATTAAGTTTACAAAACCAGGGACTTCTCCTTCTATTATTGCAGCGCATACGCCAGCATCTATACAAAAGGCTATCATTATCGAGATAGTATTTTTCCCCACAATTTGATTACCTTAATGAATACCAATATTGAAATAGATTTTAGTCCTAAATGTGATCTCAATAGTGCCATGGGAAAGTCTTTTTGGAGACTAGAAAAATGCTTATAGAACATGTTTTGAATAGGTTCCAGCAGTTTACCTGTGTTAGTGAATGCCCAAAGTTCAGCTCCATACACAATACTATTTATAACTTTTGCACTGAATGTCTGCATGAGAACCACAAATGAGTTACCAGCAAAGTTATTCCCAAACCCAATAATAACTTTAAATAAAATTATAGCTTGTTTTTTTTTGATAGTCAAGCGGGTTTTCCATGAGTGGTTTGACTCAAAATTCATCCCTAAATATATATATATATTTTTTCCAATTATTTAACCAGGTGAGACACATTAAGCTTATTTACAGGTGCGACCTGGGAGCACAGGGATGTTAAGTGACTTACTCAGGGTCACACAGTATGCAGGTGAGGGCTGTGAGATTCAAACGCAGGTCTCTAGATTTGCAGCTCAGAGCCTTAAACCACTGTGCTATACTGCCTCCCTTCTAAACTTGTATCTGCAAAGATCCCAGCCTCAAATTTCTTTTTAGACCTGAACACCAACATTTTTGATTTTTCAGTATTGACCATAAGATCCAACCTTAAAAGGTGCTGTTTGGTTGCTGTAATTGCCCTTTTAAGTCCGGGGTGGGGGGTGGGGGGTTGAGTGGGTTAAGTGTGCAAAGCAGGATATCATCTGCATTTAATAATGTCTTGATCTCTATGTCATGTATTTTTTGGGAAAGCTACCCACCAGCTGTAGGGATTGCACTGAAGTATCTATGTAAAGATTAAATAGGGTAGGAACAAGTAAGCATCCCTGTTTCACACCTTTGTCAACAGGGATATTTTTTTGTAAAAATGTGGTTATGAGATCTTACTCTGCTCAAATTATTGAAATGTAACAGCCTTAATGTACCTAAATACTTCACACTCTATACCCTTGCTAATTAGAGTATCCCATTTCCAAACAAGCAACATATAACAAACATTTCTTAGCCACTGTGAATTTATTAATCACTTTAATCAGATGATTAAGAATAAATACGTTGTCCTTAGTACCATACCCCCACGTCTGAAATCCATTAGAAATTCAGATATCAGTTTCTGGTCTAGTACCCAAGATTCTGTATAATTCAAAATTATTTGTGGGCAGATTTTTAAGCCAGTACCTAGCAAAGTAATGAGTGTGTAGTTATTAGGCTCATATATACATATATATATATATACCTAAGCCTTTAAAACGCTACTGAACAAACTCCCCTTATACATTTCGTCTCTATTTCACTGTTCATACAGTTGTTATTCACTCTGGAAGAATTCTATTATTTATTTATTTTACTTATTTATTGAAATGTTTCAGCAGGAAAGGCCACTGAACAATGTAAAATTGCTCGTCTCACGGAATGTCCTGGGGGGAAGAGGAAGCATTGGAGTACATAAGACATATAATATTTACATGAAGCATAATAAACAATTACAATAACAGAACCAGTGAAGGTACTGTACTGAAGTGGAATCATAATAAACATTTACAAATAACACATTTTAATAACAGAACCAGTGAAAGTGCAGTACTGCAGTTAGAAGCATAATGAACATTTACAATAACAAAACCAGTGAATGTATAGTACTGCAGTTTGAAGCATCATGAACATGGCGGATATATAATACAGCATATTAGAAGCATAAATAGCATTTTATGTAAAACAAAATAGATTGAAACTAAACAGGAGTGCAAGAGATAAGCATTAAAATTATTATACAGAAGTGCAGTGTGCAGAAATCACATTGAGGATTTCCCCTCTTAACCGCAAGCAGGCCAGGGGAAGGAGGGAAGGGAGACGTGTGAGTTAAGGACAGTTGCAGGATAGAGAGAGTAAGTTTAGGAGGGGGGAAAAGAGGGACCACGGGGAGGAGAAGGAGTGCTTGATTTGATGGGGCATTGAATTCCAGAGTTTCGGGAACCTAAAGGAGAAAGCCGCTTGTCATATTGAGGTGGTACACCGTGGGATAGCTTGAGTGCGGAAGTCACTAGATCTGAGGGAGTGAGGGGCGGAGGGATGGGAGGACAGGGAGGAGGAGAGGTAGGAGGGTAGCAGACCAAGTCAGAATCTGGAGACAAATTTTATGCAGTGTGTTAGGCGACGGTTTTCCAGGGAAGGAAAAGCTAACGAGTGATAGAGAGTACACTGATGAGTGAAGGATGGGGTATCAAGGACGAAGCGACAGAAAGCATTAAAAAGGGTATCCAATCTGGCTAAGGAAGACTTCGGTGCAGCACTGTAGACTACATCAAAGTAATCAAAAACAGGTAGAATCATCTTCTGGACAAGCTCCCGCCATAGCCGAAGAGGTAGGCAGCTTTGGTTCTTGTAAAGGGCACCTAATTTGGGGTGCAGCTTTTTCAGGATGGAGCCAATGTGTCCAGAAAAGTTGAGGTGTTGGTCTAGCCAGACCCCGAGATACCTAGATGTTCCTAAAATCCTCACCAGATTTGGTAAAGTTGACATTAGTTACGCTATTCATTTTGCCTGGAACAAATTGCAATCCTCCCTCAAATTTTCCAAACTAGTCTCACTTAATGCGTACACAACCCTAATTACCAAATCGATGAAGGAAGCTTGCCACTGCCATGCCAACTAAACTGTCAGATAGTCTACATGATTTTTTTCTACCCAGCTGTTGGCACTTTTGCATAGCACTTTTGTTCCCTTAAATAGTTTTGTATTATTGGTTCTACCGCTGTGTATTCTTTTTATGTCGCCTGTTGTAATTTACCTTTTGTTTTTATGCCACTGTTTTGTTTTTTTGTACACAATCTTATCTTATTTTGTACACCTGCGTTCATTTTTCTTCTTGTTACAAGTGTTTGCATTGTACCCTGTTGTGTTGCATTGTTCTTGGCAGGACCTCCTTGTAAATGAGATTGCTCAATGGAGTTTTCCTGGTGAAATAAACTTGAACTTGAACTACAACCCCTTTTTTGTAAAGCGGAATTATTAATCCAGTATTCCAATCATTTAGTAGTATTAGATGACGCTTAATGTAATTAAACAATATAGTCAATGTTTTTGCCCACCAACTAGGGTCAGCCTGAAATATTTCTGTGAGAATTCCATCTGGACCTGGGGCCTTAGTTATGAAAACAAGATATTGCATCTCAGCTGTGCCATCCTGGGTAAATACAGTGTAAACAAGCATTTGTCAGTGCCGAATGTTTGCTTGCTGGCATTGGCAGTGGTAGTGTAGAAGTTACAGAGATGCGTAATAGGAATGGCAGTGAAGTATTGAACTGAAGCCAACCCCACCACCACCCTGCAGAGAGTGACAGGCATGGGGTGTGCGTTTGGGTCGTCAGGCATAATGGCCACGCCATTTCACCACACCCCACCCTGCAGAGACTGACAAGTGTCACAGTGTTCCTTGGGGTCTTTGGCCCTTATGCGCAACCCATTTCATTAGGAAATACGGTGAGATGGGTGTGATATAGGAGAATGGGGTGAACTTTGGGGCCGAAGAGTCCAAGGCATACCTCGATGCCTCTCACTGACTGCAGGGTGTGGAATGGTATGAGCATCACAGGCAAGAATCCCAAGTCACACCCTGATGCCTGTCATTCTCTACAGGGTTGGGCATTATGGTTGGAAACCCTAATACCTCAGGCATTCGTTGGTATTTTCACTCCAAATTTTCAACATGTTTTTTTTGTGACCCACCTCATGAACAGGGGGAATATCAGTTTGTTAGTCGAAGCTGCTTATGCAGTGACTACGGATTTAGTACCACAGGTGCAAAACATTCCAAACAGAATGTAAAAATGACAGCTGTACTGTTCATGGGAGGTGTAAAAATGGCAATGTTGCAAATCTGTAATAAAAATATTTAAAAATGGTGAAGTCACGGCGTACATAGAAACTGCACAGCACACCCTTAATATAATTAGGTTGGGATTTTTACAGCAGATTGTCAACTCAGGCATTTTGGTGCCTCCGATCATGAACAGTGTCACTGTGATTTTCTTTATCTGTGCCAAACAATGATTTCCCACAGCGACCCGCAGACTCTGTGCTGAAAGTGTGAAAATACACTTCAGCCATGTTGTGAAAAATGGCAGCTATACTGTTCATAAGGAAGTGTGGAAAATGCCACTGGTGAAAATCTGGACTGAAAATATTACAAAGTCATGAACTTACGGTGCGTGGAAACTACTTAAATGCTCACTAAGTAACACAGTCATTTTATGGATTTTTGTCACCAAATTTTCAACATAGCCATTTAAGACCTCTGCTCATGAACAGTGTAACTGTGATTTTCTTAATCTGTCCTAAACATTGCTTTCGCACACCAACAGCAACATTGTGCGCTACATGTGCGAAAACACATTTTGGGCGACATATGAAAAATTGCAGCTGTACTGTTCATAAGGAAGTGTAAGTGTTTGCTGAGGCAGTACGGTGCAGTGGTCTAAGGCTCTGAGCTACAAATCTGGTAACATTTAGCAGACCAAACCTGGGTTTGAATCCCACAGCTTCCACTTGCATACTGTGTGATCCTAAGCAAGTCACTTAACCTCCTTGTGCTCCCAGGTCGCTCCTGTAAAAAAGCTTTCAGCTTAGTGTACTATACCCGGTAAAACAACTAAATAATAAAATGGGAATGTTGAAAATCTGGAGTGAAAATATTAAATTCACAAACTTACGAGCATGCATAGGAACTGTGCAACGCACGCTTGTAAAACAGTCATTTTTAGGAATTTTTTCACCAAATTTTCAACATAGCCATTTTAAGACCTCTGCTCATGAACAGTGTCACTGTGATTTTTCTTAATGTGTCCCATACATTGATTTTGCACATCGACTGACCATTGTATGCTACAAAGGCGGAAACACATTTTGGGCAAGGCGTGAAAATGACAGCTATACTGCTCATAAGGAGGTGTAGTAAAATGGCAATGTTGAAAATCTGGGGTGAAAAATATTGAAAATTCACGAACTTATGAGCGCGGCGTGGAACTCGAATGCACCCTCGTAAAACAGTCATTTTTAGGAATTTTTCACCAAAGTTTCAACATAGCCATTTTAAGACCTCTGCTCATGAACAGTGTCACTGTGATTTTCTTAATTGTCCGTACATTGATTCGCTTTTCGACTGCGCCATTGTGTGCTACCTGGTAGCTCGTTTTGGGTGAGATGTGAAAAATGACAGCTGTACTACTCATAAGAAGGTGTGGTAAAATAGCAATGTTGAAAATCTGGAGTGAAAATATTGAAAATCACGAACTTAATGAAATGCGGAGGAACTGTACAACGATGCTTGTAAACAGTCATTTTTGAATTTCATCAAATTTCAAAATAGCCATTTTAAGACCTCAGCTCATGAACAGTGTCACTGTGATTTTCTAATTTGTCGATACATTGATCTCGTGCTGACTCGCCATTGTCTACATGGTAGGAAACACATTTTGGGTGAGATGTGAAAATGACAGCTATACTGCTCATAAGAAGGTATGGTAAAATGGCAATGTTGAAAATATGGGTGGAAAATATTGAAAATTACGCGGACTTACAAGCCCGCATAGGAACTGCAACGACACTTTCAGAAAAACAAAGTCATTTTAGAATTGTTTCACCAAATTTTCAACATAGCCATTTTAAGACCTCTGCTCATGAACAGTGTCACTGTGATTTTCTTAATTTGTCCTGTACATTGATTTACGTCAGCGACTTCGCATTAATGCGCTATATGATGAAACACATTTTGGATGAGATGTGAAAATGACAGCTGTACTACTCATAAGAAGGTGTGGTAAAATGGCAATGTGGAAAATCTGGAGTGAAAATATTGAAAATTTGTGAACTTATGAGCCTGCGTAGGAACTGCATAGCACAGTCATAAAACAGTCATTTTTGGAATTTTTGCAAATTTTCAACATGGGGCTTTTGGGACCCTTCTCATGAATGATGTCACTGTCGATGGCATTATTCAGGCCCAAAAGGTGATTTTGCGCAGTGACTGCGAAATCGCCTGGTTGAATAATGCCATGACGATATCATCGTGAGCGCATGAAATTTAATTCAAAATCAAATACCTGAATATGCAATAAGTTGAACCCCCCATCTAGCCCATTATACAGCTTACGGCATTTCCTCAGTTCACGGTTGGCTTTGAAGAGTGCAGGCGTGTTCCCGTCCACAAGATCGTCGCGCTGAACTCCGGAGGTAAGTATGGGGTGAGGGGGTGTGGGAGGCGGGTGCGCAGTGGGTGGGTGCGGGTTGTGGGAAGGGGCCAGGGAGACTACGTGGGACGTTTTCCTTTGCAGGTGTTATTTTACTTTACAATGATGACGGGACGTTTGCCACGCTGGGGTGGGCTCCCCAGCATGGCACAAGGATGGTTGGGGGCATTCAGCCGAGAGTTGGGCACCCCGTCCCGGCTAAGCACGATTGCCACGCTGGATGGCTCCCAGCGTGGCACCCAGTACTGGGGGAGGGTGAGAACAGCGGAGCCAATGGGGATTGTGCACTCCCGTCGGCTATATCATTAGTTGCCACGCTGGGTGGGCACCCAGCGTGGCATTTGGAAGGCTTTGGGGCGGGGTGGGCGTGGCACAGCCGACAGGGATTAGGCACCCCGTCGGCTATACAGTGTGTGTGTGTGCGTGCAGGGGGGGCGCATGCCTGCGTGGGCGTGTATGTGTGTGGGGGGGAGCTGCACATGGGCAGGCGATATCTTATCGCTGCTTACTCAAGCGTAGCTCCCCTTTTGAACTGTATGCCACTGCATTTTGGAGCTTGTCATAGACAGCTCCAGCATGCATTGGCTTACAGGGGCCTCGCTGCCAACACACTGACTGAATTGGAGGAGGGGGTGAAACACCACCGAAAACTCCGATGATGGCACTATGTTTCTTGCACATGCGTGCAAGCAAACATAAAAATGGGTAAAAGAACAGCCCCACTGAAACCAGGATACTGCATCTTAGCTGTGCTATCCTGGGTAACTATAGCAAAAACATCTGTTAACAAGACACATGTAGGTCGGCACCTCATCACTGTCTACGTTTATAAAAGAACTCCACAACAGATGTAGAAGGATAAAAGCCTTTTAATCCAAAAGTAGGCAAGTCAGCCAGCAAAGCAAGGTACATGGTGCCCCTCCCCACAGAGCCGAACGTTTTCGAGTCACAATTATGCTTTTTCAAGGCTGTTGTTCATTAAACATCTGTCAAAGCAGGACCACACTGAAAATGAGATACTGCATTTCAACTAGGCTATAATGGGTAAATATGTTGTACAAATATGCAAAAGCAGACCCCCACAATGGCAGAACCCCACTGAAAATTAAATATATAAACTAACCTGTCCTGGGAAAATACACTGTAAAAGCAGGAGCCCACTGAAAATGAAATATTACCTCTCAGCTGGCCTACACTGTACCTATATTCTCCCAGGTCATGACTGAAAACAGGCAGGTTTCTTGCCTAGTGCATTTACCTGGTCATCAAAAGCTAATGAATAAAAAAATAAATCCTGGGTAAATATTTTGCAAAAATGTGTAAATGCAGGACCGACTGAAAATGAGATCTTGCATCTCCACTGTGCTATCCTGGCTAAATGCAGCCCAAAAATGGGTAAAAAGCAAGACACCACTGAAAATGAGATATTGCATCTCCTCTGGGCTATTCTTGGTAAATCTATTGCAAAAATGTGTAAAAGCAGAACTCCATTGAAAATAACATATTGCATCTCAGCTGGGTTATGCTGGGAAAAATACACCTTAAAAATGTATAAAAGCAGGTCCTCCAAGAGATATTGCATCTCAGCTGCCTGTATAAAGCAGGACCTATTGAGAAAGAGGTACTGCATTTCAGCTGGGCTACCCTGAGTAGGTATATAGTACAAACGTGTAAAACCAGGACCCCGGTACAGCACAACCCCACTGAAAAGGAGATGTTGCATCTTAGCTGTACAAATCTGGGTAAATATATTTGAAAATGAGATAATGCATCTGATCTGATCTATACTGGGTAAGTATACCTGGTGTTCTGCTGAAAAATACTTGTTTTCCCTCATCGATCCCCCTCCCAGTAGCACATTGCTTAAAGAAAACCTGCTATCCCCTACCGATCCACCCCCAGCACTCTGCTGAAAAAATCCACTTCCCTTAACTCTTGTCTTTGCTTACAAACATTGCCTGGTGCCTATTGGCCCCCTCCCTGTCCCGGTCCCAAATGTCTTGGCATGTAGTGGTTGCCTCCCTCTCCCAGCTCCTGAAATTCCTGACATCTAATGCACCCTTTCCTCCTCTCTTTCCCTGGTCAACTCCGTCTTTAAAAAAAAAAAAAAAAGAAAAACTTCCAGTCTCCCTCCCCTCACTGGTCGTGGCTCCTTTTTAAGGCCCTCTCTAACCCCTACTCTTTCACTGTCAGGCTCCCCTTCATACTGCCTGCTCACCCTGTCAGCAAGGTACTTCCCCTGTCCACGTTAGCATGTCCCATCAGTGAATGGCTTGCTCACAGAAGGCCTAGTGTTGGACCTCAAGTCCCTGCAGGAGGAGCCCATCCAGGACTTCAGGGTCATCTTGGTAAATAAGTTGCTCTTGTGGCTTCAAGACACTGTTGTTCTAACCTGTAACAGTATGCAAGGAAACGTGTTCGGCATTGAGAAATGCTTGTTTAGGTAGGTACTCCAATACTGCACACAGTACTCCAGATGTGGATGCACATAGACCTGTACAGCAGCAGGATCACCCCCTCCTTCTGCTGGCGAGTTCCCTAGCTATTCAACCCAGCATCCTAGTTGTCCTAGCCACTGCTTTTTTGCATTGCATAAGGGGCTTTACATTGCTTGTGATTGCTATCCCCAGGTCCTGTTCCTCCTCTGATACTATGATCTTCACATTCCCTAGCCTGTATTTGGCCCTCAGGTTCTGGCACCCAGTGTGCATGACCCTGCACTTTTCAGCATTGAATCCCAGTTGCCAGATGCCAGACCACCTTTGCTAGGTCCTCTCTTAGATCCCTGACTCGCTCCTCCATGTCCACTCTCAACAGAGCTTTGTGTTGTCCACAGAGTGGCAGGTTTTGCCCTGTATGCTGTCTCCCCAATGTCCTTTGTGAACATACTGAACAGTACTGCTCTCAGCAATAATCCCTGGTGTACCCCACTGGCGATCTCCCTCATCCCTGAAAACTCCACTCCCACTACCACCCTTTAGGTCCCCCCCCAGCCAATTTGCCACCCATCTGCTCAGTTTGTTACTCGCTGCTAGGTCCTCCAGCTTTTTGATCAACCTCTTACTGGTGACCGAGTCAAAGACTTTACTAATGCCCAAACACAAAGTATGTCTACTGCCTGACCCTCGTCCACTGCCTTTATAACCCAGTCAAACAAGTTGATCAAACTGATTTGGCTTGACCATTCTGACATAAATCCATGCCGCCTGTCATACTGGAGCCCACTTGTCTCAAAGAATTCAACTAACCATTCTTCAAGGATGGTTTCAATCAACTTGCCAACTGTTGTAGTCAAGATGACTGGTCTGTAGTTCCCTGGATTGTCCCTTGTCCTGCTCTTATGCAGGGGCATCACATTAGTGGTCCCCCATTCTGATGGCACCACCGCACCTTGTCCCCATGCACCGCGACCGTCCCGTGCCTCTTTCCGGTTGGGAGTTTGGTCCCCCCTTCCGTGGAAGGGCCTGGGGGTGAGGGCCGTCCCCCCCAACCAAGAGCACACACATCCAGAATTTGATCCAGACTGGAGCACCAGGGTGAGTTGCAGAGACATGGGCAAGGTTTCACAAAGCCCTGTCCCCAGTTTTCCACTTTTCTGGTCCCTCCCCCATGCTGCGGCACCAGGACATGTATTGGAGAGGTGCACACATCCTATACTGCCACAGCCCTTCCCTTTTTGAGTCACCCATGCCTGCACTGCCACCGGGCCTTCACAGTCATGGCAATCATTGGCCAAGATGGCTGGCCACCCTTCCCCGGAAGAGGAGATCTGTCCCTGGGACCCTCAATCCTTTCTCTCCCTGCCATCCCCTGGCTACGCATGCTTGTTCCTAACATGGGCCTCATCTTCTTTCATAGGTCTTTTTTCTAGCATATACCAAAAGAAGGCCTAGACCCCTTCCTTGCCCCCTTCTGTTATCCTTAGTTCTTTCTCTGCTTAGGCCTGTCCTACAATCCTATTAGCTTTCCTTGTCTTCTCCAAGTAATCGACCTTGTCCTCCTTCCTCTGAGACTTCTACTTTTTCTATGACACCTTCTTTTCCTTCACTGCTCTGCTCACCTCACCCATAAACCCAAGTGATTTCTTATGCTTAGACTTCTTGCCCTTTTGCATAAGGCAGGTTTCAGTGACTTCTAGGACCCCTTCCTGAATCATGGACCATTTTCAATCTATGTCCATATCTGCCCAGATACTGGTCAGGTGCCTCCCTAGTATCTCCCTAATTCTAGTAAAATCAGCCATTCTAAAATCCAGAACATACATTTTCATGTTCAGGACCTCCTTTCCCATGTCCATGTAGAATCATACTGACCGGTGATCGTTGCTTCCCAAGGGGTCCTCTGTGCTAATACCGCTGACATGATAACCATTAGTCAGCACCAAATCCAAGATGGCTCTGTCCCATGTCAGTTCCTCCATCCCGTTGACTAGGAGTCCATCCTGAATTGTGTCTAGGAGCAGCTGGCTCCTATTGCACCTGGCCAGTGGGACACACCCATCCACATCGGGCAAGCTGAAAGAGGAACAATCATCGTCAAGGGCCCCCACACTCAAGAGTGGGGTTGGTCCCAATGTACACTTTGTTTGCAAAAGCATTCTGGTTTACTTACTGTTTACTGAAGTATAGTAGATTGTATCAGACTAGTTTTGCTTAATTGTAGGCTGATATCTTCTGTCACTACAAATCCCAGAATGCCCTACAAATGACATTAGAGCAATAGGTAGCAGTGAGAAGATTCAACCATAATACGGCTGAATAGTCCCCGGACATAACGTCATGGACAAAATGTTGTGATTATTAAGTCACCGGGACTAAAGGTATCAGTAAAAATAGCCGCAATTCCTGTTTGGTAGCAGACAAAATGTCAGCACCTTAAGTACCTGGGCATTCCTTTGGACCAATCTCTATATTTTTATCTACATATGCAGTCCACTTGCAAAGCAGTGAATGCAAAACTGGGAGTCGCGTATAAGACAAGCTTTATGCTAACTCTCTCTGCTAAGCTGCCCATTGCTAGAGGCATCCTTCTCCCTGCCCTCACATATGGTGCTCCCTCCATTGCTGCTGCACATAAAACCACCCTCCATAAATGGGACATAACATATAATAATATCTGTCAGTACGCCTTCTCATCACCTCAGCTTAAGCACCACTGCCAACTTTATAGAGACCTGGGCTGGCTCTCCCCCTCTGCCTGCCAACAATATTCTCTTGGCTTCCTAATTGACTCGGTAATCAGAAATCAGACTCCTTCAACGCTTACCGTGATGCTTGTACCTCAAACCTCCTCCTATGGACTGAGATCGGTAGATAAGTCCCTACTTAATGTGCCTAGATGTTGTACATCCAAAGGCTCTGGTGCTTTTTCTCATTCTGCCCCCAAGCTCTGGAATGCCTTTCCCCTAGCACTTTGACAGGCAGGATCCCATGACAGTTTTAAAAGGGGGCTGCGCGATCATCTATCTCTCACAGACTCCTGCACTTGTTTTGATCCTACTTAAATCCCCTCAACCTCCAGCTGCTTCCTGCCATACTATCCACTACCCCCCTCCCCTAGCATTCACTCAACCTTCCTATCTCCCTAGGGGGCTAATCTTGCCTCCCCTCTTAATACGGAGTCTTGCCTTGCAGGTCATGATGGTGCATCCTGCCTGCCAGGAACTTGCCCTTGCCTTGATGTGCTGACTCATGAATGTCTTCATTGTTGTGACCAGTTTTAACCAATATTCCTTATTACCTCGTTGGGTTATTTCTCCTTTACTGTACAAATTATTTACCCTGACTCTGTGTGAATTTTGATATCATGTTACGTTATTTGGCTGAATGTATGATTTTTACTGACTGCTTGATCTGTGCTAGATGTAATTTTCTTGTTCTCGTGCTACGTATTTGTTTATAATTGTTGTACTCTCCTGGGTCGTCCCTGAGAATAGTCATTTCATGGCTAGTGCACTTACCCGGTAAACAAAAACTAAATAAATAAATAAACACACTGACATGCACTGCAGGCTATCAAATCTCCCACTGCTGCCTTCTGCTGTGATGTCAGCTGCAGGGGATTCTGGGATTTGTAGTAAAAGATGTCAGCCACAACTAAGCAAAATCATTCTGATATCTGCTGTACTACAGAAAACAGTAAGTAAGCCAAATGTTTTTGTCGACAAAGTGCACTTTGGGACCAGCCCCACACTTGAGTGTGGGGTCCTTTGTGCTGACTGTTCCCCTTTGAAGTTGCCCACTATAACCACCTTACCCATCTTTGCTGCCTTCCTGCATGTCCCCCAACTCCCGGTCAATGGGCTCATCCCAAAACCAAGCACAACTTGAAGTAAAATGATCAAAACACTTCCTGTTAAACACCTGAACATCCCTTGTATTGCAAAGATCCAAAGGGACTTTTTTCTAATTGTATGGGGATTTACTGATGAAAGAGCCCCCCGCCCCAGCTGACATTTGGTCATCAGCATCTTTAGCAAATGTTCATTTTGACAATGAGAGATATACAATTGTTTCAAGGGATTGATTAAGCTAGACATATAGTTTAGACGGAGCTTCAGATAACATTTATGCACAAAGATGTATAGATGTCACAATCTGCAGTACTCTAGGGGTAGCTAATTAAAAAGCGTGTATCCACCAAAATAAAATGTTTAAAGCAAATATGAATCACTAGTAGAGTGCCAGCCAATCAGAGAAGGAATACCACCTACCTGTTATTCTTCATACCGATGTAGTCACACACAGCCTTTGCTGCCATGGAAACACCACTCTCCTGCCACTGTCACTTCATCCTTTTAGCTGACTCCACTGGCGCTCCTGCTGTCAGAGTGTTTGTTGCTGCCAATTGTCATCAAAATAGCAAAAACATTGGCCCAGTGGTGTGGAGGGCTGAGACATTAAATGCCTTACCTCCTGCCATGACGGCGACCCGTGTTCGGGAACAAGCAAAGGTTGCCAGGGGTTGGCGGGGAGGAAGAGGATTGAGCATCTGCTGGACTGCTCTCCTCTCCTGGGGTGGGGGGATCCACTGTCCCTCTCCATGGCTGTCATCTGGTGGAGGTCAGGTGGCAGTGGCACAGTTGAGAAGTGTAGCGCAGTGGCTGCGGTTATGTAGTGCGTGTGCACCTCCACGTGCACTCACTGACTCACGGATGCCGTGGCAGAGAAAAAAATACAGAGGGAAATGGTGGTTGTGGGCTTCATGATGCCCTGCCTGCTCTTGTCCCACTCTGTCACCAGTCTGCTGGAGTCCCAAACTGGACACAGGATTACCAGGTGGGGGAAGACAGCCTCAGAGTGGACAGTAACTGTGGACCCTCAATTTTCCCAAAGGTGCTTTTTCAACATCTCTACGAGAGGGCCGATGGTGTGGTGTGGATCCTGTTTGCTGTCCGGACTGCATTCCTGGGAGAGCGCGGGACTGAGGGTGTCTCCGCGTGTTGTCTCCCAGGGCATAAGTGGTGAATCATACTGACGGCTGGACTTTTGGGCCTTGGCTGCTGGCTGTTTTGTCTGTGTACTCATGTGGTTTGCATCAGGGGAATTTATGGACCTGTATGTGTGCCCCACTGTATTATCGATTGGGGGCTGGTCGCCGGTTTCTTGGCTGCACTCTCTGGGACCCCAGAACTGGTGGAAGCAGCTCTGTGAACATTCCAGTATTTATTCTGCATAGCTGGTGTCTTTGAAACTGGTTCGACTGGGTCATCTCTGCAGTGACTGGGGGTCGTGAGAGAGCCCTCAGCTTCTAAGCAGTGCTTTTTTTTTTTTATTTTGCTGTGACATGACAAATTCTTCACTTAAATGTTTTAAATTGTTCTGTCTTGTAGGACTTATTGTTGAGCTGTGGACAGTGGTCTCCTACTTTAAGAACTCTATTCCAGACTTGCTATCGCTCTCCTTGGGGGTGTGGGGTGGTGGGGTTGAATTTTAATTTGGAGTGTGTATGTTGTATGGATGGTTAGGTTAGTTCTGTAGTAGTGTGTGGTTGAATGAATAAGTGTATATTTAGTTAGCTTAGTAGTGTGTGATTTGGGGACTTTATAGTTGGACAGGATGTGCTTGGAGAAGGATGGGGGCCTGGGGCATGCTAGGATGGTGTACAGGGCATCCCAGCTGCATGATCTGTGGCCCTTTTCTGACCTCCCAGTTACCACCACTACAGCACGGCACTGTCGGGAGGTTGGAATTCGAAGGAACCATATTGATTGATTGTGGTGGGGCACCTCGTGCACATCAGGAGGGGGCAGGATGGGGTGGTTAGGTACAGATGGCGCCCTGGGGTTCGTTGGGCCCAAGGAAGAGGCCAGACATGTTTGGTGCCCATCCCCAGGGCTCTCACCAGACTGAGTAGGCAGGTAGCTAGAGGGGCTGCACTGTCCACCAATCCCCTGCAGGCAGTGCTTTGTGCAATGCATGATCGATTAGGAACAAGACCGCAATTATACAGGACTTGGTTTCATCAATTGATCTGGCTTACATCACAGAGATCTGGGTGGGTGATGATGCTGGCCCAGTTTTTGAGGCCAATGTCCCCCCCCCCCGGGTACTCTGTTGTGCATTGCCCCAGAGTGGAACGCAGGGGCAGGGGAGTTGCCATCTGCTTTAGATCCGAGCTGGGTTTCACTGTGCACTCAGTGGGAAGACTGAGTTCTTTTGAATGTGTGGCTGTTTGTGGGGGTCCACGCACAGGCTGCAGAATTCTCCTAATTTACTGCCCCCCTTGGGCGGCAGCAGATTTTCTGCAGGAAGTAGCCAACTTTGTCGTCAGCAAAATATTGGAGGCCCCAGATGTTTAATACTGGAAGGCTTCAATGTTTGGGCCGACGCCGAATCATCTAGGCTTGGTTACACTTCCTCCAGACTATGTCATCTCTGGGCCTGTCGCAGGACGTTTCCTCCATGACCCATCAGGGTGGTCACATGTTGGACCTGGTCTTCTCGCTGAGGCTTGAGATTAAGAACCTCAAGACTGATTGGGTTGGTTGGTCCGATCATTGCACAGTGGAGTTCTTGTTCGGGGTACCCCCGAGAGCCCTACCCCTGCTGAGATGGTAAGCTACTGCCCTTTGAGGGGTGTAACCCCCTGAGGGTTTTCTGGCAGTGGCTGACCTATCTAGTGTGGGCACTGCATGCGATTGGGGTACGTGCGCCGCAGTCACCTCCTATAATAAGGTGTTGTCTGGAGCACTTGACTCCCTCGCACCTGTCCATGTAGGACCCAAATCTTTCTACTTGAGGTCTCCGTGGTTTGATGGGGAGCTCAAAGCGATGAAGATTTTGGGTTGGAGGTTGGAGCACTGCTGGCAGAGGATGGGCCTAGAGGCGGACAAACTGGCCCTGTGGACTCACTATGGTGAGTACCAGGGGGCAATGAACCATAAGAAGTAGAGTTCTTGTCCAGGGAGATTGCTGCCGAGAAGAATCGACCAGCTGTGCTTTTTTGGACTGTAGACAGGCTGTTAAATCCAGCCTGTCTCCAGCCGAGAAAAGCCTTTTAGAACACTGCATGTGAAGAGTTTGCGCAGTTCTTCTCAGACAGAGTGTCTGTCATCAGGCAAGGTATTCTGCCAGTGGGCCAATATTTGGGCAACAGTGATCGCCTCAGGTGCCCGGAGAGACTCTGCCTGGTTTGGGTGAGTTTAGACCAGTGGAGGTGGCTGAGGTCATTGGGGTTGCTTCCAAGCTGAGGCACACATATTGTGAACTGGACCTGGTGCCGATGCATTTCTTGATGGGATGTGTCGACTCCATTGGCCCGGTGTTTGCCTTGATTGTCCAGTGCTCCCTCTCTGAGGGGGTCTTTCCTGATGCCTTGATGGAGACATTGGTGTGACCCCTTCTGAAGAAACCATCATTGGACCCTGACGTCATGGCAAATTACCATCCTGTCTCTAACCTTCCATTCCTGGGTAAGATTGTTGAGAAGATCGTGACGCTTCAGCTTGAGGAGCACCTCATGGCCTTTGATCTATACAAGCCTCTCCAGTTGGGGTTTTGGGCAAGGCACAGCACAGAGACTGCGTTAGCTCAGGTGCACAATGACCTTCTCAGGGTGAGAGATCGAGGGGAAGGGACAATTCTTATTCTCCTCGACCTCTCCTCAGCTTTTGACACGGTGGACCATTGTGTGTTACTTGACCACCTGAGGGCATTTTGTGGTCTTGCCGGCACAGTCATCTGCTGGTTTGAGTCCTTTCTCACAAACAGGGAGCAAAGGGTAGTGATGGGGACGTCCTCCTCCCCTAGTCTCCTGTCTTGTGGAGTACCTCAGGGTTCGGTCTTGTTGCCAATGTTGTTCACTGTGTACATGCTACCCCTGGGAGGACTCATTAGGAAATATGGCCTGGGTTTTCATTGCTATACTGATGATATCCAGCTGTATCTTTCCTTTGCACTGGGTACATACAATGCAGTGGACGTGCTAAACTGCTGCCTTGCTGAAATCAATGATTGGATGGCCTTCAGCTGGTTGTGACTGAACCCTGATAAGATGGAGGTACTGGTAGTGGAGTCAAACAGAGGGCATGATAGGATGGCCTTGGGTGCAGAGACAGGACTTGTCCTGGGTTCTGTACTTTTGAAGGCCTCTTCCAGGGTGCATAACCTGGGCATTGTTCTGGACAGCAGTTTGACACTTGAGGCTCAGGTGTCAGCCAGTTTTTACCATCTGAGGAATATCACCAGGATTAGGTCCCTGGTTTCTCCCCTAGACCGCCATACCTTAATGCGCTCTATCTCGGTGTCTCGGGAGGTACCCTCCACTGGCGTCAGCTAGTGCAGAATGCAGCTGCCAGGTTGTTGATGGGGCAGTCTAAGTACTGCCACGTCACCCCAGTGCTGCGTGAACTGCACTGGTTGCCAGTTAGGTGGAGGATCCTCTTTAAGGTGGGCTTGCTCACCTTTGAGGCCCTACATGGTCTGGGCCTGGGTTACCTGGTGGACCTTCTTACACCTGCTACCTCAGTCTGCTCCCTCTGATCCTCCTCGAGGGCCCTCCTTGCGATTCCCAGGATGAGGTTAAAAATTGCCAGTGACAGAACCTTAGTATTGCTGGCCCTGTCCTGTGGAATTAGCTCCCTCCATCAATAAGGGAGGCCCCTTTGGTAGAGGTATTTAAGGCATGCCTCAAGGCCTTTCTATCTGCGTAGGCTTTTCCTGACCCAGCTTTGTAAATACTGCCCTGTTCTGACCTGTTACACTACTTGTCCCCGATTTTCTTTCTTTCTTTATTTAATTTTACTTAATTAGTATTGTAGTTTTATGATTATCCTATTTATTAATGTTTTTTATGTGTGCTGCCCAGAGCCTCCGGGATTGGGCATCTTTTAAATAAAATTTGCCTTGCCTTGTCTTGCCTAGCCTTCCCTTCCCTTCCCGGCCCCACCACAGGGGGCAATCTGTGGTGGTATGGGGCTAAGCAAGCCCGGAGGACAGCAAACGGACAAGGGAGGTTGGGATGGGGGTGGAACCAGCTGTCGTGCACACAAGGAGGATAAAAATCTATACAGAAAAAAATAGTAAACACACAATTAAAAAAAACTTGAGCTTTTAAAACTCTTTTCTCTGTCTTGCTCACTCCAGCACCTAGCCAAGTATAAATAGCACACACCACACTTTCAGTGCAATGCAAACAAACAGACCGAACCAACTGCACAGATACAGTGGAGCTCACCAGGATGTAATGCAGAATTCTGCAGAGATACTGCAGGAAACAGTGCAGTTTCAGTGACAGTTAATCCCATTGTCATGCAGGAATCTGTGACACTGGGTTGTCTCTTGACAGGCTCCACTGTAACTGTGGAAGGTACATGGACAACATAACTTTTAAGTTTCACTTTTTCTCACAAAAAAATGTTTTATTTTTTGGGTTTGGCTTTGTAGTGAATTCTAATATATACCTCTGTGTCTACTTGTGTGTGTCTCTCACTGAATAAGAATGTTATCTTGTGCTGTTTGGGCTGACAACACCACTTAGCTTCGCTGTTCTCTCACCGAAACAGCACGATATAACGTTCTTATTCAGTAAAAAACACACACAAGTAGGCATACATACACACACACACACACACATATATATATATATATATATATATATATATATATATATATATATATACATACACATATGTATCTGTATCTAAATTAAAATCCTCATCTTTGTCTATGGAATACTCATATGAGTTCAAAGAAATACTAGAATCCCACGGGTTGTACGTATGGTATGAAACAAAGGCGCAAAGGAGATGGCTTCCAAACAAGTATCTGTAATTCTAGGGGAATGTAATATTTTAGTTCCTTTAGTTTCACTTTCATCTTGATTAATACTTGCAGCCCAGCTGCAACTGGCGTTGAACAAACACTTTCTAAGTTATTACTTTTAACTATAAATTCTGTAATTTTAGTTTGATTTTTCTGTAATTTATCAATAGTTTTCAAGCCATCACCTTTTTTGGTTTTAATGTTTAACCTTGTTGTTCTTTACTCCATTAACATTACATTTTGGTTGTTTGGTGCCCCTACTCGTGAGCACACCAGGCCACTCCTAGTAATAACCATAGTAACCTGTTAACAGAGACAAAGTAATTTTCTTATATACAAACTCTATTCAAAAATAAGATGTTATCCCAATCTCTTATATTAAAGTAATGATAGGGTTATCTGAAAGTTCCCTTGTATGTAGTAACTAAGAAACGGTTACCCCAATCTTTGAAATCAAGTTAGCAATCAGACAATTTACTGTCTTAGTCACTGAGTTTATAATCATTATCAGGTTGTTCTGGTTCTGGACAGGTTAAATAAACCAATAATTCCAAAAGTTCTTCAGATCCGATAACTATATCGTAAGATATCAAAGAGTCTTGAAAGGTTGATTTTTCAGTCAGTTTTAAAGCAAGGTAAATATACTCAGCGGTGGCATAGAAAGATCCGAAACCAGGATGGTGTTCTCCCAAAAATCCTTCAAGTGGTCTTGTCTGCACAAAGGTCCTAGGTTAGACCATAAATCCAGTTCTAATTATGTTAATCTTTCTCTAGTCACTTATTATATAGGCCCTCTTGTCTTCATCATTTAAGGAGATTTAAATCTTCCTGTAACAAGAAATGCACGTGCCAGTCTACTATAACATTCAATTTGCTGTTACACTATCCACAATATCCACTCTAATTGATTGGGTAAAAATATTTTAATTAGAATCAATAATAATAATAATAACTGTACCTATTTTATTACAAATTAGTGTTATATTCATATATTCATAGAACAAACGTATTTGCTTAATTTCTGTGTTTCCCTTCCTAGTTTTGCTAATCAGAAAATAACTATCCTGCACGAATAGCATGAATCCTGACAAACAACACCCTATCAACACCCTTCACCCTAGCGAGAGGGACGCGCCAAGGCTGACCACTCTCGCCACTCCTTTTTATCCTAGCCATAGAACCCTTAGCTGAGTCCATCAGGGAGCACCAGGGCATTATAGGGGTAAGAACCGGGAATACTGAGATCAAGTCACTGATGTACACAAATGATTTGCTGGTAACCCTACAAGATGCACATAACTCAGTCCAACCACTGCTCAAGTTACTAGAAACCTTCACTAACCTATCAGGACTAAAGATAAACCAGAGCAAAACCGAAGTCTTACCACTTAAACTATACCTAGAATCTCACTTTACAGCTCAAAATCTGAGCTGGATAAAAGATCACATAATGTACCTAGGAATTAAAATGATAGCAAACCTCCCTAAAATTACAAACAGTAACCTGGAGCCACTGATTAACAAGATACAGACATATTTAGATAGATGGAGACCTCTGAAACTATCTTTAGTAGGGAAAATAGAGGCATTAAAAATGATTATTGCACCAAAGATCTTATATTTGATCTCATGGTTCTCTAGAACAGACAAACTCCTGTGCAGTTATGTTTGGGAAGAGAAACAGTCAAGATTCAGCAGGAACAAGTGAAGGACACATTGGCTCAAAGGGGTATGGGGATTACCTTAGATAAAAGGCTACTGCCTGGCGTATAGAGTAACGCAAACCTTAAGATGGTTTGAAATCTCTGAAACAACATCCCCACTATGGTCCACAATGGAATTATCCCTGATAAAGGGCTTTATGCCTACCACATACATATATGGTAATCCAAAAATAACTACCACCCCACTACTTCCAATAACTTCATTCATATCTTCCTGGAAAAAATTAGGGAGACTAATTAAAAGACTTGGAGCACCCAAAATGTAACCCACTGTGGAGTGTCAACAAAATCAAGATAGAAGGGAAACCAATACACTGGGAAAACTGGGAAAAGAAAGGTATTAATACAATACAGGACTTGTTGATACCAGGATTAACAGATATAGATTCTTTACAAGAACTACAAAAAAGATGCGATCTACTAAGAGAAGATTTTTGGCGGTTTCTGCAACTCAGAGATGCTATAAAACCCCTGGTTAGAAAGATTAAACAAATACCGAGCTCACCTGAACCTGAACCACACCCACTGCATATCTTATTATCAAAATCCAAAGGCAGAACTAGTCTTATATACTCAGTTATACAGGACAATATTCCTGACCAAACCAAAAAAGCAAAAGGAAAATGGGAGCAAGCATTAGGCAGATAGACAACAGTGAAGGAATAGAACTCCTGCTGGGCTGCTGCATGTGAACCAATCAGAGACACCTGCAGCAGACTTATCCAAAATAAAAAACTCCATTGGTGGTGCAGAACCCCAACAGTTCTACTTTCAGCCAACCTAATAAACTCAGATGAATGTTGGAGATGTGGCAATATACAGGGGGATCTGTTTCACATATTTTGGCCTTACCCTAAGATGGCTCTATGATGCTAGATTGACAATTTCATCGACCGGCATCACAGCGATGGGATTTATGTCGACCATAAGTTGCGGTTGACATAAATCCGGATTGTCTCCTGGTCTGTGTAACCCCTCTACAAATGGGGGTTCCTGAAAAGTCTTCCTTGAACTTGTCTAAATGCTCACTGCCAGTCTGGTGTCCTGCGTTTTTGCAGTTTAAATGTGATTGCCAGATAGTGCCTATAAAGCCTCTGTGTACTTTCTCTTTAAGAGCTGCCAGGATTTCAGTCATAATTAATCTAAAAGGGATCTCTGTTAGAAGATGTGCTTGTTTGCTGATCATTTGTTAGAGTAGTAATAATATTGCAGTTTGTTCTAACCTGTCTTCTTTGCAGCATGGACAGTTCTGTTTGTTTCCATCATCTTGGTCCTGGACTGCTGAAATGGGCCAATCAGTACATTTGGGACTCTAACATGGAGCCTGCCTACAGGGGCTTGTTGGGGTCAAAACTTGTAGGAATTGTAGTTTTAGGCTTTTTGCGCCTAAAATAACCTGGAGGGGGAGCTCTTGTTGTGATTGACAGACAGATCAGCCAACCGAACCTTTTGGATCTTGGGTAAGTCCCAAACTGCTTGCAGTTTCAGTTAGATCTAAGTTGGGAAGTGAAGAAGTAACAGCTCAAGGTAGTTCGAGCAGCAATCCATAGTGCATTTGTGTGGGAGAACTGTGGAAAGGCCTGAGTTTTGGCCTGCATGCCTGGCTGCTGTCCCTGAGAGGGAACTTGTGCCTTTTTCAGACTGAATCCGAACTTGGAGAGCGAAGTAAGCCACTGAATTGTGACTAGGCTCCTACCTGAAGAAGACCAAAGATTTGCTGAATGCGATCAGCCTGTCTGGATTTCCAGCCACCTCTGAACTCCCGGATTTTGCAGAGACTCTGTAATTGCGACCTGCGAGCCTTTTGCCTGGTACAGTGGAATTTCCTTACATGTGAATGTGTTGTGCGCTTAAGGTGGGTCGTGATTTGGCTCCCCACTGTGATTTGAATTGTATTCTGCTTGCTGGAAGCTGCATTAGAATTTCCTTCCATGTAAATGTGCTGCGTGCTGCTAGTGGGTCGTGATTTGGTTCCCCACTGTGGTTTGAACTGTATTCTGCTTGCTGGAAACTGCATCCAGCCCCACAGACTGAATCTAAAATCATCTCCATTGGGCCTGGGCCTTGCCACACTGGACCAGCCCGACTACCTGCTGCACAGAGAATGCCATCGATGAGAGATCTGCCTGGGGATCAGCCCCCTGCTCAACACTTGAACAGGAACGATGCCTCTGTGATTCATGTGGGCCCCCCTTCTCCGGGAACTCCATCTCAACAACCTGCAGTCTTGATCTCGTCCTGCCTGTGTCCAGTATTGTGTATTGTGAATAAACATCACGGTAGCTCCCTGCAACAACAGCTAAATCTAAAGTGTTGTCATCTGATTGTCTTGTTGCTTTTTCTTTCATGAATTGAGTCCCCGGCTCCAGATTACAAGTAGTGTGTGTTGTGCATGTTGCTTTCTTCCATCACAGGGCTCCAACCAGCTGCAATGTTCCTGGCTAGCCCACCATTTTCCTACCTGGGTACCCAGAATGTGTGACTGTGTGGGGACTTAAAGTGCAGGTATAACTGTTTGATTAATATAGCCTTTAAGCCAATCAACCTGATTACGCCCCTTCCTTGTTCAAGTCCCCTGAATAAATCAGATCTGACTTTTTTTGCTGCATTTAACCTGACTGTGGTTCCAGTTTGTGCCAAGAGTACTGTACTGTTGCTATTTACTGTGCATAACCTTGTTTTACAGGGGGTACCCATGGTGGAGTCAGAGGAACTAGCCCTGGTGGTAAGTGCAAACAGTGTGGGTACTGGTGTGGTGTACAAGAGGTACTGTGAAAGTGATTATCGTATATTGCTCAGGCCACTAGAAGGGAAAGAGGGGGGTTACAGTGTCCCGGAGGGCTGTGCCCAGGTTAGTTTGACCACTACCAACCCTAACCTCCGGGTGGAGGCACCCATTTCAGAACTCAGGCCCCTTAACCTGCTTCTAGCCACGAAGGCAGGGGTAGTAGCCCTTGGGATAGCACCACCTAGGGGTTACATCCATTTTTCTATTGAGAGTTTCTCCCCTGAACACCCCATGCAGGGGGCTCTGTACTAATTATAATCAACTCCGAGTCAGAGTTGATTCGGGGAGGGGGTGTAGGACCGGGAGACAGTGTGCTCCTGTCTCAGGCACACCAACACAGTGACCTGTCGGCTAACTGTCAGTTTTGCCGACAGCGATGTAGGTCGCTGTGTTGGTGGGTATACACCCTAAGATTACAGACATGTGGAATCTAGCCCACAACTTTCTATAACAAATCTTAAACACTAAACTCCCACTAGCAGCAGACTTGTATCTACTGGGCTCTAGGGCCCCTATAGCAGATATGCATCTCTGCAAAAGTCAATGGGATTTCCTGATCCTTTTTAGTGTACAAGTCAAGTGACTGTCAGTATATAACTGGAGATCCATGATGATTCCCACTCTTAAGGAACTACTGGATAATATCACTGTCCTAACAAAATACAAAAGACCGTCCCATATCTCCTTCAACACCCTAAGCAAATATGACAAAGACCTGGTCACCCTTTCTCCAGCATTTAAAAAACAATGACCCTTAAATCATGATCCACAAGAATTCTGTGGTCAAGCAACCCAGAACAGGCATAGGTTAATCACAAGGAGCTTAGGACACACTTTGTCACCTGCATAGCATAGGATATAGGGTATTTCACAAGCACCCCCCATCCGCATACCTCAACTGTAATATAATACCTCTATAGGCTTCATAACAAAGCTTATAATATCCACCAAATGAGATGCATAGTCTATCACATAACCACTTGCATATAGTTTATACAGTTTAAGTGTTAGATTGTAGAAAGTTTTAAGATTTGTATGAGGTACTACCTATAACAGAAGTCCTGTCTGCCTATAAGATCACATCTGGAGGTACACCTCTTCATCTCCTAGGTTAAAGCACCACTGCCAACTCTACAGTGACTTGGGGTGGCTCTCCCCCTCTGCCTGCCGACTCTTCTCCCTTGGCTCACTTATTGACGCAGTAATCAGAAACAAAACTCCGTCTTCTCCTGCAATGATGCTTGTAGCCCAATCCCCCTCCTATGGACTATGCTCGGCTGATCAGTCTCTACTCTACGTGCCAAGGTGTCAGACATCTAAGAGCTCCAGTGCCTTCCATCATGCTGCCCCCAAGTTCTGGAACTCCCTTTCCCCTGGCTCTTCCTCAGACCACATCCCATCTCAGTTTTAAAAGAAAGCTTCGATCGCATCTATCTCTAGTTGACTCCTGCACTTATTTTGACACCCTAATTCCTCTCTGCATCCTCCTCTCACGCTTACCCTCTTTCTATACCCTACCCCCTTTTTTCCTCCACTTGTGAAACCTATCTTATCTGCCCTCAAGGGCATTTTTCATTTATAACCCTCCTGTCTTCACCTATAACACCCTGTTGAATAGTTCCTTACATACGAACATAAGAAATTAGCCAGCAGATAAAGGCCTAGAGGTCTATCATGTCTGCTCGATTGTGCAGCTAGCACCCCTTATTCTGCAGCTGCCCCTCTCTTCTACCCTTCCCCTTCATTGACCCTCCCCCTTGTCCTGTCCCATCCCCTTTTGAAGCAGTCCACTGTTCTACTGGATACCACTTCTGCTGGTAACGCATTCCACCCAGCTACCACCCTCTCTGTAAAAAAGTGTCTCCTCATCTCCCTCCTGAACCTTCCTCCCTCCAGTCTCATATCATGGCCCCTGGTGTCCTTCCCCTCTTACTTTGAACAGCCCCTCTGTACCTGTCTTGCTTATTCCTTTCAAGTACTTAAAGATTTCAATCATGTCCCCCCGTCCCTCCTCTCCTCCAGCGAGTACATGTTCAACTCCCTCAGCCTCCTCCTAATTATGTTTCTTTTCTCCCTCTTTTTTTCCTATTTTAGCTATAACTGCAATCTGCATCACTTTCTATTGTCTGCTGCCTTACCTATATTTATTGTTGCACTATGTTATATTTCCCATTATATCTGTCACCTTGTTAACTGCTGTTTACTCCAGTGTGAGTGCACAATGTTACGTGATTATATGCTGTATTTACCGTTTTGTATTTACTTTTACTGATCAGCAATACCTGTAACTACTGTACTGCACGTGATGTTCCTGCACTGATCTAATGTACTTGTCTTACCACTCTTTTTGTACTCTCCCCCGGTCGTGCCTGAAAATAGTCATTGTTTGGTAAGTGTACTCACCTGGTTAACAAAAACTAAATAAATAAAGATATATAACACTTGCCTCATAATCTCGCTCAAGTAATAGGTAGAATTGTACAAGTCACAGGTTAGGTATAACTACACGATGCTAACCACACACACATAAAGGAACACTGAACACCTATCACCTTAAACTGTAGAAGAAATGTCTTAAGTAATGATAAAGGACTCAAGGTTGAGGTAGCAGTGTATCTTTTTATTAATTCATCGTATAACTTCACAAAAAGAATAGCACATTTACAAACAAATACATAAATCTGACACAAGGGAGTAAGTCGCAGCTCACCAGATAAGCACAAAGGCAGCACAGACATTTACAACAGTAATAATGTCTATCTGATGAAATAAAGAAAAAAATCATATTAAATAATACAACAGCATGCTGGCTGCCTCTGTCCAACTTTAGGACATGATTTCTCTGAAATGCTACCCTGTAAGTTATTCAGTTTAAATTGTGTGGAAATTAAGATACAATCAAAAGTTATATCTGCTGTATGTATACGTGTATGTACCTTTACATACTAAAACAATAACAACTGTTAAACTGCAAAAAAAAAAAAGAAAATAACTTTTCAAATATTCAATTAGTCTAACAATTTAAAATAACTCTAAGATGATTTAGTTCAACCATCTGTCTTTTAAGAAACACACATCATAAAAGACATGAAGACATAAAAAGTTTAATGCATGTACAGGGCACTCTGAGTCCCTAAATATGCTCAATAGATTTGGTAAAACCAAAATGAATAGGTCTTGTCCACATTAGATTTTATATAATGAATTTAGGAAGCCATATATTATAGTCAGTATTCATTTCTAAATGTATGTGTTTTACTTAGGTGCTGTGTAATGTTACATTCTTTAAATAAAACTTCTAGACGCTTTTGAATCCGTTTGATTCTTTTATTCCTTCAGTTCTTTCGGGCGTCAGTGTTTATATAACTACTATTGCTCCTCCATATCTGATAAACCAGGTGGATAGTAATTGTAGGTAGTAACCGGGATTATGTGGGGGAAGAGCTCCTCCCCCACAGCCTATTTAAAGGAGACAGATGTCTCCCGCTCTGCTTAGAGCGAGTCGCATTCCGGAAGCTAAAGTGAAGGCGGAGGAAGTGGGGGGGTGCGCTAGTGCGCAGGTGTGCATGTTCCGTAACTATGGATGAGTGAGTGTATGCGGTGGCAGCGTCTCCGGCCCGAATCTGCATGGCTTATTCATGTCTCATTAACCAAAAGCAGCTCCCTTGAACATCCTTGCTCCTGCTGTTATTTTATTACATTCTGTAATTTGGTGTTGCAAACGCCCAAAAGTTTAGCAGTCTGGCGAGTTATTCTCGCTGCACTTTAAAATTGGGCATTCTGTCCTGACTGGGGTTCTAGTATGCCGTTGGGGGCTGATTCTAGCTCACTGGCGTTTAACTCTCGGGGACACCATGAAACAAGGAGATGCCAAATGAAAGGCAAAAGCGACAAAGCTAGTGATGATACTGTTGCGGCGTCTAGCTCCAATGGTTATAGGACTTCGGCAGCTAAAGTTGAGCTCTTTATTTCTATGAAACTATCTTCTCAGGTAAATCTCCCCCCCCCTTCCGTACTCGTCAATGCCGTCTACTGACTTGGGGAAATCGATATCCTATCTCCCTCCTACTGGTAACGAAGGAACGCAAGCCGTTACACTGGCAGCAAGTGAACAATCTTCTTACCACCATCTCAGCCTCCATTGCCACAGTGCCTAAAGCAATGTGCAGTAATTTGGTTCCGGATTCTGTAGAGACTGGCTACCTTGCAGCAGTCAAAAAGAACACCGAAGGGACTAGTTCGAATATCTCTTCTGCAGGGAATGAGACCAAACGGCCTATTGGAGGTAATCTCTTATTTATAAGTAACCCCATGTTGAATGTGTTGTCTGTGCAGGCTAACAGCATCTCAAAGTCCTGCTGCCCACAACGATAGCCAAATGTCTGCAGCTGAAGTTGTTTATAATTGAGACGACATAGCTGATCCTGCATCCCTCAGAGGGACATAGGGAGTGTGTAGGAAAAGGGGTCTAGTGGACAGTGACCTGTTTTAAAAAACATGTACTTGGGGCATTTTCAATCTGAAATTAAGAGTGAGATTACGTTGGGTTTGCTGTTATTGCTACTGCACTAGCAGATTTATCCGCGGTACTAACATCGATACGAAGTCAATTGAGAACTCTCACACTACGGACGACTGCAGCTGAAGCAAGAAAAGAAGCAATCTTGCAGTGGGCTAAGATTAATTAAGGACTTCACTTTGAGCAGTACAAATTCTGCTTCTCTAGATTTATCAACCCACACGCCAGGTTGAGATTCTTTATTCATGGCAAACGATGGATTTCTGACCCACACCACAGTGGAGCAATTCCTGGAGAATCATCAGTAGTCCGCTGTATAATCTATGAACATAGCTTTAAAAGGGGGGGGTGCTGCTCCCCACCCTTCCATGTGATTTCTGATGTATGGTATTGCAGCACTGTAAATTGGAAACTGCTTTTGATTGGGCTTGGGTGCCGCAGTGCTCCCTTCTCAGCCTGATGTGGGGGGGGGGAGGGGGTGCAGAGGACTGTGAAGTATGTCGTTTCAGTATGTGCGCCCACATCTTCCAGCTCAGGACTTGTAGCTTCAGCTTCTCCTACCTGCCTTCGCCCTTCGGGCTGGGAGGTTTGCCTACTCCTACTCTATGCTTGCCTCGCCTAGCTCAGGGCCTAGGAATTTACAGCTTATACGACTTGCCTTCACCCTTCAGGCTGGAAGGTTTGCCTACTTCTACTCTTGCCTGCTCATTACGCTCAGGTCTGGAGTTTCAGCTGTTATGGCCTGCCTTCGCCCATCGGGCTGGAAGGTTCCTATTACCGCTTGCTTCTCTGACCTGCCTTTGCCCATTGGGCTAGGAGGTTTCCTGCTAATTCCTGCTTCTACGACCTGCCTTCGCCCATCGGGCTGGGCAGCCTATCTACCTTTTTGCTTGCTTCTGACTTGCCTTCGCCCTTCGGGCTGGGTGGTTCACCTGCTTGTTCTCCTTCAGCCTCACCCAGCTCGGAACCTGGTGATTCCATTCTACTTGTGCATACCTGCTTCTGCTGCCTCAGACCTGCACTCCCCGATGCTTCACCTTTAGGGCATTAGTTACCATCTCACCTGTGCTCCCCCTACATGCCTCATGACTCCTACTTCTCCGACTCATTGGATAGTCCTCCTTCTCTACCGCCTTCAGATTGCCTCAGTGCTCATTCAGCGGCTTCCAGAGTTGCTGTCCTGGATGTTTTGCCCTGTCGCCTCAGCCGTGGAATTCCAGCTGTTTCTTTCCAGGACTTGGTTAGCGTCTCCTGTGGACTTTCTCCTGCTTGTGCTCTACCAACTTAAGACATGTGGCACTGCTACTTCATTTGATTCCGCCTATTCAGTTTTCTACATCTGGGATTCTTCGGGTCTCGTCTGGTTCTACTACCTTGGACTTTGCTTACCTTCGGTTTGGATGTTTATTTATTCCTCATCCATTTGCCATATATCTGCCTCAGTCTCTTCCAAGTGATCCCTTCCTTCCTTGATCTGGATACGTCGGTCCTCAGCATCATTCCTTCTCTATGTCTGCTTACAGCTACAGTTCTACGATGCTTAAAGATGATTCAAGATGCGTCTCCTGGAAGATCTATGACACATTCATTCTATTAGCTGCCTGATAGGTGTAGCTGCATTCATGTTACCTGCAGCTACTTGCCTTTCATACCTCTGCAGCTGATGATTGCTGTCCATCTCGCTGAAAGACTACCTTCCACGCTCGATATCTGCCAGCAGACATTCCTAGGTCTGGCTGTGCTTCACATACTGGACTCAGCCGCCTCTCTCCTACCTCACCAGCTCTCAGTTCAGCTGCAATTTCTCAGGGGCTGAGTGCCACGTCCTCTTCCTTCTCATCTGGCTTCATGAGTGCACTCCCTGCTCCTACTACCTCTCACTTTGGATTAGCAGTACATCGGATTTGTTTGCTTTTTGGGCTCTCCATATCCTACTATGCAGATGCTTCATACATCGTACCAGTCTCCATTTATCCTCTACAGCTTGCCACTATTCCAGTTCAGCTCTACAGCCGTTGCCTTCATATCAGTTCCTAAGATTATACTTCACTTATCAGGACTGGATTCATCAGTCGGTAGCCTGGCCTCAAGCCTTTTCTATTCCTCGTCTCATACAAGACCTATATTATTAGAATCATGGAAATTGTACTACTTATACTGTCTCGCCTCGTTGTTGTCAAAGCTTGGATGCATATATCTTTGGTCTCAGGTATTGAGTTCGTTAGTCATCAACTTCATCCACCATCATTCAATTCGATGGATTATGCCCTCTATCAACTGAAGTATGGAAGTTGGTTCTTCAATATATTACTCTCCATCATTCCGAATTACACATGGATTCTTGGACTCAACTTTATTAGAAGGAATTACTTTACTGGACACTTACAATTCAGTTTGTTCTTAAACTCCGTTCATATGGATTAAATTCTATAAATTAGAATTCAGAATTTAACTGATTAAATTAGTTTAATTAGGATCTCTCTCCTTTAGTATGCCCAGAAGGACGGGCAGGTCAGTAGTCATGGGTCCTCAGAGGTTTCCCCCCAAGGGGTTTTTTTCCTCTCCTGAGTGCTACTGGTCATACTCTCCGGAGTTGGAGGAGGTGATCATCTATTCTTATCATTAAGTTATGCCGACTTATTCAGCATTAGTTATAGAACAATAATTGATATTTATTCTTTTTTGGGCTCTACAATTCTAATTCAAGCTCCTTCCTGCAGGTGGGATACAGAGTAAAGCCCAAAACCCTCAAATAATATCAAACGACTCTTTCAAACATCCAAGTACCTAAGCATAATACATCCTATACTTTACCCAATAAACATTGTGCTCTATTCTGGCCTCTGTATCCATCAATCATATTCATCATTCAACTATATGTTACATAAGCACTGAGCTATGAACCACACATAATAAATATCCCTTTTTATGCCCACCCCAGTGTGCCCACATTAATAAAAAAAAAATTCCTTGTGAAAGAAGAAAACCGTCCTTCACAGGTTTTGTACCTGTAAAAAGGAAAGCGTCCATCGTTGTGTCGCTGTCCCCTCCCCATCCCAACCCTCCTCTGCACACCACCTCTCTGCACCCCCTCACCCCATACTTACCTCCGGAGGTCGGGCGCTGTCATCTTCTGTGGACCGGGACACGTCTGCACTCTGCAAAGCTGAACCGCAAAATGAAGAATCAAAGGTAAGCCGTATAATGGGAGTCAATGGTGGTGGTGGTGGTGGGGGGGGAGTTTAACCTAGGTTGATATATTGGCCATTTTTTTGAATTTTGGCCTCAAATTTTCAACATGGGGTTCTTTGGACCCCACCTCATGAACACTGGCACTGTCATTTCGTTTCTCACTCCCAAAAGATGATTTTTGTGGTCACGCATGGAATCACCTTTCAGGACTGATTAACAAAACAACAGTGCCACTGTTCATGAGGGGACATCCTAAAAAGCCCGTGTTGCAAATTTGGTGAAAACATTCCAAACAATGACTGTGTTGTGAACGTGAGTTGTGCAGTTTCTATGCACGTTCGCAACTTCGCCAGTTTTTAATATTTTCACTCCACATTTTCAACATTGCCATTTTTTCACACCTCCTTATGAATAGTACAGCTGTCATTTTTCACATCCTTCCCAAAATGTGTTTTTGCACCTGTGGAGCAGAATGGCGCAGTCGCTGTGGGAAATCAACTTTTGGGACAGATTAACACAATCACAGTGTCACTGTTCATGATAGGAGATCCCAAGATGCCTATGTTGAAAATTTGGTGGAAAAATTCCAAAACATGATTGCATTATGGGCGTGCGTTGTGCAGTTTCTATGCAGGCGCTTAACTTCACCCAATTTTCATATTTTCACTCCAGATTTTCAACATTGCCATTTTTGACACCTCCTCATGAACAGTACAGATGTCATTTTTCACATTCTGCCTGAAGTGTATTTCTACACCTGTGGCACTGAATAGCACAGTCACTATGCAAAATCACCTTTCAGGGTTGAGTATTGAAATGATAGTGACACTTAATGAGGTGGGGTCCCAAAAAGCCCATGTTGAAAATTTGGAATGAAAATACCAACAAACGCCCGGGACGTTAGGGTTTCCAAACATAATGTCCCACCCTGTAGAGACTGACAGGCGTTGGGGGTGTGACCTGGATTCATCAGCCATAATGCTCACAGCATTCCACCCCAACCCCCACCCACAGCCATTGGCAGGTATCGAGGTGTGCCTTGGGGTCTTTGGTCTAACGTTCACCCCATTCTCCTATACTGCACCCATCTCAGCTTATTTCCTTAGGAATGGGGTGAGCATAAGGGCCAAAGACCCCAAAGCACACTGTGACACCTGTTGCTGTCTGCAGGGTGGGGTGAGGTGGAATAGCTTAAGTGTTATGGCCGGCGACCCAAAGGCACACCCCTGACGTCTTTCACTCTCTGCGGGGGGTGGGGGGTTGGTGTTAGTTCAATATTTCACTGCCATTCCTATTATGCATCTCTCCAACTCCTGCACTACCAATGCCAAGGCCAGCAAGCCAACATTCAGCATTGACAAATGCTTGTTTAAGTTAAGAGGCTTTCCCATTTTAATCTAAAAAGGTGAAAAAATTAGCAAATGTAACATATATTAAATCATTAAGTATAAATGTAATATAAATATAAATGTGTGGCTTGATATATTAAAAATCCACAAAAAAAGGTAAAACACCACATACAATCCTTAGTAAAATGTATCCTGCCATGTGGTCGCAGACTGCATCTGGAGAGCTCCAAAGCATTGAAGATTTGTAAGTTAGCCCAGTGTCTAACAAAAACAGAGACAAAAAACAAAGAGGGAAAAACTGGAACAGGGTGAACTATTAATATATCCTACGTAGGACTAACTCTGCATTTAACTTTACACAGCAGAGAAGTGTAAAAATTTAGGTTCAAATGTTCCTGAGTACAGTCAAGTCAGTTGATAATGTGTTCTCTTGCAGGTTTTCAAAGCCTGTGTGGGTTTGAAGCCTCTGAAATGCCAGCACATGGGCGTCAGGAAATCAGAAGATCAAAAAACACGTTTCCAGGCTTAATCAGATACTGGTGAAAGAAATTACTCAATTTAATCTCTCAGCCTCTCAAGAACTCTACTTTTTTAATCTGGGATTAATTAGTAGTCAGAACCAAATATATTTTCACAAGTAGCACTATAGCCGCTAATTTAGGGATAATGGTTTTGGCCAGAAATTAAACTGCACTCTAACCACAGGTGTCACCTCTCCTTCGAACAATAAATGTATTCTGGAATGATTAAATTATGTTTTTAACAATGTAATTTGATTAACGTTCAACAATGTTATTTGAGACTTTTATGAAACTCACAAATCAATGCTTACACATACATGAATAGTTATTCATACAAATGAAATAAAATTGAATGTTATATCTCTGTATAACCATATCTATGAAATCGCCTATGTCAAGGTACAATTCTCTTATAAAACCCGATTTCCTTTAAGGGAATTTTTTACCTTTAGCTTCATTCTTTTACTTTTAAAATCTATTCTTTCATTTATCACTGAAATTCCCTTGCTTACACTGTACTTGGTACTTGTTAAGGGTATATGCGTAATAAGATAAAATGTTTAGAACTTGCACAAAAGTACTATATCCTTGGAACATATAAAACCAAAGTCATGGAAGAAAGTTTTCAGAGTGTAGCAAAGTTCAACAAGCATTTGTCAATGCCGAATGTTGATTGCTTATATGTGCTGTTTAGGTATTTGGAAGTGAAAGTTCCATGCCTAAGAACTGTCATGCCCCCCCCCCCCCAGACATCCACTGTGTCTTTCTGTTCAGTATTCACAGAAGAGGCGGAGGGGCAAGGGCCACAGCAGTACAGCAGTTGCAAAGGCTATAGGCCAGTCAGCCTCACTTCAGAAGTGGGGAAGATCATGGAGACATTGGTTAAAGAAAGGATAGTGGGGCATGCAGAAGCCATCGGAGCCCAGGACCATAGGCAACATGGATTCACAATGGGGAGGTCATGTCAGACAAATCTGGTTGATCTCTTTGACTGGGTGGCAAAGGAAGTAAATCAGGGTGGGGCAGTGGACAATGCTTACCTTGAAGTAAGGAAAGGCTTTGACACCGTCTGACATAGAAGGGTGATAAACTAGCTGAGTAGGCTGGGCATGGGGGAAAGGGTGGTAAACTAGGTTAGAAACTGGGTAACAGAAAGGAGGCAGAGAGTGGTGGTAAATGGGGCACAGTCTGGGGAGAGGGGGTGACCAGTGGTGTGCCGCAGGGATTGGTCCTGGGGCCAGTCCTGTTCAGTGTCTTCATTAGTGACATTGCAGAAGGGCTGAAGGGAAAGGTCTGCCTGTTTGCAGATGACACCAAGATCTGTAAGACAGTAGATACCCCAGAGGAGGTGAAGAAAATGAGGAGGGACCTGGGGAAGCTTGAGAAATGGTCTGAGGACTGGCAACTGAAGTTTAATTCAAAAAAGTGCAAAATGATGTACCTGGGATACAGAAACCCTGGGGAAAGGTACAGGATGGGGAGGGGGGAGGTTGCTGACAGTCACAAAGAAGGAAAGGGACCTGGGGGTTGTTATTTCAGATGACCTGAAAATGTCAAAGTGGTAAGGCAGCTGGGAGGGCCAGTGACATGCTGGGGTGCATAGGCAGGGGTATCACCAGCATAAGGAGGGAGGTAGTGATGCCATTATATAAAACCATGGTCAGGCTTCACAAGGAGTACTGTGCGCAGTTCTGGAGGTTGCACCTTCGTTAGGATATTAACAGACTGGAGATGGTCCAGAGAAGGGTGAATAAGATGGTACAGAGTTTGCAACACAAGACTTTAAAATTAAGGGACCTCAATATGTACTGAGTGGAAGAGAGGAGGGAAAGAGGGGATAGGATAGAAACATTGAAGTACCTCAAGGGTATAAATATAACTACTGAGAAGCAGGAGACAGCTGCTATACGCACATGTGCCAACTTCTGTGTGATATTCTTTTGTTCTTCTAAATCAGTAACCTCCAGTATTTCAGTAACCACATGACCACACTGCCTTCTGTAGGCAGTTTTATGCTGGTTGATGCCTGGTGTCAGATGGCAGACAGAGGACTCACCAGATTGTGTTGCCATTTGAACAACTTCACAGAGTGTTCTTTTACTGGTAAGCATTTTGGATAGCTGGTGAAGGTCTCACAATTTGTATTATGATTGTATCTCCTTATGTCTGTTCCCCTTTGGTCCCCCCATCCCCACACCCCAACAGTCATCAGTGGCCACAGCTGCAGCCTTCTTCTTGCCAAAATGGTGGGTAAGAAACATAGAAACATAGAATTTGATGGCACATAAGGACTGCTTGGCCCATCTAGTCTGCCCATTTCCCTACCTGATAGATAAGCTGCAGATTCTAGTTAAACAGCTTACTTCCACCTACCCCCCAGTAGAACTGCCTAATGTCTGTCCATGAGCAGCTGCCTTCAGAGTCTGTGAAGTCTGACGTCTTTCAGTGCCATATATTGGTCATCTTCCAACACAGGAGAGGCACTGCCAACTGAAAAGTAACTCAGAACAAGCAGGTTTCAAAGTGGGGAAGAAATGGAGTGAGCAAGAATGAAGTACTCATTCAGATGCAGTGTCGATTTTATGATCAGCATACTGGTGTGGACACTGCAAATTGAATCTCAGCTCTTTAAGCAGCCTTATGAAGAGTAAAGGCTTCTCAAAGAACTGGGGTTGTGTTTATTGTACTGTAAGTGGGCTGCATCTAATTCAGTAATTTACTGTACCTTACATCTGGATGTATGGTAGGGCCAACTTTAAATAAACACTGCGCCTGAATTAACACATGATGCCACAGAAACATAGAATTTGTCAGCAGAATAGGACTGCTCAGCTCATCCAGTCTGCCCAGGTGTTCTCTACCTACTTGTAACTCCTGCCTGTATACGTTACTGCATGTCTTATTCTGCCGGCGTCCATCAGGACCTCCTTGTGAATGAGCTTGCTTAATGGATTTTTCCTGCAATGAACTTGAACCTACTCCACTTCCATAGCCCTATTGATCTCCGTTGACCCCTCCTTCCCTTTTTCTAATATACCCTATGTTTATCCCATGCATGCTTCATGCCCCCTACCATTTTAGGTTCCACCACTTCTCCTGGCAGTCTGTTTAAGGCGTCTACCACCCTTTCAGTAAAGAAATATTTCTTCACATCTATCCTGAAAGCCCCCCCAGCTTCATTGTATGTCCCTTGGTTTGGGTGCTCATCCTCATTTGAAGGAAACTCCTCAACTGTACCCTCTTTACCCCTGTGAGGTACTTTGTAGGTCTTGATCATGTCACCTCTCGCCCTCCTCTCTTCCAGAGTGTACATGTTGAGATTCTTCAGCCTTTCCTTGTAGGGATTCCTGTGAAAATTCTGAACCATTTTAGTTGCCCTCCACTGTAAAACCTCCACCTTATGTCCTTTCTGAAGTGTGGACTCTAAAACTGGACACAGTACTGCAGCTGGGGGTATACCACGGAGTGAGACAGTGGCAGCACAACATCCCTCCTCCTCCTACTGGAGATGCCACTCCTTATGCACCCCAGAATCCAATTTGCCCTGCCCATAGCCTTATGACACTGTACTGCCATCTTGAGGTCCTCTGATATAATAACCTCAAGGACCCTTTCATGTCTAGTGAGTATCAGTACCTTCCCCCATCCTATACCCAGCATCAGGGTTCCTATGCCCTAGGTACATGATTTTACACTTGTTGGCATTGAACCCCAAGTACGTAAAAGAAAATGGAATTGATTTGAATGAATTGCAGGCCTTTAAGCAGCTTTTCGGAGTGTGTATATGTGTGTGTGTGTGTGGGGGCTCTGCTACTATAAGTATTTGCTTTTGATTTGGTATAATGTGTGAACAGACTAACCCTGCTCCCCACTCTGTGTGCTATATCAGAAATAAAGAGCCCAAATAGTATTGGGCCAAGCACTGAGCCCTGTGGCACCCCGCTTGTCACTGCTCTGGGTGCTGAGAGCTATCCCACCACCACCACCACCACCCTCTGCACCGTCCCCTGTAACCAGTTCTCTATCCATTGAGTCAGACCACCTTCCACCCGTACCCCTCCTTCTCCTCACTCTTCTCCTCCTTGGCCTGTGTCCGTGCTCCCGGTAGTCCGCACCCTTTCTCCTCCTTATTCTTACCGGGTGGTGGTGCCTTCTGTATTACACTCAGACCACTCTGCCTGCCCCCTTCCAGGGTTACTACACCTCCGCCTTTGCCTATATCTAGGGTAGTGAGCTCATCAGGCTCCCCTGTCCGGACCGATCTACCAATCTCAGTCTTTTGACCACCCCCTCCCCATTTGTTTAAATCCACCTTAGTAGAGATATACCCCTCTAATCCTGGCTTTTTTATATATTTTTTTACATATTTTTCTCACAGGGCTATGGTCGGCTTGGTCATCCAGATCGACCGACCCCCCCTAGCCCTGCCCCCGACATCAGGCCTACCTGCTGACCTCCATGGATTACCCCCATGCTGGAGTGGTGAGGAGCTTCCCAGGTCGACCCACCGGAGCAGGATTCGGTTGAGGAGGCGCCATTCAGGGCGGGCTGGGGGTGGTCGGAAGCTCATGCTGATTGACCGTAGCCCATTTTCCACTTTTCTTCCCTTTGTGGAGTGCGGGCATGCAATGACGCTTAGGCACAGCGTGCCAACGTCTGTCACCCTTTACTACACCACTGTAGTAGCATCCGTGGTCGTCACCAGGGGCCGCTACAGAGTGGTGGGTCCCTGGATCCCGCCCCGGGATAGGAGATCAGTCCTCCGGATGCTCAATCCTGTCCCTCCCTTGCCAATCCCTGGTGGCCTGGGCTTGGGTCTGAACACGGGTCACCAGCGTGGCGCGAGGTGTGGCATCCAGCATCTCAACCCTCAGTGCCAGTGGCCCGGCAGCAATGCTGCCTTCAATACTCCCCTTCCCTTCCTGCTCCAGTGTACCCTGTCCCCCGTGTACAAGTCACTATTCCCCCCAGACCCTACCCTAGTTAGTCACTAACCCATAATGTTTCGTGTGGCACCAATTCCTTAGCCACTTGAACTCCTCAAGCCTACCCTTCCTCCCCATGCTTGCACATGGTACCGGCAGTATCTCCAAGAATACCACCAACTTCCCCACCTCCTCACACTATCTGCCCAAGTACTCAGACCTCCCACTCACTACTTCCACAGTGTCCCCCACCAAGTCGTTTGTACCCACATGCAACAGTAAAAGAGGTTTCTTCCTCCTCCTTGCTGCACGCTTGAGCAGTGCCTGCTCTGCCCCCCTGCAGTCAACCCAGGATAGCTTCAACTCAAATATGCCTGTGCCTTCTCCCTTTCCACCCCAACTCACCCATTTCAGTATAGAATCCCCCAGGACAAGTACCACCCTGCCCCTTACCCCCTTTCCCTTCTAATGGCCCTTCCACCACCCCAGTATTCATTCTTCCCTGTCCCTTACCCCCACCAACTGCACCCTCTGTGACTTCTGTATCTGTACCCCCTACCTCCGCCTCACCCCTTTTCTCTGCCTTATTCCTCCCATCCCCTTGAACCCCTTCCCAGCCTGACTACTTCCTACTGGGCTTCCCATGTTGACCTCCCCTCCTCCCCTGCTGATTTCCAACCTCTCTCCTATCCCCGCTGTTGTAGATTTAGAGCCCCCATTCCCTTCTACCCCGATAGTGATGCCCCTCCCATCCTTCCCCCTTCCTGTAGCCTTCTCTCCTCGGTCACCCTCCTTCTTCCTTACTAGCCCCTTCTACCCGCTTGTCCTCGCTATCTCTTCCCCACCTGTTGCCACCCCTCATGCCCGCTTGTCCTCCCCTTAGTATGTTTCTGCCCCTCTCTGTCTGATAGCAGAGTTTCAATCTATTCCTAGTCGATACCTGTCCTACATCTCTTCCCCTATCAGTTCCTCCTTAGTTGTTCCTCCTGTGCCACCCGGTCCCTCCCTACCTGCAGTCATCTGCTCTCTCCCTGGTACTCCTCATGGTCTCTTCCTCCCCATCTGGAGGACCCCCACCCTCACCCAGGCACCCTTCCTTCTCTCTCTTTTCTGCTAGAGCCTCTGATACTGGGGTCGGTTTCAGTCCCTAGTTATTCTTCCTCTGTCCCCTTTGCCATCCCCTATTGCCCCCTCAGGATGCCTAACATACTCATCTGCCCTGCCACTTAGACTCCTCCCCAACCTCCACAGTTCCTCCCTCAAACTAGCCAGTCATCTACAGACCATACACCCCCCCCATCCTCCAAGCCTAGTCCAGGATCATGGCAGACCCACACCCTGTACACCCCTTTACCCTTCCAAAGATGCCCGCCCTATTGACATGTGGCACCTTCCCCATTTTGGCCCCCATCTTATGTTATGGGCTCTTACTCCCAGGTTCTGTACCCCACTACAACTGTTAGGCCCCTATTTACTCAAATTCCTGTCCCCCCCACAGTAGTCCCCCTACTGACCCCTTGCCGACCGGGGTAATTCAGTCTCAAATCTCATCCGTTAGATACTGTATTACCGTAGCAATCCTAAAGCCTCCTTGTCCATTTTTCACCCCTCAGCTACTATACCTTTTGTTCTCGGCTCTCATATAGTTTCACTTAGCCCAGTTAGAAATCCTATTGCACTCCAAGAATTACTCAGCTCAGTTAGAGAAATAAACAGAACAAATAAATATGTATTATTACAGCAATCATAACAGTATAGCTCAATACTTAGGTCAGTTAGAGAAAGAAACAGAACAACTAAATCTGTATTATTACAGCAATCCTAAAGTATCCAATCATTGCTTTGTCTCCACTCTAGAGACCCTGTTGTAATATAGGACCACAGAGGACCATGGGCGGGAGGGTGGGCAACTGCAAAGTCGGCAGAATTCCATTGAGCTCGCTCACTCCCCCTCTCTCACTGGCTCATTCTATTTCTCCTGGTGCTGCAGGCTGCCCTTTGTACTGGGCTCCTGCCTCTGTTGGTGCCTTTTTGTGCCCACAAAGAAATCTGCAGCAGTCCTGACAGGAACTCCGCTGAGCTCACTTACCCCCCACTCGGGCTGCTCTGTTTCTCCTGGCGCTGCAGGCTGCACTTTTGTTCACTGGGCTCCTGCCCATGCTAGTGCCTTTTCTACCCACAAAGAAATCTGCAGCAGTCCTGACAGAGCTCAGTTGAGCTCGGTCACTCCCCCTCTCTCACTCGCTCGATCCTAATCTGTCCCAAACACTGATTTCTGAAAGTGACTGCACTATTCTGCACCGGAAGTGCAAAAACATATTTTGGCCAGGATGTGAAAATTGACAGCTGTACTGTTCATAAGGAGGTGCGTAAAAATGGCAATGTTGAAAATCTGGAGTGAAAATATTGCAAATTGGCGAGAGTTACGAGCATGCATGTAGCAACTGTGCAACGCGACGCTCATAAAATAGTCATTTTTGGATTTTCCCCACCAAATTTGCAACATAGACTTTTTGAGAGCCCACCTCATGAACACTGGCAGTGTTGTTTCATTACTCAGTCCTGAAAGATGATTCCACGCAGTGACCGCAAAATCACCTTTCGGGCCAATTAATGCCATGACAGTGGCTGAATTCATGAGGAGGGGGCCCAGTAACCCCATGTTGAATATTTGGTGCCAAAATTCCAAACAATGCCTGAGATATGCAAAAAAGTTGAAAAGGCCCTATTTATGCCATTATACAGCTTACTGGCATTTCCTCATTTCGCGGTCGGCTTTGAAGAGTGCAGACGTGTTCCCAGACCACCAAAGATAGTCGCACCAGACTCTGGAGGTAAGTATGGGGTGGGGGAGTGGGGAGGCAGGGTGCGCAGTGGGTGGGCGTGGGTTGTGGGAGGGGGCAGGGAGACCGCGAGGGACCTTTTTCTTTTTTACAGGTTTAAAAAAACCAAAAACATTGTGGGACGGTTTTTTCTTTACAGGGGCATTGGGCACACTGGGGTGGGCTCCCAGAGTGCCACCTGAATGTTTGGGGAGGCTGTAGCTGACGAGGGATTGGGCACCCCCTTTGGCACAAATGGAGTGCTGGGGGCAAGAGCCAAGGGGGATTGGGCACCCCTCGGCATAAACCGAACGTTTTGGTGGGGGGGACCATTATGCCGATGGGGAGTGGGCTTCTGTGTCGGCAACCTGAACTCATGCGAAGACTGAAGCCGATGGGGACTGGGGGCCCCCATCAGCAAACAAGCACTGTTGTGGGGGGGGCACATGCTGCTGAGGGGGATTGGGCACCCCCTCAGCACTGGGGGCTCAGTCATATTGTTTGTGAACACAGTGGCAAGCCGCCACCATGTTCACAAACAGTATTACAGTACCAATGTTCCACCCAGCAATGACGGGTCACTCCCTCATTGCAGCGGAATGGCTGATGCTGCAATGACGAGGCAGCCCCTGATTGCAGCAGCTGAAACGTTTCAAGGTTGTGGCATGCTGGCTGAACTAGTGCCAGAAGCAGTGTGCCACCCCATCGGGGAAAGCGGGCCAAGCCTCAAAAGGCAGTGGGGGCATTGGCCACAAGAGTGCTGCGTCTCCACAACCTGCTTCTGCAACAAGCTACCGCAATATATTTCTTGCGCATGCGCACAATTAATGTAAAAAAGCACTACAAGAGTACTGCTAGAATGTATATATACTAAACTAGAGCTGTAGAGCTGTGAGAAGCAGCAGAGGTTTTCTCTAGATCATACACAAATGCTGCTGCAAGTGATTCAGGTTTGTAGTTCGCTCAAAGAGTGTCTTTAAAATATTCCTGACTCCTTTTTGGCGTCTGGGGTAAGTGCAGCTGCCACTTTCACAAGTCTTTCACGCAGGGTTTACTGTTACGGATCCCTTCTGAGGCTCCTGCCACCGCAGACTCCAAGCAGGAGAGGGCTGAAGCAGAGATGCTGTGTTTAGGCAAAACACAAGTGACACAAGTTGGCCTGGAAAGACTGAACAGGGTTTAGAGCCCTCAGTTCAGAAACAAATTTCCAAGAAAATTAGTTAGCCAGCGGGCCGAGGCAATAATGGCATACCTTCCATAAACCAAAAAGCACTGTGCTCAGCCCAGGCTGCTCCCATTGCTTCTATGCAGCAAATGTAGCATGCAGTCACATAGCAACTCCCACAATCCTCACAGACCCCAAAAGAATGGATCAGTAGAGCCTTCAGTTCATCACACTGCCAGAGGAAGGCTATCCAGTTTCCATTATTTCCTGCTTGCCACTTTTTTTTTGTCTGTGATGACTGGCAGAAACACAGTTGGAAAATGCAGCAGCTGTGTTCAGGATGGCAGAGCAGGTGAGTTGAAAATGGAAGTAACAGTGTTGTTCTTTAGAAATGTGGATGGCAGAAACTGAAGCACAAGTAACAATCAGAATTATGGCAGAGCGAGTGGCTGAGGCGAGTGGCAGAAGATGCGCTGTCCACCCCACCCCCAATTTGATTTCATTGTTCCACCCCCAGCTGCAGTTCCAGTTTCAATTTTATTTAAATTGCCCCTGTATGGTTAGCGAGCTTGTTTCCACACATAACGTTTAAAGATCAGGTACCTACTGTCAGACACCCAGCTCCCCTCAAACATATATAATAGTAGATCTGCTCTACTGTTGAGGGGCATTAAAAATTCTATGCGCTTCCCTCTGGTTAAAAAGTTATAACACCCCAAATTTGCACCCCTATAAAAACAAAGCCTTGTCTGACACGCCTCCTTTTGTGACATCAGAAAATGAAGGCTGCTTGTGTGTGCTCCGTAGATCTATATTGGTGCCACTTGTCAATGACGTCTAGTACTATTTAGAGTTGCCACTTGGAACAGTGAAAGTGACCGCTCCAGTAAACAGGGACTGTTACTCCAGCAGCTGCTTTGATTTGTCTACATGGCACCTCTAAATAGTACTAAACGCCATAGACATATCGCTTACATACAGGTTAATGACCTGCACCCTCAGTATTCATTTTCTGACATCACAAAAGGAGGCGTGTCAGACAAGGCTTTGTTTTTATGGGGGTGCACATTTGGGGTGCTATAACTTTTTAACCAGAGGGAAGTGAATATAATTTTTAATGCCCCTGAACAGTAGAGCAGATCTACTATTGTATATGTTTGAGGGGAGCTGGGTGTCTGACAGTAGGTACCTGCTCTTTAAAAGGTGATCAGACATGTACTGTGCTCAGTCGGTTGGCATCAGTTTTAAATCAGAGCGAGAGAGACTGCGATATACAATCAACTGCTAGTGCAGGAGCCAAAGCAGTGAATCAGAGGCAGCCCCATCCTTAGTGTAAGACATTCATAACATATAACTGTGAAGCGGTCAGATCAATGAAAAAACGGAACCGGCCATTGTAAACTTAGCATAAGTGTCACTCTAGTGCTAAGGAAAGCATGCAATCTCAACGTGTTGTTTAGTGACAAATATAAAATTAAATAATGATTTGGGTTCCAGTACAGAGGTAACTTTTAAACAGCGCAGGCATACTTTGATTTTGCAAGTTCTCCAGAATATAGTTTTGTTGTGGGGTGTGGGGGTGGGAGGGCAACTCTTCCCTCGCTAAGTGAACATGAAAAAATGACTGCTGGTAATTTATTCTGTGAGGCACAGTCAGGCAGGCTGGCACAGGGACTAACATAATACTGGAGCTGAGGTGCATTTGTGGGCAGCTCACTTGGTCACTCTGGCAGGGGAAAGTCAGTTTCCTAAGTGACAGGAAAAAAATAGTAACATTTTGAAATGGAACGTTCTGTGGGCACACTGATCTTAGAACATAATCAGGCAGACACTGGACTCATTATTTCTCCATGTCTGTTGCCTGATACAGGACCAGCTGGTAAGTGGTCTTAGCCAATCAGAATGGAGATTTCTCCCTACCTATTTTCTAATGCTTTCTACGTCACATCTATTTTAATTGTATTGACTAGTACTGTATTAATTGTATTGATTTGCTTCTCTTGTGCTGAGTCATTGATCAGAAGGGCACAGTTTATATTTTGTACTTTTTTCTTTTTGTAACTTTTGATCCTTTCTATCACAAAACCACCTAAACATCTGTTGTACAAATCAAATATGTCATGGGTGAGAGTGAGACTGTAGAAAAATCTTCATTTGCCGTACTTGACATTCTCTGACCTCACATATGGCTTTCACACTTGTGAGGTCAGAAGGTCAAGTATAGCTCGTGAATATATTTCTACTATTTCACTCTCACCCATGTCATATCCCAAACATATGCATACATATATGTGTGTATATATATATATATATATTTATATATATATATATACACACAGTACAGTACTTCAAAGAGGATATGCATGGTCGTGGGGGGGAAGGGCAAGGTCTCTTGATGTTGCAAGTTTTGTGATGGCCTGATGTCTGGACTCCAAGATCTGGATAGAGCAAAAAGTGGACAAATTTGGGGGAGGGTCATCTGTTTTTTTTTTCTTTCACGTATAGCCCAGACATTTTGGAATTTCATTCTGAAATTTTCAGGGTCGAAGGAGCTTGCCCTAGAAAGGGGCCTTTTGTTGGTTTGGTGAAAAAATATAGATCCGTTCCCAAGTTATAAGGATTTTAAATTTTGGTTCTGAGCATGCTCAGTGGGTCTCTCGTTTATAGGTCTCATACAAAAGAAGAATTTGGACTTAGTTTTTATCTCACTAACGAAGATTGCTGAAAGTCTTCTTTCATGAGAAAAAAATCTTCTTTCATATGGCAGCCATTTTTTTTTTCAGCAAAAAAAAAGTTGAAAATTCCAAAAAAGTATGCTCTGGAGGAAAACAAAGACATAAATCTAACAAAATGCACCCATTTGATTAGATTCTGGTGTTTATTTTTTTATAAAGACCTCAAAATATGGTTTTCGAACATCCCTAAAATCCTAAGTGGAAGGCTGAGCTAGGGGACCTGATTCTTCTTTCATGAGCCAAACTTCTTTTGTGAGTCTCACAAAAGGAGAAATCTCGGCTCACAAAAGAAGAGTGTGGGACTTAGTTTTTTTCATAGTTCTTTCAGAGCCAAACTTTTTTTTCCATGAATAGTGAAAGAACAAACGAAATAAAAAGGTCAGCTCATGAAAGAAAAGGGTGGGACTTAGGTTTTTTTCACAGTTCTTTTGTGAGATTATAAAAAAAGAACCATTGTTCTTTCATGCGATCTCATGAATGAACTGTCCATGAGCAGGACTCTCTTGAACTGTGAAGCCAGCTTCACTGGAATGAGCTTCCGACCCCCTGCGTTGTCTCTGTGTCACTGGGGTGCCAACCACTTTTTTTCTTCTCCCGTCCACTCCAGCTTGCCCGATTCTTTCCCAATGTTTTTTTTTTTAAATAATAAGTGGACTTGGGTGCCCACCCCCAGTACTGCTTCCCTTGCCCCCCACCTTCAGGTTGCCCACTCCCTTTCCCTTAATATACATTGTGGCACCGGGGTGCTCACCCCCAGTACTGCTGAAGATCATTCCAACACTGGGTGCTTAATCCCTAGTGTTGGTTTGTGTCCCCCTAAAATAAAGAAAACCATCCCTCGTTGATCTTTTTTTAATTTTAGTGTAAGCTGAAAAAAAGAAAATGGTTCTTCAGCGTTTTGACCCCCCCAAGCCTCCACCCACCCCACCCCCAGCCTCACTCAGCACCCTCAGCCCCACACACCCTAACTCGTCTGAACCTGTCCCACGACATAGATCCACTCTCTGATCGGACACATATGTTGTTGCTGGAACTGTCAACTGCAATATGAGAAATAAGGTACAGTAAGTCTGATTTAATATATTTCAGTGGGGTTTGAACTTTTATTCATAACTTTGTAATTTTTTACACCAAATTTTCAACATGGTCTTTTTGGGATCCTACCTCATGAACAAGGGCAGTGAAATTATTCAAATCCACCACGAAAGGTGATTTTGCAGTTGCTGTGTGAAATCACCTTTTGAGGGATTTAAACATTTTCTCCACCCTTGCTCAAGAGGTGAGATCATAAGAAGGCACTGCAGAAAATATGGGGTAAAAATATTAAAAAACAACAAAGTTGTTTTCATACATCGAACTTTTTCAGTACATGCTCATAACTTTGGTAATTTTCAATATTTTGACCCCACATTTTCAGCCCAGTCATTTTTTCACACCACCTCATGAACGTGACAGTTGTCATTTTTCAAATCCTGGATGAAACGTGTTTTGGCACTTGTGGTGCAAAACAGTGTTTCAGTCGGGTATTGAGAATTTTCACCTATCAGGCTCATGAGGTAAGGTCATAAGAAGGCTATGTTGAAAATTTGGGGTCAAAACATTAAAACACAACAACGTTATGAGCATACGTTGATGTTTTTATATGCTTGCTTATAAGTTTGGCAGTTTTCAATATTTTGACCCCAAGGATCTGAATCCGGGGCAAAAGATGGACTGGGTAAACTGGTAAGCCATTGTTACTATAAGTGACTGGCACTGACTCTGACCCCCAAGGATGCAAAGGGTGGGCCACCTTGGTAACCATATACTTTAGTTCATGTGGGTGTCCAGGAAGGGTATACCCCTTCATTTGTGCTCTGTCGCAGGCACCAGTTCTGTGCCTAAGAGGGCTGGGTACCCCCCCCCCGGTGTTCTTAACCTGTTCACAGCCATGAGGAGATCGCAACTGGAACTGTATCCTGGGATGTGTCACTGGTGTAATGGGGATACGTGTTACTGATGCTTACTGAAGATATGAGCAGGAGTGTAATGGAGCTGAACTGTAACTACAGTAGATTGAAAAAGTAAATGAAGTTCGCTCAAACTGAACCTGCAACTGACTGGCTGGGAACATGTACAGAACTGTAATTGTGTCAAATTATGATGACTGCTGATTTAATCTAGGCCTAAAATGGAAGCTGTAGGTTGGGGCTCGGTCCACAAGCTTTCCGCAACCTCATGTTGTGGGTGCCAGTCTGTAAATGAATGTTTGGCATTTTGAAAAGAAGTTAAGTCTGAAGTGTCCTGCCCTGTGTCCCGTGTGATTACTGAAAGGGCTCAGTGTTTGACAGTGCAACGGCAACTGCTAAGGCAAATAGAAATGAAGTTTCTGGGAGATGCAGTTTAAACCAGTAAGGCCTACCCCAAGTTGCCATGCAGGCTACAGATCCACATACAATGTAATACAAAGCAAAATCTGTTTTTTGACTAACCAAGGTGGTTCCGTTAACCCCTGGAGCCAATGTGAGGAAGAATGGAATGGAAAGAAACATAGCATGAGCACAGAGAGGGAAGAAGGGGAGAGGGGTGACGTGACGGAGACCTTCAAGATCCTGAAAGGAATGAACAAGGTAAAACTGCGAGGAACTCTTTAGCAGGAACGGCAGGTTGAAAACAAGGGACATAGATGTAAGTTGATTGGGGGCAGGGATTCAGGAGGGATGTGAGAAAGTGTTACTTTATGGAGAGAACGGATGAGCCATGAAATAGTCTGCTGGCTGAGGTGGTGGGTACCAAAACCATTAATGATTTCAGGCATGGCTGGGACAGAGTAAAGGACTTAGCAGTTACTCAGGAGGGTAGCAGTAAGGCAGGGAGTGAGGGGGGAGATCAAACAGGGTGAAAATCCCATCTAGAAAATATGTCATGGGGTAGAGTATGGTAAAACTGAGCAGACTGGATGGACTTTTTCTGCTAACATTGTCTATGTTTTTGTGTAAGCACGCGAAGCTCCAGACAACAAAACGGAGGGCTTGTTATCAGGACTGGTGCCACTGAATCACAAGACAGATGGAGTGAAAAGTAAGTGGTCTCCCCTAAAGAGGCAAAGGTAGCATGGCCAAGCATATCCTACTAAGCTGCGCAAAGACTTGGGGAAACTCCAAATTCAGTACTGTAAAATACACGGGGGATGGCTTCCAGTGATGAGTTCTATCCAAAATACTCCTAGACATAGGTCATCCCTGAGGGCATTGCCTGCCCCTTCTCTCCACCAGAGGGTAAGGTGGTGGTGATGGCATGTGATGGGGGTTGTGTTACATCATTATACACATGAGGACATCACAGATCCTGTTATACACAGTTGTGATGTCAGAGGAGGCAGTATAGCCCAGTGGTTTAAGACTCTGAGCTGCACACCTGGAGACCTGGGTTTGAATCCCATAGCCCCCACTTGCATACTGTGTGACCCTAAGCAAATCACTTAATTTCCTAATGCTCCCAGGTCACACCTGTAAACAAGCTTTCAGCTTAGTGTGTCTCTCCTGGTAAAAAGAAATAAATCAAAATCTACCCGTGTATAGTGGGATTTTTGTAATGTTGAAAAAAGTCTATTAGCATTTTCTTTTTCTCCTCTGCCCCACCTCGTCCTGTCCCATTCCCCTACACATTCAACATGAAGTGCAGCCTAACAACTTTCCCTACCCAGTTGTGCTTCCCAGACCCACTGTGATCTGTAAATTAGATTTTGTAACTGTTTGTTTATTTTTTAAACATTGAAAAAACAAAACAGTTATTATATCAAATGTAACATGAAGGGCAGCAGTGTCAATTTTCACCTTCATTTGTGATGACCTTGCAAACCACTTGAGATTTATTCTCACAGTGTATGAGGTCATCACAAACCTCGGGTGTGTAAAAATACATCATCGTGCTGGCCCAGTGGCGCTGAGGGTTGAGGTGCTGGACATCACACCTCGCTCCACGCCGGTGACCCGGGTTCGGGAGCAGACTCAGGTCACTGGTGGGTCGGCCGGGGGGAGATAGGTTGGAGCATCCCATGACACCTCGCCTACTCTGGGGGAAGGTTGAGGCCACAGCCCGCATACTTGCCTGACTCTGAGCGGAGGCTCAGAGTACTGTAGGCTCCTAAGGGTAGGGGATGGGCGGCCGCTATACAGTGTGACGTCGGTGCCTTGTGCCTTGATGTCAGGGGTCTCGCGCTGTTGGGGAGGGAGAAAGAGGAAAAATAGCCTGCCATCGCCAGGAAGACGGAGCTCTGGAGACGTGCCCTCAATGTGCCTTCACCCGCCCGACGGCCGCGGACCGAGGAAACACAAGGTATGAGGTAAAAAGGGGCTCTGCCCCATCCCCGCACGGGGGTAAATCGTAGTGCCATGAGGTTCAGGTAGGGTGGATGGCAGAGGGATGTATGCCTAGGGGCTCCCGATGGGTCAGAGATGGCAGGCTGGGACAAGTGGAATAAACAGAGATTCCAAAAAAAAAGACATCATTATACACAGCCCCCTAAACATTATTCTATATATACTTTTTTCTTTGTTTTATCTTTACCTATTACCTTTTTCTTTATTATTAAGGATATTTATATGGAAATAGGATCCTTTTCCTTTGGACTTCATCTGCTTCCATTGCTTGTGATAATGTAATAACTGTTTCCATGACAACCAACTGCGATTCATAAACAGAGGGTTATGACATCACGCAGTGACACTCAAGCAGAAGGAGCAGAGACACAATAATCCAACAGTCAATAGCTTCTAAAGCATGCAAGATAAATACAGACAATATGTGAAACAGAAGCAGAATATTGTGCAAATATTATGCTTTGTAACGTCTTCCCAGAGTTGCCACAGACTCTCTCAGAACCTTATTAATGGCATTAACTTCAGGAACCGAAAGGTAAACATCCCATATATTTCTGTCACATCTTCACTATGGTAGCAGGCAAAATCATAACATGCAGTTTAATGTCCACCATCCCAACCATATGAAATTGGATAGTTATGTAAACAAGTAAAAGAAATGGAAGGGATCTCTACCGTTCTAAGGGCTCCAGAGGAATAAGCAGAGCTCCATATGGTGACCCTCCTTGACATTTCCCAAACGTCGGGAAGGAACAGCCATCATAACAAACACGATCTAGTTAGAGAGAAACAGGACATCAAAAGAATACAATTCTGAAATCGTAAATATATAAAGAAGGGGCATGAATTGACACAAAAGAGACCTAGGGAGATGGCTCTAAATCATGAATTGGTGCCAAAAACAATACATAAGCTAGTTTTACTGTTTTAAACATCCTTTTTAAATAATTGATCAGTTTTCACAGTACATTATATATGTTTGAAATCCCATGCATATATGCAGGAAGCATTAACCTGTTATATAAAAGTCATGCATTTTATCTTCGTCGAGGATATCTCCTTCATAGAGCCCACACGCTGAATTGTAAATCACTAGTGTTAGGACTCCCACGAGAGGCTTTTCAGACCTGGGGTTGTCCATATTGCTAAGTGGCTGACATATCAATGTACAAATAAGTGGCACTTGTGTAATGCGGGTAGGCCCCATGAACTTCAGTTCTTTTTTTTCAGTCTTTTGCTCCTCAAGTACCCTCCTCCTTGATGGCACTACCTAACTGATCATCTACTTTATCCTGAATGCAAGCAGTCAACACTTGCCCAGGACCAGTACAGTGGAAGGTGGAGTGCCAGGTCTACATGAGACTGGGGGGTGCTGGCGCTGTGGTTTGTGCCTCCAGTTTTCTCCCCTGGGGCATCAGTCTTGCAGTGACATACATGCTAAGCCTTATTTATTATTCATGAGCCTAGCGAAGCTATGGATTGGCTACAGGATCGGTCAATAACATCTTAGAAATTACCAATCCAGCTCCCAATTTGATCAGTTGGGGATGGCCTTCTAGTGATTCCTAGGGCTAAGTTGAAGAACTCGGGTGACAGGGCCTTTGAGGTAGCGGGCCCATCCCTCTGGAATTCTTTGCCCAGGACCGTGAAGGAGTACCCCTCAGCTGATGCATTTAAGTATTTATTTCAACAGGCATTTGGAGAGGTCTTGAAATGCATTTTGCAGCACATTATAAAGTTTTATTGTGTTTTATGCTGTTTTAGTGGAGTAAGGAAGTTATCTTTGTTATTTATTTGAGATTGGTGTGATTATTCTGATTATGTTCACCTATTTTAGTGTAGTGGCACCCTGGGTCTTCAGGGAAGGGCACCAGATATAAATAAAGATGACTACTATTACTACTACATGCTCATGCCACACTGATAATGCCTAAATGTGAGTAAAAAAACGCAAAAACAAAAGTTGTTATTGAGATTAAATTAATAACAGTAACAGCCTTGAAGCCAGTCATTTCCTTGGATTAACAACCAGCTGGACAGAGTTGGCTCTCCACTGCACCTTGTGCCACCCACCCCCCCACTAGTTGTTACTCCCTAGAAAAAGACTGGCTTCTCAGCCATTATTCCTTCAGCATTCACTATGATGGTGTCTGCTGGCATCCCTCCCACCTGTTGGCCCTGGCAGTGCTACCACTTAGCTTGCAGGGGCTCTCACCCTCCTCGATGGAGGAGTGCCATCTATGGAATGCTCAGCCTTCCTTCCCCAGGCTGACTCCCAGTGACCTGAGCTTGTTCTTGAACTTTAATAACCTGCATCACGAATGGTAACGCAACTACTGTGACAACGGGCTGGCGATGTTGGTTCTTTTTTACCCAACATAAAGTAAATGCGAGAGTCTGTGAAGATTCTACTTTCAGTGTCCTTCTTCTTCATCATAGTTATTTTACTGCCCATTTTTGGACTTTTGCTTTTGGGTAAGCAACATTTCTCCTCTGGGCTTGTCGATACCATGCACTAGTTATTATCGACGGTTAATGCTATAGGACCCACGGCTAGCCAACAAAAGGATGCTTATTTTTGTCATCTGTGTGGCAAAAAGATCACTCATACCAATGCCCAGGACCAATGCCTTGAGTGCCTGGGCACCAATCAGGATGTGAATATGTTGTCAGATCTGCAAAGCCTTTATGAAGGTTGCAGGGGAAGGTGTTGGTGGCAATTTTCTTCAAGAGCATGTTGAAGGATTGGCATGCAATTTCTGGTAAGATGTCCTCATCTACGGTTTCGACTTCTGGTAAGTGATCTTCCACAAGAGAGAGTTGTGATCCAGTAAAAAAACTGCCATTGCAACTTCAATCCTTAAAGCAGAAGCATGACGGTATTGTGGAAGCGAACTTGGTTTTGAGGTGCAGGTGTTATTGGAATTATCGGTTCAAATGTTTGGACCTATAACTTTGGAATAGAGTCGGAATAAAGATGTGGGACTGGATTTTTTAAAGCCCTGAGATGGCTACAAGATATGCAAAGATATGGCACACGGGGCTTGCAGCAATGTAAAGAGATTTTTCTATCCCTTGTGGCAACTGACACAAGCTAGACCATCTTTTTGTGTTGTAGCTTGCGTCAGTATCAGGGACTGTTTTTACGGAGCTTGTACCTGAGATTCAATGCAAGATGCTGTAAAGGGGGTAAACTGTTGAAACTGCGCTTGAGATTAAAAAATTGGGCACAGTTGCGGCAAATGGGTTTGGTGCAGGGGAAAGGATTTGAGGTAGGGTTTGATGCAAGCCCTGTGCCACCCTTTGAAAATACAGTCCATGAAGTTTAAAAAAGAACATCTCTCCTCCAGCTGAGAGCCATAAAATGGAGGCTGTGATGCTAGTTTCGTGGCTGCCCCCTCTTCTCATGATGTGTCAGTCCCTTGTCCTATATGTTGGACTGGGGCAAGTTGCAAAGGAACCTCGAGCTTCATTTTCAACACCTAATGGGTATAAAAATGTGGCCCAAGGTTTGGCAGTTGAAATTTAATGCCAAAAAGTGCAAAGTGATACACATGGGGAACAAGAACCCCAGGGCGGAATATTTGATGGAAGAGGTTAAGCTGGGCAACTGTTGAGGAACAGGAGCTGGGAGTCATCATATGACTCCCTTAAACAATCTAGCCAATGTAACAAGGCCTATAGCAAGGAAACCAGGATGCTGGGGTGTATTGTGAGGGGTTGATAGCAGGAAAAAAAAGAGATACTACTACCCGACTATAGCTCGCTGGTGAGGCCGCACCTGGAGTATTGTGCCCAGTTCTGGAGTCCTCACTTAAAGAAAAACAAGAACAGGCTGGAAACGGTGCAGTGTACGGTAACCAGGATGATTCAGGGAATGCTGGACAAATCCTATGAGGATCGGCTTAGGGCACTGAACCCACTGGAAGCCAAAAGAAAGAGGAGATAGAACAGATATCTTCAAGTTCCCAAAAGAAATGAACAAGGTAATCTGCAAGAAACTATTGAACAGGAATACCGAATCTATAACTCAAGGGCATGAATGGAAGCTGGCGGATGGTAGAGTCAGGAGGGATGTAATGAAGTTCCGTTTTGCAGAGAAAGTGGTTGAGCTATGGAACAGCCTACCAGCTGAGGTGGGTAGCACCAAAATCATCAAAAAGCTCAAATATGGCTGGGGCAGAGTTAAAGGTATAAGAGTGACCCCGGGGGGGGGGTAGTAGCAATTCAGGAAACATGAGAAGGGGTAGCATGAGAAAACCGCAGTATAGACACTGAGTCGCAGGGTAGGTTAGGGTTTACAGGCACACTAGATGGACCAAGGGTCTTTTTCTATGTTTCTATGTAGCAAATACATGTACCCTGAGGGGAGGCCTTGCTGCATGCATTTTGTGTTCCCTTTAGGTACCAAAAATGAAAACGGAGGCTTAGTTGTTATAGGCCCCAATGTCAATCTGCAGAACAGAGGACTTCCCTGCCACCCCTGATAAATCATGTAAGGGGCAGAGCTAACATAGGTAAATTATGAGTCTGGAAGTCAAATAGATCTATAGTGACTTGTCACTTATCAGTGGTACTGTCGGCATTTTAGGAATCCCATGTGTTGGTCTAACAAAATTTTAAATGATTCCATAGTACTACATAAAACCACTTTATCTGGTAGCATATTCCATGCAGATACTATATGCTGATGGAATCATTTACCTCTTTTGTCTGTTCTACACGCTTCTTGTATCTGTTAATTGTGTGATCTGGTAGCCTTAGGTTTGTGACTATTCTGTACACCAATGGCTTCCCACAAAAACTCATTCTTACTTGCATAATATATATCAAATCAAATCAAATCAAAAATCTTTATTTAACCGGGTGAGCATCATTGAGCAAGCTCATTTTCAAGATGGACCTGGACATTAAACAATAAGACATTGTAGGACACAAAGGTTACAGCAGTACCAGTCAATGTGAATTGGGCTGGAGACAGGACAGTTAACAATAGAATAACAGTCAAGAAAGAAGGTATATGGCAACATAAACAGCAAAACAATCTAAAATGATTAGCATTTCAGTAGGAATAGACAATAATTACACATTAGACCTGAAACTGAACAAGGGTAAGCATGAGTGGATACATATAAGTAGTTGGGATATGATGATTGTAGAGGGGCAGGGGGAGTGGAAGCGGGAGAAGGGATGATTATACAGAGGTAGGAGAAGTGGAGAGGGGGAGAGGATAGGAGCGAAGAGCTCACTGTGGTAAGGCGACCCCAACTGGGACCACAGAGGGGCCTAAAAGTCCATCATAATGGAAAACATTCGTACTCCAAGATGAAGGTAGAAGAGGTAGTTTAATAACACAAGGTCTGCATATAGGAGGTAGTGCAGGTGGTTTAATAGTGAGTTTGCCTATGAGAGGGCAACATTCACCACACCAAAAGTAATATGACAAGCTAGGACGGTACACTGGGAAAAGGTAGGAAAGGTTAAGGGAGAGGACAACATGGTAAGAGGGCAGCAATGGAAGACTTAAAAAGAGGGCAGATGTCTCTTCTGCAGGGTTGAGCATCTCATAAGGATGCAGTTACCTTGAAGAGTAATCTCCCCTTGAGTCTTCTATATTCCACAGAATACAGACCCAGATCAGTTAATCTGTCATAATATGATTTATCAGCCATATTATTAATTCTCTTAGTCATCTTCCGTTGCACCCTCTACAATAGTTTATTATTTCAGATTGTATGTGGTGTACAGAAGGGGGAACAGTATTCCAGAGGGGTCTGACAAGTGATGACTATAATAGGACGATAACGCAAGGGTCTCTGCTTTTGATATTTCTAAAGATACAGTACAGCCAAGGATTTTATGACATTTCTGTGCTGTAATCTTAGAATGAGTGCTGAAGGACAAGTTGTTTGTCACAGTTACCCCAAGATCCTTTTTGTTCAGTTTCCTGAAGTACTGTATTTCCTAATTTGTACTTAGTATGTGGGCTCTTATGTCCGAAGTGCATGACCCTACACTTTTCAACATTAAGCCTCAGTTTATTGGCACTCGCCCCTGTAGTTATTTGCTTGAAATCGTTTTGCAATTGCTCACCATTATAAGAGCTGTTAACAGTTGCACCTAACTTACTATCATCTGCATACTTGGACACCCAGGTCCTGTCAGAGGTTTGCAGTCCTGAAATAAAAATGTTGAAAAGTGAAGGGCCCAGCATTGAACCCTGGGGTACCTCGCTTGTTACGTTACTCTAATCAGAGCAATAACCCCTGATTTTAACTTTTTGTCTCCTGTTACTTAGCCATGAATTTACCCATGATATTATATTGGGGTGTAACTGTATTTCCACTAATCTCTCAATTAGTTCTTTGTAGGGGACAACATCAAATGCATGGGAGGAGTCAGAATAAATTACATCCACAGAAAGGCCTGAGTCTAACGCCACACTCACCGGTTCAAAAAAGGTCAGTAAGTTTGACAGACATGACCTCCCTCAGCTAAACCCATGCTGGGTAATAGCAGAGAAGCCATAATGTTTGATGTGCTCCATTACACTGTCTTGAATTCTCCCCTTCATCATTTTTCCCCATCACTGACGTGAGGCTAATTGGCCTGTAATTTGACACTTGAAAGGCTATTAGCCTGTGGTTCAATGGGGGGCTCCTCCCACACCCACTTCTTAAACCCCAATGCTCCTGCTTGCTCAGCTTCAAGCATTTAGAATGCACTCTGGAGCTGTGTGGCTGGTGGGGGCCGGGTCCTTCCTCTTCTCCTGTTTGTTCCTTCTCCACAGTGCCCCCTCCACACATCTTTTCCTTTTTCTTTCTCTGCTGTCTGGTCTCTCCCCCCCTTTTCATTCTGCCTCCCTGTTTGCACCCTGCTCTTTTTCTCCCTGCTTCCCCCTCTCTGTTCTGGCCCTACCTCTTCCCTCCATTGTCCTTTCGTTCGCTTGTTTTTCTTTTGGGGGCTTTTTCCATTCTTCACCAGCCACCACATCATCTGACTCTTGATAGCTGCAGCCTGCAACCACAGTCACATCACTGCTTTCAAGGATTCCTTTTCCATTCCAGACCAGGCCATTGCTGCCATCAAAGGTTTCCATCTGCGGGCCTCCCAATCACCCTCTCCTCCTCTTCATCACCAAGCCGGTGCTTTGGGTGTGAATACACCCCTTGCTACTCATTCCTTCTCAATGGACCAGGATCATCCACACCTCAATTATTGTTTTTGTTGACAGAGTTGGCAACCTGGATAAACAATTCCCCATTTTCAGGTGCGACCCGGGAGCTTACACTCAGTACAGCACAGTACGTGAAGTTTGATAATAATCAGAATAACAGATACAGGACATCTTGAACAAGTTTAGACAGCTTAAAATGTTTGCAAATCCCTTAGTTTGACGCTGGAGCAGGCATAGAATATTGGTTCCTTAAGTTCCATGGGGAGTTTATGCAGCAGTAACTTTAAAGGCGCTTTTTTTCATTACTGTTTCTTATAAAGGGGAAAGTCCGGTTACTTGCCGCGACAGTGGATCTTTCGAGGAATTTCCTCCCTTGTACCACACCTGTAGAACTCTAAGCTGTTAGTGTCAGGACCTCTCAGAAGCTTCTGCTAACTAGGGCAGCCACACCGCTGTACACTGCTATGGCCCATATAACATGAGTGGCCACTCCATTCCTCAATTCTTCCGTGGAGACAAGCTCAAAGGATATGTCACAACAGCAAGAAACAGGAAACCCGGGAAGGCTGTGCTTTTCAAAACATGTGGTGTAATCGTTTGAAACAGAAACATAGAATTTGACAGCAGATAAGGACCGCTCAGCCCACCTAGTCTGCCCATTTTCCTACCTAACAGATAAGCTGCAGATCCTAGTTAACCAACAGCTTACTTCCTCCTACCCCCCCCACCACTAGGACTGCCTTATGTCTGTCCCATGCATTCTTGAATTCCCCCACTGTTCTTGACTCCACGACCTACTCAGGGAGGCTGTTCCACGCATCCACAACCCTCTCTGTGAAAAAATACTTCCTCACATTACCTCTGAGCCGTCCCTCTATCTTCAAATTGTGCCCCCTTGTTCTTGCACATCTCTTTTTCTGAAAGATGCTACCCTCTTGGACTTTGTTGATTCCCTTGCGGAACTCAAAAGTTTCTATCATGTCCCCTCTCTCCCTTCTTTCCTCAAGGGTATGCATATTAAGCTCCTTTAGTCTTTCTTCGTATGTCTTCTAGTGCAGGCTCTGGACCATTTTGGTTGCCCTCCTCTGGACAGCCTCCACTCTGTCTATGTCTTTGTGGAGATGGGGTCTCCAGAATTGCACACAGTACTCCAGATGGGGTCTCACCAACTGTCTGTACAGAGGAATAACAACTTCCTGTTTTCTACTATTGATGCCTCTCCCTATGCATCCCAGTATCCCCCCAGTCTTCCTTACTGCCTTCTCACATTGCTTGCCCACCTTTAGGTCATCTGATATAATTACCCCAGGTCCCTTTCCAATTTTACTGATGTCAGCATCTCACCCCCCATTGTGTATTCTTCCCCTGGGTTTTTGTTTCCCAGGTGCATTAGCTTGCACTTCTTTGCATTGAATCTGAGCTGCCATACATTTGACCATTCCTCCAACCTTGCCAAGTCCCTTCTCATCCTTTCCACTCCATCTTGTGTATCAACCCTGTTGCAGATCTTTGTGTCGTCTGCAAAGAGATATACTTTTCCTTCCAGTTCCTCTGCAATGTCACTTATGAAGACATTAAAAAGGACCAGTCCCAGTACTGAACCCTGTGGTACCCCACTAGTAACCCTCCTTTCTTCACTGTGGACTCCGTTTACTACTACCCTTTGCGTCCTGTTTTCTAGCCAATTTTTTATCCAGGCTACCACCTCAGGACCCACTCCAAGGCTGGCTAACTTGTGTATTAATCTTTTGCGTGGGACTGTATCAAATGCCTTGCTAAAATCTAGGTAGGCCATGTCCACAGCCCCTCCCTGGTCTACTACTTTGGTCACCAAGTCAAAGAAATCTATTAGATTCATCTGACACGACCTTCCCTTTGTGAATCCATGCTGCCTTAGGTCCTGTGCCCCACTGTCCTCTAGGTACTCAACAATTCTTTCCTTTGGAAGTGATTCCATCATTTTCCCTACCACTGAGGTCAAACTAATTGGTCTGTAGTTTCCTGCCTTTGTCCTGCTCCCAGTTTTGTGAAGAGGAATCACATCTGCCCTCCTCCAGTCCTCAGGTACCACCCCATCCTCCCATGATTTGTTAAAGAGAGCAGTCAGCAGTGTCACTAGTTCTACCTTTAGTTCTTTTAGAATTCTTGGGTGAATCCCATCAGGCCCCATTGCTTTGTCCACCTTCAATTTTATTATTTCTTTCAGAACCCTTTCTTCTGTAAATGGACTGGTATCGACCCTTGTCTTCAGAGTGTTTCTCTTGTTTAGTTTAGGTACCTCCCCCTCCTCTTCCTTTGTGAATACTGAGCAGAAATATTCGTTCAGTATCCCTGCTTTTTTACTGTCATCCTCTGCCCACATTTCCTCCCCTTTATTAAGCCTCAGTATCCCTCCTTTAGCCTTTCTTCGCTCCCTAATGTACCTATAAAAGGTCTTATCGCCTTCTTTTTTTTTTTACTTATTGTTTTTCTGCCTACAGTCCCTCAACCTTCCACTCCTTTGGTCCCCCAAGGAGTATCACCCTCCTGACCCTACCGACACTCAGAGTCTGCCCCTAGAGTACCACACTCACTGCCATTGGACCTCCATTAGCAGCCTGGATTACCCCCAGGTGGGGCGAGGAGGCCCCCATACCTCCTCTGTCCTGCAGCGAGTTGTACAGCGAGGTTGGCCCTGTTCAGTCTGGGGTGGTGAGAATGGCTCTGAAGGGCGTCATCTGGAAGTAGGCTAAGGCTTTTCCTTGAGATGTAGTTTTCCCACCGGCGTCGGCGTGCAAGAGGCAGGCTACCGGTGTGCGTGGGGGCATGTCGAGCTGGCCCTCTGCTAGCGTCTACCGCTTTTGCATCCGGCTCTCCTCAACCGCACTGACCACCCTGAGCTACCCCAACAGGTGGCGGTATCGCGGCGGAGAGCATGGTTCCCCCCTCCCGGAGAAGGAGAGCAGCAGTTAGGCGCTCAATCCTTCTCCCTCCCTGCCGACCCCCGTCAACCCAGACTCGCTCCCGAACCCAGGTCGCCGGTGTGGTACGAGGTGTGGCGTCCGGCGCCTCAACCCTCAGTGCCACCGGGCTGGCCTTATCCTCCTTCTTAACAGAGTTGGCTATCCTTTCCTCGGTATGGGCCTTTGCTATTCTGACTGCCTTCCCTGCCTCTTTCTGCTTTAACTGATAAAGTTCTCTGTCCTGCTCCTTCTGTGTTTCCTTATATTTCCTGAATGCTATCCTTTTCTCCTTAACCTTCTCTGCCACCTCTTTTGAGAACCATAGCGTTTTTTTCCTTCATTGTGTTTTGTTGATTTGCTTTACACAAAGGATTGTTGCTTCTGTGATACCTGTTTTGATTACTCCCCATTGTTCCTCCACTCCTCCTTCTTGCCTGTTTGCTAGTGCTTTTCTGAGGCACTCTCTCATTTTCCCAAAGTCAGCCTTCCTAAAGTCCAAGTAACGCTACCACTAGCCAGCATTGTTGAAGCTTGGAGAAAAGGGGGAGCCTAGGAGGGACAATGGATTTACTGCCCCCCTTTACCTAGGACTCTTCGATAATATAGTCATGGCGGACCACATGGGGGTCCCGCTATCCCTAGCATACATGCCCACAAGAGGGCTTTGTTCATTGCTCACACATCTTCCATATCACCAAGGCAGACTCATGTGGGGTCTTGCCATCCTGATCTCAGACCATCCAGTAACGCACTGATGGTGGACCACATGGGGTCCCGCCATTCCAAACAAGCATGCCCCATGAGGAGGCCTTATTCATTCTCACATCTCTTCCATATCACTAAGGCACACTCATGTGGGGGTCTCACCATCTTTAAACTTGGACCATCCATTAAAGCGGTGATGGCGGACCAAATAGGGTCCCTCCATCCTGATCAATAGGTCTTGCCCTTCTTCTCTTGGACTATCTCATACCTCAGTGATGGTGGACCCACAAGGGGGTCCCGCTGTCTCAAGCTAACGTGCCCCATGAGGGGGCCTTACCCATTACTCAAACATATTTCCATCATTAAAGGCAGACTCGTGTCAGGGTCTTGCCCTTGTTAGCTCGGACAATTTAATAATATGCTGATGGTGGACCCACATCAGAGTCTTGCCATCCCGAACATGCCTGCTCCATGATGGGGCATTACTCATTGCTCAGATGTATTTCTATATCAATTACAGGCAGACTCATGTGGGGGTCTCGCCTTCCTTACCTCAGAACACACAATCCTGTGGCCATGGCAGACTCACGTGGGGATCATTCCATCCCAAACACATATGCCCCTCTTTGGGGCATTACTCAGTGCTCAAATGTATTTCCATATCATTTACTGGCAGCCTCATGGGGGTCTCACCCCTTTTACCTCGGATCATGCAATCCTGCAGCCATGGCAAACCCACATTGGGGTCCCACCATCCCAGGACAAACATGCCTCATGATGGGGCATTTCTTATTACTCGAATGTATTTCCATCTTCACCAAGGCAGACCCGCGTTGGGGTCTCACCTTCCTTAGTCTGACCGCCTGAGACCTACTCTATAGTTCCCTCATCCGCACTCTGCATACAAGGACTTACATGTCCCACACTCCAGCTAGCCTACATTTAAGCTGAGCCTGTTCCTTTATCAATTTATTCACTTCCTCTACTGCCGTTCAGCTTCCTTCCTGTTCCAGTTCAGGTTGCATACACAGGACATCTCCGTGGAGTGCATTTCAATTCCTCGGAGATCTTGGGACGTGTTTACCTTCCTATCGAGGGTCTCCATTGTATCTTAATATTTCAAAGGACTCATGACAGCCTCACGTAAGCCTTCCAAATTGCATATACTCCCATATGTACATGATACCTCTACTACTCTCTCTGAGACTACCTCATAAGCATTTCTCATCCAGCCAATGCTTCTCCACCATCTCACCATCTACAATATCTCCATCCCTCAAAATATGCAGCCTTGGTGGACATTCCACTAGCCGAGCAGACTGCATATGTAAGTTTACACCTTCCTCACTACCTCTTGTGAGGGTTTCATTATCCAGCCCATCTCCATCGATGGCCTCTGGCAGTTCCATTTAACTCATCCAGTCATCCCGCATGAGATTGTCCTGGTTCAGCCCAGCCTCAATGGGGACCACAGAAAGCTCCTGTTTCATCACATGCTCCTATTGTGGGCACCTCCGACACCATGTTTCTCTTCCTTGCAATTCAGCCACATCTTCAGGTGCTCCTGCACCTGTACCTGCTATTTCAGCTTTCAACAAATAACATCTCGTGTTCTGACTAGTGTCCTAACCTACCTGTGTAGAAGTCCTAGTTGACACCATTTCAGCGCTCCATAACGGACCCTCCACTCTAACTTTCATGGCAGCCTTTCACCAATTATCAGACAAGACGATACTTCCTAATGTCACCTCCCTAGCCTTTGCTCTCTGGATGTATCTTCATGTCCAGTTTAATAAGATCTTTATTCCTGTACAGCTGTTTGGGACATGGATTACCATCTCCTCTCATCTGGACATCCATCTGAATTGATCCCCTTCGTCTGCGGAACCTTCATCCTCCAGAATTGACTTTCCTGCTCATTATCGGATTCAGAGGCACGACTCATCGACCAGCAAGTTTTGACTTACTTCTTGGACATAACCAGAGCCAAAAGCCCACATTTAGGATTATTCTCCTCTTAGTATGCCCAGAGGATGGGCAAGTCAGTAGCCATGGCTGGATCCTTGGAGGTTTCCCCCCTAAGGTTTTTTTTCTTCGCCTACGTGCTACTGATCACACTCTCTGGAGTTAAAGGAGGTAATCACAACATCAATAATTTTTTTGGGCCTTAAATCCTACACCTACCCAGCATTCCACTGAGGGTGGAAAATAGAGAAAAGCCAAAGTCAGTCTATAAACATCAAGAAAACATTCATGGTCATAATTATACACATGCACTTAGCTATGTGCCACACATTGAGCTGAAAGACTATTAGCCTGTGGTTCACTGTGGGGAACAGCTCCTCCCACATCCCCATCTTAAACCTCAGTGCTCCCGCTTGCTCAGGTCCAAGCATTTCAAAAACACCCACCATCCTTCTCTGCCTCCTCCTCCTTGGCACACTTCTCTCACCCTCCTCACTGGGCCTTAAATACTACACCTACACAGCATTTCTCTGAGGGTGGGAAATAGAGAAAAGCCAAAGTCCAAGTTTATAAACATCAAGCATGTAACAGTCAAGCTCCTAATTATACACAAGCACTAAGCTATGTACCACACATTGAAATTCTGTCTATCTCCTTTTTTAAAAATTGGAGTAACTATGGCATCTCTCCAGTCTGTCACCGCTTTCCCCTCCTTCAGTGATGTATTGAATAATAATGTTATTGAGCGTAATAATATGTCTGATAGTATCTTCATGAATTTAGGGTGTATCCCATCAGGACCAACAGATTTATCAGTTCTAAGATTTTTTTCACTATCTCCTGTTCAGTTATTTGAATAACTGATTCTGCCATCCGTATTGGCCAGAAATCCCCTCTTGCTCCTCTTCTCACTGCCCAAACCTCACACCACTGTCTACACTCCTCCACTATCCCCTCCATGAAAATCCCCAGGTTAGCCACGAACATGGGCACTAGAGCCCTATCTGTAGCAGCCCCCACACTATGGAACAAGCTGCCCACTGAACTGCGCACCATAAACACTCACCACCAGTTCAAGACTCACCTTAAAGACTGGCTCCTGTTGGCATCCACCTGCCACTGCTTTAAGGACTAGCCCCCTTCCATGGGTTCCAGGGTAGGGCCAAAAACGTTCTCTCATTTACTGAAACTGTCCCACCATGAGCCTCACTTTGCTTTGTTATTTGTTGTCCCGCAACTACTGCCACCATGGATTGCCAAATGTAACAACTGTAACCTTTCACTATGTATTACCTGCTCTTGTTATGTTCTTGTTATTCTGATGTTTCTACTCTGTGCTGCCTTGTGTGGCCCGGGTCGTGCCTGAAAATGGTTCCTAGGATCAGTGCACCTACCCAGTTAACAAAGTCATAAATAAATAAAAAAAATAAATAAATAAAACCCTTGTGAATTTGGATACCTGATTATTTCCCATGCTTGTTGTATTTTCTTTCTTTTGGAATACACTTAGAAAGTATTCATTGAATTCTTTAGCCATCTCCGATTCCTCTTTTATTAATATGTCTTCTTTTAGCAGTGGACCTACAATTTTTCTTGCACAGAGGTGGCTAAGTCTATTTCCATTTCCATTTTTTGTTTTGCTTTGTTGATTGTATTTTTACATATATTTGTGTGTTTCTTACTGTATATTCCACCCAGTTTTCATCTGTTGGCCTTTTGAGACACTGTCTGAATGTCTTTTTCTTTCCATTAATCTTTCTTTTGATATTTCTGTTAAACCATGATGGTACCCTACCAGATCTATTACATTTCATGACTTCAGGCACATAATTATTAATGCAGTAATTGATCCTAGCTTTGATCTTCCCCCATACTACTGCCAGTTCTGGATCCTTGAGGCCATTCTCCCAATTCCATTAACTAAGATAATTCCTCATATCATCAAAGTTTGCCTTTTAGTAACATTTATTTATTTATTTAGACAGCAGTTTGGAAAACCTTTGAGCCATAGGCTCATTTACAAAGGTACCTTGTCACAGTAATCGTAGTTTAATCGTTTAATCATAGTGGATCCCTTAATTTTATCCCATGATGTGTTGATCTTAAAACTAACTATGTGGTGGTCACTACATCCCAAGGGGTCTTGTATTTTCACATTCCTGATATTGTTTGGAAAATTGCAGAATGCTTCTTCCCTGGGTATTATCATTGATTACTTGATACATGTTTTAGTGTACTATTATTCCTATAAATCTTTCTTCTGTTGTGCTAGTTCCCTCTAGTAGTGACCAATTTATTTTTGGGAAGTTGAAATCCCCCATCAACAAATAATCTCCACTTGGTTCAACATTACTATCTATTTCAACAAGGAATCTGGTATTTTGTTCGATGTTAAACCCAGAAGCTCTATAGGCCAAACCTATAGTTAATTTTTGGTAGCCCAGAGTAACTTGATATCCTGTAGTTTGTCTCTTGTTTTAGCCCAACGACCCTTAGGTTGTTGGAAACATGCAACGTTACCCCTCCTCCTTTTGTCAGTTCTTTCTTTATGGATAACTGTGTATCCCGGAATTTCCATTCGTCAGTCTCCCTCCTTATATCATGTTTCTGTGACCCCACATATTGAGATCTTGTTCTTTTTATGTTGGCTTGCATGCGAATGTGCAAGCAACATCTGGCAGTAGTAGTGCTGTAGTAGCACTGTAGTAGCACTTTCAGGGGTGTGTCAGTGTTGTGGCAAATCCAGCGGATCCTTTAGTCGGTGTGTCCCTCAGCCACCAACCAGTGAACATGCTGCCAATGGCAGCAGTTTCAGAGAGTGTGACCAACTTGAAACAAATCCACCACTGCAATGAGAGACAGGTTTGTCATTGCAGCGGCAGATCTGACATGCCTCAATTACATGCCAGTCCTGGTGAAACATTTCAATAAACATGGTGGTGGCTCTCACCATCTGCCTCTCAGAATCCCTGGAAAGCCAACTTCAGAGGTGCCCAATCCCCCTGTTGGCATGCCCCCTTCCCAGTTCAATTTGTTTGCCGATGGGGTGCCCAATCCCCATTGGCATAATGTCCCCAGTTTTATTTGTTTGCCGACGAGGTGTCCAATCCCCTCAGCATCATGCCCCCAACACAGACACATTATTTGCTGGACGAGGTGCCCAATCCCCATCAGCACCAGTCCCCCAAAAAATACAGCTGGCACACTGGGAGCCCATCCCAGTGTGCCCAAATTATTCATATCACCTGTAAAAAAAACTACCCCAAGTTTTTTCTTTTCCTGTAAACAAGAAAACAGACCCTCGTTGTCCGCAGTGCCCCTCCCCAACCTGAACCCACCTTCTGAGCACCCCACCTTCCCACACCCCCCTCACCCCATACTTACCTCCGGAGGTCAGCGCCATGATCTTCGTTGGAGCATGAACACATCTGCACTCTTCCAAGCCGACCGTGAACTGAAGAAATGCTGGTAAGCTGTATAATGGCATCAATGGGGAGGTTTCAACTTAGGTGGATATCTCGGCCATTTTTTTGACTTTGGGCTCCAAATTTTCAGCATGGGGTTCTTGGGACTCCACCTCATGAAATCAGTCTCTGTCATTTCATTATTTGGTCCCGAAAGGTGATTTTGTGGTCACTGCACGGAATCATCTTTTGGGACTGATTAACAAAATGACAGTGCCACTGTTCATGAGGTGGGCTCCCAAAAAGCCTATGTTGCAAATGTGGTGAAAAAATTCCAAAAAATGACTGTGTTACAAGCATGCATTGCACAGTTACGACGCACGCTCACAGTTTCGAGAATTTTTAATATTTTCATTCCAGATTTTCAGCATTGCCATTTTTTCACGCCTCCTTATGAACAGTACAGCTGTCATTTTTCACAACCTGCCCAAAATGTGTTTTCGCACATGTGGCACACAATAGCGTGATCACTGTGGGAAATCAATGTTCAGGACAGATTAAGAAAATCACAGTGACACTGTTCATGAGCGGAGGTCTCAAAAGGCCATATTGAAAATTTGGTAAAAAAATTCTAAAACATTACTGCATTACTGGCATGCGTTGCCCAGTATCTACGCACGCTCGTAAGTTTGCAAATTTTTCATATTTTCTCTCTAGATTTTCAACATTGCCATTTTTTTACACCTCCTCAAAAACAGTACAGCTGTCATTTTTCCCATCCTACCCAAAATATGTTTCCACACCTGTGGCTCCCAATGGCGCAGTTGCTGTGCGAAATCACCTTTAGGATTAAGTAACAAAATGATAGTGCCACTGTTCATGAGGTGGGGTCCCAAAAAGCCAATGCTAAAAATCTGGAATGAAAATACCAACACACACCCGGGGTATTAAGGTTTCCAACCATACACTCACCCTGTACAGACTGACAGGCGTCGGCGATGTAACTTGGGTTTGTCGGCCATAATGTTCACAGAATTCTACCCCCACCCTATAGCCACTGAGAGGCATTGAGGTATGCCTTGGGTTCTGTCACCCTAACGTTCACCCCCATTATCCTATACTGCACCCATCTCAGCTTATTTCCTTATGGGATGGGGTGAGCATAAGGGCCGAAGACTCCTAATGTACACCCCAACACCTGTCACTTCCTCTGCAGGGTGGGGTGAGGTGGAATGGTGTAAGTATTATGGCTGACCCAAAGCCACACTCCCAATGCCTTTTAGTCTCTGCGGGGGTGTTGGCGTTACTTCAATACTTCACTGCCATTCCTATTTGCATTCCTAACTCCTGCACTACCAATGCTAATGCCAGCAAGCCAACACTCGGCATTGACAAACACTTCTTTAGTTTATACTGCAATTCTTCCAACTTATTCGTTAGACTATGTGCATTAATACACAATTAAGCTCATTATAGATGTTGACATGTTTCTTACTACCATTTGAGTTTTTAATAGGCTTTGATGTAATGTTGAATGGTGGAATTTCATTGTGTGTTGGGTCCCCTCTCCCCTGGAGATTCAGTTTAAACTAGCTTTTATAGATTATGTGAAAACCCCCCCCAGTTGTTTACTACCTGACCTATTCAGGTGTAATCCACCTTTGCTAAACAGATTTTTGTCATTCACAAAGTTCTCCCAAGTTCTAATGCACGTTATTTCTCTTACTAAACATCAATGTCTTAACTAGTTATTTAATTTCATGATTTTTTTGTTTACATAAAAATTCGCTCTCGGTACCGTAGTAACTCTGAAAAAATTACTCCACAGTTCAAACTAATAAGTGTGCTATATACTGTATATCTTGTAAACAGCTGTAAATTTCATCCACTGTTTTCCTTTTAATGTCATTCGTGCAAACGTGAATAATAACCAAAGGTTTTATAGCTGATTGTTTTATTATGTTTGGGATCTGAGTCAAAATGTCTTGTGACTCTGCACCTGGGAAATAATTACCACTGACTAGTTCCTCATTTAATTGTGTAGTGTAATGACCAGTGTACTTAATAATGGAGTCTCCTAGTATATACACTGGTTGTGTTATTTGAATATCGGTTTTAGTGTTAGATGCATTAGACTCTTGCAGTGGTGTCCTGGTGACTATATCAGGATTGTTATTATAGTATATGGTTAGGGCTTACTGTTGATGAAAAATGGTGGCTTTCTAAATCTTGTTGTAGGGCACACCGACGTGACGTCAGAATGATAGTACAACAACTTTTAGCTTTGAACTGCCTTCTGATTGGCTCATACTACCAAGTTCAAGGTAAATAAATACTGGAAACATGGCGGCAGCAGTTAAGTGAGCGCCGAGTAGAGGGCTCTGCCTGTTTTGACATGAGAAGCTACCATCGCTCCATGTCACAAAAGTGATTTTTTTTTATTTTAAAAGTACTAATGCCAACACCGGAGGAAGCAGAAGTAGCGACAAGCTGAACAAGTGCCAGCGGAAGCAGGGAGAAGCAGGAGCGAGTGGCAGCAAGAGCGGGACAAATTTGAAGCGAGTGGGAGTGGGGAGATGCCTGAGTGAGAAACATGAGGTGAAACAAACCAGCAACCGAAACAAAAAATGTTCATCAACTAGAAGCCCTAACCATATACTATATAAAACAGTGGATGGTCGCCCATCCACAACTAAGGCTGTTTCCCTCTCGGGAGTTGATGACATCAGAGAGACCTCTTGAGCTTCGCTCTCAAGGTCTCGATAATGTCATCAACTCCCTCGAGGGAAACACAGCCTTGTTGTGGATGGGCGACCATCCACTATTCTACAGTATGTGTTTTGATGGTGTATTGTAGCCCTGTCGGTTATTTGTCCCTGATTTTGTATTTCCACATCTTCTAATTCAATTAAGGGTGTACTCTCAATTACGGATACATTTTCTTGGGCTATTGCTGGCTGTGCGTTAGAACCTGGGATTATTTTCTGAAACAAGGCTCGGGAGCTCATTCGTTTCTTCATCAATCTTTTTCATTAAGTTTTCTAATGGTAAAAACCTACTGTTCACTGGGATCATGAAATCCATGGTACGCCTTCCCTTTTTGGATTGCTTACAGGTGTTTGTATTGCAGGACTCTTCCCCCTTCATGTTCCCGCAGTCATTTACCCCCAGTCTCAGCACTGTCTTGTGCATTTTTATTGAACTTTGAGCTACTTCTTCTGATGGTGTGTCCTGACGATTAACTTTTGATTATACATTTTCATTCTAATTCTAGTCCTATGTTTTGTGCTGGACTTGAAACATCTTTGTGCCAAGGCTCCCCCTGCTATTAACAACTTGAATCAGCTGTAGAAGCTAACCCAGCAGCCAGTGAGAGGGGCGCGGACCGTGAGCTTGTGCTCTTTGCAGCGGAGGAGGGGCAGTCAGCATAAAAGGGTGCTCACAGCTACCACGCGAGCGTGAGTGGCGAGCGCCACTCGGCATCAAAAAATTTGTAGGTTTAGTGAAGGGCTGAGTTCTTTAGCTTGAAGTTTGGCATTAGAATTTATAGATTGTGAACCACTTGTAGTAATTAAATATTCAAACTCTCACTCAGATTTAAAAGTGCAAGCTTGGTGAGTGTTATACTGAATTTTGATTGTTTTAATTATTAACCATGCAGAAATATGTAATGTACTGTGTCTTACTTGTAATACTTATTAATCAATGGAAGAAGATTGACTGCTGGGATGGGGGGTTGCTCTATCGCCTGCAAGGCAGCAAGAAAAAAATATGCTGTGGCATTTATTTATATCGTCGGGTCCAGAACTTATTCATAGAACCAGAAGAAATGGATTCTCTAGGCAGTGGAGATTATTAATCAGGTCAGTATCCAATGTTTTTCACCTAGAAAATCCCACTTAAAATTAACTACACAATTTGTTTGTAGCATAGCAATACTGCTTGCAGGTGATGTGGAGATAAATCCTGGCCCCAAAGGAGTCTATAAACAAAATTTAAAAATTTCACTTGAAAACGCAAGAAGTGTTATAAACAAGATGCATGAATTTCAAATATGGACTAAAAGTTATGAACCAGATGTGACAGGATTAACTGAAACATGGTTATCTCAAAACATACAGGATAAGGAAATATTAATGGATGGTTATAATCTTTTTAGATTAGATAGGGGAAAGTGGGGTGGTGGGGTTCTTTTATATATCACAGAGAAACTATGTTTGGGAGAAGTGTTTCGAATGTCTTTGTGTTAAATTTGAAAGATTGCAGCTTTTAATTAGTATAGTATATTCCCCTCCAAAAGTAAATACTACTAAGTTTGAATTATTGGCATCTAAATTAGAATTAGTGTCAGATGGTAAAGATTTAATACTGATTGGTGATTTCAACTCTGCTTGGGGCAAGCCAAGGGGATTAAAATTGGAACAAAGTTTTGAGATACTAAATGTCAATCAAATAATAAATCAAAGTACTAGGAAAAGTGGGGTTAAAAGTCAGGGGAGTATTTTGGACTTGATTTTTCTCTCTGGGAGCTTTCATGTTGAAAATGTTTGATTTCACCTTCAAATTTTTATTTATTTATTTATTTATCAAGTCTAGAATTACAAATACCTTTGAGCCATGGCTCTTTTACAAAGGTTCCACGTCAGAGAAATACAAATTATGGGGAACATCAAGACAGGCATTACAACAAAGTGGACATTGCAAACAGAGTACAGATTAATACAGTTCAAGGGTAGCGTTGTAACAAGGCAGCCAGCGGCATTTGTCAGAGAAAATAGACAACAGAATAAGAAGTGCCAGAGTCATAGGGAGAGGGAAGAGGGTGGGGAGAAGGAATGTAGGAAGGGTGGCGAGAAGGTGAAAAGTGCAACATTGGGAATACCAAGATGTAGGGTAGAATCAGTGGGGGGACAACTAGAGCAGAAAGGAAGTGGAGAAACAAGGTTAAGTTGGGCAGTCACAGGAGCTGTTGGTAGTGAGATAGTCCCAGAGCCTAGTTTTAAACATACCAATAGTTGGGGCAGAGGAGATGGTTGGGCTGAGGCCATTGAACCAGAGTGGTGCTCTGATAAGCAAAAGAGCATTGTCCTGTGAAGTGTGACAGTGGGGACTTTCAGTAGCTGTAGCGTGGATCTTCTAAGGCACCGTTTGTTAATTCGGTGTTGTAACAGAGTTGAGACCCCAGAAGGTGCAAGACCAAGGTAGATTTTTTTGACCATGGAGCAGATGAGAAACTTTATGCGGTTTGATAGTTGGAGCCAGTCAGTCTGAGTGTACAGGTCACATGTGTGGGTGAGACGGTGAGCACCAGTGATGAGCCGACATGCTTTATTTAAGGCAGTTGAGAGGCATCTAAGGGTTGTGGCTGAGCCATAAATGATGAGACCATAGTCTATTACAGAGATCACAGAGCTCAGGACTGCAACCTTCAAAGCTTCTGGCGTGAGGTGTGATCTGTGTTTGTAGAGGAGACCAAGCCGTGTATTAGCAGCTCTAGCTACATTATCTACATGAAGTCCATAGGAGAGATTAGGGTCAAGCTGAATCCCTAAGTATTTGAAGGACACCACCTGATCTAGAGTGTTGCCCTGGGTGGTGGAGATAGCCAAGTGGTGTAGCTTGTGTGGGGTTATGAGAGCTGCAGAAGAGCATAGATTTGGTTTTCTTGTCATTGAGGACCAGTTTATGATTAAGAAACCATGACTCTACAGAACTGAAACCAAGTTGAAGGTTGTGTTGAAGAGTTGCAGGATCTTTGTGAGTGGAGAATACAACAGCATCATTGGCATATAGTATGATCTGCTCAGAGCAGTGGTAAGGGAGGAGTTTAAGAAAAGGCTAAAAGGAGGGTCCCAGTATGGATCCTACTGGACACCGAGCTTGACCAGACAGGGGTGTGGGGAAAAGAGTCAGCCCCACTCTTACTTCCTCTGGTGACCAGTTTTTAAGTAGTTTTTAAAACCAGAGAGAAGAGTCAGGTGATAGCCCGCATTCAGTAGTTGGTGTATTAGTAGTCCATGGTGTACTGTATCGAAGGCCTTGGAGAGGCTGACAAAAACGGCCCCTGTGAGAAGGCCGTTGTCAAGGGATTTGTGCAAAGCTCCAGTGAACTCAGGAAGGACTGTGGTGGTGCTGTGACCTTTCCGGAAGCCGTGTTGTTGTGGACAAGGTATATTGCATTTCTCCAAGTGGTCGGTAAGTTGATCAGCCATGATGCGCTCAAGTGCCTTAGAGAGTGGTGGCAGTATGGGGTAGGGCGATAATTTGAGTGAATCGTCTTGTCCCCACTTTTATGGACAGGTGTCACGGTGGCTGTTTTCCATAGGTCCAGGAATTTTCCACAGCTGAGAGAGAGGTTTAGGATTTTTGTTAATGGATGAATTACCTCATCGAGGGTGAGCAACAGAAGCTTAAGGTCCAGGGTGTCGCTACTAGATCTAGATTTAGAGATAGCTGCAGTAATATAGCGGTGAGCTTCATTCAGCCTTACCTTCCTGAAGTAGAAGAGGGGATGGTTAGACTGAGGGGCTGAGGTATTTGGGGAGTAGGCCCTGTTTTCGAAAAAGTCATGGGGTAGAACAGCACTAAGGTCTGAAAAAGCCGTGTTAAAGATGTTTGCGATCACCTTGGGGTCAAGGGTTGAGGATCCATCAACCATTAACATGGCTGGAGAGGTTTTTGGCTGCTTCCCTGTGACATCCTTGATATTGTCCCAGAAAGCACGACCATTTCCCCATGTATTGGTGAGAGCGTCTTTGTAATAGGTGGATTTCATTATCCGTATGGCTTTTGTGCAGGCATTTCATGCTTGTTTGTAATTTTGGATGTCCAGTTGTTTGCCAGTGGCCCCTGGCAACTGCCCAGAGGAGATCCCTTAGTTTCAGCTGTGAGAGAAGAGCCACAGGACCCATGAGCTGAGAGAGATTTTGTTTTGAGCTACCTTTAGCAGGGGCAAAGAGGTCGCAGGCTTTGTTGAAAATGAGATGAAGTGATCAAGAGCCAAGTTAACATCTGTTGCTTCATAGATTGGTAGCCAGTCTTGTAGAAGCAGGTGTTGTTTGAGATGTGGAAGTTTTCCATGAGGAAGGACTCTGCTAGCGATAATTTTGGGAGGGGGCTTAAGGAATTTGTTAGACCATGCACACTTGACTGGGGAGTGGTCACTGAGTGAGTCTGGGAGAATGGTCGTACGAGAAATCCTTGTGGGGTGAGTGGTGAGGAAATTTGGGGGATCATAATCCAGTATATTGTGTTGTAAAAGATTTAAATCAAATAATTGAGGAAGAAAAGATTACCCTAAAGAGAAACTTTAAGAACTATCACCCAAATAATTTTGTTTATGATTTAAATTGTGTAGAGTGGGGAAGATTAAATTTAATTACAGATGTAAATTTGGCTGTTGAAGAATTTTCAAAAACTTATTTAGAGGCTTGTAACAGGCATGCACCATTTAAAAAACTAAAACAAAGAAAAAGCATCTTCCATGGATAAACGAATATTTGAAAAAGAAAATTCGTATTAAAGATAGAATCTGGAAAAGAGCAAATAAAACAAAAAGGGAGGAAGACTGGGTTAATTTCAAAATTAAGTGAAATGAATGCAAAAGGTTAATTAGATCTGCAAGAAAAAAAATTTACAACAGAAAAATTGAAAAAACTCGTGATCCTAAACAATACTGGAATATGATAAAAGAATTGGAAAACCCTTTGAGAGTTAAGTCTTGTATAAAAATGTCTAATAATAAGGGTGAGCTCCTTGACTCAAAGAAAACAGCCCAGTTGTTGAATAAATATTTTTTAACATTGCCTGATATTACCATCCCAGCTGGTTCACAAGTGCAAACTAATTTAGTAAATAAAGCAACTAATAATGAAAATTGTCCTCTTTTTAAAAAAAAAAATAAAAATCTCAGATGTTAGGTGGGAGATCTTAAAACTAAATAAAAATAAATCATATGGTATGGACAATATTGAAGGGAAATTCATTAAGGATGCAGTTGAAGTCTTATCACCAATATTGACTGATTTATTTAATCAAAGTTTGATGGAAAATGTTTTTCCCTCTATCTGGAAAATAGCCAAAATAGTACCTATATTTAAGGGGGGTGATTCCAAAGATCCCTCAAACTATAGACCAATGGCAATCCTCTCCATCCTTTGTAAGTTAATAGAATGAATGGTGTTCAGCCAGTTGTATAGTTACTTAGAAAAATATTCAAAATTGACCAAATACCAACATGGTTTTAGGGCAGGTTATTCAACTTGCACTGCGCTCATGGACTTCGTTGATAAAGTGGCAGTGGCCTTAGATAGGGGAGAATCCACGAGTGCAGTGTTTGTTGACCTGTCCAAAGCCTTTGATTTGGTCGACCACCATTTATTGTATGAGAGGATGGAGAGGATTGGTATAGCACCTAGGTCATTATTATGGTTTAAGTCATATTTGAGTCAAAGAAAACAGTAAGTAGAAATAAATGGTCAATCTTCTGAAGTGGGTAGTATACTAAGAGTTGTCCCTCAAGGTTCAATTTTGAGGCCATTATTGTTTTTGTTATGTAACCCCCCCTTGTTAGCCGGGGTTACTAGAATCCCAGTAAGACCTAGTGGTAGGCAGGGAAGGCAGCTTGTGAAACTCCAGTTAAATGGATTTCACACTGTCTCACTCTGTTTTCAGTCTCAGCTGAGACTGAGGGATGACATCACCATAGAACTATCGCAGCTGCATGAGCCACAATGGAATCTGCAGCAGGGAGTTGGAGTAGAATGTTGGGAGGTTTGAACAGTAGTCTGTAGGTCAGTTGGAGTTTGGAGCTTGCTGAGAGAGGAGCACAGCAGCTATGTGTTAGGCTCTTGGAGCCTCAGCCCTGACACAGGGCTACATTCAGGGAAAAGGTGTGTGTTTCCACCTAAAGAGAGATACAGAAGATAGTTTTAAAGTGGTGGAGACTGCTGATTCAGGTCTCAGTGCCCCGTCCCTCAGGGGATGGGGCAGGAAGGGTTTCCTGCATATTCCAGGGACAACCCCCATGGTTTTCTGCTAGTGGAGAAGCTGCCTTATTTGGTCCGAGAGTTTTTGGGAAACAAGAAGAGTTTGTGATTCACCTGTGGGGCACCTGCAACTGGAGGGTGAGTTTCCGCTCTTTCTAAAGGGCCCATGTTTTCACCCTAGGACTTGTGTGATAGTGGGGATTGGACTACTGAAGTAGTGGGAGGCCTAGAGTAATAGGCTTAGCCAAAAGTAAAAGTATGTTCAAGTCCAGCACTTATGGGAAGTCAAAACATGTAAAGGGGATGTGACATACGTCTACCCAGTAATCTACATTACCAAACTTTCAGAAAAGAGTTGTTTAGTTTCCAGAGAAATGGCCGGGTATGGATTGTGGGAGATGGAGGTGGGAGACCCCCATCTTTAGTGACCAGGTCCACCTCTACGGATTTGCTCTGTGGATTTCTACTTTGCCTCATGCGCTTGGCCAGTGATGAGGGAAGTACCCAGATGTGGGATTGGAAGGAAAATTCCCTGTAGGAGTTGAAGGCTCTAAGGTGGTTTGGGGAGCCACAACAGGAAAACTGGTTCATTTCCCAAAATGGACCATGGATCAAGTGGCCAGCGGGGGAGCCAGGCCAGTGAGGAAAACCCAAGTAGTGTACAAGTCGGGCTGTATACCCAAAGCTGTGTGCAAGTCCGGGCTGTGTGCCTGGTGGGTTCAGAGCCTGAGGGCTGGAAATGTGAAGAAGTGTTCTGTTGTCTCTAATCTGCATTACCAGGAATGTAGCCCTGTGGGGGTCCATCTATGCCTTCTTTGTTCAGTTTGGATGTGAATAAAACCACACTGTAGAATCCCATTCCTAGTTTTGGACATTACAGTTATTGCTTCCTGTGTTCGGATTTACTTGGGTGCCCCTGAGCAGAGCAGTCAAACCTAGGCCCCCTGTGCCGAGTAACCATATCCTCCCCAAACCCAGTCCCCACCAGGTACTGCTGTCAGCTTCAACAGCATGCCACCTGTCATTTTGTAAAAAAGGAGGGGGTCCAGGGGTTACAGTTATATATTAATGAATTACCTACCAAAATAAACAATACACAAATCAGGTTGTATGCAGATGATACAGTACTTTTAGCATCAGCCAAATCTCAAAATGAAATGATGGTTAAACTACAGATGGATTTTGATGTTCTACAGGATTGGTTTTCCAGCTCTAAATTAGTGATAAGTGATAAAAAAAAACTCAGGTTATGTTTTTCAATAAAAAAACAAAGGTTAATAAAAAACAGATTAGAGCTATGGAAATACAAATGAGGAATGGGAAAAAATTGATAGTCACAGATCAGCATAAATATTTAGGAGTAGAGATTGATTACACTTTATTTTTCTCAGCTCATATTAATAATACAATAAAGAAATGTAATAATAAGATGGGGCACTACGTAGGACATCAAGGATATTAAATCTACAAACCTGGAGGTTAATTGCAAATCAATTAATAATGCCTGTATTAGAATATGGAAATATGGTGTATAATTGTGTGGGTCAAACACATTTAAATAAATTATTCATATCATATAATCGATTGGCAAGATTTGTCCTGAACTGTAGTTATAATACTCATCACTGCATTTTGTATAGAGACCTAAACTGGTACAGTTTATCAGTATGATTTAAGAAACAATATTCAGTATTTATCTACAAAATAATAAATGGGATGATTGATGGAAACATGGAATTGTCTTCTGTTAGTAAATGTTATCCATATATTTTAAGGGATGTAAAGCATAGAAGTTACACTTTTCCAAAAACTAATACAAGATATGGTACTATGACACTTGAGGCTCAGACTGCAAATATCTGGAATAATATTCCCCCTGAATTAAGGAAAGCAACTAAACTATCCCAGTTTAAATTTGGATTGAGCACTGTATTTTATAACGAATGTATTTGTTTTTAAAATGCGGATAAATGTGTTAGTAGTTGGTTTGACTGAAGATTTTTGTCTTGTATAATGTTAAGAATTATGTATTAGTTGTTCTATGCAGTCTGAATCTTTGTATGTTATAGCGAATGTAGTCTGTTCTTTTGACACAGGACAACTTTGAAAATAGATCTATGGCCTAAAGTTTGTGATCCTGTATAAAAATAAACATTTTTTACTACTACTACTACTACTACTATGATTTTCACTCTCAAATTCTTTAGTTCTGTACATTGCCTACAGATATATTGATTGAATTCCAGTATCTCTCCCAAAGTAAACTTGTTGCAGCTAACACACTTCACTCCCAATTTCCCTCCTACCAAAGTTACAAGGTTTTGTTCCATAATTACCTTTTGCACCACTCCATGTTGGTGAGTCTATTTTGTAGTTGGGTAAATCTGACATATCTGACTATTTAGATGGGACAGAAGACAAAGATCCTGGCCCTACCACCCAAATGCCCTAACTGATGCCATTGGCCTCTGCCTGCGTCGCCTCTGCTCCGCACTCGGCTCCGCGCGCGACTCAGCTCGCTGGAACCGAGCATTATATGACACCCTGTGGTGATGTTGCCTGTGTTGCCATGGCAATGGTCACCACACTGCAGATGCACCTGGCAGACTGTGAGGATAACTTGCCCTTAAAGAGTTAATGTACTGCTTGGAATTAATAGTAATTTTCAGGTGCAGTCAGCTATCATGTCCAGTATCTAAAGTATTTGTTTTATTTTCTGTTTGCAGATTAGAAGATTTTCCACCTGGCAGTACTGGGGAGATGTGTGGAGCAGCACTCTGGCTGGAGGAAAAAAAAGTCAGTTCTATTCCTCCAACGACATCATCAGAAATGAGACCAAACACCTTGAGGCACCACAATCCTTGCAGCCAGAAGCGGTGACTTTCACAAGTTACCAATCAAAATGCAGGAAAATGTGACATCACTAGTAACCAGGGAGAGCCAGTCCCTGCTGCTTCATGTGAAAGTGAAACCTGGCAGTGAGAAATGGTTCTCATTGGTTACTAGTGATGTCATAGTCAGTGTGGCTTCAGTGTTGATGTAGTGGGAGGAACAGAACTGACTTTTTTTTTTCCTCCAGACAGGATGCTGCTCCACACATCACCCCAGTACTGCCAGGTGAAATCTTCTTATTAGCAAACAGAAAAGAATAAATACTTGAGATATAAGAAGTGATAGCCGACTACACCTGAAAGTTACAATTAAGTGCAGGCAGTTTCCAGGCAGTACACTAGCTCTTTAAAAGAACAGGTCAAACCTCACCTGGTAGCTTTAAAATGACTTTTCCAAGACACCAGGTGGTGTCAGTCAAAGTGCTAGAGATCCTCGTGAAGCAGGGATCCCTGGTACACCATTCAGTGCACTTTCCACTCCCCAAATGCTTGCTCAGTAGTTGCCTTCCCCTGTAGTAATTAAAATCTTTAAAAATATGTCTGCCTTCTCCAGCAGCACTCAGGATGTTTACATTTCAGGTGCCTTCTCCTCCAGCTATACAGATGGAGCCTCACAGTCTCGAGGGAGCCACCTCCATTTTCAGTTCTCAGAGTTGAGGTGGGGGAGTCGGGGTTTCTAGCACACATATTTTATGTTTTTATTTGTTTAAAAATTTGCTCCAACTGATATACACCAAAGAGATGCAGCATCTCATTTTCATGCAGGTCTCGTGGAGAAAGCAGCAGAAAAATTGGACAGAGCATCTTCAATACTAATAGTTACAGTACATTGAAAGTTTCAAACTGCCAAGATAGGTTTTGTAAACTGACAGTAGTGATATGGTAGGCCAACAGACCAACATGTACATTGTGTGTAGCAATCGGACAAACATTTAAAAAATGGGACACTAGCACTTTAAAGGCAAATCACATACAAATACATACATACATACTTACTCACACATAATTTATGTATAGACATACACGCATATGAACAGCACATACATACATACATATATACAGTACATACATATACAGACAGACACACACATACAGTAAATACATTTATGCATAGGTGTAGTAATATATGCAATGTCATAAATATGTGTATCTGAGTCACTATGTGTATAAATGTGAAATCTCACATTTATACACCAAGGGTTGGATATTCAGACTGCGCCAGGCTGTGGCGCAAGCCTGGGCACAGCGCAACTTGGATGCGCAGGGGCGTGGACAGGGTGATATTCAATGGAGCTGTGCCATGGCACAACATCATTAAATATCGCACCTTGGCCACCCGCAAGTGGCCAGAGTGGAGCAGGGGGATGCGTTAGCACAAGTGCCGGATGCCGATAAGTGCACCACAGCGATATTCAAAGTGCACATGCAAATGGAGCCATAATGTATGCAAGGTGCAAATGGGGCCATTGCTGTATCGTCTCTTCATTGCATGCAGGTGCGCCAGTCTCCAGCGACTTGCACCTGGCGCCCTGCCAAGCTGCGGCCATTGGGGACCGATGCCCCCTGCACAAGCGGCAACATGCTTCAACGCCTGATCGCGAGTATATGTAGAAAAACTAATAGTCCTATATCCCTGGTGGTCCAGTGGACCACTTGCAGCCTGACTGTGGGCATATGTAGAAAATGTTATAGTCCTATAGCCCTGGTGGTCAAGTGGACTGCTCACAGCCCGTGGGTGTCAGTAATAAATAATGACACACCAATCCAACCCTGGTGGTCCAGTGGTAACCCCCTCCCCACCAGTCCACTGAGCCCCACCACCCCGCTCGCCCCAGTCAGCAGTGGGCGCTCCCACCCGCTTGCTGCCATGCCGCCCCTCGACTGACTCCGTACTGTGTAGGGCTGCCGCCCATTGGTCCCACAGTGTGAGCCAATGGGCTGCAATGCACCGACTCCAGTCCAGATATGTGAATTGATCCATTCACACATCTGGACTGTGTAGTATGGTACGGGCTGCATGCCCATTAACACCAAGTGAGTGAGGAGCCGCCCGCCGCTGACTGGGGGCGGAAGCCGGTGGGGCTCGATAGGCGGGTGGGGAGAGGGGTACTGCTGAACCACCAGGGTTGGATTGGTGTGTCATTATTTATTACTGACACCCACGATCAGGCTGCAAGTGTTCCACTGGACCACCTGGGATATAGGACTATTGATTTACCTACATATGCCCGCAATCAGGCTGCGAGCGGTCCACTGGACCACCAGGGATATGGGACTATTATTTTTCTACATATACCCGCGATCGGGCATGGGGGGGCGCCACCACGAAGGTGCCACCGGAGCTCAGGTGGCCACCCACAAGTGGCAGCTGCCGTGTTGCACCCTGCAATACGGCAGCTCACCTGTGGGTGGCCAGCTGTTGCTCACTTTTTTTGGCTCACCTGTGTGCAGTGCAAGTTGGGGTTGCGCATGCATGGGCTCAGCACATCCTGGGCTGAATATCGGGATGTGCGGAGTATGCATGGGCACACCCCCCACCTGCGCCACATACATTACTGATGTGTTCCGGCGCATCGGGATTTGTGCCAGGCTCAATCCCACTTTGAATATTATGCCGGGGCGCAACCCTTCTGAATATCCCACCCCTAGTAAACATATCATCACATATCTATACAGCTAGCAGACACATCATAGGCATTGAGTGAACAGCTGTACACTGTAATCTGAACTGGACTACTTCCACACCGATAAGAAAAAAAAGTCGCATTCCAGCAGTACACTCCCATGACAGCCGAGCGACATATACAGTGGGAAACAATCAAACTCACTCGCGCAACATTCACTCCACTCTGGTACTGAACAGTAACAGTAGCTAGGATGCCTGATAGCACAAACAATTTTAATGGCCGAACTGTTCAAACCACATAAGTTAAATACAAAAAGCATCCCAATTGTAATTAGGGTATGCCCCCTGTATGGCAACATCATTACAGTGAACATGTCGATGTCGACAACATCAACAGTTCGCTGTAATGGTCCGCCGGAGACCCCGGCACTCTGTCTCCCGGTCCTACACCCCCTCCCCAATTCAACTCTGACTCATAGTTAGAATCATATAGATTGCAGGGTGGGGGGGGCTGAGCCCCCTGCATGGGGGTTCAGGCTCAAAGCCCCTCGATACTAAAATGGACCAGATTTCCTTAAGAATTTATGTCGACCGCAACTTGCAGTCGACATAAATCCGTCGCTGTGATGCTGGTCCAGAAAATAGTTGTCAAACTGGCATTGTAGATCCATAATTAGTATAAAATTTTGGAGAATGTTGCTAACAACAGTTTTAATATGGAGCTGGAAGAAATACTGACCCAGATCGAGCTTAATACTGAGCCGCTAGAAGATCCAGAAATCGCAAGCAAAGAAAGTGAAAGTCAGGTTCACTCAAGCAGTTGAACCGCAAGTGCCAGTTCAAAACCCTTATTTGACCTAGATGAAATCAACAAATACATAGATAGGGCTAAGAATTTAAACACAAGTAGGAAGACACAAGCAGATGTTGCCATAATTAACAGTTACCTAAGTGACACTCTAGGGATAAGTCAGTCCCTACCTGAGATTGCTCCAGATGACCTGCAAAAATACTTGTGTCAATATTTTATGAACTGCTAAAAAAGTGATGGTACCGGGTATGAACCTTTAACATTACGGTCCAGTTTTCAAAGCTTGGAACTTTTTTTAAAAGCAAAAAACTACCCCTGCTCCTTATCAACCTCACCCACTTTTAAGAAGGGTAGGCAGGTATTAGTGTCACGACAGACATACTTAAAATGTGAGGGTAAAGGCTGTAAGCCCAAAGCTGCAAAAGAACTTACAGACACAATTATAGATATATTGTATGCCAGAAAAAAGCTTGGACCCCACACCCCTGAATCCTTACTAAATTATATGTGGCTTACAATAAGCACTTTATTTGGAGTTAGGGGTAAAATAGAGATGAAGAATATAAAATGGGGTGATATTGAGCTACACCAGGATAAAAATGGTAAAAAATATCTCCAGTACTCCCGCGAATGGCAGACAAAGACCAGGACTTGCAGCAATCCCAAGGACACACGTAAAATTAAACCTAGGGCCTATGTGCTGCAGGGCAACACAGAGAGGTGTCCAGTGAAAGAATATTTATTATACCAGGAGAAAAGGCCCGACAAAACACTGACACCTGATGCCCCTTTTTATGTTTCCCGGTGCTTGCGCAAAAAACATCTTGTGGTGGAATGACATTGCAGAGGTGTGTCAGGCATAAGTCCAATGTACAGCACTCTACAGTGGGCTTGTCCCAGACCGACCAATGAGCATGCAACCAGACTGTGACACTAGTCTGAGTTTCACAGCTGGAAGCCATTCTCTAGTTGAAAGAAATGCAGCGCTCCAATGAGAGCACTTTATTTCTTTCATTTACATACAGCATAAAGCCGGCCCCCAAACAGCTGAGCGGCTTTGAAAGTAAGAAACATAGAAACATAGACTTTGACGGCAGATAAGGACCGCTAGGCCCATCTAGTTTGCCCATTTCCCTACCTACAGGATAGGCCGCAGATCCTAGTTAACCAACAGCCTTTATCTTCCTGCCCCCCACAAGAATTGCCTTATGTCTGTCCCATGCATTCTTGAATTCTCCCACATTTTAGACCCCACAGCTTCCTCAGGAAGGCTGTTCCATGCATCCACTACCCTCTCTGTGAAATAATACTTCCTCCATTGCCCCTGAACCGCCCTCCTTCTATCTTTAAATTGTGTCCCTTGTTTTTGCAAGTCTCTTTTCTGAAAGATGCTACCCTCTTGGACTTTGTTGATTCCCTTGAGGTACTTGAAAGTTTCTATCATGTCCCCTCTCCCTTCTTTCCTCAAGGGTATACATTAAGCTCCTTTAGTCTCTCCTCATACGGCTTCTCTGCAGACCCTGCACCATTTTAGTTGCCCTCCTCTGGACTGCCTCTATCCTGTCTATGTCCTTGCAGAGATGGGGTCTCCAGAACTGGACACAGTATTCCAGATGGGGTCTCACCAACTGTCTGTACAGAGGATAACAACTTCCTGTTTTCTGCTGCTGATGCCTCTCCCTATACATCCCAGTATGCCCCTGGCCCTCCCTACTGCCTTCTCACATTTGCTTGCTAACCTTTAGGTCATCTGATATGATTACCCCAGGTCCCTTTCCTGTTTTGTTGTTGTTATTACCTCCCACCCATTGTGTATTCTTCCCCTGGGTTCTTGTTTCCCAGGTGCATTATTTCACTTTTTGCATTGAATCCTAGCTGCCATACGTCTGACCATTCCTCCAACCTTGCCAAGTCCTTTTCATCCTTTCCACACCTCCTTGTGTATCAACCCTGTTGCAGATCTTTGTGTCATCTGCAAAAGGCATACTTTTCCTTCCAGTCCCTCTGCAATGTCACTGATGAAGACATTAAAAGGACTGGACCCAATACTGACCCTCACGGTACCCACTAGTAACCGCCCTTTCTTCAAGTGGACTCCATTTACAATTACCTTCTGTGTCCTGTTGTCCAGCCAATGTTTTACCAGGCTACCACCCTGGGACTTACTCCCAGGCTGGTTAATTTGACTATCAATCTTTTGTGTGGGACTGTGTCAAATGCCTTGCTAAAGTCTAGGTAGGCCATGTCCACAGCCCCTCCCTGGTCTACTACTTTGGTCACCCAGTCAAAGAAATCTATCAGATTCGTCTGACATGACCTTCCCACTGTGAACCCATGCTGCCTTGGATCCTGTGCTCCACTGACCTCTAGGTACTCAACTATTCTTTCCTTCAGAAGTGACTCCATCACTTTCCCTACCACATTCATACAGTTACCGTAGTGTAATCATTTAACTCTGCATCTCCCCTCATCTCTCTCAACTTCCCTCCCACCACAGCAAGTCTCCACTCAGTCCGTTCCCCGTCTCTCAGTTCTCATTTGCCCTCAAGTTGCTGCCCCTCTCTCAGCTCCCCTTCCTGTTCAGTGGTAGAGAAAATGAGCACAATGGATCTTTTTCTGCAGACCAGTTTGTTTCTATGTCCCCCCATCAGTTTCACCCTTCTTCAAATACCACTCACCAGCAGAGTCCCCCCCCGCCAGATCCTCTATGTCTGCAGTGAGTTCCCCCTGTGTCACTCCTGTAGTCCTCTTCAACAGTGGATCGCCTCGCGTTCCACTCCTGCTATGAAAGGAGAAGCAAATTTTCTGTGACTGGAGCATCTGCACAGAACCTCCCTGTCACCCCCGCACCCCGCAGACAGAATCCCCACCACCAACTGACACAGTTCGGCATGCCGGGCCAAGTCTGCTTTGTTGTCAACCACGCACATGCTATTTTTATTATTATTATTTATTATTAACTTAATTGAAAAAAAACGCTGCGAAAATTGAGCACGCCCTTCAAAACTTGTAACCAATAACCGCTTCCACGTCTTGACATTTACGGTAAGACGTGGCAGAGATTCAAACAGAACTCAAAGAAGCTGCAATAAGTGACTTTTCATTTCTCCCCAAATTTTTCCACAGTGCAGCGGGTTGCAAACAGTAGTGGACATGCAGGCGTGAGTGACAAAGAGAGACACACATGGGGAGACAGTGACTGTACAATACCATACCAGTTGTACGATGTGCTGTCTCTCTCTCTGTTTACTTGCACCATACCCTGTAGTGCGGCAGCAACACAGACAAAGTAGGACATTTGGAGCACTCCCCCCCCACCGTGGCTCACATAGCACATCTGTTCCTGATGCACCTAAAGCCCCTCCTAACTGACAGTGCTCCTGTCCAGTCTCATCCCCTCTTGAGCCATCCTGCCATCCCATTTGGTGGCTGTTGCTTTGTTTTCCCTTGGTCCTGGGCTGGACTGGCCAGGTTGGATACTCATAAATTTACAGGTGGCCCCCCCCCAGTGCGTACTTCGATGTGTAATGTGTACTGACATGGGGGGCAGCGGTACTCGAAAGTAACAGAATAACTTTGCTACCACCGGGAATTAAACAATCTGTTGCATTTTGCACCTTATCTCATTCTCACAGCGTGCACACTACACTTCAGTCTGCAGCGCTGAGAAATGGCATTTAAAAAACAGGTAACAACAGTGCCTGTGGGGGGCAGACGCCAGCTGAAATCCATACCATCCAATATACATCTGACAATGACAAGTGGCTGGGGCAGCGTAGCAGCATGGCAGGAAAACAGAGAGACTAAAGTTGTATGCACAAGTAGTAATCTGACTCCTTTTAGTTTTCCCAGCTCACACATGGTTAACAATTGAGTTGTTAAAGGCATGGTTACTTTGTCTGGTCAGACTGTGACATTCAGGCAGTGGGAAGTTCAAAAGCTGGACTCTGAGTTGCGATCACCAGTCACTCATTTCCAGCATCATGAACAGTGTCTTGCCATTAGCAGCCTTGCATAGGAGGATCTGTGCTTTTGGAAGTTGAAGCAGCACTAGGAGGATCGTCACGAAGATCTCACTTCTAGACTCTGGAACCACCAAGGACACAAACATACCTCTCAACCATTTGTCCCCCAAATGTGGAACATTGCCTGTCAAAATGTGGAACAAATGGCCAAAATGTGGAACACTTACTCAAATCTTTACCTAAGAAGCTCAAAACACTGTTAAAATGTTGCATTTATGTTCAGAAAGTCTGTTATTAATGGAATAATATATTTTTGCATCATTTACTATGGATTTTTGCTTCAAAATGTTGACTTTGAATGTGGAACAAGTCCTCACAATGTGGAACAGGGGGCTTTTGTGAAGTAAAATGAGGAATGTTCCTCGTAATGTGGTACAGTTGAGAGGTATGGACACAAAGTCACTTCAGGCATAGTAAACAAGAACAGTTAAGTTGCAAGTTGTTTGCAGTAACGTTTTTTTTTTTTGTTCAACAGTTTGCTGCCACCTCTCCAGACCCGATTGAGTTACCTTACTGCCCTTAAATCTTCATCAAATCATCATTGCTAGCATGGCTCTATAGACCGTACTAAAAGTCTTACAAATAAAAATAAAACTGAATTGTTATCTGTCCTGTTTCATTGATCTAAGCTGACTCCTCCTGGTTGAGAAATGTAAACTGCTCTGTGTGTGTGTGTGTGTATATGTGTGTGTGTATTGTGTGTGTGTGTGTGTGTGTGTGTGTGTGTGTGTGTGTGTGTGCATACGTGTGTGTGTGTGTGTGTGCATTGTGTGTGCGTATGTGTGTGTGTACTGTGTGTGTGTGTAGGGGGGGGGGTCAGCCTTATTATTGGTGTGGTCTGCAGTAGTTACCAGCCCTGTTTCTTTTAAGTAAACTGATTCCTGATGCTTGGTAATGAACTGCTGCGCAGAGGTGTGTGGCAGGGGTACCATTATTTATCAGAGTGGTTTGCAGCGCAGCTTTAACTTGTTTGTGTCAGTTGGAAAAAATAAGAATCCTCGTGACTTTTTTGGGCTACCTCAAGCTGACACTTTGCCAGTGCTGCAACCCTCTCTCCTGACCCAGCCTCCGCGCAGCCACATAAATCATCTGACTGCAAAGTGAAATGCCATCAGCAACCCGCTAGCAGGCAGCTCCTCTTCTTAATGCAAATAAATCAAATAGTGTTGAGACGTAAGACACAATCTGAGGCAACTGCTGAACTGGAAGGCAAGTAAGCACAGTGGCAGGCTGCAGTGACTGATCAAAGCTACCAGGATTATGAAGCAATACAAATCAATGTCCCAAAAAGCCAAAGGTAAAGAAAGCAGAAATTTATGGTTTAGTCACCAGATTTAACCTTACATTGTGATTCAACTAACACAATACACCCCTGCCACTCATACCATGCAAGGAAACATTCAGCATTGACAAATGCTGGTTTCCTGGCAGTCAACAATAACTGAAAGGATTATGACCTCACAGCCTGGTTCAAAAAACAGCCTTAGGGGGTAAACAAATTGTCAACCATTGTCAAAACCATGGTGCAGAAGGCTGGCATACAAAGTAATTAAAGGCTTACCAACCATTCAGCTAGGAAGCATCTTATACAAAAATTAACTGATTCAGGCATCGCACCCACTGATATTATAAAAGTAACAGGCTGCAAACAACTAGGTAGCATCAATGTGAAAACGAGCAGGAAAAGATATCAATGATTCTAAGTGAAGAGCAACCAACCTCCTCCAAACGAGAAAGCCCCAACAGTACCTGCCTTAATAACATTATCAGAAAACCTTCATGACATTTTGGGAACCTCCTTCCACTGCCCCAACATTAAAGCTAAAAACATAACATTTAACATTGTACAAGGTAAAAATGTCACCTAACCCCCCTAGCCTATTCAAATGCATGAAGTTAAGGATATTATTTTAACACCTGTACTTTTCTTCCCCCACCCTCTCCCTAGGACATCATTATGAATCCAAAAAAAGGAGACACCCTTAAGTTTTGAACACAAGCTCCGACACCGACTAGAAGATAAGCATCCACCTACCCCTGCACAAACCCACTTCCTGAATCAAAAACACTGAGTACCACAGCTGATCTAGTAAACTGTTCCCATCTAATGTCAGCAGTACGACAGTGCATTAAAAAAGGAGCAATCTTCAGGTTATTCCAGTAACTGTACAACCACAATGCAAATCGCGTAGCAGAAAAATGTAAAATGAATGGAAAAGCATTGAGCATTACATTGTTTGCTTAAACAGTCCCTACAGCAGAAAGTAAACTAGATAAGGGTGTTTCATGGGCTTAAACATAAACATTTATTTATTTATTTATTTTAAAAATATCAGATTTACAAACCTTTGCGTCAGATACTCATTTACACAGGCACCACATCAAGAAGACCAAAGCAGTTCAAATGATATACAATAACTAAAGCAAATAGACATCAGGAGTCAAAGAGAAGCCCAGAGTGTTCACATGAAGGCTGTTCCATACACTAACTGAATCAAAGCACAGTGCATTGAGAAAGGGCATATTTAAGCAGAGGCGAAGCCGAGTGCTTCCACCACCCCAGCAGTGACAGTATTACATGATAACACACACTCTGGAGTGCCTTATAGCAATTATACAATGGCTTGTTGTTATATACAGAATGAAAAATAAATTTTAAAGGATGTTTTTGTTAGAAAAATATTTCTTAAGAGAAAATGCAAGGAATGATCCAAATCCAAAGGTACGGTGCTGTTATTGTGTAATAACATCACTGTTTCAATGGGTCAGCAGCCAATCAGCTTCTTACATTTTTCCTTGCCATTGTATAATTAAAACTAATGCCACCATCTGTATTACAGTTACCTATATGTTTTGCAATTTATTCTATGCACTGTTATAGCAATCAGCTCAACAGAACCAGGCCATCATCTACATGAAGGTACTGTACCCTAACTGAAAACAGTGCTGAGACAACTATATGTTGTGACAACATGGAAGATAAACACAATGTTGACACAAGTTTTTGAAGACATTTGATGTGTTTAATTGTTTTTCTTTAGAGACTGATAAACAGTTCACACACAAAATTCATATAATATAAAAGTGCTTATGCCCAAATGCCACATTTCATTGCAAGCTGTTCTCTTGAAGGAAGATATTACTATATAAGCCCTAACAAGCATTTGTCAATGCCGAATGTTGGCTTGCTGGCATTGCCATTGATAGCGCAGGAGTTAGAGAGATGTATAATAGGAATGGCAGTAAAGTATTGAAGTGGCACTAACCCCACCCCCATCCTGCACAGACTGACAGGAATTGGGGTGTGCGTTTAGGTCATCGATTTGTTAAATGCTAAATGGTGCATATGTCTGCCTGCATAGTCCCATGCTCTACCACTGTGTAACTCACTGACCTACAAAACACTTTGAGACATGGAGTATATGGAAGACACCATATAAAGATCCTGACTAGATTCTACTTGGCGTAAGCCAGAGCAGAATACAGTGTCCCTTTCGTCTTTGACATATTTGTACAATTGGAAAGAAGTCTCACCCTCTGAAATTCTCGGGTGCAAGGATCCCATGGTAGAGGTCTGTAAAAGGTACAAGCAGTTTCCATACATGTGTGCAAGACAGGAACAGCAGCGGACTGAGAAGACAAGCAAAGATGCCACACAATGAACTCTCTAAAAAAGTGTCTGTGGTCAAAACCCACAGACATAGCTGAACCAGAACTTCAAATATAGAACCAGCACCCTGCAATTTACAAAATAACCACAGACTGAGCTCTCGCTGGCTATAACAACACTTCCTCCCCTGCTCACACACACAGAGCCATCAAATATAACAGGTCCCTTCATTTACTTGGAGGCAACTGGTTTCACCCTTTGTACGAGACCATTGGGTTCACCATTTCTACTAGGCCTTTGCTGATTGACTTCTGGCAGTTAGGAGGGAAAAGAATTCCGAAAGTGACAACAATCAGTCACAGACCACCCCTCAAGGTTTTGAGCCTGTAACACTCAAGTCCATATAGTGGAACTGACAGCCTACAGTACCTGTATGTTGCTGTGTTTGCGGGTGGGGGGGGTTAGACCCCTTGAGAGTTACTAGTAAATTGAAAACTAATTCTCTCAAAAGACCAGGACTGGTTCTGAATTTTTTTTTTTGTTGTTGTCGTTGAAAGAAAAGCAGTGCTATACACTTTAAGAACATTGTGCTGACTTGCACACTGATGATGACCGTGAAAACTGTTAAAAGGTAATTCAGAGACCTTGGGGCAGTTAAGCAAACAGCAGAAGTTTAGATTTCAAGCAAAGCACTACAGCCACAATATTCAGAGTCGGCCACAACACAGTCAGTACTGCTGTGCGGTAAACAGCCCACAGCTGGTCCTAAGCAACAGTCAGATAATTAGCTTTAACACTGTATTCATGATCACTCACTGACAGTCAGACAGTGACTGGCTGAGGAGGTGAGCAAAGGGCTGCACAAGTTGCCACCATGGTCTGTGTCTGTGGACTGGTTTCTATGGTGGGGTGGGGTTGGTATGGGTGAGCAGGTTGGCGGGGGATTAGTTACTGTTTGTGAGGAGGGGACCACTAGTCACTAGGGTATATATAGGTTATGTACAGTGTGGGTGATTAAAGATATTCACGCATGGGTGCTGGGGGGGGGACCACTAGATGCTAAGGAGACTGGAGAAACTGTACAACAGTGGTGACAGGGTTGCTGGCGGAACCTGTAGACACCAGGGATATTACAAATAATTACAGCATGGGCTTTGGGGGGATGCAGCCACTGCGCACTGTTAAGGACAGGGTTTTCAAAGCATTAAATCTTGCTGAAATGAGGCGTTTTTTAATTTCTTTATTAACTGAAATATTTCACGGAAGGGATGCTGAGCAACAAGTTGCTCATCGCCTGGTGCGACGGGGGGTTGGGGAACATGAGGATAGTATACAAAGATTTGGTACACATATATACAATTTTATTATATTCAATAAAGTGAGCAGACTATAAGCACACTGCCAAAACTGTTTAATATATCACTGCACCCTTACAGCGTGCAAAGTCCTCATTTCTCATTTGCATAGTGCAATGGTATTGTCTGCGCGGTCATGCTTCCAGGAAAGTGCAGCACACCTAACGCCTCCGAATATGGCACCTCCCAAATGCTGGTGCTATACACGGTTAGTGTGGTGCTAACTTGGTAAGTGCCATGCTAATCATTTGAATTTGTTGGCCTCGCATATACACACACAGAAATTGATCCACAAAGATTTCAAGATTTTGTTATAATGCTAGCTCTTTTGCTGCACATGCAAACCATTAAAAATGTAAACTAACGTTATTGAAACAGTTTTTACAACACTACGACACCAACTATATGATGTTTGTTGTATGTACTTTTGTTTTTACCCCCTTGCCTGTACATATTGCTATTCTACCCCTCATCCCTATTTCACTATGTATATTGTTCCTGTATGAACCTGTTCACTATGTACCTCTCATTGTAACCATTATTTAATGGTTTAATGTTCTCCCTGTTCTGCCTGTTTACTCTGATTTGTACACTTGTAATCCTCCCGGGTCGCACTTGAAAAGAGGCATGTACTGTCTAGTGTGCTTAGCTGGTTAATAAAAGCAAAAATTAATAAATAAACTATTCTTATAATTCTTATTATGCATGCTGGCCATTTGCTGTGACTTTTAAAGGTCAGTGCTACACATTTTAATGTTGATAGACTGAGAGCATCTTTCCAAGTCACCTTCAGCACTGAAGGGGGTCCAAAAAATAAATTCCTCTCTGACGGACACAGCACAATCCCTTTTGGTACCATGTAGGAGTATCAGATTTTGGGATGCCGAAAAGAGGCCACTTAGTACCTCCCCCGATGAGCCCTTGTGCCAGACCCTGAGCGAATGGGTTTAAAGTCTCCACTGCCTTCACAGATCATTTACAAGGGGGTCCTGGGTAGGAGAGTGTAAAAAAAATATATAATAAAATAATAATATAATAATAATAATAAAAAACAGGATGATGAAGTCACATGAAGAATATTTGGCAGCTGGAGAAGAGGACACATCCTCTAAAAGAGGACATCTGGTAACCCTAGCATGGATGACATTGCATTTCGCAGCCTGATGTAGAAAGTCAGCAACACAGAGAAGAAACTTGCTAAACAGGACAGTCACCTCTTTTTCCTTCAACAATACAAGAATAATTAACATGAGTGTTCTGTATAAAATGTCCAGTAGCTGTGTTGTCACAATGCCTGACATACAGTAGGTGTCTATGTGGCTTCAAATGCTCGTATATTAAGTTATGTTGGTCAAATAAAAGGTATAACAACCTTTTTCAATCAATTCTACTCATACAGGGCAGTACAGTTCCTCTTTGTGCCCTTTTACAGAAAGAGATTTAAGATATATTTGTTCACAGCTCCCCGACTACCACTACAACAACTGCTGCATCTTCAAACAACCACAGTAGTATGCGGCTGACTAAAAGTTACCAGAGCACTTGTCAGTAAAGGATAATGAAGTTTCTAGGGAGTCTACAGGAAATGAAGTACTTTGAGGGGAAACAGGAGGAGGAAAATTACCCATAAGAGCTGCACAAGAAACCTCTCCCAGCTGATCTGAAGAACAGGAGGACACGTCACCCTCTCCTCACTCTGCCAGACTGCAAGGCTTTATTAACAGCACAGTGCCCATAGTAACCTTTTTCTTTCATTAGTTTATGGTGCTTTGTGCATGACACATGATGGAGATATTTTTGGCAATATTAAAAAAACAAGATACGGATTATTACAAAGGCTAAATTAATAAAGGGTTTGCAAACTTAGAAAATGCAACATAGCTCCTCTGTAGCTGTCTATGCCACCACATCAAAATCTACACCGACCTAACATTTGATTTTGCAACAAGATTATTCTTGAGTAACACAACTTTTTATATTGTACTTTAATGCACTTATTTTCCCCTGCTCCTACACTGGTATTTCATGCAACAAGGGATACTGGTATTTCATGCAACAAGGGATACAGTCACAAAATAAACCATCCGTCTTTACCATTACTGACATTTCCTCCCCACGAATGCAAGAGACTACTACCACTTTGTCTGTCATCATCAGCAGCCCTCCAAGTCGTAGTAAACTTTTTTTCGCTTGCTACAGCAAGTTTTACAATCCAACAAACCATTTCCGAGGATTACATTTTAATATAGAATATACCAAACGACACAAATGTATCACTTTCTTAAATTCTGGTGTGCTAATCCAAGCTCCCCAAAATTTCAAAATGGTTAACAACCCTGTTTTTCTCATTATAAAAATAGAAAAAAAAAATTATAAAAGTTGTATACAGTTCAACTTAGCCCACCAGTTCCCAAGTGCTTTCTCCAGCTTTCAGCTGCGGGAGGACTGCTCCCTCCCCACAGCCACCCACCCGCTAGCTTGGAATCTCAGAGCCGCAGCATCCATTTCCTATTGATCCTTTTTCTCCTCTGCCACTCCAACTGAGATGCCCTCCAAACCAGCAACATCCAGCACAATCATGTGTGCTCCACAGCTGTACTTCAAATTAGTATAACTTTTGTGGTGTCCTTTTTTTGCCTCCGTTTGGATCAGAAGAATAACTTGGGTGATAATCCTTTGCTGGCTCCTTGCGATCAGAATACGTGGGTGGCTTGCAGGCGGGCAGGCAACAAGTCCTGAGGGTGGAAGAATGGGTAATTAGCAAAGGGGTTAAGTGAGCGACTGGGGAGGGCTGTTTCACAGACTGACAGAAATGGAGAGAGTGAGGGGAGAAAAAGCAGTTTAGAAAAAAATCAAAATAGAATGCACTTTGATAAACAGGTAGAAAGTAACGATTCCATGCACGTTCAAAGAGCTGTGTAGCTGAAAGGAGACAGGAGGTGGGGAAATGCGGGACAGCTAGAACGAGCGAGCTGCGGTGCAGACTTTGGTACCGAGTTGAAAAGCTGTTACACTGCAGCCACTCATTGAGTAGCAAGTTGAGGCTGGCTGATACGTGATTCCTTCTTCTCCATTCTCTCTCAGCAGTTAACAAGAGCCCCTTCTGCTGGTAAAACTGACCGCACCACCCACCGGACTTGCTCCTGCCCACCCATTTTACATTTTTAGCACCTTCTTTATTTATCTTAGAAGTCTGAATGCCAAAGTAAACAAACAAACAACAAAGCAAAACTGTGTAGCATCTAGTTGGACGTGTGAACTAGGCATTTAGGGACAACACCTTCTTTATTTGCTGCATTTTCTGGTAAATACAATTAAAGAGAAAATAGTGGTGTCCAGTCTCATTCCTTTACAGTGGCATTCTCTTTGAGACCTAAGTCTCATTTTAAACGTTAACCAGGAAATGCTTATCGGGAGGCGTGTCATCAGTGCCGCTGCATGAGGAGCTTGTCTCTGATTGCAGCAGCACTTTCCTTAGAAGTTTTGTCCACTTTACATAATGTTGGTGTCAGCACAAGCATGCTGCCTTATTAAGGAATGCCAGATGCACCTACTGATGCGAGCCTTGCATTCGCCCATGCTGATGCACCTCCAAAATCTGCCACTATGGCAAGATGTTGACTTGTGCGCAAGTGTGGCAAGCCAACATAAAAATGGGCATCAGGTAACTGTAAACTTGGGTAGGTGTGTTATTGAGTGTATTGCACAGTTTATCTTTTATTGCTGCTCCACCGGATCAGCAATATTTGCACAAGCTGTGCCCAGTCCAGATTTTACAGCTCTGGCCTGGGTCTGATGATCTGGGTTTTACCCATACTCCACTGCATGTGGCTTAGTGATATACTGTACAGATGGCTACAAAGTCTAACCCATTGAAGGCTGAAGTTTTAGAAAATCATTATGTTTAAAATACCAAGACTCACTCTCCTCCCCCCATCACAATTAATCCTCTACCAAAGTCATGCTTAAATACTGGTGCTTCTACATCCATACCACTAAGCTTTTAATGCCAACATGCCACTTCTGCTGTTATGAGCTCCCCCATCCGTGAAGTCCCATTCCACTTGTGGCAACCCCCAACCCCAAAACCAGGTAATTTTCCAGAGAGCAGCTCTTTGCACTATAAACTTTCTGTGGATCTAGTATAATGGCAGACTCTTCCCACTAACCTATTATTATCCATTTGAGTGCTTGACTGGGCATCCAGGTATCTACCCCACCTATGATATTCCTGGTTAGGAATGTAGTGGGTTGATATAGGTGGGGTGGGCTTTACCTGTTTTTAAATCATGAGAGGACAAAGTGCTGGTTAGGGCAGCAATTTGCAATCCTCATAAGGTTAAGCAGCATAGGTGGCCGTAGACACTCAGGAAAACCTCATTTTGGAGGCTAAACATCTTCCTGCTACAAGATAAGGATATTCAAAAGCAAATAAAGGACCATCTAAAACAGGCAATCATAGATAATAATATACAAGACACGAATCCGGGGGAAAATAATTGAAATAGCCTCAAGACGGAAGAGGGAATGACTACACAAACAAAATGAACTAGAAATGAAAATAAAAGACCTAGAAGCACAACAGCAAGTCAGACTAGACAGACATCGGGGAATACAACTGGGAAAAGTAAAGAAAGAATCAAATCAAAAATTCTTGATTATAAGGTAGAACAAAATCTCAGATATTTAAGACAGATATTATGAAGGAGGCCCAAGGGCCTTGAGATTAGTTCCAGGAAGTGTTTAACCCATTCTACTTCTAATAGCTTTCTATGATGTCTGTACTATCCATTGGTAATCTGACACAGAATGACTCCCAGAAGATAATGAGTTAACTTTCTGTGGTCTCAATTAACTCCTCAAGCCAGAAGAAGACTAGTGCTCTAAAGCTTCCTATACACATACAGGCACAGAAACTGGAATAACAGGTTCCAAAGAGTCTAAACTCACCAGGAATGTTAGAAAAAACCCTCCCCATTCATTCACAGGTGTCAATGAATGTATTTGTTAACCATGCCGGTTCATCTTCTTGCTTCCCTCATAGTAAAAATGTAAAATTACATTTGTGTAAATGAGTGATAGCTTGTCCAGGGGGATGGCAGCTCTGATAGTTGTTCCAGTCTTTCTTTTCACTGATAGAAACTGAGCCAGGAAAAAAGTAAAATACACTTTATCACAGACTGTATTTACCAAGTACATGAACCTGCATGATTTATCTGTAAAGACAATTAAAAATGTATTTCTAAATGCATTACTAACACCAATGCTTTCAAGGTTTTGAAACTACTAAAAAGACAAACTATAGATAGATAGATAGATAGATAGATAGATAGATAGATAGATAGAATATGGTAAACAAATATTGTTAATCCCAAAGCTGAACTTTGTTTTTAGTATATAAATGTTTAAGAAATACCTGAAAGCTGAGTCTTTCCTTTTGAGACACCAGGTGACTCTGATAATCATTTGTTCCAAGGGTTTTTAAGTCAGTTTGAAGACAATAAGTATTATCTGTTCTCCTAGTCCTTAACAAAATGCAGGGACTCCACAGACTTGTTCTTCTTTCAGCATGATAGATCCACCTCATCTCATGCCCCTCCCACATGAATAAAACAAAAGGTGGGCTGGATCTTTAGGAGCTTCTTGGTGGAGGTGGGTTGCATCTTACTTCCCCCCAAAAAAACAATGCTGCCTCCCACTACTCTGGTTCCAGTTCTTGTACCACCCATTTAAGAAAGAAAATAGTGCCCTGCAACCATTGACTAACATGAAAGCGTATTTATTTGAGGGCAGAAAACATTTCTTAGAGGAGGGTAAGGCGGAAGTGACTATTTACACCTTCAGTCAGTTCCATGGACAGAAAACAAGACCTCGCTCCTTTTGTACATGCAATACTCCTGTTGGCTCCGCCCACAGTCATAATAAATGAAACCACTGGCATTCGTCTGTCCCCCATAATAACAAATAGCATGTTTTCCATCCATTTGTTTAAATTGTAATCTGGGTATACAAAATGAGGTAAATGTCCATCATCAGACTTAGGAATATGTTTTGAAGGCCACAGAGTCAGCATTTTGGAAGCAAATGTAAATAATAAATGCTAAACTCCCTGTATTTGTTTTGCCTCTCTGTAAGAATGTAGCCCTGGCACCATATGCCAATGGGCTACCCCCCCTTCCAGCTATCTCTGATACCAGGCATGGGGCCTGGGTCCTGCTATGGTGACAATTGAAAGAAAACAGCATGGTGCCTCCACCCAGAATAAAGTATTAGTGGGCCAGGTATCTGCTTGGCACAGCCCCCTGGGATACTGTGCCTCCCCACCTCCCCAACCAACCACTCTGCACACCATGTCCCCCAATACCTTGTTCCACCATATACCATATACTTCAGCAATAAACACATGCAAGGAACTTCACTAACACCACAGGTTCAAACAACAAATTCACAGCTTTATTTGGGGGGTAAAGAATAGGGAAAGGGATACCTGGATGTAGGGTAGCTGTGAAAGTAAAACAGGTTAGTGAAGTATTATAACTTTCAGAATGGGGCCTGCAGGCCAAGCCCTCTCCCACTGGTACCAGTGTCCCTGTACTGTCCCTCGGAGTACCCACTAGGTGCAGACCTGATCGGTGCTGCAGGTTAGCCCGGGCTGGCTGTTGGGGCCCCGAAATGGTAGAAACTTGGGTTTCGAAAGCAGGGCAAATTCCCCTTTCCCCTACCAGGAAGCCAATAATTAATAACCATAGTGATTAATATTTCCTGCTCGTTTATTGGGGAATGATCTAGGCACCAGAATTAGTATACTGCTTTTCCCAGGAGTCCCTTTGTGTCCAGTTTGGGCACCTAGATCTCTGACTGGCTGTAAAAAGGGGGTTAAATGTCAACAACATGTCAGCTCCCATTTGTTTACATGGCGTCCATTCAGCTTTACACAGTTCCTCCAACTTTGCACTGTGACTGCAGCACAGCACAGCACAACACAACACATTCCTTTAAGTGATCTAGCACCCCATCAGATTGTAGCCCCAACTGCCCCCTGTTGAATGAGCCCACTCTCATTTAAAGGCTCCCAGAAGTTTTGCTATCACTGCCGCCGCAACTCTGTTCCCCCATGCAGCAGGCAGTACTCATTGCTCTTCATGGAGCTGCTCATTAATATTCATAAGACCCTGAGTGGCCCCGCTGTAAGTAGTCCCCTTGTGCTGCATCTATGGACTTCTGCCCTATTCCCCTCAGGTCTTGGGTTCCATTGGATGTAATGAGGGGCATCAGGACCATGGACAAACTCCCCATTTGTTAGACTGTAGTGGCGGTCGGCTCATCAAAGCGCCCCTTGCGTTTACGCGAGTGCTGGCCAAATTTAGTATGCCGGCAGCTCGCGACCCAGAATTATGCCATGGAGGGGAAGAAACAGCATGCTGCATGAGGGAAAGAATGGTGTGGAGACCAGGAACGCCAGCAATATGGCGACAAATGGGGTAATGTCCGGTAAGCCCCCAGAGGAGATTACAGGAATAAACAGACCAGCAACTCAGCTTAATGCAAAATGAAACTATTTTCACACCTTACTATAACAGATGGAATAACATTTTTTTGTTTACATTACATCCTTTAGAAAGATCAACAAAGAAGCATAAAGAAAAGAACTGCCAGCAAAGAAGATGTGTCAAGATGTGTCAAGCACTGTAAAAGCACAAGAAAGAAAAAGAAAATCAAACACGAGAAAGAAACACTGGACACTTCTTAGAAAACAGATAGTTTTATATTTTTTCTCATTCACCTCTATCCTTCAACACTATGGTCTAAATCTATCAATAAAAAATAATTCACCTCTTTGCCCTGTTACCTACTCTTCTCCCCCCCCGGCCCTCAAGGTTAACAGTACCTGTACTGATGTATTTACCAATAAATCGTTGAAATTCATATTGGGAGGCAGTATAGCACAGTGGTTTAAGGCTCTGAGCTACAAATCTGGAGACATGGGTTTGAATCCCACAGCCCCCACTTGGATACTGTGTGACCCTGAGCAAGTCACCTAACTTCCCTGTGCTCCCAGGTTGCACCTGTAAACAAGCTTTCAGCTTCGTGTGCCACTGCTGGTTAAACAGTTGGAAAAAAAACATTTACCTGTATTGCAGTTTCCATCCCATTAGTAGCATGGTAAAGTACTGTACGATGTAAAACTGTTTGAAAACATTGTGGTAAAAATTAAAAAAGGTGCCCAGATTAAAAGGTGGACTCTTTATGTCCTGCTCCACATGATGGGCTTTTCGTGCCCTAATGCAATAGAAATTGTGCAAAAATGATAAAAATCAACATATCAAAACCCACGAAAAACCAAAAGAAAAGAAAGTAAAAAATAAAGTCCACTCTTGAATGTGGTAATCCTTGGGGACGAACAGCTGATGTCTACAGATGTAGAGGATGCCGAAGAACCACTGCATTGACCCCCTTGTCCTGGTTAGGCCTCCATATAGACACCATCCAAATTTAATCCACCAGCCATGAAGGTAAATCCAAAAATGCCCCGAAACTCCCTAGAAAAATCCACTGATCCAAGACGCCAATGGCGCGAAGCAAATCATTCTGAACCAGGATGTCCAGTCGCCAGCTATGCCCAAACTCAACGCTGATGCTCCAGGCCACTGCTATGCACATCCCGCTATGCCACTCTAGAGGTAACTCCAATAGGTCTCCTCCTTGAATAGGCTTCCTCGGTCCTCCTGATCTTCTGGTGCTCCTCCCCAGCCAATCTCAAACTCCTCCATACTCCTGTGGCTTGCTGCTCCGATGTGCAGCTCCTAGATCCTTCACCATTGATGCCAGCCACCATACTGATCAAGAACTGCACAACAGACTCTGACCACACCCCACAGCTGTCAATCACCCATGAACAGCCAATCTGCTTTTTCCCCCCATGCTATGTTACCCAACCAAGAAAGTCCCATTGACAGCGATCCACCAATCAAAATCCACACACGACCAGGACCTAACCAATCAAATGTCACACACTCTCTCATTCACAAGACCAAAGAAAGCCGAAGCAAAGCAAGTGACAAAAAAAAACATTTTTAAAATGTAGACTACCACTATAGCAGCAAAACGACTGCACAAACAGCAAACCCCCACAAATTTCAACTGCCAATTGTATAAATCGAACATGTGGAGGTCTGCTGTGTGATATGTTATTTATCTTAACTTTTTGTCAGTGACCGCATTACCATCACTCATGGCTACGCTATGCCACTCATGAGGTAACATGCGGTCACTGTCAACTCATTAAGATAAATAACGCATCACACAGCAGACCCTCACATACCCCTTATATCTAGACATACAGTTACATACATATCTAGATATACACTTACACAAATACATGCATGAATACATAGATATACAGTGCACTTACACATGTGCACACTTAAATGCATACATATATAGGTTTACACTTATACGCATGTAACCCCTCTACAAATGGGGGTTCCCAAAAAGTCTTCCTTGAGCTTGCCTAAATGCTCATTGCCCGGCTGGTGTCCTGTGTTTTAGCAGTTTAAATGTATTGCTAGAGAGTGCCTGTATAGCCTCTGTATACTGTCTCTTTAAGGGTACCTGGATTGCAGTTATAAGTAATCTGAGAGGGAGCACTTTTGAAAGATGTAACTATTTGCTGAAAATCATTTAGAGTGTTAATGATAATGTAATTTGTCTAACCTGCCTCTTTGCAGCAAGGACTGTCTTGTTTATCCCCACCATTTGGCTCGGGACTGTGAATTGGACTAATCAGTTCTGGTGGGACCTAAAATGGAGCCGGACTACAAGAGTTGTCTGAAGTCAAAATCGTTGGAATTGTAGTTTTGGGCTTTTGGTGCCTTTTTTGCAACTGAAGGGGGAGCTCTTGCTTTGACTGACAGTTGAATCAGCTAACCGAATCTTTTGGATCTGAGGGAAATCCCCAAGCTGCCTGCTGTTTAAGACAGATCTAAGTTGGGAGCTGAAAAAACAAGATGCTTGAGACAGTCTATGTGGAAAGGCCTGAGATTTGGCCTGCATGTCTGCCTGCTGCCCTGAGAGGGGAAACAGAATTGTTTTCGGACTGAATCCGAGTTGTGTGACTAAAGTAAGCTACTGAAGTGGGCCAGGCTCAACCTGAAGAAGACCGAAGATTTTGCTGAACGCGATCAGCCTGTCAGGAGTTCCAGCTACCCCTAAGCTCCCGGTGTGTGCAGAGACTTTGCGATTGTGACCAGGGAGTGCTTTGCCTGGTACAGTAGAATTCCCTTACATGTAAATGTGCTGTGAGCTGCTAGTGGGTCGTGAGTTTGTTCCCCACTGTGTGAGCTGTGTTCTGCTTGCTGGAAGCAATATCCAGCCCAAAACGGACTGCATCCGAATTTGTCTCCATGTGATCTGAGACTTGCCAGACTGGCCCAGCCAGACTACCTGCTGCACAGAGAAGCCATAAATGAAAGACCTGCCTGGGAATCAGCCTCCTGCTCCACGCTTGAACAGGAATGATGCCTTGGAGACTCGTGTGGGCCCTGCTTCTCCTGGCATTCCAGATCAACCACCTGCAGTCTTGATTTTCGTCCAGCCTGTGTCCAGTCTTGGGTATCGTGAGTAAATACCAGGGTAGCTCCCTGTAACAACAGCTTAATCTGAGTGTGTCATCTGATTGTCTTGTTGTTTCTTTTCCTTTATGAACTGAGCCCTCTGGCTCTGGATTACAAATATTGTGTACTGTACATGTTGTGTTTTCCATCACAGGGTCCCAACCAGCTGCGACGCTGGCCAACCCCGGGCAATGGACCTGGCTAGCCCATCTCTTCCCCACCTGGGTACCCAGATGTGTGACTGTGTGGGGGGACTCAAAGTGCATGCATAACTGCTTGATTGATATAACCTTTAAGCTAATTAACCTGATTTCGCCCTCTCTTGTTCAAGTCCCCTGAATAAATCAGATCTAACTTTTTCTGCATGCAATCTGACTGTGGTTCCAGTTTGTGCTCCAAGTACTGTACTGTTGCTATTTGCTGTGCATAACCTTGTTTTACAGAGGGTCCCCAGGGTCGAGCCAGAGGAACTAGCTCTGGTGGTAAGTGCAAACAGTGTCAGTACTTGTGTGGTGTACCAGGGGTATTGTGAAAGTGATTATTGTACAGTGTTCAGGCCACTAGAGGGGAAAGAGGGGGGTTACAGTGTGGCGGAGGGCTGTGCCCAGGTTAGCTTGACCACTACCAACCCTGACCTCTGGGTGGAGGCACCCGTTTCAGAACTCAGGCCCCTTAACCTGCTACTAGCCAAGCACGCAGGGGTAGTAGCCCTTGGAATAGCGCAACCTAGGGGTTACACGCATACAATACAAGCATACCTTCATTGATATACACCTACATATATGTAATAGATAATCCACTACAGGGCGTACGGTCATGCTCTGATATATGCACACCTTGGGTGCATTCAACCACCCAAGGTGTGTGTATATCACAGCATGACTGCACACCCTGTAGTGGATTATCTGTCTTATAAATTGTTCAGAAGGTTCTAAGGGATGAAAAGAAGAGCAGGTATGCTGTCATTCTGGAATAATGCATGGTCATGTGATGTGTTTCATCCAATCAGAAGATTGGATTTTCACAGATTTTTCTTATCCATTTTATAAAATAAATCAATCAATCTATCTATCTATCTATCTATCTATCTATCTATCTATCTATCTATCTACCTACCTACCTACCTACCTATCTATCTATCTATCTATCTTATCTATCTATCTATCTATCTATCTATCTATTTTCATTGCAAAAAACTTCATTAATGCACCAGTTAGGGTTAAAGTGACAAAAGTAGGGAATTGTGGTGATAGGGTTCCCAACCCTAACACCCCACCCCCACCCTGCAGGCAGTAACAGGAAAAACCATTACGGTTTCACCTCTCCTGCATCTTTGCAAATCAGGCTTGGGGTGCACCTTGGGGTTCTTAACCCTAACGCTCACAACATTCTTTCAGTAAATAAGCTGAGATGTGTCGAGTATATGAGAATGGGGTGAGCGTTAGGGTTAACAACCCCAAGGTACACCTCACGCTTGATTTGGGAAGATGCAGGAGAGGCAAAACTTTAATGGTTTTTCCTGTTGTTGCCTACAGGGTTGGGAACCCTAACACCACATTTCCATACTTTTGTCACTGTAACCCTAACTGGTGCATTAGCAAAGTTATTTTGCAATGAATTTCCTTACTTTTCGAGCTAGTATAATCATACACTCATTTGTCTGTGCATTCATCCCTCCATAGATGCATATGTAACCCCTAGATGGTGCTATCCCAAGGGCTACTACCCCTGCATGCTTGGCTAGTAGCAGGTTAAGGGGCCTGAGTTCTGAAACGGGTGCCTCCACCCGGAGGTCAGGCTTGGTAGTGGTCAAGCTAACCTAGGCACAGCCCTACGGGACACTGTAACCCCCCTCTTTCCTTACTAGTGGCTGGAACAATACACAATAATCACTTTCACAATACCCCTGATAGACCACACAAGTACCCACACTGTTTGCACTTACCACCAGGGCTTTCCTCTGGCTAGGCCCTGGGGACCCCCTGTAAAACAAGGTTATACACAGCAAATAACAGCAGTACAGTACCCTTGCACAAACTGGAACCTCAGTCAGGGTAAATGCCAAAAAGCGTTAGATCTGATTTATTTAAGGGACTTGAACAAGGGAGGGCGTAATCAGGTTAATTTGCTTAAAGGCTCTATCAATCAAACAGTTATGCATGCACTTCAGGGTTCGTATAAACAGTCACACACTCTGGGTACCCAGATGGAGAATGGTGGGCTATCCAGGAACGTTGCAGCTGGTTGGGGCCCTGTGATGGAAGAAAACAATATGCACAACACACACTATTTGTAATCCGGAGCCGGAGGGCTCAGTTTGTGAAAAGAAAACCAAAAGATAATCAGATGACACACTTTTAGATTAAGCTGTTGTTGCAGGGAGCTACCCTGATGATTACTCACGATACCAAAGACTGGACACAGGCTGGATGAAAATCGAGACGGCAGGTGGTTAATCTGGAGTGCCAGGAGAAGCAGGGCCCACACGATTCGCAGAGACATCATTCCTGTTCAAGTGTGGAGCAGGGGGCTGATCCCCAGGCAGGTCTCTCGTCGGTGGCTTTCTCTGTGCAGTGGGGTAGTCTGGCAGGGCCAGCGTGGCATGGCCCAGTCCGAATGGAGATGAAGGTGGATTCAATCCGATTAGGCTGGATAAAGCTTCCAGCAAGCAGAACACAGTTCACACAGTGGGGAACCAAATCACGACCCACTTTCAATACACAGCACATTTACATGTAAGGAAATTCTACTGTACCAGGCAAACCGCTCTCCAGTCACAGTCGCAAAGTCTCTGCACAAACTGGGGATTCAAAAGCAGCTGGAAATCCTGACAGGCCGATCGCATTCAACAAAATCTTCGGTCTTCTTTGGGTATGAGCCTGGTAAAAAAATCAGTGGCTTACTTCATTCTCACAAACTTGGATTTAGTCTGAAATAATTCTCTTCTCTCCCTCTCAGGGGCAGGCAGACATACAGGCCACAACTCAGGCCTTTCCACAGTTCTCCCATGCAAAACTACTCAGACAGCTGCTTGACTGTCTCAAGCATGTTGTTTCTTCAGCTCCCAACTTAGATCTGACTCAAACTGCATCAAGCCTGGGAATTTCCCCAAGATCCAAAAGGTTCAGTTGGCTGATTCATCTGTCAGTCACAACAGGAGCTCCCCCTTCCGGTGCAAAAAGGCGCCCAAAAGCCCAAAACTGCAATTCCTACAGATTTTGACTCCAGACAGCTCCTGTTGTCCGGCTTCATTTTAGGTCCCACCAGAACTGATTGGTCCAATTTGCAGTCCAGGACCAAGATAGTGGAGATAAACAAGACAGTCCTTGCTGCAAAGAAGGCAGGTTAGACAAACTACATTATCACTCTAAATGATTTTCAGCAAATAGTTACATCTTTCAACAGAGGTCCCTCTCAGATTACTTATGACTGTAATCCAGGCAGCTCTTAAAGAGACAGTACGCAGAGGCTATACAGGCACTCTCTGGCAATCACATTTAAACTGCTAAAACGCAGGACACCAGCCTGGCAGTGAGCATTTAGGCAAGCTCGAGGAAGACTTTTCGGGAACCCCCATTTGTAGGGGGGTTACACATACATCTATGTGTAACTCCTCGGTGGCATTATTCCAAGTGCTACTACCCCTACCTGCTTGGCTAGTAGCAGGTTAAGGGGCCTGAGTTCTGAAATGGGTGCCTCCACCTGGAGGTCAGGGTTGGTAGTGGTCAAGCTCACCTGGGCACAGCCCTCCGACACAATGTAACCCCCCTCTTTCCCCTCTAGTGGCCTGAGCACTATACAATAATCACTTTCACAATACCCCTGGTACAACACACAAGTACCCACACTGTTTGCACTTACCACCAGGACTGGTTCCTCTGGCTCGACCCTGGGGAACCCCTGTAAAACAAGGTTAAGCACAGCAAATAGCAACAGTACAGTACTTTGAGCTCAAACTGGCGGTATAGCCTAGAGGTTAGAGGAACGAGGTGTGAACGAGCTTGATACATGTAGCAGACCAGACCTGAGTTTGATTCTCACAACCTTCACTTGCATACTGTGTGACTCTGAGCAAGTTACTTAACCACCCAGTGCTCCCAGGTCGCCCCTGAAAATAGGCACTTGTGCCTAGTGGGCCTTACCCGGTTACCAAAGACTAAAATAAAAAAAATAAAATAAACTGGAACCACAGTCAGATTACATGCAGAAAAAGTTAGATCTGATTTATTCAGGGGACTTGAACAAGAGAGGAGTGAAATCAGGCTAAATAACTTAAAGGTTATATCAATCAAGCAGTTATGCATGCACTTTGAGTCCCCCCCACACAGTCACACCTCTGGGTACCCAGGTGGAGAAGAGATGGGCTAGCCAGGACCATTGTCCGGGGCTGGCCGGTGTCGCAGCTGGTTGGGGCCCTGTGATGGAAAACACAACATGCACAGTACACACTATTTGTAATCCGGAGCCAGAGGGCTCAGTTCATAAAGGAAAAGAAACAACAAGACAATCAGATGACACACTCAGATTAAGCTGTTGTTGCAGGGAGCTACCCTGGTATTTACTCATGATACCCAAGACTGGACACAGACTGGATGAAAATCAAGACTGCAGGTGGTTGATCTGGAATGCCAGAAGAAGCAGGGCCTACACGAGTCACTGAGGCGTCATTCCTGTTCAAGCATGGAGCAGGGGGCTGATCCCCAGGCAGGTCTCTCGTCGATGGCTTCTCTATGCAACAGGTAGTCTGACTGGGCCAGTGTGGCAAGGCCCAGACTGCATGGAGACAAATTTGGATGCAGTCCATTTTGGGCTGGATACAGCTTCCAGCAAGCAGAACACAGTTCACACAGTGGGGAACTAACTCACGACCCACTAGCAGCTCACAGCACATTTACAGACAAGAAAATTCTACTGTACCAGGCAAAGCGCTCCTCGATCACAATCACAAAGTCTCTGCACACACGTTCTGGTTGAGGATCCCCCTGCGGGTGATAAGGGGTGGTTCTTGACTTTCACACCCCCCATAGAGAAAGCATTTCTTTGATTAGCGGACTCTCAAAGTCCCGGCCCTGATCAGAGTGAATTCGCCTGGGGGACACCATAGTGGACAAAGAAATTTTCCACTAGCACCTTGGCCATGATAGATGCTTTTTGATCTTTGGTGGGAAAAGCTTGTGCATACCATGTGAAATGGTCCATAACCACTAACACATTGCCAATGTTTCGCTGATCAGGCTCTAAATGTAGGAAGTCTATGCAGACTAGTTCCATTGGAGTGCTGGTGGTAATGTTGACAAGGGGGGGGGCAGCCCTCTGAGGCAGGGCTTTTCTCTGCAGGCAGCGACTACAAGTCCTTACATGGTGCTCTACATCGGCCCCCATCTTGGGCCAGTAGAACTGAGATCGCACTAGGTCAAGGGTCCGGTCGGTACCAAGGTGGCCCATATAATTGTGGAGGGACCTCAGTACCAAATCTTTGAAGGCTGTGGGCAGGACCAATTGTTGCTTGCCTATTTGGCCACCCCAATCTACTGTCTCTCTATACAACAACTGATTAAGCAGCTTCAACCTGCGGCCTTCTCTAAACAATAAAGCGGTTCGCAGATCAGAGGAACGCACCTTGGAAACATCTTTTCCTGCACGAAGGGCGTCAAGTGCTGGCTGAATCATAGGATCTCAGGATTGACCCCATTGAATGCTGTCATTGTCAAACTGAGGTAGTGCACTAATATCTAGAGCAGAGAAGTGGCAATACGCAGCCGGTATGCAGGTGTCAGAGGGGCCCAAGCAATCTACTAAGCAGTCCGCTGTGTCCGTAGACATCTGTTCATTTCTATCAAACTTTTGGCACAATGCTCGGATGTCAGGTTCAGACAGCCTGACCCAGTCGCTCTTGGAAATGGACCTCCGGGATAGGGCGTCAGCATCAATATGATTCAGGCCCAGTCTGTATTCGACAGCATAATCATATGTTGACAATGCAGAAAGCCACCGGTGCCCCATGGCGTCTAACTTAGCTGAAGTCTGTACATAGGTCAACAGGTTATTGTCAGTCCTCACCAATATTTTCGCCCCCCATAGAGGTAATCATGAAACTGGTCGACAATGGCCCATTTTAACACAAGGAACTCCAACTTGTGCACAGGGTAGTTTTGCTCTGATGGGGTCAAACTCCTACCGGCGAATACCACTGGTCTCAAACCATCCTCATGGTCTTGATACAGTACAGATCCTAGACCCTGCAGACTGGTATCAGTATGCAGCACATAGGGTTTGGTGGGATCAGCATAAGCAAGGATGGGGGCGTGGGTGAGCTGGTATATGACTTCCTGGAAAGCTGCTTCACAGTCAGGCATCCAACAGGACCCAAAAAGTTCACCTGGGCGGAAATATGCTTTGTCTGGTTCTTTGACGGCCCCTTATTTGTATTTCTGATTGGTAGGAGGGTAACCCTGGGTAAGATCACTGGAAACAGGGGAGGTACCTAAAGACTGGAGGACAGCAGATGTAGTCCCCTTATACAAAAGTGGGAACAAAGAGGAAGCGGGAAACTATAGACCAGTCAGCCTCACCTCGGTAGTGGGGAAGATCATGGAAGCACTACTGAAGGAGAGACTGGTGGAACATCTGGTTGTCAATGGACTACAGGACCCAAGGCAGCATGGTTTCACCAGGGGGCGGTCATGTCAGACCAACCTCATTGAATTTTTTGACTGGGTGACTAGGGAGGTGGATCAGGGGAGGGCAGTGGACATGGCCTATCTGGACTTCAGCAAGGCCTTTGACACTGTGCCACATAGAAGACTATTACACAAACTGGGGAATATGGGTGTGGGCAGGATAGTAGTGTGGTGGGTAGGTAACTGGCTGGGCGTCAGGACACAGAGGGTGGTGGTGGTAAATGGCTGTCACTCCACAGAGGGAAGAGTGACCAGTGGGGTACCACAGGGATCAGTGCTGGGACCGGTCCTATTCAACATCTTCATCAGTGACATTGCGCAGGACCTAGAAGGCAGAATTTCACTGTTCGCTGATGACACAAAGCTCTGTAATAGAGTAGACACACCAGAGGGTGTAGACAGAATGAGAAGGACCTGCAGAAACTTGAAGAATGGTCAGGGGTTTGGCAGTTAAAATTCAATGCAAAGAAATGCAAGATAATGCATATGGGGCACAAAAACCCTGGCACAATATATCAGTTGGGGGGTGAGGATATAGCATGCACCAAGCAGGAAAGGGATCTTGGGGTTATCATCTCTGATGACCTCAAGGTAGGGAAACAGTGCGACAAGGCATCAGGTAAAGCAAATAGGATGCTGGGATGCATAGGCAGAGGCATCTCCAGCAGGAAAAGGGAGGTCATAATTCCACTATACAAGACACTAGTGAGGCCCCACCTGGAGTACAGTGTACAGTTCTGGATACCTTACCTACGTAAGGACATAGACAGGGTAGAGAAGGTTCAGAGGAGGGCAACAAAGATGGTACATGAATTGCATCACAAGTCCTATGAGGACAGGTTGAAGGAACTGAATATGTACTCCCTGCAGGACAGGAGGGAGAGAGGGGACATGATAGAGACATACAAGTATCTCACAGGGAGGAACAGGGTGCAGGAATACACTATTTTTAAGCGAAAAAGATGTTCCAGGACTAGAGGGCATGGGATGAAGTTGGAGGGAGGATGATTCAGAGGAAACGTGAGGAAGAATTTCTTCACAGAACGGGTGGTGGACAAGTGGAACACCCTGCCAGAGGAAGTGGTGGGGGCTGAAACAATCACGGGATTTAAGAATGCATGGGATAGACATAAAGGAATTCTGGAAGTCAGGGGTAAGGGGCAACAGACTTCTAGGAAAACATAAACTGAATTTACAAGCTCAAATGGGCAGACTGGGTGGGCCACAGGCTCTTATCTGCCGACACTGTCTATGTATCTATGTAAGATTCAAGAGTGGCCGAATCACTTTGGAATAGTCCTTTATGAACCAGCGGTAGTAGCCACAGAATCCCAGGATGCGTTATAGTTCTTTCAAATTGTGGATCTGGGGCCAAGTAGTCAAGGCTTCAAATTTACTAAGATCAGTCTCTATCCCCTCTGTAGACACTATGTGCCCCACATACTTCACAGAGGTTTGGAAAAACTGGCACTTGTCAATGGACAGCTTGAGGCTGAAATCTTCCAGTCGATCTAGTACTTTGAACAGTTGACTCTCATGCTCCTCTAGGGAGCTCCCAAATACAATGACATCATCCAAGTACACCAGACATTCCAGCAAATTCATGTCTCCCATCGCTCATTCCATCAGTCGCTGGAAGGTGGCTGGGGTGCCCAATATCCACTGTGGCATTCTCAGAAATTCGTAGAACCCCAAAGGACAGATGAAGGCTGTCTTCTCACGGTCCTCCAGAGACATCGGAATCTGGTAATATCCACTGCGAATATCCAACACCAAGAACCATTTGCTCCCATTCAAACAATCCAGAGCATCTTGTATATGGGACATGGTGTATTGATCGGGGATGGTCCGCCGATTCAGAGTTTGATAATCAATGGACATTCTCACAGATCTGTTCTTCTTACGCACAACCACAATGGGAGAAGCATATGGGCTCCTGGATTCTTGTATTACACCAGCCGTGAGCATTTCCTGCAAGTGTCTTCTCACATCGTCTATGTCTGCAGGGGCTAGGCATCGAGACCTCTCTCGAAACGGCCGATCATCGTGCAGGCGTATGTGATGCTCCACACCCTGGACACATCCCACGTCCCATTCCTTCAGTGAAAACACTTGATCTCTCTGGGTAAGTTTCTGCCTAATTCTAGTCTTCCATTCAGCTGGCAACGGGGAGTCACTAAAATCAAACAAGTTGGGAGTCACTCTATCTGTCTTGCCAGGGTGATTGTTGCTGGGCAACACTGCAGTGTCTGCACAGTGTAACGTAGCTAGGGTGCATCCTCTGTTCACCTGGATCACCCAATTTGACACATTATGAATCTGGACCATCACTCGTCATGCATAGGCATGAGCACGAGCTGGCAGGATGCTGGGCTTAACCAATAATCCTTCCAGCAATTTTCCATCGCCTGGCGCGTCCAACATCAGTATTTTGTTCTTGACATCTTTGCGGAAGCAGACCTCCCCTTGAATGGTACACTGGGCATTAGGGGCCAGTACCATTGAATCGAGATCCTTCTTCCACACGACCCCTACCGGTTCATCCTGGTCCACTCCCTTGGGGTTCTGTTGCAAATCATAGGCCCCCTTGATCAGAGTGGGAATTCTTAGGGCCCTCCCAGTCCGTCGTCCTTGTTTCTCCTGACAGAGTTGTGACAGTCTCCCAAACATATGGGCGATGGTCCAAGTTAACAGGGGAACCCCATCATACAGTCCAGTAGGGGGACACACTAAGGCCAGTGTCTCGACTTGCTCCTCTACACCAGTTACAGCTGCAGGAAATGACAACCAGAGTTGGACATATCCTAGGTAGGGATAAGACTTGTCGCTCAGCCCCCACACATGTAGGCTTTCCAGGGATTTTAAGGGTGCAGCAGATAAGTGTTTGTCATACCAGTCCTGAAATACAATGGTCACTTGTGACCTACTGTCCACCACAGCCCGAGTAGGAATACCATTCACAGCCACGGTAGTCTCCATTGAAGGGCCCACTATTTTGGACCACTCTGGAGGGACAGCAGCAGGGGCCTGGATGGATGATTTAGCCACAAAGGGGTTTGGGTTAGGATGTCCAAAGCCTTCACTGCGGTCATTTCGTGCACCTCTTGACCACTGATTCATTTTCTGAAGCTCTCCTTGAAGCTGGTTCACCACTTTCTCTAAGTCTTTCTGAGACCGGCATTCCCTCTTCATGTGGCCATCCTTTCCACAGTTGTGACAAACGATAAGACTCCTGGGCCATCCTTGGAGAGAACATTGCATGAGGAACTGAAGTAGTAGCGGTAAGAGGGGTGCAACGTGTCTCAGTAGTTCCTTTAGGGTGGCAGTCAATCCTTTAATTTCAGCTTGGGAGCTACCCTCGGTAGATGATGCCTGAGGGTGCACCCCCACCCCCATGGCAGTCACGTCCTGAGAGGAACCAGAATCTTGTTCCATGAGGGGAACCCTTGCAGAGGCACCCGCCTTCAACTCTCGGACTTCCTTTAATAGCTCGACTTTCAAAAACTGGGCCCAAGGGCAGGAAGTCCTTTGCATTCTCAGAGTGCTTGTTAGGTGCCGACTTTTGCCCCTGAACCCTACTTGGCTGATCACTCTCTGTCACTTGCGCAGTAGCAGCATATATTGGTGAAATTTCCCCCTTGGGTCGCCTTTGCTCAACCCCCCGAATTTCTTTCATTAGCTCATCATAAGAGGGTGGCAATTCCAGCAAGTTGGCGAGGCACAGCTGAAGCAGTAACAATTCTGAAAACGGAGCAGACTTAAGGATCCGGTCCAGCCTAGTTCGATCTAATCCATTTGGCGGCAAACTACCTTTTCTGAGGCACTCTTATAGCAACTTTTCAAGCCGAGGTACATACACAGACAATGGCTCCCCTGAGTACTGCTGGGTATTTCTTACTCTCCACCACAGGTCCTCATCTGAATCCACCCTCCCATACACATTCTCCAATGCATCAAGATAGTTCTGTGTAGTTGCTTCGGGGTTATTGGCCCGCTTGGCACAGATGGTAGCCAGGGCAGGACCTCGGAGGCTCTCACTCAACCTCTTTCATTTCTCTGCTTCTGAGCAGTGCCATTCAAGTACTAGAGGGGCAACATAGTCTATCCAGGTCTCCCAGTCATCCTCCCCCTTGGGGGTGGGAAGGTGCCCGAGAAGATTCCCAACCTTCGTAGGAGTCGGACTAATGGCAGGTACAGATATAGGGGCCAGCACTGGCATGGGCACAGAAGGCGGCAACAGGTGCTGAGTGGGGGGGTGTTGGGAGAACACCTCCAGGTGGCAGGAATAGTTTCTTAAAGTCCTCTATGGTTTTCCCTTCCTCCAGCAACAACTTAGCAAATTTCTCCTCAAAAATCTCAGATAATATGGGGAGCTCATCCTCCCCGGGGTCTTTACTGTCTCTAGTTATCACTCTCCAGGTGGCTGGGACCCCTTCTGGGGCAAAAGTCCATGGCACTTTGGAACTATCCACTGGGTCACTACACTCTATTAAGGCCATGAAAGTTTGGGCGGTCAAATCAGCCTGTCGCCCCACCACCACACCGTTTGTTAAACATTCAACTCTGGAAAGTATTTCTTCTACAGTGTCTTTACCAATGTTCAGGGGAATATCCAATACAAGCAGGGCATTGTAAGGGTCAATCTCCTGCCCTGTACACCACCCCACCAACTGGTGCACAGCCACTTCTGTTGGGGTAGCCAATTATGTTTGGCAATAATTCATAATTTCGGCCACTAGAAGACACAAAATCCCAGCAGTGAGCCTCCAAGATGTAACCCCTAGGTGGCACTATCCCAAGGGCTACTACCCCTGCCTGTTTGGCTAGTAGCAGGTTAAGGGGCCTGAGTAATGAAACGGGTGCCTCCACCCAGAGGTCAGGGTAACCTGGGCACAGCCCTCCGGGACACTGTAACCCCCCTCTAGTGGCCTGAACACTGTACAATAATCACTTTCACAATACCCCTGGTACACCACACAAGTACTCATACTGTTTGCACTTACCACCAGGGCTGGTTCCTCTAGCTCGACCCTGGGGACCACCTGTAAAACAAGGTTATGCACAGCAAATAGCAACAGTACAGTACTTTGAGCACAAACTGGAACCACAGTCAGATTACATGCAGAAAAAGTTAGATCTGATTTATTCAGGGGACTTGAACAAGGGATGGGCGAAATCAGGTTAATTAGCTTAAAGGTTATATCAATCAAACATTTATGCATGCACTTTGACTCCCCCCACACAGTCACTCCTCTGGGTACCCAGGTGGAGAAGAGATGGGCTAGCCAGGACCGTTGCCCGGGGTTGGCCAGCGTCGCAGCTGGTTGGGGCCCTGTGATGGAAAACACAACATGCACTGTACACACCATTTGTAATTTGGAGCCAGAGGGCTCAGTTTGTAAAGGAAAAGAAACAACAAGACAATCAGATGACATACTCAGATTAAGCTGTTGTTGCAGGGAGCTACCCTGGTATTTACTCACGATATCCAAGACTGGACACAGGCTGGATGAAAATTGAGACTGCAGGTTGTTGATCTGGAATGCCAGGAGAAGCAGGGCCCACACAAGTCGCCAAGGCGTCGTTCCTGTTCAAGCGTGGAGCAGGGGGCCAATCCCTAGGCAGGTCTCTCATCGATGGCTTCTCTGTGTAGTGGGTAGTCTGGCTGGGCCAGTCTGGCAAAGCACAGACCACATGGAGACAAATTTGGATGCAGTCCGTTTTGGGATGGATACAGCTTCCAGCAAGCAGAACACAGTTCACACAGTGGGGAACTAACTCACAACCCACTAGCAGCTCACAGCACATTTACAGGCAAGAAAATTCTACTGTACCAGGCAAAGCGCTCACCGGTCACAATCGCAAAGTCTCTGCACACACCGGGAGCTTAGGGGTAGCTGGAACTTCTGACAGGCCGATCGCATTTAGCAAAATCTTCAGTCTTCTTCAGGTTGAGCCTGGCCCCACTTCAGTAGCTTACTTTAGTCACACAAACTCGGATTCAGTCCAAAAACAATTCTCTTTCCCCTCTCAGGGTAGCAGGCCAAAACTTAGGCCTTTCCACAGAGACTGTCTCAAGCATCTTGCTTCTTCAGCTCCCAACTTAGATCTGCCTTAAACAGCAGGCAGCTTGGGGATTTCCCTCAGATCCAAAAGGTTCGGTTGGCTGATTCGGCTGTCAGTCAAGGCAAGAGCTTCCCCTTCAGTTGCAAAAAGGGGCCAAAAGCCCAAAACTACAATTCCTACAGATTTTGACTCCATACAGCTCCTGTCATCCGGCTCCATTTTAGGTCCCACCAGAACTGATTGGTCCAATTCACAGTCCCGGGCCAAATGGTGGGGATAAACAAGACAGTCCTTGCTGCAAAGAAGGCAGGTTGGACAAACTACATTATCATTAACACTCTAAATGATTTTCAGCAAATAGTTACATCTTTTAACAGAGCTCCCTCTCAGATTACTTATAGCTGCAATCCAGGCAGCTCTTAAAGAGACAGTACACAGAGGCTATACAGGCACTCTCTGGCAATACATTTAAACTGCTAAAACGCAGGACACCAGCCTGGCAGTGAGCATTTAGGCAAACTCAAGTAAGACTTTTTGGGAACCCCCATTTGTAGGGGTGTTACATATGTTGGTGTGGAAGCTCAGGCCCTCTGGGCCCTGTGTGCTTCCATTTCTGGAAAACAGGAATTTATTGCTTGGTTGTATGGCTTGTTAAACAAGAGACCAACTTATACTGCCCTTGTATAACTCTGTGGTGAAGCCACATCTACAGTATGGACTTCATTACTGGTGCCCACACCTCAAAAAGCACATTAACCTACTGGAGAAGTTCAAGAGGATGGCTACAAAGATGATAGCGGATCACCACGGTAAGGCATACTATGAGAGGGTTCAGTATTAGGGTTCAGTATTAGGACCAGTCCTCTTCAATGTCTTCATAAGTGACATTGCAGAGGGACTGGAAGGAAAAGTATGTCTCTTTGCAGATGACACAAAGATCTGCAACAGAGTTGATGCACAAGGTGGGGGTGGAAAGGATGAGAAGGGACTTGGCAAGGTTAGAGGAATGGTCAAATGTATGGCAGCTTAGATTCAATGCTAAGAAGTGCAAAGTAATGTACCTGGGAAACAAAAACCCAGGGGAAGAGTACACAATGGGGGTGAGATACTAACAACAACAAAAATGGAAAGGGACCTGGGGGTATTCATATCAGATGACCTAAAGGTGGGCAAGCAATGTGAGAGGGCAGCAAGGAGGGTTGAGGGATACTGGGATGCATAGGGAGAGGCATCACCAGTAGAAAACAGGAAGTTATTATCCTCTGTACAGACAGCTGGTGAGACCCCATCTGGAGTACTCGTGCAGTTGGAGACCAATCTCATAAAGACATAGACAGGATGGAAGCTGTCAGAGGAAGGCAACTAAAATGGTGCAGGGTCTGCACCGGAAGACATATGAAGAGAGACTTAAGGAGCTTAATATGTATAGCCTCGAGGAAAGGAGGGAGAGGGGGGACATGATAGAAACTTTCAAGTACCTCAAGGGAATCAACAAAGTCCAAGAGGGTAGCATCTTTCAAAAAAAGAGGTGTGCAAGAACAAGGGGGCACAAATTGAAGATGGGGGTGGCTCAGAGGTAATTTAAGGAAGTATTTTTTCACAGAGAGGGTTCTGGATGCATGGAACGGCCTTCCGGAGGAGGTTGTGGAGTCAAAAACAGTGGTGGAATTCAAGCATGCATGGGACAGTCATAAGGCAATTCTAGGGGGTGGGGGTAGGAAGAAGTAGGCTGCTGGTTAACTAGGATCTGCAGCTTATCCATTAGGTAGGGAAATGGGCAGACTGGGTGGGCCAAGCGGTCCTTATCTGCCATCAAATTCTATGTTTCTATGTTCTATGAGAGGTTTCAGGCAATGAACATCTACTCAGTACAGAACAGGACGGAAAGAGGGAACATGATTAAGACCTTCAAGTGCTATTTATTCATTTATTGAATTTTGGTGATCTGGTAGGCCCACTGAGACTAGAAGTCCCTTTTTCAGGGGCGACTGGGGGGAGGGGGGGATACAGATGGTAACCAACTGAAACAAAACCAGATTAAGCGGTTGGTGGTATTTTTAGTGAAACAGAACTAGTACTAGAAACAGATAGATAACATGGATATGGAAGCTCTCTTTAACTTAAGTGGCAACCACAACATGAGAGACCCCAGTGTTAACATGCAGGCAGGAAGGTCTGGGAGCAAACTGACAATTCACTTCTTCACTCTCAGGGTGTTGAACACTTGCAATGCACTGCACTTCAATAGGGGCTAGAATAGCCATAGAGGGAAGTATTCTCCATGAGTAGTAAAGATTGGAAGCATGAGAGGTGTGAGGGTGTGGAGCAGACTCGGTACTTTAACCTCTGGACACTGCAATAGGAGCAGACTACATAGACCAAATTGCCTTCTTGTCTTAGCATCTTCATATTTTTGTATTTTCTATTTCATGAACCAAAAGTCAAACTTTGAACCACATTTTTGTGTTTCACATATGAGAAGTAGTAGTTTGAACTACATTGTTTGGTTAGTGAACCAAAAGTAGTACTTTGGAACAGATTTGAAATTAAACCTACATTTTCTGGGTCGCAAACCAGAATACCAAGTTAGAACCAGTTTTTCTGGTTCGTGAACTAGAGTTAGTAGTTTGAACCATTTTCCCTGGTTCACTAACCAGAAAATTTTTAATTCAAACCAAAAAAAGGTGGTTCCAATCAGAAATGTCTCGGAGAGATCGTGAATGTGTGAAATATAACATTTTGGCAAATTTCCCCGTAAACGGACTATAAAATCTTGCATAGGGAAAACACTATACATCAGGGATGTTTTAGTTTTGCTAAAACTATTCCTTTTCAAGTGTTTTCTAATTTCAGTAGTAACAGAAATAAAGAAACAAGATGGCGGTAGTCATGAAAAAAAAAAAAAAAAAAAGTGGTTCGTGAGACCCATTTTTGGTTCGTGGTAAAACAAGTTTGCAAACCAAAAAACCCTCTCACAAACCAGAAACTTCTGGTTTGTATGGGGCACCTATCCAAAACCAATTTTTAAATCCTTATTACTGAGGAACCGTTTGATATTTTTTTACTAAATAGTCACAGTTTGCAGTCACAATAAAGTGCACTCAGAGATAGGGTTAAATACAGGAGTAAGTGCAAAACAAGCAAACAAAGCACGAGCAACAAAATGAGCATTTCAGCAACACGCCAGGGTATTCGAACATACATACCTATGCACACGCCAGCAAACAAAGGCCTTACAGTCTATCTAATCTGCTCGATTGTGCAGTTCCCAGAGTGTTTACAGAGGCAATGCAAGGGGAACAGTCAGGGAGAGGGAAAACAAGAGCAGGGTGAAGGAATTTCTGCTGATACCCGAGGGAACCAGGGGAGGCAGTGAAGCGGAAGGAAGAGGGGTGTTGGTTCCATAGTGATGGGAGACGATAGGAACAGGCTGATTGCCCGGCAGAAGACTGGGGATGAGAAATAGCGAAGAAACGTATGTTCTTTTTTCCTAGATAACACACCTTGCATTTCTTTCCTGCCCGCCCAGATTATTCTGCATTTCATTTATCTCCTGTTATGTTGTACCTAAATGATGTAACATGCACTGAATGTATGTTTGTATCTCCTGGTATGATGCTAGAAGGTTGTGATTCTAGCTCCACACCAGGTTCTTGGAGTAATACCCATGATTGACACTGCCGTGCAATATGAGTGGGTCACTGCATTGTGAGGTGCCATGCTTCAGATGAGATGTTAAACTGAGGTCCCTTCTGCCAGTCACTGTCCAGGCAGAAGTTAAAGATCCCATGGCACTTACTGAAGAAGAGCAGGGACATTTCCCTGTGTTCTGGTCAGTACTGCCCTGGTAGATAAAACAGGTCCATGTAGTTCACAATTAGGCTCAACCCTGATTTATTCACGAAGATTTAATCACTTTTTTTATACATGTTTCTTACATTTTGTATAAATGCTGCAAGTGTGTGGCCAACATCAAAATCAAACAATTCTGGGCCGGCCCATTGGTGCAGCAGTAGCACTGCTGCTCCTGACATTGGTGACCTGGGTTTGTGAACGACCTCAGATAATCAGACGCTGGCAGGGTGGGGGACAGGGATAGAGCGTCCCGCAAACTCTTGCCTCTTCCAGGGGGGTGGGTCCCATTCTCCACTGTGAGTTTGTTACCTGGGTGATCATGGGTGGTGGAGCTTGGTAGATGGAGAGTGGGGTGGGGGCATTGCTGATATCGGCAGGCAGACGCACATTGATGTCCTCATTCGTGATGCCCAGGGGTGGACCAGAAAAACAGAAAATGGCCCTGGCTCCTTCCATGATGATGGCTTGTGGGAGCTCTCAGGCCCTCATCACCTGCCAGATCGTGGCACACCCCGATGAAACATAGAATGTTGGGGGAAAGTATCCCCACCTTGACCCTATCTGGGGTGCATAGCCAAGGCTCTGGGGGGCATGACCGTGACTGGGTTGGGGGGGCCTGGGAGCATCCCGCTGGACCCAAGGGGTCCTTGGAAGGGCCAGAGATGTAGAGAGGATAAAATAGAAATAAAATAAAAAATAAAAAAAATCAAACGATTTTGGTATCAGTGCACCCCCCAAATGCTACTTGAGAGAGCCAGCAAATCATTTAAAGTTATTCAGCTTTCTTACTTTCTGTCTTCATTCCATCATTTTAAAAGGGGATTCTTGGTCTCATCATTTGGCCAAATCATGATTAGTATGACAATCAACAGCAAGGTGACCCCCTCAGAGGTCAGGGCCATACTCTTTTATGTTTAACATGTCAATTCGAGCTAAAGTCCCACTGCTTTCTCCATCTGTCTTGTGTGGAAACTACTCTCCGGCGACATTTTTTTAGAACTGAGTGCTACTCATGATACGGCAGAATGATGAGACTGAGTATCCCCTTTTAAAATGATGGCATGAAGGCAAAAAGTGAGTAAGAGAATGCAATGCTTTTAAATGATTCATGGGCCCATTCAGGCAGCATTTGGGGGGTCCACTAGTACTATAACTGTTTAACCATGAAAGCCCCCCCAACAGATGCTCCTGGAGACCAGCTGTTTCAGCTCAGTGTGCCTTTACTGGTCAACAAATACAAATAAAAGAATAACTACACCTCCTATTTTTGTGTCATGAGCAAACTTGGCGAGCCAGCAGCTGGTACCCACCTTGGATCAACTATAAATATATTGAGCAATGTAGCTCCCAGAACAGACCCTGGTGATATCCCACTTCACATATCTTTAAATAAAGAAAGAGAGAGTGATGGAGATCACTGCAGCATGCCCGAGACCGGAGTCTGCAGTTCAAGCCTGGGACTTTGAGAGCAGAGCTGGTAGGATGGGGTTCAAAGCACCTCTTGAACATGTTTTATCTGGGGGGGGGGGTAGGAACTCGATGCATTGCTATGTGGTGAATCCTGGTGGGGGTATCATGGAGGTGCCACTGATGGTGTGAGTGACCTCCCATGGTCAAGCACCCCCAGGCCAGAGACAATGCTCAAAAGCTGGTGAGAGAGCAAGCAGAAAAAGGTGTAAATGCCACACACGTAGACTGGATAATGTCCTCACTGTTTCTCCCATGCCAACAGAGCCACCCCACCCCAGCACACCACAGAAGGGTCCCTCCAGCTAGCATTCCGGCAATATCATTCATCCTCCAGCCATGGGATGCCCCTGGTGGGGACAAGCCAGCAATTAGAAGGAGGTCAGGAGCAGGAAACCCATCTCCACAACAGCCCAAGAAGGTCCATAACAGAGACGTGCCAGACACAGAAGCTGAAGGTCTGGAAGAACTCTTTATGGCAGTGAGGACAAAAAGCAAGGAAGTGGTTGAGCACCAGGAATGGGTTGCTACAGTGCTGATAGATAAGTCCAGACACTCACAAAGTTCACAAGCACCCGTAGCTGCAGGAAACACAACAACATGGTCCAGGTATTTCACAGTTTAATGTATAATAAAGGCAGTGCAAAACACGTACACACATAGTCCAGCAAACGGATATTATGGCAATTACCAAATAAAATTGACATTCCACTCTGCCATCTGACAAGCTTCCTCAGAGTGATCTAATCTTTATTAGAGTGCCCAACATTTATATTGTGAGAAGTGGAAACCTCATGTAACCAACCAATCAGAAGCCTCCATTGTATGGAGGCATTTTTTTTTTTTAGAACATGTCTTAAAAACCAATCTTGTTAAGCATCACTGCTCCTCACTTCCAGTTGATCAAAGAGGGAAAAAATGTAATTTGCCTACTACTGTTAGTTTGATTAGTTGATGTGGGGCACCATAAAATTAGCGTACCTGATGATCAAAACTATGGCAAACTTATTTTAAAAAGTGCAAAATTTGTTTGTAAAAATGAGATGGGAAGGGCGGTGTGCTTCGGCCAGACACAAACGTATAAATATTAAGATCAAAATACAGTGCAAAGTACAATCCCAAAATACAATATTATAGTCCACATTATGTGAACTGATTATAATAGGGTGACTAGCCTCAAAATATTAACATCTGAACTTCTTAAGAAATGCTGACAGATGTACACTGTCATTTAATCCACCTACATTTCTGGTACCAAATTGTGAATCCGGAAGCTCTCTCTCTCCTTCCAATGAATTTCTCCAAATCACTCCCCCCCACCCCCGGGACCCACCTTCACCAGTTCTATGCCTGTAAATAAAACAGTGTGCTCCACGTTAGGTGAACTCTTCACATGTTTAACTATGGCATAGGTCTCATCTCCCCTCTGTAGGGCCTGTACATGCTCCATCACTCGTAATTTAAACTAATGGGGGGGGGTGCAACCAACGTAAAAGGCCCCTCAGCTCCAGGGCAACAGGTAAACCACTCCCTGGCTTTTACAGTTGATAAACTGTTTAATTTCAATCTGTCTAGCTGTCCTGGAGTGTATACAAACTGACTGTATATACTTGCAATAAATACAGTTTCCACACCTGTATGTTCCTTTGGGGGGCATTTTTCCCTGACTGGTTCACCATATCCCTAATTATTTTGCAGCATCTAAACACTACCTCAGGCCCCTCATCAACTGCCTTTTGAAGTCTAGGATCCAGTTGTAAGATAGACCAATTTCCCACAATAATTTCCCTGACTTTCTCCGGTCTCTTGGAATAAGTGGTAACAAAGGGGCAAATCAGTGCAGAGTCCTTGGCATGTTCAGAATAACCCAGTGTGTCTGCCCTCTCCATCCATTCGGCTATTTCCAAAGCCATCACTATACTATAATTACTGTATCCTCTCTCTTTAAAACTTAATTTGAGCGGTCCTCTTTTTAGCATACTCACTCTGTTCTGTACAATTTATCAGTATTCTCACTAGCTGACCCTTGGATATATTAAACCTGACATGGTGTGGGTGACAGCTCTCATATCTGAGCAAGCTGTCATGATCAGTGGGCTTCTGGTAGAGTGTAGGCAAATGACTCCCATATCATTGTGGTAAATCTTCAGGTGGAGGTACACAATCTCTTTTGGATGGATATTATGTTTGAAGTACAAACAGCTACTTGTGCTTTCTATCCAGGAAATTAATGAACTAAACTCCTCGACTGTGCCCCTCCAGATGACTTAAGATGTCATACGGCAGTGAAGGGAGGGTCTGGTTGCAGAGGGAGACGATGGAGCCAGATGGCATGGAGGACTGGTGGGCAAGAGGAAAAAACTATGGAAAACAAAAAGAAAGTATGACATGAACGTAAGCATATTATAAGCCAAATTATGTGTACTTACTGTATTTTTTAATAGAGGGTCTTTAAAGGGGAACAGCCAGAAGTATGAGCACCACACCCAAGTGTGTGGCTAGTTCCAATCTGCACTTTGTGTGTGTAACCACCCCCACCCTTGAGGTGTGCTGACTAAGCCTGGAGATGGTAAAGGGCAAAGTCTGTTATGCCTTTGGGAGAATGGTGCCTGGGTTTGTGGTTAGAAATGGGCTTGAAAAATGTTGTGGTGCCTCCATGTATGGGGATCGTTGTGACAGAATGCTGCCAGGGTGTTTCTCAACAGAAAACAAATACAATCCTACCCTCTGTGGCTAGGAACACAATAACACAATCACCTTACCACTTATTACTCTAGGTATGCAAATAAAGAGCAAGACAATACTGGTAAACTTCATCAGTAGTTGCAAATAAATAACCAATGGGTTTATTTTGGGGTTGGAGAACAAGGTAGGGGACAAGAGAAGCAAAGGTAAAAATGAACAAAGACAGCAGTTTGCATTCACCACCACTGTAAGATGTATCTCAGCACCCTCCCCCAACCCCGCTGGTGCACCAGTTAACCCCACAGTACCTCTGAGAGCTCCCAGTTAGCATTTGAGTGTGCACACTGATGCAGAGTTGCAAGCCTGCGATGCGTGGACCTCAGTGCAATGCCATGTAAATTCGGTTGTTGGCTGTGGCTGCTGATTGGCAGATTACACAGCTGGATAGACAACAGAGCAGTGGTTCCTTGCTGTAAGCTATAGCTGTGGGCTTGATTCTAAGGTTGCGCAGGATTGCCAAGAATGTATCTAGCTAGCTAGCTAAACAATAGGAATAATAAGTTCTGTGGGTAAAACCCAGTACTCACGACCTACAGGTGACAGGCTGGTGCTATTTCCATGGGGATATCTCCCCTACTTAGGCAGATGATGGCAGCATGGTCTTTTCTCTGGGTTGGATGCAGGTGTGGTACACCCAAAAGGCTCATGGTGGCAAAGTGTGTGGGCCATCATGACTTTGGATGATGGGAGCTTTGTTCTGTAAGCTGCTTACAGGTGCGGCAGACCCAATGCACTTCCTGTGGTGAGGGGTGAGGGGTGAGAACCAGGATGCTCCAGACAACAATGATCCTATTCACCCCACAATGGGACTTGTCTTCACCCACTCAGGTAGGCAGTCACTCGGGACCTCAGCTGGTTCAGTTCCCTGTCAGGATAAAATCCTAACAGCAGTAGAAGGCAGTGGCTCACCACCTTCCTAGAAGCAGTGCAGCTTTCAAGGCAACCCTTGCTTTAATTCTGTGCTAGAGCCCAGGCTTGGCACTCTTGCTCCATCAATGATCCCCTTTTCCAAGGGTCTCAAGTCTGTTTAGGGCAAATGTTTTAGTCGGCTGGGAATAGCAAGTGGGAGCTATTCACAAACACTCTCCTCTTCCCAGATTTTTTGTTATGGACTAATTTTCTATATTTGCATGTCTCTGCCTTGTGAAGAAATGCAGGAATTAAATATCAGTGGCTAGCAGCTCATGCATTGTTCATTATGCTAAACCCCTGACTCTCAGTGTCTGTTAGTTCCAGAGGAAAAGCACGCATACAAATCCTGAGCCAGCTTGCAATTCACAGCTGTTTTGCAGAGCTGAGCTCCAAATAGATGTCAGTTTCACAGGGAGAGGATTTACTAATTTAGTTGTTTTTGCAGAGCTGAACTAGTCTCCAAATTGATGTCGGTTTCATAGGAACAGGATGTACTAATTTAGTTGTGTTTCACTTTATGCAACTTTGAGAGCTGCTTGAAACTGTGCAAACTCCTTGCTGTGGGCTCCCTGACCATGAAAGTAGTCCATTGGTTGGTTGAATGAAGAGTGGTGGCGGTGCACTGGCTACAGTGAGAAGGGTACCGAACAAGCCCACAGAACAAATGGCAGTGTCCTGTCCAGCCCAGAGTCCCACAGCTGCAGTCTGGACCAGGACCAGGGTGAATGAACAGTGCAGGGAAAGGCAACAGCAGTGCTCTAGAGATAGCCAAAGGTAAGCACCCTTTTAGGAAGAGGTTACATCTTCCCCTCACTGAAATTCTTGGCATCCTTGTCAAGGCCTGAAAAACATAAAACACTGCAACACAACACAAAACAGGCTATCTAATACACCTGATACCTATCTAAACATTTCTAGCTAATACATCTGCATCCTATCTAACGCTATCAACAGTTCTCTTCACAGAACACAAGGTAAACACTGATATCAGTATTTTCCCACCATGGTAAACAACTACACCTCTCAAGACAGAAGCAATAGCGGGTCGGGCAGCAAATTGATCTTTCTAGGCACTGCATTTACAAGGAGGTCAGAGGGGACACCAGGGACATTGTGAGTTTAACTGAGTGTTTGACTTTGCTTCCAGAATGGGGGGAAGGGGTGCCACAAGTTCCTCTGCAATGATTTAATCAGGCTCATTGATGGGTTATGTGTCCTCTGCCAGAATGAATTTTAAGTCTTTCAATATCCTGAGGTGGTTCTACTACTGGGATGCCAACACCCTCTGTGTCAGGAGCAAAGTCCATGACTGTTGGCCCAAATTCAGCCAGAACAAAGAGTGCTGCTGTTGGATTAAGTGGTATGGAATGACTTACATTAATTCCTCCAGGTGCTGAAGGGTGAAATTCCATGGGGAATGGTGCAGGCAGATATTCACATAGCATTGGACAGTTGTAGGGTTCCTCATCCTCAGAGCTACTGTAGACCACATCAGACTGAGTCACTAGGGGGCAGCAGGCAATTCAGGTGGAGGCACATGGTTCCTCATTGTCTAGGTCTCATTCCTGGTTGTCGGTCACTTTGGCAGTGAGACAGGTACTGGGTTGACTGGTTTGGGCAACAGTTTACCAACTGGCAAAAGGTGGTTTCATTGTAAAGTTTTGATTACAGCCTTTCCTCTTTCCATTCTCAGATGATAAACTGGCAGGGTTGGAAGTGATTCCACAATTACATAGGGATCCAGTTTCCATTGATCCTCAATCTTATGTTTGCCTGTGATCCCCAAGTTCCAGATAAGTACTCAGTCCCCTGGCTGGAGAGCGTGCTCTTGGACTGTTTTGTCATATCTGGACTTGTTGGATAGGTTGGACTTTCCAGCTGCTTCTTGGGCTACCCTGCAGGCCTCTTTCAGTTGAGCACATAATCTCTTGGTGTAGTCCATGTATGCCTCTGGCAAGGCACCCTCAGCTGATACCCTGAAATAGAAGTATGGATTCCTGTCTGAACATTTAGCAAGTAAGGTAAGAATCTTGTTGAGTCATTTTTGGTACAGTTGTAGGCATGGACCAAGAAAGGTACCTGCTGGCTCCAGTACAGCTTTTTTTGCAGGGCCCAGTGTCCCCAGCATATTAAACAATGTTCTATTGGAGCCTGTTTCAGTGTTTTTCACCGAACTGTTCCACGAGAACTGTGCCTGCTGTATGCTTTCACTAATGACTGTGCTGTGCATATTGCCCTGCTAAGTGTGCTGCGAGTGACTACATTTGTATTTGCGCCCCGGGACTTTGACCTGGCAAATGGCTGAAGGAGGTGTGATCAGAGAGGCATGTCAGCATCTGAAGGAGGAGCTGCACGGCATAAAAGGCTAGCACCAATACAGCGCGAGCGCTGTGTGCAAGTGTGAGTGGCGTGAGCACCACTCGGTAGAGAAATTTTAAACTGCTTGCTTGGCATCTCGTTTAGTATGTGCTACATTCAATTTGTTAACAGGCAGCAATAACTGTTTTAAATAAGTGTTATAAATAGTCATGAACCTCGAAAAGCAGTAGGAATTTGGGTAAAAAACACAGGGTTTTAAAATTTTGCCTCTGGTTCTATGTTTCTGGAATGGTCACAGTCTACCAACTAGTTTCCATTTGATAGACTCTGATTGGCGGCATTGAAACCAGCAGTTATTAGGTTTTTCTTTTTCGATTTTAGATTTATGGGCAATTTAGGACTTTGCTGAAGGAACGATGAAAGGTTTTATTAAGTAATAAGGAGACCTCATTTTAGTGGGTCACGAAAATCAATGCTTGAGCATTACTTATTCATCTGTGTGGGCGTGTTAAATAAACGTGAATCATAAAGACATAATGGTAACCAGAAGGATTATGACTAGAAACCAGCAGAAATTGAATAAGGGGAAAAAAAGAAATGGGGCCATTACAAACCATTTTATCTTGTCTGGCCAAGAGAAAATTAAGGGACAAACATCTGCCTTGGAGAGAACTGTCTCTAACTTAGAGCAAACTGGTATAGAAAAAAGATAATGAGGAATGGTCTATTAACTCTTTTTGGCCCAAATTAAAGAACAAGAGGGGTCAATGGTGGGAAAAACGCAGAAAGGGGGTGATAATAAGGGAAAAAAATTCAACAGAAAATTTTTGTTTGAATCCCCACAGGAGGTTATTTATCCTAGTAACAGAGAGAGAGTAAATGAACTTAGGCAGGAAGAACTACCACTATACGTTAAGGACAAGGGAGAACTAGCTGCTCAGAATCTAGTTTGCAATCAGACGAATTAAGTTAATACAACTCCCCTGACATTAGTACAAGGAGATGGAACACATTAGTTCACAGTTGAGTTAAAAACTCACTTATTTAGCTTAGCTTTCCCTAGCCATGGATGATCTGTTTTAATGTTCTTGTTTTAAACTTTTATTTTTATATATTTGGTTTTATGTACAGCGCCTTGGTTTTGAAAGGCACTATAAAAATAAAGTTGATTTGATTTGATTATAGGGAATACGAGTCTTTTTTGTTGGATTTTGAGAATTTTATTTCTCCATACATACAACATCAGAGTATGGACCCTCCATCTGAGGCTCCCCTGGAGGTTGCACATTTATGGCAAACAAAGGAGCAGGAGGAGGGGGAAATGCCTGAAGAATGGGTTGGAGTAAAAGGGGAAAGGGGAATGCTTGAATGCTGATAAATCACAGTTACCCTCAGTGGTAGAATCCTTCATGAATCAGAATTTAATTATGATGGGACTTGCAGAAATTAAAAGGGAAAGAGGTCAGACAAATGATTTGACAAAGGAGGTGATGAAAAGGTTGCCCCAAGGACAAGAGTCAAGTAAGAGGGAGAAAAGAGAAAAGGAAGTGGAAAGAAAACAAATAATAGAGGAAAGATGGGATGACAGGAAAAAGGAAATCAAGCAAATTACAGAGGCAATAGGATATAAAGAGTGTAAAGAAGAAGGGAAGCGTCAGAAAGATAGAAATAGGATTAGAAAGTTAAAGTGTAATGGTAATAAGGATAAAACAGCTAGGAAAGTCCAGAATTGTAAACATGATCAGGGATTAGGACAGAAAGCTGGGCGGAATTTGGAGGAGTTAACAGGTGTTGGAAAAGGACAAGGGAGCAAAAGCCCTAGAGGAGAAGGAGATGGAAAGAGTACAGAGTATTACAGATGTAGGGGGAAAAGAAACTGGGGTGTGGCTAAAGGTGGCGGATAACCAATCCAAATTGGACAAAAAAGAAAGGTTAATAAAACAGGGAAAATTATTGCCCACGGCCCTCATCAAAAGAATGTCTAAAGTTAGGAATGAGTCCACTTTTACGTAAAAACTGACAGCATATAACCTTTGTAAGGGGGTTCTGGGAAATGCTTTTGAATGGACAGATTTGTTAACAGCACACAGATATTTAACAGGAGAAGAGAAGAGAAAGGTTGGGTATGCATTACACTTAAAAGACCAGAAATTAGGACAAAACATTTTAAGTCAAAAGGAGGATTTCAAGAAAATGGGTGTTAATTTGAATGATACAGTGGTAGGATTAGGAGACTTTGAGAACAATGAAAAAGCAATAGATGAATCAAAGAAAAAGGGGAAACATATAGGAGTGAAAGTAGATATACATAATGCTAAACAGAAGCAACAAAGAATAACTGAATATCTACAACCCATGGTTACTGTACATTTATTTGGAAGTGAGATGGAAGGGGAGTTAGAGACTTATATTGGGGTGGAAACATAGAGGCACCAAGATTAATACAAGTGTTATTTTAGATACTAGTTCATTATTGGCTCCAGCGACGTCTTCCTCAATTCAAGATGTAAATCTCAAAAAAGGAATAAAGTTAGAAAATACAGTGTTGAGTTGGAAGGAAGTTGGGACAGTATCACTCCCCTGATAGACTTAGAGTCCTCAGCATGAAAGAGAGAAAGTTTAGACCTAGGTATTAAAAAAATAAAAAAATAAAAGGGAAATAAATATTCTGAGCTGGAATGTAGCTGGCCTAGAGGGGAAATCAGAGAATGCCCAATAGCTTCAGGAGATAAGGAAGTATCAGGTAGTGATGTTACAGGAAACATGGTTAGAAAGAATAGAGGCAAATACATTGAAAGGTTTTCTTATACATTCCATTCCAACTATAAGATCAACTAGGTATGGACATGCAAGAGTGGGTTTAGTTACATTAATTTCTACAGAAGCTTTTAGAAATACAGAGAAGCTTGAAGGAAACAGTAATTATATTTTGGGAAGTACTGTATACTGGGCAGTATGGAAAATCCCTTTTTGATTTGTGTAAATGTATATATTCCACCCAGAGTTAATGAGGATGTGGAAAAACAGATATTCTTAGAATTAGTACAACTTGTTGAGTATGTAATGAAAAAATATGGTTCCAATCCAATTTGCGTAATGGGTGATGTCAATGCAAGACTATCAGACAAGGTGGAAGTTTATGCAAGTAAATGGGGAATAAACAATCTATTATCCATCCCAATTAGAGCTTCGAAGGATAAGCAATTGACCCTTAGAGGAAAGAAATTGCTTAATATGACTGCAAATAATGGACTAAGAATATTGAATGGGAGGACTAAGGGGGACTATGAGGATAATTATACCTTTCCACTAAAAAATGGTGGCTCAGTCATTGACATTGCCCTTGTGGATGTGTGGTCATTTAATAACATCAAAAGATTCATGGTTTTGGAAACATGGGAAAGTGACCATTTCCCAATAGTTATAACCATGGAGATAGGACAGGAAGGACAATATTGTGCTCTAAGGGAAAATCCTAGTGACACAAACAAACATATGATCGTAATGAACAAGAATAAAATAAAGTGGGATCCCATTAGCTACACAAAAATAAATGAGTTAATGTCCAATAATATTATGATTAAAGAAAAGGTAGGACAAATAACCAATATGGAAATTTATAAAGGCAATAAGGAATGGATACATATTTTTGAGGACATTTTTGAGATTATAGTTGAGTCTTTAGGTAAAGAGGCTAAGGAGAGACAGCTTCAAGGGACATGTATAAATAAAGGATGGTATGACAAAGAGTGTAGGAAATATAACATATTAGTAACAAAAGCGGGAAGATGTAGTAAAGGATTATCTAATGTGGGGTTAAGGGAAGGAGCAGAACAGAGAGCTGTACTAGTTAAGGCAGAAGGAAGCAGGGAAGGAAGTTAGAATAGCAAAGGCCCAAACTGAGGAAAAGATAGCCAACTCGGTTAAGGGGGATAAAACCTTTGTAGGTACATCAGCGGCGTGAAAGACAAAGGAGGGATAGTGAGGCTGAATAGAATGAGCGGTGGTGGGCAGAGGAGAGTGAAAAAGCAGGGATACTGAACGAATATTTCTGCTCAGTAGTCACAAAAGAGGAGGAAGTGCCTAATCCAATTAACAGAAGCACTCTTGATAGGGGGTCGATCCCAGTCCTTTCACAGAAGAAAAGGGTTCTGTAAGAACTCCTAAAACTGAAGGTGGACAAAGCAATGGGGCCTGATGGATTTCACCCCCCAGAATTCTAAAAGAATTAAGGGAGGAACTAGTGAAACCACTGGCTACTCTTTTTAATAAATCATGGGAGGATGGTGTGGTACCCAAGAACTGGAGGAAGGTGGATGTGATTCCCCTTCACAAAAGTGGGACCAAGACAGAGGCAGGAAACTACAGACCTGTCAGTTTGACCTCTGTGGTAGGGAAAGTGATGGAGTCACTTTTGAAGGAAAGAATAGTTGAGTACCTAGAGGTCAGTGGGGCACAGGACCCAAGGCAGCATGGGTTCACAGCGGGAAGGTCATGTCAGACGAATCTAATAGATTTCTTTGACTGGGTGACCAAAAGTAGTAGACTAGGGAAGGGCTGTGGACATGGCCTAACTAGACTTTAGCAAGGCATTTGACACAGTCCCACACAAAAGATTAATAGTCAAATTAACCAGCCTGGGAGTGGGTCCCAGGGTGGTAGCCTGGGTAAAACATTGGCTGGACAACAGGACAGAGAAGGTAATTGTAAATGGAGTCCACTCTGAAGAGGAGTTACTAGTGGGGTACTGCAGGCTTCAGTATTGGGTCCAGTCCTTTTTAATGTCTTCATAAGTGACATTGCAGAGGGACTGGAAGGAAAAGTGTGCCTCTTTGCAGATGACACAAAGATCTGCAACAGGGTTGATACACAAGGAGGCGTGGAAAGGATGAGAAGGGACTTGGCAAGGTTGGAGGAATGGTCAGAAGTATGGCAGCTAGGATTCAATGCAAAGAAGTGCAAAATAATGCACCTGGGAAACAAGAACCCAGGGGAAGATTACACAATGGGGGAGTTAGTAACAACAACGAAAAAGGAAAGAGACCTGGGGGTAATCATATCAGATGACCTTAAGGTTAGCAAGCAATGTGAGAAGGCAGTAGGGAAGGCTGGGGGTATACTGGGATGTATAGGGAGAGGTATCAGCAGCAGAAAACAGGAAGTTGTTATCCTTCTGTACAGACAGTTGGTGAGACCCCATCTGGAGTACCGCGTCCAGTTCTGGAGACCCCATCTCCACAAGGACATAGGATAGAGGCAGTCCAGAGGAGGGCAACTAATATGGTGTAGGGTCTGCAAGAGAAGCCGTATGAGGAGAGACTAAAGGAGCTTAATATGTATACCCTTGAGGAAAGAAGGGAGAGGGGGGACATGATAGAAACTTTTAAGTACCTCAGTGGAATCAACAAAGTTGAAGAGGGTAGCATCTTTCAGAAAAAGAGATGTGCAAGAACAAGGGGACACAATTTAAAGATGGGGGGGGCGGTTCAGGGGCAATGTGAGGAAGTATTATTTCACAGAGAGGGTAGTGGATGCATGGGACAGCCTTCCTGAAGAGGTTGTGGGGTCTAAAACTGTGGGAGAATTCAAGAATGCTTGGGACAGACATAAGGCAATTCTTGTGGGGGTAGGAAGAAATAGGCTGTTGGTTCACTAGGATCTGTGGCCTATCCTGCAGGTAGGGAAATGGGCAGACTAGATGGGCCAAGTGGTCCTTATCTGCCATTAAAGTCTATGTTTCTATGCTTCTATGTTTCTATTTAAGACTTAGGAAATAATACAAGAGAATGTTAAAAAGGAAAAAGAATCAGTTTAAAAAAGGGTTGTGATTAGGTTACAGGAGGCTATCAGGTGTAAGGACTGTAAGAAGTTCTGGAACCTGGTAGCTTATGGTACAGGCAAGAGAGATCTAAATAATAATATAGATGGGATAATTATGCCACAGGTATGGTTCATGTATTATAATAATTTATTTGGAAGTGAACTAAAAGGAAGGAAGGAGGGAAATAGTATGGATAGAAAGATAGAGCATTGGGTGATGGTCACAGAAGAAGAAGAGGTCTGGGCAATAAATGCACAAAAAAAACAATAAAGTGCCTGGGCCAGATGGCATACCGGTAGAAGTATTTAAAGCAAACCCGGAGTGGTGGGCAAAGATTTTGGCTCCAGTTTTTTACATATATAAATAACGGCCTCTGAATGCCAAAGAGTTGGAATGAAAGTCTAATTGTTCCCTTATTTAAGAAAGGGACAGAACAAATCCTGCGTGTTATAGACCAATTACATTACTATGTACTTCTATGAAGTTGTATACAAGAATTATTTTGCAGATCTTAGAATCTTGGACAGTAGAACAAAAGATTCTATCAGTATGTCAGGCCGGGTTTAAGAAAACTTATAGTACAGTAGATCATATATTTGTATTAAATTATTTGAACCAAAAATATGTTGAGCATAATAAAGGAAATTTATATGTGGCCTTCCTTGATATTCATGCAGCTTTTGATAATATTAATAGAATGACCCTATGGGAATTATTAGAAGATCTTAATATTGATAGTAGATTACAGTCAATATTGATAATGTTACATGCAGATACCTCAGTTAGGATTAGGGTAACAAGAGCTGGGTCTTTGACAGATAAAGTGCGTATAACCAGGGGTGTAAAACAAGGTTGTTTGCTGGCCCCATTATTATTTGCCATATATATTGATACCCTGGTTAAGAAGTTAAAAAAGACTGATACACATAGCCCACAGATACATAATCAAGTGATACAAGTGTTATTGCACGTGAATTATATTGTTCTTTTATCTAGAACACTGACTGGATTAAAAAGAGCTTTAAATAGTACAGTTGAACATTTGGAGTCACTGCAATTAAAGTTAAATGTAATGAAGAGTCAAGTGATGATTATGGGGAAACGGAAGGTAAACATTAAGAAATGGGCTGTTAGCGATTTTGAGATTGAACAAGTAGCAAGTTTTACTTATTTGGGAGTAACATTTAGTTATAATGGAACATGGAAAAATAATATGGAGAAAATTAAAGGAGCCGGGATAGAGTCTGCAAAGGCTATAAATAGATTTGCAAATTGCTTTGGGGGTAATTCATTCACTGCTATGAGAAGGGTTTTTGAAGCCAAAATAAATAGCCAGACTTTATACTGCAGTGAAGTATGGGGTCCATTAGCTAATGTGAAGAACCTAGAGAGGGTACGAGACTTTTTTATTAGACTCATATTGGGATTACCAAGGGATACCCCCAACTGCAATACTCAGATTGGAAACGGGGCTGGTTAGTTTGGAACAACTAATTCTTTACAGAATGCTGATTTATTGGGAAAAGATAACGCAGATGGAAAATATGAGATTGTCGAGGCAATGCTGGGAAGAAACTAAAAGATTTGGTCTTAAGTATTCTTGGTTCAATCATTTTAATCATAGGCTGAGACACCTGGGCATGATGCCTATATGGCACCAAGAACAGGAGGAACTAGTGACTGGATATGTTAAAGAAGTTAGGCAAAGAATAACGGATGTTTATTTCCAGAAAGATATGGAAAAAGTAGGGGTTTTGACTAGCAAGAGAATTTATAAGAGAAAGAAAATATATGAGAAAACAGTGTATTATTTGAAAGTGGTAGAAAACAGAAATGATAGGAATTTAATCTGTCTGTTGAGGTTGGGGCTTATAAATAAACAGAAAGGATGGAATAGTTTTTGGACTGGCACCAAGGAAAATGAATTTTGTAAATGTGATATTAATGAAAGAAAAACAGTTACTCATTTATTGTTGTATTACCCTTTGTTGACATTGGAACGAAGCAAATATATTTTACCCTTTATTAATGTTTATGACACAACAGAGGATAAAGTGGGGAAACTCTTGTATTCAGATAAACAAGTTACCTATTACGCATTGGCTAAATTTACACATAAGATGTTTTACTTGTTGAATAAGTAGCACATAAGGGTGTTACTGAGCAATGGCAATTGTATTTTGAGGTTCCTGCCTGTTTTTAAAGATTTGTCTGTGATGAACTGTTGGTTTTATACATGCTTTTTGTATTAATAAAATCTGAATCTATTGAACCTGTTTGGCTAAGGGTCACTGTGTGGCTGGTAATGAGTGGTACAGGACTTCTTGATGCCCATAATGCTGGTAAGTTCTTTGATGAGACAACTCTCAAAGTTTCTCCCTTGGTTGGAGTGAAGGCGACTGGAAAAGCCATGAAGCACAAAGTACTTTTTGCACAAAACTTTAGGCATGGTGGTTGCCTTCTGGGCTTTTGTGGGGAATGCCTGTGCATAGTGGGTGTTGTGGTCAGTCACTACCAGAATGTAACTGATCCCCTTCAGGTCAGGTTCAAGGGAAAAGGAGTCCAAGCAGACCAGGCTCATCAGTCCAGTACTAATGATGTTTGCAAGTAGAGCCACCCCCTTGGGTAGAGTCTTAGGGGGTGACGCACCAGCTGCAGTGTTTACAATGTCTCTCTATTTCAATAGCCATGCATGGCCAGTAGAATCGGTCTTGAATGAAGCCCAAAGTTTATGAATCCCCAGGTGTCCCACGTCCATGTGAAGTGATCGCAAAACCATTTCTTGATACTTACTGGGAAGAACCAGTTGTTTTTTTGGGGAAAGACATATGAGTTTTTGTGGTTCAATACAGCAGCCCATTCTTTAGCGAAAGTTTGTCGTACTCTCTCAGGAGAAGCGGGACATCTGAAAGATTTGATTTTACATAAGTGAAAGCCAAGCCCTTCTCTTTGGCTAGAATGATGTCCACAGATGGGGTTCAGTCCACTGTGCACGTTTCTCATCTGCAGGTCGGAGGTGAGGCAAAGAAGAATTATGCAGTGTGGCAAAGTTGGCGTACACTTCCAGTACAGTATTAAGGTGCACTCCAAGCAAGTCCACAGCCCTGTTGGGGTTGGTGGGAGCAGACCTGTCATCAGGCATCATTATCTGGCAGATTGCTTTCACTCCATCTTTGGATACATAGGTCCATGGCACCTCCATGGGCGGAGTATGATGTGGTCATCTGTACAGGGCATCTGTGTCACTGTCGTTCTGTCCTGGATGGTACTGCAAGCAGAAATTGTAAGAAGATAATGTGGAGATCCATCAATGCCCAGTGGCATGATCAGTGGGTTATTGTCAGTCAATGCGATGAAGCTGGCTCCATAAAGATATTAAATGAATTGATTGGTCACTGCCCACTTCAGCACAAGAGACTTCAACTTATGGACTGGACAGTTCTTTTAAGACAGACTTAGACTGCGACTGGCATAACCAACTGGTCTCATACCATGTTCATGCTCTTGGTAAAGTACAGCACCCTATTCTTCCATGCTGGCATCAATGTGAAGGGTATACGGCTTAGTATAGTCAGCAAAATCCAACACAGGGGCCCCTGTCACACACCGAATGACCTCGTGAAAGCATTTTCACAGTCAGCAGTCCATCTGTCACCAAAAGGTTCATTGATCCTGTAGTATTCGGACGGTGGTTTCTGTTTGGTCCCAAACCTTTGATGTTTTGGGTTGGAGAATACCCCTGAGTCAAGTTGTTCAATAGACTCACCACTGAGGAGTAGTCCTTCACAAATCTCCTATAGTATCTGCAGAACCCAAGGAAAGACTGAAGCATTTTTTAATAGTTGAGTCCCAGTCAGGTTGTGAGGGCTTACACTTTTACTGGGTCAATGCTGATTCCTTGCTCCAATACAATGTGCCCAACATATTTGACAGCAGTCTGACATAACTGACACTTATCCAGGGAGAGCTTTAAACTATGTTCATTCAGCCAGTCCAGCACCATTAGTGGTCAGGCTTCATTTTCTTCCAATGTCCTTCCAAACACTGTGAGGTCTTACAGGTAGACTAAGACCTCTAGGAGATTTACATCCCCTACCACCATCTCCATTAAGCAATGGAAAGTTGCTGGGGCTCCAGATATTCCATGTAGCATACACTCAAGTTGATAAAATCCAAGAGAGATGTAACCCCCCCGGGGGCTTACCATATTTGCCCCTAGGTCTTCTTGGTTTCCTGTCTCTCTCCTGCTGCATCTAATGTCCCATGTTGTTCCCTGCCATGACCAAATTCCTCTGGTGCTCCCCAAAACTCCCCCAACACAGCCATTTCATTATTTTAGTCCAGTTCGGGCTTAACTTGCATCCATGACCTCCCGTTGTTAGTAGTGTACTTCGGTGCAAGCGGGGATCCCACAGGTGCGAGCGGTGCCTTTGATCTGCTGACTGGCGATTTTGCCTTTGGCAGAAAAGTGATCTTGCAGTCCTGGTGCCTCTCCTCAGCTAAATGAGGGCCGGTGACCAGAAGAACACTGCGGCTTAAAAGCCGCTTGACGGGCAAATTCAGGAGATTAGCAATGGAGCTACTAGCGAGGGCTAATGAATAAAGATGAGCCTGCATGAATATTTATACAGTGTAGCTGCTGCCTGGGGGGTCAGAGTTACGGCAGTAGCAATAGAAAAAATAGAGGGGTTATAAGCATAAGTGTGGACTTGTTTGAAAGGGCACAGTCAGGGCTACAAGTGTGTGGGGAAAGTATACTAAAATAATGTTCAAACTGGCTGCACCAGATTGAGAAACATGTGGGACTGCATTATTGGGACAGTATATTTTACAGCAGCCACCATTTTGGGAGTATAATAGCCAATCACGAACCAGGATTTCAACCAAAGACTCATGGGACAAGACCAATGACTTGTGGGAGAGAAGCAGGGGTTGATTCCTGGCACCAAAGATCCAGCCAATTAAAAGGTTTCAACTGTAATTGACAGCTTGCTCAGCCACCCGGAATTCTGGAAAGCTGCCCTTTGTTTTAAGACAGACTGTTTGAAATAAGTCAGTTGTTCTTCAGCTCGAGACATTGAGGAGAAGGGAGCCTGTGTGGCTCTGTGCTGCCTTTTCACAGGGAAGGTCCTGTGACAAACCTCTGGTCCAAAAGAGGATCGGAAATTGGAACTGCCTGCAAGTAGACATGAAAGAAGTATTACTAGTGCTACTTGTGATTTGGACTGAAGATTTTGCTCCAGTGAAGCGATCGACCCAGCTTCTTTGTGAGATGCCCTCGGATTGATAGGTTTGCTCAGTAAAGCTGCTGAATTGCACCCAGACTGTATCCAAACTGTTCTGAAAAACTGCTGTTGATGTTAAATGTGCTGAATGTGTTGCGTAGGTCGAAACCTGCTTGCCCATGGCCAAACCTGTTATGCCAGCTGGAGACATCACCAGTAGAAGATTATGAACTTTGCCAGACTGCTTATCCTGCCTGGGCCTTGCCAATTTGGCCCAAACCACAACTCCTGCACCAGAGACTGTTTCGATGCAAGACCGTTGGGGATCCAGCCCCTGCGCAACAACAACTCGCAGGTTGTGGCCACCTGGAAGAAAGGCCGTGAAGAGGAGGTGTGTTGTGTCGGCCCTGCTTCCCCATGCTCATCGATAAACACCACATGGTCTCCATAGTGCCTGCATTCCAGCAGAAACCTGGGAGTGTGAGTACAATCAGGGTAGCTCCCTGCAGCAAACATTTAGATCAGCTGTGGTACCATCTAATTGCTTAATTTAACTGGGCTTTCAAGGGACTGAGCCATTCGGCTTGGATTACAAATAATCATTTTGTCATTGTGCATGCTAACTGCCTTTCTTTTCATCAAGGGCTGCAACAACAGCTGCAATGCTGGCCACCCCTGGACAATGCTTCAGGCATGCCTGTGTTCCACTCTGCATACCCAGTAGTTGCTAGACTAATAAACTCAGGGACTGAAGTAATGAAAAGTAACCTAGCCTGTTTTAAATATAGTAAAGTAATCATTTACCTAAATTTCTGCCCCTCCCTTGTGCATGTAACCCCTAGGCAGCGCTATCCTATGGGCTACTACCCCTGTCTGGGTGACTATGCACAAGTTGAGGGGCCTGAGCTCGGTGATCGGGTGCCTCCACCCGGAGGAATGGTTTTGGGATAGCATAACTGCTGTTGGTATAATCCTCCGGGATGCTATAACCACCCACCAACCCTTCTAGTGGCCTAAACAGTTCAGCAATAAGACAATCACACGTAACATATGACAGTAATGATATGCTCACACTCCTTGCACTTACCACCAGGGATGGATCTGCTGCAATTGCCCTGGAGACCCCCTGGAACATAAGACCAGTGATGTAACAAAACAATGGCAGTACAATATCCCCACCAAGAAGGTACACACAAGCCAGGTTAAATGTGAACAACCGCAATCTGATTTATTCAGGGGGATGTGAACAAGGGTGGGGCGTGAATCTAACAGGCGATTGGCAGATCTGATTGAATTCAGGCTGAACAAGCACTGTAAGTCCCTCTGACACAGTCACACCACCCTGGGTATCCAGTTATTACACAGGCAAGTCTGAAGCATTGCCTGTGGTAGGCCGGCATTGCAGCTGTTGTTGGAGCCCTTAGAAAAGAAAACAATTAGCATGCACTCAACCCAAAATTTGTAATCCAGAGCCGGATGGCTCAATTCATCGCAATAAACCCAAAACAAGCAAATCAGATGACACACAATGATTGTAGATGTTTATGTTGCAGGAAGCTACCCTGTTTGTACTCACACTACCCAGACCAGGATGCAGGACAGATGAAATGAAGACCTCCGGATGTTGTGCTGGATTGCCAGGGGAAGCAGGGCTGACACGACTCACCGTGGTGGTCGCTACCTGTTCGGTGGTGTTGAGCAAGGGCCGAATCTCCTAGTGAGTCTTTCGCTGGAATGTCTCTATTTATTTTATTTATTTAAGAAGTAATCAGAATTACAACTCTTTGAGTCAGGGACTCATTTACAAAGGCTCCTCGTCAGGAAGACAAATACATTAATAGCAAGCAACAGAAAACAAAGTAAATGAGCTAAAATAAAAGCAAACAGTCAAAATTAAGGGCTGGTTGCAAAGGCTCCACGTCAAGGTAAATTAGCAATAATAAACAGACAAACAATAATGTGGGCTATAATGAGTCAAATGAAGGGCAGACTGAGAGGAGTTAAGGCAGGGGAAAACTCAGCCAGGGCAGTCACAGCGGCGGGAGGAGAGGAGGTGGTTCTTGAGAGCAGTTCTAAAAGGCCCCAATCTTGGTAGGGAGGTGATAGCAACAGGCAGGGAATTGTACCAGGATGGGGCACGGGAATGGAATGACCTCTGTGCAAGGGAGGTCCTAACTCTGGGGACTTGGAGAGGGGAGCAGACAGCGCTGCGGGTAGAGAGGGAGGAGGTAGATAGGCTTATGATAGAAGACAGACCAGGGAGAGTCAGACCTGCAGTGATTTTTTTGGTTAAGAGGCAAGATTGCTAGATAAGCCTTTCCTCCAGATTAAGGAAGCTAGAGAGGGAATACAGTGTGCAAGTATGGGTAAGACGTGGGGAACCTGTAAGTAGCCAGCAGGCCTTATTGAGGGACAGTTTAATTTTGTGCAGAGCAGTGTTGTCAGCAGCACCATAAATAATCAGACCATAATCCACGAGGGACAGTACCGATGATGAGATGGCCGGCCTTAGTGCTTCAGTGGGGAGACAGTCATGATGACGATACAGTAGGCCTATCCTAGAGTTGATGGAGGAGTAAAGGGAGTGGATGTGGTAGTGAAAGGATAGGGAGGGATCAAAGAGAGCGCCAAGATATTTGAAGGAGGAGGTTTGTTCAAGGGGGAAGAGGGTACTAGATAAAACCCAGAGTGGATAATCTTTATGTTTACTCTGGTTATGCGTGTAACCCCTAGGTAGTGCTATCCCTAGGGATATTACCCCTACCTGCGTGATCAGATGCAGGTTGAGGGGCCTGGGTACTAGAAACCGGTGCCTTCACCCAGAGGACAGGGTTAGTGGTTGCATGGTTGACCTGGGTACAGCCCTCAGGAACACTGTTACCCCCCACTTTTCCCTCTAGTGGCCTAAATGGTTCACAGAATACAAAATTGTAATTTACACCTGACAACACTTTTAACCCCACACTTGTTGCACTTACCACCAGGGCTGGTTCAGCTGGCTTGGCCCTTGAGACCCCCTGTAAAATAAGATTTAGCCCAACAACCAACAGTATTTCAGAGCTGTTTGTAAAGAGATACACCACAATCAGTTTCAATGCAAAAAGATTTAGGTCTGATTTATTTAAGGGGGCAGTAACAAGGAAGGGGCAGAAGCTGGTGGTTGATTTGAGATCTGATTAATTCAGGCTTTAAGACATGCACTCAAAGGTCCCTGTAACATAGTCACACACATTCTGGGTACTCAGTTGGAACTACGGCTAGCCTGAAGCGTTGATCAGGGTAGGCCAGCGTTGCAGCTGGTTGGAGCCCTGTGATAGTAGTAGTAAGTAGTAAATCATTTTTTATTCATTCAAGAATAAAGGATACATTCAATTGAGCAAAGATCGTTTACAATGAAGTTCCATATTGCATCAATATGTGGCCTAAACAGTTCAGCAATAAGACAATCACATGTATCATATCACAGTAATGATATGCAAAGAAATGGAAAGAAAACATGCATGCACTTCAACCCACAATTTGTAATCCTGAGCCGGATAGCTCAGTCCCAAAATGATTAGCAACAATAATTAAATCAGTTGACACACTTTGATTTGAGCTTTGTTGCAGGGAGCTACCCTGGTGTTTACTCACGCTACCCAGTACAGGATGCAGGATGGACAAAATAGAAACCTCAGAATGAAGTGCTAGATTGCCAGGAGGCCCACACGATGCATCATGGTGTAGATCCTCTCCATTGGTATTGAGCAGGGAGCCAAATTCCCAGGTGGGTCTCTCATCGGTTGTTTCTCTGCTGTGTGAGTGGCTGTCTAGGCTGAGGTGGCAAGGTTCAGACTGGGTAAACAGTTTGGAGACAGTCCGGTAAATGCTGGATACATCTTCCAGCAAGCGTGACACATTCAAGCAGTGGGGAACCAAATCACGACCCACTATCAGCATTCAGCACACTTATAGTACAAGCAAGGTAAATACCACAGTTCAGATGACAGGCCGGTTGCAATTCACAGTGTCTATGCACAAACCATACATTCTGTGGCAGTCTCATGTCCTGACAGGCTGATCGCGCTGAGGCAAATCTTCGTTCCACTTCAGGAGGATTCAATTTGTTACAAATCAGGATCCGATCGCAAAAGCTACAAATTCGGAAGAAGTCCGTTATAAGACTCAAGGTCTCTTCACTTATGAAGATGGTAGCAGGTAGGCCAAAACACAGCCTTCCCGCCGATTTCCCCTGCGCACCATGCAGGAGCAGCTGCTCAAAACATTCGAGCTGTTCAATCTTTCAACTCTAACTCCAGACTGACTCACTGCTGCAGGCAGCTTAGGACTTTCCCAAAGATCCAAAAGGTTTGATTAGTTGATTCATCTGTCTGTCACAGCTAGAGCTCCCCCTCCAGGTCCATTTAGGTGCCAAAGTGTAAAAACTACAATTCCTACAGAAATTCACTCCCACAAGACCCCTGGGGACAGGCTCCATTTTAGGGTTCCCAAAGGTACTAATTGGTCCACACTAGCAGTCCAGAACCAAGATGGTGGTGATTAACAGGAATGATGGAGCGATAACACTGCAGCCCGGGCGGGACTCAAGCCTGAAACTACTCGGCCCCTACCCAGATCAATTATACACCACAAAATAGGCAGCTCTTAAAGGGACAGGCATGGAGGCTAACAGGGCACTCACAAGCAAACACTTTTAACTTACCAGGACACATAACGCCAGTCTGGCAGTGGGCATTTAGGCAAACCCATGGAAGACTTTTTGGGAACCCCCATTTGTGGGGGGGGGGTTACATGAGTAGAAAGCATGGTTTTAGTTTTCTTTAAGTTCAAAATCAGCCTGTGGTCAGAGAACCAGCGTTCAGCCTGGGTGAAGGAGTCCTGCAGGGAGTTTTGTAGGAGGAGAGGGTCAGCGTGTAAGTCAAACAGGACAGCGTTGTCCACATAAAGTAGAAGGTTTCCATTACAAGTGAAAGGAAGAGAATTGAGATAGAGGCTGAAAAGCAAGGGCCATAGGATGGAGCCCTGGGGAACACCGAAATGAACCTGTTGGGGGCAGGAGATGGTAGACCCAATTTTTACACACTGGGTGTGGGAGGAAAGATAGCTGGAGAACCAATATAACACACCCTGCGAGAGGCCGAGGGGTTGGAGAGAAGAGTGGAGAAGGGAGTGATGGACAGTGTCAAAAGTTTTCGACAGGTCAATGAAGAGAGAGAGCCAGCAACATGACCTTTGTCAAGAGCAGTGTGAAGGAAATTGGAGAATTCAGTAAGGGCAGTAGAGGTGCTGTGTGCACGATGAAAACCGTGTTGTTCATGGCAGAGGAGGTTATAGGTAGAGAGGTAGTCAGAGAGCTGATCGGCTGAGATTTTTTCCAGAGCCTTGAAGAGAAGGGGGAGGATTGAGATCTGGCGATAGTTGCTGGGGGAGGTCCAGTCATCAGATTTATGAAGAGGGGTGATCACTGCTGTTTTCCAGGCAAGGGGGAATTGACTGAGGCAGAGGGAGCAGTTCAGTAATTTGGTAAGGGGGCTGAGGACAGCATCTAGGACCCTTTTAAGCAGTTTGGTGTCGAGGGAGTCACTGCTATGACCTGTGCCCTTAAATGATCTGAGCAGGTAGGGCCTTGCTTCATGAGGGGAGAGGGCCTTGAAGTAGAATGGGGATGAGCAACTGGATCAGAGGAGGGAGGTGGGACTGGGTCAAAAACATTTTGAGGGAGGACAGCCGAGAGGTCAGAGAAGGAACTATTTAAGCAGTCAGGAATAGCCACAGGATCAGTAGACAAGGCACTGTTAACAAAGAGATGGGCGGGGGGTCACAGCCTTGCCATTAAACATAGAAACATAGAATTTGATGGCAGATAAGGACCACTTGGCCCACCTAGTCTGCCCTTTCCCTACCTGATGGATAAGCTGCAGACTCTAGTTAATCAACAGCTTACTTCCTCCTGCCCCCCACTAGAATTGCCTTATGCCTGTCCCATGCATTCTTGAATTCTCCCACTGTTCCTGACTCCACAACCTCCTCAGGAAGGCTGTTCCATGCATCCACAACCCTCTATGTGAAAAAATACTTTCTAACATTACCTCTGAGCTGTCCCCCCTCTATCTTCAAATTGTGCCCCCTTGTTCTTGTACATCTCTTCTTCTGAAAGATACTACCCTCTTGCACTTTGTTAATTCCCTTGAGATACTTGAAAGTTTCTATCATGTCCTTAATATTGTTCCAAAAATTACTGGACAAGCCCTAGGAGGAGGCAAGGGTGGACCTGTAGTGTTCAGCCTTGGCTTTATGGATAGCCCAGGTACACTTATTTCTAGCGGTACGGTAAGCTTGCCTATCTGCAGTCCTATCGGATTTAACGGCCCTATACCAAAGGCTGTCTCTGTGGTGCATGAGACCAAACAGAGATGGAGTGACCCAGGGAGATTCACGATCCTTGGAGACAACTTTGGAAAGGAGAGCAAAGGTGTCGCAGGCCTTGTTGAAAACCTGGATAAACTAGAGAATGGCAGAGTCGATGTCAGAGGTACGGTCAATGGGGGACCAATCACAACCAGCAAGGTACTCTTTTAGTTGGGCAAGTTTACCAAGGCATAAGAGATGATGAGTGGACAGTTTGGTTGGATGCTTAGGCATCATGCCGGACCAGGAGAAAGTGATGGGGGAGTGATCACTGAACACATCAGGGAGCACAGCAAGGTTGGAGAGCTTGTGGGGTTTGTCCAGTAGAACGAGATCCCTGAATTGGGAGCAGCGGTCTAGGCCGAGGTGGCAGGGCCCAGGCAGAGTAAACAGTTCAGATGAAGTCTGTTTGCAAGTGCTGGAACAGCCTCCAGCTGGTGTAGCAGAACTCGATGTGGGGAATCAAATTGTGACCCATACAACACTTTCAGCACACTTATAAGCACTTTGAATATTTGGCCACAGTTCGGATAAAAGTCCGTTTGCAATAACACAGGATCTCTGTGCAACCTTTCGATCTGTGGCTCACTTCAGCACCTGACAGGCCGATCACTTCTGGAGCAAGTCTTCGGTCCACTTGCAGGCAGCAATAACACACTTTTCTCTTCAGGTTTCAAGTCACAATCAGGAAATCAGATAAAGTCTGACTTTCACACTCACAGCAGTTCTTCACACTGGAAGATGTGGCGGGCAGGCCAGCATATCCTTCCCGCTGATTCTCCTGCATTCCCACGCAGGAGCAGCTGCTCGACGACTCAAGTTGTTCACTCTCCAAACTCCAACTCACAACTGACCCACTGCTGCAGGCAGTTCTGGACTTTCTCAGTGATCAAAAAGGTTCGGTTGGCTGAGGGAGCTGTCTGTCATAATAAGGGCTCCCCCTCCAGGTCCATTTAGGTGCCAAACCTTAAAAACTACAATTCCTACAGATTTCAATCCCACAAGACCTCTGGGGACAGTCTCCATCTTAGGTTCACTGAGGATTGGTCCAACATTGGCAGTTCCAGAACCAAAATGGTGGCTCCAATCCAAATGTTCATGCTGCAAATGGAAGCAGGTTAGGCAGACTCCTACAGCATTTGTATTATAACAGATAAACAACAAATAATCACTTCTTCTAACAGAACTCTCTCTGTGCAAATAGCAACTGCACAATGGAGCAGAAATACAGACTGTCTGGCTGGTCATGAGCCTTAAATCACTCGGACCCAGCCCAGACTAATTTTCGAACACAGCGTAACCCTTAGGTGGCGCTCTCCCAAGGTCTACTACCCCTGCCTGCTTGGTTAGTTGCAGGTTAAGGGGCCTGGGTGCTGAAACAGGTGCCTCCACCCGGAGGACAGGGTTGTTAGTAGTAAGGCTAACCTGGGTACAGCCCTCCGGGACACTGTAACCCCCCCTTCCCCTCTAGTGGCCTAGACAATATGTAACAAAACACTTTCACAGTAGCCCCTATTCAGCATACAAATCCCCACACTGTTTGCACTTACCATTAGGGCTGGTTCCACCAGTTCGACCCTGGAGACCCCCTGTAAAACAAGGTTAGGCATAGCATATAATAACAGTACAGTGCTTTTGGTACAAACTGGAACCACAGTCAGATTAAATGCAAAAAGAGATCTGATTTATTCAGTGGAATAGAACAAGGGAGGGGTGTAATCAGGTTGAATGATTCTAAAACTGATCTAGTGAGGCAATTATGCATACACTTTTAGTCCCTGCACAGTCACACGCTCTGGATACCCAGTTGGAAGTAAGGTGGGCTAGCCTGGAACGCTGCCCAGGGGAGGCCGGTATTGCAGCTGGTCGGGGTTCTGTGATGAGAAGAAAAGACATACACAGCCACATACAATTTGTAATCCAGAGCCAGGAGGCTCAGTTCATGAAAGGAAAAAAAAAACGGCAATGCAATCAGATGACAACACTTGTGATATAGCTGATGTTGCAGGGAGCTATGCTGATTGCTACTCATGCTACCCAGTACAGGACACAGGATGGACGAAATGGAGACTGCAGGATGACTTGCTGGTTTGCCAGGAGAAACGTGGCCCACACAATTCACCGTGGTGTCTTTCCTGTTCGTGATGTTGAGCAGGGGGCTGATCCTCAGCCAGGTCTCTCGCCAATTTTCTTCTCTGTGGCGTGAGCAGCTGGCTGAGCCAAGGTGGCAGGGCCCACGCCATGTAAAACAATTTGGATGGCAGTCTAGTAGTGCTGGATTCAGCTTCCAGCAAGCGTGATGCAAGCAGGCAGTGGAGAACCAAATTGCGACCCACTAACACCATTCAGCACACTCATAGTAAGGGAAAGAAACAGTACCACAGTTCGGATGGCAGTCCGGTCACAATCACAGTGTCTCTGTGCAAACCGTACGTTCTGCGGTGGTTTCAGACTTCCTGACAGGGCAATCGCGTGGAGCAAATCTTTGGTCCTCTTCAGGTAAGCAGGCAGTCCCAATTCGGTAATTCTGATCACAATCTTCCGTGGATGCAGTCTGAATTCTTTTCAAGCAAAGTTCCCTACAAGGGAAGAAGAAGCAGGTAGGACAAGCACAGCCTTCCCACAGTTTTCCCATGCTACTACGCAGGAGCAGCTGCTCGAATCACTCGAGCTGTTCACTCTCTCCATTCCAACTCTAGAGTGATTCTGCTGCAGGCAGCACCGGGACTTCCTTAGAAAATCCAGAAGGTTTGGTTAGCTGATCCATCTGTCTATCACAGCTAGAGCTCCCCCTCCTGGTCCATTTAGGCGCCAAAATGTAAAAACTACAATTCCTACAGAAATTCACTCCCACAAGACCCCTGGGGACAGACACCATTTCAGGGTCCCCAAAGGTACTGACTGGTCCCAACAGGGAGTCCAAAACCAAAATAGTGGTGCAAATACAGAAATGTCCATGCTGCAAAGGAAGGCAGGTTAGACAAACTGCAATATTATTACTATTAAAGCAGATAAACAGCAAACAGTCACAGATCCTTGTAGGGCTCCCTCTGCACAATTAACGATAGCAGAATGGAGCGATAACAATGCAGCCTGGGCAGGACTCGAGCCTGAAACTACTCGGCGCCTACCCAGATTAATTTTTCACCACAAAATTGGCAGCTCTTAAAGAGACAGGCATGGAGGCTAACAGGGCACTCACCTGCAAACACTTTTAAATCGTTAGGACACAGAACACCAGCCTGGCAGTGGGCATTTAGGCAAGTCCAAGGAAGACTTTTGGGAATCCCCATTTATAGGGGGGTTACAACAGCATAATGGTTCTCTTAAAGAGACAGGCACGGAGGCTTAGTAGGGCACTCTCATGCAGACACATAAAGCTACTATAGACAGAGGACACCATCCTGACAATGGGCATTAGGCAGCCCAGGAAGACATTTATAGGAGTCCCAATTTGTAGGGGGTTACATTCACATCCCCCTTAATAAATCTGATTTACTGTTTTGATGTTAACCTGGCTTGTGAGCGTATTATTATCTGGTCTTGAAGTCATTGAATGTACTGCAAGGCATATTGAAAGTGCATGTTGGTATTATTGAAACTGTCTTTTACAGGGGGTTACAGGGCACAAGCCAGTGCTCCAGGCCCTGCTAGTAAGTGGGCTGAATGTGAGCATATTATTAATGGTCAAACTGTTTGGTATTTTAGTTGTTGAATACTGCAACTATTCAGGGTTTCTTAAAAGGTCACTAGGCAGGATTGTGGGTGGTATTTAGCTTCCCAGAGGGTGGTACCTACTGTGATAGTTACCCACGTAATTACTCTTGGTGGAGGCGCCATAAGTATAGCGCTACCACTGCTAGGTCCCCCCATATTAGGTAGTTATGAACCCAGGCCCCTAAACCTGTTATTAGGGATACAGGCAGGGGTAATAGCCCTTGGTATATCGGCGCCAGGGCCACAGACAGTTAAAGGTATTCTTTTCTTGGTCTTCCTCAGCCAGTCGGTATTTGATAGTATACACTGCACAAGTCCAGCACAGAGAACCATCTACCCTCTGTGAGGCTGTCCAAGGCATCTTGCACGTGAGACATGGTGTATGGTCAGGCACGATCCTCTGATTAAGAGTGTGATAGTCAATGTACATTCTTATGATGCCATTCTTCTTTTGGGCCATGACTATAAGTAAAGCATAGGGGCTCTAAGACTCCTTTATGATCCCTGCTGCCAAGCGTTCTTGCAGGTGTCGTCTGACATCTTCCGTGTCAGCAGGTGCCAGTGTCATCGAACTTTCTCTGAAGGTGCAGTTGTCATGTAGTCATATATGGTGTTTTTCCCCTTTGGCACATTCCACGTGCCACTCATGGCATGAGAAGACATCTGACCAGTCAGCCAATTCCCATTGCAATTGTTTCTTCCAGTTGTGGGTAATGGGAGAACCAAAACTGAAAAGTTCTTCATCCAAACGAGGGGTCCTGTCCCAGTGTACAGGTTGGCTGATACTGTACCAGAATACATTGTCACGCCCTTATTTGGTTTGTTTTTTAACTATATGTTGATCCTCTTCACCATTACATCGGTGCGAAGCAGTACTCCTCGTTGAACCATCAGACCACTTGGCAAACCTCTTCTTGGGGACTCTACAATGATAATCTGGTCCGCTGAGGATTCATAGCAGTACACGGCTCCTTTTCCTAGGCACTCAGACTCAGTGGGCACAATCAAAGGTTCTTTTCCTTCTTTCTTTATGACTCCCACAATCCCATAAGGGTTGTTGCAGGTCTTGACTTCCTTCTCCAGGCGAGCAGTATGCACAATGGTATACATTGGCAACATTTGGTAATTTTCCTTCTCTGCTTTCTGCAGGCACAGGTGGGCCAGGTGTCCAAACATATTAGCATTGGTTCTAATTAGCCTTAATCCTGTCCAATATCTGGGCATCAGGACAAATGAAAGCCAACGTACTGATCCTTTGAGGGATTCCAGCAAAAGTCTCTGGAAATGTAATCTGCACAGCAATGTATCCATTGTAGGGGTAGCTGGCTCTGTTCAAAAATCCCAGATGGCAAGTCCTTCTAGAGGTTGCAAGGGCAGATGTTTCAGATATTGTGGTAAAAGGATAAGTAGATGATGGTGATCTGTGATGCTCTGTCCAATACAGCTTCACATGGGTATCCCTCAATGGACGTCTGTATGGTCGGTGTAGGATCCATCAATGCAGGTGTCGGCTTGTGTTAAACAGAGGTAGTGGGATTTGTCCATCCTACAGTGTTGTTCATTCTTGGAGTCCCAGGTTGCTCCCTTACTGAGCTCCGCTGTCATTTCCCTGCAACTGTTGTTGTCTTTCCCATTTCTGGTCTATGAGCTGCTGTTTCTCAGGCCTGCCACATCCTCATATGAAATGTCCATCTTCTCCACAGTGAAAGCAGAACAGTCCCTCTCTGGGCAAAACCAAGGGTTGAGGCCTAACCCTTTGAGCAGACAAAAGATTCAGTGGGCATCCACGAGCAGGTGACAGGGAGCTGGCTTGTGGATGAGGTGCCGGCCCCGTCTGTAAGGCCTTCACACACTCTGAGAGTTCTCTCAGCTGAATAGCCATGTCTGAGGCATCACTCTGCTCTCGACGGCTGTCTACTTGTGGCTGCAGGGGTATGACTTTCCACGTGGGTACCCAAAGTGAATTGGCAATGTTTCTTGTGTTGCTTCTTCTTCCCTTACTTCATCCAGTAGCTGTCAGAAGTTTGGGAGATCTGCTCTGGGTTCTTTCAACTAGAGAGATATCAGTGTGCAGTGGGAATACACAGCTCCTCGCAAAATCTGGTCTAGTTTCATCTGTGCAGGCAGTGCAGAGGTAATTCCTCTGGCTTCCACCATTGTTTAAATCACAGTCTCCACTTGGGTCATGTAATGAGTCAGCTTTTCTCCCTTTCTTTGTGTGGTCGCTCCCAGTTGGTAAATTAGGTCCTTCCTTTTCTCAGCTGCTCCAAATGTACTCTTAAGTACAGAAAGGTGGTCACTTGCGGTGTTGTTTGGCTGGTTAGCACATAGGGAATGGATAATGTCCAAAGCCATACCTCTCAGGCTCTCCACAATTCTTTTGCATTATTTTCTTGTCATTGGAACAGGTCCACACTTTCTCCATCTGTGTGGCCTGGCTCATCCAACTTTCAGAGTTGTCCTGCACAGGATGAGTGGAGGTGCCTCCAGAGAAAGTACACAGTCTCCTGTACTGTTCGTAGTGCATGACCAAGTGAGGGGTTCAGTCCTGTCCCCTAACCCAGAGCCCGCCAGGTAGTATTGCCTGTGCTGGTTCTTCTTCCTTGAAGAATGCTCTCACATCTTGAACAGCCTTTCCCTCAGCTGCCAAAAAGGACTGCAACTTCTGTTCAAATCTTATTTGCTCTTCAGGGAACTTGGGGGAGGGTCTAGGCTCACATGGGTCATTATGAACCACAGGGTGGGGTCTCCATCTTTAATGAGCAGGTTGGGTACTCCTGAGGGATCAACATCCTCTCGTCACTCCATCGGAACACATAGTGTCTGTCGAGCCGAATTGGAATCTCTCACAAACAGTCACTTTTCCCAAACTTTTTATGCTGCCTATGATACTTTATTTATTTATTAATTAAAAATTGATAACCAGGAAAGGCACACTGAGCCGAACCTCGTTTCCAGGTGCAACCCAGGTACAGAGTGTATACAGAAATGAGAAGAGTTACACAAAGTAATTCCAAAAAGACACAGTATACACAACCATATTTCATACAGTACGCAAAATTTTACATTCACAATAAAGTAAGCCAGTACATGTAAAATAATGTTCTGGACTGCTACAAAGATTTCTGTATTCAGTGGTATAGGCTTAGAGGCGTTCTGGAAATATTAGGGCAATTTGGGTGGGGGGGCCTGAGGTTTTAATGGATGAAGAGGCTCGGCATGAGTCGGAGGAAGGCTGTTCCAGAGAGAGGGGGGCGATCACGAAAAAGGCAGCTTGGCCAGTAACATTTGTGGGGCAGGGATGTGAAAAGTGCAAGTCCCTGTGCGGAGAGGGTCAATCAAGGGAGTTTGCTGGGGTCAGGTGGGAAGTGAGGTGGGGGGGAACTGAACCAGAATTTTGCTATGAGGGAGATGCTGTGGATGGTTCTTCTGTGGGAGAGCGGGGCAAGGGAGAGTGGAGCGTAGAGGGTGCAGTGGTGAGTGCGTGTGGGGAGGCAGTGGCAAAACAGCAGAAAGAATTGAGTAGAATGCCCAGTTTGGAGAGAGACGAGGTTGGAGCCATTCCATAAACAATATCGGTGTAGTCCAACACTGGCAAGATTGTTTTACATACAAGCTCGCACTGGGTGGGAAGGGGTAGGCTGGCTTTGTGCCGATAGAGGACGGCAAGTTTTGGCTGGAGTTTGGTGCAGATAGCCTCAATGTGAGTGGAGAAGCTGAGGTGACTTTCCAGCCAGACACCCACGTACTTGAAGGCTGGGACCAATTCAAGGGCAGAGCCGTCCAGGGTGGTGATCACAGGAGGGGCTGGGATGGAGGCAAGCTACTGTCTTGATCCAAAAACCATGGTGAAAGTTTTATTCATATTTAGTTTTAGCTGGTTTTCCAGGAACCAGGACTGGACTCGGTTGAAGTTGGCCTGGAGATTGGGAGAGACGTTATCGTAGGAGTGGCCATAGGCAAAGATGATAGTATCATCTGCATAGAGATGCACATTAGAGGAGAGGCAGGTAGAGGGAAGGTCATTTATGAAAAGAGAGAAGAGGATGGGGCCGAGGATAGATCCCTGGGGGACACCAGATAGGATAGGGAGAGGAGGGGAGAGGGTGTCACCTATTTGAACTGACTGTAGTTTATTTAGGAGGTACGAGCAGAACCAATTGACAGTGGGTTGGGCTATGCCAAAGAAGCTAAGTTTACAGAATAGCAGTGGGTAGGAGATGGAGTCGAAGGCTTTTGCCAGGTCGATAAAGATGGTGACTGAGGTTTGGCTATGATCCATGGCCGAGAGGATGGAGTCGGTAACACGCAGCAGAGAGGTGGTAGTGGAGTGGTGTTTTCTGAATCCTGACTGCACAGGTGAGAGGGAGTTGTTGGAGGAGAGAAAGTCTGACGGTTTGGACAGAATAAGGGATTCCTGGACCTTTGCAAGGGAGGGGAGGAGCGAGATGGGCCTGTAGTTTCCTGGTAATGAGGGATCTCGATCTTTGTGCAGAGGGATGATCTTGGCCAGTTTCCAGGCTGCTGGGACAGTGGCTGTGGAGAGAGACAGATTTATTATGTGTGTTAAGGAGCAACTATGGCAGTGGCAGATATACAGAACAGTCTGGGGTGCAAACCATCAGGGCTGGATTTGGATTGGTTTAAAGCGACAATTTCATTGAATACCTTTGGCGGGGCATACAGGACCCCAATGTAGAGGGGAGTAGAGGAGGGAAAGGATAGGTGCGTAACAATGGACTCGTGGGAGGAAGGACAGGCTTTCTTGACTATAATAGAGCACATGATAGATTGCCTGATGTACAGTTACCCTCCGCCTCGCTTCCATGGTTCTATGGAAAAAGTTGGAAGTCAGGAATGGCAAGAGAGGAGTTGGGAGTTCTGGCAGTTAGCCAGGATTCCGTGATACAGAGTATGTCGGGGTGGTACTGGGCTACCCATACTGTGAGGGCATCCAATTTGGGGAGGAGGCACCTAGCATTGTGGTGAAAGATACGGAGGCCCTTGGGGAGAGAGCCCGGAGCGTGGTTGGAGGATAGTCCAGAAAAGGTGGGGGATGAGGCTGAGGTAGGTCTGGGCATTACAGGGCCAGGGTTAGGATGCTTGTCACCCACTAGGAGCAAGAGAAGGAGGGAGAGGAGGAGGGAGAGTAGCGGTGGTATTTCGATCTAGCAGGACTGCACCTAGAGGGTAGTCCACGGAGGTTTAGGCATCGGAAAAGTGCCTCAAGATTGAGGAGGTTTGAGGGAGCAATAAGGGATGAGCGGATGGGGAAAGTTGTAGGGGTGGGAGGGGTGGGGCATGGGGTGGAGGGAGAGGAGAGGGAGGTGGCAGCAAGGTGGGCCAGGAGGAGGAAGACTGGCTGACTCCTGGTGGAAGGTGGGAGTGGTGGAAATGTGGGTGGGGATGAGGGGGTCTGTGGTAGGGAGGCTGCAGTGATGAGCTGCAGGGTATGAGGATAGGTGAGTTTGTAGGAGAAGGCTGAGGAGCAGGGACTGAATCATGGTGGTTAAGTGATGGCAGAGGGAAGAAGAACAGTGAATTGCAGCTATAGTGGCCACTAGAGGCAAAAACAGATATATTGCAAATGGAAAACTCCACTGATAGGTTTTTGCCATCATGTGACTGCTGCTATATATTTGAAAGTCGACCAAGGGTGGTGGTGGGGGTGGCTGGGCAGCCAACACGGAGTGTCGGCGGGGTCTTCTCCCATCAGCTGTGGAGATCGCTTCATTCATACCTGTGCTTGCCTGGTGAGCTCTGGGGGAGGGCTCCATTATTCTGCCCTCGTGACCCTCGGGGGAGCCAAATCTGTGGAAGAAGAGGAGAGAGAGAGGAGGAATTAAATACAGGCATAGGTATGTTGTTTTACGAGCAGGGGCTGCAGGATAATGGGGGTTGGGCGTGGAACAAAAGAATTGCCAGAGGCTTAAGCAATTTGACCTGCTGCTTGCTGAATTTCAGTTTTTCACCTGCTGAGCCTAATTCGGATTAAGGGCAATGTGCAACTAAAAGAGGGTGAACAGACAGTACTATATATATATATATATATATATATATATATATATATATATTTTTTTTTTTTTACAGGAGAGGGTCTGATTAAAATTCACCTTAAACAACGAAAAAATAAGCAGTGCTATGCTGAAATGCAGTTGGTCAGATTAAAGTTCACCTCATCTACTACAACAGAGCCTGCAGTTGCTGAAATATGAGTTACAAATAACTAACAGCACTAGTATGGCGACATAAAAAGTAGCTTGAGCACATAAAGCAAGTTAAAGATAGTTTTAAGGGTAAAGGCAGGCTGGTGGTAGTTTTAAATAAAAAAAGGGGCCAAAGTTCTTCTCTCGTCAGCTGTGGAGACCGCTTCATTCGTACCTGTGCTTGCCTGGTGAGCTGTGGGGGAGGGCTCCATTGTCTGCCCTCGCGACCCTCGGGGGAGCCAAATCTGTGCTTGCCTGGTGAGCGGTGGGGGAGGGCTCCATTATTCTGCCCTCATGACCCTCGGGCAGCCGAATCTGTGCTTGCCTGGTGAGCTGTGGGGGAAGGCTCCATTATTCTGCCCTTGTGACCCTCGGGGAGCCGAATCTGGGGAAAAAGAGGAGAGCGAGGAGGAATTAAATACAGGCACAGGTATGTTGTTCTATGAGGAGGAGCTACAGGACAATGGGGATGGGGGACGTGGGACAAAAGAATTGCCAGAGGCTTAAGCAGTTTGACCTGCTGCTTGCTGAATTTCAGTTTTTCACCTGCTGAGCTTAATTCGGATTAAGGGCAATGTGCAACTAAAAGAGGGTGAACAGGCAGTACAATATATATATATACATATATTTTTTTTTACAGGAGAGGGTCTGATTAAAGTTCGCCTTAAACAACAAAAAAATAAACAGTGCTATGCTGAAATGCAGTTGTAACCCCCCTACAAATGGGGGTTCCCAAAAAGTCTTCCTTGAGCTTGCCTAAATGCTCCCTGCCAGGCTGGCGTCCTGCGTTTTAGCAGTTTAAATGAGATTACTAGAGGTTGTATAGCCTCTGTGTACTGTCTCTTTAAGAGCTGCCTAATTGCAGCTTAAGTAATCTGAGTGGGAGCTCTGTTGAAAGATGTAACTATTTACTAAAAATCATTTAGAATGATAATGATAATGTAGTTTGTCTAACCTGCTTTCTTTGTAGTAAGGACTGTTTTGTTTGTCTCCACTATCTTGGTCCAGGACTACAAATTGGACCAAACAGTACTGGTGGGACCTAAAATGTAGCCGGACTACAGGAGCTGTCTGAATTCAAAATCTGTAGGAACTTTAGTTTGGAGGTTTTTTTTGCTCCTTTTTTACAACTGAAGGGGGAGCTCTTGCTTTGACTGACAGCCAAATCAGCCAACCAAATCTTTTGGATCTTGGGGAAGTCCCGGGCTGCTTGCAGTTTTCAGTTAGAACTAAGCTGGAAGCTGAGCAAGAAGTGATTCTGAGAGCAATCCTGAGAGGATTTGCATGGGAGAACTATAAAAAAGCTGAGAGTTTGGCCTCCATGTCTGCCTGCTGCTCCTGAGAGGGAGAGAAGAGAATTATTTTGGACTAAATCCAAGTTTGTGTGACTAAAGTAAGTTACTGAAGTGGGCCAGGGTCAACCTAAGAAGACCGAAGATTTTGCTGAATGTGATCGGCCTGTCAGGAGTGCCAGCTACCCCTAAGCCCCCAGTGTGTGCAGAGACTTTGCGATTGTGCAAAGGGAGCGCTTTGCCTGGTACAGTAGAATTCCCTTACATGTAATTGTGCTATGAGCTGCTAGTGGGTTGTGAGTTAGTTTCCAACTGTGTGAACTGTGTTCTGCTTGCTGGAAGCTGTATCCAGCCCAAAACGGACTGCTTCCGAACTTGTCTCCATGAGGTCTGGGCTTTGCCAGACTGGCCCAGCCAGATTACCCACTGTAAAGAGAAGCCATCGACGAGAGACCTGCCTGGGGATCAGCTCCCTGCTCCACGCTTGAACAGGAACGACGCCTCTGCGACTTGTATAGGCCCTGCTTCTCCTGGCATTCCAGATCAACAACCTGCAGTCTCGATTTTTGTCCAGCCTGTGTCCAGTCTTGGGTATTGTGAGTAAATACCAGGGTAGCTCCCTACAAGAACAGCTTAATCTGAGTGTGTCATCTGATTGTCTTGTTGTTTCATTTCCTTTACAAACTAAGCCCTCTGGCTCCGGATTACAAATATTGAGTATTGTGCATGTTGTGTTTTCCATCACAGGGCCCCAACCAGCTACAACCCCAGGCAACTGTCCTGGCTAGCCCATCTCTTCTCTACCTGGGTACCAAGAGGTGGACTGTGTGGGGGGACTCAAAGCGCGTGCATGACTGCTTGATTGATATAACCTTTAAGCTAATTAACCTGATTTTGCCCCTGCCTTGTTCAAGTCCCCTGAATAAATCAGATCTAAATTTTTCTGCATGTAATCTGACTGTGGTTCCAGTTTGTGCTCATAGTACTGTACGGTTGCTATTTGCTGTGCTTAAACTTGTTTTCAGGGGTCCCCAGGGTCGAGCCAGAGGAACCAGCCCTGGTGGTAAGTGCAAACAGTGTGGGTACTTGTGTGGTGTACCAGGGGTATTGTGAAAGTGATTATTGTACAGTGTTCAGGCCACTAGAGGGGAAAGAGGGGGGTTACAGCGTCCTGGAGGGCTGTGCCCAGGTTAGCTTGACCACTACCAACCCTGACCTCCGGGTGGAGGCACCCGTTTCAGAACTCAGGCCCCTTAACCTGCTACTAGCCAAGCCGGCAGGGGTAGTAGCCCTTGGGATAGCGCCACCTAGGAGTTTCACAGTTGGTCAGATTAAAGTTCATGTCAGCTACTACAACAGAGCCTGTAGTTGCTGAAATATGAGTTACAAATAACCAACAGCACTAGTATGGTGACATAAATAGAAGCTTGAGCACATAAAGCAAGTTAAAGATAGTTTTAAGGGTAAAGGCAGGCTGGTGGTAGTTTTAAATAAAAAAAGGCGCCAAAGTTCTGCTCTCGTTGGCTGTGGAGACCGCTTAGTTCGTATCTATGCTTGCCTGGTGAGCTGTGGGGGAGGGCTCCGTTATTCTGCCCTCACGACCCTTGGGGGAGCCGAATCTGTGCTTGCCTGGTGAGCTGTGGGGGAGGGCTCCGTTATTCTGCCCTCGCGATCCTCGGGGGAGTCGAATCTGTGCTTGCCTGGTGAGCTGTGGTAGAGGGCTCCATTATTCTGCCCTCACAACCCTCAGGGGAGCTGAATCTGTGCTTGCCTAGTGTGCTGTAGGGGAGGGCTCTGTTGTTTGCTCTCGCGACCCACGGGGGAGCTGAATCTGTGCTTGTCTGGTGAGCTGTGGTGGAGGGCTCTTTTATTCTGCCCTCACGACCCTCAGGGGAGCCGAATCTGTGCTTGCCTGGTGAGCTGTGGGGAGGGCTCCTTTATTCTGCCCTCGCGACCCTCGGGGGGAGCCGAATCTGGGAAATCCCTTACCTCACCCCCTCCTTGCTCTTATCCAACTGACCCCCCTCTTCCTGGACCTGTCCAGGCCCTCTGGTCCCCACTCTCCCTTTTCTTCTGTCCCTTCATCCACCCTCCTTTTCCCCTCTTTTACCCCTTCTCCCACCTTAGCCTCCCATCCCTTTCACCCTATGACAAGGCCTCTGGCTGCCATATTTTCTTTTCCTTCTCTGTCTGGACTGTGCCCTCTCATCTGCCCTGCCCCTTCCTTACTCTTCCCATCCCCCACCTCTGATGAGCAACGTTGCTTCAAATGTACCTTATGGTTTTCTATGCTTGCTTGTACTCTTGAGTGTGTAGCACTGTTCCCACTTATTTACCAATTGACTTGCTGTGCTTTGAAGATACCATGAATGTTGTCTGTACCTCCCTACCTTATTGTAACCCTTTCCTTTAACGTGGAACCTTTGCAAATGAGCTGCCTAGAGCTCAAAGGTATTTGTAATCCAAGATTTAAATCAATAAAATAAATAAAATAAGAGGAGCGAGAGGAGTAATTAAATACAGGCACAGGTATGTTGTTCTATGAGGAGGAGCTGCAGGACAATGGGGGTGGGGGACGCGGAATAAAAGAATTGCCAGAGGCTTAAGCAATTTGACCTGCTGCTTGCTGAATTTCAGTTTTTCACCTGCTGATCTTAATTCGGATTAAGGGCAATGTGCAACTAAGAGAGGGTGAACAGGCAGTACTATAGATTTTTTTTTTACAGGAGAGGGCCTGATTAAAGTTCACCTTAAACAACGAAAAAATAAGCAGTGCTATGCTGAAATGCTGAAATGCAGTTGGTCAGATTAAAGTTCACCTCAACTACTACAACAGTGCCTGTAGTTGCTGAAATATGAGTTACAAATAACTAACAGCACTAGTATGGCGACATAAAAAGTAGCTTGAGCACATAAAGCAGGTTAAAGATAGTTTTAAGGGTAAAAGCAGGCTAGTGGTAGTTTTAAATAAAAAAAAAAAAAAAACACCAAAGTTCTTATCCCATCGGCTGTGTAGACTGCTTCGTTCGTACCTATGCTTGTCTGGTGAGCTGTGCTGGAGGGCTCTGTTATTCTGCCCTCGCGACCCTTGGGGGAGCCGAATCTGTGCTTGCCTGGTGAGCTGTGGGGGAGGGCTCTGTTATTCTGCCCTTGCAACCCTCGGGGAGCCAAATCTGGGGAAGAAGAGGGGAGAGAGTACTTCCGAGATTATAGCTAGGGTTCCTTCACGGATCCCATGCACCAAAGTGTTTCTTTTTGGATCAAGGTCCTCACCCTTGCACCAATCTAGCAATGAGTTGTGATCCATTATGAAGCTGAAAATTGGAGGGGGTAGAGATTCTGTTCCTGCTGCATAGAGAGGTATTGCAAAAATGTTCCAGAAACCTCAGTGGTGCCCTTAAATTTATAATCCCCCATCCCCCATGAGATGTGCTAAGCCTGGAGATGGTAAACAGCAAAGTCTGTTATGTCTTCGGGTGAATGGCACGTGGGTGTGTGGTTAGACATGGGTTTGGAAAGTGGCGTGGTGTCTCCACCAACTGGATCCTTATGACAGAGCACTGCCAGGGTGTTTCCCCACAGGAAATAAATACAACCCTCACCCTCTGTGACAGGGAATACAACCCCCTCTCCACTTATCACTCTAAGCATTCAAATAAACAGCAAGGCAATAATGGCAAAATACATCAGCATTTGCAAATGAATAACCAATGGGTTTAATTTGGAGTTGGAGAACAAGGTAGGGGACAACGAAAGCAAAGGTAAAAACAAGCAAAGACACCCGTTTGCATTTACCCCACCATAAGGCGTGTCTCAGCACCTTTCTCCCTTTTGGTGCACTAGTTAACCTTACAGTCCCTCTGGGTGCTCCCAGTTACTGTTTGAGTGTACACACAGATGTAGAACTGCAGGCCTGTGATGCCAGGACCTCGGTGCGGTACCATGAAAATTTGGTTGTTGACTGCAGCTGCTAACTGGCAATTTACACAATTGGATGGCAGTAAAATAGTGACTCCTGGCAGTAAGCAGTAGCTGTGGGCTTGATTCTAATATCATGCAGGAATGCCAAGAAAGCATCTCGCTAACTAGCCAAACAATCGGTATGATAAGTTCTGTGGGTAAAATGCAGTACTTATGACCTTTAGATGACAGGCTGGTGCTGTTTCCTTAGGGACGTCTCCTATGCTTAGGAAGATGACGTCTGGATAGTGTTTTCTGTAGGCTGGATACAGGTGTAGCAGACTCAATGTGCTCCTGGTGACAAAGGGCTGTGATGACTTTGGATGACGGGAGCTCGGTTCTGTAAGCTGGTTACAGGTGGGGTGGACCCAACGTGCTTCCAGTGGTGAGGGGTACAGGCCATGATGCTCTGGACAATGATGATCCTATTCATCCCATAATGTGACTTGCCTTCACCCACCCCGTCAGGCAGGCAGTCACTCAGGACCTCAGCTGGTTCGGTCCGCTGTCAATAGAAGACAGTGTCTCACCACCTTGCCAGATGCAGAGCAGCTTTCAAGGCAACCCCTGCTATAATTCAGTGCTAGAGCCCAGGCTTGGCACTCTAGTTGCAACAATCCCCATTTCCAGGAGTCTCAAGTCTGTTTGGACAAATTTTTTAGCCAGACAGGAATAACAAGTGACAGCTATTCACAAATGCTCTCCTCAGATGTTTTGTTTCAGACAGGTCTGCTCTATTTTCACATCTTTTTCCCTTGTGCAGAAATCTAGGGATTAAATATCAGTGGCTAACATCTCATGCACTATTTATCATGCTAACCTCCTGGCTGTCAGTGTCTGTCCGTTCCAAGGGGAAAGCATGCATACAAGTCTTGAGCCAGCTTGCAATTCAGAGCTGCTTTGCAGAACTGAACTCCAAATAAATGTCAGTTTTACAAGGAGAGGATGTACTAATTTGTTTGTTTTGCAGAGCTGAACTAGTCTCCAAATTTATGTCAGTTTCACAGGAACAGGGTGCACTAATTTAGTTGTTGTGCTCTTTGTGCTGCTTTAAGAGCTGCTTGAAACTAAGCAACCTCCTTTCTGTGGGTTCCCCAACCCTGAAGGCTGTCCAGGAGCTGGTTGAGCAATCAGAGGTGGTGGCACACTGGCCATAATGAAAAGCACATTGAACAAGCCCACAGAACAAATGACAGTGTCTAGTCCAGTGCCGGGTCCCACAGCTGCCATCTGGACTGGGAGAGAGTGAAGAAGAGGTGCAGGGAAAGGTGGCAGCAGTGCTCCAGAGGGAGCCAATGGCAAGCTCTTTTAGGATGAGGTTACATGTGCAAATATTTTTTTTATTTACTGTTTACTGCAGTGTAGTACATTGTGTCAGGCTAATTTTGATGATTTGTAAGCTGACATTTTCTGTAACTACAAATCCCAGAATCCCTTGCAGCTGACATCAGAGGAGGGCTGCAGCAGTGGGAGATTCAATGGCCTGCAGTGCATGTCAGAGTTTTAAGCTCTGATCTTTTGTTTGTTGGTCCTGCTGTCCTCCCTGGGCTAAGAGGACTGTACCTAGGCCCGGGAAAACAGTGGGTCCACCAAATATCTGAATGGAGCTTATAAAAACTCCAACATGCACTGCATGTTATTCAGTCTTCCACTGCTGTACCCCTCCTCAGATGTCAGCTGCAGGGGATTCTGGGAATTTTAGTTTCAGAAAATGTCAACTTACAAGTCAGCAAAATGAGTCTGATACTGGTAGGAATAGAGGCAACATCCTATCTAGAGTAGGGGCAAAAAGGGAGTATAGGAAGCCAATTATTCTAAGTCACCAAGGGACCAAAAAGGGGCTTGAAGGAAAACCCTATCCAGGGTGCAGGATTGAACTCAGGCTCAGAAGTGGAAATGTAAAGGAAAACCAAGAGGGAGGTTAGTGATAAGGGAAGTCTAAAGGCTAAGGAAAGGCAGGCAAGCAAAAAGCCAGCAGGACAAACAAATCATCAGGCATGGAAGTGGTGCAGTGTAATGGGTGTGGGGTTGCAATCTTGAGAGACACATTCTAGAGACTGAGGTGTTGTAACATATTCAGGCACCTCTCTGGGCTGAGATCAGAGGTTGTTGGAGTTAGGACTGAACTGGCACAAGTACAGGGCACCATTTGCCTCAGCCAGGGGCCACCTAGTTTGCCATCGCTAAGTCAAATGATGCCAGCAAGGAGGCAGAGTGGCTAGACCTTGGTGAGCTCTGGGAAGGTGGGGGGAGGAAGAAGGGACAGAACCCCTTAGAGCTTACCACTGTGTAATTCCTTCGCCATTCTGATGGGATGGGGAAGCCAAGAAAGAGGAGGCATCTGAGGCAGGAGTAAGAGAGATGGTGGGGGTCCTCAAGGGAGCAGGCCCCAAGGAGGGTGGGAGAGTGCCCTGGCCAATGAGGAGGCAGTTGCTGGTGGAGAACTCATTAGTCAGAGGGACTGAGTTGAGGGCAGGGGAACAGTGGGACAGGGTAGTGCAGTGCATTCCAGGTGCTTCAGTGGGGAGGACTGTAAGGCAGATCTTGGAGATCGCCAAGAAAGAGGGGGTAGTGAGGGAGCTGGATGTTGTTGTCCAGCTAGGGACGAATTATCTGACAAGGGAAGCTGTAGGGGTAGTGCAGGATAGGTTCAGGGAGCTGGGGAAGGGCCTGAAGTAGGTAACTCACACAATGGCCTTCACCGAGGTGCTACCCATGCACAACTGTCGGGGGAAGGCTAGAGAACTCTGCACCAGGTCCTTCAATGAGTGGTTGAAGGAGTGGTGCAGGGAGGAGGGCTTTGGCTACATCAGGGACTGGGGTCACACCTGGGGGGATGGAGGCCTGTACAAGGGAGATGGCCTCCATCCATCCAGGAGGGAAATAACAGTCCTGGATGGAAGGTTTAAATGCTACTTTCATGAGCATTTAAAGTAGCCAAGGAGGGAGGCAGAAAGACAGGGGGAGGCAGAGACTGACCCCCGAGACTAGTGCAACAGGGAATGTTAACCCAGTGACAAGAAATGCTGCGGAGGCTGATGAAAAGAAAAGGAAGAGTAAGGCAAGCAAGTCTTGAGGAGAAACTTCATCTGGAAGACAGGAGAAGGAGGGAAGGCAGGAAGACACCATAACAGGGGACAGCAGGACCAGGGTAATGGAGGGGGCAAGGGAGAGAAACAGGAAGGGAAGGCATGTTAGAGAGAGAGAGAGAGAGAGCGAGAGAGAGCGAGAGGGACGAAGCCAATGGAGAGCCATGTGTGCTGACCCAAGGAGTCTGGGGAAACAAAATTCCTGACCTTCAGTCAATCATTGCGGAGGCAGACCTGGATTTGGTTGCCATAGCAGTATCATGGTGCACAAACAATCACAGGTGGGAAGTGGCCATCCCAGGCTACCCCACGTTCTGGAAGGGTAGGTCAGGGAGGAAAGGCAGCAGGGGTTGTTTTATATGTCAGACCCTCCAACATTTCACAGATCAAAATAGGTACACTTCTGTGTTGCAGTGAGCCCCCCCCCAGGAAGAAACAGTGAGGTTCAATTAAAGCGCTGGGGAGTTTTGTTTGCAGTCCTACTTGCCTGTAATAAACACAAATATCTCAGTCTCCTGGCTCAGCTGTTGTTTTGGTTTGCACACCATTCTGTTGTTTTTCTCTGATAAAACCAGCTGATTTTCAAAAGGAGAGGAGAAGAGGAGAAAAACAGCCAGAGCATAGGAACCCTAGCAAGGAGAGTAAGAAAAGACATCATGATGAGATAGTACCCTCCATAGTTAAGGGCCCTCCCACCACTCTACCATGTCATCCTGTAGAACAGCACACAGGTGATGAATTTTTCACTGTCATCATTGCCCCCCCCCCAAAGTCAACTACTCAGCAAGAGCATCACTACCCCCATGGCATAATTTGTCACATGCACCCCATCCCGTTACCTGCAGAGATGGATCCGTTGGGAGAAGATGTGCGGTCTGACACTCCACTCCAGCGAAGTTAGTGTCTCTGAAGACTCTTGTGCCGGTGAGAGTGGTGACCAGTTGGTTTAATATTTACAACAAGCACTCCGCTTGCTCTGCTGTGGCTCGGGCTGTACTGGGAGACTTGGGAGTTATCTCCTGACTGTGAACTGACACTATGTACCACCAAGTTGAGTTATCTGCCGGCGGTACCACACATGTCAAAAGGGCAGCACTGGTTACCATGGGGACTGTCGGACGCTCCTCGCCTTGGACTGCGCCGGCTGAGCTCATGGCAAAAGAAAGTAAAGATTTCGGGGGGAAAAATATAAAATTATTTAACTTGGGAGGCGGCAAATTTGGTACACGGTATGATCCAGGCAGGATCCGGTACCAGTCTTAAAAATACGATATTGTACCCACAAAAACAGTTCAGTTGGAGGGTCTGATATATGAAGAAGGGTATAAGGGCCACTGAGATACGGGGCAACAGGGGGACAATGAAGGCTGGAGGTACTATAGGTCAGCCTAGAGATGTGGTCAGGGGCCGTTATTTGCAGGAGGTGGTGTACAGGCCTCTGATACAGGGGGGAGGATTTAAACAGACCCTGGGGGAAGCCATTAGCAAAATGGTCAGCAAGGGGGAGTTTTGATTATGGGGGACTTTAATCTGGTGGATGTAGATTGGGGCATTCTGGCTACAGCTACATCGAGGCAGGGTCATCCTTGACTCCACACATGGGGCATTTCTCAGGCACACAGGACAAAACAGTGCCACACTCAAATATCCAAAACACTCTCCACAAACTTTAAAGCTGCATTGAAATATTTTAATGTCAAATGACTACAGATTACATCAACCAGTCACCTGGGAAAGAAGCCTTGACTGGCAAAGTGCTGGGGCGTCTTTCCCAGGTGACTGGCTGAGGTTCCAACCTGTCTGTAATCTGTAGTCATTTGACATTAAAATATTTATCTGCAGTTTTCAAATTTGTGGAATTTTTTTTGGATACTGGAGTGCATAACTGTTTTGCCCTGTCTCTTCTAGTAGGGGCTAGCCACCCTTGTTCCCGCACCACCCTGTGTTTCCACTCGAGCACTACTGTTGTTTGCATCAGGCATTTCTCAGGCAGTTGGTTTTGGAACCCATTAGGGATGGACAGTTTTGGGCCTGGTGCTTACATAACAGAGGCAGCACTGCTGATGTCACAGTGGGTAGTCCCCTGGGTACAACTGATAACTGTACTGTGTTGTTTGGTATATGGATAGGAGAAAAACCACACTAACATGAGGGTCCTGAACTTCAGAAGGGCAGATTTTAAAGAAATGGAAACTGCCTCAGAGAATGCCTCGGGGTGGGGGGCTAGAGGGGATTGAGATGCAGTGGAGATAGATTAAGGAGGGTATAAGCTCAGGCAACGGCATGCTGTTTGAAGGAGATGAGCAACGGAAAGAGGAGGAAGAGGCCACTATGGTTCTCCAAGGAGGTGGCAAAGGCAGTGAAGGAGATGAAAATAGCATTTAGAAAGTACAAGGAGACCAAGAAGGATGAAGACAGGGAGGCATATCTGGCAAAACAAGGTGAAGCTGGAAGGAGGGTGAGGGCAGCTAAAGCATTAACAAAGGTCAGAATAGCTAAGGAGGTCAAAAAAGGGGACATGACCTTCTTCAGGTAGGTGGTGGAAAAAAGGAAGACAGGGAGGCATAGTGAGAGTCAGGAGGATGGGAGGGGACTGTGGAGAGGAAGATCAAGAGAAACTAGAAATATTAAATAATTATTTCTGCTCGGTCTTCACAGTATAGTGTGGGGTGGGATGGACTGACATGCTGCAGTAAGCACCGGGGGAGTGGACACAAGTCCATTCTTGGTGGAGAGGGTCCAGAAGGGATTGGAAGCCTTAAAACAGAATAAGGCAATGGGGCCAAATCTGATTCATCTAATGGTCTAACGGGAACTGAGCATGGTGCTGGCCACCCTTCTGGTAGCACTTTTTGGCACCTTACTGGAGATGGGGGAAGTTCCAAAAAACTAGAATAGGGCCAACCAATGTGATTCCTTTGCACAAAAGTGGCAGTATAGAGGATGCTAGAAACTACAAGCCGGTGAGTCTCACACCAGTGGTGAGGAAGTTAAACGAGGGATTAGTGAAGGAGAGGCTTGTGAAGCACCTGGAGGAAAGGGCTGCAGGACCACTGGCAGCATGGTTTCATGGTGGGGGGGGAGATCATGTCAAACTAATTTCACAGATTTCTTTGACTAGATTACAAGGGAGATCAGTGGACATGGCATGTCTAGACTTCAGTAAGGCTTTCAACACTGTGCTGCACAGGAGGCTAGCTAAGAAACTAAGTAGCCTTGGGGTGGGGGAGAAAGTGACATGCTGGGTATCAAACTGGTTAAGGGATAGGATGCAAAGAGTGGTGGTAAATGGTAGATATTCAGGTGATAGGAGTGTGATTAATGGGGTGCCACAGGGATCGGTGCTGGGAGAGGTTTTTTTCAACGTCTTCATAAGGTGCATTGTAGAGGAGTTTGAGGGGAAGTGGTACCTCTTTGTAGAAGATACAAAAGCCTACAACAGGGTTGACACTCAGGATGGGCTGGAGATAATGTGAAGGGATCTGAGGAAACTAGAGGAATGGTCTAGGGGTGGCATCTGGGTTTCAATGCCAAAAAGTGCAGTTATGTATTTAAGGCTGCGGAACCCAAAGGCTGTGTATAAGACGGAGGGAATGGAGCTTACAGTCACCAAGCAAGAAAGAGACCTGGGGTCATCATATCTGATGACCTCAAGGTGGCTGAGCAGTGTGAAAAAGCAGTGGGAAAGGATAGCGGGATGCTGGGGTGCATTGGGAGAGGGATTTCAAGCAGGAGGAAGGAGGTGATGCTGCCATTGTATCATTCACTGGTGAGGTCCCACCTGGAGTACTGTATCGAGTTCTGGAGGCCGCGCCTCTGCAAGGACATTGAAAGGGTAGAGGCGGTACAGAGGAGGGAACCAAAATGGTGAGGGTGTTGTACAAGAAGCCATATGAGGAAAGGCTGCAGGAACTCAACATGTACTCCCTAGAAGAGAGGAGAGCGAGAGGGAACGTGACTGAAACCTACACGTACCTCACAAAAGTGAACAAGGTGCAAGTGGAGGGTTTATTGGCATGCAATGAAGACACAGGGGGGATGTCTAGGAGAGATGTCAGAAATACTTCTTCATGGAAAGGGCAGTGGATGAGCGGAGCAGCCTGCCAGAGGAGGTAGTGGGGGCAAAGACTGTGGTGAGCTTCAAGCATGCATGAGATAGGTACAGGGGCATATTAGGTAGAGAAACAGGGGAGGGAGTGACACCTGTGACAAGCTATGGTCAGTAGTGATGCAATAAGCAGGGAAAAGGTACAGACTGGATGGGCCTAAAGGTCTTTTTACTAACATACTAAAATGCCAGCAGAATAGGCCTTACAGTCTTTCATGTCTGCTCGTTTGGTCAGCCCCACCCTGGGAGCTGACCTTGCTACCCCCCTCGCCCTCTCTGCCTTCTCTCTTCCAAGGTCCGGATATTCTCGCTGCACTGGATTTTGCTTCCAGAACCCTTCCCCTATACTTGTCCCACCCCCTCTTGAACCCCTCCACCATCTCTGCCTCCACCAGCCCCCTGGGCAGCGCATTCCATGGCTCCACCACCCTCTCAGTGAAGTAGCACCTCCTCCATTCTCCCCTGAATCTTCCCCCTTCATCTTCCACCCATGCCCTCTAGTTGCCCCCTCCTCCGAAGCACCCTGACTGCTCCTCCCCTATTTACCTCCTTCCTTACCTCTATCATGTCCCCCCAGTCCCTTCTCTCTTCCAATGTGTACATATTTAGCTCTTCGAGCCTCTCCCATAGGTCCTGTCCCCCACGCCCCAAATCATTTTGGTTGCCTCCTCTGGACCCTCTCCAGGAGTTTAATGTCCCTCTTTAAGTGGGCCTCCAAAACTGCATGCAGTACTTGAGGTGTGGCCTCACCAAGCAGTTATACAGATGGAGTATCACTTCCCTCCTTCTGGAGGTGATCCCCCTAGCGATGCATCCCAGCATCCTGTTGGCCTTGGCCACTGCCCTCCTACAAGTCTCCAAGTTGTTCATCTTGACATCCACCACCACCCCCAGGTCCCTCTCAGCCATCAAGACTTGTAGCATTTCCCCCCAGGGTGTACACTTGGCCCGGGTTTCTGGCCCCAGGTACAGTATCTTGTATTTCCCTGCATTGAACCTCAGCTTCCACTTTCTAGACCATCTTTCCAGAGCCTCCAGGTCCCCCTGTAGGGCCACCCTCCCCTCCCCTCCTCCCCATCCACCACTGCTCCCAGTTTTGAGTCATCCACAAAGAGACTCATCTCACTCCTGATATCTGTCCTTATGTCAGAGATGTAGGTGTTGAACAGGAGGAGCCCAAGGACTGATCCCTGTGGGACCCCACTAATGACCCTCCTTGCGGATGAGTCTATCCCGCCAACTATGACCCTCTGAGTCCAGTCCTGGAGCCAATTGCCTATCCATCTGATCATCTGGTTCCCCACCCCCATTTCTCCCAGCTTATCCAACAGGCCTCCGTGAGGAACAGAGTCACATGCCTTGCTGAAGTCTAGAAAGAGGACATCCACTGGTCTACCCAGGTCCAAGGCACTCGTCACCCAGTCATAGAACGCCACAAGGTTTGTCTGACACGATTTCCCCGGGATGAATCCATGCTGTCTATTGTCCAGGCACCCTGACTTTTCCAGTTCCCCCCCCAGCCTCTCCTTGACAATGCCCTCCATCACCTTGCCCACCACCGATGTCAGGCTGACAGGCCTGTAGTTCCCTGCCACCTTCCTTTATCCCCCCCTTGTGGATAGGCACTATATGCGCCACCTTCCAGTCCCGGGGCACCCACCCTGTCCTTAGAGAGATGGTGAAAAGCTCCACCAGGAGTTTCGCCAGGATATCCACCAGTTCCTTCAACACTCTTGGATGTAATTTATCTGGCCCCAGTGCTTTCTCTGTCTTAAGGGACATGAGAGCTTCCCTCACTCTCTCTGCTGTGATTTGCACCTCCGCTACCTCGTCTCCCTGCTTAGCCTTCCCCCCTCCTGCCATAATGCCTCCCCCTCTCCCCAGACCTGCCGATCGGTAAGGGTCCCCCCCTCCTCCTCAGTATCACTGTCTCCTCCCATGTATGATGCAGCCCCCCCAATTTCCTTGGTGAAAACTGAGGTGAAGTACTCATTTAGTACCTCAGTCTGCTCCCCCGGGTCTTGTGCCCATCTCTCTGTTTTAATCCTGCTAATCTGCCCCTTCACCCTTCATTTTTCCCAATGTATCTAAAGGACCCCTTGTTCCCTCTCTTAATTTTCCTGGCCAGGTTCTGCTCCTTCCTTGCCTTAGCCACCCTCACCACCCTTTTCTGCCAACAAAATTTATGAGCCTGATATTCAAAGGTTTGTGAGGGTGCTATTGGGTCTCTGCCTGCGCAAACTGGGTTTTGCACCGGATCCCCATATTCAAAAGAGGCTGTTGCATGGGCATAGGCAGTAAGAAGGGCTGGGGGGGATACTGGGATGCATAGGGAGAGACATCACCAGTAGAAAACAGGAAGTTGTTGGCCTTCTGTACAGACAGTTGGTAAGACCACATCTGGAGTACTGTGTGCAGTCCTGGAGACCCCATCTCCGCAAAGACATAGACAGGGTGGAGGCTGTCCAGTGGAGGACAACCAAAATGGTGTAGGGTCTGCACCAGAAGACATATGAAGAAGGCTAAAGGAGCTTAAGATGTATAGCCTCAAGGAAAGGAGGGAGAGGGAGGACATGATAGAAACTTTCAAATACCTCAAGGGAATCAACAAAGTCCAAGAGGGTAGCATCTTTCAGAAAAAGAGATGTGCAAGAACAAGGGGGCACAATTTGAAGATAGAGGGGGGATGGCTCAGAGGTAATGTGAGGAGTATTTCTTCACAGAGAGGGTTGTGGATGCATGGAACAGCCTTCCTTAGAGGTCATAGAGTCAAAAACAGTGGGGAATTCAAGAATGCATGGGACAGACATAAGGCAATTCTAGTGGAGGGGTAGGAGGAAGTAGGCTGTTGATTAACTAGGATCTGCAGCTTATCCGTTAGGTAGGGAAATCGGCAGATTAGGTGGGCCGGGCGGTCCTTATCTGCCATCAAATTCTATGTTTCTATGTTAGTGCCCACGCAAAATATAATGTATGTGGGCAGGGAAGGGCGTGGCCATGAATAGCCGCGCTACCTCATATTCACTGGCTTTTGTTGTGCAAAAGGTGTTAGCGCGATCCTTTTGTGCAGCGCAAATAACACCTAACAAAACCCTGACTTAATCTGGGCAACCCTAGTGGCTGCCAGAGATAATGCAGCCACCTAACCAGTTGGCCGTTGGGGGAGCACACCCCCTCCCCCGTGGTCCCTGGCATTGCCCCTCTGATTGCCAATCCCTACTGTGCAAATACACTTCCTGGTAGGTGGTGGCCTCCCCCCGATCGCCAGTCCATATAGTAGTTTAAATACATCCCTGGTGGCCCCCCCCCTTCAATTGCCAGCCTGTGCTGTAGTCTAAATCAATCCCTGGTGCTAGTGGCCCCCCCCTTCGATTGCCAGCTTGTACGGTAGTTTAAATCAGTCCCTGTGCTACTGGTCCCCCTGACCTAGATAATGACCAGATAGGGTCACTGGACGCTTCATTAGGCAGTTTAAATGGACAGACTGGATGGGCCTAGCGGTCCTTACCTGCTGACAGAATCTATGTATCTATGCATCTATACAGGCTGGCAACTGAACCGAGGGGGGGATCACTAGGCATGAAGGATATCTACCCATGCTGGGACCTGGCAATTGGAGGGGCGGTGCCATGCTAACCTGACTTGCTACCTATGCTAATGAGCCCATAATGGGCATGCAAATAGCTCCTTAGCACCTTGCATGCCGAATGGGCTCATTTGCATGGGCCCCTTTGAATGTTACAGAGAGCGCCTGGTGCTATCCATTCTGGTGGTGTACTTCAGGAGCCACGTCAGTGCAGCACTAAGTGGCTTAGCACTGTGCCGCCACGACCTAAACTCAGTCAGATAGTGCCACAGTGATATTCATCTGAATATAGCATCTTTGGGCTCCCCAGCAATCGCAAGGCACAGCGCAGATTTTGACGCTCCGCTTTGTGCAATTCTGAATATCAGGCCCCATGTTTCTATGTCACATAGAAACAGTGATGGCAGAATGAGAACAAAGGTCCATCAAGTTTGCCCGTGAGCTCCCAAAACCCTAGGAGATCCCGGGACCTAGCCCATACTAGTACCCGTGGCTTTAATTCGAGCATTCTCTTTATCCCAACCCCATTTGAAGGTTGATACGGTCCTTTCGCCCACCACATCCGCGGGCAGCCTGTTCCATGGCTCCACCACCCTTTCTGAGAAAGAATGTTTCCTATGGTTCCTTTTGAATTTCCCACCCCTCGGCTCCCATTCATGCCCTCTCGTATTTGAGCTGTAAGCTCTGGTGAATAGTTCAGAGTAGGGCACTGCATTTATTCCCCTTATGAACTTGACGTTTTTTTTCATATCCCCCTCTGTCTCTTCTAGTCTCTAGCGAGTACATGTTTAGCACCTCATGCCACCCTTCATACGGTAACCCCTGCAGACCCTGTATCATTTTGGTCGCCCTTCTCTGTATGGTTTCTAGCCTGTCCCTGTCCCTTTTAAGGTGTGGGCTCCAAAATTGGACACAGTATTCCAGCTGGGGTCTCACCAGGAATCTGTAGAGTAGCAGTATAACTTCACATTGCCTACTATTGAATTGTTACACTCTACTATACTGCAGTAAACAGCAGGTTAAAAAAAACATCTTTTTCACATGGATTCACAGTGGGAAGGTCATGCCAGACAAATCTGGTAGATTTCTTTGACTGGGTGACCAAAGTAGTAGATCAGGGAGGGGCTGTGGACATGGCCTACCTAGACTTTAGCAAGGCATTTGACACAGTCCCACACAAAAGATTAATATACAAGTTAGCCAGCCTGGGAGTGGGTCCCAAGATGACAGCCATGGTAAAGAATTGGCTAGAGAATAGGACACAGAGAGTAACAGTAAATGGAGTCCACTCTGAAGAAAGTGGTGTTACTAGTGGGGTACCGCAGGGTTCAGTATTGGGACTGGTCCTCTTCAATGTCTTTATAAGCGACATTGCAGAGGGACTGGAAGGAAAAGTATGTCTCTTTGCAGATGACACAAAGATCTGCAACAGAGTTGATGCACAAGGTGGGGTGGAAAGGATGAGAAGGGGCTTGGCAAGGTTAGAGGAATGGTCAAATGTATGGCAGCTTAGATTCAGTGCTAAGAAGTGCAAGGTAATGCACCTGGGAAACAAACCCAGGAAGAGTACACAAGGGGGATGAGATACTAACAACAACAAAAATGGAAAGGGACCTGGGGTAGTCATATCAGATGACCCAAAGGTGGGCAAGCAATGCGAGAGGGCAGCAAGGAGGGCTGGGGGATACTGGGATGCATAGGGAGAGGCATCACCAGTAGAAAACAGGAAGTTATTATCCCTCTGTACAGACAGCTGGTGAGACCCCATCTGGAGTACTGCATGCAGTTCTGGAGACCCAAATTCCGCAAAGACATAGACAGGATGGAAGCTGTCCAGAGGAGGGCAACTAAAATGGTGCAGGGTCTGCACCGGAAGACATATGAAGACAGACTTAAGGAGCTTAACATGTATAGCCTCGAGGAAAGGAGGGAGAGGGGGGACATGATAGAAACTTTCAAGTACCTCAAGGGAATCAACAAAGTCCAAGAGGGTAGCATCTTTCAAAAAAAGAGATCTGCAAGAACAAGGGCACAATTTGAAGATGGAGGTGGCTCAGAGGTAATTTAAGGAAGTATTTTTTCACAGAGAGGGTTGTGGATGCATGGAATGGCCTTCCGGAGGAGGTCGTGGAGTCAAAAACAGTGGTGGAATTCAAGCATGCATTGGACAGTCATAAGGTCATTCTAGGGGGTTGGGGTAGGAAGAAGTAGGCTGCTGGTTAACTAGGATCTGCAGCTTATCCAGTAGGTAAGGAAATGGGCAGACTGGGTGGGCCAAGCGGTCCTTATCTGCCATCAAATTCTCTGTTTCTATGTTTTTGCACACAAAGTGCAAATTGGGTCTAGCCCCGCTCTTGGGTGTGGGGCTCTTAGTGAGGACTGTTCCACTTCAACCCGTACAGAATGGGACCATTAGGAAGCAGTGCAGTTTAGTGGTTAAGAGCACCAACCTGGAAACCAGAAGATCACAGGTTCAAACCCCTCTGTGGCCAAATACTTCCTGTGTGACATTAGGCAGGTCATTTAACCTCCCAGTTCTCCAGTCCACTCAGCATTTGAAATGGGTAGCAGCCGGACCCCACACGAAATGAGATGTTGCAACTCAGCTGGGCTATCCTGGGTAAACACGGTAAGTAATACAAAGCAAATAAAAGTACTCCGTCTATTGCATCATGTGAATTGGAAACTAGCGCTGAAGTGGTTAACTGACAGGTTGCCTCTGAAATGGCTATGTAGGTGAAATTAAAATGGGATGTATGTTACAGAAGGGTCGCTTGTATATATTTTCCACTCGTTCTGTGCTATAGTGGGATTACAGTTCTTGTATCTTAATATCCACTGTAGCAAGCCTCTCTGTGGATTTTGTATGTAGATAAGCTCTACGCACTTTCTCTTGGAGATAAGCCGCTCACCTTTCTCCCTCTCACTGCTACTGTAATAGTCATTTGATTAACCCAAAGCTACTTAGATTCACTTTGATTAAGATGGCACACACACAACACACACATATGCACACACACAACACACACACACAAACATGGGTGCAGGCAGGCATACTCACTATACACATTTGTGTACAGTTTTTCTGAGTGCTTGTCACAAACCATATGCCTTTCTGTTAACATTTTCATTCTAATCTGTAGTATCTGGGTTAGTGTAGGCCACTGAGGAGTGTCTCTGTTTAAACTTCTGTTGTTTAGGAGACAGATACATGTATAACCTCTTTAGAGATTAGAGTAATCATCTGACAACAATCTTGTTTGGAAGGGGGTACCATTTGAAGAGGATATGTAAATGTTTTAATGGGGGGGTGTAACTGTTGGAGATTGTGTGTACAAAATGGAAATTTCTGGCTACACCCCTGCACATGGACGTACACACACACACACACACGTTTATCTTTTTAATATGTTGAAGATCATACAGATTCCCTGTCTGGCTCTGACGTATGTTAAAATGGAAGGTTTGGGTGTGTTTGTTGGTTGTGGCAAGTCCTTTCGACACCAATGCCATTTTATAGTTTTTTTGTCACTTTACCTATTAGCACTTAATAAATTGGGTGTACTCTGTCTGTGGTTGGTGCTGGGTTTTTTTTTGCCTTTGCCAAAATGTTAACAGTTTACCACATTTCTAAATTCAATATTAAAGCAGCGGTTAAGGTAGGAAAAAGTAGATAAATACAATGGGCTGACTGGGTGGGCCAAGCGGCCCTTAATCTGCCATCAGATTCCATGTTTCTGTGTTAACGAAACTGGACAAAAAATTTGATGCTACATTTTTTCAATGTAATTGATTCCTGGTATCTTCTAGTTTTATTTGTTGCCAAAATGTTCTAGTTCCACCAAAATCTGAGTATTTTATAAATGTTTTCATTTAGTTTTTCTCAAGAAAACAATGATGTGAGCCACATTTGGCTTAGAAATACCACTGTAGACCTGGTAAGGGATAGAGTCAATAAAATAAAAAGCTCATGGAGAGCAGCTTAGGAGGGAACTAGAAAAGTAGATTCGACAGGTATGCTAATATTTTTATTATCTGTAACTAAAAACAGCTTTATCTTATTATTTGGTAGCTGGGTAAGGCCCACTAGGCACAAGTGCCTGTTTTCAGGGTTGACCCATGAGCACTGGGTTGACTAAGTGACTCTTGCTCAAAGTCACACAGTATGCAAGTGGAGGTTGTGGGAATCAAACCCAGGTCTGCTGGATGTACCAAGCTCATCCAGAGCTTGTTACTCTAACCCCAAGGCTATTTTTTTTTAAAAAGAACATTTTTGTTGCACTGCTGCTTTAATTTCAGGCAGTGTGCTATCTCTTCAAATTACTATGTTACAATGATAACACCTTTTATGAGTTTCTCTTGGAATCCACCCAAGTTGCATAAATACATGATGCTGGCGAAAGGTGAGGGCCGATATCACTGGAGTGAAGACCCACTCTTCTCTATTTATTGTTTACGCCGAAACCCGGATCTGGAGTGGATTCACCTGCTATTTCCCAGGATCATGTGGGGATGGGTGTGTGTGCTGTGGGAGGGGCATGTCCTTAAGCAGAAACTTAGCATGAGTGCTCAGCTATTTTCAGCCATTCATTGCCTCCCTTGTTACCCACCTCCCCCCCCAATGAAGTGAGATGTCACACTTCACCTTGTCTTCAAGGTTTTGAAGGCTGATGGTTACGTGCCTTTGCACCCCTATGTCTGCACCCCTCACTGATCAGCCAGCTGAAGAGGGGTTTGCTGTGGTTGGCGGACACTCCCCTTCCCCACCAGCTAGAGCTGCGGCATATCACTACAAAGATGCCATTTGAATTCCTCCAGCTTGTGGCTTTGAACACAGGCTGCCTCGCTATCAGGACAAGCCTGAGGTCCATTCCATAGCCGTTGGCCAGCTACAGTCCAAGCAGGTGCAGTACAGATGCTCTTCTGCTGTTCTTTGTGCCACTAATCCTAGATTTAAATAAATAAATAAAATAAATAAACAACCTTCCCTTAGCGTGGATAAAGCTATGTAGTGATGTGGAACCTGCTATCCGCTTAGACCAGCAAACTCTGGCAGTTTTAGCCTCATCTGAGTTTTAAAATGGAACGTTTTACATTTTTCTAACGAAACTGCTACCCCCTTTACAAAACTGCTACCCGGCCTTAAAAAAAAAATCCTGGATCCACTCCCGACAGCTTGTGCTACAGAGAACAACCTTCTATTGCAGCGTTGAGGAAGTGATTCTATCTCTAGGCTTATCCAGTCCCTGAACACGTCTGATCGAAGGCTGCCAGATGTAACAGATGATAAGAGCACTTGCTTTTTCTTCTATGCACTTTAGCTATTTGGCCTTCGAGTCACCACCGTTCTTCTACTGTTCAAGCCTCTGTTGGCAGGGATCAACATGGAGTGGGGCTCGAGGGAGCCTGTAACTGTCACTAGCCAGTCAGAGGCACATCAGTTTTTTTTGTTTTTTTTTACTTTCTTTCTTTATCCCTCCTTACTACCCCCGGAGCCCCCTCCTTCCGTCCGCTCATGTCTCCCTTGCCTACCTTCAGGATCTGCCCCTAGAGTGCCCATCCTCCTCTCCTTGCACAGTGGGGTCTGTCCTGCAGGTGGTCCGGGTGGACTTAGGGCGGCCTTCATCTGGGGCTGCGGAGGATTTCCGTTTTCTCCCTTACATCCCTACCCCTAGGACGCCCGAGCGCTTGGGGACGTCGTCCGAGTGATGGCGTGCTGGCCATCGCCAGAGCCCTCATCGTCGGCGGCGTCTCCCCTCCCCAACTCCGTTAGAGCAGACGCCTCCATCCTCTGTTGCCGGTTACTTCCCCGACTCTCAAAGGGTGATAACCAAACGGCGGAAGCGTTCATGGTTCCCACCCTGAGGCATCCGTTGGGATGTGATCCTCCTCTCCCTGCTGACCCACGGCCACCGGAGTCCTTTCCCAACCTGGTCAGCCAAGCGAAGCGCCGAGTGTGTGACGTCCAATGCCTCAACCTCTAGCGCCACCGGCCGGCAACATCAGTTTTAACGTTCTCCTTTCCCTTCTAAGTCCTTGAACCTTCCTCAACCATGAGCCCACACCTCTGGCGGCCTCAATGTTGCAGCGTGGTACAGGTGCCACTCTTTGGGAGGGAGCGGGTGACCTCGCTTTCCGTGTGTGTATGTGTGTATGTGTGGGGGGCAGCACTGTGATGCCAGAACCTGTATATCTTCCTCCCTGTGCTGGCTTGTGCTATGCTCCACAGCATTCCCCATCCCTGGCTGCTCTGACCTGGACTCCCCAAGTCCACTCCCAAATGTGAGTCAGCAGCACTGAAGTGCAACATACTTGCACACAGCCACTGAGTGGAGCAAGTGTACTGACTTTGGCTACTGGGTCAATATCTTGTATGCTGAATAGCATACAACATGTGCACTAAACTGAAATAGCGCTGTAAATGTGAGTGAGAGGGTGCAATACCGCGAATGCTTCTGTGCGTGGTATTGCACCCTCTTGCTGTCCCGGGCAAAGGATAACAAATCTGCCGGGAGAGGTCTCCGCTGAGCACCTGCCGTGGCACTATGAGATGAGCTGCTGGAGATGCAAACAGAATGTTTGGGACCGGGTTAGAGTCCCAGATGCAAGCAATTTTTTTTATTTTTCACACTTAGTACGATTAACTCCCCGGAGTTGAGAATCCTTATTTCGGGGGAAGGGGGAGGACATGCAAGAAATTGCACTGTATTGGCAGCACACTTTTCGCATGTGGCATAATGTCTTGGGGACATTATGACCCCATGCCCTGGCTTTGACATGGAAGGGCTACTCATGAGACCATCAGACTCACAGTACTATAAATCCCCAGCAAAGCTGTAACTTATTTTATTCTGTTGGTAACCAGGTAAGGCCCTCTAGGCACAAGTGCGTTTACAGGAGTGACCCGGGAGCACTGGGTGGTTGTGACTTGCGCAGAGTCACACAGTATGCAAGTGGAGGTTGTGGGAATCAAACCCAGGTCTGCTGGATGTATCAAGCTCATTCACAGCTCATTATTCTAACCTCTAGGCTATACTGCAAGCCAGTAACTGAAACAGACAAACCTTTTCTAGTTTTAATTTGTAGGACCAGGTAAAACTGATGTGCACTTTTTTGTGTGAAAATGTTTTGCTCACCACCAAAACTTTGCAGAAATCTCTTTTTTGGCTCAAAACTGCAAAAAGAAATATCTTATAAAAAGTGCAGGTTTCTACTTAATTTGTTTTGCACAAAAAACAGCCATTTCCTTAGAAAACCACTGAGTTTCAAGTGGTTTGGCCTTTGCACGAATACAGCAAAATTATTTTTTTCATAATTACGCCCACTATTTTAAAATAGATTTTTACATAGTTTTCTCAGTTCCCCCAGCTTTGCTTATATCTGCACCCTGAGACGTACAGGTTCCTCAGGGAGAAATTTTGCCCCACCCCTATTAGATAATGTTTTTAATAACTTTGTTGCAAAACCCACTGCTCCTGTATACTGGTAGGACCCATCGAGTAGTGTTGGGGATTTTTTCCTCGGCATCCCTGCACCTGCCACTTGAGGTCTCACAGGGCTCCATTTTATCACCCATGTTGTTCGCTGTCTATATGCTGCTACTAGGGGACATTATAAAATGATATGGGTTGAGTTTTCACTGCTATGCAGATGATACTCAGCTATACCCGTCTTTTGCGTCCGACCAGCAGGAGGCAGTCTCAGTGTTTAATTAGTGCCTTGCTGAGATCCAAGACTAGATGAGGGCCAACTGGCTAAGGTTGAATCCAGATAAGACTGAAGTACTAGTGGTGCAATCTGGTCACCCGGGAGCGAGGGGGCCATATGGTCGAGTATCTGAGCTTCGGCTGGGGGACTCCCAGTTGCTCAAGACGGTTGGGGTGAGAGATCTTGGCATTGTTCTGGACTGTGGTCTGACACTCAAATATCAGGTGTCGGCCGTGGTTCGGGGTGCCTTTTACCATCTGATGGACATTGCCAGGATTAAACACCTTATACCCCCCCCCCCCCGGGTGATCTGCCATCACTGTTTCGTGCTTTTGGGACGCCGCGGCTCAATTACTGAAATTCCCTTTACCTTGGGCTATTGGGGGTTGATCTTCGCTGCCTGCAGCTAGTGCAAAATGCGGCAGCCAGATTGTTGACCAGTCTGTCGAGATCGTGTCATATTACACCTGTGCTGCACTCTCTGCACTGGCTGCCTGTTAGGTGGTGGATCATTCGGTTTATTTAGTTGTAAGGGACAAAAGAAGGCCGTGGCCCATCGAAATTGTCCCCACCATTATGGTGGGATAATTAAGCCCAGGAGCTATTTGACTCCAACTGCTGGTCCAGACCTCCTTTAAAGGACTGAATAGAGCTACTATTCACCAAATATTGCGGTAAACTATTCCACAGTCTTGGTGCTCGTATCGTAAAATAATTTTGTCTTTTATTTGTTCTTGATTTAGCCACATCAATTTGTTTTTTATGAAGCCTTGGGGAACTCCTTCTATTAGAGAACTTTAAGTTGCATTGACTCATGAAGTCCTGAGATTTTGAAATTTTATATAATAATAGCAGGTCACCTATTGTACGTCTTGTTTGTAATGAATGTAATCTGGTTTCTTTCAATGTAGTGTGATAGTTCCTATAAGCAAGTCTAGGTAATAGTTTTGTTGCCCTCCTCTGAATTCTCTCCACTTTATCTATATCCTGTTTGAGATAAGGGCTCCAAAAGGAAGACCCATAATCAGATTGGGGCCTGATATGGGTCCTAAAAAGGGGGATGATGCATTCCTGGGTCCTAGAAACAAATGTTCATTTAATTCGGGTCAATAATGCATTTGCAGTTTTAGATACCTTGATGCTATGATCCGAAGAAGTTAGTTTGTCATTTATAATGACTCCCAAATCCCTTTCAGATGTTGAGATTTTAAGAGGTATGTTATTTAAAAAATAGCTCTGCCTTGGGTTATTCTTTCCAAAATGTAACACAGTGCACTTGTTGGAGTTAAGCACCATCCCATTATTAGTTGCCCAATCTTCAGTCAATCTTAAATTGTTACACAGAGTGGACCTGCTTAAAACCGTAGATACTACACCTCGTAGTTTAGCATCATCAGCAAATTTTAATAAAAGATTATCAGCACTGATCTGCATATCACTGATGTAAAGGTTGAATAAAGTAGGACCAAGAATGGAGCCGTGAGGGACCCCACTGGTAACATAGCCTACATTGGAGAGAGTACCATTAATCCTAACTTGCTGCTGTCTGTTGGCCAACCAGCAAGAAACCCATCTAACCAATGTCATGGAAAACCCCAAATACAGCAATTATCTACAAGTTTGCCATGGGGCACTTTATCGAAGGCCCTACTATAGTTGAGAAGGATAACATCCATCAGCTCCCCCATCAAGTCCCTCACTTATGTAATTATAAAAGGAAACTAAGTTGGTAGTACAAGAAAACCTTCAAGGTTGTCTTGCTGACCTATAAAGCCCTACACGGTCAGGGGCCCGTCTATTTGCAAGACCTCCTACGGCCCTACCGCTCCTCCTGTCCCCTCTGCTCAGCTGACGAAGGACTCCTGGAAGTTCCAATGGTGTGGCTAGCAGCAACATCTTGTGCCCAGGCTTTTTCTTATATGGCATCAACCCTTTGGAACTCTCTCCCTCATGCAATGAGAGAGATTACAATGCTAGAAATGTTCAAGAGGGAGCTGAAGACATTGTTCAATGTGCTTATGCAACTGGATGAGATGTGAGATGCTTGTGTAACTTGATTTACTTTATGGCTTTCGGCCTCTCTATCCATGGGATATACCACCCTGTAGGGGTACAACGCAAGGAATTCTAGGGGAGGGTTCCCTGCCTACAGGTGCCGTGGGAATGACTGCATTGGCTAAAGGTAGGTTAGGCAGAAGCCCACGGGGAAAAGAGACAAGCCACTGGAGGAGGAGGGGTGGATGGTGGGCAACGAAAAATGAATCCTGGAGGGGCCCAGGATTAGTGACCTTTTAAGCCTGATGGGCGAGTGATGTTGTTGCTCCGCCCATCAAACCTTGGGCTTAAAGCCCTCCCATTCTATGTGCTTACACAACCGGATGAGATATGAGATGCTTGTGTAACTTGATTTACTTTGCGGCTTTCCGCCTCTCTATCCGTGGGATATACCACCCTGTAAGGATATGATGCAAGGAACCTTAGAGGAGGGTCCCCCCCCCCACAGGAATGATTGCGTCGGCTAAAGGTAGGTTAGGAAAAAGCCCAAATAGAATACCCAAAGATGTCAAGCGTCGAAGAGACAAGGATGATGAATTAATTCTGAGAAGATGATAAGGGCAGACTTCCTAAGGAGAGAGAGGAAAGCCAGGGCCACCATCCGCCTCCATCCAACAGCAGAACCTAACTAACTAACCTGAAGAAAGCACTAACTAACTAATATTATGACCATTGGCATGGAGGAAAAGGAAAAACCCCCTTTAAGGAGGAAACCTCTGGGGATCCAAGGCCTAGGTTGCCTTCCCTCCAAGCTGACGACGTTTGATTTGAGGATGTACGTCGGTAAAAAGAGTGATTCATTAAAGAGAAGGATACGAGTTGGGAAAATGACTGGCTAGGGAAAAACCCCTTAAAGAAAGCACAGATCAAAGAAGGAACATGATGCAGCAGGGACCCTAAAAGGGTATGCTCGAGTAGTCAATGGGAAGGAGACGATCCATGGAAGAAGTAGATTCAAGTAGAAGTCAGAGGAGCAAGGGGTATCCAGATGCACTCATGAGAAGACTGAGGATGATGCAGATCGATGATGACTGCCTCAGGAGTGCAGCAGTTCAACATGAGAAGATTGGAGATTTGAAGACAGGAAATTAACTTGAAATTGAACTTGAATGATAGTGGAGAGCACCCAGTTAGCCCATAGCAAATGGAGATGGACAGGAAGGCATGGCCATGAGTGAAGACAAAGCTGAATTGAGGTTACTGAAGAAGAGGAATACGGACAATCAGTATCACTGCAGGAGCACAGCAGATCGATTAGGCAGCATGAGACTGAAGGAGAGGTAGCCCAAAAGAAATATTGAGTGCAGGCCAGATGGAGGCAGCTGAGGCATACTGAGTAAGCGAACAAAATAGGTGAGCAGGTCGATGTGAGGTATCGTGGACCAGCATGTCCGTGACTGGACATCGAGTCAAGTCGAGGTAGCAGGGAGATGAGGTGGCATAGGAGCCTTGATAGGTATGCCCAAAAGAAATATCGAATGCAGGCCACGATTGGAGGGAATCCGTGATGGCCGGTACGGGATGAGAACTGCAGGAGGGCAAATCAGAGGAGGGGAATCCTGATGGCTGGTATGAAGTAAGGCATGGGAATGATGAGACCTTTGTCTGACCTAGATGCTCAAAAGCAAGGAAGGCAGATACGGGAAGGATGATCGGAGTCATGAACCTGAGACCTGTGGCAAGACGGCCGTGGGTCGAGGAGGCAGAGCAGAAGAATGGTGACAGGGATGAGCACAAGGGATGATGAGAGGCGTACTGAGTGAGCAAAAGCTGAGTGAGTGATGCAACTAAATGAGCAGGATGTAAAGGTCGGATGAGTGAAGGCAGACCGATTGGCCTGGATTGGAGAAACTCCCCAATGGCCGAGATGCCTTGAGTGGAGCTACTCCTCGATGGTCAGGATAGGATGAGAATGGCCGGTGGGGAAGGACAGGCTGGAGAGATGAACAAAATGACCAGAAAACCAAAATTGTGGAAGATGAACAGCTAAGGAACGTTCAAACACACAGGCGGAGAGCAACAAGGAAACATATGAGAGTGCACTGCTCAGAGCCAGGAAGGCCCCATAAAGCACAGAAACTGGAGCAACTCAGCCAAAGACAAGGGAAGGACATAAGCGAAGCAGCAGAGATGATTTAGAATGAGTAAGAACAGAGCAGCACATTTAGCCCAAAGAGCAATGCATTGAGTGAAATCAGGTGTTATCTGACTCAAATCAGGAAGCATGAAGCCAAGTTGATAGAAATATTCTGCAGTCCAAACAAGATGGGGCCCACTGTCAGCAGACATATAAATGAGAAAATAGGAAAGTCCAACACATGCAGGGCCCTGCTACGAGTGAGGAAGACCAGTGATATGCTGTAGATAGGAATTCGGCCACATGAGTTGATGAACTGGCAGACGTAGAAGAGCAAAATTTACCAGAGAGGAAACGTGAATAGAAGACCAGCTGCAGAACACACTGACGCAGTAAAATTTGGCACGTAAATGAGGAGGAAAGAAGAGAGGGATGTCTCCTGCTCGATGCCATACGAAAAGGCAGCAGGGGAAGCTGGATGCAGGAGAAGGAGGTTCTGGGCAAGCGAGGCTGAGAGAGACCAACCAGGACAGCTAGGCGAATGCTAAGACAGCTGGAGGACTCCCAGGAATCAGTGGGGAAGGAAGAAGCGGCAAAACGCAGATGAGGGATGGGAGCGAGCTCAAGCCGGGAGAGAAGGGGGAGGATGAGAGGGAAGACAAGGAGCAAGGACAGCCATGGAGCGAGTGGCCAAATGAGGAAGGACCCAGCAGGCAGACCCAGACAAGCAAGGCAAGGCCAGAGGGGAAGTGGGCGATGCCGGTACAGGGCTGACATCAAGCAGAACAGACCTAGCCAGAGCAGGAAGGCCATGCAGGGTGGGCAGTGGTACTATGGGAGCATGGACAAAGGAACAGGATATGAAGTATTTGCAGCGGTGAGAAACCCAATGGGATGAGCAGAGGAAAGCACACCGAGAACAGCAGCAGGTGAATGACGAGAGCAAGGAGTCAGAAAGGGGGAGGGCTAAGGAAGGGCTCCAACACAGCTGCAGCAATCGAAAAGAAGGACTGGGGGAGGAGAACTGAACCGAAGGGGAAGCAGAAAGAGGGCAGCCGCAGCAGGCGGCAGCATAACAAACAAAAGAGCAGCGGGGGCAGTGGGGACATCAAGAGAACCAGCTATGGACCAAAGAGGTATGGGGAGGGGAAGGGGAGGATAAGCAAGGTAGGAGGCAGACGGAAATGAAGCAGCGGGAGCTGCGGGACAGAGAGGAGGCAGGAGGAAACAAGCCAAAGAGAGCAGAGAGGAATGAACGGGCAGCCGGAGGTGGCTGCAGAAACGAGGGAAAAGGCAGCAGAAAGACAGAGAGGGGTGGCGTTGAGCAACGCCTCTGGCTGCAACAAAAAAGGAATCCTGGAGGGGCCCAGGATGAGTGACCATTTAAGCCCTATGGGGGAGTGACATTATTGCTCTGCCCATCGAACATCGGGCTTAAAGCCTTTCCATTATTTAGGCAAGCTTTTCAGCCTGATTAGAGTGAGCCAACCTAATATTAATCTACCAAGAAAGTGCGCAACTGTTTTTTCACTGCTTATCTGCTAATTTAAATGCTCTGATTTTACTTGTAAAAGCACCTTGAATTACAATGAAAAAGTGCGCTGCATCAAATAAAGATTGATTGATTGACTGATTGACACAGAAGTGGATGATCACCAGTTTCAATGGAAATGCTCCCTCCCTAACCTCACTTCTTAGCACAGGGACTCCAGTACAGCTTTTGAATGGTAGAACTACTGATAACTGCTCTGATGGTCCCAGTGGGGGGAGAGGGTGTTTCAGGTACTGTAAGTCCATAACCTGTCCTACCACCACCAAGGGAGCAAGCACACAAGCTGCAAAAAGGAGAGTAAGGCCCCATTGGAGTCGGAGACATACGGGCGATGTGTACCAAAGAAGTAAACAACTGCTCTGCTAAGGAGGCAGTATAGCGCAGAGGTTTAGGACTCTGAGCTGCAAGCCTAGAGATCTGGGTTTAAATCCCACAGCCCCCACTTGCATACTGTGTGACCCTAAGCAAGTCACTTAACTTCCTTGTGCTCCCCAGTTGCACCTGGAAACAAGCTCCGGCTTAGTGCGCCTTTCTGGTTAAACAGTCCCCCACCCCCTTTCCTTGCCTCCTGTGGTGACATTCCACAGTTTCATCCTGGGGATGCAGTGCAGATGGCAGCTGCTAGGATGATACCAGAACTAAAGAGTTAATAAAAATATAAAAACATCACAAATAGAAGATGTCTTGGGGAACTCCACCAGCAGGAAAGTTATGCTTTGTTTTATTATAAGTCACTTATGCCATGCAGAGAGAGACACTCTGTTATTCTGCCCACAGTAATCTCTTCCATAGAAGCACTGGAAGTGGAGTGCTCCCCCTCAGAGCTGGGGGGGGGGGGGGTAGGCAGCTATACGAACTTGAAATGTAAAAAATACCTAAAATGGATTATAAAATTGCTTGAGCTAACTTGAGTGATTTCTAGCAAGATAAAAGGGCCTCCAAGGGGTGTCTCTTATGGTATAAGACATTCCTCTCATGAGAGTTGGGCAGCCAGAACTGCTCAGCTACACTTAGAGGTCCTTGGACTCTCTTATACCATAAGAGACACCCTTGGAGGCCCTATTTGCATATCACATGTGTTTACAGCCCTTTACTTAGGAGTACCCCTAAATCATCGAAACACACTTTCAGTGCGTGCTGTTTCTGAGTGTATGAATATTTGGGATGAATAAGGGATGACATGGCCTACCAGGTTCAACTCTTTCCAGCTCAGCAGGTGTACATCATGAAGGTTGTTGAGGCCAGTGGCATCATATCACTAGAACCACAGAGGCAGTCAAGCCTTTGTTCAGCAGAACCATAGAGTACGAAAAGCTTCCCCACCTGCCATATGTGACATTATAAAATCTTCCTTGCCTTACGAAAATATCCTCGGAAAACCATAGCATTACCATTTGTCCACCATTTCCATACCGCTGTAAATTCCACTGCAGTACCACTGCATCCCCTTGACTGGTAACACATTGGATTTGTTTCAATTCCATTGTGAAAGCATTGTTGCCATTGTGGTACCACATGGACAGTGGTATCGCAATGAGAATGTGTGCATGGATGGTACTACAATGGCTCAAACACATACCACTGTATTCCCACTGCTGTTTTGGTAACACAATGGATTTGTTTCAATTCCAGTGTATTACCACTACTGCCACTGTGGTACCGTGTACCATGGTGATAACACTGGGGTGATTTCCATGTAGAATGGTAACACCATGAGCTGCCATTGCAAAACCAGTGAAACTGGTCTCACAATGGATTTGTTTCAATTCCATTGCCATACCATTGGTGACACTGTGCTACCATCTGTGTGCAACGGTAATGCCGTGGTTCTCTAAGGGGATGCTGGTAGCTCAATGATGACATTGCACTACCACTGCTATTGGTAATCAGGGGGTAGCACATGTTAGTACAGTGATTCTCATGTGGTATGACATCGACCACTCCACGTCCTCCTGCTAGTCCTCCCCCCCATCAGACTTGACTTCAGATCCTCACCCCAGAGCCCCCCTCCGCATGCCACTCATACACTCCACTTTGGCTCCCCATGCCTGTCTCCCCCCTCACCAGTTCTCACCGAACTTAGATCTGCAGCTGCACAATAAGGACCACACATGCAACAGTTTTGCTCGGTCATAATAATTTTTAATCAATACTTTTGGTGGTGCTAAATCATTATCCATCACTATTGATCAATACCCAAAGCCACCATAAACTATAAGTTTTCTTTCACTGCTGATGGTGTTTTCTTTTATAATCATAGTTAATCAATACCTGATGCAGGTTATTGGCAGCTAATCACCATCTGCTTCACAGATCATGCTTGGTCATAAGCATTTGCTAAAACAAATACCACCAACAGCTTAATCTGGTTCTGTTTCAGTTGCTTACCATTTGTATCCCCCCTCCTCCTGGTCACCCGTGAAAAAGGGACATCTAGTCTCCATGGGCCTACGGGGTCAACAAAATGTAATAAAAAAAAATAATAAATAAATAGGCTTGTAATATTTGGCCATGATTAAGGAGCAGCTCTCAACTAGCACTCAACTCACTGACACGTATATGGCAACTCACCTGGCCAGGAGTCTTTTCCACAAATGATTCCTTTGTGGGCTATCACTGTAAAATGTTAATCCACTTGTACATTTATTCCCTGACCCGATCAGTCATTGCCTTTTAAAATAAAGGTGTGACATTCTGTATTGGGCTTCATTAAGCCCATCCTGCAGTGATGATAGTCTGTCCGTGCATAAATTATAAAATTTACTGCTGTCCTGTAAGGGATGGAAGGGATGGTAACTTGAGCTGCTGTCCAGCTGACCCCTTTCTACTTCCTGGTCTGCCCGCTCTGTCCCCAATTTCTGACTTTACATGTCTCCAGAGGGGGCACAGGGAATGCCCCATACAAGTCTATGGGGCTCTTTTTCAGAATGGTTTTATAGACATTTAAGCAACCTGTGATAGAAAATGAAAGCCACTGCTCAACTAATAGGGACCCTCCTGAATGCTGATGTTTTTGCCTTAACCTTCCCCAACACCTCCTCCGAAAACCATAGTGGTCCTTTTTTCCCTCTTGCTTCTGTTTACATGTCTAACACCTTTCACTATAATTCTTTCTAATTTCACCCACTGTTCCTGTATTTCTCCCTAGTCTCCCTCCCTTCCAGGGCATTCTTGAGGCAATCCCCCATCTTTGGAAGTCTTTAACTGCATTTCCTGGTAAAAGGGAAAGTTAATGTACTTGTTCTTGGTTATACAGCGTGTAAGTGGGTGGGGGCTGGGGATTCAAACCTGTGTCTCTGTCCATGTTTGCCGCTCAGTGCTCTGCCTTCAAGCATACAGTGCCCAAGTGCCTCAAAAACAGCACATAATGTTCCCACCACATATACATACAGTATATATAGTACTTGTTGCAAAGCAAAAAACACTATATTATGCAAAGTACACAAAACCAGAAAATGAAAAACAGGGTTTGAGCCTCATGAGTCTTGGCAAACTGGTGGTGTTCCTTGGAGTTGCCAACCTTATTGCCCATCCCCCACCCCATCATCTCCTTTCTAAAGCACAAGGTACAGCTCCAGCCCAATGCCTCATATAGCAGCCATTCATACCTGTAAAACAAGAACAGCAATGGGCTCACAAAGGATCTGCATCTCTTTATGAACTATGAAAAACAGTGTAGGGTAAACACAAAAATAATACTTGCTGATATGTATGGTCAGTGTCCTCCTATACCAGGTCAATGCCATGTTAGACCTGTAGATATAAAAGGGAAAATGGGTCAGTATGAAAAAGAAAAAAAAAAGTGGGTTGTGTTTTGGGGGGAGGGGGAATACCAAACCTACACCATATCATCAATCTTGCTTTTAGAATGGACTTGGTCACTCAGGAGATGTCATGGCTCCAAAAGCCCGCAGCGCACATTCGAGCTTCCACAACCTCTGATCAGAAGTTTTCCACTTCTGCTTTTCTCCAGGGGCTAAGTTCAGTCCTCAGTGACAGAACTTAGCCCAGGGAGTACAGTGGGGCCAGTAAACAAAAGATGAGAGCTTATATAAACTCTTAACATGCACTGTAGGACATTATCTCCCACCACTGCCCTCCACACCAAAGCCAGCCGCAGAGGACTCCAGGATCTGCTGCAAATGAAGCCGTCAGTGCAGAATCAAGCAAAACCAGTTCACCATGATCCACTACACTACAGCAAACAGCAGGCAAGCCAAAATGGCTCCACATGCAAAGTGCACATTGGGACCAGACCCACACTTATGTGGGATCCCTGGCACAAGCCAGCCAGTGGGTGCAGTGGTAAGGTGGGACAAAACCTTTTACATGCAGGTACATCAGTGAGAAAAGAAAGGCAAGGGGAGGGATTGTGAGTCTGAAAGGGGAGTGAGGGTAAACAATGATGACCACCAAAAAGCAGAAATACTGAACAAATACTTCTGTTCGGCTTTTTACAAAGGAGGGGGCAGGAAATGGGCCAGAAATAAGGATAGGGAGATCACAGAAATGGACCCAGGTCCCTTTGCAAAATAAAGGATCCTCATGGAACTGGCAGCATTAAGGCTATGGGGCCAGATAGGGTACACCCCAGGATACTGAGGGAGCTAAGTGAGGTGTTAGCGGGGCCTCTGACTACCCTTTCAGCCTGTCATTGTAAACAGATAATGTGCCCAGGGATTGGAGGAGGGCTGATGTGGTCCCTCTCTATACAAAAGTGTTAACAGGGAGAATGCAGGGAACTACATACTGGTCAGCCTGACCTCAACAGTGGGACAAGTCATGGAAATACTACTGGAGGAAAGAATAGTAGAACACCTGGTTGTCAATGGTCTACAGGGGAAGGGGATAGGGAACACTGTTTAACCAGCAGTAGCACACAAAGCTGAAGCTTGTTTCCAGATGCAACCTAGGAGCACAAGGAAGTTAAGTGACTTGCTCAAGATCACACAGTATGCAACTAGGCAGCTGTGGGATTCAAACCCAAGTCTCCAGATCTGCAGCTCAGACCCTTAACCCACTGTGCTATACTGCCTCCAGGACCCAAGGCAGCTCGGTTTTATGGGAGGAAGGTTGTGCTAGATGAACCTAATTGAGTTTTTCGACTGGGTAACCAGGGAGGTGGATTTTGGGGGGGGTGTATGTGGCCTACCTGGATTTCGGCAAGGCCTTTGGAACCTTGCTGCACAGAAGGCTGGGAAATGAGCTGGAAGGCTTAGGGGTGGGATAGAAAATAACAAAGTGGGTGGAGAACTGGTTGAAGGACCGAAGCCAGAGGGTGGTGGTAAATGGGGTGCATTCCAGGGTGGAAGAGGTGACGAGTGGTGTGCCTCAGAGTTCGGTGCTGGGACCCATCCTTTTTTAATATCTATAGCAATGATTCAGTGGAGGGACTGCAGGGGAAGGTGTGCCTATTTGTAGGTGGTACAAAGATCTGCAATAAGGTGGACACCCGAGGGGAGGGAGGCAATGAGGAAGGATCTAAGGATTCTGGAGGGGTGGTCGGAAACTTGGCAGCTGAAATTCAGTGCCAAAAAGTGTACAGTAATGCACATGGGGTGCAATAACCCACAAACCATTTACACATGGGGGTAAAGCAAAACTGAGCAGGAGAGAGATCTGGGGATTATAATTTCAAATAACTTTAAGGTGGGGAACCAATGCAGCACAGTGGTGGCCAAACTGAACAGAATGCTGATGTGCATAGGGAGGGGTATAAAACAGAAAGAGGCAGGTGCTGATGCTCCTTTATATCTCCATGGTGAGGCATTACCTGGAGTATGGGGTTTAGTTCTGGAGGCCTCACCTACACAAGAACAGACAAGACTGAAAGGGTTCAAAGGGTTCAAGGAAGGGCAACCAAGATGGTGCATACTATGCATAGGAATCCCTATGAGGAGAGGTGGAGGGAATTGGATCTGTACCCACTGGAGACTAGTAAGGTGAGAGTGTGAAGCTTATTTACAAGGAATGTAAGTGCTAGAACTAGGGATCATAATCTAAGATTAGAAGAAGGAAGGTTTAGGGGCAATGTGAGGGGGCATTACTTCACTGAGAGGGTGTTGGGAGTCCTGGAACAGACTACTGGAAGAGGTGGTGGGGGCAAAAATGGTGAAAGGATTTAAGAGGGCATGGGACAGACACCAGGAACTGACCAGTCGTAGGTGTGGGGTGTTTCTTGACAAAAAGAGATGAACTGGGGGGGTTAAGGGGCAGACTCAATTGGCCAAAATGGTCCTTTTCTGTCACCAGATTTCTAGGATTCTAAAGCAGTTTAGTAATTATGACTTACCTGCTGTATCAAAGTTGGGGTGTCCTTGGTTCGGGGTATTCTGGTAGGACCTAAAAGGGAAGAACAGAGAAGGTTAAGGGGACACAAAGGGTCGGAGGTGCTAGAGGAGAGATTAGGGTGTTAGAATTAAACAGATACTTATCTGATTGGTATACAGTTTAGCCAGACCTGTAGAAATAAAGGGAAACATAGATCAGTATGGGGAACTTATTGTAGCGAGAGTAGAGAGATACAAAAAGGGTACAGTACAGCATGGGCTTAAAGGGAGGGGAGTTTTAGAGGAAAAGATAAACTAGGTCAAAATAGGGAAACTAGAGAGAAAAAATTGCAGACAACTAAGAACAGAGAATAAAATGATATTTGGGGATCAGCATAACCCCCTCTTAGCGCCCCTAGGTGATCTGCAGGTAGCCAGTAAATTTACTAGTAGTCCAGATGGGCAGGTGGGGACGCTTTTGGACTAGTGGCTCCTATATTATTTAAGAAAGGGGACACTGGTGGTAAATGGTGATTTTTAATTATATTTAACATTTCCCTGGCATCTAGCTGGGGGGAGGGGTCTGTGGGCTCTGACTGTATGAAGCAGGCAGGTAGGTTGGTCAGAAAACTGCCAGTCAGAAATGATGTGGCTATGCAGCCATCAGTTTTGTGCTACTTCACCACAGTGACAGTGCCGACAGGTGCTTTCAAGTCTCAGCCCACGCAGAGTTCACACTGTGGCCTGAAACATGTAGGTGGGGAAAAGATGGGAACTTTTGGGAGGTGGAGGGGGCCAGGGCAACTATGCCTCACTCTACCGATCAGCCACACGGTGCCTTTGTGAAGACCACCAAGGGGCTTGCTATGAGGGTCTGGAGGGAAGCCAGCAGGAAGTGGCAAACAAAAGCACTAAGCTGCATGGCAGCCGAGTGTAAGTGTCCTGAGGGGCTTGGTAGGAAGGAACTGGGAGAAAAAAAGCACAAGATGGGGGCCACAAGGCTGGCCCAGTGGCACTAAGGGGCTACGAATTTATGAAATTGCCAGCAGATAAAGGCCATTCAGTCTATCTGGTCTGCTCGAGTGTGCAGCACTTCAGTCCATTAGACTGCAGCTACCCCCCATATGCCCCCCATCTCCCACCCCTCCAGATTTGTACCCTCCCTCGAATCTGTCCCAACCCCTCTTGAAACCACCAACACTCTGCAATGATACAACTTCCTCTGGCAGAGCGTTCCACCATGCCACCACCCTTTCTGTGAAATAGTGCCTCCATAGTTCCCTCTTGAACCGGCCCCTTCCAACTTCATAGCGTGTCCCCTGGTTTCCCTTCCGCCTTTCAGATTGAACATACACCTGGTGTCTACTTTGTTCAAACCCTTCAGGTACTTGAAGGTCTCAATCATATCCCCTCTCTCCCTTCTTTTCTCCAGGGTATACATATTGAGCTCTCTCAGTCTCTCCTCATATGATCTGTCCCCCAGCCCCAGGATCATTTTTGCTGCCCTGTGCTGTACCCCCTCCAGTAGTTTGATGTCCCTTTTCAAGTAGGGGTGCCAGAATTGCACACAGTACTCTAGGTGCAGTCTCACGAGGGACCTGCACAGGGGAAGATGACCTCCCCACTCCTAGAAGTAATCCCCCTTGCTATACACCCTAGCATCCTGTTTGCCTTCACTGCTGCCTTCCTGCACTGAGCAGAGTGGTTCATCTCCCCAGTTACCAGAACTCCCAGAGCCTTCTCCTCCTTGGATTTTGTTAATGGGACACCCTCCAGCCAGTAATTGTGTCCTGGGTTCTTGCGTCCTAAATGCATCATTTTGCACTTCTTGGCATTGAAACCAAGCTGCCAAATGTGAGACCATTCCTCCAGTTTCATCAAATCCTCCTGAAGTACTTTTAAAAACATAAAAACATAGAATTTGATGGCAGATAAGGACCGCTTGGCCCACCCAGTCTACCCATTTCGCTACCTAATGGATAAGCTGTAGATCCTAGTTAACCAGCAGCCTACTTCTTCCAACCCCCACTCCCTAGAATTGCCTTATGACTGTCCCATGCATGCTTGAATTCCACCACTGTTTTTGATTCCACAACCTCCTCCGGAAGGCAGTTCCATACTTTTGCTCCTTCCTCCCTATTTACTTCAGCACAAATCTTTGTGTCATCTGCAAAAAGACTGATGTTACTGTTAATCTCCACTGCAGTGCCGGCTATGAAAATGTTAAACAGAACCGGTCCCAGCACTGAGCCCTGTGGTACACCACTTGGCACTGCCCTGGGTTCAGATGCCTCCCCTTCCACTACTACCTTCTGCTGTCTACCCTGCAGCCAGTTCTCAACCCATCTTACCATTTTCCTCCCTGCTCCCAGACTCCACAACTTGCAGGTCAGCCTCTTATGTGGCACTGAGCCAAAAGCCTTGCTGAAATCCAGGTAGAGGACATTCACCACATGTCCCCTGTCTAGTGCCCTCATAACCAAGTTGTAAAAATCAACCAAGTTCATCTGGCAGGATCTGCCAAAGACAAACTAGTGCTGCCTGCTGTTCTGGAGATTGTTAACCTCAAGAAATTGCACCAGTCTTTCCTTGAGGATTGTCTCCATCAGTTTTCCCACAATTGCAGTAAGGCTTACCGGTCTGTAATTCCCCGGTTCATCCTTGGGCCAACTCTTATGGAGAGGTACCACATGTGCTTTTCTCCAGTCCCTGGACATGCACCCCCGAGTTCAGAGAGGCATTGAATAGGTTCGCCAATGGCCTTGCCAGGACCTCTGCCAACTCTCTCAGCATCCTGGGGTGGATTCCGTCTGGGCCAGGTGCCTTGTCTACCTTCAGGGACTTTAGACCCTCCCTCACCCTTTCTACCATGTTTTCCCCATCTGTGGTTGCTTCTCCTTCACCCTCTCCCACCTCACCCTTCTTCCCAGGTATGGGCCCATCCCTTTCCTTGGTGAAGACTGAACAGAAGTATTCGTTAAGTACTTCTGCCTGCTCAGCCCCCTTTTCGACCCATCCACTTCCCCTCTTGATCCTAACAATTTGATCCTTGCTCTTCCACTTCTCTCTGATATATCTGAAGAAATCCTTTTCTCCTTCTTTGATCTCCTGTGCTAACCTCTGCTCCCTAGCCACCTTTGCTGTCCTTACCATTCTGCTCACTTCTCCAGATTTCTTCACATATCCTTCTCTGTCTTCTGCCCTGTTGGATCTCTTGTAGATCCTAAATGCATTTCTCTTCTCTCTCACCTTCTCCACTACCACTCTACTCATCTAACTTGGTTTCTTGGTCCTGGCTTTCTTGCTCTGACTCTTGACACAAGTTTTAGTGGCTTCAGCCAGTCCTGCCTTGATGACTACCCATTTTTGTTCCGTGTCCATTTCTGGGTGGATGCTTGCTATATGACTTTCCAGTATTTGTTCCATCCTGCCAAAGTCCAACCTTTTGAAGTCCAGAACCCTAGTTTTTGTAGTGGTTACTTCCCTACCCAGATTGATTGAGAACCATACTGTGCGGTGGTTACCGCTTACTAGAGGTTCCTCCACCCATACATCCTCAACCTGTTCACCATCCTCCAGTACCAGGTCTAGTATATTTCTCTCCCTCATTGGCTCCATTTCCCTCTGGGTAAGGAAGCCATACTGGAACTCTTCCAGGACGATCTGCTCCCTGGTGTAAGTGGTTGCTTGAAAGCTCCAGTCCACCCCATGTAGATTAAAATCTCCCGCCACCATTATGCTCCCTTTGCCACTATGCCTCCTTATCTACTCACCCAGTTCCCTGTCAATGTCCTCTTCCTGGGCTGGAGGTCTATAAATGGCCCCCAGACAAATATTGGTCCCTTTCTGACTGTGTAATTGCAGCCAGATTACTTCTGACCTGCCCTACCCCCCTTCCTCCCAATTACATCTGATCCCTTCCTAACGTAAATGGCAACCCCACAACCTTTCCTTTATCTCTATCCCTCCAGAATAGTTTGTGCCCTGGGATAGTTAGGTCCCAGTCATGGTGCCTGGCTGCCCATGTCTCAGTAAGGGCAGCTATGTCTACCTCCCCCTCTGCCATCAATGCCTGCAACTCTGCTAACTTATCCCCCAGGCTCCTAGCATTTAGTGGAACCATTCTCCACACTGCTTCTAGCCTTCTGGCTTCTTTACCCTTCACTTCAACCACTATTTCACCTAAGCTCGTATTGATTCCAGTGGTGGGGGGAGGTCCGTTGGACCCCCTCTCCTAGTGATTCCCAGCTCCAGTACCTCCCCCCACCTAGTTTAAATGATACACATTGATGAAATCCCCCAGCTTCTAATTCAACACCTGTGACTCTGCCCTGCTGAGGTGTAACCTATCCCCTGCATAAAGATCTGTGTTATCCCATGTGCTACCCCAATCCCCCACCAGTCCATACCCCTTGGACACACACCATTCCCTCAGCCACTTGTTGAAGTCACTGATTCTTCGTTTCCTGTCTGTACTAGCCCTTGGCACTGGCAGAACTTCTGAGAAGGCTACCGTTGTTCCCTCTTTGCTGCATAGTTTCACCACTTCCCTGAAGCTGTCTTGTACCTTCTCTATCCTTCTCCCTTCCAGATCATTTATTCCCAGGTGCACCACAATGTGCGACTTCCCCTCCACCACATATCTGACCATATTCTGCCCCACTCTACTTGCTGGCATGCTTTCTACCCAGATGTTACTTTTTCTGGCACCCTTCCCCCCCCATTTTATACTCTTAAGTATAGAATCCCCCAAATTAGGACTTGCTGGCACTTATCCTGCTCTCTTGTTGACCATCACTCCCCTGCCCCAACTTGTGAGGCTCTCTCATCCCCCCTGTCCAGCCTCCCTTTTGCCTCCTCTAACCTTTGCCCTGTCCTCTTCCCCCCTCGCAAATATGACCGGGGTACTGACCTCCACCTCTGAACTATTTTCTGCCTGTGGAACCTCCCCTTTGCACTCATTTCTTGCTCCATCCACCATGCTACCACCTCCTCTGCTATTACTTCCCAATGTCTTCCCTGAAATGTGGCCCTCTCCCACTCTGACTCCCCTCCTGTCCCTATCCTTAGCCTTCCCCAAGCTGCCTGCTGCTTCCCTTGTCCTCCTGTCTCCTTGCTCCTAACCTTTTTTTTTTTTTTTTTAGTTGTGTTTAACTTCCCTCAGAGAGACTGCATCTCCTTGCTGAGCCCCCCACCACTGTGTCTTCTTGGTTCTGCCTACTGCCTCCTGCTATGTAACGTTTCCCCTTTAGCGACCTCTCTCTGCTCCTTCGCTGCAACTTCCCTCCTCTCTGCTTCCTGGTCTTTTGGACTAGCCAACCCTGAGAATCTGTTTGCAGTGCTAATCTCTTTTCCATTAGTGAGTACAGTTCCCCTTCCCCCAGGCTGATATCTTTGCTCCGACCAAGTTTTAGTCATGCCCATGTGCCGGATCCACCTCCAGTTATCACTTCCTTCCCTAGGCTGCAGCCACTTGTGTGGCCCTCTGCTGTCCCACCTAGTTCCCCCTTATCTGTGCCTGTTATGAGCACTTTTGAATGCCTCATTAGTTTCCCCCCCCGATTGTGTCCCCCCATCCTGTCTCCTCCATGCCTCCAGTTCCCTTATCAACCACCCTATTTCCTGCCTGAGCTGGCCCATCTGCCAACAAAATGGGCTTAAAAGTAGCTGTGGGAAGTAGGCAGGGAGAAATCAGTGGACTCCCTGAGAGGAGCATGAAAGCAGCAAGCACCACATACCACAGGCTTGTGCAGTGGCCGATTAGTTAGCCCCTGGTGCTCTAAAGGATTGGCTACAAGAAAATAGCATAACAGCCAGAAGTGCCCATAATAAAGAACTCATAGCAGCAAATAGAAGGAACCCTTAAGTTTTGTTGGATAATTGGAGTTGTTTTGCTGGAGAAAATAGTTAAGAGCTCTTGGGTTTTATATGCATGGTGGTGTATTTTGGTGCTTAATATGACCATATAACACACGTCTGTTAAAGTAAAGGTGTCAGATTTTTGGGCTTAGTAGCCTATTATTCTGCTGCAATGATAGTCCCTCCTTGTCAAAACTATAAATGTTAATGCTGTCCTGTAAAAGATGGAAGGGATCGTAACTCTGGCTGAACTACTGGCCAGCTGATCCCTTCCACTTCCCAGGCTGCTGACTACACCCCCCACGCTCAGACATTTTGTGACATTTGTCTACAGCACACTTCACCAGCCCACCTCCATCAACAGAACCTTATGTCAGGCCACCTCTGTCCAAAGCACCCTACACCAGACCACCTCCATCCAAAGCACCCACCAGCCACCTCCCCCAATGGCCCCCCACCATACTAGCTTTTTTCCCACCACAGCCCCAATTCAAATGCCCCTCACTCCACTTGGAGCAGGCTGGGGGTGTGCTCAGCTTTAATGAAATGGGGAAAGGGAAGGGGAAACTGACTGACCAGGAAAAGCACACTAAGCCAAAGCTTGTTTTCAGGTGTGAGCTAAGAGCACAGGGAAATTAAGTGACTTGCACAAGGTTACATAGTATGTAACAAAAGGGCTGTGGGATTCAAACCCTGGTCTCCAGGTTTGCCGCTGAGTTCAAAAGCTGCAGTGTGGTGCATACTTCCAAGGTCCTACACGGCACTTCCCTGTGCCACATGCACTGAAAAAAGATGTGCTCTATAATATGAAGTGCAGTCACTGCTGGGCCAGGTGCAGTGGCAGCCCCGTATTAGGCCACGTGCAGTGCAGACACCACAGTGCGTCACAAACAGCACTGACACAGCAAAGTGCCAGTTGCAGTGCTGACATTCTGCAGTTCAATATGCACTGCTAACACCGCACAGTGCCGTGTGCACTGCTGTCACACGGTGCCACATTCTATGCAGGCATCGCATTTTGCTAGATGGCATGCAGATACTGTGCGGTGCTACATACACTGCCAACACTGCACTGTGCATTGTCTTCAGTAAGCTGTGCCACTTGCACTGCTTGAACATCACTGTGCCACAGGCAATGCTGACACAACACTGCCGTGTGGCATACTACTGTTTAACACTATGTTGTGCCATGGTGATGCTGACACAGCACTTTGCCTCATGCAACGCAGACACTGTACTGTATTACATGTGACACTGTACTGTATTACATGTGACACTGTACGGTGTCACATGTGATACCAGCATTGTGCTGTGCCATGCAGGGCTCCTGATAAGATATATTCAGAGTGGGTACTGCTCACTTTTGAACACTGGTGAGTAAAACCAAATATTGATGCATACAAATGGCAAAATACAGTGTGTGAGGAGCACACATTAAAATGCTACAAAAAATCACTTGTGTTATTTGCCTTATTTTATTATTGTGTTTTTGTCAATATTGCTGGGTGAAATTAATGAAGAGCACAGCTGAGCACTTTACAGTTTAACTTTGCCAGCCTGCCAATGCAGCGGTATAGCGTTCACTTGTGACCTGACATTCTGGGTTTGGAAGTGAGCCCAGAATGTCAGAGGGCTAGCTGGGGAGAGGAGGATTGAATGACTCATAGACTGCTCTCCTCTACAGGGGTGAGGGATGCATCTGGCTTTTGACTAACCACTGGTGGAGACTGGGAATCTGACAGCCGGTGCTTGAGATCTTTGTGAGGTCTGTCAGACATCCAACGTTCTTTGCACCACTATGTCATTGCATGCCATGCCTCCTTGGGGATCAGCATATTCAGAAAAGACAACATCAGCCATGCAGGAGGACGTCCACCCTCAACTAGACCCATGCAACTAGCTTAAGCACTTCCCCCCTCCCCAGGATCACGAAGCAGCATCCATTTGGGGAGAGAGTAGGGTCTGCTATAGCACAGTAGGAAGGCATTTTAGGCCACGCTTGGTGGGGCAAGAGGTCCTTTTCTGCTGACAACTTCTATATTTCTATGAGAAGTCCCTCACCAACAGCCCCGCTGTGGGAGTAAGTCAAGATGCATTCCAGTGGGGTGGGTAAATCCTGGAGAGGGGTGCTAGGTGGCGGGGTTGGACAGATGCTGACCATACAATGGCAAAAAAAGCACTTTGCAGCTCATTACATTTTGCACATTTTGGTTTTTTTTCTACTGAGCGGGATGTTTTGGAGGGCTTCTCAGCACTGTTCCTCTCCCTACAGATCAGTGCTTGTGTGCCCCAGAGCCATCTCATGGAGGCGTACCACCACAGATTCCCCGATGGCATGGCCAAGGAAGGGAGGGAGGGCCATACTCCCACCCCCCACCTGAGACAATCTAGTTCAGACCAAGGTTAGGGTGGCAGTACGGGTCCACAGACAAACATGCAGGGCTTCACTGAAATGCCAGCTTCCATTTTCCACCATCCCTTCGGCAGCCAATGTGAGGCATGCATGTAGAGGCACGCAAGCATCACCAGCCCACTGTACCTCTCTTCTGCACCACCCTAGCCTGTGCTATTACCGGTCAGAGGTTGGGCATACAAGCCCTCCCTCCCTCCCTGGAAAAGAAGAGCAGTCCCAAGCTCAGTCTCTCCCCCTCTGAGCTGGCCCCAGCAACTGGAATCCACTTCCAAACTCAGGTCATCAACGCAGAGTGACATGTGGCATCCAGCGTCTCAGTTCCTCAGCACCACTGGTCCAGCCCCTTAATATGATTAAAATTGTTTTTTTCTATAGATATATATATATAGAGAGAGACACACACACACACACACACACACACACACACACACACACACACACTATTTACTGTATATAAGTATCTTGATGGGAAATTGCATTGCCCCTATAAATGTCTTACCATTAAGCACTATAAATAGAGGGTTTTGCATTCTCGACACCACACCTTGAAAAAATGCATAGGGCATCTGTGAAGTATGAGCTGTGAGAGTGTATGATATACAATGAATTCAATAAAAGTAATTACTGTCCTGCAACACAGCAGTGTCCTTTTGCATTTGATGAACATTGATGAATGATGGGTCAACTTCTTGTAACTGTGAAGAGCCAGAAGTGATCATACTGACACTCACGTGTAGTGGGCAGTGTACGGAGTCCCAGTGTGGGCTTGGGGATGGGTCTGGGAGCCTGCAGCTGGGGAGGGGCAAATCAGATTCCATGAATTGTCTTGGTGGGTCTTCAGGTACTAAGAGTCAAGGCTGAGTGGAATCAATATATAGCTGCAGTTGTTGGAGGATGGGGACTATGTGAGCCTGCAATCTGGCAAGTTGAGTTTTTGTTGAGTGCTTTCTGAAAGTTTAAGATCTCAATCTGTGCTCAAATGCATCTCTAATTAACATATTCTGAAACTAAAATCCTGAACCAGTGGGGGGCGTGGCAAACAGCCGAATCAAATGGACGCCTAAATGGCTTGCTCCTGAGAGTAACCCCTAAATCCTGCGTTATTCGACCTCTTTCCACGCAACGGTATTAAACTGTGGTACTGTACTCACCAGTGGTTGTCCTGATATCTGTTTTCGGACCGGCGCTTTAAACATCGGGTGCGCTTTAGTGTTTTTCTTCGGTGTGCTCAGGCTCCGCTCTGCGACTGACCCAGATAGACTGCGTGCATTATGGAGGCCCTATCCTTGCCCTCTCCGACCGCTCCCAATAGCAATCTGTCAGAAATACGGCAGATGTTTGCAGAAATCCTCCACCGCATGGACAAAATGGATGTTGCCACAAGGAAGAACACAGAGGATATCGTGGATTTATCGCAAAGGGCCTGTGTCTCTGAGCATAAACTAGCTGAAGTGGAAGACTGCTGTTGTAAGGCCTGGGCTAAAGTTCACGACCAGAGGCAGTTGATCCAGCATCTTTGGGCCCGGGTGGAAGATCTGGAAAATCGCAGCCGCCTTAACAACCTTAGGTTTGTTGGGTTTCCTGAAGGCTGTGAGGGGAACGATGCTATATCCTTTTTACAGTGAATACTGCCTTCAGTGTTGGACTGCCAGTGCGAGACTCTGTGGGAGCTGGACAGAGCTCATAGAACCCTGGCCCTGTGGCCAACCCCTGGTGGGCGCCCTTGTACCATCCTAGCCCGATTCCTCCAGTTTCAAGACCGAGAAAGGATCACCCAGCTGGCACGGCAGAAGAAAGAGCTGCACTGGAATGGGCACAAAATTCAAATATTTGCTGACTATTCGTTGGAGGTTACCAACAGGTGGAAGGCCTTTACAGCAGCTCGGAGGGCATGTGCTGAATTGGGTCTTGAATATTCGCTGCGCTACCCGGCATCTCTCCGGATTATGATTAATGGATCACCACGGGTCTTTGATAACTCGGCATCAGCTGAGGACTTTATAGCTTCACAGGCACCCAAATTGAACTGGGGCAAATTGCATGCACCTCACAACCCAAAGGGCCTCCCTACTCAACCCGCCCCGATGGACACTAATGGACCTGCAACCCCTAATGCTGCGGCAGCCTCGTCTTCTTACCCAGCTGGAAAACTTTTGACTCCCATTCAGTCATCTCCTCAAAAATCCTCTGAAGTAAGAAAAAGAACAGAAGAAGGGCGAGAATTGAAGGAGGACACATAGACAAAACCCTGCGGCTCCGCTCCAGAAGTAGAAGCAGGAGTTGCAGTCCAGATCCAAGTGCCTCTCATGAGTCTCTCACTCCAGTTATGAGCAACAATCAATATAAAGTTCTGATGGATCTCCCTACCGAAGACATTCCCCGCGACCTTCCTCTACCACCAAGACGCTCCTGCTCGACCGGCTCAAAATCTTCAGCGGCCAAACAGCTTCTCTGGGCCAAAGATGCAGCTGATACCCCTACGGAGGATACTGGGACCATGGCTACCGGACCGGCTTTGGAACTAATCTCAAGCAGCATGGCTACCTCCACCCCTGCTGCTGAATCAGTTGGCTGACTCTTATTACCGTATCTCTTTTTGGTTTTAAATGCTTGGCTTGTTGGTGGACTAACAGATATAGCCTCTGATCAGGGAGGTGTCCCCCGCATTCCAAGTTAAAGGGGACCTCCCCTTCAGAAGATAGTTATGATGGGCCCTTAGGTTCATATCTGAGCAGCTACTTTGACGCTTGCTGTTCTCTGCAACTCGAGGTGCCGATCCGGTTCTCTTTGTGATTGCTCTGGCTGATATGCATGAACAATGGAGATAAACAGGGTGTTGCCCATGGTTTAATTTTGGGCTCTGCATTCCTGTATATCAGCCTTAGATATTACCCTAAACATAGAGAGGGGCTATGCTCAGTTTCCATAATTGTCCTTTATTATTATATCGGAGGACAGCCTTTTTGGCCGTTGTTGTTTGGAAGATTTTATATATTTTTTTTTTCTCTCCTCTTTTTCCCTTCCCTGTGCACGTCTCCTTTACTAGGGGTTACAAGGAGATTTTCTTTTCCCACTTATGATGGGTTCATGGGGTCACTTACCTCCCAGCGACCTCTACTGGTGTCTGGGCTTTTTTTTATTTTTAGCCGACAAGTGCAGTGGATGCTAGTCTTATGTGGGAGTGCAAAGTTGCGAACAAAGGGGAGGGGGGTGGGGGATGGGTTTTGTTAATCGCAATGGGTTGAGCTGCTCCCAGTTAACAGGGATAGTGCATGTTAGTATCTGTTTTTGTCAGGTTAAAAAGTTGAAATTATGGTGTTGTGTTAATTCTTTTATGGCAATCCTTCTAATGGGGCCAGGTGGAGCTCCGCTAACGCTGGATGGGGAAGCAAGAAAGAGCGAGGGGGTACATTCAGGCTCACTCCTTAACTTTTCCATTCATTTACTCCTGCGGATATGGCTTACTGTAGGTCTAAATGGAGCCTAAGCTAATTTCATGGAATGTGAGGGGGCTTAATTCACCCATCAAACGGAAGAAGCTGTTAATTCACTTTAAAAAGTTAGCTCCTATGGTGGCCTTTTTGCAAGAGACTAAACTCTCTTCTAAGGAAGCCGCAAAGCTTAAGCAAGCGTGGGTGATTGAAGAACTCCATAGTGTGGCTCCCACCCATAAGAGGGGAGTCTCCATACTCTTGCATAAAAACCTGGGATGGAAGGTGAAGGACTTTATACGGGATCAAGAAGGGAGATGGACTATAGCCGAAGTTGAAACCCTTGAGGGCCCCCTTGTCCTGGCCAATATATACGCTCCTAACCAGGACTGCCCGCAATTTTTTCATACAGTTAATCAGGCCATCCTGGACTTCAACAAAAACAGAGCCCCAATACTTTTAGGAGGGGATTTTAATTCAACATTAGATCATACTTTAGATAGAAGCAATAAATCCCCCGAACCCCATAGACAGGCTAGGAAAGCAGTGGAGAAATTAATGTCCAAACTTGGACTATTGGACGCCTGGAGGGCGTTACATCCAGGAGTCCATGGTTATTCCTGTTTTTCCCCAACCCATGGCTCTTCCAGTACAATAGATCTTTGGCTTATTTCCTCTGGGCTATATGAGAAGGTGGTGGGGGCTTTGATTCACCCAATTTATGTTTCCGATCACGCCCCCCTTGAATTAGTTTTCAAGAGGGGACCTGATCCCCACCAATCTCATGCCTGGCAGTTAGACCCACTTTTGCTAGAAGACAAGACTTTTTTTAGACTGGATTGGCCAGGCTGTAACAGAATATTGGACTGACAATGACAATGGTGAGGTATCTGACTTGACCTTATGGGAAGCCTTTAAAGCTACCATTCGTGGCAGGATAATAGCTTTTGCAGCAGCCAGGAGACGCCGCCGGACTGCTGATCAGCGGGTCTTGGAGAAGCAGTTATATGATTTGGAAGCGCAATACAAAGCCCTGGGTAACCAACCTCCCTCTCCAGATCTGCTAGCACAGTTAGCCAGCACCCGAATCTCTCTCAACTCTCACTTATCTCGGCAGGCTGAGCTAAACCTTAGACGCATGCGTCATGCTTACTGGGAAGGGGGAGAAAAGGCCAGTAAGCTATTGGCCTATCGTCTCAAGTGTCAGCAAGCTTCTACGGTGATACATGCGTTGTTAGATTCAACTGGGAACCCCTGTCGTACTAACTCAGGGATAAATTTGATCATGTCCCAATTTTATGAAAATCTATATGCTTCTCAAAATCCCCCTGACCCTGGCAAGATTCAAGCTTTCCTATCCTCGCTACCCATTCCCAGCATCTCCAACCGAGATACCGAATTGTTAGAATCCCCATTTACTATTGAGGAAGTTAATCAGGCGATCCATGCTCTGAATCCACGTAAAACCCCTGGGAAAGATGGACTGCCTATTGATTTGTACAGACTCCCTGGTGTTAATTTGGCCCCTTATTTGGTTTGGGTATTTCGGCATTCCTTACTTATTGGACAGCTACGCCCCTCCATGAGAGAAGACGTTATTACAGTGCTTCCAAAAAAAGGGAAAGACCCGCTGTCTCCAGGCAGTTATCACCCCATTTCTTTAATTAATGCAGGCGCCAAGATATTAGCTAAGGTTTTGCTGCCGCTTGAACCCTTTGCAAGGCTTGGTTAGGCCTTCCAAGCGGGCTTTGTTAAGGGTCGCTCTGGGGTCTGACCATCACAGAACACTGGGGTCTTTAATGCACTTTGTTAAACTCTCACCAATCCCCTCAGTTGCTATGGCCTTCGACTTTGAAAAGGCTTTCGATCGTGCCGAATGGCCTTTCTATTCCATACTCTTTCAACTATGGGTTTGGCCCAGCCTATATCGCCTGGATAAGTCTGCTATACACTGCACCCCTAGCCTCGGTGCTGACTAATGGCACCATGTCTCTGCCCTTTCAACTACAAAAGGGCACAAGACAAGGATGCCCTCTTTCTCCCCCCCTTATTTATTTTAGGGATGGAGCCTTTGGCCATTGCACTTAGGTCATCCAGCACTATCCCCGGGATTCAGGTGGGGGACATCGATTACAAGACATTCCTATATGCAGATGATCTACTTATTACTACTGAACATTCTCAATTGGGGATTCAGTCAATTTTAAGAACCCTGACTGAGTTCACTAAGATATCAGGTCTAAAATTAAACCAGTCCAAAACTGAAATTCTCCCGTTAAACTCCTCAACCTCTGAAGTGGATTTTATTGCCTTGGGGCTAAAATGGTCCCCTCAGGGCATCAAATACCTGGGTATTATCCTACACCCAGACCCGCTTAAAATGTTTGCGGCCAATTTCAATTCTCTGATCGACTCACTTAGGGTTGACATAGGTAGATGGAAAGCATTAAAGCTTTCATTGGCTGGGAAAATTGATTCGATCAAAATGATGGCTGCTCCCAAGATGCTTTATTTATTGGCCCATCTACCCCTGCCTATACCCCAGAAGTGGTTTCCAGAAATTGGAGACCTTAATGGCAATTTTATATGGAGGGTGCACCCGGATATAGCAAACCCAACTCGCAGCACTGGAAAGGGGGCTAGACTCCCCTGGTTACAACGGTACCATATGTCCTTTGTGTTGGCTCAGAGCCCTGATGGTTTTCTAAAATTGACAGGGCCCCGCGAATGGCTCCAATTAGAAGCTTCCCTAACTCACACTACCGCTCCGGCAGTCATTCCATACGGTAGGAAGAAACTGCCCGCGGGCCTTTCTCCTCCCATATTGCTTTCAGTTAAATACTGGAAACGAGCTATGACTCTGCTGGGCTATGACCTGGCTCCTTGGGAATATATGCCTTTATGGAGAAATCAGGCCCTGAAAGTAGGGGAAGCCACCCTGCACTGGAAAGTCTGGGAGGGACAGGGTATCTCCTTAATACATGATCTCCTTCTCCCGGGGACTGCTGTTATTGATTCTTTTGAGTCCCTAAGGGCAAGATATCATCTCCTGGCCTCTCATTTTTGGAGATACCTTCAGTTAAGAGATGCTATATCTCATCTCCCGAAATCTCCCCATAGTGTCTCATTACAAAAAATGACTCACCCCATATGTTCATGGAATAAAGCTACCAAGAACAAAGCTAGCATCATATATCATGCCCTCAGAGACTCCACCCTAGACCCTACCCAGAAAGCCAGACAGCAATGGGAAAGAGAGCTACAGATCGAGATCTCAGAACAACATTGGGAGTATGGGTGGGCATGTATCCACTTGGCTTGCCGGGATGGGCGTACAAGACTTATCATGAACAAGACCCTCCATAGATGGTATAGAGACCCGGCAAAACTAGCTAAAATGGGACTTATCCCGGCTGACACTTGCTGGAGATGTGGTAACCAGGGGGCCCATCTGTTTCATATACTCTGGGACTGCCCCAACCTTCAACAGTTCTGGCACGCCATTCAGGTCATGTGTCAACAACTATTCCCCGATATCGTCCCTTGCCCCGCCCTACTTCTTCTTGGATGCGGCTGTCCTGAGATATCCAAGTGCAGTCCGGGGGCTCAGTGGATCACTATGGCTGGGGCACTGGCCAAAAGACTTATATTGATAAGATGGAGAACCCCCGAGACCCCCACCTTTCATCAATTCCTTCTGGCCTTAGCCCAAGGGTCCTCATTCGAGAGGATCTCCAGCTTTGCCCAAGGCTCTCTAATTCGATATGACCAATGTTGGCAACCTTACTTAAGGTCCAAGTACTGCCACAATACTTCTTCCAGCTCCACCTTTTAGACTCTTCCCTTACTGTATAAGGTTTGATAGTTTTTTTTGTAAGCCTCCCTCTCCCTTGCTCCATCCGCTTCTTTTCATATTTCCTTCAAATAATAAAACAAGAGGAAAGATTGCCATAGTTTTATATAGTTGATACTATAATTTACATGGAAGTAAGACATACCCTTGGTAGAGTAACCATATGATACTGATTTCTTTTTGTTACATCCTTCTTTATGGTATTATCTTCTTATACTGCTTTGTGCTCCCCTCTGTCTGGAGGGGAGCGACTCCTCATTAATTTAATTATCCTCTGGCTGCCCAGTCTGTGGTATAAAATGTATGTTAAGTTACATCCTGTAAGGTTGAAGCAAACTGGCAGAATATTATGTCAATTGTATTTATTGATCATACTATGTGTTCCGTTATCTGTCGAATCCTTATGTGTAAAACTCTGCCTCGATGTGTGTGTTCTGCCTTAAATCAATAATAATAAAATGTTTAACTACAAAAAATCCTGAACCAGTACTCAAGTTACTAATTTAAATACTCAAAAAGCATTCAAGTGCACAAGTTGAGCTTTTGTTGAGTGCTGGTTTAAAGTGCTCAACACCTAGCACTCAAAAAGCGCTGGTGACTGCAGTTCTGAACGGGTTATTCTGTGGAATCTTTATACTGCTTCTGATTGCTAATGACTTTTTTTTAACCTTGTATTTATACGCCCTACCACCTCCTCTTTCCACTCTCTCGGACAGCCCCTCTTACACGATCCACCCTCATCGTGGTCTGCCACTAGAGTACACGGTTCCACTAACCTAGGTGCCCGGTTAACCCCCCGCTGGGTAGGGTGAGGAGGGACCCCCCATTCTTACCTTCTCAGAACCATACATACTGTGACATGGAGCCGGTACAGCAGAGTCTGTCTCGACGAGCCAAAGATGTACAGTGAGGTGTCATCACCTAGGAGAGACAGGGTTTTTTTTTTCCCTTGTTCGTCCCCAGACGTTGGCGTGCAATGAAGGCCAATGAGCTAGGAGGCGCACTGAGACGTGCCTCCTGCTCTGCCCCTCTGCCCAATGCCCTTACTGCTTCCCCTAACTACCGCACCTTCTACCCAAGCTCCCCCAGATGGTGGTATTGTGGCGGGAGCGTGCAGATGACCCCCCCCGGAGAAGGACAGCAGCCGCTGGGCACTCCATCGTTCTCCTCCCCGGCTGACCCCGAACACAGGTCACTGGCGTGGTACGAAGTAAGGCGTCCAGCACCTCAGCCCTCAGCACCACCAGGCCGGCTCGCTAATGACCATTTATAACAGTAAACATGGTTAGCAGTATTTAAGATTAGAATCAGCTCAGAATGACTGTGCTAAACTGATTGACTGCTAAAATACTACTAAGGAACTCTATTTTTGCAGTCAGAAGGCAATCTGCATGTTAATATACTGTTAATATAGCAGTCGGCTTGGGTAAGGGCAGTCAGTGCTCTTGCAATTCCTCTGGCTGGGCAGGGACAGGAAGTGATTCAGGGGAATTAGTTCACCGATGTGTTCAGTATAGACTTTTAAAGGGACACTGCTAACTTTTTTTTTTTCATATTATTTCTCAATAAAAACCTACATTTTATGATTGCTTACCTTCTCTAAAATTCATTGGTGTTGCTGATTGTTTTATCGGTCTCCTTGCTTAGTAGAACTGAAATGCATGGTAATATGGCCAGCCTTACCTGGCTAATTTAAATCCTTGAAATACTTGGCTGGCTAATCTTCGTTCATGATTCAGGAGTATTAAAAAAAACAAATTGTACATTGAAGAGCATTACGGTTCGACATGGCAGTATTGATGTCTTAGCATTCGCAGCAGTGTAGCCGCCAGCAAGCCAGCAGGGACTCCCTGTGCCCAAGCAGGCCTTGATCAGTCCTCCAGCTCCTGCTCCATCCTCTCTGCTTTATCTCGCGCCTTCAGGCCATGCTGAGTTGAACTCCTGGTCCAACGACACTGGCATCCACACACCTCACCACCACTGTCCTGCCGACTCCCCCAGGCCCCCAACGATTGTCCAATCAAAAATCAACCTCAAGCCAAGTCTTAAGAGGCTTCTCTAAGGCAAGCCAGTCCCCAGCAGCTGGAAGTGCAGCTCCTTAAATTTATTTTAGTCCCTCTTGTTGGTATTGGATCTGGTTGGGTTGTGGTCTGGAGTCATGGACGGAGCAATGAAAAACATGAATACGGCGAGCGACTCGCTCACAGAATCGCAGGCAGGCAAGGCAGCTCAACTCAGATCACAGCAGCAGCAGGCCACTTCACTTTCTTTCCCGCTCTCTTTACCATCCTGTGGTGAGTCAGGCTGTCTTGTGCATGCGCGCAAACGTTCACAGCCGCTATGGATTTTGGAACAGTGAGTTTTTTAACTTGTTTGTTCAGTGTGCCTTTCCTGGTGAAACTTTTTAGTAAATTAACAGAATAAATAAATGTAGTCAGAAATAAGCACCAATGGCCAGTTAGGTTAAGTAAAACCCAGAGTGTAAAGTGAGTGTGTCCAGGGTGATAAAGGTGGCTATAGCCAAGTGGCAAACAGTAGCCAAGCTAGTGTTGTAAACTAGTAGAATTTACTGATTTAAAATGCACTTGAGTATCAGTTTCAGTCAGGAACAAGAGTAAGGGAGTGGACCAGGCAGTTATCCATACAAGCAGTATACTTGACACAGCCGTAGCCTGTTAGCCACCCCAGTAGCATAGTTGCCACAGCACCAGCAAAGGACTAGTGACCAGAGTAACAGATCTAGAGGCCCCTATAGCACTAGCCTGGCTACTGGAGGCAACTTGGCTACTATAGTCACTTGTTTCACCATGGGGCACTCTGACTTTATAGACTGGGACTTACTTCCGACAACTAGCTCCTGGCACTTATTTCTGAATAGAAAAACCTTTGGGACAGCTAGCAGTTATTCACTAGCCCAACCGGCTAGCTTGGCTATAACTGGGGCTTTACCCTAATCTTGCTCCTTAGCGCCCTGTTCACTAATTCAGGGCCTGCCTGCCCGTCCTCTGCTCCACCTCCGATAACTACTTCATCTGAATGCTGCCCACCTGTGCTCCATTTAGGAGCGTGAGTTAAATAAATTTAGGTAATTTTGGATAAGGCCACCATCTCACTGTATGCTCCCTTCCTGGGCCGATTTTAAATACATTTGAATAGATCCACCCTTGGCAGTTCCTTGCTCCAGGGCCTTGCCCTGACCACACTAACATCCACGGCCATCCTTTATTGTGCTCACTGCATGAAAAAAAACATCTTTTTTTTATTTCAGTATTAGTTCAGGCGGACAGTGCCTGTTTTATGACACTGTCACCGACTCACCGCCCCAAACTGGGCAGAAGTTGAGACAGGAGGTGGGTTAAGTGTAGGCTGGATGTCCTGATGCCTGCAGGCAGGTTGGAGGTCTTCCCTTGATGGGTAGCTGGCTCCTCCTGGTGCTCGTTCATCTAATGATGCTTTCCTGTTTGTGGGGGCCACCGCCAAGGAACTGGCATTTACTTTTTCTTTACAAAAAAAAAACACAAATGGGCTAAACAGAACCCACACGACAGCTGCCAACTGCTGATCCTGGGGACCGCCACAACTACTGGACCACTGACACTGCTGGGACCACTGAGATTGACGTAGGGATGAGAGGAGGACTGCAGGTACTGCCTTTTGCTCTGAATTTACCTCCCTGTGTCCCCTCTTTATTCTGCTGCACTTTCTTCATGTATTTGTTTTTCTTTGGGGCACCTGAACTCCCCTGACTGTCCTCCTTCGCAGTCAATTTAAACTCCCCCAGTGGCCATTACTGGCCGATCTCAGTATCCTCCATGGCTTCCAGGATGCTGAATCCATAACAGCCAGCTGTCCAGTGAAAGCTGGACCTTAGATGTGACACTGGCTTGTGCCACCTTTACTGGGCAGGCTGCAATAAGAAGGAAAAACACTTTTTAACTGCAGACAAGCACTTTATTTTTATATGGCTCTGGCCACTATGTTCACCCCTCTTGCAGCCTAAACTATAGGGGCACCTGTGGTCACCTTACTGGGGCTTGTTGGCATCAACAGAGCTTACTGGTGACCCGATCTTTGGGGATATTACAAGCCTGCCTTTGCTGCCCAATAAAACATACTCAGAAATGAAACTACCTCTAAAACAAGAGGCTGTCATAGCTCTCCTCATTTTGATGACTGCTCCTTCCTCATCTGTGTACAAAAGTAACATTCCTCTTCATGAGCTTCCAGCAGGAAGTCACATCCAACACTGATTTCCTTTCCTATTGGCCTGGTATCTGGTCTGAGCCAGGACTGTTTGCTGTTGCTATGCAAATATCGAGAACAAAATGCAATTGAAATAAATGGACCTATATACATTTTGATGGAACCATTCATTTCAATGGAGATTTTTCTGGCCATTTTGTGCTGGGCTATTGAAACTCCTGTTGGGTCAGTGGATTTTTCTAATCACTAGCCCTGATGGCTAGTGGCTAAAAAGTTAGTATCAACCCCTGTGACAGTCTGTAAAATCTCTAGCATCACAGTGCAGGGTGGCCACGCATGGGAAAGGGACTGTACCATACCTCTCAACAGTCCCTTAGTGACATGTCCCTCATTTTATCCCCTCAGCATTGCTGTATCCCTCACTGTAAATGATGTTGTCAATGTGCTGTAGCAAAAAGTTAGTCTTCAGCTGTGGGGGTCCAGCTGCAGGGAGGGGGTTCAGCTTCAAGGTGGGGGTCCAGCTATAGGGGACCGGATCTGGAGAGACTGATCCCATACCTCTTAACTGTCCCTCATTACAATATAGCATCATGGCAACAGCCATCTAGACTCCCATTGTAATGGATGCAGATTCAATTATGGCTCAAACTTCCCATCTCCAATCACGTAACTAATTCATGGGTACTTTATAGTCCAGGTAAGGGAACCTCTTTGGAGATGCTGATTCTGGAGAGTGGATGGGGAGTTCCTGTAAAACAAAAGGTTACACAGTAGTCAAAGGGGGCCCATAGTTCTTAAGGAAAAGTAGTACAGATAGATAGTAAATAAAACTATCCTTAATGGCCATCAACTTATTGCCACAAGAGGAACGTTATTTTCATGGTAATAAAAAGCTAATTTGGACAGTTGTAATGGCAATTAATGGATTAGCGGTACGTGACCATCATTTTCATGGCAATGGAAAGCTCATTGCTCAGTTTCAATGGTTATTAAACATGCCATTAAAATAGCCTGATACAAAATTGAAAGGGCATATCACACACATTAAATACTTAATGGATACATGTAGTGTTTAATTTGTGGCATGAGTGAGTAAATTAATGGTTTGCGCCCATGAAACATCAACAATTAATGGAAATGTAATTGGAATAAAAACTGGCCATTAAAAAGGGTGATACAAGATGTAATGGTGAAAGTAATGGGTTTGCATGAAGAAAATGGAAGATTAATGGAATTTTAATGGATTTCAATGAAGCAGTGATATCCCATTCAATTTGGGAACTTAACTGAGGGTTGTTATTGTAATTTGCATATACTGTGCAGCTCATAATGTGTTTCTTTATCAGTGTATGTTTCATTTTGTATTTCTTTCAAACTTTGCTTGATTTTGATATGTACCATGTTGGTACCACAGTGGTATCAAATTTCTGGATGCACTCATACCACAGTGATACCAAATAAGCTTGGGATTTATATGTGCACCAATCTGCTCCTCTAATGTAATACCCTTGTGGTGACATTACAAATTCTGATACCATGGTGGTACCAAATAAGCCTTGGTGGTATATAAAAAACAGTGTCGTACTACCACTGCATTATCATTGGGAACTTCTAGGGCAGTATAGAGTCCCACATGAAAGTGGACTCAAAATTACGTAATACCACTGTGGTACCATTACCCGTTTACCAGTTTGGGCAACCTGCCGAAATTGCCATAGGGATGCCACTGTGCAATGGCGCTACCACTGAGGCCAGAAACCTGACTTGGTTGACACCATTGTACTACCAGACTACCACTGGGTAGTACCATTGCACAATTTCAGGCATACCCGGGTATTGCCATTGATAAAACACTGTGTTGCCATTGCAACACATTTGGTAAGGGTTCCTTCCTTCCTTCCCTCCCTTCTTTCCTCTCCTTGGGATTTAGAAGATAGGTTGTGTGAGGGTCACATCAGGCCTCAGCCATCCAGAATGAACAGCCAGTGCCTAAGGTAACCACTTTAGTATGGAGTACAGGGAGGAAACCTGCCTGCATCATAGATACCATGGGCAAGCAAAGATTCAGTGGCCTGCTGCTTCAGGAGGAGCCATCTGGGTCCTGGAACTGTGATTACACTGCACTGTGACATTGTTTCAACTTTCAAGGGTCATCTGTTGTTTCCCTTTTCACAATTTGGATTACAAATACCCTGTTTTATGGGGTTTTCTACTATGTATGCAGCTGCACGGCCTGTGGGGTTTGAGGGATGGAGCACGTTGCACCAACGCCGGCCAACCTGTGGCAACATCTACGAGCCTGCAGTGATTCTGCACCTGCAGTACCCTGGGACTGAGTTAAGGGAGCTTCCATTTGGGTCTGTTTAAAACCTGGTACCAGGTGGGATGGCGTAGATCTGGCATGCCTAGGAGTTCCGTGTTTAAAGCTGACATTTGCATTAACCCTCTTTCTTGCAAGTGGTCAGTTGTTAATAAGGCTGTGATATTCCATTAAGCTTGGGCTGGTTATTGACTCCCCATGTAGTAGAGAAATGAGTGGTTTCTTCCCCCCACCTGCTTCTGTCACCTCCCTGACTGATTCCTCCCTGACTAGAGCCCCTACCATCCCTGTTGCTGGGTCTCCTCCTGGGTTCTACCTTAGCCTGTATCAGGCTCCTTCCTTTTCTACATCTGCACTGCCTTTCATTCCACCAGCTCTGGTCTCTTTACTTGCGCATTCTAGATGCTCATTGTACGTTTGTTCAGCACCATTTGCTTTTTGAGTGCACTTGTAATATGTTTAAACGTACTCTGTAGTTTACTTTATATCAATCATTAATACAGTGTATACTTTCATTAGTGTATTTGCCATTCTCTCTCCCGGGTCACACCTGGAAATAAGCCTTGGCTCAGTGTGCCTTTCCCAGTTGCCAATCAATCAATCACCTACTGAACCCACCAAGAGCTGAAGACTTTGTGGCTTATCGATTGGAATGTCTCCAGCACTCGGCCCTGAACTGCAATTTACTGGACCGCACCGTTTTACCAAAGGTGGTAGCAGTGCTACATGTGTAGACCAGGCATGCCTTGCCGCGAGGTCCATCACCAATTGAGGGAGCACTGGTTTACCAAAGGTGATGGCAGTACCTCATGCACAGCCCAGGTGTGCCTTGCCATGGGGTCCGTCACAGACTTGAGGTAGCAGTGGGATTCACTGCAAACAAATTTCCTGGGTAAAAGAGAAAGTGTTACTCTGTGAAATTTTGATTTTGTGTTGCAACTGAAAATTAGACACGTCCCAGCCAGGTGGAGCCACTATCCCACAGGTACCCCAGGTGGGGGAAGGTGTGAGACGACCTGCCTTTATGCCTAACTCTCTCAACTGAGAACTAGAAGTGAACTGGTTGGTTGGAACAATTTGAGCTCGCAGCTGAGCTGAACAAATGGGATGCAGCACCTGAGTAAAAATGTATGGGACATTTGTTTAGGGAAAAATCTCATGAAATGTATCAGGAGCTGGAGTCTGACAGCAAACAAAACTATACTGCTCTGCTAATGGTCATGAAACAGTCCCTTGAACCTGCCAAATGTGTTGATCAAGAAAGAACTGTCTTTTTCAAAAGAAGGAATGAAAAGGGGAACCTATCTGAGACTTTTCGAAGAACCCTGTGGCGCCTGGTAGTTAAGGCATTGATGCTGGCTCAGCTGCCGAAGACTTGCTGGTCCAAGACTATTTCATTGCCCTGGCCCAAGACTATTTCACTTCTCACATGGAGAGTGGGGAGCTCTGTTTTCAGCTATGCCTGCAGAAACCCTCAGGGTTAGAACAAGCGATTCAGTATGGCATCGAATTGGAGGTTGTGAGAAATTTGGATTTTTCTCAGACTCGGGTGAGTCCCCAGGTTTGGTCCTATGAAGTGTCCCTAGAGATTGTAATTCATAAAGAACTGACTGCAGCCATTATAGACATACAAGAGGAAATCACAGGTGCTTTTGCAGCTCTGCACACTGAACTTGAAAAATTAAAAGTGAAGCTTGAGACCCCTAGGACACCACAATCAGAGATACAGACTGGGCAAAAGAAACCTTTGAGAACCCCTCATCCTAAATCCGTGAATTTTCATAATAGAAGGCTGGCTAATTGGAGCAGTGTTGGCCCAGGTGGTGGATGGCAAGAACAGAGTGGTCCCTTATGCGGGTCGGGCTCTAACTAAGGCAGAGCGCAAGTATGCCATGACAAGGAAAGAGCTGCTAGATGTTGTAACCTTAACTTGCCATTTCCACCACTTCCTGCTTGGAAAGACATTCACGCTAATGATAGATCATGACTCGATCCATTGGCTACACAACTCCCATGAACCTGAAGGACAGCTTGCTCGCTAGTTGAACAGTTGGCACAGTTCGATTATCAATTCATACATCACTCAGCGGCAGCATACAGTAATAATGCAGCCGTCCTATCTGGAGGCCGACATCGACTGCCACAATGTCAGGAGAGGTCCTGACCTTAGGATGTGCTGGCCCCCTGCCAATACAGAAGAGGATGCAGAATGGTCAAGTTTGCTGAACCACCAACAGGATAATCCAGTGGTCACCAGATTGATGTTCAGGTTGGAGAAAGGACTCAAACAATTCCTCAATGAGCCCCAACATAACCACAGACTTTGCAAGTACCAAGCAGTGTGGCCTTACCTACGGATACAACAAGGACTTTTGGTGCTGAAGGGTGAAGATGAGGATGGCAGACCTCATCACAAATGTATAGCAGTCCCCAAGCGGGTGGTAACGGAGGTCTTTAAGGCATTACATGACACCGCTACTTGGGGACACGTGGGGGTACAGAAGCTCACACAGAAAGTGCTGCTCATTTACTACTGGCCAGGGTGGAGAAAGTCCATTAAGTAGTGGTATAAAGCCTGCCTGCTTTGTGGGTCTCAGAAAGCTGTAGGTGTCACCCCTAGTGTCCCCGTGGTCTTGTCCCAAACTATTAGGCTCTTAGAAAGGGTAGCAGTGGATACCCTGAGCTCCTGCCATTAACCCCTCGGAAAAATGGGTACATCTTAGTACTGGTAGACTATTGCACAAAATGAGCTGAAGCCTACCCACTAACTGATCAGGAGACTCAAACAGTTGCTAAGGTTTTTGTGGAACAATTAGTTTGCAGATATGGGGCCCCCAGATCCGTCCATATGGACCAGGGACAGAACTCTGAGTTCAGGCTGTTCTGAGAGGTGTGCAGACTCCTAGAAGTACACAAGAACTGGACCACTCCATACCACTCGCAGTCAGAGGGACTGGTCAAGGGGTTGAACCACATGCTTGTAGCCATGCTGCCCTCCTTCATGCAGGACAATCAGACTGAATGGGATAGTCCGCTGCCATATGTCAGGCTGGCTCACAGGAACAGTGTACAGTCCACGACAGGGCACACCCCATTTATGGTGATTTTGGGCAATGAAATCATGCTATTCAGGAGTGGTACACCAATCCTGCTGATTATGTGACTGAAACGATGGAGTACCGCAGTACTGTGGCTGCAGAGGTAAAGAGGCACCAAGAGAAGGCCATGGCTAAGCAGAAAGAGCAGTACAACCTTAATGTAACCAGCCACGTTTATGCAAAGGGTGACTGGGTGTGGGTTAAAGGGAAACTGTCAACCTTTTTTGCATCATGTAAAAAAAAAACACATTTTATGATTGTGTTCTCTAACATTAGTTGATGTTGCTAGTTATTTTATCTGCTTCCTTTCTTAATAGAACTGAAGTGCATGATAATTGTGTACTTTTACCAACCTTGTTTTGTTTCAGAGCCATGATTTACTCATCTTCTTCCAGAACATTAGGAAAACCCTCAAACAGTGCAGTCGCTCATGATTCAATAGGTTTCTCTCCTTCCACTGTATCACGAGTGACTAGACTGTTGGCGGTGTTCCAAAGTCTAAGAAGGATACAGTGGGAGTTGATCAGGGGAATATAAACAAAGTTTTGGTGTGGTGACACCAGTGTGGTGGGCAGTATGTTTTTTCACTTTTTAGAAGAAAAAAGGATCACAGTTAAACTACCATTTACATAAACAATTTCTACAGAATGTGACCAATCATAAAATGTGTTTTTTTTTAACTTGGAACATTTTGAGGCGTAGGGGTTAGACAGCTTCCCTTTAAGTATCAGAGTTGTAAAAAGCTGTTTGCTCCATGCTGCTGCCAAGGTTTAAGGGCCCATATCATGTGATTAGATCTATGATGTGTAGGAACTGTTATCTGTAAATGACAGACAGACTGAAATCATGCACAATAACCGACTGAAACCTAATCACAGGGCCAGAACCACTAAGGGGACAATTGCTGAACCACAACCCCCACCTGAACTTATGCACACAAGTGGCCAGGTGGCCGCCAAATACCTAGAGGCCACAGTGGCACCGCCAACAGAGAAAGGAACTGGTACAGGAACCAGGGCCTACCCATTTTCTGGACAGTGAAGACTCCAAAGATGAGGTCACAGAAACTGGTCAACCTGAAAGGATAGCTCCCCTAGGAGGCCGCAGTGAAGCAACTGGGCCCCCAGAACTTGAACATGAAGAAGCCCCCCCCCTCATTACTGAAGAAGCTGACGCTGCTGATCCTGGTGAAGAGACCAGTGGTGAGATGGTGACAGATAGCCTTGCATTGCCAGGGGACAGAAGTGGCGCTAGACCGCAGAGAATGTGCAGGGCTCTTAGTTGGTACAAGGACTATGTTATGAATAGTGACTCAGATCTTGAGTTGTGCCGGCTGGATGTGGGGATCCTTACATGGAAGAGGGTCGTGTAATGGCCCTACTCAGGTGAGCCTGCCTCAGCGCTCAGAAACTTTGCAGGAGGCTTGCCCCAGCGCTCAGAAACTTTGTAGATGAAGGGACTTCGGGAGGCTTCTGAGGAAAGGATGGGCATCAGGGTCTGGTGCCTTTTCTGTGTCCTCTGGCCTGTCAACATTTTTAGAGTTACAGCACCAGGCGCAAATCAGGACAGACAGGGCCTATAAAGGTATTACTGTGGTGGAGGAGGGCAGATCTGGTGAAGATCTCGTGGTGGAAAGGTCTGCAGTGCTGGGAGTGGCTGTAAGCTATGGAGAGCAAACTGTGAAAACAGCTGCTGAGTTCTGGAGAAGAAGAGAGTGGAGAAAAAGCCCTGGGGCAGAAGGCCTGGGGCTACTGATTCAGGTCATGTTGCAGACACTACGGCATGGTACTGGTTTGCCTTTGACCTAGGGGTTTGAAAGCCAGGATGTGTGAGGGTTAGATCAGGGCCTCAACAATCTGGAACAAGTGGAAGGAGATTGGAAGAGCCTGTAGCCCATGCCCAAGGTAGCTAATTCAGCACAGAGCAGAGGGAGGAAGCCTGCTTACATTGTAGACACCCTGGGACAGCAGAGATTCAGTGATCTGCTGCATAGGAAGACCCATCCAGGTCCGGGAACTGTGAGTATGCCACAGTGCTGCACTGTTTCAAGGGACAGCAGCTGTTGTTTCACTGTGTTTCGCAATTTGGATTACAAATACCCAGTTTTGAGGGGTTTTCTGCCATTTAAGCAACTGCATGGCCTGTGGGGTTTGAGGGAGTGAGCATGTTACTCTGTTTAAAGTGCACCAATACCGGGCAACCCGTACCAACATCTACAGGCATGTAGCGATTCTACACCTGCGGTACCCAGGGAATGAGTTACGGAGCTCCATTTTGGGGCTGTTTAAATCCTGATACCAGATGGGAAGCAGTAGATCTGGCCTGCCCAAGAGGGCCATGTTTAAAGTTGATATTTGCACTAACCTTCTTTCTTGCAGGTGGTTGGTTGTTCATAAAGCTGTGTTGTCCCTTTAAACTTGAGCTGGTTATAGACTCCCCATGTGGTAGAGAAATTAGTGGTTTCCTTATTGAGCTACCAAGAGCCAAAGCCCTAGTGGCTTGGTGTATTGGAGTGTTTAAAGCACTCATCCCTGAATCACAATTTACCAGACCACACTGGTTTACCAGAGGTAGTGGCAGCGCCTTGTGCACACTCCAGGCACACCTTGCCGCGGGGTCCGTCACAACATGTTGGTGTTACTGTTGTCACAACTGATAGTTTAGAAACATAGAATCTGATGGCAAATAAAGGCCGCTTGGCCCACCCAGTCTGCCATTTTTTCCCCTACCTGCGTTCTCACCGCAGACCCTACTTGATCTGCAGTTCTTTCTCCCTCCTTCTTCCTTTCCACTTTGATTCCCTTGTGCCCATCCTATGCATTCATGAACCCCACCACTGATTTTGCCTCCCCCAACTCTACTGGAAGGCTGTTCCGGGAATCCACAACTCTCTGTGAAAAAGTTCTTCGTCACATCTCTCCTGAATGTAGCCCCTTCCAGCTTCATAGCATTTCCCCTTGTTGTTCAGCACCTTCCTTTCTGAAAGATACTTCCCTCCTGTACCTTATTTACCCCCTTGAGGTATTTAAAGGTCTCTATCATGTACCCTGTCTCCCTCCTGTCTTCCAGAGTGTACATACTGAGGTCCTTTAGTCTCTCCTCATAGGGCTTTTGATGCAGACCATGCACCATTTTAGTTGCCCTCCTCTGGACTGCCTCCACTCTGTCTATGACCTTCCAGAGATGTGGCCTCCAGAACTAGACACAGCACCAAAGGTGGGGTCTTACCAGCGATCTATACTGAGGCAACATCGCCTCCCTTTTTCTGATGGCGATACCCCTTCCTATACACCCCAGCATCCCACTAGCCCTTCCGACTACCTTGTCACACTGCCTGGCCACCTCTGAAGGTAAGTATCATCACAGTGGAATACTGAACCTATTAGAGAGAAAGTCACAATGCTGATGACATGACAGTTGCCTACTGCATTGAAATCAAACAGAAACTGGTAAAGTTTCAAGTAAATGGCAGATGCAAAAGTTAAACTAGCAAACTGATATTGTATAAATCAAATAGGCAATTGCCTGGCTTGGAATACACAGTTTTTCAGCACTTGTGAGCAAGCAGGTCTTTCATAATTCTAGCACCTGAGTTATGGTCCTGCTCTTTCATACTTGAAGATAAACGGCATATTTTGTGTCAGACCACTGCATATCCCTAGTAATCATTTTTTTACATTGTCAGCTAGCTGCACCGTGGCTCAGTTGGTAGCACATTCACCTCTGGACCAGAAGGTTGTGGGTTCTTGTCACACACCAGGATTGGACTTGTACCTAAAATGCTGGCACCTGAGTGCAGTATTAGGAGGTGCTGTACTGCTGGGGTGTGCTGTCCTTTGGATGAGATGTTAAACCGAGGTCCCTTCTACCCATTCTTGTGGTGTCCAGGTGGAAGTAAAAGAACCCAGGGCATTCTTCGCAAAGTGTAGGAGACATTCCCGGTGTCCTGGCCAACATTTCCCTTCCCATAAAACTGGATCATGCAATTGTTCAGGCTGTGTGTGGATGTTGATGTGTGATATGGCCGCCACTACTCATTCAGTCACTTCACTACCAGTCTAGCATTGCTTGTAAAGCACTGTGGGATACACTATGTATGAAAAGCGCTATAGAAATGCTGATTCTTCTTCACTACATTGTTGGTTTTTTGCATTATCTAGATGGCTGTACTGTTGAATACAGTCTGTACTATTAACCCTATATCCTCCACCCCAGTCACATATGAAAATGAGTCCTGATGCTCTGTGTCTTTCAATGTCCCCAATTTTACATAATTACAAAAATAAATGCGTTATTCAATTAGTGATTGTGATGTATGAAAGTTGGCCCTTTCAAAACGGCTGTTATCCATGCTCTGAGTTGTGCAAAGTTTTAAAAAGCTGCGGAGGTTCTAAATCAAATCCAGCTGCGTTCTTGCCCGAGCCATCACCTGTTGCGCTGTACTCAAACTAAAAGTGAAAGTCACAGCACACACCGTCTTTACAAAAATCCATTAAAACTGTTAAAAATGAATTAATTCAAAATCATATACTATAAAAAAACATAAAGATATGGGCAACGGCACAGAACTCCCTATGTGTTTCCATCTTGGGGTTGAGAGAACGGTATGGACTCCTTGAACGTCGCTCTGGAGGTCCATGTATTATCTCATCCCTTTGATGGTAACACAAGCTCGTTGTTTGTGCAGTTTGCGGTGCCCATACATTGTTCCATATTTTGCACTGCTAACATACAGCAGTTTGCGTCAACAGCTGTGCAGTGAATAAAATCACAGCACAGTCATGTGATCATGTTCCACCAACCACAGTGCAGGATTCTGATGCTCCCTTTTTATAAAGCAAAATCCTGCATATGTTTAGGACACAAATGCTGTGATATGAAATGCCTAATTCTAGTATTTAAGAGGTAACAGAACTGCAGGATCTATTTAGCCACATCTAAATGAGGAATAATGCATGGGATTAAAAGGCACAGCCTGCTTTCCTGTTTTTAGCACTGTCACTTGCAGGGAAGCCAACGGTGCAGATATGGAAATGGGACTGTGCCATTTTATCCCACATAGTCAACTAAACAATTAAATCAAATGGCAGCACTAGTGGATTGTAGAAAATCATTTCAACTGCATAGCAGAGGAGCGGATTTTCTAAAGCTGTATTCAGCTTTGAAGTCGCAAGTTTTTTTGTGCTACAACTGTTAGACAGTGGGACTGCATTCCTGTCGCGTCACCATTTGGGTTGTTTGCACGCTAAGACCCTCTTTGCAACACATGATGGAGGCATTGCGACCAAGGTCTACTCCCACCAAACCTTTCATCATCTTGGTAGCCCTCCTAACTACATACTGCAACTGCTTATTTATATTTTGAACCACTCAAACTATTTTTGAAGGCAGAGGGAGGATTCTCTTTAGATCTAAATGTTAGAACCTGACAGGTTCTGCGGGATTCGATATGTCAGAATCAGTTCAGTTCCTCCCTACTTAGAACATAAGCAGGAAACAATATATATATCACATGGAATGGGGACAGAATGGTAGAGCAACTTGAATATGCCAGGAATGTTTTCATATTTTGAAAAAAAAATTAATAAAATTCAAACTTTACCACAATTAACACATTGAAAACAATACAAAGTCCTAACATATTTACACTTCAGCCATTTCTTTTATAAATACACATTATATACAAAATAATGTTACAAAAAATGTAGAAAGTTCAGTGCTTTTTAAATTTTTTAAATTAAAGAAATACTAGTCTTTTAAAAAATAGCATTATTGGTTCTGCAAGGTCATCATTCAATACTTCTTGGAAGGCTGTCCATGGCCAGTATGAAGGTCCAGTGACAGGAATGGGCAGTGTTGCATATCATGTCGCAGTCAAAGAAAGGCAAACGGCGACTCTCCGTGTTCCGCTCCATTGCGGATCCCGAACAACATTGTGGCTACTATGCAGAGAAGGCCTTGCATCCAGAAGATCCCATGCTTGCGGTTCGAGGGACGCCAAAATTTCAGATTTAAAAGTCACTTTCTAATCTCTCTCGGAGATGGGCACTTGTGCTTTACAGAATATTGCTGTGATTGAGTTCCACATGAAAGAAAGGCATTGAGTTTGCTAGTTCAAGAGTGCATGTCTGGGTGAAGGATTAGGTTTCACCCAATTTTTTTTGGGGGCAGGTGTCGTTTATTGTTAGGTGTGCACTGCTAATCATCTGGTCTGTGAGGAATCTTGCATTACTTCAAGGCAGGTTCCCCACTGGGCTTGAACGCTGTTTCTTTAAAAGATGAAATGTGAGAATGGACATACAAGAAACATCGCCAAGAAAAAAAAAAGAGTAAAATTTGACAGCACCTCCCCTCCCTACAGAAGGTAATGGTATAGGGGCTTGAGGATTTGTGGTGGCACTTTTTTCTTTTTAAAAACAAAAAACTAAAACCCAAACACCTCAAGGTCCCCTCCTGCAGAATAAAACCCTCTCTCTGTCACATGCTCAAAGGAACTTCTCATTCATAGTCATCAGTAGTGCAAACATTCACAGAAAGCAGGATACTACGAACAAGTCCTAAATGTGTTCTCCAAACACGTTTTTATAAGGCTTCAAAACTGGGAAGGGGGGGTACTTTTTAAATATTTTTCCTCAGATAATGTCATCACTTTTAAGTTTTGTCAGCTTATTAACCATACTGCTTCACTGTCTCCGCCTAGTGTGGGGCATAACCGGGGAGGGGGAATGGCCCTAGTATGCAATCCCACAGTCTATTGTCAACATTCAGTATGATTAGGCACCAGATTGTCCAGGGTGGGGAAAAATTAATGAGACTAGTGTTCACCTTCATTCTGCTATATGCACGTCATCTGTTTCTTCTGAATTACCTTGTGATGCAACCTTGAAGATAATGTATTAGCTTCTTTTTCTTTCCTTCTTTGTTGCTCCTGGTTTCTCAGTAACCTTGAAAATAACGTATTAGTTTTTGCTTTTCTCCTTTGTTGCTCCTGGTTTCACAGTAACCTTGAAAATAACGTATTAGCTTTTTTTTTCCCTCCTTTGTTGCTCTTGGTTTCTCAGTAACCTTGAAAAGTTACGTATTCATTTATTCCCCTCCTTTGTTGCTCCTGGTTTCTCAGTAACCTTGAAAATAACGTATTAGCTTTTCCCCCCTCCTTTGTTGCTCCTGATTTCTCGGTGAAGCTGCAGGTGCTTCTTGAAAGTGTTATTGTCCTCAAGACTCTTTCGAATCCAGGCCTTGAAGGGGCCTTCCCAGGAGCAGCGAGTCTTGTCTTCCACCCCGACATGCGCACCGACTCCTTCCCTCCACCCCAACCTCTCGTTTTACATTCTGCCATGGATTCGAAAATATCGCAGGTCCTGGGAATTCACAGTCTCCGATCCAGTTTTCACACTTCGATTCTTTACAGCAGCACGTTGCATATAAATAAATAACAGTCGACTGTTTATTATTTGTAAACAGTGCAGGACACGCTCCATTACGTTCCCCAGGTTGGAGGCGCAAAGCACTTCATTTTCCAGTGTTACACCTACAGAAACAGAGAGAAAAAGAAAAAAAAATCCATTAATTTCAAGATAGTTTTGGTGTCAGCTGTTGTGCTAATCTGCCTGCAATATTTATAATTATTGTCCTTTGATATTGCTGTGTATGACTTCTGTTTTTGTATTGTAATATTTTTATTACTGATGCCTTTTTTCCCCTGCCTGTTGTTCTTTCTCCACTCTCACCCCACCCCCGGACACACCTGGAAACGAGCTGTTAACAGCTCAGTATGTCTTTCCTGGAGAAACTGCTGAAATAAATAAATAAATAAATAACTATGGTCTTCATAGATTGCACAACACAGGTGCCTGCAGTACAAGCTTCGACAAGCTGCCCCCAACAGTGTGCTACAACACCGTCATTTAGGGATCCCTACTTAAGAGTTGAGAACCTGAAGACACAGTTTTGAATCTCTCATCTACATTTACATGCTATGTGACCCCGAGCAAGTCACTATCCTCCCTGTGCGTAATCCCTCAGTAATTTAGGCTTAGTAAAAAGAGGTTTTAGCCATACTGGTCCTTGGAAAACAGGAATCGCTGGAAGGTTTAATACCTTTTATGGGACCAGCGTATATCTCGTACAAAGATGATATTCTGGGCCTCATAGGTCCCTTGGCTATTCACATGAAGAAGGGACCTGTGAGGCCCTGAAAGCTCATGTAGTAATTTAGGCTGTAATTCTAGTCACTCACCTCTTAGCTGGTTCTGTGACTGTCTAACCAATCACACCAGGGTTATTAAATTCCAAGGTACCCTATCCCCCCTTGCTGCCAAACAGCTTCCATTGTAGAATATAGACAACAATGTTGTCAATATCCTGCACAGTGACAGGAACAATGCTGACAATCGGCACTGTTTCCATCAGGAATGGAGTGCTTCTAAATAACCAACTCTGAGTCGGAGTTGGTTTGGGGTGGCAGCGCAGCACCCGGAAAGAGAGCATCGGTGTATAGCAAAACCATCACAGCGCCCTGGTGAGATTTATTGCTGTGGTGGTCTTTGCTATATAATTGTCATTGTGGTGGTGTGCTACCTGCCAAACATGCTATCTCTCAAGGGTCCATCCTATGCCCAATACTCTTCTCCCTTTTATTAAATTCTTTCCTACAATATGTAAGCATTTCAGGGTCCTCTTGTAAACTGATGATGTGGTACTACACTCAAAGTCTAGTAGTACTGATGAAATAAATTCTGGACGGTGTTCTGACCATCTCCTGTAAACCTGGTTTCAAGCCAATAGGCTCTTGTTTAATAAAAGCATAGCTAAGGCTGCAGTACAGTATGTTGCTTGGCACCAAGCCTAGAGTCCTTAAAGCAGCAGTACTACGAAAAAAAAAATTGTGCTTTTTTGACAGTTTATTCCCTGTGCCCTGCTAATCATATACCTGGTACTCTTTCTCGCCGGCATTGTACTATCACCGAGTAATTTGCTCAGTTATTCTCTGCTTTTGTTTACATTTCTGCCGCTAAGCATGTTGCACTGGAACCCCCTCTGCTGCCAACTGCACATATATATGACTTCATGAGGACATCAGGAATGGTCAGCAGAGGTCCCTCTGCTGTTGTCAAAACATGTGATGTGACCTGAAGAAAAAGCGCAGCTGAAATTAGTCAGCCGCCATATTTGTTGTAGCGCTACAACACTTCAAATAAATCGCAAATATCTAAAAAACTAAAGACGACAGGAAAAAAACATTTGCAGGTATGGAAACTGTAACTTTGGCTGCATGCTTACAGCCGAAAAACAGAATTTTGATAGCTCACTTCCTGATTTTGTAGTACTGCTGCTTTAAGCACAAAGGTGATCTCTTCCATGATAGTATGTGTCAATAGCTTTAACTATCTGGGGGTACTCCTCGACTCCTCCTTCTCCTGTGCTGAACAGTTTAATGTTAATACCAAAAAAAGTCCACCAGAAACTTGGTATGCTGTATCGAGCCAGGAACTGTCTGACTCCTGAAGCTAGAGTCAGTATGTGGAGCAGGTGCTGCTTCTTCTAACTGAATATGGGTTCCTAGTCTATGATCTGGCCCCAGCCTCTGAGTTACGCAAGAAAGCAATGTTCCACAATTGTACAGCACAGTTTGTGTTGATGGCAGTCCTATAAACGCACCATTGCCGCCTATATTCCAGACTCAACTGGCTATTAATGGACAATAAAGGGATGCTTAATGTCTGCTGTCTTGCTCATAAGGTGATGTCATATGGGTACCCTGTCCCTCTAGTCCCTCCCAGTGGATACCTTCTGTTAGAGCCTGAACTCTTCATTCCACAGCCACTAATCTACTGAATGTCCCACTTTCTTTTTGTATTCTTTGGTAACCAGGTAAGGCCTTCTAGGCACAAGGCCTGTTTTCCTGGTTGACCCAGGAGCACTTGGGGTGGGGAGGTTAAGTGACTTGCTCAGAGTCGCATAGTATGCAGTTGAAGGCTGGTCTGCTGGATGCACCACGCTCATTCATAACTCATTACTCTAATCTCTAGGCTACACCGCCTGCTCCACAGGTTAAGATGGCCATGTGACAAAAAGCCTTTGGTTTTAGGGCCTCAGAAATGTGGAACTCCTTACTGCCTTACATTCAGACTACAAAATTCCATGCTCCCCTCAAACCAAGGCTTAAGAAACATCTGTCTGTGAACAATACCTCTACATTACCTGTACTAAGTTTTTTTTTTTTTTTATACTTTGTCCCTTAATGTTACCTCATCTCCCAGGATGTCACTGTAAGAGGCACTCTCTTCCAGTTAGCTCACCCGGTCAACAAAATATAATATAGAAGTTAATAAAGACATAAACATTTCTCAATGATCTATCTCTTTGTTCTTTGACTCACCCTGTGCACTGAAAATGGCAACAGCATTCTCTCCTCTTCCTCTCCTGGCTTCTAAAGCACTTTCGGATTCAGGTGGTATTAAAGGTGCTATAGAAAGTCAGTCCTTCCTTTCTTCCCTCCTTCCTTCCTCCTCCCTCCCTCCTTCCTTCCTTCCTTCCTTCCTTCCTTCCTTCCTTCCTTCCTCCTCCTCCCTTCCTTCCTGTAGTTCAGACATCAAGCCACTTCAGTCTTTGTTCTCTCGCACAAGACTGCAAGCATGGGCACCACCTGTTTTGTGTGTATGTGATGTTGACACTACTCGCCTACAAACTTGTCTAAAACCCACCCCAGCTCAGACACAGGCAACCAAGCAGCCGTCCAGCGATAATGATTATCAGCCACTATCGTCCTCCGTTGGATTCGAACCAGTGACATAGAGGTGAGGTCCCTTAATGGACTACTAATCCACACAGCCAGCCAGTCCCCTTCAACACTTTATTTTGCTAATCAAATACATACATTCAGTGTTTCAAACACTGTCACCCTACAAGCACCCCACCACTCATTTCAGTATGAAAGGGCCAAGGGGGGGGGGGTGATGTAATCGAGTAGGCTTGGTCTAACATTTCAAAGGAGAGCTGTCTAAAGGTTTGGAAAAGCATCCAGACACTGGGGACAAATGCCACACGTGTCACCTGTAAAATGTAAGATGGGTCCAAAAAGATTGGCAGGCATTTGAATTCTTCCAAGAACACAGGAATCATTTCATCTTTGCTGCATCAAATTTATTCATTTATTTTTATTTCTTGCATGCAGTCTCTTTCTGCCACCTATTAAAACACAATCCTGACATTTCGCAGCTAATACCACTTTGTCCAGGATGCTGGTCCTGTGGAAATACATTACTATATAATTGTATTTAAAACATCAGTATTTGTTAAACACCATGTAGTTTTTTCCAGCAATACCCCTTTTTTTTCTGGCAAAAACATTAATATACCCATTTTTCTTTTAATTTTCTTTCATTCCTGAACTAACTAGATATGTGATTTTAAAGTTTTTAAAAGTTCCCATTTACACGTCATGCCCACCATGAAATAATTAAATATCTTGGTACAGTGCTTTACTGTGTAACAAAAGCACGTGCCAGCATCATCGTAATATATTCACACTATGAATCTAGTATGTAGACTCACAGGGTAACCTCAGTGGATGAGAGTTTTAAAAATTGTGAGATTGTGAGTCTTGCATCTTTAATGATTTATTGTATGTCTCCTATGAGGAGAGATTGAGGGATCTAAACATGTACATGCTGGGGGGCATGATAGAGACCTTTAAATATCCCATGGAGGAGAATAAGGTACAGGAAGGGAGCATTTTTTAGGAAAGGTGTATAAAAACTAGGCGGCATGCAATGAAGCTAGAGGGGGGAGTTTAGGAGGGATGTTATAAAATACTTCTTCACTGAGAGGGTGGTGGATGCCTGGAACAATCTTCCAGTAGGAGTGGTGGGGTGAAAATAGTGGTGGGCTTCGGCATGCATGGGATAGGCGTAAAGGCAAACTGGTATCAAATCAATGGGGGGGAGGAGGTAGACGGGGACCAGGTAGGGCCTGCAGTGTCAGAATAGGCAGAGAAAAGAGGGGTAGACTAGGTGGGCCAAGCGGTCCTTATCTGCTGACAAAGTCTATGTTTCTGTGTCATTAATTACATAATTATCTATAAAAGCTGTTTTAAAAATATCTAAGAAAACTAGAAACACACCGAAGATGACTCTAAGGATGCCCAAAAAACATTTTGCTACAAAACGATATGTTGAAATGTTTTTGTACACTAACAAATGCTGCTTTATTTTGCTCAAACAATGGGCACAATCTTTATAATGTTGTTTGCAATCACCAGCTTGTCAGTGGAACATCAGTGTTGCTGCTTGTGACGCCAGTGACACGGGTTTGGGAATGAGCCCAGGTTGCTGGAGATCTGGCGGGGGTTGGGGGATGAGGAGGTATAAGCATCCCAGATGACACTCACCTCCTATAGGGTGGGAAGATGCCTGATCCTACCATGCTAGTGCCACCTGGAGGCCGCACAGGTAGTGCAGGCAAGAGAGGGATAGCTGTGGTGAGGGGGGGGGGAGAGATGTGTGGCTCTTTTCTGCTATGTGCATGCTGGTTACATGCAGTATGGAAGCGTGTTCATGCCAACATCTCTGGGGAGTACGAAACCGTGGAAAATTCTTAATGCAGCAGGATGACATGCTTCTCTTAGCACTGTCAGGCCCTGTCTCACCTGCCCACTCAGCAAGAGGGCTCCTGCCTCTTAAAATCAGCCATCTGGAGGGGCATATGCCCCCAAAGGCCCCACTGTAATGCGAAAGCTGTGGAGCAGGTAGGTGTCTCTATGGAGCAGGACAGACAGTGGGGCTGAGAGGTTGCCCAAAGGGGGGGGGTCACTGAACAGCCCAGGGCTGATGACCCAGGTGGATAAATAGTTATTAAAAAAAAATATTGCTTGTGGTCAAAATAACAGGATAACTGATCCCAGTACTTGTTGCTCTGCTCATGTTTTACATAGTTAGCATGCTTTTTATATATTTTTTGCTGATCTGACTAGCAAAACATAAACAAATCTGTTGGTAAGTGCATGCTTTACAAACAGTCTGCCTGGAAACTGTCTCTAAACTCTCTATTCATGTGTTCCCAAACAGATATATATATATAATTTATTTATTTATTGAATTGATTCACCAGGAAAGGTACACTGAGCAAAAATGATGCTCGTCTCTCGGTGCAACCTGGGGGGAGGGTACAAAGGGAGGATAACACGCAGGTTATCATAGAACATAACAACAGTTGGCAGGTTACACAGGAACGAAGGAATTACTTAGTTAACAATTTGTAACAGGCAGCTAAAAGCATGCGCTCTGAACTACAGGTAACTGCTATACATACATACAATGCTTGCATACATTTATAGAGTACATATATATATATATATATATATATATATATACACTCTGCTTTTGTTGTATATCTTTTTGTTTTGCAATGCTTAAAAAATACAAAAACATAAGTACTGCGTATGTGAAAAAAATATATGTACAGCCAAAGGTAACTGGATCAGTGATCCTGTCATGTTGACACCAAGCAATGTTACGAAGATTACGATTGTTGGTTGAGTAATTTAAATATTTGTTATACTGTAATATATTCCCAAAGGACCACCAACAATGGCGAAGTGGTGTTAGCCATGAAACATTGGACTTGTGTTTTGTTGGATGGCAAAAACAGATTGTACACAAGAAATGCAGGAATTTGGCATAGCAAAGATCGCGCAGTTCCTGTGTTCTTGGAAGACTGTATGCAGCTGCTTGGAAACATCTCTTGCTCTAGTGTGTCTCTACTGGGCTACTGGGCATCCCAGGCCTTTTTGGAAAGTTGTATTTTTAATTAGAAATAATGGCAATGTGATGCTGTTTAATGCAGGGGAAGCAGCAGCTTGCCTGCAGCAGGCGAGCATTATTCTTTTTAAATGTCATGGGGTCGGAGTGACAGTACTGGTACAACAGAATGCTGTGAAACTATCCAGACACACAGACTCCGGCATTATTAAATCTTATTGCGATTGTCAGTGATACTAGCAAAGATGAACACATTTCTCAGGAGTGATAAAGGTATGTTGCTCCATTTACAATGTACTTACTCTAAAATGACCAATAAACCGTGAAACAATTTATTTACTGGCATTTACGCACTGGTCATTCGGTACAGTCAGAAGAAGCATCATAAGCAGGCAGTATGCAGAAAGAGGAGTGCATAGGATCTACAAAAGCATATTAATTGAGGCGAAATTACGCAAACTGATTGGGTTTTGTGCCTCTCTGCAAATTACACACATACAGGACATGCTAAAGCCTTTCACCACAGTGCAAGTCATCATGGGTATACAACTCCTCGTGCAACGAGTCTGTGTGGTGGGTACGTTTACTGCCTACTGACTATATTGGCACTGATCTCGCAGCTCTGCCCATGTGGCAGCACCAGTGTCACAGAGAGAATACCTGTGGGCAGTGAGCCATGGCTGTGTACGTTTTGCAATGGTATTAATGCTTCAAACAACAATACTGCTGTACCACATCAGAATAAGAATGAGAAAACAGTACTGGGACATCTGGATTAGCTGGGGACCTGTGTGACTACCACACAGCATCTATACAAGTCACGCACTACTTGCTGTTGTGTGATGCAGGGGGAGCCACAGGCAAGTGTTGGAGACCACCTTACTGTGTTTTGTAATAGTAGAAAGGGAACTCTGGGGAGTGGGCTACTGACTGGTAATCCCACTTTGACGGTGAACAGCACTTGCCTTTAACTTATGCTGTTTGGTTTGCCGCGGGACGGGGTAGTGAATTTCCTGATGCCTTACTGCTTAAAGAACATCTGACACTTCTAGGAGAACTTTGTCGAACAATATGATATTTGGAACGCAGTTTAGTTGGCATTTCACATTAGCTCTGTATTTTTTCTCTCTGTTATTTATTACTGAGGTCATATGCTTGAAAACAGGACCTTTGTCCATTAAGAGTTAGAAAGATTGATAGTTTTCTTCACTAATGAGGCACACGTATTTATCCATTTCTACTGTCCTTTCTTGCCACTTGAGTTGGTGTTCCATGGATACCTAATGTAGCCTCACACTTAAGTAAAGCTTAACAACCAGTAAATAAGGAGCTATGTTTAGCTCACAGTAGTGCATAGTATGATGTTCTGCTGTTAAATTTTATTTTTTGTGAGAACTGTAATAATTTCATCAGTTGGAGTTTAACAAGTTTTATATAGACGGACTCTCTGAACTGACTCGGCCTATTCCAAAGTTGATTATTACCAAATGTTTGTTCTATGGTCTATAAACTGCCACTAGGCGGTATATGGTGAGCTTTTCACCTGGGATAAACTTTCTTTTTCTGCTTATCGCATTAGACCATACGTATGCTGCAATAGCTACAAGCTGATACTATTTCTAACTAGTTGTATATTGATAAGATATACGGTTGCCCCCCATGAGGTAACACAGGATGTCAAATACTGTATCCTATCATTACATGATGTCTACGATGATTATTCCTATATTTGTAACCGAGAGGGATTTTCATTTACAATGTATTGCACATTGCAACCTAATAAAAATAAAGTATAAAAAAAAAAGTTAGAAACAGAAACGTAGACAGTGAAGGTAGAAAAAGACTATTGGTTTAGCTAGTCTGCCTGTAAACCCTAACAAACTGGGGACTTGCTGTCCATACAGACTTTGTCCGCTCATGTTGTTTATTTTCCACCTGAGGTCATAATACTGTGCTTGTGACATATAGAATAATGCATGAAGAAGTGTGGCTTATGGGGATTTTATACCCTTGAGAAAGTTGATGCACTATAAACCCTGAGGAAGAAGGTTTATATATGGGCATCCACGAAGGGCATAAATCTCTCCAGAACCACTTTTCCTTGTTTTATTTTTATACTTACTGGTTTTCGTGTTTTTTGGTTCAGATTTTTTTTTTGCCGCTTTGCGAGGGTAACTGTTACCGCTGATGACAAGCTTGTCTTGCGCTGAGTGACTGATTGTTATTGTGCAGCGCAAGGACAGCTTGTTCGGCTATTTTTCTGGTGATGCTGCGGTAATGTTCTGCCCGTGGTTTACGGAGCTTCGTAAACCACATATGTGGCTTATGGAGCTGTTGGACACTTGCTGGCAGTGGTTTATAACCACTAACCAATAAATATATCAAAGTTATTCCCATGACAACAGATCGTGGCATCGCAACAGATGATTATGACTTCAAGTGGGGAATATGCTGTAGAGACAGACAAACTCTACAGGAGAAAGACTCTTTTTTGTGTTAATTACCTCAGTAATGATTAAGGGGAGGAGAAATTTATAGAAGAAATATGAAATATAAGTTGGATTGCAGCTAAATATTATGTTTTCCAACATTTTTCCAGAGGTGTCGGTATCTCTGTAAATCTATGCCCAGTATCTGTGATGATGTATTGCTGAATAAGTTAACTGAAAGGCCATGTTTGAGTGGTATGGTTCAAGTGACGCAGTTGATGGGGCTGGCTAGGTATCAATCCTTCCCACTTCGAAAGAAACATCCCCGTGGAATTCACATCTCCACAGTCAACTACTGTGGAACATAGTATGTTTTTCCCTTCCCTTCTGTTGGGCCTGACTCGTTAAGGCCCCAGACTGGGAATCAAACCACCTACCCAGAGTCCCAAAGGAACCAGCTCAAATTCCACAAAAACATTTGTTTTACGGCAACTGTAGTCTCCAAGGGTTGTATAAGCATGGAATAAAACACGGCACCATCTAGATGTGACAGCAGCAAATGACATGAGTCCTGTTGTGTTGAGGAATGGTAACATCAGAGCCGCCTAGTTGTGAAAATTTGACAGCAGTGAAAAATCAAAAACAGTCAAACCATTTACAGGGTCAACTCCCTAGACCAATTTTGTCCCCTTTAAACTCATGTGGAAGGGCTGATAGTGTCTTAAACACAGAATTTTACTCCTGTGTTTAAGCCTTCTCAGTGAGGTCTTACTGTTTGAAACAGAGTCTATATTTGCGCAATAGCGCTATAGCACGTTATTACTGGTATTGTTCACATGTCAGGAACGCGATCAATAGAAGTGAACGGGGGGGCCTGTGGTTTTGTGTTACCACACCAATATGGCACTCCATATTATTTTTTTAAAAAAGAGGACCTCATTAAAGTCTTAAAATCAATTTGGAGTGGCACTATCAACCCCAACGTGAAGTTTAGAAGGGCTGCCTGTTGGCATTGGCAAGGTCTCTTAAATATTATTCATGATTCTTTCCATTTTCCTTCTTGATGCCCCACTCCTTCAGGCCTTCTATGGTCACCTGTCGCTGCCTACTGTCGAGCTCACTGGCTACTATCGGTGCCACCTTCAGACTCCCCAAGTCTAGCGCTACCTAGGTGGGGGGGGCCCGGTACCAACAGGGAGAACATGAGGAAAGCAGAACAGGCAAGTAGCAGGCACTAGGGTGGGTTCTGAGAGCCATCACCTGGTAGATCACAGGTTCTTATTCCCCTGTTCTTGGCAGGTCCTGCCCCACTCTCTATATACACACACACACACACACACACACACACACATGCACACATGCACCACAACAACCTGGGGGGAGATGTTTGGCAGCATAAGGTCACCCATGCTGCCAGTGATGTCTAACAAACCACCCCCATGAGGAGCTGTCATGGCAATGCATCACAACCCCTCCCCTGGGAGGAGAGCACCGTAAATCATCCCTGCCATTCTTCACTCCAGATATCCCAGCTCGAGGTACAAACCTGGGTCCCAGTGTGCCAGAGTGGCCACCCACCACTCTGGCACCATCGAGCTAGCTGGCAGTGTCTCTTTACAAAGAAATCACCATTACTTGGCAGATTCCAGTGTGCTTTTTTTTTTATCGCCGATTTGCGTGCCTCTGCAGCGCTCCAGCGAGGGCATCAACCGCCCGGCCCCACTGACCTGGAGGACAGCAGGCTCACTCATATCGAGGTCCAAGCAGTTGCGTCACCGGATGCCCCGACGCGATTCCATGACAGGCTCTCCAGGTCGGCGGGTGCGCGCCACTGCTGCTCGTCGCGCCTCAGCCCTTTTTCCACCTTGATTTTTTGTGCCTCGAGCCGGCAGTGCAATGATGCCGCTGCGCTTACGCCAGCGTCTTGCCGAACTCGGCCCATGCTAGCGCCCGCGTGCTTTCCCCAGTCTTCACCAGGGGCAGCTCAAGCGGCGCCAACCCCACAAGCCCACCCCAAAGGAAGGAGAGCAGTCCTAGGATGCTCAACCAACCTCTTCCCTACCAGCCCCTGGCGGCTCCCGGTCTCCTTCGAACCCGGGTCACCGCGTGTGCGTGGGCATCCAGCGCTCAACCTCAGCACCACTGGGCCGGCCTCCCAGTGTGCTTTTGACTTTTCATTACTAGCAATAACTAGAGGGTGTTAATGTTACCGTTCCTCAACACATTAGCAGAAAGAGGCTTTGTAAGTGATGGGCTGAGAGCAACACTCTGCCCTTCAGCAATCCTACCCTATGAGTGTAGGTTTCTTTCCCCTTATTCTGTTCTCTTTTCTGTAATCACGTTACACTCTCATGTCATAGTGAGTTGATGGAGGCCCACTTTTTATTTACCTCTGTTGCTATGACGCACTCATTCCGCTCCTCTGCTATCACACACACAGACTGGTACATGGAATCCCTCGGAGAACATATTGTCGATATTCTACACTCTGGCTTTCCATTGCTGCGGGAGGAAGAGGACACGCTGAGGTTAATTATGAAAACAATGGCTAACCAATACCTTTGTATCATCTTTAAAGGTGATAGGATACTATTAAAAATGTTCTCATTCCTTTTCTTTCTCCAGAGTGGCTCTTCTTCGCCTGGGACCTCCCAGCCCCTTCTAGCTTTCTCTGTGTCACTTACCCCCACCTCTTACCACACAGCCACCTCTCTGTGTTGGGGCTGTTGGGGGGGGCAGGTGATCTACCCCTGCAGGGCAGCCAAGTTTTGGGTGGTGGAGTGGGCAGTAGGTTCTGTGGGGACCAGTCGTGCCAGTGTCATGCTGCTGCACTCTCCGAGGTTTTTCCATTTTCCTCCCAGCCCTCGGGACACCGAATGGATAGGTCAGTGGAGTGCATGCCCATACAAAGCATGCACTGTGTGCCAGAGCCTTCAGTCCCCCCCCCCCCAGTCCCAACTCAACGCCGGCTGTAATCACTCAACTGGTAGTACAGCAGTGGGTACTGCACCCTCCCATCCCCGAGAAGGAAAGAGCTCTTTAGGACCCATTATCCTACTTCCCCTTGGCCAGCCCCACAATGTCCCAGGCTCACTTTGAACCTGAGTCTCCAGGGTTACAAGCAGCATCCCCGCCACTACAACGACCAGTAGGTCACAGTAAATCTTTTGAAGTGCCTTAAAGCGATTTTTCTCTGTCTTGAAAAATTTTCTAAAATATAACATCAGTACACAATTCATTTTATATTTCATACATTTTTTCCATGTTGAAAGGTATTGTCTTTTCTGTGTAATTTAATTTATTGTATGTCTTAACTATTATAAAATCTCAATAAACTATGTGTTAAAAATATATATTTCATTACTTTTTCCATATTCATTTTCCACCATTCTTTTTTTTTTCCTGTGGTTTTTACCCTGTTTTCTCCTCTGTTCCCTGGGGCTCCAGCACATGGGTGTTGGGCTGCGTGGAGGCACACGTAAGCCCCACGATGCCAGCTCAGACCCTTCGACTCCTCCCCGTGGCTATCACCACAGCTCCCTCAGGTCAGTGCTGCCATCCATCCATCCTCCACTGGGTGGTGACCAATGGCCGGGGAGCCTCCAGTCCCTCAGCTCAATCTTGCTCCTCACCCTCCCTCCCCCACGGCCAACCTCTGACAACCCAGGTTCATTCCTGGAACCCGGATCGCCGGCACAGTGTGAGGTATGTGATCCAGCGCCTCCACCCTCAGCACTACTGGGCAGGCAATTGTCCACAATTCTTAATTACGGAGAATAAAAACAAGATCTTTGTCCCCCAGACGTAATCTGCTCCCCTTGCATTTCTCTCCTTTGAAGTCACAGTTCTCTGTTTGTGTCATCACAATTATTTATGATGTCACAAACAATATATTTTGGTTTTTACCTTTTTGTTTTCGCCCCCTTTGCTCAGCCAACTGCCATCCTTTTCGACTCCACCCCAGCCCCATCAACCACCATATCTGGGACTTAGCCACCTACCTCTAGTGCCCCACAGTTTACTCCTTCCTTCCTTCCATGGCGGGGCCTTCGGGGTTCCCCAAGCCTCTCAGGAGTTTAGCCTGCATGGAGGAAGGGTGCCCAGTAGGCAATGTGGGGCCTGCGGAGGGTCACCACATCATCCTGCTTGGCCCTGAGTGGCATTTTCCCCATGTTCTGTTTCCTCAAACCCCTGGACATCTCATGGGCTAAGGACAGCAAGTGACGTGAACATCCTAACAGCACCTGTGGTCACCCAGGAGATGGTGGCGTAATGGAGCTTGCAAACATCCCTCCCCAGAGGAGAAGAGTGTCCCACTCCTCCTCCACCTGCTGGCCCTCTGACGAGCCTGGCTTGGGGCACAAACCTGGGGCATCGGTGTCGCAAGCAGTACCTGTACTACTGCACCATTGTGCCATTTTTTACTTCATGATTTTTGTAACTTTCATGAAGTTTTCAAATACAATACAGCTTGTACAAATATAGTGGAATATATGCGATATACAAATACACAGACAACACTTGTAAAAAAGCAATAAAGGAAGTTTCATTGGCTGAGAGAAGTCACCTAATTGTGCATTAAGTCTTTATAAACGCACGGTGAGGTGCCGAATCTCATTTTGTTCTCCCCAAAACTTACTTACAGCCATGTTATAAGTGTAATAAGCCCCACTAGGGTGTGCATCATGGGATTTTAATGCACTTCCCAGGGGCTTAGAGACACCCGGCCTGCGACCTTGTGCCTTACTCCACCCCTGGGGTGTGCACTAAAATCCTATAATACACACCTTGTCGTAGCTTACTACTTACATATAACAGTCCTATACTATTAATGAACAGCATTAATACAAGCAGGTATTCTATTAAACATATCTATCAATCACTGATATTCTTATAATATATAAAAGTTATTAATCTGAAAGATTCAAACCATCATTCAAATTCTACCAAAGTCTCATTTAAAAGGATGTTCTTATTATGGTAGAAGTCATGGGTCGGATTTTGAAACAGAGATTTTTGCCGCAAACCCTGGGTACACTAAAGATATGACGCGCTGGACTCGCAGCGTGAAAATGGAATTCTCTACCCCACTAGACCTCTTTTCTGTGGCCAGGCATGTGCCAATGCTGGAGCTTCCCACAAGCAGCTTGCAGCCATTCTTTGCCACAAGCGGCCATAAAGGAGGCCCAAGTGTCGCAGCCGCGGCCGACATTATAAAATCGAGTGCAGTTGTAGCATTTGGACTTGTCACGGCTGCGGCTATGTAGGGGAGTCACAAAGTCGTATCGGATGAGGCCCTGAGCAACCTTCTAAAAGCTGGCCCCACGTGTCTACTGATCGTGCATATGATACGTTAATGTCAATTTCGATTCGCATCATAACTGAGTACCATGCCCACCTGGAGAGTCGTTATTAAAAACCGGAACTGGATTGTTCTGCAAGTCTTTAACTTGCCTAGGGCAACATAACCAAGACCCTCATTGTAAGCCAGGTTGCCCATATACTGAAGCCACTCTAAGAATTTTGGGACTAAAAGGGGTTTTCCACTTGGCTAATATCAATCTCTTCAAACATAATCGCGCTGCCCGTAGCAACAGTTGACACTGTCCAGGTATACTGTAACTGCAATTGATGAGATATTCCTGAATTGATACAGTATTCCTTTTATTTGTCATTACTGGGTTCATTTACATGGAAACCAGATCCTCCCAATGGATCCTCTCCTCCTCCTCTGAGGAGGGAGAGCTGCTCATCCCATGGTGCTGCTCCCACCTGTAGTACTGCGAGTGGCTGAGCAGCCATCAGAATGCAGCAAGAGGGGGATGCAGTGAAGTGTCTGGGTGGTGCACACTCCTGCTGAGACCTAGGCCCCCATGCTGGTGACCCCAAGGGGAAAAGAATCTTGGGTGAAACATAAGGGGTTAATTCCCTCTATCCGGGCTCTGTGACCGGCTGATATATCTAGCCTGAGGGAGTATACCCACCACACTGGGTGGAGAATTCAAATAAAAAAAGAATTGTGTCTTAGTATGATGTTTTTTTTCATAGTTTTCTCAAAAGTGACAAAAATCCCATGAAACATAGAGATATAAGGCCAGTCCAGTCCCACAGAGGTGGCGCTACCACTTGCTACACTTGTGGTATGCATCCGGCAAGGAACGTGCCCCATTGGGGGCTGGCCAGGGGAAGATGATTAAGCATCCCAAGGGCTGTTCTCCCTCTGTGGGGAGTGTTGCTCCTGATGTGTGACTGCCGACTGGTGGAGACACAGTAAGGAGCACCAGCAGGGGAGGGGTTGCTGCTGAACATCTGTTACACATGCGTGCCAACACACACATGCATGGCCACATCATTGTATGCTGGTACCCCAGGGAGAGAACCAGGAGGAGGAGGAGAACAAAAATGCCAGCTGTCAAAGTCGACGCCCCCTGCAGGCGCTCACTTGACCAATATGACTGACCACCAACCACCATTCTGTGGTCCTGGGTAAATGGTAGATAATCTGTATTGTAAAAAGGTAAGAGAAATACTGTATTGCGATTGGTGGAATCCAGTCACATGACCGTGCTGGTATGCACAGGTCAGAAATGCTTAACTTTCTGAACCTCATTACTTGGTCCTAAAATAAAATCAGGGAAGCCATAATCGCAATAAGGCATTCCAGGGTGTGCTTAACTGTGGGATAATGGAACTTCTCGAGTGCATAAAGCCCTTGGCTTTGCCTTGGGCTTCACTTCCCAAAGTGTGCCGGTATCCCACAGTAATGCACACCCTGTCATGCCGCACCGCTTAAATATCATGAGAAGGTCGGTGATGGGGGAAGAGGGCTGCAGCTAGAAGAGACCAGACAAGAGAAACATCTCTGCGGAAAAAAAAATAAGGCGGAGATATTGACAATTGTTTCTTATTGCCTTTGACTGAAAGTCTCATATCAGAATTAGAAATATACTTAGGGATGTCAAGATATCAAGTTTTGAGTATTGGGATATTTGTGTAAAAAATATCAAGATTATCACAATAATCTGCAGCACTTCTAATTTTGAGAAAAACTGTAAACATCTGATTGGGGTAACATGGATGAGTCAGGGATCTGTCACACACAGAGAGGGACACACTGCTGGTGCAGCAGAGATAAGAAAATCAAGGGCCCAATGTTCAAAACTTTGCTTGGGGGCAAAATTAGCCCACAGCCAACAGCATGCAATATTCAAAAGAATAGCCCCGGGGCAAAAACTGTTGAATATAGCGGGCAAACGAAGGTGGGCAAACATGGCAGTGTGTGTAGTGCAAAGACAGCCCTGCAAAGAAGACAGCTCTGAACATAGCAACCGGGCAGTGCAAACAGCAACAGCAGCCCAGTGCACACAGAGGTGGAGTCAGGTAAAGGTGAACTACATGGCCACAGTGGGTGCTAGCAAGGAAGTGGTGCATAACAACTGCAAATAACAGTGCAGGCAAGATACTATAGAACTGCACTAAGGTCCAGACAGGTTTGCCCAGGGCAAACGCATTTGCCTGGGGCAAAAGTTTACCATATTCAAAATGGATATGCAAATGAGCCTACTTAGGCATGCTGAGGGCAAACAGCCACATTAGCATGTCATTACGGCCTGATTTGTATGCATTTCCATGTGTAGATTGCCTGGGCTATTTCAGGGTGCACACAGCACCACCTGTATGTCAGACTGGATCAGCAGGTCGGTAGCTGCAGGTTAAGTTTGTACACAGCAGCACAGACTATTTTGCCCCAGGGGACTAGTACCATTGGCACGGGTGGGTGTGCTGCATGCCATAGACATATAGATGTTCCTGCTACAGTGTGCATTGTATGCTACAGTACCATATGCAGCCAGTATTGTGGGGGACACATCAGTGCAGACCATGTAACAGGTAATATTGAATGCTGCTGATCACACGTAGACAGGCCCAGCTGGCAGGTGTGTACCACCAGTGAACAACACAGTCATACTGTCCTGTGGCTCACAAATGCTGTGCCAATGGCATGGGATTCTCACAGTGCCACACACATGGCTGGCTGTGTGTGACAGAGTGCATGTGCAGGTGTGCAGTATGTGCACAGGGGGGGGGGGGGCAGACACATACCATCATACAGGCCCACTGATGGCAGGGGCATTCCCATCACTGGACCATATGCACTGTGTGGATGATCCCAGCCGTATGGCACCACCTACTATGTGGTGCATTCCGAGCACCTGTACACCCGCCCCTCACCACCCTCCCTCCCCTCAGTGCTGCATGTGTGTGCTGTATTGTGGTGGTGTACCCCCATGGAGGGATCTGGGTGTGTGGTGTGCTGCATGTACCTACCGACAGGGTGTCCACTGGGTACTAGGCCACCCTCAACTGCCTGGCAGGGTTGCGACTAGTGTCAGATGACAGTGTCGTGGGCACTGCTAGGGTACCCTGCTAGGACTTGTTGCCGGTACCATCAGTTTGTAGCATATCACCTCCTTGGCATATGGTGTGGCCCAGGGTGGCCTTCCACCCTCTTCTTCTGCCTAGTAACTGCAGTCATCAGGTGCACCATGATGCTGTTGTTGCATACATCCCTGTTGCCTGTTGCTGCTGTGTCCAACCCCCCATCTTTGTTTTGCCCTGAGTAAAGACTACCTTTTTCTGGGCAGTAACTTGCGCCATGCTAAGTGTCATGCAAATGCACTTTGCATGGCGCTAACACTCTGAATATAGCATTGCACCTGTATTCATGCACATGCCCCCTCTCTTTACCCGGTGCACACATTATCGCTTTGTGCAGTGCCATTCCAGTTTGCCCATCCTATTTGGTCTTTTGAATATAGGGGACCCATGCAAACGGGGCGCAATCCCGGTGCAAATGGTTTGCGCCCATCGCAAAGTTTTGAATATCTGGCCCCAAGTTGGTTATCATGGTATATCGCCATATTAATGTTTTACAACAATAAATTACCACCAGTGGGAATTATTGTAATATAGTGTTGTATCACATTATTGTGACATTCCAAACCATGGTTAGAAATCTTGCACATTTTTAAAAAAATGTTTATCGTTTTAAAGCAGCAGTGCAATTAATGGGGCATATCAGGATCTGTTGGGATTGCACTGTGATCTGGCCCCCTTCGTTACCATCAGTGGAAAGATAACATTTTTAAAAACTTGCTGCTACAGTAAATACATAGAATTTAAGATTTGAATTATCTTTCTTTGGGCTCTATGAATCGTCAGTCTTTCGACCCTGTGACGTACAGCCCACTCATGCATGCTCCAGCTATACAGCTATTAAGAGAATGTACGAGCTGGTTGGACATCTCAGGGTCAAAGGTTGGCACATTCTTTATAACCCGCAATGCAAGGTAATTAAAACCTTAAATTTAACATATTTACTAGATGGGCTGGTGTCACAGTAGTAGCACCGCTGCTTCGATACCAGTGACCCAGGGTCAGGCGCCAGCTTGGATCGCTGGTGGGCGGGGGATGGATGGACTGAGCATCCCTAAATCATCCTTCTAGATGCTGTTGCTCGCTGACATACTGCTCCCTAGGTAACCACAGGTGGCGGTGCCGCTGAACACTGCCCAGCCAGTCCGGTAGGAGAGATGGCATTAATGTCAGTACATCTGGTGTGCTAGCATCTTGTGATGTCACAGCATGTATGCTCAAGAGTAGCTTACTGCTGGTGTAAATGGAAAAACGGATGGCAGCTTGATGGAGAAATAACACTCTGCTCACCCACCACAGCCAAAGAGGGTCCAGCTTGCTTTGGGCATCTCCATTCCCCCAGCCATGGGATTCCCAGCACTTGCAGGTCACATATGAAGGGATGCCCCCACCGCCACAGCGCTAAAGATAGTGGAGCCCTACCTCAGGGGGTGAATTGGAGGAGGTGTCAGACTGCTGGTGATGGTCCATAGAAAATGGCATGCTTGGGAGGGACTTTATTTCCATGAAAATGGGATATATTATCAGTGTCAGTGGCTCAGCAAGTTAAACACTCGCCTCTGAGGCTGGAAGATCAGAAGGCTGTGGGTTCTATCCCCACACCAGGCACTTGGGTTAAATCCCAATACTGACACTGTAGTGCAGCATGAAGGGGGTGCTGCACTCCTGAGGTACCGTCTTTCAGATGATATGTTAAACCGAGGTCCCATCTGCCTGTTCTGGTGGTAGTTCAGGTGGATGTTAAAGATCCCAGGGCACTTCTCGAAAAGAGTAGGGGAATTTTCCCGGTGTCCTGGCCAAATTTCCCCCATTCACCAAAAAATATCACCAACAGCTTAAAATCTGGTTCAGTTTCAGCTGGCATCTATCTGTATCCTCCTCCCCTGGGACGAGGCTGAAAATAAGCAAAAAATTGTCTAGTCCTCCTTCACGGTCAACAAAAACTAAATAAATAAAAATTGGTAGTGCCAGAATAAGTTCCAGAAGCATTGACCCCTGGAGTATAAAGTATGTAGGAAAACATTTTTTAACATATTTACTCTACTGACAAATTTTTACGACTAGCAACTTTCAGTTCATCACAACTAATGGGGCTGGGTTGCAAACATGACCTCAACAGGTCTGGACATGGCTTCATCCTTTGCCAATAGTTCATGTTATGATAAAAATGTTATATGTGCAAAGTATACTGTTGTATTTCAGCTATAAGGCATGACAGGGTTGTGAGAAAATGTTATGCCTCAGGAAGTGAGGCATGAGGCAACACCCAGTGCCTTACACACCCAAAAAGTGCCATCATTTAGCAATAATACACAACAAGGTGTGCAATATCATGTGATATCATCCTGCCTCAGGTGCTTTGCGAGGCATGATGACATAGGTCAAGTGACTTCAACCACCTGAGGAGGGATGCTATCCCATCGCACACCCTGGAATGCATTTGATTTTGTTGACTGATACTATGTCCAATTTACAGTCCGGGATTATGTACTGAGAGATCATCCCAGCTAAATGTGGTCTCAGCCAATCCGATTTGAGGATTCTGACCATCCTTTTAATAATCTGCTTTAGAGTGCCCCTTTTTTCCTATCTTATAAAATGGGCATGAAAAATCCTGCCACCTGATTGGCTGACACTGCCTGGCATCTATACATTTACCTTGGCCTAATGCATGAAAAAGTTCCTGTGGGATTTGAAATTTGGATGACTAACATACAGTATTCTTGACCTATTTCACTTATCCCTGATTGCCATCACAAACATGGCCGCCATCTTTACTCTTACTGAAACCCTTCAACAAGGCCCTAAAAAGTAAAATTCCCTTAAATTACAATAAATAAATAAATAAACAAACATTCTTTCCTCTCATGAGCCCCTGCTTACACACGTAAATAAAAAAAACGTGAAGTACTATCTGTAGATTCAATTCCTAGTGTTTCTTTGGTGACCATGAAAAATTCCCCTCCTATCCTTACAAGCTTGCCAGGGCAATGTCTACTCTTAACTCTGCCACAGATGAAACAGAGACCATGGCTCCATACAGGGCCTTTGGTTGTATGTGAGGGGGGTGAACATTCTGCCAGAGGAATTCTGCAGAAGTTTGAATTCCTGTATTCCATACCAAACATTCTGTCTACTGAATGTGTAGAAAGACAGATGATTGACAGGTGGGGGTGGGACTACATTTTACTACTTACTTTTAACTGAATAAAATGCCTGTTTTTACTACAAAAAGAAGTTGGCTTTTTTAATTTCAATTTTTTTCTCAGTTTTCACAATTTTAAGTCCAATAAGACGCTCCTGCCCTTCCAGGGGTTATAAGGCCCTCTGCCTGTGGCATCGAGTCTCACTTTGTCCCTGGACAGGCAGTCATCTCAGTCAAACCCACACCCTGTCATGTTGTGTTGCTTGCTTGTGAGATGTCCCTCTGACCCCATTTTTAATAACAGTATATCATTTTATAAAGATCTGAAATAATTAAGGGGAGCTCCATTAAATATGGCCAACCCAAGGTTATATCAGTATTCTCAGCTGCATTTGATCACCCTTTGTTTCACATCCCTTTACATGTCAATAAGATGTGATACCGTTGCAACAGAAACTGCTCCCAGATTTTGTGGGACTATATAGGGACAGCAGAACCAGATCAGTCCATAAAACTTTAAATTATAAAACTGGCAAGACAGACCACGACCTGACTGGTCAGATAAGATCATAAGATAGTGGTTTATCTCAGAACAACAGCACAGGTCTGGAATACTTAAAATGTTCTAGCTGGCTCTGTGGCACTGAGCAGTGGGTCTCACTCTGACCCATGTTCGCGCCCGCCCCGAGCTCGAGACGTCAGGATTGGAAACCAGCAGGGGAGGCTCCAGAGCCTCTCGTGGATGCTCTCCTTCAAGGAGAAAGGCTGTCACATAGATCTCTCGCAGCTCCTGGTGGTGGCTTGTGGTGGTGCTGATGATGGCATGGGTGACCACATGTCGTCAGGCATTCCCTCCCCAGGCCAGCTGTCAGCACATGCAGCCAATGGTGGGGCGGGGCTGGGACCAAGGAAAAGCAGAAAAATGGCTGCCACGGCCCTGTGCGACTGCCTCAGGTTGGCTCCCCTACGCTGCCCAGGTCACGCAGCCTGGACTGTTCCTGCCATTCCTGCTGATGTCCCCGGTTAAACCCCCCCAGTGGAGACCAGTTGGAATCAGCTGGTGTGCTTGATGGGTCAGAACTACGGGTCTGATGGGCAATAAGTGGTGAAAGCTGACGCTGCTTGGGCGGACGGGGAGAAGGTCCAGCATGAGAGCTTGAAAGGGTGGGATCATGGCAGTCGTGGGAAAAAAAAATGGTCTAAATCTCCTCACTCAATTTTAAAATAAAAATCAGAGGAACCATTTTATAATCACAACTCCAGTGTGTGCGTAATTGTGGATAACCACAATCCATGCATGCGTAAGGCACTCCGCTTCACTCTGTGCCTTACTTCCCAAGGTGTGCCATTATCCCACAATAACACACACCCTGTCATGCCTTATTGCTTAATTGTTCACTTATGCATTCTAATCCAGTTATACGGTGCCTCACGTCACTTTGTGTTCATTATATTAGTGCTGAAATTGTGAGGCCTGGAATAAACCCTGATGACCCAGGTGTTCCATACGTTCTGGGAACATTGTTGCATGTGAGCTCATCTTAGTTACAAGCACAGAGTTGTCAAGGCAATTTTCCAGTATCCCAGAATAGTTTTTTTAAAACATGATATTCCAACACAATTCAGCTTATATTTCAGTGACTTTTTCTATTGACCTCCACTCATTCTTTATAGTGCAGTGTCAATGGCTCAGTAGGTAGCACCCTTGCCTCTGTGGCTGGAAGATCGGAAGGTTGTGGGTTCTAGCCCCATATAAGATACTTGGGGTAATAGCCATAACTGACACTGCAAGGGGGTGCTTTACTGCTGAAGTGACATCCTTCAGCGGAGATGTGAGCTAAGGTCCCTTCTGTCCATTTCTGGTAACTGTCAATGTGGAAGTTGAAGAGTCCATGGCTGGTCTGCCTGATGGCCCAGTGCGTAGGACTGTGCACACCCATGGTGGTGATGCAGGCTTAGAAACGACCCTGGGAAGTCTGTTCACTGACCTCAAGGACGGGGGAGGTGCTGCTGCGCAGCACCACTCCCAGCTGAGGAGGGATGGTTTTGTGTTTCACTGCTCTAGCGATCCCTGCAGTGGGCCAGGGAGTTCGCCTCTCCTGCAGAGGTACGCTAGAGTGTATGCACAGTCTGATGGACTACGGTCCGACTTTGGAGAGGTGGGCGGGGTCAGGGGAGCAGAACAGAAAATGGCACCCACCAGCAGGATGAAACTTCTGTCTGTCTCAGACCGCACACCACCGACTGGGCCCTGGCTCTGACATATCTAGATAAGGACATCAGGGATAGTGAGGGTGGACTTCCTTCCCCTGGCCCTGCCATGGGTGGTAATCTGTGGGGGACCGACTGAGCCAGGTAAGCCCCAAAGATGGTGGGTGATGGGAAAGGGAACATTGTTTAACCAGGAGTAGCACACTAAGCTGAAGCTTGTTTCCAGATGCGACCTGGGAGCACAAGGAAGTTAAGTGACTTGCTCAGGATCACACAGTATGCACCTTGGCGGCTGTGGGATTCAAACCCAGGTCTCCTGATCTGCAGCTCAGAGCCTTAACCCACTGTGCTATACTGCCTCCTTGGTGGGGGGGGGGGGCAGGCGGGCAGGAAGCAGAAGAGGCCGCTGGTAACACAGGCATGAATACTTGGTGAAAAAAATGATCCCATGGCATTTAGCTAAGAAATGTAAAAGAGTTTCCCTGGTGTCATGGCCAACATTACTCTTATCAGTAAAACAGGTCCACGTAATCCACCCCCCAGGACACACCTGGAAACAAGCTGCCACAGCCTAGTGTGCCTTTCCTAGTCATAAAGTACAAATAAATACATTTATTACTGAGGATATTTGCATGGAAACAGGATCTTTGTCTACCAGACTTCATCTCATTCAAGCCTCCTGCTTCTCTCCTCCTGACATCACAGTTCTCCACCTGTGACATCACAGTCTGTTACTGTGGGATTGATTGTGATCTCACAAGCACAGGGTTGCAACCTCAGCACAGCCGGATGAGATTAAGTCTGAGAATTAGGGGATATGCCATGGGCTGGTTAAAAATATCAGAATTTGTTTTACCGGCACGTTTTGATCTTGGTAACTTCAAAAGTGGCAGGGCCACGAGTGAGTTCCATAGAGGTCAAACTCTGCAGATAAAAATAGATGTGATATGTTTAGCCATCCAACAGCATATGACACTTAAGGAATTTGCCTTTGCTCCTGGAGTGGAGAAAAAAAAAACATCATAAAATTCCCAGAGTGAAAAGAAATTATTTATTTTCCTTAAAGAGGACATACCCCAAACGTATATAACAGCTGGTTAATCAGCCTATATGATAATGGATTCTGTATAACCTGATCTACTTAAAGATAATAGGAAACAGTTTTTATATCTCTTGATACCCTCATGTTGCCCTCTTGGTGTGTATCCAATATTCTGATATATTTTTTACCCTTTTTTGTTGATATAACAATCTATTGTTGTTGCCTTTGTAATGGCCTGAATCCTTCTCTTTCCAGCACTTGCTGTTTTCTCTTTTCATATGTACTGCCTGAACATTCTGTGACACCAGTAAAACCAGTCCAGGCCATTCCGAGGAACAGCACGGAGTGATGTAACAGAGGTCATGGAATGTCATAGAAACATATAAAGAAAGAGCAGTAGCTGCGGAGGAGAGTGGAACTCCATGTAGCTCCATGGGCGCCCTGAAGCGTGAATATTTATTTATCAAGAATTGGTGGATGCATATCAAAATATGTAACTGCCATGAAAAGGAAGATGGGAGGGTAGATAACTATGTTAAAATCATTTCCTATCACCTTTAAATATATATAAGTGTATCCAGCTGTTATTTTAAATAAAGCCGAGTTTAGATGAAAGAGAAATAATTTATTTTCATTCCAGGTGCAAAATCAGTAGGGGATATACAATAGGCTGACTCCAAATATGCATTTTTTTCATTATGCATGAGAGGGTGGGACCATAACTCACAAATGGTGGAGCCACATGTAAGTTAAGAATGTCCTGCTCCCTCACAAGTGATCAAGAACTGTGTATTTTAAGTCACACCAATACGTATTCAATTCACAGTGTATAAATCAGTTGCTTATATGAATATTTAATTGTTTCTCTTTGATTTCAGCTGCTGGCTTCAGTGTGCTGCACATGGCTATTGTGATGTTATCAGCATTGTGAAAAGCTGCTCTCTGATTGGTTCGGTATGCATTGTGATGTACCCAGCAGCACAAGATATCATCTGTGACATACCTAACTCACAAGATGACATGAGATCTTGTGAGTTGGGTATGAGATATAGAGAATACTGGATGGGCAACTATGCAGAACCAGTGTGTTCTACCACAGTGGGGTTCTGATTCCCTTTGACCTCAACAGCGAAGCTTGAGAGGTCCATGGGAATCAGAACCCTGAGGTGGGGTACAATCACATTCCATGACCTTTGAACTGTGGTACAACAGCATTTTGAAAAGAATAGATTACTATACAGAACAATGCTCCACTATACACTGTATCTCTGTCTTGTTATTTTTACCACCGCTTGATTCTCACAGTCGCTGGATAAAAAAGATCCTATTTGCATGCAAATGTCCCTAACCAATAAAGAATGAGGGTGACGCACAAGGAAATGAATGAAGCACAAATCTGGTGACATCCAGCAGACCAGACCTGGGTTTGAATCCCACAGCTTCCACTTGCATACTGTGTGACCCTGAGCAAGTCACTTAACCTCCTTGTGCTCCCAGGTTGCTCCTGTAAAAAAGCTTCCAGCTTAGTGTGCTATACCTGGTTAAACAACTAAATAAATAAAAATAAAAATAAATAAAAAGCACAAGCTGAATCATGCCTGAAATGTCAACTTAAAAAAGCTTTCCTGGATATTAGAAAATAATGTTGTACACAGGGTGTTCCTATGGCTCTCGGAATATGAAGAAAACAGGTGGAAGGTCATATTTCATGTATACTAAAAAAACAAAGAACATCAGCACAGAAGCACTGAGGCAAGGGTTACCCAACAAAGGTACGAGCAACAAAGCCAGGCTTCAAAGACATACAAAATTCTCTGTGCTTTGAGGCCCACCGTGACCCAAACCTGTAAGACCATATAAGGGTTGGTTTGTTTCCCCCTGATTAAGATAACAGAAGATACACACTGATGAGTCCTGAGAAGGCCAAAACCTGTGTCTGTGTCTTCTGTTCTCAGCCTTTACTGACTGTGTGAGAGGCTCCGACTCCATGCACATCTGCTTAAAGCAGAACTGGTTTAAATTTCATGGTGATTAGCATATACATCCCATGATGCCTTGCATTATTGGGGTATATGTGATTTTGTATTTCTCTTAATCTTGGCTTTGTTGCCAGTTTTCTTTTTTGGGTATAAGCTTGCCTCAGGGCTTTTATGCTGAGCTTCTTTGGGTTTTTTAGCATGCTTTCTTATTCTGGGCCCACCCTGACCCAAATCTGTAAGACCACAAAAGGTTTGTTTTGCTTTACCTTGAACTGAGGTAAGATGAGGCACTCTAATGAGTCCTGAAAAGGATGAACATGTATTTGTGACTTCTGTTCTCAGTTTTTGCAGGTTTATGTGAGTGTACCTGGCACTATGCACTCCTATGTAAAGCAGAATTGACCATCAACCTCATGGTGATTTGTATATGCATCCCACAATGCTTTGCATTATTGAGGCATGTGTAATTTCATATTTAATGCAGCTCTTCTTTAATTATTTTAAATCTAAAAAAAAATTAAAGCAGACTTGAGAAAAAGGGTGATCTAAAAAAGGAATACAAAGGTAAAGGTTTAAAATTAATAACTGCCTAATTTTGTTTTTATAGGTAATTCCTGAAGAAGACATTTGGTCAAAATGTCAATTCTAACTCTGTTTTCTATGTGCATTTAATACCTTTTGTTTATGTTCAAAGTTGTCACAGTCGCATGGACTGTTGCATTATTTGAGGTTGAGGGCTCTGTTTATTTCTGACCCTAACACAGTGCTCACATGGGAGCACAATTGACTCTATCAACGCCAACGCTCTTCATTAAATTTAAAAGGGGGCAATCCTGGAAGGCAAAATAAGTAGCTATTCACCACACAGCACACCTCTTCTCAGCCCCCTGACAACTAAATACTGATCTTTATCTCCAACTGCCGCTTGGGAGTAAATAATAATAAAAAAAAAAACACTGGAACAATATTTAAATTTCAAACAAGGGGAACCAGACGGCTCAGTGGGTCGGTGGTGGGTTAAGAAGCCTTTCACCTCTAGGTCACTGGTTCAAATCTAGCCCAGGTCGATAGTGACTAAAAGCCATTATGACCTGAGGGCTGTTCAGTGTCATATGTGAAATGAGTTGTGGTGGTCTCAGTCCAATTCCCAGCAGGCAGATGTGCACATCACAAAACCATCAACACATTGGCACCAATTATCACCCTTGTTGGCATGCTTATATACAAATCCAAGTGTAATCCCCCTACCAATGGGGGTTCCCAAAAAGTCTTCCTTGAACTTGCCTAAATGTTCACTGCCAGGCTGGTGTTCTGTGTTTTAGTAGATTAAATGTATTGCCAGAGAGTGCCTGTATAGCCTCTGTGTACTTACTGTCTCTTTAAGAGCTGCCTGGATTGCAGTCTTAATTAATCTAAAAGGGAGCTCTGTTAGAAGATATGCTTGTCTGCTGATCATTTGTTAGAGTAGTAATAATATTGCAGTTTGTTCTAACCTGCCTTCTTTGCAGCAAGGACTGTTCTGTTTGTCTCCACCAACTTGGCCCGGGACTGCAAAATGGGCCAATCAGTACATTTGGGACTCTAAAATGGAGCCTGCCTACAGGAGCTTGGTGGGGTCAAAACTTGTAGGAATTGTAGTTTTTGCATTTTGGTGCCTAAAATAACTTGAGGGGGAGCCCTTGTTGTGACTGACAGACAGATCAGCCAACCGAACCTTTTGGATCTTGGGGAAATTCTCAAGCTACTTGCAGCTAGTTTCAGTTCTGAGTTGGGAAGTGAAGAGATAACAGCTTGAATGATTCAAGCAGCAGCCCCGGTGTAGATTCGAGTGGGCGAACTGTGGAAAGGCCTGAGTTTTGGCCTGCATGCTTGCCTGCTGTCCCTGAGAGGAAACTTGTGCATTTTTTGGACTGAATCAGAACTTGGAGAGCGAAGTAAGCCACTAAATTGTGACCAGGCTCCTACCTGAAGAAGTCCAAAGATTTGCTGAATGCGATCAGCCTGTCTGGACTTCCAGCCACCTCTGAACTCCCAGATTGTGCAGAGACTCTGTAACTGCAACCGGAGAGCCTTTTGCCTGGTACAGTGGCGTTTCCTTACATGTGAATGTGTTGTCTGTTTATAGTGGGTCACGATTTGGTTCCCCACTGTAGTTTGAACTGTATTCTGCTTGCTGGAAGCTGCATCCAGCCCCACGGACTGAATCCAAAATCATCTCTATTGGGCCTGGGGCTTGCCACACTGGCCCAGCCCGACTACCCGCTGCACAGAGAAAGCCATCGACAAGAGACCTGCCTGGGGATCAGCCCCCTGCTCAACACTTGAACAGGAACGATGCCTTGGTGATTCACGTGGACCCTGCATCTCCGGGCACTTCAGCTCAACAACCTCCAGTCTCGATTTCGTCCTGCCTGTGTCCAGTATTGGGTATCGTGAGTAAACATCAGGGTAGCTCCCTGCAACAACAGCTAAATCTAAAGTGTTGTCATCTGATTGGTTGCTTTTTCTTTCATGAACTGAGCCCTCCAACTCCGGATTACAAATAGTGTGTGTTGTGCATGTTGCTTTCTTCCATCACAGGGCCCCAACCAGCTGCAACGTTTCTGGCTAGCCCATCGTCTCCCAACCTGGGTACCCAGAGGCATGACTGCGTGAGAACTTAAAGCGCATGCATAACTGTTTGATTAATATAGCTTTTAAGCCAATCAACCTGATTACGCCCCTTCCTCGTTCAAGTCCCTTGAATAAATCAGATCTGACTTTCTCTGCATTTAACCTGACTGTGGTTCCAGTTTGTGCCAATAGTATTGTACTTTTGCTATTTATTGTGCATAACCTTGTTTTATAGGGGGTCCCTAGGGTCGAGCCAGAGGCACCAGCCATGTTGGTAAGTGCAAACAGTGTGGGTACTGGTATGGTGTTCAAGGGGCACTGTGAAAATGATTATCGTATATTGCTCAGGCCACTAGAAGGGAAAGAGGGGGGTTAAAGTGTCCCGGAGGGCTGTTCCCAGGTTAGTTTGACCACTACCAACCCTGATCTCTGGGTGGAGGCACCCGTTGCAGAATCTAGGCCCCTTAACCTGCTACTAGCCAAGCAGGCAGGGGTACTATCCTGTGGGATAGCGCCACCTAGGGGTTACACAAGGACTGTACCTACCCTGTCCCTTTCACCAACGTGGTGGTTCCACCATGACAGGGCCGAGGCATGTTGGCGAGGCTGTGTGGGGAAGCTTTCACTGTGATCACCTGTGCTGAACCTGTCACGTGGATAAACAGAGGGCCTTTATTTCCAGTGCTGTCAATCTGGTCTCTTTCTCAAGCACTAAAGTCACACACTGAATTATTTAAAAAAAAAAATATATATATATATATATTTAAGATTTCAAACTAAATTACTTTGGCTTGATAGATGTGAGTACATAGGAGGTATAGTGCTTGGGGCACTGACTGACAGGTGTGAAACAGAAGAGTCCGGGTTTACAGTGGTGGGGTGGGGTCCAGCTTCTACGCGATGTCACCTACCGAAGTGCAAGGATGCTATGACTTGCATAAAGTCATGCAGTGAAGCATCTTAAAGGAAAACCAAACCCTCGTATCATTAAAATTGTATTTGTTTACATGTCAACAGACAACTCCTTTCCCGTAGCTATTGGGGCTATATGTGTTACCTTTAGTTTGTTTTTACTGCTCATGGTATCCCCCTGTAACTGCCCTGGGGGTCTCCATTTCATGGTTGTTGGAATTCCATTGTCTATGAGAACTGCATTAGCATATGACAACATGATGTCAGGTCAACCATTTACATCATGTATCTCTGTGCTGAAAGAACAAAAATCCTGCAAAAATTCTCTGAAAACAAATAAGCTGAATGGAGTTTAAAGGGAAAAACCCTGCATTACAACTCATATAGTTTGCAAAACTTACTGAATGTAAAAGCGGTATTTCATACCTTCTTGAGGCTCATTTCTTTGAAGATTAATTAAGCAGACAGGCATACTTGGGAGTTTAAAGGCTGATTACACACCATGTTCTCATATGCTAATGCAGCTCCCACAAAATGAAGCCTCCCAGGACAGTTACTAGGCCTGGTATGAAGTGTGAAAACAAACTAAGGTAGTTGCATGCATCTCTAACAGCTACATGAAAAGAGCTGTCTGTTGACATGGAAACAAAATTAAGAAGATATGAGGGTGTAGTTTTCCTTTAAGCGAGGAAGAGAGAGAGGCAGCATGGTCTAATGGTGTTAGCGTAGACATGTTAACTTGGAGACACAGGTTTGATACTTACAACTGGCACTCATGGGTGTAGGAACATGTATGCCATGGCTTACAAATTAACTGGGGGGGGCGGAATGCTGGGCCCTGGTTACTGACTAATATCAAACCCTGTTGGTGTTATAATAAATGAAGACGTAATGCAGCTGAATTCAATAAGTCCCAAATGTAAACAAAGCTTTGAAAGTGCCACACTGCTGTTCCTCTCACAAAATGGGGCTAACGTTCAACATGATTACATCATCAGAGTGAGTCTGTTTCACTTGTAACAGGAAAATCTATGGGCATGGCTTGTAAAGGTTCTGTATATACGCTCATTTTGTCCCTAATTTCTGGAACTCATTCCCACCCAGGTTAAACTCTCCCCCTTCCACCACTCCTTTAAGAGGTCACTTTTCTCTCACCTCTATGCGCTTGGAACCTGTAACTGCAACTAACTGTGTGTCCCCACCCTCTTTCTACTGCTTTGAGGATGTCCAGGTGTTACCTAGCTTGCTGCAACTAGCTTTGTTTGTTATAATATATTGTGTACTGTTTAGCTTTTTATATCCTATTTCATCTAGTTGTTACAGCATAGTGTGTACTGTTAACTGCTTATATCCTATGGGTTCCTCCCATACTGTTGTGACTGTATTATTTTTACTGTCTTGTTGTTGTTATCACTGTATTATTTTGTTGTACTTGCCCGGGTCGTGCCTGAAAATAGGCAGGATTGTTGCCTAGTGCACTTACCCGGCTACCAAAAGCTAATAAATAAATAAATATATTTAAAGTATTTGTATTTATACTTAACCTGTACACAGACTTGCTCTGATAATGTAATCACGTTGGACCTTGGCACCATTTTGTGAGCAGAGCATTGGCTCGGCAGAGCAGCACTTGTGAAGCTTTGTTTACATTTGGGACTTATTTTCAAACGTGACAACACCTACTAAACACTGCATATGTAAAGTACAGTTATTGAATTCTGCTGCATTCAGTCATCATTTACACAGAAGTGTTTTTCAAAAGGTGTAACCCCCCACAAATGATTGTTTAGTTCTCCTTTAAGACATCGCAGTCAGTCAGGAAAATGATTCTGACAGTCATAACAGAGAATAAGCAACTTCTAAATGCGCTGCAGAAGCTAGTTTTCACACTGAGTAGGTACAGTGACATCACAAAGCGCACGAGCGAAGCTCGTATGCTCTATCACAGCGCTGCACCTATAAGGTGTGAGAATTAAACTTCTTCAGACTCAGGGTTTTTTTTTTTAAATAACATAACCTGAGCTTCTTTGTCTCTCTTTTTTTGAAGTGCAGTAGCAGTTTACATTCCTGTTTCTCTACCGATATTTCATTTAGACGAAACACCAATATTTCATCTAGATGAAATAGCAACTTGGAAGAACAAAAAATTAAGGTACTTCGTCAGCATGTGGTCTGAAAACAAAACAAAATGGTAATATTAAAGAGCCACTGATGCCTCAAGAAGCACTCCGAAAAACATAATATTTAAAAATCAATCCTTAGATAACTTAAAAAAAAATTACAAAAAACAAAACTTGGTTTAAATTTAAGAAAAACTGGTGCCAGAGATTTAATAATACCAAAGTCAAAAAATCGATTTAGTAAAATGACCCTTCAGTATTAAGTAGCTAAAAGTTGAAATTGTCTTCCTCCTTTTTTATGTGAACTAACAACTACTGATTATGTTTTTAAAAATGGCCTGAATCACGAACTTAGTTTTCGTTGTTGTTGTAATAGGTGAAATTAATGTAAATCTAAAAATGCTAATATGCCTGTTATTGATGAGTTTGTAAACTCTGATGTATTGTTTTGTACTTTTCTGTAACCTGTATTGTTATAAATGTATAGTTGTAATATTTTTGCATAATGTAAACAGGTAAGCCCTGTGAACAGGGATTTTCAGAACCCTAATGGCTGTATCACTGTATAAATAAAATTTTACCATACCATACCATACCACAAAGCAGCTTGTATTTCTCAGCAGCCCTATATGTCTTATCCTCATTATTTATTATTGAGGTCATATGCATGAAAACAGGAGAGTTGCTCCCTGAGGATTCATCAGCTCTTATTGCTTCTTCCCAACTTGATGTCACAATACTCTGCTTGTGACATCACAGTTATTCCCCACAACAGAGCATTATGATTTCAAGTAGGGGGCAAGCCAAAGAGGCAGATGAACTCTAAGAAACAATGATCTTGTTTCTGTGGACATTTCTTCAGAAATAAATGATGTAGACAAACATACAGAAGATATATGAAATACAAGCTGAATTATATTCGACTATTATGTTTTTCAATTTTCCTTAAAGGTGTCCGTTGCTCTTTAAATGCACACTGAAAACAGAAAACGGATTTAGAGTCAATATTTTGACCACAGGTCTTCTTCAGAAATTATCTAAAGGAGACAAAAGTTAGTTGCCACTTTTAGATAATTCCTGAAGAAGATTTATAGTCGAAATGTTGACTCTATTTTCTATTTTCCACGTGCATTTAGTGTTACCATTTTGTTTTGAAATATAAGCTTGTCTGTTTTCACTGTCTCTTTTTGCTGATAGTGTTTGAAGTTGTTTTTAATGTTCTAAGGTTGAGAAGAATGTTCTATAAATACCAGATGTAACCCCTAGATGGCGCTATCCCAGGGGCTACTACCCCTGCCTGATTTGCCACTAACAGGTTGAGGGCCTGGATCCAATGGCGGGTGCCTCCACCCAGAGGTCAGGGTTTGCAATAGTTAAACTAACTTGGTCACAGCCCTCTGGGACATGCAACTGCTTCTTCTTCCACTAGTGGCCCACACAATATATCAGAATTACCTTCACAGTATACACTTACCCCAGGTCTGGTTCCGCACTGGGACCTCCTGTGAAATGAGATACAGTGCAACAATCACAGTACAGTACTTTAACATAGACAAATACCTCAGGCAGTATAACTTTGCTGAAACAAGCAGCTCTGATTTATTTAGGGGAATATAACAAGGACAGGGAAATCAGGTTAATTAGCTTATCACTCTAATAATCTACCTATGGCTCTGTGCACAGGCCTATCCCTATCAGTTACTGTCCCTGGTACCTAAGCCCTGGTGGCTAGTCCAAACCGTGGCAGCTGGTAGGGGCCTTTCATGCAGAGAAAAGGAGAATTAAACAGTCAGCAGTACAGTAATTCCATTTGGATTTAATGTGGCAATTCAACAGGGAGCTACTCTGAATTAGTACCACGACCTCCAAATAAGATAGGGTCCTTCAATGTCAGCAGGGCTCACTTGAGGTGCACAAACCTCTTCACACATCCATATAAAAGAAAGCACTATACCAGGCAGGCTGCATCTGTATCCCGATCGCAATTACTGCACAATACCCGGGAGAACACACAGCAGATTCAGTTCCTGACAGACCGAGTGTAATTTTCAGCAATTCCTCCAGTCTTCTACAGGGTGAGCCTGGTTTTCTCTTCAGAGATCCTTTGATTCTTTTCACAGGACCGATTCAGTCCTAACAAGCTGCAGACCGGAACTCTGGGCCTTACACACGTTTTTTGACTAAAACTGCACACTGAAAAAGCACAGGGCTCCTTCCTTCTTCACTGCCAAAGCTCAACTGAACTCCAACCGACAAAACCGGGCACTTCCTTTGAGTTCCTCCCAGTTCTTGACTGGATTGGCTGTCACTCACAATAGACTGCTGCTGTTGGTCCAAAAAGGCACTGAAGTCTAAACTACATCTCCCAGAGTCACTGCCCATACAATCCTCTTGTGGCTGGCTCAGATTATGAGTCAAGTTCTGATTCGTCCAAGGCACCATTTAGAGCTAGCTTACCCCACACTGATTGGTCCAGTTCAGCAGTTCAAAACTAGAATGGGGAACTAGCAGACACAGTTCTGACTGCAAAGAAAGCAGGTTAGACAAACTGTAATTTCATTATTACTCTAAATAATTTTGGTAAACAGTTACATCTTTCAGATAGGTTCCTTTGCACTCCTAGTGACTGCAAAAATTAAGTGAATTGGCAGCAGCTCAGTGGTACTCAGAGAAGCACAGTCCCCCCATACAAACTAATTATGTCTGCAAGCAGACAGCTCTTAAAGAGACAGTACCAGAGGCTCTAAAAACACTCACTGATAAATGGCTTAAATGCAAACACCATTCAGGCTTGGAGCATTCAAGCAAGCTCCTGAAGTCTTTGGGAACCCCCATTTGCAGGGGGTTACACCCTTCCTGGCCTGGAAAGCTTGACGTCCCGTCAAGCAGAAGTACCCCATAAGTTTCAACTGCAACTATATACATTTGCATTAGGCTCGCACATGTAATCATCAGTCAATATATCATTTTACCAAGAACACATTTCTGAAACATTGCAGATCGTCACTCTTTACACAGTATTACATACATTGTACCATAACTCAAGTTATTACCTCTTGTACATGAAACCTGAAGAGAGGGGCCCTTCCTATCAGTTACCTTGGGGCTGGATGGGGCAAGGGCACCATACTTAGAGGGCAACACAAGTAACTTGGAGTTAGCACTGATGCTCAGTTTGGGCAGTGAGCTCGGGGACACATACACTCCTTTATGGACAACATTGAGAGGCAAATCCACAGGCCTCCCAAAGGGAATCATAACTGAGGTGCACCACAGGCTTTACAGCTCGACCAGTCTTTCTAGGGGAACTGTACAGTCTCTGCACTCTGAGCCTCATTTTCAGCATTGTCCACACTTGTCAGGGAGTCTCCATGGGGTAGAGAGCTAGAACTTGGGGCACTTTCAGCTCCAGGAGTTACAGTTTCTGAGTCCACAACATTTGGCTCACATGGAGAGCTTTCGGACACTGGCAGTGGACTGTCAGGGCACTCAAAATACTCTTCTTGTTGGTGTATCACCAGTCTGCCCCAATCTATCATTTTCCTCCCTGAAAGCTCAAACAGTTCAACCATGCACAATGATTCCATTTCATCTGATCTGATGCTTTGCACTTCACTTTCTGGGAGCATTGGCTCCAGGGATGAAGCTGAGGGGCTTAGACAGTCCAGAAGGCCCAGCTTTGTCTCCAGTATTGACTAGGGATTGCCCGAAACAATTGACTCAGTTGTAAGAAGGATAGTATTCAAAGTCACTCTCACTTTCTTCCGATATGGACTGACAGTCATGCTCAACTGGGACTTGTGGAGGGAACACTTTAACTTGCTTCTGTAGGTGCAGACTTTCTTGATCTTTTCTTAGCAGCAGCTCTAGTCACTGGTCCAGAGGGCATCTTCTAGGGGCTCAGACTCAATTAAGATTTGTCCAATGGGCAGTAAATGATTTCTATGCATTGTTTTACATCTTTTGAATTATTCTCAGGCCTTACTTTGTACACTGGCAGATCATCTAGTTTGCCCACTACAATGTGAGGAGATGGTGCCATCTGTCAGCAATCTTGTGCTTGCCATGCAGTCCCAGATTTCTTAGCAATACCGATCTCCCTCCTGGGTTCCTGTGCTTTCACCTTTTTATCATACCTTTCTTTGTTGGCCAGATTTTTTTGGCCTAGTGGTTTGAGCCAGTTAGGTACTTCATGAGTTAGCTGGGCCTTTAACTTTTGCACATACTGTAAATAGTTGTCAGCTTGAACCCCATCAGGAGAGACCCCAAAACACACATCTACTGGTAGTCAGGCTTCTCTTCCAAACATCAGGCGTAGGGGAGAATCCAGTGGCATCACTTTGAGTGCAGTTATAAGCATGTACCAGGGTGCTAATTTGTTGGCTCCATCTAGGCTTGTCCTTTGGGTGCAGGTGCCTAGCATATCTAGCAAAGTGCGGTTGAAACGTTCAGGCTGTGGGTCCCCTGGGGTGGTAAGGAGTGGTTCTGGATTTCAGATCTCCCACAGAGAAAGTATCTCTTTGATCAGACGACCTCAAAGTCTCTCCCTTGATCAGAATGGATTTTGGAGCCCATAGTGAACAAAAAAGTTTTCTACAAGTACTTTGGCTACAGTGGATGCTTTCTGGTCTTTGGTGGGAAAGCTTGGGCATATCTCGTGAAATGGTCAGTGACCACCAGCACATTATATTTCTTTGATCTGACTCAAACTTGAAAATCAATACCAGACCAGCTCCATGGGTACACTGGTGGTTATGTTAACAAGGGGCAGCCCTCTGGAGGCAAAGCTTTCCTCTGTAAGCAGCGATCACAAGTCTGAAATGTGTTGCTCCACATCAGCCCCCATCTTAGGCCAATAGAATCTGGATCTCACCAAGTCAAGTGTTCTGTCTATACCAAGGTGCCCCATGTGGTTGTGCAAGGACCTCAATACTGAGTCTCGAAAGGCAGTGGGCAGCACTAGTTGTTGTTTGTTCACTTGTCCCCTCTGTCTACTGTTTCTCTGTATAACAGTTTATTGATCAGTTTCAACTTAGGACCTTCTTTGTATAACAGTGCAGTTCTCAAATCAGTGGAGCGTAATTTGGACACATCTTTTCCTGCATAGAGGGCTTCTAAAGCTGCTTTGATCATGGATGGCAGGATTGAGCCATGAATACTGTCATTGTCCAGCTGAGGCAGTGCCAATGTCCTATTGCGAAAAGTGTGACAATGCAGCAGTATGCAATCTCAGAGGCTCCCTAAGCAATCCACCATGCAGTCCATCAAGTCCGTGGACATTTGTTCCTCCCTGTCAAACTTCGGCAGAGTGCCCGAATGTCAGGTTCTGCCAGTCGGACCCAATCATTCTGGGGAACAGGCCTCCGGAGAGAGCATCAGCATCTATGGGTTCAGACCTGCTCGGTATTCGGAGAGCATAGTCTATGTAGATAATGAGAAAGCCACCTATGGCCAGGTGGCATCCAACTTAGCTGAGGTCTGTACATAGGTCAAAGGATTATTGTCAGTTTTTACTAGTATTTAGCCCCATACAAGTACTCATGGAATTGGTCAACAATAGCCCACTTCAAAGCTAGGAACTCTAACTTATGTACAGGATAGTTCTTTTCGGATGGGGTCAGGCTTCTACTGGCAAGGCCACTGGTCTCAGGCCATTCTCGTGCTCTTGGTACAACACAGCCCCCAACTCTTGCAAGCTAGCATCAGTGTGCAGGGCGTAGGTTTTCGGATCGCATAGCCAGCACTGGAGCATGGAGTGTTGATATATGATCTCATGGAAAGCAGTCTCACAATCAGAGTCCAGCGGGCCCCAAATATTTCACTCGGATGAAAATATACCCTTTCAGTCTTGAGGAATGCTGACTTTGGTATTTTTGTGGGTTGGGGATACCCTGAGTAAGGTTAAGTAAAGGCGGATCACTCTTGAATGAGTCCTTGATGAAGGCTTATAATAACCACAGAATCCAGGAATCTTTGCAGTTCTTTTTAGATTTTGGGCTGTGGCCAGGTGGTCAAGGCCTCAACTTTACTTGGGTCGGTCTCTATTCCTCGGTGGATACTATGTGTCCATATTTTACTGATGTTTGAAAAATTGACACTTATCAATGGACAGTTTAAGGTCAAAGTCCTCCAGTCGGTCCAATACCTAAATAATCTGCTCTCATGTTCCTCCAGTGAGCTGCCAAACACAATAACATCATCTAGGTATACCAGGCATCTAGTAAGTTCATGTCCCCCACTGCGGCTCCATCAATCGTTGAAAAGTGGCTAGGCACCTGAAATCATGAGGCATCCTCATGAATTCATAGAAGCCAAGCGGACAGATAAAGGCTGTCTTTTTCACGGCTCCTGGGGCCACGGGATCTGATAGTACCCACTGCGGAGATCCAGCACAGAACCACTTGCTCCCTGCTTAGGCAGTCCAAAGCATCCTGAATGTGGGCATTGTGTACTGATCAGGGATAGTCCGCCCGGTTTAAGGTCACGATAATCCACACACATCCTTACTGTTCCATTTTTTTCCTCACTACCACAATGGGGAAGGCTAAGGCTTCTGGATTCTTTATTACACCAGCAGCTAACATCTCTTTGCATGCTGGGCTCATCATCTATGTCAGCAGGTGCCAGGGCTGCCGCAGACCTCCCTCATCAAAATGGTCTTTCAATATGCAGTCGGATATTGTGCTCAGCCTGCACGCATCTCTACATCCCATTCCTTTAAAGAAAACACCTGGTCTCTCTGGGCAAGCTTCTCACCTGATCTTGCTTTCCATTCAGCTGGCAGCGGGGTATTGAAATCAAACAAGTCAGGCGTTACTCTGTCATTCTTCTTGAACTCTTGCTGCTGGGTAGCACTGCAGTGTCTCGCACAATGCACATTAGCCAGGATGCAGCCTCTGTTTACCTCGAATGTCTCTCAGACATTATGAACTTCTGGACCATTACCTTCTGCATAAGCATGGGCTCTAGCTGGCAAAATACTAGGCTTGACCAGCAGTCCTCTGGCAATTTTCCATCGCCTGGTGCATCCAACATTAATATTTTATTCTTAACATCCTTTCGATAATGGACTCTCCCTCGTGGCGTACACTGGCATTTGGCTCAGGATCGTGAGACTCTTGCATCCTTCTTCCATACAATCCCGACCGGGTTCCCTGGTCTGTTTTTTCAGCATCTCTGTGCCTCATAGGCCTCTTAATTAAAGCCGGAACTCTTAAAGCTCTACTAGTCTTTTGACCCCTGTTTTCATAACACAACTGTACGCAGCCTTCCGAACATATGAGCATTTGTTCCAATCAACAAGGGACACCATCATACAGTCCAGTGGGGATATACTAAGGCTAGGGTCTCTACTTGTTCGGCCACTCCAGCTCACGGAGGTGGAAAGACAGCCAAATTCGGATATACCCGGAATAGGGTAGCCTTCTCACTTACCCCCATACATGCAGTCCTTCTAATGGTTGTAAGGGTATGTCTGACAAATGCTTCTGATACCAATCTTGGAACATAATTGTCACTTGGGAGCCACTGTCTAATATAGCTTTTGTAGACACCGTTCACCTTACAGTGGTCTCCATGGAGGGACCCACTATTCTGGACCAGTCTGAGAGGCGGTAGTGGGGGCTGGGCAGCTGACCTTGCCACAAAGGGATGTGAATTAGCATTTTGGTGCCCTCACTGGGATCATGTCGCACCTCTTAACCACTGATTTGTTCTCCAAGCTCTCCTTGTAGCCTATATGCAACTTTGTCAGTGTCTTTTTGGGACTGGCATTCCCTTTCATGTGCCCATCTTTCCACAATTATAGCAAAACATACTTTCTGGAGTTTGAGCTGGCCGAGGCGCCACACTGGGAGCCAGGGCGGGGTATTACTAACTGGAAACCTGGGTGCCATCTCGTCTGCTGTATGATAAGCATTTGGGAACATCTCTCAGTTTCTCACTTCCATGGTCAAGGAATTGAGTTTGGAGCTATTATCAGCAGGAATACATGGTGTGTACCCCCACCCCATAGCAGATGCAGTCGGATATAGGTCAGGGCCCGTGACTTGCAGGCGTGTTTCATAAAGGGACTGTTTTTGAATTCGGATCTCTCTCAACAGTTCGCCCATTGTGGCATATCTTTTCCTTGTCAGAGCACTCATTGACTGTCAACCTCTGCCCTGAACTTCACTTGATGGGTCACCCTCAGTCACTCGGTCGTAGCCACAGCTGTTGGTGCAGGTACCTCCCGAGTCTCTTTCTCAACTCCTCAATTTCTCTCATTAACTCATCATAGGGAGGTGGGATTCCGTCGATTTGCCAGGCGTAACTGAAGCAACAGCAGTTCTGAGAAGGGGCAGACTTAAGGATTCTGTCCAGTCTGGTTCGGTCCAGTTCAATCGGCAGCAAACTACCCTTCTAGAGGCATTCTTGCAACAATTTTTCCAGCCGAGAGACATACACAGACAACAACTCCCCTTGGTACTGTTGTGCATTTCTTACTCTCCACCATAGGTCCTCATCAGAATCTGGGCTCCCACCACACACATTCTCAAGGCCTCAAGATAGGCCTGTGCCATTAACCTTCAGGGTTACTGGCCGTTTGCACGGATGGTAGCCAGGGCAGGACCTCGGAGGCTCTCACTAAACCCTCTTTCGCTTTCGCCTTCCGAGCATTGCCATTCTAGCACTTGGGGGGCAACATAGTCTATCCAGGTTCCAGTCATCCTCCCCTTGGGGGTGGGAGGGTGCCAGGAGAAGATCCTCAACCTTCGGTAAGAGTCGTGACTCAATGGCGAGGTGCAGAAATAGAGTCTGCATTGGTTCAGCCACCATTACGGGCACTGGAGCAGGAGAGGTGTTGGGGAGAACACCCCAGGTGGCAAGAATAGTTTCTTCAAGTCCTCCACAGTTTTCCCTCTCCCAGCAACCATTCAGCAAATTTCTCCTCAAAAGTTTCAGATAGTGGTGGAGACTGATTCCCCTGGTCTTTCACTGTCCTTAGTTATCACTCTCCAAGCAGTGAGGGCTCCCTCTGGGGGTAATGGTCTGTGGCACTTTGGAGCTATCTATGGGATCCTTAAACTCTACTAGGGCCAGGAAAGTGTGGGTGAGCAGATTAGCATGCCGACCCACCACCACACAGGGTTTTGTAAACCTTCCACTTGAAAGTACTCCTGCACAGTGTCCGTATTGATACCCAGGGGATGTCCAGGATAAGATAGCATTTTGGGGGTCGATCTCCTCCCAGTACACCACTCCACCAGCCGATTGCACAGCCACTTCTGTCGGGTACCCTTTTTTTCTTAACAGTGGTTCGTGAATATGGCCACCAGAGGACACACAATCCAGCGGTGAGCTCCAAAATGTAACCCCTAGATGGCGCTATCCCAGGGGCTACTACCCTGCCTGATTTGCCACTAACAGGTTGAGGGGCCTGGATCCAATGGCTGGTGCCTCCACCCAGAGGTCAGGGTTTGCAATAGTTAAACTAACTTGGTCACAGCCCTCTGGGACACTGCAACCCCTTTCTTCCCACTAGTAGCCCACACAATATATCAGAATTACCTTCACAGTATACACTTACCCCAGGTCTGGTTCCGCACTGGGACCTCTGTGAAATGAGATACAGTGCAACAATCACAGTACAGTACTTTAACATAGACAAATACCTCAGGCAGTATAACTTTGCTGAAACAAGCAGCTCTGATTTATTTAGGGGAATATAACAAGGACAGGGGAAATCAGGTTAATTAGCTTATCACTCTAATAATCTACCTATGGCTCTGTGCACAGGCCTATCCTATCAGTTACTGTCCCTGGGTACCTAAGCCCTAGTGGCTAGTCCAAACCGTGGCAGCTGGTAGGGCCCTTTCACACAGAGAAAGGAGAATTAAACAGTCAGCAGTACAGTAATTCCATTTGGATTTAATGTGGCAATTCAACAGGGAGGCGACCCTGAATTAGTACTCCGACCTCCAAATATGAGATAGGGTCCTTCAATGTCAGCAGGGCTCACTTGAGGTGCACAAACCTCTTCACACATCCATATAAGAAAGCACTATACCAGGCAGGCTGCATCTGTATCCCATCATAATTACTGCACAATACCGGGAGAACACACAGCAGATTCAGTTCCTGACAGACCGTGTAATTTTCAGCAATTCCTCCAGTCTTCTACAGGTGAGCCTGGTTTCTACTCTTCAGAGATCCTTTGATTCTTTTCACAGGATGATTCAGTCCTAACAAGCTGCAGACGGAACTCTGGGCCTTACACACGTTTTGACTAAAACTGCACACTGAAAAAGCACAGGGCTCCTTCCTTCTTCACTGCCAAAGCTCAACTGAACTCCAACCGACAAAAACCGGGCACTTCCTTTGAGTTCCTCCCAGTTCTTGACTGGATTGGCTGTCACTCACAATAGACTGCTGCTGTTGGTCCAAAAGGCACTGAAGTCTAAACTACATCTCCCAGAGTCACTGCCCATACAATCCTCTTGTGGCTGGCTCAGATTATGAGTCAAGTTCTGATTCGTCCAAGGCACCATTTTAGAGCTAGCTTACCCCACACTGATTGGTCCAGTTCAGCAGTTCAAAACTAGAATGGGGAACTAGCAGACACAGTTCTGACTGCAAAGAAAGCAGGTTAGACAAACTGTAATTTCATTATTACTCTAAATAATTTCTGGTAAGCAGTTACATCTTTCAGATAGGTCTCCTTTGCACTCTAGTGACTGCAAAATTAAGTGAATTGGCAGCAGCTCGAGTGGTACTCAGAGAAGCACACAGTCCCCCCATACAAACTAATTATGTCTGCAAGCAGACAGCTCTTAAAGAGACAGTACCAGAGGCTCTAAAACACTCACTGATAAATGGCTTAAATGCCAAACACCATTCAGGCTTGGAGCATTCAAGCAAGCTCCTGGAAGTCTTTTGGGAACCCCCATTTGCAGGGGGGTTACACAGAAAAAGAAGCTTGGTGTGTATTATAAGAGAATTGTTGCTTTAGGGCAGGAAAAGCAACAGGCACAGGTGAAATCTAAGGAGCAAATAGACCATTTCATGCAAGTGTCTTCAGTAATGCAGAATAGGAAATCCTCAGATTCAATGTTTTGAGAATTGTATGTGATATGAGGTTGGCTGGAGCCAACTGTTTTTGATTTGCTGGAAAGTGGGAAAAAATCACCTTTAAAGTTGGGATGTTCCGAAATGCAGATTCGAAATCGGAATCCTCGGATTCCAATCCATTTTTTTCGGAATCGGGATTTCCAGAATTGCAGTCTGAAAGAAATCCTAATTCCAAAACTAACAGGAAAAGAATATTTTTACACAGGAAATAAGGACTTAGGAATTAGGATTCTGATTGGATTTGGAATTAAACAGGATTCAAAATTGGAAATTCCTATGAAATCCGATCAGATAGGAATCATCCAACTCCAAGCATCCCTGTTCATTTATTTATACTTTATACTTCTGCTCATCCCTAGCGGCCTCTTCTTGGACTGACCCCCCCAAAACCCATCACCCTGGCTCCCCCGGGACTTACCTTTACCAGTGCCCTCTGCCTGGCTACCAGGTGCGGGGGGGCAGTCTTCATATCACCACCGCGTGGGAGGGGGTTCCACTAGTTTTCCTCCCCAGGCCCACAGATGTGCAATGGGCTGAGTGGCCGAGCTTTGCTTCCGCAGAGATGGCCTGACACCTCTGAATGTGGTGTTCCCTTCTGACATGCTGGCATGCATGTGCTGGCTACCGCTGGGTGTCAGGCAAGCAGCGCACGATGCAACCCCCCCTTCCCCGAGGAAGGAGTGCTGTCTGTGAATGCTCAGTCCTTCCTTTCCCCGCTTGCCCCTGAGTAACCTGAGTCCGTTTCTGACCCTGGGTTGCCGGAGTGGCTGTGGGGAGGCATGGATGCCTCAACTCGCCGTACCATGAGCATCCCTGTTTTAAAGGTGACAGGAAACCATTTTTATACTTCTAGATGCCCTCCTGGTTTCCTTTTAGTATCTATCCTAAACTGGGATTTCTTTTGGTCTTTTTTGCTATAAGCATATTTTTATTGCCTTTTTAAGTACCCTGACTCCCACTCTCCCAGCAGCTACTGCTCTCCCTTTTCACACTGTCTGCACATTCTTCGACATCAGGTTATGCTATCCCGGGCCAATCAGACGAATAGCATGGAATGTCTTGGAACTATGAGAGGAAAGAGTAATCACTGCAGAGGAGAGGTGTCACTACAAAGCTTGAATAGGAATCTCTTAAAATGGTCAGGGCATATCAGAATACACTACTGACATGAAACGGAAAATGAGAATATGTTCAAAGGGGGGCATTTACCACTGAAACCTTAGTGTGGAGCTGCCCTATTGGGTTGATTCTGCTGTCCATCTCATCCGATATTATAGATACCGCACTGCTAGGGGCCTATCCCAGAATCTCTCGTGGCTGATATTATTGCAGGGGATCAGCTCCGGGGGATCCGACCTTAGACTCAGTAGTGCGAAATGACTGGCAGCTGGCAATATGAAGCTATTAGCAGCTCTGAATATCACTGCAGCTAGCTGACTGTCCTGCAGCTTTAATACATGGTGGCTATGACATCCACTCCAGGAGATGCTGGGATGTGTCCTTAGTGGTAAGAGGCCCAAAATGTTACGTGGGAGGATAGCAGGATTACCCAGATAACTAGGGGATATTCCAAAGAGGGCAGACTGAAATATGCATTTTATTCACTCAGGAATGCTGTCAACATTAGCAACGATTGGTGAAGTGATGTGGAGCCCTGAGTTCTAGGTCAGCACTGTCTGCAACATTCCAGAGTGAATAGAGAGCTTACTTCTGGATGCCTTATGGAATGTCCTATTCATACAATGGAATGCCTGTGATGAGGCTATAGAGAAATAACATGGGCTGCAGGGAGGATAACATTCACCCCAGTGGTGAATAACAGGGCTGAATAACCATTTACCCCAGTGGCGAATAACAAGGCTGAATAACCATATCTATAATGTGAGAGGGACAAATAACTGGTCTGATAAAAGCCTTACTTTCCCTTCAACCCGTGTTATTGTCCCTGTAGCCTCATCACAGTGGCATTCAGTGTTCCGTGGCATGAGTAAGATATTCCATAGGGCATCCAGAAATAAGCCTTTTATTCACTCTGGAATGTTGCAAACAATGCTGGCTTAGAACTCGGGGCTCTGCTTCGCTCCACCACTCGTTACTAGGCAGCACTGTTGGCAGCATTCCAGAGTGAATGAAAAATGTATTTCTACATGCCCTATGGAATAGCCCTGGTTTATTTAGCCCACGCATTAATACCTCACATGGTATAAATAGAAATATTACAGCAACGACAGCAGGTAACATTATTGTCTTGCACTTAAAGCGTTAATGTGGGGGGCAGCCCCACACTAAGGTGGGGCTTTCAGTAATGACAGTTCTCTTTTAAGAGTGTGAAAATGTTTTCCTGTCAATCTAATATGATGTGTTTCTACAATCATCAGCACACTAAAATGTGAGCAGCCTCATGGCATCACACTTCCCAACCCAAACAAGAATCCAAATCGAAAAAACACTATATCTCTAAATTACAGGTTTTTCTTGGGATGGTAGAACCGGTTCTGAAAAAATAAACAAAAAAAATGAGAACTTCCCAGAACCCTGGGTGGTCCTACAATTCAGAACTAACTAGAACCTCCCATACTGGCCCAGTGATAATGCATTGCAGTGTTACCTGTGAGACCAGGGTTGATGTGTAAGACCCAGAATCCCACAGCAGAGTCGACTGGGTGTCGGGTATTTCATGAATGTTGGGCTCCCGGGAAAGGAGAGTAGAGGCCATTTGGCATTCATGCACTCTGCCTTCTGGACAGTTATGGAGCTGTGCTGGCCTCAGTTGTGAAGATAAGAGCTCACCCATCCTCCCAGCAGGAGGAAATGCTTAACTGTGGCGGGTGCAATTATCAGGGTCGGGGATGGTGGGAAACAAAGGTGGAAAAAGTAAAAGAAAGAAGAACACTAAAAAACAGAACTTCCGGCTATCCTGTCACAGCAGTGGTAGGGGTACCACTTGCAATGCTGATGACCCGCGTTTGGGAACGAGCTCGGGCCATTGGGGACTGGCTGAAGGGTGGAATATCAAGCATCTCTGAGGTTGCTCTTATCTTCCGGGGAGAGAGGGAAGGTAGATTTTGCTGTTATCACCCTGCTACCTGGATGACCACAGGTGGTAGGGCAGTGGCAACATAGTGGGGAGGGGGATGCCAACCGGGCTCCGCGTGAGCAAGTTCTGTATGGGTAGGCTTGGAACCCATAGTATGCCACCATCCTGGGGGGCGAGGACCCAGGAAAAACTAAAAGTTGTGCCTGTCTCGTGTGTGATTATGGACTCACTCGGGCCCCCACCTCAGCTACTCCTCTGGCTGCTGCATGCCAGGAACTCCCGCCTCCGTTAGCAGGAGGAGGCTGGCTGTTGGATTTGGCATGGTCGGAGCCTGCCAATGGCAGGGGGAAAGCCCATGGGATTGAAAGCCACACCAGATCATTGGCACCAGTGCTGTGGTGGAGTGGGACTGGGCACATCTCAAAGGAAGGGGGCCGAGGCATGGGGGATAAACTAAACTATAAAAAATATACCCCCTTATCAAACAGTAAAGCTGGTTCAAAATAACAATAAATTGGGCCCACCGGCCGGCGCAGTGGTTGGATTTCCGCTTGCGGAGCCAGCAACCTGGGTTTGGGAACGGACCCGGGTTGTCGGAGGGCTGGCTGGGGGGAGAAGGATTGAGCATCCACAGGACTGCTCTCCTTCTCCTGGGGGAGGTGGGTTGAGTGTTCGGTGCCACGGTGACACCTAGCGGAGACTGAGTGCATCGCATGCATCGATGCCAAATCGAAATTAGGGGCGGGTCGGACACTGGTCGTCATTGCACGTACCCGCCCCTGTTCACAAAAAAAGGAGAAAAACACCATCCTCTGCCTGTCCATCCTAATAAAGCTCAGCCCCGATGCCTCGATCAGCCTCCAGGAGCCGGCTCCCCGACTAGATACTTGTAGCGGGCCCGATATGGGGGTCGGTGCCGCAACCCCACTCTCTGGGGGACAAGCCAGGGATGACAGGGTGAGTGCGAGCATGTCCGGAGGTGGAGGCAAGGGGGTCCGTGACCGGAGCAGATACCCCACGGCTGGCAAGGGGACCAAAAAACAGAGTAAATAAAAATAACAATAAATTGTTGTCACTGCTGGCCCAGTGGTGAAGAGGGCTGGGGCACTTGCAACTAACGTCCAGCAATGCCAGTATCTTGGGTTCGGGATTGGACCAGTGTCGTTTGGGGGCCAGCCGGGTGAAGGAGGATTGAGCATCCCAAGGACAGCTCTCTTCCCTCGGGGAAGGGGAGACTCTGAGCCCTCACTTGCCTGCCGCCTAGTGGGGGGGATGCACACTGATGCGGCGCGTATGTGTGTCACTCGTAGTTGTCCTGGGGAGAAAATGGAGAAAAATGCCTCAGCTCGCTCGGCATCCCTTCAGGCACAGCACTACCCTACATGGCTGAGATGGGTTGGTGACAGGGCTGGAAGGATGCCACTGGGACTCGGGATGCAGGTCGGAGAAACAAACGAAGAAAACAATAACTCATTAAACCTTTGCCACTTAATGAGCACACGGCGTGCAAATATAGTGTGTGCAAATCATTAATTTCTAAAATAAGAAGAAACTTTTGGGATTCTAATTAGAATGATTTCTAAACACCCCCCCCCCCAAATAAAATGCAACTTTCACAAAATTACTACGAATTAAAATAATTACTGAGCCATTCTGCAGGGCAGAAAGAGGAGACAGGCTAGGTGACAGTCCAAGTCCTGTCGCAGTGGAGTTCTGTTCCTCGTAGGATGGCTTAGTGGCTTTGAGAAACCTATTGTTTTTTTTCCTCCAGTAGCATCACAGGTACGGTCAATTAGTTTCAGGGCCCTTATTAGTTCATGTGCTTAAAACAGTTTAAACACCGTTAGAGCTTGGCTGAGGTACATTTATTTTGAGACACACACACACACACACACACACACACACACACACACATTATGCTATCACAAGTCCATATTGTAAATAAAACAGTTGAGTCAGCAAGTAGATAAGTAATATACCACAACAGGGTGTGCATTATAGGATTTTAATGCACACCCCAGGGGTGTAGTAAGGCATGAGGCTAAAGGCCAAGTGTCCTTATACCCTGGGAAGTGCATTAAAATCTTATGATGCACACCCTGGATGGGCTTATTACACCTATAAAATGTCTCTAAGTTAGTTTTTTGGGGAGAAAAATTAGATTTGGCACCTCACCATGCATTTATAGAGATTTATTGCACGGTCAGGTGATGTCTCTCAGCCAATTACATTTTGAAATTTTTTCTAGCCATTTTATAAATGTTTTAGGAAATAAAGACCAAGATACAAATGAGGGCTCCACTCCCTTACCTGTGTAATCGGAGAGGGATCTTTTCTTCTTCTATAGACTTTTCACCCTTGTGGTATTTGCTCTCTTGTGACAGCTCGTCTTTCAAGTCTCTCACCAAATTATAATCCAAGGTGTGATTCTTCTGCTTGTAGTTGGACTTTTCCAGTCTGCAGTCTACCTCTAGATCCACTTTTTTATTTGTGTTTTTAAGCTGGGATGTTGGAATGAGGTTATCCCTCTGAAAATCTGTCAGGTTGTTCATAGTTTCGGTATCCTGCTCCTTTAGGGCTCGCTGCCGGTGGATATGCCGGAAGATGATGGCGAGCATGCACAGCAACATGAGTAGAGCCACAAGCCCAACAGCCATGGAGACAGCCACCCAAGGAAATTCCTCTTTAGGGTCACCTGGTATTGTTATGGGGTAGACTGGAACCTCGCAATGGCTGCCGATGAAGCCACTGGGACAGTCGCAGAAGTAGGTCTTGCTGTACACCCTGATGTGGCACGTCCCTCCATTCTGGCAAGGCCAAGACGCACACTCATCTATTGTCTTGCGCTCACAGTTGCGTCCGGTGAAACCATATGGACAGATGCACGTGTAGTCATTGATGAGGTCAATGCAGGAGCCACCATTGACACACTGTTTGACCGCGCACTCATTGATGTTGATCTCACATGCTGGACCAGTGAACCCAGGCTGGCAACGGCACAGACGCTTTTGACCATTGTCAAAACACTCGCCTCCTGCAAAGGATGACAATGGGTTTTGTTAGAGTTTTCTTTCATTAAAATGGTTTGGCTCTGGGGAGGAAGCAGTTGTTATTCAGTTTTTCAGTTAAGTGATAGTAGCTGATGCTTCTTTTTCAGAAAAATGACAGGCGAATGGAAAACTGCATCTGTATGCACAGATGAAGAACTTTCTTTGAACATATTTTTTCCTCCTCCGGCCACAGGCTAGGACCTCATTCAACTACCAACCATGCAAGCTTCCCACCCTACCAAGATCTCACTGCAGCTGCTCCTGGTTCCCCCCCTCCTATCCATGGTACACCTCTGTGCTCCCCCCCAGCTTACCCCCCCGGGGCTGGGTGCACCTTCAGCTCCTTTGGTATTTCTTCCCCACAGTCATCTGGCCTCCTGAGGCAGAGGTGAAGGTGTGGGAATTCTCCAGGTGCAGATGTGGGCAGCTGGTGCTGCCTCATCTGCACAGCACTCTACATGCTTGTTTCCTATTCTCCCTGCCCGCCCCCTCAACCAGGAGCGTGCAGTGTGACTGGCTGCCTGTGAGTCCAGATGCAGCCAATCTGTGGGCAGGGTCCAGTGGTCCCTGTTGTCAATTGCAATTCCGCTGCATCATCACCCATGGTCGCCCAGGTGGCAGCAGAGCAGTGGGACATGATACCTCCCTCCCTGATGGAGCAGAGGATCCTTTGGTATGCTCAGTTCTCCTCCCCAGCTGTCCCTCTGACAGCCTAGGATTGTTCCTGAAGCCGGGTTGGTGGCATCGCGAGCAGTAGCACTACCACTACACTTTCGGGCCGGGACTGAAGAACCTTAATGTTTTGTGGACCAATGACAACCAAGCCAAGGAAACATACATTTCTTTAATAATGTCATGTTTATTCCTCTGGTCACTGTTGTTGCTCTTATCCCTGTATGGGCTGAGCCCCATCCTGCCTCCTCTGTGGTACATAACTTCCTGTCCACTACAGCCTGCTTACTATGGCAGGGTCTGGCCACAGCCAGGTAATATCTCTGCCTCTTCCTGGGGATGGGGTAGTGGAAGCCTCTGCCGGGGGACTGGCTAGTGGAGGGTCCAAACACATTAGGATCATCCTGCGAACATCAGTGGTGGCACCAGGAATAAAGGATAATTAGAGCATGGGCAGGGTACTGATGGCTTTTGTCTAGCCATGTAGAGCAGTTTAAATCCACACTATGATGCCAGCTATGTATCACTGCCGGGACACTGCTTGGGCACAGCAGATTTTACCAGGGTATGTGCCCTGGCTGGCCCCATCCTGGAGCTGGCCATGACAAGCACCACCAGGGTTTTCCATTTTTTGTTCTGTTTTATGGGACACCCACATGCGCAGAATCTGGAAAAGTGTCCTTCCCCACTCCCTGCAGCACCTCTGCTACACTACAACATGCGGTCATCTAGGTGGCCATTGAGCAGCAGAGACACAGACCGTCCCACCCCAAAGGAGGACAGCATCCTCGGGGAGGATTACTTTCCAACTTTTCCCATTTCAAATAAAAATCTTTGCTACTGGGCATGGTTCATGGCAGGGGAGTTGGTAGAGAACCACACTACTGGGCATGGTTCATAAATGGGGGTAGTTGTTAGCATCCTACACTACAGGGCATGATTCATAAGGGGGGAGTTGTTAGCACCCACACTACTGGGCATTGTTCATGAGGGGTTGGTACAATCCCACACTACTGGGCATGGTTCATAATGGGGAGTTGGTACAATCCCATACTACTAGGCATGGTTCATAATGGGGAGTTGGTACAATCCCACACTACTGGGAATGGTTCATAATGGGGACTTGGTAGAGTTCCACACTACTGGGCATGATTCATGGGGGTTAGTAGAGTCCCATATTACTGGGCATGGTTCATAAGGGGGGTTGGTAGAGTCCCACACTATTAGGCAATGTTCATAAGGGGAGGTTGGTAGAGTCCCACATTATTGGGCATGCTTCAAGCAGGGAAGTTGGTAGAATCCCACACTACTGAGCATAGTTCACGGGGGGGTGATAGTGACTCACACTACTGGGCGTAGTTCAAAAGGGGGAGGGTTGATAGAGTGCCGCTCTACTGGGCATGGTTCATGGGATGGTTGATAGCATTTCACACTACTAGACATAGTTCATAGGGGGGGGTTATAGCGTCCCACGCTATTGGCCATAGTTCATACGAGGGGGGGGTATTGATAGAGCCCCACTCTACTGGGCACAGTTTGCATGGCGGGGGTTGGTAGCATCCCACACGAATGGGCATAGTTCAAAAGGGGGGAGGCTTGGTAGATTCTGACTGTACTGGGCATGGTTCATGAGGGTTGGTAGCGTCCCACACTACTGGGCATGGACCAAAATGAGGAAGCCGCTGATTTGCACAGCCCATGCCAATCATATGCGCTCATGTGATATAAGGACAGCATCTGTCTTGCTATAAGTTTGGTGCATCTGGGAGAAGAATGAGAAATCTTTTTGCTCAGGGTGCAAGGTACACCAGACATTGAGCAAGACATGCTCCAAACAGGAGAGTTTCAGGATCTGGGCCATTCCTGCCAGCTGCTCTTTAAATGGGCACTGTCTCACTCAGGTACTGCATCTAGATCCCCCCACCCCCAACACATGTGAGCCAGACATTCCTTGCTGTCCAGAGTAAATTATCTGTAACTTAGCAAACAACTTCCTTTGAGCTGCCCCTTAGCGCTTTGCACTGGGGTGTTACCATCAGAAAATCATGAACCAAAGTGTGTCTCCCTTCCTACCAAGGACAACATAACCCCCACTGTACCTTATGGACACATCTCCTGATCTGAATATCTAGCATACCGATTCTCCCTGTATTATTTTCCAACACCTTCTCTGGTGAAGCCGGCAAAGGCAAGGAAGAGTACAGATTGCAAGAGGTGAGAGTGAAATGTCTGTAACGCGACTAAGTGCACACAGTGAGTGAAAATTACATTGAAAACTACTCAGTTTGTAATTAAATAATGTGTAGCACTGCCAAAATTCATAAAAAAAGTAAAACAACATTTTTTTTATAATTGTTATGCGCCATCATGGTATTTTATATATCGACACAAACAGTATCGATACTAAGTGGGTTATGTTTTTTGGCTATGTTGCAACTCAGATTTTCAAATGGAGACACAGGGCTTGTGACCATGCCCTATGTCCCTGCAAAATGTGCTGCACCTGCGGCCATGGGTTTCTCACAACATGCACTGAATTTTCAAACCTCGGACGCAAGTTGCGACAGTGCCCTCGTTTTATGGCAGTTTGCGCTAAAGCTGTGGTGCAAGCCCCATAAACCGCCCCACAGACACACAGGTACACCAGGGGGGAGCTGCTGCAACATTGCTGTGTTGCCACAAGGGATTTGCAGTAGGGATTTTGTGGCAGGCAGCTTACAAAATCGTGTTTGCCGCAAGTCACCACTTGTGGCAAACCCTCTGTTGCAAGTCCCTTGTGGCAGACACACTACTTTTTGAAAACCAGGCCCCATGTATTGGTAATATACTGAAAACATGGTTTCAACTAGTATTGATGCATACAGAATAGTATCTACGCATACAAGCCAAATCTATAGGAATGATTCTTAACATCCTAATTCCACGTTGCATTTAAAAAAAACATTTCTGCCCCCAACTGTTCCAAAGTTAAACCTTTCCAAAGATACCTTCTTTAAGATGGAATAAGTCTGGAATTGTTAAGACTAAAAACTTATTTAAATGACACCCTGGAGTCAGCTAAGTTGATATAGCAATACATGATGTTGCTAAGTTTATCTATACACATGAAATGGTTAAAAACATTTTTAAAATCCTGTTATTTTGAATAACTTACTGACATGTATAGACACATCTCAACACATGGGAGCTGTATCATTATGATCTGTTCATGCTGACCGGGCTCCAAGTTTACATTCAAAAAAAAAAAAAAACCTTAAGAAGATTTTAAGTCTAATAGTTCAAAAGTTACAGCTTTCAAAATAAAATTTTAAGTCATATAAAATATCATAAAACCTATTTGGGGAAAATGGGCAGAAGATGTTAGCGGTTGTTCTGTTTATGAATAAACACGTTCTTTACTAGTTCTGGCTGTGTGCTCTTATCAGTTGCATATTACGAACAGTTCTGATAGGCCTTTCCACTGTTAGCCTTCTTATCAACATTCTACATCCTTAGTCTCAAGTTAGGAATGTAATGCTAGTATGTCTGCAAATTTTAATCTAAAAGTGGCCTGTAACATAACAGGTATGCCTCCTACCAAAATACAAAAAGCACACACAATGAAATATAAGCTAAACTGTGCAGAGGAGTGAATGAAGAAGGGGCGGTGGACTCCAGAGGTGGGGCTGTCTATAGCAAAAGGAGGAAAACGTATATTTAATAATGCTGAAAGCCTCCTCCTGTGTACATAATTGTGGTAAGCACTCGGGTGGGGGGGGGTCACTTTTCTGCAATGGCTTTGCCTTGCATGTCATGTGGGGGAAGGGAATTATCAGACATTGAGAAACAGATTCTAGCAAATCCTGCTTCCTGGACCATCGAAAGCTTGTACTTAAGTGTGTCAGTGTTAGCGTAACCCTACCATTTGCACAGGTGCATGTGGTCATTTTCTTCTCACAGTTGGAGCCGGTGAACCCCAGAGGACAGATGCAGGTATAACTGGCCCCATTGTCTTTCTCCAGGCAGGAGCCGCCATTGAAACACGGGGAGTCGTCACAGGTCAGGGTGGTGTGTTCACAGTGTGCTCCATAAGACCTAGAAGTACACCGGCAGGAGTAGCCATTTTCCTGCTCCTAGAGAACAAAAGGGAACAAATTAGACTTTCATTCACAATCGGTGTGGGGTTTTTTCCCACCTTTTTTTAACTGTTGTATTTGTGCTTCTGTCCTCTTCCTGGCCCCCCTTCTGGGCAGCCCGTCCCCCAGGCAAGTTAACTACCATCTCCATGGTTTATATAAGTGTATCTATATGCTGTACCCTTGTACGCTTGCAATTCTCAGCTGCAATCTGTGTCTGATCTTGTACGTACAACTCTTTATTGTGATTTGTATTGAATGCTCTGTGCCATTGCTATAGCCCAGGTTGTGCCTGAAAATGGCCCTTGAATCAGTGCACTTATCTAGTTACCAAAGTCATTAATAAATAAATAAATAAATTGTCCCAAGATACCCCCATGACTTACTTCTCATGGCAGGGTCAGAGAGACTGGCCAAATCCCCCCAAAGTAGGATCCAGTCTGGGGTGCCCAACCATGGGTGCCAGTTCTGAGAGAGGCTGTCCATCATCCCACCCAGCAAGGTGTTTTTCTCCCCATTTTTCTCCCCTGGGAAGTCTGACATGCAATGACGCAGCGTGTGTCTGTCAGCGACCCACTCCGTTCTGGACCTCCTGACTGCTGTGTCACCAGGCGCCACTGGGTGTCAAGACGTACTGCAGGAGGCACATTCCTCCCCACCTGTGAGAGGTGAGCTGTCCCTTAGAAGCTCCATCCTCCCACTCCCAGGCCCACCCCCAGTGACCCGAGTGCACTTCTGAAGGTCACCAGTGTAGTGAGTTGTAGTGCCAATGCTACACTATGGGCGTGGTAATTTTTTTTTATTTGAACCAGTTTTCCCAGAACACGTCTGCCCACCCTGGTTTAAAGTGATTTTCTTGTTGCCTGTTAAAACAAACAAACAAAAAAATAAACATATATATATATATATTTGGTACTGGCATGACTCAAAGCCCATAACATTCCCCAAAAATTAGAATTTCAGGATATTCCATTTTTGACTACTAAAGACATCTGCAGGCATCGGGCTGGCAGTATAGCCTAGAGGTTAGAGGAATGAGGTGTGAACGAGCTTGGTACATCCAGCAGACCAGACCTGAGTTCGATTCTCACAACCTCCACTTGCGTACTGTGTGACTCTGATCAAGTCACTTAACCACCCAGTGCTCCCAGGTCGCCCCTGAAAACAGGCACGTGGGCCTTACCCAGTTACCAAAGACTAAAATAAATAAATAAAAATAAATCTGCTCTTTACCGCTTTGGCTTCATTTGTTCCAACTACATGTCCTGCCCTGAAGTCATAAGCCTCTGCCTGTGACATCAGAATCATTTCTATGGCAACAGGCTGGGCATTATGACTTCACTGCAGGTATGGGCTATGGGAACAGGTGGACGTTTACTAGAACAAGACCCTCATTTAATGAAAATGCCTTCAGTGATAAAAAACGTCCAAATATATAAATGTATGAGGAATGTTGCACAAACAACTGTGACTTCTTTTTCTGGAAGATTAGTAGGCACCAGAAGCTACCAGGTAGAGAAGTGTGCATCTTTGTGACTGGGTAAAAAATTACCTTGCTCAGTGCTCTCAATCTGTAAAAATAGTAGGAGTTCTCTCAGACTCAAAACCGGTTCGCTCAGGAGTTCCCCAGGGATCCATCCTAGGCCCCCTCCTATTCAGCCTTTTCTTAAACTCCCTCCCCAAATCCTGCCCTAAACAAATAATCCTCTATGCCGATGATGCCGTGATTCTTGCCACTCATAAAGATCCGAACCTCTTATGCCTCAACCTTCAGCATGCTTTTTCCAAAGTTGAGATGTGGTTCCTTGAACATAAACTTGTTCTAAACCACAAAAAAACTAAATCCATGCTCTTCTCTAACCCGCAAAACAAAAAACAATAAATCCCACTCACCATAAATACATACCTGGGAAATACCCTTGAACAAGTACCAATTTTCAAATATCTTGGAATCAACTTTAATCAAGGCCTAACCTTTACAACACACACTGATAGTACAGCAAAAACTATTAATCAGCGAATTGGGATTCTGTATCGGAACCGACAGCTCCTTACCCATTCTGCACTGAGGATTGCCATCCAATTCTCTGTCATCTCAGTTGTTGACTATGGCCTAGTTATATACGGATCTGCCACTACTACAGCACTTAGTTGCATTTCAACATCCCTAAATAAGGCCTGCCCTCTGCTCACTGGAGCACATCGACGTACCCACACATGTGAACTCTATGCTGACTCAGGATGGTTGCAACTCTCAAACCGGATAAAGTACCTTACCTGCCTCATGGAGAAAAAATCCACTCTGGGCCTTACTCCACCTTGTATCCAAGCCCTGTTATGCCTGAGCGCTAGCACTTGTTCTACCAGAAGATCAGAACACCAGCCTGTCCAAGTCCCCCGATGCCGGACCTCTCGGGGACAAAGATCATTTGCCTATCGTGCCCCCAGATGGCTAAATGCCCTCAGCACTCCTATTACTGCCTCCACCTCTCTTGGTATTTTCAAATCAAGCCTGTTCTCTCACTTTGCCACCTCCAGCTCCTGTGACTGCCCTGGTTAACCCACCTATTTTCTCACTACCCACCCCTGTTCTGTTATTAGACAAAGACATGTTTGGGAAACCTTTTCTCCTGCTATTGTCTGCTCCCCACACCTTTCACTTACCCTCTCTGTTCTGGACTTTTTCCCTAATTGTCTCTCCTAATCTAGCGTGACCTCTTTCTTGTAATAATAATAATGTGATTATTGATATCTCATGTCCTTTTGCACAAATGATTGATATGTATTTGTAAATGTTTTCTCGTTCTTGACACTGCACAAATTGTTGTTATTTATGTAACCTTTTTTTTTGTACTGCACCTAATTGACATGGAACCTTTATAAAAGAGCTTCTGGCTCAAAAGTAGTAATTCCTAGAACAATAAACTTGTAAACTTGAAAGTGTGCATCTGAGGCTACCTTGTAGAGAAGTGTGCATCCGAGGCTACCAGGTGAAGAAGTGTGCATCTGAGGCTACCATGTAGAGAAGTGTTCATCTGAGGCTACCATGTAGAGAAGTGTGCATCCGAGGCTACCAGGTAGAGAAATGTGCATCCGAGGCTATCAGGTAGAGAAGTGTGCATCCGAGGCTACCAGGTAGAGAAGTGTGCATCTGAGGCTACCATGTAGAGAAGTGTTCGTCTGAGGCTACCATGCAGAGAAGTGTGCATCTGAGTCTACCTTGTAGAGAAGGTTGTATCTGAGGCTACTTTGTAAAGAAGTGTGCATCTGAGGCTGCAAGGTAGAGAAGTGTGCATCTGAGGCTACCGGGTAGACAAATGTGCATCTGAGGCTACCATGTAGAGAAGTATGCATCTGAGACTGCCATGTTGTGAAGTGTTCATCTAAGGCTACTTTGTAAAGAAGTGTGCATCTGAGGCTACCAGGTAGAGAACTGTGAATCTGAGGCTACCTTGTAGAGAAGTGTGCATTTGAGGCTACCAGGTAGACAAGTGTGCACCTGAGGCTACCTTGCGGAGGTGTGCATCTGAGGCTACCACGTGGAGAAGTATTCATCTGAGGCTACCTTATAGAGAGGTGTGCATCTGAGGCTACCAGGTACAGAAGTGTCCATCTGAGACTACCTTGTAGAAATATGTACATCTATGGCAACCTTGTAGAGAAGTGTACTGACAGTGATAGAGACATGTGGTGGTGGTGGTGGTGGCGGGGGGGGAGAGATTCAAAACATTTACATGTGGAACTTATTTTTTTCTGCACATTTTAAAACACTTTTTTTTTTTTTTTGCAGGGGGACCACCAGCAGCACCAACTGCAGTGCTGAAGTGGGACGCCTCCTCTTCTCTGCTTGTGGCAGTGTCTTTTCCTAGCCTGACTACCTGTGCACTGGCTCCCAAATTTGCTGCATACCCAGGTCACCTGCTTGGAAACATGATGTGCTTCCATTGGGTCACTGAATGACCCATAAGTCTGGATTTTTTGATATAAAGATAGCAGAGCATGCACAGAAAGGGAATTTGGGGCACAATTACTTCTCTGGTTTACATCTACCTCTGCTAGTCGAGTCACTTGGTTTTCTGCAACAGCATGGACTAAAAAGGCTCCTATTTGGTAATGCAATATAATGGAATGCACCACGCAGTACTTAATTTTGAATAATTATGAACTGGGGCAGGGGCAATTGGCATGCCTCCAAGTTACCCAGTTTGATTCATCTGCCTCAGTGAATTTTCATTCTTACACCACTAACTCCTCTGCTTCACAATAGAGTTGCCTTTGTCCCCAATCTTTGTTGCCCTCCTAGGGCCCCTGGGCCATAGTTCCCACTACCAAGCAGCTGCCTCCCATTCTTGCAGGGTTGCTGCGTCGCACGGACCTTCTGTCACAGCCCACCCGTGAACCCTGGCTTGCATGTACACTTGTAACTGCCCTGGCCAGTGTTTGTGCAGGTAGCTCCATTCTTGCACGGCCGGTGGTGGGTGCAGTAGTTGAGATCTGTGGAAGGAAATATTAAATGGTCAGAGGGAAAAGCAAACAAATTCCCAACTCCACCAAACAAAAAGAACCTTTTAGGGGTTGGGGTTAACAATAAAAAATACATGCAACACTGATAGGAAGACTCTAAGGCACTCTGCAAGTTAGCTTTAGTGCATCAATTTTCCACATCATGTTGCTGCACCTCAGCATCATGGGACAGGCTTGTGCAGAAGGCATGACCTGTCAGATTTTAATCTGAATTGGGTGGTTGCAGGGAGCAGGGGAGTAGCTAGGAAAATTACCATTTATATACTAGAACCCCCGTTGGCAATTTCCCCTCCCCATCTCAGTGTATAAAAAGCCCTCCTTGTTCCCCTGCCCCCTTGTATACCCCATACAGAACATTATCAGCATGTGACGGGTCATCTCATGTGCATGCAGCTTCCCACTGACAAAAGAGCTAACCCTTCCCCCGTGCTAATCATCTAGGATCACTACTGTGACCACACACCACCAGTCCCGCCATGGCTTATGACAGGGGTCACTGCAGGGAAAGAATGCATCACCAGTCCCTTCTTGGCCCACCATCAGGGTTGTTGCAGTAATAGAATGCACCACCAGTCCCTCTCTGTCCCACATTCAGGGTTTGCTGCAATGACAAAATGTGCCACGGGTCCCTCCCCTACTCACAAATGGGGGTCATTGCAGCAACAGAACACACCATCAGTCTCTCCCAGTCCCACCATCTGGGTTCACTGTAGTAAAGGAATGTATTGCCAGTCCCTTCTGGCCCACCATCAGGGGCCACTGCAGTGACAGAATGCACTGCCAGTCCCTCCCTGGCCCACCATCAGGGGTTGTTGCAGAGATGAAATGCACCATCGGTCTCTCCTCATCCCAGCATTGGAGTTTGCTGTAGTGACAAAATGCACCACCAGTCCCGTCCCAACCCACAAATGGGGTCATTGCTGCAACGGAACACACTGACAGTCCCTCTCATGCCCACCATCCCGGTTCACTGTAGCGAAGGAATGCACTGCCAGTCTCTTCTGACCCACCATTGAGGGTAACTGTAGTGACAGAATGCACTGCCAGTCCCTCCTGACTGACCATAGGGGGTCACTATAGTGACACAATGCACTGCCACTCCCTCCCTGATCCACAATCGGGGGGTAACTGCAGTGACAGAATGCACTGCCAGTCCTTCCCAGGTCCAATTTTGGGGGTTGCTGCAGCAACAAAATGCATCACTTGTCCCTCCCTGGCCAACCAGCAGGGGTCATTGCTTCAACTGAAACAAACCACCAGTCTCTCCCAGGCCCAGCATTGGGGGTTGCTGCTGCCACAGGATGCACCACCAGTCCATTCCTGACCCAACTTCAGAAGTCACTCTAATGATGAAATGCACTGCTAGTCCCTAACCCAGCTGGGAAGCATTACCATGGACACCACTTCTCCCAGTCTGGCTGCTCAAATAGTGGCCTGAAAAGTTCTCTCCTGAACCTGGGTCGCTGCTGATGTGGCAGTGCCCTGTGGTGTCACTGGCCCATGGGGCAGCCCCATATGTAAGCAGGCTGGCTTTAATCCAAGCCTCTCACTGCATTTGTTTCAGCGTGTAAGAATTGTCTCAGAACTTGGGTCTCCCCGATGGCCCAGAGGCAGGGCACCATGCTGTCATGCAGGCAGCCTGATTTTGGCAGTGGATGTGGTTTCTGCATCAGAAGGCAGGCCTGGCTGCAGGCAGCTGCCAAAAGGCAGTGTGCCTCAGTCAGGGAGAGCAGGCAGTGGGTTCTGATGTTAACGTGACCCCAGCGAGTTGCTCTTTCTGCAGGGGGGTTCCATGTTGTAATGGTGACCGCCGAAAGGCGATCACTGTTAGAGTGGCGTCACATCGCCGAAAATCAGTTTTGGCAATGTGTATTCCCCCAAGCGCACAGCAAAAGAGGTGCCTTGGCTCTTACAATTTTACATTGTGTGGCTGATCCCCCCCCTACTATAGGATTCTCAACTCCAGGGGTGCATGTCGGAGGGGAGCAAATTCATGGGAAAAAAAATTCAGGCCAGGTGCAACAAAACACACCTGCACCTGGACCCGAACCCGCACCCTGTGCATCCCAGTCCTGAACCCACCCACCATGTCATGGGGCCAGCTAGGTGGCTCACTGCAACACCACCCCTCAAAAACCCTTCCTCCTTCCCACTCCTCACTGAGCGTGCTCATTCCCCCCCCCCCAAGCGTGCATGTAGAGACATCCTGTTTGCTATATCGTGAATCCCCCATCTGGTCACCCTCCCTCATCCGTAGCCCCCATGACATGCGCCCGCACTGAGTCGCCGCTTTGGTATGCACTCAGTTGTGGTTGCCTACATCATGGGCTACCCTGCAGGGGCACACTGTACATCTGAGGTTGTACAACACAGCTCACACCATGGGAGGAAGGAGGGAAGCAAGGGATGAGAACTTGGGGACATAATCCCTGCTGTCTGCATAATGGCACAAAGAGCCTGAATAGGGTACATCCCCAGCAACCCAGAGGGTGGCACTTTTTTGGGCAACCTGGACACAGCACCGCCCACATATCTATCCTCATCTTTTTACTTACTTAAAACAGCAGTGCACCAGTAAAGCTAGTTTCAGCTACAATTAATACAAATATTAACATACCTCTTAAATCTACTTTTCTAGGCACTTCCTATGCTGTGTACCAAGTTTTTTATTTTCTCTATGGTAACCATCACGAATGAGTTTTTTACTCAATTGGTTTTTACCTTGAATAAACAAACAAACAACCCTTACCAGTTTTACAATTGTACTTTTAAGCTAAATGTGGAGGCCATCTTTTTTTTTTTTTTTTTGAGAAAAAAACTAATTTAAAACATTTATAAAATACAATACTCAGATTTTGGAGGAACCAGAACATTTAACCACCAAATAAAACTAGAAGATGCCTGAAATCTTTAGGTCAAATTTTTCCCAAATCTCTTTTCACTGCTGCTTTAACAGGGCATATTCCTGAGAAGATGGCAGGAGAGCTGGATTAAATGCATATGAAAAAAATAAAGAATTGTCTAAAAACTTTAAAAATAAGAAAGCAGACATCTTCGCTGTGACTGGTATAATCCAATCATGACAGCAAAGTTAGTACAGCATAAAGGTGCAGAACATTTAAAATGCCTTTCTGTTGTGTTTTCGGGGCTTCCCTACCCATTTGATAAGAGCAACAGTGCATGTTAAGATGTGCCATTATATTGTAATAAATGCGCTTCCCAGGTGGTCGAAAGCACTCAGCCTTGCCTCCTTCCTTGCAACCAACCCTGGGGTTGCTGTTGTTACAGCAAAACTGCACACCCTGGAGAGCATTACAGTTTTCATAAAGTTGTTGAATGTTACTAAAGACATCATCAAACAACAAAGGATGCCAGAGGGCAACAGCTAGGCAAGAAACTTCCCCGCAAGCGCCTCTCAACATTAAACTTGTAATGTTTGAAATACTGGGTCACGGTTTATTCATTTTTTTCAGACACTTTGAGCTCATTTGAGAGATAAAACAAAACTGTTACTTGACTGATTCTGGTAAAGAGGGGCCACCCGGCAGTCTCCATTTCAGAGACTAGCTCAAAAACAGGAAATGCAGCATGTTGAAGGCTGTAGCCGCAGTGACTCCAGCAACAGCCAGAAGCTGGAGGGGAGCCCTCCCTGCAGGTCATCCTGAGAACTGTACGTTCCACAAATCAAATGGGGGGAGCTGAACCAAGAGAATCTTGCAATGAGAAGGATCTCAGGGTCAGGGTTTATTTATTTTATTTATCTAAAAGTTGATAATTGGGAAAACACGAATGAGCCAAGACTCATTTCCAGGTGCGACCCGGGGAAACTTACTCAGGGTCAGGGTGACCAATAATATTAAACACTCGAATCAGTGTGAGGAGGTAGTAGCAACATGCAACAGAATAATGTTTTGCATCAAGAAAAACATTATGAGTATGGACAGGGAGGTAGCTGTCCCAATACATAGAGCATTGGCGAGAGACCCCATGTGGAATACTGCGTGTAGTTTTGGTCACTCCAAACCAAGAATGACATAAAGAGTTGAGAGGATTCAGAGAAGAAACACCAAGATGATTAAAGGGTTAGAAGGTATGTCATATGAGGAAAGGTTAAAAGAACTAGTGGGGTTGTTCAGCGTGGAGATGAGAACGAAGACAAAGAGGTAAACTGATAATAGCATATAAAGGCTATCTCTAGCACAGATACTATGCAATGTTTGCACACTGAACATAAAAATCCAGGAAGAATAACCAAAGGGTAAAATAAGCAGTTGAGGGAGAAACACTTTAGAACTGAGAGGAGGAGGAGAGGAGAGGATGGTTTGCAGAGAGAGTGGTAGGGACATGGGACAGTTTACCAAGGAAAGTAGTTGAAGTAGGTCTTTAAACAGTTTTAAGCTCAGTCTGGATAAACACTTGTTTGGGGGTGGGGGGGGGCAGTGGTCTAATCTGTTAAAATACAGCAGGCAAGCATGACAGGTTCCCGCCTATTCCTATCTGAAATTCCTGCGTTCGTAAAACGTGGAAGTCTGTAGCTGCAGACGCAGGCCACCAGACTGTACCACAATTCAAAGAAAAGTCGAAGGAGTGGAGGGAGAAGCAAATAAGAGGGGGCTTACTGCTTCCTTAATAAAAGAAAACAACGCTTTGAAATCTAGGTTGGAAATGCTTGAGAATCAGCTTCTCTCCCCAGTGTATGGATCGAAGGAGTGGAGGGCTTAGATATAAAAGAAAACTTATATCCGTGGACGGCCTTTACAACCCTTGCACTCGGAAATGGACTTGGTTATCAACTCTCTTTACTGGGTAAATCCCAGAGCTAAGACCACACAGCTGGGCTTCACTAGGATGGTGATTATGATCAAGGTCAGCTTGGTGACCAGTGACATGGTTCTCCAGGTTGCGAAACTGCTAAATCCAGTAGAGGTGGATGACAGATCGGTAAGGCTGTTCCAAAATGTAAGCTTTATGCCTGTCCCTCCACAAACAGTTATATGGAGTTAGAAAGCAGCCGCGGTCTTCGAGAGTTGTGCAGTCATTTTTGCTGTCTGTCCAGTATCCAATACAAAAGCAAGGTTTTTCAGTTTACAGAGCCTGAGGAGACAGTTAAGTGGGAAGGTAAGACGGTGAAAGGGTTTGCCAGCAGAAATGAAGAAACATCACAGCAAACTGAATAATGATTGCTATTAGAAATAGAGACAGTGCTCTGAATTCAGGATAGCAAGTACCAGTGGGCAGTCCGCAGTATACGCTTACAGCATGGGAACCACTGCCAAGTGCTACAGGGACCCCCTCTGATGGCAGTCAAAGTCTCTCACCTCCAGACTGAGTGGTTCATCATTCAGGGGGACACGGATGGCGCCATGGTCACATGGAGTGTGTGAAACTTATTAGCATGCCGACCATGCCCCCTGGTGACAAGGACATCAAATACAGGAAGCAAGTCCTGTTTGTCCAAGGGGGAAAGTGCTGGCATTCACTACATCAGGAAAAAAAAACTGCTGTAAAGTGCTACTACAGGACTGTCACTGATGCAGAATGATGTTTGCAGCAGAGGCAGCAGTGCCATTGATGGAGGAGGAAGGGCAGAGAGGGCACGCAGGGGCATGGGTGGCATACCAATAAATGTAACCTATAAATGCAGGTGGCTCCTAGCAGTACTCCCCGACAACCAGCTGCATCACAGATGCCACCTGGAGAGGGCATCCATCCACCACCTGGTGGATGTATTGGAGAAGAAGGAGCTGAGTACACCAGCCCACGGAGGCTGGCCCCTGATACATGAAGACAAGATCATGGCTGCCCTGGTATTCTGTGGGTCCAGCATGTTCCAGGGTGCCATATGGGAGTTACTGTGGCACGTGTCATCATGTAAGCTGAGCAATGCTGTAGTACATCCTGCCAATTAGTACATATGGTTTCCATCCACTATGGAGGAGCTGAATGTGGCATGGCAGGGGTTTTATGGCACTGCAGGCATGCCAGGTGTGATAGGTGAACAAGACTGCACACATGCGCCAGACCACAAACAGTATGTGTGCTGCAACAGGAAGGGCTACTATTCCATGAACGTGCAGATGATGGGTTCCACAGAGCACACTGTTCCAAATTTGATAGCCAAGTGTGCGGGGTCCAACTACGATGCATTCATCTAGGAGAAGTGTGGCCTACATGCAGTGATGGAGGGACTGGTGGCACAGGAGGGAATCATACAGGGTAAGATGCCAGTGGCACAGGCAGCACAGTATTCTGGGACACAGCTGGCACCATGCTGTGGGCACATGCCCTCAGGGGAGGCCTACTAATGCATGTTCCTTTACCACCCTCAGTGCTGCTGGATACCCACTCCGACCCTAACTTATGACATCTATCAGCAGCCCCACAACACATACTTAGCGGAGGTACAGCACCGCTCAGTGCTCCACATGTTCCACCATCCAGAAGACCTTTGACGTACTGAGAATGAGATTCTGGTGCCTGGACAAGTTTGGTGGGGTCCTTCAACATGCACCAGAGACAGTGAGCAGGATTATAACAGCTGTGCAGTGCCGCCTACACCTGGGGGTGTTATGCAAGCAATAATACCCAACAGGGTGAGCAGTTTTGGGCAATACTGGACCGCTTAAGGATGTAATGAGGTCCGATGCCACAGACCGAGTGCTTTATGACCCCCTTGAAGGTCCAGTATTGCCCATACCGCTCACCCAAGAGGGTATTATTGTACTTAGAAGATGGGCTGTGTCATTTTTGTAAGATTATGAAGAAAAATATGAAGTCATTCTATAAAAATGACTACAGTTCCTTTTTTTCTTCTTCTTTTGTTGTAAAGTAGTCCGTGTATCTCTGGTAGTGTGCTAATAGAGCCCCTCCCCTGTCCACCCCATTAGTGTGAGCCTTTCTTTTCTGTTTTGTTGCCCATTGGTGAAGTTTTTTATATGCTGTCAGTAACAGAAGGAGACAAAAGAAAGTTGCTTAACGGCCCGTGGGCTGAGGTTGGCGCTGGATGCCACACTTTGCACCACGCCGGCGACCCGGGTTTGGGAATGAGCCTGGGCCATCTGGGGTCAGCAGGAGTGGGAGAGCATTGAGTGGTGGAAGCTGGAGGCACTGCAGGTGCAGAGCCCAGCTATAAGGGATGAGGAGTGGCAACACTGGTGGTGATACCATGACGCCAGGGTGTATGCCACTCCCCCAGGAACAATGGAAACACAATGTGCCTGGTTGCAGAGACCCTGATGGCTCATGGCCTGCCTGGCGTCCCGGTGAGTTCAACGAAATGCAAAATTCTCGGAGTGTCTCCATCCCCACCTTACCCGCCTTGGGGGTATAGCCATGGCTCCATGGGGACTCGAAGGAGTGGATCGGGCAGGTCACGAAGCGGGGAGACTACCATATGTGTCTCCTGAAGGAGTGGAGACCAGGCGCAGGAGAGGAGGAGTAAAAAATAAATAAAAAAAAAAAGAAAAGAAAGTTGTGAATCTCTGCTGCTCGTACTGGTGAAGCGCTTGTTCGCCGATCGTGCTAAGTTGAATACCGCAGTATTGTGCACGCAGTCTGTTACAGCAGCAGGGAGAAATGTACTGCAGATTTTCAGTGCAGTGACTAGGACACAGTTTTCTGGAAGGCGATCGTCAGAGGGCTTTTCTTGTGTGTGATTGCTGCCTATGGTGTATTTTAAAATATAAAGTGAGGGAGATTTTGGGAAGTGCTTCTCTGCTCGGGGGGGGGGGGTATCTACACCCAGCCATTCGCTCAGGTCATGAGCACTTTCGTTTTCGGGGTAGAGTGAGCGGTGGGTTGCAGAGGGGATGAGGGACAGCAGTCAGCTGTGAAAGAATATTACAGAACTAAATCAGGACGGTTCTTTTGCCCACCAGAGGTTGATCTGGGGCTCTGTTAGTTAGCTGGTACCAAATGAAGGAGCTTTGGGGGGACAGTATCTCTCGCTAAGCGAGAGAAAAAAATTGCATCGATTTTAAATTGAAAGGAGGCGTTTTTGGCCTTTTACAGAGCAGGGTAGGCACTTTGTTACTTCAGTGGGTTGGCATACCAGGGACTTGTTATTTAGAGGGCTCTCACTGTAAGTTAATGTACCTCTGGCAGCCAATCAGATTTATTATATGTGGAAGCCCATTTTCTAAGTAATAAAGGTGACTCAAAAAGAGCTCCAGCAAAAACAGCGAGGTGCACGTCACCGAAACTCAAAAAGGCAATGAGCTCTCTGGTGACACGCCATCAAACAGCAATGGAAGCTTACTTTCTATGCGGGGAGAGAGATATAAACTACGTTTTTATGTAGGGGCTATGGTCCCCCACCCCATAATAAATATAATCAAGTGCGGGGGATGAAAGCAGGGGACAGGAAAACTTGGGAGGGCTACTCTGGGGGGCAACCTGCGGGTGGAGAGGAACAAAGGCGGAGGGCAGGGGCGTGTGTTATTAAAAAAATACATATATTACCCCCTCCAAAAAAAAATCACCACAGGCAAATATATTAACCCCCAAAAAAATATCCACCACAACCAGACCAAAACCCAGGTCCACCAGCTACAGAGGCAGTGACTGAAGCCCTACACCAAACAGTCAGCTGGGAAGTGTCCGGCTGAAGACAGATCCATAGCCTGATGTAGCTGGTGTATCTCACTGAAACACTCACTACACTCACCATATACTGATACTTGCTATTGTTTAACACACCCTATTCCTACAGGCGCTCAAACTGAGTCGCTCAAATGCAGTCGCTCAGTTTGACTTGCCCATATTATGGGATACCCACCTGGGGATGGAGGCCCCAGACTGGTATGAGAATGGGGTGGATGAGGAGGTGGAGGGAAAGGACCTGGCATTGCCACTATGGGACAGTGCTTCTGGGGGCTGGGCTGTGCACGCCCAGCTCACAGAGCAGTACTTCACAGACTGAGTACTGCATAAGAACGGCACAAAGCAGTCATCCCATACATACCCGTACCCCACTCATACACACCCATACCCCACCCATACACACCCATACCCCACTCATACACACCCATACCCCATACACACCCATACCCCACCCATACACACCCATACCCCCTCCTTACACCCATACCCACACCCATACCCACTCTACACACCCATACCCCACCCATACACACCCATCACCCACCCATACACACCATACCCCCACTCCATACACTCACTCCCCACCCATCGCCACTCCACACACACCCATACCCCTCCATACACACCCATCCCCGCCCACCCATCACACCCATACCCCTCCCATACACACCCATACCCCACCCATACACCCACCTCATACACACCCCCACCCATACACACCCATACCCCACCCACTCATACCCACCCACCCCACCCATACACACCCATACCCCACTCACACACCATACCCATACACCCTACACCCACCTACACACCCATACCCCACCCATACACACCCATACCCCACCCATATAACACCCATACCCCACCTATACACACCTACACCACCCATACACACTATACCCCACCATACACACCCATACCCACTCATACACACCCATACCCTCACCTCATACACACCCCAATACCCCACTCTATACACACCCATACCCCACCCATACACACCCATACCCCACCTTTACCACTTATACCCCACTACACACCACACCCCACCCACACACCCATACTCCCACCCATACACACCTGCTACCCCACCCAGCACACCCATACCCTACCCATACACACCCATACCCCACCCATACACACCCATACCCACCCACACCCATACCCCACCTGTTTGTCCTAATGCCAGCCCAGCATCCCCACCTGTGTTTCCTGTGTGAAACACAGAAATTGTTGGCAGATAAGGACCTCCAGGCCCATTCAGTCTGCCTATAGGCCCTATACATTGTATGTGGCCACTGACCCTATGTGATCAATGACTTTTCATCACTCCCTCCCTCTCTCCCCTCTCAAGCTTCCCTTGTGCCTGTCCCAGGCAGGCTTAAACCCCTCCACTGTGCTTGCCCCCACTACCTCCTGTGGCAGACTACTCCAAGCGTCAACTACCCTTTCTGTGTAGAAAAACTTCCTCACATTACCTCTTAATCTGCCCCCCCCTCCAATTTCATATTGTGCCCCCTTGTTCTAGTACTTTTTCTACATTGGAAAAGGTCCCCCACCTGCACCTTGTTTATGTTGTTGAGGTACTTGAAAGTTTCAGTCATGTCCTCCAGCTGTCTCCTCTCCTCCAGTGAGTACATATTGAGGTCCTTAGTCTCTCCTCATATGTTTTGTGGTGCAAGCCCTGCCATCTTTGTCGCCCTTCTCTGGATAGTGTGAGATCTCCCCTGCAATACTAACCTCCAGGCATGTGAGAGGCCCAATTATGAAGTGGTTGGATCGGCCCCTACTGGCCCTAATTAAACAAAGGGATATCAGCTGGTCCACCTATAAGGCCTCCAAGAGTATCATTGACTGGGCTAACTACAGAGTGCTCAGAACAGGGGAACATAAAAAGGTACTCTGGCAAAATAAAAGCCAGCATTTCAAATCTTTGTTTGATTCTATGGCTGGCAAGCCAAATGACTTCTGGAAAAATATCAAGCAGGTTATAGGCCAGAAAGGTAAGTTCACACCCAAGGATCTAGTTATTAAGGGGGGCACTCATCCTTAACTGGTGCTTTCCATTCCACTCCCACCTTGCTACCTAGCCCTACTGCAGACTATCCTGGCCCAAGACATCACCCTCCCCCATTCTATCTTAGGGCACTATCACATGGTGAAGTGTGTAAACTACTTACGCAAATCCCATTAACCAAGTCCATCGACTCTGATGGAATCGAGCTTAAAATGTTGAGGATTGCTGCAAAAGATCTGTCCTTACCCCTTACTAGACTCTTTAACCTCTCCATCATGACTAACACAGTCCCTGATCACTGGAAGGTCACTCATGTGGTCCTGGTATATAAAAAAGATGACTGTAAGAGTATCAGCAACTACAGACCAATTGTGATAGTACTTGGAAAAGTGGTAGCCTCTCAGATGAATTAATACCTCTCCAAATATAACCTCCTCTCACCCACCCAGCATGGGTTCAGGAAAGACCACCACACCTCTACTTCCATCCTATCATTCACCACTAGCATCTCTGCTGCCATGGACAGGGGTGAGCTCACAGGTGCTGTTTTCATTGACCTCACCAAAGCCTTTAATTTGGTAGACCATACCCAACTGTGTGGTAAACTCAGTCCTTTAGATGTCTCTTCCACTGCCCTGTTGTGGCTCTGTAGCTACCTGGGAAATAGATGTCAGCAAGTTAGATTTGGCCACTCTCTGTCCAACCTCATTGCTACCATGGTTGGGGTCCCCCAAAAATCTATTTTGGGGCCCTTCTTTTCTCACTTCCACATAAACGCAATTCAGAGTAGTCTTCAGTACTGTATATCTATCCTGTATGCCAATGACCTGGTCCTTTACATGAGTTCGTGCAGCATCTTGGACCTGGACTGTCGGCTCTCATTTGACCTCCAGTCAGTTCAAGCATGGATCCACACGAACAGGCTCCTTATGAATGTTACTAAGACTCAAGCCATGCTCTTTGGCTCAACCCCAAGAGTCAAAAGGGTGAATGGATCCTGCCTTACCAATGTTTCCTCCTTTAACTATCTGGAGATCATGCTAGACACATTACTGGATTTTTCAGCACACATCTCACGGCCTGTAAGGCAGTGAACACTAGGCTGGGACTTTCCTTCAACATCAGAGACAACCTTTCTCCAAAAGCCCATATTGCCATTGCCCGTGGCATTTTACTACCAAAACTGACACTGTATACTTCTCTGCCTCTAAGACTGTCCTCCAGAAGTGGGACATAGCCTGTAATAATTTATGCAGGTGTGCCCTGTCCTCCAACAGGCACATGCACCCATTAGTCCAAACTTGGCTGTCTTCCCCACCTGCCTTACGTAAACTCATTTTGGGTGGTGTGGTTTTCAATGTGGTGACCAAACAGCTCCCTTTGTTCCTTCACTTGCTTCTAATTCCCGACCATATTCCCTGTCCATTAAGGTCCAATGCCTCGGGTTCTTTAACCATCCCCAAGATCAAATCCAAAATTGTCCTTTTCCTACTCTGCTCCGAAACTATGGAATTCCATCTCAGCTTTGGTCCAGCTGAGTTCTCTAGTCTTGCCTTCAAGCATGGGTATCGTTCTTTCCTTTCCAAGGCCTCTGTCTGCATATATCCGTAGCCCGCCTTGGAAAATCAATATATTTCTGAGCTGTTGCACTTGTTTGAACTACTGATCATAAACTCAAGTTTATAATCTCTGAGTTTATTAAGTTTATAATCTCTGTTTAGATTGTTATTGTGTTGTACTACTGTTTTTATTGCCTTATACCCTGTACCTTGTCTCCAAGTTATCATAGTTTGTATTTTTGTTCTTTTCAGTATTTCTGTGCTTACAGTTATGCAGTTGTGTATGTTCATCCTGTAATATTTCTGTTCACCTCCTGTTTTGTGACTCTTCTGGGTTGCACCTGAAAATAGACAAATGTCTTGTCTAGTGTACCTACCTTGTAAATGAAAACGAAAAGAATAAAAAAAAACACATGGGACACAAATGCTGCTTGATCATTTATTGCCAACAAATGTATCATGACTAACACCGTCCCTGATCACTGGAGATCACTCATGTGGTTCCGGTATATAAAAAAGGTGACTGTAACAGTAAGAGTTAGTCAGGTTAGACAGGGATATTTCTCTTCTGGAGAGGGTCCAGAGGAGGGCGACCAGGATGATACAAGGACTAGGGGAAAAGCCCTATGGGGCGAGACTAGAGGAGCTCAAACTGTACTCGCTGGAGGAGAGAAGGGACAGGGGATATGATCGAGGTCTTCGAATATCTCAAGGGAATGAACAGGGTAAGCCTTGAGAGGGTGCTTCAGCTGAGGGAGGTAGGGGCCACCAGGGGACACTCAATGAGGCTGGACAGGAGGAGACTAAGGTGGGGGAACAAGGAGACGCTACTTCATTGAGAGGGTGGTGGAGCCCTAGAATGCACTGCCCATGGAGTTGGTGGCTGCTACAACTGTGAAGGGGTTCAAGAAGGGCTGGATAGGTATGGGGGAGGGTGCATCCCAGAGCCCCGCTGGGGATTGGGGGTAGGAGACCTTGTAGGGAGGGGGGGCTATAACGGTGCCCTGGGTATGCACTGATCCCCAAGCAGATTCAATAGACCATAGGGCTTAATATGCTGGCTTTTTATTATGCTAGTATGTAGCATAGACTGGGGCTGGCATGCCCCCACATAGGATGGGTGTACACAGACATGGTCCGGTTACACGTGACACAGGGGTGCACCCCTGTGTCCACAGTGCATGCCATGGCACTACGTTATGGCCAATGAGAAGGATTTTTTTTTTTTACTTTATTTATTCACCCTGCTGATCCTGGCACTCTCTGAAGCCGCCCTTGCACACCAACCACTCTACCGCTTACCTGGTCCCATGTCTCCTTATCGGGTAAGCTGACCTCCACCATCCGATGACCAGGAGACCCCCCCAGCTCTGAGCCCCTTGGGGTAGGGCCGTCACCACTCCTCTGCGCTCTATCTAATAATCCAGTGCCAGTCGCCATGATGGAAGGACAGAGGGGCGGAGGCATGGTCTAGTTGTAGCGTGTGGCAGTTGGTACCGGAGGGAGCCATCGCCTATCCAGGCGCAGGGGATTTTCTATGTAAGGTTTCCACCAGCGGGTAGACATGCAATGACGTCTGCATGGAGCCCCATAGACATCTGCCGCGCACCTCCCACTTTTTGCTTCCTGCTAGCAGTACCCCCGGTCTCCACCGGGGGTCCCCACTGCAGCGGAGAAACCCTGGATCCCACCCCAAGGAGAAGAGGGCAGTCCTCCGGACGCTCAATCATCTCTCTCCCCCAGTGCCTGGGCTCATTCCCGAACCCGGGTCACTAGTGTGACGTCCAGCGCCTCAACCCTCAGCGCCACCGGGCCAGCCCAATGAGAGGGATGTTGCTTGCCACCCCTCACAGGAGATGGTGGTCTGTACCTGCTGTGCCTGCCCCACATAGCTGGTCTCTGGGTGAGCGGTGGCATGCTAGAGTTGGGTTCTGGGGTGGGTACCTCTGCAGTTTCTGCTGTGGGCTTCATTTGGATGCCAGCAGACATGCTCTTGATGTGGCAACAGTGGTGGTTTTCATGTGTCCGCTGGGCCTCCAGGGCATTCCTTATTTGCTGCAGGACATGGCTTATGACTGGCATGTGCCCTGTCAGGACAGCCAAATGGGCCTCCATTCTCTCCAAGATCCTGACTGTCAGCCCCTGGTCATCCAGGAGCCGCTGCATGCTCCTCCCCCATGTTGCTTTGGTGTCCGCAGCTCCACTGCATCAGTGATAGGTGGTTTCTCTGTGTCCTCTAACTGGGGTGGAGGGATGAACGGCAGGTTCTCCTCATGTTGCTGCACCTCCACAGGTGGAATTTCACTCTGGGAACCATGTGGCTCTATTTGGGACAGGAGAAATGGCATTAGGCATGGTCCTGCATGGCAACTACGCATGGTGCATGCATGTGCAGAGTGAGGGATGTGTGTGCCGCATACCTGCAGGGCTGGCATGGGTGCCCTCCTATGGGCCCACATCTTTGTCAGTTGCAGTGGCTTCCTTAGCTGTGGGGGTAATGGGGGACAGAATCAGTTTGTGCACAGGCGTGCAATGCTACCACCCCCCCACACACTATGCCATACCTGCTGATGGGGCACTTGTGTCCATGTCATCCACTCCGTGGATAGTGATGGGTTCCAGGCAGCCCCAGATGTGTTCCTTCATCTCAGTGAGGGAGGACGTGCCCCCCATGCTGTCCCCTGTCTGGGTCCATCACCTGCACAGGCCAGCTTCTTTCTGTCGCAACCTCCACCCCCAACCCTGACTTCAGGTCATTCCAGCACTTCTAGAGGCCCAGGGTGGTCTGGGGGGTAGATGGACAGGGCAGTCACCCTATGGCTGATGCCCTTCTATATTTTCTCACCATCAGCAAAGGACATGGCAAGGGGACCTTACAGGGAATCATGCTGCCAGGTGACCTCCTCCACCAGTAACTCTGCCTGAGCCACACTGAATCGTGGATTCCTTCTTTCAGTGGCTGTGGGGCTTCTGATCTGTTCTGGGAGGGGCTGCCATTCCAGCTCTGGTATACACCCACAATCAGCTAACTGATAGCACTGCTATGCACAGTGGTGTGAGCTGCTGCTTGTAATCCGGTGGTCCGATGACTGTGATGTCATCAGAATGGGCTGGGTTACCATGGCAGTGCCCCGTGCACATCATACCTGGTTGCCCATGAAAACGGGCAGTACTGCTCATGGATTTACCAGATTTTAAATAAACAAATGAAACCAAACATTCATATGCACGCTTGTTTGACCGATCATTCTGTTACCGCTGCATGCAGGGATAAACATACCGCATGTCAGGATATGCTCTCGTCAGTACTCGATATTGTGCGCTGCAGTGGCAGCTGCTGACCAGCTGTAGGGCATCTACTGCTGGCACGTCCTGAATCCAGCCCAACAGAACTGAGACAGAGCTCCGTGAGGGGGGGGAACTGGGTATAAGGCCCTTAACTAGGCATTTTCTAATGGCGTGCTTAATATTCATATTGGCTTTAATAACCTGTGTGGTGGGGGTCAGGTCAATTATTATGAAGACTGTGCGCAGTTGTTTAAGGTACCATTGGGTTGTGACAAAATTAGAGAAACAGTATGGGCAAAATGAAGGACTGTGTGTATTATGGGGGTGGATTGTGCTTTCCCTCCCCATTCTTCACGGTACTAAACGACTCTCTCCTGCCTACGATGACTGGCACACATATCACTCGCAGAGTGAGTGGAACTTTATTGTCATTATCCTACTGTTTATTTTCATTTAACAGTATGCGCTGCGCCTGATCCCGCGGTATCTTGATTTGCTTAACTTGAGCCTTTTTGCCCATTTTTTTTTAGCCAATTATTTGGCTACAGTTGCAAATTTTGACCAGTTTAACAGTTTGTAAAATGATCAAGAACTGGTTAAAATCATGCTGAGCTGTTTTTGGGGAACTAACCCCCATAATGGAAGTTTTGGGTTGGGAGTGTGGAACCAAAAATAGATTATTCTAATGTGGAGATCCTTGAAATAAATAGCCTTTTTTTTTTCATCCCAAGCTTGGCCACTGTTGGCACTTATGGAAATGACAGTTACTATATTAATTCTTTGTTACTCCCCCCACCAACTGGAAGTCTAGAAGTCAGAAAAAAAGCATCCTAAAAAAATGTTTAAAAAATGCACTGTATGAAGTTTCCTGTATTGCTGAGAGAGAATTTTGTATTATATTTATAATCATAAAATATCCACCGGCACAGTGGTGCAGCAGGCTGAGGTGCTGGCCAACTTACCGCCTGCCACGCCGGCAACCCGGGCTCGGAAATGAGCATGGCTTGCTCGAGGGCTGGCGGGGGTTCAGGAGGATTGAGTGTCCCAAGGATCGCTCTCCTTCCTCGGGAAGGGGGGGGGGTTCTGACTCCCACCACTACCTGCCACCTGGTGGAAGCTGGGGGGCAACACGGCTGGACCAACAGACATGGGGGTGGAGTCTGCTGATGCAGCACACACATGCATCGATATACGCACGCCTTCCGTCACATGCTGACACCCCTGGGGATGGAAAACTGGAGGAAATGTCCTGGCTCTTTTGGCATCCCCACAGGCACGGCACAACCCTATGTGGCAGGCTACCCACCAAAACATTACTCTGTATTAGTGGTGGTTAACCTGTAAGTCTACGAGATGGGTCAGTGATGCTGCTGGGGGGATGCTGCCATGTCCAGGGATGGAAGGAGAAAAAAGGAAAGGAAGAAATAAAAAACAATAAAATCTATGTTAAAAAATACAACAAAAACACAACTGACCTTGGTCACAGAACAGTCCTCCCCAGCCTTCGTCGCAGGTACACTGCCATTTTGTTTTACAGGTCCCATGTATACAACCCTGGTGGGGGATGCACTCATCACAGAAGGGTCCTTGCCAGCCAGGCCGACAGCTGAAGGAGAAAAGAAACACATTTTTTTTTCTTTATTAGGGTAGCAAAGCCTTTTTTTCTGTGAATACTGAAGGGGAAAAAAAGGAGATAACATTTCAAAAACAAGGAAAGTAAAGATGATTTGCTATTAATGTGAAACCACACAAGGAAGAAATTACTTGGATGACTTTGGGTTTTTTAGCCAGAACAGTAGTGAAGTGGTAGCGCTTCCGCTTGCTATGCCAGCGACCCGGGTTCCAGAACAAACTCAGGTTACTGGAAACCAGTTGGAGAAAGAAGGAAGAGCATCCTTGTGGACTTTCCTTCCTGGCTGCTTGCCTGCCTTCTAGCAGAAGCTGGGTGGAAGCACAGTGAAGGCAGACGGCAGGGGGCCACCGGATGCTGATATGTACCTATGAGCCAATACTGACATGTGTCATGCAAGCCTGGGAGTAACTGGTGGGAAACCAGTGACTGACAGCATGACACCCTGACTCCTGCAGGTCCTGCACTGTTGACTGGGCTCCCACCTCCAAACCCAAGCCTAACCCAATCGGGGAGGTTTTGCTCCCCGGGGACTCTGCCTTGGGTGGCTCACCAATGAGGAACAAGAATCTAGGGTAACTTCCTAGAGAAATTGGGTGACATGGTTGGGGAGGGGGTCAGTCAGACAGAGATCAGCTGGCAGACAGTGAGATGAAGGCTGACTTAAAAACAAAATGGAGACCTTTGCTGCTCGGAAACAGAAGCTTCTTTATCAGTTTTTTCCCCCACAAAGGTTTTTCTTCCTTGGGTACCTGGGGTGGCCAGTCAACCCTGTCCCCCCCCCCAAAACCAGTGTGTACCTTCCCTAGCACCTATCTGGTCAGGGCTTCCCCCAAGAATTTCTCCCCATGGGGGGCAGAGAGGACACCTCCCCCCCTTGGCGCATATCCAGAACAGACCTGGTGGTTCCAAGTAGCAGCACAGATCCAAGGATGGATGGGCAGGGCGTCACAAAGCCCCAGACACCATTTTTCTGTTTTCTCCTGACTACCCCTGCAGGCACACATACATCACGTAACCGCTGCCACACCTCCCTGCCACCCACACCTGCACTGCCACCAGGCCTCCACCTCGTGGCAGTAAGAAGTCGTGCAAGCAAGCCTTCCCTCCCCAGGAGAGGAGAACAGTTCCTTGGGTGCCCGATCCTTTCCTTCCCCAACCTACCCACGGCAACCCAAGTCTGCTTCTAAACCTGGATTGCCGACGTGGTGGCAGGTAAAGCACCCAGCACCTTAGCCCGCTGTGCCACGGGGCCAGGCCTATAACTAATCAGTTTTAAAAGAATGACATGACGCATCAAGGGATACCGTTGACAGACATACTATTTTGACAGCTCCGGATATATTCCTGATATGTTGCATGCATTTTCCTCTTCCCTTTGTTCCTGAAGGCTGAGGACATTTGCATGAAAACAGGAGTTGCTGCTCATTAACATGTGGAGCCATAATCCTCCACATATGACACCATAATCATTTCCATAGGAACAGACTGTGATGTCACAAGCAGAAGATTATTACAACTTCAGCCATAGACAAGCAACAGGAGCACAGCGCATCAGTCAGGCAAAGATAGCGGGTTCTTTGCAGGTGTCCCTAACAACAGGGGAGGAGAGCTGCAGAACGCGTATTAAAGCAGCAGTGCATGTTACAGTGGAAATTCTGAGTCTTTACTTTTTTATTCAATCTTAGATTGCTCATTTTCCTCTGTCTTCCAAGACTCTCTTTTCTTCCCTTTTTGAGGTGGCCTCGGCACTTGTTTTTACATTTCAAATAATAAAAGGAGTGATTGAGATGAACTAGCAGGTAGCAGGCACCGCTCCTTGATCTTACGGGACAATGAATGCTCACACACAGGTAAGAGTGCTGCTGAAACATGGAAACATAGAAGCTCACGGCAGATAAGGACCGCAAGGCCCATCCAGTCTGCCCATTTTTCTTACCTTATAAATGTGCCATCGTCCTTTGCTGTCAGTGGCCTATCTATTCATACTCATCTGTATTGCTCCCTTATGCCTATCCCTTGCCTGTTTGAAGCCCTGCACTGTATTCGTATCCACCACTGGAAATCTTAGGGACATAAAATATTTAAATGTGTGCCCTTTTTATTATTTCAGATGTAAAAGAAACAGCACTGAAGCAGACTCAAAAGGAAAAAAAAGGCAAAATAAGATAAAAAAGTTATAGGTTAAAATGTTTCCCCATCTCATGTGCTGCTGCTGCTTTAAAGGAGATAAGAAATAGTTTTTTACATCTCTAGATGCCCTCCTGTCTTCCTTTTAAGGTCTGTCCAATATTCTCTGACATGTTCTGACTTTTCTTTGCTAAGTTAATCTAATTTGTTTCCTTTTTAACTACCCTGAATTCCTCGATTCTCAGCGGCTGCTGCTCTCTCTTTTCGTATTGCCTAACACTCCATGACATCAGTAACGCCAGTCCAGTCCATGAAGATGAATAGCATGGAACGGTGTAACTGATATCATTTGGGCTGGCAGAATAGCCTAGAGATTAGAGGAACAAGGTGTGAACGAGCTTGATACATACAGCAGACCAGACCTGAGTTTGATTCTCACAGCCTCCACTTGCATACTGTGTGACTCTGAGCAAGTCACTTAACCGCCCAGTGCTCCCAGGTCACCCCTGAAAACAGGCACTTGTGCCTAGTGGGCCTTACCTGGTTACCAAAGACTAAAATAAAAAAAAATAAATAAAATCATGGATTGCCTTAGAAATATGAAATGAAAGAGCAGCAGCTGCTGAGGCGAGTGGAACTCTGTGTAGATCTGAGGGTACCTGAAGCTAGATTATTTATCTATCAAAAACTGGTCAAAGCAGTTCAGAATACATAACTGTCATGGAGAGGAAAATGGGATGATGGTTAACTACATAAAAATAATTTTCTATTGCCTTTAAATGTGCATGAAATTCTGCCCACAAGTCATGGGCAACTGATTTAAAAGATGGTCTCTGGGGTTGGGGGGTGCACTGTTGCTGACTTGGGGGGATTCTTGATAGCACATGGTCACCCACGCAATCAAGGACAACTCCAGCATGCCACCACCTGACACCACCACTAGGGCGCCATCCCGAGCCATCCCCCCTGCTGGCCTGTGCTCCCAATGTCTCAGACTTGTGTTGGAACCTGACTTGCCAACATGTTGAGTAGTGCCCACATTACTCTGTGCCGTGGAGCCGTGCACGAAGCACCGAGCAGGCCAGCTTGATGGTAGCTTGTTGTGCTGTGACAGTGGTTCCTGAACTGATTTGAATTCATTTTGTTGGGGTGGTCTCTGAAGTTGTGGTGTCAAAAAGGGATGTCACGCATCAGCACCCCCTACTCGCCAACTCAAGGAGCTGTGCTGAGTGTTTCTCTTTTCCCATCAAATGTAAGGTCTTGGTTCTTTTTATTTTATTTATTTAATGAGGAATCAGTTTTACAACCTTTGAGTCAGCGACTCGTTTACAAAGGTACCTCGTCGAGAAGGGGGGGGGGAGACAACAAATAGTGAGGTTATAGGACATGGAATTACAAACAGGTGAGATACAAAACACCTGGATTTACAGGCAGCAACTATACAAGTAAAATCATAAGTTCAGTAATATACATATGTTAACTTCCATATTATACATCATATTACGCATCAATTAATTTGAAAACAACATAGTTTTAGACAGAGCCCAGTCATCTAAGGGAGCCAGGGGGGGGAAACAGGGCAAAAGGCTGGGTAAGGTCATCTATCGGCATTTGCAGCATCGACTGTCAATAATGTGTTGACGGAGGGCAGTTTTGAACCGGCCAATCCCGGGGATCTTAGAGATAGCCTCAGGGAGGGAATTGAACCTATGAGATACCTGTATCCCCAAGTGGACTTGGCTGTTCTACCCCTGGGGGAGGGGGACAGGCGCACTGTGGAGATAAGGCTCTCAGTTACCTGCAAGGGATGATATGAGCTCCTCCTCCTTCCAGCTGCCCACCAACCCTCCGTGTTGGAAAACACAGAACAGACATAGCTGCCCCTATACTATACAGAAGTGATTGACAGAGGAGAGTCCTAGGGAAAATGGGCGTCTGTCCCATCATAAAAAAGATGATGGTACAGCTGACCTAGAGGAAGGGGCACGATTGGGCTCTTATTGAGATTATAAGACTGTAAATGGGTGCTTGCTGCTAGGTGTAGGGAGGTACAGTAAACAAATCCAGGATTGTTGCAGCAGGTAACATTGACATTAGCATGACTGGAATGGGATAAGTTCCTCAGAGGGGGTGGTGGGGAGAGACATCAAGGGAGATGATGGCAGAAATACGACCTTTTAGAATAAAAGAAAGCCAGTGTTACACCGCAATAAGCATACATTGGATAAATCCAACTCCTATTCATGTCAACGGACCTGGCAACCTGACACTCGCCAGTAAATCTAATCCTGACCTATATCCGCCAGCCTCGTTAAACTCCTTACATCCTTTCTGCTTCACGGTGCTAAACAATGAAGAAATAATTGGGTGGGATTTTGTTGTGCTGCAGCCATCCCTAAAGAATGACTGATGCTGCATCTGAGACAATACACTGAACAGATAAGAAATATCTATTCATTTGTCACAGTTTTGTTATGCATTTTTCATCGTTACATTTTTTTTTATATATTTAAAATTTACGCAGGTTAGTCTAATAAAAGCAGCAGTGCATACTATGGCGAGCATTTTGACCTAGACATTTTTATTTAATTATTCTTTTGGTAACCAGGTAAAGCCCTTTAGGCACAATGTCTGTTTTCAGGGTTGACCCAAGAGCATGGGGAGGTTAAGTGAGTTGCTCAAAGCCAGACAGTATGCAGATGGAGGCTGAAGAAATCAAACCCTGGTCTGCTGGATGCACCAAGCTCATTCACAGTTTGTTACTCTAAACTCAAGGCTATACTGTCAGCCCCAGCTTAGATCACCCTTCTTCTCCTGCTTTGTAAGGTGCCATTTTCCCCCTCATTTAGAATTTTCTTTAGCATTCTTTTTTTTAGATCTGAAATCATTAAAAGAAGTGCTGCTTTTAAGACCACTATCCCCAGGTTTTCATAAGCCTTCTCAGCTGTCTTTAAACACCCACTGCCCCATAAGGTGAGGGAGCAGTGTCTGCTGTGTGCTTGTTACTTTAGTCTCAGAAGTGATGCTGAACAATGGGTATTCATAAACAGCTGAGAATATTGACGGGCAAGGCCCCTGGAATTCTGCATTTCCCTGTCCATGAAATTTTCCACAGAATTTGCATCATGCTGTACAATATATCTATCTATATATATATATATATATATATATATATATATATATATACTGCCAAAATCATTGTTCATGGTGAATTTTCATGGAAATATAGCGGTTCATAGTACCCAGCTGTGTTCTCCATCGTGTTCATCCTGAAGTCCCGCCTCTATGCTTAGCATGTGATGTCATCGATGACACCACATCATATTTTAACCAATCACAGGACTGCATTCTGCCACAGAACTGAATAAATCATGCTGCAGAAATCAAAAAATGGTGTCGCAGAAGAACAGGAGCCCTGCAGCAGAAATCAGGACGAAGTGCTGCAGAGCACTAGGGACCCTGCTGATGGGCACGTAGGGAGAATAGCCATATTAAAAGGGGCGCTCCTTTTAAAGCAGCATTTGTTAGTCACTGTGTGTTTTTTCAGTAATACATTTCTTTTCATTTTCTTTTATGCCTGAACTGACATGCAGGATTTGAAATGTTTAAAAGTCCCTAATCCTGTATCACACCCCCCACAAAAAATATAAATATCTTGGTGTTGTGCTATGTGGGTTGCTATTAGAATCATATGATAGCACCACTTTAGTAACTCTGCAATAGGAATGTAACTTCAACAGAAGAGATTTTTAAAAATTGCGGGTGGTGGCCATTTGTGTCATTAATTACAAAATTAGTTATAAAAAAATGTTTTGAAAAATATATGGAATTAAACATATAGTTACAATGAATCTAAGGATGCTAGAAATATATTTTTCAAAAAAAAAAAACACTATACAATGATTTTTTTCCAGCTAACAAATACTGCTGCTTTAATAATTTCAACTGCAGAGAAAAATTGCCAAAACAAACTCAAAATAAGGACAAAAGGACATCTCACAACTAGACAGGAGAAAAACTGGAATTAAAAGATATATGTTCAAAATTGTCTCTGTAACGTGCACTACCACTGCTGCTTTAAGATGCAACACCTTGTTTACAATGCGTGTGTGTGTGTGTGTGTGTGTGTGTGTGTGTGTGTGTGTGTGTAGCTTCATCTATCCAGTGTTCACAGCTGGGAGGAAACTGATGCACAGGGAGGTCAAGCAACTTGCTCAAGGTCGCATGCAGCACACTTCTTGTGGCAGTCGATTCAAGCCCACAAGCTCTTAATTTATTGTCAGCTATGGGTTGTTAGCGTGAAAACAGGATCTTTGTTCCTTGGACTATTCCTTTCATTTTTTGGTTTTATTTTGGTAACTTGGTTGGCACCTGGAACAATGTTTCTTTGCAGGTGCAATCTGGGAAGTAAGAGCAAGGCACAACACAGTAGGTGTACAAAATTACACATAGTGAAGAAGAAACAATTTCAAAACATTTCAAAAGTGTACAGAGCGTGGGCAGACAGTTCAGGGCACTAGTTACAACATGTACATTCAACCGTATTTAAATAATGTTTTAAGGTAGAACCAATGGCTTCACAAGAGGTCCTGGACCTCGTGGACCAGGGTGTCTGGTTTCTTTTGCTTACTCCTAGGCAGAACACCCTCTACTCCTGATGTCACAGTGAATACTTTCTTTTGCAGCAAATTGTTAGGTCTCCAACACAGGATCATGTTAGCAAATCCAATCACATTATGGCATGCATCATGAGAAACTCTGTACGCAGAGCGAGCGATATTGTAATGCTCTTGTGCAGATCACTGGCCTGACCTAATTCTAAGAAGAGTGTACATTTCTGGTTCCCATGTCTAAACAAAGATATTGACAGGACTGAAAAAGTGCAGAGGAGAGTGAACAAGGTTGTTGAAGGCTTACAAAACATGAGCTATAAGCATCGATAGGCAGAACTGGGACTGTTCTCCATGGAAAAAGACACTTCTGGAGGGGGAGTACATGATTACAGTATTCAAGTGTCGAAAAGGGATAATACCAGCAGATTTGGGCAATCTGCCCTCTCCTGTTGACTTCCCTCACTCTGGGACACACTGCCCTCATCCCTCTGCCTTGCTTCCTCCTTTGGCTCCCAGAGGCACCAGCTGAAACAATCCAACCCCACTCTACTTGCTCCTGTGTTACCCTTCCTCCTGACACCTCCCTGGGCTTGCCTCAAATGTCCTTGACTGGGCCTCCGGCTGGGTCTCTGCTCCCTGCCTACTGGCTGCACTTCATCACCACTGCTGCTCTTCCCTCAGCCACAGGGTTAGGCATATGCTCGTCTGTAGGTTTCTTGCCAGTTGTTAGTTTAGTAACTGCATGCTGTGTATTACTGTTTTAATTTGCACTGGAACTGGTGTCTCATACTGAGCTTTGACTGCACTTATTTTTCTGTAACAATTTTATTTTTGTGCCTACTCACTTTTGTACCTTGTTATTTACTAAATGTTGCTCTATTGATTTGTTTTGTGTATGGAGTACTGTTTCTCCTGCTCCCCTCACCCCATGTCACACAAGCAAATGAGCCTCGGCTCTGTGTGCATCTCCTGGTTACCAATTTTCAAATAAAGATCAAATGCAGCTCTTCAAGGTGCAGAAGGCTACAAGGATGAGGGGTCACTTGATGTCACTGAAGGGAAGATTCAAGGGGAACCATCAAGAGATTCAAGGGGAGCCATCAGGAAGCACTCCTTCTCAGAGTGAGTGGTGAACACTTAGAACAGACTTCCAGAACAAATGGTGTCATTTGACTTTCTACTTTCAGGCATAAACTGCATAAGTACACTGAAGAAAAGGAGGTGACAGGGTATTCCCTCTCAGGTGGTCTTCTTTCTTAAATTCGTATGACTTCAGGTGAAAAATAAGAAACCAATGCGGTTGGATTCCTTAAAGGAGAAATGTACTGAACCTATAAGTAAGTTTTCCCTGTAGAAGATTTTTAAATACTGGTTTAAATTATGTTATTGTTCCATCTCTGCAGGCGGATCTGTTATCTTAGTGGGTGTTTCTGATTTACACACAGGTAGTAAGTGCCATTTTAGAACTGTATTACGTAGTTTATATCCCTTGCTCTGCTCTTCTATTGTTGACACAATGCATCCGTGTTCTGCTATAGCACTCTGTCTGAAAGGGACATAAACTACATCATACAATACAGTTCTAAAGTGGTACTTGGTACAGAGTTTAAATCAGAAACACACGTTGAAATTACTAATATGCCCATAGATGGGATCATGGAACAATAATAGAACTGAAATCAGTATTTAAAAAGCTGCTTCTACCAGAAAAAAAATCATTTTCAGTTTCAGCTCATTTCTTTAATAGTAGTAGTTTTTTTTTTTTATTTGGCCCCCACTCCCTGGGTCTCAGAGTGCTTCACAACACAATAAACTCAGGTAAACACAAAAATAGAAACACATATTTAAAACAGAATAAGTAACATAATAAATATCAGCTGAAATTACTAAAGTTTAGTTTAGTCACATTTCGGAATTACGCCTACTAAAACATTACTAAAAGGGGCAACTAGTGCAGGGAGGCAACTAGCTGGTTCTGAAAGCCTCCTTAAACAAATAAGTCTTCTGGCCCCTCTTAAGGGCCTCCACTGAGGGGGGCTTCCATCAAAGATCCTCATAGCATGATCCAAAAGGCTGGGCTAGCTGCCTTGAAAGCATGATTGCTCAATGACTTAAGCCTCGCCCTGGGAACTGCCAGGAGACCCACTCCGCAGGAGTGGAGAGGGCGAAAGGTATGATAAAGAGTCAGGAGGTCTCTGGGATAGGGATCCTCTTTTCATGCAAATGTTCTTAGTAGTAGAGGCTAAGGAGCAGATACTGCAAATATGGAAAAGTTACTGCATAACCAAAATTGTGTGTAAATATGGGTTTTTCAAGTTTTCTTTGTGGTGTCAGAGGCGCCTTAAAAACAAGTATCTACATGATTACTTACGTACAGTCTCCTGGCCTGTTGCAATACCCATTTTCTGCATTACAGCTGGCAGCACAGATAGCTGTAAAAGAAAATTGTATTAAACATTGGTGCTCAACATTCATTCTTCAAACGGGGGAGAAAAAAGTCCAATGAGATCTCTTAAGAACATAATTACAGCATGTGTATTCACACAAGTTATTTTTCTGCAGTTTTAATATTGAATAGCATAGCTGCTTGTCATAATCTTGTAAGGAGCTGGTGTGGGACTCAGGAGGCCCAGGTTCAAATCCCACAGAGCCACACTGGTCACTGTGTGGTCTGAAGCAAGTTTCTTAACCTCCCTGTGATTCTGTCCACCTGGTGATAAAATTGGATAATGCGCCCATTGAAAATGAAATGATACATCCCAGTCTGGCCTTTCCTGGGTAAATCAATCTTTTATTTTTTTTTTTTAAACATCAAGCAATTTTAAGCAACTGTATGAATAGATTCTGTGTCTATTAGCAAACCAAGTACTGCCACAATAAAGAGTAAAACTAAACCTGTTTGGTAGCTAAGCAGATTTCTGATTATTAATTGGTCCCAGTACAGTATCCCAGAGTTAGCTTCCACTGGGACCCTCCAGGAAATGGGGCTCCGGGCTTCAGGTGCACAGTGTGGGTATTAGACAAGTAAAATAAAGTGGCACAGCTTTGTTCCTGTTAGTTCCCCAACCCAACTCAGCTGCAAACAGAGAAACAAAAAAGTCAAACAGTGGCCACACAGTGGCCCAGCTGAAGTGCTAAATGGAATCGTACTGGCAATGTAGGAGCACAGCTGCATGGCAGCATTCCCATCCAGAGGAGGGAGACAACCTGGTTCCAGCACCATAGTGACTCCTGTGGTCAGCCAGGGGAACTTGCCTCCCCCACAGGATGTCACTACAAGCGTCTGAGGGGCTGTGCATGGGGACATGGGTTAAAGGTACAGAAGATAATAAACTGCCTGAGATACTTTTTTTTATTGTGCAATAAGGCCCTCAGCCCTTAATGCACTGCACTCTTTCAAGATCACCTGCTGTCTACATGTTGCCAGGTACTGAAGCCTTTTATGGTCCACAGCTGCCTGTCGACATTTCAGGGCATGATGAAGGTAGGGCAGCATTAAAAAAAATACATGCGTCTGATATGAGTGCTTTCCACATCCCCACAGCTGTCAAGATCCAAACATCCAAATGAGTGAAGTTAAGGGGGAAATTAAAAATGAATTCTAATTAATTAGAACTTTAAAAAAAACAATAAACAGCAAGACACCCACTAAATTGCAGTCTTTTATTGGTTCTAAATGGCCGAGATGCACTTCAAAAGAGTTTGACTTGACAGCACTGCATTCCATGAAAACGAGGGGCAGTATTCTAGAGTTAAACTTCCCCCTCCTCCCCAAATGAGAGCTGCTTGACGGGGCAAGACATGTATGTTCGAAAGGCAACATTTTCTTTAAAATATAGAAAGCCACTCCTTGAAATCTTGTGAGAATGTGACTGAGATTGTCACTTAGTGCTGTCTACCAGGGCCAATATGGCATTCAGACATCTCAGCCTTTTGTCACTGAAATCTGGCCCCACTGAAACACAAAATGTGGGACACTGGCCCACGTAAAGTGGGGCCCATCATCTAACATGAAGGTAAAAGCTCAGAACACTCTGAAAAAAATTATTTGTGCAAAGTTTAAGTATGATGCATCAAATTCGAATATTTTGAATTTCTGCTTTTTAAATCTGAGTTTACAGTCTGTAGACAGAAAGTTTAGTTTTGCAGACATTCTCTCCCAACTGCTTCCCGCCCACCTGTTACAAAACAATTCAGAATGTCACCAGTCCAGATGTCTCCTCTAATCTCTAAATAGTTTGTCCACTTATATCCATGCCCTAAATAACAGACATTACTCAGTGGCCTACACGACATCAAATAACTTAAGCAATAACGCACAACATGGGAAAGCAGGTTGTGGTGAGACTTACACCATGCCTAGGGTGGTGTTTCATGAGGCCGCTGACCGAGTTACTTTAACCACACCAGAAGTTGGTAAATCTCACCACAGCCCACACCCTGGAGTCCATTATTGTGATTATACAATGGAATGTTAAAAAAAAAGTTATTAAAATGCTACATTTCTTTCTTTTCTTTTTTTTTTTTTTTTTTTTTATGATTTTATGTAAATATCCTTCCTTCCGGTGAAATTGTCCCCCCCCGGCAGCCAACTGAAGATTGCATGGATGTGGTTTTGTTGTGTGCTGCTGCAGTGGTAGTTACATTTTTATTTTAATATTCAGATTGTGAGTGCTTCTAACCAAGAGTGAGAGTGAGGAGCAGTTATGTGAGTGCCGAGTGAGCAGGATGAGAAACTGAGAATGACATGATTTTTTTTTTAATATTATTTTTTTTAAGTCCTGTTTAATACACACGAGTACATTGTAGACACATATTTTTGCACCAGTAAGATTCACCATAACGGTTACTTTCCCATTATTCATGCTTATTTTTACATTTTGTTTGTTGATAATTATACAGGCTATGTAACATTTCCTATTTCAAGGACTGAAGCAGGATTCATGCCTATTTGGCGAGTTATCCACCTTTGCCATTTTGTTATAAACCTTCTGGTCTGGTTTTTTAGGTGGGCAGTCAAATTCTCCATATGGTATATGTTAAACATGATGTTTCTCCGGTCTCGAATGGTTGGGGCATTAGTCATCATCCAGTTTCTAGTTATGGATTTCTTTGCAGCCAGAATATATATTGGGAGAAGGGTTCTTGCCCAAGGGAGAGAATGGTCAGGGTAGACGACTAAAAGAACCACTTCCGCAGTTAGCTCCACTGGCTTCCCCAGGCAAGATGTTACTTTGTCTTGCAGGGTGATCCAAAAGGGCATCAGGTGGAGACACAACCACATGACATGGGCGAGATCTGCCACACGGCACCCACAGTTTCTCCAGCAGGACCCAAATCTTTCCAGTAGGTGTTTTACCAGAATGGCCGGGGAGCGAAAGTATTGTGACTTACATTTCCATGCAAACTCTCTCCAGATGTAGGAAGATGTGATCCTTACTGCTCCTGGGGATGAGGTGACCCATAGGTCTCTAGGGATTTCCTGGTTCTGATCCCTCTTCCAACTCTCCAAGATTGAATCAGTGGTGTTCTTGGATAGGTCCCTCATGCCCTTATATAATGATCCTATGAGGTGATTCCCCTGGGAGTGGTCTAGGAGGATTTTTATTAGGGTGGGAGTAGGGAGGGGCATCTTTGCCTGGATCAAGCGGTTTCTCAGGATGTGGTTTCTGACCTGAAAGTATGTAAAGAGGTAGTTACTATGGAGATTAAATTTGCTCTTCCATTCTTCAAACGAGAGGATTCCCGAGTGACTCAAAAACTGGAAAACTTGCTCCAGTCCCATGTGCCTCCATCTGGCAAAGGCTAGGTCAGATTGGGCAGGAAGGAAAAAATGATCTTCCACTATTAATTTACAGTACTCAAAAACTATTCTGATGTCTCCTTTCCTCCTCATCCCAAACCACATCCCCAGAACCTGAGAGGTGATAGACGTGAAGTATTCTAGTGGTGGGGTTCTGGTAGCTGAGCAATGCAGGATTTTTTTATGTCATACAAATCATTTAAATGTATTTCTAGAATTTTCCTGGGAGCTTTATAGCTATTGGCTAACCACAGAAGAAGAATTTGTAAAAAGGCCACTTTGGCATACAATTTAAGGTCTGGGAGGTTCGTATCCCCCTGGTCGAGGAACAATTTTAAAATACAGGACCGTGTCCTAGGACGTTTGTTATTCCAGATGAATTTAGAGAGCACTTTGTCCCAGAAGCAGTATGGGGATGGGAAGAAGGAGATATTGTGAAATAAATATAATAGGCGAGGTAATATATTCATCCGAATGATTTCTATCCGCTGGAAGAATGTGAGGGGAAGATTTTGCCATTTATCGAGATCAGTTTGTATTGCAACTGAGAGAGATTCATAATTTATTAATTCTATAACCTTTAAATTAAGAGGGATTTGAATGCCCAGATATTTCATTTTAGTTGTATGCCATCTCAAGGGATAGCGTTGTTTTAATGATCTGGGAGGAGCGTAATTGAAGGTCAAGACTTCTGTCTTATTTATATTTAGTTTGAGACCGGCCAATTTACCAAAAAGTGTTAGTATATTCCAGACTTCTGGAATTTAGTTCGTTGGAGAGAGAAGAGATGGCAGAATATTGTCTGCGAATAGAACTAATTTGTATTCGCATTGATTCAAGGAGATACCCTCCACCCCAAGGGGCAGACCTGAGGGCTACCGCCAAGGGCTCAATATAAAGGGCGAAAAGCAATGGGGATAGGGGACAGCCTTGGCGTGCTCCTTGTTGAAGTTTGATCAGACTGGAGATTCCCCCATTTATACAGATGTAGACTTTCGGTAAAGAGTAGAGCTTAGTCAGCCAGGACAGGGTCAACTCAGGGAATTCAAACTCTTGCAGGGGGTCCCACAAGAAGGCCCAGGACACTTTGTCAATGCCTTCTCGGTGTCTAAACTGAGGAAGGCTGAGAGAATTTTATGGAATTTAACATATTCTATTAAGATGAGGGTTTTTCGGATATTGTCTGTAGTGTTTGTTTTATGAAGCCAGCTTGATCTGGGTATATTAATGAGGGGGAATGTTTTCAAGTCTATATGTTCAAAAAGCCATGTATATTTTATAGTCCATATTTAGGATGGAGATTGGGTGATACGAGACTGAGTTGGTAACTTCTTTGTTGGGTTTAGGGAGGGTGGCCAAGATGGCGTAATCCCATGTGGGGGGATCTCCCCCTGCCACTTCCCTGAAGAGAAGAAGAATCGTAGGGGATAATTTGTTTTGTAATGCCTTGTACCATTCCGCTGGGAGTCCGTCTGGACCGGGGCATCGGCCTGGAGAGAGAGTTTCTAGGGCAATATGTATTTCCTCCATCCTGATAGGGGCTGTTAACTGATTTTTATTTTTATTTTTTGTAAGCGTGCGTAGCTGTAGTACAGGTTTGCTGTTGTTTCCAGGATTAATTTTGATGTATATGTAGCTTTTCTCATGGAACAACCTTATTGATGGTTAAGTTTATCTTTCCACTACTATATGTAATTACACTGAAAGGGTGATTTAAAAAAAAAAAACTACCATTGTTAGTGTATAACACCTGTACCTGTCAATCTATTATGTCATCATTACTTGGGAACTATTTAAGCACACTGAAGTCTCTACACCCTCACCCCTGACAAAGCCTTTCCTGGTGAAGCGCCTTGATATAAACTTCCTAGGTGACTGGTACAGAGTGCCCTGTCCTGTCACTTGTAATGTAAATTGATTTGGCATAAAGTGTTGAAGTTGTATTGTCTGAGACCAGTCTGTTGCATTGGGAGTGCAGCTTATTTTGTGGGTCTTGCTGTAAAGAACCCCTCCCCCCAGCAGCGCTGTAGCCAAGAATTTTAAACTTATTTATTTATTGCATAAGACCGGAATTACAAACCTTTGAGTCACAGACTCTTTTGCAAAGGCTCCACGTCGGTTACAGGGGGTGGAGGGAGTACATAAAATACAGGGAAACATACATAGTCAAGCAGTAATTCAGGGGAAACATACATTAACAGTCAGCATTCATAATCAGTAGTGGCAGAGCAGTCCCGGCTTTAACTTAGTTTACCAGAGGCAGTGGTAGGCAGGAGTTGATGGAACTGTTGCCCCCCACCTTTTGTAAACACAAACCAAAATATATATGCTGTCCCCCACACACAAACATTGCCACACCCTCATTTCAGTCAACAATAGGTAGTAAGCCAGTGATCCCAATAGATTCAATAACATTTTATTTTATCTAACACACACACTGCTAATCTGTTTTTTTCTGACGCTGAGCTTTTGTAAATGAGTCCCTGACTCAAAGGTTGTAATCCTAAAGTCTTTCACATAAATAAATAAATAATCAGACAGAAGTTGGCTTGCTTTTAGTTACAATGTTTAGGATACATTGTGATAAGCCTCTGTACCACATCAAGGTAGCCAGCCTTACATAAATATGTACATTCACACCAACACTCATGCATACATACTTAACGGGGTGACTCAAAGTGTCATGGACTCTTGAGTTTAGCACCTACACATCTTCCAAAGATCTTTCACAAACTCACACTACATCCAAGGAGGGGAAACACAATTCTTAAGGTACATCAGGCTCTGTGTTTGTTACCCTGGCCTGTGGCTTATGCCCCCCCCCCCATTTCCCAGATTTTTATGTACTCAGCGAAGTACACAGAGTATGCCTGCTGACATCCATGCCCCTTCCTAGTTTTCATTCATGGCTTCTTATGAGCAGGGCAATGCCCTCTACTTTATCAATACTTTATGGGTACTTAAAACAAGTTAAAGGTCACTATCGTATGACCCGCTCTCCTTTCTCGTCTTATAATAATAATAGTTACAAAGTGACACATGGTTTAGGACAGGCATTACAAAAATCGTATGTATACAGTTATGTCTGCCCTGCTTACACCCAGTTGCCTATTCTACGTTGCAGCACCTTTCCCAAGTGTGGCATTTTAAGGGGGGAAAATGAGGAACAGTTGAAACATATTATTTATGGCTGTTCTCCACTGGGTGTTTTTTTAGGGGCATAAAATCTGTTAAGCAAGCAGTCGGTTAATGTGCAGTCGCTGCTTGCGCAGCGGTGTGTGTGTTGTATGTGTGACATTGATTTTGCACGGTTACATGCCCCGCGTTTAATGCCTGGTTGCCTCTGAACAGATGCCTTTCTTCCTCAATAGCTGGCAGCTGCCGCATTGTTGCTTGCGAGCTGAGCCGGGGGGTCCCCGCGCGTGCAGCTGCCGCTTGCGGCTCACAATAACCACATACAGGGGGCGGCGCGTGCTGGACAATACCCCGGCGATTAAGGCAGGCGCGTGCTGCTCCTTCGATGAGGGTCAGCCAGTCACTCAACGCGCCGGAGGGATTATAAATCAGTCAGCACGCGCGAAACTGCACGCGGCCCGGTAGGCACTGAGCGTGGAGCTCTAGTCTGAACTGCACGCGTCACTTTATCCATTCGGATACTTTTCTGTTAACTTGTCACGCGCTGGCTGGACGGACCTGGTGCCATTTCCCGGAGAAAAAGGGGAGACTGGCTTTAGGGAAAGGGGCAAGCTAAGGATTTACATACAGCAAAACACAGGCAAGGGAGAGGCTGGTATACTTCGCCCCGAAAAAAGGACAACTTTGGCTAAAAGTGAAACTGGACTGCAACGGTTAATTCCCAAAGCAGTATTTTTAACCGTATTGTAATCTGTATTTCCCATTTACGCACTTCAACTGCCCTGCATTAATAATGGAGCATGTTCCCTATTTTATCATGAATTTTATTTCATATAAAGGTTATCCTAAAAGTGTCTTACAGTTAACTCAGGGCGGTATACACGCCCCCCCCCAACAAACATAGAAACAGAGAATCTGACAGCAGATAAGGACCGCTCGGCCCACCTAGTCTGCCCATTTTGGATAAGCTGGAGATTCTAGCCTACTTCCTCCTACCTCTCACTATAATTGCATTATGTCTGTCTCATGCATGCTTGAATTCCTCCACTGTTTTTGACCCCACAACCTCCTCAGAAATGTGGTTCCACGCATCCACCACCGGCTCTGTGAAAAAATACTTCCTCAGGTTGCCCCTGAGCCCTCTCCCCTCTATCCTCAAATTGTGTCCCCTTGTTCTTGTACATCTCTTTTTCTGAAAGATGCTCCCGTCTTGGACTTTGTTGATTCCCTTGAGGCACTTGAAAGTTTCTATCATGTCCTCCTTCTTCCTCCTTTCCTCAAGGGTATACATATTACATACTTTTAGTCTCTCTTTGTATGGCTTCTGTTGCACACCCTACACCATTTTAGTTGCCCTCCTCTGGACTGCCTCCATCCTGTCTATTTCTTTGCAGAGATGGGGTCTCCAGAACTGCACGCAGTACTCCTGATGGGGTCTCACCAACTGTCTGTACAGAGGGATGACAATTTCCTGTTTTCTACTGGTGATGCCTCGCCCTATACATCCTAGTATCCCCTCAGCCCTCCTTACTGCCTTCTCACATTGTTTACCTGGTTTAAGGTCATCTGATATGACTACCCCAGGTCCATTTCCATGTGTGTAGTTGTTAGTACCCCCATTGTGTATTCTTCCCTAGTTATTGTTTAGGTCATTGCACTTTTTTTTTGCACTGAATCTAAGCTGCCATATTTTTTGACCATTCCTCCAATCTTGCTAAGTCTCTTCTCATCCTTTGCACCCCCCCTTGTGTATCAACCCTGTTGCAGATCTTTGTGTCATCTGCAAAGAGGCATATTTTTCCTTCCAGTCCCTCTGCAATGTCTCATAAAGACATTAAAGAGGACCAGTCCCAATGCTGAACCCTGTGATACCCCACTAGTAACCCCCCTTTCTCCAGAGTGGATTCTGTTTACTATTACCCTCTGTGTCCTGTTGTCCAGCTAGCTTGTTACGCAGGCTACCACCCTGGGACCCACTCCCAGGCTGGCTAACGTGTTTATTAATCTTTTGTGTGGGACTGTGTCAAATACCTTGCTAAAGTCTAGGTAGGCCTTATTCACAGACCCTCCCTGGTCTACTACTTTAGTTACCCAGTCAAAGATATCTATTAGATTTGTCTGACATGACCTTCCTGCTGTGAATCCATGCTGCCTTGGGTCCTGTGCCCCGCTGGCCTCTAGGTACTCACCAATTCTTTCTTTCAGAAGTGATTCCATCGTTTTACCTACCACTGAGGTCAAGGTAACAGATCTGTAGTTTACTGCCTCTGCCTTGCTCCCACATTTGTGAAGAGGAATCACATCTGCTCTCCTCCAGTCCTCAGGTACCACACCATCCTCCCAAGAATTGTTAAAAAGGGTAGTCTGTGGCGTCACTAGGTCTCTCCTTAGTACTTTTAGAATTTTGGGGTGAATCCTGTCAGGCCCCATTGCTTTGTCCTTCTTCAGTTTTAAGAGTTCTTTCAGGACCCTTTCTTCTGTAAATGTACTGGTATTGACCCCCCTATCCAGAGTGCTTCTATTGTTTGGTTTAGGTACCTCCCCCTCTTCTTCTTTTGTGAATACTGAGCAAAAGTAATCATTCAGCATCTCTGCCTTTTCCCAGTCACCCTCTGCCCACCTCCCCTTCCCTTCCCCTTTACCTGTGTGGAATTCAAACACAGCTGCCCTGGAAACAGGCACCTTTGGGTAAGGTTTAAACAAATATTCATTATTGATCAAGCTCAATTATTATAGATCAAGGGAGCACTCCTGATCAATCGGAGCACCCCTTTCCTCTGCACGAGACACTTATTCTGTGAAGAGTATCTCACATGCAGATACCCTGGAAACAGGCACATACCAGGACAGTTAAAAAATATATGTATATTATTGACTGAGCTCGATCAATAATATATTAATATGTCCCCCGTCACCACTCATTGCTATATAAGAGTGGTTTCAGTCGTGTTCAGCTTGAGCCAGAACAGCTCAGCTTTGCTTCGCTGTTCTCGCTCCATCTGAATGTGTGTGAAATCACCCTTATACAGCAACCAGTGGCTCCAGGGGACATATTCACATATATTAGTACCGCTACAAAGACCACTCTTATGGTTGTAAGAGTAGTCTGACATTCTTAGAGTATCAAAACCTTTCAGCTTCAGTTCGTGGTTCTCATACCCCAAAAATGTGAGTGAGACTGCTCTTACAACCAAAAGAGTGGTCTTATCTGCAGTATTAACGTACATTATAGATCAAAGGAGTGCTCCTGACCAATCGGAGTGCTCCTTTCCTCTGCATGTGAGATACTCTTATTTTGTGAAGAGTGGCTCAAACGTAGCTGGCCTCGAAACAGGCACGTTCAGGTAAAGTTTTCAAACAGACATTAATATATCATTGATCATGCTTCATCAATAGTATATAAATACCACCATCAAGACCACTATTGTGGTTATTAAGAGTGGTCTCTCTTACATTCTTAGGGTATCAGACCAGCTCACCTTCAGTTCTCAGTTCTCGTACCCTAAGACTGCATGTTAGACCTCTCTTAGAACTGTAAAAATGGTCTCAGTGGGGATATTAACATACAGATTGTGAAGTAGATACGAACATATGAAGAAGCCAGCAGAAGAAGGCCATTTGGTCTATCAAGTCTGCTCGTATTGCAGGGTCCACAGCTTGCGCTAATGTCCCTGCCCTCCCTTCCCATGATCCTTCCCTTCCCTCTATGTCTGTCACAGCCTCTCTTAAAGCTGCCCACTGTCTTCAACAAGATGACCTCTTCCGGCAGCGCATTCCAAGTGTCCACCACCTTTCTGTGAAGAAGTGCTTCCTGACCTCCCTCCTAAATCTCCCACAGTCCAGCTTAAGACTGTGCCCCTACACAAATTCACAATCATCCTTGCTGCTCATTCAGCAGCAGAAGGCACTCATTTCCAGTGTTCTGAACTTCTGTCTCACTGATACTGACAATGTGTCCCACACTGTCTTCCTTTTTTCTCAGTGTCCTACATTTGGGTGACAGATGAGTCACTGCTGCCACTGTTCAGTCAAGTGTGGGATAACAAGTGACAATATTTAAGCAAATGTGGCATTTTTTTTCATTGAAAATCAGTCACAGATGTCCTGTTGGCGTTGTGGCAGTGACCCAGGTTTGGGACTGGCAGTGGGTGGGGAGATCAAGCATCCCAGAGGATACTCTCCTGCTCTGGCAGAGAGTGGATGTGTAATTTTGCCAAACCACTTCCACCTGGGTGACCATGGGTGGCGGGAACAGCTGGAGTGGGAGAACATCAGCTGTCTATGGGCACCAGTATACAAGCATGTCATGTGTACTGGAGCTCTCACCACCACCATCCTGAGGGCAGGGAGGAAACAGAGGAAAACCCACAGGCCCTGGATGATGCGAGTGCTACTCCTGATTCCCAGTGGAGCACCGGACTTTTGTCTCCTGAGGGTTTGGTCAGAGGAACCCGGGCACCCCACCATCAGTTGTAAGTTGCTGTGCAGAAATGTGGTTGGGGTCCTGCTGTGAGCTGAGTGGGTGGACCCAAGAAAAGTAGGCTAAAAATTAAAAATCAGCTTCAAACGTTAGAAAAGCAGCCACTCTATAAGTCCAAACCTCCAAGGCTGACAGAACCTTTATTGCATACCTCTTGACCTTTTATCATTGAAATGTGAAACTCAGAAACTCAAAATGCAACACAGTACGCAAGACATAATCAAGCACGGAGCTACAAGCACAGAACATTGTGGAAACCAGTGCCTCAATTGGTTTACAGTTTAATTTTGATTTAGCATCACTGAATATTATGAATTTATGCATTAATGTGAAGAGTTTACAGCACTTTCTCTATGAGGATAGTACCTTTTCTATCTGAGACGGCAATATTGAGGGGTGAAATGAGGGATGTCCCCATCATAATGAGGGACAGTTGAGAGGTATGCTTTATTAATTTCTGAAAATCCACCCCTAGTGCCACTCTGACACACTGCAAGGTCCCTAATGTTGCACAGGCACTACGGAGCGGATGTCCCAGAGGAGTAAAACTCCTGTAAGGTCGAGTTTGTATGCCACTAATTTTGGGAATTCGAATGCCTGCTAAATAAGTGCTGCACAGATTTCCAGTTTCCTAGAAGCAGATCTGTTGTCTGACTGATATGTCAAACTGAGGTCCCTTCTACCCATCACTGGCACTGTCCTGGTGGGTGTCCAGGTTGCAATAAAAGAACCCAAGGCACTTTTTGTGAGAGGTGAAGATTTTCCCCGGTGTCCTGGCCAACACTTCCCTTCCCATAAAACCGGTTCATGCAATTGTCCAAGGCTGTGTGTGGGCGTTGATGTGCGAAATGGCAGCCACTACACATTTACTGTCACTTCACTACCAGTCTCTCACTGCTTGTAGAGCACTTTGGGATGCAGTGTGTATAAAAAGCACTGTATAAATACTAATTTTTCTTAATTCTCCCCATCTGTCTATAGTAGTTATTTAAAATAACATATTGTCCCCCGCCTCTAATGTAACATAAATGCTTTCCATTATTTGCACTGAAAATATCTTTTTTCAAGTGAGAGATCTACAGTAATTAAAATAAAAACACAGAAAGCCACAGGCAAGAGACAGTGGCAGCTCACCTGTCATTCACCATAAACTATCATTGGTGGATGAGAAAGGAGGCTTCATCTCCCTTGATAAAATCGGGGAGCAAGTGCTTCCGAATGGAAGTCCATCCTTTCTTGTGCTACATCCTTGCACCACCTTCCTTTATCAGCGTGGCCATCCACTGAATGCCCAGTAGGTCCGAGAGTCCCAGGGTCCACGTGGGCAGGAACAGTTGACAAGTGGCACCTGGGTTATAACAGGGATCTAACTTGGCACGCACCCAAAATTCACTTAAAGGGACACTGCCAGCTCTTTTTGTATCCTACTGTAAAACTAGAACTGTTCACTGTCAAATCATTTTCACTATTGTCGCTGAAGCAGTAATTTGGGCTAAAAAGTACTTTTTTTCCCTTTATAGTAAATGTGGCAGTAATGCCTTAGCGCTAAATTAAATTTGTATAATTATAGTTTCAGCAACCATGCTCCCAGATCCTGTAAAATGCCTAGACACTGTTTTTACCTCTAGTTTATGACTTTTTAGGTTGTGTCCCTTTACCATTTAATGATCACAGTAAAGAATTAGTTTACATCAACTTTGCTGATCTACCCCCTCCACAATTTTGGTGGCTTTTATTGGGTCACCTACGCTTTAAATTGTTTTTTTTCCCAGTGAGAGTAAGGCTAACATTTGTAACATCCGCACATGTATATCATCCATTTTGCAAAATCATGCACCTACTTCGGGCCTTCTTGTCGCTGTTATGATATCTTAGCAGCATAGCACTTTATCTTAATGTTCACTGAGCCTGCCTTGCTTTTCTGGGTGTCCCCAGCAGGGTTAGTCATTGTGAGCCCTTGACTATACCTTAGCAAGTATTCTTACGGCATTATGATGCAGGTTCTGCTCAGCCCAGTGATGTCCCTTGTGTGAGAGATCTTTCAACAGTACACTGAGAATGAAATGGCGTAAATTCAAACAAACATGAACATTTGAAAGAATGATGACTTGCACAGCTTCTGGTAGGGAGCCCAATAGGGGGCCCCAGCAACTGGAGGGACTAAGGGGTGCATAAGGCTGTTACCAGTTTATTTATTAGCTGATATGCAAGCTTTAATGTTTTTCTTTCTAAATGTTCTTCATACCCCTGTCCCCAGCATGGCCCACGTCTGCCAGTCCCCCTCCCAACCCTGTCCTTACCTTCTGTCTCCTATGCCTGCCTTTCGGGGGGTCCCCTGGTGGTTCCTTGGGAGGTTTGTACAGCATCCCCTGCAATTCTTATGATGCAGGAAAGGTGGCAGGGCAGTCGATTTGGCAGGGGCCCAAGAGTGTCGGCTTCATACTGTGTGCAGGCGGATCTTTTTCTCCTTAGACGTTACATCCGCCCCCTCAGGACAAGCTAGTAAGGGCTCTAAAGCATGGGAATGGAATGCAAGCCAACATTACCAGTGCTGGGTGATGGCCTCCCATCCCTAAGTGACTCCAGCTGCACCACCACCCATTGCCACCCAGGTGGTAGTATCGCAGTCGGCTGGTCCCCAGCATCCCAGACTTATTCCCGATCCCGGGTCGCCAGCATTGAAAGCCACAACCCTGCTGCTGCACCAACTTGCCAACCTCCAAACTCGCAGTTTTACAGTGGAAAGGACTGATGCAGTGGGGAGTTCAGGTGACTTGATGAAAACTGTAGTGGGACTCAAACCTAGGACTTCACGCCTCACATTGAGTTCAATGCGCTGTAACCACTAGACCAAACTACCATTTGCAGCTGATGGGACCAACATGTGTGACACACAGCTTCTTCTTTTCCCATTGACTTTACAAGTTTGTATACTTTACACCGTACCCCCCCCCCGAACATTTTATTTCCACTTATAGCCATTGGTTGGGCATGTGGAGTTTAACTGATTTATCACTATGCTTTGGAGCCCACCAGAGTTTCTCTTAACTCCACAGAATGGGTCCCAGGCCCCCTGAATTTTGTTTCAGTCTCTTGATCAGACAATTCCCTTTTTTTATTTCATTTTCTTGCTGTTGTTTCCATACAGTAATGTATTTTTCCAGACAATAATTCTGAAAACATTGTGCCTCAAAGCCTTGCAAATCTGTCAGCGGTGGGGGCCCAAAACTCTTGAGAAAAGCAATCTAGCAGAAGCTCTGTTCCACTCAACTGGACTCCTTTGTACAGTTTGAAGCGGCAAGTCCCTGACTTCTCTTTCTGTACAAATCAAGCTGTCGTATGAGTGGAGGTGACAGGCCAGTACAAACAAGGGCTTTACACTTGCTTGTAAGCTGATCAGTTTGCACATCCATCTTCTGTTCTGTTGCACCTGAATGGAGTATGAAATTAACCCGCTATTGTACAACAGAGGACAATTTTTAATTTTTATTTCCTACATCTCGGTTGTACAGAAGGCCAGAAATTGTATTAATCTGCTTCCTTGCACAGTGGAACGTAGTGTGGGTTAAATAGTACAGTAAGTACCTTTGTCCGTAGGGCCAGCTAACTCATTCTGGGTTGTTTGGGATTATTACATGGGGGGGTGTTGTTGCGATGAAATATCTCCTTTTCAGTGCGGTCCTGTTTTTAACCTTATTTACAACAGAGTGGACTAAAGCAGAGAGAAGTTGAATGACTTGCCCAGGAATGTAGTGGGATTTGAACCTGGATTTCAAAGCAGGTACCCTAACCACTAGACCACACTGCCATCTTTTTTTATAATGTATAGTTTTAGGGAACATACTAACATTCTTCTTAATTTAAAGAGAGTTCAGTGGGAGCAAAGCAGCAGAGTGGACTTTATCCTGACAGAGGCTGGAACACTGGAGGTCTGAGATAAATATTGAATCTTAGGTGCAAGTGAGCTACAAGAAGGTATATTATATCCCTAAAAAAATCCGGTGAGAACTTACTGGAATGTGTGGATGCCAGTGCTGACCTGTTGCACTAATGAATTCTAAAACACAAACTAGGAAACCTTGAAGAAGGAGAATTATTTCCATAACACAGGACTAGACAGATTTCTGAGGGAGAATCGCATTGAGAGTTACACATGGAATAAGAAGGGCTAACGCAGGACTAGACAGATTTCCGAGGGAGAATGACATTGAGGGTTACACAGCATGAGCAGGGGTAACACAGGACAAGACATATTACTGAGGGGGCATGTCACTTAGGGTTACACATGGCAAAACTAGGGGTGACACAGGACTAGACGCATTCCCGAGGGAGAGTGACGTTGAAGGTTACACAGCATGACTAGGGTAGGGGTAACATATGACTAGATGAATTCCTGAGGGAGAATGGCATTGAAGGTTGCACAACATGATTAGGGATAATGCAGGATTAGACAGATTGCCGAGGGGGAGTGCCACTGAGTGCTATACAGCTAGAGCAGTGGTAACAGTCTAGCTGTGGGGTGCACATCCATACTCAAACTGGGTAAGTCACTTACATGCAGTAGGAGGAGTGGACAAGAGAACACAAAGTCCCTTCTGTCTTCAGTACTGAATTCATTATAATGCCCTGCGTGGTGGGATTTTTTACATATTATATAAAGAATCAAGTTTACATAAAAACATAGAACATTGACAACAGAAAAAAGCCTGCCTAGTCTGTCTAGCCAGTGTAGCCTAGGAGAGAGATCGTTCCGTGGACCCTAGTAGTCCCCACGTACGCCTAAGTGTTCTGACTGTGAAGATGCCGTAATGGCACTGAGGGGTTCTGGCAGCATTTATAAACTACGAGTGTGAACCATGAGTATATAGGGAATAATGTACACCCAAGTGTACATAACAAGGCTATAATAACTGGAGAGCATTTTCTCCCATAGGGAAACCTGGTTATAATTTGCCGTTATAACCTGTGGGTTATAACGGTGAACATGTGCCGGGTTTCCAATGCTCCATGCATGCGTCTACCTCCACTCTCTCCTCTCCACTTATGGGGTGCTGGACACTTCGTCACTATCAACTGTACACCGCCAGTATCCCTTGGCGGTAAGTGAATTAAAAAAAAGAAAATTGGCTCTCAGCTGTTTACTTTGCTCCAGTAATCCTCGCTCAGTAAACTATAAAAAACAGAAAAGAAAAAAAGGTTTCAGCAGCTGCTTGGCCACAGACCGCAGACTGTCAGATCTACTTTTATTTATTTATTTATTTATTTAGTTAAACATCAGTTTAGAAACCTTTGAGCCAGAGGCTCATTTACAAAGGTACCTCGTCACAAAGAGGACATCAGAACAGTAGTACAAGGGACACAGTACTTACAAACAAAAAAGTTACAGTTCAATTACAATTTTGTTTCAATAGAATACAATCTCCAACGAAGCAAAAGATAACAAAAGGTGCAAAACTTATGGTCGGGGGAGAGCTGGTGGGAGTAGAAGGGAGGGAGGGAGATTGGGGAGGAGGAATTAGTAGGGAAAGGAAGGGGAGCCGCTCAGTGAGCATTGTCAAACAGAGTATATATATATATATATTTTTTTTTACACTAGGCTAGTGGCAGTTGCATTTCGAGCTAAGCAGGAAGTTTCTGAGCCTGGGCTTAAAGCAAGCTAAGGTTAGTGAGTTTGAGACACTGGCAGGAGGGAGTTATACAGTGGTGCGCAGTGAGGAATGCCCTCTGACCTTGAGAGTCCTGGCTCTCGGAATAACTAAGGTAGCTCTTGAGCTGCTGCGTGATCAGGAGTCGGTGCAATGCAGGCGGATAGAGTTGGATAGGCCTATGGGGATAGGCCACGCAGGGCTTTAAAGGTGAGCTGGCATGTCTGATACATGAGTCGCTCTTCCAGGTTGAGTAGGGTAGCTAGGGTGTACAGCTCACATGTGGTGAGTGAGTCTGGGAGCACCAGTGATAAGTCTGCAGGCCTTATTAACTGTGAGGCGAACCTTGTTGAGGGCAGTCTGATCTGCTGAGCCATAGACCGAAGGCCATAGTCAATGAGAGACATGACAGAGGAGGTGACAGCCAGGTGGAGGGCATCAGGAGGAGGCATTTCTTGTGCGGTAAGAATGCCTAACCGTGAGTTGGCGACAGAATTTAGGGCAGATATATGTCCATGGAATGAAAGTGCAGGGTCAAAGGTTATACCAAGATATTTATAGGACTGCACTTGGTCAATGACGAGATTGGGTGTGGAGGACAGCTAAGGAAACTTGCTGTACTTATTTTGGGGTGGAGAAGAGCATTGTTTTTGTTTTCTTAAGGTTGATAACAAGTCGGTGCTCAGTGAACCAGGTAGCTGCAGAGTCAAAGACTAGTTGGAGGGGTTGTGTAGCAGCATGGGGTCATTGTGGGAGGCAACAAGAACAGCATCATCAGCATAGAGAAGCATCTTACCCGTACAACTGCTGGGTAGGGAGTTAAGAAAGAGTGAGAATAGTAGGGGTCAAAGATTGAGCCCTACGGCACCCAAGCCGAATGGGGCATGTTTCAGAGAGAGTACCGTTGACTTTCACACATTGGGAGCAGGCGGAGAGATAGGCTGGTGCACCAGGAAACAGGTCCTGAGGCAAAGCCTATTAGGTCGAGGGTGGAGAGCAAAAGAGGATGCGAAACGGTATCGAATGCTTTAGACAGGTCAATGAATATAGCACCAGCCAGGGCACCAGAGTCCAAAGAGGCATGGAGGAAGTTGGAAAATTCCAGAAGTGCTGTATTGGTACTATGACCTGCTCTGAACCTGTGTTGTTCAGGGCAGAGAACATTGTACTTACTTTTGTAGGTATCTCCAATGCTGGATGTCATGAGGTTTTTTTTTTGTTTCTCATGCGTCCAGCCTCTTCTCTGGCTCTAGGAGGCAGTATAGCGCAGTAGATCTGGAGACCTGGGTTTGAGTCCCACAGCCACCTAGGAGCATGCTGTGTGATCTTGAGCAAGCCACTTGACTTCCTTGTGCTCCCAGGTTGCATCTGGAAACAAGGTTCAGCTTAGTGTGCTACTCCTGGTTAAACAATATTCTCTTTCCTTTATCCGTACCTTCTAGGGGGTCCACTGGGCAACCCTGCACTGTGGCAGATTCCACGAGGGGTGGGCAGGAAACTTCCCCGTCTGGTCCATCTCATGTGTGTGTTGGAGGGTCACCAGTCAGATTGGCGGAGTCCCGAGAGATCTGACTTCATACTGAACACTAGGACTTTTCCTTCCATTTTTCCCATCTCCAGGGGATGCCAGCAGCAAGACTGCATCGTGCGCATGCGTGAGCAGATATGTGCATCTGCATAGTTTCTACCAGCATTCCCCCTCCCACGGGTAGCTCCTGACTGCACTGCCACCTGTGGTCCCCCAGGTGGCAGTATTACAGTGACACCTACTGCACTCCCTGTCCACAGGGGAAGAGCATCTGTTGGGATACTCAATCCCCCCAATCTGATCCCCAACTTTGCAGGCTCATTCCTGAAGCATGAGTTACCAGTGCTGTGAATGGCAGCCCTGCCATTGCACCGATGCACCAGCAAACACTTGCAGTTTATTATAAAATTAAGGTTCAAAATAAATCATGAACTGGTGAAGACAAAGAATTTTTTTTCAGCACATATGTGCATTCATTTTTGTGCTGTCAATGATTCTGGCAGAGTATCACGGAATACATAGCAGTTTTCAGCCAATTATATTGCATGCCTTCAGGCAGTGTGTTGCTTTGTAGAACCCCACTATAGTCACTTTTTGACCTTGAGCAAGTCACTCAACCTCTCTGTGCTTCTGTCTGTTGCAGCACTAAAACTGGGTAAAAGCAAGACCCCAGTAGAAATAAGATACTATATCTCAGCTGGGCTATTCTGTGTAAATAAACTGTAAAAACAAGGCCAGCTCATTGGCGTAGCAGCGCCTGCTGATGTAACTCTAGTGACCCATCCAGGATTAAATTTGGGATGTGGGGGCCCGGGGCGGGGGCGGGGGCAGGAGGATCGAGTATTCCACAGGATGTTCCCCTCTGGGATGGGAGAGCAACATTCTCCGCTGCTGTACTGCTACCTGGCTGACAAGAGATGGATGTGCAGTCAGAGTTGCTCGTGGGTGGCCAGCTCGGTGGCGCTGAGGGTTGAGGCGCTGGACGCCACACCTCACACCACGCTGGTGACCCAGGTTCGGGAAAGGACTCAGGTTGCTTGGGGGTCAGCAAAGGTAGGAAAGACTAAGTGTCCATAGACAGCTCTCCTTCATCGAGGAGGGGGGGACAGTGCGGCTCGCTGTAGACTCACACCCAGTGGTGGCTGGGTGTTGGCACAGGTGTGTCGCCCAGACCTGGAGATGCCATCTGTCCAGGGCATATAGCTGCTTCCACGGAGGTGGGGGCAGCTGCCTCACCCATTGCACAGTTCAGGTGCTAGGGAGAAAAAGCAGAAAACATCTGGGAGCCGACGGGGTCCATGATGACCTAACACGTTCGGGTCGGAGTATGGGTCCCTCCGAGTGAGGGCCAGAGCAACCCATCAGCTCTGGGGAGGCGCCATAAAGTATAAATATAGAAAAAAAAAAAAGAGTTGCTCGTGGGTGGGCAGACAGTGATGGGTGCCGCAGTGCAAAGCACTTCTTGTGTGTGTGTGTATACATGCTTCTTGGTGTCCTTGCCATCTGTGCATGGAGGGAAGGGGAGTAAATAATTTTCAGAGTGCTGAGGATGACACCTGTGTTCTTGGGCCATGCCAATCCTATTGGTTACACCATTTCCACATTTAATGGTCCTGCGGCGGGGAGCTACCTCTACCTCCTCAAGGAAGCCACCGTGGAGCAGAAGCTGCTCAAAGAACCCCTGGAAGGTGGGGTAAGCACCATAAAAGGGAGGTCGAAGTTGGAAGATGTCTGAGTGGAGGAGGACAACACCAATGTCTGGGTAAACAGTATGTTCAGACAACATGCAAACACCCAACCAAATACAAAGAAATAACAAAGATTCCCACTTACGTTCTGTGCAGTAGGAACCATGCCAGCCAGGAAGGCAGGAGATATTGCCATCGGAATTGCAGGTGTAGTGCCCGAAATGGTCGTCCCGGGGCTTGCAAAGGATGGAGCAGCTGCTGCCATAGTAGTTGTCACTGCAGATGACCCGGTAGAGATACCTGAGCTTCGTCCTGTTGCTGGTCTGCACGTCCGCTGACCACTCCTTCCCCATCCTCAGCTGCTTCTGGATGGCAAAGGTACTGATCAGCTGGTCCTGGTTACTGGCACCTGCAATCAGAGGAGGGAGAGTCACCACTTTCAGTATAAGTACAGGCTAACACAACAGGGTTTCAGCTATAACTAGCCATCTTTTATTACACACCAGAATATTAACTTTGTGTTGCCTGTTGCTTTGCTATGTTACAAGGCCAGCATTACGCTCAGTGTCCATCGACATAAAACATCTTTGTTCTACATCATGTACAAAGGAGAATAACGTTAGTTTTGTTGATGACATAACAGACATCAAAACTCCGGGCAGACTAGATGGACTTTTGGTGTTTTTCTGACGTCATTGTCTCTGTTTCTATGCTGTTTTTGATCACCATGTCACTATTGCTTTTTTTTTGTTGCCGTTGGCTAATATCTTACCAGTAAGAGAGATGCTATAACAGTGACTCATGACATCACAGTGGCCATTTGCTGCTTTGAAAGCAGCAATGAAATCGACTACAAGCAGCACAGTCTTCATAAAAAATGTATCTAAAAAATTTAAAGCAGCAGTGTATGTCAGTGGGGAAATTTTGACTTATACTTACATCTTACTTATCTCTTGTCTTGTATGATACCCTTTTCCCATAGTCTGAGTCTGCTTTAAAACTTTTTTTTATATTTGAAATAATAAAATAAGTGCTCTTTTTTTTTTCTTCCTTCTCAGCCAGCCCTCTTCCACCGTGCTACTCCCCCCAGCCCTGTCATCCATCATTTCTGGGGCTTAAAGCCCTAGTGACTTGCAGTGCTCCATGAAGTCACCCCGCGTGGCAGAGCCTTCTGGGTTCCCCAGGCCTGGGAGGAGATTGGGTAATGGATGTGGTAGCGGGCAGGCCACTAGACGCTGCAGAGTCTGTCAGGGAGTGTGGCATCATCCCACAGCTGCCTTGCATTCTCCACCATTTTCTTTCCTCAGGGGCCCCGTGGATGAGGACTGAGTGGATGCTTGCGGGTGCATCCCAGTCAGGAGGTGCCCGCTGTCCCCTTGTGGTTCACTTGCACTATCACCTTTGATCACCCAGGTGGCAGTATCACAGTAGAGCCAGTAGGCCTCCCTCCCCAGACCAAGAGAGCATTCTGTGGGATGCTCAGTCCTCCTCTCCCCAGCCAACCCCTAGCAACCTGAGTCCTTTCCTGAACCCGAGTCACCGGTGTGGTGGCAGGGGAGGCACCGGCACCTGAACTCTCCATGCCGTTGGGCTGGCAGGAGCATTCCTTTTAATATAGCTGGAGGTAGTGGCAGGTGAGGTACCTGCACCTCATCCCTCTGTGCCACTGGGCCAACGTGAATACTCCTTTTAATATAGCTGAAGGTGGTGCAGAGAAGGGCCACAGAAGTGACCAAGAGGCAGCAGGAGCTCTTCTATGAACAGAGACTGGAGAATTTGAGTGTGTACTCACTACAGGACACAGAGGAACCAGGGGTGGAGTTGGGGGACATTATAGAGACCTTTAAATACCTCTAAGTCATCAACAAGGTAGACCCCAGAGAACTTTTCAGGATGGGCAACAACAGAAGCAAGAGGGGAAACAGCTGCAGACTGGCTGTGGATAGGTTCCAGGAGAAGGCCAGGAGGCACTTCTTCATGCAAAGAGTGGTATATAGGTGGAACTGGCTACCAGAAGAGGTGGTAAGCACAGAATCCACGGATGGCTTCAGGAGGGGGTGGGTTGCAGTAAATGGGAGGGTAAAGGTGTCTGGGGAAGTGGGACAGAGCAGCGTATGACTGGGCTGTGCATTGGGCAGACTCAACAGGCCACATAACTTTCTTCTGCTGGCAACTTCTTACGTGCCTCTTGCACTTAACTACATTGCGCTCAGGCACAGCTTCACCCTCAGTGACATCACAAGGTTCCAAAAATAGTGGCAATGTAGTATCAATATGGGGCAGACTAAGTGATGAATATCTCTGGACTGCTGCCAGCTACAGGTAAGCCCAATGCCTCATTTAAAAGAACTTTTTAAGAGCCGGCCTGCACCACCAACTTCAGTGCTCCACCTCAACTGCCATGCATTTGCACCCAGTGGGGGGTAAACACCCTGAAATTCAAGGGGGGGACAGTACTGAGGAAGGTGGAGGTAAGTCCAGAGACAAGGTGGGTGACATAGCTGGGGAACCTGTCTAATTAGGGTAGGCTGACAGGTGCAGAAGTGGAAACACAGAATAAAAAAAATAAATACATTTTCAGTGGTTTTGAAAATATGATGGACTCTAGGAATTCAGCAGATGTTTTTGATCTATGCACTGGCTGTAAGGGCCATTTTTGAACTGTACAATGTAGTTTATGTCCCCTCCAGCCAAAGAGTTCTTTAGTACAGTACTACAGAACATGAATGCCTTGTGGCAACAAGGTATGTATGACCTTAAAGCAGCAGTGCATGACAGTGGCAAACATTCTGACCCATACTTTTTTAATGTTTTAGATTGCTTGTATTGGTATGATACCCTTTTTCTCCTTTTCTCAGTCTGCTTCAGCACTTTTTTTTTTACATCTGAAATAAAAAAAAGGAGCGCTCCTTTTTAATATGGCTCAAACCAGGTTTTCATCAGTATCCTCAGGGGTTCTGTACGCTTGTTGTTCCATACAGACAGGGAGCAGTGTCTGCTGTATGCTAGTTCATTGTAGCCACAAGGAAAGTGACCTTAAACAACGGATGTTCAAAAACAACAGAGGATACTGACAAAAACCTGAACCAAACCATATTGAATAGGAGTGCTTCTTTTACTATTTCAGCTGTAACAAAGTGGCAAATCAGACTCAAAATCTGGGAAAAAAAGATAGGTGAATCAGGAGCTAGGTGCCAATCTAAAATAAAATAAAAAAGTGAAGGTCAAAGTTTTCACCGCTGTCGTGCACTGCTGCTTTAACAGAGACATAAAGGGTTACTGCAGCAACCACTATTACAGGAGCAGCTGCTCTGTCCTTTGCAAGCTCCCAGATGACCGAACTGGGCACTACAGTTCTAAAATGGCACTTTCCATGAGCTTGTAAATCTTAGAACACCTGCTGACTTTAATAAAAGACCTGTAAAACTGGAACAATAAAGCCGAAATCAGTATTTTAAAAAAACAGCTTCCACTGGAAAAATAATACGGGTTCAGCGCAGCCTTGGGCCACAATGAAAAAAACTTACTAGACACCTGTTTTTTTAAGAGTATGTATCTATTTTGGTGTGTGGAATTTATTTAACTAACATAATTTACTAGAGAATATATATTTTTAAAAATATAACAGTATATACAATAGCCTGACTCAAAATAGGCAATTTATCATCACTTGTGAATGGGCAGGACTTTCATAACTCCCTGGTGGCTCTGCCGCTCCTGAGTTATGGTCCTGCCCCCTCACAATTAAAGATAAATTGCATATTGCCTCATCCCATTGCATGTCCCCTGGTTGTCCCCCACATTTTACAGTACATTTTAACAACCTAGCAATGTCTGCATAAAATGGATTTCTGATGACATCACATTCTTTTCTGCAGTCTTAGAGCATGATGTCATACACACACACACACACACACACACACACACACACACAGAGCAACTGGGAGCTGTCTCTGTCTCTGCTGTAGATAATTAGAGGTTTTTAAACCTCACGTATAAATAACTTGCAAATAATTGAGGTGCCAGTAGCAGGACAAAGTATCCCTTACAAAAGCAAAGGTACTCAGCAGATCTTTACTCCAGTGTGCCCGAAATAAGGAATAACTCAAGTTACAGCAAAAAGAAAGCATCACTTTAACTGGCTATAAGCGCAAAAAAGCAAAACAAAAAAACATCAAAAGGTTAACATCGCCAAGAAATTATCATGCTTTTATTTTTCAAACATTATTTAAAAGTGGGACAAATGGTACAACCCCCTTGATGTTTTTTTTTGCACTTATAGCAAGTTAAAGTGATGCCTTCTTTTTGCTGTAATAGGACAAAGTATAACAGCTAAAACACACTGACACTAAATGCAATATTTGTGTTGAAAGCAAACTTGTCTTAAATCTTCCTTTCAGCAGATTATTTTAATAGATAAGGCCTGAAAAAAGTCTACATACTCTCATATAAGGTAGGTATTATTGCTAAATGCAGTACACTGTGACAGTTACAGAGAAATTGATGGAAACATGCAGGTGGGATAAATGGTGCTGTCTTTTTTTCTATCTTGCAATGCACACATCTCTTTAACCCTGTACAGAAAAAAAAAAAGTTTTCTAAGTGCGAACTGTGTTATTGAAATATCCTCTTCCTGTATGTCAGTAAAACATCCAGAACCCATTATTCCTGCTCCAAAGGGCGGAATTAAGAAAAAAAGGTGTAAAATCCAGGAAAGGCGGTCAGGACGTTTTGGCTGGTTTTGGATTTTCTCACCAAAGAACAGCTCACTTTCCCACGCTAAAAATAAAATGAGAGGAAACGCAATTGTGTGGGGAAGGGAGATTATACAAGAGACCAAAAGCAAAGAAAAACACATCCACCCCCCTACACACGTGCTATTAAAGCAGCAGTGCCGCAAAGGCAGATGCAAAAATCTGACCCTACCTATTTTAAATAAAGGATTCCAGACATACTGTACTTTTTACTTGCTTGTAAAATGTTCCCGTTTTACCAAATTTAAGTACTCTAAAGAAGTTTTATTGATATACTTTTTCAGGAACACATATTTACTTTCTTAGGCTTAGAAACAGCATTGTAACCCTCTCTATGGTTAGGTTTATAACTCAGAAAATAAAAATATATAGTGCACATCATAGGAAGCAGGTAGAAAAATAGATTTAACAGGCATGCTACTATTTTTAGTGGCTGCAACTGGAAGCTATTTTTTTTGGGGGGGGGGACTCTATATTTCCTTTGGTTGTTGCTTTACAGGTACAGCTTTGCAATATGACGTAAAAGAAACCCCAGAAATATATGTTTTAATATCTCAAGCAGTTTGGGTGCTTCTTGCGGTTTGTGCAATTTTGATCCAGGTTACATGTTAAGAACTGCTTTCAGCATGTATATATTCTTCATGCAGAATCTTTTTTTGGTAGAACTGGTTCTAATTCTGTTATTGGTCCAACTTAACTGGACTTTAAACAAATCCAAGGTTTGTTCCTGAAAATCCTGATATACACACTAGTGATAAGTGCAATTTTGAGCTGTATGATGCAGGGATGAATTATTTATTTATTTATTCAAGAGTAATTATGACAATAATGTTAAATTAAGGGCATATTGTAAGCTATGTCCTACAGTTCTAAAACGGTCTTCTCCACCAGTGTATAAATCAGAAACATCCATTGCAGTTAGTAAACGGTCAGTAAAGACTGAACAGTAACAGGAATGGAACCGGTATTTGAAGCACGTCTACAAAAACGTGCAGGTCCGGTTGCAGATTAACTGCAATTCTCATTTCATACAGCCTGTTCTTACTGTAGTTTGCCTTGTAGGATTTGGCTGCCGAACGTGGAGCGCTGTCGCCCTCTTGTGGCCGTAAAAGCGCAGCATCACACTCACCTGCAGGGAGGGTAGCAGCAGCAGCAGCAGCAGCAGGAGAATACCAGGCGTTAATGATCAACGAAAAAGTTCCCTGCAATGACAACAAAACACCTCTTAGCGAGATCAGGCGTGCAAAAGCAAAACATAGCAGAGCCAATGCAGTTCTTACCGTCTGGGTTCTATTTTTATTACTCGTTGTCTGATCTCTCTGGTTTCTATCTTATGTGTCCACACGAAAAGCAATGTCAGCCTTTGCAGCTGGCAGCTCCAACATAACATGGTTACAAGTAGTGGCTACCTTACTGAATTAAACCGACTCTGTGTTGGATGCTATTAGGGACTACAAGTTTGACTTGATCCTTTTGCTAAACTTGAATATTTTCCTTGCACTTGACCTGGCTGCAGCTGCGTTTTTTTTTCTGTTTGCACTCGTATGCTTTCAGCCCAGTTTCAACGCTATGCTTCAGTAAATTAGAGGCATTCATGTGCGGTGATACAAATTCTCCAATTTTTTTTTTTTTTTGGGGTGGGGGGCTGACTTCCTTTTTTAACTATACTAGTCCCTGCTTGCAAGCATCTCCAAACAGTGCCACTGCCTCTGAGTTCACCAACCCTGCTATCCATCTTACCCTTTACAATCCATTGTTTATAAGACTCTGTTATGATGCATTTTTAAATTAAACCTAAAGACTCCAGTTCCTGGATGTTCGCGTTTCAGTGGCTCCCAGTTTATCACAGAGAGCTCCGTTACTTAGGTAATTTCACTCCATTTACAGTATTTGCAATTTTTAGGATCCATTACAGTGGGTGCTAACTACCTGAGGCAATCCTGATATGACAGTGTGAAATAACTTTGCTATTTCACACTGCATGCAATTGCACCCCCCACCCACACAATTTTTTCTGGATTGCAATTTGAGTTTACATGCTAGGTTGTAACCCAATACATCTCAGCTGTCCCTCATTTTACCCCTCAGTATTGCTCTGTCCTTTGTGGAAAAGGCACAGCAGTGCCCATCGAGAAACGGTGCTTAAACTCAGACTTTAAAGTAAAACTGCATAACACTCTGTGCTATTACAGCAAAATTAAACTTGCACAAGTAAAGACACTGGTTTCCACCTCGTTCTGAACTTGCAACTCCGTATTTGATGAGCTGTCGCACGTTCTGAGGGCCACTGCCCCCATATGTTCCCACATCTTGAGTACCAGTGTGCCACATTACATTGACACTAAGTTGACAGATATGCCCCCCCTCCCCCGGCCCTTACCGGCCAGGTGAAGTTGAAGGGAAGCCGGATGAAGCCGCTGTGTCCATCTCTTTCCTCCACCAGGAAGCTCCGCTCCCCCAGGACCTTCGTGGAAACGCTGCCGAAGGTGCAGGGGCCCGGGGACACCACCGCTTGGAAATGCTTGAGACAAACCCGGAAGAAAGTTCGGCAGTCCGGCAGGCAGGAGCCACTGTCCGCCAGCAAGCCCTGCTCATTGAAAAACTCCTGCAGTTTCAGCTCGAAAACCCCCGATCCGGATACCTTGATGAGAGAGAGAAAAAAGTAAAAAATAATAAAAAAAAGAGGACAAAAATATGTATATAAATAAACACACACAAGCAGAGGGATCCGAATAGAAGAACGTGATGGAGGGGCTGAAGGGGACCCATCCATCGCCCATCCAGTCTCAGACTGATTACCACTGGGGGTTTTATTTTCAATGTTGGTGCAATTACCTGGGGCAAAATCATTAGGAAAGCCATGGCCACGATGTGCAGCGCTGTCATCCTCTTCCCTCTATCTCACCACCCCTTATGGGCAGTTCGCCTCTCCAAAACTGGGGGTGCTGGGGGGGGGGTCTTCTCTGCCTACCCTGTAGCTCTTTCAAATCGTAATCCTCCCAAATAATAAGATCAGAGGGTTGCTGTCATTCAAGATCAATGTAAAAAAGGTAAGGAAGATGAGCAACCCCTCTATCAGATGAGCTTCTTTCACGAGGGTCTCCTCTCCAAGTAGATCCAACGCGCAAAACCACACCAAAACTGGGGAAAAGGTTTGTATTTTCCTCTCTATAATCCACAAGCCAGGGGAGATCCCGAGTGGATACGGATAGATCCTCAGAGAGCTGCACAGTTCCCAAGCCTGGCAGAGTGTGGGTAATCTCTATAACTCCAGCCTTTGGGGTTTGGTTGACGCTGTCTCCTTATTTCGCCACGCGTTTGCTGCTCTAGTCCTTCCCTCTCCTGAGCGCTCACTGACAACCGAATGCTCTGCTCGTTTCCCTTTGCCTGTTTATAAGCTGGACTACCTCCTTGCATAAACTGTCAGTCCTCAGTTGGATGCTTCAAGCACCGCCCTCTCTCTCTCTCTCCTTCTTTCTAGCTTTCCATATTACCAACCCCTCCAACACACACACACACACACACTTGGCTAAAACAAATGGTGCCCGTAGCTCTCTCTTTTTCTCCTAGCCTAGCCCAGCAGTAATACCCCTGCCGCTGGAGCACTGACCACCAACCACAGGAGCCCCTCTGGTGTCTCTCTGATCATTATCAGACTGAGCATCTGTTGATAGATTTATAGCAGGCATACAGGGGCAACATTTCAGATCTGAAGCCAAACTGGGGGGTTGTAAAATGGATTATAGATACACACACGCCATGCAAGCAAGGAGCAAAACATGACAAGCTAAGCTTTACAGCTTGACAAGGTCAAATGCAATAGCACCAACGCGCTTTTTTGGTCACGTTAAGTTCTTTCTTTTATTGTAGTTATAAGTTATTTTCCGTGGAAAGCCCAGCACAGATGCAATATCTTATACACAGTTTTACAGCTGGGACCGATGAAGCACAGGGAGGTCAAAAACTTGCCCAAGGTCACGCAGGGAGCGAGTTGTTTTCGCGGGACTTGAACCTGACACCTGCAAGATATTACAAAGAGGAAAAAAAAAACACTTTTAAAATGGTATATCTTTTTTTTATTTAAAAAAGAGAATTCTTCAGGATTGGAGGTTGTTTAGCCTAATCAGTTCTGATGGATTCGGTTCGTTCAGCCTTTATGGGAGTTGACCAAGGTTACCAGGCAGGGGATGTAAACGTTTTTTATTCGCTTTTTATCGAACTGTGGGTATGGCTCGCCAGTCCATTTTTTCAGCGTGTTGACCTCGGATCACCTGTGAGCATCCTATTCCTATGATAAACCGTAAACCATTTTTTCTCGAAAGGAAGTGACTACAATTACAACCCAACTTTTCCATCCAGATAAAAGGCAGACTCACTCCTGTTTGTGAGAGATCACAGAGATCTTATATAGGAATAACTTTTCTAAGCACTAATATGAACGCTTTGGGAAGCACAAGTGTCCCCCCCTTCCCCGGCATCCTATGCATTGGTCGTAAAACAATAGGAAGCCTTGGAATCAGTTTCGATTTTATTTTCCACTAAACTGTAGAAGCAGTCGTGGGTTATAAGAACAAGGTGTGTGTGAGTGGGTGGGCGGGGGGGGTGCATGTACCAAGTGTGGGCGTTTTTTTCAACAGGGAATAAAAAATAAAGCTATAAAATAGATAACCCTATCTTGTTTTATTACGTGAACATCCCTGCCATAATACAGAACTTTATGGTGGCAGTTCATACACCATGTGACTGTGATATTTTAAATATATAAGTTTAGGTTATGGTATTTATGTAAGCAATAACACACGCCAGTGTGTATTATCTTTCAGCAGATCATGTTTGTGGATTTCTCAGTGACATGTTATAAACGTTTAAAACACCCTTTCTTACTATTTTGGGGCTGGCAGTATAGCTTAGGGGTTAGAGTAAGGAGCTGTGAATGAGCTTGGTACATCCAGCAGAATGGGGGTTGATTCCCACATCCCCTACTTGCATACTGTGCAACTCTGAGCAAGTCTCTTAACCACCCAAGTACTCCTGGGTCGCCCCTGAAAACAGGTACGTGTGCCTAGTGGGCCTTACCCACTTACCAAAAGAATAATAATAAAAAAAGTGTAATAATGCACTTCGGGTGTGCATTAGTGCTGTAATAACCTCACTTCCTGGGTATTTGAAGGCCCTCAGCTGTGCCTTGGGCCTCACAACCCATCCAGGTCATTTGGTTATTACAGTATTGCAGCACACCCCACCATGGATTATTTCTGACATATAAAAAAGCAGTAAAATGTCTCTTTTCCTACTCTGTCTTTCTCTCTCGCTGCATATAATAGATATACAGTACTTATTAGGGCAGTTACAGTGCACCATTAGGATGCCTGCCCAGATCACCAGTTGTCAAAAGAACCAGCAGTGTCCAGCAAGTGGAGCAGACTTTTTCCTAACCAGCAAGGAGAGTTCAGTATTTTGAACACTGGTGACATCACCTGTCTGTCTGTGTCTGTCTGTCTGTCTATCTATCTGCAGTCAGTATCTGTCCATCTGTCTGTCCGTCTATCTATGTCTATATATCGATCTCTGTCTAAAGTGTATGTCTATCTGTTTAACTAGTCTATATCTATCTACATATCTGTCTGTCTAAAGTGTATGTCTATCTGTTTAACTAGTCTATCTGTATCTATCTACGTATCTGTCTAAAGTGTATGTCTATGTAGTCTATATATGTCTGTCTGTCTGTCTCTCTTTCTCTCTCTATCACACAGTGAACTGACTCAGACTATGCTATTTCTCTCAATGTGTGAGGAGCCAGGAGTCCAGGTCCATAACAGGGGTGTCGAAGTACAAGTGGAGTGAATAGGTGTTAGGTTGTGCCTTGAACTGTGAACTACAGCTTCTGTTTCCTAGATTGATGTGGAGAGCTGCTGCTGCCAGAACAACCAGTTCAACTGCTGGTTCCTTTTGTTGGGGTGTGTGCTTGTATGCTTTCGCTATTGTGTACATATGTACTTTGGGCTTGGCGTGTGCCACTCTCCCCCCCACACCTGATTGCAGCACTCCTCTTGCTGGGTCGCGTGTCCTTCATTAGAGCCCTGTACACAGAGAATCTTTTATGTGGCTTTTTTATCTCAGCTTGTTAAAAAGGAGGTGGGGGAGGGGGAACAGACCTTCAGCTGTATGTAAATGAAGCCCTCCTTGTGCCACCTTCACATCAGATACTCAGATAAGAGGCTGCTGGCTTGGGAGTTGGGTGTCTGGAACACAGCTCACTCTGCCTGCACCTTGCAACAGATAGATGGGGGGAGGGGGAGCTTACTACAGCAGACACTGGTGTACAAAAACAACAACAAAACAAAAACAATTACAGGCACGGCTGTTGTACAGTGCAAGCCTTTGGATTTTTTTGCCATTTTTAATTCAAATCTATATGGCTTTTTTATCTAGTCATAAAGTTTTTTCTGCAGTATTCCAAATAGTGCATAGTAGCTGCAACAGAAACACCAGCTGGGTTTTGTTCCCAGCTGTCGCTTGCAGATACTTTTTTTTTAAACTTTGTTTGTATTGACGTTTATATAAGGTTCAGCAACACACAGTCTCCATATGTTATATGAATGCCATACAGTAGTGCAAATTGTAAACCTCACAGAAGGTGACAGCATCTGGAATAAAGTCAGAATGATAATAAACTGTAGTGGCAGAATATGATAACTTCCACCGAATTATAGATATCTCTCACCTTAACACATATCAACAACAAACTCCAGATGTGGCGGTGTGTGACATAAAGGAGCTTGGGTGATGAAATGGCAGATCCCTAACAGAATAAATGGTGAGCACATATTTACAAATGGAGCATCTGAACAAGGGGCTTCCTCATTAACTACAGCAATAACCCCTGCACCCTAATCATCAACCATGGACAGGCAGCATGAGGAAAAAAAAAAAAATATATATATATATATATATATATATATATGTATTTAGTTTTGGTTGACTGGGAAAGGAGGGCTAGACAATTCTGCCTATTTTCAGCCTCATCCCGGGGGAGGGGGATACAGATAGATGCCAAGTGACACTGAACCAGATTAAGCTGTTGGTGGTATTTTTAGTGGGGGAAATTTGGCCAGGACACCGGGGAAATTCTCCTGCTTAGTCAGCAGGGGGAACTCTTGTCCCGCTGACCAAGATGGTTGACTTTCAAGATGGAGGAAGAGGAGCTGGAGACGCTGCCCTACCTTCTGATTCTAGATCTCCAGGTTCTAAAGTGGAGGATTTAGCCACAACTGACTCCATAAGGCAACAAAAGACCTCAGAAGGCTTACAACATCCTGATTCTGACCAAGGTAGTTCAGCAGACTTTGCACTAGGTTTGGACTTTAATTCAACTGCTGGCTCACAACCTGATACAGACCAGGAAGCAGTTTCTGAACCCCAACTATGACAAATGTTCTTACAGCATAAGCAATTTATCTTAAAACTAATTCAGGATGACACTGCACCTCAAGATGAGATACCAGAAGCTGATTTTTCTGATGGTCATGTTATTCATGAGGAGCTGCCCGCTGATATCCCTGCCGCCCATACCTCACAGGTTAACCCAGCGAGGTTTCAGCTCCACCTGCGACCCACGACTAGGACTTCGACTGAATGGATTGGGCTTGGTCCCCTGAAGCTGCTCTATGAGCTGCCGGCTGGCAGCAATCAGCGAACGGAATGCTGTGGTCCTCTCAGGGACTGATCTCAGCTGCTGAAATTATGGATACTGCTGCTCAAGACTCTAGGAACAGTTTACTTCCTTCCAACCAGGCTCCTGTAGCAAGTATAAAACCCCTAACCAACACCATGAGCTCCACTGGCCGCTAGCGAGGTCGACAATGAACAATCTGCACTTTCTTCTGATATTATGGGCCCCAATGAGACTCTACCTAATCAAAACCTGAGTAAGCACACTCTTTCTCACTCCTCTAGGCAGGATAAAGCCACTGTTAACTTTAAAATGAGTGATCTCTTTAAATATGTGGAGGAGCCTACACAACGGCAGAATGCAGTCCATCTGAGATACATCGATGAAACCTCCACTGCCCCTTCCCGTAAGACTGTGCTTCATAACATGTTGAAGGATACATTGGGAATTAGTCCCTTTGAACTATTCGCATTCATTCATATCCAAGGAGAGTTAACATATGATATTAGCTTTAAAAATGTAAGCACTCTTGAGAAGTTCTGGCTTCAGTATGAGCAGGTTAAAAGTTCAGCTTTGTGGGATTCAGCTTTTCATGTTGATTCCTCTTACAAAATCATACCATTGGTAAAAATTATCACTTTGCTTTTCAGAAGTGAGGGGGTAAATATTAATGATGCACAATACTGGCTCAAGCAGCGCTGTGAACTCTTAGATACCCCACGCCCTATTCCAGATGAAGATTTAGTCTGGATGGGAGGGTGGAAAATTGAGGTCCAGCTAAGGCAAACTGAACAAGGAATTGTACATCTCCCTGGCAGCTTCCACATTGGGAGGGATAGAGGCATCTGTTTTTACCTGGGGCAGCCACGCACCTGCCACAAATGTGTGGATCCAGAACCCATCTTCGTTACACATGCACTCAGCCCAGATGAACTTTATGTTTGTCCTATGGCCACATGAGCCTTGGTTGCCCCCACCCCAGCTTCTGCAACCTGTGTGATGAACAAGGTCACACTTACCCCCAGTGCCCATGGGCTGAGCACAATAGGGTAGACCGGGTCCCTCAGGACCACACTAATTTGATTGCTGAATATCAGGCCCAAGCACTTCAAAGATATGAGGAGGTCTCTCTCCTTGCAGCCTTTCTTGCCCCATGCTGAAGCTTCTGTCCCCACAGACCCCCAGGACACAGTAGATTTAGACATTATTGCACCTTCCTCCCCCACTTTTGTTCCTCAGCCAGAGCAAGACATCACCACAGGAGGTTCCCGGGGTCAGGAGGTTTCTCCTCGAACTTCGGTGGCTGTTCAGCATGAGGTGATGCCCCCCTCTGAGCTGAGGAACCCTTCATCCCGTCTCCTCTATCTAGAAGGGGCAAAGGGCAATGAAAATCTGACTCCTGCATGCTCACCAAGACAATTCTGACTAGAAACAAGTTTCAGGCCCTAGCAAAGAGGAGACAATGGGGCAATACCAAGGGAGAAGATGCCGACTCAGACTCTTCTAGGGCATCCTCCTCCAAAATGGATTTCTCCTCGGAATCAGGGAAAGAAACATCACAAGTTAGCCAGAATTAGGGAGCTCAGTTTCCACTTAGGTGAACTTAATTTTTTGGGGGGGTCCTCTCAAATTTCCCTCCCTAGTGGGTTTTCTTCTTAGGTTTGTTTTCCCCCCTTAACCTTTTGATGCATTGCCCCACCCAAATGCGCTGCTGCACACTGAATGTGTGCAGTATTAAATCTTTCAGGAAACAACTCTCCACCCTGGGCTTGCTAAACACTTTACCGCATGACTTTTACTTCCTACAAGACACCAGGTTAAAATCCAGGTTTGAACTTGCTCAGGTCAAGAATAGATGGACAGTGGGTCCTTCATACTGGTCCCACGGGGAAGATATGTGTGATGGGGTGGGTATTTTATTTTCAGGCTACCATTTTCATATCTCGAAGGTATTAGATGTCTCCCCTGGGAGAGTATTTTTTATTGATGGAACCCATGGCAGCTTCAGGTTTTGACTTATTAACATATATGCCCCACTGAGCATAGCCGCTAGGTCTTCCTTATTCCTTAAAGTACAGCCATATCTATTCGCTTCCCATCAGGTTTACTTTGGGGGAGATTTCAACTGTGGCCTCTCCCCCATGGATAGAGGAAGCAATGCCCACAAAACCTTCAGTGATACAGCCACTCTACTAAAAATTTTACAATTGGCTCAGTTGATGGATGGGTACAGGACTGTTCACACTGCGGGTGCCAAAACATATCACAGAGAGGTATTGGCTACCCGCATAGATTACATTTTTGTCTCTAAGAACATTAAGGTATATCAGGCTTCGGTATTTCCCTGTGAGACCTCAGACCATTTAGCAGTATCACTATCATGCTCCCCAGCAGGGAGCTCCTTCCCCAATTGCCCTCAATCGAGGTGGAAATTAAATAGTACAGTACTTCTGGATAACTATATTTTTACAAACTGCTTGAATCTATTACAGGCCAGAGTATCTATGATAGATGCATACCACTCCTATATAGCCTGGTGGGAAGATACCAAATCTGACTTACAGTCTTTTTATGTTGATTGCGTGCATGTGCAAGAAACATAGTGCGGCAGCTTTCTAGAAGCAGGTTGTGGAGGCACAGCACTGTTGTGGCCAATGCCCCCACAGCCTTTAAAGGCTTGGCCCGCTTTCTTCAATGCCATGGCACACTGTTGCTGACACTAGTTCAGTCAGCGTGCCTCAGCCTTGTAAGGTTTCAGCTGCTACAATCAGAGGCTACCTCGTCATTGCAGTGTAAGCCATTCGCTGCAATGAGGAAGCGACCCGTCATTGCTGGGCGGAACCTTGTTACTGTCACAAACAATATTACACTCCCCCTTATCGAAGGGGTGCCCAATTCCCCTCGGCAGCATGTGCCCCCCCACCGTGTTTGTTTGCCGATGGGGGCCCCAGTCCCCGTCAGCTTCAGTGCCCCAACGTTGATGTTGCTGATGGGGGAGCCCACTCCCTGTCGGCATTATGTAACCCCCGCCTGCTTTTGTTGTGTGCCGACGGAGTGCCCAATCCCTGTCGGCATAATGTCACCCCCCCTTTTGTTGTGTGCCGATGGGGGGTGCCCAATCCCCCGTCGGCTACAGCTGCTCCCCCAAAAAAGACTCCATTGACATGCTGGGAGCCCACCCCAGCGTGCCACATGCCCCTGTAAAAAACCAAAATGGACCCACAATGGTTTTTTTTTCCCCTGTGGAAAAGGAAAGCGGTCCTCGACAGTCTCCTGCCCCCTCCACAACCCATGCCCACCCACTGTACCCTGCCTCCACACCCCCACCCCATACTTACCTCCAGTCTGGGCAACCATCCTCGTGGACCGCGAACACGTCTGCACTCTTCAAAGCTAACTGCGAACTGAGGAAATGCCGGTAAGCTGTATAATGGAATAAATAGGGTTTTTTCAACTTTGATGCATATGTCAGGCATTGTTTTGGTATTTTGGCACCAAATTTCCAACATGGGGTTTTTGGGACCTCTCCTCATGAATTCTTGCACTGTCATGGCGTTATTTCACCCCGGAAGGTGATTGCAGTCACTGTGTGGAATCCCCTTTCGGGACTGATTAACAAAATGACAGTGCCAGTGTTCATGAGGTGGGCTCTCAAAAAGCCTATGTTGCAAATTTGGTGGGAAAAATCCAAAAAATGATTGATTTATGAGCGTGCATTGCACAGTTGCTACACACGCTCATAACTTTGTGAATCTGCAATATTTTCACACCAGATTTTCAACATTGGCATTTTTTCAGATCCCCTTGTGAACAGTACAGCTGTCATTTTCCACATCCTGGCCAAAATGTGTTTTCGCACTTCTGGCGCTGAAAAGCATGATCGCTGTGGGAAATCAGTGTTTGGGACAGATTAAGAAAATGACAGTGACACTGTTCATGAGCAGAAGTCCTAAAATGCTTATGTTGAAAATTTGGTGACGATATTCCATAAAGTGACTGTGTTACGAGCGTGTGTTGTGCAGTTTGCATGCATGCTCGTAACTTTGCAAATTTAATAAGATTTTCACTCTAGATTTTCAACATTGCCATTCTTCTGCACCTCCTTGTGAACAGTACAGCTGTCATTTTTCACATCCTGGCCAAAATGTGTTTTCGCAGTTCCAGCGCAGAATAGCGCGGTCGCTGGGGGAAATCCATGTTCAGGACATGTTATGAAAATGACAGTGAACTGTTCATTAGCAGAGGTCCTAAAATGCCTATGTTGAAAATTTGGTGATGAAAGTCCATAAAATGAGTGTATTACAAATGTGCATTGTGCAGTTTCCATGTCCGCTCGTACCTTCGCAACTTTGCAATATTTTCACTCTAGATTTTCAACATTGCCATTTTTCCACACCTCCTTATGAACAGTGCAGCTGTCATTTTTTCACATCCTGGCCAAAATGTGTTTTCACTCTTCCGGCGCACAATAGCGCGGTCGCTGTGGGAAATCAGTGTTTGGAACACATTAAGAAAATCACACTGACACTGTTCATGAGCAGAGGTCCTAAAATGCCTACGTTGAAATTTTGTGATGAAACTCCATAAAATGACTGTGTTACGAGTGTGTGTTGTGCAGTTTCCACACACCCTTGTAAGTTCACAAATTAGTAATATTTTCACGCCAGATTTTCAACACTGGCATTTGTTCACACCTCCTTATGAACAGTACAGCTGTCATTTTTCACATCCTGGCTGAAATGTGTTTCCGAGCTTCCGGCACAGAATACCACAGTCGCTGAAATCAGTATTTGGGACAGATTAGGATCGAGGAACTTGGGGGTGACCAAGCTCAACTGAGCTCTGTCGATACTGCTGTGGATTTCTTTGTGGGCAGGAAAAGGCACCAACGCAGGCAGGAGTCCAGTACAAAAGGGCAGCCTGCAGCACTGAGAGACACAGAACAAGTGAATGAGAGAGGGGGAGTGAGTGAGTGAGCTCAAAGGAGCTCTGTTGGGACTACTGCAGATTTCTTTGTGGGCAGGAAAAGGCAGCAATGCACGCATGGGCCCCAGTACAAAAGGGTAGCCTGCAGCGGTGGGAGAAACAGAATGAGCGAATGAGAGAGGGGGAGTGAGCAAGCTCAACAGAGCTCAATCGTGACTGCTGCGGATTTCTTTGTGGGCAGAAAAAGGCACCAACACAGGCAGGAGCCCAGTACAGAAGGGCAGCCTGCAGCACCAGCAGAAACGGAACGAGCAAGTGAGACGGGGGAGTGAGTGAGGGCAACGAAGCTCTGTCAGGACTGCTGCAGATTTCTTTGTGGGCAGAAAAAGATGCCAGCAGAGGCAGGAGCCCAGTACAAAAGGGCAGCCTGCAGTGCCAGGAGAAACAGAATGAGCGAGTGAGACGGGGGAGTGAGCAACCTCAATGGAGCTCTGTCGGAACAGCTGTGGATTTCTTTGTGGGCAGGAAAAGGTGCCAATGCAGGCATGAGCCCAGTAAAAAAGGGCAGCCTGCAGCACCGGGAGACACAGAACGAGCGAGTGACGGGGAAGTGAGCGAGCTCAATGGAGGTCTATCGCGACTGCTGCGGATTTCTTTGTGGGCAGGGAAAGGTGCCAATGCAGGCAGGAGCCCAGTACATAGGGCCAGCCTGCAGCGCTGGCAGAAATGGAACGAGCGAGTGAGAGAAGGGGAGTGAGCGACCTCAACGGAGCTGTGTCGAGACTGCTGCAGATGTCTTTGTGGGCAGAAAAAGCCACCAATGCAGGCAGGAACCCAGTACCAAAGGGCAGCCTGCAGCAGCGGAAGACACAGAACGAGCGAGTGAGGGGAAGTGAGTGAGCTCAACAGAGCTCTGTTGGGACTGCTGCATATTTCTTCGTGGGCAGAAGAAGGCAGCAATGCACGTAGGGGCCCCAGTACAAAAGGGCAGCCTGCAGCAGTGGGAGAAACAGAATGAACGAGTGAGAGAGGGGGAGTGAGTGAGCAAGCTCAATGGAGCTCTATCATGACTGCTGCAGATTTCTTCGTGGCCAGAAGAAGGCAGCAACACAGGCAGGAGCCCAGTACAAAAGGGTAGCCTGTAGCACTGACAGAAACGGAATGAGTGAATGAGAAAGGGGGAGTGAGCGAGCTCAACAGAGCTCTGTTGACACTGCTGAAGATTTCTTTGTGGGTAGAAAAAGGCACTAGCAGAGGCAGGAACCCACTACAAAACAGCAGCATGCAGCACCAGGAGAAACAGAATGAGCGAGTGAGACAGGCGGAGTGAGCGACTTCAACTGAGCTCTGTCAGAACAGCTGCGGATTTCTTTGTGGGCAGAAAAAGGTGCCAACGCAGGCAGAAGCCCAGTACAAAAGAGCAGCCTGCAGCGCTGGGAGAAACACAACGAGTGAGTGAGAGAAGGGGAGTGAGTGAGCTCAACAGAGCTCTATTGTGACTGCTGCAGATTTCTTTGTGGGCAGAAAAAGGTGGCAACGCAGGCAGGAGCCCAGTACAAAAGGCCAGCTTGCAGCACCAACAGAAACAGAATGAGCGAGTGAGAGAGGAGGAGTGAGCTAGCTCAATGGACCTGTGTCAGGACTGCTGCAGATTTCTTTGTGGGCAGAAAAAGCCACCAACAGAGGCAGGAGCCCAGAACAAAAGGGCAGCCTGCAGCTCCAGTAGAAACAGAATGAGCGACTGAGAGAGGGGGAGTGACCCACCTCAATGGAGCTCTGTTAGGACAGCTGTAGATTTCTTTGTGGGCAGAAAAATGTGCCAATGCAGGCAGGAGCCTAGTACAAAAGAGCAGCCTGCAGCACTGGAAGAAACAGAATGAGTGAGTGACACAGGGGCAGTGAGTGAGCTCAACGGACCAATGTAATCAACATTCGGCATTGACAAATGCTTGTTTTATAAGGAGGGATAAATATAGATAATTGTCAGCCTATTTTAAATACTCCCAGTTACGTAAACAACTGTTAGACACCATGGCCCAGATATTTAAAAGAGTTGAGCCATGCACAATAGGGTTGCGCCTGCGCAAGTCCGAAATTGCACCATTCTGCGATATTCAACAGGAGGCAGTTGCGCTCCAGAAATCATGCTGAGCAACAGCACAATGATAATGAAGGCATGCACAACTGAAGGGGGAGGAACCATGCATAAATGGTGCAGTGTGATATTCAAAGACTTGCGCCATGCGCAATAGTGGAGCAAGGGGAAGTTGCGCCATAGCGGAAATGAGCCAAAATAAAAAGGAGCAAGGAAGAGGCGCAAGAACGCTATAGGGAAGCCACATGTGTCAGAGGCAGAGGCAGACAGACAGGGCAGGAGGCACAAACAGGGCAGGCCAGGGAAAGGTCACACTGAACAGCCAGGCACAGGGAAGGTGTGGGGAGCCACACAGCACAGAGGCCAGCACAGGCAGGTGTACCCAGTGCAGGGGAGGTAGCATCCAGGACAGCGGGGGAATACAGCAACAGCTGCCAGGGGGTGAACACAAGCCTGGGACATGGCCAGTGCCACCTTCCACATGGAGGCCGTAATGAGGGGGGTGAGAAGGCGGGCGGCAGGGGGGTGTGGCCGTGGAAGGGCCTGTCGGTGGTATGCCCCCAACAGGCAGTACCGAGCCCGCACCAGCTTTGAGCTGTACACTGATACTGAGATTGTGGGCTGGTACCGCCTGAACAGGGCAATTCTGAGGGGGCTCTGTGAGCTGTGCAGTGATGTGATGCAGGCACCCACACGACGGAGCCATGCCCTGTCAGTGGAGACTAAGGTAACAGCCTGCATGTGCTTGCTCACCATGGGTACCTTCCAGAGACCAACTGGGGATACCACAGGCATAACCCAGTTGGCCACGTCACACCACCTCACCCAATTCCTCAGCGCACTGCTGCCACATGCTGAGGAGTACATCCATTTCCCCAGCACAGCGGCGGAGCGCACAGCAAACATGCATGAGTTCCACAGGGTAGCACGTATGCCTGGCGTGCTGGGGCAATGGACTGCACTCATGTGGCCGTACACACACCACCTGGCCCTGAGGGGGCCACATACATGAATCGCAAGGGCTATGCTAGCATCAGCTGCCAGGTGGTGTGCGATGCAAGGGGGCACATAATCAATGTCTGTGCCACGCACCCTGGGGGAGCACATGATTCTTTCATCTGGCACCAATCAGCACTGTGCCACAGATTTGAGAGTGGGGATATTCCCACTGCCCACCTAGTGGGTGAGTATGTAAACCACATGGACAATCATAGGGCCTGGGGGGGCATGGCCAGAGGTGGCATGGGTAGTGGCCTACACACCTGGGGCAGGGCGATGCTGATCACAAAACTAACCTCTGCCCTCTACACACAGGTGACAGTGGATACCCACTCTGTCCCTGGCTGCTCACACCCTACCGATGGCCCGCAACCCCATCGCAGCAACGCTACAATGAGGCATACGCCACCACACGTAATGTCATCGAGTGGGTGTTCGGGATGCTGAAGGCATGTTTCCGTTACCTGGACACCTCTGGCGGTGCCCTACAGTATAGCCCCTCAAAGGTCTGCAGGCTATTCCTGGCCTGTTGCATCCTGCACAACATGGCCAATGAATGTGGGATAGCTGTACAGGTCGAAGAGGGGGACAGTGATGGGGAAGCCGGTGATGATGGTGATGGGCAGTCCCCCTTGGCCAATGGGCCCCCTGACTGCTCCGGCTGGCACAGCTGCACCGGGACACCATCACAGAGGAGCACTTTCGCCAACCCAGGTAAGTCATGGGGCCATGCGCAACCACCAGTGGCCAAGGCACAACACACAAACACGCATGGACACACACCAGGGGTGCATGCCATCAAGGGAAGTGGCAGGGCACAGAGGCACACACACAACCAGGGATGGGTGAGGATTAACATGCCATGCCAAAGGACACACACACATGCACACACACAATGCAACAAATGTGCACAGAGGGCAGAAGGCACACCGACCCAGAACGCATACCCTAGCAACACACATGTCCACTGGCGACCACACCCACTGCCTGTCCATGAGCATGTGTCAGATGCTCAGCACCATTGCACATTGGTGTACAGTGCAATGCAGGCATCATCATGCACACGCAACTGTGGACAGCAGCCGGGAGGGTGTGCAGGTGGACTGTGTGTCTGCGTGCAGGGCTGGGTACCCACCCGTGCACTACCCACTGACACACACAATGCACACAGGGCAGCACCAGACAGTAGCCGTGCTGGAAGACAGGTCAGTCGTGCGACACAGAGCCATGGCTGCCACGGCTGTGGCCCCACCGAGACCCGCCAGCACTGGCAGGCTGACCACTGGCCTCATGGGGTGGCACCGATGGTCCCCCAGGGGTTCCACTGCGTGAACGTGACCGTGCTCATGCAGGGGTCTGCAGCACACTGAACATGCATGCACCAGGAGTCGACAGGGTGGGAGTCGCACAACGCCAGGAACGAGGGGTGGATAGTGCACTGCGTGGTGTCTGCAATGTATGGGCACCTGACTGTGTGCCCACTGTGGCCATGACAGCAATGAATGCCTGTGCTGGCAGTGGTCACATTCTCCCGCAAACGGTCCATCCCTGCCAGGATCAGTGCAGTGTCCCTGCTGCGACGCTCCTCTGCCCACTCCAGAGCAACACACAGTGCATCCACGGACATCGCAAGCCACATCTGCTTCTGGAGCAATGCTTGCAGTAAGCAGGTGTGCTCGTCCAAGAGCTCATCAGCCTTCTCAGCATCCTGTCCCTCAGGGTGTGCAAGGCCCTGATGTTCAGCACCTCTTGAGGGTAGGTGCTGCGCATCAGGTCTGGGCATGTCTACAGGCAGTGCACAGATGCTGCCGCTAAACCCTGTACCCCCAAGCCCAGTGGGCGACTGCTGATGCTGCCCTTCCGGCTGCCGCACCCCAGGGCTCAGTGGTGCCACCGCAGTGACCGCAGCAGTCCCACTGTCCTGAACAGACACTAGTGCTGCCCCACTGGTGCTGAAAGGCACAGCCTGGGACTGTGCTGACATGCAGGCCTCCACGGCAGCACCACCCACAGCCATGGATGCGAATTGCCATGCTATGTGTCCTTCCTGTGGCACACACGTGTCACTGCCCATGACGGTGGTGTCATTATACATAGATACATAGACAGTGTCGGCAGATAAGGGCCTATGACCCACCTAGTCTGCCCATTTGAGCTTGTAAGTTCAGTTTGTTTTCCTAGAAGTCTATTTCCCCTTACCCCTGACCTCTAGAATTCCTTTATGTCTATCCACATTCTTAAATCCGTGATTGTTTCAGCCCCACCACTTCCTCTGGCAGGGTGTTCCACTTGTCCACCACGTTCTGTGAAGAAATTCTTTCTCATGTTTCCTCTGAATCGTCCTCCTCCAACTTCATCCCATGCCCTCTAGTCCTGAAACATCTTTTTCGCTTAAAAATAGTGTTTTCCTGCACCCTGTTCCTCCGCGTAAGATACTTGTATGTCTCTATCATATCCCCTCTCTCCCTCCTCTCCTCCAGGGAGTACATGTTCAGTTCCTTCAACCTGTCTTCATAGGACTTGTGATGCAACCCATGCACCATCTTTGTTGCCCTCCTCTGAACCTTCTCTACCCTGTCTATGTCCTTATGTAGGTATGGTCTCCAGAACTGTACACTGTACTCCAGGTGGGGCCTCACTAGTGTCTTGTATAGCGGAATTATGACCTCCTTTCCTGCTGGTGATGCCCCTGCCTATACATCCCAGCATCCTATTTGCTTTACCTGATGCCTTGTCACACTGTTTCCCTACCTTGAGGTCATCAGAGATGACAACCCCAAGATCCCTTTCCTGCTTGGTGCATGCTATATCCTCACCCCCAACTGATATATTGTGCCAGGGTTTTGTACCCCATATGCATTATCTTGCACTTCTTTGCATTGAATTTCAACTGCCAAACCCTTGACCATTCTTCAAGTTTCTGCAGGTCCCTTCTCATTCTGTCTACACCCTCTGGTGTGTCTACTCTGTTACAGAGCTTTGTGTCATCAGCGAACAGTGAAATTCTGCCTTCTAGATCCTGTGCAATGTCACTGATGAAGATGTTGAATAGGACCGGTCCCAACACCGATCCCTGTGGTACCCCGCTGGTCACTCTTCCTCTGTGGAGTGACAGCCATTTACCACCACCTCTGTGTCCTGCCACCCAGCCAGTTACCTACCCACCACACTACTGTCCTGCCCACACCATATTCCCCAGTTTGTGTAATAGTCTTCTATGTGGCACAGTGTCAAAGGCCTTGCTGAAGTCCAGATAGGCCATGTCCACTGCCATCCCCTGATCCACCTCCCTAGTCACCCAGTCAAAAAATTCAATGAGGTTGGTCTGACATGACCTCCCCCTGGTGAAACCATGCTGCCTTGGGTCCTGTAGTCCATTGACAACCAGATGTTCCACCAATCTCTCCTTCAGTAGTGCTTCCATGATCTTTCCCACTACCGAGGTGAGACTGACTGGTCTGTAGTTCCCTGCTTCCTCTTTGTTCCCATTGTCACTGGTGCCAGACTCTGCCCCAGCCACAGCCACAGTGTGCTGGCATCCATGGACGCCAGCACGCTGAGACACAGGCAGGCAGACATCAGTGTGGACAGCCAGGTGGCCACACTGTCACAATGATCCACACATACCTGTGGAGGTGGATGGTCCCACCTCCGACACCATCCCACTGTCCGCAGTGGACAGGCCCACCACTGCTGACCCATGCAGATGCTCAGGATCTGTAAAGGAAAGCAAAGTCACGTTACTGCGTGTGACCTACCCTGCTCCCCCATAGACAGACCATGACTTACCATGCAGTGATGGGCCACCACCCGTCTGGAAGTCACCACCCGGAACACCCTCAATGGCACTGCGCTGCATGCTTGCAGCAAGCCTGTCCTCCGCTGGGGTCAGCTGTACCACCTCTGGCTGTCACCCACCTGTTGCAGCACATGCTGCCCTGATGGCAGCCACCTTCTCCTTTACCCTCTTCCTGTCTGTGTCCATCTTCTTCTTACACTTCTACACGGAGCGCTGGTGGCTGCCATGCAGGTTCACGGCATGTGCCACCTCCTCCCATGCAGCAGCAGCACGGGCCTGAGGGGTTCCCCCGCCATCCATTGAGCAGTGGCTCCTGATCCAGGTAGTCCACGAACAGGGCCTCGGTTTCAGCCTTTGTAAAGTTCGGCCTCCTCCTCCCACCACTGTTTTCCTCCTCTCCAACAACGTGCTCAGTCATTATGTAGCCTGTAAGAATGGCAGTTATTACCTGTGACTGTGCAGTCCCATGCATGTCCCTGAATCCACAGTCCACACTCCCAAACAGCATGCAACTCACCAATAAACTGCAGTAACTGACTATGGCCACTGCAGCACATTGTCACACCTTTATAGTGCAATCCATGCAAATGAGGCGAGGCACAACTTTAAGTAGATGCAAATTGCAGTGCTGCACCACTGAATGGCTGATTAGATGATTTGCATATGAAGGCTGAATATCGCGCTGTTGCACTTTGCGCAATTGTGTTGAACGTGCTGAGCCAATGGCGCAGTCCTGTGACATGCGTAGTGCACCTCACTGCGCACGCCCGGGTTGCAGACGCAGGTGTCTGCTGCACTGATGATGTGCTGTGCATGGTAGGCAATGCAGGGCATGGCCACCATTGTGCCAGTGCGCTATAGTGATGGTCACTACATGGCGCTGTGGCACTGGGCCATCATAGGCGCAATGGCCCAACTGCTCAGTAGTCTGCTATGGTGCTGGCACACAGGCAGCCAATCACGCTACACACCATTGTCATCCGATGGCGCTGTGCATGGCCTTGCACCAGAGACCCTTGACCCTGTGCCCGACCTTTGCCTCCTTGGCGCCATGCATCAGGCATGGGTGCACCTCTATCTCGCTGTTCGGTAACAGCACGATAGGGAATGGCAGTGCTGTACTGCGCAGCATCTGCACATGGGGAGCCATGCTGCAGAGTGCCATATTGCCTACTATAGCTGCTAGGATGGCGCGCAGACAGGCAGCATAGTGGACAGCAATTGAGCTGGCCAATCTGGTGGCCATTATGGAGCCACACCATGGGCCTCTCTTTGGGGAGGCTCCCCTGGACAGGGCCAGAACTCAGATGTGGCTGGAGGTGGCCACTGCCCTGGAAGAGGCCACCGGACGGGGACGTAGTACAGAGCAGTGCAGGCACTGCTATGGTGACTTGCGGAGGAGGGAGCCAGAGCTGCTGGCCCAATTGCGGGCATGTGCCAGGAGGGGCATGGTGCCACATCCAGGTAGGGGTTCCGTCAACACACTTTTATCTTCCATATGGGTCACAGTGTTGTATGTGTCCAGCACATAGGGGAGGGACCGTATGGGGTTGGCCGTGGCGGTGTTCACAGGGTGTGGGGTGGGTGGGTCTGGCTGGGTGGGAGGGCACACACCTTGAGGCAGGGGGACTTTGCTTCAGGAATGTACTGATGTTCTTCTCTCCTTTTTTTCCCCACAGGCCTGGCTGAACTCCGCAGATTGTGGGCAGAGCGACGGAGGGGGGAGGACAATGCAGCCAGGTGGGGCGAGGGCCATCACTGCCCACCTGATCGGCCCGATGAGAGTGAGTGCCATACATCCATGATTAGTATTGCATGCTGTGAGACAGGGTGGGCAGCGGGGCATGGCCACCATTCATCGACACCACTGCCATGCACGCAACTTGTTACGGTCAACACTGTCCAGTGGCAATGCATGTATGGGTGTGCATCACTGGTGGTCCATGCATGCACCAGGTGCATGGCCGTGACACTGCCTTTGCACCACAGTGGTGTGCATGGCATCAGGGGTGGTGCAGTCATGGGTATGTGTGTGTGTCCATGTGGCAGTGACTATGGTGTGGGGGTAGATATCAGTCAGTGTCTGTGTTGTGTGTGTTGTTCCCTGTGCAGTGGATGACTGTGTGCAGTGGTCCATGGCGCATACTCTGTGTCCATGGTGCACCCATCGGCCCGTCCATGGCCTGTGCAGCCAACACACATGCCTGTCTGTGACCTGCATGGTCTGCTGGTATGTCAGTGGTGGCAGTCCCTACAGGGTGGACACTGTACCTGTAACTTTGCTGGGTTGCCACTGGTGTGGTGCATACCTGGCTCGGGTGGCACTGTGGGCACCACAGTCGTTGTCCCACCTCCATGCTGTGCCTTGTGTGTGTTGCAGGGGATGTGCCCCACTGTCTGTGGCTTGTGCTCTGGGTGACTACTGGTGGCGTATGGGTCCACAGTGCCTGTGCAGGGTGGCTGGCACTCCAGTGCCATGGTGGACTGCGGGTTGTGTGTACATGGCTTACATGGGTCCACAACGGGGGCTTGGTTGCCCCACCACTGCGTCCATGTGTTGGTGTGCCCTTGGGTATAGATGGGTGTCTGTCCATACCCTGTGTGGCATCCAGTTTGGTGCATGCTTCCACACACCACTGTGGGTGTCTGTGCTGGCTGTTGTGGCCAGTGGTGGGTCGGGGTGTGTCATTGGAATACTGTGCAGGGTGCTGTACCACTGGTGGTGGTGTCAAGGGCACGCCCTGTCCCATGTGGGGTACCTCTTGTGCCGACGCATGAGTCGGTCTCTCAGCAGTACCTCGGGGGACTGTGCATGGTGGCACTGTGTATGCCGTTATTACATTGCCGTGTACTGCAACCCACTGATGGGTGCTCGTGGTGGGGCTGGCTTGCATGGTTCTGTGGTGCACAGGGTTGCATTGACACAGTGGGGGTGGTGGCATGCATGGAGTTTCCTATAGTGGTGGTCACTGCTCATGGGGAGGTGTCTGGGGGTCACAGTGCAGGGTGTGCTCTGCACTGGGGGGGATGGTGTGGCATGGGGTGGTCTGCCCTCCTTGTGTGTCAGTCACAGCTTGCCAGTAGGTGTGATGGGGCACCATGGCCAGGCTGTGGGTTGTTTGCTTGTCTCCAGGGGCCAGTGGTTATTCCAGCCCTTCCCCAGTTGTGCTGTGCTTGGGGTGTGGGGGGGGACGATGTCTGTTCTGCTGTATGTTCCTGTGCCCATCTGTGGCATGGGTGGTGGGCCCCTTCCTCCCTGATTGTGCAGTTACATTGCTCTGCAGCTGGGGGGGGGCTCCCTGGTGCACAATGGCACCTCTGGACTGCTCAGCTGAACATCCCTTGTTGTGCTTTGGCGCATCAGATCTGCTCAGCTTCCCCTCCCTAGTTGCGCTATGGTGCAGGTGGTGCGATATTCAGTCGCCGGCTGTAGGCGCAATTTGGCCTGCTCCATTTTTGAATATCGCGTCTCTTGCGCATGGGCGCAATAGACTTGCGCTTGCTCCTGCTATTGCGCACTTTTTGGGTGCAGTTTGAATATCTGGGCCCATATCTACAGCTTATGAGACCAAAGTAGACTTGTCTCAACAAATTAGGGCCCTTAAAACTGATATGGAGGTTTTCCAATATAATAGGGCACTCTCCTTGAAGTTGGATGCCAAATGTGGCACTCAAAACACTAAACCTTCACTAAATATATATATATATATATATATATATATATATATATATATACAAAAGCTGTGCAGACAGACTTTCTTCTGCTTTCATGGAGCACCTCACAGACCCACTTACCTGCACGGTTCACACCATACTCCCTGCGATATAGCAAGTAGTTCTGTCCCATTTGGAATGTACGTTTAATTCCGAATTGGATTTATTAGATGCCGCTTCCTTCCTTAGTGACAGAGATGTCCTGGAGGTCACCATGGACCAATTGCAAACTTTGGTAGCCCCTATAACAGTGAAAGAAACCACCAGTGCCATCAAGAAGCAAAAAGAATGCACTTCCCCAGGGCCAGATGGTCTGACAGCCGAATTGTACCATGCCTTTATTACTGTTTTTGTCCCTTCCCTGACTGTACCGTTCAATTGCATTTTTGAAACACACTCCATCCCTTCTAAATTTTTGGACGCCATCATGCTACTACTTTTTGAAAAAGGTGAGAGAACTGAGATTGGAAATTGGAGAACGCTCAGCCTCCTTAATGTGGATTATAAAATACTAGCCACAATATTACTGAATAGGTTGCTACTAATTGCGGTGCAGGTCATCTCCAAGGAACAGTCCTGTGCCCTTCTGAACAGGTCTATGCTTCATTCTCTATCTTTACTTAAAGGCATTGTACATTCATGCTCTGAGAAAGAACCTGCACTATTTCTTTCTTTGGACCAGGAGAAGGCCTTCGTCCAGATCAACCATAAGTTCCTATTTAAGGTGCTAGTACACTACCGTATTGCCATACAGTTTGTATCCTGGCTATAACTCCTTTACAACACTGCTTGGATCACCCCATATGTTAATAACTCCCCAGGCAGTGCTTTTTTGGGGAAGAAAGGGGTATGACAGGGTTGCCCCATAAGCCCTCTACTGTATGCTTTCCAAATAGTCCCCCTTGTAAGAAAATTCCTTCTACACCCCTCCATCCCCAAATTAATCCTTCCAAACAGATTTTCAGCTCCATCGATTAGTGCATATGCAGATGACCTATGTATTTGCACTACCACCCAGCTGAACTCTTCAGATGTAATTTCTGTAATCTCTGGGTTCGAGGCAATTTCTGGATCTAAATTAAATTATCGTAAAAGTGTGGCTAAATTCATTCCGAACTCCCCCCCCACAGACTGAGTGGCCAACATCCCTGTCTCCCAAGACCTGATTAAAATTTTGGGGATATTCTTTGGCAGTCCAGATGACTCGGTCCTCAATTGGAGTCTTGTTTTAGATAAAGCTGATAGGCTAGTATCATCTTGGAAGGGACGCACCATAGCGAAGAAGAAGAGGGTGCTGCTATTAAAAACTTTGGTACTGCCTTTATTTTTACATGCTGCCACAATTTACCCCCTGCCATTTTCTTTAGAAGCCAGGACCCACAATGTTTTTTTTCCAGGGTTTTTGGGGCAGTCGCCTAAATCCGGTAAAATGAATGTATACATATCCAGACTTTTGTTTTGCAGGAGTGCGAATGCTAACTCCTCTCCTGTTCTTCCATAGCCTGTTAATGAATTTTATATCTCCACCTCTATTATCCCAGTCCCCTCTTTTTTGGGTTTCACTTTTATTACAGATGGTTACCCCCTTATGTGAAGTTTGGATTAATAGTACTATGGAAATACCCAGGAATTTTAGGAAATCGGGTATCCCCCCCTTTTTGTTTCCCACTTTCCTTAAGATCAGACAATGGAAACTGGCTTGCTCCATGGTTCAGACAGCTACCCACAAGCAGCTATATGCTAATATTCTTGCTGCACACTTCTCAGAACCTCCTAGATTGCTGGACACCTAAAATACGGCATTAGATACCTCATTAGTATTCAGACAACTCACTGACCCTAGATTATCTCAAAAGCTATGGGGTGTTACATAGTTATCATGCCATGGGAAACTGAGGGTAAGAGGTAACCTGAAGTATAACTCCATAGAGGAAAGGATGTGTTTCAGGGATACTTGTCCCTTGCAGGTGGAGACGATGCAGCATTTCTTTTTAGTGTGCCCATTTAGTGTACAAGTTTGGACTTTGTTACTACACAAATGGAAAGATAAGGGTCCCACAAATTTCACATATGAAATGCTTATTTATGGAATTTTTCCCCAGAATATGTCTCATCACTACGCCAGCACAATGAGACTTATTGTTGTTCTCAGTAGATATTTTTTGTGGCAAACCAGATGTTCCCAGTTGTTGCAGCAGAAAACCTATACTGGAACCCAAGTGGTGAACCAAATTATATTAGATTTACCAGCCATTTACTCACAAGAACAGAAGTCTGTCTCCCAATCACAACATGATAAACTTTGGGCTTCTTGTGATTGGATTTTGAAGGATTGATGTAATTTGACCCCCTCCCTAAATAAGTTCTAAGTTGGCCCAACATTAGCAGAATAAGAGAATGCATCTCTTTTCTGCCCCCCTCCTTTTTTGGGGGTTTTGACACATACAGGTTTTTCTGGTCCCCCTCAGATTGAGATGTATTCTGTTTTTTTTAGGTCTTTTTTTGGGTAGTACAGCACCTATGAGCTTGAGTTTACTTATACGACTGTTTAAGTTGCAGTCGAGCAGCTGAGGATGGAGGTGCTAGTCGCTAGGACGTTGAGGAGTGTAGCATCTGTAGCAGGAGTCTGTGAAACGCTTATTTTATTTTTAAAAAAAGGTATGCAACCATTGCCACACTGAATTTGAATTTCACAGACCTTTCCAGTAAAGCTTTGAGCCCTCCGTTCAGTCGTGGTTGCTGTGGTAGTGGTGAAGTGGGCCATTGCTTTCGGGCCTGCCTGGTGGGGTAGGAGTCCTAGCGGTGTGAGGAGCCACCCAACTAGGAATACATTATATTTGGCTACCCAGCAGAGATTACAGCACAGACTACAGCAAACAGTCTGTTGTTAGAGACTGTAGAGAAATAGAAGTTTACTAACTTCATTAATATTATCAATATCAGCATTGAAACCACTGGTTATAATGAAAGAGGCCTAATTGTGAAGTAATGTCATATATCACCTTATTCAGGTTTATTGGTTCTACTGTTTTATTTTATAACACATGTCTATGTATGTTGTCATATGCTTGCAATACTTTTAAAAACATAGACAAATTGTTTAGTGGATAAAAGTTAGTGGTTAGTAAAATACTGAGTACTTTGTTAGCTCTTGGCACTCACCAGCAGCTGAAGAGTAAGGGTGCAGCCGATATTTTGCGAGGGATAACTGAAGTGGCTTTGTTTGCTAGTGCTTGCTCGTCTGACCTTTTTGTCTGTCTGTGTTTTTGTTTAAAGTATGGATCTATTTTGGATCTGAAAAGTCTTTTTTCTTTCTTTTTTGTTTCCCGTTAAACCAGGAAGTAAGAGACAGGTGAGTGACTCGCCATTGGCTGGTTCCCTCATGTGGTCACGGAGCATAGAAGCTCAGGTGAGAACAAGGACTGTAGATTTCATTAGGCTTACAGCTGTAGTACCGTGCAGATGCTCGAAGAACTGACACCACTTTATCAAGCTCTACAAGTTTAAAGTTTGAGAGTTTATTTAGTCTTTTAATCGCCAACAGTATTGGTGTTCTTTTGCACAACTGTGTGGTTGACGGCGAGGAGACTTAAGCAAGCAAAAGTGCACCTTGCACCAGCCTGAGTTTGAAGGTTTTTAACACATAGTGGAACTGATGCTGAAATAAAAGTAAGCTAATTTTATTAATCGTTCTGTAAAAATGTATAGAGAGTACAGCTGTTCTTGCATTTATATTTTTTAAGCTATAAAGAGAAAGAGATAGGGAGAGGGTAAATTCAGACTGCATAGTTGTGTTTAGTTTGGAAAAGAAGGAAAATATTTTGGCCCTGGTTATTTTTAGTATGTTTTACTTTCATAGTGGAATGCTGGAATATTAAAACAAGGGGCGAGAGTCAAGCTAAGAACTACTACTGTCCTTGGAAATATTGGAGGCATTGGAGGACTGTAGGAGACTCAATTTTTTATCCAAACAGATTTTGGGGAACACGAAGTAGCTTGGAGACAACATAACATCTTGAGCGAACTGTTCAAACATGAACTGTATGGGACATCTTTGGAAGTAATCTATTTGCTGAACCAGAGAAAGAAGGGGAAAGAAAAGGACTCAAAATTATGTGTTGGTTAGTCTTTCTTTGTATCTTTTCTCTTTATTTTTTTTCCTGAAGCTCAAGAGTGAGAGTCTGGGAAATTATAGAGAAATCTTTTACTAATGGACTTGGATTTTACCTGTTAGAAGGACGTGTGATTTTACAATTGTCTACTAAAGTGGGTGTGGGTTGACCTGATTAGAATTTTTGAAACCCAACCTAAGTACCCTGATTAACCTACTTAATGATTGATTTTTGATTGTGGCATCAGTAGAATAGTGGCACTATACTGGTTATATTGGTTTTTATTGGTATATAGCACCAGATACGCTTACAGGTGTGAAGTTTGCAATTTTGTAAAAAGCCTGATAGGAAATAGATTCGGAACAAAAATAAATTGCAATAATGCCAGTCACCACTAGAAGTGGGAAAGATCAAAAAGGAAATCTGGAAGAGGGGATAATTAAGGGATATGCCAAACCACTCTTTGGTTAAAAAGGAAAGCAAAGTAAAACATATAGAATGACCAAGGCAAAACTGGCAGAAATAGAGAGTGGAATTGAGGAAGAAGAAAGCTTTCAAGGCTCTGATTTATCTAAACTAAGTTGCTGAACTCCCCTAGCCCTTCCTTTGAATGAAAAATCCAAGGAGAAAAGATGATACAGCCTTTAATTATGGAAGCCTTAAAAGGAAAAAGAGAAACCCAGATAAAAAAAAAAAAAAACACAAGAACGAAGGGGGAGAGGAGAGTTTAGATTGGGATGAGGGGACACCAGAAGTATCTAAAGGCATTAGAATGGATGCATAAGACACCAGTAACAAGTAATAGATGTTTAATTTTGATACACTGAGCTCGGTTAACAGGGAAATTACCAAAACAGTGGAAGAAATTAAGGAAACGATATGAACAAATAATGGAAATGAAGTCATTAATGGATACTCCTGCTGCTGGAAGTAAATTAAGCTCATTAAACCAAAATACTGAGGCTCTATTAAGCAAGCCGGTAGAAGATAGAGGGGAAGGCTGGGTCCTGGGGTGAGGAAACCCAATTCATGAGTCCAGTAAGTAGTAGAGAATATCATACAGAAAATATAGCATATGATCTGGCAATTGCACTTAGAGATCCTATTACTGCTAATGTAATGATTTATGAACAATTGCTGGGAATAAAATAGGACCTGCCATTCCTAAAGGGAATATGTATACAAAACAGAAGGCAGATAAAACAAATGACAGAGGGAAATCTTTCTAAACTACCTCTAAGTAACTGGACAATATGGACTGAAAGACAGGATGAAAACCACCTGATGGAAATACAAAACAGACAGGTTAGAATAGATAAACGGGATAGGCAGGATAAGGAAAGAAATGAAAATGATATAGGAGATGAAGAAAGGAATAGTATACTAGAAATAACAATGATGGGGAATCTAACAGAGGAGAGTCAAAAACAACATCAGGAAGGACTTGGGCAAAATCATAGTTTAAGTACTATGTGGGAAAATGAATCGAATGAGTCTGAATTAATTATGTTGCTGGACAAAGAATGGAGAAATGGAAGTGTGGTAAGAGAAATGGCTAGAGGGAATAAGGAGATGTGGAATAAAAGATTGAAACAAGAAGCTAGATGAAATGAACAGAAGGACAAAAGGGATCAATGAGATAAGAGCAGGAGGGTAGGTTCTGAGGTTGAAGGACAAAAAACAAAGTTAAACAATGATTCAGATGCAGATACCCCTCCGGTGATAGTTTAGGGAACAAGTTAGAACAGACAAACGATGGGGGAAAAATTACCTGTGAATACTGTAAAAATAAGAACAAAGATCAGATTAAAGGAAAGGAGCAGAAAAGAGAATTTGTACAGGTAGTTAGGAAGAAGGGAAGAGGTGTAAAAAAGATTAACAAAAGGGTTAATGATACTAAACAAAATAAAAAGGATGTATCTCAGAAAAAATAATAAAATAGGAACAAAAGATCAGAGACAAAGTGAAAATAAAGATGGGAATGATGGAAATAAGAAAGAAAAGATAAAACAGGCTGTTGGCGAAACGCAAACTATAAAAATTGGGGAAGGGTGCTCTGAAAAATGTCTGAAAAGACTGGATAATACAAGAAGTAACAAAATTATCTGATGAGACTAAATAAACTTTAGAGGAGTACCTAAAAAAGTTCCTTAATAATATTTTACAGGGACAAAAGGTCTTCCCATCAATATGGAATTGTTTTAGTATTATAAGACCAGTAAGTGATCTGGAAATGGTCTTTTTGGTCTCGGACCAATACTATATTCTAAAAATGTTTGAAAACTAGAAAGAACAATTTAGACAAATGGGGATGACTATGGGTAAAATAATTTCAGCAAAATTATTATTCCCAGAACATTTTGAGAATTGGGAAATGGAGAAAGAATAAGAATTTCCCATTTCTATATTTGGTCTGAAAATATTTACAAGGGGAAACAGAAATTTGAGGTATAAAAAACTGTTGAATTTCTACAGAACTTAGTGAAATTAGATGACTTATTTAAAAAGGTAAGAAATGCTAAAAGGTGGGAAAGTGATGGCCAGATTACAATATGGATGGACACGAAGGAGAATTATGAACAGATAATTACTTGAGCAGAATGGCTAGACTCTTTTGACATTAATATAATAGGGGAAAGGGAAGAAATAGCTCCTTTAAGAACAAAATCAAATTCTAGTGAATGGGAATATTTGGTCACAACAGCAAATCATTTTCAAAGCTTGGAAACACGAGGAGAATGACAAAAAGGGGGAGGTAATAGGCAAAATAGGAAATAATAAATAACTGTCGTGGAATGTAGCTGGTATTAATAATAGATTGGCAGACTCCTCCTTTATAAAATAAATATAGAGGATTTTGAATGTATATGTTTACAGGAAACATAGATCAGGAAAATAATATTAATGGTTATAAAACATATTTTAAAAAAGCAACCAGAAAAAGAAAATTTGGGAGATTGTCAGGAGGTCTAGTTACATGGATTAGAACATCTATTAATTATAATACAGAAGAAGTTGTAACAAAATCTAATGACTTACAAGGAATTAGGGTAAGAGGGAAGCAATGGCAGATGGTAATCTTTAATTTATATTTTCCACTGGTGACTTCGAATCATAGGGGCCCTGGTTTGATAAAAAAATTGGAACAATTAATAGAAGACAATAGAGGACATTAACAAGAGTGTGGAGTTATAATATTAGGAGCTTTCCATGCAAGGTTTGATCATTTTCAGAGGTTACCATCTGAAATCAGGGAATTCCGTATTGCAAAGAGATATGATTATATAACTAGGGATAGAAAGTTAAAGGATAAAAAAATCGTCAAAAAGAGGTAGAGAGACAAGTAAATTACTAGGTGAATGGAATTTTGTTCTGCTAAATGGTAGAATGAAAGGAGATAGTGAGGGGGAACTTACCTTTGTAGGAAAAAGAGGAGGCTCTGTGATAGATCTATGTTAGATTGATTTGAATTTTATATATTTTGTGAAAGATTTGAAAGTAGGAATGAGGGCTGAAAGTGAACACTTTCCATTAGAAATTAATATAGATCTATGGGAGACTGTAAATATGGAAAATAACAATATAAAGATAATAAGAACTAAAATGGGAATTTATTTATTTATTTATTTAATTTTTTTATTTTATTTAAAATTTGGTGACTGGGAAAGGCACACTGAGTTGAGGCTCATTTCCAGGTGCGACCTGGTACAAAGGCGTACACTGAAGTTATGCAAAGAAAAGTACAACAAAATCATTTTTACAGACAGCATATACAGCACTACTTGGTTACAGATAGTTGATACACATCTTTCAATACAACTATTATTATTGTGGTATGGCACAATCAAGCACTGGAATTGTACAGTAGAGATGCAGGAGTTTGTTTCAGTTAGAGATTAGCTTATACTAATATTGATCATTGGAGGCCTCCTAGAGTGGGATTTGTCCTGTGGCTGGGTGGGTCCCATGGTGCATCTTGGGAAAGGAGGGGATGGGAGGAGCCTGAGGAGTTGTTTAACTGCTGGGAGGGAGGAGGCCTGGTGAAGGATGGGTGGGAGGTTGTTCCGTAGGTGGAGGAGATGGTATGAAAGGTGGCTTGACCGGATGCAGTGTGGGGGTGAGGGAGGTTGAAGATGTGGTCATCCCTGTAGCAAAGGGAGTAGCCTAGGGAGTTGGCTGGTACAAGACGGGAAGTGAGGTAGGGGGGCAGGGAGTCCAACCAGTATTTAGCTATGAGGGAGGTGCTATGGATGGTTCTCCTATGGGAGAGCAGGGCCAGGGAGAGAGTAGTGTAGAGGGTGCAGTGATGAGTAAATGGGGGGCAGTGGCAAAACGACAGAACTAATTGAGTAGGATGTCAAGTTTGGAGAGGGATGAGGTTGGGGACATACTGTATATGATATCTACATAGTCTAGAACAGGTAAGATTATTTTACATACTAGTTCGCTGCGGGTGGGAAGGGGAAGGCAGGCTTTGTGGCAATAGAGGATAGCAAGTTTGGGCCGGAGTTTGGGGCAGACTGCCTCTATGTGGGTGGAGAAGTTGAGGTGGCAGTCTAGCCAGACTCCCAGGTATTTGAAAGTGGGGACCAGCTCAAGGGGAGATCCATCCAGGGTGGAGATTACAGGGGGGCAGTTAGGGAGGCAAGCTTTTGTCTAGATCTGAAGACCATGGGAACAGTTTTTTTGTCATTTAGTGTGAGCTGTTTTTTTTTAGGAACCAGGACTGGACTCTATTGAAGTCATTTTGAAGATCTGGGAGGACACTGTCATGGGTGGGGCCTGAGGAAAACGTGATCGAATCATCGGCATACAGGTGCACATTAGTGGAGAGGCAGACAGAAGGGAGGTCATTTATGAATAAGGAGAAGAGGATGGGGCCAAGGATAGAGCCTTGCGGGATGCCCGAGAGGATGGGAAGAGGGGAGGAGAGAGTGTCACCTATTTGTACTGATTGCTGCCTATTCTGGAGGTAAGAGTGGAACCAATTTATGGCAGGTTGGGAGAGGCCAAAGGAGCTGAGTTTGCAGAACAGCAGAGGGTGGGAGACAGAGTCAAAAGCTTTCACCAGATTGATAAATATGGCAGTGGAGGTCTGGCTGCAGTCCATGGCCGAGAGGATACAGTCTGTTACGTGCAGCAAGGTGGTGATGGTGGAATGGTATTTTCTAAATCCTGACTGGAAGGGAGAGAGGGAGCTATTGGAGGAGAGAAATGCAGACAATTTGGACAGCGTGAGGGATTCTTGGATTTTGGTGAGGGAGGGGAGGAGCGAGATGGGCCTATAGTTTGCCGGCAGAGAAGAGTCACCTCCTTTGTGCAGGGGAAGGATTTTGGCCAGTTTCCAGGCAGAAGGAACAGTGGCAGTGGCAAGGGAGAGGTTGAATATCTGTGTCAAGGGTGCTGCTATGGCTGAGGCTGAGATGCGGAGCAGTCTAAGGTGCAAGCCATCAGGGCTGGTTTTGGCCAGGTTTAGAGATGTATGTGCATTGTAGACTTCCCAGGATGTGAATGGAGGAAAGAGGAAGCCAGGGAAAGTGAGCAAAGGTTTGGTGGGGTCAGGTGGGGGAGGGGGGAGTCAGGTATGGCACAGGAAATGAAAAATGAATTGAATAGGGCAGCTACTAAAGTAGAATCTGAGACTGATCTACTACCAATGTTAAGAACAGGACAAGACTGCTTAGGGGGGTTGATAATTGAGTTGACTACCTTCCAGAAGGAAGCAGGGGAACTTTGGTTCTGGGTGAAGTGTGCTTGGAAGTAGGAGGCTTTGGACTGCCGATTAGCTTTAGTGCATTTATTTCTGAGGTGTTTGTAGGATTGGAGATCCCAGGTGGTATGGCAGGTTTTGTATTGCCACCATGCCTTGTCCCTGGCATGTCACAATGCAATGAGGTTGGATGTGATCCCGGGGTGGTGGTGCCTTTTCACTCTGGCTTTCCTGAGGGGAGTGTGGAGGTCCCAGGTGTGTTTGAAGATGTCGCAGAAGTGGGATAGGGCAAGGTCAATGTCTGGCACAGAAAAGACTGGATTCCAGTCTGCGTTAGGTCATGCAGCAGGGCAGATTCATTGAGGAGGTGTATGGGGCGAGAACAGATAAATTTGGGGTGTGAAAGAGGGGGCGGATTTTGCAGATGCAGAAAGTGATGCAGTGGTCACTTAGGGCATCTGAGAGGATACCTGATGTTGAGAGCCTGTGGGGGATAGGTGAATAAAATCCAGTCCAGAAGGGTGTGATTTTGGGATCGATGGTTTAGATGGGTTGGCTCCTGGATTAGCTGCGAGAGATTTAGGGCTTCGATCCTTAAGGCAGTGGGTTTGGTGGAGGAGGAGAGCCAGTCGAGGTTGAAATCACCTAGAAGTATGAGTTCACCATTTGTAGTGCTTGAGGAAATTGCTGAGATGGACTTGACAAGGGAGTCAGGTGATGTCTTTGGTGGGGCATACAGAACCCCAATGTAGAGGGGTTGGATGAGGGAAAGAATAGTTGAGTGACTATGGTTTCATGGGAGGAAGGGGAGGCTTCCTTGTATATAATGGCACAAGAAATGGAATCCCTGATTTACAGTGCTACCCCCTGCCATGCTTGCCCCGATCCTGGCAGTAGAGGATGTAGTTTTGGGATAGCCAGGGAGGGGTTAGGGATTTTGGCAGATAGCCAGGTTTCCATGATGCAGAGTATGTCAGGGTTATACTGGGTGGCCCAGACTGAGAGGTCATCCAGTTTGGGGAGGAGGCTCCTGATGTTGAGATGAAATATACAGAGGCCCTTGGGCAGAGAGTCTGAGGGCAGGCTGGATGAGGGTGGTGGTGCGGATGTGGTTTGATTGGGAGCTGAGAGGCCAGAGTTGGGGTGAACATCACCTGCCAGGAGCAGTAGAAGGGATATGGTGAGAAAAGGGGATTGCTTGTATCTATAGGGACTGCACTTCGTGGGTGGAGCATGGAGATTTAAGCATCAGTGGAGAACCTCAAAGTTTAATAGGTGCGATTGGAGCAGTGCAGGGTGTATGGTAGGGGATGGTATGGGGGAGTGGATTGGGGAGGGAAAAAGGATGGGTTTGACAAGGAGATAGAGGGGTGATAAGATAGGGTGGGCCGAGCCAGGTGGGGGGTGTCTCTTGTGGTGGAAAAGGGGTAAAGAGTGAGTGGGGAGTGACAAGGGGTCTCCAGTATGGGGGCAGGAGTGATGGGGTGGTGGAGGAGAGGAGAGCGGAAGTTGTATGAGGAGACACAGTAGCAGGGACTGTAGCACAGTTGACTCTGAGAAGTAGGAGAAGAAAGTGGTAAAATGCAGTAGCTGACCACATGAACTGAGATTAGCTGCTACTAGTGGCAAGGCAAGATAGCTTGCTAATGGGAAACTTGCCCGATTGCTTTTCGCACTCATGTGACTGTTCAGCCAAATATTATATAGTACGGTCTCAACCAAGGGTGGTGGGGGCGATGGGGAGCCGACACAGACCGTCGGTGGGGCTTCCTCTTGGAGCGTGAGGAACAAAGGGTCCATTTGATGTGTTACCTGGGCAAATGCTGCGGGGGAGGGCTTTGTCCTCCAGCCCTCGCGACCCTCGGGGGGGGGGAGCTGCCGAATGATCCAGGAGGTCTCAGTCTGTGGAAGTGGAGGAGAAAGAGGAGCAATTTTATAACAGGTAGGCTTAGATGGGATAATATAGATAATAATACTTCAAATAGAATATTAAGAGAGAGTGGAATAAAAGACACTATAGAAACACTGTTAGATAGGGAAGAGGAAATAAATATGACAGAGTATGCACAGATTATGAGTGATATTAAATTTCTAATAGTTAAAGCAGCTCTAATTACATCAAATAAGGGAGCTTGTGGTATGAGTTGGAATTTAAAAAACAAAAAAAAAGATTTGACTAGAGTAGCAAGAGTATTAAGGAACTATCCATCTGAGTAAAATAAAGGTAACTTAATCCAGACAAGGAAAAAATATAAAAAGATGTTAGATAGGAAGAGAAAAGAATATAGAATACGGTTATGGAAAGAGCTTGAGAAGACAATTATAACAAAAAATGATAAAAGATTTTGGCAATATGTAGCAAATGGGGAAAACAAATAAAGTGAGGAGGTAGAAAATTATATCAAACCAGATACTTGGCAAAATTATTATAGCCAGTTGTTTCTTGATCAAGATGCAGGACAATGTTATGACTTTTTGAAAACAGAATGGATTCAGTTAAAAGAAGAAATTACCTATGAAGAAATATGGATAGCCTTGAGTTCATCAAAAAGACATAAAGCCCGGGGCCCCGATGGGGTACCTACTGACATTTTACTAAACGATTTAGAACTTTGGATACCTTTTTTGAAAAAATGTTTAGAATGGGAGAAATACCCAAGACTTGGAAAGAAAACATAATCATCCCAATTTTTAAAAAAGGAGACTGGACAAATCCCAAAGAGTACCGCCCAATAAGCCTTTTGGATACTGCTCTCAAAACCTTTTCTAAAGTGCTACTTAATAGAATTGTGGTATGGATTAAGGATATAGGAATCATGGATGAAGCACAGGTGGGGTTTCTTCCTGGGTACTCCACAGTGGACCAGTGCTATGTGTTATCCCATTTGATGTATAAGTATGTATATATAAAGAAACAAAAATACTATTGTATTTTTGTTGATCTCAAATCAGCTTTCAATAAGGTGAAAAGAGATAAATTATGGAAAGTTTTGTTTGATTATAAATTGCATCTTGCTTGTATAAAATTGATGTCAATCATGTATAGTAGGAATAGGACTAGAGTACGATATAACAAAGAGGGTGGATTAACTGATAAATTCCATTCAGATATGGGTTTAAGATAAGGCTGTACACTCTCACCTATTCTATTTAACATATACTTGAATAGAGTTTTGGGACCTCTATATGATAAGGACTTTCATATGCCAAGGATGGGCAAAAGATGTTGCCCATTCCTGGCATATGCTGATGACTTTGTTTTGATGGCCATGAGTTATATGAGTATTAAAAGAATGTTTGAAAAATTTAAAATGTGTTGCTCGGAAGCTGATTTGGAAATAAATATGGAAAAGACTAAATATATGATTTGTAATAGGACCTTAATTAAAAAAGGGAAAGATATTAAAATGAGGGGGGACAAATATAAATAGAGACTGTAAGACATTTCTATTATTTGGGCATAGACTTATCCTACAATTTAAAATGGAATGAGCATAAGAAAAATATTAAACAAAAAATTAATAGATTTATTCTAGCCATTGAGCGATTTGCATATAGATATGGAGGTTACTCGATTAGAGGTATTATGAGGGCTGTAAACATGAAAATCAAGAGTAGAATAATTTATGGGGCTGAAATCTGGGAATATGGGTAAGTTGCACAATTAGAAACCCTACTGAATAAATTTTATAAAACATGCTTGGGTTTACTCAAGGGAGCTCCTTCAATTTTAGTAAGAAGAGAACTGGTACAAACTCCTGTTAGTTGTCAGATCGCACAAAAAACGACTCTGTATTGGTTTAAAGTCTACAATATGAATGAAATGAGGTTACCAAGAATCTGTTTAGAAGCGATAGCATATAAAGATAATGGATTTTTATGTCCTAGCGTGGACATTTTAGAAAAAGTAGTCAAACCATTGGGCTTGTTGGATAATGTGATACTCATGAATATAAAACCTACAGAGGAAATAAATGGGGAAATTAAACAGAGTTAAAAAAAATATTTATATAAAAAGGAGGTAGATTTGAGTAAGGAGTGTAAAATAAGTAATTGGTTAGTAGAAAATAAAAGAAGAGAATTTGGAATGGAATTATATTTAAATATAATTAAAGAGGTTAATAAGAAGAAAAGTTTTACTAGACTACGATTTGAGTATCACAATTCCCAATGTTTGAATGGAATATACGGAAAAGCAAGTACAATAATTTGTAAATTTGGTCTTCGTGTAGATAATAATTTGCACTTAATAATATTATGTCCCTTGTATGAGATTTTTAGACAACAATTATTGGGAAATATTTTATCCCAGTTAGATATGGAGCCTAGATACCAACTGAATTACCTGTTGAAATCTAATTACTTGGAGATCTTAAAAAGGGTGGCAAAGTTCTGTAATATCATAGAACAAAGGAAATATCATTTAAGATGAGAAATACTAACTACTAAAGAATCTGCTTGATGTCCAGAAACAATGATTTTTATAAATTTGCATTGCTAAATTTTAATAATGGCTGTATTATGTAGAAAAGTGTATTTATTTGTATGAAATATTTGTAATTGTTGTATGGTTTCTAATGGTCCATGGGTCTAAACAAATAAATGAATCTGAATCTGAATCTATATGACTGTATAATATTTTAAGGATGGATTATTCTAGGTTTCTCTTCTGTTTGGATTTATAATTTTTTTATACTCCTGAGACATGTAATGTACTTTTGATTTATCAATTGTCTGTTTTTCAATAAAAAAATCCCCTACTCTTTTCAAGAAGTGCTATGGGATCTTTAACATCAACCTAAACTACCACTAGAACCTCGGCTTAATGTCTCATCCAAAAGATGTGTGTGTGTGTGTGTGTATATATATATATATATATAATATAATATATATATATATATATATATATATATATAAATATAATATATATATATATATATGTATATATATATATATATATATATATATATATATGTATAGTACATATATTCATTGTAAAAAAAACTCTGTTAATGCATCAGTTAGGGTTGATAGCATAGCGACAAAAGTTTGGAAATTTGATGTTAGAGTTCCCACCCCTACCACCCCCCAACACACCCAACACGTGTTGGGGTGTGCCATGGAGTAGTCAGGCCCAATTCTTACCCCATTCCATGTGTAAACAAACTGACATGGTACAGTGTAGGAGAATGGGGTGAGAGTTAGGCCTGATGACCCCATGGTACATCCCAATGCCTGTTGGTGTGTGGAGGAGGGTGGTAACCCTAATATCAAATTTCCAAACTTTTGTTGCTGTACTATCAACCCTAACAGATGCATTAATGGAGTTTTTTTTGCAATGAATTTCCCTTCTATTTGAGAAAGTGTAATGTAACTGGTAACTGTTTTGGGGGGCCCTGCGCTCCATTCATGCTGCCCAATTTTGCATAATGGTGTGCATATGTGGGAGTTTGGGCACTTACGCATAAGTACGGAGACATACCACAGCCCTAGAGTCATGAAAAGGAACCCTTGTAACACTAATTTGGCAATATCTCAGTAACCATAGCAACTATGAAAAAAATTCCACTGCAGTCGTAATCATGACTTGGAAACCTCCACATATGCTTAGCTGCTCAGAGTGAAAAATCTGTATCTCAAATTGTTTTCAAGATATGGGCACCAAAACACAGGCACCGGATGTGACACTTGGACAGCTGGTTCTGATCACTGTATCATTTTTGTAATATAAAAATGTGTTATGGACTGTCTGTCATGTGAGATGCTGAGAAATCTGGTGCTCTTGGAGTGACCTCGCTCACTCCCCCCCCCCCAGATCTCAGCTGAAAGATGAAAGGCATGAGATAATTACAGGCTGGAAGAGGCTTGAGTTGAGGATATCCTGTTTAGGTGGCTAATTGTAGCTTGCCAGATGTCAAGATAGATCCTATCCATTTTACGACGTTTGGAGGGAAAACCCAGGTTATTATACACGGGTGTGAAGTTGTAAATGTTCCTTTGATGCCTGTGTGAGAGAGGATGCCACTAACGATGAAAGGAGGATCTTGGAAATTTACAACCTTGCTTGCGAAGTCACATGGAGAAAATGAGTCATGCTGAGGTTACAGAATTTAATATTTGGAAAAGACATCCTGTTTTTATATATATATATTTTTATATATTCTGACAGGGAGGAGCTAGGTGACCTCATGCAAAGAGGTGGGGAAAACCAGCTTTTAAACATTATTCTTTTTTCCTTCGGAGACACTTCTATCTAGTCTCTGACTAAGAAACATCTGTGAGCACTTTAAGCAGGTATTTAGAGAGAGAGAGAGAGATCGAAGTACTGTAGTAGGAATTGCACTGTTAAAACTTGTTTTGTTTAAGTGATTTGTATGTTTTGTGATATATGGTTCTGTATTTACATGTTATATATTTTTATCTATTTTAGTAAACTCTATTTTTAGAGCCTACTTAGTCTGTCTTTGAATATCTTTCCTTTACAAGTAGAGTATATATGGTTAAAACAGACACTGTACATAAGCTTGAATGGTGATACCAAACTGGAAAAAGGTAAGCGTTTTTAATCTGAGGTCTTTTATTACAGTTTTTAAGGGTTCATTTCTGTACACCTGGTTAGGTGCCCATAGGCAAAGATATCTGGCCCCCCGAAGACAGAATTATCTGAGCCTGTACATTGGGTACGCTAACAAGAGGTTCACCGTTTGAATCCCTCCAAGACTTGAGACCAAAGGTTGATCTGAACCCACAAAACAGACCAGGAGGGTTACCCTGTTTCTGTTAACTGTTCACAAGACTGCACTCAGAGGTTGGCACTTTGGGAGTAGAGGGCTGACCTGCTGAGTGGGTTTGTGACACCGCAATGTTATTCTATGGGAAATTTCTCAAATTTGGAATGCCGTAACTATGGAACCAGTGTCAATTTTTTCACCAAACCAGCAAAAAGTCACATTCGTGTGGCAAGGACTTGCCGCCCTGCAAATTTCAGCCCAAAAGCCCTAACCATTTAGTAGCAGTGAGATGACAAAGAAATTATGTTTTTTGGTTCAGTAGTGCCACAAATTGTGACACTTTTGCAAAATTTGTGAAAGAACGGGTGTGAAAGTGTTGCAAATTGCAGAAGTGTTGTATCTGTTCTTTCACAATTTGTAGCAGTACTGAGGGCATGATGCTGGAAAACTTATTTCTGGGCCAAATTTTACAATTCTGATGCCAGCATTGTGTTCCTCAGGCTCTGATTAGGTAAACACAACTGTCAGCGTTTGCCTAGCAGCAGTCAAATTTGAACTACAGCCGTTTTTCTCTGCTGCTAACTGAAAACATGATAGCACCAGCACAACACTATTGGGGGCATGTGTGACAATAAAATGTACTTGTGGCAGCTTTCGAGAGGCACAGCTATTTTTTTCCCCGCTGACTATAATGGGAAATATTACATTTGAATAACTTTTGAATGGATTAATATTTTTTCACCAAATCTACAAAAGGCACATACGTGACCCAGACTGCATATTTCCTGACAATTTCAGAGTAGATGGACAAACCATTTGGGCTGTAGCGCTGAGCAAAGAAATAGCCAAAAATTGCTTTTTTGCATGTTTTTTGGTGCTCGGAAGCTCCGCAGCTGCACATCCGACCAGAATGAAACTTGCCAGATCCAGAGATCTATGGTACCTGACTGTGCATGCAAATCCATCATATGGTTGCAAAGTTATTAAAGTACAAAATGTTGGGTTTAACTTAGAAGTGGCTGGCAACCCTAACTATAGCTACACTACAGTGCAGCTATAATATTTATATAAATTGCAAAAAAAAACTTTGTTATTGCTCTAGTTAGGGTTAAAGTGACAAAAGTAGGGAAATGTGGCATTAGGGGTCATCAGCCCTAATACTCACCCAACTCCATAAGTAAATAAGCTGAGACGGGTACAGTATAGGAGAATGAGATAAACGTTAGGGCTGATGACTCCAAAGCACACCCCCAATACATGTTGATGTGTGCAGGGTGGGGGTGGGGTGTTAGGGTTGGAAATCCTGACATCACATTTCCCTTACTTTTGTCGCTTTAACCCTAACTAGAATAATAATGAAGTATTTTGCAATTTCTTTCCTTACTTTTTGAAATAGTATAATCATATCCTTATTTGCCTGTGGAAGCGCAATGCCCTCTGGGCCCTGTGCTCCCATCTCCCCATAGATGCATATATGAATGTAACTGTGGAGGGCCCTGTGCTTCAATTTGTAGGACAACAGTGATCAAATTGTCAGCATAGCCATCTTATTACCCACCTCATGTACCTAGTACAGACAATTTTCTAATCCCTCACCAAAATGTAATTCTGTGCAACTGCAACAGCATTCCAAACCACAGATGTGAAAACACATTTTGGCCAGGATTTGAAAAATGACAACTGTGACATACATGAGGTGGGGTAATAAGAAGGCTGTGTTGAAAATCTGGGGTCAAAATATGAAAAATTTCCAAAGTTACGAGCGTGCATAGTGAAATTGCAGTGATTGGTCATAACGTTACCATTTTTAATAATTGTGACCCAAAATTTTCAACATAGCCTTTTTATGACCCCCACCTCATGAACAACATCAGGAAAAAATGTCAAATCCTGCCTGAAAGGTGATTTCACCAACTGACTGTGAAATCATCTTTTGAGTGGGAGTTGCATAATGACAGTCATATTGTTCAAGAGATGGGTTCCCCAAAAGCCATGTTGAAAATGTGGGGTCAAAATCTCAAAAAATGGCTAAGTTATACATAAAAGTTGACCCCCTATTGAAATACATTGAACCGCAGTTACCATAGTTTGTCGTATTGCAGTTGCTGGTTCCAGCAGCAAGATGTGTCTTCAGTCGGAGAGTGGATGTTGAACCTGGGACCTGTTCAGGTGAGTGAGGGTGTGTGGGATATATTCGGGGTGTGGGGCACTGAGTGGGAGGTGGGGGAGCTGATTGGTGAGGGACCTTTTTTTTATAGGTAAAAAAAAACCATTGAGGGACTGTTTCCTTTATTTCAGGTTGTTGCTTTAATAAGAGGGTGGGGGTGCCATTAGACACCAGGGAATATCAAAATCAGAAACCTAGATGGTGATCGGCGGGTGGGGGGGTGCCACTAGACACCATGGAAATTGGGAATGGCGATCGGTGGGTGGGAGCTGCCATTAGACACCAATGTTTAAAAAATATATACTGTATATGGGAATCGGAGGGTGGGGGGCACTAGACACCAGGGATATAAAATAGGGAGATGGGAGGGGAAGGTGCCACTGAACACCAGTGGAATACTTTATTTATCTAAAAGGGGATGGCACAGTTAAATCCTTTTTCGCCAGCTGATTTCCTTTTTTGCGATGATGAAAAAGGATTCACAAAAAAGAAACTTAGTGAGTGGCGAAAAAGGATTTAAATAGATCAAAAAAAAAGTTTGGAGGCCATGGGAGCTATATAACAAAACACACACTGAAGTTTATCAGCTCCCAATGAGCAAGATACATGTTTAGATGTCTGTAGAAGACATCCCTGGGCTGAGTTATGACAGTTTGTTGTATGCAAAAAGAGAAAACAAGATGGCGGCACATGAAAAAGGAATTTTTTCTCAGGAAAAAGGATTGGCCCCTCATGAAAAATAATCCTTTTCAGAAGACCAAAATCCTTTTTCGTTCCCATTCCTCTATCCTGGAAAGTGAAATTCCCATTGAAATAAATGGGACCTTAAAAATGCAATACCTTAAGAACGGATTAATATTTTTTTCACCAAACAAGTGCAAGCCTGTTCTGTGACCCAAGCTCTTTCTACCATACAAATTTCACACTAAAATTCCACACCATCTGTGCACAGGGCGATGAGGAAAAAAGTGCAAAAAGGGCACATTTTAAGGTTTTTGCACTATCTGGATCTCAGAATCCACACTTCCAACCGGAACAAAACTTTGCACGTTAAGAGATCTACCCCATGAGACAGCGCATGCCAAATTTTGTGTGAATCCATTGAACAGTTGCAAAGTCATTAAAAGTGCAAAATTTGAGGTTTAACATTAAAGTGACTACTCAACCCTAATTATAGGGACATGACCGTGTTCCTATAATATATATTCTTTGCAAAAAATGTTGTTATTGCACTAGTTAGGGTTCTAGTGACAAAAGTTGGGAAATGTGCTGTTAGAGTTTCCAACCCTAACACCCACCCCACCTAACACCCCACCCCAACCCTGCAGGCAGGAACAGGCATGGGTGTGCTGTGGAGTTGTCAGCCCTACTGCTCACCCCATTCCATGTGTAAGTAAGCTGAGATGGGTACCGTGTATGAGAATGGGGTGAGTGTTAGGGTTGACAACCCCATGGCACACCTCACGCCTGATCCTGCCTGTGGGGTGGGGTGTCAGGGTTAGGGTGGGTGTGAGGTGTTAGGGTTGGAAACCCTAACAGCACATTTCCCAGCTTTTGTCAATGGAACCCTACTTAGTGCAATTACAAAGATTTTTGCAAAGAATCTCCTTACTTTTTGAAATAGTATAATCGTATCCTAATTTGCCTGTTGAAGCACAGGGCCCTTTTGAGAGATTGTAATCATATTGTTATTTGGGCACATTCAAAAAACACATTTCCAGGAGATTTATAAAAAAACCTAACAATAGAATCTGATAGGACAGGTCCCGATTACCAGAACACATGTGTTGGTTGCTTCAGAAAACATCATGTTTTTCTGCTTGTTAGCTTTGTTTCCCTTGCTAAGAAAAAACAAAATGGTGGCAGCACAAAAAAAGATTCCTCCCTTTCGATAAAGAATTGCCCATTTCTGACAAAGAACCCTTTTTTTGAGGTGAACATCAAACTTTTTCCTTTGAAGATAATGGGAAACTTTAAAATGTATTAACTTTTGAATGGATTTAAGGGAAACACCCGTGTAAAAAAGGGCCCCACCTCATGTGAGGCAGGGCCCAATTAGGACTTTCAGAAAAGTAGTATTTTTTTACCTTTGGTGATTTTATGTCTTTCTAATTTATCTGGTTGATCCTGCCTCCCTCTCTGCCTGGCATTTTAAAATCCAGTGCCCTGAGTGGCATGCCCACAACCACCGTGACTGTCCTGAGAATGATGTATTATGCGGGGAGCAGTCGTGGGTCCATCCACTAGATTTATGAATGCTTAGAGCTTTTGATAGCTCTGGTTTGGAACCTACATGTCTCGGTGTTTTAATAAGACTAAGTATAGACTGGTAGTGGGCTGCTAGTCTATGTACCTGGTCTCTGTAAAACACCAAGACATGTACACGACTACGTGTACATATATATATAATACAAAATCACACATGCCCACACAATGCAAAGCATCATGGGCTACATATGCAAATCACCACAGAATCTGTGGTGATTTGCATATGCAGCCCATGATGCTTTGCATTGTGTGGGCATGAGTGATTTTGCATTTTCTGAAACTGGCTTCCCAGCCAAATGCCTGATAAACTCTTTGCCTCAGTGTTTACTTAGAGGTTCTTACGTCATATACATATATATATATATATATATATATATATATATATATATATACCCCAAACCTCCTCTTGCAAATAGTACCTCAGTAACCAATATATTCTACAATTAAAGTGCAAGAAAGGAAACTATGATCCCATGGTTAAAGTAAACAGCATACAAAAAGTTTCCAAAAAAGAATCCATGAACCCCCCCCCAAAAAAAAATACTGCATTTAGCCAGCATGAATAACAGTGTCCCAAAAACAATATATTCAAGTCTCTAATTGGAAAGTCCCCATAACCATGACGTTTCAAGAAAAAAATTAGACAGTGTCCAGTACAATGTTCCTATTCCAGTCTGCTCTGTCCCCCTGTCCTTCAACCTGCATACCTCAAGTTTTGACCAACGACTCAGCCACCTCAGGATCTGTGAAGACATACTGTTTCCCTTGATGTGTAGGTCGAAGGTGCACTGGATAGAATAAATGGACTGGTAACTCCAACTGCAGAAACGAAGATTTGCTTACCAGTAAGTCCTTCCTCTGATGCTGAGTGCAAGCAGCAACATCAGGGAATAACAACTTAGTCTCTTGATAAGCCGCATCTCTGTAATCCTGAGCAGCAATAAGCAGACTCAGACGCTCATCCAGACATGGAATGGCTGTCCCAGTGGCACTGTTGGTTGAGGTGTTGGACACCACATCTCGCACCATGCCAGTGACCTGGATTCAGGAACAAGCCTGGGTCATGGGGGGGGGGGGTTGGCAGGTGGGGAGGCTGGGAGCTGGATTGAGCAGCTGCAAGACAGGTCTTCTCTACCGGATTGGACCTAGTTACTCCCACTGCAGAGCTGCCCCCGGGCAGAGGCCTGAGGGTAGTGCAGCTGGGGAGTGACTAGAACAGGGAGGGTGCTGCGGATCACTGCATGCATGTGCCTCTACACATACCCGGGCAACCGTGGCAATGGGAGGGGAGAAAACATCGAAAACATACAGCTGGCAGGCCCCATGATGGCCCTGAGTGTCCCAGATTCTAGATGTTGGCTTCCTGGGGGGGGGAGTTGATGCCCTTCACCCTTAGCCCTGCCATGGGGGGGAGCAACCTAAGGGGGGCATACTGGGAGGGCTGAGTGCAGGAAGCTGTGACCGGGTAACAAGACCCTCCAAGGGAGGGGCCATAGCCACCTGCCAGCCCTAGGAAAAAGGAGGATAAAAACCTTGATTAAAAAAAAAAAAAAAAAAGGTAAGCGGAATGTCCTTGGCATTAGTGTCAATGTTTATTTCTGCCTTAGTCACCTTACTGTCCAGAGCAGTCAATTAAGTGTTGAGCCCATCTGTTTCCTCCTCTGTAAGAAAGTGATTAACAGTGACATGGCTCTTACAGTAAACTCTAAAGAGAAATGGCAGAAAGAACGTCAAAGAAAAATAGAGTTCAGTGTTTGGGAACAATTATGGAATACAACTTATAGGACAAGTCGGGAACTAAAAGGGAGAGAAATACAATTCAAAATAATACATAACATATGTTTTACACCAGACAAAATTTCCAAAACACAAAACAATGGGGAAGGTCTCTGCTGGCGATGCCAAAGCAAAAAAATGAAGCTGATACGTATTTTATGGGGATGACAGTTTGTCTCTAGAATGTGGCATGAAGTTATCACGTTCTGTGAACAACTGTCCAAACAGTTATCTCCTGAGATTCAATTTTCTGGATTTAGGGTGACGTCTCCCTGGTCCCAGACCTTCCAAATTATCCCCAGGTAGGGCTATTATCAGAATCCCTGGGGCTGAAACATCTCATTTTGTCAAACTGGAAAACTGATTTGGATCCCTCCTTTTCTGAGTGGATACAATATATTAGAAAGCTGGCCAAGCACTCGTGCCGCAGCTATATAGCACTGGGGAAAATAGAAATTTACATCCCAATTTAGAATACCTTTTTGAGCAGGAATGATAATTATTGCAATGCTAGAGTTGAGCAGAAAGTTGTAACTTTATGATACAAGCAACCAGGAAATCTTAATACTAAAATCTTACTATCTTAAGAGAGATGGTACAGATGTTAACTAAGGCAATTGTTCTAATTTACCAATCTTGCAGAATTTTAGCTAGACATATTGCAATAATGCAGCTAACATTTATTTATTTATTTATGCAGATCCGATACAATACCTTTGAGCCCAAGGAGCTCATTTACAAAGGTTCCTCATCAAACAAGAGTCATTAAATTACAACAGTAAAGTAAAAACAATAGAGAGCTGCCAGCCCAGTGGTGTGGAGGGCTGAGGCATCTGTGCCTTACCTTCTGCCATGCCAGTGACCCATTCGTGGTACAAATGGTTCTCCGAGGCTTGGCCGGGGAGGGAGAGGCTCGAGCATCTGCAGGAAAGCTCTCCTCTCCCGTGGAGTGGGGAGTACAGGCTTGGAGCTTCCCTGACACCTAGTGGAGGCTGGGTGCCAGTGCATCATGAGCCTGTCACCTGTGAGGGGGGTGGAGCAGTCGGCTGACATGCTGTGGGAGGAAGTGTGCACGGCACTGCCATTGCCAACATTACATGGTCTGCCCAGGGGGGAAACACAGGACAAGGAAAATGAGGTCCCAGGTCAAGCAGAATGATGGCAGTCACCTGCCACAGGCCCTGACTCTGAATGGCACTCCCTGGAATCTGGATCATAGTTGAGGTGAGTTTGAGCGAGGGGGGCTCCTCACCACCCTGCCACGGAGGGTAAACCGTGGGGGAAGAAGTGGTTAAGTGCCTGATGTTGGGGTGTGGGGCTGGAAGGGTGGCTGAAGGATAGATGCCAACTGGTGGGGACCCGAAGGAGAAACAAATGAACTAATAATAAAGCAATAGAGAGTGTGTATGTCAGACGGAGGAAGGATAAGCAGTGCATTATGTGGCATTGTCAGAGTACAAGAGAAGCAGGGTTTGGAGGGGATAAGAGCAGTGGAAGTAACAATTCACAGAGCTTTGACTGATGTTGGGGATTGTGCCAAAAAAAGGGGAGAGGATTAGCGGCATACGCAGGTGACTGGGGTTGCAAGGGCCTTCATTTGTCTGATTTTGAACTGGCTAATTTTGGGGAGGCTAATAAGGGATTCCGCTAGATCATTAATCCACTACGGGGCCCTTATGGCAAATTATACAGTGGCAAGAAAATTTCCTGGACTCTGATTGGTCAATGTGTGCCTGAGACAGTGATGTTATTACACAATAACATCACTGTATTGCTTTTGGATGCTATGGATGATAATCCTTATGCTATGGCTGATGACCATTTGGATTCCTTAAAATCATTTTTTTTTTTTATTTTGTATGACCACGAGCCATTGTATAATAGCAATAAGGCACTCCAGGGATGTGGTTATCTTAATAACGTCACTCCTGGTGGTGGGCACTCGGCTTTGCCTCGTGCTTCAACCCACCCCAGGAGTGACGTTATTACACGATAACACACACCCTGTCGTGCCTTATTGCTTAATTAGCACATGGCTAGGGAGGTTCTGTGAAATGGGATAAGAAGGGCATTCCTGGAGATGTTCCTGGGAGAGTATTGATTTGGGATAGATACATAGATACATAGACAGTGTCGGCAGATAAGGGCCTATGGCCCACCCAGTCTGCCCATTTGAGCTTGTAAGTTCAGTTTATGTTTTCCTAGAAGTCTGTTGCCCCTTACCCCTGACCTCCAGAATTCCTTTATGTCTATCCCATGCATTCTTAAATCCCGTGATTGTTTCAACCCACACCACTTCCTCTGGCAGTGCGTTCCACTTGTCCACCACCCGTTCTATGAAGAAATTCTTCCTCATGTTTCCTCTGAATCATCCTCCCTCCAACTTCATCCCATGTCCTCTAGTCCTGGAACATCTTTTTAGCTTAAAAATAGTGTTTTTCTGCACCCTGTTCCTCCCTGTAAGATACTTGCATGCACTTGTATACTAGGATGCAGGAGGTTTCAGATTGCCAGAGGTGTGAGACCCAATAGTGCTTTCTTGCCCAGGAGGCAGGTATGGTATTTGATCCTATCCTGCAGAGGGAGCCAGTTGGTTAGGGAGTAGAAGGCGCAAGGCTGTAGGCCCCTGTCTGCTCCTACAATGAAACAGCGGGCCTTATTTAGTACTAGTCTGACCCTTCTGAGAACCATGTTGGAGGCTGTACCATAGATTGTGATTACACAGTCAATTATGGGAAGGACTGTACTGACCACAACAACACACTTTGCTTCTTGGGTCAGATTATGCCTTTGCCTAAACAGGGCCCCTAGTTTTTTTATTAACTGAACTGACCATATTGTCCAAGTGGGACATGAAACAAAGTGTCTCATCGATAGTAACACCTAGGTATTTAAAGGTGCTGACTTGTTCCAGTGAGGCTCCATTTACATTTGGCATAGTCAGGGGGTTAGCCCTATTCCTCATTTGCAGCCCAGTAACTAGCATTGCTCTGGTCTTGTTGTAATTTAAAACTTTTTTTTTAAACCAAACCTCAAGTGAACTAAAGCTATGCTGTAATTCACGGTTGAGAGTTAGCTGGCATGGGCAACTAGTGGAAATAACAGCGTCATCAGCATTGAGCAGGGCTCTGGTCATGGGGCATGCTTCTGGCAGGTTGCTAATAAACAAGCCAAAGTGAAGGGGACCTAATATGGAGCCTTGTGACACTTCAACAGATACATTTTTGGTATCTGATAGGACCCCACTGATTCTAACTTGCTGGAACCTTCCACTGAGGTAGCTGGAGAACTAGGCTACTGTATCTGTGAAAAGGCTGAGAGAGTGGAGTTTGGCCAGCAGAATGGAGTGGTTGACCAGATCAAATGCCTTTGTAAGGGGGCATAGCATTACAACAGTGATGTATTTATGTTGCGGCATTTACGGCGACTCACTTTTGCCAACACTGAATGGGGCCACCTTGATTTCTGGTCGCCCACGGTCAGGTTGTCTTTTGCCCTCCAACAGTTTTTCCTCTTTCCTCCAACACGCACCCCACTGGAGTTTGTTATATAAAGTCCGGGTGGTGTGAGGGGAGTAGCCCCCCCTCATGGGGGGTGCATGGGGCATAGCCCTGTGGAAAAAAAAGAAAAACAGTTTTCCTTGCGGAGCAGTTTGGCGCTGTGCCATCAGGGAGCTGCACTGCCTGATGCCGTAAAGCTAGGCGGCAGATTCCCTGCACCCATGTTGGTGTCGACAAAAAGGTTGTTGCACTGACATGAGTGAAGCTTTGTAAGGTCAATATAGATGGAACCCACAAGCCCATATCTCTGAGAATGCATATGTACTCTCTAGTAGGATGTTTAAGTGATATAATAAGTGAGGTACACCACTTCCTGCTCACAGAGAGAAATCCTCACTAAAATAATTCTGCCCATTTTCGACTACAGAGACATTGTGTATAGTGCTTCTGCAAAGTCCACATTAGCTAGACTGGACCCTTTCTTTCACTCCTTCTGTCACTTCATCCTTGATAAACCCTTACATGCACACCATTGTACTCTGTACTCATTCCTTTTCCTCCCTTCTCTTGAAGCTAGGTGCCTGTCCCACTGTGTTTCCTTCATGTCCAAATACTGGTTTAGCTCTCTCCCCTCTTATCTTGCTTTTCTTCTCTCTCTCACTCCATCCCTTCTTGCTCTTAATCCCTTCACAATGCTTGCTCTCGCTCTGTTGCTCGCCCTCAGGTAAAATCTACTGCTGGTCCAGCTGCCTTCTTGTTCCATTTCCCAAAACTATGGAATTCTCTTCCCCCTTCCATTCATTCTGCTCCACCCTTTCCTGCTCAGAAATCTCTCTTCCCTGATTTCTGTATTCACTCTCCTTTTTATTTGTCTTCCACCAAGAATGACACTAGCACTACCCTACCCTTGCCTCAATTATTTCTCCCTGTTCTTTTTGCTGCTGTTTTTGCTTTTTGTTCTTTTGCCTGTTCCACAATTTATTTCATAGTAATCTTGCCATCTGGCAATTTATTCTTAAGTGTTCGTAGATTGTATACTTTGATTTATTATTTCCAATTTTATTACACTATTTAATGCTCTGCACTTGTATATGTTCTCCTCTCCTCTTCCCCCTACCTAGGATGCATCTGGAAACGAGGTGTTACACCAGCTCAGTATGTCTTTCCCGGTGAAATTTTTGAACTAAATAAATTAATATATCAAATAAATAAATATTTAGAAATATTTAGTTAACAGATGTTATATTATATCTTATTCTTTTTTCAATAAAATATTTATTGATTATTTCAAAATTGATGAAGTAAGTAAAAACAAATATTCGTATGAGAATAAGATCCAAACACATATGCATCAAATTCATGTAGAATCTAACCAGTCTAAAAATGGTTTCCAAATTCTTTCAAAAGTTTCATATGTTCTATTTGCTATGTGACACATTATTTCATTTAAAGCTGTCATTGTCATATATTTAATCCAGTCAATCAAGTTCAGAGAAGATCTCTTTCCAATTACTTAAGACAGTTCTTTTAAAACCAAGTGCAGCTAGTAGTAATCACTTTTTTGCACAGTTGTTTAAGTAGAATAAAGATGTAATATCCCCTAATATAAAAATCTTAGGATCTAAGTTTATGTGGTTTACCTATGATATTGCATGGGCAATGTGGGTGAGGTAACTTAAAGCACAAGCAATATGTTACCTGGCATTAGCGCGGCTGACGTTGCACCACAAACAAGTTACAACGCCCAAGGACTGTCTGGTGAAAAAGTGAAGTTTTGCAGGGGGATTCTCCCCTGCACCCCCCTCAACCCCCTAAACTAAATATAACATCCCCCAGGGTCAGGCATGACATGAAGGACAGAAGAGCTGTGGTGACATCCAACATGGTGTGATTGTGGGATGCTCTACAATCTAGAACACCCCGTCACTCATGACCTTGTTGTGGTGCCCACATTACGGCATCCTAATCATGGTGCCCTAACAACAGCATACCAATTTATATGACAACCTAGTATCTGAGAGCATACAGTTTGGATTAAAAAACACCCAGGAATAATGAAAGGACAGTCCCAGGAAGCACGGTGTCAGAGCGACACCACAATGCCAACACTGGCAGAGCAACTGCTGAAATCCCAGCTGCTGCAATGGAAACCCACCACAGCAGCCGACACCCCCCTCCCCCCACAGCGGTAGCAGGTTCACCGGCAACAACTACAAAATAGACTGCCACACCTGCAGACCTGGGTGCATTGTGTGGGCTCCCTTTATCCCCTTTGGTGTGTGTGCTTAGCCCATTCCATGACAGCCCTCCAGACCTGTGTCTGGCTGCACCGGAGGCATCGCCTGTCCCAGTGCTTGGATCCATGCTGCAGACCCTGTCGCCAACGTTGTGCAGATGATGTGCCTACCAGTGACCACTGCCCACATCCCATACTGTCATGCCACTGTACATCAGGTACTCCATGGCTAGGGGAGGCACATCGTTGAATCCAGTGCCACAGTGGCTGTCATTCACAGTGTGTCTGTCCGGTGGCCATGCGCCTCTCAGTCCATCGGTGTGTCACTTGTGACTGCAGTGTCGGGTTGCTGGCAGTTGTGGAGTGCAGCGGGATTGATTGCAACAGTATCCTGGAGTCACTGCAGGGGATGCCGGCAACGTGGCTGTGGTGCTTCCACAATCCTACAACATTCAATGAAGATTTGCTTGCATCTGATAGCATTTCCAACATTTGTCATTATTGGAAACACCCATTAAATGTAGTTTTTGTGGGGTGCAATGCCAATTGTGAATTATTTTGAATTGTGCCAATGTTCCCTGTAGCATTATATCTATTTCTGTAGATTAGATTCCGGGTTTCATCTGGAATTGAGCAGTTAAGAAATGATTTACATTTTTCTTTAGTTTTAATTCAAGTTCAAGTTCAAGTTACTTTTATTACAAATGTATAAAACCATAGTTTGTTACATTTAATCACAATATCACCCTAGATAAAGAAGATTATAAATAGATCAACGAGTAAACATAACACATTTTTTGTATGAACACCACCTTTAGGCAGACACATACTATGAAAAAGACATTTCATGAAATCCTTCATAAAAGACATTTTACCAACATAAACCTAATATAAGCAGAATTTTGCAAATCTGTAAATCAACTTTACAGAATCAAATTTAAAAACATATTTTTTACATTCTAATCCATGTGGAGGGAAGTGCATTAATAGCAAAGGTAGAATGTACTTTTCATGTTGCTGTACCCAAAGTTTACATTCAAATAGTATGTGCAAAATATCAGTCTCTAATTTATTAGTGCAATCACAACTGCTTCTAAGTTTTGGACAATACCATTTATTCAAATTATGATAAGAGTTACCTAAACATGCCACCCTAAGTCTGCATAGGATGTTTCTATGTAACCCATTCACACAGAGAGACAGCAATGGTTCTAAGCCCCAATTAATCTTAACACTTGAACAGAGGCCATATGAATCTAAGGGCCAGATATTCAAAGCATAGCACCGGGTGCAAATCCGTTGAGCTGGACTAGCACCGAGTTTGCACCTAACTGCAATATTCAAAGGAACATTTAGTGCCGGTGCTAGGTGTTAGTACCAACGCTAAATTATAATGTATGCAGGGGAGGGACTGAGGGGAAGGGCCCTTAATGCCCGTGCACCGGCATATTCAAAAGTATAGCGCCGCGCTACAGGCATTAGTGTGACCTGTAGTGCAGCGCTAAATACCGCCAACAAAAAGCTGGCAGTAATGCAGTGGTGCCCCCCACACATGAATCCCAACCCCCGTTGACAGTAAAATAAAATATGTTACCCTGGTAGTCTAGTGGTCCCCTACTCCCAAGCATGACTCCTGGCACCCATTGAAAGTACAATTAAATACATTTCCGTGGTAGTCTAGTGGTCCCCCCACCTCCTGGCATGACTCCCGGCCTCCATTGACAGTAAAAGTAAATACTTTACTCTGGTAATCTAGTGGTCTCCCCACCCCCCAGCATAACTCCTGACCTCCATTGACAGTAAAAGTAAATACTTTGCCCTGGTAGTCTAGTGGCCTCACACCCCCCAGCACGTATCCCAACACCCATTCTAAATAAAAAGAAACTAATTTCCCTGGTAATCTAGTGGTTCCCCCACCCCCAGCATGTATCCTGACCCCCATTCTAAATAAAAATAAACTCTTTTCCCTGGTAGTCTAGTGGCCCCCCTACCTCCCAGCATGTATCCTGACCCCCATTCTAAATGAAAAGAGCCTCTTTTCCCTGGTAATCTAGTGATCCCCCACCCCCAGGTATGTAACCTGACCCCGTTCCAAATAAAAAGAAACCCTTTTCTCTGGTAGTCTAATGGTCCCCCACCCCAGCACGTATCCTGACCCTGTTCTAAATAAAAAGAAACTCTGAACCCTGCTAGTCTAGTGGTTTCCCTCACTCAGTAGCACCGGCCCTGCTCAGCCCACCCATCTGCCATGAAGCGAGCCGGCGACCGGCTCAGCCCTCCTCACACCACCACGGCCGGCTGCCGACTGCGGAATGAATGAGCTGTACACAGCAACACAGCTCATTCATTCATTCCCACAGTCGGCCAGCTATGATGGTGTGAGAGAAACTGAGCAGTCACCGGACTAACAGATGGTAAACAGGACAAAGGCTAGGCTGCGCCAGGGTGAAGTACCACTAGACTGCCAGGATAAGAGTTCTTTTATTAGAATAGGGGTCAGGATATGTGCTGAGACGGGACCACTAGATATCAGGGAAACAAGTTTCTTTTACTTAGAACGGGGTAGGGATACATGCTGGGGGTGCGGTCACTAGATTACCAGGGAAAAGTATGTTATTTCACAGTCGACGGAGGTTGGGAGTCATGCTGGAGGGTGGGGGGACCACTACAACATGAGGGGTTTCAGTGTGTTTTGAGGCTACCGGGGGTCAGGGATCATGCTGGGGGGAGACACTAGCCTACCAGAGTAGAACAGGCACACAATGGAACAGGGACCATGACGGCAGAAAGGACTGCCTGGCCCAGCCACTCTGCCCTGTTCCCTATCTACTAGGTAGATTGCATATCCTAGTGAACCTACACCCTATGGCCTCCTGCCCCCACCAGGTTTGCCTTATGCCTGTCCCATGCATTGAGTCTCCACACTGTGTTTCACCCACTACTGCAGTGGGGTACCTATGTTGTTGGGGGAGGCATCCTCCAGGGTATGTATAGCCACAGGCAGTGTGTCTGTGTTTAGCTATCGATCTGTATACACACACACACAATATATATATATATATATATATATATATATATATATACACACACACACACATGAAAAAACACAGAAAGGCAGAGCACACACAACCACACATACCAAGGGCACTGGTCATTAAAAAAGTTTATTTACATACCATAATGTTGGAGGCCTAAAAAGGCTGATGCGTTTTGGATACTAACACATCCTTTATCAAATAAATATTTGATGAAGGATGTGTTAGTATCCAAAATGCGTCAGTCTTTTTAGGCCTCCAACATTTTGGTATGTAAATAAACTTTTTTAATGACCAGTGCCCTTGGAATGCGTGGTTGTGTGTGCTCTGCCTTTGTGTTTTTTCTGATGTTTCATGGCATTGAAGCACCACGCCCTTGTGCTTGCTCCTTTCTGATGAAAAATATATATACACATATATACAGGTCCTGCTTGCACAGCTGTATGGGTGTGTTGTATGCACTGACTGTGCCTGCCAGCACACAGTTCCTGCTGCTTCCAGCTTGTACTTCCATTCCAACCAATAGGGGATGCTGTGGGCATGCCTTGGCCTGCAGGGTCCAGCCTGTACTGCCATTCTGACCAAAAGGTGGAACTGTGTGCACCATGCAGTAGCACCGGGCAAACTGCATGGTAATGTATACTAAGCAGCACATAATCAATCAATCAATCAAAACCTTTATTTATTCAGGCGAGCATCATTGAGCATAGCTCATTTACAAGATGGACCTGATTGGTCTTAACAATATAAGGTTACAGTTTTACACAAAAGACATGGTACTGATTGAACACAAATACAAAGATTTATGAACGAAATGAGATGCAAATGTGCCTGTTTGCCTACGGACTACCTAAGTAGGCTAATTTGCATGGGAGCTTTGAATATAGCTCCAGTTTGCCCTAGGCTAAGCAGTTTGCACTGGGCTAATGTGTTAGCACTGTGCAATCAAGTTAGCCCCGGGCAAACCTCACTTCAGCATAGCACGCATACCTCTCAACCTTTTGTCCCCCAAATGTGGAACATTGCCTCTCAAAATGTGGAACAAATGAGCAAAATGTGGAACACTTAATCAAATCTTTACCCAGAAGGCTCAGAACACTGTTGAAAGATTTGCATTTATGTTCAGAAAGTCTGCTATTAATTGAAAAATATATTTTTTGCATCATTTACAATAGATTTTTGCTTTACAAAGTTAATACTGAATGTGGAACAAGTCCTTACAATGTGGAACAGAGAGCTTTGGTGAAGTAAAATGAGGAACGTTCCTCATAATGTGGTACAGTTGAGAGGTATGTAGCACAGTTCTGCAGTGTGTGGCTTACATTGTTGTTTGCAGTAGATGTCAGACATCTATATGTAATTACACACAATGTTCTCCACCTGCAACACTGGCTTGCTCCGAAGTCTAATGAGCTGCAGTTGCAGTGTGCACTTCCCTGTTGCTATATTCAGTGCTGTCTTATTCCCGGGCAATTTTTGCCCTGCACTCCTGGCCCTGTTTGCCCGGCTTCCTTTGCTTGCTATATTCAGCTGGTTTTGCACTGGGCTATTTCCTTTTGAATATAGCTTGCTTTGTGCTCTGGGCTAAATTTGCCCACCGGGCAGTGCTAATTTAACCCCAGGGCAAAGTTTTGAATATCTGGCCCTAAATCATGTCTTTTTGCAATGTCTTGCTCAACTGCTATATCCTTTGACTTCTGGGCTGCTTCATTCACATAGCCTTTGGATTGGCCAGAACATGGCTGCTCCATAGATCAGGACACCCACATTGTTTTAAGGCAATATTTAGCTTATCAAACCAGGACTTAAATTGTCCATCCGACCCCAATTTCCCCAATACTTCAGCCCAACACGTCAGAGGCAAACTGTTGTTAATTTCATCAGTCTACCCAATACTTAATTATTCTTATCAATATCCTTGTTTTCACCTGTAACAATCCAGATTCCAATCTTAAAAAACACAAAGGACAGTCACGAGGGAGGTTTAGAGTAGATCAAAACAAGCATTTGTCAATGCCGAATGTTTGCTTGCTGGCATTGGCATTGGTAGTGTAGAAGTTACAGAGCTGCATAATAGGAATGGCAGTGAAGTATTGAACTGAAGCCAACCCCACCACCATCCTGCAGAGAGTGACAGGCATTGGGGTGTACCTTTGGGTCGCCAGGCATAATGGCCACGCCATTTCACCACACTCCACCCTGCAGACACTGACAAGTGTCACGGTGTTCCTTGGGGTCTTTGGCCATTATGGGCACCCCATTCCATCAGGAAATACGGTGAGATGGGTGCGGTATAGGAGAATGGGGTTAACTTTGGGGCCGAAGAGTCCAAGGCACACCTCAGTGCCTCTCACTGGATGCTGGGTGTGGAATGGTATGAGCATTACAGGCAAGAATCCCAAGTCACACCCCTGATGCCTGTCATTCTCTACAGGGTTGGGCATTATGGTTGGAAACCCTAATACCTCAGGCATTCGTTGGTATTTTCACTCCAAATTTTCAACATGTTTTTTTTGTGACCCTACCTCATGAACAGGGGGAATATCAGTTTGTTAGCCGAAAGCTGCTTATGCACAGCGACTACGGCATTTAGCACCACAGGTGCAAAAACATTCGAACAGGATGTAAAATGACAGCTGTACTGTTCATGAGGAGGTGTAAAAATGGCAATGTTGCAAATCTGCAGTAAAATATAAAAAAAATGGGTGAAGTCCACGGTACATAGAAACTGTGCAAAAGCACACCCGTAATATAATTAGGTTGAGGATTTTTACAGCAGATTGTCAGCGCAGGCATTTTGGTGCCTCCGATCATGAACAGTGTCACTGTGATTTTCTTTATCTGTCTCGAACAATGATTTCCCACAGCGACCACGCATACTGCGCTGAAAGTGTGAAACACACTTCAGCCATGTTGTGAAAAATGACAGCTGTACTGTTCATAAGGAAGTGTGGAAAAATGCCACTGGTGAAAATCTGGACTGAAAATATTACAAAGTCATGAACTTACGAGGGTGCGTGGAAACTGCGCAATGCTCACTCGTAACACACTCATTTTATGGACTTTTGTCACCAAATTTTCAACATAGCCATTTTAATACCTCTGCTCATGAACAGTGTCACTGTGATTTTCTTAATTTGTCCCGTACATTGATTTCGCACACTGACTGCGTCATTGTGCACTACATGGGCGGAAACACATTTTGGGTGAGATGTGAAAAATGACAGCTGTACTACTCATAAGAAGGTGTGGTAAAATGGCAATCTTGAAAATCTGGAGTGAAAATATTGAAAATTAGTGAACTTACAAGCCTGCATAGGAACTGCATAGCATACGCTACGTAAAATAGTAATTTTGGAATTTCTCACCATATTTTCAAAATAGGCTTCTTGAAACCCACCTTATGAATGCTGGCAGTGTCATTTCATTAATCAGGCCGAAGGTGATTTCGCGGCAGTGACTGCGAAATCACCCTTCAGGCCCGAATAACGCCATGACAGTGACATCATTCATGAGAAGGGGTTCCAAAAACCCCATGTTGAAAATTTGGTGCAAAAATTCCAAAAAATGCCTGAGATATGCAACAAAGTTGAAAAAACCCAATCTATCCCATTATACAGCTTACCGGCATTTCCTCAGTTCGCGGTCGGCTTTGAAGAGTGCAGGCGTGTTCCCGGTCCACCGAAGATCATCGGCGCTGAGCTCCAGAGGTAAAGTATGGGGTGAGGGTGTGAGGCATTGCTGACGGGCAGGGTAAGTGTTGGCGGGGAGGGCAGGAAGACTGCATGGGACCATTTTTCTTTACAGGTATTTAAAACAAAAAGACGGCGGGGGCGTTTGCCACGCTGGGTGAGCTCCCAGCATGGCAGAAGGAAGGCTGGGTTGGGGGTCGTGGAGCCGATGGGGATTGGGCACCCCACGGCCACGATTGTTGCCACGCTGGGGTGGGCTCCAGCATGGCACCCTGTACTCGGGGAGGGAGGAGACAGTGGAAGCTGATGGGGGATTGGGCACCCCGTCGGCTTACCACTGAGTTGCCACGCTGGGGTGGGCATGGCGTGGCATTTGAGGACTTTGGGGGCGCAGCACAGCCGGACGGAGATTGGGCACCTTCGGCTATAGAGTGTGTGCGTGTGGGAGCACGCAGTATGCGTGTGTGTGTGTTTGTGTATGTGTGTGGGGGAGCTGCGCGCCAGACAGCGATATCTTATCGCTGCTCACTTTGAAGTGTAGCTCCCCTTTCTAACTATAATGCCACTGCATTTTGGAGCTTAATCATAGACAGCTCCAGCATGCATTGGCGGACAGGGGCCGCGCCTGCCAACACACTGACTGAATTGGAAGAGGGGGTGACACACCTCCGAAAACTCGGATGATGGCACTATGTTTCTTGCACATGCGTGCAAGCAAACATAAAAACTGGTTACATTCAAGATTAGCTGTATCCAAATAAAGACCCCACACTTCACTGCCATATAATAATTGACTTATCAGTTTAGCTTCAAAAGTTTTTTTTAAAAGAAACAAAGGAGTTATTAGCAAATCTAGCAGCAAAATTGCGAATTGCCCTCATAGTTTTAACAGAATTATGTTTTACATCTGTCAAGTGGCTAAATCTGGACATGTTCTTATCAATAATTACGCCTAAGTATTTAAACTCCTTAACCACCTTAAAATTACATCCATCAATTACCCATGATTTTAGATTTATTAACACTTAGTTTAAGGTCCAGATCTTTCAGTGTATTCGTAACATTAGACATAGCACGTTTGAGACCTAACAGGGTTCTCAAAATAATCAGGGCATCATCTTCATAAAGCATCAGTTTCACGTCTTCATTATTTGTGGATGGGGAAAAGATGTCAATTTCAGCAATGTTCTTAACTAATCTCTCAATATAAAGGTCAAACAAGATTGGAGCCAGTAAACACCCCTGTTTCATGCCAGAACTAATAATCAATTCCTTGATAGTGCACCATCTAATTCCCTGCAGATCTCTATCATTGCGTAACAGAATCAAAAGCACTTTTAATATCCAAAAAACCAACATAAAGATTACCCTTTTTATGCAGGACATATTTGTCCACTAAAAAATTTAAAGTAAAAATTAGGTCAAGTGTATTGTGTCCCCTTTTAAGCCCCCTCTGAAATTTGGAAATTTGGAAAGCAAGGCATTCTCCTCCACCCAAGCCAGTAGTCTATCCAATATTAATCTCAAATATATTTTCTGCATGACAGGTAGAAGGGTAATGGGTCTATGACAACTAGGATCACACCGATTTCTTCTCTTGAACAGGGGAACAACAATACCTCTATTCCAATTTTGCGGGAGGGTTAGATGTTTACTTATCAGTGTAAAAATGGGGGCACAGACCGAAGCCCAAAAACCTGGATTGTGTAGGAAAACCTCTGCAAGTTAACCATCTGCCCGTGCTGCTTTATTCCTTTTTTTGTGCCAATATGGCCACCTTAACTTCATTGGGGGAGAACTGAAACACACCACCATCAAAATTTCTAGGAGGTGTGTGAGGGTCATCCCCCAATGCCATGTTTGGACCTTGTACAATTTCATAAATCTCACAAAAATGTTGCACCCACGTTTGTTCACTGATCATCCCTGTTACATTATAAGTAGTATTATTTTCACTACATGCAAAAGCAGCCATAGTCCAAAAAGTTTTAGAGTCTTTTAACATTATACTTTCCTGCAATCTCCCCATAGGTTAGCCATATAATCTTTTTTTTCTTTCCAACATTTGTTTATATTCTAATTTATGGTGTTTGAAGGCACCTGAAATTTGATGAGAAGGAATTTTAGTCCTGATTTTTTCCACTTTTTACATTTCTTTCCTCATATAATAGCATTCAAAGTCATATCAAGGCTTATCCAGACCGATATCACTTTGCTTCTTAGGTCTTTCTTTTTTGTCTAACTCTAGTGCCATAAGGACAATTAACTCATCAAATTCCTTCACCAGCAGCTTCGTTTCAGCATGGCCGCTGTTTAGGATTATATGCTTTTTAACCATAACCTGATCATTACAGATAAGATGATCAAGCACCTCTCTTGAAAAAGAATCCCATTTTATTTTTTTCCCATGCTTAATACACATATGGGTATTAGCATTAGCTTCTGCTTGATAATCAGATGGAAAATTTGCAAATCGAAAAAGGAGGGAGCACATAACAGGGTAGTGGTCGCTGTCCCAAGATTTAAGTATTCCAAATGATTTTACTAATGGATAATCTATAGCCTCAACCGTCCATAAATCCAAAACACCTCCCCCATTATCAGTCGGGAAAGTACACTCACCTTCCCAATCACCATTTGTTCTGCCATTAAGACCTCTAAAATTATGTTTTCCCAGAAACTTGAGAACAATTTCCCCATTCTTAGAGATAAAACTATCTTTGGAATGCCTGAGAGGTATATTCACAATATCATCTATGCACCAATCTCTTGTATAATCTTCAATTTGAGATCCTATATGGGCATTGAAATCTCCTGCCAAGAGTATTTTGGCACCAGGGAATCTTAATTTTACAGAGTCAATGCTATTCCCAATCATATCAATAACCCTCTGTTAACCTAGGGTATTTAAACTAGGTAGAATATAAATATTAAAAGCACCCATTTAATAGAATTGTTTGCAATCACTATATACATATAGGGTGGGATATTCAGAAATGCACCAGAAGCAGGCGCAAGGGCGGTGCAGCGCAGGTGCACAACCAACGTGATATTCAAAGGCTGAGCACCAAGGCAAGTGACAGTGCAAGATGGCTGAATATCGCAGGGATGCACCATAGTGCAACAAGGGCTGCACCAGGGAGTAAGTCAGCAGGCGGCATCGCGCAACAATGGAGTAAGGCAGGAAGAGCAGGAGCACAGCATGGGCAGTGCAAGGGACAGAGGCGCATGGGCCATAGCACAGGGCACCTGGCACAGTGTGGAGCAGGCCACAAGAGCAGGGCACACTGCCACCACAGAGCAGGGGATGACCGGAGGGGGGCAAGGCAGGCGTACAGCCACATGCCCTGACCACGCAATCCACTGCAGTGCATGGAGGTGGTGTGACACCCATGGCCACTGGCAGGCAGCCATGGGCAACACCCACAGGATGGTACGGGACATGGCACCAGGACCAAAGCAGACATCACACAAGCCGACAGCACACAACACACCAGACACATAGCCCAGCAGGGAACAAACGCACACCACAGGGAACACACACACAAGCCACTGTGCGCAGACCACCTGACACAAACCCCAGGCAACCGCAAATGTACCACACAGCTACCATGCACACACTGCAGCATGGCACCAAAGCCAGCTGCAAAGCAAACTCGGACACGGATGTCTACCAAAATAGAAATGTATTAAAAGCAACAACCAACAATAACAAACTATTTACAGGTGAACAGGGATTGGGGGCAGGGAACGGGCAGGCCACAATCTGGAACATAGGCCGGGGAAGAGGGGTTGGGAGACAGGGGACATGGTAGGCTGTGTACAATGGAGGAATGGGAGGGGTGTCAGTGGAAGGGAGGGTGATGCAGGCCAATGGGCCCCTCGGGAGGTCCACAACTACCGGTGCCTCTGCCTCCTTCTCCTCTGTGGCTGAAACAGGTCCCGCCATATGATGCGGGTCACCGCAAGTGTGACCGTGGTGACCCTCAAGATCCTTTCCAGCAGCCTGGTATGCACATCCACCAGATGGGCACCTAGGACAAAGGAGGGGACATAGATGAGTGCACGCCCACATGACTGTACCCCACCCACCGTGCGCTGTGGACTGTGGTGGCATGTGCCCTCTAGGGGGCACACAGCTGACCCCAGTGTGCGTGCCCCCATGAGCCACCATCCAGACCATCCACAGCCACGCACAGCACTGCACACCACCACCAGCCATGCGCAGCATGCCACAGCCATGGCAGCCAAGTGAATGGCTATTGTGTGGGGCTGTCAGTGGCCTGGCTGGGACCCAGATGCACCCACAGCCCACCCGCAGCAGCCACACACATGTGCTCAGGGCACAGCATGGTGCACTGGAACATGCTGGCAAAGCACGGTATGTACTGGCCATGTGCATGGGGGGCTGTGGCCCACCCCTTCCCCACACAACAGCATACACCACCAAAGTGCCTACCTGCAAGCTGCGGCCCGACTGGCGCCTGGCCACCTGCACATCCCAGCTGGGCAGCATCCCTCTGCTGTGTGACACCACCGGTCTGCTGCTGTCTGGCAGCGGCACCTGCCATGTGGGCTCTGCGCCGATCTTCGGGGCCTAGTAGGGAGACAGTGAGAGACAGTGAGAGACAGACATCAGCACTGGGCAGCAACACACGGGGCCCCCCCACCAGCACAGTATACCCCATGACCCAGCGCAGTGGCAATGCCATGGCACAGCACACCTATGGTGCGCTGCCATGGCTGGTGGCATTCCCAGCCACTACCCCCCACCCACTGCAGCATGGCACGACACCCACTGGCAACCCACACAACACCGACATGGCATGGATGGGGATATGTACACTCTCCTGGACATGGCACAGCGCCCCTCCGGACGCTTGCCTGCAGTGTCAGGTCCCCGTACCTGTGGTGGCACTGCTCCCCACTACGGCATGATCCTGTGGCCTCTTTGAGCACCTCTGCCACCCCCTGCCACACCTCAGTGCGTGGCTGGTCCAGGGGTACCTGCCCATAGAGGGCACCAATATGTGGCTCCACCAATGCCACTAGGTTGACCAATTCCACCTGGGTCCAATTGGGTGCTCTAGGTGTGCTCCTGTGAGGCATGGCTGTATCCAGAAGCATAATGGTGCTGGTGAGCGCACGAGATGCACGTGCGATGGATGCATGACACGCCTGGCGATGCGCTGCCATCCCCGATCACACATTGGCAGGGTATGTGTGATACAGCTGTGGCAACACTGGCATGTGCCACAGGCACCTGGGGATCAAGGGGCACATGCAGGGGTCAAAGGGCGGCATGCACACCATGTGCATCAGTGTGATAGGGCATGGATAGCATGGTGCACGATAGGGTCCAGTGTGCCCCATGGGCCATGTGCCAATAGCGCACGGGCATCAATGGGTGTACAGCTCATGTGCACCACATGCTCAATAACAGCAGAGCACCACACTGCCTGTAGCACACTGTGTGTAGAAAGCGCCACCGCCGTACGCGACGTCAGTGCGCGCATGCTCTGTACCATGCAGACTGTGCACGTCACACAGATGCGCCATGACATGCGCATGAGCAACTCCATTGCACAATGCTCAATTCCATGATATTCAGCAGGCATATGCAGAATAGCAGATCAGCATATCCGCAGCGCATCGGAGGGATTTGCATCTCATTACAGTTGCGCATTCCCTCATTTGCATGTGATGTGCTATAAAGGCGCCATGTGGCAGCACAGGCACCAGACCAGTATTGCATCCTTCATAGGTAGGACGCCAGGCACTGGGTGTATCGGGACTGTGGTGTGGGGGGGCCTCGTGTGTGGCAACCAGCACCAACCACGTGTCCCCAACCACAGGAACAGCATGTCAGAGCAAGAGGAAGTTGAGGAGCAGGGGTCTGCATGGAAGCGCAGGCCCAGTTTCACAAGGACAGAGTGCGATGCCCTATATGATGCATACCTGGACAAGGAGCCCCTCCTGAGTGGCTCCATAGACACCCAGCAAGCCAGGGCGGAAGCATGGGTGAGTGTAGCCAGGGCCATGAACCGGCAGGGCGTCCATCAGAGGTCTGTGCAGGAATGCAAGAAGAAGGTGGGCACAGATCGCAGGCAGATCAAGGAGAAGGTGGCAGCCATCCGGGCCGCACGCACCAGTGGACAGCCTGAGGTGCCACAGCTGACACCGCAGGAGGAGCTTGTGGTAGCAGCTATGCAGCACAGAGCCATTGAGGGTGTTCCTGGCGGTGGATTCCAGATGGAGGGTAGCCTATCACTGCATGGTAGGTACAGCGGCGCAAGGGGATGTGGGTAAGGGGTGCATTGGGGCAGGGGTGCGTGGTGGCAACACTAATGTGTATATGTTCTCTTACAGATCCTGAGCGCCTGCGTGTGGATGCAGGGGCGGTGGTGCCCACCCTGGGTGATGTCGGGGAGGAGCGCCTATCCACCTCCACCGGGGTCCATGGCCCGGACCCCCGCCGGACACACCACACTGTCCGCACGGATGCCTGTGGTGTGGATGCGGATGAGGCCCAGGCAGTGTTTCAGCGGGATGCCAGCCATGGCGTCCAGTATGCTGATACAGTGATCAGGGTGGGGTCCACGTCTGATGATGACATGACCGCTAGCCAGGAGAGTGGTGATGCCGTACAAGGGGAGGCACCCCTACCATGCACCAGACATGGCGGCGCCGATGGTGCACGGGTGGCACTGGCTGACCTGCCAGCCACACCGCCCGGTGTTGCGGTGGCCACAGTACCTGTGGCTCAGTTCAGACCATCTGGTGGTGTGTGTGCAGCCTCTCTGGTGACATCACGCACACAGCGGCTGGAGGGGCAGCGGCAGCAGCAGGACGGTACAGAGGGTGGACCGGGTGCAGTGTCTGCCGCCAGTGCACTGCAGACAGTACAGGCCCATGAGGGCCCCACTGTGCAGCCCCCACCTGTGCAGGGGGCTGTGCCATGGGGCCACACAACCCCCATGGGTCAGCACAATGCCCAAGCCCCCCAGGGCACCAACCTGCTGGACGAGCACACCCGTCTGCTCAGGGCATCCGTGGAGCAACAGATGCAGGTCATGGCAGGGGTGCATGCACTGCGCACTGAGCTGTGCCAGTCCACAGGGAGGCATGACCGGGACTTTGAGCAGCTCCTGGCCGATGCCACATGCATGCAGGAGGACACGACCGCAGGGCTGGATCGGCTCACCGCTGCAGTCATGGCCAGCCTGGCACCACTGGCCACCAAGGTGCAGGGCCGTCTGCAGCAGTCACCGCAGAGTGCATTCTCCACCCCTCGGTCCCGGCATCATGCAACCCCAGCATTGTCGACACTAGGATCAGCTGTGGGCATCCCATGCACGTCTGGAGCGGGCCTGTTCGGGGGCCTGCAGATGCCTGCGAGGGACCGGTCATCTTCTCGCAGCAACACGCCTGGGGGTACATCTGAGACACCCCCTGTGGCTGCCGCACAGCCTGTGTCTGCTGGGTGGTCAAGGCAGGGTCGTCCACATGTCCATGGTGGCCGTGCACCTGCCACGGTGGTCATTATCTGCCATCCTCCCTGTCCGCTGCCTGCCGCAGCCCTGTATGCATGGAGGTGTAGTGTGTGCATGTGCGTGTACGTACCTGGGCCATGACATCTGAGGCCACACATCATGCCCACCTTGTGCACACCCTCCAGGCTGCTGGCCACCATGGCATTTGCATGATGATGCCATCACAGCACTGGCCACCACAGTGCACTGGTGTTCAGCATCTGACACATGCCCGTTGGCGGCCTCGGGGTGTGCGTGTGTGTGTGCCTGTGTGACAGTGCCTGTGTGTGTGGGGCTGTGTGGGTGGGGTCCACTGTTCTGTCAGGTATGCTTCCACGGTGTCCTGTCCCATGTCCATCGATGCCCCCCTCCGGCAGTGTCTGTTGTGGGGCCCTGCCAGCCATGCCTGTATACTGTGCCCCAGTCCCTGGGACATGTGTGTGGACCTGTTCACCTACCTGTATGTACCATAGTGCTCCTCTGCAATGGTGTCCCTGTGCCACTGGGCCATCCTGCGCAGCCGGGGTTCCCATCATCTGGGGGGGATGCCCACCACCGTTGGGCCCAGCATCCGCATTGTCCCCACTGCTGTTCCTCTCTTCGACCTCGACAGCTATCCCACGGTCAGTGGCCATGTTGTGTAGCACACAGCAGGCCAGGAATGGGCCACAGGCCTTCGAGGGGCTGTACTGTAGGGCACCGCCAGACCTGTGCAGGCAACGGAAACATGCCTTCAGCAGTCCAAACACACACTCGATGATGTTCCATGTGCTGGCGTGTGCCTCGTTGTATCTCTTCTGCACTGGGGTCGATGGGCACTGGTACGGGGTGAGCAGCCAGGGCCTGAGTGGGTATCTGCTGTCACCTGTGGGGGAACATGTTGGGTTAGCACGTTGGTCAGTGTGGCTACCCCTCCTCCTACACAGCCGAACCCTCTACACCCCATGCGTAGCATCCCCCCCATGCCCTGCCCTGTTGTGCAGGGCTGCCCTTTCCTGCTGCATACTCACCTACTAGGTGGCCGGTGGGGATGTCCCCACTCTCAAACCTGTGGCACAGTGCAGACTGGTGCCAGATGAAGGCATCGTGTGCTCCCCCAGGGTGTGTGGCACAGACATTGATTATGCCCCCCTTGGCATCACACACCGCCTGGCAGTTGACACTGGGGTAGCCCTTCCTGTTGATGTAGGCCACCCCCTCCAGCCCCAGTGGTGTGCAGATGCCTACGTGGGTGCAGTCAGTGGCCCCTAGCATGCCAGGCATACGTGCAACCCTGTGGAACTCCTGCATGTTTGCTGTATGCTCCACCTGTGTGCTGGGGAAGTGGATGAATTCTGCAGCATGTGGCAGCAGTGCGTTGAGGAATTGTGTGAGGAGCCATGATGCAGCTGACTGGGTTATACCTGTGGTGTCCCCTGTTGGTCTCTGAAAGGTGCCTGTGGTGAGCAGGCACATCACGGCCATGACCTTGGTCTCCACTGACAGGGCGTGGCCCCGTCTTGTGGGTACCTGCATCTCATCACTGCACAGCTCACAGAGCTGCCTCAGAATCACCCAGTTCAGGTGGTACTGGCTCATGATCTCAGTGTCGCTGTACTGTTTGAAGGTGGTGCGGGCACATTACCACCTGTTCTGTTCTGGGCATACCACCGCCGGGCCATTCCACGGCCACGCCGCTCAGCTGCCTGCCTCCTCACATCCCTCATTACCACCTCCATCTGGAATATTGCACTGGCCATGGCCCAGCCTGTCTGACCCCCCTCTGTGGCTGTCTCCCTGGGCTTCCCCCAGCTTTATGTTGCTGCTTGGGCCCCTGCACTGGGTACACTTCTGTGTTGGGGACCCATGCGCATGGTCTAGCCTGCCCACAGGCTCGGTCTGGGTCACACACCCTGTCCCACTGCCCATTGCACCTCCTACCTCTGTGACTGTCTTGCACCCCCTGCTGCTGTCCTGCCTGGACAATGGCCCTCACCCTGTCACTGTCTCACACTGTCTCTGTCCCTCACTCTGTCTCTCTCTCACTCTCTCTCTCCCCCTCTCCCTCTCTCACCCCTGTTCCCAATGGTGCAAGCTGACATCCCCTGCTTGCTCCATCCTTTTATAGGCTCAACTTTGCTCTGCACATGTCCCTGTTGCTCCACGCTTGCACTATTGGCCTGCCGTTGAATATCACACTGCGCTGTTTATTCATGGCTATGCCACCTGCACTTGTGCTTGCATTCGTTAGGGTTGCGCATTGGCGCATTGTGATTTGCGCTGCGCATTGTCACCCACTGAATATCGCTCTTTTGCGCATATCCACTGTTGTGCTGGTGCATCTCACTTGCGCCTTGCGCAACCGCTTTAAATATCCTACCCATAGTATTCATTATAGGAGCTTACTTCAACTGTATAAAAGTCCAACTTAATGTCCATAAAGATTACAAGACCCTCTTTATGTTGACCATGGTGTTTATCCTTATAAGCTGGTGAAACCCAGGCAGGATACCCCTCCAACATTTGATCACAAATATCCTTTACCCAGGTTTCCTGGATAAATAAAATTATGAAAGTTTTCATCCATTGTAAACATTTTTTATCCATTAATTTCCCCCTTTAAACCAGCAATATTCCAGCTTAGTAAATTAATTTCCTCTTTCTGATACTTCTGCACTCTGTTTAATTGTCAGACAGAATAATCTGTTAAATTGATAGTGCTATTTGTACTTATCTGACTAAGGAACAGACTTTCTTTTGTGGGATCTACAGATGACAGTGAACTATTTCCTTCCTCCATAACAATGCTGCTATTGACTCTTACACCAAACTGTTTCCTGCCTCTTCTAAATGCAGTCCTTCCCCCATCGCCATTTAAATTGTGAACCAACTCACTCAGCTTAATAAAAGCAGTTGTCCGAGGTTGTTTCAGTGCAACGTTTCTTCCTATTTCTGTCCCTTGTAAATTTCCACTTTTTTTCTTGATTGGTCTCTTTTCTGGTTCCTTTAATTGTTCCCTTATTGTCACATCTAGAGTAATCCCAATATTCATGAATTTATCCTGTATTGCCAAAATTCTAGACCTTACAGTTGGATTCTTAAACACCACACATACCCACCATCTATGGGTTCCATCTTTGTATCTATAAGTTGATTTACGATTCTGCCAGCCAGTTTTAGAACCTGCTAGACCTTTAATTAGATTATATGTTGCTAGTTTTAATAAATAATTGTTTTCTGATTTTCCTTTAGGGAAACCCTTAATAAAAAGGGTTGGAAGCATATATCCAGCAGCAATTAAATGCTCCTTTTTATCTTCTCTCGACTCAGATAATCTCCCTTTAGTTAATAATAGGTTTACTTCAGTTGTTTCCCCAAACTTCACTTTCTTATTTGTAGATCCCTTTTGATTTACTAAACTCTCTCTCTTTTTTTTTCTAAAATCAATCTCTGATTCTATCACTGAAGAGTTTCTAGAGGTTCGCTTGTTTTTACCATTACTCTTCTTCACTTTAGATGTTTTTTCCTTCACTTTTTCTACTTTGTTGATATGACTTTCTTTCCTCCAATTCCTTAATCAATTTATCTATTTCTATCATCTCTTTAGTAGATATTTCATCTGTGATAGTTCTAATACTCTTACTACCTTTTTGGGCTATCAGAGGTCTATCATTAAGAGGTATATTATTATTTCCCTCAGCCTCTGAGAGCCAAAAATCAGTAATTTCCATTTCCTGTTCTTGATTTCCAATTCCAGGGAATATCTTATCATCGCTTTGAAGTTCACTACTCTGTAGATTACCAGGACATTGTTATTTGTCCTTTGCAAAAAAGTTTATAAAGGATCTAAACAGGGTAACCAGTTCCATAAGCTGTTCATTCCCAAACTGAATTTCACTTTTTAGCTAAAAAAATATAGTTTCTAAGTTCTTACCATCAGAAACTGGACTCTCACAAACGTTATTATTTTGAGCAGCAACATGAGCTGATATACTGTTGGCTTTTGCCCAACAGCTTATATCAGGCCCAGAAGGTTCTTTCCTTTTAGGCTGTTCTTTTAAATTTCGACCAGTCACATATGGCATCAGAAAAGACTCAAATGTATTAAGAAATGAGTCTTTGCTTATAGATTGGATTGCTTGATGTATACTTAAATATATAACAGGTGGGGGTATCAACAGCTCCTGGGACAGCTTTCTCAAGATATTTCCATTTACAGAGTTAGTTACACTGCTTTCCAGGTCTATCATATTCACTTCAATAACATTATCATGAAGGGATTTTATTCTATCATGGTTAAATAACAACTCCCCTGCTGGTAGGTTGGTTAAATCAGACAAGTGAAGACCAGGGCCAGCCAAATTCATAATATTAATTGTTTCCAGCTTTCCTTGATTGTTAGAACTATTAAGTATATCTTGTTGGAGTGTAACTAAGGGCTGTCCAAGACTACAAATCCTTTTCAATAAGGGGTGGGGTAAAGAGTGACTACTATCACAGGACACCCCTGATGGGGAAGATGTCAGGTTTGGATGAACATTTTTAACTACTTTTTTGTTACCTCTAAGTTCCATAAGGGACATCGAGGGACAAAAAAACTGAGTTATTTTCTGAATGCCCTCATTAGTTTTCACTATTTCTCTGTCTGTATTATTTAGAGATATTTCTTTACATTTATTACTTTTTATATTCTTTTTATTATATGTTTTAATCACACCTTCCCCCTTTACCTGCTTTAAACATCATCTTGTCTATGACTAAAACCAAAACAAAACAGTCAAAGTGAGGAACAAATAAGAAAATCACAAATACACTGGTATATAGCTACTAGAAATTTTTCTTCTGCAAAGCTAATATTCATGAAAGTCCATAAACAAGTGAGTTCATGGATCCTTCAAGTCCCTCGTATATTAAAATGTTCAAATCTTCAGCAGCAAAGTCAAAGCAAGGACACCATTGAAGAATGACAACCCAATCCTCTTCTAAAAAAAACTGTCAGAGAATAGGCATAAAGTTCCTCTTATTGCTGTTCATAGATGGCACACAGCAAATAAACAGAAAGTTCCAGCCAGGAAGCACAACAGGACTTAACAGTGTCACAAACAATGAACAATAATATGAGGGAGACTATAACAGAGTCCTGGGATTATTCTCCATGTGATAAACAGTTTTTTTCATTCCAGTACAAATAAAATCAGCAGAAAAATCAGCAGCCCACTTCTATCAATTACCCTTAGGTAGATGGGCTCCTCTTCATAAACACTCCAGAGCAAACTCTAGAATAAAAAAGAATTATGCATCAGCGTCGAAGAAAACAAATTACTTCCAGGATTGCTGTTTATAACTAGATGAATCACAAAAAATCACAAAGAACCAAAAACATAACTACTGATAATATTCAAGAGTTAACCAAAACTATAACATAGGCTTACAAAAACGGAAACAAAAATGCTTACTGGAAAGAAACAACATCAGTGATTTAGTATAATGGTAGTGAGTAGAAGTTAGCTGTAGTATTTATAATCAGCTCTCTGCAGTAGCATTCAGCTCTCCTTACTAATATGAAGATTAGGGAAATTTGCTGAGAAATACAACATACTGCTACAAAACAAGCACCAGCATCACAAACATGTAGCAGTGGCACGGCAAAATTCCACACAGCCCCGCAAACGACATCTAAAACACACTGATTAGTAAAATGCCACGCATGTGCTTAAATGCACCCAGAATGTTAAATCATGTGATAGAAAAATGACCAGTCAGATAACTGAAGATAGCTTGTGGCGTGAAACATAAAATAGAAAGTAAAAAATGTAACTTTATAATATTATAAAATAAAAAAGTGAAAGAGTTAAACCACAGAACGAGTGCCACATAGAAACATAGAAACATAGAATTTGACGGCAGATAAGGACTGCTTGGCCCACCCAGTCTACCCATTTCCCTACCTGATGGATAAGCTGCAGATCCTAGTTAACCAGCAGCCTACTTCTTCCTACCCCCACGCCCTAGAATTGCCTTATGACTGTCCCATGCATGTTTGAATTCCACCACTGTTTTTGACTCCACAACCTCCTCTGGAAGGCTGTTCCATGTATCCACAACCCTCTCTGTGAAAAATACTTCCTCAAATTACCTCTGACTGCCCCCTTCTATCTTTAAATTGTGCCCCTTGTTCTTGCACACCTCTTTTTTGAAAGATGCTATCCTCTTGGACTTTGTTGATTCCCTTGAGGTACTTGAAAGTTTCTATCATGTCCCCCTCTCCCTCCTTTCCTCAGAGGCTATACATATTAAGCTCCTTAAGTTTCACTTCATAATCTACCGGTGCAGACCCTGCACACCATTTAGTTGCCCTCCTCTGGACAGCTTCCATCCTGTCTATGTCTTTATGGAGATTGGGTCTCCAGAACTGCACACAGTACTCAGATGTGGTCTCACCAGCTGTCTGTACAGAGGGATAATAACTTCTTGTTTTCTGCTGGTGATGCCTCTCCTATGCATCCCAGTATCCCCCAACCCTCCTTGCTGCCCTCACATTACTTGCCCACCTTTAGGTCATCTGATATGACTACCCCCAGGTCCCTTTCCATTTTTGTTGTTGTTAGTATCTCACCCCCCATTGTGTACTCTTCCCCTGGGCCACTACCCACAATTACCCAAAACTAAAAAGTTGTAACTTAAATTATAAAAACGCTTGCAAAAAACATTCACAAATAACAACACGCATGGAAGAAGGATGCTGAAACACAAATAAATAGCACAACTAAATAAATGTAGAATTAAAAAAATCAGAAGACTAAGGAAAAAAGGGAATATGCTAATAAAAATGTAAAAATGGATATCACAGAGCTTCTCTCCTTTTCAGAGAGACAGAGTAATTACAATGACCGCTAGCAGTTGGAAGAATGCACTTTCCTTTTGTTAAAACCTCTATTTTTCCAGCTTTTTAATTCTTCCAGCCTCCGACCTCTGTCTTCCGACTCTAACTCATACAGCTCACAGCTCGCGGCCCACATGGACCACACAGTCCTTCATAGTTTCTCCATCCAGCTTCACACAGCTTCACACGGTGGGCAGCCAACGGCAAACAAGAAGAGCGAGAGCAAACTTCTCAAACGTAGCTTCAGGCTTCTGGCTATTAGGTTCAGGGCTTTAAACAGCAGGCTAATATGGGACCTGGCTTCGGCCTTCCTGAAGGGCTGTTCTGTCTTCTTACAGTCACACCTCCACCTCTGTAGATCCTCCTGTAGAGACAAAAAATACCGGGAACTGATAGCCAAAGACAGAGTGTCACAAGAAATACCGGTAAGTCTCATTTATAAAACCGGTGGCATACCTTTTATAAGACAGAATAAAGCAGTAAATGAGACCTGCTGTGGGACTCCTCCACAGTCCCCTTACAGCGTGCAGACACTCTCTCTCTTCTGCTGGAGTGTACAGTACCGTCAAGCTGCAGAATAACCTTGGCACTGGAATCACCAGTGTTAGTTTTAATTGTTGGATCTTGCTCAGAATTAAACTGTAATTTGTAGAATTTGCCTGCACTCCCTTTGCCCCTGGCTACATTCAACAGGGATTCCCCCTCTTTATTGATTGGTATAGACAACTGGTTGCCTAGTAACCAGATAAGGCTTCTCTTGCCTGAAGATATATGTAAAAGTGGGTAATCGGTAATAGAAACTTATTTATTTATTTTATTTATTTAGTTCATGAATCGGATTTACAACCTTTGAGTCATAGACTCATTTACAAAGGCACCTCGTCACAGGGAAGGTAACAACAACAGTGTGGTAAGACAGGGTGGAACAAAACAGGTGCGATACATACATTATACATAGCCTAAACATGGGTAGTTTCTCATAGTACAGGGCAAAATCATTGGTAGGTCCTAGCAGGCCATGCAGGCAATGGCCAGTGGAAAATGGAGTGGGATAGGCTATCAAGCCTGGGGGGCAATGGCAGGCCCTACCGTAGGCACGTACACTTCCGAGTGCTAAGAAGGTGGTTGCGTAGGGCAGCTTTGAACTGGCCAATTTTAGGGGTGCTTGAGATGTGCATGGGGAAGGAGTTATACCAGGACGGTACTCTGTAATGGAAGGACCTTTGGGCAAGGGAGGTCCTGGTTCTAGGCACCAGGAAGGTGGCTTTGCAGGCGGTACGGGTGGCGGACAAGTAGGAAGCAAGCTGGAGCTGTGCAGTGACACCAGGGGGACACAGTCCAAGAAGAGTCTTTTTTGCTAGTATACCAGTGTGATAATGCAGTCGTTCTTCCAGATTGAGTATGTTTGTGGTGGTATAGAGCTGACATGTGTGGGTTCCACTTGGGGCACCAGCCAGGAGCCTGCAGGCTTTGTTGATGGAGGTCTGGATTTTGGTGAGGACAGTAGGGCCAGCGGCTGCGTAGATGGGGAGGCCATAGCCAACTAGTGACAGGATGGAGGAAGTGATGGCCAACTGCAGGGCGAAGCCAGGGAGGCAGTCTTTGTGTCGATAGAGGAGCCCAATCCGGGTGTTCATGGCAGTGGATAGGGCACTGACATGGGCATGGAAGGAGAAAGCTGAATCAAAGGTGATGCCCAGGTATTTGTATGTTGATACCTGCTCAAGGGGATGGGGGGTGCTGGGGAGGATGGAGAGAGGGGCATTTTTGGAGCTACTTTGGTGGTGTGCAAAGATCATTGACTTTGTTTTCTTGAGACTCAGGACCAGGCGGTGGTTGAGGAACCATTTTTCAGCTTGGCTGAAGGAGGACTGCAGGCTGTTCTGGAGAATGACCGGGTTGGGGTGCGAGGAGAGTAGGACGGCATCATCTGCATATAATAGCAGCTTTCCGGTACAAGAGCTGGGAAGGGTGTTCAGGAAGAGACTGAATAATGTGGGTCCCAGAATGGAGCCTTGTGGAACTTCTGAACGTACAGGCAGCACTGAGGATAGGCCACCAGTTAGCTTGACGCGTTGGGATCTACCACAGAGGTAGCTGGAGAACCAAGCTAAAGAGCCAGCTGATAGCCCCATTTTACAGAGGGTGTCTAGCAATAGTGGGTGGTTCACAGTGTTGAAGGCCTTGGACAGGTCAGTGAACACTGCCCCAGCCAACTCTCCTGAATCTAACACAGAATGTATAAGGTGGGAGAATTCCAGTAGAGCTGTGGTGGTGCTGTGACCTGGGTGGAAGCCATGCTGTTCAGGGCACAGAATGTTGTGGCTGGATAGATAAGCTGCAAGTTGAGCAGATACTATTTTTTGAGAGCTTTGGAGGGGGAGGAGGACGGGGATAGGTCTGTAGTTATTTGGTACAGTACGGTCTCCATTTTTGTGTATAGGGATGACTTCGGCCTGTTTCCATGCCCTCGGGAATCGGCCGAGACACAGGGATCGATTGAGGAGGTCAGTGAGGGGGACTAGCATGACATCCAATGTTAGGCAGAGTATCCAAGAGTCGAAGGGGTCATCACTTGGGTTGCGGGAGGAGAGAGCGTTTTGGAGGATTGGCTTTGCATCCTATGGTGAGATAGTCCTAAAGAGGAAGGGGGGGCGAGCAACAGCTGGACTGTCACAAACCGGTATGGGGTCAAAGAAGTGGGCCGGGAGAACTGAGCTTAGATCAGTGAAAGTTTCATTAAGGCAGTTGGCAATACGGGAAGGGTCAGCGTCGATAGCGCCATTTATGATCATCTGAGAGGGAGGGGGGGAGCGGGTCGACCCATTTAACTCTTTAATGTTATTCCAGAAGGTGCGGGCATTGCCCCAGGTGGATGTCAAGGTGGATTGGTAGTGGCTGGCTTTGGCTTTTCTTATGGCCCAGGTGCACTGGTTGTGAGCTGCGTTGCAGGCTTGCCTGTCTGCTAGTTTGCCAGTACTGACAGCAATGTGCCATAGGTTATCACGTTGCTTCAGTTGTTGGATCGGGGGATATCCAGGCAGCCGAGTGCCTCTTGGTACTAGTGTGGGTGACAGGGGTGAAAACATCACAGGCCTTGCAGAAGGCATTGGTGAGGAAAGCAAGGGCAATGTCTATAACCTTTGCGTGGGAGATTGGGGACCAATCAAGTTGTGCAAGGTGACGCTTAAGTTTGCATAGACCACCACGGTGAAAACGGCGACAGGGGGTGGTGTGGTGCACGACTTTGAGCGCAGGGCTGGACCAGTGGCAAAGAATTGGAGAGTGGTCACTGAGGGAGTTGGGTAATACATTAATATCCTTTATTTTGTGAGGGCGGTTGGAGAGCACAATGTCAAGGAGCATGCTAGTCCCACTTGATTGGTTAAATCTGGTGGGTTGAGTCACTAGTTGGGATAGATCAAGGGCTGTGAGGTTATCTTTAACTTGTGCTGAGGTAGCACTGAGCCAGTTGATGTTGAGATCTCCCACTATGAGCTGTTCCGTCTTGTGTGGCAAGGTATTGAGGTAATCAGTGAGGGAGTGGATAGCTTGGTTTTGTTCTCGTGGGGGTACATATGCCGTAGTGAGGTAAAGAGGGCCATGGCCTGGGTAAGGGGAGATTTTTAGGGTGATTGCTTGGGCCCCATGATCGAGCTTCGGGGTACTCAGGGCATGACCCAGGAGGGAATTCGTTAGGTAGACTGCGCAACCACCCCCACGCTTACCCACACAATCTTCTCTGAAGAGGGAGAAGCCAGGGAGGGAGACCATCGAGTCAGGAGTCAACGGTGAGAGCCAGGTTTCCACTATGGCAAGGACGTCGGGCTTATGTTGGGAGACCCGGCATTGGAGTGCGGCAGTCTTTTTTGGTGGACTGCAGATATTCATGTAGGCAATGCGGAGGCCATGCCCAACGGAGGGCGATGTGCCAGGTCCCGGGCCTGGGTTGGGGTGGACATTACCAGAGGGCAGGAGGAGTAGAATGGTGAGCCGGAGTAAGGGACTGTGGCTGTGGTGGTAGCGATGTTTGGACAGCCAGGCAGATTTGCGGGGGGCAGTGCAGGGGATGGGCAGGGAGCAAAGGGTGGGCAGGGCCAGCACAGGGAGGTACCACCTGTTATTGTGGTCTGCGGAGGGTATGGGTGCTGGGGGGGTGAGCTGGGGCTGATAAGTGAACCAGCGTGTGTGGGGTGTTGGTGGAGAAAGGTGGGTGTAAGGAGGGGTTAGAGGGAGTGGTGGGTGGATGAGAGGCTAGCATAAAAACGTATGACGCAGTGTCAGGGGGATTTAGAATTGTGTTTTTTTGTAACAGGGTAGGGGTGAGGAGGAGCAGCGTGAATAATACAAGACCTAAAGGAGTCATTATGTTAAACTGCTGGTAGAAAAACAGGAGGGTTTAGATAAGCAGGGGCCCTCTAGTGTTCAGCCAGTATAATCTGCAGATGGCAAAGTGGGCTGATTGGTTCTGCAGCCTCACGTGATAATCGTTATAAATTGGAGAGCCGACCAAGGGTGGTGGTGGGGGCGGCAGGGTTTAAACTGAGCGCCTGTGCAGTACTGTTCTCCACAGTCTGGCGTACCTGAGGTCCGTGGGGAGCGGGGGGTGGGCGACAGCGATCCTGTCCTGCTGCTGGTGCTGGGGAGGGCGGTCTGCTCCTAGAGCCCTCGCAACCCACACAGTAATCTAGGGAGGGAGAGAGAGGGGAATAAAAATACAGATCTGAGGAGGCGGGTCAGGTAGGATAAAAGAACTCTCTTCAATTATTCAGTTATTCAGCTTTTCACAAATCGGCTTTACCAACGCTGGACAACACAGACGTATGTTAGTCTGTATAAGTTGCTAGCCTTACTTGTTTAAATTAGTGGTAATCGCGATTTTACACAATTAAAGATGTCTGGCATCACAGAAAAAACAGATCTATACACGGCACTATGAATGCAGAAACAGGCAGGTTTTAGGTATTCAGCTGCAAGCGCTGAGCAAAGTCAGGTTTAGGCGCCAAATTCAAACTGAGCGCCTGTGCAGTACTGTTCTCTCGTCTGGCGTACCTGAGGTCCGGGGGTGGGGGTGGGTGACAGTGATCCTGTCCTGCTGCTGGTGCTGGTGCTGGGAAGGGCGGTCTGCTCCTAGAGCCCTCGTGACCCACACAGTAATCTTATGTGTAACTTCTGTGAAGGAGAATACTGTACCTGTAAGAAGGTATACAACTTCTTTAATTAAATTGATTGTTTTGGATTCCCAGTTTGTTGTCAACTTTAATTTGTGGGTTTAGCCATATGGCCATATATTCAGCTGGTATTTGGAGAACCCCCAGAAGTTTACTGAGCCTAATAGTTGTTTCACTAATAACATTCATGCCTGGATGGGATTTCTTCAGAGCCCCAGTGATTCCATAAACTATGTGCATATGAGAGTGGGGATATATTAATTCCTTTTCATAATTTACCCAAGGGGGAGGTTGTTGTTTGGGAAGAAACCAAAAGCTTAAGTGGTTAAGTTTAAAAGTCTAATGACAGGTTTTAAAATTCAGGAGACCCATGCCTCCTCTCCCCCATGGGTCTCTCAGCTTACTCATACTTAGTGGTGGAGGGTTATCTTCCTATAGAAAGTTTTTCAACATTTTATTAATTTTACTAAACCAGGAGTTGTAGATGTTTAGAGGTAGGTATTCCAGGTAATACATCATTCTTGGCACCAATACTAACTTAAAAGCATTACTCTTCCCCTATAATTACCCCCATTTCTCTAAGTCTAAGGGCCAGATATTCAAACTGTTGCACCTAGCGCAAAGCCATAGCACTTGAATAGAGCTGGATTTGCGCGAGGCTGCAATATTCAAAAGCCCTATTAGTGCTGGCGCTGTGTAGTAGCGCCGATGCTAATAGATAATAGTATGCAGGGGCGGGTATAGGGGAGCACCCATGAATGCCAGAAGCATGGCATATTCAAAGGTATAGCACTGCGATACAGGCATTAGCGTGACCTGTAGCACAGCACTAGATACCATTGAAAAAAAGCAGGTGGTTATACGGCGGTAATGCAGTGATGCCCCCCTCCCACCATGGACCCCGTAGCCGTGGTATATCACGAATCTCCCTGGTAGTCTAGTGGTCCCCCCATCCCACCAGCATGACTTCCGACCCCTGGTACATAGAAAACAGCTATATTTCCTTTCCCTGGTAGTCTAGTGGTCCCTCCACCCCCAGCATGAATTCCAACCCCGGTACATGTAAATCACGTCAGTTTCCCTGGTATTCTAGTGGACCCCCCACCCGGCAGTGACATGGCACCCTCACTCATCCCAATGCATGCCACAAAGAAAGCCGGTGACCGACTCTGCCCTCCTCTCACCACCACGGCTGGCTGCTGACTGAGGTATGCATGGCGCACTATGAAATGAATCACTGATTCATTTCCGCGTGCTCATCGCTACTCAGTCAGCAACAACGTGGTAGTGAAGGAAGGAAACGAAACGATCACCAGCTCTCTGGCATGTGCGATGAGATGGTCGAAGCATATAACTGCCGGAGTGAAAATCCTCTAGACTACCAGAAATAACATGTTATATGTGCGAGAATCGAAAGATCCTGCGGAAGATAGGGAACTCACTAGACTACCAGAGAAATACGAAATATTACATGTACCAGGGGTCAGGATTTGCGGCTGGGGGAGCCACTAGACTACCAGGGAAAGGATATAGCTTTTTTACATGTACTGGGGGTCAGGATTTGCATGGGGAGAGGGACCACTAGACTACCAGGGACAAATAGGTGTTTTACATGGACCAGGGGTGGGGAGACCACTGGACTACAAGGGAATGGAACCAACACATGTGGGAACAGGGACCATGACAGCTGAGAAGGGTTGCCTGGTCCAGTCTCTCTGCCCAGGTCCCTATACACTGGATGGCTGTGCTGCACAGCCCAGTGACCCTACAACTGACATTCCCACCACTCCCAGCAGGTTTGCCTTATACCTGCCCCATGCATACTTGTGTCCCTCCACTGTGTTCCACCCACTCCTGCTGTGGGCTGCTTCTGTTGGTGTGAGGTGGGGGCATCATCCAGGGCATGTGTGGCCACAGGCAGTGTGTGTGTGTGTGTGTGTGTGTGTGTGTATATATATATATATATATATATATATATATATGTGCGTGTGTCTCTGTATCTATCTATATTTATAGATTGCTTCAGATCTACATATATATATATATATATATATAAATATATCATTATGTACTACTTGCAGTGCTGCATGGGTATGTTGTATGCACTACTTGTACCTGCCAGCACACAGTTCCTGCTGCTTCCTGCCTGTGCTTCCATTCCGACCAACAGGGGACACTGTGGGCATGCCTTGGCCTGCAGCGTCCAGCCTGTACTGCCATTCCAACCAACAGGTGGAGCTGTGTGCACCATGCAGTAGCACTGGGCAAACTGCATGGTAATGTATGCTAAGCAGCACATAATGAGATGCAAATATGCCTGTTTGCCCACGGATTACCTAAGTAGGCTCATTTGCATGGGAGCTTTGAATATAGCTCCAGTTTGCCCCAGGTTAACCAGTTTGCACTGAGCTAATGAGTTAGCACTGTGCAATCAGGTTAGCCCCGGGCAAACCTCAGTTTAGCATAGCACAGTTCTGCAGTGTGTGGCTTACATTGTTGTTTGCAGTAGATGTCAGACATCTCTGTGCAATCACACACAATGTTCTCCACCTGCAACACTGGCTTTATCCAGGGTCTAATGAGCTGCAGTTGCAGTTTGCACTTCCCTGTTGCTATATTCAGTGCAGTCTTATTCCCAGGCTGTTTTTGCCCTGCACTCCCGGACCAGTTGCCCGGCTTCCTTAGCATGCTATATTCAGTAGGATTAGCACCGGGCTGTTCCTTTTGAATATAGCTTGCTTTTTGCTCCGGGCTAAGTTTGCCCACTGGGCAGTGCTAATTTAGTCCCGGTGCAAAGTTTTGAATATCTGGCACTAAGTCTACAAAGGTTTTGTTTATTATGGGTTCTAAATTAATCTTCATTGTTTTGGAGTAATATCAGTAATTGTAATGCCTAGGTAGGAAAATGATTCCCTACTACTGTAAACTGTTATTTTGGCAATAGTTTCTTAGACTGTTATTATAGTCGTTAAGAGCCTGTATTTCTGTTTTAGCCCAGTAAATTGTCAGAGCAGAAAGCAATTTAAAATTTTCTAATTAAGTTACTGTACGGTTAATGCAGTAGATGAGTGTGGATTAGTGTTAGAATCAGGTCATCTGAGTAAGCTAGAGATTTATTTTCTTTCCCATTTATTTTGATACCCTGTATTTCTTTATTGTTTCTTATTGTATTTAAAAGAGGTTCCACCACTAATACATATATTAATGGGAAAAGGGGTGCCCCTGCCTGGTGCCCCTTTCGAGCATTATTTTATTTGATGTATCTCTATTAGAGCAAACTTTGGCAGAATAATTTTGGTAAAAAAATTGAAACCTTTTTCATGAAAAGTTGGGTCCCAAATTGAAATTATTCAGTACTGAGTTCAAGTAACTCCATTCTATTGGGTGTCCAGAGAAAGAACAGCTGATAATTCCTTTAATTGTTTAGAATACCACATTAATGTTATTAGTCTTCTGATGTTCTCATATCTGTGTGTTCCTTGTACAAACCCTGCTTGATCTCTGTGTATGAGCATATCCAGTAGGGTCTGTAGTCTGTTGGCTAATACCTTAGCCAGTACTTTATAGTCCTTCATTTAACAGGGGGGATACAGGGTGATAGCTATTTACCTTTAGAGGGTCCTTATCTTTTTTTATGTAGAATAGTAACTAAAGTTTATGGCAGTGAGGGAGGGAGAGTGCTTTAGTGAAGGATTCATTATAGACATCCAGCAAATATTTACTTATGTCTTCATTTAGGAGAGAGTAAAACTCCCCCTGGAAAACCATCAGTTCCAGGTGTTTTATTTGAAGGCAGAAATTTGATGGTATTCTTAATTTCTTCTATCATTAGCAGGATGTTGAGATGATGTTTGTAAGATTCCTGCAGGATGCGCAGCTCAGCATTTTTGAGGAAGTTATTGGTATTTTCTGGGCTTGTGGCAAGTTTACTTTTATAGAGCTCTTTGTAGAAATCATAAAAGATCTTATTAATAACTGAAGGCTTAGTAGTTAATTTGCCGTTTTTATTTTTAATACTAGATGTATTATTCCTACTTTGAATTTGTTTTAATTAAGAGGACAGTCATCTGCAGTCCTTTTCTTCTGACTTGCAGTAAGTTTGCTTTGTCTTAAAGATTGCAGATTTAGCATTTTCAGTGTTTTCTTCATTTATCTCAGACTTGAATTTTGATATTCTTTAAAGAGGAGTTGTATTCACTCCATTACTTGCTTTGTGTATGTGAGGTTGTGGGAATGAAGGACACACATACACGATTATCAGGATGCAAAAAAAAAAAAAGGCAATGTCAGGCAACTTTTATTTAAATAAATAACACAAAAGAAAAGCGGACTGGTTTCGACAAAATAAAATCCAAAGGCAACCCCCCCCAAAAAAAACAAGACTTTAACAATTACAGTCACTGCTGCGTTGAAATCAGATACAAACAAATCATTCTAGAATATCTGCTAGAGTCACACAGGTTGGAAAATAGCCAGCCCACCTGATCCTTGTTGGTTTGAAAAACATGCAAACCTAGGTCAGCCCAACACTCAACACTGACCTCCCATCACACCTGATCTACTTTCAGATTATACTTCTTATATATCCATTGCCTCACATGTGACCTGGTAACTCCTCCCACTTTCCCCTTTAATATTTTATTTCTCTAGAAAGCACTTCCTTTTAATATTCACACTTTTCTTCTGTTTCATATCAACTGGCATGCTTCCAAAAGTCGACTCCGTACCCTCGAAACCACAAGCGGACAGCTAACTGCTTACTCTCACGTGTCCACCGGCCAGATATGCACTGCAACCACTTGCTTTTATTGCAGGAAAAATCAGGACTTGTAGGGGCTCTTCTGGTAAGAGTGTATTTACTGGCTTTGTCTACAGATGTTTCCACTGCAGCAACTGTAGGACATGCCGATCCAGTAGACTCGGGAAAACTATCGGTATACACTAAACAGGCACCACTTGACTTTTCCTTGTGTAGGGTGTTACCTGAATATTAATTTCACTTTGTTTCATTACATTTATACATAAATAAAGACAGGCATGCACCCCTGTAGACATAAGGGGTTGCTAAACCCAGTAACAGGTGTTTTCCTGTTACTTCCTTATTCCCTTCCTCATTTATATTTACAAAAACCTGGCATCATAGGAGTAGGAGGCACATTGGCAAATAAAATGATCCTATATCCAGAGGACTTCATTACCGCTACAGCTTAACATTACTACCATAAAAGAAGGGAGGGGGGCAGTAGAGTATGTAAATACCTGAGCAAGCCTGGGAAGGAAGAGAGAGAGAGAGAGAGAGAGAGAGAGAGAGGTTTTTGAAGACATGTCTACAGGTGGCCAACCTGCAAAACATAAAAATAGTAAAGGACAGAAAACATCAGAGGTGCTGTTGCACAACAGACTTAAAAAAAAACAGGTCAGCTTCTCAAGGTAGAAACAGCCCACTATGACAGTGTATGTTTTCCATGTGTTTTATCTTATTCTTTTTTTCTGTTAGAGCTTTCCTTTTTTTCTTTTTTCTTCACAGACGCAAACCCTATAATCCTCCCCCTAATATATTAGACAATATTGAAACAAAGTTTCTGGTGGGAAGGCACCTGTGAGGAGCATCATCTCGAGACATCATCCAAGATGGCCAGGTGTACCGAACTCTGAGCAGTTCTTGCTTGGCGTGCTCCACTTGGTTTTCTCTGCTAAGCCTTGCTATACTGCTTGATTTATTCGGTCATAAAACACTGAAAACTGGTTCTCTTTCTTAAGGTTTGTTGGCACCAGCATGTCAAAAAAAGTACATCGTACCCGCGAACTAGCTGGCACATATTTTGTGGACAAACAACCTATTAGAAGTCAGAAAGCTGTGGCAAATTTAAACTCCATCCTGACTCATTACCCAGTTACCTTATCTGCCAGCTTGCCACACATACGTGCACTGCAAGATACGCTGATCTCGCCACTCTCAGCCACACTGACCGGTAAAGAGAAAAAGCAGCCCTCAGGTAATATTTTTCCTTTTCTTAAAAATGCAAGTATTAACCAGCTAGAAGGAAAGGAACGACCATGGATGGCATCCAGACATAAATCTATTGAACTAGACGGTGAGTCTCAAAAATTGTCGGAGAATGTAAAACAAATGGATGGGGGTAAAATGGGAGTGGAAATGGCCCGCCAGGCCTCTACTCAAGATATGACAGAGGAAAATTCTACCCAGAAAAATGTTTCAGCAGCCGATAGTGTATCTAGAACGGAACAGTACAGTCGAGTTTGCAAGAAATACAGGCTATCATAGGGGTAATGCTTGAGGCAGTGAGCAGTTTGAAAACAGAAGTACTTCAAACTTAATGGGAGATTAAATCCACCATGTCAGGCCTATCCTCCCCTCTCAACAAACTAAACTCTAAATTGCAACAGCTAGCAATAAGAATGGAGACAGCTGAAAGTAGAATTTCTACGCTGGAGGACCTCACTAATCCCCTTCCACTCAAGCAAACACAGCTGGAAAAACAAATTCAACTTTTACAGAACAAAATAGCTGAGCAGGAAGATAGAGCCCGAAGAGGTAACCTATGACTTAGTAAACTTCCAGAGGGAATGGGGGGAACGGGGATCCCCTTCCTTATTTTGAAAAGCTTCTGACCATTTCTAGGAATGGACGCTACCCCGAAGAAAAAATACACTTAGACAGAGCCCATCAGACTGGCAGTCACTTTGCTAATAGCTCTCATCCTCACTCGGTTTTTATTAAACCACATAAATGTTTGAATAAAGAGGCCATATTGCATAAGGCTGTACCAAAATGGGGTGAACCTATGAAAACGTTAAATTTAATGTATTCTCTGACATGTCTTTTGAAACAAGTGCAAAGCACAAATTATTTAACTCTGTAAAAGCAAAGCTATACCAAAGAGAGATACATTTTTCAATGAGTTATCCTGGCAAATTAAGATTCGTGCCTAAAGATGAGCTGCACACCTTCGAAGATGCAGGCAAAGCAATGGAGGCATTCGAGCAAGAATATGGTGAAAATGCTACAGCAATGGTACAAAATGATCAGCATGGAACATGTTCTTGCCCGACCAATACACAAACTAAGGATGCCGATCCAAAGTCTGGCATCTAGTGGGTATTGCTGCATTACACAGAAACATAGAATATGACGGCAGATAAGGACCGCTTGGCCCACCCAGTCTGCCCATTTCCCTACCTAATGGATAAGCTGCAGATCCTAGTTAACCAGCATCCTACTTCTTTCTACCCCCAACCCCTAGAATTGCGTTATGGCTGTCCCATGCATGCTTGAATTCAACCACTGTTTTTGACTCAACAACCTCCTCCGGAAGGCCATTCCATGTATCCACAACCCTCTCTGTGACAAAATACTTCCTTACATTACCTCTGAGCTGCCCCCATCTATCTTCAGATTGTGCCCCCTTGTTCTTGCACACCTCTTTTTTTGAAAGATGCTACCCTCTTGGACTTTGTTGATTCCCTTGAGGTACTTGAAAGTTTCTGTCATGTCCCCCCTCTCCTTTCTTTCCTTGAGGCTATACATATTAAGCTCCTTTAATCTCTCTTCATATGTCTTCCGGTGCAGACCCTGCACCATTTTAGTTGCAGCTTCCATCTTGTCTATGTCCTTGCAGAGATTGGGTCTCCAGAACTGCACACAGTACTCCAGATGGGGTCTCACCAGCTGTCTGTACAGAGGGATAACAACTTCCTATTTTTTACTGGTGATGCCTCTCCCTATGCATCCCAGTATCCCCCCAGCCCTACTTACTGCCCTCTCACATTGCTTGCCCACCTTTAAGTCATCTGATATGACTACCCCCAGGTCCCTTTCCATTTTTGTTGTTGTTAGTACCTCACCCCTTTGTGTACTCTTCCCCTGGGTTTTTGTTTCCCAGGAGCATTACCTTGCACTTCTTAGCATTAAATCTAAGCTGCCATACATTTGACCATTCCTCTAACCTTGCCAAGTCCCTTCTCATCCTATCCACCCCACCTTGTGTATCAACTCTGTTGCAGATCTTTGTGTCATCTGCAAAGAGACATTCTTTTCCTTCCAGTCCCTCTGCAATGTTGCTTGCAAAGACATTGAAGAGTACTGGTCCTAATACTGAACCCTGCGGCACCCCACTAGTAACCCCCCTTTCTTCAGAGTGGACTCCATTTACTATTACTCTCTGTGTCCTATTCTCCAGCCAATTCTTTACCCAGGCTATCATCTTCGAACCCACTTCCAGGCTGGTTAACTTGTGTATTAATCTTTTGTGTGGGACTGAGTCAAATGCCTTGCTAAAGTCTAGGTAGGCCATGTCCACAGCCCCTCCCTGATCTACTACTTTGGTCACCCAGTCAAAGAAATCTATTAGATTCATCTGGCATGATCTTCCTGCTGTGAATCCATGCTGCCTTGGGTTCTGTGCCCCTCTGGCCTCTAGGTACTCGACAATTCTTTCCTTTAGAAGTGACTCCATCATTTTCCCTATCACTGAGGTTAAACTAACAGGTCTGTAGTTTCCTGCTTCTGCCCTGCTCCCACTTTCGTAAAGGGGAATCACATCTGCCCTCCTCCAGTCCTCAGGTACCACCCCATCCTCCCATGATTTGTTAAAGAGGGTAGTCAGTGGTGTCAATAGTTCTACCCTTAATTCTTTTAGAATTCTGGGATGAATCCCATCAGGCCCCAATGCTTTGCCCACCTTCAATTTTAAGAGTTCTTTCAGAACCCTTTCTTCTGTAAATGGGCTGGTATCAATTTCTGTATCCAGAGTGTTTCTATTGTTTGTTTTAGGTACCTCCCCCTCTTCAATTGTAAATACTGAGCAAAAATATTTGTTTAGTATCTCTGCCTTTTCACAGTCACCCTCTGCCCACCCCCCCCTTTATTAAGCCTCACTATCCCTCCCTTAGTCTTCCTTCGCTCCCTGATGTACCTAAAAAGAGTTTTATCCCCCTTCTTAACTGAGTTGGCTATTTTTCTCAGTTTGGGCCTTTGCTGTTCTGACTGCCTTCCCAGCTTCTTTTTACTTTAACTGATACAATTCTCTGTCCTGCTCCTTCTGTGATTCCTTATACTTTCTGAATGCTTTCTTTTTCTCTTGAACCTTCACTGCCACCTCCTTTGAGAACCATAGTGGTTTCTTACATCATTTTGTTTTGTTTGTTTGCTTCACACAAAGGCTTGTTACCCCTGTGATGGCAGTTTTTATTATTCCCCATTGTTCTTCCACCCCTCCTTCCTGCCCATTTGCTAATGCATTCCTTAGGCACTCACCCATTTTGGCAAAGTCAGCCCTCCTGAAGTCCAGTACTTTTGCCTTTATATGGCTTGACTCTATTGCTGTGTTTATTGTGAACCATACAGTTCGATGGTCGCTAGTTCCCAGGTGGCTACCCACTTCTACATCTGTGATCCTCTCTCCATCTCCATTTGAGAGGGCCAGGTCTAAGATTGCTCCCTCTTGAGTGGGTTCCAGTACTAGTTGTCTAAGGCATGCCCCCTGTAGGGCATCTAGAATAACCCCACTCTTAGAAGTGGCTGCTGCAACTGCACTCCAGTTAACATCTGGCATATTCAGATCACCCATCAGCAATATCTCCCCTTTATCTGCCATTCTAAGTATACTTCCTATCATTTCCTTGTCCGTTTTCTCCCCCTGGATGGGGGGGGGGTCTGTATACAACCCCTGTGCAGATTGTGGTGCCATTGCCTGCCTCCAAATTGGCCCACAGTGCTTCTTCTCCTCCCTGTTTACCCTTTTGTTCTGTTGTTTTGATTCCTTCTCTTATGTAGAGAGCTACTCCTCCTCCTCTTTTACCCTCCCTGTCCCTCCTGTAGATAGTGTATCCTGGTATGTTTACGTCCCAGTCATGGTTCTGTGTGTACCATGTTTCTGTGACTGCCATGATATCCAGATGTTCCTCCTCCATCAAGGCCACTAATTCAGGAAGCTTGTTACCCAGACTACAGGCTTTGGTACTCATTGCTCTCCATTTTTTGATGGCTTTACCTTCTGTAGCAGCATCCCCCACTGACCTTTCTACCTTGGTCTTTTTCTCATTTAGTACCCTGTTTTGTAGAGGGAGGCTGGGATTTTCCTGCTGCTTATCAGTGCCTCCCCCCTTGACTAGTTTAAAAGCTTGCCAATGAAGCATTTAAACTGATTGCCCAAAAGACTTGTTCCCTTCCTGGACAGATGCAGACCATCCTGCCAGTATAGGCTGGTGTCCCTCCAGGTGGAACCCAGTCCCCAATGAAGCCAAACCCCTGTGCTCCACACCATTTTTCAACCATTTGTTAAACTGCATGGTGCAAAGTACCTCGCCTCACCCATGCCACTGACAGGCAGCACCTCTGAGAAGGATACTGTGTGTGCTACTTGTCTTAAGCCCCTCACCAACTCTATAAAGTCCTTCTGCACTACTCTCATCTCATGATGAACCAAGTCATTTGTCCCTAGGTGGACAATGATGTCCAGCTCAGACTCCCGTGCAACTGTGCTCGTGATCCTAAGGATGCGCTTCCTGTCCCTCCAAGCCATGGCACCAGGCAGGTACCTTACTTCAGTTTTCTCTGCTCCCCCCAGTTCTATCCCCCTAATAATTGAGTCCCTCACCAGGAGCTGCTTCCTTTCCCTGTGGTGCCCTCTGCCTCCTTCCTGAGGGCCTCCCTTGTGACAGTTGTCTGCACCCTCCTTAGTCTCCTCTGCAGGTGCATCCATAGGGGAACTATGCTCCCCCAGAATGGTGTATGGATTGTGGAGTGGAACAACTGACTGGGTGTGCCTCTGTTCCACCATCCTCACCCTTCCTTAGTCCACTGTGGTCCAACTGCTGTGCTTTCTTCGCAATCTCTGAGGTAGTAGTGGTGGCTCTGGTGCTCCCTGGATGGGGGAGGTTCCCTTGCTACTGTCCAGTGCGGCCTGAAGACGGGCAACTTCCTCCCTCGGGGCAGATAGTTGTCTGCAAACAGGGCAGCATCTCAGCCTCCAGAAAGACTCCCAGAAGACTGCTGTCCCACAGCCATTACATTGCACTACTCCCCACATGTCTGTCTACCTTGTTTAGTTTTTTTTTTTGCCTAATCTTGCCCATCTCCCCCTTCTTTTCTAAACTGGCTCTTTCTTCAATCCAGTGCTGCTAATACATGGCTGTCCCGGACATTTATTTTGAATATTCTTTTTCAGAAGTCTGGAAAATATTGTGCTCACGATCAAGATGCTAAATAGTGCAGCAATTACTGGATTAACATGTTCGGGGGGAAGAAGGTACGATCAACATAGTGAGACATAAAATGGATGTACTTATGCTTATCTATGCTGGTTAATTTATCAGCTGATAATTCAATGATTATATAATGAAAAATCTGCTGAACTGTGGTTTATGAACTGAGACTTATGCTGTGCGGGAAGCTCTAAACATGAAAGCTTTCTGATGCTTTTTGAATCCGAGCTGTATGCAGTAAGCCATCATTATAATGTGGGAAAAAACCTTTAACTCCCCTTCTTCTTTCTCTCCTTTTTTACCTCCATATTAATAATTAGGCTCTAGGGGCCCTAGGATAATAATAAACAAAGTAATATTGTTCACTGTTTAATTTATTTTTAGAAAATAGAAGTATAGATCTGCATTACTCTATATATACAATAGGTGAAGATTCAAACAATGTGGTAGTCCCCGTGAGAGGGAGGAGCAGACTCGATGCAAAAGGACTAGGGAGCTTGCTTAGGATCAGTTCTCAGAGGATAGCAAAGACAATTTTTGTCATTGCAAAGTTGAGGGGGTTCTTGGAATCCTTGTGATTCCTGGATCAGGTTTTTGCATGGGTGGTGGGAGGGGGAAAGGGAATTTCTTTTTCCTTTTCTTTAATTTATTGGCCTAACAATTTTACTAATCAAAATTTAAAACGAGATTTAAAATATAAAGAATATAATAAAATGTATAATATTTACTCCAATGTTGGGGGTCCAGGCATAACTAAAACATTATATATTTATTCATAATCATAAATTAAACACTTGAATAACCAGTTCCTTACAGATTATGACCTGGAACGTTAGCGGTCTTAACAATAAGCAGAAGATGCTTAAAATAATTAAACATAAGCAAAAAAAAAAGAAATACATATTGCAATGAACCAGGAAACCCATTTTCATCATATCAATCCCACTTTATTCTGTCATCAGTGGGGTAAAGGGGTAAAGGATATTATCTAACTTTACAAACAATTTCAGGGGAGTAAAAATAACATTTAATAAACAGAAACCTTATCCTAAAATAAATAAATGTGATACGGACACACAAGGATGATGGGTCAAAACAGAAATAAATATTCTGAACTTTAAAGCTACTCTCACTACTATTTATGCTCCAAATGAGATTAACCTGATTTTTTTACCCAATTCTTTCTAACTCTATCTACTTTCATTTATTTTATTTATTGACATCTTGGATTAATACCTTTGAGTGGAAGCTCTTTACATAGGTTCCACATCATAAGATAACAGATCAGGAGACACTTACAAGTGCTAAAGATGTTACAATGTAAATGTCACCAGGCATACAACTTTAGGGTATTAAGGTAAGTGGTACAAAAAAATAGGACAAATAATCAAGAGAGATGATACAAATAGCCCACAGAAAAATTATACAATATGCAGACATGACATTAAGAATGTAGACAGGGAACACTGTAGATAGGAACATACAACAATTAGGCATCGAACAAGGAATGCCAGCATCATTTGTCAATTATGCAATAGTAGACAATGAATTAACAACATAGACAAAGGGGGAAACCACATTCAGTAGGCATTGAACCAGGAATGCCAGTGTCACTTACCCTAATGATGAAACTTCAAACAGTGGGGGTAGCAGCCTATGGGAGGAGGGGATAGTCAACCAAGGCAAAGAAGAAGTGGGTGGAGGGAGGGAGGGAGGGGCAGGCTGAAAAGGGGTGGTAGGGGGAGAGAAGTCAGGTGAAGGATTGGAAGAAGCCTAGGGGCTAAGGTAGCTAAAGGAGAAAGGATGGCAGAGGGAGGTTGTGGTGTTGGGGGAGGGAGAGGAGAGAGTGGCGGAAGGGGAGAGAGAGAAGGAGGGAGCTGAGAGGAGAAAAAAAATAAGGATCAGTTGAGCTGTGCATCATATCACCCCATCTCCCTTTTAAATGTGGAATGTAACATTTTTACCAAAATTATATCCAAAAGACTAGAATGTATACTACCTTATATAATCAGAAAGATCAGAATGACTTTATTAAAGGAAGATCGCTCAATGATAATATTAGATATACACTAAATATTGTATCTCAACAAGAAACTGATGATGCAATTTTATTAGCCATTGATGCAGAAAAAGCCTTTGACTGGGTAGAGTGGAAATTTATGATAGAAATTATTAGGGAGCTGGTGTTTGGTGCACAAGTCAATGGATGGTTACAATTAAAATATAGTACACTCTTAGCAATGGTGAAAAACAATCAAAGTATTTCACATCCGTTTTCATTACATCGTAGCATATGTCAAGGCTGCCTGCTTTCACCTTTAATCTTTACTTTAGTGACTGAAAACTTGGCAGATAGAATTAGAAATCACCCTAACATACATGGAATTGCTATTAATGATGCAACATATAAAATAAATGTATTTGCTGATGATATCCTGCTTTTTCTATCTCTTCCTGACATCTCAATTAAAGACCTTAAAAACACAACCGGACAATTTTGTAAACTATCAGGATATAAAATAAATTGGGACAAAACTGCAATCTTGAAGTTAAACAACCTCACTAATATATCAATGGGGCCAGATGGGCTGCACCCCAGGGTCCTTAAAGAAATAAGAGAGGTGGTGGCTAAACCTCTGGCTATCCTGTTTAGTCAATCACTGGAAACAGGGGAGGTACCCAAAGACTGGAGGACAGCAGATGCAGTCCCCTTATACAAAAGTGGGAACAAAGAGGAAGCGGGGAACTACAGACCAGTCAGCCTCACCTCAGTAGTGGGGAAGATCATGGAAGCACTACTGAAGGAGAGATTGGTGGAACATCTGGTTGTCAGTGGACTGCAGGACCCAAGGCAGTATGGTTTCACCAGGGGGAGGTCATGTCAGACCAACCTCGTTGAATTTTTTTGAGTGCCACATAGAAGACTATTACACAAACTGGGGAATATGGGTGTGGGCAGGACAGTAGTGTGGTGGGTAGGTAACTGACTGGGCGGCAGGACACAGAGGGTGGTGGTAAATGGCTGTCACTCCACAGAGGGAAGAGTGACCACTGGGGTACCACAGGGATCAGTGCTGGGACCGGTCCTATTCAACATCTTCATCAGTGACATTGCGCAGGACCTAGAAGGCAGAATTTCACTGTTCACTGATGGCACAAAGCTCTGTAACAGAGTAGACACACCAGAGGATGTAGAAAGAATGAGAAGGGACCTGCAGAAACTAGAAGAATGGTCAGGGGTTTGGCAGTTGAAATTCAATGCAAAGAAGTGCAAGATAATGCATATGGGGCACAAAAGCCCTGGCACAATATATCAGTTGTGGGGGTGAGGATATAGCATGCACCAAGCAGGAAAGGGATCTTGGGGCTATCATCTCTCATGACCTCAAGGTAGGGAAACAGTGTGACAAGGCAGCAGGTAAAGCAAATAGGATGCTGGGATGCATAGGCAGGGGCATCACCAGCAGGAAAAGGAGGTCATAATTCCACTATACAAGACACTATTGAGGCCCCACCTGGAGTACAGTGTACAGTTCTGGAGACCTCACCTATGTAAGGACATAGACAGGGTATAGAAGGTTCAGAGGAGGGCAACAAAGATGGTACATGGATTGCATCACAAGTCCTATGAGGACAGGTTGAAGAAACTGAATATGTACTCCCTGGAGGAGAGGAGGAAGAGAGTGGATATGATAGAGACATACAAGTATCTTACAGGGAGGAACAGGGTGCAGGAATACACTATTTTTAAGCAAAAAAGATGCTCCAGGACTAGAGGGCATGGGATGAAGTTGGAGGGAGGACGATTCAGAGGAAACGTGAGGAAGAATTTCTTCACAGAATGGGTGGTGGACAAGTGGAACAGCCTGCAAGAGGAAGTGGTGGGGGCTGAAACAATCACCGGATTTAAGAATGCATGGGATAGACATAAAGGAATTCTGGAGGTCAGGGCCGGCGTTAGGCACCCGCGAACCCTGCGGCTGCGGGGGACCCCCAAATGTAGTGGGCTGCAGGCGACATATGTAGCGGGTCTGGCGGCGGGCACCAGCAGCAACACATTAACCAGCCCAGCAGCATACTTTTTTTGTCTGTCCCACCTCACTCCCTGCCTGGATCACCACAGCATCCTATAAGAAAATAAAATACTGCCCCCCTGATCAACATAGGCTAGCTGAGCAGCATTATTAGTACCTGGCAAGCCCCTGTGCTCCTCGCTGACTGCACTAGCGAATTCTCTCCGGCTCCGCTCCGGCTCCCCATCAACAACTTGTGATGTCCTCATCCAGTTACCCTTTCATGTGGTTTAGTCTGTGAAGCTTTACATTTGTTGCTGCTGGCTTCCCATTGTGCCCGAAAATCGGGCCCTGATTTCCCCGAAGGAACGCCAGACTACGCCACGCGGTCCACGCCACCATCCTGCCTTCAATTCTGTCCCCAGGGAGGTTTCATGTTCCCCACGTTCCTCTGTTGTGCTGCACAGAACGTGCTGACGTGGGAGGAGGTGCTGTGCTGGAACCAATCACAGGGCTCCAATAGGTCCGTGGCTGTTTATTGCACCTCCTCCAACTCAACTTGAAAATTTCTGTTCCCCCCTCAGGTCCATGTCTGCAGCATAAGTACGGGGAGATGGGAGTCTGGAAAGGTAGAGAGCAGAACAGCAGAGGTAAAGACAAATATTGCAGCTGCTGGAGAGGAGCAATTTTTTTGCAATTTATTCTATTAACTGTCTGTTAGAAATGTAATACTTCTAGTGTCTCCAGGTCATTGTGTCTGAAAAATCATGCAGTAGTTGGATTGATGTACAAAGATTACTCAGGGGGTTGTGAGAGGGAACAGGGAAGGGGGCCTGGGAGGGGGATGCGGGGGCCCATCGAGGGGCCCCAGTAAAGGAGTTTGCTGGGGGCCCCCAAAGTCCTAACCCTGGCCCTGCTGGAGGTCAGGGGTAAGGGGAAAAAGACTTCTAGGAAAACATAAACTGAACTTACAAGCTCAAATGGGCAGACTGGGTGGGCAATAGGCCCTTATCTGCCGACACTTTCTATGTATCTATGTATGCTAGGGGGTTTAACTGCCAGATCAAAACTCGAATACAATATTTGAGCATCTAAATCACTTCAGACAGACGACAATGGGTTCCCTTAAGTTATGATCCACTATATCTAGAGATTCAAGTGGAATTTGATTGATGGAAGAATTTACCTTTAACGTTAATAGGTAGAATTAATATAGTTAAGATGAAGGTCTTACCAAAAGTATTATTCTTATACCAAACACTTGCAATTACAGTTACACAGAAATATTTCATTCAATAAAAAAAATAATAAATTTATATGGAATCATAAACTGCCTAGAATTGCATATTCAACCCTTATAAAATCAAAAGAAAATGGAGGCGTAGCTTTACCCGATATGTATAAATATTATTTAGTGGCTCAGATAACTCCAATATGGGAATGGATGCACAATTCAAAAAAATGTACAAATTCAATTCAATTGGAAATAAATACCCACCCATATGTAAATATGACCCAATTGCTATTTTCCGCTTATCACAAAAAAGTCAAGAATCATAAATTAAGTATCCTTACTATTACAACTATATCAACATGGGAAAAAAGCTCACAGCTGCTTAAAGATGATACAATATTAACATCATATTCACCTATTTTTCTGAATTACAATTTTCTACTATCCATCACTGACCTTCCCTAAGTCCCCAAAACTGCCATAGCTATGGAAACAAAGGGGAATTTGCACTGAGTGCTATTCACAAAAATCTCTGCAACTGTGGAGAAAAACACTACAGACTATTCACAGCCAGTTTTTATCCATGGTTGTGGAAAAAATGTTACACACATTGGAGTGAGGTGTAACTTTTCCTCAGCAAACTGCAGTAGTGCCACAACAATTGAAATCAATTATGTTGGAGGTGAGGAACAGGTAATAGCATCCCAGTGGGTATAGCAGTGGCTGATGTTACAGCAACAACAGCTCACATTGCCATGAGATGGTAACATGCAACAACCACCAGACCCAGTGCAGCCCATGATGGAGCCCCACAGGCAGTAGAGCCTGACCAGCCAGCAGCAAGTGCTACCCCTGCAGGCAACAGGAACACCCTAGGGAGGGAGAACCAGCAGTGACAGTTGGCCACTATGGTGCCATAGTATTGCTGATACCTGTGGTGCTGCAGTGGTCCCAGTTGAGGGACTGGTTGCTGATCTCTTTGCGGGTGCCTTCAGCTTCATTCTATAGCAGCAATGTTAAAGTCTGCTGCTCCAGCTAATTAGGTTCACTGTTGCTGTGCCTCCTAAGCCATTACTGCAGCTGTGGATCCGAAGTTGCAGATTTTCAGCACTTGCTCAATTTCTACAGCTGTTGAATTTCTGCAGCTGTGGAGATTTTATGGAATTCCGCACCTGCGCAAAGTTTCTTTAAGAATATCATGCAACTACGTTTCTGCAGTACTGCAGGCCTTTTTCCCACAGCTGTGGGATTTTTGGCTTTGTTTGCAAATCCTGCCCCAAGTCTCCTAGAACAGTACTCACAAATGGTTGTCCCGTCCACTGGGCATGGAACAAGAAAAGAAAAAAACATTCTTCTGGATAGCGGATCAAACAGTCTCTCAAAGTCCTTTCCAAGGCAGCTGAAACACACATAGAACCTTCAGGGGATTGCCCCTTGAGTCCACTGAGAACAAACAGTTCCTTACACTTCACTGGGAGTAGAAATCAGGAAATCCTGCTGTAGCACTGGTCTCCACCACTTCATTGGAAGCTGGAAATGACACTCCACTAGGGTGAGAAATCCAGGGCTTTCACCTCAGAGCCCACTGGCATTCCTTCTGCCATTCTCACCTCCTCACTCTAACTCTAACTGAAACAGACTGAGCATTCTAAGCTCCCCCAGAGCAGCTGTCCACAAGTGTGGCTTATGCTGCTGCGAGAGTTCCGAATGACCTAATCATTCTTCCCTCGGGCTAGCTGAGTAAACAATGATGTCATCATGTAAGAAGCCCCAAATGATTTTCCTACCAGCTACCTGCTACCTTCCTAACAATAATACTGATAGGATTTTAGTAACCCCAGGGGACTGGATGGTTACATATAAAACCATTCATCATAAGGGAAATTTATTCAGCACCATTAACTATACTTATTACCTCTAAACTGTGAACAGCCCCACATTTTGACTTGGGGAGTCCCTCATCACTGTACTCACCAATCCATCAATTGGAGTCCATCCCAGTAAAAAAAGTTTTTTGTCTTAGTTGATAAGTAAACAGCCCGTCAGTGTCATTCTGCGGCCGCATACCACTGGACAAGGCAGTCGGTAGGCAATTCCTTCCCATCTGTCAATAATTTAGGTGTCTGTGGCAGAACAGATTGTGTTGCCACTGACGTTATCCTGGGTAACCAGCCAGAGTTCCTCAACTGGTTCAGGATTATGCTCGGGAGCAAAGGCGGGGCTGTACTAGCTGCAGACAAACAGCCATGAATTTAAACATCACTATGAAGCTGAACTTGAACAAATCATGATTTGCAGGGGATGGGATGGTACCTTCTGTGTAAGAAAATGGCTGCAAAAATGTTTTCTCATACTGTAGATTCGTGGACTGGTGTATTGATTTACAGTATATAACAGTACTAAGACCTTTTCTAAGCAGAATAAGGGAATTTGATAACCAGCCATGCATTTACTGAGAATTACTGCTTGCCCAGGTGATGCTTTTTAACAAGTCAAGTTGCTGGAATTTTTCCTACCCATTTTGTAAAAAAGTTTAAGCCACTAGTGTCTCATTGTTTTATCCGTAGTTATGTTGCTTTTAAAGTTGTTAGAGACAAAAGGTGGCATTTCTGAAAGTGCTCAAAAATTGAGCAGTTGTGTCAAAATGCACAAATTTGTGTCACCCAGGTGCAGCATATAACTGCCCTATTTTCATAGCTGTCTAAAACCCTTTTCGTTATGGTGCAAGATATACTTGCACCACAACTGAGGCATATTTACAACACAAATGCAGGCTGCCTCATAGTTGCATCACTTTTGTGTCACTACCTTGGACACAAGCACAGGTACAGCAGATGGTGGTGCAACCATTTTCTGATGGGAGTGCAACCTTTTGACGCAGATGAGCTGCAATTTGTGACACTAAAGTGATGCAACCTGCTGCTGCGTCCACCAGAACTGTCTGGAAATACTGTACAGGCCAGGATCTTTTCTGGACATATTTGCTGAAGCATCCAGTTTTTTACCCACTACAACCCACACTTGAAACAAGTGTTTCTACAGTAGACACATGCTCACTTCCTGTCATGCAGGTGGTGGCTGATCAAGGTGGAAAGTGGGGGGGCTGTGCTGGTTGCTCTCTCGGGGGTGGACAGCATAGTTACTGAGATAAGTGGGGGGGCTGTGCTGGTTGCTCTCTCTGGGGTGGACAGCATAGTTACTGAAGATAAGTGGGGGCTGTGCTGGTTGCTCTCTGGGGTGGACAGCATAGTTACTGAGATAAGTGGGGGGCTGGGAGGAGCTGGTGTTGGCCCTGTGTGGGCGGGGTGGGGTTGAGATATCTTCGTTATGATCTTGGGGGGGCAAAGCTGCCACTAGACTATCAGGGAATTGCACATCTATCTCAGGCAGGTGATTGAAGGGTTGGAGGCGGTGAGTCACTAGACCACTATCAAACTGAACATATATCTCAGGTGGGTGATTGGGGGGCACATTTCCACTAGATCACCAGGGAATTGTACATATTGTATATCTAGGGTGGGTGACAGTAGGGTGGCAGTTTGCCACTAGAACACTAAGGCAGGGGACACGGGACACGAGACACCAGACCACCAGGGAATTTCACATATTGATTGGATGGGTAGTGTATGGTTTTGGGTGCATTACATTACAGTAACTCATTATATAAATATTTTCTTTTCTCCCATTCAGTGACACTGCCCTCATCTGCCACTGCAACCTCCAACTCACTCCCTTACATTTTGTGAGAGAATGGAAGGGAGTGAGTTGGAGGTTCGTGGCAGATGAGGGCAGTGCTTATTTGCCACTTATCCACCCTAACTCTATTGGTTTGCCCCCCCCCCAATTTGGAGCCTTTGGGGGTCAGGGTCCCTCTCTTGACTCCAGCAGGGCAGACTAATATCTGTTAATGCAGTGGGTAGTCACTGTGTATGGGCCTGTGATTGCAGAGCTTCACATAGCAATGTACAGAGCCACCAGAAATCACCCCCCTAGCACTGCAAATTACTTGTTGTGGGGTGGGACACCCACCCCACAAATAATTCAAAAACTCAGCTGCAATGCCACCTGTGCTCACCAAAGTAGTGATACTACAGTGAAATGTGCTGCTCTTCTCAGGAGGAAGAGAGAACACACACCAAGAAGATCAGTCTTTGTCCCCCTGACCGACTAATTATCCAGTGTTCTGGGCATGTTCCTAAGTATTGGCTGACAGCAGCTCATTTTGTTTATGAATTATGAACTCATTCTTGGTTAACAAAAGTGAACAATAATACAAGATCATACTTCTTTTAAGTCTAGTCTTGCCTGATTGTGTGGTTCTCCAAATATATTTTACCCAAGTTTGGGCAGTCTATGCTGATTGCTGAGACTCAGTGTAAATGTACTCTAGCCATAACACTTCAAACATTCAAAGCTTCAATTCCCACCCCAAGAAGAAGCATTTAACATAGCTGGAAACCCCTTTAAATGCATTTTTAGGTATTAAAAATCCTTCAGCTTTCAGGGGGCTCAGCGGCTCCCCCAACCCCATATCTATTACTGAAGACACAGGGGTCCCCACCACTGCATATTGCCTATGGCCCTGGAAGTTGTTAATCCAACCCTGGGAAAGTATCCCATGGGACGCTTAGACCTCCCCCCCCGACTGGCCCCCAGTGACCCGAGCTTGTTCTCGAACATGGGTCACTGGCATTGCGAGTGGTAGCACCACTGCTGAGCCAATGGGCCTGCTCATCACCCCAACATTCCACCAGAACTTATCCTTGCAGATCTGCAACATGGTCTGTGTGTTCATTGGGTGTGAGTGGCTGGTAGTCATGTAGCCATCAGACCTCCATTTTCTGGTATTTTTGCTTCTGGGGAGAACTGGGCATGCAAGGCCTCCCAAGACAGCCCTGCTCAGGCTTCTGTATGGCAGGACATCAGCGAGTGCCACTTCTCCCTTCCCCTAGCATGATAGTCCCTGGTTGTCGTGTCCTCAGCCATCATTAAGGGCTAGGCTTGCAGCAATCACTATATACCCCTCTCCCCTGGAAGAGGAGCATGGTCCTCTGGATGCTGTATTCACTCCTCCCTCCCTCCCCAGTCACCCATCAATGACCCAGGTTTGCTTCCTTTTTTTTTAATCAATCTTTATTATGTTTTCCACAATAAATACAGCATAATCATCTCATCGAAGGGAGTAAAGTACACCAAAACCTATATCACTATTGAAATCAATCATGTACAGAGAGAAAGATACACAGATATACATCTGCCCTCAAATATGAGATCAAAGGGGAAATAAATAAATAAATACATAGATACATAACAGTTTTTATCTTAAGCCACTATAAGCAACTTGAGATATCTTACAACTAAGATAAGAACCAGTGCCCAACAACCAAACAAAACTTAAATAATATACTTATGTTCCAATCAGGCAATGTCTAATAAATATAACTAATAGACTTCTAAGGAGAATCTAGCCAAGAGAAAAAGGGACCCTGTATTACGTTATATTTGTCTATAGTTCTAGCATTGCAATGGCTAACATATTCATTAACAGCTACTTTAGCTAGAGCCCTAACCCATTCCTCCAATGTAGGGCCACAATTATCTGTCCAGTGACTAAGTATCAATCTTTAAAAACATAGAGAGGCTATAGAAATCCATTTTTTTTCACTTGGAAACAAGGTTAGTGGCAAAGTGTAATCCCCCAGTATAAATATTCCTGGATCAAAGGGGAAGTTCTGTTGTAGGATCTGCTGACATGCTTCCCAAATATCAGGCCTGTCTCAGTATTGGACAGTTCCACATCATGTGTAACAAGTTGAGTTCTTGAGCGCTGCATCTCCAGCATTTGTTATCTGAAGAAATACCTAATCTATACATTTTCTCTGGCATATAATACCAGTTATGAAGTAATTTAAACTGGATTAGCCGCCCCTGTAAGTCCATATTGGATTTATATGTATTGTGCTAGACTGACTCCCAAGAATGGGGAGAAATTGAATGGCCTAAGCTTTTTTTCCACCTACATTTAGATGACTCTATGAGATCCAACCCTGCTTTATTAGAAAGTTTATACAACTTGCCAGCTCCTCCTTTGCTGCTGGCCAATGCAAGTAGACCCTCAAAGTCATTAGAAATAGGGATGGCCAAATTGACGTCCAAGATATCCTTTACTGCATCTTGGACTTGAAGGTAAGAGTGAAACTGCGTATATGATAATCCATATTTCCCCTTTAAATCAGCAAAGGATCTGAGGATGCCCATGTGAGGGCCTGTTATATCTTCTAATAGTGAAATACCTTTCTTTTCCCATGTATCATTGGTTAATGTTTTATTACCAAATTTGATGTTCGTGTTTTTCCATAATGAAGTGTATTTAAGCATAACCAAGGGGTTTAAAAATAGGTTGGCATAATGACGTATAGAGCTGGCTGAAGATTTTATGAAAGGGTGAGAATTAGTGGATTTTGGGCAAATACCAATGGCAACATGGTAAAGCAAATGGGGTAGACACAGGACTGTTCACATTGCACCCACCTGGGACTAATATTGGTCGGTTTGAATCAGTAACATGTCCATCTAAATAGGAAGGCTTGTCGATATTGTTTAAAATTGGGTAAGCCCATACCACCCTGTTGCCAGTGTTTTCTTAGCTTTGGCAGACTAATCCTTGCCTTCTTACCCGCCCATAAAATGAACCCGATTAAAGAATTAATTTTTTTAAACCAGGAGGTGCAAATGTGTACTGGCGTAACATTAAATAAATACAAGAGCCGAGTTGCCAGCATCATTTTAATAGCATTAATTTTGCCCCATAACAATAGATTTAATTTGGCCCACTTCTTGAAGTGTAGTTTCATATCCTTTAATAAGAGATTCATATTAATTTGAACCAGGGCTTCCAATTTATTGAGAATCCTGACTCCTAAATAAGTAATAAATTCCTCTTGCCATTTTAGGTTATTCTCAGTACATAGTTTTTTTAAGCTTTCTGTACTACCCTTTAAAAGGAGCATCTCCAATTTTGACCAATTAATTGAGAGGCCAGAGAGTAATCTGAACTCTTCTAAAAGTTCCATGGTAGGTTTAAGGTATCTGTGTGGATTAGATAGGGAAAGTAGTATATCATCCGCGTAGGCTACAACTTTATGCTCCATCCTACCAATCTTAATCCCTGAGATAATATTATTCTGCCTAACCAGGCAAAGGAGAGGTTCTATGGCCAGGATAAAAAGTAAAGGGGAGAGGGGGCAGCCTTGCCTTGTCCCTCTTTCCAGCGCAAATTTCTCAGATAGCATCTTATTGGTGCAAATCCTTGCTGTGGGGAATCGGTACATCACAGTCACCCTAGATATAAAATTATCCCCATCCCAAAAGCCCTTAAAACCTCATAAAGATAACCCCATTCCATAGAATCAAATGCTTTATGAGCATTCAATGACAACAAAATAGAATCATCTTGAACCTGAGGGGCTAGCCACATAGAGGAAAGGACTCTTCTGACATTTTTAAAACCTGCCCTTCCTTTAATAAAACCCACTTGATCACCGTGTACGAGTGTACTAAGAATGCCCCGTAATTTATTCACCAGAATCTTAGCCCAGACTTTATAGTCGATATTCAGTAGGAACATTGGGCAATAACTAGCTGAGTCTAGGGGGGGTATTTTCCTTTTTTCAGTAGGACTGTAATCACTGCTTCTGACATTGTGGGTGGTAGAGCCTTGTTAACCTCCACCATTGTGAATACTTTGTAAAGCATCAGGCTAACTGTATCTTTCAAGAGAGCAAAGAATTCAGAAGCTGGCAGACCATCTGACCCAGGGGCCTTATTGTTGGGCATATCTAATATCACCTCATTAATCTCAGCAATTGAAATAGTCTTGTCCAGGATCTGCTACTCTGACTCAGAGATCGCAAGTAATTTAGCCCTGGATAAAAACTTACCAATTGGACCCGAGTCCTTGCCACACTGAGTTTTTGTAAAGATTCCTGTAAAACTGTAAAAAAACATAATTAATGTCTTTAGTTTCAGTAGATGTATTCTTGGCTTCATCGCCTATGCTCTGTATATTATTTCTATTTTGGACCTGTTTAAGCTTATAGGCCAGAAGTCTACCAGTTTTTTCCCCCAGACTCCCAGTAAGTTTGCTGTGCCCTAAACAGAGCGAATTCAGCTTTACTCATATGTATTTTATTAATCTCATATCTAAGCAGTATTATTCTCCTAAGGATACTCCAACTATTCCCTTTATGAGATTTGTGTAACTTCTCCAATTCAACCAATTCTTTCTCCTTATGCAGTAGGAATTTCTCTCTTTCTTTTTAAAGGAAGTGTAGCTCAAATTCTGCCCCTAATAAAGGCCTTATAAGCCTCCCAAACCATAGCATAAGAAGATTCCCTGTTATCATTGGTGTCGAAGAACTGCTTTGTTTCATTTAACACCTATGATTGAAAGTTAGCATCTTTTAACAAAGAGCAATTAAATCTCCAGTGAAAAGGTTTATTAGAATCAGGGTCTAAATGTAAAATGACTGAAACTGGGGCGTGGTCCGAAATTGAAATTGCGTCTATGTCAGCTTTCAATATACTATTTATCAGATTACTGGATAACAAAAAACATATCAATCCTACTGTAAGTCCTATGACAATTTGAATAGAAGGAATAATCCCCTTGTATCGGGATACATCAGCCTCCAAGCATCAGAAAGACCCAAGTCTTTCATCTTATCTACCATGATCCATCTGGCCTTTGAACTGGTTGCATTACTGGATGGACCACTTCTATCTAGCCTGTGATCAATGACTATATTAAAATCCCCCCACCATAATATTCTTACCAGAAATTTTACTAGCCTCTGCAAAAAAATCTCCCCAAAACAGACCGGATTCTCCATTAGGTGCACAGATATTGCATATGGCAATGTCTATCCCATCAATAGAGCCCTCCAATATCTGCCATCTTCCATTAGGATCCACTCTATGGGAAAAAGCAACAACGTTAATTGTTTTCTTGATAAGTATAGCCAACCCCTTCTGTTTTCTACTAACAGAGTTATGAAATACTTCCCCTACCCACGATCTCGTAAGCTTCTCAGCCTCTTCTGGCAATAAGTGAGTTTCTTGCAATAAAGCTACATATGTTTTTAGCTTACTAAAATAAGAAATCACTTTTTTCGTTTTTATAGGTGATCCTAACCCCTTTACATTCCAAGAGACACATTTAGTACTTACACTGCTATCCCCCATTTTTATTATTTAACCAGATAATATAAAACAATATGCTATAAAAACTAAGGTAAAGGAGAAACTGAGCAACTCTCCTGCCAAAGAATTGTTTTGTATTATAGCTAAACCCATCAAGAATAGAATAAGAACATTTTATAGGCCTGAATATCTGGAAGGCAACTAACATTACCCCTAATGTGAAACAATGTAGCCCAATTGGGAAATGGCATTTGGCCATTAAAACTCTAACACTCATTATTTGTGCACTATAAAACAAAAGCATCATATTTAAAATAAACTTAAGTTGAGCCCCAACACTTAATTCTTCTCTATAAATCAAAGATAAATATATCAAAACAAATTCAATTGACTTAGATATGTTGTGGCTCTTAAACATGACAAATTTTATAAAAAAAAAAAAAAACACATGCAATTATAAAGAACAGTTCCTATAACCTATAATCAACATGAGACCTCGATCCAAAAGCCAGGGGTTCCCAAGGACCCTGGGTCGTATGTTCGTGTCTGCGGCCAAAAAACAGTAAACCTGGAGCTTAAGTGAAAACTTGACTCAAGGTAACGCGTGAGCCGTATTGAGAGAGAAAAAACAACCCCCCTGGCAGTTCTAAGTAGTAGGCGCCCGCTGTTCAACCTGGAACAGCTAAATTGACAAATTAGACAAGACAAATAATGTTGGCCAGGGATGAGAACAGCCACAGATCGTTAGACTAAGATATGCATAACAAGGAATAATACATAGTACATATAAGAAAAACAAGAAAGATTTAAAGAGATGGTGTTCCACCACGCTACAAGGCTTTATACTTATTTATAAATCCAAGCCCTGATCTAGAGACAACAACAATATTATGTAAAGAACACAGGACTGCTTAGCAACAGCATTTTCTTTTTACTTTTATCTTTAAAAAAAAAACAACTTGGCTACACATCACAATAGCCCCGTTAGTTTAAGCCATTTAGAAATGTGCAAGCCCATAATATTGAGTGCAAACGAAATGCATAACTAATCAAGGCTAAGCATAATAATCCAATAATCGACTGTTCTCCCCATTTGACTCAGACCAAGTTGTGCCATTATTTAGCTGGTCTGCATACATCTGGACACTATTGAGAGAGAGAGAGAGAGAGAGAGAGAGATGTGAAAAGGAGAAATATAGAGCTAAGAGAAAGAGACAGCTAAGGATATCAACAGGTTATAATAAAGGACAGAAGAGAAACCAAGGAGAAGCAAACTGTAAGCATAACGAAGAGTGAAGAATATGTGAAAAAAACAGAAAGACTAGACTACAGACTTCTTCTCTTGGAACATAATAGGCCCCCTTACTATAATGAAATTGCCAACAACCCTGGCTTAAAAAAAAAATAACAGGATCAAAAGCATAACAGCAAAAGCAAGATTTCAGAGTCATGTGTAAATAGGATAAAACCCACTACAAAAACCAAATAAGGGGGAGGAGACAGTGCCATGTTCCTTACAGCATGCATATGCTAATTAGCTAATACATTACAGATGTAGGCTTACAGTTAACAAAGCATCTAATAAATAGTTTTTCTAAAACAATATAATAACAGAGGCTGCCTGTTTTGACTGACTTAAAAGCCTGCCTCATCTGCAGATCCTGTTTAAGGAGAGATAATGAAACACATAGGGAATTAATTAAATAGTTAGCATATATGTCAAGCTTTAAGAAAAAAAAAATTAGCCTAAAACTGTTAAGCATTTAAAACTCTTTGTAGAAATTGTACCACTTTCCATTTCTGCATACACCAAAATAATGTAGATCGATAGTACTGCAGCCATCTGTGGACTCAGTAGAAAGCCTAACAGCATATGGTGGCGATTGTGCTGCTTAATGCCTTGAAAAATCCAATGTAACCCCGATGAAAAACACAACACACTTGAAGTTGCACTGAAAACAAAAGAAACATGAATTCATCATCAGTTACAATGCGCAGCATATATTTCCACACAAATATCAAAGTGCTTCCAGGAGATCTGGAGAAGTGGGGCATCCTGGGACATCTGAATCTATAACCAGGTTAAAGCCTCCTGATTGGCTGGTATTTACACTTTCCCCTGTGGAGTGACCTTCTGTTTCCTCTTCCATATCTTCTATGCCTGTAGCTAGCAGGGAAAAGCGATTTGTACTAGATGCCACATTAAGAAAGCCTTGCTTGCCGGGACTGCTTTTTATCACAAAACGAATTGAAGTACGACGATCTCAGGTAGGCCCTTGCATTTCCTATTAACAGTCTGCCAGCTAACTTGGGAGAATTCTGGAAGGACTGATGGAATCTTAGGGCTAAAAGCTTTTTTAGAATATTGAGGATGGAGAGGTTCTAGTGGAGTCGGTGTAGGACTGGAATCTCGAGCCTGCTTTACTTCAGAATGTTGAGTTATTTCAAATTTCTTGCCTTTCTGCAAGGAACCGCCATGAGATTTTTTCCTGCATCATCTGGTGATTTAAAACTGTGAGAAACCCCATTGGCAGAAATAATTAAAGCGGCTGGATATTTAATCCTATAAGGAAGACCAAGTTTTTGTAGAATCTGTCTGGTTTCTGTAAATGCTTTCCTCTGTGAGACCACCTCTGCTGAATAATCCTAATAAAAAGAGATTCGATTTCCATTCCAGGATATGGATCTCATTTCCCTTGCTAGGTTTAAAATCTCCTCCTTCACAGTGAAATGTAAAAAATATGCCACAATAGGTCAGGGGGGCACCTGCTTTTGGTTTAGGGGAGAGATCTGTGCTCTTCTTCAATTTCTAGAGGGCAGCTCCACCTATATTGCAAATTTCAGGAATAAGATCTTGTAAAAAGCCTAGCCATACTTGATCTCAACACGCCCTGGCACCCCACAATTCCAGATATTATTTCTCAAACCTCTATTCTATAAAGGGTCGTCTACTTTTATGCAAAAGTTTAAACTGCTGGTGAAAATAAATGGAATACGCCATCAACTTAGACAGAATCCAACTACAGCCACCCATTCCTCAGCTTCTGACAGCCTCTCATTAAATTTGTCAGAATTTGACCTTAAAATATCTCGACTACTTTGAGGCCAGCTGATGTCCCTCTTAGAATTTCTGATTGATTTAATGGGATCACGATCTCAACATTTCCTTAATGCCAATTCCGCTAACAGTTCAGTAGAATTGGACGTACCCTTTCAAACTTGCCGACATCATTCTGGTGCCCTGAGTAGAAGAAATGACTCGCTGTGTAAAATTATTTATTTTTCCAAAGCGATCTACACAAAACTTCCCCACTTTGCTCAGCAGACCTTCCGACGTTCAATTAGTTAGTTTCCGACAACTGCCAACCAGGTTAATTAGGGTAAAACAACAGATTTGGGGGATCACGTGATGCAGAGTGCTGAGTAGAAGCTCCTCCATTAAACTCCTGCCTCCTGATCATTACATCATCTTTTTTAGACGTTTATATTTCTCCATTTCCTCTGCTTTTGAATTCTACTGCTATCTAAGCATCTTGTGAGCCTGTTTTGTAGAGTTCGATTGGCGGATGGAGCTTATAGAAGAAAGCCCAAGAAACACACCCCCCGCTACTCCTAGAAAAGGCCCCAAAGAAATCTGGGCCTTGGGTGGGCCAGATAGGCCCTGATCCTTCAGTCAAGCTGAGAACAAGAACCTTAATGCAATAGGTTCTTGAGAGAGTTTAAACCCTTCGTAAAGAAGATGAAAGAAATGGTGATAGACCAAAACCCTCTCTAGAAAACTGGATGAAGTCTCATTAATTGTTTCTGATAATACAGCTCGAATAGTCTCGTTGGAGAAAAGCTAGAAAGTCTGAATTGGTGTCTACCTGACAGAAAGCTATCTCGTGAGGCAAAACTAGAAGATTTGGAGGCCATAGCATGCAGAAAACAATGTTAATGATACTAGGGCTACCTGGAGGAGAGAAGGGCCAGTATGCTGTAGCATTCACACAGAGCTGGTGGAACAGGTTGCTGGCCCCTCCCTTGACTGATATACATCATAGAAAGGCTCACAGGTCACTCACGGGCCGAAGTCTCAGATGCTCCTCCTCATTTTATTATCTGCCGCTTTTTAAATTTCCTAGAAGCAGCACTTCTTGCAAGAAAGTAGAGCTTTAAAGAGGTTAGGTGGGAGGAGCTGAAACTGAAATTGCACAAGATTTCCCTGAATTCGAGTTCGTTTGAAATGGCGTTTCATCCCATCGTATCTAAGATCATTGCAGGGTCTGAAATTCAGGATGGGATACCGGCCAGGCTACAAGTCTTTGTAAATGATCCTGGTTAAATTCGATGATCCTGAAGCTGCCCTTTCGAGCCTTAAAACCATGCTACCGGACCTGTTCTGAGAGCCCTGAGTGGTCCTGATAGGTATGTTGAGGAGCTGTTGAGTTGCCTTATTGGAACTGTATCTCTCTTCTTCTCTGAGGAGATAATGTCGACAAGCTGTATTTAGAAGTTCTTGTTTTCTCATCTGGACTGTATTTAATCAGATTTTGCAGCCTACCTACAACAGTCTCAAGCTCTAACTTCATAAAAAACTAACTCTCTCAGGGCAAAGATACTGAGGGTCTCGAGGGTTGGCCAACTAGAAAATGAGCTTTGTGTCCCAGTATATTCAGTTTTGTAAATTGTAGAGAGAGGAAGTTTGTGTTATTAATTCTAGGACTAACGTTCACTTTACAGTTTGCTGGAAATGGGACTGGTCTTGAGCTTTCTCAGTAACTCATATTTACCTTGATCAGGATCGGGGTTGCGACCACAAGGGCATATCATGCATATGTAATGTAATGTTGAGGTTGTTCTTAATTCGAGGAGGATCCCATAGTTTTCTCACCAGTCGAGTTCAAGACAGCAGAATTTCCCAAGAGAATTCTTGTAACTAAGGGCTGGTATATTCTGGGAAAAGTTGTTTTTCAGTTTTCTTTCTCTTGGGTTCATGATCTCAATGCTTTTCTCGATTTCGTTCTCAGTTTGATGGGAAAAGACTATCCCCTTCATTAGTTTTCGATCTGGTTCTGGTTTGTGTAAGATTTCTCACAGAGTAGAGTAACCTATTTTCACTCAGGTTTTGAAGTTACTTGGCACATTCATGAGTTTGGCAGTTCCGCTGCTCTCTCTTTCATTATCATGTTAATGCATGTGCGTCACGCATTAGAAGCAAAGGCAGCTCTAGTTTTTGAGGGTAATGTAATAACGCATTAAATATTTACTTCTGGATGTAAGTTGTACCGCCATTAGCAGAGGTGCATGCTCGGGAGGCAGGAGAAGGAGAAGGACCCAGTACTGTGCTAAGCGTTGCTTGTGGCAGTGGGGGTTGGGTGGGGTGGTGGATCTGGGGTTTGTTAGGTGGAATAGAGAAGTCAGGGGAGAGAATGGGTTAATTGTGGGGAAGTTGGGGAGGAGGGTTTACAGCAGTAGCTTTTGGAGTATGGTTGCATGCATTTATGTATCCTGTGTGCAGGCTGAACATACAAGTCCAATAACTATTATCAGATGGCCAAAGAGGTGACTTTTGCTACTTAGAATATTAAGGATCAGGAAAAATACAAACAGTATCAGGTTCTCAAACATTTAGCTTATTCACGTTCTCAGAATAACTTTCTACAGTAATCCCATTTATTAGAAGCTGAAGCTCTACAGTTAAGGAGGCAACAGGTGGGGCTGGTTACGATGCTCAGGGTTCCACTAATAGTTGTGGGTCAGGCTTATTATTAATAGAGGCATTCCTTTGTCTCTACACAGGTCATCAAAAGACCCTGAGGGCAGGTTTATCATAGTTAAAGGCACTCTCTGGTCAGTTCCACTTTTGACTTGGTAGTATATAGGCCCTAATATGGATGATCCAGGGTTTTTGAAATACTCATAGCTACATTATTCTTCAATGCTTCCCATCAGGATTATTTTGGGGCGACAATCAAGTCATAGATGCTAATCTTGACAGGTCAGGTAGTGGTGAGTAGATGCTCTCCAGGTGAGAGAGCTTTTAAGGGACTTAGTAGACCAGTGCGGGCTCTGTGATGTCTGGGCGTGTGATATATCCTGACTCTAGGGTTTACTTTCAGGTCAATAGGCCACGGCTACATGATCCCGCAATGATTAAATGCTGTTCTCAGGCTCTCTACCGAGGTTAAGGCCTCCTCGATTCAACCTGGCCTGTCTCCGATCATTCATTAGTGTTACAAGTGGCATTCCAATTACCTTCAGAAACAAGTCAAACTCAATGAACAACTTCTTAAAGATGCGGGCCAGATATTCAAACTACGCTCAAAATGTAACAGCAAACAAGCTCAAATTAATTTGCATATGGCAACAGATCACGATATTCAAACATGGAGCAGAAGAATTGCATGGCTTATTAGCGTCTGAATATCGCACAAGCTGCGCCATAAGCGCCAACCAGGAAGGAAGCTGAGCAGTAAGGTTAGCCATAGCATAACAAAGACGTAGCAAACCCGGTCAGGAAGGTGCCATATGGCGCCAAGCTGGCGCCCCCAGCAGAGCAATGGGCTTTATGAGAGCGGAAGCTGGGACCCACCGCCACCATGCACACATAGCACAGAACACACTGGAACCAACAGAACCTGCACCCAGTACAGCATCACTGGGGTGGGACGGATACTGGCCCATGGGGACAAGCACAAAGCGGAAACCATAGCGCTAGCAACCACTGGCAGGCTGAGACTGCCACACACGAAGTTGACAACGTGCACATCAGCCCCCATCGCTTGCACCCTACCATGACTAGGAGCACCACCCATGTGCAGTGACTGGCACAGAAACACCGCTACATCCCCCGGCTGCGTCAACGTGCAGCAGAGAAACGCCACAGCCAGACCCCCTGTGCACCCAGCAGTGGGTGGCAGCAGATGGCAGACCAGCAGAAAGTCACTGCCATGCTGGACATACCTCCCATACTGCAGCGGCGTGCTATCACACACACACACACACACACACATGCAGGACCGCCTACCCACGGATATGCACCACCGCAGCTGAGCAGCCATAGCCAGCTGCAAATCAGAGACCAACACAGTATTCATAACAAAATATAAATGTGTTATAAAATGTAAATCACAAAACTATCAACACCAAAACTATTTACAAGGGGGTAGAGAACAAGGTAGGGGTGGGCAGGGGTAGGGATGAACAACTTAGAGGGAAGGCAGGGTGGGAGGGATGGGTGAAGTGGGAAGGAATCTGGCCTAAGGCCAAGCAGGCTGGTCCTCCTCCACCCGGTGCCACTGTGCCTGGCCATGCCTCCTCCGCAGGCCATGGCGCTGGATGTTTCTGAGGATAGCTCGGTTGTCCAAGGACACTTGTGTCAGCTGATGCAGTTCCCGCTGTATCCTCCTGAGAACACTGAGGCCTAGGAAAAATGTGAACACAGTCAATGGCTGTGACTGACCACAACCCTGAACACCACCCAACCCGCAAGCCATCATAGCCCATCGTCCGCACCTGTGATGGTATACACCCACCCAGCAGTGAACACACCATCACAAGCAGGCAGCACAGCTGTGCACCACTGCACACACACACACACTGCCCTTGTCCATCACAAACAAGGCTGTCAAGTAGCGGTGGCAGTAGCTGGTGCGATGCCAGTCACACAACATGTGCCCAGTGCATACGCGGACCACCAGTGATGCACACACAGACGTGACAGATGACACTGGACAGTGATGAATGTCGCCAGTTATGTATGGTTGTGTTGTGTATGGTTGAGGTCATGCCCACCCTCCAGCATGCAGTAGCATCCACGATGTAATGATACTCACATTCCGCAAGAAGCTGTGTCTGCTGCTGCTGTGTTGTGTGGCCCACCTCCTGCTGCACCACTGACTGGCACTGGGGCCCTGTCACGGCCCTCCTCAGCACGTGCCTGCATCCTCACAGCCCGGCCTGTGGGAGACATATTTGAGAAAAAACATCAGTGTGACTCCAAAGCAGACTGCCCCCTGCCCCAGTGGGAGCCTGCCCACACAGCCAGCCCCATGCATCTCCACCTGCACACACTGACACAGCCAACCATGTCAGAGCCATCACCTATGCACAGCCACCAAAACACCTCACACCCCTACAGAAATACCCAGATGCATAGGCAGGGTACACCCACCTGGCCTAGGCACCATGCCCCTCTGGCACATGACCGTAGCTGCTCATGCAGGTCAGGCTCCCTGGGGAGGTCACTGTATCTGTGCTGGCACTGCTCAGCAGACGGCGCTGCCCAGTGACCCCCACCAGGTCACCGGCCACTTGCAGCCAGACCTGTCTCCTAGCCATGGTGAGGGCACCTCACCATACAGTGCCCCATGGTGGGGCTCACCAGAGTCACCAAGTTGGCCACCTCCACAGGGCTCCATTGCACTGCCCTCCTCGTGCCATGCTACCAAGTTTACAGGCAATATGGCGCCCAGCGCGCTGCATCTGCCCCATGGAGATGTTGTGCAATAGACCACCACAGGTTCCAATGCACTCCTGTTCAAACAGCGCCAGTCCACATAGCGCTGTCACCAGGCAGCACAATAGGGCCGTATACATGGCAGCCGAACAGCCAGGGGCAAAGGTCGGACACCAGGTCAGGGTCTATGACGCGGAGCCGCACGGTGCCATCTGACATATATGCATCCTGCGTGACCGACCACCTGCGTGACCAGTCAGTGGACTGTTGCGCGGTAGTGCCACAGTGCCATATAGTGCCCAACAGCAGCACCACTGGCACAATGGTGGCCGACAGACTGATTGCCGATGCGCGCTGTACGTCATCAATGGCGAACACCTGTGTAAGCTACCTGGGCATGTGCAATGCAGTGTACCGCACAGTCACAGATCTCGCTATTGGCTCAGCCGGATCAACCATCTTGAGAAAAGCGCAAGAATGGCGCGATATTCAGCCGACACATGCAATCATCTGATCAGCCATTCAAAGGAGCAGTAAGCGCGGTGCATCTCATTACAGTGCTCCTCTCCTAATTTGCATGCATTGCGCTTAAAAAAGTGCGACATGGGCTATGCTGGACAGAGTCGGTTACTGCAGGTGAGAGGTGAGTTGCATGTATGGGATGTTCTGGACAATGGGCATGGGATAATGCTGTAGACTGCACAGTGACAGGTGTCCACCACACCCATACAGATCGCCATAACCGAGCAGAGACAAGGTGAGGAGTGAGGATGGTGGCGAAGGAGGAGGCCCAACTTCACCACGGCGAGACTGGGGCCCTCTTGAGCCTACCTGGAGGATGAGGCACTACTCGTGGAAGCCAGGGCACCTCAGGCTCTTGCTGACTGCATCCCAGGAGGTAGCCCAGGCAGTGAACCTCTGGAAGCCACCAGCGCTCCATGCAGAATGCAGAAGAAGATTGGGACAGACCGCAGGAGGTGGAGAAGGTGGCAGCCCTCAGGCGGCAGCGCCTAGCACCTGAGGGGCCAGCCAGCGGTGGTGGAGCTGACCCGGCTGAGGACCCACTGGCTGCAACTATGCAGCGCAGTGCTATTGAGGGCGTACTCAGGAGGTGGATTCCAGACAGGTGAAGTCCCATCATTGCGGTATGACATGGAGATAGTGTTGGGGGGAGGAAGGTTGTTCATGCACTCATGTCCTCTCTTTCTGTTGCAGATCCTGTTCAGTCTTCGAGGAGACAGTGGTGGTGGGATCAGGCAGTGAGGATGACCTGCTGGACATAGAGGAGGGTCCATCCACCTCTGTCACCAGCCAGCATGCACTGCACCAGCATGCACGCTGGGCTGCCAACTCTGGTGTTGGTGATTCGGTGTAGGGGTGCACAGCCTGTGTCTCAACAGTCTGGCATGCAAGCATGCCAGCATGCTGTGACTGTGGCTGCAGCGTACCTGCACCATTGATGATGCAAGGACTGCAATGGGCGGTGACATGTGTGTCCCATGGCGGACACAGCAGGCCATCCGACCTGGGCACTGGTTTCCAACGTAAGCCAGCTTCGGCTACAGTCCCAGGCTGTGCCTGTCAGCACTGGTGGGGCAGCACCGGTGGCTGTGCAGGTATCCTGGCACTGTTGCGGACAGCGGTGGAATGGTGGACTCTGGTGCTGGCGGTTGGAGGGCAGCAGCAGCAGTCACCCACCAGGTATGAGGTACAGTGTCCAGCGGTGGCACATGCCCGCCCGCCCTGTGATACAGCCATTCCTGGTCTCAGTGAACAGCACCCACCCTCAAGGGTGTTGTGCATCAGGACCTTCAACTCCCTGGGGACAGGCTGCCGGTTGTGACAGAGTACCCATTGGATGAGCACCACCTGCTGCAGAATCAGTACAGCAGCAGAGGCAGAGTCTGCAATATCCGTGGGAGGCACTGGCGTGTGGCTGTGAGTGGCACAACAGGGGTACTCTGGACCATGCAGAGATGGTCCACATGTGGATGGATGTGACTGTCGCCATTGACAAGACTGGCCAGGCAGTGGTCTCTGTCATGGACGCATTGGCACACAGTCAGGTGACCCTGTACCGCACACCCCACACATTCACGCTCCACTCCCTGTTCGGCGTTAGTGCGACACCAGGCCTGTCGACACGGGTTCTGCTATCGGTTATCCCGAGCACCCTGGTGCAGAGTGTGTTAGGTATGCTGCAGACCCTGTCCGGGCAAGGTCAGCGTTCATGCAGTGGGACCCCTGGTGGTCAACAGTGCCACCCATGGGCCCCTGCTCCAGCCTGCCAGTGCTGTTGGGTCACGGGCGGGCCACCCACATCGCGGTGATGGGACAGTGCTACATGCACTGATCTGTCTCCCAGTGCGGGCCCCATCTGGTGCTGCCCTGTGTGCAATGTGTGTCTGGTGGGCAGTGCTGCTGGGTGCTCTGCTCAACACGCCGACACACCGGACCACCTGCACACCTCCCAACTGTTGCCCACAGGTGTGTGGCTGCATGTGATGCCTGCATTGTACTGTACACCAAGGTGCAAGGATGCCCAGTATCTGACACACGTACTTGGACAGTACAGAGTGGTGAGGGGTGGTCGGTGGTGCTGTGTGTTAGCAATGCCGGTTCTGCTTGCTGTGCATCTGCCATGTATGCTTGTGCCTGGTGTGGTGTTGTCCATATGAGTGTTCACCCTCCCTGATGGTGTGTTTGTATGCCTGGACCTTCCACTCCTGGCGTCATGCACCCTGGTGTGTTACCCTGTGCCTGTGGTTTGCGCATGGACAGTGTTGGTTGCATGTCCCTTGACTTACCTGTGTTGTGCATAGTGCTCCTCTGTGATGGTGTCCGGTGCAGCTGGGCCTGCGGATCAGTCGGGAAGTCCCGGCTGTCCTGGGGGCTGCTCATCAACATCAACACCGGCGCCACTGGCGTCCCCATCGCTGTCCCCCTCTTCAACCTGTATGGCTATCCCACAGTCCTTGGCCATGTTGTGCAGGATGCAACAGGCCAGGAATATCCCACAGGCCTTTGGGGGGCTGTAATGTAGGGCACCACCGGAGGTGTCTAGGCATCGGAAGCGTGCCTTGAGCATCCCAAACACCTGCTCTATGATGTTGCATGTGGCAGCATGTGCCTCATTATAGCGTTGCTGCGATGGGGTCATGGGGTGCCGGTACGGTGTGAGCAGCCAGGGATGGAGTGGTACCGCTGTCACCTGTGTGGAGATAGTGGAGATCAGTGTCATGTTCAGGTCCATTTTGCCCATATCCCTGTATTGCCACTACCATGGCACCTGTGGCATTCCACCCTTGTTCCAAGTTTGCATTCATACATGCGTGCTCACCCACTAGATGTCGCAGTGAGGATCACACTCTCAAATCGATAAACAGTGTGGACTGATGCCATATGAAGGCATCATGTGCTCCACCAGGGTGTGCACAGACATTTCTTATTCGCCCGTGGCATCACACACCACCTGGCAGTTGACTCTCAGGTATCACTTCGGTTCCTCGCTGCCCCACGGGGCCAGGTGGCGTCACGAATGGCCACATGGGTGCAGTCTATGGCCCCTAGCATGCCAGGCATCGTGCTACCTGTGGAACTCCGCATGTTTGCTATACACTCTGCTGCGCTGCTGGGAAATGGATGTGCTCCGCGGCGTGGCAGCAGTGAGCTGAGGAATTGGGTGAGGATGCGTGACGTGGGCCGACTGTGTGATGCCTGTGGTGTCCCTGTCAGCCTCTGAAGGTGCCCGTGGCGCAGCAGGCACATGCAGGCTGTCACCTTGAGTCTCCACTGACAGAGCGTGACTCCGTCGTGAGGGTGCCTCGCATCACATCACTGCACAGCTCACAAAAGCCGCCTCAGTATTGCCCTGTTCAGTGGTACCGGCCCACAATCTCTACATCTTAGCCAGCTCATAGCTGATGCAGGCGCGGTACTGCCTGTTGGGGGCGTACCGCCGGCGGTCCTCCACGGCCTTGTCCCCGCAGCTTGCATTCACTCCCTCATTACAGCTTCATGGAAGCTGGCACTATCCATCTCCTGGCTTCGCCCCCGGCTGGTGTTGCTGTATTACCCCGCTGTCCTGACTGCTACTTCCACTGCACGGGCACCCCGGCTGGCCTCTGCAGCCTATGGCCCTAATGCTTGCCTTGCCTGCCTAGCCTACTCCTGTCTGTCTGTCTCTCTCTCCTCTACCCCTTGGCATCCTTGTAGCGTTCTTGCGCTTCCTTGAACCTTTTTATTTTGGCTCATTTCCGCTAGTCGCCAATTTCCAGCAGTTCCGCTCTTGCACTGTCGCAGAATCTTTGAATAGCATTAGCTCTTTATGCATGGCTCCACCCCGTTGGTTGCGCATGCCTTCCTTTACATTAGCTGTTGCTCAGCATGTTTCGGTGACGCAACTGCCTCCTGCTGAATATCGCAGAATGGCGCACTTTTGGTCTTGCGCAGGCGCAACCCTATTGCGCATGGCGCAACCCTTTTGAATATCCCACCCGCTAAGTATTGCAAGCTCATAAGGGAGCAAATTGAGTTCTTTTTTTTATCTAACCCTTTAGACAGTGCAAAGCCGGATATTTTGGGGGGGGCCTTCAAGGCTTACATGAGAGGGATCCTCATTAGTATGGCGGTGAGTAGGAAAAGGGCACAGGAGAAGGAACTATTATCATTACTGTCCCAAATTCGGTCACTTGAAGTTAATATTTTGGCTAGTGCCCCAGATGAAGACAAGAGGAAGCTCCCAGTGTTGAAGGACAGATATCTAGAGGTACTATGGGAAAAAGCAGAATTAGCCATTATTCGTACTAGGGCTAGTTACACGGATCAGGGAGAGAAGGCGGGGCGCCTTTTGGCATTGCGTATAAAACAACAAGAATCTTCAAGATTCATCCCTTCAATTCGGGCAGTGGCAGACGGGTCTCTGAAAGTATCTCCTACTGAGATAGTACAGGAATTTGCCCTATATTATGAAAGATTGTACAGTGACATGGAGTATCCTCCTGTCCTGGGAGTACAAAGCATTATTGAGGATTCCCATCTGCCCTTCCTTTCGACCCAACACAAGGGTTTTGGTCACCCCTATATCACAGGAGAAATTGCTGGGTTATTAGTGGATTACCCATAGACAAAGTCCCAGGCCCTAGATGGATTCTCCTCCCTATTTTACAAAGTTTTTTGGGATCTCTTACTACCAGTACTTTATCGCCTATTTCAATATATTTTAACTGGGGCAGAGGCAGACCCTCACCTCTTTGAGGCCTTGATTGTTCTTCTCCCTAAATCAGATAAAGACCCTGAGCTTGTTCAAAGCTACAGACCTATATCCCTTCTAAATCAAGATATTAAAATTCTTTCGAAGACACTAGCCAATAGGTTAACTGTAGTTCTCCCTGAACTAATAGGTATGAACCAGGTAGGATTTATGAAGGGGCGCTCATCATCTGACCATTTGCGTACCCTATCTCATATGTTCTCGACTACCAGGGATGCTGAGTTTCCCACAGGACTGGTTTCCCTGGATGCTGAGAAGGCATTTGATCGTGTGAATTGGAATTTTTTGTTTCGAGTTCTGGAAGCTTTCCAATTCCCCTCTGTATTTATATCCTAGATTGCTTCATTATATAAAACTCCTACAGCAAGGATCTCTGGGAACGGGGCCTTTTCCAAACCTTTTCCACTCCATTCAGGGACCAGACAGGGTTGCCCCTTATCTCCTCTGTTATTTAATTTATATCTGGAACCTCTCATCCAAAACATTCTCAATAATGCCTCTATACAAGGCATTTGGGTTGGGCGCCATGAAATTAAGGTCACTGCATATGCGGATGACTTGCTGATACACTTATCCCATCCGGTATCTTCTGTACCGGCTTTGTTGAGTGAAATAGTAAGATTTAGTGCCCTGTCCAATTACAAACTGAATGCTAGCAAATCCTCATTCTTTCCATTAAACCATAAGGTATTCAAAAATGACATTAGTCCCTTAGGTCTATGTTGGACTCCCAGGTCATTTAAATACTTGGGCATTAAACTATCCCGTAACCCCCTAACATGGTTTAAGGAAAATCTCGAATCTCTCTCACAGCTTATAATTCATGACCTTGATAGGTGGTCCAAACTTCCCATTTCACTATGGGGCCGGATCAACATAATTAAGATAAATATATTCCCTATAATTTTTTACCCTTTATCTCTTCTCAATACTTTTATCCCGTTACTCTGGTTTAAAAAGTTACATGGCATATTTATTAGATTAATTTGGGCTGATAAGTATCCTCGATTGGCCTATTATAAATTGGCAGCTCCAAAACTTAAGGGGGGTTTGCGGATTCCCCATTAGGCTATATATTATTGGGCCGGCCATTTAGCAAAATGTTTGAAATGGGTGTCTCCCAGCCCAGAAAAAGAACAGCCGGTTTGGCTTAGGATTGAATTAGATGTATTTAGGTCTAAGAATCTGGACCCCCTAACCTTATTCTATCTTAAAATCTCCCAGGTGCGTATGGCTGAGGAATGCCCTATAGTAGTTACCTCATTAAAGGTATATGCACAATTATGTTCATTTTTTGCATTATACCCCTCAGTTGGATTTGGCCCAGTCTATCTGGAATTCCCCATCTTTCACCATTAACAAGAAGCAGATTCCCCGTAAATGGTTGCCCCAATTGGGGGATGGGAAAGTGCTCTTTTTCGTGGATGAAGAGGGGCAATGGTTGTCAGTAGGAGATATTATTAGGAAATTTCTTATCCCAGCTCCCTCTCACTTCAAAGTTGTACAGTTAAGGCACTTACTTACAATAGTTATCGGTAATACCCCCCCCCCCTCCCAGACTGTCACAGCCCTGATACCTGAGCTTTCTTCACTCCTTGGATCATCAGGTGTCATATCTAAATTATATCAGGTCTTGTTTTATAAAAGATATGGGGACTCTTTTGGACCCACAAGATTCTGGAACTCTATCCTTCCTCAGTATCATCTAGATTGGCAATCCCTGTGGAGATCCTGTCATAAATATGTTTCTCAAGACAGATTGCGTCTCATGCAATATCACATCTTACATGACATGTATTGCACCCCGGTAAAATTATAAAAATGGGGTTTCTTGGATTCCAATATATGTACTAAGTGTTCGCGGGAAGAAGGAACACTTCTTCACATGTTCTGGTCCTGCCCTAAAATTTTCCTTTTATGGGATTCAGTCAAGACTTCCCTGGATCCTTTACTGGGCCTTCAGGAGTATTTTACTCCAGATATTTGCCTTTTAGGGGACCTGTCTTCTATCAGAGTTAAAGTAAGAAAGTTTCATATTTCTATGATTGCCTTATCTGTCAAGAAGCTTATTTTACGTCACTGGAAAGACAAGTCCACCCCAACCTTTCAAGAATGGGTGAATGAAATTCTTGCCAATCTACGTACAGAAAAACGATTGCCAGTCTTCACAACAGATTGGCAGCATATACCAAAATATGGGATACCCTTCACTCTCAAATTTCAGTGGCTCAGTCTTAATCATGTCACAGTCTAAAATGCCCTGCAGGTTCTCAGGTAATGAGCTTAGTATTTAGGGGATACATGGATTTGTTACTGCTGTAAGGGAGGGACGGGTGGGTTGAGCAGTCATGTCTTTATAAGCGGCTGTATTTACATCTCATTTTCATTGTAACTGCCTTTTATTGTGGAAAATGTACTAATAAAGTTTGAATTCTAAAAAAAACAAACAGATTTGATACCGTGACTCACTACTCACTTAAATTAAATGGCCATCACTGCCTATGGCTAGCCCGCGACCTCCCAACCAGGTTAGCTTCTGAACCCAAACTGGCAGCGTAGTGTCAGGTGAGGCAACCAGTGCCTCAGTCTTCTATGCCACCGGACTGGTATCAGAAGACTTGCAATAGAATATTGTCTTTGGTTTTCCAGTTGGATTGACTTAGTCTCTTGAAACACAAAGCAGCCAGTAAGATCCATGTCTTCAAATAACAGGAGGCAGATGGTATTTTGAAAATATTACCCAAGATCCATATCTCTGTGTCAGAAGGAAGTTGTGATATTAGAACATATAGCAATAATTTCAGTTCATTTGTTACGAATTAAGGGACAATGCCAAAGCATGCATCCTAACAAGGCATGGAAAGGATGACATTTTCAGTCCTTACCATCTGATAAAAGACCAATTGTTTCAAGCCTTGCTGTGCTATAGTAGTAATAATGTAATATTTTTGAATTGTGCCAAATGACCTTGAATATCCCAACATGCTCTGTAACCAAAGGTCCAAAATGTAGATAAAGTTGTAGAAGGTGTAGTTATATCCAGGTTAGATTCCTCTTTAATTTTAGATCACGCACATTTTTAACCCTTCCCTGTTTGGGCAGCGCTCTCTCCAGCCAATTGCTCAATTAACAGCAACCCAGGTTGCTCACAAACATGGGTCATCATCATGACAGTGTGCTGCAGCATTACCGAGTCATCGGGTGACCTCGATTTTCTTTTCCTGCTCCCATTTTATAACAGCATGGCATGGCATGTCATGGTGATTATAAATCAAGGGCCCTCTATGAGCCAATCAGATGTAGGAATTGCTCTTCCTCTTGTCTTGCATACAACTATGCTGTTGTGGCAAGCCTGCTGATGCTCTCTCTCTCTCTCGCTGCTACTGTAAACAATCTGATGGTCTGCTCTTGCTGTCAAATGCCTGTTCCTACTACTTCAGTTGGCCAATTTTCTGTTAGCCGCTACTTTCCCTTACCCTGTCAGCTGTTTGCTTAAATAAATTAAACTTTCAAACCCTAGCATGTCAATCCTGAGCACTTGTTAACGCCACTATAGAGATTCCCTCTGAGCAGAAAGATTGCACACATGTGCACAATAATGATGTTAATGGCATCATACTGTTGGACTGTACCAGTCATGGAGTTTAACTGAAGGGGGAATGTGGTAAAATAATTTCACATATAAAGGTTTCTTTGGAACTATACTCTAATTTTTTTGAATCTTCCTTGTCCATTGTTTTATAATTTGTTCACGGTGCTTATAGGGACAGTCTCTGACTGTATAGGACATTATCTCACATTGTTTGGGCTGTCAGATCCACTCAAGTTCCCAAACAGCACACAACAACATTATTATTATTTTAATTCTGTTTTATCCCCCATCTCTGGTGCTGCCCCATCTACTCACCTGCCATCCCAGCCCCAATCCTTGCCATCTCTGGTGCTTATATCCACACACAGGGGGTCTACAGTACACAGCTCTTGCTGCTGTGGTGAATTCCATGAGGGGTAGGGGCATGTCCCCCTCTGGTATGCAAATTATGGTGTACAGACTGGCCAATAGGTTCACTGGGGCCCAGGAGGTGGTGGTGTCATCCTGCTCACTCTGTTATATTACTACCATCTCCATTGGATGCCAGCATCAAGGGCACCATGTGCATATGTGCATAGAATTGTGTGGTTGCACAGGGAACCAGTCGGCAGCTGCCCTTCCATTAGTTGCTCTGTGTGCACCGCCACCTGTGGTCACACAGGTAGCAGTATATCAGCAGATCCTGCTGCCTGCCTTACCATGAGGAGGAGGAGGGGAGTGTTCTCTGGGATGCACAGTCCTACTGCTCTGGATGGCCCCCAGTGTTGCCGCACCCAGGTTGCCAGCATTATGAGTGGTACCCCTCCAACCTCACCGATGGAATGAACCACAAGTTAACATTCTAATACAGTAAAAGAGATCCCCTACTAGAACTATAAACATATAAAATAACATATCTATATATTTGAATTCTTTTTTTAAGATTCCCTTTCTCTCCTGTGCTAAAAGATTCCCTTTTCCCATTATTTAAGTCTACTTTAGCAGTCTTTTTATATCTGAAATTTAAAGGTGCTCTCCTTTAAATATGGCTACCCCCAGGTTTCCATCAGCATTCCCAGCTGTTTTGGAGCATCTCCATGTTTGCTTGTGACTAAGGTGAACTAGCATGCAATAGTCACTGCTCCTTGTCCTTACTGGAAAATGGTCATTCAAAAGATGAAAATACTGAGGAAAGCCATATTAAAAGTGGCACTCCTTTAATTATGTCTGATCTAAAAAAACACACAAAACACTAGGTCAAATTCAAAATGAGGAAGAAGGGGCGTCTTTCAAGATGAGAGTAAAAAGGTAAGCTAAAATAGAATAAAATGCAACAGGATAACATTTTCCCCGTTACATGCACCACTACTTTAAATCCAGTTTGAATATTAATGGCCATCTCCCCAGCCCAAATTCCCATTCCAGCATGTTGAGGTGCTTTATTTGCAATATCTATGTCATGGCTGGGTCACAGATTTTTCCTGATTAATAACTGCAGTAGTCTAGGACCAGTTTCAGGTCAACCCTGATAATGAAAAAAAAGTTGAAACATTTTGGCCAAGATTTTTAAAGGTTTGGACACTGGTCTTGTGGCATTTACTGTGCTTCAACTGCAGCACTGCAAATGGCCCCAAATGCTTATGTTTGATTTTCAAACATTTTTGACTATGACTGTATGTTATGTGGAATTCTTCAAGCAGAATGAGTACAGAGTGGCAATTCTGCTTCTGAAATTATTTTTGGAATTTCTTTTTAAAGTCTATGGAATTCTGAAAAGCAGTTCTGTGTAAACTGCAGAATAATTTTTCGCAGATCACATAAACCGCAGAATAATCTTCTGTGGTAGGTGGGGAAAGAATCCACAGTTTACGTAAACTGTGGATTTTTAATCCACAAAAAACATTTTGCTTGTGAAATGTCAGAATTCTATTACTGACAGAATTCCATAGAATTTTCCGAAATGCTGTGGAATTCTGTTCTGTTGGAATCTAAACATTCAACATGGCCCTATTTTTGACACACTTGCTACACTTTGCTCAATTTATGGCAGAACAAATGACGCCTGTGTCATTTTTGATGCCTGTGCCATTTCTCTATGTCTGTGTTAATTTTGATCTCTGTGTTATTTTTAATGCCTGTGTCATTTTTTGTTGACTGCTTCATTTTTTGATGCCCATGTCAGTTTTTGGTGCCTGTGTCCATTTCATTTTTTGATGCCTGCTTAATGTTTGGATGCCTGTGTCATTTTTGATGCCTTTGTTAATTTGTTTGCCCATGCCATTTTTTATGCATGTGTTATTTTTAATGCCTGTTATTGTTTATGCCTGTGTTATTTTTAATGCTTGTGTCATTTTCTGATGCAAATTTCATTTTTTAAAGTCTGCATACTTTTTTTGATGTCTGTCATTTTTGATGCCCATGTCATTTTTTGACACCTTCGTTATTTTTGATGCCTGTGTCATTTTTTGTTGCCTGCTTCATTTTTTGATGCCTGTGTCCATTTCATTTTTTTATGCCTGCGTAATGTTTTGATGCTTGTGTCATTTTTGGTACCTGTGTCATTTTTGATGCCTTTGTTAATTTTGATGCACATGTTATTTTTTAATATCTGCATCATTTATTGTTGGCTGTGTCATTTTTTGATGCCTGTGTTTTTTTTTGATGCCCTTGTCAGTTATTGATGCCTGCGTCATTTGTTTGATACACAAGTCATTTTTTGATGGCTGCATCAGTTTTTGATGCCCATGTCATTTTTTGATGCTCATGTCATTTTTAATGCCTTTATTTTTAATGCGTGTGTTATTTTTAATGCCAGTGTCACATTTTGATGCCAGTGTAATTTTTTTGTTTTCCATATCTTTTTTGATGCCTGTGTTATTTTTGATGCCTGTTATTTTCATGCCTTTGTCATTTTTTGATGTAATTTTTTACGCCTGTGTCATTTTTTGATGTCTGTCATTTTTTATGCCTGAGCCATTTTTTGATGACTGCATCATTTTTTGATGACTGTGCTATTTGTTTATGCCTGTGTCATTTATTGATGCCTGTGTTATGTTTGATACCTGTATAATTTTTTATGTCTGTTTTTGTTGATACCTGTGTAATTTTTAATGCTTGTTATTGTTGATACCCATGTTATTTTTTATGCCTGTGTCATCTTTTGATGCATTTTTTGATGCCTGCATCATTTTTTGTTGCCTGCGTCATTTTTTGATGCCTGTGTTATTGATGATGCTTGTTTTATTTTTGATGCCTGTGTAATTTTTTTATGCCCATTTAATTTTTTGACATCTGCATCATTTTTAAAGCCTATGTTATTTTTTTATGCCTGTCATTTTTTTTATGTCAGTGTCATTTTTGATGCCTGTGTTGTTTGATGCCCAAGTCAATTGTTGATGCCTGCATCATCTTTTGATACCCGTGTCATTTTTTGATGCCTGCATCATTTTGTAATGCCTATCATTTTCTTTATGCCTGTGTCCATTTCATTTTTTGACACGTGTGTATTTTTGTGATGCCTGTGTCATTTTTTGATAACTGTGTCATTTTTTGACACCTCTGTTATTTTGGATACCTTTGTAAGTTTGATGCCTATGTCATTTTTTTATGCCATTATTTTTTATGCCCGTGTTGTTTTGATGCCTGTTATTGTTGATGCTTGTGTTTATTTTTGATGCCTGTGTCATTCTTTGATGACAATTTCATTTTTTGATATCTACATCATTTTTTATGTGTATGTCATTTTTTGATGCCTGCATAATTTTTCTGTTGCCTGCTTCATTTTTTGATGCCCATGTCAGTTTTTGATGCATGTGTCCATTTCATTTTTTGATACCTACACAATGTTTTGATGCCTGTGTCATTTTTGGTGCCTGTGTAATTTTTGATGCCTTTGTTAATTTTGATGCCCATGTCATTTTTTGATATTTGTGTCATTTTTTGTTGCCCATGTCATTTTTTGATGCCTGTGTTATTTTTGATGTCCTTGCTATTTTCTAATGGCTGCATCAGTTTTTAATGCCTGTGTCATTTTTTGTTGCCCATGTCATTTTTTGATGCCTGTGTTAGTTTTTCATGCCTTTGCCATTTTGACACCTGTGTAATTTTTTGACTCCCGTGTCATTTTTTGATGCCTGCCATTTTTGATGTCTGTGTCATTTTTTGATGCCTTTGTTATTGTTGATGACAGCATTATTTTTGATGCTCATCTCATTTTTTGATGCCTACACCATTTTTTATATCTGTGCCATTTTTGATGTCTTCATCATGTTTTTGATGGCCTGTGATATTTTTTGATGTCTGTGTCATTTATTGATGCCTGTGTTATGTTTGATGCCTGTGTCATTTTCTGATGTCTGCTATTATTGATACCTGTGCCACTTTTTGATACCTGTTATTGCTGATGCCCATGTCATTTTTATGCCTGTGTCATCTTTTGATGCCTGTCATTTTTATGCCTGCATCATTTTTGTTGCCTGTGTCATTGTTTGATGCCCGTGTTACTTTTGATGCCTGTTATTATTATTATGATATCATTTTATACCCAATTCATTTTTGATGTGTGCATCATTTTTGATGCCTATTTTGTATGACTGCACAATGTTTTTATGTCAGTGTTGTTTTTGATGTCTGTGTTATTTTTGATGCCCATGTCATTTGTTGCTGCCTGTGTTAGTTTTTCATGCCTTTGCCATTTTGACACCTGTGTAATTTTTTGACTCCGTGTCATTTTTGATGCCTGCATTTTTTGATGTCTGTCATTTTTGATGCCTTTATTATTGTTGGTGACAGCATTATTTTGATGCTCATCTCATTTTTTGATGCCTACACCATTTTTTATATCTGTGCCATTTTTGATGTCTTCATCATGTTTTTGATGGCCTGTGATATTTTTTGATGTCTGTGTCATTTATTGATGCCTGTGTTATGTTTGATGCCTGTGTCATTTTCTGATGTCTGCTATTATTGATACCTGTGCCACTTTTTGATACCTGTTATTGCTGATGCCCATGTCATTTTTATGCCTGTGTCATCTTTTGATGCCTGTCATTTTTTATGCCTGCATCATTTTTTGTTGCCTGTGTCATTGTTTGATGCCCGTGTTACTTTTGATGCCTGTTATTGTTAATGCCAGTATCATTTTTATGCCCAATTCATTTTTTGATGTGTGCATCATTTTTTGATGCCTATTTTTGTATGACTGCACAATGTTTTTATGTCAGTGTTGTTTTTGATGTCTGTGTTATTTTTGATGCCCATGTCATTTGTTGCTGCCTGCATCATTTTTTGATACCTGTGTCATTTTTTGATGACTGCATCATTTTGTGATGCCTGTCATTTTGTGATGCCTGTGTCTATTTCATTTCATTTTTTTTATGCCTGTGTCATTTTTTGATACCTGTGTAATTCTTTCACACATGTGTTATTTTTGATAATTTGTTAATTTTGATGCCCATGTAATTTTTTGATGCCGGTGTCATTCTTTGATGCCAGTTTCATTTTTTGATGTCTACACATTTTTATGTTAGCTTGCGCTTGTGCACGAGTCAACATATTGCAGAAGTAGTAGATTTGGAGGTGCGGTCACTGTGGGTGAATGCAGGGGATGCATCAGTAGGTGCGTCCCTCATTTCCCAATCAGCCAGCATGCAGGCGCCACACCAGCAATTCAAAATGTGGCCACCAGATCTAAGAAAAGGTCCACTGCAATGAGAAGCAAGCTTCTCATTGCTACGGCACAATAACACGCCTCCTGACGTAAACATGGCAGCACTGACTGCCACCGCCCAACTTCAGGGGTGCCCAATTCCCCTGTCGCATGCTCTGACCCACTTCATTTGCTGATGGGGAGCCCACTCCCCATTGGCATAATGTCTCCACCCATCTGTTGTGTGCTGAGGGGGGTGCCCAATCCCCCTTGGCTCTTGCCCCCCTTTCATATGTGCTGATGGGAGTGCCCAATCCCCTGTCGTCTACAGCCCCACCTCCCTAAAACAATCAGGTGGTATGCTGGGAGTCCACCCCAGGGTGCCAAATGTCCCTAAAAAAAAGTCCCGTGATGTTCCCTTTTTTTTCACCTGTAAAACAGTAAACAGTCCATCGCGGTCTCCCTGCTGCCTCCCCAACCCCGCACACCCTGCCTTCCACCCCCACCCCATACTTACCTCCAGTCTGGCGCGATGATCTTCAGTGGACCAGTAACACGTCTGCACTCTTCAAAGCCAACCACGAACTGAAGAAATGCTGGTAAGCTGTATAATGGCATAAATAGGGTTTTTTTCAACATTGGTGCATATCTCAGGCATTTTTGGGAATTGTGACACCAAATTTTCAACTTGGGGTTATTGGGACCCCTCTTCATGAATTCAGTCACTGTCGTGGCATTATTCGGTCCCAAAAGGTGATTTTGCAGTCACTGCATAGAATCACCTTTTGGGACTGATTAACAAAATGACAGTGCTTCTGTTCATGAGGGGGTCTCTCAAAAAGCCTATGTTGCAAATTTGGTGGAAAAAATCCAAAAAATAGCTGTTTTACAAGCATGCATTGAGCAGTTTCCACGCACGCTTGTAACTTCGTGAATTTGTAATATTTTCACTCCAGATTTTAAAAATTGGCATTTTTCCACACCTCCTTATGAACAGTACAGCTGTCATTTTACATATCCTGGCCAAAATATGTTTTTGCATGTGCGGTACAGAATAGTACAGTTGCTGCACAAAATCAGTTTTTGGGACAGTTTGAGGAAATGACGGTGACACTATTCATTAGCAGAGGTCCTAAAATGCCTATGTTGAAAATTTGGTGACGAAAGTCTATAAAATGACTGTGATGCAAGCGTGTGTTATGCAGTTCCCACGCACCCTTGTAACTTCGCAAATTTGCAATATTTTCATGCCACATTTTTAACACTGGCATTTTTTCACACCTCCTTATGAACAGTACAGCTGACATTTTTCACATCCTGCTCAAAATGTGTTTTCACACCGGTGGCGGCACAATGGCGTGGTTGCTGTGGGAAATCAACTTTTGGGACAAATTAACAAAATCACAGTGCCACTGTTCATGTGGGGAGGTCCCAAAATGCCTATGTTGAAAATGTGGTTAAAAAAATCCCAAACATAATTGGGTTACGGATGTGTGTTGCACAGTTTGTATGCATGCTCATGACTTCATCAAGTTTTCATAGTTTCACTACAGATTTTCAACGTTGCCATTTGTTTACACCTCTTCATGAACAATACAGTTCTCATTTTTTACATACAGCCCAAAATGTGTTTTTGGACCTGTGTCGCCAAATGGCATAGCCGCTGTGCAAAACCACCTTTCAGCTAACAAACTGATAGTGCCGCTCTTCATGAGGTGGGGTCACAAAAAGCCCATGTTGAAAATTTGGAGTGAAAATACCAACACATGCCTACGGCATTAGGGTTTCCAACTGTAACACCCCACCCTGTGCAGACTGACAGGTGTCAGGGGTGTGACTTGGGATCATCGGCAGTAATGCTCCCTATTCCACCCCACCCCCACCCTGCAGCCAGTGACACACATCGTGGTGTGCCTTGCAGTGTTCAGCCACAAAGTTCACCCCATTCTCCTATACTGCACCCACCTCAGCATATTTCCTTATGAAATGGGGTAAGTATAATGCCCAAAGACCCCAAAGCACACCACAACACTACAGGGTAGGGTGAGGTAAAATGGCATGGCTGTAGAAGGATACACCCCAAAGGGCACACCCCAATGCCTGTCGGTTCCCCTGCAGGTGGGGTTACGCTTACTTCAATACTTCACTGCCATTCCTATCATGCATCTCTAACCCCAGCACTACCAATGCCAATGCCAGCGAGACAACATTCGACATTGATAAATGCTTGTTTTATGTATGTCATTTGTTGATGCCTGCATCATTTTTGACGCCTGTGTCATTTTTTGATGCCTATGTTATTTATGATGCCTGTGTCATTTTTTGATGCCAATGTAATTTGTGATACCTGCATCATGTTTTGATGACTGTCATTTTGTGTTGCCTGTGTCATTTTTTAATATCTGCATCATAGTTTGTTGCCCATGTCATTTTTTAATGCCTGTGTTATTTTTGATGCCCTTGTCATTTTTGATCCCCATGTCAGTTTTTGATGCCTGAGTCATGTTTTTTGATGCATGCATCATTTTTTTGATGTCTGCATCATTTGTTGATGCCTGTGCCATTTTTGGTACCTGTATCATTTTTTGATGCCTGTTATTGCTGATGCCTGTTTTATTTTGGATGCCTGTCATTTTTTCTGTCCTTTTCATTTTTTGACGTCTGCATCACTTTTTGATGCCTATGTTATTTTTTATGCCTGCATATTTTTTTTGTGTCAGTATCATTTGTGACACCTGTGTTACTTTTAATGCCCATGTCATTTGTTGAGGCCTGCATCATTTTTTGATTCCTGTGTCATTTTTTGATGTCTGCATCATTTTGTGATGCCTGTGTCATTTTATGATGCCTGTGTCCACTTCATTTTTCGATGCTTGTGTTATTTTATGATGCCTGTGTCATTTGCAGTGCCTATCATTTTTTGTTACCTGTGTAATTTTTTGACACCTGTGCTATTTTTGGAACCACTGTTAATTTTGATGCCCGTGTCATTTTTTGATGCGGTTGTTATTTTTGATGCATGTGCTATTTTTTGATTCCTGTGTTATTTTTTAATTAATATTTTATTGATTTTTGTACCCCCATTTTTCACCCGTCTTCATCTCAGCATGAACACATGCATGTGGAGGCACACGCACATCACACTACAAGACACCCTCCCTTCATGTTGCCTCCTCCTGCCTATGCTGTCACCAGATCTTCACCTACCAGTGGCAGAACTATGGGGGATGACAACCTCCCCAGGAGAGGAGAGCTGCCATTAGGCAACTCAATCATACTCCCTTGCTCCCCTGTGCCAGCTTTCCAATGACCCAAGGTCATTCCCAAACCCGGGTTGCCAGCATGGCATGAGGTAAGCCTGTGTTATTTTTGATGCCTGCTATTTTTGATCCCTGTGTTATTTTTGATGCTGGTGTCATACTTTGATGCCAGTTTCATTTTTTGAGGTCACTGTCATTTTTTTATGTCTGTCATTTTTTGATGCCCACATCATTTTTGATGCCTGTGTCACTTTTTGATGCCTGTGTTATTTTTGATGCTTGTCATTTTTTGATGCCTGCATCATTTTTTGAGGCCTGCATAGTTTTTGCTGCCTGCATCATTTTTTGATGCCTGTTATTGTTGATACCTGTTTTATTTTTGATGCCTGTCATTTTTATGTCCTTTTCATTTTTGATGTCTGCATCATGTTTTGATGCCCATGTCATTTATTGATGCCTGCATCAATTTTTGATTCCTGTGTCACTTTTTTAATGCCTGCATCATTTTGTATGCCTGTGTTATTCTATGATACTTGTGTCCACTTCATTTTTTGATGCTTCTGTTATTTTATGATGCCTGAGTCATTTGCAGTACCAGTCATCTTTTGCCATCACTGGACCTTCACCTAGCGGTGGCAGAACTAAGAGGGATGACAACCTTCCCAGGAGAGGAGAGCTGCCATTAGGCAACTTGATCATATTCCCTCACTCCCCTTATTACTGAACCCAGGCTGCCAGCATGGCATGAGGTAAGCCTGTGTTATTTTTGATGCCTGTGTTATTTTTGAGTTGTGCCATTTTGTGATGCCCATGTAATTTTTGATGCATGCATCATGTTTTGGCATCTGTCATTTTGTGTTGCCCATGTCAATTTTTGATGCCTGTGTTATTTTTGATGCCCTTATTATTCACTCACTTGGCGCACTCAGCAGGTAAAAACCGTGGGTGACCTCTCCCCCCTGAAACCTATCAATAGAGGTGTACCTCAGGGTTCAATCCTGGGTCCCTTGTTTTTCGCACTTTACATCAACAACATTGACCTTGGGATTACATCTTCAGACATTCATCTTTTCGCAGACGATACTGTTCTATATACATCTAGACCTACTCTTGAGCAGGCATGCATAGATTTGCAGAATGATTGTAATATCATGCAGCACAACTTACTCAAACAAAAATTGCTATTAAATGCCAAAAAACTAAGGCTATAGCTCTGCCTTTATGTCACCCATGGCAGACATTGTGCAACCTATTACCACGTTGCTCGGCGAATCTCTCGACTATGTTGATAAATTCAAATACCTTGGGATGTGGATTGACTGCCACCTGTCCTTCATGGATCATGTAGAGGAGCTCACAAAAAAGCTGAAACAGAGGCTCAGCTTATTCTATAGAATCAAGCATCTTCTTCCCCAGGAGGCCAAGAGGAGGATGGTTCAAGCTACTTTTCTATCACTATTGGATTATGCTGACTTCATCTACAGTCACTTTCAATGGACAACCTTAGCCAAGCTAGATGTTCTGTATCATAGAGCCTTACATTTCATTTCTGGGGCAGCTTATTCTACTCACCACTGTGACCTGTGCTTGGCAGTAGGTTGGCCATCTCTCACATTCAGGAGAGAAAGGAATGCTGCCCTTTGGACATACAGAGTAATTGCCAAGATGCTGCCACAATGTATCTCTGACTGCTTGCCCCTATGTGTTTTGGGTAACTATACCCTGATAAGTCATCCTTATATCTCCTTAGTTATACCCATGGTAAAAACCCACTATGGCAGATCGTCCTTTAGCTTTGCCCTATCCCAGTTATGGAACAAGCTTCAAAAAACTCTGAAATTAGCAAACCCGATAAAAGTCCTAGAATTTAAAAATCTTTATTCAAGAACTTTCTCCGAGCATTGTAAGTGTCACTCCTGATGTGCCCTGCCTGGTTCTGACCTCCTGTGATCAACCTTTACTGCCTCATTGCTCTCTTTATATCTATCCTTTCCTGTCTTCTACTTCCCGCTTTTCCTAGGTTTTCCTACCTTTACTGCTTTTCAGTCTGCCATGGTATAGAAACATGGTCATTACAGACATTACATGTGTGAATATTATATATCCTGCTTGATTATCCTTCCATGATGTAGCTTTGTATACATTATTATTTGTTACATTTGTGCTGCTCTATAATAGGAGTAGCTATGCTGTACCTGTATATGTATTATTTATCTGTTGGCATTTCTGTATGACTGACCAGGCCCACCTAGGAAATAAGCTTGCTCAACGGTGTTCTACCTGGTAAAATAAAGATTGATTGATTAATTGATTTTTGATGCCCATGTCAAGTTTTTGATGCCTAAGTTATTTCTTTATGCATGTGTCATTTTTTTGATGTCTGCCTCATTTTTTGATGCCTGTCATTTTTGGTGCCTATGTCACTTTGTAATACCTGTGTCATTTAATGCCTACATCATTTTTAGATGTCTATGTCATTTTTTGATGTCTATGTCATTTTATGATGCTTGCGTCATTTTTTGATGCCTGTGTCATTTTTGTGATGCCCCTGTAATTTTTGATACCTGAATCATGTTTTGATACCTGCATCATTTTTTGTTGCCTGTGTCATTTTTTGGTGCCTGTTATTTTTGATGCCCATGTCATTTTTTGATGTCTGCATAATTTTTTGATGCCTGTGTTATTTTTGATGCCCATGAATTTTTTTTGGTGCTCAAGTCAGTTTTTGATGCCTGAGTAATTTTTTTGATGCATGTGTCATTTTTTGATGTCTGTGTCATTTTTGATGCCTGTGTCATTTTTTGTTGACTGCATCATTTTTTATGCCTGTACAATTTTTATGCCTGCATAATTTTTATGTCAGTATTGTTTTTGATGCTCATGTTATTTTTGATGCCCATGTCATTGGCAGTGTCAGTGGCTCAGTAGGTATGACACTTGCCTCTGAGGTCGGGAGATAAGAGGGCTGTGGGTTCAGTTCCCACATCTGGCACTTGGGTTAATATCCCAGTACTGACACTGTAGTGCAGCATGAGAGGGGTGCTACACTTCTGAGGTGCTATCTTTCAGATGAGACATTAAACTGAGGCCCCATCTGCCTGGATTGTGGTAGTTCAGGTGGATGTTAAAGATCCCATGGCACTTATCGAAAAGAGTAGGGGAATTTTTTATTAGAAAATAGACCATACATCAGAAAAGAAAGTACGTATAACCATCAAAAAATAAAAGGATAAGGGAAATATAGTTAATGCAGATAAACAAACAGTTACAAGTTGTGTTTTATAAAATTACCAAACAGCAACTCTAGCATGTGTAATAGTCAACAAAGGAAAAAAAACAAAACAATATCAGAAAAAGTCAATTAATCCAGTAAATATGTTTCCAAAAACTTAGAAACACTTGATTATCTAATGCTTTTTGTTCCAAACTCTTTTGTTTAATTAAAGCTTGTTCAATACGTCTGAGCACAACACTGTTAGGAAGAATAGTATGTTGCAAAGAGAACTGACATCTAGCTTGCCATAAGTGATATTTAATACAGGCAAAAATCAAAGTAAGTGTACTGGGATGATACCTCCCTTAAAAAACAGAATAATCCCCCAAAATAAGACTCTGATATGAAATGTGGTGTACAACACCCCAATGCCACCGTGAGGCCAGATCTGACCAAAATGTGATAGTATGGGGACATAACAGAAAAAAATGTTCTAAAGTTTCTACTTGATCAGTACATTCAGGTTGAATGCACAGTCTATCAGAAATTGGTTTATGCTTTAAATTGCCCTGAACACCCAATTTACCATGAAAACTGAGCCATTGGATATCCCACATTTGGGGTGGCACTCTATGATCCATTAAAAGGCGTAAAGCCCACAAAAGCTTAGTAAGAACACAAAAAGGGAAATCTATTTGAATATAGAAAATATTACCCATAAGTTCAGCATAAAATTCTTTCCTGGAAACCTCATGTAATTGTGATTTACCCAATTTCCATTCACTGAGTTTCCATACTGCAGAGTCTGCATATGAAGGTGCAGCACCTATTGTTTTTGTTTAAGTATTCCCCCACCCTCCCATTGGAGCAAAAATGGATAAAATAAAAGCTGAGTCCATGCAGACCATGGATGGTCCTGAGGCAGGATTTTATCTTGAAATGAGGCTATCATAAAAAAAGAGTTAAAAAAAATAGGATTTATCATCCCCAAGCCTCCTTGACAAATTTTTAAATATGTGAAAGCTTGTTTAATGGGATTTAACCAACTGCCCCGTATCATTTGAAAAAAAAAACAACTATATAGTCTGGTTTCCAAAGAAATAGGGACCGGAAAAACTGAACAAACATGTAAAAAGACTGATAATAAAAATGTCTTTATCACTAACACCCTTTTTTTTTTTAAAACCCCAGGTTTTCCATTGCTGTACCTTATTTTCATCGACAGTTAGATACTTTTCCCAATTTAAACGAGCCAGGTCCCCATTCCCAAAAAGGAGTCCTAAGATATTAAGGGAATCTGAAACTAGAATGCCTCCAATGTCACTAACTGTGGAGGTCCTGCCTACAGCCATGCACCCACATTTATCATAATTCAACCTAGTTCCATTTAAAGCCAAAAAACGGTCAACAACCCACAACGCCTCAACCCCTGAATGGACATCCACCACCAATAAACATACATCATCTGCATATGCCAAGATTTTTTGGGCCAGTATGGCATAAGACGGAGATAAATCCTGAACAGACCTATTATTTTCACTTTCTCTTAAAAGAAGATCTAACACAAAAGAGTATAACAGTGGGCTAATAGGACATCCTTGTCGAACACCCTGCATTAACTCAATTTCTTTACCTAAGAGATTATTAATTAATGGATAAGAGTGTGCTTGAGAGTATAATATACCAAAATAATGAATAAAGGGTTGAGGAATCCCATACCTTTCTAAAACTTGAAATAGAAAAGAATGAGAAACATTATTAAAAGCTTTTGACTGATCAAGAGCTAAAATAAAACCTGATAATTTTTTTTGAGCACCAAATTCACAAATATCTCTAAGAAACTTTAAATTTTGCTGAATGGAACGATGAGGAATTGAACAAGTCTGTGCCGGATGGAACACTCCTTGTGCCACAACTTGCAGCCTCTTACACAGTAAAGTAGAAATAATCTTATAGTCTGTGTTCAGTAGACTGATTGGTCTCCAATTTCCCAAAACAGTACTATCCCCTTTTTTATGGATAAATGTTAAACGTGTGAGGTTAAACTTCGTATTTCTGAAACCAAATTGTAGAATATCGTTATATACTTCAGCTAAAATTACACTCATGTCCTCTTTAAAGGTTTTATAAAATTCGTTCGTAAGCCCATCAGTTCCTGGTGAAACCCCCGTACGAAGAGTGCTAATAACTGCCTGTACTTCTGCAGGGGAAATAGGCTCTTGCAATATATCTGCTTCCCACTGGGAAATATGGGTAACTGGGAAATGAAGAACATCTTCCCATGAGACCATTGGAGTAAACCTAGTACTAAAGATCTAGGATACATGTTGTTCCACAATGTCTAGCATTTCTGCCAGTGACGTCTTTAACTGGCCAGTCGAATTACGAAGACCCGTCATAAGTTTTTTCTCCAGTTTTTGTTTACATGCGATATACGGATCTTTGAATGGTTGTTGTTGGGTATCAAATTTTAATTCTGCATGTATAGAGACTGCTCTCTCATATTGATAATGTTTAATTTTTTTCTGTATAATCCCTAATTGCGTTTGGATGTCTAAGTCCGCTACCCTTGGATGGGACTGTAATTTATAATATTGATTCCTATAATCTAAGTATTGCAAATAATCAGATGAACCTTTTTTTTTACCATAAGAAATAAAAAAGTCCTTAATAGCAAGTTTAGTATCTGCCCACCAGGATGTCCAATCATCAAAAAATTCCACAACAGATTTTCTAAGAGTTAGAAAAAAATGAAGTTGGTCCAGAAAAGAGGCCTCATACAATAACCGTGAATTTAACTTCCAACGTCTATTGATAGCAGGGAAAAATGTGGGAATCTGATGAAGTCCCACCATACAATATAAAAAATTGTGGTCTGAAAAATCACAGTGTTGTACATAACAATCTTGTGTTATTAAATACTGAGAAAGGAAAAGGTAATCAATCCCAGTTTGAAAGGAAGCCCTTCTATAGGTAAAACCATCTGACGCATGAAACCCTCTATAGGCGTCCTTCATATGTGCCACAGCCACTGTTTGAGAAAGTGCATGAGAATCACAATATGTTTTCTGCTGCACATTATTCTTTATATGAACATCAAGACTACAGTTCATATCCCCTCCCCAAACCACATGCTTGGAGATAAATAAATAAGGTTTGATCTGTTGAAACAAATCAATCCTAGCTGTTTTTACTTGAGGTGCATAGGAATTAATCAGTCTAAAGCAGAACCCATGAAAAGAACAGTCCAAAAGTAAAGCTCTACCTAGCAGAATATCCACTAGCCTTGTAACTTGTACCGAGGGATGAGAAAAAAGAATTCCTATCCCATTTGCTGAATCAGAACCAAAGGACCAAAAGGAGGGCCCTCCCCACCATAATTTTTTAACCTGGGTCACCTCAGCTAAGGAGGACAAGTGAGTTTCCTGCATAAAGATGATATCTACCTGTAAATCCCTGCACTGCTGAAAACAAATTAAACATCTTTTGTAGTTTTTTTTACTACAGCAGTTAATAGATATCATCTTTAAGCAGGCCATAAAGAATAAAAGGCTGAACTTCAAGGTTTATCTTGTTTTCATTTTTTTCCCTTTCTTTTTTTTTACATCTAAAAGGTCTGTTCCACCCTCATCGTCCACCTTGATCTCTGAATTTCCATCTGGTCTTGCTATATCAGAGCCTAAGTCCCACTCTATGTCTGCTAGTAGGTGAAAGGAATTTTGAATAGGGCAAGCCCCCAGCACCGCTATATGATGACCACTCACCCGAGTAACCCTTCTAGGGGTTTGAAAGTTAGTGTCTGAAGAAGTTACCACTAAGGGGCCCTCAGGGGGAGATTGCAAAACAGGTGGACTAGAACCCTTACTAAGAGGAGGGTTCTCAGATGTCTGTTTTTGAACAAAGGGTTCTGATTGTCCAGTTACGTCTACTACTGGTTGCTGTTTAGCAGGAAACATATCCTGAGCCTTGTCCCATCCAGGCCGGTTGGTGAAGTCTGAGTCCTTGTGCGTGGGAGGGGCTGTTTGGGGCTTGTATCTGCCTTGGGCCTGGTTTATTAATTCCTCCTTATTTGGGCCTCCCTGCCTATTCTGGTCTGCCCACGGGCATTGGTGATACGCATGGCCAGCTTCATCACAGAGATTACATTTAAAAACATTCCTACAAACTTCACTATTATGGTCAAATTCCCCACAAAGTGCTCATTTAACTTTATCACACGCACTACTTAAATGACGATGGCTGCCACAACGATAGCAGGCCTTAGTTTGACCAGGGTAGAAACAACCCCCCCTTCCGTCTTTGCCCAAAAAGAAACTATTTGGGACATGCATAACTTCATTATTTACAATATGCAGTTTAACCTTGAAATGCCAGACCCCTGTCCAAATCCCTTCAGTATCTAGTATGGGTTCAGGAGGGCCCAAAACTATACATTTATGTTCCAAACAGTATTGAATGTCCCCTACATTCACCCCCTCATTTTTAAACATGATGTTAATAGTTTTGAATAAAGGTTTAGTAATTGGTATGGCCCAAAAAGGCAACCATAAGGGCAAGGATTTACAACCCTCGTATTTCTGCCAAAATTTATCCAATCCCGAGACATGTTTAAAACTTATATCAAACGTGTCTTCTGCCCCAAATATTAATCAAGGCATAAATGTCAATAGGCAAAAATTGCATAGAATCCATCAGTAATTTTTGTGCAACATATACCCTATCAGGGTGTTCCGGTAATCCTCCTCTATACCTGAGCCGGACCACATTTCTTCTTGGAGCTTGTTCAAGTTTATTATTTTTAAATAAATCTGAGAACTGTGGGCCCCTTCTCGAATCCTGACCCCTAGGTAACTGTAGGGGATAGTGCAATTGTGGACCAGCAGCTGAGGAGTTAGTCTCTAAGGCAAGCTCAGGTTCTACAGAGTCAATATGAGTCCGCAAAGACATGGACTGACCTGCAAAAGCAGTGTTGCTGCCACCTTGAGCTCCGGTCCATGACAGCCCGGGTTCCGCTGAAGAAAACGTAAGCCAAGTTGGGTCCGGGACCCATCGACCATCCGGCTGCTTAATCCAGCCTGCCTGCGACACAGCAGACTCTTCAGACCACTCAGTGGTCATTTCAGCCACCGACCACTCATCTCTAGAGCTCCTTCCGCATTCTCAGAGTCAGCTGTAGTGATGATGGGAAGCTCGTCATCTGCCTCATCACTCACCCTCTCGGCTGCTACACTGCGACTTGCAGCTGCAGGCAAAACACTAGCATAGACTTCCAAATCCCCAACATGTTCCACTTCCAACGCTCCTTGCAAAGGCTCCGTAGATGAAAAATTCCTACCGGCTGCATGCTCAAGTGCCTGCATATCTCCAGAGAGCTCCGAATTTGATAAAGTTGTAGCAGGCAAAGCCTGTCCATTAACCTCCTGCAAATCGTCTTGCAGAGCCTCAGCCTGCACGTCCTGCTCCTTCACACTCCACACACTGTCTGCCATCCTTGCAAGACTAAACGCCCTCTGCTGTCCCCAGCAGAGTAGGGGAATTTCCCCGGTGTCCTGCCAAATTTCCCTCATTCACTAAAAATACCACCAACAGCTTAATCTGGTTCAAGGTCAGTTGGCATTCATCTGTATCTCCCTCTCCTGGGTGGTGCCTGAAAATAGGCAGGATTTATCTAGTGCACTTACCCGGTCAACAAAAACTAAATAAATAAATAAAATAAATGTGTTGCTGCCTGCATCATTTTGTGATGCCTGTGTCTATTTCATTTCATTTTTTGATGCCTTTGTCATTTTTGGTGCCTGTGACATTTTTGATACCTGTGTAATTTTTTGACACCTGTGTTATTTTTGATACTTTGTTAATTTTGATGCCCATGTAATTTTTTGATACCTGTGTTATTCTTTGATGCCAATTTAATTTTTTGATGTCTACATCATTTTTTATGTCTGTCATTTGTTGATGCCTGTGGTTTTTTTATGCCTATGTTATTTTTGATACCTGCGTCATGTTTTGATGCCTGCCATTTTTTGTTACCTGTGTAATTTTTTATATCTGCATCATAGTATGCTGCCCATGTCATTTTTGATGGCTGTGTTATTTTTGATGCTCTTATCGTTTTTGATGCCCATGTCAGTTTTTGACGCCTGTCTTTTTTTGATGCATGCATAATTTTTTTGATGTCTACTTCTTTTTTTAATGCCTGTGTCATTTTTGGTGCCTGTCATTTTTTTTATGCTTGCATCATTTTTTGAGGCCTGCATAATGTTTGTTGTCTGCGCCATTTTTTGATGCCTGTTATTGTTGATGCCTGTTTTATTTTTGATGCCTGCCATTTTTTATGTCCTTTTCATTTTTTGATGTCTGCATAATTTTTTGATGTCTGTTATTTTTTTATACCTGCATAAATTGTTTGTGTCAGTATCATTTTTGACACTTGTGTTACTCTTGATGCCCATGTAATTTGTTGATGCCTGCATCATCTTTGATTCCTGTGTCATTTTTTTTAAGCCTTTATCATTTTGTGATGCCTGTGTTATTCTATGATACCTGTGTCCACTTCATTTTTTGATACTTCTGTTATTTTATGATGCCTGAGTCATTTGCAGTACAAGTCATTTTTTGCTGTCACTGGACCTTCACCTAGTGGTGGCAGTACTACGGGGATGACAACCTCCCCGGGAGAGGAGAGCTGACATTAAACAACTTGATCATACGCCCTCACTCCCTCATTCCAGAACCCGGGCTGCCAGCATGGCACGAGGTAAGCCTGTGTTATTTTTTATGCCTGTGTTATTTTTGATGCTTGTGTCATTCTTTGATGCCAATTTCATTTTTTGAGGTCACTGTCATTTTTTTATGTCTGCCATTTTTTGATACTTGTGTCATTTTTGATGCCTGTGTTATTTTTGATGCTTCTGCCATTTTGTGATGCCCATGTAATTTTTGATGCATGCATCATGTTTTGGCATCTATGCAATTTTTTGTTGCCCATGTCAATTTTTGATGCCTATGTCATGTTTTTGATGCCTGAGTCATTTCTTTGTGCATGTGTCATTTTTTGATGTCTGCCTCATTTTTTGGTGCCTATGTCACTTTTTGATACCTGTGTCATTTGATGCCTACATCATTTTTAGATGTCTATGTCATTTTTTGATGTCTATGTCATTTTATGATGCCTTCACCATTTTTTGATGCCTGTCTAATTTTTTGATGGCTGTGTTATTTTTGATACCTGCATCATGTTTTGATGCCTATGTCATTTTTTGTTGACTGTGTCATTTTATGATATCTGTGTCATTATTTGTTGCCTGTTATTTTTGATGCCCTTGAATTGTTTTGATGTGCATCAGTTTTTGATGCCTGTGTCATTTTTTGATGTCTGTGTTATTTTTTTATGCCTGTGTCATTTTTTTTTGACTGCATCATTTTTTATGCCAGTACCATTTTTGATGCATGTATCATTTTTTATTGCCTGTATCATTTTTTGTTGACTGTGTTATTTTTGGTGCCCTTGTCATTATTTGATGCCTCCATGATTTTTGATGCCTGTGTTAGTTTTGATGCCCTTGTCATTTCTTGATGCCCAAGTTAGTTTTCGATGCCTCAGTCATTGTTGGTGCCTGTGTCATTTTTTTCATACCTGTGTCATTTATTGACACCTGTGGTTTTTTTATGCATTTGTTAGTTTTGATGCCCATGTCATTTTTTGATGCGTGTTATTCTTTGATGCCAATTTCATTATTTTGATTCCTATACCATTTTTAGATGTTTGTGTCATTTCTTTGATGTCTGTGTCATTTTTTGATGCCTGTGTCATTCTTTGATGCCAATTTTATTATTTTGATTCCTATATCATTTTTAGATGTTTATGTCATTTCTTTGATGTCTGTGTCATTTTTTGATGCTTGTGTCATTTGTTGATGCCTGTGCCATTTTTTGGTGCTCTGTCATTTTTGATGCCTGCATCAAGTTGTGATGCCTGTGTCATTTATGTTGCCTGTGTCATTTTATGATATCTGCGTCATTTTTTGTTGCCTGTGTCATTTTTTGTTGCTCATTATTTTTGATGCCCTTGTAATTTTTTGAGGCCTGCATAATTTGTTATGCCTATGTTATTTTGGATGTCCTTGATATTTTTTGATGCCCAAGTCATTTTTTGATGCCTGAGTCCTTTTTTGACGTCTGCGTCATTTTATGATGCCTGTATAATTTGCTTGTTGACTGCATTATTTTTCGATGCCGATACCATTTTGATGCATGCATCATTTTTTGTTGCTTGTGTCATTTTTTTATATCTGTGTTGTTTTTTGTTGCCTGTGTCATTTTTTGATAGCTACATAATTTTTTATTGCCTTTGTCATTTTTTGGTGGCTGTGTTATTTTTGATGCCCTTGTCATTATTTATTTTTGGTGCCTGTGTTACTTTTGATGCCCTTGTCATTTTTTCATGCCCAAGTCAGTTTTTGATGCTGGAGTCATTTTATGATGCATGCATCATTTTAGATATCTGCATTATTTTTTGATGAGTGCACCATTTGTTTGATGCCTGTACCATTTTTGATGCATGCATTATTTTTTGATATCTATGTTATTTTTGATGCGTGTGTCAATTTTTGATGCCCATGTAATTTTTGATGCCTGCATCATGTTTTGATACCTGTGTCATCTTTTGCTGCCTGTATCACCTTTTGATGTCTGTGTCATTTCTTTGATGTCTACATCTTTTTTTGATGCCTGTGTTATTTTTGGTGCCTGTCATTTTTTGATGCCTGCATCATTTTTTGAGGGCTGCATCATTTTTGTTACCTGCATCATTTTTTGATGCCTGCTATTGTTGATGCCTATTTTATTTTTGATGACTGTCATTTTTTATGTCCTTTTCAATTTTTGATGTCTGTATCATTTTTTGATGCCTGCTATATTTCTATGCCTGCATACACTTTTTGTGTCAGTGTCATTTTTGACACCTGTGTTACTTTTGATGCCCATGTCATTTGTTGATGCTTGCATCATTTTTTGATTCCTGTGTCATTTTTGATGCCTGCCTCATTTTGTGATGCCTGTTATTTTATGATGCCCATGTGCACTTCATTTTTGATGCTTGTATTATTTTATGATGCCTGAGTCATTTGCAGTGCCTGTCATTTTTTGCCATCACTGGACCTTAAACTACAGGTGGCAGAACTAAGGGGAATGACAACCTTCCTGGAGAGGAGAGCTGCCATTAGACAACTTGATTGTACTCCCTCACTAACATTGTTCCTGAACCTGGGCTGCCAGATTGGCATGAGGTAAGCCTGTGTCATTTTTTGATGCCTGTATTATTTTTGATGCTTGTGCCATTTTGTGATGCCTGTGTAATTTTTGATGCATGCATCATGTTTTGGCATCTATGTCAGTTTTTGTTGCCCATGTCAATTTTTGATGCCTATGTCATTTTTGGTGCCCATGTCAAGTTTTTGATGCCTGAGTTATTTCTTTATGCAAGTGTCATTTTTTGATGTCTGTCTCATTTTTTGATGCCTGTGTCATTTTTGGTACCTATGTCACTTTTTGATACCTGTGTCATTTGATGCCTACATAATTTTTAGATGTCTATGTCATTTTTATGATGCCTGCATAATTTTTTGATGCCTGCATCATTTTTTTATGGCCATGTCATTTTTGATACCTACATCATGTTTTGATGCATGCATAATTTTTTGTTGCCTGTGTCATGTTTTGATAGCTGTGTCATTTTCTGTTGCCTTTATCATTTTTTGGTGGCTGTGTTATTTTTAATGCCTTTGTTATTATTTATTTTAGGTGTCTGTGTTAATTTTGATGCCCTTGTCATTTTTTGATGCCCAAGTCAGTTTTTGATGCCGGAGTCATTTTTTGATGCATATATCATTTTAGATGTCTGCATTATTTTTTGCTACCTGTGTCATTTTTTTGATGACTGCACCATTGTTTTGATGGCTGTACCATTTTTGATGCATGCATTATTTTTGATGTCTGTGTTATTTTTGATGCATGTGTAGTTTTTTGATGCCCATGTCATTTTTGATGCCTGCATCATGTTTTGATACCTGTGTCATCTTTTGTTGCCTGTATCACTTTTTGATATATTTCATTTTTTGATGTCTGTGTCATTTTTTGATGCCTATGGTCATTTCTTGTTGTCTGAATCATTTTTTGATGCCTGTATCATTTTTAATGCATGCATCATTTTTTTTGCCTGTGCCATTTTTTGATATCTGCATCATTTTTTTGTTTCCTGTTATTTTTTTGGTGCCTGTGTTATTTTTAAATGCACTTGTCATTAGTTGATGCCTCCATCATTTTTTATGCCTGTGTTATTTTTGACACCCTTGTCATTTTTTGATGCCTGAGTAATTTCTTTAAGCATGCATCATTTTAGATGTCTGCATTATTTTCTGATGATTGTGTCATTGTATGATGACTGCACCATGTATTGCTCCCTCTACCATTTTTGACGCATGCATTATTTTTTGATGTCTGTTATTTTTGAAGATTGTGTCATTTTTTTGATGCTTATGCAATTTTTGATGCCTGCATCATGTTTTGATACCTGTGTCATTATTTTTGATGCTTGTGTTATTTGTGGTGACCATGTCATTTTTGATGCATGTGTTATTTTTGATACCTGTGTCTTTTTGTATGTTTGTGTTATTTTTGATATCTGTGTTCTTTTTCACGCCCTTGAAATTTTTTGGTGCCTAAACTATTTTTGATGCCCATGTCACTTTTTGATATCCGTGTCATTTTTAGACACCTGTGTTATTTTTGATATCTTTGTTATTTTTGATGCCTATGTCATTTTTTGACACCTGTGTCATTCTTTTATGTCAATTTCATTTTATGATGTCTACATCATTTTTAGATGTCTATACCACTTTTTGATGTCTGTTATTTTTTGATGCCTGTGCCATATTTTTATGCCTGTGATATTTTTGATGCCTGTGTCATTTTTATTGCCTGTCATTTTCTTGTGTCTGTATTATTTTTAATGTCCTTGTCATTTTTGATGTTACATCATTTTTTGTTGCCTATGTCATTTATTTATATCTGCATCATTTTTTTTATTTTTTATTTTTTTATTTTAGTCTTTGGTAACTGGGTTAGACCCACTAGGCACATGTGCCTATTTTCAGGGGTGATCTGGGAGCACTGGGCAGTTAAGTAACTTGCTCAGAGTCACACTGTACGCAAGTGGAGGTTGTGAGAATTAAACCCAAGTCTGGTCTGCTGGATGTACCAAGCTTGTTCACAGCTCATTACTCTAACTTCTAGGCTATACTGCCATTTTTTGTTGCCTGTGTCACTTTTTGGTGCCTGTGTTATTTTTGATGCCCGTGTCATTTTTTGATGCCCAAGTCAGTTTTTGATGCCTGTCTTTTTTTGATACATGCACCATTTTTGATGCATGCACCATTTTTTGTTGCCTGTGTCATTGTTTAGTGCCTGTGTTATTTTTGATGCCCTTGTCATTTTTGATACCAAAGTCAGTTTTTGATGTGGCATTTTTTGAAGCATGTGGCATTTTTTATGTCTGTCATTTTTAATGCCTGTCATTGTTTGATGATTGCATCATATTTTGATGCCTGTACCATTTTTGATGCATGCATAATTTTTTATTGCCTGTCATTTTTTTGTTGCCCATGTCATTTTTTATGCTTGTCATTTTTGTATGCCTTTTTTAGTTTTTTATGCCAATATCATCTTTTGATGCTTGTCTCATTTTTTTGATGCTTACATCATTTTTTATGTCTGTGCTATTTTGATGCCTGTGTCAATTTTTGATGTCTGTGTTAGTTTTTGATGTTTGTGTCATTTTTGATGCCTGTGTCAGTTTTTGATGTCTGTGTTAGTTTTTGATGCCTGTATTTTTTTAATCCCATGTCATTTATTGATGCCAGTGGTATTTTGGATGCCTGTGTAATTTTTTGATGCCTGTGTCATTTTTTCAACTCTATTTATCCACCACTGTGGCAGGATGCCTGCATGTCAGCCCACCCTACTGAATTCTGAGGTTGTTTAGGAACTTGTGGGGTATGCATGTCCTGGCAGATCCCCAGAGCTGGCCCGGAGGCATAATCCTGTGGCGAACCCCAATTTTTCCTTTATTTTTTCTCTCCATTACCTAAGGCCCAAGAAGTAGTGACATGTGCATGTGGAGGGGTGCATGTGCACCACAGCTCCAGTTAACAGCCCCTTCTGCCCTCCCCTGGCCTAGCACTAGTACTCTTTGGGTGTGGCACAGCCACCCACTCTCCACCAGGGGGTAGCCAAGCTCTGAGGAGATCCTAGCCACCCTTTTGAGGTGGAAGGCTGCCAGCCAGCAGCTGATCAACATTCTCACCCTTCCCCCACTGACCTCTGATGACCCAGGATCACCAGCATGGTGTGAGGTGTGGTGTCTAGCACCTCAACCCTCAGTGCCACTGGGCCAGCTGATGTCTGTGTCATTTTTTATGCCTATTATTGTTGTTGCCCATGTTATTTTTGATGCTTGTATGATTTGTTATGCCTGTGTCATTTTTTGATGCTTGTGTCATTTTTATGCCTGTGTCATTTTTTTGATGTCTGTGTCAGTTTTTGGTGCCTGCCTAATTTTTGATGCCTGTGTCATTGTTTGATGATCATGCCATTTTTTGATACCTGCGTCATTTTCTGACACATGCATCATTCTTTGATGCCTATCATTTTTTGATGCCTGTGTCATTTTTTGATGCCGATGTCATTTTTGATGCCTGCATCATCTTTTGATACCTGTCATATTTTGATGCCTGTGATATTTTTGTTGCCTGTGTCATTTTTTGATATCTGCGTCATTTTTGTTGCCTGTGTTATTCTTTGATACCTGTATTATTTTTGATTCCCTGCCATTTTGTGATGCCTGCATCATGTTTTAATGCCCTTGTCATTTTGATGCCTGAGTCATTTTTGATGCATGCAAGACAGGAACCAGAGCAGAAAGCCAAGGAGAAGGGTTAATTATTGGAGTGAGCCTTTTGGAAGAAGTTGAAACCTGCTGCTGAGAAATAGACCATTTCTAGAGCAGAGAATCCAGAGGTAGAGGATCAGCCTAGCCTGCTGGGCCAAAAACAGTGAGTGAAATGTACTGCTAATAACAGCCTATGAATAAGGCTAAAAGGGAAAACTGTTTGTGTTTGATTTGAGACTGTGCATTCAAAACTGCTGGCCCACAAAACATTTATGTTTTGTTTGAGGCTGTATATTGAACAAACTGCTGGCCCACATAGGTGGTTCAAAGATTCCTTTTGTCAAGTCAGCCTGAAAGAACTGTTTTGTGTTAACCTTTATGTTACCTGACCAGGCTGGAGAAGTTGAACTGCCTGTGCTTTTCTGGAGAAATAACTTACATTTGGAGCAATAAAAGTACATGTTCTTCTGTGAACTTTAAACCCAGCCTGTTGCCTCTCCGTCTACCATAGGCCAGCTTGTCACAGTGTCATTTTTTGATGACTGCATCATTTTTTGATGCACGTACCATTTTTGATGCATGCATCTTTTTTTGTTGCCCGAGTCATTTTTTTGATGCCTATGTTATTTGTGATGCCCTTGTCATTTTTTGATGCCTGAGTTATTTTTTGATGCATGCATCATTTTTTGATGTCTGTAGCATTTTGATGCATGCATCATTTTTTATGCCTGTCTCATTTTTTGATGTCTGTATCATTTTTGTTGCCTGTCATTTTTGATGTCTGCATCATTTTTGGGTTACCATGTCATTTTTTATGCCTGTGTCATTTTTTGACACCCATGTCATTTTTTGATGACTGTGTCAGTTTTCTATGCATCATGTTTGATGCCTGTATCATTTTTTATGCTTTTGTTATTTTTTTGTCAGGAAGGTAATGCCAGATGAATCTAATAGATTTATTTGACTGGTGGACCAAAGTATTAGATCAGGGAGAGGCTGTGGATATGACCTACCTAGACTTTAGCAAGGCACAGTCCCACACAAAAGATTAATTTACAAGTTGGCCAGCCTGGGAGTGGGTCCTAAGATGGTAGCCTGGGTAAAGAATTAGCTGGAGAACAGGACACAGACGGTAATAGTAAATGAAGTCCACTGTGAGGAAAGGGCGGTTACTAATGGGGTACCGCAGGGTTCAGTACTAGGACCGGTCCTCTTTAATGTCTTTATAAGCAACATTGCAGAGGGACTGGAAGGAAAAGTATGTTTCTTTGCAGATGACACAAAGATCTGCAATTGAGCTAATGCACAAGGTGGGGTGGAATGGATGAGAAGGGACTTGGCAAGGTTGGAGGAATGGTCAAATGCATGGCAGCTTAGATTCAATGCTAAGAAGTACAAAGTAATGCACCTGGGAAACAAAAAACCAGAGGAAGAGTACACAATGGGGGTGAGATACTAACAGCAAAAATGGAAAGGGACCTGGGGGTAGTCATATCAGATTATCTAAAGGTGAGCAAGCAATGTGAGAGGGCAGTAAGGATGGATGAGGGATACTGGGATGCACAGGGAGAGGCATCACCAGTAGAAAACAAGAAGTTGTCATTCCTCTGTACAGACAGCTGGTGATACCCCATCTGGAGTACTGCGTGCAGTTCTGGAGACCCAGTCTCCACAAAGACACAGACAGGATGGAGGCAGTCCAGAGGAGGGCAACTAAAATGGTGCAGGGTCTGCAAGAGAAGACATATCAAGAGAGACTTAAGGAGCTTAATATGTATAGCCTCGAGGAGAGGAGGGAGAAGGGGGAAATGATAGAAACTTTCAAGTACCTCAAAAGAATCAACAAAGTCCAAGAGGGTAGCATCTTTCAGAAAAAGGGGGGTGCAAGAACAAGGGGGTACAATTTGAAGCTAGAGGGGGGACGGCTCAGACGTAATGTGAGGAAGTATTTTTTTTCACTTTAACTTTTTATTGAAACTGGATACATATAAAGGAACATAAACATAAACAGTGAATAATTAGGAAGTATTTTTTCATGGTGAGGGTTGTGGATGCATGGAACAGCCTTCCTGAGGAGGTTGTGATGTCAAAAACAGTGGTGGAATTCAAGAATGCATGGGACAGGCATAAGGCAATTCTAGGGGGTGGAGGTAGGAAGAAGTAGGCTGTTGATTGGCTGGGATCTGTAGCTTATCCATTAGGTAAGGAAGTGGCAGACTGGGTGGGCCAAGCGGTCCTTATCTGCCATCAGATTCTATGTTCTATGTTTCTATGTATATTTTTTATTAACATTTTTATAGAAGACTGCAAATCATATTTCATTCTGGTTATACAGTCTGAGTAGTGTGAATTCTTATTTCTTGTATCCTTACAGTTACAGGAGGTATGGGAATATAGTTTCATAAATAGAGGGCGCTCTCTCCTTACACAGACTATGGAGAGGGTTATATCCAATCATGATGAAAACCAGTAGTGCAACATTTTGCTTTCCCCAGATTACTCCTTTTGCCATACCACTTTACCAGCTGGAGGTGACCTCATTCTCAGGTGTGGGCAATGGGGGGGGAGGCCACATGGTCTCACTTGTCCACAAAAGTGGCCCAAGCTCCAATTCTCTCCTCGGGTCTCTGGTATAGGTAAACTACTGGTCAGCCCCCTACTAATGAGGGGCTCAGGCTCAGCAGGAGAGCAACCTCAATTGCCCCATACCCCCCACCACACACATGTCACTCCTGTACCTAGGGCACAAACTTAGGATCTTTCAACATCACATACATAATCCACCTGTTCCATCTGTAGGAGCACAGATATTGTTTAGTTTTGTTTATTTTTTTTTTTACCAGGAGAGATACACTAAGCTAAAAGCTTGTTTACAGGTGCAACCTGGGAGCACAAGTAAGTTAAGTGACTTGCTCAGGGTCACACAGTATGCAAGTGGGGGCTGTGGGATTCAAACCCAGGTCTCCAGGTTTGCAACTCAGAGCCTTAAATCACTGTACTATACTGCATCCTTCACCATTTAGTGTATGTGTAATCCTTTCCATCCTGCATATTTGTATGACTATGGAATGCCATTCTCCCACAGTGGGGACCCTTTCAGCAAACCACGCCCTGGTGATCACCTTCTTGGCTGCCAACAACAAAATGCCCATCAAATAGCAGGCATGTTTGTCTCAGAGGCCTCCAGGGAGGATGCAGAATAGAAACACTTCTGCTGTTAAGGGTGACTGACCCAGAGAATATTTCTTCAAGTTCTATCTGTATATCTCTAATAAAGGGGGCAAGCTTAGGGCATGTCCAGAAAATGTGTGAATTATGTGCCCTGTTGTCACCACACTGCCTCCAGCACTGTACTATATTGGGTACATGGAAGTGGCCAGTTATCTTTGGAGTGCAGAAAAACCTAATTTGATGTTTCCATGAGAACTGATGCCATTGGTGTTAGCTAGTAATTTTGGAGATCGTTCTACAGAATAGGAGCCACTGATGAAGAGAGATCTGCGTACCTAGCTCTTCATTCCACTTTAGGAGGATATATTCAGTGGAGTCCCCCTGTGAATTAAGCAATGCTCCATACAAGACTGAGACCAGGTGCTCTCAGTTCTTAGAATGCAATATTGAGATAATGGTAGAGCTAATAGGAGGGTATGTGTGCGGGTGGTACGCTCCCAAGGGCAGGTTGTGGTAGTAATGCCAAATTTGTAGAAATTGATAAAAATCATTTTGTCCTAAATGGAACTCCTGCTTGAGCTGCTTAAATGATTTGAAAAACTCTCCCATCATCTGTTGGAACAAGTAAATCAATGTTGAATACTCCCAGAGGTGGAAAACAGGGTCTGTGTGGGCTGGTACAAAGTGCTTCAAGAGTGCTATGGGGCAAATTAGGCCTAGATAAGGGGTCAGATGCAATGTCTTACATATGTCAAGCCACACTTAGGTCCGGTGATGGAACCAAAGATACGGGGCTTGAGTTAGTCTTAGATTGTGGTCTAGGTGGTACAGGGCAGCACTTAGCTCTGCTATGGGATATATTATGTGTTCAGTCTCCCACCATCTGGCACTTGTCACATGCAGATGTCTATGTAGTATAAATACAAGGTGGGAGGCCCAGAAGCACAGTTTCAGATTGGGTAGAGCCAAGTCACCCTTCTCATTTGGGAGAAACAGAGCATCCAGTTTTATTCTGGGGCAATGCCCTGCCCAGATGAATCTGAATTTAGCTTTGTTCCACTCCTTGAATACTTTATGTGTCAAAAATAGGGGAATGTTCTGACATAAGTTTAACACCCAGGGGAGAGTAACCATTCTGACCACCTCTACTCTCTGTGCCAAAGTTAAGGGCAATAAACTCCACTTAAGGAAATGCTGCTGCATTTGAGTAAAGAGAAGGAGGTACTGTTCTTAAAGGCAGAGGAAGGGTCTCTGGAAAGATACACTCCAAGGTATTTCATTTGATCTAACTCCCATCTAAAGGGGAACTGCTTTCGGAGGTCATCTGAGGGTTGAAAATGGAAGGTAAGGGACTCTGTCTTGGATGCGCTTAGTTTATACCCTGAGACAACTCCAGATTTTTCTATAATTTGCAGTACCACTGGCAATGAGGTGGGGAGGTAGCTAAATACAAGAGGACGTCATCCACATATAGAGTTATGCAATGGTCCATCCATCCAACCGCAATGCCTGCTGTGGTAGTTGATTCTCTAATTGCCTACACTACAGGCTCAATGTAAATGGCAAATAACAGCGGGGACAATGGGCAACCCTGCCAAGAGCCTCTATTCAGGGGGAAAAATCTGAGTGGTGTCCAGAGACTTTTACACAGGCCTGGGGAGCTGAATATATGTTTTGGAGTGCTGCAGTAAGTTGCTTAGGGAAGCCCATCTTGTCTAGCATGGCATATAAGAATGCCCAGGACACTCTGTCAAAGGCCTTCTCAGCATCTAAGCTGAGAAGGACTGCAGGTGAGCCACCAGTCTGCATAGCCTGGATCAGGTGCAGGGTGTGACGGACAGTGTTGGAGGTTGAGCACCTCCTAACAAAATCTGTCTGGTTCAGACCTATCAGGGAAGGAAGGGGAAGGAAGGATCTTACCCAGCCTGTGCGCCAGGATCAACATTAAGTATTTAATGCTGAGACAGGCCTATACAACTCACACTGCAAATAGCTTTTCCAGGGTTTCAGTATGATGGCTATGATTGCATACGACCATTATGGGGGAGGGGGGTCACCAGTGAAAACTTCATTAAAGACGTTCTGCAATATTGGGAGAACCTGTTCCCTAGTGGCCTTATAGAATTCCGCTCCATAACCATCTGAGCCTGTGGATTTCTGATTTTTTGGCCCAGTGACTGCTTTCACCACCTAACTTGCCATTATTGGGTCCAAGAGCTACTGCTGTTACTCCTCAGTAAGTGTAGGTAGGGCTATATTTGTTAAGAATTTGATAATTTTAGAAGGGTTCGGGTCTTTCTCTGGGGTAGCTCTGCTCTCAAAAACTTCCTTGCACCTAGCTGTTCTTGCTATGACCCTTCCTAAGTCCCCCCCAAGCCCTGACAAACCCTACCCCTCTTCAGCACCCATACAATGCCACTGCTGCAGCTTCACCTCCTACACACCTAAAAACCAGCATTCCTTCCCTTACCCCCAATTCCCTTCCTTCTGACCTTCTATTGTTCTCTTACTGTGATTTCTCAATCATCCAAAGTTGTACCAAGGGCCTGTCCCTACCCTATCCTTACATCATTAACCCAACTCTTCCCTCCACTTCTCCACATCCTGAAGGGCTGGGATTCAGCCTCTCTTCTCTCTCACCTTCACCCTCTCTTTCTTCCAAAGCCTATTCCCCCTTGCTGTCTACAACCTGCTTCCCTCCTATTGTACTCTACCACTTGCTGCCACAGCCTGCTCCCTTCCTGTTGTGCTTGACCCCTGCCTTGTGCAGGCTGGGTCCTCAGCATACTGGAGGGGTCAGGCCCCAGCAGACCTTTCTCCTCCTACCTCTTTCTTCACCTCCTCCTTCCATCCCACCCCCCGCCTCTCTGCCTATTGACATATCTACCTCTCACCTTCCCTTCTCCCCCATTCGTAGCCCTAGTGATGGCTGACCCCTAGTCTCTACTGCACTTGTAGTTAATGTGCACTTCTGTTATACCTTAGCCAACCTGTTCTGCCTGTGTTTACTCCTCACTAACTTCCCTAGATCAAACTACAATAATTCTATTCTGCCATTTTCTAGCTACACTGCTATGTGTCATTTAGTGTATGCCTAAATGTTATTTTGTGTTGTTGTATCTATCTAGTCAAAAGTGTTGGCATAGTACATATCTAGTTCAAAACTGTTAGCATCCCACTATTTCATTACTCTTGTACAGTCTGCTCAAATTTTTTTAATGTAATCTACTGTAAATTGATATTGTGTACCAAATCTCTGTAAACTATCCTTATGTTCCCCTACCCCCCAGGTCACACCGGGAGATGAGCAACTTGTTGCTCAGCATGCCTTCCTGATATAACATTTCAATAAATAAATAAATAAAATATAGTGTCTGATAGAATGCAGTAAAGGCTGCAGCTATCTTGTGAAGGCGGGTGTGGTGTGTTCCTGTTACTGGGTATGTTATGGAGGGTATCATAGAGGTCTGTTTTTGTTTACGGAGCCTATAATCCAGCAATCTGGATGCCCTAGGGGTCTACCTCATAATAGCGTTGCCTCAGAAAAGTCAAGGCTATGGCTATTTCCATCTGTTGGAGTCTGAGGGCATCTAACTCTGCTTTAACTGAATTAAGTTGAGGTAGGATGCAGGTATCCCTTTGCTGCTGGGCAATTTGCAAGAAATGTAGGGTGTCCTGTAGGTGGTGCTGTTTCTCTTATCGCACTTTGGATTGGGCCGAGGTGTACTTAATGAGGTGGCCACAGAGAACTGCCTTCAGGGTGTCCCATAGGAGGGAATGGGAGATTTCTGAGCTAGCATTATCTCTAATGATATCCTTTATGGTGTCCGCCAGAAATTCTTTCACTTGTTCCCCTTTTAGGTAGCATGGATTAAATCTTCACTGGGTGTTTTGTTGCTCTAATTCAAAGTCCCACTGGTTGATCACCAGAGTATGGTCTGATATGGCTATATCCCCCAGTATGCACGCGCAGAGGGAAGTCAAATGCTCCCTCTGTGTATAGCACAGCTCAATCCTGGAGTACGTGCCATGTACCACTGAGAAATTGGTATAACCATGTGCTCTAGGATGTAGGAAGCGCCATGTGACCTCCCATCCCACTTCTTGGGAGAACTGCTTAAACAGCTTGTGTGATGGAAGTTGTCTGGAGGTAGCCATCCTAGTAGAGTCTAAGCTTGGGTTGGGGGTTATGTTGAAAACCCCCATGAGTAGGAGTTGCCCCCTAGTCATGGTTATAACCTTGTCGAGGAGCTTCTTAATAGTAGGGGAGTTTGCCCTAGGTGGAAGGTATAAATTTGCTAAGGTTACCTCCTTGCCACTAAGGAGGCCTTGTATGATTATCAACCACCCCTCTGGGTCAGCCCACTGTCCCTGCTGTATGAATGTAGTATGACTGGGAACCAGGATGGCCACACCTCTCCTCCTAGCTCCCTCAAATGAGGAGTAAAACACAGAGGAAAACCCTAACTTGTTTAGCGTTTCGTGTTCTAGCCTTGATAAATGGAGTTCTTGGATGAATACCAAGTCTAAGCCTGTCTTTCTGAGGTGCGACAGGACTCTAGTACGCTTAATGGGTCTGGAGAGGCCATTCACATTAAATGAATACAATTGCAAGTTCTTTCTAGCCATGTTGGTTCTTAAACTTTCCAGTAGATGTAGCACTCCACCACCCCTCTTCCCAGTCCACCACCTCTCAAATAAGACTGCCTGGAATACACACTGTGATTTGCTTCCTCTACTATAACCATATACACTAAACTTAACATCTGAAACTGTACATTGAATTTTGTGTAACAGCTTTAACTTAATAAACTAACAATAATAAACTTTATTTATGAGCACAGTATCTAAAACCAAAACACTGTACAAGGCTTTAAAACAGTTAAAACAGATAAAACAGCAACTAACCTATTCCATATTAAACTATAAAACAAATGAGACAGGATGTTATATGGAGTCACCGAATGTACAAAGAGAACAAACTTCTCAAAACCACTGGCATGTGGGTGGGTTAACCCCTCCCTCCCTGCTCTGGTAACCAAAATGGGTACTTCCATAGGTTCGACTCCAAACTTGGAGTGAACAATCAAGGTAACAACCAAGATTGTTAGGGCCTCCATTTAGGGGCCTGATGATATTTCTACTTTGGGGAAGGCGATTAGGGAAGTGACGCACCCCCACCCCATCCCATCAGGACCAGAAGTATCTTGAAACAGAGGAATGCATTACAGCAGGGTGATTTTGAGGCTAGGAGTCTGCTGGCTCGCATAAGGAAGGGCTCCTTACAGCAGGAACTCTAGCCTCTGATGAGACCTAAAGTCAGGGGAGCCCTGAGTGGGTCAAGCTAAGCAGCTGCAGGGATATTAGTGTGAAGTAAATCATGTTGGGTATCTGGAGATGTTGCCTGCTGGCTGAGCAGGTGTATTGGCCAGGTATTACCTGGTTAGTCTTAGGGGATGCCTCCCCTAAAACACACCTAACCTGTCGACAGGGGTTTCCTGTGGGGGCACTCTGTACATCACCATTCAAGGAGGTGGGGGAAGGGGATTAACCCACCCCCAGAAAATGCACCCTGGGAAGCAAAGATCCAGCCAGGCCCAATGTGCTGAGACGGGGCCCCCCAGCCCTTCAGGCAAGGGTGCTGTCCCTACCCAGGAGCCTAGAGTGTCACTCAAACCATCATGTGAACTAACAGTCATGCCACAACTAGTGGAACTGTGACAGAATCCTGCCACAGTTCACTGAAAAACCAGTCCTTAATCATTTAGCTTGAATGAAACAAAGCTAGTGAGAAATACACACATTTTAGAAAAGGTTATGGCTGTATACAAAATAATTTTCTCAGACCAGACAGTAATTTATGTCCTTTTTCATCAGAGATATGATTCCTGAACCTATGATTACCCTGTTTTCCACTGGTCCAAAGGACAAGTCAAAATGAATTTTTAGTGGTTCAGAACAAACTTCACAGGTCATGGACCCAGGGCCAGTAGAATTTCCACCCCCTGATTTCTGTGCTGGCTCAGGGATGAGGTACATAAAGTTGCTAAAGAACATATGAGGACCCAGGGTGCCTGTTGTCCCTATTGATACCAGATTTGGTTTCAGTTGGGGGAATATTTCCTGTGATGCCACTAGCTTCAAATGAATGAGGCCACTCTAGACCATTTGTAAAAATATCTCAGCAATAATTCTGAAAACCTGGGGCTGGATTTTCAGAGCCCCTGAAATTCCTGCTGCTTCATGACAAAACTGGTGCAAGTGTGTTGCCACTTGCGGAGCTGCAGTTTTCCCCGCAGTCACAATATTCTTAAAGCGGGAGCTGGTTTACAATCCACTCCCTGATTTACGGCAGCCTGTGGCTGTTTTTTGCCACATCTGTTCCAAAATGGTATACCTAGTGGAACCAGGCGTACCATCCCCACAGCGGCATGGACTGAAAATTCAGAAGTCCGCAGGTGCAGATATTTCAGTCTGCACTGGCTACTGCAGAGTGGGGCTTAGTCCCAGAGGGCTGAAAATCCAGTCCATTTTGTTTTTGAGGGACCAGGGGGGATTGTCAGCTCCTGGGATAAGTTACTGCAAGTACCTATGCAACCAGCAGGGCTGCAATTTATACATAGAGGAGCACTGAGCTACTCAAGCAAAGCTGGTCACAAACCTGAGGTTTTCTGAAAGAAAAGGGATTACCTGAAATGAGAAAAGAGATAAAATATAGAATATAAGATATACTGTAGCCATGCACGAAAGCCAGACAACACTGGCCTGAGGGGCATGCCCTGCAGTATAATGGTAGCTCTGCTATTCATGCGGTTGGTGAATCAGGTTTGGATATCAGTCTGAGTTGTCAGAGGTCTACCTGGGGTGGGACAAGGGGGATTGAAGGTTTTAGAGAATGTCCTCCTTCTAGGGGAGGCTGTGTCACAGATTCCGCTGTAATACTGCCATCTGGGTGACCACATGTAGTGGCACAAGATAGAGCTGTACATTGGGAGAGAATGCTGATTGCCTCTGGTAGGGTGCTGCCATGCATCTACATGGCACACATCACTGAGCCCTGCCCTAAGTGTCCCAGGTGGACAGGGAAAACACTGGATACAACCCACAGGCAAGCAGGATGAAACTGAGGGCACTCTTGGCCCCAGCTTCCTCAAACCTCCCAGAACAGAGTCATTTGGAGGAGATTCTAGCTAGCTCTCCACTGTTGCTCCCTGGTGGGGGAAGTCTCGGTAACAGTAGGCTGTGGTAAGTGGCAGAGAAGGCACAGGTAGGACTGGGAGGTCAGCAGCTTTAATAGATGGGGACCAATGTGGATACAGCAAGTACGAACAGAATGTAAAACAAGCATTGATCAATGGCAAATGTTCGCTTGCTTGTATTTGCTGTGCACTTGTTGGGCATAGACAGTAATGCAGTCAAAATGAACAAGTTAATAACACGAGTTATAATAGTAACATTGTGATTATTGGAAAAAGGAAGAGGTTCACACGATTGTGACTTGTGTGCCTTGTGATTGGCAAGGACTTCAAATGGAAAAGGAAAAAAAAGACAAAGAGTGGGGGAAGGGGGTGCGCTGCTGAGCGGCTGAGAGGGAGGAAGCAGCAAACTCTTGAAGCTCCCTGAGAAGAATTTAAAAAAACTATTAAAACTAAAACTTATTCTTTTCTAAAATACCAGAAACTGCTCTAGAGTGCTTGGACTACCTGTAATTGACAAGATGGGCAAAACTAAAGGGCCTGGGACTCCAGCTGGCAACTTTTTTGCTCCTAAAAAGCAGGACAAGGAGGAGAGGCCTGATCAGCGTGGAGAAGCAGGGGACTCGACTGACAAGATACCGGAGGAGGTCTCACTAGCTTCCATACTTTCCACACTCCATCAGCTTGTGAAAACAGTGCTGGACTAGATAACAAGTTCGATACTCTCACTCCGAGAGTCTCTACTCTGGAAACCAAAATGGAGCAATGTGAAGCTATTGTTCAACGCTCTGAATCTTCCCTCCAAAAATTGACAGATGCCACTACTAAATTAATAAACAAAAACTCACACCTTTGTCAAAGGCTGGAGACAGTAGAGAACCAGGCAAGAGAGTGCAATTTATGAGTTATCGGACTGTCAGAGAATGCTGAAGGGGAGGACAGCCTGATCTTTGCCAGAATGTTTTGCCGGCCATACTGGGGCTTGGTGAAGTTGAACCTACTCTATCCCTGGAAAAGGCTTATAGAATTACCCCTAGAAGAGCTGCAGTGGACTCATCTACTCCAAGAACCTTCCTAATAGTGTGCACAGGAATTGGGGACAGAGATCGGCTCTTGCAATTGCCCGGTGCCGTAGGGTCCTGAAATATGGCGAAGACGAAGTCATGCTGTTTCTGGACCTCTTGTTCAGCACCCGCCAACGTCACAAGGCCTTTCAATGGGCTGCGGAGCCAGCTGCATCAGCTTAAAGTGCAGCACCAACTACTTCTCCTGGCTAAACTCCAATTAATGTGGAATGGGCAACAGTATTTATTCAATGAACCGCAGGACACTGGCAAGATAGTCCAGAAAATTGAATTGGAGCTGGAGGGGGTAGAAGAAGAGAAAGGAACCTCATCTGATGGTGACTGATCATCTAGGGTATCCGGGTAAAGTAGACTCATGCTGTGGGGACTGGGCCTGTGGTAGTTAATGGCTCGTCTCTGGAACTGAGAGTATCGTGTATAGACTGTTTATTTTGGACTTTAATCTAGATCCCGCTTTGTAATAAATGCAACTGTTAAGCTCATTTTGATTCGTTTTACTACCTAACATGACGCCACTGGTCTTCACTCCCCTGGGGAAAATATATGTGGGGCCATTATTACAGCAGGTTAAGTTCAGTTCCAGTTGCATTTGGAATACATCATAAGAAAATGAGGGAGTTGTTATATCTACAGTAGTTCTTCTATTGCTGTTCTTTTCATGTTGGGAGTAAGAGGGGCCACTTGAGGGTTAAAACAAATATTCTACTTAACTCCTGTTCAATGCTGCTGGTGCTTTATAATGACTTGGGATATGTCTGGTAAAGGGGAAATGAATATTTAATTTCTCTGGGAGTTTTGGGTATAAGATTGGAATATATATATATATATAAGTAGACTATATTGAGGGAATCAGTAAGACTTTATAGTCACTTTGGTAATAGGGAAAACCTATTTGCTCGATCTGTTAAGATTCCCTGTTGGTCTTCCTAGCTGCATGTGTTGGGTGTAATTATTCAGTATATATTTTCATTTTGGAATTCCCCCCATGTTGTACCACAAAGAGGGTGTCGTACACAAGATCTTCATTAGAATATATTGTCTGTACTGTAAACTTTTATGCTATCCTCCTATGTACAATTTTGCTTTGTAAGTTTTACTTGCAAAATCAATAAATAAACAATAAAAAAAAGACAAAGAGTGGGTGGAATTAGGCAGGTGATTCAGTATTCTAGAGCTGTAATAGATGAAGAAGAGACACATCACCAAAAGCTCTTTCACAATTCAGACTGATTCCAAATTATTCACATGCTTTACAAGCAAATATGTTCACATGATTCCTGGAGTATATGGGGCTGAGCCTTGTTTAATGTGTTGTAAGGAACGAAATGCTTTAATTGTACTGTTCAAAACACAGGTAAGCAGCTGGCCCAGTGGCGCTGAGGGTTGAGGCGCTGGATGCCACATCTCGCGCCACGCTGGTGGCCCATATTTGGGAATGAGCCCGGGCCACGGGGGGTCAGCAGGGGAGAGAGAGAGGGTCCTGCATTCGGAGGACTGCTCTCCTCTCTCGGGGGTGATCCAGGCTCATGCCCGGCACCGCAGCAGCCCCGGTGGTAACCGGAGGCACTGCAATGCGCAGGACTTGCTAGAGGGGAGGCGGAGCTGTGGCGGGCATGACTGGCACCATTGCACGACCAAGCTCTGCCGGTGGGGGGGGTGGAGGGGAGGGAGCAATGCAGCCAAGAAAATCCCTGCTCCCAGAGATAGGTGACAGCACTGCCCCCTCGACCACACTCCACCAGCTGGACCCACCCAGCTCCTGGGCCAAGCCCAGCCCAGCCTGAATTGCAAGATAGAGTGCCCTGGGTGGATAGGGCGGCCCCACCTTGGGAGGGTTCAGAGCTGAGGGGATAGCTGGACTGGTGCCAGGAAACTGGGGGTGGGGGTTTCAGACTCGGAGACAGAGCCAAGGGTGTGCAGATGCCCGAGAGAGTTCTCCGGGGTTCAAGTGAAGCCAGAAAAAAGAATGTAAAAAAAAAAAAAAAAAAAAAAAAAAATAAAAACAGAAAAGGAAAACAGAGCAACACAGATCCTTACCTAAAGTGATCAATAAGTGAAGGAATACATTAGAACATCTGTTTTACTTGCTTTTTACACATACCAGAATACATTAAATCCATGAGTTGCAGGCACTGCATCATGGGTATGCAGATGATATGGGTTGTGCAACATTTCTGCGATTCCCTGAGAAACAAACTTCTAAACAGTAGCACATATGGATTTCTGGAATGAAAAGAAGCGCAGACTGGGTGGGGCAAGCAGTTCTCTTATGCTGACAAATTCTATGTTTCTGAGAAGTAAGATTTCAGGCAGGAATTAAGAGTTGCTCAAGAAAACCCTCTACCTTGTATTTTCTGGCCTTGTGACTGGGCAAGGACCACAAAGGGGAAAAGAAGGAGAAAGGCACAGAGTGGGTAGAATTAGGAAGGAGAGTCAGTATTCTGGAGCTCTGATAGGTGGAGGAAGGGCGCAACCCCAAAAGCTCTCTCACAGTTCAGACTGATGCCAGTATTCATTTATATGAAATTACTCCAACTGGCATAACCCCATGGGATGCAGCATCTCGAGTTCATGGGGGTCCCAGGGAGGTTAGCAGAAGCCATCAGGTTAACACAGTACAGCAGGAATAGTTACATACTGACAATGAGATACACAGGTAAGACAGACTCCAATGGTAAGTATAACGCATGCCTGTTCATACTTTGCTTTTCAACAAAAAAAAACCAAAAACACACTGACCTGAAAACCACTGTGGAAGTGACAAAGCATTTGAATAAAAGATATTTATGCAAATGTCATATAGCATCATCATGCCACTGAAGTCATATAAAGTTAGAAATGGATTTAGAAGGCTGTGGTCTCCATGACCTAGTTGCAGAATTGTAAAAAACACCTCAGGCACACATCTCTACCAGCTTCAGGTCTCCTCTGGACATGCAACCCCAGGCGTGTCCAGGCTAGATCTGCCTCACTGAAATGCACTGTATTGGCACACTTGTGGCTTTGAAGTCAGTGTTGCCAAACAGCATGTCCAGTTTCGACTGGGACAGCCCAGGTTTAGTAGACTGTATCCCAGTCATGGAAAGAAAAACTAAACAAAGAAAGCACAGTGCCCTGATCTTAAAGAGACAGTGTGATGCCTCAGGAAAAAAAAAAAAAAATAAACATTGAAAAACATAAGCATTGTATAGTGGACTTGTTCCAACAGCACACAGAGGCAGGCGGGCATAATTGGCAGGCAACTGTGCATGAAGTAACTCGGTAAACTTTCTAATCTCCATGTATAGGTTTAGTTTTACAGACTGCCAATGTTCAGTTCCAACACAGTTACAGGTTGCAGTGGCAGATACATTCTCACACGATATTTGAGTGCAGTAGTTCTGGCACTGTTCCCTGAACTCAGAGTAACCTGGAGCAGGTCAAAACACTGGACTTGTGGCCGCACCAGCTAAAGTTTCAATGTCACTTCACGCCTTCATCAGAGCTCTTTTAGTTCTGGCACTAAGCACCTCCATAAGGAAGTGTATTGAAAGTAATTCTTTTCCAAGAGTGTGGAACTCCCTTCTCCCATTCAAATTGAAAATGTGTTTCTTAGAAGTTGCTTTGTCTATACGTCATACATTTTAGATTTTATCTTCTTCCTTTTCTGTATAACTGAACTTATTTGCATAAAAATCAGATCTTTGTCCCTTAGAGTTCTGCAGCTTATTCCCCACTCGAGGTCACGATCCTCTGCTTGTTATATTGTAGCTAGTTGCCATGGAAATGACTGTGATGTCACAAGCAAGGCATTATGACATCAAGTGGAGACTAAGCAACAGGAGCAGATCAGTACAAAGGGAATGCAGTTCTTGTTTTTATACAAATAACTTCAATAACAAAGGGATAGTGCAAAGCGGAATATAGTTAAAATGTGAAATATAACTTGAATTGTGTCAAAATATATATTTTTTTAAAAGCTCCCTGAAGTGAAAGCTGCTTTTTATTCAGCCTTGGATATCTCAGGGGATTCTGAAACAAAAAGATTTTTGTCCGCCCCTTGGCACAGTTGTGGGGCTACTGCTGCCGATGTCAGCAGTCCAGGTTTGGAAACCAGCCTGAGTTATTGGAGCAGGGGCTGTCTGGGAGAAGGAGGATTGATCATCCCGAGGGATGCTTTCTTTTTCTAATGAGAGAGTGCCACCATCCTTGCTGCAGTGCTGCCACCTGGGTGGCCACAAGTGGCAGTGCAGCTGAGGGCAGCGAGTAGAAAGCAGAAGACACTGGCTGGTGACTTGCAGTGTGCACGCACTAGTGTGTGTGCAAGCCCATTGGTCCTCTTCATAAGCCAATGTCTTCCAGGGATCAAAGGGGAAAAAAACATACCAAAACAAGGAAAATGTGGCCTCAGTGTTGGCTTTGTGGGAGCCCAGTATATCCGGGCCAGTATCTGCCACCTTATACGTCACCTGAATCCGGGCACACTCAGAACTACATCCCCCACCACATACCCCATCTGGGGATTAAACCAAGGCTTCATGAGGGCTGGCAGATGTGAAGCAGGTGGTGGCCGGGGTAGGGGTTAGAGGGTTCCTGTAGGGGCTGAAACCTGTGTAAAGGGGATAAAATAATTAATTATTAGTCCCATTTATGCTTATATTTCATATATTTTCTGCATTTAGAATTCCCTTTTTCTTCATAACTACACACGCTGATATCATCACAAAAGCATTCACACCCAAGATTTCACCTGCTCCAATTGCTTGACTAAACCAAACATCTCAGTCCTCTGTCTGTGGAATCCCAGTCTGTTGCTGCAGAAATGATCACAATGTCACAAGTAGACAAGCAGCCAAAGCTGAGGCAGCGGTATGGACATTAATTCTATTTTCATGACGATGTGCATTGAGTAACCACCCAGTCCCCTGGGGTTACCAGAATCCCCTCAGTATCAGTGCTAGGCAGGGAGAGGCAGCTGTTGACTAACTAGTTACATACACAGAAACATAGAAGTTGACAGCAGATAAAGACTGCAAGGCCCATCTAGTCTGCCCATTTTTTCTATCTTATGAATGTGCCATAGGCCTTTACTCTGTCAATGGCCTATCTATTCATACTCATCTGTATTGCTCCCTTATGCTTATCCCATGCCTGTTTGAAGCCCTGCAAGCCCTGCACTGTATTCATATCCACCACTTCCTGAGGTAGGCTGTTCCATGCATCCACCAACCTTTCTATGAACAAGAACTTCTTCACATTACCCCTTAATCAGCCTCTCTCTAATCTCATGTTGTGTCCTCTTGTCCTGCTATTTTTCTTATATTGAAACATGTTAGACTCTTTCACCTTGCTAATGCCCTTAGGATGTTTGAATGTTTTGATCATATCACCTCTCTCCCTCCTTTGCTGAAGGGTATACGTATTGAGTTCCGTTAATCTGTCCTCATATGTTTTCCTTGTGCAGTGGGCCTCCAGTACTGCATGCAGTACTCCAGATGGGGCCCTTACCATTGTCTTGTAAAGAGGGATTATTACTTCCCTCTTACAACTTGTGATACCCCTACTAATACACCCCAAAATCTCTCTAGCCTTACCTACTGCTTTAGTGATCTGCTTGGATGATTTCAGGTCATCTGTGATGATGATGACGCCCAAGTCTCTTTCTTCCCTTGTGATTGCTGGCAACTCCCTTCCCAACCTATAGGTAGCTTCAGGGTTTCTCTTCCCTATGTGCATGATCTTGTACTTCTTTGCATTAAACCCCAGTTGCCACTCTTCTGACCATTTTGCCAATTTGTCCAGATCTCTTCTCATTCTGATCACCCCATCTGGATCATCTACTCTGTTGCAGATCTTAATGTCATCTGTAAATGGGTTTTTCACCTGCTCACTCTTCTGTGTACTTGGCTTCAGCTGAGATGGAAGTGGTGAGCTCATTTGGAACTCTCGCAGCAGCATAAGCCTTGGCCAGCTGTGAGAAGGAAGTTAGAATGCTGAGACGGAGTCAGTGTGAGTCAGCAGAGTTTACCTGCACTTTGAAGTTGGAGGAATGAGAACTGCTCATCTGTGGGCTCTGAGTTGAGGGACCTGCATTCTCACCCGAGTCCTGGTATTCTCCAGTTTGCCAAGAGAAGTGGTGGAGATCTTTTCTACAGCAGGATCTCCTGATTTTCATCCCTGGAGGAGCGAAAAGGACTGCTAGTGGATGGATCCAAGGGGCAATCCACTTTTTGATCCAGGATGTTTGAAGCTGCCTGAAATGCCTAACAGTGTGCAGGATCTAACTTTTGCTAAAGGAAGCAAGTACCTGTGCTGTTGTGTTCTTTGGCTAAAAGGGAAGGCACAACTTTCTGTGAATTCAGAAGTGTGAGAATGTTTTAATTTAAAGTTGGCTGAAGTGTGTGCTGTCCAGAGGTATGACTATATTCACATTGTTCGGGACTTTAACTTTTCCACTACCAGTTTTAGCGATTTTGAATGCTGGATGCCAAGTTTCATTCAATAAGCATTTCCGAAGTGAGTTTCCAAATGTTTAAGATGTAACTCTGAAAGAATGGCTGAGTATGGATTTGGGAGCAAAGGGTGGGCAGAACCCCATCTGGAGTAAGTAGTTCAGGACTAACAGGTTCAGCAAGGGTGCCTGGTTACTTTAGACAAATGGCCAAATGTCTGAAGAGAAGTTTACCCCCTGGAGTGGGTTACAGTTTCTTCTCTGGTTATGAAGAAGGGTGCTAGTTCTTAGCAAAATGTGTTTTCAGTTGTGGTTAGTGCCACTGGAAGCAATGTTCTATGTCCTACGCTATGTGGGAATACCAGTCCAAGTTGTTCTATGTCCCACGCTATGTAGGAATACCAGTCCAAGCTGTTCTATGTCCTACGCTATGTGGGAATACAAGTCCAAGTGTCCTATTTCCTGCTGAAGTGGGACTACAAAGAGTTTTCTGTCAGATACAGTTGATTTGTTGTTCTGCAAGTTCTTAGTGCCACAATGTATAAACCTTGGGGGTTCACCCTTGCTTTAGAGAACATCTTTTGGAATGCAGTCACACTCTAGAACCCCAACTATGGTCTGGAGAATTACGTTATTGCTTCCTGTTTGGAGTTACTGGGTACCCCTCCAGAAGATGGGTCTAGCATAGCCTTAGCAAAAGTTCTCTCCCCAGGACCTGTTTTTTTGTAAATACCAAATAGGTCATTGCTTTTGTACACCCCCACCCTTTGATCTCTAGAAGAATGAGCCTGGTATACATTCCCAAAGCTAGGGGTGGTACAATTTTTTCTAAATGTTTCTGAATCTGTGCCCAGTATGAGTGCCAGTGTAGTTAACTGTGTAAAGTAATGGGGTGGGGGGAGAGGGGGGTTGTTATTGCTTTTATGAAAAAGGGAAAAGCCAAATATAGTGAGTATGTGACATATAGGCATAAATGGTTTGTATATGGATTTCTATACCTTCGTGAATCTTCTTTGCACCATAGTTCAAAGGCAAAAAAACCTGATGTACCATTGTAGTGACATCACTACTGTAGTACAACTTCTTATTCTAAAATATCGAATGCTGTCTTCATCACGCACAAAGCTATCACTTTCAAAAGGCCTGCCAGCCCTCATTAGACTCACTGTGGTTTCCTTTCCCCTTTTATTCACTCTGCTCCTTCCTTCCTTTCCTGCTCTTAAAGCTCTTCTCCATGAGTTCTCTAACTCCTATCATTGCTTCTGATTTGGGTTTACTTCTTACCTGTAATTTACCTAATTCTTTGTCCTTCAGTATGTCCCCACTTCCCAAGTTCAGACAGCCCCCCCCAGTTTCTTATTATGTTACATTGATATCTAATTAGTTGTTCTTTTGTTTAGTTCCACAATTTATTGCATGGAAACTTACATATTCTCACCCCAGGAGTCCTTTTGCATCAGTAACTATAGCAGTTAGCAGGCTAGGTGCAACTGCCCCAGAGGTATGCCTTTAAGATAATTAAGATAATGAGCTTAGGGCATTAGCCAATCAGAAAAGAGTAGGGGAGTGTGCTGAGTGAGAACAGCCTGAAGAGCTTCAGAATTTTTTCTCCCCTGACTGAGTAACACTGCCTCTGACTGGGTGCCTCTCAATTTTACTTGTTGACAGCTTTTTTGCTTTTTCCTGCTAAAGTTTTCCTCAGAAACTTTTTTATAGCATGCTGAGTGTATTTGTTTAGTTTTTTTGCGGTTCCCGGGAACTGCTATTTTTGGTCGGTTCTACGGTTCCACTGTGGTTCCCTCTGCTTTATTTGCCTTTTGTTTTAAACACATCTAAATGTTTTTGATGGTTCCTTTTGTATTTTAATTGCAGTTCCCCTTTTGTTGTTGGAACTAATGATTTTAATTTTTTTTTACCACTTTTTACGTCAGTAAACGCGGTTCTATACCCCGAGGGAACTGATTGTTTTTCCTTCATTCTGCAGTATATTTCAGGATTCTCTGTTGATTGGCATGTCAGAGATCCCAAAAGCAAAAAAGAAAATGGGACTTATAGGTTTTAACAATTGTGTCAACTGCCACAGAATGTTTGCTATAGCAGATCCTCATAGCTTGCACCTTAGGTGTTTAGATCCAGACCATACTTGCTCTCTTTGCACCAAATTTTGTAAGAAAACTTTGAGAAACAGAGCAACGAGACTTGAAAAAACTATGGCTGAGGAAAAATCAAAGGCTGTCAATGAGGGGCCATCAAAAAATAATAATAATGAAAATTCAAACAGGGTGCTGATGAAGCCTCCAAGTCCCAGCCAAGAAAAGCAGGTGCTGATGAGGTGCCTAAAAATAAAGCTTCCAAAGGAGCTGATGAAGTTGCTACAAAACCCAAAACTAGTAAGGGCACTGATGAAGTGTCTGGATTAAAAAGGAAGTATGATCAAGCCGCTGATGAGGTGGCTAAAAAGACTATTTGCAAGAACAAAAATGCTCCTGTTCCTCCTAGGAAAGCCAATAGTGAGACAACAGGCAGCGTAATGCATAAACAAAAAACTAAACATACACAACCACAGTCTGGCAGCCAACCTGAATTTTCTCAGGAGATACCATCTATGGAAGAAATGGTTAAAGCATGGCACGTCTTTCAGACTCTACAAAAAATGAGGTCTATGTTTTCTGGTACCTCCACTGGTAAGCACTCCTCCACAGTTCTCACTACAGACTGTGAGGGTGATGTAGAAGAGGAAGAACATTTTAATGATGCACCTGACATACATTCAGAGGGCCTAGAACATGATGTGTCCCTGGACTCTTACTTTGGAGCTTCCCCTGCTGACCAGGAGGATTCCTCCTCTATAATTATGTTTATTCAAAATATGCTGGACACCCTGGACCTCCCTACCCAGGAGTCTAACCAGAATGATGACGAGGACCAAGAGTATAGGGAGATGAAAGATCTTCCACCACCTAAGAGATTGGTCACATCTACTTATAATGCTTTCAGAAAAAATACCATGAAATTACTTCAAAACCCCACTTCTCTGTCAGGTGGCTGACAAACGTTCTGACAAAAAAAATACCAATTGTCTAAACATGACACTGAATTCCTATCTGTACATCCCAGCCATGAGAGTATTGTACAGCAGGCAGCATGTGAGAAAGCTGGAGTCTCTTTGTCCTCCCTACCTCCTGACAAGGACCCCAGAAACATTGATTTTATTGCAAAGAAGATGTACACTACAGCTTCTCTGCTTATCACACTTTCATCCTTCATGACTTTCACACCCAAGTATCAAAAAGCACTGTGGAATTCTGTCCTGGCTGTTGCCCGCAATGAGTCAGACACAATGATGCAGGAACTGACTGACACTGCAAAAATTGCCTTGGAAGCTACGAAATACCAATTCTACATGGCAGATGACAACAATGATACTGCCTCTAGAGCCATGGCCCATGCCATCTCCTGGAGGCATTTTGCCTGACTAAGAACTGCTAGCCTTACCCACTGACACCCAGTCTAAAGCCATGGATTTTCCCTGTGATCAAAACTTATTGTTTGAGTCCAGGACAACAGACTACATGAAAAAGGCTGATGAGTAGAAGGCTTCTTGGCAAAGTCATTCCTCTAAGCCTAAACCTGCTCTCCCTCAAAAATTCCACCCTAGGGGAAACAGGGTCAGAGATTACTTTCCCAGATCTTATGCTCCCTGTCCTCAGCCTGACTTTTCTCAGTACATAAGTTTTTACAGAGGGAGGGGCAGAAGGGGCCAAAAAAGAGCCACCTCTACCCAGCCAACAGTTTCCCAGCCTAAGCCCTGATGTGAGTGTCCAGGTCATCTCCCCTCTGCCAGTAGGTGGCAGACTCTCCCACTGTCTTCAAGCCTGGACCCTTACTACCACAGACAATAGGATCCTGGAGATTTATTTATTTAGTTTTTGTTTATCTGGTGTGTGCACTAGCCACAAAATGACTATATTCAGGCATGACTCAGGAAGAGTTACAACAATCAGAGTAAGACAGAAAACCATCTAAGCAGAGTTACAAGATATGTACAAGGCTTATCAGTAGATACATGCATAAATACAAAAATCGCAGTCACATTTATAACAAAGAGAAATATTTGCATGACAAAAATGGAGCTCCCAGCTGGTGCAGATTACAGTAGGCATGGTATGAAATAGGAGACAAAGTAGCAACAGAGAAATTATGGGGAAAAACAAGTAGTATAGCAACCAGACCAGGGAAGGACCAGGATAACCAGAACAAGGTACATAGTTTGGGGGTAAGAGAACAACACTGGATGCTGAGAAATACGGGGCAGAGGATCTATATGTGATCTAGGGAGGGTCATGGCACGTACAAGGAATTGATATAGATAGAAAATATTGTAGTTGCCTTTTAAAGCTGTTATGGGAGCAGGCATTATGTAATGCTAAGGGAAAGGAGTTCCACATTTGAGGAGCAGAGTGGGAGGAGGCACAAGAACCTTTAGACGTTTTACACCTAGGTATTTGGAGAAGGGAATTCTCCACTGAGCGCAATCCATTGGGGGAGGACTGGGGTATGAGCATTTTGGCCAAGGCAGTGGGAGTTTGAGACCTAATCACTGAGTCAATTAGAGAGCCGAGGGACTACTGCCTGAGGGCCGAGTGGGGTAGCCAATTTAAATCACTGTAAAGTTTGCAATGGTGCTTAAGCATGCTTAAGCCAGGGAGGATGAAGATACGTACCGACAAATGTTGTTATAAGGTACATCCCATCTATGAAGGGTGGTTTTGTGTGCAGCAGCATAGGTGGGAGCACCGTAAGTAAGGTCAGGGAGCAGGATACCCTGAGCAATTGCTAACCTGGCAGAGGGAGTCAGCATGTATCTTGTTTTACAGGCCATGTTTAGTTTGCCATTAACTGCTTTACAGATGGACTGGATATGGAGACTGAAATCCAGTGATTGGTCCAAGAGAATGCCAAGATACATAAAAGATGCGACACAATCAAAAGGAGGACCACCTGAAGCACTCACTGTCAACATATCATGGCAGGACCATAGCCTGGGGAAGACCCAAAAAGCATGGCTTGGGTTTTTTAATATTAAGTATAAGCTTGTGGGCTGTTAACCAGTTTTGCACATTTGTGAATGCAGTGGAGAGGCATCTGTTTATGTGCTCAAGACTCTTGGAGCTAGTGTAAAGTACCAGATCATCTGCGTACAGGAGAGATGAGCAAGAGTGAAGATCAGAGGTAATGTTATTAATGAAGAGTGAGAAGAGAAGGGGACCCAGGATAGATACCCGGGGAACACCAACAGTAATAGAGGCACTATCCGACAGAGTGGAGTTGTATTTAACCTGTTGTGTTCTAATGGACAGATAGCTACCAAACCAGTTAACCACTTGGGGTGAGTAGCCCATGACCAGAAGGGAAGAGCAAAGCAGGGAGTGGTTTACTAGGTTGAAAGCCTTTGCGAGGTCTATGAAAACAGCTCAAGTTAGGAGTCTGGAGTCCACAGCTGACAATGTGTCTGTGGTGAATTTTAGAAAGGCAGTAGAGGTACTATGGCCTTTATGAAAGAAATGCTGAGTATTGGATAGGAGGTTGTGCTTTGTCAAGTATTCAATGGTTTGCATGGCCACTAGTTTTTCTAGGATTTTACTTAGTGCAGATAAAATTGCAGTTGGCCTTTAGTTTGTGAAATCCTTTGTTTCACCTCTTTTGAAAACTGGTATTATACGAGCAATTTTCCAGATGTCTGAGACTCTGCCAGAAGAGAGGGACATAGTGAAAATTTTAGCCAGGGGGGGCTGCAAACATTGGGGTAGCCAGCTTTAAGAGACGAGGTTCGAGCGAGTCTGATCCAATGCTGATATGTTTAGACATAGATTTTAGATGTTTGAGGAATTCAAGCCTCGATATTTTTTTAAAGAGAAAGGGTGGTGGGGCTGTGGTAGTACAGGAAGTGGTGGGGTACGGATAGGAGGTTGGAGGGGGAGAGGCAAAGGAGGAGGTATAGGAGGTCAGCTCTGAGAACATATGATTAAAGGAATTTGCTATTGTGCTAGAGTCATTACAATGTGCTCCATTAATTATCTTATCATTTGTGTTACATGACTGAGTTGTACCGAGAAAGGACTTCACACGGGACCAAAACTTCCCGGGATTACCAGAGGAGCTGTGAAGAAGGTTTTAACAGTATAGGCTCTTTGCCACTCTGACCTGTCTTCTACAGGAATTTCTCAGGGCTCTGGAGGCATTATAGTTGGCAGGATGACCAGATGTTTTATACCTCTTCCATGCTTTGTCACTGTCACGTAGTTGTAACCAACGAGTTTGTTTCCCCCTCACCCTTCTGGTGACCTGGGAGGTGTGTGTGTGTATATGTGCTTTTGTTGTAAAGCAATAAATGTTTTTATGCAAATGCCAAGTGCGGTTTCAACATCTTTTGCTTGATATAGCGTATTCCAGTTAATTAGAGATATATCATGCAGGAAACTATCGGGGTCAAAATTGGCAAAGTTAGCAAGCGTGATATAGCGTGGTGGCAATGAAGGAGCTGTTTTAGGGCTCCATAGGCAAACGGCAGGTGAGTGATCAGTAATCACATCAGCAAGCATACCAGCTGTGGGGATATGCTCAAGGCGGTTTTCTAGAATCCACTCAATAAGAGTGGAGGAGGAGGCAGTGACACTAGTGGGTTCGGTAAGAAGCTGGTGAAAATCAAAGCCTTGGATTTGTGGATGAAGGGCATTCTGGGATTTCCCCACCCAGTTTAGGTTGATGTCACCCAGGATTATTACTTCATTCTGCTTAGAATGCAGGGAGGTAGCTTCAAGAAGCTCAAGCAGCCCTGCTTGCCCACAAGTGGGAGGATTATACACACAATGTGCAGTTTTCTGGTATGCAGAGTGATAATTGTGTGAAGGGATTCACACATCTTGAGGGTAGTGGTCGGGACAACCGTGACATTAAGATGTTCCTTATAGTAAATTACAACTCCACTAGCATGCCTGGAGGATGGCCTATCTCTCCGGATTAAGGTGTAGTTGGATAGATAGCACACAGAGCTTGGCATATCAGGTTTTGCCATGTTTCCGACAGATAGAGGACCTCTGGTTTGTAAAGAGCCACCCATGCTTCAAGGTCCATGAAGTTCCAAGTGAGGCTTCTGATGTTTCGGTGCACAATAAGTAATACCTTATTTTTCCTTATGGAGATGTCACATGATGAGAGGTGCACTGGGGGGCCAGGATTTGGCTCCACATCACCTGAGAGTAGTACAGCTAGTAGGCTGAGAAACCATAACTTATGGTTATAGCACAGCAGTGTTGATGAGCTGCCAATAGCTTTTCCTCAGGTAGGCTGCTATGTAGTAGGTATGGCCCCTAAGAAATAGCAATTGATCAGATACATACCTAGCGGATGCCTTAGCAATCAGGTTAGAGAACTGAAAATCAGTAGGAGAGGCAGAGAAAGATACTGTTAGTTGTGGGCATGGCATAGTTAAAACTAAAACATTGAGAGAGATAAGAAGGCTGAGAGCAACAGGCGGCACAGCTAGATTTAGGAGAGACATCTTTGCAAGAGTCAATAGGTGGCTTGAATACATGGAAAAGGTGTATCAATGTGCTGTACAATAGGCCTGATTACAGCCTAGTAATAGTTATGAGGATAAACATGGACGAGTTCAAGACAAGCAAGCAGCAGACCTTAGTAGGAATACAGACTACAAAGTGCAATGAGACTTTGGTGTCCTAGCAATTGTGTCATTACAGGTCCTGCATGAGATAACAGAAACTAGTTTTGAACCACCACTGCCAGTAGATAGTGGAAAAGGGTCTGCCACTACAGTTCAAGCAGATGCCAGACCTCAGGCGTATCCAGGTGTCAAAGCCTCTAACCCCAACACAGGTTCTTCTGTTGGAGTTAGCGGTAAAAATCCTTCTAGCTCTACGAGCAATAGAGAGGGTCCCTGCCCACAAAGGGGCCAATGCCTCTACTCCTGGTACTTCCTGACACAAAAGAAATCTAGGGAGTGGCAACCTATTTTGGATCTCGGATATCTGAACAAACATCTGCTAAAGCCCAAGTTCAAAATGGTCACACTGTCATGAGTAATTCAGTCCTTACAGGAGGAAGACTGGCTAGCCTCCCTGGACCTACAGGATGCTTACTTCCACATACCAATAAGAAAGTCTCACAGGAAGTTTCTCAGATTCAAACTTCCTTTGGGTCACTATCAGTTTGCTGCAATGCCCTTTGGCCTGTCCTCAGCTCCAAGCATTTTTACCAAAGTGCCTAGCAGTAGTAGCAGCACACCTCAGAAAGCTAGGTGTTTCAATCTAACCTTATTTGGACGATTGGCTCATAGTGGCAAAGTCTCCTTGTCAGGTCAAGGGGTCCCCTTCCCTCATGGAGCACACTCTGAAATCTCTGGGCTTCCTGGTAAATCTAAAGAAATCTCACTTGGAGCCCACTCAGTTACTCACTTTCATAGGAGCTCAGCTGGACACCCAGAAAGGATATGCCTTCCTCCCACCAGAGAGAATTCAAAGTTTCCTTTCAGTGGCAGATTCTTTTGTCCAGTGATAGCCAAGACCAGCCAGACATTTTCTCAGATTTTTGGGACACATGGCATCAATGACTGCAGTGGTCCCACAGGTCAGATACAGGATGCGACACCTGCAAGGCTATGGTTTCATGTGATAAAGGTGAGTCAGAAAGACCGCCTATCACATTGAGCGAGCAAACTTGAGCCCATAGTCAAAAAGGAGACAGCTATTGTACCGACCATTGCAAATAGCGACGGTCGCTACAATACTCCACACAGAAATCTTGTTTTCATGTGGGGGGCTGTACCACCCTGTGCCCCCCCTTGCCCCCACACCCCCCAAATTTAAATAACCACTTCTGGGGGGGGGGTGCGGACCACGGGGCAAGTTACTGGATTTTTAGTACACAGGATATAGCGAGGTATTGCACCACTCACTATCTTGTAGAGCACTATTATTGGGTCTCTCAAAAGTGCAGCACTCAATAATCAGCTGTCTACATGGGTGCTATCCAAGGCTATCTCAGAGCTCGCTGGTCTCAAAGAAGCAACAACTTTTCAAAGCTCATACCTGTAGCAGAACAATTTCTTCAGGCTCTGCTTTGGTGGAAGGACCCTGCAAATCTGGCAGTAGGGATTCCCTTCCAAGCTCCTCTTCCCACAAAGGTGATTACCACAGATGCCTCCCTCCTGGGTTGGGGGCTCATCTGGACAGTGCCTCAGTAAGTGGTACCTGGACGTCTCAAGAGAAACAGTTGCACATAAACCTTCTGGAGCTCAGAGCAATCTTCCTAGTGCTCAAGGCATTTGCTCTTGTTATAAAAGGGCAGACTGTACAGATAAGAACAGACAACACTACTGCAATGTTTTACATAAACAAGCAGGGTGGTACCAGATCAGGGATACTCTGTTTGGAGGCTCTGAAAATTTGGTCTCTCGCCTACTCCCTGGGGGTCAGTCTTTCAGCTATCCATCTCCCAGGCAAAGACAATACTCTGGCAGATGACCTCAGTCACATCAATCAGAGTCAGAGCCAGTGGACTCTGAACAAGCAAGTACTAGCCACAGTGTTCAGGCAGTGGGACACACCAGAAGTGGATCTGTTTGCTCCTCCCCCCCCCCAACTTCCAGCTTCCTCAGTACTGTTGCAGACCTCCAGTCCTGGGAACACTTTCACTGGATGCTTTGATTCTGAACTGGTCAGGGAGGTTCCTATGCGCATTCCCTCCTTTTCCCCTGATACTCAGGGTGTTGCTGAAACTCGGACAACAGCCTGCATCTATGATTCTGTTGGCTCTGGATTGGCCCTGGCAAGCCTGGTACACTCTCCTTCTCTCACTGTCTTGCAGCAGGCCCATTCCCCTGCCACCAACTCACTCTCTACTGACCCTTCCTCAGACTTGAGTGAATTATCCAGACATACACTCTCTTCACCTCGAGGCCTGGCTCTTGAGGAGCTAGAGTTCCCAACCTCTCAGCACACTCGAGCAGACTTCGATAGACCGGGTGGTCTATTTTTGATGGCGTATTCGTATCTTCGTATGTTTGTAGTACTCTGAACAAGTCCTTAAGATCCTGAGGATGGCTACAAAGCATAATACAAAAAAGAGTTATGCAGCCAAATGGAAAAGGTTTGTCCTCTGGTGCAAGAGCAAAAAGATCAATCCTCTTACAGCTTCAGACTCTCAGCTGCTGGATCACGTGGTACATCTGCAGGCTTGAAGCCCTCCCCTCTCAAGGTACACCTTGCTGCAATTTCAGCCTACCTCTTGGTGGGAAAGAAAAAGTCATTTTTTTTCCCACTGTGTGTTCATTTTTTTAAAAGGCCTTTTGCACCTTTAGCCTCTAGTCAGGGAGCCGGTTCCTCCTTGGAGCCTGAATCTCTGCATTGCCAGGCTCATGGAACCACCGTTTGAGCCTATGGCCACTGCCCATCTCAAGATTGCAACTTGGAAATCTGTTTTCCTAGTGCCCACTACCTCTGCCAGGGGGATTTCAGAGTTACAGGCCCTGTGAACTGAGTCTAATTACATCATTTCTCACAGAGACAAAATTGAGCTCAGGACAAATAGGAAGTTCCTGCCTAAGGTGGTTTTTGAGTTTCACCTTAACCAGTCTATTACTCTACCTGTTTTCTTTACTGAAAAATCCACTCCTGGCGAGCAAAAGCTCCACAGTCTGGATATTCAAAGAGCTCTCTTTTATTACGTAGAGCATACAGTACTAGGCAGTTCAGAGGATCTTCCACTCAGTTGTTCCTCACCTATGGGGAAGTAGACAGAGGAAAACCAGCTACCAAGAGAACTATTTCTCACTGGTTAGTTTCTTGCATTAGGTTCTGCTATGAAAAAGCTGGTCAACAACCTCCTGTGGGGCTCAGAGCCCATTCTACCAGGGGCACTGCAGAAGCCTCTGTAGCGGCTCCAAGAGACGTTCCCCTTCTGGATGTCTGCAAAGCAGCAACCTGGAAATCTGTAAACACTTTCATCAAACATTACAGTTTGGATGTGCAGTCCAGCTCTGATGCCAGATTTGGCAGGGCAGTTCTGCAGAGCCTGTTTCCTAAGTAGGTTCTTTGCCGACCTCACACTTTTGTACTGCTCAGTAATCTGCTGTTATTACTAATGCTAAAGAACTCCTGGGGTGAGAAGAAAAAATTACTCACCATCGTAATCTTTCTTCCAAGGGGTCCTTTAGCATCAGTAAGTTCCCACCCTTCCTCCCTGGTTCACCTTTTAGGGGAAGGGCTTTGTTCTCAGTTTTATTACCAAAATGTGTCTCTATATTAAATAGTTTTCTTGCTTAGGTTGTAGATATCTGTTTTTCTAGTTTTGGACATTTGCATGTTTTTTGAATCCTGCTGGTTCACTTTTGGAGAATGTGCCCATTTATCTTTGAAAAAATTCTGAAGCCCTTCAGGCGGCTCTCTCTCAGCACACTCCCCTACTCTTTTCTGATTGGCTATTGCCCTAAGCTCATTATCTTAATTATCTTAAAGGCATACCTTCGGGGCAGTTGCACCTAGCCTGCTAACTGCTAGAGTTACTGATGCTAAAGGACCCCTTGGAAGAAAGAAGATTACTATGGTGAGTAATTTTTTCTTGTCAAATTATTCTTATGCAGACCCAGTGGTGCAGAGAGCTGAGGCACTGGACGCCTTACCTCACGCCACGCCGGTGACCTTCCGGTACGAGCACAGGCCGCTGGAGGCCGGCAGGTGGGGAGGATGTGGAGCTGGTAGGAGCAGCCAAAAGGCAGCTCTCCTCTCCAGGGTGGTGGAGTTGCATCCCTCGGTCTGCGTCCTGGTGGAGGCCAAGCTGCAGAGCAAGCCAGAGGGGTGTAACGGCATTAGACCAATGGGTGGGTGGAAGGGGCTGTTGCCGGGGCTGTAGAGTGCATGCACACCTCCGCGCACATGTGTCTCTACTCCTGGGGCCCCGGGTAACAGGGAGAAAAATGGAGGAGAAAAACCATCCGACAGGCAGGATGACACCTGACCCTCCACAGGCACCGCTCCAGGGCTGGGCATAAGGTAAGCCCCGGTAATTCCGGGTATCGGAGCTGGGGGGGCCAGTTGGGCTGAATGGGGCTTGCCGGTGGAGTAAACAGTGATATGTTAAAAAAAAAATTATTATTATGCATAATTATCCTGTTTATTTTTGACATACTTATTCCATTCTGTGTATTTTATATTCTGTATTTTATATCTGTTATCATTTCCTCTCTTTCCCTTCCTCCAGGACGCATCTAGAAATGAACTGTTACCACCTCAGTATGTCTTTCCTGGTAACACCTTGAAATAAACAAATAAATTGGACTATGGCAACACATTGATAGAAATGGAAAGCGCAGGGTTAAGTTAACCTGCCAGCGACTGCAGAGCTTTGATTGCCTACAAGCAGAACTGCAGAATTACTCAGAAATAAGGTAAGCACATTAAAACGCACAGCACTTCAAATTCAGTGCATGTGACAGGCAGGTGCAGTAAGCAAAGGGGAGGCTGTAGCTAGGGCAGGGAGAGTATGATCGCGGCTTTCGAAAAAATGGCTTTTTTTTCTGTCAAAAAAATATATATACTATTTAAAATACCAAATAGGTAGCTGTGCTCAACCATAGAAACATAGAAAAAGTGTCAGCAGATGGGGGTCACCTGATCCATCTAGTCTGCCTAAGAAACTAACCCTGGTGTGTTACCATCGTGGGGATTTCGTGACATCATAGAGACTGCGAGAGCTTCATTTTTGAAGTCTGTGCTGGCTTCAAATCCCCTCAATGGAACCAAAGCTTCAGTGAAGCCTGCCAGGATGACGTGCAGTGTCACAGGTTTCCTGTATGACAAAAGGGATTAACTCCCATTGAAATTGCATTGTTTGTTGCAGTAACTCTATTGCAGGATTCTGCAGAGTTGGGCTTTATCTTGGTGGGCTTCATTGTGTGTGCAAAGTTACTTGTCTGTTATTCAATTTATAGTATATGGATTCACCTTGTGATGCAGGTGTTTCCATTCTAACTGAAAAGCTGTTGTTCTGCAGTTCACAGGTCACAGAATGCTGGTGTACCCTTCTGTGGTGCAACAGCTTTTTAAATTAGGATGGAAACTCGTGCCACCTGTCATTTTACTGTCATTCTCCCCACACACACAGAACCCAGACCCTTCCCCAAGACACAGTATGTTGTTTCATATTAATAAAACATAAGCCCACTCCTCATCCTGGTTGGCTTTTAGCAGCTGGGTGAGGGTGGGTTTCTGTTTTTTATTTCTAAAATATAAATTAAAACCAAGATTTCTTTGGAAGAAAAAAAGGCATATTTTTTATTTTATGTTTCAAACCATATACTATATAAAAAAGTAACACCTAGGCAACCATGTACAACTCGGCAGTGCTTCCATCATGGATTTCTGATGACATCAAGAACCTCGAGAGGTTCACTCTCGAGGTCACTATGTGTCATCAGAACCCCTCAGTGGTAACTCAGTCTTGTTGTGTATGGCTGCCCATGCATTATTCTATATGTTTTTTTTCTAGACTTTCTTCTGAAATGTGAAGGGTTCTTTTTAAAGGAGAATTGTGGGCTCACCTTACAAAGTCTGTAGTCAAGGGACTCAGGATATAGGATACTGATTGTATGTCCTGAAAAATATGGAGTGTCCGCCCATAAGTTCATGTTCAGTGAACGCAATAATCCAGTATGATGATGATGTGCTAGTGCCCTTTGCGGTACAGTGCCCAACGTAGAGAAATTTTCAGCTGCAGATATATAATATCTACTGCTGTGTTTTCCAAGACCAAGCCTAAATTCTATGTTTACTATAAGCATAGAAGTTAAGCTTAGTCATGAGAAACATTCCTGTGAATACAATATATCCATAGGAGTAAATCTCCATAGTTAGGGCACTGTACTGTGAGGGGCACTAATGCATCATTATATCGTGGGATTACTGCACTTGTCAAGCAGGATCTCAGGGGTGATCAGAGGAAGAGTATGAAATGCCTGCCTGCATTATGTGGACTGTGACTATTTGGGAGGGCTCGATTTTTACGAGGCATACTGGATTTTGAATCAGGGCATGCAATCAGTTTTCTATACCCCCAGCCTCTTGACTATGGACTTTGTAAGGTGAGCCCACAGTTCTTGTTTAAGGAGAACTGCCTTTGCCACCCCAGTGGTGCAGAGATCAAAGGTGCTGGGTGCCTTATGACCTGCATTTGGGAATGGACAGGAGTTGCTGGGGGTCGGCCGGGGGGAGATGGATTAAGTGTCCTGTGGACTGCTGTCCTGGTCTGGGGAGAGGGGGCATGCCATCTCAGCTTTTGACTGCCACCAGGTGGTGGCCTTGTGGTAATGTGGGTTAGAATAGCATAGGAGGGAGGGGCCGCGGTTCTGTAGTGCACGTGTGCCTCCAAATTCCTGGGAGGAAATGGAAAAGTGAGGACTCGTGGGCTCAGTGAAGCCCTGCCTACATCCTCTGACCCGTGCCACTGTCTGGCCAACTGAGAATCCAGACACCTGGTGAGTACCGTGGTGGGGGCAAGTGTCAGTCGAGGGAGAAGTGGGAACAGGGCTGATAGCCTCAACTGACTGCAAAAAAAGTGTTAACTTAAAAAAAAAGAAAGAAAGAACTGCCTCAATGTACATTTTTGTGTTTTCTAGAAGCGATGTTTCAAAAACTGGTTTGCATTCTGTTGTTTTTTTCCATCTTAACTGGCCTTTTAGTAAATTCAGTGGTTGTTCCTGATTAACACAGTTCTGGTAAGGGCCATTTCAGAACATCAAGATAGTGTACAGCATGTCCCTGTTCAGCTCTTAGATTGTTATTTCAAGATGTCCCGTTTTACTATAGAAACTCTGAAGCTGAAAGGGCCATAAATTATGTTATACGGTTCTAAAAGGGTACCTACCACCGGTGTGTAAATCAGAAACATATGTTGAGTCAATAAAAAGGCCAATAAAGATAGAAACAATAACAGAGTGGGAACCAGTATTTGGAAAACAGCTTCTACAAGAAAGAATGACTTGCAGGTTCTGACACGGTGCTCGGTTGAGATTATGGGCAGCATTTTCAAAGCCCCATGTATGTTTTCTAGATGCTGGTGCAAAAATCTGCCTGGAAAGTCAGCCTCAAAAAAAGATGGTCTAACTTCCCGGATGGAACTTTGCACGTGTCAGAAAAGTGGATACAAGTCCTACAGTTGTGGCAAAAATTGTCTTAAATTGCAGGAAATGTTGCAGATGTTTCTAGATGTCTGTGAACAGGGCATAAACATCTGGATGCATCTGCATGACATAAAATGTGTTCAAAATATGGGTGCAAATGCTGCATGCACAAAAATACTGACCTATGACTGTGATACACTGAGGAGTGCCACAGAAGATGAAACAAGTGTCTGCACTTCGTCATTCTTAGACTATACTGGATCAGATGTACAAGCCTGTTGAAAAGGTGATGTCTTCTGTGGCGAAGTCTTGGCAGACCATCTTGCACGAGGATTTGCATAACCATGATGCCTTGCTCTGGGAATGTGGCCAGGCTTTACATACCCATAACGCCTTGCTCTGGGAATGAAGCAAGGATTTTCATACCCATGGTGCCTTGCTGTGGGAATAAGGCAAGGCCTTGCATACCCATGATGCTTTGCTCTGGGAATGAGGTAAGGATTTGCATACCCATCATGCCTTGCTCTGGGAATGAAGCAAGGATTTTCATACCCATGATGCCTTGCTGTGGGAATGAGGCAAGGCCATGCACACCCTTGATGCTTTGCTCTGGGAATGAGACAAGGGTTTGCCTACCTATAATGCTTTGCTCTGGGAATGATTTAAGGATTTGCATACCCATGATGCCTTGCTCTGGGAATGAGGCTTGAGAATATGTATGAAGTCTGGAGAGATGTACAAAAAAACAACAATTCAGCTATTTCTTCTTTCCCAACATGCTGTTACAGATCCTATATACTGCTTTCCCTACAAACTATACTGCCATGGAAAGAGGTTTATTTGGTCAGTTGGTAGGTGGGTTATTATGCAGCTGGATGCGGGACGACTATTTTTTTTATTTAATAAAAAAAATCATAATTCCGTAACAGTTACTGGTTGGGGTCGCTTACATCTTGAAACAGGTACCTAAAATTATCCATTACACTCATACTGTGTTATACATGAGTGAGTGTAACACAGAATTGCCTCACTCTTACACACTACATCCAGTGCAAGATGCAGCAGTTGCAGCTGCGAGCAGAGGCAAAATCCACATTTATTATCAGTCAGCTCCTGGTAGTGGCTCTGTTAACCAGTAATTAGAAAAAATAGACAGTGGGCAGCAAGAATGTTTTTAACACACCCTGGATGTGTGATACCAGTACAAACCACTTGACCTTTGGTCTCTTGGCTCATGTGGTATACACTTCAGGTGTGTAAAAAACTCATTACACACTGCTGCCCATACATTATTCTCTGTTATAAAATTACATGGATTTTTTCCGACTTCTAATTTGCCAGAGACCATTCTAAAGAGTGATATTTTCACAGTACAAAATCACACTTCATAAAAGCCCCTAGCCATCAGCCTTTTCACCCTCATAAAATCAATGAACCTTGTCAGCCACAGGTTTTCATCACAAACATGACTGCCACATTTGCTCACTAAAAACCTTCAAGGCCCTAAAATAAAACTGCCTTAAATGAAAAAAAAAATAATGCTTAAATGTTATTTGCACTTATAATCCTCTTCTTACACACATACATACAGTAAATTATAAAATGAAGTACCACAGTACTTTTTAATTTCTAGTGGACTTTGCTGACCATAAAAAATACCCTTCCTATCCTTGCCTGCTTATTAGGGAACTCTTTGCCTGCTACAGAAACAAGCATTTGTCAATGCCGAATGTTTGCTTGCTGGCATTGGCATTGGTAGTGTAGGTGTTACAGAGCTGCATAATAGGAATGGCAGTGAGTTATTGAACTGAAACCTACCCCACCACCACCCAGCAGATACTGACAGGCATTGGGGCGTGCCTTTGGGTCGTCAGGCATAAAGGCCACGCCATTTCACTACACCCTACCCTGCAGACACTGACTAGTGTCACGGTGTGCCTTGGTGTCTTTGGCCCTTATGAATGGGGTGAACTTTGGGGCCGAAGAGTCCAAGGCACACCTTGATGCCTCTCACTGGCTGCAGGGTGTGGGTGGGGGTGGAATGGTATGAGCATTACAGGCGACAATCCCAAGTCACACCCCTGATGCCTGTCAGTCTCTACAGGGTGGGGCATTATGGTCGGAAACCCTAATGCCTCAGGCGTTCATTGGTATTTTCACTCCAAATTTTCAAAATTTTGTTTTGTGACCCCCCCACCTCATGAATAGTGGCAATATCAGTTTGTTAGCCGAAAGCTGATTTTGCCAGCGACTACGCCTTTGGCACACAGGTGCAAACACAGTTCAAACAGGATGTGAAAAATGACAGCTGTACTGTTCATGGGAGGTGTAAAAAATGGCAATGTTGAAAATCTGCAGTGAAAATATTAAAAAAACTGGTGAAGTCATGAGCGTGCGTAGAAACTGTGCAACGCACACCCGTAATGTAATTAGTTTGGGGATTTTTTTACAGCAGATTGTCAACACAGGCATTTTGGGACCTCCGTTCATGAACAGTGTCACTGTGATTTTCTTAATCTGTCCCGAACAGTGATTTCCCTTGGCGACCACGCATTTCTGTGCTGGAAGTGCGAAAACACATTTCAGCCATGGTGTGAAAAATGACAGCTGTACTGTTCATAAGGAAGTGTGGAAAAATGCCAGTGGTAAAAATCTGGACTGTAAATACTACAAATTCATGAACTTACGAGGGTGCGTGGAAACTGCGCAATGGTCGCTCGTAACACAGTCATTTTATGGACTTTTGTCACCAAATTTTTAACATAGCCATTTTAAGACCTCTGCTCCTGAACAGTGTCACTGTGATTTTCTTAATTTGTCCCAAACATTGATTTTGCACACCGACTGCACCATTGTGCGCTATATGCATGGAAACACATTTTGGGCGAGATGTGAAAAATGTCAGCTGTACTGCTCATAAGAAGATGTGGTAAAATGGCAATGTTGAAAAATCTGGAGTGAAAATATTAAAATTTGTGAATTTACAAGTAATGCGTAGGAACTGCGCAATGCACATTGTAAATCAGTCATTGAGAATTTTTCACCAAATTTTCAACATAGGGTTTTTGGGGCCTATCTCATAGCCCGCACGTCATTTCATAACTCGGTCCCAAAAGGTGGTTCCATGCAGTGCCGCAAAATCACCTTTTGGGGCCGATTAACACCATGACAGTGCCAGAATTCATGAGGAGGGGTCCCAAAAATCCCATGTTGAAAATTTGGTGCCAAAATTCCAAAAGATGCCTGAGATATGCATCAAAGTTGAAAAAAAACTATTTATTCCATTATACAGCTTACCGGCATTTGTTCCGTTCGGGGTCGGCTTTGAAGAGTGCAGACATGTTCCCGGTCCACCGAAGATTGTATTGCCAGCCTCTGGTGGTAAGTATGGGGTGAGGTGAAGGTGTGGGGAGGTGGATGCACAGAGGGTGGGCGCAAGTTGGGGAGAAAGACAATCAATGAGGGACCGTTTTTTTCTTTTCAGGTGTTTGTTTTCTTTTTAGGAAGATGATGCAGGACTTGTGCCATGCTGGGGTGGACTCCCAGTGTGGCAGCTGGAAGATTTTTTGGGGGGGCATCACTGGAGCCGACAGCGGATTGGGCACCCCCGTTGGCTATACAGACGTGTGCCACTCTGGGGTGGGCTCCCAGCGTGGCAACTGGAAATCTTTTTCTTTTGGGGGGTTTAATTGAGCTGATGGTGGACTGGGCACCCCTGTTGCCATTCTCACTTATGCCACGTGGGGGTGGGCTCCCAGCGTACACCTAGAACTCTGGGTGGGAGTAGTATGGAGCCGGCGGGGTATTGGCTTACGTTGACATACTGTGTGCAGCGGGCAGGGGGGGGGAGTGGTATTCAGAGACACTCAGAGGGTTGGGGAATATTATTACAATACTGATCAGGTGTGCCAACAGACGACAACTGCATCTACTTTTTCAGTCTCTTTGGGGTTCTGTTTTCCTGCTTTTGTCAATGCTGCTCCTACCCTGAACTCTGACTCAACATTTCAAGGATGGCAATTAGATCTTTTTTTGGAAACATTCCAAGGATGTCATTTTAGTCACTTGCCTCCTCCCGGAAAGATAGTCCTAGGAAAAGTTCACTTCAAACTGAATTTATGTTCCAGGAAGAGAAAGCAGAGACGTATACAAGCAGGACTGCTGACAATATGCTAATCAACACTATCTTATCGCTGCCCACTGAAGCAGTCTCTCCCTTTCAACTGTATGCCACTGCATTTTCAACTGCTGTCAAAGACAGCTGCAGCATTCATTGGTGAACTGTGGCTGCGCCTGCAAACACACTGACTGAATTGGAAGACAGGGTGCCACACCTACAAAAACTCGGATGATGGCACTATGTTTCTTGCACATGCATGCAACTAAACATAAAAAGAGAAGGCCTGTTTCCAGCTGAGGCCTTCTGTTATGTGATTGTGGGGATCTAAGGTGGGTGAACATTCTGCCAGTAGAACTGAGCAGAGATTTGAATTCTTGTATTCCACACATAGTAAATATTCTTTCTCTTGTATTTAGGAAAGATAGAAAAGAAACACTGATGGGAAGGGAGGAAATAATATAAAGAAGAAAGAGGAAGGGTGAGGAAATTGATAAATGAGGGTGGGTTGAGGAAAGTAGAAGTTTAAGGGCTAATTTAAAAAGTGTATTTTGCTGTGCTTAATATTTTAAACTGAAATGGCATATCAGTGCTAGGATGCGCTGGGACTATCTTGTGGGGCTAAATTAACTTTTTTTTTGTTCTTCCCAGGAACCGTGGAGCCCATCTCTTTCAGGCTCCACATGCCTTGCCCCCCCCCCACCCACTGGACTCAGCCCCTGCTGCTGTCATTTACTTCTAGGTTTCAGTGATCCTCCAACCCCCCCCCCCCAGTTCTGGCTTATCCCTGCCAGGGGGCTTACCTGCTGCCACTAGGGAGGAAGTGCATCTGGTATCAGGGGTGGCAGTCAGGAGTGTACAGATGGTGCACTGGGCAATTGGGTGACATGAGGAGACACACACTTTGGGCTGTCATCTGGCATTCCATGGCAGGACATTTCCCATATTTCTCCATTCCCTCCTCCCCACTCCCCATGTCATAGTGGCATGTCATGGAATCCTGGGAAGGACGCATTTCCACATGTGGTCACCTACACTGCCAGGTGTGTCTGTGCTGGCCTACCACTGGGAGCTGCTCAAGGAGCAGTGTGAGCTATTCCCTCCCTCCCAGGGAGAAGAGCATCTGCATGGAGCTCCTTATCCTCCCCACTGGCCTCCGCTACAGTCATCGTGGGTGCGGGATATGAACCTGGGTCACCAGAATGTCTAGTGGGCTCCTGACTACTCGTCACCATGGAGTCATCAAATGTCTTAAAGAATATAATTAAAAAATTTTTCCATCAAAGTTTTTATTCACGGGTGTGTCACAGGTGGTTTCCTCAGCCCCATACGCGTTGCCCACACCCAGTGATTTGCCTTCCCAGTCTACCAAGGCCCATGTTCCCCATGCATTGCCCCCCATGGTGGGGCTGGGAAAGGGAGGACCATCCTCTCCCCACCTGGAGACCCAGCATCCAGATTTGTGGGTCGGCGAACTGGTGGCAGCACAGAGCGAGGGCGGGTAAGCAGGGCTTTAAAGAGCTGTGACCGCCATTATTCTCCCATTTTGTCCCATTACATTTTGGGGCCTCAGCAACACAGACATGCATGTGTATGGAGGTACACATGCGCTCCGGAACCAGCGACCCTGTCCACCCACCTGGTCTAGCGTCAGCCCCTCATTTTCCTGACGCTACTACCGAGCCTCCACTCAGTGGCAACCAAGAGCTGGGAAGAACTTACCTCCCAATCTGGGAGAGGAGTGCTGCGTATCGGTCGCTTAATCCTGTCTCAGCCCTCCCCCCTGGCTGACCCTCAGTGGCCCAAGCTCTGCTCCTAACCTGGTCACTGCATGGAAAGGTAAGGTGCTTGATGTGCCTCAACCCTCTGCGCCCCCAGGCCAGATAAAATCATTAAAATGTTTAACATTATAGTTGTCCTCACTTCTCTCTCCTATCCCCTCTTCCTCCTGCTGCCTCCAGGGATCCCCACACCTTCTCCCTTCCCCACCCCCACTCCTCTGCTGGGCAGTCTGCCTTCTCCTATCATCTCCCATGCTTCTGGAAGCTGTTCCCCTCCTCCCTCCACCTCTTCCCCTCACTTCCAGCACTTAGATATTAGGTAAGGCGTCTCCCCACTCCCTTTGCCCCTGCTCACCCTCCACGTGACCCTCCCCCACCCTGTCCTTCCTCCTGCAAATATCCCCCTCATGATTTTGTCTCTACCAGTAAACTGAAACTGCCTGTTTTAACTCGCCTGCACTGCCAAAGCACTGTCTCTTTCTCCAACAGGTAGCCTGCGCTTTATTTAACTCTTGTTTGCATTGTACGCAGCCCTATAAGCCAATTTTATGGTCCCTCCATTTGTCATGCGTTGTTCACCTGCTTGTTCTGCATTCTGTTATTGCACTTTTTTTTAAAGTCACATTTTTCTCTGTCTTCCCTCCCTGGCTGGCTCTCCTTCTCACCGATCCTCCCAGTGTTATCATCCTGGCTTCCCCCAGAACTTACCTTCTCCCACATCCCCCACAGCTTGCCCTCCATGGCACGATGGCAGACAGTCTGTCAGCCCGCCAAGGTCCAAATCCAGCTTCAGAAGGAACCCGAATCACCAGGTGCGGGCCTGTGGCGGTCGGCAATCATTCTGCCAGCCTAGGTGTTTTCCAGTCTTTGGATCCCTGCATGCTGCTGCTCTACCCCACCCACACAGGGATGCCAGAGCTTGGGACTACATCCCTGACATGAGAGTGTGGTGGTACGCTCGTGTGATTAGCAGCATGGTGTATCCCCTCCCACCCCCTGTTCTGCGCGCCCTACCACCCACACATCTGTTGATGGTAGTGCTGCAGCAAGACATGGCACCCTCTCTCCTGGGTAAAGAAGAGCGTTCTGTGGGACGCTCGATCCTCCTCCCCCCCGTCAACCCCTGATGATACAGGCTCGCTCCTGAACCTGAATTGCCAGTGTTGTGAGCGGTAGCTCTACTGCTGTGTCAATGGGCAGCATTACTGCACACTGTAATTTGTAATTGCAACTGCATTCTATGGTTTGATGTTATTTTGTACTCCTCTTTTCCTCTCCCTCAGATAGTACCTGGAAATGAGCCTCAGCTCAGTGTGCCTTTCCAAGTTACCAATTTTTAAATAAAGAAATAATTACATTTTATGCATTTTTTTAACAGCACCCAACCCCCAACAAAAATCTTGAAATAATTTTATAATATCAATAAGACACTCAGGGTGTGCTTTGTGGTGGGATAACAGCACTTCTCAGGTGGTTGAAGGCACTTGACAATGCCTTGTGCCTCACATTACACTTGAGGTGTGCCATTATCCCACTGTAACACACACCTTGTCGTGTCTTATTGCTTAGTTAAATAAGCAACAAACCAAGTGTAAAAATTCATATGGTCCTTCCTCAGGATTCAGATGACATTATAGACTACTCAACCTTCGGTCTTGTGCTTTACATTGTCAGCAAAATCACTCATGGCAATTACAGCCTTATAATGTATGGGGAGCCCTTATTATACACTGAAATCACTCTGTTTACAATGTTATTATGGTATTGTTGTGATGTTAAGAGGTTGTTAACCCTTCTTGACTACATTACAACGAAACCATAACAGAGAAAATGGATCTGCGCAGATTTTAACTAGCGGCTCACGATGAACGGCCATGGCGGTGAGTGCTGGCCCTAACGGACAGTGGCACCATGGGTAAAAAAAGAATAAGTAAGGACACATTTCCTCTAACTTTTTCCTTACACTATAAAATATAATGGACGATCTTTGGTTGACAACCTCACGGAAATCTCTTCTCGCGGTTGCCAGGACAACAGTAAACCTCTCAAACTGCACTCTCGAGGTTTACAATGTTGTCCTGGCAACCTCTCAAAGAGATCATCATGGTTATTAACCAAAGACCATTCATTATCCTCTATGTCACTAATGGTATGCTGCTGCGCTCTCACTGTTTATGATGTCACCAGAATCCCCTGATGGAATTATTATCTGGTTGCTGATGATTTCCTATCCATTATTCTATGCATTACTCGAGCATCACTCTCCTGATCTGTGACGTCACCAGAACCCTTAGATGGAATTATAGCCTTGTTACTCATGATTTCATGTCTATTTTTTTTAACTCAACTTTATTGTAAAAAGGAACAGGACAGTGCAATTACAGACATTTTCCAAGGATTGCGAACTAGTCCCCAGGTAAGGTATCGAATAGAAAACTTGACACAATACAATATCAGCCAATGTGCACTATCAGAAGTAAACATGTCATCTTCAATTAAAACATTCAAGCACCGTTCCTATCCACACATAAAGGTGCTAACAGATGTTATTTAGAGAAACCAATAAAAGTGGAACATACAACTCTTAACCTTTTGGTCCTTAATAGTAACAGTACTAGCAATATCTGGGCTGCCGTGTGGTCCGGGATCTGAGTGGGAGCATTATAGCCAGGGCCTTTAGTTGTCTGCGGCAGCATTTTCTGATTTCTGCGGCATAATTTATTCATTTCTCTGGTGGAACACAGTCCTGCCATTGGTTAAATATTATGTGATGTCATCAATGATATCATATGATGAGCATAGAGGAGGGGCTTCAGGATAAATTAGATGGGAAAGAAAGCCTGACATTATGGAAAAACAGTATATTTGAATGAAAATTCACCAAAAACAATGAATTCTGTGGCACTATATATATTTTGTGGCATGATGCAAATTCTGAAGAAAATTCCACAACCACAGAATCGCAGAATTCCAGGGGCCTTGATTATAGCACCCCTTGGAATGTTGTCTTTACCTAAACTCTAGTCATCTCTGTAGAGTCTCGTGTTATTCATCCTATAGGCTTTGGGGGGCTCTGATTGCAGGGGACTGTTTTTCCTTTATTTCTAACCCTCATGATGCTGTACTTGTTATGGCTCCACAATCTCTACCTTTGTGGCTGTTACCACATGGAAGGCTGCTCCCCTGTCATTGTCACATCTGTGTGACGTGAAAAAACAATACTGGCACCAGAGATAAGGTGATAAATAAAAGGCTTTTAATCCAAGGTAGCCAACAGCGCGAGTGAACGCAGTTCCTCTACAAGTTACTGTTTCACTCAGCAAAGCATCATCAGGAGGGTCTGATATCATTGATAGCAGGTGTGGTTAAAAGCAATAGTATTTAAAGTGACAGTGTATTACAAAAGACAAAATACATTATTTCATTAATATGCAATCAGTACCAAAGTGTTTAAAGTACTAGAAAAAGTTAAAATATCAATATATATATCTCTGATCATTGCTACTAAAATATAACCAATGTCACTTATTACTATCTCTCAAATATATTAGTAAAACAAGTATTTGTCAATGCCGGATTTCGTCACTGGGATTGCTGTTGGTACGCACTGATTGGCAGGACTACAGTTCCCAGCAGAAAGAACACGTTATGCCACCAAGTTCATATTCCCATTGAAGTACAGTGAAGTGCATACCTGTTTCCTCAATTCGTGATCTGCCTTTGAAGAGTGACGATGTGTCTGCAGTTCAGAGAAGATGAGGGCACTGTAGCCCCACCATGGGTTGGGGGGGACGTTAGGGTTAGAAACCCTAACGCCCCTGGCATTTGTTGGTATTTGCACTTCAAATTTTTAACATGGCCTTTTGTGACCCCCACCTCATGAAAGCATTTGGGACCTCTGCTCATGAACAGTGGCACTGTGATTGCGTTAATCACAGTGCCACTGTAATTGCGTTAATCTCTCCCGACGTTGATTTCACACAGAGACCGCACCATTCTGCACCAGATGTGTGAAAACACAGTTTGGGCAGGATGTGAAAAATTACAGCTGTACCATTCATAGGGAGGTGTGAAGAGATGGCAGTGCTTGAACATCTGGAGTGAAAATATTAAAAATGCTCAAACACGTAGGGGGAACTGTACAACACACGCTCGTAACAGTCATTTAGTAGAATAATTTCACCAAAATTTCAACACAGGCATTTTGTGACCTCTGCTCATGAACACTGTCACTATGATTTTCTTACTCTGTCCCGAACGTTGATTTTCCACAGTGACTGCGCCATTGTGCGCCAGATGTGTGAAAAAACATTTCGGATAGGATGTGAACAATGACAGCTGTACTGTTCAGAAGGAGGCCTGAAAAACTGACCATGTTGAAACTCTTGAGTGAAAATATTTTAAATCCTCGAGGTTACAAGTGTGCATGGAAAGTGCGCAATGCACGCTGGTAAAGCAGTCATTTTATGAACTTTTGTCACTAAATTTTTAGCATAGGTATTTTGAGACCTCCGCTCATGAACAGTGTCACTATGATTTTCGTAATCTGTCCCAAACACTGATTTCACACAGCAACAGCACTATTCTACACCGGAAGTGCGAAAACACATTTTGGCCAGGATGTGAAAAATGACAGCTGCACTGTTCATGAGGAGGTGTAAAAAAATACCAATGTTAAAAATCTGGAGTGAAAATATTACATATTTGTGATGTCACAAGTGTGCGTTGAAACTGCGCAATGTACGCTTGTAACACAGTCATTATATGGACTTTTGTCACCAACTTTTCAACATAGGTATTATGAGATCTCCGCTCATGATTAGTGGCACTGTGATTTTCGTAATCTGTCTCAAACACTGATTTCCCACAGCGACCATGCTATTCTACGCTGGAGGTGTGAAAACACATTTTGCCCAGGATGTGAAAAGTGACAGCTGTACTGTTCATGAGGAGGTGTAAAAAAATACCAATGTTGAAAATCTGAAGTCAAAATATTACATGTTCACGACGTTACAAGTGTGCGTTGAAACTGCACAATGCACACTCGTTAACACAGTCATTTTTTGGAATTTTTTCACCAAATTTTCAACATAGGCTTTTTGAGAGCCCACCTCATGAACAGTGACACTGTTGTTTCATTAATCAGTTCCAAAAGGTGATCCATGCAGTGACCACAAAATCACCTTTCAGGACCGAATAACCAGATGACAGTGACTGAATTCATGAGGTGCTGAAAATTTGGTGCCAAAACTGGCAAAAATGGCCAAGATATGCACCAAAGTTGAAAAAACCCATTTATGCCATTAAACAGCTTACCGGCATTTCTTAAGTTCGCGTTCGGCTTTGAAGAGTGCAGACGTTTTCCTTGTCCACCGAAGATCATCGTACCAGGCTCCGGAGGTAACTATGGGGTGAGGGGTGTGGGAGGGTGCGAGTGGGTGGGTGCGGTTGGGGAGGTGCCACCGACTCAATGAGGGACCGTTTTCTAGTTTACAGGTTTAAAAAATTTTTAGAACATCGCAGGAAGGCTTTTTCTTTATTACAGGGTCTTTTGGCATGCTAGGATGGGCTGCCAGCATGCCACCTGAGTGTCTGTGGGGCTGTAGCCGACAAGGATTGGGCACCCCCATCTGCACATATAAGTGTTGGAGGGGAAAGAGCCGAGGGGGATTGGGCATCCCCCTTGGCACACAAGAAATTGGGGGGGCATTATGCCGATGGGGAGTGGGCTCCCCATCAGCAAAATTAACCGGAGGGGATGCCAACAGGGATTGGGCACCCTGTCAGTTTGTTTTTTTTGTTTTAAGTATGAGGCATCGGAAACTTGCTTAGCACGCTCACACTGCTGTAAGCTACAGCAGTGTGAACGCGCAACCAGGAATGCAACTTCAAAGGACCGAGCTGCGTCCTTTGAAAAGTTGTCCTACTCAGCCCGAACAGCTGAAAGTGAGTCATCACCAGCCTGCCAACTGAGTCACCTGCCGCTGACCTGCCCCTAGAAATGGAGCTCTCCATTGGGCACACCCCTGTAAGGCTCCTTATAGCAATGAGTTTGCCTGCGCCTGCATGCCATGACAAACTCAAAAAAGGGAGAAGGAGAACATAGGCTAAACCCAATTGTCCTTGAAACGGCTTGGTGTGCTGTAAGAATACATTTTTGATTTCTCAAAACTTGGCTGAAATCCAAAATGGGGCTGCCAGGGGGTGTCAACAACCACCTAAAAATAAAGAAATAAAAACTAACAACTAGTATTCATTCAATTGCTAATAAGTCAGATCCTAGTGCAACATAGACAAATGAGTGAGAATGAACACAATATGTTGCAATATGTGTATCATATCATCACAATATCAGAATCACCCATTTTTATGTTGGCTTGCGCGCCAGCCAACAAATTGCATTAGTAGCAGATTTTGAGGTGCGGTCACTGTTGGGCGAATGCAAGGCACGTATCAGTAGGTGCTTCCCTCATTCCCCAAATAAGCCAGCATGCAGGCGCCACACCAGGAATACATAATGTGGTGAGCACATCTAAGGAAAGGTCCGCTGCAATGACAGCCAAGCTCGTCATATGCAGCGGCACCTCCCGACGTGCCTTCCGTGGTGAAACAGAGTAAAAACATGGCGGCACACTGCCTGCCACAATGCCGACTTCGGGGGTGCCCAATCCCTCTGTTGGCATGCCCTGACCCAGTGTATGTGCTAATGGGGGAGCCCACTCCCTGTCGGCAAAATGCACCACCGCATTTGTTATGTGCCGAGGGGGGTGCTCAACCCCCTCAGTTCCTGTCCCCCCTTCGATATGTGCCGATGGGGGTGCCCAATCCCCCATCAGCTAGCACCCCAAAATGCTCAGGTGGCACGCTGGGAGCCCACCCCTGCATGCCAAATAACTCTGAAAAAAAAACCCCATCCCGCAATGTTTTTTTTTTTAACCTGTAAAAGAAGAAAACGGTCCCTCGCAGTCTGTCCAGCTCCCTGCTCCTACCTGCACCCACCCTCTGCACACCCTGCCTCCCCACACCCCCTCATTCCATACTTACCTCCGAAGTCCAGCGCGGCGATCTTCGGTGGACCGGGAATACGTCTGCACTCTTCAAAGCTAACCGTGAAAAGAAGAAATGCTGGTAAGCTGTATAATGGCATAAATAGGGTTTTTTTCAACTTTGGTGCATATCTCAGGAATGTTTTGGAAGTTTTGCACCAAATTCTCAACATGGGGTTATTAGGGCCCCTCCTCATGAATTCAGTCACTGTCAAGGCGTTATTCGGTCCCAAAAGGTGATTTTGCAGTCACTGCGAAGAATCACCTTTCGGGACCGAGTAACGTAACGACAGTGCCACTGTTCATGAGGGGGGCTCTCCAAAAGCCTATGTTGCAAATTTGGTGAAAAAAATCCAAAAATGGCTGTTTCACGAGCGTGTGTTGTGCTGTTTCCATGCATGCTCGTAACTTCATGAATCGGTAATATTTTCACTCCAGATTTTAAAAATTGGCATTTTTCCACACCTCCTTATGAACAGTACAACTGTCATTTTACATATCCTGGTGGAAATGTGTTTTCACAAGTCCTGCACAGAATAGCGCGGTCGCTGTGCAAAATCAGTTTTCGGGACAATTTGAGAAAATGACGGTGACACTGTCCATGTGCAGAGGTCCTAAAATGCCTATGTTGAAAATTTGGTGATGAAAGTCCATAAAATGACTGTGTTACAAGCGTGCATTGCGCAGTTTCCACGCACCCTTGTAACTTCACAAATTTGCAATATTTTCATGCCAGATTTTCAACACTGCCATTTTTCCACACCTCCTTATGAACAGTACAGCTGTCATTTTTCACAGCCTGCCCAAAATGTGTTTCCACACCCATGGAGCACAATGGCGTCGTCGCTGTGGGAAATCAACTTTTGGGACAGATTAACAAAATCACAGTGCCACTGTTCATGAGGGGAGGTCCCAAAATGCCTATGTTGAAAATGTGGCTGAAAAAATTCCCAAAATAATTGGGTTACGGAGGTGTGTTGCGCATTTTCTCTGTATGCTCATGACTTCAATTTTTCATATTTTCACTCCAGATTTTCAACGTTGCCATTTTTTTATGCCTCCTCATGAACAATACAGTTGTCATATTCCACATCCTGCCCCAAATGAGTTTTTATCCCTGTGTCGCCAAATGGCATAGCCGCTGTGCAAAACCACCTTTCAGCTAACAAACTGATTATGCCGCTGTTCATGAGGTGGGATCACAAAAAGTATATGTTGAAAATTTGGAGTGATAATACCAACAAACACCTACAACATTAGGGTTTCCGACTGTAACACCCCACCCTGTAGAAACTGCCATGCGTCAGGGGTGTGACTTGGAATCACTGGCTGTAATACTCATGCCATTCCACTCCCACCCCCACCCTGCAGCCAGTGACAGGCATCGAGGTGTGCCTTGGAGTGTTCAGCCCTAAAGTTCACCATATTCTCCTATACTGCACCCATCTCAGCATATTTCCTTATGGAATGGGGTAAGTATAAGGCCCAAAGACCCCAAAGCACACCACGACACTTGTCAGTGTCTACAGGGTAGGGTGAGGCCCATTCTTCTGTACTGCACTCGTCTCAGTGTATTCCTTATGGAATGGGGTAAGTATAAGGCCCAAAGACCCCAAAGCACACCACGACACTTGTCAGTGTCTACAGGGCAGGGTGAGGTAAAATGGCATGAGCGTTATAGCTGACATCCCAAAGGCACACTCCAGCGTCTGTCAGTCTCTGCAGGGTGGGGGTGGGGTTGGCGTCAGTTCCATACTTTACTGCCATTCCTATGATGCATCTCTAACTCCTGTACTACCAATGCCAATGCCAGCGAGACAACATTCAGCATTTTAAGAATTAGAACGTGAGACATACTGGATTTATACATTGGGGGGTTTAAAGAGACCAGGCCTTAATGATAAAATTGATTTGATGCCCTTGATAAAGACTAGGAACAAGAAGAACAAGCATTTGTCAATGCCGAATGTTTGCTTGCTGGCATTGGCAGTGGTAGTATAGAAGTTACAGAGCTGCGTAATAGGAATGGCAGTGAAGTATTGAACAGAAGCCAACCCCACCACCACCCTGCAGAGAGTCACAGGCATTGGGGTGTGCCTTTGGGTCATCAGGCATAACGGCCACGCCATTTCACCACACCCCACCCTACAGGCACTGACAAGTACATGGTGTGCCTTGGGATCTTTGGCCTTTATGCGCACACCATTCCATCAGGAAGTATGGTGAGATGGGTGCAGTATAGGAGAATGGGGTGAAGTTTGGGGCCGAAGGGTCCAAGGCATACCTCGATGCCTCTCACTGGCTGCAGGGTGTGGAATGGTATGAGCATTACAGGCAAGAATCCCAAGTCACATCCCTGATGCCTGTCATTCTCTACAGGGTTGGGCATTATTGTTGGAAACCCTAATACCTCAGGCATTCGTTGGTATTTTCACTCCAAATTTTCAACAAGTTTTTTTTGTGATCCCACCTCATGAACAGTGGCAATATCAGTTTGTTAGCCAAAAGCTGCTTATGCAGAGCGAAGGATGTAAAAAATGACAGCTGTACTGTTCATGGGGAGGTGTAAAAAATGGCAACGTTGCAAATCTGCAGTAAAAATATTAAAAAAACTGGTGAAGTCACAAGCTTGCATAGAAACTGTGCAACGCACACCCGTAATGTAATTAGTTTGGGGATTTTTTACAGCAGATTGTCAACACAGGCATTTTGGGACCTCTGATCATGAACAGTGTCAGTGTGATTTTCTTTATCTGTCCCGAACAATGATTTCCCACAGCGACCACGCATCTCTTTGCTGAAAGTGTGAAAACACATTTCGGCCATGTTCTGAAAAATGACAGCTGTACTGTTCATAAGGAAGTGTGGAAAAATGCCACTGGTGAAAATCTGGACTGAAAATATTACAAAGTCATGAACTTATGAGGGTACGTGGAAACTGCGCAATGCTCACTCGTAACACAGTCATTTTAAGGACTTTTGTCACCAAATTTTCAACATAGCCATTTTAAGACCTCTGCTCATGAACAGTGTCACTGAGATTTTCTTAATTTGTCCCGTACATTGATTTTGCACACCGACTGCACCATTGTGCGCTACATGGGCAGAAACACATTTTGGGTGAGATGTGAAAAATGACAGCTGTACTACTCATAAGAAGGTGTGGTAAAATTGCAATGTTGAAAATCTGGAGTGAAAATATTGAAAATTCGCGAACTTACGAGTGTGCATAGGAACTGTGCAAATCGCGACGTCAGAAACAGTCATTTTTGGAATTTTTCCACCAAATTTTCGTAAATAGCTTTTTGAGAGCTCACCTTATGAACACTGGTAGTGTCAGTGTTAATCAGTCCCAAAGGTGATTTCGCCGCAGTCACTGCGCGAAATCACCTTTCCGGCCTGAATAACGCCATGACAGTGACATCATTCATGAGAAGGGGCCCCAAAAACCCCATGTTGAAAATTTGGTGCAAAAATTCCAAAAAATGCCTGAGATATGCAACAAAGTTGAAAAAACCATATCTATCCCATTATACAGCTTACCGGCATTTCCTCAGTTCGCGGTCGGCTTTGAAGAGTGCAGACGTGTTCCCGGTCCACCTAAGATTGTTGCGCCGAGGTCCGGAGGTAAGTATGGAGTGAGGGGGGGTGTCAGGAGGCAGGGTGCGCAGTGGGTGGGTGCGGGTTGTGGGAGGGGGGCAGGGAGAAGCACCGAGGGACAGTTTTTTATTTCCATTTTTTTTTTTTTAAATGATGACGCGGGACGTTTGCCACGGTGGGGTAGGCTTCCAGCTTGGTACAAGGATGGCTGGTTGGGGGGCATGGAGCTGATGGGGGATTGGGCACTCCCGTCAGCCATAGCTTCAGTTGCCATGCTGGGGTGGGCTCCCAGTGTGGCACCCTGTACTCTGGGGAGGACAGTGGAGCCGACGGGGATTGGACACCCGTACGGCCATATCGATGAGTTGCCACGCTGGGTGGGCACCCAGCATGGCATGGAAGGTCTTTGGGGGTGCAGCACAGCCGACGGGGATTGGGCACCCCGGCTGTACAGTGTGTGCGTGGGGGGGGGCAGCACGCGGCATGCATGCCACAGCATGTGTGTGTGTGTGTAGGGGATGCTGCGCATGAGCAGGCGATATCTTATCACTGCTCACTGAAGCATAGCTCCTCCTTTCAACTGTACGCCACTGCATTTTGGAGCTGTCATAGACAGCTCTAGCAGGCATTGGAGAACTGGGGCCTCGCCTGCCAACACACTGACTGAATTGGAAGAGGGGGTGACACACCTCCGAAAACACGGATGATGGCACTATGTTTCTTGCACATGCGTGCAAGCAAACATAAAAATGGGTGATTCTGATATTGTGCTGTTATGATACACATATTGCAATATACTGTGTTCATCCTTACTTATTTGTCTATGTTGCACTAGGATCTGACTTAATAGCTATTGATTGAATACTAGTTATTAGTTTTTATTTCTTTATTTTTAAGTGGTTGTTGACACCCCCTGGCAGCTCCTTTTTGGATTTCAGCCAAGTTTTGAGAAATCAAAAATGCATTCTTGTAGCACACCAAGCTGTTTCAAGGACAATTTGGGATTAGCCTATGTCCTCCTCCCTTTTTTTAATAATATAAGTGACATTGGCTATATTTTAGTAGCAATGATCAGAGATATATATTGATATTTTAACTTTTTTGAGTACTTTAAGCACTTTGGTACTGATTGCATGTTAATTAAATAATGTATTTTGTCTTTTGTAATACACTGTCACTTTAAATGCTATTGCTTTTAAGCATACATGCTATCAGTGATGTCAGACCCTCCTGATGACGCCCTGCTGAGTGAAACTGGTAGAGGAACTGTGTTCACTCGAGCGGTTGGCTACGTTGGATTAAAAGCCTTTTATTTATCACCTTATCTCTGGTGCCAGTATTGTTTTTTCATGTCGCTGAGTTTTGTTTGCCTGGAACGGAGGTAGCGCTGGAGCGGAACTTGATCATTGACTGTTGTCACATCTGTGCCATATCTTGACGTGGTTATCTGCAGACAATCCAAGAGCAGCAGTGATGCATTCCATGCGCAGAATCTCGTCTGCTCTATTCCCTCAGGCAGGTGATGATGGCGGGGACTTTTACAGCCAATTAACTGCGATACCTGTAAGCGCTGCTGTGTATAATACTCAGAGTAGGCTTTGTTACTGTAAGTTCCCCACTTCACTAGTGTTGGTGTGTAGTACTAAATTCTTGAAAGAGAAGGGCACTGTTCCTTCCCATAATATAGTAAGCACCTATGTATCTCTTTCCAATAGCTTTCCAGTAGGGTTGGATTTTTGGGCAGGCCCAGAATACGTTATAATGGGAGCCTATTGCAGTGCATCTCGTCCAAAACAATTTGGAGCTCCCTACACTAACATGGTGCATGACAGAAGGGGTGTGGAAAAACCTTGAGAAAAATGTCCTGTCATGTCTGTTATTCTATATGTTTCTTGGGCTTTGCTCTCATGGTATGTGACGTCACCAGAATATTTAGATGGAATTATAGCCTTTTTACTGATGGTTTCTGATCTATTATGAAATGGGTTTGAGAAATATAGGAAGTTGATTGGCTGAGGGCCTCTGAACCCCGTACTGTTATCTCAGTGCAACAGCATGGGAAGAAGCTCCATCAGCGCATCAACCTCTGCACCATTACATGCAATCAATGTGCCACACAGGCCGAACATTTGAACCGCTATTCTGGCCCAAAAATATATAAAGAAATACCTCCATTGTCTATTTGATGTGCCACTCCATCTGTGAGTCATGCTTCAGTCTGCTATGCTGGTTAAAAGGCAAACTACTCCCAATGCTCTTCATGCTGTCCACTCCAGCCCACCTCCACTCTAGCTGCAACAAGTGATTCACGCTGCCTGCTACACTAATTGCTCCCTGTGCTTCACTCCAACTCCCACCAGTCATGTTAACTCATTCTAGCATTTTTTTTGTGTGGCCTGCTTCTGACCACCGCACTAACTGGTACCTGCGCACTTTGACCCACCGCACTAACTGCTATTGCAACAATAATGCTAACTGTAGATTGCTATATTTTTTTACAAGGCCCAGAGAGGCACTTCAACACAGTTCTCATTTAAAAAAAATTGCTGTCTGCTATTAAAGCCACAGCCAGTATAAACACCGCTGATGCCACCTACTGGTCATGTGCATCGACTACAATTCCCAAAATGGACTATTTCTTTTTTTTTCAACAAATATTTTACTTTTTCATTATCTTTCAGGACATATTAAAATTATAACTTTTTTTTTTAAATATCCTGTTTACTAATGGGAAGTGGAACCCATTTCATAATTGCAGTAAGGCACTCCATTGTAATCTCGGCATAACACACACCAAGTCATGCCTTACAGCGTAATTGTTCTATACATTATTGGAGCTTGACTTTCATGGTTGATGATGTCACCAGAATTCCACAATGGAATTAAACCTTGTTAACGATGGTTTCCGTGGTCCCATATTCAAAAGATTAGTGTTGCAAGGCTAATCATGTTAGCCCCACACTAACTGAGAATGGTGTGATTTGACAAGGTGGGGGGCATATTCAAAGGCCCCTGGTGCACACTGCTGACCAGACAGTATGATCACATTGAATATAACACTGCCCCATGCAAATGAAGGATCCCCCTTGCATATAGCGTGAAGAGGTATATTTAAATTTTTTGACAGCACTGAACACCCTCCGTCACAGGTCTGCTTCATCCTGCCAAAGAACACATAAAGAAAGTCGCACTTCCAGGAAGAAACAAAAGTAGTCAAAGACTGAGTGGTAAGCTGCAGTCAAATTCAATATTAATTTTGACAGAGCTCACACATAAGTGGCACTATACCCCAGTGCTTTGGGTCCTCACGTGACCCTTCATCTGGGGGTGTGTCACTAAGAGTGATGCTTGATTGTAAAGCAGTTCATTAAAACCACAGTGTTTGATTTTTAACCACATACAATTAATGCCCATCAACATGACTCGGTGTAAAACATTCAATAGAAACCCCTCCCCGTAATTAAAAAATACCAAGGACTATATGTATAGCAGTAAATTACATTGTAATAGCAACAGAGCAATACCATATATCCTTTTACCTTTCAAAAATATCGAAGTGCTTTTATAATAATTAATGAATAGGGAGAGACAAAGGGAGGAATGAGAAAGGTGGGGTGGCGGAAGTCAGAGGACTCTAGAAAAGACTGCTGTTATAGTAACAGAAAGGCAGGTTTGAATATAGGCCATGTGGTAAACTGGAATTAGCACAGACCAGTTTGTGTCAGATCCTATAAGGTGAACCCAAGTGCAAACAGTAAAAGCACAGCTTGAAATCAAGACTCATAGGATTGATACTGAGCTAATGGACTTTCGTCCTAGATGCTCGCCAGCTGTATCGCTAGGTTCTAATTTTATTTGTGTGTGAGTCCCATCTAGTTTTAAAAGCTGCGGTCGATGGACTAGCCACAACCTCCAATGGTAGCCTGTACCAATCATGGATTACTCTTTGGTTGAACCACCATGTGCTGCGGTGCTGTTAGCGGCATTGCGTGGGACCTAGTGTTGTACGTATTTGTATTACTTTCGAGTGCGGTGATGTCCCAGAAATCATTCTCATTCCATGCCCTGTGTAGCAAGCACATATCCCCCCTTTTCCTCCTTGCCTCCAAGGAGTACATGTTCAGCTCTGACAAGCGAGCCTCGTAGTTCTTACCAGCCATACCCTGTAATGCCCTGGTAGCTCTTTTCTGCGCTCTTTCCAACAGTGCAATGTCTTGCTTTTTGTGTGGTGCCCAGGTATACAAATAACCTAAACAGGCAAATATGAAGCAATGACAGATTATTTCCAACAACCTAACAGAATCTGACAGCAACTAGAATCACTCTAACAAAGGCATAAAACAAAAGTGGGAAAAGCTGAAAATTTACAGCAGAAAATATTTTGTAAACACATATAAACATTTGTTTCATACATTTCGTACATACTTCAGGGTTTTAAATAATTGATTAGCAGTTTTTTTCTTGGGACGATATTAACTGTACAGAAAGTATTTGCATAGATTTTCTAGAAGTGCTGTGTTTGTTAAACACAGTGAGGCAAGAGCTATGCATTTTCACAAAGATTTAGCACTTTTATGAGCAAAACGCAAATCAATTTTTAGAGTTAAATAAATCCCTGTACTTGTTATATAGTTTTATCTGGGTAGATAGAGGGAAATGTCCAATGTTTTGTTAAGTCCTCAGGGTGTCAGGGATTTAAATGTGTAGAGCCAGTAGGTCTCTTTTGCAGTAACATTAATGTTTCATTCGCCACCACATGGATTGACCAACTGTCCATCAATACCCATAAAACGGAATGAGGTTGGATCATTATCGTGAAACCGTGTAAAATGTAGACCAACAGGGGTTACTGGAGTGCCCAATGTAATTGATTGGACATGCTTCTGTAGTCTTGTTTTGAGACTTCTGGTGGTACGTCCCACATAAAACACATTGCATGAGCAGGTCAAAGCATATACAACCTAGTCTGAATCACATTTATTTATTTATTTATTTATTTATTTTTATTTTTAACTCTTTATTAATTTTAGTACCAGATATACAACGTCATTTGATATCATAAGGGCTAAAGGTACATACAAAAGAGAACAAATAAACCCAGAAACAAACAAACAAAAAAAAAATATAAAACTATCCCTCACCCTCCCAGCCCCTCCCCTAGGCTGCGAGTACTACAGACCACGATTCACGATTAAATGAAATATGTTTATATGCCTGGAGATTTCCATGTCGAGATAACAGCCTCTAGACTACCCCAACGAGTAGAGAATGCATTAATTTGTTTCTATGGCATATGTGTTTCTCCAATTGTAGGGCCAAACTCATTCCCTATACCATTCCATAATTGAAGGTGCCATCTCGTCAGTCCAATGCCTCACTATTACTAGTTTTGCAGTTGCTGTTATCAATGCCATGTGTGCCTTTCTTTTACTTGGAATACCATCTGGGAAAAGATTTACTAGGCATACTTCTGGGGTAAAGAGGTCCAATCCGATAATCGAATCTAGGAATTTGCTGATAATTTGCCACAATACTTTAATACACGGGCATAGCTAAAGCATATGATAAAGGGACCCCTCACTGTCTTGCTATTTACCGCATATTGGTGTGCCTCTCGACCTATTCTATATAACTAGGTGGTGTCAAATACAGATTATGCAAGATATTGTAATTTACTGCTCTTAGCCTATCCTGTTTGACAGTTCTATATAGAGTAGTCCAGATACCATCCCATATCTTCAGATCACCCGGGATACCCAATTCTTTGACCCAATAAGAACAGACACCTAACTGTGATCTACTATCCCAATCTAGCAAGGCCTTATATAGTATAGAAACTTTATTCCTCCATGAGGCGACCTGCAACCACTCAGTGGGATCCTTTTCCCCTATATCTGCAATTATAAAATGTTTGTGAAACGTGACAGCGCTTTATTAACTTGCAAGGATTTAAAGACTTCTTTACTAGAGAAATTGACAAAGCCACAAGATTGGGCTGAAGGAATAATTTACCATCTCTCCAGACCTCTGATACCTTAAAGCATTTCAGTCTGTGCCAGAAGGACTTGGGTATCGGTGCATTGCCAATTTTAAAATTGAGTATTAATAATGGGCTGATTCAAGATTGACACCATTTGACTGACAATAATGCTTGGGCCTGAAGAGACGCTTTTATCGACCATCCCATGGGATTATTTCGAAGACTTTGGGGATATGGACAGAGAAACATAAAGCAGTGAATGTAACTAACATCTTGCCTGGGACGCCAGGTATTTCTCAATAGTCACCCATAAAGGAACGATATTCGGTGCTCCTCTTTTTCTTGCCAGTAATATAACTTGCTTAAATGTTGTGCTAGGTAATATATGAAAAAGAGGGGCTGCAAGACCACCCTAGTTTTTGGTGTAGTTAGCTTGTGGTAGGATCTACATATCTTTTTCTTACTCCACAAAAAACAGTTCAACCTTCTTCTCAATTTAGAAAACCAAATTTTGGGGATATAAAATCCCAACATACCCAGCGGATACAATATTCTAGGCAAGAGGTTCATTTTAATAACACTCAATCGGCCCTGTAATGAGATTGGGAGATCTTGCCATCTTTCAAGATCTTTAGAAATTGTTTTAATAAGAATATCTATATTGTTACTCCGGATAGCAGAAGGATCTCTAAAGATCTTGATGCCTAGATATACAATTGAACTCGACTCCCACGCTAAACCAAGGGGTCTAACACCACTTTATTTACTCTGTGGTTTAAGGAAATATTTTGGTTTTCTCTATTCAATTTATAAATGACCATTTAGAAAACTCCGCTGATCTCCTCTAGCAGTGCCGAATCGAGATCTCGGGACTTTCTAGATGTAATAAAACATTGTCGCATAAACCGATAGGGCGATCTAGTTACCCCAACACGAATTCCAGACATCCTAACGTTAGCCTTCAATCTGAGAAGCAGGGTTCTAAATATAAGTTAAAAGCAAGGGGATAATGGGCACCCCTGTTCAGTTCCTGGCCAGCACGAATGACGAGGATAGCAGCCCATTGCATTTCACTTTAGCCGTAGGTCCGAATATAGAACTTTATCCATTTGATAAAGTCTCCCGGAAACCAAAGGAAGCTAAGGTGGCAAAAGAAAATCCCAGGAGACTCTATCAAATGCCTTTTCAGCATCTAAAGAAACTAACACTGTTGGGACATCGGAGTCTCTAGCCACTGTTATTAAATGCATTAACTTACGATATGGTCTTGAGATAACCTCCCAGCCATGAACCCCACTTGTTCTTGCCCTATTAATTTATCAATAACTTTAGAAAGTCTATTTGCCAATACTTTAGCCAATATTTTCACATCAGTGTTTAATAATGAAATAGGCTGTAACTACTAAGGTCCAGAGGGTCCTTCCTGGTTTTAAAATCAAGGATATCACCGCCTCTGAAAAGCTCGCCTCCGACATGCCCTGTTCAAACCAGAAGCCAAACAGTTCCATTAACCTGGGTACAAGGATGTCTTGCTAGGCTTTATAAAAATTGTTAGAGAGACCATCTGGGCTGGGAGATTTATCTAGAGGTAGCTGCTGAATTGCTTCTTGGATTTCTGCTAAAGAGATTGAGTCACTCAGCAAAGCAGCATCCTCCACAGGAACTTTGGGTAGGGCAACAAAACGAAGGTAGGCATATATATCTGAGACCGAGGAGAGGGTGGTCGAGGTCACCGAACACAGATCTTGGTAAAAAGATTTAAACATTTCACCCAATTTGTGTGACTCAGTGATCACCCTGCCCTCCTCCCCGGAATAAATACCAGCCACATATTGTGACGCCTCTAACTGACGGAGGCGCATCGCTAGGAGTCTACTTGCCTTTTCTCCTGCATCTAAGTATTGGAGCTTAGTCCTGTGTAAGGACAATTCGGCTTTCTGTGCTTGTAAACCTGCATACTGGGCCCGTAGCTGATGTAATTTGGCCCACATTTCACTTGGCGATGATCAGGACAGGGAGCTTTCCATATTTCTGATATTGGTTAAAAGGTCCTCCATTATGCCCTTCTGATGCTTAGCCCTAACAGACGCTACTTTGATGAACTCGCCTCTAACTGAGGACTTTAGGGAAGCCCAGACCATATCATATTTTTCAACCGACCCCAAATTGTGAACAAGAAACGAATTAATGTGCTCTTTAATATGGTCAAAGGTAGCTGTATCTTTTAACATCTGGTTATTCAGCCACCATAAAGAAGGACGCCTCAGTCCGGCACCGAAACTAAACTCCATATCCACTGGAGCGTGGTCGGAGATAACCCTTGCTGAAATGCCTACACGAGTAACCCTGGGAATTGCATGTAAACTTATAAGTAAATAATCAATTCTAGAGTATGTTTTATGTGTCACTGAAAAAAAGGTATATTGCCTTTCAGTAGGGTTAAATATCCACCATATATCCGCAAGAGCCGTGGTATCTATGAGTTCTCTCAACGCCCTTTGAGCTGGAGACAAGCCCAAACGAGCTCGATCGGATCGATCTAGCTCGGTCTGTAGGACCAAGTTCCAGTCGCCACCTAATAATATAAATCCAGGAGGGCTCCCAGTGATGACATTTAACAGCTTCACAAAAAGGAGGGAGAGTCAATATTAGGGCCATAAATCGATCCAAAAACAACAGGGCAGGATTCCAGCAAACCATGGATCACAATATACCTTCCTTCAGGGTCCCATATCTCATTAACCAGTTTAAACGGCACACTCTTAGCTAACAAAATCACAACCCCGCCTTTACTTGTAGAAGCCCCAGCTCCATAAGCCTGACCGACCCATATCTTCCTAAATAGGTGCACATCGTCCTTTCTGAGATGAGTTTCCTGTAAAAAAACTATTTGAGCACGTAGAAGCTGCAGGTGCTTCAAGACAACCTGTCTTTTAACCCTGTCTTTGGCCCCTTTAATGTTCCAACTCACAGCATGGTATCTATTACTCATGCCATACAAGAGATAATGGGTCTAGGGATGGTAAGAGAAAACACACACATGGGACAGCCTCTGATATTTGTCATATCCTCAACTGTGGAAGGGATAGCCGACATGGAATGACCATCATCTTGACAATAAAACGTAGATCCTGCGCAGCCTCCCTCCCGCCCCATCTCCCACCCCACCCCAAAAAGATCCCTCTCCCTTAATCTGTGATTATTCCAAAACGTCAGAAACCGATCCAACCCGACTAACCAAAAAAAAACCCCAGTTCTAACAACTGCACCACTATTCCAACTCGCCATGTGATGTTAAAGCTAGCCTAAGCAGTGCTACGGTCCCCCATCCCCAATATCGACTTTCAGAACTCATAATTAACTTTAGCCCCGTAATGAAATTACCCTCACACCCCTGAACAGCAACAATAAGAGGGCAGAGCTGTTAAAATACCCAATCCCCTGCTACCGAACTAGTAGTAACTTTAAAATAACTGTCCTATCCGTAAAACAAAACATAATCATTAATATGTAATTTCAATACTAGCATCTTCACAAGGTAAATATTGGATTGTCTGAAGAGTTATTATCAAACTGATTTTCAGGAGTTCTTGTAGTTGTTCATTCTTGCCCGCTGAAAAAAAAAAAAGGGGGAGGGGAGGAAGGAACAAACAGATCTCCAGTGATTGAGTCAGGTGATCATGGGGTAAAGCAGACCCCAGTCACAATTATAGTTACAATGTTCGTTTCTCCAGCAATCTTCCTGAAGACAAAATCCTCTGCTTCCGAGTATATTCGGGCAAGAGAAGAAAAAAAAAAAGGAAAACCCCAAACCCCAGATTTAGGAAGTAAAGCATTAGTCGAGTGAACAACATAAGGTATATAGCAGCTCTCTGTCAACATCAAGACATGAATTACACTGGCTGCTTTTATCAACAGTTTGTTTAGGGGGTTCCTCATCATGGCTTAATTCGTTGTTGATCCAAAGAAAAAACTACAAACAAAATAAGTCTCCAGGTAATAACCAGGTGACACTTCTGACTCCAGTGTCGACAGAAGTATACAGAGGCCGTACCATAATGTATTTGCTTTACAAGCAACCAGAAAACATGACAACCATTGTGTCCTGGAGGATGTCCGAGCAAAGCACTTAAGCATCTGGGTGACCCCACCAACACGCTCCTTGTAGTCAAAGTCTCAAATTTGCAACATTGTTGCAGAGAGAAAAAAAAACAACCCCCCTTCGCAAGCAGGTAAGTTTTTAAGTCTTTAGCCGAACATCAGCAAACAATGAGGACAGGTGTAACATCCTAAATGTCAATCTCCAATAAACAGGTTCCATTCTCTTCTGGGAAGTAGTCCCACATCTAGGCCACTGAAAAACAAACTGGGAGCCATTACTTGAATAACTCCTGCAACAATTTAGGTAATTCTTGCTTAGCCACTTCCACATTATCGAAGGAGTGCCATTGATCTTTTACTTTTACTTGCAGGACAGCCGGGTATCTAACCCTATATGGGATACTTGCAGCAATCAATTTTGATACAACAGGGTGAAGCTCTTGCCGTTTGATACGTACTGATTGTGGCAGGTCATGTGTAATACGTATTGATTTCCCATTCCACAAAACCTCCTGTAAAGATTTCACTTTGCCCAGTATATGCTGCTTATCTAAAAAGTTCAGCAATTTGCAGATTATTGGTCTCGGCGGGGCACCAGGTGCAGGAGGCGGCCGAAGAGATCTGTGGGCTCTCTCTATAATATAAGTCATGTTATTTGGAGACGAGCCAGCAACCTTTTCCAGAAGTTTCTGCACAAACTGAATAGGCATTGCGCCCTCCTCTTTTTCCGGAATGCCAATAATTATTAGATTATTTCGACGACTTCTTCCTTCCAAATCTTCAAGTTTTTGTTCCATACTTTTAAGCTTTCTATTGAGTGAGACATAATTCAGCTCCATTTTGTCATTTTTGGTTTCTAGGGATTTCAGCCTGACATCACTGTCATCCGCTCGGGTACTCAACATTTCAATTGTGGCCTTAAAACTATTAACTTCTGTGAAGATCTCCTGAATGGAGCTTTGAATGGGCCCAATAATTTCTAGGAAGCGCTCCTCAGTCAGAGCCGACGAGCACTGGGTAGACTTACTTGATCCCTGCCGAGGTCGCTTCGCGGCCTGTTCTTTTTCAGGGGAAGGAGGCGGCGTGTGTTTTCCGGTCTGCTTCTTAACAAAGGCATCCATTCCGGTCGCAACGCCAGTAACCAGCAGATGCCTCAGCTAATTCGCTATCGTTAGAATTCAATTTTCAAGGAGATTTTAGCGTGATTGGTTGAGAAAATCGAACTGAAGACGGAGTCGACCAAAAGTGCTGTCTTCCCTTAAGCTGCCATCACGTGACCCCCCTGAATCACATTTAATAAACTGTTGAATCTCTACATCCCCCTCACTGGGTGGATAAGCAAATTTCTTGATATACCATATTTACATATGTTGCATCTGCTGCATCTGTAAAAACCGATAGGCAGCAGTGACAACCAATCTCTTTGCACTTGGACAGGTTTGTACATGGAACTAGTAACCTTGATTCCTATTGTAGGGCCCCGGGTGTATGTAACTCTGGGTCTATTCCCCACTGCCTTAGATACAGTGCTGTCCCCTCTCAAAATGAGTCAATGTTTGTTAACAATTTGTGAGATATTTGGTTGTTGTTAAATTCAGTGACAAAGGTCACAACTGAACATTTTATTTTTCGTTTTTAACAGAGATGATCTATCAATTGTATGTTCTTTTCCAAGGGCTGTATCTAACTCAGATTTGGTATAACCCAGTTCCAATATTTTTTTGTACATGTCTTTAGCTGGTGATTTGAACATATTGAATTCAGAACAATTTCTACGCAGGCGGATAAACGGACCATATGGAATAGAGCGGACAGTGTGTTCCGGATGAGTACTAGTACCTAACAACAATGTGTTGCCACTCAAGGGTTTCTAAAATGTGCTCATTTGAATGATCCCCAAGACATCAACTTAAATAGTAGTATCTAGAAAATTAATCTCTGTTTCATTTATGTAATCCCCCCCCTTGGGAAGTGTACCTTTTGTGCACTGTTGTAGGCAATAGTGGTTGGACTAAACCAGCCCAGCACATAAAGGGTTAACCTCTCTGCCACATGGTGGGGTCTTCTGTGGGTCAGGAGGTCACCACAGGTGTGCGGGGGTATTTAACAGTGGGCTTTGGCAGGACTAGGGGGTCATTCCTATGGAACTAGGAGAAGCAGAGGAAGGACAGACAAGGGCCGGGTGGGGTCGATTGCCTGCTGTGGCCTGTGGCCAGTAGCTGCAATGGGGAGAGAGAGGGGAGAGCCATGGAGGAGCCACAGGGGAAATGATGAGCTGCCTCTTAGTGCCAGCTGTGAAGGGAGACATCAGCGGTAGTGGCCGAGTTAATGTGGGGAGCCATCCACAAGTGGGAGGCATGGAAGGCTCCCAGGAAGGCCCTGTAGTCTGAGAGAGAAGGGAGCAGCATGTTAGAGCTGGGTGGCTCCAAGGGATGTGTTGTCTACTGTTTCAGAGACAGTCACCAATGGAACATGAAGAGTTTTATCGGGAGATACTGTGGGACCATGTAGCCCCGATCTGAGAGGTTTGCTGATTCCCATGAGAGTCTGACCGGGAGAATATTGGAAGCCAGACTAAGCTGGGAGAGATGTAGTGCCAGCTCGTAAGTGGCACTGAGTCATGACCTGCACTTTAGGCTGGCAGAGAGAGAGAGAGAGTGATATGTAGACTGAGAACTGTGCTGCCTGAAGAATGTGAGACCATAGCGGTCCCAGTTTAAACTGTATAAAGGCTGTGAGACCGTAGTGGTCCAGAAAAAGCTGTTCATAAGTAAGATCATATCAGTCTGGAATATGCTGCCAAATCTTTACTGATCAAATCTTGCTTCTTGGAGTGGTGTTTTACCATGTTGAAATTAAATGGGATCCCACAGTTTGTTTAACCTGGTGTGGACTGCAGTTATTTTATGCTAATGCCATGGCAAGTTAACCTATTTTTTTTGTAGCCCAACACCTGAAGATGCCAGCATCCCGGTGGACACAATGAACTAAAATAAGCGTAAGTCATTTCCGTAAGATTTCTGCTATGGTTGCCCCCTCCCCACAGACAGTTACCATCACATACTCCTAGACACCAGGGGGTGAGCAGGATACATTTATATTAACAGTGAACTGTAAATTCAAATTATTATCATTCAGTGCGTTTACAAAATCCATGGCTGTCTGTGCATTTCCATCCCATACAAGTACAATGTCATCAATGTAGCAGAACCAGAAGACTATCTGGGGGAGATGTTGGTTCCTGCCATGATCAAACACCGCAGCATCCTCCCATCAACCCAAGAACAAGTTGGCACAGGAGGGAGCCCATGGTGGTACCCATGACCGTACCACAGACCTGTAAATAAAAATAACCATTAAATGCGAAATAGTTAGTTGTGAGAATTAGTTATGTGGCCTCTAGCAAATACACATGTGGGAAGTCTGCTGCACCCATGTTGTGACCAAAGTGGTAATCTAGTGCCTGCAGTCCCAAACTGTGTTTGATGGACATATATAAGGAACATACGTCAATGGTATTTAAATAGTAACCCTTCTTCCAATGAATATTCTGCTATTTGGAAAGTAAGACCATTGTGCCTCTTATATATGATGATATAGTAGGAACAAGTTCCTGCAGGAAAGAGTCCACGAAAATGGAAATGTGTTCTGTGAGAGAGCCTTGTCACGATATTATAGGTCGGCCTGGTGCATTGTCCCGGTTTTTATGTACCTTGGGAAGTGTATATTAATACTTGGACGTTTAAGACAACAGAAGGCGGGAGCCCATTAAATGTTGTCTCCACTTCTCAGTGGAGGAAACTGCAGTTACCAACTGTAATGTAGTTATCCAACTTAACTTTAAAACTGTCAAAGCTAGGCGCATTGATCACTTCTTCTAGTAACTGATTCCACAGTTTAACTGTTCTCGAGACAAAACCACGTCTCCACATTTCAGTTTTACATGGCATCTCTATAATCTGTTTCTTATGTCCCCTCAAATCATATTTTTGATCTTTATATGCTAAGCTAAAGTCATTTCTTAGCATATCATCCTTGAGGATTCTATACAAGAGTAGCATGTCCCCCCTTGCATGTCTGGTCTCCAGGGGCCAAAGTCCTAATGTATGTAGTCTTGATTCATATGGTTTATCTCTATAGCCAGAGATCAATTTAGTAAACAACCTCTGGGGTCTTTCTACCATAATCTTTTCCTTCATCAGATAAGGACTCCAGTTCTGGGAGCAATAATCCAGATGCTGTCTTATATAGCTTTTGAACAGTGGACGTAATACACTCTCATTTCTGGTGAAGAAGCTTCTAAGTATACAGTAAGGTGCATTGTTTTATTAGCTATATGTTTACTGTGTGCTTCACTCTTTAAATTAGTACTAATATACACCACTAAATCCCTTTCACATGTTGACTTCCTTAGATTTATCCCTTGAATATAATAATCTTGTTGAATATTGTTCTTACCGAAGTGCATTAATTGTACATTTGCTTAGATTAAGTATCCACAACACCCTCAAGCTTAACGTCATCTGCAAATTTGTTAAGCTTATTCACACTCTCGATGTTAAGATCACTTATAAAAATATTGAACAGCAGTGGACCCAATTCAGATCCCTGTGGTACTCCACTAATGACCTTAGTCTCAGCTGATAGGTAACCATGGGTGCGCACTGATTGTGTCCTGTTCATCAACCAGTGAATAACCCATTTAATTATATTATGTCTAATTCCTATTCCTATTAGCTTTGAGATCAGTATGCTATGTGGCACAGAGTCAAATGCCTTACTAAAATCCAGCATCAATACATCCACTGCTCTTCCCTGATCAATGTTACTGCCCACAAAGTTGTAGAAACTTACTAAATTGGTATTATAGGATCTATTTTGCATAAATCCATGTTGGGTCTTATCTAGTAAATCCATATTAGTCAAGAAGTTTCTAATTTCATCAGAAATTAGCCACTCGATTATTTTGCCTACTATTGAAGTCAGGCTGATCGGTTGGCAATTAGCTGGATTGGCCTTGTATCCCTTCTTGAAAATTGGTACCACAACAGCCCATCTCCAGTCTCTTAATAATAATAATAATAAAACTTTATTTATTAAGCGCCTTTCAAGCACCAAGGCGCTGTACAGATGAATATTATAATCAGAAATATACATATAAAAATCAACATTTACAACAGCATCAATTTATAAAGGCCTTACTCCACAAAAAAGTCTTAAAATCCCGCTTAAAGGATTCCACGGTCGTGCATTCCCTAAGCTGGCGAGGCAGAGAGTTCCAGAGGGTTGGGGCCGCAAACACAAAAGCCCTGGCCCCAGAAGACTTCAATATAACCCTCGGAACCTCTAGCAACCCCTCATCGGCTGAAGCAGATTCGTCGTCTGAGCGGTAAAGAATCAGAGCTCTTTCAAGTAGTCGGGGCCGAGTCCATGCAGGGCTTTGAAGGTCAAAAGACCTACTTTAAAGGTGATCCGCCACTGTATAGGCAGCCAGTGCAGATCGCGTAGCACAGGGGTAATATGTGTCCTTCTAGTTACCCCAGTCAATAACCTTGCAGCAGCGTTCTGCACTAGCTGCAAACGGTGGATATCAACCTCAGAAAGCCCCAAGTACAGGGAGTTGCAATAGTCAAGGCGTGAGGTCACGAAGGCGTGGACCAACACGGGTAAATCGCTGGATGGAACAAGGTGTTTCTCCTTGGCAAAGTTCCTAGGATGGTAGAATGCAGACTTAATGACTGCTGACACCTGATGATGAAGAGTCAGCCCATCGTCAAGTACCACTCCCAGGTTATGCACCCGTTCGGAAGTAAGGATCTGATCCCCCCCAGCAATAAACCAGAGGGCTGGCCAGACCCCAACCCCCCTGTCCCACGACCTGGGTCAACAACCATAACCTCAGTCTTACCGGCGTTCAACTTTAACCAGCTTGCATTCATCCAGTCATGGATTTCAGCGAGTCAGCTATTAAACACCGAGAGAGCACTAACCTGGTCGGGGCAAAAGACAGGTAGAGCTGGGTATCATCAGCATAACAGTGAAACCTCAGCCCATACCTTCTTACAATGTCTCTGAGGGGCAGCATGTACACTGCAAACAACATGGGGGAAAGTACCGAGCCCTGGGGGACACCACACTGCAGAGGAAAAGGGTCAGAGGAAAAAATCCCAGACACAACTCTCTGCATTCTCCCTGATAGAAAAGATGAAAACCATCTGAGCACTGTACTAGACAGTCCACAGATGGACTCCAGACGCTCGAGCAAAACCCCATGGTCTACAGTGTCAAAGGCTGAAGAGAGATCAAGGAGAACCAGGATAGAATGGTTCCTCTGATCTCTCGCCATCAAGAGATCATTGAGCACCTGAACCAGAGCAGTCTCGGTGCAATGCCTCTTATGAAAACCAGACTAGAGAGGTTTGTAGATACTATGAATGGTCAAATGGTCCTCCAGCTGGTTTGCCACTACCTTCTCAATAACCTTCCCAATAAAGAGAAGGTTAGAGATAGGTCTGTAGTTGGAAAAAATATCTGGGTCCAAAGAAGCCTTCTTCAAAAGGGGAGTCACCACAGCTTCCTTTAGGGAACTAGGAAACTCACCTAGTTCTAAGGAACACCAGATTATTTGAGCCAGAAACAGGCCCACGATCTCAACACAACCCAAAATCAGGGAGGTGGGACCTGGATCTAAACTACAGCATGTAGAGTGCATCCCCTGGATGATCCACATAATATCACCGAACATCGGCAGGTCAAAGGAACACCAGGAAGCAGAGGATTCCGTGGCCAAACGCTGACCAATAGCTTCCCCCTTAGAGTGTGTCAGATGGATCTCGGATCTGATGTCGGCAACCTTATTCGCAAAGAATTGAGCGATCTCATCACATTCCTTTTGTGAAAAAGCTCGACGGAGCTGGAGACAGGCTGGGCTGCACAGCCTGTCCACAGTTCTGAAGAGCTGAGCCAGTCGATTCTGAGCAACAGAGATCTCCCTGGACAGGAATTCTGCCTTCTTATGGGAGATCTCTGATTGGTAGAGCCGATAATGCTCCTCCAAACTAAGGCGGTTGACATCTAGAGCAGATTTCCTCCAACAGCGCTCTAAGCATCGTCCCACACATCGCAACTCCCTCAAGGACCCATCAAGCCATGGGACCTGAGGGTGGAGAGAGAGGTGACGAACACAGACAGGAGCAATTGAGTCCAGGGCCAAGGAAATGGCCTGATTATAAGCCAAAACCATAGCCTCTGGACCCAAGCTGGCAATCGGAAACTCTGAGAGGTTCAATACCGCCATCAGGTCTTCAGGGTGTGCATCCCGTAAAGGGCAGTATCGAACCATCTCCACAGGGGCAGACCTACGAAGGGGAGCACAAAAACTGAAGCCCACGGTGTAGTGATCAGACCAACTGACAGGCTCCACCACCAAATCAGAGGCCTCAATCCCCAGGAGAAAAACTAAATCCAAAGAGCGACCGTGATTATGAGTGGCTGAAGAAACAATCTGGGTAAGGCCCAGTGATGTCATCAACTGGAGGAAGTGCTGACCAAAGGCTGAGAGTTTGTTGTCGACCCAGGCATTGAAGTCACCCAGAACCATCAATCTGGGCGACTCCAACGCCATATCGGCGATGAAGTCTGCCACTTCCTGCAGGAATCATCTCTCATCTCCTGGTGGACGGTAGACGAGGGCTATCCTGCAACCCACACCAGTCACTACGATACACTCAAAGGATTCAGCTTCCTCAACTGGTACACCCATGAGCCCCAACCTAGTCTTAAAACAGACCGCTACTCCCCCCCCCCCGCGATCCAATCTTGGGTGGTGAATCACTGAGTACCCAGCTGGAACGGTCGCCTCCAAAATGGGGCCAGCATTTCCATCCAGCCAGGTCTCGGTGATGCAAGCCAGATCTGCTGTCCCAACAAAATCAGAAATAACATCTGATTTGTTTTTAATAGATCTGGCATTGCATAACACCGCCCGAGTTGGACAGGGCTCCGGAGCCGTCCTGACTACTTGCCCATCCAAATAGGTGGAGCTCTTGGGTATGGAGACTAGGCATGGATTGCCATGTTCCAGGCTCCATTTCACCCCAGGGCATCTTCTGGACTTAACCAACCCTATACGAAGGTCCGTTCATTCGTCCTACGAGTCCATGACCCCCACGCCCACCCACCCTCCCTGCGAGCAATACCAAGCACCCAACAGTGCTGGTAGATGGAAAATGGGGGAAGGAGGGCAAATAGGGCGAAGGGCGTGGAGATCAGAAGACGAATAATGCACGACCGGGGTAACTAAACAACACATGACAAAAGCGGGAAACAAATTAGCTGCAAAACAGCTCAATAAAAGTTCTAATTACCGCTTAGATGAAATACCCACAATTACAATTATACTAAAAACCCACCCAATAACAGAATCCAAAAACCAAATAAACAAAACAAACTAATAAAAACTACCCAACCCAATAAACCTCACAGCTCCAGGGAGGGGAAAAACAAAATTAGAACTACCCAACCATAAATAATCTGTAAACAATTATTAAAAAAATCCAAATATACAAGGACAGGGAGGCCCTCTCACTGCACACACTGTACTTCATATGATGAAACAGGATCCAGTAGAAAATAAAATTGCAGTTTTTAGGCACTTTCACTGCCAATGATGATAATGTTGAAAAGTCCGAATATATAAGGACAGTGAGGCCCTCTCACTGCACACACTGTCCTTCGAATAATGTAAACAGATTAATCCAATAAAAATCCAATAGTGTTGCGATGATCCAGGTCAGAGTCCAAAACATTATAAATGTACATTCAAAAAACAGCAGTATGCAGACTCAGTGCAAGTTCATAGATGGAAGAAAAATGTCTCCTATAAAGTTGGGGATGTCAACCGACTAAACTGTAAGACACAGGAGGTCCCCCCCCAACACACCCCCAAACTGCCTAATCAGGCCCAGTTATACCACTAAGACCCACAGCTTCAGATACCCCCAGACCAGACTAATAAGGCTGGCTCTAGAGTAACTTAGAAGCCCCCCCAATAACCCCCAACTCCTTGAAGGAAACAGGAGAAGCTCCTGCTTGGTCCCAGACAGCACAACACAAAATGCCCAGGCAAAGAGAAAAAAGGGGGGTGGGGTATGACCTCCCAAAACCAAAATCAACAATGTGGCAATATTACCCCAAGAGACCTTCAACACAGCTTGAAATCAAATTTAGAGTCCCAGAGAAACAGAGGACGTCGATGGATGAATCGAGTCCTAGTACTCACGATACATCTAAGGCAACAAACTATTCTTTCAGGCCCGAAATCGTATAACAGTCACAACAAATCACACCAACTAATCCAGATCTTCACCGAATAAGTCACTGTAGAAACCTTCACAATATATCCAGCATCGAAAGATGCATCCTATATCGAATAATGACCAACAATCCCTGGGACTGGAGCTGGCAAATGTCGAACTGAGCGGAAAACTCCCACACACAAAAAACGCCAAGGGAGCAACTGCAAAAGCAGTGAGATGGCAGCAAAGTCTTATTCCCAGCAGGAATTCGCTCATTCGTTTCCCCAAAGCAAGGGCGAAAAATGTTTGAGTAAGGCTGCTGTAAGCAATAAAACTTGCTTCCCATGCTTGGGGAAAACCAAAACAGCAGTCAGTAGCAGGCGATAAAATGACCAAAAAAGGGGTACAACTCCCCACTAGAACACCCTTCAACCACGACCACGAAACACCGGGACAAGCGCAGCAGAGCATCAACAACGGCAACGCAACTAAAACTCAAACACAAATAAATTAAAAGGTAAACTAAATTTTAAAAAACGTATTAAAAAACACATGAAAACAAATTAAAACCAATTAAAACAGAAGCGAGGTAAGGGCTAGTCCAGCACGACCGCCATATTGCAGACCTCTTGGTACACAACCTTCCCCTAGAGTTCGTTGTCCTAAATTGGCTATGACTGGGGCTAGCTCTTTCCCCAGTTCCTTAAGAAATCTAGGGCGCAGGTTGTCAGGTCTCGCTGATTTGTTAATATTAAGTGTGTTCATTTTCCTATAAACATTATCTGTAGTAAAGATCTCTGTGGACTGGGAGTCCATGTCGTTAGATATTTCATGTGGGGCAGTCGTGTCATTATTGCTGAAAATAGTACTGAAATAGGCATTGAATTCCCTGGCCGTATCATTTGGTTTGGTGTAAAAGGTACAATTTTGAGTGGTCCTATATCCCGATCATTACCCCTCTTGTTGTTTACATAAGAATAGAATCCCTTAATATCGTGTTTAGTATTGGCTAGCCTATATTCAGTTTGTTTCTTTGCTTTCTTAATCTCTTGTTTTAGTAGCTGTAATATTTTTCTGTACTTTATTGTGTGCTTTATCTATAGGGTTTCTTCTCATTTTCCTATAGCATGATCGTTTCTTATTTATGAGCCCACCGATCCTTCTGGGTAGCCATGGTGGCCTTTTCCCTCTTTTATTATACATGGCTGTAGCTGGAACACGCCTTGATACCAAATCATGAATAATATTAAAGAACAAATCCCAGCACTGTTCAGTTTTTAACCCATCCGATAGGGTTTTCCAATTGATTTGTGATAAGTCATGCCGTATAACCGTGTAATTAACCTTGTTACACAAATAGTGAACTGTTTTACCCAAAGTATTTTTTTTGGATTTATTAATTTGAAACCTAATGATATCGTGATCCCTTGTACCTAGAGGAAGGTTATGCTTGATGTTGGAATTATCTTCTGCCACATTAGTCAGCATGACGTCCAGAATATATTGTTGGAATTTTCAGATGCTCTATTATCATATTCTTTCTCTCTTGCTCAGCGATCCAGCCTTTCTCACAAGCGTCATATAAAAAAGTGTGAATTTTTCATATGACTGATTATGTTAGATCCAAGAATAACTTTTTATAGTTGTTAATCTCATTGAGCAGTCTCATAATTTCTTGGTGGTACTTAGAATTGTCCATAACAGCCACAAAGCCACCTTTATCAGCTGGTTTTGTTTCTATCAATTCATTATGTTCTAGATCATTTAAAGCCAATTCTTCCTCACCTGAGATGTTAGGCTTTCTTTTTGGCCATTTAGAGTTTGTTAATTTTTCAAAATCTTGTTCTTTCAAACAACCCAGAAATTGCCCTACAAAGTAACTTAACCTTAAAGGAAAGACCAGTCAATCTCAGATCTCATAACAAACAGCTACAAATTCAGAGGGCAAAAACAAAGAAAAGGGATAATTATTTTACAATTAGGGCAACTAGATTATGGAACAATCTGCCACAAAATTGATATTCTAGTGTTTGAAGTTTTTAAGAAAGAACTTGATGAATATGGGGTCCCGTCAGTCATGATGGGCTAGCGTCTCCTTCTGTCTACTGTTTACCAAGTTGTAGAACTAGTGTCAGGTATGTTTGCAGGATAGAAGAACCTAATACTGAAGGAAAAAAAGGTAGAATTGGGCTTAAAATGTGTTTTTATCCATTGAGCATATTCTGCTGACCTTTGACCTCCCACATATGAACTGATTTCAATCTGTGTAGTTTAGTTCTGTGTTGATACTGGTGCTCCCCAATCTAGGTTAACTGCTGTAGGAGGGAAATGCTGTGCTTCAGATTCCTCTGCTAAGCAGATCAATGCTTATAAGTCTGTTTCATTGAACTTGTGAAATGGATCAACAGAAGTTAAATAAGTGTTGTACGTCAATGTACTGTTGTTGTCTGGCAGCGGCTTATTTCTCTCCGTAAAGTTCATTGTTCTTTTAGAAAAAAATGTTTTAAGTTGAGTCTCTGAAAAAAATTCTGATTGTCAATATAGATTTTAAATGCGTTGATTTTAGGAGAGGGTATACAATTCAAACCTTTGTCAAGGACTTTGATTTAAATTTCACTAAATTCATAGCTGGAAATGTTTATTTGTTCATGCTGCCAAAACATTATCCCTGTGCACAGTGGTGCATACCCTCCCACCACCAACTCCACTGTCCAGGTGTCGGCTAGTGGATTGACAGCAGGAGTTGTTGGTCCCAGGCAGCGTCACCCTCCTCAATCATCATTGCAGGTGACTTGCCTGTGACCGACAGCTGTGTATACATACCCCATTGGTGTTCAGTATTACCCCCAACCCCGATCACCATTCCAGGCAGCCTGCCTAAATATACATACCCCACTGGTGTTCAGTGTTACCTTCCCCACTCCCTACTGCAATTTCAGGCATCCTGTCTATGTATGCATAACCCTGTCTGTTCAGTGTTACCCCCTACTCCCCAATTGCCATTCCAGGGATCCTACCCCATTGGTGTTCAGTGTTACACTCCCATATCCATTTCAGGCATCCTGTCTATGTAAACATACCCATACTGGCAGTCATTAGACAAGAAAGGGACCTGAGGTTATCATATCTGAGGACCTTGCTGAAGCAGGGCTGTGTGACAAGTAGTAGGAAGGCTAGTGGGATGCTGGGGTACATAGGCAGGGGTAGCTCCAGCAGGAGGTGGGAGGTGGTGTTACCACTGTATCTCTTGCTGGTGAGAACCCACCTCATATACTGCGTCCAGTTTTGGAAACTGTACCTCAAAAAAGACATTGGGCCCTATGCACAACGCCAACACGCCACAGAAACTGGCGTGTTGGCATACATACGCATAAATGCCATGCAGCGGGGGTCCCGCAGTCCCCGGCAACATTCTCCAATGGTGCGCAAGTCAGATACATGCCAGATCCCCTGACTGCATGGACAGCATGCATCAGGGTGGGCAGGTGGCATGCCAGGGGTATGTGCCTGCACTACACACCATTCACAAAGGCAGGTAGTGCTAGCTATGGGGGGGCACAGGTGTCAGCAGGTTATGGCAGGGGGGACCCTGCCATAACTGCCGTACATGGCAGCATGCTCATGGACCCCCACCCTGTCCAGGCTGCCAGGCACAATCCCCCTGCCCAACAGCAACTCCGTTCCTATCCCGTATGCCAGGGACCACACACACACACACACACACACACACACAAAACACTGCCCCAGCTGACCCCCAAAACATACCCCCACCCCATCACACATCTATGACCAGTTCCCAGTTTGTAAATCATGACACCCCCCCGCACAAGGTATGCCCAGTCCCTGTGTTGGAATGGCATCCCACCCACCACACAGACATGCCCGGTCTCCGTTTAGTACATCAAGACATCCCCGGCTGCACAGGTATGCCTGGTCTCCATTTTGTAAAACATGACACCCCCCACAGGTATGCCCAGTCTCATTGTGAACATCAAGAACACTCCTGCACACACACAGAGTACCCAGGCCAGACAACCCCAATCCTGAACCCGCACCCCAGCAAGTTCAATGGTGGCCAGTGGTCCTCACCCATCCACAGCACTGACATCCCTCAGCCCCCATACCTGTCTGTTGGTGCCAGCTCATGACGATGGTGCGGCACATCCCTCTGCGACCTCCTTAGCCGCTGGCTGTCCAACTGATGCTGGAAAGCACGCTGCCCATATAGCTGCACGCCTCCCCAGCATCAGTCAGATGGCCAGTGGCCAAGGAGGTGTATGGAGGGATGTGCCACTGTCCGTCCTGAGCCGCAGCACTGATGGACAGGTATGGGGGTTTAGAGGGGTTGTTGTCGGTGCCATGGGTGGGGGGGTACCACTGATCATCAATGATCTTTCTGAGATACTGGATTCAAGGATCAGGGTTGTCTGGCTGGGGCACCTCAGTGTGTGCCGGTGGGGGGATGTCTTGATGTTCGCAGTAGGGAACGGGCATACCTGTGTGGCTGGGGGAGATATGCTTGTACACAATGAGGTGGACATGTGGGGGATGGGCTGTAATACAGGCCTGGGGTGGGGGTCCTGCTTGTGACGGGTCGACTGTGCAGTGGGAGGCTGCTGTGCACCAGGGGCTCAGGCAGGTGTCCTCTAGCTGACAGGGCATGACCGTCTGGGTCTGGGGGAGCTATTCACGCACCCGGATCCATGCCTTACAGTGCAAGTGATCCACTCAGAGAGCCAGGACGGGCATCTGATTGGATGCCTGCCTGGGTCCGCTACTCTGCCCTCGGATGCCCTGCACAGTTCTGCGTGCTGGAGGGGGTAGAGCCGCAGACAAGTGTCGTCCATTTGTAAATACTGGTCTGTGTGCAACTATCTGCAGGTGCAGAACTGCGCGGGCGGGATATGCGCCTCTGGTGTGTATGTTCCGCCTGATTGTGCATAGCACCCATAGGCAGGGTGGAGGCATTCCAGAGGACAGCAACTAAAATGGTGCAGAGTTTGCACAAGAAACTCTGCGAGGAGAGACTGAGAGATCTTAACATGTGCACCCTGGAAGACAGGAGAGAGAGAGAGTGAGAGAGAGAGAGAGAGAGAGAGAGAGAGAGATGACATGATAGAGACCCACAAGTACCTCATAGAAGTGAAAAGGGTGTGTGTGCGGGGGGTATCTTTCAAATGTGAAGGAACATCAGGACCAGGGCGCATGCGATGAAGCTGGAGGGGGGGGGAAGTTCAAGGGAGATGTAAGGAAATATTTCTTAACTGAAAGGGTGTTAGTCACATGGAACAGACTGCCAGAGTAAATGGTGGAGGCTAAAGCAGTGGAGGGCTTTCAGCATGCATAGGAAAGACATAGGGGTATCTTAGAAAAGAGGAAAGGAGGAGGGATGGTTGCCATAGGCAAGATAGGGTCTGCAGAGGCAGATTAGACTGAGAACATCTGTGCAGACTGGGTGGGCCATGCAGTCCTTCTCTGTCCACAAATTCTATGTTTCTGTTTCTATTGGTAGTCAGTGTTCCTTCCACTTCCCCAATCCCCACTTCCCCCCGAATAACTAATGGATCCCCTCTCCTCCCATCCTCTCAGGCCCCTCCACACCACACCTCCTTGCCCCCACTCATCAATGCTGCTGTTCATCATCGTTGATGGCTACCAGCAAAGCCCCTCCGCGCACCACCTTGGCCAGCTGCTGCCTGTATGAGAAGGAGCAATGCGCATGAAGTAACATCTACAGCAGTTGTGTGCATGCTCCCTGGCGCTCAGATGGTGGCCAGCTGAGGTGGTGAGTGCGGGGGCTGTGCTGGTCACTATCACCAATGACGATTAATGGCATTGGTGAGTGGGGGGCCAGGGTGCGTGTGGGATGGCTGGCCTGACCAGTGGGCCAGGAAGGGGAGCCATTGGTCATTTGGGGTACTGGGGATCGAGGCGAGGGAAGACTGACCACCACTGGGCTATGTATAAATAGACAGGATGTCTGGAATGGCCAGTCATGGGGGGTGGGGTTGGGGAAACACTGGCCTGCCAACAGAGTATGTATACATATATAGGTCACCAGGAGTGGCGTGGGGGGGAACTGCACAGCCCCACACAGTACTGTCTTGCAGTCGTGCATGGCGACATTGTGCGATATGCTAATAATCACATAATGGGCATGTAAATGCCCCTTAGCCCCTTGCATGCCCTGTGGGCTTATTAGCATGTTAGGGTTGAATATGGCTCACAGGAGTGCTGGTACTATCCCATTTATTTATGTACATATATATTTATTTATTTAAACAATTTTTTTTTTTCAGGCAAGACATACTGAGCTGGCATCAGCTCATTTTCCAGATGTGCCTGGTGGGGTTGGGGAGTACAATGATTGACAATGCAATGATAAGTGATTGGATGCAACGCTGCTGAGCAGGAATTGCACTCAATAAATTGCAGAAAGAAGAGCAATAAGAACAATAGAGAAATATGAGGGGTTGAGGAAGTGACTGAAACTGGGGGAAAAGGGGCTGTGCTAGTGTCAGTGTGGGGTGGAGGGCAGCAGACTGACGTCCAACCCAGTATCAGGAGGAACTGCACTGTATATTTGGGACACACTGTCTCCATTCAGCTCCTGTGGGCCATATTCTGTTTGGGGATTGTGTTTTTTTTATTTTTATTTAAACTTTACTGTAATTTTTCACAAAGACCGTGACATGTTCTTATGACAACATCAGAAACATCACAGCAGGTACATCACTTCCGGTACCCCACCTTCCCCACCCCAACCCACCACCGGCTTGGCATCTAAACACTAGAAGAAGTTAAATAACACCTGAAGCATAAATGTCTCTTACCATGAAACTAGGCTATGCTTAGCTTACAGGTCTGTTCCTTGAGATGGTTCCTGACTGCAGTAGGTATAGCATATGAAACCCTTCCCATATTTTTTTGTAACGAGGTAAGGACCCCCATAAACTGGCTTTAAGCTGCTCCACAGAAAGATTGAAATGCAAGTCTTGGAGCCACTCAGTGTATAAAAGGTTATGGCCATCCAGCCAGTGACATAGTACCATTTTTTTCAGTGTTAGAGAGATCATTGCCATGTGGTACCTGCGTGCCCATACTGGGATTAGAGAAAGGTCCCCCAGAAGGCAGATCTCTGGGGTAAATAAATCGGCAATGCCCAGCAAAGGGTTGGTTCTGGCCTAAATCAGTTCCCAAAGTGGCTTAACTAAGGAGCAATCCCAGAATATGTGCTTACAAGACACTTCCTCTTGCCCGCACCTAACACACATAGACGTGAGAACTCTCCCAACTTTTTGTAATTTGACCGGGCTCCAGTACATATCATGCAATATTTGGAATTGGGTGAGCCTTAATCAGCCCTGGGAGATGTAGGTATGCAAATCTTTCCAGACAGACCACCAATGACTTTGTGAATTGGGGAACTGGTCTGACCAGTACCTAGAGGGTCCTTGTATTGGGCATCTAGTGACCTGGATACAAGTTCAGAATATATCCTGGGAAACCGCTTTCAGCTTGCTGTTAGAAGATTGTGTTGATGCAGGGCATAGTCACTATTCACTGTGGGTCCATGTCAAAATAACAGTTGAGAAACGGCAACGCATGAGAACGGCACCAAACCCAAATCACAACCACTCTTGACAATTTGCCACACATACCCCATTACTATATAGTCCTACTCCGGGGGGGGGGTGTTAAAACTCAGGGATGGAGGGAACTGGGATTGCTAAAAAAGTGTCGACGCTGTGGTTCAGTCGCCGTTCTGTCACTTCGCCATTCCTCAATCACTATCTTCATGGGATAACTGCATGGTGCTATCACAGTCTCATATTCAGACAGGTTCGCTTGCTCTGGTTGGAGCGTACTCACTGTCTGTATATTGCCCCAAGTCATCAGTGTGCTATTACACGAGCAGCGCTATAGTGTGCGTTGTGCACTTGGCTGGTCCTGCGTATGGGGGATGCTATTATTCTGTACAGTGTTTAAGCTTTGCTCTCATGGTAATAATGTCACAAGAATTCCTTGATGGAATTACAGCCTGGTCCTGATGGTTTCCTATCTATTACTTTATACATTACTCAAGGTTTGCTTTTTGGTTTATGATGTCACCAAAATCCCTCTTTGGAATTACAGCCTTGTCACTGATGAGCCACTATGTTTCATTCTAAAAATTACTCAAGCTTGGCTCTCATGGTCTGCGATACCAACAGAACCCCTAGATGGAATAACAGCCTTGTTACTGTAAGTGGAGCTCTGGCTGCCTACCCCCCACCGTGTTTATGCTGCTGCATTTCCTCATTACTTTTTTGGGCTTTCTGTTTGGTTTGTGTCTTCTGTAGCTTTCTAGATTAGTATTTAGTTCATCTGCTTGCCCTGAGTGTGGTATTATACTTTCTTCTTTTTCTCTTGGTCAGTTACTCATGCTGCACTCATGTGCTCATTTTGCTCCTGTGTTTACTTATTCAGTTTTTGTTTTCAGTGTGCTCACCAGTTTCCATGTCCTACCTATGTCATTCTGCTGTATTTACAGTAGCTAATGTTCTCTCGATCTGTTCTACCTGCTGTCCATACCAAGCCACTTACATTCCTTACGCATGTCATTCTGCGGTATTTAGCTTGTGTTCTCTCAATCTGTTCTACCTGCTGTCCATACCAAGCTACTTACAAACCTTACTAGTTTCTATATCCTATCTATGTAATTCTGCTGTATTTAACGCGCGTTCTCTCAATCTGTTCTACCTGCTGTCCATACCAAGCCACTTGCAAATCTTACTAGTTTATATTCCTTACGTATGTCATTCTGCTGTATTTAGCTTGTGATCTCTCAGTCTGTTCTGCCTGCTGTCCATAGCAAGCCACTTGTAAACTTTACTAGTTTCTGGACCCGTCCACACTGCACCCAACAGGGCTGAAATGGTTCCAAACCGTTACAGGCTGCAAACGTAACAGTGTGTCCACACTTCCAGGGAACAGGTGTGAAAACGGTCTTGAACTGGCACAGCCTGTCCACATGGAGATGTGAAAAGTGTGTGCACCCAACCTCTGTAACGTGGAGTGCATCCCATGGTGCACCTGGGGAGACAGCCGTGAAGACAGAAACCCACCCGAATGAACACCCGGCTGCCAGTCTACACAGGGCACACTGAGTGTGGCACAACATACCCCAGTATCCTACAGTGATGTGTGCCCATTTGCACCTGTGGGGGACCAAGGGTGGGCAGCAGGTGAAGGTGTGGAACCATAATGAGGGGTACCCCTACAAATGGCATGAAGGTGTGCAGTGATGCACCAACACATGCTGGGTACAGGGACCCCACTGTGTCCCACAGACAGGCATGCGGTGCACCACCAGGAAATGGCAAGCCAAGGCCGGCTGCCACCGGACACAAGCTGCATGCACCAGCATACACTGTACAGCCAGGCCACACATCCAGGACCTCCACACCAGCAACCCATGGAATTGGAAGCCCCACTGTGCCCCAGAAAGCAATGTGCGCATGCATGCACACCGCCCAAGCAAACCAGCAACACAGTATGGTGACACAAGACAGCCTTTAATCCAATGCCACCATGTCTTCTGGTGGCAATAACACAAGTAAACAATGTGCAGTGGCAGCATGGCCATGCAGTGGACCATGTGCATGGCTTCATAACACCACATATCCTCAAAGAAAACAGGCACTGTCATGTGAACAAACAATGCAATACACAATGCCGGGCCACCATATTGGCAGCACCATACACCAGCCTTACAAAGGAACCTATGTGTAGGCCACTGTACCGTCACCTGAAACAATGAAAAACAAAACCATGCACAGGTGGTGCCCTAACCCAGGCACCCGTGTGGCCATACAGCATCGGAACCCCTGACACAGCACGTTGCAGAGACGCCACGCAACAGTGCATGTGACCCAGGAATTGCACTGTTCAACTGAGTTCCACAGCCGGCACATACCTCTGTGCCAACATGAACCGGGCACTGTTGTCTCTGGGCAGACCCGAGTGGCATCACCAAAGTAGGGGGGAAATCAAAAAAAATCCCATGTGGCAGCTGGCGGGACGCACCAGTCAGCCAACCCCTGCATGCTGCATGGGTTATCACAGGGTTGTCCACTGGAACTCATCACTGTGCAGGTCCTGTGTGAAGCTGGGCATGCCTGCTGGTGGGATCCAGCACTGTGCATGAGCAGCGCACCATGCATCGGGGTTGGGTGTTGTGTGCAGGCCAGCGGTGGCTGGTGTGACACCTGTGGGGTACAGCTGTGCCATGCTGGCACCAACTGGTGTTACCTTGGACATGGGTGGCTGGGTGGTGGAGGCAGTGACTCCACCCTTGTACACTGCACCCTGTAGTGGGGGGTCATGCCTGCGGGGTGCTGGCACAGCCAGGGGATGCATCCTGGTGGAGGCTGCCTGTGCCACTCAGCCTGTATGTCCACCAGCGGTGGACGGGTGGGTGATGGCAGGGTCAGCCATGCCACTGTGGTACTCAGTGGCCACTGGCATGGTGGTACACCCATGGGGAACAGGGCACAGGGGAATGGGTCTGCGGTGGTTTGTGCCATGGGGATGGCACCCAGCCATTGTGGTGCGGCTGCAGGTAGTGGCTGCTGGCATTGCATGGCCAGTAACTGGACCATCTGTGTGAAGAACCGCTCTGTCTGCTCTGCCTCTTGTCTCCGTAAGTGCTCCTCCAATGTCCTCTCCTCCTGTGCCCGCTCCCTCTCCGTGTCCATCAGCTCCCTGTGGTGCTCTTGCATCATCCTACATGTAGGTTCCAGCACCACCCCAAGTACGTCTGCCATCCGTGCTGTCTTCGACTTCCTCTTCCTGAGGTTCACCAGGGGTGCTTGGTCACCCTGCCACTTCGCATGGCGGCCTCCTCCTGCAGTGTAGCTGTCACTGGAGGTTCCTGGCATCATGTCCTGCAGGGCCAAGGACACTGGGGAGACCTCCACTGCATCGGTGTCCACCAATGTCCCCTCACCGGGGTCCTGCCCTGGAATGTCAGAACACACCTGTCACCATTACACACAAGTGCGTACCCCACCCCCACCACCAACCCCAGCCCCATGCCCATGTCCCCCACTCACCTGTGTGCCTACGCACACCGCAGGTGCCACATGCAAACTCCCTCGAGTAAACCTGTGCCACCACCCATGCCATGCCTGTCATCTTGTGCTGTGTGCCCAGGATACACCCCCACCGGCATGCAAGAACCCAGCATACACATTGCACAATGTACTTACCTGTGTCGGGGCACTCCCGCTGCACACCATCATTGTCTTCATTCCCCAGATGCTGGCACGCATCCCTGGTGGTGTCCCCATCATCCTCTGTGTCCAGTTCAGGGCTGGCCACCTGTAAGCTCTCCAGGATGAACGCTGGTTCGGTGGTAGGCTGTGTTCCCAGTATGGTATCCAATGTGTCATAGAAGGGGCACACCACACGTGCACCCCCCTAGCGTCTGTTGCTGTCCCTGGTTTTATGGTACCGCACTTTCAGTTGCTTTATCTTGTCACAGCACTGCTTTGCCATCCGCTCCACCCCATTCGCATACAAGTATTCCGATACCTTCTGATACACCTTCATGTTGTGCCTTGCACTGGCTAGCTCTGCCTGCACCTTCTCCTGTGTCCAGAACTCCATCCGGAGTTTTGTGGCCTCATCCGACCAGGTGACACTGCGATCCGACATGGTCCTGCAGGTGGGCAGCGTGGCGTGCGGCTATGGTCACTGATTGGCACAGTCCTTTCTACCCTTCACCAGTCACGGGTGGTGCTTGGGGGCTAGGGTCACTCTGCAGTGGTGCTGTTGTGGTGTGCTCTGGCACTGCTGTCCTCTGGGGGCTGGTCTTGTGTTATGGCAGCTGTTGGGGACCCCTTCACACCTGTGGCACACAGTGTTGGCGTCTGCTGCTGACTCCCTATGGCTTGTGCCCACTGTTTGCCCTGGGCACCGGTGATCTTCCCCCCCTCACAGTTCTTGGACAGCTGCTGCAGGCAGCACCCCCTATTGCCACACTGTGCCTCCTGGCTGCACCTCTCTCGGGTGTGTGCACCTGGCTGATCTGGTCTCCACGCCTCGGATGTTGTGCAGGCGCTGCCCTGCACCGTTTCCACCTCGCTGCACTGGTTACTCTACTCCCGTGCCTCTCTGCCTTCCCAGCGCTTCCTTCTTCTTCTTCTGCCTCCCAAGTGCCCCTCTGTGGTGCACTGCCTGCTGGTCTAGCGGATGACTGGGGGCTAAACGGTCGTGCGTTTAGATGGCAGGGGGTAACGTTACAGCCTTGCAACCGTTTCTGTAACCGTTGTAGAAACCACCTCCTGACAGGTTTCTACAACGGTTACGAAAACACCTGCTGTAACGTTACCAGTGTAAACGCATGCCGTTACCGATGTGGTTTACACCTTCTGTAACGTTACAGAAGGGTTTTCGGGCTGCAGTGTGGACAGGGCCTCTGTGTCCCACCTATGTCATTCAGCTGTATTTAGCTTGCGTTCTCTCAGGCCCTGTCCACACTACACCACTAAAACCTTGTAACGGTTTCAAACTGTTACAGATGGTAAACGTTACAGTGTGTCCACACTGCCAGTGAACCATCATAATAATGGTTCGGAACCGTTACAGCTGGTCCACATTGTGGGTGACGGGTGAACGTTACGGTCGGCACCCTATCCCACAATGCAGTTCGTGCTGCACCGAGGGCACTTCTGGGGCTACACGCTCACGCGTCCACACTACAGCTGGTAACATTACAGAGGCAGAACCGTTTTCATAACCGTTGTTGAAACCACCTCATAAGTGGTTTCACCAATGGTTATGAAAATGCCTCCTGTAACGTTACAGGTGTAAATGCAAGCCATTGCGGTAATGGTTTGGACCCTCTGTAACATTACAGAGGGGAGTTTTCAGTGTAGTGTGGACAGGGCCTTAGTCTGTTCTACATGCTGTCCAAACCAAGTGACTTGCAAACTTTCCTCTCAGTCCCACTGCATTCCTTCTCATTAATTTCACCTGGCATCCTAGCCAGGCAGCTGCATCTACTTGTACTCCGTCTGTCATATCAGTCAGCCTTACTCAGTCCGTTTGCTTCAGCATTATTATCTCGTTCTCAGCATAACATCGTTTCAGGCTTCTCTGTTTGTGGCTTTTACCTAGGATTTTGTCCTTTGACACGAATTCATGTTTTCTGTATCTTTTCATTTATTTCACTCTCAGTCAATATCAATCATTCCTTTCAGCAGTCATCATTTAGTCAGGCAACTCTGCCTCTATACTAAGGCTAGGTGAAAACCTTATTTTGAATATTCGGGCCCCAAATATTCAGGCACTTAGTGTTCTTGTTTATTATTTGTGTTTGTTAACAAAAAAAAAAAAAGAAACAGCCCTTCCTCCTCCCCAGACCAGTTCTTTAAAATACCCAACCCCATCCCCCTACCCTCTGCTAGAATCCCAGCCCCCCTTCCTCCAGCACCCCAATCTGATATTGTTTGAATAGTAAAAGAAAAACTCCTATGATGAAAGACTGGCACAACTCACCTGTCTCCACTGCTGGCCATTTCTTTAGCGCTAATTTTTTGTACAATAAATATGCCCCTGACCCTCTACCCTGGAAGCACCCGCCTCCCACCAGCACCCAATGCTTCTTAACAGAAGCGATGAAGAAGGCAACCGACAAAACCCACCCTCCTCAACTGCCACCCACCTTCTACTGAATCAAAGCAGTCTTGCGCTTGCTCGCATAGTAAAACCAGCTGATCACATCAAGCCTCCATCTTTGGTGTATGCGTCTATGTCAATTCGCTCCCACGAATTTGCGCCCTGTCAACTCTCTCCCGACGTCTCGCTCCCTTGTCAATTGGCTCCCGCAAAATTCACCCCTTGTCAGCTCGCTCCAGCTCCCGCACCCACACCAGAGTTTACTATCGACTGTCACTGTCAATCACTAATTATATTAATGTGCTCAACCTGTTAATATGGCAAGTTATAAAGCTGCCCTGTGGAAATTGATCCTGTTCCTACAGTGCTTGTTCACAGTCTGCAGAATGGAAGCTAAGTTTATCTTGTGTGAGAGAAAGAAAAAGAAACTAGTGGACAATAACAACTTCATATATACACACCACAAAAGGGGGTATAATGGGAAGTCTATTTGGCAGTGTGAAAAAGCTGTTAAAAAAGACAAAACATGCAATGCCTGGGTTCACACTGCCAGTTACGATGACCCAACTATAATCGCAACATTTAGTGAGCACTCACACGCTCCTGATTCGATTGCAGTTGAGAGAGGTGAAGCTATAAACTGAGTAAAAGACCATGCTGCAAGTAGTCAGGATACGACTATACAGGTTCTGCTACATAGTAAGGACAACATGTCTTTAGCTGCTCAAGGAACAATGGTAGACAAAAATGTAAAGCACACTATACAGCGTGTCCGTGTACATGGTGCCCCACCAAATCCCTGAGAACTGTCTGATATCGTAATACCTGAGTATTATCGTACATTGTGAGGTTGTTCTGGCAATGAAGTTAACTTTTTACTTTATGACAGCGGTCCTGACAGTGAGCAAATTCTTGTCTTTGGCACAGAAAGCAGCTTAACATTCCTGGAACAGTGTAAGCATTGGTGTGCCGATGGTACATTTAGTGTTGCACCACCATTATTCACTCAAATGTATGTTATTATCGATGAACGACTTGGGTGGTGTGCAGCCTGCAATTTTCACCTTACTCCCTGGGAAACAAAAAGAAATTTATGAAAGATTGCTGTCCAGTCTGAAAGATCTAAATCCACGATTGGACCCATCTGTTATTATGACAGACTTTGAAAAGGCAACATTACAGGCCTTTAAATCAGTGTTCCCAAATGCCAGACAGGTCGGATGCTTTTTTCATTTTGCACAGTGCATCTACAGAAAGATTCAGGCTGAAGGGCTAGGGCAAAAGTACGCACTTGATAGCGAATTCAGCTTAAAGTGTCGTTATCTGCCAGCCCTCGCATTCTATCCTCACGATCAGGTTGTGGCTCTGTTTGAGGAAATTACAGATGAATCCCTCAGTGTTTTCCCTTCTGAGATAGAGACAATTATAGATTATTTCGAAGACACCTGGGTTGGCAGGAGGAATAGAAGAGGCAATGGGCACAGACAACTGCTATTTCCAATAACACTTTGGAATCATTGTGATACAGTAAAAGAAAAGCGAGCTAAAACACACAACACTGTAGAAGCATTTCCTAGAGGAATGCAATCAATCCTCTGCATGCCCCATCCAACCTTGTGGAAATTTATTGAAGGCATTTAGGGCATACAATGTAAATGGGAGGCAGACATAGAACAAATCATTGCTGGCAATGCACCCAATAGTTCAAAACGGGTATACAAGGACAATGCGTCAAGGCTCAAGCAGATTATTGACAAGTCCTCAGAACGCACAACAGAGGAATTTCTATGAGGGGTGGAACACTGTTTTGAGTATTGATTTTTAAAAAGAAAGATTTTAATTCTTTACCTTACATAAAGATGTGCTTTTAAACGGGATATGAAACGGATATACGCGTCACTGCATCACATGACTCGGCGTGAGTCACATGACAACGGGGTGTACTGCACTGTGATTGATTCTGAAATGTGGACTGCAGACTTTAAGGTAAGAAAAGTTATTCTAACATGCTGCAATGATTGAATGCTTCTTGGGTGTGATGGGGGAAGTAGTTCTGCTCGGGGGATCGAATCGACAGGGAGTGAATGCTTCTTATGCCAATATGCTCTTATTCCTGGGGAGGTAAAAATTGCTTTGCTTCTTGGTTGTGATGGGGCAGCGAATCAACAGGGAGTGAGATGGAACCAGAGCATAAAGTTCAGGAGCGAATTGTCGGGAGTGTATTTTCAGGGAGCAAGTTGATGGGAGCGAATTGACGTGCTCCCCTGCTGTATCTTTAGTTACAAGGTCATTGTAGGGAAACCTCCGTCCTTCCTAACTTAGCTCATTACATTTAAACCCATTACATTAAAACGCTTTCAACTCTGACTTTTCTGGACAATTTGGTGTTGCTTGGCAAACCCAAATTCCTTTCCAAAGCTGGCTGCTCCTCATTCAGGTTTTCAATAGCTCCTTCATATTCCACATTACAAAGATCTCTGAAGCTGTGAACATTGTTTACTGTGTCAAGATTTAAGTATTTGATCCACAACATACTGTTTAATCTTCAGAATCCCTTGATGGAATTACACATAGAATAAAGTATGTGGGGCCAGATATTCAAAGCTTTGCACCTGGCGCAAATCCGTAGCGCTGGAATAGCGCAGAATTTGCACCGGACTGCAATATTCAAAAGCCCTTTTAGCACCAGTGCTGTGTGATAGTGCGGATGCTAAACATTAATGTATGCAGAGGAGGGAGGTAGGGGAGTGGCCATGAATGCAGGCGCACTGGCATATTAAAAATAGTAGTGCCACGCTACAGGTTGTTGCGCTACCGGTAGAGCAGCGCTAAATACCGCCTGCAAAAAGCATGTGGTAAGTGGCGGAGGAACCTGAAGTAATTCGAAATGAGACTTTAAATTATTACCATAGTAATTCGAAGTGTAACTTCTAATTGTGTCCATGTCCAATACTGGTAATCTAGTGTCCCCCCCATCAAGATCCCTGACTTCCATTGTATTCAGAATCCAAATTTTTCCCTGGTAGTCTAGTGGCCCCACACCCCCCCATCATGATCCCCGACTCCCGTTGTATTCAGAATCTTAACTTTTCCCTGGTAGTCCAGTGGCCCCCTGCCCCCCACACCCAGCAGTGCCAACCCCTGCACCCCCAACTATCCCCAAACAGAGCTGGCAACTGGCTCAACCCACCGCTCACCTCCGTGATCAGCCACCGTCCAAGTGTTGAATGGGCACATACAGTGATGAGTGATGAATGAGCGTGCTCATTGTTTTGTTTTTTGTAACTTTCTGACACCAGGATGCCCAATCCCAGCCCCTCCAGCCCACTTTGATTGCCAATGGGTGTACCCAATCCCCCTGTCGGCATCATGATTCTCCCCAACTCATGTAGCACACTGGGAGCCCACCCCAATGTGCCCAAATGTATTTTTAAATTTCTATACCTGTAAATAAAGAAAACCATCCCCCGACATCTTTTTTTTCTTCGATGCAGAATCCTGCATCGAACTTCTGTAGTCTGGCCCAGCAAATTCACTGACATCGGCGTGCCCAATCTCCCTGTCAGCATCATGTTCTCCCACTCCCCCAACTCATGTGGCACACTGGGAGCCCATCCCAGTGTGCCCAAAAGTTATTATTTTTTTTATTTATCGCCTTGCCAATGGGGGTGCTCTATCCCCCTGTCAGCAGCATGTATCCCCCCAACTCATGTGGCACAGTGAGAGCCCACCCCAGTGTGCCCAAATTAATTAATTTATTTATTATTTGTTCCTGTAAATAAAGAAAATTGTCCCCTGATGTGTTATTTTTTTTTTAACCTGGAAAAAAGAAAATGATCCCTCGTCATTTTCCCAGTCCACCCTCCTCGAATCCCCACCCTCCAACTGAGCACCCACCTCCCCTTACCCCATACTTACCTCCGGAGGTCGGCGCTGTCATCTTCTGAGGACTGGGACACGTCTGCACTTTTCAAAGCTGAACCGCAAAATTAAGAGTCAAAGGTTAGCGCCATATAATGGCTGTCAATGGGGGTTTCAACTTATGATGATATCTCAGCCATTTTTAAGAATTTTGACCCACAATTTTCAACATGGGGTTCTTGGGACCCCACCTCATGAACACTGTCACTGTCATTTCGTTCTCAGTCCTGAAAGCTAATTTCATGGTAACTGCACAGAATCACCTTTTGGGACTGATTAACAAAACAACAGTGCCACTGTTCATGAGGTGGGGTCCCAAAAAGCCCATGTTGCAAATTTGGAGAAACAATTCCAAAATATGACTGCGTATGAGCGTATGCTAGCAGTTTCACGCACGTCATTACCATCAATTTATTATGTTTTCACTCCAGATTTGCAACATTACCATTTTTCACACCACCTCATGAATAGAACAGCTGTAATTTTTCAAATCCTGCCAAAAATGTTTTTCTGCACCTGTGGTGCAAAACGGTGTTACAGTTGGCAGATTTATATTTCCACAGGGATTTGAAAGTTTTCTGCACCGGGTACATGCGGTGAAGTGAAAAGAAGGTTATGTTGCATATCTGGGGTGAAAATTATTTAAGATGGCACAGTTATGGCTATTTGTTGCGATTAACTTATGCCTCCGCGTAACTTTATGTGTGGAAGCGCAGGCACCAGAGATCCCTGTGTTTCCAGAGCTAGATACATATGTGCATCTGTGGAGGGATGGGAGTGCAGGGTCCAAAGGACTCTGCACTCCCACTGTGACATATGGATTCTGTTGTACTATCTGAATGGAGGGATGGGCGGACCCTGCACTCCCACTGTGACATATGGATTCTGTTGTACTATCTGGATGGAGGGATGGGCGGACCCTGCGCTCCCACTGTGACATATGGATTCTGTGGTACTATCTGGATGGAGGGATGGGTGAACCCTGCGCTCCCACTGTGACATATGGATTCTGTTGTACTATCGGGATGGAGGGATGGGCAGACCCTGCGCTCCCACTGTGACATATGGATTCTGTTGTACTATCTGGATGGAGGAATGGGCGGATCCTGCACTCCCACTGTGACATATGGATTTTGTGGTACTATCTGGATGGAGGGATGGGCAGACCCTGTGCTTCCACTGTGACATATGGATTCTGTTGTACTATCTGGATGGAGGGATGGGTGAACCCTGCGCTCCCACTGTGACATATGGATTCTGTTGTACTATCAGGATGGAGGGATGGGCGGACCCTGCGCTCCCACAGCAAAATGAAGATACAATTATACTATCTGAAAAAGAAGGAAAATTAATTGCAAAAAGCTCCATTAATGCATCAGTTAGGGTGAATACTATAGCGACAAAAGCAGGGAAATGAGGCATTAAGGTTTCCAGCCTTAACACCCCACCCCCAGGGTTCCCACCCCTACCACTCCACCCCTACTCCTCCTCCACCCTCCACACACCAACAGGTGTCTGGGTGTACATTGGGGTCGTCGGCCTAACTTTCACCTCATTCTCCTGTACTGCACCACCTCAGCTTGTTTACACATTGAATGGGGTGAGAGTTAGGCTGACGACCCCAACACACACCCAGATGCCTGCTGGTGTGTGGAGTTTGGAGGTGTGGGGGTGGAGTGGAAGGAGTTGGAACCCTGGGGGTGGGGCATTAGAGTTGGAAACCCTAACGCCTCATTCCCCTGCTTTTGTTGCTATAGTATTCACCATAACTGATGCATTAACTGAGCTTTTTTGTAATATATATATCCATATATATATATATATATAGATATATATATACATACCATGGGGTGAGAGCTTTCAGTAGGATATCCTGTGTTATTTCCACTGTAGTGAGGATAAATCCTGATGACATCAGCAGAGTGAGGATATCGACATTTATCCATACTCTGCTGATATCACCAGAGTGAGGATAACTGCACTGCAGCTTGCACTCTAAAGGAAACTGCTTCAGAAAATTATCTTTTACCTTTGTTTTTACCAGGAGAGAGACACACTAAGCTGAAAGCTTGTTTACAGGTGCAACCTGGGAGCACAAGAAAGTTAAGTGATTTGCTCAGAATAACACAGTATGTAAGTGGGGGCTGTGGGATTCAAACCCAGGTCTCCAGGTTTGCAGCTCAGAACCTTAAACCACTGCACTATACTGCCTCCTTAATCTTTTTCTTATCTCTTTCCTACTGAAGCTGCAACTTACTCAATTAGCTTTGCAAAAGATGTGCACCTGTGTCCCGCTGTGTTTCTAACTTTCCTAGCCCATTATTGTGCTGATCTCAGCTTCAAAATAACCTGAATTCTAAATGAAACTCTTTTACAAAGCAGTTTCTGTTTCTCAGTGCTACCTGCAGCAATTTGTCTTTCTCAGGCCCTGTCCACACTGCAGCCCGAAAACCCTTCTGTAATGTTACAGAGGGTGTAAACTGCATCGGTAACGGCGTGCATTTATGCTGGTAATGTTACAGGAGGCGTTTTCATAACCGATGTGGAAACCACCTATGAGGTGGTTTCCACAACAGTTATGAAATCGTCCGCCTGGGACCGTTATCGTGGTAGTGTGGACTGCTGGTAACGGCCCTAGGGCTCAAAGCGCAGCGTGAGTTGAATTGGGATCGTGCGCGCTGTAACGGCCATCCGGATCCCACGTGTGGACCGGCGGTGCCGGTTCCGTAATGGACACCACCGAGGCGTGGACGCACTGCACTGCTCCGCGGCCATAACGGATTGCATCCGTTACTGGGTGCAAGCAGTGTAGTGTGGACGGGGCCTCAGTGAGCCTCTGACTCACTCAATTAGCTTTGCAAAACACTGTCAGCTGTGTTTCTCATCCCCAGTCCATTCAGAACACACATACACACACACACACACACACACACACACACACACACACACACACACACAGACACTGACAGCACACACAGAATGAGCAGGAAACACATAGAATTAGAAAAAATGTTCCTAAAGCTCTCACCCCTGTGGTATAAATCGCACACATGATGGGCAGATCATGGGGTATGGAAAATATTCTCACTCCTGCAGAGTAAGCTGCGTATTCTCACTCCTGCCCATCATGTATCCCCTATTTACATACATATTATGGTAGCACGGTAGTGCTACCATAGTTAGGGTTGAGTAGCACTTTTAAGGTTAAAGGGTCAAATTTTGCACCTTAATAACTTTGCCACCATTCAACGGATTTACCTAAAATTTGTTTTGCATAATTGAGCATGGTAGATCTTGGGATCTGCCAATTTTTTTACCAGTTGGATATACGGCTGCGGAGTTATTAAGCGACAATGAATTGCACAATTATGCTTTTTTGCGATTTCTTTGCTCTCGCCTACAGGTCGCACAGTTTGCACGACCAGTATGAAAACTTCATGGAACATGTGGCCAGGGTGCCTAATGTGCCTTTTGAAGATTTCGTGAAAAAATATTAAACGGTTCAAAAGTTATTCAAAAAACATGTTCCCATTATAAGTCAATGGGAAAAGGTAACAAAAAGTTTGACACTTTCGCAAATACACTTTTTACTTTCGCAAATGGCCCTAGTACTTTCTCAAATCCATCATTTTGTTTTCAGTTGGTGATCAGAAAAATGCTTGGCATTTAAAGTTGGGACCATCTAGGGACACAATTCTTTTTGTGTTCACCTAGTCGGAGCATGAGGATGCTAGCCATCTCTTTATTTTGGGGTTAAACACCCCAGAAATATGTTTTTCAAAGTTCTGGAAAAAGTACTTTCACAAAGTACTTTCATGCTCACGACATTTTCGCAAATCTGTGCGAAAGCTTTCGCAAATCACGAAAGTACTTTGCAGCATTATGGCTAAAATGACAGGAGTTCTTTGCCACCTTGCTGCAAAAGAATGGTTAGGTCTTTTGGCCTGAAATTTGGAGGGAAGACAGCCAACATGTCACAGATGTGCCTTTTTGTGGTTTAGTGAAAAAATATTGTAGAGCTTCAAAGTTACGGTACTCCGGAGTTGATGCTTTTTCTCATAGACTAACATGGTGGCGTATGCCACGCCTTTCGGGGCTCGTATCTTGAAACCAGTGCGAGATACAGATTTTTCGTCACAAGTTGGGCTATGTAGTACAAAACAGTAGCCAGGAAAATAATGATTTCTGTGAAATTTAAAAATTTTTTCTACGTCATACGGTTGCTGAGATATTTGCAATGAAGTACTTCCAATGCTCGTTTTAAACTTCCATTGCCATTACAATGCATACATTCTTTGTACACACTGTGTTTCTCTATGCAGTTCTCCAGCAAAAAAAGAGGGTATGCACTTCTGTTACTGTTACAGTTACTGTTTCGACTTGCGTTTATGTACCTGTTAGTGTTACCGTTCCTGTGTGCGTCACCGTGTGTGTTACCCTTGCGTTGTCATTTGCCTTTGCGTTTTCTTTACTGTTACCATTTGCATTTCCACCTTGTGTTTGCATTGTTGTTCCTGTTACTATGTCACAAGACATCATGTGGTGGGAGCGCGGGGCCCTTCAGGTCCAGCGCTCCTGCCGCCGCATTACATTCAGTATTTCTGTCATCATTCTCAAAAGAAGGAATTAGAGGCAAAATCAGTTTATCGAGGTTCAGCTAAGTGAAGTAGCTCAGTGTTGGGTTGAAATCTTCCTGATTTTAGCTCACCTCATCGCATCGGGTCAAGATAGTCGCCGGTCCCAACTCTCACCCCATTCTCCTATACCTCTGCTTCTTTACACATGTGATGGGGTGAGAGTTAGGGCCGACGACCAATGCGCATCCCGATGCCAGTTGGGGTGGGCTGAGGTGTCCGGGGGTTCAACCCTAACACTGAATTTCTTACTTTTGTCGCTGTGGAACAACCCTAACTGATGCATTAAACAGAGTTTTTTGTTAGTAATATATATATATATATATATATATGTGTGTATGTATATATATATATATATATATATATATTTATATATACATACACACAGTTGTACAGTCCTCTACAGTGTCTCTCAGTACAGGGGACATCCTTCTGTGTTCCTCTCACTATAGCCCTGACCTGCATTCATCTCTCCTGGGAACAGTGGTGTGCACACACAGAGACTGTACTGTACATCCAGACTTTCAAACAGGAAGTTAAATTATTCTATGGTGCTACATAACTCTTATCCTGTGTACATACGAAGGTAATGGTTTCCATTGTGTCCTGAGTTTGTGTCTCCATGTTTGCGGATGTGCCTCTCATTATGGGGATCAGTGTCCCTCTTTGTTCCACGTTCAGAGTGTCTGTGTCCCTCATTCCAGTGCTGACTGGGTGGGAGATGTACACTGTGTATGCCTGCCGACGCCCATGATCTGCAGCTACCAAACTGTTTCTCAAGGCTGGCATACAGGTGGAGCCATGTGCACACCCCGGCCTGCGGCTTTTAGCCTGTACATCCAGTCTGACCTACAGGTGAAGCTGTTGCACCATGGAATAACACAGGGCAATCTTCATGTTAATGTATGCAAAGCAGGCCTTAATGGGATACTAATGTGGCTGTTTGCACATGGATTGCCTAAGTAGGCTCATTTGCATAGGAGCTTTGAATATTACAAACCTTTGTCCCAGGCTAATGTGTTAGCACTGTGCAATCGGGTTAGCCCCAGGCAATCCTCTCAATTGCATAGCACAGTTCCATGGTGTGTGGCCTGCATTATTGTTCGCAGTTTTTGTGCAACACTTCATTGCTATCACACACATTGTCCACCAACTTCAACTCTGCCTTACTCCACCTCTGTGTCCACTGTGTTATATAACATATGGATCTCAACCGCACTTTTACTTACTGTCATGTCTATTAGTTATATGTATTGTATATTTGACTGTATACATGTTCCAGGACCTTCTTGTGAATGAGCTTGCTCAACGGAGTTTTCCTGCAATAAACTTGAAACTGAAATTGAAAACTTGAGCTGCTGTTGCATTTTACACTTCCCTGTTGCTATATTCAGAGCTGCCTTATTTCCCTGTCTATTTTAGTACTGCACTCCCAGCCTGTTTGCACTGCTTCCTTTGAATGCTATATTCAGCAGGTTTAGGCCCAGGGCTATTCCTATGAAAATAGCTTGCTACTGGTTCAGGGCTAATTTAGCAGACCATGCCATGCTAATTTAGCCTTGGGGCTGAGTTTTGAATATCTGGCCTGGGGTGTTGTGTGTAATGAGAAGTTTACACACACCCGAGGGGTTAGATGCTACAGAAACCCCGAGGGCGAAGCTCGATGGGTTTATGAAGAGCATACAACCCTGAAGGTGTATGTAAACTTCGAGTTTAGTCACAACACCCCATATTTTATTTTATATATAATAACTGGGTCTTCCATTTTGGCCACAGCAATTACATAGAATAAAAATAGAATAGACGTCTCTGACTCCTGTGCGGTCGCAGTCCACTTTGGTTTAAGCGCATGGTCTGCGGCCATTTTTATTCATTTATTTAAATGCTTTCTGTTTTTTTTTCCTGCTCACAGGTGGTAGTTTTTTAATTTTTTATTTTGGGTGTGGTGACTTACTGAGTCCCAGTGGTGGTTCAATCTTTTTAGAGGAGGTGGTCGGCAGCCAGCAGTCCAGGAGGGTTGCGGTGGGTGCATGCGCAGAATGAGGAAAACCGTGCACATGTTTGCTGTAATAAACACTCCTTTATTACGGCAAATAACGCCATTGGATTTCTTAGGAAAAAAGGAAGGCCCAGTTATTACTGCCCTGTTACTGATGATTTGCTGTTTATTACATAATACATAATTACTAGGGAGTATTTTTAATGCTTAGATTATGAGTTTGTAAGACTGCATTACAACCACCCAGTTGTAATTATGGGTTACAACTGGGCAGTTGTAATCGGTCCCTGTTAATCACACTCACACTCCGTGTGGTGCCAGTGCTACTAACAGAACTGCCACCAGTTAAGTTAAGCACATCACAGAAACCCTGAATTAATTAAAAATGCTCCCTAGTACTGCCGGCCCAGTGGTGCAGAGGGCTGAGGTGCTGGACACCTTACCTCTTATCACACTGGCAACCCATATTCTGGAATGAGCACAGGGTTGTGGGGGGGCTGGGAGTGGATGGAGCAGCCGAGGACATTCTCCTCTCCCGGATTGGGGAGGTAGGCCATCCTGGCTCTTGGCTGCCATCTAGTGGAGGCTCGATGGTAGCATTGAGCAAATGGGGGAGCTGGCGCTAGGCTGGGTGGGAGGAGCAGGGCCATTTTCGGTTCCGGCGCTCATGCACACTCCATGCACATGCATGGCAGCACTTTGCCGAAGCCTCAGAGAGTAATGGGGAGAAAATGGGAGGAACCCCCCAGAGACAGGATGGCAACCGACCCCTCACAGGCCCTGCACTGGTGGCCGGGCACACGCTGCTGTCCTGTTGCATAGGACACTGGAGCAAGGTAAGTCCTGGAGGAGCTGGGTGATGGGGCTGGGGGGTCAATCAGAAGGGGTTAGCCAGGATGACGGAGGATAAAATACCTGTATGGAAAAAAAATGCTCACTGGTAATTATGAAAAAACAAAACACTTGTGGGTGTGTGTAAACCAGAACTTTACACACACCTTAGGTGTGGGAGGCTTGTATAAACCCCTTCTGCTTTGCTCTTGGGGTTTATGTAGCATCCCACACACCTCTGGTGTGTGAAATTCTGGTTACACACAGCCACCCATGTATTATTTTCTGTATTATTCGAACTTCACTCTCATGGTTATGATATCACAAGAATCCCTCCATGGAATTACAGCCTTGTTAACAATCCAGTCTGTTAATGCTATGCATTAGTCAAGTTTTGCTCCCATGGGTATGATGTCACCAGAATCCCATTATGGAATTGCAGCCGTGTTACTGATGACTTCCTATCTATTATTCTCTACATTATTTGAACCTCACTTTTGTGGTTTATGATGCCACCAGAATCTAGTGACTGAATTACAACCTTTCTAAAGATAATTTGCAATCTATTATTCTATTGGAAGGGCTGTACACCCCTTCCCCATGTCTACGAGTATTAGGTAGCATCTCTCACCAGAGGAGCACCACCTTACACCATGAAAACTAGTGCCTTTATTACTACCTTTGCCACCTTGGGCCGGGGGTAGTGAGGACCGAGGCACCTTTACCATACTCCAGCAGCAAAACATGAGACCATACAAAAAGTGAGATCCAAACTGGAGCTGGGATTAAGGCAGAAACATTTATTATGCTGTTCCAGTTTCACACAGCAAAAGAAGGGTTATTTCCTTTTGCCAACCACTTGTCACATTTAGTAAGGTGAATTCTCACAGTTAGTACACTTCTACTGTATCCACAGTTAGAATTTAGGCTGAATCTCCCACAACTGGTATACCTGCACCATACCCACAGTTAGGATTCAGGCTGAACCTCCCACGACTGGTGTACCTGCACTGTACCCACAGTTAGGATTCAGGCTGAACCTCCCATGACTGGTGTACCTGCACTGTACCCACAGTTAGAATTTAGGCTGAACCTCCAATGGCTGGTATACCAGCACTGTACCCACAGTTAGAATTTAGGCTGAACTTCCCACGACTGGTGTACCTGCACTGTACCGACAGTTAGAATTTAGGCTGAACCTCCCATGACTGGTATACCTGCACTGTACCCACAGTTAGAATTTTCATTTACATCCCTCTGATCTTAATAGCTTTCTGCTTTTTTTGTCACAAAAATGATTCGGAATATTGGAGCTGTGGTGCTTCCACATTAGTATGCAGGGGCATCTTCCCAGGTAGGGCAAACACTACCCTTGAGCAGCTATGCCAACACTTGCTACTGTGTCAGTCAGTGGCATCAGTTTGGACTGGAAAGCAGACCTATGATATACATTTCAGTTTGGAACTAGTTGGTCCAGCCATGCATGCCTCCTTCCGGCTATGTCACTGGTAACCCTAGTGGTCCAAAGAACAGGTTCCCTCTCTAGGCCCCCTCCTCCTGATGACCCATTTATTTCAGCTACCATGCTAGGGGGTTACACATTTTACCTAGATTTTCACACACACACACACACACACACACACACACACACATGCCATCCTTTTTTTTTTTTTTTAGCTTTTTCTATTGTAGAGAACCAGTAAGGTTACAGACTTGACATATGCATATAGAATAATGGCTGGGTAGATGGTTATAATGAGAATTTTACACACACCAAGGAGTGGGATGCCACATGAACCCTGAGAGTGAATTTCGAGGGGTTTGTAAGGGCACCCACACAGAGGGTGTGTGTAAAATGTGAGTATTACACACCTACCTAGCTTTTATTTTATATAATTGCTGGGGATCATTGTTTTGCCACAGCAATTATATAAAATAAACAGACATCCCTACGGAGTTGTGGACTGGTCGGGTTTCAACAGGGTTTGTAGTGGCTCATGTAAGAAATGTCTACTTTAATTATTTTTAAAGCAGTCCAGTAGAGAAGTTTAGTCTTTTTGAGCCTGGTTAATGTTGTTTTTAATGAAGGTATCACCAACTCCGAGAGGCGGTAAACTGTCCAGCGCTGAGGAGCGAAGTGGCGAGGAGAAAGGGAGAGCATGGCTGGAGGCCTGGAGCGTGCGCAGAGCGAGGGAAACCCTGCACGTGTTCACTGTTACAACCCGCAGGTTATAATGGGTGAATTATAACTGGGTTTCCTCTATGGGTGAAAATGCTCCCCAGTTATAAAAAAGCACAGGACTAATCATACAGTGTGTTATAACTGTGTGTACAATAATACAGTGTATTAACATACATGTTTTTTTTTAAAGAAACTAAAAACCTAACAACAGCAACAGATGGAATAATAGTGAGAGGTTCCTATCTATTAAAATATCTTACAGAAGTGACTTTGAGAAACAGTATCTATAGTATTATGAATATTATAAATATGAGCAGCCCAGATTGGGTTCCATATCCCCCCATGGGTTTGAATCAAATTAATCTCACTCCCCTATCCCTACAGCAAGCCTAGCCTTTCAGTTGTGTGATAGAGAAATGATGGCTTCCTGAACTTCGTTCATTTTGGTTTCTTATCTCGGGTCACCTCAACTTATATGTGTTCGCCCCTATCTCCCTCCTCTATTATTTTGTGCACAGAGAGCATCCGTAATGCAAGGTTTACATACAGTTGTGCTGTCCCTCAAGCGGTGTTCTTTTTTTAGCATCATCAAGGGGGAGCATATCCTCATGGATCCCGGCGACCTCCCTTCAACAGTGGCACTGCAGAGCTCCCGGGGGGGGAGGGGTTGTCCATATTGGTCCCAATCTTTTCATTCCTTGAGGCGAGGCTGCTGTAGTCTGCCTACTCCCAGTTGGAGCCATGGGAGTGTCCTTCCCAATGAAACCTCAACTTGGTTCCAGATCTCTGGAGACCTTGGCAGAGGGGACCAGTGCCACCCAGCCCCAGGGACCATGCTCCCATGCCAGGGCCTACAGGCTGCCTCATCTTAGTTGCAACAAAGGGCAGCTGGACTCTGCCGCTGTTCTTTCTCTGGCTGCCAAGGACCCTTCTAACCTGCCTGCCTCAGCTTGCCTGCCCTTGTTATAGTCTTTTGGGGTAAGGGCAGGCTGTGAATATTCATGCTGACACAGCACAAACACCCAGACATCCTGTCTCCAAGCAGGATCCCCCCACGAGGAGAGAGCTCTCAGTGTGGGGCTCAATCCTTTGAAAGGCCTCTAGTAACTGGCCTCGAGTTGTGCAAAGAGAGAGGCTGGTTACACTATATATTACTCAAGTTTCACTCTTGTGGTTTATGATGTCACCAAAATCCCTCGACGGAAATACAGCTTTGTTATGGAGGATTTCCTATTATTCTAAACATTACTCGAGCTTTGCTGTCGTGGTTTATGCTGCCACCAGAACCCACTGATAGAATCACAGCCTCATTACTGATGGTTATCAGTGACTCCCTCAAACAATCCAGACAGTGCAGCAAGGCATGTAATAAGGAGCGTAGAATGCTGGGATGTATTGGGAGGGGTACTGATAGCAGAAGGGAAGAGGTATTGCTTCAGCTTCATAGATCCTTAGTGAGACCACAACTGGAACATTGCACCCAGTTCTGGAGTCCTCATCTCAGGAAGGATAGGGATAAGCTGGAGATGGGGCAGTGCAAGGTAACAAAAATGATTCTGGGCCAACTGGGCAGGTCCTATTTAAAGCGCCTTAATGCACTGAACATGTACTCGCTGGAGACCAGAAGGAAGAGGGGAGATATGATAGAGACCTTCAAATTCCTAAAAAGGAATTAACAAGGTGAACTGCAGGGAAATATTTTGCTTAAATGCTAACTCATGGTCACGTGGACATAAATGGAGACTACACAGAAACATAGAAACATAGAATGTGACAGCAGAAGGGGACCATTTGATCCAGCTAGTCTGCCCATGATCCAGCCCCCACCCTTAACTGCCACTCAGTGTTATTATGCTTTTGTATGTATCCCAAGCATTCTTGAACGCACCAACCATCTTAGCCTCCACCAAACTGAGGGAAGCTGTTCCATGCGTCAACCACCCTCTCGGTAAAACATAACTTATGGGTGTTTCCCCTGAACTTCCCCCCACCAATTTCCTATCATGCCCCCAAGTTCTCGTCTGGCTCTTTATCTGAAAGAAGCCCTGTACCTGTACCCTATTAAGCCCCTTCATGTATTTGAAAGTCTCATTCATGTCACCCCTTTCCCTCCTTTGCTCCAAGGAATACATGTTGCAATCCCTTAGCTTCTCCTTGTATGGTTTCTGGTGCAGGCCCTGCATCATCTTAGCAGCCCCCCTTTGCACAGTCTCCAATCTATCCACATCCTTTCTGAGATGTGGTCTCCAGAACTGACCGCAGTACTCCAGGTGTGGCCTTACCAGTGACCTATACAGTAGCAATATAACTTCCCTTTTTCTACTGGTTATTCCCCTTTCTATGCATCCCAACATTCCATTTGCCCTGAGTGCCGCCTTTTTGCACTGCTTGGTCTTTTTCAGGTCATCTGATATAATCACTCCAAGATCTCTCTCTTTCTTGGTGGTCTCTAGTTTCATTCCCACCATGTGGTATTCTTCTTCTGGGTTGCCTTTCCCTAGGTGAATAACTTTGCACTTCTTGGCATTGAATTTCAGCTGCCATGTCTTTGATCACAGTTCCAACTTTTTGAGGTCTGCATTCATCTTTTCCACCCCCAAGGGTGTTTACTCTATTGCATATCTTTGTATCATCAGCAAGCAGGCTGACCTTACCATCCAAGCCTTCTGCTATATCTCTAATAAAAATATTAAAGAGAATTTTTTTTTTGTGTTATCTATTTAAGCCTCCGAAGTGCAGCCCAGCCACACACTCCTTCAGGTGGCTAAGCCCTTATTCCACCGCTCCGACCTCCCAGCTGTTGTGTGCTGCTACCCTAACCCCACTTGTCCTGGTGTATCCCTTCACTGGGAGCTCCCTTATGTGCCTGCAGGGGGTGCCAGGTTGGGAGACTCACTTGGTGCCCAATGATACCAGCTTCCATCTTTACTGGGGCGGGTACAGCATTGGGGCTGACTGGCTTCATGGCAGTGGGGAGGATGGCCCACCATTATCTAGGTGGCCTACTTCCTTGTTCTGTTGCCCCTCCTCAAGTGCATGATGCAGCATCCTTGCAGAGGTATGCACGCGGTGCATGGTCATCCATGCCGCAAAGTGCGGCCACAAAGAGCCACCAGATAGCAATGTGCTCCAACCCCCGGGAGGAGAGCATCCAAAGGACACTCTGGATCCCTCCCTGCCAGCCTCCGCTCCTGACGTCCTGGGCTCGGGAGCGAACCTGGGTCACCAGTGGTGCCAGGTGAACACTTTTCACCCGGTGCCATGGAGCCATTTAAAGAGGATATTAAGGAGGATGGAACCTAACACCAACCCCTGCAGCACACCACTAGTCACTTCCCTTTCCTCTGATAGGGTGCCATTTACAAGAACCCTCTGGGTCCTCCCACTCAACCAGCTTCTAATCCACTTCACCATTTTCTGACATACTCCTATACTTACGAGCTTGTTTAGCAGCCTTCTGTGCAGTATGAAGTCAAAGGCTTTGCTGATATCCAGATATACTACATTCACCACACCTCCTTGATCCACCATTTTGGTAACCCAGTTGAAGAAGTGCATTAGGTTTGTCTGGCATGATCTTCCTGCGATAAACCATGCTGCTTTGGGTCCAAATTTCCTCTCCCCTCTAGATAGGTTAGAATTCTCTCTTTGAGCAGGGCTTCCATTGTTTTTCCCACAATCAAGGAGAAGCTAACTGGTCAATAGTTGCCTGCTACTTGCCTACTCCCATTTTTGTGGAGAGAGAAAACATTAGCCCTTCTCTAATCTCTTGGGACCTCACCCAGTGACTAACAGGAGGGAGGCTCAGGAGGGACATAAGGAAGTATTATTTTACAGAAGGGGTGGTGGAGCAGTGGAACAGTCTGCCAGCCGAGGTGGTGGGTGTGAAAACCATTGGTGGCTTGAAGCATGGTTGGGACAGAATGAACGGTATAGTGGTTGCTTACGGCATCTGAAACAGGGAACTGAATGGGGGGGGATGGGGAGGGCTAGGACCCTGGAGGGACAGTAGGTCTCAGGGCTAAATAGGGAACTTAGGCAGACTGGGTGGATCATGGCTCTTTTCCTGCCAACACTTTCTAAGTTTCTATGATTCTGTGGTTTTCTTTCTGTTATTCTATACATTACTCAGACTTCACTCTTGTTGTTTACGATGTCACCAGAATCCTTTGAAGGAATTACAACTTTGGTACTGCTGGTTTCTTTAATGCCATTATATACACTGCTCTAGCTTCGATCTAATAGTTTATGATGTCTTCAGAACCCATTGATGGCATCCCCGCCTTGCTGTAGATTGCTTGCTATCTAATATTTGATATATTCTTTGCTATTTCCACAGCTAGGGTGATCTATAAGAACCCAGCTGCAGCACGTTACTGTTAAGAAGAGTTACCAAATGCAGTGCTTCTGTATGGAACAGAAACATAGTAACATAGTAATTTAATGTCAGAAGGGACATTTGGTCCACCAAGTCTGCCCACTCTGCATCATAAGCAGAGATGAGAAAGCACTCTGTTAAGACATATAGTAAACTGTAGGGATTTCCCACCCACCCTATTAGCCAAGGTACCATATAATTCCCTTGGTAAGCAGAAACCCAAAACATTTCTCTGTTCCACAGGAGTGGAGAGATTTGCAGCCTAACCAGCAGGGACTGTGGCTTGCAGCGTCAAACCTCATTATAATAGCTACCCTGCCACAGAACTAAAGTGAGGCAGGGACTGATAAATACAGCTATTTATGGTAATAATGACTGAATCAAGTGGTGGGAACAGAAGGGGCTGTGTAGGGCTCTTCCAGTCAATGCTGAATGTCTTGCTGGCCAGTGTAGGGTCTGGCAGATGTCAATGCATGCATTTTGATTTCTGACTGTCATATCAGAGGTTTATTTCAGACAGCCCATAGCCACTTCACGGATGGACACTCGCCTCCCACCATCTGTCGTTCAGAAATGTGTATGAAGCTCCAGGTTGGATCAAAGCAGGGATCCAGCTGTACCAGCTTCAATCCTTCATGCTGTGTAACATTTTTTTCCAGCTCTAAAAAATCTTGAGAAACATTGGGGGGTTTAGTTAAGAGGGATGTTGCATTTTCTGCTCATTTAGTTTAACTTCTTAAAGCAAAAGTGCTACTTTGTTGGCAAACCATTTCATCATACAGTTTTATTGGCAGTAAGGCATTCTTGACATCCGCAGATTTATCTCAGTATAATTTAATGTATTTCTTTTTCAAACCATTTTTACTGTTTTTGCTGATTGTATTCAAAGGTTTATTTGTTCGGTCAAAAGACTATTACAAAAATAATACAATAAAAAGTTTATTGAATACGTTTAGAATACAGTAATAAATATTCTGGAATAACAGACAAAAACATAAAACTTTATGCATTCATACCATAGAAAATATAATGTTGCATCTATTATAAATATTAATCTGTTTCAATACAGAGAAGACCTCCTGGGCTTTCAATCATATTTTGATCATATTTTTGACATGGCTTTTAAATAGCTAGCTTCCTTTTTTATAATAAGTTCACCTTCAGTTGTGAACATAATATTTAGTAACATGTCTTTATCATTAGATTCAATTTCTGACCAAACTGGATATAGCCAAAAGGCCCTTTGATTATTGTATCTATTACAAGAGAACATTACATGTGAGAGATGTTCTGTTTCTAGGTTATTACAGTCACAGAATTTTGCTTCTAAGTTTGAAAGTTTGTTGTACCTTACTTTAAGAGTGTTACTTGTAAACTGTTCCATTCTGTATCTTGCATAGAGTTTCCTTGCACAATTTTCTCTGAGTACATCCAGGTGATCCATCTGAGGATGAACAGTAGTTTGAAACCGGTCAGGGAGTTTGCATGCCTTGTGTCCGTTGAGCTGTTCCATGGTGGCGTTAATTAAACACTACAGTCTGGTATGGTGCTGGCTCTTTTACTTTTTTTTTCTTTTTTACGTCCAGGTAATACCTGTACATGCTAATGATGTCATTTTCAATTAGCCATGGAGATGTCTTTAGTCTGGCTATGACCTCCATTGTTGATTGTGAATCATGAATAGTTGAGCAGACTAGGTGGGCCAAGCGGTCGTTATCTGACGTCAAAGTCTATGCTGCTATGTTTCTAATTATTGCTGGCCTAGCAGCTAATTTTTCATATAGGTTTTTCTCTTCTATTACATTCACCCCCCTTTCCTATTATTCGCTTTCTCTGAGACGTGCCACATCACTTGCGCTGGACCACTTGGTGTGCGGGGTTCATCGGTTGTAACTATGGGGCCTGAGGATTGTTGACATCATCTTCAGTGCCAGGGAAGTTTTTCACTGAATGCTCTTCCTGAGGGAAGCAGCATGCAATGACTCAGGCTACTGTGAACATGCACATGGTCAACCTGGTGTATGGCGACATTACCCCCTGGTGTGGCCTTCTCCTGCTGCGCTACCATCTAGCTTTGGCTAGGTGGCAGTCATGGAGTGGAGTGCTCTGCCCCCTCACCCCAAAACAGGAGAACTTTCCCCGGATGCTCGGTCCTCCTCACTGCTGGACCCCTAGTGACCCAAGTCCAGTTCTTGAACCTGAGTCACAGGCATAGACAGCAGTAGCCCCCAGCAGTTAAAAAAAAATCTCAGGCCAGCCCACTGGCACAGCAGTAGTACTGCTGATTAGGATGCTGGGGACACAGATTCAGAAGTGAGTCTGGGTTGTTGGGGGCCGGTCAGGGGGAGGAAGATAAAACATCCCACAGGACACTCTCCTCCTGTGAGGAGGGAAGGTTGCTGACTCGACTGCAGGGTTGCCACCTAGGTGACCACGGGTGGCACCAGAGCAGACGTAGGCAGGTTAGGGAAGTGGTAATCAGCCAGCTCATGTACCACACATCTTGTTGCATGCATAAGTACACTCTCGCTCTTGTGAGCCGTCAACCGTCGGGGTGAAAACCAGGAAAAAGGATCAGTTCTGGCAGCAAGGCTATGGGACCCTGGTACATCCAGGTGCTTGTGAGTCTATCTCCTCTGTACCCTGATGAAGCTGGAAAGTTTGTGGATACATCCCCAGCCCCCAATCCCTCCAAGAGGGGAAAACAGAGGCTTCATGGAGTGGTGGGCGGTGGCGGTGACACAAGGTGAGTCAGCCTGTACTGTGGACTCCCTGAGACAGCAGAGCCAGAGATCTGCAGAGGGCATAAAATGTGAGTAAAAAAAATCTCTCCCCCTGAGGTTACTCTTTGACTGTCCACACTGGATTCATACTCTGAATGTATTAGGATTTTGCCAGCACGCCCTCCATGGCGCTGCAAGATGCTGGACTACTTTGGCACTCTAGCGACATGAGTTCATGCCATGAGCTTGGGACATCAGAAGGAGAGGCTGGCAGGGAAGAATCAGCACATTTGAGTGGATGCTGTCCTCTTTGAGTGAGTGGGTGGATGCAAAGCTTGCTTGAGGAGCAACACGTGGAGGCGGCATGGTGGTGGTGCTGTTGGTGGGGTGGGTAAGCAGGCATCGCCTGGCACCCCCCAGGCCCATCTTGAAGTAAGCCTGCTAGCATGAGGGACGTTTGTGGGCTTTAGGAAAGGGGTAAAAATACCGGCCCATTGGTGGCGGTGTGGCGCATGGCTGGGCCCTGTCCTTGTTGACTGGACATGCTGAATGGGCGACCCTTGGAGACTGCTTCTGCAGGTGATTCTTACAAGCCTTAGAGTATGCCTAAGAGAGGAGGCTGGAAATGAGGATCCCACCGGGGGGTGGGGGGAGCAGTGTGCATAAATGGAGCAGTACCGGCAGGTCTAATCTCAGTAGGTAGGCGCAATGAGGGAAAGAGAATAACAGCAAACAAGCATTTGTCAATGCTGAATGTTGTCAAGCTGGCTTTAGTAGTGGCGGAGGTGGAAAGGCATAGTGCTGTGAGTTTGTTAATGTGACCCCAAAGGTGATTTTGCTGGCGGAGTGCATACTATGCGGTGAAACTGCAAGCGCCTTTTGGGCAGGCTGTGGAAAATGGCAGCTGGACTGTTGATAATGAGGTGTGCACAAATGCCAGTGGTGAAAATGTGGCATGAAAATATTGCAGATTGACAAAGTTACTAGGATGCGTGGAAACTGCATGATACGCGCTTGCAACACCACATGATCATTATCTGGACTTTCGCCACCAAATTTTCAACATAGGCATTTTAGGACCTCTTGCTGATGAATAGTGTCACCGTCATTTCCTGAAAGTGTCCCGAAAAGTGATTTTGCACAGTGACCGTGCAATTCTGCGGACGGTCACGAAAACACATTTCAGCCAGCTGTACTGTTCATAAGGAGGTATGGAAAAATGGCAATGATGAACAGCTGGAGTGAAAGTATTACAAATTCACAAAGTCACGAGCGTGTGTGCAAACTGCACAACACACGCTCGTAAAACACTAATTTTATTGACTTTCGTCCCTAAATTTTCAACATAGGCATTTTAGGACATTTGATAATGAACAGTGTCACTGCCATTTTCATAATGTGACTTGAACACGGGCTTTCCACAGTGACCGTGCTATTGTGTGCCGTAACTGTGAAAACAGATTTTGGTCAGGATGTGAAAAATGGCAGCTGTACTGTTCATTAGGAGGTGTAGAACAATGGCACTGTTGAGAATGTGGAGTGAAAATATAAGTTTGCAAACTTACGAGCGTGCGTGCAAACTGCGCAACTCACTTTCATAACACAGTCATTTTATGGAGTATTGTCACCAAATTTTCAACACAGGCATTTTAGATGTCTGCTCATGAACAGTGTCACTGTCATTTTCGTAATGTGTCCCGAACAGTGATTTCGCATAGCGACCGAGCTATTCTGTGCCGGAAGTGCGAAAACACATTTTGGCATGGATGTGAAAAATGACAGCTATACGGTTCACAAGAAGATGTGGTAAAATGCCAGTGTAGAGAATGTGGTGTGAAAATATTGCAAATGCACTAACTTACAAGCGTGCGTTGCGCAGTTGCTACGCACTCCCGTAAAACAGTCATTTTATGGAGCATTGTCACCAAATTTTCTACACAGGTATTTTAGGACATTTGCTCATGAACAATATCACTGTCATTTTCATAATGTGTCCCAAACACTGATTTCACACAGCGACCGAGCTATTCGTGCCAGAAGTGCGAAAACACATTTCGGGCAGGATGTGAAATATGACAGCTATACGGTTCATACGAAGGTCTGGTAAAATGCCAATATTGAGAATCTGGTATGAAAATAGTGTGAATGCGTTAACTTACGAGTGTGCGTTGCGCAGTTGCTACGCACACTTGTAAAACAGTCATTTTTTGGATTTTTCCCACCAAACTTGCAAAATAGGTGTTCTGAGAGCCCCTCTCATGAATAGTGGCACTGTCATTTCGTTACTCGGTCCCGGAAGGTGATTCTGCATGGTGACTGCAAAATCATCTTTCGGGACCGAATAACGCCATGACAGTGCAAGAAGTCATGAGAAGGGGTCCCAAAAACCCCATGTTGAAAATTTGGGGCCAAAATTCACAAAAATGCCCAAGATATGCATTAAAGTTGAAAAAACCCTATTCATTTCATTTTACAGCTTACCGGCATTTCTTCAGTTCGCGGTCGACTTTGAAGAGTGCAGACGTGTTTCAGGTCCACAGAAGATTATCGCACCGGACTCCGCGAGTAAGTATGGGTGGGGGTGAGAGGAGGCAGGGTGCGCAGTGGGTGGGTGTGGGTGGGAGGAGGCATCGAGACTCTGAGGGACCGTTTCCATTTACAGGGAAAAAAATGAAAACCCCCATCGCCAGGACAGTTTTTGCAGGGATTTGGCACACTGGGTGGGCTCCCAGCGTGCCACCTAATTGTTTGGGGGCGTCTGTAGCTGTGGGATTGGGCACCCTCATCGGCACAACAGCGGGGAGGAAGTAATGCGGCGGGGATAAAGCGGGGGCATGAGCCGATGGGGATTGGGCACCCCTCGGCATTCAACAATTGGGGGGGGTTTATGCCTACGGGGAGTGGGCTCCCCCATCTGCACACAAAGAAAGTGGGGGGTGGGATTAACCGACAGGGGGATTGGGTACCCCCGGAGTCGGCAGTAGTTAGGCGGCCGCCTGCTCGCTGACCATACACATAATGGTGGCGAGCCCGGCAAGAAAAGGACCGCTGCGTATGACGAGCTTTGCTCGGATTGCAGCGGACCTTTTCTTAGATGTCCTCGCCACATTATGTATGCATGGTGTAGTGCCAGCATGCAGGCTGATTGGGAAATGCGGGACGCATCTACTGGTGCGTGCCCTGCATTCGCCCAACAGCGACCCTGCCTCCAAAGCTGCACTGTTCCACGATGTTGGCTGCGCAAGTGCGCCAACATAAAAAAGGATTGTGCCATCACACATTTCTGGTGGTAAACAGCACACACCTCACCAAGATGTTTTGTTTTATTATGGTGGGCATGGAAAGGAAGCAGGAACTTTAAAAAACAAAAAGAGCATCACTCATAATCAAAATTTTAGACTGAATTTTGTTATGACTTTTAATCCCCATGTTAATCTGTTATGGGACATTATTCACAAACATTGGTCCACTTTAAAAATTTAGTAGAGATTAAATCCATTAAATTTACTAAAGAAGAACCAAGACTGCTTTTTAGAAAAGGAAAAAATCTCAAGGGTTGTCTGGTTCATAGCCTCTCCACCGTCAGGACAAAGCAGCCAAATGACAGAACCAACCAGTGGGCTCCTTTAAATGTAGAATGTCTCCATGATTCAGTCCAAGGAGAATATCCATTCTGTACCCAAGGACATTATTGAGGTAAGAGATTTTATTTCTTGCAGTACTCAGAGAGTGCCTTACATTGCAATTTGCTTCTGTGATGCCTTTTATGTGGGCAGAACTCTTTGGAAATGTAAGTGCTGTATTACAGAACACCTTAGAAGTATCGAGAAAGGTGATACTGAAAATGCATTAGCCCTCCACATACTGAATGAAGGGAGTGGAGCATACATTTCGATTTTGGGGTCTTGAGAAAGTGACTCTGGCAATACATAAGGTGATTTGGATAAAAAAAATCTTAAAAGAGAGACTTTTTGGCAATACAAACTGAGGTCATGTGAGCCACTGGGACTGAATGATGTTTTTCAAATGGGGCCATTTTGGGGTTAAAGGTTTTAGTGGCTATTACATGGCTATGATGCTGTTTTTTGTTCTTTAGGTTTCTGTGGTTGTTTTTATTAATATAAATGTATGCTTATTTAACACTTAATATAAAAAGATGCTGCTTTCTTGGTCCTTATGTATTCTGTATGGACCATTTAGTGGCATTATAATGCATACACGTTAATACAAGTTAATACACATACACGATAATATAAGCATACACGTTGTATAATATATATATATTTCTATATAACAAATCACACACGCACGCACACACACAAATACAATAAAAAAAAAACTAGATAAACATGTGGGGAGTAGTGCAATGTAATGGCTGTGGGGCAGCAGTCTTCCGGGAGTCCTTCTGGAGGCTGAGAAGCTGCCCTATTTGCAGACAACTATCTGCCCTGAGGGAGGAATTGCCCGTCTTCAGGCCGCACTGGACAGTAGTAAGGAAACCTTCCCCCAGGCCACACTGGACAGTAGGAAGCGAACCTCCCCCATCCAGGGAGCACTAGCGCCACCACCACTACCTCAGAGGTTGCGAAGAAAGCAGCAGTTGGACCACAGTGGGCTCCAGAGAGGGTGAGGAGGGTGGAACAGAGGCACACCCAGTCAATTGTTCCACTCCACAATCCATACACCATTCTGGGGGAGCATAGCTCCCCTATGGATGCACCCGCAGAGAAGACTGATGATAACTGTCACAGGGAGGCCCACAGGAAGGAGGCAGAGGACACCACAGGGAAAGGAAGCAGCTCCTGGTGGGGGACTCAATTATTAGGGGATAGAACTGGGGGGAGCTGGGAAAAATGAAGTAAGGTGCCTGCCTGGTGACATGGCTTGGAGGGACAGGAAGCGCATCCTCAGGATCACGAGAACAGCTGCAAGGGATTCAGAGCTGGACATAATTGTCCACCTAGGGACAAATGACTTGGCTCATCATGAGATTAGAGCAGTGCAGGAGGACATTGCAGAGTTGGGGAGGGGCCTAAGACAAGCAGCACACACAGTATCCTTCTCAGAGGTGCTGCCTGTCAAAAGTATGGGGGAGGCGAGGGTAATTGGCACCATGCAGTTTAATGAATGGCTGAAAAAATGGTGCAGAGCACAGGGGTTTGGCTTCATTGGGGACTGGGTTTCCACCTGGAGGGACACCAGCCTATACTGGCAGGATGGTCTGCATCTATCCAGGAAGGGAACAAGTCTTTTGAGCAATCGGTTTAAATGCTTCATTGGCAAGCTTTTAAACTAGTCAAAGGGGGAAGCACTGACAAGCAGCAGGAAAATCCCTGCCTCTCCCTACAAAACAGGGTACTAAATGAGAAAAAGACTGAGGTAGAACGGTCAGTGGGGGATGCTGCAACAGAAGGTAAAGTCATCAAAAAATGGAGAGCAATGAGTACTAATGCCCGTAGTCTGGGTAACAAGCTTCCTGAATTAGTGGCCTTGATGGAGGAGACATCTGGATATCGTGGCAGTCACAGAAACATGGTACACACAAAACCATGACTGGGACATAAACCTACCAGGATACACTGTCTACAGGAGGGACAGGGAGGGTAAAGAGAGGAGGTGTAGTTCTTTACATAAGGAAGGAATAGAAGCAACAGAACAAAAGGGTAAACAGGAGGAGAAGAAGCACTGTGGGTAAATTTGGAGACAGGCAATGGCACCTACACGCACAGGGTTGTGCTCTGACCCTTCTCAGGGGAGGAAATGGACAGGGAAATGATAGAAGGTATACTTAGAATGGCAGAAAAGGGAGATATTGCTGATGGGTGATCTGAATATGCCAGATGTTAACTGGAGTGCAGTTGCAGCTGCCACTTCGAAGAGTGCAGTTATTCTAGATGCCCTACAGGGGCATGCCTTAGACAACTAGTACTGGAGCCCACTCGAGAGAGAGCAATATTAGACTTGATTCTCTCAAATGGAGATGGAGAGAGGATCACAGATGTAAGTGGGTAGCCATCTGGGAACTAGCGACCATCGAACAGTATGGTTCCAATAAACACAGCAATAGAGGTCAAGCCATACAAAGACAAAAGTACTGGACTTCAGGAGGGCTGACTTTGCCAAAATGGGTGAGTGCCTAAGAATGCACTAGCAAATGGGCAGGGAGGAGGGTGGAAGAACAATGGGGAATAATAAAACTGCCATCACAGAGGTAACGAGCCTTTGTGTGAAGCAAATAAACAAAACAAGATGATGTAAGAAACCACTATGGTTCTCAAAGGAAGTGGCAGTGAAGGTTCAAGAGAAAAAGCATTCAGGAAGTACAAGGAATGCAGAAGGAGCAGGACAGAGAACTGTATCAGTTAAAGCAAAAGGAGGCTGGGAAGGCAGTCAGAACAGCAAAGGCCCAAACCGAGGAAAAGATAGCCAACTCAGTTAAGAAGGGGATAAAACTTTTATAAGTACATCAGGGAGCAAGGAAGACCAGGGAGGGATAGTGAGGCTTAATAAGGGAGGAGGGTGGGCAGAGGAGACTGTGAAAAGGCAGAGATACTAAACAAATATTTTGCTCAGTATTTACAAATGAAGAGGGGAGGTACATAAAACAAACAGTAGTAACACTCTGGATACAGAAGTTGATACCAGCCCATTTACAGAAGAAGGGTTCTGAAAGAACTCTTAAAACTGAAGGTGGACAAAGCAATGGGGCCTGATGGGATTCATCCCAGAATTCTAAAGAACTAAGGGTAGAACTAGTGACACCACTGACTACCCTTTTAACAAATCATGGGAGGATGGGGTGGTACCCGAGGACTGGAGGAGGGCAGATGTGATTCCCCTTCACAAAAGTGGGAGCAAGGCAGAAGCAGGAAACTACAGACCTGTCAGTTTAACCTCAGTGATAGGGAAAATGATGGAATCACTTCTGAGGGAAAGAATTGTCGAGTATTTAGAGGCCAGAGGGGCACAGGACCCTAGGCAGCATGGATTCACAGCGGGAAGGTCATGCCAGACAAATCTGATAGATTTCTTTGACTGGGTGACCAAAGTAGTAGATCAGGGAGAGGCTGTGGACATGGCCTACCTAGACTTTAGCAAGGCATTTGACACAGTCCCACACAAAAGATTAATATACAAGTTAGCCAGCCTGGGAGTGGGTCCCAAGATGACAGCCTGGGTAAAGAATTGGCTGGAGAATAGGACACAGAGAGTAATAGTAAATGGAGTCCACTTAGAAGAAAGGAGGGTTACTAGTGGGGTACCATCAGGGTTCAGTATTAGGACCGGTCCTCTTCAATGTCTTTATAAGCGACATTGTGGAAGGACTGGAAGGAAAAGTATGTCTCTGCAGATGACACTAAGATCTGCAACAGAGTTGATGCACAGGGTGGGGTGGAAAGGATGAGAAGGGACTTGGCAAGGTTAGAGAATGGTCAAATGTATGGCAGCTTAGATTCAATGCTAAGAAGTGCAGGTAATGCACCTGGGAAACAAAACCCAGGGGAAGAGTACACAATGGGGGGTGAGATACTAACAACAACAAAAATGGAAAGGGACCTGGGGGTAGTCATATCAGATTACCTAAAGGTGGGCAAGCAATGTGAGAGGGCAGCAAGGAGGGCTGAGGGGTTACTGGGATGCATAGGGAGAGGCATCACCAGTAGAAAACAGGAAGTTATTATCCCTATGTACAGACAGCTGGTGAGACCCCATCTGGAGTACTGTGTGCAGTTCTGGAGACCCAATCTCCATAAAGACATAGGATGGAAGCTGTCCAGAGGAGGGCAACTAAAATGTTGCAGGGTCTGCACGGAAGACATATGAAGAGAGACTTAAGGAGCTTAATATGTATAGCCTCGAGGAAAGGAGGAGAGGGGGACATGATAGAAACTTTCAAGTACCTCAAGGGAATCAACAAAGTCCAAGAGGTAGCATCTTTCAAAAAAGAGGTGTGCAAGAACAAGAGGCACAATTTGAAGATAGAGGGCAGCTCAGAGGTAATTTAAGGAAGTATTTTTCACAGAGAGGTTGTGGATGCATGGAACAGCCTTCCAGAGGAGATTGTGGAGTCAAAATCAGTGGTGGAATTCAAGCATGCATGGGACAGTCATAAGGCAATTCTAGGGTGTGGGGGTAAGAAGAAGTAGGCTGCTGGTTAACTAGGATCTGCAGCTTATCCAGTAGGTAGGGAAATGGGCAGACTGGGTGGGCCAAGCGGTCCTTATCTGCGGTCAAATTCTATGTTTCTATGTTTCTATGTTTCTATGTTTCTATTGACCGATCTGGGATTTCTGTATTTATTTAGTTGTATAATTATCAGCTACGTTGTTATATATTATGATAAACTGTGACTTGTTTTTATCTTTTAATGGTTTACGCAATACCCCCCCCTTTATTTACTTCATTATCCCTTAGTGTGGTTTAACACAGTACCTCTATTAGCACAGCACTTGGTTTTAAACTGATGCCATTTGTGGATGTTAATTGTATAATTGTATAATGAATTTCAGCTTCCTGCTTGACCTACCCTATATAAGCATATACTTTGTGCTGTGCATGTTGCCTTGATACAGTACATGGGTGATGTGTGCGCAAACGTTTGGCAGTGGGATCCGTGGTGGTGAGTGCTGCTTTTACTTACATATGATAAATATATTTTTATTTTATGACCAAGCCCTGGTCTGTTTTGTCCAGAGTCCGTGAGTCATTTGTTCTGCTTTGGATTGGTACTTTTTATATTCAGCACAGGACAAGATTCCTTCCTGAACCACCTTTAGCCAGCTTGCTAAAGGTATAATATACAATAACCACCCACCAGAGTTGTGCAAGGAGTGCTGTGTGGAGGGGCTGGTGTGGAGTCTGCAAGAGGGGCCGTGCTGGACTATGGGCATCCAATCAGAAGCCTCAGTAGGCTCACTACCAGATCCCTCGCTCTGCATGAAGCATGGGCCAGCAGGATACAGCAGTCTTCCAAGGACTGCTGTATCACCATCAGAAAATGTAACTTTCACAAAATGATACCGGCCAGTGCCGGTATGGCTCTCAGCCCACCGTGGAGGCTCTGGGACTGGGGGCTGCTGTAGGGGGAAGTCAATCAGGCCCCCAAGGACCACTCTGTGGCAGTTTGGAGGGTGGTGCATACCCATTGTTGCTGCAAATTGGGCAATATAGCCTCTGCCCCACTTATGGCTCTCAGGAATGCAGATTATCTGTCGTCAATGGGATGCATGCCCACGCCAGTGCCTGCCTGTCATTGAGGCACAGGTTCAGGCGAGCAACAAAACACAAGCAACTTAAAAGCTATTAAACTTACAAAGTTTTGTCCCTCGGATGATATCGAGGCATACCTGACAACTTTTGACAGAGTTGCCACAGCTTGCCAATGGCCAAAACAGAAATGGACAATCAGACTGGTACTCTACCTGACAGGGAAAGCCCAACTTAGCTACAGCAATATGGACACTGCACAGTCAGAAAACTATGACCTGGTGAAAAGCGAAATCCTGAAAAGGTGTGACATCTTGGGAGAAACCTACAGGCAGAGATTTCGATCTCTGAAGTACAGCTCAGTCGACAATCCTCAAGAAGCCTTCACCCTACTCAGAGAACTCCTGATAGAATGGCTCCCACCAGAGAACAAAACAGTCATACACCTCATCGACACATTTGCCATGGAGCAATTCATCAACATCCTGCCTACAGATGTGCAGCTTTGAGTAAAGGAACACTGACCAGAGAGTGGAGAAAAGGCTGTTTCTTTGGTCAAGGACTACCAAATGGCTAGACAGATGCCACAGCAGTGAGGTAACAGCCAAGTACCGGTATGACACTCTTTTTCCCATTTAAACTCCAAGTCTGATAAGATCTCTGGGGGGTAACAAATCTGTGCCCAAAGACATAATCTATTGATATAAAATATATGCAAATCATTATGTGGAAATGTAACTGATATTGGGATCCTTTTATTTAAAAAATATATAGTGTTACTGTTGAAATGCATATAAATGTGGTTTGAGATGATTGCAGAAAGCTATTGGAAACTCAAGAGGTTACCTGAGTTAAATTTTTAAGCCTTTTGCAGAAGAGCTGTGGAGATGAGGCCTCAGCTCAGGCACACTGTGTTCCTGCCTTGCACCTGCCTGAAACATACATGGACAGGATGCTTGTTAAGAATGGGGGTTGGAAGGACTTATAAGTGAGCTGAGCTGCAATTACTTAAGAAGAGAAGTATGGACACAGAGATTGAAGAAAAATTCAGATGGGCTTTTTCTGTTTATTTGGCCATTGTAAATAGTTATACTGAACAAGTTTATTTTTTATGTTACTGCTAGTGTAAATAAATATTTTTGGTGAATTTTACAACTATTCCTGGTTTTACATAGAAATATAGAAACATGCTTCCTGACCTGTACCTCGACGACACTACCCCCATCCCAGCCATGTGCTTAGGTGCACTGGAGGAATGAGATCAGGTGTAGAAGGGGTACACACAAAGGCCATTGATGTACAGAGTTCTCTGCATGTGTGGAGTGGGAATTCTGTGCACCACATGGCTGTGCAAGCACCCCTCTGCGAGTGAAGTTTGATCTGTGGATCACGCCTCTGATCAGTCTCTAATGGCACTGGGTAGATTCGGAAAAACAGCAGGCCCAAATCTTAGTTGGCAAGGGACTGACGCAAAATTGGTGAAAACCAATTTTGTGAAACTCCTTTGCTTCTGATCTCCCTTGAGCTATCCTCAGAGGGGGTTGGGGGCCCATGCACACACCATGGCACATCAAAGTATGCTGGTGTGTGGAGGAAGGTAGTGACACTATGCACAAAAGCATGGTGACCCCGCAGAACCAGACACAGCACCGTACCACTACCCCCTAACTAGGAACTGTTAGTAGGTGGTGCTAGGGGAGGTGGAATGCCACACCAGGTGTACATAGAAGTTGGAGCAACCAAGACATATGTGTAACCAATTTTAAATTCTGCCATGTATGTGGGAATGGGGCTAAGGAGCAGCTGCCACTGGGGCTAGGTAGTGGATGCCACTGGGGCAAGTAAGCAGGTGCCACTGGGGCTAGGGAGCGGGGGCCAGTGGGGCTAGGCAGTGGGTACCACTGGGGCTAGGGAGTGGTTGCAACAGTGGCTAGGGAACACTTTTCACTGGGGCTAGGGAGCAATTGTCACTGGAGGTGAAGAGTAGGTGCCACTGGGACTAGAGAGCATATGCCACTGGGTCTAGGTAGTGGGTGCCACTGGGGCTAGAAAGCTGTTGCCATGGGGGCTAGGGAGCAGGTGCCACAGAGGCTAGGGAGTGGGGGCCACTGGGGCTTAGGAATGGGTACCACTGGGGCAAGGCAACAGGTGCCATTGAGGCTAGGGAACAGGGGCCACTGGACCTTGGGAGCAGAAGCCACTGGGGCTAGGGTGCGGGTACCACTGGTGCTAGGGAGTGGATACCACTAGGACTAGAGAGTGGGTGCAACTGGGGCTAGGCAGTGGGTGCCACCAGAGCTAGGGAGTGGGTGTCACTTAGGCTAGGTAGCAGGAGTCACTGGGGCTAGGGAGTGTAGGACCACTGGGGCTAGGGAGTGTAGAGCCACTGGGGCTAGGGAGTGTAGGGCCACTGGGGCTAGGCAGCTTGTGTTACTGTGGCTAGGGAGTGGGTGTTATTGGGACTAGGCAGCAGGTGTCACTGGAGCTAGGGAGCGGGGGCCACTGGTGCTAGGCTGTGGGTGCCACTGGGGCTAGAGAATGGATACCACTGTGACTAGGCAGTGGGTGCCAGTGGGGCTAGATAGTGGGTGTCACTGATGCTAGGCAGAAGGTATCAGAAGGGCTAGGGAATGGGGGGGCCACTGGGGCTAGGCAGCAGGTGTCACTGGGGCTAGGGAGTGGGTGTCACTGGGGTTAGACAGCAGGTGTCACTGGGGCTAGGGAGCGGGTGCCACTGGACTACCAAGAATGATATATTTTAATTTAGCATGTTTAGGATACACTGGACCACCAGGGAGGATGCCCAGGGACATGTAACTGGACTTAAAAGACTGGCTAGAAGTGGCAGGGAACTAAAGTTACCAATGTGTCACCCCACTGCAAGTATGTGTGTGGCACTACAGCCATGTGCATACATATGTGTGGCGGTCACATGCACCGTTACTGTGCACAGACCATATTTGTGAACAGTGACATCTGAGCATCCTGATTTGTATTTTTTGATCTGCACAAAGGGGTCTCTGTCCCCAGCTCATATCTTCACTTTTCAGTATAGAACTTTTTACGTTGGTGTAATGGGGTGCACTGCAAATGAAAATTAGGTCCTAGTTGTTAGACATATTTCCACTAATAACAGCATTTTACTTCCCCTTGTTAATTTTTTAATTTACATTTTATGTCCCTGCTCTCTCTCTCTCTCTCTCTCTCTCTCTCCTGCACTCAGTTCTCTTGAGATTCCCCAAGGCACACCCAAACCCTTTTACTCCTCGCGTTGGCAAACGCCCCTTCACGGAGCTGTGGTTTACCCCCGAGGTGGGTTCGGAGTGGAGAGATTTACTCCCAAATAACCCAGCTCAGCAGGCAGTGTGATTGTGGGAGTACAGTGCCCTGATATACTGGGGTCCTTTGTTGTGGGTGCCGGGGATGTTTTCCTAGCTTCTCCCATCCTAAAGACATTGGCACAATATGGGCACAGTGCAGGAATGTGCACCATGTCACGTTGGTCATACACTTGGCCGATTTCCTCCCTCCCACGCTGTTTAGCCTTCCTTTTTTTTTATTTATAGGATTTTGCAACATTAAGGTTGAAAGGTTACATACATAATGTCCAGACTGTTCATCTAACATCACAATTAATAATCTATGGAGATACCGTAAATATATACATCCCTAAAGACATTTAATCATCACATGCGCTTTACAGCCCAGTCTTGACCCTTATAGCAACATTGGAGGGAAGTTTCAGTTGTCTACTCCTACCTCTGCAAAAACTTTACCTAGGTAGAATGTCCTCAGAAATTAATGATATTTAATACAGTATATGGTAAAAAAAATAGAAATACATTCTGTTGATCAGATATTATCACATTTATTTGTTTGCTTTTGTTTACCGGGTAAGTCACACTAGACAGCCATATGCCTATTTTCAGGTGCGACCCGGGAGAGTTACAGACTTGACATTTTTACAGGTACATTGACTTATACAACTTTTACATACAGTGAAGTGACTAATACAGTGTCTACATACAATGGGGCAACTAGTATGGCTTTTACATACAGTGAGGTATCAGTATACATGGAGGAATGACAGTCAGTAGTAAAATAAAACAACATATGAGCCCAGGGGGAGGTTACGGGTGGCCTGGGGGAATCATGTGCAAGGCCATACATAAACAAGTGAATTGAGTCAGATTTAACATGTAATGGGAGTGCAGGCAAATAGGTCACCAGAAAGAAAGTGCAGTGGTCCCAGAGGAGCGCTGAGGCCTGCCGTGCCGATGTAGTGAGGGGAGTGGCTACAAAGTGCAATGGCAGGTGGCGGAAACCTTCAGGAAGTTCCAGAGGGAAGTTCTAAATACAGTGTGGGAGAGGGTGGCCTGTGTAGCGGCTGGGAAGGAATTCCATAGTTTCGGGGCATAGCTGGTGAAGGCCCGATCCCCCGTGAGGGAGTGTGTCCTAGGAACTGGGCGGGAGAGGGACGCCCGTGATCTAAGATGGTAGGTAGTGAGGTCTGGGTGGAGTGGAAGGGTAAGGACAGCAGGGGTGGATGTTCTGACTATGTTGTCGATGAGGTTACCTATGACAAAGGTACGGTGCTTCTCCGGGGGGAGCCACTCGAGACGAGAGTAGAGGTCACATCGATGTGTAAGGGGGGGAGCAGAAAGTGCAAAGCGGCAGATGCTGTTGTAGGTCATATTCCATTTTGAGAGGATTGTCTTTGGCATGGGTGCAAAGGTCATGAGCCCATAGCAGAGGGAGGGGAGGGGAGGAGAACACCCCTGGCTAGGGCCACCCGAGCAGCTGGAGTGAGGCAGTTTTTTGCTCTATAGGCAAGGCCAAGTTTAGCATTTGTGGCCTTACAGATGTTGTGGACATGTTGGGAGAGGTCCAGCTGGGAGTCCAGAGTGACGCCAAGATACTTGCTGACTGGAACTGTCTGCAGGGGCAAGCCGTCAGCCCCAAGGATTAGAAGGGGGCAGAGCAGGATTTTGTTCTGCTAAGGGAGCTGAATAGCATGGCATGTGTTTTCTTAAGGCTAGTGGTGAGCTTGTGTGCTGTCAACCAGGATTGGATCCGCTTGAAGTCAGAGTTTAGTTGGACGTTGATGGTGCCAATGTCCCGATCACTGATTAGGATGACTAGGTCATCAGTGTATAAGGTAATTTGCCCCTAAGTGGGGACAGACGGAAGTTTGTTAATAAAAAGGGAGAAGAGCGTCGGACCGAGGACAGACCCTTGGGGGAACCCGCATTGGACAGTGGAGAGGTGTGAATGGGTCTGGTTGAAATTAGTGTATTGCCTCCTACCAGAAAAGTAATTGAGGAGCCAGGCGTGGGCAGAGTTAGAGAGTCCAAGGTCAAGGAGAGTGGAGCTGAGGAGGGAGTGGTCTACCCTGTCAAAGGCCTTGGAGAGATCCACGAAGATTGCACCTGTGAGGTTGCCCTGGTTGGTAGCTGTGCGGATCTGCGAGGTAACCACAGTGAGGGCGGTGGCCATACTGTGCCCCTTCCTAAACCCATGCTGGGCCGGAGAGAGGAGGTTGTGTTCCTGCAGATATACACTTAACTGAGAAGCCACAATTTTCTCTAGGAGTTTGGAGGTGGCCGACAGGATGGCAATAGGCCGGTAGTTAGAGGGGTCTTTGGGGTTACCTTGTTTGAGGACAGGGATAATTTTGGCTACCTTCCAGAGTTCCAGGATGACACCAGCTGTTAACGAGGAGTTAAAGATGTGAGTTAGGGGCCAGGCAAGGAGATGGGCACCCAACCTGAGCAATTTCGGCTCCAGATTATCGTGTCCTGCACCAGTGTGAGGGGGGAAGGTGGCAAGCAGCCTCTTTGTCTCTGCAGTGGATACTGGTTGAAGGAAGAAGGAGGGCCGGGCCTCAGGTCCAGGTCGAGAGGAGCTGTTGGGGAGGGGTTCGGATGGGTGAGCGTTTGGGGGTGCGGAAGCGGCTGGGGCAGGGAGTGGAGGGGGGGCAGCTGGGAGAACACTGTGTTAAAGGTATTAGAGATAGTGCAAGGATTGTTGCAGCTAACCCCGTCTATTAGAAGGTCCGTGGTTTGTGCTCTGGCAGAGCCCCCCACTGCACTTCTAATGTTCTGCCAAAAACTCCTCGGGTTGCTGGCTGAGGAGAGTAGAGAGGAATGGCAGTACTCACTTTTAGCAGATCTGATGGCATTTTTGCAGGTGTTTCTAAGGCGCCTATAGGTAGTGAGGTCATCAGGGCTGTGGGAGGCTTTGTAGGTTTCCCAACATTTGTCCCTGAGTTTCATTAGGGAGAAAAGGCCCCCGTGGAGCCATTTGGTAACAGTGCCCCGCACCCTCCTTTTTGTGAGGGGGGCATGTTTGTTCTGTACTGGGATGTATTTAGTTAAGAAAGCACCCAGCGATTGGTCCGGATCAAGGAGGCGATGACCCGGACCAGTCAATCGAGCGGAGGTCAGCAAGGAAATCAGGCAAGTGAAATTTTGAGAAGTCCCTCATTTGTGTCACTTTTCCAGGTATTTTCACCTGTGAGATACCCCAGGTACAAAAGGTGGGTGAATGGTCCGAGATGGCATTAGGTAGGATGCCCGAGGATGTGATCCTGTTCGGTCTATTGGTCAGAATCCAGTCTATCAGTGACCCTTTTCCCCCTCGGGGGGAGGGCCTTGTTGGCTTGGTGATCATCTGATTTAGGGTGAGGCCCGAGAGTAGTGGCTCACAAGACTTCAGGTAAGAGCCTAGCCAATCTAGGTTGAAGTCACCAACAATAAGAACTTCACTTGTGCCAACTCTCTCACTCACACTGTCCAGCAGCGAGGAGAGCCCAGGTACGCCTGCTCTAGGGGGGTTGTAGCAGCAGACCAAGTTTATTTTCTTGGTGAGCCCAAGCAGGAGGATAGCGTGCAGGAACTCATATGGTGGGGGGGAGGAGGGGTCAACTGCAGATACATTGAGGTGGGCTTTATAGTAAAGTAGCACCCCACCACCATGTTTGTTCCCCCCTCGATCACTTCTGATGTGGCTGTATCCTGGTAGGGAACACATCGTATCAGGAGTGGAAGGTTTAGCCGCTGTGTTCTGTGACACCCAGTATGTCTGGGCTATAGTGGCAACCCAGGGCAGTAAGCTCCACCAGGTTATGTAGGAGACTACGGACATTGAGATGGGCGATTTTTAGTCCCTTGGCAGAGAGCCATGAGGAGGGTGGGTTGAGAGGCCGGTGGCTGATCTGGTTGGGAGGGGTAGTTCCACCCCAGGTGGACCCAGTGGAGAGGATGGATAGAGAGGTCATGATGGAAGGGAAGTTTTAATGATAGTGGGACGGTCTAGCAGTGCAGGGGTGAGGGAATATGGGGTGGCTAAAAGACCTGGTGATATAAGAACTGAACAGACCTGCAGAGAAATTAGACTTTTTTTTTTTTTTATCACTCGTTGCTTGTTTGTTATGCAGCTAAGTGTGCACTTTGGACGGAACCTGAGAATAGATGGGTTTGCCCCTAGTGGCCGGACAGTATAACTTACAGATGGAAAACTGGGCTGATGGGTTAAATCTCAGCCCATGAGATCGCTTTCTGCCTATATAAGGGAGAGCCGACCAAGGGTGGTGGTGGGGGCGGCGGGGCTAGTCCGGCTAAAAACCAGCGCGAGCAGCAGGAGAGCTTGTCCCCCTGCTGCAGTGTCTAAGGTCCAGTTATCCACCGAGGGAAAAAAGGCGCCAAGTCAGAACAAAGGGCAGCAGGAAAATGCTGCCGTCCCTGCAAAACGGTAGGGTCTTTACCTTTCCTGGTTTCAGGGTCCAAGGGTCGAGGAAGAGATGCAGCCGGGGTTGAGGAGGCAGTGGAGCGCCCTCGCGACCAGCGATCCGTTCCTCGGGGGCGACCAGCTTCCTCCCCTAACTAAACTGAGCATAAAATAAAATTAATTTATAAGTAATTTAATGAAATAGCACCTCCGTAACTAAGAAAAAACTGAGAAATGAAACAATATGATAGATTTAATGGATCTAGCTGAATAACAGTGTCTGAACGTACCTGTCCTGCAATAAATACTGGCTGCTAAAAGCCATCAATCGATAGTTTTGTATTGTAAATGAATAAACAAATTAGCGACACAAGTCAAACGATTTAGCAATATAGTTAATAAGCAATCTGAACTTTTGACATTCAAAAACATCTAAGATTGAATATCATTGTTTTAGCCATCATAAACAGTGCTTAAAAGAGAAACACAGCTACTAAAATAGATTGTGTCAAAATAAAATGCTGGCATATGTCGATAAAGGCTCTAGTAGGCCTTTAGTAATAGTTTGGATCAGAAACCCAACTCAGTATTGTATGATATTCATAGAGACAAAAGTGTAGTCAGGATCCAAGTGGAATTTTCTTCTAATTACTGGTGACCCCCCTTTAATACATGGATTCCCATCATGTCTCAAACGTCACGATAACAGGGTTACTCAGTTACTGCGGTGTTATCTAACCACTTTTGTTGCAGTCGCCTATCGAGTGGGACTCTAAGGTCTCAAGACAGTGAACGGTCGCTCCTTGTCAATGCCCCTCACTAATCTGACAGCACTCTGACTCTTCACAGACCATCTCTCCACTTATAAAGCACTCTTCGATAAATTAAAATAACTGTTTTGTGGCAGAATAAGCCCAAGTCCTGGGGGGAGTACGGCAGCTGCAGTGAGACGGAGGAGCAGCAGTTGCAGCCTGAGATTGTTTGTCAGCACTACTTTACTAAATCTGCCTTCCGTGTTCCTTTTAAATGAATTACATTTTTTTTTGTTTTCTTGTTGGTGGAGCAAGCCTGGGGTTGGGGCAGAAATGTAGCAGTTGCAGCGTAGGAGAGAGGCTGCACTTTTGATTCTTTTAAGAAGGGGAAAAAATGTAAACAAAAGTTCAAACCGAATGTTTGTAGGATGTTAGTGGGCAACATTGTTTACTATGATTAAGGCAGAAGTTGAGGACATTATTTAAAAAAGCTTTGTTTCTCGGGTATGTTTGAAATGAAAAGGACAGTGGAGGCAGTTCAGGGTTAGATGCTGGGAACGTTGTGTTGATGTAGACTTTCTGCACCAGTAATTATAAAAAAAACACAGGCAACTGTGTATCCATGGATTCTTTTACGCACCCTCGGTGTCTGATGACTTCATAACCCTCTTGAACTTCGCTCTCAAGGTTCATGAGGTCATCCCAACCCTCGAGAGTGTAAAAAACTAAATCCACAACATGCAGTTGCCTATGCATTTCTCCCTATTTTATTCATGAAAGTCTATGATTCAGCATTGAATCCACATTTTTATGAGTATTCACAGGCAAATGGCTCTTATTCACCCAATGGAAGGTCACTGTCACTGGCATTTACCGCAGCTGTGGTCTCAGGTGAATCAAAGTACAAGTCCAATACTTCTCCGGTGGTGGAAGAACCACTAGCGGCTCTAGCCACAAATGGTTACCAGGGCACAGCTGTGGTCACCTAGGTGGCAGCACAGCAGCAGAGGTGGCCACCCTCCCTCCATATAGGAGGAGAGCATCCTCTAAGATGCGCAACCCTCCTTACCCCCTCCATCAACTTGAGCTAGGTTTTGAATCTGGGTTGCTGGCACCGTGAGTAGCGGCCCTGCTGTGGCACCAACAGGCTGGGTCTTAGCTTCCCCTTTCTTTTTTACAACTAGAAACCACGGGGTTGAGGCGCCGGGCAGCTGAATCTGCTGGGCAGACCTCCCCCATAGCCGAAAACAACCGCTGAAGCTGGAAGCCGAGGGCTTGAAAGCCACACCACATCCCTTTGTTTGATTTGGCGCCTGTAAGTTTAAAAGAGGCACCAGCGCCTATTGGCTGAGAGGGGTAGTGATGGTGAGCAGCCCTGCAGTTAAAGGCTGCATCCTCTCTCAGCGCTGTGACTGAAAAGTACCCACAAGGGGCGGCGAGGGAGACCTGCTTAATCGGGTACCCCCCTTCCATCGCGCGACGTTATGACCTGAACCGCTGGGTTGAAGCACCGACAGCTGACTTCAAGCAGCGGACCTCCTGTAGCTGGAGAAACGACTGCTGAAGCTGGTAACCGAAATTTCTTGCCCACCCATCCCGTTCCCTCCTCCCATTAAATACGCAGAAGCTCCGCCTACTGCTTCCTTTCAATCAATAGTGAAGGCTGCAGTCATCACTCTAGGTGGAGTTTTCTTCCCTACTCACCTGCCCTATTTCTTGCTCCACCTACTGTCATCCTACCCACAATCTAGCAGCACATGAGGTGGTACTCATTAGCTGTTTTGTGAATAGTGCCTACTACTGCTCTGAGCTGGTCTGTTCATGGGTACAATTGCAGGCATTTACTCTGCTGACTTTCAACTCATCTGATGCCCTGAACTGATGCTAGCCTTTGTCTAAATGAATGTGGTAGGGTAGCTCAGTCATGTTCTTATAGATTGGATGTGAGTCAGATGTACTAAATGCTTTAAGCAACCTAATCTGCCGACTTTCAACTCATTTGATGCCCTGAACTGATGCTAGCCTTGTTGTCTAAATGAATGTGGTAGGGTAGCCCAGACATGTTCTTATTGATTGGATGCTAGTCAGACCTACTAAATGCTTTAAGTAATTTATTCCTATATGTGGCATCAGTGGAAGAATTAATACAGTCACTGAGTGACCTCCTGTGCCGGCCACTATTGTCCTGAGCAATTATAGACAAGAAGTATTTCCAAGTAATACTAATATTACCCAAATGCTGGACCAGTACTGTAAGGAATATAATAGGTAGATATTCAATTCTGTGCTCACCAATCATTACTAGGGCTCTGCAACATTAATGTACTAGATTGTGCTCCGTCCGTTTCCCACTGCACTTTGCCAGTTTTGAAACTGCATTAGACCTAAACCTGCTACTGGTTAGTCTAGACACAATTATTCAGGGAATGCAGTCTGCTGTAAGGATGCATAACTGGTTGTCAACATTGGTTGGCAGTATGAGTCCTTGCAAACTGGACAGAGGCCTTCTGCTTGCCACCCTATATATTATTTCTGTGCTCTGGGTGGACTGGATCGCTTGCCAGCTTGGCCCCTCCACCCATGCCCCGCAGGGTCCTGCTGAACACCTGGCCAGTCACTACTACTGCCCATCCCCTGCATGCACTATCTCCCCTCCTAGTTGCCTATGAATTCACAAGAAATGGGATCTGCTACAGGTCTTTCCTCCTCACTACAAGTATACCTAGGAAAGTAGGCTCCCATCCCCAACTTTTACTCTCCATCTCCTGCTCACAGCTCTGCTGATACTTGGGGGTGACATTCAACCCAACCCAGGCCCTGGTATTGCTAACATTTCAATTTCCTCCTCACAGGACCAGAACTGGCTATCACCCAAGGGTTTGAGGCTAGCTCATATGAATATATGTAGTCTCCGGCCTAAGATACATGAAGTTCAAGCGTGGCTAGCCCCTCTACAAACCTGATGTGCTAGCTGTTTTGGAGACCTGGTTAAAACCCACGGTTCTCAATCATAAAATAGCTGTCACAGGATATGTCTGCTACAGAAAAGACAGAAATCAGAAAAGGGGAGGCGGGGTACTATGTGAAGGATGCCTTGATCTCCTCCCTTGTCAGCAAGTTGCATAGCACGTCCCCCGAAATTGAACCTTTCTTCATATGGCTTACCCTTGGTTGTGTCAAGCACCTTACAATAGGGTGCATTTATAGCCCCCCTACCACTGCTCTCCAATCCCTGGAGACACTCACTAAAGACCTAACCACTGAGGTTGCATCTGAACTTCTTATACTGGGGGATTTTAATCTTAACTGGGCCCAAGAGGCTAGGTTCTCTGTAAATGGCCTGCTACATGAGGCAAATCTTGCCCAGATTATCACTCAACCCACCAGGATGAATTACAAAACGGGAAAGCACTCAACTATTGACTGGGCCTTGGTGTCAACCCCCAAAAATATTCAAGTTGCAGGCACCATGCTCAATGCTCTGAGTGACCACTTGCCCATCTTCTGTGTCTGGAAGAATAAGGTGGATAGGGTCCAGCCCAGAATACTCACCTCCAGGGACTACTCCAAGTTCTCTCTGGAGCAGTACAACAACTTTCTTGGTGACACCGACTGGAGTCCACTACGAAGTCTTCCTACCCTGGAAGGGGCAGTTGCCTTTTTTCTGAAATCTCTCACAAGGGCCACTGATCTCTTTGCTCCAATGAAGACCTATCAGGTAAAAGGCAACTGTTATAAGTGGATCACTCCCTCCTTAAAGGCCCTGATGATCAGCTGCGACAAAGCCTAGAAAAAGTTCAAGAGCTCTACGCTCCTAGCTGACCGTGAAAACTACAGAGCTCTTAGAAACCAATGTAAGCATGCTGCTAAGCTAGCTAAAAAGGTTTACCTCACTCATCTCCAGAAAAACCAACCTAGGCAACCCAAAGTTATTCTGGTCCCACATCAATGAATTGATAAAGGGAAACAAAAAGGCAGCCCCAGGCCCTATTGTGGCTAATGGGCAGTTACTGAATGACGAGGCACTCATTGCTGAGGTCCTCAACACCCACTTTATGAACCTCGATGATTACAATGCTGGGCTCCCAGTGCCCACTAATGAGTCCACCAGACTGGATCCTCCTAACCTAGACCACCCATCATTTCATTTGAGGCTGGCAAAGGCTAATGAGGTCCTATCCATTCTAAAATCCTTGAAAACAAGAGGTTCAGGTGGCCCTGACGGCATCCAAACTAGACTTCTCAAAGACAGTGCCTCAGCACTCACAAGGCTGCTTACCTGGTCCATAAACAGGTCCTTTCTAGAAGGATCTGTCCTGGAGCTGTGGAAGCAGGCCCATGTGGTCCCTATTCATAAGGGTGGGCCTGTGGAACCAATTGGGAACTACAGGCCAATCTCCTTGCTTTGTACCCTTGCAAAAATCCAGAAGAAAGTAGTGTACACTCAACTCAGGGAATATTTAGAGGCACACCTGCTTGTTTCCCCTGCTCAACACGGCTTTAGAGCCAAACACGGGACTGACACTGCCCTAACCATATTCTCTGCAGATGTGCTTAGGGAAATCGACTCAGGGTCCAACACAGGTGCGGTTTTCATCAACCTTTCCAAGGCTTTTGACTTGGTGGACCACAGGCTTCTGCTCCATAAACTCTGCCACACAGGCCTAGACATTCATGCTCTTAAATGGTTTGATAGCTACCTCACAGGGTGCACACCGAGGGTCAGGTGGCAGGACAAACTCTCCAATCCACTGCCCCTTAAGGAGGGGGTACCCCAAGGGTCTATACTTGGTCCCCTATTGTTATCACTGTTTATAAACAAGCTTCACAACCACTGTGGGAGCAGTAAAGTCATCCCATATGCTGATGATGCTGAGATCTACAAAACCTCCGACAACCTGGATGACCTAGGACCATCCCTCCAAATGGACATCCACATTATGGAGGATTGGTTCACCAAGAACAAAAGGGTCCTTAATACCAACAAAACAAAGGCTATGTTGTTCGGACCTAGATCTCTTGGCCAAGACAGATCACAACTCCTTCCACTCACGTCCAGTGTGGGTAACAAACTAGAAGTGGTTTCCTCCACAAAATACCTCGGCCTTACCTTAGACCAAGATTTCACATTAAAGCAACATGTAGACCAAGTCACTAAAGTCATCCATGGCAAACTCGGAACCTTATACCGGATTACGGATCAGCTGATCCTCGAAGCCAGGACTGCCATTGCTGCAAGTGTTCTAGTCCCAACCAGTGTTCCCATTAAGGCTGCAGATCTGGGGGTGCACTGCACCCTCTCCAAATATTTTCAGAGGTACAAAATAAATTACAAGGGTTCATTCTACCATATGTACAACATTTTTGTGGGGTACATATACTTCAAACAGAATTACGGGGGAACAGTGTACCCCCTTCACACAAAAATGTACTTGAATTTCATAATTTGTACTTGAATCAAGTACAGATGGGGGTTAATGAGAACACTGCTCCCAACACTCATCTATGCTGTCCCGGGACTTCAGGGTGTTGCTAAGCTGGAGTTCAACAAATTACAGATCCTATACAATAAGGTGGTTCATTTTGCCACCTTATCCCACTCAAGGAGCCACCATTGTGAGTCCTTATCACGACTCAGCTGGCCATCTTTCCAAGTTCGCATCAGGTACCTGGTACTCTGCCTGGCAAATAAGCTAATTAGCTCCACTCTTCCTCCGAGTCTTGAGGGACTACTAACTGTTAAGCGAAATCTGCGTAACCTATAGACCTCAGGCCAAACTCTCCTAGAGGTCCCTAAAATTAGGACCAAGGCAAGATACGTGTCATTTTCTCATGCTGCCCCTTCCCTTTGGAACAACCTCCCGTCGGAGGTGCGGGAAGCCACATCCGTACCGTGTTTCCACACGAGACTCAAGACTCATATGCTTGCTACGAGTAAATGCCAATGCTATGGTACCTGACACTCCCACCCTACCCCTTGGTCTTTGCACTTACTACACGTACATCACCGGAACCCGAACTGGCAGCACTAACTCTTCAGTGGCCTCTCCCCCCTGGTGAACTTCCAAGGAGGGTGTTTAGAGACACAGTCATATGTTGCACTGATATAATGTAATGTAATCACTAGGAAAGACTTCACTGCTATATATACATATAAGAATGTCACATGCTAATAACCTGTATATGTACTACTGATTATCAAGTTTTGTACTGTAACTCCCGGGTCGCCCCTGAAAAAGGGACCTCCAGGGCCTAGTCGGCCTACCCGGTCATCAAAATTCAATAAATAAATAAATAAGATAAAACTGAATTAATGTCCCCAAGACTTCCTCTGCTTTGGCTGATTGTATACACCTGATGTCATAATCCTCTGCATCTGGCATCATAAGTGTTTCCACAGCAACAGGTTGTGATTTCAGGTGTAGATGATAAGTCAGAATAGAAGACATCTAGGAGAGAGTGATCCTGTTGTTAATATGCATAGTTCACTGGTTCAGCAGACAACTAAGTATGGAGTATCTGTGCATATGTAGTAGTGTTCATCAGTGTGGGTCCACATCTCTGTATGTATTTGTGTGCATCAGAGTATGCATTGGTATGTGTTTAATTGTAAGTGTGCACATCTGTATTTTTGTATTAGTGTGCATCAGTTTGTGTTCACATCTGTGTGCATGTATTATGTCAGTGTGTGCGTATGCATTAATGTGTGTCAGTTTGTATGTATTTTTGTATATGTATTAGTGTGCATCACTGTATGTATCTGTGTGTATATATGTATTAGTGTGTGTCAGTCTCTGTTCATATCTGTGTGTATGTATTTGTGTGCATCAGTCTGTACATATCTGTGTGTATATATATTTATGTACATCAGTCTGTACATATCTGTGTGTATATATTTGTGTGCATCAATCTCTGTACATGTCTTTCTGTATGAATTTGTGTGCATGAGTCTATACATATTTGTGTGCATGTATTAGTGTGCATCAGTCTCTATATCTACCTGTGTTATGTATTCATGTGCATCAGTCTGTGTACGTGTCTGAGTGTACGTGTTAGTGTGTGTCAGTCTCTGTACCTATCTGTGTATATATTCATGTGCATCAGTCTTTCTATGTCTCTGTGTGCATCTGTATTAGTGTGCTTCAGTCTTTGTACATGTCTTTCTGTATGTATTAATGTGTGTCAGTCTCTGTACATATCTGTGTGTATGTATTAGTGTGCTTCAGTATCTGTACATATTTGAGTGTATGTTTTAGTATTAGGCTCCATATGTATTTGTGTGTCTTTATTAGTGTGCAGTCTGTACATATCTGTCTGTATGTATTAGTGCGTAGCAGTCTCTGCACATATCTGCATGTATGTATTAGGGTTCATAACCCCCCCCTACAAATGAGGGTTCCCTAAAAGTCTTCCTCACGCTTGCCTAAATGCTCACTGCCAGGCTGGTGTCCTGCATTTTAGCAGTTTAAATGTGATTGCCAGAGAGTTCCTGCTTAGCCACTGTGTACTGTCTATTTAAGAGCAGCCTGGATAGCGGTCATAAATAATCTGAGAGGGAGCTCTGTTGAAAGATGTAACTATTTGCTGAAAATCATTTAGAGTGGTAATGATAATGTAGTTTGTCTAACCTGCCTTCTTTGCAGCAAGGACTGTTTTGTTTATCCCCACCATTTGGCCTGGGACTGCGAATTGGACCAATCAGTAGTGGTGGGTCCTAATATGGAGCTGGACTACAGGAGCTGTCTGGAGTCAAAATCTGTAGGAATTGTAGTTTGGGGCTTTTGGTGACTTTTTGCATCTGAAGGGGGAGCGCCTGTTGTGACTGACAGATGAATCAGCCAACCAAACCTTTTGGATCTTGGGGCAATTCCCAGGCTTGCTGCAGTTTGAGTCAGATCTAAGTTGGGAACTGAAAAAGCAACATGCTTGAGACAGTCAAGCAGCTGTCTGAGTTGTTTTGCGCCAGATAGCTATGGAAAGGCCTGAGTTGTGGCCTGCATGTCTGCCTGCTGCCCCTGAGAGGGAGAGAAGAGAATTATTTTGGACTAAATCCAAGTTTGTGAGAACAAAGTAAGCCACTGATTTTTTTACCAGGCTCATAACTGAAAAAGACTGAAGAGTTTGCTGAATGCGATCGGCCTGTCAGGATTTCCAGCTGCTTTTGAATCCCCCTTTTGTGCAGAGACTGTGCGATTGTGACCGGAGAGTGGTTTGCCTAGTACAGTAGGATCCTTAACTTGTAAATATGCTGTGTATTGAAAGTGGGTCATGATTTAGTTCCCCACTGTGTGAACTGTGTTCTGCTTGCTGGAAGCTTTATCCAGCCTAATAGTACTGATTCCATGTTCATTTCCATTTGGCCTGTGCCATGCCATGCTGGCCCTGCCAGACTACCCCACTGCACAGAGAAAGCCACCGACAAGAGACCTGCCTGGGGATCAGCCCTCTGCTCCTCGCTTGAACAGGAATGATGCCTCGGCGAATTGTGTGGGCCCTGCTTCTCCTGGCACTCCAGATTAACCACCTGCTGTCTCAATTTTCATCCAGCCTGTGTCCAGTCTTGGGTATTGTGAGTAATCATCAAGGTAGCTCCCTGCAACAACAACCATATCTAAAAGTGTGTCATCAGATTGACTTGTTGTTTTCTTTTCATGAACTGAGCCCTCTGGCTCCGGATTACAAATAGTGTGTGTTGTGCATGTTGTTTTCTTCCATCACAGGACCCCAACCAGCTGCAACGTTCCTGGCTAGCCCACCATTCTCCAGCTGGGTACCCAGAGTGTGTGACTGCTTATGGACCCTGAAGTGCATGCATAACTGTTTGATTGATAGAGCCTTTAAGTAAATTAACCTGATTACGCCCCTCCCTTGTTCAAGTCCTTAAATAAATCAGATCTAACTCTTTTTTTGCATTTACCCTGACTGTGGTTCCAGTTTGTGCAAGAGTAGTGTACTGCTATTATTTGCTGTGTATAACCTTGTTTTACAGGTGGTCCCCAGGGCCAAGCCAGAGGAAAGCCCTGGAGGTAAGTGCAAACAGTGTGGGTACTTGTGTGGTGTATCAGGGGTATTGTGAAAGTGATTATTGTGTATTGTTCCAGTCACAAGTAAGGAAAGTGTCCTGGAGGGCTGTGCCCAGGTTAGCTTGACCGCTACCAACCCTGACCTCTGGGTGGAGGCACCTGTTTCAGAACTCAGGCCCCTTAACCTGCTACTAGCCAAGCAGGCAGGAGTAATAACCCTTGGGATAGCGCCACCTAGGGGTTACATGTTGGAGGCTCACTGCTGGGATTTTGTGCCTTCTAGTGGGCAAAATTTACAAATTATTGCTAAAGATTAATGGCTACCCCAGTAGAAATGGCTGTACACCAGTTGGTGGGGTGGTGTACTGGGCAGGAGATCAAACCCCCAAAATACTCTACTTATGCTGGATATTCCCCTGCGTACCAGTAAAGACACTGTAGAGGGAGCACTCTCCAAAGTTGAATGTTTAAAAAACTCTGTGGTGGTGGGTTGACAGGCTGATTTGATTGCCCAAACTTTCGTAGCCTTGGTAGAGTGTAGTGACATCATGGACAGCTCTAAAGTGATGCAGACTATTGCCCCAGAAGGGGTTCCAGCTGCCTGGAGAGTGATAACAAAAGACAGTAAAGACCCCAGGGAGGATAAGCTCCCACCATTATCTGAGACTTTTGAGGAGAAAGTTGCTAAGTTATTGCTGGAGGAAGGGAAAACTAGAGGACTTTAAGAAACTATTCCTGCCACGTGGGGGTGTTCCTTCCCCAACACCCCCTCCAACTCCAGCACCTGTTACTGCCCCGCCTTCTGTGCCCATGCCAATGCTAGCCCCTATATCTGTACCTGTCATTAGTCATGACTCCTACTGAAGGCTGAGAATCTTATTGGGCACCCTCCCCAACCCCCAGTAGGAGGATGACTGGGAGACATGGATAGACTATGTTGCCCCTCTACTACTTGAATGGCAATGCTCAGAAGCAGAGAAACAAAAGAGGTTGAGTGAGAGCCTCCAAGGTCCTGCCCCAGCTACCATCCGTGCCAAGTGAGCCAATAACTCCGAAGCAATTGCACAGGGCTATCTGGATGCATTGGAGAATGTTTATGGGAGCCCAGATTCAGATGAGGATCTGTGGTGGAGAGTAAGAAACGCTCAGCAGTACCCAGGGGAGCCATTGTCTGTGTATAGAAACATAGAAACATAGAATTTGATGGCAGATAAGGACCGCTTGGCCCACCCAGTCTGCCCATTTCCCTGCCTACTGGATAGGCTGTAGATCCTAGTTAACCAGCAGCCTACTTCTTCCTACCCCCACCCCCTAGAATTGCCTTATGACTGTCCCATGCATGCTTGAATTCCACCACTGTTTTTGACTCCACAACCTCTCCGGAAGGCCGTTCCATGCATCCACAACCCTCTCTGTGAAAAATACTTCCTTAAATTACCTCTGAGCCACCACCCTCTATCTTCAAATTGTGCCCCTTGTTCTTGCACACTCTTTTTTGAAAGATGCTACCCTCTTGGACTTTGTTGATTCCTTGAGGTACTTAAAGTTTCTATCATGTCCACCCTCTCCCTCCTTTCCTAGAGGCTATACATATTAAGCTCCTTAAGTCTCTCTTCATATGTCTTCCGGTGCAGACCCTGCACCATTTTAGATGCCCTCCTCTGGACAACTTCCATCCTGTCTATGTCTTTGTGAAGACTGGGTCTCCAGAACTGCACGCAGTACTCCAGATGGGGTCTCACCAGCTATCTGTACAGAGGGATAATAACTTCCTGTCTTCTACTGGTGATGCCTCTCCTATGCATCCCAGTATCCCCCAGCCCTCCTTGCTGCCCTTTCACATTGCTTGCCCACCTTTAGGTCATCTGATATGACTACCCCAGGTCTCTTTCCATTTTGTTGTTGTTAGTATCTCACCCCATTGTGACTCTTCCCTGGGTTTTGTTTCCCAGGTGCATTACCTTGCACTTCTTAGCATTGAATCTAAGCTGCCATACATTTGACCATTCCTCTAACCTTGCCAAGTCCCTTCTCATCCTTTCCACCCCACCTTTGTGCATCAACTCTGTTGCAGATCTTTGTGTCATCTGCAAAGAGACATACTTTTCCTTCCAGTCCCTCTGCAATGTCGCTTATAAAGACATTGAAGAGGACCGGTCCTAATACTGAACCTTGCGGTACCCCACTAGTAACCCCCCTTTCTTCAGAGTGGACTCCATTTACTATTACTCTCTGTGTCCTATTCTCCAGCCAATTTTTACCCAGGCTGTCATCTTGGGCCCCACTCTCAGGCTAGCTAACTTGTATATTAATCGCTTATGTGGGACTGTGTCAAATGCCTTGCTAAAGTCTAGGTAGGCCATACCACAGCCCTCCCTGATCTACTACTTGGTCACCAGTCAAAGAAATCTATCAGATTTGTCTGGCATGACCTTCCTGCTGTGAATCCATGCTGCCTTGGGTCCTGTGCCCTCTGGCCTCTAGATACTCAACAATTCTTTCCTTCAGAAGTGATTCCATCATTTTCCCTACCACTGAGGTTAAACTAACAGGTCTGTAGTTTCCTGCTTCTGCCTTGCTCCCACTTTTGTGAAGGGGAATCACATCTGCCCTCCTCCAGTCCTCGGGTACTACCCCGTCCTTCCATGATTTGTTAAACAGGGTAGTCAGTGGTGTCACTAATTCTACCCTTAGTTCTTTTAGAATTCAGGGATGAATCCCATCAGGCCCCTTTGCTTTGTCCCCCTTCAGTTTTAAGAGTTCTGTACCTTGTCTTGAAAAGCTGCTACAAGAGTGCCTCAGAAAGGGTAGTTTGCCATCAAATGAATTAGATCAAACTAGGCTGGACTGGATCCTTAAGTCTGCTCCATTTTTAGAATTGTTACTGCTTCAGTTGCCCTTGCCACCCAACTGGAATCACCCCCCTCCTATGATGAGCTAATGAAAGAAATTCAGGGGGTTGAACAAAGGTGACCCTGTGGGGGAATTGCACCCATATCTGCTACTGCTGCGCAAGTGACTGAGAGTGATCAGCCAAGTGGGGCTCAGGGGCAAAAGTCAGCACTTAACGAGCACTCTGAGAATGCAAAGGACTTCCCGCCCTGGGCCCAGCATTGGAAAGATGAGCTACTAAAAGAAGTCCGAGAGTTGAAGATGGGTGGCTCTGCAAGGGTTTCCTCCATGGAACAAGATTCTGATCCCTCTCAGGATGTGACTGCCATGGGGTGGGAGTGCACCCTCAGGCATCCTCTACCGAGGGTTGCTCCCAGGCTGAAATCCAAGAATTGACTGCCACCCTAAAGGAACTGTTAAGATACGTTGCACCACTCTCACCGCTGCAAGCAGATATTGGACCCTGATCCCTTGTTACTGCCTCGGTCCCTCATGCAATGTTCTCTCCAAGGATGACCCAGGAGTCTAATCATTTGTCACAACTGTGGGAAGGATAGCCATATGAAGAGAGAGTGCCAGTCTCAGAAAGACTTAAAAAAGGTAGGAAACAGATTCCAAGGGGAGCTCTGAAATGCAAATCAATGGTTGAGGAGTGCCCATAATGATTGCAGTGAGGGTTCAAGAAATACTAACTCAAATATCTTTGTGACTAAATCATCTGTCCGGGCCTCTGCTACTGCCTCTCCAGACTGGTCCAGAATAGTGGGCTCTTCGATGGAGACTTCTGTGACTGTCAATGGTATCCATGCTCAGTCTGTGCTCGATAGTGGGTCGAAAGTGACCACTATATTTCAGGACTGGTATGACAAACACTTATCTGATGTGCCATTACAATCCCTGGAAGGCCTACTTGTGCGGGGCCTGAGCGACAAGTCTTATTCCTTCCTAGGGTACGTCCGCCTCTGGTTGTCTTTTCCTGCAACTGTAACTGGTGTAGAGGAGTGAGTAGAGACATTGGGCCTAGTGTGTCCCCCCACCGGAATGTATAATGGAGTCCCCCTTCTAATTGGGACAAACGTCCATATGTTTGGGAGACTGGTGCAACTCTGTCACGAGAAATAAGAACGAAGTACTGGGAGGGCCCTGAGAATTCCAGAACTGATCAAGAGGCCTATGATTTGCAACAAAAACCCGAGGAAGTAGACCAGAATGAACCAGTGGGAATCATGTGGAAGAAGGATCCCAATTCAATGGTACTGGCCCCTAATGCCCAGTGTATCATTCAAGGGGAGGTCCACCTCTGGAAAGATGTCAAGAACAGAATATTGATGTTGGATGCACTAGGCGATGGAAAATTGCCAGAAGGATTATTGGTCAAGCCCAGCATCTTGCCTGCTCGTGCCCATGCCTATGCACGATAAGTGATGGTCCAGATCCACAGTTTGTCAGATCGGGAGATCCGGGTGAACAGAGGCTGCACCCTAGCTATGGTACACAGCACAGACACTGCAGTATTGCCCAGCAACAAGCACCCTGGTGAAAAGGAGAGAGTGACACCAGACTTGTTTGACTTTGGTGACTCCCCGTTGCCAGCTGAATGGAAGGCTAGAATTAGCAAAAGACTTGCCCAGAGACACCAAGAGTTTTCATTGAAGGAATGGGATGTGGGATGTGTCCAGGGTGCAGAGGATCACATACTTCTGCACGATGAATGGCCATTTCGAGACAGGTCCCGATGCCTAGCCCCAGCAGACATAGATGATGTGAAAAGACACCTGCAGGAAATGCGTGCTGCTGGTGTGATACAAGAATCCAGGAGCCCATACGCCTCTCCCATTGTGGTTGTGTGTAAGAAGAATGGGCCTGTGAGGATGTGTGTTGATTATCGAACCCTGAACCGGCAGACCATCCCAGACCAATACACTATGCTTCACATACAAGATGCCTTGGACTGCTTGAATGGGAGCAAATGGTTCTCAGTGCTGGATCTTCACAGCGGATACTACCAGATCCCGATGGCCCTGGAAGACCATGAGAAAACAGCCTTCATCTGTCCGTTGGGTTTCTATGAGTTTCTGAGGATGTCACAGGGGATATCGGCACCCTGGCCTCCTTTCAGCAACTGATGGAACGTGCGGTGGGAGATATAAATTTGCTGAAATGCTTGGTGTACTTGGACGATGTCATTGTGTTTGGGAGCACCTTAGAGGAGCATGAGAAATGACTGTTTAAAGTCCTAGACTGACTGAAAGACTTCGGCCTCAAGCTGTCTGTTGACAAGTGCCAGTTTTTCCAAACCTCCGTGAAGTATGTGGGGCACATAGTATCTACAAAAGGGATAGTGACTGATCCTAGTAAGGTACAGCACTGACTACTTGGCCCCAGACCCATAATCCGAAAGAACAACAACATTTTCTGGGGTTCTGTGGCTACTACCGCAGGTTCATAAAAGACTATTCCAAGGTGATTCACACACTCTTGAACCTTACCCAGGGTTACCCTCCTACCAGTTGTAAATACAAAGAAGGGTCCGTTAAAGAACCAGAAAAAGTATACTTCCACCCAGGTGAACTCTTCGTAGCCTGCTGGACACCCGACTGTGAAGCAGCCTTCCATGAGATCATATACCAGCTCACCCACACCCCCATCCTCGCCTGTGCTGACCCCACCAAACCCTATGTGCTGCATATGGATGCTAGTCTGCAGGGTCTAGGAGCAGTGCTGTATCAAGACCATGAGGATGGCCTGAGACCAGTAGCTTTCACCAGTAGGAGCTTGACCCCGTCTGAACGAAACTACCCGGTGCATAAGTTGGAGTTCCTTGCACTAAAATGGGCTATCATTGACCAATTTTATGAATACTTGTATGGGGCAAAGATATTGGTGAAGACTGACAATAACCCATTGACCTATGTACAGACTTCAGCTAAGTTAGACGCCACTGGGCACCAGTGCTTTCTGCATTATCAACCTATTATTATGCTGTCAAATACAGACTGGACCTGAACCATATTTATGCTGATGCCCTATCATGAAGGCTCACTTCCAAGAGTGATTGGGTCAGGCTGTCCGAACCTGACATTCAAGCATTGTGCCAAAAGTTTGATAGAGATGAACAGATATCTGAGGACACTGGACTGTTTAGTAGATTGGTTGGGCCCTTCTGACACCTGCATACCAGCTGCTTATTGCCACTTCTCTGCTCTACATATTAGTGCACTACCTCAATTTGACAATGACGGCATTCAATGGGCTCAATCACAAGATCCTATGATTCAGCCAGCACTTGATGGCCTGAGTATGGGGAAATATATGTCTAAGTTATGCTTCACCGACTTGTGAACTGCTTTATTGTTTAAAGAAAGCCCCAGATTGAAGTTGCTCAATCAGTTGTTGTATAGAGAGACAGTAGATCATAGTGGCAAAGTAGACAAGCAACAATTGGTCCTGCCCACGGCTTTTAAAGATTTGGTACTGAGATCCCTCCACAATCACATGGGGCACCTCAGTATTGACAGAACCCTTGACCTGGTACGATCTCGCTTCTACTGGCCCAAAATGGGGGCTGATGTTGAGCACCATGTAAAGACTCGTAATCGCTGCCTGCAAAGAAAAACCCTGCATCAGAAGGCTGTCCCCCCCTTGTTAATATGACTACCAGAGCCCCCATGGAACTAGTCTGCATAGACGTCTTGTGTTTAGAACATGATCAGTGGAACATTGGCAATGTGTTAGTGGTTATAGATCATTTCACATGGTATGCACAAGCTTTTCCCACCAAAGATCAAAAGGCATCTGCCGTGGCCAAGGTGCCAGTGGAATATTTCTTCTTCCACTATGGTGCCCCCCAAGGGATTCATTCTGATCAAGGCAGAGACTTTGAGAGTCAGCTAATCAAAGAAATGCTCTCTCTATGGGGGGTGCGAAAGTCAAGAACCACCCCCTATCACCCACAGGGAGACCCTCAACCAAAATGTTTTAACCGCATTCTTTTAGACATGCTGGGCACCCTCCACTCAAAAGACAAGCATAAATGGAGCCAGCAGATTAGCACCTTGGTACACGCATACAATTGCATGAAAAATGATGCTACTGGGTTCTCTTCCCTACTGCCTTATGTTCGGGAGAGAGGCCTGGCTGCCAGTTGATGTCTGTCTTGGGGTCTCTCCAGATGGAGTCTGAACAGAAAACTACTTAAAATGTGTACAAAAACTGAAAGCTCAATTGAACCATGCCTATCAACTGGCCCAGACAATGGCCGGCAAGAGAAATCTAGCCAACAAAGAGAGGCATGATAAAAAAGTAAAGGCTCAAGAGCTTTGACCTGGAGACCGTGTGTTGTTATGCAATTTGGGACTGCATGGTAAACACAAAATTGCTGATTGGTGGCTCCATCTTCCCCATGTAGTAGTTGGAAAGTTGAATGATTTATCTGTGTACAAGGTGCGCCCAGAGAACAACTCTAAAGCTGTCAAGACCATGCACCGTAACCACTTGCTACCAATCAGCCAAGTCATTATTGAGGCTGCACCCCCAGAAATTGAGCCTCCTGGGCTGGTGACTCGTGCTGCTGCAAGAAAGAGACAGAGTCATCCTATCCCAGTGGTCACAGATGTAAGGTTTCCTCTGCAGCAGGCCCAGAATGATAGTGACTCAGTCCACTTCTGACGAAAGTGAATATGACCATGCCTGTTACCCCTCTTATGAACTGAGTCAGCTGTTTCGAGGCAACCCCTGATAAAGTGTGGGGATGAAGCTGGGCCTTCTGAACTGCCTTACCCCCCAGCTTCATCCTTGGATCCAATGCTCCCAGAAAGTGAAGTGCAAAGTATCACGTCTGAAGATGTTGAGTCTCTGTGTATTGTGGAACTGTATGATTTGCCTGAGGGAGGGGCTGAGGGTATGAGTTTTTCTGGTGACATGCCAGAACTTGAAGAACACTATGAGAGTGCTGACCACCCCCCTTCAGCGCCTCAAAGTTTGATTGTGCCTGAGCCTTCACACAATGAGTCAAGTGTTATAGAAACAAAGCCTGCAGAGCAAAGAGCCGACAGTATCTCAAGTTTGGATGTTCCCATCCAGGCAGAGGCACCCCTCACAAGTGACGAGAGTCCCCAGACCAGTGCTGAGAATACAGAGACTGTAGTTGTCCCACTCAGAAAGACTGGCCAAGCTGTCAAGCCAGTAGTATGCCTCAGTTATGATTCTCCCGGGAGGCCAGCGGATTTGCCTCTCAGTGTGATGCACAAAGGTGTTTATGTCTCACCAAGCTCAGTGCCCAAATTGAGCTTGACAGCCAATTCCAGGTTACTTGTCTTTCCCTCTTGCCATCGTGGCCCTGCCCCCTCTAGCCCCAAGTTAGCTGATAGGGAATGGCCCCTCTTGCATTGTTTAAGGTACAAGAAGTTATTACCTGATTCGGTATAGTAATGTTCAATTTACCTGTGTGAAATATGCACAGTGTGTTGTCAGAATGGATATAGTATCATGAAGTGTAATGAATATGTATAGTAAAGTAATAAGTTTGTGTTAACTGACGCATGATAGTACAGACTTGACGCATACGCCAAGTTTTCTCCAGGCAGAGTAGGGTGTAACTCCCCTACAAATGGGTGTTCCAGAAAAGTCATCCTCGAGCTTGCCTAATTGCTGACTGCTAGGCTGGTGTCCTGCATTTTAGCAGTTTAAATGTGATTGACAGAGAGTGCCTGTATAGCCTCTGTGTACTGTCTCTTTAAGAGCTGCCTGGATTGCAGTCATAAGTAATCTGAGAGGGAGCTCTGTTGAAAGATATAACTATTTGCTGAAAATCATTTAGAGTGATAATGATAATGTAGTTTGTCTAACCTGCCTTCTTTGCAGCAAGGACTGTTTTGTTTATCCCCACCATTTGGCCTGGGACTACAAATTGGACTAATCAGTTCTGGTGGGACCAAAAATGGAGCCAGACTAGAGGAGCTGTCTGGAGTCAAAATCTGTAGGAATTGTAGTTTTGGGCTTTTGGCGCCTTTCTGCACCTGAAGGGGGAGCTCCTGTTGTGACTGACAGATGAATCAGCCAACCAAACCTTTTGGATCTTGGGGCAATTCCCAGGCTTGCTGCAGTTTGAGTCAGATCTAAGTTGGGAGCTGAAAAAGCAACATGCTTGAAACAGGCAAGCAGCCGTCTGAGTAATTTTGCAGGAGAACTATGGAAAGTCCTGAGTTGTGGCCTGCTGCCCCTGAGAGGGAGAGAAGAGAAGAGAATTATTTCGGATTAAATCCAAGTCTGTGAGAACGCAGTAAGCCACTGATTTTTTTACCAGGCTTATACCTGAAGAAGACCGAAGATTTTGCTGAATGCGATCGGCCTGTCAGGATATCCAGCTGCTTTTGAATCTCCGGTTTGTGCAGAGACTTTGCAATCGTGACCGGAGAGCGGTTTGCCTGGTACCGTAGAATCCTTTACATGTAAATGTGCTGTATATTGAAAGTGGGTCATGATTTGGTTCCTTACTGTGTGAACTGTGTTCCGCTTGCTGGAAACTTTATCCAGCCTAATCAGACTGAATGCATGTTCATTTCGATTCTGCCTGGGCCATGCCACCTGGCCCTGCCAGACTACCCCACTGCACAGAGAAAGCCACTGATGAGAGATCTGCCTGGGAATCAGCCCCCTGCTCCACGCTTGAACAGGAACGATGCCTTGGTGAATCGTCTGGGCCCTGCTTCTCCTGGCACTCCAGATTAACCACCTGCTGTCTCGATTTTCATCCAGCCTGTGTCTAGTCTTGGGTATCATGAGTAATCATTTGGGTAGCTCCATGCAACAACAGCCAAATCTAAAAGTGTGTCATCTGATTGTCTTGTTGTTTTTCTTTTCACGAACTGAGCCCTCCAGCTCCGGATTACAAATAGTGTGTGTTGTGTATGTTGTTTTCTTCCATCACAGGGCCCTAACCAGCTGCAACATTCCTGGCTAGCCCATCATTCTCCATCTGAGTACCCAGAGTGTGTGACTGTTTATGGACCCTGAAGTGCATGCACAACTGTTTGATTGATAGAGCCTTTAAACAAATTAACCTGATTATGCCCCTCCCTTGTTCAAGTCCCTTAAATAAATCACATCTAACTCTTTTTTTGCATTTACCCTGACTGTGGTTCCAGTTTGTGCAAGAGTACTGTACTACTGTTATTTGCTGTGTATGACCTTGTTTTACAGGGGGTCCCCAGGTCCGAGCCAGAGAAAAGCCCTGGTGGTAAGTGCAAACAGTGTGGGTACTTGTGTGGTGTATCAGGGGTATTTTGAAAGTGATTATTGTGTATTGTTCTGGCCACTAGTAAGGAAAGAGGGGGGGTTACAGTATCCTGGAGGGCTGTGCGCAGGTTAGCTTGACCGCTACCAACCCTGACCTCTGGGTGGAGACACCCGTTTCAGAACTCAGGCCCCTTAACCTGCTACTAGTCACGCAGGCAGGGGTAGTAGCCCTTCGGATAGCGCCACCTAGGGGTTACAGGTGTATCAGTCTTCATAGGTTTCTGTGTGTGAGATTGTGGAGTAGTGTGCATCGGTTTCTGTATGTATCTGTGTGTACGTATTAGTGTACGTCAATCTCTGTACATATCTGTGTGTGTATGTATTAGGGTGTATCAGTCTTCGTATGTTTCTGTGTGTGTAGTAGTGTACGTCAGTCTTTGTACATATCTGTGTGTGTATGTATTAGGGTGTATCAGTCTTCGTATGTTTCTGTGTGTGTGTATTAGTGTACATCAGTCTCTGTATGTATCTTTGTGTATGTATTAGTGTGTATCAGTCTCTGCACATATCTGCATGTATGTATTAGGGTGCATCAGTCTTCATATGTTTCTGTGTGTATATTAGTGGGCATCAATCTGTGTGTGTGTGTGTGTGTGTGTGTGTGTGTGTGTGTGTGTATTATTGTGCATCAGTCTCTACATATGTCTTTATGTATTAGCGTGCGTCAGTCTCTGTACTTATCTGTGTGTATATATTACTATGTGTCAGTCTCTGTATGTATCTATGTGTATGTATTAGTGGGTATGTCTCCATATGTATCTACATGTATTTGCATGTATTAGTGTGTCAGTCTGAATATATCTGTGTGTATGCATTAGTGTATATCAGTCTCTGTGCATATGGATATGTATTAGTATGCACAAGTCTGTGTGTGTGTGTGTGTGTGTGTGATCCATGACAGTTGGTCGACAGTGACTCCTTTTTGTCGACAGCATTTGCTGTCGGCATAAAGGGAGTCACTTCAGACTTCACCCCCGCTACTACATTAATTAACTCTGAGTGCTTCCCTTTAGTTTTTATATTGTTAATTTATTAGGTGAATTTTTCGTACAATCTGTTTCCTTTTTTATTTATTTTATTTATCCAAGGGGTTACGTCTCTAACAGTTATGAGTTTTCACATTTTTATAATAAATGTTCTTATTTGTTGTAAAAGTAAAGCCCCTTACATAATGTTTATTGGTATTTCCTTTCAGAAAAAGTGTAGTGAATAAAGATAAATTGCTAAAATATTTATTTTGCTTCTATTAGTTGTGCTCAATATTGAAATTATAGCATCCATAGCAGAAACATGAGGGAAAGGTCTCAGTGTTGTACTAGGCTTTATCAGAACCCAACCTCCTGGTACAGAGCTTATCCTTCTAGGTGATTTTAATATAAACTGGCTCGCATCTGACAAAGAGGATGCCATCTCATCAGCAAACCTTACACAGATGGTCGACTCTCCTACCAGAAAAAACTACAATACAGGCACTAGCACCCTCTTGGATTGGGTTCTTGCTAGCCATCCAACCCGTATCTCCAACACCTCTATCCTCCCGGATTCTCTCTGCGACGATTCCCCTGTCATCTGTGAATGGTCAAACAAATTTTGCAGTCCCCCTCCTAAAGTCATCACCAGCAGAGTCCTTCCCCATGGGCAGCTGACTCACTTTAAATCTTGCCTTAGTCTGCATGACTGGTCTCCTATTTACAAAGCAATGGACATTGACTCGGCCCGAGACTACTTTGTCAACACCTTCAATGCAGCCTGTGACTCCTATGCCCCTGTCAAAAAGCACAAAGTCAAAGCACTTTGCAACCCATGGCTCTCCGCGGAGCTTCTAGCCCAGTTAAAATCAAGGAACCACCTCTGGGTGCTGGTAAGGGCCTCTGGTGCATAATCCGACATACAGAACTACAAATGTGCCCGAAATGACTGCACAAAATCTATCCAACTAAAGAAAAATACATACTATAAGGATGCTCTCACTGACACCTGGGGAAATGGGAGAGAGTTCTGGAACAATATTAAAGAAGTCACAGAGAAGCAGCCCAAATCCTCACCTACTATGTTAAATGTTGATGGGGCTTCTACACTTGACCCAAAGATCATCGCTAATACCTTCAATGCTGTGTTCACTGACCTCAGTAGTGTTCTCCCCACTGACCTTTTCAAGGAAAATGACTCTCCTGACCCCTACTCAAGCTCTCCCACCCCTTCTAAGTACCCATCTTTCTACTTCAAAGCAGTCAAGATGCACGAAGCCCGCACATACATTACCAAAGCAATCTCTAAGAACAGAATTAGTGGTAACTCACTGGCCCTCAAACAGCTGTCCCTCACCCTTGAAGAAGTTCTAGGTCCATTAATAAGGATTTTCAACCTATCTCTCAGCCACAGCCAATTCCCTGACAAATGGAAATCTGCTACTGTTACTCCGGTCCATAAAAGTGATGATAAGGCCATCCATGGGAGCTATTGACCGATCTCTATATTACCTCCCCTCTCCAAGGCCCTTGAACGCATAGTAGCAGACCAGCTTACTGCCTTCCTAAACAAATACAGTATCTTGTGTATGCAACAACATGGGTTCAGAAAAGGACATAGCACCTCATCCGCCCTCCTGGAATTCACTGGAGCTCTACATAGCACGCTGGATAAAGGTCATCTAACCGGGTCTGTCTTTATTGATTTGACTAAGGCGTTTGATACTGCTCATCATCGTCTACTGATTGAGCAGCTTCTGAATGCTGGGTTCTCTCTTGACTCTACAGCCTGGTTTAAAACTTACTTGGAAAATTGATCACAAAGAGTAAAAATCGCTGATGTCCTCTCTGATGCTAGAGCTGTCCGCTCAGGTGTCCCCCAGAGATCCATACTGGGCCCACTACTTTTCAACCTTTTCCTGAACGCAATCTTGCTCTGAACAAATCATCCTCTATGCTGATGATGCTGTAATTCTCACTTCCCACAAGGACCTCAAACCCCTACAACACAGTCTGCAGCTAGGTTTCGCGTCTGCTGAAAACTGGTTTAGTAAGCATAAGCTGCTCCTAAATTATAAAAAAAACAAGTCAATGCTCTTCAGCAGTTCACAAAACAAGCATAGGTTACACCCCCTTACCATTACAACCAGCCTTGGAAATGCCCTCAAGCATACGCAATCCTTTAAATACCTTGGGATCTCGCTTGACCCTAATCTGTCCTATGGGGCCCACACTGATAGTGTTGCCAAAGCTGCTAATACTTGACTAGGCCTACATTTCTAGCACAGGCAGCATCTTACCCTGGAAGCCTTGAAGGCCACTGCCCAGAGCTCTGTGGTCTTCATCATTGACTGTGGCCTGATCATCTATGACTCTGCCTCTGCTACTGCTCTCAGATGCATAACTATATCCCTCAACAAGGCCTGTCAACTCATCATAGGAGCCCAACATCTCACACATACGTGCGACCTTTATGCTCAAACTGGATGGCTTCAACTCTCCAACCATATTAAGTATCTAACCCGCACTATGGCAAAAAAAAATAACCATGGGCCTCGCTCCTCTTGGAGTCCAAGCTCTCCTGCACCCAAGCATAAATCCTCACAACACCAGGGGATATGAATCTCAGCTCTTGCAGGTTCCCCGCTGTCGTACCACTCAGGGTCAAAGATCTTTTGCTCATAGGACATCTAGCTGGCTGAATGGTCTCAGTTCTGACATCTCCTCCATTCCCAAGCTTGGCACATTCAAATCCAGGCTCCGCCTTCATCTCACTGCCTCTAGCTTCTGTGACTGCCTCATCTAATTAGCCCCACTTAACATACCCAAGCCTCTTCCATGCTCCTCCTACATAGCACTTATGTTCTTATCTACCTTTATTCTCCCACTACCCCATCCCCTCCCTCTCCTCATTCATCCCCCCTCCTACCACCTGCACTTCTCCCTGTTATATTGACAATGCCACTTGCTGCTCCAGCCTTCCTATGTGCCTCCCTTTTGTCCCCCTATCTCTTCTCATCTATTTGCCTCTGTCCTGGCTGTCATTAATGTGTTTACACTCAGTTACATGTTACCTGATTGTTTACCCTGTTTATTTACAATGCTGTTATTTTGTTAATATTTCCTGTACTGTACTGTAACTGATGTGGAACCTTTGTAAAAGAGTCTTAGCTCAAAGGTACTTGTAATCCTAGACATAAATAAAATGTCCGCTACCTGGGTAAGCTATTTTCTAAACCTTGGACAATATAATATAATATGAATTAAATCATTCACCTCTCCTAAGCCTAAGTCACAAAAAGGAGATTGACTATTATCTCTTGATTGCTTAAATAATAGAATTGTTTACCAAAACATTTCTAATCTAAATCAAGTGATCAGTTTCCTTTTATTTTGGTCTAAAATTTCTGATAAATACCTTTCTGTTTTGCCTTTGAGTTTCAAACTCCTTTTTTTGTAATATTTGTTTATCTCCCCCATGTCTTGATCTGCCTCTCCTTCAGGCCATTGCCAAGTACCCCTTCCCTGGGACCCCGTCTCCAAACCCTGGCCTCATATCGCAGTCACCTCAGGGTAATCCAAAGTATCCCTTTGTCGAGTGGGTCCTCTCCTTCCAGGGATAAAGTGTCTTACAGCCATACATCTTGGCCCTGGGTGCAGCTGAGGTCAGGTCGGCATTCACGGGGCTTCGCGGAGGTGAGGGTCCGGGTGGCCATCATCTGGCCGATCAAGGCACCATTTTCTATTTTTCCCTCTGAGCTTACCTGATTGCACAGAATCTGTAGTGCTCCTGGTCTCCACGTTGGGCTGCTATAGAGCAAAGCATCTCCCCAACCAAACCTCAGGAGTGGAGAGGAGAGGAGAGCAGTTCTCTGGATGCTCAATCCTCTTATCCCCCTGCCAACCCCCGGCACCAGAGTCATTCCCAAATTCTCGGGTCACCAGCATGGTTCAAGGTAAGGCACCAGCACCTCAGCCCTCTGTGCCACCAAGCTGGCCAAATTCCTTTAAGTAATATGAATTTTAGAGAGCTGAATTTTTACTATGTCTTTCTGAATTGCCTGATGTCTATATCTTTGTTTTATGCTGCTAATTATTATATTTCTGTATACTGTATACATCTGTGAATACAATCACTAGACCTGCCAAGTACAGTAAACACTAGCTTTTATGAAATTTAGATAGGAAAAGCGAAAACATCTGGTAGAGTATGTTATCTTTTCCTCCATTGATATTCTACGCAATTTACCTTCTTACATTAATTGAAGCTGAAGTAGAAAAACTATTATTCTTTATTTTACTAAACAATCCTGGGATATCTGGTTTAATTCTAATCTATGAATTTAATCTGGAACACAGTTGGGTAAATCCAACAGATTATCTAGACAAACTGTTTTGTATAATTTCCAGCTGTAGAAACTTTGTAAATCCCCATACTTCTGAGGCATATAAAACTGCTGCTGAAATCTTGGCAGTTATAGCATTTAAACGCCCATCCACTGATCGGCCACCATAAATTCCCATGCATTTCCTGACTCCACTGATAGTTTTCTGTAATTTGCATTTTATGTTATTCATGTGTATGAGCCACTTTGTATTATTAGCATATGTAACACCTAGATATTTGTAAGGTTTAACTATTTCTAATTTAATCCTCTAATTGTATAATTTATACTGAACATTCTTCCTCTGCCAAAAATCAAAAGCTGTGTCTTAACCTAAATAATTCGTAAAAATCTTAATTTACACAAACTTGCAATATACTTATTTTTCATTGTAACCCCAGCAATGATGTTTACTTTTTAAGACGTCATCATCTGCATATGCAAGTAAAGGCACTTTTCGATTGATTAGTGTAAGAGAATGAAAATAATCACTTATTTTTTTTGTTATGTCATTGATGTAAAGACTAAAAAGTAATGGTGACAATATGCACCACTGCCTGACACCAAAATTTGTTCTTATTGTATTGGTTAAATTTCATACCAAATTATATTGAACTTTTGACCCGGTCCCTTCGTGCATCCTAATTAGAATATCCAACAGGTATTTATCTATACCAAGGGCATGCAATATTGACCATAATGTTTTTCTACTGATACTGCCAAAAGCCATACGTAAATCTACAAAACAACAAAACAGGTCTCCCGTTTTAATCTTGACATGTTTATGGATTATATGTGACAGTATCATGCAGTGCTGCACTGTTGAGTGATTTCTCCTAAACCCATTCTGCATCTCATCAAGTATGTTAATATTTTCCAACCAGTCCTCTAAGTTTACTAATATGATGCATGAGAAGATTTTTTGGTAAGTGTCAATGAGACTAATGGGATGATACACGAGGGGATCTCACGGGGAACCTTTTTGTGGATTGGAAAAATTATATTCCCAACAGAGGACCTAGGTAATAGTTTTTTTATGAAATGATTATACATATAATATAATACTGGGAATCCACCAAATTCAGGAAGTGTTTATAAATACCAGCCACAATCCTGTTAAGTTATGGTACTTTATTTGCTCTTGTAAATAAAATTGTTTCCTGTATTTCCCTCTTTGTGGCAATAAGAGAGATTGGTTTATTTGTTTTATCCAGTTTTTGGTGTAGTTTTGTGGCAATATATGATCTTTGTTCTTCATCTTTATCAAAATAAACCTTAGAGAAATGTTGCTTCCACATTTCTGGTTGTATGACTGCATCCAAAGAGGTTGCATATGGTTTAGAACCTTTGGTTACTAGGAGCCAGAAATCCTTAGTTCTCTTTTCTATTAAAAGGCTATGCCTGTAGATGGGTGAGCAACCAGCCTATATAAGCAGTTCCACCCAGCCTCCCTCTGAAGCACTTTTACTTTGCTGGCTGGAGGCTCTGTCAGTCTGTCGTCTCCCTTGGGGCCTGCTGGGGATTGCCCCTCCCCCAACATTGCTGTGCTTTGGGCTCTGCTTGGTTTGTGCTGGACTTCTGTTTTTTCTGTTCTCCTGCTTTTGGTTTGTATTGCTTGGCCTCCGGCTGCTACAGTAGGTGCTTCCTTGTGTGTTTTTCCTTCTTGCTCCTGTACTTGTTTTTTTTTTTTTTTTGGGGCTTTCTAGTTTTCTAGCACCCTGTGTATGCATTGTTCATTTGTGCTTTAGGTTACATATTGTTGTTTCTTTACCTTAAGTGTGTGCTTTCCAGGCTTCCATATTGCCGTTCCTTACAGTTAATGTTCCCCATTTTTTTACTTTTATCATACTTTAGTAATCCCCCAGTTTACCTGCATTTGTTATCTGTGTGCCTTTTAGTTCCACTGCTGTTTCCCTGCCTGTTGCAGTCTGTGTCCACATATTCTTAATTGTTTGCACCTGCTTACACTTAGTGCCTGGCTTCACACATCAGCTCCAACACTCAGCTTTTACTTCCCTGTTTGCTTTACTGGCAGGGTAGTGGGGCTCTGCTGCATTTACCTTGCTTTCTTAAGCTGTTAATTGTTATACTACTGACTCAACTGTCCTTGTTATCCTTCAGATTTCATTCAGTGTTTCTTCCTGTATTCTGCCTACTGCTCAGTTGCTCCTGCTACTGCTGTTGCATGCTTACATATGCTGCCTCTATTTTTTTTGTTGGGGGGTCCTACCCTATCACCATTATGATTGCTGTTTGGTCTAATGGTGCTCAGCTTGAGGCTTCACTGTTATTTCCATGGCGGAGACTGTGTTGTCACAGTGGGACATCATGGTTTCAAGCAACATTAGCATGCTTTTATGTAAACTATGATTTAGCCTGCTCCTTTGCCTACATGGCTTTTCAGTCATCCAGGCATAAATACTTTACCCTCACAGCCTACATGGCATCATGATATCCATTGCATTCCATTTCTGCATTGCAAATGCTCCTTACTGGAATGATCTAACTCTGCCTTAATGGCCTTTAAGGTATTCATGCTACTCATATTAATTCACTATTCCTGCCGACACCATACCAATCAACTGCATTTGTGTAAACTATATGATTTTGCTCTTTTATCCTTTTGAGTGTTTCTGTGTATACTTTATAACTTTTACAGCAATGAAACCTTTATTTCAATCAGTTATGTACACTGATTACTAATGGACTACCTAATTTACTATGCTGGTGTTTTCCTGTGTTTGTGTGTTTCATTTTTTTCTTTCTTTTGGGGGTTTTCGTTGCCTTTCATGTGTGCTGTGTTAATCCTGTGCCTGTGCTCAGGTCTCTTTCCTCCTTAGCTGTCCACTAACCTCAGTTTTCCTGCAATTGTTGCATGTTTTAGCTCCATTCCAATTTCTCTGCTGTGGCTGCTTCCATTTAATTCACTATACCTGGTCTCAGCGCCTACTATCAGCTAGCTGCCCTGCGCTGTTGCAGCTCTGCTTGCAGTTTATCAGTGCTAGCTCAACTCAGATAATGTTGCATTGCTATATTGAACCATTAGCTCTTCTATTTTGCTGCCTGGTTGTGGTGCTCTGCTCCTGACACCCTATTATTCCTATGGTGCAGGACTTTGGTGTCTCAGTGGTACAGCATGGTCCAGGTAGCAGAAGCATGCTTATGTTAGTTTTGAACCGTGTTTATGTGTTGCTTCTTGCTTTCCTGGCTTTTCAGCTATTCATGGCAAGCAATATATGTGCCTTGCAGCCTTCATGGCTTTCTCAAATTGTATGTATTTCATTACTGATTTGTCTAATTGCTAAATTGGCTAATGCTGGCTGATATGACAATTCTGGTGCTCACATTAATTTGGATCCCTAATGGAATTGGTTGGCTTGCCTTCCCTGCAAGTCATGTGAATTGCTGCTATGCTCTCATTCACAGATCAATGTGCAGGTCTGATCATTGATTGCACCGCCCTTGGGGGTTCAGTCTGCTTTGTGCTTGCTATAACGCATGTGTGACCTGGAGTACTTGAGTGTCTACAGCACTCACACTTCCTTTAAGTTCCTTTTATATTGTGTTATCCATAGTCGGAGGCATGCCAACCACATCCTTTAGTTACTATAATAAAAAAAACAAGCACTTGTCAATGCCGAATGTTGTCTCGCTGGCATTGGCATTGGTAGTGCCAGATTTAGAGATGCATAATAGAAATGGCAGTGAAGTATTGAAGTGATGCCAACCCCACCCCCCATTCTGTAGAGACTGACAAGCATTGGGGTGTGCCTTTGGGTCATCAGCTATAACACTCATGCCATTATACCTCACCCTACGCTGTAGACACTGACAAGTGTCGTGGTGTGGTTTGGTGTCTTTGGGCATTATACTTACCCCATTCCATAAGAAAATATGCTGAGGTAGGTGCAGTATAGGAGAATGGGGTGAACTTTGTGGCTGAACAGTGCAAGGCACACCATGATGCCTGTCACTGGCTGCAGGGGGGGTGGGGGTGGAGTGGCATGAGCATTACAGCCGATGATCCCAAGTCTCACCCCTGATGCCTGTCAAGTCTCTACAGGGTGGAGTGTTACAGTTGGAAACCCTAACACCGTAGGCGTGTGTTGGTATTTTCACTCCAAATTTTCAACATGGGCTGTTTGTGAGCCTACCTCATGAAAAGCGGCACTATCAGTTTGTTAGCTGAAAGACGGTTTTGCACAGCGGCTATGCCATTTGGAGACATGACGATGAAACCACATTTTGGGCAGGATGTGGAAAATGACATCTGTATTGTTCATGAGGAGGCATTAAAAAATGGCAATGTTGAAAATCTGGAGTGAAAACATGAAACATTGGTAGTCATGAGCATGCGTAGTAACACACGTCTGTAACCCAATTATTTTTGGGAGTTTTTTGCCACACTTCCAATGTAGGCATTTTGGGACCTCCCCTCATGAACAGTGGCACAGTGGTTTTGTTAATCAGTCCCAAAAGTTGCTTTCCCACAGCTACCACGCCATTGTGTGCCACAGGTGCGGAAACACATTTTGGGCAGGCTGTGAAAAATGACAGCTGTACTGTTGATAAGGAGGTGTGAAAAAATGCCAGTGTTGAAAATCTGGCATGAAAATATTGCAAATTTGCGAAGTTACAAGGGTGCATGAAACTGCGTAATGAACACTTGTAACATAGTCATTTTATGGACTTTTGGCACCAAATTTTCAGCATATGCATTTTAGGACCTCTGCTCATGAACAGTGTCACCATCATTTTCTCAAACTATCCCCAAAACTGATTTCACACAGCGACCGCGCTATTCTGTGCTGGACACACGAAAACATATTTTGGCCAGGATAGGTAAAATGACATCTGTACTTTTCATAAGGAGGTGTGTAAAAATGCCAATTGTGAAAAGCTAGAGTGAAAATATTACAAATTCACGAAGTTACGAGCGTGCGTGGAAACAGCGCAATCCACGCTCATAAAACAGCAATTTTTTGGATTGTTTTCACCAAATTTGCAACATAGGCTTTTTGATAGACCCCCTCATGAACAGTGGCACTGTCATTTCATTACTTGGTCCGAAAAGGTGATTCCATGCAGTGACCACGAAATCACCTTTTGGGACTGAATAATGCCATGACAGTGACTGAGTTCATAAGGAGGGGTCCCAATAACCCCATGTTGAAAATTTGGTGCAATAATTCCAAAAAATGGCCGAGATATGCACCAAAATTGAAAAAACACTATTTATGCCATTATACAGCTTACTGGCATTTCTTCAGCTTGTGGTCAGCTTAGAAAAGTGCAGACTTGTTCCCGGTCCACCGGAGATCATCACGCTGGACTACGGAGGTAAGTATGGGGTGAGGGGGGTGTGGAAAGGCATGGTGTGTACAGGGTGAGCGCGGGTTGTGGGAAGGGACAGAGAGACTGCGAGGGACCATTTTCTTCTTTCACAGGGGTAAAAAAACCAAAAAACCATTGTGGGATGGATTTTTTTCAGGGGATTTGGCATGCTGGGGTGAGCTCCCAGCATGCCACCTAAGTGAATTTTTTTTGGGGGGATGCTGTAGCTGAGGGGGATTGGGCACCCCCTTCAGCACATAACAAATTGGGGGTGCATGATGCTGATGGGTAGTGGGCTCCTCCGTCGGCACATACATTGGGTCAGGGCATGCCGACAGGGGGATTGGGCATCCCTGAAGTCGGCATTATGGCAGGTAGTGTGCTGCCATGTTTAATTTACTTTTTCACCAGGGAAAGCATGTTGGGAGGTGCCGCTGCATATGACGAGCTTTGCTCGCATTGCAGCGGACCTTTTGTTAGATGTGCTGACCACATTATGTATTCATGGTGTGGCGCTGGCATGCGGGTTTATTGGGGAATGAGGGACACACCTACTGATGCATTCCCTGCATTCACCCAACAGTGACCACGCCTCCAAATCTGCTACTACTGCAAGATGGCTGCGCATGCGTGAGCCAACATAAAAATAATTGCCTCTGCCTACAATTCCTATGCTTGTTCAATCATTCAGCATAGCTTCTGTTGGAAGCTATACCTACTTACTGCTGGAAGCTGTTAAACTACTTTAGCACAATGCTTCATTATACTCTGGAGGTCAGCTCAGCTACAGCTGTTGCTGTATACTAGTTTTAAAATCCGCATGTGGGTCACTGTGCTTTAACGTGGCTTCTTTGTTTTTTCCTATGGTGAGGGACAGGGGTTTTTAGTGGAGACTCGTGGCCCGGTTTGGTTAAAATACCTCATGTTCATATACTGGCATCACCACTTAAATCCTCTGAGTATTTATGTCCCCTTTATTTGGCATTCATTGTCTTCTTTTGGGGCTTTTTCATTGCTCTTTGCATAGGTAACTGTAGTTAATTTAACCTCTCAGAAACAGCCCAAGCATTGGTAGCTGTATTTTTTTCTTTTTTTTATAGCACCTTCTGCTGGCTCTATGGGGCTATGATCCCCTTCCTTGGAGGGGGTTTATCCTCTGGCCTGACCCCCAGCTCATCTGCCCCCTGAGGTTCCCCTGCAGATTCCCCCTCCATGACAAGTCCAGGTAGAGGGGCGATGGCAGTCCCCTGCCACCTTGTATGGCAAATCTGGTGGGTGGGGGCAGACTTCACGAACAATCGGGCCATCACAGGTCCATGGAGCCTGGCCTTTTTCCAGTTTTCTCCCTCGTTCCTCCTCCTCCCTCCCCTCTGATGTAAGCATGTTGGCTTCTGAGCCTCCTGACCCATACTGCCCTCCAGCCATCACTACAGGGCAGTCAGTGGGCAGGATGACTAATCCTCTCTCCCTCCGCCAATCCCCAGCGTCCCAGACTCATTCCCAAACCTGGGTCACCAGCATGGTGTGAGGTGTGGCGTCCAGCACCTCAACCCTCAGTGCCACTGGACCAGCTGGGGGCAGCTGTATTTAACCTCTCAGGAACCTCTCTGATCAAGTCACTTAACCACCCAGTGCTCCCAAGCTGCCCCTGAAAACAAGCACTTGTGCCAAGTGGGCCTTACCCAATTACCAAAGACTAAAATAAAATAAAAATAAATAAATAAACAGCCCAAACATGGGCAGCTGCATTTAACCTCTCAGGAACAGCCCAAGAGTGGGCAGCCATATTTAACCTCTCAGGAACAGCCCAAGCATGAGCAACTGTGGTCAAGATCAAGAACTGCTCAAGCATGGGCAGCTGTATTTAACCTCTCAGGAACAGCCCAAGAGTGGGCAGCCATATTTAACCTCTCAGGAACAGCCCAAGCATGGGCAGCCATTTTTAACCTCTCCAGAACAGCCCAACGTGGCAGCTGTATTTAACCTCTCAGGAACTGCCCAATCATGGGCAGCCATATTTAACCTCTCAGGAACAGCCCAAGCAGGAGCAGCTGTAGCCAATCTCAGGAACAGTCCAAGCATGGGCAGCCATATTTAACCTCTCAGGGGCAGCCAAGCATGGGCAGCTGTATTTAACCTCCCAGGAACAGCCCAGACATGAGTAGCTGTAATTAATCTCTCAGTAATGAGCCATCACTAAATACAAATACCCCAGGCCTGGAGGGAAGGTGACCTAAGCCTTGGATCCCCAGAGATTTCTATCCAAAACTTTTTTTCTCTCCTTTTTGCTGAAGGTCTTAATACTTACTTAGTTTTAGTGGCATTCCCTAATTTGTTTAGGTAGGTTCTGCTGTTGGATAGGCTGGTTGGTGACCCTACCTGCTGATCCCCTCTCCCCTTAGGATGTCCCCTGCTGTCATCATAGCAATCCATTTTATCCATGCTATTTTGCTGACCTGTGCATCTCACTTATGTTTCATCAAGCTGCTGGTTGCTTCAGTCTGCTTCTCTATCTCATAGTCAATGATTACTGTTAACATCCTTTTTTTTTTCAAAGGTACCTCTAGGCAAGGGAACCTTCTTGTGGCACCTCTAGGGGTGGAACCCTCTTTGAGGGTTCGTTGCTTTTGGTACCCCAACAGGGTGGTAATTTTTCATGGAACAGAGAGTGCAAACAGCCATAACAGAATAACACAGTTGCACAAGCATAACATTATACTGGTTGTGTAGGCAATTGAATTGAAAGGCTATGCCTACAGTCCAATGGGTGAACAACCAGCCACACCCCCTTAGAAGACAGACAGATGAAATTTTATTTATATAGCACTCCCTCCTGGAGGCTTGAAGCACTTAATATTTAAAACAATCCATACATAACTATAGATGTTATATAAGCAGTTCCTCCCAGCCTCCCTCCGAAGCACTTTTTCTTTGCCCCACCATCCTCCCCACCTCCTTCAGCAGCTTGCCTCTCCTTGGGGGGGGGGGTTCTTCCTAAGGTACCTTTAACCAAGAGAACCTTTCCGTGGCACCCCTAGGGATGGAACCCTCTTCAAGGGTTCCTTGCCTTTGGTACCCCTACAGGGTTGTAATTCTTCATGGAACAGAGAGTGCGAACAGCCACAACAGAGTAACACAGTTGCACAAACATAACATTATACTGGTTGTGTAGGCTATTGCACAATTGTTTTCTGCAATTTGGACCATAAAATAACCTGGGAATTACATTTTTCTTCCTTCATAATGTTGTTATAATTTTCCCTTTCCCTGTTTAGTAATCTATAATTTGTTCTTGTTTTATTGTTTTCAACATATTGGACTATTTTAAGTTTTTCTTAGCAATCTTACACTTTCTATTAAGCCAGATTTCTACCTTCTTCCTTCTATTTTTCATATTGCATTCATACACTAAAGGTGCTAAGAATTGAGAAAGATTTTCCCATATTTTAACAGAATAATTAGATGAGTATTCCTGTAACAGTATTTGGTTTTTAATGAAGTTTGGATATGAGTATGGTAAAATTTGACAATTTTTTCTGTATTTCCCACTGTCCATTTTATTCTTTTAGCATGATAATATATTTTGCATATACCTGTACTATTAGCTATTTTTTCTGCCTCCAATTTAGTATAATTTAACTGTATTTTTAATAGACAATGTGGTGATTCTATACGTTCTACTACTTTTAGATCAATTACTTTTCTCATTGCATTTAAGTTTGTAAAAAATAAGTAAATTAAAGATGATCGGTTATATGAATTAAATGTACATTTTCCTTGTTGGTCACTCTGAGTTTTCCCATTAATTAATATCAAATCTAGATCTAAAGCTATTGATGTTAACTGTATTCCAGCATTTCACTTTAGGTAGCTTGAGTTTTATTTAATTTATTTATTTCTTGGAATTACAATATCTTTGAGCCAGAAACTCTTTTACAAAAGTTCCACAGCAGAAGTGAACACATTGTTACAACAAAAGGAAATTATAAAATACAGTGACAATGATACTGAGACAGTTACACACATAAGATCTTAACCGGAGTAAGAAATGATTACAGTTGGAACAATCAAAAAGATAAAAATAAAGAGGTGCTGTCAGTAGGATGACTTTGTCATAACAAGGTAGCAGGTTGCAATAACAGCAGATGGGCACATAGCATCATTTGAAGATAACATTGAGAGAGAAAGTACGTAGGTTTACAGGTAGGTAACAGGATTTAATCAGGATATCAATGCAGTCAGAAATTGACTTAGTCTGTATTAGGGTGGGGGATGGGGGGATGGGGGTTGCAAAACTAGAGGCAACAAAGGCCAGAGCTGACAAAAAGCTAGGCAGTTGGTAGTCAGCTGAGAGGCTGAAAACCTAGTAGACAGGATGAGGTGTGGATAACAGAAAGGTGGTAGGGGAGGAGTGGATACCAGTAAGTGTGGGAAAGGAGGAGTAGATACCTGAAAGGGTGGGAAAGAGGGTAGTAGGGATGAACGGTGGGAGTGCGAGGATCAAGGGAGGTTAGGTTAGGACTGAGAGGGGGCATCAGTTAGGTGGGGCAGTCACAGCTGCTAAGCATAGTAAGGTGTTGCCGGAGTTTGTATTTGAACGGTCCTATCTTGGGTTCATCCAGTACATCCAAGAGGAGGCCATTCAACCAATTGGGAGCTCTGTACATAAAATCCCACTGCACTTGTGACATATGGTGGAATGGGACTTGGTAGGCGAGCTTGGATGTACATCTTGTACAGCAAGGGTTGGGTGCACATGTAAGAAGATGTGCAGTAGGTGGGGTTAGCCCAAGGCTGAGCTTTTTTTGTGAGCAGACAGGTCTGGTATAAGATCCTGCACTTGGGGTGCAGCCAATTGGTTTGAGCGTACAAGTCACAGGTGCAAGTGTACCTGTGAGCACCAGGGACCAAGCGACAAGATTTGTTGAGCGTGATGCTAATCCTTTTGAGGTTCGTGTCCATAGTAGATCCATAGGTGACCAGTGCATAATCAATTATGGAGAGAACTGAGCTGGTAACTGCTAGTCAGAGGGCTTCTGGGGTCATGCTGTGCCCATGTCTGTAAAGGAGCCCTAATCTTGTGTTAACAACCTTGGAGGTAAGGTTGATATGCTCATTGTAAGATAATGAGCTGTCAAGGGTTGTCCCAAGGTATTTAAATTTGTGGACTTGTTCTAGAGGTATGTAGTGGCTATTAAAAATGGTTAATTGGGCTGCTTTATTCTTTTTATGTGGACTGGTGAATAGAATTACCTTGTTTTTTTTGTAATTCATTATGAGCTTGTGTTGGGTAAACCAGGCCTCCACCACTGCAAAGCTTTGTTGTAGGCTGCTAACAAAGGGGAGTGGGTCCGGCTGACTGGTGAATTTTACTGCGTCATCAGCATAAAAGAGTAGGTTACTGTTGCAGACTGGGGGAGGGTGTTAAGGAAGAGGCTAAAAAAGGGACCAAGGATTGAGCCTTGGGGGACTCCCGAGTGCACGGGATGGCTGGTTGACAGGTTATCATGGATTTTTACCTGCTGCATTCTGCTATCTAGGTAGTTTTTGAACCAGGATGTGACTTCATGTAAGAGTCCAAGGGCAGGAAGTGACACAAGCAGGAAAGTATGATCAACCGTGTCAAATGCCTTTGTGAGATTAATGTAGATTGGCCCCACTAGGTGACCATGGTCAAGTGCTTTATAAATGAAGTTGGTATACTCTAGCAGGGCAGAGGTGGTACCATGCCCCCTTCCTAAATCCGTGTTTCTGCGGGCATTGGATGTCATATTTGGCCAGGTACTCAGATAACTGATCTGATTGATTCACTCCAGAGCTTTGGAGAGGGGTGGAAGGATGGTGATCGGGTGGTAGTTGGAGTTGGAGGCCCTAGCTCCACTTCTATGGACAGGTGTCACCACCACCACCACCTTCCATTGCTGGGGGAACTGACTAAGGCAGAGGGACAGATTTAGTAGCTTGGTGAGGGGTGACAGGATGGCATCAAAGGCAAGTTTTACCTACTGTATATGTGTGAAGTTATTTAACATATTAATCCTATTCCCCTCACTCTGATCCAAAAACAAATTATTTGAATGTGTTCCAGAAAGTTGGACACCTAGCATTTAGATCACCTGCTATAAAAATATCATACATAGTACACATTGGGATTCAAGAATCCAAAATGAAAGTCAGCACTCCTCAGTAACTTGCCACAGTGAAGTATTTTAATACATAACGTTACCACATTTTTGTTCAAGAATCCAGCAGCAGTATTTGCGAGTGGTTCTCGGGTGTAAATCTTTTGCTAAATGTCCAATATCATATTCATACTCTGAGAATTTTATTATTGTCATTTTCAAATTTTTTTTTTATTTATCCCAGATATCATTATGATCCATGCATGAAATATAAGGTGGAATATACACATTGAGGACAACTATATTTCCCCTAATATTAATTCTATCATATTATCACTTGTTACATCTATTTTGGATACTTTGATACCTTTCTGAAGTTTAATGGCTGTTAATAATCACATCCAGCTCCTTCCTTCTTTTACTGATTTTTTTTTGTTGCTTCAGTTGAATATATGCCAAAGTCTAGAATTTCAGGAGAAGGATTTGTCCACCATGTTTCTTGGAGAAGTACTGTATCAAAAGATGAAATGTATTTCATGCATTCTGTATTACTAAGTTTTTGTGAAAGGTCATTTATGTTCCAGGAAAGTACATTTACTTTCTCATTATTTATTATGTCCCCAGGTTGTGGTCATTTGCTTATGTCAAGTAAGAGAGTGCATCTATTATTTGTCAAAAGATAATTAGGTAAGGGTACCACAACTTCCACAGTTTTTATTTTTTTTTTTGGGGGGGGAGGAGTTTCTGCCAACAAATTCCTTTGTCTTACTAAAAATATTTCAAAAAAGTCCAATAAGTTTAATCCTAGTTGATCCAAAAGCTTTGCTTTTTCAAGTAACTGATTTGCCAACTGTTCATCTTTAAGATATATGTCAATCTATGATTGACTTATGTAGTTGGAGGCAGTTTGAATCCAGTAGATTGAATTGCTCATCATTGGTTTTTGTAATGTACATGAAAAAAAAAACACAATTATTGCTTTCTTAGTTTCCCTACTTTTTTTCTGTGTGGAATGGACCAACCAAACATCGTATTGGGGTCGGTTATAATTAATAATCCTTTCAATCTTGTCCAGAACTGGTTCAGGTTTACCGAGGTCTGTCTTAATGAACACCTTATTTTACTAATTAACATCAATTTGCTTCTAATTGAAATCCCAACTGGCCTAGGTTGATCCTGTTTTTTCCAGATAGATATTACAGATTCACTGTTTTTGAAAATGTACTGTTACTATCCCTTCCTGTTTTTTTATCCATGAGTTTGGTCCCATTGTACTGTATAAGATAGTGCGGGCTCTCTAAGTCTAACAGATAGCTCACTTGTCCTTTTAAATATTCTACAGTCTCATTGACTTTTGTTTGAATCCCTTTAACCTTTACTTCACTTTGAAATGCTATATCATTTTGTTGGACTAAGTATTTATCCATATCTGCCAAAACTGTACGTGCTGATAATGGAGGGTCAATACTTACAGTTCTTACAAGACATTATTTTTTCCCTCTAGATCTTTGATGCCATTTCTTCAGATTTTATGGACAACAGTATCTGATTTGAATTTATCTTTGATGTCATTGTTTTCATTATGTAATTAATTTGTTTTCCAATTTTTCCCCAGTTTTTGCGTTAAATTAATCATTTGTTTCATCTCTGTCTTTATAAATGCCATTAATATTTAATAACATGACCATTTCCTGTTGTATTGTATCCTGATAATTTTTAGTGCTAACCTATTTTCTGAGTTTTGAGTTTCTCTAGACTCCCGATTCTGATTTATATGTAATACTTCACCACTGTTTAACACTCTCTCCAAATTTAGGAGGAAACTGTTTTCCTGTTCACAGTTTGTTTTCTTGTTTGTCATGCTTCTCTCTTTTTTTGAGCCATGTCCCTCTCTTTTCATTGTACTAAACCTGTGTTTTTCTTTTTCTTTTTGTACTTTGTTTCCCCTTTTCTATTGATTTTCTGTTTTGGCTTTCCAACCTTAGTCACTGGTGAGTCTGGGGTGCTTATTGTTAGGTTTCTATTGAAGGATAGAGGAAAGTTAGTCTGAATGCATTGGTTTGCTTTCAACGGTTGGTTTTCTGCTTCCTTATCATAATTCTTCATTTGTTTCTTGACGAATGAGCCATTTTCATCTACTGAATATTCTCCTTACAGATTTTTCACCATACGTTGATTTTTCATTAATTTAGCTCTAATCTCATAAACTTCATCCTTGAGAACCCATAGGGTTTCAAGAATTACAATGTATGTATTACAGAGGTTTGCTATATCATCCAACAGTTCATTTGAAAGTACCTTTGTTGGCAGAGCATAATTTGTTCTCTAAAGAACAGACTCATTTAACTTGTTTGCTGCTTCCGAGTGGTCTTGCTCACTGTCTTGCTTTTAGCTGTGAAAGGCTCCCAGCTAAATTTTGGAGAGAAAAAATATCTCACTTCAGGTGAAGCTGGGAGAGAATCATCCTCACTCCTTATTATCATATTTTGGGGGACAAATCTTCTTCATTACTCCTTATAAAGGATTTTAATCCATTAATTATAGTATCTAGGGAAGTGCTGCCTTTTCTCTTGTTAGATATATCGAATGTCAAATCACGCTTTGGAAGGTCAGCCATAGGCTATGTGCTGCCACAGCTTTGGAATAATCTGAAAAAAAACTTAAAACTGGCCCATCCTATCAGTTTGACTGCATTTAAAACGTTACATGTGCATCATGTTGAGGAATCCTGCAACTGCTTCACCTAAATTGTTGTCCCATATGACCTTTTATTCTGTGACTCTTGTAAGGCACAAGCTGGCACTTCTGTGCTCCCTTATCCTATCCATTCTCCTGTTAACTTAATTATATGATTGGAGGCTCTGCCAGGTTACCCACTAACTGTTCTCCCTAACAGTCTGCTTCCGTACCTTGCAACAGAGGCCCTTTCATGGGGTCCCTGTATAACCTATTTCACTACTGTTGTCATGAGTCCTTATTCCACAGAGGCTTCACACTCTGGTATTTCCCTGTTATTTCACATATTTTGTAATTTCCCTATGTATCGCTTCTTACTGTATCTCCAAGTTTGAATGGTCTATTCCCCCTCCTTAAAATTGTGTTTTATAGGTATTTCATGTCGTACAATCAGTTTGACCAATGCACTTTTATACATACTAAATATAGGTAGTTGCCTCCTGTGCAGGATCTTTTTCTTTTTCCTTTTTCTTTCTCTTTTCCCTTTAATGTCTATTGCAAACCACTTAATGTATATTGTTTTATTTGCTACTGTATCTGTTCAGTTGTATATTTCAAATGTGTATTTTCTTTTTGAATACTGGGTTCTTGTATATCACCCAGGTCCATCCTGAAAATGAGTACTCCTCAATGGTGTTTGCCTGCATAAATAAAGATTTGATTGCTTGATTAATTTATTGATAACTCCCACTGGGTTTAAATTATTAGTTATAACACCCCCATGCTAAAAAAACCTGTTTCCACCCAATGTATATAACCTGTATAATACATGGAACATGGCCAGGAATGCTCTTGAACTACCTTTCTGCAGAATTCAGCTGAGTAAGCATTCCTTTGCCATTTGGGCTATAGACTGGCTAAATGAACTGTTAGAATCTATGTTGAAACTCCCTGGCTTTACCCAGTTTGGTAAATCCCTGTGGGCTGTCCTAGCAGTTAAGTGCAAGTGCAAGTTGTCATTAAATTAGTCGTAATCACTGTTATGCTCCCCCATCTCTCTAGCAGCCTGCTCTTGCTCGGTCAGCTTTGTACTTGCACAACTTGATGTTTCTTGTTTTGTTGACAGGCTTTCCATGTGGAATGTGCTCGTTTGTCAGCTTTTACTCTGGTGTAGCATCTGCTGTAATTCTGTGGTATCATTTGTTCTAAAGCTTGTAACTCTGACATGGAACCTTTGCAAAAGAACACTTGTTTTCAGAGGTATCATCTGAATCTTCTAAAAAAAGTAAATACTGTGAGGTCAGTCTAACTGGATTAACTAGATTGTCGGGTCCTCCATTTATTACACAGGTAGGATTACAGTATATTCAAAACAGGCATAATCTTTATTGATTATGTTTTCAGTCTCCCCCCCAAATGACTCTCTTGAGTGCTGATTATACTCTCTGACATCAGTTGAATTAATCAATTAGTCCTATCTGCTTTGGAGTTAATTAAACCTTGTATAGGTGCCAACTGGGAATCTTCACTGTTTATTATGGGGTCTGAAATACTTTTACCCATGAAAAAATCAGTTTTTAACTGTGTTATAGCCTCCCTCATTTTTATGTTGTCTTGCTTGCACAGCACAGAACACATACTGGGGTTGCTTGAAGTGGAAGAGCAGGTTTTGGAGGTGCGGTTGTGTTGTGGCCAGTGGTGCCACTGCTTTCTAGGGCTGGGCTCCATGGCATGAATTAGATTGCATGTTGTCTATGACAGCAGTTGCAAAACGTGCCACCAACTTGAAATGTTTTAGCCACTGCAATGAGGGAGTGACCCCTTATTGCAGGGCATGCCTTGCCTGGTGTAACATTTCAATAAACATGGCGGGTGGCAACTCGCAACCCGCCACTCACAGTCCCTAGGAAGCCAATGTGGGGTGCCTATTCCCCCTGTTGGCATATGTGACCACTTGCAGTGCATCTGCCAGGCGGTGCCCAATCTCTTGGCATCATGCCTCCAAACACAGTTATGCTTGCCGACGGGGATGCCAATCCCCTCTCAGCATGTTAACCCCATTTTCCTGCCTTTGTCTCACCTGATTGTGTGCCACACTGGGCCCATTCCAGTGTGCTAACCTTCCCTCCCAAGAAATGTCCACACTGGGCCCACCCCAAGCGTCTCAAACCTGTAAAAAAAAAAACAGTCCGTGGTGAATTTTTTATTTTTGTTACCTGAAACAAGGAAATGGTCCTCGCCATCTGATCCCTCCCCCATACCCACCATTTGCATTCACTTCCCACACCCCCATACCCCATTCTTACCTCCGGACCTGAATACGACAATCTTCGGTGGACTGGGAACACGTGTGAACTCTTTAAAGCCGACCGTGAACTGAAGAAATTCCGGTAAGCTGTATAATGGCATAAATGTTTTTTTTTTCAACTTTGGTGCATATATCGGCCATTTTTGCAAATTTTGGCACCAAATTTTCAACATGGTGTTCTTGGGACCCCACATCATGAGTTCAGTCACTGTCATCTCGTTATTCAGTCCTGAAAGGTGATTTTGCAGTCACTGCGCGTAATCACATTTTGGGACTGATTAACAAAATGACAGTGTGACTGTTTGTGAGGTGGGCTCCCAAAAAGCCTATGTTGCAAACTTGGTGAAAAAATTCCAAAAAATGACCGTGTTACAAGCGTGTGTTGCGCAGTTTCCATGCACACTTGTAACTTCGAGAATTTTTAATATTTTTACTCCAGATTTTCAACATTGCCATTTTTTCACACCTCCTTATGAACAGTATAGCTGTCATTTTCCACATCCTGCCCAAAATGTGTTTTCGCACATCTGGCGCACAGTGGTATTGTTGCTGTAGGAAAACAATGTTCAGGACAGAGTAAGAAAATCACAGTAACCCTGGGTTTGGGGGAGTTATTCATGGCTGAAATATGTATACTAGGGATGTACTCGGATATTAGAGTTAAAGAACGCAGGTTTCATATGGCCTTAATTTCCATAGCAGTTAAACGCCTGGTCCTCAAACATTGGTTGGACCAAATTGTTATTTCTTATTCGGAATGGCTTGATGAAATTTCCCTTTGTTTCAAAATAAAAAGGTTGATTGCTAGTTCCCGGAAGAGTATGTCCTCCTTTAACCAGAAATGGGGCAAGCTATATGCCTTATATTTGCATTAAATCCCATGTGGGATTTACCTCTGACAACCTTTGTACCTCTGCCTCCTGTACTGTTTCTAATGTGAATACGTCTTGCCATTACTTTCTTCTTGGGGTTGGAGTGGTACCCTCCAGGGGTGGGTAGGGGTGGGCAATGAGGGGTTCTAGGGCTGGTCTGATTAGATGGTGCTCTCTTTGTGGCTGTTTACACTCGGGCACTACCATTCCCAGCTCTTTGTTGTTACACTAGTTACTAGCCCTTTGTCTCACTACAGATTGTGATACTGTCTGTACAATATGCTTTGTTATCTTTAAAACTCAATAAAGTTGTGGAATTTAAAAAAAAAATCACAGTAACACTGTTCGTGAGCAGAGGTCCCAAAATACCTATGTTGAAAATCTGGTGAAAAAATTCCACAAAATTACCATGTTACAAGCGTGTGTTGCACAGTTTCCATGCATGCTTGTAACTTCGAGAATTTTTAATATTTTAACTCCAGATTTTCAGCATTGCCATTTTTCCACACCTCCATTTGAACAGTTCAGCTGTTATTTCCACATCCTGCTCGAAATGTGTTTTAGCCCATCCGGTGCACAGTGATGCAGTTGTTGTAGGAAAACCATGTTCTGGACACAGTAAGAAAATCACAGTAACACTGTTCATAAGCAGTGTTCCCAAAATGCCTGTGTTAAACAGTTGGTGAAAAAATTCCACAAAATGGCTAGTATGTTACAAGCGTGTGTTATGCAGTGTCCACATACAGTCGTAAGTTCGAGAATTTTTAATATTTTCACTCCAGATTTTCAACATTGCCATTTTTGCACACCTTCTTATGAACAGTACAGCTGTCATTTTTCACATCCTGCCTGAAATGTGGTTTCGTACATTTGGTGCATAATGGCGCAGCCTCTGTGGGAAATCAACGTGTGGGACAGATTATGAAAATCATACTGCCACTGTTCATGAGGTCCCAAAATGCCTATGTTAAAAATTTGGTGAAAGAATTCCAAGAAAAGACTGCTATGAGCATGTATTGCATAGTTTCCATGCATACTCTCAACTTCGAGAATTTGTAATATTTTCACTCCAGATTTTCAACATTGCCATCTCTTCACAGCTCCTTATGAATGGTGCAGCTGACATTTTTATGTGGTGCAGAATGGTGTGGTCACTGTGGGAAATCAACATTCGGGACACATTAACAAAATCACAGCGACACTGTTCATGAGCAGAGGTCCCACATGCTTTCATGAGGTGGGGTCACAAAAAGGCCATGTTGACAATTTGGAGTGCAAATACCAATAAATGCCTAGGGTGTTACAGTTTCTAACCATAATGTTCTACCCTGTACAGACTAACAGGCATCAGGGTGTGCCTTTGGATTGTCAGCTGTAATGCTCATGCCATTGCACCCACACCCCCACCCTGCAGCCACTGACAGACATCCAGGTGTGCCTTGGACTCTTCGGCCCCAAAGTTCACCCCATTCTTCTATGCTGCACCCATCTCAACATACTTCCTTATGAAATGGGGTGAGCGTATAGACTCAATAATCCCAAGGCACAATGCAACACTTGTCAAAGTCTGCAGGGTAGGGTTAAGTGTAATGGCATGAGCGTTATGGCTAATGACTCAAAGGCACACCCCAATGCCTGTCACTCTCTGCAGAGTAGGGCGGGGTTGACGTTGGTTCTATACTTCACTGCCATTGCTATTATGTGTCTCTCTAACTCCTGCACTACCAATGTCAATGCCAGCAAGACAACATCTGGCATTGACAAATATTTGTTTGTTTTAGTGATTTTAATTTTTTCTTACTAATAGCTTCTGTTGTGGATTGACAATCCTTAGAATCTTTAGTTGTAGATTCTAATTTACTTTTTTACCCTTTCCTACTTCAGAATTTAACCTTCTTCTATTACCACAATCTCTTTTCCAATGCATTAGACGATATTAAAATTTCTTGTGACTTGGTATTTCTGGTCATCGTGATTATTGGCCTAATTTTGGCGATATACATAAAAAAATGAAACTTAACGCACATTATTAAACCCCTCACTTAAAAAGTAGAAACAAAGAACCACGTAATTCTAAAAATTCCTGAGATGTTCCTAAAATTAAGAATAATAATTAAAACTTTTTATACTAAAAAATATGTATATGATGGATTTATATTTATTTATGTTAAAGTCATACACCCATCATGTTCCCATACGGCTCAGACAACACTTAGCACATGCTCTGTGCATCTTCTGGACTGATACTGTTGCCAGATTCAGACTGTCCACTGGTGCCCATGAGGACTGAAAAGGGTGTGTGTACTTTTTCTAATTCCAAAGTGACTGCCAAGGGTAATACTTTGTTTTTCTTCCATGAGGAAACCTTCATACAGCATAATGAAATAAGTCAATTTCCTCAGGCAAACACTTTGCTATCTGCACCTTAGCTCACCACCCGCACTGGACTTCATGCTTAGAACCTATACTCTATCCACAGCTCTGCATATATCATATTAAGGCAGGCATTTTTTTAAATACTGTAATTAATTGTCTTACTCATAAAGAGGAATCAATAGAAATGCTGCTAAAGTGTATTTTATTTACTGTGCAATACATCTGTCACAAGTTGTTTAGTAAATACATCAGCCCCCCCATAATTCTTTTGTGAGGATAAATAAACAAAGTACTGATTTATAGGGCTAAATTCAACAACACATATTGCCCTGAGCTGTTATTTCACTCACTAGTCAAGAAAACATAAAACTTTACCACTGCACAGTCAATACATTTATTCCAAATATAGCATTTAGTTATCACATTAGTAGTCCATCCAGAAATAAACATTTTACAGTATATGGTTAAGGCTTATTGTGGGTAGAATTCAGATCCTTTCAAAATGTTGTTGTAGGACAGTTCAAAGGTCAAAAAAGTTGTTGTACTATCGTTCTGACATCACATCGATAGTACAACAACTTTTGAGCCTTTTCCTGCCACCTGATTGGCTCACTCCACGTACTTTTACGTCGACGTTCCGCCAAGAAAATCAGCAAAAACATGGCAGCAACTTTTAGCGAGAACCACTGACGAAAAGAGCCTTATACAGCTCCATGCCACAAAAGTTAACTTTTTTTATTTAGTTATTAAAAACTCACAACCAAAACCCAAAAAATAAATGCAGGACAGAGCGACTCAGCGGCGGGAGCACCGAGAAGTGGATGGGGAGAACCAGATGGGAGCAGTAGTAACAGCTAGAGACAAGCCGGCGAGTGGACGAGTGAGCCGGTAAGCAGAAAAAACAGAAAGCCTCTTGTGTCCGGCACTTTGGAACCATATACTATATAGAATAGTATATGGACAACTATACACAGACAAGGCCGTGTTTCCATCTCGGGGTTGAGATGACATCGGGACCTCTCGAGCTTCGCTCTCGAGGTCCCTGTGATGTCATCTCAACCCCTCGATGGAAACACAGCCTTGCTGCATATAGTTGTCCATACACTATTCTATATATTTTAGTTATTGCACTGTAAATAAAGTGTTTTAGTATATTGCACTATACTGCTTATTTATTTATTTTATTTATTGAAATGTTTCACCAGGAAGGCACACTAAACAACAAACTGCTCCCGATGCGACCTGGGGGAGTACAATTAGGTGGAAAAGCAGTAATTAAACATACAATAACATTTAGCATACATGACGATTAGGATACAGAAATAAAAACAACACTGTCACCATCGCCCTGCTGAACTGACATTACAATTACAGCTACAGTATATTAATTGAGTTGCAGTGGAAGGTCAGGCAAGAGGGTCAAGGGAAGCCAGCTGTGGAGGAGGCAGCAAGTAAGACAGTGGGGAGCCAGGGCAATGACAGTAATAAAAATAACTGGGGCTAGCAGTGTGAGACAGATTAAGCAGGGTTAAGTACGAGCTGGAGTTCTGGCACAGACAGAGCAAAAGTGCAAGTAAATAAGTTCAGTGCATATAGGGACTAGGGGTACCTGTTAAGTGCAGAGGAGTAGAAGGAGGAGTAGGAGGAAGGGGGATTAGGTAAGGAAAGACAAGGTATGACTAGAGTTAACCCCACCAATCATGCTGGGAGCTCTGCCAAGGGCAGAGCTGTGTGAATGTCTTTGGAATGAGTGGAAGAGAGAGAAGGGTGGGGGAAGTCAGAGGAGTGGAACAATGGGTGGTAGTAGCAAGGAAGAATGGAAGAAACATGCCTAGAACTAGCCTCCTTGATGCTGAGAACTCAGCGAGGGAGTAAAAACTAAGCAAAGACAGTTGGAAAAGAGGAATAGGAGGGGAGAGGGAAAGGAGGTGACTGCCTACTAGAACCTCTCAGGATGCAGAACCCCTGCGAGGCAGCATTATGCAAAGACAAGTTGGTAAGAAAGAATGGGGGAGGGAAGGAGGTGGATTGCCTAGCCCTAGTCCCCTCCAGGATGCTGAGAACCCTGAGAGGGGGCAGTACTATGCTAAGGCAAGAATGCAAGAAAGGATAGAGGGGGCGAGGTAAAGGACAGAGGTAAAGGTTAAGGGGGTATATGGGAGGGGGAGAAGTGACATGCTGGGAACGTGCTTGTGGGGAGAAAGGAGATATGAATCTGCAAGTATCAATATACATCAGGAAATATATCAATATATGGGTCGGTAGTTACAAAAATTGGAACACAATACAATGGGCTGGATTTTCAAAGGGCCCTTACACTGATGCAAGGTGAGTCAAACAACCACCCTGCATCAAATCCAGGTGCACCAAATACTGTGTGCCGTGTTTTGCAAGAAAAGCATTTGCTGTGGCACTGTCCTCCAAAATGACGCACGAGGACCACTGCATCAAAAACACGAAGTGAGAATGACGCAAGCTGAGAATGATGCAAGTTAAGTTAAAAATATGATGTGTATTACGTCGGTGGTAGGCAAACTAATGGAGGGCTTCATCAAAGGAAAGATCAGGAGGCAACTGGAAAGGCTATGGCACATGGACGACAAACAGTATGGTTTCATCCTGGGGAGACCAACCTCATAGATTTTTATGACTGGATAACAGGGACCCAGGACAGACAAAGACCGGTGGACATCTTATATCTGGATTTCAGTAAGGCGTTTGACTCGTTATCCCACATTGGGTTATTGACAAAGTTGGGGGGGGATAGGGGGGAAGACAGTTGCTTAGATGGGTAGAAAACTGGCTTACAGATAGAACACAGAGGGCAGTGGTTGGTGGGATAGTCTCCTCCCCTAGGAAGGTCTTCAGTGGGGTGCCCCAAGGTTCAGTACTGGGACCACTCCTGTTCAATGCCTTTGTTTCCGATATAGGGATGGGGGTTAGGAGTAGGATGAGCCTCTTCACAGATGACTCAAAACTGGGAGCACTGGTTGATGGGGAGGAAGCAAGGGTGGCAGTCCAGAGGGATCTGGATACCCTGGAGGGTTGGTCAAGGAGGTGAGGGCTGAGGTTTAATCAGGGGAAGTGTAGGGTGTTGCATCTGGGAGTCAGAAACCCAGGTCAGGTATACACCCTGGGAGGTGTCTCACTGCAAGCCACATCGAGTGAAAGGGACCTAGGGTGGTGGTAGATACCAGAATGAACAAAACTGAAAACTGCAGAAGATCAGCGGCAAAGGCAAACAGGATACTGAGTTGCATAGCCCGAGGAATAACATCCAGGAGGAGCAAGGTGATCCTACCTCTGTATAATGCCTTGGTCAGGCCGCATCTTGAGTATTGCATGCAGTTCTGGAGACCTCACCTTAGGAAGGACATAGCACTGTTGGAGAGAGTCCCAGAGGAGGGCAACCAGGATGATCCAGGGCATAAGTGATAGGAACTATGAAGAAAGGCTGGAAGCCCTTGGGCTGCACTCGCTGGAGGAGAGGAGAGACAGGGGGGACATGATTGAGGTATTCAAATATGTGAAAGGGATTAACAGGGATGGAGGAAAAGAAATGTTCAGGCTAAAGAAAGGGGGCACAACCAGAGGGCATGAATGGAAGTTGGAGGGAGGAACCTACAGAGGAGAACGTAGAAGGCATTACTTCACTAAGAGGGTGGTGGAGCCATGGAATGCATTGCCTGGGAGTCTAGTTGAGCAAGGCACTGTGGAGGGCTTCAAGAGGAGGTGGGACAGATGCATGGGTGTACTGAAGCCAGAGTTGTCCCTCTCAGGGGCCGGGGGGGAGGAGGAGAAGCTAGCGCCCAATAGAGGCTGGCTACTGAGCAGAGATGAAAGACTGTTGGGCCTATTCTGCTGGCTTTTAGTATGTTAGTATGTTAATATGTGAGATGGAGCAAAAATATTGCAAGTTAAGTCAAAAAATGAAGCATGTTGAGTCAGAAATATGGTGCATACATGAGATAGCTCTAAAAATAAGTTAAAAATTACCGCAGCTGAAATGACTTCTGGATGTAATATTTTACATGTTACAAACAGCATTACGATGTCTACAATGCAGGACTCTTGCAGCAAAATGCCATACATAGTACCATAGTCCGGTATGCCCACCTGCTATGGACCTCTGTATGTGCTCTAGTGTCAGTTAGACCAGCTCTGGCTGGTCTAACAGTGGTGTACATCTTTGACACAGTGTCAACAGCTTCCACATTAGAAAATCCCCAAAAGGGGATGGTGCATCATTTTTTTTATGCAAGCCCCCTTGTGACATGGTGCACCCATTCATTTTGACATGGCCTGACGCAAGCCACTTTGGTGCAGGTAGTTCTGCTTTGGATGGAGGGAGTGTTAGAAAATCAGAATTGAGGCAAGTTTTGATGCAGCTTGCTTCTTGCGTCATTCTTTTCTGGCACACGCACCTTGCGTCATTCTCGGCCCTTTGAAAATAGAACCCAATGACTTTTTTATTGTATCTCCTAAGCTTCCAAGTCACTATGTACTGTCTAGTTAAAAAAACAAACATTCATTATTACAGTATTTACAGATGTATTTATACCAGTTTTACACATTTTTGCAAAATTAGAAGCTATACAAAGTCAACTCTTCTAGGCGTTTGTGCTGTGAAGTCCTTGATTACGTCCCCATAGTCAAGTTTCCTGGCTTCTTCCCTTTTGATAGAAAGTGCAGCTAATCCAAAAAGGCTATCTTGGCACCTGGAAGAACAAAGGTAGTTTTTTACAAGTTTTAATTTTGAAAAACTGTGTTCTGATGATGCAACAGTCACTGGTAAAGTCAATAAAATATGAAATGCAACGAAAGTATTTGGGTAGAGTTCAGTCATTTCACTCTTGAATGTATATAAACGATCTGAAAAGCGTTCTCATTGTGTTCTAACATTCTAGCCAATGAATGTACCTTGCTTGCCAAATCTTCTGCATCACTGTCACTGGCCTCATCCTTTAGTCTTAAAGGTGACCTGTAAACTGTATTCATAAATCATAAGCCCCGCAATGTAATTTAATTTTGGCTGCTGGGGGTCCATATAATCTTCCTTACTAATTTTCAGTCAGTTCTCTGATTAGTTACTATATTGAATTTTGCACAGTTTTGGCAAATGCAGAAGTGGAGGTGGTTCCACAAGCATCCCAATTGAGTGGCTTACAAGGATTCTGGGTTTTAGTGATGTAGATCCCATTATACTCCTAGTGTACACTGTGGGGGACAGGTATTACTTATGTGTTTTTATTGTATCCGAAGTACTTCGGTGTTTAAAGGTACAAAAATAGTTAAGGTCTACAACTTTCCAATCTACATACTTTTATTACGATTTTTTTAAATTTATACTTTTTGCGCCCCCCCTCCTCTCTCCGCCGGTCATCCGCCTGGTCATGGACCCTCGCTGTGGCATCCCCACATGAGCTGTACCGGGACCCCCTGGATTACCCCCAGGGCGGAGACATGGCACCCATCCCCTTTGGGTGCCACGGACAACCGGATAGGGCGGGAGTCAGCCTGGGGAGCCGATAGCAGCCTGAGGGGCGGGCATCATTTAGGAGGCGAGAGGCGGGCTGAGATTTTCTCCCCTTAGAGGGGCGGGAGCGTGCAATGATGCCAGCATCTGTCCCGCCCCATGGAAACCTTTCTGTCCCATATGCTGAGGTACTCCTGGCCTCCACCAGGTGTCCCCATGCATTGGCGACATCCCGCGCCCTCCCCCCGGAGAAGGAGAGCAGTCGTGGGATGCTCGATCCTTCTTCCCCCGGCTGGCCCTTCGACGACCTGAGCTCGTTCCCATACCCAGGTCTCCGGCGTCGCAAGAGGAAATCTAACCGCTGTGCCGGCGGGCCAGCACTCAATCTATATACTTTTAAACACCAACATGCCCGCAGATGTAATAAAAACACATAAGTAATTCCAGCATCCTACAGTCTATACTAGAAGTATAGTGGGATCCATGTCACTAAAACTGGGAGATTACCCAGAATCTTTGCTTGCCACTCTATCAGACTCTTTGTGGAGACAGTTCTACCTCTGCATTTGTCGAAACTCAGCAAAATGCAATATCTATTTAGACAGCTGGCAGAAAATGAACAACAATTAGTATATGGATCATTCGGCAGGCAAAGTGAGCTGTATTGCAGGGGGGTTGGTGTGTAAATACACTTTGCATGTCACCTTTAAAGGAAAACAGTACAAATCAGGGGGCTCCTGCCCCCAAAAGGCTTACCCTCCTGTTTAGCTTTACCCATCAAAAGTGGCATTTTTCTCATGCTGCAATGGAGTTCATTTTATTTTCTAAAAGTCCATGACCCGGAAGTATGGCGGACCTGGGGGGGCTCCATTAACTGTACTGGTGTGGCACTGCACTGCTCGCTTCAATACATTTGGCATTTGATTCCCTGAGACTTGAATAGGTTTATATTGAGTACTGCTGACTTGATTACCGGGCGCAAAGCAGATGGCACTGAAACCAGAGCATCTGGGCATGCACATAGGATCGGTTGAAGCAGCAGTTCTGTTTACATGCAGAAAGATGACTGATGCACAGGTAATCCGTGCACTTGTTTGGTGCACTTGGGTTGATCTCAAGATCAATCTTGAAGTTTTCGATGTCAGAGTTTACGTGCAAAGTAATATTGGGTTGCAAAGGGTAATTTAAAAACTCAACGATACTTTCAGAAGCTCTGACTTCACCAGCCTTTGCAATTTTAAGAAATTGCAGTACCATACACAGCTCTTCCTGATGATTAATATCAGGGGTACAGTCTAAAACAACAGAATAGTACTTCGCAACCTTTGCATAGACTGTGACGCAGTTTGGTTCTATGTCATAACGGCGATTGCGGAATAGCGATTGCTGTTACTGTGAGTGCACATTGCAGAAAGAAAAAAGCGATCTGCACTCCAGTAAAGAGACATCGGCTGACAGTAAACAGGTTTTTTCTGTGAGGCTGCCCCACACCACTCCCTACGTGCAGATTACCTACTCGGGGGTGCATGTCGGGGAGGAAACCTTGAGGAAAAAAAAAGTACTTTATGAAGCATGCTTGGCAATAAAAAATAGTATCCCTCCCCAGTCTCGAACCCTGCAACCTTCCCAATGTAGCCTGCCATCCTCACCACTACCCCACGGTGCCAGCTCGGCAGCCTTCCACCGCACAATCCCTACATACCCTCCCTCCTCTTCCACCCTCCCTCCCATTCTTCTTGTTGACCTCCCCTTCTACCTGTCACCCTGATCATTGAACGTGAATGGTAGCCCACATAACAAGCGCTGTAACTGAGTTGTTCATATGCGAGTCGCTCAGTTGCAGTCACCATTATGACGGGATACCACACAGTTTGTATTAATTCATTTTGTACAGTCTTCCCCAGATAGTGGTCATGAATTAAAATTTCCTTTTTTGTACACGTCTAACATGTTCTGTCATTACTGGATCAAATTTTGCCATGAGTTAAACTTGGATGAAGAAATTTCCATTGCTCCCCATGTACAGCTGATCCACATTTCCTGGTAAAACCATATTGCATTCAGCAAGGTACTGTGTAACAGAGTTTAAGGACAGCAGGCTTGTGCCTTTTCTCATTTTCAATCTGTTGCTGGTTATAGCCATTCACGGTTGTATTGGTTTTTCGATGAAGATCAGTTTCCTTCCACCTTGTCATACATCTTATATGCTCTGGTGAAGTTTCATGGCACCTCAGATGTGCATCATGTGTTGCCATGATCTAAATCCATCCTGTATTAGACACGTGAATTCAGGGCCAAGCAGCTTGCAACAGAAACAAAACAAATCATCTTTCAGTCTGAATAAAGGAAGCCACGTCCTTTCAGATCTTCTCTCCATTAGGTAGTTTTCCCAAACAGGTGTCTGGTGTAAATCTTCGTCCACTGTGATCAACCAGGTCATAGCACAGTATTATTCCACTAGGTCCTTTCTTTTATCATATTTTATTGGAGAATTTTGACATAATAACGTAACAGGCAAGAAGTGCGGAGACAAATTTTTTTATTTATTTATTGGATACAATCGGAATTACAATCCTTTGAGTCACAGACTCTTTTGCGAAGGCTCCACGTCGATTACAGAGGGTGGAGGGTAGACAAATACAGAGAACGCACAGTAAACAGGCAGAAATTCATAAAACAGTACTGCAAGTGCAGTCCAGGCATAATCTTAGTTAACTGGTGGCAGTAGCAGGCATCGATACAGGATATGTTGTAATATAGATAAAGTACAACACATTCATTCCTATAACACCATGGGAAATAGGTGCACATAGGCTGTATGGTTAATTAGTAGTATCAAACAGTGAGCCAGTCAGTATCTGCAGTGTACATGTTTAAAACAACAAAATTGGTGTCTGGGTCTATTTTATACAACACCCAGCATTGCCAAACTTCTTAAAATACATGCTGCTTGTTAGAGAGAATTTCCAATATTTGACCATGGGCTTTGTAGCCCATTACAATGATGACTGCGATAGTCATTCTGTGTACAAATGTTTATTTTTTCCTCACTTGTGAAAGGGTAGGGATCGTGCCTCTTGCTGAACCAATGGGCATCCAATTCTCTTCCACTTCCCTGTTCACTGGCCCCGGCCCATTGCTCAGACATTTATGATGTCTTACCTGGGAGAGTGCAGGGATATGTCCCATTGTAGTCTATGGGGGGCATTTTAAAAACATATTTTTATATGTTTAAGCAAAGTTTGACATAAATCAAAGGCATTGCTCAACTGATAGGGGTTCTGTTAGTTGAGCAGAGTCTTTGATTTATGTCAAACGATGCTTAAACATATAAAACTAGATTTTTAAAATGCCCCCCATAGACTACAATGGGGAGTGTTCCCACACAGTCCCTGGTTAGATGTCATAGAATGTCCGACCGAGCACAGGGGTGGGGCCTGTGAACAGAGAAATGGAAGGGAATCAGGTGGCCGTCAGTTCAGCAACAGGTATGAACCCTTCCCTTCCTTAACTGAGTGAGAAAAAAATAAAAGTTTGTGCATAGAATGACTATCGGAGCCATCATGTAACAGGCTATTAAGCCCATATGCTAATATTAATGTAACATAGGGGTCCCCACCCCTGCCTTTTTACTAAAATGACAGGTGGCATGCTGTTGGCGTTGGCAGCAATACCTGGTGGGGGATCCTGGGTTCAGGGAAGGATGAGGTTACCTGGCACAAGGGACCTAGGTTTGGCTACTCTGCACAGGGACACCCAAGTAAATCCAACTACAGGAAGCAATAACTGTAATGTCCAGAACCAGAATTGGATTTTCAGTGTGGCTTTATTTATTAACTAACTGAACATAAACAAAGCATTGCATGGTCCCCAAAGAGGCTACGTACTGTATGTGCAGATTAGAGGTTAACACAGCGGTCCATTTGAGGAATGAACACATTACTACAGTTGTCTGGCTTTGGACCCACCAGGCACTCAGTCCGGACTTTGCATGCGCTTTGGATACATAGCCCGACTGGCCCGGCTCCCCTGCCGGCATCTTGACTGATGGTCCACTTGAAGAATGAACCCAAACTTTACTTGGAAAGACATCCCATCAAACAAGGAGACTCCCAAACTGTGGCTCCCCACACCACTTAGAATCTGCGACTCCTAGAGAGATTTGTTTTCGTACTTCCAATCGAACTCCCATCAAACAAGGAGACTCCCATCCAACAAGGAGTAATTTTCCCATCCTGTGGCTCCCCCACACCACTTAGAGTCTGCGACTCCTAGAGAGATTTTCAAGTTGCGACCCGCGTCTGGGTACCCACCCCATCACTGGCCAAGTGCATGAGGCAAGTAGCAAAAACACAGAAGAAATCCGTAGAGGTGGACCTGGTTACTAAAGATGGGAGGTTTTCCCACCTCCAGCTCCCACAGCCCATACCCGGCCATTTCTCTGGATACACACAGAAAACTTTAGGGCTTTAAAATGCAGATTGAACGGTGGATGACCTGAAGCACCCCCTCTACAGCGAACTTTAAATCCATTTAAAACTTTAGACTGTTTGACTGCTCTATTTGTTTGTCCTAGTTGACATAGTCCTCCCAAATAGCAGTCCACATTCATGTCCCAACTGAAGAAAACAATATGTTTGCCCCTTCAAATGGAGCCAAACACTCACCCATTCATTGCAGGTGCCCCACAGGCGAAGTAACACTTTCTTTGCTGTTATACAAGAACAGACTAAAATAAAACCAGGCAGCTTCCTTCCATGGTTGGAGAAGGGGATCGCCCCTGGAACCCACAGAGAACTTTTCCTCCCCCCCTCAGAGGGAGGGGGGCACTGAGACCGGGGGAGCGGTCTCCACCACTTTAAAAAAGGTAAACACAGGAACACTTCCTTTTTCTTAGTGAAAGATCAAACAGCAGACTGATGCTTCCTTCTTGCTTAAGGACAAATGGAAGACTGACTTTGAAATTTCCAAAGTTCTAAACTCACTCCCTGAGCTATAGATTCCAATGTGGCTCATGCAGCTGCGACAGTTCTATAGTGATGTCATCTCCCAAGTCTCAGCTGTGACTGAGGACAGAGTGAGACAGTGTGAAACCCATTTAACTGGAGTTTCACAAGCTGCCTTCCCTGCCTACCACTAGGTCTTACTGGGATTCTAGTAACCCGGGTAACAAAGGGGTTATATTAAAATGTTGGAAATTTCCTTTAATAGGTTTATAGATACATTCCCTAGCTGATAAATCAAGGCAATCACGGCCTCCCAATTGCCCAGGGTTAGTATAGTAGATTTACACTATTTTGTTTGTTCTTAATCAGTTTGACACACAATCATCCATCTTCTCTGGCCAAGTGCCTGGATCGTCAGTGCTAGGAACACTTTCTGAACTCCCACTGTATGGTTTAAATGTTGATGCAAGAGAACCTTAGCTGTAATGTCATTCCCACCCTCTCCATCCTCAAATGCAACTGGAAATGTGTCCGAAATGTATTGTTCATGCCCAGGTTCCTGACTGGGAAAATCAGTCTATTTGAGTAAAGATTATATTCAGTCTGTAGAATCACTGCTTGTATCTTCAGTCAGGAGAGATAGTGCACCTTTCTTTTTTTGGTCCTTAAAAATACATTTTTCCATGGACCCCCTTCAAGTATTTAACTGATTCATCTTTCTGCTTTTTCAGTTTTCTCTTCACTGCACCAGAAAGGTACACTCTTTGTTCCATTATAAAATTATCATGTGGCTAACATTAAAACAGATAAAATAGCAAGCTATTACTTAACGAGCAACAAGGAAAAATGATTATAAAAAAACAAGGCATCAAAACCTAGGAACATAATAACACCTTGGAGGCTGACAATGGTCTCATGCTCAGGTGTTAGCAGTTTCCGCTGAGATTTGGAGATAAAGAATTTCATGGTCTCCTGTGGTTCTCTTCTGTCAGCACTCGGAGACAGTGAACATAAAGTTTGGTGTTCAACCCATATTACCATTTTCAGGTGAGACTTTGAGACAAACATTAAACACTGCCTTCATTATCAAAGAACAGCCCTCTCACCATGCACGGCACTGCAGTTCAAGGCTCAGCTGCTGTTCTGGACTACGCAGGTAAGATATCTTTCAGCAGACATGGGGAAGGACTTTGTCATGGTTCTGTTGCTCACAATCCTGAAATTGTGCTAACACTTTCCCAGGGTTAATTCAAAATATGGAAAAGAAATAAATTCCAGACTTACTTCCCCTAATATAAGTTGTGAATGACACTTTGTCTTATTCTGTCGGATTCCACATTTCAGAGGATCATGGCTTAGTCATAAAAGACACACACGCCAGCCCATTGGCGAAACGAGCAGAGGCACTAGCTCCTCACCTCTTCCCATGATGGTGACCCATGTTCAGGAATGAGCATGGGTCACTGGGGGTCGGCCAGTGGAGGCGAGGAGTTGGATCAAGCTGCCACCAGACAGCACTCCTCACCTGGGGAGGGATGAGGGGTTTCCCTGGCTCTTGGCTGTCACCAGGTGGAGGTTGAGTGACAGCGCCAAGGCTAGGGGGAACCTGGCGTTAGGCCGGGTGGGAGGAAGAGTCAGTCACTAGAGCCTCGGAGTGCATGCACATCCCTGTACTGGGGTCTCAGGATAAGGGGAGAAAATGGAAAAAGGGAGTACCAGGGCAGGTAGAATGATGCCCAACACTGAAGGGGATGGAATGAGTCCTCTCATGGAGAGGACAGGACCGGAACCTGCCCGGTGCCCCGATGGGAGAAAAACCTATATGGGGAAACAAATAAAAGACACACACATGCACGCACATGAATGTGCACACAGACATACACACACACACACACACACACACACACACACACACACACACACACACACACACACACACAGACACATGCGCACACACACTCACACTGTGCAAGATGCATACAGCCAAGCAGTCTAATAGCATTTTGCTATGCATTACTGTGTAGCTACACACTACTCTATACTACTAGCCAAGCCAACTTGCTACTGCCATTTCCCAGGTGCTAATTTAAAATTCAGTATAGTTTTATTAATATTCTGTTCAGCTAACAGTTTTGTTATTTTTATTTCTTTTTATTTGACAGTTTCAGCCAGGAAAGGCACACTGAGCCAAAGCTCATTTCCAGGAGCACAGGGAGGTTAAGTGGCTTGCTCAGGGTCACATGCATGCAAGTGGAGGTTGTGGGTATCAAACCCAGGGCTGCTGTATGGACCAAGCACATTCGCAGCCTGTTACTCTCTACACAGCCAATCTGTAGTTGACAAAATTCATAACAATTAGCCAATAGTAGCCTATATGGTTTTAGCCTTCCAGCTTAAACACTAAACATTTCTTTATCCTAGTTTCACTCAGATATCTTACAGGCCTTTAAAGAGCAGTTGACGCCTTCAGGATAACTTAAACAAAACGTAATATTTAGACACTGTTCAGCTTATATTTCACATTAGTTCTGTGTTTTTTCTCCCCATTATTTATTACTGAAGTGATTTGCAAGAAAACAGGATCTCTGCTCCTGAAGAGCTTGTCTATTCTTGCTGATTTCTCTTTACCCAACGCCATAATGCACTGTTTGTGGTGTCACAGTTACTCCCATGGCAACATACTGTGATGTCACAAGAGAGGACTATGACTTCAAGTAGGGAGTAAGCTAAAGAGGCAGATGAACTCTAATAGACAAAGATCATGCACTTATGCACATTTCCTCTAAAGAAAAGATGGGGAGGACAAATCTATAGAGTATATGTGGAATGCAAGCAGAATTGTACTTAATTATTATGTTTTTTGAAGTTTTCTTTAAAGTGTCAGCAGCTCTTTAAACATAATGTACACACAATTCCTTATAAAGGTTTCACAGAATATGCAGTTTGTTACCAATACCCCAGCAAAGATGGAATAACAGAGCTTGACTTTGATTAGTTTTTGTTGACAGGGAAATATGGGGTAGACAGTACTGCTTTTTTCAGTTTTGCCTCAGGAGTGGAGAGTATACTTTGAACCAACATATTAAAAACAGCTTCTACCAGAAAAACCACTTTTGAGTTCAGTGCTCTTCTTTAAAACCATACATGTTTTCTGTAAAGCAGATGTATTTATTAGTCAGCAAAAAAATTTCATTATTGTTTTTTTTGTTTGCAATAATGTATTCTAGACAACCTTAGATTCTACTAATTTCTTCAGATATTCTGCAACAGCTTGCATCACTAGTTTAATAATTAAGGTTACAAGGCAATACTTTTTGCTGCCTAAAGCAATTTTGCAAATCTCTGACTGTGGGGGTTATGTTTCGACAGTATATACAAAACTCATAATGTGCCCATACTGGGATGATGCTCCGACACAATTCATTTGATAAAAAAACCCATCACACCAAAATGTTTATATTTTATGATGAACATAGTGTGACAACACAGAAATACAGAGATATAGATTTTGTCTGCAGAAAAGGGTCTTTAGGCCCAACTAGTCTGCCCCTTGTCCCTGTCTATTTATTTATTTATTGAAATTTCGGATAACACCTTTGAGAACAAGCTCATTTCATAGGTTCCACTTCAGACGAGCAGTACATATTGGGAAAGTATGAGATGGAGAACAAACAAAACAAGGAATTATACAAGACATTCCAAGAGTGTATAACTAGAGAAGTTCCAATACATGTGGCATTGTCCAATGTGTGCCATGTCCAATGTATGCCATGGTGCATGTTTGATTAAAACCTGGAATTCAAAGGGTCATATTAGAGGGGGTGGGATCTTATGAAATTACCCTTTACAGGAAGATGAGAACAGACTCAGCCTAATATCCAATAATCAACAAGGGAAGGGATGGCATCGGCCCAGGGGCCTCGTCAGAGGTGAGAAGGTATGGGACAAAGCATTTTAAAGTGAGCAAGGGAGCCCAGGAGATATACCGGGGGGTAGGGAGGACGGGGAGAATCCATAGAGGGGTGAGGGGAAAGAGTGGAAGGGATCAAGAGGAAATGTGAAGGAGAATGCTTAGCAACTTAGAACAGTTATTTACATGCTGAGAACAATTATGCATAATGTCAGGATAGCATAAGGTTAGAATAAGTGCTGGTCACAAGAAGGAAGGTTATTGGAAGCAGTCACAACTGGCATCAGCAACTAGTTGTTGCTTAAGTTTAACCTTGAAGGAGCCCAAGGTGGATGCTGAAGTGATGTCATGGTGCAGCGAGTTCATCCATAGCGGGGTACGGTAGGCAAAGGACCTTTGTCCCAGAGAAGTGCGACAATGGGGTATATTAAAAACCTGGCTAGAAGAGCTTTTGGTGCAATGACGATTGATAGTGGGGGTAATAAGCTTTTACACTCCTGGGGGCATTTTGCCTAAGCTTACTTTTTTGGACAGTTAATGTTTGGTACATAAGTCTACCTTTGAATTGGAGCCAGTTAGCCTGAGCGTACATGTCGCAAGTATGGAACAGATGGATTGAGCCGGTAAGGAGCCAGCATGCTTTGTTGAGTGCAACTATGATGCGGCAAAGAGTTGTTTCAGTAGCTGATCCATAGATTGGTAAGCTGTAATCAATAAGCGAGACAAGAGAGCTTTGAATGGCCAGGTTAAGAGCCTCTGGGGTCAAACATTGCTTATGCCTATAAAGTAGCCTAATACGGGTGTTACCAGCCTTAGCAATGTTGTCAATGTGATAGGCATAGGTCATCGTACTGTCAATAGTAATCCCTAGATATTTAAGGAGCTGAACTAGCTCCAGGAGAGAGTCCTTTTCATTGGTGATAGAAAGAGGGTAAGTTCTGTGCCTATTTTGGGAGCTGGAGAACAGCATAGTTTTAGTCTTGTTGTAATTCATAACTAACTTGTGCTTATGGAACCATCTTTCTACAGCTACAAAATTACTCTGTAGCCTAGATTCAAGAACCATAAGGTATGGATCACTGGTAAACAGGACGGCATCGTCAGCATATAAAAGGATGTGACCCTGACAGGAGTAGGGAAGGTTGTTGAGGAAAATGCTAAATAAAAGAGGGCCCAAGATGGACCCATGAGGAACTCCAGATAGGACAGATCTGCTATCCAAGAGGGTGTTACCAATCTTCACCTGCTGTGTATGGTTGCGCAGGTAACTTTAAACCAGGCTACGCTGTCATGAGCTAGGCCAATGGTGATAAGCTGTTCGACCAGGAGGGCATGATTCACTGTGTCCAAAGCTTTGGTTGAATCAATGAAAGCAGCACCTACCAGGTGTCCTTGATCTAAGGAATGATGAATAAAGACTGTGAACTCCAGAAGGGCGGTAATGGTACTATGACCATTTCTAAACCCATGTTGTTGCGGGCATTGTAGCTGATATTTTTCTAAGTTTTCAACCAGTTGGTCAGTCACTATACGCTCAAGAGCTTTTGAGAGTGGGGACAGGATAGAGATAGGCCTGTAGTTCCCAGTAATTGTGTAATCCCCAGACTTATGAACTGGTGTCACAGTTGCAGATTTCCATTTCTGAGGAAATTGACAGTATCTAAGTGACATGTTAATAATATACTAACATACTAACATACTATTTGCCAGCAGATTAGGCCTTATGGTCTATCGAGTCTGCTCGAACCTAGATCCTTAGTTGGGTGCCGAGACCCTCCCATCCCTTGTGCTCCAGAAACCCCTATCATCCATCCCCACCCCCCTGGGACAGGCCATCATCTGATACATCCACTTTCTGTGTCTGTCCCACCCTCTCTTGAAGCCCTCCACTGTGGATCTCTGAACCAGCTCACCAGGCAGGCGATTCCAAGGGTCCACCACCCTCTCAGTGAAAAACCTCCTCCTCTTTTCCCCCCTCACCCTTCCACCTTCCAACTTCAAACCATGCCCTCTGGTGATACCTCCCTGCTTTAGTCTAAAGATCCCATCCATGTTTACCTATTTATTCCCTTGAGGTACTTGAAGACCTCAATCATGTCCCCCCTGTCTCTCCTCTCCTCCAATGAAAACAGGCAGAGCTCCTCAAGTCTGTCCTCATAAGTCAAATCCCCTAGCCCTCGTATCATCTTTGTTGCCCTCCTCTGTACCCTCTCCAGGAGCTGTATGTCCCTCTTCAAGTGTGGTCTCCAGTACTGCACACAGTACTCAAGGTGTGGTCTACACAGTCCATTGTATGCTGGGGCAGAATCACTTCCTTGCTCCTAGAGGTGATCCCCTGCGATGCATCCCAACATCCTGTTTGCCTTGCTAGCTGCTCTCCTGCACTGCTCAGAGTTATTCATACATGTATCCACCATGACCCCTAGGTCTTTTCCCTGTTGAGGCTTCCAGCACCTCCTCCCAGGGTGTACCTGTGTTTAGGTTTCCCGACCAAGATGCAACACCTTGCACTTGGCAATATTGAAATTTAATTTCCATGTGTGAGCCCAGCTTCCAGGGTGTCCAGGTCCTTGCAGGGCCAACCTCCCTCTTCTCCTCAACTACTGCTCCCATCTTGGAGTCATCCGAAGAGACTCATTTCACACCCTATACCATCCCTGATGTCCGATATATATGCATTAAACAGGATTGGACCCAGGACCGAGCCCTGTGGTACCCCACTACCAACCTCTGTAGGGTTCGAGAGCTCCCCAGACCACTACTCTCTGAGTGCGTCCAGCTATCCAGTTTTCAATCCATCTGACCATCAAAGGGCCTACTCCTAACCCCATCAGTTTCTCCACCAGACCATGTGGGGACAGAGTCAAACGCCTTGCTGAAGTCCAAGAATAATACATCCACAGGCTTACCCCTGTCCAGTTCTGATGTTACCCATTCATAGAACTCCACAAGGTTGGTTTGACATGATCTACCTGGCACAAACCCATGCTGCCGACTATCCAGACCTCCCACCTCCTCCAAGTAAACCCCCAATCGTTCCTTTAGTATACTCTCCATTAATTTTCCCACCACCGAGGTTAAACTGATGGGTCTATAGTTTCCTGGTACTTCCTTCGACCCCCCTTTATGGATTGGTACCACATGTGCCTCTCGCCAATCCCTAGGTACCCTCCCTGTCTCAAGTGACCTGCTGAAAAGCTCCGCCAGGGGTGCAGCCAGTATGTCCACCAATTCCCATAGTACTCTCAGATGAATGCCATCCGGCCCAGGAGATTTGTCTTTCTTTAGGGCCTTGAGGGCAAACCACACCTTTTGCGGGATGGCATCATCCATCCCTCCACCTTACTGGTCTTTTATCCTTATCCAGATGTGACACCCTGGGGTACCTTTCCCTCCCTTTTGCTCCATTTCTGTTGCTCCTGATCCCACTCCCTGCCGCTTCTATCCCTTTGTGCCTTGCTTTGTAGATATCCCATCCCCTCCTTAGTGAACACAGAGGCAAGTCTATAAATACTTCTGCCTGGTCCCTCACCTCTTCCACCCACCCTCCTTCTGATCTCAATCTGCTGAGATGGCCCTTAGTTTTCTCCGCCTCCTCAATGTACCGGAAGAACCCTTTTCCCTCCATGTATCCCTGTGCCAGCCGTTGCTCTTTACTGGACTTTGCTCCCTCACCATATGGGTGACTTTTCTAGATGCAAGCTGGTACATTTCTTATCCCTATCCCTCTCGTTGTTTTATATTTTTGTAAGCCGCCTTCTTTTCTCTGACTGCTACCTGGACCTCACTGGACCACCAGCATGGTTTATGTGACCTTGCTCCCTTACGTTTCAACTTAGCGCAGATCCTGACTGCCTCATGAAGTCCCCGTTTTATGACCTCCCATCTCCTTTCCACACTTGTCGTTGAGGTAATCCCCTTCAAGTGATCCTTGAGAATATTTCCCATGCCCATAAAGTCTGCCCTCCTGAAGTCCACTGCCAGTGTCCTAGATCTCACCCCCACTCCCCCAATGCTTATTTGAAACCAGACAGTATTGTGGTCACTCCCAGTCAGGGGGTCCTGAACAACCATGTCCCTTACCATGTGTTAAAGGTGACAGAATTTCATCCAGCATAAGGGCTACAAACTTAAGATCCAGGGTGTCACCACTAAATCTTGATTTCCCTAATACCTTGAATAGGTAATTCCTGGCTTCATGGGCTGAGCGGGTTTTGAAGTAGAAAGGAGGATGAGAAGGATGCAGAGTCTCTTTCCCAGAGTAGTCACTTGTGAGGGGGTGAGAGAAGTAGTCAGGTGGCAGGACACCACTCAGATCCATGAAGGCATTATTAAAAGTGTTAGCAATAAGTCTGGGGTCAAGTGAGGGTACACCATCAATGTTAAGCATGGTAAGGGCAGATCTGAGATCTCACCCAGTGACCTCTTTAAGGTTAGTCCAACCACCAAACTGCCACCCCTAGACCATTCCTCTAGTTTCCTCAGATCCCTTTGCATTCTCTCCACCCCTTCCTAACTGTCAACTAGGGCTGTGCAAATAAACCATTTACCGAATATTCGGCCAAATATTTGGTATTCGATGGCCAAATATTTGTTATTCGGTATTCGTTATTTGGTATTCAGTCATTTATGCCATTGATGGAAACCGATAAGTTATCCTTTAACACTAATAAACGTGCGGTTATGCACGTTGGTAAAAATAACAACAAAACGGCTTATGTTCTAAATGGACAAAAGTTGGGAAAGGTTACTGAAAAAATATATCTGGGCATTAAGGTGACTAATGATCTCAAGTTCCACCAGCACTGTAGCCAGATAATAAGGACTGCTAGTGGTATACTAAACAATACCAAGAAACATATTAAAAGCAGAAAGAGGGAGGTGATTGTGCCACTTTACAGTTCACTGGTAAGGCCACATTTGGAGTACTGTGCCCAGTTTTGGTCACCTTGGTTCATAACAGATATCAAGAGACTGGAGAGGGTTCAGAAAAGGGCAACGAGGTTGGTGGCTGATGTTAGGGACAGAGACTATGAGGATATATTGGAGGACCTGGGGATGTACACACTGGAGTATAGGCGTCTGAGAGGAGATCTGTGTATGGTGTATAGATCAATCAAGGACACCAATTTAACGGGGAAACTGGGACTTACACTTAGGGATCAGCATCATAACACCAGGACAGTTGAAGGGGCAGCATTTTAAGACAATAAAAAGGAAACAGTGGTTTGGTGTTAGGGTAATTCCAGTCTGGAACAACTTGTCTGAAGAGGTTGTTGCAAGTGAGAAGATGCTTGGGTTTGAGGCCCCTGTCCACACTACACCGCTCTGGCCCAGTAACAGATGCAATCCATTACGGCCAGGGACCAGTGCAGTGTGTCCACCTTGCGGCGGTGTCCATTATGGGACCGGTACTGCCGGTCCACACTAGGGGTGCCAGGTGACCGTTACGGCGGCACCCATTCCCAGGATGCAGCTCGCGCTGCGCTATGGGCCCTGCAGGGGACCGTTACCATGCGTCCGCACTTTGCCCGGTAATGTTACCGAGGCATAACCAGTTTCATAACCGTTGTTGAAACCACCTCATATGTGGTTTCAACAACGGTTATGACAATGCCTTCTGTAACCTTACAGGTGTAAACGCAAACCGTTGCGGTAATGGTTTGGGCACTCTGTAATGTTACAGAGGCATACTGTGGACAGGGCCTAAGAGGGAACTGGATAAATACTGTGTAGCAAACAAAATCATGAGTTACTATAGCTTGGGCATTAGCGAGCACATTGGACTACTGTCTTCTCTGCTCAGATATAACCTATGAAACCTACAAAACCTTTGAATCCCCCCCAATCTTCCAGTCCATACAAGCAGCAAAACTCCCAGCCCTCTACCTTCCCTCAAAAAAGCATACTCCCTTCCAGCACCCACAGATTGTTTTTTTTTCCATTTTATTAATGCCCCCGTAAAAATATTAATTAATATACAGACTGCGGGTGTTGCGTGACCAATTCTACCCAACTGCTTCCACGGTCCATAGTAGGTTTGTAAAATACAGTCTTCTGTAGCGAAAATACAAGTACATTATGCCCCTTCCACACAGCATCTGACCCTGGCACCCACCAGTTCAGCATCCAGTTATTCAACATTTCAAAGCTGAGAAGGTGCCAGTACAACCCTCCCTCCTCCATGGCTGTCTGCCTTCTCATGAATGAAGCGTTCACGTGCTTGCTTTAGTAAAACCAGCTGACCACGTGATCAGCTGGTTTTACTATACCAAGCACATGGGCTCTTGAATGAATTCATTCATTCATTCACATATCTGGACTGCCTTGTATGGTATGATTGCGCCCATTGGCTCTTGCTCTGAACCAATGGGCGTGCAGCCCTGCAGCTCAGTCGTCGGCGGGCAGCAGGCGGCAGGAAGTAGGTGGGGTGCCACCGCTGGCTGACGGGGAGCGGGTGGTGGGACTCCATGGGTGGGTGGCCACTAGATCACCAGGGAAATTGGACCTTGGGGGAGGGGTTGACTCTAATGCCCGCGATCGGGCTTCGCGGTCCACTGGACCACCAGGGATATTGGTCTTTGGAGGGGGGTTGAACTCCATTCTGCCCGCAATCGGGCTGGGGGTCATTTCTATTATGCCTGCGATCGGGCCAGTCGGGGGGGTTCAGTTCTGTTATGCCCACGATCGGGCCAGTCGGGGGGGTTAGTTCTGTTTTGCCCGCGATTGGGCCAGTCGGGTGGGGGGTTTAATACTGTTATGCCCTCGATCAGGCCAGTGGGGGGGGGAGAGATTTACTTCACGCCCGTGATCAGGCTGCAAGGGGTGTCGGTCCCCGATGACTGCTGCCTGGCAGGGTGCCAGGCGCAAGTTGTGGGGGATTGATGCACCTGCATGCTAATGGCATGCAAATGGGGCTGTGAGTAGATGCAAATGGCCCCCCCTGTGCCTTGCATAACTTATGGCCCCATTTGCATGTCACTTTTTGAATATCGGAAATTTGCGCATGGCACAATGGAACTTGCGCCACTGCATCTTGAATGCTCCACTCTGACCACTTGCGGTGGCGCAAGTTCCGATGCGTCATGCACAGTGGCTGTGGCCCGAGGCGATATTCAAAGGAGTTGCTCAATAGCGCAACTCCATTGAATATCACCCCAGCCACACCCCAGCGTAACTTTTTTGAGCAGCGCAAGGGCTTGCGCCACAGAATGGCGCAGTTTAAATATCCAGCCCATTTACTTCAAGATAGGTAAAATAAAAAGGGACGGTGTTCCTGTGTTCTGTTAGAAGAAATTAAGCCAACCTCTGTCCTTTCAGTTTGTTAATTTTAGCTACTGCGTTTAAGCGCTACTGTTTGCAAGCACTTCTGAGAGAGAGAAATGAATCCATTGTTTAAAGGTAATGAGGATTCTTTTCGTAGCTGTTTTTATTTATGGATACTAAATGAACAGCCTCAGTGTTAATGTGCTTTCTGTAGCAGATAGAAAGTGAACAGAGCCTTTTTGGCAAAGCGGCATGAGAAAATGCAGCCGCTAGCACAAGAAGGAATTAAAATTAGACTGGAAGGGTAATTTCTGTCTTTTGAATCTTTTAGCCTAAGTAGGATTTTTTTTAACCGCAACAAGAAGGCAGTCCTGGAATGCCCATATCTTTCATAACTTTTCCCAGCCAGAAGTTTGGCATATTTGTAGAGCTGGGAGGTCAGTGTAATAATGACTTCTTACACATGCCATCTTGGGTATTATAGAAAATTAAAGATAAACATAGGGACATGATACTTTCTTTGCTCCAATGCTTCCGGGTATTGTAGCTTTAGTATGATACTCACGGTTGCAAGTGTTTAAAGCTGTAACCCCTTAAAATGTGTTTTCGTCTTGAGGTTTGCATTTATTTACAGTGCTCCTTGTAGTAAAAGAGTCCTGTTTTCCCTCCTATAAAAGGAATGTTTAGAACTGTTTTTGCTGTGTAGGCTAACCCCGGCTTAAATGCCTGCTTTTAGCCCATTTTTTGAGGGTTTGTTATAGAAAGCTCTCTGTCTTGAAATATTGTAGGGCGTTGCTTTAAAATATTCTAAAAAAGCCCCGTCTTGCCCTGCTGTGCCTCCGTGGGCTTGCTTGCACCTTGCAAGCTCTGCAGTAATGTTGAGAACCTCTTGGTTCTCTTCTTTGTCCCTGAAATGCTCTTTTTCACAAGAGCTGTGCAAGAAGCAGCTTCCTTTATTAAATTATGCTGCTGAACTCCTGCGCGACAGTGCGAACACGAGCGCCGGTAATTTGCAACCTGCTCGATCATGCGCACAGTTGTGAAGGCATTTAGCCTTCTAGTTTTGTCCAGCATGAAGTTTCCTGGATGAAACAAAGAGACTGGAGTTTTACATACCCTCCTGAGTTGCATACAAGCATTTTTGAACTGTTTTGGAGTCTTTGGTGGAGCGAGGGTATTGCTGCTTCTGTTGACATCTCAGTGCCCTGAATCCAACCTCCTTCAGCCCTAGTACTATTCTAAGAGCTCGCCGGCCATTTCCTGACTTCTTTTATGCTGCAACAAGAGGTGGGTGGTGCTTCCAGATGCCAAGAGGCTGTTTCAAACCTTTAGAATGATAGAAATATACTGCAGAGACTACATGTAAATCCCAGTATTGGTTTAAAAATGTTTATGAAATGTGAAATAAATAATTACATCGTATATAATGAAATTATATTTAAAATGTATTGGGGGGTGGAGCTAACCTGTCACATGGGCACTGAGTTGTATAAATTGTAAGTTAGCAGCTAGAGATGTTAGATGCGACCCAGAGAGAGAGAGAGAGAGCAGAGAGGATCAAGGTCTGGAGAGAACTCCAGGGAGCGATGTCAATTGTTACAAAAATGTGTTACACTTGATTTAATGAAGTTTTCTAGTCATTTGAAGTGATGTCGAATGAGTTCACTGTATGGAATGTGTCCTGCTTTTGAAGAAAATATTGAGTCATAAAATAAATTCTGGACTATATAGAAAACAGCCATTCTGTCACACTACCTGTTTTGTCCACGAACACCTGCATCCTATCACAACCTGTAAATTAGAAAACGGTCCTCATTGATTCCAGTGGTCCCTCCCTGAACCTGCGCCCACCCTCTGCATACCCCACCTCCCTACACCCCCTCTCACCCCATACTTATCTCCGGAGCCCGGCGCGTTGATCTTCGGTGGACTGGGAACACGTCTGCACTCGTCAAACCTGACCACGAACTGAAGAAATGCCAGTAAACTGTATAATGGCATAAATGTTTTTTTTTTCAACTTTGGTGCATATCTCAGCCATTTTTGGGAATTTGTTCACCAAATTTTCAACATGGGGTTCTTGGGACCCCACCTCATGAACTAAGTCACTGTCATTTTGTTATTCGGTCCCAAAAGGTGATTTCGTGGTCACTGCACAGAACCACCTTCGGGACAGATTAATGAAATGACAGTGTCACAGTTCATGAGGTAGGCCCCCAAAAATCCTATGTTGAAAATTTGGTAAAAAAATTCCCGAAAATGACTGTTTTACGAGCGTGTGTTGCTCAGTTCCTATGCACGCTCGTAACTTCGAGCATTTTTAATAATTTCACCCCAGATTTTCAACATTGTCATTTTACCACACCTCCTTATGAACAGTACAACTGTCATCTTTCACATCGCACCTGAAATGTGTTTTTGCTCATGTAGTGCACAATGGCATGGTCAGTGTGCGAAATCAATGTTCGGAGCAGATTAAGAAAATCACAGTGACACTGTTCATGAGCAGAGGTGTCAAACTGGCTATGTTGAAAATGTGGTGACAAAAGTTCATAAAATGACTGTGTTACGAGTGTGCATTGTACAATTTCCACTCACTCTCATAAGTTCACTAATTCATAATCTTTTCAGTTCAGATTTTCGACAATGGCATTTTTCCACACCTCCTTATGAACAGTACAGCTGTCATTTTTCACACCCTGGCCGAAATGTGTTTTCGCACTTCTAGCGCAGAATAGCATGGTCGCTGTGGGAAATCAGTGTTCGGGATAGATTATTATTTATTTGAAATATTGGATTTACAACCTTTGAACCATGTAGCTCATTTACAAAGGTACCTCATCACAAGGAGGACAGAATACGAAAACAGACAGGTTACAATTGGCAGAGAAAGCCGTCATGTATGGTTTTACAGACATTGTCAACATAGAATATATACAGGTTGGTCAAAAAAGAAAACAATCATTACAGAGGCATAGCAGGGAGAAAGGATAAAGGAGATAAGAATAGTTGTGCGAGGTTGCAGTCCAAGTGGATTTTGACAGAGGTTTGGGTCATGGTGGGCTTGAGAGCACAGGCTAGTTGCAGTTACAGGTGCAAACATTGAGGAGGTGGTTGCGGAGGGTGACTTTGAAATGGAAGATCTTGGGTGAGCCAGTGATGGTGACCGGGAGCGCATTAAACCAAGCCGGTGCCCTGTGGTAGAAGGATCTCTGAGCCAGGGTGGTTTTTACCCTGGGCACAGCTAGTATAGCTTTCTCTGAGTTGCGGGTGATGATGGGGTGGGTAGCGAGGTGGAGAGATTAAGAAAATCACAGTAACACTGTTCATGAGTAGAGGTCCCAAAATGCCTATGCTGAAAATCTGCTGTAAAAAATCCCAAAACTAATGACATTACAGGTGTGCGTTGCACAGTTTCTATGCACACTCGTGACTTCACCAGTTTTTTTTATATTTTCATTCCAGATTTTCAACATTACCATTTTTTACACCTCCTTATGAACAGTACAGCTGTCATTTTTCACATCCTGTTCGAAATGTGTTTTCACACCTGTGGCGCCAAATGGCGCAGTCGCTGTGCAAAACCTCCTTTTGGCTAATGGACTGATAGTGTCACTGTTCATGCGGTGGGGTCACAAAAAGCTCACATTGAAAACTTGGAGTAAAAATAGCAAGAAACGTCCAGGATGTTAGGGTTTTCAACCATAACGTCCTACCCTGTAGGGACTGACAGGCATCAGGGGTGTGACTTGGGATTGTTGACAGTAATGCTCATGCCATTCCACCCCCATCCTGCAGCCAATGGCAGGCATCGAGGTGCACCTTGGACCCTTTGGCCCCAGAGTTCACCCCATTCTTCTATACTGCACCCATTTCAGTGTATTTCCTTATGGAATGAGGTGAGTGTAAAGCCCGAGCACTTTAAAGTACACCTTGACACTTGTGTCTGCAGGACAGGGTGAGGTGAAATGTCATGACCATTATGGGTGATGACCCAAAGGCACACCCGAATGCCTGTCCATCTCTGCAGGGTGGGGGTGGAGTTGGCGTCAGTTCAATACTTCACTGCCATTCCCATACTGCATCTGTCTAACTATTGCGCCTCCACTGCTAATGACAGCAAGCAACACTTGGCATTGACAAATGCTTGTTTTCCTTGTATGACTCCCAGTCTTTCTCAGTTTTGGTTTCCTGGTATATGCTGTACGCCTTCTTTTTTTCTTTGACTGTGGTAGCCACTTCCTTGGAAAACCATAGAGGACTTATTTTTCCTTTTGCTTTGCTGACCCATCTAGCACATTGATCTGTGGCTGTCTTTATTGCTCAGTTGAGTCTCCCCCCCCCCACATGACCTCCACCTCCTCAACCTCTATTTCCATTAACTGGCTACTGATGTTGTTCCTCATTTTTTGAAAGTCAGCCCTTCTGAAATCTAGCACCTTTATCTTTGAGTGGCTGGTGTCCTGTGCTATGTTTACCTTAAAGCTTGCCGTGCGATGGTCGCTGTTGCCAATATGGCATCCCACTTCGATGTCCTTGATCCTTCATGAGTTTGTGAGGACAAGATCGAGAATGGCATCTCCCTTTTTTGGGGTGTTAACAAGTTGGCACAGTCCTGTGCCTTGTAGTGACAATACGTCCCTGCTTCTTGTTGTTGCTACCGTTCAAGTGCTCCAGTTAATATCTGATAGGTTGAAGTCCCCCACCAGTATTACTTTGCCATTATCAGACATTTTGTGTATTTTCTCTGATAGGTCTTTGTCTCCTTTATCTCTTTGATTTGGGGGCCTGTACACGACGCCGATTCTGAAAGGTTTTCCCTTGCCTGTGTCTACTGTTAGCCACAGTGACTCGAAGTCCCCAGGTTGCCCTTTTACTTCCGTGGCTTTTATTTCCTCCCAAATGTAAATGGCTATCCCCCCCCCTTTCTTTGCCCTGCCTATCTTTCCTGAACAGATTGTAACTGGGAATGGCCGTATCCCATCCGTGGTTTTCCGTGAACCACGTTTCTGTTACAGCCACCAAGCCCAACCATTCCGTTTCCAAGATGGCTGTGAGTTCGGAAAGCTTGTTGGTTAGGTTCCTAGTATTTGCAACCATTGCCTTCCAGGAACGTACATCCTCTTTGGCGCAAGGTTGTACCCTTACTTGGTTTACTAGGTTTGGTGTGGAAAAAAGGAGGCGGAAGCCCATCATGATTTTCCCCCACACAATGTGGGTCAATAAGAGTGGGAAAGATTCATAGTAAGCCAATTATCCAGATGTTTTTTAAAGGTATCAAAATTATTGATATCGATCAAGTCTTGTAGCAGTAGATTCCACAATCTTGCCACACGTATTGTCAAGAAATTATTTATTTTATTTGTGTTTGCCCTTTTTAATATAATCTGTTTATTGTGTGACCTAAGATTTCTTTTCTTGTTAGAGCTAGAGAGACCATACTGTCTGCATAACTCTGGGGATTGCAAGACTTTGAAGAGGAACAAGATATCACCCCTACATCGTCTAGTTTGGCGTGTTTGGAAGCCAGTTGCCTGTACCCTCTTGGCATAGGTTTTATTTTATAGTCCAGGCTCCATCTTCGTAGCCCTTCTCTGGACTCATTCCCATTGAGCTATGTCACCTGCTAAGTAAGGGTTCCAAAATGGAGATCCGTAATCAAGGTGGGGTCTTATATGGGATCTGTATAAGGGAACAAGACACTGCTTGGTCCGGGTAACAAAGGAGCATTTTTATCTGACTTAGAAGTGAATGTGCAACTCTGGTTACTTTCAAACAATAGTCCTGTGATGAAAGTTTCCTATTAACATTTATCCCCAAATCCCTTTCTGCGTCTGATAATTTTAAGGGGATGTTATTTATTTTGTATATGTGTCTTGGGTTTTTAACACCAAAATGGAGGGCTACACATTTATTGATGTAAAATTCCATGTGATTTGTTAGTGCCTACTTTTCAATAGAATTTAAAACTGAAATTAGGCTATTTATGTTAACAGATGAGTCTACACAGCCACCAAGCTTAGAGTCATCTGCAAATTTGGATAACCAGTTGTGGGATGAGATTTTCATGTCACTGATGTACAGGTTAAATAATGTAGGACCCAGGACAGAGCCCTGGGGCACTCCGCTGCTCACTGAACATTGATTTGACAGTGAGTTGTTAATATTCACCCTCTGAGTTCTATTGGTAAGCCAATTTTTGACCCAATTAGTAATGCATGATGAGAAACCCATAAACTCTAGTTTGGAGACCAATTTATTGTGTGGTACTTTGTTAAACACTTTACTGAAATCTAACAGGATAACATCAGATGGAGTATTATTATCTAAACCCAAGTTTATGTTGTTATAGAAGGATACTAGATTACTAGTAATGCATGAATGCCCTGTTTTAAAACCATGTCGTGAATTGTCGTCCAGATTAAGGATACCCATTTCTTTTTCCATAAGTGATTTGATAATCTTCTCCATAGTTTTGCAAACAACAGATGTAAGACTTATTGGGCGATAGTTCTGGACACTGGCTTTACTACCCTTTTTATGGATCAGGTTTACTGTTGCTACTAGCCAATCACAAGGGATGTGGTCAGTTTCAATGGATTTATTAAAAATTATTTTTAAAGGGGCTAGTATTGCTTTAGCTGTTTCTAATAGGAATCTTTGGGTGATGTTACCCTCTTCCTGGACTGCTCCAGTATGCTCTTTCCAGCCAAGAGATTATGGAGGTTGTTGGTTCTGGCGTATGTTGGCTCTGATTTGTTTTCTGGGGATGTATGCATGCATTTGGCGTTTTGGGGAGTGATGATCAGCCCACCAACAGCAGGGGTGTGAGCTGCGTCATACTCCCCTTTATTTAGTTTAAACTACCTGTATAGACATCAAATTTTTGTCAGAGTGCTCGCACACCTTCTCTGTTTAGGTGTAATCCATCGTATTTAAAAAAAGTTCTTTCCTAAAAGTTGTGCCAGTTCCCTATGTTGTGGAATCCCTTGTCTTGGCACCAGTCACTCAACCATGAGTTGAATTCACCTACTTCAGTCTCCCTGACTAGCTTGGTGCTTTTTCCTTTTTCCCACACTGGCGGCACTTCTGAGAAGGCTAATTTGGACGGAAGGGAAGAAAGTTTGTTGGCCAGGTTCTCAAAGTGTTTCTTGATCTCCTGAACTGTGTGCTATGCTAAGTCATTGGTACCAAGGTATATTGTTATATGTGTAACATCTCCTGATTCCTGTACAACTGTCTTTATGCGGTTAGTGTTCCTGCTTGCAGAGGCTCCTGGTAGACACTTTACCACAATGTTGCTTTTTAACATTTTGTGTTGGGTGGTGTTCCACTCCTCGGATCATGGAATCCCCGATAATGAAACTTTTGCTTTTGTTTACATTTGTGTCGTTTTTATTTTAAGTTTTAGTATTTTTGTTTTTATTGCATTTGGTTTTGGTATTGTTGGTTATATTTTGAGTATTAGTATTTTTGTTTTTATCATAGTTTGTATTGGTTTTAATTGGCATGTTAGCCTTTTTTGGTGGTTTGATTTCTTTACCTTGTATTACTTTGTCTGTGGTTGGTAGCAGTGGAGTGAACCTGTTTTTGGTTTGGATGGCCAGGAAATGCTCCTGGTTTTTGGCTTCCTTCCTGGGCCTCTTATGATGCCTCTTTTTCCTTACCACCTGCCAGTCTCTGGGCTGTGCCTCGAGTCCTGGCCCCTGGCTGACATTCTGGTACTGGTGGGGGGGTTGAGGAGGTGTGCTATAGAGTTCCTTGTATTGCAGGTCATATATTATAATCCAAGCATCCTGTAGTTGGGCTGTGAGATCTGCTATGGTGCAACATGCATGGCAGGGTCCTGGTTGCTGTTTGTAGATCCTATTGTACAGTGCACTGCAGTTTTTGCAACTGACAAGGTCCATTTTTTTTAGTTGAGAGGTAGTGCTGATTCCTGTTTCTTGGCAGGAAGTGTGGATGAAAAAGAAAACAGAACAGCGAGTTTTTTTTTTGTACCTTACTACCTCCTATCAGGTGTTGTGGGTGGTGCTACATGCCTATAAAGCAAGCGAACTCAGTAGAGGGTGGGATTAGGGAGATGGTGGGTGGGCGTTTCCGACTGTTCCCTGCATGCTGTAGAAAACAATCAGGTAGCTGTTGAATAGATGACTCCTGCAAGGTAAGAAGGAATCTGGTTACAAACTCAGTTATTCTGCCCTTTGGCTGAGAACAGTGCCATGGAGTCCCCTGCTGCTTGCAGTAAAAACCCCTGCCTGTGGTCTGTGCATCCCGGCCCCCTGCTGCTGTGAGGGAGAGGGGACCAATCCAGTGGCTGCAAGAGAATATCTGTGCTTCTCAAATACTGTAGTGCCCAGGGAACTGCTGCAGTAGAGGCCGCCGACAAGAGTGGAAGCCACCGATGAGATGGAACCTGGATGCGGCAATGCTACTACAAGTTCCGCTTGTAGCGCTTCAGACAGCAGACCTGCAGGCAAGAGCATGAGAGAATTTGAATCTCCTACTTGCACTTCCCTCAGGTGGTGTCTGCCACTTTGTGGGTCCAGGGGATCCTTTTAAGCCCCCTCGCTATTGTTGGGATTTGCGCTCTTTTGCCCTTTAGCACACGATTCGCTGGGGCACTGAGGCACAGGCTACTTCACACTGTGACATTTCCTTTAGCTCCCCAGCTCGAGCTTGCGGTAAAGGAACGGCCACTGACTATCTCTGCATGCTGCAAAAACAAAAACAATCAGGCAGCTGTTGAACAGATGAAGTCTAGCTCTGCATAACGGTGTTTAACTGTAGTTCAACTGTAATTTCTACTGTATTGTTATCTGTATCCTACTCTGTACTTGCTGTACTTGTTGTATTTGACTCTAAACCTTTTGAAAATAGGCACTGCCTAAAGGGTTTTATGCAAAATAAAAACTAAACTAAACCTCATATTTTTTCCTCTTTAATTATGATAAAGTAATAGGTGAGGTCCAGGCAGCTATTGCATGGTATGACCTGCTCCCCCTTTGCCTATGTGGATAGATAGTCACATTGAAAATAAACATCCTACCGAGGTTCCTTTTCTTGTTTCAGGCGCTGCCCTTGAAGATCCCAGAATGGTTCTGGAGATGGTTCCAGGCAGTCCTTTTGAAACCTTTAAGATACTTGGAGGTCTCTGTCATATCCCTCGTTCCCTCTTCTCTTCAAGTGTATACATATTGAGGTCTTTTAATCTGTCCTCATATATTTTCTGATGCAAGCCCTGCACCATCTTGGTTGCCCTTCTCTGGACTGCCTCCACCCTGTCTATGTTTTTGCAAAGATGCAGCCTCCAGAACTGAACACAGTAGTCTAGATGAGGTCTCACCAGCGTTTTGTACAATGGCATCACCACCTCCCTTCTTCTGCTAGTGACACCCCTTCCTGTCCACCCCAACATCCCACTGTTCCTCCCTTACAGCCTTCTTGCACAGTTTGGCCACCCTTAAGTCACATGACATGATCATCCCAAAATCCCTTTCTTCCCTGGTGATTGTCAGCAATCCCCCCCCCCCATTCTGTAGCTCTCCACAGGGTTTCTTCACCCCAGGTGCATGATGTTGCACTTTTTTGCATTTTATGTTAACTGCCACACTTCTGACCATTTTTCCAGCTTTCCCAGATCCCTCCTCATTCTTTTGACCCCCTCCGGAGTGTCTGCTCTGTTGCAGATCTTGGTATCATCTGCAAATAGGCAAACATCTCCTCCAGCCCTTCATCAATGTCACTGATGAAGACATTGAAAATGACTGGCCCCAGGACTGATCCCTGAGGCACCCCGCTGGTCACCCTCTATTCCTCAGATTTGATCCCATTTACTACCACCCTCTGCTTTCTGTAGCTCAACCAGTTTCTAGCCCAGTTTTCCACTTTGTGACCTACCCCCAGGCTCCCTAGCTTGTTCACTAGTCTTCTGTGGGGTACGATGTCGAAGGACTTATTGAAATTGAGGTAGGCGATATCTACCACTCCTCCCTGATCCACTTCCTTTGTCACCCAGTCAAAAAACTCAATCAGATTTGTTTGACATGACCTTCCTGCTGTGAAACCATGCTGCCTCAAGTCCTGTGCTCCCATGGTTTCCAAGTGTTCCACAATCCTTTCCTTAAGCAAAACCTCCATAATCTTACCCACTACTGAGGGGAGGATGACGGGTCTATAGTTTCCTTCCTCCTCTCTGCTACCACTCTTGTGATGAGGGACTACATTTGCCCTCTTCCAGTCCTCTGGAACTACCCCTGTATCGAGCGACTTGCTAAACAGGGCTGCCAGCGGTGCTGATAGCACCATCCATAATTCCTTTAAAATCCTGGGGTGTATATCATCTGGCCCCATCACTTTGTCCACCCTCACTTTTGTGAGTTCCTCCAGGACCCACTCTGCTGTAAAAGGACTGGTGTTTACCTCTCTCCCCCCATTGTTTCTGCTGCCTAGTTGTGGTCCTGTCCCTCCCCTTCTACCATGAATACCAAACAGAAGTATTCATTCAATACCGATGCTTTTTTTAGGTCACACTCTACATACGACCCTTCCTCCCCTTCGAGCCTTACAATCCCTCCCCTGACCTTCCTTCTATCACTGTTGTATCTATAATATGTCCTGTTCCCCCTCTTTACTGTCTGTGCTGATCTCTCCTCTGTTTGTGCCTTCGAGCTTCTAACTGCTTTCCCTGTCTCCTCTGCATCTCTAGGTATGCTGCCCTATCCTTATCCTTCTGAGTCTCCTTGTATTTTCTGAAAGTCCCCTTTTTGCCCCTCACTTTCTCTGCCACCTCCTTTGTGAACCATAGTGGTTTGTTCCTTCTTTTTCCCTTGTTGCTCAGCCTAGTGTACTGATTTGTTGCATCCACAATGGCTTCTTTTAGGTGTACCCACTGCTCCTCAACCCTTCCCCCCAGATCCCTTCCTGCCAGGGCTTTTTGGATCCCCCTCCCCATCCTAGCGAAGTCCTCCCTCCTGAAATCCAGGACCCTTGTCTTTGTGTGGCTCTTCTGCAACACTGTACTGATGCTGAACCACACTGTGTAGTGGTCACTGGACCCTAGGTGCCCATCCACTCTGACTTGCTTTATCCCATTGCCATTGGTCCGCACAAGGTCTAAGATTGCCTTCTCCCTGGTGGGCTCCCGAACCAACTGCCTGAGGCATACCCCCTCCATGATGTCTCAGCTCCTGAATATGGGTTGTAGTGAAAATGTTACTAACTAGCTGGTCCGGGAGAAGGAAGATTTATAATGCATATTACGGGATAAAGGTAGCATCATTATCCATACTGTGTGCGGCTCAGGGTACACTTAGGGACTACGTCACATAGAAGCCGTACCATGCTAGTCAGGCATACTTACTGCCCACATTTGTGTTTGTTTGTTTTTTAAAGAAACTCCCGAAACCATATGCTTTTTTGTTAGCATTAGCATTATCATTAGAATCTGCAGTATTTCATTTAGTAGTGCAGACCACTGAGTAGGGTCTCCATTTAAAGTTATGTTATTTATGGCGTAGATATACATGTGCTGCCTGTTTAGAGATAAGATGAGACACCTGGACAGGTAATCTGAATTTTTGTTTTGGAACAGGTGTGGGGTGGGGGGAGGCAGAAGTTGGAAACTGTACTGAATGGACATTTCTGGCTATACACCTGGTCAACAGTTGAGGTCTGAAGAAAGAAAGAACAACAGAATCAGGAGGAGAAACAGAAACACCTCTGTAACAGAATCTCATAAGAAAACTAATTTATTAGTCCATTATTTTTATTTTTATCATAGTGAGTTAGGAGTTCAGTGCTGTGCTAACTATCATGTTCATGCCTTGAAACAGCAGTGTGCTGTGGTCTGTTAAGGGTCAGGCACACTTCATCACACAATGCGTAGAGATGGAGGTCTAGGACTGCCCCATTATTGAATAAAAATCATAATACAACACCTTTTAACACTTAGAAAGGTTTCACAATAAACATCTTGAGTGATTGACGCCCACACCTGTCACTGTTAATCAGCTCCATTATTTAATGTTACGGCCTGCTGCGCCACCTTTTACATTTAAACCAGGCAGCAGCACAATGGCTTGTTGAAAAGTTTGATATAATTACCTGCAGTATGAACTCAGTTTGGCTTTGCAGAGTCCCAAAAAAGGTGATAACATGGCTCTGAATGTGCAGTAGATTGCAATCTTCACACCCTCCAGCCCTCCTTGGACAATTATTCAACAGCTGGGCGCTGTCTAATTGTGCCAGGTTTTTCCTTCCAGGATTACAGCTCTCTCTCCAAATGGTTGGCAAAAGGCTTCAGACCAGTTAGATGCTGCAGAGCAAAGTGGCAGCTTATTCACACAATAACTGCAACAGAATAGGTGGAACAGACTACTGTCTGAGCCTACAGGGACTTTGCGGAGCTGCTGAAGCAGTGGAGAAACATCATAGAAGTTAATTAACATTATATGCCGAATTAAATATTCATGAGCCTAGTGAGGCTCCTGATTGGCTACTGGATTTGTCATTAACATCTTAGAAAAAACTGATACAGCTGCCAACTGACACTGTGCGGCACGCACGGTTCGCACCACTCTGCTTAAAATCTAAAAGTAGGTTAAAAAAAATTTCAAAATGAAAGTTGTTATTACGATTAAAGTCATAATTGCAGTAACAACCTCGAAGCCGGTCATTTCCTTGGATTAATAACCGGCTGGATGAGGTGTCCCTCGACTGGGCCTCGGGCAACCCATCCCCTCAATGGTCATTAATCCCTCGGAAATGACTGACTTCTCAGTCATTATTGCTAAAGTAAAAGACTCATGGTCCGTCAAGTCTGTTTGGTTCCTACCTAAGTCTTCACGAATCTGGCACTGACAGGTCCATAAGCGACGCCCTAATCCTGCAGCTCCACGTGGCTAATCCCATTGCTTCCATAGTACCATCCCTTCCCCCTAGCCATTTTCATCAGCCCCATGTGTCTATGCCATCCTGTCTTGAAACTAAGAATCATACATCTTAACATCGACCAGCTCCTCTGGTACGCTGCTCTACTCTTCTGCCACCCTCTCCATACAGACGTTACTCTTCGCATCTTCCTTAAATTTCCCCCCTATCAGTTTTAATTTGTGGCCCCTTGTAATGGACTCCTCACTAAGCCTAAACAGTTGCCTTGTTTGTACCCCTCAGATAACTGAAGGTTTCAATCATGCACCCCCCCCGCCACCAGGAAGTACATGCTGAGGTCAGCCACTCTTTCTTCAAAGATCCTCTCTTGCTGCCTGTAAATCATTTTAGTCACTCTCCTTTGGAGCACCTGCAGGTGGTCCTTGTCCCTTTTTTAGGTGAGGATTCTAAAACTGTGCAGAGGGGAAGGGTGGTAAAATGCAGTGAAATGGGCAAAGGCAGACCCTAACTGCTTAAAGGAAATCCTGAAGTTCATAGCAGCACACATGTTTGAGTCAGGGAAGGTTGAACCTATTCTGGAGAAATCTACACCCCTCCCAAAACCCTGGCAGGCTCAACAGTTTCAAACACATTTCCATTAAAGAGCTGCTGACACCTCAGATAAATCTTTGAAAAACATAACATTTAGGTACAATTCAGCTTGATATACATATATATATATATATATATATATATATATATATATTCTATAGATTTCTCATCCCTGTTTATTACTGAGGAAATTTGCATGAATACATGATCTTTATCTCTTAGAGTTCATCTACCTCTACAACTTACTCCCTACTTCAAATCATCAACCTCTTTATGATATCACAGTCTGTTGCCATGTGAGTAACTGTGATGTCACAAGGAGTGCATTATTACTTCAGGTAGGGAGAAAGCAACAAGAACAGATGAAATCTTCCAGAGCAAAGATCCTATTTTCATACAAATGACCTTAGTAATAAATAATCCAGAGGGGAAATACCGAACTAATGTGAAATACATGATGAACTTTGTCTGCATATTGTATTTTGTTAAAGTTCTCCTGAAGGCATCAGCTGCTCTTTAAAAATATCTGTGTTATTGTGAAATGCAAATTAGGTGACTATTTTTTTTAATAAAAATGTGGGCACACAGGGTTTTCATTGTCCTTTTTAATTACCATCCATCCAACCCCCAGTTGCTATAATGTGGAATACTTTTTTTTTTGCTCCTCCTAGGTCCCCTGCAGCCCTACTCCTTTCCGCTCTCTCATGCTCACCCCCTCTGACTACCGGACTCAGCCCTTGCTACTGTATCTACCACCAGGCTCCCCCAAGATCACCAGCTTCTCGTGTTGTTTGGCTTATCCCTGCTAGGGGGGCCTCCGGAGAGGAAGCGCCTCTAACACTGGGGTTGTTGATTGGAGGGGGCAGGTATGCTGTGCTGGGTGGTTGTGTGGCATTGGGATCTTGCTGGAGGCCATCATCTGGCACTGCGGGGCAGCCATTTCCGTTTTCTCCCTTCTCTCCATCCCCCCTCACATCAGGGCTGCATGTCTGTGGTGTCCTGGGAAGGAAGCATGGCAGCATGTGGTCACCCATGCCGCCAAGTGCTCCTCTGCCAACCCACCACCAGGAGCTGCTCGAGGGCGATGCAAGCTGGACCCTCCCTCCCGGGGAGGAGAGAGAGTCCGCATGGACACTCTTCACCCTCCCCACCAATCTCCTCTACTTTTATCTTTTTAAAATAATTTCTTCTTATGTTTATTTATTGTAAGTCACACATTTAAAGGCCATTTTATAACCACTGTGAGACACTGCAGGGTGTGCCAATATGGTTACATAATCACACTTTTCAGGAGCATTAAGTGGCACTAGGCTCACCAAAACAGAAAAAAGATTGGAATATGTGTTACCCAAGGTTAAAGGTTAGTTAGGAAGATACGTTTTCCCTTATCATGGTCCTTTAATATGGATTACGGTCCTTTGGATCGTCTTTCTAAATACTGTATAACATCTTATTACCACAAAAAAACGCATTATAAATGGCTCATGGAACAACATGAAATATCTTGCACCTGTTGTTCATTACATCAGACAGGGTGGTAGTCTGTTTTAGAAATTACAATATTAGGTTGTCTTTTATTGTAATATATGTAATATTATACTGGCACGTTAGCACCACTGTAGTTAGGGTTGAGCAGGGGTTTCTGTGTTAAACCTCAAATTTTGCATTTTAATATCTTCGGAACCATTCAACAGATTTGTATGAAATGTTGCATGCATGGTCACAGGGGGTAGATCTCTTGATGTGCCAAGTTTCGTTCCAGTCGGATATGTGGATTCCGAGATGTGGATAGCGAAAAATGTAAAAAAAAATTGGATTTTTTTGCTGTTTTTTTTTGTTTTCACCTTGTGCCCAGACAGTTTAGAATTTTGGTCTCAGATTTTCAGGATGTGCCTTTTGTTGGTTTGGTGAAAAGTTATTAATTCATTCCAAAGTTGCTAAATTTTTTATTTCAGTTCTGAGCATACGCAGTACAGTCTTTTGGATAGCTGCTTGGAATGAAAAGAGTTTGTTCCATACGAAAAAAGGATACTTTTTCATATGAGGCCAATCCTTTTTCATGAGGAAAAATCCTTTTCGTATGGCCATTTTCTTTTTACAGACATTTAACCCTTAGGCTGCTGACAGAATTAGAAAGTATAGCAATTCTGGACTGATACATCAGTCCACAGCACAGCAAGGGTTGAAGTACAGAAAAATAATGGGCCAGATATTCAAAACTGTGCCCTGGGGCTCAATTAACACTGCCCGGTGGGAAAACTTAGCCTGGAGCACAAAGCAAGCTATATTCAAAAGGAATAGCCCGGGGCAAACAGCTTCTGAATATAGCATGGGAATGAGGCCATGCACTCTGGGCTGGGAGTGCAGGGCAAAGGTAGCCCTGGAATAAGACAGCTCTGAATATAGCAACCAGGAAGTGCAAACCACAACAACAACACAGTGCACAGCAGCGTGAGGGTAGGTAGAGGTGCACTATGTAGCCAATGTGTGTGCCAACAAATGCGTGGACCCAGTACAGCTGCAGGCAGCAGCAGATGTGAAAGAACAGTGTTCAAACCTGTAAAATATTCCATGAACCATTAGCACAGAGCTAAGCCATTTGCCTGGTGCAAACACGTTTGCCCGGTGGTAAGATTTGCCGTATTCAAAAGTGACATACAAGTGAGCCTACTTAAATAGTCTCTGGGCAAACAGCCAGATAAGCATCTCGTTATGCCCTGATTTGCATACAGTTTGCCCAGTGTTACTGCAGGGTCCCACAGATCCACCCGTAGGTCAGTCTGGAAGTACAGGTGCTGGCCAGGTCTGGCCGCAGCTCCACCTGTAGTTCACTCTGATGGTGCATGATGGTTGCTGCAGGCTACATGTATGCAGTACAGCATAGCACTGTGTACCCCAAGGGACAACACAGCATAGCCACAGGCAGTGGTGGTGATGCATGCAACTGGCACACTGTAGGACATTCTACAGTGCACAGCAGACACCACAGTAGCAAGTGGGCCAGTAGTGTGAGGGATACAGCAGTGCCTATGGTGTGTAGGGTAGTGAAGACCACTGCACTGTACACAGTGACAAGCCCACCTTGCAGGTGTGTACTGCCAGTGGACAGTACTATCACAGTGTTGTGCGACCCACAGATGCTGGACCTCTGGCATGGGATGCTCATAGTGACATAGACATGGCTGGCTGTCTGTGCTGTGGTGTATGTATAGCTGTGTGGTATGTGACTGGGGGCATGTACAATTGGACAGGCACACTGGTATTGGGGTATTCCCAATACTGGCCCATGTGCACTGTGTGCTGTGTCCTAGCCTTTGGCCACACCCGGTCTGTGGTGAGGCCTGGCCACCCATACACCCTCCCCTCAGCACCCACCATGTTCACAGTGCTGCATGTGTGTGCTGGCATTTGTTGGTCACCACAGATGTATGGTCTGCAGATGTGTGCTGTACGGCCACACTACCATGGTGACCCCCATGGGCCGGGTCTCCACATACTGCCTGGCATGGCTGGGACTGGTGGCAGCAATTGGCATCATTGTGGTGCCATCAGTGGGCAGCATGTTTCCTCCATGTCTGGCATTTTCTCTGTGTCATAGTCATATGTTAGGGTTGTGCAAGGCCACGCTAATGCCGCACAAGGCCACAATGTCACACAAAGCTGTTTGCCTAGAGTTAAGACCAGCTTTTCCTGGGTGGTAATTTGTACCATGCTAAGGGTCATGCTAAGTCACGCTAAACACCTTAGTGCGGCGCTAGTCGCTGAATATCCCATAGAGCCTGTATTCATGTTCGGTTTTCCCCTCGCATATAATTATAGTTTGCCCAGTGCTAATGTGGTTTGCGCATGCTATTTGGCCTTTTGAATATAGCAGACCCACGCTAATCCCATGCTAAACCCTCGAAAACGGTTTGCGCACCACGCAAAGCTTTGAATATCTGGGCTTATGTCTTTTTAAAAAAACAAACACCTGGACCAGGCTAAACAGGGCCCACTTATTTAGATTCTGGTGTTTTTTTTTAAAGTTGCCAGAAGTATGTTTTCTGGGCACCCAAGATCCAGGGTACCCAACTTAGTGAGAGGATCCATTCACCCACGTCCTCTGTATGAGAACAGTGGGACTTTCTTGAGCTTCAGCCTGGCACCTTGTGGCACCTCCCCATCCTCCGATTGCCATCCTATTATATAAGTTATGTTTCCCTGGTGTCTAGAGGTGCCCCCCCACCCTTCAATTGCCAGCCCTGTATTTATATAATGTTTTCTTGGTGTCTAGTGGCACTGCACTCCGATTGCAATCCCTTTATTGATACAATGTATTCCTGGTGTCTAGTGGTGCCCCCACCCTCCAATCTCTGTCCCCTTATTGATTTAATGTATCTCTGGTGTCTAGTGAAGTCCCCCACCCTGCCATTACCATCCCCTTAAGTATGTTTTTTTTCTCTGGTGTCTAGCGGCACCCCCCACCCTTCAATCGCCATCCCCACATTAGTGTTATCTGTAATAAAGAAAACCGTCCCGCAATTTTTTTTTAAATTAAGTCTCTAAAAAAGAAAACTTTCCCTTGCCAATCTGACCCCACCCACCCTGACCTCTCACTGACCACCCACCATCCTGCACTGCCCCCACACACCCTCACTCACCTGAACACGTTCTTGGGCAAGACATGTCTTGCTGCTGGAACTGCTGACTGCAATATGAGAAATTAAGGTAAGTATGGTTCAATATATTTCAGTGAGGTTTTGAATTTTGATACAAAAATTTGTTAATTTTGCATATTTTGACCCAACATTTTCAACATGTCCTTTTAGGGACCCCAGATCATAACCAATGGCAGTAGAATTACGCAAATCAAGCCGCCTGAAAGACAATTTCACAGTGGTTTGGTGAAATCAATTTTTAAGTGGGATTTAAATATTTTCACTGCCTTTGTTCATGAGGTTGGGTCATAAGGGGGCTATGTTGAAAATTTGTGGTCAAAATATGTAAAAATGGCAAAGTTATGTGCATACATTGAAATTTTACAACTCTTGCTTGTAACTTTGTTCATTTTAAATATTTTGATCCCAAATGTTCAACATAGCCATTTTTCACACCACCTCATGAATGTGACAGCTGTCATTTTTCAAATCCTGGCCAAAATATGCTTTCACACCTGTGATGCAGAATAAGGTTTCGATGCTGGGAATGACGTTTAGGTGGGGTGTTGAAAATTTTCTCTACCGAGATCATGAGGTGGGGTAATAAGAAGGCTATGTTGACAATTTGATGTACAAATATGGTAAAATGCTGAGATTATGAGTGAACACTGCAGTATCTCAACGTTCACTCATAACTTTACTAATTTTCACTATTTTGACTACCAACTTTCAGCATAGTCATTTTTTCACATCACCTTATAAACGTGATATGTCATTTTTGAAATCCTGAATGATATGTATTATTGCACTTATGGTGCAAAATGACATTTTGGCCAGTATAGTACAAATGGTACATGTCGTCTTTATAAGGCAAATCATAAAACTAAGTATCTTGAAAATTTGGTGTCAAAATGAAAAAACAATATATATTTGTTAACAAACTGTGTATGTAGTGCCACTCATGACCCCAGTGTGTGTGCTTTGTGATCCCATGCTGGTGAGCTTAGTTCGGGGGTGAGATCAGTGACCCAGCTGGATGGGGTGAGGTGAGGATGGGGGAGATGGTGCTGTTATACAGCACTCCCCCAGCAAGGGAATGAAAGATGCAGGGTTGTCCGCACAGGCTGGGGTACCATATAGTGAAGACAACTGTCCTCTTGGCATAGGATTCTGGACCTCTGCACCCCTGGGTGGCAGAGGGCCCCATGCATTGGCTGACAGATGCACTCTTTTCCCTGTGTATCTGTATCTTCATCCACATGAAAGTGCAAGGACCACAGGGCTCTGCACTTCCACAGCCCACCAGACAACCCCATGAATTCTTCAAATCTATTGCTTCTGTAGGTGGACAGAGTCTTATCTTTGTGCAGGGCATCAAGTCTCAAAGGGACCTGCGTGACTGAGGATATGATTCCACTACCTCAAAAAGAAAGGAAATTCTTGGCAAAAAAACTTTGTTAATGCACAAGTTAGAGTAACAACGTCACAAAATGAGGGAAATGTGACGTTAGGGTTTCCAACCCTAACTCCCCACCCCCGGCCCCCAAGCAGAAAAAAGGAAAAATCATTATGATTTTGGGTCTCTGGAGTATTGGAAAATCAATTTGGGGTCTTGCTTGGGATTCTCAGCTCCAATTCCCACCCCTTTCCCTGACAAAATAACATCACACATGATCTCCTTTCTTCACGCAGGGCTCTGTGTCAAGAAAGCTGCAACAAACTGTGTTGGCAACATGCGGCAAGAAATACTTCTCTACCTTAGATGAGTGTATCACTATGATGCACTGGTTTGGACCTATACTGTGTGCTTTAGACTGGAGGCTACAACCAAGGGGAAGGAGTAAGCATTATGGTACACAACCCCAAGCAAAATTCCACCACTGATTCACCAAGAATTAGGAGGCAGTATAGTGCAGTGGTTTAAGGCACTAAGCTGCAAACCTAGAGACCTGGATTTGAATCCCACAGCCCCCATTTGCATACTGTGTGACCCTGAGCAAGTCACTTAACTTCCTTGTGCTCCCAGGTTACACCTGTAATCATTTCTCCTGGTAAAAAAAGGATTCCAGAGACCCCAAATCCTAATGTTTTTCCTTTTGCTGCTTGGGGAGTGGGGAGTTAGGGTTGGAAACCCTAACGCCTCATTTCCCTACTTTTATGGCATTAAGTTACCCTAACTGGTGCATTAATTAAGTTTGTTTGCAAAGAAAGTAATATATGTAGGTCTGCGCAAGGTTGGGAATGGGGTGTTAGGGTTTGAAACCTAACACCTACCTTCTTTGCTTAACCCTAACTGATGCATTAACCAAGTTTCTTGCTATATATATATATATATATATATAGTATATATGTAATAGACAACCCACTCTAAGTGTGCAGTCATGCTCCGATACATGGCATACTGCATGTGGGTTGTTGACGCACTTTCGACCTACTGACCTTGTGGCGGCACAACACACCAAGGCATGCGTATATCAGAGTGTGACCTCACACCTTTAGAGTGGGTATTATCTATTATATATATATATTGCAAGAAACTTATTATCAGCACAGTTAGGCTACAAAAAAGTTAGGAACAGGGAGACAGGGGTTTCCAACTCAACACCCCATTCCCCACCTTGCACAGACTGACAAGCAGGGAGTGGAAGGGGTTGTCTTGGTCTCAAACCCTAACGCTCACCACATTCACCTATACTGTAGCCATGTCACCTAATTTTGGAATGGAATGGGGTGAGCGTTAGGGTTTGTAAGGCTCAAGACAGCTCCCTCCCCATGTGTCGATCTGAACATAGTGGGGAATGAGGCGCTAGGTTTGGAAACCCTAGTGCCACATTTTCCTACTTTTATCATTTTAACCCTAACTGATGCAATTAATGTTTTTTTGCAATTTATTTCCTTACTTTTTGAGATAGTATAATAATATCCTTATTTTAGAGTGGGCTCCCATCCATCCATCGAGGTAGCCTAACAGTATCTTTATGTTATGGTGGCAGTGCAGGATCCCATCCCTCCATCGAGATAGTCTAACAGTATTCTTATGTTACGGTGGGAGCGCTGGGTCCCATCCCTGCATCGAGATAGTATAACAGTATGCTTATGTTATGGTGGGAGTGCGGGGTCCGAATAGCTCTGCCATTTTTACAAATTTTTATTTCTCCAAATTTTCAACATAGCTGTCTTATGAGCTCACCGCATGTACCCAGTACAGAACATTTTTCAAATCCCCACCAAAACATAATTCTCTGCAACTGCAATGCCATTCTGTGCAACAAGTGTGAAAACACATTTTGGCCAGGATTTGAAAAATGATAGCTGTCACATACATGAGGTGCAGTAATAACAAGGCTATGCTGAAAATATGAGGTGAAAATATTGAAAATTGGCAAAGTTACGAGCGTGCATAGCGAGATGGCAACAAATGCTCATAACGCAGCCATTTTTTAAAAGTTTGACCCCAAATTGTCAACATAGCCTTCTTATGACCCCACCTCATGAACAATTTGACTGTCTTTATGCAAATCCCACCAGAAAGGTGATTTCGCCAATGAACTACAAAATCACTTTTCTGGTGAGAGCTGCCTATTGACAGTCATGTTGTTCATGAGGTGGGGTCCCCAAGAGGCCATGTTGAAAATTTAGTGCCAAAATCTCAAAAAATGGTGAATTATGGCCGAAAGTTGAAACCCTCCCATTGAAACACACAGAACGGCATTTACCTTCATTCATATTGCAATCACCAGTTCCAGTAGCAAGATGTGTCTTCTATCAGCAGAGCGGGTCTTGAACATGGGACCTATGGAGGTGAGTGAGGGAAGTGGTGTTATGCCTGGGTTGTGTGCCACCAGCTAGCCCACACTTACAAGTATTAGTGCCTTACCACAGTCTTACGCTTTGTCTTATTTTATTATATTAGCATTTTTTATTGTATTTGCTATTCTCATATTTGTTTGAGATGCATTTACTCATAGATACTGTTTTTAGTTTTTACATATATTTTGCTATACTTATAATTACTCCTATTTTGCAGTTTTTTACTATTATGACACGTTGTGTGCATTTATGATTATGTTGCAAACATTTCCAGACTAACTGTCTGGAAATAAGAAAAGATAACACTTATTTTTGCTGAAATATTAGTTTTTTTTGTTAAGAGATTTTTACTTTATTTCCTGTATAATTGCCCAAGGGAGCCACCTTATTTACATGCCTTATTTAATGCTGTATGTTTATCATATCTGTAACTGTACACTTGCCAGTCATATATAATTGTATGCACACCAGCTCCTCGGGGAGAAAGAGACCATACTCGAGGAATGGTGGGAAACTGGCTCCCTTGTGATTGCTTTGCTTTACTTGTTATGGCGTGAGTATTGTAATAAACTTTTTTTATTACTTTTACTTGTTGTTACTTTTTTGTCTAGCATAATGTTACACGAGGTCCCTGCACCCTAATTGATACCCTCAGAGGTACACTGTAGACAGCTAGCACTTAAGTATATGTTATACTAACATATAGGGCTAAGGGCATCTACCGTACAAGAGTAGATGTCAGGATATGAATGCATATTGTTGTAATACACTTTGCTTGCTAATACATATATTCTGCTATGTATTTTCTGCGTATTTCTTACTTGTAAAATGCCAAGACACCTGTGTCCTTGGAGTAATTATGATATGTAAGATGGCATTGCCACCTTTTGGTGATTTGTACCACTACACTGAGTTATGTAAGACTCTGTATAAGAACTCTTTTGTTCTCAAACTGATGACTTTACAGAATTGTATAATGTTATTTTGGACCGTGGAGCCACCTCTAATTTAGCCAATAGGGCTTATCTCTGTAACTAGAAATGTTTCTATCTTTTGGTAACCATAGTAATTATCATAGGTATATAATGTAATGCACAAGCCTTATACCTCGGAGACCTGAGAGACCCCAAGAGACAACAGAGAAACCGCGAGGTGTAGGGAATGCTTAGCACTGGCTCCCGGTTCGTATTGGTAAGGACTGCTTAGGGCAACTGTGATTTATCCCTTTGGTAGGTGGCTCTCTACACTGCTTTGGAAGCCTCCGAAGTGAGGTTTCGAACCCTTGATCTGCAGATTTCATCTCTTAAGCACAGATGGGTTTGCAGGAAACAGAATGTATAAGACTGCAGCACAACTTGGAGTCTGAACTCCAAACTCTGCGAAATGAAAAGGATTCACTATTGCATCATTCAGCTCAAGCTGGAGAACAGGAACTGTGTATGTTGAAGCAGGAGTGTGAAAGTTTGAGACAGGATAAGAGTCAGGCAGTGCAAATGAATGATTTGCTGAGTGCTGTGAATGCTCAGTTGAGTGACGAAATGGGTGAACTGCAGGACGAGATAAACCAGGTACGTAATGATTTAGAAGTGTTTATCGGGGACAATCGCGAATTGAGTGCCGCATATAGAGTGTTGCAAAAGCAAAAGCAAGATGAGGTTGATATGGATGTTGCAAGTGTGAGTCACAATGAATGTAGAACTAAGATGGAGAAACTGCGCCATCAGCGAGAGGTTCTGGCTGGACATGTTAAGGCAATGGGAGGCGTAGCCCCTGCCTTTCATTTGTCATCAGAAGGGGAGTTATCTGATGATGACATTTCACAGTACAATGCCCAGTCACACCCCTACTATGGCCCAGAGACCCCACCGACCATCCACAACATGGCGGGTCCCCACCCCCAACTCCCCATGTCATACGTCGTCAACGTCGTGATGCTCATCATGGAAGATGCCAACATGGCGGCCCCCATGATGGGGGGGAGCAGGCCCAAGCCTGGTCCCCACGGCACCTCCGGTAGCTGTTATTAATGTGGAAGACAGGCAGGAGATAGAAAACATGATTGAAACTGCGATAGGCAATGTACCTCTTCCTGAGAGGAGTAAAAGGGCTATTAAAACCCAGATTAGGCAGCTTCTGCAAGAGGCTGGCACTCAGGAAGGTATTGTCCACACTGCGGCTGAAGCTGCAGCTCGGGCTGCCCTGGATGGTGCTTGAGACAATCTACCTCTGCCTGATCGACCCAGTAATCCCCTACAAATGGCCTACTCTGTTCAGCAAATTGCTGACAGTGTCGGTTGGATGAATCCATCCGACAACCTCAGCTGTCACTTGGAAAAGGTGCATTCTAAATGTGAGATGCTTAGCCTCGCTGCTGAATATCAGGTCAAAATACTACGCCAGACCATCGATCCTGGTTTGTTGGCCAAACTCCCTGATGCTGTTCACCAGGATGGGAACGCTACCTTTGACGAGGTTGCAGCTGAGCTCATTTCTGCTCACAGCCCAGGTGTAGTAGGAGTGATGCTTGCATATCCTGTGAAACAGAATGCAAAGGAAACTCCAGCAATTTACCACCAGAGACTCTGGATGGCCTACCGAACAGGAAAGCACTTGGCACAAGAAGCTGTGGATGTAGATCTTATTGAATATAAGACCTTGTTCCTTAGGAACATGATTCCAGCAGTAAGAGAAAAGGTAGAGCCAACCACCTACCCCAATATGGATAGGTTTGCCAACATCCTTCAGAAAACCGAAAGAGTGTATCAACCCTATATCCGTGATCTGGGCTCCGGTTCCAAAAAGGTAGCCGCCGTGGAGTCCACTCCGGAGGCCACGATGCACTACACAGTGGAAGGGCAGGCCCAACGCCAACAGGCCCAACATCAGCAAGCCCCTCCAGCTGATAATCAACACCCCCAACAGGCCTATCAACAACAACCACAGCAGCAACAACAATGGGGTGGGAACCGGAATTGGCATAAGAATAGGAAGCATAAGGGTAGAGGTAAACCACAACAGCAAAGAACAGGCCCGTCATATAGGGAAATAACTGAAGAGAATCAGAAATTCTGAGAGCTCCTGGGACAAGTACGTTCTGTGGTGAATGCTGTTCCTGCGCAGGCCCTTTCGGCAGTACAACTGGCAACCCAGGCCTTAACCGGTCATGGGGACACCGGCAGTACAGGCCCTCAGGCCCATTCAGGCCTGAACCCAGAAGCTCCTCCCTATATAGCATCAGTGCAACATGGTGAAGTGATTCACATGAGCCAGGCCCAACCTCTACATGCTTCCAGCAGTACAGATTGACAGTTACAGGCCCCAGTCTGGATTGTAAACAAGCTAGTCTTGGATACAAATGGAAAGCCCTGCACTGAGGCCGAGGTCGGGGGCCGCCTACTAGTAGTTTTGTTAGATACAGGTGCAGCTATATCTGTGCTACATGATGAACACCTGGACACATCCCTTTGGTCCACCGGATGGTGGACCAACATGTCAGGAGTTGATGGTACTAGGCTACCTGCATACCGTTCTCTACCCCTACCAGTAGAGCTAGGCCATCTAAAGGCCTCACACACTTTCCAACTAATGGTACTGCACAATCGTCCTAGTATCAAAGGGACTGACTTCCTTGTACCACACAGCTGTGTGGTGGACCTAGCTAACATGCTACTGATACAGATTCAGGGTCAATATCATACCATTTTGATTCCTGATTCACACGTTGTGGCAATGATATCTGCCAATGACAAAGAGTATGACATCGTAGATTTGTTCAAGAATCATGAACTTTTCCCAAAGCTCCTCCCTATTTTGCAATGACATTTGGACGCGTTTGCAATCAACAAGCATGACTGTGGTAGAATGCACACTGTCATCGAAGTGCCAGGCCCAGCACATGAGAGGCAAAGGCAGTATCCTTTCCCAACTGAGGCCTTGCCCTCCCTTAGAGAAACAATCAAGTCACTCCTCAAGCAAGGAGTAATCAGAACTTGTGTTTCTACTGCCAACTCCCCAGTGTGGCCCGTGAAGAAACCCACAGATGCCTGGAGACTTACTATTGACTACAGGAAACTGAATCAGGTCACCCCCAGTTGTTCTCCAACTGTGGCATCAGAACCAGATGTGCTACAACTTCTGACCCCGATTTGAAATGGTTCAGTGCCCTGGACATCTCCAATGGTTTTTGGTCATTGCCATTGGCCCTTAAGAGTCAATATAAGTTTGCCTTCACCTTTGAAGAAGACAGTACCGTGGACTTGCTTGCCACAAGATTCCATAACAGTCCATCCGTCTTCCATCTTCCACATGATGGATGCCTTGAGAGTTTCTACTCCCCAGTGTCTCTCAAATATGTGGATGACCTGCTTGCTGGCTACAGACACACAGGAACAACATTTGGATCTCTTGGATGAACTATTGACTCTCATTCAGAGAGCAGGCTTGAAATGTAACCAGTAAAAGCACAGTTATGTCAGAAAGAGGTACTCTTTCTGGGTCTAAAATAACTGACCAAGGTTGAAGCCCTACCTGGAAGAAGGTACAGGGATTGCAGGACTTGCCATTACCCACCAATGTTGCAACTCTTCGAAGGTTTCTAGGTATGGTGAACTATTCGAGAGATTTTATTTGTGATTTTGCTCAGAAAGCTACTCCTCTGTATGAGTTACTCAAAAAGGATGTACCATGGACTTGGGGCCCTATACACACCCAGGCTGTGACGTCACTGAAGCAGGCCTTGGCCTCCGCCCCAGCTCTGGTCAACCCCAATCCAGCACTACCATTCCATCTGGAATGTGTCACCTCTGACATTGCCATGTCAGCAGTGCTGGCTCAGAAGGTGCATGGCACCTTGAGACCCATTGCATATGTCTCACAGCTCTTGACCCCAGTGGAACAGAAGTACGGCCTTTGTGAAAGGAACCTTCTAGCCACCTACTGGGCTGTCAAGCACTTCCTGTATATCACTGGGTACTCACCACTGATCATCAACACCAACCACACCCCAACCACCTTTCTGCTCTCAGACAGAGTGAAGGATGGGTCAGTCTCTAACACCAGACTGACACACTGGTCACTTCTTCTCCAGGATAGAGACATACAGGTACAACTGACTAAAGTTCCATCTATGTTAGCTCATGGCCTCCTTTCCCAGGGAGAACCCCATGACTGTACACTACAGTCACCTGATCTTCCAGATCCGGGTCCTTTCCTCCCTGCCATGCCACAAATACTTGACAACACTTTTTTGTGCCGTGTCTTCACTAATGGTTCAGCATCCTACTATCAGGGAGAACAAATTGCAGGGATGGGCATTCTAGTAATTTACCCTTATAGGAACACTGTCAAAATATCTAAGTGCTGTAGTGTAGCATCATCACAATATGCAGAGATGGCAGCGGTGGCCTGTGCCCTCGAGTTCATCCAGCATGGAACCGAGGATGCCATCATTTTTAAAGACTCTAACTGGGTTTGTTGTTCTCTTACAGAATTTCTTCCCTTCTGGCAGAAGAACTCCTTCCTCTCCTCTGATGGCAGCCCAGTGAAATACAAGGAATTGGTAATATACATACATTCACTGGCACAAAAATTTGCACACAAACTCCATGTACACAAAGTCAAAGCTTACTCTCTCCATGACCCCTACCATGCCTTCAATGACACAGCAGACACCCTTGCTAAGGAAGGGGCCCGGGGGGGGACATCTGGATGATGGACCATCCTGAGGATAATGCAGCTGTACACATTGCAGCACTCAGGAAGAAACCTGAACCTTTTTCCCCCTTGGACCTCTCCGCAGCACAGCATTTTGACACTGAACTTAAAGAAGTGTTCAGATTCCTTGACAAAGGTACTGAAGAGAAACTTCCCACACATAACCCCTATCGGAGGCATGAAGGTAAGTTACGCTTGTCACCAGATGACAAGCTCATCTGGTTCCGACCAGATGACTCCACCACCAAGTTGTGGGTGGTCTCCAGACATTTAAGATCTGAATACTTGCACCAAATGCATGACACCCCACTGGTGGACACTAGGGAGCAGAAAATACCCTCCAACAACTCAAGACCACTGCCTGGTGGTCTGGTATCATCAAAGATGTCAAACAATACATAGACAACTGTCTCGTTTGTGCACAAAACAACCCCATCCCTACCAAACGAAATGCCAAACTCTTACCACAATGACATTCTGGCCCTTGGCATGCCATACAAATTGATTTCATTGGTCCTTTGACCAACACCAGCAGAAATAACAAGTATGCTCTTGTGGCAACTGATCTCTTCTCTAGGTGGGTAGAAGCTTTCCCCACTAAGACATGCACAGCGAAAACTACTGCCAAAATCCTGGTGGAACAGATTTTCTCCAGGTGGGGTCTACCCCTCAAAGTAGACTCTGACAAAGGAACCAGTTTTACAGGTGAGTTGATGAAAGAATCCCTTGAACTCCTTGGAGTTCAGCAGAAGTTCCACATACCTTACCACCCTCAATCCTCAGGACAAGTAGAGACAGCCAACAGACAGATTAAGCAAATGCTTTCCAAATTCATTGAGGACAATCCCAAAACTTTGGATTCCCTATTGCCGTTACTCCTTATGGCAATTAGGGGTATACCCTCAGCCACCACCCAGCTTACACCCTTTGAGGTGATGACTGGCAGACAGATGAGATTACCTGAACACCTGTTGTTTGACCTGCATACCCCCACTGCAAACTACATGTCTGTGGACCAGTATGTGGAAAAACTAAGGAAAGACCTCATACACACACACTTGTATGCTTCCAACTGCATGGGTAAGGCCCAGCAACAATCCAAAGTACAGTTTGACAAACACACACAAGAAGTGGATTGGCAAGTTGGAGATCAGGTAATGGTACTTCAATTTGCACATCCCACCCACTCCTTCTCCAACAAGTGGGAAGGCCCATACCCCATTGTCAACAAGCTCAGTCAGGCAGTCTATCAAGTTAGACTCCTCCATAACAACAAGTTGACTGACAAATGGTTGCATGCAAACCAGCTGAAACTGTATAAAGGAGCTTAAATTACTTTTCCTCACCCCATTGGGCCGAATAGTACTAACATACTAATCTTTGATCTTCCTTTTCAGATACCCTGACAAGATGGCTATCTTGTTCCATTATCTCCTCCTCTCAGGAGTCATCCCCTGCATCCAAGGCATGATACCGGACCTCCTACGACACCTCGATTCTCCAGCACCTCCTCCAGAGGGAGTATCCATCAATATACCAGATAGTATGATCACTGTCCAGGAAAGTTCCGATGCTTACCTCACTGCCTCAGTTGTTGCTCCTGATAAATCTACCCTTCAAATTGAGTGGCAAACCACATCACAAGGACAAATTCTCCCTGTGGTCAAACTCTCCAAAGGAACTTTCCAAGGTTGACCCAATGCTAAATTATCCCCAAATGGTTCACTGTCCTTGTTACAAACTGCATTAAGACATTCTGGTTTGTACAACATAACTGCCTTAATTGATCCTTCATACTGTAATTCTTTGTCCAGAGATTCTGCTCGAAAATTTTGTGCTATACATCACATGACTTCTGCAGCCATGTACCTCTCTGTGTTACCACCCACTGATAAAGAGCTTTTGGAATGTTCAAAGCATACCCCTGGTCCCCGTAGTTGTCTAACAGCCACTGCCCTCCCAGGTTCTTTGATTAATAACTTACAGTTTATGCATATACCTGTTTTGTTTAATCTTACTTACTGGAATATGAAAGAATTTGGTATGTGTCACAATACTAACACATCAGCATTTTATAGTACATTATTGCTTGATAGTTTAGCTGCATTTCAGATTCGTACGCAAGACCCTATTGCCGGGGTCCATTTTACTGAACATAGAGGCAACTTCAGGAGAGCCGGTCCTGATAATCTAACTCATAAGCGTAAAACACGTGAAGTTGACAGTTCTGATGTTACAGGTGCAGCAGGTACTGTCACAGGCCTTTTTGGTACAGCTATGTCTATCTGGAATAAAGCAGACATTGCTGCTATCAAAGCTCATTCTGCCAAATTCTCCACTGGTTTGGTCAACAATATACTACCCCCTTTATTGCATGGTGTGGATGGCCTTAGTCAGGAAGAAAGATACACTGTATACAACATGCACGACATTGCTAAGGCATTCACTGATTCAAAAGATAAGATTAACGCACTCATACAACAGAACAACAAAGAAGCAGATAAACAATACATTGCTAGAGAGATACTTTGCTCTGCCTATGGCTCCTACATTATTACTACCATCGACAACCTCTTCCGTGATCTAGAATCTGGAAGAATACCTGACATTATCCATGTTAGATGCATCTCCAAATGGTATTGTCCATGATGTAAAACCACTAGCTGTGTTTCCATGTGTATGCAACAGACTTTAACTATACCTCTTTCTACAGATAGGAATTTTGGGTTTGTGACCAGACACCCTAATACTGGTCCTTGTTTCACTGCTAAGAAGTGTTCCATAACAGACGGCATGTTTGTTTCCTTTACTGTCTCTTTACCATGCTTTGATCCCACTACAGCTTTGTTTGACAAGCTTGCACTGGTACATTCGATTGGGCATTTGGATGAAGACATCTACAGAGAACGCCTGGATCTACCACCTCTACTGGTTTACCATCCTTTCCTAGATGCCTGGGTGGCTCCACACATGGACTGCTGTGTGAAAAAGCAATATATTTACTTGTGCCGATGTGATGTATTTGATGTTATTCAACCTGTTTGTGGTTACTCTCCAGACAGCATTGATTGGACTTTCACCATGGATGATGACATCACTGCGAATGGCACCGACTCCTTTGACTCGATTCTGGCTCCGAATAAGCTCTACCAATCCTATCGTGCGGAGGTTCATCGCCTGTCAACATGGATTTCGAAACGACCTACACCTGCCCTGTCCAGTTGCAAAAGTGGAGACTACCTACTGTGCACTCACAGTATAAGTCCGATGGCGAATATTGCGTGGTCACAAACTACAAGTCTTACACCTATGGATCTGTTACATGTGCTATTGATTACCCCAATTTCTGTTTTTTCCCCCACCAAAAGACTGTCATTGAACATACTGTTACAACTCCTGTCCCCCTCCTTGATGCAGATATTATTGATGGTAACCCCGATTATCTGCTCACACTGTCAGAATATTTGCCATATTTTAATGTACACATAGACCCACTTACACTTACATTAAAATCACTTTTAGACAGGAAAGACACACACCTCATCCACATCAGCAATAATATGACCAAAGCCAATGAAGCTGTTCTCGCTCTGATTAATGATGGTGATATGAATAATGCATTAACTAACACCTGGTTAGAGATTACTTTTAAAGGTTTTGTTATTCTACAAGCATTTTTAATCTTCATTTTGATTATTATGCTCTGCTGCCTACGGCGCACACTGCGCCAACACCATGAGCAGCTTGAGTTCCTTTACAAAGCTCATGTGTAGGGTTTGTAAATGACCACTGCTCCTGTCCTTTCCCTAGACATTTGCCTGTGTTGCCCTTGGAGGCAACAAAGGGGGGAATGTTACACAAGGTCCCTGCACCCTAATTGGTACCCTCAGAGGTACACCGTAGACAGCTAGCACTTAAGCATATGTTATACTAACATATAGGACTAAGGGCATCTACCGTACAAGAGTAGATGTCAGGATATGAATGCATATTGTTGTAATACACTTTGCTTGCTAATACATATATTCTGCTATGTATTTTTCTGTGTATTTCTTTTTTTTTTTGAAAATACATTTTATTGAAAATGTTCCCATATGTTAACAAGTACTACGGCAATCATTCACTCTACATAAAAAACAGTCAATAGGCACACCATTTAGATGGACAGGATGCTCATCTTTTACATAGCATATAAAAAATTACTTCCGTATCCAGTTAGTATACATCCTAAACAATATGAGATGACTTACACATCCAGCCAGAAAAAGCAAATATCAGGATAATCCGCCTCACAAATGCTGGGCTACAAAACCCAGTTGTGGACTGCATTCTGGACTTCTGCCTATATTCCAAATTAAAAATTGTATATTTACTCATTCTAATAACTAAAACAAAAGAAATTCAACAAATTGAAAACAACCTAATCATTCCCCCTCTCCCTCCCTCTCCCTCCTCCCGAGACAGATGGTGAATTTATACCAATCATCTTAAGACTAGGCCTGTGGCAACCTGTTTCCACCCCCGTTCCCATCGGGGGAAGGGACTCCAGACCGGAGACACCCCAACAGAACCTAATCTAAAGCTTCTCTGGCCAGGATCTCCAGGGTGGCAACCCCCTCCCTAGCACCTAGGAACTCGAGAAAGGGGAACCAGTGGGCCCTGTACCGCTTAGTCCTTAAAGTCAGGTTGGCAGTGAGCCTCTCCATTATTTTTATCTGGTTGCAATTTGCCAGCCATTGTTGTGTATGTGGCTTTTCAACCCCTCAAGCCAGGAGGAGGCTCCCCGAGTAAGAGGTAATGGGGCCGCTCCGGAATCTCCATCTGGAGGATCTGCCCCAAACTACGAGCCACCTGGCTCCAATAATTTTTAACCTTAGGGCAGCTCCAAAAAATGTGTTCTTGCGAACCCACTTGTCCGCAGCCCCTCCAGCACTTGTCTGACCGGGTTCGATCAAAATGTTTGGTTATCACTGGGGTTCTGAAGAATCTTGTGAGGACCTGCCATCTGAATTCCCTCCAAGAGGATGAGGCCGTGGTTCTGCCCGCCATCCTCCATATCACCTCCCAGCCGGGTCTCTCATCCCTCAATCTCAACTCCCTTTCCCAACAAGCTTGCACTCGGGTTCTGGGATCCAAGGCCTCCGACACCCCCAAGGCATATAGTTTAGAAATTGGATGGGTCTGAGGGACTGACCCATTTAATAATTCCTGGAACAGATCCAGGAGTGGGCGAGGCCAAACACACCTCAGCTCTGAGCTACACTTCTCTACAGACTGAATATAGTACCTAATCTGCAAGTAGCCATAGAAATCTGAGGCTGGAGTACCAAATTCCCATTGCAGTTGGGTGAAACTTTTAATAATATCTCCCGCAAAAAGTTGTGAAAACTTTACAAGTCCCAACCCTCGCCAGTGTCTGAACAGTGGATTCTCCCTCCCCGGAGAGAAGTCCAAACTCTCAGGGATCTTGCCCTGCCTTACCAACCATGGTTGTATTCTCAAATCCTTCACAATATGTGCCCATAGTGTAATCAGGGTCTTAATCCCTGGCGTTTTTAATTCTTGTATTATCCTAGGGGTAATCTTGTTGAATATGATTGCTGTAAATGTGAGTGGCCTCAGCAATTGCAATTCCATTTCAACCCAGCTTTGCCTCTCTCCCAGGGAGGCATACACCGCCAAGTGCTGCAACTGGGCCACTCTGTGATACATCTTAAAGTCTGGGACCCCCAGCCCTCCCTTCCCTTTAGGCAGTTTCAAGAGAGCCCAACTAAGTCTAGGCCTCTTCCCGGCCCAGATGAATTTACTTATCACCCTTTGGGCTTCCTGCCAAAACTCCCTTGGAGGGGTTAGGGGGAGTGCGTCAAACAAGAAAAGCAGCCTCGGAAGAATATTCATTCTTACCGATTCCACCCTACCTGTAATTGATAGTGGCAAAGCCGCCCATCTCTCACAATCTTCTCGTATCCTTCTCAACAGCTCCCCATAATTAATTTGGAATAACTTACTCAGATCTTTTGGGATCCGTATCCCCAAGTATCTGAACTCATTTGTACCCCACTTTAGGTTAGTGAGAGACTTCACTCGCGCCGGAGCATCAGCTCCCATTACAATTATTTCAGACTTGGATTCATTAACCCTGAATCCTGAGATGGCTCCGAATTCCTCCAGAAGGCTCATGACAGCTGGAAGAGAGGAGCTAGGGTCTGTTAAGTACAGTAGGGTGTCATCGGCATAGAGCGATATGCGATTATCCATTCCTCCCACCTTTATGCCAGAGATATTCCCCTGGGACCGGAATGCCTCAGCTAGTGGTTCCACACTAAGGGCAAATAATAGGGGTGAGAGGGGGCAGCCCTTACGCGTGCCTCTTCTGATCTGAAGTGGCTGGGAAAAAAAAACATTTGTCCTCACCCTCACCGAGGGGTTACTATAAAGGGCCCTCACCCAAGCTTGGAACTTCTGACCCAACCCAAATCTCTGAAGGACTTCCCACAAATACCCCCACTCAAGGCGATCAAACGCCTTTTCCGCGTTGAGTGTAATCACCAATGCGGTGTCCCCCTTCCCTCCAGATTGAGAATGTGTCATAACTGTGATTAGTCTCCTGACATTATCATGAAGGTGCCTCCCCGGCATAAATCCAGTTTGATCCGCGTGGATCAACTGGGTCACCACTCTCTGCAATCTATTGGCTATCATTCTTGCCAGGATTTTGACGTCCATGTTCAATAATGAAATGGGGTGATAGTTCCCACACAGGGTGGTGTCCTTATCTTGTTTTGGGATAACTGAGATTATGGCTTGGGCCCATGTATCCAGGGCTTCGGCCGGCAAGTGGGCTACATTACACACTTGGAGCAGTAATGGGGACAACTCATCCTTAAATTTTTGGTAATACTCTGCTATATACCCATCTGGGCATGGGGCTTTATTGTGCTTTAATTTCTTAATTACCTCTGCAAGCTCCGACTGAGAGAAGGGCCGGTCAAGCTCTCTCTGGAGATCTCCCGAGAGACTGGGTAGTTTTAACCTAGAGAGGAACCTCTCGGTCATTTCTGTTTGATTAATGGGGGCTTCTGACTTATATAAATCTTCATAGAATGTTTTAAAACAGTTCGCTATTTGGGGAGCCCCCGTGACCAATCCCCGTGATCCCCTCGGGTCAGAGACTCCAGAAATATACCTGTCTGCCTCCTGTTTTCTCAACCTGAATGCTAGCAGTCGACCCGCTCTGCCCCCCCCATATAGTACTTTTGAGCTGTGAATCTAAAGGTGTTTTTGGTTTTTACCAAAAGGAGCTTGTTTAATTGGTCTCTTGCTTCCTTCAACTCCTTCAGTGTATTGTGCTGGCCTCCCCTCTTATGAATGTTCTCTAACTCCTTAATTTTCTGTTCCAGCTTATCCTGTTCTTGTCACCTAACTTTCTTCTGCTGAGCTGCATATGCGATTATATCTCCCCTAACTACAGCTTTTAGCCCATCCCAGAGGTACTTTACCTTTGTCACTGAGCCTGAATTCTCTTTAATGTACTTTTCTATCACCTCCTTTGTCTTGGAAATAAACTTTTGTCCCCTAGGAGCCCCGCATTCAGGCGCCATAGGGACTGCTTACATTGGGGTCCCAAATTAACTGTGAGGCTAATTTTTGCATGGTCTGATAAGCAAATGGGGTAGATCTGCTGGTCCATTATCGAGCCCACCCATGCTTTCTGAGTATAGAATCTATCTATCTGGGAGTATTAGTCTTGGGAGTGCGAGTAAAAGGTGAAGTCTCTGCTGGAGGGATATTTATCTCTCCACGTGTCTACCAAACCCACTTCAACACGTAAGTGCGAGAGGGTCTTAGGCCCCCTTCCATTGTCTTGGTGCCCCTTTGGTGATGATCTATTCCTTTTTGTATCCTCTACACAATTCCAGTCCCCCCATAATAATTTGGTCCCCCGGTCAGCGAGGCAATCACTCCAAAAAGATGCCTAAAGAATTCTGAATTAGCAGGGGTGGGGGCATAAGTATTAACAATATGTATTGCTCTGTCTGTCACTCTAGCTGAAAGGATCACCCACCTGCCTTCCTCATCAGAAAGGGATTTCAGCCGAGTAGCACCTAGGCCCTTCCTCACCAGGATAGCCACCCCCGCCTTTTTCGCCTTCTTGTGAGAGGAGGCAAACACCTCGCTGACCCACATGCGGTGTAGTTTTCTGTGTTCCATTACTGAGAGGTGGGTCTTTTGCAGGAGTCCTATATCACAATGGACCCTCGCTAAGTCTCGTAAAATATTGTGCCGTTTTAACGGTGATCCCAACCCCTTAACATTAAATGTGACTAACTTTAGGGTCCCCATAATGAGCCGGGACTATGTCTCTTTGGGTCTAAGTTCTCCTCATATTTCCTGCTGAAATGCCAGCCTTTATATCCTCTTTTCTTTTGGAGGATGGCGTGCATAACCAGCCCCCCTCATCTGAAGCTCCATGTTTTACCATCGTCCCCCTATCCCCCCTTCTCCCATATCCCCTTCCCCAACCTCCCCTCCCTCATACCATCCCCACATCTGCATGACAACAAGAAGAAAAGCTTCAAAAAAACTATTTACAAGCAGGCCGGTCAAGGCCTCGTATGGAGGGACGCTCCCTCCGCCCAGGAGCATGAGCTACCAATTAGCTCCACACCTCCGGTCCTCCTGAACATGAGTGACCGGGAAGGTGGTCTCCCAGGGTGGGCCACCAGTGGAAAGGTAAGATTCCTCTCCGGGGGTCACCTCGTCCACCGATAAAGGACTGAATGTCCTCTGGTAGATAACTCTCCACTGATAGGTCCTCCGGTGTTAGTGCGTGGGTTACATATAGGCAGGTGAAGGTTCCTAAAGGAAGACTGAACATCCTCCTCACTGCCTTAAAAAACCAGGCTCAGTGCTATTATTAGTTAGGATTCAATGGCATAAAATAATCAAAGTGTAATATTAATTTTTGTCCAATCCCATCCGTGAGAGCCCCGCCCTCCTGACCTCCAGTTGAGCTCAGGACAGCTCTCGTCCCCGGGGAATCCTACCTTGTTGGAATATAGGTCCTTGGGGGGGCTGCAAAAATCAGCGGGATATACCCGGACCTTAGAAAGGAAGAGGAGAGCATGAGCCATCCTCGGTTATTCCCCCTCCCCCCTTTGCACATTCTGACTGACAGTGCAGACCTGTAACCATCCGGGGGCCTGTGAAATTCTTGGTGTTTAGGCTGCCAATGAAACCATCGTACACCCCCTGAGCTCAGGTTTTCGGAATTTGATTTTTAGGTCTGATTTTGAGTCCGCATTATTCTCCCCCCTTCCCCATAAGCGTCGTCCGCTAAATATCAATTTGTCCCTTCAGCCTTTACCCCATCCACCCACCGGGCAGCCAAATCTTCCCTGGCACCCATCGGCTGCCCCGGGGGGGCATCAGGGGAAACAACAGAGTCAAACCAAACGTCTTTCATGGCAAACTTCCTGTCCTCTGGGCAGACAGCAAACCTTTGCTGAGGTGCACTAGGTCTTCACAGAGCTGCTCACCGGGACCTGATCCCTTAAACATCCCACCTCTCACAGATCCTTTCTCCACCGTGGACCAGCGCAGCTGCAACACAGTCTGTTCTGAAAGGTCCTGCTGCAGATCAGGGAGGAGACTCCTGCTTTTTGGAGCGGCTTGCTGGCATGTAGAAGGGAGTCATACAATTTAGTTCCCATGGACCAGTGCACTAGCAGCTTCACTGGGTACCTCAGGTAGGCCTTGATTTTCTGCTCCCTCAATTGTTTGATGACCGCCAAGACCCGTTTCCTTTTCAACATACTATCAGGAGGAAAATCATGATCCAAAAACACTCGCTTCCCATCTAGGTTCAGATCTCTCTTACTCCATGCCTTCCAAAGCACCATTTCTTTTACCGGGTAATGGGTGAATTTGACTAGGCTCGACCCGGGGGGGTGCATCATTTTTCGGTTTGGGGGCCAGGGCGCGGTGAACCCGCTCAAGCTCCAGGGGCTCCGCTTCGGGAATATCCAGTTCGTGTCTAAGCCAGGTCTTAACAAATTCCACCGGGTCTGCTTGCTCGGCACCTTCTGGGAAGCCAAAAATACGAATTGTTTTTCTCCGGCCCCTAGATTCTGTGTCTTCCGCCCTGGCCATGAGTTCCCTCTCTCTCCTGGCCAAATAGGTCACAGCCCTGGTGAGCCTGATAGAGTCGTCTCGGAGCCCATCTAGGCCCGACTCCAGATCCTCCATTCTTTTCTCCAGATGCTTTAGATCCTGTTTGATATCTTTCACATTGGTGTTGATCCTTTGGAGCATTTTGAATATATGTGCTGTCGCTAGACCATCCAGAGAGCTACCACGCGAGGTAGTCTCCTCCTCTTCTTCTCTGCCAGAGCCAGCTGCCGATTCCGAGGCCCTGGACAAGGGAGTGCTCGGGCTACGCTCCAGTCTCTGTCTGCATCTCGCTGTGCTTTTTTTCGAGCTTCTAGCCCTCGGGTTCGCTTGTTGACTCATTTCTCTTGTCTGCTTATCTATGAAAGTCACACTCTGACTGTTAAGGGCACTGGATTTGAATGGATTATCGCACTGCCACCGCAGAGCTTAAAGTAAAGCTGCCATACCAGTTGCTGACCTTCTGTGTATTTCTTACTTGTAAAATGCCAAGACACCTGTGTCCTTGAAGTAATTATGATATGTAAGACGGCATTGCCACCTTTTGGTGATCTGTACCACTACAATGAGTTATGTAAGACTCTGTATAAGAACTCTTTTGTTCTTAAACTGATGACTTTACAGAATTGTATAATGTTATCTTGGACCGTGGAGCCACCTCTAATTTAGCCAATAGGGCTCATCTCTGTAACTAGAAATGTTTCTATCTTTTGGTAACCATAGTAATTATCATAGGTATATAATGTAATGCACAAGCCTTACACCTCGGAGACCGAGAGACCCCAAGAGACACAGAGAAACCTTGAGGTGTAGGGAATGCTTAGCACTGGCTCCCGGTTCGTATTGGTAAGAACTGCTTAGGGCAACTGTGATTTATCCCTTTGGTAGTAATAAACTTGTTTATTACTCTAATGCAATGTGTCTGTGATTACTTGCATTCCCAATATCATCAAGAATCTGAAAGTGAGGTTTATACCTCCTAACAATACCATGCAAAGAACCTAAGGTGTGATTTTTTTACATTTGTAACAATGGCGAGCCAGCCTGTCATGGTTTTGTCTGACACATCAGAGGTGTGTGGGGAGGAGGGTCTGCAATGGGAGGTTGGGTGGGGGTACAGGCATGATCGGTGATGGACAGTTCTTTTTTGACAGGTGCAAAAAAAAGACAATATGGGATGGTTTTCTTCTTTGCATCCAACAAGACACTGCAGGAGGGTGGGGGAGGATGTCATTACACCACCAGTGAAAAATTAAAAATAAATATTCAGAGTGTGGGGGGAGTGTACCACTACCCACCAGGGATAATGCAGGATGGTGGTAGAAAGCCATAAGATGGGGATGCCACTAACACCACCAATGTAAAAAAAAATAATCAGACGGTGGGTGGGGGGGTACCATTAATCACCAGGGCCAAACAGAAAAACAATTTATGGGAATTGAGGCTGGGGGTTCCACTAGACACTAGGGATAAATGAAAAAGAGGCAGAATGCCACAAGGGGGATCAAATAAGAGGAGATGCCTTGTATACAATTCCTTTATCATGACCAGTCCTAATCCTTTTTCGTCTCCTGATTCCTTTGTCGTGAGGTGTCAGAAGTCTTTTTTGTGATGCGAAAAAGGATTAGGACTTGCCCGACCAGATGGCCCTTCCAGCCATCTTTTTTCATGAAGTGTTATAATCCTTTTTCGTAATGCAAAAAAGGATTATGACATCTCATGAAAAAGGAATTTGTCTGATGAAAAATTAATACCAGCAGGGCCAGCTGGTCGGACAAGTCCTTAATCCTTTTTTGCACAGTGAAGATGGATTATGATGCCTCACAAAAAAGGAATCAGCTGACAAAAAAGGATTATGATATCTCACGAAAAAGGATAACTTGTTTTAATCCTGTTTCATGAGATGTCCTAATCCCTTTTCACCACCCGATTCTTTTTTTCATGAGGTGTCATAATCCTTTTTCATCATGCAAAAAAGGATTAGGACTTGTCTGACCAGATAGCCCTGCTGGTAATCCTTTTTTATGAGGTGTCATAATCCTGTTTCGTGATGCGAAAAAGGATTATGACATCTTATGAAAAGGAATTCATCTGACAAAAAAGGAATACTAGTAGGGCCATCTGGTCAGACAAATTGTAATCCTTTTTCATCAGATGAATTCCTTTTTCTGTGAGGTGTCATAATCCTTGTTCGCATCACAAAAAAGGAACAGAAGCGAGTCACGAAAAAGGATTTTTTTAAATAAAAATAAGCATTCTGAGGGAACATTAATGTAAGGTAAAGGCAGTTAACAGTAAAGGACATGCTGCTGAACAAGAAACATGCTTGGATGTCTCCAAAAGACATCCCTGGGAAAAGTTACAACATTTTGTTTTGGGCTAAAAAAACTAACAAGATGGCGGCTGATGAAAAAGGAATTTTTGCTGACAAAAAGGGATTCCAAGGATCCCTTTTTAGGAGGTGTCAAAATCCCTTTTCATCAGACCAAAATCCTTTTTTGTACCATGCAGCTATCCAAAAGACTAAACTGAGCATGCTCAGAACCCGAAATTTAAAAAATTTAATAACTTTGGAATGGATTCATATTTTTTTTATCAAACCATTGTTGTCTTGTTCTTTGGGGCACACTCTTTCTACCCTGAAAATGTCAGACCACAATTCTAAATGGTTTGGCCACAGTGCAATGAGAAAAAAAAAAGCCCACAAAAGGTGAATTTTAGCATTTTTTCACTATGCCCAGCGCAAAATCCACCAAGTTGATAAAAAAAAAACTTGGTAAATCAAGAGGATTACCCTATGGGACAGCACATACTAAATTATGTGCAAATCCGTTGAATGGTTGCAAAGTTATTAAAGTGCAACATTTGAGGTTTAACATTAAACTGCCCACTATAGGGTGCACCCGTGCCCCTATAAAAAAATATATATGTAGATATAGATATATATAGATATATACACACATACATATATATTTATAGAAGAAATATGCAGTGGATGAGTTAAATAAATAATTTATGTGCATAAGAACAGTTTGACCTTCGGTAACCTCTTGAGTCACATAAGCCACGAGTGATTTGTCCGAGGGCAAACTGGTCGAGTGCACAATAAATCATTTATTTAAGAAGTTCCCCATTAATATTCCATTTATGCAATAGAGAGGGAGTTTAAGTTAATGGTTATTTTTTCTTCTTTAATTTGTGTTTTTTTATATGAAGTAATTAGGATTGTTTTGTGCTCTGCTGTGTATTTTTGCCCAGTTTACAGCAGCTTGCTAGGAACAATGATGTGGTTGCTTGGGATGCCATGTCCAATTCGCTATTCCTCTGTGATGACAGTAAAAATATCCATTGTGACAATAATAGTAACAATATGTTTTGATATGTTGCTATTATTGATGTCACTAGCCAATATATAATTTTTATCTTTTTTAACCCTCTCCTGTTCTATATAAAATGAATATGCGGAGGTGACCTTGTGTGATACCTGATTTAACTACACTGGTGCTGTTTGACCTCAGGTTACATCATGAGTGGCATAAGCCATGAGAGAGGTGTCTGAGATCAAACAGCACCAAACAAGCATTTGTCAATGCCGAATATTTGATGCTTGTTAAACATTTTTTCTTTTTCATTTTGACTCCAACTTTTGAAGATACTTGTCTTAGGATTCACCTAATAGACATGACCTGTACCATTTTGTCGCCGAGACATAGGTCAGGAAGCAAAGGAAGACCAGGAGTAGTTGTAAAATTTGCATGCACCATATTATTATTATCATCAATAGCAGTAAAATAAAATATAAAAATTGTTCACCATTGCTTCTCTTTTTATAACAAGTCTTTGCCTGACAATTAACTTCTTCATCCTGAGCTTGTTAAGGAGACATCCTGTTTCTCACAAAATGTACTGTATGAGCTCTTCTCAGTTTCTTAGCAGAGCAGGCTTGCAAATAGAACAGTGTCCCAAGCTGGCCTCCAGCTGACAGCTCTGCAAAAGAGTCTGCAAACAGGCCTGAGAAGAGCTCAAACTTCATCTCAGGTTAACCCCTTAAATTCCAAATAGCTTTTTTGCAATCATTTCCACAGTATAACTATATACTTTTCTAATCAAGGGATCCCAGTTTCAAATAAAAATTCACATATAGTTTTATAACCGCAGATATGCAAGGGGGAAGAAAAGACAGCAACAGAAAGTGAAAGCAGATTGATAGCAAGAGGTGGAGGATCATGAGACCATCAGAGTGATCAGTTTCTAGGTCTCATGAGAACATTTGGTTGCACAACCAGACAAACAAGAGACACAAAAGGAGAGGATAGAGCAGATACTTGCATTTAAGTCTTTCTGCATAACAACTAGGACACAGCCTTTTCCAATCCTGTCACACATTTGTAGTATATTGGCTGAAATGTCATTTCATACCAGAGGTCCAAAAACACAACTAGGGGTGCTAGCTGCACATTTGAGCAGACTTAGATAGACCAGATGGTCTGTTTCTGCTGGCGCATTCATATGTTTGTATGTTCGTACATCTCATTCAGGATTAAACAAGCATTTGTCAATGCTGAGCATTCACTTGCAGGTATTTGCAGTGGTGTTTGGCACGTATGGTGCTTTACTCTAATGCCCTGTGCGATTGCTGGTATTTGCACAATAAATTTTCAGCATGACCTTTTTGTTACACCCATTGTGCGCTACATAGGCGGAAACACGTTTTGGGCAGGATGTGAAAAATGACAGCTGTACTGCTCATAAGGAAGTGTGGTAAAATGACAATGTTGAAAATCTGGAGTGGAAATATTGAAAATTCGCAAACCTACAAGTGTGCGTGGGAACTGTGCAATGCACGCTCGTAAAACAGTCATTGTTAGGAATTTTTTCACCAAATTTTCAACATTGGCATTTTAAAACCTCTGCTAATGAACAGTGTCACTGTGATTTTCTTACTGTGTCCCATACATTGATTTCGCACACAAACTCTAAGCCATTTTGTGCGCTACATGGGCGGAAACACATTTTGGGCAGGATGTGAAAAATGACAGCTGCACTGTTCATAAGGAGGTGTGGTAAAATGGCAATGTTGAAAATGTGGAGTGAAAATACTGAAAATTCGCAAACTTATGAGCGTGCATAGGAGCTGCTCAATGAATACTCGTAAAACAGTCATTTTTAGGAATTTTTTCACCAAATTTTCAACACAGCCATTTTAAGACCTCTGCTCATGAACAGTGTCACTGTGATTTTCTTAATGTGCCCCATACATTGAGTTCGCACACCGACTGCGCCATTGTGCGCCACATGGGTAGAAACATGTTTTGGGCAGGATGTGAAAAATGACAGCTATACTGCTCATGAGGAGATGTGATAAAATGGCAATGTTGAAAATCTGGAGGGAAATATTGAAATTCACAAACCTACGAAAGGTGTAGGAACTGCGAACCATCAGAAACAACAGTCATTTTAGAATTTTTCACCAAATTTCAACATAGCCATTTTAAGACCTCTGCTAATGAACAGTGTCAGCATGATTTTCTTAATTTGTCCCATACATTGATTTCACACACCGACTGTGCCATTATGTGCTACATGGGCGGAAACACGTTTTGGGCAGGATGTGAAAAATGACAGCTGTACTGCTCATAAGGAGGTGTGGTAAAATGGCAATGTTGAAAATCTGGAGTGAAAATATTGAAAATTCATGAACTTATGAGCCTGTGTAGGAACTGCGCAATGCATGCTTGTAAAACAGTCATTTTTAGGAATTTTTGCACCAAATTTTCAACATGGGGTTTTTGGGACCCTTTCTCATGAATGATGTCACTGTCATGGCATTATTCAGGCCTGAAGAGGTGATTTCACGCAGTGACTGCAAATCACCCTTCGGGCCGAAGCAATGCCATGACAGTGAATCATTCATGAGAAGGGGTCCCAAAACCCCATCGTTGAAAATAGTAAAAATGCCTAAGATATGCAATAAAGTTGAAAACCCTTTATCTAGTCCATTATACAGCTTATCGCATTTCCTCAGTTTCAGGTGGGTTTTGAAGAGTGCAGACGTGTTCCCGGTCCACCAAGATCGTCGCTGAGCTCTGGAGGTAAGTATGGGGTGAGGGGGGTGTGGGGAGGCTGGGTGCGCAGTGAGTGGGTGCGGGTTGTGGGAGAGGGGACTGGGAGAAGCGCCGTGGGACCATTTTTGCTTTACAGGTGAAAAAAAAAAGACTACGTGGGACGTTTGCCACACTGGGGTGGGCTCCCAGCGTGGCAGAAGGATGGCTGGGGGAGCCGAGGAGCCAACGTGGGATTGGGCACCCCCATCGGCAGACAACACGGGATGTTTGCCATGCTGGGGTGTGCTCCCAGATTGGCCGAAGGATGGCTTGGGGGGGCCGTGGAGCCGACGGGGGATTGGGCACCCCCGTCGGCAGACGACGTGGGATGTTTGCCACACTGGGGTGGGCTCCCAGCATGGCACCAATGCTTTGGGGGGGGTGTGAGGCCTGCCAGCACTGCGTGTAAGGCCCGGTGGTTTTCTTTGAAGCGAAGACCACCGCTGTCATACGCAGCTCCCGCACCCAGTGGTGCAGGACCGCCATGCCTGCTCAACGGAGCAGTGGATTGAAAGGGAGAGGCACACCTCCAAAGTGTGCTACTCTCTCAAAACGTTCCTTGCACATGCACGCAAGCGAACGTAAAAAATGACACATCACATTTATAAGGTGGTGTTGAAAATGGCTACGTTGAAAGTTTGTTGAAAGTTTGGAATCAAATATTGTAAATTAGCTAAGTTATGAGTGAACACTGAAATAGTGTAATGTTAAGTCACAAGCTAGGCATTTTACTGTATTTGTACACCAAATTTTCAGCATAGCCTTCTTATTACCCCACCCAATGAACCCAGTAGGTGAAAATTTTCAAATTCCCACCAAAACGTCATTCCGTGCCACCAAAACATCATTCCACACTACAATTGAGAAAACACATTTCAGCCAGGATTTGAAAAACAACAGCTGTCTCATTCATGAGGTGCTGTGAAGAAATGGCTATGTTGAAAATTTGGGGTCACAATATTAAAAATTACCAAAGTTATGAGCCTGCATTTGCAAATTTCAATGTAGGCTCATAACTTTGTTGTTTTTCAATATTTTTACACCAAATTTTCAACATAGCCTTCTTATGACACCACCTCATGAACAAGGGCAGAGACAATTTTGATCTCCTGCCCAAAAGGTGATTTCATGTGGTGACCATGAAATCATCTTTCGGGACAGATTTGCCTAATTTCACTGCCACTGTTCATGAGGTGGGGTCCCAAAAAAGGCATGTTAAAAATTTTGGGCAAAAATTATGGGCCCAATTCTGGGCTCTCACCTATGACATCATACTCATATAGGTATATAAGACGAACCCCTTTTATGTCTACAGATCCTTTGAAAAAGGAAACTTATTTTTTCCAAAATGTGTCAGGAACTGTACTTGTTTTTACTGGCACCTGCAATAAAATAGCCATTTGCAGATGGACCTTTGTGTTTCAGCTACTTTGATTTGGATGGTGAGTGTGGGACTTGTTTTTTTTTCTGCTTTGCTCAATTTTGCCCCAGCACCCCAACCCCAGTACGGCATCTGCTTGTTTTTATTCAGTTTACAGTGTTAGCACACTCATTTAAAAAGCAGATTAAGTTCAGAAAGATCAGTACAATTCACACTATCAAGGACTGTATTTATTCAGTATGTTCAAAAAAGCACGGTACGCTACTTATGGATGCAAGGCAGCCTAGGCCAGCGGCAATTAGAGCAGTCTGCTTGAGAAAGTACTAATTACATTTTACCCCTAAAATATTGAATACTGGCAATATGTAAGGAATCCTGTGAAACTTGGGCATTTTGTTAATAATACTAACGTTAACATGACTACTGCTACTAGGCAGTTTAAAAAAAGACACTGACAGTGTCCCTTTAAAGGCTACCTGTCTGACAGGCTCATGACGTTGAAAGCCGATCAGCTGCGTGCCAGCTTCATGCAAATCAAAGGACTGAAGCCCTTTCTAATTGGAGTGGCTTGGTCCTTTGAGGTACATAAAGTTTCCGCCCAGCAATCAGAGAGTGGTATCATGACCACAGTGTGTAGTCATTGGTCTACACTGCCAAGCCCCTGCTATTTTGAACTGCAATGACCTTGGCAGTGACACTGGCAGTATAGCCTAGAGGTTAGAGGAACGAGGTGTGAACAAGCTTGATACACCCAGCAGACCAGACCTGAGTTTGATTCTCACAACCTCCACTTGCATACTGTGTGACTCTGAGCAAGTCACTTAACCACCCAGTGCTCCCAGGTCACCCCTGAAAACAGGCACTTGTGCCTAGTGGGCCTTAACCGGTTACCAAAGACTAAAAAAAAAAAAACAAACAAAAATCCTCTTGCACTGTAGCAAAATGTTTGGTGCACATGTTCACTTGGGAGCTTAAGCAACAGGTTGGTAGAAAAGAGGCCAGGAGTTATATTTTGTTTTAAACTGAAATATTTGAATAGTTTGTTAGTGAAATTAGTTCTATGTGTTAAAAATTATTACCTTGAATTTGAACTGATACTTGGGCTGTGATATTGTAGGTTTGGGGATAGATGTTTGGCAGGGAAAATTAGAAGGTAATTTAAATGTGTTTGCCTGGTGTTTGGAGGAGGGACATTAGCTGCAATTAACTTGTCTTTAAACAGGAATTACTGTGGCTTTCATTGTTCACTTGGGAGCTTAAGCAACAGGTTGGTAGAAAAGAGGCCAGGAGTTATATTTTGTTTTAAACTGAAATATTTGAATAGTTTGTTAGTGAAATTAGTTCTATGTGTTAAAATTATTACCTTGAATTTGAACTGATACTTGGGCTGTGATATTGTAGGTTTGGGGATAGATGTTTGGGAGGAAAATTAGAAGGTAATTTAAATGTGTTTGCCTGGTGTTTGGAGGAGGACATTAGCTGCAATTAACTTGTCTTTAAACAGGAATTACTGTGGCTTTCATTGTTCACTTGGGAGCTTAAGCAACAGGTTGGTAGAAAAGAGGCCAGGAGTTATATTTTGTTTTAAACTGAAATATTTGAATAGTTTGTTAGTGAAATTAGTTCTATGTGTTAAAATTATTACCTTGAATTTGAACTGATACTTGGGCTGTGATATTGTAGGTTTGGGGATAGATGTTTGGCAGGGAAAATTAGAAGGTAATTTAAATGTGTGTGCCTGGTGTTTGGTAGAGCCCTCCCACCCATCCTGTTTTGTAGGCTTACTTAAATACTGAAAAGCCACTGGGGTTGGGATTGAAGGGCTGAGTATTTCTGTTTGGGACTGAAATTTTTGAAGCAACAGGAGTTGAGTAGGCCTGTGACATCATCGGTACCTGGAGTCTGCTTACACACACTGTTAGTGGGACTGAACACATACTGGACTGTATGTGTTTGTGAGACTTGGAAACTTTGTTGGTGGGGTTGAAATTGGGTTTGTAAATAACTACAGTCAGTATGAGAGAAACTGTACTCCAGGGGAAAGGGACTGAGAAAGGGGTGTGCTATTATAAACAAGGGGATAATCTGGGTGGCCATATTCCACCATGGCAGGCATCTTGCGGAAGGGTTGTAGGCTGCACAGGCTGTGGGATGGCAATAATTTAAATTGGGCCTGGAGAGGGAGGCTGCCCACTCTGTGACAGCTATCTTGTATTAGGAGTGAGGTATATTGGTTAAGGAGTAAGCTGTGGGAGCTGGGGTGTCCAAGGATAAGGGTGTGGATATGGGCAGCAGAAGGGTGGGGCTGAGGGAGGCTGGGGCAACATGCTCTGAAATTACAGGACATTATGCTACAGCAAGCAGAAGGGGGATATTAGGGACAGAGGACTCTTAGATAGGAAGTTGATGCTAAGGGGAAAGCGTACAGGGTGAAAATTCTGAATTCAAGGAGACTGGAGGGGGAAAAGTCAGGAGGGGCTGTTGTGCGGAAGCCTAAAACAGCAGACTGTGGGAAGGGAGCTCCTAAGGTGAACAGTGCAAGAGAGGAAGAAGAGGGTCAGTTTAGAGATGCAGTCAGGGGAAACTCGGGTTACTTGATGGAGGCTGACATAGAGTGTCACAATAAATTTGAGATACTAAGCATCCTAGAGGGGGAGGAAGGGGTTGGTGGAAATGAGGAAACTTATACAGAGGCCGTGGGGAGGGAGTCAGATACCCATAGGGCATCACAGAACAGCTATGGAAAGGATAGACATAGTCCCAGAGGGAGAAGGGGAAACATATATGTTAAGCAAATGGGGGAGATGCAACATATTCCAGACATGAGGGAGGAGAGCATGATTGGAGAGGAACTGGGAGACAAGGAGGTGGGAGAGGAGCCCCCCTTCAGCAGGAAGGTCAGTACCAAGGATGGGGCCCTAGCTAAAGGGACCCACAGAGAGCCTCTGGAGACAGGGGTACTATTACAAGGGGGATGAGGGTGGGGAAGGAAACCATCAGGGCCAGGATAAATGGTTCAGATAAGAGAGGGTTAAAGGGACACCTATTCAGAGGGGTTTGAGTTAAGTGGGCAAAATAGCAGGGAGGCAGAAAGGAGGGTGACAAGGGTCTCTAATAAGGCAGGAAGACTCCCATGAAATTGTGATCATGAATAAAGTGGGAGGGGGCTGAGAGGGCATAGTGGAGGTAACCATAAGGATGATGGCGGTGTTAAGGTTCTGTTACTGGGAGACTCGATGATTAAGGGTATCCATTGGGAGGGACAGGGGGATGGATGCCATAGCCAGGTGAAGGTAGTGAGTATCTCTGGGCTGACAGTGCACAGAGCAAAGTTCATGGTGTATGAAATGGTTAGGGATTGTGGAGGGAAACCGGATTTCCTGGTGCATTTGGGAACTAATGATCTAGAGGGAAATAGCATTATGGAAATCCAAGCAAGGTTCCAAGAACTTGCCAGAGTCTGTCGGGATAATGGATGCAACATTTCCTTTTAGATATTGCCAGTACCAAAGGCCTCAGTGGAGAAAAATGAAGACTCACAGAGGTTAATGAATGGCTCAGGAAGTGGGGGTGAAGAGAATGGGTTGGGGGTGTTAGGGAACTGGAATGGAGTTTGGGAGGATAAGGGACTATCGCCAAGGACAGGTTTCATCTTGCCCCATTAGGAAGAAGTCCTTAAACAGGGGATGGCTGACTACATACAAGAAAGGTGGGGTTTAAACTTGTAAGGGGGAGGGATAAGGGAGGGCTGACCAGAAGCCCTCCCCTCCAGATGAGGGGAGTAGCCTTCAAGCCCAAGGGGGGGAGGGGGGAAACAGACTGGAGGTGGAGGTTTCAGGAGGAGCAGGGGGAGGATGGAAGTATAAGGAATCTGGGTGGGGTTCGACAAAAAGGATCAGGGATAAGGGGTTGGGGTTAGTGTTAGTAAATGCCAGGAGTTTGGGAAACAAGTTGCCAGAGTTCCAGGCCATGCTGTTCGAGGGAGGGGTGGATGTGGCGGCAGTCACGGAAACGTGGGCCAACAAAAATCATGACTGGGACCTAAATGTACGGGGGTACACTATGCTTAGGAAGGATAGAAAGGAGGGCAGAGGGGGTGGAGTGGCTATGTTCATTAGAGATGACATAGAAATTGCTATGGTAGAAGAGGCAGAGGAAACGTGGAGGCCTTATGGGTCACCTACGATCCCCAGCAGGAGATAAGGTCAAGCTGGGTGTAGCATATAGGCCCCGGGATGAGTGATGTTCTAGAGGATGGTTTGCTGGACAACATCATTGCCCAGTGTGGTCCAAAAGGGGAAGGAGTGGTGTTGATGGGGGACCTTAATCATGCCAGGTACTAACTGGGGAACCATGTCCTCCTAAGGTGGCCAAGGGCAGAGGCTGCTGGATGGCTTCCAGGATGTGTTTTAACACAGCATGTGATGGAGCCCACAAGGGAGGACATGTCCTGGATGTGGTTCTGGCAGATGGGGATCTGGTAAGGGACATGGTTGTACAGGACCCCTGACTGGGAGTGACCACAATACTGTCTGGTTTCAAATAAGCATTGGGGGAGTGGGGTGAGATCTAGGACACTGGCAGTGGACTTCAGGGGGCAGACTTTATGGGCATGGGAAATATTCTCAAGGATCACTTGAAGGGATTACCTCAACAACAAGTGTGGAAAGGAGATGGGAGGTCATAAAACGGGACTTCATGAGGCAGTCAGGATCTGCGCTAAGTTGAAACGAAGGAGCGAGGTCACATAAAACCATGCTGGTGGTCCAGGAGGTCCAGGTAGCAGTCAGAGAAAAGAAGGCGGCTTACAAAAAATATAAAACAACAAGAGGGGATAGGGATAAGGAAATGTACCAGCTTGCATCTAGAAAAGTCACCCGTATGGTGAGGGGAGCAAAGTCCAGTAAAGAGCATCGGCTGGCACAGGGGATACATGGAGGGGAAAAGGGGTTCTTCCGGTACATTGGGGAGCGGAGAAAAACTAAGGGCCATCTCAGCAGATTGAGATCAGAAGGAGGGTGGGTGGAAGAGGCGAGGGACCAGGCAGAGGTATTTAACGAGTACTTTGCCTCTGTGTTCACTAGGGAGGGGGATGGGATATCTACAAAGCAAGGCACAAAGGGGATAGAAGCGGCAGGGAGTGGGATCAGGGGAGCAGCAGAAATGGAGCAAAAGGGAGGGAAAGGTACCCCAGGGGTGTCGCATCTGGATAAGGATAAAAAGACCAGTAAGGTGGAGGGGACGGATGATGCCATCCCCACCAAAAGGGTGTGGTTTGCCCTCAAGGCCCTAAAGAAAGACAAATCTCCTGGGCCGGATGGCATTCATCCGAGAGTACTATGGGAATTGGCGGACATACTGGCTGCACCCCTGGCGGAGCTTTTCAACAGGTCACTTGAGACAGGGAGGGTACCTAGGGATTGGCGAGAGGCACATGTGGTACCAATCCATAAAGGGGGGTCGAAGGAAGTACCAGGAAACTATAGACCCATCAGTTTAACCTCGTGGTGGGAAAATTAATGGAGAGTATACTAAAGGAACGATTGGGGTTTACTTGGAGGAGGTGGAGGTCTGGATAGTCGGCAGCATGGGTTTGTGCCAGGTAGATCATGTCAAACCAACCTTGTAGAGTTCTATGAATGGGTAACATCAGAACTGGATAGGGTAAGCCTGTGGATGTATTATTCTGGACTTCAGCAAGGCGTTTGACTCTGTCCCCAATGGTCTGGTGGAGAAACTGATGGGGTTAGGAGTAGGCCCTTTGATGGTCAGATGGATTGAAAACTGGATAGCTGGACGCACTCAGAGAGTAGTGGTCTGTGGGGAGCTCTCGAACCCTACAGAGGTTGGTAGTGGGGTACCACAGGGCTCGGTCCTGGGTCAAATCCTGTTTAATGCATACATATCAGACATCAGGGATGGTATAGGGTGTGAAATGAGTCTCTTCACGGATGACTCCAAGATGGGAGCAGTAGTTGAGGGAGAAGAGGGGAGGTTGGCCCTGCAAGGGGACCTGGACACCCTGGAAAGCTGGGCTCACACATGGAAATTAAATTTCAATATCACCAAGTGCAAGTGTTGCATCTTGGTCGGGGAAACCCTAAACACAGGTACACCTGGGAGGGAGGTGCTGGAAGCCTCAACAGGAAAAAGACCTAGGGGTCATGGTGGATACATGTATGAATAACACTGAGCAGTGCAGGAGAGTAGCTAGCAAGGCAAACAGGATGTTGGGATGCATGCATGGGGGATCACCTCTAGGAGCAAGGAAGTGATTCTGCCACTGTACAATGGACTGGTTAGACCACACCTTGAGTACTGTGTACAGTACTGGAGACCACACTGGAAGAGGGACATACAGCTCCTGGAGAGGGTACAGAGGAGGGCAACAAAGATGATCGAGGGCTAGGGGATTTGACTTACGAGGACAGACTTGAGGAGCTCTGCCTGTTTTCATTGGAGGAGAGGAGACAGGGGGACATGATTGAGGGCCTCAAGTACCTCAAGGGAATAAATAGGGTAAACATGGAGGGATCTTTAGACTAAAGCAGGAGGCATCACCAGAGGGCATGGTTTGAAGTTGGAAGGTGGAAGGGTGAGGGGAAAAGGAGGAGGTTTTTCACTGAGAGGGTGGTGGACCCTTGGAATGCTCTGCCTGGTGAGCTGGTTCAGAGATCCACAGTGGAGAGCTTTAAGAAAGGGTGGGACAGACACAGAAAGTGGATGTATCAGATGATGGCCTGTCCCGGGGGGGTGGGGATGGATGATAGGGGTTTCTGGAGCACAAGGGATGGGAGGGTCTCGGCACCCAACTAAGGATCTAGGTTCGAGCAGACTTGATAGACCATAAGGCCTAATCTGCTGGCAAATAGTATGTTAGTATGTTAGATATCACGCAAACTCCCCCCTGCATATTCCATTTATGCAATAGGGCTTGACCATGTGTAATGCTTTTTTTATTTTAAATTATTTTCTATTTTTAAATCATTTAATAATTTTGAGTTTTTTTTCTGAACTTGTGCCTTTGCGTGCTCTGCCAACCCCTTTGCTATGGCTGTTGTCATGGACCTGGTGTCTGGATTCCATGTCAGCACAGCAGTCAAGGTGAATTTAAGGTAACTATTAATGCTTTCTAAATATGTAACCCCTTTCTCAACTTCAGATAGGCTACCCTTCCAAACGACTATAATGTCTTCAATAAAATATCTGTATAAATCAATTTTGTCTCTATAGGGGTTTCCTCACTTGGCAGGATGAAGGCACTCTCCCAATCTGTTAAAGACAGAGGGTAGTGGTAAACAGAGTTCTATCAGATAAATCTAGAGGCATGAACAAGGGTATGGCAGCTAGGTATCAATGCAAAATATACAAAATCATGCTCTTAGGACACAGAATTACAGGGATGGAGTACAAAATGGGTGGAGTGGTACTGACAATAACCAAGCAGGAAAGAGACCTGGGGGTAATCATACTGGATGACCTAAAGGTGGACAGGCAGTGTGACAAGACAGTAGTGAGGGCTAGAGGGATGCTGGGGTGCATAGGGAGGGGTATCACCAGCAGAAAGAGGGAGGTGGTGTTGCTTCTGTATAGATCACTGGTAAGAACCCCTACTGGGTCAAAATGTTGTATGCTTAACAGCGTCTGACAAAACCCTGTAACTGCAACAGTGCAGCACAACTGAGCGAGAGGGCATAATATCGTGAATGGGTCTGTGCGCGGTACTGCACCCTCTCACTGTCCCAGGCAGAGGATAAGACCTCTGCTGGGACAGGGTGTCACTGAGCAGCTGCCGTGGCTCGATGCAGTGAGCCACTGGCAGCAAGGATATGAAGCAATGCATTTGGGACCGGGTTTGATTCCTGGACCCAAACACATGGAAATGTTCTTTTTTTTCACATTTTGTGTGATATTTGTGCTAACCCCAGAGTTAGTTATAGTAATTGAGGGATTTGGAGAGTACAGCCACAAAAAGACATGTTGCATGGCATATATATCCGCTGTTTTGGCAGCATGGTATATGCATGTGGCACAATGACTTGCTTAAGCATTATGACCCCAGCCGTGAGAACACACCTAGAGCACTTTGTCCAGTTGTGGAGACCACCTCTTCAGAAGGATGTAGACAGAGTGGAAGCGGTCCAGAGGAGGGCATCAAAAATCATGCAGGGTCTGAATTAAATGCCCTACAAGAAGAGATTAAAGGACCTCAATATGTACACCTTGAAACAGAAGAGGGAGAAGGAGAGGGGATATAGTAAAGACCTTTAAATACCTCATGGGGGCAAATAAGGTACAGGAGGGAAGAATGTTCAGAAAATAAGATGCTCAAGAACAAGGGGACATGCTATGAAGCTGGGGGGGGGTGTAGAGTCTTGAGAGGTGTGAGGAAGTACTTCTTCCCAGAAAGAGTGGTGGATTCCTGGAACAGCCTTCCACTGGAGGTGATGGGAGCGAAAACAGTGGTGGGGTTCAAGAATGCATGGGAAAGCACAAGGGAATCTTAATGGACAGGAAGGGGGGTAGGGAGAAACAGCTGTAGATCAAGTATAGGCTGCGGCAATAATGTAGGTACTGTAGGGAAAAATGGTCAAAATGGGTGGGCAAAGCAGTCCTTATCTGCTGTCAAATTCTATGTTTCTATGTCAATATCTCTTTTAAATGTATCTGTGGTGTCAAAAGTTAAAGCATGATACAGTTCTGTACTATTCCAATTGATTAAGCATTTCTGATTCATACTTAACTTCATCCATCACCACTATAGCGTCACCCTTGTCGGCGCTCTTAATGGTGATGGCATTGTTACTGTGCAGTTTGTTGATTGCCAGTCTCTTGTCCTGCATGCAGTTATGGAATCTTGGATTTAGTGGATTGGCCAACAATTTCTGTATATCCTACACCCATGCTTTTTCAAAAATGGCTACTGATGGATTTTGAGGTGAAACATAGAAACATAGAATTTGACGGCAGGTAATGACCGCTTGGCCCACCCAGTCTGCCCATTTCCCTACCTAATGGATAAGCTGCAGATCCTAGTTAACCAGCAGCCTACTTCTTCCTACCCCCACCCCCTAGAATTGCCTTATGACTGTCTCATGCATGCTTGAATTTCACCACTGTTTTTGACTCCACAACCTCCTCTGGAAGGCCGTTCAATGCATCCACATCCCTCTCTGTGAAAAAATACTTCCTTAAATTACCTCTGAGCCGTCCCCCATCTTCAAATTGTGCCCCCTTGTTCTTTAACACCTCTTTTTTTGAAAGATGCTACCCTCTTGGACTTTGTTGATTCCCTTTAGGTACTTGAAACTTTCTATCATGTCCCCCTCTCCCTCCTTTCCTTGAGGCTATACATATTAAGCTCCTTAAGTCTCTCTTCATATGTCTTCTGGTGCAGACCCTGCTTCATTTTAGTTGCCCTCCTCTGGACAGCTTCCATCCTATGTCTTTGTGGAGACTGGGTCTCCAAAACTGCACGCAGTACTCCAGATGGGGTCTCACCAGCTGTCTGTACAGAGGGATAATAACTTCCTGTTTTCTATAGGTGGTATATATTGTGACCCCCTTTTCAATGTACCCAATGTAGTAAATTGTTCCATGGCTCAATTGTCATCCTCTGTAGACACTGAAGTGGAAACCTGGGTCTCCTTTGCACTATTAAAGGGGAACTGTCATCTTCAGGATTTCTTAATGTCTGAAAGCCCATTGAAAGCTAATTTGAGTGAGCCACTGTGTTTATCTGTGAGTCTTCGCAGTCCAGAGTTATTCATATGTAAATTATCCTGTAATTAAGGACTGGGGGCAGTCATGTGTTTTAGGCTTCTGACAGGAACTAATGTCACCAAGGAACTTGGTCCTACTTTGACAGTAGATAATCCAACAGGTTAAATAGTAAATCGTCTGTTTTATCAAGTGTATTTTAAGGTGTCATTACAACACTTTCTACATTTATAATAATTGTTTTTCATGTGCCTTGAAACTAGTGCATTATCACCTTTGCATTTTAAACTGTTAGTAAAAATAATCCATCTTTAGGATTGCTTTAATCTCTAGGCTATACTGCCAGGTGATCATAAAAAACTACACATCTCAAGGCTGGCTGTGTGGTGCCAACAGGTATTGGTGCCCCATATCAGGATTTCTAAACCCTGGCTGTGTTCACATCAGTATAGATTTCTGGGGCTGCTACAGCACGAACATCGGCCTTTTCTGTTGCCTCTCTTACAGCATTTTCTCTTACAATTTTGGGTGTGAATTCAGGTCTACAAGATGCAAATGTGGCTCCGTACCTACTAGCCTGACAACACAGGGCCATCCTTGAAATGTGTAGTTTTGATTATCAGCTGGCAGAACAGCCTAGAGGTTACCACACAGAGCTATGAGCAAGCTTCATTCATCCAGCAGAATGGGTTTTGATTCCAACATGCTCTACTTGTATATTGTGTGACCAGAGCAAGTCACTTAACCTCCCTGTGCTCCCAAAACACAATTGGGACGAAGTTGTAGCTCATTGTGCTTTTCATGGACAAAGTAAAAACAATCCGAGCATGTGTTATGATTCTGAAAACATTATTCTCTTTCAATGTAGATTTGATTTGAAAAGAAAAAATAGAACACAATTACTTGTTTATTAATTGTGAAAACACATAGATGGACAACATTGTTAAAATATGCTTAGAAAATGGGTCTGCTGTATTCTACTCACTAATTGGCTCAGACAGCAAACCTCCCGATCTGGTATCAGGCAATAGAGACCGGGAAATAATAAGTACTAGTCTCCATCTGCCTGCTTATCGGTTATTACTGTGCCATAGAATGTTCAGCATTTTGGCTGCTGCCATCTTTTTTACTCTTGCTTGGTGAGATTCAGTGACTAACTCCCCCCTTCTTCTTCACACTGACCACCCACCTTTTAGAGTTTAATAAATAGAAAATTCTTATGCTGAACTTTTGCTGTCACAGCACCATCAAACTTGCTGTCATGCCCCTCCTCCGTTCGTCTGTTAGATTTGGATTAGATGCTGTTCTCTTTTCATCAGTGAATGATGTCAACACCCCATTATGACTACTGTAAACTCCCCCCAAAAAGTAAAATATCTTCTCACCCACTCCATCCTCGCAGTAACTAGAAAAAAAAACACAAAAAAAGGTTTTCTTTTTAAATAGTGCTAGCACATTCGAGTGCTCAGCACTGTTATACCGCTTCCCGCAACTTTCTCCCAGGCATGCCCTACCTCCTTTACGCTCACTGCAGAAAAAAAGTAAAAAAAAGACTAGCATAACACATAGTGGGCTCACTATGCCCCTGATTTTTTGTTCCCCCAAAAGCCCATAAAAAACACGTGGCACAACAGTGCTTGTTAATTTAAATCATACCTTTTTTTTTGATAACTTGATCCCTAGCCTTGCCGCCTACATTTTCAGACAGCGGGACTCCCTGATTGACACACAGATACACCGGTTCAGCTCCAGATGCTGGTGAAGAGCTGCTGAGTTAAACATAAAAAAAAATAATAATCATAACAATTTACAGCATTGATGTTTTCCATCAGACTTCTGCATCTCCACTTCCTGGTTTTATGTGCTGGGTCATGCAAGGTCACCTAACAGCCGCATCTTCTGACCAAAAGGAAAAAAAAAAGAAACATTTTCCAGGAAGGGCATAGGCGTGTTTTCCTAAACACAAAAAGGATTTCAAGACAGTGCTGGAGGAACTTTCAAAAAACTCTTTCTTCTGGAAATGATGGTGTGGGGAGGAGGGGAGAGATGTAAAACAGAATTGCTCAGTGGGGATCAACAGAAGATGGGACTGCACAGATACGGAGGGACTACTTCACCAAAAAAATATATTTTTTTGTAATTTTTATATTCATTTTCAAAGTCATTTTCTCTGTTATTTTATTTAATTAAAATATTCATATTCGGCCTGGTGGTGCTGAGGGTTGAGGTGCTGGATGCCACACCTCGAGCCATGTCAGTGACCTAGGTTCAGGAACGGACTCGGGTTGTTCGGGGGTCAGCCGGGGGAGGTAAGGATTGAGGGTTCAGAGGACTGCTCTCCTTCCTTAGGGAAGGGGGTTTGTGCTGCATGCATTAGTACAATAAGAGGGATTCAGACCTTGCCCATGGTGCTTGGCTGCCTCCGTGGAGCTGGAGATGGCTGCTGTGTCCATTGCACGGGTGCGGGTGTGGGAGAAAAAATGGAGGAAAAACACAGGGACCTGGCAGGACCTATGATGGCCCTGATGAGCCAGAGGACATACCACTCCGATGGGGGGGGGGTCGTAGCCCCCTGCCAGGTCTGCGGAAGTGATGGCAAAAACAATGTCATGATAACAAAACATTTAAATGTTCACAGATGCCCATCTTCTAAGCACAATAATATCCTCCACGGTGGGCAGTATTGGGCAATACTGGACCTTCCAGGGGCTATAAGGCCCTCTGCCTGTGGCATCGGGCCTCATTAAGCCCTTGGGCGGTCAGGTATTGCCCTATACCCACCCTGTCAGGTATTATTGCTTACATAACCTGAAATACATTATTAAAAGAGTATTTTTCTTCTTTTGATGACGTTAAATGGACGTTAAATGTATAACAGTTTCTTCTTGAAATGCTTTGAATGGAATGAGATTTTCTACCATAACAATGCTAGAATTCTATTGGATTATTTTTACTAACAATTTGAAATGTAAAGGTGATAACTCACTGGTTTCAATGCACATACAAAACAAGTATTATAAATGTAGAAAGTGTTGTGATGTCATCAAGGGATGTAGCCCTGCTTTGACTGTAGATAACAAATGCCTACTTGAAGAAAACTTGTACTACGTAATCTAAATGCTATGTATGTCTCAATGTGACGAGGTACCTTCGGAAATGAGCCTCTGGCTCAAAGGTTGTAAACTGATTCTTACAAATAAATAAATAAATAATCCAACAGATTAAATGGGAAATCATCTGTTTTATTAAATGTGTTTTAAAGTGTTATTACAACACTTTCTACATTGATATTAAAGTAATTGTTTTGTCTGTGTATTGAAACTAGTGAGTTATCACCTTTACATTTCAAACGGTTAGTAAAAATAATCCAATAGAATTCTGGCATTGTTTCGGTAGAAAATCCCATTCCATCCAAAGTATTTCAGTAAGAAACTGTACTTTTAACTTCATTGAAAGAAGTAAAATACACTTTTAATAATGCATTTCAGGTTATGCATGTTTTAGCAATGTTGTCCATCTATGTGTGTTTGCAATTAATAAACAAGTAAAATTGTGTCCTCTTTTTTTTTTCTTTTCAAGCCATATCTTGATAGAAAAAGCATAATATTTTCAGAATCATAACACATGCTCGGATTGTTTTTACTGTCTTTGTCCAGGAAAGGCACACTGAGCAACAGCTTGTTCCGAGGTGTGTTTGAGGAGCACAGGGAGGTTAAGTGACTTGCTCTGGTCACACAATATACAAGTAGAGCATGTTGGAATCAAAACCCATTCTGCTGGATGAATGAAGCTTGTTCATAGCTCTGTGCTGTAACCTCTAGGCTATTCTGCCAGCTGATAAGCAAAAACTACACATTTTAAGGCTGCCCCATGATGCCAGGCCAGTAGCTACGGAGCCACATTTGCATCTTGTAGACCTGAGTTCACACCCAAAATTGTAAGAGAGAAGGCTGTAAGAGAGGGAGTGGGCAAAGGTGGAAACAGTTGAACCTCTCTCTCCCCGGGAAAGTGGAGGCAATTAAAATGATGATTGTGCCGAGGGTGTTTTACATACTATCCCACCTTCTAATCGAGATCCCCAAGAAATGGTTTCAATTACTGGACAATTTAATATGGGCTTTCATGTGGAACAATAAAACCCCGAGGTATAGTAGAGTCAAATTCCGAGCTCCGTGGAACAAGGGTGGGTGGTGCCTTCCGCACTTTCAGCACTATGCATATGCATTCTCAGCCGCAGCCACATGCAGACTGCTTCGGAGAAATACTTCTGACTTACCATCATGGGAAGCAATAGAGAGGATGGCCCTGCATGGGACCCATCTGGTTGGATACATGGGTAATCCCCTTCCCTCTAATTTTCATTTTTGGTTCACAATAAAAGCAGCTCACAAGGCCTGACAACAAGTAGGGGCCATAAGTAACTCCTGTTTGAACCTGGGAAAACGCCTCCCTTTATGGAATAACCCTGGCTGGATCATTGACCATAACCCCTTTTCTGGGAGAGCTGGAAGGGGAAGCAGATCAACATTCTACAAGATATACTAATGGGGGATGGCCATACTATAGATAGTTTTACTTTTCTGAAAGAGAAGTATAACGAAGGTCCTAGTGATTTTTGGAGATATCTTCAAATGAGACATGTTTATTCAACCTGGTTGAAAAGAGGGTGCACGTGCACGATATGCCAATGTAATGGCAATGCCAAGCAAAACAAACTGCCTTTAGATGGCTGGCTACAATTGCAGAAAGGCCTGACAGGCCGTATTTATAGGTACATGAGGGGTGCCTTATCAAATCCATCCCTACCTGCCAAAGCAAGATGGCAGTGTATGTTGAACCTTCCCTTTAGTGAAGATGCCTGGCGAAGTGGCTGGTTAATAGCAAAAAAAAGCCTGTGGGGACCTCAGAAGTTTCTTTATCCAAAATAAGATAAGACACCTCTGGTACTGTACTCCAGTAGTACTAAAGAAAATGAATTTACTTATGAACGATAGGTGCTGGAGATATAATGTGACTGGAGCAGACTTACTTCATATATTGTGGCAATGTGACCCCATTCGTCCTTTCTGGTAGGAAATACTTACATGTTGTTCCCATGTACTGGGACAAAAGGTCCCTACCTCCCTTAGTTTTTGTATAATGGGGCTCCTGCCCACTGAACTCAGACCATCAAGCCCCCTTTTGTCATGGCTTATACAAGCCTCAGTGAAAGCCAAACGGTTACTTTTATGTAGATGGAGGACTAGAGATGTACCTCCTCTCATGGCTTGGTTAGTAGCCATGGCTAATTTGGCTAGTTTTTCCAAGCTGACTCATTTGGCTGCAGCATCTCTGCGAGCCTTTTCGGATAAATGGGATCTATATATGCAGTACCTTCAGTATATACCCTCTCACTCCGTAAACCCTTTGGGTAAAGATATGTTAAAGCCACCTTGAGTGGTCCAAGTATTATTTCTTCCCACCCTCTGTGGATAATAGGAGGCAGTATGGCGCAGTGGTTTAAGGCTTTGAGCTGCAAATCTGGAGACCTGGGTTTGAATCCCACAGTCCCCACTTGCATACTATGTGACCCTGAGCAAGTCACTTAACTTCCTCGTGCTCCCAGGTTGCACCTTCAAACAAGCTTTCAGCTTAGTGTGTCTCACCTGGTAAAATAATTGGTAAAAAAAGAAAAAAATAGGTACGGAGTATGAGTCCCCCCTCTAGTACCCCACCCTGTAAGTAACAACCCAGTCCCATGTCATGTCCGTGATTTCTTCCACTCCCTTCTAGGTATTGTGAAAGAACTGTGAATACCTTATTATGTTACAGTATGTAAAGTCTGAATGAAATGTAACACTCATATATGCACTGTGATATAACACAATAAAAAATCTAACTGCAAAAAGAGAGGGAATGGGAAAAAGACAGAAGTTGGTGCTGTGGCAGCCCCAGAAATCTGTACTGACATGAACACAGCCAGGGTTTAGAAATCCTGATATGGGGCCCCAATATCTGTTGGCACCTCAGAGCCAGCCTTGAGATGTGCAGTTTTTTTATGATCAACTGGCAGTATAGCCTAGAGGTTAAAGCAACCCTGAAGATGGATTGTTTTTTTTTTTTTGTTTTTTTTAGTTATTTAACATCTTTATTAAATTTACCAAAAAGAGTTCCAGGTAAGAACATGAATGAGAGTGCGGGATAAGATGATACATAACAGACAGATGTTAACTCACCCATTTGCCCAAGAAAACACAAACCCACCCCCTCCACCCACCTCCCTTAAGGCTACACATAAAGACATAACCTAAGGAGCTGGCCCTGGGATATTCCGAGAGCCAGGCATCCAAGTCATGAGGAACATTTCAAAAGGTCCCCAGAGCGCTGTATATGCTTTAAGTCTGTTCTGCATAGAAGCGATATGTTTTTCCAACTGCACTGCCAAAGTACACTCACGATACCACTCCAACAGGGAGGGAGCTTTATCACTGGTCCAATGTCTCAAAATCACTAATTTAGCTCTGACGAGATAAGAGACATGTGAACCTTGATGCACCAGGAGTGCCAATAGGAAAAGACTAATCAAACGAGACTTCTGGGGTAAATAAATCTGTTAAGCCAAGGATAGGGTCTAGCGATTATTGATAGAGCACCAAAAGTCCTGGATTGAGGACAAGACCAAACCATATGATATAAAGTACCAACCTCCTTCCTACACCTCATACAAAGAGGCGTATCCTTTGCACCATATCTGCACAATCGTGATTGAGATAAATATAAATGGTGCAATAAGTTATACTGAACCATTCTCAACCGATCTTGCTTTACATATTTATACAATGTGAGCCACAGCTTCCTCCAGAGATCAGGTGCCTCAGATATACCCAGTTCCTTAGTCCAATAGAAACAGACCCCTGGAGAGAGCCTGTGGTCCCATTCCTGAAGGATTTTATATACCTTAGAGACAGAGTTAGGTTGAGAGGCTATGGTGAAAAGCCTGTCAACATCTTGGTCCCCAAAATCCATTAGAGTCCGCTGAGAGAAAGTGGAAGCCAGGGCCCTACTAAGCTGCAACCACTTGAAGAAATCCTGATCCACAACCCCAGCAGTATTGACCAACTGGTCAAAAGGCAGAGGACCCCTATTCACCCAGAAATCCGAGATTCTTAGGTGACTTACCGGAGGCCAAAAGGTAACAGGCAGGGCCTCTCCCCCCACCCTAATAAAGGGATTCTCAAAAATGGGTTGGTTGATGGATAGGTACCACTTAACAGCTAAATAATTTTGCAACTGTAAAAAGGCCTTTAACGACCACCCCATTGGGTTATTTTTCAGTGATTTGGGTATATCCGCTGGGAAGCATATAACAGAGCCCATAGAGGCAGCTCAGCTTCCTCACCAGCGTCCGCTCGATGTCAACCCATAGAGCAAGTAAGCCGGCTGGACCCACCTTGCACTCCAGAAGGCCAACTTGCTCACATGCTGCGCCACATAGTATAAGAAGAAGAAGATGGTCTTGAGAGCTAGTCCTCCTTAAACTTGAGGCGGTTAACTTAATATAGGACCTCTGGCCCTCTTCCCTTCCAAATAAAAACATTAAACAGTTTCTGTAAATGGGTAAACCAAGCCCTTGGAGACACTCTAAGCATACCAAAGGGTACAATAATCTAGGCAAAATATTCATTTAACAACATTCAACCTGCCCAAAAATGATAAAGTAAGCAGTTTCCACCTATCCAAATCCATAGAAATAGTCTTAACCAGAGTGCCAAGGTTATTTTTAATCATGCCATTCAATCCGGAACTAATTTTTATGCCGAGATATGTAAGAGACTGCATCTCCCAACCTAAACCAAATGATAATAAATCCGATTTCCTGACGTTTGTATTTAAGGGGAGAATCTTCGTCTTCGCACGATTTAACTTGTAGTAGGATATTTTAGAAAAGACATCTATTTCCTCCAAGATGGCTGGAACCGAGGATTCCGGGTCCTGAACATGCAATAATATATCATCAGCATACACCGAATACGCATATCTGGCATCCCCCACCTGTATACCTTTGATCAAACGATTACTAGCCAACCTATGTAGTAAAGGCTCCAAATATAGGTTGAATAGTAACGGGGATAAAGGACAACCTTGTCTCATGCCACGCTCTAGTCTAATGGCCGGTGACATAATCCCGTTACATTTAACCCTGGCCGAAGGAAAAGAGTACAGGATTTGGACCCATCTCAGAAAAACATCGGGTAGACCAAAAGCAGAAAGGGTGGCAAAGAGGTAGTCCCAGCAAACCCTATCAAATGCCTTTTTGGCGTCTAAAGAAATAAGTATAGCTGGAAACTCAGCCTCCTTAACCACCGTAATTAAGTGCAATAATTTCCTCATGTGATCTTGGGGCGACCTCCCCCTCATAAAACCGACTTGCTCCCTACTAACCAGCCTGTCCATAACCTTGGACAGCCTAGTAGCCAGGATTTTTGCTAAGATTTTGATATCAGTGTTCAGGAGAGAGATAGGCAGATAACTATCCATACTGAGAGGGTCCTTCCCCTGTTTTAAGATTAAGGAAATCGAGGCTTCCAGAAAAGCAGAGTCCGAAATTCCATTGTCAAACCAGAACTGAAAGACTTCCTCGAGAATTGGGAATATCAGGGAACCACAAGCTCTGTAAAAATTGCAAGGGAACCCATCCGGACCAGGGGATTTATCAAGCGGCATTTGTTGAACAACTTGCTGAATATCTAAAACTATAATAGACGCAAGATACCGCATCAGCCTGCGATATTTTGGCAACTCCACGGACCCAGGAATAGCTCAATGTCCTCGGTCACGGCTTACACTCCAAATCCACCGTGTATAACTGGAAAATAAGAACCAAAAGGCATTAGCCATTTCCCTGGGTCCGTACAAGTTTCTCCCCCTTGATCCCTACGTATTCCGGGGATAAAATGGGAGGAGTCTAATTGACGGATACGAGTAGCAAGCAATTTCCCAGCTCTGTCCCCTGTATCAAGGTAAAGCAACTTGGACCTCAAAAGGGCCAACTCCACTTTCTGAGACATTAAACTCACATATTGGGCCTGCAACTGGTGCAGCCTAGCCCAATCCGCCATTGTCGAGGCACGAGACAAGTTATTTTCTTCCACCCTAATCGAATCCAGCAGGGAATCCAATTGTGCCTGTTGCTTGCGCTTTCTCTTAGAGGCCAACTTAATCAGCTCTCCCCTCAGGGAGCACTTCAATGCAGCCCAAAGTAAATCCTTGCAATCCACAGAATTACGATTGTTGTTTAGGAAATCTTTAATAAAGTCCAGAATGTGCATCAGCAAGGATTCATCCTTCAACATCTCCACTGTGGAGACCGCCTCGGCCCCAAGGAGAACCTATATTCCAGACTGACTGGTGCATGATCTGATATAACTCTGGTAAATATCTCAGCTCGAATAACCCCAGATATAGCAAGCGAACTGAGCAAAATATAATCTATTCGAGAATATGATTTGTGAACAGCAGAGAAAAAGGTATATTGACGAGACGTGGGACTAAGTACTCTCCAAACATTGACCAGGGCGGCCTTACTAATAAGCTCCTTCAACGCCCTCTGAGCTGGTGTTAAACCTCGCCTCACTTTACATGATCTATCCATATCATTCTGCAGCATGAGATTCCAATCCCCACCCAAAACAGTAAACTTGTCGGGATTAGATACTACTATATTGGGTAACCTTGTGAAAAAACCTGGGGAATCGTAATTTGGACCGTATACTGAGCCCAGTACTATCGGGGAGGGACTCTAGCAGACTATGGGTAATAATGTATCGACCCTCCGGGTCCCAAATCTCTTCAACCAATTTGAAGGGAATATTCCTAGCTATAAGAATAACCACCCCACCCTGTTTGAAGACACCCGGTGCCAAAAACTTGTCCCACCATGCCCTTCTAAAATAATGAATATCACACCTCTTCAAGTGTGTCTCTTGTAGAAAGGCAATTTGTGCTCCTAAATAACGGAGGTGCTTTAAAATAATCTGTCTCTTGACCCTATCCTTGGCTCCTTTAACATTCCAACTAATAAATTTATAAACAGTACTCATACTGACCAACTCTCGAACCCCTCAAATATATAGAAAAAAAAAGGGAAAAAAAGAAAAAACAGCAATATATAAAAATATGTCAAGCTCCAGAGATAAGAGAACCATAATAAGTATAATCGGTGTGTAGCCCTGAAACCCCACCCTCCCACATAGAAATCCAACCCAACTGACTCGTTCTGACCCACAGCCCCTCTACCCTCCAACCTCGGGACTTCCCCATATAGAGCCCCCCAACCCCGAACCATACACTTACCCCAGTTCCAAAGAAACTGCTCCCCTAAATATTAACACCACGTGATTCACTACTAGGGAACCCAAACAAACCAACTCCAACCCCCCGGAGCCCCCCTCCACACAACCCCTACTAAACTTTAATCGTAACTATGAAGATGTTCGCATTAACAACATTAGCTTAGCCCATACAATGTAGAAACCAATAAGAGCCAACCACCCATTACCCTCCCATGACGGTATACATATGTCAAAACTTAAATAAATAACTCTCTAAGGAGTCAGTAGATCAAAAAAAAAAAAAAAAAGGGGGAGGGGAGTCCATCCACAAAGGACAAGCAGGCGTATACTCAGTGATGATATGAGTTCAGATCACGACACCGGAAAACAGTTAAACAAGTACATGACCGGGGTGTATGCAAATGTCAAAAGGCCGACGACCAATCCTGGCAAAGTCCATCCAGATGGAGGTTGTATGAGACTGCATCACCAACTTTAGGGAAAATCATATGCGGTCAGCCCATAGCTTAACGAAACACTTCAAAGTCATCAACAGGGTGCACACTTCCACCGTGTCACCAAACACCTCCAGGCCAGTGAATCATAACTGCCCCCCATTACGGCCCACTGTTCCTGCCCAAAAGGTGGGACATCCATTTAGGTCTTCCACTCCGAACAGCTGTATCACAACTCGCTGAACTCTTGCAGTGCAGTCCTTCCCACACATAATCATTTAAATAAATCAGGAAAGACAGTCTTCAACTCCTGAGCAGCTTGTGTGGGAGATTCAAATGATAACCATTTATCCTCATGTTTCACCATCAGTAGGGTGGGATATTTGACCCTGAAGGGCTTAGAGGCTGCCACTAGCTTAGAGACATATGGGTGCAGCTCCTGTCTTCGGACCCTTACAGAGTGAGGCAGGTCTTGTGCTATACAAATCTTCTTGCCCTCCCAACTCAGCTCTTTCACTTCTCTCACTTTGAGAAAGATGTGCTGCTTGTCTAAATAATTCAAAAATTTTAATAAAATGGGTCTGGGAGATTGGCCCTGGGTGGGGGGCGGACGTAGTGCCCGATGGGCTCTCTCAATGATGTATTCCCCCCCCACGGCAGAGTGCCGGCTATTTTAGTGCAGAACTTCTGGAAGAATGGGATGATGGCACCACCTTCCTCTTTTTCTGGCAGACCAATGACTACTAAATTGTTTACGTCTGATAGGCCCTCCAGATCCTCCAGTTTGTCCTCCAACTTTAACTCTAGCTTTAAATTTAACATCTCACTCTCGCTCCTTTCTTGCTTTCTTTCTATAGAGATCAGATTAACCTCCGCATCTCCAACCCTCTGGGTTAAAACTTCTACCACCCCTTTGATGTCCTGTAGGTCCTCAGATATAGAAGAGATGGCTGATTGCAAGGGTTGCATGATTTCTAGGAACCTAGCTTCCGACAAGGCAGTGTCTGAAGCAGTCGACTGAGGAGCGCTAGCCGCCTGCTGTTTGGCCCGCTTTGCGGCCTTCTCTTTATCGGGTGACCGCGGAGGCGAATGCCTTGGGGGGGCCTTCTTTATAAATACCTCCATCCGATCGATGAAAAAACAAAATCGGAGGTTGGACCACGTAGAGCAGGCACAATAAAAAAAATTTAGCCCTGAAAATCATTAGATAGGAGCTGAAATAAAGCGGAGCTCCGAGGAGAAGCTGTCTCCGCTTAGGCTGCCATCACGTGACCCCCAGATGGATTGTTTTTACTGACAGTTTGAGATGTAAAGGTGATAACTCATTAGTTTCAATGCACTTACCAAACAAGTATTATAAATGTAGAAAGTGTTGTAATAACACCTTAAACACACTTAATAAAACAGATGATTTACTATTTAACCTGTTGGATTATCTGCTGTCAAAGCAGGGCCACGTCCCTTGGTGACATAATTTCCTGTCAGGAGCCTAAAACACATGACTGCCCCAGTCCTTAATTACAGGCTGATTTACATATGAATAACTCTAGACTGCAAACAGACCCTGAAGCTGCCGTTGGCCGTCGGAATCGTGGACCGCAATTCATGTCAGTTGCAATTAGTTGCAATTGCCTTGAATTGCAGTCATAATTCTGTGCAGTTGCAATTATCAAAAGTTGACGAATCAGTGACTGCTGGCCTTAGATATGTCCTGCCCACAAAGTCATTTCTGATACTTTACTCCACTTTTTTTTTTTATTTATAAAATTATTTATAGTTGCAACTTTCACTTAAACTCTAACGGAGAAACTCAACCACCAATCAAATGTGTCCCTGGCTCATCCGTTCAAAACCCATCCAATGAGTTAGAGAGGGAGGAGGAGCCAGGAGGAATGTGCGCTCTCAGTGCATGATGAATCCAGCGCGGCTCTTTCATGTGAGCAGAAGGAGAGCAGAATTTTTGCGGCATCGAAGAAAAGTAGCGTGCAGTGTAGTGGCGCTGAGCAGCTGACATGCTCTACTTGGAGGAAAAAGAAACATGGACTGTCAGTCGGGGAGAGAATTAGAGATAAGGGGAGGAAAGGAGCCTTGAAGGGACTGAGTTGCCCAAGTGAGCTGAGGAGTAAGGAGCGAGGAGGGTGGAGGAAAGAAAGAAAGGCTGCTGGGAGGCTCAGGGCAGGGTGGGGGTTGGACTTAAGGAGGGGAACTAGTAGCTACTACTAGCACTGTGGAAGACTGTCTAGACTGGTACTGGGTGAGTGGGTGGGCTGGAGCTCCATTGACTGGGCAAGCCGAGGAGTCGGGTCAGGGGAAAGACCTTGGTGAAGGTCTGCTTGTCCGTGGCATGCCGGGACCAAGCAGCAGTAGACAGTACTACTACTGCAGCACACTGGAGTGAGTCTGGACTGAAGCTGTGAGGGAGGAGGGAAAAAGTGCTTCAGTCGAGTCGGTGTCAAGGAGTAGACAGACCGACCATCCGGTCATCACCGTCCATGACCAGCCTAGTAGTAAGTGTGAGTGAGGCCTGGGCTAGTAAAAAAAGACTAGTAGTAGTAGTAGTGCTGGGCCACTGGAGGCTGTGGGAGTAAAACATGAACCGCGTGTGGCAGGCAGCAGCAGGCCTGAGCAGCCTGCAAAAAAAGGCAGTTGGGGCAGCGTGAGAGCACTGTAGCACCACTGGAGTGGAGGACTAGTGTGCTGGGGCCTGAGGGCAGCAGAAAACTGAGCACAGATTATAGGAGGAGGAAGAAAGGAATGGAAGGGGACTCAGCAGAGTCCAGGACCACGCCAGCCTGCAGGACTACTTAGGGAGGAGTAGTGTGGATGTGGAACCCAGACCCACCAGGATGAACTGGAAACTCAGAGCAGAGAGCCTGCCATCAGTTGCTTGCCAGCCAACACACAGGAGGTGAGGGTGAGTTGTTGCTGTCAGTCTTCTCATTCTCCTACTCAAACAGTTTAGTTTTCTACTGTCATCAATCAGTCAGTAGTGCCCTCTGTTTCTGTCATCTGTTCCCTACTTCCCTTCCCTTCCCTCCCCTTCCCTCCTAGGTCTTGGACCCTGTTAGTGGTACAGTATATTTAAGCAATATACCCCAAGAGGGTGTGGGTGATGCCAGGATTTACCCACGGCTGGTGTGTTCGGTCCAGAGGATGAGCCGAGGGACCAGCAACATTCCAGCCGTGGGTAGTTCCTGGCATCACCCACACCGTGAAGAGGGATATTACTATTATACAATTGGGAATGTTGTAGAGAAATGTTTTTTATTTGAAAAGGTTTTTTTTTGAGACATCATGGAATGCTTCTTGAAGAAGTGGGGGAGCAGTGCTTGGCTGACTGGTATATGCTCGGAGATCACGCAGGCATACAGTGTGCATTTGAGAAAGAGTAATGTGCTTGGGGTCAGCCCATGCTCCAGTTATCTCAGTGGTGCAGCTGGTTAGCACAATCAGAATGGCATTTCAGGCAGCCTGGGTTCAAGTCTCAGATGAGGCATTTACATCTTTCTCACCTCTGTTTGTATGTGTTCCACAAATATGCACACCGCACTCTTGTGTGATTGTTACAAGTAAATATTTGTGCAGCCATTGGGTTGTGCATTTGAGAAAGAGTAATGTGCTCGAGGATGTCCTAGGTTCCAGTTGCCTCAGTGGTGCAGCTGATTAGCGCAATCAGAATTGTATTCTGGGCAGCCTGGGTTTAAGTCCCAGCTGAGGCACTTACTTCTTTCTCACCCCTGTTTGTATGTGTTCTATTATATGCACACCACACTCCTGTGTGAGTGTCACAAGTAAATATTTGTATTGCCATTGGGTTGTGCATTTAAGAAAGAGTAATGTGCTTGGGAACAGTTCAGGTTCCAGTTGTCTCATCTAGGTGACCTGGGTTCAAGTCTCAGCTGAGGCACTTCTTTCTCATCTCTGTTTGTGTGTGTTCCATAAATAAGCACTCCACACTCCTGTGTGATTGTTACAAGTAAATATTCATGTTGCCATTCGGTTGTGCATTTTAGAAAGAGTAATGTGCTTGGGGATAGCCCAGGTTCCAGTTGTCTCAGTGAGGCAGCTGGTTAATGCAATCAAAATGGTATTCCAGATGGCCTGGGTTCAAGTCCCAGCTGAGCCACTTACTTCTTTCTCACCTCTGTTTGTATGTATTCCATAAATAAGCACACTGCACTCCTGTGTGATTGTTACAAGCCATACCATTAACTTTGTAACCCCCTTGTTACCCGGAGTTACTAGAATCCCTGTAAGACCTAATGGTAGGCAGGGAAGGCAGCTTGTGAAACTCCAGTTAAATGGAGTTCACACTGTCTCACTCTGTTCTCAGTCTCAGCTGAGACTGAGGGATGTCATCACCATAGAACTGTTGCAGCTGCATGAGCCACAATGGAATCTGCAGCAGGGAGTTGGTGTAGAATGTTGGGAGGTTTGAACAGTAGTCTGTAGTCAGTTGGAGTTTGGAGCTTGTTGTGAGAGGAGCACAGCAGCTCTGTGTTAGACTCTTGGAGCCTCAGCCCTGCCACACGGCTACATTCAGGGAAAAGGTGTGTGTTTCCACCTAAAGAGAGACACAGTGAGCAATTTTAAAGTGGTGGAGACCACTGAATCGGGTCTCAGTGCCCCATCACTGCACACTAAAGTACTAATGAGGAACTCTGATGAGCCCCTCCTCCTCTTCTTGTCTTCTCTTCTATCTTCTCCAGGAACACCTGCAAGAAAAAGAAAGACAACACACACTCCTAATCTGCATACACAGTCTACCTAAACCCCTACCATGAAAACACTGGAGAATCCCAAAAAGATTTTATTTTTAGAAAAGGTAGAAAAACAGTATATACATTAGAAAACAGTAGTAGTAATTTCATGTCAACCCCGGCTCAACCGCTAAAAAATGGTCACTGTCATTATCATTACTGTTCCCCCCAGCTCCATCTGATTCAGGCCCTGATGCATTGGTGTAAGTATCTTGTGGAGGTCTGTGTCCCTTTAAAATGGAGCATGGGTTGTTCAATAGTTCTCCTGCTCCAGTGAAAATTTCTACCATGCTCATAATTGAGCCTATCATGCTTAGATTTTCTTGTCTTCGTTTTTCTGATCCATTCATCATAAACCTGCATTGTATGTGTACGTTCTTGCCTGTAACAATTATACTCAATGTGTGGCAAAGTTAAGTACCTCACTCTCTCTCATTAATAATTTCTCTTTCACTTCCCTCTTTGTCTCCGCAGCATCTTTAAGTATAAATTGAATAAGCCCTGCTGAGGATTCCAGGAGGTGTATGTGCCCTCCCTTGAGAAATCTCCCACGTTCAACTACAAAAGTGGGTTGTTTCACCAAACGAAGTCCCAGAGGCACTCCATTCCTGCTAAATATGACCAAACTGATACGTTGCCAGTACAGTCTCCTGGCTTTTAGAGCATTTCTTTCTAACAATACAAAAACCTCTTTGATGTTTAATGGCACCTGATTCTCTAGTGTATCATTATTGATATCCCCTACTTGTTACTTAACATTGAAAACGGGATAATTATCTCCTGTTTTATAAAAGAGATTCAACAAAAGTACTCTGTACTCTGCTAGAAACAGAACTGTTAGCAGGAAAAAGCGGTCGGGGTGCTACTCCCAGAACTAACTCCTATGGAATCGTCAGTTGCCATGTTGCTCATAGCAAGTAACAGTTCTAAGCCGAGTCAAGCCAGAAATAGAGCTAAAATGCAAGCAGGAAGGAGTGGCAGCTCAGGTCCTTGCTCGGAGCTTAGTATAGAAGGAAATACCAGCAAAAACAAAAAACTCAGCTGCCCAACCCAGCTGGAGTGATATCCAAGACCTCGGAAAGGCTTAACTGCTTTATTAGTGGAGCATAAAAGCTGTGAGTATCCACCCTGTCAATGTTTCATGTCGCAGTGATGGTTTTTCAAGATGTCGGCACTTCACAAAGCTGTCTTATTTATACCATAGTACTGTTTTTAAAGAGGACAATCTATACATTAGTTTATTTATGCTTCTAGTATTGCTGAGTATTTATATTGATCAAAGAAATGTTACTATTCTTACATCTTAAGTTATTATGATTGTTCTTACCTGTCTAGTAGTTTATCCCTTCCCTTCCCCCTTTTTCTCCCCTTTCTCCCCTTTCTCCTTCTCGATTTTGTTGTGCTGGTGTTCTTGCTCTTCCTCCCACCCCATCTCTTCTTTATCCTCTTGGTTCCTTGTTTGTTTATTTGTCTTTTGGCAGTTAGCACTGTTAGCAGGTTTGCACAAAACTGGCACTTCACTATTTATTTCCATCATTTTTATTGCACAATATTTATCTGGCACTAGCACTTTAACATAGTGTGACCACATGTTTTTAAATATGGTATAAATTCAGAATACACATAAGGAGCCAGAAGAACTGTGGGTCACCCTGGAAACAGGAAATGGGACAGCCATAAGAACTGGGGTTGTCTACAGGCCCCCAGACCAGAGGGAGGACATAGACACATTACTGTTAGAAGATATACAAAACATGACAGCTAAAGGGGAGGTTCTGATAATGGGAGACTTCAACATGCCAGATACAGATTGGTCAATACCAGCAGGAACATCTGCCAGAACTAGACTCATAGTGGATTCCTGCAGGGGAGGGCCTCAAACAACTGGTACAGCAACCCACAAGAGACAGGGCTATCCTAGATCTAGTACTGACTAACAAAGAAGGATCACAGATTCCAGGTAGAAGGTCACCTGGGGGCCAGTGACCATCACATGGTATGGTTCAATTGGCTACTACATCTAAATCATCCCATTCCAAAGCAAAAATATGGGACTTCAGAGGAGCTGACTTTGATAAGATGGCCAACAGAGTTAAGCTAGCCTGGCAAAAAGAAACACAGGTGAGGAGGTACAGGCAAAGTGGCAAGCATTAAGGATACAATACTTGAAGCAACATCCCATTGTGTTAGACAGAAAAGGAAGTGCAAAAGAAGAAGGAAACCACTTTGGTTCTCAAATACAGTAGCAGAAAAGGTCAGAGCCAAAGGCTGGCCTTCAGAAAATATAAGGAACACAGCGGATGAAGATAGGGAGGCATACCAAACTGCCCTAAGGGAAGCAGGTAAGGCAGTAAGGCAGGCAAAGTCCCAAACTGAGGAAACACTAGCTACGAACAGTAAAGAAGGTGACAAGACTTTCTATAGATACATTAGTGAAAGGAGAAAGTCCAGAGGGGTATTGCTAAGCTTAATGGAGAAAAGGGAGCATGTGAGGAGGAGGACCCTGTAAAGGCATCTATCCTAAATAGATACTTTTGCTCAGTATTTACTGAAGAGAAGGTAGGGCAGGGCCCACAGCTCAGCATCATGGACACAGGGAGGAGGTGAGCACTACCCTTCACAAAAGAAAGGGTCCTACAAGAGCTTGCTAAGCTCCAGGGTGGATAAGGCAATGGGACCTGATGGCATACATCCCAGGGTACTTAAGGAGCTAAAGGAGGAACTAGCAGAGCCATTAGCAGAATTGTTTAGTGAGTCTCTGAGCACAGGAGAGGTCCCAGAAGACTGGAGAAGGGCTCATGTGATCCCACTCCACAAGAGTGGTAGCAGGGAGGAGGCGGGGAACTACAGACCGGTCAGTCTTACCTCAGTAGTGGGCAAGATTATGGAGGCACCTTAAGGAAAGGATAGTGCAACACCTGGAATCCATAGGGGCACAGGATCCAAGACAGCATGGGTTTACAAAAGGAAGGTCCTGTCAAACTAATCTCTAGATTTCTTTGACTGGGTAACCAGAGTGGTGGACCAAGGGGGAGCAGTTGATGTCGCCTACCTTGACTTCAGCAAAGCTTTTGACACTGTTCCACATAGAAGATTGATAAATAAGCTAGGTAGGCTCGGGGTGGGTCAGAAGTTGGTCAACTGGGTGGCAAACTGGTTGACTGGCAGAAAACAGAGAGTGGTGGTAAATGGTATACAGTCAGAAGAGATGCAAGTCACAAGTGGGGTACCTCAGGGATCAGTCCTGGGGCCAGTCCTATTCAACATCTTCATTAGTGACCTCAAGAGATGGACTAGAGGGTAAGGCTTTGTCTGTTTGCAGATGACACCAAGATCTGCAACAGAGTAGATGATCCAGATGGGGTGGGCAGAATGAGAAGAGATCTGGATAAACTAGCAGAATGGTCAGAAGAGTGGCAACTGGGATTTAATGCAAAGAAGTGCAAAATCATGCACATAGGGAAGAAAACCCTGAAGCCACTTATAGGCTGGGAGGGAGTTGCTAGCAGTCACAAAGGAAGAAAAGACTTGGGCATCATCATCACTGATGACCTAAAATCATCCAAGCAGACCTCTAAAGCAGTAGGTAAGGCTAGGGGTGTTAGGGTGTATTAGTAGGGTATCACAAGTCGTGGAGGGAGGTAATAATCCCTCTGTACAAGACATTGGTTAGGCCCCATCTGGAGTACTGCGTGCAGTATTGGAGGCCACACCTTCACAAGGACATTAACCAAATTGGAGGCAGTCCAGAGAGGGCAACTAAAATGGTGCAGGGACTGCATCAGAAGACATATGAGGACAGATTAACGGAGCTCAATATGTATACCCTTGAGCAAAGGAGGGAGAGAGGATATGATCGAGACATTTAAACACCTTAAGGGCATAAACAAGGTGAAAGAGTCTAACATGTTTAAATATAAGAAAAATAGCAGGACAAGAGGACACAGCATGAGATTAGAGGGAGGCCGATTAAGGGGAATGTGAGGAAATTCTTTTTCACAGAAAGGGTGGTAGATGCATGGAATGGCTTACCACAAGAAGTGGTGGCTATGAATACAGTGCAGGGCTTCAAACAGGCATGGGATAGGCATAAGGGAGCAATACAAATGACTATGAATAGATAGGTCACTGACAGAGCAAAGGCCGATGGCACATTTATAAGGTAGAAAAAGAAATGGGCAGACTGGATGGGCCTTGCGGTCCTTATCTGCCGTCAACTTCTATGTTTCTATGTTTCTATGTTTCTAAATAGGATGGCTTTGTGAAGTGCTGACATCTTGAAAAAGTGTCGCTGCACCGTGAAATGTTGACAGGGTGGTGGTGCTACTCACACCTTTTATTTTCTGCTAATAAACTGGTAAACCCTTTCCAAGGTGTAATCTTACCTTGTAGTCTCATGATGTGTAATCTTACTTTGTAGTCTCATGATGTGTGACCTGTTCTTAATTATGTACCATGTTGTCCCAAGTGTGTAAGTATGTAATTTCCTGTACTCTCCCGGGTCGTACCTGAAAATAGGCAAATTGCTTGTCTAGTGTACTTACCTGGTTAACAAAAGCTAAATAAATAAATACGGTCTTTCATAATGCTTCAGTTGGATCAGGCAGGCAAATTTTTTGGTTTTGTTGGGTTGGGTTGAGTTGGACTGGATTGGACTGAGTTGGACTGAGCAGAGTTAAGTTGGATTGGACTGAGTTAGAAACATAGAATTTGTTGGCAAAAAATGACTGCATGGCCCACCAATCTGCCCAAATCTTCCTTGCCTAACTGGTCTCCAGTGACCCTCTCTTCTCCCCGTATATTTTCTGATACATACCCCATGTCTACCCCACGCATGTTTGAAGCCCCACTCCCCACTATATTTGCCTCCACCACGTCTGCTGGCAGTCTGTTCCAAGAATCTATAGACAACTACATAGAAACATAAAGATTGTCAGCAGATAAAGACCGCCAGGCTCATCCAGTCTGCCCAAATTTCCTACTTTAATTGGTTGCTGATGCCCCTCTCTGGTCATCGGCTTCAGCCTCTTCTGTCCACCTCTAGGGTTCCCTTATGCTTAGCCCATGCATGTTTAAATCCCCCCACTGTGGGTGCTCCTACTGCCTCCTGGGGTAGGTTAGTCCATGCATCCACCACCCTGTCTATGAAAAATAACCTCCTCACATTTTCCCTTAACCTGTCCCCTTCCAATCTCATATCATATCCTATCCCCTTGTTTTTGTTCCTCTCCTATACTGAAAGGTGCCTCCCGCTTACACCTTGTTTGTGCCCTTAAGATACTTGAATGTTTCTATCATATCCTTCCGTTCCCGCCTTTCTTCCTGTGTATACATATTGAGGTCTTTTGATCTGTCCCATATGTCTTCTGGTATAATCCCTGCACCATCTTTGTCGTCCTTCTGTGGACCACCTCCACCCTGTCTTGTCCTTCTGAAGATGTGGTCTCCAGAACTGTACACATAATTCCAGATGAGGCCTCACCAGTGTTTTGTATAATGGTATCACCACTTCCCTTCTTGACTAGTGATACCCCTTCCTATGCATCCCAACATGCCTGGCTTTCCCTACAGCCTTTGTACTCTACTTGTTTATTTTTTGGTTGTCTGAGATAATAATCCCCAAATCCCTTTCTCCCCTGGTGACCGTTGGTAACTCCCCCCCATCCTGTAGTTCTCCTCAGGGTTTCTGTGGCCCAGGTGCATGATTTTACATTTTTTTGCATTGAACCTCAGTTGCCACTCTTCAGACCATTTTTCCAGTTTTCCTAGGTCACCTCTCATTCTCTCCACACCTTCTGGAGTGTCTGCTCTGTTGCAGATCTTGGTGTTTTCACTTTCAGTGAAAAAATATTTCCAGGGACACTGGTTTACTGTGATTGAGAAAAGGCAAATTCCGTTTCACAGACTTAGAAAACCGTTACTGACACCGGTGTTAGCAATGCCAAAATCATTTTTTACCAGTGTTTTGTGTTGTGGCATATATTTTACCATTTTTGTACTCCACTGGCATGCATTTTGGCTATTTTGACAACTACTATTGTAGATCAGCCCTTGTACCTAATAAAAGTACTTGTAATATGGCATATGGATGAACTCAGTCTTTACCTCTATTTGGTTTATCTCCTATATGTACTGTATACAGTCCTTCCACCATTATCCACCCTGTTGACCCCAATAATTCACATACACATTTTGAGCATGTATATCATGTGTATTTGTCAGTTTGTCATCCGAATTCTGTAGCGCCCCCTCCCACCCAGATCATGTTGAATCCATCCTTCTTTCAACGTGCAGGCCTTGCCCTTTACCCGTCACCATCCAATTCATTGATTAAAGAATATATACTGAAGACACTGAAATGATGAACTTCAAAACTGTAAGAAAAAGTAGTGTTTTAATATAAATGTGCAAAAAGATTAACATGTGCAAAGGTGTTCAACTAATCAGTGATCTTCAACTAAATGAGAAACTAAATACATTAAAATAGTGTTCAGAAACAGGGCAATTCATCAGCTAAACTAAAACCTATAAATAAAATAAGTGTGCAAATGTGTTGTATCCAGACTGCTGGAAATTACATAAAAGTACAAATGAGCTGCTGTCAAAACCTATGTGAATATACACATATACAAAAGTAGCGTAGAATACAAAACACTGCACAAAAAATCATAAAACACAATTAAAGTCTGTATAAATTTGTATAAATAAGCAACACGTGGAAATAAAATAAAGAAGTGTGCTGCAGAGGCGTAGCCTGCTTAAAGCATTAGCAACCTGGGATTAGACAGAATAGGGAAAATCATGTAGAGGGAGTTGGGTGGGAGCGTAGGTTGGTGCTACACCTGGGTACCAATCATCTGCCAAACCAGTTGGTTGAGAATGAAGAATGCCTGCAGATTTGGGGGCAGAGGGATAACACACAGCCTCCCTCACCATTTTAAAAGTCCTCCCCGTGTGAGGCAGGAATGGATGCAGGATTGGATAAGGACTGCTGAAATAATAGCTTGCTTAAGGGTTGGAGTGGCATGAGGTACTTTTTAATATGGGACTGGGTGGGACTTCTGGCACCGAAGACTCTACACAGACCTCAATATAGTTGTCCTAACCTCAATAGTAGGGAAGCAGATTACTGATCAAAGAGGACCTTAGACTACCTAGGACCTCAGATTACCTAGACAGCAACAGGCTCCGGAATAGTAAACAGCACAGAAAATGAAATAAAACTGAACTTAAACTTGAACACCTAGTACGATAAGCACAAACCATGACAACACCCAGAAAACATTCTCTCTTATTATACATCAGCATAGATAATGTCTCCAAATTGCCCACCAGCAAGTTCCTTTGTTGATCTGTGTGGATTTGCCCATACAGAGAATGAGCGTTCCGCATCCGTACTGGAGACAGGTATCCAGATTGCTTGTTGTGCTGCTTTGGCAAGTACTAGTGTAAGAGTTTCCATTGCAATCCAGTATTGCCCGACATCAAAGTTTGACCTTTCTGGCAGCTTTTTTAAGTCCTGGTTAATGTACAGTTCCCAATCCTTCTGAATAGCAGTCCTGTTGTGCAGGCTGAAAGGGGGCATTTCCTCAGTGCACAGTTGGAAGTCCCTGTTCAGTTTAACGAGATTATGTGGGTCCAAAATCCGACAGCTTTTAAAGAACAGAACTGAATGAATGGAATCCAAGTGCTTTACCAGTTTTGCCAGCACTAAAGAAAATGCTTTTTGAAAAAATGCCACTTGTTCCTGCTTGCCCTGTTGCCTTAAATTGCTCAGAATCTCATTGGTTCTTTCACCGAATTGTCCAGTTTTGTACATTCCTGTCTCAAAGCACGTATGGATTTTGTGTAGTGTGTCATATATTGAGACAGCCAAGGGCTTTTCCATAGACTGCAGCAATTCTACTGTCTCCATGAGGTCTGTGCAGTTTTCTGCAATGAATGTTGTGTGCAGTTGTAGCTCTGCGCGAACCACTCCTCAAATAATTTCTGCAATGATTTTATGGAGTTTGCATCACTCAAATCATCTTTAAAGAATTCTCCAAGATGCTGTAGATGGATTAAGTGGTATTTCATAGTCTCAAACCAAGTGTTCCAGCGAGTAAGGATAGGAACTGGTGGCAATGTTGGTTTCTCTACTCCTCTCTCCTCTAGAAATGCAATATATTCCCTCTTTCGTTTGGGGGGACTGCTGGAAAGCATACTTGATTTGGGCAACCAGCTTGTTCACCAGTTCAAAATGATCGATCCATGTGTCACCTACTAGGGATAACACGTGCCCAACAAGCAACATGAATAATGTGGTCTCCGATTATGCCTTTGATAGCATCATTAAAGCATTTGATCATATAGTGTGCATTATCACTCACAAATGCAATCACTTGCTCCATTCCTATTTCATACTTCTGCAGTGTCTTCATAACAGCTTGCACAACTGTCGAGTGGTTTACTGCAGTCAGCTCCGTCTTGTTGCCAAAATAAGACTTGCCACCCTCCATCACGAAAATAATGTTCAGCACGCAGCGAGAGTCTGCATCTGTTGATTCATCGCACATGACTGTAAGAGTCTTCCCTCTTACAATCTCAGTAAGGGACTCTTCCATTTGCTTTTTCAGTCTTGGCAAGTAGTTTTGGCACAGTGGGTCTGCCTTTGGAAGTGCTCCGATTCCTTATGTACTTTGTCATGTAATCTTGCAGACAGGGCTGATCCAACTTTGCTGTTGGAATGTTGGCACCACACCAAGCCTTTAAAGTGTCCGTAACAATGTTCTCATGGGCAGCTGCTGCAGAAGTCGTAGCACCAAAACTAGTATGCAGAGTTGTCTGTCTGGCATTTGTGTCATTCTTTAGTTGTGAATTTTTGGTATGCTTTTTGCTTTTGCAATGATCCACTACAGTATCCTTCTGAATGTAGTCAACCGTGTGGTCACAGAAGCAGTAGAACATCTTTCCTCCTTCTTCCTACGTGCCGTAAACTTTGAATTGTACTGCACATTCCTTTGCAGTGACGCTACTGATCTTTGCCATTTTCTGCGGTGGTTGGGATGCCATTTTAACACATAGTAGTTATCTCCAAAGAACTGCAAGTGAAGTACAGTTTAAAACAAGCATTTGTCAATGCTGAATGTTGTCTTGCTGGCATTGGCATTGGTAGTGCAGGAGTTAGAGAGATACATGATAGGCATGGCAGTGAAGTATTGAACTGATGCCAACCCACCCCCACCCTGCAGAGACTGACAGGCATTGGGGTGTCCCATTGGGTGTTTGGTAGTGCAGTGCGGAAAAACATTTTAGGCAGGATGTGAAAAATGACAGCTGTACAGTTTATAAGGAGGTGTAAAAAAATGCCAGTATTGAAAATGTGGTATGTAAATATAGCAAATTTGCGAAGTTACAAGGGTGCATGGGAAATATGCAACGCATGCTTGTAACACTGCCATTTTATGGGCGTTCGGGCACCAAATTTTCAACATAGGCATTTTAGCACCTCTGCTCATGTACAGTGTCACTGTTATTTCCTGAAAGTGTCCCAAGAAGTGATTTCGCACAGCGACCACGCTATTCTGTGCTGGAAGTGCGAAAACACATTTTGGGCAGGATATGTGAAATGATGGCTGTACTGTTCATCAAGAGGTGTGGAAAAATGGCAATGGTGAAAATCCAGAGTGAAAATATCACAAATGCATGACGGTACGAGCGTGCGTGCAATCTGCCAACACACGCTCATAACACAGTCATTTTATGGAGTATCATCACCAAATTTCAAACATAGGCATTTTATGACCTCTGCTCATGAACTATGTCACTGTCATTTTCATAATCTGGTCCAAACACTTATTTCCCATAGCGACTGCGCCATTGTGCGCCGGAAGTGCGGAAACACATTTCGGGCAGGATGTGGAAAATAACAGCTATACTGTTCACAAGGAGGTGTACAAAAATGGCAGTGCTGAAAATCTGGCATTAAATATTGCGAATTCATGAAGTTACGAGTCTGCATTGCAACTGCGCAACGCATGCTCGTAAAACAGGCATTTGTTGGATTTTTTCCACCAAATTTGGAACATAGGCTTTTTGAGAGGCCAGCTCATGAACACTGGTACTGTCATTTCATTAATGGGTCCTGAAAGGTGATTTTGCGCAGTGACTGCGAAATCACTTTTCAAGGCCGATTAATGCCATGACAGTGATAGAATTCATGAGGAGGGTCCCCAAAAACCCCATGTTGAAAATTTGGTGCCAAAATTCCAACAAATGCCTGAGATATGCAGCAAAGTTGAAAAAACCCTATTCATTCCATTATACAGCTTACCAGCTTTTCCTCAGTTCACGGTCGGCTTTGAAGAGTGCAGACATGTTCCCGGTCCACTGAAGATTGTCGCGCCAGACTCCGGCAGTAAGTATGGGGTGATGGGGTGAGGGGGGATGTGAAGAGGCAGGGTGCACAGTGGGTGGGTGCAGGGGGGGCAGGAGACTATGAGGGACCGTTTTTATGTTACGGGGGAAAATTAACATCATAAGACAGTTGTTTTTTAAGGGACTTGGCACTCTGGGGTGGGCACCCTGCATGCCACCTAACCGTTTTGGAGGGAGATTGCTGCAGCCGATGGGGGATTGGTCACCCTCATTGGCAGATAATGAGGGGTTAATTTATGCTGACAGGGATTGGGCACCTCGTCAGCACACAATGACAGCTGGGGGGAGGCAACAGCTGAGGGGGATTGGGCACCCCCCTCGGCATATAAGAAATGCGGGGAGGGCTGATTTATGCTGATGGGTAGTGGGCTCCCCTGTAGGCACACAATGAAAGTGGAGGGGGGAGGCAAGAACTGAGGGGGATTGGGCACCCCCCTCTACATATAGGAAATGGGGGGGGCCGCTGTATGCCAACAGAGAGTGGGCTCCCCTGTCAACAAATGTGTGCGGCCACAGTAAGCTGGCTGGGGGATTGGGCACCCCCAAAGTTGGCCATTGGGCAACCGCCTGCCATGCTGCTAATGTGGAAAGCATGCAGGAAAGGTCTGCTGCGTCTGATGAGCTTTGCTCAGATTGCAGTGGACCTTTCCTTAGATGTGCTCGCCACATTAGCATGCATGGTGTGGCTGCCAGCATGCAGGCTGATTGGGGAATGAGGACTGCACCTACTGTTGCGTGCCCTGCATTTGCCCAACAGCAGGCGTGCCTCCAAAGCTGCAATACCGCAAGATGTTGACTTGCGCACAAGCACAGCAAACCAACATAAAAATTAAACAAAGCTGCAGAGAGGTGCAGCATACGACTAAAATTTTGTACAGGTTTTAAAGTAATTCCAAGATATTTCAAATTGCACATCTAGACTGATTAGAAGGTGCTGAGTAAAGTCTGAGAAACTTGTAATCAGAGATCAGATACATGCCTGATTTCTACATCAGTACCTACAGACAAGACAAATTGTGTAATTATGGGCCCATGGATGAATGAATCAAGTGGAGCAGCTACAGAACAAGCTGTCAACAGAAATTCATAAAATATCGATATCATTTAATTACAGGCCACCATGGATGACAGTCCAGAGAGGCAAACTACAGCTTGTGGGCCCTAGAAGCCCACAAAATGAAGCTCACTCACCAGCCACCTCCATAGATAAGAGAATCAAAGTGATCAGCTGCAGAAGCTGGCCCAGGACAGTTCCAAAAAGAAGTGCAAGATCATGCACATAGGGAAGAGAAACCCTGAAGCCACCTATAGGCTGGGAGGGGAGTTGCTGGCAATCACAAAGGAAGAAAGAGACTTGGGCATCATCATCACCAATGACCTGAAATCATCCAAGCAGACCTCAAAGCAGTAGGTAAGGCTAGAGGGATGTTAGGGTGTATTAATAGGGGTATCACAAGTCGTAAGAGGGGAGGTAATAATCCCTCTTTACAAGACACTGGTTTGGCCCTATCTGGAGTACTGCATGCAGTACTGGAGGCCACACCTTCACAAGGACATTAACCAAATTGAGGCAGTCCAGAGAAGGGCAACCAAAATGGTGCAGGGACTGCATCAGAAGACATATGAGAACAAATTAACAGAGCTCAATATGTATATCCTTGAGCAAAGGAGGGAGAGAGGACACAGCATGAGATTAGAGGGAGGCTAATTAAGGAGTAATGTGAGGAAGTTCTTTTTCACAGAAAGGGTGGTGGATGCATGGAATGGCCTACCTCAGGAAATGGTGGCTATGAATACAGTGCAGGACTTTAAACAGGCATGGGATAGGCATAAGGGAGCAATACAGATGAGTATGAATAGATAGGCCACTAACAGCAAAGGCTGATGGCACATTTATAAGGCAGAAAAAGAAATGGCAGACTGGATGGGCCTTGCGGTCTTTATCTGCCATCAACTTCTATGTTTCTATGTAAGTTGATTGGACTGGGATTAGTTGAATTAGGTAGGATTGGATTGGATTGCATTACGTTGAGCTGTGTTGGTTTACTCTGCATTGGATGGGGTGGGGTTGGGTTGAGTTTCGTTGAGTTTGATTGGATTGGTTGGGTGTGGTCAGTCTGAGTTGCGATGGTTGAGTTGGAAGTGGCTGAATGGGGTGGAGTTAGGTTAAATTGACTTGGATTGGGCTTGGTTGAGTTAGGTTGATTTGGATTGGATTAAGCTGTGCTGGAGGATGAGTTAGGGTGGGTTGAATGGGGTGTGGTTGGGTTGAGTTGGAATAGGTTGGTTGGGTGTGGTTGGGTTGGTTATGGTTGAGTTAGGTTGGGTTCGATTGGACTAAGTTGGGCTAGGGGTTGAGTTGGCATGGATTGGTTTAGGTTGCATCGGATGTGGTGGGTTAGGTTGAGTTGGATTGGATGAGTTGGGCACAGCTGGACTGGACTGGGCTGGATTGAATGGGGTTGAGGGTTGGATTTAGTTGGGTTGAGTTTTGTTAGATTAGGTTTGCTTGGATTTGGTAGTGTTGGTTTGGACTGAATTGAATGGCATTGGATTGCTATACTCATTCCTCTTTCCTACCATATCTGTATCATGCAGAAAAAATTGAAATGCACTTTGGATTAGATTTTGGATTTGCTTAAGTGGCAGGTCATGATGGGCTGCCCAAGCATGTTCCATCCCAAATGCTTTTTACAACATTTCATACATTTATATGAATGTTCACCTACCCTAACTTGGCTCTTTTCCTTATTTACCATATGAACATATGAATATGCCAGCAGAAACTGACCACCCGGTCTATGTAAGTCTGCTCAAGTGCGCAGCTAGCACCCCTAGTTTGCAGCTGCTCCACCCCCCCATTTGTCATCCCACTGCCACCCCACCTCCCCACCCTCACTCTTCCCTGTTCCCTGTCCCATGCCCTTTTGGAACTGTTCACAGATTTACATGATGCCACCCATTCTGGTAGGACTGTACATTTTGCTACTACCTCTCTGTGAAATAGTGTCTCCTCATTTCCTTCCTAAATCGTCCCCCCCTCTATTCTTAGCGCATACCCCCTGGTGACCCTCCCCTTCCTTAACTTAAAGACCCTATGTGCCCCATCCTTATTGATTCCCCTCAGATACTTGAATGTCTCTATCATGTCCCCCCGTCCCTTCTATCCTCCAGGGTTTACATATTCAGGCCTGTCAGCCTGCTGTCATAGTCTGTCCCTTCTATTCCACATATCTTTGTTGCCCTCCTCTGCACCCCCTCCAGTAGCCTGATAACATGCTTTAGGTATGGCCTCCAAAACTGTACACAGTACTCTAAGTGCGGCCTTACCAGCGACCTGTAGAGGGGCAAGATTACCTCTCTTCACCTGGATGAAAAAACCCTCGCTATGCACCCCAGCATTTTGTTAACTTTTGCAGCCACTCTCCTGCAATGGGCAGTGTTGTCCATGGTCCCTGTTATCATTAACCCTAGGTCCTTCTCCTTCTCAGTGATCCCCAGCTTAACCCCTCCCAGTCAGTATTCTCTCCTTGGGTTCTTCACCCCAAAGTGCATGACCTTACACTTCTTTGCATTGAACCCCAGCTGCCACCACTCTGACCACTCCTCTAGATTGCTTAGGTCCCCCTGCAGCTGCTTCCATCCCTCCTCTCCATTCACCACTGCTCCGATTTTAGTGTCGTCAGTGAACAGACATCTTGCTTACCACCTCATGTGCAATGTCTGATATGAAGAGCCCGAACAATACTGGCCCCAACACAGAGCCCTGTGGCACCCTACTCATCACCGGCCTTGGAGCTCACAGCTCCCCTCTCACCACCACCTGTTGCAGCCTCCCACTCAGCCAGCTTGTATTCCAGTTGATCATTTTTGCCCCTACTCCTACACCAGCTGGCTTCCCCTCAAGCTGCCTACCTCACCTTGCCTGTTTTGCACATTGTAAATATATATTTTTAATTACAGTAGATGAATTTCTGCTTTAAAATTTCAAAGTCCAGTGTGGGATAACACTTTCTCCATGTGGGATAGATAATGTTTGAGTTCTGAAATTGGCCTGGGATAATTCAGATGCATGCTTGGGAAGGGGGGGGGTGAAGATACCTGAATCCCTGTGACAGGAGGGAGGGAGGGAGAGGAATTAGTAAAGAGGCTGGCCAGAGGATATAATTTCTCCGTTTCTCTGTATCCCTATAATGACAAGTTGAGGACAGAAAGTGGCCCTGTGGGGATCTAGAAATTGTGAAACATAACCCCTCTATATTATCAAACAAATATATTTATACTATGGGGGTGAGAACTATTCCAGTAGAATACATGGAGATATTCTCACTGCAGTGAGATAAATGCTGATGACAGTGGAGTGAGATATATTCCATTTGTCCTTACTCTGCTGATGTCACCACCCACTCACTCACTCACTCACTCACTCACTCAAGCTAGCATTCTAAATTGAAGTGCTTCAGAAATCAGTTTCCATTTCTCACTGAAGCCTGCAATGTACTCATTTAGAATTGCAAAACACACTTACCTGTGTCCCATAGTTTCTAACACGCCTAGCCCATTACTGTACTAATCTTAGCTTCAAAACAACCTGGACTCTAAAGAAAACTCCTTTACAAAGCAGTTTCTCTTTCTCAGTGCAAGCTGCAACTAACTCAATTAGCATTGCAAAACACAATCACCAGTTTTCCATAGTGTTTCTAACAATCCCAGCCCATTCAGAAACACTCCCACATCCACAGACCACACATAAACAGTGCTGTCAGTATAGCCTAGTGGTCAGAGTAATGAGCTCTGAACAAGCTTGGTACATTCAGTAAAACCAGGTCTTGGTTTGATTCTTACAACCTCCACTTACATACTGTGTGACTCTAAGGCTCTGTCCACACTACACTGCTCCGCCCCGGTAACGGATGCAATCTGTTACATGCAATCCGTTATGGCCGGGGAGTGGTGCAGTGTGTCCACATTGCAGCGGTGTTCGTTATGGGACCGGTACTGCCGGCTCACACTAGGGGTGCCGGGTGACCATTACAGCAGCACCGATTCCCAGGATGCAGCTCACGCTGCGCTACGGGCCCTGCAGGGGACCATTACCAAGAGTCCACACTTCGCCCAGTAACGTTATTGAGGCATAATCGGTTTCATAACCATTGCTGAAACCACCTCATGTGTGGTTTCAACAACAGTTATGAAAATGCCTTCTATAACGTTACAGGTGTAAACACAAACCGTTGTGGTAACAGTTTGGGCACTCTGTAACGTTACAGAGGTGTAGTGTGGACAGGGCCTTAATAAATCACTTAACTGCCTGGTACTTCTAAAAACTCACCTGGCTACCAAAGAATAATTAGAAAAAGACACACAGCAAAACATAACAACACTTCTTAAGCTCCTACCCCATTGTAGAGTGTGTGCTATGGGAAATATTCTCATTCCTGCAGAATGAGCTGTGCATTCTCACTTGTGTGAATGCAGAGCTCACTCTGCAGGAGTGAGAATATTTTCCATATCACACTCCTGACCATGATGTATCCCATATATATATATATATATATATATATATATATAGAGTTCTGGGACCTTGGTGGCCCCAACATCCCTGGCCTATTATGTTTTGTTATCCTTCCAAAACACACAGACACAGACACAGACAGACACACAGACACACATGCACACATACACCTTTCAACAGCTACCCATAGGTTCACCACCTTTTTTTCAATTATCTTTAAGTCATAATTATGTCTTTCTATCTTATTCTCATAGGTTTTTCTTAATTATTTTGTTTGTTTAGTCCACTTTACTTATTAACTGATACACAAATGCAATACTGCATGGCAGCAGTCAGTGCTCTAGCACATATAGTTCTTTCTGAATAACTATTTATTTCAACAAGCTTCTGTCTGGTGCACTTGCTACTCATTTATTTATCAATTGGACATGTTTAAAAGGCATACCACTCCCAGTGGTTCCCATAAATAATGTGCTGTATGAATTCCTCAGGTTCTGCTCTGTGGTCCATATGTAGGCATGCTTGAAATTTGCACAAAATGCCGTCTTGTCCATTCTTGCATTGCTAAACTGGCTAAACTGTGAAAGTCATAAAGCCAAAAAACTATACAAATGGTTAACATGGTTTACACCTGAGATCGTCTCCAGACGGACACACAAGCACATTAAACAGAAACCACAACCTACAGGCTGTTCAGCCACTTTAGCAATATAAATATGGAAATGGTGGCATTTTGTGCGAACTTCCAAAGAGTCTGTATATGGATCACAGAGCAGAACTTGAAGAATGGTTACAGCACATTATTTATGTGAACCGCTGGGAGCAGTATGCCTTTTAAACATGTAAAAATGATAACTATAAGAGTAGCAAGGGCACCAGACAAAAGCTTTTTGAAATAATTATGCAGAAAGAAATCTATGCACTGACGCACTGTCTACCTCCATGTAGCATTGTGTTTTTCTATGACTAAGCCCAGAGTATGTGCACAAACAATTGTGCTGAGCATTCCTTAGGCAACCAGTTAAGCAACTGACTCATGGGTGGATGCAATACTGGACCTGCTACTGACAAATGGGGACAGTGTAGCTGACATCATGGTGGGTAGCCACCTGGAGACCAGTGATCATTGTATGGAGTGGTTTATAAGAACTGAGTGAGAATCAAACCACACTAAAATGAAGGTCCTGGACTTCTGAAGGGCTGATTTTAAGAAAATAGGAGAATGTCTCTGGGACACCCTAGTAGGGATAGGGAAACTGGGTGGAGCTGAAGAACTGTGGGCAAGAATAAAGGAGGGCACTGAGAAAGCAATAAATCTATGTGTCATGCAGGTTAATAAGGGCACGAGAAAAAAGAGACTGCTATGGTTCTCTAAAGAACTAGCGGAGAAAGTAAGGATGAAGCTAGCATTTAGAAGGTACAAGACAACACAGAAGTTGACACAGAAGGAGAAGGAGGATAGGGAGAGATATCAGGAGAAACAAAGGGAGGCAGGGAAAGCAATTAAGAGCTCAAAGGTGGAAATGGAGGAGAATATTGCCAAGTCAGCAACAAAGGGGGATAAAACATTCTTTAGGTATATAAGTGAAAAGAGGAAGACCCAAAGAGGGATAGTAAAGCTAAAAGGGGAAGGAGGAATTCATGCGGAAGAGGACCAAAAAAAAGCAAACATACTGAATACATACTTTTGTTCTGTATTTATGGAGAAAGAAGCAGGTGATGGGCCACAAGTAAGGGACAATGACATTAAAGGAAGGGAGATGGACACTAGTGCTTTTACAGATGAGATAGTCCTCAAGGAACTAACACTACCAAAAATGGACAAGGCAATGGAGCCTGATGAGGTACACCCTAGGATACCGAGGGAGCTCAAAGAGGTGCAGGCTGTACCTCGGACAGCCCTGTTCATCCTGTTACTAGATACAGGGGAAGATCGAAGGGACTGAAAGAGGGCAGATGTGGTCCCACTTCACACAAGTGGTAACAGGGAGGAGGCAGGCAATTAAAGACCTGTCAGCCTGACTTCAGTAGTGGGTAAAGTAATAGAACCACTACTGAAGGAAAGGATTGGGGAATACCTTGTGACCAGAGGATTAAAAGATCTGAGGCAGCATGGTTTCACAGGGGGTAGATCATGTCTGACAAACCTGATTGAGTTCTTTGACTGGGTGACCAGGGAAGTGGATCAGGGCAGAGTGGTGGATGTGGTCTACCTGTATTTCAGTATGTCCTTTAACACCGTTCCACGCAGAAGACTGGTGAGCAAGCTGGGCAACCTAAGAGTGGGTCCAAAAGTAGTGAAATGGGTAAGGAGTTGGCTAAGCAACAGAACTCAGAGGGTGGTGGTAAATGGGGTTTACTCTGAAGAAGGCAAGGTGACCAGCAGGGTGCCACAGGGGTCAGTACTAGGCCCGATCCTCTTCAATGTCTTTATTAGCAACATTGTAGGAAGGCTGGAAGGGAAAGTATGCCTATTCACAGATGACACAAAAATCTGCAACAGAGTGAACACACTGAAGGGGATGATGAGGAATGATCTGAAAAAGCTGGAAGACTGGTCAAGTGTTTGGTAACTTGGTTTCAGTGCAAAAAAGTGGTAAAATCATGCACTTGGGTCATAGAAACCCAGGGGCAATGTACCAATTGAGTGAAGAGGTACTGGCAAGCACAACAGGAAAGGGAGCTGAGAGTAATCATTTTTGATACCCTGAAGGTAGCAAAGCAGTGTGATAAGGCAGTGGGGAAAGCTAGCAGGGTGCTCTGGTGCATAAGGAGGGGTATCACCAGTAGAAAGAGGGAGGTAGCATTACCTCTATAATGATCGATAGTGAGTCCTCACCTTGAGTACTATATTCAGTTCTGGAGGCCCCGTCTCCAGAAGGACATAGATAGGGTGGAGACAGTACAGAAGAGGGCAAATAAAATGGGGCAGGGCCTGCATCAAAAGCCCTCCAAGGAAAGACTCAGGGAATTAAATATGTACTCTCTAGTGGAAAGATGGGAAAGGGGGCACATGTCAGAAACACTCAAATACCTCACAGGTATTAATAAGGTACATGAGAGTAGCATTTCCATAGAAAAAGATGCTCAAGAACAAGGAGTCATGATATGAAGCTGGGAGGGAGACTCAGAGGAGATGTGAGGAAATACTTTTTCACGGAGAGGGTGGCAGATGCCTGGAACAGCCTTCCAGCGGAGGTGGTGGGTGCTAAAATGGTAACAGGATTCAAGCATGCATGGGATAGAAACAAGGGGGAGCCTTAGAAATAAGGCAAAGGAGGGGAGACTAGAGATTGAGTAGGATCTACAGTGGCACTGTAGGTAGGGAAAATATGGTGGACTAGGTGGGACAAGAGTTCCTTATCTGCCAACTACGTTTATGTTTCTATGTGTTTTTTATTTGCTAACTGCACATGTGTGAAGCTTTTTGAGCTACATTTGAAGGAAATAAGCTAAATAATAAAACATCTTGTGCTGTACTTTATTATGGCATGTTAGAATGGTCACAATTCCTGGTGGGATTACTGTGTCAGTCTAGCTGTACATGCATACATGACAATATCATTAACTGCAGTGCATGATGCGTAATGATTTATGTGAGTACAGCACACAAATATGTATTCACATCTACGGTTTTTACACTGGACTAAAAGTGGAAGTGCCTGCATCATATGTACGATGTAAAAAGATGAGCTGATGATCTCTGCATTAATAATGCATAGACTGGCTAGTCACAGAGAACTGGGGAGGGGCTTGCCTGACAAGGCCCCTCCCAGTCTGTAAAACTGCTCAATGGAAAGGAGGCGGCTTCAGAATAAGGTTATTAATGTGTAACCCCTAGATGGCGCTATCCCAGGGGCTACTACCCCTGCCTGATTTGCCACTAACAGGTTGAGGGGCCTGGATCCAATGGCGGGTGCCTCCACCCAGAGGTCAGGGTTTGCAATAGTTAAACTAACTTGGTCACAGCCCTCTGGGACACTGCAACCCCCCTTTCTTCCCACTAGTGGCCCACACAATATATCAGAATTACCTTCACAGTATACACTTACCCCCAGGTCTGGTTCCGCACTGGGACCTCCTGTGAAATGAGATACAGTGCAACAATCACAGTACAGTACTTTAACATAGACAAATACTCAGGCAGTATAACTTTGCTGAAACAAGCAGCTCTGATTTATTTAGGGGTATATAACAAGGACAGGGGGAAATCAGGTTAATTAGCTTATCACTCTAATAATCTACCTATGGCTCTGTGCACAGGCCTATCCCTATCAGTTACTGTCCCTGGGTACCCAAGCCCTAGTGGCTAGTCCAAACCGTGGCAGCTGGTAGGGGCCCTTTCACACAGAGAAAAGGAGAATTAAACAGTCAGCAGTACAGTAATTCCATTTGGATTTAATGTGGCAATTCAACAGGGAGCGACCCTGAATTAGTACTCACGACCTCCAAATAAGATAGGGTCCTTCAGTGTCAGCAGGGCTCACTTGAGGTACACAAACCTCTTCACACATCCATATAAAAGAAAGCACTATAGCAGGCAGGCTGCATCTGTGTCCCGATCGCAATTACTGCACAATACCCGGGAGAACACACAGCAGATTCAGTTCCTGACAGACCGAGTGCAATTTTCAGCAATTCTTCCAGTCTTCTACAGGGTGAGCCTGGTTTCTACTCTTCAGAGATCCTTTGATTCTTTTCACAGGACGGATTCAGTCCTAACAAGCTGCAGACCGGAACTCTGGGCCTTACACATGTTTTTTGACTAAAACTGCACACTGAAAAAGCACAGGGCTCCTTCCTTCTTCACTGCCAAAGCTCAACTGAAACTCCAACCGACAAAACCGGGCACTTCCTTTGAGTTCCTCCCAGTTCTTGACTGGATTGGCTGTCACTCACAATAGACTGCTGCTGTTGGTCCAAAAAGGCACTGAAGTCTAAACTACATCTCCAGAGTCACTGCCCATACAATCCTCTTGTGGCTGGCTCAGATTATGAGTCCAAGTTCTGATTGTCCAAGGCACCATTTTAGAGCTAGCTTACCCCACACTGATTGGTCCAGTTCAGCAGTTCAAAACTAGAATGGGGAACTAGCAGACACAGTTCTGACTGCAAAGAAAGCAGGTTAGACAAACTGTAATTTCATTATTACTCTAAATAATTTCTGGCAAACAGTTACATCTTTCAGATAGGTTCCCTTTGCACTCTAGTGACTGCAAAATGAAGTGAATTGCAGCAGCTTGAGTGGTACTCAATCAAAGAAACACACAGTCCCCCATACAAACTAATTATGTCTGCAAGCAGACAGCTCTTAAAGAGACAGTACCAGAGGTTCTAAAAACACTCACTGATAAATGGCTTAAATGCCAAACACCATTCAGGCTTGGAGCATTCAAGCAAGCTCCTGGAAGTCTTTTGGGAACCCCCATTTGCAGGGGGGTTACAAATGTTTATACAATCGTACTGGAAACTAACAAAAATTGACTCTGACAAACTTTTCACACCTGTCAAAAATTCAAACTGCAAGGTGACGTAATCTAAGGCTCATTAATGATATTTTATCAGTAATCCAAGTAGATCTACGAAACCTGACCTCTAGAAGGAGCAGTTCAGCACCAAGAAAGGTTAAGTGCAGGTTGTGCCAGTGTTCTGGTTTTGTCAGTACGTGTTGTTTGGACTCAGTGGACCCCTTAAATTTGGAACAAGAGCTGTAAATCTCGTCTAATTCTTTGGAATTTCATCGGAAGCAGAAATTTGAAATTTCACAAGCCAAATCTTTTTCTAAACCATGGAACAGCATTCCATTGTTTGCATAGAAATAATTTTCAAAATTCCACGGAATTAAAAAAGAAATTCTGAAAAGAATTTTGGAAGTGGAATTGCCATTCCATGTGACTTCTGCTGGCAGAACCCCACGTTCTGCACAGCTCTATGAGGAACTAAATATTACTACATCATTTTTGGGGGTTCATTACATTGCAAACAGTCCTGTGTAAATATAGATTTAGGGATCTTAAATTAAATCATTGAACTTGTTACCTTTAGTTTCTTGGTTTAAGCTGTTTTCATCAGCTTAGAAACAGCTTCCAAAATGTAAACAAACTAATTCATGTGCCACACTGCTGAGCCGCCAATAGGCTTACAAAATGGCAGTGATGTGCCATGCGATTACATGATGGGAGTGAGGAAAAAATTACTCACCTTAGTAATTATGTTTCTTCTAATGGAGTCTTGCTGTATTCTGACTATTGTAGTTAGCCCCAGCACTCAAACTGCCCTGGAGATAAGAGGGTTAATTTTCTATGCAGAGCATAGAACATTGAGCTCAAGCTCAGTTCAAACCTCTGTTTGCTGCACTTAGAAGCACAACCGTCAGATTCTTATGAGCTAATACTAACTACTATGTGGAAATTATTAAATTTTTACTAGCCAAATGGCAACCAAATATTTTGGATCCCCAAAAGACTCAAGTCAAGAAATCCAAAATCAAAAACCAGCTAGTAAACAACTTAAGATTGTTAAATTAATAATATAACTCACTCCCCCTTTCTAAAAGGAGGGCATGCCCACATGCACCCCTGGGGTGCAACACTGCATCTGCCAGCCCACTTCCCAAAAACAGATTCTGAGAAGGGAGGCAGGGAGGTCAGAATACAGCAAAACTCCATTAGAAGAAACATAATTACTAAGGTGAGTAATTTTTTCTTTAAACCACATGAAATCTTGCTGTATTCTGACTATTGCAGACTACCAAGCAGCACCTTCATGGAGGAGGTAATCGAACCTACCTTGGGAATAGGCTCTGCAGTACTGGTGTACCAAACCGAGCATCACTCCTAGCCTGGTTGTCCAGGGAATAATGTTTGGTAAATGTATGGACTGTTTTCCAGGTGGCTGCTTTACACATCTCTAGCAAAGGAATATCCCTGGCCACAGCCAGGGAAGCAGCTGTACCTCTAGTTGAATGAGCCCTCAGACCTGAGGGAGGTATTTTGCCTAGCTTTTCATAGCAGAATTGAATACAAGAGGCAATCCACCTGGCAATAGTTCTCTTAGTGGCAGGTTTGCCCTTCCCCACTTCCCCATAGGTGAGAAACAACTGAAGGAGTCAAACCTGTGAGCCTTAGTACGCCCAATGTAGTAACTAAGGGCTCTTTTAACATCATAACTGTGTAAACTTCTTTCTCCTGAAGAAGAATGATCAGTGAAGAACACAGGGAGAGACATAGATTGGTTCAGATGAAAATCTGAAACCACTTTAGGTAAAAACATCCTGTTAGTTCTAAGGACCACCTTATCTCTATGGAATGAGATAAAATCAGGCTCCACTGACAGAGCTTGCAATTCACTGCTATGCCTGGCAGAGGTAATAGCTACCAGGAACACAGTTTTCCAAGTCAAGTACTTAAGCTCTGCTGAAGACAAAGGCTCAAAAGGGGGTTGCATAAGCTGAGCAATGCAAACATTAAGGTCCCAAGCAGGGGTAGGATCCCTAAAGAGGGATGGGTATGAAGCAGTCCCTTGAAAAATGTACAGAATACCGGGTGAGATGACAGAGAGAAAGGCTTTCCCACTGACAGAAAAGCAGAAACAGCTGACAAATGTACTTTGAGAGTAGCTGGTCTGAGGCCTAGGCCATTAAGATTAACCATATCATCCAGAACTGTAGACAATTCAGCAGTGTCTGGGGATATATGCTTCTTGGAACACCAAATGCTGAATCTTTTCCATTTGGAGTTATAAGTTTTTCTGGTGGCAGGCTGTCGAGAGGCTTTGAGAATATCCAGAACCCCTTGGGACAGATGCAAATCTGCATTCTCTAACTCTTCAAGAGCCATGCCTTGAGATTGAGAGACCGAAGAGTGGGGTACCAAATTCTCCATTGAGAGGAGGTTAACAGGTTGTAATTCCTGGGAAGAGACAGGGGAAGATGGACTGCTAGGGACAGCAACAGGGGGTACCAAGGTGGCCTGGCCCAGTCTGGAGCAATCAGAATCACTTTGCAGGGTTGTGACCTTATCTTCACCAGAACCTTGAACAGCAGAGGAAAAGAAGTAAAGGCATATAGAAATTTCCCCTCCCAGTTCAAGATCAGAACATCCCGAGGGACTGAACCCAAGACTGGGGGTCTGCAACAAAACAGAGGAAGTTGGTGATTGTCTGGGGCTGCAAAGAGCTCTATCTCTGGAGTGCCCCACCTTGAAAAAATCACTTTCAACACTGGAGGGTCCAGGGACCATTCGTGATGGCCCTGGGAGATCCTGCTCAATGCATCTGCTAGCACATTGCCCTTCCATGGAAGGTGGACTGCTATCAGAGAAGTCTGCAGAGAATAAGCTAGGGACCACAATTTCATGGCTTCTGTGCACAAGGCCATGGACTGAGTGCCTCCCTGCTTGTTGATGTACCACATGGTGGTGGTGTTGTCTGTCCTGACCTGAACCACCTTGTTCTGCACTGACTGAGAGAAAGCTTGCCAGGCCAGAAAGACTGCCCTGAGTTCCAAGAGATTGATATGAAGAAGGGATTCCTAAGGGGACCACAGTCCCTGGGCTGTGAGAGCCCCCAGATGGGCTCCCCACCTCAATAGAGAAGCATCCCTGGTTAAGACCTTAGAGTGAGACTGAGTGACGAATGGGACTCCTTGTCTGAGGTTGCCCTGATCCTGCCACCATTGGAGAGCCTAGATCAGAGTCTGAATCACTGGAACTAGTTTGGTTAGAGAATCTTTCTACTGAGACCAAAAGGCCCTCAGGTGAAACTGAATGTCCCTCATCTGAAATCTGTCCCCTTGGACCACTGCTGCAGAAGCTGCCATGTGGCCCAGAAGCTGAAGGAAGTGCCTTGCTGGCCAAGAGACCAGAAGGTGGAATGAAGAAGCCAGCTCTACAATAGCCCTTGCCCATTCCAGGGGAAGAAAAGCTCTTGCTTTGACTGTATCCATCTCTGCACCTATGAAGGTGAGGAGCTGTACAGGCTCGAGAACTGACTTGGGAAGATTGAGAAGGAATCCTAGGGAAGTGAGCACTTGCTGAGTCACTAGCAGGTCTGACTTTATTTGGTCTGGGGACTGACCCACAATGAGCCAGTCGTCCAGGTATGGAAATATGGAAATATTCTTCCTTCTTAAAAAGGCCATTACTACTGCTAGGCATTTTGTGAATACCCTTGGAGCCGATGTCAGGCCGAAGGGCATAGCTTTGAACTGATAATGGCCTGAAGGCAATTCGAACCCGAGGTACTTTCTGTGGGAGCACCTGATGGGAATATGAAAGTAGGCATCTTTTAAGTCTAGGGAGGCTATCCAGTCCCCTGGCCTTAGAGAGGGAAGGATCATTCCCAGAGTCATCATTTTGAATTTTGGTTTTAAAAGATGTTTGTTCAGGTATCTTAAGTCTAGGATGGGTCGCCACTCCCCTGTCTTTTTTGGGGTAAGGAAGTACCTGGAGTACAAGCCTTTGCCCCGTGCAATGTAGGAACTCTCTTTACAGCCTTTATAGCCAGTAGAGATGAAACCTCTGCCTCTAAGGCAATGGTTTTGGAGATGCTTGCAGGTGGAAAAGATCTGGCCCTCAGCTTTGGAAATTTCTTGAATCTGAGAAGCAGCTCCACCAGTCAAACTAGGGCTCTTGCCAAGCAGACACTGTGATGTGTCAGCCCGGGTTGACTCACCCATTTCTGTAGGAGGCAGGCTGGCTTAACACCTCCAGGACCCACTCATCTGAGGTAACAGACATCCAGTCCTGGATGAAGTAAGCCAGCCTGCCTCCTACAGGAATGGGAGAGTTGACCCGGGCTGACACATCAGGGTGTCTGCTTGGCAGGAGCCCTAGTTTGAGGGGTGGATGCAGCCCTGCTCAGCCCTCTTTTGCCTCTTCCTCTTCCTCTGAAGAACCCCCTCTGAGAGAAAGGAGAAGAGGATGTGCTTAGTAGAAATACCTATGAAAAGGCCTGCCCCTTCCCCTAGCTTGCTGTCTTTGAATAGTTGCTTGCCTTTCCTTGGCCTGTGCACTCCTATAGGTGGTCCTATACTCATCCATCTTTTTCATATAATTTTCTGTCTGCTCCCCAAACAGAGAATTACCCACCACTGAGAAATCCATGGCCTTAGCCTGGGTGTCCTGTGAGAGACTAGTACATCTGAGCCAAGCCATCCTCCGAAGAGCCACAGATGTAACCATGACTCCAGATGACACATCATTGGAGTCTACAGCAGCATGGAACTGTACCTTAGATGCCTCAGTCCCATCAGTAACCACCCACTCCAGCTCCGAGGCTAGCTGGAGGGGAGGCCTGCTTAGCCAGTGCCAGTACATTGTCCCACCTGGACTTCTGGTACCTGGCTGCATAGGCCATATGATTAGCCTGCCTGAGTCCCAAGGCGGATGCCATGTACTGTTTCTTTGCCATGGCATCCAGCTTCCTAGAGTCTTTTTCTGGGGGGAGGGGTGAAGCCAAGGGTATATTAGCCTTATCACAGGCTGCAGCCTGCACAACTCCAACATGGCTGCATTGTTGATACAAGTACTCTGTACCTGAATCTGATGAGGTGTACCTTTTGTCCATCCTTCTGTCGACAGGAGGTACAGAATTTGGAGTTTTTAAAATCTTTTGTGTCTGTTTCCCAAAAGACTTATGAAGGGGAATAGACAGTCTTTTGGACTCTGGGATGTCCATCATCTCCACATAATCAGGTTCCTCTTGTTCCTCCATGGCTTCCTCCACAGGGAGCTGGAGGGTTTCTACTACTTTCTTTGTAAAACATGTAGTGGAAGGGGACTCAGAAAGTCAGAGGGAAATGCTAGATGGGCCTGTCTGGTTCAATGTGCTCATCCAGACCTTCCTCACCATCATCATCGTCATCATCATCATCGTCATAATCTTCATCCCTCTCCAAAACCAGTTCATAAAAGTCTTCAGAGGCATAACCTTGAACCAGAGGAACCAACCAAACTGAGCGCTTGCCAGAAGGCGCCAGATCAGATGGAACCGGGCGAAGCAATTCTACAATCCTTATCACTTTGGCAATCTCTTTGGAGGTCGGAAAATGGGTCTCTGGATCCAAACTGGCCAATTTTTCTTTTCTTTGTCTTTTTGTAGGAACCAATCCCCCAGGATTGTCTCTCCTCTTGCCCGAAGAAGTATCGCCCTGGTCAGAGGGCACCCCCTCAGTTTCGGTTGGAACCGAACTGGGCTGGCCATCCAGGTTAGCGGACTTCACGGCCTCCTTATCCCTAAGCCTACCTAATCTTTTTTCCAGGGTAGACTTAGGGAAATTTTTACAGATTTGGCAGTCTGAATCAAGGTGGTCAAACCCCCAGACAATAAACACAGATGGTGTGGGGATCAGCCTTAGCAAAGACCTCCCCACACACACACTGCAGTGTTGAAACCCAGTGGGCCCGGTTTTTCTTTTGGGTTTCTCAGACATAGCCATCCTAACCACAAACTTACCCTTTTTATGGCAAACAACCAGGCAAGACACCGTTATCGGTTTCTAACCGTGTCATGGGCTTTGGAAAAAAACACAAGAAAATGCGTTTTTTTAAAAACTGTTAAGGACTGGTAACCACACTCTAAGTTTAGAAACAAAGACAGAATATGTAATTCACTAAATGGCTGGTTCAGCCGAACTGGTCGAAAATCAATTTTTTCAATTTCACAAGTTTACTATGTCTTAGTTCACTACCAAGTACTTACCCATTACCACAGACAGAGATCTGAATCAAACTTTGCGAAAAATAATCGGTAAAACCAAGATTAACCGACTTTCGAACTGCGAGCAAAGGAGAAATCTCCAGAGCTACCGTTCAGTTAGGCGGAGTAAAGAATCTGACGGTTGTGCTTCTAAGTGCAGCAGACAGAGGTCTGAACCAAGCTCGAGCTCATTGTTCTATGCTCTGCATAGAAAATTAACCCTCTTCTCTCCGGGGCAGTTTGAGTGCTGGGGCTAACTGCCACAGTCAGAATACGCAAGACTTCATGTGGTTTGAATCCACTCCACTCCTTGTAGTAAAACCTACGGAAACTGTTTTAGAGCTGTGTGTATTGGTGCTGTATGTTAATGCAGCAATAGAGATGTTGTGAAGTTTTACTCCACCTCCGAATTCTCCTCAAAGTCACCAAATTCGCCCTGCGAAACATTTGACAAAATTGGCTTAACTTCTAGGGTAACTGGCTTCTGGTGCCAAAACGTCAATGCTTAACTTCAAAGCTAACTTTGGCTTTGTTAGTAACTTCGAAGTTAATGAAAAACATGGTTGTCACATGATTTACTTACAGCAGATCACATGGGAGACTCCAGGCAGGCAGGAAGTGAATGTTTCACTTTTATTTCAGCCATTGTGGCTGAAGCAGACAATGTGCTAGGCAGTCACTGATCACTTGAGCAGCAACAGCTTTATATATCTTCTCAACATTTTTATATTTTACACCTTTCTGAGTTCTATTCCTTAGCTTTCTTTACTGTAGTTTCTGAATTTATAAATGTTGTTAGTCTATACTGTTTTCTTTCTTCTTACTCTCTTTTACTTTCATTTTCTTTACATTTTTTTCTTGCAATGGACGGGCAGCATCAGGACTTGGAGGAGTCAAGACAGGGCAGACCTGGTGGAGGTGCAGTTATTTGCCTTAGCAGGTGTGCATTTACCAGAAGGACTGCTGCTCCCCCCCCCAGCTCAGGAATGGAGTTCTGCTGCTGGAGAGTAGCAGCAACAACAGCAAAACAAAAAGCATCTGCCGGAACGTCAGCAGCAGCAGGAACAACAGCAACAGCCACACGTCCCCCCCCCGCACACAGGAGCCCGCCACCTCCTCATCTGGTGCTCCCCCACTCCCACAGCACCCTATAGTGTGGGACATTTTTGATATGCACCCTGCAGATAAGATAGTGGCCATCTGCAAGGTGTGTGGACGCTGTGTGAGGTGGGAAAAAGGACCGCCTTGAGACCGGGCGGCAGAGGACGCACCTCCGCATTCACCACCTTAACAAGTGGAGGGCCAAGAGGGGCAATGCGGCTACGTCACGTGACGGTGGTGGTGGTGTGATGTCCCTGGGGGCAATGTGGAGCAGCAGGATGTCGACGGTGATGCTACTGCAAGTCATTGCTGCAACCGCAGGAGAGACCGCAGAAGTGCTCGTCCTGTACCTCCCAGACAGCAGCCTGATGACCCCATGGCATCTGCCACTCATGGCAGTTTGGTAGTTTTGTGGGCCATGGTGCAGGATCTGTGGCACGATTCTAACACTTTCCAGCAGGAAGTGATGGATCGGCTGGACATGATAGTGGGCATGGCTCAGCATCTGGCAGTGCTGGTGTGGTTGTCTGAGTGGTTGCCAGAAACTGTTTATTTTACATTTATTTTTCCATAATCAGTGTTCTTAATTTCTCCACTCTCTAGTCCCCTCCATTAAAAATAAAAACACAAAAATATAAAACTTATAAAATTAAAAACAAAAAACCACTGTTGTTTCATGTCTTTTCTCTATCCTCTTTTTAGTATTGTCTCATTCGGATCTATGTGATAATGGCGAAAGCCGTTATCGAGAAGTCAAGAGTGCAGAAAATTTATTTCAGCACTATGACCCCCCGGCGCACAGCAAAATGGCCCCGGGGACTCAGTTTTTTAATGTTTTATATGGGGGGGCTTCTACTTAAGGATTCTCAGCTCCAGGGGGTGCATGTTGGGGTGTGTGTGAAAACATAAAAAAAAAAAGGTTTTGGATGGGTGCAACAAAAACACACCAGTGCCCAGACCTGAACCCAGTACCCTGCCGACCAACGACTCCAACCCACCATGCCACGGGGTCGGCTCAGCAACCCACCGGGGCACCACCCCTCACATTCCCTCCTGCCCCTTACTGTACGTGCTTGCTCCCCCCCATGCGCATACATATAGCGACATCCTGTCACTATATTTGCCCCGAATCTGGCCGACCTACCCTATGGTAGCCCTGGAGATATGAGCTGGGGATTGGGTCACCGTTATTGTAGGCGGCCAATCCCCAACACTTATTTCGCGCTACCTCCCATTCATTTGGATACCCCTTGCCTGCCCTGTGCTATTATTTCTTTAATCCTTTTTACACATGATGAACCACTTTTCTTCCTTTCGTTTTTGTTACTGATTCATCATGTGTACTCCCTCTATCCACAAATGTCAAGTATTTGCCACATTAAATAAATTGTTTACCCATGGTTTGTGATGGTGCACGACAGGGAGTTGTGTGCAGCCGCCAACCACCCAAGGAACTGCAAATCATAACACAAACATGAACTATTCTCCTGAGAAGTTAAACATATATCTGTTTTAAGCACTTAACATGTTTACTGCGGTCACCAAAAATGTCCAGTTGTGTCCCCAGAAAGAAAACGTTTCCCTTCAGTCAACTAGTGTTGCTGCACAGACCTGAGACGGTGGTGCAAAGCAGATGTGAAACTTGCAAGAGGACTGAAACATATTTATTGTACTAAGCATTTTTGGGCCTGCCACTCCAGTGACCCCGCCAGCACCACCAGCACTTCGTCAGAAATGTGAAGTTGTGTCCCCAGAGAGAAAAATATCAAGGGGCTGTGTTTTTTACATTGAGGAAGGAGTAACTAGCATAAGAAGATGATGCTTTGCTGCTGCATGCTGCCATTGTTCCGGAGTTGGGAGAAATGGCCTCCTGTTCATTGTGGATTCATGATGGCACATAGACATAATGCACAGATAAGTATCTTTATCTTCTTTTCATTGTAAGGGTGGGGATTATGCGGTTATTGCTACTGTTCGAAGTCTAATACATCTGCACTGCTTTTTCATTCATTTTCAATTACTTGTGCTGATGACATCATACTGCTAGACAGCTACAACCTAGATGTTGTTGTCGTGCACAACATTGGCCAGCCATGAAGGCAAGTATTTTTTTCACTGCCTCTACTGTTCTTCCATACAGGTTACCATGTGCCTATATTTTTTCCAACGATGGGCTTGGTTCACCAAGCAAATGATGTTGACTGAGTGACCCTGGGCTGGGGTACATGCTGACTTCCAACTTCCATCAAACTTGATCCCTGGTGTTACACGCATCTTTCAAGGTGATAATTTTTTCATTTTCCTTTTCTGGAGGTGTGGATATTTTCATTGGCAATTGTGCCTGATTCAATATTCATATTTCCTGTTGCTGTTGTTATAATTAGAAGTACAGTGCTTTCACGACTGTATGTGCTGTGATAAACTTGACTTAACTAAGAAGATGGAGATGGCTTGCTTGCCCGCGGGATCTCTTCACACACCATTTAATTCGAATTTCAGTCCAGATAGAACCTGTGAAGACAAGAAAGGAAGTTTGTGAAGGAAAGGAAAGGACAGGAAAGAAAAGGAAAGGAAAAACATTAAATCATAACACTTACTGTCAGAGTACTACTGCTGGCTGTGTGAAATGGTGTATTTTTGGTGTCCGTGTGTATTGGAACCAGCAAAACCTGCATGAAGAAGAAATGACATTAAAACATTTTAATGCCGCACTGGGTCTTGTGGACTGATTTTCTGCCTCTAGTAGGCTGATAGAAGGGCTGCAGTTTCTGAAAAACACAGCAGATATCTTACCATCACATCCGCTGAAGAAAGTCCTTGTTGCAGTGAGGCTCCACATGATGAGGTCTTGCTGGCTTTAGTCAGTCGCTTGATATAGACTGTAGGGCCATAACTTTCTTGGGCTAACAGTTGCAATGTTTAGGCATGCTGTGTGTTAATTCTGGTGAGGAGGACCAAGATGAATCTGGCAAGAGGGAGATTTGAAGAGGTACAGGAAGTGATTCTGTTTATCACATTGGTGGCAATGAATCATCACTGCAGTAGTGGAAGTGGTAGCCAATGTTGTTTCATACTTACTGTAAGGAGGAGGACATAGCTGAAGCAGCACAGGGAGTACAGAGGAATTAGAGGAGGTGGTTCTCTTTATCATGTTTGGGTGACTGCTGCGTGCCGCCTGTGCCTTGCAAGTATTATACATTCATTATCCTGATGAATTGCTATGCTGGCTAGTAGATACCACTGTGGTGGTGGAAGTGCTGTGCCATGTTGTTCCTGCCTGTGCTGGAGGATCCAAGGTGATACTCACATGAGATGATAGGAGGAGGAGGAGGAGGAGGAGGAGGAGAAGGTTGAAATGTTGAGGTCAATGCTGCACAGCTGTGGTGTGTCTTGCTGGCTAGAGCGGCTGTTCATTGTAAGTGGCATAGTGTATTGTTTACTGGTGTTCCATTTGATGCAATTAAAAGCATCACTAATTAATAATTGTGGATTTATATATCGGCACTGAATATGGACATTATAAATGTTATTAATCTGACATCCGGGATTACGTGGCTGGGGACAGGTGGGGAGGGAGAAGGAGAAAATAAATTAGAGAGTTTGTTATTCTTCTACGTTGTTCATGAAGCATCCCTCACAGTCTTCAAACTGGAATTATCACCATAGGGGAACTCCCTCTCCATCACTGCTTCATCCACTTCAATGCTGCAAGACAATGATGAGGTACATACCGGTCTGCCAAAAGCACTTTCCTCCTCATCCTCACTGTCAAGTGGTAGTGTGACAAGGAACATTACTCTTCTTGATGAAATGTGAGCCTCATTCATTTTGATAAATGTCAGCATGCCAACATTTTTGGGAGAGAGATTGGTGCACCTGTCATGCACAGTGGCACCCACTGAACTGAACACCCAGTCAACGTTGACACTGGAGGACAGGCAGCTCAGATATTTCAGGGCAACTGCTGTCAGTGTTGGCCAGTCATTGACCTTAGTGCCCCAGTATAGCAGTGGCTCACCTCCAATGGTGAGGTTCTTTGTATCTGCAAAATATGCATCTATCATGCATTTTGACACTCGAAGACGCGTCGCGTGATCATCCTCCTCCTCCTCCTCCTCAGTTTCCTCCATGTCTGCAACTCCCACCTGACTGAGGGCGGCCCAGATGGGATTCAGCATAGGTTCCTTTAACCTGCATGTTTTTTGTGCAGTTTGACATCCCTGGGATGATGAGGAGTAGGTGGGAGGAACACCGGCTCACTGTGCAGTACCCCCATGTGGTTTTGACCCCTGTGCCCATAGTAGCAGCTGTGCACCACTTACCCTCTGAGTGAGTAGTTCTGTCAGTCTCTGCAACTCCTGATGCCCACCTTGTAATATGGCTGCCAGCCCATGTGGGTCATGCACTGTGGCAATCCCAAACTCTTCAGACTGCAGAATATACTTTATGTGGGAGCTGGAATCTAATGTGGACACCATGTGTTCCATCAATGAGCAAATTGCTCTGTCACCACCTGCTTCCTGCTGTTGGTACATATTTAGCAGTGTCTACCTCAGCACCCATAGCAGAGGGATGGACTCACTGATATTGGCAGTGTCCCCACTTACTGCCTGTGTTGCATGCTCGAAGGGCCTTAGAATCGAGATGAGCCCATCCATTAGGTGCCACTGCTCTGTTGGGAGACACATGGATGCCCCACTGCTGTCATGACTTGCATGAATTAGCAGAGACTCAGAAATTGCCTTGTACTGCTGGTATAGACACTTCACCATATACAAGGTGGAGTTCCACTTGGTGACAACTTCAAGTTTTAACCAGTGCTGAGGGAGCTTGTTCTTTACCTGCAGAGCATGTAGATGATTACGCACTTTTGCTGAACGTTCAAAGTGGGCAAAGATGCATTGGGCCAGAGTCAAAATTTCTTTTATATCTGGATGGTTGATGAAAGTCTGCACAACAAGGTCAAGGTAGTGTGCTGAGCATGGAACCCTAACAAATCCTACATCCGTGATGCATTTCCACACATGTGATCCATTATCACTGGCAATGAATCCAGCTTTCAGTACATGGGGGTGGAGCCACTAATCAGTCTGTGTTAGTACCACTTCCAGCATCTTTTCTCCAGTGTGTGACCCGGGGATAGTCTTCATGGTCAGGGTTGCATGCTGCCTAACACCAGGCATGTTGCTACCACCACAGTTTATACTTATAGCTGACATCGTTGATGGACTGGAAGATAAGGTGTGTCTTTTAGCAGATGACACTAAGATATGTAAGAGGGTGGACACCTCAGAAGGAGTGAGCAAGATGGAAGCAGACATGAAGAAACTAGAAGAATGGTCTGGAGTGTGGCAGCTGAGATTCAATGCCAAAAAGTGCAAGGTCATGCACATAACAAAGAAAAATTCAAGAAAGAAATATTACCTAGGAGGTGAAAGACTGCGGCCTCAAACCAAGAACAAGATCTGGGACTCATAATCTTAGATGACTTGAAGGTTAGTAAGCAGTGTGAGAAGGCAACATTGAAGGCCAACAGAATGCTGGGCTGCACTGGGAAGGGAATCATGAACAGGAGGAAAGAGGTGGTACTACCACGGTATAGATTGCTGGTCAGGCCTCGCCTGGAATACGGAGTCAGGTCCGGAGGCCTCACCTTAGGAAGGACATTGACCGGGTGGAAACAGTACAGAGAAAGGTAACAAAAATGATTCAGGGTCTTTAGTACATGTCCCATGAAGGAGAAGGAAGGAAACATATTCAGTTCAGTGCTTTAGAGTAACTGGTAATTGCCATTTTTCTTTTAAACTTAGATTGTGGGCTTTTAGTGACAGTGTACTTTCTTTGTTGTCTTTACTTATAATTGTTTTTGGGCTGTTGAAAATTTAAAACATAGTGGGGGTGTAATTCTGTGCTGTCTTTAATTGCTGCAAATTTTATCTTGGCTTGTCTGACTGCCCTGTAGTTGGGTGAAGGGTGTTAATTGTCTGGCCTCTGACCTCAGCTACGTGATAACTGGAGGTGGGGCTTAGTCAGAGTTGAGGTAGCAAGTAGAGTTTTATTTTCTCAGAAGAAGCCAGAAGGGGAAGGAAGGAAACATATTCAATTCAGTGCTTTAGAATAACTGGTAATTGCTATTTTTCTTTTAAACTTAGATTGTGGGCTTTTAGTGACACTGTACTTTGTTGTCTTTACTTATAATTGTTTTTGGGCTGTTGAAAATTTAAAACATAGTGGTGGTGTAATTCTGTGCTGTCTTTAATTGCTGCAAATTTTCCTCCCTCCTTCCCCCAACTCTTAATTATATGCCCTGTTAAATCTGATTGACAGGAGCTAAACACAGGGTATAGTAAGGGGTGTGAAGTAGGAGGGGCATAAGGGGGAAAAAGCCCACCCTCAGCACAAGTGTTTAGACTCATTTATTAATTTATTGGTTTCTTTTTTTTTTAAGAAAATTATCTGAGGATCAGTGGCAGGATTTTTAGGACAGTAAATTAATAAAAAGGGAACTAGGAGAGCTTCAGTAGCAGACAAGTAGTGGAATTGCAGTATAATGTGGGGAGTGGTGCAATGCAGTGGCTGTGGGGCAGCCATATTTAGGCAGACCTTCTGTACACTGAGGTGCTGCCCTATCGGCATGCATCTCTCTGGACTGCGGGATGAGGTAGCGAGATTCAGAGCGGAAGTAAACTGGGTCAGGAGTACCATCACCCCTATCCAGAGACCACCTAGTCCAATGCAACTGCCCCAAAGGATGCCGAGAACGAGGAGCACTTGGATGACAGGGCTCAGGGAGGGTTAGAGCGGTCAGGCAGAGGCACATCCCAGATCCTATTCCACTAAGAACTCATATGCCACACTGGCAAACGAGGACAACCAAATAGAGGTACCCAGAGAAGTGGAAGGAAAGGATGTGGAGGTTAGCCAAGGAGGTGACCTCAGCGGGAAAGCAGTGGACCCCAGAGGAGGAGGAAGCGAATCCTGGTGGGGGACTCCATCATAAGAGGGATCCAGCTAGGAACACAGGAGGGGGAGGACAAGGAGGTGAGGTGCCTACCAGGTGCCACGGCATGGAGGGATGGAAGGAAGATCCTGGGGATCACTGGGAAGGCAAGATGGGAGGTGAGCTGGATGTCATTATCCACCTAGGTACTAATGACCTGGCAAATGGGGAGCCAAAGGAAGTTCAGGAAGAGTTTAGGAAACTGGGGAGGGTCTCAAGCAAGCAGCTACTCTGTCACTTTCTCAGAAGTACTACTCATGTAGAGGCAAGGGAGAGCATAGGAGTGCATGCACCAGGAACTTTAACTCATGGTTGAAGAACTGGTGCTGTGAGGAAGGGTTTGGATTCATTGGTGACTGGGGACCCACCTGGAGGGATGGAGGTTTGTCAAGCCTGACGGCCTGCATCCATCCTGGAGGGAATCCAAGCACTCAATGATAAGTTTAAATGCTACATTGACAAGCATTTAAACTAGCAAAGGGGGTGGCAGGCCAGCAAGGAGGGTACTACTTGCTCACCCCCACAGCTAGCAGTGGAACCAGTGAACCAGAGAAGTGGCCATCTCTGCAAAAGCAGTGCAAAAAGATGGAGATTAGTGCCCAAGAGGTGGATAGGCAGAAGGGCAAAATTCAGCAGAAGGGCAGACAGCAAGGAGAACCAGGGATAAAGAACAACCAAGGAAGGGGCTGAGTAGAACAGTGAAACAGCCTAGGGAGGTCAAATCATGGAAAGCCATGTATGCAAATGCCAGGAGCCTTAGCAACAAGATGGAAGATCTGGAGGCTGCAGCCAGCAGTCAGACCTGGACATTGTGGCCATCACTGAAACCTGGTGTAATGATAACCACGACTGGGAGATGGCCATACCTGGCTACAACATATTCAGAAGCGACAGAGCAGGCAGGAAGGGAGGAGGAGGAGTGGCATTGTATGTGAAAAATGACATAAAGGCCACAGAGATCCAGGAGGAACAAAATGGGGAAGAGATACTGTGGGTTAAGCTGGAAAGGAAAATGGGAACAGCCATCTGCACAGGTGTGGTCTATAGACCACCAGCCCAGGAGGAAGTAACAGATAGGGAGCTGATGCTAGCCATCCAAAAGATGGCAGACAAGGGCGAGGTAGTACTGGTTGGAGACTTCAATATTCCAGACGTGGACTTGAGCATCCCAGCAGCAGCATCAACTAGGAGCAGATTTATCCTGGACTCCCTTCAGGGTGCCTTCCTCAAGCAACTGGTCATCGAACCAACTCGGCAGAAGGCAACACTGGACCTTGTGCTCACAAACAGGGACAGTGTGATGGGGGTAACAGTGGGGAGCACCTGGGAACAGTGACCACCAGTCATTGTGGTTTGAAATCACAGAAAGAGCAGAACCAAACCACACAAAACCCGTGATCCTGGATTTTAGGGGGGAGACTTTGGGAAAATGGGGAGATACTTGAAAGAGGCATTAAGGGAATGGGACAGGAATCAGGGGTTGAGGAACAGTGGGCAGTATTTAAACAGGGATTACAAGAACAACAGAATTATGCATTAAGCAGGTTAGCAAGAGGAAAAGGAAGAGGAGATCTATGGTTTTCCAAAGAGGTAGCAAAAGAAAGTGAAAGCCAAAAGATTACATTCAGGCAATACAAAAAGACACAGGCAGAAGGGGATAGGGAGAAGTACCAGGAGAAGCAAAGGGAGGCAGGGAGGTCAGTAAGGGAAGCCAAAGCTCAGACAGAAGAACACATTGCAAAATCAGTGGGTAGAGGGACAAAACCTTTTACAGGTACATAAGTGAAAAAAGAAAGACAAAGTGAGGGATAGTGAGACTGAAGGGGGAGGATGGGGGCCATGGAGGATGACAACAGTAAAGCTGACATATTGAACAGATATTTCTGCTCAGCCTTTACTGAGGAAGAGGAGGTAATGGTCTGAAGGAGTACAAAGGGTGAGAATGGTGCAGAATGGACACAAGTCCCTTTACACGAGAAAGGGTCTTGAAGGAACTGGAAGTAATAAGAGTTGATAAAGCAATGGGGCCAGATGGGGTGCACCCCAGGGTCCTTAAAGAACTAAGAGAGGTGGTGGCTGAAAATCTGGCTATCCTGTTTAGCCGATCACTGGAAACAGGGGAGGTACCCAAAGACTGGAGGACAGCAGATGTAGTCCCCTTATACAAAAGCGGGAACAAAGAGGAAGCAGGGAACTACAGACCAGTCAGCCTCACCTCGGTAGTGGGGAAGATCATGGAAGCACTACTGAAGGAGAGATTGGTGGAACATCTGGTTGTCAATGGACTACAGGACCCAAGGCAGCATGGTTTCACCAGGGGGAGGTCATTCAGACCAACCTCGTTGAATTTTTTGACTGGGTGACTAGGGAGGTGGATCAGGGGAGGGCAGTGGACATGGCCTATCTGGACTTCAGCAAGGCTTTTGACACTCTGCCACATAGAAGACTATTACACAAACTGGGGAATATGGGTGTGGGCAGGACAGTAGTGTGGTGGGTAGGTAACTGGCTGGGTGGCAGAACACAGAGGGTGGTGGTAAATGGCTGTCACTCCACAGAGGAAGAGTGACCAGTGGGGTACCACAGGGATCAGTGCTGGGACCGGTCCTATTCAACATCTTCATCAGTGACATTGCACAGAACCTAGAAGGCAGAATTTCACTGTTCGCTGATGACACAAAGCTCTGTAACAGAGTAGACACACCAGAGGGTGTAGACAGAATGAGACGGGACCTGCAGAAACTTGAAGAATGGTCAGGGGTTTGGCAGTTGAAATTCAATGCAAAGAAGTGCAAGATAATGCATATGGGGCACAAAAACCCTGGCACAATATATCTGTTGGGGGGTGAGGATATAGCATGCACCAAGCAGGAAAGGGATCTTGGGGTTATCATCTCTGATGACCTCAAGGCAGGGAAACAGTGTGACAAGGCAGCAGGTAAAGCAAATAGGATGCTGGGATGTATAGGCAGGGGCATCACCAGCAGGAAAAGGAGGTCATAATTCCGCCATACAAGACACTAGTGAGGGCCCCACCTGAGTACAGTGTACAGTTCTGGAGACCATACCTACGTAAGGACATAGACAGGGTAGAGAAGGTTCAGAGGAGGGCAACAAAGATGGTGCATGGATTGCATCACAAGTCCTATAAAGACAGGTTGAAGGAACTGAACATGTACTCCCTGGAGGAGAGGAGGAGAGAGGATATGATAGAGACATCTGAGTATGTCACAGGGAGGAACAGGTGCAGGAATACACTATTTTAAGCGAAAAGATGTTCCAGGACTAGAGGGCATGGGATGAAGTTGGAGGAGGGACGATTCAGAGGAAACATGAAGAAGAATTTCTTCACAGAGCAGGTGGTGGACAAGTGGAACACCCTGCCAGAGGAAGTGGTGGGGGCTGAAACAATCACGGGATTTAAGAATGCATGGGATAGACATAAAGGAATTCTGGAGGTCAGGGGTAAGGGGCAACAGACTTCTAGGAAAACATAAACTGAACTTACAAGCTCAAATGAGCAGACTGGGTGGGCCATAGGCCCTTATCTGCCAACACTGTCTATGAGGAAAGACTTAGGGAAATGAATATGTACTCCCTGGAGCAGGGACATGATTGAAACATTCAAGTACATAAAAGGCATTAACAAGGTACAGGCACAGGAACTTTTTCACTTCAAGAAGGGCTCCAGGACCAGGGTACATGACCTCAGGCTGCAAGGAGGGAGGTTCTCTACCAACACCAGGAAGTTTTTCTTCACAGAAAGAGTGGTGGATACCTGGAACAGCCTGCCCCAAGAGGTTGTGGGGATCAACACTGTGGGGAGGTTCAAGAATGCATGCGATAGACACAAGAGAGACCTGATTATAAGGGGCAACTGGAGTGTCAAATAGGTCTAAACCAAATAGGCAGACTTGATGACCTAGCGGTCTCCTTCTGCCATCAATGTCTATGTTTCTATGGATAATATACTTTGGATAATACTTTGAATTATCGCAACAGAAGGCCAAGGCCCACATGTTTGCCCCCACTACCTTGTGGGTTTGACTCTCATTCTGTTATTAATATATAAATCTCATTTGGGCTTAAATGTCTCCAAATTGTTTGCATTGACTATTTCTGCAGGAAGCTAATTTCACAGCCTAATCGCTCTAGGAAAAAATGAATATTTCCTGAGTTCGGTATTAAAGGACTTTTCCACTAATTGCTGCTTGTGTCCTCTAATATAATAACTAGGGTTTCTGTAGTTTAATCCCAATAAGGCAATATTTGTTGGATCCTCCAAGATCTTATATAAGAATAGCATATCGAACCTCATCCTTCTAGATTCCAGGTCCCAGAGCCCCAAGCTATTTAGCCGTTGCTCATAAGGTGAATTTCTGTAACCTGGCAGAAATTTCATAAATCTTCTTTGAACCTTTTCTAACAAATTTATATCACCCTTCAGAAATGGGCTCCAGACTTGTGGGCAGTAATCCATGTGGGGTCTTACATATGTTTGATATATGAGTAGTAGTACTGAACTTGACCTAGAGGCGAATGATCTGCATATGCAGCTTATCAGATAACTGGTTTTAATTGCAATATGTTTGCAATGCATCCTTGATTTGAGGTCATTGCTATTTAACACTTCTAGGTCACTCTCAGAGGTCTTAGAGGCAATTACATTCCAACTGATGGAATAAATCTGTCTACTATTGTTCTTCCCAAAGTGTATTACAATGCATTTTTCCGTGTCAGCCTGCATTTTATTGCATGTAACCCAGGCCTCTATGTTTGCTAGGTCTGTGAGTAATTGCCTTCTTTCCTCTGCCGTATCTACAGTACCCCCAACTTGGTATCATCTGCAAACTTCATCAGTATGTTTTTACTATTGATGTTAAGATCACAAATGAATATATTAAAAAGTAGAGGTCCCAGAACGGAGCCCTAGGGTACCCCACTTGTCACAGTCTCCTCACTTGATAGTACGCCATTGACTCTTACCATCTGCTTTCTTCCCATCAGCCAATTCTGAATCCATCGTACTAGGCATAGGTCTATTCTTAGGTTAATGAGTTTGTTAATCAGGATACTATGAGAATGCGTATCAAACGCTTTCCAAAAGTCCAGAAACAGAACATCCACCCCTTTTCCATGATCCAAATTGTAGCTGACAAAGTCATAAAACCTTGTCAGATTAGTTGTACAGGACATGTTACTAGTAAATCCATGCTGCATTTTATCTATTAACCCTCTGGGCCCGATTCCAAGACGGGTTACGCATGTCTCTAGGCAACTTGCGCCAAACCCAATGGCGCAAGTCACATCTTTGCAACATGTGTTATGCCACCAGTGATTCCAAAAGGTTGCTTGCTTACATGCATGAGTCTGCCTGCACCAAAGGTGGCTACACCATGGCTATGGCAGAAACCCCCTGTGACATGGAGCAAGGGGGTTTCCAGCATCAGTTATGACCGTATTCCAAGTGGCCGGCCGACGGAATGGCAAGTTGCTATTCCAGGAGGGACCCCGACAGACAATGGTCTAAGTACAGCTATTAGCTGGTCTAACCATATCCTAAGTCCACTTCGGTCACACCTCCATGCCTGCTGCCCCTATTGCTGACCCCCCAGAGTCATCATAGGTCCCCACCCCACATCCAGTGGCAGGGCTGCCATCCGTGCATAGCTGGCTCCTCTGTGCCCCCATGTCCGAGAAGTGCCCCGCAGTGTAGTACACGACCCCCACCTGCCATGCACCTCTGGACCATCCGGTGGCCCCCCAACCCCACCACAGCCCTGTGGGGCAGTGCCATGGTGTCCTGGTGTGGGGCATGGGGGGGCTGTGCTATGCACGGCTTACGCCCTGTGGGTGGACATTGCTGTGGCTTGTGGCAACTAAATCAGGTGCGCCCTTCCCGTGGCGCAACCCTGGAGCTGCTGCAAGTCACAGGGCATAGGTGTCAGGGACCCGGCCTGTTCTGGAATCTGGTGCAGCATCCCCGGCATAACTGCATATGTCACAACCCACATCTGCCCGCGAGTTATGCCATACGTTCTGGAATTAGGCCCTCTGTTTTTAAGGTCCAATATAATTTCTTCCTTGATTAGACTCTCAATTAATTTGCCAGCAATAGATGTTAAACCAATAGGTCTGTAGTTACATGGGTTATCTTTAGTGCCTTTCTTATGAATTGGTATTACAATCACACACCGCCAGTCAGCGGGTACACGGGCTGTTGACAGTGATTTCCTTTCAATGTCTGTGATTCAAGGTGCAAATTCCAATGCTAATTCTTTCAGGAGTCTGGGATGTAGTCCATCAAGACCAGCTGTTTTGTTAACACTAAGATTTAGGAGTTTCCTGTACATCTTATCTGTAGTTCTTGTTTTACTCATATTATCAATTGAATTGAGGGACTCAGGAATGGTTAAGGGTTGTTCAGGGGGATTATAGACAGAGCAAAAATAGTGATTGAATTCGGTGGTCATATCCTTAGGAACGCTGTATGTAATATTCGCCATGATTAATGGACCAATAGTTCTATCTACTCCCCCACCTTTCATTAATGTATGAATAAAATGCTTTGTGATTATGTTTGCTATTAGCCAACCTGAACTCTGAAGCTGCTCTGGATCTTCTGATTTCATCTTAAGCTGCTTCAGGGTTCTTCTGTATTTACTAATTGTACTGGGAGTTGCGTTCTTCCGCATACTTATATAAGCCGTTCTTTTTTCTGTAATCAACCTCCTAATTGTTTTGGCAAACCACTGGGGTTTCTTTCCTTTGTTGTTATACACTTTGAATGTAGGTACATACATGGCCTCGAGGGATGAAATGAGTCAATTGTACCCATGCATCATCTGCATTTAAGTTACTTATTAATGTATCCCAATTCATCACCTTCAGTTTCTCCTTAATTGCCTGGAAATTTGCTTTGTTGTAATTCTTATACATCATAACTCCTTTATTTGTGATTTTGGATTTCTCAGTTTGAAAGGTAATAAGATTATTATCTGAATTGGACAGTGGTAGGATTACTTCAAGTGGAGTTAAAAATATGGTTGACATTAGTTACCAACACATTTGGCACATTCTCGCTTCTAGTTGGTTTGTTAATAAGCTGGCGGATAGTCGAGGCTACAAGTATTTCCACTACCTGGTTCTCCAAGAAACCTCTGTTCCCCACCCCATTCCAGTCTATTGATCGGAGGTTAAGATTTCCCATAACCAATCTGTCATTATTGTTGGTCACCTCACTAATATTTATTTATTTGCATTTGTTTACCGGGTGAGCGCACTAGACAGCCAAGTGACTATTTTCAGGCGTGACCCGGGAGGGTTACAATGGTACAATACATGAACATCAGGCATAAACAGGGTTAACATACATTAGGTTCAGGCACATGATATAGCATAAGAATAAGGTACATAGATTAAGGCACTTATGTAACATACGAATAAGGTACATAGTTGAGGTACATAGATCACAATTTGACCGAGCACATTGAATTGAATCATCAGTGAGGTAGCATGGATAACTACATGAGTTGGCAACCAGCTGAGTACAGGAAAAATAGACGATGATCTTGAAGAATACCAAGGTACAAGGCAGCAGAATAAGTCAGAACTGGGGTACAAAGAGAATCAGGTAGATTACCAGCCAGGACCAGTCACTACAGGGTAATAGAGCACCAGACAGAATATGACGGGTGACATGGGCTAGACCAGCTGGGCAAAGTGCAGGTTATAACCACGGACTGGCCACCCAGTGGTAGATACCAAGTGAAAGCAACTCAGGCACAGAGACATGTGGTGGCTGATTTCAGGAAGCCCCATAGTGAGGTTCTGAAGCGGGAAAGTGATGGGGAGGTGCGAGTGCAGGCTGGCAGGGAGTTTCACCACTTCAGTGCGAAGGCAGGGAAGGCCTGGTCACCCATATATGTGCGGGTTTTAGCAACCAGGACCTGACAGTCACTGGATCTTAGGTGGTAGGGGGGAGTGGCAGGAGTGAGGGACAGGGCAAGTGCAGAAGGGGTGGCGGTACGGATGACGTTGTCTAAAAAGTTGATAAGGATGAAGGTACAGTGGGACTCCGGTGCGAGCCACTCCAGCTGGGAGTAAAGGTCACATCAATGTGTGAGGCGGGGAGCAGCGAGAGCAAAGCAGCATACATTGTAGTACAATGTGTCCCATTTTGAGAGACTGGATTTAAGGACATGGGCAAAGGATACAAGGCTATAACAGAGCGTGGATAGGAGGACCCCCCTGGTTAGGGCCAGTCGAGCTGCAGGGGTAAGGCACGGTTTAGCTCTGTAGGCCAGGCCCAGCTTGCAATTTGTAGCTTTTCAGGTGTTGCGGATGTGCAGGGTGAGATCCAGCTGAGGGTCAAGAGTAACCCCCAGGTACTTAACCACTTCAGTAACAGACAGTGGGGACCCATCGGCTCCTATGATTTTAGGAGGAGTGGGGCAGGCTTTTAACTTGGCAGAGGAGCCAAAGAGCATGACCTGAGTCTTCTTCAGGTTAATGGAAAGCTTGTGGTCCTTGAGCCAGGACTGGACACGGTTAAAGTCAGAGTTTAACCAGGTATTTATGGTCTTTGGGTCTGAAGAGCTTGCCAGAATGACAGGGTCATCCACGTACAGGGTGGAGATCCCATAGGTAGAGGCCGAGGGTAACTCATTTATAAAGAGGGAAAACAAGATGGGCCTGAGGATTGAGCCCTGGGGGACACCACAAGTCACTGGAGTGGGATCGGAGAGGGCCTTGTTAAAGTTTGTATACTGCTGCCTACCCAAAAGGTAGTTTGTGAACCAGGCGAGGGCAGGGGGGAGAAGCCCATGGTCCAAAGGGTGGATCGCAGGAGCGAATAGTCAACCCGGTCAAAGGCTTTGGAGAGGTCTATGAAGATGGCTCCAGCAAGTTTGCCATGGTCAGTGGCGAGCCAGATAGCAGAGGTAACCACCGCAAGGGCAGTGGAAGTGCTGTGCCCTTTTCTGAACCCATGTTGAGCTGGAGAGAGGAGCTTATAGGTCTGAAGGTAGTGGGTGAGCTGGGAGGCTACCAGCTTTTCGAGTAACTTGCTGATAACAGACAGGATCTCAATGGGATGATAATTGTTAAGATTTTCCGGGTTCCCCGTTTGAGGACCGGGATGACCTTGGCCACCTTCCAAACATCCGGGATGGTGCCAGAGATTAGGGAGGCATTGAAGATGTGGGAGATAGGCCAGGCAAGGAGGGAAGCCCCCAAGCAGAGCAGTTTGGGCTTGACACCGTTGTGCCCAGCTCCCATATGAGGAGAGAGACCCGCGAGGAGCCTCTGGGTCTCCTGGACAGTGACTGCTTTTAGGTAGACGGGAGGACGGCTGGGGATCACACTAAGGGGGGGACAGGTGGTCGTGGGGACAGGGGGTTGGGAGGGAGAAGCAGGGGGTTGAGAGAACGGGACAGTCAGGTCAGATAACTGATGGTTGAAAGCATTGGTGATAGTAAGGGGGTTATTGCAACTCACCCCTTCAATAAAAAGGTCAGAGACCTGGGTTCTGGCAGACCCACCAACTAAGCTTTTAATGTTTTGCCAGAAACTGAGTTTTGGGCCGTGGAAAGCAGGGCTGACTGGCAGAAATTGCTCTAGGCTGAGCAGATGGCTCTTTTACAAGAGTTTCTCAACCGACGATATTCAAGGTGGTCGGCGTGGGAGTTGGAGGATTGAATCAAGCCCAACACTTGTCTCTTTGCTTCATGAGGGATAGGAGGCCCCCATGGAGCCACTTGGTGACAGCGCCCCTCACCCTTCTCTTAGTGAGTGGGGTGTGTTTATTTTGACAGAGAGGAAGTTGTCAAGGGCCACTGAGGGATCATTAGAGGCAGTGACCTGGGATCAGTCTGCTAGACACAGGTCAGCAAGGTAGTTTTCAATGTCAAAATAGGAATAGTCCCGCATCTGGATCATCTTGCTAGGTACTGTAGGAGAGGAGAGGAGAGGCCCCAAACAAAATAGGTGGGGGAGTGGTCCGAGATGGCATCAGGGAGGATTCCTGAGAAGGCTATATTGCCAGGTCTGTTACTCAGAACCCAGTCGATGAGGGATCCCTTCACTCCATGACAGGAGAGCCTTGTAGGCTCAGCAATGAGCTGGCTGAGGGTGAGACCAGACAGCAGAGTCTCGTAAGGCTTGGCATTGCCCCCTTATGGGTCAAATAATCTTTTGTAGCCAGTGCTGAAGAGTCTGGGGGTCTGTAAAATACTGCAGTCCTATGCTTTTTAACATTTAAGCCAGTAATATCCTTCCAAAGCATTTCAATGGAGTTATCCAAGTCAGGTGGTTTCAAACCTAATATGCATTCAATATTATCCCTAATGTATAGGACTGTCCCCCTTCCCTACATTCATTCCTATCCTTGTGAAATAACTGGTAGCCTGGGAGGGCCTTGCTCCAGTCACACTGCTTGTTCCACCATGTTTCAGTTATACCAATTATATCAGCTCCCATACTAGGACTTAAGCATAACAATTCAGCTCATTTATCCTGATTAAGACTCCTGGCATTAAGGAGTAACACATTTGCTGGTTTATCAACTTGTTTCATTCTTTTCCTGTGATTATTAGGAGTGGCTGGTTGACTCATGCAGACCCATCTCCCCCAACCTATCTAGTTTAAATGTCTTGATATCTCGTTCCTAATTCTGTTTCCTAATACCCTGCTGCCTTTAAAACTCGGGTGCAACCCTTCTCTGCAGTACATAGTATCTTTTTTGTAAACGTCCCAATGTTTGATGAAATGGAACTTTCTGTCTCTGGTCCATTGTTTTAACCAGTGGTTGGCCTGTGAGATCTACTGCATTTATAAACAGTCGCTCGGGGAACAAGTAGGATTTCAGAGAATACAATCTCCGAACCTTCGTTTAACAATTTGTCAGCCAATTTGTTAAGATCATGTTCAAACTCTTTCTGTGATCTTGTACCAAGATCATTGGTTTCCATATGTATTATTAATGGGTTATCCCCTGCTCCTTGGAGAACATTGTCTGTCATAGATGTTAAATCTTGGGCTTTTGCTCCTGAAAAGGAGCTGACCATATTGTTCTTCTTGTCACTGCCACAGATATATCGCTCTGTATATTTAATTATTGAGTTCCCCATAACTATTACCTGCCTTTTCATGTTAGGGCTGGTTTTAGGAGTAGTAACATTACCACCTCCTTCTGTCTCAGTAAATTCCCCATTTCCAGACAGAACAGAATATCTATTTGCTAATGAAATTGGGTGTAAGTTTGCCTGTATAGGCTTCAAAATTAGTAAGTCCTGGGTTTAGGCACAGTTATTATCTGGAGGATTTGGACTAGTGGGGTTAGAAGTAACAGAGACACTACTCTGGCTAGAAGTACAGAGTTGAATATCCTCACTAACTGAGCTATTTTTCATTATTTGTCCTATTGGTGACTTTAAAGGGCTCCTTCCCCTTTTTTTTTCTTTTGACATTTGGGACCACTGCCCATTCCTCCACTACAGTTTCAGTATTACTATCCTCAAGCGTCCTCTTACACCCATTTGCAAATTATCCTGATTTGTGTTAGTGAGCGGTGATTTGTTTAAGCTGGTTATGATCCTTTATTTAGTTACCATTTCCTCCAGACTTTTTCAAGCGATGCCAGTTTAATACAAAAACTATTCAATTCATTAATCGATTTGGTGTTATTTATACACTTGTCATTGAGAAATGTGCATGCAAAGTTTTCCCTTCTGTGATCTTGTACATATTACATTCACTGCACCCTATGTTCAAATCACCATCTAATGTTAGTAGTTTAGAGGCCATGATGTATGCGATTTGTATCACAAACAGTATCTGCTGACCAGTGTCTAAGATTCTTAAGAATTTACTCACCTAATACATATGCCCTCTTAGACTGACTAGATTGTTTATAAAGTCAGCCCCTGTCAACAGTTCCATGTTGCCCCAACCAAGCTCGCCCCACTTGCTGGGCGGGCCGAGTTAAATAGCATGCTACCGGAAGTAGGTGTAGCAGCCGCTAACTGGTGCCTAAAATTACCCTAAATTCTACCTTGTTGAGGTAAGCTACAGCATAGATGGCACCGAGCAGTCCTGCTAGAAGGAAGTGCTCTCTGACACTGAACGGAACCCCGCTACCTCCCGCTGTTGATTCAGTTGTGCGCTGGTTGCAATGGTTTGTCCTAGTGCAATTCTTGCCTCTCATCCAAACAGCCGCTACCCCAGGTACCTGTGCCCAGTGTGCTGTAATGCACAGGTAAGAGCTACCAGCTGTTTCCCACTGGCCACATGTCCATGCTCAGATGGACATACTGTGCCGAGGAATGCTGCAGGACATGGAGTACCATGTCGCATACATTAGTGTACAGTTCTGGGATGGCACGCTTTGAAAAGTATGTACGTGATGGCACCTGTCATTTAGGCAAGGCATGGGCCACGAACCACCTAAATCCCACATTCTCTACAAAGGAGTATGGCAACAAAGCCAGTGCAAGCAGTTCTGCACCTGCTGCATTCACCTCCCGCGCTCTGCCATGATTAGGCGGGAATTTAGTTTGCTGACCCAAAATGGAATGCAGTGTCGGCTGAACTTTTCTTGATATTGCTGCGGGTGATGCACCTGGTGGTATGCCAAACAGCTTGCCTAATCATTGGGCCATTAATGGGGTGCTCCTTGACTGGGGATTGCCAATGGTACTCACAGGCACAGCACGACACACCTTAGCGCCTTTTTTGTTTTTAATGACCGGGGTAGCGATCACACTTTGACTTGGGGTGGTAGTGCTGCTGCTAGGACTACTACCTGGCACAGTTCCAGAATCCTCTATATCCAGTACCATAAAGACGTCCTCCTCCTCACCTGCACCTCCATCTCCCTTATGTAGTGCCTGGTATACTTGGCTTACATTGCCCAGTGATTTGGATGAACCAGAACCACTGGCGCCGGCTGCCTTCTGGTGTTCATCCCACTGAATTAGGTGCCTGTTTTTAAGGTGTGTATGTTGCCCACCTATGCCACAGAGACTACTCTTCTTACCCCTACTAACTCAGGTTGGACACAGTTGGCAAACTGCCACTGTCTCATCAGACGGATCCAGTACATAAAAATCCCACACTAGGGATGTCTGAGGCCTTGTATTTTCTTGGTGCCAAGATGATTGGGATAGCAAAGGAGAAGAGTTGCTCTTTGTTATGTTGTCTGACACATCATCCACATCATAGTCTGCAAAACAGCTACCATTCTCATCATCCTCTGCAGGTCTGTCCTCAGTAGCAACAGGCTCTGTGACATGCACCTCCTCTTCATGACTGGCATCCTCATGTTGCTCCACATGTACCACCTCTCCCTCACCCACTGGACACACATTATCAGGCTCCGCCTACTGTGACCCATCATCCCCAACAGCACCACTTTCTAACTGCACTTCCAAACCAACCACCTCCATGCCCACAGTTAGTTGTTTGGTGGTGCTGCCGCTTCCTGTCACTGTGTCACTTGACATTGACACATACATCAACATGTCTGCCACAGATTTGGCAGAGAAAAACTTAGAGGCAGAAAAGCCACCATCAGGTCAAAATACATTGCTACTACTGCTGCTGCCTGCCACAGAGTCATCTGAATGCTGTACCTCTGCTCTCACTAACACGTTTTTATGTTTGCTTGCATGCATGTGCAAGAAACATAGTGCCATGAACGGAGATTTCGGAGGTGTGTCACCTCCTCCTCCAATTCAGGCACTGGGCTGGCAGGCGCGGCCCCTGTAAGCCAATGCATTTTGGAGCTGTCTATGACATGCTCCAAAATGCAGTAACATCCGATTGAAAGAGGGTACGCTTGAGTGAGCACACGATACTCGGCTGCTCGCGCATCCCACCTGAGACAGGCGTGCATGCCCCGTGCTGAATAGCCGACAGGATTGCCCAATCCCCATCGGCTGAATGCCTCCCCCAAGTCCTTGTGCCATGCTGAGAGCCACCCCAAGCGTGGCAAGCCAATGCCGAGATTTTTTGTTTTTATTTTGCCGACAGGGTGCCCAATCCCTGTCGGCTGAACAACCCAAGTCTTTGTGTCACTCTAGGAGCCCACCCCAGCATGGCAAACATCCACAGCGTCTTTTTTATTTTAAGACCTGTAAAATAAAACTGTCCTTGGCCGCGTCTCCAGCGCCCCTCCCACAACCCGCACCACCACTGCGCACCCAGCCTCCCTGCACCCCACCCCATGCCCACCTGCGGACTCCGGCACGGCGATCTTGATGTGGACCGGGAACGTCTGCAGCTCTTCAAAGCCGACGCGGCGAACTGGCGAAATGCCGGTAAGCTGTATAATGGGTTACATAGGGGGTTTCAACTTTATTGCATATATCGGGCATTTTTGGGAATTTTTGCAGCAAATTTTCAACATGGGGTTTTTGGGACCCCTTCTCATGAATGATGTCACTGTCATGGCGGTATTTGTGCCCGAAGAGTGATTTCGCGCAGTGACTGTGCAGTGACTGCAAAATCACCCTTTGGCCCTGAATACCACCATGACAGTGACATCATTCATGAGAAGGGGTCCCAAAAACACCATGTTGAAAATTTGGTGCCAAAATTCTAAAAAATGACTGTTTTACGAGGGTGCGTTGCGCAGTTCCTACGCAGGCTCGTAAGTTCGCGAAATTTCAATATTTTCACTCCAGATTTTCAACATTGCCATTTTACCATACCTTCTTATGAGTAGTACAGCTGTCATTTTTCACATCTCACCCAAAATGTGTTTTCACCCATGTAGTGCAGAACGGCGCAGTCGGTGTGCGAAATCAATGTATGGGACAAATTAAGAAAATTACAGTGACACTGTTCATGAGCAGAGGTCTTAAAATGGCTATGTTGAAAATTTGGTGAGAAAATTCCTAAAAAATGACTGTTTAACGAGGGTGCATTGCGCAGTTCCTACGCACACTCGTAAGGTCGCGAATTTTCAATATTTTCACTCCAGATTTCCAACATTGCCATTTTATCACACCTTCTTATGAGCAGTACAGCTGTCATTTTTCACATGTCACCCAAAATGTGTTTCTGCCCATGTAGCACACAATGGCGCAGTCGGTGTGCGAGATCAATGTACGGGACAAATTAAGAAAATCACAGTGACACTGTTCATGAGCTCAGGTGTTAAAATGGCTATGTTGAAAATTTGGTGAAAAAATTCCTAAAAATGACTGTTTTACGAGCGTGCGTTGTACAGCTCCTATGCACGCTTCGTAAGTTCACGAATTTTCAATATTTTCACTCCAGATTTCCAACATTGCCATTTTACCACACCTTCTTATGAGTAGTATAGCTGTCATTTTTCACATCTCACCCAAAACGTGTTTCCGCCCATGTAGCGCACAATGGCACAGTCGGTGTGCAAAATCAATGTACGGGACAAATTAAGAAAGTCACAGTGACACTGTTCATGAACAAAGGTCTTAAAATGGCTATGTTGAAAATTTGGTGAAAAATTCCTTAAAATGACTGTTTTACGAGGGTGCATTGCGCAGTTCCTACGCACACTCGTAAGTTCGCGAATTTTCAATATTTTCACTCCAGATTTTCAACATTGCCATTTTACCACACCTCCTTATGAGCAGTATAGCTGTCATTTTTCACATCTTGCCCAAAATGTGTTCCCACCCATGTAGTGCACAATGGCGCAGTATGTGCAAAATCAATGGATGGGACACATTAAGAAAATCACAGTGACACTGTTCATGAGCAGAGGTCTTAAAATGGCTATGTTGAAAATTTGGTGACAAAAGTCCATAAAATGACTGTGTTACGAGTGAGCAATGCACAGTTTCCACGCACCCTCGTAAGTTCATGACTTTGTAATATTTTCAGTCCAGATTTTCACCAGTGGCATTTTTTCACACTTCCTTATGAACAGTACAGCTGTCATTTTTCACAACATGGCTGAAGTGTGTTTTCACACTGTCAGCGCTGAGATGCATGGTCGCTGTGGGGAATCATTGTTCGGCACAGATAAAGAAAATCACAGTGACACTGTTCATGATCGGAGGCACCAAAATGCCTGAGTTGACAATCTGCTGTAAAATATCCCCAACCTAATTATATTACGGGTGTGCGTTGCACAGTTTCTATGTACGCTCATGACTTCACCATTTTTTTAAATATTTGTACTGCAGATTTGCAACATTGCCATTTTTTACACCTCCCCATGAACAGTACAGCTGTCATTTTTACATCCTGTTCGAATGTTTTGCACCTGTGATGCTAAATGCCCGTACTGGCTGTGCATAAGCAGCTTCGCTAACAAACTGATATTCCCCTGTTCATGAGGTGGGGTCACAAAAAACATGTTGAAAATTTGGAGGAAAATACCAACGAATGCCTGAGGTATTAGGGTTTCCAACCATAACGCCTAACCCTGTAGAGAATGACAGGCATCAGGGGTGTGACTTGGGATTCTGCCTGTAATGCTCATACCATTCCACACCCTGCAGCCAGTGAGAGGTATCGAGGTATGCCTTGGACTCTTCAGCCCCAAAGTTCACCCCATTCTCCTATATCGCACCCATCTCACCACATTTCCTAATGAAATGGGGTGCGATATAGGGCCAAACACCCCAAGGAACACCATGACACTTGTCAGTGTCTGCAGGGTGGGGTGTGGTGAAATGGCAAGGCCATTATGCCTGATGACCCAAATGCACACCCCAATGCCTGTCACTCTCTGCAGGGTGGTGGTGGGGTTGGCTTCAGTTCAGTACTTCACTGCCACTCCTATTACGCAGCTCTGTAACTTCTACATTACCACTGCCAATGCCAGCAAGCAAACATTCGGCATTGACAAATGCTTGTTGGTTCCTGCACCGCTATTGGGGACCTCAAATTGAGCAATGTTCTTTGTGGCTGATACATGGCCTCTCCCTTTAGTTGCCCTTTTCTTCCCAGTCATTCTTCATTGCTCGCAGCGACACAATAATCACTCTGAATAAATCGCAGTCAGGAGGACAGTGATTTTTTTTCTAGCACAGGTGTGCATGCAGGGACCACGACAGTCACTCTGGTCTGATTAAATCGCAGTCAGGAGGACAGGGATTTTTATGTTTGCTTGCACGCATGTGCAAGAAACATAGTGCCTTCATCGGAGATTTTGGAGGTGTGTCACCTCCACCTCCAATTCAGGCAGTGTCCTGGCAGGCGCGGCCCCTGTAAGCCAATGCATTTTGGAGCTGTCTATGACACGCTCCAAAATGCAGTGGCATACAGTTGAAAGGGGGAGCTACGCTTGAGTGAGCAGCGATAAGAAGCTGCTCACGCAAGCTCCCCAGCCACAGGCGTGCGCGCCCCCCGCACACAGTGTATAGTCGACGGGGTGCCCAATCCCCATCGGCTGCGCTGCATCGTCTCCCCCGGCCCTTCCCAGTATTTGGTGCCACGCTGGGAGCCCACCCCAGCGCGGCAATGAATGATGCTGCCGACGGGGTGCCCAATCCCCATCGGCAACGCCCCAGAACCAGCCACGCTGGGAGCCTACCCCAGCGTGCAACTGCTAATAGTTTTTTGCCGACGGGGTGCCTAATCCCTCTCGGCTGACTGCCCCCCAAGTCATTGTGCCACGCTGGGAGCCCACCCCAGCGTGGCAAGCGGTCCCGCAACGCCTTTTTTTCCTGTAAAACGAAACTGTCCCACGGCGCGCCTCCGAGCCCCTCCCACATCCCGCACCCACCCACTGCGCACTCCAGCCTCCCCACACCCCTCCTCACCCCATACTTACCTCCGACTCCAGCGCAATGATCTTCGTGGACCGGGAACACGCCTGCACACTTCAAAGCCGACCGCGAACTGAGGAAATGCCGGTAAGCTGTATAATGGGCTAGATAGGAGGGGTTCAACTTTATTGCATATCTCAGGCATTTTTGATTGCGCAAATTTTCAACATAGGTTTTGGACCCTTCTCATGAATGATGTCACTGTCATGGCGTTATTCTGGCTCGAAGGTGATTTCGCACAGTGACTGCGAAATCACCTTCGGACTGAATACCGCCATGACAGTGACATCATTCATGAGAAGGGGGCCCAAAACCTCCATGTTGAAAATTTGGTGCCAAATTCTAAAAATGACTGTTTGACGAGCGTGCATTGCGCAGTTCATACGCAGGCTCGTAAGTTCGCGAAATTTCAATATTTTCACTCCAGATTTTCAACATTGCCATTTCACGACACCGTCTTATGAGCAGTACAGCTGTGATTTTTCACATCTCACCCAAAAGTGTTTCCACCCTTGTAGCGCAGAATGGCGCAGTCGGCGTCCGAAATCAATGTACGGGACAAATTAAGAAAATCACAGTGACACTGTTCATGAACAGACATCTTGAAATGGCTATGTTGAAAATTTGGTGAAAAAAATTCTAAAAATGACTGTTTTACGAGCGTGCGTTGCGCAGTTCCTCACGCCGCCATAGGTTTGTGAATTTTCAATATTTCCACTCCAGATTTTCAACATTGCCATTTTTCCACACCTTCTTATGAGTAGTATAGCTGTCATTTTCACATCTCGCTAAAACGTGTTTCTCCGTATGTAGCGCATAATGGCACAGTCGTGCGTAACTCAGTGTATGGGACACATTAAGGAAATCACAGTGTCACTGTTCATGAGCAGAGATCTTAAAATGGCAATGTTGAAAATTTGGTGACAGAATTCCTAAAAATGACTGTTTTACGAGTGTGCATTCCACAGTTCCCACGCACGCTCGTAGGTTTGCAAATTTTCAATATTTCCACTCCAGATTTCCAACATTGCCATTTTTCCACACCTCCTTATGAGCAGTACAGCTGTCATTTTTCACATCCTGCCCAAAATGTGTTTCCGCCCATGTAGCGCACAATGGCGCAGTTGGTGTGCAAGCTCAATGTATGGGACACATTAACAAAACCACAGTGACACTGTTCATGAGCAGAGGTCTTAAAATGGCTATGTTGAAAAATTGGTGGAAAAATGCCTAGAAATGACTTTTACGAGCGTGCGTTGCACAGTTCCTATGCATGCTCATAAGTTTGCAAATTTAATATTTTCACTCTAGATTTTCAACACGTCCATTTTGTTAAACTTCCTTCCGAACAGTACAGCTGCAGTTTTCATATGTCACCCAAATGTGTTATCGCACATGTAGCGCACAATGGTGCTGTTGGTGTCTTGAAGCAATGTTTAGGACACATTAAGAAAATCACACTTACACTGTTCATGAGCAGAGGTCTTAAAATGGCTATGTTGAAAATTTGGTGACAAAAGTCCATAAAATGACTGTGTTACGAGTGAGCATTGTGCAGTTTCCATGCATCCTCATTAGTTCATGACTTTGTAATATTTTCAGTCCAGATTTTCACTAGTGGCATTTTCAACACTTCCTTATGAACAGTACAGCTGCCATTTTTCACAACATGGCCGGAGTGTGTTTTCACAGTTTCAGTGCAGAGATGCATGGTCGCAGTCGGAAATCATTGTTCGGCACAGATAAAGAAAATCACAGTGACACTGTTCATGATCGGAGGCACCAAAATGCCTGAGTTGACAATCTGCTATAAAATATCCCCAACCTATTTATATAATGGGTGTGCGTTGCACAGTTTCTATGTACGCTCGTGACTTCACCATTTTTTTAAATATTTTTACTACACATTTGCAACATAGCCATTTTTACACCTCCCCATGACAGAATACAGCCGTCATTTTTTACATCCTGTTCAGAATATTTTTGCACCTGTGGTGCTAAATCCCGTAGTCACTGTGCATAAGCAGCTTTCGGCTACCAACCTGATATTCCCCCTGTTCATGAGGTGGGGTCACAAAACAAACATGTTGAAAATTTGGAGTTAAAATACCAACGAATGCCTGAGGTATTAGGCTTTTCAACTAAATCACCCAACCCTATAGAGAATGACAGGAATCAGGGGTATGACTTGGGATTCTTGCCTGTGATGCTCATACCATTCCACACCCTGCAGTCACTGAGAGGCATCGAGGTATGCCTTGGACTCTTCGGCCCCAAAATTCACCCCATTCTCCTATATTGCACCCATCTCACCGTATTTCCTAATGAAATGGGGTGCGCATAAGGGCCAAAGACCCCAAGGAACATGTGACACTTGTCAGTCTCTGCAGAGTTGGCTGTGGTGAAATGGCGTGGCCGTTATGCCTGACGACCCAAATGCACACCCCTATGCCTGTCACTCTCTGCAGGGTGGTGGTGGGGTTGGCTTCAGTTCAATACTTCACTGCCATTCCTATTACGCAGCTCTGTAACTTCTACACTACCACTGCCAATGCCAGTAAGCAAACATTCGGCATTGACAAATGCTTGTTTTCCTAGCACAGGTCTGCACACAGGGACATAGCAGTCAGTCTCTCTGGTTAAATTGCAGTCAGGAGGACAGTGGTTTTTATTCCTAGTACAGGTCTGCACACAGGGACACAACAGTCACTCTGGTCTGGTTAAATTGCAGTCAGGAGGACAGGGTTTTTTTTCCTAGTGTAACCCCCAGGGGGTGCTATCCTAAGGGCTACTACCTCTGCTTGCCTCAGCTGTGACAGGGTGAGGGGCCCAGATCCGTTGACGGGTGCCTCCACCTAAAGGTCGGGGTTAGGACAGTCAAGGTTGACTTGGTCACAGCCCTCTGGGTTGCTGCAACCCCCTCTTCTTCCCACTAGTGGCTCACACAGTTCAATTACAATGTTTTCACCCTGAACACTTACCCCTTCCAGCTCGAGCCACTCAGCTCCCTCCGGGGAACCCCTGGAAAGTAAGGTACAGTTATAAAATATTCACTGTGCAGTATATCACCAGTAAAACACAACCCAGCCAGGGTACTTTTGCAAAACAAACAATCTGATTTATTTAAGGAGAGATAACAAGGACCGGGGGAAATCAGAATGATTGGCTTACCACTAATATATATATATATATATATATATTTGACTACCTAGGGCTCTGTGCACAGGCCTGACCTATTAATTACTGTCTATGGGTACCCAAGCACTAACGGCTAGTTCCTCGATGCAGCTGGTTGGGGCCCTGACACAAATGAGCCTTTAATTCCTGAGAAGATCAGGTGGAGCCAGAAAGCTCAATTAGTACAGTCTGCAAAACGACTTTGCCTTTGTTTGTAACCTTTAACAGGGAGCTACCCTGCTTCAGTACTCACAACTCCAACAGAGAACCCTCTTTCACCACTTGCAGGGCTGAGCCTGAGCTAAAAAGGCCTCCTCACACATTTATATGGAAAACAACAGAGGGGTACCATACCAGGCAGCTGCTTCCAGGACCCGAATGAACTCGCAGCAATTTCAGGCGCTACACTGCAGCTTCAACGTCCTGACAGACCGAGCGCGATTCAGCAGATTCTCCAGTCCTTTTCAGGTGAAGCCTGGTAGGTAACTGTGTTTATACACAGCCTCCTCTGACTGCACGCCAGCGGATTTAGTCCGAAGCTTTCTGGCTATGGAAAACGGCCACCTAGGCCTTTCACGCACTTCCCACGCAAACACTCAATGGCGCAGAAGCTCAGAGCTCCCTTCTCCTTCACAGTCACAACACCTCTGCCTCTCAGGCAGTTGGGGCCAGCCTTCTCAGTCGCGCGCCACCCGATCCCATAGGTGGGCTGCAGACACCAGGCAGTGAGACCTGTCTCGATTGGTGCAAAAAGGCGCCCTTGTTCAGACTTCACTTCTCAGGATTACTAGCTAAGCCCTCATTGGTCAGCCGGCTCCCTCTAGAGTCCCGATCCTGGTTGGTTGCTTAATCCTTCACATTAACGGCCCCTGGCACCTTATTGGACCCTTCAGAATGTCCTGGTCCAAAATGGTGGGGCACAGCGCACAGAGTCCCAGCTGCAAGAAAGGCAGGTTAGACAGGCTGCATTTATACCATTACTTTAACGGTTTTCACAGAAACAATTACATCTTTCTGATGGGCTCCCCCCCTGCACTTCTAGCGCCTGCAGGAACGGAGCGATTAACCAGTAGCCCAGGGTGGGAGTTGAGCACAGAAACCCCAGTCCCCCCCAGAGCACTAAAGCCTGCAAGCAGGCACCTCTTAAAGAGACAGTACGTGGAGGCTCTAAAAGCACTCTCAACGCCCACATTTAGCGCGGCCTTACGCCGAACACCAGCCAGGCATGGAGCATCCAAGCAAGCTCCGGGAAGGCTTTCAGGAACCCCCATTTGTAGGGGAGTTACACCAGCACAGGTGTGCATGCAGTAATACAACAATCACTCTGGTCTGGTTAAATTGCAATCAGGAGAACAGTGATTGTTTTTCCTAGCACAGGTGTGTACACAGGGACAAAACAGTCACTCAGGTCTGGTTAAATCACAGTCAGGAAGACAGTGATTTTTTTTCCTAGCACAGGTGTGCACGCAGGGACACAACAGTCACTCTGGTCTGGTTAAATCGCAGTCAGGAAGACAGTGATTTTTTTTCCTAATACATGTGTGCTGACAGAGATACAAACAGCAGTCACTGGTTAAAGCACAGTCAGAAAAGTAATGTTTTTCTTAAGAAAATACAGGGCACTGACCAGTGATTTTTTTTCTGAACACAAGTGTACCTTCTAAAATTGCTGCTACCCTCTCCCACACAAGCCACCAAACCACTACTTCTCTGTTAAAAGCAAAACTAAATATTTATCGTAAAGAATACAAGAGAAGATCAACATAAAAAGTACTGTGTGTGCATAGGTCACTCACAAACACAGTTTTGAAGAAATGTGACCACCAAAATTATCTGTTATATTATGTTATATTTAGATTTTGACTTCAGGCTGCTACAACAAGCACAAGCTCTGCTCTCTAAGTCTCTTGCCAACATACTACACTCAGAGAATGACAAAACTAGCTTCTCATTTGCTGCTCAGCAACATGTGACCTTGTATCCCACGGTACATTGCAAACTTCGAATAGTATACAAAACTTTGACGGTGAAGTTCCAGTTTTGCGGATCTGAGATACTTTGATTATTTAAATCAACATGCATCGAAGTTTTCGAATTCTAAAATTCGCAAAACTGTAAATAGAATGCGAAGTGCAACTTCGAACTGCGGAAAACTTCACAGATCAGTTAAAATACGCAAGATTTTACACAGAGTGAATTTTTGCAACTTTGCACATCTCTATACAGCTACTATGTCAAGGTCAGCTCCTCCAGTGAGACAGTCCCAGATGGACAAAAATGATTACTACAGTACATCTGGCCAGGATTGAAACCAAGAAATGGAATATTGCTCCCACCCCCTCCCGCCACCAACTCCACCCCAAGGCTGCCATATCTGCTCCATGCAACATATATCTGCAAAAAGACTATTTTGACATGTCAGACAAGCTTGTTTTGAAATGTATAAGGGGATCCTCCTTTCAGCCTATACCTGCCAAACAAGAGAAGGGGTGATGCAACTAAATTCTGGTACCCCTTCCATAATTGGAGGAAGTGCTACTATGCCTCTAGTTTATTTGGAGGGTGGGTATTCTCTCTCTAAGAATACTGTGCTCCCTTAATTACTGGCCCCTCAAGTATTCACCACCCGCACAATTCACCATCTCTTCCTTTTGTACAGATCACCCTCCACATTAATTTCCTCATTCAGTGTGCTTACATGGCAGTGAATATTCTAATCTTAATTGGAATACTTGGTATTCTGAATAAGTATTCCAGCAATGTGAACAGGAGTATTCCGAATACTGTGTGAGCATTCCAAATACAGTACAGTATTCAGAATAACACAGTGGGACTATTCCACTTATATTCCAAACACTAGCTGAATACTGTGCCATATAAACCCAAAATGCCCAGCCACATTGTTTTTGAGGAGAAAAGCATCTACCAGTCCTGTGCCGATCCAATAGATCACCCTTGATGACTGGTGATCTGTTCAAGTGGGTATGATCCTGGGAGCATAAGCTGAGGGGGAAGAAAAAATGCCTTATTGTTAGATGACATTTCCAGCCACCCTCAGGTCTCAGGGCTCCAGAACTTCCATCTTGTGTTTGTCCCCCCAAATCCTACCCATACCTCTCAACCTTTTGTCCCCCAAATGTGGAACATTGCCTATCAAAATGTGGAACAAATGGGCAAAATGTGGAACACTTAATCAAATCTTTACCTAAGAAGCTCAAAACACTGTTAACATGTTGCATCTATGTTCAGAAAGTCTGTTGTGAATTGAATAATATATTTTTTGCATCATTTACTATGGATTTTTGCTTTAAAATGTTGACTTTGAATGTGGAACAAGTCCTCACAATGTGGAACAGGGAGCTTTTGAGAAGTAAAATGAGGAACGTTCCTCGTAATGTGGTACAGTTGAGAGGTATGATCCTACCTGCCTGATACAGCCTCTGGACAAAGGCATCATTTAAGCCTTTAAACACTGGTATGTTAGGGCAATGTGAGCCAGGATCCTGGATGTCCTCCATAGCCGTCATGACCTATTGGCTTCTCTCAACAGACTATTGTTCTTTGCTTCCACAAAGCAGGGTTTACTCACCTGACTGCCGAACTGCCTGCACTACTGGATGCAGAGGAAAATGAGAGCACAGAAGATCCTAAAGCTGTTCTTCTTGCTAATGAGTTTGAGCACCTCTTCCACCTCAGTGACTACCCAGAGATCGAGGAGCCAGGCAACACTGCCAATGTTGTGTCCAGAGTGATCTAAACAAAGGGAGTTGCAAGCTCGGATTCAGACTCACGGGATCATGATGAGCATGAGAAACAAACAGAACCCCTATAACACCTCTGGAAGTACACAAAGCCCTTCTTACACTGTGCAGAGTGATGACACAATGGGAGGATATAGCACCAGACTGGACTGTTATCTCAGCGACTGAGAAAGCATGGGAGCAATGCAGGAGGACAAAAATGAATCAGGAAGCTATCACTGACTCATTTTACAGTTAAAACCCAAACCAAGAGTGACCCTATCGCTGCACAAGAACAAAGATCCGATCACGCCTCCTCACTGAAGTCTCGATTATTATGAAAAAAATTAAGTTTTTTGGTTTTATCCTGACTGAGTGAGCATAAGCATAAACTGGACTGAACACTGAACCATTCATCCCTCTTTAGCCAAGATTGTAATGAACACAGCTGAATACTGCATAAAAGTTTAAAATGTTTACAGACTTTTAAAACCATTTCCCTCTGACTCTGACACAGTATACAGTACAGTATGGGTATAGTACCCAAAACACAAAATCAATGCAAGTGCATCCACTAGAGCTGCTGCTGTCATCACTGTCTGATGGTAAAGTCTGCAAGCCAGGTTATAACAGACACCCTGTATACTGGACAAAACTATGGTACTCGGAGGTGTCCGATATATGAGGGCTGCACTGTAGTTGGAATAACACAGTGGGACTGTTCCACTTATATTCCAAATAGTAGCTGAATCCTGCATCATGTGAATGCAGAATGCTCAGTATTCAGAATATGCCCTCGTCTAAATGCAACGAGCATATACATGACCCCTGACACAGTCTTCCCAGGGTGCCACACCAGGCGGGGGTACTGAACATACTTGAAATTCTGCTTATTCTAAATCCTACAACTTAAATGTAAACTAAGCATGCAAGAGGAATATATATTTCAGTGCCATGTAAACACAGTATACAGAATACGTATTCAGCACTAATACTAGATCATGTAACTGCACTGATTTAGCTACCATCCTCAATCTCCACCATCTGCAGCAGTCAAACCTGACACATTATCATTTCCCTCAGTGTTAATCACCCCTCATTAGCCACCAGGTCAGGCATGAATTAACCCATTGGTCCTTAAACAATTACGCATTTAATATCCCATGCTGAGGCAAGTCTTAGCAAACAACTCCTTGTTGCTACAGAGACTGAAACAATAGGTGGGAGTAAAGGTACAAATTTCCCATTCACCTACATGGAGCGCTACTGTCAACACTTTCTTTTTGTGTTTGGTAGAGTAGGTTTTTCCGAGAATGCTTTATTCTGACTGGATTTTAGTAATCTCTAAGGATTTCTGTTGGCATGCTGATATGGATGTAAATATGCTTCAGAGGGTGTTGGTGACACAGTAAACCCTCACTTGATGTTCCCCTGCCACCTAGATGGTCACATACAAAGACTACAATGAATCCTTAGGCTGCCGGAAGATTTAGAATTTATAGGTTTTTAGGACAAGTATACCTGTTGGCAGCAGCCTAATGTCGGGTTCCTGGAGACCAGCTGGCAAAACTGGCAAAATATATTTATTTATTTATTGTGTCTTGGATTACACATACCTTTGCGCTAAGAGCTCTTTTACAAAGGTCCTGTGTCATATAGGAACAATACATATATAAGAAAAAAGAATGAATGCACCACATGAAATGACAAAACCAGTACAATGAGTAACAGGTTAAGAAATGGAACATTGGTTACATAACCATTCACCTATAGTAAGCAAGGTCTACCAATCACAGGCTGTAAGTTAAATCACAGTATTGTTATAGGATTAACTAGACAGAGGGAATCAGCCCAACTGGCCTTGTCCAAAGGCAGTACCCACAGGGAGAGGAGGAGGGTGGTCTATAGACCCAGGGTCCTTAAAGAACTAAGAGAGGTGGTGGCTGAACCTCTTGCTATCCTGTTTAGCTGATCACTAGAAACAGGGGAGGTACCCAAAGACTGGAGGATAGCAGATATAGTCCCCTTATACAAAGGTGGGAACAAAGAGGAAGCGGGGAACTACAGACCAGTCAGCCTCACCTCGGTAGTGGGGAAGATCATGGAAGCACTACTGAAGGAGAGATTGGTGAACATCTGGTTGTCAATGGACTACAGGACCCAAGGCAGCATGGTTTCACCAGGGGGAGGTCATTTCAGACCAACCTCATTGAATTTTTTGACTGGGTGACTAGGGAGGTGGATCAGGGGAGGGCAGTGGACATGGCCTATCTGGACTTCAGCAAGGCCTTTGACACTGTGCCACATAGAAGACTATTACACAAACTGGGGAATATGGGTGTGGGCAGGACAGTAGTGTGGTGGGTAGGTAACTGGCTGGGCAGCAGGACACAGAGGGTGGTGATAAATGGCTGTCACTCCACAGGAGGAAGAGTGACCAGTGGGGTACCACAGGGATCCAGTGCTGGGACGGTACTATTCAATATCTTCATTAGTGACATTGCGCAGGACCTAGAAGGCAGAATTTCACTGTTCGCTGATGACACAAAGCTCTGTAACAGAGTAGACACACCAGAGGGTTTAGACAGAATGAGAAGGGACCTGCAGAAACTTGAAGAATGGTCAGGGGTTTGGCAGTTGAAATTCAATGCAAAGAAGTGCAAGATAATGCATATGGGGCACAAAAACCCTGGCACAATATATCAGTTGGGGGGTGAGGATATAGCATGCACCAAGCAGGAAAGGGATCTTGGGGTAATCATCTCTGATGACCTCAAGGCAGGGAAACAGTGTGACAAGGCAGCAGGTAAAGCAAATAGGATGCTGGGATGCATAGGCAGGGGCATCATCAGCAGGAAAAGGAGGTCATAATTCCACTATACAAGACACTAGTGAGGCCGCACCTGGGTACACTGTGCAGTTCTGAGACCTTACCTACGTAAGGACATAGACAGGTAGAGAAGGTTCAGAGGAGGGCAACAAAGATGGTGCATGGATTGCATCACAAGTCCTATGAGGACAGGTTGAAGGCATTGAACATGTACTCCCTGGAGGAGAGGAGGAGAGAGGGGATATGATAGAGACATACAAGTATCTTACAGGAGGAACAGGGTGCAGGAATGCACTATTTTAAGCGAAAAGATGTTCCAGGACTAGAGGGCATGGGATGAAGTTGGAGGAGGGACGATTCAGAGGAAACGTGAGGAAGAATTTCCTCACAGAACTGGTGGTGGACAAGTGGAACACCCTGCCAGAGGAAGTGGTGGGGGGCTGAAACAATCACGGGATTTAAGAATGCATGGGATAGACATAAAGGAATTCTGGAGGTCAGGGGTAAGGGGCAACAGACTTCTTGGAAAACAAAACTGAACTTAGAAACTTAAATGGGCAGACTGGGTGGGCCATAGGCCCTTATCTGCCGACACTGTCTATGTATCTATGTATCTATGTATCTATGTAAGAGGGCAGGAGAAGGCTGATAGAGGTGTTATGATAAGGGAAAGGTTAGGGAGTTTGGGGGAGGAGGGGGTAGCAAAGGGTGGAGGCTTGATTAGAGGCAAAACCACAGCAACAGGAGGGTGTTAAGGAGGGTTACAAAGAGTGGACAGTAGAGGGCTGAAAGGGGTGAGAGGGTGAAGGTAAAATTAGGGAGTAGGTGGAATGAGGGTGGTGAGAAGGGGTGGGTAAGTTGGAGGGTTTGTAGAAAGAGGAGAGGGGCAGGCAGGCTAGCTGCTAAGTGCTGAAGTGGACATAGAAATCAGGTGGGACTTAGGTATATTAGAGCTGAACATCAGGTACCAGTTAGGTGGGGCAGTCACAGCCACAGTGCACTCAGAGGTGTTCCCCTAGCTTGCGTTTGAAGGGTCCAATCTTTGACTCAGATAAAAAGTCGCAGCAAACAGAGTTGAGTCAGTGGGGGGCATAATATGCAAATGACCTTTTCCCTGTGAGGTATGGCAGGAGGGGACATTGAACATCTGTTTGTCAGTACCTCTGGTGCGACGAGGGTTGGACATGTGGCATAGTAAGTTCTGGACACTCGGGGGAGTTAGGCCCAGGGAAGCTTTTTAGCCAGTAGGCAGGTCTGATATTTCAACCTGCCCTTCAGGTGAAGCCAACCAGTTTGCACATGCAGATCACAGGTATGCGTGAGCCATTGGGCTCCTGTGACAAGTCTACAGGCCTTGTTTAAGGCTATAGTGACCCTTTTGAGGACTGTGTCTGCCACAGCACCATAGATTACCAGGCCATAGTCAATTATGGGGATAACTGAGCTGTCCACTGCAATCCATAGTGCCTCACTGGTCAGACAGTATTTATGTCTGTATAGGAGACCTATTCTTGTACTGACATCCTTAGCAACCTGATTCACATGGTTTGCGTAGGAGAGGGTACTGTCTAGAGTAACCCCTAGGTACTTGAAAGTGTGGACCCGGTCCAAGGGGGTGTTGAGGCTATTTAGAATTGTGAGCTGGAATGCTCTGTGTTTGTTGTGGGGGTTGGTGAAAGCCATTGCCTTTGTTCTTTTGTAGTTCATGAGCAGCTTTTGCTTCAAGAACCAGTTCTCAATGCTAGTGAAGTTCAGCTGGAGTTGTTCTTCCAGGAGTAGCACGTCTGTATTGCAGGTATAGATTATAATGTCATCTGCATAAAGAAGAATTCTGTCAGGGCAAGCTAAGGGGAAATGGTTGAGGAACATGTTGAAAAGTAGGGGGCCCAAAATGGAACCTTCTGGAGCACCAGTACATACTGCCTGTCTATCCGAGCGTACATAAAGATAAATTATGTGTTGCACTCTGTTCACAAGGTAGCTATTAAACTGACTCACAGTGCTGTCAGAAAGTCCAGTGATGGACAGTTGGTTGAGCAGCAGTGCATGGTTAACCATATCAAAGGCCTTGGCGAGGTCGATGAAGATGGCCCCCACCATCTGACCATGGTCAAGAGCCTTGTGTGTATAGCTAGTGAATTCATCGAGTGCAGTGGTGGTGCTGTATGATTTTCAAAACCCATACTGTTGGAGACATTGAATCTGATATTTATCAAGATATTCTACTAGTTGGTCTGACGCTATACACTCCAATGCCTTGGAGAGAGGGGGAAGAATGGAGATGGGGCGGTAGTTATTTTTAGTGAAAGTTTCACCAGGAAAAGCACACTGAACAATATAAAATTGCATAGTTCTGTTCCCGCCTTCATGGTCAGGAGTAACCACAGCATTTTTCCATCTTTGAGGGAATTGGGCAAAACATAGCGACAGGTTCGAGATACTGTATGTGAAAGCAGGGCAAGTATAACATTGAGGGTAAGGGCAATAAGTTTAAGGTCAAGTGAGTCACCACTAGATCTAGATTTTCCTAGGGGCTGTAGCAGGTACTTTCTGGCTTCCCTTCTGGAGATGACTTTAAAGTAGAAGGGGGGGGGGCTCTGGGGTTGGTTTTCCTCGGTATCATTATTGTTTTTCCTATCTGCTTCCTTGAAGTAGTCTGGGGGGAGTACACTGCTAAGGTCAATGAAAGCTGTATTGAAGGCATCAGCAATCTCTTTAGGGTCTTGGGTAATTACACCATTTATATCCAACATGGATGGTAAGGCTCTGTCGGTTTTCCCTATGAGTTCCTTTAAGTTGCCACCAAATTTTCTCCCATTCCCCCTAAGAGTTGGCAAGTTTGTCTTTAAAGTGACGACTTTTGGCCATGTGGATAGCACGCTTACAGGCGTTCCTGGCTTGCTTATATTGCTGCTAAAATGTATGTGAAAATGTAAGGAATTTTATAGTGTTTTGTAAACTGTTTTATATGAAAATTTGCACTTAAAACTGACTTACAGGACCATCTCGCAAACAGGACCTTGGTCCTAATGATGTGACTTTCCAGCTTATCCTGCCTAAAAATAAAGATTTTTACTAATACCTGTTGATCGGCCTGCTTACCGGAGGCACGTGCTTGGTGCCAGAGTTTATCCCTATCAGCCATAAGTTTGAGAAGGGGCGGTTTGATCCATGAATTGCAAACTTGATAGGGGTGTGTATATCACAGGCCACATTGAACACCTCGATGAAGTGGTCTAGGACTTGATCAACATCATCAGAGGTGTTAATGGGGGAATCAGTCTTGTTGCCTAAGGTGGAATTTTAATGGTTCAAGAAGCCCTTTTTTATGTTTGCTTGCACGCATGCGCAAGAAACATTATGTGGCAGCTTAGGAGAGAAGCGGGTTGTGGAGGTGCGGCACTGTGGCAGCCAATGCCAGCACTGCATTTGTGGGCTTGGCACTGTTCACCCAATGCAGGCCCAGTGCCCTGATGCCACTGGTTCTGCAGAAGTGCCACCAACTGGAAACAATTTGGCCGCTGCAATGAGGGTCTACCTCGTCATTGCAATGTCAGCCATTCCCCTGCAATGAGGGAGCAACCCGTCATTGCAGGGCGGTACCCTGCCTGGTGTAGCATTTCCCTAAACATGGCAGCAGTAAGCCCCATGAAAGCTGACAGGGGTGCCCAATCCCCCTGTTGGCATGCCCCCGACCCAGTTAATTTGCCGATGGGGGAGCCCACTCCCCGTCAGCATAATGCCCCCCCATTTGTTGTGTGCTGAAGGGGTGTCCAATCCCCCTCAGCATCATGCCCTCACACACACACACACACACACACACACACACACACACACACACATTTCTGTGCCAACGGGGGGCCCAATCCCCGTCGGTTTCAGTCCCCCAACCCCAAAATGCAGGTGGCACACTGGGAGCCCATCCCAGTGTGCACATAGGAAGCCTGCAAAAAAAAAACTTCCTGTGACGTCTTTTATTTAAGTTGTGTCCCTGAAACAAAGAAAACAGTCACTGTGGTCTCTCCTGCCCCTCCCAACCCGCGCCCACCCTTCGGCACCCACCTCCCCACACATCCCTCACCCCATACTTACCTCTGGAGCCCAGCGCGATGATCTTTGGTAGGCCGGGAACACGTCTGCACTCTTCAAAGCCAACTGTGAACTGAAGAAATGCCGGTAAGCTGTATAATGGCATGAATATTGTTTTTTCAGTTTATGTGGATATCTCGGCCATTTTTTGGGCTTTTGGCACCACATTTTCAACATGGGATTATTAGGATCCCTCCTCATGAATTCAGTCACTGTTATGGCATTATTTGGTCCCAAAAGGTAATTTCACAGTCACTGCACAGAATCACTTTTCGGGACCAATTAATAAAATGACAGTGCCACTGTTCATGAGGTGGGCTCTCAAAAAGCCTATGTTGCAAATTTGGTGAAAAAAATCCAAAAAATGACTGTTTTACAAGCATGCTTTGTGCGGTTTCCAAGCACACTCGTAACTTCACAAATTTGTAATATTTTCATTCCAGATTTTCAACATTGCCATTTTTCAACACCTCCTTACTGTATGAACAGTGTAGCTGCCATTTTTCACATCCTGGCTGAAATGTGTTTTCGCACTTCTGGCACAGATTAGAGCGGTTGCTGTGGGAAATCCATGTTCGGTACACATTAAAAAAATCACAGTGACACTGTTCATGAGCAGAGGTGCTAAAATGCCCATGTTGGAAATTTGGTGACAAAAGTCCATAAAATGACTATGTTACAAGCGTGCATTGCGCAGTTTCCATGCACCCTTGTAACTTCACAAACTTGTAGTATTTTCACTCCAGATTTTCAACGTTGGCATTTTTTCACACCTCCTTATGAACAGTACAGCTGTCATTTTTCGTATCCTGCCCAAAATATGCATTTACACATCTGGCACATCTGTGGGAAATCAATGTTCGGGATAGATTAAGAAAATCATAGTGACAGTGTTTATGAGCACAGGTCACAAAATGCCTATGTTGAAAATTTGGTGAAATAATTCCACTAAATGACCGTGTTACATGCATGCGTTGAGCAGTTTCCACCTAAGCTCGAAAGTTCGAACATTTTTAATATTTTCACTACAGATTTTCAACATTGCCATCTCTTCACATCTCCCTATGAATGGTACAGCTGTCATTCTTCACACTCTGCCTGATCTGTGTTTTCGTACATCTGGCACAGAATGGCATGGTTGCTGTGGGAACTCAAAGTTCTGGTCACATTAACAAAATCATACTGCCACTGTTGATGAGAAGAGATCCCAAATGCTTTCATGAGATGGGGGTCACTAAAAGGCCATGCTGAAAATTTGTAGTGCAAATACCAACACACGTCCTGGGTGTTAGGGTTTCTAACCATAATGCCCCACCCTGTACAGACTGAAAGGCATCAGGGGTGTGCCATTGGATTGCTGACTGTAATGGTTATGCCATCCCACCCCCATCCCCCACCCTGCAGCCAGTGACAGGTATCGAGGTGTGCCTTGGACTCTTTGGCCCCAGAATTCACCCCATTCTCCTATTCTGCACCCATTTCAGTGTATGTCCTTATGGAATGGGGTGACTGTAAAGCCGAACACCATAAGGCACACATCAACACGTGTCAGTGTCTGCAGGATAGGGTGAGGTGAAATGGCATGAACTTTATGGGTGACGACCCAAACTCATATCCCAATGCCTGTCCATCTCTGCAGGGTGGAGGTGGGGTTGGCGTGAAGATCAAGTCTTCACTGTCACTCCTATTCTGCATCTGTCTAACTCCTGCATTTCCAATGCTAATACCAGCAAGCAAACATTCGGCATTGACAAATACTTGTTTAGTACTCTGCCAGTTATAGTTTTAGTGGGGAGGGGGGATTAGCAGCTTTGTTCAGTCAGAGACACAAAATGGGGGCGTGGTCACTAAATGAGTCAGGGAGGACCGTAATGTTCAAGATTGTCTCTGGATGGTTGGTAAGCAGCCAGTTGAGAAGAGTACTTGTGCTAGTACGATATTTGATCCTAGTACGGAAGTCCACCATCTGAATTATGCTGATGGAGGAGATAGCATCTTTATATGAGGCTGAGTTCGGGGACAGCCAAATTATATTAAAGCCACCAGCTATTATTACTTTGAAGCTGTTGTGGAGATTGCTTAGGTAGTCTAAACCCCGCTTTGAGGCCATTTGCCTTATCATTAGGGGGAATATAAATGGACACCATGGTGAGTGCCTTGGTATGGACACCTAGCAAGATCTTGACCGCCAGTGCTTGGACATTACTTCTGGTGCATGGGTAGGGAGTAGCATGACCTTGTAGGTTGTCCTTCAGATAAATAGCACAACCTCCACCTCTTTTACTGAGCCTGTCCCGTCTGAAAAGGGTATACCCATCAATGAAGATTTCCGAGTCTGTGATTTTTGGCATTAGCCAAGTTTCCACAATGGACAGAACATCTGGTCCGTGTTATGTAACCCAAATTTGGAGACCGTCAAATTTGGCTGGTAGGCTACAAATGTTGATAGATGCAATTTTGAGGGCACCTTGTTTGGTGTTGTAACCCATTGATTGGTGCATAGGACTGGGGTTGGAGTGAACCTTTAATGATTTAAGAGCAGCTAAGCATTTCCTTTTAGCAGTGCTCCTCAATTTGAGTGTACAGCGGACTACAGTCAGATTGGGGGAAGGGCAAATAGTATCCTTTTAGGTGACTGAGCCCCAGTAGCTACTCATGGAGGTAGGAGATCCTATAGTAAAAGTCTGGGAGTGTGTTGATAGTACCATATATAATGTTCCCATATATAACTGAGGTGTTTCGGTTGTTAAGCTGCGCCATGTCGTGTACTTTGTTTTGCTGAGCTATGCCAGTGCCTGTTAGGGATAGCATTGTCAGCAAGATTTATATGTGCAATAATATGCGATGGGTACACATTTTCTGCTATGGGATGGGCTTGTTCAGAGAGATTCAAGTTGCTACAGGTAGATAACAACAATTTGATGTGTACTTCTCTTGGGGGGGGGGCAGTAGGCCGTGTAAGACACAGACGTAGTTGAACATTTACTGTACTGTTACATAAAATCCCTGCAGTCAGAGTAAAAATAATATGCATCACCACGAATGGGTGAGATGGGAAACTTATATTGCTGTGATTTAAGCAATAATGCATGCCAGAGCGTGTATCATGCTGGTAAAATGTTACACCTTGGGTGGTTGGGTACAAGGCTGCAGGCCGAGTGCATCCAACATCTGAGAAGTGATTTTTATTTATTTATTTATTTCAATTTCGGATTAATACCTCTGAGCCAAGAGAGACTTTTACAAAGGTTCCATGTCAAAACATGAACAATACATTGAGTACAGAAAGCGACAAACAAAACAGTAGTTACATACAATGCGATCATGAAGAATTCAGGTAACAGAAGTGATACAGTGAAATAAATCCTTGTACAAAATAGGAGCATAGTTATAGCATTTGAGCATGCTTAACATGTAGCCTTTGGGTTGCCAAAATATAGGTAATTGGAAACTATTAGCAGCCAACAAGGGAGGCTTTGTCTTAGTTTTAAGGAGAGAAGCAAGGTGAGGTGGGGGGCTGAGAGCGGAGGAGATAAGTGTAAAGTTGGAAAACTAGCTGCAGCCAACAGATGAGACTTTTTCAAGGTTGCAGAGAGAGGTGAGGGGGGGGGAGTAACAGGGAGTGGGAATAGAGTCATGAGGACTGAGGAGGGGAGAAAGAAGTGTCAGAATACAGTGTGATGTATTGGGATACTTGAACGGTCCCATAGTCTAACCAGGGCAGCAGCAGTAATTTTGAAGGGTTAGGTATGAGCGGAGCCCTGATTTAAATGGGCCAAGTTTGCTGCATTCTAAAAGGGGAGCAGGGAGGTCATAGCCTCAGGACACATGCCCTGGAGTGCATTATTGCAATTATAAAATGGTGTGCTTTTAAAAAAGAAGAAGGAAAAAAAAAGTACATTTTTAAATTACATTTTAGTTGCTTTTTGAATGGGTGAAATGTGCTGGGATAACATCATTGTTAAAGGTCAGCACTGACCAATCAGAGACTAGGAATTTTTCTTGCCATTTTATAATTAAGCAATAATGCATGACATGGTATGTTATATCGTGGGATATCATTATGCCTTCAGTGGTTAGGCATGAGGCCACAGGCTGAGTGCTTCCAACACCCGAGAAGTGACAATCTCCCACGATATATTACACCTTGGAGTGCATTATTGCTATTATGAACTGGATTCCATATATGTGTCAATAAAATATATATAAAAAACGTTTCTAAATTGCTGAGTAATACATTTTTTAATGTGTAGGGATACATTTGTAGAATATAGTCCATTTGTTTTTTGCTGTGTGCAGTATGTAATGTTCTTGTAATGCTTTGGTAGTATCATGAGGAACCTGGCTACGTGTACTTGAATTACTTTTTGCCATTTGTTTTGTTTAAATTTGTAGTTGCATTTTGGGAGAGTGAGAAGGTTTTGCATCCCCCAGTAGGAGTGGCGCCTGCAACCCAGTGCGGTCGTGCATGCTGCAAAATGACGTCTTTTAACGATTCTCATCTTACCATAAAAATCAGTTGCTGAGTTCACCCTGATGTTGAAAAACTAGTTTATTTCTTGAAACAAGGGTTATTTTAGCCGGAAACTGTTTTTCAAAACTAAAACCTTGATTCTGAGCATGTGCATCAGCATTTGCCACAGAGGCCCATGCTGGGAGTCACGGCTTTACTTGTAGAATAGCAGTTAACAGGCAAAATAAAACTCCTTTCAAAGAATAAACTCATTTTTCAACATCAACTTGAACTTAAACACTGATTATTATGACTGTTAAAAAATACATTTTACTGTCAGAGACGAAGAAGAGGGGCTGACTGTAGGGAAACATTTCAAACTGAACTGTATACCAGACGAGTAGCCAAGCATGATAACTGTGGGGAGAGTGGGCTTGTTATGTATGCCACAGTCGGCAGCACTTTCACTTAATTTAATTGGTACATTTTTGTGAGGATTTATATCTTTATTCCCTTTTTTTTTTTATATAGTGACTGTCTCGAGGTCTCAGTCGCTCTGACTGCGGCAAGTGTTCTTGTGGGGTTTTGTGCAGTGTACTGAGAGACATAGGGAATGCTTCAGTTGGGATCCATGACAGAAGTCCGACAGAAATTCTGTCAAACGCCCTGTCAGTGACACCGGCAGGTCGACCGCATTCTGCAGTCATCTGCCGGTTCGCTATTGATTTCTTTGTTTTCTTTGGGGGGGCTTCACCCCACTAACTCTTCACATGGGGGGCTGTACCCCCTGCACCCCCCCCACTCAAAGATTCTGAACTCCAGTCGGAGATGATTGGGGGGTGCAGGACCCCCAACAGGCAGTGCTGGGTTCCAATGGGTCTCCCACTGCGGCTAGGTGCTGTAGTCGCTGTGGGGGACCTCGCTGGAGAAATGTCGCTGTGAGGGGGGTAAACGCTCCAGTTGGAGGAGTCCATTTACAAGTGAGGAGGCTGGTGGCTGGAGGTATCTTGAAGCAATGATGTAGCTGGATATAATCACGGCTTCAAGAACCTCTCAGTTAATCAGCTTCCTAGAATTTTATAATCTAGTTCACAGTGTTTTAACAAATATTGTACCTGTAGTGCAAATTTAGAAAAGCATAGAAAAGCAAATATTTTTATCCAAAACAATCAGGGTTCTTTTCATTAGAACTTGAATATCTGCCATGTTCAATTATTCTCCAAATTCGTCTTGCACAAAAAAGGGGAGTATAATCAAGAGAGCAGTTTATTCACCTGGTGTTTAAATTGTAACTAATCCATGCATCTTTTTAAGACAAACACAAAGGAGTCCCCTTTAAATTAACATCTGTTACAAAGCACTCTTCTTTATCCCTGCTTATGAAGCAGGGAGGGCGGACATGATGAACCTGGTGTCCCGTGGGATTTTAAATCACTGTGTTATAATCATGTTACTGGCTGCTGCATGTTTATTTTTGTTTTTTGTTTGTTTAATTCTTTGGTAACCAGGTAAGGCCCACTAGGCACAGGTGCCTGTTTTGAGGAGCAACCCAGGAGCTTTGGGGTGGTTAAGTGACTTGCTCAGACTGACACAGTATTTGTTTATTTATTTAAAAGTTTAACCAGGAAATACATACCGAGCTGACAACGGCACGTTTTCAGATAAGTCCTGGGGAAGAGGGGAGAAAGACAAGTTAGCAATATAAAACAAGGTGCATACATAATATAGTAATACTAGCAGAATAACAATTATTACAGGCAAAAATAGGAAATGAAGACAAAATAGAAAATAAAAGCACTTCTCAAATAAATACAGTAGAAAGAACAATAACAGAACAGCAAGAAGCGGGCAAGACTAGAAAATAAAGAAAGAGAGGAAGGCTCAAAGGCAATTACAGGTTGGATGATGAAAGTCAGAAAGAAGAGACTTTAGGGAGGAAGTAGAAGAGGCAGAATGAATGAAAAAGGGGAGGGAGGACCACAGTTTAGGAAAGTGGTAAGAAAAAGCAGACTGACCAACATTAGATTTCCTAGGAGGGATCTTGACAGAATGGAAATAATTGTTATGAAGAGGGTAGGAGGAAGAAGGAGGAGGGGATAGAAAGGACATGAGATAAGAGGGAAGGGTGCCAAACCAATATTTAGACAAAAAGGAAACACAGTGGGAAAGGCACCTAGCATCAAGGGAAGGGAAAGAAAGAGCTGAGTAAAGAGAGCAGTGGTGAGTACAAGATGGTCAGTGTAAAGCAAAGCAGCAGAAAGAATTAGAAAGAGGGTCCAATCTGGCAAAGGAGGTTTTAGGGGCACTACTGTAGACAAGGTCACTGTAGTCAAAGATAGGAAGGATAATTTTTAGTATTATTTCTCGTCAGGCAGGAACAGTGTGTAAGTGGAGGTTGTGGGAATCAAACCTAGGTCTGCTGGATGTAGTGTACCAAGTTCATTCACAGCTCATTACTCTAACCTCTGGGCTATATTACCAGCTCAATGATGTGACACCTGGGTTCTTTCTGAAAACTAGGTGATGCACCTAACCAAGGCTATACAAACTGTGGAAACATTACACTGATAAACATTATGATACGGGTAGAAAAAACTCCCAGCTCCTGATTGGCCAAGAGGTACTTTTAGCCAGGCCATTATCCCCACACAACAACCTGGCTGAAAGTAGCTCAACAAAAATAGGTTTAAAAAATACATTCAATTTACTAAAAAGGATCCACTTCATAATCACAATAAGGTGCTCTACAGGGTGTGGGATGGTGTGTTAATTCCAGGTCACCCCTGAAAAAGGGACCCATGGTCTCAGTGGGCCTACCTGGTTACCAAAATTCCATCAATCAATAAATAAATAAAATCAATAGCCCTTCTTGGGTGGTGGAAGCACTCGGCTTCACCTCATGCTTCAACCCACCCAAGGGAGGCCATTATCCCACCACAATGCCCCCCCCCCGCATGTCTTATTACTTCATTTTCGTAATAGGGGCCCGGATACATTTGTCTCCGGACTGGACCAAAAAATAGCTAAATCTACAGGAAAGGAAGGAAATAAACGAAATTTGAGATAGAGTAGAGAAAGACTGCCGAGAGCTTATGTGATTAGTTTAAGGGGCTGGCATGGTTGTGCTGCAGTAACTGTGCCAGCAACCCAGGTTCAAGGCGAGTGTAGAGTGCCGGTAGTTGGCTGGGGAGAGAGGGATCGGGCATCCTAGTTGGCATTCTCTTCCTCTGAGGAGGAAGGACAGTGCCCTGCACTCCACTACTGCTGGCTGGGGATCCTTGGGGGGAGGCAGTGCAGCTGGCAGTCACTGGGAGGGTATGGGGACATTGCCTGACATTGACTTCCGCATGTTTTAGCATCCATACTGGTGATGTTCCAAAGGGAAGACCTGGAGAGAAAATGGAATGATAAACAACCGGCCGAAGAAGGATGACGACTGACCCTCACAGGCCTCATACCATCCATGCCGCAGAAAGATGGTGACTGACCCCTTGAAGGCCTCATACCACCCCTGCCGCAGAAAGATGGTGATTGACCCCTTGAAGGCCTCATACCACCCCTGCTGCAGAAAGATGGTGACTGACCCCTTGAAGGCCTCATACCACCCCTGCTGCAGAAAGATGGTGACTGACCCCTTGAAGGCCTCATACCACCCCTGCCGCAGAAAGATGGTGACTGACCCTTGAAGGTCTCATACCACCCCTGCCGCAGAAAGATGGTGACTGACCCCTGAAGGCCTCATACCACCCCTGCCGCAGAAAGATGGTGACTGGACCCTTGAAGGCCCTACCACCCCTGTCGCAGAAAGATGGTGACTGACCCCTTGAAGGCCTCATACCACCCCTGCCGCAGAAAGATGGTGACTGACCCCTTGAAGGCCTCATACCACCCCTGCCGCAGAAAGATGGTGACTGACCCCTTGAAGGCCTCATACCACCCCTGCCGCAGAAAGATGGTGACTGACCCCTTGAAGGCCTCATACCACCCCTGCCGCAGAAAGATGGTGACTGACCCCTTGCAGGCTTCACACTGCCAACCAAGGTGCCCAACTTCCTAAACCCATGCCCTGAAGGGTCCTGTCAAACTCAAAGAACTCCCTGCTGAGTGGGGAGCCACAAAGAGCCTCAGGTGGGTAAGTCCTGGAGAAGGCGGCAGGTGGTGCTGGAGGGGCCGGTCTGAAGGAGGTAGGCAGGTAGATAAACATTAAGATGGGAAGGCCAATTGTGTGTCAGCCCAGAACCCCCAAGGATGGCCTGCCTCGACCCCACCCTGGAAATCAGAGTCATGTGTGACTCGTCTCTGATTTGACACACAGTCTAGTTTATTGACAAGGTTCAGATTTTCAAGTCCTGGTAATACAAAGGATTTTGGAACATTATTCCTATTAAAAATGAAAAATCGGTTGAAGAAAATGTAAAATGACTACTGTATTTTAAATATTAAATGACAAAAAGAAAGGCCCCATAAAGAATGTGAAGGGTTAATCTTACTCTTATTTGATCTGGTCCAGGTCTAACTAACTCAGCTCAGAGGTAATGTGAGGAAGTATTTCTTCACAGAGAGGGTTGTGGATGCATGGAACAGCCTTCCTGAAGAGGTTGTGGAGTCAAAAACAGTGGGGAAATTCAAGAATGCATGGGACAGACATAAAGCAATTCTAGTGGGGGGTAGGAGGAAGTAGGTTGTTGGTTAACTAGGATCTGCAGCTTATCCTGTAGGTAGGGAAATGGGCAGACTAGGTGGGCCAAGTGGTCCTTATCTGCCATCAAATTCTATGTTTTGTTGTTTCTAACTTGGTTCTGGACCAGTCAGGAAAATGTACCTGTTTGGCAAACTAAAGTAAATCTAAACTTTCTGGGAAGAGATCAGAGTCAGAATCACATCACAAATAACCCTCCAGTCCCTTATAAACACAGAATGGAAAGTGGCATGCTGAGGGTCACACAGTAACTAGATGGCAGCAGTGGGATTCAAACCCAAATCTCCATGTTCCTAGCCATGCACTCTAACCACTAGGCCAAACTGCCCCCTCATAAGTATTACAAATCCAACTCCTGTCAAGAGTTTGCATGGCAGGTCATAAGTTCTATAATCACATTTTTTTTGAAAACTTCATAGCTTTTTATCAAAGTCTAAAAGAAAATGGCCAACAGAAAATCAGAGGAAACATGGGCCAGAGGTGAGGAACCCTCACATATTGTTTGGATAACATCCTAAAAAAAAAAAAAAAAAAAAAAGAGTTACTTTGGCAAGAGATTAAACCACAGATAAAACATGGGAGCACCACTGGGATTGGATCCCAGGGCATGTGTCCTTGGTCTCCCTCTACCTGGGATGAGGAAGAGAAAAAGAAACAAAGAGAGATATCTTGTTAACATTTTGCAGACTGCAGCAAAAAAAGAGGCTTATTACAACTAACTGGTTGAAAAAGAACTGTCTGCGAGTTTCAAAGAGTGAAAAAATTGGCTCAACTTAACTTATTTAATTTCTCCTCAAAGCATTTTTCTCTTTTGCTCATCCTCCCATGCCATTAATATTTCTGTAGTATACAGTTGCCACTTGTGCTTAGATTTCCATGCTAACTGAAAAGCTCTTATACCCCAGTTCAAAGGTCATAGCATGCTGTTGTACTCTTCTGTGGTACAACAGCTTTTTAATTAAAATAGAAAAGAACAGTTACATAAGAACTTACCGTAACAGTAGATTTTTGAGGGGATCTCAGTCATCAGGTTACAATGTAGGAATCTTCTCATCGGTGAAAGGGAATACACACAGAATATTTTCAGCAGTGCAACTGGGGCTGCCTACGCTGTCGACATTCGCCGATGTCACCAACCTTATATAGGCGTGGGTGGCACCGCTCCCTCCTCAGTTCTTTCTCCCAGAGACAAAAGAAGCAAGGCTTTCACCCTGGGGAACCAAGGAAAGAAAGAGGTAACCCAGACCAAAATACAAAACTGGATACACCAGATAGCCAGTTACTAGACAGGAGCCCCAAGAAGGGGGATGGTGGGAGGGAAATATACCTGATGACTGAGATCCCCTCGAAGATCTACTGTCAAGGTAAGTTCTTACGTAACTGTTCTATCTTCTTCAGGGGTATCTCAGTCATCAGGTTACACCACAGGAATGAGTACCAAGTAGTGACAAGAGTAAACAGACCTGGAAGGCTGGATCTCCATAAACTTAAGACAGGAGTCCTTGTAGCACAGCCCTGTCAAATCCTGCATGGCAATGTCCAGACTATAATGCTTGGTGAAAGTGTGTGGACTGTTCTCCAGGTGGCTGCCGCACAAATGTCAACAGTTGAGACCACTTTGAAACAAGCCACCGAGGTAGCCATGACTCTGATGGAATGAGCTTTGACAACACCCGACAATTCTTTGCAATATTTGCTGCAGCAGAACACAATGCCATTTGCCACCCATTTGGATAAACATTGCTTAGAAATTGAAGCGCCCTCTCTACCTGAGGTGAATGAAACAAACAACAACTTTGACTTTCTGGACTCTTTAGTCTGAAGCAGATAGTACTTCAAGGTTCTGCACACATCTAGTGTATGGAGCAGCGCTTCCCCTGGATTGACTCACTCAGGAAAATAAACAGGAAGGTGGATAGACTGATTAAGTGTGAACTTAGAAACCACCTTGGGTAAAAACTTGGGATTTGTGTGCAAAGATACACAGTCTTTGGGAAAAATCAAAAAGGCTGCTCACACCAGAGGGCTTGAAGCTCTGAAATTCTTCGAGCAGAAGTAATTGCAACTAAAAATAGCACTTTCCGAGAAAGAAAGTGCAAATTGCAAGTCACGATTGGCTCAAAAGGAGATAGGGTCAACTTCTCCAAAATAAAATTCAAGTCCCAAGCTGGGACAGGGGAACGGATTGGAGGTTTCAGATGCAGGATGCCCCTAAGAAATATACGTGAGACTTCCAGCTGAGCAATCGTGTGGTCACCCATCGGCTCATGAAAGGCAGAAATAGCCGAAAGGTAGACTCTGAGGGAGGAATACTGGAGGCCTGAGTCAGGCAATGATATCTGGTAATCTAGGATATGATTCACTGAACAGGTGAAATGGTCCAGGCGATGTTTGGCAGCCCAGATAGCAAACCGCTTCCACTTCATGGCATACGTGGCTCAAGCGGAAGGATTCTGGGAAGCCACCAGGACATTTGCTACCCTATTAGAGACCCTGAACCTGGTGAAGGTTATGTTCCCTAGGAGCCAGGCATGCAGATAGAGGGACCTGAGGCTGGGATGGACCATGGTCCTCTGATCCTGGGTCAGCAGATTCCTGCAAAGAGGAAGAGGGACCAGAGGTTCCTCTGCCAGCTGTTGAAGTAGAGGAAATCATATCTGGCAAGCCAGAATGGAGCCACTAGAATCATGCAGTCCCCCTCCATCTGTAATTTGATCAGTACACTCTGAATCAGAGGAAACATAAGGAATGCATACAGAAACCTCCTGCTCCAGGAGAGGGATAACGCGTCTCACCAGAAAACTCCAGGCCCTGGATCTGACAATCAGAAATTGGGCAGTTTTGAGTTGCATGGAGATGGGAAAAGGTTCAACTCTGGATGACCCCATCTGTTGAATAAGTCTTCTGCGATGGATGAGAGAAACTCCCACTCATACATGCTGGACTGGGTCCTGCTGAGGCTGTCAGCCAGTGTTTAGAATGCCTAGAACGTGGACTACAGAAAGTGTCAGACTGTGTTCTAGCACTCAGTACCACACTCTCATGGCCTCCCTGCAGAGGGGGTATAAGTGAGTCCTGCCCTGCTTGTTGATATAGTAGACTACACTCAAACTGTCCAACTGCACCAACAGTTAGCCTGGAGTGGGGTGCTTCTGAAATGCTTGCATGGCATAGAGCACTGCTCTCATCTCCAGGACTTTGATATGCAGAGCGATTTCCCACTGGGACCAGGAGCCCTGGATTTGGAACAGACCGAGGTGCACTCCCCAGCTCAGACCCAAGGCATCCGTAGTTAGGAACTGATGCGGGGAAGAAATCTGGAAGGGAACACCTTGAAGCAGACTGAAGGGATCTATCCACCACTGCAGTGCCTTGTGTACTGGAGAAGGGACCAGGACTGGTTGATTCAGCTTGTTCATGCATTGGTCCCATTGTAGCCTGTGGGTCCACTGAAGGGTATGCATATGAAGCCTGGCCAGTGGAACAGTGGGGATCGCTGCTGCCATTAGGCCCAACAATCTGAGGTACACCCTGGTGGGGATGTACTGACTCTGAGCGACCTCCAGAGCTTGGGTCACAAGGCACTCCACCCTGTTCTGGGTAGGAAGGCATTCCCCTGCTCAGAATCCAGAACTGCCGCTGTGTACTGCAATCTTTGGGATGGTGCCAGAACTGACTTGGGCAGGTTGACAGTAATGCCCAGGGAGTAAAAAAGCTGGAGAGTACATTCGAGAGTCAACAAAAGCTGCTCCCTGGACAGGGTCTTGAGGAGTTAGTCATCCAGATAAGGGAAGGCATACAGTCCCTCTCTTCTGAGAGATGCTGCAACTGCTGCTAAGCACTTGGTAAAGACTTCAGTGCAGCGGATAAGCCAAAGGGCAGCACTTTGAACTGATAATGCTCACCCTGAAAGGTAAAACGAAGAAACCTTCTGTGAGGAGAAAAGACAGAAATGTTCAGGTTAACATCCTGAATATCCAGTGAACAGAGCCAGTCCTCGGTTTTAAGGAGGGGCATCAATCTTGGTAATGTTACCATCCAGAAATTTTTGCATTGGACAAAGAGATTGAATTTCTTTAGATCTAAGATGGGCCTCAGATCTCCGGTCTTTTTGGGAACCAGGAAAAACCTGGGAGTCTGGAGACTGCTGGATAAGCTCCAGGGTGTGACCCTTTTCTATGATCTGCAGAATCCATGTGTCTAACATTATGGTCCTCCACTGATTCAGATGGAGGGAGAACTGACCTCCATCCACTACTCCCTGGATCTGAACCAGAGGAGGGAGGTCTGGCAAGGAGTCAAGCTGAGGTGGAGCCAGCCATATGGCTGGTCTGTCACTTGTCACTTCTGAGGTGCCTGGCTACACTTTCCTTGGTTACAAGGAGTCAATCAGGGCCTACTGATCTGTTTATGAAAAGTAGGCCACCCTCTGTCCCTCAGCTAAGTGTGGTAGAGGGAGTGGACTGACTTAATGGCCGTGCCTGAGGCCTGCGGATCATAATGAGGTCCTGAATGTCAGGGACGAATAGCTTAGTGCCATTGAAAGGGGTATTAAGCACCTTGTTCTGCACAATGGCTGCAAATCCAGACACTCTAAGCCAGGAGTGCCTACGAAGGCATATGTCAGTGGCTGCTGCCCTGGCAACTATGTCGGCCATGTCGTACAGGGCCCTGAGGAGGTGTTTTCTAAGATCCTCAGCGGCCTGCAAACAATGACACAATTCCTGCTTCTGAGAGCCATCTGGAAGGGCCTGAGCGGCAGCTTTGCCCTTTCTCCTGTTGGCATTTTGGTATTTAACCATATGCAACAGATAATTTGCAATCTGCAGGCCTAAGTTGGAGGAGGCATAAACCCTTTTTCCCCAGAAGTCAATCCTACGGAATTCCCTGTCTGGGGGAAGGGAGCTAAGGTGTTTAGGTACCTTAGATCTGTCATGAGCTGCCTTGATGACCACTGAGTCAGTTTCAGCCTGGGCAGCAAAGTAAGGAAGACCCTGAGGGGTGTTGTAAAGTTTGTCTGCCCTGCGTGACATAGCTGGTACCATATCTGGTCTGTGCCAGGCTGCTGTGGTTGCATTCTTCAATGCTGGAAGCATTGGAGAAATGATCCTGGGGAGATTCAGGGATCTCCAGGAAATCCACCAGGTCTTTCCTGGTGACATCCTCTTCCTCAGTCTGGAAGCCCATAGTGGATGACAACTGCTTCATCACATTAAAAAATGTGGCATCCGCAGGAGGGGACCTTGGGGTATGCTTCACAGAGTCCTCACTAACCGAGGAGGCTGTGGACTTGTCTGAGATAAGGATCTCCTCCTCTACATCCTCCACATTATCAGGGAGAATGAGATCAGGGTGGTACTCTTCCTCGACTTCGACCTCTTTGGGTCTGGCATTGGATTCACTGCCGCTGGCCCATGATGAACCTGCTGTCAATGACGTTGGCAAAGTGGGCCTATTCAAGGCACCTAGCTGCTATAAGAGTACGTTCATAAACTTTACAAGTACTTCATTCAGGTCAATGGTGGACATCGATGGAGGAGGGTTCGACTGCATGGGAGCTGATGACCTTCCAACTGTATCCTGGGAACCTGACGAGCCTGTAGCCCTGGAGGAAGAAGGGGCAGGTCTCAATTGGATGGTTGTCAACCCAGAGGTCAACGGCCAGGCACCCTGTATGTCGGGTGGAGGTGCTGTCAGTATGGGTCTGGTAGGTACAGAGAACTGGAGAATTCTCTTTGGAGTGGCAGCAGGGAAAGAAGAACCTCCCAAAGAAAGAGAAGCTGATTTGGAGCGTGATCGCCGCCAGGGGGAGTGGTCATGATCCCGGTCTTTTTTATGACTTTTCCCTGAGGACTTGTCTCAGGCCTTGGAGGCCTGGAGCTCAAAGAGCTGGTTGGCGACTGGGCGGCCAGGGCCCAGGAGCATCCCTGCCCGAAGCTGGCTACCTGTTGTTCCATGTATTTTTTGAGAGCCTTCTTGCATCGCCTGAGGGTTGTTTGGTTAAACTTCTGGCAGAGCTCACAGTCAGAGACGTCATGGTCAGGCACAAGACAGCAGACACAAACTGAGTGTTTTCTGTAGAGACAATATTCTTTCCACAGTGGCAGCGATGGAAAAAAGAGAGAGGAAGGATTAACTCTCAACATAAACAAAAAGAAAATTATCTTAAGAAAGAGATTTTGGTAAGTAATAGGGAAAAAGGGCTGTAGGCCGAAAACGCATGAACACTGCAATGGAGCTTCCACAGAGACTCATGCAAGCAAGTTGACAGCAGGAAAAAAGCTGAGGAGGTAGTGGGGCTGCCCATGCCTATACAGGGTTGGTGACTTCAGCGGACGTCAACGGTATGGGTGGACCCAGTTGTACTGCTGAAAATCTTTTGTGTGGATTCCCCTTCACCAATGGCGAAGATTCCCACGGTGTAACCTGATGACTGAGATACCCCCAAAGAAGATCGGTTTCACTTTCATTTTACACACACACACACACACACACACACACACACACAGAACCACCCCTAACACAAAACCATGTGTTGTTTCATCATTTTGAAAAACAGAAACCCATCTATCACCCAGATTGGGTTTCAGCTGCTGGGTAAGGATGGATTTCTATTTTTTTGTTTTAAATAATAAAAAAATTAAACCAAATATTTATTGGAGAAAAAGCAGCATTTTTTAAAAATTTTGTTTTAAACCATATACTATTAAAAAAAACACATGGGCAACCATGGACAACTCAGCTGTCTTTCCATCTCGGGGTTCTGATGACATCAGCAACTTCTTGAGCTTTTCTCTTGAGGTCCTTATGATGTCATCAGAACAGCTCAATGGAAACACAAGCTTATTGTGCATAGTTACTCAGGCATTATTCTCTATATGATGGCTAACAATAATAGTGATTCATATAATTTAGTTAGCTGCATTTCAATATTTAGAGTATTTTAACAGAATACACAGCCTTCGGCCATGATATTCATAGGTTCAGATTAGGGCCCACTAAATGTTTTCTGCAGGAGCAAATTAGTGTCTGGACTAGCAAGCCAGTGGTATATTGGAACATAATGTGGCACTTTGCAAGCACTAAAGGCACGTTCCAATATACCAGTCAGGTACTAGCCAGACTGTGATCGCAAACCCCACCCCCTACTTGCCACAGGAGGTGTGTGGCCAATAAGGCGCTGTGGCAACTGCGAGAGCAAGTGGGCTGTTAGGGCCTACTAATGGCTATCGCTCCTCTGGAGAAAACTTCCATATCCGTACCTTAACATGCAAATGACCACAGAGCACTAGCAAGTCACAATGGAGTCAGTTGCATCTCATTATGGCCTCATTACAGGCCAGGAGCAAACAGTTTGTTTGGCTGGTCTAAGGGTACTTAGAAATTCTCCCTCTGGGAGAGTTTTGTGAATCCCACTTTCGGGGATATGGCAGCCTGTGTCTGCCAGAAGCCCCCCTGTGTGATGCTGTAGTCCATTTTGTGAGGCAAGGCTGGTGCAGGTCCCCTTTGGGGCATGCAGCCTGCGTTTCAAGCAGGCTGCTTTTGTGAATAGCTCAGGGCTCATATTTTGACGCAATGCACCACTTGCACCAAAACTACTCGACACTAGATAATGTATTTGCCAAAGGCACCTCATTGAAACATGTATCTTCCTCCATAAGCAAAATCTATATATGGCTTTTATAAACTACTCGGCAGCATTCAACACAGTCTCTAGAAATATATTGTGGCAAACTCTTTTGGAAAGAGGTATTAATTAAAATTTAATTGACATTATTTCCAATCTTTACTCACAAACCGGGGTTAAAATAAGACTGGGGAATACAGGACAGCTATCAAGTCAAGTCAAGTCAAGTTTTATTTATATAGTGCCTTTCAATATCAAGGCGCTTTACAGAGACAAATAGAAAGTGTTAGACAGGGCTGTGTGCTTGCCCCTACCCTGTTTGTCAATATATTATTAACTGAATCCAATTTAATTCCATCTGATTCTCCAAAAATAGATCAATTCCACTGTCCCGCACTGTCATACGTGGATGATTTTCTCATCTTTTCATTAAACAAGTCAGGACTAAAAAAAAAAAAACTGGATATATTGCATGCAAAATCACAGGAACTGCAACTTAAAGTTAATTTACAGAAAAGTAAGATTCTAATTTTCTTTTTCAGGAGTCTTGCCCCTTCATTAACATGAACCCCCTGGAGTTGATAATCCTTCAGTAGAGGGGTACGGGGGGGGTGAAGCCCCCCGTGAGGGGGCGTGGGGGGTGCAGCCCCCCACATACACGTTGATAAGTACTGGCCAGGTGTAGTGTTGATGTTATGTATATATCACCGAATTGCTTTTTGACGATATACACTCGCCATAATAGCGATCGCTCTTTTGCGTTCGCTATTATGACATGGAACCAACAGTTCCTATGTTTAAATTACTTAAAAGAGCATTGGGAGTGGGTTCAGCATGGCCATCTCCCTACCTTGGATCTGAATTGGGTATTACTAACTTGAATGCCCTCGTTCGTATTAGGAAAATCTGTTTTTGGTTAAGATTAATCAATCTACTTAATGATGTTCCCTCCGTCTACTGTTTAAAAGAAAAAAAAGTGGTTAAGCCTTGGATATACTAGCAAAACATGTTGGTGTCCTGCCCTGTTGCAGCTGTTAAAAGTATGACTTAAACAACCTGAACACTCTTGCTCAGAGAGGCATAATAATCAGCAGTAAGTATAAAAAATACATAACCAAAAAAATAATGAATATTTGGAACCAGAAGGATCTAGAATACATCCAAAAATCACATCACTCAAGATGCAGAAGCAAATAGTCTGATACCTTTTAATGGACCAGAGACTTGGTTGGTCCAAAAGCTAAGACAGTATTTGCTTTTTGTAACATCTATGTTGGTCCATTAAAAGGTATCAAACCATTTGCTTCTGGGTCTGTCCTTACAAGGACCAATACGGCAACTAATCTATTTCTGTATATTACTAAAGATGGTATGCGATAAATAATTACAATTTAGGTTATAAGCCATATCTTGACTTTCTGACAAACCCTGACCTACAAAGAACTTTTGTCAGATACAAATTCGAGAGCTTTCCGAATAACATGCTGAATGCAAGGTACAACAAGCTTCCCAGGGAATTTGAAAAATGTACATGTTCTAAGTGGGCACTGAGGACCGTAATCATGTCCTGTGGAAGGGCACTTGGTATAGGAGTGAGAGAATCTACTGGCTGGGACCCTTTCTGGAGCCTAAATATCATGTAAGAGAGGAATTACTAACGATTATCTTAGTACATAACAGCAGATGATTGGGCCTTTACAAGAGTGGCCCAGTATTTTTGTGCAATATTAAAAAAAAGAGGAAAATTACAGCTAATCAAGTTATGCTTTAAGTTAAATATATAAGGAACCAGCTTTGAGCGAGTAGCCCCTCTGGTAGTAGAATGAATTGTTATCATGGTAAAATCTTTAAGCTAAATACTAGTGCAATCTGTGCAATGATATGTTAGTAGATTAGTATTAGTATGATGTCAGATTTATGATTGTATATTTTATGCCGGTCTTATGATTTTTTTTATGAATGTAAACTGTATTTATTACTTCTGAATGGCTTTTTAAGCTCAACAGTAAAAAAAAAAAAAAAAGATTTGAAGACCATTTATGTTTGACGCAAGCAACTTGCGCCAATTTCTGGGCTTTGAGAATCGAGCCCTATGTCTGTAAAAACCCACCTGAGATCCCGAGCATCAGTATCAGTATCAGTGTGAGCGCTGATGCAAATGCTTGGGGTCTCAGTCGAGTTTTTTTGGACGTGTTTTTTTTGTTTTGCAGCTATTACTTTTTCCTTGCCTGCTGTACATCCAGAGGGCACCGCCAGCCCCATCCCCCAACGTCCACCATCTGGCACTGACCCAGCCCCAGGGCTTACCTCCCTGGTGGGGCCGGCAGGGAGCCCCCCAATCCCCACCAGAGACCAGATTCAAGGGGCCAGTGCCGGGGCTGGCCGGGAGCAGAGCCTGCGAGGCGCCCTCCATCACCCTGCTGTGATAAGTGGAGTTTCTGTTTTTTTTCCTTCCCCTAGGGGTCATGGCGTGAAATGATGCCTGTGGAGTGGAATGCGCATGCGTCCACACGCGCTCCCCTCCAAGCGTCTGCCCCGACTCCTCCCCTGTGTACAGCATGGTAGCCATGACCCCAGCCTCCGCTAGGGGGCAGCCAGGCCCTGACATCTGGGAACCTGCCCCCCCCGGAGTAGGAGAGCAGTCCTTCAGATGCTCAATCCTTCCCCATCCCGGCCGACTGCCGGCGGTCCATGCTCGTTCCCGAACACGGGTCACCTGCATTGCACGAGGTAAGGCGACCAGCGCCTCAGCTCTCAGCACCACTGGGCTGGCTGGACATGGTTTTAATGACCTTTGGGTGCGTGTTTTCTGTTGAGACAGACATCTACGAGTTTAGAATAAAATAGACATTTGGAATATGGTCTTAATTTTTATCAGCTTCAGATAAAAACAAAAACAGCCATGCACAAGTTTAGGATTTGAGTTGGCTGCATTACAGAGATGCCTTCATAATGTAGAGATGCTGCCAGTGCCTGGAATTTCTCAGACAGAAGTCATCCCAGAATAATTAATTAAAGTGGCTTAAAAGGTATTATAATGTATTATTATGCCTACTGGGGCAATCACAGCAGTTATTTTTTTTTTCAATTCTGTTGCTAAGGTAACTGATCACACATGGCCAAAAAATAAGGTGAGGGGCTTCTACGATGAAGGGTTTTGAGAGGGCATAAGGATATTGCTGTAGGTAAGCAGCCTCTGTTCAGGGGTCTTGTTTTTAGCCATTTCATTATGAGGGAATATAAGTATGAGCATGGAATACTGCCGACCAATCAGCTTTCCAGATTTTTCCTTTTCAGTGCATAATTTTGCTTATAGCATAGAAACTGCTCCTCCGTGTTTGCACAAAAAGTTTGAATAATAAAAATCATGTGTAAAATCAGGTATTTAATATGCATATTTTCTTAGTTCACTCCTGCATAGCACATGAGAGGTGACATTAAGTAATCCTAGTGGAAGAGCGTTCCAATAAATGGGAGCAAAGGAGGTGAGGGCCAGTTGACCCGTATTTATAGAATACTTAGGCAAAGAACAATGGCTTTTCACAGGATCTGCGAGGATATATATACAAGGGAAACTGGAGCAGGCACTTGTGATATTAGTAGATTGTCAATAAAGCAACCGAGGGCAAAATAGCACTTAGCAGCAAGGGATAGCCAACTCAAACCAGGATATAAAAGACAGTGGTGAGTTAGAAGATTGGTAGCAAGAGCAAAGCAAACAAGCATTTGTCAATGCCGAATGTTTGCTTGCTGGCATTGGTAGTGGTAGTGTAGAAGTTACAGAGCTGCGTAATAGGAATGGCAGTGAAGTATTGTACTGAAGTCAACCCCACCACCACCCTGTACAGAGTGACAGGCATTGGGGTGTGCCTTTGGGTCATCAGGCATAACGGCCACGCCATTTCACCACACCCCACCCTGCAGACACTGACAAGTGTCACGATGTTCCTTGGGGTCTTTGGCCCTTATGCGCACCCCATTTCATTAGGAAATATGGTGAGATGGGTGCGATATAGGAGAATGGGGTGAAGTTTGGGGCCGAAGAGTCCAAGGCATACCTCGATGCCTCTCACTGACTGCAGGGTGTGGAATGGTATGAGCATCACAGGCAAGAATCCCAAGTCACACCCCTGATGCCTGTCATTCTCTACAGGGTTGGGCGTTATGGTTGGAAACCCGAATACCTCAGGCATTCATTGGTATTTTCACTCCAAATTTTCAACATGTTTTTTTTGTGACCCCACCTCATGAACAGGGGGACTATCAGTTTGTTAGCCGGAAGCTGCTTATGCACAGTGACTACGGCATTTAGCAGCACAGGTGCAAAAACATTCGAACAGGATGTAAAAATGACAGCTGTACTGTTCATGGGGAGGTGTAAAATGGCAATGTTGCAAATCTGTAAAAATATTTAAAAAATGGTGAAGTCACGACGTACAGAAACTGTGCAACGACACCGTAATATAATTAGGTTGGGGATTTTTACAGCAGATTGTCAACTCAGGCATTTTGGTGCCTCGATCATGAACAGTGTCACTGTGATTTTCTTTATCTGTGCCGAACAATGATTTCCCACAGTGACCACCGCTCTGCGCTGAAAGTGTGAAAACACACTTCAGCCATGTTGTGAAAATGACAGCTGTACTGTTCATAGGAAGTGTGGAAAATGCCACTGGTGAAAATCTGGACTGAAAATATTACAAAGTCATGAACTACGAGGTGCGTGGAAACTGCACAATGCTCACTAAACATAATTTTATGGACTTTTGTCACCAAATTTTCAACATAGCCATTTTAAGACCTCTGCTCATGAACAGTGTAACTGTGATTTTCTTAATCTGTCCTAAACATTGGTTTCGCACACCAACAGCACCATTGTGTGCTACATGTGAAAACACATTTTGGGCGACATATGAAAAATTGCAGCTGTACTGTTCATAAGGAAGTGTAATAAAATGGCAATGTTGAAAATCTGGAGTGAAAATATTAAATTTGCAAACTTATGAGCATGCATAGGAACTGTGCAACGCACGCTCGTAAAACAGTCATTTTTAGGAATTTTTTCACCAAATTTTCAACATAGCCATTTTAAGACCTCTGCTCATGAACAGTGTCACTGTGATTTTCTTAATTTGTCCTGTACATTGATTTCGCACACCGACTGCGCCATTGTGCGCTACATGGGCGGAAACAAGTTTTGGGTGAGATGTGAAAAATGACAGCTGTACTACTCATAAGAAGGTGTGGTAAAATGGCGTCAGTTGAAAAATCTGGAGTAAAATATTGAAAGTCATGAACTTACGAGCCTGCGTAGGAACTGCATATGCGCTCGTAAAACAGTCATTTTAGAATCTTGGCACAAATTTTCAACATGGGGTTTTGGGACCTTCTCATGAATGATGTCACTGTCATGGCATTATTCAGGCCCAAAGGGTGATTCCGCGTGACGAAATCACCGCCGGATATGAATAACGCCATGACGATGACATCGTAAAACATCTAAAAATTCCATGTTGAAAGATGATGCAAAATCTGGATATGCAACAAGTTGAAACCCCCTATCTAGCCCATTATAGCTTACTAGCATTTCCTCAGTTCAGCGGTCGGCTTTGAAGTGCAGAGACGTGTTCTCGGTCCACTGAAGATCGTCGCTGCTGAGGTCCGGAGGTAAGTATGGGGTGAGGGGAGGTGTGGGGAGGCAGGGTGCGCGAGTGGGTGGGTGCGGGTTGTGGGAGGGGCCAGGAGGCTCGTGGGACGTTTTTACAGGTAAAAAAAAAGAACTGACGTGGGGCGTTTGCCATGCTGGTGCAGGCTCCCAGCGGTGGTCAGGCGTTCAGCCGACGGGATTGGGCACCCCTGGCCGCCTAAGATCGATTGCCACGCTGGGGTGGGCTCCCAGCGGGGCATTAGTACCGGAGGGGGTGAGGATAGTGGAGCCGATGGGGATTGGGCACCCCGTTGGCTATATCATTAGTTGCCATGCTGGGGTGGGCACCCAGCGTGGCATTTTGGAAGGCTTTGGGGGAGGGAGGTGGGGAACGCAGCACAGCTGGGGGATTGGGCATCCTGTCGGGCTATACAGTGTGTGTGTGCGCAAGGGGCGCGCCTATGTAAAGTGTGTGTGTGTGGGGGAGCTGTGCATGAGCAGGCGATATCTTATCGCTGCTCACTCAAGTGTAGCTCCCCTTTGAACTGTATGCCACTGCATTTTGGAGCTTGTCATAGACAGCTCCAGCATGCATTGGCTTACAGGGGCCGCGCCTGCCAACACACTGACTGAATTGGAGGAGGAGGTGACACACCTCCGAAATCTCCGATGATGGCACTATGTTTCTTGCACATGCGTGCAAGCAAACATAAAAATGTTACTGCAGGTGACATCCCACTTGGCCAGGCCTGGTTACTTTTAGAAGTATTAGAAATGAATAGCAGATCAAAGTTCAGGCTTGTCAGTAGGACTCCTTGAGCAATCGTGGGGGATGATGTGTGAGGCACTCCACATTCCTGACATCATGGGTCGTATACACCTGATAGATTGTCTGGATGCACAATTAGAATGTGGAGTGCCTCGGAGATACATTCCCCCACAATCACCTTTACCAGGTGAGTAAACTACCATTGGCAAGCGAGCATTAGTGGTAAATTATAATGAATTCTTAAGCAAGGCCTAGCTTGAAGTTAATGGATTGACACACAGAGGAAATATAGTGAGAAAAGTCTAATGCGGGGTCTAAAGTTATTTCTAAGTACTTAAAATGACTAGGAATATCCAATAGGGACTCATCAACACTGCATACATTTAACTGACTAGAGTTTACTCGAAGTTTAGAACTACAGCCATACAGCACGGATTGAGTCTTTTTAGTGTTTAAGACCAATTTATTATCAGAAAGCCATCCCTGAATCTTCAAGAAGTCAGAATTTAGTTGGATGTTTAAATCAGCCAAACAATGTAAATTATAATTCACAGAAACTAGTAGGGGAGGGAGATTCAAAAAGGGACAACTGCGAGCACTTTTTTTTCACAGAAAGAATGGTGGACAAGGAGAACAAGCTTCTGGATGAAGTGGTACAGACCAAGTGGTATACAGTTAGGACAGCAAAACTTTTACTGCGACGACCATTACAGCGACAAATCCGGCAGTCCGAGAATGGTCGCCCAGCACGGTCTCTTCAGGTCTTGTGCCCCCTTCCCAAAACAACTCTGACCCGGAGCTGATTATATTTAATTCTGGGGGGTTGTGGGGGCAGAGCACCCCTCATGAGGGTTTCTGGGGTGCAGTCCCCCTGAAAAAACAAAACAATTTTCTTGATGGCACAATGCCGACCGCGATCATGGTTGACATAGTGCAGTCGCTGTAAAGGCTTTCAACAGGATTTCTGTTGAACTGCTTTAGTGGAAGCAGACCAAATCAGTGAGTAGCTTCAAACAGGGATAGGACAGGCAAGTGGGACTGATAAAAAAGGGGGAGCAGAAACAAAAGGGGAGTGGCCAGTATGGCCAGTAAGGCCAGTAGTTAGGTAGGGTAGACAGACTGGATGGGCCTGTGGGCTTTTTTCTGCAGTCATTATCTATGTATGCATCTATAGAAAATATAATATCAAGTCATCAGTATACATTAAAGAGGGACAGGAGGAAGCGACAAAATGGATAGATTATTAATGAAAAGAAAGAAAAGCAAAGGACCTAGGATCGAACCTTGCACAATACCTACATTAGTAACAACAGTATGATCAGAATGACAGCAATCCATTTTTACAAGTTGCTTCTGGTCATACAAGTAACTTTTAAACAGGATACTGCAGGGGAAGAGATACCTAAGGCTAGTAGCTTAGTAGAACAGCGGCTCTTAAGCTCCCAAACTGGTTGCCTCAAAGTGCCTCAACGTACGGCCAGTCATTAATATTTACTGGTGGCCTCACTACTTATTTTGTTTTCCCCAGACCCGCTGATGTGCACCAGCCACCTTGACATAACACGTTTCTTTTTACATCATATCCTTTAAAAATAAATCTCCAATGTATTTTCACTTAAAAAGTATCTCCCATGTTTTTTGAAGGTATGAAAAGGTAATTTCATTAGCTTTGTAACTGAGGCTCTGAAGAGCTCTGTGGGCACAAAAAAGTTGTTCTTGTAGCCACGTGAGCCATGGTGGCCTCAGTAGAGAAACACTGGCTTAGAGCATAAAATGTAGTGATCTACAAGATCAAGCAAAGGTCTCTGTTGAGTCCAAAAACACAGCACCCATCAGCTGACCTTTGTCCATTGCTTCACTAATATTGTTAGTTTAACCAGTGCTGTAGATGTACCATGAACTCCCCGAAGCCATGCTGGGTTGGAAACAGAAGGCTGCGTTTGTGAATGTAGTCGGTAAGTTGAGCAGAGACAGTCTTTTCAAGGATTTTGCCACATGTGGATAAACTAGAAATAGGGTGATAATTAGTAATTATCCTAGGGTTCCCCTTCTTATAAATGGGAACAGTTCTATCTGCTTCCAGACATGGGGGACTGTGCTTGAGGCATGGAGTAACGTAGAAACATAGAAAATTGTTGGCATAAAAGGACTGCAAGGCCTGCCCAGTCTGCCCAAGGGTTACCTGCCACCTTATTTTTTTTTTTTTACTATGTATTTATGCCCCTACTTGCCTCCCTTCTCCTCTCTCTCAGACATCCTTACACTGGGCCCCGTCCCCCACGAGGTCTGCCCTAGATCACACAGATGATTCCATATTATCTTTACCCCGGTATACCCCGGGTAAGTGAGGAGAATGCCCCGTGCTCACCTCCTCAAACTACCAGACTTGTGTTGTGGAATCGGCGCACCGGAGTCTGTCCCGATGAGCCCAGAGACCTCCGAGCAAGGTGTCGTCGCCTAGGAGAAGCTGAGGTGTTTTTCTGTGTTTTCTCCCCAGACGTCAGCGTGCAATGAGAGGCTATGAGCTAGGGGGCGCGCTGAGACGTGTCTCCCACTCCACCCCTCTGCCGACATCTCACCCAATGCCTTCACTGCTTCTCTCCCTCGGCACTTTTCCAGGAGCCTGCAGTTAGCTCCCGAGGAGAAGGAAGGCGACCGTTGAGCGCTCTATACTTCTCATCCCCGGTCAACTCCCAGCTACCCGTGCTCGCTCCCAAACTGGGTCACCGGCGTAGAGTGAGGTAAGGCATCCAGCGCCTCAGCCCTCAGTGCCACCGGGCCGGTGTTTCCTGCCACCTTTGAAGACCCTAACTGGTCTTCGGTGACCCTCCTTGTTCCTGTAATATGCCCCTGTGTCTATCCCATGCATGCTTGAAGCCTTCCACTGTTCTAGCCTCCACAACTTCAACTGGAAGTCAGTTCCATGCTTCTACCACCCTTTCTGTAAAGAAGTATTTTCTCACATCCTTCCTGAAATGGCAAAATGGAAATCCTGGACGCATTCAATAACCACTTCACAACGGCTGGCCTTGCCTTTGACACCTCTACAGCTAACCTGTTGAGGGAACAATTAAGCTCCCATTACACTGGTGATCAAAGAGTTGACTCTTCCTTTAGCTTCAAACCTATACTGTTGAAACAAGTTGAGGATCTATTATGGCATCTGGATACCAAAAAAAGTGCAGGAGCAGACTCTCTGGACCCCTTCTTCCTAAAGATTGCGTGCCATGTACTTGCAGTCCCCCTAACACACCTCTTTAACCTTTCCCTAAACTCTGGCTCTATTCCCACACTGTGGAAGACAGCCCAAGTGGTCCCCCTTCTAAAATCAGGGGACCCTATGGATCTTAATTACAGGCCCATTTCCATTCTACCAGTGCTATCCAAGATGCTGGAGAAATTAGTGAGTAATCAGCTAAAGGAATATCTTGACAATGCTAACCTCTTAAATCCAGCTCAATCTGGATTCAGGGCCAAGCATAGCACTATCACTGCATTAGCCAAGGTCACAAATGACTGGCAAACCGAATTGGATAAAAAGAATAATGTCTGTTCAGTATTCCTGGACATGAGCAAAGCATTCGATACTGTGGACCATGAGCTGCTACTCATCCCTGCACTCCTTGGCCTAGATCCACCCTCCCTTAAGTGGTTCAGATGCTACCTCACCGGTAGATCACAGCAGGTAAAAGCTGAAGGTGACCTATCCCCATTAAAACCACTGTCAAGAGGAGTCCCCAAGGTTCTATTCTGGGTCCTATCCTTTTGCCATTTATATAAATAACATTGATTCAACCCTTACCAATTCCTCAGTACACCTCTTTGCTGATGACACTGTGCTGTATATCAGCAACCTTCAGCTATAGTTGCTCGTGAAATCTCACAAACAGAATTCTCCTTGTTACAACATCAGCTACTCGAAAAAGCTTCTGTTAAATGCAAAGAAAACTAAAGCCATGATGTTCACAAATCAAAACTCCACCAGCACATCCTCTTCAATCACTCTCCCCAGCTATGCACTATACTTGGAAAATCTGGAGTATGTTGAAAACTTCAAATACCTAGGCGTGTGGATTGACAGCAGACTACACTTCACTCATCATTTTAGAAGAACTTTTAAAAGCTTAGCCAAAAGCTGGCCTTCTCTATAGATTAAAACCCTTCCTTAACAGAGACTCAAAGATGAGGTTAGTCCAGGCCATTTTTTTATCAGTTGTTGACTATGTGGACTTGCTTTATAGTCACTGCCCCATCTCCTACCTTCACAAGTTGGATACCTTATATCATAGAGCAATAAGGTTCATTACAGATCTGCCACATAATATCCATCATTGCTCTCTTTATGATGCAGTTGGATGGGGTTCCCTTCATATCAGAAGGAGCAGAAATGCAGCACTATGGATTTACAGAGCTTTATCAAAAAAACTTCCAAACTATATCCTGGACTTCTTCACCCAGACCATTCCTATCTCCTATGCCCTAAGAAGCAACAACATCATCCTGCTCAAAGTGCCCAAATTCAACACCAGGCTAGGGAGGGCAGCAATCAGCTATTCTCTAGCTATAGCATGGAACACCCTACAAAAATCCCTAAAATTGTCCATTATCATTCCATTTGCAGCCTTTAAACAGCATTGTACAGTCTTCTTCACAGAGAAATGCAGTTGCTACCACTAGAGCTAGAATTGTCACCTCACAAATCTCACTTCCAAACCATATATGGCATATTCCTTCCAGACAGGCACCCCCATCTTATGGCACCCAATATTACCTTCACCATCCTAGTATTCAATATGTTGTGTGTCTGCCATGGCCCCCATTAGGATATGTATGTACTCTATATACTGTAAATATTAGCTTAACTTTCCTGTAACCGAGTTTTATCATGTGAATTCACTGTACATCATTGTGTTCTAATCGTTATTTTCCTCTGTATGTATAACTGTCTTATAAAGTGTATGATGTATCTGTTGTGTATCAACTATTGAACCTTGACCTTATCAGGTCCATCTAGTAAATGAGCCTTGCTCAATGATGTTCGCCTGAATAAATAAAGATTTGATGATGATGATGATGATGATGATGATGATGATGAAATGCCCCCTAGTCCTGAAGCTTGTCCTCTTTTGGAACTGGCTCTTTCCCTGTACTCTGTTCAGCCTGTGAGTTGTTTGAAGGTCTCAGTCATGTCACTCCTTGCGCTGCTGTCCTCCAGATTGTATATATTAAGATCCCTCAGTCTCTCTTCATAGGGCTGCATCAACTTGACTGTCCTTCTCTGGATCACCTCCACCTTGTTTATATCTTTTCTGAGGTGCAGTCTCCAGACCTGGACACAGCATTCTATGTGGGGACATACCAGAGAGTAGTACAGTGGCAGCACCACCTCCCTCCTATACTTTCTGGTGATGCCCCTTCCTATGCACACCAGTCAGCATCACACTAGCCCTGCCCATGGCCTTGTCACACTGCGCTGCCCCCTTGAGGGCTTTTGAAATAATAACCAGAAGTCTCTTTCCTGCCTGGCGATTGCCAACACCTCCCCCCATACTATACTCAGCACTGGGGTTCTTGTGCCCTAGAGGCATGATTTTGCATTGTTTTGGCATTGAACCCCAACTGCCGTGCCTTCAACCTCCTCTAGTTTCCCTAGATTCCTGTGCATTGTCTCCACTCTCTCCTGGTGTCCACCTTATTGCAGTTCTTGGTGTCATCTGCAAAATGACAGACCTTTCCCTCCAGTTCCTCTGCAGTGCCTCCTGTGAAGATACTGAAGAGGACTGGTCCCAACACTGAACCTGCGTACCCCACTGGTCACCCCCATCCTTAGAGTGCGTACCATTTACCACTACCCTCTGCCTCCTAACCCTGCTGGTCATCCCTTCCCATCCTTAGAGTGTGTGCCAATTACCACTACTCCCTGCCTCCTGTCCATTAGCCAGTTGCAAACCCAATGTACCATTTTGGCCCCCACACATAAATAGGTCAGCTTCCTAATCAGCCTGCTGTGTGGCACAGTGTTGAAGGCCCTGATGAAGACTAGATAGGCTATGTCCGCTGCCCTTCCCCCGGTCTATTTCCCTGGTCTCCCATTTAAAAAAATCTATTAGATTTGTTTGGAATTACCTTTCCTTCTTGAATCTTTGCGGCGTGTGATCCTACAGCCCACTGGCTTCCTTTAATCTACTAGGTTCTCTTTTACCAGGGTTTCTATTAGTTTCCCCACTACTGAAGTTAGTCTGACTGGCCTGTAGTTGCCAGGTTCCTCCCTGCTGCTGCTTTTACACAGTGGGAGGACCACGTCAGCCCTTCCCCAGTCCTCCGGAACCACTCCTGTTTCCAGTGAACATAGAAACATATAATCTGACGGCAGATAAGGACTGCTTGGCCCACCTAGTCTGCCCATTTTCTCTGCCTGTTTCATATACCGCAGATCCTAAATGAACTGTTGAACAAGGCTGTCAGTGGAGCAGTTAGCACTTATCTGAGCTTCCTTGGTACCTGGGATGTATCCCATCCAGTCCCATACCTTTATCCACTTTCAGGGCTGCAAGTCCTTTTGGTACTCTTACCTCAGAAAATAGTCATGTCCACCCCCTCCCCACCGCTGTTATTACTTCCCTCTGGTCGTTCATCCTCCTTCCCTCTACTGTGAAGATTCAGCAAACGTACCTGTTAAAAATGTAAGCTTTTTCTTGGTCTCCTTCTGCAGAGTCTCCCCCTTCACCCTTCTCATCCTTGCTATCCCACCCCTAGCTTTTCTCTTCTCTTCTGGTTGATGTATTGGAAACCGTTCTTATCTCCCTTCCACACTTCCCTTGCAGTTCTTTCCTCGGCCTGTGCCTTAGCTCTCCTAACCTCCTTTCCTGGCGTAAGCTCCTGGGTAAGCTGAGTATCCTAGTTACAGGGGAACCCAAAAAGGAAGGCAGCCAGTTTAAGGGGCGTGGACCCCTATTTTCAGGTGGTTAGCACTGCACTAAACATGCAAATGGGGAATAGCATGGTAGGAAGGGCGGGGGCCATATGCAGTGGCCTCTGGTGTGCGGCACTACACTGACAGTGCATTCATGTACTATATACTGCTATGCCCATGCAAATGAGGGCTCCCTTCTGCCTACAGGGTGCAGCAGTGTATACAGCAGTTTTGACAGCACTAAACAGTTGAAGTTGCAGCACTGTTTAACACTTCCAAAACCTTAGCTTTACCAAGGAACACAGTCGTGCACTTCGCCCCCCCCACCCCGAACACCAGTCCAGTACCCCTTAACATGTTATTGTAAGTGATCCCTGGTGTCTAGTGGTCCTCACCCGCACCCCAATTGCCAGATCACTTACATACCCTTTTATGTCAACAATCCCTGGCACTTAGGGGACCCACCGCCCCTTGATCACCAGTCCATACCCTCCTCCCCATCCCTCCCACCCACTCAGGTCCCTCACCCCAGTGCCCCCCCACTCACCCCAACTGGTATAGCCTCTCCACTCATCACCTCGGCTGCCCACCATCTGAGTGACTTGGACAGTGTATATTGTATACACTTAGGAATTGTGTGTGGATTTCCATGCACTCAAAATATGTGTTGTGCATGGGTAAAAGTTGTAAACATTACCTAGGTCAAGAAAAGCTGTTGTGTATGTTTGTGTCATCACAACCATAAACAACTTTTCAAGTGCCCAGCTGCTCATGCCAGTCTCAAGCCAACAGTGCATTAACCCTTAAGTAGTAAATTGCACTGGACAGAGCTTACTGTAACTTTTTCCCAGTGGTAATTCAAATCTGAAAGTGTCACTTTGTATGCTAATCACAACCATCCTGTCTTCACTCATAGTAAATAGCTGTATGAAAGATAACTCAGAATGTTCTGTACTCTCAGTAACTCCTTTCTGTTGAAAGATTTACAGATTGATTTTTTTTAAGTCCTGTGCCAAGAAGGGCTTTGTTCTGAATAAGCGGCTTCGTTAAAACCAGCATTGTACTCATTTTTAAAACAGTACAGCTTATTCATGACGCAGCTTCACCTCAACATCAGACTTTTTAAAACTAATTAAGATGTGTTTGTTTCAACAAAAAAGTGCTACCGAGAGTAAGAAAAATGAATATTTTATAGTCCTTTAAATATTTACTACAAGTGAGGGCAGGGGTGACAGGCAGGTTTCAACTGCATTACAAAGTAACACTAAATTTTGAATTCCTGCTGTTAAAAAACAAAGAAACATATACTATATAAATTAAATTATGGGCAACCATGTCTAACTTGGCATGCGCTTCCATCTTCGGGTGGCATCATGAATCTCTCAGCCTTGGCTCCTGAGGTCCATTTGATGTCATCTCATTCCCTTGATAGACAAGCAGCCTTATTGTGTATGGCTGACTATATTGCATTATTATGCAGTGTATCTAGTATGATGTCAGAACAGTGAATTATCACTTGATGATGTTGGAAAACTGAATTATCACATGACGGTCAAAACAATGAATTTCACTTGATGATGTAGAACCAGTGATTATCACTTGATACTGCCAGAACAGTGAACCACTACCCGATGTCGTAAAAGTGAATTGTTCCTTAATGTCAGAACAGTGAATTATCGCTTGATGTCAGAACCGTGAGTTATAACTTGATGCTGTTGGAACTGTGAGATATTACTTGAAGATGTCAGAACAGTGAATGATCACTTGATGTAAGAACAGTGAATTTGCACTTGATGCTGTCAGAACAGTGAATTAACAATTAATTGATTCTGTAGTTAGGGTTACTGAGACTGTGGTCTGGACCTCAGACTAGATGGGGATGGTGGTGTACAGCGTCCCAGGGGCAATAGCAGATAAGGTATTTCCCAGGGTAGATAGATTGGTTAGGGAAGGGTCAGGGATGGCAGACATTATTGTTCAGATACAAAGGATACTAAGAATATTAAGGAATGGGGGCCCCATATTCAGAGCTCACCGGATGCACATGCATAACTGTGCATCATGCAAAAAAGATGGGCCAGCCAGCTCTGTTGCGATATTCAAACAGAATGTGCAATCAGAACAGACCATGCATTCTGTTTGAAAATCAGGCCCTGAATGCAGGGCTGCAGTAATGGAGGGGTAAGTGGGGAAGTTGTCCGGGGCCCCAAGCTCAGGAGGGGCCCTCCTGAGGAGCTGGCTTTACCTCTGTCATTAGCTGGTTTGGGAAATGGGGGCCCATTCCAAGTGACTTGTCCGGGGCTCCAGGATTCATAGCTGCAACCCTGCCTGAATGCATGGAGCATAGCAGGCGGCCGCCAAGTATGGTGCGGTGCATCCAGGGTGCGGGGCTGAAGACTATAGGGGAATGCGTGGCAGATACCTGGATGCGCTGGGTCCCCCATGGGGTGATATTCAGCCTTAACATGCAAATGAGCTCATTGGGCATGCATGGCGCAAAGGAGCCTCATGCATGCCCATTATGGGCTCATTTGCATAGCTGTGTCCAGCAGAATGCCCTGGGCCAGCCTCCTCCCCAGCCTCAATTCCTGTCGAAATATAAAAATGTGCTCCCATCCCTCCTTTTCCATAGTATACTGTCCCCCCCTCCCCAGCCCTGTTCCCCTTTGAAATAAATAAATGTTCCCCAATTCCTCATTTTCTGTAGTGTAGTGTCCCCCCTCCCTAGCTCCAATCCCTGTCATACTGAATAATACCCCCGAGACCCCATTTCCATGATGAACAATGTGGCATGAAGGCCCTTGGGATCAATGAAGGCTGGCTTCAGGATGTTGGGTTCCAGGCGTAAGGTCCGCATTGGGGGCAAGAAAGCTTAAAATCTCCCACTTTAACTACTGGTTGAAAGAGTGGTTCACTGAAGAGGGGCTCCACTTCCTAGAAGACTGGGGGGCTTTCTGGTGGGATAAAGGCTTATCTGACCTGGATGGCTTTCATTCTAACAAGGAGGGGGACAAAAAAATCGGGGCAGAAGTTTAAGGCATACATTTCGGGGCATTTACACTAGCAGAGGGGAGGGGACTGGGGCTAGGGTCATCTGCAAGGAGAAGTCAGGTAAGGGAGACCTAGTTAACATTTACCAAACAGGTGGGGGTCAATCAGGGGGAAAGGAATAAGATAGATAGGCATGGGGAATGGACAATACATCAGAGTATTGAAACCACATCAGATTGGGGGTGGGGGGTTACGAAGCTGAAATAATGCAGGGAAGAAGTACAGTAGATCTGTTCAGTGAAAAAGGTAAGGGTAGAAGACAGGAATCCTGGAGGCTGGTCTGCTTAAATGCCAGAAGAGCAAGTCACAAAATGAGTGAGCTCTAGGCAGTGGTGGCAGAGGCTAAGATGGACCCAACAGCCATAACAGAAACATGAACAACAGGAAACAATGACTGGGATGTTGCAGTACTCGGCAACTTACTCCCTAAAGTGGCAGACAAGAAGGCAGGGGAGGGGAAGTGGCACTGCACATTAGGAAGGTGTGGAGGACACGCAAGATACTATTCTGCAAGGAAGCGCAGAATAGATGCAGTTTGGGTGCAACTGACAACAGAAGGGGATAACAAAATCATGAAAGAGGTGCACAGACTGACCAGAAGGAGGATAGGGTTAGGGAATTATGGGAGGAGAGCAGGAAGGCAGCAGCCAAGGAGGAGTTGAGGATGGTGGGTGACCTAAATATGCTGGATGTGGGCTTGCAAATCCCAGCAGCTAGCAGTGCAAGAAGTCAGGCGCTGGTGGATGTGATGCAAGACTGCCTTCTAGTGCAGTGGGTTAGGGCACTAACTAGATCTGTTTATGACAAACACTGAGACAGTCAGAGAGGTAGAGGTAAGGAAACCATTGTGACTGCATCCTCCCTCGGGGGAGGGGCTGCTGCAGGAAGGAGTCCCTGATGGTGTGGGATCAGGAATAATCAGCAGCAGCTCCCAGCCCCCTCCCCTGCCATCTGCAATTTATGTGTTGTTGTACCTTCACGGCCTGTTAAATGAGCTCGTTTACCATCACAAACAATAATTAAACTGTGAAGCCATCCGAGCCATTTATCACCTGCCTCTTTAACAGCACTCTGACTCCTCTGAATGAAAAGTAGAAGCAGAAAAAATAAAAGAAACAGCTTATTTAAAAATGCTGTATGACCTGGAACTGAAATGAAAATAAAAAAGAATTTGTGGGTGCTGGGGAAAGTTGCCCTTATCACAGAGTGAGTTTATCATACTTCTCAACTGTGTTTGACATGTGGGACACTAGTCCTCACAATGCAGTACACTCCATCACACATGGAGACCAGAGCTCAGACAGAGCACTGTGAAAACAAAAGTGGGCTGTAGACAATGGGCTGCCTTGCCAATGGTAATACAACAAAAACAGAAATAAAACAGAATGCTTCAAGATACTAACATACTAAAATGCCAGCAGAATAGGCCTAACGGTCTCTCAAGTCCGCTCAATTTTCAGCACCCGCACTGAGGGCCGATTTTGATGTCCCCCCCCTTCCCCTTGAGTTATACTGTCCCTTGTCCCAGATGTTCCACCTGTATTGGGCCTGGTCAGATTTACCCTCCCCCTGTACCTGTCCCATCCCTTCTTAAACCGTCCACAGTCTCCGCCTCTACCAGCTCCCTGGGCAGTGCATTCCATGGCTCCACTACCCTTTCAGTGAAAGAACATCTCTTCCTCTCCCTTCTGAGCCTGCCCTCTTCCAGCTTACACCCGTGACCTCTTGTTGCCCCACCCTTCTTCCTTTGGAGCACCCTGACTGGGCCTCCTTTAGTGATCCCTTTCATGTACTTAAAGACCTCTATCATGTCCCCCCTGTTCCTCCTCTCCTCCAGGGTGTACATGTCGAGCTCTTTGAGCCTCTCTTCATAGGTCTTCTCCCCCAGGCCCCAGATCATTTTGGTTGCCCTCCTTTGGACCCTCTCTAGGAGTGTAATGTCCCTCTTTAAAAGTGGTCTCCAAAACTGCACACAATACTCAAGGTGTGCCTAACCAAGCAGTTGTACAGAGGAAGGATCACTTCCATCTTTCTGGAGGTAATCACCCTGGCAATGCATCCCAGCATCCTATTTGCCCTTGCCGCTGCCCTTCTACAGGTCTCTGAGTTGTTCATTTTGACATCTACCACTACCCCCAGGTCCCTCTCACCCTCTGTGACTTGAATCATGTCTTCTCCTAGGGTATACCCCTGACCTGGATTTCTGACTCCCAGGTGCAGAATCTTGCACTTCCCCACATTGAATTTTAGTTTCCATCTTCCCGACAACCTTTCCAGAGCTTCCAGGTCCTCCTGCAAGGCCACCCTTCCCTCCTCCCCATCCACCACTGCACCCAGCTTTGAGTCATCTGCAAAGAGACTCATCTCACTCCTGATCCCCCTTCTGCTGTCTGAGATATAGGCATTGAACAGGAGTGGCCCCAGCACTGACCCCTGGGGAATCCCACTAGTAACTCACCTTGGGGATGAGGCTAACCCTCCAACCTCCACCCTCTGAGTACTCTCAGAGAGCAAATTTTCTATCCATCTTAATAATTGTCTCCCTACCCCCATTTCCTTCAGCTTAGCCAGTAGGCCACTGTGGGGTATTGAATCAAATGCCTTGCTAAAGTCCAGAAAGAGGACGTCGACTGGCCTATCCTGGTCCAGGGCCCTCATCACTCAGTCATAGAACTCAACAAGGTTTGCCTCTCACGATCTTCCCATGACAAAGCCATGCTGCCTATTGTTGAAGTACCCAGTTTGCTCCAGCAACCCCCCCCAGCCTTTCCTTGACAATACCCTCCATCACCGTCTCCTCTCTTGATCCCCCCCTTGTGGATCAGCATGACATGGGCTACCCTCCAGTCTTGGGGTGCCCACCCAGTCCTCAGAGAGAAGTTGAAAAGCTCCACTAGAGGGACTGCCAGGACATCTGCCAGTTCCCTCAGCACCCTGGGATGTATCTCATCTGGCCCAGGTGCTTTCTCCATCCAAAGGGACCTGAGGGCTTCCTTGCTGTCTCTACTGGGATTTCAGCCTCCACGTCCTCTCCCTTTTCACCCTGCACTGCTGGGGCCCTCACCTGTCTGTGGTGGCCAACCCCTTTCCCCAGACCCATCAGTGCTCCTGGTCTCTACTGGTCCCACCCCTTGCTCTGGTTTACCCCCGCTCCCCTTGCAAGACATAGCCCCTCCATCCCCACTGGTAAAAACCGAGGCAAAGTATTCATTTAGGACTTCTGCCTATTCCCCCACATCCTGAGCCCAACCATCCCCTATCCTTATCTTGCTGATCTGCCCCTTTACTTTCCTTTTTCCCCTATGTATCTAAAGAACCCCTTGTCCCCCCTCTGGATCCCACTGGCCAAGGACTGCTCCTTTTTTGCCTTAGCTGCTCTCACCACTCTGGTGACTCTCTTGGCTGTCAGCTCGTGTTCCTCCTGATCTCTTTCCTCCTTCTGCACTTGAAGTGCCTAATGATTCGCCTTCTTTCCTCACCACCTCCTGTACCTCCGGGTCTACCAGCAGGGTTTTCTGAGTCTACCAAATTTCACCTTTCCCTTGCGCGGGATCTGGTAACCTCCTGTATTCCCCTCCTAATGATCCCCCACCTGCTGTCAGCATCCATATCCGGCCTTATCCTGTCCAGATGATCTTTAAGGATCCTTCCTATCTCCCTGAGGTCTGCACCCCTAAAGTCGGTTACTATCGTCCTTGTTCAGCCTCCCCCTCCCAGGTCCAGGAAGTACCGGACTGTGGCGTGATCACTCCCTGCCAATGGGTCCCTCGCCTCTAGGCCCCTAATCTGATCACTGTCCGCCAAGACCACGTCTAGTGTCCGGGCCTCTCTAGTTGGTTCATCCACCTGTTGTGTCAGAAACGCATCCTGGAAGACATCCAGCAGCCTTTGCTCTCTGGCCACTGGTGATGTCATAGTCCCCCAGTCTGTTCCTGGCATGTTGAGGTCCCTCATTACCACTACCCTTCCCTCTCCCAGTCTACAGTGTACCTCGAGATTTGCCACCAAACTTTCTTCCAGGACCTCCTCTAGTGCTGGTGGTCTGTATACCACACTGACCTTTAATCTCTTACCCCCTGCATCAGCAAGGTGACCCAAATAGCCTCCACATTCCCCTCTGCCTCCTGTACCCCTCCAATACCCATGCCATTTCTGACTAATATTGCTACACCACCCCCCTTCCCTCCCCCTATCTTTTCTGAACATAGTATAGCCCTCCAGATTTAGGTCCCACTCATGCCCTTGAGTGGCCCAGGTCTCAGTGACTGCTGCCACATCTACTTCTCCCTCAACTAACATTGCCTAGAGCTCAGGCATTTTATTTCCTAAGCTTCTAGCATTTATCAGGACCACTCTCCACTCCTTTTCCCTCCTCTCCTTTCTCCCCTTGATCTCCCATTTCTCAGCTCCTGCACCCTACCTGGTGACCCAGTTCCATCTCTCCCTAGCCCCCTAGAGGAGTGGAGACCCTGTACCTCAATTATAGTATCTGCTGGCACTGCTCCTTTTTTGATCCCTCCCCCTTCACAAGTTTAACCCCACCTTTGCACAGTAGACCAACTAGTTTGAGCTTAAGGATTTCCTTCCCCTTCAAATTAAGGTGGAGCCTGTCCCTAGTGTACAGCCCCTTATCTTCCCAGATGATATAAAAGAGAAAAAAGAACATAATTATTCAGTTTCAATTCAGTTTATTTATTGGAAAGCAAGTTAACACACATGTGTCATGTACAATAACATCCTGTACAATTACAGCATGTGATCAAAATAATTGGAAAAGAAATCAACAGGGTAACAATAAAAACATGTGTTGCCATGACAAGATATTCCTTTGTAACACTCACAAAGATTAAAGAAGGAGTAACCAGCCCATCAGCACAGTGATACAGCTACCACTTGTGTCACTGACAACCCAGGTTCAGTAGCGAACGCGGGTTGTCGGAAGGTCAGCCGAGGGGAGGAGGATTGAGTATCTCTAGGAGTGCTCTCCTCCTCCTCCTCCTCTGAGGAGAGAAGGCTGCTGCGCTTGCTGTAGTGTTAACCCCTAGTGATGACTGGGAGTCCGGCACCCAGGAACAGCAATCTAGGGGTGGTAGGAGTGGCGGCTGCTGACATCCTGCAGGTAGGATTGTAGGCAGCCACGTCTAGGTGGCATTGCATGTCTTCCCTCTCTGGGAACATAATAGCGGGAGGAAAAAAATGACCGGCCAGCATGATGGGACCAACACCTCACCGGCATTGCACCAAGCTCTATGGAGTGCTTCTTGTGTGAGGATCTGTTTTGTAGCTGAAGGGGCCACCTCTGCCATGGGAAGGGGTAAGCCATAGGGAAGATGGGAGGTGGATGGTAAGTCCATATGGAGCTGTGGTGACAGGGCTAAGGGGGTCGGTCCCTGATGATGGGGCCAGCCTGGGGTGGCATAAATAGCACTAACCGCAAAAGAAAAAACAAAGATTAAAGAAGGTACTGCAGATCAAAGATTTGAATTTGGATACAGTAACTAACATTTGTAGCTTCAGAGATCTTTGCAGTGAGGATCATGAATGGGCTATAGAAAACTTGAATGAGGAGCCACCAGCTTGGGAGAGGTGTTGAAGTTCACTAAGCAACTCCAAAATGGAAGAGTTAAGAAGATAATAAAAGTAAGACAGAGTGAGAAAAAGAGGCAGACACAATAATTTACAAATATTCAACATATACAGAGATAGAAACGCACACACAGCGATGCACATAAATGCATACACACAGGGAAGTAAACACACATTATAAAATGGGTACACAAAAATGGTACATTCCGATTCACTGGGACCCATGCACTGGGACAGCACATTGCACAGATAAAAGCAAGTGCTGGCAATCAGGGCGCATTACAACAAAGAAATCAATGTTCCAGCCTGTTGAATTTTCACATTTAAAAGACTACCATATGTTTTTTCTCACTGAAACCAAAACATACACAGACAGTATAACTTACCAGCAGCAATTAATCACCCAGGGACACACTTTTCTCTAATACTGTCTCCATTTTTATGCTTGCTGGTGCACACATGCGCAAAGCAAACATGTTGTGACTACTTGGGAGAGATGGGGCCGCAGAGCTGTGGCAGTGTATCATCTAATGCACCTCAGGCCACAGGAGGATCGCCCACTGACAGCCCAATAAAGAACAGGCTGGTAGTGGCGGTGTTCAGCCTGGCTGATGGGCAGAAACCACAGTGCAGCTGGGTCCTTTAATTTATAAGAGCTTCTGTGTCCCTACTGCCCCCACAGCCCACTCTGTTCCACTGACGAGGGATTGCTAGAGGTTCCCAAGGTTCATTTGAATACCCGGGGGCCCGAGCATTTGCATTTGCAGCCCTGACCCTGTGGAACTCTTTACCTCATCAGATAAGGGAGTGCCTGACCGTGGGGAGTTTAAAAATCGCTCTGAAAACTTATCTCTTCAACATTGCTTTTTCTTAAAATTTGAATGAATTGTTGATGGTATCTGCATTTTATCTTTTTATGGTTATTTAACCGGTTTTAATATTTTTGTACAGCACTTTGATATTTTATGACTAGCTCTTTATAAATAAAGTGGATTGGATTGGACTGGATTGGATTAGATTGGATTGGCTTGGATTAGATTAGATTGGATTGGATTGGACAAAATGCCACCTAGCAGCCAGCTGAGCAGCATCACGATCAGCCTGCTCCTTGTCCTCTTTCCCCCGTGCCCTGGAACACTGGGGTGCCCATCTGCCAGTGTGTTGCACACCCCTGGGCTGGACTATTATTCTCATTTCACCATTCACCTTTGAGTATGTTATCCAAATTACAAAACATAGAGGCTTTGTTTGTCTAAGAAACATATGCACAGTAGTTCAGGTAAAGTGTGCGGCTGTCAGAAAATAAACAGTCACATGACATAATTCAGCCAATGAAGTTATAGGATTTTTACGGCCAATTTTAAAAAGTTATTTTTTTTTTATTTGTTCAACTTTGTGTATTTCATTACAGAGAAAGAAAACAGGATGATGTCCTTACCAATTAAGCAAAGCTGATTTACAATGGTATTTTGTTAGTAGTTTCAACACTTCATAATATAAACATGGCATTACAATATAGCTATTTATTCATTTATTTCTGTATTTGTACCCAGGAAAGGCACACTGAGCCAGAGCTTACTTGTAGGCTGCACCTCAGGGAGGGGGAACTAGGTGTACAAACTAAGAAACAATTAACATGGTACGTTAATGACAAGATAAGACAAAGACTGCAGGCACAGTTATTTATAAAATATACAACATACAATCTACAAACAGCTGAGTAGCCCAAGAGCAACTTAGTACATACAGAGATAGGAGTGGGCTATAAATGAAAGTTGTACATAAGGTACAAGTTATATAAATACACCGTCAGGCAGGCCAAGAGGCCTCAGGCGAGTTATTGGACAGGGACAGGCAGTCCTGAGCACCAGAAGATGGGGACTAGGGGCAAGCATAGGAGGGAGAACTGAAGTTTAGTAGGGAAAATTTAAAACATAGATAAGAGAAGCTGAGGTGTTTATTTCAAGTAGCAGGCAAAGAAATAAAATATGGTCCATCATAAATCTATATATTTATATCTGTCTGTCTGTCTATCTATCTATAGGGTAGGAGGTAAAGGATGGTGGCAAACATTTGCCACTGAGGTGGTAGGAGAGTGACTAGTGGGGTGCCACAGGGTTTGGTTTAGAACGGTCCTCTCAATGTTTCGCGTGAGCCATTACTGCAGAGAACTGAGGTTGGCGTGTCTCTTGACTGATGATACAAAAATCTGCAACAGTGTTGACAGTAGGGCTGTGCACAGCCTGAATATTATTTCCCAAATACCATGAATAATGCAATTATTCGGTTTTTCATCTTAATAACGACAGTTCACTATTCGTCCGGTATTCGGGGAACCACTGTTTGAAAAAAAAGGACAATAAGTGCCAACTGTGTACAAGTTTAGAGGGTCAGCAGTGGCAATGGAAGAACCAGGTGGAGTAAGCAAGGAGTAGCGCTGGGATTTAAACAGTTCAGCAGAGCAATCAGGTAGGTCATCCCATTATTTTGAGAAATGGTACGAGAAGCAAGACTAGCCAAGAGAGGTCCAATATTTCTATGAGGGAGCAGCAGGGAGTGTCGCACCACACCCTTGGTTGAATATTTGTTATCCACAAAGGTGAACTTGGACTGAAGCCCTGGAGACAGAAGGTCTCATATGGCTTTATACCTGGTGACCAGAGTGTGATACAGCAGCCTGGAGTCTAGGATCAATCAGTTCATGCTGCTGTATAGTACACAGGTGAGTGTATATCTTGGTTTAGTTCAAGCAGAAAGCAGCAGGCCCTGTTTAGGAGACATCTGACTGGCCAACACACTGTCAGTTGCAGAGCCATAAACCACAATTCCATAATCATCTAAGCTTGCAATGAAGCACCGCACCAGTATTTTTCTAACTACAGTAGGAAGTTGTTTCTGTGTCTGTAGAGTACCCTAGCTTATAGTTACCTGCTCTAACCAAGAGGGAGGGAATGCACACTGAAGGTCACGTGCTGTCAAGGGCATGCCCAAGATATTTAAAGGTTTTTACCTGCTAAGCTGGGGGGGGGGGCAGTTGAGGATGTAATAGTTAAGGCTGGGGAGGTGTGGGTCTTGCTTGAGTGGTAAAATCATACATTTGTTTTTTTTTTTGGTGTTCATTACAAGCAGATTGGTGGTGAACCATTCCTGGAGGGTGGTAAAGTAAGTCTGAAGCCTCTGCCTCAGCTTCTCCAGGCATTTGTCACTGGAGAAAATGACAGCATCATCTGCATAAAGTAGTATCTTAGTTGCCCTGCATACGTCAGATATTTTATTTATGAATAAACCTAGGAATGACCCCTGAGGAAAACCTGCAGTGACTTGCCTATCATCCGAGAGTGTGGTATGACATTTTACTGCCTGGGTTCTTCATGCCAAGCAGCCTTGGAACCAGCTGACTGAGTGTTCTGAGAGTCTCAGATTAACTTGTTTCTGGGGGGAGGGAGTGATTTACATGGTTGAAGGTCTGGGTAAGGGCAATGTAAATGGACCCAGTCATTTCCCCTCTGTCCAGGGTACAGCGAATTGTGTCTGTGAACTCAAGAAGTGCAGTCATTGTGCTGAAATTCTTTCTAAACCCATGCTGTTCATTTGCCAGGAGTTCATGCTGACTCAGATATTGAACAAGCTGGTCATTCACTACCCTCTCTCTAGGGTTTTAGATGGGGGGGGTGGAGATAGGGTGGTAGTTTGAGGGCAGGTTATTATCGCCACCTTTGAATACAGGGGTCCTGTGTGCTTTCTTCCAGAGCTTAGGTACTTGCTCAGCGGAGAGGAATACATTTAAGATAATCTGCAGGGGGTAGATAACTTTTCTAATCATTAATATGAGCAGTGTCACATCTATACCATCTGGCCCAAGGTGGTAGGTGATATCTGATCTATGAGATAGCTGGACTACATTCTGGGGCACCCATTTAAAGTGGAAGTTGTCTCTGAAGCTCCTGGAACATTTGCCTCCCAGCTTGAGTGCCTCTGACATATCCTGCCACCTTTCGGTAGGTATCCGGCTCCTCCAACAAAGTGGGGACTGATTTGTCTGGGGAAGTCAGACAGACTAGGAAGTCATCAGCATATACTGTAGGAAGATTTTGTGCTCCCTTTCCCCTGCTCGGACACCTCGTGTTTTCAGATTTTGTCTCACCACCATTGCTAAGGGCTCAATGCATGGCACAAGAATGAGGTGCAATAGGGGACACCCCTGTCTCATTGCCCTAGTCGAGAATAAGCATTCTGACTGGATCCCATTGACCTTCACTGTTGCCTGTGGAGAGTCACATAAAGACTGTATGCTGGTGCAGGCCTCCCCATCCCCATTTCCTTTAATGTGCCGTGTAGTTATGCCCACTTCATCTGGTCAAAGACCTTTTCGGCATCCATGAAGACTGACACTGCAAACTCTGGATGTTGGCATTGCCACGTTACAATATTGAGAAGACACAGAAAATTATCGTGGATCAGATGCTCATTTATGAAGCCCATTAGTTCTAGGTGAACTAGGGACCCCATCCACATTTGTAGTCTGGTCACTAGGATAGCAGTAAAGAGCTTCAGATCCACATTAATGAGAGTTATGAGGTGGTATGTAGGGTTGTCAGAACCCTCTGAAGTTCTGGGTTCTAGTTCTAGTCTAGAACTTTTGAAAAAGTTCTAGGGTTCTAATCTTTTTTAGAACTTTTTAGAACTTGAACTCTATTTTTTTAATTGTGCTGCCAATAATGAAGATAATAGTGAAATACATGTGAAAAAGGAGAGAGAAACAATCATGTGTGACTTTGATGTAATGGGTATGGTGCAGCAGTCAAAGGGCACACAGCAGGATAAGCTGGCCCAGTACACAGCATAGGAGATGGAGTCACTCAACACAGTGAAAGGGTTTTCTGCCTCTCCTCCCAACAGGAAATATATTACTGGCATGTATTTAGAATTAAAGAAAGCAGAAGGCAAAATTACCCAAACAAACAAAACTTCAGCACTTGACTCAACCTAAAGCTTAAATGAGTTTCAAACATATAAAACAAGAGGCAATCTTACCAGTTCATCGTTCTTTATTAAAGTGCTCTAAAGCTAATCCCGTGTACCATTTAAGCTTGAGGTTGAGTGCTTCAGTTTTGTTTGAGCAATTTACTCTTATGCTTTCTTGCTTCAGGCTCTTTATCTGCAGGCACTGGATTTGTAGTTTATACCAGGAGTGAATTGGGCACCTCACTTGCTTTTGCTTGCTTTGAATGTATTTAAGGATACCACCACACAATTGGCTGCTGAGCTGCACACAGACATGCACACTGGGTACAGTGCAGTGCAGTGAAAGGGCACACAGCAGGGCTGTAAAGGAGGCAGTATAGCACAGTGGTTAAGGGCACTGAGCTGCAAACTTGGACACCTGGGTTTGAATCCCACAGCACCCACTTGCATACTGTGTGACCCTGAGCAAGTCTTAACTTCCTTGTGCTTCCAAGTCAAACCTGGAAACAAGCTTCAGCTTAGTGTGCCTTTCCTGGTTAAACAATTTTGCCTTTCCCTTTCCCAATGTGCTGGCCTGATACACCACAGAGACAGTTACACAACACACTGAAGGAATTTTCTATCTCTCCGCCCAACAGGTGAAATATATTTCTGGCATGTATTTGAGGATACCTCCACACAACTGGCTGCTGGGTTGCACACAGATTAGGCAATATATGCACAAGTGCAATCAGTGAAGTCACATGGCCCAGTAACATCTGAATTGAAAACCACCAATCACCATAGAGAGAAGACAGTAAAGGAAACAAATTGCAATCAAATACATCATCACTCAGTAGAAAATTTGTTTTGCAAAACACACACTGTTTTTGTGTTTTAACTTCACTCAGAATATACCCACACACCTTAGGTTCACTTTAATCTTCTGTATTCTGTATTGTATTAAAACACAGCTATCTGAGAAATGTGATGGACCTCATAAGCAAAATGGAAGGGTCTGAGTGGTCTGAGAACTACTCCTGGTTATCTACTCTGTAACCCTCCTTTTAATGTTCTTCTTACTTTTGCCCCAGGACTGGGTGTCTCTTGAATAAGGAGCCCTCGGAGACTGTATTAGGAAGATGGATAGTGGTGACGGGTGATGCTACTGCTGTGCCAAACTCCGACCGCACTGACTGTTCATCTCCTGGCTCTCATTCTCGTTTGTCCCCCAATTCGCGTGCAGTGGCTGGCCTGCTGAGTCCCGATCCAGGTCTCTGTCTCCTGATCTTCAAAGTGACTAACTCACAACCAGGCTGACACTAACAGAACCAACGATACTGCACTAAAACTTGAATACAAGGGTGACACTGTGCAGTTTTGTATTTAGCGCTAGGCGGCAACATCGTGAACCGATGACATGACTGCAAATAAAGTAATGCAATTGGTTGAGACTGGGAGGAGGACTGGATGCCGGAGGGTGGGGAGTTGTGGAAGGGAGCAACAGATCTCCAAAATGATGCCCTCATACCCAGTCCTTCTGCAGTAAAATGTAAAGAAAACAGCAAAAAAAAAAAGTCGAACCCTTTTGCGAACCCTCTAGTGTTCGAGTTCTAATTTAGAACTCGAACACCAGAGTTCGAGCAGGGTTCGAATCTTCTTAGAACTAGTTCTGACAACCCTAGTGGTATGACCTGCAGATTGATGGGTCCTTGTTTGGTTTTAGTATCACCAATATGTGGGCATACTGCCACAAGGGGGGGCGCCCCCTTTCCTCCATGCACCGCAATATGTACCATGCCAAGTAATGGGACCAACAGCTCAGAAAATGTATTTAAAAACTCTGAAGCCAGACTGTTAGGGCCGGGGGACTTATCCTTCCTTAGGTTGCTGATTGCAGTCTGGATTTCAAGTTTGACTAATGGGTGTGTCTAGAGCTTCTTTCCCCTCTTGTGTAAAGTGAAGGACCATCATCTTAGTGAAGAAAGTATTCAGCTTTTCTAAGAATCCTTCTATTCTGTCCTGCAAAAAAAAAGCTTTATAGAAGGCTCCAAACTGGGAGGAAATTTTTTGAGGGTCTGTCTCACAACGTGAAGTACAGCCCAGTTTTAGGAGTTGGAGTACAGCTCTGCTAGCTGCTTCCTGGTGGGGTTGCCAGGCTAGCAGGGTGGCCTGCCTTATTGCCTGATTCAAAGTAGCCCTGCCCCAAGTAACGTAACCCCCCTCTACCTTAGCCTCTAGGAAGTGGGATGAGTTTTGTCTGGTATGCTTCAAGTTCTAAATAGTTTTTTATCTCCTCATTTAGAACAATCTTGTGCTCCACCTCTAAGCCGAACAGCCGCCATTCCAGGTCGAGCTCTTCCTTCAGCCTTTCCTTTTTGAGATTTAAGGCAAAGCTGATGGTACAGCCTGTGTATGACCCCTTTTTCCCCCTCCTCTCCTATCTCCTATGGGTGTGCCCCCCCCCAGCGGAAACAATGGAAGGGAATTAGATTATCCCCCCTATATATCTGGCAATATGTACATAGTAGCTAGTTAAGTAAACAGTTGGTTTTCAATGTGTTTATCTTAGGAGTTTCATATAACAAAGATACTGATCTGTGTTCTGTACGCTGTCTGTACACATCTGGGTAATTCCCAAGATGGGTCTAACAGACGCTCATAGGTGAAACAGGTAAATGTTTCTAGTTTTTTGAATAACCAAGGTAAGTGACAAAATATTCATGATAGTAACATTTTGTATGGTCTTGTTTTTGTCTGTATTATAACAAAATGGAGAATATTTTTTTAATAAAGATCAAATATAACAAAGTGTACCCAGGGATGTCATTTTATCATCCAGATGCAGAGGACTTGATATCACTCCTGAACCATTGGCCACCTACATGATAGTGTGACGTACTACTGCTTTGTCGTCAGGGTGGACCCCATTATTTATTTCCAAAGAGTTTTTTATTTCCCTTTTCTTCTCAGTTTCACATGTGATATGTAGGACAGTACTCTAATATGCCAGCATGCTACCATCTCGTGTTCAGTTCCTCGTCACAGCTTCCCTCCCTCCTTCCACGACTCCTGGTCCCCTTGGAGCTGTTCCTCACCCTCGTGTGTCCATTACCTTAGTAACAGTTGCTATGGGGGGTAGTATGGCATAGTGATTAGCAACACTGAGCTGTAAACCTGGAGAACTGGGTTTGAATCCCACAGCCACCACGTGCATACTGTGTGACCATGAGCAAGTCATTTAATTTCTCTGTGCTCCAAGGATGCACCTGGAAACAAGCCTCAGCCTAGTGTGTCTTCCCTGAGCAAAAGTGTAAAACAAATAAAAAAATTTAGTCAACTGGATGTTATATAAGTAAGCAATAATACACTCCAGAGTGTTGGTTGTTCTGCCACAATCCCACACCCACACACTCAGGGGTGGTGTAGTAAGACACGAGGCCACAGGCAAAGCGTCTTTTGCCCCATAAAGTGTGGCTGTGGCAGCACAACTAGAGGTGTGCGAAAATATAATTTCACCGGCAGAATTTCTGCGGAATGTAGATTTAACTTCCGAAATTGGAAGACATTTTCCCAATTTCCATGGATTTCCACCAGACATGCAGATTTTTTGTGTAAACGATGGGGCTTTTTTATTTATTTGCGGAAAAATAGTTGTAAAGTCCTGTGGGTTTAATTTTTTTTAGGTGTGTAATAATCAATAGTCATGCAGAATTTTTTTCCAGTAATCTGCGGTTTTATTTATTTACGAGATTTACCAGGAAGCCATACTGAGCAACATGCTCGACTCCAGATGCGACCTGGGGGCCGAGACCCAGTACATGGCAAATAATTAGAACAAATACAAGTACAGATATTGTAATAAAGAAACAATAGCAAATGATTTGTACAAATATAATACAATATAACATGTAAAACATGTATAACAAGTACTGCAGGTATGGTAGTACAGTAGATTACAGACAGAAATGTACATAACAGGAATAATTACTGTACATTGTTTAGTTTATTAGAGGGCCGGCCTTGCAGCATTAGCAGGAGCAGCTGGAGGAGAAGTGTGCCTGGAGTAGTCTGGAGCGGAGACCGGGATTATGTGCGAGTCTGATGGGGGCGGGGAGGGCGTTCCAGATCTGTGGGATTCTGAATTTAAAAGCTAACTGGCCTGTGGAGGTGCGCATAAATGGGATATGTAGGAGTCTGGGATCTGTGCCTCTTAGGGAGTGCTGAGGAGAGGTTGTTGGGATAGGGTAGATTCAAGATGGGGAGGAGGGGTCCAGAATTTAGCGGCAAACCTGCGCAGTTTATTAATCTACGGTCATGGAGAGATGGTAGGGCTAGAGAGTTATATAAAGTACAATGGTGAGTGGACTGTGGGGAGTCAAGGATGAAGTGACAAAAGGAGTGGAACAGAGTGTCTAACAAGCCAAAGATGGACGCATGAGGCGATAAGATATACTATATCACCATAATCAAGTACCGGAGTAACATTTTTGGACTATGGTGAGCCTCGTTTCCTTGGGAGACAGGTTTTGTTTGATGAGAGTGCCCCAGTTTTGGTAGCAGCCTTTTATGCAGGGAATCTATGTGAGAGGCAAAGTCAAGGTGTTGGTCGAGCCAGACGCCTAGGTATCTGAAGCTAGTGCATTGCTCAAGGGGTGCTCCTTCCAGGGTTGAGAATGGAGGACACAGGGTTTGGTGGGAGAGTCTTTGCTGGGAGCCAAACGTAAGCAACACTGTTTTTTAAGGGTTTAAAGATAGCTGGTTCTTCCTGAACCAGTGCTGGATGGCTGTGAAGTCCTCCTGTAGGAGAGGTGCTACGCTGCTTGTGGAGGGGCCAGATGCGTACAGAACTGTATCATCTGCATACATTTGGATGGAAGAGTAGGAGCATGCAGCGGGGAGGCCATTAAGAAAAATGGAGAAGAGTATTGGGCCTAGGACTGATTCCTGAGGGACTCCAGTAATGACTGGAAGGGGGACTGATGTATGAGAGGCTAGTCTGACTGCTTGCATCCTATCCGTAAGATAGTCTTGGAACCAGTCTATAGCTGGGTGGGCTAGACCTGCATCTTTAAGTTTTGAGATGAGAAGGGGATGAGATACGGTATCCAAAGCCTTGGCTAGATCAATAAATTTGGCTGAGGGGATGTGCCCTTTGTCGATACCTGTGAGGAGGTCTCCGGTCACGCATAGTAGGGAGGTGATGGTAGAATGGGATTTGCGGAAACCAGATTGGAAGGGAGAAAAGAAGGAGGAGGCATCCAGGAACTGGGAGAGCTGGGACAGGACCAGTCACTCCTGAAGTTTGGCCACGATCGGGAGTAAGGAGATAGGTCTATAGTTGCCTGGGGAGGAGGGGTCACCGCCTTTAGGAAGGGGTATGACAGTGGCCAGTTTCCAAGTTGTTGGAACCTTGCCCAGCGAGAAGGAGAGGTTGAAGAGTGTGGCCAGTGGAGTGGCTATGGCAGGGGCTGACAGGAATAGCATCTTAGTGTCCAGAGGCAATGGGCATTTGCCTTTATTTGGGTTTAACGCCCGTAGGGAGTAGAGGACATCTGTGGGGGAAATTGGCTGGAACACGAAAGGTGGGATTGAGGGGTGAGTTTGAGGGGTGTGGGTGCTGTTTGGGTGGACTGGGGTGTGAGTATTCTGGCGGGAGGATAGAAGGGTGTTGGCGCAGCTGGAGAAGTGGGTGTTGAAAGCTTCTGCGACACAGATGGGGTCGGAGATGAGGGTGCCATTTATTAGAAGTGAGGGAGGTGGTTGGGTTGGGGAGAGCAAGGATTTGAGGGATTTCCAGAAGTCCTTAGGGTGGTTAGAATTTTTATTAAAGGTAGCTAGGAAGTAGGACTTTTTTGCGTGGCGAATGCTATTTGTGCGAACATTTCAAAGGGCTCGATAGGTCGTAAGGGAGGCCTGGGAGTCCAGTTTCTTATAAGCTTTCCAGGCATGGTCTCTGGTACGGCAATTTCTAATTATGTCAGCTGTGATCCAGGGGAGATGTGCTCCTCCAACACGTTTTGTGCATAAAGGAGCATGCTTGTCCCAGACTGTTAGGAATCTGAGCTTAAAAGCATTAAAGGTATCGTCAATGGAAGATGCCTCGGTGATGCAGGACCAGTTTACCCTTCCCAGGTCCGCCAGGAGAGATGCTAAGTCTAGGGAGTTGTAAGACCTGGTGCGCAGTGTCTTTGGGGGGGAGGAGAGATGCTATGAACCTTCCTGATCAGGTAAACCATGTGGTGGTCGCTAATAGAGTCAGGAAGTAAGCCTGCTTTAAGGATTCTATGTGGGTGCGAGGTGAGGGCCCAGTCCAGTAGGGAGTGATTATTTGACTTAAGGTTTAGTCTGGTAGGTTCATTTATAAGTTGCATGAGGTTTTGGGCCTTTATTTTAGCCTTCAGGAGAGCCTTTTCAGCTCCTAGCCAGTTGGCATTATAATCCCCTGTGGCATGGAGTTCACCTCCTTTGGCTAGGGAATGAAGTGTGGTTAGATGGAAAGGATATCATCACTGGGTGTGCATGGAGGGCAGTATGTGCTTGCCACATAAATAGGGGAGGTTTACGGAAGTGAGATTTTAGTTAGTGAGGAGTCTATATTTGCAGGGAGTGAGGGGATCTCCACAGTGGCGAACTGATGTCTATTTGAGATATATATGGCCGTGCCACCACCTTTCTTTTTCCCCGCCTATCGTGTCTTATTATTGTGTAACCAGGGATGGAGACTTCAGCATCCGAATGATGTGGTTTTAACCAAGTTTCTGAAATGGTCAGTATATCAGGGTGTAGTGTTAACACTATTGGTTGTAGCAGCGAGATTTTGGATAGCAGGCTGCAGGTATTTAGATGGAGTATGCATAGGCCTTTGGGGAGAGTGAACAGGGTGGGGGTGTTGGTTAGGTTAGAGCCTGGGTTAGCCTCTATGTCCCCTGTCAGGAGCAGGAGAAGGGCGAAGAGATGCATAATTTTGGACTTGAAATAGGTTTTGCCTGCATTGGTGCTGCAGCCAGGAGAGATAGCTGCTGGATGACGGAAGGTTGAGGATTTTAGGATTGAGAGCCCTGGGTGAAAGGAGGGTGGCAGGATAGCAGCATATATAATGCCATAGTGGACATGAGCCAATTCCAGTACCGGTGCATGGGGGGAAGCACCAAGGTGTGGTACCTGGGTGCACCGAGAGGGCAGGGTCGGAGGGGGGCTCCCTTATTGGGAGGGGTGTGGGTGGTAAGCAGGTTTGTGTAGTCATGGAGAGGTAGAGTAATGCTGTGAGAAACAACATGCTTGGCAGGTAAAAGTAGTTGGTTGCGAAGAAAAATGGTAGGTGCCCTCTAGTGGACGCAGCTGATAAGCTGCAAATGGAAAAGTGGGCTGATAGGTTTTACTCAGTCATGTGACTACAGCAACCACAGCCTATAAAAGAACGAGTCGATCAAGGGTGGGCAGGGTAGAAGGCAACACAAGCACAGAGAAAGCAGCTGTTGGTGAAGTTTGAAATGGTGCCTGAATTGCGCCCTTGCTGCACTGTTTCCCATACCTGGTGATTCGAGGGGCCATGGTCGGGCAACTGTAGGGGAGGGCTTGTAATGTCTCCTGGAGCCCTCTCGACCCCAAATGCTGCTTCTGTGGAGGAAAAAGAGAAGATTTTAAAGGCAAACTGTGGGAGGAGTTACTGTAAATGCTAGTCGGTAAGTAACTGTAGAAGGAGGGTTTCTAATGTAGTGCAGGGAGACCATGCAGGGATTGTGCTGCTATTTGAGGTAGTGGGGGGTCTGAGGCCATGCGGTTAATGGCCACCGATTGAATCCGACCTGCTGAAACCGAGTCTGGGGGCAGATTACAGCTCAAGCAGTGCTGCACAGGCTGATCAGTATACCTGATTAGTATACCTCATTAGTATACCTGATTAGTATACCTCACCGCAGACTGGGATCCGATTTACTACTGTGTTAGCTTTTGATTGATTTTTTTTTTTTATTTTTTTTTTTATTTGCTTAACACGAATCAAAATAAAAATGAATGGCTTGAGAGCCTTGTTGCTAAGAATCAAAGTTAAAATTATAGGCTTGGGACCCTGTTGCTGTGGGATTGCTATACAGCTCCCGTTTGCCTTGAACTGCACACTATGATGGAGAAATGCCTAGTCTTAAAGCTCCACACAGTGCAATGCTTGCTGGAGGGAAGAACTGAGTTTTCTTAAGGTAACAGAGCTAAGTAGAGCTAACAGCAGGGTGAAACAGGCTAGCTATCAACTGTAAAAAAAACTATCAGCACTCCTGCGACAATAATTAATTAAGCATAGAAACAAAACAACACAAGCACAGAGAAAGCAGCTGTTGGTGAAGTTTGAAATTGGCACCTGAATTGGCACACTTGCTGCACTGTTTCCTGTACCTGGTGATCACAGAGTCCGTGGTCGGGTGACTGCAGGGAAGGCTTGTAATGTCTCCTGGAGCCCTAGGCCCCAAATGCCGCTTCCTGGTGATTGAGGGTTCCGTGGTCAGGTGGCTGCAGGAGGGCTTGTAATGTCCTGGAGCCCTCTCGACCCGCAAATGCTGCTTCTGGTGATTAGGGGGTTCCGCAGTGAGACAACTGCAGGGGAGGCTTATAATGTCTCTGGAGCCCTCTGACCCCAAATGCCGCTTCTGGTGATTCGAAGGGGTCATGGTCTGGCAAACTGTAGGGGAGGGCTTGTAACATAGAAACATAGAAACAGAATCTGATGGCAGATAAGGACCGCTTGGCCACCCAGTCTGCCCATTTCCCTACCTAATGGATGAGCTGCAGATCCTAGTTAACCAGCAGCCTACTTCTTCCTACCCCCACCCTCTAGAATTGCCTTATGACTGTCCCATGCATGCTTGAATTCCACCACTGTTTTTGACTCCACAACCTCCTCCAGAAGGCCATTCCATGCATCCACAACCCTCTCTGTGAAAAAATACTTCCTTAAATTACCTCTGAGCCACCCCCATCTTCAAATTGTGCCCCCTTGTTCTTGCACACCTCTTTTTTGAAAGATGCTACCCTCTTGACTTTTGTTGATCCCTTGAGGTACTTGAAAGTTTCTATCATGTCCCCCTCTCCCTCCTTTCCTCGAGGCTATACATATTAAGCTCCTTAAGTCTCTCTTCATATGTCTTCCAGTGCAGGCCCTGCACCATTTAGTGCCCTCCTCTGGACAGCTTCCATCCTGTCAATGTCTTTCTGGAGATTGGGTCTCCAGAACTGCACACAGTACTCCAGATGGGGTCTCACCAGCTGTCTGTACAGAGGGATAATAACTTCCTGTTTTCTACTGGTGATGCCTCTCCCTAGCACATCCCAGTATCCCCCCAACCCTCCTTGCTGCCTCTCACATTGCTTGCCCACCTTTGGGTCATCTGATATGACTACCCACAGGTCCCTTTCCATTTTGTTGTTGTTAGTATCTCACCCCCATTGTGTACTCTTCCCTGGGTTTGTTTCCCAGGTGCATTACCTTGCACTTCTTAGCACTGAATCTAAGCTGCCATACATTTGACCATTCCTCTAACCTTGCCAAGTCCCTTCTCATCCTTTCCACCCACCTTGTGCATCAACTCTGTTGCAGATCTTTGTGTCATCTGCAAAGAGACACACTTTTCCTTCCAGTCTCTCTGCAATGTTGCTTATAAAGACATTGAAGAGGACCAGTCCTAATACTAGACACTACAGTTCCCCACTACTAACCCCCCTTTCTTCAGAGTGGACTCCATTTTTCTTACTCTCTGTGTCCTATTCTCCAGCCAATTCTTTACCCAGGCTGTCTCTTGAGACCCACTCCCAGGCTGGCTAACTTGTATATTAATCTTTTTGTGTGGGACTGTGTCAAATGCCTTGCTAAAGTCTAGGTAGGCCATGTCCACAGCCCCTCCCTAATCTACAACTCCGGTCACCCAGTCGAAGAGATCTATCAGATTTGTCTGGCATGACCTTCCCGCTGTGAATGCATGCTGCCTTGGGTCCTGTGCCCCTCTGGCCTCTAGATACTTGACAATTCTTTCCTTCAGAAGTGATTCCATCATTTTCCTTACCACTGTGGTTAAACTAACAGGTCTGTAGTTTCCTGCTTCTGCCTTGCTCCCACTTTTGTGAAGGGGAATCACATCTGCCCTCCTCCAGTCCTTGGGTACCACCCCATCCTCCCATGATTTGTTAAGGAGGGTAGTCAGTGGTGTCACTAGTTCTACCCTTAGTTCTTTTAGAATTCTGGGATGAATCCCATCAGGCCCCATTGCTTTGTCCACCTTCAGTTTTAAGAGTTCTTCCAGAACCCTTTCTTCTGTAAATGGACTGGTATCAACTTCTGTATCCAGAGTGTTTCTACTGTTTGTTTTAGGTACCTCCCCATCTTCCTTTGTAAATACTGAGCAAAAATATTTGTTTAGTATCTCTGCCTTTTCACAGTCACCCTCTGCCCACCCTCCCTCCCTTTATTAAGCCTCACTATCCTCCCATGGTCTTCCTTCACTCCTGATTACCTATAAAGGTTTTATCCGCCTTCTAGACTGAGTTGGCTATCTTTTCTCGGTGTGGGCCTTGCTGCTCTGACTGCCTTCCCAGCTTCCTTTTGCTTTAACTTAAACAGTTCTCTGTCCTGCTCCTTCTGTGATTCCTTGTACTTCCTGAATGCTTTCTTTCCTTGAACCTTCACTGCCACTTCCTTTGAGAACCATAGTGGTTTCTACGCTGTTTCGCTTTGTTTTATTTGCTTCAACACCAAAGGCTTGTTACCTCTGTGATGGCAGTTTTATTATTCCCCATTGTTCTTCCACTCTCTTTTCCTGCCCATTTGCTAGTGCATTCCTTAGGCACTCACCCATTTAGCAAAGTCAGCCCTCCTAAAGTTAAGTACTTTTGCCTTTGTATGCTTGACTCTATTGCTGTGTTTATTGTGAACCATACTGTTCGATGGTCGCTAGTTCCCAGATGGCTACCCACTTTACATCTGTGATCCTCTTCATCTCCATTTGAGAGAACCAGGTCTAAGATTGCTCCCTCTTGAGTGGGCTCCAATACTAGTTGTCTAAGGCATGCCCTCTGTAGGGCATCTAGAATAACCCCACTCTTCAAAGTGGCTGCTGCAACTGCATTCCAGTTAACATCTGGCATATTCAGATCACCCATCAGCAATATCTCCCCTTTTTCTGCCATTCTAAGCATACTTTCTATCATTTTCTGGAGCCCTCTAGATCCCAAATGCCTCTTCTGGTGATTCGGGGGGAAGGGGTTCCGTGGTCGGGCGACTGCAGGGGAGGGCTTGTAACATCTCCTGGAGTCCTCTCGACCCCAACTTCTTCCACATGTTACGTATTCCATTTTATCACGCTTCCACGGAAAAATAATTTTGCATCTGAAATAGCAGTCATGTAAGTTGCTGAATTTTTTAGAGATTCACCAAGACTAGGTCCTGCACCCTATCTATTGGTGCCTTACCTACATACTGTAGGATCCCAATAATGTTTGGCTTTGCACTAATCTGTAATCTTGCATGTATAAAAAAGTTTCATTCCACTTAAATTTGTATTTACAGGGTCCCAAGGACTTCCCAGTTGTTTGCAAGGACACACACTCTGCCCATCATAATCAATGGGCAGCACTTTTTTACATGTTTTTTAAACAATATAATGGCCACTTGGCAATGAAATGTGAATTGGGCACCGGTCGACTAACAAGGCTGGTCATGGAGTGAAGACAACAGAGTGTGCAGTTTCTCCCTCACCACGATCAGGTAAACAAAGACTCGAGTGTTACATGGGACACTGAAGGTAATGCAGGCATTAGCGATCGACTGCAGAGTTGCGGGGTGTCATTGTTGTTCAGATTCTTTTAACCAGCCATCATCCTGCTGCTTGCAGTCTCTGTCAGTCATCACTGAATACTTACAGAGTCACTGCCAGTATTGGATGATTTCAGCTCTTTGGTATGCATTCTCTCTCTGTCTCCTGTCCTGTCCATGATGTCATTATCAAGTAGGCAGAAGGACTATTTTTTTTATCATAAATTTCCATATTCAAATTTTTTTTGTACAAAAAGCATAAGTTGTTCTTACTGTAATACACAACAAAAAAAATGTAGTCCATTTTATAAGCGCAATAAGACACTCCAGGTGTGTGCATGGAATATATTTTACTACACAACTGGGGCTAAAAGCACTCATCCAAGGCCTCGTGCCTTATTAAGCCCCTGGCCGTGTGGTAAAATATGTTCTATGCACACCCTGTCGTGTCTTATTGCTTATGTATTACTGCTGTCAATGGACTACAGGACCCAAGGCAGCATGGTTTCACCAGGGGAAGGTCATGTCAGACCACCTCATTGAATTTTTTTGACTGGGTGACTAGGGAGGTGGATCAGGGGAGGGCAGTGGACATGGCCTATCTGGACTTCAGCAAGGCCTTTGACACTGTGCCACATAGAAGACTATTGCACAAACTGGGGAATATGGGTGTGGGCAGGACAGTAGTGCAGTGGGTAGGTAACTGGCTGGGCAGCAGGACACAGAGGGTGGTGGTAAATGGCTGTCACTCCACAGAGGAAGAGTGACCAATGAGGTTTTCACAGGGATCAGTGCTGGGACCGGTACTATTCAATATCTTCATCAGTGACATTCTTGGGACCTAGAAGGCAGAATTTCACTGTTAGCTGATGACACAAAGCTCTGTAACAGAGTAGACACACCAGAGGGTGTAGACAGAATGAGAAGGACCTGCAGAAACTTGAAGAATGGTCAGGGGTTTGGCAGTTGAAATTCAATGCAAAGAGTGCAAGATAATGCATATGGGGCACAAAACCCAGGCACAATATATCAGTTGGGGGTGAGGATATAGCATGCACCAAGCAGGAAAGGGATCTTGGAGTTATCATCTCTGATGACCTCAAGGCAGGAAACAGTGTGACAAGGCAACAGGTAAAGCAAATAGGATGCTGGGATGCATGGGCAGAGGCATCACCAGCAGGAAAAGGGAGGTCATAATTCCACTATACAAGACACTAGTGAGGCCGCACCTGGAGTACACTGTGCAGTTCTGGAGACCTTACCTACGTAGGGACATAGACAGGGTAGAGAAGGTTCAGAGGAGGGCAACAAAGATGGTGCATGGATTGCATCACAATGTACTCCCTGGAGGAGAGGAGGGAGAGAGGGGATATGATAGAGACATACAAGTATCTTACAGGGAGGAACAGGGTGCAGGAATGCACTATTTTTAAGCGAAAAAGATGTTCCAGGACTAGAGGGCATGGGATGAAGTTGGAGGGAGGACGATTCAGAGGAAACGTGAGGAAGAATTTCTTCACAGAACGGGTGGTGGACAAGTGGAACACCCTGCCAGAGGAAGTGGTGGGGGCTGAAACAATCACGGTATTTAAGAATGCATGGGATAGACATAAAGGAATTCTGGAGGTCAGGGGTAAGGGGCAACAGACTTCCTGGAAAACATAAACTGAACTTACAAACTTAAATGGGCAGACTGGGTGGGCCATAGGCCCTTATCTGCCGACACTGTCCATGTATCTATGTATGTATCTATGCTGTTTGGCTACAAAGATTCTGAGCATCATATTAATTCAGTACCCAGCAGCACCTAATTGCCCACCTGTCACCACCTAACGTGCAACAAAGTATTTATTTCTACCGCTTTCTTATTGCTGTCTGTCCCCCCTTTGCCCCCACCCCATACCTGGCCTTATTTCCATGACTGTAAACAAATATATCCAGTTCCAATATATTTGGACCTGGTTGTGGAAAAAGAAGGTTAAAGTAAAGCAAGCACCAAAGATACTCACCTGTGCACTTGTGATTGTCAACAAACCATGATGCAGCAGTCTTGGCTGTTGGGTAATTTCAGGTTCAGGTCATCTGTGGCTGCATCTGCATCTATAAAGCATTGCGGTGTCAAACCTGAAAGAGCAATCAAACTCTTAGTTACAGAGACACAATGGAATGAATTACAATCAGTCTGTGTTAAAAGTACCTTCTTTACCTGAAAAAAAAAAACCCACTCAGAACATAGCGTCACTTTACATGACCCATATGCATCCGAACTTAAGCTGGTAATTCTCCACCGTTACTACTGCCAGTGTCCGAAAACATACACCCACGGTCCTCCCCACCACCAGCAGCCTGTCTCAAAGACCATAAAGTGCCTACATCTATCTCATTATGATACACATATTTGTTATTAAAAAAAATAGTGAGGACTTACCTAGGCATTTGTGTGATAAACACATCAGGAAGCCACAGGCCTGTCGGAGTAAGGGAGGCTTGGAGCAACAGTAGAAGCAGTGGCAGCAGCAGTCAGAAAACCATAGTGAGGCGAGCCTGAAAGGGAAGCACATGGACAGTCACAGAAACACAAGACAAGTGTGGATTGATAATACTTAGCTTATAAACAACAGCTGCTCTGTCAAGGGAAAACGCAAGAAACTACTTTATCTTTACCTAATAAACCTTCAGTATCAGCCGAAATGATCTGCTGCACCTACTACAGAAGTCAGCATAACCCCTGCCACTATACTCCCCCCCACCCCCACTAGAAACTGAACTCAAAACACCTGTCTCAAAGACGGTCAGAATCAACCCTTAATAGGACAAATAAATCAATTGCATGCTGTCATTAAAAATTAAAATAAATTCTGGACACATGTAAAAATCTGTCTTGACTGTACTCTGCAACTATGTTAACCATGTGTGTCCTCTCTGTGATGAGGTACCTTTGTAAACGAGCTGCTGGCTCAAAGGTTGTAAATCTGATTATAAAATAAAAAAACATATTACATACTTACCTGGAAAGTTGGCATGGCAATGCCATGATGAAGCCACAGCACAGATTCAACAGCAGGAGTCAAAAAGCCTTAGGGAATTCCAAGGCGTGCCTGAAAGGGAAAAAAACACACAACAGTTGCAGACATACATCAGAGAACCATAACTGTGAGTATTTTGTTGAGACACAACAGCAGCACGCAGCAGTTATGCCAGCCTACCTACTGAGAATATACTGCCAATTTGAGTAATGTAAATTAAGGACAAGTCGTCTGTGCCTGCAGAAGTTAATCCGCCACTAACCCCCCCACAACGCCCACCCACCTGCTTTAGTTTGAACTTAATCTTAATTTATCCTATTACACTACCATGGAATAAACATTCTGTAAATGCCAAGAATAATGCATATTTCTCTGTCATCGAAGTTTGTGTGAAGGCTTGAAGTACGTACCTGTGCACTTTTCATTGCCAACCAATACAGCTACTGGCATGGCTGTCCCTGGCATGGGAACATTTGGAGCCAGGACAGCATGAGTGGAAGTATCACCAGCCACCATTAAAGACACAGACCTGAAAAGTGAAAAAATCATATAGTTGAGGAACCAGAAGGGAAACAACAGATTAGTAACAAGTAACAACAGTGTGAGCGTGGCACACCTGTGCTGCTGAACCGAGAGTTGTGTACATCCTCTCACTATGTAGTGTGCCAGCACTCCCTACCTAACATGCAAACAACCTGTTCAGAACTTTTGCAACAACCAGCCTGTTCACTCACATGCCACATGCCCCCGGCCTCCCCTGAACCATCTGATGTTTAATATGACAAAAAACATCTCTCCCACCCCACATGAATATTAACAATAATGTATCATGGTCCCCTTCTGAACAAGATGTGTGTGTTTAAAAAGTATGTTACTCAAAAATTTTAAATAGCAACACTAGACCTCATTTCAGCAATAACGCCTGACCAGGGGTTATGTTAATGGCCTGGTAATCGTCCTCTAGGGGTGAAATGTGGCACAAGGCGTAGCTTAGAGCTACATGCTCCTAGATGGTGATTAACTGTCTCTTACCACTACCATAACCCCTGATAGCATTTATCGCTATTATAATAATTTTTTTATACTGTTCAATCTTGTTCAGCAAATGATTAGGCTGTACATGTATACTGATAATCAAACATTAACATAGGGCTGATGGACTGTTTACGCCAATCACAAACGTCAATTTCTCAGACCCTTTTTATAAGACAGCAACAAGTCCTGACTTCTACACACTATTTGCGGAAAACAATTTTGCATAATGAGTTGTAGTCGCGGATAGTTTCTTGATTCTACAATGTATGTAAGTGAAAAAGATTTCCGCATATCTAAATTGAAATACCACAATTATGGTGACTTTTTTCGCATGTATGTATTACACCGTGGAGAGAAATTGCTGCAGGTGTATACTGTGCTCCAATTATAAGTGTGTGATTACCCTTTAAATGGAAAAAAATGGTCATGATTATAAAGGTGGAACTGGAAATTGAACATTTTGCCATTTCCTATGTTGCGAATCTGCGATAGCGAGAAACACAGGAAAAGTCACAGGGTCAGACTCAGACTGAGAGACAGGACAGCTAGTTTAGTTCAGTTGAGAGACTGAGATTGAGAAACATGTCTGCAACTGCAGAATCAAGATTGGGGGGAGCCGCAGGCATCTGGAGGAGAAGGAAGGTGACCAGCAACAGCAGCAGCAGAATAATGTGGGAGAAGGGGAAGTTGAAGTTGCAGAAAACACCAACATTGTTCAGCAGCGGGAGCAAGGCCAGCAAGAGCAGCCTCATGCCCAGCCCTCGACCAGTGCAGATGCTGGCACGGCTGAAAAACTTGCACCAGCCTTCACACATAAGGAGGTGGCAGTGCTAGTAAGGGAGCTGACCACACATGCAAGAGAGCTGTATGGGCCTGAGAGACTTCCCATAAAACAAAGGGGGGAACTGTGGGAGGCCGTACAGGCAGGTATTGCCAAAGAGGGAGATGGTGTCCAACCCTGTTCTGTGAAGCAAATTAAACATAAGTGGGGTGACATCCAGAGGCGTGACAGGCAGTTACTGGAGACACTAGGGGGAGCTGTGACCCTGAAAAGGAATGGAGGTAGTAGGAAGAGGAAGAGGACACAGTGGAAGAAGCCAGCAGAGCCCAACACCGGAGCCACAGTAGCGGAAGACAGCACTAGTGAGTATATAACTTTTGTTGTTCTAACTTTTACTGCCATCAGTTGTCAGTTGCCATGACATAATATTGGAGGGTGGTAGATCCAGGAGGGATATGAGGAGGCATTTCTTTACGGAGATGGTGGTGGAAAAGTTGAACGCACTACCAGCTGTGGTGGTGGTGGCATGTAACACAGTAGAATGCTTTAAGAAAGGGTGGGACAGGGCAAAGAGGAGGGCAAAGGGTGGTACTACGAGGTGGCTGGGTGTGGCAGCTGGCTGCTGAATAGGGAGATAACTGCATGCTCGAGCAGCAAAGACAATGATGGCCTTCTGCTGCTGTGACAATCAACCTGTTATGACTAGACTACAGATATTGCCACAACTGTGTTTTATTTCAGTATTCTTCTCTTTATTGTTAACAGGTGCTGCCAAGAGCAGCTCTACCGCTGCTTCCAGCGCCATGGAGTCCAGCACCGCAGTTCCAGCAGATGGAGCGGAGGAAGGAGCAAGCAGCAGTGCTGTGGAGACCCCCAGCCCTTCTGGTGGTAAGATGATCATTTTTTTCATGCAGGTAAGGATTAAATAGGGTCAGTAGACTGCGCACAAATTGTTATTTATACATAATTACTGTCGGTCACTTTTTCCCTAAGGAAAATATCAAAGGTTGCTATGTGCCATAATAATAACCGTCTGCTTATTACATGAAACATGCATGTTGTTCCATGACTCCCTGCATGTGCCATAATAATAACCGTCTGCTTATTACATGAAACATGCATGTTGTTCCATGACTGCCTGCATGTGCTAGTTGCTGTCTCCCTTTATTTGTGATGGACACCTGCCAGTTCTACAACCACTGCTGTGCAGTAACTAATACCAACGATTGCTTTCTTTTATGTCACATAACTGCTGTAGCAAAAAAGCACCCACCAGCAATTACATAAAAAAAAGGATGGTGTGGTCTGTAAAACTCAGTTTTAATTTACACACACCCTCCATGTGGGATGCTACTCATAAACCCCTCGGGCTTGCACTAGGGGTTCATGAAGCATGCCACACCTGCAGTGTGTATAAAAACTCATAACACACACTGCCCCGTCCTTTATTATGAACATACTAAAATGCCAGCAGAAGTAGGCCTCATTGCCTATCAAGTCAGTCTGCTAGAGTGTGCAGCTAGCACCCTATATCGCCGCTGCCCTCCCTCACCTTCCACCACATTGCCCCTTCACCTCACCCTGTCACCCCTTCTTAAAACTGTCTATTGTCTTGGATGCCACCACCTTTCCCAGTTTGGTGTTCCACTTGTTCACGTGTTCCACTTGTCCACCACGCTGAAGAAATGTCTCCTCATCTCTCTGTTAAACCTACCCCCCAGTGTAAGACAGAGTACTCTAGTATCTCTCCCTTTTCGAAGCTTGAAAATCACATCAGTTTTACTCTTATTTATACCTTTCAGCTGCTTAAAGGTATCACTCATGTCACCCCTGTTTCTTTTCTTCTCTAGGGAGTACATATTCACCTCCCCTAACATTTCCTTATATGTGTTACCCACAATTTCCAGAATCATCTTTGTTGCTGTCCACTGTACCCCCTCCAGCAATCTGATGTCCTTATTCAGAAATGGTGCAATCCCAGTACTGCATTCAGTATTCCAGGGGGTGCCTGACCAGCGACCTATACAGGAGCCAGATGTCCTCCCGACTTCTTTAGGAGATCCCTCTAGCTGTGTACCCCAGCTCTTGTTGGCTCTTGCTGTCGCCATACTGCACTGAACATAGTGGTTCATGCTCCTTGTTATGATCACCCCTAGGTCCTTCTCTTCAGTGGAACATCACAACTGTATGAAACTGATAGTCTCTCCCCTGGTTCCAGGCTCAAAACTTAGTGCAGAGCCTTGCACTTCTTGGCATTGAACTCCAGCTACTATTTGGCCGCACACTCCTGCAGTTTATTCCGGTCCCCCTGCGTGCAACCCCATCACCCCCTCCATGTTGTGTACAAACGCAGCCCCCATCTTTATAACGTGATTGAACAGACTGATTTTACCCTGGATCACATCTGAGATATATGCAATGTAAATCTCAAATATTAGTGGTCCCAGGGCCATAACTGATCACTGTGGTACCTCGCTTATCACCGGCACGGCGCTCTTGATGATGACAGCTCCCCCCTTACCAACACTCTCTGTTGTCGTACCATCAGCCAGTTTTTAATCCATGTCACCGTTTTTGGTACGGACCCTACATTTTGCAGCTTCCCCTGAATGTCCCACGCACCACTGAATCAAATACCTTACTGAAGTCCAAGTCCAGAACATCCACAGCATGGCCCTTGTCCATTCCTCGCATCACCCGCACTGTCATAGAACTTTACCAGGTTTGTCTGACATGATCTTCCTGCAAGAAACCCAAATCGCCGTTCTTCATGAATATAATTTGCCTCCAATAAGCTCATAAGCCTCTCATTTCAGATGGTCTCCATTACTTTGCCCATGATCGAGGTGAGGCTCACTTACATTTAGGTCCATGTAACATCTCTCAGACCATTCTTATGGATGGGCACCACATGGGACATCCCAAAGTTATGACGTACACATCCTGTGTACAGAGAACAGGGAAGTATTGAACTGGTCATGCAGTGGCCTTGCCAGTACCTCTGCCAGCACCCTCAGTCTCCACGGGTGGATGCCATCCTGTTTAGGCACTTTGTCCAGTTTTATAGCCATCCAGCACCCTCTGTAATCCCTCTGTAATCCCCACATCTGTTGTCATCTCCCACCCGTGCCGCCCCAGTTGCCTGAGGTATTTGCCCCCACTTCTCCTGCATAAACACAGAGCAGAAGCACTCATTCAGTGCATCAGCTTGCTCCAGCCCCTTTTCCTCCCAGCACCCCATCCTTTTTACTCCCCACTAGTTGTTCCCTGCTTTTCCTTTTCTTTCTTATGTAATGGAAGAAGTATTTCTCCACTCTTTTGATCCCCTGAGGTAGCCTCAGCTACCACAACTATTTTTCCACCCTAACCAGTCTGTATACAGGACTGGTGCTGGTGAACCTTCCAAACGTATGGCTAAAATTTTCAGTTTCTCACACACACACACACCGAGATGATGGTGATTGTATTACTCATTAGTAGCATCTGATAGTATAAAAGGCATTTTACTGTTGTGTTAATGAACCTCGCTGAAATTGCTTCAGTGGGTTGTTATGATAACCCAAAAAATGCCCTGCTTCGTTGTCAAGGTAACCACTGGAACTGATCACAACATGCATAGAGCGAGTACGATCATACACTGTGTGAGCAGTAACGCATGACAGATGTGTGTTGGTAGTACCGAGATACCTGCATGCCCCGAGGCATGGCTATGTATGATACAGCAAGCTAAGTACCTTCCTGTCACTCTCTGGCTGTGCGGGTATCTCAGCACTGACGACACACAGACTTGTCTTAGTGGCTGTGCTTAATGCTTATATTAAATGATCCCACAGACAATGTTGCAGAACAAAAAGTTATTCTAAAAATGTTATAAATCACCCTTAATACTGAAACCTTGCTAAATAATGTGTAATTCTTAGCTCCTCTTCCTCCTTAGATGTTTCTCACTTGTCAGTCTGTCATATGTCTTCCTTCAAGTGCACACCCAATACATTGTGTTTGATTGTTTAACATGGAATAGAACCATGCAAAGGTCCACATTATTCTAGTAGTACAATGTACCCCCTCCCCCCACATACAGAATGACAACATGGAATACATGTATTCTGACGGCTTCAGAGCTCTCAGCTCAACTGGTTTGCAAACAAAGAAGATGCCACACATACATGCCTGAAGTGTAGCCAGAAACGCAATGAGTGTCTGTCCTTATCCTCACTGGCCTATTTTTCTTTACTGCAGCATTGGTGACTGCCTCAACAACAGCGGGAAGCCCAGATGGCAGCCAAGGAACATTGAACAAGGAGGAAAAACAGGAACATGAAGATCCAGCATGAACTGGCCAGGCTTGCATCAAGGGACACCGAACAGCAGCCATCAAGCACAGGGGAGCCGGCACAGCAGCTGAGGACCAGCAAGCACCCCAAGAAGTAGAGCACGGTGAAACAAGCACCAACCAGAGGAGGGACCGGGACAGCAACATTTTAAAAAGGATGAAAGTACTGGACGTCAACCAGGCAAAATTAATGGAGAACCAAGACAATATGCTGCCTATGCTCAGGAAGCTGAGTGAAGACGACATACTTCAAAGATTAAGCGCTGCCGCCGATCAGCGCTCCCCCTTCCCCAGCATCGCCAGATTCAGAAACGTAGAGTTTCCCGTGCTGTCGTGCAGGCCAAAAGATAATTAATTGCCAGTTGGCAGTTAAGTTACTTAAACATACTTTTACACCTGTTGTTTGATACTTGCTCATTTTTGTAACTAACCCTGTTCTATTGTAAATAGTTCCTGTTTTATTGTATTGTTATTGTTCATCATAATCACGTTTAACGTTTTCCTGTTGTGTTTTGAAATATACAAATAATCTGTTCACAGTTGTGTACTCTTCCTTGTCTTGGGATGGGATGGGATGGGATGAGATTACTGAGTTAATGTATCTCAAGGTTCAGTGAAGGTTTGCACAAATGCTGCAGCAGTCTGACTGGCTGTTAGGATTCCAACGGCCTTACATTAATCCATGTTATAGTTAAGCAATAAGGCATGACAGGGTATGCATTGTGGTTGGAGAGTGGCGCAACTTGGGTGTGGCATGAGGCATTGCCAAGTGCCTTCACTTCAGCCACTCATGAAGTGCTGTTAACCCACCACAATGAACACCCTGGAGTGTCTTACTGTGATTATAAAATGATTATGATGTGATTATAAAATGGGTCCACGGTGTTTTGGGGGTTGGGGTGGGGTGAAGAAATGCACCAAATCAAAAAAGAAAAATGTTTATGACTTTTTTTAAAACAGCCCTGGCACATCCCAGCAGTGACATGCAATCTCAGGTTTAAATACTATGTACAGCAAAATTAGTGTAGTTGTAATTAGTTCCTAAACCCTCTAGTTTCTCCCAACCCACCCCCTTTACCCATTTCCCTCACCTTTCTTTCTTCCTCTTTATAATATTCCCTCCCTTTCTCTGTCTTGCATAATTTTCTGTCTTGCCAACATTCAAGAGACGGACTGTTTACTACAGATAGAATGCAAGAATTCAAACCTCTGCTCGGTTCTGCTGGCAGAATGTTTACTCCCACTAGCACACAATAGAAGGCCTCAGATGGAACCAGGGCTTTTGTTTTATCTGTAACAGCTTAAACAGGACAGATTTCCCTAGTTAGCAGGTGAGGATAGGAGGGGGATTTTTCATGGTCAGCAAAGAAACACCATATATTACAATTCTACGTACTGCAGTACATTCATTTTTTAAGTTATATATGTGTGTGTGAGTAACAAGAGTATTATGAAGGCAAATAACATTTAATTCTTATGTTTATAAATTTAAGACACTTTTAGTTTTAGGGCCTAGTTGAAGGTTTTTAGTGAGTAAAGGTGACAGCCACATTTGTGATGGCAGACAGGAATGGCTGGTACTATTGATTTTATTGTGAAGAGGTTACTGGACCTTCTTCCAGTGCCTCGTTATGGGATATCAGCACTGGGTTCCGAGCTCCTCAACCAATCAGATTACTGGATTTTTCATAGCCATATTATAATGTCATGTACAGCCCGATCACCATGGGACATGGATTCTTCCTGTCAGCATTCCATCCTCTAGCACTGCTGAATGACTGGAATGCTGTACTCTGATTTTAAACCAGCATTCTTACACTGCTTGCGGAAGAACTGCTGGGTCGTGCCTGAAAATAGCAAAATCTCTTGTCTAGTGCACCTCCCTCGTTAACAAAAATGAAATAAATAAATAAATAATAAAAATCTCCCTCTAAATCAAGAAATCATTCAAAAAGTTTATTTTAACACTTTTCTTGTAGAATATTTTTTTATAATAGTAATAAGGCACTCCCAGGAGTTATATTATCAGTCAGTTAAAACCCCCTGAGGTGCAGTATGGCACTCGGTTGCACCTCGTACCACATTACACCCCTAGGGGGTGATTAACAGAGTGTTAATCTACTCCCCCCGTTGCTTGATTAAATTGCCACTCAATTTCTTTTCTAAGAATACTAGGTTATATTTAACTAAATTTCACTTGCAAAAGATTACTTACCTGTGCAGGTGGGAAATCAGGGCTGGTTTTAAGGTTTTGGGGGCCCCCAGCAGCATTAGTGGAGTCATGGGGCCTCTCTACTTGGCCCACCTTTAGCCCAGGTTGTTTACTGAAGCCCATAAGTGCAAGATTTTATTTGTGCTGGTACTATAGGCAGGGAAAAATGGGCAGACTAGGTGGGCCAAGCAGTAGTTATCTGCCGGCAAATTTTATATTTCTTTGTTTCTATGTATAGCTTTAGTATAACCGGTAGTATTTTAAAAAATCTTTAGGTGGACACAGCATTGTCAGTTCTTGGGGCTGTACTTCCCATCTAATCCATTGCTGCCTATCCACCTCATATTGACTGGATCATAGCTTGTTGAGGTATTTTATGACAGAACCAGAAGAATCTGCAGAGTCCTTTACTAATGTTTTAAAAATATATTAAGATAAAAAAATGTTTAAAAATGAATAAGGTAAACTTCTCTGGTTGGGGGCCCCCATGAGCAGGGCTCCCAGCAACCGCAGGGTTTGCTGATGCCTAAAACTGGCTATGGGTGGGATGAACACATACGAAGAAACCGTGATAGCGGCATCAGATGTGATCCTGGCAGTAACAGCAGCAGCAGTGTGTGACCGGCCTAGAAAGGAAATGTCAGTTTGAGATAGCCAAATATAGGACATCTGGCTAGTCAAGAGTATGACATTTTATCAGGCTTTGTGAACATTTTCTTAGATACGGTACTATCTTTCAGAGTCGACTGTCAACTGTGCTGGCTTAACTAACCTACTATCCTAAAATTTTCAGACAACCTGTCCTCCACCATGTGTGTGCCCTTTCCCAAACAGCTACTCACTTGATACCCCTACGGCAATGGCACCCTCAACATCTTGATGAATGACATCAGGCATGCCACCACTACAGTACTTACCTGACTCCCTGGCTGACGTTGACAGAAACAGAACAAGGATACTATGAAATAGAAAGGTTTTCAACAACTACTTACCTTGTCAGGTGTGATGATGAAGACATCATGAGGAAAAAACACAATAGTAGAGCATCTGGTATGATTCTGGCATCAACAGCAACAGCAGCAGCATGTGACAAGCCTGCAAAGGAAAGGAAATACCTGAGTGTTACATAAAGAATGAAAGGCAATTTTGATAGCAAAAACTGTTTGTTACCTCTTATCTTGTCAGACTTTATTAAGAGAACAGAGTCTTGTACACACAGTACTGTCATACCATGCATTGCCTGCCATGCCTACCCTAACACTGACTATCCTAATAATCTTCCTAAAACCTCCACCTTGTGTGTGGCCCCTCCCCAAAACAACCACTGACTTGCTACCCCTACGGCATCCTCTACATCTTGACGAATGACAGTAGGAATATCACTGCAATACTTACCTGCCTTAGAGACTGACATAGAGAGAAAAACATCAAGTGTATCAAATAGAATGGTGTCACTACAATATATCTTACCTGGTTAGTTGTGATTGACACATCATAAAGAAACAGTCAAAGGTGGCATCAGGTATTATCCAGGCAGCAGCAGCGTGTGATAGACCTGGAAAGGCAATAAGTCAGGGTGACATATTAGTTAAAGAAATAAAAGTAATGTTGATATCCAAGACCATGGGAAATTGCCATGTTGTCAGGATTCAGTAAATGTTTCTTACACATCACCATCATAGTCAACTCATTCCATTCTGGCCTACTACTATGATTGCCTACCACACTGACTATCATGGAACGACCTAAACCTTGTGTAGTCCCACCATCCTTTGCTATCCATAACAACGCATTCCTGTAGTATGGCAGAATTAGGATAATAATAATTCAAAGCAATACCTATCTGATTAACTCCTGTTTTTCATTACTGAAGAAAACATAATACCACCATGTGAGAGTTACCTGTCAATGGACAGTTCCCCAGAACACATTCAATGGAAACAAAAAGTCTGAGACTGAATGTTGGTCTAATCATCAAATGAAATGGGAGCAGTGTGGCAGAAGCGGCATCAATCATCATCATATCATGACCTATGATATATATAAATTATGAAAAATAACTTTGTGGAAGCAGTGACTTTATTGAATATAGCACTTTTTAACAGCAGTTTAAACAATATATGCAACTAAACTGCTACACATGCACGCATCTCTCTGCAAAAACAGTTTTATAGTGACATAATATGTGCATAGAAAAAAATTACTAACACCCTCCCCTTCCTGGCCCTAGTGTAAGTGTCTGCACACCCACACCTCACTACAACAACAATGCATTTTTCTATAGGATAACCTCTTAGATGGCTTGACTAATGCAGTATTTACCGGTATTAACATTACTTAAGTAATGCATATCATGATGTGAGAAGAATGAACTGTCAACGTGACAATACACACCTGTGGTATTGTTGTGGATTCAGAATCAGCAGTAGCATCTGGATTCAGCGGCAGCTTTACTGGAATGTATTGAGCAATGGCAGTTCCTCTGTCTCTTTCTTTTTATCAGAAGATCAACACTGGTGGGTAGATTTAATGATTATGAGGGACTGTCTGTGACGGTGTAAGATGAATTAGCATATGTGCATACTGTTTGCTCTTTCTGTGGTTCTGTGTGAAGCGTCATAACACACATCATACATTTATACATAGATACATAGACAGTGTCGGCAGATAAGGGCCTATGGCCCACCCAGTCTGCCCATTTGAGCTTGTAAGTTCAGTTTATGTTTTCCTAGAAGTGTTGCCCCTTACCCCTGACCTCCAGAATTCCTTTACGTCTATCCCATGCATTCTTAAATCCCGTGATTGTTTCATGGTGGAGGTGGTGATGGCTTCCGGAAATTGTTTGTCATCAACAGCCAGTTTGCCGTGGCATGGCACATTACTTCCTTTGGATGTTGTTATTCGTTGCAAGAAACATGATGCAAGGGTATGTTGTTGGTAGGAAATGGGTCTTCAGCACAATTTTAGGTGATGCACAGTAATTCCTGAGGATGTAGTTCAGTTATTCGTTATGGGCTTGGCAGGAATCTCCGTGGTTGCAGATTTGGTTAATATATCAGTATCAGCTGCAGCCTGCAGTGCCATGTATTGTCTTGCACCAGTACTTAATCAGCTTGTTAAGTTTTTCCCAGCTGTCAGTCACTTAAAGTTTGCAGCATTCATATTTTTCTATTATTCCAACCGTAGTACTGGGAGCAGCCAGTGGCAGAAAAGTGTAATTAGCTTGCAACATACGTCTGACACTATTGTCAACATACATGAATAATAGAGCTGCAGTTCCATAACATAACAATATGCAGCTAATCATTTCAAACAATATTAACAAAAAAATATTTGGGGAAAATTGTAATTATTTTGTTTTATATTTATTTTGGTTTTTGAGGGAGCATTTTTGGAAAACTTGGAAAAGTGCTTGAGGTGCACCACTTTACTAAACACGATAAGTAGTTATAAAAAAACAATACAGGATGACAAGGAAAGACGTGTCTGGTTAGGTAAATATTTTTGGCATTTCTATTTATCTTTTTTGGGGAAGGGTTGCAGGGAGGGCCAGGAACATCTGCCATCTTGGAGGAGAGTAACTAGAATCTTCTGATTGAGTGTTAACCCCAGCAAGTGGTGCACTACAGAACACAGAAATCATTATTAAACAGGAGGGGCAAACAAACATGTGTCCTCAAAATTTTTTTATGTTTTTAAGGGGTGGGGCCAGGAACATTGGCCAACTGGGAGAGTAACTACAACCGCTTGACTGCTGAGTGTTAATCCCAGCAAGTGGTGCACCAGAGAAATCAATATTAAACAGAAGGGACAAGCAAACATGTGTCCTCAAAATGTTTTTGTTATTTACTTTTTTAAGGGTGGGGCCAGGAACATCGACCAACTGGGAGAGTAACTATGACCACCTGACTGCTGAGTGTTAACCCCAGCAAGTGGTACACCACAGAACACATAAATCAGTATTAATCAGGAGGGACAAGCAAACATGTCCTCAAACTTTTTTTGTTATTTATGTTTTGTTTTGGGGGTGGGGCCAGGAACATTGACCAACTTGGACAGTAATAACCAGTCGCAACAGGCAGAATCTGAACTGAATAAACATCAGCGCCATAGGCATTTGGTCCATTCACTCATAATACAGCTGCAGTCAGCACATCCCTGCAGGTTGCAGACACATAAACTATGTCTCTCTCCTTCGTAGGAGAACTCAAACCCCTTAGCTGTGTCTTCATCGGAGGACACTGCAAAACTATCTTCATCCTGTGATAACTCCTGTTGCTCAACACCTTCTTCACCAGGATCGTGGAATCTTGGGGTTGTTGACAACATTTACTGCTTTGGGAAGAAAAGTGAATTCATTTTAACAAATGTTAGGTACTCCACATTATGTTCTGACAGGTGGCTTCGACAGTCAGTCACAATTGAGCCAGCAGCACTAAAAACTCTTTCAGAGCTTACCCTGGCATAGGGGCAGCTGAGGTACTCAATGGCAACAGCAGCAAGTACAGGCCAGAGTTTAAGCTTGCTAAGCCAGTATTCAAGAGGTTCAACCTCAATACTTAGCACCTGCGGGTCATCAAGATAAGACTGCACCATATGACGTGCAGACAACTGAAGCTCTGTGATTCCCTCAGGTGTCTGTAGTGTGGAGATACCAATGTCCTTCAGCATGGACCAGAGAGGGTTTGTGCCACCACTACTAACTTGGGATAATGAAGGTGAAGGAGCAGACACTGTACTGGTGGAGGAGAAGGATACTGGGTGAGAGATGGTTGAAGCTTGATGTTTGTCCCCTGCTATTGTTTTTTCCACCTTTACCTCTGCCTTACTCATCCAGTTTTTGACCTTGCCATGAAGGATGACCACATAATGATCCAGATCATCCTTCCCACCTGGAAGAAGTGCAGTCATGCCCTGTTTGTACCTGGGATCCAGCAAAGCTGCCAAGATGTATGCCTCGGAGTTGTTAATATGAATGACATGGGGATCATTATCACAAAGATGCATGATGAGGTCAGCAAGCTGAACTCCAACTGTATCTGAAGCCACTTTGAATTGCCCCTTCACAGTGCACAGTGCATGGCGTGCAATGCACAGCAATGGTATCACCTGGCTCAAGCATGCATTGTCTGCACTCACCACCTGTGTCACCTGTTCCAGTGGTTGTAGTACCTGGATAACACTATCCATCAAATACCATTGGGATGGAGTCAGTGACATGGCTGACTGTGCTTCCCGATCCCTCATGTGCATGATATACTCGTGGAGTGGCTTGTATTGTTCATACAGCTGCTCACGCATATAGAGAGTGTAATTCCAGTGAGTTGGCACATCGAGCTTCAAACAATGCTGTGGTACATTGTTTGCATTCTGTAGAGCATGAAGGTCTGCCCTAGCCAGTGCCAAATGACTAAAATTGCTGCAGATTTTATGGCTGTCAGCCAACATGGCACTAACTGCTTCATGCTCCAGAAAGGACCTCACTATTAGATTCAGCACATGTGCAAAACAGGGTACATGATAAAAGCAGCCATCAGTGATGGCTTTGATGGCATTATGGGCATTGTCACTGGCAATATATGCTGCATTGAATCCATGGGGCTTTAGCCAGTATGTAATGGCCTCATTGATGCAGGTTAGAATTCTGTCTGACGTATGGGACCCATGCATACTCTCCATGCTTAATGTGGCATGCTGTCAACAACCAGTACTACTGATGCCAGTACTCAGGGGACAAGTAGATGAGGGACAGGGGTGCAGAGCATATACAGTCATGGCCAAAAATATTGGCGCCCTTGCAGTTTTTTCTAATAATGCACCTTTCCTTCCAGAAAATTGTTGAAATTAAAAAATATTTTGGTATCCACATATGTATTTCTTTGGTTTGCAGTGAAATAAAACACAAAAAGCAGAAAAATTTACTAAGTCTTAGCTTATTCCACACAGAAATCTTTAAATGGCCCAGACAAAATTATTGGCACCTTTAGAAGTAATTAGAAATAATTAGATTTCAAGCAGGTGATTCTCCTTCACTTTGGAATTGAACTCACCTGTGGTGAGTTGCAGTGCCTGCAATATAAAAATCACTCATTCAACCAGTTTGAATAGAGAAAGGACTAATTCTCCGTATTGTGTCACTGTGTGTACCGCAATGAGCATGGAGAAAGAAAGACAGCCAGAGAATTGCCTGAGGAGGTCAGACAGAAGATTGTAGCCAAGCATGGACAATCTCAGGCTACAAATCAATCTCCAGAGACCTTGATGTTCCTGTTTCCACCGTGCACGTAATGTTATCAGGATGTTTAAGGCCCATGGCACTGTAGCCAACCTCCCTGGATGTGGCTGCAAGAGAAAACTTGATCGAAGATTGCAGTGCAGGATTGTTTGAATGGTGGAGAAAGCACCTCAATCAACTGCCAAACAGATTCAAGCTGACCTTCAGACACAAGGTACAACAGTTTCAACTTGCACCATCCGTCGCCAACTCAATGAAAGGGGGTTATATGATAGGAGGCCCAGGAGGACCCCACTGCTGAGAGAGAGACATAAGAAAGCCTGACTGGGGTTTGCTAAAACACACCTGAACAAGCCAAAATCCTTCTGGGAGAATGTCCTGTGGACAGATGAGACCAAATTAGAGCTTTTTGGTAAAGCACATCATCTCTATGTTTACAGAAACAAAATGAAGCCTTCAAAGAAAAGAACACCTTCCCTACAGTCAAACATGGAGGAGGTTCAGTGATGTTTTGGGGTTGCTGTGCTGCTCTGGCACTGGGTGCCTTGAGCGGTGCATGGCATCATGAAATCTGGAGATTACCAGGCCATTTTGGAGTGCAATGTTGAACCCAGTGTCAGAAAGCTGGGTCTCCATCGAAGGTCATGGGTCTTCCAGCAGGACAATGACCCCAAATACACTTCAAAAAGCACCCAAGAATGGTTCAAGACAAAACGCTGGACTGTTCTGAAGTGGCCAGCAATGAGTCCAGATCTAAATCCCATTGAAAACCTGTGGAGAGATCTGATGACAGCAGTTGGGAGAAGGCACCCTTCAAATCTGGGAGAACTGGAGCAGTTTGCACAAGAAGAGTGGGCCACACTGCCAGTAGAGAGGTGCAGGAAGCTCATCCATAGCTATAGGAAGTGGTTGATTGCAGTTATTTTGACCAAAGGCTGTGCTACCAAATATTAAGTCTAGGGTGTCAATAATTTTGTCAATGCCATTTCTTTTCATTTTCTGATTTAAAAGGATGTATCAAATTCTGAATCAAAAACAAAGGTTCTGTAATATTAACAGAGAAATAAAGAATTGTGGAGACCAAATACTGTACTGTTGTTAATTTCAACTTATGTTTAGAGGAATTGTGAGTTATTTGAAAAAGTGCAAGGGCGCCAATATTTTTGGCCACGACTGTACATGAGGAAAGAAAGCCCCGTGTGCAGTAATGCACATATAACTAACATCCGATGATGGGCCGCTGGTCCAAATGTCCGTGGTGAGATGAATGCTGGTGACTGCTGAGCATGACAGGGCATGTGACATCATGCATGCAAGGCCATTGTACACAGATGGAATAGCTTTAGTGCTAAAATACGTTCTACTAGGAACTTTATATTTAGGCACGGCCTTCTCCATCAGTTCTCTAAATCCCTCATTCTCAACAAATGAAAATGGCAAAAGGTCTTTTGCAAGCATCTTGGCCACAACCCTATTGAGCTCTTTTGTCATTGGGTGTTTATGATGATATTTTGTATACTTGCTTAATGCTGATTTTATATCTGGCTGCTTAAGCCTCTGAGTATGCAGGACTGTGGGTTGCAGTTTGGCTTTCCCAAGTATGGTCATGTGGCTTTGGCTGACTTCGGCAGTGTCAGGGACATGCTGGCGCTGCAGAAACCTCTATTTGGGTACAGATGGATCAACTTGACTAATACCTTCACGTGTATCTGCACATGTAGAGGTAGAACACAATAAGGGGTCAAATGTTACATCATCTACTGGCTATGGACCCTCTCTTTCAGTAGTAGAAGTAGATGAAGTGGGCTTGGATGCCAACCTCTTATGTTGGGTCTACTTAATGGGGTGCTTGCTCTGCATGTGACTATGCATGCCAGTCATGCCATAGTGTGAACCTGGTTTGCCACAGCTAATTTTGGAGTGACAGATGTTGCACACTGAAACACTGTCATCAGAATCATCAATCACAAAGAAATCCCACACCAAGGAATGTCCCCCCACAAGCCGGACTTTTGTGGGTGGTGGGGCAGATTGGGATGGTAACACAGACATACGAGTGGGCAAAGTTATTTTCTTGGCATGCTGCTGCTTTCCCACAGATCTCATTTTTGATACTTCCTGACCCTTGACCATGACAGGTTGCTGCTTTGGGACTGATGGAAGAGGGATCACTTTCCCTTTGATAATAACAATTTTGGCTGCTGCTTGTGGACATGGTGGCTGCCAACTAGGGTCTACTACTGGATCATCACCCTTACAACCATAATCAATACTACCCTCCATGCTTTCTGTAATTTCCATTGGAGACAGTAAAGGCTGGCTATATACAACATCTGCTTCTTCAGTGACATTCGCTTCAACATGAGCACTGCCACTAACAGTGTGTTCACTACGAGAATCTTTCTGCTCCTCAGACACATTGGAAAATGGTATCTGCTGCTGTTCATTATCTACTCCCCCAACAGTAACTGGTCCTGCAACACGCTTACTGTCATCATCTGTCATGCTGCCTGCCACTGTACCAAAACCCTCCTTGCTCTTACTCACAACCATCTCCTGAGTTAAATCATGGGTCTCCTGGGACTGAGACAGTTGACTACTTTCAGGCTCATCCTGAGACCCTTGGGACTCACACAATAGAGTGGCAACATCAAATGCAGTCTTTTTAAGCTGCTGTTTAGAGCGATGAACTACACCAGCATTGGGAGTAGCAGTACTGCGCTGAGTGCCAAAGAAGCTTGAGGGTTTGATTCCCTGCAAAGCCAACACTGTCACAGCATGTGATCTGGATGGCATTGTAGTACCAGTAGAACTGGCAGGGCAGCTAATAGTAGCTGTGACAGAAATGGGAAGGAAAGAGTTAATGGTTTGGATTCTGTAGATGCCTTATTTTTTTAGCAGTGTGGAAAAAATACACTGAGGCTGAAATCCTCCAGCAGCAACCAGCTTGTGGAATTCCTAGCTGCTAGATAAGAGCTCGGTCATAAATCTCGAGTGGACATCTCCAGACACACAGACCTTGCAGACACGGACACAGGCAGTTTGAATGGATTGGATCATTCAAATATAACCTTAAGGTGAAAAGGAATATAATTGGTCACCAATAGGTATTCACTCTGATTGGGACAATTAAATGCATACATGTTGGTTGGTTGGTGCATTTAAGGGAGAATAGGAATGACCTAGTCTCCATAGACTATATAAGCTTCTGTAAGACAGAGAACCTCTCTTGCCTTGGGAAGCTGTGAGGGAACATAAGCTTGGAGCCCACCTGGTATGTCCGTGGGAGCTGGCAGTTAGAACAGGGCCCAGTGTCTCTTGTAAGGACAGGAAGGGTAAGTTTAGTGATAGTATATTTCAGTAATAGCCTTCTTCTTTTGCCATCTGTTGTTTAAAAACATTTGTTTACTTTTCCTGTATGAGTGTTATTCTCTTGTGTTGTAAATACATTGTAAATGCTCATTGCACTTTCTGTTAAGTAAAAGCTATTTATTTGCTCAACAGTTGTGACTCTGATGTCATTTTTCTAAGGTAAGATTTGGTTTTCCACTGGCTAAGGTAAACTCTGTGTAGCATCCGCCACCTGAAAGAGACACACTACCAGACTTTAACTTGCAGTAATTGACGTGTGATTTTCAAGTTTGTACACTTGAAAGAGGTGCCGGAAAGAAAGTCCGGCTGGTGGCAGCGAATACCTGAGGACACACACACACCTCTCTAAAAGCTGTTTCAGCCCAGAGGGAGAGGTGGGTTGTCACATATTGGTTGGCAGTGGTGGGGTGATGATAGCGGACTGCGTAGCACACTGATACAGAGTTTGCCAGTGGAACAGTTACCTTAGCATTGCAAAACAGGATATACAAGAGGATACATTTGTACAACAGTTTTATTTGTTTCTAGATAGCACTGTATAGTGTAGCAGTAGAGAATGAGCTCCACGGAGTATGACTCACTTACTGTGCCACAGCTTGTTGAAAGGTGCCAGGAAAAGGGGATTCAGCCTGAAAGTCTGAAGCAGAAGAAAAAGGCAGATCTCATAGCTACTCTCTTGGCACATGATCTGAAGCAGACAGTCGTTGGGGGTGAGTCAGGAACTGAGGCAGCAGGCCCCCCAAATCAGCTTGAGGCACTGCGACTGCAGCTATTGCTGCAAGACAAGGCATTGAGGTGAAAAGACTGGATGCGAAGAAGCAAGAAGGTTGGCAGACAGAGAGAAAGAACGGAAGACAGAGAGAAAGAACGACAGCATGAACTCCAGAGACAACAGCACGAGAAGGAGATGATGACCTCAGTCAGCAAACCGTGAGTAATGGTGGAGTGAGTTTACCTCATGAAGCCAAAATGAATTCTAAATTGTTCCTCAGTTTAAAGAGGAGATGACCTTGATTTATTTTTAAGGTCATTTGAGAGAGTATGTAATCAATTACAATTAAATAAGGCTTCCTGGTCAACTTATCTCACACCCTTGCTGGACGGGAGAGCGCTGAATGCATTTGCTAAAATGAGTAATGAAGACTATGCTGATTATGATAAAGTAAAAACAGTGTTGTTGAAACGTTTTGAATTAACTCCTGAGGCTTATAGAAGAAAATTTAGGGAGTTAAAGAAAAGCCCGAAGACAGTTATGCAGAACTGCAGGTTAAACTGTATACTTACCTTGATAGGTGGATGGAGGGGGCTAAAGCAACTACTGTGGAACTGATTAAAGATGTATTGGTGAGAGAACAATTCCTTAAAATTGTACCTGAGGACATGCGTATATGGCTCATAGACAGGGCATGTGCCTCTTCCACAGAGGTGGCAGGAAGGCTGATGAGTATCTGTCTAGCCGGCCACACACACAACGTAAGTCTTATGGTATGGGGCAGCACATGGGTATAAGGGATCCCAAGGGGGGAAGCCCAAAGGAAACCAGCCTGCACCCGAGCCCAAAGTAGAGCCCTCTGGTTCTAAGGGGACTCAAGAAATAGGTCCCAAGAAATGTCATATTTGCAATCAAGTGACACTTGAGATATAACTGCCTCAGAAACTGGTTAAGGGCAGATATTGGGCGGGGTGATCAAAAGGGCACTGGTGTGTTTGTAGGGTGTCCAGTCTGAAGAACCACTCTCCTCTGATGAGAATCTCGTCCCATTACAGTTAATGGAATAGTAACACAGGGACTATGGGACACAGGTGCTAATATCTCCTGGTAAGGCAAGATCTCATTCGGGCAGAGCAGATCGTGCCTGGGAAATACCCAAGGTTCGGCATTCACAGGGCCACCAGTCCCATTACCAATGGCTACAGTCTTCCTGAGCTGGGAAGGGGCCATGTAGAAAAGGAGGTGGGAGTTGTAGAGGACCTACCTGTAGGGTATGATTGTGGGAAGGATTTGGACCCCAGTAAAAAACTGGTGTGTGTTGTAACTCATAGTCAGGCACAAGGGCAAGCTTCTGAGGGGAAGAGGGTTGACTCTGGGTGGTCCAGCCGCACCCTCAGCAGCTGAGGAAGTGTCCAGCACAGGGAGGGGCTGGCTAGAAGCTGCAGTCCAGAACCCCAGTCACAAATAGAGGAACCCACAGGACTTCCTTCAGAAGGGCACTGGGAAGGGTCAGATGAGGGCAGCTGAGTGCTGCACAGCGAACTGACCCACCCTGGAAAACTAAGGGAAATAGCTCACAGGGCTGAGCGATCTCAGGGGGTAAACAGTCCATTTACTGGATAATGGGCTGTTGTACAGAGAATGTACCAGAGGAAGGGCTAGATGGTGAGGTACTCAGCAGCTGGTAGTCCCTAAGGTTCACCGTCAGCAGCTTTTGCCCTTGCATGATATCCCTTTCAGGGCACTGGGGTGAGGCACACGAAAAGCACCTCACCAACAATTTCTTCTGGCCTGGTATTGGCAATGATGGCAAATTATTGCCGGACTCTGTCCACAGTGCCAGCGGTGGGGACAATGGGGGACAAGGCCAAGGCAGCTTTGGTGCCTCTTCCCATTATTGATGAACCCTTCCAGAGGGTAGCGGTGGACATAGAGGGGCCATTGAGCACCCCAAGTCGCACTGGCAAGCGGTATATCCTGGTAGTTGTAGACTATGCCACCAGATACCCAGAGGCAGTGGCCCTAACATCCTCTGAGGCAGAACCAGTGGCAGATGCACTGTTGGGAATATTTAGCTGGGTGGGCTTTCCCAGGAGATACTGTCAGACTGGGGTGCCAATTTTATGTCAGGGTTAATGAGTAGTTGTGGGAGAAGTGTGGGTAAAGCAGCTCCAAACCTCCCATACCATCCCCAAGCTAATGGTCTAGTGAGCTGATTTAATTCAACCCTTAAGACCATGCTAAGGACTTTGCTGACCAGCATAGAGAGACTGGGACAAATATTTGCCTCATCTCCTATTTGCATACAGGAAGTCCCAAGGAGTCCACAGGGTTCTCACCTTCGAGCTCCTGTTTGGTCATAGGGCGGGGCCACTAGATTTGATTCGGGATGAATGGGAGGGTGACCGTGCCTCCCAAGCGGAGTCTGTTGTAGTATGTCCTGAACCTCAGGACCCGCCTTAGGGAGCTCATGCGGGTTTGCTCAGGAGCACCTGGCCACTGCACAACAGCGGCAGAAAGTCTGGTATGACCGGCGATCCGAGCCAGAGAATATGAGGTGGACAGCGAGTGATGGCACTCATCCCTGTCCGACAGAATAAGTTACAGGCAGCATGGGAGGGCCATTCTCCATTGTCCAAAAAGGTTAGTGGACGTCAATTACATGATAGAGCTCCCGGACAGGAGATGCAAACGAAGGTGTATCATAGTTAACATGCTGAAGCCCCATCATGACAGAGAGGAAATGGTCCTCGAGTATGCAGTGCTCCAGAGGAGGAAACTGAGGTAGATCCACTGGTGGACCTACTTGGGAGGCCAGGGTGCATCCTCTGTGGACAGCCTTACCCTCTCGGAACAGCTGACACCAGTCCAGGTGCAAGAAATTAGGGTGTGCTGAGAGAATTTGAAGACATGTTCACAGGAAACCAGGGTACACCACTATGGCAGAGCACCATGTGGATACAGGGACCCAGGATCCCTGAAACAGTCCCCTACAGGGTACCTGAGCATGTTAAGCAGACTGTGAAAGAGGAGCTCAAAGAGATGCTGGAACTGGGAGTAATCCAGGAATCTAGTAGCCCTGGCATCACCCGTGGTACTGATCCCAAAAGAGATGGCACCACACGATTCTGCGTGGACTACCGAAGCTTAACAGCTGCACGGAGTCTGATGCTTATCCCATGCCCAGAACAGATGAGACCCTGGAGCGACTGGGGAGCCAAGTATTTGACCACAATAGACCCAATAAAGGGCTATTGGCAGGTACCTCTGACCCCGCGGCCAGGGAAAGATCAGCGTTTGTTACTCCATTTGGTTTATATGAATTTAAGGTAATGCTATTCGAATGAAGAATGCACCTGCAACCTTCAACGGCTTGTAGATCGTATTCTGTCTGGGGTAGGTGAGTTTGCATTGGCTTATATGGATGATATAGCCATATAGCCAGACCTGGGATGAGCACATCAAGAATGTGCGGGATGTGTTCCACAGGTTAAAGAAGGCAGGTCTGACAGTCAAGGCAGAGAAGTGCTAGATAGGTATGGCAGAAGTATCCTACCTTGGGCACCGGGTGGGTATGAACATCCGTCCCGAGCCTGCCAAGGTTGATGCCATCCTGGCCTGGCCTACTCCTACCACAAAGAAACAGGTCAGAGCATTTTAGGGACTGCAGGGTACCACCGAGTTTGTTCCTCGCTATAGCGATCTGGCTAAGCCCCTGACAGACCTAACCAAGAAGGGAAAGCCAGATGCAGTGAAGTGGTCAGAAGGCTGTGAGGTTGCTTTTCAGGAGCTAAAGAAGGCCTTAAGCAGCCCAGCTGTATTGGCTAGCCCCAATTATAGTTTAAAGTTTATGGTCCATGTGGATGCCTCAGATCATGGGCTGGGGGCTGTGCTGAGCCAAGTTACTCAGCAGGGGGAGGAGCACCCAGTTGTGTACCTCAGCCGAAGGCTTTTGCCCAGAGAGGAGGCATACGCCACGATTGAGAAGGAATGCTTGGGAATAGTGTGGGCCCTTCAGAAGCTGTAGCCTTACCTATATGGGAGAGAATTTACTGTGGTCACAGATCATAATCCCCTGATTTGGCTTCATAGGTCCAGTGGACAAAATGGTAAACTACTACGTTGGAGTTTGGTACTGCAGGCATACAACATGACCATACAGCATCGCAGTGGCAAACAAAATGCAAATGCGGATGGGCTATCTAGGCAGGGCTAATGGCCTGGCTGGATACTTTTGGGCACTTCCCAGTAATTGCATGAACGGCTGTGTCACTTGGGGTAGCCCAAGGGACACACCTTCATTATCTGGGGGAGATGTGACGGAAATGGGAAGGAAAGAGTTAATGGTTTGGATTCTGTAGATGCCTTATTTTTTTAGCAGTGTGGAAAAAATACACTGAGGCTGAAATCCTCCAGCAGCAACCAGCTTGTGGAATTCCTAGCTGCTAGATAAGAGCTGGGTCATAAATCTCGAGTGGACATCTCCAGACACACACAGACCTTGCAGACACGGACACAGGGCAGTTTGAATGGATTGGATCATTCAAATATAACCTTAAGGTGAAAGGAATATAATTGGTCACCAATAGGTGTTCACCTGATTGGGACAATTAAATACATACATGTTAGTTGGTTGGTGCATTTAAGGGGAGAATAGGAATGACCTAGTCTCCATAGACTATAAGCTTCTGTAAGACAGAGAACTCTCTCTTGCCTTGGGAAGCTGTGAGGGGAAACATAAGCTTGAGCCTACCTGGTATGTCCGTGGAGCTGGCAGTTAGAACAGGGCCCAGTGTCTCTTGTAAGGACAGGGAAGGGTAAGTTTAGTGATAGTATATTTCAGTAATACTTTCTTTGCCATCTGTTGTTTAAAAACATTTGTTTACTTTTCCTGTATGAGTGTATTCTCTTGTGTTGTAATACATTTCCTGTAAATGCTCATTGCACTTTCTGTTAAGTAAAAGCTATTTATTTGCTCAACAGTTGTGACTCTGATGTCATTTTTCTAAGGTAAGATTTGGTTTTCCACTGGCTAAGGTAAACTCTGTGTAGCATCCGCCACCTGAAAGAGACACACTACCAGACTTTAACTTGTGCAATTGCGCGGTGATTTTCAAGTTTGTACACTTGAAAGAGGTGCCGGAAAGAAAGTCCGGCTGGTGGCAGCGAATACCTGAGGACACACACACACACACCTCTCTAAAAGCTGTTTCAGCCCAGAGGGAGAGGTGGGTTGTCACAGTAGCACCTTCCAAAGAACCCTCTTCATGCCCTTCTGACACCCTTTTGACTAATGCAGTACCTATGACACTTTTACTTTTTCAACGTCCTCCACGCTTACCACTGCCTTTGCCTGACATCTTAATGCCTGTACTTTGCTGGACCCTAAAATACCAGAAAGTGTTACAGAAATAAAAGAGACACTAATAAACAGACAGACTGCAGAAGACAGAGTAACACAAGATTTTTGTGTTATCCCAAAAATTATGAACTATCTGTGAGCCTGTGACACAGCAGTCAAGTACAGATAACAGGGAGCAAATTATATTTCTTCCACTGAAGAAACTGGTGGATTTAATCACACAGAAAGACTGCTCTGTGCTGCAGATCTAACACAGCTCTCCCTTCTTCAGAAATCAACTTCACAGTGAGTAGCTACGCAGTAAGGAATGTGTGCTGCCTCCTCACCCCTCCCCCTGAACCTCATGTGGCTGCAGAGCTGAAAAGCATGTGATCAGAGTTTGTTGCAGTGTAATTTGATTTTTCCACAGAATTTCAGTGCATAGCTGTGGAATTTGCATTGAACTGCGGCCCTTTAACTAAGGCTGCACACCATGTGACTGCAGAACTGAAAGCAATGTGATTATCGGTAGTTGTGGAAAACAATGGCCTTACCCGCGAGATTTCTGACTTAACTGCGGAATTCCAGGCTGCCCACCATGTGACTGTAGAACTGAAAATCATGTGCTCAGAGCTACATGTTGAAAAATTTAACTTTCTGCGATATTTAAGTGCTAACTGCTGATGTTTTTTAATACGGCTGAATTCTAAGAAGCTAATATACAACATATCAGCGAAAAATAAATATAAAAAAACACAAAAACGATTACTTTAGGACAACACAGTTAAGGTGCTCAACAGACAAGGAGACTGCATTCAGTATGTGACCATTGTAGTTAAGATACCGCCTCAAGAAAATGAAATATAGACACACATTGATGGGGGGAAAAAATACCGCATTTTACATTAAAATAGCGGAAAAAACATGCCTTTGTGAAATTATTAATCAGAAACATTATTTTATTTATTTATTTGAGTTTTGGTGACTGGGTAAGACCACTGAGACAATTACAGTCCCTTTTTCAGGGTCGACCCGGGATCATACATGGTACAGTATAACAGTGCATTTGTACAGGGAGCCAGTACATTACAGTATCAAATTTGACATACATTGTACGGTGGATAAAATTTGACATACATTGTACAGTGGCTACAATACAGTAGAGCTAGTTATGTACACTATATTTACATATCTATAAAAATCTATATACATTATGATTTATAACTATACATGTGCAATAGAATGTCACACTTTGAGCACATTAAATGAGGAGAGTAGGGCTGATGAAAGGATGGTGGGGAGGGAAGGGGAGAGGTGGTATGGGTCAGCGGTCAGACAAGGGGGGAGGTTGGGTGCTTCAGCGGAAGCAGAGGCAGGAGGGAGAGGCAGCAAGATAGGCATGCAAGTTGGACTTGAAAAGAGGACGAGAAAGACAAGTCAGTATGTGGGGAAGGGGGGCGTTCCAATCAGAGACAGCAACAAATGAAAAGGACCTCCTTGGGAGGGATAGATGTAGAGTGGGGGGGACTAGCAGGGGGAGGAAGGAGGAGCATAGGGTGCGAGGTGCCTGCCGGAGGTGAATCAAATCCCTGAAGCAGGGTGTTGTACAGAGGTGGACAAGTTTAAACATTAAGCACATGGAGAAATACTTCAATTTAGCTTCGTAAAGCAACCAGCCTAGAGAGGAGATGACATCACAGTGGTGTGATCGTGAGTTAGCCCCCAAGTCGAACCTATGAATCCTGTGGTAAGCCTGAGAGAGGATGGAGAGAGATGAGGTAGTAGCAGAGCGTAGCAGGGGGGCACCATATGTTAGGAAGGGAATAAGAGACGAGGAGGCAGTTCTTAGGCAGAAAACAGAGGTGAAATATGGCCATATTCGGTAGAGCAGACCAAGCTTCTGCTGCATATGTTTAACTATATTGGAGCTGTGAATGTTAAAAGACAGCGACGGGTCCAGGGTGAATCCCAAGTATTTGAAGGATGGGACTGTCTCCAAGGTATCTCCCATGATCGATGTTATGTTAAGAGTGGGAGGAGCATACTTGAAGGTACGATTGAGGGAGAAGAGCATACATTTAGTTTTCCTGGTATTGAGAATGAGCTGTTTGCAGTTGAACCAGTCCTCAAGGGAGGTGAAGTCAGTGGCAAGTTCTCGATTGATTTGGTCAAAGTCTGGTGATGAGCGATAGATGACTGCATCATCTGCATAAAGATGTACCTTGGCACCACCACAAAATCGAGGGAGGTAGTTTATGAAGAGTGAGAATAATAATGGCCCCAGAATGGATCCCTGTGGCACGCCATGGGTTATTGGCCTAAGTTCTGAAAGGGAGCCGTCCCATTTAACTCTTTGGGAGCGGCCAGATAGGTAACTTCTTGCCCAATTTAGGGCACTTCTATCCAGACCTATGTCATGTAGTTGGTGGAGCAGGAGATCATGGTTTACCAGGTCAAATGCTTTAGTGAGATCAACGAAGATGGCACCAGTAGCACAACCCTTGTCCATAGCATGAAATATATCCGTTGTCACTTTTATTAGGACTGTTAGAGTGCTGTGATTCCTTCTGAAACCGTATTGATGGGGGGATAGTAGGTTGTGAGATTCCAGGTAGTCCTGTAGGTGGTTATAAAGAATGCGCTCCTTTATCTTTGCTAGATGGCTGAGGAGAGATATGGGTCTATAGTTGTCACAACAGTATTGGACCCTCCCTTGTGCACTGGGACTACCACTGCCACCTTCCATTTATCAGGTACCGAGTTGGTGATGAAAGATTGGTTGAATAGGTCCCTAACTGAGCAAGCAAGGGCAGGGGCACCCAGTTTTAGAAATTTTGCCTCAAGGAAGTCATGTCCAGACGAGCTCTCAGGATTTAATTGAGAGAGAAGCTTCTGGACCTCTTTGAGAGTGGCAAGTTTTAGGTGGAACTCGGGGCAGTCTGCAGGGATAGTTGAGGGCAGCAGGACAGTATTAGGAGAGTAGGTGTTATGGAAGTGCGAGGTGTATTTGTGCAGATCTGTAAAAAATTAATTGAAGCCAGAGGCAATGGAAGTAGCATCAGTAAGGTCTGAGCCATTGGCATGGACTGAGCTTGGGGTATTAACTGCGTTTCCTTTTAATAAGGAGTTTACTTGTTGCCAGAATTTCTTTGGGTTGCAGAGGTGTTCCACTTGAAGGGATTTAAAGTGGAAGTGCTTGGCTTTGTGCAGGGAATGTTTGCATTTGTTCCTGAGAAGTCTATATGTTTGCCAATCTGAGGGGAGTTCACTTTTTTTGTAGGCCCTCCACGCACTATTACGGTGTGACATGAGCATCCTAATCTCCTTGGAGAGCCACGGAGCCTTGACGCCCTTGGACCTGCACTTTTTCAGAGGTGCATGTCTGTTAACTAACTGAGTGAAGGTTGTGATAAAGAAGTCTAGGGCAAGGTAATATCTGAGAGCGAGTTAATGGGTCGCCAGTCAGTATTGTTGATGGAGGTGGTAAAGCTGTCTATGTCAAACCTAGACATGTCATGGACTAGGGATATCCTGGGAGGGGGGTTAGGACAGTTGTTTCTCCACACTCAAAAAGTGGGGGAATGATCACTTATGCAGTCAGGGAGTACGCTCGCAGCTCTAATCCTCAGTGGGCAGTTAGTGACCATCCATTCAAGTAATGTATGTTTGCCAGACTTGGTGTTGATTCGTGTAGGGTGCTGGATAAGTTGAGTCAGGCAGGAGTCAGCCATCGTGCCGTGCACTTTTACAGCATCTGGTTGAAGCCAATCTTGGTTAAAGTCCCCACAGAGAATGAGGTCAAGTCCAGGGAGATTAGTTAGGGAAGCTAGGAGTGAGGATAGGCCAGAGGTAGCTTGACTAATGGGCAAGTAGACACACCCGATTATTAGTTTTTTGACATTTCCGAAAGTTAGGGAGGCCAAAAGAGATTCAGTTGGGGGTTCACGCCAACCGGGATTAGGGAGCTCGGTGACGTCAAGATTAGACTTGTAGTATAGGAGTACACCACCACCCCTCTTACATATCCTGTCCTATTTCCGCAGTTTTAACAAAAAATCTGCATGTATAACTGACTTTTTCGCAGAACTAGGCAGAGATCTGCATGTCTTAGGCAAAAGTTCAAAATTCCGCCACAGGCGGGAGAGAGGAAAATTCCACAAAATTTTCAATATTTCGTGGAACATCAGCTATGGCGGAAATCCACACTTTCGTCCACCCCTAAGGACAACCAACACCCCGGGGTGTCCTGTTGTGCTTGTAAAATGAGTATTGTGTTTAGAATATGAGAAAAATAAAAGCATAACAATGTTTAAAAATCAGCAGTTTTGTAGAAAATAGTCCCTCAGCAGCTAGGCTGTTACTACAGGGTGCTAGTTTGAATTGCACTGGGTGAGCCTCTATGGTGTACGTGCTTCTTTTGTGAACTGTCTTTTGAAGTTATTCACTCCCTGGTTTTGTTCTACTTCTTTTTTATTCAAATAAAAAACAAACAAACTTGCTATTGTTTTACTTTGTGGATTGGAATTGGAAATGATTGGCTTCAGGTGTCTGAGTTCAGTGACTGAGTGGATCAGCAAGGTAGCAGTGTGTATGATAGTGAAACTTGGATTAGGGATTGCAGCATCTAGGAGTTGCACACTGATATTTGTAGTAACTGACAAACACTGGTACCGGGACTTTTTCATACCCATTGGTTGTACTGTCTCAAGCCAAGGACAGTTTCAGCCAGTCAGGTGTAGGATTCTTAGTACTCATTGTATAAATGCAGTTATACTTTACACATGTTAACTGCATCCACATAACACTCAGTTGAATCGAATGAATGTGCACTGATACAGGCCACATGTGAACAGGGCAACCATCGATTGACTTCATAGGCCACAGATGCATCAGCAAACAATGCAAAGTATTTTGGTTTCGACAACATCATGGTGGGCAGCATGGCCGGTGACCTCGAAAAAGTAGAAGACTCCATGAGGAGTCTGGCCCAGACAAAAGCAATCTGTGCAAAACTCCTACAGTATGGAGGTAATCAGGGACTGCTCACTAGGCTTCAAGTGCCAAAAATTATTTTATTTTCTCTTCAGATCAAGAAGAACTCATGGGGTCACCTAGTCAGTGTTTTGCAGTCTCAAACCGATTGCTTTGTCAGGATAGGTGGTCTTTTCTGTGAGTTGTAAACCTTAATAATTGTTTAGTATATCCGCTTGCTTAACCTAAATAATGTTTCTTTTGTTTTCTTCCTTTTAGGTATTTAAATCGAGGATGCCAACATCCTTCACTTGTAATCTGTTTCTACTCATCTCTTTGCTCACATTAATAGGGGACCTCAGTGTTGGTCACCATCATCATCATCACTGTGACCGTTATACCCAGACCGCTTGGTTACTACCTCTACTTCGATTAAATATTTTATGTGTCTCATGACCTGTTGTGCCTTGCTAAAACAGGCCCCACCTAATATTGTTGGTATGCTTAGTCAAAATGTCAATATTCATATTACCAGTGCTGCCACTTTTCTCCCTGAATGTGTACCCAACTTGGGCAGAGGTCCTTCTTTTTTAGGGTTGCATAAGATTGGAACAATCTTTCTCATCTTGTGGTTGATGAGGGGACTTTCAACTCTTTTAGGTTAGGACATAGAAACACAGAAGTTGTTGGCAGATAAGGACCTCTTTTCCCACCTAGTCTGCCCAGTTTTCCCTGTCTAATGTGCCACTGCAGACCCTACTCTATCTCCGGTCATCTCCTCCCCTTGCCCTACTACCATGGTCCCCTTGTATCAGTCCCATGAATGCTTGAATCCCATCACTGTTTTGGCACCCACCACCTCTGCTGGAAGGCTGTTCCAGGTATCCAACACCCTCTCCGTGAGGAAGAATTTCCTCACATTTCCTCTGAGCCTCCTCCTCCTTCAACTTCATAACATGACCCCTTGTCCTTGAACTTCTTTTTCTATGGAAAATGCTACTTTCCTGTACCTTATTAATACCCGTTTAGGTATTTGAATGTTTCAATTTTCAAATATTTGAAAGTCAAGGAACTGAATATGTACCCTCTGGAGGAGAGGAGATCTGTCACAAATGCACTCCACAGGTCAGGCCCTCTGCTCCCAAAGTGCCAACCTCAGAGTGCAATAGTGTGAACAGGTAACAGACAGGGTAACCCTCCTGTCTGCTTTGGGTCCGAATCACCTTTAGCCTCTAGTTCTGGAGGGATTCAAACTGTGAATCTTATGCTAGCATACCCAATTACAGGCTCAGATATGTACCCTCTTCGGGACTGCAGTACAATCTTTCACTGGGGCACCCAGCCAGGTCTCCAAAATTAACCCTTAAAACTCTATGAGAGACCTTAGGTATATTCTTACCTTTTAGCTTAGTAACACAATCAAGCTTTTCAACAGCTGTCAGACTTAAATGCAGGCAATTCACATGCAAAAAGAAACTGAAAGACACCCAGGCAGTATTCCAAAGAAATGGTTGTTTACTGAAAATATGATAAAAAAACAAAACAGGTAAAATAAAATACAGAACAAATAACATGAGCTCACAGCCACAAAAGAAAATGGGAAAATTGCAGAACAAAACTCCTACCACAGTACTTAAGATCTTTGCTATCTAAGTATTACCTTTTTAAGTGCGTTAATGTTAGAGATAACTTTCTGTCTCAGAGCCCAAGATGATATGACCCATTTCCCAGATACAATGTTTCACTTCAGGGGGCATCTCCCTTCCCCTTTTGTGACATCAGTTAGACCCTCCCTTGGAGTTAATTCATAACAAAATTATCTACAAGGATGTATTTTAAATGATGTGAACATCAGCAAAAACCATTTCCCACATATGACACCCTTTGATCAAGCATCTCTCTTTGATGTCCCTCTGGCTGATTTCCTGTTGCTAGTGTGATCTCAGGTTTTATGACTTTTTACAAAGTTCTGTGACCAAATTGGTCTTTTCCTGCAGGAACCATACAAGTTTGTGAGGCTTATATCCTGGCAGCTGGTCCAAAAGTTCTAATTAAGACAAAAACAGGAAACCTTTGATCAGGTTTCTCTGGTCTGTTTAATGACATCTTCACCGACACTTTGAAAGTTAAAAGTCAAGTCTCACACACTGCTGACTGGGGGGGAGACAATTTCATACACAGACCATTTATTTATTTTACAGATATCATACAGTAATCATAAGCAAGGGGGCAGAGTGTCACAGTCTCCTCCCCTTGCCCCACTACCATGGTCCCCTTGTATCAGTCCCATGAATGCTTGAATCCCATCACTGTTTTGGCACCCACCACCTCTGCTGGAAGGCTGTTCCAGGCATCCACCACCCTCTCTATGAAGAAGTATTTTCTCACATTTCCTCTGAGTCTCCCCCTCCTCCAACTTCATAGCATGACCCCTTGTCCTTGAGCTTCTTTTTCTATGGAAAATGCTACTTTCCTGCACCTTATTAATACCTGTTTAGGTATTTGAATTTTTCAATTTTCAAATATTTGAAAGTCAAGGAACTGAATATGTACTCTCTGGAGGAGAGGAGGGAAATATCCCACCTTTCCCTCCTTTCCTCCAGTGAGTACATATTCAGTTCCTTGAGTCTCTCATTGTAGGACTTTTGATGCAGGCCTTGCACTATTTTGGTAACGCTCTTTTGTACTGCCTCCACCTTATCAATGTCCTTCTGGAGGTGGGGCCTCCAGAACTGGGCACAGTACTTGAGGTGGGGTCTTACCAGTGATCTGTACAGGGATAATATTACCTCCTTCTTCCTACTGGTGATACCCCACCCTATGTACCCAAGCATTCTACTAGCCTTCCCCACTGCCTTATCACACTGCTTGGCTACCTTCAGGTCATCAGAAATGATTACCCCAGGTACTTTCCTGTTTGGGGGTTGCCAGTACTTCCCCTCCCAATTGGTATGTAGCCCTCAGGTTTCTGTGCCCCAAGTGCATGATTTTGCACTTTTTTGCATTAAAACCCAGCTTCCAAACACCTGAGGACATTAGGACTTTTTCTTAACCAAATGGTTTGTCAGTATTATAAATGATGTATTGTTGCTCTTGTTTTTATTGTGTATTTTGCGACAATGTACTCTGTACTATCTTCCTTTTGATTATCACTGTGCTCGTCTATGCAAACAAGCACATGTTGCCCATAGACCTAGCATGAAACAATAAAAGGAAATTAAATTTTAGAAATACAAACTTTTGAAACAAATTTCAACTTTTATTTCATATATTTTCTGTATTTTTCTCTCTCTCTTTCATATTTGCTTGCATGCATGCACAAAGTGAACATATTGGTGGTGCTTAGGCAGCATAACTGTGTACTATATAAGCCTATGGATGTAGAAATACAGGTTGCTTGCTACTCAAAATCCAGTGCTTGGAAGGAGGATGATGATGATAGCGTTGAGCTGATGGGTGTAAACTTTGTGTAGTTCAAAGGATGCTGCCACACCAGTCACATTGGTTTTCTACTCATTAGCTAGCTAGCAGACATCATCATCGGGCTTTGAAGATGAACATCAAACCTCACAGTCTCTCCCTGTGTGTGTTGTTTCCCATTTTTACTGGTTTTCCCTAGCTACAGACAGTAGTCTGGAAAGTGTACCTATGAAAGCACTAAACAAAGTGGTTAAAAAACACTCAGCGTGCATAATGCAAATATATTAGCACCAAATATATTAACAGCATGTCGACAATGTGCAGAAAACACCAGAAATAGTTGATTTAAATTATGTATTGTTTATGTTCCCTTTAAGGCTCTATTACATTCCAAGCAAACATTTGATACTGACAAATACTTGTTCTTTAAAGCAATGGACCTAAACTTCAAAACCAGATCCCTGTCTATTGAATATTATCTGCCCTGGCTGCTTGGCTGTACCTGACCAGCTGTCTTTTGCTATGGAAATGGTTTTGATGTCACAAGCAGAGCATTATTATGTCAGATGCAGAAATGCAGCCAGAGCAGATAAAGTCCAAGGGAGAGTGGGTAGGATTCAGGAACAGATGCCGCTTGTATTTCCAGTGGTATCCATCTTTCTGCCAGTGGCCAAACCTGGTCCACTGCAGGATGGGGCACTGGGTAATGGTTTCAGGTTGAGTGCTGCCTACCATAGTGTCCACTGGGGTAGTAGCTGCTGAGATTGCTGGGCTCATCTGTATGCATTCTGCACTGGAACACTGCATATAAGAAGGGTTGGCCAGAAGAAATGCAGATGGAACTTAAGCTGGAATATTGTATGACATACAGTAGATGTCTTCTAGCTCTGTGCCCACACAGGATCCACCCACAAACTCCTGAAGGCCAATGGAAGGGTATCCAGGGTAGACCTCATCCTGTAGTCATAACTTTTAAATAAATAAATAAATAAATAATACCCAGAGACAGAGAAATAAAATACATAAAAACAAACCGGATGCAACCCGCTTCCCAGGATGCACTGGAACTGAGCTGTCACAGCTCAGTGTGTCTTTCCTGGTCAAACAAACATTACAAATCAATAAATAAAATGGGTCCCAGGTGACCCAACCCTGGAGCACACCTGGAAACAGGATATCACAGCTCAGTGTGCCTTTTCTGTTTCCTGGTTTTGTGGGTTGCTCAATCCTCCCTTCCTCATCATCCCTCCAGTCCTTTTTAATGTCTTCATCAGTGGCATTGCAGAGGGACTGGAAGGAAAAGTATGCCTTTTTGCAGATGACACAAAGATCTGCAGCAGGGTTGATACACAAGGAGGCGTGGAAAGGATGAGAAGGGACTTGGCAAGGTTGGAGGAATGGTCAGACGTATGGCAGCTAGGATTCAATGCAAAAAAGTGCAAAATAATGCACCTGGAAAACAAGAACCCAGGGAAGAATACACAATGGGTGGGGAGGTAGTAAACAACAAAAAGGAAAGGGACCTGAGGGTAATCATATCAGATGACCTTAAGGTTAGCAAGCAATGTGAGAAGGCAGTAGGGAGGGCTGGGGGTATACTGGGATGTATAGGGAAGGCATCAGTAGCAGAAAACAGGAAGTTGTTATCCCTCTGTACAGACAGTTGGTGAGACCCCATCTGGAGTACTGTGTCCAGTTCTGGAGACCTCATCTCCACAAGGACATAGACAGGATAGAGGTAGTCCAGAGGAGGGCAATTAAAATGGTGCAGGGTCTGCAAGAGAAGCCGTATAAGGAGAGACTAAAGGAGCTTAATATGTATACCCTTGAGGAAAGAAGGGAGAGGGGGACATGATAGAAACTTTAAGTACCTCAGTGGAATCAACAAAGTCCAAGAGGGTAGCATCTTTCAGAAAAGAGACTTACAAGAACAAGGGGACACAATTTAAAGATAGAAGGAGGCGGTTCAGAGGCATGTGAGGAAGTATTATTTCACAGAGAGGGTAGTGGATGCATGGAACAGCCTTCCTGAGGAGGTTGTGGGGTCTAAAACTGTGGGAGATTTCAAGAATGCATGGGGCAGACATAAGGCAATTCTTGTGGGGGGTAGGAAGAAATAGGCAGTTGGTTAACTAGGATCTGCGGCCTATCCTGTAGGTAGGGAAATGGGCAGACTAGATGGGCCTAGCGGTCCTTATCTGCCATCAAAGTCTATGTTTCTATGTTTCTATGTTTCAATGTCTTGGGTTCATTCCCAAACCTGGGCCATCAGCATCACAAGCAGTAACGCTTCTGCTATGGCAGCGGGCTGGCGAACACTGAAATGTTTTTTAAGGGGTTACCTTTGGAAATGGGCGGAATAAGATATAGTGATAGCATCACCCTACAGCCCTATGGTGAAAGGAGGATCAGTGACATTGATAGACAGGAGATGGGATCCAAGTTGAATAGGTTTAATTCTATTTTGGCTTTATTTAATTGTGGATTCCTCATTAGAACACTATTTAATCTCTGTAACTAATCCCTAACTCCAACAACATCAGCTCTTTTAAAAAAGAATTGAAACACTACCTAGCTACTTCCAGCAGCTGTAACTGCTAAATGACCTTGAACTATTTGCCCTGGAGACTGCTTTTCCCCCCTCTACTTTAGTGAAGCTGACTTCACCCCATCCAATCCCAGGGACCTCTAATTGACCCTTTTACATCCCCCTCATCTCCCTGTCATCAGCCTCCTCTTTCTACTTCCTCTTCCCCACTGCCTACCCAACCTTAACTACACACCTTTAACCCTGTACCCTTCCCATGGAACCTCCCCCCATCCTCCCCTAACCACCTGTACCTATCTCTCACTTTCTGGCCTCCCATCCTCACTTCACTTAAACAATTGTGACAATCCCACATCTCTGGGTGCTGGCGATCGCTATGGATCTCCATACCCTTCCTTATTCTTTATAGCTCATACATACATTGTTGCCGGCAGATTAGACCCAGAGGTCTCTCTCGTGTCTACCCGATACAGTTGACTGTTTGAGCACAGCGACTGCGCTACCCCTCCTCCATAGTTCCCCCACCACTTTGTTCCGTTATGGTGTTTGCCCTATCCCTCACTCTATCTATGCCTCTATACCTGTCCCAACCCTTCTTGAAGCCTTCCTCTGTTCCCAGTGAAACCAAGTCCTCAGGCAATGCATTCCAGGGTGCCACAACCCTCTCGGTGAAATAGTGCCTTCTCCCCTTCCCTCTGAATGTTCTTCCCACAAGGTTTAAACTGTGTCCTCTCGTAATCCCCCCCCCCTCCTTCAGCTGGAACAGCCCCTCAGTGCTCCCTCTGTTGAATCCTTTCAGATATTTGAAATTCTCTGTCATGTCCCCCCTTCTCTCCTGTCCTCCAATGTGTACATGTTTAGTCTTCTGAGTCTGTCCTCATACGTCACCCCCTCCGTTCCCTGAACCATTTTGGTTGCCCTTCTCTGAACTCTCTCCAACAGCGCAGCATCCTTTTTAAGTCAGGGTCTCTAGAACTGCACACAGTATTACAAATCTGGCCTCACCAGTGCATTGTACAGTGGCAGTATGACCTCCTCTCTTCTGGACGTAATATCCCTAGCTATGCAACCCAGCATCTTATTCACTTTTGCTGCTGCTTTTCTACATTGCTTTGAGTTGTTCCCCTTTTCATCAACCAACAACCCCGAGTCCTTTGCCATTTGTGTGACAGACAGCTGACCCCCCCCCAAGTGATATGTGAACCTAGGATTTCTCCCTCCCAGGTGCAGCATACAACATTTGTATGCATTAAACCCTAGCTGCCACTGCTGTGCCCAACTTTCCAGTTTCTTTAGGTCATCCTGGAGTGCCCTCCTCCCCTCCGTGCCATCGATTACTGCCCCCAGCTTGGTGTCATCAGTGCACAAACTCATTTTGATATCCACCCCTTAGTTCATCTATGTGTCATATTTGTATCTTATTGGATAGCGTATTTGTACTTGGTTTGACTACTTGATGTTATGTGCTCAGTAAATTCATACTTGCTGCTGTATACCCAATATTCTTGTCTGCCATTGTATTGTTCTCCTTGATGTGGCGCCCTCATCAATGAGCGCTGAACGCAAAGGCTGTATCCGAAAATTTATATAAATAAATTAGAAGCATCTTCACAAAATTTTGTTTGGGACTTTCTGTAATAAAATTCTTGAAAAAAAGATTTATTAAAGACCCTAATAAAAACATGACAGGTTTCTGTATGTGTAGATATAATAGCCCTGAAGACATTATACATGTAGTCTTAATATGCCTGCTATACCGTAATCACCTAACAAAATGAATAGGTAGGATGTTAGAAAATAAAAGACTAGCTAGTCAGAAACTGTCATGTTATTGATTTTCTGCACTTGATCATAGAATTTTAATTAGGCTGGGAGACGTTTTAAAAGAGATTTTAAAACAAAAATGGATAGTTAAACTGTACAATGTGATATAACATCATCAGGTTTTGGCATGGGCTTTGACAATATTTAAACTGTAATTAACTAACTGTATAGTGAGGTATTTAAATACCTCTGTCTTTCTGTAACATATATTTTTATGAAGTATTGAAACTTGTAATGTCTTATTAACGAACAATAAAAATTGAACTAAGCTGAACTAAAATGTTCACATTCCTGAAACAGAACAGGATGTAGCCCTAGGACTCAGAAAAAGTATTATTCCAAAAATGCTAAGTTAAAAAGGTCTGTCTTCAAACCCTTTTTAAAATGATTACACTGAGGTGCTTATTCTGTTGTACAGGGTAACAGAATTCCACAGCAATGGAGCCCCACTGTGAAAGCTCTGTCCCCTGACAGCACTGAAAGGGAACGAGGGACAATGCAAGCAATGAGAGTAAAACCTGACAGGGTGTGGGATATTGGTGAATACCCGCACTCCCAGAGGCATGAGGAGTCCCGGCACCACAGGCGGAGTGCCTTACTGCCCCTGGAAGTGTGGGTATCCACCAATACCCCACACCCTGAAGGATCTTAATGCACTTAACCCTTGCTGTGCCCCAGACTGATATATCAGTCCATAATTCCTATACATTCTAATACTGTCAGCAGCCTAAGAGTTAAAACATGAATTGGGCAAATTAAAAAAAAAAAACTCTAAAAAGATAAAAAGGCACAAAAAAATACAATAAAATATTGCTTAGAAAATATAAATAATCTCTCCACAGATAATTTCTACCTGTTAAGTCATTTGCCTTTCTACACATGCAGTAGATGGGTTTGTTTACCATGGAGCATAAGAATTCAATGTTCTGCAGTATTCCTCTAATAGAATGCTCACTCCCACTTCAAAATCAGGGAATGCTAACATGGAATGCAAGAATTTCAAATTCTGCAAAATCCTACTGGCGTACACTCACACAGACACACAAAAGCCTCTTGTAGAGCTAGAGATTCAGTTTTAACTGGGGCAGGATTAGCAGCAGAGATTGCTCTGTCAAGCTGCTTAGGTAATGAGGGGGGAGTTTTTCATAGTCATCCAAGAAACACCAGAAACAAAAAATCTGAACAGTGTTAAGATTTTTTTTAAGTTAAGCATATAAGAAAGGAATTATGAGTAGAGAGATCATTCAGTTATCTATTTTTTTTAATTAATGGGAGTTTAATTTTTCAAGCCTAGTTGAAAGTTTTTAAACAAGAGTATACGTGGCAGCCATGTTTGTGATGGAACTCAACAACGAGTGAAGTGACTCATGAATTCTGTATGTAATTTGTCCAAATTCCAGGTCACATGTTTGACTTTTTTTTCTTTATAACGGGTATTGGCACATAAACATATGGCAATGGAATTGCAATAGCCTTTAAGAATACAGTATTTAATTTGCCTATTTTCTAATAGCAAATTAGCCTCAGCAGAGCAAAGCGATTGAACTGAGGCACACAACAACAGAAGCTCTTTTAAAAAGCCAGGATCTAGACTGTGTAGGGAATGAAAGTTAAATAAAAAATAAATCTTGTTTTTTGTCTATTTAATATCCCTGACATATTGTTTCATTAATAGCCCCTTATTATTTTCACACCTGTTTTAATAACTTATGAGTTCCAGAACCCAGTGACATCAGTTTAGAAGAAGCCCTGCATGGAAATCTTCACTCTAGGCTTCTGCTCAACTGATGTCACTGGGTTTTGGGACCCATACGTGATTATTTATTTCAAAAGTTTAACCAGGAGAGACAGACTGAGCAAATAGCATCTCATTTCCAGATGTGTCCTGAGAGTGAGGGAGTGAGGAAGAAAATACAATACGGAAAGAATAAAAACAGTTTATTTTAAATGGCAGTTTCAGTGTTAACTTAAGGGCAGGTAATCATTAATTACATGCAACGAGGTAATTAAACTGTAGTTACATGTTTGTTGCATGTAACTGTATTGCAGTTGCAATGCAGTTAAATTGTATTGTAAGTGTATTGTAAACTGGAATACTAGAGGGATGTTGATGTGTATTAGTAGGGGTATCTCAAATCGTAAGAGGGAGGTAATAATCCCTCTTTACAAGACACTGGTTATTCCCCATCTGGAGTACTACGTGCAGTACTGGAGGCCACACCTGTACAAGGACATTAACAAAATGGAGGCAGTCCAGAGAAGGGCAACCAAAATGGTGCAGGGACTGCATCAGAAAACATATGAGGACAGATTTATGGAGCTCAATATGCATACCCTAGAGCAAAGGAGGGAAAGAGGTGCTATGATCGAAACATTCAAATATCTTAAGGGCATTAGTAAGGTGAAAGAGTCTAACATGTTTCAATATAAGAAAAATAGCAGGACAAGAGGACACAGCATGAGATTAGAGGGAAGTCGATTAAGGGGCAATGTGAGGAAGTTCTTTTTCACAGAAAGGGTGGTGGATGCATGGAATGGCCTACTTCAAGAAGTGGTAAATATAAATACAGTGCAGGGCTTCAAACAGGCATGGGATAGGCATAAGGGAGCAATACAGATGAGTATGAATAAATAGGTCATTGACAGAATAAAGGCCTATGGAACATTCATAAAGTAGAAAAATTGGGCAGACTGGATGGGCCTCACGGTCCTTATCTGCCATCAATTTCTTTGTTTCTATGTTTCTATACCTTTTCCCCACTCAAACAAACCAGATTCAGAGGTAACCACTTACCTTGGATTACCCCTAAACTTCTGGCCTGCCTCAGGGCTAGAGATCGAACCTGGAAATGTCATAAAGCTACCCAGCATCCTAGTGACCTCATAAACTACTGCATGCTCTGAAACACTTGCACCAGGACTACTAGGTTAGCCAAGACCGAATATTTCAAATCTGCCTTCATCACTAACATAAATTTCCCCTCCAAAGTTCTGGAGGGTGGTCCACGTCCTATTTACCCCCCAGCTTGCCCCCCCCGGTGCTTAAAGTAAATGGCTCACTATTGGCCAACCCACCTGCCGTAACTGCGGAATTCAACTCCTACTGTATCTTCTGTGCCACTGAGCTACTGAAATCCCTTCCCTCTTACCCCCCACCTTCTAACAGAGTGTCCCTCCCATCACCCTACCACCTCCCCTTCTCCTTCACTACTGTAACCCCAAATGATGCCCTAGGCATCCTACTCACCATCAACCCCTCTAAAGGTGCCTCCCCCTGATGGCCTTGACCCAAAACTACTCTCCCTCCCTGCCCTGGCCATTGCCTATCCCCTCTCAATAATCCTAAATCTCTCATTCTCTACTGCCTCTGTCCCTTCTCCATGGAAACATGCAGTGGTCCTCCCTCTTCCCAAAGGGGGTGATTCCTTATCCCCTTGCAAGTATCGCCCTATTTCTCTCCTCCCTACCCTTGCCAAGCTACAAGAACATTTTGTCCTCTCCCACCTCACCACTTTTCTATCAGACACCTCCTTTTTCACCCCTTTCCAATCTGGTTTCAGGAAAAGACACTCAACCACCACCTCTCTCCTTTGGCTCACTGACTCCACCCTAACTGGGATGGACAATAGCCAAATCACCTCTGCCATTTTTGTCAACCTGGCCAAAGCCTTTGACACTGTCTGCAACTCACTTCTCCTTGACTCCCTTCCAACAGCTGGTCTGTCTCCCTTTGCCACTAATTGATTCAAGGCCTGCCTTACTGGCCAAACCCAATCAGTTAAGATCTCAGATGTCATTTCCCCTTCCCTCCCGATTAGCACTGGCATCCCCCAGAGCTCTGTACTAGGGCTCCTCCTATTCTCCATCTTCTTAAATGACCTTTCCTCTGTTTTCTCCCCCTCTCCACTATATACATGTATGCCAATGATACTGTTCTGCATGCATCTGGCTCCTGTCCTGCTGAGGTTACAACCAGCTTGCAGCCAGCAAGACTTCGACAAGGTTCAGCTCTGGTTTGCTAACCATCAACTTTTCCTCAATGCCAAGAAGACTGTCTCCAAGACCTTTGGCACAAGGCAGAGACTGTCTAGGCTTCCCTCCCTCCCCACTTTCCTCATCCTTGACAGGACTTTACTTGAGGACACATCCTCCTTCAGGTACCTGGGTGTTTGTTTAGACCAACACCTAAACTTCTCTGTACATATTGACACCATCCAGAAAAAAACTGTGCCCCAAACTTGGTGCCCTGTTCAGGAACCATAGTTGCATCCCTCCTATGACTAGGCGTGAAATCGTACAGAAGATGATACTGCCCATTTTTGACTACTCTGACATAGTCTACTGTGCTGCTTCCAAGTCCTCCCTGGCCAGATTGGATACCCTCTTCAATTCTTTTTGCCACGTTGCCCTGGATGCTCCCTCTTGCACCCACCACTACAACCTTTATCATGCCCTATCCTTCCCCTCTCTTACAAATAGGTGACTCTCCCACTGTGCTAAATTCACCTCCAAGCACTGGCTGGGTGAGCTCCCTTCCTACCTCTCCTACTCCTCATTTATAACACCCCCCACCCTCCACTCCCTTAGATCAACTGACTCCCACCCTGGTAGTCCCACGCAGAGCCACCCTTATCGGCCAATCTGGTTACTCTCACTGCCTCCCAAAAATGTGGAATTTCCTCCCCCTTCAAATCTGTCACTCATCCTCCTCCTCCTCCTACTCCATCAGCTCTGCCCCAAGGAACTGTCTTGTACCTAGCTGTTCCTGCCATGACCCTCCCTAATTCCCCCTCTAAGCCCAGGACAAACCCAATCCCTTGTCAGTACCCTCACTCTGACACTGATGCACCCCCACCAAAATTCCAGCTCTCCTCCCCTTCCCTTCCCCCAACTCCCTGCCCTACTGGCCTCCCTTGCTCTTTCACTGTGTTTCTCTGCACCCAAAGTTCTATTGAGAACTTGTCCCCACTCCTCAATACACCCTCTCCTCCCCCCAAAAACATAATCTTCTGCCATCCCTGTCCCCTTCCAGGGTTTCTCTGCATCCTGTAAAGGCTCCTTCTGGACTTGGCCTATTTTCTCTCTCACCATAACCTCTCTTCTGGCCTTCCTCAAACCTTTTTGGGCTCCCAATATCCCGAAGCTTACTTACCCTCACTGCCTAACAGCCTGCTTCACTCCTTTCATGCTCCACCTCTGCCTTGTGCAGGCAGGGTTCTCAGCACACTGGAGTGGTCAGTCCCTGGTAGACCTCTCTCTTTATCCCTCTTCCTTCACCTCCTCCTCCATTGCCTGTCTCCTGAAGGGGTCCTCAGCTCCCCCAGGGTCATAGCTCTTGTTAAGCACTTACTTCTCCCCCCCTTTCTCTCCCTCATCCTTCTTTTCCTCCACAACTTCACCCTAATCACTTGCCTTGCACCATCCCCTGGTAGGGATCTCAACACCTGCAACTGGTCAGAATCAGATCAAGCCCTCTGTCTCACCCTTACTACCTAACAGCCTGCTTCCCTCCTATCATGCTCCACCTCTGCCTTGTGCAGGCAGTGTTTTCAGCATCCTGGAGTGGTCAGGCCCTAGTAGACCTCTCTCCTCCTTCCTCTTCCTTTCTCTCCTCCTCCCTTACCTGTCCCCGGAAGGGGTTCTCAGCTCCCCTAGGGTCTTAGCTCCCCTCCCTTGCCCTAAATCGACATCTGGTTGGGTTATTACTTTCCTGTAAGACATGAATCTTAAATTGCCTCTCACCTCCTTTTCCCTTCCCCACTTCATCCCCCCTTCCACCCCTCCATTTCCTAGCATTAGCTCTGGCTAACACTAATCTTTTGCACTTCTAGACAAATTTGCACTTCTGTCCCACCTAAGCTAACTTGTATTGTCTGTGTTACTCCCTACCAGCTACCCCTAGATCAACTACTAGAACTCCATTCAGTCATAAACAACCTTCTCCTTTATGTGTCACTTAGAGTGTACCAAGTTCTAAACTGTTATCATTGTACGGATCTAGTTTAAAACTGTTAGCACCATGCTATTTCACTGCATTACAGTTTATTCACTATTATTTGAATGCAACCATATATCAATTTTTGTTAGTGCTCCAAATCTCTGTATACTATCCTCATGTTCCCCTTCCCCCCAGGTCGCACCGGGAGATGAGCAACCTGTTGCTCAGTGTGCCTTCCTAGTGAAACATTTCAATCAATAAATATTTACACTGCAACTACAATGTAGTTAATGAAAATTAAAGTGCTACTGAATAAAAGTACATTAACAGAATACAAAATTAAATAAATGATGAATAATAAAGTGTATAAAAAAAGGGCAAAGTATCAGACATTACAGAAATGTATACTAATATTAAATGAAGTCTAAATAAAATAAAAAAAACATAAGGTGCAAAAGGTAGATAAAATTGCACTTGGATGTGAGCAATGAAAGAATGTCATCGGGGCATATAAGTGGGAGCACACAAAGCAAAACATTTTCTTAAAAAAACAAATCTGGGGTGGGAAAAAGGCAGCTTTAACAAAGACACCCTCAGAAGAAAAACAAAATAAGGCTACCGTATTTCAAACAAACACATAAAACTGTATACTGGAGATATTAAACAGACTTTACACATGCCCAAATTGCCAATTACAGTAACAGCTGTACAAAACAAGGTTCTAGGTTTCGGTTAACAAGCAAATCTTGAAGGAGACTAGCAGATACTCAGCTTCCAGGTCACATGACAAGCAAATAATCTTACAGTAGGCTCCTTAAGGAGGACTGCACTGAATCTGTGAGTCATTTTCCCAGTAGAAGCTGTTTTGTAAGTACTGGTTCGAATTCTGCTATTGTTCCATCTATAAGGGTCTCTTAGTAACCTCAGTGGGTATTTCTGATTTATACGCTGACCGTTTTAGAACTGTATGATGTACTGTATGTCCCTCTCAACTACAGAGTTCTATAGTAGTATATGGATGCATTGTTCCAGCAATAGAGGAGCAGAACAGGGGCATGAACTACATAATATAGTTCTAAAACGTTTTTTAACAGCAGCATGTAAAGCAGAAACACTCAATAAGATCAGTAAAACCCTGAATAGCTAGAGCAATAACAGAAGTTGAATCGGTATTTTAAAAGAAAAAATGCTTCTACTAAAAAAAATTATCCATAGATTCAGCCCAGTTCTCCTTTAAATTGAAAGCCTGACATCATTTTGTTCCAGGGCTTAACTATACTCAGAAGTTGTGTTATAGAGCTTGAACTGTAAATTCCTTGAGAACAGCAGCATATCCAACTATTTTTCGACACAGACCCATGCCACTGCATAAATCAAAGGTGACACTGGTCTAATAATGACAGTTTATGTGTGATCTAAGACCCTTTGACATCACTCACAGTTCCCTACTTTTGTTTCTTTAATTATTCTTTAGTCCTCGACCTCAGCCTCCATCTGTCAGGGTACCACCCATCCCTGTCACTGTCTTTGATCCTGCACAGCCCCCCCCCCTTACCTGCCTGTGGGGAACCCTCCCATGTCAGGGGCTTCTGGAGGGCACTCTGCCATTTTAATTTTTCCAAAGTTGATAGCAGGGGGCTCTTCATGCTAGCTGACAGGGCGGTCCTTGAGTATATTAGCATCATTCTTCTAGGCTTCAAAAGTTTTCCTCCTTGGGGTCTTCCTCCCCTGAGATACTGGGCTGTGAACACACATCACACCACACAATGGTGATACAAGCCACAAAGCCCCTGTGTCTTCTCTTCCACTGCTGTTTCCACTGGCTTGTACCATCTTGACAACAGCAGGCAATGCTCATGTAGTGGGGCGTGGACTACCTCCCACCTCATGGAAGTGAGTATCCTCCACGATGCTCTGCCTTCCCCTCTCCCCCGCCAGCGCTACAGTGCCTCATGCACATTCCAGGATGCAGGATGCCTGAAACGTGAGTGGCACCACTGCTGCTCTGCCGATGGGTCAACACTACAACTCCAGAGCTTACAATGTCATGGGGTCATAGTCCACTCAATATCAAGTATATTTTATTAGGCCAATGCCACATCCCTTATATTTTTCCTGTATATGACAGAAAATGTATTTCAAATATACCAAAAATTACCTGCTTTTGGGTATGTTTAAAATTATGTTTGTTTGTAAAAGTTTATTCCTGAAAACTTCCAAGAAAAGGACAGCCAAACTAAGCAATAACTCATTTACAAAGGGATCCGGCATTCATACAATATTAAAAAGTACAAAACGTTTCAATACAAAAGTATCTTAAAAAGGGAACAATTATACAGACTACATAGACATGTATATTGACGTATTTCATAAATAAACATTAACCAGTGTGAAATGTATGACATATACTTGGGATAGAAGTGAAAAAGGAAGGTTCAACTCCTGCTTAAATATGTTGTATAAATAGTTTATTTGATCCACCTCGAAGACTATTAACTTTTTGTCCTCACACAACTTCTTCAGGGTCATGCTAGTAAAACTCTTCGTAAATTTCCTTGTTATTATATCAAGGATTCGAACTGAAATCCTGTTAGTACAATCTTAGTAATTTTCTCAGCATACTGGGCCCTCCCATATAGCTTTACCATTTTATTTCTTGTAACATTGTAAAACAGTGTCTACTATGAAGTTTAGAAAGTGTGTAAGGAAGCAGCTGACATTTCTGCCGACTCTCTTCTGAAAACACAGTCAATATATCTTACCATTGTTTTTATCAACACTTTGTGGTCCTCTGCCCCAATCTCGACAGCAGCCCCCCTGCCCCATTGCTGAACCATCTAGTGGACTTACTGGTCATCCACCACTTACACAGAGCCATATTTGGCAGGTGCCTGCCATGTAAGGTCACAAGAGACCTGCAAAGGGTGCTGAGCAGTGCAGGGTGTTTTCCTCCTACTGGCTTCCCAGGATATCAAGGAGCAATGACGCACATGCTCATCTGTGCACAGTGGTGCACGTATGTGCTGTGTCCGTTGACATCCCGCCCACAACTGGCTGTTCCCTCTGTCACTGCCACCCAGCCTCCAAGTGTCAGTGAAGTGGCTGGACACACGTATCCCCCTTCCCAAGGGAGGAGAGCACTCCTAGGGGCACTCAATCATCTCTCCCCCAGCTTGGTCCCTTCACAAACCTGGGGCACAGGTGTGACAGGTGATAAGGTGAGCAGCACCTCAGCCGACCATGTCACTGGGCCGGCACCACTATATTTTATTAATCTTAGCTTTACTGCAGGAACAGCTGAAATACATACATAGAAACATAGACAATGATGGCAGAAAAAGATCAGAGGTCCATCCAGTCTGACCATATTCCCTATAATCCCCGGAACCTTCCCTGGAACCTGTTGTTCCTCCAGAGTACTAACCCTTCCTGTCTTTTCCCCATTCTCCTCCCTGATCTTGTCGCCCCAGGTGACCACTGTTCCCTTTATTCTGTCCCATATCTGCTTGAATCCCTTGACTGTGTTTGTACCCACCACCTCAGCCACCACCCTTTTCATAAAGAGTACTTCCTCACATCCCTTCTGAACCTCCCTGCTGTTAATTTCCACTCATGACCACATGACCTTGAGTTGGTATTCAGAGTAAGTAATTCCCCACAGTTTACCTTGTTAATTCCTTTAAGTAACTTGAAGTTCTCTATCATATCTCCCTCTTCCTTCTGGTTTCCAGTAAATACATATTTAGTGCCTTGAGGCACTCCTCATAAGATCTGCCCAGCTGGCCCTGAATCATTTTTATGTTTGCATGCACGCATGTGCAAGAAACATAGTGCCATCATCCGAGTTTTTGTAGGTGTGGCACCCCGTCTTCCAATTCAGTCAATATGTTTGCAGGCACGGCCACAGTCCACCAATGAATGCTGCAGCTGTCTATGACAGCAGTTGAAAATGCAGTGGTGTACAGTTGAAATGGAGAGACCGCTTCAGTGAGCAGCGATAAGATAGTGTTGATTAGCATATTGCCGGCAATCCTGCTTGTATACGTCTCTGCTTTCTCTTCCTGGAACATAAATTCAGTTTGAAGTGAACTACGGCTGGCGAAGTGCCGAATCCACCGTCGGCTCAGTGCCCCCCCAACACACTTCCAGGCGCCACACTGGGAGCCCACCCCAGCGTGGCAAACCTCTGTATGGCAGACGGGGGTGCCCAATCCCGTCGGCTCCACTGCACCCCAAAACAAAAGTTCCAGCTGCCACGCTTGGGAGCCCACCCCAGTGTGGCAAAAGTCCAAGGCTGCTTCCTAAAAGAAAAATTCCTAAAACAAAACGATCCTCATTGCTTGTCTTGCCCTCCCCCACCCACACCCACCCTCTGTGCACCCTGCCTCCCCACATCCCCACCTCACCCCATACTTATCTCCGGAGTCTGGCGTGAAGATCTTCGGTGGACTGGGAATACGTCCGCACTCTTCAAAGCCGACAGCAAACTGAGGAAATGCCGGTAAGCTGTATAATGGAATAAATAGGGTTTTTTCAACTTTGATGCATATCTCAGGCATTTTTTGGAATTTTGGCACCAAAGTCTCAACATGGGGTTTTTGGGACCCCTCCTCATGAATTCTGGCACTGTCATGGCGTTAATTGGCCCCGAAAGGTGATTTTGTGGTCACTGCGTGGAACCACCTTTCAGGACTGATTTATGAAATGGCAGTGTCACAGTTCATGGTAGGCCTCAAAACCCTATGTTGAAAATTTGGTGAAAAAATTCCCAAAAATGACTAATTTACAAGTGTGCGTTGAGCAGTTCCTACGCACGCTTGTAAGTTCACGAATTTCTAATATTTTCACTCCAGATTCTCAACATTGCCATTTTACCAGACCTCCTTATGAGCAGTACAGCTGTCACTTTTCACATCTCGCCCAAAATGTGTTTCCACGCATGCAGCGCACAATGACACAGTTGGTGCAAGAAATCAATGTTCGGGACAGATTTAGAAAATCACAGTGACACTGTTCATGAACAGAGGTCTTAAAATGGCTATGTTAAAAATTTGGTGACAAAAGTTCATGAAATGACTGTGTTACGAGCGAGCATTGCGCAGTTTCCACGCACCCTCGTAAGTTCATGAATTTTTAATATTTTCAGTCCAGATTTTCACCACTGACATTTTTCCACACTTCCTTATGAACAGCACAGTTGTCATTTTTCACACCATGGCCGAAATGTGTTTTTGCACTTCCAGCACAGAAATGCGTGGTCGCTGTGGGAAATCACTGTTCGGGACAGATTCAGAAAATCACAGTGACACTGTTCATGAGTGGAGGTCCCAAAATACCTGTGTTGACAATCTGCTGTAAAAAATCCCCAAACTAATTACATTATGGGTGTGTATTGCACAGTTTCTATGCACGCTTGTGACTTCACCAGTTTTTTTAATATTTTCACTGCAGATTTTCAACATTGCCATTTTTCACACCTCTCCATGAACTGTATAGCTGTCATTTTCCTCCTGTTGAAATGTGTTTTAGCACTTATAATGATGCCAAATGGTATTCGTATTGCAAAATCAGCTTCGGCTAACAAACTGATATTGCCACTGTTCATGAGGTGGGGTCACAAAAAACCATGTTGAAAATTTGGAGTGAAAATACCAACGAACGCCTGAGACGTTAAGGTTTCCGCCCATAACGCCCCAACCTGTAGAGATTGGCAGGCATCAGGGGTTTGACTTGGGACTGCCGCCTGTAATGCTCATACCATTCCACCCCCACCCACACCCTGCAGCCAGTGAGAGGCATCGAGGTGTGCCTTGGACTCTTCGGCCCCAAAGTTCACCCCATTCTCCTATACAGCACCCATCTCACCATATTTCCTGATGGAATGGGGTGAACATGAGGGTCAAAGACCCCAAGGCACATCGTGACACTTGTCGGTGTCTGCAGGGTAGGGTGTGGTGAAATGGCATGGCTGTTATGCCTGACGACCCAAAGGCACACCCCAATGCCTGTCACTCTCTGCAGGGTAGTGGTGGGGTTGGCTTCAGGTCAGTACTTCACTGCCATTCCTATTATGCAGTTCTGTAACTCCTACACTACCAATGCCAATGCCAGCAAGCAAACATTCGGCATTGACAAATGCTTGTTGTTACTCTGCACTGTGCTGTCTTCAACCTTTCCCTGTCCTTACTGAGGTGAGAGCTCCAGAACTGGATGCAGTACTGCAGGAGAGGCCTCACCAGGGATATGTACAGAGGAGGTATTACCTCTTTTCTTCTGCTATAATGACACCTCCAGATACATCCCAGCATCCTGTTAAGCTTGCTATAGGCCTGGTTGCACTGGCTCATTTGTTTAAGGGAGTTACTGATGGGAACTCCAGATCCCATTCCTCTTCTGTAGATTACATTCACGTAGACAAAGCAGTACAATACAGAATGTAATTCTACAGACATTGATCAGGCAACTGTTAAGCACATTTGAAGTGCTACAGGAGCATGTACTTAGTAAGGATGCACAGTATATCTTAAACAATGAAGGTACTTTGGGGCCTTGAGGTGCCTCGCTAATCATTTAGGCTGACTTTGTTTCTTTGCTTACCTTTTCATCATTTTTTTTATTTTGCCAAATACTTGCAAAAATGAATTCAATAGAATCTTTGTATTATGAAGTCAAAAAAATCTTTACTAGCAAAGCTAGTAAAGATCACTGTGGCCTCTATCAAACCCTAGGCCTCCCCTCTCTTCAGGATAGGAGGCAGTCCCACTATGCTAGGCTCACGGCCAAGTACTGGTCACTGTCCCTGCCCCCTTACCTCTCCTCAGCCCTATCCTCGCCCCCCCCTTTGCACTCCCTCAGACATTATGACATCCACTCCTTGGCTGTCCCGTGCATGTCCTTCACTGCAGGCCAGGCGGCCTTCTCATATCACATGCCTAAACTATGGAATTCACTCCCCTCAGCCATTTGGCATGCCTCCTCCGCTCACTGCCTCAATTCTCTCCTCAAAGCCCACTTCTGCTCCACCTGCACATGCACCTAACCCTCCCTATTGCCAGACTTAGGCCTGAGCACGTCAACCCGACTGTGCATGGCTGGCGGTCCCTGCTGCCTGCTTGAATCCACTGATTTGTGTCATGTGGTCTCGCTGTTAAAATCGGCGATTGTATTATATTGTGTTGTATTTTGTATTCATTGCTCTTGTACATCAGTATGCATGAATTGTAGTTATTGTATACATTTTATATAATGTGCTGTTTCGCTTACATAGTTGATGTATATTTTTGCAGTGTCTCCTATTCCCCCCCCCCCCCGGACGCATCTGGAATTAAGCAGCTGTCTGCTCAATATGCCTTTCTGGTCAAACCTTTTTTTTTTGTACTGGTAAAACTTTTAAAGAAATAAAAAGCTGGCAGTATATGTCAATGGACAAAGAACCTCTGTGCGTAAACACTGAGGCAAGGGTTACCCCAAAGGGCATTTGGCTGGGAAGCCAAGTTTCAAGAAAATACAAAATCACACATGCCCCACAATGCAAAGCATCATGGGCTGCATATGCAAATCACCACAGAATGTTATGCTGGTCCAACTTTAAGCAGAATTGCATGGTGCCAAAAGGCCTCTCACACAGTTTGCAAAGGGTGCTAACAGAAGACATAGACACGTGTTTCGTCCTACCAGGACTCATCAGTATGCCTCGTCTGTTTGACACCCCAGTGGAATGGACCAGCTACCCCTACGCACAGAGGTTCTTCGCCTTTAAATAGTTTTTTATTTTTAATGGGTTCACCACAATATATCCCAGGCACACTGCCTTAGGGGTAGCTGGTCCATTCCACTGGGGTGTCAAACAGACGAGGCATACTGATGAGTCCTGGTAGGACCCTTTGCAAACTGTGTGAGAGGCCTTTTGGCACCATGCAATTCTGCTTAAAGTTGGACCAGCATAACATTCTGTGGTGATTTGCATATGCAGCCCATGATGCTTTGCATTGTGGGGCATATGTCAATGGGAGACTTCAAATCTGTTTGCAGATTTTGATAGCGAAGTAACACTTTCTTCCACACAAATTTTACCGATTTAAGAGAAATATGTATTTTTTTTGTAACGGTGATCCTTTGTTTTGATTTAGCAGGTGATATATTCTTCCTAACCAGAATTTAGTTGGGATGAAGAAAAGAGAAGCCAATTACAAATAGACCACAATAGTGCTCATACGTAAACGGCAAAGTTTGTTGCTGAAAGAAGTGTCCAGTTCTTTTTAAAAAGATAAAAAAGTTCCCTCTTTTTCTTTCATGAGGTTGCCAGTACACTAAGCTCCCATTCCACTCCTGACTGCCCTATTTTAATGGTCGGGGACCTTAACCTTGCCCTAGACCCCCTAGTGGACCATAGTGTGTCCAGCAGAGAAACTCATGTTTGGGGAGCATGGGCCCTGGGTCAACTCATGACAGGCAATGGTTTCACTGACATCTGGCACATCTTCAACTCACATGTCCGCATGTCAGCATGTATTCCCCTTCCCCATTAATGTGGCAAACTGGGAGCCCACCCCAGTGGGCCATAAAGTACTTCTGTGATGTTTCTGACACTGGGATACCCATTCCCGGTGTCGGATGCATGGGCTTCCTACCCCCCTATATTCTTAGCCAACCTCGGGGTGCCCAATCCACAGGTCAGCATTGGTTCCCACCCCCCTAGTACTCTGGCACACTGGGAACCCACCCGAGTGTGCCGAAATCCATTTTGGAATATTTCACCTGTAAAAAAGAAAACAGTCCCATGACAAATTTTTTTTTTAAACCTGAAAAAAAAAAAGAAATGGTCCCATGTCATTCCCGCTGGCTCTCCTCCTCCAAGCCGCACTCTCCCTCTGTGCACCCCACCTCTCCACACCCCCTCACCTATATGTACTTCCGGAGGTCAGGAGCAGCGATCTTCTGTGGACCGGGAACACGTCTGCACTCTTCAAAGACCAACCGGTAACTGAAGAAATGACGGTAAGCCCTATGATGGCAGTCAATGGAGGGTTTTCAAATTAGGTTGCTATCTCAGCCAGTTTTTGGAGTTTTGGTCCCAAATTTTCAATATGGGGTTTTTGGGATGCCACCTCATGAACACTGTCACTGTTATTTCTTTTCTCAGTCCCAAAAATTGGTTTTGTGGTCATTGCGCGGAATTACCTTTTGGGAACAATTATTGAAACGAAATGACAATGCCACTGTTCATGAGGTGGGGTCCCAAAAAGCCCTTGTTGCAAATTTGGTGAAAAACTCCAAAAATGACTGCATTACAAGTGTCCATTGTGCAGTTGCTACGCACACTCATAACTTCATCAATTTTTAATATTTTCTTTCCAAATTTCCAACATTGCCATTTTTTCACACACCCTTATGAACAGTACTGCTGTCATTTTTTGCATCCTTCCTGACGTGTTTTTGCTCCTGTGGCACAGAATGGCATGGTTGCTGAGTGAAATCAATGTTCAGAACAGATTAACGAAATTCCAGTGCCACTGTACATGACAGGAGGTCCCAAAAAGACCATGTTGAAAATCTGGTAAAAACATTCCAAAAAATTACTGCTTTATGAGCGTGCGTTGTACAATTTCTACACATACTTGTAACCTTGTCACTTTTTCATATTTTCACTCCAGATTTTCAACATTGCCATTTCTTCACACCTCCTCATGAACAGTGCAGATGTCATTTTTCACATCCTGCCCAAACTGTGTTTCTAAACCTGTGGATCCGAATGGCACACTCGCTGTGTGAAATTACCTTTTGGAATGGAGTAACAAAATGATACTGCCATCCTTGATAAGGTGGGTTCCCAAAAAGCCCATGTTGAAAATTTGGAGCAAATATACCGACAAGCGCATGGGGCATTAAGGTTTCCAACCATAACACCTGCCCTGTACAGACTGGCAAGCGTCAGGGGTGTGACTTGGGGTTGTCGGCCATAATGCTCACCCCATTCCACCCCCACCCTACAGCCACTGACAGGCATCGAGGTGTACCTTGGGGTCTTCGGCCCCAATGTTCACCCCATTCTTCTATGCTGCACCCATCTCAGCTTATTTCCTTATGGAATGGGTTGAGCGTAAGGGTTGAAGACCTAAAGGCACACTGCAACACCTGTCAGTGTCTGCAGGGTGGGGTGAGGTGGAATGGCACGAGTGTTATGACTGACCACCCAAAGGCACACCCCCAACGCTTGTCAGTCTCTGCTGGGTGGGGGCGGAGGTTGGCATTACTTCAACACTTCACTGTCATTCTTATTATGCATTTCTCTAACTCCTGTACTACCATTGCCAATACCATCAAGCAAACATTTGGCATTGACAAATGCTTGTTATCCCTAAGTTAATGCTACCCCCCATTAAGAATATCCTTGGGCAGCATTAACTCTAGTATTTTTATACCTAAGTTACAGCCCCCCCCAGTAAAAATATCCCAGGGAACTATTTTACACAATATTTTTATCCCTAGGATTATGTTAAACTCCCCCTGTAAGAATATCTCTTTCCAGGGCCATTCCTGGAATAGTTACTGACTTGTCAGATAATACTGGGCCAAATGTAGTCACAGTATTTTTATTCTGTAGGACAGTGTTACTCTCTCTGTGGCTCACAAGCTACATATCAATCAATCAATCAAAATCTTTATCCAGGTGAACATCATTGATCAGAGCTCATTTGCAAGATGGACCTGGTTATGATAACATCTCAGACAAAATACAAAAGATGAAGGATACATATCTAATGACAATGGGACAATTTGATATATATAGGTCATCGCATACAAGACATCAGTCAATAACACAGAACAAACAATGATGCAGCAGTATCATCTGCAAGTGACAAATTGTGGATATCTCAGATTTAAGTGACAGTATGCTAATTTGGGTTAGGTGGGTAACAGTAGAGGAGGGGACTAGAATAGATGTAGAAGTAAGAAGCCAGGCGGTAGGGGAAAGTATCATCCTAAGGCATAGCCAGAATAAAACATAATTATTAATAGGTAGTTTAGATGGAGATAGGATAAGTAAATCAACAGAGGACAGTGGAAAGTAGCAGACAGAGGATAGAGCATGAGAAGAGGAAGGATTAAGGTAAATGTATGTAAAAGAGGACAGTTAACGACAGCCAGTATTGTGATATTACGGTTATTGGTTCTGAATAATGGACAGAAAAGCACTTGCACGATTCCTTAATAAGATGAAAGTACAAGGTCTTGAATGAACCAATGCTGATGAATGTATTCAGTTTTACAGTTTTCTGTAAATTGTTCCACAGAGAGGGCAGCGCAAAGCTGATGGCTGTTCTGCCTTGGCGAGTGAAGACTTTGGGAATTTTTAATGAGATGTAAGAGTGACTTCTCAGGCATAGGTGCTTATTGAGCTTAGTGTGAGGCAGTCCGAGATGTATTGTGGAAGTTTTTTTAGGTAGCTCTGTAGGTCCATAAAGCGGCATTTTTTTCTTGCCTAAACTGGAGGGTGGTCCATCCTATGGCTACATATGATAAACAGTGGTGCGTACTGAAGGGGAGACCGGTAATAAATCTAAGAGCTCTATGGTAGAGTGTATCCAGTTTTGTTAGGTAAGAGGTAGGATAGTGGCTGTAAAGAAAGTCTGTGTAATCTACTAGTGAGAGAAATGTAGCTTGCACCAACCTCATCTTCACATCGTTTGTGAGCAGGTAACTGATCCTGAAGAAGAGACCTAGTCTCTGGCAAAGTCTTTTCAGGAAATCCTCGATATGCTCAATGAAGGATAGTTTATGGTCTAACCAGACTGCTAGGTTCTTGAACTTCGTAATGAATTCTAGGTTTTCTCCTAGAATTGTAGAGATCTGCGGTATTGTTCCTGTAGTTGCTGGGATAGCTGCATGTATATAAGGAGAGAGGAGCATCACTTTAGTTTTCTTTGCGTTGAGTAAGAGCTTTTTGTTTAGGAGCTGTTTTTGAAGTAGGTTAAATTCAGATTGAAGGTCACTACATGCAGCTTGAGGTGAAGGGTGGCTTAAGTAAAGCGCCGTATCATCCGCGAATAGGTGGACGTTAGCCTTAGTTACACTGTCACTGATGTTATTGATGTAAATCGTAAACAGAATGGGATCTAAAATAAATCCCTGGGGCACTCCTCTTAGTAGAGGTTTAATAGAGGAGAATTCACCTTCTGCTTTGACTTGCTGTAAACTATCAGTCAGGTAATTTGTAAACCACTGAAGGGAAATAGAGTCCAAGTCTATAGACTGTAATGATGAGATATGGTCTACGGTCGACAGTGTCGAATGCCTTGTTTAGGTCCAGGAATACTGCACAAAGTTTTTTTTCCCAGTTCAATCTGATTGGGCACCCCAAGTTGTTAACCACTTTTTCAAGGGCTGTGATAGTGCTGTGGTTAGCCCTGAATCCAGGTTGGGCAGGATTTAGTAGATTTGATAGTTCTAAATAAGATCTCAGTTGTGTACTTACAATTTTTTCCAATAATTTTGACAAGACAGGGAGAAGGGAAATCGGCCTATAGTTGTTGAGGTCGCAAGGGTTTCCTGATTTAAGCAGAGCTATAACATGGGATTTTCCAGATGGATGGAAGGACTCCTTGGCTAAATGATAGGTTAAATAGGTGTGTTATAGGTACAGCTAGTACATGGTAAGCAATCTTTAGGAAGTATGGGTCTAGGGAGTCAGTGTCAGCACTTTTCTTTACGTCCAGTTGACATAGAAGGTCTTCAACCTGTTTCAGGGAGGCAGGTTGCAGAGAGAATGTAGAGTTTGTGACTCGGACTTCATTAGGTTGAGATCCCAACTGGGAGAGTAACAGGTTCACAGGAGAGTTATTGAAGGCTAGCCCCACTGTTGTAAAGTGGTTATTAAAGGAGTCCAAAATTTCCACCCTCTCAGTGATGGTGCTGTTACCTGAAATGATCTTAGGTGGGAGAGAGAGTTACCAGGTGTGTGACCAGAGAGGTCCTTGATGGTATTCCAGAATTTGGCTGGGTGCTTGGTGGACAAGTCCAGTTCTGTTTGGTAGTATGCAGCTTTTGTGTCTCTAATCTTCCTGGTACATAGGTTTCTGGCCCTCCTAAATGCATACTTGTCCGATGGGGTCTTCAAGGTATCATTTGCAACTCTTTTTGTGGCTCTTCAGTGTATAAATCCTTGGTTGCAAGCTGCAGGGTAATTGTGAGCAAGGCAAATGAGTTCAACTTTTCTGAAAAAGTTAAGGAGCTTCATAAATAAGTTTGAAAGATAGATAGATATTGAGCGTACTTATATGGACTCACACCAACAGCCCGAGACACTGACAATCAACGGGCACAATGACACATATCAAAGCACAATTGTGATCTTTCCAGTGATCGGCAAAGGAGACCTGAAAACTTTGTGTGGACTTTACCTGCGCTACTTTCTTAGTGAGGGGGTGAGTGTTTTTCTGATGGGGGAGGAAAGGGGAGTGAGGTATCTATAGTTGTTTTAGCCCTTTGGTAGTTACACGGGATTAACCCAACTCTTCCTGCTGAGTAATGTTTGTCTTTTTCTTAATACCTACAGTGAAAATGAGCCCTCTTCTTTCTTTTTTAGAAACTGAAGTGGCTTGCTTGTTGGGAATTGCAGCTGATGGCTAGGTGGTCCAAGGGGGTGACATCTTGACTTGGGGTGGGCTCCTCTCTCCGGCTGCCACCGCCTGGCTGCTACCATGTTATCTGGACACATAACCATAGCATTCACTCAGGAACAGTGCAGGGCTTCAAACAGGCATGGGATAGGCATAGGACGGCAGTACAGAAAAGTGTGAATAGATAGGCCATTGACTGAGCAAATGCCGATGGCACATTCATAAGGTAGAAAAAGAAATGGGCAGACTGGATGGGCCTTGAGGTCCTCATCTGCTGTTAACTTCTATGTTTCTATGTCTCTATATTTCTGTGAATGGTCATTGCTAAAGCAAGCTTAGTGAGATCAGCTTTAATTGTGGTTTGATTCCCCACTAATCACCGCTTTGCAGTTATATATATTTTTTCTCAGTGGATGCTTCAGTATCCCTGATGATTTCAATCTTATCCCCCCACTGCACAAGGAGTTTGAATGTAGCCCCATCGCTGTCCTGTCATCCCTCAGCAAATGCCTTAAAAAGCTAGTCCAGTCCCAAGTCTCTGACTACTTGCTGAACTCTAATCTTCTATACCCCGCCCAGCATTGATTTAGGCCCACCCATAGTATGTCTACCACACTAACTCTATTCACTAGCGATGTCAAATCCAGTATGGATAAAGGGCATACTTACTGGTGCCATCTTCATTAACTTAACTAAAGCCTTCGATTTAGTTAACCACTTCCTCCTAGTACATAAGCTGGAGTCCCTCAGTGTCTCTAGCTTGGCCCTGTCTTGGTTCTCGAGCTACCTTTGCAACTGCCATCAGTCTGTATCCTTCAACAAGGCCCTCTCCTCTCCTTCCCCCTTAAAACTAGATGTTCTTCAAGGCCCATCTTGGGTCCGCTACTCTTTTCAAAGCTCATCAACGACATTCCAAACTCCCCTTCCCACTGCAAGACCCTTCTGTATGCCAACAACCTTGTACTTTATACAGGGCTTAACTCCCTGTATGAAATCAACTCCAAGCTCACCTCCGACCTGCATGCTATCCAAACTAGGATCTCCCACAACCATCTCATCCTAAACATTCCCAAGACCCAGGCCATGCTCCTTGGACCCCCCCCAAAAGAGCCATATCCTGGCCCCCAAACTCTCCATTCAATGCCTGGATGGGTCCCATGTCTCTTTGACCCTCTTCTTTAGATATCTTGGGTCGCTCTGGACCCTGCCCTTAACTTCTCTCTGCACATTAATGATATTTGTATATCTGCCAATGCAAAACATGATCTTGGCTACTGTATCCTCAATGCCCTTACCCCAGCTGCTCACTTTGCTTTAGCCTGGGGTGTTCTACTTCCTACACTTTGTTATGCACTCCCATCTTTCTTCCAGGCCAATGCCAGCTGCCTTCACAAATGTTTCTTACAACAATGTATGTAGGTTTGCCCCTTCCTTCCCTCGGCTCACCCACCATTGCCTGCTTTACTTATCCTTAAACTGGTTATCTCCTCCCTCCAGGCTTTCCTACATTCTTGGCTGCTTCCCTGAAGACATTATTAGATCCTTCCAACCTGCTTCGTTGGACTCCTTATTTTCTGTTGCAGACTATGCATACTCTCTGTGGTCTTCTTCACAGTCCCTGATGACCATTTCCAGATGTTTCACTAAGATGGGTGGACATGCATTCACCTACTATGCCCCAAATTTCTGGAATTCACTACCTGTTCACTTCTGGGTCTCCAACTTCCATAATATTTTCAAAAAAAGATCTCTTCCATCACCTCCACACATCTGACAAATGCTCATGCTTCTGGTCGCAACGTTTCCTGCTGCCCAGTCCTGCTTTTTCTGCTACTATTGTCCATCCTTCTGCCTTACTGCACCACAGCTATTGTCTGGGTTGCTACCTGTACTCCTCTTTCATTTGTACCCATCTCACACCTATAAACTAAGGCACGTCTGATATTGTCCTCAATGATATGTATTCACCACTGGTCTGTAATGCTAGGCACTTCCTCTAATTACCTAAATGCTTGTATTCTTGACCAGTGTTTATTTGCTTGTTCACCTGTTATGTATTCTACTGGGCCTCGTGCACTTACCCAGGTTAAACAAAAGCTAAATAAAAAAAATACAGTTGAAAAATCAGAGCACTTCTCAAAGTACCGAACAATGATGGGGAAAAAAGTGTCAATGTCCAACTCAGTTTCTCTTTGTAAGGCTAACTCAAAATAATTACATGTTTTGCCTATTGCTAGAGCCCCCACCAGTGGAGGTGGTCCCGCTGCGAATCTGATGCCATGTATCTGACAGCTATTCTAATAAAACAGTGTGATAGTGATAATTAACTAGAGGCTTTCTTAAAGGGTTTTCCACTGTCAGACTGTGCAATTGTTTTTAGTAAATGAAATAAATATTTATTAAATTAATGTTTAGTATTCTTTTCTTTTACTTTGAAGAGTGTTTGCCAAAATTTAGTATCATGTGTATGTCGTGGCCCCATGGCTAACGCGCTGACTGCTCATGTGGTTCCTGTGCCAGTCAGGACTGAGTATCAGTGCTGTAGGATATAGTCACTAGAGCAATTCCTGCAGTTGTGACACCTCCAATATTAGGTGGGTTATAGTTTTTTTGTTGTTTATTTAGTATGTTATAGACAGACTTCCATTTCTGCCTTGCAGGAAGTGACCGAGCACCCCCTTTTGTTGATTTACATTTGATCCTTTCTTAGAGCTACTTGCATTCCCACTGCGATGGAAAGCACATTTTCCCAGGCAGATAAAAAGGCAGTTTTTCCTATATACTGAAAAAAATACCTGAGTGACTTGCTCAGCTGGTTTTATTACTCAGGGATGACAAGCTCTTCCTTTGGCAGATTTCCATGCCTGGTAATGTGCTGAAAGTTCTGTGGTAATACACTGTCACAAACTAGCCATGGAATAGTAATACCTCTGGTTGAACCAGAGTTAGTATTACATTTTAGTGTGGCTTTATGTACGTGTAGGTAATGTTTTTGGGGGAATTAAAACAATATACCACATGGACAGCGTTTTTAATTCACAGCAAGGCAATGCAAAAAAAATCATAATTCACTGGTGACATCATATATGCTGTAATGTACTAGTATGATGTCACACCTGTGAATCCAGACTTTAAAAATGTTTATGAGTCTCTCTGTAAGCGGCTGCTATTCAGCCAAGTGCCTCAAACAGAGATAAAGCAAAAAACAGGTGCATTTTCAAAATGCCTGCTGGTTGAAATAGCCAAACCACTGTTGAAACTTCCCAACGAACTGGTGTTTTAGCCTATTATCAAATATATGTTTATTTCCCTTTTTTTTTTAATTAAGCTTTTATCACAGCCCTGGAGCTGTTGGCCATTGCCTCAACCCACACCCGATGTCTGCCTTCCCCAGGACTCACCTCGGAGATGCCCCATGTATTCCCCTGTGGTGGAGCCAGGAAGGGAAGGTCTGTCCTCTGCGCAGGTGCACAGCCCAGCTAAGAGGTGGCCTTGGGTGACAGCACAGGCTGGGTGATAGGTCAGGCTTCATACTACAGCTTCCAGGCTTTTTTCTTGTTTAGTTCCTTCCACCCAATGGCATTAAATGATGTCAGTGTGCATGCATGCATGTAGATCCAACCATGCGCCTGCTGCCGGATGTTTCCCCTACTGAGCTGTGCGGACTGCCCCAACACCATGCCTGTATGTGGTGGGGTACTGGGTCAATATAGCACTACAGGAATACTGCAGCAACAGCCATGCTGTGTAAAGCACAAACCCATTCAGAGTGACAGGGGTGTAATAGTGGTAGGAAATTGCCGCTACCCCTGTCGCTGTATGGAGGGATAGGAAAGGAATCAAGAGGCTGCAGGTCTGGTGCCACATCGAGCTGCTCCCGTGGCAGAGTAGCTAAGGCATGAGATCATGCAATGGAGGAGACCAGGGCACCAGGCATTGATTCCCTGTCTCCTGAATTTTATTTATTTATTTTTTGCTAAGAAACAAAGCCCCCCTCCCGAGTTGTAACTTTCCTCGAGGTCCACACCCTCAGAGTTATTTATAATAATTCCCCGAGGTGGGAACTAGCCTGACAAAACAAAAGTGTTGTTCCATCGCCCCTATTGATTTGAATGGGCAGATGGCATTTTTGTTACAGTCAGTGTTTTGACCAGCGTTTTTTGTGCAGGCAGTGTTTTGCCTGCGAGTTTATGTGCTGCACTGTTTTTGTGCGCGATATCATGACCCCATGCCATGTGGTGGCAGTCTAAGAGCAGTGTTAATTGCATGCAATAGAGTAATCATTTATTTACTTATTTTATACCGGAAAGTACTGTATGTGAGCTAAAATGCCTGTTTTTCACAAACATCCAGGTTAAAAAAGGGGGAAGCAACTGAGTACAATGTAAGGAAATAAATAAATAAACATATTTACATATGTAACTCCTCACCCCTGCCTTTTTGCAAATGACAGGTGGTATGCTGTTGAAGCTGACAGCAGTACCAGGTGGGGACTGGGTTCGGGGAGGCGTAGGTTACTCGGCACAAGGGCTAGGTTTGGCTACCCTGCACAGGGGCACCCAAGTAAATCTGAGCACAGGAAGCAATAACTGTAATGTCCAATACCAGGAATGGGGTTCTAAAGTGTGGCTTTTATTTACATCCAAGCAGAACAAAACAAAGCATAGACGGACCCCCACAGGGCTACACTTCTGGTAATGCAGATTAAGAATCAGAACACTTCCTCAACTCTTCAGCCCTCAGGCTCTGAACCCACCAGGCACACACTCCGGACTTGCACGCTGCTTTGGGTACACAGCCCGACTTGTACACTATTTGGGGATTTCCCTGGCACGGCTCCCCTGCCGCCCACTCGAACACCTTCCATTTGACATGGACACATTTTCCGGTGGCTCCCTAAACCACCTTAGAGCCTTCGGCTCCATAAGGGAAACTTCCTTCTAATCCCATGTCTGGGTACTTTCTTCAGCACTGGCCAAGTACCTGAGGGAAAGTAAAAGGGCCACAGAGCAAATCCGTAGAGGTGAATTTGGTTACTACTGATGGGGGGTCTCCCACCTCTTGCTTCCACAATTCATACCTGGACATTTCTCTGGACATTAAACATCTCTTTCTGAAAAGCTTGGCAATGTAGATTAAAGGGTAAATGCATGGCACATTTTCTCTACATGTCTTGGCTTTTCCCTTGTACTAGACTCGAACATACCTAAACATCTCTTTCTGAAAAGCTTGGCAGTGTAGATTAAAGGGTAAATACATAGCACATTTCCTCTACATGTCTTGGCTTTCCCCTTGTGCTGGACTTGAACATACTTTTACTTGGCTTAGCCTATTCCTCTAGGCCTCCCACTGATTAAGCAGTTCAATCCCCACTTTACAACAGTTCAGGTGAAACAATGGCCCTATGTAAGAGCAGACTCACCCTTTGGTTGCAGGTGCCCCACAGGTGATTCTTGACAGCTTCTGGCGCCACAGCACAACTTGAAAAATAAGGCAGCTTCTTCCCTAGCTGGAACCAGGAGGGTTGCCCCTGGAATGACAGGCAAACCTTTTCACCCCCATCCCCTTAGGGATGGAGCACAGAGACCAGTAACAACGGTCTCCACCACTTCATGAACAGCTTACTGTGTTCTTCTTTTGGTGGAAACACACACCTCCTCTAACAGCAGCTCTATATCAGAGCTTTAGGCTCCAAAAGCCTGTGCACAGACTGCTGTGCTGCTTCTCTCTTCAAGACTGCTCACACACTACTCTGTTAGAAAATCCCCAACATTCTAACCTAACTCCCAACTGCAGATTCCAGTGTGGCTCATGCAGCTGCGAGAGTTCTGTGGTGATGTCATCCTTCAGTCTCAGCTGAGACTGAGAACAGAGTGAGACAGTGTGAAATCCATTTAACTGGAGTTTCACAAACTGTCTTCCCTGCCTACCACTAGGTCATACTGGGATTCTAGTAACCCCGGGTAACAAGGGGGGGGTTACACTTGCACTGGGCCAGGAAAATGACTGTCCGCAGTCATTATTTACCCGGCTTAGGCCATCTCACCCTATGTGCTACCTGTGGAGGGGGGTGATCAGGCCCCCTCTTACCATGTGCTAACATAGGCAGGCAACACTAAGGGCCTAGAGGCCTGTGGCTGACATATCAGCCTCTATTCTACCCACTAACTATGGGTGCCTAGTGGCTCTGGTAGAACTGTCCAGAGCATAGCCCTAATAGATCAGCACTGCAACCCCTACTGCAGGTCAGGGCCACAGCCTGTCTATCCCCCCAGCCCTCTAGGGAAAATCTATCTGCCTTTAACTCAAATCCCAAAACAAAACTAATAGGGGACCTCCCCGACCTTGGGTACCATGCAACCACACACCAGGACCTAATACCAACCATTACTTTACTCCCTCACTCCCCCACAACCATACCTGTGGAAGAAAAGGGTTACTATAGTAACAACAACAACAACAACAGCACTTTGAATACTACACACTAAAGTACTAGTGAGGAACTCCGATGAGCCCCTCCTCCTCTTCTTGTCTTCTCTTCTATCTTCTTCAGGAACACCTGCAAGAAAAAAGAAAGACAACACACACTCCTATTCTGCATACACAGTCCATCTAAACCCCTACCATCAAAACACTGGAGAATCCCAAAAAGATTTTTTCCAAAAAGGTAGAAAAACAGTATATACACTAGAAGACAGTAGAAAACAATGACATTATTTACAATACACATTTGGGGGATGGAGTGCCTTAAAAGTCCCATCTAGTGACCACGGTGCCTGAAGGCTAGTCCATTAAAGAGTCTCTCCTGGGCCAGAGCCTGGTGAAACACAGTTCTAGCAGGCCAAAGTCCCGAAGGGGAGAGTCTTTGAGAACAGTTCACACATCTGGAGTCTGCTAGTGTAGGATGTGTACTGCAATGTCATAAGAATAGAAAAGTTTGGACTTACCAGCCCCCTGTAGAATGAACAACACACCGACCTGCGCCTCGGCCTAAGACTCTCCCTGGCAGCATTCTTCCGATACAGCTGGGCGGACATCTTCTGGGAACTACAGGAGGGCACATCTGGAAACTGCTGGGGTGATGTCATCTCTCGAGATGGAACCTTGGAACAGGAACAAAAAGGAAAACAGCTGGTCTGACGTCATCTGGATACCAGGCGATGAATCAGGATACAGCTGGGCTGGTGTCCTCTCTGGATCTAAAGTCATCTGGTGGGCCAGTCGATGGATTCTAGAAAGTCAGTACACTGTAGAACTGATGAATGTGGGGCACCTGAGTCCTAGATGTCCATACTGGTGGAACAACAAAGTCACTGCAATGACTGGAGTGGCAGCACTGACTACCACTGCTCTGCTCTTCAGTTGGTAGGCATGGGCACATTTTCAGGGAGGTCTTTGCATTGAGGCCAATAGTACAGCGGGTCAGGAGCTTGAATTATTACCCCATCTGTGCGCACATAATTCACACTGTGAAAGGTTTCACATCCCTCTCCATCCACTATTCGAACAGTGTCCATAAACAGTGTCCTGCCTCTTTTCCACTGGCTGTATTTTTCATGAAACATTCTGTTCCTGACATGCTTGTTTGCAATACACACATTTCATTGCTTCGGCCCAAATCCAGAATTTCCTGCTGTTCTTAATCTCCTCCCAGACTCTCCAAGGAAAGGTAGGAAAGGACATCCCATAGATTTCATTCTCCTTCCTACGAACCAGTCTCTCCTCTTTACTAGCTTTGGTCAACCTGAGACTGCTGGCCTGGCTTGGGGGCGGCCAGTCCTGGTTCTGCCAGCTATGCATACTTAATGAGACAAAAAATGGATCCCTGACTTCTTCTTCTTCTTGCACAGCCAGGGCAGTGGCATCACCACTCTCGTCCATGCATTCCTCTGAGGCAAGAGCTTGAGGCTGTGTACCCGTTCCTTTTTCACAAGGCCACAAAGGTTCCCCCTCTTCTTCTTCCTCACTGAGAATCTGTGCCCAGGAGTGAGCAGTCATCCTCACTCCTGAGACTATCCACTCTTCACTGGGAGCAGGGGTCAATACCTCCCATTCAAAGGCCTCCCTCATCTCATCTTCTCCTATGAGACTTGGGCTAGGCTCCCCTCTGCAAGGGTCTACTGATGCTCTGCCTGAATTGTCTATCTGCGATCCAACATCTGAAACATCAACATATTGTTCTGTCTGCAAATCTGCACCCTCTAGCTTTGTGCCACACTCCCCTGAGGGGCCTTCTCCAACAGGCTCCACCTGGTGCTGTGTGATGCCAACTGCAAATTCTTGAACTTTCGTCCATGTGGGAGCTAAATGAATCTTGGGTGCTTTAAACAAGCCGTATTTCTCTAGGTACCCAGAACAGTGAGGTACCATGAAGACGTCCCTTCCAGCATTTAAGCATATTAAACACACTTGCACTGGGTATCCAGGAATTTCCATATGAGAAGGCAATTGTCCTCCATAGTAACACCTCTCAATGTCCCTTAACTTATTTACTTCTGCTGCTGCCGCAGCCTGGGCATGATCCGGGTAGCGGGCTGGTCCTGAAGCCATGACTGCAGAGAAAAACAACAAACGCTCACTGTTATTGAAAGTCCCACATCACTGAACACTTTCTTTCACTTTCAAAATGGCTCCTCTGCTGCTGTGTTACATTACTACCCCACCCTGTAATGGCGGCGGCAGCACTCCTGTGCATCAACATTCTGAAATTGGGTCAAGCCACTGCGCATCCGATTTACACACACTACTGTTAACTTTGCTCAAAACTGCACAAACTTGCACTGTTCTTTTCCTAGCACATTTACATGATTTGCCACAGACTTTTCACTTGCTGAAAACATTTCTTTAGCTCACAGTCTCTTAAAGCCTCAGGATTTCAAGCACAGGATTGCCTGTAACTATGCTGCATATCTTACTACAACTCACAGTCTCTCTGCTGGCTTTGAAACTTTATTTTGATGCTGAACCCATAACTATGATCACAGTCGATGGCTTAACAGACTTGCTTTAGCTGGTAAAACTTGACACAGTCTTTATTTGCAAAGCGACTACACTGCTCCACACAGATTCAGCTGGCTTTTGGCCAAAAATCACTTGTTTGAGCAATTATTACTGTCGGTACTCACTGTTATCAGTAGCTGTTTACTGCGATGGAAAATGGCCCGCAGCCAATCTTGGAGGCCTCAGAAAGGAAGTGGGTTGGCAGTCCTGCCGATCGTCTCTTCGATCACCACACTCACAATCCAGTCGATCGAGATGCGGATTGAGCCTGATTTTAGACAGAAAATTAAATTTTTTGAAACTTTTACAGTGCTTTTTAATCACTGCGATGCTTCTCCACTAAGCCAGTACACGCACTCCACTCACTCTCCCTCTCGAATGCTGGGCTGTTGCTGTAAAGCTGGCTTGGGGGCCGGACTGATTGCAGTCTCACCAATCACACAACGCCATGCAAATGAGCCTCTTTTCCCTCGGGAGTGCTCTTCTCCTCACGGCGATCGTCGAGCAGGCAAATTTAAACTGTAGAAACCACTTTTTTTTTTTCCTCGAACTGACTGCACGGCAGGAGCCCATTTCAACCATTTATCATGGCCATTAACACAGCAAGTCTCTCAGTTCACTAGAAAGCGTTTCCAACGTCCAGGGCACAATTTTCCTGTTGCTATCCCTAGTCTTCCACACTTTTCTTTGTCACAACAGTTTTTTAAAAGCTGGCAAAACGCTGTAAATATTTGATGCAGGACAAGGGCATACTCTTTCAGCTGTACTGCTCCTTGGTAAACAGTTGGCATTTTAACAGCAGCATATGGACAACAACACACAGCGACATGCTAGTTAACCTTGCTTTAGCTTTTCTGGCTACCCACTGCCAGATAACCCAAACACTAGCCCCTTGCCCGAGCACCTTTCCTCCCTAATTTAAAATCCAAAGCGGTGCCTCCATTTTGTAACCCCTCACCCCTGCCTTTTTGCAAATGACAGGTGGTATGCTGTTGAAGCTGACAGCAGTACCAGGTGGGGACTGGGTTCGGGGAGGAGTAGGTTACTCGGCACAAGGGCTAGGTTTGGCTACTCTGCACAGGGGCACCCAAGTAAATCCGAACACAGGAAGCAATAACTGTAATGTCCAATTCCAGGAATGGGGTTCTAAAGTGTGGCTTTTATTTACATTCAAGCAGAACAAAACAAAGCATAGACGGATCCCCACAGGGCTACACTTCTGGTAATGCAGATTAAGAATCAGAACACTTTCTCAACACTTCAGCCCTCAGGCTCTGAACCCACCAGGCACACAGTCCGGACTTGCATGCTGCTTTGGGTACATATCCCAACTTGTACACTATTTGGGGATTTCCCTGGCTCGGCTCCCCTGCCGCCCACTCGAACACCTTCCATTTGACATGGACACATTTTCTGGTGGCTCCCTAAACCACCTTAGAGCCTTTGACTCCATAAGGGAAACTTTCTTTTAATCCCACATCTGGGTATTTTCCTCAGCACTGGCCAAGTACTTGAGGGAAAGTAAAAGGGCCACAGAGCAAATCCGTAGAGGTGAATTTGGTTACTACTGATAAGGGGTCTCCCATCTCTTGCTTCCACAATTCATACCCGGACATTTCTCTGGACATTAAACATCTCTTTCTGAAATGCTTGGCAATGTAGATTACAGAGTAAATGCATGGCACATTTCCTCTACATGTCTTGGCTTTCCCCTTGTACTAGGCTCGAACATACCTAAACATCTCTTTCTGAAAAGCTTGGCAGTGTAGATTAAAGGGTAAATGCATAGCACATTTCCTCTACATGTCTTGGCTTTCCCCTTGTGCTGGACTTGAACATACTTTTACTTGGCTTAGCCTATTCCTCTAGATCTCCCACTGATTAAGCAGTCCAATCCCCACTTTATAACAGTTCAGGTGAAACAGTGGCCCTATGTAAGAGTAGACTCACCCTTTGGTTGCAGGTGCCCCACAGGCGATTCTTGACAGCTTCTGGTGCCACAGCACAACTTGAAAAATAAGGCAGCTTCTTCCCTAGCTGGAACCAGGAGGGTTGCCCCTGGAATGACAGGCAAACATTTTTACCCAATCCCCTCAGGGATGGGGCACAGAGACCAGTTCCTCTTTTGGTGGAAACACACACCTCCCCTAACAGCAGCTGTATATCAGAGCTTTAGGCTCCAAAAGCCTGTGCACAGACTGCTGTTCTGCTTCCTCTCTTCAAGACTGCTCACACACTACTCTGTTGAAAAATCCCCAATATTCTAACCTAACTCCCAACTGCAGATTCCAGTGTGGCTCATGCAGCTGCAAGAGTTCTACGGTGATGTCATCCCTCAGTCTCAGCTGAGACTGAGAACAGAGTGAGACAGTTGAAATCTATTTAACTGGAGTTCCACAAGCTGCCTTCCCTGCCTACCACTAGGTCATACTGGGATTCTAGTAACCCCGGGTAACAGGGGGGTTACACATAGATGAATTGTTGCCAGAACTTCAGGATGAAAACAATACAATATAGGTAAATCATTATACGGGTTTAAGAATGAATAATTATATGAAACAAAACTCAAGAATAAGGCACAAGCGATAAACATGGAATTGTCAAAGCAGATATATTACTCAATAATAGTTAATTACACTGTAGTTATATGTTAGTTGCATGCAACTACATTGCAGCTGCAATGCAGTTACAGTGTAGTTACACTGTACCTACAGTGTATTTAAGAGACACTTAAAATAAAGTGTAACCGCAATGTAGCTAGACTCCCCCCCACACTTGGGAGAGGACAGGAGTCCTCTGGACCCTCAGTCCTCTCCCACCCCAACAGATCCCTGGTGGCCCAAGTTCACTCCTGAATTTGGGTCACCATTAACGTCCCTTTTTAATGTTGTCTCTTTCTTGAACGTGCTACATATATTATAGATGAAGCATTCTATCACCCAGAGAGTGGTGAACCCATGGAACAAACTCTCAAAGAGGCAGTGCAAGCGGGGAGCACTGAATCTTAAGGTAGCAGTACAGTACATGTTTTGATGAAAATTTTGATCTATACATTTTCATTTCAGTTTTGATAGCCCCTTATCTCCTGTTTTGTAAAGTAAACTTCTTTCCTGATTTTGAGTCTACTGTAGCATTTTTTTAAATGTTTGAAATATATAGAGGAACCCTTCTTTTTATATGGCTCAGACCAAGTTGTTATTAGTATTACTTCCTGGTTGTAGAGCCGCTCGTGCAGGACCGGGTTCCTGGTGGCTTAGAGAGACCTCAAATGGTTGATACAAATCACAGAACTCACTTCTCCAGTTAAGACAGCAAAATAAACTTCATGTCTGGGCTTTTTTGATGCATATAACTTATAGAAAGTTTATTGCCCCAGTGCTCACAGAGGAAGACACAGATGACTGACGTTTCACCTCATAGTAAGGCTTTCTCAATGTGATTGCCCTCTATAGACAACAACATCATATAGCAATTATAAACACATGCGATTAAATAAACCAATTAAAAAGTGCTGTATATTCGGAATTTCATTATAAATGTGCTGTCATCTAAAGTGCTATACAAGAACAATCCAAAAAGTCATACTATAAAGTGAGAAACAGATTCTGGTCTTGATGCATTTATCTACAGATTTTAGGCTAAAAAACTGGATAAATGTGCCCTAAGAGGCTAACAATTTTGAAACCCCATTGCTTTTATGTAGGCATTAAACCATCTAACTGAAATGCGTCTTTCTTTAAACTTTTGTACTTTAATGCAAAGCCTGGAAATTAGCTAGGTAGTGGAAGGGGGGATGGGAAGGAGGGAAACACAAGAGGCATCCATCTAGGAGATATGAACCTTGAGAAGCGTCCATGTGCCACCAGGCCCACCTGCGTGTGAAGTGGGGCCCAATTGTAAATGCAAAATAGAAGGAAATGTAGCACTTAGGTTATTTTATTTTAATTCATATCTGGTTGATCTTGCCTCCTGGCATTTTAGAGTCTGAACACCCTCTCCGTCCTCCCACAAGCACCCACACCTGTCCCGTATTGGCGTGCCGAAGGAGGCAATCAGGGTGTCTCCATGGACTTGTCATAGCCTATCATTGCTGAACAGCTCAGTTTGGAGCCTGCGTGCCTCCGAGGATATACGGAGGCCAGGTACAGACAGCTAGTGTCTTGCCTGTTAGTCTGTACCTGGTCTGAATGCAAGACTATCAATAGACTCAAAACCAGAGCATCTGAAGCTACCACAATACAGATTACATGTATTGCGGTAGCTTCAGATACACTCCAGTTTTGAGTCTATTGATAGTCTTGCAATACCGAGACCAGGTACAGACTAACAGGCACACTAGCTGTCTGTACCTGGTCTCCGTATGTCACGGAGGTACACGAGCTCCAAACTGGGGCTGTTCAGCAAAGATAGGCTATGACAAGCCTATGGAGACACCCTGGCTGCTCCCCGCCTGGCACGTCATTACAGGGACAGGTGCGGGTGCTTGTGGGAGCGACGGGGAGGGTGTTCAGACCTAAAATGCTGGTGGGGAGGGCACAGGATCAACCTGATATGAATTAAAATAAAATAATAACCTGAAAGTGCCACATTTGCTTCTATTTTTACATTTGCTAATCGGGCCCCGCTTCACACGCAGGTGGGGCCCGACGGCACATGGACGTTTCCCTTTAAGAGAGAGGGCCACCAAGCCCATCAGATATAGCACTTTGGATAACAACACATTTATAATGAGATTCTGAATATACAGCACTTTTTTATTGGTTTATTTAATCTCATTTGTGTTTATAACTGCTGTATAATGTGTATAAACATTCTATAAATGATATGCTTTAAAAAAGCCTGGACATTAAGTTTATTTTGCTGTCTTAACTTTAGAAGTGAGTTCTGTGACTTGTAGCAACCATTAGTTATTAGTATTCATAGCTGTGGTTGTGTACCTATTGTCCGAAAAGGTTATGGAACAGTGCCTGCTGCAAGTGAGTTCATTTCAGTCACAAGAATAGTGATGTTAAACAACGGGTGTTCAAAAACAACTGAGAATACTGGTGAAACCTGAACTGAGTCATATTAAAAAGACTTTTTTTATTCGTTCAAATGTAAAAAAACAAATTCCAACTTTTTATCTTAAATGAAGTGCCGTTGCTGCCTGGATGGCAGAAGATGAACACAGTGGTCTGGCTTTGTCTTTTTTTTTATATATAGTGTTTCAAATTGTCCTATAAAATAATAGGCAGAAAAACTGAAAAAAGCCCAAACTTCCCTTTCTGGGCTTCAATGATATCATAAATCATTTGCACTTCACTTTCATGGTTTACAGCATCACCAGCCCCCCATGACAGATTTATAGGCTGTTATAAAATGACTCATAGGCTTTTATACAGTGGTGCCTCCTAATTGGGCAGTACTCCATCACATGATGCTGAGGAATGGTCCAAATCAGAGATGAGGGAAGGGAGGGACAGCAGTCAAGGGAAGAGGATTAATGGACTATGAAGAGGGGATGTTGAAATGCAGTTTGGCTCATCAGTACCTCGGGTGCAGCATAAGGCTGGGTGTGGATGCAGGTAGGTACAGGACAGATTCTAAGGGCCATTGAACCTTGTTCTGCCATAGACCATCTATGATTCTATGGTATTACAGCACATTAACATAGCAGATAGCCCTGCTCAGATGACATCATAAAGCTTTACCAATTGAAGAACAAGAATATGCACTGTATCCCAAAATGATTTACAGGTATTGGTAGATTGGTAATGAAGTGACTGAATGTGTAGTGGCAGCCATTTCGCACATCAAAACCCACACACAGCCTTGGACAATTACATGAACTGGTTTTATTGGAAGGGGTATGTTGGTCAGGGCACCGGGGAAAGTCCCCAACTCTCCAGGAGTTGAATTGCTGGTCATTTGCTGAGGCTGCCAGTCCTAGCAGGGAGCCAATCAGGATGGATGCGGAGGAGGCCGGGGAACAGGTCTCACCCCCAGTCTCAACTATGGTGGAGACCAAATAACTGTTCGATGCTACTGGACCTATAGATCAGGCAATCATGGCAGGATTACTCACAGAATCAAACAGACACCAGAAAATGGATACAGACTTCACAAAGGTACACACTTCAAAGAATTCTCCAATATTTACTGCACAGCAATTGCAAGAACTGATGTATGCAGAAGAACAGCTTTTTAAAGCTTGATAAAATGAACTCCGTACTGCACCCTGTAAAATTCAATCTTCAGAGGAAGAAAAGCAAAAGGACCTCCTTGACAACCAAGCCAGCTCTGACAGTACACCCTTAGCAACCACAGGACGCTCTGACATTCAAATCTATATCCCAATGACAGTTTCAGAAGACAAAATAACCTTTCAGACCTCTTCTTGTTATTTATTTAAAAGTTGGTAACCAGGAAAGGCACCATGAGCAGAAGCTCGTTTCCAGGTGCGACCCGAGGGAGTAGGGTACAGAGGAACAAGATACAGCAATGATACTAAAGTTGTTACAAAATGTAGAAATTAATACACAATAAAAAAGAATACTTTATACAATGAGAAATGTCTAATAAATACAAAACAAAATATATATGGTTATATACAATGAGTCGAGGGGAACAATGAAACAGAGGTGAGTGAGTACTGGGGGGGGAAGATACTGGAAGTAGTAGGGGCTGGTTTCAGTAGATGCTTAAGGGCAGGGAAGGAGGGAGAAAGACGGGTTTGGAGGGGAACACTATTCCAGAGTGAAAGAAGTCTATAGGAGAAGGAAAGTTTGCCAGCTGTTATGCATACACGTGGGAGGGAAAAAGTGCAGGTGCAGTTCAACCGCGAGTTGTAGAGTGAGGGGTTAGCAGGATTTAGGGGAGAGGCGAGGTATGACACAAGGGTTCCAAACCAGTATTTAGCAATGAAGGTGGAACAGTGTGAGAAACATCTCTGAGCAAGAGATTGGAGGGGAAGGGAGAAGTGTAAGTCACAGTGGTGAGTTAAGGAAGGGAAGTAAGAGGCGAACATGCAGAAGGCATGAAACAGGACATCAAGTTTGTCAAGGGAGATGGCTGGTGCAACACAGTAAACTGTGTCCCCATACTCAAAAGCCAGGAGGATCCATTTAACTACCAGATCACGTCTCACAGGGAGGGAGAGACTGGCTTTTTTGGCGGTATAGTAGCCCAAGCTTAGGATGCATCTTGGAGTGTAGTGCATTAAAGTGGGAACAGAAGTCGAGGGAGGGATCGAGCCAGACCCCTAGGTACTTGTAGTTAGGGACGTTGTCTAGAGGGGTGTTGGCAGCAGAGAAGAGGACTGGGAGATTGGGAAGCCTGGTGAGTTTTTGTTTAGATCCAAAGGTCATGGCAACATTTTTTAACGTTCTGTTTTAGGCAGTTGACTTGGAACCAGGCTGTGACCTCTGAAAGATTGCTTTGAAGGGGGGGGATTGGATGGCTTGGACGTTTGGGCCAGAAAGAAAAATTACAGCCTTGTCCGCTGCTCATGACCAAAGTAAGACCACTATTTTTACATTCTTGGCTGCCTCAAAACCAGGTGAGGAAAAAAAGGAACAGGACAACAAGCGCCAGCAGATATTGTCACTTGACGTGCAGTCTGAATCATAAACCTGGTCTCTAGTTACTGCTTCAGAACAGTCAAGAGGGAAGAACCTCCAGGAGAAAAGTTCCAGCCTACACATGAAAGAGATGCCTACCATTTCAAACTGTAACTCCTTGCAACCTGCTCTGAGCACTCACAGTGCAGAGAACGTCCACAAAACTATCATAGTGCAGGATTCTGCGATGGTGCAAGCTACTACAAAAACAATCAAGGATCGCTATCAGCACGCGGTCTTGACACAGATTATGGGGGTTAAGTTGGGAATGGCACATACAGGGGCTTGTGTTCCTGGCCTAAGACTCTCCCAGGACACCGTTAAAAATGTTTATTTTGTCAACAGAAGAGTTACACAGTCAAGTTGTAGCCAAGGAACCATTGTAAAAGGAGCTCAGTGACAGAAAAGTGTCACTTCTAAAAATGCTGGCCGAAGATGACATACAAAGGAAAAAGAAAAAAGAAGAATTGCAGGGGAAACAGGACACAGTGATGACTTTAAATCAGAATATTCCTCCCAATTCAAATATTTCTGGGGATGAAACCTATGAAACAAATCACTCCTCAGCACCTGCAAAAATAAATGGATCAAGGCAAGCCGCTATCTGTGACTGCAGCAGTTTAGGCAGCTTTTGGCATCCAGCCTCCTATGGCCAATGATAGCACTTTGTTTCCTAAATCTGCGCTAAAAGCAACTGGTTGGCAGCAAACCATAGAAGGGCAGTGTATCCCAGACCCAGCCTGGGACCCAAGTACATCATCCTAGCTAACCGATTCTCCGGAGTGGCACCCCCTGCTGAATCCACAATCTCAAGTACCTCCCCTCCCTACTTCTGAGGTTCCCATTATGGCACACCTGGACAGCTCTCCCATTGCGACAGTAACAGTAAATCCCCCAATGGGGGAAATTCTGGTGAAAACGGATAATCAGGCTCCAACAATCACTACAGCAAGCAGTGCCACACCAGAAGTTAATGTTTTATTTGCACCAGAACTTAAAACTCTCAGTGAAACGGAATCTGTGAAAATCCCTCTTGCAAATGGTGCACCGACTTCTGATTTTGCACAAAAAGAGGCCTATACACAGTCTGATACTTCTGGTAACCCAGGACCTGGTGAGCCTGCCCACTTGTCCCCCCCCCCGACCAGACCTTTGCTATCTGATCTGTTCAAAAACAACACGTCTGAATCTTTGCCCGCAAGACACGCAGTCCGATTGAAGTGCAAAGGTAGACTGGAGATTGAGTCTATACCCGTAAGTTGGACAAAAGCAGAGGGACAAGAGGCCTGGGCCTCATGTTTGCACTTGAGTTTTGCACGTATTCTGATATTCTCTGGTAGTCTCTGTCTCGAGGTATACTTGTTGGTACTAGAGACAGGGCAAACAGGAAGTAGCTTGGGTAGTGTAGTTCCCCAAGGACAGTAGGGGAACTACTCAGCTGAGGGGACACCTTGTAATATATTTTATTAGCACTTTGTGGGCTGCATTTGGGGCAGAAAGGCACATTTGAGACTGCAACTGCATTTTGGAAGCAGTTTTTAATACTTGGGAGGCAACTGTCCCTGGCTGTTTGCTCGCGATCCCTATAGCACTTCTGGGTTGTGGCACACAAAAGGAGGCACAGGAGTGAGCGCCAGTGTAGATTGGAGACTGAGTCTAAACCTGTGAGTCGGCCAAAAGCTGAGGGACAGAAGGACTGGGTCTCATGTTTGCACTTGCATTTTGCACATATTTTGATATTCTCTGGTAGTCTCTGTCTCAAGGTATGCCTTTTGGTAGTAGAGACAGAGACAGAGCAAACAGGAAGTAGCCTGGGTAGTGTAGTTCCCCAAGGACAGTAGGGGAACTACTCAGCTGAGGGGACACCTTGTAATATATTTTATTAGCACTTTGCAGATGGCATTTGGGGCAGAAAGGCTCATTTGAGACTGCAACTGTGTTTTTAAAGCAGTTTTTATGTTGGTGCGCTTGCGCAGCCAACATCTTGCGAGTAGTGCAGCTTTGGAGGCGTGGTCGCTGTTGGGCGAATGCAGGGCATGCACCAGTAGGTGTGTCCCTCATTCCCCAATCAGCCTGCATGCTGGCACCACACCATGCATACATAATGTGGCAAGCACATCTAAGAAAAGGTCCACTGCAATCCGAACAAAGCTCGTCAAACACAGTGGACCTTCCCTGGACGTGCTCGCCGACATTGTGTATGTGGTGGCCACCCAACTGCCGACTTCGGGGTCCCCAATCCCTGCTGGCTTCCTATGCCCCAATGTATGTGCGATGGGGGCCCACCCGCTGGCATAAAGCACTCTCCCCCATTTGTTATATGCCGAGGGTGCCCAATCCCCTCGACTCCCCTGCTTTCCTTGTGTGCTGATGGGGGTGCCCAATCCCAGTTGGCATAATTTAACTCCCCACTTGTGTTGTGTGCCGATGAGGGTGCCCAACCCCTTGTCAGCTGCAGCAACCCCTCCCCAAAACAGTTAGATGGCATGCTGGGAGCCCACCCCAGCGTGCCAAATACCCTGTAAAAAAAAAAACTGTCCCGTGGTGTTTTTTTTTCTTCACCTGTAACACAAAAATGGTCCCTCGTAGTCTCCCTACCCACCACCCGCACCCACCCACTCGCACCCTGCCTCCCCACCCTCCCACCCCATACTTTCCTCGGAGTCTGGCACAACGATCTTCAGTGGGCCGGAACACATCTGCACTCTTCAAAGCCGACCTCGAACTAAGGAAATGCCGGTAAGCTGTATAATGTAATAAATAGGGTTTTTCCAACTTTGATGCATATCTCGGGCATTTTTTGGAATTTTTGCACCAAATTTTCAACATGGGGTTTTTGGGACCCCTCCTCATGAATTCTGTCACTGTTATGACATTAATCGGTCCCAAAAGGTGATTTCGCAGTCACTGCATGGAATCACCTTTCAGGACTGATTAACGCAAGGACAGTGGCAGTGTTTATGAGGTGGGCTCTCAAAAAGCCTATGTTGCAAATCTGGTGGAAGAAATCTAAAAATGGCTGTTTTATAAGTGTGCGTTGTGCAGTTGCTATGCACGCTCGTAACTTCACAAATTTTCAGTATTAATAATGCCAGATTTTCAACATTGTCATTTTTCTGCACCTCTTTGTGAACAGTACAGCTGTCATTTTTCATATCCTGGCCGAAATGTGTTTCCGCACTTCCTGCGCACAATAGCACGGTCACTGTGGGAAATTAGTGTTTGGAGCAGATTACAAAAATGACAGTGACACTGTTCATGAGCAGAGGTCCTAAAATGCCTATGTTGAAAATTTGGTGATGATACTCCATAAAATGACTGTGTTACGAGTGTGCGTTGCGCAGTTGCTACGCACGCTTGTAACTTTGCAAATTTGCAATATTTCCATGCCAGATTTTCAACATTGTCATTTTTCTACACCTCCTTGTGAAGCGCACAGCTGTCAGTTTTCAATCCTGGCCAAAATGTGTTCCGCACTTCCGATTGCACAATAACACGATCGCTGTAGGGAAATCGGTGTTCAGACAGATTACAAAATGACAGTGACACTGTTCATGAGCAGAGGTCATAAAATGCCCTATGTTGAAGATTTGGTGATCTATACTCCATAAATGACTGTGTACGAGCGCAGTGTTATGCAGTTTGCACGCATCGCCGTGAACGTGCATTTGTAATATTTTCACTGTGGATTTTCACCATTGGCATTTTTCCACACCTCTTGATGAATAGTATGGCTATCATTTTACATACCCTACCCGAAATGTGTTTTCACACATCCAGCGCAGAATAGCGTGGTCGCTGAGCGAAATCACTTTTTGGGACAGTTTGAGGAAAAGACAGTTGCACTGTACATGGGCAGAGGTGCTAAAATGCCTGTGTTGAAAATTTGGTCCCAAAAGTCCATAAAATGATTGTGTTACAAGCGTGCATTGCACATTTCCCACACACCCTTGTAACTTCGCAAATTTGCAATATTTACATGCCACATTTTCAACACCGCCTTTTTTTTACACCTCCTTATGAACAGTACAGCTGTAATTTTTCACATCCTGCCCAAAATGTGTTTCCGCACTGCACTACCAAAGCCAATGCCAGCTCGACAACATTTGGCACTGACAAATGCTTGTTAATACTTGGGAGGCAATTGTCCCTGGCTGTTTGCTCGTGACCCCTATAGCACTTCTGGGTCACGGCACACAAAAGGAGGCACAGGAGCGAGTGCTGCAAGCTCGAGCATGTGGTTTCGTGTGCGGAGACACTTGCAGAGACATGGGTGTATCTGCACGTGTTTCAGCATGTTTAGTGGGTGAGCGGGTGCGGGAGCCAGTAGACCATCGCTTAAAATTGTAAGTACTAAAGCTGCATAGAACATAGGAGGTGGAGTCGGAATAGACACTTTGCAAAAAGGGTTTAAAGATGGATAGTTACATGGTTACTCTTAAGGCAGGAGGGTTAGGAATCAAATGTAAGGACTGTCTGAAGTTCAGTATTAATGAAAATTCGGGACTACTCAAATATGTGTGTAAGTAGTGTATTAAAATTAAAGACCTAAAGGTAAAACTTGTTGGTTTATAATTAGAGTTGAAGCGTTACAAACTAGTAACCACTGAAGGTGTTAATCAGGAAACAAATGTACAAGGCAAAGAAAAGACCCAAAAGAGGGATAGAGCGAGTGCAAAAGTAGAAAGTGAGTGGGTGTATCCATCCAGCACAATAAACACTAAAAGGGGTAGGAGAGCCATGACTTTTAAAATTCCTGTCAGTAACTCTTTTGCACCCTTAACAAATCTTCAAGAAGGGGAAGTCAATTATACAAAATAGTCAGTTGGACTGAATGGGAATGAGAGTAATAGTGGAAATACAACAGAGGTACAGAAAACCTTGATAAGTAGTGAACTGACACCGGGAGTAGCAGCTGAGGAACAAGTCACAGGAAACAATGAGGCAAATATTGAAAACGGATGTGGAATACCAGAAATGTAGAAGTTATGCTATTAGAAACTCAATTATTAAATAGACAGACACATTTACAACAAAAGACTTGAAGGACACCGTGACGAGTTCATTTCTATCGGGGGCTAAATTGAAGGATGTATCTTCTGAGCTATTACCTAAAATAGTTACAAAAAAGGAGGGAGACAGACCAATTATTATTATTCATGCTGGAACCAATGACATAAAATACACCAGGGAGGACCAAATATATTTCGAGTATATGAATACAGAGAGATTAGCAAAAAAAGTAAATGGAAAGGTGACCATATTCAGCAGCAACCGTAATCTCAAACAACCGGTGGTGGATCTCCAAACGGGGTTCTCGGACACTGAAAAATGGTTTACAGATCACAGACTAGTCATGAACTGCAAAAAAAACTAAGATTATGATGTTCACCAGCACATAGAGCAAGCATAAGGCCTGCCCCCTTGCAATCAGGAATGTCAATGGGGACCCACTGGAACACGTCCAGCAGTTCAGATACCTGGGCATCACACTTGACTCTACACTTTCGTACGCCAAACACATCATCAATACAGCAAGGGCGATTATTACAAGAATAGGGATCCTGTATAGGCATAGACACTGCCTGACATATGAGGCATTGAACCTGGCCATCAACAGCTCGATAGTCTCCCTCATCGACCATGACCTGGCAATCTACAGGTTAGCGACAGACACAGCCCTAAACTGCATCACCACTGCACTAAACAAGTTGGGCTGACTGCTCACAGGTGCGGAAAGACTAACGCACATCTGTGAGCTCTACACCAGGGCAGGTTGGTTCAATGGAAGGATGGAATAAGCTACCAAACCTGCCTCATTGCCAAGAAATGCTCCCTCAACCAACTACCCACAGGGGTCCAGAACCTCCTAACTCTACACTCAAGCACCTGACCCACAAGGAACTCCTCCACTTAGACCCACAAAGTTTCCAGATGCTACACAGCCCTAGCACAATGTGCCTTTTACTATCATGCTCCATTATGGACCAATGCCTTACCTCCTGACGTCATCAATGCCACATCTATTGGATCATTCAAATGCAGACTCTGGCAGCACCTAGTAAAATCTAGTAAATGTGACTGCTACCATTAGCACCCTCCCAGAGCATCAACCAACTATCTGCAATTACCTCCTGGCAACTCATTGGGTTGAGGGACCCCAATCCCAGCACTTTAGGTTACACCTACCCCCCAATCATGACATCTCTCCCACTTCCCTACCACCTCAGATGCTCCCAACTACCTTACTCCTTCCACCCATGTTTGCAACCCCTCCTTCTTCTCGCCTCTGACAGCTTCCAAGTAGGGTGTTAACCTCTGATGCTGGCTAGCTGCTATACTGCCTAAGCTGTTTAATGCTGTTGTACCCTATAACTTACCTGTACCATATGTAACCCTGTCAGCTGTATTGCATTGTCTATGTGACTGATGTGGAACCTATAAATGAGTATCTGCTCACTGGTGTAATCCAAGATCTCAATAAATAAATAAATAAAATAAAGAGAGAGAGATAAGGAGAAGTGTAATTTGAATCTCTGCTGGAGTAATGCAGTCTCATTACAAACTCAGTTTTGACCAACAGGCAGTGGTGCAGTACTAAATTTAGAAGTGTGGGGTCTCCATGAACTACGATGTCCCCAATCCCCTACAGGCTGGGGGTCTGGGGGCCAAGTTGGCCCCCAGAAGCTATCAGGTTTTAAATGCATTCTGGTGCATTTTGAGGGTCATTTTGACACTATTTGGTTGCTTTTAAAGCCTTCTTTGACTTATTACAAACAACCTTTTTCCCCCACCCAGAGACCACCAGGGCCACCACCGTTACCTCAGAGGTTGCCAAGAAAGAGGAGCAGTTGGACCAAGGTGGGCTCAGAGAGGGAGAGGGTGGTGGAACAGAGGTGCATCCCTCCAGTTGTACCTCTCCACAATTCATATGCTGTTCTGGCAAAGAGTGGTTCCTCTACTGAGGCACCTGCAGTGGAGACCAGGGAGGATGCTGGGAACCTCCTCAAAGGAGACCTACAGGAGGGTGGCACGAGACCCCACAGGGGAAGGAAACAACTCCTGGTGGGGGACTCAATCATTAGAGGGGTAGAAGTGGGGGAGGAAGGGCACAGGGAGGTAAGGTGCCTGCCTGGTGCCATGGCTTGGAGGGACAGGAAGAAAATCCTCAGGATTGTGGGAGCAGCTGCACGAGGGAGGGAGCTGGATGTCATTTTCCACCTAGGGACAAATGACCTGGCTGTGAATGGGATCAGAGCGGTGCAAGAGGAGTTTGTGGAGTTGGGGAGGGGCCTTAGACAAGTTGCATGTAAGGTAACCTTCTTGGAGGTGTTGCCTGTCTATGGCAAGGATGCTGCTAGGGTTTTCCACACCATGGGATTCAATGAATGGTTGAAAAACTGGTGTGGAGCTCAGGGTTTTGGCTTCATTGGGGACTGGGGAGCCACCTAGAGGAATACAGGCTTATACTGGAGCGATGGTCTTCATCTGTCCGGGGGGGGGGACCAGGATCCTAGGTGACAGGTTTAAATGCTTCATTGGCAAGCATTTAAACTAGCCAAGGGGGGAGGCACTGAAAAGGAGTGGGGAAATCCCAGCCCCCCCCCCACAAAACACAGTAGTTAGAGAGGTAAACACCAAGGTAGAGAAGTCAGTAGGGAGCAGGATAGCTGTAAATGCAGAAAAAGGCAGTAAGGACAGGGATGGGGCTAAAAGGGGTAGGGCCATAAAAAATAAATGGAAGGCGATGAGTACCGATGCATGTAGTCTGTGCAACAAGATCCCTGAACTAGTGGCTTTGATGGAAGAGGGATACCTGGATATTGTGGCAGTCACTGAAACATGGTACACAGAGAACCATGACTGGGATGTCAACATACCAGGATACACAGTCTGCAGGAGGGACAGGGTGGGTAAAAGAGGAGGAGGAGGAGGAGCTCTCTATATAAGGGAAGGGATTAAAGCAACAGAACTAAAAAGTAAACAGGAAGTTGATGAGTCACTATGGGTCACCCTGGAGACAGGAAATGGCAGCACAATCCGCATGGGGGTTGTGTACAGACCCCCATCTCAGGGGAGGAAATGGACAAGAAAATTATAGAAGGCATCCTTAAAATGGCAGAAAAAGGGGAGATATTGTTGATGGGGGACTTAAATATACCAGATGTTAACTGGAGCACCTTTGCTGCAGGCACATCCAAGAGCAGGGTCATTCTTGATGCCCTACAGGGGGCATGCCTCGGAAAGTTATTGTTGGAACCCACTCAGGAGGGAGCAATCTTAGACATGGTACTCTCAAATGGGAAAGGAGAAAGGATCTCAGATTTAGAAGTGGGTAGCCATCTGGGAACAAGTAACCACCAAACAGTGTGGTTCACAATAAACACAGCCATAGAGTCAAGCCGTACAAAAACAAGAGTATTGGACTTTGGGAAGGCTGACTTTGGGAAAATGAGAGAGTGCATCAGAAAAGCACTAGCAAACATGCAAGGAGGGGTGGAGGAACAATGGGGAATAATCAAAACAGCCATCACAGAGGCAACAAGCCTTTGTGTGAAGCAAATCAACAAAACAAAATGAAGGAAAAAAACACTTTGGTTCTCAAAAGAGGTGACAGGGACGGTTAAGGAGAGAAGAACAGCATTCAGGAAATATAAGAAAACACAGAACAAGCAGGACAGAGGACTTTATCAGTTAAAGCAGAAGGAGGCAGGGAAGGCAGTCAGAATAGCAAAGACACAAACTGAGGAAATGATAGCCAACTCTGTTAAGAAGGGGGCTAAAACCTTTTATAGGTACATTAGGGAGTAAAGAAAGACCAAGGGGGGATACAGAGACTTAATAAAGGGGAAGGAATGTGGGCAGAGGGTGACAGTGAAAAAGCAGGGATAGTGAACGAATCTTTCTGCTCAGTATTCACAACGGAAGAGGAGGGGGAGGTACCTACACCAAACGAGAGAGAAACTCTGAATAGGGGGGTCGATACCAGTCCATTCACAGAAGAAAGGGTTTTGAAAGAACTCTTGAAACTGAGGGTGGACAAAGCAATGGGGCCTGATGGGATTCACCCAAGAATTCTAAAAGAACTAAGGGTAGAACTAGTAACACTGCTGACTACTGTCTTTAACAAATCATGGGATGATGGGGTGGTACCTGAGGACTGGAGGAGGGCAAATGTGATTCCACTTCACAAAAGTGGGAGCAGGGCAGAGGCAGGAAACTACAGACCAGTTAGTTTGACTTCAGTGGTAGAGAAAATGATGGAATCACTTCTGAAGGAAAGAATTGTTGAGTACCTAGAGGCCAGTGGGGCACAGGACCCAAGGCAGCATGGTTTCACAGCAGGAAGGTCATGTCAGACGAACCTAGTAGATTTATTTGACTGGGTGACCAAAGTAGTAGACCAGGGAAGGAGCTGTGGATATGGCCTACCTAGATTTTAGCAATGCATTTAACACAGTCTAACACAAAAGATTAATATACAAGTTAGCCAGCCTTGGAGTGAGTCCCAAGGTAGTAGGCTGGATAACAGGACGCAAAGGGTAATAGTAAACGGAGTCCACAATGAAGAAAGGAGGGTAACTAGCGGGGTACCGCAGGGTTCGGTACTGAGACCAGTCCTCTTTAATGTCTTTATAAGTGACATTGGAGAGCACCTGGGAAGGAAAGGTATGTCTCTTTGCAGATGACACAAAGATTTGCAACAGGGTTGATACACATGGTGGGGTGGAAAGAATGAAGAGGGACTTGGCAAGGTTGGAGGGATGGTCAAATATGTGGCAGCTCAGATTCAATGCAAAGAAGTGCACGGTAATGCATCTGGGAAACAAAAACCCAGGGGAAGAGTACACAATGGGGGGGTGAGTTAATAACAACAACAAAAATCGAAAGAGACCTAGGAGAAATTATATCAGATGACCTAAAGGTGGGCAAACAATGTGAGAAGGCAGTAAGGAGGGCTGGGGGGATACTGGGTTGCATAGGGAGAGGCATTATCAGAAGAAAACAGGAAGTTGTTATCCCTCTCAATCAATCAATCAATCAATCAAGTCTTTATTTAACCAGGCATTCATCGTTGAGCAGAAGCTCATTTGCAAGATGGACCTGGGTGGAGCATGAACAATTGTATATACAGGTCAACACAGGTATTTACAAGGCAATACAGATAATACTCTTTACAGAGAGGAAGAAAAGAAGTTCATATGTACATAGAATTATACAGATATTGTACAGATTACACGGTATTTACATACATAGAAGTGTCTATAGGAAGATAAAGCAGGTTATCTAAGGTTGCAGGAGGAAGTAACGGAAGAAAAAATAAAATAAAAATATACACCAGGTAGAGGTGAAGGTAGGGGGAAGAGAGGAGGAAGTAGGGGGAGAAAGGCTAGGAGGCACGGTGCACAGAAAGGAGTTGGTAAACTGGATGTAGAGAAGGTGGATGGAGAAAAGGAGTATGTGTGAGCCCCGGGATTGAATGCTATAAAGTACGGGGTATGGTAGGATGTCACAACCCAGGGTAGTGAGCTCCTATCTGAGGTTGGGAAAGGAAGAATAAGGGAATGGATGGGCCTAGTGTTGATAAGACAGGGGGATAAGAGAGAGAACAATTAGGCTGGTGAGGAGCAAGCTGGGGGGGGGTCAGTACTTAACATTGGGTCTAGGCATGGCTATATACCAGTGCAGACACCGGTACTGGGTCTGAGTGGGTGAAGCAGTTACATACTTCTCTGATTGTACGGAAATAAAGCATCTTGAAAGCATTTATACCGATTAGAGTGCTTAATTTGAGGGTTTTTTGTAGATCGTTCCATAAGGTAGGTAGCATGAAGCTTATGGCTGCCCTGCCGAAGCAGGATTTTGCTTTGGGTACTTTAAGTGTAATAGCTGAGTAACTTCTTAACGCGTATTTCCCAATTATACTCAGGGGAAGACAGCAGGAGATATAGTAAGGCAGCTTATTAGAGATGGCTCTATAGGTCCAGAGAGCGGCGTTTCTGTGGCGCCTGAACTTTAGTGATGTCCATCCCACTGCCGCATATAGGGTGCAGTGATGTGTGTCAAAGGGGAGTCCTGTTATAAACCTCAGTGCTCGATGGTAGAGTGTGTCCAGTTTAGCCATGTAAGAGTTGGGGCATTGGCTGTAGAGGAAGTCATCGTAATCAACCAATGCTAGGAAAATGGATTGGACCAGTTGTTTCTTGGCATCTCTGGTGAGGAATTGGCTGATTCTAAAAAACAGTCCAAGCCTTTGCCGAAGTCGTTTTAGCAAGTCCTCGATATGTTCAATGAAGGAGAGTCTTTGGTCTATCCAAACTCCCAGATACTTGAATTTTGTAACAAATTCTAGTTTTTCACCTAGAACTGTGGTAATTTGGGGAACTGTCCCACTGGACACAGGGTTAGCTGTACGGATAAAAGGAGAGAGGACCATCGCTTTAGTGTTTTTGGCATTAAGGAGTAGCTTTTTTTGGAGGAGTTGGCTTTGCAAAAGGTTGAATTCTGACTGTAGGTCATTGCAGGCAGCTTCAGGTGTTGGGCGACTCACGTAGAGAACTGTATCATCTGCAAACAGATGGATGTTGGCTTCTTTTATACAGTAGTCGATGTTATTAATGTAGATTGCAAAAAGTAAGGGCCCTAATATAGAACCTGAGGTACCCTCTTTGCAGAGTTTTAAGGGACAGGCCTCCTCGCTTTAACTTGTTGAAGGCGCCTGTAAGATAGTCAGTGAACCAACGCAGAGGAGGGGTCCACACCTATGGTTTGAAGGCGGAGAGGAGCAGACTATGGTCGACGGTGTCGAAAGCCTTGCTTAGATCAAGGAAAACAGCACAAATAAAGTTTTTGCTCTCAAGATTACACTGCCAGTCGTTAGTAACTTTGGCGAGGGCTGAGATAGTGCTATGTTTAGCTCTGAACGGACTGCATAGGATTTAGCAGTTCCCTAGACTCAAGGTGAGTCCTCAGCTGTGCATTTACAATTTTTCTAGGAGCTTGGACAGGACCGGAAGGAGGGAAATTGGCCTGTAGTTATTGAGATCGCCACGGTCACCTGATTTGAACAGTGGTATGACATGTTCTGTCTTCCATATAGGTGGTAAGGTGCCCTGAGACAGGGATAAGTTAAAAAGGTGGGTGACAGGTATTGCTAGTACGTGGTAGGCAATTTTTAGGAAGTAAGGGTCAAGGGAGTCGGCCCCAGCACTTTTTCTAGTATCCAACTGAAGCAAGAGGTCCTCTACCTCTTTCAGTGTGGCAGGTTGAAGTGAGAAAGGCGTGAAGCTATCGGAGTTTCAGGCAGTTGGCTGGCAGTCTGGGAGCGAAGTATGTTTGCAGGGAGTTATCAAATGCCATGCCTGCAGTAGCAAAGTGGTTATTGAATGCGCCAAGTATATCCATCTTTTCGGTTATAGTCAAGTTGCCAGAGGTAATCTTGGTCGGGAGTGAATTTCCTGGGAGTGGCCTAGCAGATCACTGATTGTGTTCCAGAGCTTGATTGGGCTCTTTGTGGCAGAGTCGAGTTCGATTTGAAGAAGGTAGCTTCATCTCTGATTGTTTTGGTACATAAATTTCGTAGTATCCTGAACTGGTTCCAGTCCTCTGCAGTGTTCAGTCTGCGTGCTTTTTTCCAGAGCTTATCTCTTTCTAGAAGCAAGGACTTGATCTGAGGGTGAACCATTTACAGGTTTTGGTCCTAGTTCGAACTTTAATAAGGGGAGCATACTTATTAAGGGCCCTTGATAAAATGTTGTGGAAGATATTGTAAGCTGACGTAATCGTTTTGGCCAGGTAGAAATCTTGCCACTCAGGGGAGTACTTAAGCTCGTTTAGGTAGGCATGTTCATTGAAGTTGCGCCTGGATCTCTTCATAGAGAACTTGCTGATGGGTGCTGGGTTGTTGGTGGATCTTACTCCCGCAATAAAGCAATGGTCGCAGGCGTCTGAGAAGAAGACATCAGCGTGGGAGAAGAGATGTCGTTTGCTCACCATTAGCACATCCAAAAGTGTACTTTTACTGGGGTTCTTCACGTTTGGGCGTGTTGGTTCAGTAATAAGTTGCATCAGCCCATGTTCATCACAGAAGGATGCAAGGGGGGCAGCTGTGTTAGAGAGCACAGACAGTTAGTGAGACCCCATCTGGAGTACTGCATGCAATTCTGGAGACCCCATCTCTGCAAAGACATAGACAGAGTGGAGGCTGTTCAGAGGAGGGCAACCAAAATGGTGCAGGGTCTGCACCAGAAGACATACGAAGAAAGACTAAAGCAGCTTAATATGTATACCCATGAGGAAAGGATGGAGAGGGGGGACATGATAGAAACTTTCAAGTATCTCAAGGGAATTGACAAGGTACAAGAGGGTAGCATCTTTCAGAAAAAGAGATGTGCAAGAACAAGGGGGCACAATTTGAAGATAGAGGGGGGATGGCTCAGAGGTAGTGTTAGAAAGTATTTTTTCATCGAGAGGGTTGTGGATGCATGGAACAGCCTTCCTGAGGAGGTTGAGGAGTCAGAAACAGTGGGAGAATTCAAGAATGCATGGGACAGGCATAAGACAATTCTAGTGGGGGGGTAGGAAGAAGTAAGCTGTTTAACTAGAATCTGCAACATATCCATCAGGTAGGAAAATGGGCAGACTAGGTGGGCCAAGCGGTCCTTATCTGCCGTCAAATTCTATGTTTCTATGTAACCAATATCACCATCAAAATAGCTACTTTTCATTTTCTTTAAAAAAAAAACTGTCAAAACTAAAGCAAAAAATCCCACTCCAGCCACCCTTCAAACACCTGACTATATACCACTTCTCTTGAGCACAGTCAGCTATCACTGCAGCGGGCATTACATTTGTTACCTTGCAACCTGAACAGAAGACTCTGCCCCCCCTTCCCCCACAGTACACCACACAGTCAGACATATGAGACAGCGAGAAAGGCACACAAAACACCAGCCTGGAGGTGCATGTGTCTGTCACACAGCAGACACTTACACAGGCCATCTATGCCAGAGAATGGAACTAATACAAAGGACCCACTGGAGGGTCCCTCAAGGCCCAGCATTGACACAGGATGTATACTAGGTCATGAATGTTTTATCTGCATGTATCCTGAACCGAGACATTTGAACTGGGGGGAGGGGGGTGTAAGGCTCAGCAGGGAGAGCTGCATGAAATATATGGCATTTACAGTGACATCATAGCCCACAGACTTGGCATGCAGCAAGGGTTTCTCAACCTGTGTAAGACCTCGGACAATGGCATGACCATAATTGTCACTGCTCTATAGCAGGATGTTTCCCAGTCATATGTAGTATATGGCAGTCAACCCCCAAATCCCCATATGTCATACACCAGAACCACAACACCTTCAAGCATTCCAGCACAATTCACACATGACAGCCAACCTGCAGGGGTGCACAGCTAACTGTAACAGATGATGACCCAATGCCAAGCATGTCCTATGGCATGTACACAGCCCAGTCACATGGCAACGGCAGGGCAATGCCGGTAGTACGCCCATCCCACCCTAAACACCGACCTACTCAGAAGTCATCCCAGACACCAAAGACAAAAAACACACGTAACCTAATGCCTCATCCGAATGCAGCATAGGCTTTAATGCTGAAGAATTGCCATCCACCATCGGATGCATGTGGACTTCACTTCACTTCATGGGTTCCATGCTTACTCACAGTGGGGGGATGGGAGGCTGGCAGCAAGAGTCAAGCTGGGGGGAAAGAGAGATCACTTGAGTTGTTGGACACAGCCCAGCCCCACCCCTCACCATCAGAGAAGGTCATTCCATACAAGCAAAATTACTAATACAAAACACTACACTTACCTCACTGCTCCTTGTATGATAAAGCCAGGCCTGGTTATTAATTCATATTGTTTTGTTGGCACTGACTGTCTAGCTGTCTCGGTCCTGGCCAAGTTCCGACTCTTGACTTGTGAGAATTAATCCTTCACAGGCTCACATGGTGTGACTAGTTGGCTGCTCCCCACTTGCACTCTGCATAGTACCAGCAGCACCTCCAGTCACACAGATACAGCTAGCCGGTGGCTGGGTTAGAGGATTTCTGCAGGATATTCCCCAGATTGCAGATCCATCTTTCACATGAACAAAAAGTACGAATTTCAAGATGAGAACAAAGTTGTCACTGCCAGGTTATTAAGCTACTAATCCTTCATGGAGAAGACATTTAACCATGCACTACTGTTTTGCCACATTAAATAAGTTAATTAAATAATTTAGTCCACTATAGTGCGCTATCCTGGAAAAATACATAGTAAAAGCTGGACCCCACTGAAAATGAGAAATTGCCTCTCACTTGGGCTATCCTGGGTAAATGCATTATAAAAATAAGTAAAAAGAGAACACTACTGAAAAAAAAAGATCTTGCATCTCCGCTGCCCTATCCTGGGTAAATACAGTATAAAAACTGGGTCAAACAGAACCCACTGCAAACAAGATATCACAAATCAACTGGTCTATCCTGTGTAAATATATTGTAAAACTATAAAAGCAGGACCCTACAACAGACCCTCACTGAAAAGCAGATATTGCATGTAAGCTGATTTGTTCTGAAAAAATACATTGTACAAGCATCCAGATCACCTGTCTTGTAGTTGTCTGGTATATTCCTGGTGGTCTAGTGGTCCTCCCATATGGACATCTGTCCTCCTCTCGACTCACTGTCTCAGGCACCCCCCCCCAGCAGCCCTGGTCACATTATGCAAACTACAGCAATAGAGATGACTGACACAGCCCTCTGCTCACCACCTCAACTGGTTTCCATCTGACGGTCTCTGAGCAATTGCAAGTATTGTACAAACACCTGTTTCTACTGTACTCATGATCACTCACTGACAGTCAGATGGTGGCCGGCCAAGGTGATGAGCAGATGGCTGTGCAAGCTGCTGTCACTATTGCCGCATTTCAGCTTAGGTGACCTGAGCGGGGAAGGTCCTGACAGGCCAGTTGACAGAGTGATCAGATGACCTTATGGGGTGGGGGTAGGCCACTAGACTCCAGGAATATTCAAGACAGCTACAGGACGGTTGATTGGGGGTGCAGGAACCACTACACCACCAGGAATATCTGAGATAGCTACAGGACGGGTAATAGGGGGTTGGGGACCACTAGACTACCAGAAATATTCAAAACAGCTACAGGGCAGTCAATCGGGGTTATAGGAAGCACTACACCACCATGAATATTTGAGGCAGCTACAGGACAGACGAATAGGGGGTGCGGGGACCACTAGACCACAAGGAATATGTAAGACAGCTACAGAATGGGGGGCACACACACACACACACACGCACACGTTAATGGGCCCATAATGTGCATGCAAATGGCCATAGTGCCTTCAATGCCCAAAGGGGTCATTAGCATGTTAGGGCTAAATATGACCCTCAGGAGCCCTGCTGCTATCCATTTTGATTCGCACTACCTCCATTGCACTCATGTCAGCCATATTCAGTCTGGGCCTGTGTCAGCATAGTGCAAAGTCACTATGCACTGTACCGACATAGACCCATATTTAGACAGCTTGCACACTCCAGTTGCAGTCAGCTAATTGTCTGAATATTGCCCACCAGGCAGGCTGTGTGCAAACTGCCACAGACCACACATGGCAAGCTCTGAATATGGGGGTCTATACTCCTTAGCTCAGTGAATTGTCAATGAAACAATGGCTCATGGGGGTAAGAAAGGCCTGTCTATAGCCTCAAGATACTGTTGTTCTAACTTGTAACAGCATGAAAGTAAACATGTTTGGTGCTGACTTATGCTTGTTTGTTTGGGCAGCAAAACATGCACAGCATTACCATGTTAGCCAAATGCTTCATTTAATACAAACAGAAAAATATCACACAAGTAGATACGTAGAAGACAACATGACAAGTCAAAGCAGAGCAGTGCATTCAACTCCAGGGTCCTTGCTATCGCAAGTGCATAATTAGGCACCACCACTGGGCAGGTATCAGCTAAGTGTAATCCCAGTTTAATGTCATAGTTACTCTATCTTACTGTTTATATGTTTGATTATACTGTAGTACTAATAGAGATGCTGGCTAAAAGAGAAATACTGAACTGAAGCCTCACCCACCCTCCTTCTCAACCCCTCATCCATCAGCTCATTGGAGCTTAAAGTAGCTTGCAAGTCCCCAGAGGGAAGATAGCCATTAGACACAGGCACCAACAAAACTGTCACTTTATTATCAATCAAGCAGTATTTTCAAATACACTCCGTACAAATGCAAATAAAGTGTAACCATCCAAATTCTTCCACAGGATTGTTAATACAAAAACTGGACAAAGGGTTACATGATCTTTATTTACCTTAGTAGAGAAAGTAATTTTAACTTAGCAAACAAACAGATTTATTAAGAAACAAGACTGCCTGCTTTATTCGATTGGAGGATCTTCACAATGTATGCCTGCATGTCCCAGCCCAGTGGCCCTACTGCCACAAGCCGGCACCTAATCTCAAATCACCTTGTGCTCCAATAAAGTCTGTGAAGGAATTCAGCAAGCAGAGAAGCTGTAAAACAAAATGTCCATACAGCTGTGCTTCAGAGACTGTTCAGTTGCTGATTTAACACTGCTGCCTGGAGAACTACATAAAAAAATATAATTGAAGACTTTAGGAAGTATTGGAGCACTACACCTCTTCCAAAAGGGCATTGTTTAAATACAAATGTGTAAAAAGAGGGTTTAGCTGTCCTTTAAGACTAAAACAAGCTGCCTGTGCTGTTTATGCTGAGCACATCTACTGATTGTAATTTGAGCTGGCATGAGAATGCTGCATGTAGGAAAGGAACTCCCCCCCCCACCCCATGGAGTGATTTCAGTAGTGGAAGGATCATCGTTCAACTCCAAAATTGTGCTTCGATGGGAGTCTTAAGTGACCTTTTTTCCCCAAGTGATAGCAAGACGTTTGCAGGGCTCTGCCCCCAGCAGCTGTAAAAAGGCTGGAGCCCCTACTCTTGATAGATATGCCTTTTGAAATAATTGCAATGGATGTGGTTGGTCCCCTTAGACAAAAGTAAAAAAGGTTATTGATTAATTCTAGTAATATGCAACAATGCTACTTGATACCCAGAGGCCGTTCTTTTTTTTTTTTTTATTACTTTTTTCTCCCCTGGCCCCCTGGTTGGCTCTTTTCTTCCTGTCATCCTTCCTTCATCCAGCCACCATCCGTCCCACACCAGTCCTCCAACTTTGGGCCATCACCTTGCTACATCATGGCTTACCCCCAATGGTGGGGTGGTGGGGTCCCCCCCAACTCACCCACCAGGACCAGCTCAGAGACTGTGTGTTGTGTTGAATGGCCATCAAGCCACTTGACCCAGGCCACCATTTTTCTACATTTTCTTTTGGCGGTGGAGCATGCAATGCCGACAGTGGGTGTGTCACATGGGCGACCACACATAGCATGCCCGCCAGCTGCTCCACCTCCATTCCCCACTGTACTGGGCCAGGAATGCCAACACCTAGCCTCCGCTATGTGTCACTCTGTTCCTCACCCCCCCAGGAGAGGAGAGCTGTCCTCTAGACCCTCGATTATCTTCCACCCTGGCCGGCCCCTGACACCCCGTTCACACCATGAACATAGGTTGCTTGCATGGCAGGAGATAAGGCATTGTTGCCTCAGCTCTCTGTACCACAACACCAACCCCAGAGGCAGTTCTAATGCATACTATCACAGTCCCAAAAGTGGCAGCAGAGTCTGCCAACATTTTCAGCAAGGTGGACATACCTAAAGAGATTATTACTAATCAGGGTAGTAATTTTGATGCTGCATTGCCGAAGGAGCTGTACCAACTGCTAGGCAACACTACCATAAGAACCTCCCCTTATCACCCTCAGACAGACGGTCTTGTTGAGCATTTTAATCAATCCCTAAAACACATGTTAAAAAGCTTTGTGAAAGGTGAAGGGAAAGACTGGGACCATTACTGACCTCACCTGCTTTTTGCTTACTGAGAAGTGCCACAAGCATCAGTAGGTTTTTCACCCTTTGAGCTGTTGTATGGTAGACAACATAGAGGGCGACTAGATATAATAAAGAAACATGGGAAGATAACCTCACTCAGAAAAAACCCATTACATCTTATATGTGTGCATTGAGAAAGAGATTGGCAAAATATATTGAAACTGTCCATAGTCATCAGGAAGAGGCCCTAAACCAGCAGAAGGTATATTATGACCATGGGGTAAAAGAAAACATTTTTGAGCCAGGTGAAAATGTCTTGTCACTGTTACCACTACAGAAAACAAACTGTTAAAGTGGTGGTAAGGGCCTTATAAAATGTTTAGATGTACTGGCACAGTTACGTATGAGACTGAGACCCCTGATAGGAAATATCCTACCAAGTTATACCGTGCTAACCTCCTGAAGAAATGGGTTGAAAAAACACTAAAGGCCGTTTTGTTAGTATTACCAGGAACTGCTAAAGAAGATGTTGATATCGCTTATGACAGACTGGAATAAACGGTGAGTTCTGAAGCTGTAAAGGTGAATGTTTGCTTAACTCCGGAACAAGATACAGAAATTCATAACTTGTTAAAGACAATTAAAAGTACTTTTACCGCAGTGCCAGACCAAGAAAAGGAGGTCGAGCACGTAATAGTGATGGAATGCTCACCCTATCAGACAAAAGACATACAGATTTTTTAATTCTATTTATTCACCTTCTGTACAGCAAGGGTATACTTGACCCCCTTACCCGCCTTGTGCATGGGAGCTCAACTGCACCCCACAAGCCAGCCTCCACCTTAGAAGCAGGGTCAGGGAGGACCGTGGCTTACCTCCCCCCATGGAGGGGCCCCACTGACGGCCCTAGACCAGGAGAGAGAGAGAGAGAGAGAGACCACATCACCATTGGGTCCCTGCCCTGGCATACCAGTACTGACACTGTAGTGCAGCATGAGAGGGGTGCTGCACTTCTGAGGTGCCGTCTTTCAGATGAGATGTTAAACCGAGGTCCCATCTGCCTGGATTGGTGGTAGTTCAGGTGGATGTTAAAGATCCCATGGCACTTATCAAAAAGTGTAGGGGTGTTTTTATTAGCAAATAAACATATACAATAACACCTGTTCTAAACAAATCAAGAAAAGGAAATTCTTAATCAAAAGCAAACATAAAAATAACATAACAACGAAACATGTCTAATAATATACCTACTAAGTTGAATTGTTATAGAGGATAATAAAATACCATATCTTCTCTATTAACATTTTTACATACCTTTCAATCCCAAGCTTTGATATTAATTCAAATCCTTTTATTTAAACTTAATAAAATGTAAAAAACCTTTCCACCATTTACGTAAAGTCCTAGGTGTCACTCTTAAAGCATCTAGTGTGTAGATTTTCTCTAATTCTTTAACTATTAGTTTACTAACACTAAAATAGGGCATTTTCTTTTTATATAATACCCACTGAATCCTTGCTTGCCATAAATAATATCTTAGGCAACCTAAAATAAAGCTAAAGTTTCTTCCTGAAAACCTAATATGACAAGTGGACTACTACCCAAAGTAAGAAAATCATATGACATATTATGCATCCACTTAAAACCCCATAAATTTGCTAAATAATCCCATAATCCTGAGGTATAAGTACAATTCAATAGAAAATGTTCCATAGTTTCCTCCATATTTATACACTCCATGTAGAGAGCATAACTTCTCCTGTAAGGTCTTATATTTAGCGTTTCCCCTGACATTTAACCGACCATAAAAAATTAGCCACTGTACTTCCCATTGATTCTTAGGCATCCTTGGGTTATTTAATTGCGCCAAAACCTTGGGTTGTAGATGTACAGGACAATTTTTAAATCCTGGCTCCTGAGGACACAGTTTTAACATCAAATATTGATACAAACCTTTTGTATTGTGAGACAATACAGTCTGTTTCTGCATTTTCCATTTATATACAGTGGCGTGAAAAAGTATTTGCCCCCTTCCTGATTTTCTCTATTATTGCATATTTGTCACACTGGATGTTTTCAGGTCTTTAGACAAAATATAATATTAGATAAAGGGAACCTGAGTGAACAAATAACACTTTTTTTTTTTTACTTATTTCATTTATTTAATGAAAAAAGTTAACCAACACCAACTGGCACTGTGTGAAAAAGTAATTGCCCCCTAGTTAAATCAACCCAATTAAAGGGATAATTAGAGTCAGCTGATTGAACACAGCCAGGCTTGATTACAGCCAGCCCTGCTCAATATAAACCTCACTTATTTTGGCCCTTACCATCAGAGTCACGTTGCCAGCACAAAGATTCAACAAGCACATTATGCCATGATCAAAGGAAGTTCCTGAAAAGATCAGAAAAAAATTTGTTGCCCTCTATCAGTCTGGAAAGGATTACAAAGATATTTCTAAGGCTCTGGGACTCCATCGAACCACAGTGAGAGCCATAATCTCCAAATGGAGAACACTTGAACAGTAGTGAACCTTCCCAGGAGGGCGGCCTGCCAAAATTACTCCAAGGGCACAGTGTAAAATCATCCAAGAAGTCTCAAAGGATCCTAAAACAACATCCAAAGAACTGCAGGCTACTCTTGCCTCAGCTAAGGTCAGTGTTCATGACTCCACAATCAGAAAGAGACTGGGCAAAATGGGCTTCATGTGAGAGTAGCAAGGCGGAAACCACTGCTAACCAAGAAGAACATAAATGCTCGTCTCTCATTTGCCAAGAAGCACCTGGATGATCCACAAGCCTTTGGGAAAATGTTCTATGGACAGATGAGTCCAAAGTGGAACTTTTTGGACAACATGGATCCCATAATGTCTCGCGTAAAGCAAACACAGCATTCCACAGTAAGAACACCATACCAACAGTCAAACATGGTGGTGGTAGTGTGATGGTGTGGGGATGCTTTGCTGCCTAAGGACCTGGATGACTTGCCATAATTAAAGGAACCATGAATTCTGCTCTGTACCAGAAAATTCTTAAGGAGAATGTCCAGTCATCCTTCCGTCAGCTGAAGCTGAAGCGTAGTTGGGTCATGCAGCAAGACAATGATCCAAAACACAAAAGCAAGTCCACATCAGAATGGCTAAAAGAAGTAAAATTAAAGTTTTGGAGTGGTCTAGTCAAAGTCCAGACTGAAACCTAATAGAGATGCTGTGCAGGACCTGAAACGAGCAGTTCATGCTCGAAAACCTACCAAATGTTACTGAATTAAAGCAGTTCTGCGAGGAAGAGTGGGTTAAAATTCCTCCCAGCGATGTGAAAGACTGATATTGAATTATAGGAAGTGTTTGGTTGCAGTCATTGCAGCTAAATGTGGCATAACCAGTTATTAAGTGTAGGGGGCAATTACTTTTCACACAGTGCCAGTTGGTGTTGGTTAACTTTTTTTCATTAAATAAGTGAAATAAAAAAAAAAAACAAGTGTTATTTGTTCACTCAGGTTCCCTTTATCTAATATTACATTTTCTCTAAAGACCTGAAAACATCCAGTGTGACAAATATGCAATAATAGAGAAAATCAGGAAGGGGGCAAATACTTTTTCACGCCACTGTAACTTCTGAGCCGTAGGCCTAAAATGCTCTGGAATATATAAATACCTATTAAGTTTTGGAGCTAATAAATGCCAATTCTTATAATACTTTCTCATTGTTTTTAAATTCCACGAAGCCTCTCCCCTTAATTCTGCTTTCAACCCTTCTTTAATTGAATTTGATGTGAAAAAGGCATCCGATAAACTACAGGATCAATCATACCAAGCCTCCCTTATTTTTCTTCAAATATGTATAGCCCCTTTTACTGGGTTTAAGCGGTTACCCCACAGCATCTGGAAAAACATACTATAAACTTTGGACTCAAATTCCGACGGAAGTGGGAAAATCATAGCTACAAACTGTATAATGGGAAGAAGAAATTGTTTAATTATATGAACTCTTTTTAATCTAGGTAACCTCCATTGTTTCCACATATTAACCTTTCTCTCTATTTTTGTAGTAACAACTTCCCAATTATCTCTAGGCATGTTCTGGGGACCAAATAAAATTCCTAAGATTTTAATTGGATTCCTAGTTATATGAATACCTTCCTGCCATATTTCAGCAACACTGCTTGCACCTATAAACAACCCCGTAGTTTTCTTTACATTTAATTTTGCGTTTGATACTTTAGCAAAGGCCTCAAAGGCCATCATGAAGTGAGAAATAGAGGTATAATCTTCAAAATAAAACACCAAATCATCAGCATATGCCTGTATCATTAGCTACGAGTTACTACAGTCATTCATAGGAATTCCTTTCCATGTTTTAGCTGATAACACATATTGTAAAAACGGATCTATAGCAAAAGTATATAAAAGCGGACTAAGAGGGCATCCCTGACGAACGCCTGTAATTAGTTGAAATCCTTCCACCTTAATACCTTTCAAAAAGGGAAATACCATAACCGTACTGTATAGCTTCTCTATTAATTCCACCAATTGCAATGGGACTCCATAATGTCGAAGAGTAAGAAACAAAAAGGGTAAATGCACTCTATCGAATGCTTTCTCTAAGTCTGCAGCAACCAAACAACCAGTTAGTCCTAATTCTGTCAGATGATCAATCACATCACGAATCAACATGAGAGCAGACTGTACCCTTCTTTCTGGCAAACCACAGTATTGATAGGATGAAATAACAACTTCTGCCCATCTTTTGAGCCGATTATTTAGAATGCTTGCAAAAATTTTGTAATCAGTATTTAATAATGTGATTGGCCTCCAATTAGCTATATTTTGTTTGTCTCTGGCTTTAAATATATAAGTCAATAATCCTTCTGTAAATGAAGGGTAAGTAACTGCTTTGTCTAAGAAAAACTGAAACAACAGTCCCAGACATTGACTAAACTCTTCTGAAAAGCATTTATACAAGTTATTTGAAAGGCCGTCTATTCCTGGTAAAATATTCAGCTTCAAAGACTTAATAATTTCTTGGATCTCTATTTGAGTAAAGGCTCCCCAACTCTCTGACCTATTGACCCCATTAAATGGTACAGCTATTTGTTTTATGTAGTCCATCATATCAGTTTTTAAAATTGTCTCACAAGGATTTAATGTACTAAAATGTTCCACTATTACCTCTCGTAGTTCCACCACCGAAGTTGCCAAACTTCCATCCTGTTTTTTAAGTACCTCTAATCTCATTGACTCTCTTAAATCTTTACACATCAAAAAAGGGTCTCCTATAGGTGATTTTTTAACTCCATTAACTAGTATCGCCTGCATGGTTTTTCCTCTATTATATTGATAGTCCCTCATTTTCTCCTTTATTAAAGAAATTTGTTCTGAATAATCCCGCTTGGAAGTGTAAGCTATAGTTACAAGTCTCTGTAGTTGTTGTCTTAAGCCTAAATAATGTAAAAATTTCTCATTTTTAATTTTACTTCCCTGGGTTTTAAGCCAGTTTCTTAGATCAACCTTTGTCTCTTGCCACCAAACCCCTAAATCCAAATAGAGAAAGGCCACTGATAGTCTGGCCCTCAACAGGTTTCTAACCCCTGATTGAATAAAGGGAGATTCTAGTAAAGCATTATTCAACTTCCATCTTAAATGTTTTCTCTCTTGTTCGTCTGAAAGACTAAAATGACTTAATAAAAAAGAGTGATCAGAAAACTCACATGGGAACATTTTAAAGAGTTCCATTCGTATATTTGGTGAAAATAACATGTGATCTATTAAAGTAAAGGATTTCCCTTTATTAAAAGAAAAACTGTCTCCAGCTTTTAAAGAATCATTGCAAATTATAAGATCAGCTTCATTAATGATTTTACGTAAGGCATTTGAATCACAATACACTTTCTTATTATTATTTTTTTTTTGGGAGAGGGCTGGAATTGGGCAATTAAAGTCTCCTCCCCATAAAACTCTGGCTGTTGTTAATAGGTAAGGCTGTACCATTTTAAGGCAGCTAACTCTGCCTGATTTAGTTTGAGGGTTATATATATTAATAAAATGGAATTTTGTACCTAACCATAACCCGTCTAATATTAACACCCTCCCAGGTATCAGGTCTATCAGGTTTTGAAGTTGAAAAATGTAGGAATTAAATACAATACCTATACCGTCAGCAGAGTCTTCCCCAAAAGACCAAAAGGATGGGCCCCAAATCCACTCTTTTTTAAAGGCTACCAACTGTTCTATAGAGTACATCCAAGTCTCCTGTAAATAACAAACTGAAATGGGATAATCATGAATATAGTGGAAAAGGGCCTGTCTCTTAACTGCATTCAGTAAACTGTGAACATTCAAAGAACCCCAAATTAACTTCATTTTTGCTTTATGATGCTCAAACCCTTATTTTTTTTTTCTTTTTTTTTTTATCTTTGTAATTATCTTTTACCTGAGATCTGGTTGAAAGAGAAGATTTTTGAGAATCAGAATCTTCTACTTCTAATTCTGTATTCCCCCATGCGGAAAACAGGGCCGCATATGAGTTGCTTGTCTCAATTTGCATAGCTGTGGGGGGTTGGGGAATAGGTTTGGGATGCAGATTTCTGGTGGATCTTCTTTGAGGTAAAACTAAAAAAGATTCATTTAATGTATTAGAGCTTTCTACCTTCTCTGTGACCTCGTCTGAAAAACAAACTGGAGGAATACTTAAAACGTTAGGGGGACCCATATTTGTCTTTGTTGCACCATCCGTTTTGGTATCTTGCCCTTGTTTTTCACTACAATTCTCCAATGATGTCTTACTTATATCTTTAACCTCCCCTTCGAATTCAGCAGTTTTCTTAACACTAGATGCTTTAGCTTGAATAATAACAGAAGGGGGGACACTTAGCTGAGGGAAAAAACTGAGCTGTAGCTTCCTGTGCTTTCTGTATGAAAACCTCAGAACCAGAACAAGATGTTGTATTATGAGCATCCCAGGGACAAACTTTGAAAACATGACCCTTTGATTCACATAGGTCACAACAAGACTGATTATTGCAAACATTGTTAAATGTCCAACCTCCCCACAATTGTCGCATCTAGGTTGGTCGCACACGCTGGAGAGATGTGTTCTGGCTCCACATTTGTAGCATGCACGAGGTTGACCGCTATAAAAGCACACTCCTCTATCTTTCCCCAACAGAAAAAGAGTTTGGTATATGCTCAATCCCAGCTTCAGTCTGTCTCAACTTAATTTTGTACTTCCAACCTCCTGTCCAGAAGTTCTCTGAGTCCAAAATGGGCTCTGGTTCACTCAGGACTTCATACCTTTTCTTCAACCAAAAGGTTATGTCTTCTACCCAAACACCTTCATTTCGAAACATAATAGTAACAAATTTAATCAAAGGCTTGGATAGGGGAATGACGATAAAGGGGGCCCATAAAGGTGAAAATTTAACCTGTCCATATCTTATCCAAAAAAGATCTAGAGCATGTTGAGAGCGGAAACTCACATCATAATTGTCCTCCCCTGAAATATTTATAAAGGCGTAAACATCTTGAGGGGTAAAATGTAATGAGTCTTTTAATAATGTTTTTCCCACATAATGCCTATCAGGCCTCACCTCTAAGCCCCCTTTATATCTTAATCGTACAGCATTCCGCCTGGGTGCTGCTTCTCTATGTGAGTTCGAGAAAAGTTCAGACATAAGGGGTTTTTGAGCTGGAGGTGTAGAGGGGGTAAGGAGATGAAGAAGGGGGGGTAAAGGAGATTCTTTAGAGGGTTTCTGTAAGGTATCCTGCATCTTCTGAGATTGTGGTGCATTACAAGGTTTTATCACGTCAGTAGGACTACACACAGAATCCATAACCTCATTTTCTGTTTTATTACTTTCCTTAAAAAACCTCTTTTCCTGCTGCCTAACAACAGGGGCCCACACTGGAGATTGTTGGGACAGAGAAAGCTGCGAATCCCATGTTGAATCAGGCTTCCATGTTCCTGTATCAGTCTGAACCCATCCAGCTTTACTTAAAGCTTTATCTGGTGACCAATCGTCAATTTCATCATCCACCATTAACAAGGGAGGCTCTATCTTTTCATCCTGTAGTTTAAAATTTGAAAAAGGCTTGTTTTTTATACTATTTTTAACTGGGAAAAAGAAATCAGTCACCCCAGCTTGAGAACCCTCGGTAGCTTGATAAATCACAGCTTGTGCAGCTGAGGGATCCTCTTGCTTTAAATGCTTTAAAACAAAACCAGTTGATTTATTCAGAGGAGAAGTTTCATTCTTATTGAAAGCTGTAATCGAGTTGGCAGACCCTTTTTTGTAACTTGAATTTAAAGCAGCACATTGCTTTGCTGAAGGCATTTCAGGCTGTAGGCACTCGCTAGAAGTAGCGTCTAAACTGCCAGCCTGCTCTGTTTCAAATGACAGGTCCGAGTTTTTAATGGCATAACCGTAGCTTTTCCTTTCAGAGTTCTGTTTGGAGAGACTTCGTTCGTCTCTCGATTCAACCTGCAAGTCAGTTTCGAATCGGCAAACGTAATTTGCTGTCTCACTGTCAAACCGACTGGCAGAAAGCCGCGGAGTGTCTGACAGCTGGGGGGGAGCTTCTTTACTCAGTTTGGCAGCAACCGCGTTCCCCGTATATTTAGCCTCCACATTAAACAAATTCACTGCAGACACAGTACCTGTTAAGATTTCTGTTTCTTCTCCTAGCGCTGTTTCTCTGGTGCTCAAAAGGAAGCCTGCCAGCTTTTCAGACCGAGGTTTAGGTTCGGTGCCTCGCGCTGCGTCTTTGCTTGCTTTTGCTGACTCATGTACTGGTTTCCGAGAAACTGACAACACATTTTCAAGGTTCGGTCCATAATTCTGCCGCATAAACATTTCTTCTTCAGACTTGTTAAATGAATCCACATCTGAATGCTCCTTTTCTTTTGCAGATTTGGTTTCACCAAATAATGTTTTACTTTCTTTTCCATTCTCCTTTGTAAACTCCCAATTTATAACAGTTGTTTGAAGCTCCATTTCTGTTTCAAAGTCAGCCCTTACCAAGGCTGAAGCCTCTAGTCCACCAAGAACAGGAGCCGAGGCTTCCTCTCCCACTCTGAAGTCGTCCTCCTCCTTCCCTGCAACACTTTGAGTGGCCATTTTGGAAAATGACCTGTCCCCCTACTGGCAGCAGAACAGCAGCCGAGTAGGGGAATTTCCCCGGTGTCCTGGCCAAATTTCCCTCTTTCACTAAAAATACCACCAACAGCTTAATCTGGTTCTAGGTCAGTTGGCATTCATCTGTATCTCCCTCCCCCGGGTCGTGCCTGAAAATAGGCAGGATTTGTCTAGTGCACTTATCTGGTCAACAAAAACTAAACAAAACAAACAAACAAACAAACTTTGGGCTTTGGTTGGCCTGCGGAGGAGGTTCCCCCGTTGTAGGCTTCACTCTGCTCATAAGAAGGGGGTTTCCTGACATACAGATTACTACAGCAGGTAAGAGCAGGTGTGGTTAAGGAAATACAAAAGATGAAAGAGTTGGGTATCATAGAAGAGTCGAGAAATGCTTGGCCATCACCAGTGGTGACTGTAAATAAACAAACTCTGGTCAGAGCCACAATGGCTGCTAATAATTTAAAGAGCTCCTGTCACAGTGGCATAGTTGAGATAACTTTGGAAAAATGTAATATTCAGGCATAAATGAAGCTTATATTTCATATATTTTGTAATTCTCACCCATATTTCCTTTTTACTAAGGATATTTGCATAAATACAGTATCTTTGCCCTTTTAGCTCTGGCAGCCTGCCTACACCTGACATCATAATCCTGTTTATGGCATCAAAATATGTTGCTGTGGAGATAATTATGATATCATAAAAAGGTGATTGTGATGTCATGTGTAGTGAAGCAACCAGAGTATTTACAAATCTAGACTATAGGGGACAGGGAAATTGTTTTCATGCAACTGTTTTCAGTAATAAAGAAAATAGGGAAATAATTACTGAAAATATATGATGTAATAGAGAAAATGGGATGCAGTTGAATATAAATCTTACTTTTTTCAAAGTTTGCATGATGCTGTCAGGGGCCCTTTGACGTGATAAGAGATTTATACATTTCAAATTACTTGTACTACAGTGCCAGCCTGAGAAAAACAGGTCGAGCATGAAATAGTCATGGAATGCTCACCCTAGTAGACAAAAGGCATACAGATTACCAGAGCAGTTAAGAGAAGGCGTGGTTAAGGAAATACAAAAAATGAAGGAATTGGGTGTCAAAGAAGAGTCGAGAAGTGCTTGGGCATCATCAGTGGTGACTGTAAATAAACAAACTTTGGTCAGAGCCACAATGGCTGCTAATGCATTAATGAGATACGAGATTAATTTTTTTTAAAGGTTTTACGAGGAAAGATATACTGAGCTAGTAACAACTTGTTTTCAGATGTGTCCTGAGGGAAGGAGGCAGGGAAAATATAACAGATACAAAAATACAGGATATACTGTAAAGTTCAGAGAAATGGAATAAGAGTAACAAAGCTAAAGAGGACAATTATGTCATGGAATAAATTGACAAAAATAAGTTACCAAGCACTGAATTGTGGAAAAGACCAAAGGTCAATTAAATAGTTATTAACTTATCAAAATAAAAACTAGATGAATGACTGTTACTGGGGAAGAGATACAGAATGAATGTGTTATTTAATTGTATTACAGTGATGTAAAATCCTTCACAGGTCAGGGTGCTTTCTCTTTCCACTTTCCTAAACTTTGGAACTCCCTCCCACTAACCATTCGTTCTGCTTCTTGCAAAAACTCTCTCTCTCTCCTCTCTGCTCCATGACCATGCTGCTACCTCCTTTACCTGACCTTAAGTCAGAGCCCTTCCCCACTCCTCAGTTTATCCTCTTCCCCTCTTTCTCCCTGCCTCCCTCCCACAACCCGCACCCACCCACTGTGCACCTTGCCTCCCCACACACCCCCCTCACCCCATACTTACCTCCGGACCTCGGCGCGACGATCTTTGGTGGACCGGGGACACGCCTGCACTCTTCAAAGCCGACTCACTCAACTGAGGAAGTGCCAGTAAGCTGTATAATGGGATAGATAGGGTTTTCAACTTTGCTGCATATCTCAGGATTTTTTGGAATTTTTGCACCAAATTCTCAACATGGGTTTTTTGGGACCCCTTCTCATGAATGCTGTCACTGTCATGGCGTTATTTGGACCCAAAGGGTGATTTCGCAGTCACTGCGTGAAATCACCTTTCAGGACTGATTAACCAAATGACACTGCAGTGTTCATAAGGTGGGCTATCAAGAAGCCTATTTTGAAAATTTGGTGGAAAAATTCCAAAAAATTACTGTTTTACGAGCGTGCGTTGCGCAGTTCCTACACACGCTTGCAGGTTCACGTATTTTCAATATTTTCACTCCAGATTTTCAACATTGCCATTTTATCACACCTTTTTATGAGTAGTATAGCTGTCATTTTTCACATCTCACCCAAAACGTGTTTCCGCCCATGTAGAGCACAATGGCGCAGTCGGTGAGCGAAATCGATGTACAGGACAAATTAAGAAAATCACAGTGACACTGTTCATGAACAGAGGTCTTAAAATGGCTATGTTGAAAATTTGGTGAAAAAATCCCTAAAAATGACTGTTTTACGAGCGTGCGTTGCACAGTTTGCTATGCACCCTCGTAAGTTTGTGAATTTTCAATATTTTCAATCCAGATTTTCAACATTGCCATTTTATCACACTTCCTTATGAGCAGTACAGCTGTCATTTGTCACATCTTGCCCAAAACATGTTTTCACCCATATAGCGCACAATGGCGCAGTCGGTGTGCGAAATCGATGTACAGGACAAATTAAGAAAATCACAGTGACACTGTTCATGAGCAGAGTTCTTAAAATGACTATGTTGAAAATTTGGTGAAAAAATTCCTAAACATGACTGTTTTACGAGCATGCGTTGCGCAGTTCCTTCGCACGCTCATAAGTTTGCAAATTTTCAATATTTTCAATCCAGATTTTCAACATTGCCATTTTATTACACTTCCTTATGAACAGTACAGCTGCCATTTTTCACCTGTCACCCAAAATGTGTTTTCGCACATGTAGCGCACAATGGTGCAGTCGGTGTGCGAAAGCAATGTTTGGGACAGATTAAGAAAATCACAGTTACACTGGTCATGAGCAGAGGTCTTAAAATGGCTATGTTGAAAATTTGGTGACAAAAGTCCATAAAATGACTGTGTTATGAGTGAGCATTAAGCAGTTTCCATGCACCCTCGTAAGTTCATGACTTTGTAATATTTTCAGTCCAGATTTTCACCAGTGGCATTTTTCCACACTTCCTTATGAACTGTACAGCTGTCATTTTTCACATGGCTGAAATGTGTTTTCACACTTTCAGCGCAGAGATGCATGGTCGCTGTGGGAAATCATTGTTCGGGACAGATAAAGAAAATCACAGAGACACTGTTCATGATCAGAGGTCCCAAAATGCCTGTGTTGACAATCTGCTGTAAAAAATCCCCAAACTAATTACGTTACGGGTGTGAGTTGCACAGTTTCATGCATGCTCATGACTTCACCAGTTTTTAATATTTTATTGCAGATTTGGCAACATTGCCATTTTTACACCTCCCCATGAACAGTACAGCTGTCATTTTTACATCCTGTTAGGAATGTTTTGCACCTGTGTGTTGCTAAATGTCAGTAGTCGCGTATAAGCAGCTGCTAACAAACTGATATTGCCACTGTTCATGAGGTGGGGTCACAAAAAAACATGTTGAAAATTTGGAGTGAAAATACCAATGAATGCCTGAGGTATTAGGGTTTCCAACCATAACGCCCAACCCTGTAGAGAATGACAGGCATCAGGGGTGTGACTTGGGATTCTTGCCTGTAATGCTCATACCATTCCACACCCTGCAGCCAGTGAGAGGCATTGAGGTATGCCTTGGACTCTTCGGCCCCAAAGTTCACCCCATTCTCCTATACCGCACCCATCTCACCGTATTTCCTGATGGAATGGGGTGTGCATAAGGGCCAAAGACCCCAAGGCACACCGTGACACTTGTCAGTGTCTGCAGGGTGGGGTGTGGTGAAATGGCTGGTTGTTATGCCTGACGACCCAAAGGCACACCCCAATGCCTGTCACTCTCTGCAGGGTGGTGGGGGGGTTGGCTTCAGTTCAATACTTCACTGCCATTCCTATTACACAGCTCTGTAACTTCTACACTACCACTACCAATGCCAGCAAGTAAACATTTGGCATTGACAAATGCTTGTTGCTTTAGGGGCTATATTTAAACATGCTTGGGGCACTCACACTTTGCTCCGAACATGATTGAATATAACAAATTTGATGAACTGTGCTAATCTGCACTCAGGAAATTTGCTTTGCAAGGGGCAACCTGATACCTTTTAATATGGGGCCATTACTCTGTGTAGTTCTGGTTTACAGTTCTAGGTTTGTCTACCTATTTTTGTTTCAAGCTTTTAGCAATTGACTCTATTGCTTTTAGCCAGTGACTGTCATGCCAGCAACTCAGGTTCAAGAACAGACCTGGGTCACTTGGGGGCTGGCCTGGGAGGGAGGACGGACATCTGTAGGGCAGACAAAGGAATCTTGGTGACAGCCCCGTGGGGCAGTATGGGAAGGGACCCCACACCTGGATGCCTGATGTGTCTCCATGGAGGCTGATTACACACATGTCTAGGCCCAGTAGGGGAGAAAATAGGAGGAAAAGCCCTCTGGCTGTAGATCAGTGATAGCCTGCTCTTTTGTAGGCCCCACACCTATGACTAGGAGCCTCTGATCCAAGGTCCTGTGGCAGGACCACCAGAAAAGTATGTCCCAGAGAAGGTGGGTGATGGGGCTGAAGGAAATAAACAGTATTGCAGAAAAAAAGAATTGTAGTTTATTATGCATATAAAATGTATCCTCCTCTCTCTCTCTCTCTCTTTTTCTTTCTCACCTTCTCTCTCTCTCTCTCTATATATATATATAGCTATATATATACATATATACCCCTCTCAGTTTCTCTATCTCTTTTATCCCCCCACTAAAAGGCTTTATTTTGGCCTATCCACGAAGACAAATACGACTTTAAACAAATTAATGAAAAATGCCACCCATTATCCCCCAAAGTCTGTGACACATCTAAGCTCCATTTCTGCAAGGATAATTGGATTGGATTGCATTTTGTCTCATTACAGTACATTAAAGATCAATGGCAAATACATTTTGGCTACAAGGACAGGAACATTTCTAGTGGGATAAAAATCATGAAAAAGCACTGTGTTTCTCTTTTTTGTCTTTTTTTTAACATTTAGCTATAACACTTTAAGTGTCATTAACTACACTGTAACTACTGTGCAGTTACATGTAACTACTATGTAGTTGTTAACTGGTGTCACATCTGTGTGTTGTGTAGTTACACACAATTTGCATGAAGTGTAACTACACTGTACTATAACTACTATGTTTTTGTTAACTTGATTCACATTTGCTTGTTGTGTACTTACACAATTTGCATGAAGTAATAGTTACGTGAGCAACCACTATTGTCTCCCTTTCGGCACAAATCAATTCATTCTGTCAATTTAATAGCTGTTGCAAAGCGTGACAGAAAATATGTAGTATGACTACCACTGTATCTCTTCTGGCATTATGTAATTTGTTCTTACAAAGGCAACAACACATGCAATAGCTACTGCAAATTGTAGCAGCAAATCTATTGTGTAACTACTATGTTACTACTTTTGGCATTATTTACTTTACTCTTGCAAGTGTAACTACATGTGAATGCAGGTCTTGTGCACTGTTTCAACAGCTTATGTCTATTTGACATTTATTTAAAGGGTACTCACACAGAAAAACTTAAATGTGTAATCAGAATGGTAACTAAAATATGATTACACTGTAACGTCATTCTGCTACACTGAAATTCACTGACGGGCAGATTTGTGGGTGGTAGTGATGCAGGGTGTAACCACGGTTCTCCATATATAAAATATGATGACCAGTAGTTAAATATAGATAAGAAACATTAAATAATATTTTATTTTTGTTTTTATTTCATGTATAGCTATTTAATATATGGATTGTTAAAATAATATACCTGAAAAGCATACAAAAAAATTCTGGTAATACCATCGCTCCTGGAGCGATAATACTACTGTTCCTGAGTGATAATACTATTGTTCAGGTGCTGTAATACTATCATTTGGCACCTGAACGATAGTATTATCAACACAGCTGAAGCGGGCATGTGCAAGTCTGTCCCTGATGTCTTCCAAAGCGTGCCTTCCGATTGGCCGCTTTTCCTCTGTGGGCGGGCAGAACAAGTCCAAAAACATTGCGGCTTGCTCGCTCACTTAGTGAGAGAATGATCGGCAGCAACAGTTTTTCTTTCCTTTTAGAACATTTGTTTTGGATTATCAACAATCTGACTTGCTTTCTGCGGTTTCTCTTCTCGCAACCGTGGCTCAACCAATACCACCACTGACAAACAGTTGAAAAGAAAAGCGGGGCTAAACGAAGCCCACACCACCCGCTGATGCACACAGCAGCAAGGAACCCTGCCGGCACACACATGGACCCGCTGACTCCACTGGCGAAACAGAGGTGAGTCAATTCACCTCGGATTCATATATTATAAAAATAACAAATAGATGCTGTTGTAACAAGGCAGAAATTCTATCTTGAGGTTCTGGGGATCCATGAAACCTCTCGAGCTTCACTTTCAAGGTTTTCTGTGTTCCCAGAACCTCTCGATGGAATTACTACATTGTAATACACCAGAATCTAGCTATTATTCTGTTTATATACCACACCAGTGGGGAATCAATTAGGTAAATAAATCATGTTATTTTGGGATAAATATTTATTTTCACTTAGAATAACATTTATTTATTTATTTGTTTTTTGCCCATTTTCTCCTCTGGTCCCCAGCACACAGGCGACGTGTGTGCATGGAGGCACATGCATACCCCGTGGTGCTGACTCAGCCCCACCCCCTCCCTGTGGCTAACACCAGAGCTCCCTAGGTCTGGGCCACCATCTGCCCTGCACCAGATGGTGGCCAGTAACTGGGGAGCCTCCAATCCTTCCCAGGAAGAGAGAGCTGCCTTGCAGTGGCTTGATCTCGCTCCTCCCCCTCCCCCGCAGGCTGACCCCTGACAACCCAGGCTCATTACCGAACCTGGGTCACTGGTGCAGTGTGAGGTGTAGTGCCCAGCGCCTCAACCCTCAATGCCACCATGCCAGACTAGAACACCATTTATTTCACTTAGAACACAATTTATTTAAAGGGACACTGTCAACCTGTTTTCCATCATATTATTTCTAGTTAAAAACCTACATTGTATTATTGCTTACCTTCTCTAAAATTCATTGACATTGCTGTTTGTTTTGTATGTCTCCTTGTTTAGTAGAACTGAAATGCATGCTAATGTATATTTCTAAACAACCTTGTTTTGTTTACAGCATCCAGTAAACTCACTGCACTCCCAGCTGAAAAAGGACAAACACCGCTTGCCAAGTTCAAAGTCCAAAACTTTAATTTGGTAGAAAATTCTTGACAGGTTTTCCTTAAGGTTCAGACATGAAGTAACTCTCCATACCAGTTAACACAGCACTTCGAGGAAGACCACGCCTTGACTGAAGCGTTGGGTTAACTGGTTTGGAAAGTTACTTCTTGTTGGAACCTTAAGGAAAACCTGTCAAGAATTTTCTACCAAATTAAAGTTTTGGACTTTGAACTTGGCAAGCAGTGTTTTGTCCTATTTTCAACTGGGAGTGCAGAGAGTTTACTGGATGCTGGTTACAATTGTTAGAGACTTGCAGTCTCTTCACTGCACCCGACTCCATTGGTGAGCACACAGTAATTTTGTGGTTTCTTTGTTTTGTTTACAGTCCTGGATCTGTTCTTACCACATACTTCCTGAGCACTACAAACACACCCAAACAGCGCAGTCACTCATGAGGCAGTAGCCTTCTAAACTCCCGCAGCATCATGAGGGGGTAGACTGTATTGTGGGTGTTACCAAGTCCAGAAAAGATGCAGTTGGAGCTGATCAGGAAATGTAAATAAACTGGTGTTTGTGTGGTAACACCAGTTGGTAGGCAGTCTGTTTTTCACTTTTTTAATGAAAAAATTAGTCAGAATCAAACTACCAGCTACATCAGCAATCTTTACAGAATGCTGGTAATCATAAAATGTGTTTTTTAAGCTAGGGACACTTTGAGACCTAAGGGGGTTGACAGTGTCCCTTCAACTTAGAACATGTTATTTCCACTTAGAATCTGGAAATAGAACACAGAGAACAATGGGCCAGATAGAGAACTTACAATAGAAAGAAAGGCATTTTTAAGCTGAAACAAGGTAAAATATCAGTAAAAACATTACAAATGATCTGGTATATATCAAATACATAATGGCTTGCAGTTGAATAACACATTTATCTCCACACATGAGTGGTAAAACCTCTATAACTAACCTGTGGCTTTGCCACTTGTGAATTATAGGTCTTACACTCGCTAGTGGATATTTATTCATTTATTTAGCTTTTGTTAACGGGGTAGGTGCACTAGCCATAAAATGACTATTTTCAGGCATGACCTGAGAGAGTACAGACATGCAGAAACTTAACAGGATAACAATTTACAAGTGCTTTACATACAATGAGTTAAAGAGGATGCAATATATCAGAACATACAAAGTAAAGCGCTTTACATACAATGAGTTAAAGTGGATACAATATAAATGTGTTATTCCACTGCAACCCAACATGTATTCCTATATATGTCTGTCTATCTATCTATCTATCTATCTATCTATCTATCTATCTATCTATCTATCTATCTATCTATCTATCTATCTACAGACATATATATATGTCTGGCTATGTGACAGATCATCAGAAATTATAACACCCAAATCCCTTTCATTAGTTGTTGTTTCCAGCAAATATGTGTACATATATATATATATATATATATATATATATATATATGTATGTGTGTATATATATCATTAAGGGGTATGCCCATTGGTGCCGGAAAGGTTTGAAAAGTGGTAGGGCCAAGGATGTAAGGGGTAAATTCTCCCCTATTAAATACAATAACATGATTGCAAAAACTGATAGGGCCACTTATGAAAGTGGTAGGGCCATGGCCCTAGTGGCCCCCCCTGTTCCGGCACCTATGGGTATGCCATGGGTCCATCTGACTACTACGGTTCATACTACAGTCAATTCAAGAGCCAGAAGGCCAAAGGCCCATAGTGCTCTTATGCTAAACCACAGAATAATAGGACAAAGGGTATCCTGTACTTATCAATTGATGTAATTGGTACTTGAAAATACTTTTAGTCTCACTTATAACCACATGTAATGGCAATCCATTCCATGGGCAAATGACTCGAAGGGTGAAAAAATATTTCCGTTTGATATGAATAAATGACTTCCTTTCTAGCTGCAGAGGATGGCCCCTGATATTATATACACATGTTTTAAAGTCCAAACCCAATTCACATGTAACCCCTCACCCCTGCCTTTTTGTCAAAATGACAGGTGGCATGCTGTTGAAGCTGACAGCGGTACCTGGTGGGGACCTGGGTTCGGGGAGGATGAGGTTACTCAGCACAGGGGGACCTAGGTTTGGCTACTCTGCACAGGGGCACCCAAGTAAATCCGAACACAGTAAGCAATAATTGTAATGTCCAGAACCAGGAATGGGATTCTTCAGTGTGGCTTTTATTCACAAACTAGCTGAACAAAACAAAGCACAGACGGACCCCCATGGGGCTACATTTCCTGGTAATGCAGATTAGAGACTACAACGCGGTCCACTGGAAGAATGAACCAGTTATACTGTTTTCAGGCTCTGGACCCACCAGGCACACAGCCCGGACTTGCACACGCTTTGGGTACACAGCCTGACTGGCCCGGCTCCCCCCCCGGCCACTTGATTCACGGTCCATTAGAAGAATGAACCAATTATCCTGTCGTGGCTCCCCACACCACTTAGAGTCTGCAACTCCTAGATAGATTTCTTCCTTACTTCTTATGACTTCCCATCTCACAAAGAGAATTCTTCTTTACACTTGTTGTGGCTCCCCACACCACTTAGAGTCTGCAACTCCTAGAGAGATTTTCCCTTTTGCAACCCCACGTCTGGGTACTTCCCCCATCACTGGCCAAGTGCATGAGGCAAAGTAGCAACCACAGCAGAAATCCGTAGAGGTGGACCTGGTTACTAAAGATGGGGGGTTTGCCCACCTCCAGCTCCCACAGCCCATACCCGGCCATTTCCCTGGGGAAAACTGAACCATTTCTGAATGTAGATTGAATGGTAGATGATCTGGCGTATCTCCTCTACATATTACTTGAAATCACACAGCACTCTAGCATTTGACACTACTCCAATTGTTTGGCCTAGTCCTATAGGCTTCCCAAAATGTAGCTCAATTCCTAGATTCCCACACATGTACCAGGGTGAAAAAAACATTTTGCCCTCTCATGTTAAAGCAAACACTCACCCTTTAGTTGCAGGTGCCCCACAGGCGAATCACAAATCTTCCAACTGTCAAAATAATTGCTGAACTGAACAGGCAGCTTTTCTTCCTCTTGGCAGAATTAAGGGGATTGCCCCAGGAATCTGCATGGGGATCTTTTACTACCCCCCCCGGAGGGCGGGGCACTGAGACCCGAACAGCGGTCTCCACCACTCGAGCACACCTTCACTTACTGAACACAAAACTGAAACTGAACTCTTTCTTACTGAAGGCAAACTGGAAACTCTGACTACTACCTTTGAAAACTCCCAACGTTCTATCTAACTCCCTCTGCTGCAGATTCCAATATGGCTTATGCAGCTGCGAAAGTTCTATTGGTGATGTCATCCCTCAGTCTCAGCTGAGACTGAGAACAGAGTGAGACAGTGTGAAACCCATTTAACTGGAGTTTCACAAGCTGCCTTCCCTGCCTACCACTAGGTCTTACTGGGATTCTAGTAATCCTGGGTAACAAAGGGGTTACACACACATGAGATGTGGATCATGAATAATATCATACAGAAACATTAAATCACCCCTAAGATGGTGGGTGGAGAGGGGCATAAGTTTTAAAGTATCCAATCTGCTGTCATAAGACACATTTTCAAGCCCAGCTATTTTCTTTGTAAATTTTCTTTGAACTTTTTCTAACAGGTGTCCTTCTGTTTTTTTATAAGGACACCAAAGCTAGGAAGCATATTCCAGGTGAGGTCGAGCATATGCACTATACAATGGCACCAGCACCTCACAATTCCTGGACTTAATGTTTCTCAAAATGGACCATATTACTTTGTCGGTTTTATTAGTGGTGCCATTCACATGCTGGCTATGTGACAGACCATCAGAAATTATAACACCCAAATCCCTTTCATTAGTTGTTGTTTCCAGTAAAGCTCCAGCCAGAGAATATTTAAACTGCAAGTTTTGGCTCCCAAATGCATCACTTTACATTTGGAAACATTCAGGGTCATACCCCATTCATTTACCCATGAGGAAATATGATCTAAATAATTCTGGATGGTTTCAGCTTGTGCAACTGACTCACAAGGTCCACCAACCTTAACATCATCAGCATATTTAGTAGTAAGGGACAAACAGTCTATTGTTAAATCAGCTATGAATGCCTGAAAAAGGCAAGGGCCCAAGACAATGCCCTGAGGCACCCCACTAGTCACATTGCCTCTTACTGAGTTAGATCCACTGATGATGACCTATTGGGATCGATCTTGCAACCAGTTTTTTATCCATTTAATAAGAAAGTTGTTAATATTAAGTTTGCTAAGTTTGCTGATTAAGGTCGAATGAGGCATAATATCAAAGGCCTTATTGAAATCAATGAAAATAATGTCACAAGGTAAATGCCTATCTAGAAGTAGACTGATATGTTCATAAAAACAAATCAAATTTGTTACACAACTTCTACCACTCCTAAAACCATGTTGTTCTGGGTCATGAAGATTCAACATAGGTGAGATCATGTCTTTGATAAGACTCTCCGAAAGTTTAAATACTGATGAGGTCGGACTTATGGGCCATTAATTTTCTCAATTATTTTTCGGACCCTTCTTATAAATTGGAATCACATTAGCTTCCTTCCAATCCTGCAGTACATAGTTTTCAGCAATAAAACATTCAAACATTATTTTTAAGCGTACTATAATGGAGCCTGTTAATAAAAATAATAAATGTCCTGCTATAGTGTCTGGAGCTGGGCTATATTTGCCTTTAAAGGACAACAGCTTTTCTTTAATACTATCTTCAGAAAATCAAACTAATGGGTCATTACTAGTATCTAAAATAGGAGTGGATAAATCTGAAAACTTATTTGTGAAAACTTTACAAAAGCCTTTGTTAAATAAATCGGCCACACTTCGTGGGTCATAAATAAGTTCACTATTGTCCAACAATGAGCCAACTTGACACGTTGGTTTCTTCAATGAATTGATATATGAGAAAAAATATTTGAAGTTACAGTTCTTTGCAGTAGTTGCCACGTTGTACTCCCACCTCGTTTTAAACCTTTTAATCATCTTTTCACATTTTTTGGGGGTCTGTAAATAAGAATCCCAATTAAGCGTAGATTTGTTTCTTAGATAAGTATTATACTTTTTTCTTTTGAGAAACATTGCATAAATTTAATAAGCCACAAGTCTGTCTGACATATCTGTGATATCTTTTTGAGTGCTCTGTGAATTATGACATCACGAGTGGCGAAGCCACGAGTGATGGCATACTTCACAGAGCATGAGAAAAGCTATCTCAGATATGTCAGACAGACTTGTGTCATATTCAATTTATGCAATGTTTTATGTCTGTTGTACTTAAGCATGTTTATTGGTGTTCTTTATGTTGTATTTATTCTTCTCTATTTGGGGAATGCTGTACTGTATTGCTTTTCTGTGGAGTGAGCTGATTCTTTTTGTGTGGACTCATGGGTTTTGTATTTTGCCCATTGAATTGTATTAATGCTTTCTCATTGGCAACTGTACCGTGGGAAAATTAATACTATTCAATAGTTTGGCCATGACTCACTTAGGTGTGTGCTGTGATTTGGTAGTCTGATTGGGCTTCTGATTGGTTGGTTGTGCTGTCTGTTTGTTGCTGTTCATTTCTCATTGGCTTATTCATGATAGGTCATCTATAAATTTGCAGTTTGCGCAGTTACTGCAATCGCTGACTGTAGGGTCTCATGGAGTGTGGCTGCGCATGCCTGGTGTTATTGGTGTACAACATGTATTTTCACTGTTTGGGTTGTGCGGTCCTTGGCGTGGGCTCCGTGGATGGGACATGGAGGAGTGGCATCTTCATTCAAAGGCTGGACTTATTTGCTGCATCAGGACTACTCTTGGATTATTCTTCGGATGGAGTCTTTTTTGTGGATTTTGTAGTGCTGGATCAGGACTGTTCTTGGATTTTTTTTTTACTTTTTGGTTAAGTCTCAGTGGATTTTGGGACACTTTTTATTTTATTTTTTGGAAGCTGTGCCTTATTTTGCCATCTGGAGTGTGTGGTTTTATTTTGGGTGGTTTTGTACTTTATGAGGGTCACATTTGGGATTTGTTGCTTTCAAGAATTAAAAGGACTTTGTTAACAAAAACAATCTTTATTTTTGGATTATTCGTACTTGGAACATTTGAAGGAATCTATTTCTGTCAGGCAAGGTAAGAGGCAAACAAGAAAACAGTGTGGTTAGGGAAGGTTGTTAGCAAAGAAAGCTTTTTAACTTGGGTTAGTGGTCAGTTGTACAGTTACTGGTGAACAAGTATTGCTTTTGTTTTGCAGAAATCAATAGTTTGCACTGCTTTTTTATTAGAACTATGCTGGTATTAGTTTATTATTATATTGTTTAATCCATCCACTTTATCATTTCATCTGCAAAAAAAAACAACCTGCTTGAGCATTCAAAATTATTCAAGAATACGGTAATGTTCAAAAAGTCTGTTTTTTCCTTGCTTGGCTTTACTGTACATTATTTCAAGGGTAGTTTTCTTTTTAATTTTTTTCCTTTGGGCTTTCTTGTGACTGATGTTTAAATTCTGTCTTCATACTGCTGGTTCATGCTGTGCTAACCTGTGGAGGAAAAAAAGAGATGGATTAAGAATTTGTTATGTTTGCTTGCACGCATGTGCAAGAAACATAGTGCCATCATCCAAGATATTGGATGCAGTGGCATACAGTTGAAAGGGAGAGCTCCGCTTCAGTGAGCAGAGCTCCCTCCCACGCATGCAGGCATACAAGTACTGCATTTTGCGTGCTCATGCTCGTGCGCGTTCCTCCCTGATGCTCACACTGTATGGCTGACGGGGTGCCCAATCCCCATCAGCTCCAGGCCCCCCCCAAAAAAAGCTTCCAGGTGTCATGCTGGGAGCCCACCCCAGCGTGACAAACAATGTAATGGCTGACGGGGGTGCCAAATCCCCCATCAGCTCCATGTCTCCAGGCCCCCCAAAACATTTCCAGGTGCCACGCTGGGAGCCCACCCCAGTGTGGCAGAAACTGTAATGGCTGACAGTGGTGCCCAATCCCCCGTTGGCTCCAGCCCCCCCAAGCAGCCTTCCTCATGCCATGCTGGGAGCCCACCCCAGTGTGGCAAATGTCCTGCATCATTCTCCTTTAAAAAAAAAGTCCCTGAAAGAAAAAAAAATGGTCCCTCGCGGTCTGTTGGCCCCCTTCCCCACCTGCACCCATCCACTGTGCACCCTGCCTCCCCACACCCCCCTCACCCCATACTTAGCTCCGGACTCTGGCGCGACAATCTTCGGTGGACCAGGAACATGTCTGCACTCTTCAAAGCCAACCACAAACTGAGGAAATTCCGGTAAGCTGTATAATATAATAGATAGGGTTTTTTCAACTTTGATGCATATCTCAGCAATTTTTTGGAATTTTTGGACCAAATTTTCAACATGGGGGTTTTTGGGACCCCTCCTCATGAATTCTGTCACTGTCATGGTGTTAATAGGGCCTGAAGGGTGATTTTGCAGTCACTGTGTGGAGTCACCTTTTGGGACTGATTAACAGAATGACATTGCCAGTGTTCATGAGGTGGTCTCTCAAAAAGCCTATGTTGAAAATTTGGTGAAAAAATTCCTAAAAATGACTGTTTTACGAGCGTGCGTTGCTCAGTTTCTACGCACGCTTGTAAGTTCTCAAATTTTTAATATTCGCACTCTGGATTTTCAACATTACCATTTCATCACATCTCCTTATGAGCAGTACAGCTGACATCTCGCCCAAAATGTGCTTCCGTGCATGTAGATCACAATGGCGCAGTTAATGTGCACAATCAATGTTAGGGACAAATTAAGAAAATCAGAGAGACATTGGTCATGAGCAGAGGTGTTAAAATAGCTATGTTGAAAATTTGGTGAAAAAATTCCCAAAAATGACTGTTTTAGGAGCGCACATTGCGCAGTTCCTATGCACGCTGGCAAGTTTGCGAATTTGTAATATTTGCACACCAGATTTTCAACATTGCTATTTTAACACACTTCCTTATGAGTAGTACAGCTGCCATTTTTCACATCTCTCCCAAAATGTGTTTCCGCACATGTAGCGCACAATGGTGCAGTCGGTGTGCGAAAACAATGTTTGGGACAGATTAAGAAAATCACAGTGAAACTGGTCATGAGCAGAGGTCTTAAAATGGCTATGCTGAAAATTTGGTGACAAAACTCCATAAAATGACTGTGTTATGAGTGAGGATTGCGCAGTTTCCACGCACCCTCGTAAGTTCGTGAATTTGTAATATTTTCAGTCCAGATTTTCACCAGTGGCATTTTTCCACACTTCCTTATGAACAGTACAGCTGTCATTTTTCACAACATGGCCAACATGTTTTGTTCAGGACAGATAAAGAAAATCACAGTGACACTGTTCATGATTGGAGGTCCCAAAATTCCTGTGTTAACAATCTGCTGTAAAAAATCCCCAAACTAGTTACATTACGGGTGTGCTTTGCACAGTTTCTATGCACGCTCGTGACTTCACCAGTTTTTTTAATATTTTCACAGCAGATTTTCAACATTGCCATTTTTTACACCTCCCCATGAACAGTACTGCTGCAATTTTTCACATCCTGTTCAGAATGTGTTTCTGCACCTGTGGTGCCAAATGCCGTAGTCACTGTGCAAAAGCAGCTTTCAGCTAACAAACTGATATTGCCACTGTTCAAGAGGTAGGGGCCACAAAAAACCATGTTGAAAATTTGGAGTGAAAATACCAACGAATGCCTAAGACGTTAGGGTTTCCCACCATAACGCCCCACCCTGTACAGAATGACCGGCATCAGGGCTGAGACTTGGGACTGTTGCCTGCAATGCTCATACCATTCCACCCTCACCCACACCCTGCAGCCAGTGAGAGGCATTGAGATGTGCCTTGGACTCTTTGGCCCCAAAGTTCACCCCATTCTCCTATACCGCACCCATCTCACCGTATTGCCTGATGGAATGGGGTGCGCATAAGGGCCAAAGACCCCAAGGCACACCGTGACACTTGTCGGTGTCTGCAGGGTAGGGTGTGGTGAAATGGCATGGCCGTAATGCCTGACAACCCAAAGGCACAACCCAATGCCTGGCACTATCTGCAGGGTGGTAACGGGCTTGGCTTCAGTTCAGTACTTCACTGCCATTCCTATTATGCAGCTCTGTAACTCCTACACTACCAATGCCAATGCCAGCAAGCAAACATTTGGCATTGACAAATGCTTGTTTTTAACATGTCTTGTGGCAGAGGGTCGGGAGCTGGTATATGCATATAATTTTATGTTTTCTTTTTTTATGGGGGTTGGGGGTTTCTTTAGCTTGGTGCTTCAATCTGTGTCACTGCTGGAATCTTCTGTATCACAGATTATTTTCTTTGGAGTCTTTAGTTTATCTGTGGGGCAAAGGTGAGTTTGTGAGTTGCATTACAAGTATAGGAATTAGTTTGCTATCTTTCTTGGGGGGGGGCTGCTGGCACTTACCATGATTTATTTGTATGGTGATATCCTTTGCATTGAAAACCGGATTCGTGAAGTAGGTCTCTAGGCTGTTTTGGGGCCTGCTGGAGTACTTGTTTGAGGACCTCTAGGCTGTTTTGGAGCCTGCTGGAGTATTTGTTTGAGGACCTCTAGGCTGTTTTGGAGCCTGCTGGAGTACTTGTTTGGGGATCTCTAGGCTGTTTTGGGGCCCACTGGAGTACTTGTTTGAGGATCTCTAGGCTGTTTTGGGGCCCACTGGAGTACTTGTTTGAGGATCTCTAGACTGTTTTGGGGCCTGCTGGAATACTTGTTTGAGGATGTCATGTTGCTGGTGCTGGCCCAGTAAGATGTCCCTGCTTGGTCAACTTTGTTGTACAGAAACAAGACTGAGCAACAGGACACTCTGCTATGGTGCTATCAGCAAATAGGGCAGCTACTTGGCAAAGTCCAAAGCACCCATAGTACCGAACAAATCACACAGACCAGATGAAAATCTGATAAGGTCACATTTATAAAGTGCTGGAAGTGCAATAACTGGCAAAGTGGCTAGTTACAAAGAAATAAGACTGACATTTCCCCCAGTGTGCTGCTAGGCTTCTTCAGAGTAATTATAACAGAGATTAGGGTGCTACATTTATACAAATTCAAAAAGTCATGTGCTGATAAAAGACCAATCAGGAAATACTGGTTGGTCAATACACCCAACCCACTTGTTTAAAGTGCTACAAACATTGAGTGTGAGTTTACTTAGCATAAAACTTGGAGCAGACATTTAATTTTTCCACAACTTTGCTCATATAATACAAAAATCATTTACTAGCATCCTGCCTTTAAAAAGCACTAAATGAACCATATTATCATTTGTGTATTTAAATACCGAGCAACTGTTGCACATCTTTTTTCTTTTGGGCTTTTGTGGCCAACGATATTATCACATGGCTACTATAGTATACATATACTGTCTGCTTCAGACACCAACATTCTCATTATTCACTGCAGACAGAACCAACCCCTCACTGGCTCTATGGGACTGTGTATTAGTATTGCACTATACAATCCTTATAAAAAATTCTTTCCAAAATGCACTCTAACAAGGTCTGCCCTGCCTTCTCTAACACCTGTACTTTTTTAAAAAGGTGGACAAATCAATGCTGTCATTAAGGCCCTTGTTTCGACATGCCCCCAATTCAAAAATCCAATAGCTTTCCCTTTGCCCTATGTGTTTATTAAGATTTCCCCCCCGCTCCCTACCCTAACTTGTTCAATTCCTATAAAGTGAATTTTATGCTGTTTTGTTCTGCTGGAGTACTTGTTTTGAGGATCTATAGGTTGTTTTGGGGCCTGCTGTAATACCTGTTTGAGGCTCTCTAGGCTGTTTTGGGGCCCGCTGGAGTACTTGTTTGAGGATCTCTAGGCTGTTTTGGGGCCCGCTGGAGTACTTGTTTGAGGATCTCTAGGCTGTTTTGGGGCCTGCTGGAGTACTTGTTTGAGGATCTCTAGGCTGTTTTGGGGCCTGCTGGAGTACTTGTTTGAGGATCTCTAGGCTGTTTTGGGGCCTGCTGGAGTACTTGTTTGAGGCTCTCTAGGCTGTTTTGGGGCCCGCTGGAGTACTTGTTTGAGGATCTCTAGGCTGTTTTGGGGCCCGCTGGAGTACTTGCTTGAGTATCTCTAGGCTGTTTTGGGGCCCACTGGAGTACTTGCTTGAGGATCTCTAGGCTGTTTTGGGGCCCACTGGAGTACTTGCTTGAGTATCTCTAGGCTGTTTTGGGGCATGCTGGAGTACTTGTTTGAGGATCTCTAGGTTGTTTTGGGGCCTGCTGGAATACTTGTTTGAGGCTCTCTAGGCTGTTTTGGGGCCCGCTGGAGTACTTGTTTGAGGATCTCTAGACTGTTTTGGGCCCGCTGGAGTACTTGTTTGAGGATCTCTAGGCTGTTTTGGGGCCTGCTGGAGTACTTGTTTGAGGATCTCTAGGCTGTTTTGGGGTCCGCTGGAGCACTTGTTTGAGGATCTCTAGACTGTTTGGGGGCCCGCTGGAGCACTTGTTTGAGGATCTCTAGGCTGTTTTGGGGCCTGCTGGAGTACTTGTTTGAGGATCTCTAGGCTGTTTTGGGGTCCGCTGGAGCACTTGTTTGAGGATCTCTAGGCTGTTTTGGGGCCCGCTGGAGTACTTGTTTGAGGATCTCTAGGCTGTTTTGGGGCCCGCTGGAGTACTTGTTTGAGGATCTCTAGGCTGTTTTGGGGCCCGCTGGAGTACTTGTTTGAGGATCTCTAGGCTGTTTTGGGGCCCGCTGGAGTACTTGTTTGAGGATCTCTAGGTTGTTTTGGGGCCTGCTGGAGTACTTGTTTGAGGATCTCTAGGCTGTTTTGGGGCTTGCTGGAGTACTTGTTTGAAAATCTCTAGGCTGTTTTGGGGCCTGCTGGAGTACTTGTTTGAGGATGTCATGTTGCTGGTGGTGGCCTGGTCAGATGTCCCTACTTGGTCAACTTTGTTGTGCAGTATTGTGGAAATTTCCTTCTGTTGCTCATTTAGTCTGCAGTAGTCATTGTTGCTGACTATGCTCTTGTGCCCAGTAACTTGCATTATTTCAGCTGGGGGGACTCCTGCATCATTCAGTTTTTGCACTAGATGTTTGCATGTTGAATGGTTTGCAAGACGTCTTTCAGTTGTTATTTGGCTGTCTGTCAGCATTTTTTAATTACTGTACCAATTTTGTTGATGCCCAGGGGCTGATTCTTAAACCAGGAGGCAGATGTTTTGTACAGATTTTGGTTGGCATTGATAGACAGAAGAAATGGGGCTTCTTCATGTAGACAGGTTGCTGGTCTCTGGCCTTTGTATAGTTTGTAGTTTGCGACTGGACATTCTATTGCATTTGCTGGGTTGCTTTATGCTCGTGGTTTGATCCGGTGGATGTCTTTGGGGTTTTGCCCAGTTCTTGTTTTTGTCCACCTTTCTTGACTGTACCCCAGGTATTCTAGGTTGTTTGCGTCTTTCTTAAGTGTGACATCTCCCCACATCAGTCGCTGTTTTTTTTTTTTTTTGGTGGTGTTTTTTTTTACTGGCATTTATGTATGCCTCAATGTCTATTGTTGTTAGGTCACTACAACTGCTTACTGTAGGGTGCTGTGGTTGCTCACTGTTTTTGCTGTTGTTTCCACGGTTTGTTCTTCCAGCAGTGGGTCATCATGTGTAAAGGCTGTCATTAGGTCTTCATATTCCATGTCAAAGCTAATATCTGCTTGACTCATTTGTTTTCTCAACTCGACTTTATTGGGAATGCTTTTTATTGACTGCTCCTTCTGTACTTGTCGACAGTTGGCATCTAACTGGAAACCTATTGAGTGTTGCTGACCATTCGTGAAGGGAGTGCTCATGCTGCTGTGCTTTTGTTAATGATGGGAACACTGAGGACAGGTGTAGTTGTGACTGGTGGAGTCAGGGCTCGTGTAGCACTTGTGTGACCAATGGGAAACCATTTGCAAGCTGTGCCGATGTGCACTTTCTGACTGTTTTGGAGCTACTGGGTAGATATTATGACATACAGTGAAGTTAAATTCAATATTCTCACTGTACGTCTGACCACCAACAAATATTGTTGTTTTTTTGCCAATTTTTATCCTCACCCCATTGCATAAATATATATATATATATATATATATATTTTGTATATACAATGAGGGTGAGACATATTCCAGTGAGATAAAACAAGTTATTTTCACTGCAGTGAAATAAATCCTAATGACGTCAGCAGAGTTAAAATAAATGGCGTTTATTACACCCACGCAAACCCACGCTAAACCCGTGCTAACCCATGCAAGCCGTGCAAAATGTGCAAAAGCTGCACAAAGCCACGCAAAGCTGCGCAAATGGTAACTTTTGCAACAATAGGGCCCCCCATTGTATAAATAGGATACGTGATGTGCACTTGTGTGACATTTAAAATATTTTCACTCCTGTACAGTGACCCCTGGATACTCACTCATGGCTTTGCCACTCATGAATCCAGAGGTCACTCTAGAGGAGTGAACATATTTTCCATATGACACTTGTATCCATCACGTATCCTATATATATATATATATATATATATATATATATATAGATATAGATATAGATATAGATATATCTTCCCTGGTGTCCAGTGGTACCCCACACCCTCTGATGGTTGTCCCTGTAATATTTCTTTCCATGGTGTCCAGTGGCACACCCCAACCTCCAATTTCCCTCCACATAATTAATTTATGTATCCCTGGTGTCTAATGGTGCCCCCACTCTCCTATGCCCAATCTAGTAACACTGAACTTTATCTCTGGTGTCTAGTGGCACCCTCTACACCACCCACCTTCCAATGGCCATCCCCCTTGGTAGTTATGCTTGCCTTGGTGTCTAGTGGCACCCCCTGCCCACCGATGTCCCTTGGAGCTTGAAAAGAACATCTCTGAAGAACACTGCTGAACATCTCATTTAAATCAGCGATGACATGCATAAGGCTGAAACTAATCTAGATAGTGGTGGAATGTAGACTAGCAATTTTTGCACCGACTACGGAGCCACCTAACTGCACGTTCTAATTGTTGTGATACACACAAACACTGATATGCATATATATTCCAGTATAACATGGCAGTGCACTGTCTACACACACAGAGCATTTCCAGACAACATTTTTGTACAGAGGCCCTACACTCTGGAATTCCATCCCAATCCACCTCAGACCAGTAGATAATTTCATTAGTTTGCATAACATCAAAAAATGGCACTTAGAGCTGTGAGAAAAATCATTGCCTTATTTACCATCAGACACAAGATGATACTGTTATTAAGCTAGTCGATTAAATTAGGGATACATGATGGGTGACTGTGTACTATGTGAAATATTAGCATGAGTGCAGTGTAAGCAGTGATATCACACTATCAGTGTGAGAGGAAAAAATGCTTCATGTTTTCTTTTCAGACAGAGAAAAAATAGTGCAGTGTAGGGACACACCAGATTTGCTCTAGTGGAGTGATTGCAATGCAACTGCAATTTTATGAAGTCCCTTCAGAATCTGATGAGCTCCATTCTTCTACTGTGATAGCAAAACATCTGCAAAGCTCCACCCTGCAGCTGTACAAAGAAGGAGGTATAAGGATTTGCCTTGATTTTAGGAAACTTAATCAAGTTTCCAAATTTAACAGTTATCCTATGCCCAGAATAAATGATTTGGTGGAAAGATTGGAAAGTGCCAAGTACATCAGTACCCTCAATCCCACCAATTGTTACTGGCACAGACCATTAGCTAACGAATCTAGAGAAAAAACTGCATGTGCAACTTCTATTGGATCTATCAGTTCACTACTATGCCATTTGTTTTATCTGGCACACCCGCCTCATTCCAGCAGTACGTGGATGTAATTCTAGCCCCTCACACTGGTTATTGTGCTGCTTACCTGAATTGTCATGGTAAACAGTCCAGACTGGAAAAGGCAGCCGGAACACTTATGAGCAGTTATCCAAACCATCAAAAATGCAGGTCTGACCATTAATCCTACCAAGTGTGCACTGGGCATGCAGGTGTAGGCCCCCTCTCTTCGGAGGGGCTTATGCTTTCACTAGGGAACCCCTTCCACCTCCTACCCCCCAGAACTTAGGGATTTATTAGTGCTCTGTGGTTAATCCCTGCTGGATGCCTAAAGGTGGCAGCAGAGGGCAGGTTAGGAAGGATAAATAAGGAGAGGAAACAGGAAGTTCTGGATCTTTTCTAGCCTGAGCAGTTGGCCTAGGCCAGAGAGGCAGCTGGAAGAGCAAGAGAGGCAGGCAAGGAGGGGTCTCGTTGGTCCAGGCTGGGCCTGTGGGGGGACCACCCCCACAAAAGTCAGTAGATAGGGATGGCTTCTACAGCAACGTGACATTGAGGAGCAGGGAAGGAAGCTCCACAGGGAGGATGGCTAGCCAGTGAATCTGTGTCATTGGGATGGGGGAGGCCTAATGGTAGGGGAACGGCATAGTAGGCAGGATCCCCATGTAGATCCCATGCAGGAATTACTTTGAGCAGTCAGGGCTGTTGGGGCTGTGGGGACTGTGGCAGGGTTCCCACAGAGGAGGGGCCAGTGGCAGAGGTCATCTCCTGTACCTGAAGTGGCAGGGCAGCCCAGGCATGTAGGGAGCCTCAAGTATCCTTCACCCACAAAAAAGGAGGCCTGCGTGGAGGAGGAGGTCCTGGGGCACCAGCATTTCTGGGTCAGGCAGGTCGCAGATCTTAGGCAGTGTTGGGTAAGTTACTTTTTCTATTACTTTTAGAAACTTGTCGGCTGGCCCGGTGGCACTGAGGGTTGAGGCGATGGACGCCACACCTCGCACCACATAAGCGACCAGGGTTTGGGAATGGACTCCGGCCGCCGGGGGCTGGCAGGGGAGAGGTTGGATTGAGCGTCCCAGGACTGCTCTCCTTCCTCTGGGGTGGGCTTGTGGGTTTGCGTTGTGCTTGGGTGGCCCCTAGTGAAGCACAAGGCGCGGTGCCAGCAGGGGGAGGAGTTCTGCAATACACTTGCGTATACGCAGCGTGTCATTGCACTGCTGGCTTCAGGACAAAAAAAAAAAAACTAAGGTGGAAAATAGGGCTGGGCACGACCAAGCAGCTTGATGATGGCTGCTGGCGGCACCACGCCGACCTGGAGGCCTGTCGTGGAATTGCGTCGGGGTCTGGTGGCGGCCCGGCCGTGCTGAGACCCTCGTGTACGAGTGAGCCTGCTGTCCTCCGGGTCGGTGGGGCTGGTGGCTGGATGCCCCGCCGGTGTGCTGCAGGCGCAGAAGTGAAGGAATAAAAAAACTTTGGAAACTTGTTCCAGAAAGCTCTGTGCAGTCACTAGCAGAGGATGAAGAAGTACTGGAAAAAGTAATACACCTTACACAGTTACAATTATTTTGTCTTTTATACAAAAAGAAATACGTAACTGTAACTGATTACATTATTTGAAAGTAACTAGTAACTAATCTATTACTTTCAAAAAATGTAATCTGTTATAGTTATTTATTATTTTTGTATTGTTTTTGTATGAAAAGAAATAAGTAACTATAATTGTAAGGTGTATTACTTTTTCTAGTACTTCTCCATCCTTGCTAGTGACTGCACAGAGCTTCCTGGAACAAGTTTCCAAACATAATAGAAAGTAATAGAAAAAGTAGCTTACACAACACTGGTCTTAGGACAGGCCTTGGAGGGCAGCTCCTGGCTAGAGCATAGTTCAAGCTCAGGATGTGTTGGCAGGGATGTTGACAGGAGGCTGGGGCCCAATCTTAAGTGGTCAACTGGAACACCATAGAGAGAAAAGGCACCATGGGGCTGAGGAGGAATGTGGGCTGTTTGGAGGGCCTGAGTGGTGGCAGAGCTCAGGGTCCTCTCATGGCAGGCAGCCTGGGAGGTGCAGTTTGGGTATTGGAGCTGGGCCAGGTTTAAGGGTCTCAGCAGCAGTGAGAGTGAGACAATGAATGTGGCCACAGTAATGAAGCTGGTGTGGGAGTCATTTGGTACACCGGTGAGTTTCAGGCTCAAAGTGAAAGGAAAAGATAAAGGTTACAGGGCTTGGGTCGGAAAGGACAAATCCTGGTACCCCTTGAGATTTGGGCCAAGGTCCAGGGGCCAGGTGGGGGGAGCAGCACACATCTCCGTGCCGGAGATAGGGCCGCCAACCACAGCCAGACAGGGACACGAGGAAAGGGTAACACAGAAAAGGAAAAAAGAGTTTGGCTTACCAGTGCCAGTGAGCCAGGAGCCTGGTAATTCTGCAGGTGAAGGATCCACTTTGGTAAACCATCCAAGCATTCAGAAACAAAAGATACCTGCTTGTACTGCCTGTATGCTATCATGTCTGCTCGAGAGTTCCAGCATGGTGAACTGTAAAAAGTTTAAATGGCCCCATGGAGCTGCTTTATTTATTTGGAGAAGGATGGGACCCCATACCCCTGGAATCATTTGGGGTGCAGGTGACAAAATAAAGAGCTGTTTGGGAAGAAACTTGGCAGTGATTTTCCTTTATTTAAGTTAAAGAGGGGATAAATGAAATACAAAGCCCCTTGTGTTTATTTTGTGTCATACAGTAAGTTGTACTTCCAGAGGGTGACCATTAGCCTGCATCAGAATCGTGGGGCTCGGGAGCTCAAGGGGAGCAGAAGGCTGCAGACTGCTTGGACGTCCTATGTCTGGTTGTCAGAGTTTGGGGCTGAAATAGTTCGTAGAGGTAGAGATTGAGAGTGCACGGTGTGATGAATCCATGAAGAGGTAGGGCAAATGCTTTCCGACATTTACATTGTGGTAATCCTTTCTATTTTCCCCGGTACATCTGCAATGAAGTTTATGCCCCAGATGGAGGGGGAAGGGGAGGCTACATGTGGGGGCTTGTCTGGGATGTTCCCTGTACCCCCAAACCCCACTGGACCCCAAGTCCTAGGGTCCAAAGTGCTGGCAGGCTTCCTGGCCTAAGTAGGCCCTGTTGTACAGTAAAAATGGGTTTTGGGACAGGCCTCAGGAAGAAATAGGCCTCAGCATGTCTTTTATGGTGCGCGCTCATGACCAGCTGGTCACGTGACTCTCCATCTGAATCCAGTTGGTGGATGGTGGAGAAGAAGCTACAGCAGCTGCAGAAGGAGTGCCATCTTTTGGAGAGCAGTTGGAGGGAGTGGTGCCGAGAGAGAAAGAGAGGGCAAGCAGACAGAAAATTGAGAGTGGCTATTACACACCCACACAGGAGCAGAAAACAAAACAAAGGATAGCTCTGCTGAAAGTAAGGAGAGTTCTTTTTCTTGTAGGCACTAGGAGGAGCAGTAGAGGGACTTGAGTGGGTAGCCCCATGGATTGGCACTGGATCCTGTCAGGCAAAGAAGAAGGTGGAGAGGAGGCATCCCCCCAAGAGGAACCACTTGCCACGGTTCGTGCATCATTGCTCTCCTGGCTGTGGAAGGCAGTGGGAAAAGGACAAGCTAACAAAGGATGCGTGTGGTGTGGGTATCGGGGGGAGGCGTCGCCAGGTTGTCTGTGTGCAGAACCTGCACAAGTATACCACCTGTTCCAGATTGGGGGCTCCCTCCCAGTACCACAGAGGGCTCCTATGTATTGTGGTCACCGGGTAGTGGGGATTCAGGAGCATTTGATAGCCTCTCCCTTGGAAAAGGCACTCATGTCCATGTGGCTCAAGCCAGGAGCATTTGCCCGGATGTCATAGTCGAAGCAGTGGAAGAAAAGGGTGCAGGAGGAAAACCTAGGCAAGGAGGTGATGAGGAGCACAGCCATCTGCCTAGCTCCCCGCTGCTGGCTACCAGCTATCCCAGTGTCAGAGGGAGGGGTAGGGGTCTTAGAATGCCAGCAGGAGATCCCCCAGGGCCCAGGGGGTCCCTGTCTCGGCCCCTGTCTGGCGGTAGCCCACTGGCTCTGTCCGCCAAGTCAGAGCCTGCATATGGAGCTGAGTCAAAGATTTTAAAGCCCAGCGGGTTTGGTTCCAGGTCTGTAGCTGCACCAACAGTGGCCAGGGAGGATGCTGAGGACCAGCAGGAACTGGAGGAGCTGGACAAGAATAAATTTATTGGCAAAAGGTTCCAGTTCCAGGATTACCAGATGTATAGAGCCATTCCCAGGCCTTTCCATTGACCGGTGAGCACCGTGGTGGACTGTACCCCACAGCTCCCGTTCCGGGTCAAAACCCTCTGGACCTGTATGGATGGGTTAAACCCCAGTGACCCATTGAACATCAACTATAGAAGGGGGACATGGTTGCCACTTGGGCAAGCCAGGACGACCAGTGTGAGAGTCCTGCCAGAATGAAGCCAGGCAGAGTTGGGCCCATAGGAGGCTGCATTTGGAGTATCCCCATATGAACTATCCATATGTGCCCAAGAGGATAAGGGACATTATTGAGGAGATGAGGGAGGAGTGGCTCTTCAAAGAACAAAAGAAATGTTTGAAGAACTGCCCTGAAGGTGGAGGTGCCCCATCTCAACATTTGATCCAGCAGGCTCGGACAATGTGCCGCACAGGGACTTGGTCTGGTTTGACACTATTCAAGAACTTCACTCTGGTACAGGACTTGTCTGGGACATAGACCAAATATTACATCCTAGACTGTGATTCTTTTGGGGATGTGACCACCAAACAACAACCAGAATATTATTTCCCACCGGGAAGAGGTCCTGCAACCTAGGCCTTCTGGAGAACAGACTTATGGACTGCGCCAGGACAGTTGCTCTGAGGAGCAGGATATGGTGACTGGATGTAGTTTTCTTATAAGAAAGGAAAATGGGACTTAAAATTATGTTTATTATTGAAAATTTTTTTTTTAAATCATGGACGATTACTGGTGTAAAAGCTGGTACAGTGTGGTGTGAGTGAGAGAGTGAGTCGGGGAATTGTACACAGAGTAATCTGTTTCTATTTGGTTGGAAGTATATTGGGGTTTTGATAAAATTTCATAACGATCTCGGTACTGTATTTGTAATCTTTGATGGTACAGTTAATCATTAAGAAAGCAATGATTATGATTGTCCAGTGATACAGAAATAGCGTAGCTCTTTCTAAAATTTTACAATTATCTCCTGGTGCAGGTAAGTTTTAGCTATTAGGGCAAATGTGGATTTAGAGAGGCAGGTTTAGGTGGTACTTGTGGCCAGATATGGTGTGTTTACTCTCAGATGGCTGGGGAGTTTGCATACCTGGTTTGATGTGAGGAGACCATCACTGGACCCTTGCCATCATTCCCAGGAGGAAATGATTTCTTGGGTGGGGGAAGAGTGTAAGCCCCCCCTCTCTTCGGAGGGGCTTATGCTCCCATTAGGGATCCCCTTTCACCTCCTACCCCCCCAGAGCTTAGGGATTTATTAGTGCTCTGGGGGTTAATCCCTGCTGGATGCCTAAAGATGGCAGCAGAGGGCAGGTTAGGAAGAATATATAAGGAAAGGAAACAGGAAGTTTTGGGTCTGTTCCATCCCAGGCAGTAGGCCTGTGCTGGAGGGGGCAGCTGGAAGAGCAGGTGAGGCAGGCAAGGAGAGGGCTCATTGAGCCCGTGGGGGATCCCCCCCAAAAGTCAGTAGATAGGGACAGCTTCTACAGTGACGTGGCATCGAGGAACAGGGAAGAGAGTTCCGCAGGGAGGATGGACAGCCAGTGAATCTGCGTCATCGAGATGGGGGAGGCCTAGTGATAGGGAAATGGCATAGTAGGCAGGAGCCCCATGTAGATTCTGTGCAGGAGTTGCTTTGGGTGGTCAGGGCTGTAGGGACTGTGGCAGGGTTCCCACAAAGGGGGGGGGGCCAGTGGCAGAGGTTCCCCTCCTGTACCCGGAGTGGCAGGGCAGCCCGGGCATGTAGGAAGCCTGGAGTGTCCTTCACTCACAAAAAAGGGGCCTCCGTGAAGGGGCAGGTCCTGGGGCGCCAGGATTTCAGGGCCAGGTGGGTTGCAGGTCTTAGGAGAGGCCTTGGAGGACATCTCCCGGCTGGAGCTTAGTTCAAGCCCAGGATGTGTTGGCAGGGATGTGGACAGGAGGCTGGGGGCCAATCCTAAGTGGTCAACTGGGAGCACCATTGAGAGAAAAGGTGCCATGGGGGCTGAGGAGGAATGTGGGCTGTTCAGAGTGCCTGAGTGGTGGTAGAGCTCAGGGTCCTCTCATGAAAGGGCAGCCCAGGAGGTGCAGTTTGTCCATCGGAGCTGGGCCAGGTTTAAGGGTCTCAGCACCAGTGGGAGTGAGAGTATGAACGTGGCCATAGTAATGGAGCCAATGTGGGGGTGATAATCCTATATTTTCCTCTGGTGCATCTGTGATGAAGTTTATGCCCCTTGACAGAGGGGGAAGGGAGATTACACAGAAAATTAGATATTTGGGTTATATTTTGGGAAACAGAGAAGTAATAGAGATTTCCAAAATAGAAGCAGTAGCTAACGGTCCTGTCCTTAAAGCAAAGAAACATGTCAGGTCATTTTTAGGGCTGGCTAGTTACTACCAAAGATTCACTCTCAACTTTGACCATTTAGCTACTCCCCCCACTGAACTCATGAAGAAACGGTGCTTGAATAATATGAAATGGACTTCAGAGTGTGATGAGGCTTTTTAGACCACCGAGGCTGCTTTATGAGTTAACAGACTGGCCAGCAGGAGACCAGTTGCAGGCATAATGTTCACTTTTGTTACATTTGTGTGAGAAAAAGGAGACCAGCCCCAGGCAGACTGTTTTATTTTATTGTACCTGGAAATTGGCAAACGTGTTGCATTTTAGGAAAAACAGGATGGGAAGTTAAACTGCCAGAGAAAGAGACATTATAAAGGGAACTTTCAGAGAGAGAGGTGGAGTTTTAGATTTGGAGGTGCACTCAGAAGAGTGGCTTTGGTTTGAACATCCTATATTGAAAAGCCATCCTGTACAAATCTTACTTTTTTCATTTCAGTTTTCTTGACAATAATAAAGTGCTACTTGCAAATTTGAAAACTTCTCCTGGACTGCCTGTGCTTCCTGACCTGTGCCTTGGTGGCAGACACTTGATGTCACTGAAAGGAGAACGATGCAAAGGAAACATCGGAAAGAACTCCTTCGGCCTGCCCATCAGCGCAGTGGTAGCACTGGCAACGAGGGTGCAGGAACGAGCCTGGATCAGTGGGGCCTGGCCAGGGAGGAGGAGGACTGAGTGTGCTGGGGAGGGAGGGCCACTGACTTCACTGCTATACTGCCACCTGGGTAATCACAGGTGGTAGTACGAGGGAATCCAGAGCTGTCTGGCGAGAGGCACTTGAGCTGGCATTATGCTTGCTAGCATGCGCGTACACCCATGCTGCCTGCATTCCAACCGAGGGATGGGCTTAACAAGTGCAAGCAGAATACCCCGGCAGAAGGCAGTATGGCTACCTGGCTTCCCTTAGGCTCTGCAGCGGTTACATGGCTCTCCTGCAGTCTGGATCAGGTCTAAGTGGTGTGATGGCCTAGCCCCACCACCCCCCCCATCATGATGGTATGTGACAAGTGGAGGATGGAGCTGGAAGGTAAGTCCATGAGAAACTGGGTGATGGAGCTGCGAGGTAAGTCCATGAGAAGCTGGGTGATGGAGCTGGGAGGTAAGTCCATGAGAAACTGGGTGATGGAGCTGGGAGGTAAGTCCATGAGAAACTGACTGACGGAGCTGGGGAAGGCCGACACAAAGGGGCCTAGCCAGAAAGGGGAGAATAAACAGAATATTAACAAAAAAACAAGAAGAAACTCCTTCACAGAATGAGTGGTGAACACTTGACTGCCAGAGCATGTGGTGTCAGTTGATCCTGCAATATCCTTCATGCTCTGACTAAACAAGTACTTTGAAGAAAACGAGGTGATAGTATTCCCACTGAACTAGTAGAAGGGAGGAACTCAATGCCGTAGTGTGGTCCACATTGCAGCCAGTTCAGAGGGGAGTGCTGCGAGCCTCTGACAGACTCTTCTTTATCTCTTCTACCCTGTTCAGGTCTTGTGCCTATGTGTCCGCCTTGTGTTGCTTCACCCTCTCCTTCCTGATGAATTCCATTCATTTGGCCCTGATCCTTTCCTTTGTGGCCCCAGGGTAACAGTGATCTGACTCCTGACCATCAAGAGTAGGACCAAGCATCCTCCTCCCCATGGAATCCCCAGTAACTACTGCCTTCCTCTGTTCCCCTTTGGGGTCCCCCTCCCCTACTTGGCTCTTCACTAGTGGATGGTGCCTCCTTTTCTGGTGTGCTAGTCCCCTCCACTTCTGTATGGGACTCTTGGGGACTTTCCTTCTAACAGAGGTAGATACGTAAGTGTTTGAAGTGCACACACCATTTTCTGTTGCTATCCCCACCCCCTCCCACTTCCTTCCCCCATTACCCTCCATCCACCTGTACTGGCCGGAATGGCCTTTTGTGGTAGCGGAGCCTGTAGTAGCCCTATCAGCCCACTGGCTTTAGCTTTCAAGTAGAGTATCTCAGCCCTTGCAGCCTCAAGTTCAGTCTTCAGGGCATCGAACCTCTTACAAACGAGACAGTGGGCATTTTATTCATTTATTAATTAGAAGAGTCAGATAATGCCATTGAGCACAAGTGCTCTTTTTCCAAGGTTCCATTTCAGAGTTATAAAGTTTTACAGGAAATGACACAATAGAATTACAGTAGATAGTACAATTAAGTAGGAGACAGGGCAAATGAGCACATTCCAGAGGGAAGCTTGTCAACAGACCGAGAAACATCAAGCTGTGTAAGAGCAAAGCTGACTGAACAAGAACAGGTTCCGGCAGCAGGCTGCCAGAAGGACAACGGAGCATAACAACGATGATTATGACTAGTTCAATGACAAACTGCACTTGCACTCAACTGCTAGGGTAGACCGCAGGGAGTTTCTGAACTGGGCAAACCTGGGGAGGTTCAGCATAGATTCCAGCAGTTTATTAAGCCAGCCTGCAGCCCAAATGGCAAAGTAACGCTTACTCAACTGAATTCTGCAGAAAGGTAGTTCAAAGGCAATCCTGGTCATGCTCTTTGTGCTATACTGATTAGACACTGGGTGGAAAGTTTTTCAATGCAGGAGGTGTTAGGCTCATCAGTGCTTTCTTGGCTAGCAGACAGGTTTGAAATTTTATACTACTGGGGAGGGGTAGCTAGCTGGTTAGTGAATAAAGTTTACAGCTCTGGGTGCACTTATCAGCCTCTAACACAAAGCAGCAAGCTTCAATGCATATCTCCTTGACCCTGTTTACTACAAAGTCACTGGCAGCTGCATAGATAGGTAGTCTGTAGTTCACTAGGAACAGGATGGAGCTGGACACAGACAGTTACCTTGCTTCAGAAGTGAGGCTATTTCTATTTCTGAATAGGGCACTCAGCCTTCCATTTACAGTGAACACCAGATTGTCTGTGCGAGGGAAGAAGAATAGAGCGTTGTCCGGCACTACCCAGAGATATCAGAATGTCTCTACTTGATCAAGTATTAGACCTTTGTTATTGAGTACGACAAGGGGGAATAGGAATACCTATTTCTTCATGTGCTTGCTGGTAAAAAGTATGTTTTTGTTTTTTTCGTGGGATTGTCGGTAAAAGCATATGTTTTGCTGTAGCTGAGGACTGGTTTATTGTTAGAGAACCATTTTTCTGAGGACTCAAAGTTTCCCTGAAGATTAGCAGTGAGGTTGCTCTGGTTAATTTTCTTAGTGTAGATGACAGCGTCCTCAGCATACAGACATGAGCTGATCAACAGGCATCAGTCAGTTGATTAATAAAAAGGTCGAAGAGGAGAGGACCCAGAATAGAGCCCTGTGGCACACCTATGTATACCCTTCAGCTGTCAGACAGGGAGCCACCAATTTTCACCCTCTGTGTGTACTCGAGATAGATAACTTTGGAATCAGGTCACTGAATCTCTAGGCAGACCTAGGCCAAAGACCATTTTATAAGCATAGACAATGACAGCAGAAAAAGATCAGAGGTCCATCCAGTCTGCCCAAGTTCCCATCCCTATAATCCCTGGAACGTACTATTCCTCCAGGGTACTAACGCCCTGTCCTCTCCCATTTCTCTTCCTTGATCCTGTTGCCCTGGGCAACCACTATTCTCTTCATTCTATCCCAGCCCTGCTTGAATCCCCTGACTATTTTCACACCCACCACCTTGGACAACAGACTGTTCCAAGGTGCCACCACCCTTTCTGTAAAGTAGTACTTCCTCACATCCCTTCTGAACTTCCCTCCTGCTAATTTCCATCAAGTCCACATGACCGTCAGCTGGTATTCAGGCTAAATAGTTGCTTGCAGTTCACTTTGTTAATTCCTTTAAGGAAATTGAAGGTCTATCAAATCTCCCCTCTCCCTTCTGGTTTCCAGTGAGTACATACTTAGTGCCTTGAGGCTCTCCTCATAGGACCTGCCCTGCTGGCCCTGAATCATTTTTGTTACTCTACGCTGCACTGTTTCCAACCTATCCTTATCCTTTCTGAGGTGAAGACTCCAGAACTGGGTGCAGTACCTCTAGGTGAGGCCTCACCAGGTATCTGTAGAGGGGAAGTATTACCTCTTTTCTTCTGCTATCAGCATTCCTCCCAATACATCCCGGCATTCTGTTAGCCTTGCTATAGACCTGGTTGCTCTGCCTCAGTTGCTCACATGAGCTGATGATAACTCCCAGATCCTGTTCCTCAGCTGTAGTGCTAAGTCTCTCCACTTCAATCCAGTAGTCTGTCTTGGGGTTCTTTTTTCCCCTAGGTGCATTACCTTGCACTTTTGGGTGTTGGATTTTAATTACCAGTCCTTTGACCACCCCCTCTAGCTTTTGTAGGTCTCTCTGTGTTTTCCTTATTTTCTTGTCACTATCCACCCTCCCACATAGTTTTGTCTCATTTATGAAGAGACACAACCTGCCCTGGGTTTCTTCTCCATTGTCACTGTTGAACATGGTGAAGAGGACCAGACCCAGGACAGATCCTTGTGGAACCCCACTCGTAACCTCCCTCTCTTCTTATTTAACTCCGTTGACCACCACCCTCTGCTGCCTCCCCTCTAACCAGTTACCTACCCAGTTCACAATGGGTTTAGTTGCACCTAGGCCTTTCATCTTCTTGAGCATTCATTTGTGAGGTACAGAGGCAAAAACCTTGCTGAAGTCAAAGTACAGCAGATCCACAGTGTGGCCCTTGTCTAATTCCTTTGTCACCTAGTCAAAGAAAACTATTAGGTTAGTCTGAGCAGACCTTCCTGCCACAAAACCGTGCAGTTTACTATCCTGGAGCCTGTTGCTTTCCAGGTAGTCTACTAGTTCCTCTTTGATCAGTGACTCCATCAGCTTCCCTACAATAGAGGTTAGACTGACAAGCCTATAGTTTCTTGGTTGCACCTTACTACCCCCTTTATGAAGGGGTACAATGTCTGCCATCTTCCAGTCTCTTGGAACTTCCCAGACGTAAGTGAGCTGTTGAACAGACCTATCAGTGGTTCAGCTAGCTCTGTTGCTAATTCCCTGAGTATCCTCAGATGTATTCCATCTGGTCCCGGGGCCTTATCTATTATCAAGGCAGTCAGCCCTTTCAGGACATTCTCACTAGTAGGCAATGGCTGTCTCATTTTTGGAACTCCCTTAGTGGCTGCTTTGATGCACCTCTCTGGCATGGACCCTCATCTTCCTTAGTGGAAACTGAGCAAAAGTAGTCATTCAGGACAGCAGTCTTTTGTCCATTCTCCTCTATCACACCCCCTCAACTAGCCTTATGATTCCCCCACCTTGTTTCACCAATATATCTGAAAAACTATTTTTCTCCATTCCATGGCCCCCTTAGTTGCCCCCATCTCTCCTCCACCCCACCTATGTCCCCCACCCGTACTAAATTTTCCCTGACCAGTTCCCTCAACCTATTGAAGTCTGCCCTTCTAAATTCCCTCAACGTGCTTTCATGTACAGGGCTCCTCTCTGGGTAAATAGTTTACCTCCTGAGGTTTTTTCTGTAAATAAAATAAGCCCACTTAAACTTAAGCTTTGGCAACACCTACTCTCTCTAAACAGCTGTGACTGCTTCTAGCACCGCTTCCCCTCACGCACCGTGTATCCTCCACTTTTTTCCCTCATGTGTCTTTCCCCTGACTTTATCTTTCCTCTACCCTCTCCCTGCCTCCCTACACTCCACTTTCCCTCTACAATTTCCCAGCTCTCCCCTACCCCCACTTTCTGCTCTACCTCCCACAGTTTCCCTCTACCCCCCTCCTCCCAGATACCTACATATAGGTTCCCCCATTCCCTCACCCCTCCTAGTTACCTACTTCCTCCTTCCTTACTGTGTGACAAGGTCCTATCGGACTGACTCTCCTCTTACCTGTGCCCTTTTGACCAGTCCTCTTCCTCACTGTGTTCTCCCCGACCATTGTTTCATGTTACATGTGGTGTCCTACCTAGCATTTTTTGTACAACCATGTATGATTTTGTCCCTGTAGTAGTCCTTATACTGTAACCTGCACTGTTTTCCTGTATTTTATTCTTGTTAAATTATCTTTTTGTAAACTTGCACTGTAATCACTTTGTTATTCTTCTGACGTGGAGCCTTTGTAAATGAGTCTCTGATTCAAAGGTTTGTAATTCCGATATTTCAAATAAATAAAAGTCAAGGCCTTCAGCCTCGGTTGTGGTTTGCAGGCCCCAAGGGCCAATTCAAGCCAAACAGAGTTGTGGTCAATGTTTCCCAGCGGCTCCCCTACTCCCACCGCTCCCACCATCTCTGAGTTGGTGAGCACCACATCAAGGACTGTGGTCTGCCTGGTGGGTTCCTTAACTAACTGCCCCAGTAGATAGTCTTTGAAGGCATCCAACAAGGCCTGGCTCTTGGTGCTCTTGTCCACCATGACATCCCAATCGATGCCTGGCAGGTTCAGTTCTCCTACAACCACTATGTTCCCCTTTGCTGCCCCTTTTTCAAATTTCATTTCATTTCATTTTTATTTAGACTGCTAAGCAATTTAGTAGTAATGCCACTTTTTCACAGCGACCAGTACATAGAAATACATTAAAGCATTACTTAAACATACACAATTGGAATCCAACAACAACACGTTATACAATCCAGATTTAAATGAAGACAATTGTACACCAGTCATAACAGACAGAGGTAAGTTGTTGCAAAGAGTAATCACTTTGCATTTAAAAGATCTCTGGCCAAAGGTCGAGTTGAAACGAGGAATGGAAGAAACATACTTGTTTTGACACCTGGTGGAAAACATGTTAGTACAGCTAGGGAATTTCTCACTTACAGTGTTTGACATAAGGGCAAGCACAATTTTATGCAAAAAGATCAAAGCATCATATTCAGCCTGTTGTTTGAATGGAAGACATCCCATAGAACTATACAACTGACAATGGTGAGTTGATCCCCTCAGCCCAGTAGCAAATCTACATGTGGAATTGTAGAGTATATTTAATACATTTGTAAGCCCCCTTTGGGAGCTTACTAGTTAATTTTTGTAGCCGCAGTTTGGAGCTGGGGCCCTGCCTGCCAGCGGGGGAAGGGGGGCTCAGCCCACTAGGTATAAGAGGGAGGTTTTTTGGTGTGATAGGGAGATCGAGGGAGAGTCCTTGAAGAGAGAAGATGACCCATGGAGTGTTTGACCATAAGGGCTAAGATGGGCTGCTTGCCAGCCTGGCCCTCTGCTCTCGAAGACTGGTGGAGAAATGTAGTGGTCAGGAGTCTGTGTGGGGGTCTGGAGCCTCTTGTGGGACCACTTGTGCCTTCAGGGGAGCCAGAGCCTGGGAAGAAAGAGTAGTGACCCACCTTGTGATCTGTGGCACCATTGTGGGGCTGTGCAGGGGGGGTCTCTTGTATCCTTGACCATGGGGTGAGAGTGAGTGAAGCCCTGTGACAGGTCATTGGGGCAGTGCGGTGGTGGCAGGCCATTCTGTAGGGAGCACTGTGGTGGCACTTTGGCCTGGCCAGAAGGTGTCTGGAAGCCTATACAGCCTAAGAACTGAAGGTGCATGGATCTCCGGGATTGTCAGGGCCCTGTAGATGTTGCCCGGGGATACTCGGAGCTGCACTGGCTATGGATATAGGGAACTTGACATTTCTTGCTTGGGAGGTTGTTTGCTGTTTGTTCAGACCACCAATTTGGGAGCTCCAGATCTGAATCACAGGTGCTGGGATGTACCGCTCAATTTCACAGCTACTCCATAACTTGTGACTGTTAGTGCAATAAGGGCCAGTGTGTTTGTTGCATTGTTGAGATGGAAAAGAAAGTAAGCTTGTGTAGGAAAGCAGTTGGGAGATAAGATCCATGGGAGGCCTGGTTTTTGGCCCATTATTGTTGCTGTTGCCAGGATTCAAGGAGCCTGTTCAGCCCCAAGGGAACACTGCAGTGTAGGAGCTTTTGGGACATGAAGGTTTGTTGCTGACTGTATCAGGCCCTGAGCCCTGAAGGTTACCCACCGTGTGATTGGTGCCTCGGGCTCCATGGAGTGATTTTATCAAATGTGCACAATTAAATAATTTTTATCTCTCTTTTTACTCCTGAGTGGACAATGGACTTAATCTTGGCACTCTGTGACTGCATTAACTAAGTTTGCCCCCACAGCTGCTGTTACCCATTGCTGCTGATATATTGCCTGCACCCCCGTGCAGACATCTCATTGGAACCCAGGTAATGAGTTTCATTTTCTGGGACTGTGTTTCTGGCTGCAAGCGCCCCCTCCCCCTAAAGTACCATCAGGCATACCCCCTAGACACTGTGGGGGGGGGGGCTTACATATTAAATAGATTATAGGTCAAATAGAGATATTTTGATCTGTCAGATTACTCTCTGAGTTCTGTGTCCCTGTCCTCCCCTTGCCCTGGAGGCCTATATAGCACCCCATGAGTACTTGCCTGCCTGAGTCTGCTGTGAGCTGCACCCATACTGACTCAGCCTCCCCACTGCTACCTCTAATGCACCCATCTTCTACCTCCTTTATGCCCTCCTTGATGAAAAGGGCAACTACTTCCCCTCTACATGTTCCTCTATCCCTCCTGAAGGACCATCATCTCCCAGTCATTATTATCTGTGGCCCACATTTCCATGAAGGCTAGTCGGAGCACCCACTGGGTCACCACTGCCCTGCAGCCCCTGTACTTTACCCATAGCCCCTTGCAGTGCCTCCATCTGCATGACTGTGTGCAGTGGTAGTTGTATATGAATAGCTTTGTGTCTCCACCCCTAGAATAGGTTTAGGTTGCTTTGCCAGCAGTCACTTTGCTACCTGGCAGCCTTTTGTAAATTACTGTGTGGCTTTACAATGGAATGGTTTCAGGCTGGATACCAAATAACCACTACTCAACAGAATATGTTGGTTTGGTCCTAGTCTTGGAGTCCCCTGATGATAATTAAGTAGCGTCTTCTGCAGAACTGCAGACTACCGGTGAATGCCTCTGCTGGTGATGTCCTCCTTCTCATTGGGTCTCACACTTTTTGATCAGTCCCACGAGTTGGTTTCCCAGCTGGACTGAATGTATTTAACAGTGTTGAATCACTGGCTGCAGGAGAACTCACAGTTACTCCATTCCCAGATTCCTAGCTGGGGTCCCTGTAAGAAACAATAATAAAAACACTGAATGTGGGGGCTCTGAAAGCTATTCAATGAGCTTGGGACAGATCAAAAGGAACAGTACTCACTGGTAGAGACACAACCAAGGACAGGAAAAGGAAGACTAATGGGGAAGGTTAGTACCCTGTATCGACACTAGATAAGGGGGTTATATAGGGCCCAATGGGCACACTTGATGGAACTTTGGTCTTTTTCTGCCTTCACTGTTTATGTTTCCATGTTTCTAAGTTCGAACCTGTTACAGCTGGATTCAATGTGTTCAGTGGTGTAGGAGCACTGACTCTGGGGTAGCTCACAGATCCTCCAGTCCCAGCCTCTTTAGCTGGATCCAGTGTGTTCAGTGGTGTAACAGCACTGACTCTGGGAGAGCTCAGAGCTACTCCAGTCCCAGCCTCTTTAGCTGGAATCAATGTATTCAGTGGTGTAAGAGCTCTGACTGTGGAGGAGGTCACGGCTACTCCAGTCCCAACCTCTTAAAGTTAGATTCAGTGTGTTCAGTGGTGTAAGACCACTGACTGTGGGGGACTCACAGCTACTCCAGTCCCAGCCTCCTAAAGTTGGATTCAATGTGTTCAGTGGTATAAGAGCACTGACTGTGGGGGAACTCACAGCTATTCCAGTCCCAGCCTCTTAAAGCTGGATTCAATGCGTTCAGTGGTGTAAGAGCACTGACTGTGGGGGAGTTCACAGCTACTCTAATCCCAGACTCTTAAAGCTGAAACTCACAGCTACCTCAGTCCCTGACTCTTAAAGCTGGATTTAATGTGTTCAGTGGTGTAAGAGTGCTGACTGTGGGGGAGCTCACAGCTACTCCATTCCCATACTCTTAAAGCTGGAGCTCACAGCTATTCCAGTCCCTGACTCTTGCTGAATTCAATGTGTTCAGTGGTGTAGGAGTGCTGACTGTGGGGGAGCTCACAGCTACTCCAGTCCCAGACTCTTAAAGCTGGATTTGATGTATTCAGTGGTGTAAGAGCACTGACTGTGGGGGAGCTCACAGCTACTCTAGTCCGAGACTATTAAAGCTGGAGCTCACAGCTACTCCAGTCCCTGACTCTTAAAGCTGAATTCAATGTGTTCACTGGAGTAGGAACGCTGACTGTGGGGGAGCTCACAGCTACTTCAATCCCAGATTCTTAAAGCTGAATTCAATGTGTTTGGTGTTGTAGGAGTGCTGACTGTGGGAGCTCACAACTACTCCAGTCCCAGACTCTTAAAGCTGGATTTGATGTGTTCAGTGGTGTAAGAGCACTGACTGTGGGAGAGCTCACAGCTACTCTAGTCCGAGACTCTTAAAGCTGGAGCTCACAGCTACTCCAGTCCCTGACTCTTAAAGCTGGATTCAAAGTGTTCAGTGGCGTAAGGTGCACTGACTGTGGGGGAAGCTCACAGCTACTCCACTCCCAGCCTCTTAAAGCTGGATTCAGTGTGTTCTGTGGTGTAGGAGGGGAGCTCACAGCTACTTCAGTCCCAGCCTCTTAAAGCTAGATTCAATGTGTTCAGTGGTGTAATAATAATAGTAATAATAACTTTATTTGATTGAACGCCTTTCACAATATCAAAGTGCTTCACAGGTGCACACAGAAATTCAATAAATATAAATAAAATCACAGAAAATCAGGAAATGATTTGCTCCATAAAAAAAAAAGTCTTCAGTTCCTGCTTAAAGCTCCCCACTGTCCTGCACTCCCGCAGCAGACGGAGCAGAGAATTCCAGAGGGTTGGGTCAGCAAACATAAAAGCGCGAGCCCCAGATGAATCTCCAGCAACCCTTTGTCAGCCGAACGGAGCTGTCGCACAGGGGTGTAAGGAGTCAGAAGCTCTTTCAGGTAGTCAGGACCAAGTCTGTGTAGGGCTTTGTAGGATAACAAGCCTACCTTAACTCATTGCCTCCACAGGAGCTCTCTGAAGTTGCAACACTTGTCTCCTGTATACTGTTAATAGTGAATCCTGGGCCCTTCTAAGCAAAATCAAGCCATAATTGGCATGCCGCAAACAAATGCTAATAGCACAAAAACCGTGAGTGCTAGACACAAAGTCCGAGTGGCAAAATTGTTTAGCATACAATTACCTTTCCAATGTTGGTATGCAAGGAATAATGGGTAATTTCGTTTTATTTCTGTGCTGGTTGAAACAGCAGAACAAAATATTTTTTCCACTAAAAAATGCACCATAACCCTTTTTATGTTGGGAAATATGTAACATATCAACTCCAAATTAAGCATCCAGACATTAGATGTAATTTTAATAATTTGTTTGTAAAAAAATACAGCTATTTCTGTAGCATTAAACATAATTTTTCCCCATTTGAGTCAGAGTGTGTTGGTGAGGTTTGAGGGGCAAATCAGAACCATACACACCATACCATAAAAAATGCATATAACTCCTAAAGTATACATGATAGACACAAAGTATCAGTGGCAAAGTTGTTCTACATAAAATTGCCTTTCCAACGGTGCCATGCAATCAACTGTACTCAATTCGGTTTTTGTCTTATACTAGCTGAGATACCCAGAATGTGTGTTTTCTTCAAAGTGCTTATGTGGTTCTAGATTGATAAAATGTCATAAACAAATGTGAATAACTCCTAATGTGAACATGATACACACAAAGTGTCAGTGTCAAAGTTGTTCAGCACAACATTACCATTCTAATGGTACTATGCAGTCAATTCTAATCAATTCTGGCTGGCAAGTAATATTAAAACATGTGAGTGACTTCTCCAGATGTTTCTAGGACACACAGGAAGTCAGTAGTTGACTTCTGTAGGCATTCTGGGACACACTGCAGTAGATTTGCTGACGCCTGCTGGCGTTTCTAGGAGGCAATGAGATAAAGGTGATCCGCCACTGAACCAGCAGCCAGTGCAGATCGCGCAGCACTGGGGTAATATGAGATCTCCTAGATACCCCAGTCAATAAACGTGCAGCAGCATTTTGCACTAGCTGCAAGCAGCGGATTTCAACCCCAGAAAGCCCTAAGTAAAGGGAGTTGCAGTAGTCAAGGCACGTGGTCACAAAGGCGTGGACCAAAACAGGCAAATCACTGGATGAAACAAGGTGCCTGATCCTGGCAATGTTCCTAAGGTGGTAAAAGGCTAACTTGACGACTGCCGACACCTGATGATAAAGGGTCAGCCCATCGTCAAGTATCACTCCCAGGTCACGCACCCGTTCAGAGGTAAGGATCTGAGCACCCCCCAGAAATAAGCCAGAGAGCAGATCAGTCCTCAACCCCTCTGTCCTGCGAGCCGGGTCCACCACCAAAACCTCTGTTTTTCCTGCGTTCAACTTTAACCTGATGGAATTCATCCAATCTTGGATTTCAACGAGGTAGCTGTTAAATATTGAGAGAGCACTAACCTGGTCAGGACAAAAGACAGGTAGAGCTGGGTAATATCAGCATAGCAGTGAAACCTCAGCCCATACTGTCATACAATGTCTCTGAGGGGCAGCATATACACTGCAATCAACATGGGGGACAGCACCAAGCCCTGAGGCACCCCACAAGGCACAGAGGAAGACTCGCAAGAAAAAATTCCCGAGATATCTCTCTGGGCTCTACCGGTGAGGAAAGATGAAAACCATCTGAACACTGTACCAGTCAGCCCACAGATGGACCCCAGGCGCTATAGCAGGACCCCATGGTCCACAGTGTCAAAGGCTGAAGAGAGATCAAGGAGTACCAAGATGGAGCGGTTTCTCTGATCTCTTGCCATCAGGAGATCATTGAGCACCCGAACCACAGCAGTCTCAGTACTATGCCTCTTACGAAAACCCAATTGGAGAGGTTCATATATATTATGGATGGTTAAATGGTTCTCCAGTTGAGGTGCCACAACTTTCTCGATAACCTTTCCCACAAAAAGAAGGTTCGAGATAGGTCTGTACAAAGAAGGTTTCTTCACCACCGCCTCATTCAGGGAGCTTAGAAACTCACCTGATTCCAAGGAGCACTGGACAATCTGAGCTAAGACTGGGCCAATGAGGTCACTACTATCCAAAATCAGGGAAGTAGGGCCGGGTCTAAACCACAGCACTTGGGGCGCATCCCCTGGACAATCCTCATAATATCAGCGAACTCCAGCAGGTCGAAGGTACTCCAGGAAACACAGGGCATGGTGACTGAGCACCAACCAACAACATCCCCCAAAGAACGAGTCTGCCGGATCTCCTACCTGATGTCAGCCACCTTATTCACAAAGAATCGAGTGATCTCATCACACTCCATTTGTGAAAAAACTCGATGGAGCTGTAGACAGGCTGGGTTGCACAGCCTGTCCACAGTTCAGAAGAGTTGAACTGGTCGATTCCAAGCAACAGCGATTTCCCTGGACAGGAATTCTGCCTTCTTATGGGAAATCGCTGATTGGTAGAGTTGATAATGCTCTAACAAAATAAGATGGTCAGCATCCAAGGTGGATTTCCACCATCGATGTTCTAACCTACATCCCAACCTCCGCAACTCCCTCAGAGACCCATCAAACCAAGGAGCCCGAGGGCGAAGCGGAAGGGGTGAACATGGGCAGGAGTGATCAGGTCAAGAGCTGAAGAAATAGCCTTATTATAGGCCAAAACTAATGGCTCTGGACCTGCGCTGGTCTCACTGAACTCCGAGAGGTCTATCACTGCCGCCAGATCTTCAGAAACCACATCCCGCAAAGGGTGGAAACTGAGCATCTCCACAGGGGCAGACCTACACAGGGGGGCAGAAAAATTAAACCTCACGGTGTAGTGATCGGACCAACTGACAGGTTCCACCCCCAAATCGGAAGCCTCAATCTTCAGGAGGAAGACAAGATCAAGAGAGTGACCACCATTGTGGGTAGCTGAGGAAACAACCTGCGTGAAGCCTAGTGATGTCATCAACTGGAGGAAGTGTTGTCCAAAAAACGAGGAGTTGTCATCAACCCAGGCATTAAAGTCGCCCAGAACCATCAGTCTGTGCGACTCCAATGCCATGTCGGCTGTGATGTCTGCTACTTCCTGCAGTAACAGCTTTTCATCCCCTGGTGGACAGTAGATGAGAGCTATCCTGCGCCCCACACCAGTTACCACAGTGCACTCAAATGATTCGGCTTCCTCAACTGGTACACCAGTGAGGCCCAATTCGGTCTTAAAACAGACCGCTACCCCCCCGTGATCCAATCTCAGGTGATATATCACACAGTACCCAGGAGGAATAGCTGCCTCCAAAATTGGGACAGCATTTCCAGCCAACCAGGTCTCAGTGATGCAAACCAGATCCGCTGTTCCAACAAAATCTGCAATAAATGCAGTTTTTTTCTTAATGGATCTGGCATTGCATAAAAATGCCCGAGTCAGATGATGTTCATGAGCCGTCCCGGCTACTTGCACACCCAAAAAAGTGGTGCCCTTGGGTATGGAGGCTAGACATGGACCCCCACGTTCCAGACACCATTTCACCCCAGGGCGTCTTCTGGTCCTAATAACCTCTATGGGAGAGAACCGCTCATTCGAACTCCAATGTTTGTGCCCCCCTGCACGCCCCTGCCCACCCCCCTGTGAGCAATCCTCAGCGCCCAACAGTGCTGATAGATACAGGCAAGCGACGGAGGGGGAGAATGGGCAGAGGGCCCAGAGAGAGGAGGACGAATAGCACAGGACCAGGGGAGCAAGCAGACACATTCCACAAAATGCCACCAAACTGTGGCAAAAACAAAACAAAGAATCCTAATTTCCTCAAAACAATCGTAGATATAGTTCCAGGCTAAACTAGGTACTCGGGACAATCAAGCAACTGAAGCAACAAGCAGCTCACCTGAGTAGCTGAGGAAGCCAAATCTCCAGCCTGATAACTTTTGAGGCAGCTCCCCCCCCAAGCTAGGCACTCGGGACAATCAAGCAACTGAAGCAACAAGCAGCTCACCTGGGAACAGGGACCAGGGACAGCGGTATCTTCAAGATCTGCTTGTTCCCTACTGTCCCTCTCGCTCACTCCGCTCCGCCGGCGAGGGATTGCTAGAGGTTCCCAGGGTTCGTTTAAAATCTTCGGGAGCACGGGCATTTTCTTATGCTGCCCCTACCCTGTGGAATTCTCTACCTCGTCAGATACGAAGCTGCCTGACCGTTGAGAGCTTTAAGTCAGAACTTAAAACTTATTTATTTCAAATAGCATATGGGTAGTGACTCGTTGTATTTTATTGTAATTATATTGTTATTTCTGTTGCTGTTTATATGTATGAAATTTGTATGTATTTAAATTGTTCTATTTGTACAGCGCTTTGATATCGAAAAGCGCTTAAAAATAAATTTTTACTTACTTACTTACTGAGTAGCTGAGGAAGCCAAATCTCCAGCCTGATAACTTTCAAGGCAGCTCCCCCCCCCCAAGCTAGGCACTCGGGACAATCAAGCAACTGAAGCAACAAGCAGCTCACCTGAGTAGCTGAGGAAGCCAAATCTCCAGCCTGATAACTTTCGAGGCAGCTCCCCCAAGCTAGGCACTCGGGACTATCAAGCAACTGAAGCAACAAGCAGCTCACCTGAGTAGCTGAGGAAGCCAATTCTCCAGCCTGATAACTTTCGAGGCAGCTCCCCCAAGCTAGGCACTCGGGACAATCAAGCAACTGAAGCAACAAGCAGCTCACCTGAGTAGCTGAGGAAGCCAAATCTCCAGCCTGATAACTTTTGAGGCAGCTCCCCCCCCCAAGCTAGGCACTCAGGACAATCAAGCAACTGAAGCAACAAGCAGCTCACCTGAGTAGCTGAGGAAGCCAAATCTCCAGCCTTTAACTTTTGAGGTAAAGAGAGCCTCTTCTCTTCGTCTGGACGCCTGCAGAGGGGTGCTACCTGATGAACACTTATATTTTATGAACTTTGTTCCTGTTCACCACTGGGTGGGCTTGTTATTTGATTCTCTTTGTGCTACTAATGCTGAAGTGTAAAGCTAGGGACTCACTGGCTTTTCTAGAGTTGCCTTGCTGATTTCATCTTAAAGCCAGATATACCAAGCAGCTAATATAGATCAGACTTGTTTAATATGGTGGTATTTGGAGCTAATTGCTGATTTCATCTTAAAGCCAGATATACCAAGCAGCTAATATAGATCAGACTTGTTTAATATGGTGGTATTTGGAGCTAATTGCTGATTTCATCTTAAAGCCAGATATACCAAGCAGCTAATATAGATCAGACTTGTTTAATATGGTGGTATTGAGCTAATTGTGCTTGTTACTGAAGGCATTAGGTTAGCTGGGTCCTAGTGTGACCTCATTTTGGAATAGCCCTGTTTGCTTAGAGTGGAGCTCCTTTGTGTAAGTCACAACATATTCTCCCGCTGCATAGTAATGAGAGGCTTTGTTTTCTCCACAACATAGGCAGCTCCCCAAGCTAGGCACTCGGGACAATCAAGCAACTGAAGCAACAAGCAGCTCACCTGAGTAGCTGAGGAAGCCAAATCTCCAGCCTGATAACTTTCGAGGTAAAGAGAGTCTCTTCTCTTCGTCTGGACACCTGCAGAGGGGTGCTAGCCTGATGGCGCTTCGGGCCGTCTGCCCCGCCCGCCCCAACCACCCTCCCACCCAGGGGTGGCTGTCAATTTAAGGATCCACCCTGTGACATCACATCCGGTGATATCATGTCCTGTTGCCCAGAACCTATCTCCCCACTTTCCCATTTGCAGGTTATACCTGCTGGCCACTAGGGGACCTATGCTCCTCACTACTTCCTACTCCTACCTGTACCTACTACTTCCTGGGATCTTGCTCACCACAATGTATTGGCCCTGCCTCACGCTCTGCCTGTGCCTATCCCCACTAGCAGTGCACTTACCCACTTACCCATCTGCTAGTCCACACTGTGCCCTGGCATCCCTCCCTCCCCTTGCTCCTGAACCTGCTCTCCTGCCCCTTGGGACCTCTGTGTGTCCCCATTCCCCCTGCCCTCCCCCTAGCTTTCTCTTCACCTCAGGCACATCTGGGTGTCTTCTTATTCTTGCTTTCCCCTCCTGTACCTCCCTGCCCACCCCCTGCTCCTTTAGCCTCCCCTCCTCTCCCTCTCATGTCAATCATAGGAAAACCTCTCACCATCTCCCAGCCAGGGTGTTAGTCATGTTACTACTCCTGTCAGGGAACATTCATCCAAACCCTGGCCCGGTTCCCAGGAGCTCCCCAACTCGCACCACAGGCCTATGTATGGTCTCCATGAATATCTGTAGCCTTCTAAAAAAGTTTGACTCACTACAATGCCTGGTCACATCAATTAACCCTGATGTCATCACCCTGGTTGAGACTTGGCTGTCGAAATCCTCCCCTGACTCCCTAGTCTCCTTCCTGGTTTCACCCTTTTCGGTCCGACCGTGTTGGGAGCGGGCGGCTGCGCTATTATGTCAAGGAATCTCTCCCGTACATTAGCCCTGCCCACTCCCACCTGACTCCAGGCCCAGGCACTTACGCTGAAACTAACCCCTGACCCTTTAAAGGGACCCTTTATCTGACTACTGCATCGTGCCCCCAGGGACCAAGCAGGCCATTTGCCTCTCTTACAGAATACCTTACCTCTCTACCTCCTTCCGCTGATCAAATTCTGGTGGGTGACTTAAATGTCAACTGGCTCAGCCCTCCTCCTCCTCTACCTGAGACTCCTTTTCTGCAATAGACCTAATGCAACTAGTTACCCACCCTACCAGGACTAACCCCAAGAGAGCTCCAGTACCCTGCTTGATGTGGTACTCACCAACCGCCTAATCGGATCCCCAATGTATAAGTCCTCCCAGACTCTCTCAGCGATCACTCCCCATTCCATTCCACTGGTCAACCTCAGTCCCCAAACCCATAGCACAGTCCACATGCCGGCGTCTAATACCTGGTGGACTGATAAAACTTAAGAAACTTCTGTCCCAAATTGACTGGTCTCCTATACAGGCAACTCCTGACATTGACACAGCTCTCTCCTTCTTTACCCAAACTTTTAATAATGCCTGTGATATCTTTGCCCCAGTGTTGACCCGCCGTTCTAAAGGAAGAATGCCCCTAGGTTACCCAGCTTTGATCCACCAGCTCAAACCAGGGACAACCTATGGCACCATGCCATTGAGACTGGCGGCCCAATGACAGGCGGTTATATGCTGTCGCCAAACAAGTGCACTCGGGCCATCAGAAAGGCAAGTCTGAGCACTATCGGTCCTCACTCACTGCCTCATGGGGAATCCCAGAACCTTCTGGGATAACATTAAACAGTTAAATGGGAGTGCACTCCCCCACCACCCAGATCAACATTAATGGTGTGATCTCCTCAGACCCAGCCCATAGCCAACCACCTCAACACCTCATTCACTGACCTTAGCCCTATCCTCCCTACAAATTTTTTGACCCTCTTCCCCAGCATCTGCCGTAAATCTTTCTGCCTTATTTTCTCCTCCACCATGTTTCTGCCCAAGAACTTAGGCCCCAGCCTATCACTGCCGTCAGAGTAATAGTACAGAGCAGTGACACCTGGATCCGTGTATCTCCGGCTGTCTTAGACACAGTCCCTTACGATCACATGCCTCATCAACCACTCTCTTTGCCTGGGAAGGTTCCAACTGCCTGGAAAGTCGCCACTGTCACCCCTATCTTTAAAGGTGGTGATAGGACTGTGGCTGGAAACCATCGACCGATCTCCATTCTCTCTCCTCTCTCAAGGGCCTTGGAAAAAGTGGTGGCCTCTCAAATCTCTGACTACCTCTCCACCTACAATGTCCTTTGTCCTGAGCAGCATGGTTCTGAGCGGGCCACAGTACCAACACAGCCCTCCTAGGGCCTCCAACTTTCTCCACCCTCCTTAGACACTGGTTCTCTGGCTGGTGCGGTCTTCATTGACCTCTCAAAGCTTTCACACTGTCTCCCATCCCTCCTTCTTGATGCTCTTAGTCTCCTGGTTTTGCTGCTGAGCCTATCTCCTGGTGCACCAGTTATCTGTCTGATCACTCACAGGCGTGTAAAATTAATGGGACCTACTCAGACATCTGTCCCATCTTTTCTGGGTTCCCCAGGGCTCCATTCTGGGCCCCTGCTATTCTCTCTTTACCTTAACACCCTTCCTCCTCTTGCTCGGGAACATTCTATTATGCGCTGATGATGCAGTCACTTCCTAAATCTAACCTACTGCCCTCCAGGACTCGCTGCAGAAGTCCTTCACTGAAGCAGGCTGGTTCAAGGAACATAGATTGGTGATAAATCTTAAAAAACAAAACCATGTTCTTCACTCATCCCAAAACAAGTCCTGCAACTTCAAACTCCTCATTCACTCTGGGTCCTCATTCCCACTCGAACAAGTTTGCTCCTATAAATACCTAGGGATCCATTTGACCTCTCCTCTCCTTCCATGGACACATCGCTGCCCTAGCCACTGCCACTAATATCCGATTGGGCATCTTACATGGTATAAACACTGCCTCCCCGGAGGCTCTTCCGACCATGATCACCTCCTCTATCCTGTCCCTAGTGGACTATGGACTGGCCGTGTATGGTGCTGCTGATCAGACCGCACTCCATAAAATTCCACTACTCTGAATAAGGCCTGCAGGTTAATTACTGGAGCACCTAGGATGACACACACCTGTCTACTGTATGCTAAGCGCTGGTACTTGATCTTGACAGTGCCTCAAATATCTTACCTGTACCCTTACAAAAAGACCCTCCTTGGGCTTTCCCCACCAGGACTGACCACCACCATCACGCTCTGTCCCACTAGTTCATACTCGGACCTCTGGGAAAACCTCTCTTGTTATCCCTAGAGCTAGGACCTCTCACGGCCAAAGAGCCTTCAGCTTTAGGGCCCCCTCCTGGTTCAACACACTGCCCCTCCATCTCGAGGCTCAACTATATCGTGCTTCAAAACTTCCTACGTAACCACCTTATTAACACCCGATGCTTGTAACTGCCACTAGTCAAAGCCGTACTCAATACTTATGACAAAGCTTATTACTAAGCTGCTAAGACATCTATAACTCTGGTATTGTTTGCATCCATCCTACCTGTACCAGCTTGTTTGTATCTATGTCTTAATTTACTGTTATACTTATGTGTTGTACTGCTATACTGTGTATTTTGGTTTGTCTTACTGTGACAAGGTACCTTTGTAAATGAGCCTATGGCTCAAAGGTTTTCCAAACTGCTGTTTAAATAAAATAAAATAAATAAACATAAAATAAAGAAGCTCCTAAAAAGCTTAAAAACAAAATACAAAACAAACCACAATGCCCCAAAATCACAAAAAAACCCCACAAAAACAAGAATAAAAATAAAAATAAAATAAAACAAAACAGTAAATAAAACAATAACATAAAATAAATCCTCGGGCACCAGTAACTCTCACTAACCAGTGCCCCCCCCCAAAAAAAATTATTCTGGCACTCTCACTGCCAGAATAGAAACAACAGAAAAATTACTAAATCCAAAACATTTCTACCCTTATCAAATATTTCTAAATAAAAATAAACCTAATGAACCAAATAAAGCCTCGGGCTACAAAATACTCTCACTATTGAAACCAGAAGGAACTGAATGGTACTCTCACTACCATAAGTAATTGTGATGAAATGAAAATAAAATAAATAATAACAAGACCGAAAATATCCAAAGTTAATGCAGCGTTCTTATGAGAATGTCACTGAAAAAATGTCAAAAGATCCCCAAGCCCGGGCACTCTCACTGCCAGAATTTCACGAAGGCACAGGGATTCTCAGTACCAGATATAGACTGATAATAAAAACACAGATAGACCAAAAACTCGGCACATAACCCAGGTGGACAAAATCCCCCAAAACACTCCCACTGTTCAGGTAGAGATTTTATATAATAAAACAGTCTGTCCACTGGAAGAATCACCAAAGCATCTTCAGGACTGGCTTCATTCCCAACACTAAACCCAAAAGTTAAACCCTAGACTACCACCATCCTACAACAGTTGCTACAGGACTCCAGCAGAACCCAACTAAATAGGTTCTCGGGGATACCCTAGAGGAAAAGACCGCCACCCGCTGGCTCCCCAGTGGCGGAGGCCCAACCCCTGCACTGTTACAGACCAGGGAGCCGGAATTCACCAAAAGGGCAATAAATAGCTGGAAATTTGAGCTCTGCAGTCCCCAAATCCAGTGAATTACCACAAAGTAGTCCAAAGATTAAAACTGGGTGTCCGACTCACAGAGACTCTGCCTTCATCCAATTCAGCAACCCCTCCAGAAATATCATAGACTCAGAACATGAGAATGAAAAAAGGGCCAGAATCAAATGCAGACCCCAGGCCAACAGTACTCATGACACCAAACAGGAGAGTAATCCAGAAAACCAGAAAAGTCAGACACTGGTACCACACATTATCCTTCTCTTGTGGAGTCGAGAACTGCTGAACCCAGAAACAGCCAGCGAACAGACGGCAAACAAACTGCCCATCCCACACTCCAAAAAGAGCCAGTCCAACGTTGACACTGGGAGCCGCAGTCGGAGCAGTCAGCGCACAGATCACTGACTGTGGGGGAGCGCACAGCTACTTCAGTCCCAGCCTCTTAAAGCTGGATTCAATGTGTTCAGTGGTGTAAGAGTGCTGACTGTGGGGGAGCTCACAGCTACTCCAGTCCCAGCCTCTTATAGCTGGATTCAATGTGTTCAGTGATGTAAGAGCACTGACTGTGGGGGAGCTCACAGCTACTCCAGTCTGAAACCCTTAAAGCTGAATTCAACGTGTTTGGTGGTGTAGGAGCGCTGACTGTGGGGGAGCTCACAGCTACTCCAGTCCGAGACCCTTAAAGCTGAATTCAATGTGTTCAGTGGTGTAGGAGCGCTGACTGTGGGAGCTCACAACTACTCCAGTCCCTGACTCTTAAAGCTGGATTCAATGTGTTCAGTTTTGTAAAAGTGCTGACTGTGGGGGAGCTCACAGCTACTCCAATCACACCCTCTTAAAGCTGGTTTCAATGTGTTCAGTGGTGTAAGAGTGCTGACTGTGGGGGAGCTCACAGCTTCTACAGTCCCAGCCTCTTAAAGCTGGAGCTCACAGCTATTCCAGTCCCTGACTCTTGCTGAATTCAATGTGTTCAGTGGTGTAGGAGTGCTGACTGTGGGGGAGCTCACAGCTACTCCAGTCCCAGACTCTTAAAGCTGGATTCAATCTGTTCAGTGGTGTAGGAGCACTGACTGTGGGGGAGCGCACAGCTACTCCAGTCCCAGACTCTTAAAGCTGGATTTGATGTGTTCAGTGGTGTAAGAGCACTGACTGTGGGGGAGCTCACAGCTACTCTAGTCCGAGACTCTTAAAGCTGGAGCTCACAGCTACTCTGGTCCCTGACTCTTAAAGCTGGATTCAATGTGTTCAGTTTTGTAAAAGTGCTGACTGTGGGGGAGCTCACAGCTACTCCATTCCCAGACTCTTAAAGCTGGAACTCACGGCTACTTCAGTCCCAGCCTCTTAAAGCTGGATTCAAAGTGTTCAGTGGTGTAGGAGTGCTGACTGTGGGGAAGTTCACAGCTACTCCAGTCCCAGACTCTTAAAGCTGGATTTGATGTGTTCAGTGGTGTAGTAGTGCTGACTGTGGGGGAGGTCATAGCTACTCCAGTCCCAGCCTCTTAAAGCGGGATTAAATTTGTTCAGTGGTGTAGTAGTGTTGACTGTGGGGGAGGTCACAGCTACTCCAGTCCCAGCCTCTTAAAGCAGGATTAAATTTGTTCAGTGGTGTAGGAACACTGACTGTGGGGAGATCACAGCTACTCCAGTCCCAGACTCTTAAAGCTGGAAGTCACAGCTACTCCAGTCCCAGACTCTTAAAGCTGAATTCAATGTGTTCGGTGTTGTAGGAGCACTTACTGTGGGAGCTCAGAACTACTCCAGTCCCAGACTCTTAAAGCTGGAGCTCACAGCTACTCCAGTCCCTGACTCTTAGAAGCATAGAAACATTGAATTTGATGGCAGATAAGTACTGCTTGGCCCATGTGGAGGGGTTGCAGGATAACAGATGGACCAGACACCGAACTTCAGGTTCAACACACAATCTCTGTGTGATGTTTATTCAAAATACAGGAAATACACTTCTGCAATGCCAGATTCCTTCTTCGGTACATCAGTTTGCAGCAGCAGACTATGTACGTCCTTTCTCTGCACTTAGCAGCACCTACTGACACTGCTCTCTGATCTAACCACTTTTCAGTGAAAACCCTTCATCCCTATGTGGGCCCCATTTGCTTGGGTAGTGGGGGCTCAAAAAGAAAAAAAAAACAAGCTATAGACAAAGAACCTCAATGCAGAATCACTGAATCAAGGGTTACCCCAAAGGGCATTGGCAACAAATCAAGTTTCAAAGAAATACAACATAATACATACTTCCATAATGCAAAGCATCATGTAATATATGCAAATCACCATGACATTTCAGACTTGTTCAGTTTGCAGCAATTTATATGCATTTTAAATAGCACAACTAACTTAATTTCTATAATAGTCACCTAGAACTTTTTACTATTATCAAAAACACCTAGTACCATGGTATTTTCAACATTTACAGGTTTCATAAACATAAGGTATATGCATCAAGGTATTTTATGACATAGTGCTAATACATACTAAATCCAACAATGACAAACACAACCTGTTTTACATACACTTGGCAGTCACCACAATAACCTCCCTGTATGAGGACTAGAGAGAGAAAAGGAAAATTAAACAGGACGCAATAGCATAGTCAAGAAAGGGAAGCGGGCGCCATTGGTGGCCAACCTTATGGACTAGAAATTGTAAAGGATAGATTAGACTAAGAAATTGAAGAACAGTTGCAACATATTTTAGAAAAGGTCGGTCCTCAAGAGTGGCAGGAGCTCCCTGTCACAGCCCACCTAGTCTGCTGATTTCCCTACCTAATGGATAAATTGCAGATCCTAGTTAACCAACTGCCTACTTCCTCCTACCCCCACTACAATTGCCTTGTGTCTGTCTCATGTATTCTTGAATTCTCTCACTGTTTTTGACTCCACAACCTCCTCAGGAAGGCTGTTCCATGCATCCACAACCCTCTCGGTGAAAAAATACTTCCTCACATTACCTTTGAGCCGTCCTCCCTCTATCTTCAAATTGTGCCCCCTTGTTCTTGCACATCTCTTTTTCTGAAAGATGCTACCCTCTTGGACTTTGTTGATTTGCTTGAGGTACTTGAAAGTTTCCATCATGTCCCCCCCTCCCTCCTTTCCTTGAGGGTATACATATTAAGCTCCTTTAATCTCTCTTCATATGTCTTCTGGTGCAGACCCTGCACCATTTTGGTTGCCCTCCTCTGGACAGCCTCCACCCTGTCTATGTCTTTGCAGAAAAGGGTCTCCAGAACTTCTGCAGTACTCAGATGGGGTCTCACCAACTGTCTGTACAGAGGGATAACAACTTCCTGTTTTCTGGTGGTGATGCCTCTCCCTATGCATCCCAGTATCCCCCAGCCCTCCTTACTGCCTTCTCACATTGCTTGCCCACCTTTAGGTCATCTGATATAACTACACCCTGGTCCCTTCCCAATTTTGTTGTTGTCAGTATCTCAACCCTTATTGTGTACACTTCGCCTGGGTTTTTGCTTCCCAGGTGCATTACTTTGCATTGAATCTAAGCTGCCATACATTTGACCATTAGTCCAACCTTGCCAAGTCCCTTCTCATCCTTTCCATCCCAACTTGTTTATGAACCCTATTGCAGATCTTTGTGTCTTCTGCAAAGAGACATACTTTTCCTTCCAGTCCCCCTGCAATGTCACTTATAAAGACATAAAAAAGGACCAGATCCAGTACTGAACCCTGTGGTACACCACTAGTAACCCCTCTTTCTTCACTGTGGACTCCATTTACTATTACCCTCTGCGTCCTGTTGTCCAGCCAATGTTCTACCCAGGCTATCACACTGGGACTCACTCCCAGGCTGGCTAATTTGTTTATTAATCTTTTGTGTGGGATTGTGTCAAATGCCTTGCTAAAGTCTAGGTAGACCATGTCCACAGCCCTTCTCTGGTCTACTACTTTGGTCACCCAGTCAAAGAAATCGATTAGATTAATCAGACATGACCTTCCAGCTGTGAATCCATGCTGCCTTGGGTCCTGTGCCCCACTGGCCTCTAGGTACTCAACAATTCTTTCCTTCAGAAGTGATTCCATCATTTTCCCTACCACTGAGGTCAAACTAACAGGTCTGTAGTTTCCTGCCTCTGTCTTGCTCCCACTTTTGTGAAGGGGAATCACATCCACCCTTCTCCAGTCCTCAGGTATCACACCATCCTCCTATGATTTGTTAAAAAGAGCAGTCAATGGTGTTACTAGTTCTCCCCTTAGTTCATTTAGAATTCTGGGGTGAATCCCATCAGGCCCTGTTGCTTTATCCAATTTCAGTTTTAGGAGTTCTTTCAGAACCCTTGCTTCTGTAAAAGGACTGATATCGACCCCCTTGTCCATAGTGCTTCTATTGACTGGATTAGGTACCTCCCTCCTCTTCCTTGTGAATACTGAGCAGAAGTGTACATTCAGTATCCCTGCTTTTTCACTGTCCTCTCTGCCCACCCACCTCCCTCTTCTTTATTCAGCCTCAGTATCCCTCCCTTTGTCTTTCTTCACTCCTAATGTATCTATAAAAGGTTTTAACTCCCTTCTTAACTGAGTTGGCTATCTTTTCCTCAGTTTGAGCCTTTGCTATTCTGATTGCCTTCCCCACTTTCTTCTGCTTTAACTGGTACAGTTCTCTGTCCTGCTCCTTCTGTGTTTCCTTATACTTCCTGAATGCTGTCTTTTTCTCCCTAACCTTCCCCGACACGTCTTTTGAGAACCATAGTGTTTTTTTCTTTTGTTTTGATTTGTTTATTTGCTTCACACAAAGTCTTGTTGCCTCTGTGATGGCAGTTTTGATGTTTTCCCATTGTTGGTCCACCCCTCCTTCTTGCCTGTTTGCTAGTGCTTTTCTGAGGCACTCTGCCATTTTGACAAAATCAGCCCTCCTGAAGTCCAGTATCTTCACTTTTGTATGGCTTGACTCTACAGCTGAGTTTACCATGAGCCACACTGTTTGGTGGTCACTTCTTTCCAGATGGCTACCCTCTTCTAGATCTGAGATCCTCTCCATCCCCATTTGAGAGTACCAGGTCTAAGACTGCTCCCTCCCGAGTGGGTTCCAACACTAGCTGTTTGAGGCATGCCCCCTGTAGGGCATCGAGAATGGCCCTGCATTTGGATGTGGCTGCAACAAAGGTGCTCCATTTAATTTGTCAGTGGCTCAGCAGGTAGCACACTCACCTCTGAGGCTGGGAGATCAGAAGGCTGTGGGTTCTATCCCCACACCAGGCACTTGGGTTAATATCCCAATACTGACACTGCAGCACAGCATGAGGGTGGGGTGCTGCACTCCTGAGGTGCTGTCTTTCAGATGAGATGTTAAACCAAGGTCCCATCTGCCTGTTCTGGTGGTAGTTCAGGTGGATGTTAAAGATCCCATAGCACTTCTCAAAAAGAGTAGGGTTTTTTTATTGATAAATCACATATTGCATATAGTGTTACATTCAGAAATTTTTTTTCACATAAGCAATTGAAACATATAAAGCAGGGAATATAAAGGGGGAAAATGAAAAAAAATAATCATAACAAACCCAGATAATAAACACAATTTTTTTAAATGCAGAGAAAAAATTAAAAAGGAAAGAAGAAGGAAAAAAAACCCGAAATCATCACATGCATAACTTATGTTGCTACTATATCATTATTGATATTTGATAAGTATTTGAAAACCTTTCCTCCATCTATAAACCTTGTCACCAGGTTAATTCAATAAATCTGTTTGATACACAGTGGCCTTTGCTCGAGCCACTAGAAAACTAAAAACAACATATGGCATCATTTTTTGGTGGATCACCCACTGACATCTTGCTTGCCATAAATAATATTGCAAACAACAAGGCAAAAGCATATAGGTTTCTAGATGCAAGTGATTAAAGTTATAAGGAAGAAAACCTAATACAAAGGTTTAATAATTTAAATATAATAACCAGTCCATTTTCCACCTTGTACCTAAAAAGGACCACAAAGGTTTGGAATAAGAACAAGAAAAGAAAAAACGACTCATGGTTCCTTCTGTACTAATACATTCAGCATGAGGGCAATTTCTTTCCATTAAATTATTATGCTTTGCATTGCTTCTGACATTCAATCTGCCATATTCTGTAAGCCACAAAGTTTCCCACATATGTTGTGGTATTCTTTTATTCACTAATTGCTTTAAAACCTGTGGATTAGAGTCAGAGGGACAATTTTTAAAGCTAGGTTTGTTTGGATATATCTGAGCAAGTATAGTTTGATACAAATTTTCCCTAGTACTTTGTGAGATATGTACTTTAAGAATTTTCCATTTAAACAATTTTTGGGCAGCAGGCTGAAAATATTCTGGTATCTGTAATCGTGAATGCAACTTAGGTGCCACAGTTTGCCATACTGTTAAATAGTGTCCTAATACTGATTTTACCAAACCATAGGCTCCAGTAGTAACAGTGGAAATGCCATAGCATACTGTATGAAAAAGAACAAGCATTTGTCAATGCCGAATATTTGCTTGCTGGCATTGGCATTGGTAGTGTAGGAGTTACAGAGCTGCATAATAGGAGTGGCAGTGAAGTATTGAACTGAAGCCAACCCCATCACCACCCTGCAGATAGTGACAGGCATTGGGGTGTGCCTTTGGGTCATCAGGCATAACGGCCATGCCATTTCACCACACCCTACCGTGCAGACACTGACAAGTGTCACGGTGTGCCTTAGGGTCTTTGGCCCTTATGCGCACCCCATTCCATCAGGAAATATTGTGAGATGGGTGTGGTATAGGAGAATGGGGTGAACTTTGGGGCCGAAGAGTCCAAGGCACACCTCGATGCTTCTCAGTGGCTGCAGGGTGTGGGTGGGGGTGGAATGGTATGAGCATTGCAGGTGACAATCCAAAGTCACAGCCCTGATGCCTGTCATTCTCTACAGGGTGGGGTGTTATAGTCGGAAACCCTAACGCCTCAGGCATTCGTTGGTATTTTCACTCCAAATTTTCAACATGGGTTTTTTGTGACCCCCCACCTCATGAACAGTGGCAATATCAGTTTGTTAGCCGAAAGCTGCTTTTGCACAGCCACTATGGCATTTGTCACCACAGGTGTAAAAACACATTCTGAATAGGATGTGAAAAATGACAGCTGTACTGTTCATGGGGAGGTGTAAAAAATGTCAATGTTGAAAATCTGCAGTGAAAATATTAAAAAAACTGGTGAAGTCATGAGTGTGCATAGAATCTGTGCAACCTGCACCCATAATGTAATTAGTTTGGGAATTGTTTACAGCAGAGTGTCAACACAGGCATTTTGGGACCTCCGGGTCATGAACAGTGTCACTGTGATTTTCTTTATCTGTCCCGAACAATGATTTCTCACAGCAACCACGCATTCTGTGCTGAAAGTGTGAAAACACATTTCGGCCATGTTATAAAAAATGACAGCTGTACTGTTCATAAGGAAGTGAGGAAAAATGCCACTGGTGAAAATCTGGACAGAAAATATTACAAATTCATGAACTTACGAGAGTGCGTGGAAACTGCGCAATGCTCACTCGTAACACAGTCATTTTTAGGAATTTTTTCACCAAATTTTCAAAATAGCTATTTTAAGACCTCTGCCCTTGAACAGTGTCACTGTGATTTTCTTAATGTGTCCCATACATTGATTTCGCACACCGACTGCGCCATTGTGTGCTACATGGGCGGAAACATGTTTTGGGCGAGATGTGAAAAATTACAGCTGTACTGCTCATAAGGAGGTGTGGTAAAATGGCAATGTTGAAAATCTGGAGTGAAAATATTGAAAATTTGCGAACTTATGAGCGTGCATAGGATCAGCGCAACAAACACTCATAAAACAGTCATTTTTGGGAATTGTTTTCACCAAATTTTAATATAACCATTTTAACACTTTGTCATGAACAGGTGACTGTGATTTTCTTAATGTGTCCCATACATTGAGTTCACACACTGACTGCGCCATTGTACGCTACATGCACAGAAACACATTTGGGTAAGAAGTGAGAAATGACAGCTGTACTGCTCATAAGGAGGTGTGGTAAAATGGCAATTTTGAAAATCTGGAGTGAAAATATTGAAAATTCGCGAACTTACCAGAGTGCGTAGGGAATAGCGCAACGCGTGCTCGTAAAACAGTCATTTGTAGGAATTTTTTCACCAAATTTTTAACATAGCCATTTTAAGACCTCTGCTCATGAACAGTGTCACTGTGATTTTCTTAATGTGTCCCAAACATTGATTTCACACACCGACTGTGCCATTGTGCGCTTCATGAGCGGAAACACATTTTGGGTGAGATGTGAAAAATGACAGCTGTACTACTCATAAGGAGGTATGGTCAAATGGCAATGTTGAAAATTCAAAGTGAAAATATTGAAAATTCGCCAGCCTACGGGAGTGCGTAGGAACAGCGCAATGCTCGCTCATAAAACAGTCATTTTTAGGAATTTTTTCAACAAATTTTCAACATAGGCTTTTTGAAAGCCCACCTTATGAACACTGGCACTGTCATTTCATTAATCAGTCCTGAAAGGTGATTTTGTGCAGTGACCACGAAATCACCCTTCGGGCCTGATTAACACCATGACAGTGACAGAATTCATGAGGAGGGGTCCCAAAAACCCCATGTTGAAAATTTGGTGCCAAAATTCCAAAAAATGCCTGAGTTATGCAGCAAAGTTGAAAAAACCCTATTCAGTACATTATACAGCTTACTGGCATTTCCTCAGTTCGCGGTCGACTTTGAAGAGTGCAGACGTATTCCTGGTCCACCGAAGATCATCGCACCGAGCTCCAGAGGTAAGTATGAGGTGAGGTGGGGGTGTGGGGAGGCAGGGTGCGCAGAGGGTGGGCGCAGGTGGGGTAGGGGGCAGGGAGACTGCGATGGACCGTTTTTGTGTTTTCAGGTTTGTTTGTTTCTTTAATTACGATGCAGGATGTTTGCCATGCTGGGGTGGGCTCCCAGCATGGCAGCTGGAAAGCTTTTGGGGGGCAGTGGAGCCGACAGGGATTTGGCACCCCCATCAGCCATTCCGACTTTTGCCACACTGGGGTGGGCTCCCAGCGTGGCACTCGGTAACCTCTTGGGGGGGGGGACTGTGGAGCCGACTTGGGATTGGGCACCCCAGTCGGCCAAACACATTGTTGCCATACTGGGGTGGGCTCCCAGTGTGGCACCTGGAAGACTGTTGGGGGGGAGCACTTCAGTGACACTTCCCTTATCTGATCATGTTCACTGAAGCGGCTCTCTCCCTTTCAACTGTAAGCCACTGCATTCTTGAGTGCTGTCATAGACAGCTGCAGCATGCATTGGGCAACTGTGGCTGTGCCTGCAAACACACAGAGGGAATTGGAAGAGGGGGTGACACACCTCCAGAAACTCGGATGATGGCACTATGTTTCTTGCACATACGTGCAAGCAAACACAAAAAGAGAATGAAAAAAACAACAATGGGTTCAACCATGCCTAGACCTCCCATTTCCTTTTCTAAATAAGTAAAACATCTTTGACAGGATTTAGTTTATTACCCTACAACATTTGGAAAAAGAGTCCATAAAGTGTAGTTTCCAGAGATGGTCGAGGTGGAAAAATGTTAGCTACATATTGCATCTGAGGTATAATAAATAGCTTTAGTATCTGAATTCTTTTAATTTTTGTTAATTTCCAATGCCGCCATCTCTGAATTTTGTTTTGTACTTTATGCAAAGCAGTCTCCAAGTTGTCTTAGGGAAGATTAGATGATCCAAATTTAATGTCCAAAATCATCAAAGGGGCAATTGTAAGAGCAATACCTTGTACTTCACATGTTGAAACATCCCAAAAGCCTATCAGTAACCCTTTGCATTTTGCAAGATTTAATTTAGAGTTAGACACACAAGCATATGAGTTAAGTTCATGTAAAAAAAGAGGAATTTGATTATGATGAGAAAAAACCCACAAATATTGTCTGCATACGCTTGCAATACAAAGGGATGCTGTCCAGCTGACCCCAGTAACCCATCCCATTTAGGCGTATTGGTCAAACCCCGTATTAGAGGGTCAAGAGAGAAAATATATAGCAAAGGCCTTAGGGGACAGCCCTGCCTAACCCCAGTGGGAATTGCAAATCCCTGTGTGATACACTCTTTAATGAGGACCCGAACATGTACATGGGAATATAGTAACTGTATTTTCTTGATTACTTCAAGAGGTACTCCATAAGTAAAGAGTGTGGAAAATAAAAAAGAGCGGTTTACCTGATCAAATGCCTTTTCTTGATCAACTGAGAGTATACATCCCTTAGAATTAGACCCCGAAAGACTTTCTATTACATCCCTAATAATAATTAGAGCAGCCTGAATTTTCCTATTAGGTAGTCCACAAAATTGTTGGGAAAAAAGTACTAATGAAGCATATTGCTTTAGTGTAGTATTAAAAATATGAGCAAGTATTTTGTAATCTGTATTTAACAGAATAATAGGCCTCCAGTTCTTTATGTTTGTCCTACCTCCTGATTTATATAGGTATACTAATAAACCTTCAGTAACATTTGAGGGAATACTGTTAAATTAAAAAAAAAGAATTGTTATATGTTTTTCAAACAAACTGCAATTTCTGAAACAAAGGTTTTATAAAACTGGTTTGGGAGACCATCCAAACCCGGTGAGGTATTTGTTTTAAGGGCTTTGATAGTTCCTATAATTTCTTCAATTGTAATTTCTTTGAGAAGTAAAAGTGCATCTGCGGGAAAGGCTGGATCCTGAACACTCCATAAATAATCCTGTATATTGTGTTCGGAAGGTACATCAGATGGATGTAAGGATTGGTAATGTGACTCCATAATATGTTCTATGTCATCAGTTCCCTCTACCCTGTTTCCATCAGAATCCTTTCAAAAAATCTATCGTCATGTCATCATGGAGTTTTTTGCATGCTTCGTAAGGGTCCCCAACAGGTGATTTCTGTGTTCCACCATAAAGCATAACTTGTATTGTTTTAACCCTATCCTATTGCTAGGCAAGCATGCTACGTTTAAGTAATGTAATCTGATGCAAATAATCGTATTTGGTGAGATAAGAAATGGTGTAAAGATGTAGTTGCTTTCGGAGGGATAAATACTTCAGGAATCTATTGTTCCCAACCTGTTTACCATGTTTACTGAACCAAGACTTCAAATCTCCTTTAGTGTCAATCCACTATTCCCCAATATCGGAATATAGACATAATACTGATAATCTGGCTGTGAGTAGAATTATAATCCCCTTTTTAACTTCCAGAGCTGTTAACATGGAAATATTCAACTACCATCTACTTTTAATTGTAGAATTGTTGGAAATGGTTGGTATGGTAAACCTCAACAATGAGTTTTCTGAAAATTCCATGTGTATTATTCGAAAAATTCCTTTATGTAATTGTTTAGAAACAAATAAATGATCAATTGTTGTCTTAAATTTACTTTGAGTGTATGTGAAGTGAGAACCATTGTTATAAATACTACAGTCTAAGAGACCTGCAGTATCAACTACTGTTGTCAGCATATTAGATTCGCAATAGATTTTTTTCATTTCCCATTACTTAATTGCACTCTGGAAACATCACAATTAAAATCTCCTCCAAAAAGGACTGTATAAGAAGTAACAAGATATGGTTGAATACTTCTTAAAAGGGCTACCCTATCGGCTTTGAGTTGTGGACAATATGCAGTTATAAAACGGAAAGCCATTGATTTCTACTTTCCATCCAATAATAACAATCTACCCGGGATTAAATCTACTCATTTTGTTAAAGAAAAATTGTAAGATCCCATTAAAATTCCTACCCCATCTGCACAATCTGGTTCAAAGGACCAAAAAGAAGGCCCCCATATCCATTCTATTTTAAAGAATATCACTTGTTCTCTGGAACACATCCAAGTTTTTTGAATAAAAAAAATCAAATATGGATTTGTGGATATAAGCAAAAACCGCTTGCCATTTTAAATTATTTAATAGACTATGGATATTTAAGGAGCCTATAGAAAAAGAACCCATTTATCATAGAAACATGCTATGAAACTATACAGTTTTCTTTCTCTTTTTCTTCCTTTATAATCTCCTTGCTCAACCCCTGCAGGAGGCAGAGTTCCCCCCACTGGTTGTGAATCTGAATCCCCTTGCTCCATCTCAGAATCGCCATCAGGCAAAAACAATGCAGCATAAGTATTATCTGATTCAAATGTTGGAGGGCCAAGAGATGAAGGTGGTGGTTTCTGTTTAATAATCCTCGAAGAACGTCTTCTAGGTAAGGGCTGTATCATGCCAGGGCTCAAAGACTCCCTATTCGCAACGCTAGGTTCCATGTAACATACAGGAACCAGCAGCCTATCACAAGGCAATGTACCATGGATTGGGGCTTCCTGGCTAAGAATTTGAGGAGGGGAGGTCTTCAAGAATCACCATGATGTCTGGCTCTTCCACCTTACAAGAGGAAGAAATGGGAGGAGAAACAACAGAAGGGGAATGGGGGGCTGGATCTGAAGAAGGTACTAAGGTAGAATCTTCAGGAACAGAGGCTGAGTCCTGTGCTTGCTGTATTAAAAGCTCAGGGCTGATACAAGATGCTTTATTCCTGGCCGCCCATGGACATTCTTCAAAGATGTGACCATACTCTTCGCATAGATCGCACTTGGTATGGTTAGCACATTGCATAGCGATATGCCCTTGCTCCCCACAGTTGTCACAACGTGTTTCGTCACAAGTACTAGATAAGTGTGTCCTAGAGCCACAGTTGTAACATGCTTGAGGCTGCCCTGCCTAAAAGCATACACCTCTATCCCTACCCAACGTAAAAGAATTAGGAATATGTTCCATTCCTGAATCAGAAAGTCGAAGTTTCACTTTATATTTCCATCCCCCTGTCCAAAACAATTCCATATCTAAAATTGCTTCGGGACAACTTAATATGTCACATTTTTGGGATAACCAGTAAGTGATATCATCCACATGAACCCCCTCATTGTGAAACATGATGGTAACATATTTAATAAGAGACTTAGTAAGAGGAATCACAAAAAAGGGGACCCATGTGGGAGAAAATTTAACTTGTGAATAACGCTCCCAAAACAATTCAAGTGCATATGCAGTCTTGAAACTTACCTCATAATTATCCTCCCTTGAAGTATTAATAAAGGCATAAACTTCTCGCGAAAAATGTAAAGATTCTTTTAACAACTGTCGCCCCACAAAAAAACTATCTGGTCTTTCTACCAAACCTCCTTTGTAGCATATGTGGACTGCATTCCGCCTAGGGGCTGCTTCTTTTTTAATTTTGGAGAAAAGTTCTGAAAGGTTTTTGGGCTGGTGAAATTTCAGGTGTGTCCATTTGCAAGTTCTTTATTGAGATATCTGGAATAGAGACCTGGTCAGGCAGTGGTATTTTTATTTTATTTGGTGGGTCTAACTTTGCAGAGCCTGAAGGTGGTCCAGGGAGGCTATTTATTAACTTGTCTGAAATAATAGGAGTTTCCGAGGGCTGAGTTCCTAAAAGTTTCTGATTCTTCTGTCCATGGGTTTGAGGTTTCCACTCAGGAGAAGACTGGGAAATGTTCAGGGTGGGGTCCCAAGCCAGGTCTGGTAACCAATTCCCTTTAGGAGTGTGTAGCCACCCTGCATGTTTTAAGGTCTTCTGAGGGGACCAAGTATTGTCGGAAGAAATTGGTAGTGGGTAATTAATCCCTGTCAGAACACGCAATGTATTGTTAGAAATAATAACTGTGTGATCCTTATTACTACCCGAGTCCTGTTTATCATCTGTTGCTTTAGATGAACTGACAGCTCGGGGGTGTGTTAAATCAGTATTGAGATCAGCTTTAGTTGGAAAGAAAAAGGCCGTGGCTCCAACTTGGGAAGTTGGGCCAGTTTGATAAACAACTCCATTATCTGCATTCATAATTTTTCTAACCCCAGTAAAGCTGACAGGATGTTTAAAGACAAATCCCGACTCCCGCATCATATGTGAAAGTCTTGGTGATTGAACAGCAGACTGTGCAGGGTTAGAACCACTTGATGGTAGCGGTAGATCTGCTGATAAAATCAAACTGTTTCCCCATGGTCTCGGTTCCAGGAGAGGGAGAAGGAGATTCCGTAGCAACGGGCTTATGGCACACACCTACAGCGGTGTTTGAACTGCCAGCCTGAGATTCATCTAACAAAGACACAGATACAACATTTTCTGATTTACTCGGCAAAGGCTGTCAGCACACACTACTATTAGTGCTCAAAATGCCAGCCTGTAAGCTAGTAGACAAGTTCACTGTAGCAAGTACAACATTCTTATCTTCTGACTCACCCGGCCCAGATGGGCCCTTTGAAGTGACTGCGTTAGGTGAAATTCTGACAGCTGGATTCAAAGCACACACCTACAGCGGTGTTTGAACTGCCAGTCTGATTTATCAGCAGATCTACCGCTACCATCAGGTGGTTCTAACCCTGCACAGTCCGTCCGTCTTGCCAAGGCCGAATATTTCAACAACACCCTAAACGCAAATCTTGGGAACCCATCTAAATTCTGGAAAGTCATTAACTCCCTCTTCACCCCTAACAGCAAACCCTCCACCTCTTCTCCTCATCCAAGGGACACTCCTCACCGACTCCCCGAAGGTAGCCGCCGAGTTTAACTCCTATTTCACTACTTGCGTCCAAACCCTCCTCGATTCCTTACCCCACCATCCTTGCCCATCCCCACACATCAACAACTTCCTCCACCCCTGCCATCTATCACCCTGACATCAGGTAGGACCCCTTTTCATTCAGACCCATCTCCCTATCGAAACCTTAGATGCCCTATGTTCCTGAACCTCCAAAGGCAAATCCGACGGTCTTGATAACAAACTCCTCTTCCTTTCTGCCCCAGCCATTGCGACACCCCTTGCCGCCCTATTAAATCTATCTTTTACCACCGAGTCACTCCCCTCCATCTGGAAGCATGCCACTGTCCTTCCTCTTCCAAAAGGTGGTGATCCCTCCTCCACTACTAAGTACTGTCCTATCTCCCTCCCTCCCCGCCCTCACCAAACTTCAAGAACACCTAGTTCTATCCCAACTCTCCCACTTTCTCTCAGAAACCGACTACTTCACCCCATTTCAGTCCAGCTTCAGAAAACACCACTCCACCACCTCTTCCCTACTACGTCTCACGGACTCCATCCTCTCCGGGATGGATAAAGGGCTAATCACTACCGCTATCTTCATAGACCTAGCTAAAGCTTTTGACATGGTCTCATACCCTCTCCTACTATCCCGCCTATCAAGAACTGGTTTAGCCGATTCTGCCACAAACTGGTTCCGCGCCTACCTACTAAATAGAACCCAATCCACTAGAATAGCTGACCACATCTCTCCCCCCCTCCCTATCTCCACTGGCATTCCCCAAGGCTCAGTTCTTGGTCCCATCCTATTCTCTATCCTCCTAAATGATCTGCCAAATTTATGCTCCTCCTCCGCTATACACATGTATACAGACGACACAGTCCTTTTCACCTCCGGCCAGTCCCACGAAGAACTCACTTCCAAACTACAAACGGATTTCAACAAAATCCAACACTGGTTCAATACCAATCAACTCTCCCTAAATCCCAAGAAAACAGTCTCTATGACTTTCGGCACAAGGCAGCGTCTTTCCAAACTCACCCATCCATTGATCTTCCATACTTTAAACAATACTATCCTTGAAGAAGTACCCTCCTTTAGGTATCTTGGGGTTTGGCTCGATCGCCACCTCTCCTTTACCACACACATAGACGCCATAATTTCCAAACTGCACCCTAAACTTGGTTCCCTCTATAGGAACCGCTCCTCCCTCTCGCTACCCATCAGATGTGATCTAGTCCTGAAAATGATTCTACCCACCTTCAACTACTGTGACATAGTCTATAACTCTGCCCCAAAGACCACTCTAGCCAGACTGGACCCCCTCTTTAATGCGTTCTGATGCTTTGCCCTCGATGTCCCCCCTCGCTCACATCACTGTGAGCTCTACCGTTCACTGGCCCTGCCAACCCTGAGCAACCGGCCCCTACTCCACACTGTAAAATTTGCTTCTAACTTCTGGCTCGGCTCCCTCCCACCCTACGTAGCATCCTCCCTATCTTCCCCACATACCCCCACCTACAGTCTCAGGTCCACCGACACAAGGCTATTCTCCATCCCCCACCGAAAGACCACCGCCGGCCAATCGGCCTTCTCCTACCTCTTCCCCAAACTCTGGAACGGCCTACCTGCCCAGATCCGCCACTCATCATCCAAATACTCCCTATCCTCTGCCCTCACTAACGTTCTCGCAACAAATTGCAACTGCCCCTGAACTCCCCCCACCTCTTACCTCTCTCCCAGCTACCTCGCAGAGCCTGACCAGCGGTCTGGCAATAGCCAAATTGACTGGCTTACAATGCCCACGCACCTACACACACACGCTTACTTCCCCACTACTTAAACCTCCTCTCCCCATCTCCCCCAGCACCAATACCACTCTGCCTCCTCTCACATCACCTATACCTACCCCTACACGCTCCTAAGCACACTATTCCCCCAACTCAAACAGGCTTGTGCTTCCCACTGCAGCTCATGACTGCACAGGCACTCAAGTTCTGACCTGTCACACTAGTAAGCTAATGGCATTTACGTAACTAATGTGTTTCCGCTTAGAGTATCCATTGTATGTTCACCCCTCCCCTGTAGCGTTTGCTCTGCTTTGCTCCTACCATGACTGTACACTTGATATGTATACCCTTGACCTGTTTGTATGGTTTGCTATGCTTTGCTCCTACCATGCCTGTACACTTGATATGTATACCTATGACGTGTTTACCCTGTCCCTGTTGTGCAACGTTTATACTGCTCTAACCTTGTCTTTACACATGTCATATTTACCCTGTCGATACTGTTCAGTGTCTGTATTCCACGCCATATGTAAAAAGTTCCATTTGTAATACCTCCAGTCAATGTATATTGTCTGTATTGCATTACTGCTAAACTCATCTACTGTATGTATACCTGACCCCTCTGTAACCCTCTCCCCAGGTCGCACCATGAGACGAGCATCTTTTTGCTCAGCGTGCCTTTCCTGGTGAAACATTTTCAATAAACAATAATAATAATAAATAATAAAAGCTCGCTTTGCAAGTTCTGAAGTGGTAGCTTTAGTTGCACTTTTCGGTTTCTTGGGTTCATGTAGCAGCTGCGGATGGCCATCCTCTGTACAATTAGAATTTTTTGAAACTGTAGATAAAGCAGTAGAGTCTGTCTCTGTTACCGTTTCCTTTCCAGTAACTGTTAGTTCTTCAGTTGATACACAAAAATCACTCGCTTCTCCCTCTGTTTCGTACACATCCATAACAATTCAGTCAGCCTCTGGCAAATTGAGGATCGAAGAAGAGGCCTGCTCTCCTACCTCAGCAGTGTCCATTCCATCCAGAGGATCGCTCCAAGTGGCCATTGCAAAGGCCAGCGGATCCCCTACAGGAGAGTAGGGGGATTTCCCCAGTGCCCTGGCCAAATTCCCCCCCATTCACTAAAATACCACCAAAAGCTTAATCAGGTTCAAAGTCAGTTGACATTCATCTGTATCCCCCTTCCCCATGTCGTGCTTCAAAATAGGCAGAATTTGTCTAGTGCAATTACCCGGTCAACAAAAACTAAATAAATAAAATATCTGGCATATTCAGATCCTCCATCAGCAATATCTCCCCTTTCTCTGCCATCATAAGGATGCCTTCTATCATTTCCTTGTCCATTTCCTCCCCATGAGATGGGGTGTCTGTATACAACCCCTGTTCAGATTGTGATGCCATTTCCAGTCTCCAGGGTGACCTACAGTGACTCCTGTCCTCCCTGTTTATCCTTTAGTTCCATTGCTTTGATCCCTTCCCTTATGTATAGTCCCTAAGTTAGTCAGAATGTGATTGGATTTTATTGTAATTTATTAAGTTTTTATGATGTATTTATGATGCGTTTTTATAAGTTTATGTGTGTATGGTTATTTGTATTTCAGTTATTAACTTGTTCAGCGCTTTGATCATTTGAAAGGCACTATACAAATAAAATTATTATTATTTATTATTATTAGAGAGCTACTCCTCCTCCTCTTCTACCCTCCTTGTCCCTCCTGTAGATTGTGTACCCTGGTATGTTGACATTCCTATCATGATTCTCTGTGTACCATGTTTCTGTGACTGCCACGACATCCAGGCATCCCTCTTCCATCAAGGCCACAAGTTCAGGAAGCTTGTTACTCAGACTATGGGCATTGGTACTCATTACCCTCCATTTTTTGATGGCCTTACCCTCTTTTGCCCCATCCCTGTCCTTACTGGCTTTGTCTTTTTCTCCATTTACCCCTGCCCTTCTCCCTATCGAATTCTCTATCTTGGTGTTTACCTCACTAACTACTCTGATTTTTTTGGGGGGGCTAGAATTTCCCTTCTCCTTTTCAGTGCCTGCCCCCTTGGCTAGTTTAAATGCTTGCCAATGAAGCATTTAAACCTATCACCTAGGATCATGGTTTGCCTCCTGGACAGATGCAGACCATAACACCATTATAGGCCTGTATCCCTCCAGGTGGACCCCCAGTCCTAAATGAAGCCAAAACCTTGAGCTCTGCAGCAGTTTTTCAACCACTGATTGAATCCCAGTGTAACCCCCCTACTAATGGGGGTTCCCAAAAAGTCTTCTTTGAGCTTGCCTAAATGCTCACTGCCAGGCTGGTGTCCTGCATTTTAGCAGTTTAAATGTGATTACCAGAGCCTGTATAGCCTCTGTGTACTGTCTCTTTAAGAGCTGCCTGATTGTAGCCTAAGTAATCTGAGAGGGAGCTCTGTTGAAAGATGTAACTATTTGCTGAAAATCATTTAGCATGATAATGACAATGTAGTTTGTCTAACCTGCTTTCTTTGTAGCAAGGACTGTTTTGTTTTGACTCTACTATCTAGGTCCTGGACTGCAAATTGGACCAATCATTTCTGGTGGGACCTAAAATGTAGCCGGACTACAGGAGCTGTTTGAAGTCAAAATCTGTAGGACTTGTACTTTTGAACTTTTTGTGCCTTTTTTGCAACTGAAGGGGGAGCTCTTGCTTTGACTCACAGCCAAATCAGCCAACCAAACTTTTTGGATGTTGGGGAAATCCCACACTGCTTGCAGTTTTCAGTTAGTTCTGACCTGGGAAGCGAAATGAGAAGAGCTCAAGTGTATTTTGGGCAGCAATCCTGAGTGGATTCACGTGGGAAAACTGTGAAAGGGCTGAGTTTTTGGCTTGCATGTCTGCTGCTGCTCCTGAGAGGGAGAGAAGAGAATTATTTTGGACTAAATCCAAGTTTGTGTGACTAAAGTAAGCTACTGAAGTGGGCCAGGCTCAACCTGAAGAAGACCGAAGATTTTGCTGAATGCGATCGGCCTGTCAGGAGTTCCAGCTATCCCTAAGCTCCCGGTGTGTGCAGAGACTTTGCAATTGTGACCGGGGAGTGCTTTGCCTGGTACAGTAGAATTCCCATACATGTATATGTGCTATGAGCTGCTAGTAGGTTGTGAGTTAGTTCCCACTGTGTGAACTGTGTTCTGCTTGCTGGAAGCTGTATCCATCCCAAAATGGACTACATCCGAATTTGTCTCCATGCAGTCTGGGACTTGCCAGACTGGCCCAGCTAGACTGCCCACTGTAAAGAGAAGCCATCAACGAGAGACCTGCCTGGGGATCAGCCCCCTGCTCCATGCTTGAAAAGGAACGATGCCTCTGCGACTCCTGTGGGCCCTGCTTCTCCTGGCATTCCAGATCAACCACCTGCAGTCTCGATTTTCGTCCAGCCTGTGTCCAGTCTTGGGTATCGTGAGTAAATACCAGGGTAGCTCCCTGCAACAGCAGCTTAATCTGCTTGTGTCATCTGATTGTCTTGTTGTTTCATTTCCTTTACAAACTGAGCCCTCTGGCTCTGGATTACAAATATTGTGTACTGTGCATGTTGTGTTTTCCATCACAGGGCCCCAACCAGCTGCGATGCCGGCCAACCCCGGGCAACAGTCCTGGCTAGCCCATCTCTTCTCCACCTGGGTACCCAGAGGTGTGACTGTGTGGGGGGACTCAAAGCGCATGCATAACTGCTTGATTGATATAACCTTTAAGCTAATTAACCTGATTTTGCCCCTTCCATGTCCAAATCCCCTGAATAAATCAGATCTAACTTTGTCTGCATGTAATCTGACTGTGGTTCCAGTTTGTGCTCAAAGTACTGTACTGTTGTTATTTGCTGTGCATAACCTTGTTTGACAGGGGGTCCCCAGGCTCAAGCCAGAGGAACCAGCCCTGATGGTAAGTGCAAACAGTGTGGGTACTTGTGTGGTGTACCAGGGGTATTGTGAAAGTGATTATTGTACAGTGTTCAGGCCACTAGAGGGGAAAGAGGGGGGTTACAGTGTCACAGAGGGCTGTGCCCAGGTTAGCTTGACCACTACCAACCCTGACCTCTGGGTGGAGGCATCCGTTTCAGAACTCAGGCCCCTTAACCTGCTACTAGCCAAGCAGGCAGGGGTAGTAGCCCTTGGGATAGCACCACCTAGGGGTTACACCACGGTGTGGAGCACCCTGGCCCTCACCCATACCACAAACAGGCAGCACCTCCAAGAAGGTTACCATGCGTGCTACTTGTCTAAGACCCCTTCCCAACTCCACAAACTCCTCCTGCACTGCTCTGATCCCTTTCCCAGCCAGGTTATTTGTCCCTAGGTGGACAATGGCATCAAGCTCCCTCCCCCTGTGCAGCTGCTCCTGCGATCCCGAGGATTCGCTCCCTGTCCCTAGCTTCAGTGTGTTCAGTGGTGTAAGAGTGCTGACTGTGGGGGAGCTCACAGCTACTCCAGTGTCAGACTCTTAAGGCTCGTTCACACAGTGAGAAAGTTGGATCAGAGCTGTGTAGATAGTTGCAGCCAAGCTATCTGAAATGCTGTGGAGCAGCGTTCAGATGGCATAGCCCTGGAACACTGCAAGAGAAGTTCTGGCATTCTGAGGAGGGCTCTGGTGGGTGTGCAGTCAAAAATATTACAGCGCTGGGGTGGGGAGGGATCTTCAGACCCGAGTTCAGCTAAAGGCAGTTTTATGTACTTCAAGCACAGATGAACTCGGCAACAGTTTTTTTCAAAACCAAGGGTTTTAAGTTAAGAAAACACAGTCCCAGAGTGGATCCATGACACTTGGCAACATTTTGAATGGTGTTGGCTGTTCACACAGCTGATCAAACTGGTGCAAAACTCCGACTCCACTATGCGATCCCAAGAAAACAGGTATCGTGGGCACAACAGAACGCAAGTGGAAAATGGCAGTATAGTGGCGTACACATGTGCACAGCAGCAATGATCTGGGTGCTGTGCACCACCAGCACTGACTCAGAACATGCAGTGTGAACGGGCCTTTAAAGCTGAATTAAATGTATTCAGTGGTGTAGGAGCACTGACTGTGAGGGTGCGCATAGCTACTCCAGTCCCAGACTCTTAAAGCTGGATTTGGTGTGTTCACTGGTGTAGGAGCACTGACTGTGGGGAAGCTCACAGCTACTCCAGTTCCAGACTCTTTAAGTTGAAGCTCACAGCTTCTCCAGTCTGAGCCTCTTGAAGCTGAATTCACTGTGTTCACTGGTGTAGGAGCACTGACTGTGGGGAAGCTTATAACTACTCCAGTCCCAGACTCTAAAAGCTGGATTCAATTTGTTCACTGCTGTAGGAGTGCTGACTGTGGGGAAGCTCACAGCTACTCCATTCCCAGCCTCTTAAAGCTGAATTCAATTTGCTCAGTGGTATAGGAGCGCTGTCTGTGGGGAAGCTCACAGTTACTCCATCCTAGTCTTTTAAAGCTGAATTCAATGTGTTCAGTGGTGTAAGAGTGCTGACTGTGGGGGAGCTCACAGCTATTCCAGTCCCAGCCTTTTAATATGGGATTCAATGTGTTCAGTGGTGTAGGAGTGCTGACTGTGGGGGAGCTCACAGCTACTCCAGTCCCAGCATTTTAATGTGGGATTCAATGTGTTCAGTGGTGTAGCAGTGCTAATTGTTGGGGAGGTCACAGCTACTTTAGTCCCAGCCTCTTAAAGCTGGATTCAATGTGTTCAGTGGTGTAAGAGCACTGACTGTGGGGGAGCTCACAGCTACTCCCGTCCCTGGCTCTTAAAGCTGGATTCAAAGTGTTCAGTGGTGTTGGAGCACTGACTGTGGGGGAGTTCACAGCTACTTCTGTCCCAGCCTCTTCATCTGGATTCAATGTGTTTGGTTGTGCAGACTCTTGGGGAGATCACGGTTGCTCCAGTCCCAGGCTCTTAAAGTTGGATTCGATGCATTTGGTGGTGTAGGAGAGCTGACTGTGGGGAAGCTCACAGCTACTCCAGTTGCAGTGTCTTAAACCTGGATTTGATGTGCTTAGTGGTGTAGAAGTGCTGACTATGGGGGAGCACACAGCTACTCCCATCCCAGCCTCTTGAAGCCTGATTCAATGTGTTTAGTGGTGTAGGTGTGCTGGCTATAGGGGAGCTCTCAGCTTCTCCAGTCCCTGGCTCTCCCAGCTAAACTCATTGTAGGAAACAGTATAAAACCAGTGGCTGTGGGGGAGCTCAAAACTACTCTAGTCCCAGTCTCTGTCTCAGTAAGAGCCACTGTAAACAATGGCGTAGGTAGGAGCACCAAGCAATGGGTAGGTCATAGCTGCTGCAGTCTCTTCCTGCTCCAGCCCTGTCCATCATTTTCACCCACATGGTGTGCTATATACAGTGGCTGAAAAAGCCCAACAGGGCTGAGGCAAGGCTAAACTTGGGAAGTGACAGGAAAGAAATACAGGAAAACCATTATGAGCAGGGATGTTAGAGACACAAGAGACGTGTTTCCATTATTCTTTCTCTCTCTGTGTTCACAGCTATAGCTGCATTGCAGGAGCCAGTATAAACAAGTTACCACAGAGGTTATGTTTATTGTGGGCTAAGCTGCGGAGCAGGAGGGGTCAGCGCAATAATGAGATTTCCATACAGTCGATCACTGGTGGGGTAGCTGCACAGCTGGGCTCTCAACAGGTCACATAATGTGTGAAAGTGACCTCCTTCCGACTGCCCCCTCCTTCCCTCCGGCCATAAAAGCTTTAGATATGACTGTTTTGCTTCTGATGTAACTTGGTTCTTTTGGAATGTAGTTCAGATAAGCCAAGATGACATTAGTTTAGAAGTCAGCAATGCGGGACGTTGTTAAGGAGCCCTCCTGAAAAGTAAACACAGGGAGCGGCGATCTGCTGAGTTGGGATCCAGCAGCACTTCCATTGCAGAACAGACTGTTTATGCCAAAGAACTGCATGTAGCTTGCAATCAAGTATGTTCTGTAGAAAGTTGTTTTCTCAGTAGTGGTTTAGGTTCTGTTGTTCTATCTTTGCTAGCCTTTTAGTTAACTCAGTCAATGATTACTTTTTCATCATTCATTTTTCTCCATGTTTTTCACACAGTTGTCCCATTCACCCCATGGTGAATGACTTCATGGGACTTACCTATACATCTGCTGCTGGTGGCACCTGATTGGGGCCTTCTCTGTTCACCACCATGAAGGCCTTCTGGTGGTGTTACACCCTAGACAGGTGAGGAGATCTAGAGGTAGACAAGGATCCAGCTGGGTGAGTGGGGAAATGTGCCAGCGTCGGGTCCAGCGTATAAGTGGCAGGTCAAGGCCAGAAGTCAAGGGGAGTGGGCTGCCAGGAAGGCAGACATAATTCTACAAGTCTTCTCACCTATCCTCTCGATCACCAGAGGATAGTCATGTAACCCAGGTTGCAGCAACCCCCTCCTTGGAGGCAGTCATACAGACTGTGCTAAGTTTCCACTGGCCTGACTATCAATCAATGGACTTAGGACATCAATGGATGTTTCTAATTATAAATGCATAGAATAAATGCTGAAAGCTGATTGGCTGAGAACTAGTTTTACCCTTGTTGTTATCCCAGCACAACCCTACAGGTGAAATTAATGGTTGCAAAATTCCAGACGTGGACTGGACCATCCCAGCAGCAGCAACTAGGAGCAGATTTATCCTGGACTTCCTTGAGGGTGCCTTCCTCAAGCAACTGGTCATAGAACCAACTCAGCAGAAGGCAATACTGGACCTTGTGCTCACAAACAGGGACAGTGTGATGGGGGTAACAGTGATGGAGCACCTGGGGAACAGTGACCACCAGTCATTGTGGTTTGAAGTCACAGAAGGAGCAGAACCAAACCACACAAAAACACGGATCTTGGATTTTAAGGGGGCAGACTTTGGGAAAATGGGGAGATGCTTGAAAGAGGCATTAAGGGGAATGGGGCAGGAATCAGGGGTTGAGGAACAGTGGGCAGTATTTAAAACAGGGATTACAAGAGCAACAGAATTATGCATTTAGCAGGTTAGCAAGGGAAAAAGGAAGAGGAGGCCATTATGGTTTTACAAGGAGGCCATTATGGTTTTCCAAAGAGGTAGCACAGAAAGTGAAAGCCAAAAAGATTGCATTCAAGCAATACAAAAAGACACATGCAGAAGGGGATAGAGAGAAGTACCAGGAGAAGCAAAGGGAGGCAAGGAGGTCAGTAAGGGAAGCCAACACTCAGACAGAAGAGCACATTGCAAAATCAGTGGGTAGAGGGGACAAAACCTTTTACAGGTACATAAGTGAAAAAAGAAAGGCAAAGGGAGAAATAGTGAGACTGAAGGGGGAGGATGGGGGCCGCGTGGAGGATGACAACAGTAAAGCTGACATATTGAACAGGTATTTCTGCTCAGTCTTTACTGAGGAAGAGGAGGGTAATGGGTCTGAAGGGAGTACAAGGGATGGGAACGGTGCAGAAATAGACACAAGTCCCTTTACATGAGAAAGGGTCCTGAAGGAACTGGAAGTGATAAGAGTTGATAAAGCAATCGGACCCAATGGGGTGCACCCCAGGGTCCTTAAAGAACTAAGAGAGGTGGTGGCTGAACCTCTGGCAATCCTGTTTAGCCAATCACTGGAAACAGGGAAGGTACCCAAAGACTGGAGGACAGCAGATGTAGTCCCCTTATACAAAAGTGGAAACAAAGAGGAAGCAGGGAACTACAGACCAGTCAGCCTCACCTCGGTAGTGGGGAAGATCATGGAAGGACTACTGAAGGAGAGATTGGTGGAACATCTGGTTGTCAATGGACTACAGGACCCAAGGCAGCATGGTTTCACCAGGGGAGGTGTGTCAGACCAACCTCGTTGAATTTTTGACTGGGTGACTAGGGAGGTGGATCAGGAGGGCAGTGGACATGGCCTATCTGGACTTCAGCAAGGCCTTGACACTGTGCCACATAGAAGACTATTACACAAACTGGGGAATATGGGTGTGGGCAGGACAGTAGTGTGGTGGGTAGGTAACTGGCTGGGCGACAGGACACAAAGGGTGGTGGTTAATGGCTGTCACTCCACAGAGGGAAGAGCAACCAGTGGGGTACCACAGGGATCAGTGCTGGGACCAGTCCTATTCAACATCTTCATCAGTGACATTGTGCAGGACCTAGAAGGCAGAATTTCCCTGTTCACTGATGACACAAAGCTCTGTAATAGAATAGACACACCAGAGGGTGTAGACAGAATGAGAAGGGACCTGCAGAAACTTTAAGAATGGTCAGGGGTTTGGTAGTTGAAATTCAATGCAAAGAAGTGCAAGATAATGCATATGGGGCACAAAAACCCTGGCACAATATATCAGTTGGGGGGCGGGGGGTTGAGGATATAATATGCACTGAGCAGGAAAGGGATCTTGGGGTTATAATCTCTAATGACCTCAAGGTAGGGAAACAGTGTGACAAGGCAGCAGGTAAAGCAAATAGGATGCTGGGATGCATAGGCAGGGGCATCACCAGCAGGAAATAATTCCACTATACAAGACACTAGTGAGGCCCCACCTGGGGTACAGTGTACAGTTCTGGAGACCTTACCAATGTAAGGACATAGACAGGGTAGAGAAGGTTCAGAGAAGGGCAACAAAGATGATACATGGATTGCATCACATGTCCTATGAGGACAGGTTGAAGGAATTGAATATGTACTCCCTGGAGGAGAAGAGGGAGAGAGGGGACCTGATGGAAACATATAAGAATCTTACAGAGAGGAACAGGGTGCAGGAATACTCTATTTTTAAGTGAAAAAGATGTTCCAGGACTAGAGGGCATGGGATGAAGTTGGAGGAAGGACGATTCAGAGGAAACGTGAAGAAGAATTTCTTCACAGAATGGGTGGTGGACAAGTGGAACACCCTGCCAGAGGAAGTGGTGGGGGTTGAAACAATCACAGGATTTAGGAATGCATGGGATAGAAATAAAGGAATTCTGAAGGTCAGGGGTAAGGGGCAACAGACTTCTGGTAAAACATAAAGTGAACTTACAAGCTCAAATGGGCAGACAATCTGCCAACAATGACTATGTATCTGTGTACAACAGCCTACTTAGAACTGTAAAAAACACATAACTGGATTCATTTTATAATCACAATAAGGCACTTTTGGGTGCATGTCACTGGAATAATGTCATTTCTCAGGTGGTTGAAGGCTCTCAGCCTGTGACCTTGAGTCTCACAAAACCATCGAGGGATGATGTTATCCCAGCGCGACATGTCCAGGTGTGCATTGTTGCTTAATTTACACACTGGGATGAGGACCAGTTTATATTTGCAGTGATGTAGCTTATGTCCTTCTTAAGCTCTTACTTAGTGGAACAATGAATTTGAGTTCTACTATGGAATTTTGTGGTTACAAAGGGACATAAACTACATTATATTGTTCATAAATGACGTTTAACCCTTTGTGCAAAACATAGAAACATAGACAACGTCGGCAGAAAAAGACCATTAGTCCATCCAGTCCACGCAGTTTTACCCTACTCTACCCCCATGACCTGTTGTCCACATGGAGTTTTCACCCTCCTCTCTCCCGTCACTCTCTGCCTTGCTGCTACCCCCTGAGAAAGTATTAAGCCCTTTACTCTGTCCCAGCTGTACTTGAACTCATTCATGGTTTTTGTGCCCACCACCTCCTCAGCTGGTAGGCTGTTCCATGGTTCAGTCAGCATCTCTGTAAAGCAAAACTTTCTTGCACCCCTCCTGAATCTCCCCCCCACCGGCTTGCTTCATGTCCCCTTGTTCTTGATGCCCACCATTGCTGCAAACAGTTCCTCACAGTCTACCTTGTTTATTCCTTTCAGGGACTTGAAGGTCTCTATCATGCCTCCTCTCTCCCTTCTGGTCTCCAGCGAATACATGATCAGTGTCCTAAGCCAATCCTCACAGGATCTGCCCTGTTGACCTTGAATCACTTTGGTTACTGTACATTGCACTGTCTCCAGCTTGTCTCTGTCTTCCCTCAGGTGAGGAATCCAGAACTGGGCACAATACCCCAGATGGGGTCTCACCAGTGATCTATTGATAGATAGTATCACCTCTTTCCTCTAGTTATTGAGACCCCTCCCAGTACACCCCTACATTCTGGTTGCATTGCTGTAAGCCTTGTTACATTGGCTAGCTGGTTTTAGGGAGTCGCTTATGAACCCCCCCCAGGTCCCTTTCCTCTGAAGTAGGGCCAGCTTAACTCCTCCAGTTCTGTATTCCTTTCTGGGGTTCCTGTTCCCTATGTGCATCACCTTGTACTTTTTGGTGTTAGATTTCAACAGCAAGACTTTGGACCACCTCTCTAACCTTTGCAGGTTCCTCTGCAACTCCCTTACCCCCTCCTCACTGTCTAACCTGCCACAGAGCTTAGTGTCATCTGTGAAGAGACACATCTTGCCCTGTAGTCCTTCTCCTGTCACTGTTGAACATATTGAGAAGGACTGGTGCCAGGACTGACCCCTGTGCTACCCCACTCGTGACTTCCTTTCCCTTTGATTTGACTCCGCTTACTACCACCCTCTGCTGTCTCCCCCCCCAACCAGCTTCCCACCCATTTAATAAGGTCCTTTGTTGCTCCCAGATCCTGCAGTTTCTTCAACAACCTTATATGTGGCACCGAGTAAAAAGCCTTGCTGAATTCAAAACAGAGTATATTTACTGAATGTCCCTTATCCACCACCCTTGTTACCAAGTCAAAGAATATTATCAGGTTGGTTTTGACAAGACCTCTTTGCCAGGAATCCATTCTACTCAGCATCCAGGAGCCCATTTCTCTCCAGGTATTCCACTAGGTCCTCTTGAACTAGTGTCTCTATCAGTTTACCTACAGTGGAGCAGTGGAGTTAATGCTACAAGCCTGTAATTTCCAGGTTCCTCCCTACCCCCCTCTTGTGGAGTGGCACCACACCTGCTATCCTCAAATCTTTTGGAACCACCTCTGATTGTAGTGAGCTATTGAACAGTGCTGCCAGGGGTTCAAACAATTCTAATGCCAATTCCCCAAGCACCCTTGGGTGCATCCCATCTGACCCTGCCCGAAGCCTTGTCTATTTTCAGGGCTGCAAACCCTTTTCTAACCCTTTCTCCTGTAATTACAAAGACAAAATGTAGCTGCTTATCTCTTGCCCATTCACAAACTTTAAATGGCTCATTCAGTAACGGTGCTACTGCGTATGGCATACAACAATAAAAACAGAGTCCAGTGAACACCCTACCCCCATAGCAAATCTAACAAATATAATATTCTTTCTGTCTAAATTAGCCACTTACTTATTTTATCTCCAATAAGAGTGAGGGCCTTTAGGTATTCACATCAGGGCCCTGCTGTGAAGTTACGCAGCTACCAGATGCCAAGCTAGACCACCCATCAGTTGGGTTCCTACTCTAAAATGCAACTGCCTAAATTGGATTTCCTTGAAATAAGGTGCAGTCCTCAACCAATGGGTAGGTAACTAGTGAGGAACTGGCTAATGAGAGAGCCATACATCTCCCAAGCATCAAACAGACACACATTAGTTGCTCAACCCTTGTCCCATTCCCAGACTTTTAATGGCTTTTTTATTAGGGGTGCTACTGCTTATGGCATACATGAATACAAAGAGTTCAGTGTACACCCTATCCCCCATGACAAATCTAACAAATTTAATATTCTTTCTGCCTGAAATGGCCATTTACTTATTTTATGCTGTAATGCACATGGGACAGAGGAATAAAAGAGCACAGCATGCTATACTGGGCAGGATAATAAAGGAAACAACAGTGGGAAAGGACTGGGCATGCTAGTAACAGAAGAATGTACTTCTGCAAAACATTGCAGTGAAGTGACAAACCTTTAAATGGCTGTTTCATTAGTGGCCAGTTCAGGCAGTAAGAATATTATATTTGTAAGATTTGCCATGGGGGGTGGTGCACTGAATTCCCTGTTTATACTCCTATAATGATCACCAGTCCCATTTCTGGGATTCCCCTTGCAGCAGCCTTTATGCCCCTTTCCGGCAGAGGCCCGCTATTGTCCACTGTGAATACTGGGCAGAAGTAGCCATTTAGAATAGCTGCCTTCTGCTCATCCTCCTCTACTACCCCCCATCAGCCTAACCATTCCCCCTCTCATCTTCCTTTTTATGTTTACTTACATGCATGTGCAAGAAACATAGGGCTGGATATTCAAACTGCGCCATTCTGAGGCGCAAGCCCTTGCGCTGCGCAAAATAGTTGAGCAGGGGTGTGGCCCAGGCGATATTCAAAGGAGTTGCACTATTGAGCACTACCTTTGAATATCACCCCCCAGCCACAGCCACTGTGCATGGCGCAGTGAAACTTGCACCACCGCAAGTTGTCAGAGTGGAGCATTCAACTTGCGGTGGCCAAGTACCATTGCGCCATGCGCAAAATCACGATATTCAAAAGGTGACATGCAAATGGGGCCATAATTCATGCAAGGGGGGGCCATTTGCATCTGATTATGGCCCCATTTGCATGCCATTAGCATGTAGGTGCGCCGATCCCCGAGGACTTGCGCCTGGCTGCCCTGCCAGGCAGCAGCCGTCGGGGACCGACGCACCCTGCAGCCCGATCGCGGGCACCAATGTAGCTCCCCACCTCCTCCCGTACATCTCCCTGGTGGTCGGTGGACCAAAATGCCCGATCGCGGGCAGAATGTAAATAACCCCGAACATGTTCCTAGTTCCCACCCCACCCACCCATGAGAGCCCCACCACCCGCGCCCTCCGCAGCCGGCGGCGGCAGCATCCCACCTGCCTGCCGCCCGCCGCTCACCGACTGACTGCTCCAGTAGCTGCACGCCCATTGGTGCAGAGCAAGAACCAATGGGCGGCAGCCCATACCGTATATGACAGTCCAGATCTGCCGGAGGGGAGCGGGTGGTGGGGCTCAGGAGTGGGTGGGTGGGGGGACACTAGCCACCAGGGAGATGTTTGGGCTAGATAACTTACATTCTGCCCTCGATCGGGCATTACGGTCCACTGACCACCAGGGAGATGTCTGGTGGGGGCACTTTACTTACTGCCCGCGATCGGGCACTAGGAACATGTTCTGGGGGTTCATTTTACATTCTGCCCGTGATCGGGCATTACGATCCACTGGACCACCAGGGAGATGTTCGGGGGTTCATTTTACATTCTGCCGCGATCGGGCATTACGGTCCACTGGACCACCAGGGATGTGAACGGGAGGGGAGCACATTGATGCCCGCGATTGGGCTGTTGGGGAGTACACTATGCCCGCGATCCGGGCTGGGGGGCACAGGACTGAGTTAGCTGAGCACAGGTGGCAGCTGCTGTGTTGCCCTGCAATACAGCAGCTCGCCTGTGGGTGGCCCTCTACTTAAGCCTTTTTTTGGCTCAAGGAACTGCAGGCTCAGGTTGGGGGTTGCGCCTGGACAACTCTGCACAGCCCGGCTGAATATCGGGCTGTGCAGTTTATGCATGGTTCCTCCCCCTCCTGTTGAGCATGCATTCATTTGCATTGCGCTGTTGCTCAGCCTGTTTTCAGTGGCGCAACTGCCTCCTGCTGAACATCGCAGAATGGCGCAATGTAGGACTTGAGCATGCGCAACCCTGTTGAGCATGGCGCAACCCTTTTGAATATCTGGCCCATAGTGCCATCATCCGAGTTTTTGTAGGTCTGGCACCCTGTCTTCCAATTCAGTCAGTGTGTTTGCAGGCACAGCCACAGTTCACCAATGAATGCTGCAGCTGTCTATGACAGCAGTTGAAAATGCAGTGGCATACAGTTGAAAGGGAGAGATCACTTCAGTGAGCAGCGATAAGATAGTGCTGATTAGCATATTGCGTGCTCATGCACCCCCCCCCACACACGCACGCTGTATGGCCGACAGGGGTGCCCAATCCCCCGTCGGCTCTGCTGCACTCCCCCCTTAACAGAGTTCCAGGTGCCACGTTGGGAGCCAAGCATGGCAACGGTCCGTAAGGCCGACGGGGGTGCCCAATCCCCATTGGCTCTACTGTTTCCCCCCCAACAGACTACCAGGCACCATGCTGGGAGCCCACCCCAGCATGGCAACATTCCGTATAGCCAACAGGGGTGCCAATCCCCTGTCAGCTCCACTGCCCTCCCAAACAGCCTTCCAGCTGTCACGCTGGGAGCCCACCCCAGCGTGGCACAAGTCCCGCGACGTCCACGAAAAAAAACGTTCCCTCGCTGACTGTCCTGACCCCCACCCTTGCCCACCCTATGCGCACTCTGCCTCCCCACACCCCCACCTCACCCCATACTTACCTCTGGAGTCCAGTGCGACATTCTTCAGTGGACCGGGAACACGTATGCACTCTTCAAAGCCGACCGCAAAGTGAGGAAATGCCGGTAAGCTGTATAATGGAATAAATAGGTTTTTTTTTCAACTTTGATGCATATCGCAGGCATTTGGGGGAATTTTTTCACCAAATTTTCAACATGGGGTTTTTGGGAAGCCACCTCATGAATTCTGGTACTGTCATTTTGTTAATCAGCCCCGAAAGATGATTTTGCGGTCGCTGCGCTGAACCACCTTTTGGGACCGATTTGTGAAATGACAGTGTCACAGTTCATGAGATAGGCCCCCAAAACCCCTATGTTGAAAATTTGGTGAAAAAATTCCCCAAAATGACTAATTTATGAGCATGCGTTGCACTGTTCCTACGCACACTTGTAAGTTCGCAAATTTTCAATATTTTCACTACAGATTTTCAACATTATCATTTTACCACACCTCCTTATGAGCAGTACAGCTGTCATTTTTTACATCTCGCCCAAAATGTGTTTCCGCACATGTAGCACACAATGGCGTAGGTGGTGTGCAAAATCAATGTTTGGGACAGATTAAGAAAATCACAGTGACACTGTTCATGAGCAGAGATGTTAAAATGGCTATGCTAAAAATTTGGTGAAAAAAGTCCATAAAATGACTGTGTTACGAGTGACCATGCACCCTCGTAAGTTCATGCATTTCTAATATTTTCAGTCCAGATTTTCACCACTGGCATTTTTCCACATTTCCTTATGAACAGTACAGCTGTCATTTTTCACACCATGGCCGAAATGAGTTCTCGGACTTCCAGAGCAGAAATGCATGGTCGATGTGGGAAATCACTGTTTGGGACAGATTAAGAAAATCACAGTGACACTGTTCGTGAGCGGAGGTTCCAAAATGCCTGTGTTGACAATCTGCTGTAAAAAATCCCCAAACTAATTGCATTACAGGTGTGTTGCACAGTTTCTATGCACGCTCGTGACTTCACCAGTTTTTTTAATATTTTCACTGCAGATTTTCAACATTGCCATTTTTTGCACCTCCCCATGAACAGTACAGCTGTCATTTTTCACATCCTGTTCGAAATGTGTTTTCGCACCTGTGGTGCCAAATGGCGTAGTCGCTGTGCAAAATCAGCTTTCGGCTAACAAACTGATATTGCCACTGTTCATAAGGTGGGGGTCACAAAAAACCCATATTGAAAATTTGTCGTGAAAATACCAACGAACGCCTGAGGCATTTGAGTTTCCGACCATAACGCCCCACCTTGTAGAGATTGACAGGCATCAGGGGTGTGACTTGGGATTCTCGCTTGCAATACACATACCATTCCACACCCTGCAGCCAGTGAGAGGCATCGAGGTGTGCCTTGGACTCTTCGGCCCCAAAGTTCACCCCATTCTCCTATACAGCACCCATCTCACCGTATTTCCTGATGGAATGGGGTGAGCATAAGAGTCAAAGACCCCAAGGCACACCATGACACTTGTCAGTGTCTGCAGGGTAGGGTGTGGTGAAATGGCGTGGCTGTTATGCCTGATGACCCAAAGGCACACCCCAATGCCTATCAGTCTCTGCAGGGTGGTGGTGTGGTTAGCTTCAGTTCAATACTTCACTGCCATTCCTATTATGCAGCTCTCTAACTCCTACACTACCAGTGCCAATGCCAGCAAGCAAACATTTGTCATTGACAAATGCTTGTTTCCCTCATGTGCTTAAAGAACTGTTTTTACCCTCCCTTACATAGAAACATAGAAGCTGATGGCAGATAAGGACCGCAAGGCCCATCCATTCTGCCCATTTTTTTTTCCTGATGAATGTACCATAGGCATGTACTCTGTCAATGGCCTATCTATTCATACTCATCTTCATTGCTCCCTTATGCCTATCCCATGCCTGTTTGAAGCCCTGCACTGTATTTATATCCTCCACTTCTTGAGGTAGGCCGTTCCATGCATCCACCACCCTTTCTGTGAAAAAGAACTTCCTCACATTCCCCCCTTAATCGGCCTCCCTCTAATCTCATGCTGTGTCCTCTTGTCCTGCTGTTTTTCTTATATTGAAACAAGTTAAACACTTTCACCTTGTTAATGTCCTGAACATGTTTGAATGTTTCAATCATATCACCTCTCTCCCTCTTTTGCTCTAGGATATACATATTCAGCTCCGTTAATCTGTCCTCATATGTTTTCTGATGCAGTCCCTGCACCATTTTGGTTGCCCTTCTCTGGACTGCCTCCATTTTGTTAATGTCGTTGTGCAGGTGTGGCCTCCAGTACTGCATGCAGTACTCCAGATGGGGCATAACCAGTGTCTTGTAAAGAGGGATTATTACCTCCCTCTTACAACTTGCAATACCCCTACTAATACACCCCAACATCCCTCTAGCCTTACCTACTGCTTTAGTGGTCTGCTTGGATGATTTCAGGTCATCTGTGATGATGATGCCCAAGTCTCTTTCTTCCCTTGTGATTGCCAGCAACTCCCTTCCCAACCTATAGGTGGCTTCAGGGTTTCTCTTCCCTATGTGCATGATCTTGCACTTTTTTTGCGTTAAACCCCATTTGCCTCTCTTCTGACCATTTTGCCAGTTTATCCAGATCTCTTCTCATTCTGCCCACCTCATCTGGATCACCTACTCTGTTGCTGATCTTGGTGTCATCTGCAAACAGACAAACCTTACCCTCCAGTCCATCTGCAATGTCACTGATGAAGATATTGAAGAGGACTGGCCCCAGGACTGATCCCTAAGGTACCCCACTTGTGACTTGCATCTCTTTTGACTGTATACCATTTACCACTACTCTCTGTTTTCTGCCCGCCAACCAGTTTGCTACCCAGTTGTCCAATGTCTGACCCACCCTGAGCCTACCCAGCTTATTAATCAATCTTCTATGTGGAACAGTATCGAAAGCTTTGCTGAAGTCAAGGTAGGCAACATCAGCTTCTCACCCTTGGTCCACCACTCTGGTTACCCAGTCAAAGAAATCTATGAGATTAGTTTGACAGGCCCTGCCTGTTGTAAACCCATTTTGTCTTGGATCCTGTGCCCCCTATGGATTCCAAATGTTGCACTATCCTTTCCTTAAGGAGTGCCTCCATAGTCTTGCCAACTACTGGGGTAAGACTGACGTGTATGTAGTTCCCTGCCTCCTCTCTGCTACCACTCTTGTGGAGCTGGATCACATGAGCCCTTCTCCAGTCTTCTGAGACCTCTCCTGTGCTCAGAGACTCACATTCTAGGTATTGTTGAAACCTGGCTCTCTCCTTCTGTCCCGGACCATGCCATAGCCCTCCCTGGGTACAATGTTTTTCGGCTTGACCGAACGACTAAAAGAGGTGGTGGTTGCACAGTATACCTAAAGAATACCATTGTGGGTCACCACGTTAGCACTGCTTCCCAAACCAGTGCTGCACAGATCCTACCTACAAAAATCCTCCTTGGTGCTCACAACAAAACCCTTACAGTTATCGCAATCTACATTCCTCCAAAAGAACAAGGCTCTGGCCCAAATGCAGCCCTGGACTTTGTCAGGTCTCTCCCGCCAGACTCTGAGTCTATCCTTATTGGGAACTTTAATATAAACTGGCCTGCTGTAGAGGCTGTGGCTTACATGGATTCTATAGCAGTGGCAAACCTCACCCAGATGGTAGACTCCCTAACCAGAAAAAACTATAAAACGAGCACCAGCACCCTTCTGGATTGGATACTTACCAATTGCCCCACCTGGATTTCCAACACCACTGTCCACTCTGACATAATCAGTGACCACTCCCCTGCCAGTTGCACCTGGACAAATAAATTCAGCAAGCCACCCCCGAGAACCATAACCAGCAGAGTCTTGCCCCGTGGCCATCTTAATTATCTCAAAACCTACCTTCTTCAACTGGATTGGTCACCAATCTTTAATGCAACAGATGTAAACACCACCCTTGACCACTTTATCAATACCTTTAATGAAGCCTGCAACAAATTTTCACTGCTCAAAAAGAGTAAAGTAAAAGCCATCTCTAACCTATGGCTCACAGGAGACCTCCTAAGGTGTCTAAAAGAAAGGGATCAGCTATGGGAACTAGCAAGGAACTCTGGGGTGCAAATTGACACCACTAACTATAAACGTTCTCGAAATGACTGCACCAAAGCTATCCAGCAATCGAAATCTGCCTATTTTAAGAGTGCTCTCACAAATTCCTGGGGAAATAGAAGAGACTTCTGGAACAACATCAAAGAAGTTACCGGGAAGCAGTCAAAATCCCCTCCATCCATGCTCTGTATAGACGGAGTTACCACACTTGGTCCGAAAATCATTGCAGATACGTTCAATACTGCTTTCACTGACCTTAGTTCTCTACTTCCCCCCAATTTCTTTAGTAAAGAGGATACTCCAATGCCCCCTATCTCCTCTGCCCCCTCTAACCACCCTCCTTTCCACTTTAAATTGGTCAAAATGCACCAGGTCTGCAGCTATGTCCCCAAAGCTATCGCCAAGTCAAGATCCAGCAGTGACTCTCTTGACCTCAAACTTCTATCCCTCACCCTTGAAGAAGTACTCAGACTACTGACCAAGATCTTCAACCTCTCCCTCAGCCTCAGCCAGTTCCCAGACAAATGGAAACTGGCCACTGTGACCCCATATACAAAAGTGGTGTCAAAACAGCCAATGAAAATTTCTGCCCAGTCTCCATCCTACCTCCTCTCTCTAAGGCCCTTGAACATATTGTGGATGACTAGCTTACAGAATTCCTGGACATACACAGCATCTTTTACAAGCAACAACATGGCTTTAGAAATGGTCACAGCACCTCCACAGCATTACTCGAATTCACTGGAACCATTCATCACTCATTGGATAATGGTAAACTAACTGGGACTGTGTTCATTGATCTAACTAAGGGCTTTGATACTGTCAACCACCATCTCCTACCTGTCCAACTTTGAAAGGCTGGGCTCTCACCCGATTCAGTTGACTGGTTCAAAAGCTATCTTGGAAACCGGACCCAAAGAGTAAAAATAGCTGAAACACTCTCTGATGCCAGACCAGTCCTCTCTGGTGTTCCACAATGGTCTATTCTAGGCCCCCTCCTCTTTAGCCTTTTCCTGAACACACTTCCAGACTCAAGTCCAGAACAAATTAAACTCTATGCAGACGATGAAGTTATCCTTGCCTCCCATCTGGATCCTGTAGAACTGCAAGGAACCCTCCAGCAGAGTTTCACATCAATTGAAAACTGGCTCTTGCAACACAAGCTGTTACTAAACCAGAAAAAAACTAAGACCATGCACTTCAGCAGCTCGCAGAACAAAAATAAACAGTACCACCTCACAGTTAACACCAAACTAGGAGCCACCATTGATCAAGTTGATACTTTCAAATATCTTGGCATCACCCTTGACTCTAAACTCTCCTATGCCTCCCATATCAATAATGTCACTAAGATGGCTAACACCAGACTGGGTTTACTGTACTGTCACCAAAAACACCTAACCTCTGAAGCATTGTCTATTGCCGTTCAAAGCTCCGTTGTGAGTGTTATTGACTATGGACTCGTAGTCTATGGCTCTGCCACTGCCTCCACACTCAAACGAATTGCCACCTCACTAAATAAAGCATGTTGTCTCATCACTGGAGCTCACCGTCTCACCCATACCTGTGATCTCTACTCTCAAAAAGGGTGGCATCAATTAAAGAAACAAATTCAGTATCACACCTGCATCACGGCCAAGAAAATAATGATGGGCGTTGCGCCCCAGGAGTCTGTTCCCTTCTTAAGACCAGAGTAAACTACTACAACACTAGGAGCTCAAAACCACAACTACTGCAAATCCCTCATTATCATACCACTCAAGGTCAAAGGTCTTTCTTATACAGGACCCCCAGCTGGCTCAATAATCCTGACAGTGACATCAATGCCTCACCAACTCTGGGTGCCTTCAAAAAGGAGCTCCATAAATCTCTGGTGGCTTCTAGTACCTGTGACTGCCTTAGCTGAGCACCATCATTTCGGCAGCTCCCCTACCCTCTGCTGTCCATGCTAACCCTGCTCCTTGCGCTTATTCATTTCCTATATTTTTTTTCCTTTGCTCAACTTTATACTCAAATACTCTGTCCTGACAAAGCCCTCTAGGCTGCTATACTCTGTACCACCCCCACTCTCTCTTTCCCTCACTTATGTTGTAATACACCTCCTATTGTTATTGTAATATGTCATGTTCTTTGTATTTGAAATCAAATTGTTATGTACTGAGCTTTCTAATGTGTCACCTCCTCCCTGAATTAATAACTGTTTAATGTACTGTTTACCTGTAATGTTGTTATTTCTGTTGTATCCCCTGAATTGTACTTCAAATGATGTGGAACCTTTGTAAAAGAGCTTTGGCTCAAAGGTATTTGTAATCCTAAATTTAAATAAATAAAAATAAATAAATAAACAGTTCTGATAATGGCTCTGCTAGTTACATCCTTAGCTCCTTTAGTAGCCTGGGATGTACGCCATCAGGTCCCATTGCCTTGTCCACCCTGAGCTTAGCGAGCTCTTGTAGGACCCTTTCTTTTGTGAAGGGACTAGTGCACATCTCCCTCCCCCCTGTGTCCATGGTGCTGAGCTGTGGGCTCTGCCCTACCTTCTCCTCAGTAAATACTGAGCAGAAGTATCTATTTAGGATAGATGCTTTTCCTTGGTCCTCCTCCTCACACTCCCCCGTATCCCCTTGATCTTAGCAATACCCCCCCGGACTTTCTTCTTTCACTAATGTATCTATAGAAAGTCTTGTCATCTTATTGTACTGTCCATGCTAGTGTTTCCTCAGTTTGGGCTTTTGCCTGCCTTCCTTGCTTCCCTTAAGAAAGTTTGGTATACTTCACTATCTTCATCCTGCTGCGTTCCCTTATATTTCCTGAAGGCCAACCTTTTGGCTCTGACCTTTTCTGCTACTGTTTTTGAGAACCAAAGTGGTTTCCTTCTTCCTTTGCTCTTGCTTTTCTCTCTAACACAATGGGATGTTGCTTCAAGTATTGCATCCTTAATGCTTGCCCAATTTGCCTGTACCCCCACACCTGTATTTCTTCTTGCCAGGGCTAGCTTAACTCTGTTGGCCATCTTATCAAAGTCAGCTCCTCTGAAGTCCCATATTTTTGCCTTGGAATGGGATGATTTAGTTCTAGTGGCCAAGTTGAACCATACCATATGATGGTCAGTGACCCCCAGGTGACCTTCTACCTGAAGATCTGTGATCCTTTCCCCGTTAGTCAGTACTAGATCTAGCATAGGCCTGTCTATTGTGGGTTGTTGTATAAGTTGTTTGAGGCCCTCCCCCTGAGGGAATCCACTACGCCACTATGTGTCTAATTCTGGCAGATGTTCCTGCTGGTATTGACCAATCTGTATCTGGCATGTTGAAATCTCCCATTATCAGAACCTCCTTTAGCCATCATGTTTTGTATATCTTCTAACAGTAATGTGTCTATGTCCTCCTACTGGTCTGGAGGCCTGTAGACAACCCCAGTTCATGTGGCCCTTGATCCCCTTCACAATATGCAGCTCTGCCTTCTTTATCTTTAGCTGGTATTTGCTCCATTCCTTATCCCCCTGTTTCTCCTTGTAGTCAATGAAGGCCCTTTTTTGGCTCTCACTGCCTCCCTGACCTTCTTAGAAAACCAGATTGGCCTCTGGTGCCTATATTCCCCTTGCTAACTGTTCTCAAGCATTGTTTAGTTGCTTCCAGAATGATCCATTTAATTTTTCCCCACCTCTCCTCCACCCCCCCCAATTTTGTCCACTCCAACTAACCTGCCCTTCACTAATTTCTTCATCTGATCAAAGTCTGTTTAAAATCCAGAATCACAACTTTTGACGAGGGTATACAGATTTACATGGCCAGTTCAAATGATATGGTGTTTTGGTTGCTGGACCCCCATGGTTCCCCAACCCACACTCGGCCTACCATTTCCAAGGTGGTGAGTACCTGGTAGAGAATGGTAGTCTGCCTTGAAGGTTCCCTAACCAGCTGCACAGCAGACAGTCCTGCAATATATCTAGCACCACCTGACCTCTGGTGTTCTTAGCTGCTAGAATATCCCAATCAATGTCTGGCAGATTGAGATCCCCCCATTGCCCCCCACAACCACTATTTCCCCCTTTGTGGCCCTCTTCTTGGTTTCTGCCCCAGTTCCCTATAACCTTTGTCTCACTGTCCAAGTGGTCTATAGACCACCCCAGTGTGCAACGTCTTCCCCAATGCTGTGGGAGCTGTACCCACAGTGATTCTGTCTCCCCATTTTCTTTCCCTGAAGGAACCATCCTCTACTGCCTCATGCCCACTGAGTAATAACAGAATTGCAACCAGTATTTGAGAAAAAGAAATAGAATCTATAGGAAAGACTGACCTACAGTTTTGCCCAGACTCAGGTTCCTTCTTATCTAGTCATACTGTCAGAACTTTCAGTGAAGGCTTAATTGCCCAGATTTGCCGGTGTTTCTTTTTTTTGAAATTTAACATCTTTATTGGTTTTATAATATTAACACAGTGGTAGCCGTAGTAGATAAGATACAAAAGGATGACAATCCAATACAAACAACAGAAGAAGAAAATGGACCACAGGAAAAGGAAAAAACAAAACCCCCTCCCCCCTCACCCTGCCACCCCTCCATCCCAAAGACCCCATCGGAGTGTGCTATGAAGTACTATACAGAGTTTGTGTGTATAGTTGAAAAACTAGGTGCATTTGTAGTGACCTTGGGGAGTCTGCCAGTTAACAGTTATCAATGCAGGTATAAGGCATACAGTTTACCCCATTTTTTATCAAAGCCTGCAAGATTATTATGGGAACCAGCAATCAGGCGTTCGATTCTAAAGTAGGCTGAGAGGTCATTTAACCATTCAGTATAGGTTGTAGGTAGTTGGTCCAGCCAGTGTTTGAGCATCAGTTTCTTGACTACCATTGAAATCAAGGCTCTATGATATTTACGTTCCTTAACTCGGATGTTGGAATAGATTCCTAGAATACAGATCTCCACAGTAAAAAGGTCCCCTGAGCCAAGTAAAGGATCCAAACCAGATTGGATTGAATGCCACAGAGGGGCGATTTTGTCACAGAACAAAAAAATGTGTAGCAAGTTCCCTTCAGCGTTGCCACATCTAGAACAAATAGAAGTGGTCAGGTGATCAATTTTAGCTAATTTTACTGGTGTATAGTATAGGTTATGTAGGATATGGTACTGGGTAATTCTGAGATTATTCTGGGAAATATATCTATATGAATCTTTTTATACTCTAGGCCAATCTATGGTAGCTTCTGGCAAGAGAGCGGTCCAAATTTTAGAACCGGGTATGATATCTGGGTGGCCTATGGATAGGAGAGAGTTATGTAAGAGGGATAAACAATGTGGTTTGGAGGATAGATCATGGAAGCTGTCTAAAATAGGTTGTAGTTTGGATTCTTGTGGGGAGATTCCAAATGTTTGCCCAAATAGGTGTCTCAATTGGTGGACCTTAAAGGTGTAATTAGAGGGTAGGTTATATTTAATCCGGATGTTGGAGGAGGAGAGAAGAGAATTGTGGGAATATAGATCTGCTACCTTAGCATTCTGTAATGGAGGCAGCTTGCCGGTGTTTCTAAAAATGATGACTTGCCATAATCGAGGACATCATGACAGTAACATGAAAATGGAAAAACACAGAATTTGATGACAGGAAAGGACTGCTTGGCTCACCCAGTCTGCCCATTTTTCCCCCTGTCTATACTGTCACAACAGACTCTACTTGGTCTCTGGCTCTCTTCACCCCCCCCTTGCTCCCACTAAGATTCCCTTGTGTCTATCCTATGCATGCTTGAAGCCCACCACTGTTTTCGTCCCCACCACCTCCGCTGGAAGACAGTTCTAGGCTTCCACCACTCTTTCAGTGAAGTACTACTGCACATCTTTTTTGAATTTACCCCTTGTATCTTCATTGCATATCCCCTTGTTCTTATGCATTTTTTTCTCTGAAAAAGACTCCCCCTTGTATCTTATTTACACTTGTGAGGAATTTATAGGTCTCTGTCATAGAAACATAGAAACATAGAATTTGATGGCAGATAAGGACCGCTTGGCCCACCCAGTCTGCCCATTTCCCTACCTAATGGATAAGCTGCAGATCCTAGTTAACCAGCAGCCTACTTCTTCATATCCCCTCATCCATCTGTCTTCCAGGGTGTACATATTGAGGTTCTTCAGTCTCTTCTCATAGGGGTAGCCTGTGACATGGGTGACCATGATCGAACGCAAACAAAAATGGCGACTCAGTCTCGGCATATGTCATGGGGCTACGGACAAGTTAGGGTGACTGGATGGGGGTAGGTTCATGCATATAGCAACAGGATGTCGCTATATTTATGCGCATGTGTGGGGGAGTGAGCACACTCATAGGAGGGGAGGGAGGGTTTTTGAGGGGTGGTGTCACAGTGAGCTGCCAAGCTGGCCTGTGGTGTGGTGGCTGGGTTCAGGGCTTGGGTGGATAGGATGCTGGGTTTGGGTCCGGGCACAGGAATGTTTTTTGTTGTGCCAGGCCAGTTTTTTTGTTCATGGTTTGCATCCCCACCACTGACATGCACGACCCCGGAGTTGAGAATCCAAAAGTAGCGGAGGTGTGGGGGATGCGGGAGCACAGCCCCCCACATAAAATTTGAAATTGTAAGTCCCCAGCACCCTTTTGCTGTGCGCCGGGGGGAAGGGGCATCGCTGAAATTGACTTTCAGAGATGTGATATCACCCTAACGGCAATCACCTTCCGGCGGTCACCGTTATGACATAGAACCCCTTATAGGGCTTCTAATGTAGACCCTGCATCATTTTAGTTGCCCTCCTGTGGACTGACTTGACTCTGTCTATATCTTTCCTGAGATGTGGTCTCCAGAACTGGACACAGTACTCCAGGTAGGGTCTCATCAGCAATCATACAGTGGCAACACCACCACCCTCCTTCTGTTGGTGATACCTCTCCCTATTCACCCCAACATCCCACTGGCCCCACTCCCTGCCTTGTTGCACTGCTTTGCCACCTTGAGGTCATCAGATATGATTACTCCTAGGTTCCTTTCTTATTTGTTGACCATCAATACCGCTTCTCCCTTTTTGTATTCCATCTCTGGGTTTTTGTGCTCCAGGTGCATGATTTTGTACTTTTGTTTAGATTGAAACACAGCTGCCACACCCTTGACCACTCCTCAAGTTTTGTCAGGTCTCTGCACATTCTTTTAACCCTTCTCAAAGGTCCACTGTATTGCAGATGTTGGTGTCATCCATAAAGAGGCAGACCTTCCCTTCCGGCTCATCTGTAGCGACACTCATGAAGACATTAAAGAGGACTGGTCCCAGTATTGAGCATCCCACTGGTCACCTTCCCTTCTCTGGAGTGAAATCCGCTTACCACCACCCTCTGTCGTCTACCCCTCAACCAATTTGTTAGACAGTTGACCACATTTGGACCAGCCCCTAAGTTGTCTGGTTTCCTTAGGAGCCTGCTACGTGGAACAGTGTTGAAAGCCTTACTGAAATCTAAGCAGGCCACATCCACTTCCTCACCCTGACCTATTTCCATGGTCACTGAGTGAAAAAAATAGATCAGATTTGTCTGACATGACCTCCCTTCCATGAATCCAATGTAGTAGTGAAACTGTAATAGTGTCACAAGATTGCGTGAAATTTGGAAACCTGCACTGGCCTCTTTGTACCAGATCAGTGCAGTTCTCCTTTAAGAGCAAGCATTTGGCAATGCTGAATGTTTGCTTGCTTGTATTTGCTGTGTAGTTGTTTTTCATAGATAGCGCAGACTGATAACACAAGTTATAATAGTGCAATTGCCATGATTGAAAGATGAAGAGGTTCACACGTGGCAGTGGTTTCTTAAATTGTAAATTGGAATTTTCAAAACAGTACTTTCAAACTGTAACTGCATACAGCAAATCGGCCCAGGAAATTATCTTTCCCACTCCCTCACCCCACATACGTGGTTTGTTTTTGGTTCTCTACTACTAGCGGCAGATGTGGATCCACAGAGTGACACACCCATATCTTCAGAGTGACACACACACAGACGTGTTGAGATCACCAGAGGAACACACATTGAACTTTCGGAGTGCTGTGCATGGATCCTTAGGATTACAAAAACACAGCCACCCCCTTCCGTCAGACACATAAGGATCCTCAAACTGAAACATAGTTGGGCCCTGGTAACATGCACACACACAAACCCCAGCAGTGACAGACACACACACACACACACACACACACACACACACACACGCACGCACAAAACCACTAACACACTAACAGATGATTTTTCAAATAATCTTCTCATACACAGTGTATGCACACATCCCTCTCTCCCCTCATCATATGACAAGGAGCAGCTGGGTAACTATAGACCTGTCAGCCTTACCTCCGTAGTTGAGAAACTGATGGTGACACCAGTCAAAGAGGACCTAGTGGCATACGTGGAGAAAAATGGGCTGCAGGATCGTAAGCAGCATGGGTTTGTAGCAGGGAGGTCGTCAGACCAACATGACAGTATTCTTTGACTGGATAAGGAGGCTGACAAAATGCATGCAGTAGACTTACTCTGCTTCGACTTCAACAAGGCATTCGGCTTGGTGGCACACAGAAAACTGCTGAAGAAGGTGGGGGATCTGACAACAGCTAAGTGGAAGCAAAACAGAAGCAGGAAATTACAGACCTGTCAGTTTGACCTCTGTGGTAGGGAATCGCTTTTGAAGGAAAGAATTGTTGAGTACCTAGAGGCCAGAGGGGCAGAGGACCCAAGCCAGTATGGGTTCACAGCGGGAAGTCATGTCAGACGAATCTAGTTGAGTTCTTTGACTGGGTGACCAAAGTAGTAGACCAAGGAGGGGCTGTGGACATGGCCTACCTTGACTTTAGCAAGGCATTTGACACAGTCCCACACAAAAGATTAATAAACAAATGAACCAGCCTGGGAGTGGGTCCCAGGGTGGTAGCCTGGGTAAAACATTGGCTGGACAACAGGACACAGAAGATAATTGTAAACGGAGTCCACTCTGAAGAAAGGGGGATTACTAGTGGGGTACCGCAGGGTTCAATACTGGGTCCAGTCCTTTTTAATGTCTTTATAAGTGACATTACAGAGGAAGGAAAAGGATGCCTCTTTGCAGATGACACAAAGATCTGCAACAGGGTTGATACACAAAGAGGTGTGGAAAGCATGAGAAGGGACTTGGCAAGGTTGGAGGAATGGTTAGAAGTATGGCAGCTTGGATTCAATGCAAAGAAGTGCAAAATAATGCACTTGGGAAACAAAAACCCAGGGGAAGAGTACACAATGGGGGGGGAGGTAGTAACAAAAACCAAAATGGAAAGGGACCTGGGGGTAATCATATCAGATGACCTTAAGCTTGGCAAGCAATGTGAGAAGGCAGTAGGGAGGCCTGGTGGGATACTGAGATGTATAGGGAGAGGCATCACCAGCAGAAAACAGGAAGTTGTTATCCCTCAGTATAGACAGTTGGTGAGACCCATCTGGAGTACTGTGTCCAGTTCTGGAGACCCCATCTCCGCAAGGACATAGACAGGATGGAGGCAGTCCAGAGGAGGGCAACTAAAATGGTGCAGGGTCTGCAAGAGAAGCCATATGACGAGAGACTAAAGGAGCTTAATACGTATACCCTCGAGTAAAGGGGGGGGGGCATGATAGAAACTTTTAAGTACCTCAGGGGAATCAACAAAGTCCAAGAGGGTAGCATCTTTCAGAAAAAGAAATGTGCAAGAACAAGGGGACACAATTTGAAGATAGAGGGGGATGGTTTAGGAGCAATGTGAGGAAGTATTTTTTCACAGAGAGGGTTGTGGATGCATGGAACAGCCTTCCTGAGGAGGTTGTGGGGTCTAAAACTGTGGGATAATTCAAGAATGCATGGGATAGACATAAGGCAATTCTTGTGGTGGGTAGGAAGAAATAGGCTGTTGGTTAACTAGGATCTGCAACGTATCCAGTAGGAAGGGAAATAGGCAGACTAGGTGGGCCAAACGGTCCTTATCTGCCATCAGAGTCTATGTTTCTATGTAAGGTGGGTAGGGAGTAGGTTGGAGAGGAAGCAGCAAAGATATTCAGGCTCTGGTACCACCACAATACATATTTAGGCACTCCACCACACTGTCACCCAGTCTTTCATCACTATAGATACATGCAGATTTCTCTCCACACACACGCATGCATGCACGCACGCACGCACTCATGCACACACACACACACACCCACCCATACACACACTCAGGAACGGCAACAAATGTTCTCCCGCACTATCACCACCACAGTGCACTCTTGTGCTCCAGTACACATTCATAACCCACCTTCCCACACACACACCATTGCACACATCACCACAGCACACACTCATAACCCACCTCCTCACGCACCCACCATTGCACACATCACCACCACCATAGCACATACTCATAACCCACCTCCATGCACTCAAACACCACTGCACACACCATCACCACCACAGCACATTCTGCTCCAGCACACACTCCACTCATAATCCACCTCCTTGTGCACACACGCCATTGTACACACCACCACCTCCACAGCACAAACCCCCTCCCCGCACACACACATTGTTGCATACACCCACAAACACCAGAAAAGAAACTCACGGTTTGGCTACATATAAACAATTACAATTTTACTAAAAAGTCTTCTCTGTTAGCCTGATTTTTTAATTTTATTTTTTTGTTGATGAAGAGAGAGGTGATCAGTGTCCACAGACTACTGGAAGACTGGAAGGAGGGACTCAGAACATGAGGACAGATTTTTGAAAAGGTTTTCATATGGAATAGAGAGCTAGTGAAGTTTTTTCGAAAACAGGTGTGTCATGGCCATGTTTCTTGAAAAAAATAAGGAGGTGGGAAGCAGTGCGTTTCAGGCAGACTGTTTGAGAACTGGAATTTGGCAGAGATCATGCAGGGAGCTGAAATAGTATAAGATAGTGTAAGTGAAGGGGTTAAATCAAGGCTAAGCATTTCAGTGCAGGATATAATAAAGACAGGGTGTGGGGCCAAGCAGTGTGCATGCCACTTTTACATACAAAACACCCCTCCCCCCAGCAAGTTAATACTTGTGTGATTTAAAAAGAAGAATTTCTGGAATAAAAGATTACTGGTTTGCAATCTAGGAAAACTAATGTTAAAATTAAAAAGTCAATACACTTGCATTGATTTTTCAATTTTAGCTTTAGGTTTTGTTGATTGCAAAAACTCCAGAGACTTACTAATGACTCGGTTGAGTTGCAGTAATTCCTGCACCAGCATGTTTTGCTGACATGCCAGTCCAGGCGCCAGAAATCTAACAACAACACTCACATGCCAGCACCCACGCCACCAGGACAGGTGCTGGAAATCTGGCACCAACACCCGTATGCCAGCACTTGGTTCTGACATGCTAGTGTAGCTGCCAGGTTTCTAGCATCTGGACCGCCATGCCAGAAAGACATACTGCTGCCAGAACTGGCTTCAGCCCTACTGTGATGAACCCGGGGGGATGGGAATAAGATTGCTAAACAGAAATGAGAGTAAAAATGCTAATTAATGCTAGAGTAATAAACGATAAACTTTTTATTCCCAATCCCCTTCCCCTGGGATGCACCTGGAAAGGAGCTTTAGCTCAGTGTGCCTTTCCTGGTTATCAGTTTTCAGGCAGTCAATCAATCAATCAATCAGCCTGAGTTTGTTCTCACCAGTTGGTTGTACCATGTGGATTATATTCTGTCTCTCTCTGTCAGTCATGGTGGCACTGACTCTCTCTCTTCTCTCCTCCAATGATCGGACAGCTGTTAGCTAAGTGGACTCTGTCTCTCCACTCCTTCCTCCAGCGAGGAGTGCTGGCTGACTGATTCACTCTTCCTCCTCTGGCTCAGCCAGACACCAGCTCGGGGGGCCTACTCTCAAACCGGTCCTGTCCTATGTGAAAAGCTATCAGATTAAAAACAAGACTACTGGATGTGGGGTGGAGACCCACCAGGAGCAATGATTGAGCAGTGGGGCACTTGGCAGGAGCGGTGTGATACTGGCAGTCGGGGGAGATGGGCAAAGCAGACAGGGACCCTTGTCTGTACTTTGAGGGGAACCACAGGCACTGGCGTTGCAGGTTGTGGCTGTGCTGTGTCTCCACCTCTACTGAGGGGGACCTGAGAAGTTGTTCCAGTGTTCCTGCTAATTTGTATGTTTGTGTGTGGGGGGTCCTTCTCGTGTGCTCTCTGGTTATGTAGGGGAGGGACCAACAGTCATGGCTCTGTTGTGTGTCTTACTGAGATGCAAAACACTGGCTAGAACTGGCTGAAATAGATAAACAGTCCCCTTTCATATGTGCCAGCTCTGCTCTTTGCTGACCATTTTCTTGCAAATGAAACAAGCATTTGTCAATGCCGAATGTTTGCTTGCTGGCATTGGCAGTGGTAGTGTAGAAGTTACAGAGCTGCGTAATAGGAATGGCAGTGAAGTATTGAAGTGAAGCCAACCCCACCACCACCCTGCAGAGAGTGACAGGCATTGGGGTGTGCATTTGGGTTGTCAGGCATAATGGCCACGCCGTTTCACCACACTCCACCCTGCAGACACTGACAAGTGTCACGGTGTTCCTTGGGGTCTTTGGCCCTTATGCGCACCTCATTTCATTAGGAAATATGGTGAGATGGGTGCGATATAGGAGAATGGGGTGAAGTTTGGGGCCGAAGAGTCCAAGGCATACCTCGATGCCTCTCACTGACTGCAGGGTGTGGAATGGTATGAGCATCACAGGCAAGAATCCCAAGTCACACCCCTGATGCCTGTCATTTTCTACAGGGTTGGGCGTTATGGTTGGAAACCATAATACCTCAGGCATTTGTTGGTATTTTCACTCCAAATTGTCAACATGTTTTTTTTGTGACCCCACCTCATGAACAGGGGGAATATCAGTTTGTTAGCTGAAAGCTGCTTATGCACACTGACTACGGCATTTAGCACCACAGGTACAAAAACATTCCGAACAGGATGTAAAAAATGACAGCTGTACTGTTCATGGGGAGGTGTAAAAAATGGCAATGTTGTAAATCTGTAGTAAAAATATTTAAAAAAATGGTGAAGTCACGAGCGTACATAGAAACTGTGCAACGCACACCCGTAATATAATTAGGTTGGGGATTTTTTACAGCAGATTGTCAACTCAGGCATTTTGGTGCCTCCGATCATGAACAGTGTCACTGTGATTTTCTTTATCTGTGCCGAACAATGATTTCCCACTGCGACCACGCATCTCTGCGCTGAAAGTGTGAAAACACACTTCAGCCATGTTGTGAAAAATGACAGCTGTACTGTTCATAAGGAAGTGTGGAAAAATGCCACTGGTGAAAATCTGGACTGAAAATATGACAAAGTCATGAACTAACGAGGGTGCGTGGAAACTGCGCAATGCTCACTCGTAACACAGTCATTTTATGGACTTTTGTCACCAAATTTTCAACATAGCCATTTTAAGACCTCTGCTCATGAACAGTGTAACTTTGATTTTCTAAATATGTCCTAAACATTGCTTTTGCACACCAACAGCACCATTGTGCGCTACATGTGCGAAAACACATTTTGGGTGACATATGAAAAATTGCAGCTGTACTGTTCATAAGGAAGTGTAATAAAATGGCAATGTTGAAAATCTGGAGTGAAAATATTAAATTTGCAAACTTACGAGCATGCATGGGAACGGTGCAACGCATGCTCGTAACACAGTCATTTTTAAGAATTTTTTCACCAAATTTTCAACATAGCCATTTTAAGACCTTTGCTCATGAACAGTGTCACTGTGATTTTCTTAGTTTGTCCCGTACATTGATCTCGCACACCGACTGCGCCATTGTGCGCTACATGGGCAGAAACACGTCTTGGGTGAGATGTGAAAACTGGCAGCTGTACTACTCATTATAAGGTGTGGCAAAATGGCAATGTTGGAAATCTGGAGTGAAAATATTGAAAATTTGCGAACTTACGAGCGTGCATAGGAACTGTACAACGCACGCTCGAAAAACAGTCATTTTTTGGAATTTTTTCACCAAATTTTTAACATAGCCATTTTAACACCTCAGCTCATGAACAGTGTCACTGTGATTTTCTTAATTTGTCCCGTACATTGATTTCGCACACCGACTGCACCATTGTGCGCTACATGGGCGGAAACACATTTTGGGTGAGATGTAAAAAATGACAGCTGTACTACTCATTATAAGGTGTGGCAAAATGGCAATGTTGGAAATCTGGAGTGAAAATATTGAAAATTTGCGAACTTATGAGCGTGCATAGGAACTGTACAACGCACGCTCGTAAAACAGTCATTTTTTTGAATTTTTTTCACCAAATTTTTAACATAGCCATTTTAACACCTCAGCTCATGAACAGTGTCACTGTGATTTTCTTAATTTGTCCCAACATTGATTTCAAGACACCGACTGCGCCATTGTGTGCTACTATGGGCGGAAACACATTTTGGGTGAGATGTGAAAATGACAGCTGTACTGCTCATAAGAAGGTGTGGTAAAATGGCAATGTTGAAAATCTGGAGTGAAAATATTGAAAATTTGCAAACTTTACGAGCTCATGAGGAACCGCGCAACACACACTGTGAAATGAATATTTTTTACATGAATCAATTTAACATGGTTTTTATTGTCATGGCAAAGTCTGTGCCCAAAGGTACTGCAGCATCATGTAAATCACCCTTCGGCCCAAATAACGCCATGGACAGTGACATCATTCATGAGAAGGGGTCCCAAAACCCCATGTTGAAAATTTGGCAAAATTCCCAAAATGCCTGAGATATGCAACAAGTTGAAACCCCCCATTCAGCCCATTATACAGCTACCGGGCATTTCCTCAGTTCGCGTCGGCTTTGAAGAGTGCAGAGTGTTCCTGGTCCACCAAGATCGCCGCACGAGGTCCTGAGGCAGTATGGGGTGAGGGGTGTGGGAGCAGGTGCGCAGTGGGTGGGTGTGGGTCGGGAGGAGGCCAGGGAGACTATATGGGACCGTTTTTTTTACAGGTAAAAAAAAAAAAAAGAACGATCGGACGCTTGCCACGCTGGGCTGCCCCAGCGTGGCACAAGGACGGTCGGGGGGCGTTCAGCCGATTGGGGATTGGGCACCCCATCAGCCAGGGCTACGGATTGCCATGCTGGGGTGGGCTCCTGCGTGGCACTCAGTACTGGGGTGAGGACAGTGGAGCCGATGGGGATTGGGCACCCCGTCGGCTATATCATTACTTGCCATGCTGGGGCGGGCACCCAGAGTGGCATTTTCGAGGCTTTGGGGAGGTGGGGAATAGCACAGCCGACGGGATTGGGCACCCCCGTCGGCTATTCAGTGTGTGTGTGTGTGGGGGGGAGCTGCGCATGAGCAAGCGATATCTTATCGCTGCTCACTCAAGTGTAGCTCCCCCGTTGAACTGTATGCCACTGCATTTTGAAGCTTGTCATAGACAGCTCCAGAATGCATTGGCTTACAGGGGCTGCGCCTGCCAACACACTGACTGAATTGGAGGAGGAGGTGACACACCTCCGAAATCTTATGTTTCCTGCACATGCATGCAAGAAAACATAAAAATGGAAGGACTCTCTCATAGGAATGCTTCGGTCCTTTCAACTACACAAAGTTTCTGTTCAGCAAAGTGTGATCAGTGTCATACTCAGCATGCCTGATCATTGGTCTGTCACTGACAAGCCCAGTGCAGCATTTTGGACTCCATTGGACATGACAGTGACACTCTGAAATGCGGTGCAGCATAACAAAATGTTTGCTGCGCATGCATGCGTAAGTAAGTAATTATTCATGACAGGGTGTGCATTATAAGATTTTAATGCACACCCCGGGGGTGTAGTAGGCCAGGAGGCTGTGAGTGTCCTTATGCACCTGGAGAGTACATTAAAATCCTATAGTGCACACCCTGGAGGGGCTTATTACACTTGTAAAATGGCTCTAAGTAGGTTTTTGGGGAGGAAATTGAGATTTGGCACCTGACTATGCATTTATACAGATTTATTGCATGGTCAGGTGATGTCTCTCAGCCAGTGAAGTTCCTAGATGTTTTCATGCCATTTTATAAGCAAACATAAAAAGTACTGGGGAGCAGAGCAGCACCAGGCTGTAATGGTTGTGTGATGGGGGGGTGATGAGGTGTTGGTGGGCATGTGGTGCTTCGGCTTTCAGCACTTGCATGCAGTGCTTCTGTGGGAGCTTCCTGCAGTAACAGTTCAAAAGCTTGGCAGTGCAGGTCCTATCAGATTTCATGCTCCTTTTAGAGAATTTCAGTAAACTTGTAGCCCATGGAAAGGGGTTACCACCACAATTGCAAGAAACAGCCTCAGGAGACGCAGACTAAAGGCCACAGGTTTTTCAGACATCACTGCGCTTCAGCCGGGGGCCCAGCTGAAGCACAGTGATGCGTGACCCAGGCGCATTTAGTCTGTCTCTCTTCCAAGGCTGTTTCTTGCAAACATGGTGGATCTAGTAGATGTCATTTGTTACGTGTGCTCTTTTTTTAAATTTTCTGGCTTCCAGAGTGTGCTGCTTTGTGTATCCAGATAATATTGGACTGGCAGTGTAGCACAAAGGTTAGAGTAATGAGCTTGGTACATCCAGCAGACCTGGGCTCAATTCCTACAACCTCCACTGGCATACTGTGTGACTCTGAGCAAGTCACTTAACTTCCCAAGTGCTCCTATGTTGCCCCTGAAAACAGGCACTTGTGCCTAGTGGGCCTTATCCAGTTACTAAAGAATTAAACATTTTTTGTCTCACAGTTTGTACCAGATATTTGATGTGTGGTCTGCCTTTTGTTACAGCTGTAGGGCGGAGCTCTGCAAGCCATCTTGCTATCACTTGTGGGGAAAAGAGAACTTGAGATTCCCACTGAAGCACAATTTTGCAGTTGAAGCATAATCCCTCTGCTACCTGAAAGCACTCCACTGACGGGAGAGAGAGATAGAGAGAGAGTGCTTGAGTCATTCATACATTCCTCTCCTACATGTAGCATACTCATTCCAGCTCAAATTACAATTAGCAGATGTGCTCAGTGTACACAGCACATGCAGCTTGTTTTTGTTTTTTTCCTTCCTTCATGCTCCATGTCCTGACACTCTTTCAAGCTGCCTGGGTCCCCTCTGATCCACCTCTCCCTTCCTGAACATCCAACCTCATATAGCAGCTTTCAGGTAACCCGTGTAACCTTCACCAGATGGGTCCCCCTCTTCCGAGGGGGAAGGTGCCAGGGGGGCGGAGGCCAGTGCAACTACTTGGCCCCGGGGTGCTGCTGAGGTGGATATGGCTCCTTCAGGGCTTCGGTGGACCAGCAGCCATCATCTGTCCGGTTGTGGAGCAATTTTCACTTTTCTGGTTTATTCCTTTATTGTGCCGCCCATGCAGTGCTCCTGGTCTCCACCAGGGGCCGCTGCCGAGCTGCCCGCTACCCCCCCCCAGGAGAGAAGAGCAGTCCTACGGACGCTTAATCCTCTCCTTCCCCTGTCAGCCCCTGGCATCCCGAGTCCGTTTCCGAACCCAGGTTGTCGGCATGGTGTGAGGTAAGGCACCAGCGCCTCAGCCCTCTGCACTGCCGGGCCAGCCTACACACAGCTTGTTAAAGTAAGCATCAGTCACTGGAGAAATTCCTTTCTGCTGTCTTTTTATTTCAGTCTTAAAGGACACCTAAACCCTCTTTTTACACATTTTTATCCAAATAATAAGTGTGTGTGTGTGTGTTAACCTTTTCAGGACCTAATTCATAGTGTCATTCTGATCAGTTTGTTTCAGACTTGAATTATTGTCGTAATTATTCACAAGTGTCATTCAAGGAGGATGTGAGGGTGTTAGGAACTAGACTTATACAGGGAAATGCTGAAAACTGAAGAGGACCAAATGTGATAATAATTTAGTTGACTTTTTTTTTATCAACTTAAACTTTTAAATTATTTCTCTGCCTTTTACAAATAAAGCTACTACGTGCACTGAATGGAGGCTGATGGCTTGGATAAAAAATATGCATTTCTGAAATCACTGACTGTAACCTACAGAATATGTATATAATGTTCCTCACTGGTGGGCTTGATGGAGTGCATAGTACTATATGATTCAGGTACTTATTTTGTTTTGTTTTTTAGTTTCATCTGATCCTCAAGCTTGCATCTCCTTACCCTACACCCCAACAATCACCACACACATTTGTATCTAAACCTGCTCTGTAAACTGACAACATGAGTGCAAAACTGTGACAGGTGAGTGTCTTATCTATTTGAATCACAACCTGTCATGTATATATATAAATGAAGCTCCCCTCCCCCGTGTCTAGGGATATGGATGGAATATATTGGGGGGGCAGGGTGCCCACAGCAGCAGAAACACTTCCAGTGCCCACGTTACCCAGGCCCAGATGTCACACACAGGGTGCCCTTTTGCTCTCTGGTGCTGGATGAAAACAACAGGTTAATGCTTATTAAACAGTTCCTTTCAATAACGGAATGTCCACAGGGAACCTGAAAAAACAACAGGGATGCCAAATTTATTAAACATATTCATACATAGGTCCAGGGAGAATCAGTTAATTCACAGGAAACACATTCAACTTTCACACAACTGGTATGGCCATAATAACAGCTTTTACCTGGACTGAGGAGGTTGCACAGTCTTTAGGGCAGCATTACTCAAGACTGCTATGGTCACAAAAGTTTGAAGGCAGCACAAGTTCCAAAACAGTTCACAGTTCCTGACTGCCCATTATTCTTCAAAGGCACCCAAGCTCTCAACAGTCCCCATCTCTCCCTCTCTCTCTCTCTCTCTGCACTGGCTCAGCAGATTCCCCTTGGAACATGTAATCCTTGAGGGGATCCCTCATGACCCTTACTGGCAGTGACTGTCCCCGAACTGAGAAGGAGAACACATCCTGTGGAGCTCCAAGGTGACTCACTCTTGGGACACTACACTGTCTGCCACATTCTTGCCCACTGGATCCCTACACTAATCGTCACAGGCTGCCAGAGCACTCTGCCACTTGCAGCTGCTGGCTCTCATCTCAACTTTAGCCATCCTCCAGGTACTCTTGAACTTGCAACTGCTGGCTCCCACTTCCTTCTCTGTGTCCTCCCAAGTGCCACTGGCCGAGGCAATTGCTCCCGCCCAGCCCCGACTCACTCTCACTCCCTCACTGCTCACTCCCTTGATTGGAAATCCCCTTCCTGCCTAAACTGCTGGGCTTATCCCCCTGCATACCTGTGGTGACCTCTCAAACTGCAGGAGGCTCCACCTGAGTGCCGAGAAGAATTAAACCTTTAATCTACTGGGCTAAATTAGGCCACAAAACCCCAGGGAGGGGAGAATAGACTAGTAATCTCCCAAGGGGGGGGGGCACAGAAACATTGAAACTGATGGCAAATAATGACCACTGGGTCCATGTTTTCTGCCCATTTATAATTATGATCACTTTTGCTGCAGGCCCAACTTGCTCTACAGCACTGTCTCTTTGACGTATTCCTTCCTCTTAGGATTCCTTTGTACCTGTCACAGTCATTTATGAAACCCACCATTGGTTTCACCTCCACTGCGCCCCATGGAAGGCTGCTCCAGGAATCCATCACCCTTTCTATGAAAAAGTACTTCCTCACATCTCTCCTGAACCTACCCTCTTCCAGCTTCATATCATGACCCCTTGTTTTACAGCATTTTTTACTCTGAAACATATCTCCTTCCTGTACCTTATTTACCCCATGAGGCATTTAAAGGTCTCCATAATATCCCCATTCTCCCATCTTTCCTCCAGGGTGTACATCTTGAACTCTTTCAGTCTCTCCTCTCCTCATAGGGCTTCAGATGCAGACCTTGCACCATTTTGACAACCCTCAGATCCCGTCTTACCACCTTCTCCTTTTTCCAATTGTTCCCCCTTCCATACCTTTCTCCTTTGAATGCTCCTTTTTCCCCTTCCTCTTTTGATAACCTCCTGCTTCCTGGAATAACTTGCATCCTGGTGGGACTCTCTGCCCTTGGGATCTCCCTACTCTCTATCTCAGCCTGTGGTGGCCCACTTTCTGCCTGCCCTATTTCTTCTGTCACCCCCCATGGCTACTTTAAATGTCCATCAAAGTAACATTTGAACCATGCATTGAGGGGCTGTGGTTATCTCCTGGATGAAAGCAGGCCATCACCTCGGTGTAGGTTCTTATCCTTCCAGGTTGGTCCACAGTCCCCAGTGTAACCATACTTCTCCTCCCAGCACCATTCCTTCTACCGTTATGTAACCACTCTCATCTGTATCCCCCTTCTTATTCACAATTTTTATCTAAGGGTTCCAATGTTATGGTGGGGGCACAGACCTGACAACCTTCCTGGCATTTCCATATTATTTGGAGAAACAAAAGGCCTTACCTTATGGATGTTCTCATTCACAAGGCCTTTCTTACCCTGGAGATGGATCACAGAACCAACAGGATCCCGCTGATCTCGAACCTGTGAGGAGGGGCTATTTAGTTACTCAAAAGGTGAGAATAAATTTTGTGTTGAAAATTAGTTCATTAAACCACACATCACGAGGAAAATCCTAATGACCATGAAATACTCTGTTTGAACAGGAAACTATTGCGGCCAAAGAAGTAATAAATAATAAGGAGCAGCTCCGAGGGGCTGAGAGAATGGCAAGGACACAGACGGCATTTAGGCAAATGAAAAATCGACCACAGCTACTAAGATTTCTTAAGAGCCTAGAACATAGATCACTCTGGCTTCATATTGAGAACTTACTTTGGGCAGAGATTTTTAAACACCTTTAGATTGCCTTCACTTCACGCTGTTATTTGATTCTCCTGATGGAGGAGTGTCTTACTTCTCCCATGCCAGCCGAGCCAAAAGTTGGAACCCAGGGCGATGCAGCCTAATGCCTCTGCAGCTGCTCCCAAATAGATACCCGCTCATCAACTGAGCCAAAACCGGTGCCAAACCTCTCCTGTTTTTCCCTCTGAGTACAACCAGGACTAAACCAGAGCCTGAATGACGGTTACCTCCTTACATTGGTTGCCAGTTCCCCAACAGCCATGTCCCTAATGGGTCTGATGGGCCTGCCCCAGACACAGGCACAGCAGGCCCCAAGATGAATCCCAGGACATCACTCCCCTTTTTGAGCTTACCCGCCATGCAGTGTGACACCCAGGAACAGTCCCCCAAACCTGCCACCTTCCGAGGACCCTGCTGTGGCCCTGCCACCATCACAACAGCCCCATTGCCTGGAAACTCCAACCATACGTTTTTGGTTACCGGGGACACTGTTCCTTTACACACAGGTTTCAAAAACTTTTCTTCCTTCCTCCCTCTTGCAGTAGATGAATACCCAGCCTTCACGGCCACCAAACCCCTAACAGCCCTCCCTCAAGGTCCTCCCCACATCAGACCGATGCTGCCAGATGACTTATTTTGGGCCGGAGGGTTGCCCCCCAGCCACCTTGCCCTTCTCAACACCACCGTCTCCCCATCTCTCTCCAACCCTGGAAAAACCCAGAGCTTAAATACTCATGAAACTCTGGCCCCTTGTGGCAATAGAAGGGTATTGTTATCATGCTGAGTAAACTGGGGCCGTACCCTGAGGGGAGGATCAAACCCAAACATAGGCTAGTAAGCCCACCCCATGAGGGGGCTTACAATTACTTAAAGGCCTTGGTAGGGTGCTCCTTCTCCTGCCCCATATAGTACAAGATGCACTCACTGTTCGCATTTCAAACACATGGGAAACACAAGATAAACCAGATAAATGATCTACCTTTACCAAAAATGAAAATTTACACACGGAGCTGACGGAGCAATTCATCATTACGTTTAAGCCCATGAAACACCCTTATCAAGTTAATGCATTAGCAGCCATAGCGGCTCTGACCAGAGTTTGTTTTCTTAACAGCAACTCTTGCTAGTCTGACATGTCCCAGGCAGTCTTAATAGGAGACTCACTCTCTCCTTCCCTCCCTAGTGAGTCTGGCATTCCACTGGGCTCTATACTAGCCCCTGTCTTATTCTTGTTTTTTTCTCAATGATCTCCTTAAAGCAATAGAGCAATGAAAAATGTTTTTTCCAAAAAACTAGTTTCGGCTACAATTAATAAAAATATTTGAATACCTGTCAAATCTACTTTTCTAGGTACTGTACTTCCTACTCTGTGTACCACAAGATTTTTTTTTTGATTTCTTGGTTTGAACTCTTGCCAGGTCTGTAATACTATTTGTAAACCAGATGTGGTGGCCATCTTTTTTTTCTCGAGAAAGAAACCCTCAATTAAAACATTTATAAAATACCCAAGTTTTGATGGAACTAGAAAATCTTACCACCAAATACAATTGGAAGATGCCTGGAATGTTTTATAGTAAAAAGGTAGGGTCAATTGTTTTCTGAACTTCATTGCACTGCTACCATTAATCATGTGTCTCTTCTCAAATTCATATGCATGCTAATGACCCAGTGCTCTTTGCCTGGAGCTCCTCAGCCTTTGAGTTGACTTCACAGCTCTGAGTGACTTTTTTTGGGGGGAGGGGAATATTGTTATTGTTTTTTCATATCACCAAGGTAGAGCCATTTCCCCTCTTTAACTGGACCACTAACTCATCTGTACATCACCTGAAAGTCTCCATTTATGTACTGTATGTACAGCAACATGAGATTTTGCATGAGTAGGCAAGGAACATGGGCAGACAAGGTGGGCCAAGTGGTCCTTATCTGCTGTCAATTACTATGTAACTATGTATCTTAAAAAAATGTAAAGATATATCCAAATATTGCCATATGTACATGTGATGATTCTGTGGGGTGTGTTCTCTTCCTCCATATATACTCTAGGACCTTTTTCAACTCCTAGTAGACTCCCCAGGCTGTCCTTTTCTGAAGATCCCCTTCAGCTGATCAACCACACTACCCCCACTTCAATTCCCTTCAGACACCTAGTCAGTGGTGGTGTGTGTCCCCCATGGTATTACATGTCTTCTACAGGGTTCCATGTCATAATTGTGATCGAGCAACAGCGATCGCTATTATGGTGAGTATACATCACCAAGAAATAATTTCAGTAATGCACACTAGCAATGCACAGAAAAACGTCGCCCTGAGACCTACAGGTTTCATTTCTCATGTGGGGGCTGTGTCCCCGGACTCCCCCACACCCCCCTACTTATGGATTCTCAACTCTGGGGGGTGCATGTTAGTGGGGGGGACTTGACAAAATACATGCCGCCAGGCGGCAAAAAAACCCTGCATCATGCTGGACCAGAACCCGGTACCCCACGCCTCCCAGCTGACCATCCTCCCCACAGCACCAGTGATCCAGCTCAGCAGCTGCTCACTGCAACCCTTTCCACATGCCATCCCTCTCCCCTTGTCTCCCCCCCCACAGGCACGCGCGTGTATACCCACGAGTTCCTGTCGCAGTTTTCGCCAGCCACAGTATCCGGCCACCTTCTTCCTAGGTAGCCATGATCACAGTCACCAAGATTGACTCACCATTTTTCTAGGTGCTCAATCCTGGTCGCTAAGATCACAGACTAGCCTTCTATAGAGTGACATTAACAGTATCCAGCACTGGTTCTGCGCTAACCCACTCTCTCTCCTAAGTGCCACACAGACAGTCTCTATGACCTTTTCCAGACAACAACTGTTTAAACTCCAGTCCCCTCTGGGCTTCAAGACCTGGATGGTTCCCCTCTGGAGGGTGCTTCCATCTTTATGTACCTGGGATTATGGCTCAGCAACCACCTCAACATTCCCGCTACGTAGATATCATCCGTAGAAAACTGCTTCCAAAATTATGGGCACTATAGTAGAACAAATCTTCTCTTCGCCTTTCTGTATGACAAGAAATTGCAAAATTATTCTCACATCATTTTATAATGGCGATATCATCTGTAGAGTCACTTCCAAGTCCACTCTGGCCTTATTGGATACCCTCCACCACTTCTTCACTTTACATAGAGACACAGAAGTTATGCCAGCCCATCAGCATAGTGGTAGGGGTACCACTCGCAACACCATTGACCCAGGTTCAGGAACAAGCCTGGGTCATTGGGGTGGCTGGGGGGAAGGATTGAGTGTGCCAGAGTAGAATGCCCTCCTTCTCCAGGGAGGGAGGGTCCCACCTGCTTCTGATATACTGCCCCCTGAATGCAGGCAACAGTATGGCTTGGCAGGACTCAGGGTGGGAGGAACAGTGCTGGCTGAGGGTGACAACATGCTTGCATCTGTGAACCCTTGCAGCCCTTCCACACACAGTTCCTGAGGGCTGTCAGGGGAAAAAACATGAAAATGGTAGAGCTCTGTACCTGAGGATGAAGGTCTCCTGGTGCCACAAGAACTCCCTGCCTAGAACTCTGAGACTGCCTCCCAATGAAACAAGAATTGTTCAGGGGTATATCCCTCCCACCCCATCCCCACCTGAGAGGAAAGCCAAGGCTCTGTGGGGGATTGCACCTCGAGTTGGTTTAGGTAAGGGGGACAGATGGTTTACCCTGGAGACTGGACATAGATCAGGTGTAGAGAGAAGGGGGCAGGAAAAAAGAAATTGCAAAAAAAAAGACACAGTAGTTGATGGCCAAAAAATACCCCATGTCCAATTCAGTCTTCCCAGCCCTACATAAGGTTGCATATGAAGGCCAAGTGGCCATGCATTTATTTGTTTCCTCTACCACTCCTGCTACTACCTTTACAAGTCCCATATGCCTGTCCCACCTGTATTTGAAACTCTATGCTGATATAGGGCAGGCAACATCCATTGCCAGCTTGTTCCACTTACTGACCTACCACCCTTTCCATGAAAAACATTTTCTGGCATCCTTATATCAGCTTCATTGAGCTTCCCTGGTGTCTGTGTTTCCACTCAGTGAGAAACTCTCTGCTGTACACCTTGTTCATTCCCTGAAGGCACTTGTGCACCTCTATCATATCCCCCCTCTCTCTTCTTGCCCCCCAGGGTGTACATGTTGAGGTCTTCCAAACTCTTCAAGTAGGACTTCCCATGTTATCCCTGAATCATTTTGGTTACCTTCATCTGCACTGCCTCCTCCTGGTTCCTGTCTTTCTTGAAGTGTCAGCTCCAGGTTTGCATGCAGTACTCCAAGTGTGGTCAAACGAGGGATCTGTACAGTGGCAGAATCCCCCCCCCGCTCCTACTGCTAATCTCCCTGCCTATGCATCTCAGCATTCTATTTGCCCTCCCCACTGTTCTGTTGTACTGGGTCAATGTTTTTAAGTTGTCTATAATTATTACCTCCCAGTCCCTTTCCTCTGTCGCTCTCTCAACCTCTAGTTCTTTCATTCTAACATTATCAGTGTCAGTGGATTGATGGTAGTTCAGGTGGATGCTAAAGATCCCATGGCACTTATTGAAAAAGAGTGGGGGAATTTTTTATTGAAAAACAGACAATGGAAAAATCAAAAGTACATTACATGTCTCAGAAGTATAAGCAAAACAAATTATAACTCTAAAAAGAAACAAAAACCATAGCATAATCCATCCTTAAGGTACAACACAGTCGTATAAGTAAACTCAAGCACATAGGAGCTGTGCTGCCCAAAAAAGACCCTCCAAAAAAGCCAGAATACATCTCAATCTGAGGGAAATAAAAAGAAACCTGTATGTGTCAAAAGTCACCAAAAAAAAGGGGTGGGGGCAAGAAAAAAATACATTCTCTTATTCTATTAACGTTGGGCCAATTTAGTACTTTTTTTTTTTTTTTTTTAGGGAGAGGGTCAGATTTCATCAATCCTTCAAAATCCAACCACAAGAAGCCCAAAGTTTATCATGTTGTCATTGGGAGACAGACTTCTGTTCTTGCAAGTAAATGGCCCGTAAATCCAATATAATCTGGTTCACCACTTGGGTTCCAGTATAGGTTTTCTGCTGCAGCAGCTGTGCACATCTGGCTTGCCACAAAAAATATCTACTGCGAGCGACAATAAGTCTCACGTACTGACGTGGTAATGAGACATATTCTGGGGAAAGAATCCATAAATTGACATTTCAAATGTGAAATTTGTAAAACCCTTCTGTTTCCATTTGTGTAGTAACGAAGTCCATACTTGTACACTAAATGGGCATGCTAAAAAGAAATGCTGCATCGTTCTCCACCTGCATAGGACAAGTATCCCTGAAACACATCCTTTTCTTTATGGATTTATGCTTTAGATGACCTCTTACACCCAATTTCCCATGGCATGATAGCCATGTAACATCCCATAGTTTTTGGGGTAGTCTGGAGTCGGTGAGTTGTCTGAATACCAATGAGGTATCTAATTCCCTGTTTTGGGTGTCCAACAATCTAGGAGGTTCTGAGAAGTGTGCAGCAAGAATATTAGCATATAGCTGCTTACAGGCAGCTGTCTGAACCATGGAGCAAGCCAGTTTCCATTGTTTGATCTTAAGGAAAGTGGGAAACAAAAGGTGGGATCCCAGATTTCCTAAAATTCCTGGGTATTTCCATAGTGGTATTGATCCAAATTTCACATAAGGGGGTAATCATCAGTAATAAAAGTGAAGCCCAAAAAGGGGGGGACTGGGAAAATAGAGGAGGAAATACGAAATTCATAAACAAACTATGGAAGAACACCAGAGGGTTTAGCATTCTCACTTCCCAAAAACAAAAGTCTGGATATGTATACATCTGTTTTACCGGATTTAGGTGACTGCCCTAACAAATCCTGGAAAAAAAACCATTGTGGGTCCTGGCTTCTAAAGAAAATGGCAGGGCATAAATTGTGGCAGTATGTAAAAATAAAGGCAGTACCAAAGTTTTTAATAACAGCACGCTCTTCTTCTTCACTATAGTGCGTCCCTTCCAAGATGATACTAGCCTATCAGCTTTATCTAAAACAAGACTCCAGCTCAGGACTAAGTCATCTGGACTGCCGAAGAATATCCCCAAAATTTTAGTTGGGTCTTGGGTAACAGGGATGTTGGCCACTCAGTCTGTGGGGGTGGGGTGGAGGGAGTTCGGGATGAATTTAGCCACAGTCTTATGATAATTTAATTTAGACCCAGAGACTTCCTTGAACCCAGAGATTACAGAAATTACATCCAAAGAGTTCAGCTGGGGGGTAGTGTAAATACATAGGTCATCTGCATACGCACTAATCACTTGAGCCGAAAATCCATTTGGAAGGTTTAATTTGGGGATGGAGGGGTGAAGTAGGAATTTCCTTACAAAGGGGTCTATTTGGAAAGTGTACAGTAAAGGGCTTAAGGGACAGCCCTGTCATACCCCTTTCTTTCCCAAAAAAGCACTACCTGGGGAGTTATTAACATGTGGGGTGATCCAAGCAGTGTTGTAAAGAAATTCTAGCCAGGGTTCAAACTGTATGGGGATATGGTAGTGCACCAGTACTTTAAACAGAAACTTATGGTTGACCCGGTCAAAGGACTTCTCTTAGTCCAAAGAAAGAAATAGTGCAGGGTCTTTCTCAGAGCATAAATGTACAATATCTCTGACTATAGATAGAGAATGAAGCATAGATCTGTTTGGAAGGGCACAGGACTGTTCCTTGGAGATGACTTGCCCCACAATTGGTAGTAACGTATTCAGTAATATTGTGGCCAGTATTTTATAGTCCACATTAAGGAGACTGAGTGATCTCCAATTTCTGGCCTAAGTTCTCTTACCCTTTTTAAAAAGTAGTAGCATGATGGCGTCCGAAAATTTAGAAGGGATGGAGTGTGTTTCTAAGATATAATTAAACAGTACAGTCAGGGAGGGGGCCAAAATGGTAAAAAAAAGGCATGGTACAATTCAGCTGTCAAACTGTCTGGCCCTGGGAAGGTACATTTTTTTGTTACTTAATGGCACTGATGGATTCTTCCACCGTTATGGGGACTACCGACATTTGCAATTGGTCCATAGGGACCTCTGGGACATCTATGTCACCAAGGAAGGAAGTGGCATCTAGTAAAACAGATTCAGAATTAAACATACATTCCAAATGGTACTGGACAATTTGAGGTACTGGACAATTTGCTTTATTGCAGGGAGTGTGAAATGAACCGTGGAAGTAAGTGGATCTGCGAGATGCTCCATGAAAGTAGAAGAAAGTCTATCTGCACAGCATTTGTATATATCTAGTGAACATTTAGTGTTTTGAGTGCCACATTGGGCCTCCAATCTCAAGGAGATTGCCCTATTATATTGGAAGGCCTTCATATCAGTTTTAATGGCCCTAATTTGTTGAGACAAGTCTACTTTAGTCTCATAAGCCATAGGTATAGTGTCTAATAGTTGTTTACACAACCGGGAATATTTAAAATAGGCTGATAATAGGCCGGCCCGGTGGCGCTGAGGGGTTGAGGCGCTGGACGCCACACCTCGCTCTACACTGGCGACCCGGGTTCTGGAGTGAGCCAGGATCATCGGGGGTCAGCAGGGGAGGAGAAGGATTGAGTGTCCGTAGAACTGCTCTCCTTCACCGGGGAGGGGGGTGTACTGCTGCTGGTGCTCGGGTGGCCCCAGGCAACGGCTGGAGGTTGCTGGAGCACTGGTAGGATCTGTGGGGATGTACTGTAGCAGACACCAGGATCAGAGGGCATACGGATGTGCATGTTTTCGGGTCCTTGGGCATCATTGCTGACCACAGATGTCGGGAATGGGGGGGGGGAAGAAAAGCAGAAATGTGGGCATCGGACGTGGCGGCTTGATGGCCGTCTCAAGCAGGGAGACCGGTTTAGCTCCGTGGGTACGCGGTACACTGGATCCTGGTACCGGGGGGTTGAGCTATGGGGCAAGCTCCCCTCCACCCAGCTGCGGGGGGCAAGCCACGGGACCCACAATAGGAGGAACCGGTGATTCCCGGAGATGGCGGCCGGAGACCATGAAGTGGGATGCATGACAAGATAAGGTAGGCAGTCCGATGGCTCAAAGGTGGATAAAGTATAAAAAGAAAAAAAAAAAATTAAATAAAATAGGCTGATAATGATCTGTATTTAGCCCTTCTTATAAAAAAAGACTGTACGTCAGATTTGGTATCCTCCCACCAAGTTATATGGGATTGGTATGCATCCATCACGGATACTCTGGCCTGCAAAAGATCCAAGCAGTTTGTAAAGATGTAGTTATCCAAAAGTAATGTGCTATTTAACTTCCACCTTGGAACCAGACCAGACCTGGGTTTGAATCCCACAGCTTCCACTTGCATACTGTGTGATCCTGAGCAAGTCACTTAACCTCCTTGTGCTCCCAGGTCGCTCCTGTAAAAAAGCTTTCAGCTTAGTGTGTTATACCTGGTTAAACAACTAAATAAAAAAAAAAAAAAAAAAACTTCCACCTTGATTGAGGGCAAATGAGGAAGGGGCCTCCTGCTGGGGAACATGATGGTGATACAGCTAAATGGTCTGAGGTATCACAGGGAATTACTAAAGCCTGGTGTACCTTAATATTCTTGGAGACAAAAAAGTAGTCTATGCGGGTAGCCAAGACCCCTCTGTGATATGTTTTGACACCCATAGTATGAATAGCCCTGTACCCATCCATCAACTGAGCCATTTGTAAAATTTCTTAGTAGAGTAGCTGTGTCACTGAAGGTTTTATGGGCATTGCTTCCTCTATCCATGGGGGAGAGGCCACAGTTAAAATCTCCCCCAAAGTAAACCTGATGGGAGGTACAGTAAATCGCTATGGCTGTATTTTGAGGAATAAGGAAGACCTAGCGGCTATGCTCTGGGGGAATATATGTTAATAAGTCGAAACCTGATGCTGCCATGGGTTCCTTCGATCAGAAGTACTCTCCCAGGGAAGACATCTAGTACCTTCGAGATATGAAAGTGGTAATCTGAAAATAATATACCCACCCTGTCACACATATCTTCCCCATGGGACCAGTGTAAAGGACCTACTGTCCATCTGTTCTTGACCTGAGCAAGTTCAAACCTAGATTTTAACCTGGTGTCTTGGAGGAAGTAAAAGTCATGCGGTAAAGTGTTTAGCAAGCCCAGGGTGGAGAGTTGTTTCTTGAAAGATTTAATACTGCACACGTTCAGTGTGCAGCAGCGCATTAGGGTGGGGCAATGCATCAAAAGGTTTAAGAAAGCCCATGGCAGAGGGAAATTTGAGAGGACCCCCCCCAAAAAAAAAAAAATTAAGATCACCTATGTGGAAATGAAGCCCTGTGGTTCTGGCTTACTTGAGATGTTTCTTTCTCTGATTCCGAGGAGAAGTCCATTTTGGAAGAGGATGCCCTAGAGGAGTCTGAGTCTGCATCCTCTCCCTCAGTATTGCCCCATTGTCTTCTCTTTGCTAGGGTCTGAAACTTGTTTCTAGTCAGAATTGTCTTGGTGGGTATGCGAGAATCAGATTTTCATTTCCCTTTGCCCCTTCTGGATACGGGGGCCAGGATGAAGGGTTCCTCAGCTTGGGGGAGGGGACATCACCTCATGCTGAACAGCCACCGAAGTTCGAGGAGAAACCTCCTGAACCCAGGAACCTCCTGGAGTAACATCTTGTCCTGGCTGAGGAGCAATAATGGGAGAGGGAGGTGCAATGGTGACTAAATCTACTGTGTCCTGGGGGCCTGTGGGGACAGAAGCTTCAGCAGGGGCAGAAAAGGCTGCAAGGAGAGAAACCTCCTCATGACTTTGAAGTGCTTGGGCCTGCGATTCAGCAATCAAATTAGTATAGTCCTGAGGGACCCAGTCTACCTTATTGTGCTCAGCCCATGGACACTGGGGGTAATTGTGACCTTGTGCGTCACACAGGTTGCAGAAGCTGGGATGGGGGCAACCAAGGCTCACATGGCCATAGGACAGACATAAAGCACATCTGGGCTGATCGCATGTGTAGCTAAGATGGGTTCTGGATCCACATTTGTGGCAGGTGCGTGGCTGCCCCAGGTAAAAGCAGATGCCTCTATCCCTCCCAGTGTGGAAGCTACCTGGGAGATGTACAGTTCCCTGTTCAGTTTGCCTTAGCCGAACCTTCATTTTCCACCCTACCGTCCAGACTAAATCTTCGTCCAGAATGGGGCATGGGGTATCTAGGAGTTCACAGTGCTGCTTGAGCCAGTATTGTATATTATTAATGTTTACCCCCTCACTCCTGAAAAGCAAAGTAATAATTTTTACCAGTGGTTTTGTAAGGGGAATCAACATCAAGGCCCCTAGAATTCTGCGGCGGCAGAATTTTGCGCAGAACTTGCAATCTACCGCAGAACTTCTGCAGTGCCACAGAATTCACTCTTCTTGGTGATTTTTTATTAATATTTCTGTTTATACATAGAATCTGGTTCCCATCCCCTCTTTTTATATCCAAAACCCCCCATACGTTCAGAATGTGATGTTATCATTGCTATATCATACATTAGCTTATGAAATGGCTGCATTCTGCAACAGAAATGAACAGTCACTTATCTACCACAGCTCCCACTGCCAGAAACGGTGGCACAGCACATTGTGCATAATGATATTTGTTCAACCTGCACTACAGCCTAATACAATTTTCAGTCTTACAGTGTTGCACTAGGGCCAACTTAAACAAAACCTAGTCAATAGCACAGACTTGTTAAGTCCATACCTCACTTTGTACAAACCTATTTGTGCCTTTAAGGTATAGAGACGCTATCTGAAATGAATAACTGGTAAAATGAATTTAACTGTCTAAATTTTTAAGAAAAATAAAGTAATTATGCCCAGAAAAGTGAAATATAATAATGTGTAGACCTGTTGAAAGAATAGACCTGTTAAATAAATAACTGCACTGTACGCATTTTTGCCAGGCTTATTGATTACATTTTGTCATTGGTTGATAGAATCACCTAAAAGTTATTGAGAAAGGTTGTGTGCAGGGACAGCTGTTGGGCCAGAGGGTAGCATGCTGTGTTTCCGTGCCGGCAACTCAGGTTCAGAGATTAGCTCTGGGAGCTGGCTGGACAGCACAAGGGAAGCACATCACTGCTCGGAGCCTGGGAAGGTATGGTGCAGTGTTCTGTCACATGGTGGACACATTGTGATGGGCCGGGGAGCTGTATCTCACAATTGGTTCACATGCATGCCATGGCCTGATGGTGTTACGCAGTGTGTCAGGGAAAGCAGATTGACATGAAAAATGAATTTTGCAATAACTCCTCTATTCCATTTCAATGGGACCTGTATGAATGAGGATGCAAGTTCATGGAAATTAACAAAAAAAAAAAATATATATATATATATACACATACACACACACACACACGCATATACAGTATCTCTGTCTCTCTCACCACACATGCACACATATTTGTATGTATGTTACAAATTGTATATATATGTATAAGTGATACACAGTGGGAACCTCATGAGTGGTGTAGAAAGCATATACAAATATGTAAGTGATAGACAGTGGAAACCTCATTAGTGGGTTAGATAGCAAGCATATAGAAATACCTTATTTATCACATAAGATCCCCTCTGCATATGTCATTTATGCAACAGGCTAGGACCTTAAGGGAGAGACATTTGTTTTGCTTTTTTAGGCATAACATTATTTTTATAAGTCTCTTATTTTTTGAACTAGTGTTACTGTGCTTTCCACCATCCTGATTGATATAACCACTGCCATGAAAGTGAAGTCAGGATGACAAGCTGACACTGTGATGTGGTAGTTTGTTAGTGCTGCTGAACTTCCGAAGAAATTACAAACCACTACCGAAGAAGTTCTGCGGCAAATGATAGTCTTGCCGCAGAACTTGGTCCCACTGTGCCACAGAAAAGTAGGGGCCCTATTCAACATGAATGGAGCCCACAAAACTGAACTTTTAGCCTGCTCATACTGAAGCCAGAACTTCTCAAGAGAGCTCACATTTTTAGAACTAATATGATATGTTAACTCTCCTTTAATATGAATAAATGCAAATAGTTCTGAAGGACTAATCCCCAATGTGTCCTTCAACATGTTATGAAGCACTGTCTTACGGGAAGGAGCAGTGGAGGCTTCACCGGTGTATCTCACATGGACTGCGTTCCATCGTTGTGCAGGCTGCCCCATGGATTTAAAGATATCACTCATTTTAAAGTTAGTACTGTTTTTATCCTACCTAGAGGAGTGAGAAAGAGTGTGCTTACTCAGGTTGTGGTTGTGACATTGTGATGATTGTCCAGTCATTGCGACCGACTAACTGTAGTTTGAACCCAGGCCCCACACACCTTTTAGTAGGATGTGTGGATAAAATCATCCCAGTCCTTGCCAAGATAGTCTGGTTGTCATTGGAGTAGGGGATCTTTCCTGATCCCTTGAAGGAAGCCGTGATTCGGCCCTTTCTTAAGAAACCTTCCTTGGACTGTCTGGCAAACTACAGACCTGTCTCTAACCTGCCCTTTTTGGGTAAGGTTATTGAAAAGGTGGTTGTGTTGGAGCTGGATGATCATTTGACCAGCCACAATATCTATGATTCTCTCCAGTCCAGATTTAAGAAGAGTCATGGTCACTCCTGTATGTTTTATGCTTATGATTATGGTGCTTGTATGTATTCTCTGTAAAAATTGGAATAAAGATTTAATGGCAGAAAAAAAAAAAAAAGAAGAGTCATGGTACTGAGACGGCCCTTGTTCGTGTACTAAATGACCTCCTAATAGCGAGAGATCAAAAGACCCGTTCCATCTTGGTCCTTCTTGATCTCTCTGCAGCATTTGATACTCTTGACCATGGAGTGCTATTGGAGCACCTGTGGTTTATCTGTGGACTGTCTGGTTCGGTCCTCAGCTGGTTTCAATCATTCCTTGAGGGTAGGACTCGGAGGATGGTATCTGGGATTTTTTCCACGGCATAACTCCTCCTATCCTCTGGGGTGCCGCAGGGCTCCATTTTGGTGCCCATGTTGTTTGCTGTATATGTGCTGCTGTTGGGAGTGATTGTAAGGTGGTACGGCTTGAGTTTTCACTGCTATGCAGATTATACTCAGCTGTACATGTCCTTTGTGCCCGGCCAGGATGATGCTGTCTCGGTCCTTATAATAATAATAAAACGTTATTTATATTGCAGCTTTCTAAAATCAAGGCGTGTTACAATATCCAATAACGTAATAAATAAAACCAATACATAATAATCTGAGCTCCTAAAATCACAATATTAATTAAGATAAATCTTTGACCATAAATAGGTCTTCAGGGCCTTTTTAAACTCCTTCACGGACGCACACTGATGAAGCGGATGGGGTAGAGAATTCCAGAGGGTCGGAGCAGCATACATAAAGGCTCGAGCACCCGATGATTTCAAAGAAACCCTCAGAATCTCTAGCAACCCCTCTTCCGCTGAGCGGAGAGTTTGCTTAGGGCAGTGGGGAGCTAAAAGCTCTTTCAAGTAGTCCTGACTCTGTCAGTGTAGGGCTTTATAGGTCAAAAGACCAATTTTAAAGGTGATCAGCCACTGAATTGGCAGCCAGTGCAGATCACGCAGCACCGGCGAAATATGGCAGGCACGGGACATACTTGTTAATAACCAGGCTGCAGCATTCTGCACCAGCTGCAAGCAGCAGATATCAACCCCAGGAAGCCCTAGATACAGGGAGTTGCAATAATCAAGGCGTGAGGACACAAAGACATGGACCAACGTTGGCAAATCCATGGGCGGAACAAGGTACTTAATCCTGGCGATGTTCCTAAGCTGGTAACAGGAAAGTTTGACAACTGCTGACACTTGTAAATGAAGTGTCAGCTCACTGTCAAAAATAACCCCCAGGTTCCGCACCCATTCAGAGGCGGGAAGTGGGACACCTCCCAGAAATAAACCTGAGGGAAGACCAACTCCCGCCCCCTCTACCCTGCGACCCGGGTCCACCACCATTACCTCCGTCTTGTCCAAGTTCAACTTCAACCAGCTTGAATTCATCCAACACTGGATTTCAGCGAGGCAGCTATTAAAGATCGAGAGAGCCCTATCCTGGTTGGGTGCAAAAGATAGGTAGAGCTGGGTATCATCTGCATAGCAGTGAAATCTCAGCCCACACCTTCTTACAATGTCTCCGGGGGGCAGCATATACACTGCAAACAACATGGGAGACAACACCGAGCCCTGAGGAACCCCACATGACAGAGAGACTGGGTGGGAAGAATTTATCCTCAACACCACTCTCTGAGTTCTGTCAGTAAGGAAAGATCTAAACCATCTGAGGACTGTACTGACAGGCCACAGATAAACTCCAGGCACCCAAGAAGTACCCCACGGTCCACAGTGTCAAAGGCTGATGAGAGATCAAGAAGAACGAGAATGGAATGATTCTTCTGATCTCTAGCCATCAGGAGATCATTGAGCAACCAAACCAGCGCTGTCTCGGTACTATGCCTCTTACGAAAACCAGACTGGAGCGGTTCATAGAGGTCATGGATGGTTAAGTTTTCCAATTGTGCAGCCACTACTTTCTCAATAATCTTCCCAGCAAGGGGAAGATTGGAGATCGGCCTATAGTTAGCAAAGCAGCCTGAGTCCAAGGAAGCTTTCTTCAGGAGGGGTGTCACCACCGCCTCCTTCAGGGAGCTAGGAAACTCACCCATATCCAAGGAGCACCTGACTATCTGTGCTAGGACAGGGCCAATGATATCAAGACAACCCTTTATCAGGGAGGTCGGGCCTGGTTCCAAACTACAGGAAGTAGGGCGCGTAGGAAGATGGACAATCCTCATGACATCAATGAACCCAGGCCGGTCAAAGGAACTCCAGGAATGACCGGTGGATGTGACCAAACGTTGATCAATAGCTTCTCGCATAGAGGAAGCTGGCTGGAGCTCTGCCCTGATGTCAGCCACCTTATCTGCAAAGAAGCGAGCAAGCTCATCACACTCTATTTGTGAAAAAGCTTTCTGAACCTGAAGACAGGCTGGGTTGCACAGTCTGTCTACAGTTCGAAAAAGCTGAGCTGGTCGGTTCTGAGCAGCCGCAATCTCCCCTGATAGGAACTCTGCCTTCTTATGAGAGATTGCAGAATGATAGAATTGATAATGTTTCATCACTCTAAGATGGTCGACATCAAGGGCAATTCTCTGCCAACAATGCTCTAACCTTCCTCCTTGTTGCCTCATATCCCTCAAAGTCCCATCAAACCATGGGGACCGAGGTCAAAGGGGGAGAGAACAAACACGGACAGGAGCAATTTGATCAAGAGCCGAGGAGATGGCCCTATTATAAGCCACCACCAAGGCATCAGGATCATCGCTCACTCCAGAAAACTCTGAAAGGTCAAGCACTGCTGCCAGGCCCGTAGAACTAACATCTCGCAAAGAGCGGTACCTAACCATCTCCACAGAGGTAGGCCTATAAGGGGGGGGGGTACAAAAACTGAATCCCACAGTATAATGATCAGATCAGCTGATGGGTTCCACCTCCACGTCAGAGGCCTCAATCCAAAGGAGGAAAACTAAGTCTAAGGAGTGATCACTCTTATGAGTGGCAGAAGTAACCACTTGTGTGAGGCCCAAAGATGTCATTAATTGGAGGAAGTGTTGTCCAAACTGCAAGAGTTTGTCATTGACCCAGGCACTGAAGTCACCCAGGACCATCAGCCTGGGTGACTCAAATGCCATGTCAATGGCGAAATCAGCTACTTCCTGTAGAAAATGTTTCTCATCACCTGGTGGACGGTAAATGAGAACAATTCTACAACCCACACCTGCCACTACAGTACACTCAGAAGACTCAGCCCCCTCAACTGGCACACTTGTGAGGCCCAGTTCGGTCTTGAAACAGACCGCAACCCCCCTCTGTGGTCCAACCTTGGGTGGTGCAACACCGCGAGTACCCAGCTGGAACTGCTGCCTCCAGAACTAGACCAGCATTTTCATCCAGCCAGGTTTCGGTAATGCAAGCCAAATCCACAGACTCCACAAGATCTGTAATAACTGCAGTCTTATTCCTTATGGATCTGGCATTGCACAACACCGCCTGGGCGTTTAACAACTGTCTCGCCAAGATCCAGGACTGGATGACTGTGAGTTGGTTACGGTTAAACCCTGAAAAAACTGAGGTGTTGGTTGTGGACCCAGGCCATCAGGAGGCGAGTTTGCTGACAGGATCACCTTCAGGTCTTTGGCTTGGGGGGGTCCAGTTAGTTACCTCAGACTGGGTGCAGAACCTGGGTGTTATATTTGATGACTGCCTGACCCTTAAACATCAGGTGTCCGCTGTTGTCAAAACTTCCTTTTACCATCTGAGGAATATAGCCTGGGTGAAGCACCTGGTTCCTGCTGACGATCTTTCAGTGTTAGTCCACACCTTCGTTACCTCCCGCCTGGACTACTGCAATGCCCTTTACCTAGGAAAAGCCCTATAATTCTCATGCGCGGAGATTTTGCACAGAACTTGCAATCTACCGCAGAACTTCTGCGGTGCCACAGAATTCACTCTTCTTGGTGATATTTTATTAATATTTCTGTTTATACATAGAATCTGGTTCCCTTCCCCTCTTCTTATATCCAAAACCCCCCAATATGTTCAGAATGTGATGTTAACATTACTATAACATCATACATTAGCTATTGAAATGGCTGCATTCTGCAACAGAAATGAATAGTCACTGGTCTACCACAGCTCCCACTGCCAGAGATGGTGGCACAGCACATCATGCATGGTGATATTTGCTCAACCTGCATTACAGCCTAATACAATTTTCAGTCTTACATTGTTGCACTAGAGCCAACTTAAACAAAACCTTGTCAATAGCACAGACCTGTTAAGTCCATACCTCACTTTGTACAAACCTATTTGTGCCTTTAAGATATAGAGACGCTATCTGAGAAATGAATAACTGGTAAAATGAATTTAACTGTCTAAATTTTTAAGAAAAATAAAGTAATTATGCCTAGAAAAGTGAAATATAATAATGTGTAGACCTATTGAAAGAATAGACCTGTTAAATAAATAATTGCACTGTAAGGCATTTTTGCCAGGGTTATTGATTACATATTGTCATTGGTTGATAGAATCACCTAAAAGTTATTGAGAAATGTTGTGTGCAGGGACGGCTGTTGGGCCAGAGGGTAGCATGCTGTGTTTCCGTGCTGGCAACTCAAGTTCAGAGATTAGCTTTGGGAGCTGGCTGGACAGCACAAGGATTGGTGGAACACATCACTGCTCAGAGCCTGGGAAGGTGTGGTGCAGTGTTCTGTCACATGGTGGACACATTGTGATGGGCCGGAGAACTGTATCTCACAATTGGTTCACATGCATGTTATGGCCTGATGGTGTTACGCAGTGTGTCAGGGAAAGCAGGTTGGCATGAAAAATGATTTTTGCAATAACTCCTCTATTCCATTTCCAATGGGACCTGTATGAATGAGGATGAGGAAAAAATATACACACACACACACACACATGCATATTTGTATGTATGTTACAGACTGCATATAAATACATAAGTGATACACAGTGGGACCCTCATGAGTGGTGTAGAAAGCATATACAAATATATAAGTGATAGACAGTGGAAACCTCATTAGTGGGATAGATAGTATGCACATAGAAATACCTTATTTATCACATAAGATCCCCTCTGCATATGTCATTTATGCAACAGGCTAGGACCTTAAGGGAGAGACATTTGTTTTGCTTTTTTAGGCATAACATTATTTTTATGTCTGTTATTTTTTGAACTAGTGTTACTGTGCTTTCCACCATCCTGAGTGCTATTACCACTGCCTTGAAAGTGAAGTCAGGATGACAAACTGACACTGTGATGTGGTAGTTTGTTAGTGCCGCAGAACTTCTGCAGAAATTACAAACCACCGCCGCAGAAGTTCTGTGGCAAATGATAGTCTTGCCGCAGAACTTGGTCCCACTGTGCCGCAGAAAAGTAGGGGCCCTGACCTAGGGCTACCAGGGGTAGAGATCCGTCACTTGCAACTAGTGCAGAATGCGGCCACCAGGCTTCTGACTGGTACTTCTAGGACTAGTCATATAACGCCTGTCCTCTGTGGACTGCACTGGCTGCCAGTATTGTGGTGGATCACCTTCAAGGTCGGTTTGCTGACCTATAAGACCCTACATGACCAGGGACCTATTTACCTACAAGATCTTCTTCATCCCTACTGTCCCCCCCTGTCCTATCCAATCCACCGATGAGGGATTGCTAGAGATTCCCAGGGTCTGTTTGAAGACATCTGGGACCAGATCATTTAGTTTTATGGCCCTGGCCTTGTGGAATTCTCTACCTCATCGGGTGCGAGATTGCCTGACCGTCCAAAGTTTTAAATCGGCATTGAAAACTTACCTATTTAGCCTGACTTACCTTGATTTCTAAGAATGTTTTAATGATTGATTTTATTATACTGTTTAATTTTATGTATTTGATCTATTTATTGTAAAAGTGCCTTCGTTTTGGAAAGGCGCTTTTTAAAAATAAAGTTGGATTGGATTGGATTGGTTAGGCAGAGTCTCGTTGGGGCCCTGAATTTCAGCAGGAAGTTCAGAATCTTCATTATTGTCCTTGCTAGCAGCTGGTGGAGTGCATGGTGCAGGTTGAGATTCTATTCTCGGTGCAGGGTCCTGGTTAAAAGGACTTGAACTGTTCCTAGTGTCTCGAGCAGCAGTATCCATAATTTCAGCCACTGAAATCGGTCCCGGAGAGGAACATGGCATTCCGTTCACCGATTGCTGCCAGCCAGCAGCTCATAGAGCAGCTTCAGGGGACCAAGCCTTGTCCATTCCGGTAGAAGACCTAGTCGTGGGTCACAGGTGGAGCTGAGACCATGCTGGGTTCGCCTGTGAGGTATGGGTGGCAGGGATATCAGCGGGCAGCTCCTCACAAATAACATGACCATCAGAGAAATCAGCCTCAGGTATCTTGTCTTGAGCTGCAGAGTCATCCTGAATGAGTTTTAAGATAAATTGCTTATGATGTAAAAACATTTGTCGTAGTTGGGGTTCAGAAATCACTTCCTGGCCTGTATCAGGTTGTGAGCCAGCAGCAGAATTAAAGTCCAAACTTGGTGCAAGGCCTGTAGAAGTGCCTTGGTCAGAATCAGGATGATATAAGCCTTCTGATGTCTTTTGTTGCCTTGTAGAGTTGGTTGTGGATAAATCCTCCATTTTAGAACCTGGAGATCCAGAATCAAAAGGTAGAGCAGCAACTCCACGCCCTCTTCCTCCATCTTGAATGTCAGCTATCTTGGTCAGTAGGACAGATTGCAGCCTTGTAGGTTCTTTAGAGGTAATGTCATGTATTTTAGACTCCATGGGTGAAGCTGTAGTCAGGTCAGAATCCAAACTATCTCCAGCAATTCCACCACCAACCACCCTGTCATCCGCCATCTTGGTACCGCAGACAAAAGGGTCCCTTCTGCTCACAGGAAACAAGGCCCCCTGCAGGCAGAGTAGGGGAATTTCCCCGGTGTCCTGTCCAAATTTCTCCCATTCACCAAAAGTGCTACCAACAGTTTAGTCTGGTTTAATTTCAGTTGCTTAACATCTGTATTCCCCCTCTCCCAGGTCACCCCTGAAAAAGGTACTTCTAGACCCAGTGGGCTTACCAGGTCAACAAAATTCAATAAATAAAATAAATACATTCTGCAATCTGGTCTTGGGTTCTTGGCACCTCTGTGCATTACCTTACTTCTTTGCATTGAATTTTAACTGCCATATCCTAGACCATTTCTTTAACCTCCCTAGAGCCTCCTTCATAGCTCTAACACATTTCTCACTCTCTACTCCTCCACAAATCTTTGTGTCATCTGCAATGAGGCAGATATGTTCCTGAATCCCTACCACAATGTCACAAATGATGTTAAAGAGGACCATTCCCAAGACTGATTCCCATGGCAGTCTGAAGACCTATCCATGTGGCATCCCCACTGGTGACCTCCATGATCCCTGAGTACTTGCCATTAAGGACAGTCTTCTGCGTTGCTTCTCCCACTCAGTCTGTTCCGTGCACATCATGTAATCCAATTTCCAACCCTGAGATCAGATAGTTTTTTTGACCAGCCATCAATGTGGGATGGAATCAAAGGCTTTACTGAAGTTCAGATACAGTATGTAAACTGCCTGGCACTGTCTACTGCCTTTTAACCAATCAAAAAATAAGTAATGTTTGGCTGATATGACCTCCCTCCTGTGAACCCATGCTGCCTAACGTCTTTAAGGCCATTTCCTCCAAAGACTCCACCAGCATCTGTTTTATTATGGCCTCCAGTAACTTCTCCCATATACTGTAGATGTCAGACTGACCAGTCTATATTTTCCTGGTTCATCCCTGCTTCCACTCTTGTGCAGGGGCACCACATCTGCTGTCCTCTAGTCCCTTGGCACCATATCTATTTCCAAGCTGTAATTAAAGAGATCTGTCAGCTATGTGTACAGACGTTTTGTGCCATTTTTTTTCAGCACTCGTGGATGTAGACCATCAGGATGCATTGATTTAGCCACCTTTAGTGCATTTAACTCTTTTCATACCCATCCCTCCATGACTGGTTCCCTCTTTGATGCCCTACCCCCTTCCTTCTTTGCATATTGAGTTGTTAATGTAATCTAATTCTGACAATGTGACAGTTTCCCGGAGAATAATTTGTTTGGCCATTCCTTTTGCTTTGTACATTGCATTATTGCTATAATCTACCTGTGACAATGTGATGTTTCACCATTGCACAATATAGTTCCCTAAATAGTACATACTTCTTTGCACATTGTATTGTTACTGTAATCTACTTGTGACAATGTGATGATTCACTAGCGTATAATATATGTGGCCATACATGCAATTTTGCACATTGTATTGCTGCTGTAATCTAATTTTGAAGATGGATCAGAGGTCTGGGACATCAATAACAGGGATCAATTAAGTATCCCATTAAATAAAATGATGAGAAGGATTCTGGGACTGGGTCCATCTTGTCCTGCATAGTATATAAGAACAGAGTTGGGTCTGATTAATATAAATGCCAGAATTGAAATAAGAAAAATATATTTCTGGTTAAAAATAACTAGACAGAAGCCAGATAGACCAACAAATCTTTGCTTGCAAGAAAAAGCAAAAATGGTATAAGTCAGGCTTGGTTGCAGGGCAGTGGTGTAATACAATAGTGAAATTGTTAGAAAGACATAAATTAAAGGTTTGGAATAAATATGTGGTTAAAGGGAATATGATCGGTAATAAATACAAGAAACATATTTCTAAAAAAAGTAGTAAAATTCTGGGAAAGTAAGGATATAGAATATACAGTATTAGTAATTCTGCATACTCAAAGTGATTTGCAGCAAATAATTATTATACTTGCATGAAACCATATTTAGATATGTTAACAGAACCTAAGCTACGTAGAACATTTAAAAGGTATAAATTTGAAAGATTCCCTAGCAATGTTCTAAAATGTCGACATAAATCATATCAAGAGATGGAAAATTGTTCATGTTCAGAGGCAGGGTATCGAAGACCTCTGCCATGTTATGTGGAAATGTTCTTGGCTTAGTAAAAAACATGCCTGTTGGCTTAAACCATTCATTAATGCATAATTTGACATAGATATAAATACATTAATAAATATTCTGTTGCATACAGCAGATATCCGGACTATTGAAAGGCTGGCTAAGTACTTCATGGTAATAAATAAGGCGAAAACTAAGATTGATAAATGTGCAAGTGATCTGTAATTACTTATAATGTACACCAATGTATGTGAAACTGTATGACATTTTATAATTATATTTTTGTACTGTTTTCTTTTTATCTAATGTAAATATTAAGAAATACACTGTACATGTATTTTTAAAGAAGTGTTGTTTTACATTTTATGTTTGTTGATGACTATAATAGTCAAACAATAAAAAGTTGATTGACTGTCTGACTGATTGAAATTTGAAGATGTGACTGTTTCCCAGTGCATAATGTTCTGGCTTTACATGCCGTTTTGCACATTGTATTACTACTATAATCTACTAGTGATGATGTGATGGTTCACCAGTGCATAATATATTTGGCCATTTATGCTGTTCTGCCATTGCATTTATACTATTATCTAATTGTGATGATGTGATTGTTTCCCAAAGCATAACGTTTAGACTGTACATGCTGTTCTGCACATTGTATTTATACTGTTATCTAATCGTGATGATGTGACTGTTTCCCAGAGCATAATGTTTAGACTGTACATGCTGTTCTGCACACTGTATTTATACTGTTATCTAACTGTGATGATGTGACTGTTTTCCAAAGCATAATGTTTAGACTGTACATGCTGTTTTGCACATTGCTTTGCCATTGTAATCTACTTGATGCTGTGATGGTTCACCAGTGCATAATATATTTGCCCATACATGCTGTTTTGCATATTGTTACCATAATCTAATTATGACAATGTGACTGTTTCTCAGTGCATAATATATCTGTCCATACAGTACCTATTGTTTTGCACATTGTGTTGCCACTGTAATCTACTTGTGACAATGTAATGGTTTACCAGTGCATAATATATTTGGCCATACATGCTGTTTTGTGTCTTATGTTGTTACTGTAACCTAACTGTGACCATGTGATGGTTCACCAATGCATATTATATTTGGTATACATGCTGTTCTGTAAATTGTATTGCTGCTGTAATCTAATTGTGACAAAGTGATGGTTAATTGTATTGCAGCTGTAATCTAATTGTGACAATGTGATGGTTTACTAATGCGTATTATATTTGGTATACATACTGTTCTGTAAATTGTATTGCTGCTGTAATCTAATTGTGACAATGTGATGGTTTACTAATGCATATTATATTTGGTATACATGCTGTTCTGTAAATTGTATTGCTGCTGTAATCTAGTTGTGACAATGTGATGGTTTACTAATGCATATTATATTTGGTATACATACTGCTCTGTAAATTGTATTGCTGCTGTAATCTAATTGTGACAATGTGATGGTTCACCAGTGCATAACTAATATATATGCTGTTTTGTAAACTGCATTACTGCTATAATCTAATTGTGACAGTATTATGGTTTGCCAGTGCATAATATATTTTATTAGGATTTACTAGGAGAACAGAGCCAACAAAGGACAGGTGATCCATATAGAGCTTCCCTCCACTATTCAGTGGTAATAATCTGTCATCACTACTTTACTCATGTAATTATCCAATCTTGATTTGTAAATGTTAATATTTTCACTATTGACTATATCCCATGGCAGTGTGCTGCACATCCCCACAACTCTTTGTGTGTAGTACAGTTTCCTTGTTTGTTATCTAATTGTGATGATGTGATTGTTTCCCAGAACATACTGTTTAGACTGTACATACTGTTATGCACATTGTATTTAAACTATCTAATTGTGATGATATAACTGTTTCCCAGGGTATAATGTTTAGACTGTACATGCTGTTCTGCACACTGTATTTATACTGTTATCTAATTGTGATGATGTGATTGTTTCCCAGAGCATAATGTTTGGACTGTACATGCTGTTTTGCACATTGCCTTGCCATTATAATCTACTTGATGCTGTGATGGTTCACCAGTGCATAATATATTTGGCCATACATGCTGTTTTGCGTATTGTTACCATAATCTAATTGTGGCAATATGATAGTTCACCAGTGCTAATGTATTTTATTAGGATTTACTAGGAGAACAGAGACAGCAAAGGACTCAATGATCCCTATAGAGCTGTCCCTTCACTATTCAGTGGTAATAATCTGTCATCACTACTTCACTCATATAATTATCCATTCTTGATTTGTAAATGTTAATATTTTCACTATTGACTATATCCCATGGCAGTGTGCTACACAGTCCCACAACTCTTTGTGTGTAGTACAGTTTCCTCTTGTTTGTTTAAAAAAAATCTAAAACTGAAGTTGTTTATTATGCTGTCTAGTTATACTGGTGTCAGATTTAAATTTCAGATTCATATTAGACATTATACTGTTGTCATTATGCACATTATAAAACAATAACGAATCACCCATGATATGTCTCCTCTGCAAGGAGAAGAGGCCCAGTTTACCTAATTGGCCCTCATACTCAAAGCCATACATGCAGTTTTGCACACTTCATTGCTACTGTAATTTAAATGTGACAATGTGACAGATTCCCAGGGCATAGTTTATTTGGCCATTCTTGCTGTTTTGCACTTGTGACAATGCAATGGTTCACCAGAGCATAATATATCTCGACATACATGACAAATTGTGTTGTAACAGTAATCTACCTGTAACAATGTGATGGTTTCAAATAAGCATGGGGGGAGTGGGGGTGAGATCTAGGACACTGGCAGTGGACTTGAGGGCAGACTTTATGGGCATGGGAAATATTCTCAAGGATCACTTGAAGGGGATTACCTCAACGACAAGTGTGGAAAGGAGATGGGAGGTCATAAAACAGGGACTTCATGAGGCAGTCAGGATCTGCGCTAAGTTGAAGCGTGAGGGAGCAAGGTCACATAAACCATGCTGGTGGTCCAGTGAGGTACAGGTAGCAGTCAGAGAAAAGAGCGGCCTACAAAAATATAAAACAACAAGAGGGGATAGGGATAAGGAAATGTACCAGCTTGCATCTAGAAAAGTCACCCGTATGGTGAGGAGCAAAGTCCAGTAAAAAGCAGCGGCTGGCACAGGGATACATGTGGAGGGAAAGGGGTTCTTCCGTACATTGGGGAGCGGAGAAAACTAAGGGCCATCTCAGCAGATTGAGATCAGAAGGAGGGTGGGTGGAAGAAGCGAGGACCAGGCAGAGGTATTTAACGCAGTACTTTGCCTCTGTGTTCACTAGGGAGGGATGGGATATCTACAAAGCAAGGCATGAAGGGGATAGAAGCGGCGGGAGTGGGATCAGGGAGCAACAGAAATGGAGCAAGAGGGAGGGAAAGGTACCCTCAGGGTGTCACATCTGGATAAGGATAAAAGACCAGTAAGGTGGAGGGGACGGATGATGCTATCTCCGCCAAAAGGGTGTGGTTAGCCCTCAAGGCCCTAAAGAAAAACAAATCTCCTGGGCGGATGGCATTCATCCGAGAGTACTATGGAATTAGGCGGACATAATGGCTGCCACCCCTGGCGGAGCTTTCAGCAGGTCACTTGAGACAGGGAGGGTACTAGGGATTGGCGAGAGGCACATGGTACCAACCATAAAGGGGGTCGGAGGGAAGTACCAGGTAACTATAGACCCATCAGTTTTGACCTTGGTGGTGGGTGGGAAAATTAATGGAGAGTATACTAAAGGAACGATTGGGGTGTACTTGGAGGAGGTGGGAGGACTGGATGATCGGCAACATGGGTTTGTGCCAGGTAGATCATGTCAAACCAACCTTGTGGAGTTCTATGAATGAGTAACATCAGAACTGGACAGAGGTAAGCCTGTGGATGTATTATTCTTGGACTTCAGCAAGGCGTTTGACTCTGTCCCCACAATAGTCTGGTGGAGAAACTGATGGGGTTAGGAGTAGGCCTTTGATGGTCAGATGGATTGAAAACTGGCTAGCTGGACGCACTCAGAGAGTAGTGGTCTGTGGGGAGCTCTCGAACCCTAGAGAGGTTGGTGGGGTACCACAGGGCTCGGTCCTGGGTCCGATCCTGTTTAATGCATACATATCGGACATCAGGAGGGTATAGGGTGTGAAATGAGTCTCTTCACAGATGACTCCAAGATGGGAGCAGTAGTTGAGGGAGAAGAGGGAGGTTGGCCCCGCAAGGGACCTGGACACCCTGGAAAGCTGGGCTCACACATGGAAATTAAATTTCAATATCCGCGAAGTGCAAGGTGCTGCATCTTGGTCGGGAAACCTAAACACAGGTACACCCTGGGAGGGAGGCGCTGGAGGCCTCAATAGGGGAAAAAGACCTAGGGGTCATGGTGGATACATGTATGAATAACTCTGAGCAGTGCAGGAGAGCAGCTAGCAAGGCAAACAGGATGTTGGGATGCATCGTGAGGATCACTCTAGGAGCAAGGAAGTGATTCTGCCGCTGTACAATGGACTGGTTAGACTACACCTTGAGTACTGTGTACAGTACTGGAGACCACACTTGAGGAGGGACATACAGCTCCTGGAGAGGGTACAGAGGAGGGCAACTAAGATGATACGAGGGCTAGGGGATTTGACTTATGAGGACAGACTTGAGGAGCTCTGCCTGTTTTCATTGGAGGAGAGGAGAGGAGACAGGGGACATGATTGAGGTCTTCAAGTACCTCAAGGGAATAAATAGGGTAAACATGGAGGATCTTTAGACTAAAGCAGGCGGTATCACCAGAGGGCATGGTTTGAAGTTGGAAGGTGGAAGGGTGAGGGGAAAAGAGGAGGAGGTTTTTCACTGAGAGGGTGGTGGACCCTGGAATGCACTGCCTATGAGCTGGTTCAGAGATCCACAGTGGAGGGCTTCAAGAGAGGGTGGGACAGACACAGAAAGTGGATGTATCAGATGATGGCCTGTCCCGGGGGGGTGGGGATGGATGATAGGGGTTTCTGGAGCACAAGGGATGGGAGGGTCTCGGCACCCAACTAAGGATCTAGGTTCGAGCAGACTCGATAGACCGTAAGGCCTAATCTGCTGGCAAATAGTATGTTAGTATGTTAGTATGATTCACAAGTACATAATTTGGTCATATAGTGCATGCCATTTTGCACATTGTATTGCTACATAAATGTAATTTTGACAATATGACAGTTTCCCAGGGCATAATTTATTTGGCCATTCCTGCTGTTTTGTACATTTTCTTGCTGCTTTAATCTAGTTGTGACTATGTGATGGTTTCCCAGGGCATCATTTATTTGGCCATATATGTTGTTTTTCACACAAGATCTAATTTATTTGGCCAGTCACCTATTCTTGGACAATACGGTACTCTACGCTAGTTGCCCCACCACTGATGCGGCCCACAAAGCCCTTCAAAATGAATTTAATCTGCTGCAACATCAGTTTATAAACCAGAAACTGGTTTTAAATGCAAAAAAAACCAAAACAAAGCAATGTTCCTCTCACCCTTTCACAATGCAATAAATACTACAATTGCTGGGACAATCCCGCAGATCACCACCATTCTAGATGAGCGGTTGGACTACGTACCAAAGTTCAAGTACCTGGGGGTCTGGTTAGACCATAGACTCTCTTTCACAGATCACTTAGAAGAACTGGCAAAGAAACTTAGACAAAGACTTGGTCTGTTCTTTAGGATTAATAATCTCCTCACAAGAGACGCTAAACTGAAACTGGTTCAAACTACCTTTCTTTACCTATTGGATTACACAGATTTTCTATATAGTCAGGGACCTGCAGGTACCCTAGCCAAACTCGATACGCTTTATCACAGAGCCATAACATTTATCACGGGTCTTCCATACTCAGCCCATCACTGTGCATTGTACACCGCAGTGGGATGGTCATCGCTTGCTTACAGACGGCAAAAAAATGCTGCGGTTTGGACATACAAAGCTATCTCAAATAAACTGCCCCAGTATATCTCTGTCTGTTTACCTTTGTGCACTCTGGCGAAGTATGCCCTGAGGAGCACCTCATATATCTACCTTTATGCATACAAAGCAAAATCTCGCATTGGCAGAGCAGCCATTAGCTTTGTGCTCCCTCAACTGTGGAGCAAGCTGCAAAAAACCTTGAAATTAACTCACCCCATCAGCCTAGCAGCTATTAAATCTCTATATCTACATCATAATAAGGAATCCTGTGCCTGTCTCCCCTAAATCATGACTCCTATAAATCCAAGTGCACTCCAAACTGCTGCTGCTAAAAGACTGGTCGCATCTATAAATCGACTCTTCCCTCTCCCCTTTCTACTCCCCACTTCTGTCCTTTCCACATTCCTTTGACCCTGGCTCCAGCCCTAAATTTTCCACACTGGATCACTATATATCTTTTTATGTTAGGTTCTATTTATGCTCAGTGTATCTTCTGATATGTATATTTTTTTTACTTACATGAAAAAATTGTGTCCTCTCCAAAATTCGCTGTATCTTCTGTTGCAAACATATACTACTGTCAATGCTACCTGCTGATATTTTTTTATATACTGTATTATTCTTTTTTATTGTATCTTATTTTATTTTTATCATTATTTTTGTGTCGCACCCCATGTATATTGTTCCTAGTTGACAATCCCAGGTCCACCTCGAAAATGAGTTAGCTCGATGGTGATCGCCTGGTTAAGTAAAGATTTTGATTGATTGATTGGTTGATTTGCATGTTCTATTGCTACTGTAATCTAATTGTGACAAGATGAGTGTTTCCCAGGACATAATGTTTTGGTCATTCATGCTGCATTGCACACAGTATTACTATTGTTATCTACCTGTGACAATGTGATGATTTATCAGTGCATGCTATATTTGGCAATACAGTACATGCTGTTTTGCATATTGTACTGCAACTGTAATCTACTTGTGACAAAGTGATGGCTCACTGGTGCACAATGTATTTGGCCATACATGCTGTCTTGCACATTGTATTGATACTGTAACCTAACTGTGACAATGTGTCTGTTTCCCAGGGCATCATTTATTTGGCCATACATTCTGGTTTGCATGTTGTATTGCTACTGTAATCTGACTGTGACAATGTGACAGTTTTCCAGGGTCTAATTTATGTGTCCTTTCCTGCTGTTTTGCAATTTTATTACTACTGTACTCTACTTGTGATAATGTGATGGTTCACCGGGGCAAATATATCTAGCAACACATGCAGTTTTGCACATTGTATAGCTACTGTAATCTACCTGTGAGAAAGTGACTGTTTCCCAGGGAATGTTTTGGCTATACGTGTGGTTTAGCATTTTGTATTGCAACAGTAATCTACTTGTGACAATGTAATGGTTCACCAGTGCATACTATATTTGGCCCTACATGCTATTATACATGTTGTAGTGCTACTGTAATCTAATTGTGACAATATGTTGATTCACCAATGCATAATATATTTTGCCATACAGTGCATGCTACTTTGCACATTACATTGTTTCTGTAATCTACTTGTGATAATGTGATGGTTCACCAGCACATAATATATTTGACTATTCATGTTTTTTTTGCGCATTGTGGTGCTACTGTATCTACTTGTGACAATGGGATAGTTCACCAGCATATAATATATTTGGCAGTACATAGTACATACTGTTTTGCACATTGTATTGCAACTGTAATCTACTTGTGACAATGTGATGGTTCACCAGAGTACAATATATGTGGCCGTACATGCTGCTTTGCACATTGTATTGTTACTGTAATCTGCTTGTGACAATGTGAAGGTTCACCAGAGTACAATATATGTGGCCATACACGCTGCTTTGCACATTGTATTGTTACTGTAATCTACTTGGAATAATATGATGTTTCATCAGTATGTAATATAGTTTGCTATACAGTACATGCTGCTTTGCTCATTGTACTGTTACTGTAATCTACTCGCGATAATGTGATGTTTCACTAGGTTATAATATGTTTGGCCATTTAGGGGCACGAAATGCTGTTGGGTATTTTTGTAACAGATTGTGGGTGTGCACTGCTATATGCCCAGCTTTATTACCTGAAATTATGTTTAAGTAAATAAAAATCATTTTTTACTTGTAATTCATATTGTGGGGTAGGGTATTATACAGCATATCTGCTTGGTCTGGCATGTGCAAGCCTTCTTTGCCAGACACTGTAATCTACAGTGGTGTGAAAAAGTATTTGCCCCCTTCTTGATTTTCCCTATTATTGCATATTTGTCCCACTGGATGTTTTCAGGTCTTTAGACAAAATGTAATATTAGATAAAGGGAACCTGAGTGAACAAATAACACTTGTTTTTTTTTCACTTATTTCATTTATTTAATGAAAAAAGTTAACCAACACCAACTGGCACTGTGTGAAAAGTAATTGCCCCTAATTAAATCAACCAATTAAAGGGATAATTAGAGTCAGCTGATTGAACACATGCCAGGCTTGATTACAGCCAGCCCTGCTCAATATAAACCTCACTTATTTTGACCCTTACCATCAGAGTCACGTTGCCAGCACAAAGATTCAACAAGCACATTATGCCGCGATCAAAGGAAGTTCCTGAAAAGATCAGAAAAAAGTTGTTGCTATCTATCAGTCTGGAAGGGTTACAACGCTATTTCTAAGGCTCTGGGACTCCATGAACCACATGAGAGACACAATCTCAAATGGAGAACATTTGGAACAGTAGTGAATCTTCCCAGGAGTGGGGCCTGCCAAAATTACTCCAAGAGCGCCAGCGTAAATCATCCAGGAAGTCTCAAAGGATCCAAAAAACATCAAAAAGAACTGCAGGCTTCTCTTGCCTCAGCTAAGGTCAGTGTTCATGACTCCACAATCAGAAAGAGACTTGTAAAAATGGGCTTCATGGGAAAGTAGCAAGGTGAAACCACTGCTAACCAAGAAGAACATAAATGCTCATCTCTCATTTGCCAAGAAGCACCTGGATGATCCACAAGCCTTTGGGAAAATGTTCTATGGACAGATGAGTCCAAAGTGGAACTTTTGGGACGACATGGATCCCATAATGTCTGGCGTAAAGCATACACAGCATTCCACAGTAAGAACATCATACCAACAGTCAAACATGGTGGTGGTAAGTGTGATGGTGTGGGGCTGCTTTCTGTCTCAGGACCTGGACGACTTGCCATAATTGTAGAACCATGAATTCTGCTTGTACCAGAAAATTCTTAGAGAATGTCCGGTCATCCGTCCATCAGCTGAAGCTGAAGTGTAGTTGGACATGCAGCAAGACAATGATCCAAAACACAAAGCAAGTCCACATCAGAATGGCTGAAAAGAAGTAAAATTAAAGTTTTGGAGTGGCCTAGTCAAAGTCAGACCTAAACCCAATAGAGATGCTGTGGCAGGACCTGAAACAAGCAGTTCATGCTCAAAAACCTACCAATGTTACTGAATTAAAGCAGTTCTATCGAGGAAAGTGGGCTACAATTCCTCCACAGCGATGTGAAAGACTGATATTGAATTATAGGAAGCGTTTGGTTGCAGTCATTGCAGCTAAAGGTGGCATAACCAGTTATTAAGTGTAAGGGGGGCAATTACTTTTTCACACAGTGCCAGTTGGTGTTGGTTAACTTTTTTCATTAAATAAATGAAATAAGTAAAAAAAAAACAAGTGTTATTTGTTCACTCAGGTTCCCTTTATCTAATATAACATTTTGTCTAAAGACCTGAAAACATCCAGTGTGCCAAATATGCAATAACAGAGAAAATCAGGAAGGGGGCAAATACTTTTTCACGCCACTGTACCTGTAACAGTGTGATGGTTTACCAGGACATAATATATTTGGCCATACAAGCTGTTTTGTACATTGTATTGCTACTGTAATCTAGAAACATAGAAACATAGACTCTGACAGCAGATAAGGACTGCTTGGCCCACCTAGTCTGCCCATTTCCCTACCTACCTACTGGATAAGCTGCAGATCCTGGTTAACCAACAGTCTATGTCTTTCTACCCCCCCACAAGAATTGCCTTATGTCTGTCCCATGCAGTCTTGAATTCTCCCACAGTTTTAGACCCCACAACCTCCTCAGGAAGGTGGTTCTATGTGTCCACCAACCTCTCTGTGAAAAAATACTTCCTCACATTGCCCCTGAGCTGCCCCCCATCTTCAAATTGTGGCCCTGTGTTCTTGCACATCTCTTTTTCTGAAAGATGCTACCCTCTTGGACTTTGTTGATTCCACTACATAGAAACATAGAAACATAGAATTTGATGGCAGATAAGGACCGCTTGGCCCACCCAGTCTGCCCATTTCCCTGCCTACTGGATAAGCTACAGATCCTAGTTAACCAGCAGCCTACTTTTTCCTACCCCCATCCCCTAGAATTGCCTTATGACTGTCCCATGCATGCTTGAATTCCACCACTGTTTTGACTCCACGACCTCCTCCGGAGGTACTTAAAAGTTTCTATCATGTCCCTCGTCTCCCTCCTTTCCTCAAGGGTATACATATTAAGCTCCTTTAGTATCTCCTCGTATGGCTTCTCTTGCAGACCCTGCACCATTTTAGTTGCCCTCCTCTGGGCTGCCTCCATCCTGTCTAGGTCCTGCAGAGATGGGGTCTCCAGAACTGGATGCAGTACTCCAGATGGGGTCTCATCAACTGTCTGTACAGAGGGATAACAACTTCCTGTTTTCTGCTGGTGATGCCTCTCCCTATACATTCCAGTATCCCCCCCAACTCTCCCTGCTGCCTTCTCACATTGCTGGCCAACCTTAAGGTCATCTGATGTGATTATCCCCAGGTCTCTTTCCATTTTTGTTGTTGTTCCTACCTCCCCCCCATTGTATACTCTTCCCCTGGGTTTTTGTTTCCCATGTGCATTATTTTGTACTTCTTTACATTGAATCCAAGCTGCCATACTTCTGACCATTCCTCCAACCCTGCTAAATCCCTTCTCATCCTTTCCATGCCCCCTTGTGTATCAACCCTGTTGCAGATCTTTGTGTCATCTGCAAAGAGGCACCCTTTTCCTGCATGGCGTGGCAATGGCATTAAACAAGAAGAAATAGAAGAATTAAGACAGTGTTGCAGTTTCCCAGGGCATAATTTATTTATCCGTTCCTGCTGTATTGTTTATTTTAGTGCTACTTTAATCCAATTCTGACTATGTTGTGGTTTCCCAGGGCATAATTTATTTGGCCATACATGCTGTTTTGCACATTGAATTGAAACTACAGTGTAATTTTGACAATGTGATGGTTTCCCCATGGCCTAATTTATTTGGCTATTCTTGCAGTTTTGCATGTTGTATTGTTACTATAATCTAATTTTCATAATGTGACAGTTTCCCAGGGCATATTTTATTTGGTCATTCATTCTGTTTTGCACATTGTATTACTACTGTAATCTTATTGCACTGCTGGGTAAGTTACTTGTAAAAAGTAATCAGTTACAGTTGTTAGTTACTTTAAAATAAATGTAACAGTTACAGTTATTTATTACTTTCATAAAAAGGTAATTAACTGTAACACATATTACTTTTTATATTACTTTATATTACTTTTCAGAGATTGGTATGTACACCCAGTAAATATATAGTGCCTACAGTTTGCTCTCAGGAAACTCCCTGAAAAGATTAAAAAATAAATAATATCTGAAGGCAATATTATGTCAGTGGTAGTCAGTAACTGTTCCAGTAGTTTGTACTGATGGGAGAGATACAGTCAAGGTCCAGAAATGATGCTGTGGATCTTAGAGAACCCTCCCCCAGCCCAGACAGAAGCAGCCTCAGGTCCTGGCCTAGATGAATCCTGTTTCCTTCAAGATCTTGTGGCGTTTTGATGTTGGTCTGCCACGGGACTCTTACCTTCTCTCTATTCTGCCAGGTCCATCTGGATCTGCTTCAGTTGGCATCTTGCTGGAACTGAACAAACTGAGTCAGATGCATAAAATAATAAGCAGAAGTAGTTTATTTAGAGACATCAGGCAGAGGCAACTACTCAGCATGAGGTTCAAACTCAGACTGACTAACAGACAGGAAAATAGGTGTTTCCTAGCCCCTGCGAGCAATAATTAGCATACCACATTACCATAATGACTCTAACTTGCAACATTGTTTGTCTGTTAAAGGGACAGCAGCTAGATTAGCCCCATATTTAACCTGTACTCCACATCGCCCCTGGGACAGTGAGCATGAGTACCACTGGAACAAAACAAAAAGAGCATGGCAATGGCATTTAACAAGAAGAAATAGAAGAAAACTGTAAACATGGCATTAAATATCTGAGCAATTTGAAGAAAAAATTTTTTTTTTCCAAAACAATACTCCACTGCAGGGGGAGGAGAAGGAAAGAACCTTGACTACATTGGTGAGCAGTCAGAGTAGTACCAGGGGAAAGGGGACCTTACCATACTGAGTCCTATAATGAACATAGGAAGTACCATACTGAGTCCGGATGTCAAAGTTCATGATTTTCTGTGACTTTATTGGTCAGTGGGGATAGAAGTATGTGTGACTTGTACCAGTTCCTGACATGATGGGATCAGGTCATGAAAAGGGATCCAAGAGTTTTGTGTACTGTCAAAACCACACCACTTGACATGATAAGTCCAGGATCTGTTTACATACTTTTTGCGTAATATTTTCTCGATCTGGTACACCAGTGTGTATGACAGAGTCCTGAGAAGAAGAAGCAGCAAAAGACTGAGAAGTCCCAAGAAGTCCATCTGGCTGATCAGGCAAAACAGGATCTGGCAGAAGAGTGTCAGGACTGTGAGATTCTGAAGAAACTGGTTGCAAATTGGTCTGAAGGGATTTCAGCTTCAGAAAGTATAGCAGGTTTAAGTGCAGCTTCATTGTCGGGTGGATTGGGATCATCTGGGGTGGTGTCATACAGGTACCCATGTTTAAGTCAGTTGATGTGGATTTTATTGTGTACCAGCTTTCCATCTGACTTGCAGCACAAGCGAACGTGACTGAGAAGAAGCTTTTTCACAATGAAATGGACCAGTCTAAGGGCGAAGCAGTTTTTTGGTGGCACCTGGAACTAGGACAGGCTGGTACAAATATACAATGTCCCCAACAGAAAATGAAGGCTCATGCCACTTGACTGCTGACATTTTTTCATTGCAGATTTTCTCTGGCCAAGCGTGTCAATTGCAACATGTCTGGGAAGTTCAAGCTGTTCCAACATTGGAATGATGAAGGATGAAGCTGACTTTGGAACCTCTAGCAGTGAGAGATCCCTGTCCAGCGAGGTTCTTGGGTGATGTCCATGGACTAGCAAAAAATGGTGTGTACTCTATACTGTCGACACAAGGGTTTGTGTTGTAAGCAAATTGCACAAATGGAACAAAATGATCCCAAGTGTCGTGAGTCTCATCCAGGTACTTGGATAGTGTATTAAGAATGGTAGACATCATTCTCTCACTTTGTCCTTTGCATTGTGGATGATAAATAGTTGTGTGAGTCTTTCTGATGTTGAGAAGTTTGCATGTTTTTCACACAATAGTTGTAAGGTAGTTAGTGCCTCTGTCTGAATTCAGGTATGACGGTGTACCATGATAACAAATAATTGTTGTGAGGAAAGCATTTGCTACCATGGTGGCTTTAATGTTTTTCAGGGGGACTAGTTTTAAATACTTTGTAAGGTAGTCCACAAAAACAAGAACACACTTGTTGCCAGAGTCAGAGCATGTAGGTAAAGGCCCAAGAATGTCTGTACTGACTCTTTGAAATGGTTCAGTGGCTAGAGGGTTTGGAATGATGTGTGCCTTTGTTAGTTTGGCAGGAGGCTTCCTTTGGGAGCAGGGCTGGCAGGATTTGACAAATTGGACAATGTCCTCGTTCATGTGAGGCCAGAAGAAATGAAGCCTTGTCTTTTTGAGAGTTCTGTGGATTCCCATATGACCTCCAGAAAGTAGAGACGCATGAGTGGATTGAAGAACCTTGTTGACTAATGAGGCTGGCACAACTAACTGTACATGAGTTCTAGCCATGCAATGGGTCTTGACTTCCTTGGTCCAAATGTGAAAAAGCACACCGTCATTGAGAAAGTATTGTGAAGCAAAGAAAAGTTCATCCTGGTGGTGTTGCTTTTGTTGTGGTAATGTTCCAGTCTTTAACTATGTGATTATGTCTGTGAATTGAGGATCAGTTCTTTATTGTATTTTGACCATCGCCAGGGAGATATCAGTAGTAGAGAAGGTAAGAAGCTCTTTGGCTGCTTGCAGTAAATGAAGATTGGTGCTTTTCGCTGCAGAAACAGTTGGTAGCAGCAAAGCAACTTGAGGTGCAGTAGGAATGTCAACAGGGAGCACATCTGTGAAGTGGGAAGGAAGAGCTTGTAGGCAGGATTCTTCATCTGTTGAGGATGAGCGGAGGGATGCCGTCTCTGACTTACAGTATCGGCATTAGAGTGAACTAGGCCTGGTCGGTATTGACTCTCAAAGTTGTACCATTGCAATATGGTAATTCATTGAGTGAACTTGACTACTGGCTCCTTCATTTCAAATAACCATCTGAGGGCAGAGTGATCAATGATACTGTAGCTGTGAAGGAGGAGTAGCGAAGGTAACAGTCAAATTTCTTTACAGCAAATACCATGGCTAGACATTTTTTTTCTGTGATGCCATAGTTTTGTTCAGCTGAGGAAAGAGAGCACCCAGCATAGGGAAACAACTTGTTCTGTTCCATCTTGGATTTGACACAGCACAGTACCCACTGCAAAGGAACTAGCATCTGAGTAGAGTTTGAAGGGTTGGTCAAACCTGGGGTAGACCAATGCTGGAGAAGAGATTAGTTTTTCTTTTAAGGTTTCGAAGGCCTCTTTACATTTGAAAGTCCAAGTATAGTCACATCCCTTTTTGGTGAGGATATACAGTGGAGCAACAATCTTGGCATAGTTGCAAATGAATTTTCTGTAGTAGCCAGACAAGCCAGGAAAGCTCTAAGGTCTTTGAGATTAGTAGGTTCTGGATAGTCTTTTACTGCTGAGAGCTTATCTGGATCTGGAGAGATGCCTTGAGAACTAACAACATGTCCCAGGTAATGGATTTGATGCTGTGCAAAACAACATGTCTCTGGTCAAAGCTTGAGATTGACTTGTCTGAGACATTCAATCACCTCTTTGTGATGTTTGAAGTGCTCTGGGAAAGTTCTGTTGAAGACAATAACTTTGTCCAGGTAAACTAGGCAAGATTTCCAAGACAGTCCATGTGGTATGGCTTCCATGACACGTTGAAATTTGGCTGTAGTATTCCAAAGTCTCATAGGCAGATGTTTGAATTGAAAAAGTCCCAAGTGGCAGCACCAGACTGTGTATGGACAAGAAGATGGATCAATAGTAACTAGGTATAATCCACTTTGAAGGTCTAGAGTGGTGAAGTAAGCTGGGCTGGCTGCACCAGACTCTCTATGGCGTCTTTGGTTGTACGTAAGGGATGAGCATCCTGCACCGTGTACAGTACAAGTCACATTAAACTGTTTCATCAACTCACTGGTGTAGCATTTTGTTTTTGTGATGCTACGGCAATGACAACTCAAACTGTTGAAGCTTGTAACTATTTTCCAACCATCCTTCACTGCCTATTCAACTCACTTGTAACTGTTTAGTGAAATGGAAGCAGCTGTTTTGCTGTGTGTATGCAATACATTTTCATAGCATTGTTTATGAATATCACAGCATTCCTTAAGAGCATTGTTTGTAAATATCACAGCATTCCTTAAGAGTTGTTTAGTCTGCCTTCTGAAATGAAACTCATAAGCACTCAGCTGAAAATAAAGCTTGTAGTACATAACAGCTAGCTGCAAACCAATACTAACCTATTACTAATTCATTGAATTAAACACTGCACAGATTAGGAAACTCATTGAACAATGCTACACCAGTGAGTTGAGGGAACAGTTTAATGTGACTTGTACTGTAGGTACTGAGCTTTCTGTAATCCACCAAGAAATGATACCCTTTATCTTTCTTTACTACCAGCAAGCAAGGTGCACCCAAGGGACTTGTAGACACTTTGAAAATGCCCTAGTCAAGCATGTCCTTGATTATGTCCTCCAGGACTTGTTTCTGTTTGTGCTCCACATTTTAGGCTCACTAATGTATTGGCTGCAGGTTGGGCTGCACCTCAATGGTGTGTTGTAGGATATCACAGCATCTGAGTTTGTTATCTGGACCAACAAAGACATCTGGGTAGTTCTTCAGGAAGTTCAAAAGTTGTTCATCTGTTGGCGATACTGGAAGTTTTGAAGAGGATAGTCACTGACTGAGGGGTAACTCTGCGGAAGCTGGAGTGATTGTGATAGTACTGACAGGATGAGAGTTGGTGGAACCAGGCTGAGGCTCTTGCAGGAGGTGGAGCTGGTCCCCTGAAGACAAGCAAACACATTTTCCAATGTTGGCACCCTCTGAGATGAGCACTGGCTCATCTGTGAAGTTACTGCATTTTTGGAAGACTGCGCTGCCTTGCACAGCAGATAAGGTGTTCCCTGGAAGGAGACCTGAGGAATGCAGAGTGGGGGGATCTCATGGTGATGTCAACAACACCTTTTGAAAGTGATTCACCTCAAATTTTGGCAATCAAAACCATCTCTGACTTAAGAGGCACAGTGACTGAGTCTATAACTGTGAGCTGCCTCCAAGGATCTAGTGACAGTTTGTTTGAGGAAAAGTCCAGGATGGCTTTGTGAGCTTTGAGGAAGTCCAGGTCAAGGAGCACTGCTGGTTGTAGGTTAGGCACTAAGTAGAACTTGACAGTAGCTTGCTGTGAGCCAAAGTGAAGCTTGAGATGGACCATGCCTGTGATAGGTGCTGTAGCAGTACTTGCTGTGATAATGTACTTTAGGTTGGCTGGATAGACATTAGGTATGTGACGAATAGCTGGGTTGTCTAGAATACTGTTATTGATAACTGAGATTTCTGCTCCAGAGTCAACCCAAGGCATGCATGGACTAATCTCCAATGGTTACAGGGACATAGTTCACTAGGAGAAGTGACCTGATGACAGGAACCTTTTCCACAGGAGGTGAGGGTGTGCCGAGTTAGCAGCTAGAGGGTGTGGTTTGTTTGAGTTGTGAGAGTCAGAAGGGTGGTCAGTTGCTGTGTTCCCCTGATCCTGGGAGTAGTTGTGATCGTCTTGCTGATTGTGCTGTGATGGGCGTCTTTGGTTCTCTTGATTTCTGTGGTAGTACTTAACTTTCAGCAGGCAGCAGCAGTGTGTCCCCCAGTCTGCACCACTGGCAAGTCACTGGTTCTGATGAAGGCAGGAGTGGCTCAGGTCATTGTTGAAGTGGTCAAAGAGCATTGACAGCAGTAGCAGAAGAACCAGTTGAACTGAGGTGCAGACTGTTGACAGTTGTGGTGAGCATCTCTATCACTGATTGCTGCTGCTGGACACATGTTGCGAGTGCTGCTAACTGTGACAACTGAGATTCTTGTACACTGGTGGCCTGGGATAATAATATGAACTCCTGTGTGGGTCGTGCAGCTTGGATTGTGTCCATCCAGGTTGTTGGTTTCTGTTGGATTATACACAGATGGAGTTGAGGAAGACATCCCTGTACAAAGGTTGTGGTTTGCTCTTTCTCAGTCTTCTCCAGGCATTTGCACCATGACTCAATGTCCACTATGAATGCTTCTAGAGACTCAGAGGGTGGTATGGTGCTTTCCCACAGCTGTTGTCCCAATACCCAGGGTGGATGTGCTTGGAGAAAATGGTCTTTGAAAGTTGCATACAGGGTGCCAGTGTCCTCTTTGACTTGATCTGGAACTGCATTGAACCAGGAAATGGCAGTCCCTCTTAGAAACAAGTGCAAGGCATTGGAAATATGCAAAGAATCAGTCCAACCATGTAAAGAAATCCAGGCTTGGAATCACTCCAGCCAGTCGACGGTGTCTTTATGAGATAAGGCTGAGAAGGGCACTGGCTATAGGCTGGTATGGACCGTGGACTGTGGTGAAATAGCTTTAATGTAGGCCAGGTCATCTTGAATGGCTTGCATAGCATTTGCTTCTTGAGCTGAGATGGAAGACTGGCTGTCATGCAGGATGGTTTCTATTTTGTAGCCCCATGCTCTTAAGATAGGTGAAGATAGCTCTCTGGACACTCCGGCACCCATATCGGTGTCTTCATCGGACATTGCGGTTGGAGACAAGTGTCGTTTCACTGAATGAAGGTTGTAAGGATAAGAAGGAGTTGCCATCATACAAGAGATGGGATGTTGTGGAGTAGATGAAGTGCCAAGATGAAAATATTTTTGCAGATAAAGTACAATTATTTGTAAACAAATTCCATCAAATGATGTCTTAATAAACAATTCCCACTCAGTTCTGTGTTGTCAGTTATTTAAATAAAGTTTTTATTGTAAAATCAGCTATTTGTTGCAGTGTCCATTCATTTTAATAGGTTTGCCATTGATTTCTATGGAGTGAGGTCACTTTTGTGCTCTTCACAAGGTGGCCGTCGAACTCTGACATACAGTTCCAGGATTGCCTGACTATAGTAAGATGGCTGCCAGCAGGGGTTAAGGGTCACAGGCTTTGTTATTATTTTGTAGCAGAAAATATGGAGGCTGTTTGCTATGATGTTGCTATGCAGGAGAGAAAATGGCTATTGCCAAGCTGTAGGCCTTCTTCCCCACCTACACATGCAGAAAAATGAGGGGCTTTTCCTTTGACGAGTGCAAAAGAGCTGGGGAATTCTTGTACTGAGCTGACTACTTTCCGTTTTGTTAGGGTGCTTTCTGTATTTATACTTTTAATTTCCTGTTGTTTCTGTTTCTCTAAGATTGTGCTTTTTATGTGCTTGGCTTTATTTCTTCCACCTTTTCTTTGTTGCCCCTAGAAGTTATTTGCTGTTCTGCCCCCAGGTTTTGTTTCTCTGTCTCGCTCCCATTTTATTTGAAAATACCCCATGTTCTATTGATTGCACCCTGCTTGAATGTCTGTGGCTTCCCTTTTATTTATTGTTTTGCTCTGTATACCGTGCTTTCTTTTTATTGTATTTGCTGTTGGTAGCTGGCCCTGTTTAGTTTTCTCTCTCTTTTGTTTTCCCTGCATGTGCCCCACATTTTATTCAGTGTGCTTTCCTTGCTTGTATTTCTGCCCTGATTATTGATTTGTGGCCCTTGTTGAAGCATGGGGGGGGGGGGTGGCAGGTTGCCATCGTATTCTTTCTTTTTCCTACTCACTGCTTCCTTCATTTATTTATTTGTTGCTGTGGTCGTATGTAGCTGGCCGAGCCTATGTGGATCACTCGGGTGCGGCTGCAAGAAGGGCAGTCAGAGGTTCAGGGAGCTGCAGTAGTGAGGAGGCTTGGGAAGCAGCTCTGAGTGTGTGGAGCAACCAGGTGGCTGTGTGAGGCTCCAGTGCAGCTTCCAGGCAAGGTAAGAGCCGTGGTCTGGGTCTCCGGGAGGAGCGGCGCTCCAATGTTATGCTCTGCAACTGAGGGGGGAGAAGCTGAATTAGCATGGCTGCATTGTTGGTGGAAGGCTGGAGGCCTGTAAGTTTTGTTTTGGTACTCCACGTGGCTGCAGGGAAGCTGCAGAATAGCGGCAGGCGAGAGCTGCAGTTGCTGTAGGCGGCAAGTCTGAGCAGCATTTCTTTATTTATATTAATTTTGAACAATCCCCTCCAGGCGGTATCTATGCTGTGGGTTTGAGCGGAAGAACAAGCAGCAGGTGTGGAGGTCAGAGTGTCCATTAGCCAGGATGGCTGTAATATGGTTTTTGCTGGTTTGGAGCTCTGGGGAGCCAAATTTTGCATCTCCATGGGGTCTAGGGTTCAACAAGAGTTAATTTAAAAAGTACAGTTGGGGGCGGCAAATCCGGCGCAATGATTGTAGTTCGCGATGCGACGCCAGCGACCGGTTCAGGAACGGACCTGGGGGCACTGGAGGGCTGGCCAGGGGAGATGGATAGAGCATCCCATGGACTGCTCTCCTTCTCTGGGGGGAGGGTGGGGAAAGTGCCCGGAGCATTGGCGACCCCTGGCAGAGGCTGGGAAGTCACGCAGCTGCTGGCGCTGGCACGTTCAGGAGGCGGGGCAGACGCTGGGTGTCATTGCACAACCCCGCCTCCCCAGAAAAATGGAAAAAGAAGACAGCTGCCTGCCGCCTTCCATGAAGCCCGCCACGGCTTCAATTAGCTCCTCAGGCCAGCCCTCTGACCTATCCCGATGCCTGCGGCATGCAAGGGGGAAGTGCCGCAGCCCCGCCGTGGGGGGCAAGCCACAGGGTCTCGGAGGGCTCGTGGCTGATTTGAGGAAGTGAAAGCTCATGGTCCGTGACTGGGCAGATAGTACCGGGTGGCAGGCAGCTCGGGAGGAAAATAAAGAATTAAAAAAAAAAAAAGATCAGTTCAGTCATATAGCCAGTGCCCAGCAGCAGAATAGTTTTACTTTCAATAAGCTAGTAGAATAGGAAGGCTGCAGACTGCTTTATAACTAAAAAAACAGTTCAATATTGTTCTCTGCATCAAAGGCTGCAATACTGGTAGCATTCAGACTGTCCAGGCATACTAGGATGATGACTGGGTTACCCAACGATGCAGACAAGCGAGATAGGGAGGTCTGGGCAGAAGAAGAGCCACATTCTCCACCATGTGTGGCATTCTGATGTTGGTCTGCCATGGGACCGTTACCTTCTCTCTGTTCTGCCAGGCCCATCAGGATCGACTGCAGTTTGCATCTTGCTGGAACCGAATGGAGTCGGACGCATAAAATAATAAGCAGAAATAGTTTATTTAGAGACATCAGGCAGGAGTAACTACTCAGCAAGAGATTCAGACTCAGACTGACTAACATAGGAAAATAACATACCACAGCAATCCACATTACCGTAATAATTACTCAGTCCCCTCCATGACAATGCTCACTGGCACTGCTCTCTCTTCACAGACAACGCCCACTGGGCTGCTTTCTCCTCTCATCCTCCTCCTCTAGTAACTGTTAATGCTCTCTGCACTATCTCCTACCTCTGCACTAATCTCGCAGTGCAGTTTTCCCAGGCATACATTGTACAATGCCTGATGTACTGTTATGTTGTTTAAAGTTATCTACCACAATATGAGACATTATACAATGGCAAGAAAGAATCCTGGTTTCTGATTGGTCAGTTGGCTATCACAGCAGTGATGTTATCCTGGCATAACATCCCTGCTGATTGTTTGGATGATTTCGATCCCCATCACCTCCATGATCATCTCCTCTTTCTCTTAAGAAACAAAAATATGTTTACACACTAACAAAAACATTCTTTAAAATTATTTTTTATTATAAACAACAAGCCATTGTATAATAGGAATAATGTCCTCCAGGGTGGGAGTTATGCTGGGATAACATCCCTTCTCGGGTGTTGGACGCCCTCGGCCGGTGGCCTCGGGCCCAACCACCCGAGGTGGGATGTTATCCTAGCATAACTCCCACCCTGTCAGGCATTATTCCTTTAACACCTTTGGCGGCGTCTTCTGCAAACCTAAATTTTGTTTTGTAACGCACTCTTAGTGTATTGTGCTCCTACTTGTGCTCCAGATGTGGAACCTTTGTAAATGAGCCTAGGCTCAAAGGTGTAATCCAAAATCTTAATAAATCAATCAGTAATGACTCTAACTTGAAACATTGTTTGTTCTGTTAAAGGGGTGGCAGCAGGATTAGCCCCATACTTAACCTGTACTCCACAATCTTATTCATCTTTTTCCCCTTTCTCTCCTCTACTCCTGAATCTTTCCAAATCATCCGTTTAAAGCAGTTTGGTACTTGCCTGAGAATTCTTAGTCTTTTTTTCTTTTCAAAATAAAATTTGCCTACATACAGACTCACTCATTCTTATGACTAGAAACTCCATATATTTATTTTGACCAAGTCCCTCACCTTCTGCCTGCCAGTGCACACACAGTTCAGTCGTACCAGTACCACCCCAATCAGAACAACCTGCTGTGGTGGTGCAGCACATGGTTTCCCTTCCAGTTTAATCCTTTTAATCCTGCCTGGCCTCTCAAAGGAAAACAAAACTGGATGCACCTAGTTCAGCTATGGCTGAGCAAGAACAATGTGACGTAGCTAAGGAAAGTGCCAAAGACTCAACATTATTTTGCTCCATCTGGCGTTAGCTTAGCAGAACCGGTGAAGGTTGAGGCTGTTGGTAGTGGTAGTAGTGTATAGGGGACACTAAGGTAGTCCTTTGGCAGCCATCCATACTAAAAACATCAATCTCTGTGCCAGTAACATAAACATTACATACTACGCAAGTCAATGCCCTTTAACTGCCTTGGCCTACCTGCAGCAATGACTGTATTATAATGAAAACAGATTATATGGAATGCTACTTCCTCAGTTGCATAAATTGGCCTGTCATTTATATGTGTTTTTTCTTCATTAAAGTGATTTCAAATCATGGCAATATGGCCTAGAGATTAGAGTAATGAGCTGTGAATAAGCTTGGTACATCCAGCAGACAGACCTGGGTTTGATTCCCACAACCTCCACATGCACACTGTGTGACCCTAAGCAAGTCACTTAATCAATCCAAAACTCCCGGATCGCCCCTGAAAACAGGCAGTTGTGCCTAGTGAGCCTTACCCGGTCAACAAAGAATAATACAAAAAAAAAATTCTTTATTGAAAAAGTCACTGTAGGCCTAAGCAGAATGAGGTTTTCAGACAAATATCTGCCTGAAATTATTGTTCTGGTTTTTGATTGGGGGGGGGGTACATAAATTCTGCCTCTGTTTTTATTCGTTGGAACATTATGCCACAACCAGCCTCCGAAGCTCACATAAAAATATTCCAGTTTTCTTGTGTTAGCCTGCCCTGTTATAAACATGTCACTCCACAGCTCATGTTGCTGGCAGTCACAATACAATGAGCTGACTTAAAATAAAAAAGAGTAAATGTGAGAACAGCGCCATTCCCTCTCTGCCAGTGGAGTAACCAGCCTCTAAAAAAGGTGTGTGCACAAGGTTCAAAAATGTATGCTGTAGTCTGGGGTCCATTTTAAGTGCATTCTGCTGCATTTTGGGGTCATTTGTAATAGAATTTGCTACCCCATGCCCCCAGCCTAGCAACTTGCACCTTTGCCCTCTCAGACCCAAAGTCCCTACATTCAGCAGGCTGCCCCTAACCCCATCTCAGCCAGCTGCTCCTGAATGAGACCTCGGCCGTTCCTCCTTGCTCAACAAGTTGCATTTGAGGCTATACCCAGCAAATTACACCATTCCAAGAGGTTTCCATTCCAGGGACCCACAGAAAAGTCACATGTTAGAGAAGGGTCCTTAATTAAACATTGAGTTCAGCAATACTAGTGCGCTCAGTCGCACTGCTGCCCACTCTCTCCCCCACAGCTCTGAATGAGGACAAGTTCAGCCGCTGCAACATTCATAGTACCAGCATTTTTAACATTTACTAACATTTGTTAAACAGTGCTATTTAAAATGTTGAAGAGATTCTGTACGCAAGTGTGGTACACAGAACGTAAACACAGTTACTCTACAACAGTGTGTGCATTCCTTTAGTAATCAGTCATCCAACCTGCCTGCTTTTTTCATCTTCTGTCTGATTGGATGTCTCCTCATGGTGGTTGGCAGTGGCAGGCGAGGCAGTAGAGAGGAACTTTGTTCAGTCATCTTTTGGCAGCATGGCTCCTCTTCTTGTTCGACTAGTCCTAAGTGCATGCCTGACTTCAGTGTGGTGTCTGTTGGATCCTGATTCACCCCCCGACCATGATGGGCCCACCGACAGACAGACAGACCCAGACTTACCCCAACCGTGAGTAGGAGGTGCTCCTTCTGCTGCTCAGCTTGGCACTAATAAATGTTAGTGCCACTGCTAGAGTCTTCATTGTCCTTCTAACTGCCCTCTCACTATGAAATAGGAGGCAGTATAGTGCAGTAGTTTAAAGCTCTAAGCAGCAAACCTGGAGACCGGGGTTTGAATCCCACAGCCCCCACTTGCTTACTGTGCGACCCTAAACAAGTCACTTAACTTTATTGTACTCCCAGGTCGCATCTGGAAACAAGCTTCAGCTTAGTGTGTCTCTCCTGGTTAAAAAAAAAAAAAAAAAAAAGAAATGGCGAATGGTGCCAATATTTGTAAGGCGGCTCGTCACACTTCTGATGCCCTGGCAGGGCTGCACACTGCAACTGTGCCCATTCCCTCCTAACGTGTACACCCATGTAGTACCGACCTTGGTGGTTCAGGTGAGGGTGGGGTGATCAGGCCACTAGAACACCAATTAAAGGAAAAAATAAGTTTTATCGCGAAGCGAGTCAGCAGCAGCCGGACCAGGCCCCTCACCCAATTGCTAGAATAAAAGGAAAACAATACAGAGAATTGCATTACAGTAATACATTATTCACAAGAAAATGTAATTTGTAATGTCCCAAAATGACATTTTGTTACAAGTAATCTGTTACTGTTACTAGTTACATGGCAATGTAGTTAGATCACGTAACTTGTTACTATCCAACACTGTCTAATTGTGACAATGTCACGGCTTCCCAGGGGATCATTTATTTGGCCATCAGTGCTGTCTTGCACACTGTATTACCACTGTAACCTAATTGTGACAGTTCTCACTGCTGATGTGCTTTGTACCTTCTCTCCTTGGTATATGTCTAGTTGTTGTGTCCTGTTCCCATTCCCCCAGGGTGCACCTGGAGAGGTGCTAGGGATAGGAAAGTTGCTAAATATTCCGAGGTTCTGAAAGATTCTGATAAGCAATGAAAAGTTCTGACATTCATGCAAAGATCATAAGAACATTAAGAATCTTTCAGTTTAAAGTGTGAAAACTGTTTAAATCATCATTGTCCACTGTTACGCTATTGTCAACAAAGGGGAAAGAAATCTAAAACAAGCTGGAGTGGAACTGCACTATCTCCAGTCTCATTCTAAGTCTTTCTACCACTACCACCAGCCATCTTACTAGATACAGACCTGTTTTAAAAATGATCAGAACCTTATGAAATCCTAAAAAAGAGTTCTGATAAGATTCATTTACAAAAATGGCCTAGGTTCTAGGTGGTTCTAAACTTATCACAGTTGGGGCCCCCATCCATATGTAATGAGCTGTCTGCAGCTCAGAGCACCCTCCTTGTCACAATAAGTTTGTAACTAAATACATACATATATGGTTACACTTTAAGTGCCAGTTAACTACAGTGTAATTACACTGTAACTACACTATAACTGCATTGGAACTTCAGTGTAGTTGCATGAAACAAAAATGAAACTTCAGTGCAATTAACCCTGTAGCATGTAATTAATGATCAGTTAGATTGAAACCAAAATGTAAAATAAAGTGTAACCGGACATACAACTCCTGAGGAAGATGTATTCACATTGCCAGTTACCTTGGTATATCTAGTGTTGTGGTTCATATATCCAACACAGACCCTTGGGTTGGCTCTGGCTTGGCTCCAGTTAAAACTTACCTGGCTTGCCCATCTCGAGTCTGCTGGGGCTGGAACTAACAACTTGTGCTATAGTATAAGTTCCTGTTTTTATTTTCCAGTTCAATTCCCTGCCCGTCAGCTCCTCCTCCTCCTCTTCACCTCTGCAGGTCCCTGTCTGCAGTTATGTCAGGTATACACAAAGCAAGGTTTGTTTACAGTAGCAGTGCCACAGAGGAGTGTTTCACCCCAAACAAAACCAGCAGTTCAGCTCTGGGAACATTCCATTTCAGGAAGTCTTGTTGCATCACTCATTTCCCGTACAAATCTGCATGCTTTTTTTTTTAAGTTTTGTTTTCTTTAATATCTTGTGCAGGATATGGTGAAAGATAAACAGTAGTGGTCTCCAGATATGAAGAACTACTAGGGGCTCTGGCAGGGTATGGGGGTTTTGTGGCTGGGCATATAGGTGTAATTAGGGCTTTAGTTGGACCCACGTTGAATGTATTTGTACTTGAGTTTTAAAAATGAGGTTTAAACTTCTGTAATAAGGTGGAGGAAGTTGTTTTTTACTTCCCTAACAAAAAAAAAAAAAAAGATTAGAAGGTGACACACGATGTTGCAGACCTAGAAGTTAAAAGTGGTTAATTGTTTGGGAAATAAAGGGTATTTTTCCAGTAATATTTTTTATTAACATCTGCAAACTGTTCTCTGAGAACACTGTTTTCTGCAGTCTGGGACATGAGAGGTAGTATTTGACTCCTAAATTACTGGAATGATTTGCAATGTTGACCCTTGGCAGCACCTCCCCACCCTCTGGCAGCACTGGGTCAGGTGAGCGATACACAACAGCACCACCACCAACAATAGCACCGATTTAGGCACTGGATTTCTTTTTATGGGGTCTGCCCTCTGGAACCCCCAGTCATTACAATTCTCACTCTGAGGGGGAGCGGATCCCGGGGAAAGTTAAAAAGCCCGGGGTCATTACGACTCCATTTGAAAAAATGCCAGTGTTCCGTGGTGTGCTAAAACAGTTGGAGACCAGGATTAGAACCCTGGTCTCTACTGCTGCTGACCAAACTGCTCAATGCCACAGTCCTCCAGACCACTGGAGCAACTCAGCCAACCTCCTAGCACTTTTGTCCTTTCTGCAGGACCACAGATAGCGACCAGGGTAGTGCTGACAGCATGTGCTGTAAATCCCTAGTCACTGTCTGTGTGAGAGTTACCAGACTAGTGCCATATAATGTGGCGCTATTCTGGTAGTGCTCAATTGACAGAGCACTCCCCTCTGGCCACTGTACCCGACTCCCTGAGTCCACTCTTGAACCCAAATCACTGGTGAGGGAGCACACTGGGCGGCCCTTGAGACACAGTTTCCCCAGAAAATACTGACCTTCAGGTTGAAAGCAGTTCTCATGTAAGGGCGCTGTTTCTAGTCTTTAGTACAATTTATTTCCTTTGTTCACACAACCAGTATTCAACTGTGGAAGGACTGAACTACTCAGTCAACCCTTTGTCTTTGGAGACTTGTGCCAAGAGTAGTCGTTCAACTCACCAGACTCAACTGGCATTCCAGGCTTGGGATGCAAAACAGGGTCCCCTACCTGGAAGGCAAAGATGACTTCCAGTAGTCATTTGGATTGCTTGCCCTGTCATTTCAGGCACAGTACTAGAGTGCAGTCTGGGTGTCCTCCTAGACTTAAATGGGACCATGGAAAACCAGGTGTCAGCTGTGGTCAGGACTTTGTAAAACCAGGTATCAGCAGTGGCCAGGACCATGGAAAACAAGGTATCAGACATGATCATCACCATGGAAAACTAGGTGTCAGCTGTGGTCATGATCATGGAAAAGCAGGTATCAGATGTGGTTTGGACCATGGAAAACCAGGTGTCAGCTGTGGTCAGTGTCACAAACCCACTCAGCAGGTTAGCCCTCTACTTCCAAAGTGCCAACCTCTGAGCGCAATCTTGTGAACAGTTAATAGAAACAGGGTAACCCACCTGTCTGTTTTGTGGGTTCGAATCAACCTTTGGTCTTAGTTCTGGAGGGATTCAAACTGTGAACCTCTTGCTAGCATACCCAATGCACAGGCTCAGATAATTCTGTCTTCGGGGGGCCAGATATCTTTGCCTATGGTCACCTAACCAGGTGTACAGAAATAAACCCTTAAAAACGCTAATAAAGACCTCAGATTACTCTTACCTTTTTCCAGTTTGGTATCACCATTCAAGCTTATGCACAATGTCTGCTTTAACCATATACACTTCACTTGTTAAAGAAAAGAAATTCAAAGACAGACCAAGTAGGCTCCAAAAATAGAGTTTTATTAAAATGGATGAAAGTATGTAAAACATAAAATACAGGACCATATATCACAAGAACCATTCAATCTTTTAAAAGAACAAGGTTTTAACAGTGCAATTCCTACTACAGTACTTAGATTTTGTCTCTCTCTACTGTATACTTGCTTAAAGTGCTCAAAGATGTTTCTTTGTCAGAGTGTAGATAAAAGTGCATCAAGGAAAACAGAATACTGTTTAAAAAACTGTCTTTGCCAACCCCTTTGCATGAGGTCACCTGGCTCCTCCTCTGTTTATGAAAAATCATACACCCAGGATATTTTATCATATTAGAAAGTAAGATAATTAAGGTTACGTCAGCAGAAACTCCTTTCCCCATGTGACTTCCCCAATCAAGTCTGTAAATTTCCTTTCATCTATAAGCAGTATCCTCTCTCACACAGACATCAAAGCATTTATGATTTTGCACCAGGGTGCCGTAACCTGGTTTCCTCCTCTAATATCATAAAATGGATATTGATTTCCCTCTTATCAGTTAAAGCTATATTTAACTTAGATAAATAGGAGATCCTTAATTAGGTATCTTCTAGCCTATAATTATCTCATGGCTTTCATCTTTTTGCTGAGACCTGGGAGAGGGGGTGAGGTCATTCCAAGAGCACCAGATTTCTCAGCAGAGACAATCAGTAACATATTTTTATATTTTAAGAACCATAGTGTACTCAGAAATGGCTGTCCATGTGTCACAATCCTCCCCACCTAGACTGAATGTGGGGGGCTCTATCCCTGGCATGGGATGAGCTTCCCAAATCAGTTCACTCCTCATACACATGAGACAGGCCATCTGAGTTCTGGTTTCTGGCTCTAGCTCTATGTAAGATTGTCAGATCATACCCTTGCAAAGCAAGACTCCATCTTAGCAATCTGCCATTGTTTTTCCCCATCTGTGTTAGCTAAACCAGGGGGTTGTGGTCAGTCTGCACTACAAAATGCTGCCCATACAAGTATGGCTCCAACTTTTTTAGGTCCCACACTATGGCAAGACATTCTCTTTCCACAGTGGAGTATGCCTGCTCCCCTGGGAAGTAACTTCCTACTCAGGTATGCTATTGGGTGATCCCTCCCTTGGCTGGATGTCTGACTCAGTATTGCCCCAGTACCCACGTCTGATGCATCAGTCTGAACTATGAAGGGTTTGCTATAGTCAGGACTTGTCAAAACAGAAGCACTGCACAGTGCCTCCTTTAGTTTGGAAAAGGCTTCCTCATAGGCTGGGCCCCAGGTAATTTTCTTTTGCATCCTTTTCTTTGTCAGGTCAGATAGGGGAGCAGCCAGGGCACTGCAATTGGGTACACATTTTCTATAGTACCCTGCTGTCCCAAGGAAACTCCTGACCTGCTTTTGCATTTCTGGTCTGGGCCATGCCTGGATTACCTCTATTTTTGTTTTGTTAGAATGGAGCTGTCCCTGGCCTACCACATGTCCGAGGTATGCCACTTCTCCCATGGCCACCTGGCACTTCTCAGCTTTGACAGTGAGCCTGGCCCTCTGTATCCTGCCCAGCACTTCCCTAAGGTGGGACAGGTGTTCCTCCCAGCTGGCACTAAAGATGGCAATGTCATCCAGGTATGCCACGGCGTACTCCTCAGCACCATTTAACACCTGGTTCACCAACCTTTGGAAAGTGGCGAGGGCATTCTTCATTCCAAAAGGCATTACTTTAAATTCAAATAAGCCTATCAGAGTGATGAAGGCTGACTTCTCCCTAGCTCTGTCTGTCAACTCTACCTGCCAATACCCCTCGGTCAGGTCAATGGTCGTAAGGTAGGTCACCCCTCCCAACTTGTCCAGGAATTCATCTGTCTGGGGCATCGGGTGGGCATCTAACTTCATGACTGCATTCAGTCCATGATAGTCCACACAGAAATGAGTAAAGCTGTCTGGCTTGGGCACAAGGACTATGGGTGAGGCTCAGGGGCTATAGGGTCTCTGGATTACCCCTAAATCCAGCATCTCCTCCACTTCCCTTCTAATGTCCTTTTGGACAGCCTCTGACACCCAATATGCTGTCCGCCATATGGGCATCTGTGTCCCTGTCTCCACATCATGAGTCACTAAGGGGGTTAGTCCAGGCTTGGTACTAAACAAGGGGGCACAGTCTGCTAAAACCTCCCTTACTTTCCGGATCTGGTCCAGGGGCAGCTGGGGAGACAATCTTACTGTCATCATACAGAACTCCCACTTACTTTCTTCCAGCAAGTCCAGAAGGGGGTCTCCTTTGTCCAGCCCCTCCCCAAGACTACACACTGCAAACACCATGTCAACCCTATTTGCATATGGTTTCATCATGTTGACATGGTACATCCTTTCTGTCTGTCTTCTGTCAGGTAACTCTATAATGTAGTTCACGTCATTTACCTTCCTAACCACTTTGTACGGTCCTGCCCACTCAGCCTGCAGCTTGTCTTTCTGGACCGGAATAAAGACCATGACTTCCTGACCCACCATGTACGAGTGAGCTCTGGTTTTGCAGTCATACCACACTTTTTGATTCTGTTGTGCAGCTGCCAGGTTGCTCTGGGCAGTCCCCATAAGCTCCTTCAGCCTTTCCCTAAACCTAAGGACACAATCCACAATGGAAGTTCCCTGTGTGGCATGCTTGCCTTCCCTTTCCTCCCAAATCAAGTCTAGGAGCCCACGTACCCAGTGTCCATATAAGAGTTTAAAGGGGAAAAATCCTGTTGACTCTTGGGACACCACCCTGTATGCAAACAACAGGTGGGGAATGTATTTCTCCCAGTCCCTCCCATACTGTTCAGCAAACACCCGGAACATTGACTTTAGGGTACCATTGAATCTTTCCACAAGACCATTGGCTTGTGGATGATACGGTGTCGTGCATCTCTGCACCACCCCACACTTCTCCCATAAACATTTCATCAGGTCTGACATGAAGGAACCCCCTCGATCAGTGATAATCTTCTGCAGAAACCCAACATGGGAGAAAATCCCAAGTAAGGCATCTGCCACTTTGTCTGTCCTCAGTGAGGATAGGGCGACTGCCTCCGGGTACCAGGTGGCATAATCCACCACAGTCAGGATGAATCTCTTCCTTGAGGAGCTGGGGTTATTTAAAGGCCCCACAATATCCATTCCCACCCTCTGGAATGGCTCCTCCACTATGGGCAATGGAATTAGGGTGGCTTGGGTTTTCTTACCCGCCTTCCCTATTTCTTGGCATCGGTGACCAGACCTGCAATACTCCTTCACCTGCTGGGTGAAGTTAGGGCAGTAGAAATTCTGGGCCAACCGCTGCATCGTGCGCATGATTCCCAGATGACCAGACAAGGGAAAATCATGTGCAGTCTTGAGCAACTGCTCACAATACCCCTGGAGAACAACAAGCTGCCTACCTAGCATCCCTCCCTCTATCTGCACAGCCTGAGTATACATAAGTCCATTTTCCCAATAAACCTTATGTCTGCTGTCACCTCCCTGTGCACTGTCAGAGTCTGCCCAAGCACTCAGCTTCTCTAAACTAGGGTCACTTCTCTGAGCAGCTGCAAACCCCCTCACATATTCCCAAGGCATGGGACAGGTCCATTTCAGTCACTAAACTAGGGTCCCTAGCACTAGTGTCAGGGTACTCAGGATCACTGCCAATCCCAACCCTCTGACAATGGGTCACCCCTCCCTCTTTGAAGTAACCCTCTGTAGCTGTGTGGTTACTTGCTACTGGGGAAATTTCTACCCCCTTTTCATTAGTCTCCCCATCTGGAGACACAGGCTGGGGAACCAGCCTCTCAGTGGTTTCCACAATGGCTTCTGTGGGGTTCAGGGAACTACAATTTATCCCTTGCCACTTGGCTACAGGTAACTACACATACCATCCCCTGCTTGAGATTGTTGCCCAGGATCACATCCACTGCTAATGTTTTGGCTACTGCCACCTGTTGCACAGCTCCCCCAGTTTCACCCCAGTCTAGGAAAACACTCACAATGGGCAATGTTTTCGCCTCACCAGTAAAGTCCTGTATGGTGATGTATTTATTGGGTATAAGCTGACCAGGCTCTACTAGATCCCCTTTTACCAATGTCAGGGATGCCCCTGTGTCCCTTAACCCTTGTGTCTGTACACCATTCACCATGACTGGGAGCATGTGTTCCCTCATGTTCACAGGCATGCTTCCAGGGACACACAAACAATCCACTTCTTTTCTAGTACCATTCTGCGTATTATTGCTCATTCTTTTGGTACACTGTCTGGCAATATGCCCAGTTTCTTTACATAACCAACATTCACTTCTCTTTTCAGAGAAATCTTTTCTGTGAAACCTGGGGCTAACTGGTTTCGGTGGAGGCAGTAATGGTTTTAGCTGCCTGAAGGTGTGCTTTTCCCTTTCTGCACTGCCACGCCCACCCCATTCGCTCTCAGTGCAGGTCTGCTCTTGGCATAGCGGTTTGAGAGTTCAGCAGCCTCTTGCACTGGTTTGGGATCTCAGTCCTCCAACCAGGTTTTTAACTCTGCTGGGCATGCCCAATAAAACTGTTCTAACAAAATGACATTTTCAATTTTATCAACAGAGTTTGCTTCAATTCCTTCCCACCTACATTTTAAAAACTGACATTGTTTCATGGTTAGCTCCTTGTAGCTCATGTCAGGGCTTCTCCTGAGCTTACAGAATTTAGCTCTGTATCATTCAGCAGTTAATTCAAATTTCTCTAACAGTGCAGCTTTAAGTTTGCTGTAATCATCACTGTCCTCATTGTCCATTTGACTCAATGCATCCTGAGCTTTCTCAGTAAGTAGTGGGGATAGCTGGAAGCTCCAGGACTCTCTAGGAATTTTAGCCTGAATGCAAACTTTTTCAAAAGAATTTAAAAAGGAATCCATATCCTCCCCCTCTTTAAATTCAGCTATCAATTAGGAGTTCAATTTGTAACCCAGTCCTGCAGTCCCAGTTAAACCCAAGCCACTTACCTGCTCTGGTGCCACTGGTTGGAGTAATAGCTTCTCCAGTTCATGTTACCTCTGGTGCTCCTGCTCCTCACGGTCAGTCTCCCACTGTTCCCGCTCTGCCTCTTGGCGTTCTTGCTCTGCCTCTCAGCATTCTTGCTCCCTCTTCTTCTCTGCAGCTTGCTGTTCATGCTTCTCTTCTCTCTGGAACTCCAGCTCCATTCTGCACAACTCAATTTGCAGCCTGAGTACTTCTGGATCCAGGATACTGGTGACCTTCCCCTGCTGCTGTGGCCCTTCACTGACAGTGGCCCTGCTGTCATCCTCACCAGATCTGGACACAGCACTGGCCACTAGTCCTGTCACACTCAAGGTCTGGTCCTTTTCAGTCACGGTCTGTGACTCACTGCTCTGGGTATCTGCTACCATTAGGTCATCTACGAGGTTCTGCTTGATGGCTTTCACCTCAAACAGGACTCCTCTGTCACCGTGCAACTGCTTTAAGTTGTCTACAGTGTGCCTGCTGTAGTTGGAAGCCATCTTCTTCCCTAACTATGGCTACTCTGACTTGCACTTTAGAAAAAAAAAACCTGGTAGGACCTTGACTGTATGCCGCATGATTTAGTTCTGTCTCCTTTTTTTAAAAAATAAATCACTGCTTTTTTCTTTCTTTGCAAGTGAGCTGACGGTCTCAAGCTGACACACTGAACAATACAAGCTTGAAATACCAAGATTTTTTGCACCGCTGCCAACTAATCTGTCACAAAGCCACTCAGCAGGTCAGCACTCTAGTCCCAAAATGCCAACCTCCGAGTGTAGTTTTGTGAACAGTTAACAGAAATAAGGTAACCCTCCTGTCTGTTTTGTGGGTTTGAATCAACCTTTGGACTCAGTTCTAGAGGGATTCAAACTGTGAACCTCTTGCTAGTGTACCAAATGCACAGGCTTAAATAATTCTGTCTTCGGGGGGCTAGATATCTTTGCCTATGGGCACCTAACCAGGTGTACAAAATGAACCCTTAAAAACTCTAATAAAAACCTCAGATTACTCTTACCTTTTTCCAGTTTGGTATCACCATTCAAGCTTATGCACAGTATCTGCTTTAACCATATATACTTCACTTGTTAAAGAAAATAAATTCAAAGACAGACCAGGTAGACTCTAAAAATAGTTTTACTAAAGTAGATAAAAGTATGTAAAACATAAAATACAGAACCACATATCACAAGAACCATACCATCTTTTAAAAGAACAAGGTTTTAACAGTGCAATTCCTACTACAGTACTTAGATTTTGTCTCTCTCTGTCTAAAGTGCTCAAAGATGTTTCTTTGTCAGAGTGTAGATAAAAGTGTGTCAAGGAAAACAGAATACTGTTTAAAAAAATGTCTTCACCTTTGCGTTAGGTCACCTGGCTCCTCCTCTGTTTATGAAAAATCACACACCCAGGATATTTTATCATATTAGAAGGTAAGATAATTAAGGTTACATTAGCAGAAACTCCTTTCCCCATGTGACTTCCCCAATCAAGTCTGTAAATTTCCTTTCATCTATAAGCAGTATCCTCTGTCACACAGACATCAAAGCATTTATGATTTTGCACCAGGGTGCCGTAACCTGGTTTCCTCCTCTAACATCATACAATGGATATTGATTTCCCTATTAGCAGTTAAAGCTATATTTAACTTAAATAAATAGATCATTGATTAGGTATCTGCTAGCCTGTAAATATCTCATGGCTTTCATCTTCTTGCTGAGACCTGGGGAGGGGGGTGAGTGAGTTCATTCCAAGAGCACCAGATTTCTCAGCAGAGACAATCAGTAACACATTTTTATATTTTAAAAACCATGGAGTACTCAGAAATGGCTGTCCATGTGTCACAGTCAGGACTAAGAAAAAACAGGTGTCAGCTGTGGTCAGGACTGTGGAAAACCAGATGTCAGCTCTGGTCAGGGCAGGGTGTATTTTTCCATGCAAATAAAGCACCCCCTGACAAAGTGGCAGCGAGCCACTAAGTGCTGGGTTGTCCTGTGTACCTGGCAAGTCTTGCATTCATTTAGTGAAACCTAGCAGTTCATGAGGAATAGTTTACTGGTTTATTTCTCCTGAGCACATTGCTTTATGCTTTCTTGGTTCAGGGCTGCCTTACCTCTGCAGTGACACTAGTCTGTTCCTGTAGCACTTTCCTTTCTGTACTTGTTCTTCTGAAAAAGTTTCTTTCCCATCTGTGACATAATACTAGAAGGTGTCCAGTTTCTCCCCAGAGGACCTCACCACTGTAATCCATGTGCCTGTTGCTTGGACACTGAACTAGTTTAGCATGCTCTGCCTACCTTAGTTATATGAATGCATGCAGCCTGTTAAAAAGGCTTACCTTAATCCAGGCCTGGGTCAATCATACCACACCAAATGTTTTGGTGATCTCTGAATCTTGGCTCAGACCCTCTACGCCTGGCAGGGAAATTAACATCCCAGATTATTTATTATTTAGAGCTGACAGATTCACTAGTGGTGGAGGAGGAGTGGCCATCTATGTCAATGAGAAATACTCGGTTTAATGCCTGGACTTGATATCCATTGCAAACCAATTTGAATGCCTAGCACTAAAGGTTGAGATATCCTCCTACACTGTGCTTTGTGTCATAGGTTGCAATAGACCCCCATCTGCTGGCTCTCAAATCCTCACCCATCCAACTACTATTAAGGGGCATGGCTCCCTTGAAACAGTTATCCTTGGGGATCTTAACCTTGATTGGATGTCCAAGGCCGCTGCACCACTTAAGGAGTTCTGTAATACCCATGAGCTGATGCAACTTATTGGTGAGCCTACGTGCCCTAATAAGAAGAACGCTACTAATAATACACTGCTTGACATCATCTTAGTAAGTAAACCGCACCTGTTCTCCCATGCAGGAACCTTCTGCTCTGATGTTAGTGACCATAACATCACCGCCGGTGTAAGATCGGTCCAGAATCCACTATCCTCATCAAGATTCTCTACTAAGAGGTCCAGACGTAACTTCGATCAGTCTGCCTAACTTGATGTGCTAAAATACTCACTGCGTTGGCAGGACTTTTACCTAGCTAACTCCGTTCCTTGGCATAAGACATCTTTTCTGAAACTGTGACTGGGGCATTAAATAAGTATGCCCCCCCTTGTAAAAGTTAGGGTAAGGAGTAGAACCTGTCGCTGGTTCTCTTTAGATCTCAAAACAGCACAGCTGGATTGGGACAAGCTTTGGAAAAAAGCATGAACAACTAAGGTCCCGATGGACTGGTGTCACTTTAGAAAAGCCAGGAATACATGCACCAAGATGATAAGAGATGCTAAGTCTTCCTTTTATTGTTTGTAACTGGATTCTGCTGTCAGAAGCTTCTCTAAATTTTGGGAGTCCATTAAAGATATGTACGGACATACCCTGGGGAACTCCCTACCTGCAAAGATTACCTCTGGCAGTGCCACCATCTGCGACAAAATGGAGATCCTGGATGCATTTAACAACCACTTTGCCACCTCAGGAATGGCATTTGACAACTTCCCTGCATGTTCCTTATGCTTCCAGTTGGGTGCCCAAAACTCTGAACCTCTTCTTACCAACTCAGTCTTTTTCCTCCAGCCTACTTCGTTGAAAAAGGTTGAAGAACTTCTATTACAGTTGGATACAAAAAAAAGTGCAGGTGCTGACTCTCTAGACCCATACTTTCTAAAAGTCACCTACCACGCTTTAGCTGTACCAATTACCCACCTATTCAGTCTCTCACTGTACCTCGGAATCCTCCCACCCTTATGGAAAACAGCTCATGTTATCCCTCTGTTTAAATCTGGGAATCCCTGTGATCTTAACAACTACAGACCAATTACTCTACTCCCTATGCTGTCTAAACTATTGGAAAAAATTGTAAGCAAGAAGTTGAGAACCTATGTAAAAACTAAGAGTCTTCTAAACCCAATGCAATCTGGCTTTTGAGCACAACATAGCACCATTACGGCCCTAGCCAAAGTGACCAATGATTAGCAGCGAGACCTGGAGAATCGAAACTTCGTCTGTGCAGTGTTCTTAGACTTCAGTAAGGCTTTCAACACTGTCTATCATGGCCTGCTTCTTTCCTCCCTGAGGGCAATAGGACTGGACTCACTATCCTTGCATTGATTTGCTGACTACCTCTCTGACCGGTGGCAACAAGTCAAGGCAGAAGGTGAACTTTCACCCCTTAAACCTTTGCAAAGAGGGGTCCCCCAAGGATTGATTCTTGGTCCCTACTGTCTGCAATTTACATAAACAACATTGACACCAACATAACTAAGGCCAATATCCATCTGTTTGCAGATGACACGGTTTTTTATCTAAGTCATCCTTCGCCAGAAGCTGCCTATAGAGACCTACAATCTGAATTCAATCTACTTCAGAGCCACCTCCTAAACAAAATGCTCCTATCAGACACCAAAAAAACTACGGCAATACTATTTTCTCCACTTCTCTATGCTGCAAACCCGGCCAGTGCTGGCTCCATTCCACAGATCACAAGAATCCTGGGAGAAAACCTAGAATTTGTCAATCAATTCAAGTACTTGGGAGTGTGGCTCAAGCATAGACGTTCCTTTATGGACCATATCGAAGATCTACTAAAGAAATTGAGGCAGAGGCTTGGACTCTTTTTCAGAAATAATAACTTCCTTACTAGCGATGCCAAGTGGCAACTGGTAAAAACAACGTTTCTCTCCTTGGTTGACTATGCTGACTTTCTTCATAATCACTGCCCTGTCTCTCATCTTGCTAAATTTGATACATTGTATCACGGGGCTCAGAGATTCATCACTGGCCCACCTTTTTCCTATCATCATTGTGCCTTTTATGCTGCCATAAGGTAGCCTTCCCTTCAGTACAGGGGAAACAGAAATGCTGTACTCTGGACGTTCAGTGCTATTATCAAAAAAACTAACCCTATATATCTCTGATTGTCTTCCGCTATGCGAGCTTGGGAACTATGCACTGAGAAGCTACTCCTTTACTTCCTTAAAGGTACCGAAGCTAAAAACACACTTCAGGAGATTTGCTATAAGCTTTGCGCTGCCGTCTCTATGGAACAAAATACAAAAATCGTTAAAGCTTAGTACCTCGGCCAGTCTATCCTCCTTCAAGACACTATGTGACCATTCAGTCAAGGAAATTTGCAACTGCTTCCCCAATCCTAAACTTCCCTGCACTTATAGTGTACCATGATGGCGTTGTCCTCTCCACTATGCCTGAACTTGTGGCCTCTCCTTCACATTTCTCTAATACCTAATTGTGCTCCCCGCCCTCCTGTCCTGTGTCCTCTCCGAGACTTCATCTGTCCCTCATCTATCCCCTACCACCCTGCCTGTATCCTATCTCGTCTCGCCTACCACCCCCCACCCTATTACACTGTTTGTTTTTTCTATTTTTAACTCACTGTCTGTCTTGTTACTTATGGCATTGTATGTAATATACCACTACCTAACAATTGTCCTTGTTAGTACTTCCAGCTACTGCTACTAGACTCATTATACACCACAAAGGAATTGAACCACTGTTTCCAAACTGTTCTCCACTTATGACTACATTTAACTATTGTATCTCTGTATTGCATAATATTGCTGAGGTGTTATGTTGTGACTGTTCATATATTGTACATTCGTGTTCCTGTGCTAATCAGGTCCATTTTGTAAATGAGCTATGCTCAATGGTGTTCGCCTGGATAAATAAAGATTTGATTGACTGATTGATTGACAAGAGACTCTGATTTGTCCATTGCAGCTTTAGTACAGAATCGTGACCGGTTTTAGACCTAGTGGAGCCCTAAACAGAAATACTTGTAGTCCCCCCTGTCACTGCTCACAATGCCTCCGCTCCACCCTTCTGCCCCACTCCAAATCTAAAAAACGATAAAACATTTTATAGCTACAAAGTTGACAACAGCAGTTTTGGTTCTGTAGTTACGCATTTTGCATTTCAGTCTAACCTCACCTTATGCTTTTTACTTTAGTGTGCAGCTTCTATTCTGGTGCCCCAAGTAACTGCTTGGGTTGCTTGTGCCTAACGCTGACTCTGTGCAGAATGCCACAGCGTGACTCATCTCTGGTATGCACAGAAGTGAAATGATGGTGAACAGAGGCCCTCACAGTTCAACAGTCCATAAACCACCCTTTTAAATAAGGTCTTGGGAATGGAGTCACTGAAGCGAGAAGCAGTCCAGAGACAGCAAAGACACCATTTTATTGAACCTTGAGAATCCACAAGTGAGTTATGAAATTCACGCCCCTCACAAGTGATGATAAGAGGCATATTCTGAGTCAGACCGTTGTGTGTCCACTTTATACAATGTATTTTAAATGGCAAGGTACTTAAATTACTTATAATTGTTTAACTGTTTCTGTTTGAGTTCTATGCTCTGTTTTGAGGGCAGCAGAGGCCATTGAGATATCATGAGGTATTGTGCAGCTCTATGTAATAATAACACATCAATAAGAGTGAGCGTCAGAACAATGAATTTGAAATAGCGACGACAACAGCACATACACATGATTGTGCAGCACATAACAGCTACTGCAGCTCACACAGCAACATTTATACCATTCAGCCAGCTGTTTTGGATTGTATTTAACACAGGGTTCTTCGCCCCCCTGCACCCCCGACCCCTCCCCATCTCTAGGATTCTTACTCCACGCCACTCAGTTGCTCTAATGTGCCAGTCGTTATTTAGTGCGTCGCTGTTATTGGTTCGCTATTCTGTATTCGCTGTTGTGCTTGCTGATCTCCCATTGGTTAATTGCTTCTTTGTGACCTATCCAAAATGGAGATAAATGCTGACAATTCACCCTCATCATTTATCACCATTCTAAACTGTATTGATATGATACTGGAACTATTTGAAAATCAATCAAATAAAAAAATAAAATAAGATGTGCTGATGATGGAAAGTTAAAAGCATTGTCTAACCTCACTGCCGCATGACTCTCCCTATGGAAAAATTAACTAAGATGCTGTTTTGGGGCCTTAGGGCCTCTGGTGTGATTCCCAGAGAGGGCACTTGGTTTAGTGGGCCAGGGGCCCTATAGATGGGATTGGTATAACTGCAGCAGTTATGGCTGGATGGCCCCCTTCTAATTAAAAAGGGGGAGTAGAGATGCACCATATATGCAAAAAGTAGTGCCATCCTCCAGAGAGCTGCAATGTCAGAGTCCTGAAGGGTTATGGAATGGTAACAGCAGCGCCTTGTAGTTGTGAGGAGCTGATAGCGCTGGAAAGATAAACTCACAGTTGAACCTCCTGGTCAATGGGAATGTCCCCTTTAGTTGAATAGTTCAATATTTGCATCCCACCACAGAGTCTATGCAGAGTTACAGAATTCATTATTTTGGGTGATTCATCTTTAAAACATATTGTTTTTCACTGAGCCAGACTCCTTTCAACTCTTGGTTTATCTTGAAGCCCCCACCCATGCTCAGCATGTGACATCATCAATGACATCTCTCGGCCACTAGCTGGACTGCATTCTGCCACACTGATGAATATTCATGCCACAGAAAATGAGCAAACCATGCTGCAGAGGTGCATGAGCCGTGCCATAGACACTGGGACTGGAGTGTTACGGTCTGATTCCTTTTCTCTCAGTTGAGCTGCCACAAGGGAACAGACACAATCTCAACGTCTCATCCTCCTCCTAAACTTTGGTCTTGTGATTCTCTTCATCCTCCCTAAGACAGGTTTCCGTGGTGTGTAACCTACAAGTTCTGAAGTGGGACTGAACTTTGTAGAGGCGAAGTGACTGCTGTGTTGGATATGAAGTATGCACCATGCTGACAAAACAAGAAATCAGTGTGTACTGGAAACTTGATTCTTGAGTGCACATAGCAAGCTGGCAAAATCTTAAGAAAGAATGCTTCCACTGTTTACAGTACAAACTTATAACGGAAGACCGTGTTGCATTTGAAGAGGATTATAAGTCCTAGCAAACACACATTAATAATCCATTTACTTGTGTCGTTGAAATGCAGAAGTCAGATTTAGTGTAACTTGAGTGTAGGTGCTATTGGTTCCCTGATACTGTGCTGATATATGGTAGAAACAGTGTACAGCACTGCAGACTCCATGATATTCTGTAATATTACAGAGATTATGGCTGTATGCCTCAGTATGACAGAGATGTATTATAATACAGTAAAGATCATTGTAATTACACAGTGTCCTAGAAGCTGTGAGGTGATATAAGCAAAATTAGCATAGTTGTGTACTGTGGTTAAACTGAGAATGTTTAGGAGTGGAAGTTCTCATACTGACATAGTACTGTGATGATGAAAGAGACTTGGGACCCAAAATGCAAAGGGTCGCAGTGCCTTATGTGGTCATGCAGTGAAAGTGCATAGGAACTTCTGCACCAAAGCCTAGAAAGTCAATTGGACGCCAATCCACAGTGCACCCTATGTGCCATATGGACGTGGACTGCATACACATCTACACCGTCTAGTTAGAGTGCTCCATGTGAGGGTATTCCAGGACACATGCATGGTCTGCACGTGCAGCTACTAAACCACAGAGTGAGACAGGCATTTGTACATGTGGATCATTGGCTCTTGTACTATGCCACCAGGGGGCTGTAGTAGTGATCGCACATTCCCTTTGCAGAACTGTGCCAAGCGCCAGAACAAGAACATGATGCATGTACACAGGGGACATAAGGACAGTTTCAGAGCATCATGCCATATGCAGGTGTGCACACACAACATATGCCAAAAAAGGTGCTCCTATATATGCTCCTACACAAAGTGACAAAGGTACTAAACAAAATTTAGGCTCTCCACTACCAAAACACAGGCAGGATAGCGATACTGTGGGAACAACCATCAACTCAGTAATAATGTACAAAACTAGTATTATTTGATGGAAAAATTGTTCTTCAGTGTCTGTGTCCCACAAGGATGTTAGACCCCCCTACCATGAGTGCAGCATACTCAGTGGCTGTCCCCATGGCTCTCTGGACCATATAACAGGCTGTAGTCCCCTCAGTCGCAGCACCTTGAGATGACAGCCTCCCTGGTAGATGGAGAGTGGCCCTGCCCACACCAAACATTTCTCATTCTAGGCCAGCCTTCAATGTCCCTCTTGTCAGTGGGATTATCTGGGGTGCTGGTGGCTTCTGATTCCAGTTGTTCTCTCCATGTGCTCCCCCTCTGCTGGACCAGGGCATAAAGCCACTGGGAGATTCCCTGCAATGACAGGAGAAGGTAGCCATTAGTACAACTGAGAGATACCCAGTGTTTGTCTAATAAAATCCACAGCTCTTCTGTACTGGGTACTCACCCATAGTGGCTCTATACCCTCCAGCTGAAGCAAGCACAGGATGTACTGCACTGATCTGTATTCTGCGTACTCATCCTACTGTATCCCTATGCAAGCATCCTGCATGGGCCACGGGACATCACTGCTGCATGCTCTGTCTCATGTCTGTATTGGTGTACCTGCTGCCAGAATCAGACCAGCCCACCAGGATGCCTTGGCATTTCCATGTGTTCCCTCTGTTGGGTTCCTGACCATCTTCTCCACTTCTGCACTACCCATCTATTATCTAATTAAACAGTGTATTTGTTGCACCGTAGGTATATGTGAGAGGCAAACACAGAGCTAGTGTAACACATTTATGTGGATAATTGACATGTGTCTGTCACCTTGGGCCCTCCCACAATTGTTTTTCCACATTGGTACCTGTATCTGCTTTGCAGGTGGACCTCCCAGTACCCCAGCCCGACCCTGACTACTGAATATGTTACACAACTGGTGTAGTCCGCATGGTTGTATCCAGGTATTCTGGTGATGTGGATGTCTATGGGGTAATATCCCACCGTGCCACATATGTGTTGTATACTGTGTGATCACCGGTGATGGGGCTGTGTGATATATATTGAGCTGGTGGCATATAGGCTGTGCACTGCATGGGCGGCATGCATGGCAATACACAGTACACTAGGCTTACATGCTGCCGGCGTCAGCACCCAGGTATGTACATTACACTGCAATATCACTTTCTTCTCTTCTATCAACAGCCCAGTTCATGGTGGTGGACACTGTCACCAGGGATGCTCCAGGCCCATCATGCCGGCTGCTGCCCCTGAGGCCTATTCATGCTGGGGCAGACAACGACTCTCACAATGAGGAGGAGGAAGAGGATACATTTATGAAGGAGTGGAGGACAGAAGGTTCCAGCTCAGACCGAGAGGAGGTTCTCATCTTTGCTGGCTCTCCTACTGAGGGGGCCCAGCCACCCTTCTCCCTGGCATGGCCATTACCATGCTGCCTCCTCAGGTAATGCCCCAACCCAGTCACTGTTGTGTTACCCCAGGACCCTTCCCCTGGCACAGCCACCACCCTGCCTCCCCAGCCCAATCCCCACCAGAGCAGCCACTGCTGGGCTGCCCAGGACTGAGGTATCCAGTTCAGCACCAACCACGGGGCAACCCAGGCCCATACAACAGGCCAGGGAGCAGTTTGACCCTGTCCCCTGGGACATTCCATGCCGGCAGCAGAAGGCAGCCAACAGGCAGCTCCTGTGGCCCACTGTGGGGATCCAGGAGGGTCTGCAGGCCAAAATGGATTACATACTCCACAGGTAGTAGGACCACAAGTAGCATGTGGTGGCTTGCCATGTGGGGCACATGGCAACCGTGGGTGGACTGCAGTGGTCCATGGATGCCAGTTTCAGAAGACTGGAGCAGTCCCTTGCAGCTGAGTTGCGCAGGGTGTCTGCTGCCATGGTGGAGGCCACAGCCATGGTCTCCAGCACCTTGGGTACTGGCCGCAGAACTGGCCATTTCAGTAGGGGGAGTGTCAACTGATGGCAGATGCCTTGGTGTCAGGCCACCCCCTACAATGCAGGCAGCTAGATGCCCAGCACACTGAGGACACCTTGCATGCTGGCACATGGTGGCACGATGCTGCACATCCCTGGCCATGATCCGCTTCTCGGAAGGGTCAGTACCCCATGGGGCCATGGCTATGGGTAGCTCACACTGTCCTCACATCCATCCCTTATTGAGTGGACAATGTTTCCCCCCCGCACCCTCTTGGATAAAGTGCTCACACCACGCCCATGGTGGTAACATGGGTCACACCTAAGGTGCCTGTGTCTCCTGAGCCCTACCTTGTTTGTGCCACCTTATGCCCCCTCTTGATAACCATGTTTCCTCCCCCCTGCCTAGATAACTTTTAGTTTCCTCTATCCCCCTTCATATCCCCACCTGGATGGCACATTCATTTTCTGAGCCCTTTATATCCCCTGCCTGGATGGCTTGGCATTTGTTTTCATTCCCATTTTGACCCCCACCTGGTTTGCATGTTATTTAATTTCATCCCCATATATTCCCCCTGCCTGGATGGCTGGTTCTTTATTTTCACACCCCCCGCCCTTCTTGGATAGCTTGTTATTTCTGTTAATCCCTGTTTTCCCTGTTCGTTCCTGTTCACTTACTTTATGATTTTGGAATACGTTTTGTTAAACCATTATTGTCTCCTGTGTGCTCTGTACTCACCATAGGGGTCCGAAGAGGTCTGCAATAAGGTAGTCTCGATACTCCCTGGACCTCCAGGTCATCTTGTGTTCACACCTATTGAGCTGTTCCTGCATCCCCTGGTCCACTGGCTCTGCATCCACTACAGTGTTTCCTTCTGGGGCTGGCAAACGTATTCCACAGTTGAGTGCCATGTTGTGTAGTATGCAACAGGCATGGAATATGGCACAGGCCTTTTGAGGGGTGTATTGTGGGGCACCACCAAAATGGTCAAGGCATCAAAACTGCATCTTGAGCATGCCAAAGACCCGCTCGATGACATTGCCTGTAGCAATGTGTGCTGTGTTGTACCTGTCCTCTTCAATGGAACCGGGGTGTAGGACAGGTGTCAGGGGTCATGACATCGGTTAGTGACATCAGTGCAGCTTGGGGGGGAGGCCTTGGACATATTCTCACCGATGAGGTGCCCACTAGATATATTTCCACCTTCAAACCTATGCCACAGGATGGAACTTTGCCAGATGAAGGCATAGTGGGCACTGCTGGGGTACTGTGCCAGGACATTGGTGATGTGCCCTGTTGCATCACGCACCACCTGATAGTTGATGGAGTAGAAGCCTTTTCTATTCACATAGGCCTCCACTCCATTGCCTGTGGGTGCACAGATGGCAACATGGGTGCAGTCAGTGGCAGCTAGTATGGCCGGTAGGTGCGTAATTCAACAGAATTTCTGCATGGTTGCTGTTTGCTCTGCTGATGTGGTGGAGAATACAGTGACCTCCCTGGCATGTGCCAGCACGGTACCTAAGAACTGGCCCAATTGACCTGAGATGGCAGACTGTGTGACACCGGTGGTGTCTTCCATTGGTATCTGGAACATTCTGGAGGTCAGGAAGCACAGTGCTGCTGTCACTTTGAGCTCTACGAACATCGCATGGCTGCAGTGAGTGTCCAGAGCTGGTCATGCAGTAACTCACACAACTGCATGAGCACTGGCCTGTTGAGCCTGTACCGACAGACGATTTGTTCATCACTGAGGACTTCGGATGTAACTCCTGGATGGTATTGTCTGTTTACAGCATATTGTCTCTGGGGCCTGTGCAGGGGCTTGGGGGTAAGTGGCCCACCTTGTTATCCTCCACGACTGCCTGCATTAGGTACACGATGTGCACCATTTAGTTTACTGGTGTGTGTCAGGCAGTGCTTCTCCCCCACCTTTGGGGTTTGCCCTGGGTTAAGACCTACCTTTTATAGTCCTTAATTTGCGCTGTGTTAAGTTATGGTAAATGCTGCTAGTGCAGTGCTAAGCGATTGAATGGCATGCTGTGCCGACTGTTCACATCACTGCCCCTTTTTTTCAGCACTGAATACTTTACTTTTGCCCTCGGGCGCTACCTCTCTTAACTAGCACAGCACAAATGGCTGAACGTGGCATTCCAGTGCAATCTGTAATTTGTGCTGGCACAATGTAGCAGCACCGGAAGCAAACCCCTTCAATATGGGGTGCAAAGAATTTGATTTGTCAGCAGAACAAGAACTCTTATCCCACGCACTCTGCCCAGAAACAACAAAAAACAAGTCTGGGAATCCATTTTATAATCATATTACGACACTCCAGGGTGTGCTTTGTGGTGGGATAATGGCATTTCTCATGAAAGGCACTCAGCAATGCCTTGTGCATCATTATTCCACCACGACTCACATCCTGCTGTGTCTTATTGCTTAATTACAAAATGGGTTTAAAAAAATCGTCAAACCTGATTGGCTGAGGGCTATGCCGTGCCGCCATCTCATCACAACAGTTCTGCACAAAGATCCAACAGCCTCTTTGCAATAAAACCAATAGTAACCACTCATTCCTAACTGCCGTCACCAACGCGACCGCCACCTTTACTCACTAAAAACGTTCAGATAGCCCTAAAAATAAAGCTGCCAAATTAAAATAATGTAATGTCATTTTCTATCATGAGCCTCTTCTTACATACACATATGTTACACAAATTAAAATAGGATGCACTACAGTATTTATAGTTTTAATTTCTGGTGTTTCTCTGCTGACCAGGAAAAACTCCCCCTCCCAGCCTTACCTGCTTACAGGGAAATGCTTAACTGGCTACAGCCGGTAACACAAAAGCCCTGGTTCCATCGGAGGCATTCTGCTGTGTGCTTGTGGGAGTAAATATTCTGCCAGTAGAACTGTGCAGAGATGGGAACTCTTTGATTCCACCCATATTAAACATCTCATCTATGAATGCAGGAAAGATAGCAAATAAACAGGGAGGAAATGAGACAAAAAGAAGGAGAAAATGTGAAGAAACAGGTTAATGTGAGTAGGTCAATGAAAACAGAGGGGTTAAGTGCTAATTAAAAAAAAAAGAAGTATTTTTCTGTGTATTATGTTTGAAAGTGAGGTGACATGATAATGCTAGGATGGGCTGGGACTATTCTGGTGGGGGCTGCTCTCCTGGGTGCTGTGTACCAGAGGGCTACTACCCCTGCTTGGGTGGCCACAAACCAGGTTGAGAGGCCTAGGGTCTGTTCTGGTGGAAAAGGGGGCATTCTTTCCCAAAGGTAAAGTAAATAGTGCGGTGTCTCCACCATATGGAATGGACCAGATATTTGAGCAGTGCAGCCCCTTGGGATGCTATACTTACCCACCTCCCCTTACAGTCACCCCACACATGGATTTCCATAAACCAAACAGCATTTCAATATACTTGCAATTATTGACTTACGCTAATATGCTCACTGATAATATGCTCATGAGACATTTATGAAAAGATTAGCCAACAATTTATTTACATGGGGGAGGGATGGGTAATGGAAAATGGAGGTAGAGGACAAGTAACATTTCAGCATTTGAAAACAGAATAGATCACTTGGTCTGGATAGCCAAAACATTCACGTTGCCCACCTCCCATCAACTCATAATTCAGCATAGATGTTAGCCCACTGGATTTTACATTAATACCGCCCAACTGGTACCAGTTTAACCCCTAAAAGCGCTATCTGGGTACCAGGGTCTAGTTGCAGGCCTGATATGATGCAGCTAGTTGGTTGGCATTGCTGCACTTTATTAACAAATTAAATTAAAACCCTTTTGGGGCTGTGGCAACAACTGGGAGATGAAACTTAAAACTTTTAGATAGGCAGCTAAATTCAGAAACTTTGGCAATTATTTACAGTTTCCCCAGATGCAGGGCAAGCCCTACGCTGCTCACAGTTTAGCAGACAGTCTCTGGTGGCTTTCAGACTGTGGTTCTGGGGTGGTTTGAACTAGTAGGGCTTGAAGCTGAGATCCGAAGCATGCTCTTGCAGCTTGGACCTTCTGTCTGTGTCTCTTGCAGTTTGGACCTTCTGTCTGCGTCTCTTGCAGCTTGGACCTTCTGTCTGCGTCTCTTGCAGCTTGGACCTTCTATCTGCGTCTCTTACAGCTTGGACCTCCTCAGCAACAGACTCTTGCAGCTTTAAACAGGCTGAATGCCTCTCAGCTTTACTTGCAGCTTGTCATGGTGCAGTCAGACCTGGACATTGTGGCCATCACAGAAACCTGGTGTAATGATAACCACGACTGGGAGATGGCCATTCCTGGCTACAACATATTCAGAAGAGACCGGGCAGGTAGGAAGGGAGGAGGAGTGGCACTGTATGTGAAAAATGACATAAGGGCCACAGAGATCCAGGGGGAACAAAATGGGGGAGAGATACTGTAGGTTAAGCTGGAAAGGAAAATGGGGCCAGCCATCTGCACAGGTGTGGTCTATAGACCACCAGTCCAGGAGTAAGAAATAGATAGGGAGCTGATGCTAGCCATCCAAAGGATGGCAGACAAGGGTGAGGTAGTACTGGTTGGAGACTTCAATATTCCAGATGTGGACTGGAGCATCCCTGCAGCAGCATCAACTAGGAGCAGCTTTATCCTGGACTCCCTTCAGGGTGCCTTCCTCAAGCAACTGGTCATGGAACCAACTCGGCAGAAGGCAATACTGGACCTTGTGCTCACAAACAGGGACAGTGTGATGGGGGTAACAGTGGGGGAGCACCTGGGGAACAGTGACCACCAGTCATTGTGGTTTGAAATCACAGAAGGAGCAGAAACAAACCACACAAAAACACGTATTCTGGATTTTAGGGGCAGACTTTGGGAAAATGGGGAGATACTTGAAAGAAGCATTAAGGGAATGGGGCAGGAATCAGGGTTGAGGAACAGTGGGCAGTATTTAAAATGGGGATTACAAGAGCAACAAAATTATGCATTAAGCAGGTTATGAGCGGAAAAGGAAGAGGAGGCCATTATGATTTTCCAAAGAAGTAGCAAAGAAAGTGAAAGCCAAAAAGATTGTATTCAGGCAATACAAAAAGACACAGGCAGAAGGGGCTAGGGAGAAGTACCAGGAGAAGCAAAGGGAGGCAGGGAGGTCAGTATGGGAAGACAAAGCTCAGACAGAAAAGCACATTGCAAAATCAGTGGGTAGAGGGGACAAAACCTTTTACAGGTACATAAGTGAAAAAAGAAAGGCAAAGGGAGGGATAGTGAGACTGAAGGGGGAGGATGGGGGCAGTGTGGAAGATGACAACAGTAAAGCTGACATACTGTACAGGTATTTCTGCTCAGTCTTTACTGAGGAAGAGGAGGGTAATGGGTCTGAAGGGAGTACGGAGGGGAATGGTGCAGAAATGGACACAAGTCCCTTTACATGAGAAAGGGTCCTGAAGGAACTGGAAGTAATAAGAGTTGATAAAGCAATGGGCCAGATGGGATGCACCCTAGGGTCCTTAAAGAACTCAGAGAGGTGGTGGCTGAACCTCTGGCTATCCTGTTTAGCCGATCACTGGAAACAGGGGAGGTACCCAAAGACTGGAGGACAGCAGATGTAGTCCCCTTATACAAAAGTGGGAACAAAGAGGAAGTAGGGAACTATAGACCAATCAGCCTCACCTTGGTAGTGGGGAAGATCATGGAAGGACTACTGAAGGAGAGATTGGTGGAACATCTGGCTGTCAATGGTCTGCAGGATCCAAGGCAGCATGGTTTCACTAGGGGGAGGTCATGTCAGACCAACCTCATTGAATTTTTTGACTGGATGACTAGGGAGGTGGATCAGGGGAGGGCAGTGGACATGGCCTATCTGGACTTCAGCAAGGCCTTTGACACTGTGCCACATAGAAGACTATTACGCAAACTAGGGAATATGGGTGTGGGCGGGACAGTAGTATGGTGGGTAGGTAACTGGCTGGGTGGCAGGACACAGAGGGTGGTGGTAAATGGCTGTCACTCCACAGGGGGAAGAGTGACCAGTGGGGTACCACAGGGATCAGTGCTGGAACCGGTCCTATTCAACATCTTCATCAGTGACATTGCGCAGGACCTAGAAGGCAGAATTTCACTGTTCACTGATGACACAAAGCTCTGTAACTGAGTAGACTCACCAGAGGGTGTAGACAGAATGAGAAGGGACCTGCAGAAACTTGAAGAATGGTCAGGGGTTTGGCAGTTGAAATTCAATGCAAAGAAGTGCAAGATAATGCATATGGGGCACAAAAACCCTGGCACAATATATCAGTTGGGGGCTGAGGATATAGCATGCACCAAGCAGGAAAGGGATCTTGGGGTTATCATCTCTGATGACCTCAAGGTAGGGAAACAGTGTGACAAGGCAGCAGGTAAAGCAAACAGGATGCTGGGATGCATAGGCAGGGGCATCACCAGCAGGAAAAGGGAGGTCACGATTCCACTATACAAGACACTAGTGAGGCCCCACCTGGAGTACAGTGTACAGTTCTGGAGACCTTACCTATGTAAGGACATAGACAGGGTAGAGAAGGTTCAGAGGAGGGCAACAAAGATGGTACGTGGATTGCATCATAAGTCCTATGAGGACAGGTTGAAGGAATTGAATATGTACTCCCTGCAGGACAGGAGGGAGAGAGGGGACATGATAGAGACATACAAGTATCTTACAGAAAGGAACAGGGTGCAAGAATACACTATTTTTAAGCGAAAAAGATGTTCCAGGACTAGAGGGCATGGGATGAAGTTGGAGGGAGGATGATTCAAAGGAAATGTGAGGAAGAATTTCTTCACAGAACAGGTGGTGGAAAAGTGGAACACCCTACCCGAAGAAGTGGTGGGGGCTGAAACAATCACGGGATTTAAGAATGCATGGGATAGACATAAAGGAATTCTGGAGGTCAGGGGTAAGGGGCAACAGAGTTCTAGGAAAACATAAACTGAAGTTACAAACTCAAATGGGCAGACTAGGTGGGCCATAGGCCCTTATCTGCCGACACTGTCTATATATCTATGTATCTTTTTCTTTCATTGTCACAGATCTGGGATAGGCCAGTACTGGGGACTAGGGTCAACACACCTCAACCCCCATGTCCAGGCATAAACCCTCAGAAGGAGATGACCAGCAGCGCCTAGTAGTGACCCCACCTGGCCCATTCCCACTCTTTCTCAGGAATTCAGGAATATCCAGCTGTAAATGGCTTCAGCCACATGTGCAGCATAGCACAGTGGTTAAGAGCACTGAGCTTCAAACCTGGAGACCTGGGTTTGAATCCCACAGCCACCACTTGCATACTGTGTGACCTTGAGCAAGTCACTTAACTTCCCTGTGCTCCCAGGACGCACCTGGAAACAAGCCTTGGCTTAGCATGCCTTTCCTGGCCAAAAATTGTAAAATAAATAATAAAAATAAACATTGCCAGCCGGCAGCAGTCCCTTACCAAAAAGTGTGGATTGACACTTGCTTACTTTTTCCTTTTTCCTAAGATTTAAATTCCCCTTAAATTCACTTGTAATTGTATTTATTCCACAGAAGTTCTTGTGGTAATTTCTTATCTTATGAGTGACTTACTTTTGGCTGTATACACAACGAAACATGCTAATTTTCAATCCTATTATTTTTGGCTGCAAAAAAAAACGCGTCTTTCGAATGGATTTATTTGTACCCATTTTTGGCTTTATTTGAAGGTAAATATGCACATTTTTAATCCTGTATTACTTTGGATTTTTAATAAATGCAAAACAAATGTTTTCTGTTTTAAGCCAAAAGAACTCCAAATAGATTACCTATGGCTCATACTTGGCTGCATATGCAACAAAATATGTAAATGAGCCAGTTTTACTTATATTTGGATCTCTTTTTAGAAAGATTCTATTTACCCTGTGAATGCATTATCTCTGGATTTAGTGCATTTACAGTGTAAATAGAATCTTCCTATAAAGAAATTCAACAAAACCAGAACCTGCTGATTTACATATTTCGCTGCATATGCAGCCAATTGTAAGTAATAAATAATCCATTATGATTTCTTTTGGCAAAAACACGCTTAGCTGTATCTCTGAATGTTCCTTTTTTTGTGTAACAATACTCAACACATTGTTTTTAATGAATACCTATCCATGTACTATCTCTGCTACCACATACAACTGTATAATTGTACTTGTTTATGAACGGACAGTAAATAACTCTGGGTTGCTCCTGAAAATGGGGCGCTAGTCTTAGTGAGCCAGCCCAGTCAACAAAGTTCTATAAATCGGTCAATGAATAAATAAATAATTATAGGGATAACATCTGGTCAGCACCGTAAAAAGAACAAAAATTAGCAAATGTTTGTAAATGTGAGCAACGGTAAACATATAGATAGCAAAATACCAGCAGGTATGGGTGGGCACATCCCAAATAATAATTCCAAATATCACAAAATCCCAACTAGCATCCCAAGTATTTCTCACTATTCATGGTACTCATAGAAGGGAATTAATTTTAAAAAGACCCTGTCCGTTCCTAGCTAACAACAGCTAGTCCCTAGGCCACACTCTCCACTTACACCACCACACCTTCCCTGTTCTGCCACACAGATAACAAAAAACTGTATACTCTTGCCATTTTAAAAGCCCCCACCAGTCAATCCCCCACCCCCAGATCATCATTATTTATATATACTAGGTCCCCTACTTAACCGCAAGCCATGATTTGGGGGCAACATGTAGCAAGATATCCAGGATAAACTGCCCCCCCCAACCCACAGCACATTCAGCCACCAGCTCTTTCAGTCCACAAGCTGAATGACAGAGTGCAACAGCGTGCATGATCGGGAGGGAGGAGGCAGAGTGTGTGTAATTCATGAAGCTATGCATAAATCGATCTTCCTAGCCTTATCAACGACACTCACCACTCTGGACTCTCACTCACTGGCGCCTTCCTGCTGTATTGAGCAGCTCACGAAGAGAGCAGGGGGTCACATGCCGTGGGTTGAGGGGTGGCGACTAGGCCTGAATATCAATATAAATCCAATTTCTGCAGTGGTTTCTAAAACCAGCAATCCACCTTTTAGGAATGTTCAGTGAAAATAATTCACCAAATGTGCAATTGCTTTCTGTTGTAAATTTGTATGTGACCTACCCATCCCGAGGGTTCGCTACCTTAGCAGATATAAGTTGTACTATGTCCGTCCAAACCCCCTGGACTATGTTACTATCTCACTCATCCTGTCAAGCTGTACTTACTCGCTACTGTATACAATTGTCAGTATTCTAATGTTGTACTCCACAATTTTGTCTGTATCCTAATGTTGTACTCCACAATTTTGTCTGTATCCTAATGTTGTACTCTCCCGGGTCGTTCTTGAAAATAGGCATATTACTTGTCTAGTGTACTTACCCGGTCAACAAAAGCTAAAATAAAAAAAAAAAAAAAAATTTAGAACATGAATTAGTTCTCTGAACAGCTGCCCTAATCACACTCATGCTCCAGCAAGCCAGACACAGGGCCTGGATTAGAACAGGTAACAGGCAACCCCTCTCAAGAGTGCATATTTCAAAACGGGAACCAGCAAAAATAACTTTAAAGTACAGGGAGCTGTTTTGAAATCAGCACTCATGAAAGTATTTGCCTGTCACCCGTATGTTTTAGAAACAGCCTGCTCATATCATTACCCATAGTGAACCAGTCTCCTTGCAGAATGCACCGGTAACCTCGCACCTTGTGAGGTTAGTGACATCATGAGGGCACTCAAGTCTCATGCTCACGATGTCACTAACCTCAGTCAGTGTAAGGTTAACAGTTTGTTCGGCATGGAGTGTGGTTCAGTATTCTCTATCTGTGCCTGTAGCTATACCACCTTGGAGCCTTCTACTATAAAATGTCATAAGTAAACACGATTGGATCTGTTTAGTGGAGACCTCCAACAAACACCAGCTAGGGAAAATGCTGAAAATAGATATTTTCTCCAAGCCAACAAATACACAAATCAAGTTGCTACACATTACAAAGGTGTGGGTACCTTGTTATATGCCTCTCACCTTACAGGGCAGTTAGGTAATTAAATAGGACTTACCTGCCCCATCAGAGTTAGGGAATCCAGAGTTGGGGTGTCCTCGGTTTGGGGAATTCTGGTAGGACCTGAAAGGGAAGAACTGAAAAGGCTGAGAAGACACAACAGATCAGAGGTCCTAGAGGAGAGATTGGGGAGGGGATGGTAGAATTAAATTAAGATACTTATCTGATTGATATACAGTCTGGCCCGACTAGAATTAAAGAGAAACAACAGATTAGTACAGAGGACATATAGTAGCAAGGGACAGAACGGGTGCAGAGGAGCAGTGGGGTCTGAGGGCTTGGGTGGCCGCGACCAAAAAGTATACTAAATAAAAAAATAAAAAAAATAAGGGGGTACAGTACAGCAATGGAGTAAAAGAAGGGGAGTTTTATATTGGAGGCTCAACAAAACCCCCTTAGCTCCCCTACGTGGCCTGCTCGTGGCCAACATATTTAAGCAGTAGCTCTAATGGCTAGTGGGGATGCTCCTGGGCTAGTGATTCCTGCATTATTTAAAAAAGGTACACTTGTGATTGAGGGGCCTTGAGTTGTCCCAGGAGGCCAGTGTTGATATAGCCCTGGTGGTGTTCTAGGCCAACTGCCTCATGGCCAGTGGCAAAGATTTTTTTTTTCTTTAGTTATTCTGTTTAACCTTTCCCTGGTATCTAGTGTGCGGTGGGCCGGTCCTGAGCCCTGACTGTATGTAGAAGGCAGGTAGGTTGGTCAGAAAACCGCTGACCAGAAATTCCTGTGGACTTTGCTATGCAGCCATCAGTTTAGTGCTACTGCGCAACAGTGACAGTGCTGGCAGGCACTTTTAACTCACAGCCCACACAGAGTTCAGGCTGTAGTCTGTTCCATGTGGGTGGTGAAGAAGATGGAGATTTTGGGGAGAGGGAGAAGGTTGGGGCAAATATGCCTCCCTCTACCGATCAGCCACAAAGTGGCTATGTAAAGAGCCCTCAAGGGGCTGGTTAAGAGGGTTCAGAGGGTGGGCAGTCAGCAGTAGGTGGCAGGAACAGCCAGCTAAGTCACATGGTGGCAGACTGTAGGTGCCCAGAGGGGCCTGGAAGAAATGGACTGAGAAAGCAAATACACAGGATAGGGGCCATGAAGGACAAGCTGCACTGCAGCTGAAGGCCAATGCCTGTAATGGACTTAAAAGTAGCTGTGGGTGGGAGGCAGGCAGGTGGGCTCCCTCGGGGGAGCATGGAAACAGCAAGCACTGCATACAGTAGAGCTACACAGCAGCTAATGTCAGAGCTCCAGGGGCCAACTAAAGGATTGGGTGGATGGAGGAAAAGAACAGCATAAGGTCCAGGAGGGACCATAATTAAAAAAAAACACAGCAGAAAACAGAGAGAGACCCTACATCCTATAAATATAAATAAGTTTATGCAACAGGGGTAGACATAAATGGGGTGTGATAAATCCCTTTATCTGTGTAACTGTGTGTATGAATGCAGAATCTTACATTTATACACAGTTATTACTACGTTATCCTCCAGTAACGTACATAGTAGACTGTGTCAGACAACCCCGGCCCCGCTGTCTGGCACTACATACCAGCATCTCGCTTTTAGTTTTGTTTCTTGCAATGCTCGGGTTGTCCATCCCTCACCCACACCACCTGCAACTTAGTCAACAGTGCCTCTAACTATTCTCCCGACTTAACATGCAGTAGTCATTTTTTTCTGTTAACAGTTTTTTTTTTTGGGGGGGGGGGTTGTCTTTATCATCAAAGTTTTGTTCAACTGGCTGCTCCAAACTGCTCCAGCTGTCATACTCCTCTGCATGCTGCACTCTGTCCTCTCCGCACCTCTTGATATACAAAGTAGACACCCATTTTTTATTTATTTATTTATTTATTTATTTTAAATGGCTTCTTTGAAAACTGGACAAGTGATAATCCCTCCTTGGTTTCCCGACCTTGCTACAACTGCCACCAGACCCCCCCCCCGACCCCAACATATAGAAAACTGTCACATTTTTTTCCAAAACTGCATGCTCAAACCCTGCTGGTGATGACCCCTCACTCCCTCTCTCACACTTCTGCTTTGGTTTCCCGATCTCACTACAACTGCCATCAAAGGCTCCTACCAGCACACAGAACTGTCTATTAACAAGCATTTGCCAATGCTGAATGTTTGCTTGCTGGTATTAGCATTAGAAATGCAGGAGTTAGACAGATGCAGAATAGGAATGGCAGTGAAGTACTGAACTTCACATGAACCCCACCTCCATCCTGAAGAGACAGACAGGATTTGGGGTAAGGTTTTGGGTCGACACCCATGACAATCACGCCAGTCACCTCACCCTATTCTGCAGACACTGACACGTGTTGAGCTGTGCCTTAGGGTGTTTGGCTTTACAGTCACCCCATTCCATAAGGACATACGTTGAAATGGGTGCAGCATAGGAGAATGGGGTGAACTCTTGGGACGAAGAGTCCAAGGTACACCTCGATGCCTGTCAGTGGCTGGGGGGTTGGGGTGGGATGGCATGAGCAGTACAGTTGGCAATCCAAAGGCACACCCTGATGCCTGTCTGTACAGGGTAAGACGTTATGGTTAGAAACCGTAATGCCTCAGGCATTTGTTGGTATTCACAGTGCAAATTTTGAACATGGCCTTTCTGTGACCACACCTCATGAAAGCATTCGGGACCTCTTGTCATGAACAGTGGCAGTGTGATTTTGTCAATGTGTCCCGAAAACTGACTTCCAACAGTGACAGTGCCAATCTGCACCACATGTACGAAAACACAGATCTGGCAGGATGTGAAGAATGACAGCTGTACCATCCATAGGGAGGTATGAAGAGATGGCAATGTTGAAAATGTGTAGTGGGAATATTAAAAATGCTTGCACGTCCGAGCATACGTGGAAACCGCACAACACATGCTCGTAACAGTCATTTTATGGAGTTTCATCACCAGATTTTCAACATAGGCATTTAACGACCTGTGGTTGTGAACAGTGTCTCTGTGATTTTGTTAGTGTGTCCTGAACACTAATTTCCCACAGCAACCATGGTATTCTATGCTGGAACTGCAAAAACACATTTCAACCAGGGTGTGAAAAATGACAGCTGTACTGTTCATAGGAGGTGTGGAAATGGGAAACTCTGGAGTGAAAATATTACAAATGTGTGCACAGTTATAAAGCGTCGTGAACTCATAGCCTTCGTAACACAATCATTTTATGGACTTTCATCACCAAATGTTCAACACAGGCATTTTAAGACCTCTGCTAATGAACAGTGTCACTGTGATTTTTGTAATGTGTCCTAAACAATGATGTCCCACAGCGACCGTGCTTGTCTGCGCCGGAAGTGCAAAAACACATTTGGGCCGGGATGTGAAAAATGACAGCTGTACTGTTCATAAAGAGGTGTGGAAAAATGGCAATGTTGAAAATATGGCATGAAAATATTGCAAATGTGCAAAGTTATGAGCAAGCATGGAAACTGCGCAATGCAAGCTCGTAACAGTTAGTTTATGGAGTTTTGTCACCAAATATTCAACATAGCCATTTTAGGACCTCTGCTAATGAACAGTGTCAGTGTGATTTTCCTAATGTGTCCCGAACACGGATTTCCCACAACGACCGCGCTTGTCTGCGCCGGAAGTGCAAAAACACATTTGGGCCGGGATGTGAAAAATGACAGCTGTACTGTTCATAAGGAGGTGTGGGCAAATGGCACAGTTGGCAATCTGGAGTGAAAATATTGCAAATGTGCCAGGGTATGAGCGTGTGTAGAAACTGCGCAACGCATGCTTGTAACAGTCATTTTATGAACTTTTCTCATCAAATTTTCAACATAGACATTTTAGGACCTCTGCTAATGAACAGTGTCACTGTGATTTTCTTAATCTGTCCCAAACATCGATTTCGCACACCAACTGCGCCACTGTGCGCTACATGCGCAGAAACGCATTTTGGGTGAGATGTGCAAAATTAAAGCTGTACTGCTCATAAGTAGGTGTGGTAAAATGGCATTGTTGAAATTCTGGACTGCAAATATTAAAAATTCACGCACTTAAGAGCGTGCGTAAGAACTGCGCAACACACGCTCATAAAACAGTCATTTTTAAGAATTTTTTCACCAGTTTTCAACATAGCCATCTTAAGACCTCTGCTCTTGAACAGTGTCACTGTGATTTTCTTAATCTGTCCCAAACATTGATTTCGCACATCGACTGCGCCATTGTGCGCTACATGCACGGAAACACATTTTGTACGAGATGTGAAAAATGACAGCTGTACTGCTCATAAGTAGGTGTGATAAAGTGGCAATGTTGAAAATCTGGAGTGCAAATGTTACAAATTCGCAAACTTACGAGCGTGCGTAGAAACTGTGCAACGCACGCTCGTAAAACAGTCATTTTTAGGAATTTTTTCACCAAATGTGTAACATAGGCTTTTTGAGAGCCCACCTTACAAACACTGGCACTGTCATTCCGTTAATCGGTCCGAGGTGTTGAAGCGCGGTGACCACAAAATCGCCGCCGGACGATTAGCGCCATGACAGTGACAGAATTCATGAGGAGGGTCCCAAAACACCATGTTGAAAAATTTGGTGCCAAAATTCCAAAAAATGTCTGAGATACGCAGCAAAGTTGAAAACACCCTGTTTATTACATTATATAACTTACCGGCATTTCCTCAGTTCACAGTCGGTTTTGAAGAGTGCAGACGTGTTCCCAGTCCACCGAAGATTGTCGCACCGGACTCCGGAGGTAAGTATGGGGTGAGGGGGGTGTGTGGGGAGGCATGGTGCACAGTGGGTGGGTGCGGGTTGCGGGAGGGGGTCTCCCAGACTGTGAGGGACTGTTTTTCCTTTACAGGGAAAAAAACAAAACAAATAGACGACGTGGAATGGTTTTCAATTTCACAGGGGCATTTGGCACGCTGGGGTGGGCTCCCAACATGCCAAGGGACTCTTTTTTTGGGGGTGACAGCTGTAGCCAACAGGGATTGGGCACCCCCATCGGCACAACAGGAAACGGGGGAGACCATCATGCCAATGGGGATTGGGCACCCGTCGGCAGGCAACAAAATGGGGGTTACATCATGCTGACGGGAGTGGCTCCCCATTGGCAGATGACAGTGGGTATGGGGTTACATGTTGCCAACGGGAGTGGGCTCCCTGTCAGCTAAATAAAACATTGCAGCACTGAAGCGGCGAAGAGTTGGGGCCCCAGCCGGCCAACAAGACCATTTTGAAGGCACACATGCTGCTGAAGGGGATTGGGCACCCCTTCGGCATGGGAGGCTGCCTAATACTGTTTGTGAACGTGGAGGCAAGCCGCCCACCACGTTCATAAATAGTATTAGGCTAGCTAACATTCCACCCTGCAATGATGGGTCGCTCCCTCATTGCAGCACAATGACTGATGCTGCAATGATGAGGTGGCCCCTGACTGCTGCAGTGAAAATGTTAGAACTTAGTGCACTTTTTGGAGACCACTGTCATCGGCACACTGTGCCTCCACTGGTCCACTAGTGCCAAGCCCCCAAATGCAGTGATTCCCTTGGCTGTAACACTGCCGTGCCTCCACAACCCACTTCTCTTCTAAGCTGTCACATAATGTTTCTTGCGCATGCACGCAAGCAAACATAACAAAAATGGACCCAAACATTTATTCAAAAAGCTGCCTACTTACAAACTCCACAAAGGACTCTGTTCCACTCGGGTTTCCCCCTGAGCTTTAACAACTGCCACTACTCCCCCCAGCACTCTGCTCTCTCCTCAACCACTAGTAACTAAACTGTAGGAAACAAAAAGGCAGATCAATGATGTTATTTTAAAATAAAACAAAACAAAAAGAAAAGAAAAGAAAAACAATGACAGCTGTAAACAAGCATTTGTCAATGCCAAATGTTTGCTTGCTGGTATTAGCATTGGAAATGCAGGAGTTAGACAGATGCAGAATAAGAATGGCAGTGAAGTATTGAAGTTTATGCCAACACCACCGCCATCCTGTAGAGATGGACAGGCATTGGGGTAAGGTTTTGGGTCATCACCCATGACGGTCATGCCATGTCACCTCACCCTATTTTGCAGACACCGACACGTGTTGAGGTGTGCCTTAGGGTGTTTGGCTTTACAGTAACCCCATTCCATAAGGACATTTGCTGAAATGGGCACAGCATAGGATAATGGGGTGAAGTCTGGGGCCGAAGAGTCCAAGGTACACCTTGATGCCAGTCAGTGGCTGGGGTGTGGGGGTGGGATGGCATGAGTACAGTTGGCAATTCAAAGGCACACCCTGATGCCTGTCCATCTGTACAGGATAGGATGTTATGGTTAGAAACCCTAACGCCTCAGGTGTTTATTGGTATTTACAGTACAAATTTTCAACATGGCCTTTTTGTGACCTCACCTTATGAAAGCATTTGGGACCTCTTCTCATGAAGAGTGGTAGTCTGATTTTGTCAATGTGTCCCGAACATTGACTTCCAACAGTGACAGTGCCATTGTGCACCACATGTACGAAAACACAGATCAGGCAGGATGTAAAGAATGACAGCTGTACCATCCATAGGAAGGTGTAAAGAGATGGTAATGTTGAAAATCTGTAGTGAGAATATTAAAAATGCTCACACTTCCAGGCATACGTGGAAACTGGGCAGTGCATTCGCATAACACAGTCATTTTATGGACTTTCGTCAACAGATTTTCAACATAGGCCTTTTACGACCTGGGTTCATGAACAGTGTCACTGATTTTCTTAATGTGTCCAGAACACTAATTTCCCACAGCGACCATGGTAGTCTGCACCAGAAGTGCAAAAACACATTTCGGCCAGGATGTGAAAAATGGCAGTTGTAATGTTCATCAGGAGATGTGGCTAAATAGCAATGCTGAAAATCTGGAGTGAAAACATTACAAATGTGCAAGGTTATGAGCGTGCGTGGAAACTGCGCAACGCACGCTTGTAACAGTAATTTTATGGACTTTCATCACCAAATTTTCAACATAGGCATTTTAGGACCTCTGCTAAAGAACAGTGTCACTGCAATTTTCGTAATGTCTCCCGAACACGGATTTCCCACAGCGACCGTGCTATTCTGAGCCGTAAGTGCGAAAACACATTTCGGCCAGGATGTGAAAAATGACAGCTGCACTGTTCATAAAGAGGTGCAGAAAAATAGCAATGTTGAAAATCTGGAGTGAAAATATTGCAAATTCGCGAAGTTACGAGTGTGTGTAGCAACTGCGCAAACGCATGCTTGTAAAATAGTCATTTTTTTTATTTTTTCCACCAAATTTGCAACATAGGCTTTTAGAGAGCTCACCTCATGAACAGTGGTACTGTTGTTTTGTTAATCGGTCACAAAAGGTGATTCTGCGCAGTGACCACAAAATCACCTTTCAGGACCGAATAGCGCCATGACAGTGCCTGAATTCATGAGGAGGGGTCTCAAAAACCCCATGTTGAAAATTTGGTGCCAAAATTCAAAAAAATGCCTGAGATATGCATCAAAGTTGAAAAAACCCTATTTATGCCATTATACAGCTTAACGGCATTTCCTCAGTTCGCGGTCGACTTTGAAGAGTGCAGACGTGTTCCTGGTCCACCAAAGATCATCACGCCAGGCTCCGCAGGTAAGTATGGGGTGAGGGGGGTGTGGGGAGGCAGGGTGAGCAGAAGGTGGGTGCAGGGAGACTGAGGGACCATTTTCTTTTTTGTACTAGTTAAAAAAAAAAAAAACATTGTGGGACTTTTTTATTTTCATTTTTATTTTTTTTTCTTCCTTTTTTACAGGAGCATGTGGCACGCTGGGGTGGGCTCCCAGTATGCTAACGGAGTGTTTTTTTTTGTGGGGCAGCTGTACCTGAAGGGGGATTGGGCACCCCATCGGCACAAAAGGGGGGGTGCAAGAGCCACACAGAAGGTTGATAATGAAACTGAAGGACCTAGAGGTTGGGGAAAAACTGGTAAGATGGGTTGAAAATGGGTAAGTGGCCAAACACAGAGGGTAGTTTGGGGAGGGGGGAGTTCTCAAGCACTAAAAAAGGGCATCAGAGTGGTCACACAAGGGACAGAGTTGGGGCCATTATTGTTTAACATCTTTATTAGAGACATTGGAGAAGGTATTCAAGGCAAGATGTGCCTGTTTGCAGATGACACCACACTCTGTGGGAGAGTGGATACCCAGGAGGGGATACAAGAGCTGAGGGAGGACTTAGCACGACTGGAGAGATGGTCAGGAATATGGCAGCTTGGGTTCAATGTGAAAAAGTGCAAAGTGATGCATACTGGGGCCAAAAACCCAAGGACAGAGTTGAGTTATAGAGTAATGCAACTGCCGCTAGCCTAGTGTAAAAAAAAAAAAAAAAAAAATATATATATATATATATATATATACTCTGTTTGACAATGCTCACTGAGCGGCTCCCCCCCTTCCTTTCCCTACTTATTCCTCCTCCCCTATCTCCCTCCCTTCTACCCCCACCAGCTCTCCCCCGACCATAAGTTTTGCACCTTTTATCTTTTGCTCGTTGGAGATTGTACTCTATTGTAACAAAATTGTAATTGAACTGTAACTTTTTTGTTTGTAAGTACTGTGTCCCTTGTACTACTGTTCTGATGTCCTCTTTGTGACGAGGTACCTTTGTAAATGAGCCTCTGGCTCAAAGGTTTCTAAACTGATGTTTAACTAAATAAATAAATAAATATAGGGAAGGTTCAGGAAGCAGCTTCTGAAAAGGACCCGGAGGTGGTAATTACTAGTGACCCGAAACATTCTGCTCAATGCTGAAAGGCTGTGATGAAGGCAAATAGGATGCTTGGATGCAATGCAATACATTACAGTAGCAGGAAGAGTGAGGTTATTTTGCCATTGTACAGGACATTGGTAAGACCGCATCTAGAATACCGATGAAGTATTGCCATCCATACCTTAAGATGGACATTAACATGCTGGAGGGGATCCAGAGGAGAGCAACTCAAATGATCATGGGGCAACAGGACAGGTCCTATGAGGAGGGGCTAGGAGCCCTGAAGATGTGCTCCCCTGGAAGAGAGGAGGGAGAGGGGTGATATGATAGAGACCTTCAAGTACATGAAGGGAGTAAAGAGAGAGGGCCTCTTCAGTAAGAGAGACAATGCCATCACTATGGGACACAGCCTACAACTGATGGGGGTAGATTCAGAAAGAATGTAAGGAAGAATTGTTTTTTTTGTTACAGAATGAGTGGTGTCTGCTTGAAATGAGCTGCCAGAACAGATGGTGAAGGGAAAGACTGTGGGGTCTTTCAAGACAGCTTAGTACAAACATAGCGTGCAGTTATGGGACCAAGACAGGGAAAGGGAGGGGGGCTAGGTGGGCAGGAGGGGGGGACAGGGTCACTAGTGTAAATACAAGACCAGGACCCTGCATCAATTCAAGTAGACTCAATAGACCAAGTGGTCTTCTTCTGCTGGCTATTTTCATATGTTCTTATGCTGTCACATCCATCTACGGACCATGCACCTCCATTCACGCTGTCACACCCAATGACCACATATACTATCACACTCATCATCCACCATACACCCTGTCAAACTCACTGACCTATACCATCATGCATGCTATCACACCTCATGAACCCCATGCCTCCCCATACATGCTGTCACACCAACTGACCATGTAACACCATGCCCACTGTAACACACCTCATGATTCTATACCCCTATGCATGCTGCCTCATCCACCAATCCCATGCATGCTGTCATACCCACTGACCATACGCACATGTTCTGCTGTAAATAAGCCGCATATGTGAGCAGTGAGATCAGACCATATATTTTTAAGAGCTAGTAAGACCTACAAGTCAGGAAGTAGCTGGCACTCATGACTAGGGATCAAGGGTGTGCCAACAAATACAAATGAAGTAAATCCCATTCAAAGAATGAAAGTAGCACAAACCTCAGTGAATCCAAGTTCGAGACAGTTTGGTCGCAAAAAGTGCTGAGTGTTGCTTTATTTGATACAAAACCATGGAGCCAAGGGCAGTTGCTACAGTTTGTTTGAGCAAATGCCTTGACTCCATGGTTTTGTATCAAATAAACCAACACTCAGCACTGTTTGCGACCAAACTGTCTCGAACTTGGATTCATTGTGGTTTGCGCTACTTTCGTTCTTTGCATGGGATTATTGTAACCTACCTTGCCACATGGCAGGTTACACAGAACCAGAAAGAGGTCTAGAATGGCAATGCCCCTCAATGTTTCCAGGTGCAAGTACATTGAGCGTGGTGCCATGTTGTGGATGGCAAGAAGAACCGAAAGCGTTACTTATCTGTAGTATGACTGCTCTGAGCCCTTACATGGACTGGTTGAATTACGATTCCTTTTTTTTTTTTTTTTTATGTTCTTTCTAGGTGTGTGGTCCTGCAGATGACAAGCTGATGTGTGGGTTGTGAATTCTGGATAAAGTCCATGAGACACCTGCTTGCTTGTCTCCCTTCCCAGGGCCACAGAGCAAGCTCCCTGCTTGAAAAGCTACAGCATGTGCATATAGACACAAGAATAATATTAAATATAATGATTATACTAAGTGTGTGCATTATTCCTTGCCCAATTGTTGCGATAAAGCCACTTGTACTTCCTACTGTATTTTCCTTAAAGTCAGGGACACAGCAGCAGCCTACACCTCTCACTGACAATATCTCCACCCTCTTGCTGCACCTGCCCCTCAGCCTCTCCTAATGCGCCTGGCATTCTTTAGGTTGAGACTGTTCTCCCTGATACTACATAATCAGCCCCTGCATGCCAGCAACAGCTCTATTCCTCCCAATCCTGCCCCCCCTCCCCAAAAAAAGAGGCCAACCTATTTCATGCTGGACAAATTTTGTGTTGTTGCCTGGAACCAGGTGCCAGCCCAGGCTTGGCCCATAGCCTGCACACCCTCTGAGGTAGCATTCCAGCATAAACAAGGGGTCACTATCAGTGTGTTACCCTACTCAACCCCCTCAGTGCACCTGGAGCAGCAACACCCAGCACCATGTCTCAGCCACCTGGCATCATGTCATACTGTTCCTCAAACAGGTCGCAGACAAAGCTTGCCTACTGTCATGCCAATTGGGAAAACAGTATCCAGCACAAGAGAGGTATCATTAGGGGTACTCCAGGGATCAATACTGGGGTTCCTACTCTTCAGCCTCTTCTTAAATGATCTTCCCACAGCCTGACACCAAACTCATACTATATGCAGATGATGCTGTGCTCCTGAGCAGCAGCACGTCTCAGGCTGCCCTACAATCTGAGCTGCAGAACTCCTTCTCCAAACTCGAGGACTGGTTCTGTAGTCATAAGTTGCTACTAAACTACAAAAACAAAGGCCATTCTTTTATCCAGCTACCACAACAAAAATAAGCACCACCCCTCACCATCTCCAACTCGTGCAGTGAGCTGTTGGAACAAGTCCACTTGTTCAAGTATCTGAGAGTCATAATAGATGATACCCTCACAGCTGCGCACCATATTGACTCTCTGGTCAGGAGAGTCAATACCAAGATTGGTGTCCTGTACAGGCACAGGCAATACCTCTCTCCAGGGGCTCTCCGCCTCTCAGTCCACAGCTCCATCATATCTACTATTGACTATGGACCAGTAGTCTACGAGGCGGCAATGGATGCAGCGCATAAGAGGGTTTAGGCTGTGCTCAACAAAGCCTGCAGATTCATCCTGGATGTTGAGCGTAGCATGCACACCTGTACTCTGTATAAACACGCAAATTGGCTGTCATCAAGAAACAGAGTCAAATTCCAAACTTGCATCCTAGGGAAGAAGGCTCTATTGGGTAAAACATCGTCTTGTGTAGGCAATTTGATCAAGGTGGCCAACTTGTTATAGATCACCAGGGGGAGGACTAGAGGGGCATTGGCTATCCCCTTCTGTCACACCTCACTTGGGCAACGTGCATTTGCCTACTGGGCCACCCTGTGGATGAATGCACTCCCCTGGCACCTCTTGGCCACCAATTGTCTGGCCCAATTCAAGACCTCAAACAGCACCTATTAACACTCTAAGTGCACCTGCCCTTAAGTCCAGCCACACCTGCTCTCTCTGCCCTCCCAGTAAGCCCTAGGCAGGCCTCAGATACCCCCCCTTCTCATGCCTTGCCTCAGCAATCCGTTCGCGTCATGCTCCTTTGGCACCCGCCACCCCACCTTTCCCCCTTCCCCAACTCCCAGTCCCGTGAATTTCCCTAACAGTCACTACTAATGCAAGCTGCTTGACCATGCCCCTCACACCCCACCATTTACTCTAGCACGTCTTCTCCGCTCAGCCTCTCCTCATCCCCTATTTCTGCCCATGGTGGAAAACCAGCTTCTGCTGGCCTTCATCGCTCATCTTTCCCTACCCTTCATCTCCACCGCAGTACATACCTCTCTCTTGTACCTCCTTTCTTCACCCCACTGCCAGCTATCCCCATCCTTCTGAACTACTGACAAGGCACTTTGTGACTGCTTATTCTCCCCACCCTCATAAAGTGTTTTTTTGATATTTGACTTGTATCTATGTTTTGAGTTATTCTGTAAGTTCTGAACCCAAGCTGTATTGTTTATAGTGATATACCTTTGTTTTCTCCAGTTGCACTTTGTTTTGTAATCTATGATGTGGAACCTTTGTTAAAGAGCTTGCGCTCAAAGGTCTTTTCCGAATCACTAAATAAATAAAATAAAATAAAAATGTTTACTCAAGGGGCTACCTCTGCCCATGGTGGAAAAATCAGCTTCCGCTGGCCTTCATCAATGAGAAATGCCAGACCTTCTAAACCTTGGAAGATAACCTAAACCTGGAAGGAAGGCGAAGACTTACCATCCTTAAAATTTACTCAGGGCTGTCCCCACACATTTATGCTGGCACTGTGATGGAAAGCCCCTGACAGATCTGTTTTAGTTCAAAACATTCCTTCCCGTAGGATTAGGAAATGCCGTGTGGTAACCTGAATACACCCATATTAATTTTGTTGCATTCCTGCTGAATCCGGCATTTTGATTCCTGATGTTCCGCTGCAACCGCATTAACCTGCTATGTGGGTCATGGGTATAGGTAATGCAAAGGGTGCAGGAGACAGGTGAGGCACAGTTATGGCTACATCATTATAGCTTGCCTACCTAGCAGAGAAAAAGAGATCTCTTACCTTGGTACCGAGGAGCCTGGGATGGGTGTCTCGGAGTGATCTCCAATCGTATCTGTCAAAAAAAAAGCCATGGGGTCACAAAGGATCCATAGTTCTTCAAGAACAAAATAGGACCAATAGGGGAAAGTCAAACATAAGCAATACTTATCAGAGTCAATATCCTCTCAGACCTCTAGAAAGAAAAGAGAAAAAAAAGGATTAGCATAAGGTAAAAATAAAAGTAAGAGTAGAGACAAAGTTCCAGAGAGGTACAAGAGCTACAGGGAAAACATAAATATTACATACCTGAGCCTGGTGATCCCCGGTTCAAATCCCACAAGGTCACTGGGTTAGGATAGGAGCTTGGGAATGTCACATGACCTCTCAGCTTTAAAACTGTGTTAAAAGGGCTGGCCCACTGGCACAACAGTAGTGCTACTGCTTGCGATGCCAGCAACTCGGGTTTGGTAGCGAGCCTGGGCTGCTGGCTGGCTGGCTAGGGGAGAAGGATCGCTCACCCGCAGGGCTGCTCTCCTTCTCTGGGGAGGGTGGGCTGCAGCCCTCACTGCTATTCAGCCACCTGGGTGACCATGGGTGGCGGTGCAGTTGAGGAAGCAGTAAAGATGGGAGGTACGGATGTCGGCTGAGTTCCTGAGCGAAGGCACGCCTCAGCATGCCCTAGTCTCATTGGCCCTCCTCAAGCGCAGAGGTCTGCAGGGGGCAGGGACCAGAAACACAGGAAAATACCCCATGGTCATGCCAGCAGACTGGTCTCGGCACTGGTGACTGGGGGAGCCTGAGAAGCAGCATCAAGTGTCTGCTGCTCAGAGATCCAGAGGGACTGGGGGAGTTCCCTCTGCCTCACCTGGGGGGGTCATCCAGTGCTAAGCATGGTTACTGGAGAAGACACTTAATGGGGACAGGCATTCCCGGGTCCTCCCAACACAGCCTGTATGGTGCACTGAGGACCCCAGTAAAAGGGAGCATAAAGAATAAGTAAAAAAAAAAAAAAAACTTGGGTTAAAAGGGGTGTCATTGTGAACAGATCAGCGCAGTAGCCAGGACGTAGTCTTAAAGTGTAGGCCTTCATTTTGATGTAATAATTTTAACATAATGGGCCTTGATTCTGCTGCACATGGATACACCTGACCCACATAGCATGTATCAACGGTTGGGCCTTCAAGGGTGGTTGGATGAAAATAACTGATGCCACACATGCCCCAGCCTCCAGCCCAGGGCAAACAAGCAAAGGTACAGCAATGAACCAACAGCAGATACAGTTCCAGCGAAGTTGCCAGTGCACATGGCACCCAACACTGATAGCAGTAAAAGTGGCTCAATGTGGAATTGGTGGTGCATGCGGCACAACAAGTGGTGGCATTGTGCATATAACAGCAAGCTGGAAACTGTGCAAGTGGCACTGTGTGGTGAGGACAGTGTACATGGCACAGAGTTGACAGTTGGCAGTGCATGCAACAATGCATTGATGACAATACATGAGTGACTGCATGTTGTTGGCAGAGCACGTGGCACAGCATGGAGTCAGCATGGCATATGGCACTGTAGAGAGATGGTGATGCATGTGGCAGTGCAGTGGTGGTAGTGTGTATTGAACAGTGAGGTGGTGGCAGTGAATGTGACACAGGATGGAGGCAGTCCAGAGGAGGGCAACTAAAATGGTGCAGGGTCTGCAACAGAAGCCATATAAAGGACAGACTAAGACAGCTTGAAAAGCCACCAATGTCTCGAGAAGAACTTTCCAAAACATACTAGTTGGGCACGAAGCAGCCTATATATTTCTCATCGGCTGTGTATTTCTTATCCCCATTACTTATTACTGAGGTAATTTGCCTCAAAAACAAGATACTTGTTTCTTGAGGGTTCATTTGCTCCTATTGCTTCTTCCCAACCCAATGTCATAAAACTCTGCTTGTGACATCACAGTTATTCCCATGACAACATACTGTGAACAACAGGGTATTATGATTTCAAGTTGGGAATAGTCTATAGAGGCAGATGAACTCTGAGGCATAAATATCTTATTTTTTTGTGGTAATTTCTTCAGTAATAAATAATGAAGAGGAGAAATCTATACAAGGTATATGAATACAAACTGACTTGTGCCTAAATGTTATGTTTTCCAAAATTTTCCCAAAGGCATCAGCTGCTCTTTAATATGTATACCCTTGAGGAAAGGGGGGAGGCATGATAGAAACTTTCAAGTACCTCAAGGGAATTAATAAAGTCAAAGAAGGTAGCATCTTTCAGAAAAAGAGATGTGCAAGAACAAGGGGACACAATTTAAAGATAGTGGGGGGACGGCTCAGGGGCAGCATAAGGAAATGTGCTTTTTTTTGTTTTCAACAGAGAGTGTGGTGGATGCATGGAACTGCCTTCCTGAGGAGGTTGTGGGGTCAAAAACAATAGGAGAATTCAAGAATGCATGGGACAGCCATAAGGCAATGATAGTGGGGGTAGGTATCTGAAGAAGGACATAGTGCTGCTGGACAGAGTCCAGAGGAGAGCAACCAGGATGATTCAGGGCATGGAGGGGAGGCCCTATGAGGAGAGATTGGAATAGCTTGGGCTGTACACACTGGAGGAGATGACGGACAGGGGAGACATGATAGGGGTCTTCAAGTATGTGAAAGGAATAACCGAGAGTGAAACCAAGGAGCTGTTTAGGCTTAAAAGGGGGACAACTGGGGCATGACTGGAAGCTGGAGGGGGGAAATTACAGGGGGAGTGTAGGAAGCATTATTTCACTGAGAGGGTGGTGGAACCATGGAATGCACTGCCCAGGAGGCTAGTGGAGGAGGGCACAGTGGAGGGCTTCAAGAAGGGGTGGGACAGGTACGAGAGGAAACTAAAGCCAAAGAAGACCCTCTTGGGGGCTGGGGGATGGGATAGCGAGCACCCACTAGATGGCTGGCTACCGAGCAGACATGACAGACCATTAGGCCTATTCTACTGGCTTTTAGTCTCTTAGTATGTAGAAGGAAGTAGGCTGTTGATAAACTAGAATCTGCAGCATATCCAATTGGTAGGGAAGTGGGCAGACTGGGTGGGCCAAGCAGTCCTTATGTGTCATAAAAGTCTATGTTTCTACTGTATGTGCAATATATACATATACATAAATAATGGTGAGAGGAGTGCACGTGGCACAGCGCAGAGCCAACAGTACTAGCCTTATCAGTCGAGGGTTACAGGGGGGAAATATTTACACTAATGGATGAACTGACAGACCATTGTTTTGACTACTGGAAGTCAATAGTTTATCCTGAGAAGTCAAGTTTTCCCATGACACTGCATATCCTAAGAATTCCAGTCTGACCCCCACCTCCACCATCGAGTGCCCAGATCAGCTTCCTCCCACCCACAGTCAATCACCCTCCTCTCTGCTAGATCCCCCTTTCAGGCACCAGACCACCCTCCATGCAGCTGGACAACCATTCTAGCTCCAGCTTCTCCATGATGAAGAATAATAATCAGCATTTATATAGCACTTTTCATACACAATGTATCCCAAAGTGCTTTACAAGCAATGCTACACTGGTAGTGAAGTGACAATGTGTGGTGGTAGCCATATTGCACGTTAACACCCACACACAGCCTGGACAATTGCATGAACCAGTGAAAGGGAATGTTGGCCAGGACACAAGGAATGTCCCCTGCTCATTGCAAAGAGTGCCCTGGGTTCTTTCACTTCCACCTGGACATCCACCAGGATAGCACAAGGATGGGTAGAAGGGACCTCAGTTTACTGCCTCATCTGAAGGATAGCATGCCCCAGCAGTACAACACCCCCCTAATACTACACTCGGATGTCAGTGTTTTAGGTGCAAGTACAATCCCGGTGTGGGACAAGAACCTACAACCTTCTGGTCCAGAGGCAGATGTGCTACCAACTCAGCCACACTGACAGCCTGATGATGAGCAACCTCACTGTAGTCAGAGTACCACAAAGCCTCCAGACCAGACTCTTCCCAAGCCTATCAACCTCCCTGCATCCAGACCAACCTCCAACCACATGGCAAACAACCACCATGTAACTGGAGTACCCCAAGCCTCCCCCTCCAACAGACAAGTCTCTGCAGCTGCCCCCTCCCCAAGCCAATGGACCAGCACTCCCCCAGCCAACCACTCTACCTAGAGTTAGACCTACCACAAGCCCCATTCCAGCCCACCCAGCTGACCACCAGCTCTGCAGGAGGACCTCCCTTCCATCCCTGTACTAGCCCCCCCACCCCCACCACCAACAATCACCCTCCCTGCAGCTGGCTCACCCTTTTATGCCCTGGATCAGCCTCACCCAGCAGGAACCTTCCCAGCAGCTGGACCCCCTGGGACCATCATTCCTACCAATGGAATAGCCTCCACCAGCTGAGTCCTTCCCTGGAGCTGGACACCCAGAAGACCATCCTTCCCAGGACACAGCAGAGCCTCCCCCAGACCACCCTCTCTGCAACTAGATCCCCTCCTCCCAGGTCACCCATCCACACATCCAGGGACCCCATACCTCTCAACCTAGTGCAAATACAATGTGAGACACTAACACAAAAATATACAGTACTCCAAAATTCAAACTGAGCACAGCACTTTCAGTAGTCTTCAGAAAAAGAAGAAAAAAAAAACACATTCACTGATCCCAGCATTACTATTTAATGTAATGGATTTACATATGCTAAAGTTCTAATTAAATATCAAATGTAAAAGCACAGCTTTCTCACATCAGTTTACAAACAGGATATGCAATCAAATGTTCAGTGACCATTGGGCTCTGAGAGCTGCACAATCCCGGTGTGGGACAAGAACCTACAACCTTCTGGTCCAGAGGCAGATGTGCTACCAACTGAGCCACACTGACAGCCTGATGATGAGCAACCTCACCCCTAATACTACACTCAGATGCCCAACTCACGGAGCTGATGGTCCTGGGGGACTTCAACCTAAAGTGGGATCCGACCACCGAGCAAAAATTTAAGACCTTACTCCTAGATGCTAACCTGACCCAGGTCATCACTGAGGTCACTAGGCATAACCATAAAACCGGGAATCACTCTATCCTGGACTGGATACTTACCTCCAAACCCACCAACATACAATTGACTGGTGTGATGTCGGACTCGCTAAGCAATCATTGACCCACCGTCTGCATATGGAAAAAACGGCCTCCCAGGACCCTGCCCAAGCTCATAGTGGCCAGGGATTTCTCTGGATTCTTACCAGAGGTGTTCCAGAGGTCCCTAAGAAACATAGACTGGTCCCCAGTAAGATACCTAGGGAGCATGGACGATGCAGCACAGTTTTTCCAGCGCATGTTCTCTGCCGTGGCTAACATCCATGCCCCAATTAGGACCTGACGAGCCAAGGGCCAGTGCCACAAGTGGATATCACGTGAACTGAAGGCACTGATGATAGCTCGAGACAAAGCCTGGAAAGAGCAAGGAGATCCGCCATCCCTGCTGACTACTTCTGCTTACAGATCCCTGGAATCAGTGCCAAAGAAGTTCCAAGAATGCCAAAAGAGACTACTTAAAGTCCCTGTAGAGGCAAACACTAACTGACCCTAAGTCCTTCTGGACAAGCATCAACTCCCTGATAAAAGACAATAACTGCCCCAGCAGGGTAACATAACATTCAATGGCACTCCTCTCAGTGATGGAAAGGAGGTCGCTACAGCCTTCAATCACTTCTTTACCGACCTGGGGGCCCTCAGATCCAACCCCATTCGCAGCTCTCAGAGCCCAACGGTCACTGAAACTAAGGATCCTACGATCACTAACTTCCATCTATGGTTAGTGCGTACCAAAGACGTGCTGACCCTCCTTCAATCCTTAAAACCCAGTGGAACTCCGGGACCTGACGGCCTGGACCCTAGGCTGCTCAGGGCTGCTGCCCCAGCCATCGCACAGCCTGTCACATAATTAATAAACAGATCCCTAAAGGAAGGCACAGTCCCTCTAACATGGAAGAGGGCACATGTAGTCCCAATCCACAAGGGCAGAGCCAGGGAACCCATAGGAAACTATAGGCCCATCTCCATCCTTTGCCACTTGGCTAAGATTCAGGAGTGGCTAGTTTACAGCTAACTCAGAGACTACGTGGAAGCCAACAGGTTACTGGCACCCACACAACATGTCTTTAGACCAAAGCATGGGACCGATACTGCCCTCATCAAATTCACCTCTAATGTCCTGACAGCCTAGGACAAGGGGACCCCAACTGGGGTGGTGTTCGTGGACCTCTCAAAGGCCTCGGCCTGGTGGATCACCACTTGCTAACTAAGCTTAGTCAACTGGGACTGGATCAACACTCCCTCAGTTGGTTTTGTAATGACCTAATGGACCGCACTCAACAGGTCAAGTGGAAAGGGGTCACATCACAACCCCTACCCCTAACCGAAGGAGTCCCTCAGGGCTCAATCCTAGGACTGCTTATGTTCTCTCTATTCACAAATGACCTCCATGGGCATTGAGGGGGAAGTTCCTTTGTACAGTACGCGGACGATGCAGTACTGTACCAGAACGGGGGATCACCCCCCCCCCGATCTAGGACCTCTGCTCCAAAATGACTTCACCAAGGCCAAAACCTGGCTAATTGAGAACCGCCTTGTCCTCAACCCCACAAAGACCAAGGCCATGCTGTTCGGGCCAAAATCCCTGGGCCTCTCCAGGGACCATCTCCTGCCACTCACTACCTTGGCCGGCTCCAATATAGAGATGGTACAATCAGTCAAATACCTTGGTCTCATGCTAGACCAGGGCCTCACCCTTAAGCCCCAAGTGGATGCTGTAACAAAAAACATCTATCAAATACTGGGCCTTCTCTATCGCCTAAGCCACAATATGATCCCAGAGACTAGACTGGCTATCTCACAATCCATTCTTCTCCCGACCTTAACCTGTGCCGCCCCCATCGTACTCGGCACCACCAAAACACAGCAGACTCATTACCCTATATCACAAAATAGCTCGCTTTGCTACTAAATCTTACCCGAGGACCCACCACTGCGATGCCCTCACCGCCCTCAATTGGCCATCCCTGGACAATAGGCTCCAGTACCCCCTACTAAACTGGACCTATAAGCTCCTGGGTGCCCATCCTCCGGCAGGCCTGAATGGACTACTTGCCCCAAAGCTGCTCAGATGGCCGCTTCGCTCCTCGAACAAAAAACTCCTGGAGACTCCCCAGACCTGCACGGCAGCAGGGAGAAAATCCTTTACTCACCTAGCTCCGGAGTCATGGAACAATCTCCCCAGCCATCTTCAGAAGGCTCCGACACTAGCCCTCTTTCAAAGGGGGCTGTGTGCTCACCTTAACAAACCAAGTCCCTGCCTCTGCCCCAGTAGCTAAGACAATCATACCTAATGTCAACCCATACCCACTAGACACTCCTCCCCTACAAGGATAACGACTAATGTCTGCTTGTGCTGGCTTACTACCCCATACGAGCCTCCCATAGATATTAAAAGCACTTATCACCTCAGTCTACCTGTCACTGCTGTACTCCATACTATAAAGTATCTGTTGCCCGTTTCTACAGAAACTGTATGGTGTATTCATAACTCTGTATTAATTGTACTGAACGCATCAGCGGACCTTACTTGAACTGATCTGTATTGCTGTATCTTGTATCCTATGCACTGCACTGTACTATGACTGTTAACAAATAATACCATGCATCTCCTGCCCTCTTTACACAAAAACTGGAAAATTGTATGCTGTCTTAGTTACCCTGTATGATCTGTATGACATTGTGATACCTGTCTGTATGTTCAAACCTAATGTAACAATCCCCGGGTTGCCCCTGAAAAAGGGACCTTCAGGTCCCAGCGGGCCTACCCGGTTAACAAAATTTAATAAATAAATAAAAGAAATTAAATATACATTAGAAACATAGAAACATAGACTTTGATGGCAGATAAGGACCACTTGGCCCACCTAGTCTGCCCTTTTCCCTACCTACAGGATAAGCCGCAGATCCTAGTTTACCAACAGCCTATTTCTTCCTACCCCCCACAAGAATTGCCTTATGTCTGTCCCATATATTCTTGAATTCTCCCACAGTTATAGACCCCACAACCTTTTCAGGAAGGCTGTTCCATGCATCCACTACCCTCACTGTGAAAAAGTACTTCCTCACATTGCCCCTGAACTGTCCCCCCCATCTTTAAATTGTGTCCCCTTGTTCTTGCATGTCTCTTTTTCTGAAAGATGCTACCCTCTTGGACTTTGTTGATTCCACTGAGGTACTTAAACGTTTCTATCATGTCCCTCTCCCTCCTTTCCTCAAGGGTATACATATTAAGCTCTTTTCGTCTCTCCTCGATGGCTTCTCTTGCAGACCCTGCACCATTCTAGTTGCCCTCCTCCGACTGCCTCTATCCTGTCTATGTTCTTGCAGAGATGGGGTCTCCAGAACTGGATGCAGTACTCCAGATGGGGTCTCACCAACTGTCTGTACAGAGGGATAACAACTTCCTGTTTTCTGCTGGTGATGCCTCGCCCTATGCATCCCAGTATACCCCCAGCTCTCCCTACTGCCTTCTCACATTGCTTGCTAACCTGAAGGTCATCTGATATGATTACCCCCAGGTCCCTTTCCTTTTTTGTTGTTGTTACTACCCCCCCAATTGTGTAATCTTCCCCTGGGTTTTTGTTTCTCAGGTGCATTATTTTGCACTTCTTTGCACTGAATCCTAGCTGCCATACTTCCGACCAATCCTCCAACCTTGCCAAGTCCCTTCTTGCAGATCTTTGTGTCATCTGCAAAGAAGCATACTTTTCCTTCCAGTCCCTCTGCAATGTCACTTATAAAGACATTAAAAAGGACTGGACCCAGTACTGAACCCTGCGGTACTCCACTAGTAACCCTTCTTTCTTCAGAGTGGACTCCATTTACAATTACCTTCTTTGTCCTGTTGTCCAGCCAATGTTTTACCCAGGCTACCACCCTGTGACCCACTCCCAGGCTGGTTAATTTGACTATTAATCTTTTGTATGGGACTGTGTCAAATGCCTTGCTAAAGTCTAGGTAGGACATGTCCATAGCCCCTCCCATGTCTACTACTTTGGTCACCCAGTCAAAGAAATCAATTTGATTCATCTGACATGACCTTCCCGCTGTGAACCCATGCTGCCTTGGGTCCTGTGCCCCACTGGCCTCTAGGTACTCAACAATCTTTTCCTTCAGAAGTGATTCCATCACTTTCCCTACCACAGAGGTCAAACTGACAGGTCTGTAGTTTCCTGCCTCTGTCTTGGCCCCACTTTTGTGAGAGGGAATCACATCCGCCTTCCTCCAGTCCTCGGGTACCACACCATCCTCCATGATTTGTTAAAAGGATAGTCAGTGGTTTCACTAGTTCTCCCTTAATTCTTTTAGAATTCTGGGGTGAATTCCATCAGGCCCCATTGCTTTGTCCACCTTCAGTTTTAGGAGCTCTTTCAGAACCCTTCTTCCCTCCCTGTACAGCTGCTCCAGCAATCCTGAGGATTCGCTTCCTGTCCCTCCAAGCCATGGCACCAGGCAGGCACCTACCTCCCTCTCCCCTTCCTCCCCCAGGTCTACCTTCCTAACAATGGAGTCCCCCACCAGGAGTTGTTTCCTTCCCCTGTGGGGTCCCATACCACCCTCCTGTGGGTCTCCTTTGTGGAGGTTCCCAGCATCCTCCTTGGTCTCCACTGTGGGTGCCTCCATAGAGGAACCACACTTTCCCAGAATGGCATAGGAATTGTGCAGAAGCACAACTGGAGGTATGTGCCTCTGTTCCACCACCCTCACCCTGCCTGAGCCCACTGTGGTCCAACCGCTCCTCTTTCTTGGCAACCTCTGAGGCAACGGCAGTGGCCCTGGTGGTCCCTGGATGGAAGAGGAGGTCCCACAAATCCTGGCCAACTCAGCCTGTAGATGAGCAACCTCCCCCCTCACCCAGAGAGGTGCTTGCAGATGGGACAACACTGCATCCTCCAGGAAGTCTCCTGGAAGACTGCTGCTCCACAGCCACTGCACTGCACCACTCCCATCATGTCTTATTTCTGGCCCATTCACTATTGTTTGGAATCCTTACTCTTTCCTCTGTTTTTTTTTTCCTTCTCTCTCTACTTACTTACTGCCTCTGTGCCCTTTAAGCTCCTGATTGACCTGTTCTGAGACAAGAACATCGTATATTTCTCAGTAGACCCCTTACTTGCTTAGAGGCAGACCTCCAGCAGCTAGAGGGGAGAACTACTCTTGCTCTTCTAGGATGGTGCGTCTTTGGTGGCTCTGTGATCACTCACTTCCTGCTCCCAAACAGGAAGTTCCTGTTGTCAGTCAAATCCTATGCCTATAAAAGTAGAACTAGCTTTGAGGGAGAGGGAAGGTGGGCAATATAGTTTTTTAGAAGACTGTAGAAAGTAGAAGAGTTCTACTTCTTTAGTCCCAGTAGAGAAGTCCAGTCACACAGCACTCCTTCCTTCTGGTGTCCTCTGCCAAGCCTCTCCTCCACAAGTACTGTATATAAGGAGATCTTTTTATAAACAACAGTCTGCAGCTTTAAAAACAGAACCAAAAACAAGCACAAGGGTTCCAGCATTACTAATATAATAAACACAAGCAAATGTTTTTAACTAAATTTAGTATCAAATGCAAGCAAAAAGCGCCCCTTTTGTTACACGCACACACACACACACACACACACACTGAAATATCTGCAGTAAATAAATCTTTCTTTCTCACTCTGCAGCTTACTCCAGATTTGCTCAGATAAAAAACTGTGAAGTTGTTTCTCCAAATATAGTACTTTACCTGCAAATTGTTTAAAATCCATCCAGCTATCCATGTAGAAATTGTTCCAGCTCTGAAATGTTCCAACTGTTAACTGATTCAAATATTGAGAGAGTACAAGAAGTCACATGAGGAATTGTCATATGCATCTCTTGATGCCCCAATGGATTTTGGGAGTTGCAGTTTTCCTTACTGTATGATTAGATGTTTAAAGTGAAAGAAACTTATTAAAAGTCTGATGCCTAACTTGTATAATTACGTGATTCTTCCTGGTAGATAAGAACCCATGTAATGTGTATGATGTTCTTTTCCACAATAAAAATGAGTTTAACAATAAAGGCCAGTTTTACAAGATGCACTAATTATTACAGAAAATTAAAGTGGGGAAGGGGGATCAATATAGAAAGGCTATACTGGGGAACCCACATTTGTAACCCTTTATTTACCAAGGATAGCCAAACTGAGGCATTTCATTTTTGGTGAGCTCTTACAGGAGCAGTAGGAAGCTTTTTTCAGCTCCTCTCCCTCTGTGTCCATGCTTTTGTTTGACTGTGATAGGCTGGCAGCTGTGCATTTATCTCTGCATAATGCACACTGAAGAAAAAGTATGAGTGCCAGAGTGCTCCATAATAGAACAATATAACTGTGCTAGTTTAGGACATTGGCCTCATATATAAAAGGTAGCACCAGCACTAAAGTGGTTTGCACCAGCACTACCCATGTTTGCGCTTGTGCTTGGGGTGGGGCCATATTCAAAGGCCTTGTAGGGCCCCCTAAACCCAGCAGTGCCCAGGCACTCAAATAACCTCTTGTGCAAAAGAAAGGGTCACCTATTGCATGTTAAGGCAATGGCATTTTCAGAGGTTTGCGGAAGTGCTAAACAGCCCCCAAAGTGGTGCTATATTGCCACCAGAAACCAGCTCTAAACGGGGCACAAATGTGCCCTCATGCCAACAGCATACAGCTGTACTGCAGCTGCCCACCTATAGTCATCTGTTCTCTTCACTGTCAATGCTCTCTTGTGGTCTAGTGTGTCCCCCCGATCACTCATTCCCATCAGTCTTAGTATTCCCTGGTGGTCTACTGTGTCTTCAGTCACCCATTCCCATCTCCATAAATGCTCCCTGGTGGCTAGTGGTACCCCATCATCTGTCTCGACACATGCACAGTATCAGTGGTGGCCCAGCAACCTCCCACCTGATCTGCTTGCTTACAAACCACTTCCCAACACATCCCACTAGGTTGGCTAGAGATCATCGCAGCCCGATACGGTGACCAGCAAAGCAATCCATTCACCTCCGCAGCCGGACACAATATGAGCTGTCAGTAAGTGTGATACAGTATGTACACCCACTGACAGCTTATATGGCAGCTGGCTAAGTAGGTGAGAGGTGAGTTAGACTCAGGAGATCATTGACGGTGACAAGGATGGGTGAGCAGGGGGGGGTGGGTACCACTAGTCGGGTTCCAGTACAGTGTCAATGGTGCTAAGGGGCTGCTGCACCCCATGAAAATGAACCCATAATGGGCATTCAAATGTCCCCTTAGCACCTTGCATGTTGGGGCTGAGCATTGCCCTCAGGGGTCTTGGCACCATCCTGTTTTGGGCAGCGCCATTCCTCATGGGCTATATACAACACAGATCCAAGCTGGCAGGATTACTGCACTTACCCCTGCAACAGTACAGTACAACCCAATATTCAGACAGATTGCACCATGCACCATGCACTAATCAACTAAATATTGCAGCTGCCAGGTTGGGCAAAAAAGTGCAGCAGAAGCATTTGCAAGGTGCTTGCAGGTCTATTTGAGTATGACAGCCATTGTGGTTTAAAAGGACACCTTTTTAAATAAAAACGTACTCATCCCTAAAGCTCCACTTCTTACCTTGTAATCTTCTCTCTTCATTCTTCACTCTGATACAGCACATTTGGCATTGTTTTCACTTTTTACATCAGGGATTTTTGGCATATTTTAAATCACACTCCATCCACCATCACCTGTCTGCCACCCACCCAGCTGCGACACTGAGAACACTGCTGAAATGATGCATACTAACTCATAATCTTCAGAGCAGGCAGGAAGGACCAGGAAATTCTTTTTTTAATCACATAGTCCCTGTCTTCGGGGCAGGCAGCGAAGACTGGGAAAACTGCTAGAGAATGGCTGAGAGTCACAGCAAAGGACAAACTCATTAAAGCTAATGATAAAATAAAAAGTCAAACCATGCAGACAGTCTCTCCTGGTCTTCATAGCAGGCAGAGAGGACCAGAAACTGTCAACAGAAAACATCCAAAAGTTGCAATGAGGGGAAAAGGTGTTTAAAAAAAGAAGGAAAAATAAATAAAACTATACAGATAGTGTGTCAATCCCTCCCAGTCCTGAGAGAAGGCAGTGGGGACCAGGTAACAGCAAGACACAAAATCACACTTCTTAGTAACAGATAGTGCAGGAACTATTTTATTTTTAAAATCAAACCTTTTTTGTATTTACTTTTTAAACATTTTTTTATTCTTTTCATTTTTTAAAACAAAACAACATATTACCCATTTTCTAAGTATAAGATTCTCCTGGTGGGTATTATGCTGAGACAGACACACTTCCAGGGGCAGGAAGACCCTCTGTCTGCAGCATTGGGCCTCATTACACCCTGGGCAGTTGGTTGTCTCAGCATAATGTCCACCCTGTCATGTCTTACCCTTTTGGTGATGGACCCTTTGGGAGTCCACTCCCTCTGAATAACTCTTTGGTGCAAACCATTGTGGACAGTAGCATGGGCCTGAGGGTATCAGGGGCTTCATTCTGCTGAATGGTATGTGTTGTTCAGTCTCCCCACAGCACTCTGTTCCTCCCTCCTGCCTATCGCCCAGCAACACACATGACAAGACTCCACGCCCCCGCACCATCTGCATATCAGCTATACAAAATACACAGTAGCGCTCATTACAGCAGCCCACTGAGTAGACCATCTCTACTCACCCATGTAATGGATTGTCCATGAAGTCTATTGGCACATAGTTGTTGTTTAATGGCCATTAATGTATTTGCCACCAATGTGGCATTTGTTAATGGCAGAAAATGCTCATTATGCCAGCCCGGTGGTGCTGAGAGTTAAGGCACTGGACACCACACCGCACGCAATGCTGGGGACCCTGGTTTGGAAATGGACCCAGGTCACTCAGGGACTGAAGGGGGAGGAAGGGCTGAGCATCCATAGACAGCTCTCCTTCATTGGTGAGGGGGGGACAGTGCGGCATGCTGTGGACTGACACCTGGCAGTGGCTGGGTGTTGGCACAGGCGTGTCACCGAGATATGGGGAGGGCACCTGTTCAGGGTGTCTACCTGCTTCTGTGGAGGTGGGGGCAGCTGCCTCATCCATTGTACAGCTCAGGTGCCAGGGAGAAAACAGGCGGAAAACATCTGGGAGCCGACGGGGTCCATGATGACCCAATGCATTCCGTGTCGGAGTACAAGTCCCTCCGAGGGAGGACCAGAGCAACCCCTCGGCTCCACGGAGAAGCCATAAAGCTTAAATGAAAAATAAATGTTTAAAAAGGAATGTTCATTCTAATAATTTAATGGCAATAAATGCTGCCATTAAAAATGGATATTGATAAGACTTACTAGAAATAGTAAAACAAATATTTATCTAGCCTTGTCATCGTTCATTTGTGTCAGTAAAGGAAAGTGTGGTCAACACACCTTGCAGACAGTGGACAGTGGGATGAAAGGCAGCATGGCTTCACAAATGGGAGGTCATGCCAGACGAACTTAATAGAACTCTTTTTTTTTATTTAGTACGCTTTTCTTGCCACCGGACACCCAGTTCCTCAGCCCAGTCATGGACCCCCCCCCACTTCTGCTCCCAAATTAGTCTGACCTCACTGATATCCCCTGGCTCCCCCCCCCCAGGACAGGGTTACAGCACCGACCTCTAAGGTGCCACAATGTTGGGACAGGTCAACGGTCCAACCTGGGAGTGATGGAAGCTGAGGGCAGGCTTTATTCAGGGCAGCCGGCAGCATTTTTTCCCTGGTGTATGGGAGCGGGGACTTGCAATGATGACCAGCATCCACTCCGCCCCACTGAACACTTTGGCATCAGCATACATGATACACCCAGCCTCCCTGTGCCAAACACACTACCCCTTCCCCCGCCAGAGAAGGAGAGCAGTCCTCAGACCCACAATCCTTCTCCCCTGGCTGGCTCTCTGACTTAATAGAATTTTTTTTTGATTGGGTGAAGAAGGTGATTGACCAGGGGATGCTGTGGATGTGGCCTATCTGAACTTCAGAAAGGCCTTCAACACTGTCCCTCATATAAGGCTGGTAAATAAACTAGAAAACTTAGGGGTGGGACAGAAAATAACTAGGTGGGTGGAAAACTGGTTGATGCCATAGGAAAAGGGAGTAATAAGCGGGGTGCCCTGAGCCATTCCTTTTCAATATGTGTGTATATATTGAGGCGCTATGTGATGATAAGTGGTTTGATATGTGTAATATCTCAACGAGTAGCAAGTGAGCTCGGGAAGGAGCCAGGAGTGATTTTCCGAGCTCACTTACCCTGAGTTGTGATGTAACACATATCAAGCTCCTTACCTTCACATATCCATTTTATACAATAGGGGCTTTTAAGTTTTCTTCAGTTAACTTGTAGAGTTTTTGTGATATCTGTGTTTTTCCCTGTTTCCGGTTTTCTTCCATAGCATTTGGCTGCTAGAGTAGCTGATGTAGGGACAGTAATGATATTTTTTACTGATGTATACACAGTATATTTATCTGGTTCATTTTCTGATTGTGTACACGTCAGCTTCCTGATATCAGTATGCTGTAAGAATACCACTATTTACTTAGCGGCATATCACTAAACCCCTATTGTATACGCCAGCAATAAGACATGATGAGGTGTGAGTTATGACCTGATAAGAGCACACCCAGGTGCATTATAAGGCATGAGGCGCTTGCTGGTGCCACACTCGGAGGCTCGGTAATGGAACATTTCAAACTCGTGCCATGCGGTAGGCGGAATTAACTGCGGTCCATAACGAGGAGTCTGCAGATTGAATAAATGGTTTGTGTTTACAGTCTGGAGCAGTGAGAGGGAGAACAGAAGCCTGGAGCCAATATGGAAAGAATGGGCAGTGAGTACAGATGGTTGTGCAGAATTGGGAACACTGGAAGTTATTATTCTGTCGTTGCCACCACTTTCCCGCTATAACTGTTTCATCGATGGCAGCTGAGGAGTTGTTTCAGGGTGGGGGAGCAAGGCGATGGGCACCACGTGCCACGGTGGGGGGTGGGAGTCCACTAGACCATCAGGGGAATTAGGTTTTTAATATTCTAATATAAGGGCACATAAGAGATAGGGAAGGGGTCTGATAGACCACCCAGGAATGATTTTGTTAATATTTTTATTTACAGGTACATCAGGGATGGGGGGCTGCTAGACTACTAGGGCTGTGATTAATATCACTAAAAGGGGATTGGGTAGGATGGCAGCACACGCTGAGGGAGGGCTCTGAGAGTGGCGCAAGTGGCCAAACTCTCCCAGAGGATGATGTTGTAAGTACCCTTAGACCAGCCTGACTGATCGAAGGGCACGTAGAAGTTTGTGCTCTGGGAAGCTTTAGAGAATACCTAATTAGGAGATATAGCAGCTTGCAGCTTCCACATGTCCCCTAGCATCTTGCCACAGCCCATTTTGTGCCACGAGGATGGTGCAAGCCCCGTTTGATGCTCACAACCTGCAGCTGATGCAGGCTGCATTTGAGAATCACTCCCAATGTATCTTTTGGTGCAAGGGGCACTTTGTGCCATTCCCTCTGGTGCAAGCCCCTTGCACCATTCCAAGAGCTTTGAGAATCAGGATCACCATTTACTGAAGTTGTAAACCAGGCATCAATGCAATTATTTTTTTATGGTACTCACATTTGCAGAAAATTTTACAAATTAGATTCTGTCTTCAGTTATTACTACTTCATTCAAAGGAAAATTTACCTCGTGATGTATTGAGTTTTCCAGCACATTATCGTACAGAAGTGTGAGCTCTATGATCCATGAAAGATAATTTTCTATTTCTCCTGAGGGAATTGGATCACAAATCGGACCAAGCTCAACACCAGCTGATCCCTTATACTTCCCCATCTGTCAGCAATGCCCCCATGCTCAGACATTTTATGGCGTATAACCAAGGACAGCATGGTGAAGTGACCCATTGAAATCCATGTGGCTTGGTTTAAAAAAAAAAAAACATTTTTTTTTAAGTGACAAAACTATACCTGCTAGATATGAAAGCAAATACTTAGCTACTAAAGGGGCCAATTTATTGCAGTACCTTTCAGATGTACCAGAGGTTGCTTTGTCATTTAAAACACAAAGATTTGAAACTGAGATACATAGTGTTCAATGGGGCAGGTCCCTGCACTCCTCCTGGTTGGACATCATAAAATGTCTGCCTGTTGGGGCAAAGCAGGAACTAGAAGGGATCAGCTACCCACTGAGCTACCTGATTTATGATCCCTTCCAAGCTCACCTGATTTACAATCCCTTCCCAACAGGCATAATAGAAAATTATTTTTCATAGATTAGGACCTGCACTGTTGTAATGGGTTATAATGGCCAAAAGCCCATACCTACAGCTTGAAAATTCACTTTAAGAGAGCCATTATCGAGGGAGTTTGGCAGTTTCTTAGCAGCAGCAATGTTTAATGATGCACAAAAGTTAGAGTAAAGGCCATCCCCTGCTCAGCACAACAAATTGGTCAGCTTGCAATGCTAGGCTACTCTCCTAATACTACGGTTCAGAGCTCAGAACGATGGTCCTATGAGCTCTGAATGACACTATTATGGGACTTGAATGATACTGTTATGGGATTTCTAGTGTTATATTACAGGATTTCTTCGACATAGCTTTTTCAGTTGTAGTATTTTACTTATCCGTATTTGACAAATAATACTGCATTATGTTATAGGGAACCTATCTGTATAGATAACCTCAATGGGCATTTATGCTTATTGGCTTACAAGTATAAAAAAATTAAAAGATAATATATTGTTTTCAGTAATAATAATAAGTAGAACAGCAATAACACACACAACCTTTGATTCAAATTTGGGGAGGGCTCTGAGAGTGGCGCAAGTGGCCAAACTCTCCCAGAGGATGATGATGTAAGTACCCTTAGACCAGCCTGACTGATCGAAGGGCACTTAGATGTTTGTGCTCTGGGACGGTTTAGAGAATACCTAATTAGGGGATATAGCAGATTGCAGCTTCCACGTGTCCCCTAGCATCTTGCCACAGCCCATTTTGTGCCACAAGAATACTTACCAACTGGTTGAGGACATTCAATCCTCACAAATTGTGACATTTTGCAGGAATTACTGCAGGGATGGTGTTAAATATGTAAATCAGCTAGATAGGCCTAAAAATGCATTTGAATTGAAAAAGGAAATCTATTTTCAAGCCGTGTTTAATCTTACTTTTTTGAAACAAGTTTAGAAGCATTTTTAAATCCTAAATATATCTTCAGTGGTTCAGGGAAAAATACTTTTCAGAAAGGAAGACAAGATTAATCTGCAAATAAATCAGAAAAACAACATTAAGAAAGAAATAAGCTGAAAGCAATCCAAAAAATGAATTTATTTTTTGTAAGGGGTGGCTCTCACTCAAATAGGACATAGTCTATTGGTTTCCCACCAGAGGGTAGCAGGAAATAGTCTCTTGGCTTCAGACATCACAGTTGCAGGCTTGAGGTGGACGACAGGGGTCATATCCTCTTATCTCATAGCCCAGACGTGGACAGAAGAACAAATCTTCTCACCATACAGGTGCAGGCTTAAACTAAAGTGCAGATCTTCTCACTTCATCTTTCCCACTACTGGAAGACATCAGGCAGGCTTTCCTTGGCTCTTCGGCTGTGCAAACCTCCAAGTAGGCCTCCATACTACTTTCAGGCATCAAGGGCAAGTTTCCTTACCTTTGGGAAACTCCCAGACAATTTCCTTGACTCTGACCACTTAAATTACATTTTCATTCTGTTGGCAACTGCTTTCAGTCATTTAAAGCAACACAGGACAATGTAGAGCACCTCCTGGGCTGGTAGCCCCACAAGCCCCCAGGCAGGTTTCATCCCTGCCTAGAAGATCACAGCAGGCTTCCCCTCTCTTGGGAACCTTTTGAACAACTGTCATGCCTCTAAGCAGCAAATCATCACTTTCATTCTGAAGCAATGCCTTGCAGGCAATGCAGGCCTGTGGGCTAGTGGCTGTGCAAACCCCCAGGCAGGTAGGCAGGTATTCTTCTCACTCTCTGGAGAAACACCATGGGGCCCCCTTCCTCAGGAGGGGACTCCAATGAACTGAACTCAACTCAGACTGTCCTCTGGGTTTCAGGAGATCATGGCAGCATCCCATTGGTCAAAATAGGCTGTCCATTTAAAAATTAATGTGCATTAGGCTCCTTCAATGCCCTATTTGCTAGCTGATTGGGCGCCAAAACATTGTCCTTGACTTTTCCCGTAAGTCCCTTTGCTGAGTCCTCCATAGCTTGTGGCTCTCTGATTGGCTGCAGTACAGGTCAAAGGTGGCCACTATGTCTTCTACAATTCAATTTGTAACACAGTCCCCACTTTAAGTCCACCTTGCAGGCAAATAATAAAGCAATATACCTCTCCTGGGTGTGGGTATATGGGAGGATTTACCACGGCTGGTGTGGTTCGGTCACGAGGTGCAGCCGAGGGACTTAATCACACCAGTAGTGGTAAATCCTCCATTATACCCACTCCCTGGAGGGGTATATTGCGATTATACAAAGGCCCTGTTTGTTTCTGTACAAAAAAATATATTTACAACATCTGTTTATCTTTCAAAGTTGCTGCTCGTTTATTTTTTACTGCGGACGCACTGGTTGGATTTTTTTGCGAGTTCTGTGCATGCGCCAGAGGATTGCTGATTGCCACCGCTGCCGTTACGTTTTTTTTCAGCTCATTTGCTGTTGAGAGAATGAACTGGATTTTATTTTCTCTTTTTCTTTCAGGGGCGTCGCTTTTTTGGAATGGTACAGCACTTTTTGCAAAGTTTTAAGGGTAGTGACGGAGTATGGGATGTCGGGTTAATGACTAGGTAATCTCGCCGTACGTCCATGTGCTTGGCAGTAGTGTCTTTGTGAGGAACGGAGGGATTTGCCAGGGAGTTCCTGATGCGGCTGAGTGGTGGCTGGCACCTTTTCCAGTGGGTACTCTGGAGGATTTACAATGCTGAAAAGGTGCCAGCCAGCCAATCAAAATGCAGGATTCTGTCTGTTTTTTTTTGTGCCCATTGTATAATAACATTTTAACAATTGATTTCCCTAGTGATCGCGAGCTACCCCTCTGTTCTGTTGTTCAGCGGCAAGTGGATTCTAAAAGGGGTTTCCCTATCCTGTCACCGGTGCCGAAGTGCTACCCCTCTCCCCAGGCAGCCAGCAGTAGTCCCCTTCATTTAGCGGCCTTGGCTGCTCTTAAAGTAACATGTGCCCCTTTTATAACATAGCGTTAATGGTCACTCATATCCTATGATATCAGCAAATTAAATTGAGTGAGTGCTTGAGGAAATAGCGACCACTAGAAAATAGCGGGTGCAACTAAATAGTGAGTGAGAAATATGGAGTCACAAAATAGGAAGATGAAGCGAGATACAGCGGGTTATAGTGCTATAATCAACGGTCTCCAGTTTTTGCCATAGACAAAACCGTGTGTTAAATGCCGTAACACCTGAGTAGGTGTTACAGCATTCATGCGCTCCCTTTCTACACCAACGCTGCGAGTAAGTAAATAGAGTTGGAGTTTCCATTCGTCTCAGCCAAGACAGTATTGACGAGAAAATATTTTTATTATCTGCATTACTCTCCATCCCAAACACACTCTTTGTGCTTCTAGGCTCACTGGTAAACTGAGGTAATGCAGAGAAGTAGTGTTTTTCTGCCAGTACTTTTTATGAAACAAGGACAGTTGAAGCTCAAGCCTGTTTATTTAAAAACGGAGCCCTTCAATTATATAAATAGCTGAGGGGAGAAGTAGTCAAACTCGAGACTTACTCTACTCGTTGTTGGAGGACTTGAAACCGGCCCCTCGGGGTTTATGTGCCATCCAACAACTCGGGTGTGTGTTAAATTCTCGTAACACACTTCTCCCCATACTTTATCCTAGATTTATTCAACAAGCCCATTCCGACCTGGCCACCTGGTCACCTGGCATGGTGGTTACAGTCACCACCTCTGAAGCTGACGGACTTGGGTTCGGGACTGGATATTTTTTTCTGGGGGGTGTCTTTACTTGTTTAATTTTTATTTTCCCCCATTCACCCAACTTTGTTTCCCCTGCACACAGATTGCCCCCCCAATGGTTTCCCCTGCAGACTGGCATCCCACTGTGGTGTAGCCCCCACCTGAGTTCCCCATTGTCCCCATTATCAGCCCCCCCCTTGGAGTTGATTATATTATATAATGGGGGTGCGGGGGATCATCCCCCCACAAAAGGGGGTGCTTGGGGCATAGCCCCCCACATAAAAAGTAATTTCAGATCGCCCCCCCCATAGAGAGAGTACGGAGCCTCGCTGTTTTTACTCCTTTGTGTAGTGCTGATAGCTGATTGGTTTTTGGTGATTTGCACTCACTGTATTTGTGGTCACCATTTTATTTTCACTTTTATGACATAGAATTATCTGCATCCTCATACAAGTTCTGGGATCCTTGGGGTCCAGAGCACACAGAGGGAACCACTGGCCAAAACTGCTGCAGCGGCTTTCACTTTTAGCACATAGTGCTAATATACAGCCGAGTGGGCAGCTGCTAGCTCACACACTCGAGCGGGCTTCCTAAATTGAATGCTAGCACAGGCAAGGCACTGTTCACACCCGCCAGCTGACGGCTTTAATTTTTCCCTCACTCCTCTGGTCCTCACAGAATCTGTCAATACAATGGGGCCAACAGGAGCACAAAGGAGGCATAAACGGAACCAGGAACTGGTGGGGCTAGCAGGAGGAAGGACATGCAGGTGGACAGGCAAAACAGCACTAGGGGGAGAAAAGGTAGGGTAAGCCCCACCAATGGGTGGGTTACATTATAAAAAAACAAAAAAAAAACTTTTCAAATGTTCAGATGTCTAAGAACATTTTATTTCTGTGCATGTTTTACTCTGGGACACCATGGTAATTGAGCTGATGCTCAATGCATTTGTCTTCTTGTATTTAAAGAGCTAGTGCACTGCGTGACATTCATTCATAAATTTTTATTCAAAAATTGTGAAAAGGATAGTTGTAACAATACTCCATAGAGCAAAGCTCATTTCAAAGGAAGTCCTCAGTTTATACACTCATATCTCAACAGATCATTTATACAAAACAGTTAATAAATATGTACAGACAGTAATCAGACATTTTCTTAAAAAAGGAAGAACCAACAATCCAATAAATATAGAGCAAAAAGTGACTGTGCAGTAGTTCAAATTGTTAGCAAGTTACTATGATGCCGAAAGTGACTGTGCACGAGTTCAAGTTGTTAACAAGTTACTATGATGCAGAAAGTGACTGTGCATGAGTTCAAGTTGTTAACAAGTTACTATAATGCAGAAAGTGACTGTGCTCTAGTTCAAGTTGTTGATAAGTTACTATGATGCAGAAGGTGACTGTGCACAAGTTCAAGTTGTTAAGTTAATATGGTGCAGAAAGTGACTGTGCATGAGCTCAAGTTGTTAACAAGTTACTATAATGCAGAAAGTGACTGTGTACAAGTTCAGGTTAACAAGTTACTATGATGCAGAAAGTGACTGTGCACAAGTTCATGTTGTTAACAAGTTACTATAATGCAGAAAGTGACTGTGCACGAGTTCAAGTTGTTAAATTACTATGATGCAGAAAGTGATTGTGCACGAGTTCAAGTTGTTAACAAGTTACTATAATGCAGAAAGTGACTGTGCTCTAGTTCAAGTTGTTGATAAGTTAATATGATGCAGAAAGTGACTGTGCACAAGTTCAAGTTAACAAGGGATTGCAGCAGGTCTGTGGTTTCAAGGCTTTATCAAAAAAACAACTTCTGACTGAGCTCAGTTGTATGACCTGATTAATTGGTCTAAGGTAACTTGGCATATTATTCCAGAGAGAAATTCCACACGCCAAAAAGGAATTGTTGCCCACTCTTACATTAAGGTGAGATACTTCAAGTTCCAGACCTTGTGCTGATCTTACGTTTTCCCTAGACTTCCTCACTGAAAACCCATCTAAAATATATGGGGGCATCTTACCCTGAGATACTTACTGCATATAGGTTATGATATGACAGTCTCTTCTATTTGTTAACCCTATCCACCCCAAGGACCTATACATATGACAGTGATGGCTTAGCCTTGGGGCATCCAAAATAAATCAAGCCAACTTATTATACATTATATCCAACTGATGGAGACACAATTTCAAGCACCTGCACATAAGAAATCCCCATAATCTAATATGGGTAATAACATAACTTCTACAACTCTAAGTCACACAGCCTGAGACATGAACTATTTAGCCCTATAAAGCATTCCTAATTGCCTACCCAATTTAAGTGATAAGTTTCCCATGTGTGGGACCCAGCTATGCTTATTGTCCAATACATCCCTAGGTATGTATATTGTTCTACCTGTTTAATTTGGATATCCTGAATCAACTGAATGTTTAAGCTGCTTCCAGCACACCCTGATTGAGAAAAAAACACTGACTGAGTCTTTTTAAAGTTTAAACAATGTCTATGTGTCCCAAAAAATTATTTCTAGGTGTAGAAAGGCATCTTATAAGTTTTTTTGAATATCTGATAGATATATCAACAATTTGGTTTGACTATTATCCAGACATATTGCTGCTTTTCTAGTATTCAATTTAAACAGAGCTTCATTACCTCCTACACTTCCAGCTTCATAAATTTAAATCTTAGATGGATATCTAGCTCTGATGGTACATGATTAACTTGTCCCTTAAGGTCAGAATTGTGATCAGATAGGGTTAGCTTTGTGTCAATTTCAGAAATAAATATATTAAATGCATTGACCATGTGGTTATTTAATGGGACCAAATGTCCATCGATCTCTATTCTTTTCACTTGTTCACTATTTTCCTCCAGAATAGCCTGGAATTTTGAGAAATGTTATTGTCAAAATCTGATCTACAGTATAATAAGCTTGTTTGGTTTGTCTAACGTGACATGTATTTATTTCTGGCTTGTCTGTAGTAAATCCAGTCCTCATAAGTTCCAGTTAATTTAGCTATATGCCATTTTTTACCCCTATCTTTTTTAAATTTATGATGTGTGGCATTGTACCACCTTTGATTGTTAGATTTCACCTTTCTTTTATGCCCTGGGGCATGTAAATTACATATCCTTGAGAATTCATCTTGAAAATATTGCCATGCACCAGAAACATTAGGTATTAATTCAGGTGTATCCCAGTCTATATTCTCTAAGTCGAACATAAAATTAATATAATTAAAATATTTATAAGTCCTCTTGGTAACTGTTTGAGCTTGCTTTTGAATCTTTAGGCCCTTTATTAACACAGATATAACTTGGTGATCTGAGAAGGCGTCATGTAAGACGCCACTCTGAGAATACACTAGAGGACAGTTGGTGAAAATTAAAAGTCCAGTAATGTAGAGTTCTGAGTGTTTTTCAAGGTTATCCTAGTAGGGCCCTTCACTAATTGAGTAAGCTGCAAGCAATACTGAAAATCAGTTGAGCTATTGGTAGGATCAACCTGGATCCAATTTACATTAAAATCAACTAAAAATAATAATTCATGCATGGTTTTATATTTTACCATGAAATCTTGTAGGCTATAGAAAATACTGCTTTCCACTTTCGGAAGTTTATACAACCCTGTAATTAGCATCAGTTTAATAAAAGGGATCTTTAATTCAATCATTATAACCTCTACTCTCTGTTCTATTGAATCACTTTTAATTTCCAGTACTTCCAATTCTTTATTAACATACATCAGAATACCCCCTTCCCTTTTGTTCCTGTTCTTTCTAAAATGTTGGTACCCTTCTACAGAGATAGAATTGTCTGCCATTTTTTATGCAATCATGTTTCTGTAATAACTGTAGCTTCTGACCTACAATGGCCTATCCGGTCCTTAATTGTTCCCAGTTTATTCCCTATGCTTTGTGCATTAAATTGTACAACACTAAACTCTGAACCTCTTAAAACCTCTGCATTTATAGAATAACAGGGCCTTGGGTTTGGGTGGACATCTCCTCATGTCATTAGAAGTAACAACAAGGCATATTTAGAAAGATCACTATTACAGCTTTGGCCATGTCTATTGCAAAACTTCCTTGAAAAAAGATACAAAACTTTTGTCAGATATGGTGTGATAGAAAATAAGGGTTTATTCACCCTCAATGAGTTCCTATACACACACATACCAATTTTATAAAGTCTGTGTGCAAAGAGCATGTTAGTAGCTTGGGACTAACCTCACCAAATCTGGCAAAAATAAACTGATATCCCAGGACATAGTACCTCCTAATGGCTTAAACTCCATTCCAGCAAAGTTTACAGAAGGAGTAATTCTACATGTATCCCCTACTTGGAGGAGGCACAGGAAGAACAGGAACAGCTAGGGGTAATACATTTTACAGATAAGAGGTACCAGTAACAGATACTATGGGTAAGGATCAAATGGCCTACAAATCTTATACAAAGCTAGCAGGAAAAAAACAGAATAGGTAAGCAGGCACTCAGTATATATCTCTGAGCAGTAATATCAACAATTTAGATTCTCTAAATCCCATACAATAATATAAAAGTCCAATCTAATATAAATACCCTAAAATCTTAACTGACTCACATGTAATTGATTCTACCTATACAAATAAGGGCCTAAATTTAAGTATAACATTTTTACTGAGTGGCGCAGACATTCATGCTCGCACCTTACTCGGGCATGATCCTTTAATACACCTCAGTTCCTCCCCTTCTTGTCCCAGCCATAATCAGCTTGCTGCTGAGCTCCCTCAGCAGCCGTTGTAACGGCAGCTGGCATTTAGACATGGGGGAGAGCTTATGACCCAAATAACACCCAGTTCATGAATGAGTATCAGTTTTAATGCCCAGAATACACAAGTTAAGCTGCAATATACTTGCAGAGTCATAGCAGAATGCTGAAATGAGACGGCGTTCCCTCTCCCAACAGTAGCTCCAATCAATGCAGTGGAGGGCAGTGAAAGTTCAAATGTGACAGGGTGCAAATACAAATAAAGCAGAGCAGGAGAAATAGCAAACCGGCAGCTGAACGATCTAAACACTTGCATTAATATTAATTTCAAAATCACACATGCCCCCACAATGCAAAGCATCATGGGCTGCATATGCAAATCACCACAGAATGTTATGCTGGTCCAACTTTAAGCAGAATTGCATGGTGCCGAAAGGCCTCTCACACAGTTTGCAAAGGGTGCTAACAGAAGACATAGACACGTGTTTCGTCCTACCAGGACTCATCAGAATGCCTCGTCTGTTTGACACCCCAGTGAAATGGACCAGCTACCCTAAGGCAGTGTGCCTGGGATATATTATGGCGTTTCGTCCTCACCAGGACCTCATCACCAGGACATGATGAGTCCTGGTAGGACTAAACACTTGTCTATGTCTTCTGTTAGCACCCTTGCAAACTGTGTGAGAGGCCTTCGCACCATGCACTTGCTTAAAGTTGACCAGCATAACATTCTGTGGTGATTTGCATATGCAGCCCATGATGCTTTGCATTGTGGGGGCATGTGTGATTTTGTATTTTCTTGAAACTTGGCTTCCCAGCCAAATGCCCTTTGGGAACCTTCCTTGCCTCAGTGTTTATGCACAGAGGTTCTTTGTCTTTAAATAGTTTTTTATTTTAATGGGTTCACCACAATATATCCCAGGCACACTGCCTTAGGGTAGCTGGTCCATTTCACTGGGTGTCAAACAGATGAGGCATCCTGATGAGTCCTGGTAGGACCCTTTGCAAACTGTAGAGAGGCTTCGCACCATGCAATTCTGCTTAAAGTTGGACCAGCATAACATTCTGTGGTGATCGGTATGCAGCCCATGATGCTTTGCATTGTGGGGCATGTGATTTTGTATTTTCTTGAAACTTGGCTTCCCAGCCAAATGCCCTTTGGGGTAACCCTTGCCTCAGTGTTTATGCACAGAGGTTCTTTGTCTTTTAAATAGTTTTTTATTTTAATGGGTTCACCACAATATATCCCAGGCACACTGCCTTAGGGGTAGCTGGTCCATTTCACTGGGGTGTCAAACAGATGAGGCATCCTGATGAGTCCTGGTAGGACCCTTTGCAAACTGTGTGAGAGGCCTTTCGGCACCATGCAATTCTGCTTAAAGTTGGACCAGCATAACATTCTGTGGTGATTTGCATATGCAGCCCATGATGCTTTGCATTGTGGGGGCATGTGTGATTTTGTATTTTCTTGAAACTTGGCTTCCCAGCCAAATGCCCTTTGGGGTAACCCTTGCCTCAGTGTTTATGCACAGAGGTTCTTTGTCTTTTAATTTCAAAAGTTGTGAACTATGGTTTCTTATATCTGAAATGTTTATTTCTTTTCCATTTTGCTAATTAGGTTTTCCACTTAACAATACTTGGTGTTATGTGTGGCACAGCACACTACCTGAAGACTGACATAACTAGTTCTAGTCTTCCTCGTACATCATCAGTATGTGACCTCACTGCCTGTGACTTCACAACTGACCAAGAAGAGTCAGTCACCTGCTGTCAGATTTGGTCACTTGGGATGTCGCAATCAGTGAAGTCACCATACTGATGAGGTATGAACAGGAAGAGAACTAGACATGTCAGTCTCCGCTTACAGTACAGCTCCTTTACATGACGCCTACTACTATCAGGTAGAAAACATTCTAATAAGCAAATGTAAAACCACAAATACTGCAGAAATAAAAGGCAACAACTGACAACTTTAAAAAATTAATTGCATTTTTGCTCATTACTGTTGGTGCTACTCTCTGTTTGAATGAACTTATTTTGGTTGATTGACTGATCAGACAATTGATTTACTCCCACTCATAATGGGCAGACTGGATGGGCCAGAGGGTCTCTTTCTGCCATTGGCTCCTATGCTTCTCTATTTCTATAAAGTGCTGTATCAGGAATGGAGTATACCCTAAATAAAAATAAAAATTAAAATTAATTAAAATGAAAATGCTGCAGTATTGTTGCCGCTGCATCACAGCATCAGCAGTTATACATTTTCTCTGATAAATGTGTTTATCACTCTATGAAACCTGCAGATAAACATTATTCTAGAGGTTAGATATGTCACAATCATGCCCTGTGACCTTTGCACAGAACAGAACCAATCAACTGTCACAGTTCTGATGACATCATAATAGGCCTGTACTGCACTGAAGCCAACAGTTCAAATCACAGAAAACAGTAAAATCCTCTCACAAACAGCTAATTTAAAAAGTTATAACTGATAAAATTATGTTGTATATTTGTTTATAAAATGGATAGGGAAAATACTACATCCTGATTTGCCAGGACCTGTGCATTGAGCGTAGCACCCCTTGTGGTCGACACCCCGACGGCGAAACACAGAAAAAGACCATTACGGCCACATTTTCGGTAATGGTCCTTTTTCTGTGTTTCGCCTTTTCCCCAACTGTCACAGTGCTGATAATGTTATAATAGGCCTGTGCTGCACTGAAGCCAGCAGTTCAGATCACAGAAAAAGAGTAAAATCTTTATACAAACAGCCAATTTTAAAAGTTGTGACTCTTAAATTAATGTTATATACATGTTTACAAAATGGGTACGGAAAATACTGCATCCTGATTGGCTAGGACCTGTGCATTGTGAGAGCACAATGCCTAGGTAAAAAATAGTGCTAGCAATCAGCACACAGCACAATAATAATATAAATGCCTTTTTTAAATACCTAATATCCATTACAAACATGGCTACTACCTTTACTCATTAAAATCACATAGGCCCTAAAAATTAAACTCACTCAAAATTAAAATGACAAACAAATCAATAAAATGTTCTTTTCCTTTATATTATGTTCATTAAACACGTACACAAGTTACAATGAAGTTAAAGTACTACTCACAGTTTTATTCTCTGGAGCTACTTTTCTGACAATGGACACCCCCAAACCTTACCTGAGTATCAAGGAAATCTTTCCTGCTTGCTCTCACTCAACTACAATTGAATCCTTGGCTTTACTGAGGCCTTCTTTTGTTTGTGGTTGAGTGGGAAGAGGTGAGCATTCAGCCAGTAGAATTCTGTAGACATTTAATTTTCACATTCCAGGATAAAAAAACATTCCAACTATTGAATGTGTAGACAGATGCTTGACAGTTGTGAAGGGACTGCTTTTTACTAGTTACATTTATCAAAAGAAAATAATGTTTTTAATCAAACAAGTTTAGCATTTTTTTTTGGTTTTTAAATATTTTCAGTTTACAAGTTTTATAAGTGCAATAAGACACTGAGGTGAGCATTGTGCTGGAATAATGCACTTCCAAGGGCCGAAGACACTCCCCATGCAGCTTCTTGCCTCAATTCTCCCCGGGCGAGCATTGTGCCAGCACAGTGCACATCCTGTTAAACATAGAAACATAGAATTTGATGGCAGATAAGGACCGCTTAGCCCACCCAGTCTGCCCATTTCCCTACCTAATGGATAAGCTGCAGATCCTAGTTAACCAGCAGCCTACTTCTTTCTACCCCCACCCCCTAGAATTGCCTTATGACTGTACCATGCATGCTTGAATTCAACCACTGTTTTTGACTCCACAACCTCCTCTGGAAGGCCATTCCATGCATCCACAACCCTCTCTGTGAAAAAATACTTCCTTACATTACCTCTGAGCTGCCCCCCTCTATCTTCAAATTGTGCCTCCTTGTTCTTGCACACCTCTTTTTTTGAAAGATGCTAGCCTCTTGGACTTTGTTGATTCCCTTGAGGTACTTGAAAGTTTCTATCATGTCCCCCCTCTCCCTCCTTTCCTCACGGCTATACATATTAAGTTCCTTTAGTTTCTCTTCATATGTCTTCCGGTGCAGACCCTGCACCATTTTAGTTGCCCTCCTATGGACAGCTTCCATCCTGTCTATGTCCTTGCGGAGATTGGGTCTGCAGAACTGCACACAGTACTCCAGATGGGGTCTCACCAGCTGTCTGTACAGAGGGATAACAACTTCCTGTTTTCTACTGGTGATGCCTCTCCCTATGCATCCCAGTATCCCCCCATCCCTCCTTACTGCCCTCTCACATTGCTTGCCCACCTTTAAATCATCTGATATGACTACCCCAGGTCCCTTTCCATTTTTGTTGTTGTTAGCATCTCACCCCCCATTGTGTACTCTTCCCCTGCGTTTTTGTTTCCCAGGTGCATTACCTTGCACTTCTTAGCATTGAATCTAAGCTGCCATACATTTGACCATTCCTCTAACCTTTCCAAGTCCCTGCTCATCCTTTCCACCCCACCTTGTGCATCAACTCTGTTGCAGATCTTTGTGTCATCTGCAAAGAGACATGCTTTTTCTTCCATTCCCTCTGCAATGTCACTTATAAAGACATTGAAGAGGACCGGTCCTAATACTGAACCCTGCGGTACCCCACTAGTAACCCCCTTTCTTCAGAGTGGACTCCATTTACTATTACCCTCTGTGTCCTATTCTCCAGCCAGTTCTTTACCCAGGTTATCATCTTGGACCCACTCCCAGGCTGGCTAACTTGTATATTAATCTTTTGTGTGGGACTGTGTCAAATGCCTTGCTAAAGTCTAGGTAGGCCATGTCCACAGCCCCTCCCTGATCTACTACTTTGGTTACCCAGTCAAAGAAATTTATTAGATTAGTCTGGCATGACCTTCCCACTGTGAATCCATGCTGCCTTGGGTCCTGTGCCCCTCTGGCCTCTAGGTACTCAACAATTCTTTCCTTCAGAAGTGATTCCATAATTTTCCCTATCACTGAGGTTAAACTAACAGGTCTGTAGTTTCCTGCTTCTGCCCTGCTTCCACTTTGTGAAGTGGAACCACATCTGCCCTCCTCCAGTCCTCAGGTACCACCCCATCCTCCCATGATTTGTTAAAGAGGGTAGCCAGTGGTGTCACTAGTGCTACCCTTAGTTCTTTTAGAATTCTGGGATGAATCCCATCAGGCCCCATTGCTTTGTCCACTTTCAGTTTTAAGAGTTCTTTCAGAACCCTTTCTTCTGTAAATGGGCTGGTATCAACTTCTGTATCAGTGTTTCTATTGTTTGTTTTAGGTACCTCCCCCTCTTCATTTGTATATACTGAGCAAAAATATTTCTTTAGTATCTCTGCCTTTTCACCGTCACCCTCTGCCCACCCCCCTCCCCTTTATTAAGCCTCACTATCCCTCCCTTGGTCTTCCTTCACTCCCTGATGTACCTCAAAAAGGTTTTATTGCCCTTCTTAACTGAGTTGGCTATCTTTTCCTCGGTTTGGGCCTTTGCTGTTCTGACTGCCTTACCAGCTTCCTTTTGCTTTAACTGATACAATTCTCTGTCCTGCTCCTTCTGTGATTCCTTGTACTTTCTGAATGCTTTCTTTTTCTCTTGAACCTTCACTGCCACCTCCTTAGAGAATCATAGTGGTTTCTTACATCGTTTTGTTTTATTTGCTTCACACAAAGGCTTGTTACCTCTGTGATGGCAGTTTTTATTATTCCCCATTGTTCTTCCACCCCTCCTTCCTGCCCATTTGCTAGTGCATTCCTTAGGCTCTCACCTATTTTGGCAAAGTCAGCCTCCTGAAGTCCAGTACTTTTGCCTTTGTATGGCTTGACTCTATTGCTGTGTTTATTGTGAACATACTGTTGATGGTTGCTAGTTCCCAGATGGCTACCCACTTACATCTGTGATCCCTCTCCATCTCCATTTGAGAGAACAAGGTCTAAGATTGCTCCCTCTCGAGTGGGTTCCAATACTAGTTGTCTAAGGCATACCCCTGTAGGGCATCTAGAATAACCCCACTCTTAGAAGTGGCTGCTGCAACTGCACTCCAGTTAACATCTGGCATATTCAGATCACCCATCAGCAATATCTCCCCTTTTTCTGCCATTCTAAGTATACTTTCTATCATTTCCTTGCCTATTTCCTCCCCGAGAGGGGGGTCTGTATACAACCCCTGTGCGGATTGTGGTGCCATTGCCTGTCTCCAAATTGATCCACAGTGCTTCTTCTCCTCCCCCCTGTTTACCCTTTGTTCTGTTGTTGCTTTGATTCCTTCCTTTATGTAGAGAGCTACTCTTCCTCCTCTTTTACCCTCCCTGACCCTCCTGTAGTTAGTGTATCCTGGTATGTTTATGTCCCAGTCATGGTTCTGTGTGTAACATGTTTCTGTGACTGCCACGATATCCAGATGTTCCTCCTCCATCAAGGCCACTAATTCAGGAAGCTTGTTACCCAGACTATGGGCATTGGTACTCATTGCTCTCCATTTTTTGATGGCTTTACCTTCTGTAGCAATATTCCCCACTGACCTTTCTACCTTGGTCTTTTTCTCATTTAGTACCCTGTTTTGTAGGGGGAGGCTGGGATTTTCCTGTTACTTATCAGTGCCTCCCCCTTGACTAATTTGAAAGCTTACCAATGAAGCATTTAAACCGATTGCCCAAAAGACTTGTTCTCTTCCTGGACAGATGCAGACCATCCTGCCAGTATAGGCTGGTGTCCCTCCAGGTGGAACCCCAGTCCCCAGTGATGCCAAACCCCTGTGCTCCACACCATTTTTTCAACCATTCATTAAACTGCATGGTGCAAAATACCCTTGCCTCACCCATGCCACTGACTGGCAGTACCTCTGAGAAGGATACTGTGTGTGCTACTTGTCTTAGGCCCCTCCCCAACTCTACAAAGTCCTTCTGCACTGCTCTGATCTCATGATGAGCCAAGTCATTTGTCCCTAGGTGGACAATGACATCCAGCTCAGACTCCCGTGCAACTGTTCTTGTGATCCTAAGGATGCGCTTCCTGTCTCTCCAAGCCATGGCACCAGGCAGGCACCTTACTTCAGTTTTCCCTGCTCCCCCCAGTTCTATCCCCCTAATAACTGAGTCCCCCACCAGGAGCTGCTTCCTTTCCCTCTGGTGTCCTCTGCCTCCTTCCTGAGGGTCTCCCTTGTGACAGTTGTCTGCAACCTCCTTAGTCTCCTCTGTGGATGCATCCATAGGGGAACTATGCTCCCCTAGAATGGTGTGTGGATTGTGGAGTGGAACAACTGACTGTTATGTTATATTGCTTACTTATCACACTATCTAACCTCCAGGTAAACATTTATCTAAAGGTTAAGATATGTCACAATGACTAGCCTCAACCTAAGAACTAATCAACAAACTGCTTTCACAATGCTGATGAGATCACAAAAGCCTTATCCTGCCCTGAAGCCAATTGCTGTACTCAAAGAGAATTAGTGAAATATTTACACAAACAACTGGTATAAAAGGTGTAACCAACAAACTGATGGTACATGAACCACATACATGATAGCTTGACTAAAAACATACTGTTTATCTCCATTATTGAGGAGGGCGGGAGTTTCATAACTCGTGGCTCTGCCACTATGAGTTATGGACCTGCCTCTGCTCTCGTGAAAATAAACTGCACTGAGTCAGGCCATTGTGTAGCCCTTGTATATCTATTTTGAGGTGACCTGCTACAGTGTGCATGCACAGACTCTACAGTTTTTGTTGTATTGTCTATTATAAATAAATACATAAACAGCAGGGTAGAAAATATTTCTTGATGCCTTGAAAAACTGCTTCACAAGTAGAGGCTAAAGTGGTGACAGTTTTATTGCTCATCGATACTGAGGGAATTTTGAAAAGAAAGTCAGACCAGACAAACTGGTCTGCAGATTTCAGCATTTGCTGGCATGGAGTTGAAAGTAAAAATAGAAATTAAGTTTTGTCATAACTCATTACTTTAAACTCCATAAAAACTCATTTACAGGAAATGACAGTGCTCCACATAAGTAATAGTTACTGTTTTGTATGTTTTATGACTAGGATAGAATAATGATTTTTTATAGTGTCTTTCATAGGCAAATGACCTCAAGCCACTTATGAAACCAGTAGTTACTGCAGCTACAGGGACTGTATGCAGATAAGTGGAGCCCACGCTATGCATTCAGCAACACAGTACCATAAATAATAATTGCACTAAAACCTGTTTTATTGAAAGAGGAAATGCTAGCAGAGACACTGGGAATATACCTTGAATACTATGAAATACATTTAGGTGTTACGTTGAAGAGACACCAAAAATCCCCAGGAAGTTTTGTACATTTATAGAGCGTCATTAAAAGCATTTACAGTGCCTCATGGTTTGTAGAAATACTTTACCTGCCGGTGTTGGCTCATACTATAGGAAATGTCCCTTTGAAAATTCTGCACATATTTACGGTAAGTTTTGGAAACATCACAGTTGGTTTGCAGTTTGCTGACATACCTTAGCCTTCTAACTGGTTACTACTCTTAGTAAATGTGACACAATCGTCAGTAATTAAAGTCACTCCATTGGTAGAAATCTTTGAATATATGTGTGTGTGTGTGTTTGTGTATGGGGGGGTGTTCATCTGGAGCCCTACCAATGCAAGACTGGTTGGGGCCTATGTAGGAAATGGACAGACTGGATGAGCCAAGGGTCTTTTTCTGCACACAGGCATCTCTACATCTATTATGCTACAGTATTGTTACCATCCCGTTTTACACATCAGCAGCAGTTATAAATGTTCCCTGATAAATGTGTTATCCTGCATTCTAACCTCCTGATAAACATTATTCTAGAGGTTAGATATGTCACAGTCATGTTCCTTGACCTCTGCAGACACAGAACCAATCAACTATCACAGTGCTGATGACATCATAATAGGCCTGTACTGCACAGAAGCCAACAGTTCAAATCACAGAAAACAGTAAAATCCTCTCACAAACAGCTGATTTAAAAAGTTATAACTGACAAAATTATGTTGTATATTTGTTTATAAAATGGATAGGGAAAATACTGCATCCTGATTTGCTAGGACCTGTGCATTGAGCATAGCACCCCTTGTGGTCTACACCCCGACGGCGAAACACAGAAAAAGACCATTACGGCGTCATTCTCGGTAATGGTCCTTTTTCTGTGTTTCGCCTTCCCCCAGTGTTCCACCACTCCCTGGACCAACTCCAACCTGGAGATGGAATCCTAGGGTCCGGGGGTGCGGGGTGGGGTGCAGAGCCCCCTACATGGGGGGTGTGGGGAGGTGCAGCTCCCCACAGAAAACAGCGATAGAAGAGGTGGCACAATGCCTGCGTCGGTATTGTGCCATCGCTGTGGGGGAGGTCGGCATTCTCGCCAACGAGATATCTTGGTGCTTCCTGTATTGAGAGAAGCACAATGCATGGGTAACAAATAGTGCTGGCAATCAGAACACAGCACACTAACAATATCAATGCCTTTTTTTAATTCCTGATATCTAGTACAAATGCAACTGCCACCTTTACTCACTAAAAAAATCACGTAGGCCCTAAAAATAAAACTCCCTCAAAATAAAAAGAACAAACAAACTAATTAAATGTTCTTTTCCTTTATAGTTCCCTTCTTAAACACATACACAAATTAAAAAGAAGTACTAGTCAGAGTTTTGCTTTTTGGAGCTTTTTTTCTGACCATGGACACCCCACCCCCTTACCTGCCTATAAGGGAAATCTTTGCTGCCTGCTTTGACTCAGATACAATTGAATCTCTGACTTTAGGGAGGTTGTCTGTTGTTTGTGTGTTTGTATGGGAAGAAGTGAGCATTCAGCCAGTAGAATTCCGTACAACTTTGAATCCCTGCATTCCAAGATAAACAGACACCCCATTGTGTTTTGTTGCTTACTTATTACACTGTCTAACCTCCAGATAAATATTTGTCTAGAGGTTAGATATGTCACAGTGACTAGCCTCAACCTAAGAACTAGTCAGCAAACTGCTTTCACAATGCTGGTAACATCACAATAGCCTTTTTCTGTCCTGAAACCAGCTACTGTATTCAGAGAATTAGTTCAATCTTTACACTAATGTAACCCCCACAAAGTGTGGGGCTTGTTTAAAGTGTCCCCGGGGTCCTTCCGCTGCTTACTGCCACCAGCCTGGGTCCTGTGCACCTCCCTGAATCTCCTGCTGGATCCATGATGCCGGTTCAACAACAAAGTTGTTGACTGATGTTACAGTGATGGATTTATGTCTACCGCAATTGCAGTCAGCATAAGTCCGTCCATAAAAACTTTGTTTCTTTTTGGGGGTTTTGCCCCCGAACCCACTATGCGGGGGGCTCTGCTCCTTGCACCCCTTGTAATTCATATAATCAACTCTGAGTCAGAGTTGATTTGTGGAGGGGGTGCAAGATACTGAGAAAGCAGTGTTAGGGTCCCACTGTGACGGTACAGCGACCCGTCGCTGTGTCGCTGTACTGTCGTTCGTGGTACAGATGTCGCTGCTTGGTCGGCATATGCCTCCTGCTGGCCCTCCATAATGTTTTCCTCTGAAAGGGAGAGCCAGAAGAGCAAAGACATGGACCACCATGCAGCCGCACCCTGAATTTGTGGGTTGGTGGTCCGTGCATGCGTTGTAGCACGGATTTATTTTCAGATCGCTCCTGCGGGAAAATGGAGGTCTCCCCCAGGATCCTGGACCCATGAGTCAGCTAATCAGGGTCAGGAGACATGAGGGAGGGACCATCGGAGCCCCAAAATAACTTTTCTAAAAAGTGCTAACTGCACATGTAAATTAAATAGCAGCCGAGACTGCTGGGAATTGTAGTCCCTGCGCCACCAATGCACTAAAAATAATAGTGCCTGGGGAAACATTATAATGAGGGTGCAGCAGGCAAATGGTGACCTCTAGAATCTTCATTCCACCACTGGATAGAAGAGCATAAGGGTGGCTATCAAACACTGGAGAAATAAATTATTAAAATATTATAGTCTGGCTGCAAAATTGACTTTAACGTTGGGACACTGTATGGACTGTATTGTCAGCCACCATCTTGGGATACTTTGACCCCGCTGCCAACCAATCAGATTTCACAGACGCCTAGGAGGACTGAGACATAGCTTCTGGGAGAAGGAACTATGCAGTGTGTTAGGCGCCCTCCAGAGGACCATTGGGGTGTTGAGCATCTGACGGACAGCTGTCTCAGCAAACAGGAAGCTGCCATTTTGTCAGAGAAAGTCAAAAAGACTGTTACAGCTCAAGGCAGTTGTCCACAAACTCTTGAGAGTGAAGGAAGGTTCTGTGGCAGTTGATTGGGAGCCCTCACGCTGTCCAGAGGGGCTCCATATTGTGTCTCCAGACCGGAGAAGTGCCTAATCTGCCGAAAGAGGATTCATCAATCCTAAATCCAGGACAAGTCTGCCTGCTTTACTAATTTTGACAGGATTAACAGCAAAAACTGTCTGTGGGGTGAATCTCAGAAGATCCTGACTGAAAAGTTATAAGAAACTGTCTGTTCCTGAGGGGAGCACCGTGTCTTAGTGTCCCCTGGCTGCTGAGGATTGCCACCAGAAGCGTCCTGCCTGCTTGCAGAGGCACCCAAGCTGCAGTCTGACAAAAGAAAGCCAGAGACTGTTTGTTCCTGAAGAGGAGAACCTAGCATCTTCCACCCTTTGGCCACCACTACTAGCCAGCGGGGTGATTAACACTTCCTATTAAAGTCGGGGGGGAAGAATAAACTGTTGTCCAGGGCCTACCAGACCAATCAGAAGACCACCAGAAAGGAAGACGTCGACAGGCCTGTCAGGTGAACACTGCATACAAAGACCCCAGAGGCAAAATTTGGGAAGATCTGACAGGTGAAGACCAGCATTCGTCACCCCTTCAACCAGTGCTGCTGCTTCCTGCATGCTGCTGTTATGGTGTACCATCAACTACCCCAGACACAAGCACGGTGCAGTTGAAGACTAGCCCCATTGAACCTCACTCCAGCCTGTTTGAATCACATAGACCTTTCACCAAATCATGAGTAAGCAGGGCTGCCCTGCAAAAACCTGGGGAAGCTGTTCATGACTTGTTTGTAGCAAGCCACAGTCAAAGTTCCCAGTTACAGTTCAAGTTAAAGTTTATTCACCCTATCCCCCCTCCCCATTTCTTCCCCTTATTCTCTTCAATTTTTAAGTGCACCAACGCCGGCCACCCTGCAGCAACAACAGGCCTACACTAGTCTGAGGTACCTCAGCACAGGACTAGGGGGTCTGGTACCAGACAGGAGGTGGGGGGGAGGGGTCTGTGTATTCCAGGTTGCATATTGATAGGAGGTTGGGAATTATTGTTCACTGCTCACTGTTCAATGCCTATTGGGTATATTCTCACATTGCATTTATCTGTCATATAATTGAATGCCTAGTGTTCTGTGTATCCATGTTCCAGGTATCCCCTACCTATTCCCACCCCAAGTGAATAAATATTTGGTTAATCTTTTTTACATTGGAGTCTGTGAGCATATCATTAGCAATCTCTTTTAACTGCATGGTTACCACTGAATTATAAGGTAAAGTCTATTTCAATGTGAGGGGTGTCTGGGAAGGGAGCTTGGTAGGTACAGCATCCCAGGGGGTTGTACCCAAACTACCAACTGGCCCCCAATACCTTACTCTGTGTGGAGGCACCGCGCTTATTGTGAAATCATTTGGAAACAAGCTCCCAAACCATCTCAAACAGAGCCCAGGGCCCTCAACCTTGACTGTACACACAAGGCAGGGGTAGTAGCCCGTTGGTACATGGCGCCCCGGGTTACACAAACAATTGGTTTAAAAGGTATAGCTAATAAACTGATGTTATGTAAACCAAATACATAATAACATGACTAACAATATACAATTTATCTCCATTTTTGAGGGGAGCAGGACTTCATAACTTGTGCCTCTGCCACTCAAGAGTTATGGACCTGTCTCTGCTCTCATGAAGATAAACTGCATCTACTGAGTCAGGCCATTGTGTATTCCCTATGTATCTACTGTGAGTTGACCTGCTGCAATGCACGTGCACTGACTTTATAGTTCTTGTAGTATTGTCTATTATAAATAAATATAGAAATAGGGTAGAAAACATTTTGTAATGCCTTGAAATATGCTTTGAAAATAGAGGGCACAGTGAGCTATATGTGTTACACATTTGCTTTTATTAAAGTGCATTTTTTTTTTGTAAATAGGATTACGATTTGAGATTGACACCGTCTGATTGCTTATCTATACTGAGGGTAGTTTGAAACAAAAGTCAGACTAGACAAACTGATATACAGATTTCAGTATTTGCTGGTACAGAGTTAAAAGTGAAAATGGAAATTAAGTTTTATTGTAACCGATTATTCTAAACCCCATGAAAAGCAACATATTTACAGGAAACAACAGTGCTCCACATAGGTAATATTTACTGTATTGTATATTTTATGACTAGAATAAAATAATGATTTTTTATAGTGTCTTTCATAGGCAAAGCACCTCACACCACTTATGAAACCAGTAGTTACTGCAGCTACAGGGACTGTATGCAAACAAGTGGAGCCCACGCTATGCATTCAGCAACACAGTACCATAAATAATAATTGCACTAAAACCTGTTTTATTGAAAGAGGAAATGCTAGCAGAGACACTGGGAATATACCTTGAATACTATGAAATACATTTAGGTGTTACGTTAAAGAGACACCAGAAATCCCCAGGAAGTTTTGTACATTCATGGAGTGTCACTAAAAGCATTGTCAGTGCCTCATGGTTTGCAGAAATACCGTACCCACTGGAGTTGGCTCATACTATTAGGAAATGTCCCTTTGAAATTTATGTACATATTTACGGTAAGTTTTTCAAGCATCACAGTTGATTTACAGTTTGCTGACATACCTTAGCTTTATAACCGGTTACTACTCTTAGTAAGGGTGACACAAACATCAGTAATAAATGTTGCTCCATTGGTAGAAATCTCTGAATGTGTAAGGGGAAGGTGTTGAAATGGAACCATGGGATGACTTTTCTGCTAGAGGCCTTCTAGTGCTCGACTGGTGGGGTCTAGGAGGTAGGAAAGAGCTGGAGAGGCCTACTGGACAGACTAGGTGGGCCAAGCAGTCCTTATCTGCTGTCAAAGTCTATGTTTCTATGTTACCTCCCCAATCCGGGACAGGACAGCTGCCTGACAGTCGCTCTATGAAGTCACAGCCCCTTCCCAGCTGACCCCCGGCAACCCGTGATCATTCCCAAACACGGGTCACCAGCGTTGTGAGAGGTAAGGCGTCTGTGCCTCAGCCCTCTGCACCACTGAGCCGGTCCAGATGTATCCTCTTTTAAGTACCTTGTGGTCTGGCTTGACTGTCATCTTGATTTCTCAGTTCATATTGATGTCATACACTAAAATATCCACCCCAAGATTGGTGCACTGTACAGGAACAAAGTGAGTATCCCGCTTTCTGTCCACAGAAAAGTTGTTTTACTGATGATTCTTCCTATTTTTGATTATGGTGACATGGTCAATAGTGGAGCCCCTAAATCCTCACTTGCCAGACTGGACCCCCTCTTCAACTCTTTTTCTCATTTTGCTTTTGACTGTTCTCCTCATACCCACCATTGCTCGCTCTACTGTACCCTTTCTCCACCCTCGCTTGATGCCAGGTGCTTGTCTCATTGGGCCTCCTTCATATTTAAATTCTGGTTTGGTTCCCTTTCCACCTACCTTACATCCCTCTTATCCCCTTCCTCAGCTTCCTACTACCCTCTATGCAATAATTCTTCCCATTCCCTCACTATTCCTTTTAGAAAATCTACTGTTGCTCAATCTGCTTTCTCATATCACTTTCCTAAACTCTGGTCCTCCCTTCCCTTGTCAAGTCACTCTGCCTCTTCTGCATTTTCCTTAAAGTCTCTGCTTCATCACTATTCTCTCCCTCATGCAACTGTCCATGACTGTCTTCCTCCCCCCAACTTGTTTTGCCCTGTCAATCTGTTTCTTTCTGTATCTGTTCATTGTTCTGTAAACGTAATTCCATCATCTAAATTGTCTTTTTCCTCCTATTGCATGTATCTGTCCTACTGATTTGTATTCCATTTCTGATTATGATATTTGATGTATTGTATTTGCTGTATGTGATTTTCCATGTCCCCTACCCCAGGACACATCTGGAAATGAGCTGTTAGCAGCTCAGTAGGTCTGTCCTGGTGAAACTTTTAAAATAAATGAATAATTTCAATCAATCAATCAATCAGTCAGTTGATCAATACATAGGCAACATCTAAACAAGACAGAGTGAAACCCTCCAAATGTGTCAATGGGCACACCCATATCAACTGGGGTGGGGGCTCAGGCACATACTACCTAACACACTTCGCATACCTTTCAGAAACAACAAATCCAGGGGTTGCTGTCTATTAAGACCACTTCCCTGGTACATGTTTCAAACATGTATTGGGTCACGCTACAGACAGGGAGCAAATCTCTATCCATTTTCAAGTCAGTCTGTACTCCTCATATGCCATTGAAAGAGTATCCTAAGCTGGGTGGCAGTGTAGTACAAGTTGAGGTTGGGCAGGGCTCAACCATCTTAATACAGAAACATAGAATTTTATGACAGATAAGGACTGCTTGGCCCACCTAGTCTGTCCATTTCCCTACCTAATGAATAAGTTGCAGATCCTAATTAACCAACAGCCTACTTCCTCCTAGCCCCACAAGAATTGCCTTATGTCTGTCCCATGCATTCTTGAATTCCCCCACTGTTTTTGACTCCACAAGCTCCTTAGGAAAGCTGTTCCATGCATCCACAACCGTCTCCATGAAAAAATACTTCCTCACATTACCTCTGAGTTTTCCCCCTCCCATCTTCAAATTGTGCCCCCTTGTTCTTGCACATCTCTTTTTCTGAAAGATGCTACCCTCTTGGACTTTGTTGATTCCCTTGAGGTATTTGAAAGTTTCTATCATGTCCTCCCCCCTTTCCTCGAGGGTATATATATTAAGCTCCTTTAGTTTCTCTTTATATGTCTTCTGGTGCAGACCCTGCACCATTTTGGTTGCCCTCCTCTGGACAGCCTCTACCCTGTCTATGTCTTTGTGGAGATGGGGTCTCCAAAACTGCACACAGTACTCCAGATGGGGTCTCACCAACTATCTGTACAAAGGGATAACAACTTCCTGTTTTCTACTTGTGATGCTTCTCCCTATGCATCCCAGTATCCCCCCAGCCCTCCTTACTGCCTTCTCACATTGTTTGCCCACCTTTAGGTCATCTGATATAACTACCCCCCGGTCCCTTTCCATTTTTGTTGTTGTCAGTATCTTACCCCCCATTGTGTACTCTTCCCCTGAGATTTTGTTTCCCAGGTGCATTACTTTGCACTTCTTTGTGTTGAATCTAAATTGTCATACATTTGACCATTCCTCCAACCTTTCCAAGTGTCTTTTCATCCTTTCCACCCCACCTTGTGTATCAACTCTGTTGCAGATCTTTGTGTCATCTGTAAAGAGACATTATTTTCCTTCCAGTCCCTCTGCAATGTCACTTATAAAGACATTAAAAAGGACGGGACCCAGTACTGAACCCTGCAGTACCCCACTAGTAACCCCCCTTTCTTCACTGTGGACTCTGTTTACTATTACCTTCTGTGTCTTGTTGTCCAGCCAATGTTTTACCCAGGCTACCACCCTGGGACCCACTCCCAGGCTGGCTAATTTGTTTATTAATCTTTTGTGCAGGACTGTGTCAAATGCCTTTCTAAAGTCTAGGTAGGCCATGTCCACAGCCCTCCTTGGTTTACTACTTTGGTCACCCAGTCAAAGAAATCGATTAAATTCATCTGACAAGACCTTCCCACAGTGAATCCATGCTGCCTTAGGTCCTGAGCCCCACTGGCCTCTAGGTACTCAGCAATTCTTTCCTTCAGAAGTGGTTCCATCGTTTTCCCCACCACTGATATCAAACTGACAGGTATGTAGTTTTCTACCTCTGTCTTGCTCCCACTTTTGTGAAGGGGAATCACATCCACCCTCCTCCAGTCCTCAGGTACCACACCATTCTCCCAAGATTTGTTAAAAAGGGTAGTCAGTGGTGTTACTAGTTCTGCCCTTAGTTCTTTTAGAATTCTTGGGTGAATCCCATCAGGCCCCATTGCTTTGTCCACCTTCAGTTATAGGAGTTCTTTCAGAACCCTTTTGTCTGTGAAAGGACTGATATTGACCCCCCTATCCAGAGTGCTTAAATTGTCTGGATTAGGTATCTCCCCCTCCTCCTTTGTGAATACTCAGCAGAAGTATTCGTTCAGTATCCCTGCTTTTTCACTGTCCCTCTCTGCCCAACCACCCTCCTCTTTATTCAGCCTTTTTCCCTCCCTTTGCCTTTCTTCGCTCTCTAATGTACCTATAAAAGGTTTTATCTCCTTTCTTAACTGAGTTGGCTATTATTTCCTCGGTTTGGGCCTTTGCTATTCTGACTGCTTTCCCCGCTTCCTTCTGCTTTAACTGGCACATTTCTTTGTCCTGCTCCTTCTGTGTTTCCTTACACTTCCTGAATGCTATCTTTTTCTTCCTACCTTTCCCTGCCACCTCTTTTGAGAACCATAGTTTTTTTTTCTTTCATTTTGATTTGTTTATTTGCTTCACACAAAGGCTTGTTGCCTAGTCTGTGATGGCAGTTTTGATGTTTCCCCATTGTTACTCCATCCCTCCTTCTTGCCTGTTTGCTAGTGCTTTTCTGAGGCACTCTCCCATTTTGACAAAATCAGCCCTCCTGAAGTCCAGTACCTTCACTTTATATCGATTGACTCTACAGATGAGTTTATCATGAACCACACCTGTTTGGTGGACACTTGTTCCCAGATGGCTACTCACTTGTAGATTTGAGATCCTCTCTCCATCCCCATTTGAGAGTACTAGGTCTAAGACTGCTCCCTCCTGAGTGGGTTCCAACACTAGCTGTCTGAGGCATGCCCCTTGTAGGGCATCAAGAATTGCCCTGCTCTAGGATGTGGCTGCAGCAAAGTGCTCCAGTTAACATCTGGCATATTCATGTCCCCCATCAGCAGTATCTCCCTTTTCTTTGCCATCCTAAGGATGCCTTTTATCATTTCTTTGTCCATTTCCTCTCCCTGGGATAGGGGTCTGTATACAACCCCTGTGTGGATTGTGGTGCCATTTCCAGTCTCCAGGGTGACCCACAATGCCTCCTCTCCTCCCTGTTTATCATTTAGTTCTGTTGCTTTGATCTCTTCTCTTACTTAGAGAGCTACTCCTCCTCCTCCTCTTCTACCCTTCCTGTCCCTCCTGTAGATTGTGTACCCTGGTATGTTGACATCCCGGTCATGGTTCTCTGTGTACCATGTTTCTGTGACTGCCACGATATCCAGGCATCCCTCTTCCATCAAGGCCACCAGTTCTGGGAGCTTGTTACCTAGACTATGGGCATTGGTACTCATTACCCTTCATTTCTTGATGGTCTTACCCCTTTTTACCCCACCCCTGTCCTTACTGCCTTTATCTTTTTCTCCATTTACCCCTACCCTCCTCCCTTTAGACTTCTCTATCTTGGTGTTTACCTCACTAACTACCCTGATTTTTATTTGGGGGGGGTAGGATTTCCATTCTCCTTTTAAGTTCTTCCCCCCTTGGCTAGTTTAAATGCTTGCCAATGAAGCATTTAAACCTATATCCTAGGATCCTAGTTCCCCTCCTAGACAGATGCAGACCATCACACCAGTATAGGCCTGCATCCCTCCAGGCTGACCCCCAGTCCCCAGTGAAGCCAAAACCCTGAGCTCTGCACCAGTTTTTCAACCACTGATTGAATCCCATGGTGCAGAGCACCCTAGCCTCACCCATACCATACACAAACAGCACCTCTGAAACGGTTACCATGCATGCTACTTGTCTAAGGCCCCTTTAGCTTTTGAGAGCATCAGGAGCATCAGTGTTCTCAGTTTAAACCTGTTTTTTTTTCCCCAGACCAAGTATACTGGGAAATACCCCCGCCATTTCCTCCATTCCGTATCAGGGATGGGTAAGGGGACATTCTGAAATAAATATAAAAAACATGATGCAACCACCATTCTTACAGCGTCAACTCTCCATTTCAAGGATTGGGGGTTGGGCGGAGGTGAGTGCCAATGCTGCAAGTCTGCTGCCAGTTGGTTAACAATGGTCCATAACTGACCTCGTATAACTTGGGAGATTTATACCTAGGTACTTAATTTCCCTGCAGTCCCAGCAAAATGGGAATCATCACTTCAGTGCTGGAGTGGGGTCATAGTACGGGGGAGGGCTTCCACTTTGGTGGTGTTTAATTTAGAAGCTGATATTGCACTGAAACAGATCAGGATGTCAAAGACATTAGAGAAGGTGGCCTTGGGTTCAGATATGTATAGCAGGACATTCTCCACATATAACACCAACCTTGTGCCCCCCCCCCATAGGGACATCTTAGATATTGATACTTTCCTGTATTGCTTGTGCCAGAGTTTCTAGATAAATTGCAAACAACAGGGATGACGGGGGTCAACCCTATCAGATGCCCCTCCCCAGCAGGGAGGAGGAAGAGACAATGCTATTGACTTTAATAAAGGCTTGGGGGGTCTTGTAGATCCTCTGGAGCAGGGAGACAAATTCCTCTGAGAAGCTAGCTTTCCCATCGCTGAACAGAGATAAGCCCATGATTCCCTATCAAATGCTTTTTCAGCATCTAAGCAGATCAGGAGAAAAGGTATTCTCTCAGAGTACACCTGATGGAGCATATGAAGGGTACCCTGGTTATTATGCCTAATTTTTCTAGCCCAGACAAACCCAATTTGGTCCAGGTGGATCAAAGATGGCAACATGTGGTCCAACCTCTGCTCTAGGATTGCCTTAAATAATTTATGACCTGTGTTCAAAACAGATGTTGGTCTACATGAGGGGGTTACTAGTGGAGTACCTCAGGGCTCAGTACTGGGTCCAGTCCTCTTTAACATCTTTATAGGTGACATTGCAGAGGGTCTGGAAGGAAAGGTATGTCTCTTTGCAGATGACACAAAGATCTGTAACAGAGCTGATACACGGGGGGGGGGAGGTAGAAAGGATGCAAAGGGACTTGGCAAAGTTGGAGGAATGGTCAGACGTATGGCAACTTAGATACAATGCAAAGAAGTGCAAAGTAATGCACCTGGGAAACAAAAACCCAGGAGAAGAGTACACAATGTAAGGGGAGGTACTAACAACAACAATAACGGAAAGGGACCTGGGGGTAGTCATATCAGATGACCTAAAGATGGGTAAGCAATGTGAAAAGTCAGTAGGGAGAGCTGGGGGAATACTGGGATGCATCGGGAGGGGCATCACAAGTAGAAAAAGGGAAGTTGTTATCCCTCTGTACAGACAGTTGGTGAGACCCCATCTGGAATACTGCATGCAGTTTTGGAAACCCCATCTAAGCAAGGACATAGACAGGATGGTAGCAGTCCAGAGGAGGGCAACTAAAATGATGCAGGGTCTGCATCAGAAACCATATGAAGAGACTGAGAGAGCTTAATATGTATACCCTTGATGAAAGGAGGGATGGGGGGACATGATAGAAACTTTCAAGTACCTCAAGGGAATCAACAAAGTCCAGGAGGGTAGCATCTTTCAGAAAAAGAGATGTGCAAGAACAAGAGAGCACAATTTAAAGATAGAGGGGGAACGACTCAGGGGTAATGTGAGGAAATTATTTTTTACAGAGAGAGTGGTGGACACATGGAACTGCCTTTCTGGGGAGATTGTGGGGTCAAAAACAGTGGGGGAATTCAAACATGCATGGGACAGACATAAGGCAATTATAATGAGGGGTTGCAGAAAGTAGGCTGTTGGTTAACTAGAATCTGCAGCTTATCCAATAGGTAGGGAAATGGGCAGACTGGGTGGGCCAAGTGGTCCTTATCTGACTTCAAAGTCTGTGTTTTTATGTTCTATGTTTCTATATGCAGAGCACCCGATGGGACTGTCACCCAGTTTAGGAATTACCAATATTGTGGCATACTTCAAGGTACTAGGTATCATTCCCCCAGTTTGTACCTCATTACAAACCCATAGTAAGGGCAGCAACAGTTGTTCCTGTTGCCTCTTATAGAACTGTGTTATGTAGCTGTCAGACCCTGGAGCTTTTCCTGTCTTTACCTTTTGCAAGACTCCCTTAGGTTCCAACATCTGAATAGGGCCCAGTAATGATGGTGCCTGTTTCAGCATAAGTCAAGTGAGCGCAAGAGGTATCAGGAAGACCACTGTTGCCTCTACATCATGAGGAGACTTGGTGGAGTAAAGTGCTGAACAGAAGGAGTGGAAAGCTTCCACCATTTGCTTCATTCCCCCAGAGTTTCTGGTTGGAGTCAGGGTGTCTGAGGCTGGCCACTGTGGCTCTAGCTTTCTGCACCCTCACCTGATGTGCCAGGATTTGTGTGACCCACAACCTGTCCCCTGTGTGTGTGTCTCCTGCAGGAAGTGGTAGGTGTTCTGCAACTCAGAGAGGCATTGTTGTTGTTCTTTCTGCTTTCTGATGTTAAATTTAATAATATGGCCCCTGAGGACAGTTTTACGTGTATCCCAGAGAACCCCCTCTGATTCTGCTTCCACCTTGGTTAAGCTCCAAAATTTATTTTTTCCTTATTATTTGTTTAGCCATTTTTTACCATTTTCACCCACCATCACGTCCTTGGTGTGAGTGTGTATGTGTGGAGGCATGGGGCATGTCAAGCACTTTGGGACACCCCACCCTACTGGTCACCCATTACCTGCCTGCTCTGTCACCAGACCTCCACCTGGAGAGGCGGCAGGACTGCAGGAGGGCAACCTTCCCAGCAGAGGAGAGATGCTGTTAGAAACACCGAAACATAGAATTTGATGGCAGATAAGGACCACTTGGCCCACCTAGTCTGCCCATTTTCCTACCTAATAGATAAGCTGCAGATCTTAGTTAACCAACAGCTTCCTTCCTCCTACCCCCCACTAGGACTGCCTTATGTCTGTCCCATGCATTCTTGAATTCCCCCACTGTTCTTGACTCCATGACCTCCTCAGGGAGGCTGTTCCATGCATCCACAACCCTCTCCATGAAAAAATACTTCCTCACATTACCTCTGAGCCATCCCCCCTCTATCTTCAAATTGTGCCCCCTTGTTCTTGCACATCTCTTTTTCTGAAAGATGCTACCCTCTTGGACTTTGTTGATTCCCTTGAGGTACTTGAAAAGTTTCTATCATGTCCCCTCTCTCCATTCTTTCTTCAAGGGTATACATATTAAGCTCCTTTAGTCTTTCTTCGTATGTCTTCTGGTACAGACCCTGCACCATTTTGGTTGCCCTCCTCTGGACAGTCTCTACTCTGTCTATGTCTTTGCAGAGATGGGGTCTCCAGAACTGCACACAGCACTCCAGATAGGGTATCACCAACTGTCTGTATAGAGGGATAACAATTTCCTGGTTTCTACTATTGATGCCTCTCCCTATGCATCCCAGTATCCCCCCAGCCTTCCTTACTGCCTTCTCACATTGCTTGTCCACCTTTAGGTCATCTGATATAAATACCCCCAAGTCCTTTTCCATTTTTACTGTTGTCAGTATCTCACCCCCCATTGTGTACTCTTTCCCTGGGTTTTTGTTTCTCAGGTGCATTACCTTGCAATTCTTTGCATTGAATCTGAGCTGCCATACATTTGACCATTCCTCCAACCTTGCCAAGTCCCTTCTCATTCTTTCCACTCCATCTTGTGTATCAACCCTGTTGTAGATCTCTGTGTCATCTGCAAAGAGACATACTTTTCCTTCCAGTTCCTCTGCAATGTCACTTATAAAGACATTAAAAAGGACCAGTCCCAGTACTGAACCCTGCGGTACCCCACTAGTAACCCTCCTTTCTTCACTGTGGACTTTGTTTACTAATACCCTTTGTGTCCTGTTGTCTAGCCAATTTTTTATCCAGGCTACCACCTTGGGACCCACTCCAAGGCTGGCTAACTTGTGTATTAATCTTTTGTGTGGAACTGTATCAAATGCCTTGCTAAAATCTAGGTAGGCCATGTCCACAGCCCCTCCCTGGTCTGCTACTTTGGTTACCCAGTCAAAGAAATCTATTAGATTCATCTGACATGACCTTCCCATTGTGAATCCATGCTGCCTTGGGTCCTGTGCCCCACTGGCCTCTAGGTACTCAACAATTCTTTCCTTCAGAAGTGATTCCATCATTTTCCCTACCACTGGGGTCAAACTAACTGGTCTGTAGTTTCCTGCCTCTGTCCTGCTCCCACTTTTGTGAAGAGGAATCACATCTGCCCTCCTCCAGTCCTCAGGTACCACCCCATCCTCCCATGATTTGTTAAAGAGAGTAGTCAGCGGTGTCACTAGTTCTACCCTTAGTTCTTTTAGAATTCTTGGGTGAATCCCATCAGGCCCCATTGCTTTGTCCACCTTCAATTTGTTAGTTCTTTCAGAACCCTTTCTTCTGTAAATGGACTGGTATTGACCCCTGTCTTCAGAGTGTTTCTCTTGTTTGTTTTAGGTACCTCCCCCTTCCCTTCCTTTGTGAATACTGAGTAGAAATATTCATTCAGGATCCCTTCTTTTTCGCTGTCACCCTCTGCCCACATTCCCTTCCCTTTATTAAGCCTCAGTATCCCTCCTTTGGTCTTTCTTTGCTCCCTAATGTACCTATAAAAGGTCTTATTCCCCTTCTTAACAGAGTTAGCTACCCTTTCCTCGGTTTGGGCTTTTGCTATTCTGACTGCCTTCCCTGCCTCTTTCTGCTTTAACTGATAAAGTTCTCTGTCCTGCTCCTTCTGTGTTTCCTTATTTATTTATTGAAATTTTCGTAATTACAATCCTTTAAGTCGAAGACTCATTTGCAAAGGCTCCACGTCAGTCACAACAGAACAATACATCAAGACAGATTGTACGTAGTTTACAAATCAAAACATTACAGGTTGACAAGTTGTGCAGAAAATCACAGTACATGGTGTATTTCCTGAATGCTATCCTTTTCTCCTTAACCTTCCCTGCCACCTCTTTTGAGAACCATAGCGGTTTTTTCCTTCGTTGTGTTTTGTTGATTTGCTTTACACAAAGGCTTGTTGCCTCTGTGATGGCTGTTTTGATTACTCCCCATTGTTCCTCCACCTCTCCTTCTTGCCTGTTTGCTAGTGCTTTTCTGAGGCACTCTCTCATTTTCCCAAAGTCAGCCCTCCTAAAGTCCAATACTCTTGCTTTTGTATGGCTTGATTGTATGGCTGTGTTTATCGTGAACCACACTGTTTGGTGGATGCTTGTTCCCAGATGGCTACCCACTTCTAAATCTGAGATTCTTTCTTCGTCCCCATTTGAGAGTACCAGGTCTAAGATTGCTCCCTCCCTAGTGGGTTCCAATACTTGCTGTTTGAGGTATGCCCCTTGTAGGGCATCAAGAATGACCCTGCTCTTGGATGTGGCTGCAGCAAAGGAGCGCCAGTTAACATCTGGCATATTCAGGTCCCCCATCAACATATCTCCCCTTTTTCTGCCATTCTAAGGATGCCTGCTATCATTTCCTTCTCCATTCCCTCCCCCTGAGATGCTGAGATGGGGGTCTGTATACAACCCCCATGCAGATTGTGGTGCCATTTCCTGTCTCTAGGGTGACCCAGAGTGCCTCATCATCTGCTTCCTGTTTACTCTTTAGTTCTGTTGCTTTGATCCCTTCCTTTACATAGAGAGCTACTCCTCCTCCTCCTCTTTTACCCTCCCTGCTGTCCTGTAGATTGTGTGTCCTGGTATGTTGACATCCCAGTCATGGTTCTCTGTGTACCATGTTTCTGTGACTGCCACAATATCCAGGCAACCCACTTCCATCAATGCCACCAGTTCAGGGACATTGTTACACAGACTACGGGCGTTGGTACTCATCATCCTCCACTTTTTGATGGCCTTACCCCTTTTAGCCCCATCCCTGTCCTTACTGCCTTTGCCTTTTTTTACATGTACCTCTATCCTGCTCCCTAATGACTTCTCTACCTTGGTGTTTACTTCATTAATTACCATGTTTTGTGAGGGGAGACTGGGATTTCCCTGCTCCTTTTCAGTGCCCTCTCGTGGCTAGTTTAAATACTTGTCAATGAAGCGTTTAAACCTCTCACTTAGGATCCTGGCTCCCCCCATACAGATGCAGACCATCGCGCCAGTATAGGTCTGTATCCCTTCAGGTTAGGCAGCTCAGTCCTGCTCCCACTGTCCCGTGCTGGTTCCCTGATGACCTGAGTCCATTCCTGAACCCAAGTCGCCGGTATAGCATGAGGTGTGGCATCCAGCACCTCAGTGCTCAGCACTACTGGGTCAGTATGCTCTAAGATTTCTAGGATCTTTTCTGTCAGAAAGGTCTTAAACTCCTTTGACTGAAAGTGTTAGGCATTCTGCCTCCATTGGGTGTGCTGTCTTTTTTTATTTGGGCTTAAGGAAGTCAGGACTGGAACATGGTCTGACAACAATATGTCTCCTAGTTTGCAGTCTGTCATGGGTGCAAACCTAAAGAGAGAATAGCCCAAGAGATAACGAAAGGGTACAAGACATTTTTTAGGTATGTAAGTGAAAAGAGGAAGACTGGGGTGGGATAAAAGAGAAGGGGGACTGTGCAGAGGGGGGGACAGAAAAAGGCAGACATCCTGAATGAATACTTTTGTTCAGTGTTTACAGAGGAAGGAGATGGGGTGGGGATACAAAAAAGTGACAGAAACATTGGAGAGAGGGGGTGAATACAAGTCCTTTTTCACAGAAAAGCATCCTGAAGGGACTTACAAACCTGAAGGTGGACGAAGCAATGAGGCCAGACGGGGTGCATCCAAGGGAATTAAGGGATCTCAGGGAGGTACTGGCTGCACCTCTGACAGTTCTATTGAATAGCTCACTGGAAGCAGGAGTGGTTCCGGAGGGCTGGAAGAGGGCAGATGTAGTTCCACTTCACAACAGCAGTAGCAGAGAGGATGCTGACAGTTATATGTCAGTCAGCCTAACATTGGTGGTGGGCAAGTTAATGGACTCACTACTGAAGAAAAGGATTGTGGAATATCTTGAATCCAATGGGATACAAGACCCGAGGCAGCAGGGGTTCATGGGGGAAGGTCATGTCAAACAAATCTGATAGATTTTTTTGACTGGGTGACAAAGGAATTATATCAGGGTGGAGCAGTGGATGTGGCTTACCTAAATTTCAATAAGGCTTTCAACACTATTCCATACAGGAGACTAGTAAGCAAGCTGCGTAACTTAGGAGTGGGCCCAAAAGACAGTAAACTGGATAAGATATTTGTTAGGAGATAAGTAACAGAAGGTGGTGGTAAATGGTTAGGGGATAGACAACAGAAATGGTGGTGAACAGAGTTCACTTTGAGGAAGGGAGGGTGACCAGTGGGGTGCCTCAGGGATCAGTGCTGGGACTGGTCCTATTTAATGTCTTAAAAGTCACATTGCAGAGAAGCTGGAAGGGAAGGTCTGCCTTTTTGCAGATGACACCGAAATCTGCAATAGGGTGGTCCCTCCTGGGAGCAGGGTTGAATGAATCAGCAGAGACCTGAGAAAACTAGAGGAGCAGTCAAGAGTATGGCAGCTGGGTTTAAATGGGAAAACTTGCAAAATAACGGGCATGGAGTCAAACCGGGACTGAATGATAGGATCAACATTGCCCCGTTTCTAAAGAAGAAATAGAAATGGGGAAATATGAATAACTGTTGTAAGCTTTGGTCTGTTACCAGCATATGTTTTTGAAGATTGCAGACTGAATAGATTTATTTTCCATTTTTTTCTAGTAAAATACATATAAAAATGCATTACCTATTATAAATAAGAAACAGATTCTGTATTATTATGTTACAGTAGGAAGCTTGTGAACTTATCTTGGGCTCACTCTTGATTTGATTCGATTCGATTTGATTTTATTTTTTATTTAAATCTGGAAAAGTCCATGGGCCAACGATCTGCTTACATGGGTGACCAGAACACATAACAACAGTAACAAAAATTATTAAACAATGAATATCAACATACAGAATCTTCAAACAGATATAAATTCACAAACATTAGTTGACACAAGACATTTTTTATGTTTGCTTGCATGCATGCACAAGAAACATTTCATCACAGCTTAGGAGAGAAGTGGGGTTTTGGAGGTGGGGCACTGTGGGGGCCAATGCCCCCAGTGCCTTTTAAAGGCTTGGCCCACTTTTCCCAATGCAGTGGCAAGCTGCTGCTGACAGTAGTTCAGCCAGCATGCCACCACCTTGAAAGAAATCCACTGTTGCAATGAGGGAGCGACCAGTCATTGCAGGGCGGTCCCTTGCCTGGTGTAAAATTTCATATAACATGGCGGCGGGCAGCCACTCTTGCTGCCTGCCTCAGAGTCCCCATGAAAGCCAGTCCCCATGTCAGCATGTCCCCATCCCCAGTTTATTTGCCGATGGGGTAGCTCAATCCCTGTCAACATGATGCAACCCCCCCACCATTTGTTATGTGCTGAGGGGTTGCCCAATTCCCCTTGGCTCATGCACTCCCACTCCCCCCACCACACATTATGGCTGATGGGGGTGACCAGTCCCCATCAGCTCCGTTACCCACCTGCCCAACAAACACCTGGCCAGGTGGCACACTGGGAGCCCACCCCAGCATGCCAAAAGTGTCCCGTGATGTCTTTTTTAATTTGAAATCCTGTAAAAAATGAAAACGGTCCCTCGTTGAGCCCCATGCCACCTCCCCCAACCCGTGGCCACCTGCTGCGCACTCTACCTCCCCACAGACCCCCACCCCATACTTACCTCCGGAGCCCGGTGCTATGATCTTCGGTGGACCGGGAACAGGGCTGCACTCTTCAAAGCCAACCACGAACAGAAGAAATGCAGGTAAGATGTATAATGGCATAAATTAGGTTTTTTTCAACTTTGGTGCATATCTCGGGCATTTTATGAATTTTGGCACCAAATTTTCAACATGGGGTTCTTGGGACCCCACTTCATGAATTCAGTCACTTTCATCTCGTTTTTTCAGTCCCGAAAGGTGATTTTGCAGTCACTGCATGGAATCACCTTTCCGAACTGATTAACAAAATGACAGTGTCACTGTTCATGAGGTGGGCTCTCAAAAAGCATATGTTGCAAATTTGGTGAAATAATTTGCAAAAATGACTGCGTTATGAGCGTGCGTTGCGCAGTTTCTGTGCATGCTCGTAACTTTGCAAATTTGTAATATCTTCACTCCAGGTTTTCAACATTGGCATTTTTCCATACCTCCTTATGAACAGTGCAGCTGTCATTTTTCACATCCTGGCTGAAATGTGTTTTTGCACTCCCGGCGCAGAATAGCACGATTGTTTGTGGGAAATAAGTGTTCAGGACAGATTAAGAAAATCACAGTGACACTGTTCATGAGTAGAGGTCCAAAATGCCTATGCTGAAAATTTGGAGACAAAAGTCCATAAAATTACTGTGTTACAAGCGTGTTGTGCAGTTTCCATGCACCCTCGTAACTTTGCAAATTTGTAGTATTTTCATTCCAGATTTTCAACCTTGGCATTTTGCCACACCTCCTTATGAACAGTGCAGCTGTCATTTTTCATATCCTGCCCGAAATATGTGTTTGCACCTCTGGCGCACAATGGCACAGTTGCTGTGGGAAATTAATGTTTTGGACAGATTAAGAAAATCATAGTGACAGTGTTCATGAGCAGAGGTCACAAAAGGCCTATATTTTTTTTTTTTTTTTATACTACCCTCCTCTCTGCACCAGGATCCTTTCTTGTGGGAGCCCTAGGTCGTGTGCGCTCCCGTAGTCCCGCCCCAGGTACCTCCCTCCGGGTACCGGTGAGTCTGTCCCCATCCTGCCTCGGTTTGCCCCCCGTGCAGGAGGAGAGGGATTCCCCCCCCACGGTCCTTATGTATGTGTCGGAAGGCCTCGCCAGCCCCTTCTATGGAGCCTGGTTATGGGTGTTCTCGGGTCAACCTGGTCCCGTCTACGGAAGCCTGGTGCAAGTTTTTTTTCCATTTTTCTTGTCTCCCTGCCCTCAGGACATCCGCATGCTAGGGAAGCCTAGGGGCGAAGCACGTCACGATGTGCTGGCGCTCCGGCCCCCGGCAGATGTCCTCCCACCCTGCTGTATGCAGTCTCGCTGCACCTCCAGCTGTGGTCACTCAGGTGGCGGTATAGCAGCGGGACTTGCACCCCACCCGGAGGAGGACAGCAGCCACTGGGCACTCAAGCCTTCTCCCCCCAGCCGGCCCTCCAGCTGCCCAAGTCTGTTCCCGAACCCGGATCACTGGCACCGCGAGTGGTAGCCCTACCACTGCGCGGGTGGGCTGGCTACAAAAGGGCTATATTAAAAATTTGGTGAAACAATTCCACTAAATGACTGCAGTACAAGCATGTGTTGCACACTTTCCACGTACGCTCGGACCTTCAAGCATTTTTAATATTTTCACTACAGATTTTCAACATTGCCATCCCTTCACACTTCCCTATGAATGGTACAGCTGTCATTCTTCCCATCCTGCCTGATCTGCGTTTTTGCACATCTGGCACAGAATGGCATGGTCGCTGTGGGAACTCGAAGTTTGGGACACATTAACAAAATGGCAGTGCCACTGTTCATGAGAAGAGGTCCCTAATGCTTTCATGAGGTGGGGTTCACAAAAAGGCCATGTTGAAAATGTGTACTGCAAATACCAACACATGCCTGGGGCATTAGGGTTTCTAACAATAATGTCCCACCCTGTACAGACTGACAGGCATCAGAAGTGTAACTTTGGAAGGTCGTGTCAAACTAATTTCATAGATTTCTTTGACTGGGTAACCAGAGTGCTGGACCAAGGGGGAGCAGCTGATGTTGCCTACCTTGACTTCAGCAGAGCTTTAGATACTGTTCCACATAGAAGATTGATCAATAAGCTGGGTAGGCTTGGGGTGGGTCAGAAGTTGGTCAACTGGGTGGCAGACTGGTTGACGGGCAGAAAACAGAGAGTGCTGATAATGGTATACAGTCAGAAAAGATGCAAGTCACAAGTGGGGTACCTCAAGGATCAGTCCTGGGGCCAGTGTTCTTCAATATCTTCATCAGTGACATTGCAGATGGACTGGAGGGTAAGGTTTGTCTGTTTGCAGATGACACCAAGATCTGCAACAGAGTAGATGATCCAGATGGGGTGGACAAAATGAGAAGAGATGTGGATAAACTAGCAAAATAGTTGGAAGAGTGGCAACTGGGATTTAAAGGGTACCTAAACAAGTAGTTTTTTAAAACTGCAAACTACAAAATCTGGCTTTATATTAAGGTAAAGTAAATGCTGCTGTTTACATTCATGCTAAAACTGCATTTATGTAAATGCCATAAATGCAGTTTCATAGCTTTTGAAAAATGTAAACATCAGCCTTTCACTTTCAAAAAAACAGCCTTGGTTTCTCCCTAAGATGTCTGCCAATTGTGTTAAGTGATGAGTCATGATGACATCATAGGAGCCAGAGACAGAGATCCACATATATATCTATAATGCTAACAAGTTCTTCTTTCCCTCTTTATTTTGAATTGTTGTACCAGAATGATCAACAGCATGTATTAACTTGAGGATTATTTTGATCAGTACACATGTTAGGCTATGATTTTGTACATTTTGTTTACTTTAACTTGCAGAAAATGTTTTGCAATCCAGATGACTTTTTCTTTGGCAAACTGCATTACAGTACAACACTTCAAATACCTTATGATCTAGTAGTTATATGATGCACTGAATTTAGTTTTTTGTTAACCAGGAGAGACACACTAAGCTGAAAGCTTGTTTACAGGTGTGGCCTGGGAGCACAAGGGAGTTTAGTGACTTGCTTAGGGTCACACAGCAAAGTACTGGTCTGGTTCAGTTCCAAAGCTCATGCTCTCTTGTTAATCCACAAATAAGGCATTCTTTTTCCATGTAAACCCCCTGCACCTAGCCTGCCTTCTGTTGAACACTCTGCCATCCATACCCTGTCCTTAGTACTGCCTGGGGCCGCATATGTGCTTACAGTCTCATGAAGAGAATTCTCAAACCTCAGATTCTAATCTTGTACCTCAGAGAGTTGTGCGCACCTATACTGATGTGCATCATCAGCTGGCACTGTTAAAAATGGAGGAACAATGGGGAGTGATCAAAACAGCCATCACAGAGGCAACAAGCCTTTGTGTAAAGCAAATTAATAAAACACAACGAAGGAAAAAAGGGCTATGGTTCTCAAAAGAGGTGGCAGGGAAGGTTAAGGAGAAAAGGATAGCATTCAGGAAATATAAGGAAACACAGAAGGAGCAGGACAGATAACTTTATCAGTTAAAGCAGAAAGAGGCTGGGAAGGCAGTCAAAATAGCAAACTGTCAATCAAAAGCCCAAACTGAGGAAAGGATAGCCAATTTTGTTAAGAAGGGGGATAAGACCTTTTTATAGGTACATTAGGGAGCAAAGAAAGACCAAAGGAGGGATACTGAGGCTTAATAAAGGAGAGGGAATGTGGGTAGAGGGTGACAGTGAAAAAGCAGCGATACTGAACGCATATTTCTGCTCAGTATTCACAAAGGAAGAGGAGGGGGAGGTACCTAAACCAAACAGGAGAAACACTCTGAAGACGGGGGGTCGATACCAGTCCATTTACAGAAGAAAGGGTTCTGAAAGAACTAATAAAACTGAAGGTGGACAAAGCAATGGGGCCTGATGGGATTCACCCAAGAATTCTAAAACAACTAAGGGTAGAACTAGTGACACCGCTGACTACTCTCTTTAACAAATCATGGGAGGATGGGGTGGTACCTGAGGACTGGAGGAGGGCAGATGTGATTCCTCTTCACAAAAGTGGGAGCAGGACAGAGGCAGGAAACTACAGACCAGTTAGTTTGACCTCAGTGGTAGGGAAAATGATGGAATCACTTCTGAAGGAAAGAATTGTTGAGTACCTAGGGGGAGAGTGGGGCACAGGACCCAAGGCAGCATGGATTCACGATGGGAAGGTTGTGTCAGACGAATCTAATAGATTTCTTTGACTGGGTAACCAAAGTAGTAGACCAGGGAGGGGCTGTGGACATGGCGTACCTAGATTTTAGCAAGACATTTGATACAGTCTCACACACAAAAGATTAATACACAAGATAGCCAGCCCTGGAGTGGGTCCCAAGGTGGTAGCCTGGATAAAAAATTGGCTAGACAACAGGACACAAACGGTAGTAGTAAATGGAGTACACAGTGAAGAAAGGAGGGTTACTAGCGGGGTACCGCAGGGTTCAGTACTGGGACTGGTCCTTTTTAATGCCTTTATAAGTGACATTGCAGAGGAACTGGAAGGAAAAGTATGTCTCTTTGCAGACAACACAAAGATCTGCAACAGGGTTGATACACAAGATGGAATGGAAAGGATGAGAAGGAACTTGGCAAGGTTGGAGGAATGGTCAAATGTATGGCAGCTCAGATTCAATGCAAAGAAGTGCAAGGTAATGCACATGGGAAACAAAAACCCAGGGAAGAGTACACAATGGGGGGTGAGATACTGACAACAGTAAAAATGGAAAGGGACCTGGTAATTATAACAGATGACTTAAAGGTGGGCAAGCAATATGAGAAGGCAGTAAGGAAGGCTGAGGGGATACTGGGATGCATAGGAAAAGGCATCAATAGTAGAACACAGGAAGTTGTTATCACTCTGTACAGACAGTTGGTGAGACCCCATCTGGAGTACTGTGTGCAGTTCTGGAGACCCCATCTCCGCAAAGACATATACAGAGTGGAGGCTATCCAGAGGAGGGCAACCAAAATGGTTCAGGTTCTGCACCAGAAGACATATGAAGAAAGACTAAAGGAGCTTAATATGTATACCCTTGAGGAAAGAAAGGAGAGAGGGGACATGATAGAAACTTTCAAGTACCTCAAGGGAATCAACAAAGTACAAGAGGGTAGCATCTTTCAGAAAAAGAGATGTGCAAGAACAAGGGGGCACAATTTGAAGATAGAGGGGGGACGGCTCAGAGGTAATGCGAGGAAGTTTTTTTTCACAGAGAGGGTTGTGATGCATGGAACAGCCTCCCTGAGGAGGTCGTGGAGTCAAGAACAGTGGGGGAATTCAAGAATGCATGGGACAGACATAAGGCAGTCCTAGTGGGGAGTAGGAGGAAGTAAGCTGTTGGTTAACTAGGATCTGCAGCTTATCTGTTAGGTAGGAAAATGGGCAGACTAGGTGGGCCAAGCGGTCCTTCTCTGCCATCAAATTCTATGTTTCTATGTTCCCAAATCACTCTCCAGTCCACATTCTCAATGTTTGACTTCTGCTCCCACAGTAAACATTGAGTGGATCACCACCCTTCTGCACAGTAAAGGTAGTATGTACAGTTCCCTGTTGTGTTTTTCCCCACCTCATTAAGCAACAACTAGGTCTTCTTGGAGGGGTAAGCAATAAGCGTCATGTCCAACCAGAAAAACTGCTGCTCATGCCCTCATAAGGGCTGCACTTACAATGGATAACAATATTATTAGCAGGAGAGGAATACTAATACCTTGAGTGAATCCACCTGACTTCCAGTGTCAGTCTACTCCTTTACCTGTGATCTGCAGAACCCTGCAAGACAGTTCCCAGCAATTCTTCTCCAGTACTTTTCTGTGCTCTACTCCATAATGTGAGTTGGCTGGTTACCACCCTTCCAAATCTTGAATGAGCTATACACAACTCCCTCAATACTGTCCTAACAAACATCAACATCCCCCCACCCGAGGGTAGTCTTCCTACACTAAATTCAAGTAACAGTTTAGGTGCAGCCCTGCCACTCTGAGTATTTGTCATTGCTGGCTACTCTCATCCACAGTCAGGAAGTGATCACGATGCTGGCAACCCCACATTTCAGATCTCACAGTGATCTGCTCAGCGTCCTCCTTCATGTCTTCAACTAACTGAATATAGCTGCACCCTGCTGGAATGGCCTCTTCAGTCCCTCTCTGGCATTCATTCTTCTCACCTGCGCCCCACACCAAAAAGCAGTGAGTTCACTACCCTTCCACATCATTAATGTGTTTAGTACAGCATCCCATGTTATATTTACATATTAATAATAAACATGATCGTCTGGTAAGCCAGGCTGATAGCAGCATGGCACAAATGTAAAAATAGGTTTTCCTACCCATATAAGATCTAAGCCACCTATGATTAGGCATTATTAAATGACGTGCATAATGGTGTGTGCACCCATCATTTAATAGAGCCTAATCAGATTTAAATGTAAAAAAAGGCAAAGGCATTAAGGACAGAAATGGGGCTGAAAGGAGTAAGGCTATCAAAAAGTGGAGGGTGATGAGTACCAATGCCCATAGTCTGTGTAACAAGCTCCCTGAACTAGTGGCCTTGATGGAAGCGGGTTGTGTGGATATTGTGGCAGTTACAGAAACATGGTACACAGAGAACCATGACTGGGATGTCAACATACCAGGATACACAATCTACAGGAGGGACAGGGAGGGTAAAAGAGGAGGAGGAGTAGCTCTCATGTAAAGGAAGGATCAAAGCAACAGTACTAAAGAGTAAACAGGGAGCAGATGAGGCACTTGGGTCACCCTGAGACAGGAAATGGCACCACAATCCACATGGGGTTGTATACAGACCCCATCTCAGGGGAGGAATGGACAAGGAAATGATAGAAGGCTTTCTTAGAATGGCAGAAAAGGGGAGATATTATTGATGGGGACCTGAATATGCCAGATGTTAACTGGATCACCTTTGCTGCAGGCACATCCAAGAGCAGGGTCATTCTTGATGCCCTACAGGGGCATGCCTCAGACAGCTAGTATTGAACCCACTCGGGAGGAGCAATCTTAGACCTGGTACTCTCAAATGGGGATGGAGAAAGAATCTCAGATTTAGAAGTGGTAGCCATCTGGGAACAAGCTACCACCAAACAGTGTGGGTCTATGATAAACACAGCCATACAATCAAGCCATACAAAAGCAAGAGTACTGGACTTTAGGAGGGCTGACTTTGGGAAAATGAGAGAGTGCCTCAGAAAAGCACTAGCAAACAGGCAAGAAGGAGGGGTGGAGGAACAATGGGGAGTGATCAAAACAGCCATCACAGAAGCAACAAGCCTTTGTGTAAAACAAATCAATAAAACACAACAAAGGAAAAAACGTTATGGTTCTCAAAAGAGGTGGCAGGGAAGGTTAAGGAGAAAAGGACAGCATTCAGGAAATATAAGGAAACACAGAAGGAGCAGGACAGAGAACTTTATCAGTTAAAGCAGAAAGAGGCTGGGAAGGCATTCAGAATAGCAAAGGCCCAAACCGAGGAAAGGATAGCCAATTCTGTTAAGAAGGGGGATAAGACCTTTTATAGGTACATTAGGGAGTGAAGAAAGACCAAAGGAGGGATACTGAAGCTTAATAAATAATGTGGGTAGAGGGTGACAGTGAAAAAGCAGGGATACTGAACGAATATTTCTGCTCAGTATTCGCAAAGGAAGAGGAGGGGGAGTTACCTAAACCAAACAAGAGAAACACTCTGAAGACGGGGCTCGATAACAGTCCATTTACAGAAGAAAGGGTTCTGAAAGAACTAATACAATTGAAGGTGGATAAAGCAATGGGGCCTGATGGGGTTCACTCAAGAATTCTAAAAGAACTAAGGGTAGAACTAGTGACACCGCTGACTACTCTTTTCAACAAATCATGGGAGGATGGGGTGGTACCCGAGGACTGGAGGAGGGCAGATGTGATTCCTCTTCACAAAAGTGGGAGCAAGACAGAGGCAGGAAACTACAGACCAGTTAGTTTGACCTCAGTGGTAGGGAAAATGATGGAATCACTTCTGAAGGAAAGAATTGTTGAGTACCTAGAGGCCAGTGGGGCACAGGACCCAAGGCAGCATGGATTCACGATGGGAAGGTTGTGTCAGATGAATCTAATAGATTTCTTTGACTGGGTGACCAAAGTAGTAGACCAGGGAGGGGCTGTGGACATGGCCTACCTAGATTTTAGCAAGGCATTTGATACAGCCCCACACAAAAGATTAATACACAAGATAGCCAGCCTTGGAGTGGGTCCCAAGGTGGTAGCCTGGATAAAAAATTGGCTAGACAACAGGACTCAAAGGGTAGTAGTAAATGGAGCACACAGTGAAGAAAGGAGGGTTACTAGCGGGGTACCGCAGGGTTCAGTACTGGGACCGGTCCTTTTTAATGTCTTTATAAGTGACATTGCAGAGGAACTGGAAGGAAAAGTATGTCTTTGCAGATGACACAAAGATCTGCAACAGGGTTGATACACAAGATGGAGTGGAAAGGATGAGAAGGACTTGGCAAGGTTGGAGGAATGGTCAAATGTATGGCAGCTCAGATTCAATGCAAAGAAGTGCAAGGTAATGCACATGGAACAAAACCCTGGGGAAGCGACAATGGGGGTGAGATACTGACAACAGTAAAAATAGAAAGGACCTGGGGGTAATTATATCAGATGACCTAAAGGTGGGCAAGCAATGTGAGAAGGCAGTAAGGAAGGCTGGGGGATACTGGGATGCATAGGAAGAGGCATCAATAGTAGAAAACAGGAAGTTGTTATCCCTCTGTACAGACAGTTGGTGAGACCCCATCTGGAGTACTGTGTGCAGTTCTGGAGACCCCATCTCCGCAAAGACATAGACAGAGTGGAGGCTGTCCAGAGGAGGGCAACCAAAATGGTGCATGGTCTGTACCAGAAGACATATGAAGAAAGACTAAAGGAGCTTAATATGTATACCCTTGAGGAAAGAAGGGAGAGAGGGGACATGATAGAAACTTTCAAGTACCTCAAGGGAATTAACAAAGTCCAAGAGGGTAGCATCTTCCAGAAAAAGAGATGTGCAAGAACAAGGGGCATAATTTGAAGATAGAGGGGGATGGCTCAGAGGTAATGTGAGGAAGTATTTTTTCACTGAGAGGGTTGTGGATGCATGGAACAGCCTCCCTGAAGAGGTTGTGGGGTCAAGAACAGTGGGGGACTTCAAGAATGCATGGGACAGGCATAGGGCAGTCCTAGAGGGGGGTAGGAGGAATTAAGCTGTTGGTTAACTAGGATCTGCAGCTTATCTGTTAGGTAGGAAAATGGGCAGACTAGGTGGGCCAAGCGGTCCTTATCTGCCATCAAATTCTATGTTTCTATGTTAATCAAAGGTAGCCTAGATCTTATAAGGATAGGAAAGCCTATTATTCCCCTTGTCCACTGCTGCTATGAGCCTGACTTACTGGAAAGATATGTTTATATCTGATATGTCAAAATAAAACAGGGACTTCTTGCATTCATGAAGCCAAAGGGTGTTGAGCTCACCAATTTTCAGTGTGAGGATGAATAGTTTAGAATGAATACCAAAGTGGGACTGAGAAGGCCACTCTTGCAAGGCACTGCTATATTCAGGGAAGGAGGAAGACAGAAGGAGAGAAATATGAGCAGATTACTGTGAGAAATAAGATGTGGGTCTGCCAGCACCTTGATCACTACCTGACCCTATTGTCCTGGCCAACATTCCCCTTCCCATAATACCAGTTCATGCAATTGTCCAAGGCTGTGTGTGGATATTAATGTATGAAATGGCTGCCACTACACGTTCAGTCACTTCACTACCAGCCTAGTATTGCTTGTAAAGCACTTTGGGATGCAGTGTGTATGAAAACCACTATATAAATGCTGATTATTATTATTATTATTATTTCCCATGGAAAAAGAAGACAAGACAAGCATTATCTCTGAGTTTCAAGAAAGTATGAACTCTAACATTGGACTGCACAAGAACTTTGCTACAAAAAAGTGGTGGCTATTGGGGGTAGTGAAGGGTGTGGCTGCAACCCCCAACCCCCATAGTAATGTACTTGCTTGCTGCTGCTGTATTTCACTTTGTTGAAGAAGTCTGATTTATTGATTGTACAAATGTTTACATTCAAACTATGGATTACATTTGTAGGTTCTGTCAAAAACGTACTAGAAAAGAATAATAGCAGAAAATATAAAGGTTTAATAAAAATGTTAAAAAGTGCATATTAAGGACGTACACCGCCCCAGCACTCCATTGTAACATCCTGGATCCACCATAAGCACTAGACCACCAGGTTATTCAAAATTTGTACTGCACTGTGGTTTGCCACAGAGAAAGTCGGTTGGATTAAAACACATTTTCAGCATGTTAAAGTAAACAAAATGAACAGAACCATAGCCTAACATGTGTATTATACAAAATAATGCACATGGTTTTGACCATTTTGGTGAAACAATTCTATACAAAGAGAAACAAGAACTAGTTAGCACTATAGAGAGCCTCTGACTTTGGCTCCAATGATGTCATCACATAACAGATTTGGTGGCCATTTTAGGAAGCAGGTGAGACAGTTTTTTGAAATTGGAAGGCTAATTTTACAATTTTCAAATGCTCTGGAACCACATTTAGGTAAATTATGTAAATGTAGTTTTAGCATTAATGAATGCAGCAGCCTTTCCTTTAGTCACCTACCGAGTCAGATTTTTGAATAGTTTGATGTCAAAATGTTGTTTAGGTATCCTTTAATGCAAAGAAGTGCAAGATCATGCACATAGGGAAAAGAAACCCTGAAGCTACCTATAGGCGGGGAAGGGAGTTGCTGGCAGTCACAACAGAAGAAAGAGACTTGGGCATCATCATCACCGATGACCTGAAATCATCCAAGGAGATCACTAAAGCAGTAGGTAAGGCTAGGGGGATGTTAGGGTGTATTAGTAGGGGTATCACAAGTCAGAAGAGGGAGATAATAATCTTTCTTTACAGGTGTAACCCCCCTACAAATGGAGGTTCCCAAAAAGTCTTCCTTGAACTTGCCTATATGCTCACTGCCAGGCTGGTGTCCTGTGTTTTAGCAGTTTAAATGCGATTACCAGAGCCTGTATATCCTCTGTGTACTGTCTCTTTAAGAGCAGCCTAATTGCAGTTTAAATAATCTGAGAGGGAGATCTGTTGAAAGATGTAACTATTTGCTGAAAATCATTTAGAGTGATAATGATAATGTAGTTTGCCTAACCTGCTTTCTTTGTAGCACGGACTGTTTTGTTTGTGTCCACTATCGTGGTCCTGGACTGCAAATTGGACCAAAAAGTACTGGTGGGACCTAAAATTTAGCCAGACTACAAGAGCTGTCTGAACTCAAAATCTGTAGGATCTGTAGTTTGGAGCTTTTTTTGCACCTTTTTTACAACTGAAGGGGGAGCTCTTGCTTTGACTGACAGCCAAATGAGCCAACCAGATCTTTTGGATCTTGAGGAAGTCCTGGGCTGCTTGCAGTTTTCAGTTAGTTCTGAGCTGGGAAGTGAACTGAGAGGAGTTGAAGTGATTCTGAGCGGCAGTCCTGAGTGGATTCACATGGGAAAACTGTGAAAGGGCTGAGTTTGGCATACATGTCTGCCTGCTGCTCCTGAGAGGGAGAGAAGAGAATTATTTTGGACTAAATTCAAGTTTGTGTGACTAAAGTAAGCTACTGAATTGGGCCAGGCTCAACCTGAAGAAGACCGAAGGTTTTGCTGAATGCGATCGCCTGCCAGGAGTTCCAGCTACTCCTAAGCTTCCGGTGTGTGCAGAGACTTTGCGAACGTGACCGGGGAGCGCTTTGCCTGGTGCAGTAGAATTCCCGTACATGTAAATGTTCTATGAGCTGCTAGTGGGTTGTGAGTTTGTTCCCCACTGTGAACTGTGTTCTGCTTGCTGGAAGCTGTATCCAGCCCAAAACGGACTGCATCCAAATTTGTCTCCATGTGGTCTGGGCCTTGCCAGACTGGCCCAACCAGACTACCCGCTGCACAAAGAAGCCATCAACGAAAGACATGCCTGGGGATCAGCCCCCTGTTCCACACTTGAACCGGAACTATGCCTCTGCGACTCGTGTGGGCCCTGCTTCTTCTGGCATTCCAGATCAACCACCTGCAGTCTCAATTTTTGTCCAACCTATGTCCAGTCTTGGGTATTGTGAGTAAATATCAGGGTAGCTCCCTGCAACAACAGCTTAATCTGAGTGTGTCATCTGATTGTCTTGTTGTTTCATTTCCCTTATGAACTGAGCCCTCTGGCTCCAGATTACAAATATGTGTACTGTGCATGTTGTGTTTTCCATCACAGGGCCCCAACCAGCTGCAACCCTGGCATCGGTCCTGGCTAGCCCATCTCTTCTCCACCTAGGTACCCAGAGGTGGACTGTGGGGGAAGGGGACTCAGAGTTCCTGCATAGCTACTTGATTGATATAACCTTTAAGCTAATTAACCTGATTTTGACCCTCCCTTGTCCAAGTCCCCTGAATACAGCAGATCTAACTTTTTCTGCACGCAATCTGACTGTGGTTCTGGTTTGTGCTCAAGGTACTGTACTGTTGTTATTTGCTGTGCATAACCTTGTTTTACAGGGGGTCCCCACGGTCAAGCCAGAGGAATCAGCCCTGGTGGTAAGTGCAAACAGTGTGGGTACTTGTGTGGTGTACCAGGGGTACTGTGAAAGTGATTATTGTACAGTGTTCAGGCAACTAGAGGGGAAAGAGGAGGTTACAGTTTCTCGGAGGGCTGTGCTCAGGTTAGCTTGACCACTACAAACCCTGACCTCTGGGTGGAGGCACCCGATTCAGAACTCAAGCCCCTTAACCTGCTACTAGCCAAGCAGGCAAGGGTAGTAGCCCTTGGGACAGCGCCACTTAGGGGTTACATCTTGATGGCTCACCACTGGGATTTTGTGTCTTCTAGTGGCTGAAACTTTGAATTATTGTCAAACATAAATGGCTACCCCAACAGAAGTGGCTGTGCACCATTTGGTGGGGTGGTGTACAGGGCAGGAGACTGACCCTCACAATGCCCTGCTTGTATTGGATATTCCCCTGAACATTGGTAAAGACATTGTAGAAGGACTACTTTCCAAAGCTGAGTGTTTAACTAATGCTGTGGTGTTGGGGTGACAGGCTGATTTGACCGCCCAAACTTTCATGGTGTTAGTAGAGTGTAGTGACCCAGTGGACAGTTCCAAAGTGCCACGGACTATTGCCCCAGAAGGGACCCCAGCCACCTGGAGAGTGATAACTAGAGGCAGTAAAAAACTCTGGAGAGGATGAGCTCCCCCTACTGTCTGAGACGTTTGAGGAGAAATTTGGTAAGTTGTTGCTGGAGGAAGGGAAAACCATAGAGGACTTTAAGAAACTATTCCTGCCACCTGGGGGTGTTCCCTCCCCAACACCCTCTCCCGCTCCAGCACCTGTTACTGCCCCACCTTCTGTGTCTGTGACAGTGATGGCCCCTATATCTGTACCTGCCATTAGTCACGACTCCTACTGAAGGTTGAGAGTCTTCTTGGGTACCCTCCCCACCGCCCAGGGGGAGGATGACTGGGAGACCTGGAACAAGTTTCTGGTTCCTCTCAGGACATGACTGCCATGGTGGTGGGGGTGCACCCCTCAGGCATCCTCTACCAAGGATAGCTCCCAGGCTGAAATCAAAGAATTGACTGCCACCCTAAAGGAACTACTGAGACACGTTGCACCCCTTCACTGCTGCAAGCAGATTTTGGACCCCGATCCCTTGCTACTACTTCAGTTCCTCATGTAATGTTCTCTCCAAGGATGACCCAGGAGTCTACCATTTTTCACCACTGTGGAAAGGATGGCCATATGAAGAGCGAATGCCGGTCTCAGAAAGACTTAGAGAAAGTGGTAAACTGGCTTTAAGGAGAGCTTTGTAAAGTGAATTAGTGATCAAGGGGTGCACAAAATGACTGCAGTGAAGGCTTCAGACATCCTAACTCAAACCCCTTTGTGGCTAAATTGTCCATCCAGGCCCCTGCTGCTGTCCCTCCAGACTGGTCCAAAATAGTGGGCCCTTCAATGGGGACTACTGTGGCTGTGAATGGTATTCCTACTTGAGCTGTTCTGACAGTGGGTCGCAAGTGACCATTGTATTTAAGGACTGGTATGACAAACACTTATCTGGTGTGCCCTTATAGTCCCTGGAAGGCCTACATATGTGGGGGCTAAGCGACAAGTCTTATCCCTACCTAGGATATGTCCACCTTTGGTTGTCATTTCCTGCAGCTGTAACTGATGTAGAAGAATAAGTCGAGACACTGGCCTTAGTGTGTCCCCCTACTGGACTGTATGATGTGGTTCCCCTGTTAATTGGGACCAACTCCCATATGTTTGGGAGACTGGCCAAACTCTGTCACGAGAAACAAGTTCAACGGACTGGGAGGGCCCTAAGAATTCCTGCTCTGATCAAGAGGGCCTATGATTTGCAGCAGAACCCCAAGGGAGTGGACCAGGATGAACTGATTCTTGTGGAAGAAGAATCCCGATTCAATGGTACTGACCTCTAACATCCACTGTACCGTTCAAGGGGAGGTCCACCTCTGCAAAGATGTCAAGAACAAAATACTGATGTTGGACACGCCAGGCGATGGAAAATTGCCTGGATGATTATTAGTTTAGCCCAGCATCTTGCCAGCTCGTGCTCATGCCTATGCAAGATGAGTGATGGTCCAGATTCATAATGTGTCAGATCGGGAGATCCGGGTGAACAGAGGATGCACCCTAGCTACAGTACACTGCACAGACACTGCAGTATTGCCCAGCAACAAGCACCCTGGCAAGACAGATAGAGTGACTCCCAACTTATTTGATTTTGGTGACTCCCCGTTGCCAGCTGAATGGAAAACTAGAATTAGCCAGAAATGTGCCCAGAATGATCAAGTGTTTTTGTTGAAGGAATGGGACGTGGGATGTGTCCAGGGTGCGGAGTATCACATACACCTGCACGATGAATGGCCATTTTGAGAGAGGTCTCGATGCCTAGCCCCTGCACACATAGACAATGTGAGAAGGCACTTGCAGGAAATGCTCATGGCTGGTGTGATACAAGAATCCAGGAGCCCATATGCTTCTCCCATTGTGGTTGGGTGTAAGAAGAACGGATCTGTGAGAATGTGTGTTGATTATCGGACTCTGAATCGGTGGACCACCCCGATCAATACACCATGCCCTGTATACAAGATGCTCTGGATTGTTTGAATGGGAGCAAATGGTTCTTGGTGTTGGATCTTCGCAGTGGATATTACCAGAGTCCAATGGCTCTGGAGGACTGTGAGAAGACAGCCTTCATCTGTCCTTTGGGGTTCTACAAATTCCTGAGAATGCCACGGGGATATCAGGTGCCCCAGCCACCTTCCAGCGACTGATGGAATGAGTAGTGGGAGACATGAATTTTCTAGAATGCCTGGTATACTTGGACCGTGTCATTATGTTCAGGAGCTCCCTAGAGGAATATGAGAGTTGACTGTTGAAAGTACTAGACCGACTGGAGGATTTCGGCCTCAAGCTCTCCATCGACAAGTGCCAGTTTTTCCAAACCTCTGTGAAGTATGTGGGGCACATAGTGTCCACAGAGGGGATAGAGAATGATCCTAGTAAAGTTGAAGCCTTGACTACTTGGCCCCAGACCCACAATTTGAAAGAACTACAACATTTCCTGGGATTCTGTGGCTACTACCACTGGTTCATAAAGGACTATTGCAAAGTGATTTGGCCACTCTTAAATCTTACCCAAGGTTGCCTTCCTACTCATCAGATATACAAAAAAGGGTCAGTCAAAGAACCAGACAAAGCATATTTCCGCCCAGGTGAACTTTTTGATTCCCGTTGGATGCCTGACTGTGAAGCAGCTTTCCACGAAGTCATATACCACCTCACCCTCGCCCCCATCCTCACTTATGCTGATCCCACCAAACCCTATGTGCTACATACTGACACCAGTCTGCAGGATCTAGGAGCTGTACTGTATCAAGACCATGAGGATGGTTTGAGACCAGTGGTATTCAACAGTAGGAGCTTGACCCCGTCAGAGCGAAATTGCCCTGTTCACAAATTGGAGTTCCTTGTGTTAAAATGGGCCATTGTCGACCAATTTCATGATTACCTCTATGAGGCAAAAAATATTGGTGAGGACTGACAATAACCCGTTGACCTATGTACAGACTTCAGCTAAGTTAGATGCCATGGAGCACCGGTGGCTGTCTGCATTGTCAACATTTGATTATGCTGTCGAATACAGACCAGGCATGAATCATATTGATGCTGACACCCTATCCCGGAGGCCCATTTACAAGAGTGACTGGGTCAGGCTGTCTGAACCTGACATTCGAGCATTGTGCCAAAAGTTTGATAGAAATGAACAGATGTCTACGGACACAGCAGACTGCTTTTAGTAGATTGCTTGGGCCCCTCTGACACCTGCTGCATATTGTCACTTTTCTGCTCCAGATATTAGTGCACTACCTCAAGTTTGACGATGACAGCATTCAGTGGGCTCAATCTTGAGATCCTATGATTCAGCCAGCACTTGACACCCCTCGTGCAGGAAAAGATGTGTTCAAGTTGCATTCCTCTGATCTGCGAACCACTTTATTGTTTAAAGAAGGCCCCAGGTTGAAGCTGCTTAATCAGTTGTTATATAGAGAGACTGTAGATCTGGGTGGCCAAATAGACAAGCAACAACTGGTCCTGCCCACAGCCTTCAAAGACCTAGTACTGCGCTCCCTCCACAATCATATGGGCCACCTCGGCATCAACCGGACCCTTGACCTAGTACGATCTCGATTCTACTGGCCCAAGATGGGGGTTGATGTTGAGCATCATGTAAGGACTTGTAGTCACTGCCTGCAGAGAAAAGCCCTGCCTCAGAGGGTTGTCCCCCTTGTCAACTTTACTACCAGCACCCCAATGGAACTAGTCTGCATAGACTTCTTGAGTTTAGAGCCTGATCATCGAAACATTGGCAATGTGTTAGTGGTTACAGACCATTTCACATGGTATGCACAAGCTTTTCCCACCAAAGATCAAAAAGCATCTACCATGGCCAAGGTGCTAAAGGAAAATTTCTTCGTCCACTATGGTGCTCCCCAGCGAATTCACTCTGATCAGGGTTGGGACTTTGAGAGTTGGCTAGTCAAAGAAATGCTCTCTCTATGGGGGGTGTAAAAGTCAAGAACCACCACTTATCACCCGCAGAGGGATCCTCAACCAGAACACTTTAACTGCACCCTGCTAGACTTGCTAGGCACCCTCCACCCAAAAGATAAGCATAAATGGAGCCAGCAGATCAGCACCTTGGTACATGCATACAATTGCATGAAGAATGATGCTACTGTGATCTTTTCCTACCATCTCATGTTCAGGAGAGAGGCCCGGCAGCCTGTTGATGTCTGTTTTGGGGTTTCTCCTGATGGGGTCCGAGCCGAAGATTACCTGCAATATGTACAAAAACTGAAAGTTCAATTGAACCATGCCTATCAACTGGCCCAGACAATGGTCGCCAAAAGAAATCTGGCCAACAAAGAGAGACACGATAGAAAAGTAAAGGCTCAAGAGCTTAGGCTTGGGGACCGTGTGTTGTTGTGAAATTTAGGATTGCATGGTAAATACAATATTGCTGATTGATGGCACCATCTTCCCCATGTCATAGTTAGAAAGTTGGATGATTTGCCAGTGTACAAAGTGTGCCCAGAGAATAACTCCAAAGCTGTCAAGACCATGCACCATAACCACTTACTACCTATTGGTCAAGTTATAATTGAGGCTGAACCCACCGAGATTGATTCCCCTGGACCAGTGACTCATGCTGCTGCAAGAAAGAAACAGAGTCAGCCTGCCCCCTTGGTTACTGATTTAAGACTTCCCCTGCAGCAGGCCCAGAATGATAGTGACTGCCAGTCTAACTCGGATGACAGTGAGTGTGATAATGCCTATTTCGCTTCATATGAACTGAGTCAGTTGTTTTGTGGAAATCCTATGTTGAATTATAGGGATGAAGCTGGGCCTTCTGGACTGCCTAATGCCCCGGCATCATCCTTGGAGCCAATGCTCCCTGAAGGTGAAGTGCAAAGTATCACGTCTGAGGATGCTGAGTCTTTGTGTATGGTGGAACTGTATGATTTGCCTGAAGGAGAGGCTACTGGTATGCGTCTTTCTGGTGACATTCTAGAACTTGAAGAACACTATGAGAGTGCTGACAACCCCTCTTCAGTGCCAGAGTGTCTTCAAAATGAGCCAAGTGTTGTAGAAACAGAGACTACGAAGCAAGGGGCTGACAGTGCTCCCAGCTTGGACATTCCCCTTCATGCAGATGCACCCCTCACAAGTGATGAAACCTCCAAGACCATTGCTGAACGTACAGAGACTGTGGTTGTTCTCCCCAGAAAGACTGGCCGAGCTGTCAAGCCAGTGGTGTGCTTCAGTTACGATCCCCCAAGGATGCCAGTGGATTTGCCTTCCAATGTAGTCCACAAAGGTGTTTATGTCTCTCAGAGCTCACTGCCCAAAATGAGCTTGACGGCCCATTTCAGGTTACTTGTTCTGCCCTCTCACCATGGTGCCTCCTGCCCTGTCCAGCCCCAAATTAGCTGATAATGAAGGGCCCCCTCTTGCATTGCTTAGAGTACAAGAAGTTATTACATGATTCTGTATAGTAATGTTCAATTTACCTGTGTGAAATATGCATAATGTATTGCCAGAATGGAAGTGATATAGCGGGGTACACTGAAATGTATAGTAAAGTGACAAGTTATGCCAATTGGTGAATCAGATAGTACTTGTATAGCATACTAATGGTATAAATGTCTTTTATATGTTGCATTTTTCAATGTTACGATGGTACAGACTTGATTCGGACGCCAAGTTTTCCAAGGCAGGGAAGGGTGTAACCCCCCTACAAATGGGGATTCCCAAAAAGTCTTCCTTGAGCTTGCCTAAATGCTGACTGCCAGGGTGGTGTCCTGCATTTTAGCAGTTTAAATGTGATTATCAGAGACTGTATAGCCTCTGTGTACTGTCTCTTTAAGAGCTGCCTAATTGCAGCTTAAGTAATCTGAGAGGGAACTCTGTTGAAAGATGTAACTATTTGCTGAAAATCATTCAGAGTGATAATGATAATGTAGTTTGTCTAACCTGCTTTCTTTGTAGCAAGGACTGTTCTGTTTGTCTCCACTATCTTGGTACTGGACTGCAAATTGCACCAAAAATTACTGCTAGGACCTAAACTGTAGCCGGGCTACAGGAGCTGTCTGAATTCAAAATCTGTAGGAACTGTAGTTTGGAGCTTTTTTGCGCCTTTTCTACAACTGAAGTGGGAGCTCTTGCTTTGACTGACAGCCAAATGAGCCAACCAAATCTTTTGGATCTTGGGGAAGTCCCGGGCTGCTTGCAGTTTTGAGTTAGTTCTGAGCTGGGAAGCGAAATGAGAGGAGCTGAAGTGATTCTGATCAGCAATCCTGAGTGGATTTGCATGGGAAAACTGTGAAAGGGATGAGTTTGGCTTTCATATCTGCCTGCTGCTCCTGAGAGGGAGAGAAGAGAATTATTTTGGACTAAATCCAAGTTTGTGTGACTAAAGTAAGCTAGTGAAGTGGGCCAGGCTCAACCTGAAGAAGACTGAAGATTTTGCTGAATGCGATCGGCCTGTCAGGAGTTCCAGCTACACCTAAGCTCCCAGTGTGTGCAGAGACTTTGCAACTGTGACCAGGGAGCTCTTTGCCTGGTACAGTAGAATTCCCGTACATGTAAATGTGCTATGAGCTGCTAGAGGGTTGTGAGTTAGTTCCCCACTGTGTGAACTGTGTTCTGCTTGCTGGAAGCTGTATCCAGCCCAAAACAGACTGCTTCCGAACTTGTCTCCAAGAAGCCATCGACGGGAGACCTGCCAGAGGATCAGCCCCTGCTCCACGCTTGAACAGGAACGATGCTTCTGTGACTCGTGTGGGCGCTCCTTCTCCTGACATTCCAGATCAACCACCTGCAATCTTGATTTTTGTCCAACCTGTGTCCAGTCTTGGGTATCGTGAGTAAATACCAGGGTAGCTTCCTGCAACAACAGCTTAATCTGAGTGAGTCATCTGATTGTCTTGTTGTTTCGTTTCCCTTACAAACTGAGCCCTCTGGCTCCAGATTACAAATATTCTGTACTGTGCATGTTGTGTTTTCCATCACAGGGCCCAAACCAGCTGCAACCCAGGGCAATGGTCCTGGCTAGCCCATCTCTTCTCTACCTGGGTACCCAGAGGTGGATTGTGTGAGGGGACTCAAAGCGCTTGCATAACTACTTGATTGATATAACGTTTAAGCTAATTAACCTGATTTTGACCCTCCCTTGTTCAAGTCCCCTGAATAAATCAGATCTAACTTTTTCTGCATGTAATCTGACTATGGTTCCAGTTTGTGCTCAAAGTACTGTACTGTTGCTATTTGCTGTGTATAACCTTATTTTACAGGGGGTCCCCAGGGCCGAGCCAGAGGAACAAGGCCTGGTGGTAAGTGCAAACAGTGTGGGTACTTGTGTGGTGTACCAGGGGTATTGTGAAAGTGATTATTGTACAGTGATCATGCTACTTGAGGGGAAACGGGGGGTTACAGTGTCCCAGAGGGCTGTGCTCAGGTTAGCTTGACTACTACCAACCCTGACCTCCGGGTGGAGGCACCCATTTCAGAACTCAGGCCCCTTAACCTGCTACTAGCCAAGCAGGCAGGGGTAGTAGCCCTTGGGATAGCGCCACCTAGGTGTTATACAAGACAGTGGTTAGGCCCCATCTGGAGTACTGCGTGCAGTACTGGAGGTCACACCTTCACAAGGACATTAACCAAATTGAAGCAGTCCAGAGAAGGGCAACCAAAATGGTGCAGGGACTGCATCAGAAAACATATGAGGACAGATTAATGGAACTCAATATGTATACCCTAGAACAAAGGAGGGAGAGAGGAGATATGATTGAAACAGTCAAACACCTTAAAAGCATTAACAAGGTGAAAGTGTCTAACATGTTTCAGTGTAAGAAAAATAGCAGGACAAGAGGACACAGCATGAGATTAGAGGGAGGCCAATTAAGGGATAATGTGAGGAAGTCCTTTTTCACAGAAAGGGTGGTGGATGTATGGAACGCCCTACCTCAGGAAGTGGTGGATATGAAAACAGTGCAAGGCTTCAAACAGGAATGGGAAAGGCATAAGGGAGCAATACAGATGAGTGTGAATAGATAGGCCACTGACAGAGCAAAGGCCAATGGCACATTTATAAGGTAGAAAAAGAAATGGGCAGACTGCATGGGTCTAGGGTCCTTATCTGCCATCAACTTCTACGTTTCTATGTTTGGATCACCGGCTGTAATGCTCATGCCATCCCACCCCCACCCTGAAGCTAGTGATAGGCATCGAGGTGTGCCTTGCACTCTTCAGCCCCAGACTTCACCCCATTCTCCTGTACTGCACCCATTTCAGTGTATGTCTTTATGAAATGGGGTGACTGTGAAGCCAAACACCCCAAGGCACACCTCAACACTTGTCGGTGTCTACAGGATAGGGTGAGGTGAAATGCCGTGAGCATTATGGGCAACGACCCACAGGCACACCCCAATGCCTGTCCATCTCTGCAGGGTGGAGGTGGGATTGGCATGAGTTCAGTACTTCACTGCCACTCCTATTCTGCATTTGTCTAACTCCTCCATGTCCAATGCTAATATCAGCAAGCAAACATTCGACATTGACAAATGCTTGTTTTAAGTGACATTTAAAGACAGGCAAGGAAATGTTTGCACCAACCAGTTCTAAAGGTAAGGCATTAAAAGTAAACGGTAAGTTACATAGATACATAGATGCATAGACAGTGTTGGCAGATAAGGGCCTATGGCCCACCTAGTCTGCCCATTTGAGCTTGTAAGTTCAGTTTGTTTTCCTAGAAGTCTATTTCCCCTTACCCCTGACCTCTAGAATTCCTTTATGTCTATCCCATGCATTCTTAAATCCCGTGATTGTTTCAGCTCCCACCACTTCCTCTGGCAGGGTGTTCCACTTGTCCACCACCCGTTCTGTGAAGAAATTCTTTCTCATGTTTCTCTGAATCTCCTCCCTCCAACTTCATCCCATGCCTCTAGTCCTGAAACATCTTTTTCGCTTAAAAATAGTGTTTTCCTGCACCCTGTTCCTCCCTGTAAGATACTTGTATGTCTCTATCATATCCCCTCTCCCTCCTCCTCCAGGGAGTACATGTTCAGTTCCTTCAACCTGTCTTCATAGGACTTGTGATGCAACCCATGCACAATCTTTGTTGCCCTCCTCTGAACCTTCTCTACCCTGTCTATGTCCTTACGTAGGTATGGTCTCCAGAACTGTACACTGTACTTCAGGTGGGGCCTCACTAGTGTCTTTGTATAAGAATTATGACCTCCCTTTTCCTGCTGGTGATGCCCCTGCCTATACATCCCAGCATCCTATTTGCTTTACCTGATGCCTTGTCACACTGTTTCCCACCTTGAGGTCATCAGAGATGACAACCCCAAGATCCCTTTCCTGCTTGGTGCATGCTATATCCTCACCCCCAACTGATATATTGTGCCAGGGTTTTTGTGCCCCATATGCATTATCTTGCACTTCTTTGCATTGAATTTCAACTGCCAAACCCTTGACCATTCTTCAAGTTTCTGCAGGTCCTTCTCATTCTGTCTACACTCTCTGGTGTGTCTACTCTGTTACAGAGCTTTGTGTCATCAGCTAACAGTGAAATTCTGCCTTCTAGATCCTGTGCAATGTCACTGATGAAGATGTTGAATAGGACCGGTCCCAGCACTGATCCCTGTGGTACCCCACTGGTCACTGTTCCCTCTGTGGAGTGACAGCCATTTACCACCACCCTCTGTGTCCTGCCACCCAGCCAGTTACCTTCCCACCACACTACTGTCCTGCCCACACCCATATTCCCCATTTTGTGTAATAGTCTTCTATGTTCTAAGTTATATAACAGAGACCTTTGACCAAGTGATGTTTTCATAGTTGGTACTATAAACCAAGTGCAATACGATGAACTTTGTTCTTTGTTTGCAGACTTGGATGCACAAGTATTTTCTGGAATAGAAGACTTATCCATCCGTATTAAGAAACTAATATAAACAAAATTTTACCAATCAAGTTCAAGTTCAACTTTATTGTAGGAAAACTTCATTGAGCAAGTTCATTCACAAGGAGGTCCTTAGGAGCTCAGTTGTGAGCTTATCATGGTTTGATCCCTGTGATCTCTGACTAATCTTGGCACCAAAATTCATATCGAGGACCAAACTATTCATATTCTGCATTTGTAACTTTAAATCTGTTTTGATAAAAATCATTATACTTACAAGCATATCAGTATGGTTGACCTTTTTGACCCCCATAGCTTATAAGACTATATCCACTGATTGTTCTAATTTTTCATGTTTTATGTACATAACCATGGATATAGAGACCTCCCATATATATTAGGATGTTTAGTCTCAGTTCCTTAAGCCCATACTGAGTTACTAAGTTCACGTTATTTCGAGAACATATATATGTACACAGTATATATAGTATATATATATATATATATATATATATATAAATTTATATGCATTGTCTAGCATCGATGTAAGACTAGATCTGTGATCATTCAGATAGAACTTACTTGTTTTTTTAAAGTGTTTGCTTTAAGTTTTGGGTTATTGTATGTAGTGATGCAGCAAAATTTTATTTTACCGGTGAAAGTCCCTAGGAATTCACTGCGTGAAATATTTCATGAAATTTATGCACTCTGTGAAATATTTTGCGGGTGCGAAATGCGGAATTTTGTCCATGAATGGTGGAATTTCACCTGTGAGTGGCGAAACTTTGTCATTCATGGGCAAAATTTCACATTTTGGCAGCGAAAATCTACATTTCACCAGTGGAATTTCGCATTTCGTACCAGTGAAATATTTTGCGAAATTTGTAAATTTCACAAAATATTTTATGCAATGAACTTTGTGGATTTTGCTCATCTATAACTGTGTGTGATTGATTTATTAGTAGGCGGTACACCTGGCACTTAATGTATAAAATGTAATAGACATGCACAAGACCGGCTTCCCTGAGGAAGTGCGCATGTGCAAAATCAATCGGGGCACTTGGTTGGCTTTTCACTTTTTGAGTTGGGCTCAATGTGCTGTACTTGTATTAACAGGAAATAAATGACTATTTACAGTGGATTTGGTGTTGGTGCTGATTTTTTTGGAAGGACTTGAATTAACTTACTGTGCACGGCAAGTATTGGAGCTGCTCTTTTTCCTCTATTCATGGGGTCAGTATGTCACGAACAAAAACAGTGCGGCAACATATCGCACTGTCAATACAGTTACACCAAAGTCAGTGCTCGGTAAAAGCAACAAATGATAATAATGCCAACAAACCACAGAGAAAATAATGCTTTTCGTGGTGGGCTCATCCCCCCTCCTTATGGGGGGGCTTTGCCCCCAAATCCAACCAAATTAAAATATAACCACCTCCGGCAAGGGGGAGAGGCAACTCTGGGATGGGGAGAAACTCAAGCAGGAGGTGAATTGCCAACTGCACAACACTTAGCACAAAATAAAGGAAATACACACAGGTAATGTGGGACCAGGAATAGAACCCTAGTCCACAGACACTCCACTGCCCTCCATTACTGGTCGCTCTACCCTCTGAGCCATGGCAGCTGCTTGGAGAATGCCCACCCAGCAGAGATCTTATCCTCTGCAACACTGTCTCCCAGCCAACAGCTACAGGGGTAGCGCTACCGCTTCTTCACCATTTCATCCATGCGCTATTGTGTCCCCTGTAGCTGTTGTACTGCACGCTGTTTATGCCACGTGGTTTGCCTGCGGTATTATTCCTATGACATATTGACCTAGTACCAAATAATGCACTTAGGAAACAGAAACCCAGGGGCTGAGTACTAAGGGGTGGAGTGGTACTGATGACTATCAAGCAGGAAGAGACCTAGAGGTAATCATATCTGATTCTCTAAAGGCGGCCAGGCTGTGCGACAAGGCAAGGGGAGGGCTAGTGGGATGCTGGGGTGCATAGGAAGGAGTATCACCAGCACAAAGAGGGAGCTAGATTTGTCTCTGCATAGATCACTGGTAAGACCTTACCTAGAGTACTGTGTTCAGTTCTGGAGACCACATCCCTGGAAGGACATAGACAGAGTGGAGGCGCTCCAGAGGAGGGCAACTAAAATGGTGCAGAGTCTGCATCAAAAGCCCTAAGAGGTAAGACTAAAGGACCTCAGTATGTACACCCTGGAGGAGAGGAGGGAGAGGAGATATGATAAAAACTTTAAGTACCTCGCAGGGGGTAAATAAGGTACAGGAGGGGAGTATTTTTCCAAACAAATGGTGCTCAAGAACAAGGGGACATGCTATGAAGCTGGAGGGAGGGAGGGGTAGAGTCAGGAGATATGTGAGGAAGTACTTCTACACAGAAAGAGTGGTAGATTTCAGGAACAAACTTCCAGTGGAAGTGGCGGGGGTGAAAACAGTGGTGGAGTTCAAGAATACATAGGATAAGCATAAGGGAATCACAGTGAAAAGGAAGGGGGGAGGGAGAAAGAGCTCTAGATTGGCCACGGTCTGATGTAATAGTGTAGGTAGGGTGAAATGGGCGGACTGGGTGGGCCAAGCAGTCCTTATCTGCTGTCAGAGTCTATGTTTCTATGTTTCACACAGTGCACATACTCCTGCTATATATAACTGTGGTCAATATGGGTATATATACCCTGTGGACTGCAGAATAGTGAGTGTAATTCTTAATCCTAGGATGCAGTTCCTGCCCATATCTGCCCACTTTAGGTCCCACAGAACAGTTGCACAGACCTTATGGGCCGTAGGCTGGCGGGAAAGGCGGGGTGCATGTTAGATGTATCCCATTTTCTGGAATGACATATACTGAGTAGTAGTAGAAGAAGATATTATTACTTTGTGGCGCCCTTCCACGGCAGCACAGGGTGCCAGTACAACAAACAGATGCAGGAGCAAATAAAACATAATCAATCCCACTTAAATTTAAATATATAAGTTTCACTATACTAAAATAAATATATAAATATATAAATATCAGCAGCTATTTAAAACATTACTGGGGATAGCATTAAAGGGACTCTCATTCCCCATGAGCCAGTGCAAAAAGATGGATCTTAAGACCCCTCTTAAAAGCCTCAGGGCCCTTGGGAGGGAGTTCCAAAGGAGTGGACCATTGACCTTGAAGGCCTGGTCCCCTGATGTTTTAAGCCCTGCTTTGGGAACCACCACGAGGCCCTCCTCAGTGGTGCAGAGAAGGCAGGTAAGGATACAGGCGATCAGACAGGTAACCGAGGCCCAGTCCATGTAGGGCCTTATAAGTAGGCATGGATGGGTAGTGAAGTATCCTACCCTAAGTGCTACCTGAAAGTACCACCAAACTAACCTAAATTACCATAAAAATACTCTAATGAAAAACAGGTAGTTGGTTAGGGAAGGGTAGTTACCCTGATCTTTCTACCCTATTACCCTACCCTGACCATAACAAAATGTGAAAGACTTGGTTTTTGACTATCCTAAACAGAGAACATTAATCACAGGGGGCTGTCCTGAGTCATGCATGGTTGGCACAACTGCTCTGAGCAAGCCTGCCACTGCTTCCCAAATTGTGGTTGTCTGGAGCAATTTTTAAACTTACCATACCATGTTTTGCCCTTCTGTTTTTTTCTGGAATGCTGTAGGTTCCTAGAAGCTGTGAGGTGATATAAGCAAAGTTAACATAGTTGTACTCTGTGATTAAATTGGGAATATGGAGGGGAGCCCTCATATTTAAATATTATTGTGATGATGGAAGAGACTTAGGCCCCGATCTGCAAAGGGTCGAGGTGCTTTATGCAGTTATGTAGGGAAAGTGCATAGGGACTTCAGCACCAAAGCCTACAAGTCAGTCTGGTGCCAATGAGGACCAGGTTATTCCTTCTGCTCGCCCTTCCTTGTCCTCAGTCCTGTCCTCTAGTCTGGATATGTTCTTACTCAGCTCGGCTATTAAGTCATAATCCCTGTGCTGTTTGTCTTCTATGGAGAGGGACGCCAGGGCTGGCTTGAATGCCCTAAAATCCATCATCGTATCAACTAGATCTGTCTTCATAGTTCTGAGTTCTGTAACAAACTTGTCTAGCTTGTCAGACACCATTTCAATTGTTACGGGATCTGGTGGCGAGTCTAGTGGTGAGGGGGCTTGTGCCATTTGGGTGCTTGTGAGAGGGGTTGGGGAAATTGGCAGAGCTCCTGGTCCTGTTTGTGTCTCGATTAAATCAATTCTTCTGTAGTCAGCATGCTGCAGTTTCGTTCACAGATGCCTGAGGATTTGATTTAACAGTCTGCGCCAAAAAAATTACAAACTCTAACAAAAGATGCTGTTTTTAGCCTCGTATAGTGCGGTGGTCACAGAGTTCTCAGGCTGGGCACATCATGTAACTCTGTTATTTGCCTTTAAAAGCACAGTCATCCAGTGTGCAGCTGGCAGTCTGTTTCTTGGACACCCAGGGCTGCAGTAACTTGTGTGGTCCTCTGACTTCCTGATGTGGAAATGGAAGAGCACAAGTCCAAACCCTATTACAACCATGTTATCATTTTAAGACCTTCGACAAGTCAGTTATCCTTCCAGTGCTCCAGACCACCCAGTTGTGGAAATGGGTAGAGGCAGGACCCGCTGTAGCCAATATGTGACATCTCAGCTTGGCTATACTGGGTGAATAATTTCTTATAAAAAGAAAAGAAATCTCTCCATCCCTTTCCTTATCCTCATGGGCTGCTGCCAGTGTGTAGGCAGCCTGTACGATTGTCGATTTGTGGCACTGCTGAATTCTGCTATTTATAGGGTGCTTGAGAACTCCCTTCTTTAGCACAGCAGGAACAGTGTGCCATTTGCTTCTCTGATGCTATGCTACAGTGCTCTGGGTGTGTGGTTGATAAGCTAGTTTTGACCGTGCTAGAGAAGCCAGCTCCATTTGCAGCAGTTTTGTGTGCTGCAGAGTATGTATCCCTCATGAACTGTGGGGAAGTAGTAACAACAACAAAAAAGGAAAGGGACCTGGGGGTAATCATATCAGATGACCTTAAGGTTAGCAAGCAATGTGAGAAAGCAGTAGGGAGGGCTGGGGGGATACTGGGATGTATAGGGAGAGGCATCACCAGCAGAAAACAGGAAGTGGTTATCCCTCTGTACAGACAGTTGGTGAGACTCCATCTGGAGTACTTCATCCAGTTCTGGAGACCCCATCTCCGCAAGGACATAGACAGGATGGAGGCTGTCCAGAGAAGGGCAACTAAAATGGTGCAGGGTCTACACCAGAAGACATACGAAGAGAGATTAAAGAAGCTTAATATGTATACAGTCGAGGAGAGGAGGGAGAAGGGGGATATGATAGAAACTTTTAAGTACCTCAGTAGAATCAACAAAGTCCAAGAGGGTAGCATCTTTCAGAAAAAGGGACTTGCAAGAACAAGGGGACACAATTTAAAGATAGAAGGAGGGTGGTTCAGGGGCAATGTGAGGAACTATTATTTCACAGAGAGGGTAGTGGATGCATGGAACAGCCTTCCTGAGGAGGTTGTGGGGTCTAAAACTGTGGAAGAATTCAAGAATGCATGGGACAGACATAAGGCAATTCTTGTGGGGGGTAGGAAGAAATCGGCTGTTGGCTAACTAGGATCTGCAGCCTATCCTGTAGGTAGGGAAATGGGCAGACTAGATGGGCCAAGCGGTCCTTATCTGCCATCAAAGTCTTATGTTTCTTATGAACTGCACCATGTGTGTATATTTTGTTACTGTGTCTGTATTGCTGTCTGTGTTTTTATTCTCAGTGGGAGTGGTGTCCTGATCTACTGTCCTACAACTGATGGATCCCGTACAGTTAGCATGTGCAACTTCCACAGTGTTAAGCTGGTGTCCTGTTGTGTACCCGCTAATTGCTGCTGTTTCCTTCAGAGCTGTTTCCTGAATCAGGAGGTATGAAATGGCACATGCTACCTGAAGTAGAGTGCATTTACTGTGTGGTATTTGTTTCATAAATCTAGCCCACTGTATCCCAAAGCACTGCACTTTACAAGCAATGAAAGACTGGTACTAACGTGACTGTTAGCATGCCATGGCAGCCATTTTGCACAACACCACCCACACACAGCTGTGGACAATTGCATGAACTGGTTTTATAGGAAGGGGAATGTTGGCGAGTACACTGGGGAAAATCTCTTACTGTACTCTTATGGTGGTGCAGGAAGGTTAGTTTAAAGGGGACTTTTGATTTCAGGTATAGAGCGGCAACCAAAGCAGATTAAATCTAGAAGAAGTCAGTGATTCTGGTTTTCTGTTGAAGCTGATTAGAAACAGAGGTGCTCAAAATTGGTAAAACCTGATCCATTTGCATATTTTTGGAATGTTGGCAATTCGGACTCCTAGTCTGAGTCTCTTTTCACATTTGATTAAGACATGAGAACAGAATCGGAGATGGAATTGAAAGTTCTGATTCCACAAGCTAAAACCACCTCCCATTAGGGCCACAATAAAACAAACTGTGCAAAATCTGTAAAAAAAATCCAGGTACCACTGGAATGTAGCGGGAGCACCATGTAAACTAAATGGCATGGTGGTGAACTGATAGAATCCAAGTGGAGTGGAAACAGAAGTTCTGTCACTGGATTATTTAGCTAGGGAATTTGCCAGTGACCCTAGGTGAGATCAAGGGTACTAATGTAGTTGGGATTTCTCAATTGTTCACCAAACCATCTATCCTGGGTATAAGATAGCTGTCAAATATAGACACTTGATTAAGTTTTCTGAAAATCAAGGCAGATTCTTACACCACCTACTTTTTTATTTACAATCACCATTGGTGATGGCCAAGAACTTCTTGATTCATCAATGATACCCAACTCCTTCATTTTCTGTATTTCCTTAACCACATCTGCTGTTAACTGCTCTGGTAATCTGAATGTCTTTTGTCTGATAGGGTGAGCATTCTCTGTCACTAGTAATTGCTCGACCCCTTTTGCTCAGCCTGGCACTGTGGTAAAAGTACCTTTAAATGCCTTTACCAAGTTACAAATTTCTACAGTTTGTTCTATGGATCAGAAAACATTCATCTTTACAGCAACAGAATTTACAGTTTGTTCCAGTTTGTCATAAGCTATATCAGTATCTTCTTCAGCAGTTTCTGGTAATATCAGCAAAGCAACCTTTGTTTTTTTCAACCCATTTCTTCAGGAGGTTAGCATAGTTTATCTTGGTAGGATTTTTTTTCCTATCGGGGTCTCAGTCGCATAGTTAACTGCACCAGCACGTCTAACCACTTTATAAGGCCCTTGTCACTTCATTAACAGTTTGTTTTCAATAGTGGGTAAGAGTACTAAGATGTTTTTACCTGGCTCAAACAAATTTATTTTGGCCCATGGCCATAATACACCTTCTGCTATTTTTGGGCTTCTTTCTGATTACTGTGAGCAATTTCAATATATTTTACCAGTTTCTTTCTTAGAGCATCCATATAAGATGTAATAGATTCTTTCTAAGAGTGGTTATCTTTCCATGTTTCTTTTATTACATCTAGTGGTTCTCTAGGTTGTCTACCATACCATTAAGGGTGAAAAACCTTTGATGCTTGTGACACTTCTCTGTATGCAAAAGCAGGTAAGGTAAGGTAAGTACTGGTACCAAACTTTCCCTTCACCTTTCACAGACCTTTTTAATATGCATTTTAGGGTTTGATTAAAATGCTCAACAAGACCATCTGTCTGGGGGTGATAAGGGGAGGTTCTTATGGCAATGATACCTTGTAGTCAATACAGCTCATTCAGTAGTGCAGCACCAAAAGTACTACTCTGATCAGTAATAATCTGTTTAGGTATTTCCACCCTACTGAAAATTTTGGCCAGTTCTGTTGTCACATTTGGGGCTATGGCTGTGTGCATTTGAATGGCCTTTGGGTATTGAGTAGCATAGTCATGTACTACGAAAATTAATCGATTACCCCTTTTTACTTTTGTCTAAGGGGCCAACCACATCACTTGCAATTCTCTCAAAAGGCACATCTACCAAGGGTAGTGGCACCAGGGGCACCTTGTCTTTTTCAGTCAGTGGGGTTAATTTTTGACATTCAGCACAATAACTACAATAAGTAAACAACATCCTCATGAATCCCAGGCTAGTAAAATTAGTACAACAATCTGGCAAGGGTGTGACTCCTCCCTGAGTAACCAGCCATAGGACTATCATATGCTATCTGTAACAACTCAGTTCTGCACTTCTTTGGAATGCCTAATTGTTTTATCTGATCCTGTGTCTTGATAATTAATCTAAACTCTGCACAGTAGCTCATTACATTTTTACACATTGTTTCACCCTGTTTTCATTTCACCCCCAGTTGCTTAAAATAACTTTGGAGAGAAACATTGTTAGTTTACTCTGAAACAAAATAACAATTAGTTATCAGTTTAGTTTCAGCATTTTCATATATCAGCCCCTTATGTCCATCAGTCATTTGTTGCAGCTGTTTTTTCAGGTGTCTTTTTTTCTTTCCTGATCTTCTGGATCTTGGAGCTGGGCTAAAAGAGTCTAAATCAAAGTCAACAAAAGGAAAAGAGTCCCCAACATCTGAGATTTTCTTCGCCTGTGATTTTGTTACCACGGATGATGAAACAGCAGGGTTTAGTACCTCTGTGATTAACTTTGTAAATCTTGGGAAGTCATTGCCAATAATCAGGTGCACAGGAAAGGTACAGGTAACTTTGGTACTACACTCAGTTTCATTTGGCATGACATTAAATTAATGTTCAGTGTTACTTGGGTGGTGGCATAGTATCAAGTGTCCGTGTGGATACAGATGACCCCAGTATCTGGTCCTTTTGTAGTCTTTTCCGAGAACTTCAACATACACCAGGATCTGTCTGCTTCCCAGATCTATAAATCCCTTCACAGTCTTACCTCCCAGCTTGTCATCTGTTAAATACTTGCCTCAATTTGCTAAGGCCAAATTTGCTCCACTGTTACCCTTCTTATTTTTTATGGCAGTCTCTTGCAATATTGCTTGGCTTATTAGAGTTATAGCAAATAAAGTTTTTTGGGTGCAGATTTGTTGCCCCCCATCAGAGTTCTTATCTGGTCTGGAGTTAAATTGGGGGAAAAAAGGGTCTTGCCACTCCTTGACTGTTACTTTGTTGTAGTATCTGTTCAGCCATCTGATAGTCCTCAGCCAAAGAAATGGCCTTTTCCACACTTTTTGCTCATGTTCATTTACCCAAAGCTGTACATTTCTAGGAAGGATTTTGATGAACTGCTGCATTGCAAATATGTCGATGATCTGTGGGACTATTTTGCCCTCTGGTTGGAGCCATTTAATGAGAAATTCTCCGAGTCAGGTGAAGGCTTCCCAAGAATTGTCAACTGAATGGTACTTTAGGAACTGGAATCTCTGGGATCCATGTCAGGAGTCCAACAGAAATTTTGTCAAATGCCCTGTCAGCAACACGGGCAGGTCAACCGCTTTCTGTAGTCGGCTGCTGGTTCACTACTGCATTCTTTATTTTCATCGAGGGGCTTCGCCACCGAACCCCCCCACTGAAGGATTCTCAACTCCAGTCAGAGCTGATTGGGGGGTGCAGTACCCCCGACAGACAGCACCGGGTTCCAGCGGGTCTCCCACCATGGCTAGGCGCTGTAGTCGCTGTGGGGGACCTCGCTTTCAAAATGTCACTGCAAGGGGCTAAACAGAATCTCTGATTTCTCTTTTCACAAGATCATAGTTTTCTGACTGTGCAGTGTCCATATTGCTGAAGGGAAGCTGGGCTTTACCTGTCAGATAAGGTATCAACCTGATTATCCATTGTTGTTTTAGCCATCTGCAGGCTCTGGTGACCCTTTCAAAAGTTGTCAGGTATGCTTCAATATCATCTGAGGGAAAACAGCTTTAGAAGTTTAATGTCTTTTAAGTTATTTGTGTTTTGTCAATCTGCTGGACCTGTGCCAGATCCTCCAGCTTTGATAGCTTGCAAGGCATCCAGCCATCGCTGCCCCTGTTACTGCATCTCTTGTCTGTTTCTCAGTCTGTCTTTGTTGTATAGCTCACCATTTGAAGATGGCAGACATGCTTTCAGGTGCTACCCCACCTGTTCGTATTCTTCTTCTTTCATCACTGGTGCCAGCTGTACAGTCTCAGTTTGGACTTTTGTTTCTGCTTCTAGACTGGCTGCCATTCTTCTCATAATCACTCCTGGGCTTGCTGTGGCAGGATCCATACCTTTCTTCTATGCTTCCCTGGTACCAGGTCCAGTACCCACACACAAAACTCCTAGCATAGAGAATGCGTGACATAAATCCCACTTTGTCTGACACCAACTGTCATAGAGGCATAGGCCAGGAAGCATAGGTAGACCAGGAGAAGGTATAACATTCACAAGAGGTGTTTTATTATTATCAATAAAAAAAATAGAAACAAATAAAATTGTACAGGATAGCTCTTCATATAGGCAGTACAAAGAATGTATGTCCTACATCTGACAGTATCTCTCTCTCACTCTCTAAACAAAACACTGCTCTTTTTTAAAAGTTGTCTTTTCATGACAGTTTAAACTCTGCATCCTGACTGTTGTAAGTTGCATCTCCTGTTTCTCACAAAATGTACCTGAACCATGTCAGTTTATTTCCTGAATCATGCTTGATGAGAGCACAGCTAGTCTGTACAGGTGTAACAAAATAGAACACTCTGTCCCAGAGATGGTTTCCTGTTGACAATTTTGTTAAAAAGCTTGTGGAGGTCAAAATACATCTCAAGATCAACCTTCTATATTCCAGATTCACATCTCTTCTGTTAAACCCAAATGTCTTGCTGCACTCATTTCAACAACGTAATTATAAACATTTGCAAACCAAGGGATCCTGTTTCACATAAATATTCACATATATATTTTTTAACCACAGAGAAGCAAGGTGAAAAGAAATAATAGAAAGAGTAAGTGAAGGAAGGGGGATAACAGGGAAATTGTGGGACCAACAGAGTGGTCAGTTCCTAGGTGCCACAAGAAAAATGTGATTGTGCAGTCAGATAGGTAGAACAAAAAAAAGACTGGAAGAGGACAAAACAGATCCTTGCTTTTAACTCTCTCTGCATAACAAATGGGACAGGGTCTTACTTAGCCCTGTCACCAGTCTTGCCTCCTGTCTCCTGGTGTGGTGGCATGATTGGCTGAGGCTGGCTCTGTCTTCTCATTTTAGAAGTCCATGACTTGTGTTGCAGTTTCTCCTATCAGGCGTCTGAAGCAGACACCTGACCGACCTCACCTAGATACCAACCTGTTGAGTCCCCCCGACATGATAATGAAGCAGACTAGATCCATTCCCATCCCAATCTATTCCTGGACCACAGTCACCTGATCCAACCCAGCTACCAGCTGCCCAGCAGATGGCACCATGTGCTAGCAGGATTGGTCATGGTGGAATAGCCCTTTTCTACCCCTTGCCATCATCATGCCCATCAACTTATTCCTGAAATCCTGGGAGAAAAATTGGGTAGCATGAGGCCCACCTGCACCAAACCCTGGGTTAAGCCTTGAGGGACCCTGGTGATGACAGGCAGGGTAGGGGAGGAGGCTGAACCAATATTGACTGATTGAGATCTGCGCATGAGGTAGCTCCAGAACCAAGAAGAGGTCGCAGCCAAGCAGCCAAGGTGTAGGAGAGTGGAGTGCAGGAGGGAGTGGTTAATGAGGTCAAAGGCCTTTGTCAGATCCATAATACAACACCAGTGGCTTTCCCTGGGTCCATGTTTCTGAGGACGTGGTTTGTGAAGTGGGCCAATGCTGATGTGGTGTTATGGTGCTTATGGAACCTGTATTGTTGGGAACACAGCAGGTTATATTTTCTGAGGTGCTCAGAGAGCTGGTAGTGCACAAATTTCTCCAGTGGTTTGCTCAGGTGGGGGAGAATGGAGATAGGTCTACAGTTATCTGGAGAAAGGCGGTCACCTGCCTTGAATATCGGCACTGCTTTGGCATGTTTCCAGGAATTGGGCATGGAAAAGTGGTCAGAGCCAGGTTAAAAAAGAAAGTGAGGGGTTCTATGATTGCAGGAGAGATGAGCCTAAGGAAAGAGGGGAAAAGACCATCACTGCCAGGGCTGCCCCTGTTGGGGAGGGTCTTCAGGAGCTTGAGAGTATCACTTAGGCAGACAGCTCTAAAGTAGAAGGTGGGGAGTGCCAGTAGGAGGGGGCACTAAGCATGTCCATCAGAGCTAGGAGGCAGATGGGTGGGAAGTTTACTGAAGTATGGGGTTAGGTCAGTAAATTTCTTGTCGAAGGCCTGCGCAACCTCTGAGGGGTCAGTCATAGAGCCAGAGGGGGTGGTAAGTTGAGAGACTGGATAATGGGTCTGAGGATTATGTAAAGAACTGATAGAGGCCCAGAAGCATTGGGGATCACTAAGTTTGTCTCTTTGTAAGTTAAGGTACAACTTACATTTCAGTTGTTTGGCTGTTTGTTTACAGGTGTTATGTAGGTACCTGTATTCATTCCAGAGTTGGGAGGCGGAGGTATTTTATATGTTGCCCACTTTCTGTTCCTTTCTTTCATCAGAGCCAGCAACTCTTTAGTAATACGATGGGTACAGCCCCTTCTCATCCTATGGGTAGTGAGCGGGAAGTGGCAGTCCTGTACTCGGGCATCCATGAGAAAGCAGATTGCAGATGATACATCAGAGAGGGAATAGACAGCAGGCCAGTTCACTGCTCTGACTTCTTCAAGGAGACTGGCGGTGTCAAGGCAGTTAAAGTTTCTGAAAGACAGGTATTTGGGGTGGGGGGGTGTTTGGTCTTTGTGGATCAGATGATGTATGCAGGAAAGTGGTTGTTTATAGAATCCAACAGAGTCCCCACCAGAAGGACCATGTCCTCCCTATTAGTGGCAATCCAGTCAAGCAAGGAGTGGTTAAGTGTTCAGGTGTTGTGCCTGGTGGTGATGGAGATGGTTTGTACAAGGTTGTGCCACTTTAGAAGGTTGGAGTAATAGGGTTCCTGGGCACTTAACCAGGTTGAAGTTGCAGAATAGTATAGTGTCCCTGGTAGGAGTGAGTTGACCCACACCATCCAGGAAGTTTGATAAGTCAGTGATGCCCCCAGCTGGGGGGTTGAAGCAGCAACTCATATAGAATTTCTCTGAAGAGCCCAGGGTAAGTTTGGCAAAGAGCCATTTGCTGGGGGATAGGGGGTCAGAGCAGTGAACAATGACAGCTGTGGGGGGATCCTTGACATACAGAGCCACTCCACTGCCCTTCTTTTTACCGGGTCTATCTAGGTGAGGTAAGGAGTAGCCTGGCAGTGGATAAGTGGCATCAGGGATGTGAGATTTCAGCCAGGTTTCTGTGAGCCTGCGTACATGAGGCTTATAAAGGGAAACCCAGGCTTCAAAGTCTTGGAATTTGGAAGGGAGGCTAGAGATGTTCAAGTAGGCAACTCTTAGCCCAGTAGCTCTGGCCCAGGTAGTGTTGAAATGGTCAATAGGGGTGTTAATGGGGCCAGGCTTACTTTCCATGTCACCAGCAAGAAGCAGAAGAGAAAAGAGAATGCAGTAAGGGAGGAGCCAGTGTGAGGGTGAGAAGGAGAGGGAATACAGGAAGAGGCCAAGCAGGTGACATTCAGAGTTAGAGAGGAGGGCAAAAAGTGTGTGGCCCAGGGGAGTTTATTTGCATCTAATCATGACTGGGGAAGCCCAATAGGCCTATGGGTGGTGGTAAAGGAGGACAGTTGTTGATCAAGGGCAAGCACAGACACACGAAAATCAGTCAGTATCAGCAGGCCTGTAAGAGAAGTGGCCAGTAGGGGGAACAGTTACAGCTTCATTTGTTCGTGTTATATCAGCTACTCACCAGTACCATGTATTGGCAGAGTTGGTCTAGTCGTTAGGGCTTCTGACTGCAGCTGAGAGATGGATGCAGTGTGGGTTTGAAACCCATGGCCCCACTGTTGAGGGAAGTACCACAATGAGTGCTGGGGAGGAGAATGGGGAGGATTGCAGAGGTGGGGGAAGTTTGAACAAGGAGGGGAGGGTGCAGTAGTTGTTTAAGAGGAGTTACAAAAGTGGGAGGGCAAGCAGGGTGACTTCACTATTAATCCAGGGGCTGGGTGGACTAGACCAAGTGGAGGCGAGTATAGGAGGGCAAAAGTGAGCTTCTGGCAGGTATAAAAGTGTGACCACCCCTGGATGGGACGGTTGTGTAGGAAAAGCCAAACACAACAGTCAGACAGGAGAAGCAGTGGAACAGGCTGGTCGTGGGGAGGGGGAGAGCTCCTGGACAAGCTGGCTGCCCCCAGAAGCCCGAGTGGCTGAGCAGCACTTCCTGGTGTCCTGGGGCTAGGCTCCTCTTCTCTCTTCCCCCCCAATAACAAAAATAATGCAAACTACTTAGTCCTGAAAATATACCAGTGTAAGAGAACTATTTTTTAAATATACACCCACACTACAAAAAATTAAAAGAAAGTATTTTCAAACAAAGTATTTTTATATAGTTTCATTTATGCTTTAAGTGCAGCCTTCTGCATCACTATGTACCCAAGTTATGGCACTCTCCCATGTTATAAAATGGCTTGGCTCAGACAAGCAATCTGATCATTTAAAAGTGGTCACATGACTACATTAATTTTCCATTATACAATGGCAAGAAGGAATGCTGGCCTCCGACTGGTCCACCTGGGACTGGACCCAGCATGTTATCCCAGCATAACATCCTGGCTATATTCCCAGCACAGTAATGACCGCCTTGAATATATACAAAAAAAAAATCTGCAGCCACTGCTGCAACCGGCTTCACCTCTCCTCGATCAGCACGGCATCGACACTCCCCGCACTGCTAAATGTACTGACTGCTTCTACACTTAACAGTATTCTATTACTGTTCTTTATCTCCCAGCACAAAACACAAAACAGCTGTATCGGAAGAACCACTACCACAATGGTGCTCTGAATGACAAGCGGGATGAAATAGTCAGCTAACCGCATATCTTCACAAGTAAAGAAAAAAAAACACATAAGCGGGATGGACATCTGGCCATGCGGCTTTCAACAGAAAAGAAAAATGATAGTGACTCACCTTTTTTTTCCCCGATGTTACCACAGAAAACAGTCAGTGACTGTGCCGAATGCTGTCCGCCAAAATGAAAATAGGCTACACTGCCCCCCCCGATTTAGCATTCCAATTGTTTCTCATTGACATTCTTCCGGTACAGTTGCCATATCTTTTGTACCAGGAAAACAAAACTAACTTACAAGAACATCCCCCGCCCTGTCTCGCTCAGTCTGTATGGGGATGCTGATCGCAAGCAGGGCAAAAATACAGGGGGGTTGGGGTTGCAGAGAACATGTATACAGAAAGGGAACTGAGAATGGAAGGCATGGCAACCAAGTAAGTAACAACAGAGCAGCTCCACCTATTGGACAAACATAATCAACACTATTTTTTAATAAGTATTCCTACAGCTTCAAAAAATGACAGAAAAATGTATTTATAATGAAAGTTTTAATATTTTCCTGTTTTTTTTAATTTTTTTCTGAATGAGCCATTGGATCATAGTAATAATGTACTCCAGGTTGGGTGTTATGCTGGGATAACATACCTTCTCGGGTGTTGGATGCCCTCGGTCTACAGCCTCAGTCCAAACCCTGCATAACACCTATCCTGTCATGCATTAGTGCTTTATTATAAATGGGAGAAAAACTCCAATGATCTGATTAGTCAATAACTGTCTAGACCTGTGTGGTAGTTGACCAATAACTGCACGGGTCTGTAAGTACTTTGTAAGTCTCAGAACTAAACTGCTTCTGAATTCTCAGGAACTGACAATTGGGAAAAACCAAAAAGGATCAACTAACAGCATGAGTGACTTAACCTGCCAGACATCTCTTTGATGGGGCAAACCTAGCTGTTTGATGTGAAAACCAATTTACCATGTATCAATATTTATTTATTCTTAATTTAAAGATTTATTTAGTTTTATGTTTTTTTTATTATTTTGGTTCTATTTTATAAATGCAATAACTCACTTCAGGCCTTGCAGTTATTGGGTAAATACTGCACCCCTTCCAGGGTTGAAGGTGACTCAGCTAATGCCTCTTGCCTCCAACACATGGGGGGGGGTCTGGATATGGTAATTACCCAATAACTGCACACCCTGTTATGTATTAGTTCTTTCTTACTACACAGTTCTGATTTTACTTTCTTTTTTTTTTTATTTGAAACACCATTCAATAAGTGCGATAACAGACACCAAGGTGTACAGAAATGCTGTAAATACTACACTTTACAGGTGGCTGAAGTCACTCAGTTGCACCCCATGCCTCACAACCTACCTGGGGTGTGGGATAGTTTAGCATGAGTACACACCCTGTTGTGTTATTGCTTGCATACACCATGCCCTGTTATTATGTATAATTCCTTAAATGCCCTCCTTTTTTCCTTTTCATGTCATCCTTGTATCCAGACACACATTGACCATTTTACTGATAAATAAATTACCTAGTTTTGTGGTGTCTCAATTTTGTACTGTCCATATCTCCTCAACAGTTACAGGCCAGTCTCTTCATATTTCCAAGACATCTCAAGACATCAATTACATCATTCAAAGCTCCTGCCACAGGCGCAGTTACCAGTTTTGGTGTGTGCTTGTGGCAGGCTAAATGTGCAAAATGTTTGAATGCTATTTTGAACATTTTGCCCCATTTATGGCAGTTGATGCCATGTTATGGAAAATTAGTGATGCATGTATCATTTTTGGCACTTATATAGAAACACAGAAACATAGAATTTGACCGCAGATAAGGACCACTTGGCCCACCTAGTCTGCCCATTTTTCTACCTAACAGATAAGCTGCAGATTCTAGTTAACCAACAGTTTACTTCCTCCTACCCCCCACTAGGACAGCCTTATGTCTGTCCCATGCATTCTTGAATTCAACCACTGTTCTTGACTCCACGACCTTCTCAGGGAGGCTGTTCCATGCATCCACAACCCTCTCCGTGAAAAATACTTCCTCACATTACCTCTGAGCTGTCTCCCCTCTATCCTAAAATTGTGCCCCCTTGTTCTTGCATATCTCTTTTTCTGAAAGATGCTACCCTCTTGGACTTTGTTGATTCCCTTGAGGTACTTGAAAGTTTCTATCATGTCCCCTCTCTCCTTTCTTTGCTCAAGGGTATACATATTAAGCTCCTTAAGTTTTTCTTCATATTTCTTCTGGTGCAGACCCTGCACCATTTTGGTTGCCCTCCTCTGGACAGCCTCCACTCAGTATATGTCTTTGCGGAGATGGGGTCTCCAGAACTGCACACAGTACTCCAGATGGGGTCTCACCAACTGTCTGTACAGAGGAATAACACCTTCCTGTTTTCTACACTTGGTGCCTCTCCCTGTGCATCCCAGTATCCCTCCAGCCTTCCTTACTGCCTTCTGACATTGCTTTCCAACCTTTAGGTCATCTGATATAATTACCCCCAGGTCCCTTTCCATTTTTACTGTTGTCAATATCTCACCATCCCATTGTGTACTCTGCCCCTGGGTTTTTGTTTCCCAGGTGCATTACCTTGCACTTCTTTGCATTGAATCTGAGCTGCCATACATTTGACCATTCCTCCAACCTTGCCAAGTGCCTTCTCATCCTTTCCACTCCATCTTGTGTATCAACCCTGTTGCAGATCTTTGTGTCGTCTGCAAAGAGACATACTTTTCCTTCTAGTTCCTCTGCAATGTCACTTATAAAGACATTAAAAAGGACCAGTCCCAGTATTGAACCCTGTGGTACCCCACTAGTAACCCTCCTTTCTTCACTGTGGACTCTGTTTACTACTACCCTTTACATCCTGTTGTCTAGCCAATTTTTTATCCAGGCTACCACCTTGAGACCCACTCCAAGGCTGGCTGACTTGTGTATTAATCTTTTGTGTGGGACTGTATCAAATGCCCTGCTAAAATCTAGGTAGGCCATGTCCACAGCCCCACCCTGGTCAACTACTTTGGTCACCCAGTCAAAGAACTCTATTAGATTCATCTGACATGACCTTCCCATTGTGAATCAATGCTACCTTGGGTCCTGTGCCCCACTGGCCTCTAGGTACTCAACAGTTCTTTCCTTCAGAAGTGATTCCATCATTTTCCCTACCACTGAGGTCAAACTAACTGGTCTGTAGTTCCCTGCCTCTGTCCTGCTCCCACTTTTGTGAAGAGGAATCACATCCACCCTCCTCCAGTCCTCAGGTACCACCCCATACTCCCATGATTTGTTAAAGAGAGTAGTCAGCGGTGTCACTAGTTCTAGTCTTAGTTCTTTTAGAACTCTTGGGTGAATCCCATCAGGCCCCATTGCTTTGTCCACCTTCAATTGTATTAGTTATTTCAGAACCCTTTCTTCTGTAAATGAAAATATCATCGTAAGGCACCTGATGAACCACAAGCTGTGAGAGATATACCCACAGTTACTGTACCTTTTAGGTGGTCCAACTTATGGCAGCAAGTATCAGGAATCCGGTATGATCCTGCCACATGTCCCAAGTGCACAACCAAATAGCTAGTCCAGAGACTACTGTGTGTGAAACAGAAGCTGAAATGAGTCTCAAAATGATGTGTTTATAAACTTTTCCACTGACATGTGAGGGACTCTTGTAAGAGCCTGTACACTGCCTGAAATTAACATGAATGCTTAAATTTTGTCAACTGGAGAGCTGTGCAGAATGTTCAAATCCTACTAGAATTCCATCAAATTATGGAAATTTCTGTTAATTCTGCAAAATTCTTTCAGAAGTAAAATTCCAAAAATTCCAACAGTGGATTTTTTTTAAAACTGTGCATTACTACCAAGCAGTTTACATAAACCATGGAATAGTATTCCACAGTTCACATAAGCCACAATTTCATGTTTCACAAACTGCAGAATAAAATTCTGCAGATTGCATAATCTACACAGTAAGCACGCAATGCCTTTCAGTATTCTGAAGACTTAAAAAAATTTTCAAAAAAGCATTTCAGAAGCGGGATTGCCATTCTACACGAATTCACTGATGGAGTTCCTCATTCCACATAACTAGTCAGCTGTAACTTTGTATATCTCAAGTACCTGTGCTGTTCACATTTTGTGATAGATTTCCCACCTAACAATACTAGGTATGATGTAAAGATCAGTATTTAAACTGGATGGGTAACATGTCTAATTCTGTTCCCCATCATACCTCTTCAGTATTGTGACTTCATTGATGCTGACATTGTGACTGACGAACACCTTCTATCAGACTGGTCCACATTGATGTCACAATGCGTGAGAGTACAGTGCTGCTGTGGTATGAAGAGGAACAGGACTAGAAATGTTAGCCTCCAGCTGAAGCTCTGCTCTTTGCATTGAACCTAATATTGTCACATAGGAAACCTTCTAATGAGCAAATGGAAAATGAACATTGCATCTGAAATAAAAAGTAGCAACTGATTACTTTTAATAAACTCGAGGCAGAGTCAATAAGGCTGTGACAGGCTACCAAATTACCAAAGTTATTTTGTTGTTGGTGTCATATTGTGCTGTTTAGTCACAATCATCCAAAGCTGCCATGCTGCTAAATCAGTCATCTTGAATTTATTTAGCCAGAGTGAATGCTGCTGGTGTGTGTGTGTGTCTGTGTGTGTTTGTGTGTGTGTTTGTGTGTGTGTGTTTGTGTTTGTGTGTGTGTGCGTGTGTGTGTCAGTGCTCCAAGATTTTTTGCCTTTTTCCTGTAACTGCAGGGCAATTTTCCTGTTTTCCTGTAGATTACATTATTTCCAGTGGAAGCCAAATTCCTCTGTTTTCCCATATAACTAATGCAAGTCTATGGGAAGAATTTCCCTGTAGATAGCCCCAACTCCCTGTTAACAGAGTTCCTTACTATTTAGATAAAATACCTGACATTCCCTACAAGCTTAGTTAAAGGAGAACTGCACTGAACCTGTGAGTAATGATTTCTGTAGAAGCTTTTTTTTCATATTGTGGCTTCCCTTCTATTTCTGCCCCATTTTTGCTGGCCTTTTAGTTAACCCATTGGATATTTATGGGTTACATACTGCTGCAAAGTGCCATCTAAGAATTGTATGATGTTGTTTATGTCCCCATGAAGCTAAAAATTCTAAACTAGAACACAGATGCATTGTACCAACAATATAAGTTCTTGGGGGGCACTGCTGAGTGGTATTTATGCTATATCTGTTTGTTTGGAGCTCTACAGTTCTAGTTGGACTACCCATCATATCTTTATCAAACCTCAACAGATTAAAGAACGGATACAATTGATGGATATTACACAGCAAAATATGGATCAATTAGTTTCCCTGAAGATTACAGGGAGAAGAGCACCAGCCCGAGGGCCTGTGGGTACTCAAGGAAGGGCTGGAGCAGGAGCATCTCCCATGATGATGATCCACTCGGAAGTAAGCGGAAAGCAGAAAGCATTGCAGAAGCCCACCCTAGCTTTGATACAAGTTTTACTCATGGTGTTCCAAGCTGAATTGAGATGATCTTCAGCTCGAATAGAGAACACCTTAATGGAGAGAGGCACAAGTTGAGAGCACAGAGAAAGAAATAAAAAATAATGAGGGAGAGATTAAGGCTGTCTCCGCAAGAGTTCTTACACTAGAAGGAGCCACTAATGTAGCACTTCACGAGTAATTGGCAAAGATGTCTCAATTAGAAAAGCTGGAGAATAATATGCTGAGGAGAAACTTAAGATAAATAGGCTTCCCTGGGACAGTTTCTAATAATGATTTGAAAAATGCAATCCAGCTGGCACTCTCTGCCGTTTTTCCTACTGAACCACCTATTTATTTGGAATCACTGTATCGTCCACCAACACAGCAGTCTAAGGATCAAAACACTGAAATACAGCAGAATGGAGCAAGGTATATAATACTAACTTTAGTACTCTGTCTGATAGAAATAATTTGTTTCAGATGGCCAGACAGAAAAAAATGCTTCTTTGAAGGTCATCGAATCCCTTTTTATCTAGATTTCTGTTTACAAATGCAATGTAGACGTAAGAGAATGCTACCTATAATGTCAGAATTTAAGGATGTTAGGGTGCCATCTGCTCTAATGGCACCAGCCTGTCTGAGAGTCCAGTTCCAAGGGAAGTTTCAATATTTTGACAGTCCAGACACAGCTTGGCTTTTTTTTTTGAAAATAATGTTAAGATCCCAGATGACATTGGCTCTGATTTGGAGGAGGAGAAAGAGACGGAGGTGACCGAATATTACCCTGTATAAATAACCTGGACTGTGTTCTTAGAGATGAACATATTAACTCTCCTGGGTTTGTTCGTTTTTTTCCCCTCGATTTTTTTGATTGACTCGATTTGGTTGTGGTATTTAGATTATATATGGGGGGGTTGATGCTCAATTTAGGATATTATTCTTATGTAGGGAAGTATAAGCTTGGAGCGCAATATGAACTTATATTTAAACAGGTTAACTTAAATAATATATCTCAACAAATAAAATTTGGTTTTGTTTTTCTTTTCTAATCCCCCTAAAACAAATTAAAAAGTTTGTGCTTTATTTAATTACATATTGTATATATGGATAAATAGATTTCTAAAAGTTTTCTTTTTTCATCGTGCTTAAATGTAACGTGGTGTTTTTCTCTCTTAATGAATAAAAATAAAGTATATACAAAAAAAAGTAAGTTCTTGACAAGATCATACTGTTCTAAAATGGCCAATGCCAGCAGTGTGTGAATCAGAAAAACTCACTGAATTTACCAAAAGGCCAGTTAAGATTAAGCAGTAACAAAATGAGAACTGGTATTTTAAAAAATAACGTCTACTTCTACAAAAATGCACATTTGTTGATTCAAGGTAGTTCTCCTTTGAGATATTAACAGCCCAGTCTAAACTGTTCACTATTTATGGAGCTGGCACTATAGCAAAGAGGTTAGAGTAATGAGCTATAAATGGGCTTTGTACATCCAGCATTCAGACATGGGTTTGATTCCCACACCCTCCATTTCCATACTGTGTGGCTCTGATTAAGTCACTTAATCTCCCCAGATTTCCTGGGTTGTCCCTAGAAACAAGCACCTATGCCTAGTTGGCCTTACCTGATTACCAAAGAAAAAAATATATATATACTGTATATTTATTAAATTACATTTATAAACTGTAAACAAGCAAACTCCAGTACACAGATTCCAGATCCATGCAATAACCAACCTCTCTACTCCAAACGGAATCTATTTAAGTACTCTATCCCGCTCTGTAAATCTGTTATTTTTTTTCCTTTTAGTTTAGTTTTACACTGACCTTCTGCTGCGTGGGAGGGAATGGTCATTCAAACAGTGTAGATAATCCTTAGATCATAAATTCTAGATAGGAGATGAGCAGTCTCTGTCACATGACCCATCCAAAAACAGGACTGTACACACACACTCACACACTCACATACACACACACTTAAAAGCACTTTCCACTTGACACTTCCGACTCCAGAAACAGCAAACAAGCATGAAGCACCTCTTTTGTTCTATATGTGCCTGGGAAGCTGGACTTAAGTAACTCTGTCATGCTAGTTTATGCTTAGTTTTTTGTTTGTTTGCTTAAAGGGCAAAATCCTTCAGGCCAAAAAATGTGATGGGGCTACAGCCTCCCCTCACCCTGCAGTTCATATGTTTGCCCATAGGAATGAAATAGCTCACAGACTGCAGGTTCACTGTCTGTAATCTGACACTGTAGATATCATATGAGGAGTTAACCCCTAGGTTGTTGAAAGAAATAGAATACATCTATTAGGCTGAGCTGGACAGATGATAGAAACAGCAGTTTAAATTTTTTTTTGTTAATATCCTGAGAAGTTCTGAGGCACAATACAGTAGCATTCCCCCCTTCCTTCAGATACCTTTGACATAGAACAGCAAATAGGAAAAATCAGAGTAAGAGTGCACTATTTTAAGCTGTGGAGGAATACATCCAAATGTCTAAAAAGGGAGTTCCATGAAAAGCTATTTTAGAGCTACAGACCGATCAATGACAGAAGGGCTGTACGCTCCACACACAGCCCTAAAAATGAATTATATTTTGGCTTGAATTCTGTAAAACATCAGACATAACATAACATTATGTCTTTAGGTCAAAGTAATGCAAATCGATCATGGTTTACTGTTCTTTTATTAATGCTATGCACCTGAATCTCACATGAGCACTTGCGACTATAACTCACATTATTTTCTACAAACCCTTTTCATTTTATTTCATTTCATTCAAGATTAAAACCCATTGACCAAAAGCTCATTTACACGGGGGACCTTGTACATGTATAGTGCAAATTGCACAGAAATCATAAAAAAATACAGCATGGAAAAATATACATCAATTAGTCAGGCAAATGCATCACATACATCAAACATCTATCTGTCTATCTATCTATCTATCTGTCCGTCTGTCTGTCTATCTATCTATCTATCCTCACTGGAAAAAACACATCGTTAATGCACTAGTTAGGGTTAAACTGGCAAAAGTAGGGAAATGTGGTGTTAGGGTTTTAAAACCCCAGCCCACCCTGCAGGCAGCAACAGGAAAAAACATTATGTTTGTCCTGTCCTGCAACTTCACAAATCAGGTGTGGGGTGTGCCTTGGTGTTGTCAACCCTAACACTCACCCCATCCCATCAGTAAATTAGCTGAGATGTGTACAGGACATGAGAAGGTGGTGAGTGTTTGGGTTGACAACCCTGAGGCAGACCCCACACCTGATTTGCGAAGATGCAGGAGAGGTCAAACTGTAATGGCATTTCCTGTTGCTTCCTGCAGGATGGGGGTGGGATGTTAAGACTGGAAACCCTAATGCCATATTTCCCTACTTTTGTTGGTTTAACCCCAACTAGTGCATTAAAAAAGATTTTTGCAATGAATTTCATTAGTTTTTGAGGTAGTATAATCATAGCTTCATTTGCCTGTGGGAGCTCAGAGCCTATAGGGTCCTGTACTTCCACCCCTCCTTAGATGTGTACAGATATGTTGCTGTGGAAGTGCAGGGCCCTCCGGGTCCTGTGCTTCTATTTGTGGCAAAACAGCAATTTCTTTTCCAAGTTGCATGTTAAACTTCCAATGTTATCTTACGGGAAATTATATTTTTTATTTTCTATGCATTTCTTTTATTTTCCTTAAATGATTGGGGGTGTTATTCTTGTAGTACACATTAAGACCTTTGTTTTGATATATAGATTGTCCCTTAAGTCCAAATATTGGGGCATTATGGCTTCTTAAATTTCCAATAGTTTCCTATGGGAATTTCAATTTTTTTTAATTTTCTGCTTTTTAATATGGCTGCTAGATTTTGTTTGGGGGTATGTGTTATTCTTGCAGTACTCATTAATACCTTTGTTGTGATATACAGATTGTCCCTTAAGTCCAAATATTGAGGGAGTTATGGTGTCTTAAATTTCCAATGTTATCCTATGGGAATTTGCATTTTTTTATGTTTGTGGTTTTTTTTATATGGCCCCTAGATATTGGGGGGTATGTGTTGTTCTTGCAGTACTCATTAAGCCCTTTGGTTTAATATCTAGATTGTCCATTAAGTCCGGATATTGAGGGAGTTATGGCTTATTGAAATTCAAATGTGTAAAAAAAAAGTCCAAAATAATTTTTGTATGAAGGAAAACTTTTTTGTATGAAATGAAAACCCATACAAAAAAGATACCTTCATATGAAAAAAGAATAGAGAAAAAATAAGTCTACATTCTTTTTTCATATGAGGGCATCCTTTTTTGTATGCATGAAAACAGCATACAAAAAAAGATCCCTTCATATGAGAAAAGAATCCAGGAAAAAACTAAGTTCAAAATCTTTTTTGTATGTAGGAATCCTTTTCCATATGAATGAAAAAAGGTCACAAAAAAGGACCCCTTCATCCGAAAAAAAAGAATCAGAAAAAAAATATAAGTCCAGATTATTTTTTTGTAAGTGGGCATCCTTTTTCATATGAACCAAAAAAGCATATGGAAAAAGATCCCGTCATATAAAAAAAGAATTAGGACTTAGGTTTTTTTCCCCCTGATTCTTCCTTTTTTGTGAGCTTTTTTCATTCATACAAAAAAGGATCCCTTTTGGGCAGTCTGGGAGTGGGTCTCTAGGTAGTGAACTGGGTCAGAAATTGGCTTAGCAGCAGGACACAGAGGGTGGTTGTTAATGGAGTCCAATCCCAGGATAGAAGAGTGAGCAGTAGGATGCCACAGGGCTTAGTGCTGGGGCTGGTCCTCTTCAATGTCTTCATTAGTGACATTGCAGAGGGGTTGGAGGGGAAGGGAAGCCTCTTTGCAGATGACACCAAGATCTGCAGTAATGTGAACACTCCAGATGGGCTGGAAAGAATGAAAAAAGACCTAGGCAAGTTGGAGGAGTGGTCAAGAGTGTGGCAGCTTAAATGTAATACAGAAAAGTACAAAGTCATGCACTTGGCACACAGGAATCCTAGAGTAGAATACAAGATGGGGGGAAGGGAGATACTAACAAAAACAAAACTTGAAAGGGACCTGGGGGTAATTATAACGGACAACCTGAAAGTAGCCAAGAAATTGAGAAGGCAGTGAGGAAAGCCAGAGGGATGCTGAAGTGCATAAGATGAGGCATCACCAGTAGAAAACAGGAGCTGGTGATGCCACTGTACAGATAATTGGGGAGGTCACATCTGGAATACTGTGTTCAATTCTAGAGACAACATCTCCAGAAGGATAAAGACAGAATGGAAGCAGTACAGAGAAGGGCAATGAAAATGGTGAAAGGAATGCACCAGAAGACATATGAAGAACGACTGAAAGATCTCACTATGTATACCCTTGAGGAAAGGAGGTAGTTGGGGGATATAATAAAGACATTCAAGTCCCTTAAGGGGATAAATAGGGTCCAGGAGGAAAGTATCTTTCAGAAAAAGAGAAGGGCAAAAACAAGGGGTCAAGGTATGAGGCTGGAGGAGAGGAGACCCAGGGGAAACTTGAAGAATTATTTTTTCACAGAAAGGGTGGTGGATACATGGAACAGTCTCCCTGCAGATGTTGCAGGGGCCAAAACAATAGGTGAATTCAAGAATGCATGGGATACACAGAAGACAAGCATAGTGGTAGGAAAGAGAAGATAATCTGCAGATCATTTAGGATCTGGAACTTATATAGGTAGGGAAATGGGCAGACTTGGTGAGCCAGGCTGTCCTTATCTGCTATCAAATTCTATGTTTCTATGCTTCATACGAGAAGAGAAAAAAAAAAAAAACTATGTTCCAATTTTTTTTTTTTGTATGAAGGGATACTTTTTTGTATGGCCAAATTCTTTTTTTGTATGGCCATACAAAAAAAGGTGGAAATGAGTCACACAAAAGGAGGAAAAAATGTAAACAAAAATACATTTAGGAATAATTTTTCCAACAGTTAACGGGGTCCTGATGATCAAGATACAGTACATGTGTTGGTGGCTCTGTAGGATGTAATTTTTGTGGGTTTTGAGCATTTAAAAAAATGGAAACAATACAGCAGTCATACAAAAAGGATTTTTTTTCTCACAAAAAAGGATTGGCCCCATACGCAAAAGGATCCTTTTTCATATGGACCAAATTCTTTTTTTGTTCCAAACAGCTATCTAAAAGACTGTACTAAGCATGCTCAGAACCAACATTTTAAAACTGAATTACTTTTGAACAGATTAATATTTTTCACCAAACCACCGAAAGGCACATCTGTGAACCAAGCCCTTTCTACCCTGAACATTTCAGACCAAAATTCTAAACCATCTGGGCGCAAGGCGATGACAAAAAAACTGCAGAAAAATTGGATTTTTAAAGGTTTTTTGCTATCTGCATCTAGAAATGCACACTTCTAACCAGAAAAACACCTGGCCTGTCAAGGGATCTATATCACAAGACTATGCATGGAAAATCTCACGCAAATCCTTTTAACGGTTGCAAAGATATTAAAGTGCAAAATCTGAAGTTTAACATAGAAACTCCTGCTCAACCCTAACTAAAGTTGAGCTACCTCACCACTTTAATAAAGAAATCTTAAGTCAGTAGCAAGTATACCATCAACTTCTCCCGTCTCCCCCTCTACCCCTCCAACTTCCCAGTCTCACCCTAACCCCTTCCCTCCCTCTTCTCTCTCCTTCTTCACACTTACTTTGTAATCTCTCTCTCTCTATCTACTCATACATCATGTAAATCTTGTGTAATTTTGTGAAATGTTGTTTTACTGTGCGTTAGCCTCTAATGAACCAGATCACCTGTCCTAGCACTACAGTCGCAAGCCCCAACAGTGACCATTGACAAATACCAAATCTAAGGACTATCATCGCAGGACCCCTCCAAACCAGTACTGAGATCATTAATCAGCAATGGAGGAAACTGACTTTCTGCTCACAGCATAACTCTCTGTTACTTACTTTATAGCTATATGTATTGTATCTCACATCAGACTGTACTCGTTCTCCTTATGTCATGTTTTTACCATCTGTTATCCCAATGTATACTGTGTCTAATTATGGAATTGCTTTATTCTTCGGGTCACCCCTGAAAAAGGGACATGTCTGTCTCAGCGGGCCTACCTGGTTATCAAAATTCAAATAAAGTATACAATTATAAAGAACAATTACAACTACTCAGTGATACTGTAAACCAAGTTTCTAGAACAGAAATTGTTGGGCATTTGTGAACTGTACTTCAAAACTTGGCCAGAAGAGAGTTTAAAATCAGGGGAACAAATTGCCTTATATAATATTTAGACTGGATGGGCGTAGCTCCAGGGTATATAAGTTACATGCTGATTGTGGAGTTTCCTTTAATGAACCCAGTCCCTGTGCAATTTAGAACTGCTCGCAATTTACTATACGTTATTTTTATTCCTTTTTATTTTTGATAAGGGTGAGTACAAGGGAGCAGAGGAGTTTCAAACTTTTTCATATTTGAAGGGGAGGTGTTTATCCGTCACTACTTTTAAAACTTCAGACACAAAATAATTCTACCTCAGCTGAAACTCGAGAATCAATCTATACATTCCAAACCAAAACCAGATTTAAAATAATCAAATGATTTGAAAACAAAATGTAATCAATTGGGGGTGGGAGTGGAATGTCTGTCGTTACCTTAGATACATAACGTCAAATTATGGTCACCAAATAGATCAGGTAAAACTACCAAATTTAAAAACTTGATCTGGGGAATTGATAAAAATCAAATCTAATGAGGTTGAGTTACAGGGTGACTAATCCTTGGATGGGTTGTTTCCACAATTAGTTGTTCTAAATCCGATTGTTAAGCACATCATCTTGTATATTTAGAGTTATCCTTGTTATGCCAATCCATGTTAAAATCCCTGATTAGGAGCATTTTGTGGGAATCCGAAAAAAGTGATAAAGCACTGGCAAAAGCTGGACATTTTTGAGAAGGGAATTTCGGGGGTCTATAAGCCTATAAAAATAGGTTTTCCTAATTGGTTTTTAAACTCATGAGTCATTTATTCACAACAGTTTCACCCTGCTGATAATACTATCTGCCTCAGCGTATGTCTGTCCTGAACATAAATCATAGCCCCACCTGCTTTTTTATCTATCTGCCTTAAGAAAGTTATGACTCTGAATTAGAAAATCAGAGTCCCTGGTTTGGCTGCTCATCCAAGTCTCGCCAGAAATTAAAAAGTCAGGTGCACAGCCGAGCACAAAATCTCTGACCAAATCCATTTTAGAAAAAATACTTCTACTACTGTACTAGGATGGACAAACAAAAGTCCATGTCTGTGAAGTTATGTCCGGTCCAGGGTTAGGACTAAGATCTCCATTTTGTGATAGTCTCAACAGTAGGAAAGACCTACTTAGCCATCTAAAACCTTTGTAATACAAAGAAAGGGCTATTTTATGAGAATTTATTGAGTCTCTACCTAAAATTCACCCCACTCCCCAGGAAATAGCACTTTTGCCCCAGCTAGACAGATTTAAGTAAATTGTGGTCAATTAAGATAATACTATTTGTCTTGATGAGTTCTAAATTTTGCACTATATTAAATTTACCATAATTGTTAGTCTAACCAAGTTTTCCCCTTCCCCATAACCCAATAAAAGAAAAGAATCACAAAAAATATAAAACCCACACTCAAAAGAAAAAATAACCCAAATATAAAACAAAAATCAACTATATAAAAATGTTAAATAACAACGAAATAACAACAATACAGAAAAAGAAAACTAAGATACAATAAAATATATCATGCAATTTCCATACAATTTCCAACCCAGAGAAGAAGAAGAAGGTTACAAAAATATAACTACAGTTGTCCCAAAATTATGTCGGCACAAACAGGTAAATCTGAATCTGGGTGAAACTGTCACAAGAGTGCTGAGTGCAAGTGTTCATCAGCCAAAAGCATAGAATTAGGTCACTTGTCCAGAATTACTTAGAGATAAAAGCAGTGAACAAATGGAAAAAGTCTACTGCGGGGCAGCCACTCACCCTCTGTCCTCATTAATTCTTCAGTAGAACCATGCTCTGGAGTGGGTAATGCACTTGTAACATTGTTAACCAAAAGGGTATGGCACTGTGCGACCCATTTTTCTTGCCGTGTTACAATCACTGTTTCCGAGATCACAGTGCTTGCACCTACTTAACTGTGCAGAAGTTTGTACCGCTCCTTCTGTTTGTTACATGTTTCTCTCTCTCTCTCTCTCTCTCTGATGCTTCTGAATATGGGTCTCCATCTGCCGTTGGGAGCAACACATTCTGTGGTGAATGGGAGCCATTAAACAAGGGGGGGGGATGCCTGGATTAATAACTAACACTGTTGCTACACATTGCATGGAGGCAGCTCAGTGACAGATTCTGTGGTGAGTGGGAGCTATTATACTAGAAGGGGGACACCTGAATTAATAACTAACAGCATTGCTGCACATTGCACAGCGGTGGCTCCCGTTCTGTTACTCTCTGTCTGTGCAGCTCTGGTGATGGGTAGGAGATTGGCCGTGACCTGAAGCTGCTTGCTGTCTCTGCCAGAACCTGAAACACAACAGTGTATGTCTTGCTGAGAGGAGACAAAGACACACACACACACACACACACACACACACACACATATATATATATACACAAGCATGTATACACACATGCGCGCGCATGCGCGCGCGCACACACACAGCAAAACACACTGACAGAGAACATGTTCTGCAAAATTCACTACTGTGTTATGTATCTTTCTTTCACTACTCACTGAACCATACTTTGCCATGCATCTCTCTCCTTCGCTGTACTTTGAAGTGTGCCATTGTCATACTGCATCCGAGCAGGTCTTTTCCTTGGTACAGCCCGGAATGATACTGTAAGTAGATTAAGTGTGAAAGGGCTTGCAGCTGCTGGCAGGGAACATTGTCCACTGGGTCCTGGAGGTCCGCAGAGCAGGTAGGTGGGAAGGATCATAGAGACTAGGGGAATTACACTGAGGTCCATGGAGATCCAGAGGGCAGGTTGGTGGGAAGGATCGCTCTTCGTAGCCTAATTGTCCAGAGTTTGGCATAGATGGGTCTTTCTTTTGCTGTGGCCCAGAGGGATGCTGAAACTAAATTCAATGTGCAAGGGCTTACAGCTGCTGGTGGGGAAACTGTTCTCTTGGGTCCCAGAGGTCCAGGGGAGGTGGGTGGGAAGGATCACAGGGACAAGAGGAATGACACTGGGGTCCCTGGAGGTCCACAGGGCGGGTAGGTGGGAAGGATCACAGTGATGAGAAAATTTGCCACACTTTCCACAAGCCCGGTATGACAAAAGCAACATGATGAAGAAAAGCACAATGGTTGGGGAGGTTATATGTATACTGGGAGGTCTTGCTATAGCACGGTGCGGATTGCCATACCCCCCACAGGAGTACACTAGTACTGTAATGTGGCACAGAACTCAGATGTGGCAAGGAACACAGAATGCAGAACGCAACTGTGCTGACTTTCTGTTCACACCCTCTTCTTGACAGGGAGTGAGTTTGCCAAGTGTGTGTGTGTGTGTCCTTCTCACTCCCCATCCTGCTCTGAGTGCACTCTGCAGCTGTGTCCTAGGCCATGAGCATGCTCCCCAAAGACATGGTGCACTCTAGAGGGCAACTGTGGATTAACTGAGAATTAATCCAGTCAGGTGATGTGTTCTGCCCAATGAGAACCCCACAACGTTCTTAGCCATGTTGCAAACTAAATTATTACTTGCTGTTCAATTTAAGACATACACAATTAATAAATAAAAAAAAAACTATTCTGTCTACTGACAGCATGAGTTCTGCATGGTGGTGTGACCTTTTGATGCTTGTCATCCTTTCCCCACTTGATGTAATCCAGCTGGTGGCTCGCCCCAAGCCCCTTGCCAGATGAGTTTAATGTCCAAACTTGAATGCTGTGTCTTGTTGACGGAAACCCATTCTTGTTTGCTGGAATTTATCTGTTTCTGTTGCCACAGGCTTGGATGTCCTGGGAGGAGATTCAGTTGGCTGCTGTGTAACACGTGGCTTGGGTTTTTGATGCTTGCCTCATCACCCCGCTACACATAACCTGGATGCCAGCTTGCCCCCAAGCCCCCTGCCAGCTGAATTCAATGTCCAGACATGGATGTTATGTCTTGCTGAATGAAACCCAGCCTTGTATGCTGGAAATCAACCATTTCTGCTGCCATAGGCTTGGATAGATGTCCCAGGAGGAAATACAGCTGGCTGCAGTGTAACAAGTAGTGTGGGATTTTAATGCTTGTCACCCCACTCCTGTGTGATGTTATCTGGCTACCAGCTTGCCTTCAAGACCGCTGCCAGCCGAATTCAATGTCCAAACATGGATGCTATGTCTTGCTGAACATAACCCAGCCTTGTTTGCTGGAAATTCAGCTTGCTGCTGTGTAGTGGGTAGTTCAAGCTTTTGATGTTTGCCACCCCACCGCCATTTGATGTAATCCAGCTGCTGGCTCATCCCTGAGCCCTGTCAGCCAGATTCAGTGTTCAAACATGGACGCTGTGTCTTGGTGAATGAATCCTACTCATTTGCTAGAAATAGCCTAGGCTGTTTCTGCCGCCACAGGCTTTGATGGTGGTCCCAGAAGGAAATACAGCTGGTTGCTGTGTCTGTAGTGGGCAGAGTGGACTTTTGATGATTGCCGCCCTGCCCTCGCTTGATGTAATCTGGCCCCCAAGCCCCCTGCCAGCCCTATTCGGAATGTTGGAATTTATCCCCTGTACATAATTTCCAGGATTAATTGAACACATAAGCCAGGATTTTAAAAGCCCTGGAATAGTGCTTTCTAAAAGTTTGCTCCAGGAGCTAATTCGTCTCAGAAGCAAACTACTAATATATTGGAACATGTCTAATGCACAGTGCAAGGGATAGAAACATGTTCCAGTATACCAGCTGAAGCATACAGCCACTAACACATTTTCTCCTGACAAATCACAGCCCCCTACTGGCCACATGGTGTATGTGTCCAGTTGGTAGCTATAGGGATGCCACGAGCAAACCAGCTGTTAGCACAACAAAACGTGATTGCTCCTGTGGATGGGATAATTTGCCATAATTGACTTTCCCCATGCAGAGGACCACACAGCACAGGCCAGGGTCCATGGGGCCATTTGCAACTCATTATGGCCTCATTACAGGCAAGCAGCAAACAGTCACCTAGTCAGCGGTCATGAGGGCTGCTTTTTCATGCTCTCCCTCCTCCGGGAGTGGTGCATGCAAAGAGGCTTGCAGGCAGCTCACCTCCAGTACCGAGTCGGAGGTCATGAGGGCTGCTGTTCCAAGCTCTCTCCCCTCCAGGTGCAGTGCCTGCGAAGAGGCTTGCAGGTGGCTCACCTCCAGTACTGAGTCGGTGATCATGAGGACTGCTTTTTCTAGCTCTCCTCCCTCCAGGAGTTGCACCTGCAAAGGGGCTTGCAGGTGGCTCATCTCCAGTACCGAGGTGGCGGTTGTGAGGACTACTGTTCTAAGCTCTCCCCCCTCCAGGAGCAGCACCTGCAAATAAGCTTGCAGGTGACTCACCTCTAGTACTGAGCCGACTGTTGTGAGATCTGCTGTTTCAAGCACTCCTTCCAGGAATGGTGCCTGCAAAGAGGCTTGCAGGCAACTCACCTCCAGTACTGAGTTAGCAGTCATGAGTGCTGCTGTTCCAAGCTCTCCTCCCTCCAGAAGCAGCGTATGCAGGGGCTTGCAGGTAGTGTGGACCGGATTGTTGGCCTACTGCCACTCTGCGGTGGCTACCCCACCCGCACCCTCCACCTTTGCCAATATATTTATCCCTGGGAGTATAGTGGTTCCCACCTCGATCACTGTCCTGAATGCCTGTATAACTATCCCTGGCAGTCTATTGGTTCCCACTCTAATCACTGTCCTCAATACCTGTATAATTATTCCCGACAGTCTAGTGGTTCTCACCCTGATCACTGTCCTGAATTTCTGTATAATTATCCCTGGCAGTCTAGTGGTTCTCACCCCGATCACTGTCCTGAATGTCTGTATAATTATCCCTGGCAGTCTAGTGGTTCCCACCTCAATCACTGTCCTGAATGCTTGTATATTTACTCTTGGTACTATAGTGGTCCCCACTTTGATCACTGTCCTGAATGCCTGTATAATTATCCCTGGAAGTCTAGTGGTCCCCCACCCTAATCACTGTCCTGAATGCCTGTATAATTATTCCTGGTAGTCTAGTGGTGCCAACCTCTATCACTGTCCTGAATGCCTGTATAATTATCCCTGGTAGTATAGTGGTCCCCACCCTAATCACTGTCCTGAATGTCTGTATAATTATCCCTGGCAGTCTAGTGGTCCCCACCTCAATCACTGTCCTGAATGCCTGTATAATTATTCCTGGTAGTCTAGTGTTCCCCACCTCGATCACTGTCCCGAATGCCTGTATAATTATTCCTGGCAGTCTAGTGGTCCTCACCCTGATCACTGTGCTGAATACCTGTATATTTATTCCTGGTAGTCTAGTGGTTCCCACCCCAATCAGTGTCCTGAATGCCTTTATAATTATCCCTGGCAGTCTAGTGGTCCCCACCTCAATCACTGTCCTGAATGCCTGTATAATTATTCCTGGTAGTATAGTGGTCCCCACCCTAATCACTGTCCTGAATGTCTGTATAATTATCCCTGGCAGTCTAGTGGTCCCCACCTCAATCACTGTCCTGAATGCCTGTATAATTATTCCTGGTAGTCTAGTGTTCCCCACCTCGATCACTGTCCCGAATGCCTGTATAATTATTCCTGGCAGTCTAGTGGTCCTCACCCTGATCACTGTGCTGAATACCTGTATATTTATTCCTGGTAGTCTAGTGGTTCCCACCCCAATCAGTGTCCTGAATGCCTTTATAATTATCCCTGGCAGACTAGTGGGTCCCACCTCTATCCCTGAATGCCTGTATATTTATCCCTGATAGTACAGTGGTCCCCACCCTGATTACTGTCCTGAATGCCTGTATAACTATCCCTGGCAGTCTAGTGGTGCCAGCCTCTATCACTGTCCTGAATGCCTGTATATTTATCCCTGGTAGTATAGTGGTCCCCACCTCGATCACTGTCCTGAATGCCTGTATAATTATCCCTGGAAGTCTAGTGGTCCCCCACCCTAATCACTGTCCTGAATGCCTGTATATTTATCCCTGGTAGTATAGTGGTTCCCACACCAATCACTGTCCTGAATGCCTGTATAATTATTCCTGGTAGTATAGTGTTCCCCACCTCGATCACTGTGCTGAATACCTGTATATTTATCCCTGGTAGTATAGTGGCCCCCACCACGATCACTGTCCCGAATGCCTGTATAATTACCCCTGGTAGTCTAGTGGTCCCCACCCCAATCAGTGTCCTGAATGCCTTTATAATTACCCCTGGTAGTCTAGTGGTCCCCACCCCAATCAGTGTCCTGAATGCCTTTATAATTATCCCTGGCAGACTAGTGGGTCCCACCTCTATCCCTGAATGCCTGTATATTTATCCCTGATAGTACAGTGGTCCCCACCCTGATTACTGTCCTGAATGCCTGTATAACTATCCCTGGCAGTCTAGTGGTGCCAACCTCTATCACTGTCCTGAATGCCTGTATAATTATCCTTGATAGTATAGTAGTCCCCACTTCGATCACTGTCCTGAATGTCTTTATAATTATTCCTGGTAGTATAGTGGCCCCCCCCCCAATCACTGTCCTGAATGCCTGTATAGTTATCTGTGGCAGTCTAGAGATCCCCCCCCATTACTGTTCCAATTCCTATTGCAAATGTCCCAGGTAATCTAGTAGCCCACCAGTCTCCATGCCATTGTCACCTTTCCGTAACACAGTGACAACGTCTGGCAATCACCCGCCACCACCAGCCGCAGTCTGTCTTGCAAAGTTACTGCAGATGTGAACAAGTACCAGCGTGGAGGTACCATGTATGTGTAAGGACTAAGAAATAATAGCAGTAGATCAGTGACTGAGCCATATCTGTGGCCCAGTATGGCGGTATGGCAGTAAACCTGGGGGTATCTTATCTGCTATGCCCCTCAAGGACCATGGTGGCAGAAAACCTGGGGATATCTTCGATACCACACTCCTCAAGGACCATGGTGGCAGAAAACCTGGGGATATCTTCGATACCACACTCCTCAAGGACCATGGTGGCAGAAAACCTGGGGATATCTTAGATACCATGCTCCTCAAGGACCATGGTGGCAGAAAACCTGGAGGTACCTTGGATACAAGGTCCCTCATGAACCATGGTAGGTGGTACCTAGGATAACCCCTCCAGGTTTCATGTTATGCCACCATGCGAGGCCGTAGATATGGCTCAGTCACCGGTATACTGCTATTATTAAGTCCATGTGGATACATGTTAGTTCTGCTTTTCAACTTGCTGCAGCTGTTGGCGACAAGAGCAGCTGGAGGTAGTGGTGAGTGGTGGATGAGTGACAGCCACCATCTCGGTTGTGGGTAGGAACTGGGACATGGCATGGAGATCTGGGGTAGGGGCTACTATACTACCAGGGCCCTTTGCTATAGTGATTGGGGGGGCCAATAGAATACTGTGGACAATTCAGGCAATCAGGATAGTGAGGGGATGGGGAGACCACTAGACTACCAAGGATAATTGTGCAGGGGATTGGGACAGTGTTTGGGTGGGCTGGTAAACTGCCAGGCTAATAGATGTTAGTTCTGGTACAGGTATCTGGCATGGGTGAGGCACACCACTGAGGCAGTTAGCATGAGGTTTGTGGAAGTGTTAAATAGAGCAGCTGTTCAATGTCTCCACAAACCTTTGAGTATGTCAAAGCGAGCGTCTGCAAAGCCCAGTCAGGAACTTTGCATCAGCACCATTGCATACTTTAGCACTGTTCTCAAATGGCCAGTGCCTCGCTAACTGTGCCTTTCAGTGTGGCACTTTTAGCAATCCCCTGCTTTAGGGGCACAGCCCACTATCAGCGAGTCACTAACCATGTTAATGCTTGCTAACCCCTATGAATATCCTTGCCATAAGGATTTTCTTTTGATCTTTATTAACCTGTGCTTAGGTATCTTTACAGTTAATAAGCAAGATTTTATTACATTTCAACTATGAACTTTAATGACAGTTTATATGTACATATTTGCACTTTCTACTACTCAGAAACTCTTAAACTTGATACATTTATATCACATGTTAATTTATTTCATGTTATACCAAGTATATATTTATTTTTTTAGATAGACAGACAGAGAGATAGACAGATAGATGGATAGAGAGTTAGATAGATGGATAGGTGGATAGGTAGAGAGACAGCTAGACAGGCAGATGGATAGGTGGGTGGATAGATAGAGCAATAGAGCAATAGACAGACAGACAGACATATATTCTTAATGTCCGTTTATAGTCTTTATGTGATTCACTGATGCATGTTTAAATGTTGGAATACTGCATCCTGTTTCTTATCATTACAATGTACGATTTCTTGTTTGTTTTTAACTTTTCAATTAAAGTTTTACATAAAAAAACATTATTGACATTTTCTCTGTTATTTTTGGCACTGCTAGCATTTTAAAACATTTGTGCTCCATACCTAAAAGTGCCCTCGCTTCAGACTCTGGTGGGTAGCTGTACAGCAGTTTGTCAAAGATTTCCATACAGCTAACTAGTGATAGGATCAGCCCACCCCACCCGCAGCTTACTGCAGCAGGGTGCGATCTCCCATCCTTTGATCACAGGTTTCAGTCTGAACCATTTTCCTTACCTGATCTAGGCATGCAGCCAATTTCAGGTAACGTGCTCCTCTGGCTGCAGTCTGGGTGTGCCTTGGAGGAGGCGGGGTCTCTCCATAACATATTGTCACTATGTGCCTGATTGAACCAACAGACCCTGTACTGCCAGGAACTCCTACAGTATGTTCATTGCCAACTCATCCCACGGTGAGGAAACCTTGGCATTCTCCACAGATTAAATTTTTTTTTTTTTATTCTTTGGTAACTTGTTAATGCCCACTGAGCCTAATGCCTGCTTTCAAGGGTGACTCAGGAGGACTAGGGAGGTTAAATGACTTTCTCAGGGTCATACAGTATGCAAGTGGAAGTTGTGGGAATCAAACCCAGGTCAACTGGATGTACCAAGCTCATTCACAGCTTTGACTGCATTCTAGAGAAAATGAATGCTTTCCTTTAAAGAGGGTTTGCAGTCACAGGTGTTATCAGCAGATCCCAGTTACACAGGATGCCAGAACAAAACTGAAATGCAACAAAATATTTTCTTTGTTAATAAAGATATATACATTGCCAGCCCATTTGTACAGCGGTAGGGCTACTGCTTATGATGCTGGCGATCCGGGTTCGAGAACTAACCTGCAATATTGGGGCAGGCTGAGGGGAGGAGAATTGAACATCTCGGAGGGCAGTCTCCTCGTTTGCTACCTGGCTGACTAAAGGTGATGATGTAGTCAGAGCAGCTTAGAGGGTGGTGTGACGCTGGCTGCTGACATGCTATGCACCTTTGCATACAGTAAGTACACTGGTGCACCCGCAGTCACTGGTGGAAATTCAATAAATCCCCTGCCAGATGCAGGATGAGGATCTGGCCTCCTGTAGGTGCCGCACCATGATGTGTCTCTTCTCTGAACTGGATCCTGAAGAGGTTATGGTGGGTCTTGGGAGAACCTTGATGCCCTGGCCATGGAGGACAAGCTGTCAGGCAGGGAGTAGAGGTAAGACTGCGAGGAGCCAGGTAACAGAGCCGAGGAGGCCAGATTGCAAGGGGGCATGGCCAATGTAAAAGGGCCATAAATACAGTAACTAAAAAAATGAAAGATATATGGATATTTTTTATCACAACACTCTTTCTCCATCTGCGGAGTGGGCAGTGAGTCGTCCCGCCGCCAGCACCTGCACCCCCTGACCTGGTCCAGCCAGCGACACGCTCTCCTCCGTGCAAGCCAGAATGCAGAGTCCCTCGCCCCAGGAGATCTGGGTCTTGATACCCTGGGGGTGCACCCCTTGTGTCCAGGGGTGCAGCGCACGGCCATCAGCCGCCACGACTGCTCTGCAATTATTCACCATTTTTTTCTCCCTTGGTGCTGGACGTGCAATGGTGTCAGTGCACTATGTGCCAACGCCCACCTCACTCCAACCCTCAACTGCGCACACTACCAGCAGTGCCCCTGGCCTCCACTAGTTGCCACTGCAGAGCAATGCGATCCCTTTCCCCACCCCAGAGGAAGGACAACTGTCGCAGGACGCTCAATCCTTCCTCTCCCCTACAGAATCCCAACAGCCCGAGTCTGCTCCTGAACCCTGGTTGCTGGTGTGCTGCGAGGTGTGGCATCCAGTGCCTCAACCCTCAATGCCACTGGGCCGAAGATATGTAGATTAAAACGTAGCCCCTATCCTTTTCAGTTCCTTACTCTGATCCTGTTTAGGATAGGAGGTTATATTCCTGTGCTCATTACATCACAATCAGTCACATAGCAATAGAGTGGAATGCCCCATGGAGAGGATTCTGACCTCAGCTCCTCAACAGCTTCAGGATTCAATGAACCATAAAAGACATATGTGCTTATTTTTTTATTCCAGTTTTCTGCCTCCTGGTAGCTATCCTGCCCCTCCCCCATCAGCTACAATGTTCCCAACCCCATTATCCAGCTTCCCTGGGACTTACCTTCCCTGCTGAGACCCCATGGATTACTCCCCCCCATGGCTGGGCCATTAGGGCTGGCTGCGCCCCTTCAGAATAGAGTGCAGAGGGGAGCCAAGTTAGTGATCCAAGGCCTACGGGAGACAGAAGCTTCATCCTGTCTGGTCAGGATTTACCTCCATTTTTACTCCCCTTCTCCGAGGTCTAGGTTGCAGGCAGTGATGCATGTGCTCCTATATAGCACGCTGTTGGAGTCTGTGTCAGGGTACCCTGAGTGCTGCGTATGCTGCTGTATCAGCCAGCCTCTGCCAGGTGGTATGTGTGCAGCAGAACGTGCTGTCCTCCTCCTTGAAGAAGGAGAGCTGTCCATGGGATGCTCAATACTCCTTCAATCCTCATTCCCCAAGCCTTGCCCCAAATAGAATCATATTCGTTGGATTCCGATACGATTTTTGGATTTCGTATTTCTGGAATTTCAGTCTGAAAATCTTAAATCCTAATCCTAAAACCTAGTTTTGCATAGGAATTTAGGATTTAGGATTTCAAATCTGAATCTGATTCTGACTTTGAGATCCTTCTAGGATTTAAGTCATAATTGGATTAAGATTCTGAAATTCCTAAATTCCTAAATCCGAAAATTGGATTAAAATCAGCCAGTTCCAAGCATCCATGTAAACAACCCTTTGGGTAAAGAAAAATGCCCCTTTCTCTGATTTGGTTTCTTTTAATTTGTGTATCATGTCCCCTTAACTTTTGGTTATGGGCTATAAGTTCAAAGTTCATGCTTATCAAGAGTTACCTGTTCCTGACAATGTTGCAAACTACAAGAGCTTGAAGAAGGACTCCCTGGATTCTTCTCCTCACCAAACTCAGCAAGTTTAAATGATCGAACCTCTCTTGGTATGTTTTGTTTTCCAGAACCAACATAGATTTCATAAATCTCCTTTGCATACTTTCCACTCATTCAATGACACCCCTGAGATACGATGCTCAACTATTTCTAATGTCAGCAGTGACATTTTTTTTGATGGTGGTGACTGGAATCCAGCTTTGAGAACATGTGCAAAGTAGTCCTTTTTCTGCTGAGCTCCGTTAGTCTTTCCCAAAAATATCTGTCTCTGTTGTCAAAGGGCTCTATATACTATGTAAGCAACAGCCCATGGAAAGCCATTGGTTTCCAGAGAATTATTGCATACCCCAGCTGAATTTAGAGGCATGAGGCCAATGGCTGAGTGCATTAATTCTTCAGAAATCTCATTGCCCTGGAGCAGGATATCGTACTTATGAAATAGATTTTTTACTGGAAAAAAAAAATATTTTCCTGTAGTTAAGCTGTTGCTAGGTAGAATATGTTTTATTAATTTATTTATTTATTTATTTATTTACTTATTTATTTATGTCTTTGTTTAAGTGCACTGCTCTCATTTGCAGGCACGACCTGGGCCATATAGATGACACTGATAGCATAACAATACAAACATGAGAAACAGCAGAACCGTGAAACAATACAATGAAAAACCCAACAGCGTTACAAATGGGAATTGCAGCCATACAGTCGTCTATTAACAATAATGACTAACAGGTTCCCCCCACCCCCCAGCATTCATGTGTGGTGCCCAGACGTACAGGCTAAAAAAAGTTAAGAGCAAAAGGCAAAAAGGGGGGTGGGAATTAATCCCATAAAGCTGGCTAATATTTGGGGCGTGAAGGTCACAGAGATTGGGGGTGTCTACCCTGGCGAGCAGTGGCAACTAGCATGTGAATTCAGAATGCCTTTAAATATGACACGAAGTACATTTATTGTGAAGATACCTATGCCCTATTGTGGGTTATTGCGATTAAAAAGTTTGTATTCTCGGAATTGGCTGATTCTTGTCTCATTGGACCTTATAGAACTTTAGAAATCTCTGACTGAAAATCTAACTTCTATTCAATTATCAGAAGGACCACTGAATCATAATCAGAACCAGAGCTCGAATCCTAATTCTAAACTCCTAAATTTTAATGCCCAGTTCCTATGTAAATCGTGTTCTAGCTTTTAATTTCAGAGTTAGGATTTTTAGACTCCACTTCTGAAAATCATTGTTCCAAAAAATCAGGTATAACTCTAATCAATTTGAATCGGTGACTTGGAATCCAAGTAACCCTATTAAAAAGTGGAAAACTTTTTCATTTAGTTAGGCTGTTACTAGATGGATTATGGTAGGCTAGTTACAAACTGTGCTGTTTCTAGGACATTAATGAATGGTCAGGTGATGTATTCTGACCAATGAAGTTTTAGACTTGGTCACTTTCTTAAACTTCAATTTATAATGGATTTTAGACCATGTGCCACTTTATGCAGCCTGTGAAGCCAGAGTATATGCATCCCTGGGTTATTAAGAATATTATAGACTGCAGGAGCATCCTAGACAATCACAGCGCTTCCTTCAGTTGCGTGTAAAGTATGCCTATTGCTGTAAAAGTACTTCAGGCACATAGTACACTAACGGGCTTGTTAATGACTGCTCATGCTGCTAACTTTATTATATAAATTTTTTTTTTATTTAATAAAGTTAGCAATCTATGTCAATTTTATGGTCCAGTTGGGGGCCTCTTATGACTATCAGTGTCACCTTTTGCATCCTTAGGACCACAGAACTGCTCACATTTGGTGCGCAGTCCTCTGGTCCTAAGAACATGTGAGGTGGTGACACTCTTGTAGCCATAAGATGCCCTCCAACCAGATCCATAAACTTATAAACTAATTCCACCCTGGCTGACACTGCAGCCATAGCACTACTGCTTATTGTACCAGTGATCTGGATTCAGGAATGGACTCAGTTTGCTCAAGAGCCAGCCAGGGGAGAGGGAGGATTGAGTGTCTTAAGGGCAGCTCTCCTCCTTGTATGGGGGGGGGACATTGCATCCCACTATTTGACAGCCATCAGATGGAGCCCAAAGGCAGCGCAGTGGGAATAGCTAGATAGGGAGAGGGAGAGGGGTGGCAGCAGCCAGATACCAGGCACGCATATGTGCAGCTACAGGCATGCCTGCATGTCACTGCATGCTGGTACCCTCAAGGATAACAGCAGGAGCTGGAGAAACAAATGCCTGGAACGGGTGCAGATTCTGAGGGACGGAAAAGATGGTGGCTGAGATTTCATCCAAGAGCTGACTGTTGCCAGGCAACAGTCAAAAGTGTACCAGTGTTGGGTGCTGACAGTAATGGAGATGATCAGGGGACTGTGCCCTCCACCCCCCAAAGCACACACATACACGCACGCATGCACGCACGCACACACACAGCAAATTGTTTCCTTTAGACCCCCTTCCTACTACTCCTCCTACTACTACTGTACTACTACTACTACTACTATCACAACTACTGGTAATAGAGATCATAGATGTCATCAGACAAGAATTCGATATGGCACAGAAATCCTGTCTGATGATGTCATAATCTCATCTGCTATCTTTGCCATCCTTCAGAATCTGCACCCGAGCCTGAATGCCCTGGTCTGCTGTTGCGCTAGCACCCCCCAACCCACCCATGGCCAACATGGCGGGCCACCCAGTACTATCATGGCCCTGGGCAAGTAGTGACTAACAGGTATGTCCATGAGAAGGTTGTTGGCAGAGCGGGGTGGGGATGCCCCTCGGGTGAGCCATTAGATGAGAAATATCTGAATTAAAAAAAAAAAAAAGAAAACCTCTCCCCTCCCTTCCCAAATGCACACAAAATTCTCTGATTGCATGGCTCCTCCATTGCTAGTTGGGGGGGTACATGTGGTGGGGTCATGCATACCACTATTCTCATATACTGAATCACTGTACAACTGGCTCACGCATATGCCAGAGTGCCCCTTTAAGCCAGGAGACAACAGTCATAAATACAGAACACATCCCTGGTCATGGTTTCATTCATAGCATAATGTGCCCTCCAATGCCCTGATGCCAGCCCATGCCCAGCCATGGAGTGCTGGGGTCCAAGGAACTGGTGACCAACCACACTGCATTTTTTTTTAACATTATATTACATTTACAGGGATAGCAAGTTATGATCAATGCAAGCATTTTTGCTGGGGGAGAAACTGGCAGCCTAGTTGAGTGGCATTACTTCTTGGAAGCACCCACAGAGTCAAGAGAGTGGTGGCTACGAACCTCACTCCACCTGGCCAGAACATGTTTATGGGCCCAATCAGGCCTCTGTCCTCCAGCTCCCAGCCCTACGAGCCTCCACAGTGTGCTAAGGGCATCACAGGAACTGACCGGTGTTGTTTATATAAGTTTATATTTCCTGTTGGGGATATGGTAGTCCTGAAAGACTGCTGAATCCTGACATGTCTGGCCCTCTGCGCAGGCAGAGATCCAGTCATGGACCAGCATTGGCACCTGATTGGATGCCCATGGCCCAGACCCACTCTGCCCACCCCATCACACACCCCCTGCCTCCTCGAGCCATTCTGCACTGGCAGAGCTTGGAGGCCAGAGACTAAGAATACTGTCCATTGTGGACAAGCATTGGGGGCACAGTGCCACAGCCAGGATACGCCTAATTTGAGTATATTCCAGTCATGTTTGTCGGATTGTCCCCTTATAAAACTCTACTGCAACACCCCTCACCAGGACCGCACTTCTGAAAAAGGCCGATGTACCATGTTGTTGGTCTGTATCAGCAGCTGTGAGAGACAGCATACTGCATGCATTCAGGGATCAGGATGCCACCGAATTTGAACGGGTGAGATTCCTTTTCTGCCAGACCTCTCTCATGCAATCCATATAGAAACAGAAGGGTTTGGATGCTGTGAAGAGGCTGCTCCAAGAGTTAGTACAGGATTTTATTCCCAGCGAGGTTCACTTCACAGTAGGCAGAAAAATGTATGTTTACAGACCCATAAGATGCTGGAAATTCGTTGGTTAAAACTAAAACAGAGCACAAAAATGTCTGAGCGCTAACGTGCTCACCAGCCAGAGGAAGACTGAGGTGCATCTCATTTTCTCCGTTGCACATACTGTATTTGAGGATTGCAGACTTGGTTTCCTGGGACCTTGTTTAAAACTGTTAAAACTGTATGACTTTCCTCCCACTTGGCGAAGCTTTCTAGTATATAAATAAGCTTCATCTGCGAAGAGATGTAATGGACAAACCACATGGCTGAACAATTTTATTTTTTAGTTCCAGGACAAACTCAAGCCTGAATTGGGACATCTGAAATAATACTAGGAACAACTGGGAAGTTTATGTTTTATAAGTGCAGTTATGTGTTGTAGTTACTGTTGTTTTTAAGTTTTTTATAAAATGGACTTCAGAATTCTCCCAAATCCTAGCAACATCATTGGCTGAAACACACCACATGCTCAACCATTAATTCCCAGTAAATGCACAGTTTGTCACCAACTAAACATAATCATAATCTTCCTAGCAACAGCCCAATTGCACAAAAATAAAAAAAAAAAAATCATTAAAAAAAAAACTTTTTCCATTTTAGAAGTGCAATAACCCACTTCAGGCCATGCAGGTTTTTTGAATTAATGCACTTTTTGCGTGTCTTCCAGTTCACTTGGGGCATGCATAATTCTCTAAAAATGCATGCCCTGTCATGAGTTATTGCTTACAAAACTAACTATTTACTGGTTAAACATGAATAAACAGTAATCAGTTTTTGAAAGAAACTGGCAGTGTAGCAAGAATGCAGCAGCTCAAAATGGTGATTTAACTATGACAAAAAGGAGGATAGCCTGTAAAAATGTGTCTCCAGAGGTGTAGAGTGGGCGGAACTATGTGGGGGCAGAGGGAGCCTTCCACGGTCTAGTCAAGGAGTCACGCTATCAGTACCTTTCTAATGAATGGCCTCACACCTTTCTGAAAGTGATGAATGTGGCTGTCTGCTGCGTATTAGGTTTCTGCTCATTTTCATAGCATTCAATGACTATCTAATTCTGTAGATTAAATGTTTAAGTACCACGCTTTTAGGGCTCCAGGGGCTCACATGGGAAAAGGACTCCTGTTTTCTGATGGGCTACAAATCCAGGCCTCATAGGTTCATTACAGTTTATTGAGACTAATGATGTAGTTACAGGATGGATGGTATTAGCTAATTAGTCCCATGAGTGTAAGTTGTCAGTGGAATCATGAATAACTGGCTACCCCACTTAATGTTGCACCAATAGGAAACCGACTCACAATTATCCATTTTGATTAGACCTGGTGCAATCAGTGTAGTATGCTGTTTCCTGTGAATGTTTCTAAGTGTGATGTTTCGTATTAAACCACAGAAATAAAAAAGTTTAAAAAAGCAAGCATTTTTGTCAGCCTCTGATGTCAGTGCGGTCAGTGACATGAACTTTCAGCTCCCCTTTTGCAACTTGTCATGAGGAACGCTGTCAGTATTGTGGAGGAGAGCCTGCAGTACCCATGGCACAGCTCAGGCTTTGGCTTTTAGAATCGAGCCTGAATCTTGTCTCAGCTTCACTGTACTGTAGCTGTAGGTTTAAAATCTCCTGGCTTGTCCATCTCCACCCTATGTGACGTGACACAGAAGAGCAGTGTCCGGAGGGTATGAACTTACACGCAGGCTCCGCTGTATTCAGTCGATGTCTGCAAGAACAAAACAAATGCCATCCTTATGTCCGGAATAATCTACGGCCAGGTGTGCGACAATACTGTAATAACCGGATGATCAAGGAGGGTTGTGAGGCACTTTATTAGTGAGAGCTATTTTGTAAGTATTTTATTGCATTTTTTGGCTGTAGCTCTTTTTATTAAGTGAATATATTTCGCTACAAGTTCAATGCATCATGGCTGTGCTATAATGCTGTATTTTGGAATTTTCTATGGCAAACTTTGCATTTTGTACTGGTAAAGTACCTTTTTTTATGTTCTTAATAAATTATTCATGATAGTGGCATTTTTTTTCTGGTTTTGAATTGCTTATTGATGAAATTCTGTTACCTCCTTATCTGTGTGTTCGTTTCCTTGATTTTGTATCGTCAGTGCATGGACTAGCCAGGCCTTTGAATGGGCCATCCCTGTTAACTCCATTTGTGCTAATTCACACTGTCTTGTGAGTTCTTGGGTTGTAAGGGCTACAGCACAGCTAAGGACCTTCAACCACCCTGGAAGTGAGGTCACTACAGCATTATGTTTCTACAGTTGGCAAAATGGTCAAAAGTGTTATACGCAGTTGTTACGTCTTCACCTGCAATATAATGGTCCCTGGTTGCACTGATGAGAAAGCCCACTGGCATGTGGGCACCACCTTTATTCCCTGCATGAGACTTTGGGATCTTCCCAGTTTCAGAGCTGTGCTCGATGAGAGGTACCCCTTACAGATAATATTTATATTTAGTTACTAGATATTGGCTTTAAATTGTGGGGATTGTTCCTGGATACTGGCTTTAAATTGTGGGGATAGTTCCTGGATACTGGCTTTAAATTGTGGGGATAGTTCCTGGATACTGGCTTTAAATTGTGGGGATAGTTCCTGGATACTAGCTTTAAATTGTGGGGATAGTTCCTAGATACTGGCTTTAAATTGTGGGGATGAATGTTTCCACCTTTATTTATTTGAAAATTAGTATTTGGGAAAGGCTCACTGATCCAAGACTCATTTCCAGGTGCATTCTGGGGCAGGGATGCAGGGATGCACAAGAGGAGGTACATAAGTAATAATGGAAATGGTACAAGGTAAATATTGTAGCAACATGAGAAAACATGACTGAGTACTAGGAACTCAGAGCAGATATATACATAATGGCATAGTGCACTGACACAAATTATACATGTGGAAATAGGTAAAACAAGCATTTGTCAATGCCAAATGTGTTTGCTTGCATGCTGCTAGAGGTTAAAAGAGCAGAAACATCCCGTTTTCAATAGGGTCCTGCTTTTACACATTTTACACTGTATTTACCAAGGACAGCATGACTGAGATGCAATACCTTGTTTTCAGTGGGGTCCTGCTTTTACACATTTTACACTGTATTTACCAAAGACAGCATGACTGAGACGCAATACCTTGGTTTCAGTGGGGTCCTGCTTTTACACATTTTACACTGTATTTACCAAGGACAGCATGACTGAGACGCAATATCTTGTTTTCAGTGGGGTCCTGCTTTTACACATTTTACACTGTATTTACTAAGGACAGCATAAATGAGACGCAATATCTTGTTTTCAATGGGGTCCTGCTTTTACACATGTTACACTGTATTTACCAAGGACAGCACAAATGAGATGCAATATCTTGTTTTCAATGGGGTCCTGCTTTTTTTATTTTCCACAAAGCTGTTTCTCATTCTGATCTCATCTAGCGGCACCCCCCCCCTTCAGCCCTGTTACTGACCTTCTCATGGACCTACAAGTTATGCACTACTTACCCAGAATCATAATGTGGTGCATGGCCTGCTGTACTGGTTGTGAGAGAGGCTGCTGGGGTGTGGGTGCCGGCTTGGATGGCCGGCATTTTCCTCCTGCCATCTAATGCTCTTCTCTGGCTTGGTGGCATGTAGAGAGGTGGTCGTGCATATGCAGGGTGGCACCAACGGGTGACAGGAATCTGGTGGCAACCCCTCCCCTCCTACTGCTCCTGACTGTGCTGCTAATTAGTCTCTACCAGTCGACAGTCATGCAGTAAGAACAGTGTCTCCCCTCCCATGAGGAAGGAGAGCAGTCTCTCAGATGCTCAATCCTTCCTCACCTGGCTAACCCCAGATGGGCTGTGCTTGTGCCTGAATGCATGTTGCCAGCATAGCAAGTGGTAGCATTACTACTGTTCTACCAGGCCAGCTTGGGGTCTTGCTTTTATCCGCTTTTAAAATATATTGTCCCAGAGTAGGCCAGCTCAGATACAATATCTCATTTGCAGTGAGGTCCTGCTTGTACCCATTTTTACACTGTATTTACCCAGGATAACATACTGGAGATACTGTACAATATCTCATTTTCAGTCGGGGCCTAGTTTGTACCCATTTTTGCAATGTATATACTTAAGGAATGCCAGCTGAGAGGCAATATATCCTTTTTAGTGGGCTCTGACATTTTGACCCCAAATTTCCAACATAGTTTTTTTATGATTTCACACTAAGATCAAGGCAGGTGGAAATTTTTAAATCCCATCCAAAAGATGATTTGCAGAGTGACTGCAAAACATGTGTAACCCCCATTCCCCGGTGTTACTAGAATCCCATCAATATCCATGTTAGGTAGGGAAGGCAGATAGTGATTATCTAGTTAAATGGATTTTCACTCTGTCCCTCTCTGCTGCTTGGTTTCAGCTGAGAGCTGAAAGGTGATGTCATTTAGAACTCTCGCAGCAACATAAGCCACACAGCTTGTGTGAGAGGAGGAGTTTTAGAATTCTGAAGTCAGTCTTGTTCCAGAGAGTGCTCGAGCTGGATTAAGTTCCAGCAGCAGCTCAAAGACTGAGCTGCAGTGTGTGAAGTGTCTGTATTTCTCACCCTATTGGAGGACAGTCTTTCCTGACTAGTGAAGTGGTGGAAATCATCTCTAGGAATTCCTATGTCTTTATCCCATATGGGATGAAGGGGTTTGCCGTGGATTTTATGGGCGATCCCCTGATCCAGCCCAGAACTGTTGTGAAGCTGCCTTGGGGTACAAACTGTGAGTAGATCTCTGTCTGAGAGTTACCCAGGATATGAACCTGCCTTTTTTTGTGGGGTGACTCTCTGATAAAGAGACCATTTCATCCATTTCTGTGAGGATTCCCTCAAGAAGTTTGTGCTTTAAAGATCTCTGACAATAGTGGACGTCCCATGTGTGACTTACCTTTTGTTCAGGACTTTAACCTTACACCCCAGTGGTGTTCCTGATGTTAAATGTGATAAACATTTCAAGATAGCATCACTCTCTACAGTTTCAGTATTTGTGAGGTGTAACTCTGAAAGAATGGCTAGGTATGGACGTGGAAGCAAAAGGTGGGGGAGACCCCCCCATCTGGAGTGACCAGTTCAGTACTTCAGGTTCTGAAAGGGCACCTGTTTTCTGTCAGTGCATATGGCCAATGCCTGAAGAAGTTTGCCTCTCATTTGTGGGTTTCTCCAGTTTACCCCTTGTATGTGTGCTTTGCAAGTTTTGAGCCTTGAGTGCTCTGTCGTGGCCAGTGTGCCACATTCCTATCCTATGCCATATGGGAACTGTACCAAGTACTGGCCTAGTGCCACCTTTCCAGAAGAGTTTGTGAGTGTTCACAGTGGCTAGTTCCACAATTTTTCAGATGTCTAATCTTATGTCATATGGGAACTGTTCTAAATACTGACCTAGTGCCATTCGAGGAGACATTTTGTGTGTGTGTGTCCTCTGTGACTAGTTCCACATTCCAGATTTTAATCCTATGCTACATGGGAGGTTCGAGTTCTGTTTCTACAGATGTGTTCTGCATTGCCTTGTGCCAGCGTAAACCCTTGGGAGTTCATCTTTGCTTCTGTGTTTCCAGCTGTGTTTTGGAATAAAACCACACTCTAGAATCCCAACCTGGTATGGACAATCTAGTTACTGCTTCCAGTGAGGATTTGCTGGCTACCCCTGTCCAGAAGTGCAAACTTAGCATAGCCCTTAGCAAACGTTCTCTCCTCAGGACCTGGGTTTTAGTATAGGTCTGGTGGTGTCTAGTATGCACACACCTTCTGTGTTTTTCTACTTCAACTGTAAATGAATTGCTTTGTACCCCCACCCCTCTCTTTTCCCCTAGACTATGGTAGGTGTGCCTACTGGTTAGATAAGGGGCTGGTGGGGGGGGGGGTTACACGTGTTTTGGAGGGTATTTGAAAAATTGCACATAGAAACAAGAAATTAATGGCAGAAGCAGGCCCACCAGCACAATGGCATGGCATCCGCATATGACGCCAACATCCTGGGTTCGGGAACGGACCCGTCAAGTCGGAGAGCCAGCTGGGTAGAGAAGGAATGAGCATCCAATGGATGACTCTCCTTCTCCGGGGATAGGGGATGCATGTCCGGTGCAACAGAGCCTCCTGGCGGAGATTGGGAGACCCACAGCATCCAGGGCCTAGAGATATGGGAGGCGGGACAGACGTAGGGTTTGTTCCCGTGATGTCATTGCATGTCCCACCCCCAGAGGAGAAAGCAGTATCTAGAAAATCCAGTCCCCCATGGGTAATGCCCTGCTCTACTTCTGCTCCCATTGCCCATTATCACCCCTCAGGGAGGGGTCCCACTCCCATGGCCCCACCCAGGAGGGTACATAAGGGCTTGCCAGTTATCATTTATTGGGGGGTGCCCAGGAGGGGATTAAGCCCCAGACATGGCAGGGGCAGAGCGAAGTAAAGGGGTGAGTCCTCTGAGAGGAAGTTGAGGGGGAATTGGGCCAAAAAAAAGAACTTAATGGCAAATAAGGACTGCTTGGCCTACCCAGTCTGCCCATTTTTCCCCTACCTACATATTTTCGCAGACCGTGCTCAATCTACAGCTCTTTTTCTCTCCCCCCTTTCTTTCCACTATGATTCCCTTGCAACTATACCTTGCATTCTTGAACCCCAATACTGTGTTGGCCCCCACCACCTCTGCTGGAAGGCTGTTCCAGGAATCCACCACTCTTTCTATGAAGAAGTACTTCTTCACATCTCTTCTAAATCTACCCCCCAGCTTCACAGCATGCCCCCTTGTTCTTGAGCACCTCTTTTCTGAAAAATACATCCCTCCTCTACCATGTTTATTCACATGAGGTATTTAAATGTCTCTATCATATCCCCACTCACCCTCCTCTCTTCCAGGGTGTACTTATTGAGGTCCTTTAGTCTCTCCTCATTGGGCTTCTAGTTCAGACCCTGCACCATTTTAGTTGCCCTCCTCTTGACTGCCTCCACTCTGTCTATGTCCTTCCAGAGATGTGGTCACCAGAACTAGTGGTCACAGTACTGTATTAGGGCCAATAATGTTCTGTGATTGCAGAATCTTAGATGGAGTCATGGAAACAGGATCTTTAACTCTGAAATCATGGAATCTGCCTTTGTGTGCTGTATTGAATATCAAAATGCCCGATTTTAACTATATAAAATGGCAGCAATGTAAAAATGCCCTTTTGTGTGGCTTGTCTTGCATAAATTTAAATGTTTTTGAACTCTATAGCATCTGGCCAATCAAATCATTGCTCTTTCCTGCACTGCCTCCTCCCCCTCTCCATATCTTCTTAGTGGGTTCATTAGTACCAGAAGCATGCAGCAGCACAACCAGCAGCTTCGGCCATCTTAGCAGGTGGGGTGGAAATTATTGCAAGAATTTGTTGAAATTAACTGAAATTACATACTCACTGTGTTTTAGTTAGGAAATGACAGATGTATTTGTTTGTGGCACAGCTCAGAGCCAAGGATCTCGCTGGTGCATGTTGATTTGAGTTCAGCAGTAAGGCCACCAGTGCTCCGATACTCCAGGACCATAATTCCATGTACTGTATTTATTTATTTATTTTTGAAAGTCGGATTTACAACCTTTGAGTCAGGGACTCATTTACAAAGGCATCTCGTTGCAGGGAGGTTAGACATGGTTACAGTGTGAGATACAACAGTGGTAACATACAGGTGCAATACAGATAACAAAAGAACACAATATAACAGTGGTTTACAGAATAAAGTTACATGCAGTACATAGCAATCATATAAAGTAGAACAATAGTAGAAGTCACAACCCTGGTCATACCGGGGAAATACCTCTGTGGAAGGGTGGGGAGAGGAACAGGGGTGAGGAAAAGAAAAAAGGGGAGGAGCAGTCCAACGGACATTGTCTAGGCTATGGGCCAGAAACAGGGAGGGACCCCAACATTAGGTTGATTAAGGGCAACTAGAGTTTTGAGCGCCAAAGAGGTGGTTATGGAGAGCGACTATAAAGGGACCAATTTTGGTAGACTTAGTGACAGAGGGTGGGAGGGAGTTGAACCATGTGGGGGTGTAGTAGTGGAAGGACCTCTGGGCTAGGGAGGTCTTGGTATGGGGCACCAGAAAGGTGGCCTTAACTGAGCTATGGGTGGCAACAGATGGGGAGGCAAGCCGCAGGGATGCAGTGACCCCTGGGGGGGGGGGAGTCCTAGCAGGGATGTTTTGGCAAGTAAGCAGGTTTGGTAATGCAGGCACTCTTCCAAGGTGAGCAGGTTGGTGGTGGAATAGAGCAGGCAAGTATGGGTGCGGAGGGATGTGCCGGTCAGGAGCCTGCAGGCCTTGTTTATCGAGGTCTGGATTCTGGTGAGGGCGGTCTTGTTGGCCGCAGCATAGCTAGGTAGGCCGTAGTCCACTAGGGACAGGACAGAGGAGTTGATGGCCAGTCGGAGAGTGGTTTGGGGGAGGCAGTCTCTGTGGCGAAAGTGAAGGCCAATCCAAGAGTTTATGGCTGAGGACAGGGTATTGATGTGGGTGTGGAATGTAAGAGCTGAGTCAAAGGTGATGCCCAGGTACTTGTAGGATGACACCTGCTGGAGAGGGTGAGCATTACAGGGGAGAATGCAGAGGGGGGCATTTTTGGCCTTATTCTGGTGATGTGAAAAAAGCACAGATTTGTTTTTTTGAGGTTAATGACCAGCCGGTGGTCAAGGAACCACTTTTTGGCTTGGTTGAATGTGTGCTGCAGGGATTCCTGTAGAGATGCAGGGTCAGGGTGGGAGGCAAGGAGAACCGCATCATCGGCATAGAGTACCATATTGCCAAGCAGGAGCTGGGGAGGATGTTGAGAAATAGGCTGAACAGAACGGGGCCCAGGATGGAACCCTTGGGGATCCCCAAGCGAACGGGCAGGGTATTGGACAGGCTGCCATTTACCTTCACGTGCTGTGATCTGGCAGAGAGGTAACTGGTGAACTAAGCCAGTGGCCAGGGGAGAAGCCAAGTTGGTGGAGGGAGTCAAGTAGGCGGGGGTGACAGACAGTGTCAAAAGCCTTGGAGAGGTCAATGAACACTGCACCCGCAACATGACCAGAGTCGAGAGCAGAGTGGAGGTGCTGGGAGAACTCCAGGAGGGCTGTAGTGGTGCTCTGTCCAGGGCGGAATCCATGTTGTTCCGAACACAGCAGGTGGTATTTGGCCAGATACTCAGTGAGCTGAATGGCCACTATTTTTTCTAATGCTTTGGAGAGAATGGGGAGAATGGAGATGGGCCTGAAATTGTTAGGGGAGGTTCTAACTCCACTCTTATGGATAGGGGTGATTTCTGCAGTTTTCCAGGCACTGGGAAATTGACCAAGACATAGTGACTGGTTTAAAAGGTTGGTGAAAGGGGCTAGTACAGTATCTAGGACTAATTGGAGAATCCTGGAGTCCAGGTGATCACAGCTGGGGTTGTTGCTAACTAATGCTTTTTGTGGATGAGGCTTGGCTTCAAGTGGTGATATGGCAGGCAGGTAGAAGGGGGGCGATCCAAGGTGGGGGTGGAGGCAGGATAGGTCGAAAAGTAGTTGGGAAGGACAGAGCTTAGATCCGAGAAGGCCATACTGAGTCACTCGGCTATGTGGGGAGGATCAGTAGTGACGGTACCGTCTATGGAGAGTAGTGATGGTGGGGGGGAGCAGGTCTTTCCATTGAGCTCTTTCATATTGTCCCAGAAGGCATGGGATGAGCCCCAAGTGGGATTCTTCATCTCATTAGCCTCACAAATGCTGACAAGATAAGAACCAGAATGGTTATGGAGTAGTCTGAGCTGCAACACTGCAATTTCAGTTTGTTCTGGGGGTGGGGGGGGGGCACATCTTTTTATTGACTCCTGCAGGTGGGATGAGATTGCTGAAAAATGAACAGGCTTTTGGTTTTATGGTACTTACACTGCAGTTACATGTTTATTGTATGCAACTACATTGTAGTTCCAATGCAGTTAATGTAGTTACACTATAACTACACTGTAGTTAACAGACAGTTGAATCCCTTAACTTTTTAGCTGCAATCCCAGTTTTGTTCATGAGTGGGGAGGGGTGGGGATTGTGTATTTTTTTTGACTGTGGAAAAATTATTTCAGGCCAAGACATATTTATTTAGTGTGGAATGAAATCCTCTGTCTGGTGGCTCAACATAGGCATCCTGCTGCACTAGTGACTCTTTTTGGTGCACTCGAGGCCCAAAAACCAAAAACTCTGCATGCCATCAGCTCTGATCTGCATTAAAGCTTTTGGCATTCAGGATACTGCAATTTCAGATTTGTTTATGGGGGGGAGACACCTTTTTATCAACTCCTGCAGGTGAGATAAGCTGAGACTATCAGTCCATCAAAGTTGTGTCCTGGGGAATACAGCAGAGAGAACAAGATAGTCAGTGGTTTAAAAAAAATTAAAGTCTTTTTTTGCAGCAGTGTGTCTTGTCTCAAGTCACAATTAACTTGGAAGCTTGAAGCAACAGAGGTCTCATCTTCACCACTTGTGACATCAGAGCTGCAGCAGGACTGAATTTGACGTCAGAGTAAGTCTGACATCACATGCCCCGAACTAAACTGTCCTTTTTTGGGACAGAAACTGAAAAAGAAAAGCACTAGGTGGCAGAGTTTCCCAGCCGGGATGTTGACCTGGATGACTGCACAGTATTTGGAATGTACAATTTTGTAAAATAATGATTCTGCCTTTTTTTGTGTTACTGAAAATAAAGAGTAAAGTAGTAAGACCACTGCAAGAAAATTCTCAGGGGCATTTATTTTTTAATGAGATTTTATTGTTTTTTTATTATTAGTATTAAGCAGCCTCGCCCACCACTCCCTAGTTATTTTAAGTGTTATTGCAAAATACAACCTGATGTCTGATCTTAAAAATATTTAAAACAACACAGAGTCTTTGACTTCTCACTGATCTACGTTTCGTGTGTTGTCTGACACTGGCTATCTGGGAGCCGAGGGATTGAGACACTCAGTTGACAGTAGCAGCATCAATATCATGCCCTTAAGGCTTAGGCATGGCAAGAGCACATTTTAGAGACATTTGAATCTTCTGTCACAGACAGGACATTTCTTTGAAACAAATCGCCATAGACGTTATAATGTTGTTTAATGTATGTAGATTAAAGCTGTTGTGGATGAAGAAACACTTGTGACACAGAACTAGGAACCAAATGTTTGTTTTGTCTATCTGTTGCAAAACTAAGATATATATATATATATATATATATATATATATATATATTAGTGACACGGTAGTGCCACTATAGTTAGGGTTGAGTAGCCACTTTAATGCAAAACCTCAAATGTTGCACCTTAATAATTTTGTCACCGTATGCGGATTTGTCAGAAATTTTGCATGCGTGGTCTGGCACCATAGATCTCTGGATCTGGCAAGCTGCGTTATGGTCAGATGTACAGTTGTGGAGCTGCAGGATGCCCAAACCGCCAAAAAACAGACTTTTTGCACATTTCTTTGGTCTGGCCCACAGCCCACATGGTTTGTCCGTTTAGTCCAAAAACATCAGGGAAGATGCAGTCTTGGTCACCGATGTGCCTTTCGAAGATTTGGTAAAAAAAATATTAAACCGTTCCAAAGTTATTCAAAAAACAAATTTCCCATTGTAGTCAATGGGAAAAGTTAACAAAAATCATGGAACTTTCGTGAGAGGCTCTGTTTACTGTTGCAAATGGCCCTTTTACTTTCATAAGTTGGCCATCTTATTTGCAGTTAGTGACACCGAAAAATGCCCGACATTTAAAATTGGGACCCTCTAGGTAAACACTGATTGTTGTGTTTGCCTAGTCAGGTCCTAAGGATGCTAGCCATATCTTTTTTGGGGGGCCCTCGAAATATGTTTTTAAACTTTTTCCGAAAAATACTTTCGCAATATACTTTCACAAATGCGAAAGTTTCATGATTTATTTTGCGAAACTTTTGTGATTTGCAAAAGTATGCTCAAAATAACTGCAAATCTTTGCCAGTCTCCTGCAACCAAACGGCTGGGTCTTTTGGGCTGAAATCTGCAGAATAGCAAGCCCTGGTTCCGAAGATGTGCCTTTTGGTGGCTTGGTGCCAGAACATTCAAGGGGCCCAAAGTTAAAGTGTTCTGAAGTTGAGCAATTTCCCATAGGATAACATTGCGGCACCCATCACGCCTTTCGGCGCCCGTATCTCGAAAACGAAGTGAGATATGGAGTTTTTGCTACTGGCAGCTTGGTTCACCTTTTGGTGAACTAACCTGCTGAAACAAGTCTAGGAATAGTAGATGACACCTGCATGGAATTTTTTCCCTACTTGCTATGGTTAGAGATATTGGCAAAAACATGTTCCAAGGTTGGCTTTCCAGTGCTTTCCGGTGCCCATAGCTTGTAAACAATGTGAGATACAGGCTCAGTCAATTATGGTCATGAGAAGTGCTGGTTGTCACGATTACAGGGACATTTGAATTTTTTTGGTAGCTCCTATGGTTCCTGAGATATTGGCAACTTTGTGTTACAAGGGTTCCTTGCCTTGTATGGCTGTTGTATGGCTCCGTTGTGAAGTGTGAGTGGGGGCGCAGGGCCCAGAGTGCCCACGATCACACATATGCATCTCATTATGCAAAAAATGGACAATGTGAAGGAAGTGCAGGGCCTGGAGGGCCCACGCTGTCACTAACACATACCATTTACCACTTACATTACACTTTCTCAAAAAGAAGGGAAATTCATTGCAAAAAAACTCCGTTAATGCTTCAGTTGGGTTGTTTCCACAGCAACAAAAGTGTGGAAATTCAGTGTTAGAGTTACCACCCCTCCATCCCACCACGACCACCACCCCACCCTCCAGACACCACGAGGCATCAGCATGTGAGTTGGAGTAGTCATGCCTAACTCTCACCCCATTCTCCTGTACTGCACCACCACAGATTCTTTACACATGGAATGGGGTGAGAGTTAGGCATGACCACTCCAACGCACACCCCGATGCCTCGTGGTGTATGGAGGGTGGGGGTTGTGGTGGTAGGGGTGGAGGGGTGGTAACCCTAACACCGAATTTCCACACTTTTGTCACTGTGGAAACAACCCTAACTGATACATTAACAGAGCTTTTTGTAATGAATACTGTATATCTATATCTATGCATACACATACTACAAAAGAACCCAGAGCAAACACTCTGAGGCATGGGTTATCCCAGAGGATATTGGCCATACAGCCAAGTTTTAAAGGAAACACAATTGCACATACCCCAATAATGCAAAGCATCATGGGGAACATATGCATATCTCCATGACAGAATTTGGACTAGCTCTACTTTAAGCAGAATTGCATGGTGCCAGAAGGCCTCAGAATGCAATCAGCAAAGGCTAAGAACAGCAGACACATGCACATGTTTCGTCCTCATTTGGACTCATCAGTGTGCCATATCTGTGTCATAGCTCAGGGAGAAGGAGCCAGCCACCCCTTAGGGGGGATGTTATTTGTTTGGGTCATATACTTTTTTTTAAAAGGTACCAAACATTGAATTGTAACCTTGTTATAACTATTGTTTTGAGGCGGCAGTGGTCACAGTTGGTTGATCACTGATGATCGGGGGAGGGGGATACGAACATGCTTGCAACAGGGAACAGAGCACTGTATGACTGGGTCTTTGTCTAGCATGTTGAAGCCTTGTTTTTGTTGTGAAAATTTCCTTATTAGTAACTAGTTCCCTTTATTTTAGTGGTGTGAATTCAGATGCCTCTAACTCATTGGTGGCGGGACAGGAAGGGATCATGATCTCACGGTGACACAACTGGTACTGACATAGTTACCTGTCCTTGATTGTAAGTACAGCAGTGACTAATATCTCAGTTGTGAAAGTTCCAAGATGTCTCCGTCTCAACCTGAAGAGGAAGAAAATATTAGTACAGCCAGCTGTAGGTAGGATTCAATCAATCAATCAATCAATCAAAATCTTTATTTATTCAGGCGAACATCATTGAGCATAGCTCATTTACAAGATGGACCTGAGTGGTCATAACAATATAAGGATACAAATTTTACACAAAAACATAGTACTGAATGAACACAAATACAAAGATTTATGAATGAGACAGATATACAAATATTTACATATATACAAGGCAAAATGACATTGGACCTAGATCATATTAAAAGGAAAGAAACAAACAGTATTGTAGGGATAAAGCTAGGGTAATGGGACTTGGGGGGGCATTTTTGTATGAAGTAGGTTGGAGAACAAGCTAGAAGAACAATAAAGAAATAGGGGGTAGTATAAAAAGGGGTAGGGGAAGGAGGGGGTGTGAGAGGACTAGGCCTTATGGAAGCAATTGCATGATTCTGGGAATAGACTAGTGTACAGTTTTTTGAAGGATGTTAAAGGAATGAGGGTATCAATTTCAAGGTCTTTGAAGAGAGTTCCAGATAAGTGCTAGGAATAGCTGATTGCAGCCCTACCATACCGGGTGCAGGTGATAGGAATCTTCAGCATGATGAGATTATTGGTCCTTAGGGTGTAAGGCCTGGATGTGATCCAGTTGAAACAATCTGAGATGTAGGAAGGGAGTTTGTTTGTCAGAGCTTTGTAGATCCAGACAGCAGCATTTTTGTTTCTTCTATGTTGTAGGGCTGTCCAACTGACTGCATTGTAGAGAGAGCAATGATGGGTGCTGGAGGGAAGATCTGTAATGAATCTAATAGATACAAGGTGTCTAATTTATTTAAATGGGAGAGGGAACAGTGAACATAGAGGAAGTCAGCGTAATCAATGAGGGATAGGAATGATGCCAGGATTAGCCTTTGTTTGGAATCTCTGGTCAGGTAGTGTTTGATCCTATAAAATAGGCCAAGTCTTTGTCTAAGCTTTTTCAGGAGCTCTTCAATGTGGCTAGTATAGTCAAGTTTATTGTCAATCCAGACTCCAAGATATTTGAATTTGTCCACATATTCCAGATTTTCACCAAGGATGGTAGATAATTGTGGGAGGGTGAATGATGGGACAGTGGAAGAGAAGCTCTTGGTGGCAAAGAACATAGCTTTCGTTTTCTTGGCATTTAGTAGTAATTTCTTTTCTAGTAAGTTGTGCTGTAGGAGGGAGAACTCAGACTGTAAAAGCTCACAGGCTTTTGATGGTGAGGGATTACTGACATATAGTACAGTATCATCTGCAAAGAGGTGAATATTAGATTGAAGATTGGAGTCAATATTGTTGATGTAAATGGCAAAGGATGGGGCCCAGGATGGAACCTTGCGGTACACCTCTTAGGAGTGGTTTAGAGGTAGATAGGTCACCTTCATTTTTTACCAGTTGTATTCTTCCGGAGAGATAGCATCTGAACCATTTAAGAGAGAGTGAGTCAAGGCCTATGGAGTTCAGAGAGGAGATTAGTAGTTCATGGTCCACATGGTTCATGGATTCAGACAGAGTTTCTGCTTCACCTTCACAAATAAGCAATGACACTCCTCCAAAATATCCTTCTAAAAAAGATCATGTTTAACAGAAGTATGTGCAGAAGAAAGGGTTAAACAGTTCAAAAATTAGATTTGTGCTGATAGGGTGGTATCCTTTTCTGTAAGTTCTGTGTACACAGTGTGGATTTTCACAGGTTGGAGACAGTAAAAGACTACTTACTAAGTAACAAGGACACAAGTGCTAAAAAGGCTTTTATTCTTCAACAAAATGCAGGCACATTTGTGCCTCATAGACAAAGTATAGACAAAGTACAGACAAAGTACAATCACATCTTGCTTAAAATCCGAAGATGCTTATGAGGATTTTCTACTGGATTTTGTAAAGTTATGTACCATTAAAGTCATCCCCTTAGAAAAGCAACTAAGATTAAATCATTTTTGTTAAACATAGCAAGCAGGGAGGAACCTTACCAAAGTCACAGACAATAAAAAATGTTTATGTGCCAGAGCTGTTTGCTACTCATGTGGATACAGTGAAAAGTATTCTAAAAAAGGAGACAGTGTGTGTTATAGCAGATGAGGCAATGGATATCAGGGACCATTCCATTTTAAAATGTTACAGTGAGTGTGTTTGGCAAACATTACAAGATAGATGTGGTTACACGTAGCAAAGCTTGCAATCATGGACACCTCAGCTCTACTGTCATAAAAGCTCTGTCTAATGCAGGAATACAGTTTTCTGATGTAAATGCAGCAGTATTTGATTCTGCAGCTTGCTGTAAAAAAGCTTTCCAAGAGGTTCTTAGCCCTCTTTTGCTTAATGCAAGACTTTTTGTGCCTAGCTCACATTGTAAATTGGCTATTGAAGTTACACCATAGTTCACTCTTCAACAGTTTGAGCCAGCTGATTTAAAAACATAGATATCTCAAGTATCTATCAGAGCACTTAGGTAAAGAGGAGCTGAAACTGACCCCTGAACCAGTTGTTTTCAGGTAGAGGTCATGGCTTAATTCTGCCTCTTACCATGCCTCCCATGTACACTTGTATGAGGGATTTTTTAAGGGAGAAAAAAAAAAAGCATTTGTGGCTAAAAGAATTCTTGAACTTTTATCTAAAAGCAACTTCCCAAAGCTGATTTTATTTATTTAAAAGCTGATAACCTGGAAAGGCACATTGAGCCAAGGCTCGTTTCCAGGTTCGACCTGGGGGAGGGGTAAGGGAGCAATGGATGCACAGAGTACATACATGTTTATAAACAAGAGATATACAAAAATACAAAAGAATAAACATTAGATACATCTCAGTCAGAAGTAACACTTAATAGCTCATCTAACTGTATGATGACAGCCTCAGAAATAAATAGCACTGCACGACCTATCTTTAGTGAGGCTTGAAGAACTGATACAAGCAAAAGTGCGCAGGAAACATGCGGCCAGGAGAGTGCATGTAGAGTGGGAGCAGGGACAGTAATGAAATGTAAGGTCAGTGAAGGCGGAGGGGGCATTTAGTGAGGGTGTTGCTACTATATTTTCTTGATGAGACCCGTCAACTGAAGACAACACTTACAGCACTTGAAATGACAGAAATGCCTTCGACATTTACAGTGTACAATACCGTAAATGATCTGAAAAGCTACTTAGAGAGCGGTATTGACTAAGAGACTCTTGGACAACAGACAGATGCTTTACTTAAAAAAAACTAAAGGGAACAATGAAAGACAGACTGATAAAAGATTTACGTGATGTCTTTAAAAGAAGTTGCCAAAAGCTGACAGGTCATTTAGACGCTCTTCCAGCGTTTGAATGCTCAAGGCTTTGAAAGTACTAGACCAAGGCAGCTGCCAATCTTCTCTTCAGACATACTGGAGTTCTCTGCAATTCCTGGTTGAGCTAATCCAAGTACTGACTTAATGGATCAATTTCTGAATTACCACAAGTACAAAACAGAAGAGATTCCTAGTCCATCCAATCTACAGACTTTCTGGAAGGCCAACAGAAGCAGGTTTTCTAACATGTGTAAAACTGCTTCTTACAAGTTATCTCCATTGTATTTTGTTGTCTTGTAGTTAGTCCCAATACATTGTTATTGTTGTTTACTGCATGTTACTGCTGCTTAATACTTATCCCAATGTACTGTACCTTACTAATGTATTTTACGGTCTACAATGTTCCTGTGTTATCTCATGATGTACTTACTATTCATGTATTTTATTGTACTGCTTTCTCTGTACTGACTGTACCCATTTTGTACTCTCCCGGATCATGCCTGAAAATAGGCATTTACTATGTCTAGCGCATCTATCCGGTTATCAAAAACAAACAAATAAATAAATATTTTGATGTGGTTTCCTGCTGCACCAGTGGAGGTGGAAAGAAGTTTTCAGAGTTTTTTTCGCAGTACAATCAACTTTTTAGTGGCAGACGTGAAAGTCTAACTGATGACAGAACAAAGCTTCTTAGTGTTTTACTACTGCTACTAATGGAGATGTTGAAAACCGGCTCTCTTATTTACCAGAAATTTAAACTTGAGAACTTCACTTCATTGTCTGATGGGGACAGATTGCAGAAGATCTGCCTTAGACTTGCTACTCCAAGACTATATTTGCAGAGGTCATATTCAACAGATGTTGGGCACACTTCAGTTGGAATTTGAATTGTGCCAGAATTAGACTTTCAGGGCCAGATATTCAAAACTTTGCACTGGGTGCAAACCGTTTGCACAGGTTTAGCGCCGGGATAGCACGGGTCTGCTATATTCAAAGGGCCAAATAGCACGCGCAAACTGCATTAGCACCTGGGCAAAATCATAATGTATGCAAGGGGCAAACTGAAGGGGCATGTACATGAATACAGGCGCAATGCTATATTCAGTGAATAGCACCGTGCAGATGGGTCTTGCATGACTTAGCACAAACAATTTGTAGAGTGCAAATTACTACCCAGAAAAAGCTAGTCTTAACCCTGGGTAAACCAGCTTTGTGTGACATTGTGACTTTGCATGGCTTTTGCTTGGCTTTTTGTGACCCTAACCAATAAGTATGACACATAGAAAAAGCCAGACACAAAGGAAACATGCTGCTCACTGATAGCATCCCTATGATGCCATCGTCTGCCACCAGTCCCAGCCATGCCAGGCAGTAAGTGGTGACCCAGCACCCAGTGGACACCATGGCAGTGCAGCGATACAGCACACACCTGCAGGCCACTTTTCACCAGACACCAACAGATGCCACCACACACATGCAGCACTGTGGGCATGGAGGGTGATGAGGGGAGGGTGTACAAGTAGCCAGGCTGCACCACAGACTGGGTGCAGTCACAAGGCCGGGACAAGCCACGCTGTGCACATGGGTTAGTGTTGGGAATACTCAAACACCAGTGTGCCTGTCTGATCGTATGTGCCCCCCCAGCCACATTCGGCACATCTGTACAGACGCCACAGCACTACGCAGCCACTATGTATATGTCACTGTGAGCATCCCATGCCAGTGGTGCAGCATCTGTGGGTCACACAACAGCAGAACAGTAATGTCCACTGTCAGTAAATACCTGCACGTTGGGCCTGTCACTGTGTACAGTGCAGTGGTCATCACTGCCCTACACACCATAGGCATTGCTGTGTCCCTCACACTACTGGCCCCCTTGCTACTGTAGTGTCTGCTGGGCACTGTAGCATGCCTTACAGTCTGACAGTTGCATGCAGCACCACCACCTGTGCCTGCGCTGTGTAGTCCCCTGGGGCACAGTATGATGTGCTGTACTGTACTAATGCAGCCTGCAGCTACCACCTTGTACTCCCAGACAGACCTACAGGTGGAGCTGTGGGACCATGCAGTAATGCTGGGCAAACTGCATGCAAATCAGATCATAATGAGATACTAATCTGGGTGTTTGCCCAGAGACTGCCTAAGTAGGCTCATTTGCATGCCACTTTTGAATATAGCAAAGTGTAGCCCTTGGCAAATGTGTTTGCACCAGGCAAACGGCTTAGCTCTGCTCTCAACCCAAGCAAACGTGATAGAGCCGCGCAAATGTTTTTAGAAATATTGTACAGTTGTGCACAATGTAATTTCACCTGCACTACTGCTTGCAGCTGTATTGAGTCCACGCATGTGCTGTCACACACTTTGGCCACATAGTTCACCTCTACCTTCCTTCACGTCTCTGTGCACTTGGCTGCTGTTGTGGTGTGCACTTCCTGGTTGCTGTATTCATAACTGTCTTATTTCCAGGCTATGTTTGCACTGCACTCCCAGCCCAGATTGCCCGGCTTCCTTAGCATGCTATATTCAGCAGGTTTAGCACTGGGTCTATCGGGTCTGGGCTAATTTAGCACGCCAGGCAGTGCTAATTTAGCCCCTGGGCAAAGTTTTGAATATCTGCCCCTCAGTGTTTTCATGCTGCCAATTTTCTGCACACTGCCTGGTCACTTGGTGCAGCCCGTTTAGTTGTGGTGTAGCACTGCTTATAGGACATAGCTAGTATTTTTGCATTTGTGTAGGATTCAGGAGTCGACTTGACTGCACTTCAGTAACCCAATTTACGCCGTGAGTGAGGGTGCAGAAACTCAGACTGAGTAATAATGACTTCACAAAATATCCTAAAATCTGCTGAAATGACTGAGCAGACAAACAAGGTGTAGTATTAAAAAAAAAAAAAAATTGTCAGTGCCGAATGTTTTCTTGCACGGTGTATGTGCCAGGGGTGTATTGTATTACTTAAGATAAAGGAAGAGAAAGAGTAGCACAATCTGTAAAAGTCAGGATGTTACAATATTCAAGCAAGTGACCCGAAACTGAAATCAATCTCAGATCAAACACCAAGCTTTAGATATAGGAGGGAAAGAAACATCAGGACAAACTTAGTTCATGCTACACTAAAAATGATTGCCTCAGACTTGGCTACTGTACCTAACCCAATGGGGGGCAACAATAAATGTGGCCACTGTGTCCGTTGTTTAAATACCATAAACACCAATACTTTTGTTCACCTGAGGTCGGGAAAAATATGTTAGCACAATCGGGTAAAAATATAAGTTCAATCTATTTACTGATTGCAGTACAAGTGAAATGGTGTTCAAGTGGCATAGTCTACCTCCTTACATGCCCCTTTGGCATGTTACATGTAAGGCAGACATAAAGATCCCTAAAGAAACTAATAGAGGAATGTACAACTGCAGTTAGAACTGCTATTAAGGATTACAATACCACCAACAGTTTAATCTGGTTAAAGGTCAGTTGCCATTCATCTGTATCCCCCCCCCCCCTCGGGTTGTGACTGAAAATAGGCAAGAAATTGTCTAGTGCACTTACCTAGTCAACAAAAACTAAATAAAATAAATAATGACAAGCCACTTTCAGGAAGCAGGGCACAGGTCGCCAGCAGGTTTCAGATTCTGTGGAATCAAAACAATTGATATGCAAGACAGAGGTAGAGACTTGGGCAGATGTTTGGAACAAAGGGATCCATACTGGATCATAGCGTTGGACATTCTGGCCCCACATGGTTAAATGAAGAAATTCTCTACCATGCCTTTCTGTGACTGATACTATCAACATACCTTTGTTTTGTGAATGAAAGGTGTGAAGTGCCAGATCTGGGCATGAAATTAATGAAGTATTTATTTAAAATGATATATAAGTGTTTTGTCCACGTTTATTTTCTGTGCACTTACCACAGATTTAGAGACTATCCCTGTTTATTTCACATTATACTGTTATCACATAGGGGAGTATCTGTTTATGGATTGGATTTTAAAGGTTCACCGTAACTGCAGTTCAAATGCTTTAAATAAAAAAGACCTCAAACGTGACATTGAAAGGTTAGCCATTCATGTAGTTAGCAGCACAAATGGGAGGTAATGGTGTGGTGAAACTCTTTTCAGCTTGGGTTAAATACAGTATTTTGCAGTTTTCAGTCCAATTTAAAGTGTCTGGTAGCAACATAGCTGCAGTGGAATTTTTGGATCTTGTATCAGCTAAGAACCACTGACAGCTAACACAGGCACTGCTTTGAAAGCTCAGCACATGCCTCGCCACATAGGGACTTGCAGCATAATTGGTATGCTTTATTGAAAACAATATTTGATAGTAAAAACAAGTCTGAAAGACAAACACTGGGGAAGCGTTTTGTATGGGCAGACAGAACCAGCTGATGGTTACCAGTGTGCCAGCGGTTGGCGTACCTTCTCACAGTCAGTTACCGCACATACTAATGTATGGTCAGACTGAACAAGTAAATAGTTCTGGCTAGAAAGGGGTTCGCACCCCTTCTCCCAGTCCGAGCTCAGGCTGGCTGCTACCTCATATTATTTTTAATGTTAGACACTACTGCTCTAACAGACAACAGAAGATAAACTTAGCTTGTTTGCCCCACCACCTCCGCCCAACTCAAGACCCTCTACTTCACTAGACTACTAGATCTGGGACCATGCACACCAGCTCAGTCTCCCAGTAGTCCCATGTGCCGCCTGTGACTGTCCAAGTCCCGAGTGCAACTGAGTCAGCTACAATTGCAGGGGCTCCATTTCAGTAGTAGCAGGACCAATCAGAGTGTTAGGAATTTGGTTCAGGAGCCCTGCTAGAACTTATCATTTGGAAACAAAAATCATAGACCAGAAGTCACTAATACCCCTACCACTAAGAAAAAGAAGATTGAGAGAGACTGCTGCAAGCAACTCACCCTGGTCCTCTTGAGCGCAGCAATGCATTCTAGTGCTCTGTCTCCCAGTGTCTGTGTGCAGCTTGGGGTAGAAGGAAGAGCGAAGTGAGCACACAATAAACTGAGGTGAGTCACCTTACTGACGGCAGATACAGAGAGGGACAGTGAGAGTGAGTCTGCGACTGGAGCATGTGAGTTGTCTGTGTTTCTGTGTGTTTAACGTAGTGCACAGTTTGATTGGTAGAGACAGAGACACAGAGACCACGACCTGCAAGGGGGAAGGGGAAGAGACAGTTGGCAAGCCAGCCATCCAGTTCAGGGGGCTTACCAGCCTTTAAAAATGTGTATGCACAGGGCTTGTAAATTATAACTATAGGTCAGGGGTCTGGGGGACACCTAGGCCCCCAGAACATTTTTAGAATTTGGTGCATTCTGGAGATCATTTGAAACAGAATTTGCTATCCATCGACCCCATTCCCCATGTCCAGTAAGTTACAGTTTAGCCTCCTCCCAAGAGTACCCACAGTCCAATACGTTGCCAGAGCCAGTCTCCCCATAGCCTAGCCTCCTGCTCCAGTGCAAGGTCCCTGGCCCACCCCGAGCCCAGCAAAGTGCACTGTAGCTCCCCTCCCTGGAATTCCCCACCCCCCCAGCACACCAAGTTGCATCCTAGCTTCTTCCCTTTACTTCTAAGTGACCACAAAGAGGGACAAACAAGTCGGACTGTGTGTGGCTAACCAACTCACACCCGTGGTAACATAGAGAGTAAGACAAAACTGTTGTTAGAAAAAATGCCCATGTCATTAGCTAAAAAATAAGTATTCACTGAAGAATGTACAATATATTATTTCTCAAGACGAATGACAGGCTTTATTTGCATCTGGAAGATCACATTATCAGTGCAGTGTAAACATGCTAGGTGTCCAGCCCTTGAAATCCAGAGTAACTATCTCCTTGTAACTAGGTTTGCCAAAACAAATACATGGTTGACAACAAACTCTATACAGTTACTGTAAGCAAGTGCTGTTAGAAACTATAAAACAAGAACTACCTGTTACCACAAATGACAAAACTGAGGAAGAAAATGGCTGCATCAGTCGAGTGAGTCCCCTATTTCCCAACATCTCCCTCATTTTAGGCTTCTCCCCTCCTCTCCCCTCTAACCCTGCTATACCAACGGCCTTTCCTGGGGATGGGAGCCACATTCCACAGAACTTTTTGACTGGATGAGGCAGTGCCACAACAGTCAGCCCCCCCATAATTCCAACAGTGGAGAGTGGCAATGGCATGGTGGCTCTCTGGGGTCCCTAGCTGCTGAGCTAACAAAAACCAAAGGAAAAGATCTCGTTGAACTGCACAGCTCTTAGGGGCAGTAGCAGTACAAACAGGAAAGCTCCACAGGGCTGGGAGCCATGGCCAGTAGTGCAAGAGAACTTCAGTCTGTGGGGAAGAGGGGCAACTTTAATTAGATATGCACCAGTCCTTCGAAGCAAAGCACACTCCCTTTGCTGTTTCTCCACAGATCTACATAGCAGGGTGGCCCCTCTCTCCTCTGGCTCTCTCTTCATCTGCATGGACTGTACTGTACATTTGAAACTGTAAGCACAGTTTTGTTTCTGTGTTTAAAACTGCAATCCATTCATGCAGATATTATGTAGAGAGAGAGAGAGAGAGAGAGAGAGAGAGAGAGAGAGAGAGAGAGAGAGAGAGAGAGACTGGTGACGTAGTATCCCCCCCTGAGCCAACAAAGCTGAGCTGATTGACCAAGAAAATGCTGAGCACAACTCCTTCCCTCATCCCCCACAGCCATAAAAAGGCCATACAGGTTACCGGAATATTTGCTTCTTACACTCGAGCCTCCTTCATCCCATGCCCACTACAGGATGAGAACTATTTAGCCACAGCAGCAGCTGAACTACTAGTCTGCCCACCAGCCACACCACTGCCACCACAGACTAGCGTCATGACTCGATGGATGACGACGGTTTTGACCTGTCCGACGACAGATGATCCTGGACTATCCTAAAAAAAAAAACCTTCAATACCTGCATCCTCCCAGGCTCCTAGATTACAGTATTTTTCGGCAGTGCTGTACTGCTGTCTCCAGTCACTTGTGGTGTGGTAGTCAACTTGACTGGTGGTTTGGCCTGCTCAGCATGTGCGGGCAGCAGCAGCTCAAAACAGAGGGACAGATGGCAGAGGGTAGCAGGGCAGGTCTCATTCTACTGTCTTCCCATTCCCAGGCACCAGCTCTCAAGTCGGTCTCTACTCTCTGTCTCCTCCTGGATACTGGCATTGTCCTACTAGCTGCACTTCACCACAGTACTGTGCCAGTCTGCTGACTCGCAAGTGGTAGTGGGGAAATCAGAGGAACCAGTGGCAGAGCTGGGAAACATGAGGACAGTAATTGTCCAATCCACTGTGAGGAGATGCCTTGCACAGTACAGCTCGTGTACACCCCCACACGACTGTGAGAGTGACTGAGTCACTTGGTGCCTGCATGTGTACTCTGGAGCTGGAAAGACCCCCCCCCCCCATTACTCCTCAGTGCCAGCAACCCAGCTGCTAGACAGACTGATACTGACTTTTTTTTAGCTACTCAAAATAAAAAAGCTAAATGACAATTTCTGTATGCATGTATAGAAAGTATGCATGACTAGACCACTGATCCAGTTGTACAGTATGTTCCGTATACATGGTTAGGCCAGGGACTGACAAATTTCAAATTTACGTGGTTGTCCAGGACAACTGACCTATCCAAAAATGGTAGTCCTACTGTTCTGACTGGTAGTCCAATAGTCAGAAGGCCATATTTTAAGGAAAACTTATAAAAAATGATGTAGCATCAAAATAAATGGTTGTTACATTGTATTATTAATACTACACAGATGTAGGCTATTGGAAACAGTTAAAATGAAGATGTATGTTTAAACGTTACTGTTATACAGGTTGAGACTAGATTAATTTTTGTTCAGTCTCTTAGGTGAGACTTTATTTTATTTGGCTCCTTTTTGCCAACTTTCTAGTTCTACAGAAATGGTTATGCTGTACTTAACTGCAGCATAGCACTTATTTTTCCCGTTATTACGTTTTCTTAGGACAACACAGTCCCTCTCTCTTTTATTTCTTTATCTAGGCTATATTTGTTCAACTGTGATTCCCACTCTATTAGGATCCTTTTTGCCAAGTTATTCAGTTAGCCTGTACACTGCAGTGCAAGTTTTGTTTTGTTTTTCTTTTTTGCTCTCCTTTATTATTTTTTGTCAGGGCAGCATCAATCAGTCACAAACTAAGCCCTTCTGTCCATTTGATTCTCTCTTAGATGAATGACTCCTGGCTGCTGGGTATTTTCTGTTCACTCTCCTCCCTTGCAACAAATCTTAACCCTCTTCTCCTTTTCTTAATAATTGTACCCCAGCCTCCCTTTAGTCTACCTTCCTTTAATATGGTCTCACGCTCTTCTCCTCTCTCAGTTAATTCTGTTTTGGTGGTAATTCACTCAGCTCTTCTGCCCCTTTACTTTACTTGGCCAGTCTGTTTTATTTACTACCGTTCGATCGGCAAACATTTCTTATTTTTTTAGTTCTGTCATCTGGGGTAGATTTTAGCTCAGGCACACTCACTGACAGTTGGCAGCAATCCAACTCAACTTGTGGTAGTGGCTCACGCTTACTGTCCTTCCCCTCTCCAGGCTCACCAAGTCTCACCCTCCCTAACTGTTGTCCCCAGTTTCTCTCCCCCGGTTTTGAATGTAAAATCTTTTTTATATTTATAATAACAAGGCAGCAGCAAGGGTGACAGGCAGTGGATTTCATGCCAGTACCTGCACGCACTAAAAACACAGTCTCCACACATGACCAACTCGGAGAAGCAGACACATCCGTTTTCCTCACACAGAACTGGGAAAGTGAGCGAGTGCACCTCCGATTACCCCAAGTCACTGCCGCAGCCAATTAGTGTCTCTTACCATTCTCAGCCCGATCAGTTATTGGATTTTGTGCCTGCCAGTCCAATGACTGGCTCCTCCTCGGTTCTCCCGCAGCTGTGGCTTGCTCCTGTACTCAGCGCTTGTGCTCCTCTGCTGAAGATCATGTAAGGGAGTTCCTTGTGGTTCACGTAACCACCGAGATGGACGGACTCCCACATCGCCAGTGAGCTCCCTAGTGGAGGAGCCTGGCACTGCAGTAAAGAAAAACTCTTTCTTTTTTTTTTTTTTTTAAAAACAGTGCTTGTCCAAGGACAAGCAGTTCTGCACCAACTGCTTGCCCCTGACTGTGATCTGGTAGCCCTGGACATCGGGCTATTGGATTTGTCAAACCCTGGGTTAGGCCACTGATCCAGTTGTACAGTGCGTTCTGTATGCATGGTTAGACCACTGATCCAATTGTACAGTGCATTCTGTATGCATGGTTAGGCCACTGATCCAGTTGTACAGTACGTTCCGTATACATGGTTAGGCCACTGATCCAGTTGTACAGTGCGTTCTGTATGCATGGTTAGACCACTGATCCAATTGTACAGTACATTCTGTATGCATGGTTAGGCCACTGATCCAGTTGTACAGTACGTTCCGTATACATAGTTAGGCCACTGATCCAGTTGTACAGTGTGTTCTGTATGCGTGGTTAGACCACTGATCCAATTGTACAGTGCATTCTGTATGCATGGTTAGGCTTCTGATTCAGTTGTACAGTACGTTCTGTATACATGGTTAGACCACTGATCCAGTTGTACAGTGCGTTCCAGTGCTTCTTCTCTCGGTCTGTCTCTGCGGCCCTTGTGGCCCACTCGTCTTTATGTGTTGCAGTTCCCATACAATAAGGCAAGCAGTAATGCAGAGCAATAGAGGGAGAGCAAGTGAGAGAAAGCGAGAGTCACACAGTGATCACGGTCAGCTGCTTGCCAGCCAGCATTATGCAAATGAAAGTACTGACATGCTCCCTCATTGAAGCACTTCAGTTCTTTCAAGTGCACAAAGTTTCCACCCATGAAACTGTGACCAACGTCATTGTTTGCCTGCTTGTTCATGGGTCTGTCAGGGATGAGCCCAATGTAGATTGCTCTTCATTGGGCTAGTCAGTGACACACCTCTGAAATGCCATTTTCTGTAACAAAATGTTTCTTGTGCATGCACAAGGAAACATAAAACGTTGCACTACAGACAAGTAAAGTTAACTTGCTCCAGAAATTGTGACCTGCTGGTGATCTATGTGACCCTTTTAGATTTTCTTGCACACTCTATTTCTTGTTTGCACTTTTCGTTAGACTACAACAGTCTGGACCACGACAGTAGTCATTTTTTAATTTTTGGTAACATTTACCAGTTTGAGCAAATAAATAGAACAAGTAGAAAAAAATCATTTTGGGGGGTATGAATGACCCCCTAAACTAACATGTGATACGTTATGTATGTTTTGAGTAATTCTTCAGTGTCATGACTCACTGTATTAGCCGTGCACAGTTTCTACAACTTGAAATTTTCAGACCTCATCAAAAAACTGCACGGACTGTGCAGTGTCATGTTACAGCAAAACAAGTATATTTCACGTAAGCTGATAATTTTGGGGTGCAGTAACTTCTGACCAGGACCGGCGTCTTAAAATTTACTTCAAGCCATGGTCACGTCACTCAAGTTAACAGTACTTATTACGCGCCATCAGTGCAGAAATTTTCTTTTAATTCTTTTGGCTTGTTTCCATGCCAAATCAGTATTAATAACTTTAAAAGTTAAATCAAGACACCATAGTGATGTGTGGGGTTATCAAGCTGTTCCCTATGCCAGTTCACAAACTTCCATTCAATATTTAATTGTCAATTTTGAAGTCCTGACTCAGCGCATTGTGGACATTGTGCAACATTGCTTTGAGTCCAGGGTCAATTGTTACATTCCTCACTTCTAAGCTTGTTAAGAAAGGGTCCTACAAGAGCTTGCCAAGCTCAGGGTGGACAAGGCAATAGGACCTAGACTCTAGGTGAAATCGTACTAGCGATTTATACAGAGGCAACACCACCTCCCTCTTTCTGCTGATGATACCCTTTCCTATGTACCCCAGAATCCCACTAGCCCTCCTGACTGTCTTCATAGAATCATAGAAATCCAACAGTAGAAAAGGACCCCAATGGCCCATCGAGTCTGCCCCTTCCTCCCCCTCCGCTCATCTCCTTTTCAATGGGCCCTCCCTTTTCCCCCATTTACCAACCCCATATGTCTGTCCCATACCCTCTTGCCTTGTTAAACTGTCTGGCCACCTTTAAATCATCCTGTATGATTACCCCGGGTCTCTTTCCTGCTTTGGTAGTCATCAATACCACTCCACACATTTTGTACTCTGCCCCTGGGTTCCTGTGCCCTAAGTGCATTATTTTATACTTTTTCTCATTGAAACCCACCTACCATACCCTTGACCACTTCTCTAGTTTTCTCAGGTTTCTGTTCATCCTTCCCCCCCCCCGGAGTGTCCACCCTATCGCACATCTTGATGTCGTCTGCAAAGAGGCAGACCGTCCCTTCCAGCTGCTCTGCAATGTTACTTATAAACACATTAAAGAGGACCAGACTCAGCACTGATGACTGAGGCCCCCTGCTGGCCACACTCACTGCCTCACTATTGCGTACACACATTTTTTATGTTGCTTGCACGCATGTGCAAGAAACATAGTGCCATCATCAGAGCTGTCTATGACACGCTCCAAAATGCAGTGCCATACAGTTGAAAGGGGGAGCTACGCTTCAGTGAGCACTGATTAAAAGCGTAGCTCCCCCCCACACGCAGGCGTGCGCACCCCCGCACTACTGTAGCCGACCGGGTGCTCAATCCCCGCTGGCTGAGCTGCGCCATCCTCCGTGGTTGGTGCCACGCTGGAAGCCACCCCAGCATGGCAATCAGTCCTTTGGCGATGGGGGTACCCAATCCCCAGTAGCTGGAACAACCATCCTTGTGCCCGCTGGGGCCACCCAAGCGTGGCAAACGTCCGACGTCGTTTTTTTTTAAACCTATAAAACAAAAACGGTCCCGAGGCGCTGCCCGACCCCCCCACAACCCGCACCCACCCACTGTGCATCCAGCCTCCCCACACCCCCTGACCCCATACTTACCTCCGGACTCTGGTGCAACGATCTTCGGTGGACTGGGAACACGTCTGCACACTTCAAAGCCGACCGCGAACTGAGGAAATGCCGGTAGGCTGTATAATGAGCTAGATGGGGGGGGTTCAACTGTGCATATCTCAGGCATTTTGGGAATTTTGCACTAAATTTTTCAACATAGGGTTTTAGGACCCCTTCTCATGAATGATATCACTGTCATGGCGTTATTCGGGCCCGAAGGGTGATTTGGCGCAGTGACTGTGAAATCACCTTCGAGACCTGAATACCACCATGACAGTGACATCATTCATGAGAGGGTCCCAAAACCCCATGTTGAATTTGGTCCAAAATTCCAAAAATGACTGTTTTCTGGCGTCATTGCGCAGTTCCTCATGAGCTCGTGAGAGTTCGCCAAAATTTCACTATTTCATTCTAGATTTTCAACATTGCCATTTTACCACACCTTCTTATGAGCGAGTATGGCTGTCATTTTCACATCTCACCAAAATGTGTTTCCATGTATGGCGCAGAATGGCGCAGTTGGTTGTGTAAAATCAATGCACGGACAAATTAAGAAAATCACAGTGACACTGTTCATGAGCAGAGGTCTTAAAATGGCTATGTTGAAAATTTGGTGAAAAATTCCTAAAATGACTGTTTCTGGCGTGCGTTGCGCAGTTCCTCGTAGGCTCGTAAGTTCCTGAAATTTTCAATATTTTCCTCCAGATTTTCAATATTGCCATTTTACCACACCTCCTCATGAGCAGTACAGCTGTCATTTTTCACATCCTGCCCAAAACATGTTTCCGCCCATGTAGCGCACAATGGCGTAATCAGTGTGCGAACTCAGTGTATGGGACACATTAAGAAAGTCACAGTGTCACTGTTCACAAGCAGAGATCTTAAAATGGCAATGTTGAAAATTTGGTGAAAGAATTCCTAAAAATGACTGTTTTACGAGTGTGTGTTGCACAGTTCCCACGCACGCTTCGTGGGTTTGTAATTTTCAATATTTCCTCCAGATTTTCAACATTGCCATTTTACCACACCTCCTTATGAGCAAGTACAGCTGTCATTTTCACATCCTGCTCAAAATGTTTCCCCCAGCCATAGCGCACAATGGCGCAGTCGATTGTCAAACTCAATGTATAGGACACATTAACAAAGTCACACTGACACTGTTCATGAGCAGAGGTTTAAAATGGCTATGTTGAACATCTCATGAAAAATTTCCTAGCAATGACTGTTTTGTGACGAGCAGCTATGCAGTTCCTACGCATGCTCGTAAGTTCGCAAATTTTCAATATTTGCACTCCAATGACTTCCAAATACCTAAACAGCACATAGAAGCAAGCAACATTCGGCACTGACAAATGCTTGTTATAATTTAGCTTGGATAGCTCAGTTGAGAAGCAATATCTCATTTTCATTGGGCTTCTGCTTTTACAAATTCTTAACAAGTTATTTACCCAGGATAGTTCAGCTGATTTGCAATATCTCATTTTGCAGAGGGGTCCTGATTTTGCTCCTTTTTACAGTTGGGTGGTCCAAAGCACTGAGAGGTTAAGTGACTTGCTCAGGGTCACACAGTGAGTAAGTGACTCTGGTGGGATTTGAACCTGATTCTCCAGGTTCCCATGCCTGTACTGTAGTCACTTGAGCATGCTACCTCTCCTAGTGTGGCATACAGCAATATGGCACACAGCATTCTGCCCTCAGAGATACAAAAAATTAACCAATCAAGAACGAGCAAATGGAACACTACTAAAGTCACTGAACGACTGTTCAGAACAGGGTCTAGATTTTCACAACTCTAGAAATCAGTGCAGATGTGAGAAAAAGCTGCCACAAGTGGGCCTTCACTTGTGGAGCAGCAGTTTTTCCTGCATGCAGCAGATTCTCAAAGAGGGAGCTGGTTTAAAATGGTCTCCCTGACTTACGGCAGCTTGCGCCCATTTTTTCGGCGCAGCTGCACTGAAATATTACACATGGTGGCATACCTCTCAAGTGTCCCTGATTTTCAGGGACGTCCCTGATTTTGCCTCAAAATTTTACTCTGTCCCTCCTAAAATTTGTGTTTTTGTGGCTAAACAGTGGGGACTGTAACCACAAAACAGTGTCAAGCATTAAAGTTACAGACTTGTTCTTCTTTAGAAAATGCATTGTGCACTAAGCCCCATATTCTACCAGCTTTCTGGGTGGATAGCTCTAATTTTGAAGATGTGTCCCTGATTTTGGTCCTTTGTCCCTGATTTTATTAAGCCTTGTCCCGGATTTATGAGGCAGGAGGTTGAGAGGTATGCATGGTGGGACCAGGCTTAAAATCTCCTGCAGCTGCGACTGCCATCCTTGCAGAGCATGGGCTGAAAACAGGAATCTCCGAAGGTGTGGAGATTTTGTCATGCAGCGGTGGCTGCAGAGTGGGACTTAAGTCTCTGAATGGCTGAAAATCCAATCCCAGATGTTTTAACTCTTGTGATTCCTAAAAGAAAGACATTACAAAATACAAGCAAAACAAGTACACAAATACTGTATCTGCCATTTAATGGATTTTTCTTTTCTTTTCCAGGTTTTGGACAGACTAGTGAAACAGTTTTTTTTGGGGGCGGGGGGGGAGCTGCAGCCTGCAAGCACAAGTTGAAGTGGCCCTGAAACATTCCTCAAAATGTAAACACCAGGCTGCTTGTTCACAATAAAGCAGACTCATATAGAGAATGTGCAGGCTGGCTTCCATCGCTATGGAAACGATTGCTGCTGCTATAGGGAGTGCCTTCAGGGATGCATGCAGACGGGGCTGGGGGGGCTCTTTAACCAGGAAGCGCCAGCCAGGTTCTTTAATTAGGCAAAACATTGCTGCAGACAGCCCCAATTAAGATATCCCAGGCTCTCGTCTCCCAATTAAAGAGAAGATGCAGGCTACCTTTCTAGGCAGAAAGGTGTTACAGGAGAAGGAGGAAGCAGCAGTCCTTGAAGCAGGAAGAATGAATCAAATTAGGTCACGAGTCCATAATGAGGATCGTTAAGGGGGGGGGGGGTGCTGCATCCAGTCACCAGTAAATAAAATCCCAGCTGCCATCAGAAGACACCAATTACCCAAGATTCCCAAATAAGAATGAATCTCAAGCTATGGTTTTCTTTCTTTAATTCAACTTTTACCCTTTTTGTTGCAGCTTCCCCCATTCCTCCATATCTCCAGCATTTACCTCCACACCCTAATTCCTTAGCTTACCCAACCCCCATGGTGGAGGCCAGACAACAGCAAGACATCATTCCCCACTAATCCAGAAACATCTAGTTTTCCCTATTTTCTCTGCTCTACACTACAACCTGGACTCTGTTTGGTCACAGGCATCCCTCCCTCACCACTGTTTATTATACCCTTGCACCTATCCCACACATGTTTAAAACTCCCCACTGTCTTCACCCTTACCACCTCTTCTGTCAGGCGTTTCCAGGCATCCACCACCCTTTCTGTGAAGAAGTATTTCCTCACCTCCCTCTTATTCCTCCCCCTCTTAAGCTTCATGGCATGCCCCTGGGTTCTGGTGCTCCTCCTCCTCCTCCTGTTAAAGAGACTCCCCTCCTGCACATTGCTGACCACTGTGACGTACTTACAGGTCTCAGTAATGTCCCCTCTCACTCACCCCTCCTCCAGGGAGTACATGCTGCGCTCCCGCAACTTCTCCTCACCTGGTTTCTCATGCAACCCCTGCACCATTTTGCACCAGCTAATATGGTGGGAGACACTCTCTGTGTGGTTGGCGTGGTTCGTGGTGGAGAGTGGGTCCCAGATGCACTATCATACTACTCTGTCTGAGTTCTTTTCCTGTTTTTTAGGCCCCCCCATCTCACCAGCACACAGACAATGAGCACTCACAGCACCATGCGGGAGAGTTGCCAATGCTGTGTGGTCACCCACAGCTCCAAGGCAGTGCCACTCCCCTCCTATAGGTGGTGCTTAGACAGCAGAACACTTGGTACCCTCTCGCTGGGACTGATGCATGCTGCCTCCGCACCATGCGCCAGACTCCAGTGGCCTGGGTGAAGTCAGGACAGGGAATTGATCCCGGGTCTGTTGGTATTGTGTTGTTGGACAGTTGGTAAATGTGAAAATCAAAACAGGTTACTGTTTTATGTTTAACTTTACTAATTAGTGTGTGGGGGTTGATGTTTGGTGTGGTTCACTGCTATATTTGAGAATGCACTGCCGTTTGCACTGTCGTTCACATGCAGGGGGTCTTGCTACTCTGCTGGTGTGCTGCTCACCTCTGTCTCTCACGGTGACCGCACTGCCTGCTCTGGTCACTGACCATGGCACCCTTGATGCCTGCTCTGGCCATTGTCCTGATATCCTTGAAGCCCATTTTGGGCACTAACCATGGTCCCCCTGGTGCCAGTTCTGGGCCCTGACCAAGGTGCCCCTGCTGCTTGTTCACAGCACACTCCTTTTGCAGCTACAGACCATGTGGCTGTGCTGGCTCAACAGGGGGCACTCCATGAGCTGCAGAAATGGTGGGATGTGACTCTCTCCTGAGCACTGGCAGGACGGGGCATCACCAGCTCACCTCGGTGATAGTGGAGAACACTGGACCACCACTACATGCATGAAGTGTTTGTGAATACAGCACGGGCTCGTGCACACACCCCTTTTTTCTTTTTTGGAAAGGGGATGTGGGGGCGAAGCTCCCAACTCAAATAAACTAATACAAAAATAGCTGAAATGTAGTTTTGCATGAATAGCGTAACTTAGACTCTACGCTAATAGCATAGGTCCGGTGGTGGTCCAGTGTTCTTCACTATCGCCCTCACCTCTCATTGCAGTTCATCACATTTTGCATTACAGCAGGACAGGGGAGGGCTTCATATATCTTCTACAGTTTTCATTTCTGTGATCTAGGACTAGATTATATGATCATGTCACTGTGAAATGATTTGGGGATACTGATTTGAGCTACACCTCCCGGATGGGGGAGCTTGATGTTCTGTCTGGGTGGGGTTGTGGGATCAGGCAGTGTTGGTGACTTGGGCTGTTGGGAGGCAGTGCAACACATGGCAACTGCTGAACCTGTCAGACCCAGAGCGCTGGTGTGTTGGTAGTCCTGGGTGCCCCTTGTTCATTACTCCGGGGCACGCTAGCACCGATCGGCCACTACTGATGGGGACAGTTAGGTGATCATGCCAGAATGGGGTCTTTCTGTCATTCTGCCACCACTGGGGACTGGGGGGGGCACTCTGGGTGGGGAGGGGGGTATGGGCCCCCGAATGATGTTTACTAGCACTGAGATTAGCTGTCATGGAATTGTATTTGGTGGGTCTCCCCAAAGCATTCCTATGGTCACTTCTTGGGGGGGGGGTAGAAAAACCAGATCTGAAAGTCTAGATTCATATGCTTCAGGTGTGGCACAAATCCTTGTATTGGGAGGGAGTTCTGGGTGCAATGGGTTTTCTGCCTCAGGAATATTCTCATTCTGCCATTGATACTGCCCTTAGGGGAATGGAGTTAATGTGTCAACCATCCCAGTGGTTATGCCGAGGATGGCTGTGCCAATAGACGAACAACAACACATCACCGTAATTCTCAGGGCATTGCAGTACTCATTTGGGGCATAGATGCTGAGGGGAAGGGAATGTTTTGGCTCCACATTGAGCCTCAGTATCTGCTGGGAGAAGGTAGAGGGAAAATCAGCTGAATGTTGCGGGCTTGGGAAGAAGGAGGTTTGGAAGTGGGGAGGACATAGAAATAAGTTTAAAAATGCAAGAATTTGGTTTGTATCTCACTTGCCACTAAACAACAGGTGGGGAAACTACTCCATGGAGGCTGAGTGGGTCTTATACCATCTTTTTACCTCATACCAAAATGTCTGATGTAATACTCCTAACCACCTGGAATGTAAATGGGCTAAAAAATTGCATTAAAAGGAAAAGAGTAATGAACACAGTAAAGAAACTTAAGGCAGATACACTGTTTATGCAGGAAACCCACATGATGGGGGGGCTATCCGAATGTGCTCACATCTTGTTTCATCTCCAGGGGTGGCCATTTGGCTGAGGCCAGGGTTCCCAGGGACCTTCACCAAAACAACAGTAGACCCTGAGGGGAGACGCATTCTGGCCCTGGTTCACCTCAGTTCGAGGGTCAGCTTCTCAACAGGCATAGTATGCAGTATAATCCTAACCATGAGGACAGCTCTTTCTTCCAGAGATTAGTGCTGGAAATGTCACAGTACCCAGGCCCTTGGTTGCTTTGGGGGGGCATGAACTGTGTCCTTGACAGTGTGTTGGACATATCCAATCCCCTTACAGTCCCCAAGTCTAAGCATAGCAAGGGTCTGGAGGATTTCATGCACACCTTCTTGCTGGTGGACTTATGGAGGCATAGGCACCACACAGGAAGAGAATGCAGCTTTTCTCACTCACATAGGTCATATGCTTGCATTGATGTGTTGCTTGTCTCTTCGGGGTTGGCATCCACAATGGACAGGATGGCTTGCCACCCTGCTCTTAAGTCTGACCACTCCCCTTTGACTGCTCAGATAGGAGCTTTGGGAATGGGCCCCCCAGCTAGACATACTGTAGGAAGCTGGACATCACTTTACTAAAAGACTCTGCCTAAGAGGAGTCTATTGGCCAGGCTATTGTGGAATATCTTGTGTACAATACATGGGGAGATACCTCTCGCTCCACTAGACTGGAAGCTGTTAAGGCATACCTAAGGGATCAATCCATAGTCTATGCCAAATGCAAGCAGAAGGGAGAAACCCAGGAATTAGAAAACTTGGAAATGAAGATTAAAGAGGTGGACAGGTTGCACATGGCAAATCCTGCTCCCACTCTCTACTGCTTATTGCAGAAGCTTTTTTTTTTTCTTCTCCATAGAGTGTGCACAAGGGTGTGGTGCTGGGAAACTCACCATAAGTAGATCACCAAAGGTTCCCCACACACATAAATCCACAAGGGACGACAAAGCAATAGCAACTGCATACAACAATTTTATTAATTAAAAGCACAGTGCGGTATTGCTGCCTGACAAGTTTTGAGCCTCTTCAGCTCTTTTTCAAAAAAGAAAAAAGAGCCGGAGAGGCTCGAAATATGTCAGGCAGCAGTTCTGCACTGTATGCTTTTAATTAATAAAATTTTTGTATGCAATCGCTATTGCTTTGGCATCCCTTGTGGATTTGTATGTGCGGAGAACCTTTGGTGATCTACTTATTGCAGAAGCTCAAGCATAAATACAGCACATTGAGTACTGCAGCCACTGAGAGGACAATCCTGCTGACCAAGGCTGGCTGTAATTGTGATGGCAATGGGGGGAAGGGAACTCCTGGCCTGGCAGATTAAGCAGAGGGAAGGGGAAACAATATAGCCCAGATTCGGCATCATGAGAAAGGTCTGGTCTCTCAGCACCAGGATGTGGGGGAGGCCTTTACTAAATTCTGTGCCAACCTATACACAATTGAGACCTCCCCTCCTGCAGAGGACTTTCAAGCCTTCTTTCTGAAAACCCCAATCACCCCCATGAAGCAGGCTCATGTGGAAAGTATGGAGGCCCCCCCCCAGGCAACGCAGGAAGTAAGAGACAGAGTTAAGTCCCTGCAAGGTGGGAAGGCCCCGGCCTGGGCCTGATGGCCTTCCAATACATTTTCTGAAAATGTTTATAAACTACTTGGTGGATCCCACATAGGATTTGTTAGAGGACAGCCTCACAACTGGCATTCTAGCCCCCTCTGCCCAACTGCCATGACCACAGTATTTCTGAAACCAGGCAAGCTCCCAGCCCAGTGTGCCTCATACCACCCAATCTCCTTATTGACAAATGACTATAAGATGGCCATTAGAATGATCTCTACTCTGCTTGAGGGAGCACTCTGTCACTGTATTCTTCCGGATCAGGCAGGGTTTGTAAAAGGACAGGGTAGACACAACATAAGGTGCACACTTAAGGTGCTTTTACACAGCGCCCTACCAAACTGCAACGGTTTTGTTGCACTCGCTCCTGCTTTGTCTGCACTGTAAGTGTTTGCATTTACACAGCAGCCCTCACATAGGTGCCTGGGTTGTTCCATCATTTCAGCCACATTTCCGACTGAAGACTTCCTGGTCGCTAGACATATAATACTAAAGTTCAGCTAAATATAGCTTCAGATACTATCATGAAAACTGAACTCAGGAAACTAGCTATTTTTGCAAAACAGGGGCTAAAACGTACTTTAAAAGTGATCAGAAAGTGGAGATGTGATACTGGGCATATGCTTATACATATTAATAGCCATTTGGATATGAATATGCATTAGCACGTGCCCAGTATTACGGCTTCAGTAGCTAGTTTCCTCAGGATTCTGTACAAGGAAATGCTGCAGAGTATGCAAGATGGGATCCTTTAGTGTGTCAAAATAATTTCTCCAGGATCAATGTGAGCACTGCCGTCCAAGTACATGGCACCATACAACTGCAAAACGCAATGCAACGCAATGACAAACCCAGGAAAACAGGGAATGCCAGATCAGCGAGCACTCATTTTGTATGTGCTCTGAGTTCCCTGTACACAGCTAAAAGGGTAATGATCCAGGTGCTCTACACTGCTTGCTGCGGTGCAGAACCTGTTATGTAAAAGGGGCTTTAATGTCATCCATAAGTGTTCCAAGAATCCTAGAAAACATAGGGCTGTGGTCCTGGCCCTAGACGCTGAAAAGGCATTTGATTGGGTGGAGTGGAGGTACATGTTTGAAAACCTGAGAATGTTCGGGACGAGCGCTCAAATGAGCCAATGGATACAGACACTTTATAACAACCCCTCTGTGTGCATCCAAATAAATGGAGGTCTGGCGAGCCCCTTTTCCTTCTCTAAGGGCTGCAGGCAGGGATGCCCCCTGTCCCCATTACTATATGAGCTCTTGTTAAAGCCTCTATCAGCAGCCAACACAGCTCATCCTGGGTTAAAGGGTTGCAGCATGGGGGCATGATAGGATTGGGATAAGACCCTGTCCCATTTGTTAAGCAGAGAGAGCTAAAAGCAAGGATCTATTCTGTCCTGTTCTATTCTGCCACTTGTCCGCCTTTTGCCTATCTAACAGCACAATCACATTTTCTTGTTGCGTCTAGGAATTGGACACTCCAATGGTCCGACATTTTCCCCCTGCTGTTTCCCTTTTCTTCCCTTGCTGTTTCTTTTTTCTTTTTTGTTTTGGCCCGGTACCCCTACCATCTCTGTCCTGTTGACCAGAGGCTCCTCAGCCCCTGCCCCCATTTGTCACCCCTTAGCCCAGGCTTACCCCCTGGGTGGAGCTGCCAGGCAGGTGCCCTCTCCCCAGGAAACTCAGTCTCTAGCTGGGGCCAGTGGTGCGGGACTCTCCTGGCAGATCTTCATTGCATCAGGAATGGTGGTGGAGGAGGAATCGTCACCCAAGGGGCCAGATTTTTTGGAATGCTGGTGTTCTCTAGAGGTGGGATGTGTAATGACATCAACGGGTGCACCCGATGTCTGTCCAGCCTCCTGTAACATGTGGCTGTGGTACCTGCAGCTCCCCTGCCTCCACCAGGGGCCACTGACATACCGAATGTTGGCCCCTCTCCCCCCCCCAGAGAAGGAGAGCCACCAGATGGCACTCAATCATTCTCCACCATGGCTGGCCCTCCAACTCCTGGGTCAGTTCCAGAACCTGGTCGTCAGCATCAAGAGCAGATACCTTGCCACTGAGCCAGCAGGCTGGCCTATTCACTTGCTGTTTCTATTCTTTCTTTCTTTCTTTCTCCCCTTGCTTTTCTATGGTTGAAAGAGATATATATGAATCTGTATGTGAAACTGGAATCTCCTGTTTTGCAAATGTATATAATTATAATGTTGAAATGAGTACAGGCAGCTACACGGGTTTGTTAGAAAACCTAGCTGTTTGGAACACAGCAGACTGACTTTGAGAAACTTTTTGACCTTCACAAGCTTGTTGACAGAGTTGTTGGCAGGAAGCCAGCTCTGGACAGCATGTATTAATTGGTGGCACCTGTTAAGAAGCCTAGATGTACTCTTCAGACTGATGACAGGAAAGGCAAAGTTTTGTTACATTCTGTGAAAATAGGAGATACAGCTTAACGAGAACAGATGTAGAATTTAATTGCCAGGGAAAAACATCTTACAAAAAGAAAGCAATGTTTTGTTTGATTAGTTAGAGAGAGAGAGAGAGAGACTGAAACTGAAGAGACTCTTAGATGGAGAACTTTGTTTTTTTTTGTTTGTCTTGCCTTTGTGAAGCACTATACCGTACAGCTTTTTTTTAATGTTATTACTGTAATAAAATACTACTTGTGAATTTCATAACTTCTCCTGTTTTGCCTATGCTTACCTGTGCCTCAACCACGGGTGTGGGGGGGGGTATCCATAAAGCTGCACTGTTTGCAGATGATCCTTTATTGTACTTGCAGAACCCTGCTGAGGACCTATGCCTGGTTCACTCCTTGCTAACAGAATATGATACCTTGTCCGGTCACAAAATCAACTGGCCCAAAAGCAAAATAATGCCCATAGGAAAAGTACTTAGGGGAAAAAGTGGTGGATAACCCCATGGGACTGTAGGTGGTTTAGATTCAATGGTCTACACAACTAGTATATTGTTATGCTTATACAACTGTGTTACCTTGCTTTGGCCATTCACACTCTCTATTCCAAGAGGAATTACCACCCTGTAGGGTTATCAAAGGCAAGGAACCCTTGAAGAGGGTCCCACCCCTAGAGGTGCTACAAGAAGGCTCCCTTGGCTAAAGGTACCTTAGAAAAAATCCCCAAAAGAAACTGTAGCAGTACCAAAAAGAACATTAGCGGTTGGTGGCCATGAGGCAGAGAAGTAGAGTGACAGCAACAGGTAGTTTGATAAAACATAAATGAGATGCACAGGTTCACAGAATAGCATGGGTACAATGGAATGCATGGATGACTGCAGGGGGCTTCCTAAGGAGAGAGGGAATGGCATGTAGGGACACCATTCACTTCCATCCAACAGCGGAATCTACCTAAGTAAACTAGGGAATACTGACTAAGACCAAGTATTATGACCTTCGGCATGGAGGAGAGGAAAAAAAACCCTTTGAGGAGGAAATTTCCGGGGATCCAATGCCTAGGTCACCTTCTCTACAGGCTTGGGATATTTTGTTTAGTGATGGCAGTTCCCTTAAAGATCTTCTTGATCCTACAGAGAGAATGGGCAATCCTGCCTTGGGGGGGCTGTTTGCCTATTTAAGGGTCTGACAAAAGTTGTATTCTGGGCTTCTTGGGAGTAATGGAACAGTTTGCAGACTCTGCCCACTATGTCCTACTTGAGGAGGAGGTGTACTCACCCCAACCTCTGAGGAAACACCTTTTTGTCTTTTATGTGATACTTCAGGGTGGAGCGACCTCCTAAACTGGTAGGATAAGGGCCAGATGGGAGGAAGATCTGGACCTGCCAATCATGAATGACCTTTGAGCTAGAATAGTCACCCACCTGGTAAGTTGTTGCAGGAGTAATAAGCTTAGGCAGATACAGCTGAACCTCCTGTACTACACCTATTATGCACTGGCCAGGGCCAATACATAGAATCCTGAGCAGTCTCAACAGTGCCTGAAATACCAAGCTGAAACACACACTTTCCTGCATATGTCCCTGACATGCCCCCAGACTAGTGGGTTTTGGCATGTAGTTTATAACATCATGGGAAAGGTTTTGTTGTTAAAACCCCACAGATCCTCCTTGGATCTGCTGTTGGGAGCTGATAATATGCCCAGGTCTCAACAGCAGGTCCTGTTAGCCACTTAAGGTCTATTGTCCTCATCAATGCTGGTAAGACAATAACATAGCAGTGGATCTCAGAAGGTCCCCAAACCATCTCTTAGTGGGTCAATAATGTAGACAGTTGTCTTATATTGAACAAAATCCAAATCATGGCCAGTCAACAATGACAGCTTTTTAATAAGATTTGGGTCCTGTTTCTGGCGGCCATTGAGTCTGGAATCTGGTCACTATAACAGCACTGTGGTTGGTTTCTATACAAATGCCTATTGACCAGGTATCACATTCCCTCACTTGCATATATTGGATGAGCACTACACCTTATGTCTTTATACCTCATTCATATATTCCAAACATAAGATGTACAACATTAATGTATGTTCTTTTCATTCTAAGGTATGTTGACAAATTCTGTGTTGTAAGTGTTAACTTATATGTGTAAAACAATGGTTAAAAATCTAGGCCAGAATCCACTAGTGCTGATACATGCAGGAGCTAATAATATGTTTATGGATCCTCTAGAAAAAAATAAAGCGAGATATGGTTGCCCTCACTAACAAACTGATTTCATTGGATTGTGAATTAATCATTTCAGAGATACTACCAATACACAAAGCATCACCAACAATTAACAACAAAATAAAAAAAAAATAATAATTGGTTACGAACTTGGACATTAAGGCAGGAGATTTCCTGTGTGATGCATTGGGAAGAATTTTACCAGCAGGAAGACCTTTTCTGTAAAGATGGTTTACATTTAAGCAATAGAGGGAACATATTACTAGGGGAACATTTACTCAAAGCAATTCACAAACATTTAAACTAGTAAAGGGGGAGGGAATGTGTCCAGTGGTAATAGAGGTATTTGTAAGGATACATGTGCTTCTAAACCTATTACAGTTAAGGTACCGTCTTCTGACAACAAAACACAACATCCATATAGTAACAATATTAATGTCTTATTACTTAACGCTAGAAGCTTATCAAATAAAATGGATGAGTTAAGATACATAATTCATAAAGAAAATGTCTCTATTTGTGGGGTAACTGAGACGTGGTTCCATGAGGACAGTTGGAATACAGAAAATCCTGGTTTTAGTAAAATTAACAAGAATAGGAAAGATAAACAAGGAGGAGGATTAGTGCTATATGTAAAAGAAGAATCCAACGCATATTGTATATCTCCCTAGATAGTAACAAATAGTGACATAGAAGCAATCTGGGTAGAGGTTAAACTACCTACTTTAAGTTTATGCCTTGGACTGGCATACAGATCCCCAAATTTAAACAAAGAACAGAATTCTGAATTCCTTAAATTGATAGCTAAACATGAACCTGCAAAAAATTATATACTCATGGGTGATTTTAATTTCCCAAATATCAACTGGGATAAAAATAACTATAAAAACAATACAGAAAAAGAATGTCTGGACATCACTGTTAACCATAATCTAGATGAAATAATTCATGAAGGAACAAGGAATAAAAATATACTAGATATTGTACTTACAAATATGGGATCATTGGTCCATGAACCGAGTATAATGGAACCACTGGGAAATGGAGATAATAATTTGATTATGTTTAAAATACAGACTAAAATACCAGAAATCAAGGGAATCACCATTGTAAAGGACTATGCCAGAGCAAACTATCTGAAAATAAAACATTTTCTGAATAAATGGGACTGGAACTCAGAATTGACTGGAATTGACATGCAGCAAGCATGGATTCTTATATCGAATAAAATTAATCACTGTTTGGACATGTGGGTGCCTAACAGGAAAAAATATATTAAGGGGGTTAGAAATCCAGCTTGGTGGAACACTAAAATAATGAAATCTATCAACAAAAAACATAAACTTTATCAAAAATATATAAAAAAAATCTCCAAAAAAATTGTCTTGTTATAAAAAAATATGCAAACAAGGTAACTTAATTAATTAGGAAGGCAAAGATAAATATGGAAAATAAAATAGCAGCAGATACAATAGATAATAAAAATAAGTTTTATAACTATGTTGGCTCACTTAGTGGGACCATAGCATCTATAGGTCCATTAAAAACACCAAAAGGATGTATTACTGATGTAAATGAAATGGCTGAAGAATTTAACAAATATTTTCATTCAGTCTTCTCTGTTAAAGAACAATTAAATGATATAAATACTACCTCTAAGAATGATAAATTTGAGCCTATTACAGTGTTAGAAACTCTAGAAGAATTAAAAAAACTTAAAACTACTTCATCAGCTGGACCTGACGGAATTCATCCTAGTTTTCTTAAGGAAGTAGCATTGAGTATTGCTGGCCCTTTGTGTAAATTATTTAATTTATCTTTGGAGACAGGTGATTGTGTCTCAGCTTGAAAGGAAGCTACGGTGATTCCCATTTTTAAGACATTCAATAAAACAGATGTAGCAAATTACCACCCCATTAGTTTGACCTCTGTTACAGTTAAAACATTAGAAAGGCTTATACTTCGAAGATTAGATGATCATATTAAACAGAATAATTTACAGGATATAATCCAGTGTGGTTTTGTAAGGGGACGATCTTGTTTAACAAATCAATTAAACTTTTTTGAGAATGTTAGTGCAGCATTGGACGAAGATTTACCAGTGGACATTGTTTTCCTAGATCTAGCAAAAGCTTTTGACAGAGTCTTCCACAAAATATTAATTGAACATCTAAACAAAATGGAATTCCGTGAGAAACATATAAAATGGATTCTCTCATGGTTGCACAACCGTAGACAATGGACATTATTAAAGGGAACTATGTCCTCATGGGCTGAAGTGACTAGTGGGGTGCCACAGGGATCTGTGTTGGGCCCTGCTCTATTCAATATTTTAATATCATCTATGCAGACTAATGATAAAATTTGGACTTCTAAATATGCAGATGACTGCAAGATTGGTAGTATAGTTAACACAAAAGAAGACACAATTAATTTCCAACACGAGTTAGTAGCCTTAGAGAAATGGGCAAAAAGTAATAAAATGAACTTTAATGAAACTAAGACTAAGGTAATGCATTTAGGATATAATAATAAAAAAACAGTTATCTACTTAATAATATAAAAATACAAGAAATTGAGAATGAGAAAAACCTAGGGATTAATATAGACAACAAACTTAATTTTGAAACTAATACTACATTTAAAGTAATAGAATAATGGGATGCAAATGGAAAAATATAAAAAGTAGACAACCACATGTTATATTACCTCTCTATACTAGTCTGGTGAGGTCACAATTGGAATATTGTGCACCCTTCTGTGCTCCAGTTACAATTCAGAGAAGGAAACAATTAGAAGGGGTTCAAAGAAAAATGACAAAAAAAATCCAGGGTATGGCAAACAAATCATATGGAGATAGACTACGAAGCTTGGGCCTCTATTCTATTAAGTACAGACAACTACGTGGAGACCTTTGCTTGACCTATAAAGCCATAAATGAACCCATTTTTTTCTGAAACAATAGGTATAGGAAAACATGTCAATATAACACAAACAAGATCCCATAATCTAAAATTAAGAGGGATAAACTGTAAATCCAGAAAAAGATGTCAATGGTTTTCCCAAAGAGTGGTAAATGTATGGAATACACTACCAGTCACTGTTGTAGAAAGTAAGTCCATGGGCATGTTCAGACAACAGTTTGATGCATTCATGGGTAACTTTAAATTTGAGTACATATAAATGTAATCCACCTGTGGGTGGCTAGTTTAAATATAGGCTATGCCTCTCAAGCTTGTATACAACTGTAAAACTATGAAACCTTGCACAATAAAATTTGTTTTAAAAATAATAATAAGGTCCAAAACTGTTTTGCAGGGTGTTTTGTTTTGCTGCCGGTACTTTCTCTGGGACTTTCTGGGGGTCAAGGTACTCCTTTTCCTATAAGGCTATCACAAAAGCCATCACTACGCCGTTGTCATTACTGTTGTAAACCTATATTTTTATAGTGTATAGTGTGGGTTTGTTCTGCATGTTTTTCCATGCCAGCTAAAACCTTGTTGTACCATAGTTCAAAGGTCATGGAATGTGTTTGTACCCTTTTGTGGTACAACAAGGTTCTGGCTGATTGGAAATCCTCGATAAAGCTACTGTTTTTCACAGCGCTGCCTTGTGCACAGCAGTGAGGTCAAGTTCTGAATGGAAACCACTGGCACGTTTGCTGCTGCTGCTGTGGAGCACTGCAAAGACACTTTCGCTTAAAAAAAAAGAAACTAAACAAAAACACTGTGCACTATAAAAAATACTGCTGGGGCAACCACATGTCTAACCAGCCTGTGCTGCCACCTCAGGCTTCTGATTATAGTAGACCTCTCAATTTTCGCTCTTGGGGTCTGATGTAATCAGAACCCTTCTGTGGTACTGTAGCATAGGCTGGTTGTGCACAGTTGTCCAACCAGTATTCTCTATATTGATGCAAAACAGGAGACCAGAAGATGTGTGTGTTGTTTTTTTTTCCTTATCCTAAAATTGCAACTGCTGTGGTTGCAGGCTGTGTACCCTGCTGTGGCAAATGACTTCGCTTGTTTTTTTTTTTTTATTAAACTATTTTTTTTTATTTTGCAAAGCAAACTCATTCAGACAAAATGTTATAAATCAGTTTCAAGCTTGTGTTAATGGATAAAGAGCCTGGGTAATGAGACTAGCGGCTCACAGATACCTGCAACATGAGTCTTAAGCTTGTGTTAATGGTTAAGGATGGGTAAGGGGCCGGTGTAAGGAGGCTAGCAGCAGAAAAATATCTACAACATGATTTGCTTACATATCCTAAGGGCTCCCTATGTCTTTAAAGCTAAGGGTCTTTCAGGGATTCTTTCTAGGTTGCTGGCATTGCTTTGTTCTCGATATATTTTTGGCATTTTAAGACAATGGCTTTAAAAAAAGAAAATACTAATTAAATAAGTGAGGCAAATGTTTGCTTGCCATATTGAACTGCAAGCCCAGAGGATGGGGCAGGGGACTTTCTCTTGTTTTATAAGGGCCCCGAGTGGGTCCTGATTTGGGGATTTTACCAGGGGGAGGGGGTTTATTAAACAAGCAGGCACTCGATCAACTTGGGAGAGGCCCTGGGAGAGCAGTACAATGAGTTAATGGGCAAAAGGGACAGTTCCCATGTTTTGCCAACACAATTGTCTGTCATTTTTCAAATTTAGATTTTATTGTTACTCCAGTGTTTCACTAATAGGCATCCTCAAGGGACTTGATATCTACTAGTACTAAGAAATATGTTATGCCTAATGGCAATTTTTAGTACCAGCAGGTACTAAGTCCCCTGAGGAAGCCTACTGGTGAAACGTCGGGGCAACAATAAACAAGCATTTGTCAATGCCGAATGTTGCTTGCTTCTATGTGCTGTTTAGGTATTTGGAAGTCATTGGAGTGCAAATATTGAAATTTGCGAACTTACGAAGCGTCTCACGTAGGAACTGCGCAATGCCGCACATAAAACAGTCATTTTAGGAATTTTTTCACCAAATTTTCAACATAGCCATTTTAAGACCTCTGCTCATGAACAGTGGCACTGTGATTTTGTTAATGTGTCCCATACATTGAGTTTGCACACCGACTGCGCCATTGTATGCTACATGGCGGAAACACATTTTGAGCAGGATGTGAAAATGACAGCTATACTGCTCATAAGGAAGTGTGGTAAAATGGCAATGTTGAAAATCTGGGTGAAAATAATGAAAATTCTTGAACTTATGAGCCTGCATTAGGAACTGTGTATGCTTTCAAATACAAAACAGTCATTTTAGGAATATTTTCACCAAATTTTCAACATAGCCATTTAATACCTCTGCTCATGAACAGCATCACTGTGATTTTCTTAATTTGTCCCATACATTGATTTAGCACACCGACTCGCCATTCTGAGCTACATGGTAGGAAACACATTTAAGGTGAGATGCAAAACTGACAGCTACACTACTCATAAGAAGGTGTGGTAAAATGGCAATGTTGAAAATCTGGAGTGAAAATGTTGAAATTTCACGAACTTACGAGCCTGCGTGAGAACTATAGCATACACTAAATAAAACAGTCATTTTGGAATTTTGGCACAAATTTTCAACATAGGTTTGGGACCCCATCTCATGAATGATGTCACTGTCATGGTGGTATTCCAGGCCTGAAGGGTGATTTCACGGTCACTGCGTGGAAATCGCATGAGCAGGCTCTTACATGACAGTGACATCATTCATGAGAAGGTCCCAAAAACCTTGTTGAAAATTTGGTGCAAAATCCCAAAATGCCTAGAGATATGCAACAAAGTTGGAAACCCCCTATCTAGCCCATTATACAGCTTACGGCATTTCCTCAGTTCGTGGTCGGCTTTGAAGAGTGCAGGCGTGTTCCCGGTCCACGAAGATCGTCCGCGAGTCAGAGAGGTAAGTATGGGGTGAGGGGTGTGGGGAGGTTGGAGTGCGCGGTGGGTGGGTGCGGGTTGTAGAAATTGGAGGCCAGCGCTTGGCAGAACCCGTTTTCGTTTTCAGGTAAAAATAAAAAAGACATCGTGGGACCATTTGCCACGCTGAGGTGGAGCTCCCAGCATGGTACAAGGACATTGGAGGCGTTCAGCCCGACGGGGATGGGCACCCCGTCGGCCAAGGACTGATTGCCACGCTGGGGTGGGCTCAGCGTGGCACCTAACTGGGGAGACACAGCTCAGCCGACGGGATTGGGCACCCGTCGTACACAGTAGGTGCGGGCCAGACGCCGTGCGTGGGGAGCTACGCTCTTATCTCTGCTCACTGAAGCGTAGTCTCTTTCAACTGTATGTCACTGCATTTTGGGCGTGTCATAGACTAGTAAACATAGAGTTATAGCTGCACAGTTGGACCATCTCCTTCAGGACCTCATCCACCAGGATCAAGCTGTGTTCATAAAGGTCTGGCACAGCCAGGCCAATGTCTGCAGGATGCTCTATACTATCCACAGACGGTTCAAATCTGTAGTGGGACATGGGGCAGTGGTACTTACTCAGGACACGGAAAAGGCTTCTGACCATGTGGAGTGGGGGGGGGCACCACATGTTTGAAATCTTGCAGTGTTTCTAGCTGGGCACACAATTTATTAGGTGGGTAGGAACCCTATATCAATCTCAAGAAGTCCAAATCCTGACTAATCAGGGCCTGACCCCTTCTTTCTCCCTATCTAGATGTACCAGGCTGTGGTGCCCCCATCCCCTCTGTTGTAATGTTTTGACCCTGGAACCCCAGTCTTCAGCAGTTCATGCTCATAGAGATATAATTGGCTTCCAAGTGGGGAAAGACTCGGAGCATAAGCTGTCCCTCTTGGCAGATGACATTTTAGTAGACCTGCATGATCCCTCCATAGGGCTACATGCCTACATTAACTGTTAATGGCGTAGGGGATTTCTGCCATAATGTTAACTGGAGTAAAAGCGAGCTATTATCTGTGGGCAAATTGGGAAGGGATAAGCTGAACACCAACCCACCGGGCTTGATTGTCACAAACAGCATAAAGTACTTAGGAATCCAGCTGACATGTACTGCTTCTGCATTCTGTAAGAGTAGCCATGTATCCCTGCTGTCTTCCGTAAAAACTAATTGTACCAGATGGCAGTCACTTCCACTAACAGTACTAGGTATGATAAATGTTACAGAAATATGTATTTTACCCAGATGTTTGTATCTGTTTCAGACCCTATCAATTTAAATTCTCTCTGCTTTCTTTAAAGTGTTGAGTCCCTTATCTGCAATTTTCTTTGACGTATAAAGCCTACCAGAGTCAAACATGCTATCCTGCAGCTTCCAACCAAAATGGGGGGATGCTCTACCAGATTTCAAGTATTATTAATGGGCTGCCTGCAGACCAGCCTCCCAGTGGGCAGCAAGGTAGATAGACCAGCATGCTTGCAGCTGGAAGGCAATGAATTAGGCTTGACACTGTGTCTAGGGTTGTTATCCTCAGCTCTCTGGTAAATCTACTGTAGGCCTCTCCAACCCCACTACCAGTAATACCCTGAAGGTCTGAAAAGCAGTCCCCAGGATCATTGACCACCTCCAATCCAATTCACCACAAACTGAGATAATTTCTATCTTTAAAGAGCCACTGACGCCAAAAGTGCTACTTTGCAGCTGCAGAATAAGGGGTGCTAGCTGCACGTTCGAGCAGACTTGATAGACCTCTAGGCCTTTATCTGCTGACAAATTTTGCATGTTCATTTTGCAGAATCCAAATAAGCATAATCCTGGTAAAACTCATACCAAAAACTAAATTTTTACGTTACTTGGTTTTAAAGTTATTAGCCATTTTGTAACTTTGATTGCACTACCTGTGCAACAAAAACAGGTGTCAGTAAAGAGCTGCTGATGATGTCATATAGGGAGCTCAAAGTCTAGTAATGACTGCCAGCAAGCTTATAAAACCCATTTCTCCAAAGTTGTAACGATCAGGTGCAATAGTTTTCACAAGTAAAACAGACAGCACCAGTCAGTAAACATTGCTATAAGTACTATATATGTTCCATGTTTTGTAACAAAGTTGATAAAATTGTATTATTTAATGCTGTTTTTGTGTGGTCAATTTCACCAGGGTTGCTGGATACCAAGTCAGCATGCCTCCAGACTGCTGAAGCCAGTTAGAGCACTACTAATTTTGCTGCTGTTTGTCATTGTCTGCTTTACAATATGTTTTAATAGGGGCCTTATATGTGTTAATTCCAATTTAGGGTGGAAGTGTTAGCTCTGGTAAAATGATCATTGTAATTTAGAGTAGAACATAGATGAGTCTGCCCCACCTCCATTAACAAGGAGATGGGATAATTGTTTCAAATTGACATTCTTAGAAGTTGCCTCAATTGACTGATAGGTGTAAATGAGCTCAGCCTTTCATCAGAAAATTATTCAGTCTGCAAACCTCACAGTGTGCTATATCATCCAACATTCAGCAAAAGGACCTCAATAAAAAGGCATCCAGACAAAATAGTGTCAGTTTTGTTACAAAGCCTGAAACACAACGTTTTTAAAGCAATGTTTACTAACTCATGCTGCCTGTTTTATTTATGAAAACCATTGCACGTGATCTTTACAGCTTTAGAGAAATAGGTCCTATAAGCTTGCTGACATGGAAGAATAAACTGTAAGGTTCCTTAAATGACATCAGCAGCAGCTCTTCGCTGGAACAGGCTTTCTCTGAACAGGTAGTGAAATCAGGGTTACAAAATGGCTAATAACTTTAAAATGAAGTAACATAGAAATCTACTTTTTTGGTATGAGATTTACTGTGGATATGCTTATTCTAATTCTGCAATGTAGCACTTTTGGCCAGATGGCGTCAGCAGCTCTTTAAGCAGAAACAAGGGTATAATGCTTTTTTTTGCACCAGGCTTTTCTGAGATGGCAGAAACTGGGTACAGTATGTCCCCAGTTGGCAATTATATTATGGGGGAGTGATGTGTTCCTTCTCAGACCTAAAAGTCACTATGGCATCCAAACAGGTGTTTTTTTTTTCTATACCTTCAAGCCAGGCACTGGTGGCAGGGAGTTGTGGTGGTGGTGGGGGGATAGAGGAGTAGGTAATCTGTCTCCTGTAGAGCAGATACTTTACTACCCCCCACCTGGGGTCAGGCCCTTGATGGCCATGCATGCCCTACTACGAGAGGTACCCCATCCCCAATAGGAGAGATTATATCAAGATGGAACTTGTGTATGGAAGGCAGCTGCAAAGTATCTCAACACATGTACTCAGAGTAACCAACTCCGACAGCTGAAGCTGAACTATATCATACCTACCTAACACCCACCAAAGTACATCAGTTTAACCCCCCAGAATCCCCCATGTGCCAAAACTGTGAGGTTGAGGAGGGAGATTTTCTACATGTGACCTGGACATGCCAAAGAATTGGGGTCTTTTAGGCTGAAGTGAATCAAACTGTGGAAAGAGTGCTGCAGTGTCCAGTATCCAAAACCCCAGTGGAGCTACATCTGGGTGCTAATGAAGGCAGTTTGCTTGCAGAGAGGGTACAACAGTTATGGAACCTGGCCCTAATCAATGCCCGGAAAATGGTCTCACAACATTGTCTGGCTAGGGATCCCCCCATTGTTCACTGGAGGAAAAACCTATACAGGTGCCTGAAAATATAGCACACCCAGCATAGTGCTAATGGCACTTGAGGAACTCTGAGGAAGTTTGGGACTCCTTATCCCTAGCAATGCAGGGAAGGATCTTCCCAACGTAGTCTATGCTGAGAAATCTCCTTTTATGGTCATAGGATACAGTGGAAAAACATATATTCTTGTATATGCCATGTACATGGTTGTTAATCTTCACTGCTTACCATACTGTTTTTAGATACTGACATTAACTCTATAAATATCCTATTACTTGCTGGCTTGTATATAGACTGTTAATATTACTGCATGAACTTTTTGTCTTCCCTGTACTGATGTACTCTTTTTTTTTTTGTCTCAGTAAAAATATTTTACAAATTGCCCAAATCATGATGTTTCATAGCAACGTCATTTTCAAAATGACAGTTTTCAATTCCGATATTAGCAGGTGCTGTCAAAACAAATTCTGATTTTAGTTTGTTTTATTTACTTTGATTTTTTTAATATATGAAATAATTCACTTTGACATGCAATTGTTATTTTAAGTTCTCTTTGCTTTTTCTCTGGACTACCCCACTCCTTTGGGTCTCACATTGCACCACTGCCTGTCAGACTCACCTTCTGCTGCCACTTGTACCCTCCTGCCTCTCAGCGTTGCCCAACCCTAGCTTCTCCACCCCCCCACACCTGCCCTTGCCAGAGGCAGGGAAGAGGAAGTGCTTTGATCTAGGGAGGCTTCTGCCGGGGAGTTGTAGCAGTGTGCCAAGAGGCCTGCTGGTGTGGTGGGAGACAACTTAAATGGAGCTGCATTCTTATCTTTAAAGCAGTTGCATTAATCACAGAATTGTCAGATTTTCTTAGCCTAGAAGTTATGAAGTGTGGTTCTGAGAGGAACGGGGCAAGCCTGGAATTAACAGCTGTTCCATGGCGGGAGAGGGAGGCTATCATAAGGTATAGCCAAATGAAGGCTGCTGTTTCCCCTGTTCTAGGCCCGCCCTCTTCTCACATGAGAACACAGCACTTTGACATCATGGGGGGCAGCTTATGCATCACCCCCCCATGCAGGCTACAGCATCTTCATCATGCTGCTCACTGAGCAGTGTGCTGCTCTCTCTTCCCCGGGAGGAGAATATCTGGTTACCTTCCCTACTGTCCTGTGCTTCTGTTGGATCTAGCTAGGGCAGCGGACCCAGTTGTCCAAATGCCGAGCAAATGCCCCACCGCTTAATGCTACAGAAGTCTGCTTTTTAGTAAAAAGTAATAAAAATATGTTTGCTGGCTCTTAGATCAAACATCTTCCCTACATCTTTTTCTTTGGTCAGGACACAATAACCCAAATCAAGACCAGGATAAGTGGCAAGCTTGGTGCAGACATTGAACAATCTACTGTTTTCTTTTTTTAATTTCAATACATCCTGTGGCCTTACATAATGATCTAAGGACATAGTTTTTGCAGACATCCACTGAATATACAGTAAAATAAACTGCATTTGGAAACAACTGAGCTTTTTTAGGTGTTTCAGCTAAATCTTATTTTTTGACTTCAGCTATGAAAGTGAGGAAGATTTGGTACTGTTGGGGGGAGACTGAAATGTTTGTAATGCAAATACAGTCATAAGATGAATGAAAATGAAGTTGAAAGCTACACAGTAACTAATTAAATAATGTGTAGTAATAAAGAAAATTCAGGATATACCACCAGCAACCTGAGTAAACACAACAGATAGATATGATAGACAGTGTGTGGGGGGGGGGGGGATATCTGGGTATCCTTCACAAACATTCAATCAGCAGTTAAATAAAATTGGCTATGAAACATTATATCATAAGACCCCAGGGAACTTACAAAAGCTTTTTCCTGTAGTAAGAACAAGAAGTGCTTTATGTTCCACGAGAGAAGGGCCGAAATTTTGAAAGACCGAAAGCCAATGCACATATCAGTCTCAGATCCTACGTGCAAATCAGAGTATATGAAAACTCACCAGGATTGCCACAGTGACCATAGTCCATGAGGAATGAGGAACTGCACATACGTAGGAATACCAAGGTTTTGATGGAAAAACTGAATGCAATTGTCACACGGGAAGTGAGGTGTGCATTACACTTGCAGAGGGGTAAGTTCTCTCCAGAAGGTCCGTGGTAGAACAGGCTGTTGCAGCCAAAAGGATTCCTTGATCACAGGAAGCAACAGAGGGATTGAGATTAGAGAAACCCGCCTCCGGGATGTCATCAGCACACATTGACTCTTCCGGCTCAGGGGTATAGTGAGAGAAGACTGATCCTGAGCTTTCTCTGCTCCTTCCATGTTTCATTGGGTTCTGCACTGTAGAAGCAAGTCTAGGGATATTTGAGGAGCGACCCGTATGTCTGGATTTTCTATTGATCCCTGGTAAGTGGGGAGGTGTGACATGGATATTTGCAACAGCAGAGTAAGAGCAGGGTGTTGAGCTTTGAGGTAAATTGATCATATCAGAACACTGGGGAAGCCTTTCAGGATTCTGGGTACGAGTTATGCCATTGGAAGTACGAGAGACAGAGGGTGCATGCATTTATCTGACAGACCCTCGTGCAGACTTTAGCCAAGGGGAGCTGTTGACTGAGGCTGTTTTTAAGTCAAAGGCTGTAGAATTTTGGTAGTTCCGGATGAAGCTCCAAGCCTCTGCCACAGAGTCACATTTAAAAACTTTCCCCCCTTCTTGTTGAATAATCAAGGATGCTGTATACTTAAAGTAGTAGGGAACACCATACTTTTGTAGCTGTTGTTTTACCTCATAGAAGATCTTCCTTTTGTTAACTATTTCTGAGGGGAAATCCTGAAAAATAGAGATGTATTCCCCTTTCCACACAATATTTCTTTTCCTTCTTGCCAAATAAAGAATTTCTTCTTTAACAGTACAGTAAATCTAAGCAGATAAGCAATAATATGCCTGGGCTTTCCATTTTTCTTATTAGGACCCAACGATCTGTGTGCCCTTTCAACTTCAAGTAGCCAGGGCCACTGGTGACCAAGAATAAGTCATCTACCTTTTCTGGTAAATAACCAATTTGTGAGTTTTCTTTCTCCATTAGTTGTTCAAGGACACTGACAGGGTTAGTAAGATCATTTATCTTACTGTTGTTGGTGTTAATTCGGGATGAAAGTTCTTCTGTGTTTCTAGTAAGGGTAACAGCAGTAGCCTTAATTTCAGTGATGTCCAATTGTAATCCTTGGAACATTGTTTTGATCTTGGACTACATCATCTTTGCTGGCTGTTTGAGTAGTGATGGTAGAGGCAGAATGTGAAGAGGGTAAGATGTTCCACGTAACTGGAGACCTGACAGTGGTGGCCCGCATCGCTGCAAGACATTCAGAGTGCCGAAAACGGAAAACATTGTAAAAAGTAAATAAACTGCTTCCACGATATACTTAATTAAAAGCAAGCCCTTGGTTTAAATAAACCGATGTACTGCACCCGTCGCAATAGAATTCAGAATAAATAAATAAATTATTAAAAAATTGCTGGTATTGCCCGGAGTGTAGCGATTAGCCTGCCATCTAGCATCCAAAATGTATTAATTATCCAGTTTGATACCTTAATCTTGTAAAGCTCCCAACGGCTGGCAATTGTAGAAAAAAAACACTGGTCGTAAAAAATGAAAGTATTAACCCTGCTCATTCCTTTTCTGGAAGATTTTGTTTTTTATTTTTTTTAGTATTTCAGTATAATTTGTTTTGTTGCCATAATCACGGCCAAGATTATTGATATCTGTGCTCTGGAAAAAAAAGGTTTTTTTAGAAACACTATGTTAGTAAAACCTTTGTTACATATCAAATATTTCAGGTACTGTCAACGCCCTTTCTCACCATGGCTTAAGCATTTCACAGTCCCAGGACATATGATAGGTATTCAAAAGTTCCTTATTACAGTGCTAACACTTATAATTGTTAATTATTTTAGCTTTAAATAATCTGTAAGGAGTAAAATGGGCCCTATCGATAATTTTGTACTGAATTGTTTTGTCTCTGGAGGCCTCGTAATAAGAATATGAGGAAAACACTGTCACAAACCCACTCAGCAGGTCAGCCCTCTACTCCCAAAGTGCCAACCTCCGAGCGCAGTCTTGTGAACAGTTAACAGAAACAGGGTAACCCTCCTGTCTGTTTTGTGGGTTCGAATCAACCTTTGGTCTCGGTTCTGGAGGGATTCAAACTGTGAACCTCTTGCTAGTGTACCCAGTGCACAGGCTCAGATAATTCTGTCTTCGGGGGGGCCAGATATCTTTGCCTACGGGCAACTAACCAGGTGTACAAAATGAACCCTTAAAAAACTCTAATAAAGACTTCAGACTACTCTTACCTTTTTTCCAGTTTTGTACCACCATTCAAGCTTATGCACAGTGTCTGCTTTAACCATATATACTTCACTTGTTAAAGAAAAGGAATTCAAAGACAGACCAAGTAGGCTCTAAAAATAGAGTTTTACTAAAATAGATAAAAATATGTAAAACATAGAATACAGAACCATATATCACAAGAACCATACAGTCTTTTAAAAGAACAAGGTTTTAACAGTGCAGTTCCTACTACAGTACTTAGATTTTGTCTCTGTCTACCTGTATACCTGCTTAAAGTGCTCAAAGATGTTTCTTTGTCAGTGCGTAGATAAAAGTGTCTCTGAAGAAAAACAGAATACTGTTTAAAAAAACTGCCTTGTCCAAAACCTTTGTGTGAGGTCACCTAGCTCCTTCAATGTTTATTAAAAATCATACACACAGGAGGTTTTATCATTTTAGAAGGAGAGTTAATTAAGGTTACATCAGCAGAAACTCCTTTCCCCATGTGACTTCCCCGACCAAGTCTGTAAATTTATTTTCATCTGTGAGCAGTATCCCTTCTCACACAGACATCAAAGCATTTATGATTTTGCACCAGTGTGCCAAACCTGGTTTCCTCCTCGAAACGTCATAAAATGGATACTGATTTCCCCCTTAGCAGTTAAAGCTATATTTAACTTAGAAAAACAGGAGATTCTTGATTAAGGCTTGTTCTAGTCTGTAATTAGCTTTTAGCCTTCCAGGTAACACCTCGTATCTAAAACCTGTGTGTGTGTGTGTGTCAACTCACATGCTGTCTCAGCATCTCTCATGAGAGACTGTCCATAACACATTTTTATATTACAAAAAATCATAGTGTACTCAGAACTGGCTGTCCACGTGTCAGAAGCACTGGGATCCACTGGCTGTCAGAAAGTGATACCTGAGTATCTGTGTTCTAGTTCTGTTTTAATTATGTACTTGTGATTTATGAACATATGAACATACAAATCTGCCAGACGATAAAGACCTTATGGTCTACTGACTCTGCTCGAGTGTACAGCTAGCAACCCTTATACTGCAGCCACCCCTCCCTCCCCTCCCCAGACCCTCCCTCTTACTCTATCCCATCCCTTTTTGAAGCAGTCCACTGTTCTACAGCATACCACTTCCGCAGGCAACGTATTCCACCCAGACACCACTCTCTCCATAAAAAAGTGTCTTCTCATTTCCCTCCTGAATCTTCCCCCTTCAATCTGAGATCGTGACCTCGTGTGTCCCAACCCCCCCTTAACTTGAATAGTCTTTCCTTGCCTGTCTTGTTTATTCCCTTCATGTACTTGAAGGTTTCAATCATATCACCTCTGTCTCTCCTCTCCTCCAGTGAGTACATGTTCAACTCCCTTAGCCTGCTCATGTAGGGTATGTCCTCAGTCCCTGGATCATCTTTGTTGCCCTGCACTGCACCCCCTCCTGTAAATTAATGTCCCTCTTCAGGTATGGTCATCAGTACTGCATGCAGTACTCCAGGTGTGGCCTAATCAGTGACCTATACAACGGCAGGATCACAGCCCATCTCCTTGAAGATATACCCCTGGCAATACAACCCAGCATTTTGTTGGCCTTTGTAGCTGCCTTCCTGCATTGTACTGAGTTGTTCATTGAGCCTGTTATAATCACCCCCAGATCCTTCTTCTCCTGTCACGCCCCCCCAGCTGATAGCTCCTTCTTGTTTTTTTTGGCCCGAAATGTAGCACCTTGCACTTTTTGGCATTGAGCCCCAACTGCGAGGTGTCCAACCAAGTCTCAAGTTTTGACAGATCATCCTGCATCACATGCCAACCTCCTAGATTATCCACTTCTGCTCTGATCTTGGTGTTATCTGCAAACAAACTGATCTTGCTCTTGATGCCCAATGAGATGTCTGATATGAACAAACCAAACAACACCATTCCCAGCAGTGAGCCCTGCGGTACTCCGCTTGTCACTGCCCTCGGAAATAAGAGCTCTCCTCTCACCACCACCCTCTGCTGCCTTCCCTATAACCAGTTTACTATCCATCCCACCATTTTTGGCCCTGCACCTGTACCTGCCAGCTTACTACCCAGACTCCCATGTGGCACTGAGTTGAATGCCTTACTGAAGTAAAGAAACAGGACATCCACTGCGTGGCCCTTGTCCAACTGTCTAGTTACCCAGTCATAGTAATCCATCAGGTTGGACTGACAGGATCTGCCCATGACAAACCCATGCTGCCTAATGTCCTGCAGCCCACTGGTCTCCAGAATTTCTGCCAGCTGTCTCAGTACCCTGGGGTGAATGCCATCCGGCTCTGGTGTCTTGTCCACTTTCAGTGCCCTCAGGCCCTCCAGTACCCTGCCCTCTGTGATTCCCCCATCTGTCACCTCCTCCCTCTTGAGTCTGACCTCCCAACCCCGCTTGGTAGTGCCCCTCCTTTCTCCTTAGTAAACACCAAGCAGAAATATTCATTAAGCACTTCTGCCTGCTCTGCCCCTGTTTCCACCCACCCCATCCCTCTTAATCCTTACTATTTTGTCCCTACAACTCCTTTTCTCCCTGATGTACCTGAAGAATTCCTTCTCCCCCTTCCTGATGCCTTGTGCAAGCCTGAGCTCCTTAGACGCCTTGGCTGCCCTTACTGCCTTTGTCACCTCCTTCGATTCTTTCAGGTAATCCTGTCTGTCCTCCCCTCTCCCTGTTGTTTTTTAACTTCCTAAAGGCAGCTGTTTTATTTCTTATGTAACCCCTAGATGGCGCTATCCCAAGGACTACTACCCCTGCCTGATTTGCCACTAACAGGTTGAGGGGTCTGGATCCGATGGCGGGTGCCTCCACCCAGAGGTCAGGGTTTGCAATAGTTAAACTAACTTGGTCACAGCCCTCTGGGACACTGTGACCCCCCCTTTCTTCCCACTAGTGGCCCACACAATATATCAGAATTACCTTCACAGTATACACTTACCCCCAGGACTGGTTCGATCAGTGTGACTCCTGGGATTCCCTGTAAAACAAGATGATACAGTGCAAAAATCACAGTGCAATACTTTAACATAGACGAATACCTCAGGCAGTGTAACTGCTGAAACAAACAGATCTGATTTATTTAGGGGGATATAACAAGGACAGGGAGAAATCTGGTTAATTAGTTTAAACACATTAATAATCACAGTACTGTGCACGTATTTCAGAATCCCAAATGTCCCTAATGTCACTCTTACTGGGTACCCAGGCAATAAGAGGCTAGCCTATTTGGTGCAGCTGGTTGGGGCCCTGAAGATGGAAAATGCATGCACAATACCCAAATTGTAATCCGGAGCCGGTAGGCTCAGTTCGTGGAGAAAGAAAGGAAAAGTAATCAGATGGAACACTTGCAATTAAATGATGGCAGGGAGCTACCCTGATTTGTACTCACAAATTCACTGCTGAAACTGAATGGAAGGCAGATTGTCCTGGATTGCCAGGAGGAGCAGACCATGTGGACAAGGTCCTTGTGACTGGACCCCACAGCAGTTCAGAGCAAATGGATGTAGTCTGGATTAAGCTGGGGTTTACTTGCAGCTTCATGCACTCAATTCACTGTACAGGGGATTTGAAACGCGAGTTCCCACAAGCACTACACACATTTATATGGAAAAAAGGAAGTACTATACCAGGCAGGCTGCTTCTCTATCCCAATCGCAATTACTGCACAATACCCCGGAGAACACACAGCAGATTCAGTTCCTGACAGACCGAGCGCGATTCAGCAATTTCTCCAGTCTTCTACAGGGTGAGCCTGGTTTCTACTCTTCAGATCTCATTGATTCTCTTCACAGGTCGGATTCAGTCCAAACAAGCAGTTGCACAAGCTGCAGACTGAAACTTGGGGCCTTACACGCATTTCCCGACTAAAACTGCGCACCGAAGGAGCACAGGGCTCCTCCCCTCTTCACTGCCAGAGCTTATCTGAAACTCCAGTAGACAAAACCGGGCATTTCCTTTGAGTTCCTCCCAGTTCTTGGCTGGATTGGCTGTCACTCACAATAGACTCCCCCTGTTGGTGCAAAAAGGCGCCGAAGTCCAAACTACATTTCCCAGAGTCACTGCCCATACAATCCTCTTGTGGCTGGCTCAGATTACGAGTCCAAGTTCTGATTCGTCCACCGGCACCATTTTAGAGCTCTCTTAGCCCACATTGATTGGTCCAGTTCAGCAGTTCAAAACTAGAATGGGGAACTAGGCAAACACAGTTCTGATTGCAAAGAAAAGCAGGTTAGACAAACTGTATTTTCATTATCACCCTAAATGATTTCTGGCAAACAGTTACATCTTTCAGATAGGTTCCCTTTGCACTCCTAGCGACTGCAAAAACAGAGTGAATTGGCAGCAGCTCGAGTGGGACTCAAGCAGAGAAACACACAGTCCCCCCATACAAACTAATTATGTCTGCAAGCAGACAGCTCTTAAAGAGACAGTACCAGAGGCTCTAAAAACACTAACAGATAAATGGCTTAAACGCTAAACACCATTCAGGCTCTGAGCATTCAAGCAAGCTCCTGGAAGTCTTTTGGGAACCCCCATTTGCAGGGGGGTTACACTTACTTTCTCCATGACCTCCTTGCTCAACCAGCTAGGTTTCTTGGCCCTAGCTCTTTTACTCTGGACCCTGATGCAGGTTTTGGTTGCCTCCTCAATCCCCAGTTTTATGACCTCCCACCTCTGGTTAGTGTCCATATTAGTTTGGCTTCTGGCTAGATGCCCTTTAAATATCTCCCCCATCCTCCCAAAGTTGGCCCTCCTGAAATCCAACACTCTTGTACCTGTTTCTACTCCCTCCTTGCCCATTTTCAACATGAACCACACTGAGTGGTGGTCGCTCCCTGCCAGCAGTTCCTCCACTCCCAGCTCCCTCACAAACTCCCCATTTGCCAGTACAAGGTCTAGGGCATTCTCTAACCTGGTTGGCTCACTGACCATTTGCCTTAGGAAGCTATCCTGGAACACGTCCAGAAGTATCTGCTCCCTTCTATTCGTGGTGGCTGGAGTACTCTAATCCACTCCTGGCAGGTTGAAGTCCCCCACAATCACCAAGGAAACACAGAAGGAGCAGGACAGAGAACTGTAGCAGTTGAAGCAGAAAGAAGTGGGGAAGGCAGTCAGAATAGCAAAAGCCCAAACTGAGAAAAATATAGCCAACTCAGTTAAGGGGGATAAAACCTTTTATAGGTACATTAGGGAGCAAAGAAAGATGATGGAAGGGATAGTGAGGCTTACTAAAGGGAAAGGAGAGTGGGCAGAGGATGACAGTGAAAAAGCAGGGATACTGAATGAATACTTCTGCTCAGTATTCACAAAAGAAGAGGAGGGAGAGGTACCTAAATCAAAGAATAGATGCACTCTGGATAGGAAGGTCGATACCAGTCCATTCACAGAAGGTGGACAAAGCAATGGGGACTGAAGGGATTCACCCAATAATTCTAAAATAACTAAGAGTAGAACTAGTGACGCTACTGACCTCCCTTTTTAACAAATCATTGGAGGATGGTGTGGTACCAGAGGACTGGAGGTGGGCAGACGTGATCCCCCTTCACAAAAGTGGGAGCAAGACAGAGGCAGGAAACTACAGACCTGTTAGTTTGACCTCAGTGGTAGGGAAAATTATGGACTCACTTCTAAAGGAAAGAACTGTTGAGTTCCTAGAGGCCAGTGGGGCACCGGACCCAAGGCAGCATGGATTCACAGCAGTAAGGTCATGTCAGATGAATCTAATAGATTTCTTAGGCTGGGTAACCAAAGTAGTAGACCAGGGAGGGGCTGTGGATATGGCCTATCTAGACTTTAGCAAGGCATTTGACACAGTCCCACACAAAAGATTAATATACAAGTTAGCCAGCCTTGGAGTGGGTCCCAAGGTGGTAGGCTGGGTAAAAAATTGGCTGGACAACAGGATACAGAGGGTAATAGTAAACGGAGTTTACTCTGAAGAAAGAGGGTTACTAGTGGGGTACCACAGGGTTCAGTACTGGGACCGGTCCTCTTTAATGTCTTTATAAGTCATATTGCAGAGGGACTGGAAGGAAAAGTATATCTTTTTGCAGACGACACAAAGCAGGGATTTATTTAACTCCAAAAATTGATTAGCGTTTTGCTCCTAAAAGTGCTAAAACATTGTAAAAATGCATAGCACTTGCCTCACTATGTTTAACAAATACAACACTTCTAGAAAACCTATAGAAATACATTCTGTACAGTTAGCATTGTCCCAAGAAAAAAACTGCTAATCAATTATTTAAAACCCTGCAAAGATGTGCAACAGGGTTGATACAGACGATGGGGTGGAGAGGAAGCAAAGGGACTTGGCAAGGTTGGAGGCATGGTCAAATGTATGGCAGCTTAGATTCAATGCAAAGAACTGCAAAGTAATGTACCTGGGAAACAAAAATTCAGGGAAAGAGTACACAATGGGGGGATAATAATGACAACAGAAATGGAAAGGGACCTGGGGGTAGTGATTTCAGATGATCTTAAGGTGGGCAAGCAATGTGAGAAGGCAATAAGGAGGGCTGGTGGGATACTGGGATGCATAGGCAGAGGCATCAACAGTAGAAAACAGGAAGTTGTTATCCATCTGTATAGACAGTTGGTGAGACCCATCTGGAGTTCTGTATCCAGTTCTGGAGACCCCATCTCTGCAAGGACATAGACAGGATGGAGGCTGTCCAGGGGAAGGCAACTAAAATGGTGCAGGGTCTGCACCAGAAGACATACGAAGAGAGATTAAAGAAGCTTAATATGTATACACTTGAGGAAAGGAGGGAGAGGGGGGACATGATAGAAATTTTCAAGTACATCAAGAGAATCAAGAGAGTCCAAGACGGTAGCATCTTTCAGAAAAATAGATGTGCAGGAACAAGGGGGCACAATTTGAAGATAGAGGGGGGACAGCTCAGAGGTATTGTGAAGAAGTATTTTTTCATGGAGAGGGTTGTGGATGCATGGAACAGCCTTCCTGAGGAGGTAGTGGAGTCAAAAACAGTGGGGAATTCAAGAATGCATGGGACAGACATAAGGCAATTCTAGTGGGGGGTAGGAGGAAGTAGGCTGTTGGTTAACTAGGATCTGCAGCCTATGCATTAGGTAGGGAAATGGGCAGACTAGGTGGGCCAAGTGGTCCTTATCTGCCGTCAAATTCTATGCTGCTCTGTCCATAGGCCCTTCTAATCTATCCCGCTAGTTCCTTGTCTAACTGCTCTGTCTGAGATGGTGGCCTGTACACTACTCCCATCCTGAGAGTCCTATTCTTGAAATCCTGGATTTGCATCTATAACGACTCTGTACTACCCTCCTCATGAACACACTTCAGTCCTTCTCTCACATACAGTGCTGCTCCTCCCCCACCCTTCCCATTTTCCCTATCTCTGTGGAATATCTTATACTCTGGTATCGCCAGGTCCCAGTCCTGGTTATGGGTGGCCCATATTTTGGTGATGGCTGCCATGTTCACCTCCCCTTCTGCCATGAGAGTCTGCAGCTCTGCTGTTTTGTTCCCTAGGCTCCTAGCATTCAAGGTGACCACCCTCCACCCTTTTTCCTTTCCCCTCTCCCCCCTCCTGATCTCCCTTCCTAGCATATCTTCTAGTACTCCTTTTTTTTCCATTGCTTCTAGCATGATGGGTAAGCTCATTCGGCTTCTCTTCCTGTGGATTCTGCATGCCTCCTGCCCACTTGCCACCCCTGCTCCTAGTTTAAATGCCCTTCTATTGCTATATAATCCCCCACCCTCTGCTTCAATACCTTCTTGCCCTCCTCACTTAGGTGAAGTCTATCCTTACTGTAGAGATCACTGTTCTCCCAGGTCCCACCCCACTCACCCACCAGCCTATAACCTTTGTATTGGCACCAGGTTCTTAGCCATTTATTAAATTCCTCTATCCTCAGTTTCCTTACAGTGCCCGCCCTGGGCACTGGAAGTACTTCTGAGAAAGCTACTGATCTTCGTGCCTCCTCACATATTGGTTCTAGCTCCTCAAACCTCCCCTGAACTATCTCTATTGTCTCTCTCGCTAGGTCATTTGTCCCCACGTGCAGAACTATATGTGGTTTCACCCTACCCCTCCTAGCAAACTTTAGAACAACTGACCCACCCTTTCCACCATCATTCCTGGCATGGCCTCCACCCATATGTGACTATGCCTCTGTCCCTTGCTTCCCCATCTGACTCCTCTTAGTATTGAGTCTCCCAGCACTAGGATTCCACCTTCTTTTTCATGAGCCGCATTCCCTGGTCTCCCTTCATCCCAACCCCTTCCACCAGAATCCCCTTCATCCTCCAGCACACTTGTTCCCCCTTCCACCCCTGTTGAATCATCCCCAGATGTTCTTCTGCCTGTGCCATGTTCCTCCGATCTATTTTTAGTTCCTTCTCTGATCGCACCCTCTATCACACCACCCAGTCCTACCAGTACTGCAAATCAAGTTTTCAATGTCCCCTCACTACCACATACTTCCTCCTTCCTATTACCAGACCCCCCTCACTACTGCTTCTTTGTCTGTTATCTCCCCCCTCCCCATCTTCCATTTTTCCCCTTTTCTGCTCTCTTTTGACCCTTGACCTGTGTCCCCCTGCCTCGGTTCCCTATCCACCACCCTTTTCCTGCTCCTTCCCCCTATTGGTTCTACTTGTCCTTCCTCCTCAGTTTCCCATCTACTTACTCCACCTTTTGGGTTGTTTTCCACTGCCACCTGCCGTTCGCTCCTTAGCTTCTCCTCTAGACCTCTGATCTCATTTTTAAGCTGCATTATTTGCCTGCACACCAAACAACCCCCCACTCTCCATGAAATTCTAAGAAAGATTGGTGCTCCACAGTTGTTACAGCCTGCCACCCTATTCATCTCTGTATTCTCCCACCAGTCTCCCCCCACACTTTCAGAATGAGGCCCATCACACCCCCATGCACCCTCCCATCCTCCACTTCTAGTTTTTCTCATGTGTCACCAGTACAATGAATACTGAAGCTAAAAAGATGTATAAACTATCTGTTTAAACTATACTATAATTAAAAAGTTACTCATATTTTCTTAAATCCAAGATTATCATGCACTTTTCTTATCCCTCTGTCCTTTTCTTTTTCTCATTATGCCTAGCCAAAAACAGTTTTGTAATGTAATACTTACAGAATATAATTTAGATCCCTAAAAAAACAGGCCCTTATAGCTTTAAATAATGTTTTGAATTTACCAGGACCACCTATAGGTGGTACCTAATTGCTCCACCCCGTTTAGCTGAGCATTTAATATGTGAGGTGCAGGGGGTGGAGGGTGGACCAAAAATAACTCGAGTGCCCAGTGTAGCTCCTTAGTGCCCCACACAAACAATGATGATTACTTCTTGCTGTAAGTTTCAGTTTCGTAATCCACAATGTATTTTAAGTCCAGAACTGTGTAAGGAGATGACTGCTCCACTCCACTGCAGAGTTATAACTTGGAAAGTACTGTTCCTGTTCCTTCCCATTTTACCCTTGATGCTGCAAAGCACTATAGCAAATTGCTCACTGCTGGTCTCCACTCCGTTCCGGGGGAGGACCTCCACAACCACTGCCAACATGATAAATCCTTCCCTGTCCTCTAACCTCTGATGCTGCTATGCCTTCTGAAAAAATTGGAATGTAAAGCCACTTACTGTTCTGGTTCTACAGCATGTGAGGTGGAATGTAAAGTCACTTACTATTCTGGTTCTACAGCATGTAAGGCCTTTTGATGAATTTTAAATAAGGCAATTTGATTGATTTGTCAATCAAAAATGTGTAAAACAGTAAAGCCAAGCAAATAAACTTTTTTATTTTAATAGTTCATATCTTTATAAAAAAATACAATAAAATGATTTACTAAATTGTTAAAGTCCTGCAAGTTTCAACGACATATTATATCCACATGTACAGACATATACAGCAGACACACAAAATAACTGTATCATTAGTACCTATACATACGTATTGATTGGACTCCAAGGTTTTATTTAAAAATGTAATTTTCTCTGATTAACAGTTTAAATGTTACAACTCTCAAAATATAATTTCAAACATTTTACAATATAATACAGTATTATTTTTGGAAATGGTCAGAAAATATTAGCGAGTGTTTTGTCTAAGAATAAACACACTCATATCTAGTTTAAAAACACTTTAATGGAACATGCATGGTTTTCATTATTGTGAAACACTTTTTTTCGCAGATGTAAATATCATTCTTTTTTGTTATTTAAGCAATAAGGCACAACTTTCAATACACAGGCTGAACTAAATAAATTGCTCCAAATGGCGAGGCAGAGAAAAATGTGTATGTATGAGGGGCACAGCATTCATTTATACCCAGATTTCTGTCTTCAGACACAACATACACGAAAAGTGATTTCTACCTGTCCTTTCAGAATTTAAGGAGGTTGGGGTGTCATAGAAACATAGATGTTCATGGCAGATAAGGACTGCAAGGCCCATCCAGTCTGCCCATTTCTTTTTCTACCTTATAAATGTGCCATCGGCCTTTGCTCTGTCAATGGCCTATCTATTCATACTCATCTGTATTGCTCCCTTATGCCTATCCCATGTCTGTTTGAAACCCTGCACTGTATTCGTATCCACCATTTTCTGAGGTAGGCTGTTCCATGCACCCACCACCCTTTCTGCGGAAAAGGACTTCTTCACATTACCCCTTAATTGGCCTCCCTCTAATCTCATGCTGTGTCCTCTTGTCCTGCAATTTTTCTTATATTGAAACATGTTAGACTCTTTCACCTTGTAAATGCCCTTAAGGTGCTTGAATGTTTCAATCATATCACCTCTCTCCCTCCTTTGCTCTAGGGTATACATATTGAGCTCCGTTAATCTGTCCTCATATGTTTTCTGATGCAGTCCTTGTACCATTTTGGTTGCCCTTCTCTGGACTGCCTCAATTTGGTTAATGTCCTTGTGAAGGTGTGGCCTCCAGTACTGCACGAAGTACTTCAGATGGGGCCTAATCAGTGTCTTGTAAAGAGGGATTATTACCTCCCTCTTCTGATTTGTGATACCCCTACTTAATACACCCTAACATCCCTCTAGCCTTACCTACTGCTTTAGTGATCTGCTTAGATGATTTCAGATCATCGGTGATGATGATGATGCCCAAGTCTCTGTCTTCCCTTGTGACTGCCAGCAACTCCCCTCCCAGCCTATAGGTGGCTTCAGGGTTTCTCTTCCCTATGTGCATGATCTTGCACTTCTTTGCATTAAACCCCAGTTGCCACTCTTCTGACCATTTTGCTAGTTTATCCAGATCTCTTCTCATGCTGCCCACCCCATCTGGATCATATACAGTGCTCTGTTGCAGGTCTTGGTGTCATCTGCAAACAGACGAACCTTACCCTCCAGTCCATCTGCAATTTCACTGATGAAGATATTGAAGAGGATTGACCCCAGGACTGATCCCTGAGGTACCCCACTTGTGACTTGCATCTCTTCTGACTGTATACCGTTTACCACCACTCTCTGTTTTCTGCCCACCAACCAGTTTGCCAACCAGTTGACCAACATCTGACCCACCCCGAGCCTACCCAGCTTATTATTCAATCTTCTATGTGGAAAAGTATCAAAAGCTTTGCTGAAGTCAAGGTAGGTGACATCAGCTGCTCCCCCTTGGTCCACCACTCTGGTTACCCAGTCAAAGAAATCTATGAGATTAGTTTGACAGGACCTTCCTTTTGTAAACCCATGCTGTCTTGGATCCTGTGCTCCTATGGATTTCAGGTGTTACACTATCCTTTCCTTAAGGAGTGCCTCCATAATCTTGCCCACTACTGAGGTAAGACTGACTGGTCTGTAGTTCCATGCCTCCTCTCTGCTACAACTCTTGTGGAGCGGGGTCACATGAGCCCTTCTACAGTCTTCTGGGATCGCTCCTGTGCTCAGAGACTCACTAAAGAGTTCTGATAATGGCTCTGCTAGTTCCGCCCTTAGCTCCTTTAGTACCCTGGGATGTATGCCATCAGGTCCCATTGCCTTGTCCACCTTGAGCTTATCGAGCTCTTGTAGGACTCTTTCTTTTGTGAAAGGACTAGTGCTCACCTTCATCCCCCTGTGTCCATGGTGCTGAGCTGTAGGCCCTGCCCTACCTTCTCTTCAGTAAATACTGAACAGAAGTATCTATTTAGGATATATGCTTTTACATGGTCCTCCTCCTCCTCACACGCCCCCTTATCTCCTTTGATCTTAGCAATACCCCCTCTGGACTTTCTCCTTTCACTAATGTAAGAAAGTGTTGTCACCTTATTTTACTGTTTGTGCTAGTGTTTCCTCAGTTTGGGCTTTTGCCTGCCTTACTGCCTTCCCTGTTTCCCTTAGGGAAGTTTGGTATGCCTCCCTATCTTCATCCCGCTGTGTTCCCCTATATTTCCTGAAGGCCTGCCTTTTGGCTCTGACCTTTTTTGCTACTATTTTTGAGAACCAAAGTGGTTTCCTTCTTCTTTGCACTTCCTTTTCTCTCTAACACAATGGGATGTTGCTTCAAGTATTGCATCCTTAATGCTTGCCCACTTTGCCTGTGCCCCCTCACACTGTATTTCTTTTTGCCAGGGCTAGCTTAACTCTGTTGGCCATCTTATCAAAGTCAGCTCCTCTGAAGTCCCATATTTTTGCCTTGGAATGGGATGATTTAGTTGTAGTAGCCAAATTGAACCATACCATGTAATGGTCTCTGGCCCCAGGTGACCTTCTACCTGGAGATCTGTGATCCTTTCCCTGTTAGTCGGTACTAGATCTAGGAAAGCCCTGTATCTTGTGGGTTGTTGTACCAGTTATTTGAGGCCCTCCCCTTGCAGAGAATCCACCATGTGTCTAGTTCCGGCAGATGTTCCTGCTGGTATTGACCAATCTGTATCTGGCATGTTGAAGTCTCCCATTATCAGAACCTCCCCTTTAGCTGTCATGTTTTGTACATCTTCTAACAGTAATGTGTCTATGTCCTCCCCTGGTCTGGGGGCCTGTAGACAACCCCAGTTCTTATGACTGTCCTATTTTCTGTTTCAGGGTGACCAACAGTTCTTCTGGCTCCTTATGTGTATTCTGAATTTCTGCAGCTTTGATATTTTCATTGAAATACAGGGCCACTGCATCACCCCCCCCTTTTTGCACCTTGGTCTCTTCTGAAAAGTACATAGCCAGGTACTGAAGTCTCCCGTGTGGTTACTGGTAAACCATGTCTCGTTAATTGCTACTATGTCCAGTTTAGCCTCTGTCATTATTGCCTGCAGGTCTGGGATCTTGTTTCCAAGATTGTGAGCATTTGTGTACGTGATTTTCCATTGGCCAGATTTCAGTGTGTTAGTTGTTGGGTGAGGTCTGGCGTTTCCCCTGTGTATTATTTGGGGAGCCGGACCTTTTTACTTACCTGGTGATGCAAATGAACTGCAAACATGCTGAACTCCTGTTTGACCACTAGCTGAGGGGGGAGGGGTGTTCTTCCCATTCGACGTATGGGGTGCTGCACCCCTCTCCCCATTTGCTAGTTTAAATTTTAATTATTTATTTTATTTGTTTAGTTTTTGTTTACCAGGTAAGTGCGCTAGCTATAGAGATGACTATTTTCAGGCATGACCCGGGAGGTTACAGGGTAAACATTACAAATATACAACTAAAGGTGGTTACAGCAAGGTATTAATAATAGTGTTACACAGCAGGTTCAGCAGCAGAAATTAAGATACAAGGTGTTGAGAACCAGGTACAGAACATATTTTACAGTTATAGCATGGTGATAAGACATATTTGCAGTGGAGCAATACAGTGTGAGTCACAAAAATAAAGACATAAATCTAGGTCAGAGTATACAGTGAGGCAACAAATACAAAAGATAGACAAGGCAGTAGATATGACCCTGAAAGAAGGCATTTAAACAGACAAGTAGGATGAGGGAAACAGCTGAATAAGTGCTAAGAGGGTAGATGTAGGAGATGGGCAACTGGGGTATACATGTTTGGAGTCAGGTAAGCTTCAGAGATATCAGCCAAGGCAAGTAGTGGGTGAGTGGGACAGGCAAAGAGGGGATATATCTCACAAAGGTAGCTAGGCAAGATAGTACTGATTCAGAGAAGATGGGCACAGGGGGAATACGTGCAAAGGGGGATTGATGCAGAGGACAGGCTAGCTGAAGACTGGTGAGGTTTGAAAAATGCAGGCCTGACGAAAAGGGGTCACCAGGGGAGGAGCATAGGGGAAGGGACGTAAAGTGTTATTATAACAGAAACAAGTTAAGAACTGCTGCCAGGGAAGAGGGCAGGGTGCTAAGGAGGTTTAAAGCAGGAGCATTGGTCAGATGAGATGAGGTGGTGATGGAGCAATTTTTTTAAAGGTATCATGAGTGGGTGCTAGGCGGACCTTGAGAGGGAAGGAGTTCCATAGCCGAGGAGCATGGTGGGCAAAAGCACTAGCACCTTTGATGGTTGTGTATTTCGGCACACATAAGAAGGATTTATTAGTTGAGCGCAGAATATAGTTGGAGGTCTGTGGAGTGAGCAGTTCAGCCAGAGATTTTGGGGTTTGGGACCTCATAATACTGTCTATAGTAAAGCCAAAGGAATAGAGCCTGGTGGCATTTGGAGATAGCCAGTTTAGATCGGAATAGAGGAGGCAGTGGTGTTCTTCTATGGGATGAAGCAGCGTACTGGCATATATTATTATAGGCAACGTCCCACCTGTATAGATTTATTTTAGGTATGTTGGCAAATGAGGATAATCCATAGGTTAGGGTCGGCAGGAGTATGCCTCGGGCAATAGCTAGTCTTGCTGAGGGGGTTAGAACATAGCTAGTTCAGTAAGCTACTCCTAGTTTGGAGTTAACAGACTTACATATGTTTGTTATACAATGATCAAAGTTTAAGGATTGATCCAGTGTGATTCCAAGGTACTTAAAAGAGGTAACTATATCAATGGGTGAGCCATCTATGCAGGAGACCCTGAAATTGTTTTGGTAAGATTTGAGTTTAGAGGGGGTGCAAAATAGCATGGACTGTGTTTTGCTGTCATTAAGAACAAGTTTCTTGTCTGAGTGCAGGTTTGAATGCGTTGGAAATCAGCAGAGAGCTGTAGATTGATGTCAGTTACATTTTTCGCACTGGTATAGAGGACAATGTCATCTGCATTGAGTAAGGAGGAGGAGGCTGAGAGATTGGAGGTAATGTCATTAATAAATATAGAAAAAAGCAGTGGTCCCAGGATAGAGCCTTGGGGTACACCAATATTCACTGTAGCCTTGTCAGAAAATGATAAGTTGAACTTTACAACTTGGACCCAGTTTGACAGGTAGCTCCTGAACCAGCTGACTACATTAGATGCAAAACCCATAGATTGTAGGGCGGCGAGGAGGAGGGAGTGGTTAACCAGGTCAAAAGCCTTCATCATATTAATGAAGACGGCCCCTGTTAGAAGACACGAGTCCATAGCAGTGAGAGTGTCAGTGGTAAATTTAAGCAGAGCAGTAGTGGTGGTGCAGTGGCCTTTGCGAAAGCCATGTTGGGGCGGTTGTTAGAAGGTCATGTTTGGTGAGAAATTCTATGGTTTGGGTGGTGACTAGTTTCTCTAGGATTCTGCTTAGCACCGACAAGATGGCTATAGGCCTATAGTTCGAGGGGTTATTCTGCAAAGACATCAAACTTCTGTCCCAATGCACTGACTCCCTCCTTTGATGCAGTCTATCAAATTTAAAGAACTTTCACTCCCCAAACTGTTGCCAGTTCCCTACAAATTTGTGTCCTTTTTCCTGGCACCAGCCCTTGAGCCACATGTTTAGCTCCCCTATCTTCCCTTCTCTGACCTTCCGTCCATCTGCAATCCTCTCCCAGACTGGCAGGATCTCAGAGAAGGAGATGCCAGATGAAATGGAGGATAGTTTGTCACCCAGCCTGGTCAGGTGTTCCTTGGTCTCCACAACTGACCAGCTGGTGAGATCATTAGTCCCTATGTGTACCAGGACGTCAATGTTTTCTCCTGCTTCCTGAACAATATTAGCAATGCGGTCAGTGTCTGTCCACGCTGATGTACCTGGGAGACATCTTACCATTACCCCAGCTGGAGATAGATATCAACTCCCCGAATCATGGAGTCTCCTATGATCAGAAGTGTTTTGGATTTCCTTTTTGCTTTTTTTGTTTTGGTTCTTGTTTTGGGTGAGTTTTGTTGTGCTAGCTCCCTTGCTGCAGTGTCCTGCTCTGCAGTGTCCTCTGCCCCTTTGTTTGATTTCGGAGATAGAGGCAGATACCTGTTTGTAGTTTTTATATGATTTGTAGAGGTAATATGTTGGAGAGCAATGAGTGATGGGGCACCCAATTTGCCCCTCCTAACCACCTGACAACCTCCCAGACCAACTACCCTCTGCGGTTGAGGTGCTTCTGTTGGATGTTGGGGAAATGGTGGGTGGTTCTTATAATATATTTCCTCTTGAATATGAAATTTGAGGTGTGCAATCTCTGCCCATGCTGCCTGGAGCTGAACCCTAAGCTCTCCAATGGCCCAACATGTAGGACAGTGTCCTAAATCCTGTAAAACTGCCCTTCTGAAAAGTGTTCCACAGTACCAGCAGTTAATGATATCCATTCCAGATAAGTTGCTGGGTTTATAACCTGGTCAGAGTAATTAGAAGGAAGAAAATGAAAGCAAAAGTTTGATTTTGTGTTTTGTTTGTTTGTTTTTGTAAAGGAGGTCACCGTGTGGATACCCCACTGATCCACCCCTTCCTGCTTTGCCACAGGAAATGTCACAACTGTGCTACCCTATAAAAGGAGTGTATTGTGGGCTAGTTGGGAATGGGGGTGGGTGGCTGGGCCCTTCCCCTGCTGAAAAAGAAGAACCACGGATGAAAGAAACAAGGAGGTAAGAGCAGAAACAATCAGTAGCAACAAATGCAATAACCCTGAAAGCTTATCCTAATGATAGATAAAACTGTAAAACCTGTAAAGCACCACTTGTAATAATTTCATTGAAGATATACCCTGTAAGAAACACTTTGCTACAGAGGAAAAAAAGCAGTAACAGAAGATATACCTTGCAAAAGACAATTTGAATCAGAAGATTACAGCAGTAATCTATTAGCACACACCTGTAGTCACACCCTGTAATAATGCAGCAGAAGGTATACCCAGCAACAACAATTTGAATCAGAGAAAAATAAAGCAATAAAATGTTAGAAACAAACAGTAACAATCCCTGTGAGTTCAAAATAAAAATAACAACATACAGTAAATCTGCCTAGCCAAAAGAAATCTTAATCCTTTCCCTTGCTCTGGTAAGGTTCTTTGCTCTGTCCTTTCAAGCAACCTAGAAGGAAAGAGCTCAGATGAAGCTAGGTGCCTTGCCCAGCAAACCTAGTCTTCAGCAACACTACTCGCACCAGCAAGTTTGAGTATTCAATTCCAGAGTAAATTTCATCACTTTGAGGATCCAGATGCAGCTCGAAACATTTTTGAAAATAATGTTAGAATGCCCGAGGACATTGGTTCTGACTTAGAAGAAGAAGATGAAGAAGCAGAAGTGACTGAATATCATCCAGTATAAATAGAAAAATCGTGTTTTGATGAACTGTGCTCTCTTGTTCTGCAATGGATTTTTTTGTTTTCGTAAATTAAGGTCTGGAAGTCTAAGAAGGGGTTTGATGCTTACATTCTCTTTTGATGAGATGTAATTTTTCTTTTGATGGGATGTAAAAACTTTGAGCACAAACAAAATTACTACTTGTTTATTTGACTATTGTACAGCTCTAGAATTATGCTTTTTTTAGATGTTACTCATAACCCCTCTAAAATGATAAAACATTCCTTTTTTGTGCTTTATTTAGTTACATAATTATAGAGTACTAATAATTTCAAAATTATTTTCTTTTAATTGTAATTAACCTGATCTTTTCTTTTTGAATAATTAAAAAAAATAAAGTATAAAAAAAAAGGCACAACAGGGTGTGGGTTATTAGGGATTTACCCACGCCTTGTGTGGTGTGTCACAAGGTGCAGCCAAGTGACTTAACCACACAAGAAGTAGGTAAATCACCCAATAACTTGCACCCTGGAGTGCTTTACTGCGATTCTACAATGGACCCATGTGTAAAACACATTTAAAATATGTTTAATTATGTTTTTTATAAATGCCACTCCTCAGCTGTGGGTTATGCAGGATTTACCCACAGTCATGTGACATGTTTTGACCAATGAGGTTACAGGATTTTCTCACACCATTGTATAATATTATTAATTACTTGCTTCTGTGTCTGTTAGAGCAACTCTCTACTATAATTAGAAATGTTATAACATGGGGTAGTAGTATCAGTGAAATGACTGGTGGACTGCTGGCACCTGACCATGCATTAATGCATGATATACTAACAGTTGCTGTGAGTAGGTCACAGAGGGAATCACTTGGCATAACGGTTCTTCCCCCCTCAATATGGAACAAACATCAAAAGCAGTCGTTTGTTTTCTGGCACCTAAGCGAGAGCCAGAGTGTGACCCACCCACACACCCAGCAGATCTTGTAGAACCAAGTGCACAGTAAGTGAATTGTTGCCCCACAGTGCAGCTGTTCATTTTTCTGTGTGCTCTCCTGTTGCTTTACTGAACACAGTAATGCTCCCCCCCAAAAAGTATGAAGTGCAGTGAACTGCCATGATACACGTTCCCCTCCTGTGGTGTCCCACAACATTAGTGGCCACTGTACTGCTGTCCCCTGTTGAAGCACAGTGCCACACAATGCAAGTGCACCGGTACGGGGAGACAAAACAGCTGCAGTCAAAATTCTGCAATGGTGCCTGTGTTCTGCTCCCTAATTCCCGATGGCAGAGACAGAGTGAGGAAATGTCGTCCCTCTGAATGCTGGTCCCCGAGTGTCAGTTCCAGCAGTGGCTCTCAGTACACTGTTGCCGCATGTCCTGGTGCCCCTGTGTGTTCTGTGACATCGATCGAGAGAGAAAGTGTGACACAATGCTGGCAGATAGGCAGAGAGAGAAAAAAAGAGACAGTGGAAGCTGCTTGTCGGCTGCCACCCTGCCCTGTCACTGATGATGTTTGCTGTCTGTTCTCTCTGTCTGCCTCTTTCTGTATGTGTTGGTGGCTGTTTCTGTCTGTCTGCGTGCTGCACTGGGTGGGACGGGACGCGAACGGAGAGCAGTCATACTTCAGAGCACTGGCAGTTATACAGAAGCACATTGTCCTTTTTCTTGAGCAAGAGAGAGACATGGGCCAGGCACGTCCACTCAGCCATCCCAACCCGCACCTAAAATCTCTGCTTCCCTTTGCCTTCTCTCTGGAGCAAGAGAGACACATGGGCCCCCACCCACTGCAACCCAAACTGAACATTTCTGGTCCCCCTTGCACAGGGACATCCAAATGAAGCAAGTGAGCCTCCTGGTGCTTCATGTCTACTTGTCTGCCTTTTGTGTGTACATTTCACCTCTGGTGCTCCATTTGATACTCGGAAAAAAACCTCCACTCCCCACCCACCAGTCCCTCAGCACACCAAGCATGAGTGTCTCTGCACGGGGCCGAAGATTAAAGAGAGAGACACACACAATCGTGCTCTCCTGCAGCTGCCCACCACAACTGGGGGTGAAAATCTCCACTCCCCCTTCCATGTGTGGTGAGGAGAGAGAGAGAGAGAGGCATACGCACCAGGGAGAGACCGCCCAAGCATTAAACTTGCTGTAGTCTTCTGTCTGTGAAAAGTGCAGAGGTAAAGTAAGCAATCCTGTTGTGCTCCCCCCAGCACACACACACACCTGTGAGTGTGTGAATGTCTGCTGTCATCTCGCTGTCTTTCTGTCTGTGTGCACCGGTTACTGCAGTGTCCTGTTCGTATGTGTCTATCTTTAGCTCCCCGGTCAATGGGACACAGTGTGCATTTGCAGGATGGGAGGGGAGGTGCTGGCTTGAAACACTGATCAGTTCCCATTTTTCAACAGCGGGTTGGAGACATGTAGGCTTATTGTACTGGAGAGAGAGAGCTCCTCTGACCCACTGTCTCTGTGCTACACTGCTGCATAGGAGTGAGAGAGAGAGAGAGAGAGAGAGAGAGAACAGTACAGTGAGGGAGGGAGAGGGAGAGAGACACACACACACACACACACACAAAGAAAATAACTGCTTGTGTGTGTTTGGGTGGGGGGGTGTCTCAGTAGAGGACGTAGGAAGGGTAAGAAATAATGTTATGCAGTAGAAATGTCAGAAATCATATCACAGCTGTCTTTCTGGCATTTCTATGTGTATAACAGCAACACAGTACACAGTTTTTTGTGATGGACTATTTTACAAGGTTGCAGGATACAGTACCTTTTGTGCTATTTAAGCAGCAAAAAAAATATTTTTCTCGATTTTGTTGTTTGAACATACCCCATGTTATAAGCGCAATAACCCACTCCAGGGCGTGCGTGTTGGGGATTAATCCACCCGGTGCTGTGAGGGCACTAGGGCTGCGGCCTCATGCCTCACAATGCACCTGGGATGTTGATTAATCCCAATACCCACACACCCATGAGTGGGTTATTGCTTACTTAAAGCCTAGATTTACACCAGTTATGTTATAACTTTAATATTTTATAGTTATTTGTTCTTTTTTTTTCTTTTACCTTCTGTTGGTCTACTTAATGTTGTAGACAATGCTGCATCTATTTCAGAGACTTCCAAAATGTATCTGCCTCTCCCCTGCTAACCACACAATTGCTGTTTATGGCAGCACAGTCTGTTGTCATGGGAGCATTATGATGTCATAAACAAAGGCACTGTGAGGCTAATAGGGGAGAGACAAATGTTTTGTATTCAGACATTTTAGACAGACTACCAAGATGTGCTGTAAACTTTGGAAAGGAACACTGAAAATAAAAAAAAATGTATTCTCTAGTAAATTGTAACAGTTGAAACATCTTTTTTATGAGAGTACATGTTGAAGTGCAGAGTTTCCCTTTAAGCCTTGCATACCAAATGTAGGGAAGTTATAGCTTAGTTTAACAATAGAAGGCCATTTAGCTAACCCATGGTTACAGTAGGTAGGTAGGTAGACATGCTGGCATTGACAGAAAGGGCCCTCCGGTACGTGGGTATCCATATGCTTTACACTCACAGAGTGGTTCAGGATGCATGCAGGTACCCAATGTGCATTCCCGAGATACACGCTCACTTGGGCTAGGACTGCTTTCCTGTCTTGCAGTTCCAGTTCTAGTGCTTTCTAATAAAACCCACCTCCACTCATCTGAACCTCATCACCCTCCTCACCTGGTTCTTAGCTACCCTTTCTCAGCAACATTTTGTTTAAAAATGTATTAATTTACTATTCAATGCAAAGTGATGATGATCCCCGCAGCTCCCTTGTCACTGGTCCCGAATGCCAGTAGTCTTGTTCCAGTAGTGCGTTGCTTCAAGACAGATTAACAACATTCGGACCCAGTGGCGAGTGAGAGAGGATGGTGATCATCATTCTGCATTGGAAGGTAAATTAACACACAAAAACACGTATCCTGGATTTTATGGGGGCAGACTTTGGGAAAATGGGGAGATACTTGAAAGAGGCATTAAGGGGAATGGGGCAGGAATCAGGGGTTGAGGAACAGTGGGCAGTATTTAAAATGGGGATTACAAGAGCAACAGAATTATGCATTAAGCAGGTTAGCAAGAGGAAAAGGAAGAGAGACCATTATGGTTTCCAAAGAGGTAGCAAAGAAAGTGAAAGCCAAAAGATTGCATTCAGGCAATGCAAAAGACACAGGTAGAAGGGATAGGGAGAAGTACCAGGAGAAGCAAAGGAGGCAGGAGGTCAGTAAGGAAGCCAAAGCTCAGACAGAAGAACACATTACAAAATCAGTGGGTAGAGGGGACAAAACCTTTTACAGGTACATAAGTGAAAAAAGAAAGACAAAGGGAGGGATAGTGAGACTGAAGGGGGAGGATGGGAGCCGCGTGGAGGATGACAACAGTAAAACTGACATATTGAACAGGTATTTCTGCTCAGTCTTTACTGAGGAAGAGGAGGGTAATGGGTCTGAAGGGAGTATAAGAGGTGAGAATGGTGCAGAAATGGACACAAGTCCCTTTACACGAGAAAGGGTCCTGAAGGAACTGGAAGTAATAAGAGTTGATAAAACAATGGGGCCAGATGGGGTGCACCCCAGGGTCCTTAAAGAACTCAGAGAGGTGGTGGCTGAACCTCTGGCTATCCTGTTTAGCCAATCACTGGAAACAGGGGGAGGTACCCAAAGACTGGAGGATAGCAGATGTAGTCCCCTTATACAAAAGTGGGAACAAAGAGGAAGCAGGGAACTACAGACCAGTCAGCCTCACCTCAGTAGTGGGGAAGATCATGGAAGCACTACTGAAGGAGAGATTGGTGGAACATCTGGTTGTCAATGGACTACAGGACCCAAGGTAGCATGGTTTCACCAGGGGGAGGTCATGTTAGACCAACCTGGTTGAATTTTCTGACTGGGTGACTAGGGAGGTGGATCAGGGGAGGGCAGTGGACATGGCCTATCTGGACTACAGCAAGGCCTTTGACATAGTGCCACATAGAAGACTATTACACAAACTGGGGGAATATGGGTGTGGGCAGGACAGTAGTGTGGTGGGTAGGTAACTGGCTGGGTGGCAGGACACAGAGGGTGGCGGTAAATGGATGTCACTCCACAGAGGGAAGAGTGACCAGTGGGGTACCACAGAGATCAGTGCTGGGTCTGGTCCTATTCAACATCTTCATCAGTGACATTGCACAGGACCTAGAAGGCATAATTTCCCTGTTTGTTGATGACACAAAGCTCTGTAACAGAGTAGACACACCAGAGGGTGTAGACAGAATGAGAGGGGACCTGCAGAAACTTGAAGAATGGTCAGGGGTTTGGCATTTGAAATTCAATGCAAAGAAGTGCAAGATAATGCATATGGGGCACAAAAACCCTGGCACAATATATCAGTTGGGTGAGGATATAGCATGCACCAAGCAGGAAAGGGATCTTGGGGTTATCATCTCTGATGACCTCAAGGTAGGGAAACAGTGTGACAAGGCAGCAGGTAAAGCAAATAGGATGCTGGGATGCATAGGCAGGGGCATCACCAGCAGGAAAAGGGAGGTCATAATTCCACTATACAAGACACTAGTGAGGCCCCACCTGGAGTACAGTGTACAGTTCTGGAGACCTTACCTATGTAAGGATATAGACAGGGTAGAGAAGGTTCAGAGGAGGGCAACAAAGATGGTGCATGGATTGCATCACAAGTCCTATGAGGACAGGTTGAAGGAACTGAACATGTACTCCCTGGAGGAGAGGAGGGGAGAGAGGGGATATGATAGAGACATACAAGTATCTTACAGGGAGGAACAGGGTGCAGGAATACACTATTTTTAAGTGACAAAGATGCTCCAGGACTAGAGGGCATGGGATGAAGTTGGAGGGAGGACGATTCAGAGGAAATGCGAGGAAGAATTTCTTCACAGAATGGGTGGTGGACAAGTGGAACACCCTGCCAGAGGAAGTGGTGGGGGCTGAAACAATCACAGGATTTAAGAATGCATGGGATAGACATAAAGGAATTCTAGAAGTCAAGGGTAAGGGGGCAACAGACTTCTAGGAAAGCATAAACTGAACTTACAAGCTCAAATGGGCAGACTTGGTGGGCCATAGGCCCTTATCTGCTGACACTGTCTAAGTATCTATGTATCTATATAATTTTTTTTTATTTTTTATTTGCATTTAGATTACTGGCATGGCTGGTCTGCTGTACTTTCGTGCACATTTTCCCCTAACTGCAACTCCCCTTGACTTCCCAGCTACTATGGAGTAAAAAAAGAAAGAGCCACTCTGGGATAATCAGTGTTGCTGCCAGCAACTTGACTGTATGCAGAATTAGAAAACCCGTGCACTCACCACACCAAGAACAAAACACTGATGCAAGGTCAAGATGCAATGCAAAACACTTGATTTAAAGCAGCAGTGCAACAAAAAAATTAATTCCAAAAAGCAAATTTTCTGCTATGGTTATGAAAAATAGTGGCAGAACTGTTGATTTGGGGTTTCTGGATGCGTCTTATACTGTGTGCTGCACATCTGCATTTTTGTCTGGATTCTTACCCTCCTCGGGCCTTCGGTATTATTTCTATGCAAAAACAAGCATTTGTCAATGACAAATGTTGCTTGCTTGTATGTGCTGTTTAGGTATTTGGAAGTGATAGTTCCATGCCTTCCTCCCAAGACATCCACTGTGTCTTTCCGTTCAGTATACAGAGAAGAGTGGGAGGGGCAAGGACCACAGCAGTACAGCAGTTGCCAAGTGGGTGAAGAGATGGACAATAGTCCATTGAAAGGCAAAAGAGTCCTGCAGGAGCTCACTAAATTGAAGGTGGACAAAGCGATGGAACCAGATGGCATACGCCCAAGGATTTTAAGAGAACTGCGAAGGAAGATAGCAGTACCTCTGGCAGCCATGATCACCGAGTCATTCAACACAAGTGAACTGGAGGAGGGCACATGTGGTCCCTCTACACAAGTCCTGCAGCAGGGAGGAGGCAGGGAACAATAGGTCATTCAGCCTCACCTCAGTAGTGGGGAAGATCATGGAGACATTGCTTAAAGAAAGGATAGTGGGGCATATAGAAGCCATCAGAGCCCAGGACCATAGACAACATGGATTCACAGTGGGGACATCATGTCAGACAAATTTGGTTGATTTCTTTGACTGGGTGACAAAGGAAGTGAATCAGGGTGGGGCAGTGGACAATGCTTACCTTGATTTCAGCAAAGCCTTTGACACCATCCCATATAGGAGGCTGGTAAACTAGCTGGGTAGGCTGGGCATGGGGGAAAGGGTGGTAAACTTGGGAGACAGTATAGCGCAGTGGTCTAAGGCTCTGAGCTGCAAGTTTGGTGACATCCAGCAGACCAGACCTGGGTTTGAATCCCACAGCTTCCACTTGCATACTGTGTGACCCTGAGCAAGTCACTTGTGCTCCCAGGTCGCTCCTGTAAAAAAGCTTTCAGCTTAGTGTGCTATACCTGGTTAAACAACTAAATAAAAAAAAAAAACTGGGTTAGAAACTGGCTAACAGACAGGAGGCAGAGAGTGGTGGTAAATGGTGTGCAGTCTAGGGGGTGACCAGTGGGGTGCTGCAGAGATCGGTCCTGGGGCCAGTCCTGTTCAATGTCTTCATTAGTAACATTGCAGAACATCTGAAGGGAATTTTTTCACCAAATTTTCAGCATAGTCGTTTTAAGACCTCAGCTCATGAACAGTGTCACTATGATTTTCTTAATCTGTCCCAAACATTGATTGCGCACACCGAATGCGCCATTGTGCGCTACATGGGTGGAAACATGTTTTGGGCAAGATGTGAAAAATGACAGCTGTACTGCTTATAAGTAGGTGTGGTAAAATGGCAATGTTGAAAATCTGGATTAAAAATATTGAAAATTTGCGAACTAACGAATGTGCATAGGATCAGCGCAACAAATGCTCGAAAAACAGTCATTTTGGGGAATTTTTTCACCAAATTTTTAAAATAGCCATTTTAACACTTCTGCTCATGAATAGTGTGACTGTGATTTTCTTAATTTGTCCTGAACATTGATTTCGCACACCGACTGCGCCATTGTGCGCTACATGCGCAGAAACAAATTTTGGGTGAGATGTGAAAAATGACAGCTGTACTGTTCATAAGGAGGTGTGGTAAAATGGCAATGTTGGAAATCTGGAGTGAAAATATTGAAAATTCGCAAACTTGCGAGCGTGCATAGGAACTGTGCAATGTGCGTTCCCAAAACAGTCATTTTTGGGAATTTTTTCACCAAATTTTCAACATAGCCATTTTAAGACCTCTGCTCATGAACAGTGTCACTGTGATTTTCTTAATCTGTTCCAAACATTGATTGCACACACCAACTGTGCCATTGTGCGCTACATGCATGGAAACACATTTTGGGTGACGTGAAAAATGATAGCTGTACTGCTCATAAGGAGGTGTGGTAAAATGGCAATGTTGAAAATCTGGAGTGAAAATATAAAAAAATTCATGAACTTATGAGCGTGCGTAGGAACTGCAACGCACGCTCATAAAAGTCATTTTTAGGAATTTTTTCACCAAATTTTCAACATAACCATTTTAAGACCTCTGCTCATGAACAGTGTCACTGTGGCTTTCTTAATGTGTCCCATACATTGATTTCGTATACCAACTGTGCCATTGTGTGCTACATGCGCGGAAACCCATTTTGGGTGAAATGTGAAAAATGACAGCTGTACTGCTCATAAGGAGGTATGGTAAAATGGCAATGTTGAAAATCCAGAGTGCAAATATTAAAAGTTTGCGAACTTACAAGCGTGTGTAGGAACTGCGCAACGCATGCTCATAAAACAGTCATTTTTAGGAATTTTTTCACAAATTTGCAATCATAGGCTTTTGAGAGCCCACCTTATGAACACTGGCACTATTGTTTTGTTAATCAGTCCCAAAGGTGATTTCACGCAGTGACTCAAAATCACCCTTCGCCCGATTAACGCCATGACAGTGACAGAATTCATGAAGAGGGGTCCTAAAACCCCATGTTGGAAATTTGGTGCCAAAATTCCAAAAATGCCTGAGATATGCAGCAAAGTTGAAAAACCCTATCTATCCCATTATACAGCTTACCAGCATTTCCTCAGTTCGTGGTCGGCTTTGAAGAGTGCAGACATGTTCCCGGTCCACTGAAGATCATCTCGCCAAGGTCTGGAGGTAAGTATGGGGTGAGGGGTGTGGGGAGGCAGGGTGCGCAGTGGGTGGGTGCGGGTTGTGAGGGGGGGCAGGGAGAAGCGCCGAGGGACAGTTTTTGTATTTACAGGTTTATTTCTTTTTAATAAGACAAGGGACAGTTGCCATGCTGGGGTGGGTTCCCAGCATGGCAGCTGGAAGGCTGTTTGGGGGGCTGGAGCCGATGGGGGATTGGGCACCCCCGTCAGCCATAACAAATTTTGCCACGCTGGGGTGGGCTCAGCGTGGCACCTGGAATTTGAGGCGTGGGCGACGGGGATTGGGCACTCGTCGGCCATATAGTGTGTGCATGGGGAGGGGAAGTGATGAGCACGCAGTATGCGTGTGTGTGTGTGTGTGTGTGTGTGTGTGTGTGTGTGGAGGGGGGAGCTCTGCTCACTGAAGCGGAGCTCTCCTTTCAACTGTACGACCACTGCATTTTCAACTGCTGTCATAGACAGCTGCAGCGGTGATTGGGGAACTGGGCGCCTGCAAACACACCTGACTGAATTGGAAGATTGGTGCCACACCTCCGAAAACTCGGATGATGGCACTATGTTTCTTGCACATGCAAGCAACTTAAAAATGGGGCACTCACCACCTCTGTATTGTAAATGATGCCACAGGACCATGTTGCTGTATTTTCAAAGTGCAGATAGTGCCATTTTATTAAGTGCAAAACATGCCATCACAGACACCCGCCTTGCCCAAGCCTCAGTCTCAGTGTTACTGTGAGCACCTCCAGACTTGTGGCTACTCCTGCTTGTGTTTGATCTGCATCACTTTTCTACCTGTTTGTTGCAACATTTAACCTTAAGCACTCGTAAAGAGGCCGGGACCATAACAGGTGGTAGGAATCTAGGAAAACTGGCCATATGCAACAGAAACTCACCTTTGGGGGTAACTAAAATTGTACCCTCATTCAAATTAGTTTTGTCAGCAGAGCACACCTGCTGAAATGCTTACAGTCTGCAGGGCACAAAGGGGCGTTTGTCCAATACCACGTGTAGCACTTTGCAGCACATTTTATATCTTTCAGGCATCTACATCATCTGAGACATGCGCTGCATTTCAGTATTGTTTATATATCTCTTAACAGACAAATACAAAAATAATTGATTTTGGAGGATTTAAAGTAAGAATACCTCACTGACTTTTCACTCAAGGCTAAAGCAATCCGTTAGCACTGCAAATAGCACTTTGAGTGGCAAATGACCAAAAAGACTAGGATGTTTAACAGTTTAAGAGTGCTAGTAATTATTTATGTTTTTGTAATTTTTGACCAGGATAGGCACACTAAGCTGTGACAGCTTGTTTTCAGGTGTGTCCTGGGGGAGGGAGTTACATGGACCTGTTTTATTGATGAGGAATGTTGGCTAGGAAACCTTGTAAACTCCCTACTCTTCTTTGATAAGTGCCATGGGATATTTTACTTGCACCTGGAAAGTGACCAGAGATGGGCACAAGGGGCCTCGGTTTAACATCTAGTCTTGACATTTCTTCCAAAGTACAGCACCTCAACAGTGCAGCGCCCCTCTCAAACTGCACTACAGAGTCAGTTATGGGTATTATCCCAAGTGCCTGGTATGAGGCTGGCCAGGACAATATTGATTTTGGCTACAATAATTTTCTGCCTTGTTTTGGAAGATTGGTAATGATGGCCAAGACAATATTGGTTTTGGCCACAAGATTGTTCTGCCTTGTTAAGTAACAGATGAAATTATAAAACAATATACCACTTTTGACCATGTTATGAGTAAGCCTAATAATCCACACCAGGTGTGTGGCAGTAATAATCTCACATCCTAGGTGAGTGAAGGCCTTAGGTGCAACAACTCACGGAGGTTTTTGGGTTATCACAATACTGCCACACACAGGACAGTGGGTTATTCCTTACTACTTCTGACATCCCACATTTGCCCCATTAATTTGCTTAGCATGCAAATGAACTTCAACCTTTACAAAAGCTGTAGTGCAAGAGTCTGATTTCTAACCTAATTAAGGAGTTGCCCTATACAGACAGAACTTTCATGGACTTTTGGAATTCATTAGACATTTTGTATTATAGCTTTATTACCACACTATTCCTTAAGCACTTTTGCTTCCTTTGGCTTTATCTTACCTTTGCTTCATTCCTCTCCTAATGGCAGTGCTGAGTCGGGATGGGAGTGGAGGGAAACCATGAGAAGAATGCAGAAAAAAAAGAATGTTTCACAAAAAGTGGGGAAGGTGCATTCGTGAATATTGACCCATGCATAGAAACATTAAAATACAGAAGTGTGATGGCAGAAAAAGACCAACAGGCCCACCTAGTCTGCCCATTTGTCTAGCTATCAGCTAGGACGTGCCCCCCCACACCCTCAACAATCCCCTGTGTCTGTCCCATGCCCTTTTGAAACCTTGTACTGTTGCTTGTCCAACCAACTCCCCCGGAAGCCTATTCCACTTATCCATGACCCTCTCTGTGAAATAGTACTTCCTAATGTTACCCTTGAACTGTCCCTCCTCAATCTGTAACCCATGCCCCCTCATCCTCTGATTCCCTTTAAGCTGGAAGATGCTTCCCACTGGCACCTGGTTTATACCCTTAAGGTACTTGCAGGTCTCAATCATGTCCCCCCTCGCCCGCCTCTGTTCCAGGAAATACATGTTCAATTCTCCCAACCTTTCCTCATAAGACAGGTGGCTGAGCCCCTTAACCATCTTTGTTGACCTCCTCTGAACTCACTCCAGCCTCCCAACATCCTTTCTGAGGTATGGCCTCCAGAACTGGACCCTTTACTCCAAATGCGGTCTAACTAGATGGGTGTACAAGGGTACTATGACCTCCAACTGAAGCAAGGGTTGAGTTAGCTGGATCTACTGCATACACAGCATTTCTTTTTAGAGTGAGAGTTCTTTGACAGTTACATACAAACAATTATGTGGCCGACTGCTGTGACTTTTTTTTTCTTACAATATGTTGCTGATGCTAAGCCTTGAGTATACCCAAGCCTACATCAGTGGATGAGGTAGATTTAAAGGGTTAATTACTGGTATGCAGCTAGATAAATCAGATGCTGTTGAGGGCAGTACAACAGCTCAAAACAAAGCAGAGAGAGTTACCTGAGTTCTGGGTGGCAACCCTCGACTTCCTGGGATTCATGGACTCATTCTAAGGTTACACGTCGTAGGTGGCCAAGGCACCAATCACCACCAGCAAGAGGAGGAAGCCTGACTTATGGGTCATTCTTTGTGAGCTCTTGGTGATGCGATCTCCTTCTTCCTTTTTTGCAGATGAAGAGCTTGCTGTTTGCCGATGCCTGCTGCCGTCGCCTTTTTGCCCGGTTCAGAAGCCTTGTGGTCTCGCACTCTGCTGCCAGTCCACTCCATGGTTTCTATAGAGAGCCTTATTGCTGTCAAGATCAGCAGCCAATCAGGACGCAGCCTGCCCCTCGTCAAATCAAGGCCAAGCCCCATTCAAACGCCAGAGTCAGAAATCTGAATGAAGATGCTCCGGAGAGTTTTTCTTCCTGCTAGGATTTAGAGTATTTTTTTGTTGCTAGTGATGAAACTATCATCTCCCTCCCTCCTATAGAAGCTCAGAAGAGCATTTGACCTTGGGGAAAAGAAAGGCATTGTGGAATACGATTACATTAAATATATCATGGCTGGCACTTCTCAGAGCACATTGGCAATGTAAATCAGCAATCCGGAAGGCAAAGTCTAAATGGGAACTGTCTTTGGCAACTTCAGCGAATAAGTCTAACTCCAAACAATTCTACTCCTATACTAATTCCCTTAGGAAAAGTCCAAGTATGGTGGGGCCTCTAACAACTGATAACATACTTATTCATGAGCCAAAAGCTATGGCAGACGTCTTTAATAATGAATCTTGTAAAGTTTTTTCTGTACCTGAGGCTCAATCATTCGTTCTTAAGATACTACCTACAGACCCTTCTATTATTTTCTCAGTCGAGTCCATTCTTAATCAATTATTATCATTAAAAGGTAAATTTTGTCCTGGTCCAGATCATATTGCAGGGTGTTTACTTTATCTACTGTCTGAACATATTGCCTTTCCACTAAAAATCTTATTCAACCTTTTTTTACTACATAATTTAATCCCTTGTGAATGGAAAGAGGCATTTGTAGTACCCATTCATAAGAAGGGTCCCAAACATTTATGGGAAAATTATCGGCCAATTAGTTTGACTTCATCCATTTGCAAAGTATTAGAAAGCCTACTCAAGGTTATTGTGTCCCCAATAATTGACGAATCTGACCGGGAACAGCATGGCTTTAAAAAGGGCAGAAGTTGTCTAACTAACTTACTCTGTTTTTATGAGTACTTTAGTTCTTTTTTGAAAATCGGTTAGCCTGTGATATTGTCTTTATTGATTTTAGTAAAGCTTTTGATTCCATACCACACTGGGCTCTTATTCAAAAATGTTCTAGTCTCGGTATTAATAGTTATATAATTAAATGGATTCATAACTGGCTTTCAGATAGAACTCAAAGAGTGATGATTAATGGATCATTTTCTGATTCGGGTAGAGTGCTTAGCGGTGTGCCTCAGGGATCAGTTCTCGGCCCCTGTCTTTTTCAGGCTTTCATTTTTGATTTAACTAATTCTTGCCTTTCCCACACTATTAAATATGCGGATGATGCAAAGATTGGTTGTCCTAGTTCCAATATTGACCAAATATCTTGTATTCAGCATGATCTTGATGTTATCAGTACTTGGGTTAAAAAATGGGGCATGAAGTTAAACTCTGCAAAATGCAAGGTTATGCATTTGGGTACTAATAATTTAAATTTCCAGTATATTCTGGAGGAGTTCCCACTGTGTACCACTGTTGATGAGAAGGATTTAGGCATAACAATATCAGATAATTTAACCTATTCTAAGCATATGCTTTCAGTTATTAATACATCTAATAAAATTGTATGGTCTGTCTTTCGCAACATTAGATCTCGAGATCAGGAAGTGTTGTTACCTTTATTTAGATCCTATGTTCGACCCCATCTTGAATATGCCTCACAATTGTGGTGTCCTTTCAAAAAATCAGAAAATTATTCTCTTGAAAGGGTCCAGCGTAAATATAGTAAAAAAATCTCTGGACTAGAACTTTTATCTTATGAGTCTAGGTTGGATACATTGAAATTAATGCCTCTTGCTATTAGGCGTATTCGAGGAGATCTTCTCCTTTTATATGACATCATTCAGGACCCTTATATCATGTCTGAATTAGGTTTTTCTTTTAAAAAATCAGTACATAATACTAGAGGTCATATCCTTCAGTTAACTAGAAAATCTTTCAAACATAATCGTAAGTATTTTTTCACTGTAAGGATTATTGGGCCTTGGAATCGACTTCCATCCTACGTAGCTACTAGTAATACTAAAGAGGTTTTCAAACATTGTCTCGACAATTTAATCATGTCAGGGTTTGACTTATCATTCTATTCTGTGGCCTAGTATAGGAGCATTATGGGCCTCTGGCCTACTAGCTCCTTCATCCTACCTTAGTATGAACCTTAGTATTGGTGTCAAGTTTGGTTATCTGTGTGTTGTCTGAAACTTAAAAAAAGTCATTGGCTTAGGTGATTATTTTGGTATGGCGCCTGCAAATAATGTAAGTTTAAAAATTGAAAAGCAGAACTGTAAAAAAGTAAGCACTGTAGTGTCTGCTAAATGTACCCTATACCACCCTTCCCTCTAGGTGCTGGAACTAGGGGTGCTGGGGGTGCGGCAGCACCCCTTGCTTGAAGTACACTTCCCTATGGCTTCCTATGCCATTTTGTTCAATAGCTTTCAGCGCCCCCACTATAAAAGTTGTTCCAGTGCCATTCTATTGGTGTCTGAAGTCTCCGGATCCTCTGCAATTGGCCCTTTTGAAAATCTGCGTAACTACAGCACAAGCTTAGAACAAGGAGACCTCCAGATTCCTGACTGGGCAACTCTGAGCAAGCCACTTAACCTCTCAGTGTTTCAGTTCGCCCAGCGATCAGATTGGACAAAGGCATAATCCCAGTGCAAATGAGATATTGCTTCTCAGCCAGCACTGGAAATGGGGGAAAACACTATGGGGACTCTTCACATTTAATGTAGGATCAACCATGGCTGACATGGGTCTGGGACGCATTTTCTCATTATATGTTACATTTTTTGCACTATATTTAGTCTGCAGTTTAACTTTTTGGCAGTTGGGGTGGGTTTTACACAGGAGCAGTGTTTTCCACTTTGCTCCTGGAAATGAATCAGACTTTTAATTTCACTCTTGAGTTTCCCTGGTTCCTACCACTTTAGTTGAGATATAATACAAGGTAAAACGTGCACATGGACATTTGCCTCGCATAGTGCGTTCCTTTCTAACTGATAAATAGGTGGCTAAAAACATAAATGAATCCCTTTATTTCTTAATTGCTTACAATTTCACAGCATATGGTGGTGGATTCATAATACTTTGAACTTTATATGGAGGCTTCCCATGTGAGAAAATTGCTCATCAGAAAAATAGCTTCTAGCCCAACAGGATTTTCAAGTTGCTTAACTTTTCCAATATAAACTACAGTCTCCTGGCAATACACAAAAACGCACAATGCTGCCGACACTGCTCCACAGCCTGAGTGCACATTGAACTATTGCTAGAACATCCTCTTTGCTTCTCTGCTTAGTGCTAAAAAGGCTTATTTTGATTTTAAGGGTATTAGTATTAATATCCTGGTGAGACTATAAACAATTTCCATTCCCGTATTCAGCTATACAGTATGCCTCCATTTTTAAACGTATTTATCTTGGTTCAGTTTATAACTTGGCTTATAAACCTATATATAGACAAAAACGTGATATGAATGAAATGCACACAAATGTTTAGTTTTATGAAATGTGCTGGAACGTATGCATTGTACATACAAGTGTCAACATTAAATAAACCAGAAGTATCCCTGGGATATAAAGTTGCATTTTCAGTGTTTTCTAGGTATTGTAGTAGTTGTAGTACAAAAAACATTTGTGTGCACCCGTGCGCTCTCCCGTGTGTCTGACATGTTGCTTTGCTTACATACAACTGTATTCTTGTTGAGTAGGTGAGAATTAAAATATTTTATATGATAAAAAAAATTGTATAAAAAAGGAAAGGTCTACTCCTTTACCATTATTACTGTGAGTTTCTGGGCAATGTTCATTTGGTGGTGGTGGTAATACCTATTTTGTTTCATTAAAATTGTCAGTGTATGGTGAAGAAGTGGGCATTCGGTGGATGTCCCGATAATGGAGCTGTTGAGTGATACATTTGTCTCAGTGCTGCTGAGCATGAAAGCAGGCTGAGATCCCAATGAAAAGGGAGTGCACCTCTTGCAACTTTCACCTTGCAGGGCACATCCCAGCCCCACGTCCCCTGTTTCTACTACCCATGAGGACGTGCTCATCTGCACTGCTGCAGGAGTTAGCAGGGTTCTGAGAATTTGTTGTCAACTTGATGCTTGTATATCCATCATTTTTTATGCATCTGGATCTGTGACATTTTGGGGGGCTTTATGTGCAGTCTGGGTATTTGCACTTCTATAGGCACGTAGCAGGCTCCTGCAGCACATGGTCCCGTGATTGGATGGTATTAGGGACTTCAAGATTTGCCATCACATAGGACTTTCATTATCACTGCCACTTTTTAAAATGGAGAACTATAATGGGGGGGCGTGGAGCCGACGGGGGATTGGGCACCCTGTCGGCCCTACAGTGTGTGTGTGGGGAGGGGAAGGCGCATGAGCACGCAGTATGCGTGCATGCATGTGTGTGTGTGAGGGGAGCTCTGCTCACTGAAGCAAGCCTCCCTTTCAACTATACGACCACTGCATTTTCAACTGCTGTCATAGACAGCTGCAGCAGTGATTGGGGAACTGGGGCCATGCCTGCAAACACACTGACTGAATTGGAAGACGGGTGCCACACCTCAGAAAACTCAGATGATGGCACTATGTTTCTTGCACATGCGTGCAAGCAACATAATTAGGTGGCCATCTTTTTTTCTTGAGAAATAATTATTTTAAAACATTCATAAAATTCTTAAATGATAACGGAAACTGACAATTTCACCACCAAAATAAACTGGAAGACATCTGGCATTGATTAGGAAGGGAAAAAAGTGGGGTCAAATTTTAGCCCATTTTCCTTGCACCGCTGCTTTAAGTACAGCAATAACCAGGAAGTGGGAGATAGGCAGAAGCCATCTCAGCATTTCCTGCACATGTGCTTTTTCAAGTGACTAGAGAGGTTCCTAAATTACAGCCATTTTTAAAGGCAGTTCTTAAAGTTGCAGAAGGTAATTACAGTGTAATCAATTCTAAAGTGTAAAATACTTACTGATAAAACCAAGGCACAAAGAGTGCAGCTAAACAGTTTAAGGGGGACAGGCACTACGGAGCTGGGTACTGGGGAAATGAACTAAATGCAGGTTGGATGTTTCATTGCTCCCCGACCCCAGATAAGGCAGTGGGTCAGGCGTGGAAGATGAGACGCTGGTGTGTGTAACCCCCCTCCACTGCAATTAATAGGCTGTAAAAACTGCAGCCAAGTACCTGATGAAGTAATTATCACCACCCCTACTCCTGTCCAGACATCCCATGCTGGTGTAACCCCCCCACTGGCCCCTCTTGTTTAACTAGCAGGGCTTCTCCTCTCACCACAAACGTCTAGGGGCAACAGAGAGGGGTTGGGGTTTACATAAATTAGTACAAGACATAAAACAGAGGGAAATGGCCACCATTAGACTTGGTGGACCAGACTGTTATACAAAAACAGTCAACCAAGTGTGGCAACTACCTGGCATACACCTGGTGGGACCATTTACCATGGCCAGCAACCCAGGTCCCTGGGAGACAACATTTGCTCACAGTTATGTTAGGTTTGCACTTCTGGACAGGGGCACCTAAGTAATTCCAGACACAGGGAAGCAATAACAATACTGTCCAAACCAGGCTGGGATTCTAGAGTGTGGCTTTTATTCATGTAACAAAGTAGGAATAATCACAAAGCAAAGATGGACCCCCATGGGGCTACACATACTGGTATTTCAGATTCTCCAGGGTGCAGAAAATCCTGAATTCCCATTTAGCATAGGCAGAAGAAACACAAAACAGCAAACACTCTGGTTCTGAAATGGAGATTGGCACACACGGCCAGACGTAGTACATTTCTCATCGACTAGGCACACACAGCCAGTACTAGAACACTGTCCCATATTTCATGAGGAATGCAGATGGTACACATGACCACAAAGGAGCACATCCAGGCTCAGGACTTTCAGAACCCACTATACTGGAGTAAACCGAGAGAAAACAACCCACATACAGGGGTAAACACTCAGGCATTGGCCAAGTGCACTGAAGAAAAAGTAATAGGTGCCCTTCAGAACCCGTTGAGGTAAACTGGTTACTCCAGGTGGGGGGGGGGTCTCCCACCTTTTATTTCCAAGCTTATACTCGGCCATTCATCTGGTTAATAACACCACCCAACTGTAGAAACACTGCAGATGCCGTCATGAAATGTATATCACACTTAACATACTACTTTCACACACCTGAGAGGTGTCAGAAATTAAAAGTTCTGTACTTGGATGGTCACATACTGGATTCCAACGTAGGCAAACACTTTTAAACAGAAAGTCTAGGTGACGGTGACAGAGTCCCTTTGTCAGAGAAATTCACCCCTAGGTATTGCAGATGTACCTGGTCTTACTCAGAGAAATTATACTCACAACAAATGAAGATGTCCAAAGCAGCTTCACCAAACAAGTGGATCAAGGGGATTGCCCCATAATCCTGGAGTTCACCCCCATCCCTCCTGGGAATGGGGCAAAGAAACCTTACTGGCACAGGTCTCCACCACTTAAGAAAAACTGTCTTCTTTGTTCTTTTTCTAGGGTGAGAACAAACTACCACAAAACCAAAAGGGGTAGCTCTTTGTCAGAGCTAAACTGAGGAGCTGCACAGCAGTTGCAGCCTCCTCTTAGAATTCCACTCCAAATCTAACTCAACATTCCAATTCACTCTAAAGCCAGCTGGACATTGTGGCTTATGCTGCTGCGAGAGTTCTATGCTTACATCATCACTCCAGCTCAGCTGAAACTGAAACCAGAGTGTGACAGTGTGAAACCCATTTACCTGGCATTTCACAAGCTGCCTTCCCTGCCTGCCATTGATTCTAACTGGGATTCTAGTAACCCCTGGGAACAAGGGGGTTACACTGGGGTTGGGTGGGAGGTTTCTACTTAAAATAAACATGCTGACTAGCGACCTTTGGGACTGGGAGGTGGGAGGGCGGTGTTTCTATTGTAAATTAAAATTGCTGACCAGTGGCATATGTTGGGACTGGTGGACAGGAAGCGGTTTCTAATCAGAAGGAATTTGTAGACTAGGAGCATACTGTATGTTATGACTGGGGAGCAGGGATTCTATTTAAAACTGAGTTACCAACCCATGGAATATGTTGGGATCGCAGAGCAGGAGTGAGGTTTGTGTTTAAAATAAATGTATTGACCACTAACATAGGTTGTGTAGTGGGAGGGGCTTTCTGTTTATAATAAATTTGGTGACCAGTGACAAAACCCCCAGCAAAAACACTGCAGCAGCTCTAAGGTACTGAGTGGTAGTGGTAGGATGATATGATCAGTTTGGTGGCTTTCTCTGTTGGCCTAGGGTGGGTTTAATCCTGTGGGTTAGCTGCTGGTGCGGGAGCTGGAGTCCACCTAGGGTAGCAGAGTGGGGAAAAAAGAACTACTGGTGCTACATGCACAATGGTAGAATTCCACTGGTATATCCAGAATTAAGCGCTTGATGCAGTAGTCCGGTTACTCTCCATCGGTGATACAGTCTTAAACAGGCTAAGCTGATTGTTTTGGCACTTTCCCTCCCTAACATATGATGTCTTCCAGGGATGCTACAGAGTGCACCACACAAGGAGCTCAGGATAATGGGCCATAGTCTCAAATGTTGAATTGTTTGATTTGGTGGGCTCGATATTTGAATACTCACACCACCCAGAATGTTGAGAGACTGAACACCCCCCCCCCACTGCTGTGCTTGCTTCTTTATTTCTTTGCCTCAATCTCCATGTCCTTTTTCCTCTTCTCTGTTTCTAGTTTTATTTTCTCTCCCAAGTTTACCTCAAACTGTACCTTTCCTCTCAAATATCATTTAATTAATTTATATTCTCATCCTGTACCACTCCAGTCCAGTGTCTGTACTCTTGCTGCATTTTTTATATTTAACATTTTTTATTACATTTTAGTTTTACATATAAAAGGCTTGCAAACATCCAAGACAGGCCCCCTTCCGACCTCTGGGGGATGCTGCCTTCTGTCTCGGTGTAGTCTTTAACAATGTCTATAAACTCCATACATTATCCAAACACATAGTGGGTAGACATACAAACTGACAGACAGACAGAAAAACAAGGAAAACAGGGATACACATGAACAGATTAACACATCAACACAATAAAAAACAACTCCCCCCCCCAAAAAAAAAGCCTTTATCAACTTCCACTTGTTCATGTTTGTCTTCTGTTAATTCTAACTTAAAGGGTACCTAAACAAGCAGTTTTTTTAAACTGCAAATTCCAAAATCTGGCTTTATATAGAGGTATAGTAAAGGCTGCTGTTTACATTTATGCTAAAACTGCATTTATGTAAATAACATAAATGCAGTTTCATAGCTTTTGAAAAATGTAAACATCAGCCTTTCACTTTCAAAAAACAGCCTTGGTTTTTCCCTAAGATGTCTGCCAAGTGTGTTAAGTAATGAGTCATGATGACATCATAGGAGCCAGAGACAGAGATCCACATATATATCTATAATGCTAACTAGTTCTTCTTTCCCTCTTTATTTTGAATGGTTGTACCAGAATGACCAACACCATGTATTAACTTGTGGATTATTTTGATCAGTACACATGTTAGGCTATGATTTTGTTCATTTTGTTTACTTTAACTTGTGGAAAATGTTTTGCAATCCAGCTGACTTTTTCTTTGCAAACTGCATTACAGTACAACACTTCAAATACCTGATGATCTAATGGTTATATGATGCACTGAATTTAGTTTTTTGTTAACCAGGAGAGACACACTAAGCTGAAAGCTTGTTTACAGGTGTGGCCTGGGAGCACAAGGGAGTTTAGTGACTTGCTCAGGGTCACACAGCAAAGTACCGGTATTGTTCAGTTCCAAAGCTCATGCTCTCTTGTTAATCCACAAATAAGGCTTTCCTTTTCCATGTGAACCTCCTGAACCTAGCCTGCCTTCTGTTGCACACCCCACCATCCATACCCTGTCCTTAGTTCTGCCTGGGGCCGCATCTGAGCTTGCGGTCTCATGAAGAGAATTATCACACCTCAGATTGTAATCTTGTACCTCAGAGAGTTTTGCATGCCTATACTGATACGCATCATCAGCTGGCACTGTTAAAAATGCCTCCCAAATCATTCTCCAGTCCATATTCTCAATGTTTGACTTCTGCACCCACAGTAAATGGAGTGGACCACCACCCTTCTGCACAGTGAAGGTAGTATGTATAGTTCCCTGTTGTGTTTTTTTCCCACCTCATTAACCAACAACTAGGTCTTCCTGGAGGGCCAAGCAATAAGCATCATGACCCACCAGAAAAATTGCTGTTCATGCCCTCATAAGGGCTGCACTTACAATGGATAACAATGCTATTAGCAGGAGAGGAATACTAATACCTTGAGTGAATCCACCTGACTTCCAGTGTCAGTCTACTCCTTTACCTGTGATCTGCAGAACCCTGCAAGACTGTTCCCAGCAATTCTTCTCCAGTATTTTTCTGTGCTCTACTCCACAATGCGAGTTGGCTGGCTACCATCCTTCCAAATCTTGAATGAGCTATACACAACTCCCTCAATACTGTCCTAACAAACATCAACATCCCCCCACCCGAGGGTAATCTCCCTACACTGAATTCAAGTAACAGTTTAGGTGCAGCCCTGCCACTCTGAGTATTTGTCATCGCTGGCTACTCTTATCCACAGTCAGGTAGTGATCACGATGCTGACAACCCCACATTTCAGATCTCTCAGTGATCTGCTCAGTGTCCTCCTTCATATCTTCAACTAACCTGAATATAGCTGTACCCTGCTGGAATGGCCTCTTCAGTCCCTCTCTGGCATTCATTCTTCTCACCTGCTCCCCACGTAAAAACTGGTGGAGTTCACTACCCTTCCGCATCATGAATGTGTTTAGTACAGTCTCCCGTGTTATATTTACATATTAATAATAAACATGATCTTCTGGTAAGCCAGGCTGATAGCAGCATGGCACAAGTGGAAAAATAGGCTTTCCTACCCATATAAGATCTAAGCCACCTATAATTAGGCACTATTAAATGACGTACACACCCATCATTTAATAGTGCCCAATCAAAGGTAGCCTATATCTTTTAAGGATAGGAAAGCCAATCATTCCCCTTGTTCCCTGCTGCTATGAACCTGACATACTGGAAAGATATGTTTATATTTGATATGTCAAAATAAAACAGGGACTGTACTACTTGCATTCATGATGCAGAAGGGTGATGAGCTCACCAGTTTTTAGTGTGAGGCGTAATAGTGAAGAATGAATACCAGAGGGGGGGACTGAGAAGGCCACTCTTGCAAGGCACTACTATATTCAGGGAAGGAGGAAGGCAGAAGGAGAGAAATATGAGCAGATTACTTTGAGAAATGAGATGTGGGACTGCCAGCACCTTGATCACTACCTGACCCCATTGTTCTGGCCAACATTCCCCTTCCTATAAAACCAGTTCATGCAATTGTCCAAGGCTGTGTGTGGATATTAATGTATGAAATGGCTGCCACTACACATTCAGTCACTTCACTACCAGTCTAATGTTGCATGTAAAGCACTTTGGGATGCAATGTGTATGAAAACCACTATATAAATGCTGATTCTTCTTCTTATTATTATTTCCCATGAAAAAAGAAGACGAGACATGCATATATTTGAGTTTCAAGAAAGTATGAACTCTAACATTGGACTGCACAAGAACTTTGCTACAAAAAAGTGGTGGCTGTAGGGGGTGGTGAAAAGTGTGGCTGCAACCCCCCCCATAGTAACGTACTTGTTTGCTGCTGCTGCTGTATTTCACTTTGTTGAAGAAGTCTGATTTATTGATTGTACAAATATTTACATTCAAACTATGGATTACATTTGTAGGTTCTGTCAAAAACGTACTGGAAAAGAATAATAGCAGAAAATATAAAGGTTTAATAAAAATATTAAAAAGTGCATATTAAGCATGCACACCACCGCAGCCCCCCCACTGTAGCATCCTGGATCCACCATAACTACTAGACCACCAGGTTATTCAAGATTTGTACTGCACTGTGGTTTGCCACAGAGAAAGTCGGTTGGACTAAAACATATTTTCAGTATGTTAAAGTAAACAAACTGAACAGAACCATAGCCTAACGTGCATTATATAAAATAATGCACATGCTTTTGACCATTTGGGTGAAACAAGTCTATACAAAGAGAAATAAGAACTAGTTAGCATTATAGAGAGCCATATATCTTTGACTTTGCCTCCAATGATGTCGTCACATAACAGATTTGGCGGCCATTTTAGGAAGCAGGTAAGACAGTTTTTTTGAAATTGGAAGGCTGCTTTTACAATTTTCAGATGTTCTGGAACCACATTTAGGTAAATTATGTAAATGTAGTTTTAGCATTAATGAATACAGCAGTCTTTCCTTTAGTCACCTACGGAGTCAGATTTTTGAATAGTTTGATGTCAAAATGTTGTTTAGGCATCCTTTAATTGATTTATCCTACCTGTGTGATATACCTTAAGAGTAGACACCTACCTTCTGAAGGGTACTCACATTTTGTCTCTATGTTCATAGCTTACTTACAGGATTCATTCCCCTCAATTCACCACCACCATACTTCCCTGTGTTCTGGATTCATTGTCTGGCCTGCAAGAACATGGTATCATTATAGTCTGGTCACGTCCCGTCTCAGTAGACACGCCTCCCCTACTGAGAGTGAGTCTATATAGGCATAAGTTAAGGGCTAAGTACTGCCTTAGTTATGAAGCGTGATGCTATGCAACCTATACGGCAGTTCCGTGGGGCATGAGCCTGCTGCTAGCTGGGGTTCGTGAGGTTCAAACAAACCCCCCCTTTTTGAACCCCCTTCTTTTTTTTCTTTTTTTTTTGTCCCTTTAATTCCCTGCCAGTGCAGAGAATGTGGTCTGCATGGTCCCTGCATCTTCCAGTTTTCACATCCCCCCCCAACAATGTGTCGCCAGTCGTGACAAAGTCAGTGTGAACTGACATACACTGCAGCCACTGCAACTAGGCGCGCATGTTATCCAATGGACAAGTTGCAAAAAAAATGAAGCTCAACAGCTGTGAAGAGGCACACCTCATGAGGCAAAAGGCAAAACAGACATGGATGTCAGCTGATTTGTTCCTTTTTGGGGGGACAGCAGGCACTGTAATTTAAAAATTCTCTGGTCCTCTCCTGGCTGGTTCTTCATATCCAGACACACTCTGGGAGTAATTAGTCATTCTTCATGGCTGAGTCAGGTAACAAAAAGCAGCAGGGAGGTAGGTGATGGGCGAGCCTTGTGGGAGATCAGTAGAGCATATCTCGCTCTAAATACGGAGTGCACAATATCACCAAGGTTGTCTCATTACTCAAACCCGTGTTTTCAGTAACCTGTTGCAGGAGGAATTACAGGCCATATGCCAGGCATAGTACCATAAAAGGACTCTTTCAGCTTTCCTTTGGAATCTGTTTTTGAAACTGCATAATTGCAAAAGAATGCATTTGACTTTCCAGCATTTCTGGTAGTGTTTTAAACAAGTAGTCCAACAACACTTATGCACATTTCATGGTTTGTTATTGCTGTGCAAGAAGAAAAGTCATAGTCATAGTTTGTTCCCACAAATAGAATTATTTTATTAATGTCATAAGTTAATATAACTATTTAAGGAAAACAGCATCTTTGCCATTGCTGCTTTTCAAATCACTCCCAACACAGATGCTGCTATTTCATAGTTACAGAGAAGCATGGGAAGTAGGGCAGCATGTACTGATATCCACAATTCCCAAGCTTGTTTAACTGGAGGGAGCATTTTTTGCTCCTTTCCATGCACCCTCAGTGCCCCTCTCCTTCAGGTCCCACAAGTGCCCCACTCTGCCTACTGGACTCAACCTCATTGGTGTTGCTACCCTGTGGGGTTCTGAAGATCATCCCCCACCCCTCAGATTCTGACCTAACCCTGCTGGGGGTGCCTACTCAATGGGCAGTGGGCTCTCTCACTCAGCCTGGGGGGGTGACCACCTGGCCTGACAGAGTTGGGCAGGAGATGTGGGCCTGTGGTCTGCCGAAGGGTGGGTAAAACTCATCCTCATTCCCTAAGCGGCCTGAGGGGGGAGGCTGGTGGGCTGATCCAGCTGGGAGCTGTAGCTTTAGGCTCCATGGGTGAAGTGGACGGCTTTCCTCACGAGTGTTTTTGCGGAGGGGAGGGATCCCTGTATGCCCGGTCTTTATTAGGACTCTAGCCATCTTGCACCCTATCCCTGATGGCGGCAGAAGCAGCTGTGGGGGGCTTAGGTGCTGCAATAGTGGTTTATAGTGGAGCTCTGCATTCGAACCTGGACTTTGTTGGCAGATCTTTTTCCTCATTTCTGGACTGCTGGATTTTTCTCCTGGAGTTTGGACTGCTGCAGGACCTTCTTCCTTGGAACTTATGAACTAGTCAGACTATTTCCTTCCCAATTATACACATACGGTTTTTGTCAGTAAGAGTGCCTTTTAGCTGCATGTTACATTAATTCCTGGTTGGCTTTCCAGAATCAAGTGAGAGTTGATCCTGTCTTTGCCTTTTGGTTAAACTTCCAAAGAAGGTGGAAGCTCTTTGGATTCAAAAAATTGTACTTCAAGATTGAAACACTTTGGTGGCTGTTTTACTTACGGACATTTGTGCTGCTGTATAATTCTGGTTTAACTAGCATTTTGTTTTTCTATTAACTCTGTGGTCATGGGGTTGGGATTTTTAGGGTTTTTTAAGTTGTTGAGAGTAGTTGTTTGGGGGGTTTTGTATGAGAGTTGTATGTTTGGGGGTCTATGTAATTGTGTGGTAGTGCTCATTCCTTGTGATAATGTGTTGGGAGGGTGTTAGGACAGTCAAGAACTATACCTCCTCCAGACTCAAGGATCTTCCCCCTTTCAGTTGTCCTCCACTGTCCCTGGATGTATATAGAGTTATAGAGTGTGCCAGTCTCTGGGGATAGTTAGAAGGATTGGGGGGGGGGGTGCGTCTGTAGGAGGGATGGAGGGGAGTGGCCAGATTGGAGTAGTGGGAACAAGAAGATTCCTTGGAGTGAAATAGGTCCAGGAGAGGGGGCCTCCCTGCTTGGTTCCCATACCCAAGGGCTCTGCTTTTTGCAGGCAGGTGACACAGTCTCCCTTGGTGACTCATCCTACTCGGTCGATGTTATGCAATGCAAAATTGATCAAGAAAAAGACTGCTTTAATAGCAGATCTTGTTGGTTCATCTGACCTGGCTTGCAATACCAAGACCTGCTGGATGAAAATGCTGGCCCAATATTGGCTTCAGCAGTTCCAGCTGGGTACTCGGTGATACACTGCCCAAGGATGGATTGTAGGGGCGGGGGTGTAGCCATTTGGTTTAGATCAGAACTGGGCCCTGTGGACATCCCATTGGGGGGCATCAACTCCTTTCAGTGTATAGTGGGAGTGGGTGTGGGATGCAGGATTCTCCTCATCTACTGTCCACCTGGGGATGGGAACGTTTTTCTGTAGGAAGCCACAGACTTTATCATTGATGTAGTGCTGGGATTCCCCAGATGGTTAATTCTGGGAGATCACAATGCTTGGGTCGATGATGAACTCTCGCAGTTTGGAAGAGATGTCCTCCAACTAATGACTCCATAGGGTCTCACACAGGTTGTTACCTCCGTGACCCACACTGATGGTCACTCCTTGAACTTGGTGTTCCTCCTAGGGATGGAGATATCCAGCTTCGTGGTGGAACCAGTTGGATGGTCTGACCATCATACCATAGGGTTCAATTTCGTGACTCCCCCAAATAGGCCTGCCCCTCCAGAGATGATTCTGTACTGCCCTTTGAGGGGCATGACCCGAGATGGCCTAATGGCAGTGCTTGACGTATTGGGTTTACTGAGTGAATGCATGGATCCGGGGAATCTAGTTCTCACCTATAACAAGGCAGTGACAGAGGCCCTGGATTCTATTGCTCATGTTTATGTTCATGTTCACTGTCTCATTCTTTGTCCAAGGTTCCCATGGTTTGATGGGGCCTTGAAGGAGACGAGGAGAGAGGGTCAAAGATTAGAGTGGCACTGGCAGAAATCGAGCCTGGAAGATGACAGACTTAGATTGATGGACCACTATGTGGTCTGTTAATTAGCAGTTTCCTGTAAGAAGGCAGAGTTCCTGTCCATAGAGACTGCTGCTGCTGCAGCGAACCAACCTGCTTGGTTCTTCCGGACTGTGGACAGACTGTGTAATCCAATCTATCTTCAATCTAGTGGGCCCTTTACACAAGAGGGGTGTGAGGAGTTTGCTCAGTTCTTCGCAGATAAGGTTGCCACGATCAGGTCTTGGATCTGTTCAGTCCTCTCTATTGGGCATAGTGGAGGTCGGCAAGAGGTGGCATGCCCTCAGCTGGCCTGGTTTGACTTTGACCTGCCAGAAATCACTGATCTTGTGAGGATCATCCAGACACTGTGGCCAACCAGCTGTAGTCTAGACCTGGGCCCAACACGCCTCTTAGTGGGGTGCATTGAGGAAATCAGCCCAGCCCTTGCGAAGATAGTCTGGATGCCACTGGAGACGGAGGTTTTTCTGGACCCCCTAAAGGAAGCAGTTGTTTGACCCCCTCTCTTGACCTGGACTGTCTAGCAAACTACAGACCCACCTCTAACCTGCCCTATTCGGGAAGGTTATGGAAAAGGTGGTTGCACTGCAGCTGGATGATCATTTGTCCATCCATGATGTCTATGATCTTCTACAGTCTGGATTTAGAAAGAGGCACAGTACGAAGATGGCCCTTGTCTGGGTGCTTAATGACCTCCTAATAGGGAGAGATTGGAGGACTCATTCTATCTTAGTCCTCCTTGATCTCTCTCTGCAGCATTTGATACTGTGGACCATGGTGTGCTATTGGAGTGCCTGCAGTTCATCTGTGGATTGTCTGGTACAGTCCTCAGATGGCTTCTGTCATTGCGGCACACGTCAGGAAGCATAGGAAAACCAGGAGCAGTTGTAGAATTCGCAAAAAATATTTATTTGTACTAGCAGTAACATAAAACAAGTATTTGTCAATGCTGAATGTTGTTTCGCTGGCATAGGCATTGGTAGTGCTGGAGTTAGAGAGATACATAATAGGAATAGCAATGGAGTATGGAACTGACGCCAACCCCACTCCACCCTGCAGAGACTGACAGGCATTGAGCTGTGCCTTTGGGTCGTCAGCCATAACGCTCATGCCATTTCATCTCACCCTACCCTGCAGACTCTGACAAGTGTCATGTTGTGCCTTGGGGTCATCGGGCCTTACGTTTACCCCATTCCATAAGGAAATATGTTGAGATGGGTGCAGTATAGGAGAATGGGGTGAACTTTGGGGCGGAAGAGTCCAAGGCACACCTTGATGCTTGTCATTGGCTGAAGGGTGGGGGCGGTGATGGAATGGCTTGAGCATTACAGCCAACAATCCAAAGTCACACCCCTGACGCCCTTCAGTCTCTATAGGGTGGGATGTTATGGTTAGAAACCCTAACACCCCGAGCATTTGTTGGTCTTTGCACTCCAAATTTTCAACATGGTCTTTCCATGACCCCACCTCATGAAAGCATTTGGGACCTCTGCTCATGAACAGTGGCACTGTGATTTTCTTAATCTGTCACGAACGTTGATTTCCCACAGTGACCGCGCCATTCTGCACCAGATGTGCGAAAACACATTTTGGGCAGGATATGAAAAATGACAGTTGTACTGTTCATAAGGAGGTGTGAAGAAATGGCAATGATGAAAATCTGGAGTGAAAATATAAAAAATTCTCAGTTACGAGTGTGTGTGGAAACTGTGCAACACACGCTTGTAACACCGTCATTTTTTGGAATTTTTTCACCAAATTTTCAACATAATCATTTTTGAACCTCTGCTCATGAACAGTGTCCCTGTGATTTTTTTAATCTGTCCCAAACATTGATCTCCCACAGCGACCGCGTCATTCTGCGCTAGATGTGTGAAAACACATTTTGGGTAGGATTTGAAGAATGACAGATATACTGCTCATAAGGAGGTGTGAAAAAATGGCAATGTTGAAAATATGGATTGAAAATATTAAAAATTCTCAAAGTTATGAGCGTGCATGGAAACTGTGCAATGCATGCTCTCAACACAGTCATTTTTTTGGAATTTTTTCACCAAATTTGCAACATAGGCTTCTTGGGAGCCCTCCTCATGACCAGTGGCACTGACATTTCATTATTCAGTCCCAAAAAGTGATTCCATGCAGTGACAGCGAAATCACCTTTCGGGACTGAATAATGAAATGACAGTGACTGATTTCATGAGGTGGGGTCCCAAGAACCCAATGATGAAAACTTGGAGTCAAAAGTAAAAAAAATTGGCAGAGATATCCACCTAAGTTGGCATTATACAGCTTACCGGCATTTCTTCAATTCACGGTCGGCTTTGAAGACTGCAGACATGTTCCCACTCCAGCGGAGATCATGGTGCCAGTCCTCTGGAGGTAAGTATGGGGTGAGGGGGGCTCCCAGTGTGGCACTCAATGGGGGTGGGGCGGTGCTAGGAACATGCCGATGCAGTCAGCTTTAGAATACATGAAGCACACTGGGTTGGTTCTCAGTGTGCCACACAATCTTGAGGGGGGTTATAAACATGCCAACAGTAGGATAGGGCACCCCCATAGTTGGCTTTCTAAGGATTGTGAGAGGTGGATGGTGACAGCCGCTGCCATGTTTATTGAAATGTTTCAGCAGGCAAGGCAAGCCCTGCAATGACGGGGTGCTCCCTCATTGTGGTGGCAAATTTCCTTCAAGTTGGTGGCACGCTTCTCAACTGCTGTCATAGACAGCATGCTCATTCATTGGTGCCTCAGAGACAAGCCCAAAAAATCAGTGGCACCACTGACCACAACACTGCTGCACCTCCACAACCTGCTACCCCAGCAAGCTGCCACAAAATGTTGCTTGCACTGCGTGTGCAAGACAACATGAAAATATACTTGTTCTGTATAACTATTTACAAAGGCAAAATAAAGAGGATGCATCTGAGTTTTCCTACAATCTCTGTGTCCCTTTTTTCAAGCAATTGCAGCTCTGTCTTATAAGTACTTCCAACCCCCTTCTAAACAAGCATCCTGTTTTTTTTTTCTAAAGTGCTCTTATATGTTTCAGGCAGGTGCAGGAAGGAACACAATGTCACAGAACTGAGGCCCCATTTCTACAGCTTTTGCAAAAGGCTTAAAAATTGCTCTAAGGTAACCTTTTGAGTTTCCAATAGCTTTTTGCAATCATCTTACACTATAATTATATACATTTCAAAAATTAACACTATATAATTTCTAAACAAAGGGATCCCAATATCAGTTACATTTCCACTTAATGATTTGCATATATTTTTATATCAGCAGATATGTAAGGGAGGAAAAAGACAGAGAAGCAAGGGAAGACTGAGAGACTGTGAGAGGCAAAGAATTGCAAGACTGTCGGGGTGATCAAATCCTAGGTCCCACAGGAAAATTTGGTTGCACAACCAGACAGAGAAGAGACAGAAAAGGAGAGAAAGAATATAAAAGATCTCTGCATTCAGACTTCTTCCATAACTGGGACAGGGTCCTATTCAACCCTGTCAGTTTTGATCATTCCTCAAGGGTAGGACTCAGAGAGTGGCATCTGGGATTTATTCCTCAGCCCCTCTCCCTCTATCCTGTGGGGTACCACAGGGCTGCATTTTATCACCCATGTTGTTTGCAGTGTATATGCTGCCATTAAGAGACATTATTAGGTGGTATGGTTTGAATTTTCACTACTATGCAGATGACACTCAACTGTACATGTCCTTTGTGCCTGGGTAAGATGGAGTCATCTCGGTCTTTAATAGCTGCTCTGCCAAGATCTAGGACTGGGTGAGTGCCAGTTGGTAGTGATTGAACTTAGATAAAACTGAAGTGTTGGTTGTGGACCTGGATCGTTGGGAGGTGGGTTTGTTGGCTGGACAGCCCTCCAGGCTTTGGCTTGGGGGAATTCAGCTGACTACCTCTGATCAGGTGAGAAACCTGGGCATTATTCTTGACAGTGGCCTGATCCTTAAATCTCAGGTGTCATCCGTTGTCAGGACCTCTTTCTACCATCGGAGAAATATTGCCTGGGTGAAGCACTTGGTTTCTCCTGATGATCTCCCAACATTGCTCCCCGCCTTCATCACCTTGTGCCTTGTCTACTGCAATGCCCTCTACACCTAGGGCTTCTGGGGGTTGATATCCACTGCCTGCAGCTGGTGCAGAATGTGGCAACCAGGCTATTGACTGGAACTTCTAAGGCCAATCATATTATGCCTGTGCTTTGCAAACTGCACTGGTTGGCAGTACAATGGCAGATCTCCTTTAAGGTCAGATTACTGACCTATGAAGCCCTACATGAACAGGGACCCAGTTATCTGCAAGATCTCCTTTTCCCCTACTGCCCCCGTTCACTCTGCTCCACTGACAAGGGATTGTGAGAGATTCCCAGGGTCTGGTTAAAGACATCGGGGGCCCAATCATTTGCTTTTGTGGCCCTGACTCTGTGGAATTCTCTACCTTGTTGGGTGCAAGAGTGCCTGACCATTGAGAGTTTTAAGACAGAGGTGGTTCCTCATTAAGGAAGGAATACTGGTTGCCACAGATGAGTGCATTAGGTTCATGGGAAAGAACACAAGGACCAAAGTGCCCAGTTGGTTCAGTTCTGAGGTTGCCAAGGCAGTAAGAGAAAAGAGGTTAGCCTATAGAAAATTCAAGAAGACCAAGAGAGAGGTGGATAGGGAAAATTATCTAGGGTTGGCTAGTGAGGCAAGTAAGGAAGTCCAGCGAGCAAAGGCACAGAAGGAGTTGCAGATAGCTGAAGGAATTAAGAAGGGAGAGAAGGCTTTTTTTTCACTATATAAGTGAGAAAAGGGACAAGAAGGAAGGTATTGTTAGGCTTAAGAAAGGGATGGAGTGGGTGGTGGATGATGGGGGAAAAGCAGAGATACTAAATGAATACTTCTGTTCTGTCTTCACCAGGGAGAAGGACAGACCAGTGCCTTCAGGAGGGAAAAGAGGAGCGGGGGGGAAGGGCACACTGATGTAGTGCTAGAGGAGGAGGATAGAGTGAGGGAGGGTCTGCTGGTATTGAAGGTGGACAAGTCACCAGGCCCCAGACAGAGTACATCCAAGGACACTAAAGGAACTAGCTGAGAAGCTGGCAGGGCCACTGGCAGACCTATTTAATAGTTCACTAGAGTCAGGGGTGGTACTGCCAGACTGGAGAACAGCACATGTGGTGCGCCTCCACAAAAGCAGTCCCAAGGATGAATTACAGATCAATCAGTCTGACCTCCATTGTTGGCAAGCTCATGGAGATCATACTAAAGGAAAGGTTGGTGGAATATCTAGAGGAGCATGGTCTCCAGGATGAGAGGCAGCATGGGTTCATGGGGAGGAGATCGTGTCAAACAAATCTGATTGGCTTCTTTGACTGTATCACTAAGACAGTAGAGAGGGGCCAAGTGGTAGACATCCTCTATCTTGATTTCAGCAAGGCCTTTGACTCTGTGCCCCACAAAAGGTTGATCAGAAAGTTGGTGGATCTTGGAGTTGGGGAAAAGGTGGCCAGATGGGTGGAAAACTGGCTGAGGGACAGAACCCAGAGGGTGGTTGTAGAGGGAGAGTTATCTGGCACCAGAGAAGTAACCAGTGGGGTCCCACAGGTCTCTGTACTGGGGCTGATGTTGTTCAATGTGTTCATCAATGACATTGGGGATGGCATTAAGGACAAAATGTGCCTATTCGTGGATGATACCAAGCTCTGTGGGAGAGTGGACACAGCTGAAGGGACTCAGGATCCACAGGAAGATCTGAAGGCACTGGGGAGGTGGTCCAGGATCTGGCAGCTTGGCTTCAATGCCAAGAAATGCAAAGTTATGCATATTGGAGCCAAGAATCCCAGGACAGAGTACTACCTGGTTGGAGTCTGAGTATCTGCATCAGAGGAGGAGAAGGACCTGGGAGTGATGATCACTAGTGACCTGAAGCACTCCATGCAGTGCAAGAAAGCAGCAGCAAAGGCAAGCAAGATGCTGGGATACATAGCTAGAGGAATCAGTAGTAGGAGAGAGGAGATTATACTGCCCTTGTACAGGTCACTGGTATGGCTGCATCTAGAGTATGGAGTTCAGTACTGGTGCCCACACCTCAAAAAGGACATTAGCCTGCTAGAGAAGGTTCAGAGGAGAGCTACAAAGATGATAGTGGGTCAGCAGGGTAAGGCAGATGAGGAGAGGTTGAGGGCACTGAACACGTACTCACTGGAAGACAGGAGAGAGAGAGGGGACATGATTGGGACCTTCAGGTACTTGAAAGGGATAAATAAGGTTGATAAGGAGAGTCTCTTTATGTTGAGTGGCAACCATAACATGAGGGGCACAGTCTTAACCTGGAGGGTGGGAGGTTTAGGAGGGAAGTCAGGAAGCACTTCTTCGCAGAGAGGGTGGTGGACATGGAGTGTGCTGCTGGAAGAGGTCATTTCATTGAAGACAGTGGGCAGCTTTAAGAGAGGATGGGATAGGCATAGAGGGAAGGTAGGAATCATGGGTAAGGAGGATGGGAGAAGTGGGGAAGGAGGGCAGGGACATTAGCTCAAGCTGTGGACCCTGCAATATGAGCAGACTCGATAGACAAATTGGCTTCTGCTGGCTTCTTCATATGTTCATATTAAAGACATACCTATTCAGCCCAGCTTATCCAGCTTTTTAGTTATATGTCTATTTAACCACTGCATTATGGTATATTGCTTATTGTCTGATGAAATGGTTTTATTATCTATATTTATGTAATGGTTTTATGTACAAGTGCCTTGATCCCTGGAAAGGAGCTTTGTACAAATAAAGTATGATTGACTGATTGATTAATTGCTGCCAAGGAGGAAGCACCTTGGGATATAAAGAGTGATGCGTGGGTGTGTGCTGAACAGTCAGGTGGCATGGGCACATTGGAGGTGGGCTTTTTCCAATGTACTTCCATCCCTCTTTCCACATCTTACTCACAGTAGAACTACGCATCATGACATACTGGGAGAACTAATAAAATCCAAGTGCAACTTCACTGGGCCACCACCAGGAGTCACTCAAGGAGCAGTGTGGGCAATTCCCTCCCTTCGGGAGGGGAGATGGTGGCTGCGTGGATACTGCTTTCCCTCCCTGCCAGTTTCCATCTAGTCATCCCGGGTGTGGGGCACAAACCCAGGTTGCCAGCATGACAAGCAGGTGCCCCTTTGCTCGACACCACATAGCCGGCCAGAGGAAACATTTTGATTAATAGCATGTAACCTTTTCCTGACCTCTAAAATTTCTTGAGGACCTTCATGTCTCCAGGAAAATGTTGAAAAACATAATTTTACGACAAATATGAGATAGTTTATATATATTTTCTATGCTGTTCAGTACGTAGCCTCCCTTTTCTCTAACAACTATGTACATTTACAAAGGGACAGAATCACTGCTCATATGCTCTTGCTGCTTGTCGACACTTGACAGAACAGTCTTTTACTGTGGGAATCATTATGCTGTCATGCACAGTGGAGCATGATTTCAGGGGTACACAAGCTGCCAAAGAAGATGACTTTTGTGAAATTGGGGAGGGGCCTTAGACAAGTATCATGCACTGTAACCTTCTTGGACGTGCTGCCTGTCTATGGCATGGGTGGGGCTAGGGTGCTCCGCACCATGGGATTCAATCAATGGTTGAAATACTGGTATAGAGCTCAGGGTTTTGGCTTCACTGGGGACTGGGAGTCCACCTGGAGGGATGCAGGCCCATACTGCACAATGGTCTGCATCTGTCCAGGAGGGGAACCAGGATTCTTGGTGATAGGTATAAATGCTTCATTGGCAAGCATTTAAACTAGCCAGGTGGGGAGGCACTGAAAAGGAGTAGGGAAGTCCTAGTTCCTCCAAAAAAATCAGGGTAGTTAGTGAGGTAAACACCAAGATAGAGAAGTCGGTAGGGAGAAGGGCAGGGGTAAATGGAGAAAAAGGCAAAGCCAGTATGGACAAGGATGGGGCAAAAAGGGGTAAGGCCATCAAAAAATGGAGAGTAATGCATACCAATGCCCATAGTCTAGATAACAAGCTCCCTGAACTGGTGGCCTTGATGGAAGAGAGAGACTGGATATCATAGCAGTCACAGAAACATGGTACACAGAGAACCATGACTGGGATATCAGCATACCAGTGTACACAATCTACAGGAGGGACAGGGAAGGTAGAAGAGGAGGAGGAGTAGCGCTCTATGTAAGGGAAGGGATCAAAGCAACTGAACTAAAGGGTAGACAGGGAGGAGAGGAAGGAGAGGAGGCACTGTGGGTCACCTTGGAGACTGGAAATGGCACCACAGTTCGCATGGGGTTGTATATAGACCCCCATCTCAGGGGGAGGAAATGGACAAGGAAATGGCAGAAGGCATCCTTTGGATGGCAGAAAAAGGGGAGATATTGTTGATGGGGGAGCTGAATATGCCAGATGTTAGCTGGAGCACCTTTGCTGCAGCCACATCCAAGAGCAGGGTCATTCTCGATACCCTACAGGGGGCATGCCTCAGACAGCTAGTGTTGGAACCCACTGGGGAGGGAGAAATCTTAGACTTGGTACTCTCAAATGGGGACAGAGAGAGGATCTCAGATCTATAAGTGGATAGCCATCTGGGAACGAGTGACCACCAAACAGTGTGTGTCATGATAAACACAGCCGCTGAGTAAAGACATACAAAAGTGAAGGTATTGTACTTTAGGAGGGCTGACTTTGTCAAGATGAGAGAGTGCCTCAGAAAAGCACTAGCAAACAGGCAAGAAGGTGTGGTGGAGGAAGAATGGGGAAACATCAAAACTGCCATCAGAGGCAACAAACCTTTGTGTGAAGCACATAAACAAATCAAAATGAAAGGAAAAACCACTATAGTTATCAGAAGAGGTGGCGGGGAAGGTTAGGGAGAAAAAGATAGCATTCAGGAAGTATAAAGAAACACAGAAGGAGCTGGACAGAGAACTGTACTAGTTAAAGCAGAAGGACGTGGGGAAGGCAGGCAGAATAGCAAAGGCCCAAACCAAGGAAAAGAAAGCCAATTCGGTTAAGAAGAGGAATAAAACCTTTTATAGGTATATTAGGGAGTGAAGAAAGACCAAGGGAGGAATAGTGAGGCTTAATAAAGGGGAGGGTGGTGGGCAGAGACGGACAATGAAAAAGCAGGGATACTGAAGGAATACTTCTGCTCAGTATTCACAAAAGAAGAGGGGGGGTACCTAATCTAATCAGTAGAAGCACTCTGGATAGGGGGTCGATATCAGTCCTTTCACAGAAGAAAGGTTCCTGAAAGAACTCTTAAAACTGAAGGTGGACAAAGCCATGAGGTCTGACAGGAGTCACCCCAGAATTCTAAAAGAACTAAGGGGAGAACTAGTGACACCACTGACTACACTTTTTAACAAATCATGGGAGGATGGTGTGATACCTAAGGACTGGAGAAGGATGGATGGATGTGATTCTCCTTCACAAAAGTGGTAGCAAAGCAGAGGCAGGAAACTACAAACCTGGTAGCTTGACCTCAGTGGTAGGGAAAATGATGGAATCACTTTGGAAAGAAAGAAAGAATTGTTGAGTTCCTAGAGGCCAGCAGGACACAGGACCCAAGGCAGCATGGATTCACAGCGGGAAGGTCATGTCAGATGAATCTAATAGATTTTTTTGACTGGGTGACCAAAGTAGTAGACCAGCGAGGGGCTGTGGACATGGCCTACCTGGACTTTAGCAAGGGATTTGACACAGTTCCACTGGCAGTATAGCCTAGAGGTTACAGGAACGAGGTGTGAACGAGCTTGATACATCCAGAAGACCAGACCCAAGTTTGATTCTCACAACCTCCACTTGCATACTGTGCGACTCTGAGCAAGTCACTTAACTGCCCAGTGCACTCAGGCCCCCCTGAAAACAAGCACTTGTGCCTAGTGAGCCTTACCTGGTTACCAAAGACTAAAATAAAAAAAATAAAAAAAAAGATTAATAAACGAATTAGCCAGCCTGGGTAAAAAATTGGCTGGACAACAGGACACAGAGGGTAACAGTAAATGGAGTCCACTCCAAAGAAATGGGGTTACTAGTGGGGTACCGCAGGGTTCAGTACTGGGTCTGGTCCTTTTAATGTCTTTATAAGTAACATTGCAGAGGGACTGGAAGGAAAAGTATGCCTCTTTGCAGATGGCACAAAGATCTGCAACAGGGTTGACACACAAGTGGGGGTGGAAAGGATGAGAAGGGACTTCGAAAGGTTGGAGGAATGGTCAAAAGTATGGTAGCTTAGATTCAGTGCAAACAAGTGCAAAGTAATGCACCTGGGAAACAAAAACCCAGGGGAAGAGTACACAGTTGGGGGGGGATTAACAACAGCAAAAATGGAAAGGGACCTGGGGATAGTCATGTCAGATGACCTAAGAATAAGCAAGAAATGTGAGAAGGCAGTAAGGATGGCTGGGGGGATACTGGGATGTATAGGGAGAGGCATCATCAGTAGAAAACAGGAAGTTGTTATCCCTCTGTGCAGACAGTAGGTGAGACCCCATCTGGAGTACTGTGTGCAGTTCTGGAGACCCTATCTCTGCAAGGACATAGACAAGATGGAGGCAGTCCAGAGGAGGACAACTAAACTGGTGCAGGGTCTGCAACAGAAGCCGTACAAAGAGGGACTAAAGGAGCTTAATATGTATATCCTTGAGGAAAGAAGGGAGAGGGGGGACATGATAGAACTTTTAAGTACCTCAAGGGAATTAACAAAGTCCAAGAGAGTAGTATCTTTCAGAAAAAGAGATGCGCAAGAACAATGGGACACAATTTGAAGATAGAGGGGGGATGTCTCAAGGGCAATGTGAGGAAGCATTTTTTCACAGAGGTGGTGGTGGTGGATGCATGGAACAGCCTTCCTGAGGAGGTTGTGGGGTCAAAAACAGTGGGGAATTCAAGAATGCATGGGACAGACATAAGGCAATTCTGGTGGAGTGTAGGAAGAAGTAGGCTGTTGGTTAACTAGGATCTGCAGCTTATCCAATAGGTAGGGAGATGGGCAGACTAGGTGGGCCAAGCAGTCCTTATCTGTTATCAAAGTCTATGATTCTATGTTTTTACAGGACCAGGATCCCGTTAATATAACTGACATAATGTAAAAGGGGGAACTAAATCCAGAAAATGTTGTAGGGGCGTAATAGCTCCTCTTTTAGGATTGAGTTGCCATTTTAATGTCAATCTTCAAGTTTTAGGCACATAAGTCAGCCACTAATTGATATAGGGATCTAAAAAGTGGTGCAGTCATGTCCGAACTATAAAGTAAATAATGACGAGTGGAGCATGATGAGGCTGGCTTGTGACAAGCGAGAGCTGTGTATAGCAAACTCTGGCCAGAGCCGATAGGGCTGTAGCTGAGGAATTTGAGGTAAAAATATTTACAATTTTTTTTTTAATATTTTTATACCAAATTTTCAACATAGCCCTGTTAAGACCCTGCCTCATGAAGAAGGCAGAGAAAATGTTCAACTTCTGGCCTTAAGTTGATTTTGCGCGGGGACTGAGAAATCAACTTTCAGTATGTAAAAACACATTTTGGGCCAGAGTTGAAAAATGACAGCTGTCATATTCATTAGGTGCTGTAAAGAAATGGCTGTATTGTAAATTTAGGATAAAAAATATTGACTATTACCAAAGTTATGAGCCTGCATTTGTAAAATTCAATGTAGGTTCATAACTTTATTGTTTTAAATATATGTACACCAAATTTTCAACATAGCCTACTTAATACCCCACCCCATATGCAAGGGCAGAGAACATCTTCAACTCCTGCCTGAAAGGTGATTTTTGTGCAGGAGCCTCAAAATCTCCTTTTGGGATGTAAAAAAAAGTTTTGGCCAGGATTTGAAAAATGACAGCTGTCACATTCATGAGGTGCTGTAAAGATATGGGTATGTTGTAAGTTTTGGGTAAAAGTATTGAAAATTACCAAAGTTACAAGCCTGCATTCACAAAATTAAACATAGGCTCATAACTTTTATATTTTTTTATGCAAAATTTTAAACATAGCCTTCTTATGGCCTCACCTTATGAGCAAAGGCAGAGAAAATTTTCAACCCCTGCCCAAAAGGTGTTTTTGTGAAGGGACCATGAAATCACCTTTTGGGATGTAAAAACAAACAGTTTTTGGCCAAGATTTGAAATATGACAGCTGTCACACTCATGAGGTGCTACAAAGGTATGGCTATGTTGTGAATTTGAGAGACAAATATTGAAAATTACCGAAGTTATGAGACTACATTCACAAAATTCAACATAGGCTCATAACTTTGTTGTTTTTTAATATTTTTACACTAAATTTTAAACATAGCCTTCTTATGACCCCACCTCATGGACAACTGCAAAGAAAATATTCAGCTCCTGCCTAAAAGGTGATTTTGTGCACGGCCCACAAAATCACCTTTTGGGATTTAAACAAAAACATTTTTTGGCAAGGATTTGAAATATGACTGCTGTCACACTCACAAGGCGCTGTAAAGATATGGCTATGTTGTGAATTTGGGAGAAAAATGTTGAAAATTACCAAAGTTATGAGACTATGTTCGTAAAATTCAAAGTAGGCTCATAACTTTGTTGTTTTTTAATGTTTTTACACCCAATTTTAAACATTGCCTTCTTATGACCCCACCTAATGAATAAAGACAGAGAAAATGATCAACTCCTGCCCAAATGGCGATTTCACGCACAGACTACATAATCACATTTTGGGACAGATCTGACTAATGATAGTTTGATTGTTCATGAAGTAGGGTCACAAAGATGGCATGTTGAAAATTTGGGGCAAAAATATGCAAAAATGCCCAAGTTATGCCACTAAGTTCAAAATCCCATTGAAATACATTGAACTGCATACCTTTTTCTTCAGTTTGTGGTCTGGCTCTGAAGCGTGAAGACATGTCTGTGATCCAGAGAGGATTATGACATTGAATCCCCTATGGATAAGTAAGGGCTTTGGGGGGGTGGAAGCTGGTGGGTGCTGAGTGGGAGGATCTGGCGAGGGGATGTTAACGGTGCAAAAGACATCGATGGACATTTTTTTTTTTAGGTTAAAACAAAATGAAACAAGGACTCCTCATCACAATACTGGGGGGGCTGGGCACCCTAAGTGTCACTCTTATGTTTCTGGTGGTGGGGTGGGGTGGTGAAATGGAGGGTCAGGTGGGGGAAATTAAAAAAGGAAGGAAGGAAGAATGGATACATTGAGGAGTCCTGAGCATGACACTGGGGGATTGGGCACCCCCAGTGTCAGTCTTGCATTTCTGATGGGGATGTGAGGTGGTGAGTGCTGAGAGGCAGGGTCAGGTGGGGGAGATATTGATTCTGTAGCTAAAAAAAAAATATCAGCAGACATGGCGGAACATGGCACACTCTGCCATGTCCAAGATGGTCACCCACTGTACTGCACATGGGATAGAAGTCACACATGCGCAGTACAATTTGGAGGCCATCTTAGACACAGCAAAGTGTGCAGTGTTCTGCCATGCCCACTGATACTAAAAACAGTGCAGTGTTACTTCCAATCCAGACAATGAGTGGACTGCTTCATGGTCGTGGAGGCAACTGTGGAGCAACTCCAACATGTTGTTTGTTCAGAAGGAATGCACTGAGTCCTTTTCTCATAGCAAGAGGTCTGTAGGGCTCCGCCCACTGCAGCCCTAAAAATGGAGACTGGATACAATTCTGCATGCTGGGAGGCACTTCTTGACTGGTCTGAACTAAAGACTAGACTGAGACATGCATGAACTAAAGACTAGACTGAGACATGCATGAACTAAAAACTAGACTGAGACATGCATGATTCTGAGGCCCTCAGTTGCCATGCGGCCAACTAAATAATACCTGTTAAGAAGCTATAAATTTGTATCAGTAGTTTTTTGTGTAGAAAATGTTTGTAGCTGAGAAGGTCCTGCATGTGTATGTATGATGCAGACTGATTTTTTTTTTCAGATAGAAACATGGAAACATAGAAAATGATGACAGAAGGAGTCCATAGGTTCATCAAGTCTGCCCATTGGTTTCCCAGACCTTCTATGGGTTCTGGGACCTAGCCCACACCCGCTTCCATTAGTTTCTATACTTTTATGGGACCTAGCCCTATTGAACGCCACCATGGTCTTTGATCCCACCACCTCGGATGGCAGTCTGTTCCATGGCTCAATTACCCTTTGCGTGAAGTAGTGCTTCCTTAGATCCCCCTTGAAGCTACTGCCCTGAAGCTTCCATTCGTGTTCTCTGGTGGCTAACCCCTCAACCCTGTTAAAAAGTTCAGAGTAGGGCAATTTGTTGATGCCTTTCAGGAACTTGAATGTCTCAACCATGTCCCTTCTCTCCCTCTTAGTCTCCAGAGAATATAAGTTCAGAGACTTTAGTCTCACTTCATACGAAAGCCCCTGTAGGTCTTGCACCATTTTGGTTGTCCTCCTTTGTGCTACCTCCAGCCCATCCTTATCCTTCAGGTGAGTCCTTCAGAACTGGACACAGTACTCCAAGTGAGGTCTCACTAGTGACCTATACAGTGGGAGGATCACCTCCCTGTCCCTGCTGTCAAATCCTCTACCTAAACATCCCTGCATTTTACTGGCCTTTCTGTAAGCTATGTTGCACTGGTTTGACTGCTTTGGGGTGTCACTTATGATAACCCCTAGACCCCTTTCTCTGTGGGAGACACTTGGTTGGACCCCATTAAGCTGATATTCTGCTCTTTGGTTCCCTTTCTCTAGAAGCTTTACCTTGCATTTCTTCATGATGGGTGTTAAAGCAAAACACTTCTGATCACTGGTACTAGCTGGCTGCCATCTGAATAACAGGGAGAGACCTCCTTGTTATTCGGACTACAGCTGCCTGTGGTTGTGAGTTGAAAGGCCAGTTTGTGTGCAACAACAGTTTTTTTACTTGCTGTTTACTGCAGTATAGTAGAATGTATCAGGTTAAGTCTATTGCCTTCCAAGTTGACATTTGCTGTAGCCAGTAAATCCCAGAATCCACCATCTGATGATGTAGGGCTGCTGCAGTAGGAGATTCACTAACCTGCAGCACATGTTGGCATTTTTATCAGCCCAGATCTTTTGTTTACTGGTCCTGCTGTCCTCCTGGGGCTAGGTACAGTCACAGATGATGGTTCTCAGCTGTGGGAGAACAGCAGGAACATCAGACTTCTGATCTGAGCTTATAAAATCTCTAACATGCACTGCAAGCTATTGAATCTCACATGACTGCAGCCATGACGTAATGTCAGGTGCAGGGGAGTCTGGGATTTGTGGTTATAGAACATTTCAGCTTGGAAGGCAACAGAATTAGCCTGATATTTCATACTGGAGTAAACAGTAAGGGGTGGAGGAGGGCTCAGACTGATGAGTTATTTAGCTTCACAAAAAGCCACAAAATGCATCCCAGAGCACCTAGTACCTCAAGGTTTCCAGGGGCCTAGCAACTCCCAGATCTCTGCCTTGAAGCAAGCAGTCACAGCAGCAAGTTAGTACTGTACAATACCCACCCAACCACAGCTACAGACTCTGTGTCTCAGATGCAGTTATTATCAGCAGCTTGCTAGCCTCAGGGATGGAATATATATATGTATTCACTCTGCAGCTAGCCAGACAGTAATAATTTTCCTTAGTGCACAGGGTAGAGGAGTGCTCAGATAGGAGTTATTTGGCTTCAAAATAAGCCACAAAATCTGCCACTGAGCATCTGTACCCTAGGGCTTCTAGGGGCCTGGCAGCCCTCAGATGCCCAGATTTTTGCTTTTAGGGGCTTGGTGGGCCCCAGACGTCCAGGTTTTTCAAACAGTCACAATCTTTAAGAAAAGAATCCCCCTTGCAAAAGTCCTGGCAATGGGACTGGGGAAATTAGTTCCAAGTGCTGTGTTATGCTGAGCTAGAAGTAGTGATGTAGCATCAACAAACTAACATGCTTCCTTTTTACAGTTTTGTTACACCCAATTTTTTTCTCAGTTTTACAGTTTCTCTTGGAGTGTTATGCTAAAAAACAGCATAGTAGCCTGCAGTGTCCCTTGCATTCAGTATTCTGGAACATCTTATGGCAGGGTCCCTAGTGTGGAGGGGTTGTGGGATAACAGATGGATGAGACACCGAACTTCAGATTCAACACACAATCTCTGTGTGATGTTTATTCAAACTACAGGAAATAGTCTTCAGCAATGGCATATCCATTCTTCAATACATCAGTTTGCAGCAACAGACTATGCATGCCCTTCCTCTGCACTTAGCACCTACTGACCCACTGATCTAATGATCTCTCTCTTTAGTGAAAATTATTTCATCCTTATGTTGGTCTTGTGTGTTTGGGTGATGGGGAGCTCAAAAAAGAAAAACCACAAACAAGCTAAATACAATGAACCTCAGTGCAGAAGCACTGAAGTAAGGGTTACTCTAAAGGGCATTGGCAATAAAGCCAAGTTTCAAAGAAATACATTACACATACTCCCATAATGCAATGGGATCTACATGCAAATCACCAAGGAATTTTAGGCTTGTTCAGCTTAAAGTAGGAATGCATGGTGCCAAAGGTCCTCTCAAACAATCTGTATTTTACATGCATTTTAAATAACACAGCAAACTTAATTTTTATAATACAGTCCTCTAGTAACTTTTTACCTTTATCAAAAACACCTTGTGCCATGGTATTTTCCACATTTACAGGTTCATGCACATACGGTATATACAGCAAGGTATTTTAAGACATAGTGCTATTGCATACTAAATCAAACAACGAGGAACACAGCCTGTTTTACATCAGCTCGGAGGGCACCACATTAACCTCCCGGTATGAGGACCTGAGAGGGAAAAGGGAAATTAAAGAGGATACTATAACATAGTCAAGAAAGGGGAGGGGGTGTCCATTGGTGGCCAATCTTATGGATTAGAAATAGTAAAGGATAGATTAGGATAAGAAACAGAAGAACTGTTGCAACAGATTTAAGAAAAGGTCGGTCCTTAAGAGTGGCAGGATCTCCCTGTCACATTTAGTCCTCCACTTTTTGTCTTTCTCTCCATACTAACTCACTGTTCCTTTTATTTCTACAGGCCAAACAGGACACCAACCCCCAGCCTATCAGATTAGTGTTAATGTTTCCTTTATGTCTGTCATAGTTCCTCCCCAAAGAACTATGGATCCTTTGTGACCTCATGATTATTCTTATTTTACAGGTATGACTGAATGTTGCTCCGAGACCCAGATCCAAGTCTCCACAAGATCCAGATAAGAAATTCAATACTTATTATTCATGCTAGATGGATAAGCTGTCACTGCACAGCCATACCTCTTACACAATGTTGGCACTCAGTTTTATGTCTGCAGTGGGTGTAGCCCTGCAGATATCTTGTGATCACAGTAGAGAAAAGGGAGCTTACCAGATACTGAATGGACTTTTAAATAGTGGAAGTGAACAGCAATCACTGCATGTCCACTGCACCATTTTGTCTGTCAGTGGAACACGGCACTGTCCGCTGTATCCGAGATGGCTGCTGGAGTTCTCTGTGCATGCACGATGACTCGCACGTGTGCACTGAACTCTAGGGACATGGCGGTACAGTCTGCCATATCTAAGATGACCACTTGAGCCAAGAGCTCATGTGCAAGTCATTGCGAATGCACAGAGAACTCTGGTGGCCATAATGGACATGTCAGACAGTGCCACGTTCCTTCATGACCACAGCTGCAGCTGTACTGGATCTGGCCAGAGTTTGTTTTGTAATGCCAACAGCGAAAGCCTGTATCAATGTCAGCTATTGCTTAGTTTGTAATACCAACACCAGAGACTCTTCTCCAGTGTGGGTTTCTCTTTTCTTTTTGGGAACCCATCCCATTGTTGACTTGCACTTTTTTTTAAATAACCAGCTGACTTGACAAGCAGCTGATTGAAAAGTCAGAGGATTGGCGCCAAAGCACATTACTGATATTGCCAAAATCATAAAGGAAAGTGCTCCAGTCCATCCAGCAGCAGAAAAGGAGAGCAAAAAGATCCAAATAAAACATTGCACCTCAGTTGAATTAGCCTGGGTAAGTACAGCACATTGTTAAAAAAAAAACCTTGCCAGCAGTCACTGCCCTTTTCAGGTTCAGAACACTTGCCGTTTTTATCTGCTGTATCTCCTCCATGCCTTTTGCTCACACCACATGTGCACTATACCTACGTGTAATAAACAGCAGCATTGACAAGTGCTAGCTGTCTTCATGAGAGGGTATTGGTCTCCTAATACATGAGTGGCGCTGCCATGCATGACGTAGAAGTAGACCCATACCCTCAAATGAAGATAAAAGTAATACCTTAAGTCAACCCATATCATATTTAAAGTATACAACAGATGTTTAGGTGACTTTGTGATAATAAATAAAACATGAGATGCCATTTTATTTTTTGATTTAATATACAGTAGTCAACGTAGTTTACATTGCTTTCCTTTTGTCCTTTTTTGCCATTTCTAGAGGGACTATTCCATAAGGTATTCCATAAGGTCTCTCCTGGTTAAAAAAGAAAAAGGTAGCTCAAAATATGATTATTTGGCATGGAATGCTGGTGTTCTTGTTCTTTTGCATAAGTGATTGAGCGATACAAAGAGAACAATAACACCAACATCACACACCAAATAACAATCATACTTTGAGCTACCTCATAGAATAACCTATGTATAGCATGAGATTTCAAGGTTTTCTTAATCTTTTATGATTTTTTTGGGAGTCCTTGTAAGCGTGTCTGCCTGCGTATACCATTGTTACAGTGACGCTGTAACAGCAAATCCCCTGCAGTGACACAGGAGCAGTGACTGCACTTGAGGTGAGCTGTATTCACCGCTGACAACATGTTGCTGTGACTGGTGTACAGGCAGCAGGACTGGCCATTTTTCTCCACTATCTGTGCAACATGGAGTTAGTTATAATAAGCAGGGGGGTGCAGGGTGCACAACCCCCCACATGGGGGGATATGGGGGGGCTGAAACTGTTTTTGTTTCGGTGTGTTTCCTGGTCAGTGTTGGGAAGTGGCACTGTCGGGACTGTTGGTGGCATCATGTAACTGTGGAGGATGTCAGCAGACGTTCTGTTGCCATGGCTTGGTGGAACCATCTGTCTGTTAGATGTTCTTGCAGTCCAATGGAGTTCATTCATCTCACATACAATGTGAGAATAAATTTCTGCTCATGCTCAGTGTGGCCAAAATGAATGAGATAACTGTATGAGTATGCTCAGTGACTAGCTTCATTTATTTTCCCATGTTGGGTCAAGCTATCACTCTTTATTTGCAAAATGTATTTGCACTCCAATGGTATGCATAGGGGATATGTGATGGCTGGGTGTGTAATACTCTATGTAGCTGAATGAGTGATGAGTGACCTCAGGTAACCTCATGAGTGGCAGAGCATAATGGAGCTACAAATGATGGTTCCTAAGGTCACTTGCCATGAGTTCAGATTCATGGTGTATTACACACCCGACTATCACATATGCGATTTATACAATAGGGCTACATTGGCTTTGCTGTGTTTTTTGCTTGGTTTTGGCATTTGTATGTTGGAATTAATTGTGCTTGTGTGTGTGTGTTTTTTGAGTGTTTGGTGTTATTCCTCAGGTTTGCTTCCTCTTTTTGAATGGGGTGTCGTCTGTTGTGATTGGCTGGTTGTAAAATTGTGTTTCTGTTGGTTGGTTGTTTTGCTTTGCAAATGGGCTTTGTTATTGTATTCTGGTTGGCTAGTTGAAAAATCCAAGTGTTTTATTGGTTGATAGAGTGGTTCATGCATGATGATGTATGTTGGAGGGTGTGCACTGATTGGGTGGTTTGGGTTTGTGGGTGGGTTTAGGTTTGTGGGTGTGTTTATGTTATGGTGGGCAGTGTGAATCAGGCTGCTAGCAGGTTCTGGTAAGTGCATATGATCAAAATAATGTAAGAAAAATGATGGCAGGTAAAGGGTACGTGCCTCAACAATCTAGGGTAAGCATAGACACAATTAGGTCAGCACAGCAATGCAGTCAGGAGATCATGTGCCCAAATCACCGAGATTTTTTTGGTTTCTCAAATTAGACCTGTCACCCCTGGAAAAATCTCCACAAACATGTGTACAGCATAATAACACAAGATCACCACCTACTTATAAATATTCAATGCTGTCCAAGAGGGAATACAAAATAAACCATTTGTGAAGTCATGCCTAAATTCGTACTAGACAGGGACCATCACAACCGTGTGGCATACAAAATCTGGAACAAGAACATAACACCAACTGTGTAAGGTATAGTAACCAGTATTCAATTATTTTAATTTCCATAAAAACAAACACTTCATCAATGCACAGATTGATAGTAATTGACGAGTGCATTCACTGATGCAGAGTTACAGGCAGATGTCAGAATCACATCAAGAACCACGAAAACAACAAGGGTAAGGGAATACAACAGATTCATAAAAAAGGACAGGGGTGGGGTTGTAAGGAAAAAAAGGGATTTACCATATAAAAATAAAACACACACACACTTCCAGTTCAGTGATGGGCAGTCGACTGGCAAAGGGTCAAGAACACCAGAATAAATTCAAAGTCGACTGCCGTCACTGACGGAAACAGAGCTGCTGTCGTGAGGAAACTAACCCTTACAAATGCTGGCATTTCTTTCAGGCTTTCACCCATAATGTTGCTCAAACTGAAACAGCATGCTTGTAAAATACAGATGAATAAATATTTACACAAAAGTAATTTGCCCACAGCGGAAAGTGTCAGCGAGTCCTGCCACAGACTAATCCTGACTGATGGCTGTGTGAATTAGACAGCTCAGCAAGGCGGCTGTGATGTCATGCTGTCTCACGGCTTGAAAGTTAAGCCAATAGCCACTGACACAGCCATCCTCTGAAGCAGAAGTTTTGAATGAGACTTCATAGGGCAAGCAACAAATAAAAAAAAAAACCCTGTAACGAGGATGACACAAGGACATATTTGGCCCAATTCATGACGGGGCATCGAGTACGTGCAAAATGTGTGTACCCTGCCCGCAGAGCTGCTCACCCATGGCAGGTGCGCCAGTACCGGCATTCACAAATGCCGGCCACCTGTCTGCAGCCCCACCCTCGGCCCGCAGGTCCGCACAGGGTGGGCACAGGCGGAGTCATGGTCCCAGCTGGGCATCCAATCGGATGCCTGGTATGGGTCCACCAGTTGATCCCTTGCATGGCAGGGCACACATTGTCAGCATGTCCTGCAGATGTCTGAGGTCCAATGTAGTGCCCTGTGCTGGAGGGGAAGGGGCATGCCTGCCAACGGGGGGTGGAGGGACACATCCTCCGGCAGTGGGGAGGGGAGATGGCATTTGGTGCAGCTGGGGTGGGCGAGTGGCAGCCATGACCGCCTACCCCTGTGAGGGGTGAGGGTGTTGTGGGTGTTGGGGGGAGTGTGCCACACACACCGCTGTATGTGGGGGTGGGTGGGTGGCGTCAGGTGGCTGTGACCTGTGGCCCTGGTGCTTTGGTGGGCTGCTCACCCAGTCCTGCAGGGTGTGCATGGGGCACATAGGAGGTTTATGGCTGGGGGTCTCTCTGGCATACCCCATGACCCCCTATGCACCCCCGTGGTCAGTACTATGTGCCTTAGTGCATGGCGTGTAGTGCCAGTTCACCCCTTGCCCGCCCCTGGTGCCTTGCTCATCATGTGGCCAGGTGATCGGGTGCATATTTCCTGCATGCCCTCCCTCATGCATCCCACCCGGGGGCCGCACTTGGTACAGGGTGGCTACTTGCCTCTGATACGTGCGCGTAACTACTCTGCACCATTCGTGCATAGGGCCCAATGTGCTTAATCTACAGCAGAGATAGAGTACAAAAAAGACACCAGACAGATTAGAGTTTGTTATCTTATTAGCATTTTACCTTTAAGAAGGGTTAACAACAGAGTGCTGTCATAACAAGGTTGTAATCTGCTTGATTTCAGTTAGTAATAAGGGCCCCTATACAGTACATTGTAATGCTATACTACACTTTAGACTGTTATTGGCCAAATATAAATCTGATATTTGAAAGGTTTATGAGAAGTTACTGCCAGTGAGTTGTGAGTAAAAACTTCCCTTGATCAGATATGGTAATTGTTAGGGAAAACTGTTGTTCCTGTAAAATGCAATGGTCCAGTGGGACATTTAGAAATGGAAGTCACAAAAGAGAATGGCTCTGCACTTATGGGTGGAAATTAGGTTCAGGAGTTAAAGTTTCCATAGCAATCAGAGATACAGGAAGCAGCAAGATATCTAGACATGCTGTTGTGAAATCAACTTGAAATTAATGAGATTTTTCTGTGCTATATCTAGATATTTATGTATGTATTTATTTAATAAAAATATGGCAAAATGTGAGACACACTAGACACACTGAGACATGACAATTTCAGAAGTAGCTCATGGTGGGGGGATACAAAGGGGAGGAAACAATTGAAAAAAGATTGTATTAAAAGAATAATTAATACAAGTTAGTTACAAGTGACAATGAATCAGAAAAAAAGCATACAGAATGAAAGAAAAAACAAACGACAGAAAGTACACAGATGTGATGTATAAGTAATATATGAGTGGGCAGATGGCTCGGCCGGCCTCGGGGTCTCATCCCACTCAGGTGGTGGTGTGGAATGCCAGGTCCATCAGTGACTGCTGATCTTGTTGGGTCATCGGACCTGGCTGGATGAAAATTCTGGCCCAGTTCTTGACTCAGTAATTCCAGCTGGATTCTCAGTGATACACCACCCGAGGATGGATCGTAGGGGTGGGGGTGTAGCCATTGGTTTTAGATCAGAGTTGGGCCTTATGGATGTGCCAGTTGGGGAGACCCGGTCCTCTGAATGTGTCATGGGTGCAGGTGTGGGTTGCAGGATTCTTATCTGCCGTCCACCCGGGGGTGAGAAGCAATTCCTGCAGGAAGTCGCGGACTTCATCGTCGATATGGTTTTGGAGTCCCCAGATGGGTGGTTCTGGGGGACTTCAATACCTGGGTCAATGATGAATGCTTGCAGTTTGTTCAAGACTTCCTCCAATTGATGAACTCATTGGGCTTCACACAGGTGATTACCTCTGCGACCCACAATCATGGTCATTCCCTGGACCTGGTCTTCCTACTGGATATGGAGACCTCTGATTTGGTGGTGGAGCCAGTCAGTTGGTCTGACCATCACACCATAAGGTTCAATTTCCAGGCTCCCCCTTATAGGCCTGCCCCTAGGGAGATGGTCCAGTACCGCCCTTTAAGGGATTTGACCCCTGATGGCCTGGCGGTGATACTTGACCTATCGGGGCTTCCAGGGTTCAGCGGTGATCCGGACATTTTGGTACAGGGTTATAATGATGCTGTGACCAGGGCTCTGGATCTACTCTCTCCTGTCCGTGTTCGTCCCCTCACCCAGCACCCTTGGTCCCCTTGGTTTGATGGGACTTTGAGGGAACTGAGGAGAGTGGGACGAAGGATGGAGCATTGCTGGTGGAAATCGGGCCTGATACCGACAGACTTAGATTGATGGCCCATTATAATGTCCATCAATCGGCTATCTCCCATAAGAAGGCAGAGTTCCTGTCCAGGGAGATTGCTGCGGCATGGGATCGACCAGCTCAGCTTTTTTGGACTGTGGGCAGAATGTGCAAGCCAGCCTGTCTGCAGTCTTGGAGAGCATTGTCACAAGAAAAATGTGACAAGTCTGCTCGATACTTTGCCGATAAGGTTGCCGACATCAGGTCCGAGATCCATGCAGCTCACCCCAGGAGGGATGGCAGTGGTCAGTGGGAGGTCACAGTTCCTCGGTCTGTCTGGTATGACTTCAGATGGCTGGCGATCGAGGATGTCATGAGGATTAGCCAGATTATGCAGCCGACCTGCTATAGTTTGGACCCGGACCCAACGCGTCTCCTCGTGGCGTGCGTTGAGACCATCAGCCCGGTCCTTGCTGAGATTGTCTGGTGTTCATTAGACTCATGTGTGTTTCCAGACCCTGAAGGAGGCGGTGGTGACACCTCTCCTTAAGGAACATTCAATCGACCCAGACTGTCTTGACAACTACAGACCCATCTCTAACTTTCCTTTTGTAGGTAAGATTATTGAGAAGGTGGTCGTGCAGCAGCTGGAGGATCACTTAACCATCTATTTCACTCAGCCCTGCAGTGAACGGGTGAAACATAGAAACATAGACTTTGATGGCAAATAAGGACCGCTTGGCCCATCTAGTCTGCCCATTTCCCTACCTACAGGATGGGCCGCAGATCCTAGTTAACCAACAGCCTATTTCTTCCTGCTCCGCACAAGAATTGCCTTATGTCTATCCCATGCATTCTTAAATTCTCCCACAGTTTTAGACCCCACAACCTCCTCAGGAAGGCTGTTCCATGCATCAACTACCCTCTCTGTGAAATAATACTTCCTCACATTGCCCTGAACCACCCCCATCTTTAAATTGTGTCCCTTGTTCTTGCACGTCTCTTTTCTGAAAGATGCTACCCTCTTGGACTTTGTTGATTTCACTGAGGTACTTAAAAGTTTCTATCATGTCCCCTCTCCTTCTTTCCTCAAGGGTATACATATTAAGCTCCTTTAGTCTCTCCTCATACTGCTTCTCTTGCAGACCCTGCACCATTTTAGTTGCCCTCCTCTGGACTGCCTCTATCCTGTCTATGTCCTTGCAGAGATAGGGTCTCCAGAACTGGACGCAGTACTCCAGATGGGGTCTCACCAACTGTCTGTACAGAGGGATAACAACTTCCTGTTTTCTGCTGCTGATGCCTCTCCCTATGCATCCCAGTATACACCCAGCCCTCCCTACTGCCTTCTCACATTGCTTGCTAACCTTAAGGTCATCTGATATGATTACCCCCAGGTCCCTTTCCTTTTTTGTTGTTGTTACTACTCTCCCCATTGTGTATTTTTCCCAGGGTTCTTGTTTCCCAGGTGCATTATTTTGCACTTCTTGCTTTGAATCGTAGCTTCCATACTTTGACCATTCCTCCAACCTTGCCAAGTCCCTTCTCATCCTTTCCACGCCTCCTTGTGTATCAACCCTGTTGCAGATCTTTGTGTCTCTGCAAAGAGGCATACTTTTCCTTACAGTCCTCTGCAATGTCACTTATGAAGACATTAAAAAGGACTGGACCCAATACTGAACCCTGCGGTACCCCACTAGTAACCCCTATTTCTTCAGAGTGAACTCCATTTACAATTACCTTCTGTGTCCTGTTGTCCAGCCAATGTTTTACCCAGGCTGCCACCCTGGGACCCACTCCCAGGCTGGTTAATTTGACTATTAATCTTTTGTGTGGGACTGTGTCAAATGCCTTGCTAAAGTCTAGGTAGGCCATGTCCACAGCCCCTCCCTGGTCTACTACTTTGGTCACCCAGTCAAAGAAATCTATTAGATTCATCTGACATGACCTTCCCACTGTGAACCCATGCTGCCTTGGGTTCTGTGCCCCACTGGCCTCTAGGTACTCAACTATTCTTTCCTTCAGAAGTGACTCCATCACTTTCCCTACCACAGAGGTCAAACTGACAGGTCTGTAGTTTCCTGCCTCTGTCTTGGTCCCACTTTTGTGAAGGGGAATCACATCCATCTTCCTCCAGTCCTCGGGTACCACACCATCCTCCCATGATTTATTAAAAAGAGTAGTCAGTGGTTTCACTAGTTCCCCTAATTTTTTAGAATTTGGGGTGAATTCCTCAGGCCCCATTGCTTTGTCCACCTTCAGTTTTAGGAGTTCTTGCAGAACCCTTTCTTCTGTGAAAGGACTGGGATCGACCCCCTATCAAGAGTGCTTCTGTTAATTGGATTAGGAACTTCCCCCTCCTCTTTTGTGAATACTGAGCAGAAATATTCGTTCAGTATCCCTGCTTTTTCACTGTCCCCCTCTGCCCACCCACCATTCATTCTATTCAGCCTCACTATCCCTTCCTTTGTCTTTCTACGCTCGCTGATGTACCTATAAAAGGTGAGTGTATGAGCTAAGAAAACAGTGCAGAGAAAGTGAGGGCACTTAGTTGCTTTATAGTGTATGGTGGAATGCGGTTGTGTATGGAAATCCATACACCGCAAAAAGTTGTTCTGCTGCAGTAGTGAAGTCCTCACTAACGCAGAATGACTTTTCATTCTGCGTTAGTGAGGACATCATAATACAAGGGGCTACAGCAGACGTCCTGATTTGTCCCTTGTTGTGTGAGAGGGGCGCGCGAGTGTGCTGGGCAGCGGCAGTTGTGAATCGATGGCCTCGGCAGAACCAAGTGAAAATATGGAAACGTGAGTCTCTTTTTCTTTTTCGGGCACCATACACTATAAAGAATAGTGTGGTTACTCAAAGGCCACTCAAGAGCGATTTCACCTCGTAGATACATACCGATTTGAGACATCTCGAGCTTCACTCTCGAGGTCATCAGTCAGCATTGTATCCACTCGGTGGAAGAATAGCCTTGTAGTGTATGGGTAACCATACACTATCCTATATATTTTATACCTGTTGTTTGTGTTGTGCTACTTTTAGTTAAGTGCAGTGTATATGCACATTGGAACCCTGCTTTCAGTAAACCAGGAAGCAGGAAGAGAACACTGTAGTTTTCAGGGGTAACTCTGGGACCACAAGAGTTGCAAACTGCATATTCTTTAATATCTTGGGCAATATTCTCCTGCGGCTGGATCACGAATGAGTGACAGACATGCAGTGAGTTAAAACAAGCTCTTATTTGATCTTTTTATTCTCGCAATGTTTGTGAGTGCCTGTGACCTCCCTACATTACTTCCGGGTCACCACCTGCTATTTCACTCGGCCCTGCAGTGAGCAAGGTGAGCGTGGGCAGGGCATGTGCTCGGTGCGCACGGAGACGCACACAGAGACATGCGCATCGGCGCGTGTCGGCTGAGGCAGCTGTGATAACCAGGAAATAGCACTTGTAAGTAAAACTAGGCATAATGTTGGCTTGTAGTTCATGTGATATGTTTAAGCTAGGGGAAGAAATGGCAAATTATGTTTGTAGCAACTGCATTGAAACTAGGGAGCTAAAAAGTGAGATTGAGGCGCTCAAAAACAGACTGAAGGTTCAGTTGGAAATTACAACACTAGAGCACTTTATTGACTCCATGGCTGAGGGAACTAGCGAGGATATAAATCAGGATACTGTGAATGATGAGATACATCTGGTAATTCATAGTGAGAGGATAGAAAGCCCTGAGGAATGGTGCATGGTTCAAAAAAAAACCCACACAAAAGAGAGGTAGGAGAAATATTGGTGGTTCGTCAAATATTTTGACCCCAAATAGATTCCAGGCCTTAGCTCCATCGGAGGACACTGAAGTAACTCTACCGCCAAGCACTCAAGCATGCCCCGGGTCATCGAATATTGTTTGTACAAGCACTCAGTATATTGAACAGGATAGAAACCAGAAAATCCATGCACCTGAAAACAACACCCCTCGTGATATACTATTTATAGGTGATTCTACGTTATGTTACACTGATAATATATTGTGTAAACAACAAAATGGATACACAACAGTTAGTGTATTGCCAGGAGCTGGTATAGGTGAAATAAAACAGCTCCTACCTGGCCTATTGGAAAATACTACCTCTCCTGTTACAATTTTGCATGTGAGGTCAATGATGTGGGTAAAAGGGACATTCCTGACATACAGAGGGATTTTGAAGCTGTGGGTGCTGCACTAAGAAATGAAGGTTGTGATGTTTTGATTTCTGGGCTTCTACCTGTCTCCCGAGCAAATAATATAGTAAACAGGGAAATATTTAGATTAAATGGTTGGCTTAAGCGATGGTGTGTTAGGGAAGGGTATACTTTTATTGAACATTTGGCAAGAATTTCAGGATTTCCATCTGTACGCACATGATGGGCTGCATTTGAATAAAATGGGGAAACGATTACTGGCCCAGCAATTAAAAAACATTGTACACTGCCATTTAAACTTCACCAGCAGGGGGATGTGGGGGATACAAAACCAGGGGTATTGCGTACCGGTAAAGCTCCATTATTAGACTGGAACTTTTTGACAATCAATGCTAGGAGTCTTACAAATAAGTTTGATGAACTCCAAGTTACATTACACACACTGCACATCCATGTATGTGCCATTGTAGAAACCTGGTGGCAACAAGAGGATACTTGGGATAGACAAATCCCAGGTTATACACTTTATAATAAAGACAGGTCCCTATCAAGAGAGGGGAAGGGTGACTCTGTTTATTGCAGACTGTATCTCCTCAGAATGTATAGATATATCCAAATGGGCAGGTATAGAAGCCTTATGGATCAGGATTAGTCCACCTCGGGCAGCTAAAATCAATCTGGGAGTAATATACAGACCCCGTCCACTAGGACATCGGAGGACGAGCTTTTATTAGATTTTATCAACCAGTTGACATTAGCGGGGAACGTAATATTGGTACGTGACTTTAACCTCCCGGGTATTGACTGGGATATGCAAAAAGCAAGCACTACCATGGAGTCTAAATATTTGGAAGTCTTTAACCTAGCAGGGCTGGAGCAATATGTAACAAATAATACTAGAGATAACCACATTTTGGACCTAGTATTAAGCAACCATAGTAATAATATTATAAATTGCATTTTGAAATCCCCCACTAGGTTCCAGTGACCATTCCATGATCAGCTTTCAGTATACTGGTACTCTGGGGGAAAATATAGGCAGTACAGTAATACATAAGTATAATCTAGTAAACTTTCATCAAATGAGGCTAGACCTGGCTAAATGGAATTGGGAAGCAGATTTTGAAAATCAGTCAGTCTCTGGGATGTGGACAAAGCTAGAAAGTATTTTAAACCACTTGGTCCAGAGGCATGTACCAACCAAGAACAAGTACAACGGGGCTAAAAAAGATCTCCCACCACGGATGTCCCCCTCAGTAAAAAATTTATTAAAAATAAGAATTGTGCATACCACCAAGCAAGGCAAAGCCATAATGAAGCTGACTAGGAGATTTATAAAAAATGCCTAAAACTTGCTAAAAAGGATATTGTCTTGGCTAAAAGAAACTATGAGCATACATTAGCTACCAGAGTCCAGGATAATTATAAGGCCTTTTATTCATATATTCATAGTAAAATGGGAAAAAACAATACCGTTGGGCCCTTAAAAGCACCAGATGGGTCACTTGTAACAGAGAACTAGTGGAAGAATATAATAAATATTTTTCCTCAGTGTTCAACATGGAATCACAAAATAAATGGGACTCTGAGGAAACAACACAATTGGGACCCAGTTTTGAGGTAGATCCCACTGATGTGGGTAAAAGACTCAAAAATGTTAACCAGAATGAGGCACAGGGACCAGATAACAGGGTTCAGTATTAGGACCGGTCCTCTTCAATGTCTTTATAAGTGACATTGCAGAGGGACTGGAAGGAAAAGTATGTCTCTTTGCAGATGACACAAAGATCTGCAACAGAGTTGATACACAAGGTGGGGTGGAAAGGATGAGAAGGGACTTGGCAAGGTTAGAGGAATGGTCAAATGTATGGCAGCTTAGATTCAGTGCTAAGAAGTGCAAGGTAATGCACCTGGGAAACAAAACCAGGGAAGAGTACACAATGGGGTTGAGATACTAACAATAACAAAATGGAAAGGGACCTGAGGGTAGTCATCAGATGACCTAAAGGTGGGCAAGCAATGTGAGAGGGCAGCAAGGAGGGCTGGGGGGATACTGGGATGCATAGGAGAGGATCACCAGTAGAAAACAGAAAGTTATTATCCCTCTGTACAGACAGCTGGTGAGTCCCATCTGGAGTACTGCATGCAGTTCTGGAGACCCAATCTCCACAAAGACATAGACAGGATGGAAGCTGTCCAGAGGAGGGCAACTAAAATGGTGCAGGGTTTGCACCAGAAGACATATGAAGAGAGGCTTAAGGAGCTTAATATGTATAGCCTCGAGGAAAGGAGGGAGAGGGGGGACATGATAGAAACTTTCAAGTACCTCAAGGGAATCAACAAAGCCCAAGGGGTAGCATCTTTCAAAAAAAAAGTGTGCAAGAACAAGGGCACAATTTGAAGATAGAGGGGTGGCTCAGAGGTAAATTAAAGGTATTTTTCACAGAGAGGGTTGTGGATGCATGGAACGGCCTTCCGGAGGAGGTTGTGGAGTCAAAAACAGTGGTGGAATTCAAGCATGCATGGGACAGTCATAAGGCAGTTCTAGGGGGTTGGGGTATGAAGAAGTAGGCTGCTGGTTAACTAGGATCTGCAGCTTATCCATTAGGTAGGAAATGGGCAGACTGGGTGGGCCAAGCGGTCCTTATCTGCCGTCAAAGTCTATGTTTCTATATTTCTATGTAACATCCACCCAAGGGTAAATAAGGAAATGGCAGATTTACTCATTGGCCCAGTTTCTTGGCTGTTTCAAAAATCCTTGGAATCAGGCGAAGTTCCAGAGGTATGGAGACAAGCAGTGGTTGTCCCAATACACAAGAAGGGATCTAGACAGGAGGTCTCAAGCTATAGACCTATCAGCCTGACCTCGGTATTAGGGAAAATTTTGGAGAGTATAATCAAAGATTTTATCATAGAATTCCTAACAGCATCAGGCAAGAAGGATACAACACAACACGGGTTTACCAGTGGGAGGACATGTCTAACTAACCTTCTGGAATTTTATAATAAGGTTAACAAATCCATGGACACGGGTAACTCTGTAGACATTATTTTCCTGGATTTCGTAAAAGCGTTTGACAAAGTCACCCACGAGGAGTTGGTAAAGGCCTTAATGGACTCGGGTTTCCCTGTCTGGGTTTCTCAGTGGGTAGAGACATGGCCAAATGAAAGAAGCCAGAGGGTCTGTATAAAAGGGGAATACTCTAGCCACGTCAGAGTGACTAGTGGGATACCCCAGGGCTCTGTCTTGGGACCCTGTCTTTTTAAAATATATATATATATATCATCGATGCAGGTACAGTCAGGGGTCTGGCTCTCAAAATTTGCAGATGATACCCAAATTGGATGTCCAGTAAACAATGCGGAAGATCAGCTTATTCTACAAACTGCTCTAAATAACCTGGAGACATGGGCCTTACAAAAAAATCTATTTTTAATATCGATAAATGTACGGTCATGCATCTTGGTAATGATAACAAGCAATTCCAATATACCCTGGGGGGTACTGCACTGAAGGCTGTCAAAGATGGAAAAGATTTGGGGATATGTATTAATAGCGACCTCAGTTTCAGCATGCAGTGCAATAAAAAACAAGCATTTGTCAATGCCGAATGTTGATTGCGCTGGTGTGTTGAGTTCGCTCACTGCTCCTCTGTCACTCACTCAGTCTGTTTCTCCCGGTGCTGCAGGCTGCTGTTTTGTACTGGGCTCTTGCCTGCATTGGCACCTTGTTCTGCCCACTAAGAAATCCGCAGCTGTCCTAACAGAGCTGTGTTGAGGTGGCTCACTCCCCCTCTCTCACTCACTCATTCCATTTCTCCCAACGCTGCAGGCTGCCCTTTTATACTGGGCTCTTGCCTCTGTTGGTGGCTTTTTCTGCCCACAAAGAAATCTGCAGCAGTCCCAACACAGGTCTGTTGAGCCTGCTGAGTCACCCTCTCTCACTCACTCGTTCCGTTTCTGCTGGCGCTGCAGGCTGCCTTTTTGTACTGGGCTCCTGCCTGTGTTGGCACCTTTTTCTGTCCACAAAGAAATCCACAGCTGTCCCGACAGAGCTCCGTTGAGGGCGCTCATTCCCCCTGTGTCACTCACTCATTCTATTTCTCCTGGTGCTGCAGCCTGCCCTTTTGTACTGGGCTCCTGGCTCTGTTGGCGCCTTTTTCTGCCGACAAAGAAATTAGCAGCAGTCCCGACAATGCTTCATTGAGCTCGCTCAGTCCCCTTCTCTCACTTGCTCATTCCATTTCTGGTGGTGTTGCAGGCTGCCCTTTTCTATTGGGCTCCTGTCTGCGTTGCCGCCATTTGCAGCAGTTACAATACAGCTCCATTGAGCTCGCTCACTCCCCCTCTCTCACTGGCGCTTTCTGGTTTTCCTGCCACTGCAGGCTGTCATTTTGTACTGGGCCCCTGCATGCATTGCTGCCTTTTTCTGCTCACAAACAAATCTGCAGCAGTCCCAACAGAGCTCCGTTGAGCTCACTCAGTCCCCCTTCCTCACTCGCTCATTCTGTGTCTCCTCCTGCTGCTGCAGGCTGCCCTTTTGTACTGGGCTCCTGCTTGCATTGGTGGCTTGTTCTGGCCAGAAAGAAATCTGAAGCAGTCCTGACAAAGCTCCATTGAGCTCGCTCACTCCCCCTGTCTCACTCACTCATTCCGTTTCTGCCAGCGCTGCAAGCTAGCCTTTTGTACTGGGCTCCTGCCTGTGTTGCCGCATTTTCTGCCCACAAAGAAATCTGCAGCAATCACAATAGAGCTCTGTTGAGCTCGCTCACTACTGCTCTGTCACTCACTCATTCTGTTTCTCTTGGCGCTGCAGGCTGTGCTTGTGTACAGGGCTGCTGGCTGCATTGGCACCTTTGTCTGTCCACAAATAAATCTGCAGCTGTACCGACAAAGCTCCATTGAGGTTGCTCAGTCTCCCTCTGTCACGCGCTCATTCTGTTTGTCGTGGCGCTGCAAGCGGCCCTTTTGTACGGGGCTCCTGCCTGCATTGGCGCCTTTTTCTGCCAACAAAGAAATTCGCAGCAGTCCTGATAGAGCTCCGCTGAGCTCACTCAGTCCTCCTGTCTCACTCACTCATCCTAGTTCTCCCACCGCTGCAGGCTGGCCTTTTCTACTGGGGCCCCTGCCTGCATTGATGCCTTTTTCTGGCCAAAAAGAAATCCGCAGCAGTCCTGACAGCGCTCAGGTGAGTTCGCTCTCTCCCCCTCCCTCACTCACTCTCTCGTTCCGTTTCTCCCAGTGCTGCAGGCTGCCCTTTTGTACTGGCCTCTTGTGTTGGGGTCTTTTTCTGCCCACAAACAAATCCGGAGCAGTCCCAACAGAGCTCAGTTGAGCTCGGTCACTCCCCCCTCTCACTCGTTCCATCTTAATCTATCCCAAACACTGATGTCCCACAGTGACCGTGCTATTCTCCGTCAGGAGTGCAAAAACATATTTTAGCCAGGATGTGAAAAATGACAGCTGTACTGTTCATAAGGAGGTGTGAAAGAATGCCACTGTTGAAAATGTGGCATGAAAATATTACAAATTTGCGAAGTTACAAGGATGCGTGGAAACAGTTGAACGCACGCTTGTAACACAGTCATGTTATGGAGTTTTGACTCCAAATTTCCAACATAGTGATTTTAGGACCTCTGCTCATGAACAGTGCCACTGTCATTTTCTTAATCTGTCCTGAACACTGATTTCCCACAGCAACCGCGTTATTCTGTGCCGCCAACTGTGAAACCACATTTCACTCAGGATGTGAAAAATGACAGCTGTACTGCTCATAAGGAGATGTGAAAAATTGCCATTGTTGAAAATGTGGCATGACAATATTACATATCTGCAAAGTTACAATGGTGTGTGGAAAGTGTGCAACGCACACTTGTAACACAGTCATTTGATGGGCTGTCATCACCAAATTTTCAACATAGGCATTTTAGGATCTCTGCTCATGAACAGTATCACTGTCATTTTATTACTCTGTCCCGAACAGTGATTTCCCACAGCGACCGCTCTATTCTGCGCCAGAACTGTGAAAACACATTTCGGCTAGGATGGCAAAAATGACAGCTGCACTGTTCATAAGTAAGTGTGGCAAAATGGCAATGTTGAAAATCTGGAGTGAAAATATTATACATTCGTGAAGTTACGAGTGTGCGTGCAAACTGCGTAACGCACGCTCGTAACACAGTCATTTTATGGAGCATCATTACCAAATTTTCAACATAGCCATTTCAGGACCTCTACTCATGAACAGTGTCACTGTCATTTTCTTAATCTGTCCCGAACACTGATTTCCAACAGCGACCGCGCTATTCTGTGCCAGAAGTGCGGAAACACATTTCTGCCAGGATGTGAACAATGACAGCTGTACTGTTCACAAGGAGGTGTGACAAAATGGCAATGTTGAAAATCTGGAGTTGAAATATTGCAAATTCACAAAGTTATAAGCGTGCGTAGCAACTGTGCAGTGCACGTTCGTAAAACAGTCATTTTTTGGATTTTTCCCACCAAATTTGCAACATAGGCTTTTTGAGAGCCCACCTCATGAACACTGGCACTGTCGTTTCATTAATTGGCCCCCAAAGGTGATTCTGTGCGGTGACCGCGAAATCACCTTTCGGGGCCCATTAATGCAATGACAGTTGAAGTATTCATGAGGAGGGTCCAAAAACCCCATGTTGAAAATTTGGTGAAAAATTCCAAAAATGCCTGAGATATGCAACAAGTTGAAAACCCCTATTTACTCCATTATACAGCTTACGGCATTTCCTCAGTTCGCGGTCGGCTTTGAAGAGTGCAGACGTAGTCTCTGTCCACGAAGATGCCGTGCCGGCCTCCGGAGGTAAGTATGGGGTGAGGGGGTGCAGGAGGCAGGGTGCGCAGTGGGTGGGCGCAGGTTGCGGGAGGGGGTCTGGGAGACTGCGAGGGACCGTTTTTCTTTACAGGTAAAAAAAAGACAACACGGGACGGTTTTTACCTTCATAGGGACATTTGGCACGCTAGTGGGCTCCCAGCGTGCCACTGGAGTCTCGCTTTGGGGCTGTAGTCGACGGGGATTGGCACCCCTGTCAGCAAACAACAAAAGGGGGATTCCTTTCTGCTGATGGGGATTGGGCACCCCATCAGCAAATAACAAAGGGGGGGTCCTTTCTGCTGACGGGGATTGGGCACCTCATCGGCCAATAACAAAGTGGGGAGGAATCCTTTCTGCCGACGGGGATTGGGCACCCCATTGGCAAATAACAAAGGGAGGATAATTCCTTTTTGTCGACGGGGATTGGGCACTCTGTCGGCAGTCACTGAAATGGGGGGGGCACATTATGCCGACGGGGAGTGGGCTCCCCTATCAGCAGATAAACATTGTGGGGGCGGTTATATTGTTTGTGAACAGGGCGGTAACCCTCCGCCATGTTCATAAACAATATCAGGCTTGCTAGATCCGCCCTGCAATGACGGGTCGCTCCCTCATTGCAGCGGATGGCTTACGCTGCAATGACGAGGCAGCACCTGATTGCAGCCTCTGATTTGTCACAAGTTGGTGTGAACATTCCAAATTTGTGTCACCAGCAGCCTGCAATGGCATTGGGGGAAGCGGGACAAGCCTTTGCATGCTGTGGGGGCACTGGCCACACAGTGCCATACCTCCACAGCCTGCTTCTCAGCAAGCTGTGCCAATATGTTTCTTGCGCTGAGCGCAATCAGCATAAAAAAGACAAGTAGCATAATGCACTGCATTCAGAATCATATTAAATGTAGGGATAGAGCGGTTATAATCCCCTTGTACACAGCATTGGTGCACCCCCATGTGGAGTACTATGTGCAGTTTTGGGCTCCATACAAAAATGGGGATATTGGATCCTTGGAGAGAATCCAGAGGAGGGCTACCAAAAGGATTAAGGGTACTGAAGGACAAAGCTATGTGCAAAGGTTGCAATATTTGGACATGTATTCCTTGGAATATCGTAGACTGAGAGGGGATATGTGCCTGATATATAGGGCCCTGACTGATATACATCTGTGGGATCTCTTGGATCTGGTGCTAAGAGACCAATCATATAATGCCAGAGCACATAGCTTCCAGCTGGTTAAAGGTAGATTTAGAACCAACAAAAGGAAATACTGGTTCAATATTAGAATGACTGAGATCTGGAACATCCTGCCTTGCGAGGCTGTGGATAATAAGGCAATGTTAGAATTTAAGACAAAGCTTAATAAATATCTTATAAGCAGGGACATTCAAGGATATTCATAAAATGTAAATGGCGAGCCAATGGACTAACGTCTTTAAATGCTCAGTAATATCTATGTAATCTATGTAATCTATGACATCTACGATCCTCTCCAGTCTGGATTTCAGAAAAGGCATAATACCGAGACAGCCCTTGTTTGGGTCCTCAATGATCTCCTGATAGCGAGAGATCGAAAGATCCATTCCATCTTGGTTCTTCTGGATCTCTCTGAGGCATTTGACACCATGGACCATGGTGTGTTGGTGGAGCATCTGTGGTTAATCTGTGGACTGTCTGGTACAATACTCAGTTGGTTCCATTCTTTCCTCACTGGCAGGTTTCAGAGAGTTGTCTCTGGGAGTTACTCCTCAGACAAGTTCTCCCTGCCATGTGTGGTCCCGCAGGGCTCTGTGCTATCTCACATGTTGCTTGTGGTGTATATGCTGCTGTTAGGAGACGTAAAGTGGTATGGGCTGAGTTTTTATTGCTATGCAGATGATACTCAATTCTACCTGTCCGATCAGGTGGGAGCTATCTTGAGTTTTAACAATTGCCTTTCTGAGATTGAAGACTGGATGAGTGCCAACTGTCTGAAGCTGAACCCGAATAAGATGAGATTTTGGTTGTGGATCCAGGTCGTCGGGTAGAGGGGTCCTCGGTAGGGTGAGCATCTGAGCATTGGCTTAGTGGCTGCCAGCTGATGATCTCCAAATGGATGTGAGATCTGAGTGTGGTCCTTGACGATGGACTGACACTTAAATTTCAGGTGTCATCCATTGTCAAGACTGACTTTTACCATCTAAGAACATTGCTCAGATCAAGCACCTAGTTCTGCCCGACAACCTTCCAGCTTTGGTCCACGCCTTCGAGACCTCTTGCCTTGATTACTGTAATTCCCTTTACCTAGGGCTACCAGGGGTTGATTTCCACTGCTTGCAGCTGGTGCAGAATACGGTAGCTAAGCTATTGACTGGGCTATCGTGAAGTTGCCATGTCATGCCGGTGCTGCACGATCTGCACTGGCTGCCCATTCAGTGGCGGATCACCTTCAAAGTCAGCTTGTTGACCTATAAGGCCCTACATGGACAGGGTCTGAGTTATCTGCAAGATCTTCTTCACCCCTCCTGCTCTGCCTGGCCACTTTGCTCCACCAATGAGGGATTGCTAGAGATTCCCAGGGTTTGCTTAAAGTCATCTGGGGCCTGAGCATTTGAATTTGTGGCCCCTTCCCTGTGGAATTCTCTACCTCCTTGGATAAGACAGTGCCTGATGGTGGAGAGTTTTAAATCTGCATTAAAAACTTACTTGTTTAATCTTGCTTTTCCTGATGCTATATAAGCGTGTTATAAATGTTTTATGGAGTTTTTAGCTGGGATCTTACTGTTTATTGTACTAGCGCCATGATTCTTTGGGGAATAACGCTATTTTATAAATAAAGTCAAACAATTGAAATAATCAAACAATGGCAGGAGTAAGAAGAGCAAAAGTAGAGGCTGAAAAAAGGCTGTTAGAAAAACTGAAAACAAAAAGTTGGTAGAGAGAGCAGCAGGCACAAAAAATTAAAATGCATTAAAATGTCACCCTGTTCTTACAAGAACAAGTACAGAGTTAAGGTTAATTATACACTGGACAGGAAAAATCTGGGAAGTTGATTCGTCAGCACCATTCCAGACCCATACTTTTATTCCCTCATAATGGAACAGCTAAAAACAAGACCCCTGACCAGAAAACAATATCCAGGAGCCTTCTCAACACCCTTATTCTAATCAGTTAAAAGTTAGGGCAGTTACCTGATTAATGACTCCAGCACTGGACTATTTTATGCACTAATGTACTTCCACAGTTTTAAAACAGTAAAAAAATTAATTGTGAGACCTGTTTTTGTGCCTTTTGTTTTACTTTACTGTATGGGTCAGTGCATATTCGCAATAACACACTCCAGAATGTGCTTTATTGTAGGATATCGGCACTTCTCGGGTGCATAAGTCACTCTGCTTCACCTCATGCCTCACAATGCACCCGAGGCGTGCCGATATCCTAAGATAAAGCACACCCTGTCGTGTGTTATTGCTTAATTATAAAATGGGTTGGGAGCATCCTGTGCAGTGATTGGTGGAATCTGATCACATGACCATGCATTATTCAAGGTATCCTGTGAAAGGGGCTAACCGCAAGTGGGCACCTACCAAACGGTGACCCACTTGCGGCTTCTGCCCCAATGGTGAGGGGGTAGGGAAGGTGACCGGATGGGGGGGGTTTATGACATGCAATGCGGTATCGCTGTATGGGAGGCGGCGGGGTGGGAGCCAGCGCCACGAGCAACGGGGGGAGGGTTTGTGAGGAGTGGTGCTGTGGGTGCCGCCAAGCTGGTGTTGTGGCATGGTGAGTTGGGTGCTGGCCTGGGGTGGTGAGGATGTAGGGTTTGGACCAGGCACGTATTTTCTGTTGTGCCTGGCCCAAGACAGATTTTTTTAAATTTTTTTACAGACTGCCCCACCCCATACACCCCGGGTTGAGAATCTTAAGTAAGGGGGGTGTGGGCAAAAATCCTTGTTTTTGCACTGCTGCTACTGGCGCTGAAGTTGCACATCACCGAAATTGAATTTCGGCTATGTGCACTCCCCATAAGGACGATCGCTGTTCGGTAGTCACCCTTATGACATGGAACCATTATTCAAACATAACAGCACAGGTCACAGATGTTTAACTTTCTGAACCTCATTATATGGTTCTAAAACTAAAAATCAGGGAGCCATTTTTTCATTACAATAAGGCACTCCAGGGCGTGCCTAACTGTGGGATGACAGCCGTTCTTGGCTGCATAAGGCAATTAGTTTCATCTTGTGCCTCACTTCACCAGGTGTGCCATTATCACACAGTAATGCACACTCTGTCATACCTTTATTACTTCAGTGCAAGAATGGGAGGGGGGAGAAGTGAGTCCTAAGAAGCAGCTTGAGACAAAGGAGGGAGGAGGTGAGTCTGATAAAGGGAAGTCAATTCAGAATGTGGGGAGGCTAACTGGGAAAGCTGCCTGCCCTGCAGCAATTTTGCTGTAGGAATGAAGAAAGAGCATAACAGAAGAGGGGAGGGAGGGAAAGAGAGAGAGAGAGAGGGTGGTATCACTGCTTACCTCTGACTGCCAGTGTACAGGGGTCTAAAGAATATAGTTTAAGGAGATCTCCAGCACCCAAGGAGACATGCCGACCGAAGAAGGTTATGGAGACAGAAAGCAGAAAAGCATGACCTGTATTAAGGGTCACTTGAACTGGATCAACACAGAAAGGCTGTTGTTACAGGGCTACTTTTAAAGGAAAACAAAGGATGCTTCCCAAATAGAAGCAGTTGCTGCAGAAATGCCCAATTAGGGCTTTTAGTGTGAAAGTAATTTTTTTCTTTAACACAGTTCCAAAATAAAAAGAGCTCCCTGGCACGGTGGTACACAGTTCAAACGAGAAACTCATCTGTTTGCAAGTAGAAGTATTAAACAATTCAGCGAAGATTCAAAATTCATGCTCAAAAACAATAAATAGCAGGCACAAAAAATAGGTTAAAAGTTCGTCCAGAAGTCCAGCAGAAATAGCTGCAGATGCCAAATCAGCGTTCTGTACCATTAGTACCAATTAACGTTTTGCACTCCACGCATCCTCAGAGTGGTTGTTTAATAAAGCAGCCATTACGCATATGACTCTGTGGATGTGTCCAGAGTCATCTTTGAACCCACAAAGTGGAGAACTAAAGGAGTTTTGTTTTTCTACATTGAAGGAAGGTGAGTGCTGTTCTTCTACTTGCAAACAGACACATTTTTTCTTTTGGAATAGGCTATTTAATCCCAAACGTCCAGCACCGACTATCATGTTGGCTGAGCTGCCCATGGCCATCTCACACACACCGGCTAGCTTCTGCCATATGGGGTGTACTAATGAGGGCTACCAACTCTCATTAGTTGGTAGCCCTCATTAGCATACTCCACAGGGCAGAGGCTGCCTGGTTTGCGAGAGATGGTGGTTTGGCTGAGTTCATGGTTGGCGCTGGACTTTGTGATTATGTAACCTATTACAATGGCAAATAAAAACATTACCTTCATGTTAAATGCCCTAATTGGGCATTTCTGCAGCAACTGCTGCCATTTGTGTGTATACTTTGTTTTCTTTTAAAAGCTAATATTTACTATTGCAGCATACAACCTCTTTAATAAAGATTAATGTAATTTTTTTATACAGTTAAAGAATAACTTTATTCCTAAACTCCCAGGAAATAAACCAAACTCCTTTGCAGTATATGGGCCAGATATTCAAAAGGGTTGCGCCATGCTCAACAGGGTTGCACATGCTCAAGTCCTACATTGCGCCATTCTGCGATATTCAGCAGGAGGCAGTTGCACCACTGAAAACAGGCTGAGCAACAGCGCAATGCAAATGAATGCATGCTCAACAGGAGGGGGAGGAACCATGCATAAACTGCACAGCCCGATATTCAGCCGGGCTGTGCAGAGTTGTGCAGGCGCAACCCCCAACCTGAGCCTGCAGGACCTTGAGCCAAAAAAGGCTTAAGTAGAGGGCCACCCACAGGTGAGCTGCTGTATTGCAGGGCGCAACACAGCAGCTGCCACCTGTGGCTGGCCCCCAACTCAGTCCCTGTGCCCCCCCAGCCCGATCGCGGGCATAGTGTACTCCTCCCCACCAGCCCGATCGCTGGCATTAATGTGGCTCCCGAACATCTCCCTGGTGGTCTAGTGGACCATAATGCCCGATCGCTGGCAGAATGTAAAATGAACCCCGAACATCTCCCTGGTGGTCCAGTGGACCGTAATGCCCGATCGTGGGCAGAATGTAAATTGACACCCTCGCCCAAACATCTCCCTGGTGGCTAGTGTCTCCCCACCCCACCCACCCACGAAGCCCCACCACCCCGGCCCCCGCAGCCGGGCGGCGAGCATCCCACCACCTGCCAATTGCTGCTCGCCGAGCCGTTGCCGGGAGCACGCTTGTTGCGAGAGCAAGAGCTACCGGCGCAGCCCATATCACGTACGACAGTCCAGACTATTCGCAAATCTCGACTGTCAGTACGGCAGGCTGCACGCCCATTGGTTCTGCCTGCACCATCGGCGCAGCTCCTACCGGCAGTCAGTCGGTGGCGGCGGGCGGCAGGCGGTGGATGCTGCCGCCCGCCGCCGCCGGGGAGCGGGTGGTGGGGTGGTGGGTGGGGGGACACTCAGCCACCAGGGAGATGTTTGGGCGGGGGTCAATTTACATTCTGCCCGCGATCGGGCATTACGGTCCACTGGACCACCAGGGAGATGTTCGTGGGGGGCACTTTACTTACTGCCCGCGATCGGGCACTAGGAACATGTTCGGGGTCTATTTTACATTCTGCCCGCGATCGGGCATTTCGTCCACTGACCACCAGGGAGATGTACAGATGAGGTGGGGAACCACATTGCTGCCGCGATCGGAGTTGCAGGAGGCGCTGTCCTGACGGCTGCTGCCTGGCAGGCGTGCCAGGCGCAGTCCTCGGGGATCGGCGCACCTACATGTTAATGGCATGCAAATGGGGCCATAATCAGATGCAAATGGCCCCTGCGCCTTGCATGAATTATGGCCCCATTTGCATGTCACCTTTTGAATATCGTGATTTTGCGCATGGCGCAATGGTACTTGGGCACCGCAAGTTGAATGCTCCACTCTGACAACTTGCGGTGGCGCAAGTTTCACTGCACCATGCACAGTGGCTGTGGCTGGGGGGTGATATTCAAAGGAGTTGCTCAATAGCGCAACTCCTTTGAATATCGCCTGGGCCACACCCCTGCGCAACTATTTTGCGCAGCGCAAGGGCTTGCGCCTCAGAATGGCGCATCAGGTTTCTCATTGAGGTCTTCTATCGATTTAACAAGTTGTCTCAAAGAGGAAAGAATGGAGGATAATGAGGCCTCCTCAGTCTGTGTCTCTGGAAAGTCTCTGGCTCCACTACGCTGTTCAGGCCTCTCCTCCCAATTCTGCTTTTTGAGAGTGAAAAAATTGCCAGTACACACGGTAGCCCCTTTCGTTTTACCCATCTTGACGATCAACTTGATGACAACTAAGTTCTGAAGCAGATAAGAGACTTCAATAGTGGGATTAATTAGGATTAAAATAGTTATTTTAAAGTTTCCCTGGGAGCTCAAGTAATATGCTTCCTCTTCTTGGCTGCTCAGCAGCCCCCCCCCACCTTTTCTGGTGGTTGCACACGTGGACAGTAAAGATCTCATGGCACTTCTTGAGAAGAGTTGGGGAATTTTTTCTCAGTGTCCTGGCCAAATTTTCCCCATTCTCTGAAACTATCACAGCAGCTTAATTTAATTTCAGTTGATTTTTCAGTTCCTTCTTTCTCTCTTTCTTTCTCTCTCTCTTTCTCTTTCTCTCTTTCTTTCTCCTTTTATTGACTAGGTGAGCACACTAGACACAGTTGTGCCTATTTTCAGGTGCGACCTAAGCGGTTACAAGGCAAGCAATACAACAGTGACAAGCTAAGATATACAGAGAATAATACATATGTAGGGGGTGATACGCAGTTGTTTACACACTCAAGGTGTGTATTATCACACACCTTGACTGTGTGAAAAAAAACTGCAGATCACCCCCCCCACGTATGTTTTATTTTTATAATAACTGGTGCAAACTGGTGGAAAAGAATGTCAAACAAGACTAGTGTGACAGTCATATTTAATTCCACCTGCTGATTTTTAAAATGCTTGTTAAATTACAGGACAGACTTAAATAGAGCGGAGAGAACATCCTTATATTTAAACCAAGTAACACAAATACATCTTCAGTAATGCAAACACAGTAAACTTTGGTATCTTACAGGTCATGGGTTCAGTTTGGGTAAAGTGGATCGTTCAAGTAAACATCAATCGCAGCAATGAAGTTAAAAAAAAAAAGACTAAAAGTGATTTAGTTAGTAGGTGAAATAATTAAACAAGTTTGCCAAAGTCCTTCAGCTTCAGTGTCTGTCTGCAGCATTGTTTGATTCATCATCTCGATGGGACATGGTCATTCCAGTTGCCGTGACACTGAGGTGAAAGTTCAGGCAGCCTGTAGAAACAGTAAGGGGTATTGTGGGGAAACTACGATTTTTACTTGAAGATTTTTAGAAGGTAAATCGTGCATTTTCAGATTAAAACACAACTTTGCACGGTACTAAAACAAGACAGAGGAGTATCAAGCTGGCCCAGTGGCGCTGAGGGTTGAGGTGCTGGACGCCACACCTCACACCATGCCTGTGACCCGGGTTCAGGAACAGACTTGGGTCATCAGGGGTTGGCAGGGGAAGGAAGGGAAGGGAAGGGATCAAGTGTCCAGAGGACTGCTCTCCCTTCCCGGGGAGGGTTCTGAGGTCTGTGCCACTCCTGGGCAGCCCCTGATGATAGTCGGGGGCAGTGCAATGGAACATGAGGCGTGAGTGAATGCAGGGGTGGAGCTGCGGTGGACATCGGCACGTATGTGCCATGGACATCATTGCATGTCCAAGCTCCGGGGGAAACACCAATAGAACATCTCCCTGGATTGGGAGGTGACGAGGGTGGACTGCGCCCACATCCCAGCGCTTGGGTCACCCAATGGCTGGGTTGTGCCCTCACCAGACAGTCCTCTAATCTCAGGATGGCCACCAGGTAGGAGAAGCAGGCCCGGGGGGTGGGAGGCCGGGGGACTGGAATGTCTGGTTGGGGGATGCCGGAGGGGAGGAGGCTTCAGGCAGGGGAGTAGAGGCCTCAATCCAAGTGATCACCTCTGGAGAGATGCCCAGTACTAGGGGAGCATAAAGAGAATAAAAAAAAAAGACAGAAGAGTATCTGTTCTGCCACATACCTTTTAGTCAGAGTCTGAATCAGACAGCACACATGGATGCTTTCTCGGTGGTACCACTGATTGATTGTAGATATTTGTTGATATTCCCTGGTGGAACACAATTTTTTTCCAAACTAAGTTTGTAGGCTTTGTGCATCCTCGTGAGTGGAGAGGCTGGAAGTTGATGGGAATACTTGCAGATCATTTCTTGATGTTCTAGGACTAGCAATGTTAAGTACAGGGACAACAGCTGAGGTACTTTCTTGCGGTTGGTTGAAGACATTTGAAATGTGTCTCTGCTTTTTCTCACTTAAAACAGAGTAATTATTTATGCTCTGTAGATTCTTGTGTCCCGAAATCTGCTGGACTTCAGTGGGTGGGATGTCAGCCTCTATTAGTCTTTGGATGCTAGTTTTGCATATACTGTGGTTCGTTAGTGCTTTTCATCAGGGAGACCAGCTGAAAGTTTCATTTTATGCATCATTTGCAATAATTTGTTCATCCCTATATGCATACTTCTGTACCACACTGAAAGACCCATTTTTATGTTGCTTGCACGCATGTGCAAGAAACATAGTGCCATCATTGGAGATTTCGGAGGTATGTCACCTCCTCCTCCAATTCAGTCAGTGAGCTGGCAGGAGCGGCCCCTGTAAGCCATGCATTTGGAGCTGTCTATGACACGCTCTCAAAATGCAGTAACTCTGATTGAAAGGGAGCTATGTTGCAGTAAGCAGCGATAAAACATAGCTCTCCCCCACACGCAGGCGGCGCGCCCGCATGTACTGTGTAGCTGACGGGATGCCCAATCCCGCCGGTTGAGCCGCCTCTCCCCCAGTTGTAGGTGCCACCTGGGAGCCCAGCCCCAGCATGGCAATCAGTCCTTGGTCGACGGGGTGCCCAATCTCCGTCAGCTGAGCGCCCCCAGCGTCCTTGTGCCACGCTGAGGCCCACCCAGCGTGGCAAGCGAATCCCACAACGTCTTTTTTTTTACCTGAAAAGCGAAAATGGTCCATGGCGCGTCTCCGACACCCTCCACAACCCGCACCCACCCTGCGCTCCCAGCCTCCCCCACTCTCCCTCACCCATACTTACCTCCGGACTCCGGTAGCGATCTTGGTGGACGGGAACACGTCTGCACTCTTCAAAGCCGACCAACTGAGGAAATGCCGGTAAGCTGTATAATGGGCTAGATAGGGGTTTCAACTTTGTTGCATATCTCAGGCATTTTTGGGAATTTTTGCACCAAATTTTCAACATGGGGTTTTTGGGACCCCTTCTCATGAATGATGTCACTGTCATGGCGTTATTCAGGCCCGAAGGGTGATTTCGCACAGTGACTGGCGCGTGACTGCAAAATCACCCTTTGGACCTGAATACCACCATGACAGTGACATCACTCATGAGAAGGGGTCCCAAAAACCCCATATTGAAAATTTGGTGCCAAAATTCCAAAAAATGACTGTTTTACGAGCGTGCGTTGCGCACTTCCTACGCAGGCTCGTAAGTTTACGAAATTTCAATATTTTCACTCCAGATTTTCAACATTGACATTTTACCACACCTTCTTATGAGCAGTACAGCTGTCATTTTTCACATCTTACCCAAAATGTGTTTCCGCCTATGTAGCGCAGCATGGCGCAGTCGGTGTGCAAACTCAATGTATGGGACACATTAACAAAATCACAGTGACACTGTTCATGAGCAGAGGTCTTAAAATGACTATGTTGAAAATTTGGTGAAAAAATTCCTAAAAATGACTATTTTACGAGCGTGCATTGCGCAGTTCCTACGCAGGCTCGTAAGTTCGCAAATTTTCAATATTTTCACTCCAGATTTTCAACATTGCCATTTTACCACACCTCCTTATGAGCAGTACAGCTGTCATTTTTCACATCCTGCCCAAAACATGTTTCAGCCCATGTAGCACACAATGGCACAGTCGGTGTGCAACCTCAATGTATGGGACAAATTAACAAAATCACAGTGACACTGTTCATGAGCAGAGGTCTTAAAATGGCTATATGTTTAAAATTTGGTGAAAATTCCTAAAAATGACTGTTTTATGAGCGCGTATGCTATGCAGTTCCTAATACATCAGAAGTTCAAGTTCGCAAATTTTCAATATTTGCACTCCAATGACTTCCAAATACCTAAACAGCACATAGAAGCAAGCAACATTCAGCATTGACAAATGCTTGTTTATTTACATTTGGTACTAAATAAAATGGGGCATCATTTCTTGCATGCTAGCATCAGTTTGCTTCGTATTTCCGGTAAGCAAGCAGTGGGTTTTTATCATGGTTGCTCTGATTTTCATAGAGACGGGGATTGACTAGTCTGACATCACTGGGGTTTTCACCGGTGCGTGTCTTTGTTTGTCTTTCTCTGTATTCGAGGTACCTGTTGCCTTCACTGTCTCTGCCATCGGTAATATCACCCCATGCTAAATCATATTGTTCTTTGGTGCGCAAAACACAATGCATACCAACACGGAAAAAGAGAAAATTAAGCAGTGACACTGGGTTGCTTAAGGAAATTGTTCCACTTGAATATAATAGATGTATGTCCTCCTCAGAGAGTGGTTGGGCTTTTAGGGGCCTATTCATTTTGCCAAGTTTCTTTAGGTACTTTGCCTTAGCTTTGAGGGTTTTTTTTTTGTTTCAGGGAAGTCAATTTCTATGCCTTGGAATATTGATGCATTGCATTGCTGGGGTTGTAAATAACGATCATTGCTGGCTACTATTCCCCTTATGCTTCTGGCTTCGTACTCAGACCCGTCTGATTATTTTACACAGAAAATAAAATCAGCCAGAATTACATCTAATTCTGAAGGTGGGATGCTGTAGACATCTCGGCTGTCTTCTCTGTGAGCAAGGTAACTTTTTAATGTACAGAGATCATTTACTGTTTTTTTAGCAGTATTCTGGTTCTCTTGCTCTACTATGAATTTCTCCCTGTCACTGCTGCAGGTGGCCATGAAACGGTTCTTCACTGTGTTACCTTTTCTTTTCTTTTTTTTTTTTTTTACTATGAATGTAAACTTTTGAAATTAGTGAATGCTTTGTAACTCAGCACTGTACATTTCTTTTCAACTGAGGGTTATGCTGTCAGTGAGGATTTACAGTTGGAGAACTGTCTCATGCTGCCTCTGACTGTTTTATTGGGCTGGCCTACTAGAGACAACCCAGTGCAAGATTGTGAGAGCTGTATCAACCTATGGGTTGATACATTGTCATATCAACCTACAGGTTGATATGACTTTTTACAGTACTTGAAATGGGTTGAAAACGGGGGTCACCAGTTATTATAATACAATAAATTGCATTACAGTAAGGACCATCTACCAGGAGTGGATTGGGGTACCCCAACCACCTTGAGCGCCAGGGAGCAAATGCTCCTACATGCTTTCCAGGACTGCTTCCTGGCACAGATGGTCACTGAGCCAACTAGGTTGGGGGATACACTGGATCTAATTCTGGCCAACAGGGAGACTGTAAGGGAAGTGGGGGTGGAGGACCCGCTGGCTGGGAGTGAGCACCACTCGGTGTGGTTCACACTTAATATAAGCAGAGAAGCAACGGGTACAGGGACCAGGGTTGGTGGAGTTCAGACAGGCTGGCTTTGGTAGGATGGGTGAAATCTTAAGGGGGCATCTGGAAGGAATACATTCATGCTGGGATGTGAATCAGAAATGGAAAAAAATCAAACTGGGGTTATTGGAGGCTACTGAGACATGTACCAGATAACAGAGCAGAAAGGGAAGGGCTAAAAAAACAAGCTAGTTAAGTAGAAGGATCTTAGTAATGGTGAGGGCTAAAAAATCAGTGTTCAAGAAATACAAGAAATCCGAGAACGGGGAAGATAGGGAGGAGTATGTGAAGAGGTCCAAGAAAGTTACCAGGGGAGTCAGAGCAGCTAAGGCCTCCAGGGAATTGAGGCTGGTACAGGGCATCAAGGATGGTGACAAGGACTTCTTCAGATACATATGGGAGAGAAAGAGCTGCAAGGACCAGATAGTGAGGATCAGGAAGGGTGGAGGGGGGGAGTTAGACAGAGAAAGAAGTGGATCAGGCAGAAGCACTGAATGAGTACTTCTCTTCTGTATTCATGAGGAAGAAATGAGGGCAGCTACCGCATGGGGTTGGCAAGGTGGTTGAGGGGAGGAGAGGTGATTATGGATGGGGTGATCACTAAGGGTAGGGAACTGGAGTGGTTAAAGGCTCTGAGGGTGGATGAGGCACTAGGAGCAGATGGTGTACACCCCATTGTGCTGAAGGAAATGGTTGAGATCCTGGCTGGACTGCTGGCAGAACTATTCAATACCTCCCTGGACACAGGGTGCATAACACTTGACTGGAGGATGTCCCACATGGTACCCATCCATAAAAGTGGACCAAAGGATGAGCTAGGTAATTACAGGTTGGTAAACTTACCTCCACCATGTGGAAGCTGATGGAGGCAATACTTAAGGAAAGGCTGGTGATCTTTATGGAAGATAAGAGGCTCCAGGACAGTCACGAGCATGGGTTTGTCTCTGGAAAATCTGGCCAGACAACCCTAGTTGAGCCTTACGACTGGGTCATGAGGGAATTGGACAAGGATCATGCAGTGGATGTCATATACTTGAACTTCAGTAAGGCCTTTGATTCGGCGCTGCATGGGAGGTTGGTAGGGAAGTTGAAATACGTGGGGGTGGGGACTAAGATGATTCAATGGAATGATACTTGGCTGCAGGGAAGACAACAGAGGGTAGTCGGGGGGGAATCTCATCTCCAAGGGCTGTGACTAGCAGGGTGCCACAGGGATTGGTACTGGGGCCAGTGCTGTTTGGAATATTCATACTGGACATCTCGTATGGTGTCAGGAATAAGATCAGTCTATTCACTGATGATAGCAAATTGGAGGCAGTGGTGGATGATATAGCAGGTTGGTAGGGGCTGCAGGATGACCTGACCAAACTGGTGGAGTGGTCAGAAGCGTGACAGTTGGGTTTCAATGCAAAAAAGTGCAAAGTCCTGCACTTTGGAGCAAAGAACCCATGGAGGGGTTACCAGCTGGAAGGGTTGTAGCTAGGTTCCACAGAGGAGGAGAAGGATCTGGGGGTGGTTGTAATGGGAAAGATTAACAATACAGAGCATTGTAGGAGGGCGACAGTGAAAGCCAACAGGATGCTGGATTGTATCGCGAGAGGGATCTCATCCAGGATCAGGGAGGTGATCCTACCTCTCTAAAGAGCACTGGTCAGGCCGCACCTGGAGTACCGTGTGCAATTCTGGTGGCCATATCTGAAGAAGGATGTGACATTACTGGAAGGAGTACAACGCAGGGCAACAAGGATGATCCAGGGATTGGAGGACAGTCCATACGAGGAGAGGCTGAGAGAGTTGAACATGTACTCCTTGGAGGAGAGAAGGGACTGGTGGGATATGACCGAGACCTTTAAATATGTAAAGGGGATAAACAAGGCTGGCACTGAAGGGATACTCAGGCTGAGGAGGGGGAGGGACATGAGAGGGCAAGGCCTTAGATTGGAGGGGGGAAGATATACAACAGAAATGAGGAGACACTTTTTCATGGAGAGGGTCGTGGCAGAATGGAATGCTGTACTGGAGGAGGTGGTAGCCTGTAAGACAGTGGGTAGTTTCAAAAGGGGATGGGACAAGGTGGGAGGGGGTTATTGGGAAGGGGCCGGGCAGCTGCAAGGTAAGGGTGCTAGCAGCACACCCGAGCAGACTTGATAGACCAGGTGGCCTATTTCTGTTGGCAAATGCATATGCTCGTAAGTCTGTATGTATGACCATATATACAATAATTACAATAGAATAAGGACCAAGGCAGCAAATTAACAAATACAACAAAGTATGCTGTGGAGCAGAAAGATCAAAACACAAATATAAGGTACAATGGTTCAATTAAAAATTAACGAGAAGGCCAGAAAACCTATTAAGCTACAGACCAACTCTAATGCATAGACAAGAAGAACTGAGAAAGCAAACGAAATCCACATTGGTATCTGCATTACCTTTGCCATGAAGCTGAAAATAGGCAGTATTGTTTAGCTCTCCTTTCCTGGTCAACAAAAAGTAACCAACTAACTAACTATACTGCAATGTAGTCAAAAGGTCATTAGTGCCTTCAAAGTTTTTCAAAAAAGGTGATGCCTGGGGCCCCCCAATGGCTTAGTGGAAGTGTCTTGTGCTTCCATGCTGGCGACCTAGATTTCATAGCAAGCCCAGGGTTACCAGGATTGGGTGGGCAGATTAGGGAGAGCTCCTGAGGGGAGCATGAGCCAGCCAGGAGGGTGACAGCCTAGTTCTGGCACAGCAAAAGCCCCCGCAGTGACCTGGCAAGTCAGCTACCTTGCAGGGGAGGCATCAGCCCAGCACGCGCTGACGTCACAAAGGCCAACAGAATCATGACTTGCTGTCAAGGGGTGGTGAGAGGGACCAAAGAGACAGGGTGAAGAAAAAAACATATTTGCCATGACCGCCATTAGTGATGGTTTCCCTGGTCCTCAAGTCCAATCCTGTGTAGATCCTCGCCAGATTCAATGGTGGGGGGGAGTGGCATATGGGGGTGGGTGGCTGACTTAACAAAAGCAGCATGGCAGTGATCGTGGGCCAAAAAGCTTTATCAAAAAAAGAGAGGAAAAAAAAGCTGATGACACACTATGAAATAGATTTTCAAGGTGTACTAGGCTTAGAGGATACTGGGATGCATAGGGAGAGGCATCACCAGTAGAAAACAGGAAGTTGTTGGCCCTCTGTACAGACAGTTGGTAAGACCACATCTGGAGTACTGTGTACAGTTCTGGAGACCCCATCTCCGCAAAGACATAGACAGGGTGGAGGCTGTCCAGAGGAAGGCAACCAAAATGGTGCAGGGTCTGCACCAGAAGACATATGAAGAAAGACTAAAGGAGCTTAATATGTATAGCCTCGAGGAAAGGAGGGAGAGGTGGGACTTGATAGAAACTTTCAATTACCTCAAGGGAATCAACAAAGTCCAAGAGGGTAGCATCTTTCAGATAAAGAGATGTGCAAGAACAAGAGGACACAATTTGAAGATAGAGGGAGGATGACTGAGAGGAAATGTGAGGAAGTATTTCTTCGTAGAGAGGGTTGTAGATGCATGGAACAGCCTTCCCGAGGAGGTCGTAGAGTCAAAAACAGTGGGGGAATTCAAGAATGCATGGGACAGAAATAAGGCAATTGTAGTGGAGGGGTAGAAGGAAGTAGGCTGCTGGTTAACTAGGATCTGCAGCTTATCCGTTAGGTAGGGAAATGGGCAGACTAGGTGGGCTAAGTGGTTCTTATCTGCCAACAAATTCTGTTTCTATGTTAAATGTTTCTCATCTCCACCCAAACATTTCGCCTGCACTTATCAGGCTTAGGGGAATTTTATGCTATAATATATTTAGTGGGTCTCGATAGAAAAAAAAAGTCATTTCCCATGGGCACCAAGATTTTCCAGCTTAATGAACTACCCTGAGAAAACCTATGCCACAACTGATACAGAAAGATCAGAAGTGGGTCTGATCTAAAAACTGCAAAGTGTTCAAATTGGAGCAAAAAGCAGTTTTTTCTTTATCTGCATTGCAGTGCATTTTGTTGCAGTGTTGCCTTTAATTCTGGCCTGCAATGCCTCACCAGTCAGTGATAGTGCGGTCATTTTGGGAGCTGGAAGAAGCAGGAGCTACAGTGGGTGTTCCTGGGGACTACAGGGAAGTATTATTCTTGTAGTTTGTTAGCTTGCAGTTTGGTCTGATTAGCTTGTACTGGGAGGAGGGCTTTTTTTTTGGCAGGAGTTGTGTTTTTTTTAAACAGGACTTGTTCTGAATTCTGCCTGTGGCAGTTACAAAATCAAACTGCAAAAAGTTTTATACTTGGGGGTGGGGCAGGAAGCCAATGGCCATTTTAGTTAATTGCTTCAGTTTGTATTAGAAGCTGGAAGAAGCAGCAGCTACAGTGGGTGTTCCTGGGGACTACAGTGAAGTATTTATTCTTGTAGTTTGGTTAACTTGTAGTTTGGTCTGGTTAGCTTGTACTGGAAGGAGGACTTGTGGCCTGGTTTGTCCCACCACTCACCGCCACCACTATTAAATAGGCAAGTGGACCAATCCCAGTAGTGGTTCTACCTATTAGGAAGGGGCAGGAGGTGGAGTAATTTTAAAGGGGGTGAAATCTGGTTTAAAGACTTAAAGAAATACTGATGCAAATGTAATGGTTGTGCATTTTCTATTTTGAGGTAAGAGCTATTCTGGGCACAGTGTTTTGACAGAAATGCAGATTTATGGTTCTTAAGTAATATAGATGCAATTGTAAAGATCTGTAAAATATTTAGAGCCTAGGGAATACAGGGAAGATGTGGAGGCCAGGGCAAGGAGGCAGCTGGATGAATGGGAGGGAAGAGTGGAGGGGTAGGGATGACTGGGGTTGGGGGCACTGGGAGGCCGGGAGGGTTGTGAGCTGCAGTGGGTGAGGGGCAGCACTGTTTCTGGGAACCTGGTGGGAGGTGGGGGGTGTCCAGTGTGCAGGCTGTTCAGACAGCTTACGCTGGTGATAGAGAGCTTGAGATGGGAACTGGGGGGGACAGAAATGAGAGGGTGAGGAGGAGATGGGGCAGAGAGGTAGGGAGGGCTCCATCGCAGGAAAGACCAGGCTGCCAGGGGCCAGAAAGGGGCGCTCGGCCAGGCGGATCAAGTCCACAGGGTTCTGGGATCTCCAGAAGGGGGTGTTAGGAGGTGGTAGGGAACATGGGCAGACAGAAAGGAAGTAGAAAAGAGGTTCGGGTTAAGCAGAGGCAGGGAGGGATTACAGGGAAGGGCTGGGGCAGGATTTTGGAGACAACAAACAGGTATGCAGTACTGACTGATGAAACAGAGCAGGAGGTTGGGGAAGACACCATAGAACAAGAGTCAGGGGATCAGGAGGGAAGGGGGAAATACAGGGTACAAGGTGAGAGGGAAGACTGTGGGGTCGAAGTGGGGAGTGGCAGGGAAGCAGGTCGAGTTGGCACGAACACACTAAATAAAGGGTGAGGAAGGCCAAAACATGTTGAGGGGGAGGGGGAGCCACAATGCTGGGGCAGTGAAAGGAGGTACACATAGTGGATGGGGGGATTGTGGAAGGCAGCGAGCACAGAACAGACAGAGGAGGAGAGTAGGTGGAGGTTCCATTGAAGGAGAAGGGGGGAAGGGCAGTGTATGGAAGGAGAGGACACTGAGGAAAAGGGGCTTGTAGGAGGGCAAACCATGGGGGAAGTGCAAGGGATGGGGGGAGCAAATGCTTGTATTAGAGGATTCTATGTTCAGGGGAGTGGGATGGGGAAGTAAGGGAGCAAGGAAGAGCCAAATCTGGGTGGAGAGTATGCCAGGTATGACAGCAGGGAGAGTAGGGCAGTGCATTCAGAAATGTGTGAAAAAAGGTGGGAGGGAAGCCTCATATCATTGTGCACCTAGGAACAAATGACCTAGATGGCAGTACAGTGGAAGTAGTACAGGGGAGGTTCAGAGAAGTGGGGGGTATCTGCAGTCGGGTGGGAAGCTCAGTGATGTTCTCCAAGGTACTCCCTGTACCTAGGGCAAGCACGGTGAGGAAGCTAAGTGTAACCCCCCCTACAAATGGAGGTTCCCGAAAAGTCTTCCTTGAGTTTGTCTAAATGCTCACTGCCAGGCTGGTGTCCTGTGTTTTTGCAGTTTAAATGTGATTGCCAGAGAGTACCTATATAGACTCTGTGTACTGTCTCTTTAAGAGCTGCCTGGATTGCAGTCATAATTAATCTAAAAGGGGAGCTCTGTTAGAAGATGAGCTTGTTTGCTGATCATTTGTTAGAGTAGTAATAATATTGCAGTTTGTTCTAGCCTGCCTTCTTTGCAGCATGGACAGTTCTGTTTGTTTCCATCATCTTGGCCCTGGACTGCTGAAATGGGCCAATCAGTACATTTGGGACTCTAACATGGAGCCTGCCTACAGGGGCTTGGTGGGGTCAAAACTTGTAGGAATTGTAGTTTGGGGCTTTTTGTGCCTAAAATAACCTGGAGGGGGAGCCCTTGTTGTGATTGACAGACAGATCAGCCAACCGAACCTTTTGGATCTTGGGGAAAGTCCCAAACTGCTTGCAGTTTCAGTTAGATCTAAGTTAGGGAGTGAAGAAGTAACAGCTCGAGGTAGTTTGAGCAGCAATCCATAGTGGATTCGCGTGGGAGAACTGTGGAAAGGCCTGCGTTTTGGCCTGCATGCCTGCCTGCTGTCCCTGAGAGGAAACTTGTGCCTTTTATCGGACTGAATCTGAACTTGGAGAGCGAAGTAAGCCACTGAATTGTGACGAGGCTTCTACCTGAAGAAGACCGAAGATTTGCTGAATGCGATAGGCCTGTCTGGCCTTCCAGCCTCCTCTGAACTCCTGGATTGTGCAGACACTCTGTAATTGTGACCCGAGAGCCTTTTGCCTGGTACAGTGGCATTTCCTTGTATGTAAATGTGTTGTGAGCTTATAGTGGATCGTGATTCGGTTCCTCACTGTGGTTTGAATTGTATTCTGCTTGCTGGAAGCTGCATTAGAATTTCCTTACGTGTAAATGTGCTGTGTGCTGCTAGTGGGTTGCGATTTGGTTCCCCACTGTGGTTTGAACTGTATTCTGCTTGCTGGAAGCCACATCCAACCCCACGGACTGAATCCAAAATCATCTCCACTGGGCCTGGGCCTTGCCACACTCACCCAGCCTGACTACCCACTGCACAGAGAAAGCCATCAATGAGAGACCTGCCTGGGGCTCAGCCCCTTGCTCAACACTTGAACAGGAATGACGCCTTGGTGATTCGTGTGGGCCCCGCTTCTCCGGGCACTCCAGCTTATCAACCTGCAGTTTCGATTTCACCCTGCCTGTGTCCAGTATTGGGTATCGTGAGTAAACATCAGGGTAGCTCCCTGTAACAACAGCCTAATCTAAAGTGTTGTCATCTGATTGTCTTGTTGCTTTTTCTTTCATGAACTGAGCCCTCTGGCTCCGAATTACAAGTAGTGTGTGTTGTGCATGTTGCTTTCTTCCATCACAGGGCCCCAACCAGCTGCAACGTTCCTGGCTAGCCTACCATTTTCCTACCTGGGTACCCAGAGTGTGTGACTGTGTGGGGACTTAAACGCATGCATAACTGTTTGATTAATATAGCCTTTAAGCCAATCTACCTGATTACGCCCCTTTCTTGTTCAAGTCCCCTGAATAAATCAGATCTGACATTTTTGCTGCATTTAACCTGACTGGTTCTAGTTTGTGTCAAGAGTACTGTACTGTTGCTGTTTACTGTGCATAACCTTGTTTTACATGGGGTCCCCAGGGTCAAGCCAGAGGAACCAGCCCTGGTGGTAAGTGCAAACAGTGTGGGTACTGGTATGGAGTACAAGGGGTACTGTGAAAGTGATTATCATATATTGCTCAAGCCACTAGAAGGGAAAGAGGAGGGTTACAGTGTCCTAGAGGGCTGCGCCCAGATTAGTTTGACCACTACTAACCCTGACCTCCGGATGGAGGCCCCTGTTTCAGAACTCAGGCCCTTAACCTGCTACTATCCATGCAGGCAGTGGTAGTAGCCCTTGGGATAGCGCCACCTAGGGGTTGCATAAGAATACAGGAGTTTAATGGGCGGCTGAAGGGGTGTTGTGCAGAAATGGGGTATGGGGCAGTAGGGAGTGGGGCAAGACATGGAACAATAAGGAGCTTCATGTCAAGGATAGGCTGCATCTCAGCATCGAAAGCACAAGGGCATTGGGACAGGGAATGGAGAAGTATATTAAAAACAACATAGATTTAAACTGGGGGGGGCTGAGTTGGATAGCAGGGAGGAGGCACCTTCCAGGGGAGACTGGAAGGCCTCTCTCCTAGAGAGGGAGGAGGAGGAGAAAGAGGGGAAGTTACCAAAATAAAAATGGAAGGGGAAAACCACCAATAAATGTCCACATTGTGTGGGGAACAGTCCTGATGGTCTTTCACCTTCATCTATTCAACTAAACCAAGTAATACCAAGGAGGTGAGATGGAAAGAGGAGGTGCAGGGCACAAGGTGGGCTGTAGTATCCTTGAATGCAAGGAGTTTAGCAAACAAGGTGGCAGAGTTCCAGGCAATGATGGTAGAGGGAGAGGTTGATATTGCCACCATCTCAGAGACCTGGGCCACCCAATATCATGACTGGGATTTTATGATCACGGGTTGCAAGGTGTTCCACAGGGACCGGGAGGGGAGAAAGGGCTGGAGGGCTGGCTATTTATGTCAAGGAGGGGATAGTGTGTACTAGGTAGGAGGGGGATGAGGGGAGGCCAGAAACCATATGGGTATTGCTCCAAAGCCCTAAAGGTTAGAAGGTCAGGATGGGAGTGGCGTACAGGCCACCATCTCAGAGTGAGGAGGTGGATAGGGAGCTGGGGGAGCAAATCAGGAAGGTCAGTGGCAAGGGAAATACAGTTATAGTGGGAGACTTCAACCTACCTGGGGTTGACTGGCAGACAGTTAACTACAACACACGTCAGGGAATAGGTGTTGCTGGAGGATATCCAAGACAGCTATCTAGTGCAAGGGGAGATGGAACCTGCTAGAGAGGGGAACATACTGGATTTGGTGCTAACAAATGGAGATCAAGTCCAGGATGTGGTAGTACAGGACCTTCTAGTAGGAAGCGACCACCTCTCAGTGTGGTTCCTCCTCAACAGAGGGAGTGAGTCAGCTAAGACCAGGACAAGAGTGTTGGACTTCAGGAAGGCAGATTTTTATCAGAATGGGCAGCATCCTAGAGGGGAATTTAGCTAAAATTAACCCAGTGACGGATGCTGAACAGAAGCGAGCAATCATTAGGAACGGGGTGAATGAGGCACTGAACACATGTGCCAAATCTCAGAGTAAGCAGTCCACATCCAAAAAACCTAGCTGGCTCAGCAAGGAAGTGGAGTGGAATGTGAGGGACGAAAGATTGGCCTTCATTAAGTTCAAGAAATCAGGGCGTAAGGAAGATAGAGAGGTGTTCACAAAGGCATCTAGGGAGGTGACCAGGTCAGTCAGGGCAGCCAAGGCAGCAAAGGAGCTGAAGTTGGCTCAGGAGATCAGAGAGGGGGAAAAGGGGTTCTTTAAATACAAAAGGAAGAAGAGGAGTTGTAGAAATGACTTTGTAAGAATCAAGATGGATGGGGATGGGAAGAACAAGGGGAAGAACAGGCAGAGGCACTCAATGAGTACTTCTGCTCGGTGTTCACAAAAGAAGGGGATGGCCCAATACTGCAGGGGAAAGGGGGCAAGGGTGAAATGGGGCAGAGATAACAGATGGGGTCATCTGAGAGGATAGAGTTCTGAAGGGCCTTAAAGTCTTGCAGGTGGACAAGGCACCAGGGCCAGATGGTGTACACCCAAGGGTCCTAAAAGAACTAGCAGAGGTGTTGGCAGGCCCTCTGATGGACCTCTTCAACACGTCCTTGGAGATGGGGAAGATACCCAGGGACTGGAAGATGGCTCATGTGGTGCCCCTTCACAAGAGTGGACAAAAGGACCAACCAGACAACTACAGACTGATAAGCTTGACTTCTATAGTGGGGAAGTTGATGGAGACCATTCTAAAGGAGAGGTTGATAACCTTTCTCAATAGTATTGGTCTACAGGATGAGACAGCATGGGCTTGTCTCAGGAAGATCATGCCAAACTAACCTGATCGACTTCTTCAACTGGGTCACTAGGGTGGTTGATGAAGACCACACTGTGGATGTCCTGTACCTGGAGTTCAGCAAGGCTTTTGACTCGGTGCCCCATGGGAGGTTAATGAGCAAGCTGAGGAACATGGGGTGGGGGAAAAACTGGTGGGGTCAGGTGGGTTGAGAGCTGGTTGCAGGGCAGACAACAGAGGGTAGTTGTAAGGGGGGAGACATCCAAGCCAATGCCAGTAACAAATGGGGTGCCGCAGGGTTCAGTGCTGGGCCTTGTTTTGTTCAATGTCTTCACTGGAGACATCGCAGAGGGGGTCAAGAGTAAGATCAACCTGTTCGCAGATGACACTAAGATTTGTGCAAAGGTGGACAATGAGGAATGGAGGCAGGCACTCTGGGAGGATCTAGCAAAACTGAAACACTGGTCTGGAGAGTGGCAGTTGGGGTTTGACACTAAGAAGTGCAAGGTCACGCACCCCGGAGCAAACAATTCCAGGACCAGCTACTGGCTGGGGGGAGTGCAGGTAACAGCTTCAGAGGAGGAAGGGGACCTCAGGGTAATAGTCACAGGGGATGTGAAGGTACCAGCACAGTGTAGGAGGGTGGCAGCAAGGGCAAAAAGGATGCTGGGGTGCATTGCCAGAGGGATCACCTCTAGAAAGGAAGAGGTCATCCTGCCCTTGTATAGATCACTGGTGAGGCCACACTTGGAGTACTGTGTGCAGTACTGGTGCCCATACCTTAAAAAGGATGTGAAATTACTGGAGAGGATGCAGCGCAGGGCTACAAAAATGATCATGGGACTGGGGGAGTTACCTATGAGGAAAGACTGAGGGAGCTCAACATGTATTCGCTGGAAGAGGGAAGGGAAAGAGGGGATATGATAGAGACCTTTAAGTACTTGAATGGCATAAACGAAGTCAGAGAAGGAGGATTGTTCTGCTTAAAGGGGGGAAGGGTCACTAGGGGGCACAGTCTGAAGTTGGAAGGGAGAAGGTTCAAGAGGAAGATGAGGAGGCACTACTTTACAGAGACATTCGTGGCGAGATGGAACGCACTGCCAGAGGAGTTAATCAAACTGAGGACAGTGGATAGCTTTAAGTGGGGTTGGAATAGAGTCAAGGGCAGGATTAGTACATTCAAGAACACAAAGGGGGGAAAAGACCAGGAAAGGGGAGGAAGGGAGGAGTTTAGATGGGGCTGGGGCAGCTGTAATAATACGAAACTGAGAGCTGCAAAATCGGGCAGACTTGATATACCTGAGGGCCCTTTTCTGCTGGCAATTTCATATGTTCACATGTTTATATGTTTGTATTTCTCATGAAATGTGAGATGGTAGTGAAAAATCTGTAGCTTTGCCTCTCATACACTGACCAAGACAGAAGGAAGGTTTGTATAAACTTAAAAGGAGTCTTTTGGAAACACTTTTGGGGTGAAGAGATTTCATGAATACATTTATGGTGTAAAATTCATCCTGATTACAGACCCCACCCCCACTTAAAATCCTAGGATCCAAGACAGGGGGCAATGAGGTCTAGTAGTTAAGAGCACCAGCTTGGGAAACCTGGAGATCACAGGTTCAAGCCCCACTAGAGCCAATTACTCCCTGTGTGACCTTAGGCAAGTAATTTAACCTCTCAGTGCTCCAGTCCATCCATCCAGCTATAGAAGCTGGTAGAAGCAGAATCCCACTGGAAATGAAATAATACATCTCAGATGGGCTATCCTGGATAGGTAATCTTTTTTTAATTCTTTTGGTAACTAGATAGTACCCACTAGGTGCAAGTGCCTTGTTTCTGGGGTGACCCAGGAGCACTGGGGGAGGTTAAGTGACTTGCTCAAAGTCACGCAGTATGCAAGTGGAGGTTGTGGGAATCAAACCCAGGTCTCTTGAAACATAGAAACATAGACTTTGATGGCAGATAAGGACCGCTTGGACAATCTAGTTTGCCTATGCCCTACGTGTTGGATAAGCTGCAGATTCTAGTTAACCAACAGCCTACTTCCTCCTACCCTTCACTATAGTTGCCTTATGTCTGTCCCATACATTCTTGAATTCCCCCACTGTTTTTGACCCTACGACCTCCTCAGGAAGGTGATTCCATGTGTCCACCACCCTCTCTGTGAAAAAAATACTTTCTGTCATTGCCCCTGATGTACCAAGCTCATTCACAGCTCGCTACTCTAACCTCCAGGTTATACAGTTCAGAACTAGCAAATTGTAAAAAAGAAAATTACTAAGACAGGATCCCTTCATTAGCAGTAGTTAAAGTAGGTTACAGAGATGGTGACTGATTCTGGCTACTTAGCAGTGTTATTCAGCACAATGCTTCAGACCAGCACAGTAATACAAACGCATTATCTAGATTGACCCTAGATAATGAAGGTGAAAAATGTAACCGTTTTCAAGGTGTCATTTTTGGATGAATTACCTCTTACTGAAGTGGACATATCTCATGAAATAGAGAAAGATACTGTGTTAAAAGAGGTTAAAGAGGACTGGAAATTATTTTGAATTAGCAGCTGTCTGTAACCATTATATTTTCGAAAGTGATTTTTTGCACCGTCAGATGACCCATATTTAACTGTATCTTAAAAAACAAAATTTCTGTGAAAATCTGTATTTTGTATTATTTTCCTTTTGTGGGCAACATTCTGTATGGTTTCCTTTATAGAACCAGGAATTTAGAGTTCTGACTATGTCACGGTGTGTGCAGAGCACTGTTCTGATAGGTTAACAGCTCATGCTTTGTATTCTGTACCCATAGCTATAACATATTGACATGATGAAAATTCCATATTACAGGTTCCATGAAAGGAACTGCATAGACTGTTGACCATAGAAAGACATCACTGTTTATACAGGCACAGTTAAATATGGCTTATTTGTAGCTGGTTAAATATTATTGATATTTTAACGAAGAGAAACAAATACATAACAAAATGTCACATATGACATGAACTTTAATATTCACTATTACATTCTCAATAGATAATATATAGATAAAAAACACAATATATATACTACTAAGCTATTAGTGAACTATGAGGCATAAAAAGATAAGAATGGAAACTAGTTACATTTGCTGTTGCTACTATTAAACTGCTTGCAAGATACATCACAGAGAAAATAAAATCAAAACAGTAATAAAACAAGCATTTGTCAATGCCGAATGTTGTCTTGGCATTGGCATTGGTAGTGCAAGAGTTGGAGAGATGCATACTAGGAATGGCAGTGAAGTATAGAACCGACGTGAACCCTAGCCCACCCTGTAGAGAGTGGCATGCATTGGGGTGTGCCTTTGGGTCACTGGCCATAACGCTAATGCCATTTCACTTCACTCTACCCCGCAGACTCTGACAAGTGTCGCATTGTGCCTTGGGGTGGTCAGGCCTTATGCTCACCCCATTCCATAAGGAAGTATGTTGAGATGGGTGCAGCATAGATGAATGGGGTGAACTTTGGAGCTGAAGAGTCCAAGGCACACCTGGATTCCTGTCAGTGGCTGCAGGGTGGGGGTGCAATGGTGTGAGCATTACAGCCGACAGTCCAAAGGCACACCCTGATGCCTGTTAGTCTGTACAGAGTGGTATGTTATGGTTAGAAACCCTAACACCCTGGATGTTTGTTGGTATTCACACTCCAAATTTTTAGCATGGCCTTTTTGTGACCCCACCTCATGAAAGCATGTGGGACCTCTGTTTATGAACAGTGTCCCTGTGATTTTGTTAATGTGTCCCAAACGTTGATTTCCCACAGTGACTGCACCCATCTGCACCACATAAAAATGTCAGCTGTACCATTCATAAAGAGGTGCCAAGAGATGGCAATGTTAACAATCTGGAGTGAAAATATTAAAAATGCTTGTTGTTATGAGCGTGCATGAAAACAAGGCAACACACGCTCATAACAGTCTGTTTCTTGGAATTCTTTCAGTAAATTTTCAACATAGGCATTTTGAGACCTCTGCTCATGAACTGTGTTACTGTGATTTTCTTACTCCGTCCCAAACATTGTTTTCCTGCAGCGACTGCACCACTGTGTGTCAGATGTGTAAAAACACATTTTGGGCACAATGTGGGAAATGACAGCTGCACTGTTCATGAGGAGGTGTGAAAAAATGGTAATGTTGAAAATCTGGAGCAAAAATATTAAAAATTCTCGAAGTTAGAAGTGTGCGTGGGAACTGCACAATGCACGCTTGTAACACGGTCATTTTTTGGAATTTTTTCACCAAATTTGCAACATAGGCTTTTTGGGAGCCCACCATGCGCAAGACAAGGTGCTCCTGCACAACGTGGCTGAATATCACTCCTGATGCGCCAAAGCACAATGAGGGATGCACCATGGAGCAGGGTTGATGCGCAATGGCACCCCTAGGGATGCACATGGACAAAGACAGGAAGCAGCTGAGCAGCAGCCATGGATGCGCCATGTGCTGAGGAGCATGCACCAGGACAAACAGACCATCCCCCCCACCCCAGCCCCCCACCAGGGCAAGGCCCCCATGAGCAGCACAACCAGATGGGTGCAGGGTGGACCACAGACTCTTGAACCCTGGTGCTGAACCAACAGCAGATGTGACCCAGCAGTCCCCACCTGCTGGTCATGGTGCCCCTGCACCGTCCACCAGCCAACAGAGACCAGGATACAAGGATGGCCAAGCCCCACCCATGCCATGGCACCACACTAATGCCAACCCCTCCAGTACAGAGCTTCCGTGACACCTAGCACAGAAGCATGACCAAACAGTGCATGGCACTGAAGGCAGTCCGGCACCACCGTGCCAAGGCATCCAGTCGCCCCAGAGTGCAATGCACATGTACCACAACCCCACTGTGACCATCCAATGCAGGCAGTGATACCATCCACCAACGCCACCACAACCCACACAAGGCCCTCCAGCATGGCCTCCATGGAGGCACAGCAAGGTGGGTGACCTGGTACCAGTTCCTGAAGGACCCCGCATGTGACAAAAGCTGACCTGGATGCCACCACAAGCAGGAAGGCACTCTGAACACAGGACCAGAGCAAGGTTCGCCACCCATGCACCCACCCTGCCACAGCACTGGCACCACCAGGCAACACAGCACCCTCCAGTGGTGCATGGAGGCATGCGCCACACAGGAGGCAACACAGGGCACACACAATGCCTCCCCCTCCTAGTCCCATGGGTACTCTGGCAAACAGCCACACAAAGCAGTGCGACAAGCTCTGCCGTCGTGAAGCCCATGGTGTGGTGTAACCTGCGGCCTTCCCACCACCAGGGTGCTGGTGAACCTGCCACGTGGTGGTCACTCCATGAGCCTGGACACCCTGATGGCAGGTGCAGGGGCCTGTGACCAGGCCACCACCCGCATACAGCAGGACCCCATGTGACAGCCATTAGACCACAGGCGCTGCCCCAGTCACCATGGACTGCATGGAGGGAGCAAACAATAGCACCGCCCACAGTAGCAACAGGAACAGACGTGCAATAGTCCAGGGGTCATAATGGCAGCTGCAAGGGTGCCATGCCTGCAAGGTGACAGGTATGGCCTGCCCCTGAAGGCATGCCGTCAGCCGAGCATGCAGTGGTGAGGGCCACATGACTGTGCGTACCACAGTCATGCATGGTGGCGGTGTAGCAACAATGGCCACAGCCGCACAGGCAAACACACACTGACAGGGGCAGCTGGGATATGGCACATGCACCACAGCCTGCTGTATACAGGTGAACAGTGCACAGGGCATGCCACACATGCCCCTCGACACAGCCCATGGCCCCCACCCACAGCAGTGGAGGAGCCCCTCCAGGCACATCCACATCCAAGCCAGCCCCACCCCACAGTAGCCATGCACACCACTGCAGCAAGGCTCCATGCACCTGCTGCAAATCAGAGACCGACACAGACGTAGATATAAACGTATGTATTACAGTGAACAACAACATCTACAACAGCAACAATATCTATTTACAGTTATGTACAACAGAGGAGGGGAAGGGTGAGTAGGGGAAAGGGTCAGGGGACAATGGGAATGGCAAAGGTGGGGGACATAGGGGTGTGGAGTACAGTCCAGGGAGGGATGGAGTGACTCCACTAGCAGCAGGCCCTACTGGTGACCCTGGTCCTCTCCAGCCACCCTGTGGTGCCACCACCGGTCCACCCTGTCCATTCTCTCAAGCAGCTCCAGTGTTGCCCAGGTGACTTGCAGGATCTCCCGGAGGGTCTGCTCCATGGCCTCCCAATGACGTCCACCTAGGACAAGGGAGCAGAAACAGTATAAGTGACTAGCCAGAATAATGCAGCCCACCCAATGTGCATGGCGTGCATCAGTGACCGGCACCCCTGGGATGGCATGTGACTACCCACAGTGAGTGTGCCCACATGAGCCACCCACCCGAGCAACCGTAGCCATACAAACTGCTGCACACCATCACCGCCCATGCACTGCACAGCACCATTCTGGCCATCCGGCATCATGGAAATGCACTGGAAGGCAGTGGCACAGCCTGGCACAGAGTGCACCCACAGCCCACCTGCGACACCCACCTACATGAGCAGGCCCACAGGATGGTGTAAAGGGCACCGTGGAAAGTGCACAGCTGGAGGGGCCATGCCACACCACCACCCCTGCAACCCACCCTGCACAGGTGTATAGGGAATCACAGTGCTCACCTGTATCCTGGTCAGCAGGGCACTGCTGACCCACAGCACTTCCACCACTGTGGCCTGCCCGCATGCCACCTCCCCTGGCTTGGTCCTGGCCCTGTCACTCCCTGGCCATCTGTGCTCTATGGCATTCCTCTGGTCTTGGGGGGAAACGTGAAGAGAGGCACATCAGTACACGTCTGACCCATAGGCCTCCCCACCAGTGCGTCGGCCCGCATAGCATGTCTAGGTCTTTGTGGCGTAGGATGGACACGATGCACCCCCACACCTCACAACACAGGTGCTGACCCCCCCGGCAGCTTGGCCTGCCAACCTCTGTGCCTCAAGGACAGTTAGAGATCACTAGTGATGGTCAAGGAGCACCTACCTGGCCGTGGCACGGCTCCCCACTGGGCACGCACCTGCAGGTGCCTCAGGCAGTCAGGGTCACACCGCTGGAGGTCACCATAGCAGTGATGACACTTCTCCCCAGAACGATGGCTCCCAGTGGCCTGTTCCAGTCCATCTGCAACCTCTTGCCACACCGCGGTGTGAGGCCTCAGGAAGGGCACCTGCCCAAACAGGGCACTTGCATGTGTCTCTACAAGAGCCACCAGGTTGGCCAGCTCAATGGCACTCCACACAGGGACTCTGGGGCATGGCATTATCCAAGGTGTCCACAGTACAAAATGGTGCCCGGTAGTGCACGTGTCCCACGTGCTAAGGCAGCATGGTGCTGCGCTGCCATTCACAATCGCACTGGCACCAGACTGCACAATAGTGGGGCAGCCATGTGACATCATGGTGCCTAGAGGGCAAAGGGCAGCCACAGGGTCAAGGGTTTGGCCGCGCATGAAGCGCAACTGCGCTATTGGGAGGCCCCTGTATGGTGCATGATAGGGTGCATGTGTGTGATGCCATGCAGTGTCCTACTGCTCAGAGGTGCCATGGCACCCACGGTGCAGTGGCACCATATGGGGCATGATGGCACTCCGCCATCTGCACAATGGCACATGTGCCCCATAGGACGTACAGCGCACGAGTGCCACAAGCACAGCAGTGGCTAAGCACTGTACTGTCTCCCGCGCTATGTGCGTATGCTGCACCACTAGCGTACATGTCAGTACCGCATGCATGCATGCATGGTGTGGGTCCGATTGTGCATGTCGCAGTGGTGAGCCACAACTTAAGCATGCACAACACCATTGAGCAAGATGCATCTGCGTGATATTCAGCCAGGTTATGCAAATCAGCTCATGATCCATTATGCAGCACATCCTCTACATTTGCTTCCCATTACAGTTACGCATACCCTCATTTGCATGCGATGCGCTATAAAGGCACAATGGAATTGCACAGGCCATGGATCAGTATTGCAGCCTTTGAAGGTACATGCCATGCAGTGGAGACATTGGGACAATGGTCTGGGGGGCTGTATGGGACTGAACAGTCCATGGTAACACCTATCCATCTCCCCAGGTACAAGCATGACCAAACATGAGAAGGATGAGGAGCAGGGTAGGGTGCAGAAGCGGAGGCCCATCTTCACCAGGGCAGAACTGAATGCCCTGTTCAAGGCCTACCTTCACAGGGAGCCACTCCTCAGTGGACAGAGGGGCACACCACAGGCCCGTGTGGTGGTGTGGGGTGAGGTGGCACATGCGGTCAACCAGCAGGACAGCCACCAGCATTCCATGCAGGAGTGCAAGAAGAAGGTTGGCATGGACAGGAGGAGGATAAAGGACAAGGTGGCTGCCATCCAGGCAGCACGTGCCACCACTAGTGGGGGCCAGCAAGACGTGCCACACCTGATGCCGCTGGAGGAGCAGGTGACTGGCAGCATGTGGCATTGTGCCATTGAGGGTGTGCCCGGCAGAGGCTTCCAGAGGGGTGGCAGCCTATCACTACATGGTAGAACCAGTGCTGGCAGTGTGTGGGTTGCAGGGGGAGCAGGGTTCAGGCGGAACCACTAACGGTACCGTGTTCTTTACAGCTTATGAGCATCTGCATGGGGCAGCGGTGGTGGGTGTGTGCACCAAGGGGATGGCCCTGGAACCGGTGGAGCACCCATCCTCCTCCACTGGTGTCCGAGGGACCGACTGCCTGTAGCCCTGCACAGCTGTCTGGACTGATGCCTGTGGTGCGGGTGTGGATGAGGCCCTGGCTGTGTTCCAGTGGGATGCCAGGCACAGTGTCCTGTGTGTTGAGACACAGATTGGGGCCAACTCCAGTACCAATGATGATGATGTGACACATGTCCCGGACAGTGATGTTGGTAGGTCACAGGGGGATCCCATGACTGGCATCCGCCTAGGCGGCAGTGGGGGCAGTGCTGGCATGGTTGCCTGCCCACCAGCCATTGTTCCTGTCATGTCTGTGGCATCCAGTGGGGCAGCACTGGCGTGCAGACGCAGCAGTGGTGTTGATGGTGCCGGTGCAGCCATGCTGGTGGTGCCCGGTGCTCATCAGCCAGAGGGGCAGTGGCAGTGGCAGCAGCTGGACAGTGTGATGGTGGGATGGGGCAAGGGGTGGCAATGATGCACCATGTGAGGATGTACCCCAGGAAGGCACCGCTGTGTGGTGCCCACCGTCGTAGGGTGCTGTGCAGCAGGGTCAGGTACCACATGGGGGTCAGCATGATGGCCATGCAGATGAACCCTTGGATGACCACAGCCATCTTCTCCAGACCTCTGTGGATCACAGGTACGGCTCATGGTAGTGGAGGATGCACTCCGTGTGGAGCTGCACCAGGCAGAGAAGCAGCACAGCAGGGACCATGCCCTGCTCCTGACAGAGTTAGCTCAACAGTGGGCGGACGTGACCACAGCCATCGATAGGCACACCACTGCGATGGCGAATGTCATGGCAACACTGGCTGATTGGCTGTGTGCCCAGCTGCTGCACACCCCACAGAGTGCAATGTCCACACCTCGTTCACAGCGTTGGGCGACCCCTGCCATGTCAATGCCGGGATTGGCTGTGGGCATACCGAGCACGCCCGGTGCAGGCATGTTTAGTGGCCTGCAGATGCCTGCACAAACATGGTCGTGTTCATGCAGCATCACCCCTGGTGGACCATCAGTGTCACCCATGAGGCCACTGATCGGCCTGTTACAGCTGACAAGTCTCGGCAGGGCCGCCCGTGCATTCTTGGCTGCTGTGCTACTGTGCAGCATGACTGACCCTTCCCTTTCCAAGACCACTGTCTACCACTGCCCAGTGTGCACTGTGGTGTTCTGTGTGTGGCACAGGGTGTGGTACCCTGTCCTGCACTCACAGAGGCCCTGTGCACACCCCCCAGATGCTGGCCACTGTGGTGTGTGCATGATGATGCCAGCATAGCGCTGTCTGCCACTGTGCAACAGTGCTCAGTGTCTGAGACATGCACAGTGCCTGCCACTGGGTGTGGTTCTGTTGGGTCCTGTGTGGGGGGTATGGGGATGGGTATGCATGTGGCCCTGTGGGCATGGGATGGGGTGTGTGTGCATGCTGTGTGCAGCCCTGCTGTGTTCTGCCTCTGTGTGCAGGCCCCTGCCCATTCCCGCACCCCTGCCGCAGAACCTGCCCAGGTGTCCACCCCTGCCTGTCTGTCAGCAGTGCCGTTGCCACTGGTGCTTGCTCATGGCCTTGTTCACCTACCTGTGTGGTCCATAGTGCTCCTCTGCAGTAGTGTCCCAGTGATGCTGGGTCATCTGGGTCAGCCAGGGATCCTTTCACCCAGGGGGTGGCTGTTCATCACCAGCTGGACAGACATCCTCATTGTCTCCACCACTGTCCCCCTCTTCAACCTCAATGGCTATCCCACCGTCGGTGGCTATGTTGTGCAGGATACAGCAGGCCAAGAATAGCCTACAGGCCTTTGAGGGGCTGTACTGTAGGGCACCACCAGAACTGTGCAGGCAATGGAACCGAGCCTTCAGCAGCCCGAACACTCGCTCGTTGATGTTCCATTTGGTGGCGTGTGCCTCATTGTACTGTTACTGCACTGGGGTCGTGGGGTGTCGGTATGGTGTGAGCAGCCAGAGCCGCAGTGGGTTACCACTGTCACCTGTGTGTAGAGAGATATCATTAGCATGATGGTCTGTGACACTGTGCCCCTGGCCTTCCAGGCCTCTTCCCATGGCAACCCTGCCCTTGCCCCACACCCCCCCAGCTGCTACCAGTGACTGGCGTGCACTGCATATTCACCTACCAGATGGCCTGGGAGAATGTCCCCACACTCGAACCTATGGCACAGTGCAGACTGGTGACAGATGAAGGCATCATGTGCTCCCCTAGGGTGCATGGCACAGACATTATGTGCCCCCTGGCATCACACACTGCCTGACAGTATCCCTTGTGGTTTATATATGCCACCCCCTCTGGGCCAGGTGGCATGCAGATGCCATCATGGGTGCAGTCGATGGCCCCAAGCATGCCAGGCAACCGTGCTACCCTCTGGAACTCCTGTATATGTGCTGTGTGCTCCACTGGTGTACTGGGGAAATGGAGGTATTCTGCAGCATGTGTCAGCAGTGTGCTGATGAACTGTGTGAGTAGGCATGATGCGGCCAACTGGGTTATGCCTGTTGTGTCCCCTGTTGGTCTCTGGAAGGTGCCCATGGTGAGCAGGCACATGATAGCTGTGATCTTTGTCTCCACGGACAGAGCATGGCTCCATCTTGTGGGTGCCTGCATCTCCTCACTGCACAGCTCACAGAGCCGCCTCAGAATGGCCCGGATCAGGTGGTACCGGCCCACGGTCTCAATGTCACTGTACAGTTCGAAGCTGACATGGACACGGTACAACCTGTTCTGGGCATACCACTGCCAGGCCCTTCCACGGCTGTGCCTTCCTGCAGCCTACCTCCTCACACTCCTCATTATCGCCTCCATCTGGAAGGTGGCACTGGCCATGTCCCAGGTTGGTGTCCCCCCCCAGGTGGCTGACTACCTGGTCTCCCCCGGCTGTGTGCTGCTGGTCCTGCCTCTGCACTGGGTGCACCCCTGGCACTACACCACTGCATGCCCTGCCTCTGCCCCACTGTTCTCCTTCCTCTGTGGCACGCACAGACACACACACACACACACACACACACTTCCAGTGGCCCCCGTCCACCGCTTGGCCACCCTTGATCACCTGTGTCTTGCCTGGCTTCCTGCCACTCCATCTCCATTGTCCCCCGCTATGGCTCCTCTCTAGCGCAATCATCCTCCCCTCACTTGCTCCTTTTTATATTTGGTCATATCCGCTATCGCACAACTTCCACTTGCTCCACTATTGCCATGTTGCCTGCTGTTGTATATTGCACTGTGCCAGATATTCCCGGTTACGCCCCCTGCACTTGTGCATGCATTCATTACCATTGTGCTACGGTGTATTGGGTTTTGTGCTGCGTTTATGCTGCCGCTGAATATCGCATTATGGCGCATATCCCACTTTTGCACAGGTGCATCCCTATTGCGCATGGCGCAACTGCTCTGAATATCCCGCCCTTAATGTAATCCAGTTAGGATTTGCCTTGTCTTATAAGTATTTGGAATAAAGTACTCCCATTTTTTTCAAAACTTTTGTTCTCTTTTTAAGCATCTTGACAGTTTTTTTTACATGTAAGTGCTTCTAACAATTCAGTTTTCTGTTAATTCAAGAGCAACTCTACATTTTAGCATGTACATTCATAAATATCATAAATAATATGTTTTCACTATTACAACTTGCTAGAGAATACATTTTTTTGTTCATTTTCCATTTTCCTTTCCAAAGTTTACAGCACATTTTGGTGGTCTATCTAAAAAGTCTGTATAAAAACATTTGCCTCCCCCTGCTGAACTCACACTGCCTTTGTTTATGACATCCCAGTGCTCACCATGGCGACAGACTGTGATGTCACATACAGCAATTGTGTAGTTAGCAGGGGAGAGTCAGACTCATTTTGAAAGACTCTTTGAAATGAATGCTACAAGATGTATACCATTTAGCACACCAACAGCAAGGGAGAATAAAATGAATAAATAAACAACTAGAAAGCAATAAAGTCAAACCATTAATGGTGTAGCTACAGTATAGTGTTTTTAAGCTTTTATCTTAGCAGATAGAAACATAGAAACATAGAAACATAGAAACATAGAATTTGACGGCAGATAAGGACCGCTTGGCCCACCCAGTCTGCCCATTTCCCTACCTACTGGATAAGCTGCAGATCCTAGTTAACCAGCAGCCTACTTCTTCCTACCCCCAACCCCCAGAACTGCCTTATGACTATCCCATGCATGCTTGAATTCCACCACTGATTTTGACTCCACAACCTTCCTCCGGAAGGCCGCTCCATGCATCCACAACCCTCTGTAAAAAATACTTCCTTAAATTACCTCTGAGCCGCCCTCTATCTTCAAATTGTGCCCTCTTGTTCTTGCACACTCTTTTTTGAAAGATGCTACCCTCTTGACTTTGTTGATTCCCTTGAGGTACTTGAACGTTTCTATCATGTCCCCTCTCCTTCTTTCCTCGAGGCTATACATATTAAGCTCCTTAAGTCTCTCTTCATGTCTTCCGTGCAGACCCTGCACCATTTTAGTTGCCCTCTTCTGGACAGCTTCCATCCTGTCTATGTCTTTATGGAGATTGGGTCTCCAGAACTGCACACAGTACTCCAGATGGGGTCTCACCAGCTGTCTGTACAGAGGGATAATAACTTCCTGTTTTCTACTGGTGATGCCTCCCTATGCATCCCAGTATCCCCAGCCTCCTTGCTGCCCTCTCACATTGCTTGCCCTGCCTTTAGGTCATCTGATATGACTACCCCAGGTCCCTTTCCATTTTGTTGTTGTTAGTATCTCACCCCATTGTGTACTCTTCCCTGGGTTTTTGTTTCCCAGGTGCATTACCTTGCACTTCTTAGCATTGAATCTAAGCTGCCATACATTTGACCATTCCTCTAACCTCTGCCAATCCTTCTCATCCTTTCCACCCCACCTGTGTATCAACTCTGTTGCAGATCTTAGTGTCATCTGCAAAGAGACATATTTTTCCTTCCAGTCCTTCTGCAATGTCGCTATAAAGACATTGAAGAGGACCGGTCCCAATACTGAACCCCGTGTACCCCACTAGTAACCCTCCTTTCTTCTGAGTGGACTCCATTTACTATTACTCTCTGTGTCCTATTCTCCAGCCAGTTCTTTACCCAGGCTGTCATCTTGGGACCCACTCCCAGGCTGGCTAACTTGTATATTAATCTTTGTGTGGGACTGTGTCAAATGCCTTGCTAAAGTCTAGGTAGGCCATGTCCACAGCCCTCCCTGATCTACTACTTTGGTCACCCAGTCAAAGAAATCTATCAGATCTCGTCTGGCATGACCTTCCCGCCAGAATCCATGCTGCCTAGGGTCCTGTGCCCTCTGGCCTCTAGATACTCGACAATTCTTTCCTTCAGAAGTGATTCCATCATTTTCCCTATCACTGAGGTTAAACTAACAGGTCTGTAGTTTCCTGCTTCTGCCTTGCTCCCACTTTTATGAAAGGGAATCACATCTGCCCTCCTCCAGTCCTCGGGTACCACCCCATCCTCCCATGATTTGTTAAAAGGGTAGTCAGTGGTGTCACTAGTTCTACCCTTAGTTCTTTTAGAATTCTGGGATGAATCTCATCAGGCCCCATTGCTTTGTCCACCTTCAGTTTTAAGAGTTCTTTCAGAACCCTTTGTTCTGTAAATAGGCCGGTATCAACTTCTGTATCCAGAGTGTTACTACTGTTTGTTTTATGTACCTCCCCTTCCTTTGTAAATACTGAGCAAAATATTTGTTTAGTATCTCTGCCTTTTCACAGTCTCCTCTGCCCACCCTCCCTCCCCTTTATTAAGCCTCACTATCCCTCCCTTGGTCTTCCTTCGCTCCCCTGATGTACCTATAAAAGGTTTTATCCCCTTCTTAACTGAGTTGGCTATCTTTTCCTCGGTTTGGGCCTTTGCTGTTCTGACTGCCTTCCCAGCCTCCTTTTGCTTTAACTGATACAGTTCTCTGTTCTGCTCCTTCTGCATTCCTTGTACTTCCTGAATGCTTTCTTTTCTTGAACCTTCACTGCCACTTCCTTTGAGAACCATAGTGGTTTCTTACATCGTCTTGTTTTGTTTATTTGCTTCACACAGGCTCATTACTCTGTGATGGCAGTTTTATTATTCCCATTGTTCTTCCACCCTCCTTCCTGCCCATTTGCTAGTGCCTTAGGCACTCACCCATTTTGGCAAAGTCAGCCCTCCTAAAGTCCAGTACTTTAGTCTTTGTATGGCTTGACTTTATTGCTGTGTTTATTGTGAACTATACTGTTCGATGGTCGCTAGTTCCCAGATGGCTACCCACTTCTACATCTGTAATCCTCTCACCATCTCCATTTGAGAGAATCAAGTCAATATTGCTCCCTCTCGAGTGGGCTCCAGTACTAGTTGTCTAAGGCATGCTTCTGTAGGGCATCTAGAATAACCCCACTCTAGTGGCAGCTGCAACTGCACTCCAGTTAACATCTGGCATATTCAGATCGCCCATCAGCAATATCTCCCTTTTTCTGTCATTCTAAGTATACTTTCTATCATTTCTGTCCATTTCCTCCCCTGAGAAGGTTCGTATACAACCCTGAGCGTATTGTGGTGCCATTGCCTGTCTCCAAATTTACCCACAGTGCTTCTTCCTCCCTCTGTGTACCTTTTGTTCTGTTGCTTTTATTCCTTCCCTTATGTAAAGAACTACTCCTCCTCCTCCTCTTTACCCTCCTGTCCCTCCTGTACACAGTGTATCCTGGTATGTTTATGTCCCAGTCATGGTTTTGTGTGTACCATGTTTCTGTGACTGCCATTATATCCAGATGTTCTTCCTCCATCAAGGCCACTAATTCAGGAAGCTTGTTACCCAGACTACGGGCATTAGTACTCATTGCTCTCCATTTTTGATGGCTTTACCTTCCAGTGCAGCATCCCCACTGACCGTTCTACCTCTGTCTTTTCTCATTTAGTACCCTGTTTTGTAGGGAGAGGCTGGGATTTTCCTGCTGCTTGTCAGTGCCTCCCTTGACTAGTTTAAAAGCTTGCCAATGAAGCATTTAAACCGATTGCTCAAAAGACTTGTTCCTTCCTGGACAGATGCAGACCATCCTGCTCAGTATAGGCTGGTGTCCCTCCAGGTGGAACCCCAGTCCCCAATGAAGCTAAATCCTGTGCTCCGCACCATTTTTCAACCATTCATTAAACTGCATGGTGCCACTCACCCTCGCATCCCCATGCTTTTGACAGGCAGCACCTCTGAGAAGGATACTGTGTGTGCTACTCGTCTTAGGTCCCTCCCCAACTCTGCAATGTCCTCCTGCACTGCTCTAATCTCATGATGAGCCAAGTCATTTGTCCCTAGGTGGACAATTACGTCCAGCTCGGAATCCCTTGCAGCTGTTCTCGTGATCCTGAGGATGCGCTTCCTGTCCCTCCAAGCCATGGCACCAGGCAGGCACCTTACCTCATTTTTCTCATCTCCCCCCAGTTCTATACCCCTAATAATTGAGTCCCCCACCAGGAGCTGCTTCCTTTCCCTTTGGTGTCCTCTGCCTCCTTTCTGTGGGCCTCCCTTGTGACAGTTATCATCAGTCTTCTCTGCGGGTACACCCATAGGGGAGCTATGCTCCCCCAGAAGGGTGTATGGATTGTGGAGTGGAACAATTGACTGGGTGTGCCTCGTTCCACCCTCCTCACCCTCCCTGAGCCCACTGTGGTCCAACTGCTGTGCTTTCTTGCAACCTCTGAGGTAGTGGTGTTGTCGCTTAGTGCCCCTGGATGGGGAGGTCTCTACTGTCCAGTGTGGCCTGGGGAAGGTTTCCTTACTACTGTCCAGTGTGGCCTGAAGACGGGCAACTTCCTCCTCAGGGCAGATAGTTGTCTGCAAATAGGGCAGCATCTCAGCCTCCAGAAAGACTCCTCGAAGACTGCTGCCCCACACAGCCATTACATTGCACTACTCCCACATGTTTATCTAGTTTTTTTTATTGTATTTGTATGTAGTGCGTATGGTGATTTGATTATATAGATATATATATATATATATATTAATTATACAACGGTATGCTTATATTATCAGTGCAGTGTGCTAGAGAGGATATGACAGTGAAATGCACCTTGCACTCGAGGAAATGATGTCAGAACCTCAGGTATAAAGGAATTATTTCCAGGGGTTGGGCCTAAACTGTGTCCTCACAAAACAATCGACTAAAAGCTCTAACCCACCGCTGCGATGAGTGCCTTCCTGTCAGCAAGATACCCTACACAACAATTTGACAGAGAAAGTACCCTGCTAATCAAACAGAGAAAAATCCAGACATCCAAGAGAGAGAGATTAGTTACAGATAATTCGTCCAAAATAGTATATTCACGCAGCTTCTCAGTTGTTCCCAGCACTCCTGTACACAACCTGGAAGACGATGGACTTCTGGCCTCATACAGGAGCACACCACTAGTTTATAGTAATTGAATAATGCTGACAAATGGTCTAGCTAGACAAATGGCTATGATGCTGAGCTCTGACTTGTGAAGACAATTACCCCACCTCAGGCTATGTTTGGCATCCAGTTTCAACCTGCAGCTTTTGCTATTTTGAATCACAGAGCCCCACCAAAAGTTGCAAAATATATTGATGCAGATTCACACAGAATTCTAGTAATCGGTCCAGTTAGCCACAAAGGAAAATCAAATATGCAGAAGATAAGCAGTTTTAAAAACCCCCTTTCTGAATTAAAAACTAAAATACCAAGCTCTGCCACTTTAAAAGTGAGGAAAACCTCTCTCAGATGTAAGCAAGAGAGAGAGAGAGTTTAGTTACAGATAATTCGTCCAAAATAATATATTCCACGCAGCTTCTCAGTTGTTCCCAGAACTCCTGTACACAACCTGGAAGACGATGGATAGTTGCTCTTTAAACGTGAGAGGTCTTTGTTCTGTCCACAACTTTAAAATATTATTTTTGCCACCATTGAAATTAAATCCAATGTATATTTTTGTTTTAACTTATGTTTGGAGTAGCAAATAAATTGCCTATAATGCACTTTTTAAAGTTTATGTTGCTAGTTATAGAAAGTAACCTTTTAATAAAGTTTCTGATCTGATCCCACAGTTTTTGAATTTCACAATACTCCACATGTGAAACTAGTCAGCATTCTTAGCACTACGTCTGGGGCACTTGACATCATGTTTCATTTTAATGTTGAACATAATGACAGGGAAAAATACAATCTATGCAAGATTGTGTATTGTATTAGTTTATAATTCACAATGGTTACACTTTGTGTCAGTTAAGTACACTGTAGTTACACTGTAACTGTATTGCAATTTCAATGTAGTTACATACAACAAACATGTAAATACAGTGTAATTACCCTCTTGCATGTAATTAATGATTAGTTACATTGAAACAGACTCCTAAAATAAAGTGCAACTTTTACAGCATTAAAAGGTTTTAAAACAAACTCCCAGATTATTTTCCATTTACATCTGAGAACCTCAGCCCCCAGTCTTTAAGTCCCTCTTGTCTTGCATTCTGTATGTTCTCCTTTGATGGAAGTTATTAGGAAATTGTAAAAGGAGGATATACAGTAGATGCTATCATGTTTAGAATCTTTAAGAGGCTAGAAGTGTTATGATTAATATTAAGGCTTATGAGCGTCTTTATTTGCAGGTTCCTAATGGGGTTGAATAAGATGCCAGTTCTAAGTGTTTCTTCTTGACTTAGGTTAATTCAGAATCCCAACAACAGATTTGAATTTTTCACAGGAATATACATCCTTTACTACTCTTAAACCATTTACTTCCCATGCGTTAAATTAAAAGAGTTTCTGCATTTTATCATTATATTCAGATTGCCCCACAGTGGTTGATCAAGGGATTTTCTTAGTTTTCTCTAAATGATTATGCTTCTTAATGATTTGGTAATTATTACATTTTTAAAAGTTTTTTTGGGGGGTGGGGGTTGCAAACCACAATGATGGTAAATGGATGTTACTTTTTCCATTATTTCATACTAATTTAAGCCAAATAGGCTGATAAGAGCCATGCAGGACAGTTTTGTGCCAGCAAACTAGCTGTTGTAATTTGGACACCATAAACTATAACTGCAAATCAACTTTCAATCTACCACATTCCTTCGATCTAGTTATTGTGTGATAAGCTTGTGCATAAATACATTTGTTTATTCTATTTTGAATGCCCAGAAATCATTTTTTGGAATGTGATTAGGGATCATGCTAAAAATATGGAGTGCTCGGTATAATACTAGCATTTTTATTAATTGTAGTCTTCCCCAGAGACCAAGTGGCATTTTATTCCACTTCTTGTTGTTATTTACTTTGGGAATAACCAATGAGCTTCAGCTCATTTACAATGGCAACCTACCATAACTGTAGAACAGAATTACAACACACATACAAACAATGTACAACATACACAATATAAAATCCATCATTAATTAAAACATTTACACACCTGCACATTTGAATACAAGTACTCCTTTAGTAAAGAAACAGACAAGGGTTTAGACTTGTTCAAATCCCTTTACTAGTTTATTGTTAAATGTTTAACAGATTATGATACAGATTTTTTCTTATGCCTTTATAAATTTGTATACCTAAGTACTCTATCGATTCATTTGCCCATATTAACCCCAGATCTGTAACTTCTTTTTGGGTATCCCCCCATTAGCAATAACTATTGTGATTTATCTAGGTTTAATTTATAACCAGAAAATGTACTTTAAATTATCTTTAATTTGCATTACTTTCATGGTTGAAGTTACTGGGCCAAATAAGGGCAACTGAATATCATTAGGTGTACAAGGAACATTTGTGGACTGATTTGCTAACCTTTATGCCTTTTGCTTATAGATAGACATAGAAGATGATGGCAGATATGGACTGTGTGGCCCACCTAGTCTGCCCCTTTTCCCTACCTAATGCATTACTGCAGAACCTAGCTGATCTGCAGCTAACCCTCTTTTCCCTATTGTGAGAGTACTCGTATGTCTATCCCATGCATTCTTGAATTTCCCTACTGTTTTTGTCCCCACCACCTTGGCAGGAAAGCTGTTCCAAGCAACCATTACTTTTTTTGTGAAACAGTACTCCTCATGTTGCCCCTTTGGCTCACTCCCGGCCCCATATCATGCCCCCTTGTTCTTGTACACCTTCTTTTCTCAAAGATGCTACACTCCTGTACCTTATTTATACCCCTGATGTACTTGAATGTCTCTATCATATGCCCCCTCTCCCCTCTCCTCCAGGGAATACATACTGAGGTTCTCTAGTCTTTTCTCATATGACTTTTGGCCTCCAGTACTAGACACAGTACTCCAGATGAGTTCTCACTAGTGATCTGTACAGTGACATAACCACCTCCTTTTTTCTGTTGGTGATACCTCTCCCTATGCACCCTAGTATCCCACTGGCTCTCCCCACAGCCTTCTCACATTGTTTGGTTACCTTTAGGTCATTAGATATGATTACTCCCAGGTCCCTTTCTTGATTGGTGACAATCAATACCTCTCCCCCATCTTGTACTCATCCCTTGGACTTCTGTGCCACAAATGCATGATTTTGCACTTCTTTGCATTGAATCTTAGCTACCACACTCTCTACCACTCCTCAAGCATATTTAGGTCTTTTCTCATTTTTTCCACTCCTGCTGGAATGTCAGCACTGTTGAAGATATTAGTGTCATCTGCAGAGAGGCACACCTTCCCCTCCAGCACCTCTGCAATGTCACTTATGAAGACATTAAAGAGGACTGGCCCCAGCATGGATCCCTGTGGCACCCCGCTGGTCACCCCCCCACTCAGACTGAATACAGTTTATCACCACCTTCTGTGTCCTGTCACTCAACCAGTTTCTGACCCAGTTTACCACCTTGGGGCCCACTTCCGGGCTGCCCAACCTATTTATCAACCTCCTACATGGGACGGTGTTGAAGGCCTTGCTGTATTCTAAGTAGGCCACATCCACCGCCCCACCTAGATCTGCCTCCCTTGTCACCCAGCCAAAGAAATGTATCAGATTTGTTTGACAAGACCTTCCTGCTGTGAATCCATGCTGCCTTGGATCCTGTGCCCTGCTGGATTCAAGAAATATCACAATCCTTTCCTTTAGCAGTGACTCCAATTATTTCTCCACCACTGAGGTCAGGCTGACTGGCCTATAGTTGCCAACCTCCTCCCTGTTCCCCCTTTTGTGGAGAGGGACTATATTCGCCCTGCTCCAGTCCCCTGGAACCACCCCTGTCTCCATCGATTTGTTAAATAGTGCTGTTAGTGGAGTTGCCAGCACCTTAGTAAGCTCTTTTTTTTTCAATTGTTTAACCAGGAGTGGCACACTAAGCTGAAAACTTGTTTACAGGTGCGACCTGGGAGCACAGGGAAGTTAAGTGACTTGCTCTGGGTCACACAGTATGCAAGTGGAGGATGTGTGATTCAAACCAAGGTCTCCAGATTTGCAGCTCAGAGCCTTAAACCACTGTGCTATACTGCCTTCACTTTTACTATTTTGGGATGTATCCTATCCGGTCCCATAGCTTTGTCCCCTTTTAAATTCTCAAGTTCCTATAGGACTCTTTCCTCCATAAGTGGGCTGGTGTCCACCTCTCTCCCACTGGTGCGCCTATCACCCAATAGCAGTCCTTCTTCTTTCCCTTCTTCTGTGAATATTGAACAAAAATATTTGTTCATGACTGTTGCTTTTTCTATGTCCCCCTCTGCACACCTCTCCCTCCTTTTTTAACCTCACAGTCCAACCCCTGGTCTTATTTCTTTCACTAATGTACCTGAAAAAGGTATTGTCTCCTTTCTTAATTACTTCCTCATTACTCTTTATTTTAAAGAGCTAGTGTAATGCATAAAACTTCTATTAGTTTTTAAAAATTGTCAACCATTGCCTGTTTTACCTAGGTACTTTTTCTTTTCCCTTTTATTACAAAATTGCTTAACTCATGTTAGTAGGTGTGATGTGTGGGACATCCCTCTACCTGGCAACTGATGCATCTGTCTCTGTTATCCCCTACCACATCATCAGCACTGTGATCTCACTGACTGTGGCATCGGTGTTGCATAGGAACAGCCACTTGGAGACTGCTAGGTTAGTCACCTGTGATGTCACTGTCAGTGAGGTCACATTGCTGGTGATATAGTAAGGGGGTTAGAGACGGATATATCAGCTGCCAGGCTAAGAGTTGTTCCACACTTCCGGCACGATATTATCATGTAGAAGATTGTCTAATGAGCAAAAGGAAAAGGAAAATACTTCAGAAATAAAAAGTTACAACTGACTACTTCTTAAAATTTATATAATTTTCACATCTACATATTTTGGCTCCACTCGCTCTTTAAGTACCAGAATATTTAGTGCCGCATTAAATAGTAAAGGCAATACAGAGCATCATTGCCTTGCCCCTCTCTGAAGTGGAAAAAGGGGTGACTTTATCCCATTTGTAAATTATGGTGCAGATGACTTATTTGTATTCCGTAGGAAAACCATATACCTGTACCTCCATTCCACCCTGTCAAAAGTCTTCTCATTTGATTTTGAATCAAATGAGAATTTCATTTCTGTAAATAGGACATCAATAAACAGCTGCCAATTAGTACAAATGTCTTATCCCCTTTCAGCACTGTACACTTACTAGAAGCAGGAATATGGATCAGATGTCAATATAAAACCTTTTGTAATCCAAAAATGTGAACTAACAGAGTAAAATGATTGACACTTGTAGGGTTTTAGAGCAACAATCCCACCAATTTTCTAAAACCAGCTACTGGGTACTCAGTATGAAGTTCAGCGAGGTATGATAAAATTGACACCACTTGCCCATAAAATTTGGTGGCCTGGAAGAGATCAGAACTTAGAAACACTGGTCAGTGAAAGCGAACTTTGTCAGAATAATCATAATATGCTGGCTAAAGCACCCCTTCACCCACGGACGTTGGCTGTCAGATTGTGACAGACAGTACATATCGATTTTGCAGAAAAAAAACAGTGCTCATAGCACTAATCAACGCATAGTCGAGATGGCCAGAAATTGTACCAATGTCAAGCACAACAACAGAAAAAACGATAGAGGATGTGCAAAACATGTTTGCTGTGCGTGATATTCCAGAGGAAGTAATGTCTGATATTGCACCACAGTTCAGTTCTTGGGAGTTTCAAACATTTTTGCAGCTAAATTTGATTAAGCCTACTAAAAAAAACCTTACCATCCCATATTTACTAGTGCTGTTGAGAAACTGGTACTGAATTTTAAATAGGCTTTAGAAAAGACTTTAGGCTATTTGACTGCACATTGGTATAATTAATTTTTTATTCAGTTATTAAAATATACTGCAGTTTGCTCCTGAGAAAATCCCAGCAGATTTCTTTTTCCCCCCTCCTGTTGCTATAATACAGAGTGCAAATATAAACAAGCAAAGCAGAAATAAAATCAGATTAAACGTAAGGTTCATTCTCTCTTGGAATTTTTTCTCGAACAACCTTTATTCATTTAGAATTACTGGGGGGTGGATAGGAATGAAACCCTGGAATTGTACAAACAGTATTAAGTCCTGTAGCTTCGCCCCACAATTAACGCACCGAAATATGGACAATGGAAAATCATGTACACAAATGCCCACAGTCTGGGAAGCAAGATCCCAGACCTGCAGGCAACAATGACAGAGGCTAAACTGGATATAGTAGTAGCCATTAACGAGACATGGTTCACCGGTAACCACACTTGGGGGACTTCAATAACCGGCTATGTACTGTTCAGAAGAGACCAAGGTGCAAGGGGGGGGGGAGTGACCCTTTATGTCAATACAAATATCAAAACTACAGAAATTCAGAATACACATAAGGAGCCAGAAGAACTGTGAGTCACCCTGGAAACAGAAAATGGGACAGCCATAAGAACCGTGGTTGTCTACAGGCCCCCAGACCAGGGGGAGGACATAGACACATTACTGTTAGAAGATATACAAAACATGACAGTCAAAGGGGAGGTTCTGATAATGGGAGACTTCAACATGCCGGATACAAATTGGTCAATACCAGCAGGAACATCTGCCAGAACTAGACACATGGTGGATTCCCTGCAGGGGGAGGACCTCAAACAACTGGTACAGTAACCGACAAGAGACAGAGCTATCCCAGATCTAGTACTGGCTAACGGGGAAAGGATCACAGATCTCCAAGTAGAGGGTCACCTGGGGGCCAGTGACCATCACATGGTATGGTTCAATTTGGCCACTAGAACTAAATCATCCCATTCCAAGGCAAAAATATGGGACTTCAGAGGAGTTGACTTTGATAAGATAGCCAACAGAGTTAAGCTAGCCCTGGCAAGAAGAAATACAGGTGAGGGGGTACAGGCAAGGTGGGCAAGCATTAATGATGCAATACTTGAAGCAACATCCCATTATGTTAGGAGAAATGCAAGAGGAAAAGGAGGAAACCACTTTGGGTCTCAAAAACAGTAGCAGAAAAGATCACAGCCAAAAGGATGGCCTTCAGGAAATATAAGGGAACGCAGTGGGACGAAGACAGGGAGGCATACCAAACTTCCCTAAGGGAAGCAGGAAAGGCAGTAAGGCAGGCAAAGGCCCAAACTGAGGAACACTAGCATGGACAGTAAAAGAAAGGGACAAGACTTTCTATAGATACATTAGTGAAAGGAGAAAGTCCAGAGGGGGTATTGCTAAGATCAAAGGGGATAAGGTTGAGTGTGTGGAGGAGGACCAAAAAAAATCATCTATCCTAAATAGATACTTCTGCTCAGTATTTACTTAGGAGAAGGTAGGGCAGGGCCCACAGCTCAGCACCATGGGCACAGGGGGGACGGAGATGTGCACAAGTCCTTTCACAAAAGAGAGGGTCCTGCAAGAGCTTGCTAAGCTCAGGGTGGACAAAGCAATAGGACCTGATGGCATACATAGCAGGGTACTAAAGGAGCTAAGGGTGGAACTAGTAGAGCCATTAGCAGAACTGTTTAGTGACTTTCTGAGCACAGGAGAGGTCCCAGAAGACTGGAGAAAGGCTTATGTGATCATGCTCTACAAGAGTCGTAGCAGGGAGGAAGCAGGGAACTACAGACCAGTCAGTCTTACCTCAGTAGTAGGCAAGATTATGGAGGCACTTCTTAAGGAAAGGAAAGTGCAAAACCTGGAATCCATAAGAGCACAGGATCCAAGACAGCATGAGTTTACAACAGAAAGGTCCTTCTAACTAATTTCATAGATTTCTTTGACTGTGTAACCAGAGTGGTGGACCAGGGGGTGCAGTTGATGTTGCCAACCTTGACTTCAGCAAAGCTTTCGATACTGTTCCACATAGAAGATTGATTAATAACCTGGGTAGGCTTGGGGTGGGTCAGAAGTTGGTCAACTGGGTGGTAAACTGGTTGGCTGGCAGAAAACAGAGAGTGGTGGTAAATGGTATACTGTCAGAAGAAATGCAAGTCATAAGTGGGGTACCTCAGGGATCAGTCCAGGGGCCAGTCCTCTTCAATATCTTCATCAGTGACATTGCATATAGACTGGAGGGTAAGGTTTGTCTGTTTGCAGATGACACCAAGATCTGCAACAGAGTAGATGATCCGGATGGGGAGGGCAGAATGAGAAGAGATCTGGATAAACTAGCAAAATGGTCAGAAGAGTGGCAACTGGGGTTTAATGCAAAGAAGTGCAAGGTCATGCACATAGGGAAGAGAAACCCTGAAGCCACCTACAGGTTGGGAGGGGAGTTGCTGGCAATCTCAAGGGAAGAAAGTAAGGCAAGTCAGAACCTGAACTGCATCTTGAGACACATTAGTAGCAGGGATAGGGAGGTGATGCTCCCCTTGTATCGATCACTGGTCAGGCCACATCTAGAATATGGGGCCCAGGTATGGTCACCCTACAAAAAAGGAGACATCATTAAACTTGAAAAAAAATCCAAAAGAGGGCTACGAAAGCTATATCTGGCTGCAAAGAGCTTACTTATTCAGAAAGATTAATGAACTATACCTATTTACTCTCCAATACAGAAGAACACAGGCAGGGGGATGTGTATGGTCTACAAAGCATTGCAGAATGACCCAAAAGCAAATAGCTATGGGTTGGCACTCAAGCAGGGAACATACCAAACCAGAGGCCATCTATTATAGTTAACACTTGAAAAATAGAACTTACTAAAGAGGAGGCATTGGTTTAGCCTCATGGTAGCCCCCTTATGGAACAACCTACTAACAGAGGTGGTCACAAGCAAAACTATAAATCCCTTCAAAACTAGGCTGGATATGTGTGCTATAAATAAATATGAAATGACATAAAATACTATGGCAAGCGAACTATGGACGCAAGTCTAATAAAGCTTGAATAACCTATGTAACCTATGTAACCTGGGCATCATCATCATCATCACAGATGACCTGAAATCATCCAAGCAGACCACTAAAGCAGTAGATAATGCTAGAGGGATGTTGGGGTGTATTAGCAGGGGTATCACATGTTGTAAGAGGGAGGTAATAATCTCTCTTTACAAGACACTGGTTAGGCCCCATCTGGAGTACTGTGTGCAGTACTGGAGGCCGCACCTACACAAGGACATTAACAAAATGGAGGCAGTCCAGAGAAGGGCAACCAAAATGGTACAGAGACTGCATCAGAAAACATATGAGGACAGATTAACTGAGCTCAATATGTATACCCTAGAGCAAAGGAGGGAGAGAGGTGATATGATTGAAACATTCAAATATCTTAAGGGCATTAACAAGATGAAAGTATAACATGTTTCAATATAAGAAAAATAGCAGAACAAGAGGACACAGCATGAGATTAGAGGGAGGCCGATTGAGGGGTAATGTGAGGAAGTTCTTTTTCACAGAAATGGTAGTGGATGCATGGAACGGCCTGCTCAGGAAGTGGTGGATATGAATACAGTGCAGGGCTTCAAAAAGGCATGGGATATGCGTTAGGGAGCAATACAGATGAGTATGAATTGATAGACCATTGACAGAGTAAAGGCCAATGGTACATTTATAAGGTAGCAAAAATGGGCAGACTGGATGGGCCTTGTGGTCCTTATCTGCTGTCAACTTCTATGTATCTATGTAGTACACTTGGTTTACATGTTACAGAGATGGCTCTTGTTCGGGCATTGAATGATCTCCTGATGGCAAGAGATCGGAGGACCCGTTCCATCTTGGTTCTCCTGGATCTCTCAGCAGCATCTGACACCGTGGATCATGGGGTATTGCTCAACCAGCTGCGGTTTTTCTGTGGTCTGAAGGGAGCAGTCCACAGCTGGTTTCGATCTTTTGGAGGGCAGATCCCAGAGAGTGGTGTCTGAATTTACACCGCCCTCATTGCCGTTCTGTGGGTACCAAGAAGGGTCAGTGCTGTCCCCATGTTATTTTGTGTATATGCTTCTATTGGGGGACATTATAAGATGGTATGGGCTGAGTTTTCATTGTTATGCTGATGTTTCTCAGCTCTACCTGTCTTTTATGCCTGATCAGGAGTCAGATTCCATCACGATGTTTAACAACTGCCTCCTGGAGATTCAGGATTGGATGAGTGCTAGTTGGCTTAGGTTGAATTCAGGGAAAACTGAGGTATTGGTTGTGGACCCTGGAGGGAGGACAACAGGGGCTTGGACTGGAAAACCCTCGGGTTTATATCTTGGGGGGGTCCCACTACTTGCCTCTGGCCAAGTACGTAACCTTGGCATGATTTTTGATGAAAGCCTGACTATGAAGATGCAGGTGTTGGCTGTAGTCAAATCTGCCTTTTTTCATCTGAGGAACATTGCCCGGGTGAAACATTTGGTTCCATGGGAAGATCTTCCCATCTTGGTCCACGCCTTTGTCACCAGCCGTTTTGATTACTGCAGTGCCCTCTATCTAGGGCTGCCAGGGGTGGATATCTGCCGCTTGCAGCTTGTGCAGAACGCGATGGCCAGGTTGTTGATGTGGGTTTCACGATCTCCATGAAATCATATCCAGCACCCTAAACAGCCATGCTCCCCTGGTTAAAGCATGAATAAAAGCCATAACCGGTCGTTGGTTCTCACCGGATCTGAAGGCTGCCTTACTCAAAAGAGATTACCTCTGGAAAAAGGCTCATAAATCTCCTGCCGACGCAGACTGGTGTCTCTTCAGGGCATCTAGAAATGTCTGTACTAAGTTGGTAAGAGAGGCCAAAGCCAACTTTTATCAAACCAAGCTACTCTCTGCATCAGACTGCCCTACCAAGTTCTGGTCCACCATAAAAGAGCTATCTGGCCACTCTCCAGGTAGTGCACTTCCTTCCAAAATTACCACTGATAATATTATCATTAGTGATAAATTACAGATACTACAGTCTTTCAACAATCACTTTACCACTGCTGGCCTGGCGTTTGATAACGCACCTGTAAGTAGCCTTCTTCCTCAGACCAACACCCAGTCTTCAGAACCAAGTAGCAATAACATGGACTTCTACTTTTCACCTACCACCATAAAAGAAGTTGAAGATCTTCTTCTACGACTAGATACTAAAAAAAGTGCTGGGGCCGATTCCTTCGACCCATATTTCTTGGAAATGGCATACCATATACTTGCTACAAATATAACACACCTATTCAATCTGTCCCTAGCATGGCTCCATCCCCAAGGCATGGAAAACTGTTCATGTCATTCCCCTGTTTAAAGCAGGGGACCCTGTGACCTAAATAACTATAGACCAATCTCCCTTCTTCCCATACTTTCAAAACTTCTGGAAAAAATTGTGGATACGCAGCTGAGATCTTTCTTAGACAATGGTAGACTACTCAACCCAATGCAGTCTGGCTTTAGAACTAAGCATAATACAATTACGGCACTGGCGATAGTTACTAATGATTGGCAATGGGATCTAGACAACAAAAAATGTGTTTGTGCCATGTTTCTGGACCTCAGTAATGCGTTCGAGACTGTCAACCACTGCCTGCTCCTCTCCACCTTAAAAACTATAGGCATTGGCTCAACTGCACTGGGATGGTTCCAAGACTACCTTTCTGATAGACAGCAACAAATTAAGGCTGATGGAGAAATTTCTCCACTTAAATCGATAAAAAGAGACGTCCCCAGGGCTCCATACTGGGCCCATTACTGTTTGCCATTTATATCAACAGCTTGGACGTAGGCATCATAGATGCCAGTATCCACTTGTTTGCTGATGACATGGTGCTCTACTTAAGCTGGAAATCTCCTGAAGCTGCCTGCGCTGAGTTACAAGCTGACTTTAGTACTCTGCAGTACCAGTTCCTTAGTAAAAAGTTACTACTAAATGCAAAAAAAACCAAGGCCATTCTTTTCTCGCCATCAGGCCCAGGGGCTTACTCCGCTGTCACTAGTCCATTACCATCAATCTCTACCTTATTAGGAGAAAATCTTGAATTTGTGACTAAATTCAAATACCTTGGTATTTGGCTAGACAACAAACTCTCTTTTGTGGAACACACAGAAGAATTGCTGAAAAAAAAGTGAGGCAGAGACTTGGTCTTTTTTTCAGAATTAAACACCTCTTGACCACAGATGCAAAAAGACAGCTTGTCCAATCTACATTCATTTCTTTAATTGACTACGCCGACTTCATTTATGGCCATTGCCCTGCCTCATATCTTGCAAAACTGAATGTATTATATCATAGAGCACTGAGATTTATAACTGGCCTCCCATACTCCACTCATCACTGCTCTTTATATGCAACCATAGGGTGGCCCTCCCTTCAATACAGGCATTATAGAAATGCAGCCCTATGGACACTCAAAGCCCTTACCAACAAACTCCCACAATACGTTGTTGACTGTCTCCCCCTTAGTCCTATTCGGAACTATGCCTTAAGAAGTCAATCGCAGATTTCTTTGAATGTCCCAAGGGCCAACACTCGCTTTGGAAGGGCCGCCATAAGCTATGCCCTGCCAACTCTCTGGAATAGGATACAAAATCGTTGAGACTTAGCTCACCTGTCAGTCCTGCCTTTAAGACCCTCTATGACAAAATGTTTGCTGAAATCTGTAATTGCTTCTGTCGCTCCTAGCAGTTTTACTATTGTTCCTCTCTTCTTCAACACTAGTCCCAGCTGCTTATCCAAATCAGCCCTTGCCACTACTGCTCCCCCCTCCTCTGCCCCACTTGCCCTTAGCACCCTCTGCATCCCTCTTATTCACCCCCCCCTTCTGCCGCATTTACCTAAGGCTTACACACTGTTATGCGCAACTCCATAGCTTAGGAATTTCCATCCAGGCCTGTAACGTGTTTCTGCTGGACAGAAATATAAATACTCTTTCTTTTTTCTTCTATGGTTTGTATATGACATCCATACACATCCTGCTCCTGTGGGAACTGTATATATATATTAGATTCGGGTTGTGTTATGTATATCTTTCCTGTACATGTGACTTGGAATGTAAATACTCTGCTCCCATCAGTATTGTAAACATGTTGTTCCTTTTGTATTATGTATATTTATATGTAACTGTACAATTTTCCCTGCCAACAGCAGGTCCACCTTGTAAATGAGCTTGCTCAATGGTGATCGCCTGGATAAATAAAGATTTGATTGATTGATTGATTGATTGATGATCTAGCCATATGACACCTGTGCTGCGTGATCTGCATTGGCTGCCAATACAGTGGTGGATCACCTTCAAGGTCACATTATTGATCTTTAATGCCCTACATGATTTGGGACCTCACTACCTGAAAGAACTCTTGGTGCCTTACTGTCCTGCCCATTCTCTTCGCTCCTCTGATGAGGGATTGCTAGAGATTCCCAGGGTACGTCTAAAGATGTCTGAAGGTAGATCTTTTGCATATATGGCACCAACCCTGTGGAATTCTCTACCCCGACAGATACAAGAATGCCTGTTGAAAGTTTTAAAAAACAACTAAAAACTTTCCTTTTTGCCCGAGCATTTGCTGGTACATAATAATTAAGTGTACTGTATGATTGTTTGATTTTATTGTTTTGTAATGTGATTTTATTGATTTGACTTATTGTAAAAGCGCCCTGAGCTTGGGAAGGGTGCTTAATATAAATAAAATTTTACTTACTTACTTACTTACATGTAAGGTGAATGGCGGAAGATGCATGTGAATTAAATGAGTGGTAGTCCCTATAAATCTGATTCTAATATAGAAGAGAATACTGTAAGTTTAGTGATTGGAAAATGCTGAAAGTTTAAAGGGGAACAGTCAGCACTAACAGCCCCACATTTAAGTGTGGGGCTGGTACAATTTTCAATTTGTGTGCAAAAACATTTTTTTTGCCTACTGTTTACTGCAGTATAGTAGATTGTATCAGGCTGAGTCTGTTGACTTACTGACATTTTGTGTAACTACAAATCCCAGAATCCTCTGCAGCTGACATCAGAGCAGGGCTGCAGCAGTGGGACACTCAATAGCCTGCAGTGCATGTTAGAGCTTTTATAAGCTCTGTTCAGATGTTTGCCTTACCTGCTGTTCTCATGGGGCTATGTACAGTCCTCTGGGACTGTACATAGCCCTTAGGAAGGCAGCAGGACCAGAATACAAAGGATTAGAGCGTATAAAAACTCTAACATGCAGTGCAGGCTATTGTATCTCCCACTGCTGTGATAGCCCTCTTCTGATGTCCATTGCAGTGGATTCTGGGATTTGTAGTTATAGCAAATGTCAGCTTCCTAGTCAGCAGAATCGGTCTGATACGATCTACTATACTGCAGTAAACAGTAAGTAAAAGAAGCATTTGTCAATGCCGAATGTTATCGCGCTGGCATTGGCTTTGGTAGTGCAGTGTGGGAAAACATTTTGGGTAGGATGTGAAAAATTACAGCTGTACAGTTCATAAGGAGGTGTAAAAAAATGGCAGTGTTGAAAATGTGGCATGTAAATATTGCAAATTTGCGAAGTTACAAGGATGTGTGAGAAATGTGCAACGCACGCTTGTAACACAGTCGTTTTATGGATGTTTGGAACCAAATTTTCAACATAGGCATTTTAGCACCTGTGCTCATGTACAGTGTCACTGTTATTTCCTCAAACTGTGCCAAAAAATGATTTTGCACAGCAACCGCGCTATTCTGCGCTGGACATGCGAAAACACATTTTGGACAGGATATGTGAAATGACACCTGTACTGTTCATCAAGAGGTGTGGAAAAATGGCAATGATGAAAATCCAGAGTGAAAATATTACAAATGCACGATGTAATGAGCGTGCGTGCAATCTGCCAACGCACGCTTGTAACACAGTCATTTTATGGAGTATCGTCACCAAATTTTCAACATAGGCATATTAGGACCTTTGCTCATGAACAGTGTCACTGACATTTTCATAATCTGGCCCTAACACTGATTTCCCACAGCGACTGCGCTATTGCGCACTGGAAGTGCGGAAACACATTTCGGCCAGGATGTGAAAAATGACAGCTGTACTGTTCACAAGGAGGTGTGCCAAAATGACAATGTTGAAAATCTGACATGAAAATATTGTGAATTCGTGAAGTTATGAGCCTGCATAGCAGCTGCACAACGCACGCTTGTAAAACAGCCATGTTTTTTTACTTTTCCCACCAAATTTGCAACATAGGCTTTTTGAGAGCTCACCTCATGAACAGGTGGCACTGTCATCTCGTTACTCCGTCCCGAAAGGTGATTCCGCGCAGTGACTGTGAAATCACCTTTAGGGATCGATTAACGATATGACAGTGCCAGAATTCATGAGGAGGGGTCCCAAAAACCCCATGTTGAAAATTTGGTGTAAAAATTCCCCAAAATACCCAAGATCTGCATTAAAGTTGAAACCCCACTATTTATTCCATTATGCAGCTTACCGGCATTTCCACAGTTCGCAGTCGGCTTTGAAAAGTGCAGACGTGTTCCCGATCCACCGAAGATCATCGCACTGGACTCCGGAGGTAAGTATGGGGTGGGAGGATGGGGAGGCAGGGTGCACAGTGGGTGGTTGCGGGGTTGGAAGAGTACAAGGGACCAGTTTTGCTTTACAGGTTAAAAAAAAAAATAAAAAGACATTGGGGGACCATTTTCATTTTAATAGGTGCTTTGGAACATTGGGGTGGGCTCCCAGCGTACCACCTGAGTGTGTGTGTGAGCTTTAGCTGACAGTGGATTGGGCACCCTTGTCGGCAAACAAGGAAAGGGGGGGCTGCAGGAGCTGAGGGGGATTGGGCACCCCCTCGGCAAGCAAAAATGGGGGGTACATGATGCTGATGGGGATTGGGCACCCCCATCAGCACACAATAAACAGAGGTGTTGACAGGCAACAGCGGCAGTCACTGCCGCCATGTTGCCTGCACATAGGGGGAGGCGTGTTGTGGTCAAGCTGCATGAGAGCTTTGCTCTCATTGCAGCGGACCTTTTCTCTCATGTCTTCACCTCATTAGCTAGGCAGGGTGTCAGCCCCTGCTGCTGGCTGATTGGGGAATGTGGGATGCACCTTCTGGTGCGTGCCCTACATTCACACAACAGTGACTGCGCCTCCAAATCTGCACTACCGCAAGATGTTGGCTGTGCAAGCGCACCAACGTAAAAATGTTTTGCACACAAAGTACAAATTGGGACCAGCTCCACTACATGGATGTAAGGCTCTTAGTGCTGACTGCTCCTCTTTAAGGTAATGAAAGTGTGTAGGTAGAAGACACAGACACCTTCTGGAATGTTTGAGGAACACACTGTAGAAATGATGAGGCTGTATCAGAACCTGCATCAGTTGCTATAAGCACAAGGCTGCAACATGTCAGAAAGCCCCCTGACAGACTTAAATATTAAAGGACAATTCAAAGACAAAAGCTTATAATTTACAGGAGAGGGGCTGTCATATTTTTAGGGATTTTAGAGGTTATTTTAATGTATGTTTTATATGAGTTATGAATATATTTCAATTACTTAATAGCCATTGATTTTTGTGCATTTGACATATATCTTTAAAATGTTTGTGATATATATTTAGTAAATATATACTGTATGTTGTACAAAATCCAAAGCACCCACACAAAATGAATATTTTGTCATGATATACTCATATATTTGAAATTCATTCTGTTAACCACTATTTTGTCACTTTCATTGGACTTATCAATTACATTTCATCTTCAACCCAACATGCATAATTTATTTATTCTTATTTGCTGATTTCTTAAGACTCAAATTTGTATTCATTTATTAAAGTTTGGGCTAGGAAATGCACATAGAACTGAATCAACTAATTTCCAGGTGTGTCCTGGGGAGAGGGGAACAAGGAACAACATAAATATACTGGTAGGTAATAAGCAGTAGATTAAACAATAATGAGGAGATAATAGGAGTGCCACAGAATTACAAGGTGTAAACGAGTCACATCATTAATAACTGGAGCATACTGTTAGGTTGGTTGAAATAGATTATATCACCACATTTTGGTTCCCTTTATGATAAAGGTACAGTCCTACATATTATAGTTATGTAGATACATAGACATTGATGGCATAAAAAGGCTCCTGGCTGATCCAGTCTGCCCACCCTACCTAACGTTTCCATCTTGTCCTAGTGGCAATCCTTCCCTTTGACACTGTTCCCCCTTTCTCTATCTAAATCCACTTACCTGTCTCATCCCTACTTGATGCTGCCGATTGATTTTGCCCGTACAACTTCTTCTGGTAGCTTATTCTACCTATCTGCCACCTTTTTTCATGAAGAAGTGTTTCTGGATGTCCCTTCTGAATCTCCGCCCTGCCAGCTTTGGTGAATTCCCTCTCATCCGTGTGTTTGGATTCAGAGAGAATAGTTCATTGGCATCTAATCTATTTATCACATGCAGGTACTTATATGTCTCAGTCATGTTACCCTTTTCACACCTTTTCTTCACTGTGTATATGTTTAAGTCCAGCAGTCTCTCCTGATATGTCAAAGTCCCCAAGGCCTTGTACCATCTCAGATGCCCTGCACTGTACTGCCTCCAGTTTGCTGCACTGTTTCCTCAGGTGTGGACTCTAGTATTTTGTGCAATATTCCAGGTGTGGCCACACCAGTAACCTGTACAGAGGGGGATCACCACCTGCCTTCTACTGCCTATCCTTCTCCCTATACATCCCAGCATTCTGTTTACTTTGCTCACTGTCCTGTTGTAGTGTGCAGATGTTTTTAGGTCTAAAATATCATCACACCTAAATCCTTTTCTTTGGGGGTGCTATCCAGAACCACCCCTCCCATGTTGTATTGCACACTTGGGTTCCTTTTCCCAATGTGTATTACTTTACATTGTTTAGCATTAAAGTGCAGCTGCCAAATCTTGGACTAGCTCTTTAACCTGCCTAGATCCTCTCTTAGTTCCCTTCTCCTTTCTTCCTTTCTCCCTGTCTACCCTAGCACAGATATTTGTGTCATTCTTCAAAGAGGCAGATCTTACCCGTGATACCTTCACCTATGTCACAGATGAAAATGTTGAAGAGGACTGCTCCTAGTAATGACCCTTGAGGTCCCTGCTGGTCACTTCCCTCACCTCTGAAAACTCCCTCTTGACTACCACCCTCTATGTTCCACTCCCCAACCACATGTCTATCCAATTTACCCTCTGTTCCACTTCCCCAAGGTCCCCAATCTTTTTGACCAGCCTCTTGCTTGGGACTGAGTCAAAGGCCTTGTTGTAGTGAAGGTCTACTGTACCAATAGCCTGTCCCTTGTCTGGTGCTGTGGTCCTACTGCATATGTTCTTGGTTTGTAAAATAAATACTGTACACACAATATTTATTATTAACCCGTACCCATGTAAGGAAAGAAAGAAATATATATATTTATTTTTTAAAGCAGCAGTGCAGCAAAACTGGATGAAAAAATCTGACCCAACTTTTTTTCAATATGAAAGATTTGAGCTATTTTCCCATTTAATTTGGTTGTAACATTTTCTAGCTCTGCCAAAATTTGAGTATTTTATAAATGTTTTAATGTAGTTCTTTTTCTCAAGAACAAAAGATGGCTGCCACTTTTGGCTTAGAATAAGCATGGTAGACACTGGCAAGGGTTAGGATCAAGACACTGAAAAAGCTCATGATGTGCAGCATAGAAAGTACCTTGAAAAGTAGAATTGACAGGTGTGCTAATATTTTTAATAATTATAGCTGAAACTAGCTAACCTGACATTTCCTCAAATAAGAGATTATATTAGGAAGAAAGTAGGCAATCTCACAGAACTATTGCATTCTTCAATTAAAATGGCTTTTTTGGAAGAATCAAATAAAAAATTTACAGGAAAAATATACAAAATTGTTGAACAAAAAACAAACAAACAAACCCACTTAATAATCTACAAAAAGCATGGCCGAATGACTTAGAGATAACCTTTACAGATCAACAATATGTAGCAATAATATGTACAGTTCCAGAAGTTTAGAAAATTAACAAACTTAAACAGATACAATTTAATATCCTGCGCAGGGTATATTACACCCATGCTAAACTACACAAATTCAATAACAGTTTATCAGATAAATGCCCAAGACATACAAATGCAGTAGGATCATTATTGCATATGTATATTGCATGCCTGGTCTTAACAGATTTCTCGAACACATTTTTTGCCTAACTTCCTTGCACTGCTGCTTTAAAATATATGCATTAGCTGAATGAAAATGTATTACACATATATAATCAATATATAATGGAGTACAGAAGACATATAATCCAGATATTTTCTAGATGTATATCAGACAACCATAGTTTGGATATATATGAAATATATCTAAAATGTATCTCTCTAAAACAGTGAAAATATAGATACTTTTTAGAAAACCTATTCTAGAAATTAAGTGTAAAATGACTTTGCATACAATAATATGAATTTTCCATTCTGAAGTTTAAAAAAAAAAAAATTAAACACCTGCAGTAAAAAAAAACACATAAAAAACATTTTTTTTAATAGTATAACATATACAATAATGGCTGGGTAGAGGGTTATAACAAGTTGTTACTGCCCCCTGAGGAGTGGGATGCCACATAAACCCCAAGAGTGAAGTTCGAGGGGTTTATTAAGGCATCTCACCCCGATTGTGTGTGTAAAATTTGAGTTTTATACCCCCTACCCAGCCTTTTATATATATATATATATATATATATATGTATTTATATATGTGCATATATATATATATATATATATATATATATGCTAAGTATAGTATATAGCTCATTATATTCTGCAACTATCTAGAATATCCCTGGAATAAAATGCATATATCTGAATTATGTTTGAGAGCTAACAGCTATAAAATGGCTTATCTCAAAATACTCAATTTATCTGCATGCATGAGGGTTCAGGACTATAGCTTCCAAATGCTGAAGCAGAGTGAGTTATGAAAGCCCAGCTCCCTCACAAGTGGTGAAAAATTTTGTATTTTGAGGCAAGCCGTGTGTATTTAATTTATACAACATCAGTTTAAAAGTGATAACTTCCGAATAAACACTTGTGTGAAGACTTAACTATTTTCCTCTGGAATCAGCAGCTGGCTTTAAGGCAGAAAATGCTATGGTGATGTCATCATCATTGTGAAAGCTGCCCTCAGGTCTGTTCTCTCAAAAGATCCAACTGCAGAATACTTTTCTGTGACATATGGAACCTATAAAATAAATGGCTATTACATATAAACATGTCAAATATTTTTCCCATTAAATATTTTATTAAAAATGAAACAAAAGTTTCAAGCAGCATTGATAATGCATTACATTGCATCCAGGGTCATGCCTGAAAATAGTCATTGCTATGGCTAGTGCACTTACCCGGTAAACAAAAACTAAATAAATAAAAAATAAAATAAACATAGTAAATAACAAAACAAACTGGAAAGCATAACTGCATGAGGGGAGTTTTAAATTGAATCAACCTGCCTCTAGTTTCTATACAGCATTTGTATGTAGTGCCTCATAGCCAGGACCGCAAATTTACAGCATTCAAAGTAACAAAATTCCATTTTCAAGATTTTAAATTCCAGAATTGTTCTGGTAATTGCCAGTCTTGGGATTCTACTGTCAGACCTCTAGTAAGTACATAAATATTCAGAATAAACAAAGGCTAAATACACAGCAAATTAGATAAAGCCATGGGAAAACAGTACAGGAAAGAAATAACAAGATACAAGTTCCGCAGAACCACTGATCTAGTAAAAATGCCAAATTTTATGAAATGCTTTGTATTTACTGGTGTACAGAAAATCAACATTCTGAAATTTTACCAGGTTTCCAGTAAAAATAAAAAAAAATCAGTGGCCTTGCCCATATCTTGAATCATTTGTCAGATATTAATGATATCTCCAGGTCTAGTTCCCATATGGTCTTAGCAGTGTCTGTAGAGTTATTTGTGCAGTCAGAGATTGTGTTGTAGATGTTGTTGACTGTTTATCTAATTGCTGAGAGAGTACTGCTGTTTAACACCACTGTAATTTGAAGATATTTCCCAAATTAAAATTGATGCATTTTAATCTTCCTTCCTATTTTTTGAAGTGATAGTAAGCATATTGTGGTTGGATCTATTAAATCTGTAACTCCATGTAAGCTTGTCCTTTTACATTCTGGATCATCCAATGAATTATTTCTGCACTGAATATCTGGATTATTCTAAATGGGTCATACCTGTTGAGGAAGGGATACCAAGTCAAGTAATCGGGCTATGTATTGTTACAAGTATGAAGAGTTTCAACAGTTCTTGGATGACCTTGAAATGAGTTGTATAGTGGCAAGAATAGGAAATCAGTTAAATTGTTATTTTATTTACATAGAAACATAGACAATGATAGTAGAAAAAGAAAAACATTGGTCCATTCAGTCTGCCCTAACAAAGTCAGGACCTATTGCCCATGCAGAGTTCCCACCCTCACTATCCACCCCCATACTCTCTGTCTTACTGCTTCCACCCCGAACAACCACTAAGCCCTTCACTCTGTCCAAGCCATGTTTGAAAACATTGACGGTTTAGGCACCCAGTACACAAGCTGGCAGATTGTTCCATGGTGCCATCATCCTGTCTGTAAAATAAAACTTTCTCATGTTCCTCTTGATCCTCCAAGTTTCCACTTGTGCCCCATGTTCTTGCTCCTCTACTCATGCTGAATAGTTCCTTGCCATTTAAAGTGTTCATTCCTTTCAAGAACTTGAAAGTCTGAATCATATTTCCTCTCTTGTCTGTCCTCTGGTGAATACGTGATCAGTGCCTTGAGGTGATCCTCACAGGATCGGCCCTGCTGGCCTGGAATCATTTTGGTCACCCTGCGCAGCACTGTTTCCAGTGTGTCCTTATCTTTCCTTAGGTGAGGACTCTAGAACTGGGTACAGTACTCCAGGTGGAGCCTCACCAGTGCTCTATAAAGAGGTAGTACTACCTCTTTCCTTCTGCTGCCAGTACCCCTTCATATTCACCCCAGAATCCTGTTTGCCTTACTGCAGATCTTGTTACACTGGATTGATTGTTTTAGAGAGTCACCGAAGATGGTTTATGTTTACTCAGTTCACTAGTTTCGTTCATAGGTATTTAAGCTGCTGTGTTGGATAACCTTGAGTTATTAGTAATCAGTTTCTTGTACTAATCTTTGGGCTTTAGCTTTACAATCATCAATATTTGCTTCATTTTACATCTTATGATTTGTTAATACTATGATATTAGTAATTGTTGGGGTACATAAGTTAAGTTTTTCATATAATCAGCACTACTATTTCTCTTATATTGAGTACTCAGAATACTGAGTGATGATAAAAACTTTAAACCCACTTGTACAATTGAAAGATTTTATAGTGCAGTGCTAAGAATTTTTAAAGTTTTTATGCTCATATTTGCTTATACAAACTTTCTATTTCTCTGTTTGTATTCACATTGCATTTTCTGCCTCAGTTGTAATCATTATTCCACAAGTAGTTATGGAATGTGTGCTAATTTTAAGAAATTCCTAATGGAACGGGCCACTGTCTTGAGGAATTTAGTTACAGATTTAAGCGTCACCTTTTTTTTGCTGACTATGGCTAAAAGAGTGGATTTTGTGTCATGGAATGTAAGTAGTATAGGTTCACTGGTTAAGAGAGCTAAAATGTCACAGCTTTTAAATCATTCTAAAGAAGAGTTTGCTTTTTTGTAAGAAATCCATATGACAGATGAAGATGCAGACAAGCTTGATAGAAACGGTTCCACGTCAAGATATCGACAACAATGTTGTCGACATCCCCAACAGTGAGGGGAACAATGCTGACCATCTGCATTGTTCTCATCAAGATATTTTTTTTGCAGGGGGATAAGCCCTCTGCACCCCCTCCCATGCCCTCAAATCTCTAAATAACCAACTCTGAGCCAGAGTTGGTTCGGGGGGCGTAACACTGGGAATCACAGTGTCGCTGTACAGCGGACCACCACAGCGACCTGGCAAGATTTATCACTGTGGTGGTGTTCACTGTATTTTTGTCATTGTGCTGACGGTACACCAATAGAAACTGGGTAGGAGATGTTTTCCATAGCTGCTTTAACAGCAAGAAAAGGGGCATTGCTATACTAATATAAAAACATAGCACATTCACTGTACAAAATGCCATCAAAGACACAGAAGGAAAATTATCATATTAAAGGGCAAAATAGATGGTACAGATATTGGCCCACATTTTCAAAGGAGATGTGCAGTGCAAAGTGGAGATGATCCACCCATCTCGAACAATGTCCCACACTGCAATATTCAAAAGGGAGAGTTGCACTGCGCAAATCTGGATGCACCACAGGGCAAAGATAGCGAATGCGGTGCAAGTAGAGGAGGCATCCCCATGAATGTGCCGCACACTGTCATATTCAACCAAAATGAGCGACGCAAGTGCAGTGCAACCAGAAGATGTGCTGCCCAAAGTTAGGCATAAAAGGAGCATGGCTAACTTTGCAAGCCACCCAGAGGCAGGACACAGAACTACAGCAGAGATGGATGGGGGAGCTTTCCTCATGGAAGCTGCCAAGAGGGGTGTGAGGAGATGGGAAGAACAACATGGGTGAGGAAGGCCCCACAGGTGGTACACCCAACATAAATGGTACCATGCCTGTGTCACATTCAGACAACTTACTGACACAGAGATTGTGGTCTGGTACCATCTCAACAGGGCAATTCTGAGACATCTCTGTGAGCTGCTCCATGATAACCTGCAGGCACCAACATACAGGAGTTATCCCATGTCATGGAGACAAAGGTGACAGCAGCACTGTGCTTGCTCCCCATGGGCACCCTCCAGATACCAGCGGGTGATACCACTGGTATCACACAATTCACCACAGCCTGTCTCATCAGGCAATTCCTCACTGCCCTACTGCCCCATGCTGTGGAGTTCATACCATTCCCTAGTGGACAGGAACAATGCAGCTCTTCTACAGGGTGGCACATATTCCCGGCATGCTAGGAGCTATTGACTGTATCCAAGGGGCAATCATGACACCACCTGGCCCTGATGGTGACACATATGTGAACTGCAAGGGATACCAATCTATCAACTCCCAGGTGGTGTGCAATGCCACAGGGTGCATCAGCAATGTCTGCGCCACCCACCCTGGGCATGCACACGATGCCTACATCTGGCACTGATCAGTCCTATACTTCCGGTTTGAGACTGGGGAGATACTTAGTGGCCACCTAGTGGGTGAGCAGTGCTGACACCATGCTGAACAAACCCACAATGTGTCTTGCAGCACCGCCGATGGTGGTGCGGCGAGTGCTGGGCACATGCACCAACTAACATGCACAGGGAACACTGTGCATGTGCAGCCTGCCATAGTGGTGCTCATAGACTGGGGGGTGGTGGTGGGTGGTGGGTGGTGGACTGTCAGGGTGTGGCATTGCATGTGGAGACACACAGCAGGCAGAGTTGACAGGGCAGTTAGTGACACATGCCCTTGGGCTGTACCTGCACCTGGGGCAGGGCAGAGCGCCACAGATGAACAGGTCAGGCAAGGAAAATCAACAGGCTGTGCAGCACAGGACAGTGTGCTGGCATGCTGTGCATGTAGCAGTAGTTCACAGCAGAAGCTGGGAGGGTGCCCAGAGGTGTGGCGGGTTGTGTAGACATGGCAACAGGGTGGACAGACACAGATGGCATACACAGGCCAGGGTGAATGGGCTGGACAAAGTGGCAGCCTGCAGGACACTAATGCACTGTACTTCCTCCCACAGGTGACAGTGACTATCCTCTGTGCCCCTGACTGCTCACCCCCATACTGTGGCCCTCATCCGAAGCTAAGGAGAGGTACAATGCACACGGCACGCATCACAACACACAACATCATCAAGCGTGTGTTCAGCATGCTCAAGATGAAGTTCAGATGCTTGGACAGGTCTGTGGTGCCCTACAATGTAGCCCTGACAAGGCCTGTGGCCTATTTCTGGCCTGTTGCATGCTCCACAGCATGGCCATTGACAGTGGAATAGATGCCCAGGCACAGGAGGATAATAGCTCAGAGGATGAGGGACTGCAGGCCAGGGATGCAGTGGCACACCTGGACAGAAGGGAGGGACATGATTGTGGAGGAGCACTTCAGTGACCATATGTGAGTATCAGAGGGGTCCTGACAGGCCTGACAGACACACATGCTGGGGGGAGTCCCAAGAGAACCCCCAAGGGCAGATCAGAGGCCAATGCACAGATGCCATGACATGCACAGATGTGTGAACAGGACTACGCACAGGCATCCGCTGCAGTGGCACACATACCAGGTGGGACACAGGTGCATGTGGGGTACTGGCATGGATCAGATTACACTGCCGGCACACACACACACACAGTGAACAGCCACTGCTGCACTCAACACACCCATGCCACACACAACAACACCATGCCCCACACCCATGGCCCAGTTGCAACTCAGTCAGTGGGGACAGGGTCACCACAGGTGTGCGCATGCACATGTGACACTGCACATTGACCTGGGCAGTGCAGGGTGATGATACCAGCAATGGCCACAGGGCAGCATGGCCAGGCCAACAGTATTAGAATGGCATCAGTGCCTGCCACTATGGCCACTGCAGACACATGGGTGGCCACACCCAGGCAAGGCAAACACCACTCGGCAGTCACTTGCCACAAGGGGTGACACCTCAACCTCCGATGGTGTTGACACATGTGACCATGACTGGGTGGATGCAGGGTTGGGGGTACTGAATCCCTGACTGTTACCAGGGGTGTTGAGGATTTCAGTGCCAAGGGATGGCATCTGCAACAGGGTGGCCATGTGTTGCAGAGGTGTGGGAGAGTTGAAAGCACTGCGTGATGTACAGCAGGTACTCCTGCAGCCATGGGGTGCCAGGGAAGCACAGCCCACCTCAGTGGCCAGCACAATCCTACTGAGGCATGCGGTCATGTCTGCCTGCATGAGGCTCATTTCTGTGATTATGTCTGCCCACAAATGGCGCACCTTGCCTAGCATGTGTGTATGTCTTGCATCTGCATGCTCATCCATGAGAACCACCTGCACCTGCAGGCAGTGTATAGCCTCCCTGAGCAACACCTAGGCCTCCATGGAGTTCCGCAGGAGATGGGTGTGCTCACCCAGCCTGTCAGTGGGGGACATGTCCTATGGGTGTGGCTGACAGGCAGGAGGTGGACCAGCCTGCTGTACCACATCCAACTGTGGGTGCCACACAACAGGCTGTTGTTGGGCCAGGGAATGTGCATGGGCAGGCATAGGGGGTCCTGTGCCAGCCACACCATGTGCCTGTGCAGGCTGCTGCTGTTGCATTTTGCCCTGCTGACTGGTGGCACTGTCCCTGGGGGGCCACAGAGGCACCAACCCCCTGGCCAACCATTGCCATCATGGCAGTGGATGGTCATGGTGGGCTTGAGGGGGTGCATGTGATGGCACAGGACAGTTGCCACCTGCCACCATCCATGCACCAACCAGGCCAACAGTGGCATTGGCAGTGCCAGGGATAGTGTCCCTCAACTGGGTGGAATCATCATCATCATCATCATCACCACCCTCCTTCTCCTCCTCCTCTGTGGCTGAAGCCAGCATGAGGAGTTTGTCTAGTAAGCCAAGGCTGCACAGGGGTTTGGGATAAGTCAGCCCCAGGACTACCCCCAAACTATGTGTGGCCTCACCCTCCTCCATGGCCACAGCTGTGGCAGAGGTTGATGGTCTTGGATCATCCGCCTCCTGTCCAGCTGCACTGGCCCTGGACCAGGCGGCACCCCTGAGATTTGATGGAGCTGCAGGGCAGAATAGAAGGTCATGGTCAGTGCTGCAGGTCCATGGTGTTGTGTGCCATGAGCATACACAGGATGTACATGTGTGCCACATGAGTGCTGGTGGTGGCACATGGGCCACAGACACCTGTGGGATCTGCACTGTCCACAAGCCACAGCGGCATGTGTGATGCATGTTCATCTGTGTGTGTGCACACCCAAGGGACACTATGGGACACTGCCACAGCAGAAAGACTGCACCAGGCAGCTTGCATGTGCCCCCCATGGGCCTGCTGCTGTGACACACACTGTCATCACAGGGGTGTGTATGCACACACACTACACATGGCCCAGTGTTTAGTGTGTGTCACGGGTGCCCATGCACCCAAGGGGCATTGTGCCTCTGCCATGTTGCACTACACAGGGCCAGCACCACAACACCCAAGGGGGGGTGCTGGCATATGACAGTGACAGGCACTGCCAGCATGCAGCCAAGGCACCCTGTGTACACAGTGCTGTGGCCTGCATTGTATGACAAGCACAACCATGGCATACATATACAGCCCATATTGGTAGCAGCCATGTGCATATTCACAATGCAGTGCCATGCTACCTCCCATCTGGAAACCACCACCAGGGACACCCTCCACAGTGGTACATCTCAGGGTGCTGGCAATCATCACCTCCCATACTGACAGAGTGGGCACTGTGGAGGGGCTCCCCAGTGGCCCTCTGGGATTCCCACAGTGCTGCCAGCCACTCCTTGGCCCTGGTGCACTCACTGTTTATGCATTTATGCACTCCTGGGGTGTCCTGTTGTATACCCCATGGGCCAGTGTCAGTGGCTCAGTAGGTAGCACACTCGCCTCTGAGGCCGGGAGATCAGAGGGCTGTGGGTTCAGTTCCCACATCTAGCACTTGGGTTAATATCCCAGTACTGACACTGTAGTGCAGCATGAGAGTGGTGCTGCACTTCTGAGGTGCCGTCTTTCGGATGAGACGTTAAACCGAGGTCCCATCTGCCTGGATTGGTGGTAGTTCAGGTGGATGTTAAAAAGCCCATGGCACTTCTCAAAAAGAGTAGGGGAATGTTTTATTGTACAAACATCAAAAGACAAATAATAATCAACCATGTTAAAGCACACCAAATAACAAAACAATCACGAAGTATAAAGAAATCAATTACATGTCACATCATGTTAAAACACACAAATATATATATATATAAAAAAAGATTTATTTATATTTAATAAACATGGGGAATCCCTTTCACCAACTGGTAACCTGCCAAGAAGTGGATCGTACACAATCTTTAACATAAATCCTTTCCATAGCCCCTGTAATTAATATACTAACAGTTTCATAGGACATCTTTCTTTGGTACAAGACCCACTGACATCAAGCTTGCCATAAATAATAAATTAAAGAACAACAAAATAGGTGCCATGTTCCCCTATCACAATGTCTACTTAACTGTAATTTAATACCTAAAATCAAGGTATCATAATCCATATTTACTATCCAAGACATATTCCATTTAGTAGCCAGGAATTGCCATAAAGATGTGGCATAAGAGCAAGAAAAGAAAAAAATGTTCCATTGATTCCTCCTGAGCTATACAATCCAGATAAGGACAGTATCTTTCCGTTACCACTTTATGTTTAGCATTGCCCCTAACATTCAAACGACCATACAAAGAAAGCCAAATCAATTCCCACATATATTCGGGTAATCTAGGAGTATTCAATCTTTGAATAGCCATCTTAACTTGAGTCATAGGGCAATTTTTCAAGGCAGGTTCAGACGGATAAATCAATGTCATTACTGCTTTATACAACTGCGCCCAGTCTTATCCCTGACCAATTGGACTGAAATTCCCTAGGTGAACAACTTCTTTGCCACGGACAAAAATAGTTAGCATTTTAATGATTTGATCGGTTTCGGGGGTTAATATTGCCAGGCTAAAAAGTAGGAAGCCAAATTATGTTTGAACAGTATCCCATAAGGGTGTATTTGAGGAGAAAGCCCAGGTCTAATATTATGTGAGATAAATAATACGTGAAAAAAAACTACCGGGTCTATTATCCCAAGTTCACCTTTCCCTCTATCTAAATAGGTATACTGCCTTTTAATTGGATTTAACCGATTGCCCCATAATAATTGAAAGAATATATTATAAAGTCTAGTCTCCAAGAACATAGGTGAAGGAAAAAACAGAGCCGTATACAAAAAGCAAGGAATGACAAATTGCTTCAATAGCTGGATTCTCTTAATTTATGGAGACGATGGAAATTGTCAAAAATTAATTTTCCCCTCAATTTTAAGAAATGCCGTATTCCAGTTCAATTCTGATAAATTCTGTGATCCATGAAATAGGCCCAAAATCTTTACAGGCCCCAACGAAATTGTAATTCCTCCAATAAGTGTTTCAACCACTTCCCCTCGTCCTATAGCTAGGCCCTGACTTTTTGTTTCTTGAATTTTAGAGTTAGATACCCTTGAAAAAGAGTCCATCAATTTAAGAAAAATAGGGAGAGATTCAATTTTAGAAAAAAATATACATAAATCATCAGCATATGCCTGAATAAGATGCTCAGGCCAGCCGGATGGGCCTAACATCCCCTCCCATTTAGGAAAAGTAGTCACGGATCATAATAAAGAATCTATAGTAAAAGAATATAAAAGAGGGCTCAAAGGGCATCCCTGACGAACCCCACTAGGCATATGGAATCCTTTACCACTTATGCCATTCACAATTGGGTAAGCCAATGCCCCATCATAAAGTGCGATAATCCAATGAATCATTACCTGAGGTACTCCATAGTGCCGCAAGGTCAAAAACAAGTACGGACGATACACCCTATCGAACGCCTTTTTCTGGTCTACCAAAACAATATAGCCCCATTTCCCTTGCATAACTGTATAGTCAATTAGATCACGAAGGATCATGTGGGCCTGCTGAATCTTTCTGCCAGGCAATCCACGAAACTGATGAGGTGAAAGAACCGAAACTGCAAAATTTTTTAGTCTATTATGTAAAATTCCTGTGAATAGTTTATAATCAGTATTTAACAGTGTTATCGGTCTCCAATTCTCCAAATGGGTTTTATCCCCAGATTTGTATAGGAATATTACTAATCCCGCCATGAACCACTCAGGAAAAATTTTACAAGACAGAAAAAAATTAAAAACTAATTCTAAACATTGACTAAATTCAAAAGGAAAAGTCTTGTAAAGTTCTGCTGTTAAGCCATCTCGACCAGGAGAAATGCCTAACTTTTGAGTTTTTATCACCTCCTCTATTTCTAAACGTGTTATAGGTTGTATCAATAATTTTTATTAAAGGTTGACTCAGGAATCGGAATAGAAGAAAGGAAATGTTCCATTTCTATAACACTGGGAAGAACTACCGGTGCATGTGCTTGAAAAAAGTCCTTTATGCTATTCTGTATATTCTCATTATCCGTTACTAGATTACCTACTTTATTGACTAATGCATTTAGGGAAGTATTAGTTTTTTACCTCTTAAAGGCTTCAAAAGGGTCACCATGAGGTTGTTTCTTTAGCCCATATTGTTGTATAACTGCAGCAGTCTTTGCCCTATCATATTGGACTGACAGCATTTCTTGTTTGAGCATGTGTATTTGTGATGAATAATCAAACTTTGAAGTGTTAGCTTTAGAAAATAAATAATACAATTGTTGCCGTAAGGCTAAATAGCGAAGAAAACGATCATCCGATACTTTTTTCCCTTGATTTTGAAAGAATTTACCTAAATCAGCTTTCGTATCCCACCGCCATTGACCAATGTCCTCATATAAAAAGGAAACGGACAACCTTGCCATCAACAAGGGACCCAATTTATACCTAGTCTCACAAGAGTGTAATAAGGGAGCACTCAACTTCCACCGGGATTCCGCCAAAGTGGAATTGAATCAATAAAAATTTCACAATAGAGTAACAAATGTTCTGAGAAGGCTACTGGTATATTTTGGAAAGAAAAGGATAATTTAGAACATAAAAAAATATAATCAATGATAGAAGAGTATTTATTTCTTTTGTAAGTAAACTTAGGGCCACTATTCTGCTTAACACTGGCCGTAATCAGCCCAGATGATTGTACCAATGCCCTAAGAGCCATGGTATCACAATATATTTTCCCTGTTTTTAATACTGGTGTCAATTTCTTACTAGGGTTCAATTCACAATTAAAATCGCCACAGAGAAAAACTGTAATTGAAGTAATCAAAAAAGGTTTAATCATGTGCATTAGGGTCACCTTATCAGCCTTAACTTGTGGGCAATAAACTTTGATAAATCTGCACGACAATGATTTCCAAACCCCATCCAAAATCATCAACCTCCCCGGTATCAAATCCATTAATTTTATTAAAGAAAAATCGAAAGAACCAAAAAGGAACCCCAATCCGTCAGCTGAATGTTGTCCAAAGGACCAGTAAGAAGGGCCCCAGTTCCATTCTTTCTGGAAATTCCTGACCTGGTCTATGGTATAGACCCATGTTTCTTGTAAGAAACAAATATCTAAATGATTTTCATGTATATAATTAAATACAACCTTACGTTTTTTAAAGTTTAACAAACTATGCACATTTAGAGACCCCAAATTAAATGATTCCAGTTCTAAATGTGAGACAGTCAACTATCTTTTTTCCTCCTTTTCTTTTTTTACTTTTATACCCTTCTTGAGCCATTAATGGGGAGGGGGGGCTGTCCCTAGGTGGTTGTGAGTCCAAATCCTGACACTCCATGACCGAGTCTCCCCACTGAGAAGAAAGAACCGCAAAAGGGTTACTGGTTTCAACATCAGTATTAGAACGGCCTATCAAAGGAGGTTTTAAATTCCTGGAAGACCGTCTTACTTGTATAGGTACTGTTAGAACATCCTCATTGGGCCTGGCTTCCTGATTGTCTGTATAACAGATTGGTCCTAACATAGGTACAGTATCTTTCAGGGTCTCAGGTACTGAAACAACAGATTCCACCCTTAAAGGTTGTGGGTCAGGTACCTCAATGGCACCACCAGAGGCCTGCCGTCCCTCCCCTGCTTCAGCAAACAAATCCTGAGCTTTTTGAATAAGAAGATCTGGACTACTGATAGTGGCCTTATTTCTAGCTGCCCACACACATTCCATGAAGACATGACCTGTGTCTTTGCAGAGATCACACTTAGTATGGTTCAGACATTGAAATGCAATGTGACCAATCTCCCCACAGTTGTCACAATGGGGCTTATCACATGAACTGGATAAGTGTGTTCTAGCCCCACATTTGTAACACGCCCTAGGTTGGCCTGCATAAAAACAGACCCCCCAGTCCCGACCCAACAAAAATGAGTTTGGAATATGCAATATCCCTGAATCTGATTGCCGAAGTTTAACTTTAAACTTCCACCCCTCCGTCCAAAACTGTTGGTCATCTAAAATGGCCTCTGGAGAACTCAAGACATCACATTTCTGGGACAGCCAATACATGATGTCATCAATATGCACACCTTCATTCCTAAACATAATAGTAATGAATTTAACTAAAGGTTTAGTCAGAGGAATTACCAAAAATGGGGTCCATAATGGTGAAAATTTGACCTGATTGTAACATTCCCAGAATAAATCCAATGCATAACCTGAGCGAAAGCTTATATCAAAATTATCCTCACCAGATATATTGATAAAAGCAAACACTTTACGTGGGGTAAAATGCAATGAATCTTTCAACAAATACTTCCCCACATAATGCCTGTCTGACCTAGTTTCCAGTCCACCCTTATATCTTAATCTAACAGCATTACACCTGGGAGCTGCTTCCTTCTTTATTTTAGAAAATAAATCAGACAACAAAGGTTTACTAGAGTCCACAGTTTTTTCATCTGTATGAGGTTGTTCAGAGTGTAAATCAATTAAAACCTCAGACACCGGGACTGGTTCCGGGGGGGGGAGTCATGTTTTTCACCTCTTTGTTCCAAATTTGCTGGTGTCAGAGGCAAACCAGAGACAGTAGGCCACCATGAAGGCTTGTTTTGAGAAAAATTTAATTTTGGGTCCCAGTCAGAAGAAGGACACCATGAACCGTCTTTAAAGGACCAACCAGCTTCTTGTAATGCAGTTTGAGGGGTCCAATTCTCCTCAGATAACTGGTTAATAACAAAATTGTCCTGCTGACCAGAAGGCTCAGAGACCTTAGTCAGTGTCCCAATAAGAACTGGTGTCTCTAACGAGGGTACTAAATGTCTTTTAGCCGAAAAAACAGCCGCCCTTTTTTCTTTCCCTTCAATCCCCACAGAATCAAGATAACCAGTTACTTTCTTTGAAAAAGTGAACTCCGATACCCCCACCTGATCCTGAGGAGACGTTTGATAAATACAGCTTACCTCAGGCTGTTGCAATTGCTCAGAAGTAACAGAGGAGGGGGGGCTGGAAAACAAACCCAGTTTCCTTTGAAAGTGGTTTCTGCTGCGTGTCCAGCATTGAACAAACCGGCTCCTTAGCCCGGATTGCAAAGTTTACCGTAGTAACCATGGCAACGGAAGACGCGTTGTCCAACAAAAACTCCGAAGAACTTCTAGGTGTAGGCTCATGGCACCGGGAAACCACTTTTCCCTTACTGTCAGCCACTATTCCCCGATCGACATCTTCCTGCAAAAAACACTCATTTTTTTCTTTATCCTGAAGTGAAGTCGCCAGAACCGTACGCTCCGGCATCAGCGAACCCCGTTCTGCAGACACTGAAGGAGCCGAAACCAACTCCGGCGCCAGAGGAACCTGTACACTTGCCACCCAGTCTCCTACCTTATAGGTTACAGGTAAGTTCACTTGTGTCAGCTCTCGAATATACTGATCGGCTAAAGCCGCAACCACAGGGGTTTTCTCTTTGTCCTGCATCTCCCGGTCGACCGCCGGTATTGCTGTATATGTTACTTCTGTTTTCTCCACAATATCTCGCAAACCTGCCACTTCAGCCTCACTGAAGCCAACCTGCGAGGGAATGGGCTCTCCACGCTCCTGAACGTCCATCCTGCACCAGAGCTTGAGCCAAAATGACTCAGACAGCCACTAGCCCTCTACTGGCCATCACGCAGTAGGGGAATTTCCCCGGTGTCCTGGCCAAATTTTCCTCATTCACTAAAAATACCACCAACAGCTTAATCTGGTTCAAGGTCAGTTGGCATTCATCTGTATCCCCCTCCCCCCGGGTTGTGCCTGAAAATAGGCAGGATTTGTCTAGTGCACTTACCCAGTCAACAAAATCTAAATAAATAAATTTACCACCTGTGCAACCTCCTCCCAGCCTTACTCCCACTCCTGCTGGGTACCCATCTTGTGGGTAAGGAGGGCCTCACGCAGGAAGGAGGAATGCCTGCAATTCATCATTGGTGAAGTTTGGCTGCCTTCTCTTCCTTCCCTTCTCAGCTGCCATGCTGGTGCCTGTGGACAAACAGGGACACACATTAGCACAGGCATGGCATCTGTGGCAAGGTATGATGGAAATGCTGGATGCAGTGCAACACACATTGTAACAGATAAAATGTAAACACTCACCTCCAAGGATGCAGTTCCTGTCAGTCACCTGTATGGAGGGGTGGCACAGGGTGGCCGATTTATAACTCATCCCTTGCAAATGAGGGACTGTGCTGCCTGTAAAGAGATTCTAATGTGTGGGCTTGAGCCAAGATTGGGCAATGAGGTCATTTGCATATGCTGGATGAATATTGCACATTTGCACCTGGCCCATCTCACATCGCACTGCACATCTGCTTGAGCAGCTCATCTCCATACTGCACATTTCAGATGCATGCACTGTATGCCATATCGTCACCATGTTTGGTCATGCATGGCTGATGTCATGGCCTGTGCATCGCACATACTGCAGCACATTGCCCTCATGCATGGTAGATGTGTACGGTGCATGGGCACAGAATTGCACCATGTAGATGGCCAAATGTGTGGCATTTGCCTGACCTTCACAACATGGTGACTCAATGCAGTCATGCATGCATGTTGCATGGGGGCATGACCCTGTCCTCCCACCATGCCATTCGTCACTGCACATGTGCGATACTGCGCCAAGCTGCATCTATTGTGCATCCCTACAGTATGTGCAAACAGCTCAGGGGACTGCAAGGCTGGCCTATCATGCATCTGGTGTGGCCTAGCCACACACCTTGCAGTGACCTCCTGCAAGCAACACCTGCTGCTGCACTGAGAAGTTGCAATGGCACATGCTAGTGGAGCTCAGAGGAACAGACCATGTGCCCAGAACTGGGGTGATGTTGAGCTCACCAACGTGATAGACATTGTGGCACCACTGGAAGGCCAGTTGTTTGGGGTAGAGGTGCTGCAGGAGGCATGGGCCCAGGTGTGGGCCTGGGTGGCAGAGCAACTCACCTAGCATACCGGCATCGTGCAGTCCGGGAGGCAGTGCCAGCACCGCTATGGTAACCTGTGAAGGAGGGACATAGGCAGGTTGGGCCACCTGTGTGACCAGGCCTGCAGGGGGTGGTGCCACACCCAGGTATGTATGTGCTGTGTGCATGCATTCAGTGCCAGCTACTGGGGGGTTGCATGTGTCCAGTAGGGGCATGTACCACCACCCACATGGTTTCCGTGGCATGCTCGCATAAGGCCCTGGGTGCAATGGTGGCCCATGATGGTGTTTCCATGACTGGGTTGATCCCCTTTGTATGTTGCCTATTACCAGGACACGCATTGTGCTGTGCCGTGATGCGTCGTGTCCCTGTTGTGCCACTGGGTTGGGTTGGGGGGTGCGTGCGGCTTGTGGTCCTGCATGCTGCTCATGGTGCCTTTCCCATTGTGCCCCCCTTGCAGGTCAGAAGGAGTGGCAGCAGACCAGGCACCTTGCCAGCAGGCAGACAGGTGACAGAGGTGTGGCAGATGGAGGTGGAACTGGCACACAGCAAGGTGTGCCACGCTGTGCGTCAGGTAAGTGTGCTGCTAGCGATGCATATTGCTGTTTCATGGGTTTGGGGGGCATCAACTGCTGTGGGCTATGGTCTGCTTGTTGTGCATGCACATGTGTCACTAGCCTCACACAGATGGCTTGTCGTCTTGTCCTCTTGTGTCAGTTACATTGTGCACATGGCTCCTGTGTGTTGGTCCCCATCCAGTGTGTCTGTTGAGGACCATGGTCACCCATTGATGCCCACATGGGGCCACCATCGGGTCTTCACACACACGCGGTTGTCGGTTTCACACACTGTGGGCAACATGACCACATGTCCCTTGGCAATGGCTACTGCCTGCACATGTTGACATTGCTGGTTCACTGTGCCACATCCCATACAATGTGTGGCACTTTTGCACTGCAGTTCACTGGTCTGCAGTGTGCCTGGTGTTGTGGTGGCCCTGTGCAAGGGCCCTGCTGACATCTGGTATGCATGGCCACTCCATCCTGGAGGGTGGACTGTACTTGGATGGGTAGTGGCACCAAGTATGTGTTCTGTATTTCCCCCATAGGTCATCAGGATTCCAGTGCTGTGGTGGCACAACACCGGAGGAGCCAGGGAAGGCTGATTTTCTGTGGATGGTCCATCACTGGCAAGGAGCATCTTGCTGCAATCTACCAATGGCAGGGAGCCATACTCCATGTGTCCCAGGAGATACTGAGGGAACTGCGCAGTGGAGGCCAACCACACAGAGGGCATGTGCATGACAGGCAGGGCCATTAGGCCTGTGTGGACTGTTTTAATGTTGTGCCATTTCTTGGCCTTTTATCCACACCACCGCACCGGAACCCTTGACATCCATCTGTACATAGTCTCCCTCCACACTGCATTGCCTCTTCCCCATTTCATCCTGTTTTATACTGTAAATAATATTGTATAACATTTTCAACATCTTTTCTGCCTGTTGTTTGTTACTGTTTTGTTTGACTTTTGTAGTAAATATTGTTACATCATGACTGTGCCTGTGTCTGTGGTCCTTCCTTTGCTGTTGTCCTTATCACCTGCCATGTTGAATGGTTGGCCCACTGCCCCTTGCTTCTCATTGCCCATTTGTGTCCATGCCATTGCATTACTGTACACACAGTCCACCAGGTGTTGTCACCACTGTGTTTGTCATGGTTTCCCCTGGGCTGCCTGTGGGTTGTCTGTCACAGCAGCCTGTGTTGTCACCTGCACTGCACCCCTGTGCTGGTCCTGTGCCTGTTTCTGCTGTTGTCCTGGTCCCTGTGCTGCCATGCTGTGTTGTGTGCAGTCCTGTGTTGCTGTGGGCATGTACTCTCCTGCAGCCTGCAGCCTCCTGACTGAGTGCCAGTGTACCACTGGCATGCTTTACCTATAATCTGGCTGCCACCTCCGCCCTGCTTGGCACATCAGCCATGTGGTCACAGTGCCTGGCCAGGCTGTGCTGTCCATTGGCACCTTCAGTGCTGTGGCACTTTGTCCATGCCCTTCTGTGTACCATGCCCACTGTGCCTGGTACTCTCTTTGGCTGGTGGTCTGGGTGTGGTGCTTCATGCTGTCCCCATGGGGGCTGTGCCTGTGCCCATGTTGCACTGACCCTATGCCACTGTCCTCCCCTGTGCCTTGGTGTGCTGCTCACTCTGTTTGTGCTCTTCTGTGCTGCTCATTTCCCATATTCAGTCCTGCCCTGTTGCTCCCCTGTGAACAGGCTGACTTGCTCCATTTCCAATATTCAGTCCTGCCCTGATGCACAGCCCATGTCCAGTTGTGCATCCTCTGGTGCATCTTCTGAATACTGCATTTCTTTGGGATGGTGCATATCAGATGTGCTGCGCAGGCACTTGTGCAGTTTTCCAGGGGACTTTTGAATATGGGGTCCAAAATCCTTTGCAACATATATGCTCAAATGGAAAACTGCCCAGAATGTTTTGCTAATTTAAATATGGAATTAAGTAAATACCCTAATGCTGAAATTATTTTAGTAGGAGATTTTAACTTACCAGTTGATCCATTTTTGGATAGAACTGTAAATCTAAAACTAGACAGCAAATCCATAGTGTATGTGAGGATCTGGGTCCAATAGATATTCGGAAATCTATTCACCCTAAAGGAAGGGGCTACACCTTTTTCTCAGTCCCTCATGCGTTATATGCAAGGATACATTATTTCTTAATTTCTGACATGTAGATATTTTTTGATACTAACACCAATATTATTAATAATGCAATCTCAGACCATTCTGTAACAAATTTGGAACTTCCTATAGGTCCTCTCAGGCATGGCCCTCTGAGATGGAAATGTAATATTTCATTTATTAAAGAATAGCAGTTTATAGACTGGCTGAAAAAGAAGTGAAAGAATTCTTTCATAGTAAATGATACCCCGATGTATCAAGAGCTACACAATGGAAATCAGTTAAATGTTATGTAAGTGGCAGAATAATTGGCTATAGCGCTAACTTACAGAGTTGGTGATGCCTCAAAGAAAACTTTGAAAAACATAATATTTAGGTACAATGCAGCTTGTATTTCATATATAATCTATAGATTTTGCCTCCCCATAATTTATTACTGAGGACATTTGCATTAATATATGGACTTTATCACTTAGAATTCATCTGCCTCCATAGCTCACTCCCTATGTCAAGTCATAATCCTCTGTTGTGACATCACAGTCTGTTGCCATGGGAGTAACAGTGATGTCACAATCAGTGCATTATGGCCTCAAATAGGGAGAAAGCAACAGGAATAGATAAACTCTTCAGATGCAAATATACTGTTTTCATGCAAAAGACCTCAGCAATAATTCATGGGGAGGAAAAGTACAGTACTATTGTGAAAAACAAACTGAGATGTGTCTAAACATTATGTTCTGTTAAAATTCTCTTGACGGCGTCAGATGCTCTTTATCTCATTGAGTCCAGTAGACGCCATATGGTGTCGGAACCTCCATTACAGAGCCTGACCCAAAATGGCCACCAGGACTCAATGAGTTAAAGAAAAAAAAGAACAGAAACTCTTCAGAAATTAGGGAAGGAATTAGATGGTCTCTTAAAACTTCATAAATTTCCAGATAAAAATGTGTTATAAAAAATAACAAAAATTAAACATGAAATTAACAGCATACAATCTTTTCGGATCCTGAATAACACTAAGCAAAAATATTGGGAAGCAGAGTAACACTAAGCAAAAATATTGGGAAGCAGAGTAACACTAAGCAAAAATATTGAGAAGCAGAGTAACACTAAGCAAAAATATTGGGAAGCGGAGGAAAAGCCTGGCAAGCTGTTAGCCATTAGGCTTAAACAAACTAGGAAATAAAATAAGTATTTCTGGTTGTAGGAAGTCCTTCAGATCACTTGTGAATACAACAGAGGGCATTAAGCTTTTAGAGATTTCTACATCAAACTTTATGCCCCAAGGACAACAGTGTGCAATAAAGAAATAGACCAGTTTCTAGCAAATGTGGATGTCCCTAAATTAACAATGGAACAAATTAGGTATCTGTCTAAACCATAATTTATCAATTGATGGACTTAGTCTAGCAATCTCTTCATTAAACAAACTCTGGTCAGAGCCAACATGGCTGCAATTATGCTTAACAAGAACTCAAGGGGCCAGTAAAAAAAGAGCTCATGGAACTCACGGCGTAAAAGTCCACTATGTCCAAGATGGCCACCGGAGCCAAGTGCACATAAGCGACCTCGCTGCAATTGTGGAAGTGAAGTCGCACATGCACACAGAGCTACAGTGGACATCTTGAGCATGGTGGATGTTTCCATGAAGTCGCACATATGCTCAGAGCTACGGCAGCGATCTTGGGCACAATGAATGTTTCCATCATGAGCTCTGTGTGCATGTGTGATGGTGAACTCTGGAGGTATGGGCAGCAATCAAATAGTGCACCCATGGAGGGAGCTACTGTGGCCACAGAGGGGAACTGTGGCCATGAAGGATGGGGCAGGGAAAACACCACACACTACCAATGAGTGGAGCACTGTGGACAATGACTGCTGCACTGTAGAAGAGAACTGGAAAGCAATCTGGTCACAGTCTCTTTCTCTTCTACAGTGATAGCAAAACATCAGAAGGGCTCTGCCCATGCAGCTGTAAAAATGGGAAAATGCCAGGTTCAGATGGACTCTCCTGTGAGTTCTACAAACATATTTTCCACTTATCTCTAAACATTTATTAAGCATCTGTGGGGAAGCATATAATTTAAGCCATCTTCACAGTTCCTTCAGAGAAGCTTTGATAATTCTACTTCCAAAGACAGGTAAAAATGATAAGAACTACTCTAATGATAGGCCCATTTCATTGTTGAATACAGACTATAAATTTATTGTAAAAGCAGTTAATACAATGATTCATAGTGCTTTAAATGACATCGTAACTAAAGATCAAGCAGGTTTCATGAAAGGGAGACATGGCTCAGATAATATAAGAAGATTAATGTCTGTTTTGTGGGCTGCTAATAACTCATAAAAACCTATGGCATTCATTTTGTTAGACGCAGAAAAAGCATTTGATTCAGTCAGGTGGCCTTATTTGAAAGCAGTGCTTTTGAAATTTGGATATCCTGAATTCTTACTGAAGTGGATCATGGCTTTATATAAATTCTCCAATGCTTCCATACTGACTAATGGGCTCAAATATGATATACTGTATTTTCATTAGGGAGAGGTACTAGAGAAGGCTGCCCTTTATCGCCTAGTCTATTTTATCAGCAATACAGCCATTGCTAACTAAACTCAAAAATAATAACCTTATAGAAGGATCAAAATAAAAAAAGTCATTGCAAAATATTAGCTTATGCTCATGATTTGTTAGTTACTGTACAGAATCCTTGTAACTCTATCAATAACCTTATGTCTGATATGAATGAATTTAGATCTGTCTCTGGACTTAGCATGCGTGGGAACAAATTAAGCAATAATGCCCAACAGGGTGTGTGTCATGCTGGGATAATGTCACGCCTCAGGTGATTGGGCATGAGGCTGCAGGCCGAGTGCATCCAACAACTGAGGCATGATGTTATCCCAAACCACACACACCCTGGAGGGCATTATTGCTATTATACAATGGCTCATTGTTATATATAAAATAAAAAAATAATTTTAAAGAATGTTTTTTAGTGTGGAAAAATATTTTTGTTTCTTAAGAGGAGATGCAAAACAAGAGGCCATCTAGCTCATCAAATAGCTCATCTCCAGGTTCACAGTGAGGCTGAGACTAGAGCCGTGATGTTGTGCTGGGATAACAACATGGGACCAGCCCAAGACTGACCAATCAGAGACCAGGGAATTTTCTTGCCATTGTATAATCAGAGATAATGCCCTTAGGTATGTTAAGCTCTAAATCAGCTCTAGAACCTCAAGCAGATCTTTTGAAATGGAGAGAAGACTCTATAACTTATTTGGGTACTCAGCAAGGGGGGGCAAGAGAGTAAAAATAGGAGTGGTGTATAGACCCCCTGCCCTGGCGGAGGAGCTGGAGGAGAGTCTGGTGGCAGATGTTGGGAGACACTGCAGACTGGGCAGAGGAACGGTGGTGGTGTTGGGGGACTTAAACATGCCAGGAACAGACTGGGAGACTATGACATCCTCTGTGACCAGGGAACAGAGGTTGTTGGATGTCTTTCAAGACACGTTCCTAACTCAGCAGGTGAGGGAACTGACCAGGGAGGCACGGGTACTGGATGTGGTCCTGGCAGACAGTGACCAGATTGGGGGCCTGGTGGTAAGGGACCCATTGGAGGGGAGTGACCATGCCACGGTCTGGTTCTGCCTGGACCTAGGAGGGGTTGAAGGCTGCACAAAGACACAAGTAACCGACTTCAGGGGGGTGGATTTTAAGGAAGTGGGAAGGATCCTTAAGGAGCATTTGGATGGGATTGGGTCAGACATGGACGCTGATAGTAGGTGGGAAATCATCAGGAGAGGGGTGCAGGATGCTACCAGCACCTGTGCAAGAGTAAGACGAAAATGCGGTAGGGCCCAAAAACCCTGCTTGTGGACCAGGGAGGTCCAGGAGGTGGTGCGGGGAAAGAAGGCAGCCTATAAGCATTTCAAGTGCTCAAGGAGTGAAAGGGAATGAGGGGAATATGAGCTGATGGCTAGAAGGGCCACTAGGGTGGTGAGGGTGGCTAAGGCAAGGAAGGAGCAGAACCTAGCCAGGGAAATTAGGAGAGGGAACAAGGGGTTCTTTAGACACATTGGGGAAAAATGAAGGGTGAAGGGGCAGATTAGCAGGATTAAATCAGGGGAGAGATGGGCACAAGACCCAGGGGAGCAGGCTGAGGTACTAAATGAGTACTTCACCTCAGTTTTCACCAAGGAAAATGGGGGTGCTGCATCATACATGGGAGGATACAGAGATACTGAGGAGGGGAGAACCCTTACCGATCGGCAGGTCTGGGGAGAGGGGGAGGCATCACTGGCAGGAGGGGGGAGGGCTAAGCAGGGAGAAGAGGTACCGGAAGTGGAAATCACAGCAGAGAGAGTGAGGGAAGCCCTCTGCTCCCTTTAGATGGAGAAAGCACCGGGGCTGGATAAATTACATCCCAGAATGCTGAAGGAACTTGTGGATGTCCTGGTGAAACCCCTGGTGGAGCTTTTCACCATCTCTCTGAGGACAGGATGGGTGCTCCAGGACTGGAAGGTGGCACATATAGTGCCTATCCACAAGGGGGGGATCAAGGGAGGTGGCAGGGAACTACAGGCCTGTCAGCCTGACATCGGTGGTGGGCAAGGTGATGGAGGGCATTGTCAAGGAGAGGCTAGGGGGGACCTGGAAAGTCAGGGTGCCTGGACGATAGACAGCATGGATTCAGTCCCGGGAAATCATGTCAGACAAACCTTGTGGAGTTCTATGACTGGGTGACGAGTGCCTTGGACCTGGGTAGACCAGTGGACGTCCTCTTTCTAGACTTCAGCAAGGCATTTGACTCTGTTCCTCACATGGGCCTGTTGTATAAGCTGGGAGAAATGGGGGTGGGGAACCAGATGATCAGATGGATAGGCAATTGGCTCCAGGACCGGACCCAGAGGGTCGTAGTTGGCGGGATAGTCTCATCCCCAAGGAGGGTCATTAGTGGGGTCCCACAGGATCAGTCCTGGGCCCCTTCTGTTCAACGCCATGTCTCTGACATAAGGACAGGAATCAGGAGTGAGATGAGTCTCTTTGCAGATGACTCAAAACTGGGGCGGTGGTGGATGGGAAGGAGGGAGGTGGCCCTACAGGGGACCTGGAGGCTCTGGAAAGATGGTCTAGAAAGTGGAAGCTGAGGTTCAATGCAGGGAAATGCAAGGTACTCCACCTGGGGCCAGAAATCCGGCCAAGTGTACACCCTGGGAAATGCTACAAGTCTCGATGGCTGAGAGGACCTGGGGGTGGTGGTGGATGTTAAGATGAACAACTCTGAGACTTGTAGGAGGGCAGCAGCCAAGGCCAACAGGATGCTGGGATGCATCGCTAGGGGGTCACCTCAGAAGGAGGAAGTGATACTCCTCTGTATAACTGCTTGGTGAGGCTGCACCTTGAATACTGCATGCAGTTTGGAGGCCACACTTAAAGAGGACATTAACCTCCTGGAGAGGGTCCAGAGGAGGGCAACCAAAATGATTTGGGGCTTGGGGGACAGGACCTATGAGGAGAGGCTCAAAGAGCTAAATATGTACACATTGGAAGAAAGAAGGGACTGGGGGGACATGATAGAGGTCTTCAGGTACATGAAGAGGGTAAATAGGTGAGGAACAGTCAGGGTGCCTCGAAGGAAGGAGGAGGGGGCCACTAGAGGGCATGAGTGGAACCTGGAGGGGGGAAGATTCAGGGGAGAAAGGAGGAGGTGCTACTTCACTGAGAGGGTGGTGTAGCCATGGAATGTGCTGCCTAGGGGGCTGGTGGAGGCAGAGACAGTGGAGGGGTTCAAGAGGGGGTGGGACAGGTACAGGGGAAGGGTTCTGGAAGCAAAATCCAATGCAGCAAGAATATCCAGAACTGGGAAGGGAGAAGCCAGAGAAGGCGAGGGGGGCAGCAAAGTCAGCACCCAGGGTGGGGGCTGACCAAACAAGCAGACACAAAAGACTGTTAGGCCTATTCTGCTGGCATTTTAGTATGTTAGTATGTTAGCTTACTAAAAATGTATCTAATATGGTCAAAGCAAAGTTGGATCCCTTATTAAAATATTTGGATTAAAATGGATATAGAATTAGAGAAATGGAAAAAAAACTGTCATTGTCACTATGGAGAAAGATTACTACAATTACATTAATAGTAGCTCCTAAAATTATATACACACTAAGTAATCTTCATGTGTGGTGGACGTCCTCTGGTTCAATAAACTGAATAAAAAAAAAATCAGACTTCCTGTGGGATAAAAGTGTCCAAGGATTAGCTTCAATAAATTTGTACAAAATAAAAATAAAGGAGGTTTTGGACTACCAGATTTTAAATTGTAGCATACAGCCTTTGCAATGAAACCTGCTTCTTGGTTTCTAAATTCCTCTTCCAAGGCCAGTGCACATTCATGGACAGAATATGAAAATGCAATAATGAAACCAAATGAATGACCTTACTTTCTTTTCCATATACTCCCAGTTAAAATTAAATCACACGCTCTACAGAGTTATTGATACACATATGCAATTTTTAAGAAAACACATCAAAAACAAAAAAAATCCACTAAAACTGATGCCCATATGGGAGAATCCAGTCATACAGAGTTAAAAACCATTAAAGAAAGAAGGCTGGGATAAGCAAGGTACTGTATATATAAAATAATGGATATAGTAGACCCAGGAACTAATAACATTTATATTAGAAAAGCGAGCACCCAAACCTTTGCCAAGGCTCGAGAAATATTTCTACAGTCACAGTCTCAATTAAAAAATTTGCTACTCGCTGACTCCAGACTCTCCTTGTTGTGCAGACATTCAGTTTCTTTATTAGTGTAAACAGCAAGACATAAGAAATATAATACAGAGAATTTTCGGTGAAGCACACAACACACTCCTTACGAGTTACTTCCTGCTTCCTGGTGGTCTTGGCAAAGGTGCGGGTCCTCGCTTTTCTGTTTTGAATCCTTTTATTGACCACAGCATGGCCATCCTAGGTGCACTTGCACCTCATCACAAACCTAATAAAATTTATACTTTTGAAGACCTTAGGGAACTATGTTCTGTAGGTAGATGGCATCGCTGGTTTTACTTGCAATCAAGGGAGGTTACTAAATAGTTAATAGATCAAAATCCATGATTGCTACTCCAAACGGAATGGAAAAAGATCTTCACAATAGTGGAAGGTAAAGGAAAAGCAACTAACATTTATAAACTCTTTATAAATTGTGATTTTGCTGATACACTTAATTCTAGGAAAGCATGGGAGAAGAGCTAAGCTGCACCATTATGGAAGAAGTATGGGAAAGTCTTTGGACTACAGCTTATAACTCTTGTAGAGAAGTAAGAGAGAGAGAAATACAGTTTAAGATTTTGCACAATATTTATTATACCCCTGACAGAATTTTAAAAATAGGATTAGGATCTGAAGGGAAGTGCTGGAGATGTTGTCAGAAAAATACAAATCTTTCCCACATTTTATGGTATTGCCCTAAATTTGATAACATTTGGAAGGAAGTAATTTCTTATTGCAGTAATGGGTTGTCTGTTTGGAAAGAAGGCCAAGTGCTGACATTGCCACCAGAGTAATTCAAATCCTCCTTCTTTCCACATTGCCTTTAATTTGTCTGAACGTACTCTTACAGGTATACCCGAAGAGATAGTCTCTGATAATTTTTTATTGTATCTAAATACAGTATTTTTTAGATATCCTTACTGTGAAATTACCTAGAACATAATGAAAGATTTTTGGCACCAGAATAATTTTAATTGCATTGATTTTGCCGAATATGGATATATGGAAGTTGCTCCATCTTTTAATATCAATTTTAATACTGCTGCATGTGGGACTTAAATTTTTTCAACCAGATTTTGGATGTTATCAAATAGTTTGAGACCTACGTAAGTACAAGAAGCCCTATTAAAACCCATGTGATCTCTACAGTATTGAGTCCTTAGTAAGACATTTTGTTTGAGTAAAGTAGATTGGCGTCTGACTTTTTCCATTTTACCACTTATCATGAAACATTACAAATTCTCACAAGATTGTTTTAAAGGTTCATGTATGAAGTGGCCAGATTATTTAAGGTTAATGAGAGATCATCTGTATATGTAAATAATTTAGTCATGATGCTACCAATTTTAATCCCGCCTTTATTCAGAGACTGAACAATTTTCCTGATTGGGGGTCAATGGCTAATATGAAAAGACATGGGAATAAAGGAGAACCTTGTCTGGTTCCTCTCTATAAAGCCAAAAGGGTTGATATAGTTCCATTTATAATGATTGCAGCCAATCAGTTGCTGTACAGCATGGAAGACCAAGCACAAAAATACTGTATCTCCAAAACCATATTTTTTTCAGTACATTATTTAGAAAATTCCATTCCAGTGAATCGAATGCTTTGTGAATGTCTACAGAGAGTGTTATAGTTGATTCTCTGAATTTGTTTGCTACCCAAGTAATAAACAGAAGCCTACAGACATTATTTTCCTTTCTGACACCCACTTGTTCTCTGCCAATGATTATTTGAATTAAATCTTGAACTCTAAAGGTGAAGGTATTTTAAAATATTTTATAATCACAATTTAAAAGTGATATAGGTCTGTAACTTGTACAGTCCAGTGGGTCTTCAACTTTCTTTGGGATTACACATTTGAGTGCTACATAGATGGGGGTAGGGGTTTTAACTTGCAGTCTTCTTTGATTGTCCTGTGAAAATATCCTTGAATGTTAGAACACAGGTGCTTATATCATTCTTGTGAATGTCATCTGGCCTTGGGGCACATTCACAGGGTCGAGATTTGTATAAATTCCTGAATTTAAAACTGCGAGTTTGTCCAAGGAGAGTTTATCTATTTCTAAAATTGTTGGCAAGTCTAAAGTGGAGCAGTAATCGGATATTTGATCTGACATGTTCTTAACCTCACTTTTATATACTCTTTGATAGAATGTTTTGAATCAGTTATTTATGGCTATATGTTTGGTAGCAACTTTATTATTTAAATCTTTGACATCTGAAACAATATTTTTTATTTGTTTCTTTTTTAGACAATAAAAAAAACAAGAAAACAGAAGCCTACCTGCCTTCTCGCTGTATTCCCAAAAAGAATGATGGGCCCTAAAACATGCACATGCTGCCTTTGAAGAACAGACTCTGTTAATCTCATATTTCAGGGAATGATTCACTGTGGTAACTGAATGTTATTCTGGGAGTTAGTCGTGTGCTTTTGACTCAAGATTTTTCAGTAAGGAATCCATAACTCCACATTCTTCTTGTGTCCTTTTTTTACTGGACCAGAAACTGATTACACGGCTTCTATGTAAGCTTTATATGTGTCCCAAATATAGGACATTGGGACTTCACTGCTATCATTGATCTAAAAATAAATGTTTTTGTTTAATTAATTAACATTTCTTTGGAGTCTGAATCACAAATACAGATGTATTAAGTTTCTATCTGAATGGGTTCTGTCTACAAAACTGTAAAGGAACATACAAACATACCAACATACAAAGAATGCCAGCAGATACAGGCATGATGGTCTATCTAGTCTGCTCGAGTGTGCAATTAGCAGTCTGTTACACTGCAGCTGCTCCCTCCTCTCCTACCCACATATTCAACTTCATACCTGTACTAGCTGTTACCCTCCCCTAGTGCCTCATTGGTGACCTTCCCCCTGACTTTGTCCAATCCCCTCTTAAAACTGCCCACCATCTTTAAGAATACCACCTCCTCAGGCAATGCATTCCACCCTGTCACCACTGTCTCAGTGAAATAGAGCCTTCTCATTTCCCTTCTGAATTGACGACCCTCAAACTTTAGACTGTGCCCCCTAGTGTCCCTCCCTCTCCTTAATCGTAGAATTCCCTCTGTACCATCTTTATTTATGCCTTTCATATATTTGAAGGTTCCTATCCTGTCCTCTCTATACCTCTGTTCCTCCAGGAAAGGAAGTGCCATTTAAGTAAGGCATCGTCCAAGAGAATGAATTACTGCCTGTTTTAGTCATCCTTTAGGAGTTAGAAACATCTTTTGGAATAAATAGGAAGTCTAGCCCACTATATTAATTATGTCTGGATGGGGAAAATGTATAATCTCTGCCTTGGGAATGAACCGTTCCGTAAGTATCTAGTAACCCTCACTCTGATATACAGTAAAGTAAGTCTGTGCAGTGATTGTCTGGATTTTGTATTATTTATATCAAGATTGTTGTTACTTCTGTCCAGTGTGGGTTCAATAACCTCATTAAAATCATCCCCCAGAATTAATATGCAATTGTTAAGCATACCTATTTCTACATAAAGATCACTGAAAAAAAAGGGTCTGCAATGTACTGGGTGCATATATATTATAGTAGGGGTGTCTAACCTTTTCTTGAACATGAGACATTTTTTAAATTTTAGACTAAGAAGCGATTGCAACTATAGATTTCACCATGAGGCCTGTACCTTACCATATGTAGCCATATTTAGGAAGTAAAATAATAACAGTCATAGTCAATTTTTAACTAAACTATTTATTAATTTGTTGCATAATTTTAAAATAGCACTTAAATTATTAAGAAAAATGCTGGCCTGTCAGCACAGTGGTTGGATTTCCACTTGTGCCGCTGCTGACCTGGGTTTGGGAATGGACTCAGGAGTCAGAGGGTCAGCTGGGGAGAAGGATCAAGCATCCTAGGGACTGCTCTCCTTCTCTGGGGGAAGGGATGGAGAGATTGTCCAGCGCATTTCAGACCCCTAGCAGAGGCTGGGGTTACCATAGCGACCAGCGCCAGTATGTTCAGAGATGGGGTGTATGCTGGACACCCCTGCCCCCAAGGGATCTAGCACTGCAAAAAAGCCATCCCACCCGGCATGACAACTCACCCGCCATTCTCTGCCTCTGATGTCCACTGGGGGGTCCCACTCTCATGGCCCTGGCCTAGGGGGTAACCTGGGGCTTTGCCCACATGTGTCCATTGGGCGGTGGAGCCCCAAGTGGCCCTGCCTGGGAGGGCCTGGGCATGGGGGTGAAGGGTCTGAGCTCAAGGGGAACTGGAACTAAAAATAATAATAAAAAAAATTATTAAGAAAAATAGTGCTGTATTTTATCGTATTTCTATCATTTTAAAATAGTCTGTGTGTTAGCCTGTGTGTTCACTGTGGTCTTTCTGGACCACAGTAAACTGCTTCATGAGCCACATGTGGTTCGTGAGCTACAGATTGGCCACCCCTGTGATGCAGAGTGCTACTTTAGTCCATTAACTTGCCTAGGTGGCTATTTTGCATCAAGGTTAAGCAACGGAAAGCTCAGACTTCAAAAAGTGCTCCAGGTAGTCAAGAATGAAGTGAGTTTGTTAAGGTTTGGTAGTGATTGCTAGAATCCAATATGTGATCAATTTTGTGAAAATGGACTCCTTTCCGAATCAGTATCACAATCTCTCTTTGCTTGCTATTGAAACAATTATGTTCTACTTGACCAACACAGGACCTGAGCAATTTGTCTGCATGATGTGGAACTTCATGTGTCTTTTTCCAAAACACAATATCCGTGTGTTGCTTATGTGTCTCTCGCAAGAACACAATACCTGTGTGGTGCTTTTTAAGATAACTTAGTGAGAGCTTTTCTATGTTTGATGGGAGACTCAAGGCCTTGAACGTTTCATGTAATACTAATAATATTACAATTACTCATATACCACATGCATTAAACGAGTAGTACACTCTCATATCTTGTAATTGTTATTGGTTTCCTTGTCAACAGATAACTCTTTTCATGTAATTGTTGGGGATGTATGTGTTTGGTTTAGTTTGTTCTCACTGTTCACACCAGCCCCTGTAACTAGCCAGGGAGTCTCCATTTTCTGGTTGTTGAAATCTCATTGTCCCTGAGAACTGCACTAGCTTATGAAAACAAGATGCCGCAGCACTCTTTTACACCATGTATCACTATGCTGAAAGTACATATAACCTGAAACAACTCTGTAGAAACACACAGATCGATTGTAAATTAAAGTAAAAACCTTGTATTGCATCTAAGACAGTTTGTAAAGCTAATAAAAGGTAAATGTGTCATTTCACACCTTACTGCAACCTGTTTTGCTGAATTCTAATTAATCAGGCAGGCATACTGTGGAGTCTAAAAGGTGCTGATACACCATGTTCTCGTATTCTAATGCTACTCTCAGAGACAATGAGATTTAAACAACTTGAAAATTGAGACCCCAGGCTAGTTATACGGGCCAGTGTGAACAGTGAAAATCAACTACTGCAAAACAAACACATATATTCCCCAACAGCTACACAAAAAGAGTTGTCTGTTGACAAGGAAACATTTTACAAGATATGAGGGTGTACAACTCCTTTAACAAAGTAACATTGTTTGTTTAACCAGGAGTAGCACACTAAGCCAAAGCTTGTTTCCAGATGCAACCTGGGAGCACAAGGAAGTTAAGTGACTTGCTCAGGATCACACAGTATGCACCTAGGTGACTGCGGGATTCAAACCCAGGTCTTCAGATCTGCAGCTCAGAGCCTTAACCCACTGCGCTATACTGCCTCAAGTAATCACTGGTAAGGCCACATCTAGAGTATGGAGTTCAGTACTGGTGCCTGTACCTCAACAAGGACATTAACCTGCTGGAGAAGGTCCAGAGGAGGGCTAAAAAGATGATAGCCAGTCAGCAGGGTAAGGTATATGAGGAGAGGTTGAGGGCACTGAAAATGTGCTCTCTGGAAGACAGGAGGGAGAGAGAGAGAGAAAGAGAGAGGGGACATGATTGGGACCTTCAAGTACTTGAAAGGGACAAATTAGGTTGATAAGGACAGTCTCTTTAAGCTGAGTGGCAACCATAATATGAGGGGGCACAGTCTTAAGCTGGAAGGTGGGCGGTTTAGGAGAGAGATCAGGAAGCACTTCTTCACAGAGAGGGTGGTAGGCACTTGGAATGCACTGCCAGAAGAGGTAATCTCATTGAAGACAGTGGGCAGCTTTAAGAGAGCTGGGACAGGCATAGGGGAGGGGTAAGGGTCATGGGTAGGGAGGGTGGGAGGAGTGGGGAGGGGGCAGGGACAGTAACTTAAGGTGTGGACCCTGCAACACGAGCAGACTTGATAGACCAAATGGTCTTATTCTGCAGGCTTCTTTGTATGTTCGTACGTATGGTTGGGTAGAGTCTTATAGATCGTAGCCCTTTAAAGTTAAAAAACTGTAACATCAAAATAACTCCAAATTAGAAGTTAGATAATTCAAGAAAGGTATAGTCAACTATGCAGCTATGTGCCATAGTAATACACAATGCTTATGACTCCTATTGTAACATTACTATCTTAGTAATTAATAGTTTCTCTTCTCTACATAAACATACAAAAAAGTAAACTTGGATAGAATGCAGGTTGATATGGAAAAAACAGATTGTGTTAACCTCTTTGTAGGTATTTTATCTTATGACCAATAAACTTAAAAATAAGAAAAACAATGTTGCAAATATATTTCAGATCTCACAACTTGGACTGAATAAAGACTAAACTATTGATTACTTAAAATAAAACTAATCAGAAAAAGACAGTAACATCAAATAATCAGTAACAGTAAACCTGAAGACTTGAGGAAATTCAGAAGGTGAACCTCTGCACATCGAGGGTGGAAATGCACCCGATCATGCGCCAAGGTCATTGCATGTCTGGATCCGCCTTGGCCAGTTTATTGTTTAAGGGGCAAAACCCGTTGGTGTGAGCTCCATGATGCTGAATTCTGGTGAGTACCAGGGCCTAGCCAGTATGGGGGATGATCCCCTGGCAGCGACTGTAGGGTCAAAAATTGCATTCATGATAAGAAGTGGGATTACCCCAGAGCGCAAAACTCAAAGGGCATACATTCTGAATTACAGAAACACAGAGCTCCTTTGTCAGAACTGTTACATTTTTTAGATGTAATTCCTATTTCAATGCAAAAGAGTCATGTAACTAATATTGCTCCTTGTCGCTAGTTAATATTTATATACATAGATATATAGACAGTGTCAGCAGATAAGGGCCTATGGCCCACCCAATCTGCCCATTTGAGCTTGTAAGTTTACTTTATGTTTTCCTAGAAGTCTGTTGCCCCTTAGCCCTGACCTCCAGAATTCCTTTATGTCTATCCCATGCATTCTTAAATCCTGTTGATTGTTTCAGCCCCCACCACTTCCTCTGGCAGGGTGTTCCACTTGTCCACCACCCGTTCTGTGAAGAAATTCTTCCTCACGTTTCCTCTGAATCGTCCTCCCTCCAACTTCATCCCATGCTCTCTAGTCCTGGAACATCTTTTTTACTTAAATATAGTGTATTCTTGCACCCTGTTCCTCCCTGTAAGATACTTGTATGTCTCTATCATATCCCCTCTCTCCCTCCTCTCCTCCAGGAAGTACATATTCAGTTCCTTCAACCTGTCCTCATAGGACTTGTGATGCAATCCATGTACCATCTTTGTTGCCCTCTTCTGAACCTTCTCTACCCTGTCTATGTCCTTACGTAAGTAAGGTCTCCAGATCTGTGCACTGTACTCCAGGTGGGGCCTCCCTAGTGTCTTGTATAGTGGAATTATGACCTCCCTTTTCCTGCTGGTGATCCCCCTGTCTATGCATCCCAGCATCCTATTTGCTTTACTTGCTGCCTTATCACACTGTTTCCCTACATTGAGGTCATCAGAGATGATAACCCCAAGATCCCTTTCCTGCTTGGTGCATGCTATATCCTCACCCCCTAACTGATATATTGTGCCAGGGTTTTTGTGCCCCATATGCACTATCTTGCACTTCTTTGCATTGAATTTCAACTGCCAAACCCCTGACCATTCTTCAAGTTTCTGTAGGTCTCTTCTCATTCTGTCTACACCCTCTGGTGTGTCTACTCTGTTACAGAGCTTTGTGTCATCAGCAAACAGGGAAATTCTGCCTTCTAGGTTCTGTGCAATTTCACTGATGAAGACATTGAATAGGATCGGTCCCAGCACTGATCCCTGTGGCACCCCACTGGTCACTCTTCCCTCTGTGGAGTGACAACCATTTACCACCACTCTCTGTGTCCTGCCGCCCAGCCAGTTACCTACCCACTGCACTACTGTCCTGCCCACACCCATATTCCCCAGTTTGTGTAATAGTCTTCTATGTGGCACAGTGTCAAAGGCCTTGCTGAAGTCCATATAGGCCATGTCCACTGCCCTCCTCTGATCCACCTCCCTAGACACCCAGTCAAAAAATTCAATGAGGTTGGTCTGACATGACCTCCCCCTGGTGAAACCATGCTGCCTTAGGTCCTGTAGTCCATTGACAACCAGATGTTCCACCAATCTCTCCTTCAGTAGTGCTTCCATGATCTTCCCCACTACTGAGGTGAGGCTGACTGGTCTGTAGTTTCCCACTTCCTCTTTGTTCCCACTTTTGTATAAGGGGACTACATCTGCTGTCCTCCAGTCTTTGGGTACCACCCCTGTTTCCAGTGATCAGCTAAACAGGATTGCCAGAGGTTCAGCCACCACCTCTCTTAGTTCTTTAAGGACCCTGGGGTGCACCCCATCTGGCCCCATTGCTTTATCAACTCTTATTACTTCCAGTTCCTTCAGGACCCTTTCTCGTGTAAAGGGATGTTTGTCCATTTCTGCACCATTCCCACCCCTTGTACTCTCTTCAGACCCATCACCCTCCTCTTCCTCAGTAAAGACTGAGCAGAAATACCTGTTCAATATGTCAGCTTTACTGTTGTCATCCTCCACGCGGCCCCCATCCTCCCCCTTCAGTCTCACTATCCCTCCCTTTGCCTTTCTTTTTTCACTTATGTGCCTGTAAAAGGTTTTATCCCCTCTACCCACTGATTTTGCAATGTGCTCTTCTGTCTGAGCTTTGGCTTCCCTTACTGACCTCCCTGACTCCCTTTGCTTCTCCTGGTACTTCTCCCTATCCCCTTCTGCCTTTTTCTTTTTGTATTGCCTGAATGCAATCTTTTTGGCTTTCACTATTTCTGCTACCTCCTTGGAAAACCATAATGGCCTCCTCTTCCTTTTCCCCTTGCTAACCTGCTTAATGCATAATTCTGTTGTTCTTGTAATCCCCATTTTAAATACTGCCCACTGTTCCTCAACCCCTGATTCCTGCCCCATTCCCCTTAATGCCTCTTTCAAGCATCTCCCCATTTTCCCACAGTCTGTCCCCCTAAAATCTAGGATACATGTTTTTGTGTGGTTTGGTTGTGCTCCTTCTGTGATTTCAAACCACAATGACTGGTGGTCACTGTTCCCCAGGTGCTCCTCTACTGTTACCCCCATCACACTGTCCCTGTTTGTGAGCACAAGGTCCAGTATTGCCTTCTGCTGAGTTGGTTCCATGACCAGTTGCTTGAGGAAGGCACCCTGAAGGGAGTCCAGGATAAATCTGCTCCTAGTTGATGCTGCTGCTGGGATGCTCCAGTCCATGTCTGGAATACTGAGGTCTCCAACCAGCACTACCTCACCCTTGTCTGCCATCCTTTGGATGGCTAGCATCAGCTTCCTATCTGTTTCTTCCTCCTGGGCTGGTGGTCTATAGACCACACCTGTGTGGATGGCTGGTCCCATTTTCCTTTCCAGCTTAACCCACAGTATCTCTCCCCCATTTTGTTCCTCCTGGATCTCTGTGGCCTTTATGTCATTTTTCACATACAGTGCCACTCCTCCTCCCTTCCTACCTGCCCTGTCTCTTCTGAATATGTTGTAGCCAGGTATGGCCATCTATCAGTCATGGTTATCATTACACCAGGTTTCTGTGATGGCCACAATGTCCAGGTGAGCAAATAGTCTTAAACTCGTGTGAATTAAAAATAGGAAGAAAAAAAGGAAGAACATGCTGTCCCATTGGTGCAGCGATGGTGCTACCACTCATGACATGGCGACCTGGGTTTGGCAACAGTCCTGGGCCATCATAGGGTCATCCAGAGGAAGTAGGATCAAGCATCCCAGTGTAGGCTTTCATCTTTTGGGGAAGGTGGTTATTACTTCCTGTTGCTTTACCACAACCTTTATGACCATAGGTGGCAAAACGGGGGAATTGCGACTGAGTATGGGATCACTGGAGCGCAACTGTGGATTGGCTCCATCAGGCCTTGCCAGTAGCCAGTCACATTATGCACTCCTTGTAGGGGGCCGGGGAATAAAGAAACAGTATGCACAGTGCTGGGAGGATAATACACCACTGGCGACCCACACCCACACCAGCCTCAAGTTGTGGTGCTGTTGGGAGAATTCCCTCACCTTCACCTTTGGTTCAGGTATCCGTATGTCTGTGGGGAATAAATGCTGAAGAAGTGTAAGGCATACCCAGTCACAGGGTCTAAGCCTGGAGGGGGCAGCACAGAGATGTGTTGTGGGTGGGTGGGGGAGGCCAACAGCAGCCATGATGAAGCCTTCGTAGGGTGGGTATTATGCATAGGTGGTAGTGGAAGAAGATCACAGCCTGTGGCCCGAAGAGGAAAAAATATGTCAGAAGAAAAAGGGAAGAAAGTTGGTTAGGTGGTACCTCTCAGGAAATTTCGATGTCTGACATCTATACTACAGAGTCTATTTATGTGTACTGATGGTGCACTGTAGGGGAACAGGGCACATAGCAGACAGAACACTTAAAACAGAATGCCCATTGCTAAGTGTAGAAACACACCAACAAGGGTGTAGTCAGAAAACACAACTGTGTACACCACATCAATTTTTATCGCGCCATCAGGCACTATAAACACAATTTGCCATGGTAATGGTTTTGGCCCCCTCCCAGACACTGGTCAATGCACCTGGAAAATGAATGGTGGGAGACCCAGAAATGATGCACTCATATCAGCATACCACTTAAATCTGGTACAATGACTCTCTGCTGGCATTTTATACTTACTTGTAGTGGTCAGATTTGTGTTAGGGTTGAGTGGGGACTTTAATGTTAAACCCCAATTTTTACACGTTAATAACTTTGCAACTGTTCAATGGATTTGCATGAAATTTGGAATGCTTGGTCTGGTATGGTAGATCTCTTGATTTGCCAAGTTGCATTTTGGTTGGACTTACGGTTTCTGTGCAGCAATGCATTGACTAACACATTTTTCTCCACTTTTGACACATTGTTTGCCCATTACGCTGTGACCACACTGCTTGGTGTTTTGGTCTTAAATTTTGAACATAGAAAGAGTTTGGGTCAAAGAACAATCCAGCATTGGTTTGGTGAAAAAATATTAATCCGTTCAAAAGTTATTTAATTTTTAATATTTGGGTTCTGCGCATGCTCAGGTCACTCCAAAATTTATATGTATGTTTTGCACCAGGGGATTGGGCTCACAGTCAAGGATTTTGTCAGTTCATGAAAGGAGATTAAAAAAATTCCCGACTGTGAGAAAAAATTCCTCGTCTGCAAGCCGCCATCTTGTTTTCATTTTTTCCCCAAATCAAAATATCGTAGTTTCCTCCACGGGTGACTTCTTACACAAATAAGGTATGGGTTTTGTTCAGAGGACACCCTCTACAAACCCATACCTTTGGTTTGTTTCATTTTGGCCAAAAGTCCATTTCAATTTTTGAAATTCTTTGTTCAAGTACTTGCTCTATCCTTCAAGAAGCTGACAAAATCCCAGTCTGGCGAGCCATCCCCTTTCATGAGGTAGCAAAATCCTAGGCCATCACTTTCTAACCAGATGATCCTTCTTGCAAACTAGGATTGACTCATGGTCAAGGATTTTGCTGCCTCACAAAGGGATCATCTCGCTGATTGGGATTTTGTCAGCTCATGAAGGGGATTGGTTTTGAATCCCCTTTCATCAGCTGACAGCATTCCAGTCTGCAAGCTCACACATTCCCCATCCGAAAGCAATCCCCTTTGGTGAGGTAGCAAAATCCTTGACTGTCACTTAGGGATGAGATGGTCAAAATCTGACGGTCAAGGATTTCTCACGGACAGTGAATTTGACAGCTGGCTAATGGGGATTGACCTCGTGGTCAGGAATTTTGCTACCTCATGAACTAGGAATTTTTAAACCTTTAAAAACTTTCCCACTGCATTGTAAATTAATGGTTTGGTCTTTTGACTTGAAATTTGCAGGGTATTAAGGGAATGCCCCAAATATATGAATTATGCTATTTAAGTGTTGAAAAGTTAATTGGTTACATAGATATGCCATCATTAATTTTGAGTTTTTCCATAGGATAACATTGTGGCACTCAGTGACTTTCCATGCCCGTATCTCGAAAACGAAGCAGGATATGGATTTTTCGATACCCACAACTTAGGTCACCTTTAAGTGACCTAAGCTGTTAAAACAAGTTTGAAAGTCATAGATTACACCTGCAGTGGAATTCTTTCCCTACTTGCTACAGTTACGAAGATATTGGCAAATTAGTGTCACAAGTGTTCCAAGGATGCCTTTTCAGCGCTTTTCAGTGCCCGTATCTTGTAAATAGTGCAAAATACAGATTTCAATGACTTAGCTCATGTGGAGGTCTCGCTGTCATGATTACAACGACACTTGCATTTTTTTCATAGCTGCTATGGTTGCTGAGATATTGGCAAATTAGCGTTACAAGGGTTCCTTGCCCTATAGGGCTGCTGTATGGCTCCATAGTTATGTGTTTTGTGGGAGCGCAGAGCCCAAAGAGCCCATGCTCCCAAAGATGCATTGGGCCCCATGCTCCCACCAACACATGCTATTTACTAGTTATATTACACTTTTTCCAAAAATAAGGAAATTCATTGCATTAACAAAGTTTTTTGCAACTTTTTTTCTGTATTTTTTTGAGACAGTGTAATAGTATCCTTATTTTACTGTGGGAATGCAGGGTCTTTCAGACCCTGCACTCCCATCCTTCCCTAGATGCGTATATGTATGTAGCTGTGGAATCACAGGGTCCTCCTGGTCCTGTGCTTCCATTTATAGGACAACAGTGACCATATTTTCAGCATAGCCATCTTATTACCTCACCTCATGTACCCAGTCCAGAAAATTTTCGAACCCCCACCAAAACATAATTTTCTGCAACTGCAGTACCATTCCACACCACAGGTGTGAAAACACATTTTGGCCAGGATTTGAAAAATGACAGCTGTGACATACATGAGGTAGGGTAATAAGAAGGCTATGTTGAAAATCTGGGTAAAAATATTTAACATTTCCGAAGTTACGAGCGGGCATAGAGAAATTGCACAGAATGGTCATAACTTTGGCATGTTTTCATATTTTTTTTATTTTAAACTTTCTATTTATTCTCCTCCCTCACACTGGAACCCTGCTCCATCAGGAGATGTTCATGTGACAGCCCCGCTTCACCTCCTTACCTGACTCTGTGGTGGACCCCCATGGAGCTGTGGCTGTACCCCCCAGGCGGGTACAAGGTGGGGCCTGTACACCCTGAGTCTTCTAATTTTGTTGGGTTCCCAGTGGTTCAGGCAGGAGGGATCCATTAGGGTCTGCACTGGTGCTCCTTCCTCTCGGTGTTCTGGTGTTGTTTTTCCCCTGTTCTGTGAGGGTGGTGTGTGCCCAATGTCAAGGCTTCACTGCCGATGTCCACCACGTCCCAACCCTCTTCCTCTTCTCTGTGCTTGCTGAGCCTCCAGCTTCCACCAGTGGTCAGACAAGCACTGAGCCTAGTCCCCCCTCCCTCCCAGAAAAGGCAAGCAGTCCTCGGATGCGCGAGCCTTTTCCCCCTGGCCAGCCATCCACCTCCCCAGGCTCATTCCCAAACCTGGAATGATGGCATTGTGAGTGGTAGCACTCCTGCTACACCGGCGGGCTGGCATACAGTATTTTCATATCTTGACCCCAGATTTTCAATATAATATTCTTGTGACCCCACATCATAAACCCTGTAGGTGAACGTTTTCAAATCTATGCCAAAATGCCATTCCATGCCTCAGGTGTGAAAATACACTTTGGACAGGATGTGAAAAATGACAGCTGTACTTTTCAAAAGGTGGTGTGAAAAAATGGCTATGTTGAACATTTGGAGTCAAAATATTGAAAATTACCAAAGTTACATGCATGCGTAGAAACATTTCAATGAATGTGCATAACTTGGAAATTTTAGATTGAATATCAGCCTCACATGGTTAGGGGACCCCTCCTCAAGAACACTGGTAGAATGTCATATTCAGTCCCAAAAGGTGATTTTGTGCAGTGACTTCGCAATCACCTTTTGGGTCTGATTAATGAAATGACAGTTGAAGTGTTCATGAGGTGGGGTCCCAAAAAGGCCATGTTGAAAATTTGGTGAAAAAAATTTTAAAAAATGGAAACGTTATGAACATAAGTTCAAAACACCATTGAAATACATAATATGGCACTTACCTTTATTTCTCAGTTCACGGTTTGGCTTTGAAAAGTGCAGACATGTCTCAGTCCACAGAAGATGACAGCATTTGACCTCTGATGGCAAGTATAGGGTAAGGGTGTGGGATGGTGGGCACTCAGTGGGGGGAACAGGATGGGGATGGGGATGGCAGCGTTGATGAGGGACCATTTTCTTTATTTCAGGTAAAAAGATGTCGGGGACCATTTTCTTTTGCAGGTACAGTTATAACTCACTTCGGGATGCTGGGGGGGTGGGTTCTCCAGTTCTCCACACTACTTGAGGGGGATGAGCTGACACAGGGGATTGGGCACCCCTGATCTCGGCAACTACTTATGAAGACAGGCTAGGGGGGCAACCGACACCAGGGTGGGCATCCCGGTGTCAGACAAATAAAACAAAACAGGTGACGAGGATCAGAGGGTGGGGGGAGTGCCACTAGACACCAGGGACTAAAATAAAAATATGGGAATGGCGATTGGAAGGTGGGGGTGCCACTAGACACCAGGGAATATATTACTTATGGGGACAATGTGTTTGTGTGTGTAGGGGGGGACATGCCACCTAACACCATGGAAAGGGCAGGGTGCCTTACAGCTCACACTGCAGCCAGCAGCAGGAGTTCAGCTGTGGCTGTAGAAGTCAAGAAAATCAGCTGTTCTCATACAGTGAACCTGGGGGAAGGCTCCTCTTGCTAAGTTGGGCACCCAGGATTTTGGATGCCCAGACATAATATTTCTGTCCTTATATTTGAAAAGCAAACATCAGAATCTAGCTAAACAGGTCCCGTTTAGCTAGATTCTGGTGTTTGAGTTGTAAAATGACAATATTTTAATATATTTTCCAGACTTTGTAGTTGCTGGAAAAAAAAAACAAGAAGATGGCGGCTCACAAAAAAGGATTTTTCCCTCATGAGAAAGGAACTGATCTCACGAAAATGAATCCTTTTTTCAAAGATCAAATTCTGTCGAACTTTTTACCTCTATCCTGGAACGTGATCTTCCTATAGGAAATAATGGGAACTGAAAAACTGAATAACTTTGCAAGAGATTAATATGTTTTCACCAAACAAAGCATGGCAGTTCTGTTACCTAAGTTCTTTCTACCATAAAAAAAATCACACCAAAATTCCACACCGTCTGGGCACAAAGTAATGAGGAAAAAAACAGCAAAAATGGTGACTTTTAAGGTTTTTGCACTATCCGGATCTCAGAATCTGTACATCCAACAGAAGCAAAACTTGCCACGTCAAGAGATCTACCACACAGGACAGGACATGCCAAATGTTGTGCAAATCCATCAATTGGTTGCAAAGTTATTAAAGTGCAAAATTGTAGGTTTTACTTTAAACAGGCTACACAACCCTAACTATAGGGGCACAACTGTGCTCACTATAGGAGCATGACTGTCCCCTATAATACATATATCCAAGTACAGTTAATGCCACTTATCTTGCCAGTGATTAATTAGGTGGCTGGTTTTTGCAGGCAGTTTTCAAAAACCATTTGCCAAATGTATAGGAGCGCATGTTAAAAACCAGTGATATCTCGTTCATTGCACTCTGTCTATTTCGCCCACTTTTTATGTTAAACGTTCAGTAACTTTGTTCATTCTGCCTATTTCACTAACAACCTCACTTATTCAATTACCTGTCAGCTGGACTGCACCTTTAATTAGCAGTTAATTATCTGCAGCACACACCAAAGTCCATTTAAGCTTCATGCTGTTCCCTCATTCTTCATACTTAGTTATCAGTTGTGAACGATGGCTACTGGCAGAACTAAACATAAGATTCTTTCACTTGCACAGAAGGTGGACCTTCTAAATCAAATTGATAAGCTACCATGGATGAGTCAGTGCGATTTGGCACAGCACCTCTCCATATCAAAAATCAAGCATTGCTCACCTGCTGCACAAGAAGGAACAAATCTTGTCTGAATGGCATTCTAATGCCAACCCAAACTGAAAGCAGAAATGAGAGGGGAAAGATGGGGGGGGTTGAAGAGGCACTCCTAAGCTGGTCTGAGAATGCCAGAGGGAGAGATGCCATGACAACCGGCCCATTGCTAACCAAAAAGGCAGAGCAGCTGGCTTCTGCTTTAGGTCACTCATACTTTACCCCCTCTGAAGGTTGGCTTGGCCATTGGAAGGCACATAACAACATAAGATTTAAAAGAACACATGGGGAGAAACTGAGTGCTGATGTGAGTGCACAGCAGTGGGTCTCAGAAGTGCTGCCAGGTCCGTTGGAGGGGTATGAACCCCGAAACATTTACAACGCAGATGAAGCTGGCATTTTTTTTTAGGTATGTAGGCTATGACACAGTGGCTTTCAAAAGTGACAGTGTCCTAAAGCAGAAAAAAGCAAAGGAAAGAGTTTCACTCCTGGCTTGTTGCAATATGGACAGGGGTGACAAGCGTGAGCTCATGTTCATTGGTAAATCTGCCATGCCACGCTGTTTTCGAGGTGTCTATACTCTACCTGCCATCTACCAGTCCAACTGCACAGCATGGTTGACAGAGGACATCTTCACAGACTGAGTACGGGCATGGGATAGGCAGCTCAGAGGAAGAAAGAATTGTCCTCATTTTGGACAATTTCAGTGGCCAGCCATTGATCAGTGGCCTCCGCAACATTAAACTTGTCTTCCTGCCCCCTAACATGATGTGTTTCATCCAGCCTTTGGATCAAGGCATTATTTACTCCCTGAAACAGCAGTACATTCACTGCATGAGGCAAAAGGTCCTTGATGTGATCGATTCAAGCACAGAACTTACTGCCAGTGAGTGTGTGGAAAACATTTCCCTACTCAACTCTCTGCAATTACTTAAGCAGTCATGGGATCTTGTGACACCAACCACAATAAAAAATTGCTTTTGGAAAGCAGGTTTCTGGAAAGACATCCCTGAGCAACCTGAGACAGGCGGAAGAGGAGCCCATAGTTGCCCCCCCCCGGACTTACCGTTGAGGAGTTCAGTCAGCTGTGTCATCTAGGCAATGCTGAAGAGGAACAGGAACAACGGCTTGATGATATGGAGTCTGTGGTGGCATCTATGAGACCAAAACAAGATGCGGAGGAACCAGAGGAGCAGGGAGACGAAGGAGACATGGAGGAGATCCTTATTACACCTCAGGACGTCCATGCGGCTTTGCTTACCCTGCATAGAGCTGTCAAACAGAATCAAACTATCGCGCCTAACTGGGATTTTCTTTCCACCACTGAGAAAATGTAGCAACCGTACTGCACAACGAGAACAGTTCAGTGGAGAATCACTGACTTTTTTGGAGAGTAGGCACAATTCAAAGCAGATAACTATGACTAACTTTTTTTTCTGTACTGTACCACACTGATTTTGATGGTTAGAGGGGACTGAGGGATCTCAGATGTTTAATTTTGATTCTAAGAAGTCTACGAGCTGTAATAAAGATATATTGTACTGATACAGCACTGTATGCATTTTCTTGGTGATCGTAATGTTGTATGAAATGAACTTTAGATATTTCAGCCACTCTGTAGTGTGGTCAGACTGGCTGAACATGAATGTGCCTGATAAAAATGGTTTTAACTCTATGCAAGGATTTCAGAGTTTGGAAAATGGGGAGGAGCCCAGTGGAGAAGGTCCCACCTGCAAATTTCTTGGGTATCCCGTGACTTTGGTGACCGTGATTGGGTGCCTACCAAAATGGTGACTCAGTCATGGTGCCTGTCTTCAGGGTGACCAGGGAAGGTGGGCAACTGGATGGGGGGGTTTGCAAAAATAGAGACATCCTGTCGCTATATGTTTACGCATGCACGGGGGAGAGCAAGCATGCTGAGCATGGGGTGGGAGGGAACAGAGGGATTGTGAGGGGTGGTGCCACATTGAGCTGCCAAGCTGCTCCCATGGTGTGGTGGGTGGGTTCAGGGCTGTGGTGGGAATGACACTGGGTGTGGGTCTGGGCACAGGTACCTTTTGTTGCACCAGGCTCGAATCTTTATTTTTTCTGGTTCTGCATCCTTCTCCTCCCCGACATGCACCCCCCCTGGAGTTGAGAATCCTTTAATAGGGGGGTGTGTGGGGGGCATAAAAACTGATGTTCCCAGCACCGTTTTGCTGTATGCTGGGGGGGAGGTACTGTGCCATCACCCTAACAGCAATCATCTATTGGGGATCGCTGCTATCATATAAATCCAATTTCTTGGTATTCAGGTGGGGCAGTCTGACACTGGTACAGCCTCTAAGGTGCAAAGAAAATCTCAGTGGTCAGCCCTTCTAGATTTGACAAGCACAGATGATACTACAGAAAGCATCAGTTGGCACTTTGCTGTAGAATGTGGAACATTAGCACCACTGCTGAGCTTTGTAGTTAACCTGTATAAATTAAATTGTACACCACCAAGTACATAAAGTACATGTCTTCCTACATCATTCACACCATACACTTCCTACTGTACTTCCTGTCACCTAGTATACAGGAGTATCTCTTCCTCAGAGGACTAGGGAGCCCAGGGTGGAGGAATTGCAAGTGGTAAGGGGAAGGGGTGGGAATGTGAGAGTAGCATCAGGGGTGGGAAATTCTAAAAGGGTGCCTTTATTGAATAGATTTGCACCACTGTCTGGAAGGAGGAAGGGGGCAGCAGGAGGTGAGGTAGGAGATCAGGTTGAGCCAGGGCTGAGAGAAGGAGAACAGGGGAAGGGAGTTGGAACTAATCAGGGTGGGCAGGAAGAGGAGGCAGGCAAATGGAATGGAGTATGGGGGAGGGAGGGAGAGGAAAGGAAAGGAAGATGGAGGGAAAACTGAAAGCAAATGCAGATAGTCAGAATGGGAGGGGCAGAGTGGGAGATGGAAAAATAGTTAAGGGGATTAATTGTGCATGTAGAGATAAGTTCACCAGGGTGCAGAGGGAGCAGTTAGGTGGGGAAGCAGCTAGTACCGAAGGTAAGAAAAGAAGGACAGGGAGCATGGGTGCCGGGGATGGAAGGGTGGCAATCATAGGAGACTCCATAATTAGGGGTATTCACTGGGGAAGGAAAGGGAACCCAAGTGCAAGCAGGAGGGTGATTTGCATGCCAGGGATGCAAGGTGGGCCCAAGAATAAGGGAAACAGTAAGGGAGGTTGGAGAAAAACCTAATTTAGTTATACATTTGGGAGCCAATGACCTAGCTGGGGAGGAGGTTGAGGTAGAGCAAAGTAGGTTCAGGGAGTTAGGGAAACTCTGCAGAGAGGAAGGAAGTTCGCTGGCCTTCTCAGAGGTGATACCAGCACCAAGGGGCAGCACAGCCAGGAAAAGAATAATACAGGATTTTAATGACTAGCTAAGGAAATGGTGCAGGGAGGAGATGTTTATCTGTAGTGGGGACTGGGAGAAGACCTGGTCAAACAAAGCACTCTTTTTTCACCAGACCGGCTACACCTCAGTAGAGAGGGTTTGAGGGTACTCAGGGACAAACTGGGAGAATACATAACCACTGCACTTAATTTAAACTACTGAAGAGGGGGCAGTGGGTGTGCAGACCCACAGACTCCAAGAGGAGGAGGTCAGTGACCCCCCCACAGTGATGGATGAGGTCTGGAGGGAGGAGGTGGAAGGGGCGAAAACACAATTAGCAAAGGATGAAGGGGTGAGGAACACATAACAAGGGTATGTGGAGGGGTGCACACTGAGGGAATAAATGTGACTAGAAGAATAGAGGGAAGAGGAGGAAGGTCAGATTATAGGTGGAGGGAGGTATCTCTGAATGCGCGGAGTCTGGGAAACAAGATGGATGACCTGCATGCACTATTAGCAGACAGGAGGGTGTACATAGCTGCAGTAACTGAGACTTGGGCATCATCACACAATACCTGGGACCTTGCAATCCCTGGATATAAACTATACAGGAGGGACAGGGTAGTCGGGAAGGGGGAGAGGTGGCAGTTTATATCAGGGAGGGAATAACTTGCACAAGGGAGGAGTCAGAGGAAGAGGGGTGGAGGCATTATGGGTTTATTTAAGGTCCGATAGAGGAAGAAAGGTGAGGTTGGGGGTGGTTTACAGACCACCCAATCAGGATGAGGAGAGGGACAGGGAACTGAACTCACAAATATTGGAAGCTGCTGGAAAAGGAGAGGTGGCAATTGTGGGGGACTTCAACCTGCCAAAGTGGACAGGAGCATACCCTCCACAACATGTGCTAGGAGTCAGGTGACCCTGGAAGGACTGCAGAGTGGGTTCCTGACTCAAGGCATCACTGAACCAACAAGAGCTGAGGCAAATCTTGATCTGGTGCTCACAAATGGGAAGCATGTACAGGAAATAATGGTCAGGGAGCCACTGGGTGGAAGTGATCATTGCAGAGTGTGGTTCCAGTTGGATATAAGCAGGGAAATCATCCTGACTAAGACCAAAATCTTGGATTTCAGGAGGGCAGACTTCAGGAAAATGGGTGAAGTGCTAAGGAGCCATCTGGTGGGCATCGGAGCAGATGGGGGGGTGGACCAAAGGTGGTCCATCATTAAGGAAGGACTACTGGTTGCCATAGATGAGTGTATTAGGCTCAGGGGGACGAACACAAGGGCCAAAGTGCCGAGCTGGTTCAGTTCTGGGGTTGCCAAGGCAGTAAGGGAAAAAGAGGTTGGCCTATAGAAAATTCAGGAAGACCAAGAGAAAGATGGATAGGAAAAATTACCTAAGGTTGGCTAGTGAGGCAAGTAAGGAAGTCCAGCGGGCAAAGGCACAGAGGGAGCTGCAGATAGTTGAAGGAATTAAGAAGGAGGAGAAGGCTTTCTTTCACTATATAAGTGAGAAAAGGGACAAGAAGAAAGGGATTGTTAGATTTAAGAAAGGTGTGGAGTGGGTGGAGGATAATGGGGGAAAAGCAGAGATACTAAATGAATACTTCTGTTCCGTCTTCACCAGGGAGAAGGATGGACCAGTGCCTTCAGGAGGGAAAAGAGGAGTGGGGGGGAGGGGACCACAGATATAGTGATAGAGGAGGATAGAGTGAGGGAGGGGCTGCTGGCATTGAAGGTAGACAAATCACCTGGGCTGGACAGAGTACATCCAAGGGTACTAAAGGAACTGACTGAGGAACTGGCAGGGCCACTGGCAGACCTATTTAATAGTTCACTAGAGTCAAGCATGGTACTGCAGGACTGGAGAACAGCACATGTAGTGCCTCTCCACAAAAGCAGTCCCAAGGATGACCCAGGGAATTATAGACCAATCAGTCTGACCTCCATTGTCGGCAAGCTCATGGAGACCATTCTAAAGGAAAGGTTGGTGGAATATCTAGAGGATCATGGTCTCCAGGATGCAAGGCAGTATGGGTTCATGGGGGGAGATTGTGTCAAACTAGTCTGATTGACTTCTTTGACTGTGTCACTAAGACAGTAGACAGGGACCAAGCGGTAGACATCCTCTATCTTGATTTCAGCAAGGCTTTTGACTCTGCGCCCCACAAAAGGTTGATCAGGAAGTTGGCGGATCTCAGGGTTGGGGAAAAGATGGCCAGATGAGTGGAAAACTGGCCGAGGGACAGAACCCAGAGGGTGGTTGTTGGGGGGAGAGTTATCTGGCACCCAAGAGGTAACGACTGGGGTCCCGCAGGGCTCGGTGCTGTGGCCGGTGTTGTTCAATGTCTTCAACAATAACATTAAGGGTGGCATTAAGGGCAAAATGTGCCTATTCATGGATGACACCAAGCTCTGTGGGAGAGTGGACACAGCTGAAGGGATACAGGACCTACAGGAAGATCTGAAAAAGCTGGGGCAGTGGTTCAGGATCTGGTAACTTGGCTTCAATGCCAAGAAATGCAAAGTTATGCATATTGGAGTCAAGAATCTCAGGACAGAGTACTACCCGGATGCAGTCTGAGTATCTGCATCAGAGGAGGAGAAGGACCTGGAAGTGATGATCACTAGTGACCTGAAGCACTCCACGCAGTGCAAGAAAGCAGCAGCAAAGGCAAACAAGATGCTAGGATGCGTATCTTTGGGGATCAGAAGTAGGAGAGAGAGGAGGTCATACTGCCCTTTTACAGGTCATTGGTATGGCTGCATCTAGAGTATGGAGTTCAGTACTGGGTGCCCACACCTCAAAAAGGACATTCATTTGCTGGAGAAGGTCCAGAGGAGGGCTACAAAGATGATAGCGGGTCAGCAGGGTAAGGTACTGAACATGTACTCCTTGGAAGACAGGAGAGGGAGAGGGGGAGAGAGAGAGAGAACATGATGGGGACTTTCAAGTACTTGAAAGGGATAAATAAGATTGATAAGGAGACTCTCTTTAAGCTGAGTGGCAACCATAATACGAGGGGGCACAGTCTTAAGCTGAAGGGTGGGAAGTTTAGGAGGGAGGTCTTCACAGAGAGGGTGGTGGACACTTGGAATGCACTGCTGGAAGAGGTCATCTCGTTGAAGACAGTGGGAAGATTTAAGAGAGGTTGGGATAGGCATAGGGGGAAAGTAAGGATCATGGGAAGGGAGGATGGGAGGAGTGGGATGGGAGGGCAGGGACATTAGCTCAAGCTGTGGACCCTACAATATGGGCAGATTTGACAGACCAAATGGTTTTCTTCTGCTGGCTTCTTCATATGTTCACATTCTATGCCCCAGCAAATGTAGTAAATCAGTTTGTCTTCTTGCTTGTTGCAGAATGCAGATCACTGAATACCTCCTTAGCACAGCAGGAGGTGAGGGTTGTAAGAAATTGTCTGTAGACGCTGTCCCGGCTACTCCAGGACTCCTATGAAAGGCATCAATGCTAACATAAGAACCAATATTCAATTTAATACCGATGAAGGAGCAGCAGAATTTCAGTCTTGGTGTTTATTGTGACAACAAGCTGATAACATAGTGGCAAGAACATTGCCATCAAACAATATATTATAAACGTATCTAGAGATCTTACTGTCCTGTATCCTGGACACCATAACAGTGAGTAGTAACGCAGTGCAAACTAATTTGAGAAATAAATAATTTTTAGCATGTCAGACAGTGTAACAACCAGTTGCACCTTTAAAAATTGTTGATTTGGAGACAGGTAAATTGTGAGGGAATATGAAGGTTATTTTAAAATGAGCGGGGAGTAGGAATATCATGTTAACTTACAGTAAGCATGGCTCATCATAATCAGAACCAAAAATTCAAGTCATGTGAGGTCCTTAAACCAGCTGAAGAGAAGCCATGTTTTAACTGAGTAGCTTATTGCTGCAACTGAGCTTAGCAGTGTATCAGCTAGTCAGCACTTTCAATATCAAGGATTATCAAATAATGATGCCCCACACCAGGTGCTTGGGGTAAATTCCAGTATTGACACTGTAATGCAACATCAGGGCATGCTGCATTCCTGACGTGCTATCTTTTGGATGCAACGTAGAGCCAAGGTGCTCTCTACCTGTTCCAATTTTTGGTCAGCTGGACATTAAAGACCCCATGGCCCTTCTTGAAAAGAGTTGGGGAATTTTCCCCGCTGTCCTGGCCAAATTTCCCCCATTCATTAACAATACCACCAACAGCTTAGTTTGATTGAAAATATCAGTTTGCATCTATGCTGCCCCCATCCCCCTGGATTGCCTAGCCCTCCTTTTACCGGTCAACAAAAAATAGTGAACAAATAAATGAACGAATGAACTAACTAACTAACTAACTACCTAACTCACTCACTAATTAACTGACAAACTAGGGGCTGGCAGTATAGCCTAGGGGCTATAGTAACAAGCTGTGAATAAGCTTGGTACCTCCAGCAGACCTGGGTTTGATTCCCACAACCTTCATTTGCATACTGCATGACTCTGAGCAAGTCACTTAACCTCTCCAGTGCTCCTGGGTCATTTTTGAAAACAAGCACTTGTGCCTAGTGGGCCTTAGCCAGCTACCAAAGAAATAAAAACAAAAAACTAACACAGATGCTGAAACAAAAAGTGCAGATGATGCAGAGGGAAATGCGTCCGCCTGTAGTATGCAATCAGAGGGGACATCCAGCACAGGATGGGGTTGCCTCCATTGACATTTGGCACAGTCGAATTCTGAATGCTTTCACATGATGGGCTACTTGCCACTGAAGATTTCCTGCATCCTAAGCTCCTGCTTTTACTGCATTTTCTGGAGGTGATCCTTGGCGAGTCAGAGCTTGCCTGGTTCTGTTGTAAAGGACAACTTTTCCTGGATAGTGTGGTACACTGCAATGGACACTGAAGTGGTTGTTTCGTCATGTCTTCACAGATTGGTGAGATGGGTTGGCTATGGAGATGATGGGCTGGATTCAGAAAGGACAGTGCAGGACTTGGATTAAGCCCTGTGCCAAACCCATTGGTCAGCATGGCTGCGTTGAAAACTTTGCCGCACACTGCACCCAGTTCAGGATGATCAGTGCATTTTCGACAAATTTACCAATTTATGGCAGCTTGCATCAAATGTTTGGCACAAGCCCTATAAAAAGGATGCCTGCAATTGTCACAAGCTAGACCAGAAAAAGCTGGTCTAACTTGCAGCAATCATTGCATGGGACAGAGAATCCTGATTGCGGCCCAGCTGAATGCCCCAAGCCCCGTGCACCATATGCTGGGTGCACTTGGGGCTTGCAACATTCATGGGCCTTTGTGAATCCGGCCCCATGACTGTAATGCTGCCTATCACCCCCCCCCACCAATCTGGATCTTGCTGGCTTCTGAGCATTACTACGCTGGAATCTATGCTTGCACTGTGGTGTGAATACTGAGTCCCTTAGAAACATAGCTATCCATTGCCAGTGTCTGGGCATTAGGCCGAAATGTTAACACAAATTTACAGGCTACGCTGGGGCTGTCAAATGAGTGGAAAGCCCCATTAGGGTTAACTATTAGAATTGCATGGTATTTGATGTAGCATTTAACTCCAATTCTCCGTAAGGCCTATCTCAGTTCAGAAACAGATTTCCTTTTATCCAAAATGTTTGATGAACAGTCTTAAAACTGAAAATGTTCCTCCTATCCATTTAAATACCTTCAGTTCCTTTGCCACTTTCAAGATTTCCCATTTGACAGAAAAATCTCAAACAATTAACCAAACAGATCTTGGCCTGGCACCGTTTTGGAGTGGTGGTCTAAGTATTGGTGAGCCCTTTCAATTTGTAATGGCCAGAACCACTAATAATTTAACAAAGCAATTATAAATGTTTGCAGGAAGGAAACCATAGTCTGTCCTTCTGAAGATTATTTCCTCTGCCCATATTTCGAAGTTCTTCACTTTGATTAGTAAGAAATTAATTTGTTTATTGTGAAACTGAGTTGTCTGCTACTTTCAGTAGACGATCCTCCACAACTGCAGTTCTATTTTCTGTTTATTCTATTTTGTCTAGTACTGCTTCCGCATCACTGTTGACAGTAGACATAGAAAATTTGAGCTGAGAGATAGCAGTCTTTATGGAAACCAACATTTCTTAAAAAGACATAAGCACCAAGCCTGCACTGGTAGCACAGAGGGTTGAGGTGCTGGATGCTTTACCTCATGCTATACTGGTGACCCAGGTTCAGGAATGACCTCAGGTCGCCATGATGCCTACGGGCGGGAGGGTGGGAGCAGGATCGAGCATTAGCTGTCCTCTCCCGGATAGGGGTGGGGTTCCACACCATAGTTCCACCATCACTGAATGGAGGTTCAGTGCCAGTGCAGGCATTTAATGGAGTGAGTGGAAGGCAGGGGCTTCCCATATGGTGTGCGTACACGTGCCTCCACACATGCACGTTGGGGAGGCATGGGAGTAGGGGTTGGGAGAAAACCCATAAAAACCCAGAAAATGGAAATAAAAAAGAAGACATAAGCACCCACATTTAAACAGTTAGCATGGCATTAACCATGTTAGCATCACACTAACTGAGAATAGCGCAAGCCAATGGGGGTGGGGCCATATTCAGCAGTCGATGGAGCACTTCCCTGACCCAGCTGTGGAATAACGCAGAATATACTTCTGCACCTGTGCAAATGAGGGGTCCCAGTGCATACCAGGCGCAGCAGTATATTCAATGGTTTTGGCAGCACTAAACAGCCTCTGCCACAGTGCTGTTTAATGCTGCTGATATCCTATTTTTATCCCTGCACAGCAGTGCCCCCAGTCACCCTTCCTGCATTGTATTACTATGTCCCTCTTAGTCTAGTGGTTTCACCACCCCCAATCACCCATCCTGTATTGCACTACTATGTCCCTGATGGTCTAGTGGTCCCCCACCCCATCCCCAATTCACCATCCAGGCTGATGTAAGGATTGTTTGGTAGTCTAGTGGATTCCCCCAGCCCTGATCACCCATCTGGGCTGATGTATGGATTCCCTAGTAGACTAGTGAATCTGCCATCCCCCGATCACCCATCTGGGTTGAAGTAAGGATTCCCTGGTGGTTCAGTAGACTCCCACCCCTCTGATCACACATCCAGGCTGATGTAAGGTTTCCTTGGTAATCTAGTGGATCCCCCCAAAACTGCAACCTACTCCCCTCCCAACCTGCCCGCTCAGGACCCTCCTTCCTACACACCCTCACCCTGGTCACTGATACCGATATATAGCATTACAGTTGGCAAGCAGCACTGTGCTCTGCTCACCACATCTGCTGGCCACCATCTAAATGTCAGCGATCAATAGCACGCTTACTGTGTAAACAGCATAACTGTCTGAATACTGTTGCCCTCTGTCCTGCTGTGAACTATCTTCCATTCAGCGCTCCCATCTGTGCAGCACTCATGGTCAGCTTTAAATATCGGGAGCAATCATATCTGTTTTACCTTGTAAAGACCCTAATCCTCCAGTTTCTCTTTTGTTTGTTCCATTTGGTTCCGAGCTGCCCAGAATCATATTCAGATGCCAATGGAAATGAAATGACACTGCGCGTTTTTCAACATTAAAAAAACAAAAAAACTTAAGACTTGCTGAACAACAGAATTTATTAGGTGTACCTAAAATCTAACAAATTACACAACTTGAGTCAAAAAACAAAATGACTAGACAAAATGATAATTTAAATTATCACTCTGCAGTACAGCAGTAGTACAGAGCAAGGTGGCCATCTTCTGCTGCGGCAAGCATGCAACCACTGAAACCTGTAAAACTGATGATTGTGACAAATGCAACCTCCAAAGCAAAATATTTAAAAGGCTGCATATGTCTTCAGCTAAAACAACTCATTTATATGTGCATTTTCACATCAGTAGTGTTGTATGAAAATGGGATACACAATGACCTAAGTTAGGATATGCCGTTTATCTTCATGAGTGAAGGGGCAGGACCAAAACTCATTAGTGGCAGACAAGTGAGGATAAATGTCATATTCTGAGGGAGGCCATTGTGTGTCCAGTTTATACAATTACAGTACAATACAAACAAAGACAGTGATGGCAGAAAAGCACCAAAGATCCATCTGGTCTGCCCAGAGTTCCCCATCTGTCTTGGGACATATTGTCCATATGGGTTTTTATCCCTCCGAGTCGACACCCCATGCTCCTCTCCTTACTGCTACCAACCTGAGCAACCACCAAACCCTTCACTCTGTCCCACCATGCTTGAAACCATTTATAGTCTAGGCACACACCATCTCCACTGGCAGATGGTTCCATGGTTCCACCACCCTTTCTGTAAAATAGAGCTTCCTCACATCCCCATAAACCTTACTCCCTCCAGTTTCCACTTGTGATCTCAGGTTCTTGACATTGTATTCCTGCTAAATAATTCCCTATAGTTCACCTTGTTTATTTCCTTCAGGATCTTGAAGGTCTCAATCACATCCCCCCACAATGGTCTCCAGTGAGTACCTATTCAGTGCCTTACGATGATCCTCATAAGATCTGCCCTGTTTTCCCTGAATTATCTAGGTTACCATGTGTCGCACCATCCCCAGCTTGTTCTCGGTTTTCCTTAGGTGAAGACTCCAGAAGTGAGCACAGTATTCCAGATATGACCTCACCAGTGACTTATATAGCGGTAGTACCACCTCCTTTTTCCTGCTGTTAATACCCCTTCCAGTGCCCCCCAGCATTGGGGTTGCCCTCAGCCTTACTATGAACCTTATTACACTAGCTAGATTGTTTGAGGGAGCACTAATAATGACTCCAAGGTCCCTTTCCTCTGCCATAGTGCTCAGGTTAACCCCCCCACTGTCCAGTGCTCTGTCCTGATTTTTCTTCCTAGGTGCATATTCTTGCATTTTTTGGCACTGAATTTCAACTGCCAAAGCTTAGACCACCTCTCTAGCCTTTGTAGATCCCTGTGCATCTTTTTGATCTCTTCATGGCTATCTACCCTACCACAGTGCTTCAAATCATCTGTAAAGTGACACAACTTGCCCTCTCCAATGTTGCTGATGGACATACTGAAGAGGGCAGAACCCAGGACAGATGCCTCCTTCATCCAACTCATGGCCTCCCTCTCTTCCAATTTGACCCCATTTACTACCAAGCTCTGATATCTCTCCTTCGACCAGTTTCCTACCCATCTAACTATACCCAAGCTGTACCCATAACCTCCAGCTTCTTCAGCAGTCTTCTGTGTTGCGCGGAGATGAAAGCTTGCTGAAATGAAAGTGGAGTAAATCCACTGTGTGGCCCATATCTACTACCTTTGCTACCCAGTCAAAAAAACTATCAGATTGGTCTGACAAGACCTCCCTGTCACAAACCCATGCTGTTTACTGTCTTGTATACTGTTGCTCTCATGGTAGTTCACAAGGTCCTCTTTGATCAGTGACTCCATCAGTTTACCCACTACAGAAATAAGGCTGACAGGTCTGTAATCGCCCGGTTGCTCTTTGTCCCCCACCTCTTGCGTAGGGCACTACATCAGCTACCCTCCAGTCTTTCAAACTACCCTGCCTGAATTGAGCTATTGAATAGCCATACTAGGAGTTCAGACAATTCCATAGCCAATTCCTTGAGCACTCTTGGGTACATCCCATCTGGCCCTAGGGCTTTGTCTGCTTTTAGAGCATCAAGACCCTTCTGGACCCTATCTCTGGTAAATACTGGCTGCCTCATTTCAGGAAGTTTCCTGACAGTCACCTTGATGCCACTTTTAGGCAGGGGCCCACTGTCTTCCCTTGTGAAGATAGAGCAGAAATAATCATGAAGGATGGAAGCTTTTTGTTCATCTTCCTCTGGTACCCTTCCCTCCACTTGTAGACTAACAATACCCCCTCCTGGCTTCTTTTTTCCATACTATATCTGAAGAATTGTTTTTCCCCACCCATGACCCCCTTTGCAATACACAGCATCCTTTTCCATCCTCTTTGCTTCCCTAGTTTTTATTTGGTACTCTCCTCATTTCTCCTCCCTCTGCTTTTCGTTGTACCTGATGAAAGCCTTTTCTTGACCCTCACTGCTTCTCTGACTTTTTCCAAGAACCATATTGGTCTCTTCTACCTGTTTAGTTTTGTAACACTTCTCATTCATGACTTTGTTGCCTCAAGAATGGTCCCCTTCATTGCCCCCCCTCTTTCCACTTCCAATGCTGTCCACCCTGGTCAATTTGTTTCAGACCAGCTCCCTCATTGGGTTGAATTGTGCTCTTCTGAAATCTTGGACTTCAGTTTTTGATATATACGTTTTTGATATACAAATTTCAGATCTTTCAGATTAGTTCTTTTTATGAAAATTTACCTGTTTCTGTTTGATTTTGCTGCTCTGTTTTTAGTGCAGCAGAGGCCATTGTGATGTCATCAGACATTGTGCAAGCTGCTCTTCAATTGGTTGAAAGTTCCTTAGTTACCTACCTAACATGAAAAGAATGCTGATGTCCCACCTAATATTGAAATAAATTATTTATTTTCATTTAGAATGCTGATGTCCCACCTAACATTGAAATAAATGATTTATTTTCACTTAGAATATTTCAGTATCTAAAATAAACCATTTATCTATAAGGTTTGAGACTCACATGCATGGTTTACATAAGGGATATGCAATGGGGGCCAGTGGAATAAATGATTTATCAGCATAAGTGCAGTTTGATCTTGGGTAACCTCACAAGTGGCATAAGCCATGAGTGAGGTGTCTGAGGTCAAACTGCTCGAGTGCAGATAAATCATTTGTTCCACTGGCCCCAATTGAATATTCCATTTCTGCAATAGGGATGCAATTTGGGATAAAAAATGTTTGTAGAACTTGTATTTTGTTTTGTTTAGGTTTAATTGTGTGTTTTCTAATAAAATAAATGGGATTTTTTGCTCCTCTGTGTGTTAGTGCGCCATTTAGATCTAGCTGCTAGGGAAGCTAGCCTGGTTGATAGGGAGGTGATGTGACAATGTTCACAGTGCAAGTTGTGATTGGTTAGTACTGGCATGTGGCGGGCCATACAGTATCAAAAACGTGGCAGGTCTTTTTCTCACTTAGTGAGAAGCCGCTATTGTTTTAATATGCCATATTTTATTTTTTTATTTTTTTTATTTTATTACTGGTATGTTAAAATATCTGGTTGATCCTGCATCTACCAGCATTTTTCTGGTTGGTAGTGTATTCAGCAGATGCAGTTTTATGTTTGAGCTGGTCCTGCGGAAAGAGTGCAGATTGGTGGTGATTGCGGCGCAAGATGTGAGCTCTGTAGGCAGTGAGTGAAGCAAACACAACCACAGGAACATGGTGAAAATGTGAAATTTTACATTTAAAAAGGTACTGTTCTTGTAGAAATTCTTAATGCTGGGACAGGACACATTTGAAAAGCTTGAGCTGGAGACTGAGGTGTGTGTTCATGTTGGGGGGGGGCTGGTACCCTGCGGCTTGCAACTTGTTTTGGAGAGGCGCGGGAGGAAAACCAGTACCTTGCAGCTTGTCTTGTGGTCAGGAACCAAGTGTATTTGAAGCAGCTTTATTATGGTGAGGTTCCCCGCAAGAAAACTGCTATGGTATTACTGTAGATAATAATTTTTTTTCATTTAAATTGTGGTTTATCATGAAGCAAAAGGTGGAGCTGGGAAAGTGCTGAATGGGTGGGCTTATGAGCAGATGAGTAGCAAGGTGAGATTTGGAGCAGCAGAATGCTGAAAGACCTTTGTGAAAAAAAAAGAAGCAATTTTTGTCCCAATGTGGTTGCTAGTAGTGAAGATTTATCTTTTTGTGTAACAGTTCCATGGGGGCTCCTGTGTGACGGAGGTGATAGGGAGATGTTTGGTTATTGAACTGAACAGTACTTTAAAATCAAAAGTGGAAAATGAAAGCAGGGAAGTAGTGCCAGTTTGGGGGAGGGGGGGTGATTAACAGGTTGCGTTTATCACACATATGATAAATTTTGAGTTCTAAAATTTAGCACACATACAGTATGTAGAGATAAATGGATTTATCTCATGGCTTTTGGGCCCACGCCTATTGCATAAATGAAGATATATTCATATATATTTTACATATTTAGATACTCAGATGTATAATGTACAATGAGAGTGTATAAATGGCAAGATAAATGTGATATCTTGGCTGTTTACTACATCAATGGCAAGCTATCAAAAGTATCATCACATATAGATTACTGGTTGGGCAACCATGCAAAACCAGCCTGTGCTGACACAGAGAGGTTCTGATTACATCAGACCTTGAAAGTGAAGCTCGAGATCCGATGTAATCAGAAGCTCAACATGACAGCACAGGTTGGTTGGACATGTGGTTGCTCAACTAGTATTTTTTTATACTGTATAGTTTTTTTTTGTTCAGTTTTTATTTAAAAAAAGGAAGTGTTTTCATAGCCCTCCTGCAGCAGCAGCAAATCTGCTGGTGGGTTCAATTCAGAACTTGAACTGATTACTGTGCGTGTGGCAGTGCTGTGAGAAACAGTAGCTGCCTCGAGGATTTCCCTTCAGCTGGAACCTTGTTGTAGCACAGAGGGATGCAACCACATTCCATGACCTTTGAACTGCGGTACAGCAAGGTTTCAGCTGTCATGGAAATCCATGCAGAACAAACCCTCATTATACATTATAATGGAATAATGAACCAATCAGAGAGCAACTTTTACAACAGTGATGATATCACAAGTGCCCAGTGCAGCAGCAGCAGTTAAAATCAAAGAGAAACAGTTAAATCTTCAATCAAACAGTCTATGTAAAAGTTAAACTAGTAAGCTGTTGCTGCACTGTATAAATCAAACATACAATGGCCTGAATCAAAATATACAGTTTATTATCACCACTTGTGAGCGGACAGGACTTTCATTATTCAATCATGGCTCTGCCACTCATGAGTTAAGGTCCTGTTCTCTCACTCTGGAAGATAAATTGCATATTTTGAGTCCGGCCACTGCAAATCTCCTATATATTTTACATATTAACACAATATAGTTTTTTTCCATGTGGGAAACCATAAAGAAAACCGGGGGGAAGGGAATACTCATCTGCTGGTTGAACACAATTTAACAGGTCTATGTGGGGAGCTGGCAGCCCTGCTAGCACAGCGTTTTAATATGTACTAGCAAGGCAGGATGACTTAGAGAGGCTTGAAAAGTGGGCACACATGTGGCAGCTAGGGTTTAACACTCATAAGTGTAGCATTCTTCATCTAGGTGTTATGAACCCTGGGTATAGCTACAGTACCATTTGGAGGGAGAATGGCTGGCTGTCTCCATGATGGAAAAAGATCTGGGGATGATGATTGATGCCAATTGATTAACTCTGAGCAGTGCAGGAGAACAGCTGCTAAAGCAAACATCATGCTTGGGTGTATCGCTAGGGGGATAATGTCAAGGAGTGGGGAGGTTATAATCCCCCTGCAAAATTCACTGTTGAGGCCACACCTGGAATATTGTGTGCAGTTCTGGAGCCCTTGCTTAAAGAGGAACATCACTTTGTTGAACAGAATCTGTAGAAAGGCAACAAAAAATATCCAGTGTCTGGGGGAAACGGCATATGACGGCAGACTTAGAGAGCTGAACATGTACTCCCTGGAGGACGGAAGGGATGGGGGGATATTTATTATTTATTTATTAAATTTTGTTAACCAGGTAAGCCCACTGGGCCCTGAATGTCCCTTTTTCAGGGGCGACCCAGAGTTTGTTACATATAATTTTGCACATACAGTCAGATAATACAGTGTCAGACATATTGTACAGGATTACAAAGACAGTATACAGTTTTACAGTTTTTGAGGAAGAGGGCAGGAGGTACATGACATTAATGAATACAACAGAACAGTGTAGTACATATAATACAGGAGGTACATTACATTAGTGAATACAACTGAACAGTGTAGTACATATAATACAGGACACACTCTCTGGTATTAATCAACATGACGAACAATCACTTTCAGTCATAATTAATCTAGGGCTCACTCAAAGTGTTAGAGAACCAACAAGGGGGAACAATATATTGGATTTGGTTATAACCAACCCTGAGACACACATATCCAACATCCAACTACTTAACCCTTTGGGAAATAGTGACCATCTGTCCCTTTTTTCTCCATCAAATTGCCCCATTACCAAAAATCAACAAACTGAAAATAAAACAATATAATAGGGCTAATTTTGAAATCATTAATCATCAGATAAAGTCCCTTAACTGGGAACAAATAATGTATTCAATGAATACTGAGGAGGCCTGGGACTTTCTAAAAATAAAGATACTTGAACTTGAAAAAAAATATGTCCCAGATAAATTTAAGTACAATAACAAAGGGAAAATCCCCCCTGGGTTTAACGGTAATATTAAAATATTAATCAAACACAAAAATAAATTATTCTCAGCCTTAAAAAAATGTCCATCTGTCCAAAAAGACACCATTTTACTTAAATACAGAGAGGTGGTTAGACAATTAAAGAGAGCTATTATTCTGGCAAAACGTAATTTTGAATTTAAAATTGTTCATACTAAAGACTGTCATAAGGCATTGTATATTTATCTAAATCGTAAGAAAAGTAATAACAATATGATAGGCCCTTTAGTTTGTAATAACATCACTATAGCATCTGATACTGAAATAGCTTCAGAACTAAATAAATATTTTTCATCTGTTTTTACTCCAGAACTAACTAATATCGCATCTATTCCAGCAGGGTCTAATTTAGAACCATATGAAACTCTTCTCCAGGACATTCAGTGGGTTTTCGATACTCTAAAACAAGATACTAGTTCTGGCCCAGATAACATTAGCTCTAGATTCCTTATAGAGACAAAGGATACGATAATTCTTCCTTTAATTATTATCTTTAAAAAAGTAGCTCCATGAATCCTTAGTCCCAGTTGATTGGTGTACAGACATTGTTACACCCATCTTTAAACAGGGCTCCCATTCCAAAACTGAAAACTATCGGCCTATTAGCCTTACATCGATACCTTGTAAACTTATGGAGAAAATAATTAAACATCAACTGGAAAATGAAATGTCTACATTAAATATTAACGACAACTATCAACATGGTTTCAAAACAGGATTTTCATGTACTACAAATCTGATAACTTTTTTACTACCATATTAGTTCAAGCCTTGACTGCAAAGTACCAATGGATGTCATTCTTTTGGATTACAGCAAGGCTTTTGACAAAGTATCACACAGTATTTTGGTTAATAAACTTAATCGTTTAGGTTTTTCAGCACCTATTATATCCTGGATAAATAACTGGCTGAGTGGTAGAACGCAGAGAGTCAGGGTGAATGGTGCGCTATCGCAGGTGGGTGTTGTGGCTAATGGCATGCCCCCAGGGAACCGTTCTGGGCCCAGTGCTGTTTAATTTATTAGCGATATGCATAGCTCATCAAATAACATAATGGTTAAATTTGCAGATGATACCAAACTTGGAGGAAAGGTCAATACCCCTGTAAATTGCCATAACGTGGCATTGGATCTTGTTCTAATTGAACAATAGGCTTTTACTAATAAAATGCACTTTAATATATCTAAATGTGCAGTACTCCATTTTGGAAAAGATAATCCCAAACAAAAATATTATTTAAATAACAGCATTATTAGGATATCTTGTACAGAAAAAGATTTGGGTATCTTGGTTAATGACAAACTATCATCTTCCTCACATTGTTCTAGAATTGCAAATCAAGCTAATGCATTGCTACGTAGAATAAATAAAACATTCATTTCTAAATCAGAAGAATGCCTTTTAACTTTGTACAGATCACATATAAGGCCCTATCTGGATTATGGATCTCCTTTTTGGAGCCCTTACTTGAAGTCGGATATAAATAAAATTGAACAAGTTCAACACAGAGTCACTAAGCTAGTACCCCATCTTACTCACTTAGAATATGACACTAGACTAAAAAAAAAACAGGATTACATTCGCTTGACGGCGAACTAGAGGTGATCTTCTGCAGCAGTTTAAAATACTTAAATCACCAGTTCAAATGGAACAATTTGGTATTGTTTATTCACTAAGAAAAATTGTGCCAAGACTACACAATAGACAACTGGAAGTTAAAAAAGTAAATAATAACAAGAGATTGAATTTCTTCTCGATTAGATCGCCTAGGTTATGGAATAAATTACCCCAGGATATCATTGACTCAACAAACATCACCATTGTTAAGCATAAATTAGATAAATGGATGGATGAACGGGATATGGGTAAATGATCTATCAATATGGAGGACAATCCTGATGGGCAAACAGCCTTCTTTTGTCCTATAAACCAAGTATACCAAGGAGGTACATTGCATTAATGAATACAACAGAACAGAGCAGTAAATATAATACAGGGTTATAAGGACAGTATACTGTTTCTGTAGAAGAGGGCAGTAAATACATTACAATGCAGAGTACAGCAGTGATGGCAGATAGATGTGGGGGGTGATAAGTGCTTTAAATGCACACAAGAAGTTCCATATAGGATAGAGTACCAGCTTATGCAGTCATTAGTCGTTACCCTTATAGGGGAGCAATTTTGTACTAACACAAATTGACGCGAGGTGTGGTTGACTAGCCATTGGTGCAGGGACTAAGTTTAAGAAGGTGAGCACGCAGTCCCTTTTGAAATATGGCTAGGGTGGGTGCCTTCTGAAGGTGACTGGGGAGATTGTTCCATGATTCAGGGGCTAGGTGAGTAAGGGATTTACTCCCAGTGACAGAGCGGGCCAAGGGAATTTCCAGTAGTTTTTTGTTTGAGGTACGGAGTGGTCGTCTGGTCCACTTTGGGGCAAATAGTTCAATCAGACCTGCCAGAGGTCGGGCATCAAGGAGCTTATAGGTCCAGCTTAATAGGGGGTACTGGAGCCTGTTGTTCAGGGATGGCCAGTTGAGAGCTGTGAGGGCATCACAGTGGTGGGTCCTCGGGTGGGATTTGGAAGCAAAGTGAGCGATTTTGTGGTATAAGGTCAGTAATCTGCTGTGGTCCATTTTAGTGATGCAGAGAATGATGGGGGCTGCATAGGTTAAGGTTGGGAGAAGGATGCTTTGTGAGATTGCCAGTCTAGTCTCTGGTATTATGCTGTGGCTTAGACGATAGAGGAGGCCCGGGTTTTAGTGGATGTTTTTTATTACCAGGTCCACATGGGGCTTCAATGTGAGCCCCTGATCTAATGTGAGGCCAAGGTATTTGACAGATTGTACTACATCTATTTTGGAGCCAGATCTGGTAGAGAGTGGCAGAAGATGGGCCTTGGAGAGACCCAGGGATTTTGGCCCAAACAGCATCGCCTTTGTCTTGGTGGGGTTAAAGACCAAGCGATTCTCAACTAGCCAAGTCTCTGGCTTGGTGAAGTCTGCTTGGAGCATGGGTCCTAGGTCGATTGGGTGGACCCCCATTCTGTACAGTACTGCATCATCAGTGTACTGTACTATGGAGCTGCCCCCACAATGGCCATAGAGATCATTTATGAAAAGGGAGAACAAAAGTGAGCCTAAGATAGAGCCCTGTGGAACCCTCTCAGTTAAAGGTAGGGGTTCGGAGGTGACCCCTCTCCACTTGACCTGTTGAGAGCGGTCAATGAGGTAATTACGGAACCAGTTGAGGGAGTGCTGATCAAGTCCAAGTTGGCTAAGCTTTGTTAGTAGGAGCGTCTGATCTACCAGGTCAATGGCCTTGGAGAAGTCAATGAACACGGCCCCAGTGGGGGTACCCTTGTCCCAGGCAGCCAAGACATCGGAGGTAAATTTAATGAGGGCAGTGTCGGTCCCGTGCTTTGGTCTAAAGCCATGTTGTGAGGGGGCCAGTAGCCTGTTGGCTTTCAGGTAGTCTCTTAGTTGGCCATACACTAGCCGCTACTGGATCTTTGCCAGGTGACATAGGATGGAGATGGGTCTATAGTGGCCTATCAGTTCTCTTGCTCCACCCTTGTGGATTGGGACTACATGGGCCTGTTTCCATGTTATTGGAACTGTTCCTTCCTGCAGGGATCTGTTTATTAACAGGGTTACAGGTAGTGCAATGGCTGAGGCAGCAGCCCTTAGTAGCCTAGGGTCCAGTTCGTCAGGTCCTGGTGATCCATTGGGTTTTAAGGATTGCAGGAGAGGCAGCACTTCTTTGGCTCACACTGTCCGCAGGTGAAAATGGACAATCAGAGGGTCCTGGGATTCAGTGGCTGGAGGGTCCAGGGAGCTATGTGGGGGACTGGATCTGAGTGCCCCCAGGTTGGTGAAGAAGCAATTGAAGGCTGAGGCAGCCTCCCCTCCATCCGTAAGTGTTATGTCATTACAGATTATGTTACCCTGCTGGGGTGTTTTTGTACCTTTTAGCAGGGAGTTGATGCTTGTCCAGAAGGACCTTGGGTCAGATAGGGTTCACCGCTGAAGGGATTTTATGTAGTCCCTTTTGGCAGATTTGGAGATTTTTTGGTACTGGTTCCACACTGATCTATAGGCAGCAAAGTCTGCAGGGCTAGCATAGCTCCTTGCCTTTTTCCATGCCTTGTCTCTGGCTATCATCAGTGATTTTAGCTCATGTGAAATCCATTTGTGGCAATGGCCCTTAGCTCATCTTCTCCTAACTGGGCATGTATGTTGGCCACCGCAGAGAACGTGCGCTGGAAGTACTGAACTGCATCATCAGTACTGCCTAGGAGTCTTATCGGTGACCAGTCAGTATTTCTCAAGGAGCTCTGGAAGGCCTCAGCAGAGAATCCAGAGAAATCCCTGGCCACTATGAACTTGGGTGGAATCCTGGGAGGCTGATTTTTCCAGATGCAGAAAGTGGGTGAGTGATCACTTAGGGCGTCTGACATCACGCTAGTCACTTGTATGTTAGCAGGGTTGGAGGTAAGTATCCAGTCAAGGATGGAGTGGTTCCCTGTTTTTTGGTTGTGCCTTGTGACTTCAGTGATGACCTGGGTCAAGTTTGCATCAAGAAGTGTGGCCTTATAGTTTTGCTCGGTGGTAGGTTCCCACTTCAAGTTGAAGTCCCCAAGGACCAGCAGCTCCGTGAGCTGTGCCCCCGCTAAGGAGCGGACTAGGTTCAGGAGTGCTGTGGTGCAACCAGTGGGAGGGTTGTAGATACAGCCTATAGTTAGATGCTTAGCACGATTTGGATAAATAACGATTCTAGCCCTGTAAGGCTTGGCATTTCGACAGGGGACAAGGAAGCTGCCAGGGAGAAAGTCACATAAATAAGGACACCCCCTCCTTTTTTCCCTTCTCTATCCTTTTGGAAGGAGTCGTAGTGGTCTAGTGCCATTTTGTGAGGGAGTATGTGAGGCTTCAGCCATGTTTTGGATATGGCTAGCACATCAGGCCTGTATGTGTCTACCCATTATTGCACCTTAGGCATCTTAGGTCGTAGGCTGCAAGTGTTCATGTGGGTCACCCTCAGTCCTTTGGTGTGATATCACGTAGGGTCATTAGAGGACCCCAGGATGGAATTGGTGGGTGGGGGCCCAGGGTTGGGGTGAATGTCACCTGCCCACAATATCAGTATTAGCAGGATGAGGCGGAGGACCCTCTGCCGAGTGAGGGAGGATCATTTTGATCATTTACCTGGCACACCAGAGAAGATGAAGTGGCAGGCTCCCTTGTGTGCTAATCTGTGCTTGAGGACCAGTGAGTGCAAGATTGTTGATCCAGGGCAATATGTGAGGTGTGGTAGGTGACAGGCCAGTGCACCCCTAAGCAGGTTAGGGTCTTGGCAGCAACTTATTTTTGCATCTACCCATCCTAGTGCAGCTGCGTACAGGAGTAACACTACTGGTACTCTGATGTTAGCAGGGTTCGGGTTCAGCCACGAGCACCAATGGTGCTAGTAAGGTGACTGGGCTACTTTGGTGCGGTGCATATTCCTCCAAGCCTCCAGACCAAAATAGTGGTGCTGTGGGGGTGGGGTTCCCTATGTTTGAGCTGTTCTGTTTTCCTTATGAGGTGTGTCTGCCTTACTAAGATATGTCTTGGATTTGCTGATAGGATCCTTAGTACAGGGGATATGCAGTGGGGGTCATGTGGGATCCTCAGCTCCACACTCCAGTACTTCCCTAGGGTGTGGTCACAAGCTGTACAACAGACTCGAGGCCACAGCTGAGAGAAATGTTCTGCTGTGGAGCTGGTGGCAATACTAGTAGGATAGGATAGGCAGCCATGCTAGGGCAGCATCTAGCGGCAGCCGGAGAGAAGCTGCAAATGGAGAAGTGAGCTGATAGGCTCAAACAGGTATGTGAGCTCCACAATATAAGCCAGAGTCCACCAAGGGTGGTGGGGACAGTGGGGCAGCTGACGCACAGCGTCAGTGGGGATTACAATCGGAGAGAACAGCAGTCACAGTTCAGACCAAGGCATGCCTCAGCAGAGTTTCTCTGTACCTGAGACAGCTTGTAGGGAGGGCTCCCTTGTGTAGGCCCTCACGACCTTCCTCCCATTGGGGGGGGTGTCCATGGTGTCCATTCCTTGGTGGCCTGTGGAGGAGCACAAGAAAAAGCAGGGTTAATTATGACAGAGGCCTCAAATATCTGAAGGGGATCAAGAGGGTAAAAATGGAGGAACTGCTCAAATTAAAGGGGGAGAGGACTACGAAAGGCCATAGTCTAAAACTAGCAGAGGGGAAGGTTCAGAGGGGAAGTTAGGAAACTTTACTTCACAGAGAGGGTGGTGGCACCCTGAAATGCACTTCCAGAGGATCTGATAGGAATTGAAACTGTAGGGGGATTCAAGAAGGGATGGGACAGGTACAGGGGCATGGTACAGGTTGGGGGGTGCAAAAAGGGAGGCGGAGCAGCAGTGGTAACTAATTGTGAGCTGCAGCAAAGGCAGACGAGATAGACTGTAAGGCCTAATCTGCTGGCAACTTTGTATGTATGTATGTATAAAGAGGCATTTTCTACCCTATATGGTGAGCACACTTTTTACAGTTGCAGGGTGGAGCCTGCAGCCATCTTGTGATCAGGTCTGAAAATCACTCACCAGATTCTGGCCAAAGAACAAATTTGGGGTTGCAGCACAATCCCTGCACAACCACAAGCTGAAGCACTCTTCTCATCAGTCATTTCTTTAGGTGGCTCTCCCTCCGTGGGCACAATACCTTATCATGCCCAAGATGGCCACTGGAGCTTACTGCGCATGCACAAGCAGTTGCACATTCACAACTTCACTTCCACAAACCTGCAACGAAGTTATGCATGTGCACTGAGCTGACAGTGGAACAGTCCACTGTGGCCAGGAAGGCTGCCGGATCTCAGTACGCAGGCACGACTAACACTTGTGCCTGCGTACTGAGTGCCAGCGGCAATCTTGGGCAAGGTGGACTGTTCCACTGTAAGCTCAGTGAATGCTCTTAAAGCACAACTGCAGCTGTGTCAGCTCTGACCAGAATTTGTTTGGGGTGAGTGCTGTGTCCTGTTTTGTGGAGTCAGTGGTAAGAGTAGAGATGTAGCACCAATCATAGATTTAGCGGCTCTAGTCTTCCTTCAATCACAATTTATATTATTCCATAATGCAGCCAGGGATTTGATTACACATGCCCTTCAACACAGCCAGTTTCTGGTAGCATGTGATATAGTTTATGCTTGACACCCAGTGGGAGTATTGGTACAACTTGTAACAGGTAAGAGGACAGTTTCAGCTCAGTCAGAAGCATTACTGGTACAGTTTACCTACTCCTTTGTCTTGGAAAAAAAGCGAATGAAATGAATAGTGTCAAGACTTATTTTCTCTCTCCCCCCCTCCATGCCCTCCTCCATTTCAGTAGCCTGCTTGATCAAGATGCAAGGGTTAACTTACTTTGTAAATTAAATGAAAACCTCTTCTACCAGAGTACTACGGAGAGCCTAGCCATCTAGTTTATTCCCCAAATGAAGTTGAACTAATTGAATTAGCAACCCTTCCATCAGCTGGTGTGACAAGCACCTCTGTGCCGTCTACCCCCCCCCTTCCTGGTGAAGTCTAAGAAGCAGCTTGCTTAGGAGACCCGCCCCCTCCACCCTCTCAACCATTTATCATAGTGACAGCACAGGGCCGGCTTTGCCCCTCAGCCATGCACACCAGAAAGAGTTGGAAACATGGTAACAAAAAAAGGCAAGGGAATAGGATAACGACTTCATTTTCATGTTACTAGGACAGGGTGGCACTGATTAATTAACAGTCTAGAACAGTGCAACTGAGCAGAGTGGGAAAAAGCTAAATGACGGTCCCTTCTGCCAAGCTCTGATGACTGTCCCAGTGGAAGTTAAACAAGCCATGGCACTTATCAGATTAACAGAGTTTCCCCTGGTGTCCTGGCTGACATTCCCCGTCACAAAAACAGGTTCAAATAACCCACCCACCCAGAAATGTGCTCTCATAGTTCAGTGCACTTTCCCTGGTTAAAAATGACAACATTTTTTATAAATAATCTCGCTGTGTAGCAAAGTAACTTCTGTTAACCCCCACCCCCACACACCAGACCAGTCCATGGTCACTGCTTTATCCTAATTCCAGTTTTTAAAAGGGAACCTTTCACTTTTTTTCTGGAGAAAGCAATATCTCCTTGTTAAAACTACTACTCCATTAAAGAGCTAGTAGAACCACAATTATCAGACAGGAAAATGTTACAAATGTTAGGAAATAGTCAGTTGTTAGCTGTTTATTTTATTTATTGAATGTTGTTGACCGGGCAGGCCCATTGAGACCAAGGGTCCTTTTTTCAGGGGTGATCTGGGATTAGATACATAAAAGAGAGCACAATGTATTGGTCATACATAGTCCAGAGATCAATTCAACAATCTCAAAAAAAACCAAAAAAACATTTAGGTCTATACATATTTACATTTACTTATGAAGACACTGCAGACCACAGCATATTGTGTGGGACAAGAAATTAGTTACTGTGGTACAACATTAAGATCAGTAATAGACAAAAACAACATTGTTTACATTGCTTAATAGTACAAGTACTCGTTTTAAGATGCAAGTAGTTATTCAGTTCTGGGGAACTTTAGACAGGCTGAGGTATTTTTGGGAAAGTATGCCCTTTTTGAAGGGTTTTAATTTTCCTTTTGCTCATTAGAATGTTTTCTATGTGACAGTGTTATGCTGGATGTGTGGAATAGCATTCTGCCTGGCAGCTGACATATCAAGTTCTATACCTCCCACTACATTAGCACTGTGATTTAACTAAAAGTGGCATCTCTGGTGACTGAGCTGCAGTTAGTGAGTAGCTCTTCCTGAGAAGCTGTGATGTCACTGTCAGTCACATGGTCACATCACAGTTCTGAGGATGTAATGGGAGGAACAAAGACAGATATGTCAACTGCCAGGTAGAGTGCTGCTTCACACATCTCACCTACTAACATCAGGTAAATAAAATCGATTTATTTATTTAACTAAATGTTTCACCAGGAAAAAGCACACTGAGCAAAGTTGCTCATCTCATGGTGCGTCCTGGGGGGGGGAGTGGGAGAAGAGCAAATGAAATTCAAAACACAAACATTACAGAAATACAGAAACAATGTGGATTGATCAATCATACAATAACACATACAGCAGATGAAATAAGTAAAGTTGACTCCTAAAATGCTCAAATCCAAAGGAGTTGGTAAGTGCTCAAATAGTACAAGGTAGCCCTAGTTCTGTAGTGACCATGGTAGCAGTTTTAGGTGACCTAAGCAGTAATAACAGTAATGATAGAGCTAGTGGGGACCACAGAGATTGATAATTAAATGAGGTAGGGTGTTAACTGTTGGTAGAGAGGTGCTAGGTTAAGGGCCAGTGCAGTTAGATGCTAGGAAGTTGTGTAGGGCAGAGGATAGGGAGGCAGGGGAGGATGGGTGATGGATTTAGTGAAGGAGGGAGTCCCAGAGCCTAGGAAACTGATGAGAGAATGCTTTTTGTCCTGCATTACCGGAGCATCATGGGACTGCCAGGGTGCAAGCTTCAGTGGATCTAAGTGTGAGATGGAGGAGAGGGGATGGAGAGAGAGAGGCGGACAGGTAGGATGGGAGTGCCCCAAACCCAAATGCTGAGACAAATTTTGCACAGTGCGAGAGGCACATATTTATAAGAGAAGGAAATGCTAGCTCGTGGTACAAGTTGCAGCAGTGCATAAGTGGAGGGAAGTCCAGGGCAAAGTGGCAGAAGGAGTCAAATCTGGTTAAGGAGGATGGGGTAGGGGGCAGCACTGTAGATCACATCACAGTAGTCAAATATAGGGAGGATAATCTTCTGGACAAGTTCATGCCTTGTCGATAGAGGAATGCAGCTACAGTTCCTATAAAAGGCATTAAGCTTCAGGTGTAGTTTTTTAGGATGGCATCGACATGTCCAGAGAAGCTGAGGTTTTGGTGAAGCCAAACCCCTAAACATCTAAAAGAGGAAGTGTCCTCTAGTAATGTCCTGTCAATGGTGTGGAAGGCTGGCATGGCTGGTAGCTGTGAAAGTCTCTGCCTTGTGTCAAAGCTCATGGAGACGGTCTTCTTGGCATTGAGGAACAGGTGGTGTGAGCTGAGCCATTGCTGAAGCTTATTGAAATCAAGCTGTAGTCTGGCTGCCACATCTGAAGGGGACTGGTCTGAGGTAAACAGGATGATATCGTCTGCATACATGTGGATGGAAGATGAGGTGCAGACAGATGGAAGGTCATTTAAAAAGATGGAGAAAAGCAGGGGACCTAGAACTGAGCCCTGAAGAACTCCAGTGTTGATTGTAAGAAGAGGGGAGATGGAGTCAGCATCCTTCCTGTAAGGTAGGCTCTGAACCAGTTAGTTGGCTGAATCTGAAAGGCCTGCTCATTTAAGAGTGTCTAGAAGGTGGGAGTGGGAGACCGTGTTGAAAGCCTTGGCAAGGTCGACTAAGATGGCGGTTGTAACTTGGCCCCTATCCATCCCTGGGAGGATGGAATCAGCGAGCCTAAGTAGAGAAGTGGTGGCTGAGTGGCTTTTCCAAAAAACAGCTTGGAACGAGATGAAGAAGGAGGTAGAAATCTCCTAGAAATTAACTAAAGGGAAAATAAAAGCACTTCAGATATAAAAGGTAATCGTTGACAGCTTTTAAAAACTAACATTAGTTTTAGGCAGTGTACTAGCTCTTTAAAAAATAATTCTGAGTCTGTTCCATGATGCGAAGCAATGGGATGTCCACTCATCGTACTGGTGTCACTGAGCTAAGAGGAACCACTAGCTGCTTTCTGTAGTCATGGTCCATCGATCCCCACCCTTTACAACACAAGTTATTAACAATAACTTAAAGCATCAGTACAATTAAATTGGGCAAAAAAATATACTCCACCTTTTTTTTTTTTCATTCCAGATTCCAGACATCTTCCAGTTTTATTTGGTGGTAACATTTTTTAGTTACACCAAAGTTTGAGTATTTTATAATTGTTTTGATTTAGTCTTTTTCTCAAGAAAAAAAGATGGCTGCCAAGTTTGGCTTATACATAACATTGCTGACCTGGCAATGGTCAGGATCGAGGAAATAAACAAAAAAATTAAACCACAGTGCACCGCATAGGAGTTACCTAGAAATGTTGATTTGGTAGGTATGCTAATATTTGTATTAGCTGCAGCTGAAACTAGCTTTTTGGAAAAACAAAACAAACCTTTTTTTCATTGCATTGATGCTTTAACCCTTGGGCTACCGACATATCTGTCCACTGCACAGAGGGGTTAAAGAGCTAGTACTCTACTTGAAATTAATATTACTTGTTGAAAGTAATCAAGTGTTACTTTGTATATCTGAGGTACTGTTTCTTTTCTGTTTTGTCAGTTAGAAAATTTTGCATGATTACAGATGATAATGACGTGATTTGAAGAGCAGTACTTTACGTGAAGGCTGACCTGTCTAGTTCTGTTTCCCTTTATACTTCATCAGCATTGTGACCTCATTGATGTCAGAACAAAAGACTGGAAATCCAACCGTATTACTGTTTTGATTAAAAAAAAGACAGAAAATTTGTGCTAATTGGCATCAATTTTTATTGTTCGTAGTTACAGAAATGAAATGCGTACCTCCAAATGACCTGTAATTAACTGCACCTGAATGAACACTGTTGTGAATAGCAGTGTTTTCAGTTGTATACTTTTCATGGACAACATTCTTCACAGTTCTCTTCACAAAACCAGTATTTAGGAACTTTTACTATGTCATGATTTGTGTATAGAATGCTAAGAATGAGCTCTTGACCTATCTGACCCACGCATGAATTCTGTACACAAACCATGAATTGGCTAAAACTCCAGATCACTGGTTCCAGGAAGAGAACTGTAACAGAATGCTCCCATAAAACAAAACAGTGCACAATACAGTTTTTCACAGACCTTTTTATTCTGCTACAGTTACATAGGGATCACTTAGGGATATGAATATAATTTCTGTAAATGGGAACATCATAATCAGCTGTCAATTAGAAATGATTTCCTGTCCTGTTTGAAATTAAAGTGTATATTTTATGCTTCTTAAGGAAAAAATGGCTCAGATTTGTCCTACACAGTCTATGGTTTAAAAAAGTTCACATCGTTTATAAGATGAGCATTGCATGTAGGGACAAGAAGTGATAAAAATAAATAGTTTTAATTTAAATATAAAACTATGAAAATTACCAGAAAAAGTTGTGCTTTAAATGACTGTACTTTAAAAAGTGCATACATGTGTTTCTGAGCTACAGCAAGTGAGTGCATTATAGATCGAGGGAGCACTCCCTTCTCCTGCATGTGAGACGCTCTTATTCTGTGCAGAGTGTCTCACGTCCAGATGCCCTGGAAACGGGCACATTACCAGACCTTTTATTTATTTATTTTTAAATAACACGGGCGCTTTCTCAATCTATAATATTTTAATACGTCCCCCATTGTTGTGGGATAAGAGTGGTTTCACTTGCGTTCTTTTCCAGCCAGAACAGCTCAGCTTCGCTTTGCTGTTCTCACCGGAGCAGAACGTGCATGAAACCACTCTTATCCCACAGTGAGTGGCTCCGGGGGACATATTAATATATAAAACAGGTAATACACCTGAAATTTCAGTCTTTTTGTTTATGACATTATGACTGATCAAGAAGAGGCACTCACTTTCTACCAGATCGGTCACTTATGATTTCACAATAAGTGAGGTGACAGTGCTGGTGAGATTCAAAGAGGAATAGAACTAGATACAGTATGTTAGCATCCAGGTAAAGTATTGTCTTCACATCACACCTAATGCTGTCATATGGAAAACCTCTAATGACCAAAATGAAAAAAAAAAAAAAACTTTAGAAGTAATTAGTAACAACTGGCTTCTTTCAAAAATGAGTAACGTTTTGTCGGTTATTTTTAGAACTTCTTGCTCTTTAAAACAGATTTGAATCAAGAAAACACACATTTGGCTGGCCCAGTGGTGCGGAACAGAAGGCTGAGGCATTATTGCCTTATCTGCCACCACACTGGTGAACTAGGTTCAGGAACAGACCTAGGTCGTTCGGGGTGGCTGGCTGGGGGATGAGAACTGAGCATCCTAGCTCCTCATCGGGGGGAGGGTGGGTTATTGCCTCTGCTGTGATGACGTTGTCTGTGTAACCACAGGTGGCAGTCTGTCAGTGGAGTCACAGCATAGGAGGGAGGGTGTTGTGGGGCTGTGACACTTGCATCTCTGTTATCCCTAGCCCACTAAAGCACCTGCGGAGATGGATGAAAAACAACGGAAAATGCTAACTCCGGGCAGGATGATACTACACTCCCTTGCAGGCCCTGCACCATCTACTGGGCTACCCATTGCAACATCCCATATTCAGCTCCTCTGGGGATTGGCAGGGTGTCCTGGGACCCCACTATGGGGGGGGAGGTGGGACTCCATGGGGCACTGTGCAGCAGGATGGGAAGTCCCAGAGATAATGGGTGACAGGGCTGGGGTTAAGCAACAGGCCGTTGGGGACTGGATGTGGGCTGAGGGACAAAAAGCATACTACAAAAAAAAAAAAACCCCGAAAAACACACATACATTTATAACTAACAGTTAATTAGGAAAAAGCAATCAGCTAAACAGACAACACAGTATATACGTGGTAATTATCAGCACTCGATAAAAAAAGACAACAGTGCGAACAAGTGTGAATTTAGCAGTCGGTGAATTGCCACCTTCCTGTAAAAAAATAAAGATTTTACTGCTACTAGATTGTTCCTTAAATGGTGGCCAGATCTTCAGTAGGGGGTCAGACTAAGTCCTGCCTTCACCTCCACCCAGCAGTCTCTGCAACATGCAGTTTTCCTAACCTAAAACCCAATGGCTGCAACAGATTAGGACCCCTTTACAGTGGGCCAGTCCCAGCATCTTCTGAGAGATGCCATACCTAATGTCCGGTAGAAGTGGGGAAACTGATCCTTCACGCCATTGCACCTTTACATGATTCTGCATTGTCCTGTTGCTCTACTATACCATCACTGTGTTCTCGTCACAGCTGGGCTTGCCAGCTGGTGTCGATTCTTCCTTGGCCCTAACTTGAATATGCATACTTCCTGGGTTCACTAGTACAGTAACTGTTGCATTTACTTTGCTCATCCTAAATTGGACAAATGATACATGTCCTAACTATAGGCCAAGGTGTCCTATAGCTACCTGACTCACTTTTGGATGCCGGATTTAAGACGCACATGCAGCCAGCCAACCCTGTCTGACACTAGTCTCTACGTCTGCCTAATCAGGACCCCCTGGACTGAATAGTTTACAAAGAAATTCAGGAAAACTCCTCTTAGACTATTACAACATGTTCAGTTGGCCTGACAGCCCAACATACCTGCTGCTCCTGCTTATGCGATCAATCCCCCTTACTGCTGCTTACTGCAGTCACCTTCCTTTAGCAGCTCTCTCTTCCCTATTTCTGTACTCTCCCTGCAGCATGCATGTACTGCTCATTGCTGTTCATCTACCTATGTCACCATACAGCTGTGACACTTCATAACCACGATCCGTGCACAGCCATTTCACACTTGTGGCACTTTAACGTGGCTGTATTATTGTGATCTGATGACACTGCTCATTTGTGGGTGTTGCTAGTAGCTTCTGACACAGCTGCACCAACACCAAATGCCCACAAAAAAAAAAGACTCCAAGCTGTGTGTGGGGTGCAATTATACCCACCCCCACAGAGCTACATCGAGGGTTTAAGTTGGTTCCCATTTGACAGGGAGCCAACCAATCCACAGGAGGCCCCCAGAAAACTCCTGAATGGGCAGTGATGGGGCCTCCACCACCAGGCACTGAGGGTCACAGACAGTGACCTCGGGTTTAGACTGCAAACCCGAGTCCACGTTCTGTGCCCAGGTAAGGAGGAGTGGAGGGCAGCAGGGAAGGTAACAGAGTGTCTGTGAGGATGTGCTCTCTCAGGGAAGGTTGGGCAGGGCACTGTTCAGAGAGTGACTGCTTGTGGGTGTTGAGTGGTGGAGTGATTGGTGGTGTGGGTAACTACACATTGCCAACCAGGCTCCCTCCTATGAAGCTGTAGCATGTTTGCCCATGACAGAGGTGGATGGGGGAGGGCAGGGGAGCAAACAGGGAAAATGGCCCCTTTTCCAACATGATGGATGATAGCCCCCATGCTCACCTCATGCCATCCAACCCCTCCCTGTACCGACTCCACACCCCCAGGCTGTCGCATTGACATCAGGAAGCACTTCCTTCCCTGGTGGTGGAAGCATGGGAGGCCCCCTGACAAAGACATGCTGGAACACAAGGTCAGCAAACAACTTGGGGTTAAGCTGAAGGTGGGACATGCAACTGGAAGGTGAGGCCAGTGTGCAGCAGCAGGGACTCTAAGGGGCTTGAAGGAGTGTGGGGCTGTATGAAGGGAAAGAAAATTTTGGATGCAACTCAGTCCGCAGGGCTGATTAGCGCAGAGTGAGTGAAGGAAGCATACAGTTGCCTTGTGAGATGGTGACAGGCAGCCATTTACACTGGAAGTTAAGACACAATGTTAAAGCACTTCTTTACTGCCTTGTGAGGTAATCTCATTTCATTTCATTTTTATCAGTTATACTGGAAAGGCATGTGAGCATTGCTGCCCATTTACAGAAGCATCCAGTTACATACAACAATCATGAGACATGACATAGGCTAAAACATTTAGCTAACAGTGAGGGTTAATACAATGGTGCATAAAATCAGGATAATATAGACTAAAGGGCAAACCACGAACTAGCCTTTGTGAATTAAGAAATACAAGGTGACATTAAGCATTCAATGAGGGTTTAGCAATAATATAATATAACAGTGGGAAACAAAAAATTTAAGTGCAATCTAAAAACTAGCCTAGGTGGATTAACAATACTACAAGTGCTAGAAAGAGAGGGTAAGTGCCAGAGGTAATGATGTTATTTGCTTATAACCATAATTGGAAGGGTAGCTATGCGGGGTGAGGGGTGGGGTCTGCATAAGTGCAGCAATCCACAACCAGTTGGAGTGCTGAGTTGTTCTAAATTATATAACACTGCTCTCAACTGGAGCCAGAGTGTTAATTAACTTGCCCTTAGCTACAGTATGTATTTAAGTGTTTAACCAGGAAGGCATGCCAAGCAGGCTACTGCTCGTTTCCAGATGCATCCTGGGGGAAAGGGGTGCAGATATATAGTTGACAGACAGACATAAATACAATTGTGGTTACATATTGGGAATACTGCTAGCACAATAGGTCCAGGTTTAAATACAAAGGATTTGAGATAATAAAAGAGTACAGGCATAAACTAGAATCAGTAGCATTTAATATAGACAGACAGGTAGAACATACCAAAATGTGTACACAGCTTGGATGCATAGCCCTGCCTTCTGTGACCCATAAGCTGTCTAGACACACGAGCAGGTAGCTGAGAAATGTGATTTGAGCATGGAGTTTAGGAGCGGGCGGGGGAAGAGAAGTGGCGAATGTTTGCTGGGAGGGAATTCCACAACAGTGGTAGGCAGTAGCTGACAGCCGCTTGCTTGGCCTGCGGCAGTGGACCTATATGGGACAGCTAGAGACCGAGAGTCAGAGTTTCTGAGGGAGTATGCTGGGGTGCTGAGGTTGACAAGGGCAGTGGTGAGGTAGGAGGGGAGCAGCTGGGACCAATATTTGGCTGTGAGCTTAGCACAGTGGGACAGTCTTGAGTTGTCTAGAGAGGGGAGGTTCGTTGATTGGTAAAGGGTACAGTGGTGTGTGGAGTATGGACAATTCAGGATAAAGTGATAGAAAGAATGGAAAAGAGGGTCCAGTCTGGCTAAGGTGGACTTAGGACCGGCACTGTAGACTACGACCCCGTAGTCGAAGATGGGGAGGATCATTTTCTGCACAATGGCCCTGCGGACAGAGACTGGGATGCAGTCCCGGTTGTGGTAAAATACCCCGAGCCTGGGGTGCAGCTTTTTGATTATAGAATCAACATGGGCAGAGAAGTTGAGGTGCTGGTCCAGCCAGACCCCGAGATATCTGAAGGAGGTACAGGACTCCAGGGGTGTTCCATCCAGGGTGTGGAATGTGATTGGGAAGGGGAGCCTTGAAAGTCTCTGCCTTGTGCCAAAGGTTACTGAGACTGTTTTCTTGGCATTGAGGAGGAGTTGACTGGAGTAAAGCCAGCGCTGGACTGCTTTAAAGTCCAGCTGCAATCTAGTCATAACCTCTGAGGCCGAGGGGCCAGATGTATACAGCACAGTGTCATCTGCATATATGTGGATTGAGGTGTGTGGGCAGGCAGAAGGCAGGTCATTCAGAAATATAGAGAACAGGAGTGGGCCAAGGACAGAGCCTTGCGGTACCCCTGTGGTTACTGGGAGGGGGGCCGAGATGGAGGAACAGATTCTGACAGATTGGGGCCTGCCTGTAAGGTACAAATGGAACCAGCTAATGGCGCAGCTTGATAGACCAGCTTTGGCAAGTTTGGACAGGAGGAGAGGGTGTGAGACAGTGTCAAAAGCCTTGGTCAGGTCAATGAAAATGGCAGCTGTGATGTGACCAGCATCCATCCCAGTGAGGATGGAATCAGTGAGCCTGAGAAGGGAGGTAGTGGTGGAGTGGGAGTTCCTAAAGCCAGACTGGTAGGGGGTGAAAAAGGAGGAAGAATCCAGAAAGGGTGATAGTCAAGAGAGTACTAGACATTCTTGCAGTTTTGCCAGAAGAGGTAGAAGGGAGATGGGTCAGTAGTTGCTTGGGTTTGAGGCATTCCCACCCTTAGGAAGGGGGATTACAGTGGCATGTTTCCATTCAGAGGGTACCTCAGCAAGAGAGAAGGATAGGTTAAAAAGGGAGGCCAGGGGGTTGGCTATGGTGGGAGCCGAGAGGAAGAGCATCTTGGAATCCAGCCTGGTGGGGCATTTGCCCTTCTTAGGATTAAGGGCAATCAGTGCCTTATAGACCTTATCAGGAGTGACCTGCATGAAGGAGAATGGGTGAACTGGTATTGTGGTTCTGACTGTGGTGGTGGTGGGGGTGGTGTACTGTGCAGGGTGAAGTGAGAACTGGGGAGTGACATTGTTATTTGTGAAGTGGGAGTTCAACAGTGTGGCAACTGCAGAGGGTTCAGAGATGTTGAGACCTCCTACCACTAGGGTAGGCGTGGGGGGCTGCGATGGAGGGCTGAGAAGTGATTTTGCCACTTTCCAGAATTTGGCTGGGTGGTAGGAGGTTGAGTTGAATGTGACTTTGAAGTACCTGGCTTTTGCTTGTCGGATTCTACTGGTACTGACATTACGTAACATATGGTATTGCTGTAGGTCAGCTGGTGATCTGGAGGCCTTGAAAGATTTTCAGGCCTCGTCCCTGATTCTGAGGAGGGTTAGGATTTCAGTTGAGATCCATGGGAGGTGAGCACCTCTGACTCTGGTTTGCCTGAGGAGGGCGTAATGGTCCCAGACTGCAGTGAACTTGGCCTTAAAGAACTCCAGGACCTCAGTATGTACTACACCTATCACCAGATGCTTTCAATCATACGTTTATGTTTACTGTGTATAATTACTGGTTACAAACAATCAGTATCTTGCTTCTCCTATTACACAACCTGGATTACACACTTGCGTGTGCAATAGGGACTTGCCTAACTCTTGCAGACAGCACTGAATATGAGTCAGAATAGCAGCATTCGAAACCTACTTTTATTTTCTGTGTGCTCTGCTGCTGCCTACCAACTGCTGCTCTCTCGAATGGTAACTATATGTGAGCTAGGCAATTTTATTTACATTGCACCTATTCCCAGGGTCTCTGGCACCTCACAGTAAAACAGATAAAGCCGATAAAATTGCTCAGAAATATTTTACAGTTAAAATAATATGACAGAATTATACAAAAAAAATTTCCATTTACATATTTATATATATATATATATATATATATATATATATATTATAATGGAGCAATAGCGCCACTATAGTTAGGGTTAAGCAGGCAGTTTAATGTTAAACCTCAAATTTTGCACTTTAATAACTTTGCAACTGTTGAATGGATTTGCACGAACTTTGGTATGCACTGTCCCGCAAGGTAGATCTGTTGACTTGCCAAGTTTTGATCAGATGTGCTGTTTTTGTGCAGCGCATAGTGAAAGTGTGAAAGTCACTTTTTTTTGCCAGTTATTGCTATGTTTTCCTCATCACGCTGTGGCCACACCCTTTGGAATTTTGGCATGAAATTGTCAGGGTAGAAAGAGCTTGCCTCAAAGAATGCGTCAGCATTAGTTTGGTGAAAAAATATAAATCCTTTCTAAAGTTATGCAGTTTTGAAATTGTGGGTTCTGAGCATGCTCAGTTCAGTCTTTTGGATAGCTGCACAGTTGCGAAAAGGGATTTGGGCTCACGAAAAGGGATTTTGACAGCTCATGAAGAGGGATTTATAAAATCCCTCTTCGTGTGAAGAAATTCCTTCTTCGAGAACCACCATCTTGTTTTCATTTTTTCAGCCCAAACAAAATGTTATAACTTGCCCCAGGGATGTCCTCTGTATGCATCCAAGTATGAGTTTTGTTCATGGGGACATCCTGCACACTTCTGTGCCTTTGGTTTACTTTAGTCAAAAAACGTATTTTAAATTGAAAAATCCCATTTCACGATTCGCTTCCTATCCCTTTTTGCGAGCTATCAAAATCCCTTTATGAAGAATGCATCTGAGTGGATTCAAATTTGCATGTCTATATGTGGCCTGGGTTAAACTGGTGCTTTTTGAAGATCTGGTGAAAAAATGTTAATCCGTTCAAAGGTTATGCAAGTTTTTCATGTTCCATTGTAGCCTATGGGAAAATTTATGTGTGCATTGCAAAAACTTTCCCGAAAACATTTTTTTGTGCACAAAACATTCCATTATAAGGTATAGGGATGTCACAAAAACATTTTTGTTGTCATGAAAGCATTTTTGTTGTCACGAAAACAATGCTCGACAACATTGTCTCACGTGTTATTTTCTTTGTCGCTTCATTGAGCCAAGGTGGATTGTGCTTTTGGGCTGAAATTTGCAGGGTTGCAAGCTCTGGTCCCACACATGTGCCTTTTGGTGGTTTGGTCCCAAACCATTCAACAGGCCCATAGTTACAGCGTTACAAATTTGAGAAATTTCCCACAGGATAACATTGCGGCACCCGCGACGCCTTTTGGCTCCTGTATCTCGAAAACAATTTGAGATATGAATTTTTCGCTACCCCCAGCTAAGTCCACATTTAGGTGGTCTAAGCTTACGGGGATGTTTCAAGGTCATAGATTACACTTGCAGTGGAATTGTTTTCATAGCTGCTACAGTTACTGAGATATTGCAAAAAAAGTGTTACAAGGGTTACTTTACAGTACTATGGGGCTGCTTTATGGCTCTGTATTTAAGTGTAAGTGGGAGCGCAGGGCCCAGAGGGTCCACACTCCCACAATACACATACCACTAACCACTTACATTACACATTCTCAAAAGGAAGGGAAATTCATTGCAAAAAACTCAGTTAATGCATCAGTTAGAGTTGATGTCACAGTGACAAACGTTTGGAAATTCAATGTTAGGGTTACCACCCCTAACACCCCCCACCCTACAAGCACCAACTGGGATTGGGGCATGCCATAGGGTCGTCAAACCTAACTCTCACCCCATTCTCCTATACTGCAGTGCCAGCTTGTTTACACATGGAATGGGATGAGAGTTGGGCCTGATCACCCCATGGCACAGCGTTCCAAAGTTGAGAAATTTCTCATAGGATAACACTGCGGCACCTGTATCTCAAAAACTATATGAGATATGGATTTTCACTACCCACAACTTAGGTGGACTAAGCACGCGGGAGGTTTGGAAGTTATGATTACAACTGCAGTGGAATTTTTTTCATAGGTTGTATGGTTATTGAGATATTGACAAATTAGTGTTACAAGGGTTCCTTTTCAGGCTTATAGGACTACTGTATGGCAATGTTGTTATGTGTAAGTGGGAGCCCAGGTCCAGAGGGCCTGCGCTCCCACAGATGCATATCATTATGCACAAATGGGCAATTTGGTGGGCCACCAACACACACCATTTACTAGTTACATAACACTTTTTCAAAAAGTAAGGAAATTCATTGCAAAACACTTTGTTAATGCATCAGTTAGAGTTGATGTCACAGCAACAAAAGTTTGGAAATTTGATGTTAGGGTTATCCCCATACCACCCCACCACCCCATCCTCCATCCTTCACACACCAACAGCCATCTGGGTGTGCCATGGGATCATCAGTCCTAACTCTCACCCCATTCTCCTATACTGTAGCATGTCAGCTTGCTTACACATGGAATGAGGTGAGAGTTGGGACTGATGACCCCATGGCACACCCCGATGTCTGTTGATGTGTGGAGGATGGGGTGGTAGTGGTGGTAGGAGGTATAACCCTAACATTGAATTTCTAAACTTTTGTCACTGCGACATCAACCCTAACTGATGTATTAACAAATATTTTTGCAATGAATGTATATATTTATACAATGGGGGTGAGAGCTATTCCAGTGCAATAAATTGAGATATTCTCACTGCAGTGAGATAAATGCTGATGACATCAGTGGAGTGAGATATATTCTGCTGATGTCATCACTCACTCACTCAAGGTAGCATTCCAAATGAAAGTGCTTCATAAATCAGTTTATGTGTCTCACTGAAGCCTGCAAGTCACTCAGTTAACATTGCAAAACACTTACCTGTATCCCAAAGTTTCCAACACTCCTATGCCATTTCTGTGCTAATCTCAGCATAAAAGCAACCTGAATTCAAATGAAACTGATTTACCAAGCAGTTTCTTTCTCACTGCAAGCTGCAACTAACACATATAGCATAGAAAAACACACTTACTTGTATTCCAAAGTTTCCAAAACTGTAACCCATTTCTGTGGTAAACTCAGCTTTAAAAAAACCTAAATTCAAATGAAACTCATTTACAAAACAGTTTCTTTCTCACTACAAGCTGCAACTAACACATATAGCATAGAAAAACACACTTACCTGTGTTCCAAACTTTCCAAACTTCTAACCCATTTCTGTGGTAAACTCAGCTTCACAAAAAACTAAATTCAAATGAAACTCATTTACAAAACAGTTTCTTTCTCACTGCAAGCTGCAACTAACACAATTAGCACAGCCAAACACAATCATCTGTGTTCCACAGTGCTTCTAACAATCACAGCCCATTCAGAAACACTCCCACACTCTCAGACCACAGACAAACACTGCTTTCAGTATAGCCTAGATCTTGGAGTAATGAGCTCTGAACAAGCTTGATACAGTCAGCAGACCAGACCCGGGTTTGATTCTCACAGCCTCCACTTGCATGCTGTGTAAATCTGAACAAATCACTTAACTTCCCAGTACTCCTAAAAAACTCACCTGCCTACCAAAAATGAGTTACTAAAGCCTAAAACTCAAACAAAAAAAAAGCACATAGATACAGGGAAAAAAGATACAGCAAAACATGGCGCTTCATACGCTCTCACCCAATTTGTATAAATAGCACACATGATGTGCAGATCGTAAGATATGGGAAATATTCTCACTCCTGCAGAGTGAGCTGTGCATTCTCACTTGTGCCTTCGGCACTCGTGAGAATACAGAGCTCACTCTGCAGGAGTGAGAATATTCCATATCTCACTCCTGCCCATCATGTATCCTATATATATATATACACACACACACATATACATATATATATATTATAGGGGTACAGCCATGCCCCTATATTTAGGGTTATGAAGCCACTTCTATGTTAAACTTGAACTTTTGCACGTTAATAACTTTGGTCCCATTCAATAGATTTGCATGAAATTTGGTATGCACAGTGGGGCTTGGTAGATCTCTTGATTTGCCAAATTTTGTTTTGGTCGGACTTACGGTTTTTGTGCACTAAAACGCTGAAAATTTCACTTTTCGCCAGTTATGTGGGCAGTTTTTCAGATTTTGTCAATGGCGCTGTGGGGCCGTTGTGTGGCGTGCTGTTCTGCAACTTGGCACATTGAAAGAGTTAGGGTTGAGTAGTAGTTTCTGTGTTAAACCTGAAATTTTGCACTTTAATAACTTTGCAACTGATCAATGGATTTGTATACAATTTGGTATGCACCATCCTGTGGGATAAATCTCTTGATCTGGCAAGTTTCATTTTGGTCAGATGTGCATATTCTGAGATCCAGATAGTCAAAAAATGTAAAAAAAAAAAAAAAAAAAAACCTTTTTTCAGTTTTTCCTCATTGCTTTGCAGACAGATGGTGTGGAATTTCTGCAAGATTTTTGTAGGGTATACAGAACTTTGGTAGCAGAATAGACAGTGAGCATTTGGTGCAAAAATATAAATCTGTTGCAAAGTTATTACGTTTTTTAGTTCCCATTGTATCCCATGGGACTTTTCTCAACAGTCCAATCTTTAGGATAGATGTCTTTTTTTTCGACAAAGATTTGATCTCATGAAAAAGGATTGAGTCTTGTGAGAGCATTCCTTCTTTGTAAGAACACACATCCTTTTTTGTGAGAGAAAATTCCTTGGTTGTAAGCCGCCATCTTGTTTTTGTTTTTTTATCCCCCCCAAAAATTTGAAAACCCCCAAAAATTAAGCTAATAAGATACACCAAAACATGTATCTTGTTCATCCTGACTCCCTTACATGGAATCTGAAGTTATTTGATACATAAGCAGCATTGGAGGGATGTTTTAGAAAGATTTATATTTGTTTTTCGTGACTTGCTAACTTCCTTTTTCACAAGCTGTTCCTTTTTCACAATCCAATTCCTTTTTTACAAGTTAGCGAGTCATGGAAAAGCAATATAAACCCATTTAAAACACCCTCTGAGGTTGCTTAAAAATTTGAATTTCTTTTTTTTTTTTTTTGCTGACATCGGGGTGCCCAATCCCTGTGTCTATGGTAGAACCCTCTCCCCGACAGTGTGGACACTGGGCAGCCCACTCCCAGTGTCCCAGATAGAAGCCCACCCCCTGCCAGTGTGGGACACTGGGGAGCCCACTCCCAGTGTCCTCTGATGCCCCCGCCCCACTAGTGTGGGACACTGGGTAGCCAACTCCCAGTGTCCCGTAATATTTATATTTTAAAATATGCCACTGTTTTTTGCAACATTGGGGTGCCCAATTCTCATGTCAGCATTAGATCCATCACCCGCCCACCAATGTGGGACACTGGGTAGCCCACTCCCAGTGTCTCCAGTTATGTAAGGATCCCTCCCAATACAGTGGAACACTGGGGAGCCCACCCACAGTGTCACAAAATATTAACTCTCCTGTAAAAAAAAGAAAACCATCCCCTGACATCTTTTTTGTTTGTTACATCCTGCAAAAAAATAAAACAGTCCCTCATCATCTCCACCCTTCCCTCCTCTCCCCCATCCTGACCCTCCCTCTGAGCAACCCACCACCCTACACCACCCCTTGCCCTATACATACCATCATAGGTCGATGGCTGTCATTTTCTGTGGACCAGGACATGTCTGCACTCTTCAAAGCGGAACCATGAACTGAAGAATCAATATAAGTTCCGTATAATGGCTGTAAATGGAGTTTTGAACTTCTGTTGATATCTCAGCCATTTCTAGGTATATTTGCATCAAATTTTTAACATGGGCTTTTTGGGACCCCACATCATGAACACTGGCATTGTCATGTCATTACTCTGTCCTGAAAGGTGATTTCACAGTCACTGCATGGATTCCACTTTTGGGACCAGTTAACAAAATGACAGTGCTAGTGTTCATGAGGAGGGGTCCCAAAGAGCACATGTTGAATATTTGGTGCAAAAATACTCAAAAACACTAGAGTTACGTGCGGTCATTGACATTTTGCTACGCACATGCATAACTTTGGCAATTTTTAATATTTTCACTCCAAATTTTCATAGCCATTTTTTCACACCACTTCATGAACTGTACAGCTATCATTTCAGACATCCTGCCCGAAATGTGTTTTCACACCTGTGGCATAGAATGGCACAGTTGCTGCATGAAATCTCCTTTCAGGAACCAAAGTATCAAAATGACAGTACATGTGGTCATGAGGTGGGGTCCCAAAAAGGGCATGTTGAAAATGCGAGATCAAAATTTCAAACAATGGCTGTGTTATGGGCATTTTTTGCAATCTCATGAAGCATGCTCGTAACTTTGGAAATTTGCAATATTTTCACCCCATATTTTCAATATAGTCTTTTTAGTACCCCACATTATGAATACTGTACCACAGCTGCCGTTTTTCAAATCCTGGCCAAAATATGGTTTCACACCTGTGGCATAGAATGGCACTGCGGTTGCACAAAATTATATTTTGGTGGGGATTTGAACATTTTCTGTACTGGGTGCATGCAGTGTGGTGATAAGAAGGTTATGTTGAACATTTGGGGTGAAAATTGTTTAAGATGGTATAGTTATGACTATTTCTTGCAATTTCACCACACCTGCTCATAACTTTGTGCATGGAAGTGCATGGGCTGGAGGTCCCTGCATTTCCACAACTTGATACATGTACACATCTATGGATGGATGGGAGAGCAGGGTTCAAAGGACCCTGCACTCCCACCCCTAAAGATGCTTCCACAGCTAGAAACATATGCACATCTGTGGAGGGGATTCAGACCTTGTGCTCCCACAGTAAAATAAAGTTACTATTATACTATCTCAAAAAGAAAGGAAATAAATTACAAAAAACTATGTTAAAGCATCAGTTTGTGTTAAAGTGACAAAAGTAGGCAAATGTGGCATTAAGGTTTCCAACCCTAACACCCCACCTCCACCCTGCACAGATGAAGAGGGATGGAGGGTGGCATTGGCATCTTCATCCCTAATGTTCAGCCCATTCTCCTATGCTGTGTCCACCCAGCTTATTTTCTAATGGAATGTGGTAAACATTAGGGATGAAGATGCCAATGCCACCCCATCCCTCTTCGTCTGTGCATGGTGGGGGTGGGGTGTTGGGGTTGGAAACCCTAATGCCACATTTCCCTACTTTTGTTGCTTTAACCCTAACTGATACATTAATGTAGTTTTTTGCAGAGCTAGACTTCTTCATCAACTGTTCTACTGAAGTCGATGATGTTCATACTCCCTTAAAAAAAATGCAAGGCTAAGGGCACCAGTAACCCATGGATCACGCTGGCTCTCATTGACCTTATGGAACCATCTATGGCAATGGGCTAGAGCTACCAGTAAGTAGGCAGACATAGAAAACTATAAAAGAGCAAGGAACTCTTGCACCAGGGCCATCTGCCTTGAAAAGAGTCAATACTACATGGAGATGCTTACCAACTCCTGGGGTGAAGGCAGGATGTTTTGGAGCAATATTAAGAATATCACAAGGCATGACCCCAAAAAGTCTCCAACCATGCTCAGTGCTGATGGTACTACCACACTTGACCCTAAGGTTATTGCCAACACTTTTTTTAACTTTATTCATTATTGCATGAACATGCCATACAACAAATACAGTTAATGGGTGTCACTACATCATTCAACATTTGTTAGCATCAGTAAGTGGTCAATCCATTGCAATTGATACCTCATATGGGGTACATACCAAATGTCCATAAGGCACATCTAAACAAGATGAGCCTTTTGTACACATTTTCTAGAAGCTAGCCACACTATGACCTGTGGGAGGTAACTAAATTAGAAAGAGCAAACAGGCTTGGACATGGTAATCCCAGCGATTATTCCCACAGCAGACAAAGCAGGTACTAATTTTAAGCACTTAAAGTTTGATCACCACAACAGATATCTGGAAAAAAATATAGTAAATTAGGCAGTGCAATTGACAACATCTACCTCAGTCCCCCTTCAAAACTTACAAGCTCTGGCCAGAGCTGATAGGGCTGCAGGAGAGGAATCTGGGTTAAAAATATTGAAAATTATTTTTTTTTTTTATATTTTTACACCTATTTTTTAACACAGCCTTGTGATGAACCCGCCTCATAAAGAAGGGCAAAGAAAATGTTCGACACCTGGCCTAAAGGTGATGTTGTGCATACATAGACAGTGTCGGCAGATAAGGGCCTATGGCCCACCTAGTCTGCCCAGGGACTGCAAAATCACCCTTTTTTGGGCTGCAAACACACATTTTGGGCAGGAGTTGAAAAATGACAGCTGTCACATTAAGGAGTTGCTGTACCAAAATGGTTATGTTGAAATGTTGTGGTAAAAATACTGAATATTACCAAAGTTATGAGCCCACATTTGCAAAAGTCAGCATAGCTTCATAACTTAATAGATGAGCATACTAGAATCATACAACACAAGAATGTGCAAAGTATAATACCACCCCATATTAAATGTATTCAAAGCCAGTGAATGCATTGCTAGTCTCTTTTTTGGCATTGAAAAAGTTTAACTTGGTCCACAGGGAGGAAATTTAGATACAGCTTTACTTAATCAAGCCCTACATATCATGATATCAGAGCAGAAAGAGGGGGTTAGAGTGAATTAAGATGGAATGAGGATAAGGTAAAAATAATTTATTGTGATACTATACTCTATAAAGATCCTGCTGAAAGAATGCAACACATATGTCAAGCAGAGAAATACCAGCTTGGCATAGATGCTGAATTCTTTGGTGTAGTCTTTTAATGCAGCAGGTTAAATTGTGTCCTTATTCATTTTTCTTTTTTTTTTGTATTCTTACTTTTTGCTCCCCTCGGCCTATGCATCCTTCCGAGGCACTCTCTTGGTGAGGCCTCTACTCCCTGCCTGAACCCATCGCTTCCAGCTTCCTCTTCCGAAACACCCAGGCAGGTCTAGCCCCCCCGGATCACCCCCAGGGTGGACCTGCCCTCCCATGGCAGCCTTTCTGGAATTAGAGAGGCCTACCTGAGCATCTGGTTAGCTGCAGAGTCCCCTGGAGTGATGGGCCGGCATTGGGATGTGGGCCTGCCCCTGGAGTCCTCATCATCTCCATGGAGCCAAGGAGGGTTTTTTTCTCTTTAGGATTCCCCCAGGAGTGCAGCTGTGCAATGACGTCCGCCGCACTTCTCCCACTCGTCAGCCCAGGCATGTGTAGTGCCTCTGGCCACCACCGGGGCCACTACTTCACTGGGCATGCCCTGGATCCCTCCCCAGGGAGAGGAGAGCAGTCCATCAGATGCTCGATCCTCTCCCTCCTCTGTTGACCACCGTCGCCCAAGCTCATTCCCGAACCCGGGTCACCGGCATGGTGCGAGGTGTGGCGACAGTGCCTCAACCCTCAGCACCATTGGGCTGGCCACCATATTCATTTTTGAGTGGAGAATTGTGAAAAATGTGAGATGGTTGTCAATTCCGACCCACCTTTTTTCTTCTTTGATGACAAAACTGCAGCTTTAAGAAAATGGGTGATGTAGACCATTATGATCCATCATATTTTCAATAACCCCAACTTTTTACACCCTGTGGGTCACTGTCCCACATAGGAAAACTGACCTTCTCACTCCACCCTGAATGCAAACCAAGCCCTCCTTTTGTGTTGATAATAAATCCCCCCCGTCTGCCATTTGTATAGTGGCAGTGAATTTATGCAGCATTTTTTAGTTCTGCATATTTATACAGTCGCATAAAATGCCAACTGACATCCTATGTAAGTTTCCCTCTATCAGTGCCTTCATATTTCCTCAGAGTTTACATTTACTGTAGCAGTAAAGAGAATGTTTTTAGTACTAAAAATAAATAGAAATTTGCTGGTGGGCTTTCTGTTTAGATACCCCTGTTAGGGGGAAGCTACATTTTCAAAACAGGAATACCCAGAAGGATCCAACAGATAATATCCACATTTATGTTTACTAATAGTTGTTACCATTTTCTCCCTGTGGAACAAAGCAAAATGGATTTGGAGTGGCGGGACAAGTAATACGGTGCTCAGCAATGAAAAAAACTGAAATTGGCAAAAGGACAAGGAGCACCCACATATGCAGAAAGCACCAGAACTGCAAAAATATTATTCAGAGTTCTTTATTTAACTAAAGTGCATAGTGCACTTACACATAGTGAGCATAAAAAAGTGATGGCTGAGCTGCTCTGAAAGTTAAGCTTCTCCAGGCCCCTGCCAGGCATCATCAGAGTGAATCACTGTGATGACACCTGGCAGGGGTCAGGAGAAATGTTCATTGCAGAAAGGCTCAGCCGCCACTTTTTTATGCTCACTATGTGTGGGTACACTATGCACTTTAGTTAAAGGACTTTGAATAATATTTTTGTGGTCCTGGTGCTTTCTGCATACAGTATGTGGGTGCTCCTCAACCTTTTGCTTGTCCCTGTGGAACAGCAGGCTGAGATGGGACATGAGCTCAGTCTTCCACATAGATCAGTTGGTAGGTGGGTTGCATAAAAAACTTTGAGCCCTACACCGGGTAGAAAGGGAATTGCCCTTAGTAGTGAGACGTAGGATTGTTGAAACTGTTACTTTACCCATTACTCACTACGGTGACATAATATACTGTAGTGCTACGGAATTAGATGTATTATATAATAGGTTTGCTGGGTTTGCCCTGAATGCTAAATGGAGAACCCACCACTGTTTAATGTACAGGGGTTTAAATTAACCCAGTTTAGGGGGATACCGAAAAATACACACTTTGGAGTTTATATTTTGAGCTCTCAAGGGGGAAGATACCTAAGTATTTAATGGAATTTATGCAAATAAGGGAAGGTAGATTAAATTTGAGATCATCTGGGGGAGTGGAATTCCAGTGTAACCTAAAGAAGGCTAACATAGGAAGGGCATCCTTTGTATACAGAGGCCCTAATACATGGAACTCTATCCCAATGTTTTTAAGGAGTAATACTGATAAAATATCAATTGGTAAAATAAAGAGCTGGGTATTAAACAATAGCTTTAAACCCCAAAACTGTTGTCCAGATTTTGTAATTTAGACAGATTATAGATCACAGCCCCCATGGTTTAATACTTTAGAAATATGGAATAGTTAAAGCGATACTACTGTTCTTATTATAGTGTCTGTATTTATTACTGTACGTGTAACATGATAACTGTTTGTCACTTTTGTACTGTGCAGTAGTTATTTATAAATACTTAAATTTGTTGTACTGTAACCAAGATCATGTCTTTTTCTATGGTACCCATTGTAAATGAGCTTTGTCACTCTGTTGGGATTCTTTTACCCATGTTCATGTTGTGTTCTATGAATTAACATGAATAAAACATTATATCTATCTTATCTATCTTCCCATTCTCAGGGGTATTGACAGGATTGAACATATGGATATGTTCTCCAGCAGGACAAAGAGACATGCTCTGAAGGTCACAGATGGCAAGTTTAGAGGTAACATTAGGGAGCATATTTTGTCCCAGAAGGTGATGGCCTTCTAAACTGGTCTGCCATTAGAGACTGTGGACATGAAGACAGTAGAGTGGTCCCCAGTGTTGCCCATCCCTTAGCTTTTGCCAGCACTGAGCCAATACGGCTGTGGAAAGCTTTTAGGAGTGGCAAGAGCACTGAAAAGAGTATGAGGTGCTCTCGCTGCACCAGAGTCAGATGTAACTTATGTTGTTGTGATTACTGAACTGTGCATGCATGATACTCGTGCATGTGCAGTTTGCCCCATAGTCAGCTGTATCATGGCAGCACTGACATGACTACATATGTGCCATACTCATATATGCATAGTTTATGTCAGCACCAGTAAAAGTAAGACCCCATTGAAAATGAGATACTGCACCTTAATCAGGCTAACATGTATCAGTACATTGTAGAAGTGGGTAAAATTAGGACCCCTCTGAAAATGAGATCCTGCATCTCATCAAAGCTATCCTGTGTCAGTACATTGCCAAAATGGATAAAAGTATGACCCCACTGAATATGACATAAAGCATCTCAGCTAGGCAATCTGGCTGTGTCAGTGCATTGCAACAATGCTATAATACCATCAAGAGGTTCTGAAGACATGTGAACATTGAGAGCAAAGCTTGAGAGATTCCAACATTTTTCCAGGGCCTCTGTAATATGTTGCAGCTGAGTTTTACCATTTAAAATAAATAAAAACAGGCTTAACATTTGTTATAGGGATGTTATAGTGATTTTATTGACAGGCATAATGAAGACTGTTGTGTACATGCATTGATTTTGAGCATACAGGAAAATGTACAGGAGTTTTGTCCTAGTTTTACATGGAAAATACAGGGAAAAGGAGGGTGACCTACAGGGAAATGCTTTGTTCAGTCTGGGAACACTGCAGCTGACACTGCTATCATTCTTTGTAATTCCCTAGGATGCCCCTTGCAGCCTCTGAAAACCCCTAAAACATTAGCTGCCTAGCATTTATTTACCCTTCCTACAAGTATAAAACCATGAGAGTTCCAATGCCACTAATTAGGTCCAGAAAGGGTTAACGTAAATCAACCCCTCAGAGGAAATACTGTAAATCATTGCTACGCACACGCACACACACACACACGCACACACACACTCACACACTCTGGGAGAGATGACTAAGACTGTAATTTGAAACTACTCTGCAGTTAGATGCTGTTATCTGTTGAAAGTCATGTCAGTAAGTTATTAGTCTCCAAAGATAGCAAGTTACACTGCAATAACAAAAGCTGAGAAAATAGTGTTGGAATTGGTCTGCTCAACAGTCCTCTTCCATTAGCTCTAAAAATGTTGTTTACCAAGCTGGATTCAAAAGAAAACATGTGTTTCTTGTACTCACTGAAGCACTACAAGGTTGGGGAGGAGAGGTGATGGCCCAGAACATTTGCTTCTTAATCCCTAGGCTGCTGAAAGAACTAGAATGAATCAATTTGATTGAGTCCTGTACAGATGTTCAGTCTGCAGCACTGCAAATGTTAAATTGAAGGGCTGCAAAGATGTGGAAGGATCATTCAAAAACTCCAAAGAAGTGTTGCTCAGTCTGAATCTGGTAGCTCATTTTTAAAGCTGATGCAAGAGGGTTGCAGGCTCCGCCTACCTGCAGCCCTATAAATAGGGATCTCCATAGGCTGCAGTAATCATCAACTTTTAAAACAGTACAGGTAAATAATCATGAAGTCGTGAGTGGTACAAGCTCTCTACATTATGTAGTGACTAGGAACGCAAAGTATGATAGTGTACCCTAAACTGCAGCATGGTGCCACGTGTTGGAAGCCATTAAACTGTGCCTCCACGCACTACTAAATAATGCTAATAATGGAGACAAAACATGTAAAAGGAAAAAAAAATTAAGAAATATTATTTCACACAGAGTGTGATTTTCGGAGAGAGATTACAGCTTCTATCACCACAGTCCATATAGTCCTTGCTAGCAGATTTCAGTCATCTTCCTCTGACTCTTCTTGCTTCTGCACTCCCGAGGCATGGCTTTGAAACTCTGCCACAATATGATCGACCCTCTTTTAAGCCTCCTCCTGGTCATTAAATTAAAATGTCTTACCTCTGTAGGTGATTCGGAGCCTTGCCAGGGCCAGCAAGGAATGGGAGATTCCTAAGCCACAGAGCTGCTGTCGCAAGGGATCAAATAGCTTTCTTCGGCACCTCGTTGCATATGACCAGTCTGGGAAAAGGTTGATGACCTGTTCTTCTATTATCAGAGGATAGTGAACTCGCACCCAACTCAAAATCACATCCCGGATTTCAGGGCCACCTGTCACCAACAAGATGGTTCAACTTGAATCCTGATTCACCTGGGCTGTACAAAGGTTGACACTATATGCTTGTTTCAATGACTCTGGAGCTGGACAAAGGTCTTCAGGAATTATTTGTTGTAATCACTGTTGCAAGAAAACTGATAGGTTTTCTCCTTCTGTGCCTTCCAAAAGTCCAATGAGACAAATGTTCATAGCTAGAGTCACATTTTCCATAGTTTCAACTTGGCCTGTGAAGTGGTTAGTTTCTATTACCATTTTTTCAAATGCAGCCTGCGTCCTCTCTGATCTTTCCTTCACTTCTGTGGCTGATTTCACTGATCCTGAGCACCCAGCCTATCTAGGACCTTTTCAATTTTACCATCCATGTCCCGGATGGCTTTCAGGATGGTTTTCCATGGAGGAGGCTCTCCCCTTCTCCCACTGGGGCCTGCAGCATCATGTGGTTCTCTGATGCCCTCTTGAAAGTGTGGCTGTGGCACCAATTTCTGCCCTGCTCCACTGGGCTGTTTTTTCAGGTGCCCCATTGTTGATTTGAGGATCGGCAAAGTCTGCAGAGGTTCAGGTAGCCAGTAGTGTATGTCTGAGTATTGTCCGTTGCCTTCCCACTGCAAAAAAAAGTGAATTTAAAAGTGAACCAATGCAAAGCTGATCAAATTAAGGTCTGGTCCTGGGCATGGCTCTCTAGCGCCCCCTACCAACACTTTTAACAATGCTTTTACTGACCTTAGTGGTGTCCTTCCCACTGGTTTCTTTGAGAATTCTACTAATCAGGACCCTTTAGGCTGAGATGACCAGCCACAAAGTCATCTATCCCCTTTTATTTCAAAACTATCTTTGAACCTGAGGGCAGGAAATACATATTAAGGGTTCTAGGAAAATCCAGATACAGTGGTGATACACTTGATCTCAAGCTTATCGCTCTAACTCTGGATGAAATCTTGGCATCGCTTACTAAAATATTGAACCTGTCACTAAGGTTAGCTCAGTTCCCCCAGAAGTGGAAATCTGCCATGGTTACCCTTGTTCATAGATGCAGTGACAGGACTCTGCATTCGAACTGCAGGCCTATTTCCATTCTCACCCCCCCTTTCCAAAGCTCTTGAGTGGGTAGTGTCCGATCAGCTGACTAAATACCTGGAAGAATACCAGATCCAGTGCCCCCAGCAGCATGGGTTTAGAAAAGGACACAGTACCACCTCTGCATTGGTTGAATGCACCAGATTCATCCACAGCTGACTTGACCAAGGCCAATTGGTAGGGGCAGCCTTTGTAGATCTAACTGAGGCCTTCAATATGGTCAGTCACTCTCTCCTACCTGAGCAACATTCCTGTACAGGGCTCTCAAATGAAGCAACAGGTTGCTTCAAAAGTCACCTTGAGAACAGAGTTCAACAGGTGAAGATATCCACTGTCCTGTCTGATAGACAACCAGTTTGCTCAGGAGTCCTGCAAGGGTCTGTACTTGGTCCCCTCCTGTTCAGCCTCTTCTCAAACAGCCTTCCCCTCACTTACCCTGACTATATCCTCCTACACAGTATGTGGATGATGCAGTAATTTTTGCCAGTCACTCTGATCCCTTACTGCTTGAGAACCAGCTTCAGCTAAACATTTTGTGTGTAGAGACTTGGTATAGTAGGCACATACTACTGCTAAACTACAAAAAAACAAAGGTCATATTATTTAATATTTCCTGCAACAAGCATAAAGCCCACCAGCTAACAATTCAGAATAGCACAAACATTCTCCTTGAACAGGTACAACATTTCAAGTATCTTGGGGTAACCATTGATAGCACCCTGTCATACATGCACCACACTGAAAATGTTGCTAAAATAGTGAACACGCAGATCAGGCTACTCTATAGATACAAACATTGTTTGACTGCCGAGGCCCTAAGAACAGCTGTACATAGCTTGATCATCTCCATTATAGCTTATGGGCTGGTAGTGTTCGGCGCTGCTGCTGATACATCTCTAAAGCGTGTGTCAACAGCACTAAACAAAGCCTGCAGGCTCATCACTAGTGCACATTGACTCACACATACGTGTGATCTCTATGAGCAAACAGGGTGGCTCTACTTGAAAGGTAGGATCAAATATCAAACCTACTTACTGGCTAAATAATCTAGCCTTGGGCTTTTCCACAGGGGGGTGCAGAAGCACCTAAGCCTTTCTAGTAACCTTCACCGTATGAGAGGGTCAGATAGCCAGCCCTTCCTAGTCCCCTTATGCTGCACTGTGCGAGGCCAAAAGGCTTTCACCTACAGAGCCCCATCTTGGCTTAACTCCTTACACAGTGACATCATGGCTCAACCCAAACTGGGTCCATTTAAACATAAGCTGCTCCGGTTACTTATAGCACAAAGTAGTTGTGATTGCTTTTCTTAGCTGGACCTGGATGGGTGCATCATGGAACTCTGGAACTCCCTCTAGCACTTAGACAATTTTGGCACTAGCCACCGAAATTATGCCAGCATTATCCTGCCTTAACTACTCCTACCCCCTCTCCTACCTTATCTCTTTCACCCTTGGTCACCCGACCTTTGTCACCCCCTTGCATCTCCCCAAACTTCCCATTATCTTCCTCTGCTGCCCTACCCCCTCTCCATTGTGCCTTCACCCTTCCATTGACTAAACCTACTCTGGCTAATTCTGTTGGTGTCCATCTCTCCTCTAAGCCTTCCGCCCCCCCCCACACTTTTTGACAATGCCTCCTCTGACTAATTCCCACACTGTCCTACCCACTCTGTAAGCTCATAATCATGTTATGTTACCTTGCTTCATATTTAACCTGTGTTTATTGTAAATTGTTTGGTTCTGTTGTATGTTGTATTACATATTGTGGTCCTCGTATATTGCTATAATCACGATTTTCTAATTTGACTCTGTATACCTATACAAAATATGTCATCAATTGTATAATCTGTTATATCTCCTATGTCCTGTTGTTATTGCTGATGTGGAACCTTTGTAAGAGAGCTTCTGGCTCTAAGGCATTACAATTCCTATATTTTAATAAAATAAATATACTGCATATATATATATATATATATATATATATATATATATATAAATATATATATATATATTAGAGGCAAAAACTCAGTTTGATGCATCAGTTAGGGATGTTCTACAGCGACAAAAGTGAGGAAATTCGGTGTGGGGCTGAAAAACCCTCTTGGACTCTAGCCCACCCCACCAGCATTGGGGTGCACACTGAGGTCATTGGCCCTAACTCTCACCCCATCACATGTGTAAAGAAGCAGAGGTATAGGAGAATGGGGTGAGAGTTAGGACCGAAGACCCCAATGTGCACCCCAATGCCGGTTGGGGGGGTGGGCTGGTGGGGGTCGGGGGGTCCAAGGTTTTTTTCAACCCTAACACTGAATTTCCTCACTTTTGTCACTGTGGAACAACCCTAACTGATGCAGTAAACAGAGTTTTTTGCATCTAATTTCCCTTCTTTTTGAGAATGATAATAACAAATAGTGAGGGCCCCACGCTCCTGCCATGTAATGTCTTCACACATAGTAACACAGTGCCCACAAATGCAAATGGTAATGCGCATGGTGACACAAAGTGAAACAGAAAGATAAACAGTACTGAGAAATAGTGAATGTAATACAGAGACAGGACCAGCGACTGGAGTGCGGGTCCCTTTGGGCCCCACGCTCCCACCACATATTGTGCTCTTGTCACATAGTAACACAGTGCCCACAAACAGAAATGGTAATGCGCATAGTGCAACAAAGAGAAACACAAAGATAAACAGTACCGTAGACACAAATGGTTAAAATAACAGAAACAGAAGTGCAAATGAAAATGCAAAGGGTAATGCTGAAGGTGGCGTAGACAGGAAAAGTAAGTGAAACAGGTACAGAACCAGAAGCAGAAGCATTAAGGGTAAGAGTTATGGAAATGCACACAATAGTTTTCTCCAAACGGTGTATATAGAAAGACAGTGAGTACAAAGAATGTATGCAAAATAATGAGTCTCGTAACAGAAAATGAGGACTTGGAATAGTAAATTGCTTGTATCTTAGGAACCGTATAACATAGAGAAAAAAATGTAAAAGTCATATGAATTATCAGTTTCCTGGCTAGTTTTCTCAGCCCCCTTTAGGGGGCTCAGCATTTTTTTGATGAAAAGTCCGTATCTCACACCGTCTCCGAGATACAGGCTCTGAAAGGTGCGGCAAAAGCTGTAATGTTATCCTATGGGGAAAAAGGAGAAGTTTGGAGTGCCATAACTTTGCCTCCCTGTAATATTTTTTCACCAAACCACTGAAAGGCACATCTGTAGGATATTGACTGTCTTCCCTCCAAATTTCAGCTCAAGAGACCAAACCGTTATTTTGCAGCAGGGCGCCAAATGATTGCTGCAATACATCTGACACCATAATGTAATCCTATGGGAAAAAGCGTCAATCTTGGAGTGCCGTAACTTTTCCACCATGCAATATTTTTTCAATGAAGCACTGAAAGGCACATCTGTGAGATGTTGACTGTGTTCCTTCCAAATTTCAGCCCACAACACCAAACCATTCTTTTGCAGTTGGGTGCCAAAGAATTGCTGTCATTTTACCACAGCCTAGAAAGGTTTTGTCACAATTTGCGAAAGGTTTCACAAATTCATTCGACAGTGTCGCAAGTGCGAAAGTACTTTGCGAAATTACTTTTTCCAGAAATATGAAAAACATATTTCTGGGCTGTTTTACCCCAAAATAAAGACATGGCTAGCATCCTCAGGGCCTGACTAGGTGAATACAAAAATAATTAGGCTGATAGAGGGTCCCAAATTTAAATAGCAAGCATTTTTCTGATCATCAACTGAAAACAAAATGGTGGATTTGTGACAGTAAAAGGGCCATTTGCAAAAGTAAAAACTGCATTTGCGACACTGTTGAACTTTTGTTAACTTTTCCCATTGACTTATAATGGGAACTTGTTTTTTGAATAACTTTTGAACCATTTAATATTTTTTCATAAAATCTTCAAAAGGCACATTGGGGACCCTGGCTGCATGTTCCCTGAAGATTTTGGACTGGTCGCACAAACCGTGCGACCTGTAGGCGCGACTGTAGAATTCCAAAAAAGCGGTAATGCATGCACAGATCATGCTTAATAACTCTGCAGCCATATATCCGCCCAGTACAAAGCTTGGCAGATCCCAAGGCATATGGGTCTTGATTGTGTATTCCAAATTTCAAGTAAATCTTTTTTTTTATTTTTTTTTTTATTTATTTATTTAAGAATCAGTTTACAACCTTTGAGCCAGAGGCTCGTTTACAAAGGTACTTCGTCACATAAAGACATACATTGCGTTTCAGTTACATAGCACAGATTTGCCACAAATCAGTAGGCATTCACCAGAGGTGCCACGTCACATTGTGGTCAGACAGATACAATTGGGTACAGGGTACATGTAATCGATAGCAGGTATTAAACAAGTTGGTATCAAGTGAGCAATTCTGGTAGATAAACATTGAAACAGCTGGCACTGGCCAGGTTAAACCTAGGCAAGGTGGACATGGAAGTGGTGTAGGGGATGGTTGGGTGGAGAGCTGCCCGGGGGGCATTGTCAGGATCTGTTGAACAGTCACAAAGTTATTCAGGTGCAAAATGTTAGGTTTAACATGTAAATGGCTCCTCAACCCTAACTATAGTAGCACTAACTGGCTGGGTGGCAGGACACAGAGGGTGGTGGTAAATGGCTGTCACTCCACAGAGGGAAGAGTGACCAGTGGGGTACCACAGGGATCAGTGCTGGGACCGGTCCTATTCAACATCTTCATCAGTGACATGGCGCAGGACCTAGAAGGCAGAATTTCACTGTTCGCTGATGACACAAAGCTCTGTAACAGAGTAGACACACCAGAGGGTGTAGACAGAATGAGAAGCGACCTGCAGAAACTTGAAGAATGGTCAGGGGTTTGGCAGTTGAAATTCAATGCAAAGAAGTGCAAGATAATGCATATGGGGCACAAAAACCCTGGCACAATATATCAGTTGGGGGATGAGGATATAGCATGCACCAAGCAGGAAAGGGATCTTGGGGTTATTATCTCTGATGACCTCAAGGTAGGGAAATAGTGTGACAAGGCAGCAGGTAAAGCAAATAGGGTGTTGGGATGTATAGGCAGGGGCATTACCAGCAGGAAAAGGGAGGTCATAATTCCGCTATACAAGACACTAGTGAGGCCCCACCTGGAGTACAGTGTACAGTTCTGGAGACCATACCTATGTAAGGACATAGACAGAGTAGAGAAGGTTCAGAGGAGGGCAACAAAGATGGTGCATGGATTGCATCACAAGTCCTTTGAAGACAGGTTGAAGGAACTGAACATGTACTCCCTGGAGGAGAGGAGGGAGAGAGGGGATATGATAGAGACATACAAGTATCTTACAGGGAGGAACAGGGTGCAGAAAACTACTATTTTTAGGGAAAAAGATGTTCCAGGACTAGAGGCATGGGATGAAGTTGGAGGGAGGATGATTCAGAGGAAACATGAGAAAGAATTTCTTCACAGAACGGGTGGTGGACAAGTGGAACACCCTGCCAGAGGAAGTGGTGGGGCTGAAACAATCACGGGATTTAAGAATGCATAGGATAGACATAAAGGAATTCTGGAGGTCAGGGGTAAGGTGCAACAGACTTCTAGGAAAACAAACTGAACTTACAAGCTCAAATGGGCAGACTGGGTGGGCCATAGGCCCTTATCTGCCGACACTGTCTATGTATCTATGTATTACCGTGCTACCATAATATATATATATATATATTCATTGCAAAAAACTCTGTTATTGCATCAGTTACGGTTGTTTCCACAGCAACCAAAGTGTGGATATGCGGTGTTAGGGTTACCACCCCACCACCCCATGCTCCCATCCTCAAATCCCTAACTGCATTCCACCCCCCCCACGGACACATGCAAGCAGTACAAGACACACCCATCATCATGGTCCACCAACTGTGTGAGTTCTGCTGCCATCAGAGTGCCTTGTGGGTACACACGCATGCTGGGCAACCATGGGAGATGGTCCACAGTAAGCATTTTTCTGTTACAAACATCAATAACAAGATTTAAGCAGATTCCTATATTTCAATTGTTAAGAAGTGATGAAACACACAGTATGCTATCGATAGATAGCTGTATTGGAAATGTTTGGATAACCCTAACAACAGTCAGTGGATGTTTGCATATTTTTTTCTGATAGTGAGTCAGTCCTAATAACAAATGGTAATAAGAATAAAAGTAATGTTTTGTAGTATAGTTTACAAGAAACATGTGACAGCAACAGTTGTAACATCCAAAACTAACCATAACGTGCTGCTAATGAGTATTTCCAGTTAACGCAGCAGTATTACAACATGTGATAGCGCTAGTTTCACACCTCAGCAGTATCTGAAAAGTACTATGTATGTGTCAGCTGTGCCTGTCCTGCTATCACATGCCTATGTGGTAGCAGCGATACCTGCAGCGAGCCAATCGTTGCACTATGATGCATAAAAATCAATATTTAGAAAGTTTGTGCAGACTAAGTTTCACTTTATGAAAAAGATATGCCAGCTATAATGTGTCATCATGCTGTGCTGGCAGTATTGAGTCGATTTTGCTGTATTTGTTTTTCATTAAATAGTGTTATGTGAAAGGAGTACTGTGTCGTGATTATTGTGCTTACAGATGTGACTGACTAGTTTAGTGTCTTACAATCTTGCATGTGTCTTTGCGGGGTGGGAGTTAGGGGTTTGAGGATGGGATGTGTGAGTGGGGTGGTGAGGTAGTAACCCTAACACTGCATTTCCACACTTTAGTCATTGTGGAATCAACACTAACTGATGCATTAAAGGAGTTTTATGCAATGAATTTCCCTTCTTTTTGAGAAAGTGTAATGTAAGTGGTATGTGTTAGTGGGAGTGTGGGCCCTCCGAGCCCTGCGCTCCATTTACATTGTCCATTTTTTGCATAATAGTATGTGTATGTGGGAGTGAGGGCCCTCTGGGCCCTGTGCTCTCACTTCCACATAAGTATGGAGCCATACAGCAGCCCTGTAAGGCAAGGAACCCTTGTAACACTAATTTGCCCATATCGCGGGAACCGTAGCAGCTAGAAAAAAATTCATGTGTGGTTGTAATCATGAGAGTGAGTAGTTCTCACAACATAAAGTCTATCAAATCCAGATCTCATATTGTGTCTGAGATGGAGCAGCAAAAAGTGCTGTGAATGCTAACTCTGTGGGAGTAATAATGGGCCTCGGACATGAAAATGAGCAATTGGAACCCTAATTAACTAATAAATACCTCAGTAACCGTACAAACAAATTCTAATTTCATGGTTTTCATGGCTTTCCAACCTACTTCTGTACTACATCCGTATAGAGGGACTCAGAATTTTTGCGACAAAAAAATCCATATCTCGAACCGTTTTCGAGATACAGGCCCCAAATGGCGTCATGGGCACCACAATGTTATCCTATGGGAAAATTTCTGAACTTCAGAATGCTATAACTTTGGACCCCTATAATGTTTTGGCACCAAACCACCAAAAGGCACATCTGTGGGGCCAGGGCTGGTCACCCTGTAAATTTCAGCCGAAAAGACCCAACCATTTTGTTGCAGGAGGATGGCAAATATTTGCAGTTATTTTGAGAATACTTTCACAAATTACTTTCGCAAATCACAAAAGTTTCACAAAATAAATTACAAAACGTTCACATTTGTGAAAGTATTTTGTGAAAGTACTTTTTCCTCAAAGTTGGAAAAGCCATTTCTGGGGGTTTAATCTCCCAAAAAGATAGGATTAACATCCCCAGGACCCCACTAGGCAAACACAACAATCAGTGTTTAACTAGAGGGTCCCAATTTTAAATGGCAGGCATTTTTCTGTGTCACTAACTGTAAACAAGATGGCAGAATGAAAGTAAAAGGGCCATTTGCAAAGGTACTGTGAGCAGTTTAACATCTATCTGCAAATTCTAAGGGTATCACTATTAACTGTGACCATCTTGCCCTGAATTGTGTCATTGCTCCCCTCTGCTGTAGTGTTCCTCATTTTGTTTTACTACTCGAGCTGCTGAATTGTGAAGGAGGAGTTTTGCAGACAGCGTCAGTGGAGGAGGGTGGCAGTGAGATTTAAAAGGAGCGCACCCCTTAGAGTGCGAGTACTGTAACATGAGCATGAGTGGCGTGAACACCATTCGGCACTGAAAATAGTTGACTAACATAGCCTGGACTTTAATATTAAATGGGAAGGTACTGTAGTTTTTAAAGTTTATTATATTTCAGTCAGGCATTTTTAGAAGTAAAAAGTCTTTGAAAGTTATTAGTCTGCCTTTTTGTCAGGTTTAGAATATAAGACATATTTATAAAAGTCCCAAATTATCTTTAAGTCAACTATTCAATTACTTGATATCTAAGAAAGGTCTGTTTGGAATTGGGTTATATAATATAGTAATTTAATTATGCATTATACAGGGGTGGTAAGTTTAATGGTGTATGCTGTTTTGTTCTGCTCACTGGATGGTTTGGTGTAGAAAATCCACTGGACAGAAGAAAATGGGACCTATGTTCACTTGGAAACATAAGCAGGAGGCTGGTAAGGACAGAGGTCTGGGGTTATATTCTGTTTTAACTGAAATATTTGAATAGTTTTGTGTGAGAAATTAGTTCTATGTGTTAAAAATTACTACTTTGAGTTAGAACTGTTACTTGGGCTGTGATATTGTAACTTTTGAGGCTTGGGAACACTTGTTTGGCAGTGGTAATTAGAGTTTAATTTAAATGTGACGTTTGCCTGGTGTTGGTAAGAGCCCTCCTACCCACCCTGTTTTGTAGGCTTTCTTAAATACTGAAAAGCCACTGGGGGTTGGGATTGAAGGGCTGTGTATTTCTGTTTGGGACTGAAATTCGAAGCAACAGGAACTGGTGGGCCTGTGACATCATACAGTACCTGATGTCTGCATACACACACTGTTAGTGGGACTGGACACACACTGGACTGTATGTGTTTGTGAGACTTGGGAACTTTATTGATGGGGTTGAAACTGGGTTTGTAAATAACTACAGTCAGTATAGAGAGAAACTGTATTCCAGGGGGAAGGGACTGAGAAAAGGGGGTGTGCCATTATAAACAGAGGGGGACAAACAGGGTGGCCATATTCCACCATGGCAGGCATCTTCGGAAGGGTTGTAGGCTGCAGAGTCTGTGAGATGGCAATAATTCTCAATTGGGCCTGGAGAGAGGGAGGCTGCCCACTCTGTAGACAGCTATCTTGTATCAGGAGTGAGGTATATTGGTTAAGGAGTAAGTTGGGGGAGGTGGGGGAGTGTCCAAGGATAAGAGGTGTGGATATGGGCAGCAGAAGGATGGGTCTGAGGGGAGACTGGGGCAACGCTCTGAAATTACAGGATGTTATGTTACAGCAAGCAGGAGGGGGGTATTAGGGACAGAGGACCCTTAGATAGGGATGTTGATGCTAAGGGGAAAGCGTACGGGGTAAACATTCTGAATACAAAGAGAGTGGAGGGGAAAGAGTCAGGAGGGGCTGTTGTGGGGAAGCCTAGTAGAGCAGATATTGAGAAGGAAGGGGCTGCTGTGGGGAAGCCTAAAACAGCAGACTGTGGGAACGGAGCTCCAAAGGAGAAGAGAGCAAGAGGGGAAGAAGAGGGGCAGTTTAGAGGTGCAGTCAGGGGAAACTCGGGTTACTTGATGGAGGCTGACATAGAGTGTCACAATAAATTTGAGCTACTAAGCAACCTAGAGGGGGAGGAAGGGGTTGGTGGAAATGAGGAAACTGATACAGAGGCCGGGGAGGGAGTCGGATACCCATAGGGCATCACAGACCGGCAATGGAAAGTATAGAAATAGTCCCAGAGGGAGAAGGGGAAACATAAATGTTAAGCAGATGGGGGAGATGCAACATATTGCAGACATGAGGGAGGAGAGCATGATTGAGAGAAACTGTGAGACAAGGAGGTGGGAGAGGAGCCCTCCTTCAGCAGGGGGGTCAGTACCAAGGATGGGGCCCTAGCTAAAGGGGACCCACAGAGAGCCTCTGGAGGCAGGGGTACCATTACAAGGGGTTGGGATGGCGGTGTGGGGGAAGGGGAAAACCATCAGGGGCAGGAGAAATGGTTCAGATAAGATAGGGTTAAAGGGGACACCTATACAAGGGGGTATGAGTTAAGTGGGCAAAATAATGAGGGAAGCAGAAAGGGGAGGGTGACAAGGGGGTCTCTAATAAGGCAGGAAGACTCCCATGGAATTGAGATCACGAATAAGGGGGGAATGGAGGGCTGAGAGGGCATTGTGGAGGTAACCATAAGGATGATGGCGGTGTTAAGGTTCTGTTATTGAGAGACTCGATGATTAGGGGTATCCAGTGGGAGGGATAGGGGGGTTGATGCCATAGCCAGGTGAAGGTAGTGAGTATCTCTGGGCTGACAGTGCACAGAGCAAAGTTCATGGTGTATGAACTGGTTAGGGATTGTGGAGGGAAACCGGATTTCCTGGTGTATTTGGGAACTAACGATCTAGAGGGAAATAGCGTTTTGGAAATCCAAGCAAGGTTCCAAGAACTTGCCAGAGTCTGTCAGGATAACGGATGCAACATTTCCTTTTCGGAGATATTGCCAGTACCAAAGGCCTCAGTGGAGAAAAAATCTAAGATCACGGAGGTTAATGACTGGCTCAGGAAGTGGGGTGAAGAGAGTGGGTTGGGGGTGTTAGGGAACTGGAAAGGAGTTTGGAAGGATAAGGGGCTGTATGCCAAGGACAGGCTTCATCTTGCCCCATCAGGGAAGGAAGTCCTTAAACAGGGGATGGCTGACTACATTCAAGAAAGGTGGGGTTTAAACTTGTGAGGGGGAAGGGATAATGGAGGGCTGACCAGAAGCCCTCTCCCAGATGAGAGGAGTAGCCTTCAAACCCAAGGGGAGGGGAAACAGACTGGGGTGGAGGTTTCAGGAGCAGCAGAGGAGGATGGAAGTATAAGGAACCTGGGGGGTTGACAAAGGGATCAGGGATAAGGGGTGGGGTTGGTGTTGGTAAATGCCAGGAGCTTGGGAAACAAGTTGCCAGAGTTCTGGCCATGCTGTCGGGGGTGGATGTGGCAGTGGTCACGGAGACGTGACAACAAAAACCTTGACTTGGACCCAAACATGCGGGGTACACTATGCTTAGAAGGATAGAAAGGAGGGAAGAGGTGGAGTGGCTATGTTCATTAGAGATGACATAGAAATTGCTAGGGTAGAAGAGGCAGAGGAAACGTGGAGGCCTTATGGGTCACCTTACGATCCCCAGCAGGAAATAATGTCAAGCTGGGTGTAGTATATAGGCCCCCGGGATGAGTGATGTTCTAAAGCATGGTTTGCTGGACAACATCATTGCCCAGTGTGGAGCAAAAGGAAGGAGTGGTGTTGATGGGGACCTTAATATGCGGGTACTAACTAGGGAACCATGTCCTCTAAGGTGGCCAAGGAGCAGAGGCTGCTGGACGGCTTCCAGGATGTGTTCTTAACACAGCATGTGATGGAGCCCACAAGGGAGGGGCATGTCCTGGACGTGGTTCTGGCAGATGGGGATATGGTAAGGACCGTGTTGTGGAGGACCTCCTGACTGGGAGCGACTACAATACTGTCTGGTTTCAAATAAGCATGGAGGGAGGGGGATCAGATCTAGAACACTGGCAGTGTACTCAGGGGGCAGACTTTGTGGCATGGGAATATTCTCAAGGATCACTTGAAGGGGATTACATCAATGACAAGTGTGGAAGGGAGATGATGGAGGTCATAAACGGGACTTCATGAGGCAGTCAGATCTGCGCTTGTTGAAACGTAGGAGCAAGGTCACATAAACCAAGCCGGTGGTCCAGTGAGGTACAGGTAGCAGTCAGAGAAAAAAGGCGTACAAAAATATAAAATGACAAGAGGGGATAGGGATAAGGAAATGTACCATCTTGCATCTAGAAAAGTCACCCGGATGGTGAGGGGAGCAAAGTCCAGTAAAGAGCAACGGCTGGCACAGGGGATACATGGAGGAGAAAAGGGGTTCTTCGAGTACATTGGGGAGAGGAGAAAATCTAAGGGCCATCTCAGCAGATTGAGATCAGAAGGAGGATGGGTGGAAGAGGTGAGGGACCAGGCAGAGGTATTGAATGAGCACTTTGCCTCTGTGTTCACTAGGGAGGGGATGGTATATCTACAAAGCAAGGCACGATGGGGATAGAAGTGGCAGTGAGTGGGATCAGGGGAGAAACAGAAATGGAGCAAGAGGGAGGGAGAGGTACCCCAGAGGTGTCACATCTGGGCAAGGATAAAAAGGCCAGTAAGGTGGAGGGGATGGATGATGCTATCTCCACCAAAAGGGTGTGGTTAGCCCTCAAGGCCCTAAAGAAAGACAAATCTCCTGGGCTGGATGGCATTCAACCGAGAGTACTATGGGAATTGGCGGACATGCTGGCTGCACCTCTGGTGGAGCTCTTCAACAGGTCACTTGAGACAGGGAGGGTACCTAGGGATTGGTGAGAGGCACATGTGCCAATCCATAAAGGGGAGGTCGAGGGAAGTACCAATTAACTATAGACCCATCAGTTTGACCTCGGTGGTGGGAATATTAATGGAGAGTATACTAAAGGAACGATTGGGGGTGTACTTGGAGGAGGTGGGAGGTCTGGATAGTCGGCAACATGGGTTTGTGCCAGGTAGATCACGTCTAACCTATCTTGTGGAGTTATATGAATGGGTAACATCAGAACTGGTCAGGGGAAAGCCTGTGGATGTATTATTCTTGGACTTCAGCAAGGCATTTGACTCTGTCCCCCACAATGGGCTGTTTGAAAAACTGATGGGGTTAGAAGTAGACCCTTTGATGGTCAGATGGATTGAAAACTGGCTAGCTGGATGCACCCAGAGAGTAGTGGTCTGTGGGGAGCTCTCAGACCCTAGAGAGGTTGGTAGTGGTGTACCGCAGGGCTCAATCCTGGGCCCGATCCTGTTTAATGCATACATATCTGACATCAGGGAGGGTATAGGGTGTGAAATGAGTCTCTTTGCTGATGACTCCAAGATGGGAGCAGTAGTTGAGGGAGAAGAGGGGAGGTTGACCCTGTAAGGGGACCTGGACACCCTGGAAAGCTGGGCTCACACATGGAAATTAAATTTCAATATCACTAAGTGAAAGGTGTTGCATCTTGGGTGGGGAAACCCTAAACACAGGTACACCCTGGGAGGGGAGGCACTGGAGGCCTCAATAGGGGATAAAGACCTAAGGGTCATAGTGGATGCATGTATGAATAACTCTGAGCAGTGCAGGAGAATGGCTAGCAAGGCAAACAGGATGTTGGGATGCATTGTAAGGGGGATCACCTCTAGGAGCAAGGAAGTGATTTTGTCGCTGTACAATGGACTGTTTAGACCACACCTTGAGTACTGTGTGCAGTACTGGAGACCACACTTGAAGAGGGACATACAGCTCCTGGAGAGGGTACAGAGGAGGGCAACTAAGATGATACGAGGGCTAGGGGATTTGATGTATGAGGACAGACTTGAGAAGCTCTGCCTGTTTTCATTGAAGGAGAGGAGAGACAGGGGGGACATGATTGAGGTATTCAAGTACCTCAAGGGAATAAATAGGGTAAACATAGAGGGGATCTTTAGACTAAAGCAGGGAGGTATTACCAGAGGGCATGGTTTGAAGTTGGAAGGAGGAAGGGTGAGGGGGGGAAGAGGAGGAGATTTTTCTCTGAGAGGGTGGTGAACCCTTGGAATGCACTGCCTGGCGAGCTGGTTCAGAGATCCACATTGGAGGGCTTCAAGAGAGGGTGGGACAGACACAGAAAGTGGATGTGTCAGATGATGACCTGTCCCAGTGGGGTGGGAATGGATGATAGGGGTTTCTGGAATACAAGAGAGGGGAGGGCCTCGGCACCCAACTAGGGATCTGAGGTTCGAGCAGACTCGATAGACCATAAGGCCTAATCTGCTGTCAAATAGTATGTTAACATACTAACATACTATTTGCCAGCAGATTAGGCCTTATGGTCTATCAAGTCTGCTCGAACCTAGACCCAGTATGTTAGTATGATAATCAGCTTCAGCTGGAATTTTAGAACAAAGATAATAAACAAGAGGTTTGCAAAATTGTATTTGGTCTTATGGGAAAAAAGGAAGTTGGAACAGTAGGGTATTTTTTGAATTCTAGGAAACTATATTATTCCTTGCACTTTTTAATAATAAAAAAATTACAGGAATCAGGGGATGTTAAAGAAAACCCAGGACCTTTAGATAATTTAGAAACAAAATGACTGACAGTATGGGGGGTTAAAATGGTACATTTAAATATTTGCAGCCTTATGCTAAAAAAGCAGGAACATGAAGCCTGGATTGTGTTGCATGAACCAGATTTAATGTTGATAACTGAATTCTGGCTGAAACCTAAAACAGATAATAATTTAATAGGAGTTTTGGGTTATAACCATATATGAAGGGATAGGCAAGGGACAAGGGGAAGGGGTTTAGTCATTTTCTATAAGGTAAAAGAAATATCCACCCCGGTATTGGAATCAGGATGTGAGTGTCTTTTTGTAGAACTGACACTGGGTAAAACAAAGAAGCTGAATGTGGGATGTGTTTATAATTCTCCAAATTCTAAGATCTAGGGGCTGGAAGAATTAAAAAATATGTTGGAAGAACACAGCAAAAAGGAGTTAATTGTAATGGGGGGGTTAATCTAAACTGGTGGGGGACTGAGGTAAATTAATATAGGAAGTTGTTACAAGAAGTTAATCTTGAACAAATTATAACAGATGGAACAAGACTAAATTGTAAGACAAAGCAATTTAGCTTAATCAATTGGGTATTGGTAAGTAATGCAAAAAATAATGGTATCTCAGGGGTAGCAGCTGAAGTAATTAGTGATCACCATCCAACTTACTGTGTTTGGGGGAATGGGAGACCTAAAGGTAAATATTATATAGTGGAAACCCAGACTTTAAATGAGAAGAATTTGTTAGCTATTAAACAAGATTTATCACTGGTCAGTTGGATCCAATTAAATAGTATTAAAGATGTTAATAAAGCAGTAGACCTATTTTCTGAAACTTTAAGTGCAATAATTGACAAACAAGCTCCAAAGAAGAAGAGAAAGGTGAGAGGGACTTGAAATAAATGGCTATATACAAAATTGTTTAAACTAACAAAGGAAAGGGATGTAGCTAGTCAATTATATAGAAAAACTAGGTTAGAATCAGACTGGAACCACTATAGACAATTAAGAAATAGATGTAAAAAAGAAAAAAATCTAAGGTCAGGTTTTACAGAAATGAACAAGTTACTACTTTCCATGATAAAAAACTGTTCTGGAGAAATGTAAATAATTTTCTGGCCCCTAAGAAAGAGAATAATATTACTAGTCTAGTAAAAGAACAGGCCATTACAGGAAATAAGGTTATGGCTGATTATTTAAATGAAAATGTACTGATTTAGATAAGGATCTTTCAGAATTTGAAGAAAGGGTTAGACCCAGTATGCCTGAACAAAGTAACAATTTATTAAAATTTTACTTTAAGAAAATTACATGGAAAGAAGTTTACCTGGAATTATTAAATTGGATGAAACAAAGGGATCCGGGTTTGATCAATTAGAGTCAAAATTTTAAAAATAATGGCAAATGAGATAGCAAAACCATTGCAGATCATTTTATGTTTGCTTGCACGCATGTGCAAGAAACATAGTGCCATCATCTGAGTTTTTCAGGAGGTGTGTCAGCAGCTTCCAATTCAGTCAGTGTGTTTGCAGGCGTGGTCACAGTTCTCCAATCACTGCTGAAGCTGTCCATGACAGCAGTTGAAAATGCAGTGGCATACAGTTGAAAGAGGGAGCTACGCTCAGTGAGCAGCTCCCCCACACACAGATCAACTGTGTCAGTTGCCTGATAGAATGGTGTAGTCTTGTTCAGCTTAGAGACAAGCCACACATAATTACTTTAATAAACTGTTCCTGCCAAAGCAGGACCACCAACATGTGTGGGTGCCTAACAGTCCTTACACACACCAGCTCTCAAAGCACACCTTCATGGACTCCATGGGTTCTAATCCTCCAGAAAAAAAATACCTCAGCATTTGATGTGAAAACTCAAACTTTTTTTATGTGTAATTCCAAGCATTTTCTCTTACTAGACTCTGTCAATGTGAACTCCTTGCTGCTAAAACCTATGCAAATGAACTTGAGCGTACTGTACTACCTGCAGCTGAAGCAAAGAACAGCCAGAATGCACAATGAATACTGCTATGCATTTCAGCAGCAGCCAGTGGGGGAGGTTTTCATGACTGAAGCACTTTAATGCGCCTTTTAGTGCTGTCATATACACACCCCTGTGTGGTAATTCACTAAACTGCACACACAGTCTGTTAATGCAGCTTCAAAATATTTTTTTTTTCTCTGAATTGCGCGGAGCTGGCATTTAGATAGAATCACACAGCTCTTCTCAAATCAGATGTTCAATGAAGTCACGCTACCTTATGACCCTAAACATCTTAGGGCTGGACATGTGCCCTAACAAAATAGCGAAAACTAGGTGTAGAAAAAGAAAACACAAATTCAACCATAGCTCACAATCAAATCCACCCTTTTCTCCGGTGAATCTGAAGCCACCTAACAGCCCACCCCTGGGTGCTCATGCACTCCCTCCACCCGCACAACATATGGCCGACGGGGGTGCTGTTGCATTTTGTTTCATGATTTCTTGATCCTGTTGCTGCCACTATACTGATACAGTAATACTTTTTATGGCTCGAAAACTGCTTGACATTAGCTGAATTATAAATGGCATCCCTGTTTGACACTGTGGTGCGGAATATGGTGGTGCTCAAATTTTAAGCCAAGTATTACATGCAGATATGTTGTTATTGACTCATGTCACTTACCATTTTATACATCTATTGATTTTTTCAATTCACTTTTGCTGACAAATGTTGATCGAGGGACTTGGTGTCACAATTCAGTTCAGCGACGTGTAACATCTTAGTGCAGATGCTAAGTAACTGTTTTAAAATGCTGAAAAAGTTAACAGTGATGAAAGTGCATGAACTTCTTTCTTCCGTGTCTGGAGTTGTAGTGGTGTTATTGGCAAGTGCATGTCCCTTTGCTGTAGATCTATCAGTAAGATGTCTATTCTGTGCAATGGACAGTGGCTGAATGTTATCAGCTGACAGTTTTCATTTCATTATCAACAGAAAAATATTCAGGGCTTTGCAAATGCAACTTTGCTGGTAACACAGTTTCATGCCCCCAAGTGTCTCATCAGTTAGTGGTTATCATCTAACCGATGATCACAAAAGTATGAAAAAGATTTGCAGCTGAGTAATGTACATGCCAGTCCACCTAAGCACCTTTTAGGCTGCAAACATAATTTAAACGATAGGGATTCTGGACTGGTGTATCACCTCTGGCACAGCAACGGTTAATAAGTTTAAGCACATTCTCAGGACATTGTTTCACTTGCCCCTCCCCAATACAATCCTGGTCACCTGAAATAAATCTGACATTTTAGTGTCTGTTTTACATCTTGGCTCAGTTAGGCAATCAGTGCTGTAAGAACATAAATGGACATATACATGGGGACTATAAGAACATGCCGTGGGTGCTCCTGCCTTAGTCCAGCTGTGCAACATCAGCCTGAAGCTCAGGTAGAGCTTACTGTCTACCACTTTGTTCACCCCTCATGTACCTGTACCATTTCACATCCTCCCTTGCCTTAGTCCAGCTGTGCTACATCAGCCTGAAGCTCTGGACGGGCTTACTGTCTACCACTTTGTTCACCCCCCCATGTACCTGCACCATTTCACATCCTCCCTTGATCTACAGTGAATGGATCCTCATTCATACATCACATATGCACGCACAAAAAAGAAAAAGGTTCAAAATTAAGATACATTTATTATGTTTGTTATGTTTGCTTGCACACATGTGCAAGAAACATAGTGCCATCATCGGAGATTTCGGGGGTGTCACCCGCTCTTCCAATTCAATCAGTGTGTTGGCAGGCGTGCCCTGTAAGCCATGGCATGATGGAGCTGTCTATGACAAGCTCCAAAATGCAGTGGCATACAGTTCAAAGGGGAGCTACGCTCAGTGAGCAGCGATAAGATATCGCTTGTTCATGCACAGCCCCCCCACACACATGCACATGCAGGGATGTCACCTCGCTTGCACGCACACACTGTATAGCCGACAGGGGTGCCCAATCCCCCGTCGGCTGTGCTGTGCTCACCCCACCCCCGAAGCCTTCCAAATGCCATGCTGGGTGCCCACCCCAAGGTGGCAACTCATGATATAGCTGGGGGGTGCCCAATCCCCCGTCGGCTCCACTGTCCTCACCCTTCCCGAGTACTGGGTGCCATGCTGGGAGCCCACCCCAGTGTGGCAATCGATGCTTTGGGCGACGGGGGTGCCCAATCCCCCATTGGCTGAATGCCCCCTAATCAGCCTTGTGCCATGCTGGGAGCCCACCCCAGCATGGCAATGTCCCGTCATCATTGGAAACAAAAAGAACACCTGTAAAGAAAAACGGTCCCACGTAGTCTCCCTGACCCCCCTCCCACAACCCGCACCTACCCACTGCACACCCTGCCTCCCCACACACCCCTCACCCTGTACTTACCTCTGGACCTCGACGCAACGATCTTCAGTGGGCCGGGAACATGTCTGCACTCTTCAAAGCCGACCGTGCACTGAGGAAATGCCGGTAAGCTGTATAATGGGCTAGATGGGGGTTTTCAACTTTGTTGCATATCTCAGGCATTTTTTTGGAATTTTTGCACCAAATTTTCAACATGGGGTTTTTGGGACCCCTTCTCATGAATAATGTCACTGTCATGGCGTTATTTGGGCCGAAGGGTGATTTCGCGTCACTGCGTGAAATCACCTTTCGGACCGACACACGAAATGACACTGCCAGTGTTCTAAGGTGGGTTTAAAAAGCCTATTTTGAAAATTCTCGTGGAAAATTTCAAAAATCCACTGTTTTATGAGCGCAGTGTTGTGCAGTTCCTATGCACGCTCATAAGTTCACAAATTTTCAATATTTTCACTCCAGATTTTCAACATTTACATTTTACCACAGCTTCTTATAAGTAGTACAGCTGTCATTTTTCACATCTCGCCCAAAATGTGTTTACGCCCATGTAGCACACAGTGGGACAGTCGGTGTGCTAAATCAATGTACGGGACAAATTAAGAAAATCACAGTGACACTGTTCATGAGCAGAGGTCTTAAAATGCCTATGTTGAAAATTTGGTGAAAAAATTCAAAATGACAGTTTTACGAGCGTGCCAGCAGTTCCCACGACGTGTAAGTTCGCAACTTTCAATATTTATCTCCAGATTTCAACATTGCCATTTTACCACACCTCCTTATGAGCAGTACAGCTGTCATTTTCACATCTTGCCCAAAATGTGTTTCGACCCATGTAGTGCACAATGGCACAGTCGAGTGCGAAATCAATGTATGGGAAACATTAAGAAAATCACAGTGACACTGTTCATGAGCAGAGGTCTAAATGGCTACGTTGAAAATTTGGTGAAAACATCCTAAAAATGACTGTTTTACGAGCGTGCGTTGCGCAGTTCCTATGCATGCTCATAAGTTTGCAAATTTAATATTTTCACTCCAGATTTTCAACATTGCCATTTTATTACACTTCCTTATGAACAGTACAGCTGCCATTTTTTCATATGCTGCCCAAAATGTGTTTTCGCACATGTAGCGCACAATGGTGCTGTTGGTGTGTGAAAGCAATGTTTGGGACAGATTAAGAAAATCACAGTTACACCGTTCATGAGCAGAGGTCTTAAAATGGCTATGTTGAAAATTTGGTGACAAAAGTCCATAAAATGACTGTGTCACGAGTGAGCATTGCAGTTTCCACGCACCTCAGAAGTTCATGACTTTGTAATATTTTAAGCCCAGATTTTCACCAGTGGCATTTTTCCACACTTCCTTATGAACAGTACAGCTGTCATTTTCACAACATGGTCAAGTATGTTTTCACATTTTCAGCGCAGAGATGCGTGGTCGCTGTGGGAAATTATTGTTCGGGACAGATAAAGAAAATCACAGTGACACTGTTCATGATTGGAGGCACCAAAATGCCTGAGTTGACAATCTGCTGTAAAAAAAATCACCAACCTAATTATATTAAGGGTGTGCGTTGCACAGTTTCTATGTACGCTCATGACTTTACCATTTTTATGTTGCTTGCACCCATGTGCAAGAAACATAGTGCCATCTTCGGAGATTTCGGAGGTGTGTCACCTCCTCCTCCAATTCAGTCAGTGAGCTGGCAGGCGCGGACCCTTAGTAAGCTACACGCATTTTGGAGCTCTCTTGACACGCCCAAAATGCAGTGGCATACAGTTGAAAGGGGGAGCTACGCTCAATAAGCAGTGATAAGAAGCGAGCCCCCACACACAGGCATGCGCCGCCTTCGTATTGGGACTGTGTAGCCACGGGTGCCCAATCCCCGCCGGCTGAGCTGCTTCCCCTCAGTAGTAGGTGCCACGCTGGAGCCCACCCAAGCATGGCAATCAGTCTTTGACCGACTGGGGTGCCCAATCCCCATCGACTGAACACCCCCGCCCTTGTGCCACACTGGGAGCCCACCCCAACGTGGCAACGTCCACAATGTATATTTTTGTTTTTAAAACCTAAAACAAAACGTTCCGCTGCGCGCCTCCCGAATCCCTCCCACAACCCGCACCCACCCACTGCGCACTCAGCTCTCCCTACCCCTCACCCCATACCTACCTCCGACTCCAGCGACGTATCTTCGTGGACCGGGAACACGCCTGACACTCTTCAAAGCCGACCGCAAACTGAGGAAATGCCGTAAGCTGTATAATGGGCTAGATAGGGAGGTTTCAACTTTGTTGAATATCTCAGGCATTTTGGGAATTTTTTGCACAATTTTCAACATGGGTTTTAGGACCCCTCTCATGAATGATGTCACTGTCATGGCGTTATTCTGGCCCGAAGGGTGATTTTGCGCAGTGACTGTGCAGTGACTGCAAAATCACCCTTCAGGCCTGAATACTGCCATGACAGTGACATCATTCATGAGAGGGTCCCAAAACCCCATATTGAAAATTTGGTGCCAAAATTCCAAAAATGACTGTTTTATTTGTTGCATTGCTAGTTCCTAATATTAGGCTCATAAGTTTGCGAAATTTCAATATTTTCACTCCAGATTTTCAACATTGCCATTTTACCACACCTTCTTATGAGTAGTATAGCTGTCATTTTTCACATCTCACCCAAAATGTGTTTCTGCCCATGTAGCGTAGAATGGCGCAGTCGGTGTGCTAAATCAATGTACGGGACAAATTAAGAAAATCACATTGACACTATTCATGAGTTCAGGTCTTAAAATGGCTATGTTGAAAATCTGGTGAAAGAATTCCAAAAAATGACTGTTTTACGAGCGTGTGTTGTACAGTTCCTACGCACGGTCGTAAGTTCGCGAATTTTCAATATTTTCACTCCAGATTTTCAACATTGCCATTTTACCACACCTTCTTATGAGTAGCACAGCTGTCATTTTTCACATCTCACCCAAAACGTGTTTCTGCCCATGTAGCGCAGAATGGCGCAGTCGGTGTTCAAAATCAATGTACGGGACAAATTAAGAAAATCACAGTGACACTGTTCATGAGCAGAGGTCTTAAAATGGCTATGTTGAAAATTTAGTGAAAAATATTCCCTTCAGATGTATAGCAATATTACTAATGAAGACATTGAACAGAACTGGCCCCAGGACCGATCCCTGCAGCACCCCACCTCTCCCTAGACTGCATACCATTTACCACCACTCTCTGCCTCCTGTCTGTTAGCCAGTTTCTAACCCAGTTTACCACCCTTTCCCCCATGTCCAGCCTACCCAGCTAGTTTATCAGCCTCCTATATGGGATGGTGTCACAGGCTTTGCTGAAATCAAGGTAAGCATTGTCCGCTGCCCCACCCTGATTCACTTCCTTTGTCACCCAGTCAAATAAATCAACCAGATTTATCTGACATGATGTCCCCACTGTGAATCCATGTTGTCTATGGTCCTGGTTCTGATGGCATCTAGATGCCCCACTATCCTTTCTTTAAGCAATGTCTCCATGATCTTCCCCACTACTGAGGTGAGGCTGAATGGCCTATTGTTCCCTGCCTCCTCCCTGCTGCCGGACTTGTGTAGAGGGACCACATGTGCCTCCTCCAATTCACTCATGTTGAATGACTCAGTGAACATGGCTGCCAGAGGTACTGCTATCTCCCTTCACAGTTCTGTTAATATCCTTGGGCTATGCCATCTGGTTCCATTGCTTTGTCTACCTTCAATTTAGTGAGCTCCTGCAGGACTCTTTTGCCTTTGAATGGACTATTGTCCACCTCTTCACCCCTTGGCAACTGCTGTACTGCTGTGGCCCTTGCCCCTCCCACTCTTCTGTGAATACTGAGCGGAAAGACACAGTGGATGTCTTGGGAGGAAGGCATGACACTGTCACTTCCAAATACCTAAACAGCACATACAAGCAAGCAACATTCGGCATTGACAAATGCTTGTTAATATATCACTTGAAACAAAAACTGTCCAAAATAGTAATTTTCAGGGGGGAGTCAGGCAAATTCTGTGGTAAATTACAGACCAGTTTCTTTGCTGTCTGTAGTGGGAACAATACAGGAGAAGTTGCTGCACTTCCAAATTGTGGAACATCTAAATAAATATGGGGCGCTTACGGTTGTACAGCATGGCTTCCATTAGGGGTGTGGTACAGTGATGGCCTTGGTCAGGTTCACGAATTACTTGCAAGAAAATATGGATCAGGGGAAGTATACGGGTGCAGTGTTCGTGGATCTGACCGTGGCCTTTGATTTAGCGGACCACCAGATATTAATTTCAAAACTGAAAACGCTTAGATTTGGAAGACCTGTGATTGACTGGTTACAAGATTATTTGACTCTTAGAGTACAACAGGTTAGGATAATGATACTGTCTGACTTTAGAAAAGTTAAATATGGGGTACCACAAGGATCAATATTGGGGCCTTTGCTGCTTTCCCTATATATAAATGAATTTCCCTCAATATGTAAAGGTTCTTCCTTAATTTTGTATGCAGATTGTGCAGTATTATATGTAGCTGATAAAAACATTGACATGATTAGAACAAATTTAGAAAAACAGTACAGTAAAATGATAGAATGGTTAAAAGTCAATAGATTAGTTCTAAATAAAAAAAAAGACAAAGGGTATGTTTTTCTGTACGCCTGAAAAGTTAAGGAGGATGAGGGATGACTTTAAAATGATGGATAATGAAGGATCTTATCTTGATATGGTCACTGAATTTTGTTATTTGAATGTGACCTTAGATAGTCACCTTTCTTTCATACCCCATTTAAATAATGTGAATAAACAGATACATAGAAGAATTGGTGCTTTATACACAGTAAGGGATTTCTTAATGGATCACAGGATTGACAGAATCGAAGGAGATGACAAGGGCAGTAAGGGGAGCCAAAGCATCTACGGAACTCAGGCTGGCACAAGGCATTAAGAAGGGGGAGAAGGACTTCTTTAAGTACATCAGGGGGAAAAGGAGCTGTAAGGACCACATAGTAAGGATTAGGAAGGAGAGGGGTTGGGTGGAAGCAGGGTGCGATAAGGCGGAAGCACTAAATGAGTACTTCTGCTCAGTATTTACCAAAGAGAAGAGGAAGGTGACACCCAAGGTGGGAGAAATGGCAGAAGCAGGGGGGGAAGTGGTGACAGATGGGGAAATCATGGAGAGCAGAGTTCAAGAGGGTTTGAAGCCACTGAGGGTGGACAAAGTGCTAGGCCCACATGGCATCCACCCCAGGGTACTGAAGGAGCTGGCAGAGGTCCTTGCAGGACCTTTGGCAGACCTATTTAATACCTCACTACATTTGGGGTGTGTACCTCAGGACTGGAGGATGGCTTATGTGATGACCCTCCACAAGAGTGGCCCCAAGGATGAACCGGGAAACTACAGACCAGTGAGCCTCACATCCATCGTGGGTAAGCTAATGGAGACTATCCTGAAGAAGAGGCTGGTGGCCCTTCTAGAGGCCAAAGGACTACAGGGCAGCAGACAGCATGGATTCATACATGGCAGACCCTGCCAAACCAACCTGGTTGAGTTGTATGACTGGGTAACTAGGCAACTGGACAGGGGCCATGTAGTGGATGTCCTGTATCTGGACTTCAGTAAGGCATTCGACTCAGTGCCACATGGAAGGCTGGGAAGGAAGTTAGTAGGCACAGGGGTGGGTGCAAAGCTGGTGAGATGGGTAGGAAACTGGCTGCAGGGAAGGCAACAGAAGGTGGTGGTGGGTGGGAGCTCTCACACCCAAGGGCAGTGATGAGCAGTGTTCCACAGGGCTCAGTGTTGGAACCAGTGTTGTTTGGGATATTCATTGCAGACATAACATGGGACATCAAGAGCAAGATCAGTCTGTTTGCTGATGATACCAAGGTAGGTGCGGTGGTGGATGACCTAGGGGGATGGCAGGGGTTGCAGGATGATCTGGCAAAGCTTGAAACCTGGTCAGACACCTGGCAACTGGGCTTTAATGCCAAAAAGTGCAAGGTGCTGCATTTTGGGATGAAGAACCCAGGAGGAGTTACCAGCTGGGGGAGTGCAGCTAGCCCAGACAGAGGAGGAGAAGTATCTGGGTGTGCTCATTACAGGGTCAATGAACAACTTGGCACAATGTAGGAAGGCAGCTGCAAAGGCCAACAAAATGCTGGGTTGCATTGCAAGGGGTATATCCTCGAGGAGGGATGAGGTGATTCTGCCACTGTATAGGTCATTAGTTAGACCACACCTGGAGTACTGCGTGTAATACTGGCATCCGTATCTGAAGAGGGACATTAAGTTACTGGAGGGGGTGCAGAGCAGAGCGACAAAGATGATCAAGGGGCTGGGGGACTTATCATACGAGAGGAGGTTGAAGGAGTTGAACATGTACTCACTGGAGGAGAGGAGAGACAGGGGTGACATGATTGAAACCTTTAAATACGTGAAAGGAATAAACAAGACGGGTACAGAAGGACTGTTCAAAGTAAGGGAGGGGAGGGCCACCAGGGGCCATGATATGAGACTGGAGCAAGGAAGGTTCAGGAGGGAGATGAGGAGACACTTTTTTACAGAGAGGGTGGTGGCTGGGTGGAATGCGTTACCTGCTGAAGTGGTATGCAGTAGAACAGTGGACTGCTTCAAACGAGGATGGGACAGGACAAGGGGGAGGGTTAATGAAGGGGAAGGGTGGAAGGGAGGGGCAGCTGAAGAATGAGAGGTGCTAGCTGCACATTCGAGCAAACTTGATAGACCTCTAGGCCTTTATCTGCTGGCAAATTTCGTATGTTCGTATTATACGAGGAAAACTGTTGCAGTAGCATGTCTGCTGCCTATACTGGATTATGGAGGGTTGATTTGGAGAGGGGTGTCTGAAAAGGTAAAACAGCAAATATACAGCCTATATAATTCTATATGTAGATTTGCTTTGAGGGCCAGACTTAGGGAACATCATTGTAGTTTATAGAGTAGGTTGGGTTGGTTATCCCTGGAGCAAAGAGATACTGTACCTTACAGGAATTATGATTTGTGCATAAATCACTTTATAGTGCTATATACAATCCTTTAAAAAAATGTTTAGTTGAAGAATTAATCTTAGACAGCTTAGATCTAGTTCCTCTGTTTTGTTGAAAATTCCTTTTTTTAGAACCTCAAAAAAAAACAAAAATCTTTTAAATATTGTGCCACTGAAAGTTGAAACAAATTGCCTGATGACTTAAGAAATGTTGAAGGGTTAAACTCTTTTAAAGTATTTAAAAAAAAAACACTTGTACTCAGTGGTGGGTTGTAAGTGTACTTAAGGGTATATTTACAAGTACCACATGTGTGTGTATATATATATATATATATATATATATATATATATGTATATATAGAGAGAGAGAGAGAGAATAACATATGGGGTGGTGTGTGTAACGAGATTTTACACACACCAGAGTTGTGGGATGCTACATAAACCCCGAGGGCGAAGCCTGAGAGGTTTATAGACTGCATCCCACAACGAGGGTGTGTGTAAAATCGAGTTTTACACACACTACCCCTTATTTTATTTTTTATAATTGCTGGCATGCACTTTTTTGCCTCAGCAATCATAGAAAATAAAATGATCTGCTTTCAGGCAACCATGGACCAGTCAAAAGTCTTAGTGTTCTGTGGTCAGACAAGTTCTAGTACTCCGGTTATGTGAAGTAATAAGAAGTGGAGAAAGTAACGGTAGCTGTGTGCATATTTTTTTCTGTTTGTTGCCAGTATTCTTACTTACTGGTAAACAGCAGTTGCGGAGCTAAGGTGTTCTTCGGTATGATGAGGAGATACCCGCCAGCTCTCATGTATAGAGAAGGAAACCAGACGGTGTGTTCCTTTTCTGCTGTTTTTTGTTTATGAGAATGTCTATTTTTGTTTTCAAATACAAAGAGAAAAAAAAACCGCAGACAGCGAGTGGCGTTGCTTCTCGGAAGAATGAACGTCGCCTATTAAAGGAACACTGTGACTGGCGCACGCTTGATCAGAGGGAACTCGGCTGGTTATAACGGCAAATTATAACCTGGTTTCCCTATGGGAAAAAGTGCCTGCCAGTAATTAATTATATATATATATATATATATACACACACACACACACACAACATAATCTGTTCTAGGATTAAAGCAAAGTAATGGTATAGTTTGTATACTATGTTGTTAGGTGTTGTTTTAATGTGCCTTTCTGTTTGTAATGTAATTTTGTTTGTGTATCCAGGACAAGCTTGTAAAAGGGCCACGTGGCGCAAAGCTTTTTTGCCCAGTTAACAAAGTTTTAAATAAAAATAAATAAAAATTACATTTTTCAAAGTTTCATGATTTTTGCTAACCTTTCCCATTAACTATAATGGGAAATTTGTTTCTTGAATAACTTTTGTACGGTTTAATATTTTTATACCAAATCTTCGAAAGGCACATCGGTGACTAAGACTGCATCTTCCCTGAACATTTCGGACTGAATGGACAAACCATGTGGGCTGTGGGTGTGAGCAAAGAAATGCACAAAAAGTCAATTTTTTTGCATTTTTTTGCATTCTGCAGCTCTGTAACCGTACATCCGCCCATAATGCAACTTGCCAGATCATAAGATCTGTGGTACCAGACTGCACTTGCAAAATTTCAGGCAAATCCGTCCTATCATGGCCAAGTTATTAAGGTGCAAAGTTTGAGGTTTAACATTAAAGTGCTTACTCAATCCTAACTATAGTGGCACTACCATGCCACTATAATATATAATATCATACAGAATTATACAGCAGGGCCAGGCCCAAAACTCAACTAAAATAAGTGGGTCTTCAAACGAGATTTGAATAAGGTCAGGGAGTTGAATCTCACTTCCTGGGAAACGGTGTTCCAAAGGACTGGTACAGACACACCAAAGGCCTTATCACCAGAGGATTTTTCAAATGGGATCTGAAGATTAGCAGCAGATTCACCTCCACTGACTGGAGGGAGCATCCAGGAGCATAAGGGGTCAGGAGATCTTTCAGGTAGCCCACACCCAGACTGTGCAGGACCGTGTAGGTTAAGGAGCACACATTGAATGTTGATGCGCCACCACACCGGCAACTGGTACAGAACACAGAGAACCAGTGTGATATGCTCAAATTGAGAGGTCCTCACAACCAGCCAGGTTGCTGCATTCTGGACCAGCTGCAAGAAACTCAGAAACCTTGTGGACAGGAAAGGAAAGGCAAAATTGTTTAACCAGGAAAGGCACACTAAGCCAAAACCTGTTTCCAGGTGTGACCTGGGAGCACAAAGAAGTTATGTGACTTGCTCAGGGTTACACAGTATACAAGTGGGGGATATGGGATTCAAACCCAGGTCTCCAGCTCAGTGCCCTAAACCACTACGCTATACTGCCTCCAAGGTATAACCCAAGGTATAGTGCATTACAGTAATCCAGTTTAGATGCAATTAGATGCAATCAGAGGATGCACCAAAGTTGTCAGGTCAGCCGGTTCCAGAAAGGGTTTGACCAAGAGATGTTCTGGAAAAGATAAAAGCCATTGTGAACCATAGCCAATGTCTGGGGCCAGATATATGAAACTTAACCTGGCCACTAAGGAGTGTTTTTCCATGTTAATCAGGTTTTGCACCTAATTTTTGGATCATGTCTAAATATAGACACCCCCCCCGCAAGTTCGGGCAAAACCTGTTAGCACCTGAGTACTGTGTTACCAGTGTCAGCGTGGCTCAATTGGTAGCACATCTGCCTTTGGGCCAGAATGTTGTGGGTTCTCATCCCACACTGGGATAGGACTCATACCTAAAAATGCTGGCACCTGAGTGTAATATTAGGAGCGTGCTGCACTGTTGAGGTTTGCCGTCCTTCGGAAGAGATGTTAAACTGAGGTCCCTTCTATCTATCCTGGTGCTGTCCTTGTGGGTGTCCAGTTGGAAGTAAAAGAACCGAAGGCAGTCTTCGCAAAAGAGTAGGGGACTTGCCCACTGTCCTGGCCAATATTCCCCTTCCCATAAAACCAGTTCATGAAATTGTTCAAGCTGTGTGTGGGTATTGATGTGCGGTATGGCCACCACTCACATTCAGTCACTTCACTACCAGTCTAGCATTGCTTGTAAAGTGCTTTGGGATACATTGTACCTGAAAAGTACTATATAAATGCTGATTTGTCTTCTTCTTCTTCTACCACTGCACCTATGCAAATGAGGGAGTAGTCTCCTGCAAGCAGGTGAAGCGGCATATTTAGAGGTTTGCACAGGTGGTTATTGCCACCCAATCAGGTATAAGTTAGTGTCAATGCAAACCCTGACTTAATGGAGCACAAGGCCCTGGTGGTGAGCAAAGGAACTGCAGCTGCCATCTGCCCTGGCCCATTGAAACAATGACGTCCCTTGTGTTCAGTGGCACCCGTGCCCTGAAATCCCCATCCCAGTAAAAGACCAAGCAGTCGCTGGTGTCTAGTGGCACCCCCACCCTTCGATTGCCATCCTCGTAATTCAGTAATCATACCTAGGTGTCTAGTGGCACTCTCTGACCTCTGATCCCATACCTGGAATAGTTTAATCATACCCTGGTGTCTAGTGGCACCTCCTGCCCTCCCATCCCAGTGAAATATCAAACAGTCCCTGGTGTCTAGTGGCACTCCCCACAGATCTGTATCCCCAGAATAGATTAATCATTTCCTGCTATCTAGTGGCTCCCCTGATACCCATCCCAGTAAAAGATCAAGCAGTTCTTGGTGTTTAGTGGCATACCCCATCCTCTGATCACCCATTACCACATCTGGCAAGCTGTCCCTGGCATCTAGTGCCTCCACCCAAACTGCCAGCACTGAGCAAACCACCTTGCACACCCCCTTACCACTGTCACCAGTGCAGCAGGTGCTATACGTGTGCTTCCTTTACAATACACAGGATGTGTGCTCCCTGTCAGTCCATATGGTGGCCAGCTGAGGTGGTGAGAGGAGGGCTGTGCCAGTCACTGTATTGGATCCTCAGCACTGGCAATAGTGGTAAGGGGGTGGCAGGGTGGTTTGCTCAGTGCCAGTAGTGTAGGAGATCCACTAGATGCCAGGGACAGCTTGCCAGACACACTGCTGGGCAATCGGTGGGTAGGGGGTGCCACTAGAGACTAGAGACTGCTTGACCTTTTACTGAAATGGGGATTGGAGAGCGGGCAGTGCCACTAGACACCAGGAACTGCTTGGACATTTAATGGGATGGGGATTAGAAGGTGGGGGGGTTACTAGACACAAGTGACTGCTTGTACTTTTAATGGAACAGGGATTGGAGGACAGGGATGCCACTAGATGCTAGGGTATAATTGATATAGTATGGGGATAGGGATCAGAGGGTGTAGAGTGCCACTAGACACCAAAGAATAATGATACTTTTATAGGGACGGGGATCAGAGGGTGGGGGGGTGTCACTAGACACCAGGGAAAAGCTACACATTTATGGGGATGGGTGATTAGGGTGGGGAGCCGGTGATAGGAGGGGTGCAGACTTGCCACTGCTTTTCATGCAGGTGAGCAAATACTGGGCATGCATATGGCCACTTTGTGCCTTGCATGCCCAATGGGCTCATTTGCATTTTGCCAGCTAAATATTGCACTGGGGGCTCCCGGCGCTAACAGTTCTGGTGGTGCAGCAGTTCCGTGCACTTTGCTATGGACTGCATGCAGCCCAGATCCATGTCAGGGATGCTAATTGACTTTGGGCTGCCCTGACATGGTTCTGTATTCAGTCAGATAGTGCCAATGTGCTATCTGATTGAATATACAGTGGAATCTGCTTAAATACACACCCATTTTGCAGCAACAAAATGTGCATTTAAGTGGAATGTGCATTTATCAGCACTTGTATGTTTACAATGCAACATAAAGAAAATAACTGAGACCTGACACTGTAATGGCATTCCACATTTATTTATCTTAGCAGTATATTAAAACTGTTAGTGTGCTGCTGTGCAGCATTGGCAAATAAATTAATGAAGCAAAATGCTACAAAAAATACCTAAGCTAATCATCTGCCTTCATTATCTGCCTTGCTTGTGGACCAAAAATAGGAAATGATCTTAGTCTGCTTGCAATTTTTCAGTGCCAGCTGAGTGATAAAGGGTGTTAAATATTGCTTCACAACTGCTTAGAATCACCTGTGCACTTAAAAGGTGCTAACTACCTAGGGAGAGCTGTGTTGGTGAATTGTGAAATTGTGCATTTAGCCGAAATGTGCACTTATCCAGTGTGCACTTAACAGATTTTTTTTGTACTATGTGAATAGTAAAAAAATTGGGAAACTGGAAAAGTGTGTACTTATCAGGAATATGCACTTATCCAATGTGCACTTAAGTGGAATCCACTGTGCATCCTTGGAGTTGTGGGCAACAGCAAGCAGAGTGTAAACCTTTGCACTCTGTTTTTGTCTATTACTCAGTATCTGACCCCTGATACTCTAAAGTCATCTTGGTGACCACAATGACCCCCAGATTTCTCTCCCCATCTATGGATCTGAGCATTACATCATCCAAAAAAGAAAGGGCAGCACTCCCTTCCTCATTGCCAAACTAGACCGGCCTGATTCTGCTAGTAACACCTTCCTCTTCAGTGGATTCTGTCTTAGTCAACTGACTGCTATCCAATCCTGGATTTCCCAAAGGCACTCTGTCAATCCTAGGACAACTGTATTATCATTTTCAGGCACTCAAGATACATGTTTATTATTTATTTATTTATTTAATTCTTGGATTAACACCTTTGAGCTGATAACTCTTGCCATAGTTTCCACATCAGGGGATACAATACAAACACAACAAGCAGCTAGGATGTTGAAAATGAGTATACAATGCTTAATACATTTCTTGTGCCTATGGAGCAGCCTTAAATGCATATTGACAGCTTTGGCAATATTGTCAATAAAGAGAGCATGCAACAAGGTGCTGTTCATTGTTATCCCTAGATATTTATATTTTTTATGTCTTATTTCTGCTCCGCAGCTCAGCCTGCCTTACCTCCAGCCGCCGTCCTCCCTCCAATCAGCCCACAGGCTCACTCACATCTGACTGACATGCTATGTGCCTGCGGAGGAGATACCACTCCCTCTCACTGGGCCAGGATCCACTACCAGAGTGTGATTCCACAACTGGCCTCCTGGATATAGAGGCATGGCCATCTAGCTGACCGGCCAACTGCCATTTTCCTCTGGTTTTTACACCCCTTGAAGTGTGGATGTGCAATGACGTCCAGGCACAGCATACCAACGTCTGTGCACTTCACCCCCAATTGTACCACCCCTGCAGTGCCCCTGATTTCCATCGAGGGTCGCTGTGAAGCGATGGAAGCCCCTAACCCTCCCCAGGGATAGGAGAGCAGTCCATTGGAAGCTCAATCCTTTCCCTTCCCAGCCAACCCCCGACGGTTCGGGCATGTTCCTGAACCCAGATGGTCAGCATGGTGTGAGGTGCGGCATCCCAGTGCTTCAACCACCAGCACCACCAGGCCAGCTATTCCCAGATATTTAAAGTCCTGGACAAGTTCCAGGTTAGTGCCACATCATTGGTGATAGAACATGGGTAGGCTCTGTGTTTGCTTTGGGGGTTGGTAAACAACATAATTTTAGTCTTTTTGTAGTTCATAATAAGTTTGTGTTTACTGAACCAACATTCTACATCAGTAAAGTTTAGTTGAAGCTGGATCTCAAGGGCCCATGGATCAGGATAGTTAATGAAGAGAAAAGCATCATCTACATATAAGAGAATACATCCTTGGCAGGCATTGGGGAGATTATTCAACAAAATGTTAAACAGGAGAGGTCCCAAAATGGATCCTTGAGGGACACCAGAATAGACCAGTTTACTGTTGGAGAATATGTTTCCCATCTTCACATGTTGTGAATGGTTTTGCAGGTATGATTCAAACCAAGTTATCGTATCATGTGAGAGACCAGTGGAGGTGAACCTGTCAGTCAGTAGGGCGTGATTAATTGTGTTGAATGATTTGGTCCAGTCAATGAATGTTGCACCAATCAGGTGACATTGGTCAAAGGCATTATAATACGACATCCAAAATATGACATCCAGTGTCCTGAGCAACATGGTTTCCGGAAGAGGCACAGTACCACCACTGCACTATTAGAATTCACAAGCTTCATCCATACCGCACGTGATCAAGGAAACTGTGTAGGGGCAGTATTCATCGACCTTATGAAAGCCTTTGATACTGTGAACCACCCACTCCTACTCAAGTAATTATCAAACATTGGGCTCTCCAATGAAGCACTGCTCTGGTTTTCAAGCTATCTTGGGGAGAGGGTCCAGCGGGTTAGGATTGCCGGTGTTACCTCGGAAGAAAAGCCAGTCCTTTCAGGGGTCCCACAGGGGTCCATCCTGGGGTCACTACTCTTCAGCCTCTTCCTCAATGACCTTCCCAGTGTCTGTCACCAGAAATTACTGCTCTACGCCGATGATGCAGTCATGTTCCCCAACCACCAAAATGCAGAGCTCCTCGAGAGACAATTACAGCTTGAATTCATGCGCATCGAAGAATGGTTCAAGTCACACAAACTGGTCATGAACTACAGCAAAACAAAGGTTATGACCTTCTACAATGCCAGGAGCAGTACAAATCCTGTGACCTCACCATCCTAAACCAAACAGAGACCTTACTTGAACACGTTCCCGATTTTAAATACCTAGGTGTCACATTGGACAGCTCACTGTCCTACCATCGGTACATAGATTCTGTCGCCAAAGCCACCAACATCCGTATAGGCCTGCTCTACAGGCACAAACACTGCATAACTCTTGACACTCTCCATTTGGCTATCAACAGCTCTGTCACCTCCATCATCGATTACGGGCTAGCAATTTATGGCTCTGCCTCCGCCTCTGCCCTCCGCAGAATTACAGTTGCACTCAACAAAGCATGCAGGCTGCTAACTGGGGCTGATCGACTTACACACACTTGTGACCTGTACACTCGGGCAGGATGGCTACCTCTCATCAGCCGGATACAGTATCAAACCTGCCTCTTAGCTAAAAAAGTCCTCCTCGTGGGTCATGCCCCCTGGCATTGAAAAGCTACTTATTGACCACCACAGCACCCAGAGAACTAGAAGTTCACAACAACTAACCTTCCTTGTCCCCAGATGCCGAACTACCATGGGCCAGAGGACCTTTGCCCACAGAGCACCACAGTGGTACAATACTCTCAACAAAGAAACTCTTACTGCTGCTGCTCTTGGCCCTTTTAAGAGACAACTCCGACTTCATCTAATTTCAACTAGTCATTGTGACTGCCTCGCCTAGTTAGGAGCCCACCATTCATTGCCCTCCACTTCAGTCTTCAAAGCTATCCCTCCCCGCCTTGCCTCCTTCTACCTGCCTACCCCCTTGCCCCCCTCTCCCTTTCCTCCCCCGGGGCATTTCCTGACTTCTATCCCTCCTCTCCCTCCCCCTTAGAGCTCTTACCTTCACCATCTACCCTCCAACAATGGCCTTCCTGCCTGCTTACCCCCTTTCCTCTCACCTGCAGTGCTTATTTCCAAGATTACCCTTGGCTGGTTATGTCATGCTACCTAACATTTGGCACATTTTGAATTACTGGAATTTCCTAAGCCTCAGTCTCTTACTTCTTGTTATTGTGTAACTATGTATTATTATGTTGACCTTTGTATGTATGTATACCCCCCATTCCTTCGATGTGGAACCTTTGTAAATAAGCAGTTCTTGCTCAAAGGTATTTGTAATCCTAGATTTCAATAAAATAAAAATAAAAATAAAATTATGGATAAAGCCCATGATCTCAAGTAAGGCATTAGTGGTGCTATGTCCAGTCCTAAACCCGTGATGCTGCAGGCATTGGAACTGATATTTATCTAGGTATTCGACCAACTGGTCCGCTACTATACACTCCAGGGCCTTCGAGAGCGGGGGAAGGATGTAGATGGGTCTGTAGTTAACCTGAAGGAAACAATCTCCACCCTTGTGGACAGACGTCACGATGGCAGATTTCTACTTTTGACAGAATTGTGAGTACCTGAGCAATAGATTAATTATATGGGTTAGAAGTGCCAGGATTTCCTCCAGGGTAAGAGTGACTAATTTAAGGTCAAGGGTATCTCCACTGAACCTAGACTTCCCTAGAACCCTGAAATCAGGGGAAGGACACTGATGAGATTAGTAAATGCATTATTGAAAGTGTTTGCAATGGATCTTGGGCCAAAGAAGGAGCACCATCTATACTGAGCATAGAGGACGCTGATTTGGGGTCCTTCCCAGTGACTTCTTTGAGATTACTCCAAATTTTTGGACCCTTGTTCCATGTATGGGAGAGGACTTCTTTGTAGTATTGGCTTTTGGCTTTGTTGATTGCCCTGATAGTCATTTCTTGCTTTTTTATAATTCTGGATGTCAGTTTGAGAACTTGCAGATTGAGCCTTATGCCAGAGAGGGTCCCTCAAGTTTGGTAGTTCAATAAGGACAGAGGAATCCAGGGGTTACAATGGCCTTTGATTTTTTGTTTCTTAAGAGGGTCATACTTTTCACACATAGCATTGAATTGAAAGATGAATTGTTCAAGCACAGCATCGACATCACAGCAGAGAGGACTTGTGCCCAGTCCTGGTGAGGAAAGTCCAATTTCATTAGCTCAAGGTGACCACGGATGAGGACCCTGGTGGTGATTGTTCTAGCTGGGGGCTTGGTGAACTTCCTAGTCCAGCAGAACAAGACAGGGAAGTGTTCGCTAAGGGCATCAGGTAGAACAGTAATACCTGATATTTGCTCAGGGTGGTTTGAGAGAACCCAGTCCAATAAAGCACTTGTGCCAGTCCTGTAGTTAGTTCTAGTAGGTGACTCAACAAGCATGGAGAATTGAGCTGCAGAGACAGCATCCTTGTCGGGGTTTGTATCTGTGGAGCCAGTTGATATTGAAATCGCCCAGAAGGATGATTTCTAAGTTTAACATTAGGCTGCTTAAGCAGTCTAAGAGAGAGAGAGAGAGAGAGAGAGAGAGAGAGAGAGAGTCAAAACCAGCGGGCAGGATATACTGTATGCAGTCAATATGGTAATTGCTCTGTTATGTGCACCTAGGAGCAATTGTTTGCATATTGTCCCCAGAGCTAGGCAGAGGCAAGACAAGATCCTGGAGGTTGTTCCTCAGAGAGATCGCACAGCCACCACCTCTCTTGGTGAGTCTATCCTGCCTAAAGACCGTGTAACCTGGGATCAGGATGGAGGTGTCCAGAATTTGGGGTGTGAGACAGGTCTCAACTACAGATATGACATCAGGGTTGTGCTGCAGGACCCATGTATGCAGGTTGTCTATTTTAGGGAGGAGACTGCAGATGTTAATTGTTGCAATGGTGAGCAGCACAGTTTTCTTCAGGGTGGTGTCTTGTTTGTAGTGGGGGTCAGGGTTGGGGTGGATGTTATCAGATAGCAGCAATAACAGTAGTGCTTATCTTTGCAGGTATTCATTTAATTGCTTGCTATCGATTTTGCTTGATCTCCTTAGGGAGTGTAGCATCTTGCTAATGTCCTAACAGAAGATATGCACAGGGAGGGTCGATAGATGGGACTGCAGGGTGGGGCATCGAGTCAATAACCATAAGTAACAGTGAGGTGACAGATGCCTATGCATATGGAGAGTAGCAAGGTCAGAGACTAGGACTGAAGCAAAGGTGCCAAATGCACAAAGACAGTCTCTATCCAAGGATGTGGGGGCCCATATCGGCTTTGTAACATTTGTTAGTTCTTTCAGGGTTAGAATTGCAAGCTGCATGATACATATGGTTGATAGAATTGATAACTGAGCCATTGTTATTGAAACCTGCTGGAGAAGAACCCATGAGTGACCACGTGAGGGTGGAAATAGCACTTAGCTTGGCAACTGGGAGGGATTTTGAAGGAAGCAACATGGCAGGAGGAATGCCTTAGTCTGCAAGGAGTGAGGGTAATAGATTGGGGTTTAGTCCTGAGAGAGGGCAGACAGCCCAGGGAACTAATATTCCAGGAATGTGGTAGCCCTTTAAGGGGGGGGGGGCTTGGTAGAGTCAATCAGGAATCTGGGTGGGGGGGGAGAACTTGTGGGAAGAAGGGTATTTAATAGAGGCTGGGGTTGGGGTGGATCCATGGGACAAAATATAGAGATTAAAAGCGCAGAGCGGGTAACAGTGCAAGAACTGGCAAACCTAAGAAGTGGGGAAAAAGCAATCCAGATTTGAAACAGCAAAGATTGGCAGTTGCCATTAGAGGCCCATCTTCAGGTTAGAGGAGCCAATCAGAAGTGCATCTATCAAGCTGTGAGTCTCCAAGAGTCAGCTACCTTACAAGCTGGTGTTGGGCAGGTGAGTTGAGGAGGGAGCCTGGCAGGCGGATACAAGCCAGAGTCACATGCCAGAGTGGGGCTAAATCTGAGAAAGAGAGAGAGAGGGAGGAGAGAGAGAGAGAGAGAGAGGTAGAGGTCAGGGATAAGGGCCAGATAGAGTGCTTGGGCTAAATTGGTGGGTGGGCCTAGGGAAGAGACAAAAGCAGCAGAGGGCAAGAGGACCAGAGTGGGCATGAGTGTGAAAGAAAGAGAAATTCAGGGGGGAGGTGGGGGTGTCTGGTCTTGGTGCCGAGATGTTGCCTGAGACAAAGAGGGTGAAAATATAAAGGCTTAGGGCTAGATAGAGAAAGGGAGAGGTAGATTATAGTGGAGCTCCAGGGATTCCGGAGATACAGTACACAGACAAGGGGAGGGAATGAGAAGCAGAGCAATTAGTCAGGAGAAGGCTTTAAAACATTTTAGGCACTAAGCTAAGCAACAACAGTTAGTATTAAAATTCAGTCAGGCTTAGCAACAATGAAAACATTAAAATTCAGCCAGGCTTTAAATAGTTTTAGACTCTAGTTAGGCAGTACATTTAAGACAAATGAATTTTGGCTAGGCTTTGAACAATTTCAGGCTCTAAGCTAGTCAGCAGCACTTAAAACATACATTTTAAGTCTATCTTTTAGTGCAGCTTTAGGCTCTAACCTAGACAGTACCACTTAAAAAAATAGACTAAAAGCGCAGAGAGGGTAAACATGTAAGAACAGGCAAACCTAGGAAGCGGGGAAAAAGCAATTCAGATTTGAAACAGCAAAGATAGGTGGTGGCCAATAGGGGCCTGTCTTAAGGTTAGAGGAACCAATTGGAAGTGCGGCTTTCAAGCTGCAGTCTCCAAGAGTCAGCGTATCTTACAAGCTGTTGTTGGGCAGGTGGGTTAAGGAGGGAGCCAAGCGGGTGGATCCAAGTTGGAGCCACAAGCCCGAGCGGGGCTAAATCTTACAAGCTGGTACTGGGCAGGCGAGTTGAGGAAGGAGCCCAGCTGGTGGATCAAAGCCGAAGCCACAAGCCCGGGAAGGGCTAAATCTTATAAGCTGGTGCTGGGCAGGTGGGTCGAGGAGGGAGCCCAGCAGGGAAATCCAAGCTGGGGCCACAAGCTAAATATCATCAGCATTGCAATGAAAACCCAAACCACAGTGTTTAATGATCTCCCCTGATGGCAACATTTACATGGCAAAGAACACAGCAGTTAGAATCGACCCCCAAAGCACAGCACAACAGAGCAAAGCACTGCAAAGTGTCACCTGCTGCACCCTGCTGAATAAGTAAGCAACAAGACATGACAGGGTGTGCATGAAATATATTTTACCGCACAGCCAGGGGTGTCATAAGGCACGAGGCCTCGGCCGAGTGCCTTTAACCCCAGACGTGTGGTAAAATATGTTCCATGCACACACCTGGAGTGTCTTATTGCACTTATAAAATGGGATCCTAGCTTTATTTTACTTTTTACCAATAGAAAAAAACACACTTGTATGTATAAAACATGTAGAAATGTTCCTAATCGATGATAAAATACTCCTTAAACAGAGATTGTTTTAATATTCATGAGCTTATTTGCATATCCATCTACAGTTAACAGTGCACCCTCCACTCTAGGTCCATTAAGTTTCAATGCTGCAGTTTCAATAGACCTATCAACTTTATTATACTTGGTAAATTAATTTAATTAAACTCACAGCTTCTGCTGTCGAGATAATAGTAGTTAAATGACTATTGCCGGGCTATTTGCACCCACCCGTATGTCTCACGACTACATGAAATTACCCAAAAAGTGATCGTTACAGAGCTACAGCTCACTCGCTCCTTCCCTCTCTGAATAATATTGTGAAGCACACCTCTCTACCTAGTTTGAACCCAGACATCGCCCGCCCACTTCGCGGTAGCTGCCTGCAGACTCTGAAAGTCTGCTCTCTGCTAGTGTCCTCCATCCCGGCTCTCTGTGAGAGTGACTGCGCATGTGTGCGTGCTGCTGAACTCGCCAGTTTCTTGTGTTTCTGTTGCAAAGCTGGGACCGAGTAGGTATGATTACAGGATAACAGGTAATAAACATAAGGTAAAACAGAACTGTGCAACAGGGTCCTGTTATGAAGTGAAATATCAAGAAAGTACAAGATGCCTCCCCCCCTCCTTTCAATTTTCACTCCATCCTGTCTGCTTTTATATTTGTATCTATCCTATTTTTCTTGTTAGGGTGGCTAACCTGGCAATCTTTAAACCTTTCTTTACTGTCCCTGAATATCTTTAAAACAATCTGGCATCCAAATCTTGATAAGCTGAAAAGCAGTTGTTTAATTATGGAGTAGGACTTTAATAAAAAGTATTTGTCTTAAGTATCTAACAAGCAAAAGTATTGTTGAAAGTAAGGGAAACAATATTGTTTAGAGCTTCCCTGCTCTCTTTTTAAAGGGCTGTTTATAGTTTAGTTTTTTTGTGTACCCTCACAGGAATAAATGTACACAGGATATTCCATATTAGTGCTGCATTAAAAGAAAAAAATGTAGAAATAGAACATAGTTCTCTGCTTGGAGACTTTGGCTAAAGCCCTGTGTCCTAGATAAATGACAAAATGGAGCTATGGTCTCTTGAAATGAAGACCTCTTATAAATAGAAGGCTGGGTGGTAAAACAAGCAGTCAGCTGAAATTCTAGCTGTGAGGAATTTTATAAAAACAAGCATTATGCAGCACATATAAAGAAAATATGTTACAGGAGACTACTGTGTAAAAATATTTACTAGAATTGTTGTCTAAAATAAAAGCATGTTTACTTTCTGACAATTATATTTAAAAGTAAATAGAATCCTGAAACCTTGCAAGGAAGACAGATAGGGAGCGCGCCCCTCCTCTGTTTTTCCTTGCCAAGGCTGCAGATTTTATTTCAATCTTTAACAAGTGTTTCTTTTCTTTCTGTATTAAAAAAAGTGCATGTGTACCTGAATGCCTTGCTTTTCCTGCTGAGGCCCTGCTATATACCTACTGAATGTATTTATACTGTCTGTACTGCTCTTTTTATCCTCTGTTGTCTGATAGTAGTTACAGTATACTGTAATCATGGCTACTGAATGTATTCACACTGTATTCTTCTTTTTATCTTTACAGGTTTGGGATGTGGTATTACAGTGTTACTCTGCTTAAACTCCCTAAGATTTATCAGTTTAAGAGATGTTTGCGGTCTGCCCTTGTAGTCCATTGCAATTGTTACTGTTAAACTGTTTCATTCAGTTTCTCTCTGTACACACCCTGTCACTTCTTATACTATGATCTGTATGGATTTTTCCAAAGCTGTAATTTTTCTGTCTCAAGTGCTTTGAGCCTGACTCGACTGCATTTTGTCTGGAACTGCTTATTGTACCTGTAATGCTTTTTGTGACTAAGTGTTTGACGTGGAACCTTTGGAAATGAGCATTTGTGCTCAAAAGTATTCTCCAAATTTGTTAATAAATAAATAGTTATCCTGTAATCATAGCTACTGAATGCATTTATAGTGTCTGTACTGTTCTTATTTTTATATGTTTGGTATTAGTTATCCCATAATCATGGTTACTGAATGTACTTATACTGCTTATAGTGTTCTTTTTATCATTAAATATTTGGTATTAGTCATCCTGTGATCATGGCAGCCAACCAGAAATAGCAAAAAAAAAAAAAAGCCACCAGAGAATGTTTGCTGAAAAATATCATAATTAAGTTTCCCTTAATTGTGCTTTCTACCACACTATGGTACATTAACTGCAGCATAAATTAATGAGTGTCTCCCATTTCCTCAAAGCTCAAGTGATTACTTCATTTTTCTACAAGTGCTTACAAAAAATGGCCATATTTGGTAAACAGCGGAGAGCACAGAAGATGTTCTATGAAAGCAGCACATTCGCTGTACAAATTGGCTTCAAAAGGTTTTTATTTTTAGGTGTAATAACTTTCAGCTTTGAGGTCTGTGTCCGGTGACTTCTTACATAATTTGAAACTATACTAAAATGGAACCAATCATTAAATCCTAGTGAGGAGAGGAAGGGCCCATCAGTGTCCCCAGTAACAGGGGGAGCTGGGTAAATATCCTAGTGAGGAGGGGTAGGACCTTGCATTGCTGTCTTCTAAAGCACTCTAACAAGCCTCCTCCTAAAAACTTGTACCTGCCCCCAGTCTACTTCTCCTTGTTCCCCTAGCTACCCTTCTATCTCTCTGCCCACATCTCACTAACATCCCCCCCAGCAAAGCTTTTGCTTATTATGCTGACTCCAGTCCCTGTAAATTTTCATGTTACCTCCACAGCTTGCCTGTACATATCTCCTGTCTGCAACATCACCAGCATGTATTTTTTGTACCCTACCCATTTAGTTCTTTGTGTATTTTATATTTTGTTTATTGTAATATAGCTCTGTTTTTAATTTTTGCTTGTTTATAATTTTGCTGTACATATTATTCTGTTATTATCCTTTAATTTATATCGCTCCACTTACTCCTTTGTACACCTTATTAGCCTGTTGTTTACACTGGCTGCTTGTGAAAATGGGCATGTTTTGCTCACATGCCTTTCCAGTATAAAATAAAATGAAATGAAATCGACCTACTACCGAACTTACTAAGGACTCTTTCTAGGTTCAGGTCCATCTCCTCCTCACTAGGATTTATCCAGTTCCCCCTGTTACTGGGGTCACTTACCGGGCCCTTACTCTCCTAAGTAGGATTTACCCCGTTCCAACTGTTACTGAGCTGTTACTAAGGACTCATACCAGGCCCTTCTTCTCCTCACTAGGATTTACCCTGCTCCACTTGTTACTGGGGACAGACACTAACTGTGCCTTTCCTCTCCTCACTCAGATTTACCCAGCTCGCACCATTACTAGGGACCCTAAATGAGCTCTTCCCCATCAAACTATAATCTACCCAGTCCCTTCTGTTACTGGGGACACTGATGGGCCCTTTACCTCTTCTCAAGGATTTACCCATCTCCCTGTTTCTAGTGACATAGACAGGGCTCTTTGCCTTCACATTATAAGTTACTGTACTCCCCTTTTTACTGGGGACACTGACTAGGTTATTCCCTTCCTCAACAGGATTTAACCATTTTCTCCTGATATTGGGGCACTGACTGGCACTTCTCCTCCTCACTAGGATTTATCCAGGCCCCCCTGTTACTGGGGACACTGATCGGGCCCTTCCTCTCCTCACTATGATTTACCCAGTTCCTTCTGTTACTGAACTGTTAATGGGACACACACCAGGCCCTTCCTCTCCTCACTAGGATTAATCCTGCTCCACCTGCTACTGGGGACCGGCACTAACTGTGCCCTTCCTCCCCTCACTCAGATTTACCCAGCTCCCCCTGTTGCTGTGGCTACTGACGGGCCCGTCCTCACCTCACTAGCATTTATCCAGCTCCCTCTGTTACTGGGGGCACTGACTGGGCCCTTCCTCTTCTCACTCAGATTTACCCAGTTCCCCCAGTTACTGGGGACACTGATGTGCCCTTCCTCTCCTCACTAGGATTTATGCAGCTCGCCCTGCTACTGGGGACACTGATTGGGCCAGTCCTCTTCTCACTAGCAGTTACCCAGTTTCCTCTGTTACTGGGGACACTGGCTGGGCCCTTCCACTCATCACTAGGATTTACCCAGCTTCCTGTTACTGGGTATCCTGAAGGGGGCCCATCCCCCCTCACTAGGATTTATCATGTTCCCCATCTAATGGTGACAATGTCTAGGCCCTTCCCCTTCTGATTAGGTTTTATTTAGTTTCCCCTGTTACTGGCAACACTGACCAGGCCCATCCCCTCCTCACTAGGATTTACTCAGTTCTCCTGTTAATGAGGACACTGGCCAGAACCTCCCTCTCCTCACTAGCAGTTACCTCACTTCCCATTACTAGGAAAATGGACTGGGGTCTTCCCTATTTCACTATGATTTACCTAGTTCTTCTTGTTACTGGTGACAGTGACTGGTCCTTGCCCTCCTCACTAGAATTTATCAAGTTACCCCTCTTACTGGCAACAATAACCAGGCCATTCCCCAGCTCATCAGGATTTACCCAGTCCCCCCCGTGAATGGGGACCCTTCCTGTTCTCACTAGAATTTACACTGTTCCTCCTGTTACTGGGGACACTGATGAGGCCCTTACCCACCACACTATGATTTACCCAGTTCCTCCTGTTACTGTGGCCCAGGTTGGACCCTTTCTGTTCTCACTAGGATTTACGCAGTTCTTCCTGTTAATGGGGACACTGGCCAAACCCTTCCTCTTCTCACTAGAACTTACCCCCACACATTACAAGAGACACTCAGCAGGCCCTTCACTTCCTCACTAGCAGTTATCACACTTCACATTATTAGGGACACTGACCGGGTACTTCCCTATCTCACTATGATTTACACTGTTCCTTCTCTAACTGGCAACACTGACCAGTCCCTTCCCCTCCTCACTAGGATTAACCCAGGTCCCCCTCTTACTCAGGACACTGACAAGGCCCTTACCCACCACACTATGCAGATCACTAGTGAGACCTCATCTGGAATACTGTGTCCAGTTCTGGAGGCCGCATCTTCGGAAGGACATAGACAAAATAGAGGCAGCCAGAGAAGGGCAACAAAAATGGTGCAAGGACTTCATCAAAAGTCATATGAGGAAAGACTAGAAGATCTCAATATGTATTCCCTGGAGGAGAAGGGGGGGGATGTGATAGAGACATTCAAGTACCTCAGGGGTATAAACAAGGTACAGAAGAGTAGAATCTTTCAGAAAAGGTGTACAAGAACAAGGGGGCATGATATGAAGCTGAGGGTGGGAGGCTCAGGGGCAATGTAAGGAAGTACTTTTTCACAGAAAGAGTTGTGGATGCTTGGAACAGCCTCCCTGCAGAGGTGGTGGAGGCAAAAACGATAGGGGAATTCAAGAATGCATGGGACAGACATAAGAGTACTCTCACAGTAGGGAAGAGAGAGTAAGCTGCAGATCAACTAGGGTCTGTGGTATTGCATTAGGTAAGGAAAAGGGGCAGACTAAGTGGGCCACACGGTCCCTATCTGCCGTCACCTTCTATGTTTCTATGTTTCTGTGCTTTACCCAGTTCCTCCTGTTACTGTGGACCTGGTTGGACCATTTCTCTTCTCACTAGGATTTACCCAGTTCCCCCAGTTAAAGGGGACACTGGCCATATTCTTTCTCTTCTCACTAGGACTTACCCCTGCCCATTACAGAGGACACTTACCAGGTCCTTCACTTCCTCACTAGCAGTCATCATGCTTCACATTATTAGAGACACTGACCAGGCCCTTCCCCATCTCACTATGACTTACCTAATTCCTCCTCTGACTGGTAACACTGACCAGACCCATCCCCTCCTCACTAGGATTTACCTTGTTATCTCTGTTAATGGAGACACTGATTGGACTCAACTCCTCACTAGGATTTATCCAGTTCCCTGTTACTGGGAACACTTACTGGGTCCTGACCTTCCCCTCCTCACTAGGATTTACTGGGTTCTCTGTTACTGGGGACACTGAAGGGTCCTTCTCCTACTCACTAGAAGTTATCCAGTTCCTGCTGTTACTGGAGACACTGACTGGACCATTCGCCTCCTCACTAGGAATTACCCAGTTTCCTTATTGGGGAGACTTACTGGGTCCTTCCCTCATTACAAGGATTTACACGGTTCCCTGTTACTGGGGACACTGACAGGCCCTTCTCCTCCTCTCTAGGAGTTACACAGTTCCTGCTTTTACTGAGGACATTGACTGGGCCCTTCCCCTCCTCAGTAGGATAAACCAAGTCCCTCCTGTTAGTAGGGACACTCACTGGTCCTTCCCCTCCGGTCCTTCCCCTCCTCACTAGGATTTTCCCATTTTCCCCCTCTTACTGGCCACTGACCAGGCCTTTCTCCTTCTCAGTATGAATTACCCAGTTCTCCCCAATTACTAGTGACATTAATAGGCCCTTCCAGTCTTCACTAGGATTTACGCAGTTCCCCCTGTTAACTGGGGACACTGATGGGCCCTTCCACTCCTCACTGGGGACTCTGATAGGGCCCTTACCCGCCTCACTTTGCATTACCTAGTTCCCTCTGGTAAAGGGGGCAATGACCAGACCCCTTTTCTCCTTACTAGGATTTACCCAGTTCCCTCTGCTACTTGGAACACTGACTGTGGCTTTCCTCTCCTCACTAGTAGTTACCCACCAGCTCCCCCTGTTACTTGGGACATTGACTGTGGCTTTCCTCTCCTCACTAGCAGTTACTCAGTTCCCCCTGTTACTGGGGACATTGACTGTGGCTTTCCTCTCCTCACTAGTAGTTACCCAGTTCCCCCTGTTACTGGGGACATTGAATGTGGCTTTCCTCTCCTCACTAGTAATTACCCAGTTCCCCTTGCTACTGTGGACATTGACCGTGGCTTTTCTCTCCTCACTGGTAGTTACCCAGTTCCCCCTGTTACTGGAGACATTGACCGAGGCTTTCCTCTCCTCACTAGTAGTTACCCAGTTCCCCCATTACTGGGGACATTGACAGTGGATTTCCTCTCCTCAGTAGTAGTTCCCCAGTTCCCCCATATACTGGGAACATTGACCGTGGCTTTCCTCTCCTCACTAGTATACCCAGTTTCTTCTGCTACTGACAACACTGACCATGCCCTTATCCTTCTCACTTCGAGTTTCACAGCTCCCTCTATTACTGGGGATACTGACCACACCCTTCCACTCCTCAGTAGAGTTTATTCAGTTCCCTTTTACTGGGGGCACTGGCTGACCTTCCTTTCCTCTCTAGGACTTACTAAGCTCCCCTTTACTGGGGACCTTGGGTGAGTCCTTCCCTCCTCACTAGGATTTTCCAAGCTCCCTATTACTGGAGATCCCGGATGGGCCCTTCCCTCCTCACTGGGAGTTTCACAGTGCCATCTGCTACTGGGGACACTGACTGGGCCTCTGCCCTCCTCACTAGGATTTACCCAGCTCCCTTTTACTGGGGACACTGACCATGCTCTTCCCCTTCTCTCCATGAGTTACTCAGCTCCCCCTTGTTATTGGGGACACTGGTTGGGCCATTCCTCTCCTCACTAGCAGTTGCCCAACTCCCTCTGTTACTGAAGACACTGACCAGACCCTTCCTGTCCTCACTAGGAGCTTCCCCGTTACTTGGAACAGTGATCAGGCCCTTCTCCTCCTCTCTAGGGGTTACCCAGCTTCCTCTGTTATTGGGGACACTGACTGGCCCTTCCACTGCTCAGTGTTATATATCCATTTCCTCCTGTTACTTGGAAGACTGACTGGCCTTTCCTTTCCTTTCACTAGGATATATCCAGTTTCTCATGTTACTGGGGACACTCACTGGGTCCTTCCCCTCCTCACTAGGAGTTACCCAGTTCACCTATTACTAGGACACTGACTGGGTCTTTCACCTCCCAATAGGATATATCCAGTTCTTCCTGTTACTGGGGACACTGAGTGGCCCTTCCACTCCCTTACTATGAGTTGCCCAGTTCCCACATTACTGGGGACAATGAGCAGACCCCTTCGCCTCCTCAATGGGATATATTCAGTTCCTCTTGTTACTGGGGCACGAATGGGGCCCTTCCAATTTTCACTAGGAGTTATCCAGTTCCTCCTGTTACTAGGTCCACTGACGAGGCCCTGCCCCTTCTCACTATGAGTTCCTAGTTCCCCATTACTGAGAACACTGACTGGGTCCTTCCTTTCCTCACAAGGTGTTACCCAGTTCCTCCTGTTACTGGGAACACTGATGGGGCCCTTCCCCTTCTCACTATGAATTCCCAGTTCCCCATTATTGGGGACACTGGCCAGGCCCTTCTTCTCCCCACTAGGAGTTACCCAGTTCCCTCTGTTACTTGGAACAGTGACAGGGCCCTTTCTCTTCTCATTAGGATATAGCCAGTTTCTTCTGTTACTGGGGAGACTGACTGTGGCTTTCCTCTCCTCACTATTAGTTACCTGCCAGTTCCCCCTGTCACTGGGGACATTGACTGTGGCTTTCCTCTCCTCACTAGTAGTTACCCAGTTCCCTCATTACTGAGGACATTGACAGTGGCTTTCCTCTCCTCAGTAGTAGTTACCCAGTTCCCCCATATACTGGGAACATTGACCATGGCTTTCCTCTCCTCACTAGTATACCCAGTTTCTTCTGCTACTGGCAACACTGACCATGCCCTTATCCTTCTCACTTCGAGTTTCACAGCTCCCTCTATTACTGGGGATACTGACCACACCCTTCCACTCCTCAGTAGGATTTATTCAGTTCCCCTTTTTACTGGGGGCACTGGCCTGACCCTTCCTTTCCTCTCTAGGACTTACTAAGCTCCCCTTTTACTGGGGACCTTGGGTGGGTCCTTCCCCTCCTCACTAGGATTTTCCAAGCTCCCTATTACTGGAGATCATCGGATGGGCCCTTCCCTCCTCACTGGGGTTTCACAGTGCCATCTGCTACTGTGGACGCTGACTGGGCCTCTGCCCTCCTCACTAGGATTTACCCAGCTCCCTTTTACTGGGGACACTGACCATGCCCTTCCCCTTCTCTCCATGAGTTATTCAGCTCCCCCTTGTTATTGGGGACACTGGTTGGGCCATTTCTCTCCTCACTAGCAGTTGCCCAACTACCTCTGTTACTGAAGACACTGATCAGACCCTTCCTGTCCTCACTAGGAGCTTCCCCGTTACTTGGAACAGTGATCAGGCCCTTCTCCTCCTCGCTAGGGGTTACCCAGCTTCCTCTGTTATTGGGAACACTGACTGGCCCTTCCACTGCTCAGTGTTATATATCCATTTCCTCCTGTTACTTGGAAGACTGACTGGCCTTTCCTTTCCTTTCACTAGGATATATCCAGTTTCTCATGTTACTGGGGACACTCACTGGGTCCTTCCCTCCTCACTAGGAGTTACCCAGTTCACCTATTACTAGGACACTGACTGGGTCTTTCACCTCCTCAATAGGATATATCCAGTTCTTCCTGTTACTGGGGACACTGACTGGCCCTTCCACTCCTTACTATGAGTTACCCAGTTCCCACATTACTGGGGACAATGACCGGGCCCTTCGCCTCCTCAATAGGATATATTCAGTTCCTCTTGTTACTGGGGGCACGAATGGGGCCCTTCCAATTTTCACTAGGAGTTATCCAGTTCCTCCTGTTACTAGGTCCACTGACGAGGCCCTGCCCCTTCTCACTATGAGTTCCTAGTTCCCCATTACTGAGAACACTGACTGGGTCCTTCCTTTCCTCACAAGGTGTTACCCAGTTCCTCCTGTTACGGGAACACTGATGGGGCCCTTCCCTTCTCCACTATGAATTCCCAGTTCCCCATTATTGGGGACACTGGCCAGGCCCTTCTTCTCCCCACTAGGAGTTACCCAGTTCCCTCTGTTACTTGGAACAGTGACAGGGCCCTTTCTCTTCTCATTAGGATATAGCCAGTTTCTTCTGTTACTGGGGAGACTGACTGTGGCTTTCCTCTCCTCACTATTAGTTATCCGCCAGTTCCCCCTGTCACTGGGGACATTGACTGTGGCTTTCCTCTCCTCACTAGTAGTTACCCAGTTCCCTCATTACTGGGGACATTGACAGTGGCTTTCCTCTCCTCACTAGTATACCCAGTTTCTTCTGCTACTGGCAACACTGACCATGCCCTTATCCTTCTCACTTCGAGTTTCACAGCTCCATCTATTACTGGGGATACTGACCACACCCTTCCACTCCTCAGTAGGATTTATTCAGTTCCCGCTTTTACTGGGGGCACTGGCCTGACCCTTCATTTCCTCTCTAGGACTTACCAAGCTCTCCCTTTTACTGGGGAGCTTGGGTGGGTCCTTCCCCTCCTCACTAGGATTTTCCAAGCTCCCTATTACTGGAGATGCGGATGGGCCCTTCCCCTCCTCACTGGGAGTTTCACAGTGCCATCTGCTACTGTGGACGCTGACTGGGCCTCTGCCCTCCTCACTAGGATTTACCCAGCTCCCTTTTACTGGGGACACTGACCATGCCCTTCCCCTTCTCTCCATGAGTTATTCAGCTCCCCTTGTTATTGGGGACACTGGTTGGGCCATTCCTCTCCTCACTAGCAGTTGCCCAACTACCTCTGTTACTGAAGACACTGATCAGACCCTTCCTGTCCTCACTAGGAGCTTCCCCACTACTTGGAACAGTGATCAGGCCCTTCTTCTCCTCGCTAGGGGTTACCCAGCTCCCTCTGTTATTGGGGACACTGACTGGCCCTTCCACTCCTCAGTGTTATATACCCATTTCTTCCTGTTACTTGCAAGACTGACTGGCCTTTCCTTTCCTCACTAGGATATATCCAGTTTCTCTTGTTACTGGGGACACTGATTGGATCCTTCCCCTCCTCACTAGGAGTTACCCAGTTCACCTATTATTAGGGACACTGACCGGGTCCTTCACCTCTTCAATAGGATATATCCAGTTCCTTCTGTTACTGGGGACACTGACCGGCCCTTCCACTCCTTACCATGAGTTACCCAGTTCCCCCATTACTGGGGACACTAACCAGGCCCTTCGCCTCCTCAATAGGATATGTCCAGTTCCTCTTGTTACTGGGGACATGGATGGGGCCCTTCCCCTTTTCACCAGGAGTTATTCAGCTCCTCCTGTTACTAGGTCCACTGATGAGGCCCTGCTCCTTCTCACTATGAGTTCCTAGTTCCCCATCACTGTGGACACTGACTGGGTCCTTCCTTTCCTCACAAGGTGTTACCCAGTTCCTCCTGTTACTGGGAACACTGATGGGGCCCTTCCCCTTCTCACTATGAATTCCCAGTTCCCCATTATTGGGGACACTGATCAGGCCTTTCTTCTCCCAATTAGGAGTTACCCAGGTCCCTCTGTTACTTGGAACAGTGACAGGACCCTTTCTCTTCTCATTAGGATATAGCCAGTTTCTCCTGTTACTGGGGAGACTGACTGGCCCTTCCCCTCCTCACTTGGATTTATCCACTTCCTCCTGTTACTGGGGACACTGACTGGCATACCTCTCAAGTGTCCCTGATTTTCAGAGACGTCCTTGATTTTGCCTCAAAATTTTACTCTGTCCCTCCTAAAATGTGTGTTTTTGTGGATAAACAGTGGGGACTGTAAGCTCAAAACAATGTCAAGTATTAAAGTTACAGACTTGTTGTTCTTTAGAAAATGCATTTTGCACTAAGCCCCATATTCTACCAGCTTTCTGGGTGGATATTTCTAGTTTTGAAGATGTGTCCCTGATTTTGGTCCTTTGTCCCTGATTTTTTTAAGCATTGTCCCTGATATATGAGTCAGGAGGTTGAGAGGTATGCTGACTGGTTCTTCCCCTCCTCACTAGGATATGTCCAGACCTTCTTCAAGGATATCTCTTTCATCAGGCCACACCTATGGAACTATAGCCACCAGGCACTAGGACCACACAGAAACTTTTTTGCAAGCAGTCCGCTAGGGGTTACCCATGGCAATGTCCTACACTGGCATGTCCCATATAAATGTGGGTGACCTCTTCCTTTTTCAGTTCTTTTCCTGCCATTGACCATACTCACCAGACCCTCCATGGAGACACTGCTGCTACATTCAGCTGCTACTCAGTGTTTTCTTCAGAATCTCTCTCCCTAGTTCGCTATCACTTTTTAAAAGTGATCATTTTTGTCATGTATGTCATCTAAAGAACCCGCTAAGCTCTTTAGATACTGTGAATGGGGTGAAAAGATTTACTTGGGTGACCTGCACAATATCTACGTGTGCTGCCTTGGTGCAGCCCATAGCATTAAGGCATGTGAACTTTGCCTCACGTTTAATACAGCTACCCGGTGATGAAGGAAGAACACCCTTGAAACCCACCTTCTGAAACAGCAGGTAGCCAGGATGAAGAAAGTGCTCCAGGAAAAGACTTTTGCTCTTCAGGCTCCCACCCTTCAAAGTCCCAGGAAAAAAACATGGGCAACATAAGCACCGGGAGAGAGAAAGGAGCAAGGAAAAATCCTCCCAAGTATGTTCTCAATTGCCCCTTCAATCCAGTGCGACCATCACAGTGCCATCGACCACCTTGGCAATGACACCACTGTCTGCTCAGACCTCTAATTACTCCAGGTTGGGACAGGCTGTGAGTACTGCCAGGTCTAGTATGGCTGGTGAAGAGCCATCGATGTTGGAGACAGTGCCTTCCCCATCGACATCCCAATGTCCCAATTTTCATTTGGCTAGCAACAGACACAATTCAGGAGCCAGACAGCAAAAAAGAAGCAGAGGGGGATCAAGTCTGCCTGCCCGGGACCCACCCCAAGTGCCAGTTCAAAAGCCCCTAGATGTGGAAATGCGACTGCAGCTGCAGGATCTGCATCTGCATGACTCATTCCTAGAACCCTCCCCACCAGTACCTTTAGAGGTGGTAGTAGTAGGGGGTCACCTTTCCCTCCACTTGGACAAGTGGAGGATGGTCACATCAGATGCATGGGTTCTGCAGATAATAGAACAGGCCATACTCTAGAGCTTCTGGAACTACCTTCAGATCATCTACTAACCTCTTTGGCCTGTCTTCCAGAACACATACTGGTGCTACTACAGGAAGTACACATCCTAATGCAGAGAAGGGCCATAGAGTAAGTTCCTTGGGAACAAAGGAACATTGGGTTCTATTTTCACTTCTTCCTAGGTCCCAAATGTACAGGGGACCTGAGGCCCATTCTGGACTTAAGAAATCTGAAAATCTTTATTCAGTACAAGAAGTTCAGAATGGTTACTCTACAAAGCCTGTTGCCACTACTGCAAGAATGGGACTGGATCTGTTCCCTAAACATGCAGGATGCTTACCTGCATATCAAGATCTGTGCCCCTCACAGGAAGTACCTCAGGTTCCTCTTCCTGACAGAACATTACCAGTTCAGGGTATTGCCCTTTAGTTTATCATCTGCACCACAGGTCTTTACCAAATGCTTAGCAGTAGCAGCAGCTCTCAGGAAAGATGGACTATATGTGCTTGGGTTGTGATGGCTGCCGAGTAGGACGCGCTGTGTATAGCTCCGTAACCCCCCAAACAAAACTCGTCTTTTAGCGCCGCAATAGTGTTTACTCATCAGGTGAAAGGTGTTTTAGCTAAACTGTGCTAATTTAAGATCTCTCCATTTATTGTCTGAACCACATGGATGCGGAGATGAGGGCACAAAGGCCGAAGCATACACCGCCACAATCTCCAACCAAAGGCAAGCCTGCAAAGCGGACCAAAGCAGCAGAGGCCAGGGAAGAAAATACGCTAACTGCCCAGGCCCCTGTCACTGAAGTCACCTTTTTTGAAGGCCTTGCACCCATTAAGGAGTCTTCACATGCAGTAGTGAACGGCTTTCAAGCCCTTAAATCCTCCCTGCAACAGCTTACCTTGAGAACGCGAGATAACGAAGTGAGGATTTCTTCTCTCAATGACTGGAGAACTAGAGTAGAGCCTGATCTGGCCACTATGCATCAGCATCTCAGGAAGGCTGAAGACAAGCTGGAAGACCTGGAAGGCCTATCGAGGAGGAATAACCTAGTGATATTGGGCTCCCTGAGGGGAGGAAGGCACAAACCCCATACTCTTTGCACAAAGCTGTGCCAGAAGATAGCAGGCCCATCTCCAAATGGCCCCACCTGCATAGTTGAGTGGGCACATCCTCCCTCCGCCCACCCACCTCAAGGCTCTCCCCACGCCCCTGATCTTCGGACTCCTCAATTACCTCGACAGACAGTATGTTCTGGATAAGGTGTGAGAGACCAGAGAAATACAGTGGGAAAACAAAAGTTAAAATTGCAGGATCTTCCCCTGTCAGTGAGGTAGAAGAGATCAGAGATGCATCCTCTGGTCGTGAAGACAATTGCCGCCGACATTACATTTAGGATGCACTACCCGGCTGTGCTTTAGGCGAACCATGAAGGCCGGTGGATTTCCTACAAATCTCTTAATGAGGCGACCACTGAGCTAAAGAAACTGCTCCCTCATCTGTTCAAGTGACTGTATGTCCCGGCTCTGGAAGAATTTAAAAGCTCCAAGCTATGAGAGGGATGTCGGCGGTGTTGTATGGCCCCCTCTTCGGATGGTCGCTGAGGGCCCCTTGCAGTCATTTTGATATCGGGATCTGCACGCACTCTCTCTGGCCAGCCCTGTTACAAGTTTTGTTCACTGGACTTTTGATACATGTTGGCTGTGATCCAGGGACTAATCCAGCATTTTAAGGGATCTGAGCTGATCTTGCGTGCTACTTGCTGCTTGTTGCTTATGCTGTGGGGTGTTTCGGTTCACACTCCGGGCGTAATTTCGGGGGGATACATAATCATTATCCCAAATTTTGATGCACTAACTTGATCACTGCTTCCACTTGGACCCCTTTTATTTACTAGGCCCTTCAGCAGGATCTTTTAGCTGTGGGCGTTGTGTTAATTCAAGATGGAAGGGCGAGCTGTGGCAGCAGCGGACTGTGCAGGGGGTATAAGAATATTGCAACCGATAGCATTTGGAGATCAGTTGCAAGGGCTGGGGGATAAGTGTTTGTTTTATTTAGTGAATAGCTTGTTGTTTGGGGTTAAAATGTATTGAGGGGAAGACAAGCATTGGTTCGAGACTTGGGGGGGAGGTGGGTGGTGGGGCACGTGGATTCTTCTACTATGTGGAATTTCTGAGTCATCTCAGAAGTTTCTGGTGTCAAAATGGGCATAAAGAACAGGCATTTTTATTTTATGGTGGTTTTAGGAATAATGGAAGAGTTTATGGCTTTTGCTACCCAATCCCTGCTCCTGGATAAAAAAAATCCCTGGTATGGCAGTAAGATATATATCATGGAATGTGAAACATAGAAACATAGAAGTTGACGGCAGATAAGGACCGCAAGGCCCATCCAGTCTGCCCATTTCTTTTTCTACCTTATAAATGCGCCATCGGCCTTTGCTCTGTCAGTGACCTATCTATTCATAGTCATTTGTATTGCTCCCTTATGCCTATCCCATGCCTGTTTGAAGCCCTGCACTGTATTCATAGCCACCACTTCTTGTGGTAAGCCATTCCATGCATCTACCACCCTTTCTGTGAAAAAGAATTTCCCACATTCCCCTTAATCGGCCTCCCTCTAATCTCATGCTGTGTCCTCTTGTCCTGCTATTTTCTTATATTTAAACATGTTAGACTCTTTCACCTTGTTTATGCCCTTAAGGTGTTTAAATGTCTCGATCATATCACCTCTCTCCCTCCTTTGCTCAAGGGTATACATATTGAGCTCCGTTAATCTGTCCTCATATGTCTTCTGATGCAGTCCCTGCACCATTTTGGTTGCCCTTCTCTGGACTGCCTCAATTTGGTTAATGTCCTTGTGAAGGTGTGGCCTCCAATACTGCATGCAGTACTCCAGATGGGGCCTAACCAATGTCTTGTACAGAGGATTATTACCTCCCTCTTACGACTTGTGATACCCTACTAATACACCCCTAACACCCCTAGCCTTACCTACTGCTTTAGAGGTCTGCTTGGATGATTTTAGGTCATCAGCGATGATGATGCCCAAGTCTCTTTCTTCCTTTGTGACTGCTAGCAACTCCTCCCAGCCTATAAGTGGCTTCAGGGTTTCTCTTCCCTATGTGCATGATTTTGCACTTCTTGCATTAAATCCCAGTTGCCACTCTTCTGACCATTTTGCTAGTTTATCCAGATCTCTTCTCATTCTGCCCACCCATCTGGATCATCTACTCTGTTGCAGATCTTGGTGTCATCTGCAAACAGACAAGCCTTACCCTCTAGTCCATCTGCAAGGTCACTAATGAAGATGTTGAATAGGACTGGCCCCAGGACTGATCCTGAAGTACCCCACTTGTGACTTGCATCTCTTCTGACTGTATACCATTTACCACCACTCTCTGTTTTCTGCCAGTCAACCAGTTTGCCACCCAGTTGACCAACTTCTGACCCACCCGAGCCTACCTAGCTTATTTATCAATCTTCTATGTGGAACAGTGTCAAAGCTTTGCTGAAGTCAAGGTAGGTGACATCAACTGCTCCCCTTGGTCCACCACTCTGGTTACCCAGTCAAAGAAATCTATGAGATTAGTTTGACAGGACCTTCCTTTGTAAACCCCATGCTGTCTTGGATCCTGTGCCCTATGGATTCCAGGTGTTGCACTATCCTTTCCTTAAGAGTGCCTCCATAATCTTGCCCACTACTGAGGTAAGACTGACTGGTCTGTAGTTCCCCACCTCCTCTCTGCTACCACTCTTGTGGGCGGGATCCAATGAGCCCTTCTCCAGTCTTCTGGGACCTCTCCTGTGCTCAGAGACTCACTAAACAATTCTGCTAATGGCTCTGCTAGTTCCTCCTTTAGCTCCTTAAGTACCCTGGGATGTATGCCATCAGGTCCCATTGCCTTATCCACCCTGAGCTTAGCAAGCTCTTGTAGGACCCTTTCTTTTGTGAAGGGAGTAGTGCTCACCTCCTCCCCCTGTGTCCATGATGCTGAGCTGTGGGCCCTGCCCTACCTTCTCTTCAGTAAATACTGAGCAAAAGTATCTATTTAGGATAGATGCCTTTACAGGGTCCTCCTCCTCACATGCTCCCTTTTCTCCATTAAGCTAGCAATACCCCTCTGGACTTTCTCCTTTCACTAATGTATCTATAGAAGTCTTGTCACCTTCTTTTACTGTTCGTGCTAGTGTTTCCTCAGTTTGGGACTTTGCCTGCCTTACTGCCTTCCCTGCTTCCCTTAGGGCAGTTTGGTATGCCTCCTATCTTCATCCGCTGTGTTCCCTTATATTTCCTGAAGGCCAGCCTTTTGGCTCTGACCTTTTCTGCTACTGTATTTGAGAACCAAAGTGGTTTCCTTCTTCTTTTGCACTTCCTTTTCTGTCTAACACAATGGGATATTGCTTCAAGTATTGTATCCTTAATGCTTGCCCACTTTGCCTGTGCCGCCTCACCTGTGTTTCTTTTGCCAGGGCTAGCTTAACTCTGTTGGCCATCTTATCAAAGTCAGCTCCTCTGAAGTCCCATATTTTTGCCTTGGAATGGGATGATTTAGATGTAGTAGCCAAATTGAACCATACCATGTGATGGTCACTGGCCCCAGGTGACCTTCTACCTGGAGATCTGTGATCCCTTCTTTGTTAGTCAGTACTAGATCTAGGATAGCCCTGTCTCTTGTGGGTTGCTGTACCAGTTGTTTGAGGCCCTCCCCCTGCAGGGAATCCACTATGAGTCTAGTTCTGGCAGATGTTCCTGCTGGTATTGACCAATCTGTATCTGGCATGTTGAAGTCTCCCATTATCAGAACCTCCCCTTTAGCTGTCATGTTTTGTATATCTTCTAACAGTAATGTGTCTATGTCCTCCCTCTGGTCTGGGGGCCTGTAGACAACCCCAGTTCTTATGGCTGTCCCATTTCCTGTTTCCAGGGTGACCCACAGTTCTTCTGGCTCCTTATGTGTATTTGAATTTCTGTAGCTTTGATATTTTCATTAACATACAGGGCCACTCCTCCCCCCCTTTTTGCACCTCAGTCTCTTCTGAACAATACATAGCCAGGTACTGAAGTCTCCCAAGTGTGGTTACTGGTAAACCACGTCTCACTAATGCTACTATGTCCAGTTTAGCCTCTGACATTATTGCCTGCAGGTCTGGGATCTTATTTCCCAGGCTGTGAGCATTTGTGTACATGATTTTCCATTGGCCAGATTTTGGTGTGTTAGTTGTTGGGTGAAGTTTGGCATTACCCCTGTGCATCGTATGGGGAGACAAACCTTTTTTCTTACCTGATGATGCAAATGAACGGCAAACACGCTGAATTCCTGTTTGACCACTAGCTGAGGGGGGAGGGGTGTTCTTCCCATTCGACGTATGGGGTGCTGCACCCCTCTCCCCATTTGCTAGTTTAAATATTCTGCAAAGACGTCAAACTTCTGCCCCAATGCACTGACTCCCTCTTTAGTCAGATGCAGTCCATCAAATTTAAAGAACTTTCGCTCCCAGAACTGTTGCCAGTTCCTACAAATCTGTGTCCTTTTCCTGGCACCAGTCCTTGAGCCACGTGTTTAGCTCTCCTATCTCCCCTTCTCTGACCTTCCGTCCATCTGCTCCCCTCTCCCAGACTGGCAGGATCTCAGAGAAGGAGATGCCGGACGAAATAGATGATAGTTTGTCACCCAGCCTAGTCAGGTGTTCCTTGGTCTCCACAACTGACCCGCTGGCGAGATCATTAGTCCCTATGTGTACTAGGACATCAATGTTTTCTCCTGCTTTGTGAACAATTTTAGCAATGCGGTCAGTGTCTCTCCATGCTGATGTACCTGGGAGACATCTGACCATCACCCCTGGCCGGAGATGGGTATCAACTCCCCGAATCATGGAGTCTCCTATGATCCAAAGTTTTTTGGATTTCCTTTGTGCTTGTTTAGTTTTGGTTCCTGATTTGGGTGAGTATTGTTGTGCTAGCTCCTGTGCCGCAGTGTCCTGCTCTGCAGTGTCTTCTGCCTCTTTATTTGACTTCAGAGATACAGGCAGATACCTGTTTGTAGTGTTTATATGGTTTTTGGAGGTAATGTGTTGGAGAGCAGAGAGTGATGGGGCACCTGATTTGCTCCTCCTAACCACCTGCCAACCTCCTGGACCAACTACCCTCTGTGGTCGAGGTTTTTCTGTTGGATGCTGGGGAAATGGCGGGTGGTTCTTATAATGTATTTCCTCTTCAATATGAAATTTGAGGCATGCAATCTCTGCCCATGCTGCCCGGAGCTGAGACCTAAGATCTCCAAAGGCCCAGCATGTAGGACAGTGTCCTAAATCCTGTAAGACTGTCCTTCTGAAAATTGTTCCACAGTACCTGCAGTTAATGAAATCCATTCCAAATAAGTTGCTGGGTTTGTAACCTAGTCAGAGTAATTAGAAAGAAAAAAAGGAAAAAATGCAAGTAATGGTTTAATTGTGCTTTGTTTAACTTGTTATAACAAGTTAAATTACTAGTGCCCTGTAAATGAGATCACCTTGTGGAGGCCCCACTGATCAGCCCTTCCTACTCTGCCACAGGAAATGTCACAACTGTGGTACCCTATAAAAGAGTGTAGCGTGGGGTGGTTGGGGATGGGGGTGGGTGGCTGGGCCCTTCCCCTGCCTAAAAAAAAGAACCACGGATGAAAGAACAAGGAGGTAAGAGCAGAAACAATCAGTCAGCAACAAATGCAGTAACCCTGAAAGCTTATCCTAATGTTAGATAAAACTGTAAAACCTGTAAAGCACCACCTGTAATAATTTCAGAGAAGATATACCCTGTAAGAAACACTTTGCTCCAGAGAAAAATAAAGCAGTAACAGAAGATATACCTTGCAAAAGACAATTTGAATCAGAAGATTACAGCAGTAATCTGTTAGCATACACCTGTACACAGCTTGTAATAATGCAGAAGAAGGTATACCAGCAACAATCTGAATCAGAGAAAAAATAAAGCAATGAAATGTTAACAACAAACAGTAGCAATCCCTGTGAGTAAAAAATAAAAACACCACCACACAGTAAATCTGCTTAGCCAAACTAAGTCTTAATCCTTCTCCCTTGCTCTGGTAAGTTTCTCTACTCTGCCTTTCAAGCAGTCTTAGAAGGAAAGAGCTCAGGTGAAGCTAGGTGCCTTGGCCAGCAAACCAAGAAAGGAGCCAGGAACTGGGTTAAAAGGATTCAAATACTCAAACATCTAGAGATGCTGCACAGTGATGTAACTTTCCTTCAGGAGATGCACCTGTTGGAAACAGAGGGTGCAGTATTTAGAAGGTGCCACATTGGGCAGGTTTTTGTTGCTGGTAATGCCACAGCCCAGCGAGGTGTAGCTATCCTTTTTAGAAGGGGCATGCCATTCCAAATGCAGCAGTGCACAGTGGATCCCCAAGGTCATTTCATTTTTCAAAGGGGTATTCTGAATTACATGGAGGTGATACTTGCCTCTATTTATGGCCCCAATGTAGACACCCTGAGCTTTTTACTGACCTGTCATTGGTGTTAGGATCTTTCCCAAGGTTGCCAGTGATATTAGCAGGTGACTAGAATTTGGTGTACTCCCTGAACTTGATAAGTCCCTTACTCAAGGAAGAAATCCCTTTCCCAGCACAAATTGCATTGCAGGAGTCCATGGTTAATCATAATCTGAGCGACCCTTGGCCTTCTAAATCCAGATACCAGGGGTATACCTTCTTTCCTCTGTTCACAAATCCTTATCTGAGACAGATTACTTCCTGGTGAATGACACAGTACTAACAGGGCTTACAGGGTGTGGTATGGTTCCCAGGACTATATCGGATCATGCACCAATTTGGCTCGGGGTTCTCTTCCATGTAGTGCCCCTAAGGATAGTTCCTGTAAACTTAATGTCCAAATGCTACATGACCGAATATAGTAGAGTCACTCAAAGACACAATACAGAATTTGCTGTCCCTTAACCAAAACTGTCTCACAAGCAAATAAAATCTGGAGTGCTTTAAAGTGTGTATTGAGAGGTGTATTCGGCTAGCCTCAGTTAGGAAGAAAAAGAGGGATACCCTCTCCACCTGTCTTCTTGCTCAAATTCAGAGGCTAGAAGAACAATTGCCTTCTAATCCAAGTGAAGACATCCTCCTCCGACTGGCCCAGGCTCGGAACCAATTTGCAGATCTCTTAAAGGAACAGGCTATGTATGCATTATTTAAAGCATGGGCCCACTATATAGAACAAGGAGAGAAGGCCAGCCACTTGTTGGCCCTCAGACTAAAGAAGCAGGAGGAATCCAGGCTAGTACGGCCCTTAATTAGCTCAGGGCGATTCCCTCCTTACCTCCCCAAAGGAGATAATAATAATAATAATTTTATTTATATGGCCTTTCAAATATCAAGGCACCTTACATAAACAACAGTTAAAACAATTAAAAGTCATTAAAAATATTTATTTATTTATTTTATTTATTTAGTTTTTGTTGACCGGGTAAGTGCACTAGACAAATCCTGCCTATTTTCAGGCACGACCCGGGGGAGGGGGATACAGATGAATGCCAACTGACCTTGAACCAGATTAATCTGTTGGTGGTATTTTTAGTGAATGAGGGAAATTTGGCAAGGACACCGGGGAAATTCCCCTATTCTTTTTCGATAAATGCCATGGGATCCTTAACATCCACCTGAACTACCACCAATCCAAGCATATGGGACCTCGGTTTAACGTCTCATCGAAGAGCGGCACCTCAGAAGTGCAGCACCCTCTCATGCTGCTCAGTGTCAATACTGGGATATTAACCCAAGTGCCAGATGTGGGAACTGAACCCACAGCCCTCTGATCTCCCAACCTCAGAGGTGAGTGTGCTACCTACTGAGCCACTGACACTGCTTATTCAGTGTTATTCAGTGCTTATTCAACAAGACCAAGACATTATGTCAATCAATGTTCCAAAAAATGCTTTTTCCCAAGGAAAGGTTTTCAGACCCCTCTTAAATCCCTCCACGGAAGTGCACTCCCGTAACCAACAGGGTAGAAAATTCCAAAGGGTGGGGGCAGCATAAGAGAAAGCTTGAGCACCAGAAGATTTCAAATTCACCCTTGGAACCTCTAGCAACCCCTCGTCGGCCAAGCGGAGCAATTGATTGGGGCAGTAGGGAAGCAGAAGTTCTTTCAGATAAACTGGTCCCAAATCGTGTAGGGCTTTGAAAGTCAGCAAGCTGACTTTAAAGGCGATCCGCCACCGAATCGGCAGCCAGCGCAGTTCATGCAGCACCACAGTAATATGACAGGATCTGCAAGAACCCATCAAAAGCCGGCCTGCAGCATTCTGCATTACCTGCAGGCGATGGATTTCAACCCCTGAAAGTCCTAGATAGAGGGAGTTGCAGTAATCCAGGCACGAGGACACAAAGGCATGGACTAAAGTTGGAAGGTCAGCAGATGAAACAAGATGCCTAACCCTGGCGATGTTCCTAAGATGGTAAAAGGAAGTCTTGATGATAGCCGACACCTGCGACTGCAGTGTCAGTCTATCATCGAGAACCACCCCCAGGTTGAGCACCCATTCAGAGGTCGGGAGAGAAATGCCTCCAAGAAAAATTCCAGAGGACGCAGCACCACCGGACACCCCATCTGTCGACCAGGGTCGACAACCAGTACCTCAGTTTTTTCTGAGTTCAACCTCAGACAACTAGAATCCATCCACTCCTGGGTTTCTTTAAGACAGCTGTTAAAGACCGAGAGAGCTCCTTCCTGGTCGGGGGCCAAAGAAAGGTAGAGCTGGGTATCATCTGCGTAACAGTGAAACCTCAGCCCATACCTTCTAACAATGTCTCCAATGGGTAGCATATACACCGCAAATAACATGGGTGACAATATCGAACCCTGAGGCACCCCACACAGCAAAGCTGTTAAATCCGAGGAAAAAAACCCGGACACAACTCTTTGTGATCTCCCAGTGAGGAATGAAGAGAATCATCTTAAGACAGTTCCCAATATTCCGCGAGATTGTTCAGGAATTTCAAGAGTACTATGAATCTCAATATGCCCTCCCCAACAAACCCCCCCGCCCAATGACATTAGAGATTACCTAAATAATATCACATTGCCATGTCTTGATGAGCTCCAGCAACAATCTTTAATTCACAAAATTTCCCGTTCAGAGCTTGCAGATGCTATACGTTCCCTCCTTGATGATAAAGCTTCAGGGCCAGATGGGCCCCCGATTCTATAACATTTTTGAAGATCAGATCTCTTCCTGCTTCTCCAAACTTTTAATTACTTTTGTGAAACAGGTATTTCAGATATTACCCACCTAGAGGCACTTATCATAGTGTTCCCAAAGCCCAATAGATCCAAAAATAAGGTAACTAATTACCGGCCTATCTCTTTAGTGAACTATGATGTTAAGCTATTTGCAAAGATACTGGTGACCAGATTAGCAAATGTTTGGCTTCCCCTACTCAGCACTGAGCAGGTAGGTTTTGTTGCAGGCTGTTCCACTTCTGACCACCTGCAGAAGCTGTTCCACGTCTTCTCTGTATCCAGATATGCACCTATGCCTCTGGCTCTGGTATCCCTGGACAAAGAGAAGGCATTTGCCGGAGTATTGTGGTCATTCCTGTTTGGAGTCTTGGGCAAGTTCGGGTTCCCAGAGAAGTATGTAGACTGGATTAAAATCCTCCACACATCCTCCACAGCGAAAATATATTGCAATGGGGTCTTTTTGTAGTTATTCCCTCTCCACTCGGACACTCATCAGGGTTGCCCGTTTTCCCTGATGCTTTTTAACCTGTATCTAGAACCTCTGCTGTATCACCTTCAAACCTCAATCCATATAAAGGGCATCCAAGTAAGTGGGTTTGATTTGCGCCTATCTGCCTATGTGGATAATATTCTATTGCATATAGCAGACCTAAAACATACACTCCCGGCAGTCCTGGACATAACTGACTCTTTTGGAGCAGTCTCCAATTATAAACTAAACAGAGAAAAATCTATGGTTATGCCACTAAACCTGCATGTCTGTCAATCCCAGATTGCTGGACTACATTTAGACTGGTCCCCCCCAGATTAAATATCTAGGTCTTACATTATCTCACAACATGTCTCAAATTAAAAAACTCAACTTAGAGTCCCTTCTCACCACTGTAAGTCAGGATCTAAGTTGATGGGCCCCATTATACCTCTCGCTGCACGGGAGAAATAGCATAATTAAAATGAACGTCCTACCAAGGGTATTTTACCCTTTGAATATGTTAAACTTTTACCTCCCCCAGACTTTGTTCTGCAATCTCCACAGGATAATCTTCCAATTTCTATGGCAGGAAAAAACCCAAGGCAGTCATATGCCAGATTAGGGGCATCTAAACAGCAGGGAGGTGTCCGTCTCCCTAATTTTTTTCACTATTACATGGTGAGCCACATAACCAAATATATGAAATAGATGCATTCTATAACTCCACAGAATGATCCGTCTTTCACACCAATCTGGTTGTAAATAGAATGTCATTTGATTAACCAAAGTGGACTCTCCACATTCAGCTTATTATATATTTTTCCCAAAACATGTTCTGCACTTATCAAATATGATGTCATACAAGCATCTGTTATGGTTCATTCCCAACTTTGCAGAGCACTCAAATATGACCAAACCAAAGATATTTCCCAACCTCTGTATCTGAACCCAACCTTAGACTGGGAATCAATGTCTAACCCCCAAGTAGAGCTTTCCTCTGCTGCAATTGTAGTAATGGACTTACTTGATAATAGAGTGCTTAAATCCACGCTTGAACTTCTCCCTATTCTGAATTTAACAGCCAGACAGGTATTTCAGGAATATCAAATAAGGCATCTGCTGATTTCTACTTTTGGAGCTGGCCCATGGGAAGTGAACAGATTAGACCTTATCACATCACTTCGCAATATGGCTTGGCAGCCCCATGCAATATTCCAAATAGCATCTAGCTTACACCTGATCCTCCATCCGAGATACAAGGACCTCAACATATTGGTCAAAACAATTCCCTGGAAAAACCTTCCACTGTGGGAAAATCTGGCAAGCAGTCTACACCTACACTACTACTGATAAGCTTAAAATTATGCAATATTATATACTACATAATATCTGTTTTACACCTGTTAAGTTAGTAGGCATGGGAAACTTCAGGATCCCAACTGTAGCAGATGTGGCTAGCTGAGGGCACTTTGCTACATGTACTATGGGAATCCCTTTAATCAAGCCCTATGGGCCCAGATTAAATCTAAAGTGGACCCCCTATTGGGTTTAGACAATCTCTTTCTCCCAGAGATTTGTATCATAGGTGATTACTCAACTGTGCTAATCAAAGAAAGAAGATATAGTATGTCCCTCATTTCCCTCGGTCAAAAGCTGGTATTAAAACTAGGGAAGGATTCGTAGTGATATCTTACTCGGAATGGGTAAACGAGCTACTATTTAATCTCAGAATAGAAAATATGATAGCCTTTCTCAGACACACTCCAGCCAACTTTGACAAAAAATGGAACAAACTGTTTATGCTTTACTCTGTTTCTGTTTGATTCAGGTACTGTCTTGCCAATTTGAGTTAAACGTTTTATTACTTATGAGTATCCACTTGTTTATATGTGATCCTGTTCACCAAAGATGTTTTCTCAGAGCTCTAGATGTTAGAATGTACCACCATACACCACAATTTAGATCTCCTAGAGTTGTTTACTAAGGATCCAAAGCATTGAGGATGGAAGGGAGGGAGGGAGGGAGGGATGGGGATGGGGTAATAAGGGTTAAGTAAAGATAAAGAAAAAAGTGTTTGTTCTTGTAGTTTTACCATAAGCTGATGTATCCCATAGCTCAATATCTATATGTACCTGTGTTTTTCATTCTAACATAGTTGTGTTAACCTCACAAGCTCAACAGAGCCAATCATGAAAGTAAATTGAATTTAAAAAAAAGGAAAGATGAACTATATGTATTCTCCTTTCTGGTCAACAGGCTGCTCAAAGCTCATTTCAAAGGGCAGCTTTACCAGACTCTGGCATACACCAGGCAGTTGTTCGAAGCTATAGGAATTATGGTCAGTGTGCCAAAATGAGTCCTGACCCCTTGTCAGTGCCTGCAGTACATATGGACAATCCGGGACATAGCCCAAGGCTCAGTCTTCCTGCCCTGGGGCGTGACCAAACGCCTGATTGCACAGGCCCAGATGGAATACAACAACAGGTGCGTCACAGCCAGGACATTCCTGAGACTGCTGGGCCCTATGGCAGCAGGCATTGTTATGTTACCTCTGGCCAGACTGCATATGAGGATCCCCCAATGGACATTAAGAGTTCAGTGGGGCCAATGCACCGACAATCTAGAGCAGAAGGTTTTAGTAACATCCCCTGTCCAGAAGGTGCTTTAGTGGTGGATGGAACCTGACCATTTGCTGAAGGGGGGTTCCTTTCCTGATCCCCTCCTCCATCAGATCCTTATGACAGATGCCTTGGGATATGGACTGAAGGACTCATCTGGGGCCTCATCAGATGCAGGGAACATGGATGAAAGTGGAGAGTACCCTCCACATAAACATCCTAGAAATACAGGCTGTTTTGTGTGGTCTACAAGCCTTCTAGACCCATCTGTACTCAGGACATCTGCTGATGCAAGCAGACAACATCAGCATGTGCACTACATAAACAAGAAAGGGGGAACTCACTCCCCCCCCCCATGCAGGGAAGTGATGAGGGTTTGGTATTGGGCTCTAGAACACGGTCTAGAACTGTAGGCAGTTCATGTTCCAGGCGTCCAAAACATCTTGACAGAGTGGCTAAGCTGGTCGCAGTCCAGAATGCATGAGTGGGAACTGCTGACCTCAGTAACAGAATAAATGTTTGACAGGTAGGGTCATTCATTGGACCTTTTTGTGTCCCCACACAATGCAAAACATCCGCTTTTCTGCTCACTAGTTCCAGGGCCTGGAGTTTTCTGACAATACATGTCATCCCTTTCTTTGAAGGGGAGGTTCCTTTATGTCTTTCCTCCCTTCCCTCTAATCCAGCGGGTGCTACTCAAGCTCCAAATGGGAGGAGCAACTTTAATACTCATTGCTTCCCTTTTGGGCTCATCAGATCTGGTTCCCCTTACTGCAGCAGCTGGCAGTGGAACCACCAGTACCTCTGCCCTTGTGCAAGGACTTGCTGTCACAGGAACAGGGAGCCCTGGTCCATCCGGACCTCAAGTCCCTCCTGCCCCATGGGCACCCGGTTAGATTAGCACTACAGGAATACAGCCAGTCAAGAGAGCGCTAGTCCCTGTAGCACTGACACGGACAGCGAGAGGGGATTTACAGCACTTTCAGTAAGTGCTCCCCTGGTCACTGTCCGTGGTGCTTATGGCATACAAGGGCACCAGGATCCAGGACATTGGCCAAGCTGCTCCCATGACGTGGAGGGCTGGGGCTTCGAGCAGCTCAGCCAACGGCATTGGAGACCAGGGTTCTAATCCTGGTCTCCAACTTTTTTGTGCACTCAGGACTTAGAATGTTTTATGTGGGGCCGTGGAAAAAGCTTTCCACGGCCCCATGAATTTTAAGTTTCCCTGTGTTCTGCTCCCCCCCCTTGGAGTGAGAATCCTACAGTGGGGGGGTGCGGAGGGCATAACCCCCCCGAGAAAAAACAAAATAACACCATTATTGCCGTGTGGCTCTTGACCATGCTATTATTGTCGGCACTATTCTGACCCAGTGCCATCTCCATGCATTGCTCCTGAAGACATAGCCATTGCTAGGTTTGGGGTGTCTCAAAAGGTGGCTGATGTTCTGGTGGCTGCCAGAAAACCCACTACCAGAGCTACTTATTCCATGAAGTTACATGTCCAGTAAACCAGGTTCTAGAGTATTTGCTGTCCTTAGCAGATGCAGGATTTCAATACTCTTCCATTAAAGTGCACTTCAAGTTCAAGGTTTTATTGATCGACCATTGGACATTACAATACAGTATTACAAAAAAGAAAACACATAGGTTAACACTTTAGGTAACCAGTAAAATTCACATTATAATAGTACATGGGAGCAGATGACAGAATGAATATAAAGCAGCCATGAAACAGATATCAACTGAATTGCATGCAGCAAGAATCAGTTCAACATTTCATTAAATTAGATTGTCCGTTTACAGTGTACTTTATAATTTAAACTATGTGCTCTGAGCTAACCTCAGTCTTTATATTAAATTCCCACTGGAGGCACATTTAATGGTTGAATAGATGAAAGAACTCACATGGGCTCCTCACATTATCTAGCAGAAGTCCATTAGAACAGAGAGGATAATGCAGCAGGTTTCCATTTTCCAAATACTGGCCACTCCAACAGAGCCAACGCTTGTTTTCAATTACACATAACACATTTCAGGCATTATCTAGGACTATGCTGTCTTGTGTTCCTAATGAACTTTACCAGGACTCCACCCATATCAATCCCTCTCTATGACAAGGCAATATCTCTCTGGACTCTTTTATACCATAAGGCACTACTACACCATGTAGGTTTAAGTATTAATCAACCCTAGCTAAACAGGTTGGGTAAATATTCCATTTAAACCAGTTATGGTTCAAGTTTACCTCACTTTGGCATTTAGGATCCCAAAAAATCATTATGCCGGCAAAATGTGGGATATCATCAATCCCGTCCAAGTGCGCACATCTAGACCACTAGTATTCGTTAGGCCCAGTATTCCCATACTTAGTGAACATGACTACAACTAGCAATAACATCTGAGGAATACCTCTCCTGGTTACTGGCATACTTATTGAACCACTCTAGAGCAACCAAGTCAACCCCAAACAGTAAGGGAAACATCCATTAGGGTTCATCAAAATCAATCACCCAGTGGTCTGATTAGCTTAAAGCATTATTTTAGCCTTATTATTATTATTTTTATTATAATTATTTTAGCCTTAAGAGCAAGGAGCTAGTCGATCACAAGGGTGTAGACAGGGTGTAGACAGGCATACTCACTGTACACATTTGTGTACAGTTTTTTTGAGTGCCTGCCATAAACCATAAGCCATTCTGTTAATATCATCATTCTAATCTGTAGTATTTGGGTTAGTGTAGGCCACTGAGGAGTGTCCAATACATGTATAACCTCTTTAGGGAGTAGAAGAGTCTTCTGACAACAATCTGACTTGTTTGGAAGGGGGTGCCATTTGGAAAGGATGTGTACATTTTTTAATTGGGGGGGGGGGTGTAACTGTTGAAGATTGTGTATAAAATGGAAATTTCTGGCTACACTCCTGGCTCGATCAGGACCTGGAAACTGATTCAAAACACACACCAAGTTTCACAATTTCATAAGTTGTTTTTGAGACAATAGCTTTCACCAAGAAGTCTCTTTTGAGACTATTTATATCTCTTTGTCCCTATAAAATTCATCTAATTTGTTCTTAAATGAGATTATTATTTTACTGTTTACCATTTGTGATGGCAATCTAGTCCAGGGGATACAACTCTTTGGTTAATCCAATGTCCTCTTTATTTGATTTATATAGTTGGCCCATCAATTGCTGTTTCTCTGCTTCGTGTGTTTTAGTGGAGGTTTTAGCTCCAGCCCCATACATAGGTCTTCATTTCTAAAGACTGAGTAAACCAGACACAAGTCCCACCTAAGTCGCCGGTACTGCATCGAGTACAAGTTCAGCTCACTCAATCTGTCATTATAGGACAGGGACTGTAGACCAGAAATTCTCTTGGTTGCTTTCCTCTGCACCCGCTCGATATTCATTATATCCATTCTACGGTATGGGTTCCAAAACTGCACCCCATACTCCATGAGCGGTCTCACCAGTGTGCTGTATAAAGGATCTGCCCCTACTTCTAATATTGCGCAATATGCAATGTAACATCCTGTTAGCTTTATTAACTACCCTGGAGGTTTACTACCGGTAGGTTAAATCATTTGAAACCCAGATGTCCAGGTCCTTCTCACAATCTACCTTTTTTAGTTTTCAAGTTTTCAAGTTTCAAGTTTATTGCAGGAAAACTCCATTGAGCAAGCTCATTCACAAGGAGGTCCTGTGATATAAACACTTAAAGTACAAACACAGATAGGTAATAACAGTATATACATGAAATGCACGTTACATGATACAGGCTGGATATACATATCTTTTAATATTTTAATGCTTGTCCCGACAGATTACAGTTAGATTGAATATTATTGTGGCCAAAATGCATTACGCTACATCTTTCCACATTAAAATTCATCATATGGACATTGCCCAAGCACTTTGTTTATCCAGTTCTGTTTATAAGTTTATTGCATCAGCTTCAGTTCTTACAATTGCCCTGTTTTACTATTGTCTACAAACTTGGTAATCCATACTCCATTTCACATCTGGAGAGATGATACAAAGATGTTAAAAGCACCGAGCCCGACAATGAGCCCTGAGGAACCCACGGTCACCTCACCCCAGTCTGAGCAATACCCCTGACACTCACTCACTCTCTGTCTTCTATTCTGAGCTATGTGTCCACCCACCGAACAACACAAGGTTCAATGTCTAATCCATACAAAGCATTAAGACCATCATGTGGCACCAGGTCGAAAGCCTTGGAGAAGTCAAGGTATACCATATCTACCGGTAGGGCTATGTCCAGAGCTTTACTCACAGTTTCAAAGAATCTCATCAGATTGGTCTGGCAAGACCTCCCTGATGTAAATCCATGCTGAGTGACATCAGAGTAACCCTTGGCTTTTATATGGTTTTCCAAATGATCTTTAATGAAACTCTCCATTACTTTACATAGAACACAAGTCAGGCTGATAGGCCTGTAGTTGCCAACATTTGATTTGTTTACCCCTTTGTAAATTGGTGTGACAGTTGCCCACCTCCACACCTCTAGTATCACTCCATCCTTGAAGGACATTTCAAATAATATTCCAACAGTGCCGCTCAGTTGTTTGTCAATTCTTTAATTAAGGCGTGGATGGAGGCCATCAGGCCGTGGAAATTGGTTAGTTTGATTTTATTTAATTTTTCAAACACTGTCACATTATTAAAGTCCATAATATGATTTGTACCCCTGCCCCTGTCAACTAAGCATGTCTGACAAGCTTTTGGTTGGAAGACACTTAAGAAAGTATTCATTAGAAAACACAGAAACATAGAAGTTGTCGGCAGATGGGAATAGTATGATCCATCAAGTCTGCCTATGCTACCTGCCCTACTTAGTTGTCTGCTTGTGTATCCACAGTGTCTGTTCCATGCCTGCTTGAATTACCCCACTTTCTTGGCTCCCACCACCCCTTCCAGCAGGCTAGTCCATGGTTCCACAACTCGCTCTGTGAAGAAGAATTTCCTCATATTGCTTCTGAACATTCCTCCCCTAAGTCGAAGGTTGTGCCCTCTAGTACTGCTGTAGTCCTTTACCAGAAAGAGGTTTCTGCACGTGCACCCTGTTGTAGCCTTTAATTAATTAATTAATTAATTAGAATTTCGGATAAATACCTTTGAGCCAATGGCTCTTTTACAAAGATTCCACATCAGTATACAAAGAATAGAAATACAAATTGTGTGAGATTAGCAGGCAAGCAGTTGGAATACAAATTTCAGTACAGGGTATACATGGTCTAAAAGCTACAGGTAATATAATTAACAGTTAGAACAACACAACCAAGCATACGTTTAAGAATGATGAGTCACATCAAACAATATTTACATGATTTAAAGTTGCCAGAAGGGCATTGTCAAAGGGAAAGGTAGAGTGGAAAAATTGAGTTGCTGCCAGTTGTGCCAGGTAGCATAGGAAAGTGGGAAGAGAGAGTGGGCATAGAGGGGTAACTGGGAGGGAGGTAGAAGGAGAGGTGGGTAGGAGGCAAGGATCAAGGAACTTGTGCAACAGTGGGTGGGGTGAGCATATTAGAAAAGGGAGAGGGGAAGGGAGTTGAAGGAGGGTAAGAGAGGAAGGTGGTGGACCAGGGCTAGGGAGAGAGGAAGGGGTATAAGGGGGAGGGAGGGAAGGGGGGAAGGTGGTAGCAGGCAGAGGTGGGGATAGTAGAGAGGTGCAAAGAACAGGACTGACTGCCAGGGAGGTTAGGAGAAACAGTCACAGGTAGCTCTGGACACAAGCATTTGACATAACTTGTGTTTGAATGAGCAGAGGGTGCCTAAGTTGGTGAGTTCACTGCCCAGAGAGTTAAACATCTTAGGGGCTCTACCTGCAAAAGACCGCTGGCCTTGGGTGGTGCGACAGTGGGGAACAGATAGACAATAGTTGTCAGAGCTTCTTGTGTAACGGGAGTGGTTGGCTGGGCTTAAGAGAGACTGAACCCCAGGGGGCATGAGTCCCATCAATGACTTTTTTGTTAGTAGGCAGGTTTGGAAAGTAATCCTTCCCTGAAGTTGCAGCCAGTTTGACTGTTCATAGAGGTCACAGGTTTGCGTGTGGTGGGCAGCACCAGTAAGCAGTCTGCAGGCCCTACTCAGCGCTGTAAGAATTCGCCGTACTGCTGTAGCTGTGGCTGCTCCATAGATAACAAGCCCATAATCAATGATGGAGACAATAGAGATGTGTATTGCTAGTTTAAGGGCGCCAGGTGTCAGGAAGTGTCTATGTTTATAGAGAAGGCCTATATGGATATTTATGGATTTCGCAACTGAATCGATATGGCTGGAGAAGGACGGTAGGATCCGGGGTTACACCAAGGTATTTGAAAGTCTGCGTCTGATCCAGAGTCATACCCAAGCTGTTTTTGATAGCCAACTGTTGGTGTTTATGTTTGTTATGTGTGCCATGGAATAGCATAGTCTTTGTTTTTTTGTAATTTAGCACTAGTTTCTCTGAGACGAACCAGGCCTCAGCTTGCGTGAAATTTTCCTGCAGTTGTTTCTCCAAGAGGGAGGGGTCAGAATTCTTAGAGAAAATCACTGTGTCATCAGCATACAGGATAATGTTTTCATCACAGGCAGAAGGGAGATTGTTCAGGAAGATGCTAAAAAGAAGGGGTCCCAATATTGACCCTTGGGGAACACCAGCCTGGACAGATAGTTTGGAGGAGAGGGAGTCACCAATCTTAACTTGTTGCGACCGGTTGAGAGATAACTGTTGAACCATTGTAGAGTATCATGGGAGAACCCTAAGTTGGCAAGTTGTTCCTGTAATAATGGATGGTTGACTGTATCAAAGGCCTTGAGAGGTCTACAAAGGTGCACCGGCAAGTTGTCCTTGGTCTAGTGCTAAATGAATGTAGCCTGTAAATTCAAGGAGGGCAGAGGTGGTGCTATTTTCTTGTGAAAGCCGTGTTGCTGTGGGCATTACAAGTTGTATTTCTCCAAGTACTCCACCAATTGGTCTGTGATGATTTTTTCAAGAGCTTTGGATAAAGGGGGGATGGAGATGGGCCTGTAGTTACAATGTAATTCCCTATCCCCAGACTTGTGTACTGGGGTCACCAGGGCAGACTTCCACTTGAGCGGGAACTGGGAAAGCACGAGGGGCCGGTTAATAATCTTGGTAAGAGGGTGCAGAATGTTGTCAAGAGTGAGGGCGATGAGCTTCAAGTCAAGTGTGTCCCCACTTGATCTGGATTTTCCGAGCACCTTGAGGAGGTATTTTGTGGCATCCCTTTCGGTAACTGCCTTGAAATAGAAATGTGGATGATTTGTATCCTGAGTAAGTTGATATTGGGAGGCCATGGTTTGGTTGGTGTCAAAGAAGTTAGAGGGAAGCACATGGCTGAGGTCAGTGAATGCCAGATTGAAAGTACTGGCAATTGTGGTAGTGTCAGGGTGTTGCTACCATCAACTTTTAGCATTTTCGGAGTTGCTTGGACTCTTTCCTATAAACTTCAGAGAGGCTTTGCCAGAATTTCCTTCCAACCGACCATGAGTTTGATAGGGTGCTCCTGTAGTAGCTGGCTTTTCAGTATGAATAGTCTCTGATGCAGGCATTCCAGGTGGCCCTGTATGCCTGAAGGTCTGCAGAAAGAGGCTGTAGCATGAGCCCATAGAAGGTCCTGAGCTTTTAGTTGGTCTAGGAGTTTGCCTGAGATCCAAGGGTTGTCAAGACCTTTAATTTTGTGTTTCTTAAAGGGGGCATGGATATCACATGCTGCATTGAACTTTGAGATAAAGTACTGAAGTGCAGCATCAACATCCAGAGCGGTGTCAATCGGGGTCCAGTCTTGTTGTCGCAGGAGTGTCTTAAGTGGTACAAGGTGTCCCCTAATTAGCATCCAACTGTTGATAGTTTTCAGGATAGGGTTATTGAATTTATTTGACCATATGCACTGGACAGGGGAATGGTCACTAATGGCATCAGGGAGAACTGTAGTGTGGCTAATATGGTCAGGGTGATTTGAGAGTACCCAGTCCAGTAAGATACTGGTCCCTGTTCTATAGTTGATCCTAGTGGGTGAGGTAACTAGCTGTGTAAAATTTGCGGCTGTCAAGGCATTCTTATAGTTGCTTGCACTGGGGGCAAGCCAGTTGACATTAAAGTCCCTTAGCAATATAACTTCCGAGTTAAGCTTTAGACTACTGATGCAGGTAAGGAATGGGTTCAGGCTTGTTGTTGTCAGTTTGGGTGGGATATATACAGAGGCTATTGTCAGAGCTTTGTTATGGACCCCAAGAATGACTTTAATAGCAAGGACCTGAAGCTCATCACCATTAATGGACAGGGTCAGGGCATGCCCTGTCAGAGAATCTTTTAGATAAAGGGCACAGCCGCCCCCTTTTTTGGATAGTCAATCCTGCCGAAAGATGGTATACCCAGGTATAGCCACAGCAGTGTCAGGGATAATGGAGACAACAAGTTTCAACCACAGATAGTACATCTGGGCTGTGCTTTGTGGTTCAGGCAGTGAGGGCATCTAATTTTTGGTAAGGCTGCAGATGTTGATGTTAGCTAGCGAGGGATCCTGTTCTCGTTGCTCCTAGTAATAGCTAGGTGGTCAAGGGTAGGGGTGAATACTGTCCGATATTAGCAGGAGTAGCAGTATTAGTCTTTTTAGGAGTTCCTTAAGATATCTGCAATGACTGCTACATGCACTTTTTCCCTTATATTTATTCTTAGTTATTGTCTCTAGTGACCCGACTCCCGATAGAATGAACAGGGAGAAATAGTTTGATGGTAGGGTCGACCATGGGCACAGTATCATGTTCGTGTATCCTAGTATTTGGGAGAAGAGATGAGTGCTGTTGCAGCTGAGACTACTGGTAACCATTCCACTTCTGTGAAAGGGGCTATCAACCAGGCGATTTGAGGTTGGTTGCAGTGGGCATTTAAATATTTTGGTAGTGTGGGATGCCAGTAGGATCAGAAGGAGCAAGTGCAGCAGGAACAGGTTAGGTTGCATTCTTGATGTAGTAATATTAGACCATGCAGATAGTTATGTTCTGGGATATGTAATATAATAATCTTATCCAAGGCACCAGGAGTCAAATTATGAAAAATAATCAAATCCACAGGAAATGGTGAACTACCAGGGACCAGTAAACTGTTGTTACTATAGATCAAAGACCCAGAATGTGTTCAATTCCTGAAGGTGATGAACATTGGCCAAGGGCATATGCAGGATGTAAAAACCTTTTGTTAGTGTCCTCCCTTGGTTCTCCAAAATGGTTGTGAATAGATCTCAAAGACAAGCACAGATCCTTCAGGAACAGGTCAGACGGAAATGTGGATTCAGTGCAGGACTCCACAACTCAGAGCTTGTAAAACTTATTTGTTGGACTTACTTTTGCTTGTGATGGCTTCCAAAAAAATTGATTTATAATGAGAATGCCAATACCTGGTGGTGATGTTTTGCAGTTTCCTAGTCCAGGAAACTTTCATAGATGTCATGTCCAAGAATGGTCTAGTTCCTCCAAGCAGAAATACATCAAAATCCATAAAACTAAACTACGGACAAAGACAAACACAAACAGCCAGCCACACAGGCCAAGGTACAGGCCAAGGACGTATGTGAATGTTTCTATCATGTCCCCACGATTCCTGTGTTGTTCTAGGGAGTATAATTTGAGGTCATCCAGTCTTGCCTCATGTGGTTTCTGATGCAAGCCCTGCACCGTCTTTGTTGCTCTTCTCTGCACCGTCTCCAGCCTATCTATGTCCTTCCTGAGGTGTGGCCTCCAGAATTGGACACAGTACTACAGGTGAGGCCTGACCAGGGACTGATACGGGGGCATGATTACTTCATGCCTTCTGCTCATGATGCCCCTTCCTATGCATCCAAGGATACCACTAGCCTTTAGTGTTGCCTTTTCACATTGTCTACTGGCCTTGAGGTCATCTGATATGATCACCCCTAGGTCTTGCTTCTGCCTGGTAGTCACCAGCTGCTCCCCACCCATTGAGTACAGTTTCCCTGGGTTACGCTTTCCCAGGTGCATGACCTTGCATTTTCTGGTATTGAATTTCAATTGCCAGGTCTTGGACCACTCCTCCAGTTTTCAGAGATCAACTTCCATGCTTTGCTGTCCCTCTGTTGTGTCTACCCTGTTGCCGATTTTGGTGTCATCTGCAAACAGGCACACCTTTCCCCCTAGTTCATCCACAGTGTCGCTGATGAATATGTTGAAGAGTATTGGCCCCAGAACTGAGCCTTGCAGGACCCCGCTAGTCACCCTCCCCTCCACAGACAGAGAGCCATTTATTAATACTCTGAGTTCTCCCATGTAACTGCCATATGTTTCATTTCTTATTATTTCTTCTCTTATTTGTATTGGCCCTATACTAATATTTCCTTTCCTTTGGTTGTTGATGTAATTAAAGAAAATGTTTTTCTTTTCTTCTTTCAAATTGGTCACCCTTTTCTCCTCATTTGCTTTGGCATGTTTTATTGCCTTTTTGCACTTTTTGGTGATATTCTTGTATTTCTGCCATTTTTCAGTCAAGGAATTGTGTTTATATTTAGAAAAGACCCTTTTCTCTTTTTTAATGGTCCTTTCGAGTGCTGGCATTAACCAAGTTGGAATTCTTCCACAATTATTATATTTCATTTTTCAGGGACACAGTGTTTTACACATATATTCCTGCTGTTTTATTATGCTATCCGAGATCTACTGTACATTGTACCCTTTAAGTTCATGTGCCCAGTTCCATGCTATCAAGTGTTTCCTCATTGCTGTGTAATTAGCTTTGTTCCAACACCTGATTTTAGTTTGTCCCTTGTTTATGGGACTAAATCCTGCAATTGTAAATTCGACCATGTTATGGTCACTCATGCCAAGCGGTTCTCTAACTACACAGTTCTTTACGTCATCCCCCATATTGCTTAGAATGAGAGTGATGATATTATGGGCTCTTGTACTGTGGTTGATGTATTGTTTCATATCATTAGCAGCTAAGGTATCCAGAAAGTCTCTTTCTATTTTATTATTCCTATATATGTAACCCAGTTAATGTTTGTAAATTAAACTCTCCATTATTAGTGCACTACCACTCAAATCTATATTCCTGATATTATCCAAAAACTCAGCATTTTCCCTAATATCTAAGCCTGGTTCTCTGCAGCACACACCAATTGTGATTCCCCCCCCCTTGTCTAATAATAGTCACCCATAATTGTTCAACAGCTTTATAGTTATCAGGTGTTGGCCTAATTTCATATGCCTTGTACCTATCCCTTATATACAGAGCCACGCCTCCTCCAATTTTTGATTTTCTATCAGTGCTAAACAGCTTATATCCCAGAATAGACTTCCCCTAGTGATCATCTTGCCACCAACTTTCAGTAGTTGCACAAAGGTGGATATCCTCATTGTGCAGTAGAAGGCTTAACTCATCAGTTTTATTTCTCATGCTTCTTGCATTAAGAAATAGTACCTTAATATCCTTTTGTGTATTTTTGATATGCATACTCATTGTGCATCCTTGTACCTGGGGGGCTTTAGACTTGCTACTTGCATATGGTTCAACACTTGGTGAATATCCTACCCTTTGTTTGGTAATCAACGAGTCCCTTCTCATGGTCCTAAAGTGAGAATGTTGTTTTTAAGAGATGATGGTGTTCCCCCCTCCCCCTGGAAGCCTAGTTTCAATGGTTGCTAATGGCAGTTAGTAGATGTCTCCCCAGTAGTGTGTTCCCCCGTCTACTAAGGTGGAGTCCATCTTTACAGAATAATTCTTGTCTGTTGTGAAATTCTTCCCAATTATATACTAATTCATATTATTATCAATGCTGTATGCCCTCAGTATCATAAAATTACTCCCCAATAAAAGAGCACCATGGATAATAAAGGCATGTGTAGCTTTCTTAGCTGTTACAAGCACATTAGTTACCTAATAAATATATACTTAATAAACAGGCTCTTGCTTTCTGAAGTCACACCTACAATAAATGACCAAAGTGGCATCTCCCTAATTAGGGCAGCTCACTTTTAAAATATATAAAACATTTAAAATAAATACAAAATTAATAGTGAAAGAGAAAAAATAAAAAGTATAGGTGTCCAAATGAGAAATATTCTGGAAATGTTCATTCGTAAAACACATAGAGTTAGAACATGCTTTTAAGCAAAAATTATTTCAGAAGGGTGTGGTTAGCCCTCAAGGCCCTAAAGAAAGACAAATCTCCTGGGCCGGATGGCATTCATCCAAGAGTACTATGGGAATTGGCAGACAGCCTGGCTGCACTCCTGATGGAGCTCTTCAGCAGGTCACTTGAGAGAGGGAGGAAATTAGTGATTGGTGAGAGGCCACGCAGTGCCAATCCATAAAGGGGTTGAGGGAGTACCAGGTAACTATAGACCCATCAGTTTGACCTCGGTGGTGGGAAAATTAATGGAGAGTATACTAAAGGAACGATTGGGGGTGTACTTGGAGGAGGTGGGAGGTCTGGATAATTAGCAACATGGGTTTGTGCCAGGTAGATCATGTCAAACCAATCTTGTGGAGTTCTACGAATAGGTAACATCAGAACTGGATGGAGAAAGCCTGTGGATGTATTATTCTTGGACTTCAACAAGGCGTTTGACTCTGTCCCCCACAATGGTGTGGTGGAGAAACTGATGGGGTTAGAAGTAGGCCCTTTGATGGTCAGATGGATTGAAAACTGGCTAGCTGGACACACCCAGAGAGTAGTGGTCTGTGGGGAGCTCTCGAACCCTAGAGAGGTTGGTAGTGGGGTACTGCAGGGCTCGGTCCTGGGTCTGATCCTGTTTAATGCATACATATCGGACATCAGGGAGGGTATAGGGTGTGACATGTGTCTCTTCGCTGATGACTCCAAGATGGGAGCAGTAGTTGAGGGAGAAGAGGGGAGGTTGGCCCTGCAAGGGGACCTGGACACCCTGGAAAGCTGGGCTCACACATGGAAATTAAATTTCAATATCACCAAGTGCAAGGTGTTGCATCTTGGGCAGGGAAACCCTAAACACAGGTACACCCTGGGAGGGGAGGCGCTGCAGGCCTCAATAGGGGAAAAAGACCTAGGGGTCATGGTGGATGCATGTATGAATAACTCTGAGCAGTGCAGGAGAGCGGCTAGCAAGGCAAACAGGATGTTGGGATGCATCGTAAGGGGGATCACCTCTACGAGCAAGGAAGTGATTTTGCCGCTGTACAATGGACTGGTTAGACCACACCTTGAGTACTGTGTACAGTACTGGAGACCACACTTGAAGAGGGACATACAGCTCCTGGAGAGGGTACAGCGGAGGGCAACTAAGATGATACGAGGGCTAGGGGATTTGACGTATGAGGACAGACTTGAGGAGCTCTGCCTGTTTTCATTGGAGGAGAGGAGAGACAGGGGGGACATGATTGAGGTCTTCAAGTACCTCAAGGGAATAAATAGGGTAAACATGGAGGGGATCTTTAGACTAAAGCAGGGAGGTATCACCAGAGGGCATGGTTTGAAGTTGGAAGGTGGAAGGGTGAGGGGGGAAAAGAGGAGGAGGTTTTTCACTGAGAGGGTGGTGGAATCTTGGAATGCACTGCCTGTCAAGCTGGTTCAGAGATCCACAGTGGAGGGCTTCAAGAGAGGGTGAGACAGACACAGAAAGTGGATGTATCAGATGATGGCCTGTCCCGGGAGGTGGGGATGGATGATAGGTGTTTCTGGAACACAAGGAAGGGGAGGGCCTCGGCACCCAACTAGGGATCTGAGGTTCGAGCAGACTCGATAGACCGTAAGGCCTAATCTGCTGGCAAATAGTATGTTAGTATGTAAGATTCAATTTTTTAAGTTTTCCATTCCATTTAACCTCTGATGGGAGTTTCTTTCTTAGATTGGATTACACTGTTTGAGGACACAACTTTTTAAGAGAAACTGCAGAAATTCAGCTTCAGTAAAAAATCAACTGTAGAAGCTTTAAAACATTGAGAGGTGTATCAAGAGTTCAGACTCCATGATGAGTTCTGGGACCTTAAATAAATCGTAGAGACAGTGCCAAAGCTGAATACGCAAATCTTTTATTTGGCTGGAATTAGAGTTTAGAACTAAGCAGTAAAAGGTACCCTTTAAGGGATTTTACTCCATATCTAGCCTCCATAGACCATAGTCGCTGTAAAGCATCCTTTCAAAATACAAATTTTGTGCATATGAACAAGGAAAATCACAAACTTATTTCCCATTTTCTGGGCAGGGGTAAGGGAGTCCAATCTCCCATGGAGGCCTCAGTTAGTAACCCAGTTCCCAACTCCCAATTCTTTCATGGCTTGAGTCATGCTACAGTGCTACAGTGTGACATATCATCCTCAAACATCTGTGGGAGCCACCTACAACCCCAAAAAAACAGAATAACCGCTCCACTGAGTGTAGTAATTTATACCATAATGGGACTACTGGGACCCCCCCCGGCAATGCTAGCATACCTTTAGTTGGGGTGAAATGAGACCCTCATGAGTCCCTCATCATCAGTATGACTAGTGCAATGTCTATTTCTCCTGGAGTCCTCACAGCTCTCATTTGTTGGAGAAAAACACCATGATAGTCCATTTCTTTCCTTATTGCCCCTTCTCCACAAAACTATCTCTCCTTGATCCTGATTTCATATCTCTGAACTCTCCACCAGATCCACCACACCGAGTCCAACCTCATCAAGGTGACGCCGAACACCGGCGACCAGCAGCAACCACACAGCTGGCCTGCAAGTCCAAAAGCCAAGAGGAACACAGGTATCTGAGATTTTGCAGGTAAGTCAACAAAAAAGTTGAACAAATTATTATTACAAAGAGTTTTAGAGAAACTTCCATTGGCGTTATGAGGAGCAGAGGTGAAGAGTGGAGGGGCAACATGGCCATCTTGCCTTAACCCCCAGTTTAATAAATTTAAAACCAAACAGTTCCAATCATTATGGTCTGGTTGTCAGATAGGCGTCTAAAGTGCACTTGGTTGCCATTTCACCTTTCCATGTGCCTACTATTGTATCACGGTTGCTCAGCTAGAGGTTGCCTGTATGTTTTGAGAGGCATTCTGCACCTGAAGCCTCCTAGCCACAATCAATTCCTGGCTTGGGACCTGAATTTTGTGTTAGAAAAGCTTAATTTGGCTCCTTTTGAGCCAGCCTTGACTTGTGGCCTATGTTTGCATTCTTGGAAAGCGTTATTAGGGCTGCAGTGGGTGAAGCCCTGCAGACCATTTGCTACAAAAAAGGGAGACTTTTCTGACCGTATAACAGTGTGAAGTTCCATCACAGTCGCCTCTGCATCTGTGAAGCACTCCACACTGTCTCTTAGTGGTCATGCAGTCTTGTTTTTCCCACACAACCCTCCCTCTCAGCACCTCCCACAAACACAACAATGACACTTGGGGTGCCCAATCCCCCAGTGTTCTGATCAACAATCCTGTTTTTTTTTTACTTCCCTCCACTGATGTGCATGCATGGTTACTTGGTGTGTGTTTTTTCTTTTATATATATTTTTTCCTCCACCTACCTGACCCTCCCTCTCAGCATCCCCCCCCCAGAAACACAACTGTGACATTGGGGTGCCAGTCCCCAGTGTTCTGATCATCTGTCCCCCCTACCACGCTTGCATGGTTACTTGTTGGTGTTTTTTTTAATATATCTTTGTTTCCTCCCTCCACCCGACCCTCTCTTTCAGCACTCCCCCCCAGAAATATAACAGTGCATCTGGGGGGTGCCCGATATCCCTGTGTTGTGATGGTGATTCCTCTGTCGTTTTTTGTTGTTGTTTGCCCTGTAAGAAGAAAACCGTACATCGATATCTTTTGTGCCATTACCATTCCCTACATAACCTTCCAACTCAGCACCCACCACCATGCACCTCCCCTCCAAGCCCTTACTTACTCATTGGGGTCCAACACTGTAATCCTCTCTGGTCCACAGACAAATCTTCGCTCTTTAAAGCCGGATCACGAACTGAAGAAACAGGTATATAGTTCAATGTATTTCAATGGTGTTTTGAACTCAGTGGCATAACTTGGGTATTTTTTTTATATTTTTGGCCTTAAATTTTCAACATGTCTTTTTTGGGACCCCACCTCATGAACTATTGCACTGACATTAGACAGATCTGTCCCGAAAGGTGATTTTGCAGTCCCTGTGTGAAATCACCTTTTGAGCAGGAGTTGAACATTTTCTCTACCCTTGCTCATGAGGTGGTATCATAAGAAGGCTATGATGAACATTTGGTGTAAAAATATTAAAAAACAACAAAGTTTCGGGGGTGTGGTTTGGCCACCAATAAGATGGCAGCATAACTTCTTGAGCTCGCTCTGGGTTCGATGAATTTGATGCTCCAGTGTCGAGACTCATGGGTCTGCCTGTTTTATAACTGTTGCTTCTGACATGGCAACCCCTCCTTGCCTACCGGCGTTCATCAAAAACTAATTAGATACAGTTACTCTATGTCGAAATTCTAGCGCTGATCCCGTGTGGAGAAACGAGCACTGGGCCATGCAGACCCTACCAATACAGCGATGCAGTAACAACTAGCGGCCCAAACTGGTGAATGGAATAGTTGATCTTTGGCCCCTGCATCAGCTAGCTGGAGCTGCCAGAGACTTGCCCTACTTCGCCAGCTTGCCCGACCGTCCCATGGCTTCACCAGTCGTCAACACTCAGACAGACTCCATATCTCAACCACTTACAAAGGAGCCTTCAGTAAATGAGTCATTATAGTATATTACTCGGATGTTGGAGACAGTTTTGAATGAAGTGGAAGATATTACAGTCACTCTTTCAGTTACAGTTGTCGAGGTTCGAAACTTGCAAGATAGAACGAATGTTTCTGAACAATGTTTGGAAGAGTGTGAACAGCAGCAATCTAAACTACTACTCCGCTTGCAAGCAGAGGAAGAAAAATCAGTGGTGCTTTGGGAAAGGCTAGAAGACCAGCAAAATAGAGCCAGATGTAACAACTTGCGCATTATTGGACTGCCAGAGGGGGTTGAGGGCCAGAATATGGAAAAGTTTTTAAATGAGTCTCTGCATGTGATGTTAGGAGAAAGGTGGAGGGGGCAAATGGATGTGGAGAGAGCACTCAGGATAACAACCAGGAGAGACAGGAATTCCTATCAGCCCAGACCCATCATCACCTACCTTCTTCGGTATACAACTAAGGAAAAAATACTAAGAGCTGCACGGGATATAGAAGAAGTATGGTGGCAGGGAACTCCAGTCTCTTTTTTACAGGGACTTTGCTCACGAGACAGCCAACAAGAGAAGGGCCTTCGCCCCACTCAAGAAGTTCCTGTACAATTTCAACTTCAACTTTAAATTTAAAGGGCTTACCAGATTACTAGTGGCTAAGGATGGCAGGGAACTGTTAGCTGAACATCCAGCAGTGGTGGAGAAATGGATGGCAACATTTTGGCCCGATCTACCGCTCCCTACTACCTATTCCAGAAGGCTCTGGGAACCTAATATGCCGAAAGGGAACCTCGAGGCAGGAGCTGACAGCTGGAGGGCAGCATAGAAGACGGATGTCGGCACCTCTAAATGTTCCCCAACAACCAAGGGCCCTCCTGACTACTCTAGGCTGCGACCTGGTATGGTTCCACTTTCCCCAGCCAAAGACAATATCTCTCTCTCTGCCTCCACGGGCCATGTCGCCCTGTGTCAGACAACATCAAAGAGCTAGAAGCGGGAATCGACTGCCCCAGGACGCATCCATGATAGCCCCTCCAGCAAAATGTCTAGGGAGCACAAAACGTCTCTCCTTGTAGTGCTCATTCTGTAGGTGTGAGTCTTTAGAGATGGACACTTGCACAGGCTCTAACTGGGCTGATACTTCAGAGGACTCGATGGTCAAAGCAGTGGATAGTTTGACACCAGTTAGGCCAGGACTGATTTCATATGCTGCTGTGGCGATCAGGGATACTGTCGAGGCTGGGCCTGCTCCTGTTTCAAGAGTGGATTATGTGGACAATGTTCCTGGATGAATCTGTATTTTGTATTGATTTAAGTTACTTTGGCAGGTTACTAAAATCAAGCAATTTGGTGAGCTTAACTAGTCCCTCTCTGCGCCCATACCCAGGAAAATAACGGTGGCATTTTTTTCTAACAGTCACTGTTACCCTAATCCAGGTAGCATGAATAGCTATTCCCTCATCCCAGCAAGCACATCTCAGGATGGTGCTGGTTAGACCTCCACTAGCAGTTTTATAAAAGCTAGTGTACAGGGGGGCAGTACATGGTAGTTTCTGTATTGTTGGGGTATAAATGCTGGGTTGGTTTGGGACCTCTACATTATAGGCAAGGTAGTTGCCTTTTCTTCTTCCTTCCCTGAACCCCTATCATGACCTTTTGGGCTCCTTCGGTGGATCCCCCCTCACCCTATTTCTGCTCCCTTCTCTCCCCCCGTGGGTCGGACGCCTGACCTCAAGGATGCTAGAACCTCAGTGGACTCGAATCCATGTGGTTCCAATCCCTCCTAAATATCAGGATCTGAGTGTTTGTGAAGCTGAGGCTAAAGTTTTAGACTAGCCTCTTTCACTGGTAGCCTCGATCCAATAGCACTGTTGAGCAGGGTTACACTACTACTGGGCAGTTTTGGTTAGTAGTGTGGTTTTATAGTTAGCGGGGATATATTTTCATTTCTGCTATCAACTAACTGTTATCATTTACACTGGTTGTACTTGGTCACAATCTCTGTTGTGTGTTTGTTCCACTGTAGCTCCTTCAACGAGGAGTGTATCTACTTATATTTCCTGAGCTTCTTCTCCTTCTCATCTTGCAGTCAAGGTTATTACAGGGACTCTCGGGACGGTGTGGGTGGTGAGTTATATTCCAGGTGCAAACTCTGCAATCTCAGTAAGTACACCCTTTCAACTATTATAATGCCCTCGTGCCCCACTATGGCTTCAACTAATCATGCTAATACCTCTACCATGGTGATATCTTGGAACGTTAATGGATTGAATCATCCCATTAAACGGACTAAGGTGCTCCAGCACCTTTGTTCATTACATACAGATATTGCCCTGCTCCAAGAAACCCATCTCCTAAAGAAGGCGGTTCCATGGTTAAAAAAGTCTTGGGTGGGCACTGTCTGTGCCAGCTCGGCTACCTCCAAGACTAGAGGAGTGGCCATCCTTATCCGGCGTGCATCGAGCTGGAGGTGGAGGAATCCAAACACAACCCACAAGGCAGATGGGCTGTTGCTAAATTATCATCCACTGGGGAGAAATTGATTATTTGCAACCTGTACGCCCCTAACACCGACCACACAGAATTTTTCCCTTCAATTAGCCAGGCTAGCTCATTGGTTGCAGGGACAGATGGGGACCTCCCTCTAATAGTGGGTGGAGACTACAATATGGTACTGGATGTATTCCTGGACAAGTCAAGGCCCACCCCTCAGGCTAGGTCTAGGGCCAGCTTGGCTCTTCATGAACTGCAAGAGGAGTGGGGCTTAATAGATCTCTGGCACAGAGATAACCCGTCTGGATGGGATTATACCTTTTACTCTCAAGTACATTCCATGTATAGTCAGATAGACCTTCTCCTGGCCAACTCAACAGCTACCCAAAATGTCCTTAAAACCACAATTGGGAATATTTTGATCTCCAATCATGCCCCTGTGATTACGTCCTATACAGTAGGGGGTCAGTCCAAGGAAGGCACTCGGTGGTGATGTAATCCCTTGTTATTAAAGGACCCGGAGTTTATTAAAATAATTTCCCAAACTACCAAGGAGTACTTTGCCATTAATGCAAATTGTGAGGTTATGCGGGCACGGCCTGGGAAGCGTTTAAAGTGGTCCTTAGAGGCCACATTATTGCTTTTTCGGCTGCTAAAAATAAAATGCGCAAAGCTAAATTAGCCAAATGACAAAAAGAACTGGAAGGTCTAGAGTCCCGCTTTAAAGCTTCTCACGTCCTACAGAGGGATGATTCCCTTATTCGACGTATTGTGGGCCTAAAGTACCAAATTAATACCATGCTGAATCAAAAGTCTGAGTGGCTTCTATTGCGATCAAAACATGCATATTGGGATGGGAGCGAAAAGTGTGGCAGACTGCTGGCATTTCGTCTTCAGAAGCAACAGGCTGCCACACTTATTCATGCCCTCTGCAACACATCTGGCAAAGTTGTGCATACTCCTCAAGACATAAATGATACAATGAAGGCGTATTACCAGTTATTATATAGGTCACAGTCCAATCTTTCCCGTCATCCATTGAACAGGAATTGGACAAATTTTGCCAACAAATGGAATTACCGGGCCTCTCCCCGAAACAGGCCTCTGTACTGGATGCCCCCCTAGCTCCGACCGAGATACTACAAGCTTTGTCTCAAATGGCCAAAGGAAAGGCCCCCGGACCAGATGGCATGAAGGGTTGAGCTATATCAAGTACTGGCTCAGGATATATCCCAACCGTTACTTGTTGCTCTCCAGGAGGCGCATTCAAAAGGTATTTTCACCCCATCTATGAGAGAAGCCCTCATTACCCTTTTACCCCAAAAAATCTAATAACCCCTTAGATTGTGCAAATTTCCAGCCGATATCGTTACTCTCGGTTGATATAAAGATCTTGGCCAAGATCCTAGCCACCAGGATGCTCGAAGTGCTCCCGACCATCATCCATCCTGCCCAAGTTGGATTCATGAGAGGCAAATCGGGGTCAGAAAATACTAGGCTCTTCCCTAATTTAAAACGGATAGCTTCCCATTCACAGGTCCCAATGGATGCACTGGTAATTGATTTTACTAAAACCTTTGACTCTATAGAATGGCAATATTTACATCAAATATTAAAAAGATATGGTTTTGGTCCGGTGTTTTGCCAGTGGGTGTCAACACTCTGTGGATCCCCGATGGCTAGGATTTTGACCAACATGACTATCTCTGGGCCTTTCCCACTGCACAGGGGTACTCGACAGGGATGCCCCCATCCTCTCTTCTTTTTTTGATAGCACTAGACTCCCTCATTCAGTCTCTCATTGCGTCAAGAGAGATCATGGGCATTGAGATAGTGGGAAATCCTATTTGGTAGCGGTGGATGCTAACGATTTATTGCTAACCCTGTCCCATCCAGAACAGGCAATATGGCATATCCTGTCATTACTGCCGACATTTTCAACATTATCAGGACTCTGTGTAAATCAGAGGAAAACAGTCTGGCTCCGCTAAATTCAGCATCCACTAAAAATTGCTTACAGGGAACCGAGCTTCTCTGGGCAATGACAGGTTTTTCATACCTTGGCATAACCATTCCTTTTAAGTGGCCTGATCTAGAGTCAGTCAATGTCTCGCCGCTTTTATCTCAAATGTCTTCAGAAATAGAGAGATGGAAAAAGCTGCAGTTATCACTACCTGGTAAGATAGCAGTGGTGAGTATGTTACTATTGCCATGAATTATGTACATTTTTAAGAATCTCCCAATCAAGCCTGTCGCTAAACTCTTTAGCTTCAGTTGAAGCTCAGGTGTCTCGGTATTTGTGGGACTGAAATCCCTAGATGGAATAAGAGCAAATTGAGAGCACATTGGTCTAAAGAGGGGTTGGGTTCTCCCTGGTTCCAAGGATATCACTTGGCTTGTGCGCTGCTATGGCTACCAAATGGTTTGTCCCCAGTCCAACACCTCTTACGCTTTGGGTCCAACTAGAATCTGACCAAGTGGCGGATACAAATTTGCATTTGCTATTACATCCTCAGAGTCGAAATTGGATTATACTTCCTCCTTTAATAGCAGAAACCAAACTGCGTGGCTCGCTAATGACTGTAGCCCACACACCCCAGGAGGTCCAAGCACCTCCATGGCTCTACCTCCTTTGTGGCACAAACAGGCCCTGGCAATCGGCAATACTCCCATATACTGGCCCACCTGGGAATCCCAGAGCATCTGACATATACAGGATCTCTGTATTCCTGGCTCATCGGATTTGATGTCATTTGAACAAGTTAGACATAAATTTCATATTCCGAGAAATGACCTCTGGAAATTTCTCCAGATACGCAGTGCTATACTAGCTAATAAGGCCTGTATGCGATCAGACCCCAAATGGAATTGGCTAACTCACAGGCACAAGTCTCCCGCATCCGGTGGGCTCATTGGTAGATTCTATAAGACATGGCGTGATGCCCAGGCAGATCCCTCAGATGCATGCTGGCTAAAATGGATGGCTATTCTGAATACTCATATATCCCAGGTTTCCTGGAGGTGCTATCTCCATGAATGTCACTATTCCTATATGGACACCAAGAGCCGGCTGTTGCAGATTAAGATCTTGCTGCTTTGGTATCGGACACCTGCATCTCTATACTCCCATGGCCTTATACAAAATTCCAACTGCTGGCGATGTCAAAAGTCAGGTGCGCATCTACTCCATATCTTATGGACGTGCCCCCTGCTCTCACAATTTTGGGCATCTGTATCTCAGGATTGCTGTACTGTGCTGGACTGCTGGGTTAACCTTTCTGATCCCAAACTCCTTCTGGGTGATACCACCTCCCTGGTCAACTAAATCGACCTCAGAAGCAATGGTTTGTACTGGCACTCAAGGAGGCTAAACAACTTATACTTATGTGCTGGGCGCAAAGTGCTTCTCCATCTCATATACAATGGCATGAGGCACTGGCTAGATTAGCCACACTAGAACGCCTCTTCTGCACTCACCTTGGTCGTATGGACCACTATACTGCCAGATGGGAAGCCTATCCCCAATCTTCTCTCTGTAAAACTTCGAATCTGAGTGATAACTCTTCTTATTGAATATGTGATATATTATTACGTTGCACTATTAGTCTGATTTCTATTTGTCTTTAACATTTGAAGATAGTGGAACATTATCCTAGCATATTGGGTAGCCATGTTGCACCAAAGTATACTTTAGAAAAATCTATATGTGAATTTCTTGTAGCTTGGTTCTGGCAAATACATTGGCATATCTGTACGGCAACGTAATAGTCGTTGGCTGAACTTAACAATATATGGAACATGTTACTTACTTACTTATGACCATGTATGGATGTGACATTATAACTGTATGTGGTGTTCAATATAAAATAAAACTATTCTATGATAAAAAAAAAACAACTAAGTTATGAGGCTCTATTGAATTTTATGAACACAGGCTTGTAACTTTTGTAATTTTCAATACTTTTATCACAAATTCACAACATAGCCATATCTTTAAAAGTACCTCATGAATGTGACAGCTGTTATTTTTCAGATTCTGGCCAAAATATTTTTACACCAAAGGTGATTTTGCGGTCCCTGTATGAAATCACCTTTGAGAGAGAGGGTTGAAAATTTTCTAGGCCCTTATTAATGAGGCGGGGTCATAAGAAGGCTATGTTATACATTTGGGGCTGGATATTCAAACTGCGCTGTTTTGTGGTGCAAGCCCTTGTGCTGCACAAAATAGTTGAGCAGGGGTGTGGCCGGGGCGATATTCAAAGGAGTTGTGCTATTGAGCAACTCCTTTGAATATCACCCCCGGCCACAGCCACTGTGCATGGCGCAGTGGAACTTGCGCCACCGCAAGTGGTCAGAGTGGAGCATTCAAGTTGCGGTGGCGCAAGTACCATTGCGCCATGCACAAATTTCCCATATTCAAAAGGTGACATGCAAATGGAGCCATAATTCATGCAAGGCGCGGGGGGGGCCATTTGCATCTATTTATGGCCCCATTTGCATGCCAATAGCATGCAGGTGCGCCGATCCCCGAGGACTTGTGCCTGGCACCCTGCCAGGCAGCAGCCGTCAGGGACCGACGCCCCCTGCAGCCCGATCGTGGGCAAAAGTGTTTAAAAGCCCCCACCCCGACTGGCCCGATCATGAGCAAAGCGTAAAATCCTCCCTCCCCTCGACTGGCCTGATCGCAGGCATAAGGTTAAATAACCCCCCACTAGCCCGATCGCGGGCATAATTGTAAAATAACCCCCACCAGCCCGATGCGGGCAGCACAGAGTACAACCCCAAGGACATATCCCTGGTGGTCAGTGGACGCTAAGCATCGCGGGCTGCAAAATGTTGAAACACCCTCCAAGACCATATCCCTGGTGATCATTCACATATCTGGACTGCCTTATGCGGTATGGGCTGCCGCCCATTGGCTCTTGCTCTGCACCAATGGGCGTGCAGCCCTCCAGCAATCAATCGTGACTGGCCCGGCGAGGCGGCAGGCGGGTGGGATGCCTGCCCGCCCGGCTGCCGGAGGGCGAGTGGTGGGCTTTGTGGGTGGGTAGGTGGGGTGGGGGACACTAGATCACCAGGGATATGGTCTTGGGGTGTTTCAACATTTTGCAGCCCGCTATCAGGCTTAGCGGTCCACTGGACCACCAGGGATCTGTTCTTGGGGGTGTTTCAACATTTTGCAGCCAGCGATCAGGCTTAGTGGTCCACTGGACCACCAGGGATATGTCCTTGGGGGGTTGGACTCTGGGCTGCCACGATCTGGCTAGTGGGGATTTATTTAGCTTATGCCTGTGATCGGGCTAATGGGGTTATTTAACCTTATGCCCATGATCAGGCCAGTCGGGGAGGGGGATTTTACGCTTTGCCCACGATCGGGCCAGTTGGGGGTGGGATTTTTACACTTTGCCCGCGATCGGGCTGCAGTGGGAGCCCAGGGAGTAGGTTGAGGGCCAGCCACAGGTGGCAGCTGCTGTGTTGCGCCCTGCAATGTGGCAGCTCACCTGTTGGTGGCCCTCGACTTACTCCTTTTTTTTTGGCTCAAAGTTGTGCAGGCGCAGGTTGGAGGTTGCGCCTGCACAACTCTGCAGAGCCCGCTGAATACCGGGCTGTGCAATTTATGCATGGTTCCTCCCCCTCCAGTTCAGCATGCATTCATTTGCATTGCGCTGTTGCTCAGCTTGCCTTGGGGCGCAACTGCCTCCTGATGAATATGGCAGAATGGCGCAATTTTGGACTTGAGCAGGCGCAACCCTATTGAGCATGGTGCAACCCTTTTGAATATCCAGCCCTTGGTGTAAACATATTAAAACAAAACTTACGAGCCTATGTTGAATTTTGCAAATTCAGACTTGTAAGTTTGGTAATATTCAATATTCTTACCCCAAACTTTCAACATAGCCATTTCTTTACAGCACCTCATGAATGTGACAGCTGCCACTTTTCAACTCCTGCCCAAAATATGTTTTTGACCCGAAAGGTGATTTCACAGTCCTGTGTGAAATCACCTTTAAGCTCAGAGATAAGAATATTTTCTCTGCCCTTCTTCATGAGTTAGGATCTTAACAAGGCTGTGTGGAAAATTTGGTGTAAAAATATTTAAAAAACACAAATTTATGAGCCTACATTATAGTCTGCGAATGCAGGTTCGTAACTTGGGTAATTTTCAATATTTTTACCCCAAATTCCTCACCTGCAGCCCTATCAACTCTGGCCAGAATTTGTTGTTAGTTGCTATTACTTCTGCTCAAAGGATTTCAGAGCTTCAGGCTCTAATGTGTGAACTTCCCTATGTGATTTTCCATAAAGACAGGGTGTCTTTATGCACCAATCCTAAATTTCTTCCTATGGTGGTGTCGGAGTTTACTTTGAATCAAACCATCCACCTGCCAGTTTATTTTCCTGAGCACGTCAATCCAGGGGAAGCATTGCTCCATACTTTAGATGTTCATAGAATACTTAGGTACTGCTGTGTACACTGCGTTAAAGACTGCAGAAAGACCTCACAGCTTTTTGTTTCCTTTGCCCCTGGGAAAGAAGGTGTACCAGTTTCTAAACTGTGTCTGTCCAAATAATTGACCAACTGTATTACTTTTTGTTACAGGAAGTATGATAAGGAACTTCCTGGTGTTCGTGGTCATTGTAACAGAGGCATCGTTACTTATGTTGCCTGTTTCAGGAATATGTCAGCTGCAGAGATTTGTGCTGTTGCAACCTTGAGTACTGTCCATACCTTTGTTAAATGCTATAATCTGGACACTGCTTCTCAGAAAAGGGAATGCCTTGGCCTAGCTGCACTTCAGGGCCTCCTTTTGTAGGCCCAGATGCTCCAGTCACCCAGACTGTTTTAATGCCAGTACTGGTTGGTACTCATTCCATAGGTGTGGCCTGATGAAAGAGACAGCCTCGAAGAACATAGAGCAGTTACATACTTATCATATTCTTACTGTACTCTTCGTATGTTCGTAACAGCAGATCTTCAAGAGAATCTATTTCATCAGTCCATGCTGTCCCACTCTCCATCCCTCTCAGACATAGAGCTCTATAACTCCTATCTCTTTCTCCAGGATGGTCTACTTGCTTTTTCCAGCCTTGCCTGGTAGCTGGAACCATAAGCTCTCTCCTGGTTCCCTAGAGTGAGGTCCTCTGAGCATGTTCTTTGGCGGGGAACTGTGGAGTGAAGGGGCCACCCATGTTTTTATGGGAAGCTCCAACATAGGATATCATTGTGGGCAGCCACCAGTGGACTGCTTGCAAAAAAGTTCCATGTGGTCCTAGTGCCTAGTGGCTATAGTTCCATAGGTGTGGCCTGATGACAGAGATTCTCTTGAAGATCTACTGTTACGGTATGTATGTACCTGTAACTGTTCTTTTCTCCTGTAACCGGGTCACTGATCAGACCCTTACCCTCCTCACTGGGAGTTTCTCAGTTCCCCATTTTATTGGGGACACTGACCAGCCCTTCATCTCCTCACTAGGATTAAGCCAGCTCACCATTTTACTGGGGAAACTTACTAGGCCCTTCCTCTCCTCACTAGGATCTATCCATCTCCCTCTGTTACTAGTGGACACTGAACGGACCTTTGCCCTCCCCACTAGAAGTTCCCTAGTTCTCCCCTGTTACTGGGGACACTGACTGGGGCCTTCTTCTTCTCACTAGGATTTACCCAGCTCCCTGTTACTGGGGAAACTGACCAGACCCTTCTCCTCTTCACTAGGAGACACTCTTTTCCTCCTGTTTCTGGGGACACTGAGTGTCCCTTCCCCTCTTCACCAGGATTTATCCAGTTCCCCCTGTTACTTGGGGTAGTGACTTAGTCCTCCTCTTCCTCACTAAGATTTACCCAGCTTCCTGTTACTGGAGAACCTGACTGGGCCCTTCCCCTCCTCAGTAGGATTTACCCAGTTCCCCCTGTTGCTGGAGTCTCTAACCAGACTCTTCCCCTTCTCCCTGTGAGTTACCTGGCTCCCCTGACTAATCACATGTCTTGATAGTCTTACCCATTTTATAAACCAGGTTACTCCTTTGCCGAGTTAGTGAGTACAGAAAATTTGGCCAGATCACTGGGGATATGAACATACGAACATACGAAATTTGCCAGCAGATAAAGGCTTAGAGGTCTATCAAGTCTGCTCGAATGTGCAGCTAGCACCCCTTATTCTGTAGCTGCCCCTCCCTTCCACCCTTCCCCGTCATTAGCCCTCCCCCTTGTCCTGTTCCATCCTCTTTTGAAGCAGTCCACTGTTCTACTGGATACCACTTCTGCAGGTAACGCATTCCACCCAGCCACCACCCTCTATGTAAAAAAGTGTCTCCTCATCTCTCTCCCGAACCTTCCTCCCTCCAGTCTCATATCATGGCCCCTGGTGGCCCTCCCCTCCCTTACTTTGAACAGCCCCTCTGTACCCGTCTTGTTTATTCCTTTCATGTATTTAAAGGTTTCAATCATGTCACCCCTGTCCCTCCTCTCCTCCAGTGAGTACATGTTCAACTCCTTCAACCTCCTCTCATATGATAAGTCCCCTAGCCCCTTGATCATCTTTGTCGCCCTGCGCTGCACCCCCTCCAGTAACTTAATGGCCATCCATTTTCAATTAGTGCATGGCATCTTTGCCAGCCACCGAAACATCAGAACAAGGAGACAGGACCTTGTATTGACATCTTGACAGAAAGATGGCACCTCACAACAGTACAGTGAACACCATGCTAGGTCATTAGTATGGCTTCATACAGTGAAGGGAAGAAAACGTTCTGCTGACCTACAGTACCAGTACCCCTTTTTGTAACACTTCGTAAAGAAATTTTTTTTAGCATAGTCCACAATATACCTGAGTAAATCTCATCTGTCTGTTCCAGAAAAATAAGGCTTTTGAAAAAAAAAATATTTGTTTAAAGAGCTAGTTGTGTAAAAAATAGCAGGTAGCAAGATGTTCTTAATTTTTAAAAAAGTAGCCAGTTGTTGCTTGTCATTTCTGAAGTATTTTCTTTTTTTGTTTGCCCGTTAGAACACGTTTTACCTGATAGTGTTAGGTATGCTGTGACAAGCACTACTTTACCTGGAAGTTCTGTTCCTCTTCATATCTCGCCCCCATTATGACCTCATTGATTGTGACATCACATGAGGTGTTTGGTCCTTCTTGGTCGGTTGTGATGTCATAGTCAGTGAGGTCACTGAAGTGATTATGTATGGGGAGGAATAGAACAAGCTGTGTCAGCCCCAGGTAGTGTACTCTTCTGCACATCACACCAAAGTACTGTCAGGTAGAAAATATTCTAATTAACAAAAGGGGAAAAAAATACTTTGGATAAAAGTTGTAAAAATTGACTACTTTTAAAAGATAATAATAATACTAATATGGGGCTAGCAGTATAGCCTAGAGGTTAGAGTAACAAGCTACAAATGATGTTTATGTATTCAGCAGCCCTGGATCTGCCTGGGTTTGATTCCCACAACCTCCTCCACTTGCATACTGTGTGACATTGAGCAAGTTACTTAACCTCCTCAGTGCTCCAGGGTAGCCCCTGAAAAGAGGCACTTGTGCCTAGTGGGTCTTACCCAGTTAGCAAAGAATTAAAAAACAAATATTGATTTCAAGCAGTGTACTGGCCCTTTAATATTCTTTGTCTCTGAGGAGTAGAAAAAAGGCTCATTATTTGAAAAAGATAGGTAGAACCACTAATAGGAGCAGATACTCCCCATACTAGACCAGGAATGCATGGAATTGGTCAACTATGATCCAACCGGACAACTGAAGAACTTTAGAAATTCTGATTCTGAATCCAGTTCGGATCTAATTCTGAAAAGGACCTCAAAGCTGGATTTGGAATGCTAAGTCTTAATTTGTACTGTAAAACTATGTTCCAGCTTTACATTATGGAATTAGAACTTTCAGACTGCAGTTCTGAAAATCCTAATTTCTTAGTAGTTAGTGTGATATTGTTAGCATTAGTATTTTACCTGTTTTTCTGTACTTACGTTTGCCAGAAAAATATACCCAATATGTCGAAGACAGCTTGGTTGTAATGCACTACAGCCTTAAAAGTATAATGTTAAGGACTCCTAATGCATGACTCAGCCAAGGTGTGCCCCTGATACCCCCTCCCTAGCTACCGCACTGCTTCTACCCCAATCTGCTTGTGCTATTCCTACAGACACCACTATCTCACCAATGCCCCATCTTCCGAGATAATGGCTGACATCAGATGTGTGAGATGGAATGTCAATCAATCAATCAAAATATTTATTTATCTAGGCGGGCACCATTGAGCAAGGCTCATTTGCAAGGTGGACCTGGCCATGAATACATCAAAGTACAGTACAGAAGCAGGCATACAAAAATCAATAATATACAAGGAAGAAAAAGTATATACAGTGTATACAGTACAGTACAAGGTTGAAATATATATTAAAAAAAAGCATTATTTTACAATTGAAGAAGTCAGCAGATGTACAATCAACCATAGGCATACAGGGGTTATAAGCAGAGATCTTTTGAGTGAGGCAGCCGGCAACTACACATAAAGTGGAAAGAGGCCGTGTATGGGGAGGCAGGTTAGAGAGGTAAAGAAGAGGAGGGATATATTACTGACGACTGGGGAAAATTGGGCTAAAACCACAGAAAGTGACGATGGCTGTCATGTACTTGTTTATTATGATAATGACGGAGGAGGGGTAGATAATTGGGACACTACTATGGATGGGGTGGGACTTTAGCCAGGCTGGAGCGGACAGGGAAGGGTGGGTGCAGCAGGAAGAGTTAATTGGGAAAGAGTGAGAGCCAGGGGTAGAAACATGGCGAGCGTCAGGATGGAAAGGGGAAGTTGCGGAATTAGTGGGCTAGCGGTGAGGAAAACATTTGCAAGGTGCTTTCATGTAGCAATCGTAGACCACCTTGAAGATATTCAGGCTAACAGGGCAGCTCAGCTTCAAGTTCCTTTGTAAACCATTCCACAATGTGGGTAAAGAGAGCTTAGAGCAACTTTGCCGAAATGAGTTTTGACCCCTGGAACTTGGAGTGCAATTAGGGAATAGCTCCTTAGAGCGTAGGTGCCTAACACACTCCAGGGAATACAATCTGAGACATATGAGGGGAGCTTGTTGGTCACCGCTCTGAAGGCCCATAGGGTGGTGTTTCTATTCCTTCTATAGTGAAGGGAAGTCCAGCCTAACGATGAGTACAGGGAGCAGTGGTGTGTGGAAAGTGGAAGGCCAGTAATGAATCTGATAGCTCTGTGATAGAGGATGTCCAACCTAGCCAGTGCAGAGGCAGTGCAGTGGCTGTAGAGCAGGTCCGCCTAATCTATTAAAGATAGGAAGGTAGCTTGAACCAGTTGAATCTTGGCCTCCTTGGTGAGCAGGTGGTTAATTCTGTAAATAGTCCTAATCTTTGACTTAGTTTCTTCTGTAGTTCTTCAAGATGGTTATGAAGAAAAGTTTATGATTGAGCCAAACTCCTAGATATTTGAATTTAGCTACATACTCTAGTGTTTCTCCAAGAACAGTGGTAATTTGTGGGATAGCCCCCCCCCCCAAGCAGGATGAATGTAAGGGGACTGAACTCCTCCATTAAGCACAAGCAGGTCCTGACCCACTTACGCAAGCAGAGACCCCAGGTGGTGCTCCTGCAGGAAACAAAACTGACCTCTGCGGGAGGCTCACAAACACAAGAAAGGACGGATAGGGTTGGAAGTGCACAATTCTGCCCACTCTAAAAGAGATGGATCTCCATTCTAATCCACAGAACACTACACGAACTCTAAAAATTACCTAACGGACATTGAGAGATGCTAGGACATGGCCCTATTCAGTAATCCCCATGGCCCCATAGCCATCCTAAATCTATATGCCCCCAACCAAGATGACCCCAGTTCTTCCACCTCCTAGCTGTGGAGCTCTTCACCTTCGGGGACAAGCAGACCCCCACCCCTAATCAGAGGTGATTTCAACCTTACTGTAAACCTGGAGGTGGACAGAAGCCATGGCAGACCAGAACTGCACCAGTGGGCAGCCAGGGGTTTCTCCAATGGGCCCACGACCAGATCTTAATGACATATGGAGACTGCACAACCAGGGAATAGGGGACTATACTACACCACTTGTACATGGCACCCTTAAGATGCCTGGACTTCTGGCTCACCTCCTCCACACTTACCCCCAGAGTTATAGCGACAGATATTTTACCCATAGTTATCTTGGACCATGCCACCATTCAAATTGATTTCCTGATTGGGCCCCTGTCACCATCCTCCCCATTGGAGGTTAGACCCGCTAGTCTTACAAGATCCCCAATTCAAACCCTGACTACAGCATGAAGTGGAGGAATACTTCTCCATAAATGACAACAGCGCTACCTCAATCCTCACAGTGTGGGAGGCTTTTAAAGCATACCTCAGAGACTGCATCATAAGTTATGCCTCTCATAGATGCAAGCAAAGCGAGAACCATAGGATGGAGCTGGAAGCACCTTAAAAGTATAGAATCCCAACTCAAAGCTAATCCCCCAAAAAACAATCTCTAGTCGTGAGACACAAACTGAACCAGCTGTTCTCACGCCAGGCGGAACTTGTTATATGGTGACTAAAACACAGGTTCTGGGAGAATGGAAAGAGGAGCGGCAAACTGCTGGCATACCATTTCTGAAAACAACAAACAGAGCACTCTGTCTCTGGGCTGCTTGACTCAATCAAGCAATCAAAATCTTTATTTAACCAGGCGAACATCGATGAGCAAGCTCATTTTCAAGGTGGACCTGGAAACGAGAGCTTAACAATGCATACAAAGGAACACTCAGTTACATCATAATTGGGTAAACACAATATACAAAATGAATTCACACTTACATAGTATTTACATAGAGCAGTAAGTATACACAGGAAGTTTATAATGCACACAAAATAGAGTATTAAAAAGAGCCATTAAACAAGACCATGAAGGGTATGCAACTAAAAATATAGCAACTGCAGTACAGTATATACAGGTTAAACATACGCAACTAGGTACAGAGGAGGGCTACACAGATGATAGTCGGTCAGCAGGGCAAGGCATACGAGGAGAGGTTGAAGGCACTGCATATGTCTCCCTGGAAGACAGGAGAGAGGACATGATTAGGACATTCAAGTACTTGAAAGGGATAAATAAGGTTGATAAGGAGAGTCTCTTTAAGCTGAGTGGCAACCATGTCGCATGGGGGCACAGTCTTAAGCTAGAGGGTGTGAGGTTTAGGAGGGAGGGAGGGAGGTCAGGAAGCACTTATTCACAGAGAGGGTGGTGAACACTTGGAATGCACTGACGAAAGAGGTCATCTTGTTAAAGACAGAGGGCAGCTTTAAGAGAGGCTGGGATAGGCGTAGGGGAAGGTAAGAATCATAGGTAGGGAGGATGGGAGGAGTGGGGAGGGAGGGCAGGGACATTAGCTCAAGCTGTAGACCCTGCAATATGAGCAGACTTGATAGATCAAATGACCTTCTTCTGCTGGCTTCTTCGTATGTTCATAGGTTTCATAGTTACAGTGTGTATTTGATGCATCCTTGAACATAATTATTGATTGAAGGAGCTTAAGGGGCATGGGAGGGACACAAGAGGTGAGTACGGAGGTACATGGTACATGCCTGCAAGGGCATATAGTGGTAGCAGGGATGAGGGGTGGCATCAGTTAGGGAATGGAAAGCAAAACACCATGATGGTGTCAAGGGGGGTAAGCAAGGAGTGAAGGTGGCAGCCAGGGTGACATGGAAAAGGAGATAACGATAAGGAAAAAAAACCAAAAACAAAAAATAAAACACAGGGTTGGGAAAGAAGAAGCAGATAGGTAGGTTCTTATAGGCTGTAACATTGCCCAAGAGGGGTGGGAAAGAAGTACCAGTAAAGAGATGCAATGGAGAAGATGGAGCTGAGGCTAGGGGAAGGTGACATCAGGGGAAGCAGTTACAGGATTCCTTGATAGAGTGAGAATAAAGTGCTTTGAAAGCTGATAGTTTGATTGGGTAAGCCAGCTTCAGGGTTTTTTGCAAGTTGTTCCAGAGAGAGGGTTAAGCGTGAGATATGGCAGACCTGCCGAAGCGTGACTTGAACTTCGGTACTGCAAGGGAGATAACGGAGGAACTCCTTAAAGTATATTTATCTATCACACCTAAAGGAAGACAATCCGAGATGTACTGAGGCAACATCTTCATGATGGACCTAAATGTCCAGAGAGCTGCATTCCTCTGTCTTCTGTAGTTAAGGGATGACCAACTTATTGCGGCGTAAAGGGAGCAGTGATGTGTGGAGTATGGGAGACCAGTTACGAACTTTAAAGCCCGATAGTAGAGAGTGTGTCTAATTTAGCCAGGGCAGGCACAGGGCCTTGGCTATAAAGGAAATCTGCATAGTCCAATAAGGTAAGCAATGTGGTTTGGACCAGTCTCTTCCTGGCATCCAGTGTTAGAACATTTTGATCCTATAGAAGAGACCAAGCCTCTGCCTAAGCTTCTTTAAGAGATCCTCAGGGCTTCAAGAGACTCTAAGGCCAGTGCACACAGCACAGCAGGAGAGCAACAACATCATAATAATAATAATAATAATAACAATAACATTTATTTAATTAAGCGCCTTTCAGTATTTCAAAGCGCTGTACAATGTTGATACAAACAAAACACATATACAAATACAACTAGTATAATATCACAATAAAACAGGAAATGCCTTTCCCATAAAAGTCTTTAGTGCCTGCTTAAAACTCCCACCGTCCTGAACTCCCGGAGCTGGCCCAGGCAGAGAATTCCAGAGGGTAGGTGCAAGAATCCAAAAGGCACGCGTGCCAGTTGACTTTAAATTAACCCTCGAATCTCCAGCAACCCCGTCAGCTGCCGGATTGGCGTCGCAGGGGTGTAAGGAACCAGGAGCTCTTTCCAGTAATCGGGACCCAATCCGTGTAGGGCTTTGTAAGTCATTAGACCTACTTTAAAGGTGATACGCCACTGTATTGGCAGACAGTGCAGAGCGTGCAGCACAGGGGTGATATGAGATCTTCTAGATGCCCCAGTCAACAAACGTGCTGCCGTGTGCTGCACTAGCTGCAAGTGGCAGATATCAACCCCAGGAAGCCCTAGATAAAGGGAGTTGCAGTAATCAAGGCACGATGTCACAAAGGCATGGACCAAAACAGGCAGGTCACTGGATGGAACAAGGTGCTTAATCCTGGCAATGTTCCTAAGATGGAAAAAGGCCAGCTTGGCGACTGTCGATACCTGATGTCAAGTGTCAGACCATTGTCAAGCTCCACCGCAGGTTACGCACTGCTCAGAGGTGAGAATCTGGGCCTCCCCAGGACTAAACCCAGGGAGCCCAGTCCTCAATCCTCTACCCTATGACCCGGTCCACAACCAAAACCTCAGTCTTTCCTGGGTTCAACTTTAGACTGCTGGAATTCATCCAATCTTGGATTTCTGTGAGGCAGTTGTTCGAGTACCGAGATAGCACCAACCTGGTCAGGTGCAAAAGACAGGTAGAGCTGGGTATCATCAGCATAGCAGTGAAACCTCAGCTCATACCATCTTACAATGTCTCCAAGGGGTAGCATATATACTGCGAATACCATGGGGGACAGCACCGAACCCTGAGGTACCCCGCAAGGCAGAGAGAAAGTCCCAGATGAAAACAAAGCCGAGACCACTCTCTGCATTCTCCCATCAAGGAAAGATGAAAACCATCTGAAGACTGTACCCGACAGCCCACAGATGAACCTCAGGCGTTCGAGCAGAACCCCATGATCCACAGTATCAAAAGCTGATGATAAATCCAGGAGAACCAAGACAGAACGGTGTCTCCGATCTCTCGCCATCAGGAGATCATTGAGCACCCGAACCAGAGCAGTCTCAGTACTATGCCTCTTATGAAAACCAGATTGGAGAGGTTCATATAAATTATGGATGGTTAGATGGTTATCCATTTTAGCAGCCACAACTTTCTCAATAACCTTCCCCACAAAAGGGAGGTTAGAGATAGGCCTGTAGTTTGCTAGGTTCTCTGGGCATAAAGAATCTTTTTTCAGAAGGGGGATCACCACCCCCTCCTTCAGGGAGCTAGGGAACTCACCCATATCTAAAGTGCACCGGACAATCCGAGCTAAGACCGGGCTAATGATCTCACTACAACCCAAAATCAGGGAAGTAGGGTCAGGGTCTAAACTACAGCACGTGGGATGCATCTCCTGGACAATCCTCATAATGTCTACGAAATCTGGCAGGTCATAGGTACTCCAGGAAACTCCGGCTCTGCGACAGAGCACCGATCAACAGCAACCCCCTTAGAGTGAAGTTGGTGGCACTCCCTCCTGATGTCGTCGACCTTATTCGCAAAGAAGCGAGCGATCTCATCACAATCAGTTTGTGTAAAAACTCGACGGAGCTGCCGACAGGCTGGGTTGAACAGCCTGTCAACAGTTCTGAAGAGCTGAGCCGGTCGGTTCTGTGCGACAGAAATTTCCCTGGATGGGAATTCTGTCTTCTTATGGGAAATTTCTGTTTGGTAGAGTTTATGATGCTCTAGCAAAATACGGTGGTCGGCATCAGCGGCAGTCTTCCTACAACGACGCTCTAACCTACGCCCCAATTTCCACAACTCTCTCAGAGCCCCATCAAACCACGGGGCTCCATGGTGACGCAGAAGGGGGCGAACTCAGACAGGAGCAATCTGATCGAGGGCTGAAGATATGGCCCCGTTATAGGCCACTACCAACTGCTCAGGATCAGTGCAAGACTCGTCCAACAACAAGAGGTCAATAACCGCCATCAGGTCTTCAGGGACCACATCCCGCAAAGGGCGGTACCTGACCAACTCCACAGGGGCCGACTTACTCAGGGGGGCCACAAAATTGAACCCAACTGAGTAATGATCAGACCAACTGACTGGTTCCACCACTAAATTGGAGGCCTCAATCTCCAGGAGGAAGACCAGGTCAAGAGAGTGACCTCCCTTGTGTGTAGCTGAGGAAACAACCTGTGTAAAGCCCAGAGATGTCATCACCTGGAGGAAATGTTGACCAAAAAGTGAAGATTTGTCATCGACCCAGGCACTGAAGTCGCCCAGAACCATCAGTCTGGGTGACTTGGATGCTGTAGGATAGGTTGCTGTCTATGGTGATTCCCAGATATTTAAAGGAGTGAACCTGTTCGAGAATAGCACTAAGGCAGTTTGTAATATTAAGGGGTAAAGCCTATGTTTGTTGTAGAAGTCACAGAAAAGCATTGACTTGGTTTCTTATAGTTGAAAACCATCTTTTGACTACTAAACCATGATTCAAAGGAGGGTGAAGCACTTCTGAAGCTTGTTATGAGTAGGTGGAAGTCCTGTCAGGTTGTGTGAATGACAGCATCGTCAGCATAGAGTAGGATTTGTTCTACACAGAATTGTGGAAAATTTTTCAAAAACAGGCTGAAGAGGAGTGGCCCAAGAATGGATCCCTGGGAGACTCCTGAGTGTACGGGTCTAGCATCTGAGAGGACATCAACAATTTTCATTCTTTGGGAATGGTTTTCCAGGTAGCTCTTAAACCAAGTTGTAGACTCAGGGGAAAGTCCAGCTTTTAACAGTTCTGTGAGGAGTATTCAATGACGGACAGTTTCAAAAGCCTTGGTCAGGTCTATGAAAACTGAAACAGTGAGGTAATTATTGTCCAGGAGTTGTGGAATTGCTCCTGTGAATTCAAGGAGGGCAGATGTGGAGCTGTAGCCTTTCTGAAGCTATGCTGTTGTTTACCAAGGATGTCATACCTGTCCAGATATTCTGTTAGCTTGTCAGATACCAGTCTTTCAATGGCCTTGGGGAGGTAGTATGGATATAGGCCTATAGTTTCCATGAAGGGCCTTGTCCCCAATCTTGTGGACTGGTGTCATGGTGGCGGATTTCCATCTTTCGGGGAACTGGAATAGGGTGAGGGAGAGATTGAAAATCCAAGTTAGAGGAGATAGCACTTCATCAAGAGTAAAGGACAGCAGTTTGAGGTTGAGTGAGTCGTCACTTATTCTAGATCCAGCAATTGCTTTACTGACGTATCTATGGACTTCATGTGTCCTGACTGCTCTGAAGTAAAAAGGGGGACAATTTGATAAATGTGGTGGGGGTGGAGGAGGGTACAGGAGGGAGGGAGGTCTTTATCGAAGAAGTCTGGAGGAAGAACACTACTGAGGTCATTGAACGCATTATTGAATGTGTTAGCTATAGTGGAAGGGTCAAGAGTTATAGTCCCATCCAAGTCCAACATTGAAGGTGATGTTTTGGGAAGTTTTCCTGTAACTTCCTTGAGATTATTCCAGAAGGCCTTCCCTTTCCCCAGGTGTTTGTGAGGGGCATCTTTGTAATAGTTACTTTTCTTCAGGCATACTGTATTTCTTTGGTGCAGTCATTTCGGGCATGTTTGTAGTTTTGTATATCTTCTTGCCTACCAGTGGCCCAGCCTAAAACCAGGGTGGTCTCTAGCTTTCAGCAATGTTGGGAGATCAGCAGTGAGCCATGGATTGCTAAGGCCTTTTACTTTCCTCTTTTGAAGGCGGGACGCCACAGGCAGCATTAAAGGAGCTGATGAAGAAGTCAAGCGCAGAGTTGACATCCGATGCATGGAAGATAGGTGACCAGTCTTGTTGTCTAAAGTGTAATGTGAGGTGCTTCAATTGACCATGAGGAAGGATTCTGCTGTTTATTAGTTTGGGTGGTGGTGGTAGGCTGAATTTGTTAGACCATTCACAGGTAACTGGGGAATGGTCACTTAGCATATCTAGGAGAATGGAGACTTTTGAGATGCAGGATGGGTGGCTGGTCAGTATCCAGTGTAGGAGGGTGCTTGTCCCAGTCTTATAGTTGAGTCTAGTGGGGGAGATGACCAGCTGGGTGAGGTTGGCAGCTGAGATGGCATCTTTATAGCCACCATATCTGATCCAAATCAATTTATGTTAAAATAGCCCATTAGGATTATCTCGGTGCCTGGTGGTTGGGGACAGAAGAATGAAGTTGAGACCTTTACCTTGATCCTTGGGAGTGATGTAGACAGCAGCAATAGTCAGTGCCTTGTTGTGAGCCCTGAGTAGAATTCTGATTTGTAGTATCTGGGCAGTAGAGACCGAGGTTGGGGGTTGAACATGGTACCCCAGGAGACAGTCTTTGAGGTAAACAGCACATCTACCACCTTTTTTAGTGGTCCTGTCAATTCTGAATATGTTATATCCTGGTAGGGTAATTGCACTATCAGGTATTTTTGAGTGAGCCAGGTTTTGACAATCACAAGAACATCAGGTTTGTGTTAGTCTGCAAATAATTGCAGGACATCAAGTTTGGGTAGAAGGCTACAGATGTTAAGTGTTACAAAGGTGAGTCCCCAGAGTGACTCTACTGGAGGTCAGAGCTTGAGATTGTGGGGCCAGGATTAGGGTGAATATTGACAGACAGAAGTAGTAGTGGGAAGCAAGAGTTTCAGGGTGCACCAGTGTAACTGTTTGAGGGAGATTATATTCAACCATTTCTTCTGAGAGAAAGCTACTCTGTAACTATGATCCCAGTAAGTGGTGATGTAGCCAGAAGTGAGTGGGAATATGAGAAACTAAGGTAAGTGTGGTTCAATGTACTTCAATGTGGTTTTCAACTTTGATGCATAACTTTTCATTTTTATATTTTGACACCAAATTGTCAACATGGCCTTTGAGACCCCATATAATGAACAATGTTGGTGGAATTACGCAAATCCAGTCTGAAAGGTGATTTCATGGTTGCTTGGTATAATCACCTTTCGGGTGGGATTTGAAAATTTTCACCACACTGGTTCATGAGGTAAGGTCATAAGAAGGCTATGTTGAAAATTTGAGGATAAATATGTAAAAATGGCAAAGTTATATGCATACATTGAAATTTTGCTATGCTCACTCGTAACTTTGGACATTTTAAATATTTTGACTCCAAATATTCAACATAACCATCTTTTTACACCACCTCATGAACATGACAGATGTCATTGTTCAAACCTTGGCTAGCCTGTGTTTTCACACCTGTGGCACACAATGGTGTTGTGGTGGTGTGGAATCACATTTGGCAAGATTTCAAAATTTTCATTACCAGGTTCATGAGGTGGGGTAATAAAGCTATGCTGACAATTTAATTCCTGTGCTCCCACAGACAAATGAGGATACAATTATACTGCCTCAAAAAGTAAAGAAATTATTTGCATAACCATTAATGCACTCATTAGGGTTAAAGTGACACAAGTAGGGAAATGTGGCATTAGAGTTTCCAACCTTAGCAACCCCACCCCACCCCATTCACCAGGCAGCAACAGGAAAAACCATTACAGTTTCACTTGTCCTGTGTCTTCTGTAATCAGGCATGGGGACATGGGGAGTACTTTGGGGTTGTCAGCATAACACTTGTCCCATTCTCATATAGTCCACACATTTCATCTTCTTTCATGATCAAAAGGGGTGAGTATTAAGGCTGACAACCCCAAGGCACTCTCTATGCCGATTTGTGAAGGCACAGAAGAGGTGAAACTGTAATGGTTTTTCCTGTTCCTTCCTGGTGGGTGGTGGCGAAGTTAGGGTTGGAAACCCTAATGCCAAATTTCCTACTTTTGTTGTTTTAGCCCTAATGAGTGCACTAACAATGTTTTTTCAAAGAATAAATATATATATATATATATATATATATATATTGGTATATATTATAGCACAGTAGTGTCACTATATTTAGGGTCAAACTGGGGTTCTATGTTAAACTTGAAATTTTGCACTTTAACATCTTCACAACTGTTCAATGGATTTGCATGAAATTATGCATGCATGGCTTTCTTTGGTAGATTTCTGGATGTGCCAAGTTTTGTTTTGGTTGGATGTGCAGTTTCCAAAATCTGAATAGTGAAAAAAAGTGATTTTTTTGTAGGTTTTTTCCCATTGGTTTGAATGTGATTTTCTTTGAACTTGACTACAGCCCAAACAGTTTGGAATTTTGGTCTGGATTGTTCAGGGTAGAAAGATGCTGATCCACAGATGTGCCTTTTGTTGGTTTGGTAAAAAAATAATTATCCATTTCAATGTTATTTAATTTTAAAATGTTCGTAAAATGGTTCTGAGCATGCTCAGAAAGCTCCTCAAGAAAGCAGGTTGATATGAAAAAATAAGTCTTTTTTTGGATGACATCATTCTTTTTTGTTTGAGGAAAATCCTTTTTCATATAGCTGCCATCTTGTTTTCAGTTTTGCTTGAGAAATTCAGATTTGGAAAACCCAAAAAATGATTTGCTTGGGAGGAACCAACACATGTAGCTTGCTTATTGGGACCCCCTTAGCTGCATTCTATACTTTGATGTCCAAGAAATGTCCTTAAAATGTGTTTTTCTTAACATTGAAATTATTTTTTTGTAACAGTATCATACGAATAAAGATCTTGTTTCGTACCATGACACGAGAAAAGATCATTTTTCATAATTAAAACCTATGTATTTCACTGGAATTTTCAACTTTGGTGCTTAACTTTGCCATTTTCACATATTTTGACACAAAATTTTCAACATACCCTTTTGAGACCCCTCCCCATGAACAATGGGGGTGTCATTTTGCAAATCCTGCCCATAAGGTGATTTTGCGGTCAGTTGATGAAATCACCTTTTGGGTGGGATTTCAAAATTTGCACCATACTGGTTCATGAAGTGGAGGCATAAATAGAGATGGTGAAGTTGCTCAACTTCACTACACAGAGTATTTCGCATAGAACTCAAATTTTGTGAAATTCTCTGATTGCGAAGTGAATAACTTTCACCTTTTTGAGGAACATGAAGTTGCTATTGGATCATATGGACTTCATGTTACTTCAACTTTTTTGGGGCTCCTAAGGGCAAATTTTGCAATGATTTGTGGGATGGAAGGTCAAATGGGCTCTATATTGGTTTGCACAGCCTCGGTTTAGAATAGTGTGTGTAGTGGAAAGCTGGAGTTAGTTCTCAGAACTATGAGATTCAAACCTTCAAAAAACTGTTTAAAAACCAGTAGCTCATAAATACAGTGAGGAAATAACACCAAAGCATTAATGGCAAAGGCAGAATGGCGAACGCTGAAATGGCAACTGACAAGTTACGGTGACCTTGCCGGAACAGCAAATCCAGTGGTTTAGCCTACCCCAGTGTCAAGGAGCACCATGGAGCAGTATATTTAGAGATAGGGGGATTTGGAGGTACAGCACCCTGTGGAGAGTGTGGGGGGCAGAGCCCCACATGTAGATAAAAGTTGGAAAGGTGCACAGGTGTGTAGTTCAGTAAAGATGTCCGCTAGGTTTAGTATGTGTGCCTGTAGCCAATATTTGCAGTGAAAATCAGTGGGAAAATCGCTATATATGACAGTCGCCGTTATTTTAGGGCATCGTTTATGCAGTTGCTTTTTCAGATTCCCCATTTTGACATTCACCATTATTTAGTAGCCATTATAACATGGAGCCCAAAAAAACAATTTATCTTTGGACTTTTGAGTCCAAATTTAGTACAGCAAGTGTAACAAATCCTTCTATGTTTCTACAATAGATCATTTATTGATTTGGTGTGAATTTTGCATCTTAAGTTAGTAGTTTCAGTGTCTGCACTGACAGACAGTGCAGAAGTGTGCTTTGGGGAGGGGCAGATCTGTGGCATAGAAGGGAGATTCACAGAGCACAGTGTGAAAGGCAGTCTTGCCAACTGTTGCTGGCTATTGTTTAGTATTGGTGTGTTCAGTTTCGTACACAAACCGTAATACTTCTAGTAATTTTTGATAATTTTTTTCTGTTCACTGTGCATTTTTTCTGTCAGTTTAGAATGCTGGGTTTTATTTTATTGAACATTAGGGCTGAGCCCTAACCCCCACAACCTACCACCACCCCATCCTCCACATATAAGCTGAGGTGTGCCATGGGGTAGTTGGGCCTAACTCACCCCATTCCATGTGTAAAAAGGCTGACATGGAACAGCATAGGAGAATGGGTGAGAATTAGGCCCACGATCCCCATGGCACACCCCGATGCCTGGTGGTGTGTGGAGGATGGTGGAATGGTGTGGTAGAGTGGGGTGAAGGGCTCAAACCTAATGTCTCATTTCCCTACTTTTGTCACTTCAACCCTAACTGATGCATTAACAAAGTTTTTTACAATGAATTTCCTTACATTTTGAGAAAGTGTAATGTAACTGGTAAGTGGTATGTGTTGGTGGTAGTGTGGGCCCCTGGGCCCCATGCTCCCACCAAGCTGTCCATTTGTGCATAATGATATGCATCTGTGGGAGCAGAGACCCTCCAGGCCCTGCACTCCCAGTTACACATAACAACGTACTGTAGCCATACAGTAGCCGTATAGGGCTGAAAAGGAACCCTTGTAACACTAATTTGCTAATATCTCAGTAACCGTACAAGCTATGAAAGAAATTTCACTGCAGTTGTAATCATGACTTTGAAATCTCCATGTGTGGTTAGTCCACAGCTGTGGGTAGCCAAAAATCTGTATCTCACATCGTTTCCGAGAAACGGGCACTGAAGTTTGCTATGGGCCCCACAATGTTGTACTACGGGGAAAATCTCAACTTTGTGATGGTATATCTATGGAGCTGATTAACTTCTTTACAACTTAACAGCATAATTCACATCTCTGGGACATCCCCTTTATGCCCTGCAATGTTCAAGCCAAAAGCCTAAACCGTTTATTTACAGTGTGCTGGCAAAGTTTTTACATTCCTAGTTCGTAAATGTGGCAAAATCCCTGTTCACTGAGGTCAATCCCCATTAGCGAGCCTCGAGAAATTGCCATTTCTGAAATCCTTCATCATCAGATTTTGACCATCTGGTCTGGAAATCGTGATCAAGGATTTTGTCAGCTAGCAAAAGGAATTGGCTTGCGAGTGGATTTTGACAACACATAAATGGGATTTTTCACCCGCTAATGAGGAATTAAAAAATCCCTTTATGAGCTGTCAAACTCCTTTGCAAGTCGATCACCTTCATGAGTGTCAAAATCCTTTTGCAAGCTAATCCTTGTTCATGAGAAGGGCCATCTGGTCAGGAAATGATGATCAAGGATTTTGTCAGCTTGTGAAAGGATTGGCTCCTCGCTAAGGGGGTTTTGTAAGATGGCAAAAGGGGATTCATATACCCAGGGGTGTAGGCAACTTGTCCCCCCCAGAGGGTAATGTTGCTCTGCCCATAGGTGTGTACAGAGTCAATGAACAAAGAGGGCAAAACAACTCTAAAAGCTAGGGCGGTCTGGGGGCATGCTCCCACAGGAAATTTTTTAAAACATCAATGTAAATGGTGCATTTTCCTGCATTTTAGAGCTAATTAACAGACTCTTACTTATCTTAAAAATAATGTACCATGCCCTATACTTTGTAACATCTGATAAGGTTAGATTGCCTTGCATCTGCAGCAGCATGTAAATGGACAGGGAAAGTAACAGAAAAGAATACTTAAGCAATATTCCATGAGAGGGTGTTGGTGATGTCAGGATTTGCCCATGACCTGGGGTGTTGTCCGGTCATGAGGCGCAGCCGAGTGACCAACAACACACCAGAAGTGGGTAAATCCTGGCATCACCAAGATCCTCGAGGGGTATATTGTGATTATACAATGGGTCCATTTTTTAGCTAGAAAAAAGTAAAATAGAGTGGATTTTATTATCTTAGGAACATTGCCCAGATCCAAGCCCTGATTCCACCTGAGGACCTGACCACACTGAAGCATGCATGCTTTTGTCACATCAAGACTGGACTATTGCAATGCCCTGTGCCTATGGTTATATGGAAGCAGCCTCCACCAGCTGTAGCTGGTGCAGAATGTGGCAGCAAGATTGCTGACAGGAGTGAAAAGAAGTGATCATATCACCCTGGTTCTCTACAAACTGTACTGGCTGCCAGTCAGGTGGAGGACTGTTTTCAAGGTATGGCTCCTGACCTTTAAGATCCTACATGGGGGGGCATTCTTTCTGCAAGATCTCCTTGTTCCTCATCACCCCTCCTGGGCTCTCCATTCTGTTGAGGGAGGTCTCCTTCGAGTTCCTAGGGCTAGGTTGTGATATTCTGGAGATCGGATGTTTTCAGTGGCCGCACCTGCCCTGTGGAACTCACTGCCTAGACATCTAAGGGAGGCCTCCTCAGTAGAAACCTTCAAAAAGGGACTAAAGACTTTTTTGTTTCAGCAGGCTTTTAATATTTGAATTTGTTTTTTTTTTCTGCATTACCATGAGATAGACAGTTTTAATTTGATGAATGACTCGCAGCTGTTGCTATGTTGTTATGATGTTTTTATGTTTGTTTTTATTGTACAGCGCTCTGAGTCCCTGAAAAGGGGTGCTTTATAAATAAAGTATCTACCTATCTATCTATCTATCTATCTATCTATCTATCTATCTATCTATCTATCTATCTTACTACTGTACTTTTCTAAAGAAAAAGACCTTGTTGGTAGAAGTTTGACTCTCTACCCCCCCAACCCTTATTGAAGTACTTTGATGTAATTTCTTTCATGGATTCAGGGGCATCCCATTGTTATTCCATTGATAAAGGGCACCATGAATGTGGTGGAGCAATGACCGGCAATCAAAAGAATACTATACCTCCACTAATTCATTTTGGCCCTCCCTGTCTCCATGATACCGTTTTAATGTTATTTTCTATGCCATTTCCTTCTGTAGGAGTTGCACTATCCAGGGTCTTAGTATTCTAAATATTGATTTCTCTAGGAATGTGGATATTGTTGATATTGTGGAATTGTGGGGGGTTCAGATCTTGTACATTTAGTGCATTCTGCACTACATTGGAATACCCTAATAGGAAAGGTGTGTTGCAGATCAGCTTGTTGTTGCCTATTATCTGCAATTTCTGCTTGCCAGATAGGTTCTGATCTATTTATTTATTCTATCTATCTCTATCCTTTATTCTATCTATTATTAACCTGTTGACCTCATTATCCATGCGTGTTGATAATAAAATTCTTGACATAGGTAGGAGGCCTTGGTGTTAATGTGGTGCCTACCCTTGTCTGCCTGATACAATTTATGTCTCTATGCAACTGTGTACCCTATTATTTGTCCTCCTACCCTTAGCATCAACAACTATTTAATCCAGGTGCCTCCCTCACGCCATGCTCCCAAAATGGTGTGCCCCTCTTTGTTGCTGTTTACTTTTTACAACCCACTCTCTACATTTTTGCCTGTGCTGTTTGATTTTTTGTTGTTGTTTGATTTCAGGTTTCCTTGTACCTTATTCCACCTTCTCAACTACCCCCCTTCCCCTGAGGAAGCAGTTCCCAGGTTGTTTTTTTTATAGCTGTTCTTATGGATGTCAGTCTGGTTACTCCTGACCTGCCCCTTGCAAGTTTTTAAATATTTTTTGTGATAAATGCAAATGCCAATGCAAATGCTCCATCTGGCCCTGGAGGGGTTCTATCCATGCTTGTGGGTGAGAGCTTTGCATTTGATGGTGTACTCTTCTTCACTCACCTTAATACCTCTGCAACAAGGTGAGGAGGATTCATGATGCTAAAGGGGGAAGAGTAGAACCGCTGGTGCTTGTTGCTGATTAGAACTTAAAATATCCGAGGGAAGGCTAATCCCAACCCATTGTGACTCTATTAATTCATCAAGCAAGCCCCAGTCTAGTGATGTCCTGTCACAATCTGTGTTGGAATTCAGGATTTACATCAAGTACATGACTGAGGTCTATTCCTTAACTGATTGGCTGATTCATTAACTGATTCATTAATTGATCTGCTCACAGATTTGCTTATGTGAATAGAAGAATATGCTTTACCATTCGACCATTATAGTACTATTATATATTTTTCATATCTTTTTTTCAGTTACAACTTTTTAGTTGGAGCCCCCCACAAAGTCTTGTCTCGCCATGAGGTGTAACCCGCCTTACTGTGTAGGCCATAAAGCCATTGCATGGCATTCCATGATGGTGCAATTATCTGTATCACTGGCTCTGCTCGTGTGTTAAGGCCATACCCCCGATGATCAGTACACTCCAGACAAATTATTCTTTTCTTATAGATTTTTTACTTTTCACATTACTACTGGCTACTAGAAACATAGGGATCCCAAGGCATTACTAAGGCAGTACTAAGAATACCCCAACTAACACAAGGCTATAGGGTGGCTATCACAAAGGGAGACCTGTACCTCAATGTTGAAAGGCCTTCAAAATTATTCTTAGGTGACCTATCCTTGGGCATTATCAACTGAGGAGCCTCTTTTAACTCATTATCATATAAAAGCAATGAGTAACATTGAATCACGTTGAGCAAAAGACACATTAGAAGATTGCTGCTTAAAACACTGCTTGAATTGTATTCACTTCAAGAAGTAAGTAATAATTAACTGTATTGCTGTCAGGTAACTGTTTAACTGTAGAAATCTTAAGAGCTCTTTAAGTAAATCTAAGTGACCCTATCTTAATGGCTTAGATAATTAAACTTTAATATCGAGAATTGGCACTACAACATTTACTCCCCTTATCAGGCACCACTCTGTCATGTCAGACCAGGACGATCGCAGGGTAAACTTTTAATTAAACACAACACAACTGAAGTCACCCTGCGATCAAAATGAAAATGTTACCTTCTCCTTTCTTGTTCTGAAAAATTAAACATAAAACTCCCTAGTAGAGTTGAGGCAGTTCACAGAGCATTTTGGATTAACAGCGCTTTCTTTGGGTCCTGCTGTGGCTCTTCCAGCTTTTCAGGATCCTCAGTGATGGGTGGTATCACAGCAAAACTGGCAGTCAAGGGGTAGTTGATTTCAGTGTCAGTTACAATTATTGCCAGATTTAATGTCCGTTGGTCTGGTGCTGTCAATGGGTCTTCCACGTCTATTCCTTGTGGTGTGTTCCAAGTCCGACTGACCTGAAGGCTGCTGAGATGACTTGGGGAACTCTGGAAGAGGGGAGATTTGTCTTCACTCTGCTCAATTACTTGGCACTGTGAGAAAGGGAGGATTTTTCCAAAAGCCTGCCGGATCCACACCTCAGTACCTGCCCTCCACCACTCAACCAGTCCATCATTTATTATAACACCAACACATAATAAACTGACTGTCTTGCAGGTGCTACCCTGCTTGCTTGTGAGTGACTGAAATTGTGTAAGCTAACAGTCTTTCTCACCTTAGCCCCCCTCACTTCATTCTGCTGCTGCACCATGCCTGTTTTCTTGATCGGACAGTGAACACTGCTCCACTTAAAGTTGGTCATCAGATGAATAAATCTGTTTCTGTTGGAGGTCTGTGCTAGCCAGTCACTCGATGATGATCTACGATGATCCACCACCTGCACCCACTGACTAAGGTAGTGTGCCACTGTTGACAAGTTGGACAATCACTTGTCCTTCACACACTGAATACGATCCTGCCTCACAAGAAATAGATGGCAGTTTAAAGTCATGTGCTGATCGGCTTGCTGAAAATGGAAAATCAGCACTATCAGCTGCAAAGGCATAATGACAGAAGATGTCCTGAATTGCTGACTTGTATCCGACTCACAGGTCCGACTGTGTAGCCCCACCATCTCGGACTGGTCTCAGCCTCGAACAACTTACAGTAAAAAACATTTTTAAAGAGTCAGATACAAAAGTGCTTTAATTAACCACAGCTCTTTTTGATGCCCCCCCTTAGTTTTTTTCTGTATGGTCAGGCATACTGAGCATATGTCTGCTGACGGCCTTGCATAAACCCAATCCCCTTTCGCGAGCTGACAAAATCCCCTTTCGGGAGCTGATCCCCTTTCATGAGCTGATAAAATCCTCTTTTGCAAAAGCTGATCCTCGTTTGTGAGATAGGGCCATCTGGTCCCTAAGTCTTGATCAAGGATTTTGTTACCTCACGAAAGGGGATTGACTCACAAAAGGGGATTTTGTTACCTCATGAATGAGGATTGGAAGCGAGTCACAAACGAAGACTTTCAAAGTTTAAAATGGCCATTTTTTGGCCAAAGTGAAGGAAACCAAAGGCATGGGTTTGTAGAGGGTGTCACCCTGAACAAAACCCATGCTTCATTTGCAAAAGAAGTCAGCTGAGCGGCAAGCTACAACATTTTGTTTGGGGGGAAAAATGAAAACAAGATGACTGTTCATGAAAGAGGAATTTTTCCACATGAACAGGTATTTTATAAATCCCCTTTTGTGAGATGACAAAATCCTTGATCACAAGCCCGGTACCCTTTTGCAAAACATACATATAAATTTTAAACTGAACTGAGCATGCTCAGAACCCCAAAATTCAAAATTAAATAACTTTATAATAGATTAATAATTTTTCACTAAACCAATTCTGAATTGTTCTTTTACCAAACCTCTTTCAACTCTGAAATTTTCAGACCAAACTACCAAATGGTGTGCACGATGTGCAAAAATCAGCAAAAAAGTACAAAAAAAGGCAAAAAATTAGTTTTTTTGGCACTTGGCTGCATGAAAACTGCAAGTCCAATTGAAATGCAACTTGGCAAATCAAGAGACTACCATACAAGTCCTTGCATTCCAAATTTCATGCAAATCTGTTGAACCATGGCAAAGTTATTAAGGTGCAAAATTTGAGGTTTAACATTAAACTGCCTACTCAACCCTAACTATACATATACTGGCACAGTAGTGTCACTACGTTAGGGTTGAGTGCAAGTTTCTATGTTAAACCTGAAACGTTGAACCACAATAACTTTGGAACCATTCAAAGCACTTGCACGAAATTTGGCTTGCTTATTTTCCAAGGGTAGTTCCCTTAAGGTGCAGAATTTCGTGCAAATCCATTGTGTGGCTTGTGAGGTGGAAATTGTCAGAAAAACCTAAATTTACTGTTTTTTCACATTTCTTTGTACACCTGTATCTCAGAAATGCCTTTATGTTGTGCTCTGAAATTTTCAGAGTAGAAGTTGTTGGATCACAGATATGCCTTTTGAAGGTTTGGTGAAAAAATATTAATCTGTTCTAAAGTTATTACATTTTTAATTTCCTATTATTTCCTATGGGAAAATGTATATGTATAATGAAAGTGAAAGTACTTTTTGCACACTGTCATTTAGTTATGCATACTTTGCACTTTAAGAACTTTGCAACCCTTCAATGGATTTGCATGACATTTGGCATAATCTCTGTATATAGGTCTCCTGATGTGCCAAACTGCTTGTGAATCAGATTTGTGTTTTTTGAGATACAGAGCATCAAAAAATCCTAAATTTAACAGGTGTTTTTTACATATCTTTGTCCACCTCTATCTAAGAAATGGCTTTAGGTAGTGACCTGCAATTTTTAGGGTAGAAAGTCGTTGTCTCACAGATGTGCCTTTTGAAGGTTTAGTGAACAAATATTAATCCATTCAAAAGTTAATAAACTTTTAATTTCCCCTTATTTCCTATGGTAAAATTTATATGTCAGGCACAAAAGTTGTGATTTGCGCAAGTTACGTAACTTTCACAAGATACTGTTGTATTTTGTGGAAATTACGTTATTTTTCACAAAATACAACAGTATCTTGTGCAAGTTATGTAATTTGTGCAAATGGGAGTGCAGGGTCTGAAGGGCCCTGTGCTCCCACCATAACATAAGGATGCTGTTATACAGTCTCAATGGAGGCATGGGAGCGCAGTGTCCAAATGACCCTGCGGTCCCACTGTAACATAGGGATAATGTTGTACTGTCTCAATGGAGAGATGGTAGTGCAGGGTCCAAAGGATCTTGCTCTCTCACTGTAAAATACGGATACTGTTATAGTGTCTCAAGGATACTAATGTACTATCTCAATGGAGGAAACACTGTAAAATAAGGATACTATTATACTATCTGAAGAGTAAGAAAATTCACTGCAAAAAACTTTGTTAATGCACCATTAGGGTTGAAGCATAAAAAGTAGGGCAATGTAATCCTAGGGTTCCCAAGCATAAGACCATGCCCCCACCCTTGGCTTCCAATCTGAACACCCCACCCTCATCCTTGACTTCCAATCCTAAGGCCCACCTCCACCCTGCATGCAGGAACAGGTGTGAGGGATGTGCCTTGTGGTTGAGAACCCTAATGCACACCAACAAAAGCCTGGAAATTCAATGTTAGGGTTACCAGTTCTACCCCCATACCCCCACCCTCCACATACCAACAGAGTGTGCTTTGGGGTCATCAGGACTAATTCTCACTCCATTCCATGTGTAAACAAGCTGAGATGGTACAGTATAAGAAAATGGGTTGAGAGTTAGGCCCAATGACCCCAAGGCCGACCCCAGTGCATGTTGGTCTGTGGAGGGTGGGGTGGAGGTTTGGGGGTAAGATTAGTTACCTTATCATTGAATTTCCAGACTTTTTTGTTGGTGAGCAATCAACCCTAACTGATGCATTAATGGAGGTTTTTTTGCAATGAATTTCCCTTCTTTTTTTATTATTTAGTATGCTTTTTGTTGCCTAGACTCGCCGTTACTTTCAGCCCTTAGGCACAGCCCCTCTCATCCCCCACCTCCAGCAATCACCTGATTCCTCCACTGTCACCTCTGGCTTACCCCCCAGAGGGTGGGGTTGTGGAGCTGCCTCTCCCAGGCCCGCACTACAAATTACTGGTCGGGGGGAACACTGACACCGGAGGCTAATTGGGGTTTAGAGGGAAGGGTACCATGGAGGCAATCCTGCATCAATTTTTCTCCCCTGTAAGCAGGGTGGGGATGTGCAATGACATCCAGCATCCACCCTGCCCCAAAGACTTGCTGACGTTGGTGAATTGCGGCAAATTCAGCCTCCGCTGGGAGCCACTCGTGTTCCAGGTGTACTACCCCCCTCTCCCTCCCAGAGAAGGAGAGCAGTCCTATGGACGCTCAATCCTTCTCTCCCTGGCTGGCCCTCTGATGACCTGAGTCCATTCCTGAACCCAGATCGCCAGTGTCACAAGCGGAATTCCAACCACTGTTCCGATGGGCCAGGAATTTCCCTTCTTTTTGAGAAAGTGAAATGTTGCTCATATGGTATCCATAGGTGGGAGCACAGGCCCACTGGGCCTGCACTCCCACCTACGCATAAGTGTAGAGGCATAGCACAGAAGGGCCCTGTGCTTCAAATTTTGCATAATGGGATGCACATTTGGGAGCACAGGCCCTCTGGGCCCTGTGCTCCTATCCACCCATAAGTGTAGAGACATAGCACAGGAGGGACCTGTGCTCCCAGTATTGCAAGATAGTTTCTATGAGTGGAAGCATGGGCCCTCTGGGCCCTGCACTCCCACCTATCTATAAGCATAGAGACATAGTGCAGGAGGGCCATTTGCTTTTAGTTGTGCATAATGGTATCCATAGTTGGGAGCGTGGGACCTCTGGGCCCTGTGCTCCCCCACACCCATGAATGTAAAGACATAGTGTAGGAGGGCCCAGTGCTCCCACTTTAGCATAAATGGTATGCAGAGGTGGGAGCATGGGCCCTCTAGGCCCTTTGCTACCACCTACCCAAAAGCAAAGACCCATAGTGCAGGCCTAGAGGCATTCCAAGTAACCTTTGTACTGCAAATATGGCAATATCTCAATAACCATAGCAGCTTTCGAAAAAAATTCTTCACAGTTGTATTCATGACCTGGCCACCTCCACACAGGCTTAGTATACCTGAAACCTATGCTTAGCAAAAAATCCATATCTCGAACCATTTTTGATATTTAGCCGCTGAAAGGTGCCATGACTGTCACAATGTTATCCTATGAGAAAATCCACCACTTTGGAGTGCTGTAACTATGGAACCAGTGTATATTTGTTCATCAAACCAGAAAAAGGCACATCTGTGGGAAAGGGCTTGCCACCCTGCAAATTTAAGCTCAAAGGCCCTAAACTTTTTCTTCTTTGAAGTGGCAAAGAAACTGTTTTTTGGGGCTGTTTATTTGCTTTCACTTTCCGATCATATATTTTTCCCCATAGGCTATAATGGGAAAATTTAAAGTTTAATAACTTTGGAACAAATTAATATTTTTTCACGAAACCTTCAAAAGACACACCTGTGAGACAGAGGCTTCCTATCCTGAAAATGTGAGACCACAACCTAAAGCCATTTCTGAGATCCAGGTGGATAAGGAAATTAAAAAAAAACACTGATTTTTCTGTGTTTTCAACACTTAGTGTCTCAGAAACTACACTGGACAAAGGTTGGCACGTCAAGAGACCTAAACCTAGGGATAATGCATGCAACATTTCATGCAAATCCATTGAACAGTTCCAAAGTAATTAAGGTTCTCTGCCTGCAAAAGAAAACACTCTGTTTCTTTAAAACATGTCCACAAATAGTATCGCACAAAATGTGGCCTGCTAAACATCTTTCTCCCTTAGAAAATAATGGCAAAAAATACATTTTAATATCTTTTGAATGGATTCATATTTTTCACTAAACCTTCAAAAGGCACATATGTGACCCAAAGGCTTTCTACCCTGAAATGTTCGGAACAGAACATAAAGCTGTTTCTGAGATACAGGTGGACAATGAAACGTCATAAAACTGGTAAATTTAGGATTTTTTGATGCACTGTTTCTCAAACACCAGAAAACCAATTCACACAAAATCTGGCACGTCAAGAGACCTACCCCTAGAGATTATGCATGCCAAACTTTGTGCAAATCCATTGAATGGTTTCAATGTCATTAAGGTTCAAGATTATGGGTTAAACATAGAAATGTGCACCCAACCCTAATTATGCTGGTGGTACGGCACCAGTATAATATATATAGTATATTGGCACAGTAGCAGTAGTATATTAGGGTTTAGTGCAAACTTCTAAGTTAAAACCAAAACTTTGAACCTTAATAACTTTAGAACCACTGAATGGAATTGTACACAATTTGGCATGCATAATCTTCAAGGGGTAGGTCCCTTAACGTGTAGAATTTCGTGTGAAACTGTTGTGCGATGTGTGAAAGAGAAACTGTCACAAAATCCTAAATTTACCAGTTTTGTTACATTTCCTTGTCCACCTGTATCTCAGAAATGTCTTTATGTTGTGTCCTGAAATGTTCTGGGTAGAAAACCTTTGGGTCAAAGATGTGCCTTTTGAAGGTTTGGTGAAAAATTATTGATCCGTTCCAAAGTTATCAAATTTTAAACTTCCCATTATTTCCTATGGGAAAATGTATATGTATAATGAAAGTGAAAGTACTTTTCCCACTCTGCAAAAAAACGTTGTTAATGCACCATTAGGGATGAAGCATAAAAAATAAGGAAATGTGATCTTGGGTTTCGAGCACAAGACTATGCCCCCACCTTGGCTACTCGAACACTTCACCCTCACCCTGGTCAACCTAAGTGCCCACCTCCACCCTGCATGCAGGAACAGGTGTGAGGGTGTGCCTTGGGTTGCAAACCTTAATACTCACCCCATTGTTTTATTCTGTACCCATGTCAGGTTATTAACTGTTGAAATATGGTGAGCATTAGGGTTTGCATCCCCAAGGCACACCCCTCACACTTGTTCCTATATGTATGGTGGAGGTGGGACTTAGGGTTGGAAGCTGAGGGTGAGAGTGGGGTGTTTGGGTTGGAAGCTGAGGGTGGGGGCAGGGTCTTATGCTTGGGAACCCTAAGATTGCATTTCCCTACTTTTTATACTTCAACCCTAATGGCGCATTAACAAAGTTTTTTGCAATGAATTTTCTTACTTTTTCAGATAGTATAATAGTATCCTTATTTTATGATGTGAGTGCAGGGTTCTTTTATGGGCTCCCATTCCTCCATTCAGATAGTACCATCAAATGGAACAAACAATTGCAAGCACCAAGAAGGTGGCCACACTGGGCTAGCCTCTACAAGCTCTTTTGTTTGTTCATTTGTTAATCTGTTTGAGCTATTTCGATACTATCTGGTGCCGTCCTGTGCATCTTATTGTTTATTTGTCACATTTTAAAGTTTTGCTGATTTTCCCGACTTTAGAGATCATTGTGGTTTGTCTGGTTGACTGTCTGCAATCTGTTCGGAGATTTCATAGTTTGTGCAGCTCGTATACTACCTGTGCATATTGCTGAAAGGGCTGTGGAATTACCTGAACTGAGTCTGGTGCTGGAATTGCCAGAGTTGAATTTGATGTAGAGCTGGGTCCGACGCTGTGGTGGAGGGATTGTCTTTGGCTCTGGAGACTGTGGAGACTACCATAGTTTGTGCATCTGTGTGTATGGGTGTATTTGGGTCTTTTTGAGAGTTTCCAATGATTCTTCAGTGTATGGATGAACTGACTATGCAGCATGTCTCTTGCAGTCTGCGTATTTGCTTTGGAACTGCCTGAGCCGAAATTTGTTTCTGTGCTGAAATAGATTTGCTGGTCCAGTGAGTATTGCACATAACTATGCTGCGACTTGATGTTTTGTTTGGAAAATATCTGCTTGTCTGTGAGGATTAAGAAGACCTGCTGCTCCTCGGCTGAATTTGTGTGGAGAGGTCTATTGGTATTATGGTTCTGGAGCCTGACTGCTGTAGAGAAGTCGGTTGGAGTGTTGGGGAACTAAAATCCTAACTTTTTGATGCAGTGTCGTGAGCTCTGAATCTGTGGGGAGTTTATACTACTGAACTCTTAGCCTGCATATTTGTACTGGTTTACTTATCACTGCATTTTATCCTGTGTTATTTGGATTTTGGGCAACTGAAGATGTTCATTGCAAGGTGAGCTACCTGGGGTATGCATTACTCCAGCTGGGCTTGGGAAGGGTGATACTGGTTCTGGGCCTGCCGAAGGGCGGGCATGAAACAAACAGTGCCTCCTAGGCCTACCAAGGGATTCTGCTGATGGGTGGTTTTTTTGGGGGGGGCCGTAGTCCTGATCTCAGCTGGGGTGACATTCTCCTGTACAATAGCTATTTCCCCCTGGCAAATACTTACACTGGACTTTTTACCTCTGCAAGCCTGAAAAGGCTATTATATTGAACTGGTTATGATCTAATAATATTTTAAAGATTCTTGGTGAGAGCAGAATCTTGAAATAAAATTTGATGGGCTGGGGAAGTGAGAGTTCCTTTGGCCCACAATAACAAGACATTTAAAATGGTCATTTTTAAATAATGAGGTTTATTGTTGTGACTTGCTGATCTCTTTACAGGACTTTCAGGACTTAATCAGACTATTAGTATAAGTAATTTGTTATTTATTCTATTTTTGTGGCAATAAGTGTTTGTTTAATTTAAACTGATTTGTAGTGTTGATTTGTGTATTGAATATTGTTGTAGTGAGATAGTTAATTTGATTAGTTTTAATTTTCTCATTATTTATTGATTGTTTTTTAAGATGTGCTGGGAGGGGTCTAAGATGGTCAGGTGCTATTCTCCCACTCTGCTTCGGGACTTCTGCCCTTTCCACTGCCCCCCTTTATCTGCTGGTGTCTATAGTAGATGTCGTGCATTGGGGATAGTGAGAAGGTGTTTGAGGGGTGGATGGACTGCACAGAGTGGGAGAATGGAAAGGGGTGGGCAGATAGAGATAGTGGGGACTAGTAGACACCTGGGCGAAATGGAATCAGGAGAGGGGTCCTCCCTGCCTGATCTCCATACCCAAGGGTTCTGCAAATTGTGGGCAGGTACTGCGATCCTCCTTGAAAACCCATCCAACCTGGGCGGTGTTATGTAATGCCAGGTCAGTTAGAAACAAGACCACTATTATTGCGGATCTTGTTGTAACATCTGACCTGACATGTATCACCGAGACCTGGCTTGATGAGAATGCAGGCCCTATATTGGCTTCTGCTGCTCTGGCTGAGTTCTCTGTGATACACCGTCCAAGATTGGATCATAGGGGCGGGGGAGTAACCATCTTTTTAGAATGGAGCTGGGTCTTGTAGATGTACCAGTGGGTTGCACTTGATCCTTTGAGTGTATCCTGGGAGCAGGTATAGGGTTCAGGATTCTCCTCGTCTACTGTCCAACCGGTGATGGTGGAGAATTCCTGAAGGAGTCTGGGGACTTCATCGTCAATGTGGCATTGGAGTCACCCAGGTGGTTAATACTGGGCGACTTCAGTACCTGGGTTGACGATGAACTCTCACATTTTGGGATTAATCACCTCCAACTTATGACTATGTTGAGCCTTACACAAGTGGTTACCTCTGCTACCCATTTAGGAGGTCACTCATTGGATCTAGTGTTTCTACTGGAGTTGGAGGTCATGCATTTGGGGGTGGAACCAAATGTGTGGATGGACCATCATACCATAAGATTCAGCTTCAGGGCACCCCCAAATAGGAAAGGAAGGAAGGGAAGGGAACATTGTTTAACCAGAAGTAGCACACTAAGCTGAAGCTTGTTTCTAGATGCGACCTGGGAGCACAAGGAAGTTAAGTGACTTGCTCAGGATCACACAGTATGGACCTAGGTGGCTGTGGGATTCAAACCCAGGTCTCCAGATCTGTAGCTCAGAGCCTTAAACCACTGCACTATACTGCCTCCTCAGGCCTGCCCCTACAGAGATGGTCCAGTATTGCCCTTTAAGGGGAGTTACCCCAGAGCGTCTATTGGCGGTACTGGACCTATCAGGTATTTCAACTGAGTGCATGGGTCCAGGGGATCTTGTTCTTGCCTATAATAAGGTGGTGGGTGAGGCCCTGGATGTAATTGCTCTTGTCTGCATTTGCCCAGTCACTCAGCACCCAAGGACCCCATGGTTTGATGGGTCCTTAAAGGAGCTGAGGAGAGGGCTTGGTGGAAATCCAGCCTGGATGCTGACAGTTTTAGATTGATGGACCATTATGGTATCTATCAATCAGCAATCACCCGTAAGAAGGCAGAATTCCTTTCTAGGGAGATTGCTGCTAGGTGGAACCGACCAGCTCAACTCTTCCAGACTGTGGGCAGATTGTGCAATCCACTCTGTCTACAGTCTGGAAGAGATTTTTCACAAATAAAGTGTGATGAGCTTGCTCGGTTTTTCACAGATAAGATTACCAGCATTAGGTGGGGGCATCGACCCAGCTCCCTCTTTAAGGGATTGCGGTGATTGGTGGGAGGAAACGAACACTCGTGCTAGCTGGCTTGACTTTAGTAGGCCGGAGTTCATGGATATTGTAAGGGTTGTTCTGACTGTATGACCAACCATCTGTAGTTTGGATCTGGGCCCTATGTCACTATTGTTCGGTTGCGCAGATGTTATCTGCCCGATCCTTGCTGAAATGGTCTGGAAGTATTTGGAGCAGAGGGGGTCTTTCCTGATCCCCTAAAGGAGGCAGTCGTTAGACCACTCCTTAAAAAACCTTCACTGAACCCAGACTGTTTAGCTAACTTCAGACCTATCTCTAACCTGCCCTTTGTGGGTAAGGTTATTGAAAAGGTGGTTGCGCTACAGCAGGATGACCATCTTACAAATCACAATATCTATGATACTCTCCAGTCAGGGTTTAGGAAAAGACATAGCACTGAGTCCGCCCTTGTCTGGGTTTTAAATGATGTCCTAATTGCGAGAGATCGAAAGGCTAGTACTATTCTAGTCCTTCTTGATCTCTCTGTGGCGTTTGATACTGTGGACCATGGTGTGCTTTTGGAGCACCTGCAGCTTTTTTGTGGACAGTCTGGTACAGTTCTACATTGGTTTCAATCTTTCCTCACAGGCCAGATGCAGAGGGTTGTCACTGGAATTTATTCCTCTGACGCCATCTCTCTGTCCTGTGGGGTGCCGCAGGGTTCCATTTTGGCGCCCATGTTGTTCGTAGTCTATATGCTGCCATTAGGAGATATCATTAGGTGATATGGTCTGGGTTTTCACTGCTATGTAGATGATACCCAGCTGTATTTGTCCTTTAATCCAAGACAGGATGATGCGATCTCTATGCTTAACAGCTGTCTATCCGAAAACAAAGAGTGGATGAGTGCCAGCTGGCTGAGGTTAAACCCAGATAAGACCAAGGTGTTGGTTGTGGACCCGGGTAAACTTGATGTGGGTCATAGGGCTGGGGTTCCATCAGGCCTATGGCTTGATGGTGTCCAGCTCTCGACCTCAGACCAGGTACGTAATCTGGGCGTTATCATTGATGATGGTTTGACCCTGAAATCTCAGGTGTCAGCCATTGTCAAGTCCTCTTTTTACCATCTCAGAAATAGCTCCAGGGTGGAACACCTGGTTCCTCTGCCTGACCTTCCTACCTTGGTCCACGCCTTCGTGACCACCCACCTTGATTACTGCAATGCCCTGTACCTAGGGCTACTGGGGGTTGATATCCGCTGCTTGCAGCTAGTGCAGAATGTAGCAGCCAGGCTTTTGACTGGGACATCTAGAAGTAGTCATATTACGCCTGTGCTGCGTAGACTGCACTGGCTGCTGGTTCACTGGCGGATCACCTTCAATGTTGGGTTACTGACCTATAAAGCCCTACATGACCAGGGACTGCAGTATCTGTAAGATCTCCTTACTCCCTACTGTCCCTCTCGTTCACTCCGATACACCGATGAGGAATTGATAGAGATTCCCAGGGTTCATTTAAAGACATCCGGGCATGTGCATTCTCCCACGCTGCCCCTGCCCTGTGGAATTCTCTACCTCACCGGATACGAGGCTGCCTGACCGTCGAGAGCTTCAAGTCAGAATTCGAAACCTTTTTGGTTTTAAAATCTCATGGAGAATGATTTTATTACTGTTTTATGTTTGTGTTTTAAATGTTGCTTTATTTGTACAGCACTCTGGTTTTTGAAAAGCGCTTGAAAAATAAATTTTACTTACTTACTTACAGAATTCTGGAGACATTATAACAGTATCCTTATTTTACGGTGGGACTACCATGTCTCCAATAAGACAGTATAACATTATCCTTATGTTATGGTGGGACTGCAAGGTCCTTTGGGCCCTGCACTCCCATCTCTACATTGAGAAAATATACTGTAACAGTATCCTTATGTTACAGTGGGAGCATAGGGCCCTTTAGACCCTGCACTCCCATTTGAGCAAATTACATAACTTATGCACGATACTGTTGTATTTTGTGCAAATTACATAATTTACACAAAATACAACAGTATCTTGTGAAAGTTATGTAACTTGTGTAAATTACAACTTTTGTACCTGACAGTATCTTGCGTAAGTTATGTAACTTGCGCAAATTACAACTTTCCTGCCTGACATATACATTTTCCCATAGGAAATAATGGGAAACTACAAGTTTAATATCTTTTGAATGGATTACAGTTTTTTCACCAAACCTTGAAAAGGCAAATCTGTGTGGCAAAAGCTTTCAACTCTGAAAATTTCAGACGACTACATCAAGCCATTTCTGAGATACAGGTGGACAAAGAAATGTAAAAAAAACTGGTACATTTAGGATTTTTTGATGCTCTGTTTCTCAACCACCACAAAACCAATTCACACAAAACTTAGCATGTCAGGTGACCTTCCCATAGAGATTGTGCATGCCAAATGTCATGCAAATCCATAAAACAGTTCCAGTTATTAAGGTTCAAAAATTCAGGTTTAACGTGTTGTATTGTACTCAAATTACATAACGCACAAGATACTGTTGTATTTTGTGCAAATTATGTAATTTGTACAAAATACAAAAGTATATTGTGCAAGTTATGTAACTTGTGCAACTTACAGCTTTTGTGTATGACATATAAATTTTCCCTTAGGAAATAATGGGAAATTAAAAGTTTAATAACTTGTGAATGGAATAATGTTTTTTTCATCAAACATTCAAAAGGCACATCTGCGAGGCAAAGGCTTTCTACCCTGAACCATTCAGATCACTACTTCAAGTTGTTTCTGAGATACAGGTGGACAAAGAAATGTAAAAAAAACTGGTAAATCTAGGATTTTGTGATGCTCTATATCTCAAAAACCACACATTCAATTCACACGAAGTTTGGCACATCAGGTGACCTACAACAAAAGATTGAGTATGACAAATATTATATAAATCCATTGATGGGTTGAAAAGTTATTAAGGTGCAAAGTATGCATAACTGGATGACTGTGTGAAAAGTACTTTCACTTTTATTATACATAAATATTTCCCCATATGACATAATGGGAAATTCAAAATTTAATAACTTTAGAATGGATTCATATTTTTTCACCAAACCTTCAAAATGCACATCTGTGACCAAAAAGCGTTCTACCCTGAAAATGTCAGACCACAACATAAAGGCATTTCTGAGATACCGGTGGACAAAAACATGAAAAAACTGGTAAATCTAGGATTTTTTGACAGTTTCCATCTCACAAACCACGCAATGGATTTGCACACAATTCTGCATGTCAAGGGACCTAAACCTGGAGGGTATGTATGCCAAATGTAATGCAAATCCATTGAGTGGTTCCATAGTTATTATGTTTCAAAGGTTTGGATATTACATTGAAGTTTGCATTCAACCCAAATACACTGGCGCTTCCGCACCAGTATTATAAATAGATAGATAGATAGATAGATAGATAGATAGATAGATAGATAGATAGATAGATAGATAGATAGATATAGATAGATATAGATATGGATATATATATGTTTATTGGGCTCCTCCATAACCTGTTTGGACCAGCACTCCCCCTCTCCATCCATATTTTATTGGCTTGTGTCCCTGCACTGCAGGGTCCCTTGTTAGAGATATACAGTAGTTGTGAATAGATTGCACTCTGAACCTGCATTGATCCAATAACTCAGGATGGTATCTCTTTCATTGGTCAGGTTCCCTCTGAGGTGTTGCAATAATATCCCCATATTAGAAAGCAATGAAGCTTGGCTACATTATCCAAATCATCAGGGGCTTGTACAACCTTGTGTACAAATACACCATAACAATTAAATCATTATGTACATATGTCAAGTATCTTGGTAGTCTAGCACCCCCTCTAAACCCGATCACCAATCACCGACTCAAGTTGCACATTTCTGCCCACACAATAACAAGTCGGCAACTCCCACGCCAGCCATGATCTCACAAGGGATTTATGTATGTATCCCTTGTGGTCCAGCAGACTGCTGCAGCTCTGATCCCTTGTATATTGCAACCCCCCACATACCTGGTGGTCTAGTGGACCCCCCACCTCGCAGTGCCTACCACCTCGCTCTCCCCTCCCATAAACAAGCTGATGACTGGCACAGCCCACTGCATACCTCTGTGGCCAGCCACCAACTGAGCAATGAATGAGCATGTACTGAATACACGCTCATTCATAGCTCAGTCAGCACCTGGCCGCAGAGGTGTGTGGTGGGTTGAGCCAGTCACTGTCTCATTTATGGGAGGAGGTGTGGGGTGGTGGACACTGCTGGGTGGGGGCCTGGGGGGCCACTAGATCACCAGGTAGTTTGATGAAGACTTTTTGGGGGGGATCAGGGCTGTGTCTGACCAAGGGACCATCGGGGCTGCTACCATTCTTAGTGATGGTGATCGAGGCTCGGGGGGTGGCAATACACTACATGGCGGTGGTGGTACTATGTTCCTCATGTGTTGGAGATCGGGGCTTTTGGGGAGCACTAGACTACTAGGGATTATAGTGCTGCTTATGTACACTGCATGTGAGATTGGGGTTTGGGGGGGCACTGGACTACCAAGGATATTGACAGTTTGACCACCTGACTGTGTCCATGATCAAAGATCAGGGAGGATCTCTTGGACAAGTTTGCCCAAGGTTATTGCCACCAATTCATAGGTGGTAATTCATGCAGTGCTACATCTGGTACTATCACCTGTTGTGCAGCACTATAAATTTCAGTATAGCACTGTATCCCTATGCATGTCCCCACCCCTCCCTTTTCCTCATACATTATTTTGTAGTGCTGGTGCTAACACATTTGCCAGTGCTAATTACATGTAGGCTTTTGAATATTGCAGCTGGGTGCAAATTCAGCACAAATCCGACACTACCTCTTTGAGCCTGGTGCAAAGCTTTGAATATATAGCCCCAGAGGTGGTAGAAACACAGGAGCAGGTAATTGTTTTCTCTTAGGAAATACCAAGAGCTAGATATTCAAAGCTTAGCACTGGGGCAAAGTAGCACTGCACAGTGTGCAAAAATAGCCCAGATCCATTTGCACACTGTATTCAAAAGAATGGTCCAGGGGCTAAATCAGTTGAATACAGTGTGCAAACGAAGGCATGCAAACAGGGCTGAGAGTTCAGTGCAGAAATAGCTCAGCAAATAAGATAGCTCTGAATATAACAACTGGCAGTGCTAACTGCAACAGCATCCCAGTGCACACAGAGGTGGAGGAAGGCAGTGTTGCAGCATGTGTAAATGTGTGTGAGATCCCCGAAGTGGTGCAGAACAACTGCAAACAACATTGCAGGCCACACATTGCAGAACTGTGCTATGGTGTTGAGAGATTTGCCCGGGGCTAACTCATTTGCATGGTGCTAACACATTATCCCTGTGCAAACACATTAGTCCAGAGCAAACTTTTGCTATATTTAAAGCTCCTATGCAAATGAGCCTACTCAGGCAATCTGTGAGCAACAGCCACATTAGCATCTCATTATTGCCTGCTTTGCATGCACTCCAATGTAATTTGCCCAGCGCTGTTGCATGGAGCACACAGCTCCACCTGTTGGTCAGACTGGAACTACAGGTCGGTAGCTGCAAGCTTGGATGTGCACACAGCTCCACTTGTATATCAGACTGGAACTGCAAGACAGTAGCCGCAGGCTGGGTTGTGCGCACAGCTCCACCTGTATGCCAGACCTCAGCAACAGTTTTGTAGTTGCAGGCAATGGGTGTTGGCAGGCATACTCAGTGTACTCTGCTGAGTACAGTAAAATCTGGACAATCCAGGGGCAACATGAGCTACAGGCCAGGGCAAAAAACTCAAATAGCGCCTGCTGTACTTGATGGTCTGTTGTCCCCTCCATAGATACTTATGTGTGAGTTTGTGGATGGTGTTTGGAACATGTGTTGGTGCTACACATAGAGGATATGACTGCATGGGTGACCTGATCAGGTCTGCATGCACTAATGCTGGTGTGAATGGACTTCTGTAAGGTGGCCTAGTGGCCCCAAACCTCGATCCTCCATACGTATTGTGAGCTATAATATATATATATATATATATATATATATATATTATGTATATATATATATATATATATAATATCATAATATCATTGTCCGTGGAAGTCCATTGCCCTCCACCCCAATCCTCCATACATGTTGTGATATAAATATATATAAAAATGCATTAATGCTCTAGTTAGGGAGAAAGCCACAAAAGCAGGAAATGTGGCGTTAGGGTTTTCAAAGCTAACACCGCACACCCACACACAAACAGGCAGAGGGGGTGTGCCATAGGGTCATCGGCCCTAGCAATGTACTATAAAGAGAGATTGAGAAAACGTAATGTGTACACCATGGAAGTGAGAAGGGAAAGGAGGATATGATAAAAACTGGGTAGAGGGTGACAGTGAAAAAGCAGGGATACTGAATGAATATTTCTGCTCAGTATTCGCCAAGGAAGAGGAGGGGGAGATACCTAAACCAAACAAGAGAAACACTCTGAAGATGGGGGGTCGATACCAGTCCATTTACAGAAGAAAGGGTTCTGAAAGAACTAATAAAATTGAAGGTGGACAAAGCAATGGGGCCTGATGCGATTCACCCAAGAATTCTAAAGGAACTAAGGGTAGAACTAGTGACACTGCTGACTGTTCTCTTTTTCATGGGAGGATGGGGTGGTACCTGAGGACTGGAGGAGGGCAGATGTGATTCCTCTTCACAAAAGTGGGAGCAGGACAGAGGCAGGAAACTACAGACCAGTTAGTTTGACCTCAGTGGTAGGGAAAGTGATGTAATCATTTCTGAAGGAAAGAATTGTTGATTACCTAGAGGCCAGTGGGGCACAGGACTCAAGACAGCATGGATTCACAATGGGAAGGTCATGTCAGACAAATCTAATAGATTTCTTTGACTGAGTGACCAAAGTAGTAGACCAGGGAGGGGCTGTGGACATGGTCTACCTAGATTTTAGCAAGGCATTTGATACAGTTCCACATAAAAGATTAATACACAAGTTAGCCAGCCTTGGAGTGGGTCCCAAGGTGGTAACCTGGATAAAAAATTGGCTAGACAACAGGACGCATAGGGTAGTAGTAAATGAAATCCACAGTGAAGAAAGGAGGGTTACTAGTGGGGTACCGCAGGGTTCAGTCCTAGGACCGGTCCATTTTAATGTCTTTATAAGTGACATTGCAGAGGAACTGGAAGGAAAAGTATGTCTCTTTGCAGACGACACAAAGATCTGCAACAGGGTTGATACACAAGATGGAGTGGAAAGGATGAGAAGGGACTTGGCAAGGTTGAAGGAATGGTCAAATGTATGGCAGCTCAGAGTCAATACAAAGAAGTGCAAGATAATGCACCTGGGAAACAAAAACCCAGGGAAAGAGTACACAGTGGGGGTGAGATACTGACAACAGTAAAAATGGAAAGGGATCTGGGGCTAATTATATCAGATGACCTAAAGGTGGGCAAGCAATGTGAGAAGGCAGTAAGGAAGGCTGGGAGGATACTGGGATGCATAGGGAGAGGCATCAATAGTAGAAAACAGGAAGTTGTTATCCCTCTGTACAGACAGTTGGTGAGACCCCATCTGGAGTACTGTGAGCAGTTCTGGAGACCCATCTCTGCAAAGACATAGACAGAGTGGAGGCTGTCCAGAGGAGGGCAACCAAAATGGTGCAGGGTCTGCACCAGAAGACATATGAAGAAAGACTAAAGAAGCTTAATATGTATACCCTTGAGGAAAGAAGGAGAGGGACATGATAGAAACTTTCAAGTACCTCAAGGGAATCAACAAAGTCCAAGAGAATAGCATCTTTCAGAAAAAGAGATGTGCAAGAACAAGGGGACACAATTTGAAGATAAAGGGGGGACGGCTCAGAGGTAATGTGAGGAAGTATTTTTCACAGAGAGGGTTGTGGATGCATGGAACAGCCTCCCTGAGGAGATCATGGAGTCAAGAACAGTGGGGGAATTCAAAAATGTGTGGGACAGACATAAGGCAGTCCTAGTGGGGGGGGGGTAGGAGGAAGTAAGCTGTTAGTTAACTAGGATCTGCAGCTTATCTGTTAGGTAGGAAAATGGGCAGACTAGGTGGGCCAAGCAGTTCTTATCTGCCGTCACATTCTATGTTTCTATGTTAACACCTTACATGGGTGAATAAGGTACAGGAAGGAAGTAATATCAGAAAAAAAGATGTATAAGAACAACAGGACATGCTGTGAAGCTAGAAGGGGGTAGGATTAGGAAGAATGTGAGGAAGTACTTCTTCACAGAAAGAAACATAGAAACATAGAGGTTGATGGCAGATAAGGATCGAAAGGCCCATCCAGGGATTTGTGGAATAGCCTACCAGCCAAGGTGATGGGGGAAAAACAGTGATGGATACAAGAATGCATGGGATATGCATAAGTCGGTCTTGGTGAAAAGAAATGGGGGGATGAAAGAAGAACCACAGATCAAACAGGTTGTACGGTGGCACTGTAGGTAGGGAAAAATGGACAGACTACGTGGGCCAAGTAGTCCTTCTCTGCAAACAAATTCTATGTTTCTATATTTCTCTGTTTGCTTATATGGGCAGTGCTCAGCTATTGTGTTTTAATGTCATCAGCTTGCAGAATTTGTATTGCATTAGTTTTCTTTCCTTTAATGTATTGATTATCCTGGTAGATATTTGATGATGTTAGAATATCATAAATTCCTGCTTTAAAGATTGAATTCATTGCAGCTTGTCTGTGTGTGCAGCACCTTTTCTATGATGGCAGGGGAGGGACAGAGCCATTTTGTGGGCTCAAATGAGGGAGGTCTCACAAATCAAGGACAGCTGAGAGGTATGCCATGAATCTGATCTAACCAGTAGGCAACACTGCTGCAGGGGACCTCCTGTAGGCATCTGTGTTGATGGACTGATAGGCAAGGCACTGTATCACCAGTTATGCAATACATATTGAATTCCATGGGAATTGCAAGTCCATTTCAAGGACCTCCATTCTCCACACTGCCACTAAAAAGCAGTGGCAGAGGATAAGGCTGTGGTATCTAGTTTCACCCTTTGCAAATTCCTTTTCTAACAAGCTATTATTTCTTTCTTTCTCTCCCTACTGTATATTTGATTTTATAATAGAGAATGCATGAGAACTATGAGAGCACACAACCTTTTTATTCACAGCCAGAACCTGTTTTGAATCACTTGTTAATATCTGTCAGTAGGTACTGAAGAAGCCTTATAATAATAGAAATGCAGCCGCAGAGAGCAACATTTTTGTAACTTGCAGTCTATTAATCTGTTCCAGCCCGACCTGAAATGATTTCCTGTTTGAGTGTGATGGATCTGGGATTGATTTGACTACATCCCTTCAATGTTGCCTTGATTGGGGATATTTCATAGAATTCATGGTTTGGGGTGCCCCTTTCCTGTGCTGAGCATTTTGACCCCTGTGTCAATGCCGGATAAGGTGATTTTTAGATGGTACCCATAACAATGGAATCCGCACCCCCCCCCCCAGCCAGGCAGAGCCATAGATGAGAAGGACCCATCCATAATATCTGATTGTCATTTTGTTTCCAAATTTAAATAACATTATGTTCATATCCCTTACTTTTTGGTATGTGTTGGGGGTGGGTAGGGGCAGAATGGAATCTGGTTTGCCTGGAGGTGAGGATGCACATGTTCTAGTTTTACTCTTTGTACATCAATAACACCCCCCTCTCCCACCGCTGACAAAAACACACAATATGTAGCATGCAAAATGGCAGATATGAGCTGCAGTTTGCATGGTGAGCAGCCACAGTATTCTGCAACAGCCAGGAAGGAACCTTGTCTCCCATTTGCAAATCATGCTGTATGCATTAAACCAATCATTGGCATCGGTTGGCATCGTATTCCAGGACTCTTACTATAAGAGCAAGCTAACAGTTCCTGAGAAATGTGAGTCAGTTGTGTTGCTGGGGATGTGTCCCCCTTGAACCACCACTCACCATGCTTCTCAACCCCCCTGCCTCACAAATCGAGACACTTAGATAAGTAGATAGGCAGACAGATATACAGATATAGCTATAGATATATAAACATAGCTGTAGCTGGGACAAATCTAAAAAGCTGCTGTGAAGCTGCTACAATGCCTGGGTTAACAAATTTTCTGCAGGAGAACTTGACTGTATCAATAATCATTACCCTTATTTGATGCTTAAAATCTCTTCTCAGTGACAGAAATGCCAAATCAAGGGCTATTATGAGAGGGACTGTGTGCCATAAACTCACTGAGTCACCCATTCAACATCCCCGATATGCTACTGAGTTTCAGGTTTTAGAGGGTTTAAACAGACCATATACACTACTGATGCTCCCTTGCCAAGGAGGATGCGCTGGGCATGTTGCACTGAGGGAGGCAGAGTCCTTCTGGTAACTATGGCTAGCTGCCCAGAACAATTTGTGCATATAAGTGAAATTGCATACAACCAGAATTACCATTGTTGTCATCTGATGTGCAGCCATTCTGTTATAAGCCCACATAGATGAGTTTTTCTGTGTGTTATTAACTTTTGTGTCTCTGTTTGATAGTTTTTTTTTAAATCCACAAACCAGTTCAAATCAGATGACTCTGCTGTTCTGTTATTACCCCACATAGACACGCTTTTCTATGTACAATTAGCTTTTGTGGCTCTGCTTGACAGTGTTTTGATTTCTTTTCTACACAAAATCAGTTAACATCAGACAACTCTCTGCTGTTCTGTTATTAGACCACATAAATGTGCTTTTCTGAGTGATATTAACTTTTGTGGCTGTTTGATAGTGTTTGTTTTTTAGCCACAAAATCTGTTAAAATAACAACAGAATCCACCCCCCCAGCTAGTTCAAATAATATGTACTAATTTTTTGAGACATAAAATTACATTTAAAGAGAAGGGAAGAGTACAAGGAGTTGGGCAGGAATTGGTGGTGGTGGTGTTGGTGGGGGGTTACTGCATGTGATATGCTGAATGTCTGCAACTTTTTATTCACTAACACTTTTAAGGATCACAATTAGGCATAATGGTAACTGTGGATTTACACCCCCCCCCTTCTGTTACAAGTGTCCTGTTAGCTGTAGCACTGTTCCATAAATGTAGCCTCTTGGACCAGCAGATTTATTGTACAACCTGGACAGTCAGGCATTTTTTATTATTATTGTCATAGCAGACACTGACAGTTTATAACAGTGTACTAATAACAATATCTATTTTTTGTCTTGCCGAAATGTGACTTTGGGGAAAGAAACAAGCCATGCTAGTCCAGTCCCCTTGATTTTCTGTTTTCTCTGTCAGTAGCAGCTGGGTTTCCAAATCCCACACTTTTATTGCATAACAAAGAAAAGCAGTACCTCACAATTACACTAAGCCCTGGGAGGACCCACATTTAGCTGTTATTCAATGCCTGATACAGACATCCTTTTGAGGACCCCCCCCCACACACACACACACACACATGGAGCTGTATTTCTATGATGGATTTGTCTGGCAGTTTGGAGCTGCATGACAAACATGCACTACCCAGGAGTCTTTGCTGTGAGCTAATTGATTTTTTTATATTTATTTGCTTCCTACCTACCCAAAATAGGATTTGATAATGAATATGTTTAGGAGTTTGGGTGGGAGTACATCACTACACATGACTGCAACCTCAAGGGAAGGAAAGATCCTGCCTTTATTAAATTAAGTTAATCAAGTCAAATTAAATGGTCTGGCACTTTGAAGGACATAGTGTTGCAGAGATAGCTTTTTGTGTTTAAATTTTCACCTTTACTCAGTAAGTCAGGACTGCAGTGCTTTTTTTTCTTTTTCTTTTTTAGATCAGCGTACTAGCAAAAGGGAAACTGTTAGGGTCTGCCCTTTATCTACATTTTAAGCTGTGACCTTTGGGGATGACTAGTTCTTTAGATGCAGAATTGGAAAATTGGACATAAAAGTCGCATAGCAGCTTGACAGCAGAACCCATCCCCTGTATAGCTTTAATTCTGTCGTGTGGACCCAGTCAAGGCAATAAGCTTGATGGTAACAGGCTGATCTATATCCTCCCCCACCTCCCCCACCAACTCTTATAAATGGAGGTGCATGCTGTTCTATGAGCTTCATTTTTTTATTATTTTGTTTAGTACATGTATATTTCTTGACAGTACTGCTCTTCATACTCATTGACTTTTCTAGCTGTGGCACTTCCCTATGGTGCTGTCCTCCATCTTAAAATGTTTACCTTGCAGTTGACAGGCCTTACACAAGGTTTTCTTTTACTGAGCCCTAATCAGCTTGTGAGAAAAGTTATTTGTTATTTGAATCCTTAGGTAACTTTAACTTTGCAAACCAATGCTATTAATTAAATGTCCCCGATTGATGACTACAATAAAAACAACTATCAGCTCATTATAGTGGCTTCTGCAACAGATGTACCCTTGTAAAATGAAAGATATAAGAAACCATATGATCATTTGAACAGGCATATAACCATCACAAAAACACAGATAAACAGTAGTGAGTCAGTAAACAGTGTCTCTTCAGTGTGCAAGGCTTTTCTCTCCAACCGGCATCTGTTTCAGAGACCTGTTGGGATTTTGTGAATATTTCAAAAATAGATAGACGGATGGATGATAAAAGACAGATGCAGACAGACAGAGATCTTTTAATTGTCCTCTTATCTGAGGATTTTGATTGTTTTAATAATATGTACTAATCTTTTGAGACATAAAATTTACATATAAAGAGATGAGAAGAGTGCGAGTTGTTGGGCAAGAATTGTTGGGCGGTTACTGCGTGTAATATGCTGAATGTCCACAACTTGTTAAAACATTCCACTAATATATTAAAGGATCACAATTAAGTATAATGGTAACTGTGGATGTATGCCAACCCTCCTTCTGTTACAAGTGTCCTGTTAGTTGTAGCACTGTTCCATAAATGTAGCCTCTTGGCTGAGCAGATGTATTTTTAAATTTGTATAGTCAGGCATATTTTATTTTTATTTGTCATATTCTTACATGCTCATTCAGACCGAGCGCAGTTGGTGGCTGGTGGTGGTCTGAGCCAGCCACCGGCTTGGTTATGGGATAGGAGAAGGCACTGCCAAGTGGGGGTGGGGTCCTCTAGACCACCAGGTATATGGGAGGTGACAATTATGGGGGATTGGAGCTGGAACGGTCTACTGGACCACCAGGGATTAATTAATGTGCGTTATGGGTGATCGGGGATGGGGGGGCTAGACTGCCAGGGATATTGCTGTGCTATATCTATGCATTTACTAGGAATCAGGGATCAGGGCAACATTCACAGGCAGTGAGCGGTGATACTGCATCTGTTAGTTAAGCCATTCCACTGCTATGGGTGGTGAGGCATACATTGTTGAATCTGCAGCCTAGCCTTGATGTGGCTGGAGATAGATCAAGCTGTGCATTACTTAAACACATGATTACAATCTTCTACAGATATAGACACATTGCTACCATTGAGCAATCTCCAGAATCTGGAATAGCCGTAATGCTGGACCCACACTACAAATGTGGCATTACATCCACACTGGAGTGCGGAAATAATCAGGTTCAAAATCTCACTGGACAGCTGGTCAGATTGGTTCATGGGGCATAGATGTCACATGCAAAGTTTTATAACCCACAGCATAACGAGACTGAAGGTCATTGTGGCCACAGTGCCTCTAGTAAGGTGGCTGCACAACAAGGGCTGGTGTCAGCTTTACAGTTCCCCATTAACCCACTGTGGGGGGCCTTGTCCCAAGTTGGAATTTGTGACCGATAGAAAGGGGTGAATAGGTGGACAACTCATCAGTATTGCATACATCACAAAGTATTGTTGAGGCATATTTGGCAGAAAACAGGCATCTGACAATACTGGATGATCTTCTGGTGTACTGTAGTGGCAAAGTGAATGAATGGCCAGCACTGACATCAATAACACTGAAGTACCTGACCTGCCCACCCTCTAGTGTAAGTGTGGAGAGGGTATTCAGTTCTGTGGGGGCCATTGTGCATTACCATTGTACTAAGCTATCACCTACAAATGTAAGCATGCTGACATTTATCAAATGAATGAAGGTCACATTCCAAGTAGGACAAACACATCTATGTTTGTACCCAGTCACGATGATGGTGTTGATGATGGTGGTGCTGATGAGGGTGAAGCAGACCATCTTGGTGGCAGCGTCAAATGGTGTTCCATTGAGGTTGATAATGTGCTCATGGAAAAATAATTTCCAAGTGGGGACAACTGCAGCATTGAGGATTGTGAGGGCTGCTTCCTCATTGATGAGGATGAGGATGTTAGTGGAAGTGCATAAAGAAAAAAATGGCATTAAAGTACTTCTTCCTGTTCTAAGTTTCATAATGACATGTCATTAGAGTTTGCCTTTACCTTCCTTGACTTTGTCAGTACAGTTCCCAGAATGTGTGCAGTCATAATTACCTGCAGTAATCTAAATACATGTCAGCTTGTAGCCAATTACATCATGCTGATTGAATGACAGATATCCGGACACTGAAATACATAAGATCCCAATCAGCCACTCTACTTCTTGAGAGAAAGAGAAAGACAGACAGACCTTGTGCTTTGCCCAATATAAGAACCCGCAGTCAACCACAGCCACCATGCTTCTTGAGAGAGAGAGAGCAACAGACAGACCTTGTACCTTTGACCAATATAAGAACTCACAGCCAGCCACAGCCACCCTGCTTCTTGAGAGAGAGGGAGAGACCTTGTGCCTTGCTTGTAAAGCACTTTGGGCTACACTGTGTATGAAAAGTGCTATATAAATGCTGATTCTTCTTCTTCTTTTTCTTGAGAGAGAGAGAGAGAGAGAGAGAGAGAGAGAGGCCTTGTACCTTAGCCCAATATAAAAACCCACAGCCAGCCACAGCCACAGCCACCCTGCTTCTTGAGAGAGAGAGAGGCAGACCTTGTGCCTTAGCCCAATTTAAGAACCCACAGTCAGCCATAGCCAAGATGCTTCTTCAGAGAGAGAGAGAGAGAGAGAGAGACTGTGTGCCTTAGCCCAATATAAATACTCACAGCCAGCCACAGTCACCCTGCTGAGAGAGAGAGAGAGAGAGAGAGAGAGAGAGAGATAGACAAACTTTGTGCCTTTGCCCAATGTAAGAACCCACAGCCAGCAAGCAAGCATGACTGGACATCAACTGTGCATGCAACAAGTGACATCCATCCAAAAAGTACCATCTGGCTTGTCCAGCTCATGCCACATACAGTACTGGCTGCCAAGATAATATTTGTTTTGTGATGCCATGGTGAGTTCATTTCCTATAAATATGCATTAATTTATTTCTTCTTGTCCCACTTTAGTACCATAGTCATTTTTGCAGAAATTTGGTTTATATTGTCACCATCATTAGCCAGAATATCTGCATGTTTCAGAAATAAAATCTCCAAATTTAGCACCGTTGTTTTAAATTTGGTAATTACAATAATTTATTCTGAATTTATAGGCATTCCAGCATTCAGTAATGGTGGTCTATTCTTTTAAAAAAGTTAATTTGTTGTGTTAGATAATTGTTTTCAAATATATCCACATGATCGCTAAAAGATTTTATGAGAACAAGTAACATCAAAATACTTGTGCCACAGTGAGCAATAATTTCTAATGTTGGTTGTTATCTCTGGTTATTTCCCTGAAGGTGTTGCACTACAAGCCTGGCTGCAGCCAGCAAAGCATCATCACACAGTTAACATTACACTTGTCAAGAACATCAGTAATTTACAGTATGTATGAATCTTATTTACTATGTTTTTCACTTGAATTGTGTTGTTAATCCTTTTTTTCACTGTTTTATACAGGTACTCACTATGCCACTATGGCCAAATACAGGCAAGTGATTTTCAATTTTTCTTCTCAGATAACTGTTTCAGTTTGCAATCGTACTGTCCAAACAAAACCCAGATGGAGCCACGTCTTGAAATATATGAGCAAGTGCTAGCTGAGAATAGGAACAAGTGGCGAACACAGAAGGCAGAACTCAAGAAGCCAAACCAGCAAAATTTAAACTCAGTGCTCCATACATACTAGAGCAAAACTGAATAAATGAAACAAAGCAAGTAAGGTGTGCAACAAAAGCTCCTGAGTCCACAGCACTAACCACAGTGCTTCGGGTCTTGTCATGACCCTTCGTCAGGAGGTGTGGCCAGAGATGTTCAGACTCTCATTTTATTCGGTGAAATTAAAGTGGAACATACATACATACTCAGTGTTTTTTCATTACATTTCTCAGTGCACTGCTGGCACACTGGTAAGACACAATACTTTAACAACATTTGAAACTTTACTTTACCCTGTTATTTAAAATAACTTATTTCTGACAAACACTGGTAATCAAATAGTTATTTGAAATAATAAAATGAGAGACTGTGCACCTCTGGCCACACCACTGATGAAGGGTCATGAGAAGACCCTAAGTGCTGGGGTTAGTGCTGTGGATTCAGACACTTTTGCTATGCACCTTACTTGCTTTGTTTCATTTATTAAATTTTGCTCTGGTACATGTGGAGCAGTGAGTTTAAATGTTGCTGGTTTTGTTTCCTGAGTGCTGCGATCTGTGTCTGCCAATCGTACAGTCCTAGGATCAAAATGATACAAAGTACTATAAATGCACCAACGACGCCATTGCAGTGTTGCCAAGTAAATTATTTAATGTGAAGGTACGTATCAGTCTGATTTCCTCTTGACTTTATTTTTCCTTTCTTTTTCTTTTTTTTCCTTGTTTTTTGCAGAGGTGAAGTATTCAATTGTGGTCAAATACAGGCCAGATAATATCTCTTTTTCTACACAGATGAGACAGGTGTACTTCAGTATGCAAGGAGTCTACAACGTGTATTCCTGGTCAGGACTGTAAGACACTGGTCTAGTGCATGTTACTAAGCTTGATTATTTTATTCACAGGCATTTAGTAATAGCTGTGTATTTGAAGCTGGATACAACAAAAGGCAGGACAAGCACCCTTGGGTACTGAATACGGTACAGGGATGAACTTTAATTAATTTCTGCTTCATCTGTTTGCAGGTAACATCAAGGTGCTGCAGACCTGTGGTATGTTCCAGTCTCAAAATGCACTTAAGACCTAGAAAGAAGACAAAAATATTAAGGAAAATTTTTTTCCGATGAGGCAACTCCTCCACCTCAAAAAAACCAAAAATATTTACATTTCATGGCTTGCAACTGTAATACTACCAAAGACAACAATCAGACACATGCAGAACCCATCTACGGTGGCAGCATGGTTTTATCAATACAGTTATGAATCTGTGTGATATGACCTGAAAATGTAAAAGAAAAGAACAGTAATGAGAAATGGTTATAACTTACTCAACCACAACAGTAACCACCAACCCCCCAAAATTGAATTTCACAGTACCCCATTAGATGGCGGCACATATGTACGCCTTGTGAATGTGATCATGGCCAACACACTGGTAAAGGGGAAACATTCAATATGTATGATGATGATTCCCTGCAAAGGAATAACAAGATGGACTGTTTACAACAAACAACAAGGTTCAATATAAATTAAACGGCAGTGTCTCTCAACAAACATGACAGTGGCACATTCAATAAACTACCATTGGTGGTATGAATACACACACATCAGGCAGCATGTTTCAGTCAACGCAGCAGAAGACATTTCAGGAACATCAAATTATACTTTAACCCATGGTCATCTGTGGCTATCATCATTCAGCAACACACTGTACATCATCATCATCAGCAGCAGCAGTCATGAAATTATACCAGCAGGACAACAGCAGCAGCAGGTGTCAGCAAGCAATTTTCTGACTCGGGACACTTATACACAGTTCTGTCTCTCTTTGTACATTTTAAGCAGTGCATCAAGAAATACTTATGACTTTTCTGAAGACTTTTTCATGTGCTTATTTTTCATCGGGACTTTTCATGAAATTAAAATAGCAGGACAACAGCAGCAACAGGTGTCAGCAAGCAATTTTCTGACTTGGGACACTGATACTCAATTCTGGCTCTCTGTACATTTTAAGCAGTGCATTAAGAAATATTTGTGACTTTTCTGAAGACTTTTTCTTGTGCTTATTCTTAATCGGGACTTTTCCTGAAATTTAAACAGCAGCACAACAGCAGCAGCAGCAGGTGTCGGCAAACAATTTTCTCACTTGGGACACTGATACACAGTTCTGCTCTCTGTACATTTAAAGCAGTATGTCAAGAAATACTTGTGACTTTTCTGAACACTTTTTATGTGCTTATTCTTAATCATGGCACTAATACTGCATGTTGAATGATGTAGCAAGATAGCAATATAAGCCTGCTACATTGACATAAGATAGGACATTTTGGGGGTTGACTGTCATTGTATGATTTTTAATAAATAGAGTGCTCCTTTTAATCTGGCTTGCATCAGGTTTTCATCAGTATTCTCACCTATTTTATATATCAGTTATTTTAAATAATTTCTGTTGTGACTAAAATGACCTAGCATGCAGCAAGCAGTGGAACAGTAGGTGTTCAAAAACAGCTGGGAATAGCGAAAATCAGGTCTGAGCAATATTAAAAGGAGCACTACTTTTATTATTTCACATGTGAAAAGGAGCAATGCAGAATCAAATAAACTGTAGAAATAAGTGTATCATACAAGTCAGTAGATAAGGCCATTTAAAATAGAATACAAAAGTATAGGTCAAAATTGTCACCAGATTATTGCACTGCTGCTTTAACATACAACAGGAAGAAAACATCAGTAGAAAAAAAATGATATACTTATTCAGTACGTAAAAAGATTATTAAGAAGGAAAAGAAGTAAAAACAGAGGACAGGAATTTTTTGGGGTTTTGGTTTACATTTTATAACTTTTTTGGTGTGTTTTTCATATTTTTTTTAATGTTTCTTTGGGGGGGATGGGAGGACAGTGAGGAAAAATAAAGATAGAACACACACTACATGTTAAGACAGAAAACAAAGAAAATGATATAAGGCTACTGGACCTGGGGCTGACCAATAAGCATGCATAGCATACTAATCATTTACAATTGGTGAGCCTACATTCTGTCCAACTGCTGGCGAGTTTGGTTGACAACGTTATTCAGGTAGTTGACCTCACTCCACAGGATGGCCAGGTCCGCTTGTGTGGCTGTCATTTCAGCTAGGTTGGCTGCAGCTGTGAGCTGCCACTTGCTCAGCCCTCTACCTTCTGCTGCATTTTGTATGATGTGCAGGTTGTCACCATACTGCCCCTCTTCCACTGCACCCTCCACTGCAGGAACGGTTGCTAATTCCTGCACCTTGGCCTCCCACTGGGCATGGTGGTGCAGTAACTGGTGGGTTCTTTGGCCACTCATGCACAAGTGGCTGCCCTTGTGACTGTGACACACCAGCATGCTGCAGATGTTGCATTTCACCACAGTTGGGTTGCTTGACAGTGTAGTGAAAAACAGCTACACTGGCAAGCTATGGAGAGGACCAGGCACAAGCAGTGGGATGGGGGGCCCAGATGTTGTAGGCTACTCTGAAGTTGGGGGGCAACAAGCTGCTGCTGCTGTTGTTCTTGTTCCTTCTGCTGCTCTTGTTCCTGCTGTTGCAGCTCAGCCTGCTGTGGTGGGTCGGTAGCCACCGGTGCTGCAGGGTTGACACCACTAACATCCGAAGAAGCAGCTGCTGCTGCTGCTGCTTCTGGCACCACACTTCTACTTGTAGTGGAAACAACATTTTGAAGGGGGGGGAGCACTGGATTTCAAAACACTGCCATAGTTGAGATGAGTAGTTCATCCAAGGCACCCATACATCCTTGGGCTATGAGGAACCCTACTTGCTCCACCTCTCTCTATTTTTAAACAAAAATTACTAAAAGTAGTACTAAGTACAAAAAAAGTGTAAAACAGAGAAACAGAATCAGATAAAAAAAGGTGGACTAGGGATGAAAGTGGTTTAAAATAAACTCAGGAATATGGAAAAAAAGGATCAAAAGCAGAAAACTATTTCTTTTAATAGTTTTGACTAGCACACTAGATACTAAGCTCCACAGCTCCTTATGTAACAAAGTGAAAGTCAAAGTGAAACTAGTTTACTGACTTCATGTCTGATTCACTTCCTGCCTGCATCATGTGACCTGCAGACAGTCGAACATGTGATCTGTGGCCTATTTCTCATAAACTTCGCCTTCTCATAACGTAACCTGAATTAATGCATAGTTTGGAATGAGAAGTCCATTAAAGGTGAATTTTGACCTTTGAATGGAAACTTTGCATAATGATATGCGGATGCAAAGTTCATCACTTCGCATTATATATGTGGGTGTAGTAAAACTTTGCTGCATCTTTAGTCAAAAGAAGGGTATGTTGAATATTAGGGGTGTAACCTATCAGCCCACTTTCCCATTTGCAGGTCCTCAGCTGTCTCCACTAGTGGTAGCATCTCACTTTCTCTGTCCGTTCTAGCCTCATCAGCTGGCTGAAAGGAAGGACCTTGTTCCTTCATAATCTGGCAGCAGCTTGCCTCATCAGAGCAGGCAGAGGAAAAAGCCTGCAAAACAATTTCAAAACAAGCTCAGCTTGTCACGGCTATGCCCTGTCCCAATTGGGGACCTGTGGTATTAATTTGCTCTGAACTAAAATAATACTGTGTTCAGCCTGCTCCACTCTCCACTGACCTCCCTATGGTGGCCAAACAAATTGCATATACCTAGCCTCATTTTTAACCTGATCCCTGCCTGTAGTGCCCCAGTCCAAATCTTACCAAATCAGTTACAGCAAAATTGCTGTTTGATTCTCAATTACTATTTCTGCTTCCTAACCCAGCTGACTGGTGCTTGTGATTCAGCCTTAAACCAACTACCAACCCCCTCTCAACTCATCATGTTGCCTCCTCTGTGGCAGGAGGTAAAGGGTCTAAAGATTGCTCACCTCAATATTCGTAGCATCCTTGCCAGTCACTCAGATCTAATGGCGTGGGTCACCTACTACAAACCAGACATCCTCTGGGTCTCTGAAACCTAGCTCAAACCTGTGCACCCTGACTCTACCTGTGCTCTCCTTGGCTACCTTATGATCAGACAGGACAGGGCAGGTATAAAACGTGGGGGTGGGTTGTTGCTGTATTACAAATCTCATCTAAAAGTGACTGACATACCTCACCTCCCTCCCCTCTTGTGAGTTTATACATGCCCTCCTCCTATTAGGAAACACTAAGAAGCTTCACCTGGCCTGTGTATATAATCCACCAAGAGGTGGTGTTTGTGGCCTCTCCTTTCTCCTTGACTGCCTCAGCCCCAAGGTGAGGACTAGTGAACTCCTAATGTTTGGGGACTTCAACCTCAACTGGCTGTGTGGGAATGCTAAAATCTACGAACTCCTTCTACCTGGCCTTGACCTCAGCCAACTCATCACCAAACCCACCAGACCCTCTTCCTCCAGGGAAAATTGCTCTCTGCTTGACTGGATGCTGTGTAATAGGCCAGACAGAATATCAGCCTCTGGCTTCCTCCCAGATTTGATCTCAGACCATTCCCCTACATACTGTATCTGGAAGGTTCTTAATTCCAGGGTCCCACCAAACGTCATACAGATGAGAGATTACTCAAACTTTGACTTAAACAACTTCCATACCAACCTCAACCTGATGGACTGGTTCCCAGTATATGCAGATCCGGACCCTTCGGTTGCTCTGGACAGCTTCTAACTATTTTTAATCCCATTACAAGATAGACATGCCCCTTATCAAAGAAGAGTGAGGGTACACTCACAAAATTGTTACAAGGGGAACTGTTTGCCCTGATGAAGCTTAGGGACTGAAGTTGGCTAAAATATAAGGCCTCTGGGAACAGATCTGACTTCGAGGTCTACAGGCAACTTAGGAATTCATGCAAATGGGCGATTCACTTGGCAAAGAGTGATTTCTACAAATCATCCCTCAAAGTGTCCGCCAAGAATGCAAGGAGCTTCTTGCACACTATAAAACACACCGTAAATGGTCCTGCCTGACAGCAGGTTCCTGACTTGCTAATAAATGGAGTTAGTTGCAATAATGCCCACACGATGGCAAATGCTTTCAATGGCCTGTTCTTGGACCTGTCTAATTATACCTCTATGCGTTTTTGAAAATTTGGGGTCAGAATATGCTAAAATGGCCAAGTTGTGAAAATCTGTTGACATTTTGCTACACTCACTTGTAATTTTAATTCAGTTTCAAATGATCTGGGTCCTACTCCTGGTGCTTCACCCTATCCTCCTCTCCCTTCCTTCTACTTTAAGTCTGTCTCCTTCAAAAAAAAACAGAAGCTTCTAGTAGGTCTCTCCCCTTATTCTAGTGCTGGGCACGACAACCTTGTGCTCAAATTGCTAAACCTTGGGGCCCCCTTCTTGGCCCGTCTGATCTCCCACATTCTTAACTCCTCACTCATATCGGGGTCTGTCCCTCCATTTGAAAGGTGGCCCATGTGATCCCTGTCCTCAAGCATGGCAATCCCAAATTACTTAAGAACTATCGACCCATAAGCGATTCTATCTGCAGTTAATAAACTGCTTGAAAAAGTAAGTGGCCTCCCAGATTGTCATCTACCTCCAAACCTTTGGCCTTCTCCTAGAGCAGCATGGGTTCCAAAAAAGAGACAGCACCTCCACTGCCCTCGCACAGGTCACCTCCAAAATCAGAACTGCGATTGATCAAGGCAAACTCACAGGGGCTGTCTTCATTGACCTGTCCAAGGCCTTCTATTTGGTTGGTCACACTCTCCTGGGCTCTGCTCTCCAGTCTTTTGGCCTCTCCCCCTGTCCTAGCCTGGTTCTCTAATTATCTCTCGGGTAGGAAACAATACACTAGGTTTCAAAATGCCACTTCTGGCCTATCACCAGTAGCCTGTGGAGTACCTCAGGGGTCGGTCCTTGGCCCCCTATTGTTCTCCCTCTTTATCAACCAGCTGCCTTCAAGCCCAACCTTTGGACATGTTGCTCTATATGCTGATGATATGGTGCTCCTCACCAGTTCACATAATATTGATGACATAAACACTAGACTCAACTCAGATTGTGGTCGCATTCAATCCTGGCTCAAGGCAAGCAAGCTTGTCATCAACCTTCAGAAGACGTAGGTGATGTTATTCAGCTCCCATCCCAAGGTGAGAGTGTGCCCGGCTGAGCTCAGAGTCATTGGCACTGATGGCACCCCTGTGATGGTGGTGGAATCATTCAAGTACTTGGGGGTGACTCTTGACCCCCAACTGGATCTTTCCCTGCACGTACTTAACTCTTGCCAGGCCACTAACTGCAAACTGGGACTTGCGTACAGAGTAAAAGTTGTCTCACCTCAGCTGCCAGACTTGCCCTGGCAAAGGGGTCTTCCTCCCTCGCTTTGCTATGGACTCACCTCCTTCATGAATGCCCCAAAGCCTAGTTCTCCAAATGGGACACCTCGTGCAACAATATGTAGCTTCACCTTATCAGCCCCTTGTCTCACCATCATTCTCTACTTTACTCTAGACTGGGTTGGCTCTCCCTAGTAACCATTGATCATTCATTATGGGCAACTACGGATAACATCATCCAGTCATCTACTCCTCTGGCACTTCTGACCTCCTCCAGCCTGCCCCTCTGGCTATCAGCTGAGGTCCACTGAATCCCAGGCACTTATGGACCCTAAGACTCACTCCCTTGTGGGAAATTGAGCATTTGTGGCTCTTGCCCCTATAAGCTGGAACCTCCTTCCTCCTCATGTAAGAACTGCTCCCTCCCACAGCTGCTTCAGGTCCTCCCTCTGGGGTTACCTAAAACAAGCATCAGGCTGCCTCTGTCTCCCATAGTCCTACCCTCCGTGAAGTGCCTGTGAAAAATCCTGGCTGCGGGCGTGCTCTTATTCCAAAAATAACAAATAAACAAATATCACAAATGTTGTTGCTGCTGACACTGGTCGTAATTCCCTGGCTGCCCTCCCTGGGTTGTTATGCCTCATACCGAATTGTTCACTGCCTATTATCTGACTGTAGTTGTTTGCTTGTACCTGTCTGTACCATGCCTGACAGTTGAACCCAAGTCTCTGTACCTTTTTTCTGCTGGTCCTTCCTGCTTGTATTCTGACTGTACCTTGAGTAATTTGTTGCTATCCTCTGTACTGTTATTGCCTGTTTCTTTGTAACTCTCCCAGGTCGCACCTGAAAATAGGCACTTGACTGTCTAGTGTGCTTACCTGGTAAACAAAACCTAAATAAATAAATAAATAAAATATGCTCAAATGGCCAAGTTGTAGTCATATGAAAAAAGATCTTGTTTCAAATCACAACTCATGAAAAAATATTTTTTTTTATATGGCAAATCAATGTATTTCGAAGGGATTTTCAACTTTGCTGCATAACTTTGCCATTTTTGTATATTTTGACACCAAATTTTCAACATACCCATTTTGAGACTCCTCCTCATGAATAATGGGGGTGTCATTTTGTAGATCCTGCCCATAAGGCAATTTTGTGGTTAGTTGGTGAAATCACCTTTCAGGTGGGATTTCAACATTTTCACCATACTTGTTCATGAGCCGGGGTCATTAGAAGGGCATGTTGAAAATTTGGGGTTAGAATATGCTAAAATGGCCAAGTTGTGAAAATCTGTTGACATTTTGCTATGCTCACTTGTAATTGTTAACTTTAAATATTTTAACCACAAATTATCAACATAGCCATATATTTACACCACCTCATGACTATGGCAGCTGTCATTTCTCAAATTCTATGCAAAATATCTTTTCACGTCTCTGCCGTGGAATTATGCTGCGGTGGCACAGACTGATGTTTTGGTGAGGATTTCATCATTTTTACTATGGGGTTGATGAGGTGGGGTAACTGAAATGCAATGTTGATAATTTGGTGGCTGTTGTCCTACGCATCTATGGAGGGGCCCTGTGCTCAGTCACACAAATAAGGATATGATTACACTATCTCAAAAGCTAAGGATGCATTGTAGAGCAGGGCCCAGAGGACACTGCACTCAAAAGAAAAAAAAGAATACCATTATACTATCTCAAAAAGTAAGGACATTCTTTGTAGAAAACTGTTAATGCAACATTTAGGGTTGAGGCTAAACTGACAAAAGTATGGAAATGTGACTTTAGGGTTCCCAACCCTAAAACCCCAACACCATCTCTAAAGTAAATTGGGGTGGAGTCTTCCCTGGAGTTGTCAACCCTAAAGCTCACACAATTCAATACACTTCAGAAACACACACATAATAGGATGAGCTTTAGGGATGACAACCCCTAGGAAGACTCCATTCCAATTTGCTTTAGGAGTGGCATTGGGGTTTTAGGGTTGGGGACCCTAAGTCATTTCCTACTTTTGTCAGTTTAGCCTTAATCCTAAATGTTGCATTAACACAGTGTTTTTGCAAAGAATATATATATATATATATATATATATATATACAGTATATATTAGTGTTCAGCCACTTCTATGTTAAACCCCAAATCTTGCACTTTCATAACTTTGCAACTGTTTGTCATATTTGCCTGACATTTTGCATGCGCCATCTGGTAACTATAGATCTCTAGATCTGGCAAGTTTCATTCTGGTTGGATGTGCAGTTGCGGAGCAGCAGAGGGCCAAAAAAGGTGAACAATTGTCACTTTTTGGCAAATTCTTTGCTCAGGGCTACAGCCCAATTGGTTTGGGGGTGTGGTCTGAAATTTTCAGGGTATATGGAGACTGATGTGCCTCTTGAAGGTTTGGTAAAAAAATATCAATCCTTTCAAAAGTTATTAAAGTTTAAAGTTTCCCATTATAGCCTATGGGAAAAATACATGACCTGCTTGAAAGCACTTTTTACTTTCGTGAAAGCACATTTTACTGCCGCAAATGGGTTTTGTACTTTCATGCTGCCACCATCTTGTTTTCAGCTAGCATTGGCTAAAAATGCTGTCATTCAAAATAGTGCTCCTTGGTAAGCACCTACAATTGTGTTTACCTAATTGGGGGCAGAGGAATACAATTCTGACATTAATTTAAAAAATAATGCCTGGAAATATGTTCTTTTCAATTTCTCATCTGGACTTTCACAAATTTGCGAAATAACTTTTGTGAAACTTTTGCAATTTGTGAAACTTTCACAAATGTACTTTTGCAAATTTTCAAAAGCTTTGATGAAATGTTCACAAATTTTGTGAAACTTTCACAAATTTGTGAAAGTACCCCCCCCAAAAAAAACAATTTCTTTACCACTTCATAGCAAAAAAAAAAATAGTTAGGACTTCTGGGCTGAAATTAGCAGGGTAGGAAGAACTTGCACCACAGATGTGCCTTTTGCTGATTTGGTGAAAAAATTTACATCGGTTCCATAGTTATAACTTGAGGTGTGCAAAAAAAAAACTTTTGCTGGTGGAATTTCTGCGAAAGTAAGATTTTCGCTTCCGTGAAAGTGTGGAAATCATATTAACAACTTTTTCAGAAATTCTGACTTAGAACAGTGCAATAAATGTATAAATTGTGAATTATTCTCATGAACTGTGGAGAAAAAAGTCCACAGATCTGATCACTGAACTGCCGAATAATTACATGTATTGCAGAATAATTTATGAAATGTGAAAAAAAAAATACCTCAGCACTATTATTCCACAATTCATGTGTATTTTTCCACAATTAAGCCAAAACATTCTGTGGAACACAGAGAAAATCTACCAAAAACATTCTGAAGATTCTGCTCTCACCAATGGTGGAAATTTGGAAAATTCCTTGAAATTTCTGAATTTTCATGGAAATCCTGTAACAGTGGAATTCGCAACTTTTGCCCATCTCTAGTCATAACATTTCAAAGTTTCAAAATTTCCCATAGGATAACATTGAGGTGGCTGCGGTACCTTTTGGTGGCTATATCTTGAAAATGGTTTGCAATACAGATTTTTCGTTAAGCGTAGCTTAGGTGTACTAAGGACATGTTCAGGTTGCCAGGTCATGATTTCAACTGAGTTGGAATTTTTCCAAATTTCCTATGGTTTCTGAGATATTGCCACATTTTCAGCACAAGGGTTACTTGGAATGTCTCTAGACCTGCACCAAGTCTCTATATTTATGGGTAGATGTGAGCTCAGGGCCCAGAGGGCACTGCACTCCCACTTATGGATACCATTATGCAATCATGGGAGTGTAGGGCCCTCCATTATGCAGTACATTGGGCCCTGAGCTCCCACCAGAAGATGAGAGTCTATTACAATGTCTCTACACTTATGTATAGATGGGAGTGCAGTGCCCTCACAATAACAATATGTATGTGTGATGGGCCCTGAACTCCATTAACCACATATGGGAAACATTACACTTTCTCAAAAAGTAGGGAAATTCATTGTAAAAAACTCTGCTGATGCTTCAGTTAGGATTTCTATTACAGCAACAAAAGTTTGGAAATTTCATGTTATGGTTACCAACCCTACTACCCCCACACTCTCCACACACCAAAAGGCATCAGGGTGTGCCTTGGGGTCATCAGGCCCAACTGTCACCCCAATCTCCTATACTGTACCATTTCAGCTTCCTTACAAATGGAATGGGGTGAGAGTTAGGCTTGATGACCCCAGTGTACACCCTGATGCCTGTTGGTGTGGAGTGGGGTGTAGGGTTGGTAACTATTGTGGTAATTAATAATTATTATTTGAAGTTTACAGAGATGTGTATAGTTCTACCAAATGTTGCTAATTTTTAATACATACACAATATTAACAGTACCTATTTATCTCAAATCATCAATAGCATAGGCCTACATAGCAGTATCTTGTTCTCACAATAACGTAATGTTGGCAGAAAATATGCCACCTCAATTAGACAGTATATAGGTATTAGTGAGAGACATGCTGTAGACCTAGAATATCAGGCATGCCCTTCCTATGCTCACAAAGTATTGCACAATGATATGTGTGCAAACACATGCAAAGCTGCAGTGGCCACTTTGTTGCACAATCTGTCCTTGTGCATTACTAGGAAGATGTGAGGCATGTACATAGTGCATACAATGAACACGGAACATTGCCAACCAACAAGCATAGTCATGTTTCTCAATGTATGTAATGTGCACAGTATTGCCATACAATGGTGTGACAGCAGTCTAACCACATTCTGTGTCAAATGGTGCAGCAATGCAGAAATGAGCAGATTAGTGCATCAGAAATGCATAATCCTGAAATATCAATATACGGGTAATAAGACTGCTCCACAGTCAAATCAATTGTTTATGTAATGTGACCATGCACACAGGCCGCACCGATTAAGGCCCACTTAGGCTGCATTGAAGCAAAAATCACAGCAACATCTACCTTGACTCTTGGCATCATTAATGCCTGCATCTACATAATCTGTTACTGCAACAATTCATAAACTGATATGAAAAGAGCTGCGCATTTTCAGGGAAGGTTGCGTATTACACTGTTATGACTACTATAGTGTGTCAAACAGAGTTAAATGACTTTTACATGTACTACTCTTCTGCCCAGTGAAGGTCATTGTAATTTTTGAGAACCAGGACATAAGTAAGTTTTAGATTACCAGACAATCTCTGTTTAAAAGTGCCCATGTAGTCATTGCATTCTATCCATCCATTGCTATACCTGAGCCATGTAACATAATGTCCTGAATGAACAGGTGCTCCATGGTGGAATATCACAGCCTGAGTATCAAAGCATGCTTCCATGAATTGTACTCTTCCAGGTACAAAATCAGTGATTTGTGTGTCAACTCATAGTTCATTTGCATCAAATCTCTACAAGACTAAAAGAAGATATTGAGAAGAGGTTCTAAGTCATATGGACTGAAGACACTCTCCTTCACACCGACTACACCTCAGCCACACTCTGCATTCCTGAGCAGTTATCTGAATTTAACAGAACATGCCAGTGAAACATACAATGAAATCCACAGCATGTTTTCTGTTACTTTGTGTGGTTTCGATAAGACAGGCAAGTGTACTTTGTCACATAGGTGACAGTAATGTACTGTCACATTGAAATCTGATTCAATTCCAAGCAGTTAAAGATAGCCATCATAAACTCAGTCACATCTTGCAGAATACTATTAGAGAATGCTTGATGTCCGTCATATCCCCCCAACACAATCTGTAAGGGTGTCAGAGTCTGTATACTATTGTCATGCTTATCACTATCATTCACAATCTTCTTTAGTGACTGAGATAGTGGTGTGTCATGTGAAGATTTGATAGTGGCAACAAAGTGAGACATGGAGAAATGCTTGCATTGCTGAGTTTGCATAGCAGTTTACTGCTGTGCTATTCTCAAATTCTGACACAACAGCCATCCCAAGTGCCTTCTTCCATGGAGAGAGCTTGTCTGTTGTTGAGTTGTGGATTCCTTCTTTGTGCTGTCTGCATTCAGTGCTGGTCTATCTGTCTGGTACCTTTTTTTCATGCCAGAAACTATCACTGTAGCATTGGGTCTGCCACATTCATGGGTAGCCGCATAAGAAGCAATGTCAGCTGGTGCAGAGTACGTAGTCTGTTGTACTTAGCAGTGCATCATCTATCAGCATGTATTTTATGTGATGCTATGCAGATATATACAAGCCAGCCAAGGTTTGTACACATGAAAGTGCAACATACCTCATGCCATCTTTGAAGATGCCAGTGCCTATGTCAACCATTGCTGAGTCCAAACTTAAGCCTTGTGACTTGTGTATGGACACAGCACATGCCACACACTCAGGAAACTGTTTCCTAGTGACATATATGTCTTTCATGATCTGAAACTTTACAGTCATCCTGGAAATAGGTAAAGACTGTTCAATGTTGTCAAACTTGATGAGTCCCTCTATGAATGTCTTCTGTATATTGTACTGAAAGTCAATTATATGTCCTATTGCATCATTCACCATGCCATGCTCTACATCAAGTTTTCAACGTAGCATGATGCATGCATTCATGCACACATTTAGAATGTTATTTATGTATTTATTTATTTTATTTATTAATTTTTTATTTATTTAGTTTTTGTTGCCCAGGTAAGTGCACTAGACAAATCATGCCAATTTTCAGGCACGACCTGGGGGAAGGGGATACAGATGAATGCCAGTTGACCTTGAACCAGATTAAGCTGTTGGTGGTATTTTAGTGAATGAAGGAAATTTAGCCAGGACACCAGGGATATTTCCCTACTCTGCTAGCAGGGGGCTTGACTTCCTAAGAACAGAGTGGAGGAGCACAGTTTGGAGCCGGACAGCAGAGAAGGAGGAAGTGCTGATGTGGCAGGGGAGAGGGCCTCCTCCCCTGTCTTGTATACCACTAGAGGCCAGAAAATGAGTTCAGACATTTTTATGGATCAAGAAGACTGAAGTGAGGATCTGGAAAGGAAAAAGAAGGAATTAAGAGAAAAACTTCTTTCATGGAGATGGAGAGATGTTGCAAGTGGGGCTACTGCTATGGAGGCTGATGTGATGGAAGTTCATTCTGCTGGTGAACCTGTGGGTGAGCAGATCTCCCAGCCCACAGGTCCAGTTCAGGAGACCACATCTTTAATAAATGCTTTGCTGGAATTCGAGAATGCTGAAATTGCTCAGGCACAGGGTGTAGTTACTGCTCTTCAGGGGCTGTTTGCATCTAATGAAGAATGGCTTGACCACATATTTAAGCAAAACAAATCGTTGCGGTATGGAGGTTCTGATAACGCTACTAAGGAATTGTGTAAAGATGTATTACAAGTATCTGATACATTACAGCCTGACTCAATAGACCCTGAGCTCATGAAAGATGTTGTGCAAGTCATGCAGGCCATACTTGCAGAAGAAACTTCCAGTATACTTAAAGCGGAGAGTTGGGTGACTCAGCCCTGTGATGTGCAAGTATCAAAGACATTCCATTGGCCTGAGTCAATTTCAGCAGAGGAGTCACTGAGAGCTGCAATGGGGCCTTTACTGCTGGATGCATCGGCCCCTGTGTGTGTTGAAACAGCAGAAACTGTGAGTATTATGTTTACTATTGAGCAGCAAAACCACTGTGCTTCTGTTTGTGATCTTGGCCTACGGAAGGAAAGAGAAGGGGAAACTGTTACTGAACGTGGGAAATCCCCGACTTCATTTGAGAGATCTTTGCTTAACTCTGGCTGGAAATGGGGAGACAATGGTATTTGGATCCCAGACTTGGAGCATAGCCCGATTCTGGGACATTCTGTCCTGATTGTAGCTGAACAGTCCTGTCCTACACTGATAAATTGCATACAGCAGCCAAATGGAACCTTTCAATGGTCTGATGTTAGTGAAGCAGGGTAGCCTAGTGAACACAAACCACCTCAGTGTATGGAGTCATCCTCCTCAGAGATGGAGGGAGAAATTACAAACCTGCTAACTGGGGAGATACTGGGGAGGAAGAGAGTGAACCACCTGGTGAAAAGCCTACTTTTCAAAAATGTTCAAAATCAGCATGGGAATCATTCAGGAAGAAGGACCCTTTTTTGGGCTCCCCCCTCTCTTGCAGAGATGCAATGCAGTCCAATTAGAGTATCTAGGGGGCTTAGATATTGCCCCAGATGGCATATGTGTTGGACATAGTTTATTGAAGGGGTCATTAGGTTTTTTATACAGAAATTCATGCCTTAATCCATGTTTCAGGGACTGCATTATATGACTTCAGTTTTTCTTTTCCACAGGGACTGGATCATTTTTGGACAAAATATGACTCCTTAAAATTTACTGAATAGTGGTTACCTTTTAAGGCTATTTTGTTAACTAAACCTTCTATCAGAAATATGATGGTCTTATTTCGGAATGAATCAGTATCAATCCATGATATTATTTATTGGTTGCAAAAGAAAAGTGATGTGCTTAATGTTCCACAGCCCTTATTTGATGAAGAATGTATTTGGAATGGGGGTTGGAAATTCAAAGTCCATTTAAGGAATAACAGTCTAGCCCTGTACACCTCCCCAACAGTTTGTTTTTAGGCAGTGAGAGGGGTCATTGTTTTTACCCAGGACAGCCACAGGCCTGTTTTAAATGTGGGGCCTATACACACTTAGGCTCAGCCTGTGATCACTTGAAGTTCAATCTTTGTTTGGCCTTTGGACACCATAGTTCAGATTGCAAGGAAGAGTTAAGGTGCAATGTATGTGAAGAGACAGGCCATACCTATGGGTCCTGTCCCTGGGCCACTCATAATCGCACTGACCGCAGGGAATCAGGACACAATACTCAGGAGGCTCAAAGGAAAGAAATAGTGAAAAGGAGAACTTTTACTGATAGACCTCCTCCTGATAAAACTAATGCCCCATCCTTTTCACCCAGGACAAAGAACACAATTATTGCTACAGATGAAACTCCCTTACCAACCCCTGAACCAACCATGTATTCAGAGCCTGAAACACTGTTACATGAGACAATGTAAATTCCTGTGCCAGAAGTATTGGTAGTTGAAATGCCCTCCCCTCCAAGACAGTGAAGAATGTAGCTAAAAAGAGGGGTTTGAAATAAACTAGGCCTAGGCCTAAAGTAGCAAAGGCTTGTGTTCTTGAGGAGGATGAGATATCTTTGACAAATAAATTTACTGTGTTAGCAAACACCACATTGGATTCGGAACATAGAGGTGATTCAGAAGCCTCTTCCATAGCCCCACCACCTTCAGATTCTGAAGGGGAACAGCAAGTGTGTAGAGAAGTTAAAGACAGGAAAAAAACAGATAGAAGCTAGAGTTTGGAGAAGTTCTAGGTTACGGAAACCCCTTTAAATAATCCTTTCCCCTTATTCATCACATTTAAGTATTGCTACTATAAATGCTAATAGTATCAGGAATTCAAAACAGAGACTATTAACATTTACAGCTTTAAAAAATTTGGAAATTGTATTTGCCTACTGCAAGACAATAGGTTAAACACTTTTTCATTAGTAAAAGCAGCATGGCAATTATGGTGTTGAGGTCCTTCTTTTTTCCTTTGGCACTGCAGTTTGTGAAGAGTGCGTATTGTATTTAAGGGGATGGGTTTAGTGACGAAATTGGTAGATATATGTTTGGGCAGGGCATTAATGTTGGATTTTCCATATAAGGGGAAGGATGGAGATTAATAAATATTTGCCCCTCTTTAAAAAAATATAGAATTTTATTATATCAGGATGTCAAACCTATTTAATTACAACAAAGAAAATTCTTTAGGAGGGATTTTAACTGTGTGGTGGACAGGAGGGATAGAGTGCTAATACTAGGAAAATGTACTGTGATTTGAACTGTCTTAATGACATTATTAAACAGAGTGGTCTGCAGGATACATTTCGGACTGTACATAAGGAGGAGGATACACATATTTTAGGGGAGCTCTATCTACCATGATAGATTTCCTCTTTTCAAAGAAAGGTGCTAATATTTATAGGGCAGAAACAATTCCTTTAGAAACCTTGGATCATGTCATACTACATGTCACACTAGGGGGTATGGTAGGGCTGCACTATGGAAGGGGATATTGGAAACTGAATACTGCAGTATTACAAGAAGCAAAAGTAAAAGTGAAAGTGACCGACTTTCTTAATGCTAGAATGTCAGTGGCAGTACTGGCAGACAACATCAGCACTTGGTGGGAGGGGATGAAACAGGGTTTAAAAGTGCTGTTTCAAAAGTATTCAACAATGACTAGACAGAATAAGTATAAAGACTATCTCAAACTACGACTGCAATTGAGTACACTTTATTCAGTAATTAACAAGCAGCATATTAGTTTGACACCTCAAATATTAAACCTTAAAAAAGCTATGTCAGAAACACAATATTATAGAGCTACAGCTATGTTGCATGAACACAGGATTTGTTCACTGGGAAAAATTGAGTTTGGGATGCCTTCAAATGTTGTACTCAGAGGGCATCAGATAGGTTAATGGAGTCAATCATTAATGCCGCTGGTATTACAGTAACTACTGGACCCCATATCTTGCAAACAGTAACACATTACTTGTCAGATATGTATAAGACTTCTCCTATTGATGAGAAGGTAGTAACCAAGTTCTTGTCTTCATTTGAAATACCCAGTATACCGTTTGTCCTTCTCAGAGATTTAATGAAGCCTTTTACAATGATGGAAATTGAGTTGGTTATCCAGAAGCTTAAAAATAATATTCTCCAGGGTATTGATGGCTTACCATCAGAATTTTATGTTTCCTTTTGTGAATCAGTTAAATATGTTTTGATGGTGGTGTTTAATTGGGTGTTAGATAATTTGAAGATAGATATGCATTTCTGTATTGCCATTCAAATATTAATATTTAAACAAGGGGGATAGGTCTGACCTTGATAACTGGAGATCATTAAGCCTTTTAAATACTGATTACAAGAGTCTAAGGAAAATTTTGCATAATCTTTTAATCAATATAGCTACGGTGCTTATTTCAGCAGCTCAGACCTGTACTGTACCAGAATGCTCAATAAAACATTATTTATTATTACTTTGAGAAATTGTGGAACAGGGTAAAGAGAGGGAGTTATAGGGTTATATTATGTCGTTAGATCAAGAAAAGGCTTTTGATCAGGTACTACATAAATTTATTTCCTGAATATTGCCTTATTATGGAATACCATCCTTTTTTTGTGGACTGGATCACATTACTATATGAAAATGCAAGGGTGACTCCTTTGGTGAATGAATATTTAGGAACTTACATAGAGATTTCATGGGGAGTCAGGCAGGGGTGTTCACTAAGCCCATTGCTTTATGTGTTTTGTCTTGACCCCCTAATATGGTTACTACAACAGGATATTGGAATAAGAGGTATTGCACCAATATGAGGTGGTGTGGAGGCAAGAGTTACAGCTTATGCAGATGATGTATGTGTTATAGTTGCAGATCGAAAGTCAGGAGAATGAGTACTAGACCTCATTGAGAAATATTCTACACCAACAGGTGCTCACCTTAATAAAGGGAAAAGTATTATCTATTCTCTGTGTGATACTGAAACATCACAAGAAACACAGGTATAAAGATAGCCACAGACCTATTTCAATATTTAGGTGTATGGTTTGGGAGAGGTGACAATTGTATTTTGAACTGGAAAAATAAACTAGATTTAGCCTCCACTAATGTTGCTATTTGGAAAACATGGAATCAGACAGAGAAGAAGAAGGTGACAGTAGTTGGAACGTTCCTGATTCCAATATTTTTATTTATCAGTGCAGTCTATCCTTTGCCTGGGACCTTAGAATCTTCACTTTTAAGTTTAGTTTTTCAGATAATGTGGGAAGTCAGTTGCATTCCATTAAGAAGGAGGTTTTATATTTACCTGTGGAAAAAGGAGGATTAAATCTTATAAACCCAGTAGTTTTCTTTTATATTATCTTTTTTCATACTAATTTGTATAAACTATGCTTAGCTCTTTGGACCCTCTATGCCAGCCATTGGTTATGACCCCTTTATTATATATGGGAGATTCAGGGGCTTTTGAAGGCCCAGGTTAAGACCAACTGTGTGTTTTTTAGGCCAGCACTTAAGAAATTAAAACAATGGAAATTACAGCTAAATGTTTTGACTTTGACCACAAATAAAGTAGTTTATACCTTTATATGTCTTCACATTAGTCAACCAATGGTGCAATTTAAGGATATAGAGCCACAGTTTTATGTTGACATTTGGAATCCTTATGAGACCCTTGTATTCCACCAAGGATCTGGGATATCTCCTGGTTAAGTGTCCATGGATGTCTATTTGTAAAGGGTAATGCCAAGCACAAAATCTTGAAGAACGTATGTGCCTAGGATGTGTTGTATTGGCCAGGTGAAACTATGTCTCATTTTCTTATTCATTGTCCTTTCATGAGAGAACTGTGGAGACATTGGCACATGCATGGCACAATCCTTATTGGACACAACTGACTATATAGAAGTGGTAGAGGATTTAGTCTGGGAGATCTGGGTTTGACAAAGGAGATGGTACGTTTGGTTCTTTCATTTATTAAATTTACACTATGGCAAGCGAGATGTAAATTTGTCTTGCAACAATTTTATCAAGATCCAGGGAAGCTAGTAACTATTGTGGAAAAAGAACTTTGTAATCAATGCATGTATGAAAAGAAGCATATGTTTTCCTGCAAATGGACTAAACGTTGGAACGATGTACCTTTCATGAAAAATAAAATTGGATTTCTTTTACTTTTCTTTTTACAGTTTATATATTTTGTTTTGTTATGTCACAGTAATTTGTATACTGCATTATTGTTCTGTTTTGTTCAGTTTTCTTTAATGAAATTTTCCTCTACTCTTTTCAATAAGTGCTATGGGATCTTTAACATCCACCTTACCTGCCACCAATCCAGGCAGATGGGACCTCAGTTTAATGTCTCATCAAAAGGCGGCACCTCAGAAGTGCAACACCCCTCTCATGCTGCACTACAGTGTCAGTACTGGTATATTAACCAGTGCCAGATGTGGGAACTGAACCCACAGCCCTCTGATCTCCCAGCCTCAGAGGCAGTGTGCTACCTACTGAGCCACTGACACTGCTTCTAATCCAGCTGTGTGAAACATATCTGACTTTAGCTCAGACAATCATTCAGTCAGCTTTGCTACCACATTCCGACTCAAGACTGCACCATCAATGGTGTCAACTGCATGCAGAGTTATGATTTCCTGACCCTTTCTCTGCAACATAATGCTGTTAAATTCAGCACACTGCTTGAGTCAAGGCATGAGACACACAATCTGAGCAGAGTCTGAGTACGCAATACTGAGAACATCACATGCTGCAGTAAAAGAACTGCACTCACTGCTGATAGAGTGTGTGTTCAACAGAGAAATATTCTGTTGTGACAATGACACAATGCAAGCCTTATCCAAAAGTATCTTGTACACAAGATCACGGCTCTTTCATTTGTTTTTATACAGCTCAATGTAAAGGAACAATTCCCAAAGATGTATTCCTCCAGTGCTTCCTATTGTGTTTTTTGCTTGCTTCACAGTGAGTACTTATAGTGCAAGTTGCAGAAGGTCCCCAAACACAACAACACTCTTCCCACCAAATGGCTCACCATGATCAGTTCCAAGTATCTCTTGGAGACATAGATAGATACATGCAAGCATGACATTTGAGACCATACTAATCTCATCGATGATCAGAAGTTTCATCTTGACAAACATTGATAGCAGTTCAGATGCCACCTCATGGGAAAGTTTTCAGTACTCTCCTGTTTTACCATGCTTACAGGTAGCATAAACAACCAATGTAGAGTTACACTGCCAATGTTGTATGCTGCCAAACCTGTAGGAGCAGTCACAGCTACAGACATAATTTCTCCTGTATATCTCCTTATCTCCGCTGTGATAACTCCGATATAAAACTCTTTCCTGTGCCAGCAGAAATACTAACAAACATTAGCAATGGTTCATACTTTCTGCATGCACTGTTTCTTCTCATGAAGGATGCCATGTCTTACAGCTTCAGTGACAGCATCATAAGCAGCAAACTGCTGCCTATTCAACTGGTCCATCAGTACACTAGGATCCTAAGTCACATGAGAAGAATGTTCCATGGCACTTTTGACTTCACTCATCAGAACCACAGGATTATTCATTGGTAGAGCAGCTCCAAGAGCACCCTCTCCTTCAGGATCTATGTTTTCCTGAGAATTTCCTAGAGTATCTTCCTCAAGCTGTTTCTTAGCTTGTTCCATCTGCTCCTTCTCTAATTCCAGTCTATGAATGTATGTTTCAGACTGTTCACTCTTGAAGGTCTCATATGTAAGGTAGAACTGTTCCTCATATGTTTCACATTCTCCTTTCAGTGTCCTCTCATCCCTCCATGGCTTAAAGAGGGGCATTAGAGCAAAGTAGTAATGTTCCTTGCTGTCAGTTGTGGAGAGACTGAATTTACAATGGTCAATCAGCCATGGTTTCTTTCTTTTAGCAAGGCACCCTCAAAGCCTCTGACTTTGTAAATCTCTCGAGTTTCATCAGGTGCTACATCAGTCTTGTAATCATACCACTTAGCAACATGGTACAGGCACATGTCCTCCATCGCAGTAGCCCACTTTGGGTAGTACATGCCAATCAGGTTATTCTTTAAAATATTTTTTGATGAGGGGTGGTTTATAGCCAGTTCTTCAATTTAAACATGAGACTTCAAAACAAACTTTTGTTTCTCTTTGTAGTTAACACTAAGAAATCATACAGCATCATATTTGCCATACAAATGTGTTCCAGTCAAACAATCATTGGCCTCATATGCTCCGCAGTCCCTTTGAGACAGTGTCTTTAATCCCAGTGACCAGAGCTGTGAGCTCAGTGATCGCCTGGAAGAAGCTGTATCTTCCCAAAGCTCAAGCAAACTGGTCTGCTCGTGTTTTGTGATGTACAATGTAATGTATCGCACAAGAGACAGAGAATTATCTGCAACAAACTGCACATCAATGTTTGCCTGCCACATCAGGAGAAAAGTAGGTTGTAATCATTGATGAACACCTCATTCTCCTGTCCGTGTAACTCATACACCCATTTAGTAGACTTTGCCTTGAGATGGTGATGCATGGCTGAGAACAAGTCATTCATATGTCCTTACTGGCAGACATGTCTGGGAAACCAAATTGACACTTGGTGTACCACGTATTATGACTCTTGACTGGTCAGCAACAGTACTTCCCCCAAAGATGTCATTGAAACTTTTGCATCAACTTCCACAGTGTTGGACCGTTATACTTGTCAAGGATGTGGCGAGTAACATAATGTTGAATGAACTTCAGCACTTCAGCTGCTTCATTCTCGCCAATATGAGGAACAACTTTAATCCACAACAGTATATGTATGTGTGGTGCACCTCGTGCCTGGTACTCCATCCTCTAAAAGTAGTGCTCGACTAATCCAAGAGGATAGTTCTTTGACAAAATGAATGTCAATGTCTCATGGAAACAATGGTGAAAATGTCAGGATACAGAAACTGGATCAAGTGAACACATCTCACCAAGTGTCCATGATGAAATGTCATCAACATCAGCACTTGCCCACTTCAATAGTTTCAAGTAACTCATCCCAGCTGTGCTCTGCACAGCTCAGAGTTACGAACCAAGTAGCTGCACCATACTCACACAGCATAGTCATGACCTCTGAATGTCTATGATACCAGTAATCTTTTGTGCCAAGAAAACTCGAGAGTATAGATGTCAAATTCACCTGTGGCATTTTGTCCTTTTATCTCAGTCTTTGCAGAAACTCAACTGCTGTAATCCCTTTTAATGGGCTAGTCAATCACAATGCATGTGCAATGGATGCAGAGAGGATACTAAGCTCACTCTCCCACAGCAGGTGGAACAAATATTGTATGTTCCTATGTAATTTGTAATCCTTGTTTAACCCTCATGATGTACAATATTCAGCACTTTGAACATGCACATCATGTGTATCCAGATGGCCTCCTGTACCTTTAGGGAATAAATCTGGAAAGCAATGTGCTTCAAATTTTTCCTCCCATATGCTGACAGGACTCCCTTTGACCTGTTTCATCTGGTACAGGTCAATGTTATCACCAATCGGATCTCTGTCATCTAGATGGTGAACTGTGTACTGCTCATACACATCTTCATGAGTTGCAACATCGACCTTCTCAATCATTGGCTTCCTAGTGTCCACTAGTCCAAGCTGAGCACTCATATCTGGCAGTTCATCTATGTCAAGATCATGAAAGGATTATTGCTCTTCAGATAGTGAAGAGCATTTTTCACTTTCTGCACATTGACATCTTGCCAATTGACCTTGGACTTTGTAGGTACACTGTTTACAGAATATCAGCACTGTTTTCCTTTGAGATTGTCTCCACATTCTCTTTCAGAGGAAGTAGTAAATACATCACAGCCCCTTTCAGAGACTTGACACACTCTTTTTTGGGTACATTACATGTTTTTGTATTCAGGTGTAGAACAGTCTGAAACAGTTTCATGGTTCGTATGAGTATCCATTCAAACATATTTAATGCAGCAATCTCAATAGGTGTGACATCTGCCCCCATATTGTTCAAAACAGATCTTGGTGGCAGAGTGTTATTTTTCACCTTTGTCAAACAGTAGTGACACATTATGACCACTGAGTCCAAGTCAAAGTCATTCTTTGCCAGTAGGTAGGCCAAGAGTCATGCCCACATGTCATTAAAAGATCTAATCTTTTCTAGATCAACTGTAACAGCCTGCAGCCTATAAAGTAGTTTGTGACATGAGACACACACAGAGTCAAACGTCTCTCTCTTAGCCAGTTCAAACTAGGCAATGGGTTTCCCAAATGTTTCAGTATGCTGGATTCCTGAAGAGTGAGACTACATGATACAGTGGCAGATGTATCATCACAGGGTGCATCATAACATTTACTGTTACGTTGCACATCCTGTACCACAGTTTTTGCAGCTTCCATGTCTCCTGCTGTCAATGACTCATCAAGCTGTTTGTATACTGACACAGCATTTCTCGCCTCATATATTTTATGCACGAAGCTGAGCATCGCAGGATTGTGTACAGCAATCATACGTATGTCATGAAATACACTCTTGCACACACCGCTATCTAAGCAAGCCAAGGAAAGCCCCAATAGCCCTTTATGCTTGTAAATTTCACAGAGATCAATCTTATATAATAAGCTGTATATCTGTTTCTTCTTCGTTGCAAGAAAGTTATTCACAAACTGTGCAATAGCATCAAATGATGCTTACTTCAGATTGCAGGTCTCATCACATCTCCATGATGCACAACGTTTGGTCAGTGTCTCAGTTGTTGAGTCTGTTTCATCATCTTTGACACTTAGTTCTTCACCATGTGTCACACTCAATAGATTACAAGCCTTGCCAACCTGTCAACAGAAATAACAAGTTCCTTAGAAACTGGTTTGTAAGACTCCTGCCAAAAAAGCCTCCATGTGCTGTTTATGTAGCCATATGCCTTGAAAGACTTCACAAATGTTGTCTCTGTTCAGAGTGTCAACATGTTGGAGCCTACTATGACCAGACTGCACTGTAGCAGTGAAATGTTCAATCTCTCTCATCATTTTGTTCCACAAATGTAAAGAACAGCAAGGCCATATTCACAAATTTATGAACTCTAAGTCATGGTTTAATCAAGGACAGCTGACTCTTTAGTCATTTGCTTTGATGTCTCATTATGGCAGAAATAATCTGATCAACCTCAGCCTTTGAAGCTAACTTTCAGAAAAATGCTAACTTGCTATGATGTACACAAATAGTGGAACTGTGTTTCAGTTTATGGGCTGCAATAGAAATGTTTGCAACCTGAGCAGCTTTGCTGTGCTCTGCAATCCCAACATCAGGATGAAGAAGTGGGTACTGTACAGTTGTTTCTAAACAAGAAACTGAGGCAGGCATCTCACAATCACCAGTCAGCCTTTTCCTCTTAATAGACCTAACACTGTCCTTGACTTTCCTTGTGGCATTTTTACTGCCTACATTACTCTTCATCAATTTAACATCACTATAATACTTATCCCTTCTACACTTATTCTGTTGTCTATGTCTTGTATGCATTGTCTCTACAAAAAAACACAGGTTTCAGGCAATATAACGATACAGGATTACACACCTATAAAAGAAAAGAAAAATGTTTTATCAGTTTACTGTAACCATAAATATTTCCCAATAAACATTTAAAATAAATAACAATACAGTAATATTTTACTGTGCACATTAAGTTCATAAGAAAAAAATACAATCTCTAAAGTTCTCAACCAACATGAACAAGCCCTATTGAAATGCATAATGTTCTCAAAGCTTTAAAAATGTAACTACAAAAGTTTCCAAGCTGTGTAAACAAGCCATCATTGAAATACATTATGTTGCTGTGGCCAAAAAATGTTTTCACAGAAGTTTTTGAGCTCCGTGAATGAGGCCCATTGAAATCCACTATGTTGTTAAAGTCAAAAAAATGTAACCATGAAAGTTTTTGAGCTACGTGAATGAGCCCCATTGAAATGTATCATGTTATTGAGATTGAAAAATGTAACTATAAAAGGTTTCAAGCTCTGTGAATGAGGTACATTGAAAAACATGATGTCGAGGTAAAAAATATAACTGCAAAAGTTTTCAAGCTCTGTGAATGAGGGCCATTCAAATACACTATGTTGTTGAGGTCAAAAAAATGTAACCATGAAAGTTTTTGAGCTCCGTGAATGAGCCCCACTGAAATGCATTATGTAATCTATCGAGGTCAAAAAATGTAACTGTGAAAGGTTTTGAGCTCTGTGAACAAGGTACATTGAAACACACTATGTTGTTGAGGTAAAAAAATGTAACTGAGGAAGTTTTCAAGCTCCGTGAATGAGCCCCATTTAAATGCATTATGTTCTCGAGGTACAAAAATGTTATCATGAAAGTTTTCAAGCTCAACTAGCAAGCCCCATTGAAAAACACCATTTTGCCTAGGCTGAAAAATTTAACCATGAAAGTTTTCAAGCTCTACAACAATAGCAATAGAAAAGAAGTAACCTCGGGTTAAAAAATGTTAACGCTGCGATAAACATATTTTGTCGAGCTACTGTGACCTTCTACCTTTGCCTAACATGATGCTTTGCAACCAGGATGTTGGTTAAATCTGTTTGTAGAAACGCTAATGACCAGAACACAGTGAAAAAATGATACATTAAAGTAACAAACCTGTGACATATTGGTAAAAGCACATAAATCCACCATACTAATTAAGAAAATGGAGATAATGAGAACAATTCATGAACTAGCTCCACTAAGAGTAGCCATGTTTTTTTCTGAAAAAAATGCTAACATACCACATCTAGCCAATCACACACCACTGAGAGAAGATTGACACTCCACAATAACAAATGATACCACACCACTAATTTATTCAAATATTGCATATTGCAAAAATAAATTTGATGTGCCACAGGAAACAGTTTAACACAGCCAATCATACTTTAATAAAAACCAAGAAGAAGAAAGAAATAGCACCATTTTGATAAAAACTGCTGTACAACAGAGGATTAACAGTAAGTACATCATCTCAAAAGTAATTTCAGAAGTGAACTTTCAGATATTGTAACCTGCTTAAAATACTACTGTTTTAAAGATATCTTCCTATCTACATTAGTGTAAGTCTCATAATGTTCAATGATTCAGTTTATTCTTAATTTTAACAGTTTAAGACAGACCTTGAAACAATACTCACCACCACATGCCTCAGTTCAAAAGGGAGTCCTAGCATAGAAGCACGTGTGTATCTAGCTAGTAAGCAGCAAATCAGAAAGCATTTTCTGCTGTGTTCTTTCAAATAATCCAATCAGAAAGGCATTAATTTCCACCAACACAAAACTGTGTTTTGTCTTTCCCACAGCCAATAACAAAATATCTTCTTGCACGTATGAAAATAATGTTTCTTTTGGCACCCTAGAACTAATAACAGCCAATAAATATTTAGTTTGCCCACTTTTGCTATCTCTCTCAGGAAAATAAAAAAAAAATTAGAAAATTGCTGCTACAGTTGTTTAGATGCCACTAGCCACCAACAGACTCAGACTGTCTTATTGAGCTCTCTGTCACTCTGTTTTGCAAGAAACTGTAAGCATGGCAGAAAACTCCAGAATCACGGTGTGAATGGTAGGCAGCAGTTTAATTAATCAAGGTAGAGAATATGCCAGGAGAAGTCACTTTGGTAGTAACTTGAACCTTCCCAATTGCAAGGTTCACTGGTTTGGCAAGGGAGGGATGAGATGGGAGCAGCTCATGCCAACCATGTCACACCTCTTGAGCAACCACTCTGTTCCAGTCATACTGCTGATCCATCTAGGAGGGAATGATTTAGGTGACAGAAGGTGGATAGATTTAGTAACTGAAGTTAAATTGGACCTAGCTTCACTTATAGAGATGTTACCCACTTGTAAAATCATCTATTCAGATATTACAGAGTGTATGGTCTGTCATGCAGATTAAGTCATGTATCCACTTGACAGGGCAAGGAAAAAAATAAATATACACATCTCTGCATTTTTACATGATCTGGGCATGCACACAATCCGTCATCCTGAAATCAAGTATTTTAAAGACTGGCTGTATCTAAGAGATGGTGTGCACTGCTCAGATGCTGGCAATTGCCTGTTTTGGGGAGTCTTCCAACATGGCATCCTCTCTGTGATCTGCAGAACAGTGCGCCTTGGAAAAGTGGTCAAAGCCAACAGAAGACTCTTTTAAGAGCCAATTTTCGTTGTCAAAAAATAGAATAAAAAATACACACAAAAACATTTGAATTCAACTAAGCAATACTGCATGACAGGGGTATGTGTGGGCATAACATCACTCCTCACCTGGTTGGGCACAATACCATCACCCACACCTAGCCATGGGGTGTGGAGGGTGGGGTGTGAAGGGATATGGGGGGCAGGTTCTGAGTGGATGTTCGAGCAATAACACCAGTCATGTTATGTGTGGGTGTGCAGAGCCTTAAGCCTTACCTATCAAGAATGTACTTTTTGCTATGTTTTGAACAGAAAAGTCTACCTCATCCATCATGCTATGCAACAGTGTGTGTTTGTCATTCTCAGGGCTTTATCTGCTCACCTGGACTTTGATCGACTTGTCGACCTGTACGCCGACATGGCACTGGAGCACATATAGCAGTAATGGTACAGTACTCCCTGTCAAACATTCTGCCCCATGCACACCACTACAAACAGCACCACTTATTGTGTCACATGACACATACTACTAACCTACCTATTGCTCACCAACATTTGATTAGTCTTTCTTCAGTGGAAGAATTTGACACAAATGTCCTGCACAACTCCATATTCAAAATACCAACTAGGAAGGACAGGCCACAGGGCATAGAATGTAGACTAGTAAAAAGTCATGTTATCTTCAAAAGTGTTGTACCAGAATCATTCTAAGAAACTGTCCTACTAAGCGTGCCAATATCATAATACCATGAAACAGATACCACCATAACAGGACACATATACCCAGCTACATCTACTATGAATACCACTTATGATTTTCTCCTATAGGCGTACACATATCACCATAGTAAATTATTGTTTTTCTTATCTCTACTTATCTTGCAGAAATGAGCAAGTACTGGATGACAGAATAGCTGCCTCTGCTGCTGGAGACTATGAGTAAAATGTATGATCCTAAGATAGTCATGAGGGGCACCAACATGCCTCTAGAGGAGACATGGAAGGTAGTGGCCAAGTATCTCAGGCATGAGAAGGGCCTGGAAAACAGGAGGTGGAGGAAGTGCAGGAGAAATGGAAGCTACTCCGCAAAAAGTTTTATAAAATGAAAGAGATGGGGCAGGTGCAAAAAGGACCAGGCACAGTACGAACCAACTTTCCAGCTGTTGCTCCAAGAAGGAAAGCAAAGTTTGGAGAAAAGAGTGCTTCATTGTAAGTACAAATGATTTTTACATTAAAAACATTGTAATGTTAAAATTACACAAGAGAACAACATAAGAAATGAACATGTGAACATACAAACATACAAAGAAGCCAGCAGAAGAAGGCTATTTGGTCTATAAAGTTTGCTACTGTTGAAGAGTCCACATCTTGAGCTACTCTCCCTACCCCCTCTCCCCACTCCTCCCATCCTCCCTACCCATGACTCTTACCCTTCCCTTGCACCTGTCCCACCCTCTCTTAAAACTACCCACTGTCTTCAACAAGATTACCTCATCATAGAATATCTTATGGTAATTCTGTTATAAGCATTTGCAGAAAGAAAAAAAATATCGAGTATCATAAATTGACATAATATTGCAAAGCTCAACATGAAGTCACATGAATTTCTTTGTCTTTAATTTTTTTTTTTTCGACAGCTGCTGGAGCCACAGCTGAGCAAACACCAACTCTCCCAGTCCTTGCAGAGAAGGGGCAGAAGATTGTGAGGATGAAGAGAAGAAGACATTTACCATTAGCACAGAATGAGTACTAGCAGCTGTACAGATACAATACAAGACTCACATATTAAAATAAGACATTCTCATCATACTCCATTAGAAAACTATTGAATCAACAAAATATAAAGAAATAAAAATATAGTTTAAGACTTAGAGTCATAGATACAATCACTGACATTGCTTTTATTTAGAACATTTCCCATATAGATAAGTATGTAAGGAGCCCACATACACAACCACACTATTCAATTACCTTGTGCTTTCCATGACAACAAGGACCTCTTGAGCTTCACTCGCAAGTTCTGTTTTCCATGGAAACCACTGTGTAACATATATGTAGTTGTATATGAGTGCCCACACAATATCCTATATGGTTTGCTGCCTCAGGTTTTGACTCCCATGGACCTCTCAGACTTCACTGTCAAGTTCAGAGGCAATCAGAGCCCTGAGTGGCACAACACACTGGTTCTGCATAGTTGCCCATCAGCTATCCTCTATGTGACAGCATGTGATGGCTTCAATCTTGTAAAATTATTTTCTTCCTTTCCCATGTTATCCCTCTGTTTATGATTACTGTGCTTGATTTGCTTAGTTACTGTACTGAAAAAAAAAAACAGTAAATTTTTTTTGCAACAGTATTTTCATTACAAATGTCTCTCTTTTTTGGGGGGGCAGGGAAACAAGGACATGTCATTTGTTAATGGTGTATATTTTTATGGCTATTAGGAGCTGTAATATTTTTTCATACTAAACTGTACCATGTTTATCTGGAAGTTAAACTGCGTAGCAACGCTGCAGAACAGTCAGTGTTCATGGTAGCTTGAGATGCAGTCACAATGTAAATAAATGAGTAACGGCATCATAACTATATTTATAAAGAAAGTTATCCACATAATAATACCATCACCATATACATAATCTTTGTGGATAAAAAATATTTTAATGAAATAAATGTAGCAAACATTATGCCCAGTTCAACTACTAGAATGTCAGTCCACTACCATACCATGCAGACACACAACAATGCCTCTGTCACACCTATAATCTAAATTATATAACTAGTATAACACAAAGAATACATCTCCTTTAACAGTGCACACACATAGAAGGTTATTTTAATTGTAATAACACATTAAGTTGTCACAAGCAATACTTCAGAGCTGACAACAATTAACAGCAACAGACAACCAAAAACATACAATTGTTTTTTCCATATCATTAAAACTTATGAATGGTTTTCTTTTGATTTTTTTCTTACAGAACAACTGGAGACCAGGGCATTGCCAGATGTAAAACAGGAAGCACCAGAGTCCATAACATCTGAATGTATGTACACTATACAGTATATAAAAGTTCCACAGTATGTTAAGGTTTCACAACTAAATAAAGCAAACTGAATAACAGTAACAGAGTAAATCAGTATGGTTCTCATTGTAAATGCATAAGAAGGGAGTATAAACAAGTCAAGAGTCTTGTACTTCAGGAGGACCAACTTTAGGAGGATGGTGGAGGTAGTTAAGTGTATCTAGCCAGAATCCAAAGTAATATGGACACTAACCAGAGTTGGGAGGTTATCAAACTGGAATTGACAAGGCAACCAAAACCATCAACGTCCAGAGTAAAATACCTAGGGCCAAGAAACCTAGCTGGTTCTTGTAACAGTAATTATCTAATACCTCAACAACTGTAACTGATGCAGTAGCAATTTTATTTTTCAAAGAATTTCCTTACTTTTTGAAAAAGTGAAATATAAATAGTACATGGTATGTAATGGTAGGAGCATGGGGCCTAAAGCCAAGCTGCCCATTTGTGCATAATGATATGTGTCTGTGGGAGCATGGGCCCTCTGGGCCTGTGCTCCCATTACCTATAACTACAAACAATACAGCAGCAGTATAGGACAAGTAACCCTTGTAACAGTAATATATATATATATATATATATATATATATATATATATATATATGTATATGTTAGAGGCAAAGAACTCCATTTAATGCATCAGTTAGGGTTGTTCCACAGTGACAAAAACAAAGGAAATTCCATGTTAGGGTTGAAAGCCCCCTTTGGACCCCCAAGCCCACCCCAACCAGCATCGGGGGTAGCTTTGGGAGTCGTTAATATAACTCTCACAGCATCACATGTGTAAAGAAGATGAGGTATAGGAGAATGGGGTGAGAGTTAGGACCAATGACCCCAAAGCACACCCCAATGCCAGTGAGGGGTGAGCAGTCAAGGGGCTTTCAACCCAAACAGAATTTCGCGCTTTCACTGTGGAACAACCCTAACTGATACATTTAATGGAGTTTTGCCTCTAATTTCCTTCTTTTCGAGAATGATGACGAAATAGTGAAAGTAATGACACGTGATGTGTGCAGAGGCACAGTACCACAACTGTAAAGGCAAATGGTAATGGTAACAGCAACAATAGCAGCAAAGGAAGCAAGAACGCAAAAGGAAACATAGCTATATGGAAACATTAAACCATAATGTGCACGGGCACAGTAATGCAACTGCAAATGCAATGGTAGCAGTAACAGCAGCGAAGATGCAAAATGAAAGAGAAACAGTAAAGCAAATGAAAGGGCTGCCATAAACACAAATGGCAATGCAGATGGGGATGCGAACTGAAATGCAAACAGAAACAGTTGGGGAAATGCAAATGTTAACAATAATGCAAGCATAACAAACGAGAACACAAAGGTATCGACATGGTGGTGAACAAGGGAAGAAAACACCAACGGGTATGTAAAGCAAGTGGAAACAGTAACTGTAACATGAACAGAAGCACATACTGTTTTCCCCAACAGCTGCATAGAAACACAGTGTGAACAAAGAATGTATGCATAGCAATGGGCCTCGGAGCAGAAAATGAGCTGTTGGAATACTAAATTGCTTATATCTCAGGAACCGTCTGACGTAGAAATAAAATTTAAATGTCACATGAATCATGCACTTCCTGGACTATGTTTTGTTTATGCAAAGCCATAGTCATGACAAAAATCCATATCTCCCACCGTTTTGAGGATCTGAGTCGAAGTAGCGGCGTACGCCACCATGTTAGTCTAGGGAAGAAAGTCAATTTTGGACTACCGTAACTTGCGAGACATGCAATATTTTTTGACCCAACCACCGAAATGCACACCTGTGAGATGTTGGCTGCTTTCCCTCCAAATTTTAGCCCAAAAGACCAAACGATTCTTTTGCAGTAGGGTGACAAAGAACTCCTGTCATTTTGGCCATAGTCTTGAAAAGTACTGCCGAACTTTGCAAAAGCTTTCACAAATTCATTCGAAAGTGTTGCAGGTGGAAAGTACTTTGCAAAAGTACTTTTTCCAGAAAATTGAAAAACATATTTCTGGGGTGTTTTATCCCAAAATAAAGACACGCCTAGCATCCTCAGGGTCCGACTAGGTGAATATAAAAATAATTAGGTTGCTAGAGGGTCCCAAATTTAAATGGCAAGCATTTTTCTGATCACCAACTGAAAACAAAATGGCAGATTTGAGAAAGTAAAAGGGCCATTTGCGAAAGTAAAAACTGCATTTGCAACACTTTCGAACTTTTTGTTAACTTTTCCCATTGACTTATAATGGAAACTTGTTTTTTGAATAAATTTTGAACCGTTTAATATTTTTTCATGAAATCTTCAAAAGGCACATTGGGGACCCTGTCTGCATATTCCCTGAAGTTTTTGGACTGGTCGCGTAAACTGTGTGACCTGTAGGCCAGAGCAAAGAAATCGCAAAAAAGCATAATTGTGCAATTCATTGTTGCTTAATAACTCCGCAGCTGTATATCTGACCAGTGCAAAACTTGGCAGATCCCAAGATCTACCATGCCTTATGGTGCATACTAAATTTCTGGCAGATCTGTTGAATGGTGGCAAAGTTATTAAGGTGCAAAATTTGACCCTTTAACCTTAAAAGTGCTACTCAACCTTAACTATGGTAGCACTACTGTGCTACCATAATAAATATGTACTGTGCACACATATATATATATATATATATATATATAATATACACACACACACACATACATATATATATCTATAGTGATGCAGCAAATTTAAATTTTTCACCACGAAGTGGTGGCGAAGTTATCAAATTAAACTTTGCAAAACACTCAACAAAATGTTCCCGTGGAAGGCAGAATTTTGCCTAGGTGAAATTTTGCCATCCACAGGTAATTAAATCCCTTTTGGCCAGAGGTCTCTTCCCCCACCAGTTCACCCGGCGGCCACCCGACATAAAAAAAAAATTATAAATAGCACCCCACTGCCCGACAGTGCCCACACATCATTCCAATCCAAATGCTCTTATTATTATTATGCCTTGGTGGTTAGTGGTCCCACTCCCTCCCCTGCAGTGGGCAGACCAGGATATCCCTCCTCTCCTCCCAGCCGGCCCAACCACCGACAGCTGCAGGGTTTAGGGCCGGGATGGAAGGGAAGCAGGGTGGTTGGTTAGACTTGTCTGCAGATGAGGTGGGGTGGGAGGTACTAGACCACCAGGGACTGGATGAAGGGATTTTTCTGAGAAAATTGTGACTAGGAAAGGGATCGGGATGGGAATTTGGAACTGGGAGTCAGGACAGGGAGGGCAGCCTAATTATTATGGAAACCACTAGACCACCAGAGAATTTTTTTTCATGACTGTGGGTGCGATGTAGGGAGGGAGTGGGATGGACTGGACATGAAAGATGAGGGGGTACCTATAAATTTATATACTTGGGCTTGGGGTGTAAGGGAGGAAGTGGGACCACTAGCCACCAGGTCATAATAATAGTAAGGGCATTTGGACTGGAATGATGTGTGGGCACTGTTGGGTAGGGGGGTGCTATTTATAATTTTGTTTTTCACTGGTGGCGAAGGGTGAACTGGTGGTGGGAGGACTGCTAGCCACCAGGGAATCGGAATTTACTGTGTGTAGCTGTGGGGCAGGTTGGGGAGGGACCACTAGCCACCAGGGTTTGTTTCTTTAGCTATACAGTAGGTGAATTTTCGACCATCAAATTGCACTTTCACCCCCATCTGAGGGCGAAATTTTGCCTCTGCGAGTGGAATTTCACCACAAAAGGTAAAATTTCACTGTTCTGCCAGGTGAAATGTCACCACTCCACCAGGTGAAATTTCTCATTTCGCTCCGCAAAATGGGTGGAATTTTGCGGATTACTCTGTGAAGCAAATTTTGCCCTTAGCCCACCACTATATAAATATACGTATAGATATATATATACACACACATACTGTATATATATACATGCATATATATTTATATATATATATATATATATATATATATATATATAAAAAAATATATATATATTAAAGGTGCAGATACACCCTATGTTTGATTTATCCCAACCTCGTTACTGGGAACACTTACTGGGTCCTGACCTTCCCCTCCTCACTAGGATTTACTGGGTTCTCTGTTACTGGGGACACTGAAGGGTCCTTCTCCTACTCACTAGAAGTTATCCAGTTCCTGCTGTTACTGGAGACACTGACTGGACCATTCGCCTCCTCACTAGGAATTACCCAGTTTCCTTATTGGGGACACTTACTGGGTCCTTCCCCTCATTACAAGGATTTACACGGTTCCCTGTTACTGGGGACACTGACAGGCCCTTCTCCTCCTCTCTAGGAGTTACACAGTTCCTGCTTTTACTGAGGACATTGACTGGGCCCTTCCCCTCCTCAGTAGGATAAACCAAGTCCCTCCTGTTAGTAGGGACACTCACTGGTCCTTCCCCTCCGGTCCTTCCCCTCCTCACTAGGATTTTCCCATTTTCCCCCTCTTACTGGCCACTGACCAGGCCTTTCTCCTTCTCAGTATGAATTACCCAGTTCTCCCCAATTACTAGTGACATTAATAGGCCCTTCCAGTCTTCACTAGGATTTACCCAGTTCCCCCTGTTAACTGGGGACACTGATGGGCCCTTCCACTCCTCACTGGGGACTCTGATAGGGCCCTTACCCGCCTCACTTTGCATTACCTAGTTCCCTCTGGTAAAGGGGGCAATGACCAGACCCCTTTTCTCCTTACTAGGATTTACCCAGTTCCCTCTGCTACTTGGAACACTGACTGTGGCTTTCCTCTCCTCACTAGTAGTTACCCACCAGCTTCCCCTGTTACTTGGGACATTGACTGTGGCTTTCCTCTCCTCACTAGCAGTTACTCAGTTCCCCCTGTTACTGGGGACATTGACTGTGGCTTTCCTCTCTCACTAGTAGTTACCCAGTTCCCCCTGTACTGGGGACATTGAATGTGGCTTTCCTCTCCTCACTAGTAGTTACCCAGTTCCCCTTGCTACTGTGGACATTGACCGTGCTTTTCTCTCCTCACTGGTAGTTACCCAGTTCCCCTGTTACTGGAGACATTGACGAGGCTTTCCTCTCCTCACTAGTAGTTACCCAGTTCCCCATTACTGGGGACATTGACAGTGGATTTCCTCTCCTCAGTAGTAGTTGCCCAGTTCCCCATATACTGGGAACATTGACCATGGCTTTCCTCTCCTCACTAGTATACCCAGTTTCTTCTGCTACTAGCAACACTGACCATGCCCTTATCCTTCTCACTTCGGTTTCACAGCTCCTCTATTACTGGGGATACTGACCACACCCTTCCACTCCTCAGTAGAGTTTATTCAGTTCCCCTTTTTACTGGGGGCACTGGCCTGACCCTTCCTTTCCTCTCTAGGACTTACTAAGCTCCCCTTTTACTGGGGACCTTGGGTGGGTCCTTCCCCTCCTCACTAGGATTTTCCAAGCTCCCTATTACTGGAGATGCGGATGGGCCCTTTCCCTCCTCACTGGGAGTTTCACAGTGCCACCTGCTACTGGGGACACTGACTGGGCCTCTGCCCTCCTCACTAGGATTTACCCAGCTCCCTTACTGGGACACTGACCATGCCTTCCCCTTCTCCATGAGTTATTCAGTCCCCTTGTTATTGGGGACACTGGTTGGGCCATTTCTCTCCTCACTAGCAGTTGCCCAACTACCTCTGTTACTGAAGACACTGATCAGACCCTTCCTGTCCTCACTAGGAGCTTCCCCGTTACTTGGAACAGTGATCAGGCCCTTCTCCTCCTCGCTAGGGGTTACCCAGCTTCCTCTGTTATTGGGAACACTGACTGGCCCTTCCACTGCTCAGTGTTATATATCCATTTCCTCCTGTTACTTGGAAGACTGACTGGCCTTTCCTTTCCTTTCACTAGGATATATCCAGTTTCTCATGTTACTGGGGACACTCACTGGGTCCTTCCTCTCCTCACTAGGAGTTACCCAGTTCACCTATTACTAGGGACACTGACTGGGTCTTTCACCTCCTCAATAGGATATATCCAGTTCTTCCTGTTACTGGGGACACTGAGTGGCCCTTCCACTCCTTACTATGAGTTACCCAGTTCCCACATTACTGGGGACAATGACCGGGCCCTTCGCCTCCTCAATAGGATATATTCAGTTCCTCTTGTTACTGGGGGCACGAATGGGGCCCTTCCAATTTTCACTAGGAGTTATCCAGTTCCTCCTGTTACTAGGTCCACTGATGAGGCCCTGCCCCTTCTCACTATGAGTTCCTAGTTCCCCATTACTGAGAACACTGACTGGGTCCTTCCTTTCCTCACAAGGTGTTACCCAGTTCCTCCTGTTACTGGGAACACTGATGGGGCCCTTCCCCTTCTCACTATGAATTCCCAGTTCCCCATTATTGGGGACACTGGCCAGGCCCTTCTTCTCCCCACTAGGAGTTACCCAGTTCCCTCTGTTACTTGGAACAGTGACAGGGCCCTTTCTTCCTCATTAGGATATAGCCAGTTTCTTCTGTTACTGGGAGACTGACTGTGGCTTTCCTCTCCTCACTATTAGTTACCTGCCAGTTCCCCTGTCACTGGGGACATTGACTGTGGCTTTCCTCTCCTCACTAGTAGTTACCCAGTTCCTCATTACTGAGGGACATTGACAGTGGCTTTCCTCTCCTCAGTAGTAGTTACCCAGTTCCCCATATACTGGGAACATTGACCATGGCTTTCCTCTCCTCACTAGTATACCCAGTTTCTTCTGCTACTAGCAACACTGACCATGCCCTTATCCTTCTCACTTCAGTTTCACAGCTCCCTCTATTACTGGGGATACTGACCACACCCTTCCACTCCTCAGTAGGATTTATTCAGTTCCCCTTTTTACTGGGGGCACTGGCCTGACCCTTCCTTTCCTCTCTAGGACTTACTAAGCTCCCCTTTTACTGGGGACCTTGGGTGGGTCCTTCCCCTCCTCACTAGGATTTTCCAAGCTCCCTATTACTGGAGATGCGGATGGGCCCTTTCCCTCCTCACTGGGAGTTTCACAGTGCCATCTGCTACTGTGGACGCCTGACTGGGCCTCTGCCTCACTAGGATTTACCCAGCTCCCTTACTGGGACACTGACCATGCCCTTCCCTTCTCTCCATGAGTTATTCAGTCCCCTTGTTAGTGGGGACACTGGTTGGGCCATTCTCTCCTCACTAGCAGTTGCCCAACTACCTCTGTTACTGAAGACACTGATCAGACCCTTCCTGTCCTCACTAGGAGCTTCCCGTTACTTGGAACAGTGATCAGGCCCTTCTCCTCCTCGCTAGGGGTTACCCAGCTTCCTCTGTTATTGGGAACACTGACTGGCCCTTCCACTGCTCAGTGTTATATATCCATTTCCTCCTGTTACTTGGAAGACTGACTGGCCTTTCCTTTCCTTTCACTAGGATATATCCAGTTTCTCATGTTACTGGGGACACTCACTGGGTCCTTCCCCTCCTCACTAGGAGTTACCCAGTTCACCTATTACTAGGGACACTGACTGGGTCTTTCACCTCCTCAATAGGATATATCCAGTTCTTCCTGTTACTGGGGACACTGACTGGCCCTTCCACTCCTTACTATGAGTTACCCAGTTCCCACATTACTGGGGACAATGAGCGGGCCCTTCGCCTCCTCAATGGGATATATTCAGTTCCTCTTGTTACTGGGGGCACGAATGGGGCCCTTCCAATTTTCACTAGGAGTTATCCAGTTCCTCCTGTTACTAGGTCCACTGATGAGGCCCTGCCCCTTCTCACTATGAGTTCCTAGTTCCCCATTACTGAGAACACTGACTGGGTCCTTCCTTTCCTCACAAGGTGTTACCCAGTTCCTCCTGTTACTGGGAACACTGATGGGGCCCTTCCCCTTCTCACTATGAATTCCCAGTTCCCCATTATTGGGGACACTGGCCAGGCCCTTCTTCTCCCCACTAGGAGTTACCCAGTTCCCTCTGTTACTTGGAACAGTGACAGGGCCCTTTCTCTTCTCATTAGGATATAGCCAGTTTCTTCTGTTACTGGGGAGACTGACTGTGGCTTTCCTCTCCTCACTATTAGTTATCCCCCAGTTCCCCCTGTCACTGGGGACATTGACTGTGGCTTTCCTCTCCTCACTAGTAGTTACCCAGTTCCCTCATTACTGGGGACATTGACAGTGGCTTTCCTCTCCTCACTAGTATACCCAGTTTCTTCTGCTACTGGCAACACTGACCATGCCCTTATCCTTCTCACTTCGAGTTTCACAGCTCCATCTATTACTGGGGATACTGACCACACCCTTCCACTCCTCAGTAGGATTTATTCAGTTCCCTTTTACTGGGGGCACTGGCCTGACCTTCATTTCCTCTCTAGGACTTACCAAGCTCTCCCTTTACTGGGGAGCTTGGGTGGAGTCCTTCCTCCTCACTAGGATTTTCCAAGCTCCCTATTACTGGAGATGCGGATGGGCCCTTCCCTCCTCACTGGGAGTTTCACAGTGCCATCTGCTACTGTGGACGCTGACTGGGCCTCTGCCCTCCTCACTAGGATTCCCAGCTCCTTTTACTGGGACACTGACCATGCCTTCCCTTCTCTCCATGAGTTATTCAGCTCCCCTTGTTATTGGGGACACTGGTTGGGCCATTCCTCCTCACTAGCAGTTGCCCAACTACCTCTGTTACTGAAGACACTGATCAGACCCTTCCTGTCCTCACTAGGAGCTTCCCCACTACTTGGAACAGTGATCAGGCCCTTCTTCTCCTCGCTAGGGGTTACCCAGCTCCCTCTGTTATTGGGGACACTGACTGGCCCTTCCACTCCTCAGTGTTATATACCCATTTCTTCCTGTTACTTGCAAGACTGACTGGCCTTTCCTTTCCTCACTAGGATATATCCAGTTTCTCTTGTTACTGGGGACACTGATTGGATCCTTCCCCTCCTCACTAGGAGTTACCCAGTTCACCTATTATTAGGGACACTGACCGGGTCCTTCACCTCTTCAATAGGATATATCCAGTTCCTTCTGTTACTGGGACACTGACCGGCCCTTCCACTCCTTACTATGAGTTACCCAGTTCCCCATTACTGGGGACAATAACCAGGCCCTTCGCCTCCTCAATAGGATATGTCCAGTTCCTCTTGTTACTGGGGACATGGATGGGGCCTCTTCCCTTTCACCAGGAGTTATTCAGCTCCTCCTGTTACTAGGTCCACTGATGAGGCCCTGCTCCTTCTCACTATGAGTTCCTAGTTCCCCATCACTGTGGACACTGACTGGGTCCTTCCTTTCCTCACAAGGTGTTACCCAGTTCCTCCTGTTACTGGGAACACTGATGGGGCCCTTCCCCTTCTCACTATGAATTCCCAGTTCCCCATTATTGGGGACACTGATCAGGCCTTTCTTCTCCCAATTAGGGTTACCCAGGTCCTCTGTTACTTGGAACAGTGACAGGACCCTTTCTCTTCTCATTAGGATATAGCCAGTTTCTCCTGTTACTGGGGAGACTGACTGGCCCTTCCCCTCCTTGGATTTATCCACTTCCTCCTGTTACTGGGACACTGACTGGCATACCTCTCAAGTGTCCCTGATTTTCAGAGACGTCCTTGATTTTGCCTCAAAATTTTACTCTGTCCCTCCTAAAATGTGTGTTTTTGTGGATAAACAGTGGGGACTGTAAGCTCAAAACAATGTCAAGTATTAAAGTTACAGACTTGTTGTTCTTTAGAAAATGCATTTTGCACTAAGCCCCATATTCTACCAGCTTTCTGGGTGGATATTTCTAGTTTTGAAGATGTGTCCCTGATTTTGGTCCTTGTCCTGATTTTTTAAGCATTGTCCTGATATATGAGTCAGGAGGTTGAGAGGTATGCTGACTGGTTCTTCCCTCCTCACTAGGATATGTCCAGACCTTCTTCAAGGATATCTCTTTCATCAGGCCACACCTATGGAACTATAGCCACCAGGCACTAGGACCACACAGAAACTTTTTGCAAGCAGTCCGCTAGGGGTTACCCATGGCAATGTCCTACACTGGCATGTCCCATATAAATGTGGGTGACCTCTTCCTTTTCAGTTCTTTTTCCTGCCATTGACCATACTCACCAGACCCTCCATGGAGACACTGTTGCTACATTCAGCTGCTACTCAGTGTTTTCTTCAGAATCTCTCTCCCTAGTTCGCTATCACTTTTTAAAAGTGATCATTTTTGTCATGTATGTCATCTAAAGAACCCGCTAAGCTCTTTAGATACTGTGAATGGGGTGAAAAGATTTACTTGGGTGACCTGCACAATATCTACGCGTGCTGCCTTGGTGCAGCCCATAGCATTAAGGCATGTGAACTTTGCCTCACGTTTAATACAGCTACCGGTGATGAAGGAAGAACACCTGAAACCCACCTTCTGAAACAGCAGGTAGCCAGGATGAAGAAGTGCTCCAGGAAAAGACTTTTGCTCTTCAGGCTCCCACCCTTCAAAGTCCCAGGAAAAAACATGGGCAACATAAGCACGGGAGAGAAAGGAGCAAGGAAAAATCCTCCCAAGTATGTTCTCAATTGCCCCTTCAATCCAGTGCGACCATCACAGTGCCATCGACCACCTTGGCAATGACACCACTGTCTGCTCAGACCTCTAATTACTCCAGGTTGGGACAGGCTGTGAGTACTGCCAGGTCTAGTATGGCTGGTGAAGAGCCATCGATGTTGGAACAGTGCCTTCCCCATCGACATCCCAATGTCCCAATTTTCATTTGGCTAGCAACAGACACATTCAGGAGCCAGACAGCAAAAAAGAAGCAGAGGGGATCAAGTCTGCCTGCCGGGACCCACCCCAAGTGCCAGTTCAAAAGCCCCTAGATGTGGAAATGCGACTGCAGCTGCAGGATCTGCATCTGCATGACTCATTCCTAGAACCCTCCCCACCAGTACCTTTAGAGGTGGTAGTAGTAGGGGGTCACCTTTCCCTCCACTTGGACAAGTGGAGGATGGTCACATCAGATGCATGGGTTCTGCAGATAATAGAACAGGGCCATACTCTAGAGCTTCTGGAACTACCTCCAGATCATCTACTAACCTCTTTGGCCTGTCTTCCAGAACACATACTGGTGCTAACAGGAAGTACACATCCTAATGCAGAGAAGGGCCATAGAGTAAGTTCCTTGGGAACAAAGGAACATTGGGTTCTATTTTCACTTCTTCCTAGGTCCCAAATGCGTAGGGACCTGAGGCCCATTCTGGACTTAAGAAATCTGAAAATCTTTATTCAGTACAAGAAGTTCAGAATGGTTACTCTACAAAGCCTGTGCCACTACTGCAAGAATGGGACTGGATCTGTTCCCTAAACATGCAGGATGCTTACCTGCATATCAAGATTCTGTGCCTCACAGGGAAGTACCTCAGGTTCCTCTTCCTGACAGAACATTACCAGTTCAGGGTATTGCCCTTTAGTTTATCATCTGCACACAGGTCTTTACCAAATGCTTAGCAGTAGCAGCAGCTCTCAGGAAAGATGGACTATATGTGCTTGGGTTGTGATGGCTGCCCGAGGTAGAGACCCAGCGCTGTGTAAACTCCGTAACCCCCAAACAAACTACGTCTTTTAAGCGCGCAATAGTGTTTACTCATCAGGTGAAGGTGTTTTAGCTAAACTGTGCTAATTTAAGATCTCTCCATTTATTGTCTGAACCACATGGATGCGGAGATGAGGGCACAAAGGCCGAAGCATACACATACAATCTCAACCAAAGGCAAGCCTGCAAAGCGGACCAAAGCAGCAGAGGCCAGGGAAGAAAATCGCTAACTGCCAGGCCCCTGTCACTGAAGTCACCTTTTTTGAAGGCCTTGCACCCATTAAGGAGTCTTCACATGCAGTAGTGAGCGAGCTTTCAAGCCCTTAAATCCTCCCTGCAACAGCTTACCTTGAGAACGCGAGATAACGAAGTGAGGATTTCTTCTCTCAATGACTGGAGAACTAGAGTAGAGCCTGATCTGGCCACTATGCATCAGCATCTCAGGAAGGCTGAAGACAAGCTGGAAGACCTGGAAGGCCTATCGAGGAGGAATAACCTAGTGATATTGGGCGTCCCTGAGGGGGAGGAAGGCACAAACCCCATACTCTTTGCACAAAAGCTGTGCCAGAAGATAGCAGGCCCATCTCCAAATGGCCCCACCTGCATAGTTGAGTGGGCACATCACTCCCTCCGGCCCACCCCACCTCAAGGCTCTCCCCCACGTCCCCTGATCTTCGGACTCCTCAATTACCTCGACAGACAGTATGTTCTGGATAAGGTGTGAGAGACCAGAGAAATACAGTGGGAAAACAAAAGTTAAGAATTGCGCAGGATCTTCCCCTGTCAGTGAGGTAGAAGAGATCAGAGATGCATCCTCTGGTCGTGAAGACAATTGCCGCCGACATTACATTTAGGATGCACTACCCGGCTGTGCTTTAGGCGAACCATGAAGGCCGGTGGATTTCCTACAAATCTCTTAATGAGGCGACCACTGAGCTAAAGAAACTGCTCCCTCATCTGTTCAAGTGACTGTATGTCCCGGCTCTGGAAGAATTTAAAAGCTCCAAGCTATGAGAGGATGTCGGCGGTGTTATGGCCCCCTCTTGGATGGTCGCTGAGGCCTTGCAGTCATTTTGATATCGGGATCTGCCGCTCTCTCTGGCCAGCCCTGTTACAAGTTTTGTTCACTGGACTTTTGATACATGTTGGCTGTGATCCAGGGACTAATCCAGCATTTTAAGGGATCGAGCTGATCTTGCGTGCTACTTGCTGCTTGTTGCTTATGCTGTGGGGTGTGGTTCACACTCCGGGCGTAATTTCGGGGGGATACATAATCATTATCCCAAATTTTGATGCACTAACTTGATCACTGCTTCCACTTGGACCCCTTTTATTTACTAGGCCCTTCAGCAGGATCTTTTAGCTGTGGGCGTTTGTGTTAATTCAAGATGGAAGGGCGAGCTGTGGCAGCAGCGGACTGTGCAGGGGGTATAAGAATATTGCAACCGATAGCATTTGGAGATCAGTTGCAAGGGCTGGGGGATAAGTGTTTGTTTTATTTAGTGAATAGCTTGTTGTTTGGGGTTAAAATGTATTGAGGGGAAGACAAGCATTGGTTCGAGACTTGGGGGGGAGGTGGGTGGTGGGGCACGTGGATTCTTCTACTATGTGGAATTTCTGAGTCATCTCAGAAGTTTCTGGTGTCAAAATGGGCATAAAGAACAGGCATTTTATTTTATGGTGGTTTTAGGAATAATGGAAGAGTTTATGGCTTTTGCTACCCAATCCCTGCTCCTGGATAAAAAATCCCTGGTATGGCAGTAAGATATATATCATGGAATGTGAAACATAGAAACATAGAAGTTGACGACAGATAAGGAACCCAAGGCCCATCCAGTCTGCCCATTTCTTTTCTACCTTATAAATGCCATCGGCCTTTGCTCTGTCAGTGACCTATCTATTCATAGTCATTTGTATTGCTCCTTATGCCTATCCATGCCTGTTTGAAGCCCTGCACTGTATTCATAGCCACCACTTCTTGTGGTAGCCATTCCATGCATCTACCACCTTTCTGTGAAAAGAATTTCCTCACATTCCCCTTAATCGGCCTCCCTCTAATCTCATGCTGTGTCCTCTTGTCCTGCTATTTTTCTTATATTTAAACATGTTAGACTCTTTCACCTTGTTTATGCCCTTAAGGTGTTTAAATGTCTCGATCATATCACCTCTCTCCCTCCTTTGCTCAAGGGTATACATATTGAGCTCCGTTAATCTGTCCTCATATGTCTTCTGATGCAGTCCCTGCACCATTTTGGTTGCCCTTCTGGACTGCCTCAATTTGGTTAATGTCCTTGTGAAGGTGTGGCCTCCAATACTGCATGCAGTACTCCAGATGGGGCCTAACCAATGTCTTGTACAGAGGGATTATTACCTCCCTCTTACGACTTGTGATACCCCTACTAATACACCCTAACACCCCCCTAGCCTTACCTACTGCTTTAGAGGTCTGCTTGGATGATTTTAGGTCATCAGCGATGATGATGCCCAAGTCTCTTTCTTCCTTTGTGACTGCTAGCAACTCCCCTCCCAGCCTATAAGTGGCTTCAGGGTTTCTCTTCCCTATGTGCATGATTTTGCACTTCTTTGCATTAAATCCCAGTTGCCACTCTTCTGACCATTTTGCTAGTTTTCCAGATCTCTTCTCATTCTGCCCACCCCATCTGGATCATCTACTCTGTTGCAGATCTTGGTGTCATCTGCAAACAGACAAGCCTTACCCTCTAGTCCATCTGCAAGGTCACTAATGAAGATGTTGAATAGGACTGGCCCCAGGACTGATCCTGAGGTACCCACTTGTGACTTGCATCTCTTCTGACTGTATACCATTTACCACCACTCTGTTTTCTGCCAGTCAACCAGTTTGCCACCCAGTTGACCAACTTCTGACCCACCCGAGCCTACCTAGCTTATTTATCAATCTTCTATGTGGAACAGTGTCAAAAGCTTTGCTGAAGTCAAGGTAGGTGACATCAACTGCTCCCCTTGGTCCACCACTCTGGTTACCCAGTCAAAGAAATCTATGAGATTAGTTTGACAGGACCTTCCTTTGTAAACCCATGCTGTCTTGGATCCTGTGCCCTATGGATTCCAGGTGTTGCACTATCCTTTCCTTGAGGTGCCTCCATAATCTTGCCCACTACTGAGGTAAGACTGACTGGTCTGTAGTTCCCCACCTCCTCTCTGCTACCACTCTTGTGGAGCGGGATCACATGAGCCCTTCTCCAGTCTTCTGGGACCTCTCCTGTGCTCAGAGACTCACTAAACAATTCTGCTAATGGCTCTGCTAGTTCCTCCTTTAGCTCCTTAAGTACCCTGGGATGTATGCCATCAGGTCCCATTGCCTTATCCACCCTGAGCTTAGCAAGCTCTTGTAGGACCCTTTCTTTTGTGAAGGGAGTAGTGCTCACCTCCTCCCCCTGTGTCCATGATGCTGAGCTGTGGGCCCTGCCCTACCTTCTCTTCAGTAAATACTGAGCAAAAGTATCTATTTAGGATAGATGCCTTTACAGGGTCCTCCTCCTCATGCTCCCTTTTCTCCATTAAGCTTAGCAATACCCCTCTGGACTTTCTCCTTTCACTAATGTATCTATAGAAGTCTTGTCACCTTCTTTTACTGTTCGTGCTAGTGTTTCCTCAGTTTGGGACTTTGCCTGCCTTACTGCCTTCCCTGCTTCCCTTAGGGCAGTTTGGTATGCCTCCTATCTTCATCCGCTGTGTTCCTTATATTTCCTGAAGGCCAGCCTTTTGGCTCTGACCTTTTCTGCTACTGTATTTGAGAACCAAAGTGGTTTCCTTCTTCTTTTGCACTTCCTTTTCTGTCTAACACAATGGGATATTGCTTCAAGTATTGTATCCTTAATGCTTGCCCACTTTGCCTGTGCAGCCTCACCTGTGTTTCTTTTGCCAGGGCTAGCTTAACTCTGTTGGCCATCTTATCAAAGTCAGCTCCTCTGAAGTCCCATATTTTTGCCTTGGAATGGGATGATTTAGATGTAGTAGCCAAATTGAACCATACCATGTGATGGTCACTGGCCCCAGGTGACCTTCTACCTGGAGATCTGTGATCCCTTCTTTGTTAGTCAGTACTAGATCTAGGATAGCCCTGTCTCTTGTGGGTTGCTGTACCAGTTGTTTGAGGCCCTCCCCTGCAGGAATCCACTATGAGTCTAGTTCTGGCAGATGTTCCTGCTGGTATTGACCAATCTGTATCTGGCATGTTGAAGTCTCCCATTATCAGAACCTCCCTTTAGCTGTCATGTTTTGTATATCTTCTAACAGTAATGTGTCTATGTCCTCCCTCTGGTCTGGGGGCCTGTAGACAACCCCAGTTCTTATGGCTGTCCCATTTCCTGTTTCCAGGGTGACCCACAGTTCTTCTGGCTCCTTATGTATTTGAATTTCTGTAGCTTTGATATTTTCATTAACATACAGGGCCCTCCCCCCCTTTTGCACCTCAGTCTCTTCTGAACAATACATAGCCAGGTACTGAAGTCTCCCAAGTGTGGTTACTGGTAAACCACGTCTCACTAATTGCTACTATGTCCAGTTTAGCCTCTGACATTATTGCCTGCAGGTCTGGGATCTTATTTCCCAGGCTGTGAGCATTTGTGTACATGATTTTCCATTGGCCAGATTTTGGTGTGTTAGTTGTTGGGTGAAGTTTGGCATTACCCCTGTGCATCGTATGGGGAGACAAACCTTTTTTCTTACCTGATGATGCAAATGAACGGCAAACACGCTGAATTCCTGTTTGACCACTAGCTGAGGGGAGGGTGTTCTTCCCATTCGACGTGTGGTTGCTGCACCTCTCCCATTTCTTTGGTTAAATATTCTGCAAAGACGTCAAACTTCTGCCCCAATGCACTGACTCCCTCTTTAGTCAGATGCAGTCCATCAAATTTAAAGAACTTTCGCTCCCAGAACTGTTGCCAGTTCCTACAAATCTGTGTCCTTTCCTGGCACCAGTCCTTGAGCCACGTGTTTAGCTCTCCTATCTCCCTTCTCTGACCTTCCGTCCATCTGCTCCCTTCTCCCAGACTGGCAGGATCTCAGAGAAGGAGATGCCAGACGAAATAGATGATAGTTTGTCACCCAGCTTAGTCAGGTGTTCCTTGGTCTCCACAACTGACCGGCTGGCGAGATCATTAGTCCCTATGTGTACTAGGACATCAATGTTTTCTCCTGCTTTGTGAACAATTTAGCAATGCGGTCAGTGTCTCTCCATGCTGATGTACCTGGGAGACATCTGACCATCACCCCTGGCTGGAGATGGGTATCAACTCCCAGAATCATGGAGTCTCCTATGATCCAAAGTTTTTGGATTTCCTTTGTGCTTGTTTAGTTTTGGTTCCTGATTTGGGTGAGTATTGTTGTGCTAGCTCCTGTGCGCAGTGTCCTGCTCTGCAGTGTCTTCTGCCTCTTTATTTGACTTCAGAGATACAGGCAGATACCTGTTTGTAGTGTTTATATGGTTTTGAGGTAATGTGTTGGAGAGCAGAGAGTGATGGGGCACCTGATTTGCTCCTCCTAACCACCTGCCAACCTCCTGGACCAACTACCCTCTGTGGTCGAGGTTTTTCTGTTGGATGCTGGGGAAATGGCGGTGGTTCTTATAATGTATTTCCTCTTCAATATGAAATTTGAGGCATGCAATCTCTGCCCATGCTGCCCGAGCTGAGACCTAAGATCTCCAAAGGCCCAGCATGTAGGACAGTGTCCTAAATCCTGTAAGACTGTCCTTCTGAAAATTGTTCCACAGTACCTGCAGTTAATGAAATCCATTCCAAATAAGTTGCTGGGTTTGTAACCTAGTCAGAGTAATTAGAAAAAAAAAAGGAAAAAATGCAAGTAATGGTTTAATTGTGCTTTGTTTAACTTGTTATAACAAGTTAAATTACTAGTGCCCTGTAAATGAGATCACCTTGTGGAGGCCCCACTGATCCGCCTTCCTACTCTGCCACAGGAAATGTCACAACTGTGGTACCCTATAAAAGGAGTGTAGCGTGGGGTGGTTGGGGATGGGGGTGGGTGGCTGGGCCCTTCCCCTGCCTAAAAAGAAGAACCACGGATGAAAGAACAAGGAGGTAAGAGCAGAAACAATCAGTCAGCAACAAATGCAGTAACCCTGAAAGCTTATCCTAATGTTAGATAAAACTGTAAAACCTGTAAAGCACCACCTGTAATAATTTCAGAGAAGATATACCCTGTAAGAAACACTTTGCTCCAGAGAAAATAAAGCAGTAACAGAAGATATACCTTGCAAAAGACAATTTGAATCAGAAGATTACAGCAGTAATCTGTTACTACACCTGTACACAGCTTGTAATAATGCAGAAGAAGGTATACCAGCAACAATCTGAATCAGAGAAAAATAAAGCAATGAAATGTTAACAACAAACAGTAGCAATCCCTGTGAGTAAAAATAAAAACACCACCACACAGTAAATCTGCTTAGCCAAACTAAGTCTTAATCCTTCTCCCTTGCTCTGGTAAGTTTCTCTACTCTGCCTTTCAAGCAGTCTTAGAAGGAAAGAGCTCAGGTGAAGCTAGGTGCCTTGGCCAGCAAACCAAGAAAGGAGCCAGGAACTGGGTTAAAAGGATTCAAATACTCAAACATCTAGAGATGCTGACAGATGTAACTTTCCTTCAGGAGATGCACCTGTTGGAAACAGAGGGTGCAGTATTTAGAAGGTGCCACATTGGGCAGGTTTTTGTTGCTGGTAATGCCACAGCCCAGCGAGGTGTAGCTATCCTTTTTAGAAGGGGCATGCCATTCCAAATGCAGCAGTGCACAGTGGATCCCCAAGGTCATTTCATTTTTCAAAGGGGTATTCTGAATTACATGGAGGTGATACTTGCCTCTATTTATGGCCCCAATGTAGACACCCCTGAGCTTTTTACTGACCTGTCATTGGTGTTAGGATCTTTCCCAAGGTTGCCAGTGATATTAGCAGGTGACTAGAATTTGGTGTACTCCCCTGAACTTGATAAGTCCCTTACTCAAAGGAAGAAATCCCTTTCCCCAGCACAAATTGCATTGCAGGAGTCCATGGTTAATCATAATCTGAGCGACCCTTGGCGCCTTCTAAATCCAGATACCAGGGGGTATACCTTCTTTTCCTCTGTTCACAAATCCTTATCTGAGACAGATTACTTCCTGGTGAATGACACAGTACTAACAGGGCTTACAGGGTGTGGTATGGTTCCCAGGACTATATCGGATCATGCACCAATTTGGCTCGAGGGTTCTCTTCCATGTAGTGCCCCTAAGGATAGTTCCTGTAAACTTAATGTCCAAATGCTACATGACCCGAATATAGTAGAGTCACTCAAAGACACAATACAGAATTTGCTGTCCCTTAACCAAAACTGTCTCACAAGCAAATAAAATCTGGAGTGCTTTAAAGTGTGTATTGAGGGGGGAGTGTATTCGGCTAGCCTCAGTTAGGAAGAAAAAGAGGGATACCCTCACCTGTCTTCTTGCTCAAATTCAGAGGCTAGAAGAACAATTGCCTTCTAATCCAAGTGAAGACATCCTCCTCCGACTGGCCCAGGCTCGGAACCAATTTGCAGATCTCTTAAAGGAACAGGCTATGTATGCATTATTTAAAACGCAGGCCCACTATATAGAACAAGGAGAGAAGGCCAGCCACTTGTTGGCCCTCAGACTAAAGAAGCAGGAGGAATCCAGGCTGGTAACGGCCCTTAATTCGCTCAAGGACGATTCCCTCCTTACCTCCCCAAAGGAGATAATAATAATAATAATTTTATTTATATGGCGCCTTTCAAATATCAAGGCACCTTACATAAACAACAGTTAAAACAATTAAAAAGTCATTAAAAATATTTATTTATTTATTTTATTTATTTAGTTTTTGTTGACCGGGTAAGTGCACTAGACAAATCCTGCCTATTTTCAGGCACGACCCGGGGGAAGGGGATACAGATGAATGCCAACTGACCTTGAACCAGATTAATCTGTTGGTGGTATTTTTAGTGAATGAGGGAAATTTGGCAAGGACACCGGGGAAATTCCCCTATTCTTTTTCGATAAATGCCATGGGATCCTTAACATCCACCTGAACTACCACCAATCCAAGCATATGGGACCTCGGTTTAACGTCTCATCCGAAAGACGGCACCTCAGAAGTGCAGCACCCCTCTCATGCTGCACTACAGTGTCAGTACTGGGATATTAACCCAAGTGCCAGATGTGGGAACTGAACCCACAGCCCTCTGATCTCCCAACCTCAGAGGTGAGTGTGCTACCTACTGAGCCACTGACACTGCTTATTCAGTGTTATTCAGTGCTTATTCAACAAGACCAAGACATTATGTCAATCAATGTTCCAAAAAATGCTTTTTCCCAAGGAAAGGTTTTCAGACCCTCTTAAATCCCTCCACGGAAGTGCACTCCACCAACAGGGTAGAAAATTCCAAAGGGTGGGGGCAGCATAAGAGAAAGCTTGAGCACCAGAAGATTTCAAATTCACCCTTGGAACCTCTAGCAACCCCTCGTCGGCCAAGCGGAGCAATTGATTGGGGCAGTAGGGAAGCAGAAGTTCTTTCAGATAAACTGGTCCCAAATCGTGTAGGGCTTTGAAAGTCAGCAAGCTGACTTTAAAGGCGATCCGCCACCGAATCGGCAGCCAGCGCAGTTCATGCAGCACCACAGTAATATGACAGGATCTGCAAGAACCCATCAAAAGCCGGCCTGCAGCTTGCATTACCTGCAGGCGATGGATTTCAACCCCTGAAAGTCCTAGATAGAGGAGTTGCAGTAATCCAGGCACGAGGACACAAAGGCATGGACTAAAGTTGGAAGGTCAGCAGATGAAACAAGATGCCTAACCCTGGCGATGTTCCTAAGATGGTAAAGGAAGTCTTGATGATAGCCGACACCTGCGACTGCAGTGTCAGTCTATCATCGAGAACCACAGGTTGCGCACCCATTCAGAGGTCGGGAGAAATGCCTCCAAGAAAATTCCAGAGGACGCAGCACCACGGACCCCATCTGTCGACCAGAGTTCGACAACCAGTACCTCAGTTTTTCTGAGTTCAACCTCAGACAACTAGAATCCATCCACTCCTGGGTTTCTTTAAGACAGCTGTTAAAGACCGAGAAGAGCTCCTTCCTGATCGGGGCAAAGAAAGGTAGAGCTGGGTATCATCTGCGTAACAGTGAAACCTCAGCCCATACCTTCTAACAATGTCTCCAATGGGTAGCATATATAACATAAATAACATGGGTGACAATATCGAACCCTGAGGCACCCCACACAGCAAAGCTGTTAAATCCGAGGAAAAACCGGACACAACTCTTGTGATCTCCCAGTGAGGAATGAAGAGAATCATCTTAAGACAGTTCCCAATATTCCGGAGATTGTTCAGGAATTTCAAGAGTACTATGAATCTCAATATGCCCTCCCAACAAACCCCCCCCAATGACATTAGAGATTACCTAAATAATATCACATTGCCATGTCTTGATGAGCTCCAGCAACAATCTTTAATTCACAAAATTTCCGTTCAGAGCTTGCAGATGCTATACGTTCCCTCCTTGATGATAAAGCTTCAGGGCCAGATGGACGCCCCGATTCTATAACATTTTTGAAGATCAGATCTCTTCCCTGCTTCTCCAAACTTTTAATTACTTTTGTGAAACAGGTATTTCAGATATTACCCACCTAGAGGCACTTATCATAGTGTTCCCAAAGCCCAATAGATCCAAAAATAAGGTAACTAATTACCGGCCTATCTCTTTAGTGAACTATGATGTTAAGCTATTTGCAAAGATACTGGTGACCAGATTAGCAAATGTTTGGCTTCCCCTACTCAGCACTGAGCAGGTAGGTTTTGTTGCAGGCTGTTCCACTTCTGACCACCTGCAGAAGCTGTTCCACGTCTTCTCTGTATCCAGATATGCACCTATGCCTCTGGCTCTGGTATCCCTGGACAAAGAGAAGGCATTTGCCGGAGTATTGTGGTCATTCCTGTTTGGAGTCTTGGGCAAGTTCGGGTTCCCAGAGAAGTATGTAGACTGGATTAAAATCCTCCACACATCCTCCACAGCGAAAATATATTGCAATGGGGTCTTTTTGTAGTTATTCCCTCTCCACTCGGACACTCATCAGGGTTGCCCGTTTTCCCTGATGCTTTTTAACCTGTATCTAGAACCTCTGCTGTATCACCTTCAAACCTCAATCCATATAAAGGGCATCCAAGTAAGTGGGTTTGATTTGCGCCTATCTGCCTATGTGGATAATATTCTATGCATATAGCAGACCTAAAACATACACTCCGGCAGTCCTGGACATAACTGACTCTTTTGGAGCAGTCTCCAATTATAAACTAAACAGAGAAAAATCTATGGTTATGCCACTAAACCTGCATGTCTGTCAATCCCAGATTGCTGGACTACATTTAGACTGGTCCCCAGATTAAATATCTAGGTCTTACATTATCTCACAACATGTCTCAAATTAAAAACTCAACTTAGAGTCCCTTCTCACCACTGTAAGTCAGGATCTAAGTTGATGGGCCTCATATACCTCTCGCTGCAGGAGAAATAGCATAATTAAAATGAGCGTCCTACCAAGGGTATTTTACCCTTTGAATATGTTAAACTTTTACCTCCCCCAGACTTTGTTCTGCAATCTCCACAGGATAATCTTCCAATTTCTATGGCAGGAAAAAACCCAAGGCAGTCATATGCCAGATTAGGGGCATCTAAACAGCAGGGAGGTGTCCGTCTCCCTAATTTTTTTCACTATTACATGGTGAGCCACATAACCAAATATATGAAATAGATGCATTCTATAACTCCACAGAATGATCCGTCTTTCACACCAATCTGGTTGTAAATAGAATGTCATTTGATTAACCAAAGTGGACTCTCCACATTCAGCTTATTATATATTTTTCCCAAAACATGTTCTGCACTTATCAAATATGATGTCATACAAGCATCTGTTATGGTTCATTCCCAACTTTGCAGAGCACTCAAATATGACCAAACCAAAGATATTTCCCAACCTCTGTATCTGAACCCCAACCTTAGACTGGGGAATCAATGTCTAACCCCCAGAGTAGGGCTTTCCTCTGCTGCAATTGTAGTAATGGACTTACTTGATAATAGAGTGCTTAAATCCACGCTTGAACTTCTCCCTATTCTGAATTTAACAGCCAGACAGGTATTTCAGGAATATCAAATAAGGCATCTGCTGATTTCTACTTTTGGAGCTGGCCCATGGGAAGTGAACAGATTAGACCTTATCACATCACTTCGCAATATGGCTTGGCAGCCCCATGCAATATTCCAAATAGCATCTAGCTTACACCTGATCCTCCATCCGGAGATACAAGGGACCTCAACATATTGGTCAAAACAATTCCCTGGAAAAACCTTCCACTGTGGGGAAAATCTGGCAAGCAGTCTACACCTACACTACTACTGATAAGCTTAAAATTATGCAATATTATATACTACATAATATCTGTTTTACACCTGTTAAGTTAGTAGGCATGGGGAAACTTCAGGATCCCAACTGTAGCAGATGTGGCCTAGCTGAGGGCACTTTGCTACATGTACTATGGGAATCCCTTTAATCAAGCCCCTATGGGCCCAGATTAAATCTAAAGTGGACCCCCTATTGGGTTTAGACAATCTCTTTCTCCCAGAGATTTGTATCATAGGTGATTACTCAACTGTGCTAATCAAAGAAAGAAGATATAGTATGTCCCTCATTTCCCACTCGGTCAAAAAGCTGGTATTAAAACTAGGGAAGGATTCCGTAGTGATATCTTACTCGGAATGGGTAAACGAGCTACTATTTAATCTCAGAATAGAAAATATGATAGCCTTTCTCAGACACACTCCAGCCAACTTTGACAAAAAAATGGAACAAACTGTTTATGCTTTACTCTGTTTCTGTTTGATTCAGGTACTGTCTTGCCAATTTGAGTTAAACGTTTTATTACTTATGAGTATCCACTTGTTTATATGTGATCCTGTTCACCAAAGATGTTTTCTCAGAGCTCTAGATGTTAGAATGTACCACCATACACCACAATTTAGATCTCCTAGAGTTGTTTACTAAGGATCCAAAGCATTGAGGATGGAAGGGAGGGGAGGAGGAGGGATGGGGATGGGGTAATAAGGGTTAAGTAAAGATAAAGAAAAAGTGTTTGTTCTTGTAGTTTTACCATAAGCTGATGTATCCCATAGCTCAATATCTATATGTACCTGTGTTTTTCATTCTAACATAGTTGTGTTAACCTCACAAGCTCAACAGAGCCAATCATGAAAGTAAATTGAATTTAAAAAAAAGGAAAGATGAACTATATGTATTCTCCTTTCTGGTCAACAGGCTGCTCAAAGCTCATTTCAAAGGGCAGCTTTACCAGACTCTGGCATACACCAGGCAGTTGTTCGAAGCTATAGGAATTATGGTCAGTGTGCCAAAATGAGTCCTGACCCCTTGTCAGTGCCTGCAGTACATATGGACAATCCGGGACATAGCCCAAGGCTCAGTCTTCCTGCCCTGGGGCGTGACCAAACGCCTGATTGCACAGGCCCAGATGGAATACAACAACAGGTGCGTCACAGCCAGGACATTCCTGAGACTGCTGGGCCCTATGGCAGCAGGCATTGTTATGTTACCTCTGGCCAGACTGCATATGAGGATCCCCCAATGGACATTAAGAGTTCAGTGGGGCCAATGCACCGACAATCTAGAGCAGAAGGTTTTAGTAACATCCCCTGTCCAGAAGGTGCTTTAGTGGTGGATGGAACCTGACCATTTGCTGAAGGGGGGTTCCTTTCTGATCCCCTCCTCCATCAGATCCTTATGACAGATGCCTTGGGATATGGACTGAAGGACTCATCTGGGCCTCATCAGATGCAGGGAACATGGATGAAAGTGGAGAGTACCCTCCACATAAACATCCTAGAAATACAGGCTGTTTTGTGTGGTCTACAAGCCTTCTAGACCCATCTGTACTCAGGACATCTGCTGATGCAAGCAGACAACATCAGCATGTGCACTACATAAACAAGAAAGGGGGAACTCACTCCCCCCCCCCATGCAGGGAAGTGATGAGGGTTTGGTATTGGGCTCTAGAACACGGTCTAGAACTGTAGGCAGTTCATGTTCCAGGCGTCCAAAACATCTTGACAGAGTGGCTAGCTGGTCGAGTCCAGAATGCATGAGTGGGAACTGCTGACCTCAGTAACAGAATAAATGTTTGACAGGTAGGGTCATTCATTGGACCTTTTTGTGTCCCCACACAATGCAAAACATCCGCTTTTCTGCTCACTAGTTCCAGGGCCTGGAGTTTTCTGACAATACATGTCATCCCTTTCTTTGAAGGGGAGGTTCCTTTATGTCTTTCCTCCCTTCCCTCTAATCCAGCGGGTGCTACTCAAGCTCCAAATGGGAGGAGCAACTTTAATACTCATTGCTTCCCTTTTGGGCTCATCAGATCTGGTTCCCCTTACTGCAGCAGCTGGCAGTGGAACCACCAGTACCTCTGCCCTTGTGCAAGGACTTGCTGTCACAGGAACAGGGAGCCCTGGTCCATCCGGGACCTCAAGTCCCTCCCTGCCCCATGGGCACCGGTTAGATTAGCACTACAGGAATACAGCCAGTCAAGAGAGCGCTAGTCCCTGTAGCACTGACACGGACAGCGAGAGGGGATTTACAGCACTTTCAGTAAGTGCTCCCCTGGTCACTGTCCGTGGTGCTTATGGCATACAAGGGCACCAGGATCCAGGACATTGGCCAAGCTGCTCCCATGACGTGGAGGGCTGGGGCTTCGAGCAGCTCAGCCAACGGCATTGGAGACCAGGGTTCTAATCCTGGTCTCCAACTTTTTTGTGCACTCAGGACTTAGAATGTTTTATGTGGGGCCGTGGAAAAAGCTTTCCACGGCCCCATGAATTTTAAGTTTCCTGTATGCCTCTGCCCCCTGGAGTGAGAATCCTACAGGGGGGGTGCGGAGGCATAACTCAAAACAAAATAACACCATTATTGCTGGTGGCTCTTGACCATGCTATTATTGTCGGCACTATTCTGACTCAGTGCCATCTCCATGCATTGCTCCTGAAGACATAGCCATTGCTAGGTTTGGGGTGTCTCAAAAGGTGGCTGATGTTCTGGTGGCTGCCAGAAAACCCACTACCAGAGCTACTTATTCCATGAAGTTACATGTCCAGTAAACCAGGTTCTAGAGTATTTGCTGTCCTTAGCAGATGCAGGATTTCAATACTCTTCCATTAAAGTGCACTTCAAGTTCAAGGTTTTATTGATCGACCATTGGACATTAAATACAGTATTACAAAAAAGAAAACACATAGGTTAACACTTTAGGTAACCAGTAAAATTCACATTATAATAGTACATGGGAGCAGATGACAGAATGAATATAAAGCAGCCATGAAACAGATATCAACTGAATTGCATGCAGCAAGAATCAGTTCAACATTTCATTAAATTAGATTGTCCGTTTACAGTGTACTTTATAATTTAAACTATGTGCTCTGAGCTAACCTCAGTCTTTATATTAAATTCCCACTGGAGGCACATTTAATGGTTGAATAGATGAAAGAACTCACATGGGCTCCTCACATTATCTAGCAGAAGTCCATTAGAACAGAGAGGATAATGCAGCAGGTTTCCCATTTTCCAAATACTGGCCACTCCAACAGAGCCAACGCTTGTTTTCAATTACACATAACACATTTCAGGCATTATCTAGGACTATGCTGTCTTGTGTTCCTAATGAACTTTACCAGGACTCCACCCATATCAATCCCTCTCTATGACAAGGCAATATCTCTCTGGACTCTTTTATACCATAAGGCACTACTACACCATGTAGGTTTAAGTATTAATCAACCCTAGCTAAACAGGTTGGGTAAATATTCCATTTAAACCAGTTATGGTTCAAGTTTACCTCACTTTGGCATTTAGGATCCCAAAAAATCATTATGCCGGCAAAATGTGGGATATCATCAATCCCGCCAAGTGCGCATATCTAGACCACTAGTATTCGTTAGGCCCAGTATTCCCATACTTAGTGAACATGACTACAACTAGCAATAACATCTGAGGAATACCTCTCCTGGTTTACTGGCATACTTATTGAACCACTCTAGAGCAACCAAGTCAACCCCAAACAGTAAGGGAAACATCCATTAGGGTTCATCAAAATCAATCACCCAGTGGTCTGATTAGCTTAAAGCATTATTTTAGCCTTATTATTATTATTTTATTATAATTATTTTAGCCTTAAGAGCAAGGAGCTAGTCGATCACAAGGGTGTAGACAGGTGTAGACAGGCATACTCACTGTACACATTTGTGTACAGTTTTTTGAGTGCCTGCCATAAACCATATGCCATTCTGTTAATATCATCATTCTAATCTGTAGTATTTGTTAGTGTAGGCCACTGAGGAGTGTCCAATACATGTATAACCTCTTTAGGGAGTAGAAGAGTCTTCTGACAACAATCTGACTTGTTTGGAAGGGGTGCCATTTGGAAAGGATGTGTACATTTTTAATTGGGGGGGGGGGTGTAACTGTTGAAGATTGTGTATAAAATGGAAATTTCTGGCTACACTCCTGGCTCGATCAGGACCTGGAAACTGATTCAAAACACACACCAAGTTTCACAATTTCATAAGTTGTTTTTGAGACAATAGCTTTCACCAAGAAGTCTCTTTTGAGACTATTTATATCTCTTTGTCCCTATAAAATTCATCTAATTTGTTCTTAAATGAGATTATTATTTTACTGTTTACCATTTGTGATGGCAATCTAGTCCAGGGGGATACAACTCTTTGGTTAATCCAATGTCCTCTTTTATTTGATTTATATAGTTGGCCCATCAATTGCTGTTTCTCTGCTTCGTGGTTTTAGTGGAGGTTTTTAGCTCCAGCCCCATACATAGGTCTTCATTTCTAAAGACTGAGTAAACCAGACACAAGTCCCACCTAAGTCGCCGGTACTGCATCGAGTACAAGTTCAGCTCACTCAATCTGTCATTATAGGACAGGGACTGTAGACCAGAAATTCTCTTGGTTGCTTTCCTCTGCACCCGCTCGATATTCATTATATCCATTCTACGGTATGGGTTCCAAAACTGCACCCCATACTCCATGAGCGGTCTCACCAGTGTGCTGTATAAAGGATCTGCCCCTACTTCTAATATTGCGCAATATGCAATGTAACATCCTGTTAGCTTTATTAACTACCCTGGAGGTTTACTACCGGTAGGTTAAATCATTTGAAACCCAGATGTCCAGGTCCTTCTCACAATCTACCTTTTTTAGTTTTCAAGTTTTCAAGTTTCAAGTTTATTGCAGGAAAACTCCATTGAGCAAGCTCATTCACAAGGAGGTCCTGTGATATAAACACTTAAAGTACAAACACAGATAGGTAATAACAGTATATACATGAAATGCACGTTACATGATACAGGCTGGATATACATATCTTTTAATATTTTTAATGCTTGTCCCGACAGATTACAGTTAGATTGAATATTATTGTGGCCAAAATGCATTACGCTACATCTTTCCACATTAAAATTCATCATATGGACATTTGCCCAAGCACTTTGTTTATCCAGTTCTGTTTATAAGTTTATTGCATCAGCTTCAGTTCTTACAATTGCCCCTGTTTTACTATTGTCTACAAACTTGGTAATCCATACTCCATTTCACATCTGGAGAGATGATACAAAGATGTTAAAAGCACCGAGCCCGACAATGAGCCCTGAGGAACCCCACTGGTCACCTCACCCCAGTCTGAGCAATACCCCCTGACACTCACTCACTCTCTGTCTTCTATTCTGAAGCTATGTGTCCACCCACCGAACAACACAAGGTTCAATGTCTAATCCATACAAAGCATTAAGACCATCATGTGGCACCAGGTCGAAAGCCTTGGAGAAGTCAAGGTATACCATATCTACCGGTAGGGCTATGTCCAGAGCTTTACTCACAGTTTCAAAGAATCTCATCAGATTGGTCTGGCAAGACCTCCCTGATGTAAATCCATGCTGAGTGACATCAGAGTAACCCTTGGCTTTTATATGGTTTTCCAAATGATCTTTAATGAAACTCTCCATTACTTTACATAGAACACAAGTCAGGCTGATAGGCCTGTAGTTGCCAACATTTGATTTGTTTACCCCTTTGTAAATTGGTGTGACAGTTGCCCACCTCCACACCTCTAGTATCACTCCATCCTTGAAGGACATTTCAAATAATATTCCAACAGTGCCGCTCAGTTGTTTTGTCAATTCTTTAATTAGGCGTGGATGGAGGCCATCAGGCCGTGGAGATTGGTTAGTTTTGATTTTATTTAATTTTTCAAACACTGTCACATTATTAAAGTCCATAATATGATTTGTACCCCTGCCCCTGTCAACTAAGCATGTCTGACAAGCTTTTGGTTGGAAGACACTTAAGAAGTATTCATTAGAAAACACAGAAACATAGAAGTTGTCGGCAGATGGGAATAGTATGATCCATCAAGTCTGCCCTTGGCTTCCTACCCTGCTACTTAGTTGTCTGCTTGTGTATCCCACAGTGTCTGTTCCATGCCTGCTTGAATTACCCCACTTTCTTGGCTCCCACCACCCCTTCCAGCAGGCTAGTCCATGGTTCCACAACTCGCTCTGTGAAGAAGAATTTCCTCATATTGCTTCTGAACATTCCTCCCCTAAGTCGAAGGTTGTGCCCTCTAGTACTGCTGTAGTCCTTTACCAGAAAGAGGTTTCTGCACGTGCACCCTGTTGTAGCCTTTAATTAATTAATTAATTAATTAGAATTTCGGATAAATACCTTTGAGCCAATGGCTCTTTTACAAAGATTCCACATCAGTATACAAAGAATAGAAATACAAATTGTGTGAGATTAGCAGGCAAGCAGTTGGAATACAAATTTCAGTACAGGGTATACATGGTCTAAAAGCTACAGGTAATATAATTAACAGTTAGAACAACACAACCAAGCATACGTTTAAGAATGATGAGTCACATCAAACAATATTTACATGATTTAAAGTTGCCAGAAGGGCATTGTCAAAGGGAAAGGTAGAGTGGAAAAATTGAGTTGCTGCCAGTTGTGCCAGGTAGCATAGGAAAGTGGGAAGAGAGAGTGGGCATAGAGGGGTAACTGGGAGGGAGGTAGAAGGAGAGGTGGGTAGGAGGCAAGGATCAAGGAACTTGTGCAACAGTGGGTGGGGTGAGCATATTAGAAAGGGAGAGGGAAGGAGTTGAAGGAGGTAAGAGAGGAAGGTGGTGGACCAGGGCTAGGGAGAGAGGAAGGGGTATAAGGGGGAGGGAGGGAAGGGGGAGGGTGGTAGCAGGCAGAGGTGGGGATAGTAGAGAGGTGCAAAGAACAGGACTGACTGCCAGGAGGTTAGGAGAAACAGTCACAGGTAGCTCTGGACACAAGCATTTGACATAACTTGTGTTTGAATGAGCAGAGGGTGCCTAAGTTGGTGAGTTCACTGCCCAGAGAGTTAAACATCTTAGGGGCTCTACCTGCAAAAGACCGCTGGCCTTGGGTGGTGCGACAGTGGGGAACAGATAGACAATAGTTGTCAGAGCTTCTTGTGTAACGGGAGTGGTTGGCTGGGCTTAAGAGAGACTGAACCCCAGGGGGCATGAGTCCCATCAATGACTTTTTTGTTAGTAGGCAGGTTTGGAAAGTAATCCTTCCCTGAAGTTGCAGCCAGTTTGACTGTTCATAGAGGTCACAGGTTTGCGTGTGGTGGGCAGCACCAGTAAGCAGTCTGCAGGCCCTACTCAGCGCTGTAAGAATTCGGCCTGTGATTGCTGTAGCTGTGGCTGCTCCATAGATAACAAGCCCATAATCAATGATGGAGACAGATGTGTATTGCTAGTTTAAGGCCTAGGTGTCAGGAAGGTCTATGTTTATAGAGAAGGCCTATATGGATATTTATGGATTTCAACTGAATCGATATGGCTGGAGAAGGACGGTAGGATCCGGGTTACACCAAGGTATTTGAAAGTCTCGCTGATCCAAGCCATACCCAAGCTGTTTTTGATAGCCAACTGTTGGTGTTTATGTTTGTTATGTGTGCCATGGAATAGCATAGTCTTTGTTTTTTGTAATTTAGCACTAGTTTCTCTGAGATTTAACCAGGCCTCAGCTTGCGTGAAATTTTCCTGCAGTTGTTTCTCCAAGAGGAGGGGTCAGAATTCTTAGAGAAAATCACTGTGTCATCAGCATACAGGATAATGTTTTCATCACAGGCAGAAGGGAGATTGTTCAGGAAGATGCTAAAAAGAAGGGGTCCCAATATTGACCCTTGGGGAACACCAGCCTGGACAGATAGTTTGGAGGAGAGGGAGTCACCAATCTTAACTTGTTGCGACCGGTTGGAGAGATAACTGTTGAACCATTGTAGAGTATCATGGGAGAACCCTAAGTTGGCAAGTTGTTCCTGTAATAATGGATGGTTGACTGTATCAAAGGCCTTCGAGAGGTCTACAAAGGTGGCACCGGCAAGTTGTCCTTGGTCTAGTGCTAAATGAATGTAGCCTGTAAATTCAAGGAGGGCAGAGGTGGTGCTATTTTCTTGTGAAAGCCGTGTTGCTGTGGGCATTACAAGTTGTATTTCTCCAAGTACTCCACCAATTGGTCTGTGATGATTTTTCAAGAGCTTTGGATAAAGGGGATGGAGATGGGCCTGTAGTTACAATGTATTCCCTATCCCAGACTTGTGTACTGGGGTCACCAGGGCAGACTTCCACTTGAGCAGGAACTGGGAAGCACGAGGCCAGTTAATAATCTTGGTAAGAGGTGCAGAATGTTGTCAAGAGTGAGGCGATGAGCTTCAAGTCAAGTGTGTCCCCACTTGATCTGGATTTTCCGAGCACCTTGAGGAGGTATTTTGTGGCATCCCTTTCGGTAACTGCCTTGAAATAGAAATGTGGATGATTTGTATCCTGAGTAAGTTGATATTGGGAGGCCATGGTTTGGTTGGTGTCAAAGAAGTTAGAGGGAAGCACATGGCTGAGGTCAGTGAATGCCAGATTGAAAGTACTGGCAATTGTGGTGGTGTCCAGGGTGTTGCTACCATCAACTTTTAGCATTTTCGGAGTTGCTTTGGACTCTTTCCCTATAACTTCAGAGAGGCTTTGCCAGAATTTCCTTCCAACCGACCATGAGTTTGATAGGGTGCTCCTGTAGTAGCTGGCTTTTTCAGTATGAATAGCTCTGATGCAGGCATTCCAGGTGGCCCTGTATGCCTGAAGGTCTGCAGAAAGAGGCTGTAGCATGAGCCCATAGAAGGTCCTGAGCTTTTAGTTGGTCTAGGAGTTTGCCTGAGATCCAAGGGTTGTCAAGACCTTTAATTTTGTGTTTCTTAAAGGGGGCATGGATATCACATGCTGCATTGAACTTTGAGATAAAGTACTGAAGTGCAGCATCAACATCCAGAGCGGTGTCAATCGGGGTCCAGTCTTGTTGTCGCAGGAGTGTCTTAAGTGGTACAAGGTGTCCCCTAATTAGCATCCAACTGTTGATAGTTTTCAGGATAGGGTTATTGAATTTATTTGACCATATGCACTGGACAGGGGAATGGTCACTAATGGCATCAGGGAGAACTGTAGTGTGGCTAATATGGTCAGGGTGATTTGAGAGTACCCAGTCCAGTAAGATACTGGTCCCTGTTCTATAGTTGATCCTAGTGGGTGAGGTAACTAGCTGTGTAAAATTTGCGCTGTCAAGGCATTCTTATAGTTGCTTGCACTGGGGCAAGCCAGTTGACATAAGTCCCTTAGCAATATAACTTCCGAGTTAAGCTTTAGACTACTGATGCAGGTAAGGAATGGGTTCAGGCTTGTTGTTGTCAGTTTGGGTGGGATATATACAGAGGCTATTGTCAGAGCTTTGTTATGGACCCCAAGAATGACTTTAATAGCAAGGACCTGAAGCTCATCACCATTAATGGACAGGGTCAGGGCATGCCCTGTCAGAGAATCTTTTAGATAAAGGGCACAGCCGCCCCCTTTTTTGGATAGTCAATCCTGCCGAAAGATGGTATACCCAGGTATAGCCACAGCAGTGTCAGGGATAATTGGAGACAACCAAGTTTCAACCACAGATAGTACATCTGGGCTGTGCTTTGTGGTTCAGGCAGTGAGGGCATCTAATTTTTTGGTAAGGCTGCAGATGTTGATGTTAGCTAGCGAGAGGGATCCTGTTCTACGTTGCTCCCTAGTAATAGCTAGGGGTGGTCAAGGGTTGGGGTGAACACTGTCCGATATTAGCAGGAGTAGCAGTATTAGTCTTTTTAGGAGTTCCTTAAGATATCTGCAATGACTGCTACATGCACTTTTTCCCTTATATTTATTCTTAGTTATTGTCTCTAGTGACCCGACTCCCGATAGAATGAACAGGGAGAAATAGTTTGATGGTAGGGTCACCATGGGCACAGTATCATGTTCGTGTATCCTAGTATTTGGGAGAAGAGATGAGTGCTGTTGCAGCTGAGACTACTGGTAACCATTCCACTTCTGTGAAAGGGGCTATCAACCAGGCGATTTGAGGTTGGTTGCAGTGGGCATTTAAATATTTTGGTAGTGTGGGATGCCAGTAGGATCAGAAGGAGCAAGTGCAGCAGGAACAGGTTAGGTTGCATTCTTGATGTAGTAATATTAGACCATGCAGATAGTTATGTTCTGGGATATGTAATATAATAATCTTATCCAAGGCACCAGGAGTCAAATTATGAAAAATAATCAAATCCACAGGAAATGGTGAACTACCAGGGACCAGTAAACTGTTGTTACTATAGATCAAAGACCCAGAATGTGTTCAATTCCTGAAGGTGATGAACATTGGCCAAGGGCATATGCAGGATGTAAAAACCTTTTGTTAGTGTCCTCCTTGGTTCTCCAAAATGGTTGTGAATAGATCTCAAAGACAAGCACAGATCCTTCAGGAACAGGTCAGACGGAAATGTGGATTCAGTGCAGGACTCCACAACTCAGAGCTTGTAAAACTTATTTGTTGGACTTACTTTTGCTTGTGATGGCTTCCAAAAAAATTGATTTATAATGAGAATGCCAATACCTGGTGGTGATGTTTTGCAGTTTCCTAGTCCAGGAAACTTTCATAGATGTCATGTCCAAGAATGGTCTAGTTCCTCCAAGCAGAAATACATCAAAATCCATAAAACTAAACTACGGACAAAGACAAACACAAACAGCCAGCCACACAGGCCAAGGTACAGGCCAAGGACGTATGTGAATGTTTCTATCATGTCCCCACGATTCCTGTGTTGTTCTAGGGAGTATAATTTGAGGTCATCCAGTCTTGCCTCATGTGGTTTCTGATGCAAGCCCTGCACCGTCTTTGTTGCTCTTCTCTGCACCGTCTCCAGCCTATCTATGTCCTTCCTGAGGTGTGGCCTCCAGAATTGGACACAGTACTACAGGTGAGGCCTGACCAGGGACTGATACGGGGGCATGATTACTTCATGCCTTCTGCTCATGATGCCCCTCCCTATGCATCCAAGGATACCACTAGCCTTTAGTGTTGCCTTTTCACATTGTCTACTGGCCTTGAGGTCATCTGATATGATCACCCCTAGGTCTTGCTTCTGCCTGGTAGTCACCAGCTGCTCCCCACCCATTGAGTACAGTTTCCCTGGGTTACGCTTTCCCAGGTGCATGACCTTGCATTTTCTGGTATTGAATTTCAATTGCCAGGTCTTGGACCACTCCTCCAGTTTTCAGAGATCAACTTCCATGCTTTGCTGTCCCTCTGTTGTGTCTACCCTGTTGCCGATTTTGGTGTCATCTGCAAACAGGCACACCTTTCCCCCTAGTTCATCCACAGTGTCGCTGATGAATATGTTGAAGAGTATTGGCCCCAGAACTGAGCCTTGCAGGACCCCGCTAGTCACCCTCCCCTCCACAGACAGAGAGCCATTTATTAATACTCTGAGTTCTCCCATGTAACTGCCATATGTTTTTCATTTCTTATTATTTCTTCTCTTATTTGTATTGGCCCTATACTAATATTTCCTTTCCTTTGGTTGTTGATGTAATTAAAGAAAATGTTTTTCTTTTCTTCTTTCAAATTGGTCACCCTTTTCTCCTCATTTGCTTTGGCATGTTTTATTGCCTTTTTGCACTTTTTGGTGATATTCTTGTATTTCTGCCATTTTTCAGTCAAGGAATTGTGTTTATATTTAGAAAAGACCCTTTTCTCTTTTTTAATGGTCCTTTCGAGTGCTGGCATTAACCAAGTTGGAATTCTTCCACAATTATTATATTTCATTTTTTCAGGGACACAGTGTTTTACACATATATTCCTGCTGTTTTATTATGCTATCCGAGATCTACTGTACATTGTACCCTTTAAGTTCATGTGCCCAGTTCCATGCTATCAAGTGTTTCCTCATTGCTGTGTAATTAGCTTTGTTCCAACACCTGATTTTAGTTTGTCCCTTGTTTATGGGACTAAATCCTGCAATTGTAAATTCGACCATGTTATGGTCACTCATGCCAAGCGGTTCTCTAACTACACAGTTCTTTACGTCATCCCCCATATTGCTTAGAATGAGAGTGATGATATTATGGGCTCTTGTACTGTGGTTGATGTATTGTTTCATATCATTAGCAGCTAAGGTATCCAGAAAGTCTCTTTCTATTTTATTATTCCTTATATATGTAACCCAGTTAATGTTTGGCAAATTAAACTCTCCCATTATTAGTGCACTACCACTCAAATCTATATTCCTGATATTATCCAAAAACTCAGCATTTTCCCTAATATCTAAGCCTGGTTCTCTGCAGCACACACCAATTGTGATTCCCCCCCCCTTGTCTAATAATAGTCACCCATAATTGTTCAACAGCTTTATAGTTATCAGGTGTTGGCCTAATTTCATATGCCTTGTACCTATCCCTATATACAGAGCCACTCCTCCAATTTTTGATTTTCTATCAGTGCTAAACAGCTTATATCCCAGAATAGACTTCCCTAGTGATCATCTTGCCACAACTTTTCAGTAGTTGCACAAAGGTGGATATCCTCATTGTGCAGTAGAAGGCTTAACTCATCAGTTTTATTTCTCATGCTTCTTGCATTAAGAAATAGTACCTTAATATCCTTTGTGTATTTTTGATATGCATACTCATTGTGCATCCTTGTACCTGGGGGCTTTAGACTTGCTACTTGCATATGGTTCAACACTTGGTGAATATCCTACCCTTTGTTTGGTAATCAACGAGTCCCTTCTCATGGTCCTAAAGTGAGAATGTTGTTTTTAGAGATGATGGTGTTCCCCTCCCCTGGAAGCCTAGTTTCAATGGTTGCTAATGGCAGTTAGTAGATGTCTCCCCAGTAGTGTGTTCCCCCGTCTACTAAGGTGGAGTCCATCTTTACAGAATAATTCTTGTCTGTTGTGAAATTCTTCCCAATTATATACTAATTCATATTATTATCAATGCTGTATGCCCTCAGTATCATAAAATTACTCCCCAATAAAAAGAGCACCATGGATAATAAAGGCATGTGTCGCTTTCTTAGCTGTTACAAGCACATTAGTTACCTAATAAATATATACTTAATAAACAGGCTCTTGCTTTCTGAAGTCACACCACCTACAATAAATGACCAAAGTGGCATCTCCCTAATTAGGGCAGCTCACTTTTAAAATATATAAAACATTTAAAATAAATACAAAATTAATAGTGAAAGAGAAAAAATAAAAAGTATAGGTGTCCAAATGAGAAATATTCTGGAAATGTTCATTCGAAAAACACATAGAGTTAGAACATGCTTTTAAGCAAAAATTATTTCAGAAGGGTGTGGTTAGCCCTCAAGGCCCTAAAGAAAGACAAATCTCCTGGGCCGGATGGCATTCATCCAAGAGTACTATGGGAATTGGCAGACATACTGGCTGCACCCCTGGCGGAGCTCTTCAGCAGGTCACTTGAGAGAGGGAGGGTACCTAGGGATTGGTGAGAGGCACACGTGGTGCCAATCCATAAAGGGGGGTTGAGGGGAGTACCAGGTAACTATAGACCCATCAGTTTGACCTCGGTGGTGGGAAAATTAATGGAGAGTATACTAAAGGAACGATTGGGGGTGTACTTGGAGGAGGTGGGAGGTCTGGATAATTAGCAACATGGGTTTGTGCCAGGTAGATCATGTCAAACCAATCTTGTGGAGTTCTACGAATAGGTAACATCAGAACTGGATGGAGAAAGCCTGTGGATGTATTATTCTTGGACTTCAACAAGGCGTTTGACTCTGTCCCCCACAATGGTGTGGTGGAGAAACTGATGGGGTTAGAAGTAGGCCCTTTGATGGTCAGATGGATTGAAAACTGGCTAGCTGGACGCACCCAGAGAGTAGTGGTCTGTGGGGAGCTCTCGAACCCTAGAGAGGTTGGTAGTGGGGTACTGCAGGGCTCGGTCCTGGGTCTGATCCTGTTTAATGCATACATATCGGACATCAGGGAGGGTATAGGGTGTGACATGTGTCTCTTCGCTGATGACTCCAAGATGGGAGCAGTAGTTGAGGGAGAAGAGGGGAGGCTGGCCCTGCAAGGGGACCTGGACACCCTGGAAAGCTGGGCTCACACATGGAAATTAAATTTCAATATCACCAAGTGCAAGGTGTTGCATCTTGGGCAGGGAAACCCTAAACACAGGTACACCTGGGAGGAGGCGCTGCAGGCCTCAATAGGGAAAAGACCTAGGGGTCATGGTGGATGCATGTATGAATAACTCTGAGCAGTGCAGGAGCGGCTAGCAAGGCAAACAGGATGTTGGGATGCATCGTAGGGGGATCACCTCTACGAGCAAGGAAGTGATTTTGCTGTACAATGGACTGGTTAGACCACACCTTGAGTACTGTGTACAGTACTGGAGACCACACTTGAAGAGGGACATACAGCTCCTGGAGAGGGTACAGCGGAGGGCAACTAAGATGATACGAGGGCTAGGGGATTTGACGTATGAGGACAGACTTGAGGAGCTCTGCCTGTTTTCATTGGAGGAGAAGAGACAGGGGGGACATGATTGAGGTCTTCAAGTACCTCAAGGGAATAAATAGGGTAAACATGGAGGGGATCTTTAGACTAAAGCAGGGAGGTATCACCAGAGGGCATGGTTTGAAGTTGGAAGGTGGAAGGGTGAGGGGGGAAAAGAGGAGGAGGTTTTTCACTGAGAGGGTGGTGGAATCTTGGAATGCACTGCCTGTCAAGCTGGTTCAGAGATCCACAGTGGAGGGCTTCAAGAGAGGGTGAGACAGACACAGAAAGTGGATGTATCAGATGATGGCCTGTCCCGGGAGGTGGGGATGGATGATAGGTGTTTCTGGAACACAAGGAAGGGAGGGCCTCGCACCCAACTAGGGATCTGAGGTTCGAGCAGACTCGAGTAGACCGTAAGGCCTAATCTGCTGGCAAATAGTATGTTAGTATGTAAGATTCAATTTTTAAGTTTTCCATTCCATTTAACCTCTGATGGGAGTTTCTTTCTTAGATTGGATTACACTGTTTGAGGACACAACTTTTTAAGAGAAACTGCAGAAATTCAGCTTCAGTAAAAAATCAACTGTAGAAGCTTTAAAACATTGAGAGGTGTATCAAGAGTTCAGACTCCATGATGAGTTCTGGGACCTTAAATAAATCGTATAGACAGTGCCAAAGCTGAATACGCAAATCTTTTATTTGGCTGGAATTAGAGTTTAGAACTAAGCAGTAAAAGGTACCCTTTAAGGGGATTTTACTCCATATCTAGCCTCCATAGACCATAGTCGCTGTAAAGCATCCTTTCAAAATACAAATTTTGTGCATATGAACAAGGAAAATCACAAACTTATTTCCCATTTTCTGGGCAGGGGTAAGGGAGTCCAATCTCCCATGGAGGCCTCAGTTAGTAACCCAGTTCCCAACTCCCAATTCTTTCATGGCTTGAGTCATGCTACAGTGCTACAGTGTGACATATCATCCTCAAACATCTGTGGAGCCACCTACAACCCCCAAAAAAACAGAATAACCGCCTCCACTGAGTGTAGTAATTTATACCATAATGGGACTACTGGGACCCCCGGCAATGCTAGCATACCTTTAGTTGGGGTGAAATGAGACCCTCATGAGTCCCTCATCATCAGTATGACTAGTGCAATGTCTATTTCTCTGGAGTCCTCACAGCTCTCATTTGTTGGAGAAAACACCATGATAGTCCATTTCTTTCCTTATTGCCCCTTCTCCACAAAACTATCTCTCCTTGATCCTGATTTCATATCTCTGAACTCTCCACCAGATCCACCACACCGAGTCCAACCTCATCAAGGTGACGCCGAACACCGGCGACCAGCAGCAACCACACAGCTGGCCTGCAAGTCCAAAAGCCAAGAGGAACACAGGTATCTGAGATTTTGCAGGTAAGTCAACAAAAAAGTTGAACAAATTATTATTACAAAAGAGTTTTAGAGAAACTTCCATTGGCGTTATGAGGAGCAGAGGTGAAGAGTGGAGGGGCAACATGGCCATCTTGCCGCCCCAACCCCCCCAGTTTAATAAATTTAAAACCAAACAGTTCCAATCATTATGGTCTGGTTGTCAGATAGACGTCTAAAGTGCACTTGGTTGCCATTTCACCTTTCCATGTGCCTACTATTGGTAATACGGTTGCTCAGCTAGAGGTTGCCTGTATGTTTTTGAGAGGCATTCTGCACCTGAAGCCTCCTAGCCACAATCAATTCCTGGCTTGGGACCTGAATTTTGTGTTAGAAAAGCTTAATTTGGCTCCTTTTGAGCCAGCCTTGACTTGAGGCCTATGTTTGCATTCTTGGAAAGCGTTATTAGGGCTGCAGTGGGTGAAGCCCTGCAGACCATTTGCTACAAAAAGGGAGACTTTTCTGATCAGATAACAGTGTGAAGTTCCATCACAGTCGCCTCTGCATCTGTGAAGCACTCCACACTGTCTCTAGTGGTCATGCAGTCTTGTTTTTCCCACACAACCCTCCCTCTCAGCACCTCCCACAACACAACAATGACACTTGGGGTGCCCAATCCCCAGTGTTCTGATCAACAATCCTGTTTTTTTTTACTCCCTCCACTGATGTGCATGCATGGTTACTGGTGTGTGTTTTTCTTTTATATATATTTTTTCTCCACCTACCTGACCCTCCCTCTCAGCATCCCCCAGAAACACAACTGTGACATTGGGTGCCCGTCCCCAGTGTTCTGATCATCTGTCCCCCCACTACCACGCTTGCATGGTTACTTGTTGGTTTTTTTTTAATATATCTTTGTTTCCTCCTCCACCGACCTCTTTTCAGCACTCCTCCAGAAATATAACAGTGCATCTGGGGGTGCCCGATATCCCTGTGTTGTGATGGTGATTCCTCTGTCGCTTTTTTGTTGTTGTTTGCCCTGTAAGAAGAAAACCGTACATCGATATCTTTTGTGCCATTACCATTCCTCTACATAACCTTCCAACTCAGCACCCACCACCATGCACCTCCCTCCAAGCCCTTACTTACTCATTGGGGTCCAACACTGTAATCCTCTCTGGTCCACAGACAAATCTTCGCTCTTTAAAGCCGGATCACGAACTGAAGAAACAGGTATATAGTTCAATGTATTTCAATGGTGTTTTGAACTCAGTGGCATAACTTGGTATTTTTTTATATTTTGGCCTTAAATTTTCAACATGTCTTTTTGGGACCCCACCTCATGAACTATTGCACTGACATTAGACAGATCTGTCCCAAGGTGATTTTGCAGTCCCTGTGTGAAATCACCTTTTGAGCAGGAGTTGAACATTTTCTACCCTTGCTCATGAGGTGGTATCATAAGAAGGCTATGATGAACATTTGGTGTAAAATATTAAAAACAACAAAGTTTCGGGTGTGGTTTGGCCACCAATAAGATAGCAACATAACTTCTAGGCTCGCTCTGGGTTCGATGAATTTGATGCTCCAGTGTCGAGACTCATGGGTCTGCCTGTTTTATAACTGTTGCTTCTGACATGGCAACCCCTCCTTGCCTACCGGCGTTCATCAAAAACTAATTAGATACAGTTACTCTATGTCGAAATTCTAGCGCTGATCCCGTGTGGAGAAACGAGCACTGGGCCATGCAGACCCTACCAATACAGCGATGCAGTAACAACTAGCGGCCCAAACGGGTGAATGGAATAGTTGATCTTGCCCTGCATCAGCTAGCTGGAGCTGCCAGAGACTTGCCCTACTTGCCAGCTTTGCCCGACTGCCCCATGGCTTCACCAGTCGTCAACACTCAGACAGACTCCATATCTCAACCACTTACAAAGGAGCCTTCAGTAAATGAGTCATTATAGTATATTACCGGATGTTGGAGACAGTTTTGAATGAAGTGGAAGATATTACAGTCACTCTTTCAGTTACAGTTGTCGAGGTTCGAAACTTGCAAGATAGAAACGAATGTTTCTGAACAATGTTTGGAAGAGTGTGAACAGCAGCAATCTAAACTACTACTCCGCTTGCAAGCAGAGGAAGAAAAATCAGTGGTGCTTTGGGAAAGGCTAGAAGACCAGCAAAATAGAGCCAGATGTAACAACTTGCGCATTATTGGACTGCCAGAGGGGGTTGAGGGCCAGAATATGGAAAAGTTTTTAAATGAGTCTCTGCATGTGATGTTAGGAGAAAGGTGGAGGGGGCAAATGGATGTGGAGAGACACTCAGGATAACAACCAGGAGAGACAGGAATTCCTATCAGCCCAGACCCATCATCACCTACCTTCTTCGGTATACAACTAAGGAAAAATACTAAGAGCTGCACGGGATATAGAAGAAGTATGGTGGCAGGAACTCCAGTCTCTTTTACAGGGACTTTGCTCACTAGACAGCCAACAAGAGAAGGGCCTTCGCCCCACTCAAGAAGTTCCTGTACAATTTCAACTTCAACTTTAAATTTAAAGGGCTTACCAGATTACTAGTGGCTAAGGATGGCAGGGAACTGTTAGCTGAACATCCAGCAGTGGTGGAGAAATGGATGGCAACATTTTGGCCCGATCTACCGCTCCCTACTACCTATTCCAGAAGGCTCTGGGAACCTAATATGCCGAAAGGGAACCTCGAGGGCAGGAGCTGACAGCTGGAGGGCAGCATAGAAGACGGATGTCCGGCACCTCTAAATGTTCCCCCCAACAACCAAGGGCCCTCCTGACTACTCTAGGCTGCGACCTGGTATGGTTCCACTTTCCCCAGCCAAAGACAATATCTCTCTCTCTGCCTCCACGGGCCATGTCGCCCTGTGTCAGACAACATCAAAGAGCTAGAAGCGGGAATCGACTGCCCCAGGACGCATCCATGATAGCCCCTCCAGCAAAAATGTCTAGGGAGCACAAAACGTCTCCTCCTTGTAGTGCTCATTCTGTAGGTGTGGAGTCTTTAGAGATGGACACTTGCACAGGCTCTAACTGGGCTGATACTTCAGAGGACTCGATGGTCAAAGCAGTGGATAGTTTGACACCAGTTAGGCCAGGACTGATTTCATATGCTGCTGTGGCGATCAGGGATACTGTCGAGGCTGGGCCTGCTCCTGTTTCAAGAGTGGATTATGTGGACAATGTTCCTGGATGAATCTGTATTTTGTATTGATTTAAGTTACTTTGGCAGGTTACTAAAATCAAGCAATTTGGTGGGCTTAACTAGTCCCCTCTCTGCGCCCATACCCAGGAAAATAACGGTGGCATTTTTTTTCTAACAGTCACTGTTACCCTAATCCAGGTAGCATGAATAGCTATTCCCTCATCCCAGCAAGCACATCTCAGGATGGTGCTGGTTAGACCTCCACTAGCAGTTTTATAAAAGCTAGTGTACAGGGGGGCAGTACATGGTAGTTTCTGTATTGTTGGGGTATAAATGCTGGGTTGGTTTGGGACCTCTACATTATAGGCAAGGTAGTTGCCTTTTCTTCTTCCTTCCTGAACCCTATCATGACCTTTTGGGCTCCTTCGTGGATCCCCTCACCCTATTTCTGCTCCCTTCTCTCCCCCCGTGGGTCGGACGCCTGACCTCAAGGATGCTAGAACCTCAGTGGACTCGAATCCATGTGGTTCCAATCCCTCCTAAATATCAGGATCTGAGTGTTTGTGAAGCTGAGGCTAAAGTTTTAGACTAGCCTCTTTCACTGGTAGCCTCGATCCAATAGCACTGTTGAGCAGGGTTACACTACTACTGGGCAGTTTTGGTTAGTAGTGTGGTTTTATAGTTAGCGGGGATATATTTTCATTTCTGCTATCAACTAACTGTTATCATTTACACTGGTTGTACTTGGTCACAATCTCTGTTGTGTGTTTGTTCCACTGTAGCTCCTCCAACGAGGAGTGTATCTACTTATATTTCCTGAGCTTCTTCTCCTCTCATCTTGCAGTCAAGGTTATTACAGGGACTCTCGGACGGTGTGGGTGGTGAGTTATATTCCAGGTGCAAACTCTGCAATCTCAGTAAGTACACCCTTTCAACTATTATAATGCCCCTCGTGCCCCACTATGGCTTCAACTAATCATGCTAATACCTCTACCATGGTGATATCTTGGAACGTTAATGGATTGAATCATCCCATTAAACGGACTAAGGTGCTCCAGCACCTTTGTTCATTACATACAGATATTGCCCTGCTCCAAGAAACCCATCTCCTAAAGAAGGCGGTTCCATGGTTAAAAAAGTCTTGGGTGGGCACTGTCTGTGCCAGCTCGGCTACCTCCAAGACTAGAGGAGTGGCCATCCTTATCCGGCGTGCATCGAGCTGGAGGGTGGAGGAATCCAAACACAACCCACAAGGCAGATGGGCTGTTGCTAAATTATCATCCACTGGGGAGAAATTGATTATTTGCAACCTGTACGCCCCTAACACCGACCACACAGAATTTTTCCCTTCAATTAGCCAGGCTAGCTCATTGGTTGCAGGGACAGATGGGGACCTCCCTCTAATAGTGGGTGGAGACTACAATATGGTACTGGATGTATTCCTGGAGTCAAGGCCCACCCTCAGGCTAGGTCTAGAGGCCAGCTTGGCTCTTCATGAACTGCAAGAGGAGTGGGCTTAATAGATCTCTGGCACAGAGATAACCTGCCTGGATGGATTATACCTTTTACTCTCAAGTACATTCCATGTATAGTCAGATAGACCTTCTCCTGGCCAACTCAACAGCTACCCAAAATGTCCTTAAAACCACAATTGGGAATATTTTGATCTCCAATCATGCCCCTGTGATTACGTCCTATACAGTAGGGGGTCAGTCCAAGGAAGGCACTCGGTGGTGATGTAATCCCTTGTTATTAAAGGACCCGGAGTTTATTAAAATAATTTCCCAAACTACCAAGGAGTACTTTGCCATTAATGCAAATTGTGAGGTTATGCTGGCACGGCCTGGGAAGCGTTTAAAGTGGTCCTTAGAGGCCACATTATTGCTTTTTCGGCTGCTAAAAATAAAATGCGTAAAGCTAAATTAGCCAAATGACAAAAAGAACTGGAAGGTCTAGAGTCCCGCTTTAAAGCTTCTCACGTCCTACAGAGGGATGATTCCTTATTCGACGTATTGTGGGCCTAAAGTACCAAATTAATACCATGCTGAATCAAAAGTCTGAGTGGCTTCTATTGCGATCAAAACATGCATATTGGGATGGGAGCGAAAAGTGTGGCAGACTGCTGGCATTTCGTCTTCAGAAGCAACAGGCTGCCACACGTATTCATGCCCTCTGCAACACATCTGGCAAAGTTGTGCATACTCCTCAAGACATAAATGATACAATGAAGGCGTATTACCAGTTATTATATGAGTCACAGTCCAATCTTTCCCCGTCATCCATTGAACAGGAATTGGACAAATTTTGCCAACAAATGGAATTACCGGGCCTCTCCCCGAAACAGGCCTCTGTACTGGATGCCCCCCTAGCTCCGACCGAGATACTACAAGCTTTGTCTCAAATGGCCAAAGGAAAGGCCCCCGGACCAGATGGCATGAAGGGTTGAGCTATATCAAGTACTGGCTCAGGATATATCCCAACCGTTACTTGTTGCTCTCCAGGAGGCGCATTCAAAAGGTATTTTCACCCCATCTATGAGAGAAGCCCTCATTACCCTTTTACCCCAAAAAATCTAATAACCCCTTAGATTGTGCAAATTTCCAGCCGATATCGTTACTCTCGGTTGATATAAAGATCTTGGCCAAGATCCTAGCCACCAGGATGCTCGAAGTGCTCCCGACCATCATCCATCCTGCCCAAGTTGGATTCATGAGAGGCAAATCGGGGTCAGAAAATACTAGGCTCTTCCCTAATTTAAAACGGATAGCTTCCCATTCACAGGTCCCAATGGATGCACTGGTAATTGATTTTACTAAAACCTTTGACTCTATAGAATGGCAATATTTACATCAAATATTAAAAGATATGGTTTTGGTCCGTGTTTTGCCAGTGGGTGTCAACACTCTGTGGATCCCGATGGCTAGGATTTTGACCAACATGACTATCTCTGGGCCTTTCCCACTGCACAGGGGTACTCGACAGGGATGCCCCCATCCTCTCTTCTTTTTTTGATAGCACTAGACTCCCTCATTCAGTCTCTCATTGCGTCAAGAGAGATCATGGGCATTGAGATAGTGGGGAAATCCTATTTGGTAGCGGTGGATGCCAACGATTTATTGCTAACCCTGTCCCATCCAGAACAGGCAATATGGCATATCCTGTCATTACTGCCGACATTTTCAACATTATCAGGACTCTGTGTAAATCAGAGGAAAACACGTCTGGCTCCGCTAAATTCAGCATCCACTAAAAATTGCTTACAGGGAACCGAGCTTCTCTGGGCAATGACAGGTTTTTCATACCTTGGCATAACCATTCCTTTTAAGTGGCCTGATCTAGAGTCAGTCAATGTCTCGACGCTTTTATCTCAAATGTCTTCAGAAATAGAGAGATGGAAAAAGCTGCAGTTATCACTACCTGGTAAGATAGCAGTGGTGCGTATGTTACTATTGCCATGAATTATGTACATTTTTAAGAATCTCCCAATACGCCTGTCGCCTAAACTCTTTGCTTCAGTTGAAGCTCAGGTGTCTCGGTATTTGTGGGACGGGAAATCCCCTAGATGGAATAAGAGCAAATTGAGAGCACATTGGTCTAAAGAGGGGGTTGGGTTCTCCCTGGTTCCAAGGATATCACTTGGCTTGTGCCGCTGCTATGGCTACCAAATGGTTTGTCCCCAGTCCAACACCTCTTACGCTTTGGGTCCAACTAGAATCTGACCAAGTGGCGGATACAAATTTGCATTTGCTATTACATCCTCAGAGTCGAAATTGGATTATACTTCCTCCTTTAATAGCAGAAACCAAACTGCGTGGCGCTCGCTAATGACTGTAGCCCACACACCCCAGGAGGTCCAAGCACCTCCATGGCTCTACACTCCTTTGTGGCACAAACAGGCCCTGGCAATCGGCAATACTCCCATATACTGGCCCACCTGGGAATCCCAGAGCATCTGACATATACAGGATCTCTGTATTCCTGGCTCATCGGATTTGATGTCATTTGAACAAGTTAGACATAAATTTCATATTCCGAGAAATGACCTCTGGAAATTTCTCCAGATACGCAGTGCTATACTAGCTAATAAGGCCTGTATGCGATCAGACCCCAAATGGAATTGGCTAACTCACAGGCACAAGTCTCCCTGATCCGTGGGCTCATTGGTAGATTCTATAAGACATGGCGTGATGCCCAGGCAGATCCCTCAGATGCATGCTGGCTAAAATGGATGGCTATTCTGAATACTCATATATCCCAGGTTTCCTGGAGGTGCTATCTCCATGAATGTCACTATTCCTATATGGACACCAAGAGCCGGCTGTTGCAGATTAAGATCTTGCTGCTTTGGTATCGGACACCTGCATCTCTATACTCCCATGGCCTTATACAAAATTCCAACTGCTGGCGATGTCAAAAGTCAGGTGCGCATCTACTCCATATCTTATGGACGTGCCCCCTGCTCTCACAATTTTGGGCATCTGTATCTCAGGATTGCTGTACTGTGCTGGACTGCTGGGTTAACCTTTCTGATCCCAAACTCCTTCTGGGTGATACCACCTCCCTGGTCAACTTAAATCGACCTCAGAAGCAATGGTTTGTACTGGCACTCAAGGAGGCTAAACAACTTATACTTATGTGCTGGCGCAAAAGTGCTTCTCCATCTCATATACAATGGCATGAGGCACTGGCTAGATTAGCCACACTAGAACGCCTCTTCTGCACTCACCTTGGTCGTATGGACCACTATACTGCCAGATGGGAAGCCTATCCCCAATCTTCTCTCTGTAAAACTTCGAATCTGAGTGATAACTCTTCTTATTGAATATGTGATATATTATTACGCTTGCACTATTAGTCTGATTTCTATTTGTCTTTAACATTTGAAGATAGTGGAACATTATCCTAGCATATTGGTAGCCATGTTGCACCAAAGTATACTTTAGAAAAATCTATATGTGAATTTCTTGTAGCTTGGTTCTGGCAAATACATTGGCATATCTGTACGGCAACGTAATAGTCGTTGGCTGAACTTAACAATATATGGAACATGTTACTTACTTACTTATGACCATGTATGGATGTGACATTATAACTGTATGTGGTGTTCAATATAAAATAAAACTATTCTATGATAAAAAAAAAACAACTAAGTTATGAGGCTCTATTGAATTTTATGAACACAGGCTTGTAACTTTTGTAATTTTCAATACTTTTATCACAAATTCACAACATAGCCATATCTTTAAAGTACCTCATGAATGTGACAGCTGTTATTTTTCAGATTCTGGCCAAAATATTTTTTTACACCCCGAAAGGTGATTTTGCGGTCCCTGTATGAAATCACCTTTGAGAGAGGGGTTGAAAATTTTCTAGGCCCTTATTAATGAGGCGGGGTCATAAGAAGGCTATGTTATACATTTGGGGCTGGATATTCAAACTGCGCTGTTTTGTGGTGCAAGCCCTTGTGCTGCACAAAATAGTTGAGCAGGGGTGTGGCCTGGGCGATATTCAAAGGAGTTGTGCTATTGAGCAACTTGAATATCACCCCGCCACAGCCACTGTGCATGGCGCAGTGGAACTTACGCCACCGCAAGTGGTCAGAGTGGAGCATCTAGTGCTGCGGTGGCGCAAGTACCATTGCGCCATGCACAAATTTCCCATATTCAAAGGTGACATGCAAATGGAGCCATAATTCATCCAAGGCGGCGGGTGGGGGCCATTTGCATCTATTTATGGCCCCATTTGCATGCCAATAGCATGCAGGTGCGCCGATCCCGAGACTTGTACTGGCACCCTGCCAGGCAGCAGCCGTCAGGGACCGACGCCCCCTGCAGCCCGATCGTGGGCAAAAGTGCTTAAAAGCCCCCACCCCGACTGGCCCGATCATGAGCAAAGCGTAAAATCCTCCCTCCCCTCGACTGGCCTGATGGCAGGCGCAAGGTTAAATAACCCCACACTAGCCCGATCAGCGGGCATAATTGTAAAATAACCCCCCACCAGCCCGATTGCAGGCAGCACAGAGTACAACCCCCAGGACATATCCCTGGTGGTCAGTGGACCGCTAAGCCCAATCGCGGGCTGCAAATGTTGAAACACCCTCCAAGACCATATCCCTGGTGATCATTACATATCTGGACTGCCTTTCAGGTATGGGCTGCCGCCCATTGGCTCTTGCTCTGCACCAATGGGCGTGCAGCCTCCGGCAATCAGTCGTGACGGCGCGGGCGCAGGCGGGTGGGATGCTGCCCGCTCGCTGCCGCCGGAGGGGAGCGGGGGTGGCTTTGTGGGGGGTAGGTGGGTGGGGGACACTCAGATCACCAGGGATATGGTCTTGGGGGTGTTTCAACATTTTGCAGCCCGCTATCAGGCTTAGCGGTCCACTGGACCACCAGGGATCTGTTCTTGGGGGTGTTTCAACATTTTGCAGCCAGCGATCAGGCTTAGTGGTCCACTGGACCACCAGGGATATGTCCTTGGGGGTTGGACTCTGGGCTGCCCACGATCTGGCTAGTGGGGGATTTATTTAAGCTTATGCCTGTGATCGGCTAATGGGGTTATTTAACCTGTGCCCGCGATCAGGCCAGTCGGGGAGGGGATTTTACGCTTTGCCCACGATCGGGCCAGTTGGGGGGGTGGTGATTTTTACACTTTGCCCGCGATCGGGCTGCAGTGGGAGCCCAGGGGAGAGTTGAGGGCCAGCCACAGGTGGCAGCTGCTGTGTTGCGCCCTGCAATGTGGCAGCTCACCTGTTGGTGGCCCTCGACTTACTCCTTTTTTTTTGGCTCAAAGTTGTGCAGGCGCAGGTTGGAGGTTGCGCCTGCACAACTCTGCAGAGCCCGCTGAATACCGGCTGTGCAATTTATGCATGGTTCCTCCCCCTCCAGTTCAGCATGCATTCATTTGCATTGCGCTGTTGCTCAGCTTGCCTTGGGGGGCGCAACTGCCTCCTGATGAATATGGCAGAATGGCGCAATTTTGGACTTGCACAGGCGCAACCCTATTGCGCATGGTGCAACCCTTTTGAATATCCAGCCCTTGGTGTAAACATATTAAAACAAAACTTACGAGCCTATGTTGAATTTTGCAAATTCAGACTTGTAAGTTTGGTAATATTCAATATTCTTACCCCAAACTTTCAACATAGCCATTTCTTTACAGCACCTCATGAATGTGACAGCTGCCACTTTTCAACTCCTGCCCAAAATATGTTTTTGCACCCCGAAAGGTGATTTCACAGTCCCTGTGTGAAATCACCTTTAGGCCAGGAGATGAATATTTTCTCTGCCCTTCTTCATGAGTTAGGATCATAACAAGGCTGTGTGGAAAATTTGGTGTAAAAATATTTAAAAAACACAAATTTATGAGCCTACATTATAGTCTGCGAATGCAGGTTCGTAACTTGGGTAATTTTCAATATTTTTACCCCAAATTCCTCACCTGCAGCCCTATCAACTCTGGCCAGAATTTGTTGTTAGTTGCTATTACTTCTGCTCAAAGGATTTCAGAGCTTCAGGCTCTAATGTGTGAACTTCCCTATGTGATTTTCCATAAAGACAGGGTGTCTTTATGCACCAATCCTAAATTTCTTCCTATGGTGGTGTCGGAGTTTACTTTGAATCAAACCATCCACCTGCCAGTTTATTTTCCTGAGCACGTCAATCCAGGGGAAGCATTGCTCCATACTTTAGATGTTCATAGAATACTTAGGTACTGCTGTGTACACTGCGTTAAAGACTGCAGAAAGACCTCACAGCTTTTTGTTTCCTTTGCCCCTGGGAAAGAAGGTGTACCAGTTTCTAAACTGTGTCTGTCCAAATAATTGACCAACTGTATTACTTTTTTGTTACAGGAAGTATGATAAGGAACTTCCTGGTGTTCGTGTCATTGTAACAGAGGCATCGTGCATTATGTTGCCTGTTTCAGGAATATGTCAGCTGCAGAGATTTGTGCTGTTGCAACCTTGAGTACTGTCCATACCTTTGTTAAATGCTATAATCTGGACACTGCTTCTCAGAAAAGGGAATGCCTTGGCCTAGTTGCACTTCAGGGCCTCCTTTGTAGGCCCAGATGCTCCAGTCACCCAGACTGTTTTAATGCCAGTACTGGTTGGTACTCATTCCATAGGTGTGGCCTGATGAAAGAGACAGCCTCAAGAACATAGAGCAGTTACATACTTATCATATTCTTACTGTACTCTTCAGATGTTCGTAACAGCAGATCTTCAAGAGAATCTATTTCATCAGTCCATGCTGTCCCACTCTCCATCCCTCTCAGACATAGAGCTCTATAACTCCTATCTCTTTCTCCAGGATGGTCTACTTGCTTTTTCCAGCCTTGCCTGGTAGCTGGAACCATAAGCTCTCTCCTGGTTCCCTAGTGAGGTCCTCTGAGCATGTTCTTTGGCGGGGAACTGTGGAGTGAAGGGGCCACCCATGTTTTTATGGGAAGCTCCAACATAGGATATCATTGTGGGCAGCCACCAGTGGACTGCTTGCAAAAAAGTTCCATGTGGTCCTAGTGCCTAGTGGCTATAGTTCCATAGGTGTGGCCTGATGACAGAGATTCTCTTGAAGATCTACTGTTACGGTATGTATGTACCTGTAACTGTTCTTTTCTCCTGTAACCGGGGTCACTGATCAGACCCTTACCCTCCTCACTGGGAGTTTCTCAGTTCCCCATTTTATTGGGGACACTGACCCGGCCCTTCATCTCCTCACTAGGATTAAGCCAGCTCACCATTTTACTGGGGAAACTTACTAGGCCCTTCCTCTCCTCACTAGGATCTATCCATCTCCCTCTGTTACTAGTGGACACTGAACGGACCTTTGCCCTCCCCACTAGAAGTTCCCTAGTTCTCCCCTGTTACTGGGGACACTGACTGGGGCCTTCTTCTTCTCACTAGGATTTACCCAGCTCCCTGTTACTGGGAAACTGACCAGACCCTTCTCCCTTCACTAGAGACACTCTTTTCCTCCTGTTTCTGGGGACACTGAGTGTCCTTCCCCTTCACCAGGATTTATCCAGTTCCCCTGTTACTTGGGGTAGTGACTTAGTCCTCCTCTTCCTCACTAAGATTTACCCAGCTTCCTGTTACTGGAGAACCTGACTGGGCCCTTCCCCTCCTCAGTAGGATTTACCCAGTTCCCCCTGTTGCTGGAGTCTCTAACCAGACTCTTCCCCTTCTCCCTGTGAGTTACCTGGCTCCCCTGACTAATCACATGTCTTGATAGTCTTACCCATTTTATAAACCAGGTTACTCCTTTGCCGAGTTAGTGAGTACAGAAAATTTGGCCAGATCACTGGGGATATGAACATACGAACATACGAAATTTGCCAGCAGATAAAGGCTTAGAGGTCTATCAAGTCTCGCTCGAATGTGCAGCTAGCACCCTTATTCTGTAGCTGCCCTCCCTTCCACCCTTCCCCGTCATTAGCCCTCCCTTGTCCTGTTCCATCCTCTTTGAAGCAGTCCACTGTTCTACTGGATACCACTTCTGCAGGTAACGCATTCCACCCAGCCACCACCTCTATGTAAAAAGTGTCTCTCATCTCTCTCCCGAACCTTCCTCCCTCCAGTCTCATATCATGGCCCCTGGTGGCCCTCCCCTCCCTTACTTTGAACAGCCCCTCTGTACCCGTCTTGTTTATTCCTTTCATGTATTTAAAGGTTTCAATCATGTCACCCCTGTCCCTCCTCTCCTCCAGTGAGTACATGTTCAACTCCTTCAACCTCCTCTCATATGATAAGTCCCCAGCCCTTGATCATCTTTTGTCGCCCTCGCGCTGCACCCCTCCAGTAACTTAATGGCCATCCATTTTCAATAGTGCATGGCATCTTTGCCAATACGAAACATCAGAACAAGGAGACAGGACCTTGTATTGACATCTTGACAGAAAGATGGCACCTCACAACAGTACAGTGAACACCATGCTAGGTCATTAGTATGGCTTCATACAGTGAAGGAAGAAAACGTTCTGCTGACCTACAGTACCAGTACCCCTTTTGTAACACTTCAGAAAGAAATTTTTTTAGCATAGTCCACAATATACCTGAGTAAATCTCATCTGTCTGTTCCAGAAAAATAAGGCTTTTGAAAAAAAATTTGTTTAAAGAGCTAGTTGTGTAAAAATAGCAGGTAGCAAGATGTTCTTAATTTTAAAAAGTAGCCAGTTGTTGCTTGTCATTTCTGAAGTATTTTCTTTTTTGTTTGCCCGTTAGAACACGTTTACCTGATAGTGTTAGGTATGCTGTGACAAGCACTACTTTACCTGGAAGTTCTGTTCCTCTATATCTCGCCCATTATGACCTCATTGATTGTGACATCACATGAGGTGTTTGGTCCTTCTTGGTCGGTTGTGATGTCATAGTCAGTGAGGTCACTGAAGTGATTATGTATGGGGAGAATAGAACAAGCTGTGTCAGCCCCAGGTAGTGTACTCTTCTGCACATCACACCAAAGTACTGTCAGGTAGAAAATATTCTAATTAACAAAAGGGAAAAATACTTTGGATAAAAGTTGTAAAAATTGACTACTTTTAAAAGATAATAATAATACTAATATGGGGCTAGCAGTATAGCCTAGAGGTTAGAGTAACAAGCTACAAATGATGTTTATGTATTCAGCAGCCCTGGATCTGCCTGGGTTTGATTCCCACAACCTCCTCCACTTGCATACTGTGTGACATTGAGCAAGTTACTTAACCTCCTCAGTGCTCCAGGGTAGCCCCTGAAAAGAGGCACTTGTGCCTAGTGGGTCTTACCCAGTTAGCAAAGAATTAAAAACAAATATTGATTTCAAGCAGTGTACTGGCCTTTAATATTCTTTTGTCTCTGAGGAGTAGAAAAAGGCTCATTATTTGAAAAAGATAGGTAGAACCACTAATAGGAGCAGATACTCCCCATACTAGACCAGGAATGCATGGAATTGGTCAACTATGATCCAACCGACAACTGAAGAACTTTAGAAATTCTGATTCTGAATCCAGTTCGGATCTAATTCTGAAAAGGACCTCAAAGCTGGATTTGGAATGCTAAGTCTTAATTTGTACTGTAAAACTATGTTCCAGCTTTACATTATGGAATTAGAACTTTCAGACTGCAGTTCTGAAAATCCTAATTTCTTAGTAGTTAGTGTGATATTGTTAGCATTAGTATTTTACCTGTTTTTTTCTGTACTTACGTTTGCCAGAAAAATATACCCAATATGTCGAAGACAGCTTGGTTGTAATGCACTACAGCCTTAAAAGTATAATGTTAAGGACTCCTAATGCATGACTCAGCCAAGGTGTGCCCCTGATACCCCCTCCCTAGCTACCGCACTGCTTCTACCCCAATCTGCTTGTGCTATTCCTACAGACACCACTATCTCACCAATGCCCCATCTTCCGAGATAATGGCTGACATCAGATGTGTGAGATGGAATGTCAATCAATCAATCAAAATATTTATTTATCTAGGCGGGCACCATTGAGCAAGGCTCATTTGCAAGGTGGACCTGGCCATGAATACATCAAAGTACAGTACAGAAGCAGGCATACAAAAATCAATAATATACAAGGAAGAAAAAGTATATACAGTGTATACAGTACAGTACAAGGTTGAAATATATATTAAAAAAAAGCATTATTTTACAATTGAAGAAGTCAGCAGATGTACAATCAACCATAGGCATACAGGGTTATAAGCAGAGATCTTTTGAGTGAGGCGGGGCAACTACACATAAAGTGGAAAGAGGCCGTATGGGGAGGCAGGTTAGAGAGGTAAGAAGAGGAGGGATATATTACTGACGACTGGGGAAAAATTGGGCTAAAACCACAGAAAGTGACGATGGCTGTCATGTACTTGTTTATTATGATAATGACGGAGGAGGGTAGATAATTGGGACACTACTATGGATGGGGTGGGACTTTAGCCAGGCTGGGCGGACAGGAAGGTGGGTGCAGCAGGAAGAGTTAATTGGGAAAGGTGAGCCAGGGGTACAGAAACATGGCGGCGTCAGGATGGAAAGGGAAGTTGCGGAATTAGTGGGCTAGCGGTGAGGAAAACATTTGCAAGGTGCTTTCATGTAGCAATCTAGAGACCACCTTGAAGATATTCAGGCTAACAGGGCAGCTCAGCTTCAAGTTCCTTTGTAAACCATTCCACAATGTGGGTAAAGAGAGCTTAGAGCAACTTTGCCGAAATGAGTTTTGACCCCTGGAACTTGGAGTGCAATTAGGGAATAGCTCCTTAGAGCGTAGGTGCCTAACACACTCCAGGGAATACAATCTGAGACATATGAGGGGAGCTTGTTGGTCACCGCTCTGAAGGCCCATAGGGTGGTGTTTCTATTCCTTCTATAGTGAAGGGAGGTCCAGCCTAACGATGAGTACAGGGAGCAGTGGTGTGTGGAAAGTGGAAGGCCAGTAATGAATCTGATAGCTCTGTGATAGAGGATGTCCAACCTAGCCAGTGCAGAGGCAGTGCAGTGGCTGTAGAGCAGGTCCGCCTAATCTATTAAAGATAGGAAGGTAGCTTGAACCAGTTGAATCTTGGCCTCCTTTGTGAGCAGGTGGTTAATTCTGTAAAATAGTCCTAATCTTTGACTTAGTTTCTTCTGTAGTTCTTCAAGATGGTCGGCTAAGAAAAGTTTATGATTGAGCCAAACTCCTAGATATTTGAATTTAGCTACATACTCTAGTGTTTCTCCAAGAACAGTGGTAATTTGTGGGATAGCCCCCCAAGCAGGATGAATGTAAGGGGACTGAACTCCTCCATTAAGCACAAGCAGGTCCTGACCCACTTACGCAAGCAGAGACCCCAGGTGGTGCTCCTGCAGGAAACAAAACTGACCTCTGCGGAGGCTCACAAACACAAGAAAGGACGGATAGGGTTGGAAGTGCACAATTCTGCCCACTCTAAAAAGAGATGGATCTCCATTCTAATCCACAGAACACTACACCGAACTCTAAAAAAAATTACCTAACGGACATTGAGAGATGCTAGGACATGGCCCTATTCGATAATCCCCATGGCCCCATAGCCATCCTAAATCTATATGCCCCCAACCAAGATGACCCCCAGTTCTTCCACCTCCTAGCTGTGGAGCTCTTCACCTTCGGGGACAAGCAGACCCCCACCCTAATCAGAGGTGATTTCAACCTTACTGTAAACCTGGAGGTGGACAGAAGCCATGGCAGACCAGAACTGCACCAGTGGGCAGCCAGGGGGTTTCTCCAATGGGCCCACGACCAGATCTTAAGTGACATATGGAGACTGCACAACCAGGGAATAGGGGACTATACTTACACCTCACTTGTACATGGCACCCTAAGATGCCTGGACTTCTGGCTCACCTCCTCCACACTTACCCCCAGAGTTATAGCGACAGATATTTTACCCATAGTTATCTTGGACCATGCCACCATTCAAATTGATTTCCTGATTGGGCCCCTGTCACCATCCTCCCCATTGGAGGTTAGACCCGCTAGTCTTACAAGATCCCCAATTCAAACCCTGACTACAGCATGAAGTGGAGGAATACTTCTCCATAAATGACAACAGCGCTACCTCAATCCTCACAGTGTGGGAGGCTTTTAAAGCATACCTCAGAGACTGCATCATAAGTTATGCCTCTCATAGATGCAAGCAAAGCGAGAACCATAGGATGGAGCTGGAAGGACACCTTAAAAGTATAGAATCCCAACTCAAAGCTAATCCCCCCCAAAAAAACAATCTCTAGTCGTGAGACACAAACTGAACCAGCTGTTCTCACGCCAGGCGGAACTTGTTATATGGTGACTAAAACACAGGTTCTGGGAGAATGGAAAGAGGAGCGGCAAACTGCTGGCATACCATTTCTGAAAACAACAAACAGAGCACTCTGTCTCTGGGCTGCTTGACTCAATCAAGCAATCAAAATCTTTATTTAACCAGGCTAACATCGATGAGCAAGCTTCATTTTCAAGGTGGACCTGGAAACGAGAGCTTAACAATGCATAAAAGGAACACTCAGTTACATCATAATTGGGTAAACACAATATACAAAATGAATTCACACTTACATAGTATTTACATAGAGCAGTAAGTATACACAGGAAGTTTATAATGCACACAAAATAGAGTATTAAAAAGAGCCATTAAACAAGACCATGAAGGGTATGCAACTAAAAATATAGCAACTGCAGTACAGTATATACAGGTTAAACATACGCAACTAGGTACAGAGGAGGGCTACACAGATGATAGTCGGTCAGCAGGGCAAGGCATACGAGGAGAGGTTGAAGGCACTGCACATGTACTCCCTGGAAGACAGGAGAGAGGGGACATGATTAGGACATTCAAGTACTTGAAAGGGATAAATAAGGTTGATAAGGAGAGTCTCTTTAAGCTGAGTGGCAACCATGTCGCAAGGGGGCACAGTCTTAAGCTAGAGGGTGTGAGGTTTAGGAGGGAAGGAGGGAGGTCAGGAAGCACTTATTCACAGAGAGGGTGGTGAACACTTGGAATGCACTGACGAAAGAGGTCATCTTGTTAAAGACAGAGGGCAGCTTTAAGAGAGGCTGGATAGGCGTAGGGGAAGGTAAGAATCATAGGTAGGGAGGATGGGAGGAGTGGGAGGGAGGGCAGGGACATTAGCTCAAGCTGTAGACCCTGCAATATGAGCAGACTTGATAGATCAAATGACCTTCTTCTGCTGGCTTCTTCGTATGTTCATAGGTTTCATAGTTACAGTGTGTATTTGATGCATCCTTGAACATAATTATTGATTGAAGGAGCTTGACGGGGCATGGGAGGGGGACACAAGAGGGTGAGTACGGAGAGGTACATGGTACATGCCTGCAAGGGCATATAGTGGTAGCAGGGATGAGGGTGGCATCAGTTAGGGAATGGAAAGCAAAACACCATGATGGTGTCAAGGGGGGTAAGCAAGGAGTGAAGGTGGCAGCCAGGGTGACATGGAAAAGGAGATAACGATAAGGAAAAAAAACAAAAAACAAAAAATAAAACACAGGGTTGGGAAAGAAGAAGCAGATAGGTAGGTTCTTATAGGCTGTAACATTGCCCAAGAGGTGGGAAAAAGTACCAGTAAAGAGATGCAATGGAGAAGATGGAGCTGAGGCTAGGGAAGGTGACATCAGGGAAGCAGTTACAGGATTCCTTGATAGAGTGAGAATAAAGTGCTTTGAAAGCTGATAGTTTGATTGGGTAAGCCAGCTTCAGGGTTTTTGCAAGTTGTTCCAGAGAGAGTAAGCGTGAGATATGAGACCTGCCGAGCGTGACTTGAACTTCGGTACTGCAAGGGAGATAACGGAGGAACTCCTTAAAGTATATTTATCTATCACACCTAAAGGAAGACAATCCGAGATGTACTGAGGCAACATCTTCATGATGGACCTAAATGTCCAGAGAGCTGCATTCCTCTGTCTTCTGTAGTTAAGGGATGACCAACTTATTGCGGCGTAAAGGGAGCAGTGATGTGTGGAGTATGGGAGACCAGTTACGAACTTTAAAGCCCGATAGTAGAGTGTGTCTAATTTAGCCAGGGCAGGCACAGGGCCTTGGCTATAAAGGAAATCTGCATAGTCCAATAAGGTAAGCAATGTGGTTTGGACCAGTCTCTTCCTGGCATCCAGTGTTAGAACATTTTTGATCCTATAGAAGAGACCAAGCCTCTGCCTAAGCTTCTTTAAGAGATCCTCAGGGCTTCAAGAGACTCTAAGGGCCAGTGCACACAGCACAGCAGGAGAGCAACAACATCATAATAATAATAATAATAATAACAATAACATTTATTTAATTAAGCGCCTTTCAGTATTTCAAAGCGCTGTACAATGTTGATACAAACAAAACACATATACAAATACAACTAGTATAATATCACAATAAAACAGGAAATGCCTTTCCCCATAAAAAAGTCTTTAGTGCCTGCTTAAAACTCCCCACCGTCCTGAACTCCCGGAGCTGACGGGGCAGAGAATTCCAGAGGGTAGGTGCCGCAAATCCAAAGGCACGCGTGCCAGTTGACTTTAAATTAACCCTCGGAATCTCCAGCAACCCCTCGTCAGCCATGCCGGAGTTGTCGCAGGGGTGTAAGGAACCAGGAGCTCTTTCGCTAATCGGACCCAATCCGGTAGGGCTTTGTAAGTCATTAGATCTCCACTTTAAAGGTGATACGCCACTGTATTGGCAGACAGTGCAGAGCTGCAGCACAGGGGTGATATGAGATCTTCTAGATGCCCCAGTCAACAAACGTGCCGCCGTGTGCTGCACTAGCTGCAAGTGGCAGATATCAACCCCAGGAAGCCCTAGATAAAGGGAGTTGCAGTAATCAAGGCACGATGTCACAAAGGCATGGACCAAAACAGGCAGGTCACTGGATGGAACAAGGTGCTTAATCCTGGCAATGTTCCTAAGATGGAAAAAGGCCAGCTTGACGACTGTCGATACCTGATGTCGAAGTGTCAGACCATTGTCAAGCTCCACTCGCAGGTTACGCACCCGTTCAGAGGTGAGAATCTGGGCCTCCCCCAGGACTAAACCCGAAGGGAGCCCAGTCCTCAATCCCTCTACCCTATGACCCGGGTCCACAACCAAAACCTCAGTCTTTCCTGGGTTCAACTTTAGACTGCTGGAATTCATCCAATCTTGGATTTCTGTGAGGCAGTTGTTCGAGTACCGAGATAGCACCAACCTGGTCAGGTGCAAAGACAGGTAGAGCTGGGTATCATCAGCATAGCAGTGAAACCTCAGCTCATACCATCTTACAATGTCTCCAAGGGGTAGCATATATACTGCGAATACCATGGGGGACAGCACCGAACCCTGAGGTACCCCGCAAGGCAGAGAGAAAGTCCCAGATGAAAACAAAGCCGAGACCACTCTCTGCATTCTCCCATCAAGGAAAGATGAAAACCATCTGAAGACTGTACCCGACAGCCCACAGATGAACCTCAGGCGTTCGAGCAGAACCCCATGATCCACAGTATCAAAAGCTGATGATAAATCCAGGAGAACCAAGACAGAACGGTGTCTCCGATCTCTCGCCATCAGGAGATCATTGAGCACCCGAACCAGAGCAGTCTCAGTACTATGCCTCTTATGAAAACCAGATTGGAGAGGTTCATATAAATTATGGATGGTTAGATGGTTATCCATTTTAGCAGCCACAACTTTCTCAATAACCTTCCCCACAAAAGGGAGGTTAGAGATAGGCCTGTAGTTTGCTAGGTTCTCTGGGCATAAAGAATCTTTTTTCAGAAGGGGGATCACCACCCCCTCCTTCAGGGAGCTAGGGAACTCACCCATATCTAAAGTGCACCGGACAATCCGAGCTAAGACCGGGCTAATGATCTCACTACAACCCAAAATCAGGGAAGTAGGGTCAGGGTCTAAACTACAGCACGTGGGATGCATCTCCTGGACAATCCTCATAATGTCTACGAAATCTGGCAGGTCATAGGTACTCCAGGAAACTCCGGCTCTGCACGGAGCACCGATCAACAGCAACCCCTTAGAGTGAAGTTGGTGGCACTCCTCCTGATGTCGTCGACCTTATTCGCAAAGAAGCGAGCGATCTCATCACAATCAGTTTGTGTAAAAACTCGACGGAGCTGCCGACAGGCTGGGTTGAACAGCCTGTCAACAGTTCTGAAGAGCTGAGCCGGTCGGTTCTGTGCGACAGAAATTTCCCTGGATGGGAATTCTGTCTTCTTATGGGAAATTTCTGTTTGGTAGAGTTTATGATGCTCTAGCAAAATACGGTGGTCGGCATCAGCGGCAGTCTTCCTACAACGACGCTCTAACCTACGCCCCAATTTCCACAACTCTCTCAGAGCCCCATCAAACCACGGGGCTCCATGGTGACGCAGAAGGGGGCGAACTCAGACAGGAGCAATCTGATCGAGGGCTGAAGATATGGCCCCGTTATAGGCCACTACCAACTGCTCAGGATCAGTGCAAGACTCGTCCAACAACAAGAGGTCAATAACCGCCATCAGGTCTTCAGGGACCACATCCCGCAAAGGGCGGTACCTGACCAACTCCACAGGGGCCGACTTACTCAGGGGGGCCACAAAATTGAACCCAACTGAGTAATGATCAGACCAACTGACTGGTTCCACCACTAAATTGGAGGCCTCAATCTCCAGGAGGAAGACCAGGTCAAGAGAGTGACCTCCCTTGTGTGTAGCTGAGGAAACAACCTGTGTAAAGCCCAGAGATGTCATCACCTGGAGGAAATGTTGACCAAAAAGTGAAGATTTGTCATCGACCCAGGCACTGAAGTCGCCCAGAACCATCAGTCTGGGTGACTCCAAAGCCATGTCGGCGGCGAAGTCTGCTATTTCCTGCAGGAATAGCTTCATCACCTGGTGGACAGTAGATGAGGGCGATCCTGCACCCAACACCAGCTACCACAGTACACTCAAATGACCTGGCCTCCTCAACTGGTACACCAGTTTAGGCCCAGTCGGTCTTAGAAACAGACCCAAGCCCCCAGTGGTCCAATCTCGGCGATGTACAACCGAGTACCGGGTGGAACAGCGGCCTCTAAAAAAGGTTCCGCATTCCCATCCAACCAGGTCTCGGTAATGCAAACCAGATCTGCCCTAGCAACAAAATCTGAAATAAGACCAGTCTTGTTGCAGACAGATCTGGCATTGCATAACAGTGCCCGAGTTGGATGAGGTTGGGGAGCTGTCCCGACTACTTGCCCTCCCAAACTGGAGGTGCCCTTGGGTATGGCCTCCTACTACCACCAACTATATTCAGCAACCACCAACCCCTCCCCTGACCACACAACTGCCTTCCTAAAAGACCTACAACTACACAAACTTAACCAGGAGCAAGCTGCTACCCTGGATTAGGGGTTCACAGCCCAAGAAATTGTGGTAGCAATTTCAACCATGAAATCAAAGAAGGCCCCAAGGGAAGACGGATTCCCCACAGACCTCTACAAGCTAATCTCCCCCCAAATTAGCCCCTTCCTAAAGCACCTCTACACATAATGCAAAAGATACAACACCTTCCCTACCACAATGTCCATGGCCACAATCACCGCGATACCTAAACCCAACAAAAACCACGCCTCCCATTTAACTACTGCCCCCCTCCCTCATCTCCACCGACAGTAACATTTATGCCAAAATCCTTGCGAACCGACTAGAACCTCTCCTTCCATCACTTGTCCATCCTTCCAGGAGGGATTCATTAAAGATCATCTTGGAGAGGATCACAATCGCACCCTCACAAACTTGATGCAGATAGCCCGCAACCACCCATCTCCTGCAGCCACAGTTGCAATCGACTTTGAAAAAGCCTTCGACTCCTTGGACTGGAATTTTCTCTATGCACTTCTAACCCACCTGGACTTTAGGAACTCCTACATCATGGCCATTAGAGCAATGTACTCATCACCTTCAGCACGAGTCTTCACTAACACCACCCTATCCTCGCCCTCCCCCCTTGAACGTGGCACGTGACAAGGATGCCCCCTTTCCCCTCTTCTTTTCATCCTGGTGATTGAACTCCTTGCGGCCACTATTTGGCAACCTCCAGACATTACCGGCATCAAAGTTGGCCACCACGAGTACAAGACACTGCTCTATGCTGATGACATCTTAGTGACCCTGGATGACACACACAAGTCTTCAACCCCCTCCTACTCCTACTCCACAACTTCACTACTTTTTGCAGTCTCAAAGTGAATCAAACTAAAATGGAGGTACTCTCTCTTAATAAGCTATGCTCCCCCAACCCGTTCTCCAAATGCAACCTCAAATGGTCCCCCTCTTCCCTGAAGTACCTAGGTATGACACTGACCCCTTCCTTACACAAACTCTGTGACATAAACTTCGCTAAACTTATCCCTAACCTTAAGATGGAACTGGACAGGTGGAATCAAGTCCGTCTCTCCATGATACGAAAAATCGAAGCAATAAAGATGATCACGACACCTAAAATGATTCACCTCATATCTCATCTGCCCTCACATAACCCCCAATGATAGTTCTCCCAACTCGACAAAATGATCGGCCAATTCCTATGGAACAGCTGCACCCCCCACTATAGTAGATTCAAACTCCACACCCACTGGCAAAAAGGGGTCTGGAACTTACCATGGTTTCAAGGTTACCAATGGGCCTTCAAACTTGCTCAGACCTTAAAATGGTTCGGCACTGCCCACGTTCCCCCCCTTGGCTGGAAATTGAATCACACATTCTCCAAACCTCCCACCCCTCAACCTTCCTTTTCCATGGGCCCAAACCGCAAGGCCTGCTACCCCATCAGTTTCCTCCTCGCTAAAATCTTGGAAGAGCATCAGTAAATGGACTAACACTAACCTTGCTCACCCTGCCTTCACCCCCTTTTGGGACAATCCCAAGATACACATCAATGGCATCTCCCCCAAATGGGAGAAGTTAAGTGTAAGTTAGACACGCTGTATCACCAGTCCATTCGTTTCAGTACCAATGCCCCAGCCAGAACCCATCATTGTACCTTGTATGAGGCAATGAAGTGGACCTCCTTATCCACCAGTAGAATGGTGCACAGTTATACTTGGACATATAAAGCGCTCCTCAATAAGCTACCCCCTTATATATCAGCCTTCTTCTCATACTCAACTAGCACCTACGCCCTCAGAAAATGTGCATATATTAAACACAGAAACATAGAAACATAGACTTTGACGGCAGATAAGGACCACTTGGCCCACCCAGTCTGCCCATTTCCCTACCTATTGGATAAGCTGCAGATTCTAGTTAACCAACAGCCTACTTCCTGCAACCCCCCACTATAGTTGCCTTATGTCTGTCCCATGCATGTTTGAATTCCCCCACTGTTTTAGACCCCACAACCTCTCCAGGAGGGCGGTTTCTATGCCCACCACTCTCCGTGAAAAAAATTTCCTCACATTACCCTGAGTCGTCCCCCTCTATCTTAAAATTGTGCCCCTTGTTCTTACATCTCTTTTCTGAAAGGTTGCCACCCTCCTTGACTTTGTTGATTCCCTTGAGGTACTTGAAAGGTTCTATCATGTCCCCCATCCTCCTTTCATCAAGGGTATACATATTAAGCTCTCAGTCTCTCTTCATATGGTTTCTGATGCAGACCCTGCACCATTTAGTTGCCCTCCTCTGGACTGCTTCCATCCTGTCTATGTCCTTGCGTAGATGAGGTCTCCAAACTGCACACAGTACTGCAGATGGGGTCTCACCAACTGTCTGTACAGAGGGATAATCACTTCCCTTTTTCTACTTGTGATGCCCTCCCTATGCATCCCAGTATCCCCGGATCTCCTACCGACTTCTCACATTGCTTACCCACCTTTAGGTCATCTGATATGACTACCCCCAGGTCCCTTTCCATTATTGTTGTTGTTAGTACCCCCCACTATTGTGTACACTTCTCCTGGGTTTTATTTCCCAGGTGCATTACTTGCACTTTTTGCATTGAATCTAAGTTGCCATGTCTGACCATTCCTCCAACCTTGCCAAGTTCCTTCTCATCCTTTCTACCCCCCCTTGTGTATCAACTCTGTTACAGATCTTTGTGTCATCTGCAAAGAGGCATACCTTTCCTTCTAGACCCTCTGCAATGTCACCTATAAAGATGTTAAAGAGCACTGAACCCAGTACTGAGCCCTGAGGTACTCCACTAGTAACCCCCCTTTCTTCAGAATGTGTTCCACTCACTATTACCTTCTGTGTCCTGTTGTGCAGCCAGTTTGCTACCCAGGCTACCACCCTGGGACCCACTCCCAGGCTGGCTAACTTGATTATTAATCTTTTGTGTGGGACTGTGTCAAATGCCTTGCTAAAGTCTAGGTAGGCCATATCCACAGCCCCTCCCTGGTCTATTGCTTTGGTCACCCAGTCAAAGAAATCGATTAGATTAGTCTGACATAACCTTCCTGCTGTGAATCCATGCTGCTTTGGATCCTGTGCTCCACTGGCCTCTAGGTACTCAACAATTCTTTCTTTCAGAAGTGATTCCATCATTTTCCCCACCACTGAGGTCAAACTAACAGGTCTGTAGTTTCCTGCTTCTGCCTTGCTCCCACTTTTGTGAAGGAGAATCACAACTGCCCTCCTCCAGTCCTCGGGTACCACCCCATCCTCCCATGATTTGTTAAAAAATGTGGTCAGTGGTGTCACTAGGTCCCCCCTTAATTCTTTTAGGATTCTGGGGTGAATCCCATCAGGCCCCATTGCTTTGTCAACCTTGAGTTTTAGGAGTTCTTTCAGGACTCTTTCTTCTGTAAATGGACCCCACTACCCAGAGTGCTTATATTGTTTGGTTTAGAAAACTCCTCCTCGTCTTCTTTTGTGAATACTAAGCAAAAGTATTCATTCAGTATCTCTGCCTTCTCACTGTCTCCCTCTGCCCACCTCCCCTTTCCTTTATTAATCTTCACTATCCATCCCTTAACCTTTCTATGCTCCCTAATGTACCTGTAAAAGGTTTTATCTCCCTTCTTAACTGAGTTGGCTATCTTTTCATCGGTTTGGGCCTTTGCTTTTCTGACTGCCTTCCGCACTTCTTTCTGCTTTAATTGATACAGTTCCCTGTCGTGCTCCTTCTGTGATTCCTTATACTTTCTGAATGCAGCCTTTTTCTCCTTAACCTTCCCTGCCACCTCTTTTGAGAACCATAGTGGTTTTTCATTACGCTTTCTTTCTTTATTTGTTTCACACAAAGGCTTCTTGCCTCTATGATGGCAGTTTTGATTTTTCTCCATTGTTCTTCTACCTCTCCTTTCTGGCCATTTGCTAATGCATTTCTCAGGTATTCACCCATTATGCCAAAGTCAGCCCTTCTAAAGTCTAGTATCCTTGTCTTTGTATGGCTTGTCTCCATAGTTGTGCTTATTGTGAAGCACACTGTGCAGTGGTCGCTTGTTCCCAGATGTCTACTGACTTCTAAATGTGTGATCCTCTCTTTTGAGAGTACCAGATCTAATATTGCTCCTCCCGAGTGGGTTCCACCACTAGCTGTCTAAAGCATGCCCCCTGTAGGGCATCGAGAATGACCCTGCTCTTGGATGTGGTTGCAGTACATGTCGTCCAGTTAACATCTGGCATATTCAGGTCCCCCATCAACAGTATCTCCCCTTTTTCAGCCATTTTGAGAATGTCCTCTATCATTTTCTTGTCCATTTCCTCCCCTTGAGACGGGGGTCTGTATACAACCCCTGTGCAGATTGCGATGGTATTCCCTGTCTCCAAGGTGACCCAGAGTGCCTCTTGTCCTCCCCCTTACTTTTTAGTTCTGTAACTTTGATCCCTTCCATTATGTAGAGAGCTACTCCACCTCCTCTTTTACCCTCCCTGTCCCTTCTGTAGATTGTGTACCCTGGTATGTTGACATCCCAGTCATGGTTCTCCGTGTACCATGTTTCTGTGGCTGCCACAATATCCAAGTGTTCCTCTTCCATCAGGGCTACTAGCTCAGGAAGCTTGTTTCCCAGACTACGGGCACTGGTACTCATTGCCCTCCATCTAATGTTGGCTTTATCCATTTTTACCCCATCCCTGCTCTTATTGTCCTTGTCTATTTTTCCATTTACCACTGTCCTGCCCTCTGTCAAGCTCTGTACCTCAGTGTTTACTTTACTACCTGCCATGTTTTGTGGGGGGAGGCTTGAACTTTCCTGCTTCCTATCAGCTCCTCCCTCCTTGGCTAGTTTAAAAGCTTGCCAAGGAAGCATTTAAACCTGTCACCTAGGAGCTTGGTTCCCTTCCTGGACAGATGCAAACCATCGTGCCAGTATAGACCTTCATCTCTCCAAGTGGACCCCCAGTTCTCAGTGAAGCCAAAGCCTTGTGCTCTGCACCTTTTTTGCAACCATTCATTAAACTGCATGGTTTGTAGTACCCTAGCCTCACCCCTGCCATAGACTGGCAGCACCTCTGAGAAGGTTACCGTGCTTGCTACCTGTCTGAGGCCCCTCCCCAACTCCACAAATTCATCCTGCACTGCACTGATCTCAGGCCTAGCTAGGTCATTTGTCCCAAGGTGGACAATGCTATCTAGTTCCCTCTCCTGTGATGCTGCTTCTGCAATCCTGAGGATTCACTCCCTGTCACTCCAAGCCATGGCACCAGGCAGGCACCTTACTTCCCTCTCCTCTTCCTTCCCCAGTTCTACACCCCTAACAATTGAGTCCCCTATCATAAGCTGTTTCCTTCCCCTGTGGTGTCCCTTGCCACCCTTTTGTGGGTCTCCCTTGTGGATGTCCCCAGCATTCTTCTTGGTCTCCACTGAGGGTATCATCATAGAGGAACCTTGATTTGCCATACTAACATATGATTTGTGTAGAGGTACAACTAGAGGGTTACGCTTCTCTTCCACCACTCTCACCCTACCAGAACCCACTGTGGTCCAACTTCTCTTTACACTTGGCAACCTCTGAGGCAGTGGTTGTGGCACTGGTGCTCTTTGGGTAGGGGAGGCCTCCTTAGTCCTTGCCAGTTCAGCCTGGAGGTGGGCAACCTCCTCCCTCAGTGCTGACAGTTGCCTGCAAATAGGGCAGCAATGCACATTCCTGAATGTCTCCTGGAAAACTGCTGCCCCACAGCCAGTGCATTTCACGACTCCCCACATGTCCCTCTCCCTTATAATATACAATGAGTAATATATACATTTTTTTTTTTTGGTGTGTACTTACCCTTTATGCACTGTGCTGGGTTATTAAGAATATGACAGTTCTGCCCCGAGACCTGTTGGGGAAGTGATGTCAGAACCTTGGCTGTAAAGGAAATGCCATGCCTGGGGTGGGTGGGGTGAGGGGAAGGGTGGGTGTTTAGGCCACAACCACTGGTGACTATTACAGAATGTGCCAAATTATCGGACATGGTTTGGTAGGGCATCTATAAGATTTTCCCTTCCCTGCCTTTGGAATAAGCTTCAATCTACCCTAAAACTCCATACCCTTATCCCAGTAAGGGCATTTGTTGGTAGGGTACATGAGATCACTGCTGAGACCTGCAACTGCACTTAGCTTCCCTCGCTGGTCTACCTTCTCCCTATCCCTCTCCTATTGTCTTTGTAGATTCCTGTGTATACTGGCATGCACCCAACTTCCTTCCTTCCTAAGTTGTTATCTCCCATATTTATTAGGTGTGGTAAACTTACTGTTAACTGATGCTTTTAATTTACCTCTATGTATTGCTATAACCAACCTACTCTACATACCATGATATCCTGGCTGTTTTTCTATGATGTACTGCTTGTATTGATTGCCTGTGATGATTTTTATTATGGGGTGGTAAACTTACTGTCATGTGATGCTTTTGCCTCTACGTATTTGTTACAAATAATCTACTCTATGTACCATGATATACCTGCTGTGTTACTCTGATGCGTCCTTGTACTGGTTGTCTGTGATGTTTAGTACTTTGTATCACAGACCTCCTTGTGAATGAGCATGCTCAATGGAAGCTATCCCGACACAATAAACTAAACTGAAATGGGTGGACTGGGAAAGAAAGGGGATCCATGCCCTAAAGGACATAATCTCCCTTAGCATAAGCACACTTGACTTACTCCAAAGTCTCCAACACCGCTACTCCCTACCCAGATCTGACTTCCGGAGATACCTCCAACTCCGCAGCTCCCTATCCCACATCATAAGTGAGTTTCAGAATTCCACCACCACTCTTCAGACCCACCCCTTGGCATCCTGGTTCGGCACTTCAAAATGCATAGCTGGCAAAATATATGGCCATATCAGAGAGCATATCCCCGACCAGACCACCCCGGTGAGAACATACTGGAATTCAGTCCTCCCCCACATGCTTACAGAACAGGATTAGCTCAATTGTTGGAAAACAGCATGGAACCACTTCAAAGACTCCAGAAACAGACTTATCCAGAACAAAATACTGTAAAACTAGTTATTTTCATGCAAAGTAAATTTAGCGCAAACTCAAGAGCAACCATAATTGCGTAATTTTATTTTAGCGCTAAATCACAATCGACACATTCACTATAATGGAAAAAAATACCAAAAGTGGCAATTTGCGCAAATTTATTTTCATGCAAATTGGTGCTTCAGCAAAAATAGTGAAAATTATTTGACAGTGAAAATTTCAAGTTCTACAGGTACTCCACTGCTGGTACTGCACCCCAGCATCTTTGCACGCCTCCCAACTAGCCCCCTCAAACCACTGCTGGAGATGCCAACTCCCAGGATGAGACCTTTTCCACATTCGTTGAACCTGTCCGAAGCCCAACTGCTTCTGGTCCCATATACAATCTACGCTCTCCAAGGTGGTACAAGCTCAGATCCCCCTGGTACCAGACCTCTTTCTCATAGGTAACACAGCTGACATCCCCCACCTGAACAAACTGTAGAGAAACCTGGAGATCCTAAAAAGCCTGTCAGCCAAACTCCTCCTGCTACACAGGTGGAGATCCTCCAACCTCTCACAAGAATCCAAATTCTTATCAGAACTATTGCAACTTTCATCCCTTGACAGACTTTCCCACGTGAATAGCAACTCCCTGCACTTACTGTACATCTGAAAGTTTGGGAACCTCTTTATGCCTTCCTCCGAGCACCCCCTGGAGGCCCTGTTGCAATTACTCTTCCTCCCCCAACTACTGAGCTCCCGAGACAAGGAAGAGGCTAAAACTTTCCTGGCATCCTCTACCCCTCCCCTCATGACCTCCCCCCGGGATCACCTCAGCTTATTTCAACCTCTGTCTAACCCTCTCACTTAGCCCTCGACCACACGATTGGCTACTCCTATCCTGTTGCTAACCTTTTGCTCCTTCTCTCCCCTCCATCCAGTTCAGCGCAAATTGTCCAGCCTTCCAAACCTATTCTACCACCATACCGCACAACTGCTGTTCCTCTTCTGGTATCCAGCTTAGCTCCCAGCAATAGATAGATTTAGAATGTCTAGACTAGTGCCAGGTGTACCCTCCCCTTTCCAGATGACTACCCAATACCACCCCAGCATTGATTCCACATCTATCTACCCAATGGGCATTCCCTCCTGTGGATGCCTTTGACTCCCATCCACCCCTTATGCATGCCTCCTATCGAACTGGCTACCCATCATCAAAGTCCTATTTCTCCCATGCCTATTATTGGATAATATCAGTTGCCATTAGTGTGCTTACTTCCTTACATAAATTACCCACTGTATGTACTATTTACTGTAAACTGCTGGCTTCTGTATTCTCTTTTACAGTATGTTCACACCTCTTGTTTGTTTTATGTTGTAACTTTCAAAATCTCAATAAAACATTTAACAACAAAACAAAATCCTAATTTCGAGAAATCGGGTTGGGATCTGGTGAATCTGATTCCGTGACTCCGAATCCAAGTAACCATACTATGGAGCACACCATTGTGTGTACTATTGTATCTTTTGCTGCCTAGTGTGTAAAGTGACTCAGGTAATCTGCTGACATAGCTGGATAGACCTGGCTATCACAATCTTTGGTCAGAGCGGGTTATATGGAGAATGCTAGCTTCGTACATGGGGTAAGCTGGATTGTTATTTATGGAGCAGATCTCAGTATTATCCAGACTATCCGGTAGAAGGGCCTTGGATTACAGATAAATTTGGCTGGCTAGTTCCTGATAGTTCCAGATGGTTTATTAGGATTTTATTATTTATTTGTTGTTTAACCACGAGGTGGGCTGGGGTCTCATTGGCCCATCTTCTGCCATGCTGGTGTGCCAGGTGTGGCTAGGCTTCTAACTACCAACAGCAGTACCCAGCCGACACGTGGTTCTCAATCCCGGACTTTCCAGGTCCCCAGGCACCAGACTTCACTGGGTCAGAGATCCTTCATGCACAGGGCTCCTCAGTGGTTCAACACCCTTAACAAAGAAACTCTAGCAGCTGTAACGCTAAGCCCCTTTAAAAGGCAACTACGTCTATTCCTCCCCCTCTACCTCACAGTGTGACTGCCTCCCCTAAGCATTGCTCTACGCCCCTTACCCTTACAGTGGCTGTAACCAGCTTTTCCTGCCTTGCTTTCACTGCACCAGCCTCCCCCTCTCACCCTTGCCCCCCACCACCATCCCTCCCTAAGGACACATTCTACTCTATGGCTACTGGCCCTTTCCCCTCACTCTGTCCATCCATGTCTGACAACGGCACCTACCTGCCGGCTTCTTCCTGACTTCCTCCTACATAGATACTGTTCTTCCATGAATTCTGTTAAAAGCTAGCTTATGTTGTTTTACTTCAGCTTATTGACTGTACTATTTAGGCCTTAGTAATCAAAATGTTAAGTTTGTAATCTTTGTTCACCTTTGTGTTATGTCAGCCCCCCATCCTCTGACGTGGAACCTTTGTAAACGAGCAGTCCCTGCTCAAAGGTACTTGTAATCCTAGAGTTTAATAAATAAATAAAATATATAAATAAATAAATAATGCCTGGATTTCATACATTGTATAGGGTCAGAATACCTCATGGCCCAGTCTGGTACAAAAATTCTGTGTCTACAATTAAAATAGCTTTCAAGCATTTTAGCAGACTTCTTTTGATGCGGGCACAGTCCCAAACCAGGAATTGCACCTTCGTCATGAGTTTAGAAGGTTCTGACTTTTTTTTTCAGTCCTTAACCATCCATACATCTGTGTAGCTATGAACCAAGAAGAAATGCAAAAAGTCAAGATGTATAGGTGACAATACACAGAAACATTTCAGCTAAAGCAACCAAGCCAGATGGGGGGGGGGGTAGTGGGCAATAGGGGTTACATAGAAACATAGAATATATCAACAGAAAAGGACTGGTAGGCCCATCTAGTCTGCTCTTTCTCCCTGCCTAACACCACACGCTGGATTCAGTTTGATCACTGGTGTCCTTCCTTCCTTCCTCCCTTCCCTCTGCTTATTATACCCCTCTGCTTATCCCATGCGTGTCTGAAGCTCCCCACTCTCCTTCCCCGCACCTCTTCTGGCAGGCTGTTCCAGGCATCCGCCACTCTTTCTGTGAAGTATTTCCTCACATCCCTCTTAAATGTCCCCCCACCCAAGCATGATAGCATGGCCCCCCATGTTCTGGTGCTCCTCCTCCACCTGTGAAAGAGACTCCCCCCCTGTACCTTGTTCACCTGTGTGAGGTCCTTATAGATCTCATTCATGTCCCCTATCACTCTTCTCTTCTCCAGGGAGTATTGTTGGTAACGTGTCTATCTGGTGATGTATAGATTTACAACCATAGTGCATCATTAATTGTGCTTTTAAAAATTTTCTATTACAACTGAAGTATCTATTGATAATGCTCTTATGGCATTTAATGAAAATTAAGTATTTATTGAGAAAAACTGAAACAAAGTGGGTTAACCATTCAGCAGCTATATGTAATGTCAGCTCTGGGAACAAAAAACAAACACAACATCCCAAATGGTTTCTGAATAACAGATATAGCACTAACATATCGCACAGCCTGACATCACAAGTCATAAAATAGTGTTTGCATAGTTATTACCAATAAAAGAACACTGCTCTCCCCTTCCTGAATGTTATTTTCCTCTTTCTCTTTCACAGACACTTTTAGCAACACAAATACATGAATAGCCAGGAGGGCTGTCATGTTGTAGTGCTGCAAGTTTTCCCACAGTACCACCCCCACCAATACTAAGATTAGGATATCACTACAATGAACCAGCTCAGCCACACCAAACCCCACCCCCCTGTTCTCTCACTGCCTCTGGCAGACTGTGCTATATACTTCCCAGTTATAAAATGGGTCTTAAATTGATCAGTAATTTCAGCAATCTGATTGGCCAATGAGACCTAAACAGCCATGGTATAGCTAAGCAATACAACATGACAAGATGTGTGTTGTTGTGGGATAATGGCACACCTCGGGTGTGTTTTGAGGCACAAGGCATGGCTGGGTGCCTTGTTGGGATCATGAAATGGATCCAAACTGAACAATAAGCAAAATAAACATTTGGGGTTAAAATGTATACAGTATGTATTTTTAATGTAGCCTTACAACACAGAGAAAATAGCCCTCTAACACTTTGTAAGTAGAATTCACCAGGAATGTATGGATGCCATGCAATACAAGCATTCAAACTTCTTCTCAATTGCACTGGTGGAATGTTCACCCCCACACACATAGAGATAACATAGTAGAAGACATCATATGAAGTCATGGCCTCAATTGTATCTGTGGCAGAATAAGCTGCAGAGATGTCCCTGGCAAGCTGGTAAGGGTAGGAGCTGGTGGAGTTTTCATGGTCACCAAAGAAACACCAGGAATTAAAACTGTGAATAGTATTTCCTGTATTTTTTTAAATTTTGTTTATGCATGTAAGAAAAGGAGCAGTACTCCCCGGTTGATTTGGCATTTTTCCTGTAATACCAGGGCAATTTCCCTGCATTTTTCTGTCAATTACATTATTTCCTAAGGAAGTCAAATTGCTCTGTTTTCATGTATAACCAATGCAAGCCTATGGGAAGTATTTATCTATAGATGACTCCAAATCTCTGTAAAATACAGGAATTTCTTTAGCTCTGGGAGCCTGGGGGGGGGGGTGTTTAATCTTTTTTTTTTTAACTGTAAAGGTGTTTTACTTTATAGGGCTGCATCGAAGGCTTTCAGTGAGTAGAAGTAGCAGCTATGTGACAGAAACCAGGGGAGAGTAAAGTGGCTCATAACTTCCATAGATGATTTGCCCAAATTCCAAATCCCACTGCCTGAACTTGTCTCAACTGTAAATGTGTGGACGCTTAACATACTGTATGATTCTCAGAATTTATTAAGCTAATCAGGAAGTGGGGCATTTCTAACCTGGGGAGCTGGATGACTCAGTGGATTAGTAGCAGGATAATGATCCTTTCACTTCTAGGTCACTGGTTCAAATCCAGCAAAGGTCAGTAGTGGCCAAAAACCATTATCATCTGAGGGCTGTTCAGTGGCCTGTGAGAAATGAGTTGTGGTGATCTCAATCCAGTTCCTAGTGGACAGGTATTCATATCACAAAACCACCAACACAATTGGCACTAACTGGCGCTCTTGTTGGCAGTCTCATATGAGAGGCCAAGGACTGAATAGGAATGGAGTCCAAACTACCCTCTCACCTGTGTGGTGGTCCCTCCATGGCAGGGTTGAGGTGCAGTGGGGGAAGCTTGCACTATGTGTGCCCATGCTGTACCTGTCATGTGGATAAGCAGAAAGTTTCAAGTTCCAGTGCTGTCAGTCCAGCACCTTTTAAGAGCACTAAATTTACACACAGGAAAAAAAATTAAAACAAAAAGGAACTTTCTAACCCATTTTATAATTTTTTTTCATGTTTTTTTTAATTGTACCATTTTATAAATGTTACTCTCCCTCACTCTGGGGTGTTCAGACATGTTCCAGATATTTATTAACCAGGCGGGGCTCACTGGAAGCTGATCTATTTAAAGTGGTGACTAGGAATACCAGACAATTTTGCATACATCAAAAAGGAAGGTGGTGCAATGAATGATTTTTCCTGTTAATGTACTTCCTGAATAAGGCTATGTACTGTAGTGATGACTCAACTGGTACATCAACCCATCTCAGAGCGTCTTAACTTTCTGTGAATGTATCACTTTACAGCAGCCCAGTTTATGCCTGTAAAAATCTGCTTCGGTGTATCTACGCAGTCACCAACTAAATACATAAGTAAATGAATAAATGTACACACTTCCCAAGTAATTAAAGGCACTCGACTAAGGCTTGTGCCTCACAATGTTCCTGATGCATGTGTTTATTGGAGTATGATCACATACCCCATCATATGTTAGCCCTTATGTGCTTCACATGGTCTGCAAACTATAAATAATAAGTGAATGGGTGGGTCTGTTCAGCTGACGTTTGAACTCTGTTTTTTAATTTTTTGTTTTTGTTTTTCTGTGTGTGAATTTTAGTGCTCACGAAAGGTGTTGGATTGACAGCACTGGAACTCAAAGTCCTCTAATGACCTCTGAACTCCAGCAAACTTTAAATTCACCGGACACCTGGTCAGATATGGTTTGTGCTTGGAGTAATGCACTTACGTGGCCAAATCTCTCTTTTCTGTTTCCACACTTCAGAGGTGCAATGGGTTTGATACACAGACCTAAAGGAAATAATGGACTGGGGTAATCCGAAGAACCTTCTAATTGTGGACTGGCAGACCACCTCCCCCAGCTCACTGAATTTAAAATAATCCCTTGGCATGGAGGAGAGGTAAAAAAAAAAACTCTAAGGGGAAAAACCACTGGGGATCCTAGATTGTGGGAAGTCTTCCTTCCAGAGCCATAAATTCAGGAGGATAATGTGTTTTGAGCTAGGTGGATTTAAATATCTTGGATATAAGTCTCAAAACATGAAGCACTCCAGTGGCCTATGGTTTAAATAATGGGTACAAGGATCTGCTTCCTTATGGCAGTCACTGCGGCAACAATATTGAAAGAGTGATGACCCAAACTGACCCCGCACACCTGCCTCTATTTACCCTCTTCATGTACTTGAAGACCTCTATCATGTCCCCCTGGTCCCTTCTCTCTTCCAATGTGTACATATTTAGCTCTTCGAGCCTCTCCTCATAGGTCCTGTCCCCCAAGCCCCAAATCATTTTGGTTGCCCTCCTCTGGACCCTCTCCAGGAGTTTAATGTCCCTCTTTAAGTGTGGCCTCCAAAACTGCACGCAGTACTCAAGGTGTGGCCTCACCAAGCAGTTATACAGAGGGAGTATCACTTCCCTCCTTCTGGAGGTGATCCCCCTAGCGATGCATCCCAGCATCCTGTTGGCCTTGGCTGCTGCCCTCCTACAAGTCTCTGAGTTGTTCATCTTGACATCCACCACCACCCCCAGGTCCCTCTCAGCCATCGAGACTTGTAGCATTTCCCCAGGGTGTGCCACTTGGCCCGGTTTCTGACCCCAGGTGGGAGTAACTTGCATTTCCTGCATTGAACCTCAGCTTCCACTTTCTAGACCATCTTTCCAGAGCCTTCAGGTCCCCTGTGGGCCACCTCCCCTCCTCCCCATCCACCACCGCCCCCAGTTTTGAGTCATCCATAAGAGACTCATCTCACTCCTGATTCCTGTCCTTATGTCAGAGATGGGCGTTGAACAGGAGGGGCCAAGGACTGATCCCTGTGGGACCCCACTAATGACCCTCTTTGGGGATGAGACTATCCCACCAACTCGGTCCTGGAGCCAATTGCCTATCCATCTGATTATCTGGTTTCCCACCCCATTTCTCCCAGCTTATCCAACAGGCCCACGTGAGGAACGAGTCAAATGCCTTGCTGAAGTCTAGAAAGAGGCGTCCACTGGTCTACCCCAGGTCCAAGGCACTCGTCACCCAGTCATAGAACTCCACAAGGTTTGTCTGACATGATTTCCCTGGGACAAATCCATGCTGTCTATTGTCCAGGCACCCTGACTTTCCAGGTCCCCCTAGCCTCTCCTTGACAATGCCCTCCATCACCTTGCCCACCACCGATGTCAGGTTGACAGGCCTGTAGTTCCCTGCCACCTCCTTGATCCCCCTTGTGGATAGGCACTATCGCCACCTTCCAGTCCTGGGCGCCCACCCCTGTCCTCAGAGAGATGGTGAAAAGCTCCGCCAGAGAGGTTTCGCCAGGACATCCGCAAGTTCCTTCAGCACTCTGGGATGTAATTTATCCGGCCCCAGTGCTTTCTCCGTCTTAAAGGGCTGAGGGCTTCCTCACTCTCTCTGCTGTGATTTCACTTCCAGTACCTCTTCTTCCTGTAGCCCTCCCCCTCCTGCCAGTGATGCCTTCCCTCTCCCCAGACCGCCCGATCGGTGAGGTCCCCCCTCCTCAAGTATCTCTGTCTCCTCCCATGTATGATGCAGCACTCCCATTTTCCTTGGTGAAAACTGGGGTGAAGTACTCATTTAGTACCTCAGCCTGCTCCCCCGGGTCTTGTGCCCATCTCTCCCCTGATTTAATCCTGCTAATCTGCCCCTTCACCCTTCGTTTTTCCCCAATGTATCTAAAGAACCCCTTGTTCCCTCTCCTAATTTCCCTGGCCAGGTTCTGCTCCTTCTTTGCCTTAGCCGCCCTCACCACCCTAGTGGCCCTTCTAACCATCAGCTCATACTCCCCTCGATCCCTTTCATTCCTTGAGCACTTAAATTGCCTATAGGCTGCCTTCTTTCCCCGCACCACCTCCTGGACCTCCCTGGTCCACCAGCAGGGTTTTCGGGCCCTACCGCATTTTCGTCTTACTCTTGCACAGGTGCTGGTAGCATCTTGCACCCCTCTCCTGGTGATTTCCCACCTACTATCAGCGTCCATGTCTGACCCAATCACATCCAAATGCTCCTTAAGGATCCTTCCCATTTCCTTAAAATCCATTCCCCTGAAGCCAGTTACCTCCGTCTTTGTGCAGCCTTCTAACCCTCCTAGGTCCAGGCAGAACCAGACCGTGGCATGGTCACTCCACACCAACGGGTCCCTTACCTCCAGGCCCCTAATCTGGTCACTGTCTGCCAGGACCACATCCAGTACCCACGCCTCCCTGGTCGGTTCCCCCACCTGCTGAGTTAGGAACACATCTTGAAAGACATCCAAAACCTCTGTTCCTGGTCACAGAAGATGTCATAGTCTCCCAGTCTGTTCCTGGCATGTTTAAGTCCCCAACACCACCACCGTTCCTCTGCCCAGTCTGCAGTGTCTCCCAACATCTGCCACCAGACTGTCCTCCAGCTCCTCCGCCAGGGCAGAGGGCCTATACACCCTCCTATTTTACTCTTGCCCTTGTTATCAAGGTGACCCAAATTGCTTCCATGGTTCCCTCCGCCTCCTCTACTCCCCTATGCCAATGAAGTTTTGACTATCATTGCTACCCTCCTCCCTTCCCTCCCCTGTCCTTCCTGAACATAGTGTAACCCTCCAGGTTCAGGTCCCAGTCGTGTCCTGCAGTGGCCCAGGTCTCAGTGACGCTGCCACATCCTGCTCCCTCAGTTAGCATCGCCTGGAGCTTAGGCATTTTATTTCCCAAGCTCCTGGCATTTAGCAGGACTACCTTCCACCCCTTTCCCTATACTTCCATTTCCCTTGCTCATGTTCCCATGGGATTCTGTTTTCCCTGGTCTGCACTTTACCAGTCAGCCTTTTTCCACAATCCTCCAGCTCCCCAGAGGGGTGGAGACAGAGTCCCTCCTTTATCGGCACCCCCTTGACAGCCTTTTCTCCCATCCCTCCCCCCTTCACAAGCTTAAACCCCACTTTTCATCAATGAACCCCTCTATTTTGAACTTAAGGATTCCCTCCCTCAAATTGAGATGGAGTCTATCTCTAGCATACAGCTCCTTATCCTCCCAGGTCTCCCCCCAATCCCCCATCAACCCATACCCTCTGGCCTCACACCACTCCCCGAGCCACTGGTTTATCTCCCTAATCTTCCTTTTGTGCTCCCCACTAGCCCTTGGCACCGGCAGGATTTCTGAGAAGGAAACTGTGCATCCTATGTCATGACAGACCCTGGCAAGCTCCCTGAATCTTGCCTGTAACCAATATTCAAATAAATAAAATAAATAAATGAAGGAAAAAAAGGACAGATTCATGCCCAGTGGCCATCACAGTACTGAAGACCATTACCAGCTCTCTCAAATGGGAGATACTAGGCTCATCTGGAGAAGGAAATACTCCCAAGGTATAAATGACAAAGTCTGTTCAACATTAATACTACATTGCAGTTACTTGCAGAACATTGTAGATGATAGAAAATTTCAGATACATCAAGGGTATAAATAAGGTTCAAGAGGGAAGCCTTTTTCAGAGGTAAGAATACACAAGAAAAATGGGTCATGTGATGAAGCTGGAGGGGGCAGAATTAGGGGCATGTAAGGAAACACTTCTTCACAGAAAGGGTGGTGGATGCCTGGAACAGCCTACCTGAGGAGGTAGTGGGAGCAAAAACTGTAATGGAATTTAAGAAGGCATGGGATAGGTATAAGGGAACCTTAGAAGCAAGGAAGGGGGGGTTAAAGCCAGAGATCAAGTAGGGTCTGCAGTGTGACAGTTGGTAGGGAACATGGGCAGACTAGATGGGCCAAGTGGTCCTTATCTTCTGTCAAATTCTATGTTTCTATTGTTTTTTCATCAAGGTGTCTTTTTCTGTATCCTTATCTGGTATTGTGAGTGGTCTCTTTCCCCTGTAATGACCCAGTGGTGAGGCTCACTGAGTCATGGCGGGGTGGCACTTTTGTAAAGGTGGTGAAGGCGAACCAATCACCCTGGAGAAGGATACAAGTTTCAAAGCCTCTACTTTCCTGTTCAGAGGATGGAGCAAACATGCTGGGACTGTCACAGCTGAGTGAGTGGAGACTCCCCTGGAGTGGTCCTGGACAGGTGGTTTCATGACATGGCAGGATTAAAGGTGGACTGAGGATCGGAGGTACCTTTTCTTCCTTTTTGGGGGATAGCGTGAACCTAATGGAACTGTGGAAGCCATATATCTGGGGAGGGAAAAAAGACAGCATTAGAAATGGTACTACTAGAGATATGGAGTGGCCTGACATAACAGCCAAGGAGATAGAAGTGAAGATAAGGAAGGCCTCCAACTGGAAAACCCCAGGTCCAGATGCAGTACCCAACTTCTGGCCAAAAGTACTAACATCTTTGCACCAAGATTTAGCTACCTCAAAAAACTATTTATACGCACATCCTGATTTGACACCTATCTGGTTAACGACAGGAATACCACACTTCTTATTAAATCTGAACCTGCCAGTCTCCCCAAGAACTATCGCCCAATAACCTGTTTGCCAACAACATATAAAGTATATACTGGAATCGATGCAGATAGAGTCTATAATCATTTAGACTGCAATAAACTCATGGCAATAGAACAAAAAGGTAATAAAAGAAAATCATATGGCACAAAGGACCATCTCCTGTTGAACAAAGCCATTATGGAGAGCTGCAAAAAATGCCGAAATCTTAATGTAGCATGGATCGACTACAAAAAAGTATTTGACAGTATCCCACACTCCTAGATCACTGAGTGTTTACGGATCTACAGGATACATCCCACACTGATAAACTTCATCACAACAACAATGACAAAGTGGCAAACCACCTTGCAATTAAATCATGAGAAAGGTCAAATCACCATCCCGAATATAAGTATCCAACGAGGGATATTTCAAGGTGACTCCTTGTCACCACTTCTGTTTTGCCTTGCTCTCAATCCCTTGAGTAGCCTAATCAACAACCTAGGCTATGGATACAGCTTGAACCCCAGAAACAAAACAGTCAACAGCTAACATCTCACCTTCTATTTGTAGATGACCTAAAACTTTATAGTTCATCTGACAAACATTTGAAAGAACAACTACAAATTGTTAAGACCTTTTCTGATGACATACGGATGACGTTTGGCCTAGATAAATGTGCCAAAGCAACATTTGTAGCAGGAAAGTTAACTCGTAAAGAAAGCATGAATCTGGCGGAGGTTTGTGACATAAAAGAACTTGAGCAAGAGGGAGTGTATAAATACCTGGGAATAGATGAAGGAGCAACAGCACAACATGAACAAATGAGAGTAAAAGTAAGCAAGGAATATTTTAGAAGGTTAAAGCTAATTCTGAAAACTGCTTTGACAACACGAAATAAAGTGCAAGCTATAAACCAACTCGGCCTTCCAGTGATATCATACAGCTTTGGTGTGATAGACTGGCCACAGAAAGTGTTGAACCAGTTAGATATAAAAACAAGAAAAATGTTTCATGCTCACCAATTACTATACAAAAATCAGTGCATGCCAAGATTATACATCCCAAGGGCAGAGGGAGGCATGGGCCTCATTGAGATTGATTACACATATAGATCCACAATAGTGGGGCTACATACATACTTACTGACATCCTTGGACCCAAATATAGTCAAGGTCTTGCATCATGAAGAAAATAAGCCTAAAATGACTTCACTCATCAAATTAGGAGAAGCCTTCAGAAGGGTAGCAGAGATTGATGTCAATCCACAAGTAGATAAGGAATTGTCAGCAACAGAAAATGCAAATAATCAGAAAAAGGAGTATAAAGATAAAGACCAACAGAAAAGAAAAAACAATTGGAAAGCCCATAATTATAGTGGAAAATACAGGGAGCTACTGGAGCAACCACAGGTCGATCAAGCCCTGACCCATGACTGGTTAAGAAGAGGTGAATTTAGGCCACGAGATGAGAGACTAATAATGGCAGCCCAAGATAGTGGGCTATGCACAAGATGGTTCACAAAATCCATAGAAAAAACAGAAGAAACAGACAAGTGCAGGTTCTGTAGTACAGAATTAGAAACAGTTGCACATCTTGTGGCTGGATGTGAAGTACTCATGGCAGAAGGCCTGTATACTGAAAGACACAACAATGTAGCAAGATTGATCCACTGGAAACTGTGCAAACACTATAACATACAGGTAGCAGAGAGACACTGGAAACATGAACCACAAAGAATCACAGAGAATGAAGAAGTAATGATCACATGGGATCACCCAATACCTACAGCCAAGAAAGTGCAAGCAAGAAAACCTGATATTGTAATACAAGAAAAGAGAACAAAGGTAGCATTACTGATTGAAATAGCCACCCCTAGTGACTACAGTGTGATGCGTACAGAGAGACACAAAATCATGAAATATCAAGATATGCAGTCAGAAACCAAACTGATGTGGAATAAGGACACACAAATTGTTCCAGTAGTGCTTGGAGCAATGGGACTAATCAAAAAGAACTTTCAGGCACATTTAAATATGCTACCAATATGTGTGACACCTTATGAACTTCAAAAGGAAGCCATTTTGGGGACGTTGCGTATGCTGAGAAGAGCGCTCTCGGCAAACATCAAAGATTAATACAGTACTAATTTCTTGAGTTTTGAATATGCCCTGGCTAAAGAATGGGGTCCATTCTTGCCACTGTATTAGAAATCCCTAAACATTTGGAGACACTAACCCGGGAGGGATATCTCCCCAATGCCAGTTCTCCTGGTAGGAGAGATGGGGGGGGGATGTGGATCAGTAAGTTTGGCTTGATATTGCCTGCTTATTTTCTGCCCGAGGAGAGTGAAGTTTTCTTGGACAAGACATTGGTTTTGCAGTGCGTGGAGAGACAGGAACTTCAAGTTCAATTCACCTTGTCTTTTCACTATCCCAGGTGAAGTATCAGGCTCAAGCAGTAACCTAATGACTGCCTGCCTGTTGAAGATTATCAAGGACTTTTATATCTAACCTCAGAATACTGATGTGATACAGTATAACAGCAAGCTGGCTCTATTTGATGGGTGGTGGGGGGCTGCTCTCAAAGTGATGTTCATTTAGTTACAGTATATCTGTTGCTATGTTATTTTCCTTTAGTGTGTAGTTAATTTATTTGTGGGTTCCTGTGTATTTCTATGATTTGTTTTCATTTCCTTTCAATTGTATTAATTGCAGCTGTTGGTTTTCCAACAGTTGCAATGCTCAATAAATCTAACCTAACCTAAACCATACCATACCATAACCGGGTTTCGGAGATTATTTCTTTAAGCTCAGAAGAAACACTTTTAATGAATACCTAGATATAAAGGATGGACAGTTGTGCATGATAGACATTTAATGGAATTGTATTTCTTGTTTTATCATCAGTTTATGCGCCTCCATCCTGGCTGGCTCCCCTCACACAGACCGCCCTGTCCCTCCCCACCCAAACCTGCCTTCTTCTGGAATTACACATCCCAATTCCCTCACATCTTGCCCCCTATGGTGAGGTGGTGGGGAAGCCTCTCGACCCACCAGACAAGGATCCAGTTTGGTTGGTGCCTAGGTCACTAGTGCAGGGGCACCGGAGGGTAAGTGCTTATCCTACCAGCCAGGATAATTCTTTTTTCCTCTCCGTCCACTGAGAGGCATGCATATAATGACATCTAGGGTGACATCACACATGACATACTCAAGAAGGGAGAGCACCCCTCAGACCTTACCACTGCATAATTTCTTCACCATTCTGGCAGAATGGGGAATCCAATAGAAGTCCCCTAAGACAGCAGTAAGCAGGGGTCCTCAAATGAGCAGGCCCCAAGGAGGGTGGGAGAGTCCCCCAGCCAAGAAGGAGGCAGTTGCTGGTGGGACACTCTGTAGTCAGGAGGATTGAGTTGGGGGCAGGGGAAGGGAGAGACAAGGTAGTACAGAGCATTCCAGGTGCTTCGGCAGGCAGGGCTGGAGGGCAGATCTTGGAGATCACCAAGGAAGAGAGGGTAGGGAGGGAACTAGATGTTGTTGTCCACCTGGGGATGAATGACCTGGGAAGTGAAGCTGTAGGTATAGTGCAGGATAGGTTTAGGGAGCTGAGGAGGGGCCTGAAACAGGTAGGGCACACAGTTGCCTTCACTGAGGTCCTGCCTGTGCAAGGTTGGGGGACAGGCTAAGGAATGCCGCACCAGGTCCTTTAATGAGTGGTTGAAGGCATGATGCAGGGAGAAGGGCTTTGGCTACATCAGAGACTGGGGTTACACCTGGGGAAATGGAGGCCTTTAGAAGGGAGATGGCCTACATCCATCCAGGAGGGGAATGGCAGTCCAGGAAGAAAGATTTAAATGCTACTTGACAAGCATTTATATTAGCCAAGCGGAGAAGCAGAAAGACAGAGATGGGAGAGATTGCCCCCACACCAAGACTAGTGTAGCAGAGAAGGTTAACCCAGGCAGAAGAAATTCCCTTGAAATTGAAAGAAGCAAAGAGAAGGGCAGGGCATGCAAGTCTGAAGGAAGAACTTCAGTTGGAAGAGAGGGGAAGGAGGCAAGGCAGGAAGACAACATAACAGGGGAAGGCAAAGCCAGAGTAACAGAGGGGGTGGGGGGGGCAGGAAGATGAGGCAGGTTACAGGAAGAAAGGGACCAAGAGAATGGAGAGCCATGTATGCCAGTGCAAGGAGTCTCAGAAATAAAATTCCTGACCTTGAGACAATCACTGCAGAGGCAGCCCTGGATCTGGTGGCCATTGCGGAATTGCGGTGCACAACCACTGCTGAGAAGTGGCCATCCCAGGCTAGACAATATTCTGGAAAGGCAGGTTAGGGAGAAAAGGGAGAGAGGCTGTTTTATATGCGAAGGAGGGTATATGGGCCACTGAGATACAGGGGCAACAGGGGGAAAATGAAAGGTTGGAAGTACTATGGGCAAGCCTTAAGATGGGTTCAGGGCTGTTATTCACATGAGGGTGGTGTACAGGCCTCTGACATGGGGGGGGGGGATAAGACAAAGGCCTGGGAGAAGCCATTAACAAAATGGCCAGCAAGGGGGAAGTTTTGATAACGGTACACTTTAACCTGCTCGATTTAGATATGGTCATTCTTGCCACTGCTACATTGGGAGGCAGGGCCATCCTCAACTCCATACAAGGGGCATTTCTCAGGCAGCTTGTTGTGGAACCCACTAGGTGCAGGGCAGTGCTGGAACTGGTACTTATAGGCAGAGACTGCATTGCTGATATCACAGTGGCAGTCCCCTGGGCAGTAGTGACAATGTACAGTTGGTCAGGTATACGGATAGCAAAGGAAAAAAAAACACACACACACTAAGATGAGCATCCTTGACTTCAGGAAGGCATATTTAAAAAAAATGGAAAACTTTCTCAGAGAATGCCTTGACGAGCAGGAAGGCAGAGAGGGAGTGGAGACTCAATGGAGAAAAATTAAAGAGGGTATAAGCCAGGCAACTGCATACTGTTTGAAGGAAGTGATCAAGGGAGGCAGAGGCTGCTTTGGTTCTCTAAGGAGGTGGCAAAGGAAGTAAAGGAGAAGAAAACAGCATTTAGAAAGTACAAGGAGACCCAGAAGGATGAAGACAGGGAGGCATACATGAACATACATACATATGAAGAAGCTGACAGAAAAAGGCCATTTGATCTATCTAGTCTGCTCGTATTGCAGGGTCCAGAGCTTGAGCTACAGACCTTGCCCCCACCCCACTCATCCCATCCTTTCCATCCTCCCCCCTACCCATGATCCTTCCCTTCCCCCTAAGCAAGCCTCTCTTGAAGCTGCCCACAGTCTTCAATGAGACCACCTCTTCCAGCAGAGCATTCCAAGTGTCCACCACCCTCTCCATGAAGAAGTGCTTCCTGACCTCCCTCCTAAACCTCCCCCCTCCAGCTTAAGACTGTGCCCCCTCATGTTATGGTTACCACTTAGCTTAAAGAGACCCTCCTTATCAACATTATTTATCACTTTCAAGTATTTGAAAGTCTCAGGTATGTCCTGCCTCTCTCTTTTCTGTCCTCCAGGGAGTACATGTTCAGTGCCCTCAACCTCTCCTCATATGCCTTACCCTGCTGATCCACTATCATCTTTGTAGCCCTCTTCTGGACCTTCCCCAGCAGGTTAATGTCCTTTTTGAGGTGTGGGCACCAGTACTGAACTCTGAATATCTGGAAAAGCAAAGGGAGGCAGGAAGGAGGGTGAGGGCAGTTAAAGCACTAACAGAGGAAAGGATAGCTAAGAAGGTCAAAAAAGGGGACAAGATATTCTTCAGGCATGTAGGAAAGAGGAAGACAAAGGGAGGGATAAGGAGAATCAGTATGCCTTTGTTACAGCGATTCTGTCACAGCAACACAATTACGGAGACACATTTACAGAGACTGCACTATCACTAACAGGTGTATTACTTCGGCCCTGTGGAGGATGGCCAATGCAGTGGGTCTTGAGGGTTGACAGTTGGGTTGTGTTAGGGAGATGAGGTGTGTAAGTGGGTTAGGCTGTGGGACCGTTCTGTTGTTGTGGAGTCGGAGTCAGAAGTTGGGAGGAGTGCTACCAGTGCTGGAACTGCTGTGTGCATTTTTCTCCCATGTGTGCCATGGAGTTTGTTACATGAATATATGGGGGGCAGAGCCCCCTGCATTTACAGTTCGACTGTGGTGTTTTTTAGATGGCTCTTACATTCGCGGTATTTGTCGCAGTGCTGGTGTTTTGGTTTGGTCGGCTGTCGCTATTGGGGCTGTAGCATGTGGTGTTGTTGAGGTAGAGGCTATAGGTCTTTTTATTGTTGAACTGGCTTGGTGGAACCCTTAGAATCAGGAGGGCAGGCGGGGAAGTGCAGAGGTAGATCAAGAGAAAGCAGAAATACTGAACAATTGCTTCTGCTCAGTCTTCATGGTTGGAAGGGGCGGACCAGCATGCTGCAGTAAACAACAGGTAGAGGGGAGTGAACACAAGTACATTCTCAGTGGACAGGGTTCAGAAGGGATTGGAAGCCTTAAAGGAGAATAAGGCGATGGGGCAGGATGGGATTCATCCAAGGGTCCTAAAGGAGTGCTTTTTAGCAGCTTGATAGAGATGGGAGAAATTCCAGAAGGTTGGAGGAGAGCCAATGTGGTCCCTCTGCCCAAAAGAAGGAGAGAGGATTCTAGCAACTACAGGCCAGTCAGTCTCACATCAGTAGTGGGGAAATTATTGGAGATACAACTGAAGGAGAGGCTCGCGTTGCACCTGGAGGCAAAAGGGCTGCAAGCCCATTGGTAGCAGCATGGTTTAACAGGAGGGAGGTCATGTCAAACTAATCTCATAGATTTCTTTGACTGGGTTATCAGGGAGGTGGATCAAGGAGGATTAGTGGATGGGACCTATCTGGACTTAAGTAAGGCTTTCAACACTGTACTGCAAAGGAAGCTAGTTATGAAACTAAGCAGCCTGAGGGTGGGGAAGGAAGTAACAAGCTGGGTATCAAACTGGTTGAGGGATAGGAGACAAAGGGTGGTATTAAACAGTAGTCACTTAGGCAATAGGAGACTGACTGGTGGGGTGCCACACGGTTCGGTGCTGGGACCGGTCTTCTTAAATGTCTTCATAAGCATCATTGCAGAGGAGCTTGAGGGCAAGGTGTGTCTCTTTGCAGATGATACACAAATCTCCAACAGGGTTAACACTCAGGAAGAGGTGGAGAGAATGTAAAAGGGTCTGAGGAAACTAGAGGAATGGTCTAGGGGTGGCAGCTGAGTTTCAATGCCAAAAAGTGTGATTATGCACTCACTGTAGGGCTGTGGGACTCAGGGGCAGTGTATAAGACGAGGGGAGCAGAGCTTACAGTCACCAAGCAAGAAACAGACCTAAGGGTCATCATATCTGATGATCCCAAGGTAGCTGGGTGGTGTGACAAAGCAGTGGAAAGGGCCAAGGTTAGCAGGATGCTTGGGTGCATTGGGAGATGGATTTTTAGCAGAAGGAAGGAGGTGGTGCTGCTGTTGTATTGCTCTCTGGTGAGGCACCACCTGGGGTACTGGATTCAGTTCTGGAGGCCACACTTCCACAAGGACATTGAAAGAGTAGAAGCAGTAGAGTAAGGCAACCAGCTATACCTTTTGGTGAGACCTGGCCAGGGAGATCTGTTGTGGGTGATTAAGAAGGCCATCAAGGAAATCAAGTTTTGGTGAGTGTGAACAGGTTGGAACTTAAAGCCAACAAAACTGAGTTCTTTCTGGTTTGGCTCAGATTAGCTAGTGTCTGCAGCAAAGGAAAATCTTGTTCCCCCCACCTGTGATGGGGAATTGCTGCAGTTTAGGGAGGAAGTTCATATCCTGGGAGTTGTATTTGACAGTATTTTGGACTTTTTGTCTCTTATTACTGCTATACTCAAAAGTGTTTTTTACCACCTAAAAACATATCCAGGATGTGTCGCTTCCTCAGTCCTGCTGATCTGCACTCACTAGTTCAAGCTTTTGTTACCTCAGGAATCGATTACTGCAACGTACTTTATTACGGCCTTCCAGCTCTTTAATTATGCTATATACAGCTGTTGCAAAATTCAGTGGTTAGAATATTGATCGGAATTTCAAAATTTAGCCATATTATTCCTGCTTTAAAGGAGTTGTATAGCTTCCAGTGACATGCTGTATTGACTTTAAAGTTCTTTTGCTGGTACAGTGGCGTGAAAAAGTATTTGCCCCCTTCCTGATTTTCTCTATTATTGCATATTTGTCACACTGGATGTTTTCAGGTCTTTAGAGAAAATGTAATATTAGATAAAGGGAACCTGAGTGAACAAATAACACTTGTTTTTTTTTTTTAATTTCACTTATTTAATGAAAAAAAGTTAACCAACACCAACTGGCACTGTGTGAAAAGTAATTGCCCCTTACGCTTAATAACTGGTTATGCCACATTTGCTGCAAATGACTGCAACCAAACACTTCCTATAATTCAATATCAGTCTTTCACATCGCTGTGGAGGAATTTAACCCAATCTTCCTCGCAGAACTGCTTTTAATTCAGTAACATTTGGTAGGTTTTGAGCATGAACTGCTCGTTTCAGGTCCTGCCACAGCATCTCTATTGGTTTAAGTCTGGACTTTGACTTAGCCACTCCAAAACTTTAATTTTACTTCTTTTTAGCCATTCTGATGTGGACTTGCTTTTGTGTTTTGGATCATTGTCTTGCTGCATGACCAACTACGCTTCAGCTTCAGCGGAAGGATGACTGAACATTCTCATAAGAATTTTCTGGTACAGAGCAGAATTCATGGTTCCTTTAATTATGGCAAGTCATCCAGGTCCTTAGGCAGCAAAGCATCCCCACCATCACACTACCACCACCATGTTTGACTGTTGGTATGGTGTTCTTACTGTGAATATGTTGTGTTTGCTTTCTGCGAGACATTATGGGATCCATGTTGTCCAAAAGTTCCACTTTGGACTCATCTGTCCATAGAACATTTTCCCAAAAGGCTTGTGGATCATCCAGGTGCTTCTTGGCAAATGAGAGATGAGCATTTATGTTCTTCTTGTTAGCAGTGGTTTCCCTGCTACTCTCACATGAACCCATTTTGCCCAGTCTCTTTCTGATTGTGGAGTCATGAACACTGACCTTAGCTGAGGAAGAGAAGCCTGCAGTTCTTTGAATGTTGTTTTAGGATCCTTTGAGACTTCTTGGATGATTTTACACTGCGCCTTTGGAGTAATTTTGGCAGGCGCCCACTCCTGGAAGGTTCACTACTGTTCCAAGTGTTCTCCATTTGGAGATTATGGCTCTCACTGTGGTTCAATGGAGTCCCAGAGCCTTAGAAATAGCTTTGTAACCCTTTCCAGACTGATAGAGGGCAACAAATTTTTTCTGATCTTTCAGGAACTTCCTTTGATCATGGCATAATGTGCTTGTTGAATCTTTGTGCTGGCAACGTGACTCTGATGGTAAGGGCCAAAATAAGTGAGGTTTATATTGAGCAGGGCTGGCTTTAATCAAGCCTGGCTGTGTTCAATCAGCTGACTCTAATTATCCCTTTAATTGGGTTGATTTAACTAGGGGGCAATTACTTTTTCACACAGTGCCAGTTGGTGTTGGTTAACTTTTTTCATTAAATAAATCAAATAAGTAAAAAAAAAAAAAGTGTTATTTGTTCACTCAGGTTCCCTTTATCTAATATTATATTTTGTCTAAAGACCTGAAAACATCCAGTGTGACAAATATGCAATAATAGAGAAAATCAGGAAGGGGGCAAATACTTTTTCACGCCACTGTATATAAGGCTTTAAATGGACTGTGCCCTCTCTATATCTGTAAATTGTTGACTACCCACCAGGAGGTTTGTCTGGATTCTAGAGCTTTTTGTTCAGATACCCCAGGACTTTTACAAGTCCCAGTATCAAGATTAAAATCTGCTGAGAAATGAGTTTTTTCTGTGGCTGCACCGAGACTCTGGAATAATATTCGACTCGTTATCTGCACTGCCCCTTCTATGGGAAGTTTTAAATCTCAATTAAAGACCAGGCTGTTTAGACAGGCATTTTTAGGAGACTATTAGGTTTTAATTTCATGGATTTTATTATAATTTATTTATTAGATTAGAACTGTTGCTTGAGTGATTTATAGTTTGTATTATATTTATTCTATTGTAAAAACAGATCCAGAAGCAATTGGCTTGATACCTTTTATTGGACCAACATATATGTTACAAAAAGAACAAAGTGTTTTAGCTTTCGGACGAACCAAGTCCCTCCTTGGAAGCTTGAGCTCTTTCTATTATAAAGAGCTCTGAGCTTTGGAAAAGCACTATATAAATATAGTTCCTATCCTAACCAAAGTGGTGAGGGAGTTGCATGAGAAGTCAGATGAGGAAAGGCTGCAGGAACTCAACATGTACTCCCTGGTAGAGAGGAGAGTGAGAGGAGGACATGACTGAATCCCACAGGTACCTCAAAGGAGTGAACAATACGCAAGTACAGGGTCTAGTTCAGAGAAAGAAATGCATTAGAACAAAGGCACATGCAATGAAGCTAAGAGGGAGAAGTTTAAGGGAGATGTATGGAAATACTACTTCGCAGAAAGGGTGGTGGTTGACTGGAACAGCCTGTCAGAGGAGGCAGTGGGGGCCAAGATTGTGGGGAGCTTCAAGCATGTGTGGGATAGGCACAGGGGCATATTAGATAGAGGAAGGGGGGAGGGAGTGACACCTATGACCAGCTATGATCATTGGTGATAAAATAGGCAGGGATAAGGGGCAGACTGAATGAGCCTAAAGCTCCTTTTCTGCCAACAAAATCTGTTTCTATTTTTCTAATGTTTATGCTCCTCACCTTCATGTTGGGGCTTCTGATGTCCTACCCCTCCAACCACCACTAGAGGCCAGGTGTGCACCAGCCACTATGCCACACCCCTGGAGAAGAAAAGCAGTTCCCTGGATGCATAATCCTTCCCCCCCCCGATGACTATATGACACCCTGAGTTCGCTCTAAATCCGGGTAGTCTGAACTTCAAGCGATAGCACTACCATTGCACTGGCAGGATGGCCAGATGGAATTGTTTTTCTGATATGGGCTATTTGAGTGTAGCTGAGTAAACTGGTTCTTGAGAAGGTTATACCATTAGGGCAGTAACTTAATTTTGGCACTGCAATTAGGGCACTGCAACAAGGGCGACAGTGACAGGGCTGATCTTGATTTTAGATCTCCCCTCACTCATGTCGTCCTTTGCACCTACACAATTTTTGCCCCCTCCAGGACAAGCCTGCCCTGGAGGAGGAGGAGGTTATATTTAGGTTTGAGGGGTGCTGGGAAGGGGCCAAGAACTGTTTCCCGGGATGGCTCTTTGGTGCTACACGTCCCAGGAGCCACAATGCCTGGTGCCCAAATTCTGGGCAGTGTGTTGCCTTCGTCCATATCGGCATCAACAAAATGACTGTCGCACCAATATGGGTGAACCCTTGAGAAGAATACTATGAAATAAAAAATCTGATTTGAATAGGTGTTGTGAGTACCAAGGGTATTCCTTGCAGATTCATCCTCATAGCAATTCCCTTTTCGTACAGGATTTTTGAGTGGTAAATGAAGCAATAATAGAGGAGATGTGATCCAGTTTCACCTGTAGAAGTCTAGTTTCCATCTTTTCTGAGTCAAAAATTATTCTGAGAAATTCCAATGCCATCACTGGGCTTAAGGTTTTTGAGCGGCCAGAGGGATCTTAATTGGGAAAATAAATCGGTGAGCCTAGCAATTCCTGCAGCTGGCAAGAATTGTGAAGTTTCACCAAAAGTGAATCATCAAGAAGATGAGTGACGAATGACCTTTGTAGTATGTTGATGAATATTAAGCAAAGGGAATCCAACAGTATATCAAAAAGCTTTAGACTACTTTTACGTCTGAATGTCAACAGACAGAGAAATGGTGGGAACAGTCCCAATGTATTTCATAAAAATGACAATGGGATAGTTGTATATGGAGCAATTTAAAGGTGATGTAAATATACACCTTAGTCACCCAAGCACCATGTCCTGCTTTTTTGATTAATTTGATGGTGTCATTTATCTGAGAATAAACTAAGGAGTAATTTTCAGAAAGAATATTTTAATAGAGTTTATACTGGGAACTACTGATGAGTGAAGAGCTGAGAATTCTATAATAAATCTTTTCTTTCTGGAAAATGTTTGAGTAACGATGTCAATGGGATTGACACGGTATGGGGGGGGGGGTAAATGGCACAAGTGAGAAACCCTTTGTCAATTCTTTCTGGAAGATTTTGGTTACCTTGTCAGGTTCAGCTAAAGCAGATAGCAAATATTTGCATATGCACATTTCTGTTGACATAGCTTAAAGAGCTCTTTGGCACCCATGACAAAGACCCAAAGTGAGATATGAGACATGATGACCCTGACCTGAACAAAAGTACCAGATTTCAGGAAGGCTGACTATGATAGCATGGGAAACATAGAAACATAGAAACATAGACTTTGACGGCAGATAAGGACCGCTAGGCCCATCTAGTCTGCCCATTTCCCTACCTACAGGATAGGCCGTAGATCCTATTTAACCAACAGCCTATATCTTCCTGCCCCCCACAAGAATTGCCTTATGTCTGTCCCATGCATTCTTGAATTCTCCCACAGTTTTAGACTCCACAACTTCCTCAGGAAGGCTGTTCCATTAATCCACTACCCTCTCTGTGAAATAATACTTCCTCACATTGCCCCTGAACCGCCCTCCTTCTATCTTTAAATTGTGTCCCCTTGTTCTTGCAAGTCTCTTTTTCTGAAAGATGTTACCCTCTTGGACTTTGTTGATTTCCTTGAGGTACTTGAAAGTTTCTATCATGTCCCCCCTCTCCCTTCTTTCCTCAAGGGTATACATATTAAGCTCCTTTAGTCTCTTCTCATACGGCTTCTCTTGCAGACCCTGCACCATTTTAATTGCCCTCCTCTGGACTGCCTCTATTCTGTCTATGTCCTTGCGGAGATGGGGTCTCCAGAACTGGACACAGTATTCCAGATGGGGTCTCACCAACTGTCTGTACAGAGGATAACAACTTCCTGTTTTCTGCTGCTGATGCCTCCCTATACATCCCAGTATACCCCTGCCCTCCCTACTGCCTTCTCACATTGCTTGCTAACCTTAAGGTCATCTGATATGATTACCCCAGGTCCCTTTCCTGTTTTGTTGTTGTTACTACCTCCCCACCCATTGTGTATTCTTCCCTGGGTTCTTGTTTCCCAGGTGCATTATTTTGCACTTTTGCATTGAATCCTAGCTGCCATCGTCAGACCATTCCTCCAACCTTGCCAAGTCCCTTTTCATCCTTTCCACGCCTCCTTGTGTATCAACCCTTGTTGCAGATCTTTGTGTCATCTGCAAAAAGGCATACTTTTCCTTCCAGTCCCTCTGCAATGCCACTGATGAACACATTAAAAAGGACTGGACCCAATACTGAACCCTGCGGTACCCCACTAGTAACTGCCCTTTCTTCAGAGTGGACTCCATTTACAATTACCTTCTGTGTCCTGTTGTCCAGCCAATGTTTTACCCAGGCTACCACCCTGGGACCCACTCCCAGGCTGGTTAATTTGACTAATAATCTTTTGTGTGGGACTGTGTCAAATACCTTGCTAAAGTCTAGGTAGGCCATGTCCACAGCCCCTCCCTGGTCTACTACTTTGGTCACCCAGTCAAAGAAATCTATTAGATTCATCTGACATGACCTTCCCGCTGTGAACCCATGCTGCCTTGGATCCTGTGCTCCACTGACCTCTAGGTACTCAACTATTCTTTCCTTCAGAAGTGACTCCATCACTTTCCCTACCACAGAGGTCAGACTGACAGGTCTGTAGTTTCCTGCCTCTGTCTTGGTCCCACTTTTGTGAAGGGGAATCACATCCGCCTTCCTCCAGTCCTCGGGTACCACACCATCCTCCCATGATTTATTAAAAAAGTAGCCAGTGGTTTCGCTAGTTCCTTCCTTAATTCTTTTAGAATTCTGGGGTGAATTCCATCAGGACCCATTGCTTTGTCCACCTTCAGTTTTAGGAGTTCTTGCAGAACCCTTTCTTCTGTGAAAAGACTGGGATCGACTCCCTATCAGGAGTGCTTCTGTTAATTGGATTAGGCACTTCCCCCTCCTCTTTTGTGAATACTGAGCAGAAATATTCGTTCAGTATTCCTGCTTTTTCACTGTCCCCCTCTGCCCACCCACCGTTTATTCTATTCAGCCTCACTATCCCTCCCTTTGTCTTTCTACGCTCGCTGATGTAAAAGGTTTTATCCCCCTTCTTAACTGAGTTGGCTATCTTTTCCTCAGTTTGGGCCTTTGCTATTCTGACTTCCCTCCCTGCTTCTTTCTGCCTTAACTGGTACAGCTCTCTGTCCTTCTCCTTCTGTGTTTCCTTATACTTCTGGAATGCTATCTTTTTCTTCCTGACTTTCACAGCCACCTCTCTTGAGAACCATAGTGGCTTTTTCTTTCATTTTGATTTGTTTATTTGCTTCACACAAAGGCTTGTTGCCTCTGTGATGGCAGTTTTGATAATTCCCCATTGTTGCTCCACACCTCCTTCTAGCCTGTTTGCTAGTGCTTTTCTGAGGCACTCTCCCATCTTGCACAAAGTCAGCCCTCCTAAAGTCCAGTACCCTTACTTTTGGCTTGACTCTGTAGCTGAGTTTAACGTGAACCACACTGTTTGATGGTCACTTGTCCCCAGATGGCAACCCACTTCTAGATCTGAGATCCTCTCACTGCCCCCGCTTGAGAGTACGAGGTCTAAGATTGTCCCCTCACGAGTGGGTTCTGAAACTAGCTGTTCAATGCCTGCCACCTGTAGGGCCCAAGAATGGCCCTGCTCTTGGATGTTGCTGCAGCAAATGTGCTCCAGTTAACATCTGGCATATTCAGGTCTCCCATCAACAGTATCTCCTCTTTCTCTGCCATTCTAAGAATGCCTTCCATCATATCCTTGTCCATTCCTTCCCCTGACATGGGGGTCTGACACAACCCCTGTGCAGATTGTGTGCCCTTTCCAGTCTCCAAGGTGACCCACAGTGCCTCCTCTCCTCCTGTTTACTCTTTGTTCAGTTGCTTTATCCTTCCTTTACATAGAGAGCTACTCCTCCCCTCTTTCTCCCCTGCCTGTCACTCCTGTAGGTTATGTACCCTGGTATGTTAACATCCCAGTCATGGTTCTCTGTGTACCATGTTTCTGTGACTGCTACGATATCCAGGCATCCCTCTTCCATTAAGGCCACCAGCTCAGGGAGCTTGTTGCCCAGACTACGGGCATTGGTACTCATTGCCCTCCATTTCCTGATGGCCTTACCCCCTTTTGCCCCATCCCTGTCCTTCTTGCCTTTGTCACTTTCTCCATTTACCCCTGCCCTTCTCCCTATCGACACCTCCATGTTGGTGTTTGCCACACTTACTACTGTGATTGTGTGGGGGGCTAGGATTTTCCTGCTCCTTTCCAGTGCCTCCCCCCTTGGCTAGTTTAAAAGCTTGCCAATGAAGCATTTAAACCTATCACCTAGGATCCTGGTTCCCCTTCCGGACAGATGCAGCCCATCATGCCAGTATAGGCCTGCATCACTCCAGGTGGACCCCCAGTCCCCAATGAAGCCAAATCCCTGAGCTCCACACCAGTTTTTCAACCACTGATTGAACCCCATGGTATGGAACACCCTAGCCTCTTCTATGCCATAGATGGGTAGCACCTCCGAGAAGGTTACCGTGCGTGCTACTTGACTAAGGCCCCTCCCCAATTCCACAAACTCTTCCTGCACTTCTCTAATCCCTTTCTTAGCCAGGTCATTTGTCCCTAGGTGGACAATGACATCCAGCTCCCTCCCCTGTGCAGCTGCTCTGGCAATCCTGAGGATTCGCGCCCTGTCCCTCCAAGCCATGGCGCCAGGCAGGCACCTTACCTCCCTCTCCCCTTCCTTGCCCAGTTCTACCTTCCTAACAATGGAGTCCCCCACCAGGAGTTGTTTCCTTCCCCTGCAGGGTCCCCTGCCACCCTCCTGTGGGTCTCCTTTGTGGAGGTTCCCAGCATCCTCCTTGGTCTCCACTGTAGGTGCCTCCATAGAGGAACCACACTTTGCCAGAATGGCATAGGAATTGTGGAGAGGTACAACTGGAGGGATTGCCTCTGTTCCACCACCCTCACCCTCCCTGAGCCCACTGTGGTCCAACCGCTCCTCTTTCTTGGCAACCTCTGAGACAACAGCAGTGGCACTGGTGGTCCCTGGATGGAAGAGGAGGTCCCACAAATCCTGGCCAACTCAGCCTGGAGATGAGCAACCTCCTCCCTCAGCCCAGAAAGGTGCCTGCAGATGGGACAACACCGCATCCTCCAGAACATCTCCCGGAAGACTGCTGCTCCACAGCCACTGCACTGCACCATTCCAATCATGTCTTATTTCTGGCCCCTTAACTGTTTGCAATCCTTACTCTTTCCTCTGTTTTTTTTTCTTTCTCTCCTTACTTTCTGCCTGTGTGCCCTTTAAGCTCCTGATTGTCCTGTTCTGAGACAAGAATATCCTATAGTTCTCAGTAGACCGCTTACTTGTTCAGAGGCAGACCTCCAGAAGCTAGAGGGGGCCGGAGAGCTACTCTTGCCCTTCGAGGATGGTGGGTCCTTGGTGATTCTGTGATCACTCACTTCCTGCCCCTAAACAGGAAGTTCCTGTTGTCAGTCAAATCCTGTGCCTATAAAAATAGAACTAGCTTTGGGTGGGGGAGGGGGTGGAGGGGAGGGAAGGAGGGCAATATAGTCCCAGCAGAGAAGTTCAGTCACACAGCAGTCCTTTCTCCTGGAGTCTTCTGCCAAGCTATTAGCAGAATCTTTCTAAGGCAGTCTTTAAATGTAGATTCCTTCTAGCTAAGCCACTCCCCCTACTTACCAGATCTTTCTACATGTAATTTAAACCTCACAACAGTTAAGTCCTTTCAGTCACCTGAGATTTATACCTAGATGACTTTTCAGTTACCCATTCAGTTCAGTTAACCCAAACACACACTTTTTTTTGTTTTGTTTTGTGTGTTAGTTTTTTTACCCTAAATTAAAGGTCTAAATACAAAAGTTCTTCTGCTTTAGTCCCAGCAGAGAAGTTCAGTCACACAGCAGTCCTTTCTCCTGGAGTCTTCTGCCAAGCTATCTTGAAGGGACACACAGCAAGTGTTGAGGAAGATATGAGGAAGATATGAGTGTAGACTAGTCCCATCATATCCATGAATTCCACTTCCTCTTCATCTTCCACAGTTTCATGGGAGGAAATGTATAAGGTGTTCTCCATCTTCCTTACAAAGGAAGAAAGAGAGGTGTGATCATCAGAAGGCCTAGGAGGTGAGCCAGATTCCTGTTCAGGAGAACCATCTGATTCCAGTGGCTCTCCTTCCTCCTCATCATAATACATTTCAACCTCCTCTTCTTTGACAGGGGTTAGGTATGGAACTAGAGCCTGCTGGGAGGGACAGCAGGCATGATAATGAGAATTCCCATTGCTTCAAAAGCCTGGAAAAATTGCCATGCTTTTGTCACGCCTCTTCTGAGGGCATTTCTTTTAAGTCAACTGACAGCTCCTTTTGTTTTTCAGGAGGAGGGACATAAACATGTTTCTATTTTTGTTTTTTCCTAGCAGGCACCATTTCTGGTGTCTGCTCAGAGGCTCTTTTACTTCTACTGGAATCAGGTTTCCTGTTGGACACCCTGCTATCTGTATCTCTCTGTTCTGTCCCCTTTGACAAGGACTGCTGCTTAGTTTGAGGGCTGGACTCTCATCTGAGCCTTTTGGTGTTGTAGAGGCAGACTGAGAAGGAATAAGATCTTCTCTTTTTTAACCCTTTTCTTTTGTGATTTAGGGCAACATTTTTTACAGAAATCACAATTCAAAAAATCATGGTGTGGACCCAGGCATCTTAAATAGAGCTCTTGTCAGTTTGCCTTTGCCTGGAGCTGAACCCGAACACTGCAATTTTTAAAGCCTGTAGGTCTTGTTTTCTTTTTAGGTGTCTCAGACATGCCAAAACACTGAAGACCTTGATAGAAAAAAAAGCATTATCAGTTCTCAATGAAAAATGTGGGTTTTGTCAACAAGTCAAATATATGAAAAAAGCATATCTGTGACAAAAATGCAGTTTTGTTCCTTTAAGTGAACTGAACTGCTAATGAAACTTTTGGCTCAGAAGATGGCAAACTTAGAAATAGATGTCTCAGTTTCCTTGATATATAATCAAGCAGTACTGGGCCAAAATCTGCAAAAATGGTAACACCAAAAAGCTTTAAAAGCTTTTAAAAAGTAAAATTTTAAGAATAATTGCAGTTCCTGAAAGGCAGGAACTGTGTTGAAGAGCGTCCTTCTCTGGTTCCTGGAAACCGATCAGGAACTGGAGAGAGAATCGCTAAAAACAATCATTTTATTTATTGAAACATTGTTAATTGGAAAAGGCACACTGAACTGAGGCTCATTTCCAGTTGCCACTAGGAGGGAAGAGGGAAGGGGAAAGGGACTACAGAGAGAATAATTGCATCAAACATGAGAGTGCAGTTACATAACTTACAGATACAAAGCAAAAGGCTGATCTAGCAGGTAAACGACACCATGGCTCACAGAAGTGATTTTTAGACAAGATTGCAAGTAAGTTCTCAGTGCTGGGACTGGCCCGGTGGTGCTGAGGGTTGAGATGCTGTATGTCACACCTCGCACTATGCCGGCGACACAGGTTTAATGAGAACGAACTTGGGATGCCTGGGGTGGCAGGGGAAGGAGAGATTGAGGGTCTGGAGGACTGCTCTCCTCTCCCAGGGTGGGCTACGGGATTGCCTCACTCCATAGTGGCCCCCAATGGAAATCAGGGGCACTACAAGGAGCAGCGCTGTTAGGGATGGAGTGGTGGCGGTCAGCACTATGTGCGCAGATGTCATTGCACATCCTACATCCGGGAAACACAAGGAGGAAAACCCCAGCTATGGGGAGGTGATGACGGGTTCGAGTGCTCAAGCCTGCATGCCCAATGCTGGCCCTGGCCCAACTTGACTCTCCCTGGTCCCTGCTCCTCCTGTGAGGTGGTGGCGGGAGGGGGGCACCTAGCACCTGATTCCTCGGTTATGGCCAGGATTCATGCAGGTGGCAGAGGGGAGAGTGAATGCTCCCTGTCCGAGAGATGCCCTGGTGGCTGATGACCAGGAGGAAATAGAGTCCACAAAAAAAAAATATTCTCAGTGCTTGTTAGAGATAGTGATAGTACTTTGGGGTAGAGGATCAGGCTGCCTGCATAGCCTGAATAATGGGGAGGGAATTAGCAGGAGGGGAGGACAGGAAAGAGGGGTAGGAAAGTCAATAGGGGGGTTGACAGGACCAGGAGGGAGCAGGGAAGTGCCTTAGCTGGTATCTAAGGGCTGAGAGCGAGGGGAGAGGTGGATGGAGGAGAGGAACAGGTTTCAAAGGGAGGGGAGGTGGTAGGAGAAGGCAGTGTGCCCCACAGAGGAGTGAAGGTGGAGAATATAAAGGTATGGGGATTCCTGGAGCAGAGAGAGTAGGAGGATGAGGGGACGGGGAGAGTAGTGAGGAGAAGTAGTAGAGAAGGGTCCCAAACCAGTATTTAGAGACAGAGGAGGTGCAGTAGGACTGGCAAAGTGAAGGAGGAGGATGGAAAGGGGGGAGGAGGAGCAGAGGCAACAATGATGAGTATGGGGGGACCTGGCAGCGAAACAGCAGAAAGCATTTCAGAGGGTATGTGGTCTGGCAAGGAAGAGGAAGGGGCAGTGCCATAGACCACATCCACATAATCGAAAACCAGGAGAAAATGTTGGTGACCAGCTCCTAATGGACCTGGGGAAAAAGACAGTCCTTGTTGTGGTACATGGTATTGGGTTTGGGGCGAAGCCTGGCATGGATGGCATCAATATGGGCAGAGAAGTCAAGCTTGCTATCAAGCCACACACTGAAGTAGTTCATAAGTGCCATCCGGCATGGAAAAGACATGTGAGGGTGAGAGCCTAGCCAGTTTCTGGCTGGTACCAAAAGTCATGGACACTATTTTCTTGGTGTTGACCCTGAGTTTGTTGGTGTGGAACCAGTGCAATGTGTTGTGAAAGTCTTGCTGGAGCAGACCTTACATGGCCAAAGCAGAGGGGTTGGAAGAGTAAATGACCAAGTCATCTGCATACATGTGGATACGTGAGAAGAGACAAGTGGAGGGCAGGTCATTGAGGAAAAGAGAAATTGTTTAACCAGGAAAGGCACACTAAGCCAAAGCTTATTTCCAGGTGTGACCTGGGAGCACAAGGAAGTTAAGTGACTTGCTCAGGGCCACACAGTATGCAAGTGGGGACTGTGGGATTCAAACTCAGGTCTCCAGGTTTGCAGCTCAGTGCTCTTAACCAATACCCTATACTGCCTCCTTTTGAAAATTAAGAACTAGGATAGAAATCAGGATGGAGCCCTGTGGGACCCATGCTAGGATGGTGAGGGGAGGGGAGGGGACAGGATTCCTCCCACCTGTACTGATTGTTGGCAGCCTGTAAGGCAGGAATGGAACCAGTCAACAGCGGGAGCTGAGAAGCAAGCAGAGCTTAGCTTGTCCAGGAGTGAGTGGGACACCGAGTCAAAGGTTTTGGGCAGATCGATGAATATAACAGCAGTGATGTGTCCCTGATCCATCCCAATGAGGACAGAGTCAGTTACATGCAGCAAGGAAGAGACAGTGGAGTGGTGCTTTCTAAAACCAGACTGGAAGGGGGAGAGGAAAGTTTGAGGAATGAATGTAGTTAGCAAGCCTGGAGGAGATGATACTCTCCTGCAGCTTTGCAAGAGGAAGGAGACGTGAGACTGACTGGGAGTTTCCAAGGGAGGAAGGGTTGCCCCTTTTGTGCAGAGGCAGAACCTTTGCAATCTTCCAGGCTTCAGGGACAGCACTGAGGGATAAAGAGAGGTTCAGAAGGTAAGAGTGGAGAGGCAATGACAGGAGCGGAGTTACAGAAAAATTTAAGGAGCTAAGTGAGGCAAAGGTGAGGAACTCTTCCTGAGGGGAGACAAGAAGGAACTGGAAGCCCTCAGGTGAGTGGGACTGGGGAGAGGCACAAGGGGATGGAAGAGAGGGGAGTGCTCAGGTGGTAAAGAATTTGTTAAAATGAACAGCAAGTTCAGCAGAGGGGGGAGTCGGAGACCAGTAAGCCATCCATCAGGTGGACTGGGGGAGTGGGCTGAGCAGGGGGCTCAGTGAGGGAATGAATAACCTTCCTGAATTTTGCTGGGGAACTAAGGTTAGACTGGAGGTTTGATTTGAAGTAGAGGGCCTAACCAGAATGGACAGCCTTCATGCAGAAGTTCCTGAGTGACCTGTAGGATAAGAGATCAGGCAAGGATTGTCAGAATCTGAAGAGTACCCAGTTAGATAATTATTTGCAATAACACCCTAACTAATGCAGAGTTATTAAGAGATAACTAAATATTTAACTAAGACTTTTAAAATAAAATAATAAACTGTAAACTAACCAGAAGGGAGGTGATGACTTTGGGGCGACTGCTCTCTTCGGTTGAGAAATACATTTGACATTAAAAAGCAGAGTGAAGCATGATCACACGGCAGAGTTTGAACTTAATTTTAAAGTTCCAAATCTTCAGCGCTGATCATTCCGATGCAATGACTGCATATTGTGAATATTAGTGGATTCCTGGGGTAAGAATCACTTATTTCACTTTGAGTCTCCAAAAAGCTCTGTTTTCCTTGTGTTAACAAAATGCTTTTCTTTTGTAATGAAGTTTTTTTTTTATGTAACTCAAGCACTTACTGGGTGATTAACTGTGACATCATCAATGACACACAGTATTTAAGTGATACAGTTTGCTTCCAAGTCCAGTCCCCTGATAAAGCTTGGTAGAGCAAAGCACTGGGACAGTTTGTGCTGTGTCCCTTGTATTGTCTGGTGGCACTAATATTAAGTATGTAACTTTGAGTTTTGCATTTCTTGAACCTGTGAGCAGTGCAACAATTGTATGTAACCCCTAGATGGCGCTATCCCAGGGGCTACTACCCCTGCCTGATTTGCCACTAACAGGTTGAGGGGCCTGGATCCAATGGCGGGTGCCTCCACCCAGAGGTCAGGGTTTGCAATAGTTAAACTAACTTGGTCACAGCCCTCTGGGACACTGCAACCCCCTTCTTCCCACTAGTGCCCACACAATATATCAGAATTACCTTCACAGTATACACTTACCCCCAGGTCTGGTTCCGCACTGGGACCTCCTGTGAAATGAGATACAGTGCAACAATCACAGTACAGTACTTTAACATGACAAATACCTCAGGCAGTATAACTTTGCTGAAACAAGCAGCTCTGATTTATTTAGGGGATATAACAAGGACAGGGGAAATCAGGTTAATTAGCTTATCACTCTAATAATCTATTTATGGCTCTGTGCATGAGCCTATCCCTATGAGTTACTGTCCCTGGGTACCCAAGCCCTAGTGGCTAGTCCAAACCGTGGCAGCTGGTAGGGCCCTTTCACACAGAGAAAAGGAGAATTAAACAGTCAGCAGTACAGTAATTCCATTTGGATTTAATGTGGCAATTCAACAGGGAGCAACCCTGAATTAGTACTCACGACCTCCAAATAAGATAGGGTCCTTCAATGTCAGTAGGGCTCACTTGAGGTACACAAACCTTCACACATCCATATAAAAGAAAGTACTATACCAGGCAGGCTGCATCTGTATCCCGACTCGCAATTACTGCACAATACCCGGGAACACACAGCAGATTCAGTTCCTGACAGACCGAGTGCAATTTTCAGCAATTCTTCCAGTCTTCTACAGGGTGAGCCTGGTTTCTACTTCAGAGATCCTTTGATTCTTTTCACAGGACGGATTCAGTCCTAACAAGCTGTTACACAAGCTGCAGACCGGAACTCTGGGCCTTATACACGTTTGACTAAAACTGCACACTGAAAAAGCACAGGGCTCCTTCCTTCTTCACTGCCAAAGCTCAACTGAACTCCAACCGACAAAACCGGCACTTCCTTTGAGTTCCTCCCAGTTCTTGACTGGATTGGCTGTCACTCACAATAGACTGCTGCTGTTGGTCCAAAAGGCACTGAAGTCTAAACTACATCTCCCAGAGTCACTGCCCATACAATCCTCTTGTGGCTGGCTCAGATTATGAGTCCAAGTTCTGATTCGTCCAAGGCACCATTTTAGAGCTAGCTTACCCCACACTGATTGGTCCAGTTCAGCAGTTCAAAACTAGAATGGGAACTAGCAGACACAGTTCTGACTGCAAAGAAAGCAGGTTAGACAAACTGTAATTTCATTATTACTCTAAATAATTTCTAGTAAACGGTTACATCTTTCAGATAGGTTCCTTTGCACTCCTAGTGACTGCAAAAATTAAGTGAATTGGCAGCAGCTCAAGTGGTACTCAGAGAAGCACACAGTCCCCCCATACAAACTAATTATGTCTGCAAGCAGACAGCTCTTAAAGAGACAGTACCAGAGGCTCTAAAAACACTCACTGATAAATGGCTTAAATGCCAAACACCATTCAGGCTTGGAGCATTCAAGCAAGCTCCTGGAAGTCTTTTGGGAACCCCCATTTGCAGGGGGGTTACATGTATTCGACAAATAAATGTACCTCCTGGTATAAAGCAGAGCCTTCTTCTGTAAAGATTACTTACACAATGAGTGCAGCATTACCCTTTGTGGGAACAAGTGACCACCAAACAGTGTGGTTCACGATAAACTCTGCTACAGAGTCAAGCCATACAAAAGTGAGGGTTCTGGACTTCAGGAGGGCTGACTTTGGCAAGATGGGAGAGTGCCTTAGAAAAACACTAGCCAACAATCTAGAAGGAGGGGTGGAGCAACAATGGACAAATATCAAAACTGCCATCACAGAGACAACAAGCCTTTGTGCGAAGCAAACAAACAAATCAAAACAAAAGAAAAAGCCACTATGGTTCTCAAAAGAGATGGCGGTGAAGGTTAGAGAGAAAAAGATAGCATTTAGGAAGTATAAGGAAACACAGAAGAAGCAGGACAGAGAATTGTACCGGTTAAGGCAGAAGGAAGCAGGGAGGATAGTCAGAATAACAAAGGCACAAACTGAGGAAAAGATAGCTAACTTGGTTAAGAAGGGGGACAAAACCTTTTATAGGTATGTCAGGGAGCATAGAAAGACAAAAGGAGGGATAGTGAGGCTGAATAGAATGGATGGTGGGTGGGCAGAGAGTGACAGTGATAAAGCAGGGATACTGAATGAATACTTCTGTTCAGTATTCACAAAAGAGGAAGTGGGGGAGGTGCCTAATCCAATTAACAGAAGCACTCTGGAGAGGGGGTTGATCCCAGTCCTTTCACAGAAGAAAGGGTTCTGAAAGAACTCCTAAAACTGAAGGTGGACAAAGCAATGGGGCCAGATGGAATTCACCCCAGAATTCTAAAAGAATTAAGCAGAGAACTAGTGACACCACTGACTACACTTTTTAACAAATCATGGGAGGATGTTGTGGTACCTAAGGACTGGAAGAAGGGAGGTGATTCCCCTTCACAAAAGTGGGACCAAGACGGAGGCAGGAAACTACAGACCTGTCAGTTTGACCTCTGTGGTAGGGAAAGTGATGGAATCACTTTGAAGGAAAGAATTGTTGAGTACCTAGAGGCCAGTGGGGCACAGGACCCAAAGCAGCTTAGGTTCACAGCGGAAGGTCATGTTAGACAATTTAATTGATTTCTTTGACTGGGTGACCAAGTAGTAGACCAGGGAGGGGCTGTGGACATGGCCTACCTAGACTTTAGCAAGGCATTTGACACAGTCCCACACAAAAGAGTAGTAGTCAAATTAACCAGCCTGGGAGTGGGTCCCAAGGTGGTAGCCTGGCTGAAACATTGGCTGAACAACAGGACACAGAAGGTAATTGTAAATGGAGTCCACTCTGAAGAAAGAGGGGTTACTAGTGGGGTACCGCAGGGTTCAGTACTGGGTCCAGTCCTTTTTAATGTCTTTATAAGTGACATTGCAGAGGGACTGGAAGGAAAAGTATGCTTCTTTGCAGATAACACAAAGATCTGCAACAGGGTTGATACACAAGGAGGTGTGGAAAGGATGAGAAGGGACTTGGCAAGGTTGGAGGAATGGTCAGAAGTATGGCAGCTTGGATTCAATGCAGAAGTGCAGTAATGCACCGGGAAACAAAACCCAGGGAAGATTACACAATGGGGGAGGTAGTAACAGCAACAAAATGGAAAGAGACCTAGGGTATCATATCAGATGACCTTAAGGTTGGCAAGCAATGGAGAAGGAGGGAGGGCTGGGGATACTGGGATGTATAGGAGAGGTATCATCGGCAGAAAACAGGAAGTTGTTATCCCCCTGTACAGACAGTTGGTGAGACCCCATCTGGAGTACTGTGTCCAGTTTTGGAGACCCCATCTCCTCACGGACATAGACAGGATGGAGGCAGTTCAGAGGAGGGCAACTAAAATGGTGCAGGGTCTGCAAGAGAAGCCATACAAGGAGAGACTAAAGGAGCTTAATATGTATACCCTTGAGGAAAGGAGGGAAAGGGGGGACATAATAGAAACATTTAAGTACCTCAGTGGAATCAACAAAGTCCAAGAGGGTAGCATCTTTCAGAAGAAGAGATGTGCAAGAACAAGGGGACACAATTTGAAGATAGAGGGGGGACGGCTCAGGGGCAATGTGAGGAAGTATTTCTTCACAGAGAGGGTGGTGGACGCATGGAACAGCCTTCCTGAGGAGGTTGTGAGGTATAAAACTGTGGGAGAATTCAAGAATGCATGGGACAGACATAAGGCAATTTTTGTGGGGGGTAGGAACAAATAGGCTGTTGGTTAAATAGGATCTGCAGCTTATCCTTTAGGTAGGGAAATGGGCAGACTAGGTGGGCCAAGCAGTCCTTATCTACCGTCAAAGTCTATGTTTCTATGTTTCTATGTAGAACATAGGTGGACAGTGATCAGGAAAGGGATCACAGCAGCCATTGACATGTGCCTAAAACAGGGAAAGAATTCCAAGGCCAGGAAACCTAGTTGGTTCAGTAGGGGATGGGAGTCAGGCAGCCAGGGATAGAGGGCCACATATAGGAAGTACAGGAAGATTTGGAAGAAACAGAATGAGAGGTTCTACCTAGAAAAAGCTAGGGCGGGCTGTAGGATAGTTAGGCATGCCAAGGCTAGGAAAGAGCTGCAAATTGCAGAGGGGATTAAGGGAAGAGGAGCCTTCTTTAGGTATATAAGTGAGAAGAGAGAGACGTAAAGCAGTTTAGTTAAGCAAAAAAGGTGGGGGGTGGAAGGCAGTAAAGAGAAAGCAGAGGTGTTGAACAGTTCTTTGCAAATGGGAGGTGATATCGCAGGAATGGAGAACAGACCATGTGGTACTGCTTCACAAGAGTAGGCCCAGGAACGACCCATGGAACTACCGGCCAGTCAGTCTGATCTCCATTTTGAGTAAGCTCATGGAGACCATTCTGAAGGAAAGAATAGTAGAGTTTCTTGAAGCCAACAGGCTACAGGATGACAGACAGCATGGGTTCATGCCAGGGGGGTCCTGTCAAACCAACATAATTAACTTCTTCAACTGGCTAACGAGAGTGGTGGTGGACAAGGATCAGGCACTAGACATTCTATATTTGGATTTCAGCAAGGCCTATGACTCAGTGTCACCCAAGAGGTGGATCAGGAAGTTGGGGGACCTGGGAGTAGGGAGCAAATGAACCAGGTGGGTAGTAAATTGGCTAGCAGTAGAATCAAGAGGGTAGTGGTGGTGGAACTCTCAGGTACAAAGGAGGTTTCAAGTGGTATCCCTCAGGGGTCAGGGCTCGGACCAGTGTTGTTTAATGTGTTCATAAACAACACTGGGGACGGAGGTAAGATTTTCCTCTTTGCAGATGACACCATGGTCTGTGGGAGGGTGGACCTGGATGCAGGGGTACAGAACCTAAAGGAGGGCCTGGTTAAGCTGTAGAGGTGGTCAGGTCTCTAGCAGCTGGGGTTCAATGTGGAACAAGTGCAAGGTCATGGACATAGGAAGGAAGAATCCAAGGGAAGAGTATACTCGGGGGGGCGGGAGGTTGGTGGTTAGGGTCTGTGAAACAGAGGAGGCGAAGGACTTGGTGATAAATATCGCCAGTAAACTTAAACAGGTTACACAGTGTAGGGAGGCAGCATCCAAAGCAAACAGAATGTTAGGCTGCATTGCTAGAGGGTTCATGAGCAGAAGGGAGGAGGTTAAAATGCTGCTGTACAGATCCTTAATCTGATCACACCCTGAGTACAGCATGCAATACTGGAGTCTTTACCTAAAAAAATATATCAACCAGCTCAACACAGTCCAGAGGAGAGCAACAAAAATGGCTCAGGGACAGCAGGACATATGAGGACAGGCTGAGAGCACTCAAAATGTAATACTAGAGGAAGGGAGGGAGGGAAGGGACATGACTGAAACCTTCATGTACCTGAAAGGTATAAACAAGGTGGATAGCAGGGACCTTTTCTGTCTCATGTGATAAGATGACCACTAAGGGGCACTGTTTTAAGCTGGCAGGGGGAAGATTCAAGATGGTGGCCAGGAGACACTTCTCTACAGAGAGGATACTGTTGGGACAGAAATAACTCTCATCTGAGGTCGTTACACAAAAGACAGTTGGGAGGGGTTCAAGAGGGGGTGGAACAGGGTAAGGGGAAGGTCAGGGTTTGGGGGAGAGGGGCAGGGCCAACTGTAATCTCTGAATAGGGCCACCGCTGTTGAGTAGATGTGCTAGACCATCAAGCCTTCTTCTGCTGGCTAATATGTATGTTAGTACTGTATGTTTGTATGTCATTGCTGGCTCAAATTATCACATTAATTTTAATATGCAGGTTTTCATCTCCATAACTGCACAAGTGGCAGAGCCATGAGGTTAAACTCTGCAGATAAAAATAAATGTGATATTTTTTGCTAGCTCATGGGCATTTGTCATTTATACAGTTTTATAAAATGGATGCTGAAAATTCTGTATTCTGATTTGTCAAAACAGGTCACATGACCATGGATTAATTCCCTGTAAACCCACAGTTGCCTTGCCACACTACAAAATTCTAATTAACAGCAATGTAAAGTGACCTTTTTAGATCACTCCGCCAGAGAAACATGTAAAAACTACAACAATGGCATCATTAGGACAAATCCACTTTGTGGAAAACAACAACTACAGCATCCTCAGAAGGACAAACTCATTAGGTAGAAGAACTATTTTATTACAAATACATGTAAACAGTGCTTTTTTTTACAATATTTGTTTAAGTAAACCTCTAAAATAAAGTTGCTAATTTTATAAGTGGATTAACCCACTCCAAAGCATGGGTTTATTGAGCATTAATCCACACCTGAGCGGTTAAAGTCACTTGGCCTGCGGCCTCATGCCCCCCATCCTGGCATGGATAAATGCTCAGTAAACCCTTGCTCTGGAGTGAGTTAATTCATTCATAGTGCCTGTCTAGAGAGGTAGGTCCTAATGCTGAAATCCTAGTATTTAAAAAAAAATTCACTTTCAAAAGTGTCATTCTAGACTATTTTTCTTCTCACACTGATTTACTCCGTTATTGCTGTGCAGCATTCAAATGAACATATTCTAATAAATATGCTCAAATAAATGACATATTCCAAGCTTTCTAAATAAGTTCCAGTAAGGACTTATGTCATTTATTATTTCTGGCATGTGTTTTGGAATCTGATGATGCTCCTTAGGTGGAAATATTCATTATGACACTCCTGGAGTGGAAATAATTTATTTATGTTCAGTCCAGGAGCATAATTAATCCAAATAAATGCTTTTGTCTGGCAATTTCTATTTTCATAGTCATTATAGGAAAACTGATTTACTTTCATTTAGAATGCAATCAGTGGCTAAAATAAATAATTGATCTGTAACGTTTGACTCCAACCTACATTTTATAAATTCCAATTTTGTTAATTATTACAAAAGACAGGGATGCTCTGCACAGTTGAGGGGAGCAGCAGACAGCCTTCACACCCAGAAGGGTGGTTGAGCAGCAGCAATTTAAAGGGGAACAGTCAGAATTAAGAGCCCTGCACCCAACTGTAGGTCGGGTCTTAATTTGCACTTTGTGTGCAAAAACAAACTCACATTTTTTACTCATTGTTTACTGAAGTATAATGGACCAGACTGATTCTGTCAATTTCCAAGTTGAAATCTACAGTAATCAGAAATCCCAGAATCCCCTGCAGCTGATGTCAGACATGGACTGCAGCAGTGGTATTTTTAAATAACCTGCAGCGCATGTTAGAATGTTAGAACTTTTATAAGCTCAGATCAGATATTTGCCAGTCCACTGTAAATGCACTTTGACCCAGAAGAACATCAGGACCAGAAAAAATAAACAAAAGATTGGAGCTTATAAAAGCTCTGACATGCCCTGCAGGCCACAGAATCTCCCACTGCTGCAGCCAAGCTCTCTCATCAGCTGCAGGGGATTCTGGGATTTCTGGTTACTGCAGAGGTTAGCTGGGGAGTCAGCAGAATCATTCTGAGACAATCTTCTATGCTGAAATAAACAATTAGTAAAAAAAAATGCTTTTGTAAATTGGGACCAGCCTCACACTTGGGTGTAGAATTCTTAGTACTGACTGTTCCCCATCAAATATCCATGAAATTAGTATACTTTTTTAAACAAGTGGCTATAAAAGCAAGGGTTTGAAATGTGCCTTTTTTTTTTACTTTCTTTATGTACCCCAGACACCAGGGCCCCTTCAGGTGAGACCCCGCTCAACAGGCAGTGCCGCCCTACCTGAATCCCCACCTGGCAAGGAATCAGGGACAGAGTCTTCCCCTCCGAGGCCCTGGAAAGAGGATACAGGGGAGGACCCAGGGGAGTCAACCAGGAAGGTGCAGCAGTGAGCTTGTATGCCTGCCCCTGGGGACCGCCATTTATCTCCTAATGCCAGAGGTATTTTTTCTGGAGTTTTTTGGGTTGCTCCCAAGGCGGCGGACATGCAATGACATCAGCACAGCACCTCCTGCAGATGTCTGCCACTGCCTCCCCCAACTTACGTCTCCACCCAGTGCAGTGCCCCCGATATCCACCTGTGAAATGTACCTTTTAACACTGAAACTTTTGTTGCTTTGAACAGAGATTAATGTCTTTTATAAAACTGCAATCATGATGTCTTGCATCTTTGCATTATGCCCACTGACTGATCCAGAGGTTATGTTGACTGAGACTGGTACTCTGATGAGACAATGGTATGGCACTACCAATCATTCCTATGTATGAAGAAATGTCTTTTTTATAATTGCTATTTTATTGAATTTAAAAGATTGTACAGTTACATAGCCTGTTTAGCATACGATTAATATTATACATAGAGAGAGAAATCATGCAGTAGATAAATAAACAACTATACTGAGTTTTCCAACCATGGTAGTTTCTTAACTCACTCATTACACACATTGAAATGACTACATTTTCAAATACCATTATTAGGATAGCCTATATTCTTAGTCTTATGCTTCACATGATCAGATTGTATAACCTTCTGGGGGTAGTTTGCTAAATTGTGATCTTAGGAAAGGGCTCCAAATGATATAGAACTTATCCGATCTACCATGGCTGGTATTAGTTGCTCTTTAATACCTCTTGTTGGTAAGTCATGTAGCCATTCATGGGGGGGGGGGGGGTAGTTTGCTTCCAATTTTGTAAAACAACATTCTTCCCTGTAATAAGAGCAGCATGTAGTTTCTGAGTCAAATTTAAAGTTGGTATATCCAAGAAGATTCCCAATATAATCAATTATCACAGCAATTTATATTTCAATTCAGGACTGTCTCACTCACTAACTGTATAGCCTCCCAGCATTTAGTTATATTAGACGATGTCCATAACATGTGTGTTACTGTACCTTTTTCAGCATACATCTCAAACATTTGTTGTCAGAGGGAATGCCATGATCAACCAATTTAAATGGAGAATAATGTCAAAAGTGTGAGATCTTGAACCAAACCAATCTGCCCTTTCTTCTCGACATGCCTTGAGTGTATTACTCCAGCTTTCATCCCATTCTTCACCCAAAAGTTCCATCTGTATTTCAGTCTCCCATTTTTCTTTTCTCTTTTTTTTGTGTGGGATTCGGATATGACTGTATCATTAGATTATATACTGCATCATGACCTTTAGGGGTACTGAGAGTTTTCTCTGGGCAAAGGCTGCAAAACATCATTTTTACACACAACTCTTACATTTTTTTTATATTTTCTGTATCTATACCCCCTTTGTCTTTTTTCTAACAATAGACACTTGGGGGTTCAAGGCCTAAATCTAGCTGCAATTTTCTATTGTACAACATTGGATATAAGTCAGATTCCCTTATGTCCAATGTTTTTAATTATTTTATGCATAGATTTCAGAAATATATAAGTAAGATTTTGTAGTCAGGATATCTCAAGTTTCAGACACACAAACACTAAACATGAATGATCATATCTCTATTCAATTATGCATATCTAACACGTTGATCCTAACAACCTATCCTAACCTAACCAACCTAATCTAACCAGTAAATACTACAGTATGTCTGATAAGACTGAGTGCAGTTTTTATGTTGGATCGCCTGTGTGCGTCAGCCAACATATTGCATTAGTAGCAGATTTGGATGTGCGGTCACTGTCGGCGAATGTAGGGCATGCATCAAAAGGTGCATCCCTCATTCCCCAATAAGACAGCTGCAGGCGCTGACACCAGGCATACGTCAGGTGGCCATGAGAGCTAACAAAAGGTGTGCTGCAATCATACAGCAGCACAATAACACACCCTCCTGACGTGCCTGTCCAGCACCTACAGACTGCCCCGAGCCACTTCACTTGCCAATGGGGGAACCCAGTCCCCCTCAGCAGCATGTGCCCCCCGGACAGTCTTTCTTTGCTGATGGGGGTCCCAACTCATCAGCATGAGTCCTCTTCCTCTTATATTGCCGATGGGGAGCCACCCCGGCCGGCATAATGCCCCCACTTTGTTGTGGTGCTGAGGTGCCTAATCCCCTTGGCTCTCATTCCCTCCCTTCAGTATGTGTCAATGGGGTGCCCAGCCCCTTTGGCTACAGCACCACCCCCTGCAAAACAGTCAGGTGGTATGCTGGGAGCCCACCCCAGCATGCCAGATGCCCCTGAAATACAAAAAACCATCCTGCAATGTTTTTTTTTTTTTTTAAACCTGTGAAAGAAGAAAACGGTCCCTAGTGGTCTCCCTGCCCCCTCCCCCAACCCGCACCCTCCCTCTGCAAACTCTGCCTCCCCACACCCTCCTCTCACCCCATACTTACATCTGGAGTCTGGCACAATGATCTTCGGTGGACTGGGAACATGTCTGCACTGTTCAAAGCTGAATGCGAACTGAAGAAATGCCGGTAAGCTGTATAATGGCATAAATAGGGTTTTTTCAATTTTGGTGCATATCTCAGCCATTTTGGGGAATTTTGGTACCAACATTTTCAACACAGAATTATTGGGACCCCTCCTCAGGAATTCAGTCACTGTCATGGTGTTATTTGGTGGCAAAACGTGATTTCACAGTCACTTTGAGGAATCACCTTTTGGGACTGATTAATGAAATGACAGTGCTACTGTTCATGAGGGGGGCTCTCAAAATGCCTATGTTGCAAATTTGGTTGGAAAAATCCCCAAAATAGCTGTTTTATGAGCGCAAGCAGCAGTTTCCAAGCACGCTCATAACTTCATAAATTTGTAATATTTTCACTCCAGATTTTCAAAATTGCCATTTTTCTCACACCTCCTTATGAACAGTACAGCTGTCATTTTACATATCCTGGCAGAAATGTGTTTTCCCACGTCTGGTGCACAATAGCACGGTCGCTGTGCGAAATCAGTTTTCGGGACAGTTTGAAGAAATGACAGTGACTGTTCTGTGAGTAGAGGTCCCAAATGCCTGTGTTGAAAATCTGGTGATGAACATCCATAAATGACAGTGTTACAAGCGCAGTATCATGCAGTCCCACGACCCTGTAACTTTGCAAATTTGCAATATCTTCTATGCCAGATTTTCAACACTAGTATTTTTTTCATTACCTCCTTATGAACAGTACAGCTGTCATTTTCACATCCTGCCTAAAATGTGTTTTCGCACCTGTGGCACACAATGGCATGGCCACTGTGGGAAACCAACTTTTGGGACAAATTAACAAAATCACAGTGCCACTGTTCATGACGGGAGGTCCCAAAATGCCTATGTTGAAAATGTGGTTAAAAAAATCCAGAAAATAATTGAGTTATGGACATGTGTTGCGCAGTTTCTATGCATGCTCATGACTTCACCAATTTTTCATATTTTCACTCCAGATTTTCAACGTTGCAATTTTTTTACACCTCCTCACGAACAATACAGTTGTCATTTTTCACATCCTGCCCAAAATGTGCTCTCATCTCTGTGTTACCAAATGGCATAGCTGCTGTGCAAAACTACCTTTCAGGTAACAAACTGATAGTGCCGCTCTTCATGAGGTGGGGTCACAAAAAGCCTATGTTGAACATCTAGAGTGAAAATACCAACAAACACCTATGGTGTTAGGGTTTCCAACTGTAACTTCCCACTGTGTAGAGACTGACAGGTGTCAGGGGTGTGAATTGGGATTATTGGCTGTAAAACTCACGTTATTCCACCCTTATCACATTTCCTACCTTGCTAGTTATTAGTGACAGGCATTGAGGTCTGCCTTGGAGTGTTCACCCTAAAATTCACCCATTCTCTATCCTGCACCCACCTCAGCGTGTTCCTTATGGAATGGCGTAGAGTATAGTGCCCAAAGACCCCGAAGCACACTACGACACTTGTCAGTGTTTACAGGATAGGGTGAGGTAGAATGGCATGAGCATTATAGCTGATGACCCAAAGGCACACCCCAATGCCTGTCACTCTCTGCAGGGTGGGGTAGGCATTGGCTTCAGTTCAGTTCTTCACTGCCATTCCTATTATGCATCTCTAACTCCTGCACTACCAATGCCAATGCCAGCAAGACAACATTCGGCATTGACAAATGTTTGTTACTTATAACTCCACATATAGAAAGTTAGTCACATTAGTGTCCTGATACAACTTTTCTTTTTTAAATGTACCATGATGACCATGACAGGGGACCATGCGGTGTTGCGTATACCCAATTTATCTTCCATAGAGTAACTTATTCTTTCATTCAAAGCTGTGTTGTTCATGTATCTCTAGCAATCTTCCATCACACTATTACGAGCAGTCTTCCAAGTGAACAGTATAAGTTTCTTCGTACTTATAGCTGCCACGTGAGACCAAGTCTTTTGATGGCAAGTTAAAAATTATAATTTGGTAGTATCTTGAAATATCCACAATAAAGGATCCAACGGAAGCATTATCTGCTGGATATTTGAACACACTTTTGTTAAGGAAGGCAAGGTTATTCTTATAGACGGGCAAGGCCATAACATGTGCCGTGTGTTGGCATGTAAACATTTGCATCTCCAGCAAGTTTCATCAGGTCATAGACCCATTTCTTCTAATTTACCTGGGCTCCTATGTTAATAATGTAATACTTTATTTTTTTTTATTTTATTCATTGAGTTTTGCAAGGTTATACTTACAAAATGCAATCCACAGGTAGATAGCCTATTGACAATTAACAGGCAACATGATTTACTTGCAAAGGATACAAGTTAGGACACTATCCCTGATGATACAGCATTGGGGGGAGGGTGTACTGTAGCAACATTGTAGAGTATAATGGTTCAGATGCATACAGCTCAGGAAATTTACAGGTATTAGGTATACAGGATACAGGATGAGAGACACATAATTTACCCTAATGATCTAAATAATCCATAATAATATGACACTTATACTTAATTTCAGATATTATCTCCCAAACCCCAGAGAGAATTAATAATACATATTAAGTTATAGTAAAAACGTATCACAGGAAGGTATACCATTAGAACGGTGACTGAATTTTGTCGCCCCAATTTCGGCCCCACAACAAGGGTGATGATGACAGGGGCGATTTTGATTTTAGATCACCCCTAAGTCATGTTGCCCTTGCACCCATTATTGGCTTTCTGCCCTCCAGGGCATGCTCACCGGAGGAGATTATATTTAGTTGTGGGAGGGGTGCGGGGGGAAAAGTTGCCAACTGTTTCCTGGGAGGGTGTTTTGGTGCTGTAACTCCTGGGAGACATAATGCCTGGTGCTGTGATGCTGTGCAGTATGTTGCCTATGCTATAATTGTCGTCGGCAACATGTTTTACTCATTGACATGGGTAAACTCCACAGGAAGAGGCACTTTGAAATATATCCCGGTCTACAATATATACAAACAGCAATTAATGTGAAATAGCCATAAACATGGAAAATTAACATTAAACATTAAACAGAGAGTGTGTGCTGCATTAAAACAAGGGAGTCCTGCACTACGAGCCAACCTGGTGATGTTGAGCAATTCAAATCAGTCCAAAGTTCAACATAGTGCATGTTGCAAAAGATGGTTCCCAATTTAACTGCACAGAGTTTGTAAAAGAAAAGGCTATGACAAGGAAAGGTGGGAAAAGCCACCATGTTCTACATATGTAATTGCAGTCTGGAAAAGGACCCTAAGACAGGATATAATTTATATTTGTCTGCATTCAAACTATAATAAAAAAGGATTTGCACATGCTTTGTAAGAAAACGACTTGGCTATGCAGATATTTGACCAGCGTATTTATAGGTCTTTGCATGACATTAGTCCGCATCTGAGCCTTCATCTTCCTCAATACCCAGTTCCAGTTCTTGTTCTATTTTACCCAACAGGTTTTCATTGTCTTTGGGCTCATTATAAAGATAAGACTGCCTGTTCCATGTGATCCGTAATTTGGCCGGTAAAAGAAGCTGATGCTGTATTTTATGTTGGTGCAGATGGCTCCGTACTCCATTGAACTTTTCCTGCAATAATGGGTGCTATAAGAGAGATAGGGGAACAAAAAAAGGTCCGAAACTTCATACCTTAGGTGCCAATGCCTTTTTGCTGCTGAAATAATCTGATGTCTATCCCCAGCTCTCATGCAGATGATGAGAAATGTTTTTGGGGCTGACGCTTCTGCGGTCACCCACCACGTGAAATTCTGTATACTTTTTCCAACGAGAATGGTTGGTCTGCGTCCGAAAATCCAAGAAACCTGGGGAGAAAGGAATGGACGAATTCTAGGCTGTCTTCCCCTTCCACCGATTCTGGTAAGCCGAGCACCCTTATATTTCTTTCATGGGTTTGATTTTCAACTGTCTCTAAGAGTAAACAGAGAAGAGCATTCTCTTTGAAAAGCTTGGAGGAGGCATCTGAGATTTTAATGCCAGTGGTGTCTGCTTTAGTGATAGCCTGCTCAAACATGTCCAGCGTAGTTTCCCAAGACCTTCACCCATGGATTCAGGGCACGATCCAGGTCTTGAACCATTCTGACCAACTGCCCTAAAGTGTTGTTCACTGTGGCCAGTGTCACCTCTCCCACTGCCAGTTCACAGGAGTTCCCACTTTAGCTGTCTGCGCAGGCCTTCCATCAGTTTGTTGTCCCTTTAGCTGAAAGAAGTCTGCAGGAGCAGCTGCAGCTCCTTTGGATTTGCTCATCCTCCATTCAGTACTCGTCACCAATATTGTAGGATAAGGCTGAGATGGAAAAAAGTGCTAAATCTAATTTTGATATATTTTAAACAAAATTCTCGTGGGAGCTTGAAGCAAATGCTGCTTCCTGCTTGGCTGCTCAACAGCACCCCCTCAATAATGTAATACTTGAAACTGCAATAATCTGCATTGGGTATCCCTATATGCCTTCTGTGCATTTGGCCACAAAACTGACCAATTGTACAGTACGGCTGGGCTACCCAGTGGGTAGCTACATCAGGTAGAGAGGATATCTGCCTTTTTTAGCCAGGTAGGGTAGTTCAGGTGAAAAATTGCCCTACCTAGCATAAGAAAGTAAAACACGGGTTGGGTACCTTCCATCAGGTATTCAGGTCAGGTAAGGTTTTCATTTTATCTTATTTAATTTTTTTTATTTACAGGGCAGGCAGTGCCGTATGCCATCATGTGACAGCTGTGTCTGGCAGACATGTGATCCTTGGCAGGCTGGCTGGTGCTCATGGTGCATTGCTTATGCTGTGCTCTCCACCAATCAGGATGAATGTCTGCACTGGATAGAAATAGAGCCACAAGCACATTGCACAGACAGTCAAAGCAGAGGGCTCATTGCACATAGATGAGACACAGTACCAGTTAACTCCTAGCTCACTACTGTCTGTCTTGAGACAGAATCTACTCATTCACAGCTTAGGCCCCAAGAATTGCCTGCTGGCCCACCACACACCAGTGGACCGAATACTAGACTTTGAAAGAGAGAGAGGAATGGATCTGATTCAGGGAACAAGAGAAATAATTAAAAAAAGGGAATATTTTTGCACTGCAGCATAACTGAAGTAGTCAGAAATTCAGAATAAAGCCAGAACAAATTAAAAAGAAAGTGAGACACAATGGAAGGAGTGGAGGGACTGGGAGCCTGCCAGACGTGCGTTGCGTGGCCACAGCCTGGCAAGCTTGGGGAAGGAAGCATGGGAGACTTGAAGGAGCTGTGTCTTCTTTGAAAATAAAAAAAAGAATACTTTTTTTTTCTGCATGTCCTGTGCTACTTGCCTTGAGAAAGAAAGGGAAAGTGAGAGAGGGAGGGAAATAAGAAAGCATACTCATTTGACCAGGGTTAATGTGAGAAGGGTTGGAGTAAGAGTTGACAAGCTATTTTTCCTGATTTGCTTTGACAAAAAAGACCCAAAATAAATCAGCATTGCCATTAAGGACAGTTGATTGCAGCTTGGCCACGGGCAAGTAACAAGTTACAGTAACGCCACCAGCCACTCATAAGCTGCTGATGCAAAATGCCAACAATAACAATTGTCCTTGTTGGATTACTGTATTCCTGCACCAGTTCTTTAGGGACCATTTGCAGGATCAATCAAGAGTGAGAAAACTAAGAGGATAAAAATTATTTCAGGATTCACTAGGCACACTGCTCAGTAAACTTAAAGAAGAACACTCAGCTCCCCATGAGAAATACTGAGGGACCAGTTTAGCAATCTGCAAAGTTAATTTATTTTTTAGTGACACTTAGTTGCAGTGTTATTTATTATCTAGTTGATCCTGTAAACCCCCACCTGCCTTGGCTTCATATTGTAGTCCCCAGAGTCCCCCACAGCCAGTCATCTGATGACACGACTGATGGATTGTGCCACAGGGAACATCCATGTTCTGGCCCCACTAGTTACTGAATAAATACTGCTGTTACGGAATGCATTATTTCACTTATTCTATCAGTGCAGATCATGCTGAGGCAGTGAGATCTGTACTGGTAGAAGCACAATCATGTGTTCCATGACAGTAGTATCCAGTCAGTAGAGGTGCCGGCTCATGGATGTCCCCTGCGGTGTAGTCCATCAGTCACGTAATCAGATGGCTAACTGTAGGGGACTCTGGGAACTAGATTATGGAGCTATGGTAGGTTGGGGGGGGGGGGGTGCCAGATCAACCAGATAATAAATAACACTGCAACTAAGTAAGTCACAAAAAATGTATTTAACTTTGAGGTTTGCTAAATTGGGACCACAAAGTTCCTAATTGGGAGCTGAGTGTTCTCCTTTAAGCACACGGTCTAAGTGTGTCTGTGTGTGTGTGTCTGCATTTGCTGTACCAATTTCATTGCTTGGCAGTGAGACTGGGCAGGCAGACAGCAGCAGGAATTAAAAAAAAATCCACTTGGTGATGCAATTACACCACTGTCCTGAATTCTTATGAACAGCATGTAGTGTATTGGTTTGTAGTACTACTATATACTATATGTAGGCAGCAACTAGCAACAGTGGTCAAGTTTTGTGATTCGTCAATAGAATCAACCCCCCAGCCTTGTTAAAGTGATACTTTTCAAAAACAAGCATTTGCCAATGCTGAATGTTCGCCACTAGTATTGCTGTTGTTCTGGGTCTTGCTTGGACACATTTTTACCATATATAGAGAGCAGATGAGAAGCAGCATCTCATTTTCAGTGGTGTCCTGCTTTTACACATTGTTAGACTATAATTACCCAGGATAGGCCAGCTGAGAAGCGATATCTACTTTTAAGTGGGTTCCCACATTTTGATCCCAAATGTCTAACAGTCTTTTTATGTCCTGCCGTTATGATCAAGACAGGTGGAATTTTTTTCTATTATTATTATTCTGTTTATCTGCCCCATGGGGCTAACAGGCAACTCCATCCCTCTCTTAGAGAGATCATCTTCCGAGCCCAGCCGCCCCCAATCCTGCTCTGCCCCAGTAGTTCCCCCATGGATTACCCCCATGGCAGGGCTGGAGGGAGGAGTGATGGCTCCCACCCCCAAGCACAATCCAGACACCAGGAAAGCAGGTGTTGGAGGTGCATTCAGACCATCATTGAGCCTGACAGCTCCATGTTTCCAATTTTCTACCCTCCTTTCACTGCATGGTGACGCACACTGCTGCCCACAATGCCCTCCTTTCGTGTCGCTCCCCCTGTCTCACACTACCCCTCAGGCCTCCACTTGGGGGCAGCCGTTTGGCATGGAGTAGCATTCCACCCACCTGGGAGAGAAGAGCAGTCCCTTGGATGCTCCATCCTCTCCCTCCCTCCCCCTTGCCTACACCCGGTGACCCACACTCACTCCCTATTGCAGGTCACTGGTGTGGAGTGAGGTGTGGCATCCAGTGCCTCAAATGTCAGTGCCACTGGGCCGTCTGACAGATGGAATTTTTAAAATCCCATCTAAAAGGCGATTTTGTAGTGTGACTGTGGAAACAAGTTTTGGCGGGGATGCCATGTTCAGGAGGTGGGGTAACACAAGGGATATGTTGAACATTAGTGGCCAAAACCTGCAAAAATAAAAGCTGTGTGTAAATGTTGGAACAAGTCAATGTTTTCTCTTAAGTTAGTTGTCTTTTCATATTTTTTAACCCAAATTTCCAACATAATCTTTTTTATGACCACTCCTTCGGAGCATGACAGCTGACATTTATAAAACAATGACTAAAATGTCTTTGTACCACAAGTGTGAAAATATATTTTGGGTAGGATTTGAGAAATGATAGCTATTACATGATTGAGATGGTGTGAAAAAATGAGTATGTTAAAAATCTGGGGTCAAAATACGGAAAATGACCACTGTTATGAGCCTGCATTGAAAAATGTCAACATACACTCGTAACTTTACTGATTTTTAATATTTTTACCCCAGATTTTACGCATAGCCTTGTTATAACCCTACCTCATGAACAAGAGTGAAGAAAATGTTCAAATTTTACCCAAAAGGTGATTTTGCACCACAACTGTGAAACACGTTTTGGCCAGGATTTGAAAAAATTACAGCTGCCACATTCATGAGGTGGTGCGAAAATCACATGTGGCAGCCTCACATGATACTTACCCTAACTCTCCCAGGTCACAACTGGAAATAAGCCTTGGCTCAGTGTGCCTTTACCAGTAAAGAAAGTTTAAATAAAAAAATAAATAAATAAAATAAGATGACCAAAAATTCAATCAGACTCCGACTGCTGGAAAGGAGCATGATGTCTACGTTACCCATTTGATTCTGCATGATGCAGTCACATACAGCTTTTTTCTGTTCAAGAAGGCTGTGAAATGTTGATTACCAGCAGGCTGGGACTTCCTGCTTTAGTTTATGCAGTGGTGAGCTGTTTGACCTCTGTAGCCACTTCAAGATTTTTTGTGCTTTCGCAGAGTGGGTGAAATGACAAAATAGTTTCCTTCCAAGACCTAATAGGTTATGACCATTTCTGTTTCCATTTAAGAAATGATGGATGAGAAGATTTAAACAATGCATCAAACATGACATGTGTTAGTACTAGGTAGCTGCCATCTCTAATGGCTTTGACTATGTTGGCACCATTATTTGACACTATAAACCCTGAAGATAAGGAATACAAAGTGACTGCAGTGTGGGTTTTCCTCAAACGTGTTGACACATAATACATATTCAGCCTGTTATATTAGGTCCTTCAGCTGTTTCCTTGTACCATTTTCAGTCCAATTTTTATATTTTGTTTTCCAGTTCAGTAGCTGCTGCTGCAGGTAAGGACTTGCATTTGCTGTGGTGTACATGTTAAGTCACTACCTGCAAAACAGGTGAATGGGGATCCAATCATAGCAGCTGATTTACCTTCACCAATTGTTGTGCTTAGCTACATTTACTTCTCATGTAATTTACTATTCCACTCCACACCACCATGAATCTCCACTTAAGTGAGTTTCCATCTTTCAAAAAAATGTGAAAAAAATGTTTAAGTCACTGCCAGGATTGGAATCACTGATCATTTGTCGGCTAAGTAAACACACATTCAGTGTGCCATTGAACTTCTGGTAAGTGAGTTACAGTTCTTAAGGTGCAGAGGTATTTCACAACCAGCATATCAGACAACTGGGGGTCTAATCCCAGCAAGCAATATACTTTCACAAAACTGCTGTTCTTAGCTAAATGTACTTCTCATATTATTATTATGCCAACTCTACACCACAATGAATTGCCACTCAAGTGAGTTTCCATTTTACAACAAAACAGTTGAAACAAATATTTAATATGCCACCTGGGGTCATGAATATTATGATGCATGTCATAAGGCTTGTGATGCAGTCCTGAAAGAACCACCAAGAAATTGGTCTTACACAGGTCTTTTTATTGTTTAGTAACTGTGTATTAGTTATTTGAATCATGAGTTTTAATGGTTGATACATTGATTGGCTAGGTGATATACCTGGCCCTTATAGAGTGTACATTAGTATTTGGTCATAAATGTAACCTTCAAACTAATTTCCATGTCCCTAAGCAGGACGCTGAAGTTTTCAACATACACTACTAATTTAAAGGCTGCTGGATTTGTTGCACACCCTAAGCGTGAAGCATCCTAGTTTATAGTATGTGATTATTGCTAAATGTTGTTTGCAGGGGAAAGTTTGAATGTAAAATTAATGCTACAGCTTGTATTGGAAGAAGGGTAAAGTGTGTATTTCCTCATTCATCTTATGTAATTTACTTGACCTTTTTAATAAAGAAGTTTAAAAAAAACAAATATTTAAGTCCATGACCAGATCTGAACTGTGTATATCTGTATTTGAACCAATGATTCTTTGCTTTCTGGATAAACACTCAAAGTCAGCATGTCACTGAGCTACAGGCAAGTGAGTTACAGTTCCTATGTGGTTATCCCACATCCTGCAAAATGGGAATATGGATCTAATCCCAGCAGGCAATTTATCTTCACAAATTGTTGTTCATAGCTAAATTTACTTCTTGTATAATTTAATATTGCAACTCCACACCACCATGAATTACTAGTCAAATGAATTTCCATCTTACAAAAAACTTTGAAAAAACTACTGAAGTCCTTCCTCAGATTTGAACCACTGATCTTTCACCTGTTAGGTAAACACATATTCAATGTGCCACTGCAGTGCAGGTACTGTAAGTGAGTTGCAGTTACTATGGTGTAGAGGTTATATCACTGTATTCCGCCTCATTGTAGTCTTCATCTCAACTGGTGTCACTGGGTTGGGGAACTGCTAAGTAATTAAACATGAATACTGGGCAGAAAATGGCTGCATTAATATGGGACCCAAAATAAGGATATAACAGAACTATTTCAAAGCACATATATAAAAATAATAAACTGGAGTGATTAAACATAGGGCAGGATATTCAAAGAGGTTGCACCCAGTGCAACCGAGTTGCACCAGCGCAACCCTAGTAATGCGCCCTGGTGCGACATTGAAAGGGGGGACTTGTGCAGTGCAAGTCCCAATTTGCTGGAGTGCAAAGTCAATGTATGCAGCGCAAATGCAGGGAGCGTACTCATGCATATGCAGCACATCCTGATATTCAGCCTGGGACGTGTGGTGCATATGCTGGCACAACCCCGAGTTGCGCCACATATGGGGCTCAAAGTTGAGTCAGAAAAAATACTCAAAACCAGGCCACCCACAGGTGGGCTGCTGTATTGCAGTGCACAACACAGCACCCACCAGCTGTGAGTGGCCACCCACCCAGCAGGTACACCATTCACAAGCACCCACACCCTCCCTGGTGGCCCAGTGCTCCCCCCCACCAGTATGCCCAATCACGGGCATTCACAGTTGAAAATCCACCCCACCCTTCCTGTAGGCCAAATCAAGGGCATCTGTAAATATCTACAATATCCTGGTGGCCTAGTGGTCCCCCCCCTCCTGTATGCCTGATTGTGGGCAATTGCATATATCTACAATATCCTGTTGGTATAGTGGTCCCCCTCCCACCCTTCCATTTGCCCGATCGCGGGCAGTAGTAGTGAATATCAATACCTGGTGGTCCAGTGGTACCTCCTCCCCTCCCACCCACAGTGGACCCTGGCCACCCAGCTCCCCCCATCATCGGTGGGTGGTTGCACCCTGCTGGCATACTGCAATGACAGCTTACAGTATGATCTCTAAGCCTATTGGTGCACAGTGTGGACCAATGGGCTTGCAGACCTTATTGTACTACACAGGCACAATTTGTGCCAGTGTAGTACAGTATGGCCTGCAGGCCCATTGAGTCACACTGTGCACCAATAGGCTTACAGATCATACTGTAAGCTGTCATCCAGTTACTAGCCAGGTGGTATGCCAGCGGGGTGCAGTGACCCACTGATGATGGGGTGGAGCTGGGTGGACAAGGTCCACTGTGGGTGGAGAGAGGTACCACTGGACCACAATGTATTGATATTCACTACTACTGCCCACCATTGGGCATATTGGAGGGAGGGAGGGGGGACCACTAGACCACCAGGATATTGTCGATATATACAATTGCCCGCAATCTAGCATACAGGAGGGAGGGAGGGGACCACTAGACCACCAGGATATTGTAGATATATACAATTGCCCATGATTGGGCATACAGGAGAGAGAGAGAGAGAGAGAGGGGACCACTAGACCACCAGGATATTGTACAAATGCCCATGATCGGGCATAAGGGGCCCCTAGACTACCTGGGACTCACAGCGTCTATGCAGGACGCTGGGTGCATTTCATCGGGCTGCCCTGCACAATGCATGCAAATGGGGCCATAGTGACATGCAAATGGCCCTGTTTGCACCATGCATACATTATGGCTCCATTTGCATGCCACTTGTGAATATCACGGGTGATGCACACAGTGCAATTTGCACTGGAGCATTCCCAGTCCTCCCTTTCCGGGGAATGCGCCAGCGCATTGTACATGCACCAGGTGCATTCTGTGCCATGTTCAATGGAGATGCACCTTGGCATATCTCCTTTGAATATCAGCCTTTCCTAGCCCCTGCGTATCTCTTGCGCTGTGCCCCCTCTTGTACCACAGCCTGGCGCAGTCTGAATATCTTGCCCACAATGTACACATGCTCCAATTTACAATTATATTACAAAATGTAAAGAATATTGCTTGTATTACCTTTAAGTGACTTTCCCAAGATCACAGACTGAGTGACTGAGTATTTGGCACTAGTGGGCCTCGAACCTCAGATCTCCTGGTTTTGAAGCTGCTGCAGCTCTAACCACTAGAACACACTGACTTGAAAACAGGATTAATGTCCAACATACTTCCTCTGCTCAGACTGCTTGTTATAATTCCACATTGTAATCCTTTGCTTATGACATTTTAATAATTTCCATGGCAACATATCATGACATCTCAAGCAAAGGATTATGATGCCATCAAGTTTAGTCCAGCAACCAAAGCAGGTGACATTTCTGGAGTGGTAATTCTGGATTCACGTTTATGTGCAGGTTAAGAAAAGAAACAGGGGAAATGAAATCCAGAGGGGCTCAGCAGAAGGCAGGAAGGATGGTTCCTAGCCTGGAGGAGTCACTGATGAGGGTCTGATACTTGACGTTCAGGTGGCAGCAATAGTCAAGTCAGCAATAAGCTATGGCAGGATTTTATTGTACACCCCAGAGGAGTGAGGCACAAGACTGAAGGCCCCCTGGGAAGAGCATTCAAATCCTGTAATCCACACCTTGGAGTGGCTTATTGTACATACAAAATGGCTGACGTTATTTTTGTAACGTTTAACATTGTTAATGATTTTATATATATATATATATATATATATATATATATATATATATATATATATATATACAACTGCATTAATGCATCTAGGGTTCTTCTACAGTGAAAAAGCGAGAATTTGATTTTAGAGTTCCCACCCTTGCACCACTTCTAGCCCACCCACACCAACAGGCATCAGGGTGTGCATTGGGATCATCGGCCAAAGGCATGGCTCAACAGATCAGAGTCCCCTGAGTAAAACCCATCCAAGTTTTACTTCAGAAGTGACCCCAGAGCCGAGATATTTGTGTTTTTCCGATTGGAAAATTAAAAACAAGATGGTGGACCTCGCGATCAAAGAATTTTAAAATTCTCAGGACAGAGATTCTTGAACGTGAAGCTGCAAATTCTTTGATTGCCAGGCAGGACGAGATGACCAGAACCCCATTCTTTGTTCGCAAAACATACATATAAATTTTCCCATTGACTCATAATGGGAACGTAAAAGTGGCATAACTTTTGAATGTCTTAATATTTTTTCACCAAATGAAAAGCAGCATGTTCAGCCACCAAGGCTCTTTCAAATGAGTCACCTTGCAGAGGACACACCACACAACGGCCGTGCAGGGCCACATCCAAAATCCCAAAAGCTGCCTTCAAAAATGGATAATTTTGCATTTTTCAGCATTTTTGTACGCAAAGACCATAAGTCTGACTGAAATGCAATTTAGCAGATCAAGAGATCTATCATACCCCACCGTGCATGCCAAATTTCTGGCAAATCCATTGAACGGGTCTAAAGTTATTAAAATGCAAAATTTTGAGTTTATCATAGAAGTGACTGCTGAAACCTAAATATAGTGGTGCGACAGTGCCATATATATATATATATATATATATATATATATATATACACTGTATATATATATATATAGTTGTTTAAATACTGTACATTGTAAAGCAGCAGTATTTGTTAGTCTCCATGTATTTTTTAGAAATAATGATTTTCTGGCAAAAACATCAATATACACATTTTTCTATTTGCTTTCTTTAATTTCTGGACTAAGATATGGGATTCTGAAGTTATTAACAATTGCAGTTACCTTGATGCCTTGGTATAGTATGTACTGTTTACTATTTATTTATTTATTTGAAAAATTTTCACCAGGAAAGGCATACTGAGCTACAATAGTTCATTTTCAGTTGTGTCCTGGGGGGAGGGGAAATGGGAAATACAATTAGCGTATACATAAACCAAGATATAAAAAAATAAAACATCATACAAAGATATATATCTGAAACAATTACATCTATGTATAGATTACTATGTGAAGAGGGCAAAACAATTAGTAATATAGTATTGCACATTCAAAACTTGAGCGTGTAGGCCAGTCCCTTAGCAGAGACAGAGTAGGTGAGGGAAGAGAGAGAATATAGCTAGGCTGACTGAAGAATGGCCTCCTCGGTACTCTCCCTAATTGATCATGGAATCATTTTCTATGGCTGTGTGGACCCTTCTGCCCTCCGTCCAATCAAGGTCTCCCTCAATAAAGCTTGCCGCCTCATCTCGGGATGTGACAGGCAGACCCATACTTGTGCGCTCTATAAACTTACCAGCTGGCTCAACTTTGAGGAAGACTTAGACACCACACCTGTCTTCTTGCCAGGAAGCTATCACAACACCCCTTCCCCCTTGGCCTGCGCAGCCTGGTGCAGCCCACACCTCACTCAAGGGCTACCAGAAGTTCACTGTCACCCACCCTAATAGTTCCCCACTGCAGGAACTCCATGTGCCAACACTCCTTCTAGTATAGGGCCCCGCTCTGGGTGAACAAACTTCCCCCAGTAATATCCACCGAAATGCAGCTGGGACCCTTCAAGTCCTCTCTTTGCTCAGCACTTCTCACACAATCCACCTGTGACTGTGACTAGCCATATCCCCAAACCCATGTCCCCCATTCCCTGCACCATCCCAGCAGCCCTCCCACTGGGTGGCTGCGCCCTTTAATTGTGTCAAATTCCTTGTATTTCTTTCTTTCTTTGTATCTAACTAAGACTCAGGGTCCTCTTCTATGACCCTCCGAAGCTGTAACCTACCAATTGTATAGTTTCTCACTACTGTATTGTATAATTTATCTGTTATCTTGTATTGCTATGTATCTGAATTTCTGATGTGGAGCCTTTGCAAAGGAGTCTCTGACTCAAAGGACTGTAATTCCGATTCTCTTAAATAAATAAATAAGAATGGAGCAAGGGGAGAGGGTAAAGGGGGCAGACCTTTGACCCTCTGGGATGCACACCCTGCAAGGTCCAGACCTGGCAGGGAGCAACCAGAATTGAAAGTATTGGTTTCCCAAGCCTGCAAAAAGAAAGTTGGGTAGAAGGGAATAAGGCAAACCCTTTGATCCTCTGGAGTGGAAACCCCACAAGGGTCCAACACTGTTCGATGCTCAATCAGTCAGTGTCATGGGATTCCAGCTTTCCTGGGGAAAGGTAGGAGTGGAGAACAGGAAGGAGTTGTTAGTCACAGTTTTGAAAGAAAAAGGGGTGGGGAGGGGTTATTGGGAATTGGGTAAGGTGCAGTTGCAGGATGGAGAAAATAAATTGCAAAGACAAGTTAGGGTAGAAGGGAGAGAGGTAAACCTTGACCCTCTGGACTGGAAACCCCACAAGGGTTCAAACACTGCTTAATGCACACCTAGTCAGTGTTATGGGATACTGGCTTTCCTGGAGAAAAGTAGGAGTGGGGAATAGGAAGGAGTAGTTAGACACGGTTTTGAAAGAGAAAAGTGGTGGGGGGGGCTATTGGGAAGTGGGTCAGGTGCAGTTGCAGGATGGAGAAATGTAATTGCGAAGCAGAGAGGATAACTAACGAGTGGACAGGGCAGAGTGGATATCTAAGGGAAGGGAGTTCCAAATTTTAGGGAAATGGTAGGTGAAAGCAGCTTGTCCTGAAGTGGAAGATCAGACAGGGAGAGCAAGGGTCCGGTAGCTGGAGTTACAGAAAGAGTAGGTGGGAGGAGGAGGGGGGGTGGAGAGGAGGGCAGTGAGGTAAGGGGGAGGAAGCTGAACCAGTATTTCCTGACTAGGGAGGAACAGTGCACGAGGCATCTGGCCCCAGGAGGGGAGAAGGGAGAGGGAGAGAGAGGTATAAAGGTCACAGTGGTGTGTACGGGGTGGACATCAAGAGCAAACCAACAAAAGGAGCTGAAAGGGGTGTCCAGTCTGGTTAGGGTGAACTCAGAATCTGCGCTGTAGACTATGTCACCATAGTCAAAGATTAGGAGGATCATTTTCTGGACAATTTCAAGGCAGGACAGAAGGGGGATGCAACCACAGTGTCTGTACAGAGCACCTACTATGGGATGACATTTTTTGTGGCTGGCATCCACATGTCCATAAAAGTCGAGGTGCTGGCACAGCCAGAGCCTGAAGTATTTGAAGCAGGTAACATCCTCTAATATGGACCCCTCAAAGGTGTGGAAAGATGGGGTGGCAGCAAGCCTAGCGAGCCTTTGCCTAGTGTCAAAGGTCATGGAGTCCGTCTTCTTGACGTTGAGGGACAATTGATTTGAGGGAAACCAGAGCTGGACTTTTTTGAAGACCAACTGGAGGCTGGTCACCACACAAAAGGGGGAGGTGATGGAGGTTTACAGAACAGTATCATCCGCGTACACGTGAATAGCCATGGAGGAGCTGGCAGCAGGAAGGTCATTTAAGAATATCAAGAAGAGTAACAGGCTGAGGACTGACCCTTGAGGGACTCCGGTGTTGAAAGGGAGAGGGAATTGCCTATTCTGACTGACTGAGTTCTACCTACAAGATAGGAACAGAACCAGCTAGTGGCAGTTTTGGAGAGACCAGCTGCTGCAAGCTTGTTGAGGAGAAGGTTGTGGGCAACAGTGTTGAAGGCTTTGGCCAAGTCGACAAAGATGGCAAAAGTGATGCGGCCCTGATCCATGCAATCAAAAATATGTGATAACACCATCTTAATACATCCGCAGTAAGACTCTAGTATGTACTTTCAACTGGTAGCCTCACCACAAGAGATTTCTAAAAAATGTCAAGTAATATGAGTCATTAAATAAAAAATTAACTATAAAAGTGTTTTAAAAAATATCTGTGAAACCAAAAAATCTACTGAGGATGAATGTAAGGATGTCAGAAATACATTTTTGCTAAAATACACTGCATGATGCAAATTTTGCCAACTAACTAACACTGCTGCTTTAAAGAGCTACTGACTCTTCAAAGAACATTTTGAAAAACATAATTATGTATAATTTAGCATGCATTCCATATATATTCAATATATTCTATATATTTCTCTTCCCATTATTTATTATTAACTAAATTTGCATGAATACATGATTGATATCCCTTAGGGGCGGGATATTCAAAGCAGTTGCATATGGAGCAACTGGGTTGCACCTGCGCAACTGCGGAAATGTGTCATGGAGCGATATTCAGTGGGAGTTAGTGCACAGTGCAAGTAGCAGTGCACCAATGCACAACCTTAATGAATGCATGTGCAAGGGCAGGGGGCGTGCCGATGAATATGCAGCACAGTGCGATATGCAACCCCTGACCCATGGCACATGTGCGGAGCAACGTCCAAATGCGTCGAGCAGACTTGAGCCTATAAATACAGTGTGCAAGCACGGGGACAGCAGTTGCACCAGAGGGAAGTGAGAGAGAGAGAGAGAGCAAGCCACCAGTCTGTGGAGGGAAGGAACAGAAGGAAAAAGGGAGACAGAGCCTGTGAGAGACTAAGGGAGTGGAACAGGCAGCTGCAGAAGTGTGGGACAGAGGCAGCAGTGGAGTGCTAGCCATGGGCATGGGAAACAACAGAGAGAGCCAGGCAGAGAGAAAGGCACTGCCCCACGGTGGCAAGCAAATCACAGGAGCCGACCACCCAGGGGGAAACAGGACAGCAGGGGCCATGGCCACTGTAGCCTTTCAGATGGAGGCTGTAATGAGGGGTGTGAGGAGGCAGGAGGAAGAGTGATGTGGCCATGGAAGGGCCTGTTGGTGGTATGCCTGGAACAGGTGGTACCGTGCCCACATCAGCTTCAAGAACTACTCTGATACGGAGATAGTGGGCTGGTATTACCTGAACCAGACAATTCTGAGGCAACTCTGTGAGATGTGCAGTGAGGAGATGCAGGCACCCACTAGATGGAGCCACGCCCTGTCAGTGAAGATGAAGGTGACAGCCGTCATGTGCCTGCTCACCATGGGCACCTTCCAGAGACCAACAGGGGACACCACAGGCATAACCCAGTTGGCCACATCACATCTCCTCAACACAATTCAGTGCCCTGTTGCCACATGCTGTGGAATACATCCAGTTCCCCAGCACACAGGCAGAGCATACAGCAACCATGGAGGACTTCCACAGAGTAGCACGGATGCCTGGCATGCTTGGGGCCACTGACTTCACCCATGTGGGCATCCGCATGCCACCTGGCCCTGAGGGCATAGCATACATCAACAGGAAGGGCTACCCCAGTGTCAACTGCCAGGTGGTGTGCGATGCCAGGGGGCGCATAACCAATGTCTGTGCCACACACCCCGGGAGTGCACATAATACATTCATCTGGCACAGCTTTGTGCTGTGCCACAGGTTCAAGCATGGGGACATCTCCATGGGCCACCTAGTGGGTGAGTATGGGACAGCCATTGGGAGCTGGGAACAGCAGGGCATGGGATGGGGTGGGCAGGGCAGGGCACGAGGTATGGGCAAGTAGCACAGCAAAATAGGACACTAGGCTAACCATGTATCTGTCCACGCAGGTGACAGTGGCTACCCACTCAGACCCTGTCTGCTCACCCCCTACTGGTGCCCATCGTCCCCAGCAGAGGACCATTACAATGAGGCACACGCCAGCACACGGAACATCATTGAGCATGTGTTTGGGATGCTGAAGGCATGATTCCATTGCCTTGACAGGTCTGGCGGTGTCCTACAGTACAGCCCCTCAAAAGCCTGTGGCCTATTCCTAGCCTGCTGGATACTGCCCAACATGGCCATTGACCGTGGGATAGCTGTCGAGGCCTAAGAGGGGGACAGCAGTGGGGACAATGAGGGCAATGGGCTGGGGGGTGATGGGCAGCCCCCCTGGGCAGAGAGATCCCTGGCTCCAAAGGATGGCATGCCAGCACCGGGACATAATTGCACAGGAGCACTTTGGTGCACGCAGGTAGGTGGAGTAACACCCATGCAGTGGACAGACACAATGGTATGGCACACCGGCATGGGCAGCCATGGCAATGGGCATGCACACACAGAGGCATGGGGCAGGGGTGGGGGTGGCAGTGCCACACAGCCACACACAACAGCATACAGCACCGTACAGCAACACACACAAACACGTGCCCAGGCACCAGCACGTGGCATGGATTAGATGCAGGGTGCCGGTGCACAGGCACAACCAGTGCTGTTCTGCTCTCATCATACACACACCACACAGGCCAGTGACCAGGCAGGTGTGCACACAGGCAGCGTGCAGCGCGACACACAGTTGCCACAACTGTGGCATACACCCACACACATCGCCCATGTGCACACAGGGCAGTGGCAGCAGACGGCAGACAGGGCGGTGCACACATCAGGTCCGCTGCGCGGAACCATGCAGCCACTGGCTGCTTAATCACCACAGGGGCTGTATGCAACTGCCCCCCAGGGGTTGAACTGCAGAAATGTGACTGGGTTCTCACAGGGGTGTGTAGGCAGCCGAACAGACCTGCCTCAGGCATACCTGGGATGCCGACAGCAGAGCCCGGCATCGATATGGAGGGTGTCGCACGACGCCAGGTCTGTGGGGTGGACAGTGCACTCTGCGGTGTCTGTGGCTGGCAACCATGCCCTGTGGCAGCCAGCGGTGCAAGGCCAAGCAAGGCCATTGGCAATGCAATCCAGGGATGTGGTCGTGTCCTCCCACAGGTGCTGTATAGCCTCCAGGACCTGCGCGGTACCCCTCTCGTGCAGCTCAGCTGCCTGGTGCACCTCTGTGTAAAGTGCATGCACCCCAGCTATGAGCAGCACCTGTTGCTCCATGGAGGCCCGCAGCAATTGGGTGTGCTCTGACAATGGGTCAGCGTCCAGGGGAGCATGGGTGTGCCACCATCCCACTGGTGGTGTATGACTGTGCTGCATGGCCCCCCACTCAGGTGGATGCTGCACAGTGGAGTCCCCATGGGGTAGGTCACTGTCTGGTGCCTCGGCGGTGGACTCTGTGTCCAGTCACCCAATGTTCCCAGCCATCTGCCGCTGCTGCCTCTCTGGCCCCTGTATTCTGGCCAGCACCTGAGCGGATGCACCACCACTGCCGTGGCTGTGCACACAGCAGCACCAGTGGCAATGGTGGGCAGCTGTTCCACCGCCGACAGGCCACTGGCCGTGCTGGCAATGATGATAATAAGTATGGGTGTCTCCCCCATGACACTACCCATACTGTCCAGGATGATGGTCATGTCATCATTAGTGTCAGACCCCGGCCCGATCTGTGTCTCCACGCAGAGTACGTCATGGCTGGCATCCTGCTGGAACACAGCCAGGGCCTCGTCTGACACCAAGCCCAGGACATCCGGCTGGATGGCGGTGGTGTGCTGCCACTGATCAGGCCCCTGGATGCCCGTGGAGGTGGATGGCTGGTCCTCCGGGGCTGGGCCTGCCCCCACGGCTGCTGCTGGTGCCCCTGTCACTGCATGCTGGTGTGCCGGTGCTGTAAGAGAAAACAGATACATAGATACATAGATACATACATAGACAGTGTCAGCAGATAAGGGCCTATGGCCCACCCAGTCTGCCCATTTAAGTTTGTAAGTTCAGTTTATGTTTTCCAGGAAGTCTGTTGCCCCTTACCCCTGACCTCCAGAATTCCTTTATGTCTATCCCATGCATTCTTAAATCCCGTGATTGTTTCAGCCCCCACCACTTCCTCTGGCAGGGTGTTCCACTTGTCCACCACCCGTTCTGTGAAGAAATTCTTCCTCACGTTTCCTCTGAATCGTCCTCCCTCCAACTTCATCCCATGCCCTCTAGTCCTGGAACATCTTTTTCGCTAAAAATAGTGCATTCCTGCACCCTGTTCCTCCTGTAAGATACTTGTATGTCTCTATCATATCCCCTCTCTCCCTCCTCTCCTCCAGGGAGTACATGTTCAGTGCCTTCAACCTGTCCTCATAGGACTTGTGATGCAATCCATGCACCATCTTTGTTGCCCTCCTCTGAACCTTCTCTACCCTGTCTATGTCCTTACGTAGGTAAGGTCTCCAGAACTGCACAGTGTACTCCAGGTGCGTTAGTGCTGCAATACTGGCAGGACCCCCCCCCCCGGGCATGGCATATGTACCATGCAGTGATGGGCTCCCTCCTGTCTGGAAGCCACCACCCAGCATACCCTCAATGGTGCTGCACCTTCTTCCTGCACTCCTGCACAAACTGCTGGTGGTTGCCTTGCAGGGTCATAGCCACTCCCACCTCCACCCAGGTCACAGCCCTGTCCTGTGGTGTGCCAGTGGCACCACTCAGCAGTTGCTCCCTGTCGAGGTAGTGCGCCGGGTGACCCCTGACCCTATGCCCCTTGGGACTACACCACCATGTGCTAGGTGGGCCACGCCCATGCCACGCATCCACGGCGATGCGTAATTGGTGTACACAACACATGCCTACATGAAGTGCACATCCTGCACATGTTGTGCATGTGCACTACTGGATGCCATTTTGAACCAGCACCTTGAGTGGAGAGCATGGCGTGGCAAGGTGTGCGACGTGCCTGAAACTGGTCAGACCTGGAGCTGGTCAACCTTGTGGCCCATGTGCAGCCATATGCACCTGGTCTGTTTGGTTAGAAGCCCCTGCAGCAGGCCAGGACAGAGATCTGGCAGGCCATCACTGCAGGCCTAGTTCAGGACACCGGGTGCCATGGACCGGTGAGCAATGCGCCACCAGTACGGGGACATGATGCAGCGGGACCCGAGGCTGAGGCTGCTGCAGGCGCATCCCGCGGGGGCGTGCCGCGGCCAGGTAAGTGGTCACATGCTGCATGTGTGCCCAACCTCTGTACTGTGGAGTTGGCTGGGCTGCCTGACATGCCCTGTAGGGGTGGCACTGTGGGCTTGTGCAATGCAGTGTGGCATTGCCGGTCACCAGGGGCACTGCACTACTGCCTTGCGGGTCATGTCAGGCTGGGGCACACACTGTGCACAGGGGTGGGGTGGTGGGCACATGCTGTGGTTGCTCTCTGATGTGTGCCTGTCTGTGTCCCACTCCTGGGGCCTGAAGATTGGTGCCGTGCAGGAGCAGCAGGGGTGCCTGGCTGGGTGCAGCAGGCTGCTGTGGGACCAACTGGTGGAGGTGTGGGTCGACTGGTGTAGGTGGAGCAGCAGCAGGACAGGTGCGAGCGGCGCCGCAGCAAGCAGGTAGGCACTGTTGTCTTCCTCTACTCTCTACCAGGTAGTCTGTGGGGGTGAGGGTGTGGCCATGGCCACCTGTGCCATGTGTAGCGTGTCAGCTGTGTGCTGCACACTGTGCAGTGTGCATGCCACTGTGGGGCAGCCATTGCACACGTGTATGAGCTGTTGGTTGGATGGTTGTGCACCCGGCTGCCACCGGTGCTGCTGTGGTGCTGCTGCTGCCTTGTGCCAGCTGCCTGTCACTGTGCGGTTGGGTGGCTCCTGGGTGGTCGTGTCCACCACTGTGCACTGTCATGGTATGCTGGGATGCCGGCAGGCATTGTCCCACCCACTGTGGGTAGCCAGGGTGCCACTCCAGGGGTGTGCGTTCCCACTGCCCGTTGCGCACAGTGGGAGGGCATGGTTCCTAGGGACTTGCACTGATCATCTGTCCAGTCCTTTGTCATAGGCAACCAGAGGAGGTTGTGGCTGCCCCCATATTACCACCTCTTATGGCAAATAATACTGATTACATCCATGACCCTGGTGGTGGCACAGCAGACGAGGCAGATAGTGCTCTGGGACAGGCAACGGCGGAGGCATCAGGTGGCGGCAGGCCGTGGCCCCCCATAGTTGGACCCCACTGTTTCCCTTTTAACCCTGCCATCCCTTCCCCTTCCTTCCCCATCCCAATGTACAGTCCCTGTACCCTTCCCTCACTCTCCTACCCTTTCCCAACCCATTCCATTGTATATAGTTATGTTTAATACAGATTTCCTGCTTAACTGCCTGTGTCTGTGTCTGCTTTGCAGCTGGCATGTGAAGCCATGCTGCAGTGGCATGGTGGATGTCTGTGTGGTGTGCCTGTGTCATTGTGTGGGCCGTGCATAGTGGTGTCCTGCCCCTTGGTCAATGGCTATGCCTTGACGTGGCCATGGGCTGGCTGTCCAGGATGTGTGTCATGTGTGTTGGGCGCTGTGATCCAGGGTGTGGTTAGCCATGGTCTGGGTGGGTGGGTGTATGGCATGCAGTGGGGGGTTCCAGTGGCAGCCCTCCCTTGGCCTTCAGTGCCACCTGTTCCCTGCATCCTGTGCCATGGTGCTGGGGGGGCTGGATGCCTGTCTGTGCCCTGCTGTTGGTGGTCACCTGTGGCCCACCACTGTGCCTCCCTGCCACTGTCCCCAGCTGTGTTCCTCTGCCTGCCCCATGCTTTCCCTCTCCTGCTATGCTCCCACCATTGACTGGGACTGGTTCTTATACGCCTTGGCGCTTCTCCTTTTGCTCCCTGGTGCATCTCTGGTTGCACTATGGCGCAGGTCTGGTTGCTCCCTGGCGCACCTCTGGGTGCACCATGGCACATCCCTGTGATATTCAGCCATGTTACACTGGCACATGTTGCCATGTGCAACCTTTGAATATCACACTCACTGTGCCATGGCACAGTGGAGTTGCACTGCGCCGGACTTGCGCTGGCGTTTGGCACATTTCTGACTATCTGGCCCCAGATGTTTATCTGCCTTTAATGCTTACTCCCTATGTCAAGTCATAATCCTCTGTTGTGACATCACAATCTGTTGCCATGAAAATAACTGTGATGTCACAAGCAGTGCATTATGACCTCAGGTAGCAAGAAAGCAACAGAGTCATATGAACTCTTCAGAAGCAAAGACCCTGTTTACATGCAAATGACCTCAGTATTAAACAAGTGGGGAGGAATACAGAACTAATGTGAAATACAAACTGAACTGTGTCTAAGTATTATGTTTTAAGTTCTTTTGAAGGTGTCAGCTGCTCTTTGAATGGCATAATTGTTTATTTATTTATTGAATTTTGGTAACCAGGTAGGCCCACTGAAACCAAAGGTCCTTTTTTCAGTGGCAACCCAGAGTTAGTTACTGGCAAAAATTACAAAGTATGTAAACAACATGAAATTGCAAGATAGTACAGATGTGGGTAAGAAGCAAGAAATAAGGTATATCACACAATAAATTATAAACAATAATTACTCATAATTACAAAAAAGGTCTGAGAAATGGAGCTTTCTGATTGGCTGCAAACATTCTAACAGCCTTATGTTAATCTTTTATTAACATACATGTAGAGCTTAACCATATATTGAACGAGGTTTAACACTGTTTAAAAACATTTTTTATTATAATAGCAATAAGGCCCTCCCAGGGATTATGTTAATGGTCAGTTAATCACCCTCCAGGGGCATGTGGCACTCAGCTACACCTCATGCGTAGTACACCCCTAGAAGGTGATTAACAGACCATTAACATAACCCTTGGTCATGCCTTATTGCTTAAATAAGACAGTGTAGGTTAGAAACAACAATCAGCAGAAATCCAAGAGTATACTGTACTCTAAATAGTCTCTGATTTTGTAGGTAATGAGACTTTTTTTATTTTGGTAAAGAGATCTAGTACGTGACTGTATATCGCAAGCTTTTTAATGAAGGGTCAGGGGATGTCTCTTAACAGATGAGGTTTCAGGATTTTAAAAGATACTGCCAGACTGTTCTCCCTTTTGGAACCTGCTGATCTGGGAGCACTTATTCAGGTGTTCATCACCCTGCACCTGGGCTACTATAATGCACTCTACAAGGGTTTACCTTGTGGTTACATCTACTGCCTTCAGCCCATGCAGAGTGCAGCAGCGAGGCTCCTGACTGGTGTTCAGAAGTGAGATCCCATCACTAGAGCAGTGGGGGTTGTCCAATTTCCACTTCTAGAATTCTGTGGAATTTCTGAAATTCTGCCTAATTCGATGACATTCTATTGAATGTGGAATTTCAAAATTCCAAATTTTTTTTTTTAAACTATGGATTAGTAATCTGAAATTTTATATAAATCATGGAATATTATTGCTGAGTCTATACAAACTGGGGATTCAGTTTCTAAAATTCACGGATTACATAATTCACAGAATATTAATTTGCAGTTTACATAGAAATGCTTATCTGAATTCTGCTGCATTAAAAAATAAAATTCTGAAAAGCATTTTGGAAGTGAGACCCATTCCACAAGTTCTTCTGGTGGCATTCTTCATTCTGCACAGATCTACATATAACCCCCTCACCATGGGTTCTGCATTGGCTGCCTGTTAGGCAGAAAATTGACTACAAGCTCATTTTACTTAGAGGCAGTATAGTGTAGTGTAGTGTAGTGTCTAAGAGCACCGGGCCGCAGACCTGGAGAGCTGGGTTTGAATCCCACAGCCACCACTTTCACACTGTGTGACCATGAGCAAGTACCTGTGCTCCCAGGATGTACCTGGAAGCAAGTCTTAGCTTAGTGTGTCTTTCCTGTCCTAAAACTGTAAAAGAAATGAAAAAAAAAAACTACTGATGTGCAGTTCATTTACTGTGCACCAAACAGACTGGGCCCCTTTGTATGTCTTCCAGCTCCTGACCCTCTATGTGACTGGGAGAACAATTTGATCTACAGGACAGAGACTTCCTAGCATTCCCCTATAAAGTATGAAATCAGCAGGTGATCAGTCTTTCGCAGTCACTGTACCTGGCCCCTGGAATGCATTACCTAAAAACAACCACCTGTCTCCCGACTGAGAATTCTATAAAAACGAATGTTCTGCTTTTCATTTAACTAAGCTATTGGCTGGGCTTAATATTTTTCTGTTACAATTCGTTTGGTGTAAAAGGGTCCGGTTGGGATTTTCAAAGTGCTGACTTCAGCATCCATGCAAATGCATCAGGATGCATGTGCCCTATTCTCACGCATTTGCAACATTTTATGCAGTTCATGGTGCTTCTGGCTGTAACTGCAGTACTTGCATCCATTACACAGATGCATCTGTGATACTTGCATCATAAAGAAGTTAGACCATCTTTTTGTGGTCTAACGTTTCTGACAGAAGTGTGCCATTGAGTCTGGAAAATGGATGCAACTCTTTAAAAATCCACCCCCCCCACTGTATCCTCTAAGTGTACTAAATGCCCAATTCTTTTTACAATATATTTACCGATGCTTAGAGCTGAGCAGAATTGTCAGAGTCTGCTTCCACCTTAATTTTGCGGAATTTAAGAAATTCTGCCCAATTCTGCAAAATTCCATCAGAAGCAGAATGCCAAAATTTTGAAAGCAGAATGTTTACCACAGAACTATGTTCTGCAGTTTACATAAACTGTGGACTAATTTTACGCAAACTCCAGAAAAATATTCCACAGATTATGCAGTCTGTGAGATATCATTCCACAGCTTACATAGAAATGCTTTTTGGAATTCCACAGAATTAAAAAACTGAAATTCTGAAAAGTATTACAGAAGCAGAACTGCCATTTCACATAAATTTTGCTGTTGGAGTCCCACATTCCAGCAAGTAAATGGCTCCTGCAGGTTTGAACCTGCAGTCTCCCAGTTCCCAAGCTGGTGCTCTAACTTCTAGGCCACATTGCTTCCTTTTTTTTTTGCTCCCTACCCCTGCCCCATCAGCTGGCTTCTCATTGACTTACCTTCCAACTCCATCCTGTGTTTGTCACTCCCTCTCAGCAGGGGGCAGTGGGGCAAGCCATCATGCTGCTCAGACCAGGTCCTGGACTGGAGGACAGCCACGTCACAGATGTAGGGCCTGCAGGAAGCCAGGTAATCATCCAGCCTTCTGCCAGGGCATTTCCACCTTTCTGTCATTCACCTCCCTTGGGACGCAGGCAGCACATGCGTAGCATGGCAGCAGTCTGCACCTCTTCTCTCCTGAGCCACTCTAACTGCACTGACACACGTCAATCACCCAGGTGGCAGTATAGCAGTGGAACTGGCAGCCCTTCCTCTCCAGAGGAGAAGGAGAACCCCCTCAAGGATGCTCCACCCCCCTAAGCTGGCTCCCGACAACCCAGGCTTGTTCTTGAACCCAGGTCACTGGGGTCACAAGTGGTAGCACTATTGCTACGCCAGTGGGCTGGCTGGCCTCACTGCTTACTGATTTATTAGGATTATGATTCCCGGGTCGTGTCTGAAAATAGTCATTTCTATGGCTAGCACACCCACCTGGTAAACAAAAACCAAATAAATAAAATCAATATTACTCTGTCAACTGATAGACTGATATTAATTTATTGCTTAAATGACTGGTTCATTATGTTTTGTGTCCTCGCAATTCTCTTGCCTTGCTTTACTTTACTTGTAGCTGTAATTGGTTGCACTCCCCTAAGCTTTGGCAGGGTGCCAAACCAATAAATTTACCTGCCAACACTGTACATTAACCAAGGTTCCAAAACATATATTTTTCCTTTTCAAAATTCCCCTTGGGATGACAAAGGCTTTATAGATAGATCACTAACACTGACATAGTACTGCTAATAGTGGTGGTGGTGGTGGGGGGGGTCAGCAAGGGGGGAATTGTGAGGTAGAAGCAGGAATATAAACCCTAAAATGTTCCTGCAGGCTGTATACCAGTTTTCTCAGTGCTCTGAGTCTGCATGCTGGTCGCAGGCTCAACTCATCTCTGGGTGCACACTGCTGTGTAACCAGAAAGCATTCTCTGCTGACACAAAACAAGAATGACAGAACCTTTACAACAGCATATGTTCTCTGCATGCCACTCACCATTTGGAAGAACCTCTGGGATGCTGTGCATGAATTGTTCTACCCCCCAATACAACACCAAAGCAATTAAGCATGTGGCACATACTGAACGCTGCTCTCTTTGGCCCCACATGCTCCCCCCTCCCAATTACTCTGCATGTGTGGTATCATCTCTGTATTGTTTTCCAGTTTGTTCCCCAAGTAGGCCGCCTGTTGTCTGTGGTTGCTATGGAGACAAGCAGGCTGAAAGGATTTAGTTCCATTGAGCAGGGCTGTAGGCACGGAATCTGATCTGGCCTGCGTGCGTGATCCAAGTGGCAGAGGTACTGACCAAGGAAGCAGGCTGGCTGCCTGGTGTACCTCATTTCACATTTAAGCAGTGGCGCAGATGGATTTCCCTACCAACACTGCCTTTGCCCCCAAGAGATTACTTTCCATTCCCTGTTCACCTCGGAGCTTGTTCCAGTTCCTCTTCCAGCATCTAACTCTCTTGCCAAAGCAATTAACTAAATGGTCTACCATAAAAAAATATGAGTTGAGATGAATTTCTGGATGTTTTAAGCTTCCCAGTTCCCATGCTGCAAACAGTGATAACTTTCACACTTACAGAGCTTTAGGGAAAGGCTGCGGTCCCACTTTCTATTTTTCTTAAATATGAGCCCATCTTGTTGTGTGTTTATGTTTTTTCTTTCTGTCTTGGAAGCTGGTTTAGTTTCATTAGTTCCCCTACCACTGTGCAGGTTTAAGAAAGAGGTCAGCCCTGCTGAGTTTTCATATGTCTGTCTGTCTGCCTTTCTTCCTATCTATCTATCTATCTATCTTTGTCTGTCTGTCTGTCTACCTATCTATCTAGCTGCCTGTGTGTGTGTCTGTCTATCTAGCTATCTATCATCTGTCTGTCTGTCTGTCTATCATCTATATCTGTCTGTCTGTCTGTCTATCTGTCTATCTATCTATCTATCTATCTATCTATCTATCTATCTATCTCTATTACATGGATGGTGCATTTTGTCCATATAAGTGGTTAGCAGTTATTTCCCTGTATATCCTTTCCCCGTATATACAATTGCAATTAAACTAACAGTAGCCATGCAAATGTATTATATAAAATAAAAGATGGAAACATCTGGTATACTCAGAAATAAACCTGTTGAGGGGGCTAACTAGATCATAAAGTCACTTGCCTTTAGGGCTCATAACGTTGTGGTCTGGTTTGCTCCCTCAATGGGTTTATTTCCTTTTGTAAAATGGGTAGGAAAAATCATGTCTGCTGATTGGTTGAAACACATCACATGACTGTGCATATATCAGAGCGCGACCACACACCTGCACTTTCACCCCCCTCCATAACAATTTTGCCATTTTACAAGATAGATGACTCACTCTAGGATGTGCGGTCATGCTCTGATATATGCACGCCTTGGGTGGTTGATGCACTCGGCATGTGGCCTCATGCGTAACAACACACACCAAGGCATGCATATATCAGAGCGCAACTGCATACCTTAGAGTGGGTTATCTATTACTTATACCACACTTAGCCACCATCCATTCATTCTATCTATCTATCTATCTATCTATCTATCTATCTATCTATCTATCTATCTATCAGGGATGTGCCATGGCCCTAGCAGAGATATGTGTGATATTCTTCTTGAGTGCAGTTTGACCATATGTCATCATGAGTGGTAAAGCCATGAGTGATGTCAAAGGTCAAAGTGCATAAGAAAAAAATAACACATGTTTCTGCCAGGGCCAAAGCTTATTTGATTTATGCCATAGTTGCCATGGTTTCATTGTTTTCTTTTTTAAATAGTTTTTCAATTGTGTTTTATGCCATTTTCAGATGAGCGAGCAGTGTTTTGGGATGGCCGAGCCAAGTTGTATTTTGAACTGGACGCACACCATGCTCCGAACGCATTAGTGTGTCACCACGTTGGCCCATTCCTACATCCTAGTCAATGGGAGATAGAGTGCAGTCGGGAGTGGCCTGCTTTGGAGCCATGGAGATGCATACTGAGTCGGGGCGAGCAGCTTCATGTTCCCGGTGAGAGGGCATGTGAGTGCCTTGTGCCTGTCTGGAAAAAAGGACGAAAATGTCAGCAGGGTGGTGCGGGATGTGCTGCATATCACAATTAGCTATGTGGAATTTGTGTGTGCACAGTATGTCACTGTTTTTTTTTTTTTTTTTACTTTGAAGAAAAGTAGAACATAATCACATATGAAATGATGACAAGTGAAAGTGCTTAGTGGCAGCCGGTACAAGAGTGAGCAGTGTAGTTCTTAAAATAAAACCATGCTGCTTGCACTGCTGGAATTAGCCAATCAGGAGCTACAGTGAGAATATGTTTGCCACTATGAACCAAGAGTGAGAGTACCATGATATTCTCGCTCTAGGTCTCCATAGTGGCAAAGTATCACTGATATGTTCCAGGGCTCTTAAAAGAGACAGTAGTGTACACAAAAAGCACAAATACAGAGAGGCCCTAAAATACTGCAAGGCGAGTATAAAAAAAGAAAAACGTAAAATTAAATTCAAACTGGCACATATTAAAGATGAAGGCAACAGCTTCTACTCATATGTCAATAATAAAAGATGCACATCGGGTATGATAGGACCTCTTAAGTCTAGCAATATTGTGATAACTGAACCTTTGGCAATGGCTCAGCAATTTAATAGATATTTTTGCTCTGTATATGGACCAAAAAGGCCTAACACTGCTGCTCCACATACAGGGAATCAAAATAGTTAGCTACCTGAAATAACTAGGGACGTGATAATATTGAAACTGAAAAAAAATAAATATAAATCAATACATCTCCAGGACCTGACTCTCTACACCCCAGAACATTGAAAGAAATTGAAACATGGTTATTTGACCCTATGTTTAAACTATTCAGTATGTCCTTTGGTACTGGCGAGGTACCTAAAGACTGGCGACTAGCTGTAGTCATTCCAATTTACAAAAAGGGAGACCATGGTAGTATTGCCAACTACAGACCTATCAGTCTGACAAGTATTCTAGGAAAGGTCATGGACTCTATCATCAAAGATAGATTAGGTAATGAAAGCATAACCAGAAATATTGTAGATAATTCCCAGTATGGATTCAAACAACAGAGGCCTTGTCTTACTGCTAATTTGGTATTCTGTGAAAGAGTAAGTGCTCTTCTGGAAGGGAAAAGATCTGTTGATGTGATGAACCTGGATCTATGCAAGGTTTTTGACAAGGTCTCCCATTCTATCTTGATAGATAAGATGCAGAAACTAGGAATAAATAAAGCACTCATTATCTGGGTGGATACATGGTTAAGGGAGCGAGCTCAAGTAGTCAGAATAAAAGGTTTCACTTCTGACGAGGGCCCTGTGACAAGTGGTGTACCACAGGGGCCCCTCTTGGCACCCTCTTTATTTTCAGTATTTATTTCCGACTTTAATAAAAATTTAGATAGCTTTGCTATAAAATTTGGTGAAGATACTAAGCTTGTTGCAGATGTAAGCACTGACAATGGCATCATTATGCTAAGGAAGGACCTTGCTAAATTAGAACATTGGGCCATTACACATGTGATGGAATTCAATGCCAATAAATGTGTTGTAATGCACTTGGGGGAAACAAATACTTTTAATGCCTATATGATACAGGAGAACTCCTAAAGTCTGTTGATAATGAAAATGATTTGGGCACTCTTATTACAAATGACCTAAAGTTCAGTAAACGCTGTACTGAAGTGTCTAAAAAACTAACAAGCTTATCAGCTGCATAAAAAGGCCAATTACTTCTAGAAATAGGGCCTGTATTATTCCTCTGTATAAACCAGATGTCCGGCTGCATCTGGACTATTGCTCTCCATTATGGAATCCATCTTTACATAATGATGTCAACAAACTGGAAGGGGTTCAGAGGAGAATTATAAGAATGGTTGGGGGCCCCCAATTTGTGGACTATGATAGTAGACTGAGGGAATAAAATCTCTACTTATTGGAGCTTAGAAGAACCTACTGCAGATGTTTAGACTTTCCAGGGATACCGCATTAATGTCTGGCTTGGGTCTCCCATACAATCGAAGGGAGTGCTCCCTCAGAACCCATGATTAGCAGATCATGTTAACTAACTCAAAAAGAAACTCCAGAAGACGTACCCTTATGGAATTCCCTTCCCAGAGAGGTGGTGGAAGCGGGCCCCGTTAACACCTTTAAAATAAAGTTAGATAGGCTTCTGCTTAAATCACATCAGAAGGGAACAATCCCGTATGCGGGAGATGCACATTAATGGGCTCATAGCCTGCTGTACATCTATACATTCCTAGTATGAATCCTAGTATATGTGGCACTATCTATCCTCACAGGTGTGGCATAACTATCTATATTTGTTTTTTATATATATATATATATATATATGTGTGTGTGTGTATATATATATATATATATATATATATTAATTATAGTGGTGTGGTCGTGCCCCTATAGTTAGGGTTGAGCGATCACTTACATACTAAAGTCAAAAGTTTACATAGTAATAACTTTGGACCCATTCAATAGATTTACCTGAAATTTGGAATGCATGGTGGGGTATGGTAGATCTCTTGATTTACCAAATTTTGTTTTGGTCAGACTTACGGTCTTTGTGTACGAAAACACTGAAAAATGCAAAATTATCCATTTTTGGAGGCAGCTTTTGGGATTTTGGATGTGGCCATTGTGTGGTGTGCCACTCTGCAAGATGGCTCCTTTGAAAGAGGTTTGGTGGCCAAACATGTCACTTTTCATTTGGTGAAAAAATATTAAGGCATTCAAAAGTTATGCCACTTTTAAGTTCCCATTAAACGTCAATGGGAAAATTTATATCAATCAATCAATCAATCAATCAATCAAGCAAATATTTATTTATTCAGGCGAACATCATTGAGCAAGGCTCATTTACAAGATGGACCTGATAAGGTCAAGGTTCAATAGTTGATACACAGCAAATACATCATACGCTTTATAAGACAGTTATACATACAGAGAAAAATAATGTTTATAACACAATGATGTACAGTGAATTCATATGTTAAAACTCAGTTAAAGGAAGGTTAAGCTAATATCTACAGTATGTACAGTACATACATATCCCAATGGGGGCCATGACAGACACACAACATAATGAATACTAGGATGGTGAAGGTATTATTGGATGCCATAAGCTGGGGGCGTCTGACTGGAAGGAATATGCCATATATGATTGGAAGCCAGATTTGTAGGAAGACTATTCTATCTCTAGCGGTAGCAACTGCATTTCTCTGTGAAGAAGGCTGTACAATGCTGTTTAAAGGATGCAAATGGAATGATAATGGACAGTTTTAGGGATTTTTGTAGGGTGTTCCATGCTATAGCTAAAGAATAGCCGATTGCTGCCCTCCCTAGTCTGGTGCTGACTTTGGGCAATTTGAGCAGGATGATATTGTTGCTTCTTAGGGCATAGGAGCTAGGAGTGGTCTGGTTGAAGCAGTCCAGGATATAGTTTGGAAGTTTTTTTGATAAAGCTCTGTAAATCCATACAGCTGCATTTCTGCTTCTCCTGATATGAAGGAAACCCATCCAACTGCGTCATAAAGAGCAATGGTGGGTATTATATAGCAGATCTGTAATGAACCTTATTGCTCTATGATATAAGGTATCCAACTTGTGAAGGTAGGAGATGGGGCAGTGACTATAAAGGAAGTCTGCATAGTCAATAACTGATAGAAAGATGGCCTGGACTAACCTCATCTTTGAGTCTCTGTTAAGGAAGGGTTTTAATCTATAGAGGAGGCCAAGCCTTTGGCTAAGCTTTTTTAACAGTTCTTCTAGATGATGAGTGAAGTCGAGTATGTTGTCAATCCACACACCTAGGTATTTGAAGTTTTCAACATACTCCAGATTTTCTCCAAGTATAGTGCATAGCTGGGAGAGAGTGATTGAAGAGGATGTGCTGGTGGAGTTTTGAGTTGTGAACATCATTGCTTTAGTTTTCTTTGCATTTAGCAGAAGCTTTTTCTCGAGTAGCTGATGTTGTAACAAGGAGAATTCTGTTTGTAGGATTTCATGAGCAACTGTAGGCGAAAGGGTTGCTGACATACAGAACAGTGTCATCAGCAAAGAGGTGTACTGAGGACTTGGTAAGGGTTGAATCAATGTTATTTATATAAATGGCAAAAGGATAGGACCTAGAATAGAGCCTTGGGGGACTCCTCTTGACAGTGGTCTTAATGGGGATAGGTCACCTTCAGCTTTTACCTGCTGTGACCTACCAGAGAGGTAGCATCTGAACCACTTAAAGGAGGGTGGATCTAGGCCAAGGGAGTGCAGGGATGAGAGTAGCAGCTCATGGTCCACAGTATCAAATGCTTTGCTCAGGTCCAGGAATACAGCACAGACATTATTCTTTTTATCCAGTTCAGTTTGCCAGTCATTTGTGACCTTGGCTAATGCAGTGATAGTGCTATGTTTGGCCCTGAATCCAGATTGAGCTGGATTTAATAGGTTAGCGTTGTCGAGATATTCCCTTAGCTGATTACTCACTAATTTCTCCAGCATCTTGGATAGCACAGGTAGAATGGAAATGGGCCTGTAATTATTAAGATCCATAGGGTCCCTAGATTTTAGAAGGGGGAACACTTGTGCTGTCTTCCACAGTGTGGGAATAGAACCAGAGTTTAGGGAAAGGTTAAAGAGGTGTGTTAGGGGGACTGCAAGTACATGGCATGCAATCTTTAGAAAGAAGGGGTCCAGAGAGTCTGCTCCTGCACTTTTTTTGGTATCCAGATGCTATAATAGATCCTCAACTTGTTTCAATAGTATAGGTTTGAAGCTAAAGGAAGAGTCAACTCTTTGAACACCAATGTAGTGGAAGCTTAATTGGTCCCTCAGCAGGTTAGCTGGGGAGGTGTCAAAGGCAAGGCCAGCCATTGTGAAGTGGTTGTTGAATGCATCCAGGATTTCCATTTTGCCAGTGATAGGGCCATAACTATTGTGTGGTTGAGTTGGAAGGGGGTTGTTAGCGTCCTGTCCCATCATACCCTTGATGGTGCCCCAAAACCAAGCAGGATTATGGTAAGAGGAGTCAAGCTCGGCCAGGTAGAAGGCAGCCTTTGCATCCCTAACTTTCCTGGTGCATCTATTCCTGGCTTTCCTAAAAATCATCCAGTCATTTGCATTCTTAGTTTTTCTTGCCACTTTCCAGAGTTTGTCTCTCTCCAGCAGTGTATATGTATTTTTTTCAAACAAAGAAATAGGGTTCTGGCCATCTCATCCCACCTGGCGATCAAAGAATTTGCAGCCTCACAGTTCAAGAATCTTTGTCCCTGAGAATTTTCAAAATTCTTTCATCACCAGGTCCACCATCTTGTTTTTTAATTTCTGATCAGAAAAACACTAATATCTCAGCTCAGGGGTCACTTCTGAAGTAAAACTTGAATGGGTTTTACTCAGGGGGCTCCGATCTATCAAGCCATGCTTTTGGTTTGATCCAAATCGGTCAAAAAATAGAGTTATAAGCTTTTAAAATCTTAATTCGTGGCTCACTAACGATCTTTGATCGCGAGCCTGCAAATTCTTTGATCGCGATCTTGCATTGCAACCTAAAAACACTAATATCTCGGCTCAGGGGTGGGCTAGGGACACAAATGAGGGTGGGTTTTGCTCAGGAGGGTCCGTTCTATTGAGGCATGCCATTGGTTCAGTTCAAATCAGTGAAAAATTTGCGTTTCATCATTTTTTATTCGTTGATCGCGAGCGTGCAATTTCTTTGATCGTGAGCCTGCAAATTCTTTGATTGTGAGATTCTTTGATCGCAATTGTGAGCAAGGGATGCGATGGCTGGTTTAAACAATCTATTTTCTCAGCCCAGAGATGCCCTAGGAAGTCAGATGAGAGTGGGTTTTACTCAGGGGGCTTCGTTCTGTCGAACCATGGTGGTGGTTTACCGCAGTTCCTTCAATTTTTTGATTTATAAGATTTTTAATTCTTTGTTTGTGAGCCTGAAAATTCTTTGATCGTAAGCCTGCAAATTCTTTGATTGTGAGATTCTTTGATCGCCATCTTTGATTGCGAGGGCAGGACAAGATGGCCAGATTTTTTTATAATGGAATAGTTAGGAAAATGTTTCCAATCTTTAACATTGAATATCTCGGAAACGGTTTGGTCTTTTAACTTGAAAATTGGAGGGTGTTTACAGCATGTCCTGTAGATGTGAATTATGGTGTTTACATGTCAGAGAAATTTTTTTTTGCTGAGATATTGCATGAAGCACTTTACGTGTTGCAGGCAGTGTTTTGCTTGTGGTGGTGGCTTGAAATTGATAAGATACCTAGCCCTAGTATCATGGATGTAGTTTTCAGTCATTGTGTATGTTAAATGTCAACAGGTGTGGAACTGTGCCAGTCTGATGAATGAAAATCTCATATGTTAAAATGCTATATCTTGGACACAGTTTGGTCTTTTCACTTGAAATTTGGAGGGTGTTGATGGCATGTCCTGTGGATGTAAATTACAGTGTTTCCGTTCAGAAAATATTTTTGGGGCGGAGCTATGGCATGATGCACTTTATGTACTTTAAGAATGCATGGGATAGACATAAAGGAATTCTAGAGGTCAGGGGTAAGGGGAAATAGATTTCTAGGAAAACAAACTGAACTTACAAGCTCAAATGGGCAGACTAGGTGGGCCATAGGCCCTTATCTGCCGACACTGTCTATGTATCTATGTATCTATGTATGTTCTGTGGACAGCATTTTGCTTGTGGTGGTGGCTTGAAATTGATAGGATACCTAGCCTTAGTGTCATGGATGTAGTTTTCAGTCGTTGTGTGTGTTAAATGTCGACAGGTGCAGAACTGTGCCACTCTGACAAATGAAAATTTCAAATTTTGACATGTCATGTCTTGGACACAGTTTGGTCATTTTACCTGAAATCTGGAGGGTGTTGATGGCATGTCCTTTAGATTGTAATAGAGGTGTTTATGTGTTGGACAATATATTTTTTACAGAGATATTGTATGGCGCAGTTTACATTTTGTGGACAGCGTTTTCTATTGTTCTACTAGATTAACATTTGTTTGGTGGCTGGCTTTGCTGTTTTGAATGTACTTTTTAGCCTTTGGGTGTGTAATGTGGCCTGACACGTACAAGTTGGTGGGAGCACGGGGCCCAAAGGGCCCCGCACTCAATCCAACTTGTGCAACTTTCTACTTTTCTATTCTTTCTTAAAAAGTAAGGAAACTCTATGCAAAAAACTTTGTTAATGCATCAGTTAGGGTTCTTCTACAGTGAAAAAAATTAGGAAATTTGATTTTAGGGTTCCACCCCTTGCCCCACCCACCTACCAACAGGCATCAGGGTGTGTGTTGGGATCATAGTCCCTAACTCTCACCCCATTCTCCTACACTGGACCACCTCAGCTTGTTTACACATGGGATGGGGTGAGAGTTGGGCGATTACCCCAATACCCGATGCCTGTTGGTGGGGATGGGCTCAAGGGGTGGGAACCTAAAGCCAATTTCCTCACTTTTCGTAGAAGAAACCTCAATGCATGTAATAGTTTTGCATAGAATATCTCTCTCTCTCTCTCTCTCTCTCTCTCTATATATATATATATATATATATTTATATATATGTATTCATTAATGCAGTTACGTAACTTAATACAACATAACTAGAGAAGTGTAGCATTAGGGTTTCCAGCCTTAACTTTCCACCCTCACAAGCAGCAAAAGAAAAAAATAGGGTTTTGGGTCTCTGGAGTCTTGGTGAATCAGTGGAGAGAATCTTCCTTGGAGCTGTCAACCCTAATGTTCACCCCACCTCCTAGCCCATGGCCTCCAGTCCAAAGCACAAGGTACAGCTCCAAGTCAGTGCCTCACAGTGATAACACTCTTCAAAGGTAGAGAAGTATGTCTCGCCACATGTTACCAACCTAATTTGTTGTAGCTGTCTTCATGCAGGCCCTGTCTGAAGAAAAGGAGATCCTGTGTGACATTGTTTGCTCGGGGAATGGAGTGGGAATTAGGGTCGACAACCCCAAGGAAGTCCCACCACTGATTCGCCAAGTCTCCAGAGACCCAAAACCCTAATATAGTGTATGTTGGAACGTTGTTCCAACGTGATTGATTTCCATCTCTGCTGAAATGCTGTCCTACCACAGTTAAAAGGTTCAGGAATGCATGGGACAGACATAAGGCAATTCTAGTAAGGGGGTAGGAGGAAGTAGGCTGTTGGTTAACTAGGATCTGTAGCTTATCCAAAAGGTAGGGAATTGAGCAGACTGGGTGGGCTAAGCGGTCCTTATCTGCCATCAAAGTCTATGTTTCTATGTTTCTATAGAACACTGTTCAACCCTTCTGTGGTAGAACAGCATTCCTGTAGAATTTTAAAGTGCACAAGCCACACACAGTCACATGCGAGGTAACAGAAACCGAAGGAACAACTAGATAACGGAGCGGCAGGAGAACGATCAGACGGATGCAGGATCAACGAGACACAGAATAAAAGGCAGGATCAGCCAGGGGGCAGATATTCAAAGCTTTGCCCCAGAGCAAAATTGGCACTGCATGGCGGCACAATTAGCCTGGAGCCATTTGTAAGCCGTATTCAAAGGAATAGCCACAGGGCTAAATGAGTTCAGTATAGCGTGCAGACAAAGGTGTGCAAACAAAGCAGAGAGTGCAGTGCAACAATAACCCAGCAAATAAGACAGCACTGACTATAGCAACCGAGAACAGTGCAAACTACAACAGCAGCCCAGTGCACAGAGATAGAGGGAGTGAAGGCTGAACAATGTGGGCAACATGTGTGCTTGCAAAGAAGTGGATCACAACAACAGCAAGCAGCAGTGCAGGCCAAATATTGCAGAACCATGTAATGGAACATTACAGTCTTGGGCGGCGCTAGCACATTTGTGCAGCACAGATACATTTGCCCGGTGCTAAACTTTGCTATATTCAAAACTGCTATGCAAATGAGCCTACTCAGGTAATCCAAATGCAAACAGCCACATTAGCATCTCATTACAGCCTGCTTAGCATGTGGATTGCCCGGTGTTATAGCATGTTGCACACAGCTCTACTTGTACATCCAACTGGATTTACAGAATGGTATCCACTTTCCTGTCTGTGCTCACAGCTCCACCTGTAGGTCTGAATGGGATTACAGGTCAGTAGCCACATTCCTTGTGTGCTCATAGAACATTAGCAGCAGTCTTGGTTTGGACACAGATGCAAAGACTAATGTGGCCCCGGGGAGTAGCCCTACAGGAATGGGTGGTCATGCTGCATGCCAGAGGCAAATCGTTGTTCCTGCCACAGTGATCAACAGATGGTACTGTAGCATAGTAGGTGATACTGTGAGGTACACAGCAATGCCTCCAGTGTGTCAGGTAACAGTGACTGGTGTTATCCACACAGTGACATGCACAGCTGGTAGGTGTGGTCTGACAGTGGACACCATGGTCATACTGTTCTGTGACCCTTATGTGCTGCACCAGTGGAATGGGATCCCCACAATACCAAACACATGGCTGTACATGTGTGTGAGGATCCTGGGCAGGTGTAGGGTATGTGCCCTGGGGGGGGACACACATACCACCATAATGTCACACTGCTGTCAGGGCTATTACCCTCAATGGAACTTGAGCACTGTGTGGATGGCCCCAGCTGTGTGGTAGTACCCACTATGTTGTGCAGCCTGAGCAACTATACTCCCTCCCTTCAACACCCTCCATTCCTCCAGCGCAGCATGTGTCTGCTGGATTGTGTTGGTGTACACCAGCAGTGGAGGAACTGGAGGTGTGTACTGCATGAATGCACTGCCATGGAGTCCACTGGGTGCTGGGGCACCCACTAATGCCTGGCAGGGTTAGAACCAGTGCAAGATGACAGCAACATGGGCGGTGCCATCTGTGTGCAGCATGTCTTGGCCATGTATGTTTTCTGTACATTGTTCTGTATCACCTTGTTCACCGCGTAAACACACTGGGCCAAGGCCCAATGTCAGGAATGACCCAGAGACACTAGCTGTGCGAATAAAATGCAATGGTGTACAATACAGACATACAATTCACAAGAGCACTCAATACACAAATATCACATTAGGTACACATTACAGTACATTACAAGACATTACAAATAGTGGTACTGCAAGTGGTGTTCCAGCTCAGTTGAATAATTTATACGAGTGTGCACTTCACCGCATTGTTGGAGCACTGCATTCCACAGTTTGTTTGCCTGTGCATGTGGAGTGGCCCAGGATGGCCATCCACGCACACTGCCTCCTCATTGGATACATACAGCCTTGTCCCCTGTTGCTGCTGTGTCCATGTCCCGCCATCCTGAGTTTGCCTGGAATTAAGACTACCTTTTCATATGTAGTAACTAGTGCCACGTTACGTGTTGCGCAATTGCACCTAGCGCCACGCTACAGCTTTGAATATAGTGCTGCACATGTATGCATGGTCCAGCCCCTCTCTTTTCCCCATGCATACATTATCTTGCTGCACCGGTACTAACGAATTGTGCCGGCACTATTTGGTCTTTTGAATATTGCAAGCCCATGCTATTCCAGTGCAATTCTGGTGCAATCGGTTTGTGCCGGGCACAAAGCTTCGAATATCTCGACCAAAATATTCAGCATAGCCTTCTTATTACCCCGTCTCATAAACCTGGTAGGAGAAAATGTTCAAATCCCCTCCAAAATGTCATTCCGTGGCACTGTGCCACTGAAATGTCATTCCATGCCACAGTTGTGAAAACACATTTTGACCAGGTGTTGAAAAATGACAACCGTTACATTCGTGAGGTGATGTGAAAAAATGGCTATGTAGAAAATTTCAGGTCAAAATATTTTAAAATTACCAAAGTTTAAAGTGAGCATAGATAAAAATTTCTATGTACGCTCATAACTTTGCCATTTGTACATATTTTGACCCCAGACTTTCAATATAATTATTTTATGATCCCACCTCATGAATGGGGTGGTGAAAATGATTTTTGAATAACTTTTGAACCGTTCAATATTTTTTCATGAAATCTTCAAAAGACACATCGGGGACCCCAACTGCACGTTCCCTGAAGTTTTTGAATCAGTCGCACAAATCATGCAACCTTTAGGCGAGAGCAAAGAAATTGCAAAAAAGCGTAGTTGCGCACTTGGTTGTCACTTAATAACTCCACAGCCATATATCCAACCAGTACAAAACTTGGTAGATCCCAAGATCGTCTATGCCCAATCATGCATAGCAAATTTTAAGCAAATCCGTTGAATGGTGGCAAAGTTATTAAGTGCAAAACTTGACCCTTTAACCTTAAAATGTTACTTACCTATTTTATGGTAGCATCATATAATATATGTATGTATGTGTGTATATATATATATATATATATATATATACACACACACACATATATATATATACATATACATATATACTGTATATATGTAACAAAGAAATTCAGCACAAAAGCACTTAAGTAAGAGCTACCTGGGCAAGGGCATTCACAATAAAGTTAGGTTTCAAAGAAATACATTAATCAGACATATCACAAGAATGCAAAGCATTATGGAAACTATATGCAAATCACCTTGAAAGAATTTAGATTGGTCCTGCTTTAAGCTGGATTGTACGGTGCCAAATGATCTCTCACACAATCTGCAAAGGCCAAAAAACAGAAGACAAAGACACATGTTTCATCATTCTCAGGACTGAGCAGTGTGCCTAATCTGTATCTTAGCCCGGGGGGGGAGGGACCAGCCTTATGATGGACTTACAGGTTTGAGTCAAGGTGAGCCCAAAATAGGAATGCAATCTGAGAGGAAAAAGAACCTCAGTACAAAAGCACTGAGGCACTGGTTATCAGGGATGGGTATTGGCAGTAAAGCTAGGCTTCAAAGAAACACAAAAATCATACATATCCCAATAATGCAAAGTATCATGGGAAACATATGAAAATCACCATAAAATAATTTAAACTGGTTCAGGAGTATTGGATGCCAAATAGCTTTTCACACAATCTGCAATGGTTAAGAACAAAAGACACAGACACAAGTTTTATTCTTATCTGGACTCATCACTGTGCCTTATCTGTATCTCAGCCAAGAGGAAGGGGAACCAGTCCTATGACGGCTTATGGAGTTGGGTCATGGGGTGAACCTAGAATAGGAAAGCAGTCTAGGACCTGTTCACCCTAGGGTGTTTAAAGTGGTTTAAGGAGCTTAAATCATTTTAAAGCTCCTTAGCACAGTTTTCGTCCACACCTAACACAGCTTGTAGTCCATTTTTAAAAACGGTGTTTAAACCCTGATAAGACCTAAGCTTAAACACAGTTTTTAAAACATTTCAGGATTTAGTTCAGACTAGCCACTAGTGCGGATGCTTGTGGGTGTCTCAAAACAGTTAGCAGTGATGAGTGTTAGGATTCGTGGCTACCACACAGTGCATGATGGTAAGCAGTTCCTAACACGCTTTTCACACTGCTGTTGCTAACCCAGAATTTGGCTTAAAGTGCAGGTGCTCTGGTCTGTTATTAAAAATGGACTTGAACATGATGGCTCTAGTGCGGATGCCACAGCACGGTAAGACTTAGTCCGATTTTAAGAATGCTTTGTGTTACCATGCTGTAGTATGAACAGGACCCTAAAAAGATAAAGAACCTCAGCACAAAAGCACTGAGGAAAGGTAACTGAGGAAGGGCACTGGCAATAAAGCCAGGTTTCAAAGAAATATTATTTCAATTTATTTTATTTGAGTTTTGGTAACCAGGTAAGTCCACTGAGACAATGCAGTCCCTTTTTCAGGGATGGCCTGGGAGAGGAATAAGTGCAGTACAGTACAGAACAATTTCAACAAATTCACAGAGAGAAAATTCAAATACAGTGCAATTTCACAGAAAGATAATTACAGCAGAAATACAAATCACAGAGGGAAGAATACCATATAAAAATAAATAACAGCTAGGCACATAAAAATATGAGATTGTGAGCCAGCCCGCTGGCGCAGCGGTTGGATTTCCGCTTGCGGCACCAGCGACCCAGGTTCGGGAATGGACCCGGGTCATCTGAGGGCCAGCCGGGGGGGGAGAAGGATTGAGCATCTATAGGACTGCTTTCCCTCTCCGGGGGGAGGTGGGTTGAGTGTTTGGTGCCATGGTGACCTCTAGTGGAGGCTGGGTGCATCGCATGCATCGATGCCAAATTGAAATTAGGGGCGGGTCGGACACTAGTCATCATTGCACATACCCACCCCTGTCCACAAAAAAGGGAGAAAAACAACATCCTCTGCCTGGCCATCCTAATGAAGCTCAGCCCCTGACGCCTTGATCAGCCTCCAGGAGCCTGCTCCTCGACTAGATACTTGTAGTGCGGCCCGATATGGGGGTCAGTGCTGTGACCCCCGCTCTCTGGGGTACAAGCCAGGGATGACAGGGTGAGTGTGGGCATGTCTGGAGGTGGAGGCAAGGGGGTCTGTGACCGGAGCAGATACCCCACGGCTGGCAAGGGGACCAAAAAGCACAGTAAATAAAAATAACAATAAAATATGAAATTGTACATAATCATGTTAAAGTAAAACCATTAGTAAAGGTGCAGACAGTACAAGGTGAGTCAGGGTACAGGGCACGGAGTGAACCATAGGTAGGGAGTCAGGCAGAAGAGAGTAGAGGGAAAGCAGCAAGGTAGGAGCAGGATAGGCATCATCGGAAGCAGGAGCATGTAGCAGCAGCAGAGAGAGTGATGAGCAAATTGGATTGGAACATGGGAAGAGAGAGGCAGGATAGGACAGAAAGAGGAAGGGAGTTCCAATCAGACACTGCTGAAAAAGCGAAGGACTGACGAGTTGTAGCTAGTCACAAGTTGGGCTGCATGAGAAGGGGGAGGGAGGCAGATCTGAGAGCTCAAGGGGCTTGTCTACGGTGGACAATATCACTGAGGCAGGGCGGGTTGAATTTATGGACCAACTTATGCAGTAGACTCAGGGTGGTATACCTCAGTTTTGATTCATATGGTAGCCATCCTAAGGAAGAAAGGACATCACAGTGATGATGATGGGCATTGACCCCCAGGGCAAACCTACCTACTCTATGATATGCCTGAGAGAGGAGAGACAGGGTAGTGACATTAGTGGATAGCAATAAAGGAGCACCATAGATGAGGAGAGCAAGAAGGGATGAAGAAGCAATTTTAAAGCAAGAGGCAGAGGTGAGGAGGGGACAGATACAGTAGAGGAGACCTAACTTTTAGCTCAGGGATTTAACTATAATAAATGCATGGATATTAAAGGAAAGAGAGGAATCGAGGGTGATGCCCTCATGTATTTAAAGGCGTGGAGAGATTCAAGGGCATCCTCATTCGAAGATGAGATATAAAGCAGAGGAGGGTACTAGGAGAGGAGAAAATCATGCATATCCCAGTAATGCAAAGCACCATGGGAAGTATATGCAAACCATCATAAAAAAATTTAGACTGGCTCTGCTTTACACAGGAGTATAAGGTGCCTAATGACTTCTGCCACAATCTGAAAATGCTGTGAGCAGATGACATAGACGTGTGTTTTGTCTTTCTCAGGACTCATCGCTGTGCCTCACCTGTATGTCAACCCAGAGGAAGGGGTATCCAGTCCTATAATGATCGTACCGGGTTGATGTCACGACCCCCTTTCAGTACGACTTTGACAAAGTGCAGGAATGGTTCCATCAAAACTAGCTCAAACTAAACACCCAAAAACTGTTTCTATGTTCTTTGGCTCAAGGCAAAGAAGGTCTAAGTCCCCAAACCCTCCTACTTTCACCACCCTCGATGGCTCACCTTTACAGTTAGCTGACTCTTTCAAATACCTTGGGGTATGTCTGGATAGCAACCTCGACTTCTCAGTCCACATCAGCTCCATCTGCCCCCAAACTCCACCCTAAACTTGGTGCCCTCTATTGACACAAAGAATGCCTCCCTCCTTCAACCCGCAAAGACTTAGTCACCAGAACCATCCTCCCAGTAATAGATTACATTGATATTTTCTATGGATATTCTCCTGCCACCTCTCTTGCAAGACTTGATACTCTACTTAATTCATTTTGCCACTTTGACAGTTTCTCCCTTCCCTCTCACTAACCACTGTACACTCTACCCCTCACTCTCCCTACTGCCTCTACCTTCAAGGGACCAGCTATACAGCCTTACCTCAATGGCAAATTCTGATTCGGAACTCTCCTCTCCTACCTCACCTCCTGTCTATCCCCAGTTAGCTCCTCCATGTACTTCCTTCATTCCAGGGATGCTCGAATTTTCTCCCTACCTCATCCTTGCTCATGCTCAGGACCAGCTGCTTTTTGTGTCCATACCCAAGGGCTCTGACTTTGTCAGGCAAGAAGTGGAGTCATCATTGGACTGTCATCCCTTTCGGGCGGTATTAAGCAATGCCAGGTCTATTAGGAATAAGACCGCAGTAGTTGCAGATCTTGTTGCTTCTGTTGACCTGGCTTGCATCACCTAGACCTGCCTGGATGAGAATGTAGGCCCTGTTTTGGAGTCTGCGGTTCTGGATGGGTTCTCGGTGATTCACCGCCCGAGAGTGGACCGTAAGGGTGGGGAGGTTGCAGTCTGTTTTAGACAGGAACTGGATCTTGGGGAGGTGCCACCTGGATGTACCAACTCCTTTAAGTGTGTAGAGGGTGCAAGTGCAGGCTACAGGATCCTTCTCATTTACCATCCACCAGGTGATGGGAAGGAATTCCTGAGAGAGGTTGTGGACATCATCACTGGGATGGTATTGGAGTCCCCCAGATAGTTAATTTTGGGGGACTTCAATGCCTGGGTTGATGATGAACTCTTGCCTTTTGGACAAAACCTCCTCCAACTGATGGATTCATTGGGCCTGACATGGGTTGTTACCTCTGCAACTCATGAGGGGGGCACTCACTAGACTTGATATTCCATCTGGGGATGGAGATCTCTGATGTGGAGGTGGAGCCAATTGGTTGGTCTGACCATCATGCCCAGAGATTCAGTTTTGTAGCCCCCCAAAAGAGGTCTGCCCCTAAAGAGTTAGTACAGTTCCATCCTTTGAGAGGAGTTACCTCGGAAGGCCTAATGACGGAGCTGGACTTCTCGGGATTGCCAATGGATAGCACTGACCCAGGGCCCCTGATGTTGGCCTATAATAGGGCTATTGTGGGGGCCTTGGATGTCATTGCTCCAACTCATGTTCGCCACCTTACTCTTCACCCGGGGGCTCCCTGGTTTACCGGTGAGGTCCGTGAATTGAAGAAACAGGAACGAAGACTGGAAAGACGCTGGCGGAAAACCCACCTAGAGGTGGACAAGCTTAGATCGGTGGATCATTATAAGATCTACCAATCAGCAATTTCCCATAAGAAAGCAGAGTTCCTGTCCAGGGAAATTGTTGCAGTGAAGAATAGACCAGCCCAGCTCTTCCAGACTGTAGACAGACTCTGCAATCCAGCCTGTCTCCATGCCGGTCGAGCCTTGTCACAGTTACAGTGTGAGAAGTTTGTGCAATTTTTCGCTCATAAGGTGTCCACCATCAGAGATGAGATCAGCCAGTGCCTTCCCATTGGGCCTTGCATGGATCAATCGTGTAGTACTAATGCCCAGTTGACTTGGTTCACCTTTGACCAACCGGCAGTCATGGATATAGTGAGGACTGTCCAGACTCTGCGACCTACCTACTGTAGTTTGGATCCACACCCTACTCACCTACTAGTGGGGTGTGCAGAGATTATCAGCCAAATCCTTACTAGGATAGTGGCGGTTTCATTGGAGAGAGGGATCTTTCCAGATCCTTTAAAGGAGGCAGTAGTTCACCCCCTTCTGAAAAAGCCCTCCCTTGATCCAGACTGCCCATTAAACTACAGGCCAGTTTCAATCATACCCTTTGTAAGGAAAGTTATTGAGAAGGCGGTCACTCTGCAGCTGGAGGATCATTTAACCAGTCACAGTATCTATGACCCTCTCCAGTCTGGCTTCAGGAAACAGCATAGCACTGAGACAGCCCTGGTGCGGGTACGAAATGATCTCCTGATAGCGAGAGATCGGAGAACTCAGTCCATCTTGGTTCTCCTTGATCTCTCAGTGGCATTTGACACTGTGGATCAAGGAGTGATGCTCGAGCACCTGTGGTTTTTCTGTGGTCTGAGGGGGACAGTCCACAGTTGGTTTCAATCTTTCCTTGATGGCAGGTGTCAGAGAGTGGTGTCGGGGATTTGTTCCTCAGCCCCTCACTGCCTGCCCTGTGGGGTTCCACAGGGTTTGGTGTTGTCCCCCATGTTAGTTGCAGTGTATATGCTTCCACTGGGGGACATTATAAGATGGTATGGGCTGAGTTTTCATTGCTATGCTGATGATTCTCAGCTCTACATGTCTTTTGTGCCCGAACAGGAGCCTGATTCAATCACAGTGTTTAACAACTGCCTGCTGGAGATACAGAATTGGATGAGTACCAGTTGGCTTAGGTTGAACTCGAGTAAAACAGAGGTATTGGTGGTGGACTCTGGGGTTAGGATGTTGGGGCTATGGGCGGAGGAAACCCTCAGGTTTATATCTGGGGGGGGAACCCGCTCATGGCCTCTGGCCAGGTGCATAACCTAGGTGTTATATTTGATGACGGCCTGACCCTGAGGGTGCAGATGTCAGCTGTAGTCAAATCTTCCTTTTTCCAGCTAAGGAATATAGCCCGGGTGAAGCATCTGGTCCCGCCCGAAGATTTTCCCACCTTGGTCCAGGCCTTAGTGACTAGTCTTTTTGACTATTGCAATACCCTCTATCTAGGGCTACCAGGGGTGAATATCCACCGCTTGCAGCTGGTGCAGAACGTGAAAGCCAGGTCGTTGACTGGAATCTCTAGATCCAGCCATATAACACCTATTGCTGACCTATAAGGCCCTACACGAGTTGGGACCTCACTACCTGATAGAACTCCTGTTTCCTTACTGTCCTTCCCACTCTCTCTGATCCTCTGATGAGGGTTTGCTAGAGATTCCCAGGGTAATTCTGAAAACATCTGGTGGAAGATCTTTTGCCTTTATGGCACCTACCCTGAGGGATACTCTACCTCATCAGATAAGAGATAGCCTGACTGTAGAAGGATTTAAAAAATCCCTGAAAACCTTTTTGTTCAAGCAAGCTTTTTTGGAAATTTAATGTATGCTAAGTATGTATCTGTTATTAATAGTATGTATTTTAGATTTATTTGATTTTGTATGGATTATTGTAAGGGCACCCTGAGCTTAGGAAGGGTGCCTTGTATAAATAAACCTTACCTTACCTTTCTCCTACCATCTTCCTCACCGCTGGAATCAACTCCCTAGGGACACATGCCATGCAACAACCTTCTCTGCCCTCAAATCCTGATCCATGCCATCTTCACGCCTCCATGCACCTGCCTCCCTGCCCCAACCCACCCCTCCACCCACCCACCGCCTCCTCCCTCAGGTTCTGCATTCTTGATTACCTAAATTATCTTCCATACCTCCCTGATCCCAACCTCCTTCCTTCTGCATGTTTCTCACTAGTGCAACCTAAACTTCCACTGGCCTCACCATGCTTAGAAGTGTCACCTCCCCTACAATGGCTCTGTATATTTACTCTGATAAAGTCTGTTTTGTGGTATATCTCGTTTGGGTATCTATTATTTCACTCTGTATTTACCAGTGATGCTACTGTAACTTGTCGTATTACCCATGTTGCTATTGTAAATTGCTTGTAATTCTTTGCCTCTGTGAAACTCATACATTTTACTGTCCTGACTTGTACCATCTGTGTTCATCTCCTGTATGTATCTTTTTTCCTAGGTCACACCTGGAAATGAGACTCAGCTCAGAGTACCTTTCCCGCTTACCAACTTTTAAATAAATAAATAAAGATACAGATGAGGCACACTGACGAGTCTTAAGAAGAATGAAACATGTGTCTCTGTTTTCTGTTCTCAGCCTTTGTGGATTTATGAGAATGCTTGTTTAGGAAATGCTATCACCTGAAAAAGGGAAGTCCAAACAAAGTGAAGTGTGCTCAGTGGGTGAAACCCGGTGCTCAGGAGTGGTGCGTCTGAACCCTGCTTAGTACAATGTTTCCACAGATGCCTGGCACTCAGAGTTGATGCTCAAGTGAAATACACAGATGATTGTCTTATTCCAAACAATGTAAATACCTTCTTTATTGTAGTCCAGTGACTTGTATTCAAGCAGTAAACACTCGAACCCCAGCACTTCGACTGAAGTCTTTGTCAGGGGGTTCTGAGGAAGGGCTCTGTGTAGCCTGAAAGCTTGTTTACTGAATATTTTTGTTGGTCCAATAAAAGGTATCATATCAACTACTTTGCTTTTACTTTCCAGGTAAGCATCCCTTCTACCCCATCTGTTTGTGTTCTGTACGTTTCCTTTTACTCAAGATAGTGTTGAGGGGAAGGCCCACCTAGCTTCCCACAGTTGGGTAAGTGTATCTAGCCTCCACTGCACTGCCTATCCCCATACCTAGCTAAAACTGTTCCTGATATAATTTGCAAACCTTTGCCCTAACACCCTTGTTCCTTCTTTGTTTGGGTGCAGGCCATCCCTTCTGAGCAACCTCCAGCTCTTCCAAAGAGGACATAAGAACAGAAGAAGATAGGAAAGGTTCAGGCAAAAGAAGGTTATAAAACCCATACAAAATTGGCTGTTAGTACACACTGCTATTGACATGTTAGAGTCCAACCCGATGTGAGCATCAGGTCTACCTTTAAAGATGTTCAGGTTTCTACTGTAAACCTCCGGAAGATGGTTCCATTGGGATTCCACTCTATGTGTGAACCATCCCCTTCTACAGTTCATTTTACAGTGATCTCCTGACATCTTAAGCATATGTCCCCAAAATGTCATCCCATGTGTAGTTTCTTTTAAGTTAATAATTTCCAACAGTTGTTGATCACATGCCACTCTGTATCTTAGAATGATATCTCCCCTCTATCATCACCTCACCAAAGAGAACAGATTAAGTTCTTACAGCCTTTCCGCATTTGTCTTATCCCTTAATCCATCTATTTGTTTGCTAAACCTCCTTGGTACCTTTTCAATTCTTTCATTATTTTTCTTGACATAGAGGCACCAAACCTGGCCCTTGTATTCCAAATGAGGTCTCACCAAGGAATGACACAAAGGCATCAGTCTCCCAGGAACTTAAACCCCTCTCACATGCAGCATTCCATCAACCCTGAATTGAATTGACAGGCCCTGAACTTTTCCTTCACACTGGGGGCTATGCACAACTGCGAACCATGTATGCATGAGAGGTGTGTACCCGGCCTGTACAGCTCTGTAGACAGGCACGTGGAGCATGGCATGCACTAATGCATGCCACTGCACGGTGCATGTCCATGGCTCCACCCCTGGCACATTGCTGCATGGGAGCAAATCAGAGAATACAGGCGAGCATCCCTTTAGTCCCATAGTGAATCCCCAGTTCCGCACAGTGTAGGCGATTCTGGGATGGCATGGGATGGTCATTTTTTGAAAAGATGGGTGAGTGCCTGAATGGCTGACCCCAGCACTCCAGTCAACCCAAGGGGTTGGGGCAGCCTGGTAGGGGAATTCCTCATCCTGTCGTAGCCAGCAGGTGTAAACTGAGGGGGCATGCAAAAGATATGACAGGGTCCCCGCTGCCATATTCTGTGCCTTAATGCCTGGTACTCCACACCTTCATGAATGGTGTGGAGTGCAAGCACACCCCCTGACACCCCCCTGGACCAGCGAGGTGCATAGCTGAGTGACCAGCTGGGGCACCTGTGCAGAAGGAAAGCATGTCCCTTCCATGAATGCATGCAAGGGTCTGGGGGAACCCCAGTTCATGGCATTCAGATGTAGGTTTGTCTACTCACCATGGATCCACAGCACATAGGCAACCAACCCTTTAATGCATAGGGTCCATCATCTTATGGCCTTGGTAGAACCTTCTGGAAGGTTACCACCCCTGCTTTTTCCCTAAGTGTCCTTCTTAGAGTGTGGAAGCTCTCTTTCACTTTATACACACTCATCCTGGCCAGGTTATTCATGCCTAATTGCACCAACTCATCTGAGACCCCCTCCTTCCCAATTGGTTCCACCTCCTTGGTCCAGAGTTTTCACACTGTTGCCTTAGGGCAACAGTGAATTTCAGCCTTCCCATGAGCATGGAACTCAGCATCCCCTCCGTCCCTCTTACCGTGGAGTTACTACCATCCCTCTTGGTGGGCCTCCTTCTGGGTTTTACCTCAGCCTGTATCAGACTTCTTCCTTCTTCTCACACATCTGTTTACTTTTAGCTCCCTTTCCTTTTGTGTGCACTTGTACTATGTTAAATTGTACTCTGTTTGTACTTTATTTTGTACCAGTCATTAATACTGTGGAAGTTTTTATTATAGTATTGCCTGTTCCTTTTCCCCCAGGTTGTATCTGGAAATGATCCTTGGTTCAGTGTGCCTCTCCCGATTACCAATTTTCAAATAAATAGATAATCACTAGTACTTTCTAATTTCCCCTTTTAGTCTCCCTACCCTCCTCGACTCGTCCCTTGCAGATGACGCTCTCACCACAGCTGCACCAGTTCTAGACAAATTCATTGTGGGATACTGGTGGAACTGCCTCCATTTTTGACAAGAACCTGTTGGAGGTATGCACACCCTACCCCATATGTAGGACCCTTTCATCTTCCTCCCCCTTCTACTATTCAGTCACCTGTGCAGGACTGTGGAGTCCTCTTTGGCTGAGGGGCATGGAGTAGTCCTAAGGCACCACTACCTTTGGTTCTCAACAAGTGTACTGTATGTCAGCCCTTGCAGTCTTCGGCTGAGTCCAAAAGGCATGGAGTTTGTTGTAGTTTAGGCAACAACCATGCTCTCAGAGCACCCTCTGGGTCAGCACTGCCCTGCACCCCATGTGCACCACCCACCTTCTCCAGTATTATCCTCCTTGTATGTTTGTGTATAAAGTAATCTCTGCTGTTAGTGGCACTGACCTTAAGCCAGGATAAAGAAAATCATACATAAAATAATAAAAGAAATCTATAAATATTAATACTTACTTCACCTGAATAAAACTTCACTATGTAATCCCAGGATGTTCCCAGAAAGCAGTATTTGGATACAATAGAAGTTTTACTTATAAACAGTGAAAGTGGAATTGGAGTGAAGCAAGTTGGAGCCTGCTACAGTGGGTGAATTCTCTTCACCGGTGCAAAGGACTGGTGGCTATGGACATGATGCCATTAAGCTCCAAACTGGTTACCAAGGAGCTACTCTTGCTCTGAATGCAACTCTCCAAACCATTTTTCTAATTGTTTGAATGTTGACAAACCAGAAATCAAACAAAACTGGACCTGTGCAAAGAAAAGACTCCCAGTTAGGTGACAGCAGCAGAGATAAATCCAAGGTTACAGCACACAACATATATGAAGCTAGAAAAAAAAATATGCAGCAATAAAACCCTAGCAAAACCTGAAGCACAGAGAGGATCTATAAAAAAAAAAAAAAGAAAAAAAAAAGAAATTGTAAACCAGTTCTGCAGGAGCACTAAGGATAGTTAAAGCCACCTCTGAACTCCTGGCATCTCTCCAACAGGAAGAGCTGTGATAAGGTAGATCCAGATCACACACAACATTTCAGCCACCAGCTGGCCAGGAGTCACTAAAAGTAAACAGCACCAAACAGGTAACTTAGAAAAGAAACAAAATCAACCAAAATAGATGTTAATATTTCAAAGACAATAAAACAAATCAATTCAGACGTTTTAGACAGAAAATGCAAATGATGCTATTAAAATTACATTTAGTAGAGGAGTAAAGGTTGAGAGAAAATAAATGTAGCAGCCATCTTAAGAACCAACCACTACAATACAACATAAACTACAGTAAAACACATATTAACATACTGAACAGTACAATACAATACAGTACAGTACAGTACAATACAGCACAGTACAGTACAGCACAGTACAGTTCAATAAACTACAGTAAAACACATATTAACATACTGAACAGTACCATACACTACAGTACAGTACAATAAAATACAGTACAGTACATTACAATACAATGCATTACACTACAATACAGCACAGTACAGTTCAATAAAGTACAGTAAAACACATATATTAACATACTGAACAGTACCATACACTACAGTACAGTACATACAGTGCAACATAACGCATTTCAGAATAATTAGTAAAATATATAACAACGTAGTACCGAACAATGCATTAAAATACATTACAATACAATACATATAAATGTAGAAACATAGAATTTGTTGGCAGAAAAGGACTGCTTGGCCCACCCAGTCTGCCTAGTCTGTTTCCGCAAACTCTAACTGGTTTCCAACAACCCTTCCTCCTCCCTGCCTATTTACTAATATTTCCCTGTGTCTGTCCCATGCATGCTTGAAGCCCCCTACTGTTTTTGCCTCCACCACTTCAGCTGGCAGTCTGTTGCAGGTGTCCACCACTCTTTCAGTGAAGTAGTGCTTTCTCGCACCCCTGTTAAACTTCACCCCCTTCAGTTTCATCAGATGCTGTCTGGCCCTGGTGCTTTCTCATTTGAAAAAGACTCCCTCCTGCACCCTGTTCACCCCCGTGAAGTACTTTCTAGGTCTCTACCATATCCCCTCTAGCTCTCCTCTCCTCTCCTCTCCTCTCCTCCAGGGTGTACATGTTGAGGTCCCTCAGTCTTCTTTGATAGGATTTGTGATACTGCCCATGCATCATTTTAGTTATCCTGCTTTGGACTGCCTCGACCCTGCCTATGTGCTTTTTAAGATGCGGCCTCCAGAACTGGACACATTATTCCAGGTGTGGTCTCAGAAGCGAGTAATACAGTGGCAACACCACCTCCCTCCTCCTGCAGGAGATACCTCTAACTATACACCCCAGCATCCCACTGGCCATACTCACTGTTTTGTCACACTGCCCTGCCACTTTGACGTCATCAGATATGATAACTCTAAGGTTCTTTTTCTACTTAGTGACTGTCAGTATCCCCTCCCCATCCTATACTCAGCTTCTGGGTTCCTATGCCCTAGCTACATGATTTTGCATGTTTTGTCATTCACCCCAACAGCCGTGCTCTTGATCACTCCTTGAGTTTTCCAAGGTCCCTATGTATCCTCTCTATCCTCCCCTGAGTGTCCACCCTATTACAGATTTTGGTGTCCTCTGCATAAAGGCAGACTTTTTCCTTCTAGTTGTTCCACAGTGTCACTTATGAAGACATAAAAGAGGACCGATCCACTACTGAGCCATGCAGCACCCCACTGGTAACTCTCCCCTCATTAGAGTGAGTGCCGTTAACTACCACTCCATGTCACCTATCCATTAACCAGTTCCTTACCCAATTCACCACTTTAGGTTCCTCCCCAGTACAGTACAGTGCAATACACTACAGTACAGTGCAGTACAGTACAATACAGTAATATATAAGACAGTACAGTACAACACAGTGCCGTGCAGTAAAGTACAGTACAGTGCAATACAATACAATACAGTGCACTGCAGCACAGTACAGCACAGTACAGTATAGTACAGTATAATACAGTACAATACAATGAGGTACAGTACAGTATAATATAGTACAATACAATGCAATACAATAATGTATAATACAGTACAATACACTATAATACAGTACAATACAGCACAGTGTAGTACAGTGCAGTACAGTACAGCACAGTACAGTACAGTACAATATCATACAGTACAATACAGTACGATAAGTACACTACAGTACAAAACAATGAAATACAAGGCAATATAGTACAGTACAATACAGTAAGCACAGTACAGTGCAATATAGTACAGTACAACACAACACAACTTTACTTTAGAATTATTATTTATAGTGTCTTTCCCAAATTCCCCTCATCCCTTGACACTCCCAAGTAATCACCCCCCCCCATACATCTGATGTATGGTTGCCTCACCAAGAACACCAGACCCACTGGATACTGATGCTTGCCCTTTGTAGCAAGGTTGTGCCAAGGAATCAGGAAGAAGAAGCCCAGTACAGCCAACATGCTGGGCTGAGCATGAAGAAAGGCCACACATGAAGGTATCAATAGGTGGGGGCTAAGTGCAATGTACCAACGTGATCCACAGAGCACATCAGCTCACCCCATGTTACATGGCATTAGGGAAGAGTTTGCTAGAGAGGTTCCCATGCTAGGTGATTCCCTGCTTCTGGGCCACCAAAGAACAATCATCTAGCAAGGGATATGACACCTCTTCATTTAAAGGCAGAATAAGTCTTTTGGACAGGGGAACTGCACTTCCATTTTTGTTAGTTATTCTATTGGGGCAGACTGAGTGGGACAAGTGGTGCTTTTCTGCCGACAAACTCCATACTTCTATTTTTTTGTCTATCTGTCTGTCTATCCGTGTACTGCATATAGTAGAACATTGTTCTGTATAGAATTCCATTCACTTTTGAAATGCTGTCATACAACAGTTCACAGACCATGGAACGTGATTGTACCCTTCTGTGCTACAACAGCATTCTGAAACCTCTACAGACTGCAAAGGTCAGTTTTGTTCTGGTTTGGGCCTGATTACCTACAACCTGTCTCTTTTTTTTTTTATTTATTATGCTTTTTGTGGCCGCCAGCCGCCCGGTAACTCCGCCAGGTCACGGACCCTCACTCCCACCTCCATATTGGATGCACCCCCCCTCCTTGATACCCCCGGCTCATCGCCCAGGTAGGGCCGTGGCACTGGTCTCCCCATCCAGCACCGCAGTTGATGGGATAGGTCAAGGAGAGCCATCCCGGAGGTTAATCGGAGCCGAGGGCTGGCATCATGGAGGGTGGCCAACAGCTCAATTTTCTTCCCCCTGTAGGCGATAGCCAGGAGCATGCAATGATGCCAGCATCCATCCCGCCCCTCAGAGTCAAGCTGGTGTCGGATGTTGTGGTACTTCCAGCCTCCGCCAGGGGCTCCTCCAGCATTGGTCACACACCGCACCCTCCCCCTCGGAGAAGGAGAGCAGTTCATGGGATGCTTGATCCTTCTCACCCTGGCCGGCCCTCCAACAACTCAGATCCATTCTCAAACCCAGGTCACTGGCGCCGCAAGCGGAAATCCAACTGCTGCACCGATGGGCCAGCATTACATCCTGTCTCTTAGCTAAGGCTAGTATTCTTTAATCCCTAATGGAATAAAAAGCCAGAGAAGAAAATAACACCAGTGTGCCCCATTATTTTAAGTCCAATTGGCTCCCAAATTAAATTTTTCGTACTGTAGCACATTTTTTAAAATATCCCCATCTGAGAAGGATATTTATATGTATGGAGTTGAACAAGGTCAGAATAATCTCTAAACTAGTCCTATGCATATTTTTAAAGAGGTACTGTACTGCCCAAAATCAATACTAACTTTCAAAAGTAGTCAGCTAACACGTCTTGCATCTGAAGTATTTTTCTTCTTGGTTTTGCCAGTTGGAAGATTTTCTACCCAATAGTGCTAGGTATGATGTGTGGAACAGCACGCTACCTGGAGACTGACACAGTCATTTCTATTCCTCCCTAAACATCATCAGTATTGTGACCTCACTGACTGTGTCATCACTAGTAACCAAGAAGAATCAATCTCCTGCTGCTTGATTGGTAACTCGTGACACGCTATCAGTTAGGCAGAAGGACTTTTGATGCAACAGTGAGTGAGGTCACACGATGACGATGTAGTGGGAAGAACAGAACAAGATATGTCTGCAGGTAAAACACTGATTTTCACATTACACGTAACACTATTAGGTAGAAAACCATTTAATGAGCACATAGAAAAAGAAAAAACTTCAGAAATAGAAAGTAATAAGACACCACTTTTACAAATGACAAAACGTTTCTGTCTGCTATTGTTTGGTGTGACTAGCTCTTTAAGTATGCGCCCTAATCATTTACTTTTGCATGTACTTTAGAATGGACAGATTAGGACTGTATGCAAAATACCTTCTTTTCATCATAGATTACAAGAATCAGTGGTCTGTTATAAGTTTTTTATTTTAATGTGTTTTTTTCAAGGATTTTCCCATAGAATGCCCTGAAACAAAACTTTGTAATCAATGCCCCCACTCCAGATCTATAATAATTTTTAAATATTCTTCAAACATAGATTCTTTTTTGATTATCGGCAAGGGTGGATGAAATTTATTTACTGTCAATTTGGCCATATGCTTTTGCTTGTCTATATTTGCTAGGAGTCATTGTTTAAGGACTGGACTAGATGGTCTAGAGATTTTAAGACCTTTCAGGTACCATTCCCAAATGAAACCCATTCCCATTTCCCCAATTTTTTTTAAGTAACGGTCTACATACAGACAGCATCTGTCTGTCTGTCTGTCTAACAGTATATGTCTGTGTGTGTGTGTGTGTGTGTGTGTGTGTGTGTGTGTGTCTGTCTATCTATCTATTGATCCATCTATAATACACTTTGAACACTAGTGCTATGTGGATTTTCAAATTCTGGCAGAACAAAAATTTGCGAAATTTTTGAAATCCTGCTGAAATTCCCCAAATGTTGCCAGAAGCGGAATGGAGGAATTCTGCAGCAGAAAAATGTAGAATGTGTTTCACTACAACATTTCCAAGGAACTGTATTCCACAGATCTCAATATTTTCCACAGAAACTTTTTACGGAATGATTTTCCATGGGCAAAATGCTGTTCCACGGAATATTATTTTGCAGATCTCAATTATTTCCACAGGAATAGTTAAAGATTGATTTTCCACAGAAAAAATGCTGTTCTGTGAAATATTATTCCATGGATCACAGCAGGCAGAATTCTATAGAAGAACCAGTGAAATTCCAGTAGAAATTCTGCCGGCAGGATGGTCATTCTGTGCTAATTTCACTGGCAGAATTCCACATTTCACACAGCATTATTGAACACCTTTTTCGGTGTTTCTGAAAAGTTGTTCTCAAGGTCAGAATGTTGAGAACAACTTTTTCAGAATGTACAGAAGTTTGAGCGCTCATCAAGAGCAGCTGTTCTGGGAGCTGCTCATACTACAAGTCAAACCTCACAGCCTTCTGTTATCTCCATGCTGCTCAACCAATATCCAGTCTAGAGCAAATATTGATGTCTCTGCTGCATGTTTTAACCCCTGACTCATTCCAAAACCTCGTAACTGAAAGCACTTACTTACCAGGCATGAACAGTGTTACAGTCAGAAATAGCTTCAAAAACTATGTTTTGTTGTGTAATCCTATCCCAACTAAAAATAAAAAAAGAAATAATAAAAAGAAGAAAAGCTGAAGACTGTTTTTAATTTTGTTACCAGTTTAACAGGGCTGGGAGGTTGTTCAAAATGTAGAGTTCAGCGCTCTGCCTCCAAAAGTGGTAAGGTTATGGGAGAAACATACAGAAGGCAGGAATTAGAGAAGCAGAGTTTGTATGAGTGTGCTAGCAGGAGACAATGTCAGATAGATAATCTGGAGATAATCTATGAAGTGTCTTGAAGGGGAGGACCAGGAGTGCAATATTTAATTGGATTCTGATTACAGCTGTGCGGAATGCAGCATTTCACCAGCATAATTTGTGGAAAATGTCAATTCTGCTTCCAAAGTGCTTTTCAGAATTTCTTTTTTAATTCTGCAGACTTCCGAAGAGGCGTTCTTTCAATGAGGTAATCCACGGAATATTATTTCGCAGTTCATGAAAAATAAATCCACGGTTTGTATAAATTATGGACTACAACTCTGTGGTTAACATTCTGCTTTCAGAATTTCACTTCTGACAGAATTATGCAGAATCAGGTAGAATCTCCAAAATTCCACCGAAATCTGGTGGATCAGAGTTTGAAAATTCCACAGTTTTATTTCTGATCAAAATAGAGCCAGTATGTTTTGCAAGTTGTGAAACATAATGGAGATATGATCTAATCTTGGTTTTTGGTTAGGGGGAGGACATTTTTTATCTTTATTTTTGATACAGGTAAGCTACACTATTAGAGCCACATAGGTTCCCTATTTGCAAGCTGATCCTGTAGGATTTAAAACATATAACATCCATGTACAAATACTACAAATTATACCCTAATAAATCCTAAGTAAACACGTTACACAGACATATTTCATGTACATTTTAAAAAGTACACAAAAGTTAAAAGCAGAAACATTACATGTGCTTAAAATTGTATCAATCCTATCTAAAGCATCTACATTTGAAAGCTAACTCATGTTTCATTGCTGTACCAAATTACTCTGGGTTTATAGAGGGCTGTCTAAGCTTAGTTTTAATATTATTCTAGATGTTAGCAACTGTGTATTCGAATGCCTGTTCCCCATAGTGGCAGAGGTATGCTTCCCAGACTGGCAGGAGTATGTTGGGCAAACTGTACTCTGTTGGGTTGAAAATGGGGAGGGGGGATAGAGCAGTGAATTGCACTAGTCAAGGCATGATGAGATAAAGACCTGAATGAGGAATTTCAGCACAGACCAAAACAAGGAAAAGATGGACAATGTTACAGAGGTAGTGCTAGACAGATCTATGTGTGTAACTACAGCCATGGAGGCTTCTTTTACAGTTGTAATTGTGGCCTTATGCACGCTCCTAGGGTATGTGCTAACCTATAAGAATATAAGTAAGATCACCATTACAAGTATAAGGGTGACCTCCGGAGATTGGGATTGATTAATAATATATTAAAAATATAATAACCCTACCTCAAACCTCCATAGTAGGCACTCTTTACAAAGAAAGAGTGTATCACATGCAGTGAAGAGTGTTTCAGTCTGTCACCACTCTTTCCATATAAAAGTACTTCCTAACATCCTTCCTGAACCCTCCCCCTGCCAGTTTCAGGGAGTTACCCTTGGTTTCCATGTTGCCACTAATTGTGAACAGCTTGCTGTGTCTACCTTGTTTATTCCCAGAAGGTACATGAACATCTCAGTCATGTCGATACCCTTTCTCCTGTTCTCCACTGTGTACATGTTTAGATCCTCCAATCACTTCTTATAGGACCTACTCTGTAACCTACAAAACTTACGGACAAAGGAGAGGTCAGACTGTAGAAACCAGATGGTGGGAACTGGGTTTGGGTTGCAATACCCCAAAGTGCAGTGCTACCAGTTAAGCCCAGTTTGGTGTCTCAGTACCCCAGTTTGGTACTCCACATAGCCCCTGGTAACAAGGCATAAAATAAGTGACTAGCAGGGGCTTCAAGCCCCACCACAAAAAAAAGTAGCTGCCTTCAGTTTAAAACATTTTTTTTCTTTCAGTCCCTCCTGTTGTTAGTGTTGCTACTCTAGCTAGAGTGACACAAGCCAGTGCCAGTTATCTTTTGAATGTCCAGCTCATATGGGATCATGCGGTAGCCCCCCACATTGACAGGGACTTGGCATCCTGAATGTTTATTTATTTATTTATTTTATTTAGTTTTTGTTGACCGGGTAAGTGCACTAGACAAGTCTTGCCTATTTTCAGGCACGACCCAGGGGAGGGCGATACAGATGAATGCCAACTGACCTTGAACCAGATTAAGCTTGTTGGTGGGGGGCTATAAGAGAATCCAGCATGGCAGGAACTGAGATTGTCAAGCAGCACTCTCAGAAGCTGAGGTGTACCTCAGGAGAGCTGTCACATGTGTGAAGACGGCCCAAGGGAGGGAGCAGATGCAGGTAAACCAGCTGTGAAAATAAAGAAAAAGCTTACCTGCAGTCTTCTTCTCATCCTTCTTCGAGTCGACAACAATTTTTTTGTCAGTGACGATGGTCTTCCCCTCTAGGTTAGTCAGTGGCGGTTGAAAGTGAGTCAACGCCCACAGTGTGTGCTCCATTCAACACCATTTTCATGACTGTGGACAAAGCCTACAGCCATCCTGCTGTCTGTAGCTTGAAAATGGAGGAATGTGGAACACATTTTTAGACATTTCAACGTATCCTTCCACAACTATAAATCACTATGCCAAATGAAATAAAATACTCCCTTTTTTCTGTTTAGAATGTTGGAGACAGCACTAAAGCTGCTTATCAGATGGTCATTAGGAAACTGAAACAGCTTGTTAAAAATATGGGCAAAAATATGGGACTTCAGAGGAGCTAACTTTGATAAGATGGCCAACAAAGTTAAGCTAGCCCTGGCAAAAAGAAACACAGGTAAGGGGGTACAGGCAAAGTGGGCAAGCATTAAGGATGAAATACTTGAAGCAAAATCCCATTGTGTTAGACAGAAAAGGAAATGCAAAGAAGAAGGAAACCACTTTGGTTCTCAAATACAGTAGCAGAAAAGGTCAGAGCCAAAAGGCTGGCCTTCAGGAAATATAAGGAACACAGCAGGATGAAGATAGGAGGTATACCAAACTGCCCTAAGGGAAGCAGGGAAGGCAGTAAGGCAGGCAAAGTCCCAAACTGATGAAACACTAGCACAAACAGTAAAAGAAGGTGACAAGACTTTCTATAGATACATTAGTGAAAGAAGAAAGTCCAGAGGGGGTATTGCTAAGCTCAAAGGAGAAAAGGGTGTGTGTGAGGAGGAGGACCCTGTAAATGCATCTATCCTAAATAGATACTTTTGCTCAGTATTTACTGAAGAGAAGGCAGGGCAGGGCCCACAGCTCAGCACCATGGACACAGGGAGGAGGGAGGTGAGCACTACTCCCTTCACAAAAGAAAGGGTCCTACAAGAGCTTGCTAAGCTCAGGGTGGACAAGGCAATAGCATCTGATGGCATACATCCCAGGGTACTTAAGGAGCTAAGGATGGAACTAACAGAGCCATTAGCAGAATTGTTTAGTGAGTCTCTGAGCACAGGAGAGGTTCCAGAAGACTGGAGAAGGGCTCATGTGATCCCGCTCCATAAGAGTGGTAGCAGGGAGGAGGCAGGGAACTACAGACCAGTCAGTCTTACCTCAGTAGTGGGCAAGATTATGGAGGCACTCCTTAAGAAAAGGATAGTGCAACACCTGGAATCCATAGGGTCACAGGATCCAAGACAGCATGGGTTTACAAAAGGAAGGTCCTGTCAAACTAATCTCATAGATTTCTTTGACTGGGTAACCAGAGTGGTGGACCAAGGGGGAGCAGTTGATGTTGCCTACCTTGACTTCAGCAAAGCTTTCAACACTGTTCCACATAGAAGATTGATAAATAAGCTGGGTAGGCTTGGGATGGGTCAGAAGTTGGTCAAGTGGGTGGCAAACTGGTTGACGGGCAGAAAACAGAGAGTGGTGGGAAATGGTATATAGTCAGAAAAGATGGAAGTCACAAGTGGGATACCTCAGGGATCAGTCCTGGGGCCAATCTTCTTCAATGTCTTCATTAGTGACATTGCAGATGGAGTAGAGGGTAAGGCTTGTCTGTTTGCAGATGACACCAAGATCTGCAACAGAGTAGATTATCCAGATGGGGTGGGCAGAATGAGAAGAGATCTGGATAAACTAGCAAAATGGTCGGAAGAGTGGCAACTGGGCTTTAATGCAAAGAAGTGCAAAATCATGCACATAGGAAGAGAAACCCTGAAACCACCTATAGGCTGGGAAGGGGGTTGCTGGCAGTCACAAAGGAAGAAAGAGACTTGGGCATCATCATCATCACCGATGACCTGAAATCATCCAAGCAGACCTCTAAAGCAGTAGATAAGGCGAGGGGGATGCTAGGGTGTATTAGTAGGGGTATCATAAGTCGTAAGAGGGAGGTAATAATCCCTCTTTACAAGACACTGGTTAGGCCCCATCTTGAGTATTGCATGCAGTACTGGAGGCCACACCTTCACAAGGACATTAACCAAATTGAGGCAGTCCAGAGGAGTGCAACTAAAATGGTGCAGGGACTGCATCTAAAGACATATGAGGACAGATTAACGGAGCTCAATATGTATACCCTAGAGCAAAGGAGGGAGAGAGGTGATGTGATCAAAACATTCAAACACCTTTAGGACATTAACAAGGTGAAAGAGTCTAACATGTTTCAATATAAGAAAAATAGCAGGACAAGAGGACACAGCATGAGATTAGAGGGAGGCCGATTAAGGGGTAATGTGAGAAAATTCTTTTTCACAGAAAGGGTGGTGGATGCATGGAACGGCCTACCTCAGGAAGTGGTGGCTATGAATACAGTGCAGGGCTTCAAACAACTATGGGATAGGCATAAGGGAGCAATACAGATGAATATGAATAGATAGGCCACTGACAGAGCAAAGGCCAATGGCACATTTATAAGGTAGAAAAAGAAATGGGCAGACTGGATGGGCCTTGTGGTCCTTATCTGCCGTGAACTTCTATGTTTCTATGTTAAATATTGGTTGCCCATTAAGCTGGAGATTTGTTTACACCCTTCGAAATGCAATAACTTCACATTTAAACATTTTCTTGCTACTAGCTTCAGCTGGACAACTATTGTCTTTCAAGAAAGAGCCATACCTTTCCCAGGAACAAATGTAAAAAGATTTACACCATTTTTTAATCTCTTAAGACAGTAAAGGAATAATGCCTGACAGGGTGAGTGTTATGCTGGGATAACATCCCATCTCGGGTGGTTGGGCCCAAGGCCACCGCCCGAGGGCGTCCAACACCCGAGAAGGGATGTTATCCCAGCATAACACCCACTCTGGAGGGCATTATTCCTATTATACAATGGCTTGTTGTTATATATAAAATAAAAAAATAATTTTAAAGAATGTTTTTATTAGTGTAGAAAAATATTTTTGTTTCTTAAGAGGAGATGCAAAAAAAGAGAGGATCAATAATGATGATGAGACTAGACTTGTGAACAGCAGGGATGTTATGCCAGGATAACATCCCTGCTGTTATGGCCAACTAACCAATCAGAGCCCAGGATTCTTTCTTGCCATTGTATAATATCTGAAAAGCACCATCTCAGACATATGCCAGGTCTTCTATGAACTATGCCGGTTAATTATATAGCAATCAGCAGGCATTTGCTTTTTTGGGGAAAAAATGTATTAAGCTACAGCAAACACACACACACACACACTGTACACACCATCCTCATAGCCACAACATTCAAAATAAATTCAAAATAAATATTGCAATCTAATACATTATAAAACAATAAAGAAACTGTTTATGTCAGTGAACACAGTGAAGTTCAGTCTAAAGTAGATTTCCTTTAAAGAGCCAGTGTACTGCCTAAAACTAATATTAGATTTTAAAAGCAGCCAACCATTACCTTTTATATCTAAGGTACTTTTTATTTTCCCTTTGTTTAATTAGAAGATTGTTTACCTGATGTTAGTAGGTGTGATGTGTGGAACAGCTCTTAGCCTGGCAGCTGACATATCTTGTTCTGCTGCCCCACACTACATCATCAGCATTGTGACCTCACTGACTGTGACATCACTGCTATTTAGGAACAGCAAGTGAGTGACTGTCAGGTCATTCACTTGTGATGTCACAGTGAGATCACAATGCTGATGATGTAGTGTGGGGCAGTAGAGTTAGACATGTCAGCTGCCAGGCTAAGAGCTGTTCCACACATGCAGAACAATATTGTCACATAGAATACTTTCTGATGAGCAAAAGGAAAAAGAAAGAATACTTCAGAAATAAAAACTTACAACTGACTACTACTTAAAATTTATATTATTTTCCTGTCTGCCTGTTTTTGCTCCACTAGCACTTTAAATATTTCTTATCCTACATTTTGTATCCTGGATAGAATTGGGGGGATGCTACATCTCATTGTCTCTGTGATCTTCATTTACACATTTTTGCACTGTATTTACTCAGGATGTCCCAGATTAGATGCAATATCTTGTTTTCAGTAGGGTCATGATTTTACCACTTTTATAATGTATTTATTCAGGGTAGCCTAGTCCATACTTAAAATATTGTTTTCAGTCTGTTCTGATGTTACGCAATGCAGCATAATATTGTGTAGATATAGAGCCCCACTGAAAATAAGATGCCATGTCTTCTGTGAACTGTCCAGGCTAAACATATAGCAATCAGCAGGCATATTCTAGGAAAACACATTGTAAAAATGTGTAAAAGGAAGACCACATTGAACGTGCCTCTCAGCAGATCTGCATTGTGCAAATTCATTAGAAATAATGGGTAAAAGCATCCCAAAAGCTCTCCACAGACATATCAGCTCTGACCAGAACTTGCTTATTTTGCTTTACTTTAAAATGTGAATCGGGTCCCTTGTTGGCAGTAGCGTAAAGCAGGGCCACAGTAGTGAGAATAAGAGACAGTGAGCGGGAGGAGCCAAGGCGGTGAAACAAGCAGAGCGTTGGGGCGGAGCAGCAAAGCCTAGCAGGACCATCCTCAGCATGCAGAATAGCCATCACAACCCCTCACAGCCTGACGACCACGCCAGCCTCCCAGATCACTGCCTTCCCCTCAGCTTCACCCCATGCCGGGGTGGTGGGTTGGCGCCAGCACCACTGGGTAGGTGTTGAACCAAGTAGCAGGCAGTGGCCAAGGCCACAGTAGGACTGAGTACAGCCCCAATTGTAGGACAGCCCAGAGGGCAGACCAGGGCAAGACAGGCCCAGTTTTAAAAAGATACTCCCAGAGGGAAAGGAGTAAGAGGGTAGACAGGCCATAATTTAAACAATAAAAGAGCTCCAAATATGAGCAGAGGGCAGGGAATTGGCAGGCAGGCCCTTATTCTTTAAATTAGAAGAGCTCTCGGAGGGTTGAGTAAAGGGCAGGCAGGTCCTTACTAATTAAATGCCCCAACATCAGAATAACAGAGTGGCTGGTAGACCAGGGTAGCCACTGGCAAGCCCAAACTAAGGGCTACTGTAATCTTTTTTTTTTTCATATAGTTGTTTGCCCCCTGTGGCCATCTACACCTGCCATCAAGTCCGCTTCAGTCCCCAACCCTATCAGCCTCTCCTCCCATCGTCCTTACCAGCGGGGATCCACAAGGAGCAGGGTCCAAGGGTGTCAGGAGTCATCGCACACAGCCACGGGGAGACATAGGTATTTCTTGTGTTTCTTGCCATCCTGACCTGGAGCTGTGGCTTACATGGTGTTGCATATTCGTGGAGGCATGCGCTTGCTCCCTGAACTACAAGCTCTCTCCACTTTCCCGACGTAACATCAGCCTCCCCCCCCATACCTCTGCTCTGACACCCAGCCTCCACCAGGTATCAGCTGAGAGCGGGGAAACTCACCTCTCCAATCTTGGAGGTGACAGCAGCCCAGTGGCCACTATGATCATCTCTCAGTCCTCCCCCTGCCAACCCCTGGTGACCCAAGCTCGGTCCCGAACATGGGTCACCAGCGTGGTACGATGTATGGCATCCAGCACCTCAACTGGCAGGGCCATCATGCCAGGATACTGTAATTTAATAATTCTAGTGCTCTGTTCACTGTGACACCAACTCCTGCCAGGAGTGAGGGAAAGTGAGTGGACAGACCCCCAAGTAGTCATCACAGCAGCATAGCTGGCACAGCCTAGGCCAAGGGCTAGTCAGCTGTTTCAAGGCACTTAATTGTATCTCACAGCCCACTAGCAAGGGAAAGACAGTTAACACGGGATCCTTAGCACATAGGCCTAGTTAATCATAAGAGGGTAGGACTGCTGTTTCACTATAAAAGCTCAATTGTATGCCTGTGGGAGGGAGTACATAGCTCATGGTCCCAGCATAGCTAGGTATAGCCCAGCCATTTGATCCAGGTTTCCCCTCACTTAATGTCTGCTCTGACAGTGTCCTACTGTTTTTGTTTTATTGAGTTTACTGTAAACACAGTACATTTCATACCAATAGGCAGGTAGAGAAAACAGTATAGATCAAACTTGACTGTAACATTGTTTTTACAGTAAGGAGTTATTGTGACCCTATTACAAGTTACCACACTGAGGAGTTAGCTAAATATTTCTGATATAACAAGCATTGTTATTCAAAAGTCTGTCACTGTCATGAGCAGGGCATGAAGTGTAGTTTGAACAACATCAAACACCCTATAAATGAGTAAACCTTCTCTGTAACCATAAAAAGGGGCAAACAAAATACCTAAACACTACCAGCAAGTGAGTAGGTTAGTAGATGAACACCATGCATGCTTCATAAATGTTAAGAAATGATCTTACTTGTATTTAGGAATAGTCATTAGCAGTGTTTGTTCCTGCATAAACAGTAAAATACCAAGCTAGAGACAGCTGCAAACAATGGGCCCCATATTCAGAGCTGTCCGAGTGCGCACGCATAACGGTGCGCCACTCAAATAGGTTGGGCCGGCTGGCTCTGGGATGATATTCAAACAGAATGCACGATATGCTCTGACTGTGCAATCTGTTTGAATATCGGACCCTGGATGCACGGAGCACAGCAGGGGGTGCCAAGTTCTGTGCAGTACATCCAGAGTGAGGGGCTGAGGACCGCCCATAGGGGAATTCGTGACACATACCTGTATGCACCACAGCCCCCATGGGCAATATTCAGCCCGAACATGCAAATGAGCCCATTGGGCATGCATGGCACAAAGGGGCCATTTGCATGCCCTTTATGGGCTCGTATGCATGGCTGAGCCTGGTGGAATGCGCCAGGTCAGCCCCCTCCAGCCCCGATCACTGTTAGAGGTCCAATATTCAACAATCCCTGTTTCCATAGTGTAGAAGCCCTCCTCCCCAGCCCTGATCACTGTTAATAATAAATTACTCCCTGAATCCCTTTTCCATAGTGTGGGGCCCCCCAGCCCCGACCAATGTTAGAAAACAGTATTCCCTTAGCCCCAATTCTATAATGTAGTGGCCCCCCCAACCCCAATCACTGGTACAACAATCCAAAGCCTAATCCTGGTTCCCTGGTGGCTAGTGGTCCCCCCAACCCCCACCCCAGTAGGCAGTAAATCACCCCACACACGCCCCATCCTGACCTGTGCCAATGACTGGCACTGCTCCTCACCCTGCCATGGCCAGCCACTGACTGATCAGTACCAGAGCACATACAGTAATAGAGAAAATTTCATTGGGTTGTCATACAAACCAATGAGTGCATTTCTGCCTAGTGTATGTGCTCTGGTATTGATCAGTAGCAGCTGGCCATGGCACCTGAGAGGAGAGGACAGCCTTGCCAGTCGCCGCATGGGTCAGAATGGGGAGGTTGCAGTGGGGGTTACTGCCTAACAGGGTGGGGGTGGAGACCACTAGCCACCAGGGAATGGGGATCGAGGTTTATTTATTTATTTAGTTTTTGTTTACCGAGTAGGCGCACTAGACAGAGACTGTCTATTTTCAGGCACGACACGGGAGGGTTACAAAGCAAATAGGAAGGTAGGTTACAAACACAAGAGATAGTACAAAATAGAACAATGGTAATGGAAATTCCAACACAAAATATGCATGACATAAAGATGAAAACATATAAGCAGAACATGTGTCAAGCAAATGACTAAGTACTAAGAGTCATAAGTACAGGAAAACTTAAGGTACGGCGTTAGAGGGGAGAGTCAGGGTACAGCATAGGAGCATCTGTCATTGGCAAGGAGAAAAGAGTAAAGATCTTTCTTAAAGGTCTGGTGTAACTGGGAGAGTCTGATGTGATCCAGGAGGGAGTTCCAGATCCTCAGTGCCACCGAGGTAAAAGTACGTTCCCCCATTTTGGTTGCACACTGTGGAGTATGTGAAGCGACCTCTTGGATCATTGTACCAGTGATCGGGGCTGGGAGGGGGCACTATACTATGGAAATGAGGCTAGGAGAATATTGTTTTCTAACAGTGATTGGGGCTGGGAGGGGTCACTACACTATGAAAAAGGGGTTCAGCGAGTAATATATTATTAACAGTGATTGAGACAGGGGTGGGGAGGGGAATGTGTACCCAGGCCTAGACTGTGCACAGGGCACCAACCTACCCTGTGCATAGTTAAAGTAGGGCTTTATAAGTGCAACTATCTGCTGGCGCAGCTGGCTTTTGCTTGGGGGGGGTCAATATTGTGATGCATGGCATATGCATAAGAGAACCCTCATTTGCATAGGCACATCACAATATTGCGTGCGGGGGCCCAGTCGGGGGTGTGTGGCGTATCAGTGGCATTTGAATATGGTCACGTACTCAATGGCTCATGCAAATCCAGGGATACACCATGCATCTTGTCTGAATATGTGGGCCAATAAACCTAGAATATTTCATTTTTTTGTTCGGGACATACAGTCCACGCTTCTATGGAAAGTGCATGAAACTAAATAACGTTAGACACTCCAAAGTCCACAGAAATCATACTGATTCTGAGGAAGAACCTATAGGGATATGGAGTCCTCACCACAACAGAAAAGCAGGCTGAAGCCTCTTAAAGAAAAGTTGCTACTGCGCACTGCCTCGTAATCACAGAAAGGTGTAAAGATAGTGCAAGGCATCAGGGAACTACGTTTGCACAGTCGAAACTGCACCATGAGGGGCTGCCACATTGTCCACGTCAGCTGTCCCAACAAACAGTAAAATTAAATGGTTTTAAACTTAAAAGGTTTAACCCTTAAAGGGCTATAGCAGAACCAAAAATAGCAGACATGGTAATATTTCAAATTTTAAGAAGTACAAAGTTGTAACGTTTTATTTCTGAAGTTTTTTTCTTGTTCTGTTTGTTCATTAGAAAGTTTTCTGTGTGACAGTGTTGTGCTAGATGTGTGGAACACCACTCTGCCTGGCAGCTGACATATCTAGTTCAATGCCCCCCCCAACTACATCATCAGCACTGTGACCTCACTGACTGTGACATCACAGGTGACTGACCTGGCAGCTACTGAGTGGCTCTTCCTGAGTAGCTGTGATGTCACAATCAGTGAGGCCGCAATGCTGAGGATGTGGTGGTGGTGGTGGTGGGGGGAATAGAACTGGATATGTCAGCTGCCAGGCAGAGTGCTGTTCCAGAGATCACATCTACTAACATGAGTTAAAAAATCTAATTACCTAAACGGAAAAGAAAAAGCACCTCAGATATAAAAAGTAATAGTTGACTGCTTTTAAAAACTAATATTAATTTCAGGCAGTGCACTAGTTCTTTAATACAGGGACTTAGTGGATTATTAAAAACCTTTTAAAATCACATAACATAACAACATTCCAGTTCCCTTTGCAGGTTTATTGAAAATTAGTGGTATCTCAGTCAATTAACCTTCTCATTCAAGTCCAGCTTGGTTCCCCTGAGAATTCAGGGTAAATCTTGTCTAGGAGTTTGTCTGCTTTCTTGCTGTCCATAAATTGATAATTGCTGCTCCCATACACAATTTTGAGACCTGTCAGCATTATGAGCAAGTGATGGATCCCAAGTTTTCTCAGTCTGGTGTGGATCTCATCAAAACTTTTCCATCTCTGATGAGGCTCATAGCTTAAATCTGGAGAAACCTGTATACAGGCCTCTATCTATTCCACTGGCCCCATCTTGTTTACCTTTTGCAGGATTACGTCTCACACCAGAGTGGATCCCAAAGCAATTAAGATTGTGAGTGACAAAGGGGCATTCGTTGCCTGATAATGTCATCCTCCTCAAGGGGTTTTCCTGTAGGCTTTTAAGATAGTCTGCAGATTGTCTGATAGCCACTGCTGCAAAAAGTCACGAAAAGATTCACCCTTGACCCCCCTTCAGAACACCAAGTAAGTGGAGATGTGTTGTCCTGAACATGTCCAAAAGGTTTTCTAGCTGCCTTCTCAATAAAGAGTTTTCTTTCACTAAGCCTGTTGACACTATAAGGGCTCTATCTTCCACAGGGGTTGCAACCTTGGTATCAGCACTTTAATTCCCAGTCTTGCTGCCCATTACATTCATCTGTGTAGTAAAGTCCTTGGGCCAGATTTACAAAGCATTTTGGGATTAAGTCCCAGTCCGCAACTCCAGTTGTGGACTTAGATCTTTGCTCTTGCAGAGATTAGTATTCACAGTCCCCTACAGCTCCACTGTGATGGCCCACAGGCCTTTCTGAGGAATACAAGTGAGTTGTTCAAATCCCTGGGTTTTGCCAATGCCCAGTGGCCCAGATCCCTTTTCTTAATCAGTTCTTCGAGCCAACCAATGGAAAGCATGTGCTCGGAGGTTCCTCAATTCGCATTCCTCTTCCCTGCATCATCTAAAAGCAGACACCAACAAGACTAGAAAGCATAATTCCTGATTCACACAGAATACCTAGTACCTGGAACAATCTGCCATCTGAAATAGTGATGAGTGAAACCATGTCTAGTTTCAAAATTAGATTAGATGAATATGTGGGAAAATGAGTGACATCACAAGGTTCTAAAAGCAGTGGCAACGCAGTATCAGTACAGGGCAGACTTCACCATCAATATCTGTGGTCAGCTGACAGCTACAGGTCAGCCCAATACCATGTCTAAAAGAGCTTTTCAGGAGTACCAAGCTATGATGGGCACTGTTCTTTCCACCAGTAAAATGGTGGTGAGTTCAGAATAGGCTTGCCTATAGAACTCGTAATCCATTCTATGATTCTACGATCTACAACACCCAACTGATCCATACGAACTCTGAGATGGCACTGTACAAAGTTTACAGTAACATAGAATTATACAATTACAGAGTACAATATAACTATAGAAATGATTTTGTTTTGCAACAACAGTTTATTGAAAAATGTTTTCATTGAACACTACAGATTGACAATACAATACAACACAGCTCGAGAGACATTGGACAGTTCATTTCCTGGTACTGTACTAGACATGTAGACTACCATTTACTGTACGGTTGTCATTAAACAGGGTAGGGGCTACTTGGAACAACCCTTCAGAAGGGACAATGAGCAGGTGTGTGAGCAAACAAAGACAAGTAACACAGCACACTAGGGTTGATGCTACACCAAGTACAATGAATATAACCTCCGTACTAAGCATATTTCATCAGGGTGGTCTGGTGACTGATTAAAATTAATCAGTACACAGTGATTTAAGAAATATAGTAATCGTAGTTGTACTGTGTTGGTTTGAAAGTTAACATTTTGTTGTTCGAACCCCTTTTTCATGTTCCAGTTTCTGTGGTTCAGCTGCTCCATAAACTGGTCCCCTTTTTGTGAGTTGTGTCTTTTGCCTCTGCATTTTGTTGAAACTACCATTGTCTAGCCAAATAATCAAAGAACCGCTTTATCCATGAACCAACCAAGACAGCACATCTTAACCAGGGTCCTGACAGGTTGGCAAATCTCATTCAACTCAGAAATGTTCAGCTCACTTCACCTGGGGTTGTATGAGTTCAGGTTGATTGATTGGGTTCAGGCTTTCAAGATTCTTGGCTCACTTCAGGGTTAATGACATGCCTCTTTTCCAGAAGGTGCACACTACCATAGACGTCATCATCATCTTTATTTGGTATGCAGTTTGAAGCAAGAGCAACAATGTGCCCATCTTCACAGATAACCCAGAAGATGAGTACATAAGCTGAAGGAAGTTAGACCAAAGTCAGGCATTGACCTAGCCCAAACAAGTGGGAAAGAATAAGATGGGAGGCATCAGTAAAGGAAACTCAACATCCATATAACTGACTGTCATCTGCGTAAGAATGATAACCAAGCACAAAGAATGAGGTGGTACCTGAAGAAGAATAGAGGGCAGACAATGGAGCGTTGTGATCTAGAAACAGAAGAAACCACCATTAGAGACACAGAAAAAGGGACTAGAAAGGTAAGAGCAAATCCAAGACAGAAAGGAGCCAGAGACACCAGTTTTTTGTTGGAGGTGATCAAAGAAGGTGGAGTGGTCAACAGCCCTTCAGTTGCACTGAGGTGCAGGGAGTAAGGCAGGAAAAGGCACTATTGTCAGCAGACCAAAGGAAGCCAGGCCACCTGCCCTGTAACAACACATACTAAAGCAGTCACGGTGCTGTGTAGATTGGAAACTGTTAAGAGAGACACAGAGAAAGAGAGTTATCAGATACAGGGTGGAAAGGTCACTTTCTCAAGGACCTTGCTAAGAAAGGTGAGGTTGGAGATGGGTTGACAGTTAAAGAGAAAGCTGGGGTCAAGTAAAATATTTTTTTTAAGGAGAGGATGATGATGGCAGTTTTGAGAAAGTCAGGGAAGGTACCAAATCTTAAAGAATGGTAATAATGTATGGTGCAAGAGTAGGGAGATGGAATGAAGCAAGAAAGGAGGGGGCTGAGTCTACAGAAGAGGTGCTTTATTCAGTGACAAGGCAAGGAAATGTATTTAGTTGTGTATGGCACCTTTCATACACACTGCATCCCAAAGTGCTTTGCAATTCATGAAAAGCTGGCAGTAGCCATTAGGTGTGCATAGAAGGGAAGGTCAAGGGTTAGATGTCGAGAAAGAGATAATTAACCACAGGGAGGCTAAATGACTTGCCCAAGGCCATGTAGTAAGTAAGCAGCAGCTGTGAGATTCAGGACTAGGCCTCCCCAAAAAGGCTGAGCAAAGCATCAGAGTGATGTCATACAGTAGTAACCAGTGGCAAGATGCACTGTATATCTGGATATATAGGCAACTATCACAGAAATCCAAATTTTTTTTTTGAACTCTATTTTTGTCGCCCACCACTACCGAACTCTCTCCGGTGACCTCCCTGCTGCACTCTCTACATCCTTGCGTTGCTCGGCTCCCTCTCCGCTCCTCTCCAGCACCAGGCATCCCCGGGTCTGCCCTCCGGGGAAGGGTCAGCCCCGCCCAGGGCACTCTATCTATTAGTATTGAGCCACCGGGCTGGAGAGGGAGGAGGAAGCAGAGGGAACAGGGCCCAACTCCAGGAGTGTGGATTGCGTGGGAGGTGCCATCGCCTATCAGCGGTGGAGGGTTGTTTTCCTTTGGTTTCTGCCCCGTGGGCCGGCTGCCAAAGACGGTACGCGCAGCTCCACCTTCCTGGCATGGCACACAACGCCTTCAGCTAGCCCCCGCCTCCGCCAGAGGTTGCTCATTGATCGCTTCATCACCCCAGCCCTCCCCGGGAAGAGAGAGCAGTCCTCTGGACACTCAATCTCTTCCCCCCCTGCAACTCCCAGCTGCCCGGGTCCATTCCCGAACCCGAGTCACCGGTGTGGCACGAGGTGTGGCGTCCAGCGCCTCAACCCTCTGCGCCACCGGGCTGGCCCACAGAAATCCAATTATAAGGAATGTTTTATTTTTCTTGTGATATATTACAGTATATCAGCATATTTAGCGTTATGGCACTGGCTACCACTGTACAGTACAGGTAACAACTGGGTATAAAGAGGCAAGAGAAGAGTCAGAGTAGAAAGGAGCAAGGGCACAGGGAGAGGGTGTGAATGGAAAGGAGTGAGAGTAGGGGAGAAGCTATCATAAATGAGGAAATCTGGGATTGGAAACATGTTATTAAGTCTTCACACATTGCAGGGGAGTGGGTTGATGGTGAGAAGGTGGGAAAAGGGGAGGCAGTAAAGCAGAACAGTGATGAACAGTGCCCATCATAGCTTGGTACTCCTGAAAAGCTCTTTTAGACATGGTATTGGGCTGACCTGTAGCTGTCAGCTGACCACAGATATTGATGGTGAAGTCTGCCCTGTACTGATACTGCGTTGCCACTGCTTTTAGAACCTTGTGATGTCACTCAAGGTGAAGATATGCTTGACACAGAAATAAAAGAACTAAAATTTTTATTTATTGTAAAATCAGAATTACAACCTTTGAGCTAAAAGCTCATTTACAAAGGATCCTTGTCAAACAGAGGGTGGGGGAACATCAAGTACGTGGACAGTGGAGAAAAACAGAAGCAGCTATAAGGCATTGTCAGTTAAACATCATAAAAAGGCAATACAGCATTACAAATAGAAGGATGGGGAGAGACAGTATACACTGCAAAAGTCATCACTTAATTACATAATACAGAGAAAAATAGTGCCATAACAGATTAGGTGAATAAAGTGCAGATTCCAACTATGTACAAAGTATGAGAATTCCCAGAATGCAGCTATGGAGCTTAGATAGGTTGCTGGAGGGAACAAGTAATGTGACCACTGACAAGTACAGCCATTGAGGGAGAGTAGACTACAGGCTAGACGAGTGAGGGGGAGAGCACAACGGTGGGTGATAGCTTAAGGGTCAGGGGGGCTAAGCGGGTGTGGAGGTGGGGGGTATGGAGGGTCAGGAAGGCTAAGTGGGTGAGGGGGTGGGGGGAATGGGGGACCATGGGGTGAGTAGGTGGGGATTAGCAGGAGATTCTTAAGAGCCACGGGTCACCACAGCCAAGCCATATTGTGTCAGGGGGTACCAGGAGAGCTAGAAATGGCTGGGGTGTTCTTTACAGTAACATTGTACTGGAGGGGAGATAGTCTTCCGAATTTCAGATTTGAACTGACCAGGGCGAGTAAGGCTAGTAGTGGCCTGGGGGAGCACATTTAGCCAGGTGGGGGCCCTTACTGCAAAGGCTCTCCTCACCAAGGCAGTTCTTCAGAAAGGCACTGTTAGGGCGTGTCTTGTAACGCTTCTTGTGGAGTGCACAGCTGGGACTGGACAGAATAAGGCTTGTAGGGAAGGGGTGCAAGACCTAGAAGGGCCTTCTTCCCTAGAAGGCAGGAGTGGAGCTTGATTCGGTTCATGAGAGGAATTCATCGTGTCCCAATGTAAAGGTTGCATGTGTGCGTAGGGCAGTCTGCACCTAAAACAAAGTGGCATGCTTTGTTGGGGGTTGTATGGACCCTGTGCAGGCTGGTTTCAGAGGCTGCACCATATACCACATTACCTGATTTTTCCTGATCATATGGCTATCTACCATTATTATCTGCACATTCATGGCAATGACATGATGTCCTTGATCACATGATGTCACTTGACTTTTTTCCCATATTAAAGTACTTACCATCCTGGCATCATCCATGAAGTGCATGCAGTAGCAGGAGCATCACTGCCTTTCTAATCCTTTTAGTGTATAGAGTTTTAAGGGAACTGTCATCACTGAGAATCCCATACAGTGGCATCAAGCCCATAGAGCATGGGGGGGGGTGATCCCCTCTAAGTCATGGTATCATCAACACAAAAAATAAAATTGAAAAAAATCTCAAGTCCAAAACAATGTGCCCCTTATTTTGCAGTCTTTGTGTGTAGGTTTGGGGGTGCATGACCATGAGGTGCAATTTGTTTGTTTTTTCTTCCTTAGGTACTTTTAGTCTGAATTCTGTTTTTCATATACTGGCCTGCTCTGTCGGGGCTTCTGCATCTTCCTGGATATGTAGGGAGGGGGAGTGTTGCCAACCTACGCTAGCACATGTGCCGTATTCATAAAAAATCAAAGTTAGTATCATTTACCTACAGACTGATTGGCTGCTTGTGGGGTGGTCGAGACCGTATTCACTGTCATTGGTCATGACTTTTTCCACACCTCTGCACCTCTCTTGTATCGAGCAGCCTTACTTGCAGACAGCACATGGGCAGCTGGCAGCAGACTTGCATGGATGGTCATTCTGTCATTGAGAGACTTCACTCGAGTCGACCATGCAGAGCCACAGAGGAGAGTGCACGTGAACCAAATGAGCCAGGGCACACAGGAGCAGCATGCCGTACCAGTACCGCATAGAAGAGAGAAAGCCTGCCTGGGCTGCCATAGATAGCATTGGCCATTAAAGATGAGACTCAGAACCAGTGAGAAGAAATGGGAAAGGGAGGGAAGAGATCTGGTTGACCCCATGACTGTCAGGCCTTTGGTATCATGAGTGGAATCAAGGACAGTCGGTCATCACAGAGCAGGCAGCCCATGAGGAGCCACACAACTACCTTCGAGGAAGGAGCGGGAGCCGAGTCTAAGCCATAATAGAACGGACCACCCACAGGCAGCGGGTAGATTGGGTAGTGAGTAGTGACTGAGAGGCCACGTTCTGGTCCTCAGGTTCAAGTAACACGTTAAGAATTAGATCGGAGGGGCGGCTGGAGCCAGTGCATGCCTCATGGTCAGAGCAGGAGGAGAGCCTGTCTAGTAGCCTACTAGTTTCACTCCCCAGGCAGTCGCCTACCATATCAGTCCAAGTCTGTTAGTCCAGTTGGAGAGGAGACACTAAGATGGTTGGATTCGGTCAGGTGCAGATCGGGAGAAAGAGAGCCAGGAGGGACAAACGATCAGCTGCACTCTGCACTGGTCATCAGTCGGATGCACCACCAGTCGTGTGCAGCCCAAACAAACCTCAAGAGGGTACTGGTGCTGGACCAGGACACTGCTATCTTTTTTCTTGAGGAGGAAGACGCAAAAAAGACTAAAAGGCTGTCTTAGAGACTCAGGCCAGCAGGCCCAATGCCATGAAAATCAGTGCACACTGCCAGGACAGGGGGAGCAGGACAGCACTGCACCCACACTACCACCACACCCAGGGACTGTGTACCACCAATCTGAAACTGGCTGGCCTCGCCAAGCCACACAGCACGACAGTGCAACTGTGACAGAAGGGCAGCATACCAACACGGACTCCAGCCAGCCACTCACCCACCTCTATCACCAGATAGAAAATTATTAAAAGATACAAAAGTTTGATTGGTTTTGTTGTTGATGGTGATGGCCTGGGGGGGGGGTGTTGCTATGGGGCCTGCAGGGTCCAGGCCACAAATGTTAGTTGACCCACTGTTGGCACAGAACTGCCAGGACCCATGCTTGGGGAAGTGGGGGCGGTAAGTGTGTTGGAACTGGGCCTGCTAGGCCACTGGCTACAAATTTTAGTCAACCTACCATCCCGTTGATATACCACTACCAGGACCCACGCTTGGGAGCAGGGTGTTGGAACTGTGATTTCTGCTAGGCCATAAATGTTAGTGGAGTCCACATTGGTACACTACCAGGGACACACACTGGGGGGGTTGGGGAATGTTGGAAACAGGCCTGCCAGGCAACAAATGTCAGTTGACCCACCATTTGTACTTTCAGGATCCACGCCCACGGCAGCGTGCTATGAGATGGAGGCAGAACGGAAATAGCCATACGGTAGAGGGAAGAGTGAGACAGTGTGCAGGATGCAGCCAGGGGTAGTAGTAAAAGTGAATAAAATATTCAGTCCCCCTTCTCTACTACCCTTGGCTGCATGCTTTGCATCTCACCACAACTCTGAGTGGCTTGAAGGCTGAAGACTGTCTGTATGCCTCTGCCTGGGCGACCTCAGCAGGCGTACATAATATATGTGCAAGAGTTTATTAATAATGGTTGACCCATGGGACTCAATTTTTAAAATGGCAAGAATGCCACAAATGCCAACTGCGCTGAACATATGGCGCACTGAGCTCGCGGTATTCTTCTGGCCAGCAATCAGGATTTTGATCCTGTGCAGTAATTGTCACAAGTTAGGCCAACCTTTTCTGGCCTAGCTTGTGGCAATCCTGAGTCCCCGTTTTATGATGCTTGTGCCAAAGATCTGGTGCACGCTGCTGTAAATCGAGTAAACTGTCACAGCTGCATCTGACCTACCAAAATTGGGCGCAGTCACAGTGAAGGGGATTGACACCGCTGTGTCAACGCAAGGGTTGCATCACCCTATGAAAATCGAGGCCGTGGAAAACAGTTGGGGGGAGGGCAGTTTGATCATGCCATTAATCGGTGCAATTGTGGTGAGTGTTGATCTAATAATTTATTTATTTATTTTTACAAGGAGTGTGTTGTGCATATTGTTGAAATAAAGTGTAGAAGTAGGAGAAAGAAATAAGTGCACTAGTTAGGATTTGAATCTAGGTCTGCACAGAATATTGTTCCACTGCACTAACCAGCTGCCCTAACAGGTTAAATGGAAACCTGAGGATCCCCAAGGGCACCTAACTTTTTCTCAAATGCATACCCTGCCTGGATCTTCAGGTTTTCAACTGTCCTGGCAGCATAGCTGGTTGGTGCAGCAGAACAGTAGTCAATTCTGAACAGACCTTGGCTAAAATCCCAGCTAGAGCAATTATTTCTTCTTCCCACTTCTAAATTGTATTTGTGTACATCACGGGGCATGGTGGATGAGGGGGTGTATCAGGTCAGGCTGCGTGGCCAATGTAAGCTTGAACTGGAAGAATTCAACTGCCATTTTGCCCTCCCCCCACATCTATTATAAAACAGACAGAGGGAGGCCTTCTGGCTAGTCTGTTTGTTTCAGATTGGATGGGGGGGGGGGGGGCTGGCCTGACAGATAGATTCAAGATGTGAATCTGTCAGGGTGTGCATTGTTCTACTTATCATTTTTGCTTTGTAATATGTAATATGTAATATGTAATGTGTAATATGTTATATATAATATGTAATACCATGACATGGCACATTTGTACATGATGCACCTTATGTTTGTTCTGTAACTGTTGGGGGGGGGAGCTGTGGCTCAACTTTAAATGATAACAGCGTTATGCTATGCCAGCACATGCCTTGTGTTACCATAGTACAATGATGTTGTTGTGGATTCTGTGTGCACATTATATCCTATTAAATTCCGTGCATATAGTGTACGCCATGCGGTAATGAGAAGTCCTGTAACCAACAGGCCTATGTCACACATGGCCTTTGATTACATGACTTTGCAGTACCGCGTGGCATACAGTACGTAAACTAATTCAGTAGTCTAGTTATGATGTCCACTGCCATTATGGTGTGCTTGGCGGTCCCCCTCACACCATGGTGGCAGCTGTACAGTGCACCCGTGCCATATTTTGAATAGTACTACAGGACCAACACTTAAATTGTTTTCACTCTGATTGGAGGTCATCAACTGTAGGTGACTGGTAACATTTTATTTTTTTCTTCAGTCTTGTTGGATTGATGCAGTGACAGTGAGAGCAGCAAGTAGTCAGAGTCGAGAGACTGATGCAGAGGAAGAGTGACAGATAACAGCAACTAGTCAGAGTCGAAAGACTGATGCAGAGGGAGAGTGACAGTGAGACCAGCAAGAAGTCAGAGTCGAGAGACTGATGCAGAGGGAGAGTGACAGTGGGACCAGCAAGTAGTCAGAGTCGAGAGACTGATGCAGAGGCACAGTGACAGAAAACAGCAAGTAGTCAGAGTCGAGTGACCAACAGTAAAACCAGTCAGATTATTCTGGGGTAGGCGATACATGCAAATAGATGGTGTGGCAGAAGAAAATAATTCATTTGACTAGAAAAACTGCTGCACCCACACTTTGACTGTGAACTGCAGTAAAGTACTGTATTCCTATTATGACGAGTAGTGTCTCTGACAGACGAGTCACTGGTTTCGGTAACTCCCATCTATGTGAGCTTCCTTATTGCTGCTTGGCAGAATCTACCAGTCAGTGCAACCTGCAACGTTAATGAACTGCGCTGTGCAGCCTATGCTGTGTTATTATTTTTTAAAAACAGACTGCTACAAGAAACTCTGCAGCCTCCTGCTGTCTAAAATAGTCATACTGCTAATTAAAAGTAAAATGTGCCAACTGTCTCCCTATACTATACGGGTCACCTGGTCAGGCAGCTGTAATATTCTGTGATAGCCACCTTGCCTGCAATGTGAACTACACCACCTGATAACCAGTACAGTATAGGTATTAGTCAGGTCACTTGCCTAGTGTCTGTACTGTACTGGTCATCAGGCTGTTTTAATTATTTAAAATGATTCAGCTTAGACTTTCTCTTGTTGGCAGCATGAACTGTCACGGCTGCATAATGCCAGAGACTATTATACAATGTCTGTGCTTTAATTTTTTAAATGATTCTGATTAGACATATCTGCAACTTGAACTGTGATGCCTGCCTAATGCCTACAGTATTATATATTGGTCAGGATAAGTTAATATTTTTAAATGAAAACATTAATCTGTAGAACCCTCGCACCTCGTTTGGGGGCCAAATGTAAACCCTCGATTAGGCATGGAATCCTATGAGACAATTTTTTGCTAACCTGCTTGTGCTAAAAATTCAGGTTTTAATGTGTTCCAGAATATAAACAAGGATGGCGCTGTGCAGAATAATATCCTGTGCACAGCCACTCACTCGTATAAAGTGATACAAGTGAGTGGCATGGTGCCGTGCTGTTCATAGGAAGCAGTGCCGTGCAGCACTGTCCTTTGTTTATAATCAGGAACACATAAGCCTGAATTGTTACCACAAATATGTTATCAAAAATTTTGTTTATAGGCTTCTAAGCCTACACAGTGGTTTGCCTTTAGGGGTGGGGGTGGAGTTTCTACAGATTAAAGTCATTCAGCAGTTAAACTGCGCTTACCCTTGTCTGCGCATCACGAACTGTGCCTCTTGCCCAATGCATATACTGTACTGGCCATCAGGCAGTTTTAATTGTTTTGAAATCATTCATATCATTCATCTTAAACATGGCTAGAACACGAGCTGTGCTGACCACCTAACGCATTTACTATATGGGTCATTAATCTGGCTATTTTAATTATTTAACATGATTCAGCTTAGACTTTCACTCGTTTGCAACATGAGCTCTGCTGCCTGCATGCTGCCTATATTGTTATCTTTTATTTTTATTAGCAAAAGATATTGCCTTCCCCTTAAAAGTAATCTTTGAAAAATTCTTGGCAGAAAATTATGTCCCAGATGATTAGAAAAAGGCAACCGTTATACCAATCCATAAGAAAGGACTGAAAAACAACTGGGAGACTTACCGCCCCATAAGTCTGACCTCTTCTGTCTGCAAACTTTTAAAGAGTCTTATAAAAGACATTATTACTCCTACATTAAATCGCCATGATCTGGAGCAACATGGCTTTAAAAGTGGTAGAAGCTCTCTCACTAATTTGTTATGTTCTTATGAGCATATCAGCTCCTTTCTTGACCATAGAACACCGTGTGACATAATTTTCATCGACTTCAGCAAGGCATTTGATGTCATGCCTCATTGGGCCTTTATCAAAAAACTTTATAAACTCAACATAAATAGTTTTATTATTAATTGGATTAGCAATTGACTTCAAGGCCAAATCCAAAAAGTTGTCATCAATGGCTCATCATCCAAAGAGGGAATAGTATCTAGTGGGGTGCCAGAGGGCTCAGTTTTGGTCCATTGCCTTTTTCAGGCATTTATGCTGACATGACCGATGATTGTTATTCCATCACTACCAAATATGCAGACAACGTTAACATTGGGGGCCCATGCATAAATTTAACACAAGCCACAGGTATTCAAAATGATTTGGATATCATTTCATCATGGGTAAACAAATGGGGGATAATACTGAATACTAACAAATGTAAAATAATGCATTTAGGGACCAGTAACTTAAATTACACATATAGACCGGGCGGGTCTGTACTCATTAATATATCAGATGAGAAGGGCCTGGGCATTATTATGTCACATGACATGACCCATAATAAACATATACAGGGAGTCATCAATAGATCCAATGAGGTTGTTTGGTCTAGTCTGTGAAATAGCAGATCACAGGAGCCTGAGGTGTTGATGCCCTTGTACAGGTCATACGTTAGGCCACACCTGGAATACACTGCCCAGCTATGGTACCCTTATTAAAAATCTGTTGGGGAGTTCACTTGAAAAAGTTCAAACACATTTTACAAAACATGTTTCAGGTCTAAAAAATGTAACATTTGATAACAGACTGAAAACACTAAATCTTATGTCCTTATCCATCCGTCGTCTAAGAGGTGATCTACTGCTTCTTTTTGACATCATTCAGGATCCTTACTTTATGACTGAACTAGGATTAGAGTTCAGAATTTATACCCATGATATCAAAGGTCACCCACTACAATTAATAAGAAAACCATTTAAACACACCAGTTGTCAATTCTTTTTTACCCTTAGAACTGTGGGTCCCTGGAATAAATTACCACTTGATGTTGTTACTAGTTAGTCCAAGAGTATTTTTAAATACAGATTTGATAAATTAGTCAAATGCAGGTTGTGACCTATCCTATTAGCATTTGGCTTAGAATAAGAGTGTTATGGGCTCCGGCCTTCTTGCTCTTTCACTTACCTTAGTATGAACCTTAGCATGAACAGAATAATTGCATTACTTTATCAGTAAGTGTATTGTATCTAGGCAATTGTGAATGTTACTACATTGATCCTCAGTGGTGAGTTTGAACAGTACAGGGTTCAGTCAGCCATCATACCTTATGTTGTCTAACTGGACCCCGTAAACCCACCACTGGGTTTTGTCTTCCATTCCATATTTTTGTTCTGAACCACACCACAATGCTCACATGTTTCATACAAGGAAAGTATTATGTTTTCCTTGTATTTCTATATATTGCTGCCTTCATATCCTTGCCAATTGATCAACACTATTGTTTTCAGTGCCCCTGCTACTTTACGCAACTATATAAATAGGTTTTATCTTCACGTTTTCCTCTGCATGTCCATTGAAGCCAGTGACACTTGCTTCATGCAAGGAAGGGAAGGCATTATGAGAGGTTGTAGTGTTTGTAAATCTGATAATCTTCCTTTCTTCACCAAACTCTCTATGCCTTGGCAGTACTCTGCTTGAGGCCGCTGCTGCTGTATGCAACTATTGGGTTTTGTCTTCCAGTTTTCTTCCACATAACCACTGGTGCCAGTGATGCTTCGTGCAAGGAAGGGAAGGCATTTTGGGAGGCCGTAGTATTTGCCAATCTAATAATCTTCCTAGTGTCATCACTAAATTATTCATGCTTCAATTCTACACTGCTCAGGATCCCTAACAGAGCACACAATGCAACTATAAGCATCAGTGTTCACATTTTCTGCCCCAAACAGAGTACAACCATTTTAAACTTTCTTTATGCAAGTCAAGTTTCTTTGCCTATGGTGGGGTGGAGCAGACCATATACAAAGTGACAGCTGCTGCGTATCCTTGTCACTTAGTATATGCTCCAGTTACTCCAACTTACAAGTCCTCAGTCAGCCAGTGTAGCAGTAACGTCTTCATATTGTCTTATTCCATTGTTGACTATACCACTCTATTTTGTTGGTGATAGGCAGTTATGTACAATGTTATGCTCTCCTACTACCCCAGTACACACCAGAAAATGGGTTTTAATCAATTGCATGTACAGTCCACAGACAGCATCTAATTTATTATTATTCAGCAGTCAGGCACACACTTGCATTAGGCAAATAAAGGATTTTATTTCTTTTTAGTACTTCAGTCGTGATAAGGCTTCCATTATATAACATGTATGTGAGACCACATCTTGACAACTGTTCTCAATTTTGGGGAGGATGCGGGGCATCAGGATCAAATAAACTGGAATGTATACAGAAAAAAGCTACTAGAAACATCAGGGGACTGGAAAATATGTAGTATGAGGAAAGACTGGAGAAATTAAGATTAAACACCTTATATAACAGGCACATACAAGGCAATTTACTACTCATATATAGAATTATGCAGCATAATGAGCTAAAACTGATTCTGGGATTAATGAACAAAGCTAAAAACAATCTTAGAGGGCATAGTCGTCAACTACAGGTTGGGAACTTTCAGACAGAAAAAAAGTAAAAGATTATATACACAAAGGGTTGTTAAAATCTGGAATAGACTACCTAGTGATGTTGTAGAAATTGAAAATTTTAACATCTTTAAAACACGTCTCAACATTTTCCTGTCAAAAGAGGGTCCTTTAAAAAACTACTACTACTGAATGGGACAGCTTTATATGGGCATAGTGCTCTTTGCTGTCTCAAAACATCCTAGTAAAGAAGCAAAGCCACGTATGACAGGTTAACAATGCAGCAAAGTACCATACTTAAATTTTTCAAAAATACTTCAACCACTTCACAGGGGCAAGGGTAAGATAACAACACCATCACCCAATAGCGCATGAGTCAAGATAATATCAATGCAACTGCTAGTCATGTTGAAGACTATATACAACCACAGCAAGGTACAGTATGACAGCATTAATAATGAAATAATCACTATGTCAATCATGCATTAGTCAATCTCATTATGGGATGGACAGTTCATGATGAAAAATCCATAGTTAAGACTGTGTTTACCTTCTTTAATAGAAGCAGCTAGTAATACACAGTTGGAGGCAGAGTTCACATTGCCTAAGGATCATATAGCAACAGAAGAGTATATCAAGAAAGGGGGTCTATTCATAAATGTCTAGAAAAGTACCCTCAAACAACATTTGGCAACAGGAGGAGATCCTTTAACAAAGAATGGTTTTTGGCAAAATATTCTCAGTGGAAGGTTTTAGAGGCTGGAAAATAGCTTTGTAGTCTAGGAGAGTAACAGCAAACAACATCTTGAAAATGTTGAAAAAAATGGCAACTCCATTTGATTACGCACCATTAAATGAGCAGTTATCTAAACATAGGGCGAAGCAAATAAAGCTACAATCAAAACAGAGGCAGAATAAATACAATACTGTCATCAGACCTGTTGACATTACTGCTACGCTGGCTTGATTAAGAAGACCATTAAGAGGCCATGATGAGGGTAAGGTTTCAAAGAGCAGGGGCGTGTTCAGAGAAATTGAAGCTTTACTTGTACAATATGATCTTATGACTTAAACAGCACCTATAATTGGCTTTTTAAAATCCTAAGGGCTGCCCAAGTTACCTATCAGCTCAAAATCAAAATGACTCAATCACATGCACTGGTAGAGATGTACAATAATTCAGGAAATGTAACAGTCTGTCTATTTCTCAGTTTGCCTTAATACAACTCCTAATGGTTCTAAACAAGACCAGTTATCTGTAGTTTTACATTATATTTCTAGAGATGCCACAATGCATCAATCATTAATTTACATTATTTATGTATAAATGAGTACAGGTGCTGGTACAGCAGATTACTTTTGTCAAATATTGAAACATTGTGACCTCAGTATTGCAAACATGAGAGGGCAAGGACATGATAGCTGTGCAGCAATGTCCGGGGCTTACAGAGGAGTTCAGGCTACTATTAGAGAATCTTGTGGTAAAGCACGCTTTGTTCATTGCTATGCACATTTCTTAAATTTGTTTGTTGTTGACACATTCAGCAGGATTGCCCAGAATAATAATGTTTTTGACGTCCTTGAAAAGTTTGTACATTTTCATTGAAAATTCAACTAAAAGATACTGGCCCAGATATTCAAATTGCGCCCAAAAAGTGCGCAATAGCAGGAGCAAGCGCAAGTCTATTGCGCCCATGTGCAACAGACGCGATATTCAAAAAATGAACAGGCCAAATTGCGCCTACAACCAATGTCTGAATATCGCACAACCTGCACCATAGCGCAACTAGGGAAGGGAAGCTGAGCAGATATGATGCGCTATGGCACAACAAGGGATGTTCAGCTGAGCAGTCCAGAGGCACCATAACGCAAACAGGGAGCCTTCCAGCTGTAGCGCAATGGAACAGCGCAATCAGGGAGGTAGGGGCCCACCACCCATGCCACAGATGGGCACAGGAACACACAGCGGAACAGACATCATCCCCCCCACGCCCCAAGCACTGCACAACCAGGGGAGGGCTGGAATAACCACTGGTACATGGAGTCAAGCAACCAACCACAGCCTGGCCATGGTGCCCCATCACACCTACCGGCAAGCTGTGACTGGCACACAAGGAGGGCGGACCACCCTGTGCCACACCATCCCCCCCCAGTGCACAGCACACCTTGCACTGTGACCCCCAGACAACCCCCCATGAGCAGTGACCAGCACTGCAGGAATCCCCATGCATGCCACCACCCCCACAGTGGCAATGCAACCCTGTGCACCGCAGAACCATGCAAGCCAGCCCCACCATGAGCACCCATCAGCAGGTTGCAACACATGGCAATGCAACAACGGCAGACAAAGTGACACCATGCACAGTCCCCCGAGGTACTGCTGAGAGACCGACCATGCATTGGCACAAGAGTGACCCCATAATGGATGGTCGTGTAAGTGACACCTCCTCCAGTGGTGCAGCGCTCCGCACAGTATTCCAGTAACACACCCTGGCCCACCACTGGCCACAACAGCCAACACAGACACCCACAGTGGTGCATGGAAGCATGCACCACACCAGATGCCATACAGAGTCTGGACAGACATCCACCCATACCCAAGGGCTCAACAACACAGGGACACAGTGGTGGGGCAACCAAGCCCCCATTGTGGGCCCATGTAAGCCATGTACACACAACCTGCAGTCCACCATGGCACTGGAGTGCCAACCACCCTGCGCCGGCACCATGGACCACTACCCCACTATGAGTCACCTGGAGCACAAGCCACAGACAGTGGGGCACATCTCCTGCAACACACACAAGCCACAGCATGGAGGTGGGACAATGACCGTGTTGCCCACAGTGCCACCTGAGCCAGGCATGCACCACACCAGTGACATGGGCAACCCAGCAAAACAACGGGTACAGAGTCCACCAGGCAGGGAATGCCACCACTGACATGCCAGCAGATCATGCAGTTCACAGACAGGCATGGGTGTCGGCTGCACAGGCCATGGACGCGCCGATGGGTGCACCATGGACACAGAGCACGCAACATGAACCACTGCACACAGTCATCCAGTGCATGGGGAACAACACATACAACACAGACACTGACTGATATCTACCCCCACACCATAGACACCTCCACCCGGACACACACACATACCCATGACTGCACAACCCCTGATGCCATGCACACCACTGCAGCTGAGCATCTATAGCCCGCTGCAAATCAGAGACCACTATGGTATTCATAGAAAAGTCAAATGTATTATAAAAATAAATAAATCAACTATTTACAAGAACAACAATTATTTACATGTGGTTGGGGACACAAAAAGGTGGGGTGGGTAGGGGGAAGGTGACAAATGGGATGGGATAGGAGGGGTGTGAGGGTGGGTCCAGGGGGGATGGGAGGTCAGGACAAGGGACTACTGTTGGCCATGCTGGTCCAGGCTCTGGCTCCCTCAATCTGGCGCCCTAGGGACCCCGACTCCATCGATCCTCTGAAGGATGGACACTGTTTCTTGTGCCAGGCAAGTAGTTCCCTCAGGGTGTCTCTGATCTCCCTCAGATGTCTCGCACCTAGGACAAGGGAGCACAGTCAACACGTCTGAATGCACAGCCCCAAACAGCCCGCCCACTGTGTATGACATACTACCATGGGACATACCACTGTGATGGTGTGTGACCAGCCACAGTGATCACGTCCACAGGACATGCCCACCCAGGCACATACAGCCATGCGGAACGCTGCACACACCCACCAGCCAAGTCACGCACAGCACCACCATGGCCATCTAGTGACATGGCTATGTGGTGCAAAGGCAATGGCACAGCCATGCACCTGGTGCATGCATGCACCACCAGTAACACACACCTAGGCATGCATTGCCACTGGACAGTGTTGACCATAACCAGTGGAGTGCATGGCAGTGATGTCAATGAATGGTGACCATGCCCCGCTGCCCACCTTGTCACACAGCATGCAATATTAATCATGGATGTCTGTCCCTCACCCTCATCAGGATGGTCGGGTGGCCGTTGTGGACCCTCAGCCTGCCTGGCTGTGGCTTCCACCACCCTCCGCTCCGCCCGCAAGAGGCGTACCTCTTCCGGGCCTGTGGGGACAAAAAGGAGAGAAGAACATCAGTGCACTCAAGCAACGCCCCCTGCCCCAAGGAGTGTGCCCTCCACCCAGCCAGACCCACCCACCCCACACCCTGCGAACTCCACCACGGCCAACCCCATACGGTCCCTCCCCTATGTGCTGGACACAAACAACAATGTGACTCATATGGACGATAACAGTGTGTTGACAGAACCCCTACCTGGACGTGGTACTGTGCCCCTCCTGGCACGTGACCTTAGTCTGGCCAGTAGCTCCGGCCCCCTCCTCTGAAGGTCATCATATCGGTGCCTGCACTGCTCGGCTGTCCTGCCCCTGCCTGTCACCGCCTCGAGGGCTGTGGCCACCTCTTGCCACACCTGGGACCTAGCTCTATCCAGGGGGGCCTCCCCAAAGAGAGGCCCATGGTGTGACTCTACTGTGGCCACCAGATTGGCCAATTCAATGGCAGACCAGGGAGCAGCCCTTCTCCACGCCATTGCGTTTGCTATAGTAGGCAATATGGCGCTCTGCAGCCTGGTACCCCACGTGCAGATGCTGCGCGGTACAGCGCTGCCATCCCCTATCACACTATTACTGAACAGCGCGATAGAGGTGCACCTATGCCTGATGCATGGCGCCAAGGGGGCAAAGGTCAGGCACAGGGTCAAGGGTCCCTGGAGCAAGGTCACGCACAGTGCCATCGGACGACAATGCGTGTAGTGCAATTGGCTGCCTGTGTGCCAGCGACACAGTGAACTATCGGGCAGTTGGGCCATTGCACCTATGAAGGTCCATTGCCACAGTGCCATGTAGTGACCTTCGCTATAGTGCCACTGGCACAATGGTGGCCGGGCCCTGCACCGCCTACCCTGCACAGCACATCATCAGCGCGGCAGATGCCTGCATCAGCAACCTGGGCATGCGCAGTGAGGTGTACTACACATGCCACAGAACTGCACCATTGGCTCAGCACGTTCAACACAATTGCACAAAGCGCAACAGCGCTATATTCAGCTGTCATATGCAAATCATCTGATCAGCCATTCAATGGCGCAGCACTGCAATTTGCATCTAATTAAAGTTGCTCCTCGCCTCATTTGCATGGATTGCGCTATAAAGGTCCGACAATGTGCTGCAGTGGCCATAGTTAGTTACTGCAGTTTATTGGTGAGTTGCATGCTGTGTGGGAGTGTAGACTGTGGATTCAGGGACATGCATGGGACTGCACAGTCACAGGTAACAACTGCCATTCTTACAGGCTGCATAATGACCGAGCACGTTCTTGGAGAGAGGACAACAGTGGTGGGAGGAGGAGGAGGAGGAGGCCGAATTTTACTAAGGCCGAAACTGAGGCCCTTTTCAAGGCCTACCTGGCTCAGGAGCCACTGCTCAGTGAACAGCGGGGCACCACTCAGGCCCGTGCTGCTGCATGGGAGGAGGTGGCACGTGCCGTGAACCTGCATGGCAGCCACCAGCGCTCCGTGCAGGAGTGTAAGAAGAAGAAGATGGGTACAGACAGGAGGAGGATAAAGGAGAAGGTGGCTGCCATCAGGGTGGCACATGCTGCAACAGGTGGGGAACAGTCGGAGGTGGTACAGCTCACCCCAGCGGAGGACAGGCTTGCTGCAAGCATGCACCGAAGTGCCATAGAGGGAGTTCCGGGAGGTGGCTTCCAGACGGGTGGTGGCCCATCTCTGCATGGTAAGTCATGGTCTGTCGGGGGGGGTGGGTAGGTCACACGCAGTAACGCGACTTTGCTTTCCCTTACAGATCCTGAACGTCTGCATGGGTCAGCGGTGGTGGCCCTGTCCACTGCAGACAGTTGGATGGAGTCGGAGGTGGGACCATCCACCTCCACAGGTACATGTGGGTCTGTACGACAGTGGGGCCGCCTGTCTGTCCACACTGATGTCATTGAGACAGGTGTGGAGGAAGCCCTCCCTGTGTCCCAGCATGCAGGCATCCATGGATGCCAGCAAGCTGTGGCTGTGGCCGGGGCAGAGTCCGGCACCAGTGATGATGACATGACCGTCATGGACAGTGACACGTGTGTGCCACAGGATGGACACACAGCAGGGCAATTCGCGCCCATGGCTGTGGCTGGTGCCGCTGTGGAGGCCTGCGTGTCAGCACAGTCCCAGGCTGTGCCTGTCAGCACCAGTGGGGCAGCACTGGTGTCTGTTCAGGACAGTGGGACTGTTGTGACCACTGCGGTGGCACCACTGAGCCCTGGTGTGCGGCAGCCAGAGGGGCAGCATCAGCAGTCGCCCACTGGGCCTGGGGGTACAGGGTTCAGCGGCGACCTCTGTTCACCGCCTGTGGACATGCCCATACCTGGTCCTGGTGTGCTGCACCCACCCTCAAGGGGTGCTGAACATCAGGCCCTTGCACACCCTGAGGGACAGGATGCTGAGGAGGCTGATGACCTCTTGGACGAACACACCCGCCTACTGCAAGCATCGGTCCAGCAGCAGATGCAGTTTGCGACGTCCATGGAAGCACTGTGTGTGGCTCTGGAGTGGGCAGAGGAGCGTCGCAGCAGGGACACTGAATGGATCCTGGCACGGATGGACCATTTGCGGGAGGATGTGACCGCTGCCATTGACAGGCATGCACAGGCATTCATTGCTGTCATAGCCACAATGGGCACACATTCAGGTGCCCATGCGTCGTAGACACCACGCAGTGCACTCTCCATCCCCCATTCCCAATGTCGTGCGACTCCCACACTGTTAACGCCGGGTTCAGCTGTGGGCATACCGAGCACTTCTGGTGCAGGCATGTTCAGTGTGCTGCAGACCCCTGCATGGGCACGGTCGCTTTCATGCAATGGAACCCCTGGGGGACCATCAGTGCCACCCCATGAGGCCAGTGGTCAGCCTGCCAGTGCTGGTGGGTCTCGGTTGGGCAGCCCATGCATCCATGGCAGCTGTGGCTCTGTGTTGCAAAACTGACCTGTCTCCCAGCACGGCTACTGTCTGGTGCTGCCCTGTGTGCATTGTGTGTTTAGGTGGGCAGTGAACGGGTGGGTACCCGGCCCTGCATGCGGACACACAGTCCACCTGCACACCCTCCCGGCTGCTGTCCACAGTTACGTGTGCATGAGGATGCCTGCATTGCGCTGTACACCAAAGTGCAATGGTGCCCAGCATCTGACACATGCACATGGACAAGCAGTGGGCGTGGTGGCCTGTGGACATGTGTGTTGCTAGGGTTGGCATTCTGGGTCGGTGTACCTCCTGCCCTCTGTGCACGTTTGGTGCATTGTGTGTGTGCGTGTGTGTGTGTCTGTCCACGTGGTGTGTTAATCCTCACCCATCCCTGGTTGTGTGTGTGCTTCTGTGCCCTGCCACTTCCCTTGATGGCATGCACCCCTGGTGTGCCTCCATGCATGTTTGTGGTCTGTGCCTTAGCCACTGGTGGTTGCACATGTCCCCATGACTTACCTGGGTTGGCTGAAGTGCTCCTTCGTGATGGTGTCCCGGTGCAGCTGTGCCAGCCGGATCAGTCGGGGGTCCTGTCGGCCAAGGGGGGGCTGCCGATTACCATCATCACCGGTGTCCTCATCGTCCCCATCACTGTCCCCCTCTTTGACCTGTATGGCTATCCCACATTCGTTGGCCATGTTGTGCAGGATGCAACAGGCCAGGAATATCCCACAGGCCTTTGAGGGGCTATACTGTAGGGCACCACCAGAGGTGTCCAGGCAACGGAAACGTGCCTTCGGCATCCCAAACACCCGCTCGATGACATTGCGTGTGGTGGCGTGTGCCTCATTGTAGCATTGCTGTGATGGGGTTATGGGCTGCCGGTAGGGTGTGAGCAGCCAGGGACGGAGTGGGTATCCACTGTCACCTGTGTGTAGAGGGTGGAGGTTAGTTTGGTGATCAGCATTGGCCTGCCCCAAGCCATGTAGGCCATTACCCATGGCACCTCTGGCCATGCCCCCCCAGGCCCTAGATTTGTCCATTTGGTTTGCATACTCACCCACTAGGTGTCTTGTGTGGATGTCCCCACTCCCAAATCTGTGGCACAGTGCCGACTGGTGCCAGATGAATGAATCGTGTGCTCCCCCAGGGTGTGTGGCACAGACATTGATGATGCGCCCCCTGGCATCGCACACCACCTGGCAGTTGATGCTGGAATAGCCCTTGCAATTCATGTATGTGGCCCCCTCGTGGCCAGGTGGTGTGCGTATGGCCACATGGGTGCAGTCTATTGCCCCTAGCATGCCAGTGCTACCCTGTGGAACTCCTGTATGTTTGCTGTGCACTCCGCTGCTGTGCTGGGGAAATGGATGTACTTGGCAGCATGTGGCAGCAGTGCGCTGAGGAATTGGGTGAGGTGGCATGACGTGACCAACTGGGTTATGCCTGTGGTGTCCCCAGTTGGTCTCTGGAAGGTACCCCGTGGTGAGCAAGCACATGCAGGCTGTTACCTTGGTCTCCACTGACAGGGCATGGCTCCGTCGTCTGGGTGCCTGCATCACATCACTGCACAGCTCACAGAGCCACCTCAGTGTTGCCCTGTTCAGGTGGCACCAGCCCACAATCTCAGTATCTGTGTACAGCTCAAAGCTGTTGCGTGCTCGGTACTGCCTGTTGGGGGCATACTGCTGACGGGCCCTTCCACGGCCATGTCCCCCTGCCGCCCACCTTCTCACCCCCCTCATTACGGCCTCCATGTGGAAGGTGGCACTGGCCATATCCCTAGCTTGCATTCCCCCGCAGCTGTTACTTTATTCCCCCCGCTGTCCTGGCTGCTACCTCCCCTGCACCGGGTACACCTGCCTGTGCTGGCCTCTGAGCTGTGTGGCTCCCCACACCTTCCCTGTGCCTGTCTGTTGCTGTGGCCTTTCCTGGCCTGCCCTGTTCCTGCCACTTGCCCTGTCTGTGCCTCTGCCTCTGATGCATGTGGCTTCCCTGTAGCATTCTTGCACCTCTTCCTTGCTCCTTTTTATTTTGACTCATTTCTGCTATGGCGCAACTTCTGCTTGCTCCACTGTTGCGCATTGTGCAAGTCTTTGAATATCACACTGTGCCATTTATGCATGGTTCCTCCCCCTTCAGTTGCACATGCCTTCATTATCATTGCGCTGTTGCTCAGCATGATTTTGGGGGTGCAACTTCCTCCTGCTGAATATCGCAGAATGGCGCAAATTCAGACTTGCGCAGGCGCAACCCTATTGCGCATGGCTCAACTCTTTTGAATATCTGGCCCACTATCTGTTTCTTGCTGTACAGGAAGAGTTTGTAAAAGCCAATGCTTCACATAGAACATGCACTCTTAAATCACTGTGCGGGACATGCTGGTTTAGTAGAATGGATAACCGTCGAGCACTACTTGCAACGATTGATTCTGTAATGCAAACCCTTGAAAAAATTCAAGAAGATGTCATGGTTACACTTTAAGTGCTTGTTTCAATAAAACTAATAATTAATTACATGCAACAGAGTATTTACAGTGTAAATACATGTTTGCTGCATGCAACTACATTGCAATTACAGTGCAGTTGCAGTGCAGATATACTGTAACTAAAGTGTAATTTAACTGACACTTAAAGTGTAACCGGCTCTGAGCAGAGAAGTAGAATTTCACTTCTGTTTTTATTTGACAAGATTTTGCCTGTTACTTATGCAGCCTCAAAATATTTTCCGTCTATTGAGTCTGATGTATCCATTGCAGCTGAGATGACTGAAGGCTGTGAAGCCGAGTCAGTGGTATTGAGATCAGATGAGAAGTCTGAGGAAACATGGAGGGCAACTGAGGCACTAGCTTCCAAAATAGATGTAGAGTATGAGGAACCACATATTAGAAAAGTATCCAGGAGAATTTATCAAATGTTACAAAACAAATACACTATAACTGGTAAAGATGAAGTGCACTGTGGCCCAAATATTCAGAACTGCACCTCGCAAAGGTGCAAGTGGTGGTGCAGCACAACTGAGTTGCACCAGTGCAACTCAGGGATATATTCAAAAGAGATAAGCCCTGGTGCATCTCCTTTGAATATAGCAGGTAATGCGCACAGCACAAATACAATGCACTGGCGCAGCCCTCCCAGACAGGGCTGAATACCAGGAATGGGAACTGCGCCAGTGCAGCAGAGTTATGCTATGTGCAAATCCCTGATATTCATATCCGTGATTGATTGCTTACAGCCGCTACTGTAAGCTGTCATTCAGCGGGCAGCCACAGTGGTATACAGGTAGGTGTGCAGCTGCCCACCAATGATGGAGGGGAGAGATGGGTGGGCAGGGGTGTCCTGTGTGGGTGTGGGGTGACACTGGACCACCAGGGAATTATGCGTTGATGGGCAATTGCAGCTACAGGTGGGGTGGGGGTGTCACAAGACTGCCAGGGATTGTTGGGAATGTCATTTATGGGCAATCGTGGCTATGGGAGGGACGGGGGATACCACTAGACTACAAGAGATACTTAAACCCAGTTCTTTCTTGTGATCACGGTTACGGGGTGAGGGATCCCACTGGACCACCAGGGATGTGATGGGTGTTTAGAGGCACAGTGTGCTGGAGGGGCTGGTGGCCACCCACAGCTGCTGTGTTGTGCCTTGCAGTACAGCAGCTTGCCTGTGGGTTGCCACCATTTGAGCCTTTTTCTTCAGGCTCAGGTTCATCCAGCAGTATGTGGCGCATCCCAGGGTTGTGCCAGCATATGCACTGCACATTCCGGGCTGAATATCGGGATGTGCCGCATATGCATGGGCACACCCCCTGGAGATGTGCCGCATACATTATCTTTGCTCCCCAGCACCTCGGAAAGTGCGCTGCGCAATTCTGTCCAGTGAATATTGCCCAGGGTGCATTTCTGGGGTTGCACTGGTGCAACTCAGTTGCACCAGGTGCAACCCCTTTGAATATCTTGGCCTGTGAGTTCTACTTTGAAACACTAGATCTTTGTATAAAGGGAGTAACTGACAGATTTCGCACTCAAACACTTCCATTGCTAAACATGTCACTTGCTTTTCAAATTGTTCTCTTGCAAAGCTAGACAGTCTTAAACAGCTAACAGCATACTACACAGAAGGCATAGGTGCACATTTGGTAGAACAAGAGTATAAACTACTGATCCATAGACTATCTGGAGAAACAACACCACCATTCACAACTGGTGACATCTATCGATGTATTCATAATTCTAACATGCAAAAACATGCAAAATGCATACTGTCAACCAGAAACACTCTACAGATAGGGGACATGGCTTAGCCACTGAAGAGATGGCAGCCTGAACTCTCAGCTCTCTCCCCGTCTATGTGGCATCTGCAGCTGGCTTCCCTGATCCGGGGGCACTAACTCAATGTGAAGCTACTTTATATGTTATTACCCACCAACTGTCCAGTATGATAATTTTCCATTTTTAGTGCTCAGCTATCACAAATTTAGCACCAGTGCATTCAGGAGTTGTTTTGGATGGTAGGCTGCACAGGCCCTGCTTGGGTTTGCTATTACCCAAGGTGCGGCATGGGCTGTCGGTGGGGCACTCCCGTTTCTGCTACTCTTCACCTGGTTCCTACTCTCCCCTGGCAGCATTTTTTAACTCAGGATGACCTCTGAATTATCCAAAACCGGCCGCTCTGCTGCCCAAGGGTGACCCCCTTCCTCAGCCCACCACTGTGAGGGACTCCCTTCAATATATAACACAAATGCTGAAGGCATTACTTTCCCGTGTGGACAGCATCAGTGTGGTTCTAGTAGGGATGGTAGCAGATGTGAGATGACTGGAAGACAAGATGAATGTCATGGAGCAAAAGATGGAGGATTTGGAAACCCAACAAAATAAGATCTGGCAGTGTCTGCAAGCCCACGAGGCTAAATTGACCACCTTGTGGAACAGGGCTGAAGACCAGGAGAATTGGGGATGTCATAATAACATCCATATTATAGGCATCCCCAAAGGCTCTGAGGGGCAAAATATGGAAAAGTTTCTAAATGACAACATCCCGCTTATGTTAGGGGACAGATGGCGCGGTCCCATAGAAGTTGAAAGGGCCCATAGACAGACTGCTCAGAGGAACCACTGAAGTCAAATGCCCAGGCCAATTATCACTTACATCTTGCGGTACACCATGAAAGAGAGGGTACTACGGGCAGCCAGGGACATCGGGGAGATCTCCTGGCATAGTTACAGAATCTCCTTCTTTCCGGATTTATCTCAGGAGGCAGCGGCCCATAGAAAAGCTTTTCTGCCCTTCAAGAAACTGCTCCAACTGCTCGGTTTTAATTGCAGATGTAAAAATCTTACCCCCCCTGCAAGTTTCCGGGAGGGACCTGACGGCCACTTGTCCGAACAAACTTGAGAACTGGGTACTCCGATTCTGACATAGCACACAAATGCAGCCTACATCCCCCAGACGTCTTTGGGAACCTGGTCTGCCTCCTCGGTCTCGGGGGAACTTTTCTTCAGGGAAACCCACTCCAGGGGAACAGATTTCAGACTGGAATGGAGCAATGGTAAATGGTAAATGGTTCCGCCAGCCCTGGCAACAAGTGCTCTTCCTCCTCCTCCCTGGCTCTGACTCTCTCCCTGCGTGCTCCTTCTGCTGTGGCCATGGATTCCCCCTTGCCTGCTCAGGGATCCGGAGCACCACAATGTTACAGGCAGTGCTCCAGAAGCAGTCACCACCTTTCCTCAGACCAGCATATGTCTGCTTCTTCAGCCAAGCTTCCTCTTGATGATGCGCAGTCAGACGATGGTACTCCTCAACCCTCCTCACAAACCCCGGAGCATATGGATGTTAGCATCTGCAAGGACTGCCCCTGTGGGGCCTGATGACACGAGTGTAGCAGCTTCTCTCCTGATTGAGCCTGGCTTGAAAACTTATGCTGCTGCCCTTGAGTCGGCTACTCCTGCAAACGCTGATGCTGCTGCTACAGTTCTGGTTGCTCCTGCACTGGGACACACAGACTGACTCTGGACTGGTGTTAACTGGGTGTTCTTTGTGGAGTTGGGGTTTCTCAAGCTCAATGCCTCTGTGATAGTGATATTTGCTATTTCATGTTCTCACCCCTTCTCCTTTGCTTGTTACCCTAGGGGTTGACATTGAGGGATTTTAAATTCCTGGATTGCTGGCAGTGAGACACACCTCTGGCTAAGTATTACCCTCACCCCTCTGAGCCAGAGCTGCTAAATAATGTGATTCTCCTCCCCCCTCATTGTTCTTCCCCCTCACTTTACTAGGGGCCCCCTTCAGAGGGCACTATTATGCCCAGCTGTTCTTCCCTGTCTTTCTGGTTCGGCCGCAGAGGGCACTTTCTTTGTATACAAATACCTAGCACCTGCTGTAATGTCATGCACTGTGCAGTTGGGGAGTTTACCCTCTTCCTCCCCCACACGCTTCCCCACACCAGTGGTCCTTATCCCTCCCATGTCCCCTCCCCCTCCCCTCCGCTCCTGCCCCCACCCCAGGGAATCCAAAACCGGGGATGCTATTTGTCGGAGACGAGCTATCTCCCTAGACAATTTCTGTTTCACCCCCATAACATAGAAACATAGAAGCTGGTGGCAGATAAGGACCACAAGGCCCATCCAGTCTGCCCATTTCTTTTTCTACCGTATGAATGTGCCATCAACCTTTGCTCTGTCAATGGCCTATGTATTCATATTCATCTGTATTGCTCCCTTATGCCTATCCCATGCCTCTTTGAAGCCCTGCACTGTATTCTTATCCACCACTTCTTGAGGTAGGCCATTCCATGCATTCACCACCCTTTGTGTGAAAAATAACTTCCTCACATTACCCCTTAATAGGCCTCCCTCTAAGATAATGCTGTGTCCTCTTGTCCTGCTATTGATCTTATATTGAAACATTTTAGACTCTTTCACCTTGTTAATGCCCTTCAAGTGTTTGAATGTTTCAATCATATCACCTCTCTCCCTCCCTCCTTTGCTCTAGGGTATACATAGTGTGCTCTGTTAATCTGTCCTCATTACATTTTCTGATGCAGTCCCTGCACCATTTTGGTTGCCCTTCTCTGGACTGACTCCATTTTATTAATGTCCTTGTGAAGGTGCAGCCTCCAGTACTGCATGCAGTATTTGAGATGGGGCCTAACCAGTGTCTTGAAAAGAGGGATTATTACCTCCTCTTCTGTATAGGTGATCGAGTTAGTGTAGATGAAGATCCGTGCATGTCAGGAATCCTATTATGCCTCGAGCTCCTCAACTTTAGTGAGTTCACAGATTGTAGTGCTCTTTTTTGATTATCTCACTTTAGTACTGTTTTTTTTTCTCCCCATATTTTCAGGTTCAAGTGATGTGTTCTTGTTAGTTTGTTGTTGGTGTTTTTACATTGTGCATTGTCTTGTTTTTTCTCCTACACAGATCCTAGACTGTTCCTCCCAAGATACCTGTTAACTCTGTTGCCTGCTGGTGTTGACAGCATTTATATTCCTCTCTGGTAGACATGAAAGTGAACACCTTCTCTGCGTAGACTCCACTGCTAGCACAGGTACACACATTCAGTCACTTCGTTACCAGTCTAGCATTGCTTGTAAAGCGCTTTGTATGTATGAAAAGTGCTATATAAATACTGATTCTTCTTCTTTTTCTTCTTCCCAGGCACTTTTGCAGCATAGTCACTGGGTGAGTACCCCCCTTAAAATTCCTTTTCCGAACCTGGAATCATGTCTCCTCCTCCCAAAACTGGGGTATGCCTTGTCTCATAACCATCCTGTTAAGGGAACCAAAGTTCTGCAGTATTTGCGTTCCCTTCAGGCTAAAGTGGTGCTCCTCCAGGAGACACCTCACCACTGAGACCATTCAATGGCTTCGGAAATCCTGGGAGGGCCGGGTTATAGCAAGCTCCGCATCCACTAAGTCACGGGGGGGGGGGGTTGCTGTCCTGATCCGCTGATCCTGCCCTTGGGTTGAGGAGGAGGTCCGCACTGATTCCCAGGATAGATGACTGGTCGCCAGGCTCGCTTTCCCAGGGGGCAAACTGATTCTAGCTAATGTGTATGTCTCTAATGTGGACTGTGCGGAGTTCTTTCCAAGCATAAGCCATGCTATCTCCTCCCTATCTGTTAATCACTCACACATCCCAGTTTTCCTAGGAGGGGATTACAACTTAGTCCCAGATATTTTTCTAGACAACATGGTCTCTATTCCCCAGGCCCACCCCAAAGCTTGGACAGCTCTGCAGGAATTGATATCCAAATTGGGTCTGGGCAATGTCTGGTGCCGGGATCATCCCACAGGATGCGATTACATGTTTTTCTCAGTGCCACATGCTACCCACAGCTGTATTGATTTTTGGCTAGCCAATGCAGAAGCAGTGGTGGGAGTATCAGATGTGAGAATAGGTAGCATCCTGATCTCAGATCATGCCCTCATCAGCTGCACATTTACCACTTAGGTTCATGGTGTCACTGGTACCAGGTGGCAGTGCAACCCGCTGCTGCTGCTGCGAGATCCTGAGTTCCGTAAGCTGGTGAAACAAACTGCCAAAGACTACTTTTTGCTTAATCCACCGGGAGAGGTCTCAGCAGGCACAGTGTGGGAAGCCTTTAAAGTGGTCCCTAGAGGTTGAATTATTTCCTATGCGGCAGCACAAAATAAAGTCCAGTGCGCAACTATTGCACAACTGCAATCTGAACTTTCCGTGCTTGAATCTCGCTTCAAGGTGACCTCAGCCACTGTACAGGACCAATCTCTCGTTAGGGACATCACAGGAATTAAGTACCAAATCAATGCTCTTCTGCAGCAAAATGCCAAATGGCTATTACTGAGTGCCAAACACTCCTACTGGGAGGGAGGGGAGAAAGGGAGCAAACTCCTTACTTACCAGTTGAGGAAGCAATGAGCATCCTCTCAAATAAATGCCCGCTGTTCCACTTCTGGTAAGGTGGTCACTGACCTTCAAGGAATCAATGACGTTATGCGCCAATTTTACCAGACACTGTATCAGTCCCATACAGCTGCAGACCCCTCCCAACTATTCCCAAAGCCTATACCGTTTTTGTCAATCTGCCCCATTGCCCTGTCTTGCTCCATCACAGGTGTAATCTCTAGACAAGCCCATCATAGCTGCTGAGTTGCCCCTGGCTCTCTCCCAAATGGCCAAAGGCAAAGCCCCTGTTCCAGATGGAATGACCATCGAGCTTTTTCAGGCACTAGGCCAGGAAATTACCACCCCTCTTCTGCAGGTTCTCCAAGAGGCCCATGCCTCCGGTACTCTCCCTCCCTCAATGAGGGCAGCCCTCATAACACTCCTCCCGAAAAAATCTAATGACCCCATGGACTGCGCCAACTATCACCCCATTTCCCTTCTCTCAGTTGGCACTAGGATCGTGGCAAAGATCCTGGCCACCAGGATGGTGGAGATCCTCCCCTCCCTTTTCCACCCCTCACAGGTTGGGTTCACAGAGGGAAAGTCTGGGGTGATAATACATGACTTCTGAACCTAAGTGGTTCTAAGGCCCCCACCAGAAGATTCCCATGGCTGCGCTTGGCATTGGACTTTTCCAAGGAGTTTGATTCCATGGAGTGGGACTACCTCCACGAGATTCTTCACTGTTATGGGTTTGGTCTCTATTTTCAACAGTGGGTCGCCACTCTTTATTGTTTCTCTATGGCCAAGATACTAACTAATACCAATATCTCTCCACCTTTCACCCTGCATACAGGAATGCACCAAGGTTACCCCCCCTCTCCCCGCAGTTATTCCTCGTGGATCTGGACCCACTGGCGAGGAAGCTTATAGCAGCCAAAGATATCCATGGTATTTCAGTTGCTGGGGTCCCCTACTAAGTAGCCTCATATGCTGATGACCTGATGCTCACCTTATCTCGGCCAAAAGATTCCCTGACCAAAGTTTTATCCATCCTTCAAGATTTTGCTGAGCTTTCAGGGCTTCAGACCAATCAGAGGAAAACTATCCTTGCTCCTCTTAACTCTCTCTGCACTAAAGATTGCCTGCAAGGTACTAACCTGGCATGGTCCTCACAAGGGTTTACATACTTAGGTGTTGTGCTCCCTTACCACTGGGTTGACCTCGAATCAGCCAATTTTTCGCTGTTTGTGGCTACTCTGTCTGCAGAAGTCAACCGCAGGTGCAAACTAAACCTTTTCTTTTTGGGTAAGGTGGAGGCTGTTCGTATACTATTCCTCCCCAGAGTTGCTTGCTTACTCAGCAATTTATCCATCTCCCCATCTTCCAAGCTATTCCACTCACTTGAGAGGCTCATCTTCCTTCTCCTGTGGGAAAGGGAAGCCACCCCGCTGGAGTCATAACAAACTGCGAACCCATTGGACCTGTGGTGGGTTTGGCCTTCCTTGGCTTCCAGGCTATCATCTGGCCTATATGGCAGCATGGGCCACTAGATGGTTTGTACCCTCTCAAGACTCCCCCTCCCCCCTGAATTCGCTTGGAAGTCAGCATTTCTGCAGGCCACTCACTTAGTACTCTCTTGTCCGCCGAGAGAGCCGCCACCTTGGATCTACCTCCCACTATGAGTGGCACCAAACATGCCTGGTGGCATCTAATGACCCTCTCTGGTACCCCTTGTAATGTCTGGGCCCCCCCCCCACTGAATTATACCCCGGTTTGGAACAACCGACATACAACTGTCGACAAGAAATCACTCTTTTGGCCTACATGGGCCGCACGGGGCATCACCTGTATATCGGACCTGTGCATACCAGACTCTTCTGACCTCATGTCTTTCGACCAACTCAGAGCTAAGTATGACCTCCCCACCAGGGATTTTTGGAGGTACCTCCAACTCCGCAGTGCGGGTCATGCTTCTTGTTCCCATTTTATGTCGGACAACAAATGGCACTAGTTGATCTCCCTGCACAAACCTAACTCCACCTGGGGTTTAGCAGGCCATTTCTATAGGACCTGGCAGGACTCTCAACCCAACTTCATGGATCCTTGCCAGCCTAAATGGATAGCAGGCACTCAGACCAACATCTTCCTCCCCCCCGAGTTGTGGTCTCGATGTCTCAAAGCTGCCCGAATGACCTATCAAGATGTCAAAAGCCAGCTCCTGCAAACTAGAATACTACAGAGATGGTATAAGACCCCTGATATCCTCCACTCGAAAGGGCTGTTGCCTTATTCCAGATGTTGGCGCTACCAGCAACCCTCTGTGCGTATTTTGCATGTGCTGTGGCAGTGTCCACACCGTTCTGCTTTTTGGGCCTCGATGGCAGCAGACTGTGCTAACGTAGTAGGCCAACCAATCACCCTGTTAGACCTCATGCTGCTATTAGGTGACTCCTGCTGCTCATGCACTGGCGTCAACCAACACTGCCAACTCACAAGAGTTGGCACGCAGCTTTGGCAAAACTGGCCATTTTTGAAAGGCTGTCCCATTCTCATCAAGGGCATCTCGCTGCTTACTTTCAGAAATGGCGTGCATACCACCACTCCCCTCTTTGCAAGGTCCCCCCCGCCCCCAGGTAAGCCCCCCTATGACTCACCTCTGCTTTGGCTTAACTCTCACTGCTGCCAACTGGGAAGTGTATGTTATCCCACCTATGCCTTGGAATTTGATTTTGTTCACTTTCACTTGTAGTGGTTAGACTTGTTTTTTTATGATGCTCATATTGTCTGCCCACTTTACCGCAAGCATTACATTGTTGCATTGCCGTCTCTCTTAATGTGGCATGCTTACTGTTATGTTGAAAAATCTATGTAATTGAAAAATTCAATGAACTTTTCTGTATTAAAAAAGAAACACTCTACAACTGGTTCTCTCTCTGCAACATGAAACAGTAATGAAAGAAGTTTCTCAGGTTTGAAATTCATTTAAATTGTTTAAGAACAACAATGGGCCAAGAACGTCTTGCTGACCTCATGGTTATTGCTGTGGAAGCAGAGAGAACTCGGTCTGTAGAACCTGACAAAATCAAAGGTTGTTTCTAGAACTTATCTGATAGATGGTAACGCAGTGGAGCACAGCTTCTGAGAAAGAAATATGTTGTTCCAACATTGTCCATTAACACTGACTAGAGGGACTGACAGTGGAGCAGAACAATGTGAAAAGACAATAGTAACAGCAACATTGAAAAAAGTAATACAAATTAAGGATGTAATTTATAATTTTCAGTCCATGTCGAAAAGCAGAAAAACAACACCTGGCTACACCGTGATATCTTAAATCATTCAGTTATACTGTTAAACATTTTTAATAATGGCAGCAAGACTGCTTAGACACCATCACTCAGATGCAGATGTAGACACAATGCACATTTGCATCCTCGTCTGCCTCTTTCGAAAATCCCTGTATTATGTTTACAAAAGAACATACTAAAGTGCAGCACTGTGCATCAATAAGTCCCTGAGGTGTACGTAGTGGCTGGCACGTAAGATTTAGATGCAAGGTGGTAATCTGAGATGCTCCCCCATCAGCCACCGCCCATCTATTCGTTGGCCATAGGCAGGTGCACGAGGATCTGCAGGGTGCACAAATACAAGAGGTCACACTTACTGTTTCTGCCTGGCTACGCAAGAGCCAATACACACCCTAGAGGAAATGTGTAAGGCCCCTACACTTGAGATGCAAGGGCAGGATTTTCAAAAGACTCTGCCCAAGATGTGTTCTGCTGCTATTTTCAAAGCAGAAATGCATCCAGACCTGCTAGATCATCTATTAAATAGCCTAACAGGGTCCAACATTCCATCCAAAAGCAAACGCAAGTTCATCCAAACTAGATGCAACTTGCAGATGAGTCTGTTTTTTGCCACAAATGATGATATGCTTTTTTTTATTGTTATAAATTCCAGAGCTGCATTGAAACCCATTCCCTGATGACCAGCACGGCTTTTGGAAGAACCATGGCATGGACGCAGCCCTAGTACGGCTTACGTTGGACCTTCTTGGCACCCAGGAAGCTGGCAGATCTACTGGTGCTATATTTATTTTTTTATTTATTTCAAATGTTTCACTGGGAATGACATACTAAGCTGCTAACAGCTCATTTCCTGGTGCATCCTGGGGGTGAGGGGAAGCAGAAACAGAGGTGGAAAAAACTAAACAGTAATAACAATACTAAATTACAAAACTAGAAGTCATATACAGCAAATACAGAACATCAAAGCAGCATAATCCTAAATATTGAGTGCAGATCAGTACAATAGGTACATATAATAGATAACATTGAGTTTTGATAGGCAGGGGAAACTGCTCATACAGGTATAGCATGGGATAAAGGGAACAAAATGGCTAGGGCAAAACTAGTAGAGGGGAAGGAAGACAAGAGGTAAAAGGTCATGGAGAGTTGCAGGCAAGAGAAGAAAAGTCATTAAGAAAAGACTTTAAGGAGAAAGCAGAAGAGGTAGGCAGACTGACTGGGGAAGGGATGACCAGAGTTAAAGAGTGGCTAGAAGGGATGTAAGGTATGAGGGAAGGGGTGCAAACCACTATTTGGATATAAAGTAGGCACAATGGGAAAGGTGCCTGGCAAAGAGAGAGGGGAGTGAAAGGGCAGAGCATGTATTTATTTATTTACTATTTGTCTTGGAATAACAGCCTTTGAGCTTGGAGCTCATTTACAAAAGCTCCATGTTAGGAAAAAGTACATTACAGGTTCATCAAAGACATGAGCTACAGTCACAGCCAAAGACATTGCCAGATAATTCCTAAAATGTCTGTGATTTTTCTAGAGCAATCTCCTGCTTTCTTCATTTACACAGTAGGGGCAGCAGAGAGAAACACTTTTGAAATTTCGCAAAATATCTGGAAATATCGGGCCATGTCTGTGGCTACTACTTATACAGGAGGAATAAAGTGGTTAAACTAGATAGAGACATATTAGATATACAGTAGGACTGGGAGAACCTGGTGAAGTTCTGACCCTCATGAAATAAGAACCAGAACATGGTGAAGTTCTGATTTGTTCTGATTAGTTCTGATTTATTAACAGATATTTGAAGAAAAGCGAGAAAATGCATAAACGTGGCCAAAGTCGGTTACATTTGACAGAGGCCCAAAGGAAATAATTTAATGGATTATTTGTATAAAAATGAATGTAAAACTGCTAAATAAAAAAGCAATCACTCACTACTAGCCCCTTCATGGCTGGCCTGTAATGGCAGCATATCCTGCTCGGGTCTGTGACATGAGTGTGCTGGAAGAGACAGAGGGACAGACAGATGCAAATACCTATATCATAGCATCACCAAGCACTGCAGGCACTGCCAGACAGCTAAGATTTTTTTTTATTATTGGTGCTGTATGGGTATTATTTTGATGGATGTTTCAGTCAGAGCTGAACAGGCCAAAGAAATTGATGTGAATGATCAAATGAGCAGCACTAAGAGAGCCCACCCACCCTACCCATGTGAACCGATGCAACTGCTTTGCTTGCTTGGTGTACTGTAGTATATGGTACACACCCTGGTCCAAGAGGTGGTAATGTTATCTAGTACTACGACTACTTCTACTGAATCTGATCAACACACTGAATCCTTAAAGAAGAAAAACAAAAGACATAGTGATCACCACCACCCAAGCAAGCAGAAAGTCACACATCGCATCAGTCAAGTGCAGCACAGTTATAAAAAAGGTTTGTCACTGCCACCTGAAAACCTGATGACACACAACATAATTACATCCTTCCTAGTTCCACAATTGCTGCCAGCCATTGCCAAGCAATTTAAGTATCATAAATAAAATATAGTAATCTAATAATCGCAGCCCAGTTACTGTGAGTGAGATGTAACCAGGCTAGCATACCACAAACACACAAACAATAAAGAAATTATATGAATTTTCAATTTAGTAATATTTTTTAATGTGAAGTAGTCACAGCCAAATATGGGGGATGTGAAAAATATACAAAGAGTATTTAGTTTCTGGGTTTTAGGCATCTGCTAAGCCATGCACGTACTGTACAAAAATTAAAACAGTACAGTCAGGATCAGTTGCTGTGGGCAAAAAAGGGACAAGTAGTAGTAGTAAGGACTGGAGTAAGGACAAAAAGTGAGAAGTAGTAGTCGTGACTTGTGAGGACAAAAAGTGGTAGCAGTAGTAGTAGTAGACAGCAGTACCCTACCTTCCAGATAAGACAGTGGTACATGGTACCACCAAGTAAGTTTTTGACATGAAATGCAGTTGCTTGCTGTATTTGGACTCTGAACCCACTGATGTTATTATTTTTTTTTCTAGGCTGCTCATGTGATCATTCAAGTAATAGTGATTTGGCCTAGTCCGTCCTGACCTGACATGTTGCAAATAATTGCTACCGGATGTAGTAGACCCTATTCACAAAAGATTTTCACCGCAGGCACGAATTCTTGAAAGTGCTTTGTGGATAGGGCCTGCTCAGAGCAGTCAGTGTATGTTTTACTCAGGTATCATATTTGAAATTAAAGTGAGGAATGCTGACTTTGAGAAATGTGAGGCGCTCTGCATTTTCCGGTGTCAAACAGGATCGTGTGTCAGTAATGATGTTACCAGCTGAACTAAGCAATCATTCTGAACAGATGCTAGTCGGAGGGCAATTCATGTACTTCATTGCAGTGTTTACTAAAGCAGGCCGCATACTTTGTTTGGATTTCCAGTATTTCAAAGGATCAGCATTTCAGCTGATATTGGGCTCTGCCAGGTACATTTCAACAATGGTCTATGCTAAGGCTGTGTTACAAGACGCAGATGAAGAAGATGTTACAATAACATCTTCTGAGTGACTCCAGTGGCATGAAGCTGAACCAAGTGACTGTGGGACAGTGCTATGCTTGGATGGTGGTGAAGAAGAAGATTCGGCTACAGTGGCTGAGGAGGAAGAGGGAGAAAATGCCACAACAGTAGAGGGTGGGCCACCTGATGCTGCACTGCTGTATCGTGAAGAAGATTCTGAATGTGGTGCTGCTGTTGTACTCTGTTCCATGACAGCACGCACCTCGTCAATTATTTCTTGTTTCTCTCAAAACAAGTGTCATCATCATCATCACTCAATATTTGCTTCGATTTGTATCGTGGGTCCAAGTCTGTTGCTTTAATGTATTACTCAGAATGAAGCATTTTACATAGTTTGTCATCTTCGTCATTTTTTTTTGTTGTATTCTGGGGTGCAACCTGCATGTGTCAGCAGAACCACTGGCAGATTGTGTGATCATGGAACTGTTTTGCTTCTCTAATCTTTCCCTAATCAGATTCAATCTGAATTTGAAAATTTTTATTAGGGGTATCACCTGGCTGAGAGTTGCTGTTTTTGCACTAACATCCCATGCGATTTCCTCAAATGGCTGGAGCAGTACAATGAGAAACTCCAGCATGGCCTACTGGTGAAGTAATACAGACGTCTGCATCACCAGTTTTATTTTCCAAGGTGTATTGCCTGACAGTTTCCTTTTGTTCTAGCAGCCTTTGGAACATATAAAAGGTCGAATTCCATCGAGTAGAAATGTCTTGGATCAGTCTGTGCAAAGGTAAACTATGCTCCTGCTGTATTTTTTCAAACAAGTGATAGATAGGCTTTGCTTGCGCGACTGAAATGAGGGCATATTCTTATAGCAGTGCTAACGAAAGCCTTAATCTCCCTGTCATCATTGAGAAAACCATGAACTATTAAATTTAAGCAATGCACAAAGCAACGGATGTGAACAAAGCCCCCCCTCCTCCAAGGCCTTCCTTATGTTGCACCCATTATCTGCAAGTATAAAGCCAACTGACCATCCCTGTGAAGTGAGCCATTGCTGTATTGGTTTTTGGAGCTCTTCATTGATATTGTATGAGGTATGTTCAGATGGAAAATAAAACATTCTTAGAACAGCAAAGTGCGATGCTTAACTGTCCCCAGTCCCACATGAATTATCGAAATATGCCCAATGTGTGGTGACAGACATGAAGGGTTCAGGCTGACAGCTTGTGCAGATATCTGTTCTGAGATACACCACCCTCCCAACAGCACTGCATAAGACGTGTCTTAATTTTTTACATACAACATCATAACGATCTGGAATCCCTGTTGTTGAGAAGTATTTTCATGATGGTATATTATATCGAGATTCAAGGTACTCAGGCAGCTGCCTGAATCCTATATGTTCAACCACGTTATATGGTAGCAAATCAACAACTATCATTTCTGAAATTTGTTGGGTTATTGCAACAGCAACAGGGTGAGTTGAGGCATATTTGACTTTATGATCAAATGTTTCTGAGATGGTAAGCTGTCTTCTTGAAGGAGGAGGACTTTTGAACACAAGGCCACTTTCAGTAACAGTAGGAGGAGTCTTTTGAATAAGAGGAAGTGGTGGTGGAGGTGTTTCAGTAGTGCTGTGGGGGCTGCCACTGCTTTCATCTATGGGAGTTACCCCTGAGTGTAGTGAGCTATCACTGTCACTTGCTCTTCAAGACTCACAGCTTGAGTTCTCAGTAATGTTATGACAACTATCTAGGTGCCTTTTCAGTGCTGAAGTTCCCAGTGCTCCTTTCTTTTTATACTTGCTGACTGGCCATTTACAAATAGCGCATGTTGCTACCAACTCATTGGAAGCACTAATGGTGAAGTATGACCAAACAAAATATGACTTTTTTTTAGTTTTTTTCCCAGGAAGGCATGACACCTCGGTCACCTTATCAGAGTCCCCCCCACCGCCGGATTCTTCTTGGGCCTGTTCCTCTTGAGTTTATTCCCACTGCCCCCTCCACAACCAAAACATTTATGTCTGTTTCTTCCTCATCTGCAATTTCCATCCCCTCCAGTAAACCTTCATCTTTATTATTACCCTCATCAGGTTTAACCTCAGAAGAATCGGATGAGGGGTTGGCAGTAGCATAGTATGCAATTGTCCCATACCTTTGAGTGCTTCTGCGGGTGGTACTCACCAAGCCTTTTTTTTTTTGCATTATTTGTTCCCCCCCCACATGCTCCTGGACCTGCCACACCTTCAGGCCACCATGATCCCTGACATACCTCCTACTACCCCCTCGAGCCTCCTTACCTCATATTGCAGCCTCCCTAGAGTAACCCAGCGTAACCCTTCGCCAGTTGGGTCCCTCTCCTCTGAGGGGGAAGGCACCAGTGGGGCAGCCATCACACTCTTTCTCTTGGCCCCAGGGCACTGCTGAGGTGGACATGACTTCTTTGGGGGTTTTGGAAGCATTGGTAGACCGGCAGCCATTATCTGGCTGATTCTGAAGTGGTTTCCACTTTTCTGGTGTTTCCCCTGCTGCGTCGCTCATGCAGTGCTCCCAGTCTCCACTGGGGGACGCTGCAGAGCAATGCAGCTCTGCTACCCACCTCAGGAGAGGACAGCAGCTCAATCCTCTCCTTCCCCTGCCAACCCCCAGAGCCCGACTCCGTCCCCGAACCCGGGTTGCGCCTTTGGTTTTTTTAACTAAATAACTATTTTTTTTACTTGGGACTGATGATGATCTGAGACATTCACCTTTTTTTGGATTCAAGCATTTGCTTGGAAGGTGAAACTTTAAGCATGAAAAAATTCCTTCTGGGGGGTTGATTTTGTTTTCCCTTTTCAGGCTGATTGCTGTCTTTTGCAGTGCCACTGCCTACCTGAAAAACAGAATGCGCCTCCTCAACACTTTGAGCCATTTTTTCTTAGTATTTTAACCTGTAAAAAAAGATCCCTCTAACTAACATGATGTCCTTCTGATGACCCACCCACACCCACAGGCCAGGAACAAATTTACTGTCATGACTCATGCCTGTACACAGCACACAGACAGCACAGCAGTCCATCATCACTTCCTTCCAACAGTACCCGACTGAGTCCTACACTTCAGTTACTGTTAAGTGACCAAATTCAGCAACTGTTAAGTGTGCCTCAGAATCTGAACTGGAGATGCAGACACATCTGGTGCATAGCCACACTCAGCACAGTCCCACACTGGGGTTGGTTAATGCTTATACATAATGTAACGCGATACACTATAAAACTAATGATAATAAAGAGGAATAATGGGGAATGAGTGATGATGATGATGATAATGACACTTGTGTGTAGTTGTACTTTACTTGTATTATAGTATAAACAGCCTGCTACAAGTCACAAAGTCAGATTTTATCCTCTGGGCCACCCACAGCCAGCAGCATAGGTGCATCAACTTGTATGCTGTTTGTCTGAACAGTATTTTTTTTTAACATAGAAACATAGACTTTGACGGCAGATAAGGACCACTTGGCCCACCCAGTCTGCCCATTTCCTTACCTACTGGATAAGATGCAGATTCTAGTTAACCAACAGCCTACTTCCTGCCACCCTCCACTACAATTGCCTTGTCTGTCTCATGCATGTTTGAATTCCCCCACTGTTTTAGACCCAACAACCTCCCCAGGAAGGCAGTTCCATGCATCCACCACTGTCTCCGTGAAAAAAAATGTCCTCACATTACCTCTGAGCCGTCACCCCTATTTCTTTAAATTGTGCCCCCTTGTTCTTACACATCTCTTTTTCTGAAAGATGCTACCCTCCTGGACTTTGTTGATTCCCTTGAGGTACTTGAACATTTCTATCATATCCCCCCTGTCCCTCCTTTCTTCAAGGGTATACATATTAAGCTCTCTAAGTCTCTCTTCATATGGTTTCTGATGCAGACCTTGCATCATTTTAGTTGGCCTCCTCTGGACTGCGTTATAATACTTGAAATCATGAATAAATGTTAACAAGTGATCATTATTGGATGGCACAAGTCAAAGATTTATTTTGCCAGCCTGCTGCCCTTGCCCTGTACACACAGCTACAATGAAGCCAGGAATTTTTTTTTTATTTGGGATTTCTGGGACTGTTAAATTTGTCATGGGCCCCCCTACAGTCTCCCTCTCTCCCTCCTCTGGATGGCACAAGTCAAAAATGTATTTTGCCAGCCTGCTGTCCTTGTGCTGTACACACAACCACACTGAAGCCAGGAAAAAAAAACTATTTGGGATTTCTGAGACTGTTACACATTTCTTGTGGGCCCCTGCAGTCTCTCTCTCTCTCTCTCTCTCTCTCTCTCCTCTGGATGGCACAAGTCAAAGATTTATTTTGTCAGTCTGCTGCCCTTGCCCTATACACACAGCTACACTGAAGCCAGGTTAAAATCTTTTACTTGAGATTTTATGTAACTGTAACATTTCTCTTGGGCCCTAGTAGTCTGTCCCTCCCTCTCTCCTCTGAATCTGAAGTAACACAAGTCAAAGATTTTGCCAGTCTGCCTTTGTCCATGTACACAGCCACACTGTCTGAGGCCAAGAAAAGAAAAAAAACTTTCATTTGGGATTTTCTGTAACTGTAAAATTTCTCCTGGGCCCCCAGTAGTCTCTCCCTCTCTCTCCCCTCTGGATCTTCTGGAATAGCACAAGTCAAAGATTTTGCCAGCCTGACCTTGCTCATGTACAGAACCACACTGTCCGAGGCCAAGAAAGAAAAAAAAAAACCTTTATTTGGGATTTTCTGTAACTGTAAAATTTCTCTTAGTCTCCCAATAGTATCTCCCTCTCTCCTCTGGATCTGGAATGTCACAAGTCAAAGATGTTGCCAGCCTTTCCTTGCTCATGTACACACTGCCAAACTGCCTGCCTTTTGCCTCCTCCCCAGCCGCCACCAGGCCATCACTATCTTCCAGTCCCTCCAGATTCCTTTCTCCAGTCCTGAGTCCATCCTCACCCTTCCCGACAATCAGTTTCACTCCCCCCTCACCCCAGTAAGTCTCCTTTTTCTCTCCTCTAGATTCTCTTTCCTCCCCTCCAAAAATTAATATTTTTTTTTATATTAGGTACAGTTTTTCTTTTTTGAAATTGCTCTTTATCCACCTTTCACCCTGCCAACTCTGACCCTTCAGGGCTCCCAAGAAGTCATCCTCCTGCCTCCCGCTCTACTCGAACCTACGTCCCAGCCCCATGGAGCTGCAGCTTTCCCTCTGAGCAGGGCCGAAGTAGGGGACCAGAAATCCCATAATCCTTCATTGCGTCGGTCTGGAGGTGGTCGAGTGAGCAGGGGCACACTGGAGACACGCTCCTGGAACCCATCTTCCCAGCGTCGGCAGGCAATTTCTCACTTTTCTCCCCTTCCCTGCAGTGTGCAAGCTCCTGATGTCAAGGCACAATGTGCTGATGTCCACACTGCGTAGTGGTCACATGTCCCCAACAATTGGGGCTTGCAGTATTCTGAGCCTCCGCTCGGAGTCAGGCAAGTGCGTGGGCATTAACCTCCCCCCTCCCCGGAGAAGGCGAGCTGCTGTGGGACACTCAAGCCTATCTCCCCCCAGCTGGCCCTCCAGTGACCTGAGTCCACTCCTGAACCCATGTCGCCAGTGTCACAAGCGGAAATCCAACCACTGCGCTGACTGGCCGGAGTAGAGTTTTTCTTTTTGGCAACTTCTTCTGGTGACTCTGCTCTGCTGCAGTAAGCAAGGTGCTCCATGGACTGTCCTCCAACTCATCTGGGCTGCGGTGCGCACTCAGCATGGTTATATTCCATGAGTGCATCATGTGACTGTCTGTTGCCTGATTGGATGCCGCTGGCCACCTGTACATGGAGCGAGCGTACCAATGGCATCTCCATAGCAACAATACACTAAATGGCACTCCACAGACCCAGAACTGGACTTCTGCAGTGAAATCCATATTCATCTGGGTCCGTGGATTGAGGGTTCGATACAGGGGTTCAGCTCTCCAACGGAACAGTCTGCCTAACTCTAATATACAGCTCAATTTACAAAAGTGCTAGGATATACTAGCTATAATAAACAACTATGTTTAGGTGGACTGTAACTAGGCAAAGGGGTGAGGAGAGGAGCGCAGACAGGAGTTAGATTTATCAAGAGGCAGTGGGGAAGTAGTGATGAGCAGAGAGAGAGTCGGGTATGTGGGGGGGTGGATGGAGTAGGGTAGTGAGGGGAAGGGGGTTTAACAGCATGAAAGCAGTTGTCAGGAAGGGGAGAGAGGTAAGGGAGAGGCGTTATGGGGTGCAGGGTTGGTGAAGGAGAAAGATGGTGAATGAGGGAATTGAGAGGGTGAGGGAGAATGGAGAAAGGGGGGCTAGGTGGAGAGCTAGAAGGGTAGAGGGGGATAAAAGTTATGGGTAGGAGTGAGGGAGGGATGGGTCTATATATATATTGACCCCACTATTTGGCCAGTATCTAATGCCTCATGGATGTAGTCCAAGTATTCTAGTAGCGCTGTGGTGGTACTATGGGTCTTCCGAAATTTGTGTTGTTGGAGGCACTGGAGGTTATACTTATTCAGATATTCCACTAGCTGGTCCAAGACAATACATTCAAGGGCCTTAGACAGTGGAGGTAGGATGGATATGGGCCTGTAGTTAAAGGGATTGCACAATCACTGCTTTTATGTAATGGTGTAACTACTGCAGATTTCCACCTTTTGGGGAATTGTGCTTGTCTGAAGGATAGGTTAAGTATTTTTGTGAGTCGTAGTACAACTCCATTGAGTGATAGGGCAATCATTTTTAAGTCAAGGGAGTCATTACTGTTCTGGGTTTTACGTAGAGTACACTGAAAGTAGTTTCTGGCTTCAGACAGAGTGATTTGCTTGAAGTAAAAAGGAGGGGTTCCAGGAGGCAGATTATGGTCTGACATGTACTGTTCAAGACATCTGCCTTGTTATCTAAGAAGTCCAGGGGGAGAATAGTACTAAGATGAGAGAAGGTGGAATTGAAAGTGTCTACTATCATTTTAGGATCTTGTGTGATTTTCCCGTCAACAAGGAGCATGGTGGGGGAAGACTAGCTGTCTTTTCCTGTAAGTTCTTTTTTATTTATTGATTTTTTATTTATTTAGGGATTTGGATCATACCTTTGAGCTCAAAGCTCTTTTACATACGTTCCATGTCAAACAGTGACAATGACAACAATAATGAACAGTTTATATACAATATTCGAATAGTAGGTAGCTAGTATACAATAAGGTTACAATGTCATTCATAGTACCAATGGTGATACTACAGCATCAAGAGCATTCAACTAGGGTAAAGGACAGTGTTTATATGTAGCGAAGGAGATAAAGAGGTGTGACACCTAGTGTGAGAGTCCGAGGAGGAGTCAAGGTGAGGGGGAGGGAAGACTGGAGGGGGAGAGTGGGCGGCCAAAAGAAGTGTCTTTGTCTAGGAGGTTGGGAGGTAGTGGTAGTAGGTTGGTTTTAAGGTTGATCCAGTGGGGAAAAGGCACAGGGGGGAGAGGAAGACAGAGGGATAGGGCAAGGGGATAGAGTGGGGGTAAAAGGAAGGGGAAGGAAAGTGTGGGTGAGTGGGCATTATGGGTGTTAGAGTCCTAGTGACAGTCACAAACTGTCCTAGTAAGAAGGTGTTACCTCACTTTTAGATTGCTCTACAATTCCCCCCCCCCCCCATGTTTTGCTAAGACAATCTTTATAGTATTGTGCTTTGGCTAGCCTGACCTCATGGGTACAGGGATTCTTCACTGCCCTATACCTCTGGAAGTCTACTGACTTGCCAGTGGCTTTAGCCCTGTGCCACAGATGGTCCCTAGTACCCATGTGGTCAAGGAATGTTTGTATGATCCAGCCATTGTTGGAACCCTTCAGCTTCCACTTTTTAAAAGGTGCATAAATGTCCCAGACCACGCTGAAAGTGTTTATAAAGTGGTCCAGGACCTGATTAACATTCTGCAGATTATTGAGGGTGGACCAGTCAAGCTGTTTAAGATGGGTCTTGAATGAGCTTAGCTGCCCTTTTCTTAGGACTTGACTTACAGTTATGCTAGGGGTGGATTTCGGGGTTTTATTTGACCAATGGCAGGTGACTAGGGAGGGGTCACTAAGTGAGTCAGGGTGAACTGAGATATCAGTGAATCTCACTTGGTGGTTTGTAAGGACTCAGTCGATCAGGGTTTTTGTTTCAGTGTGGTAGCTGATCCTCATCGGAATCAGCCACCATTTGAGAGATAAACATAGAAGCTGATGGCAGATAAGGACCGCAAGGCCCATCCAGTCTGTCCATTTTTTCTACCTTATGAATGTGCCATAGGCCTGTACTCTGTCAATGGCCTATCTATTCATACTCATCTTTATTACACCCTTATGCCTGTCCTATGCCTGTCTGAAGCCCTGCACTGTATTCATATCCTCCACTTCCTGTGGAAGACCGTTCCATGCATCCACCACCCTTTCTGTGAAAAAGACCTTTCTCACATTCCCCCTTAATCTGCCTCCCTCTAATCTCATGCTGTGTCCTCTTGTCCTGGAATTTTACTTATATTGAAACATGTTAGACTCTTCCACCTTGTTAATGCCCTTAAGATGTTTGAATGTTTCGATCATATCACCTCTCTCCCTCCTTTGCTCTAGGGTATACATATTGAGCTCTGTTAATCTGTCCTCATATGTTTTCTGATGCAGTCCTGCACCATTTTGGTTGCCCTTCTCTGGACTACCTTCATTTTGTTAATGTCCTTGTCCAGGTAAGGGCCTTCAGGTACTCGCGTAATCAGTACTGGGGCTCAACCAGTGTCTTGTAAAGAGGGATTATTACCTCCACTTATGACATGTGATACCCCTACTAATACACGCCAACATCCCTCTAGCCTCGCCTACTGCTTTAGTGGTCTGCTTGAATGATTTCAGGTCATCTGTGATGACGATACCCAAGTCTCTTTCTTCTCTTGTGATTGCCAGCAACTCCCCTCCCAACCTATAAGTGGCTTCATGGTTTCTGTTCCCTATGTGCATGATCTTCTTTGCGTTAAACTCCATTTGCTGCTCTTCTGACCATTTTGCCAGTTTATCCAGATCTCTTCTCATTCTGCCCACCCCCATCTGGATCATCTACTCTGTTGCAGATCTTGGTGTCATCTGCAAACAGACAAACCTTACCCTCCAGTCCATCTGTGATGTCACTGATGAAGATATTGAAGAGATGCATAAACTGGCCAGGTATCCTATAGGGGGCTGCATCTTGAGATAACCAGTTAATATTAAAATCACCTAGGATTACAACCTCCCAGTTATGGTGCAGATCTTTTATGTAGTCAATTACCTTGTTGAAACCATGGATTTGTTCTTTAGGGGGTATATAAACCGTTAGAATAGTTAGTGATTTGTTATGGTTGCCAAGTAGTATCCTAATAGCTAGAATCTGTGCCTCATTACCTGTGTCTATTTGTTGGAGGGCGTGGCCCTGGAGAGTGTCTTTTAAGTAGACAAGACAGCCTCCACCTCTTTTACCAATTCTGTCCTGCCTGAAGGGGGTGCAGCCATTTAGTGATAGGGCTGAGTCAGGGATTTTGGGGGTGAGTCATGTTTCTGAGACTGATAGCATGTCCAGATGATGTAGGCAGACCCAGTCTTGAAACTGGTCAGTCTTTGGTAGGAGACTGCAAATGTTAATGAAGGCCAGTTTTAGTGCCCCACCATTGCATTCACTGACATGTTTCGGTCCAGTGGGGCCAGGATTGGGATGAATATTGCCAGAGAGTAATAAAATCATCAGGGTGCAGTGTAGGAGATTAATTTAAAGTGTTTAAAGCTTGATATGCCTATTTTTGTAGTTACCCTTTAAGAGTGGCAGAGTATTAGAGAGGTGGGGCAGATGATACAACATTGTCCAACATAGAAACAGAGTAGAAAGATCAGTGGTGGGTATGAGGGAGGCAGTCTAAAGAAAAATGACAAAAAGAGTGAAAAAGGGGGTTCAATCTGGCAAGGGAGGATTTGGGAGCTCCACTAATGGCTGTGTCGCCATAGTCAAAAATAGGGGGAATCCTTTCTAAAGCAATCTCTCAGCAGCAGGAAGTGGGATACTCGCTTTGTTCCTGTACAGTGCACCCAGCTCATGGTGGAGCTTATGGTGTATGGCATCAATATGATCTGACAAATCAAAATGTCTGTCCAGACAGACCAAGAGATATTTAAAAGATCATCAATCATATCACCTTTAAGGGTGTGAAATAAAGGAAGAGAGGTGAGACTGGTAAGCCTCTGTCAGCTGCCAAAAGACATGGAAACTGTTTTTTTTTGGCATTGAAGGACAATTGGAAAGATTGGAACCAGAGCTGAATGCTGTCAAAATCCAGTTGTAGCTGTGAGATAAGGTCATTGGAAGAGGAGCCAGATGCAAAAAGAAGTGTATCATCAGCGTACATGTGAATGGATGCAGAGGAACACACAAAGGGGAGGTAATTCAAGAATATGGAAAAGAGAATAAGGCCCAGGACAGATCTTTGAGGGACACCTGAGCAGATAAGTAGTGGTGATGAAATGAAGCTTCCTATCTGGAAAGCTTGAGACCTTCCCTCAAGGTAAGAATGAAACCAACTGACTGCAGGGTTAGAGTGGCCCACTGCTTTAAGCTTATCCAGAAAGAGTTGTGCCACAGTGGCAAAAGCTTTGGCAAGATCGACAAATATGGTGGAGGTGATCAGTTCCTGATCCATACCTGGGAGGATGAAGTCTGTGAGCTGGAGGAGGGAGGTGGAAGTAGAGTGGGATTTCCTAACACCAGACTGGAAGGGGTCGAAGAAGGAGGAGAAGTCAAAGAAGAAAGAGAGTTGAGATAGTACAAGGTATCCAGTAACTTATTCAGGATGGGGAGGAGAGAGATAGGATGGAAATTACTGTTGCAGAGGAAAACAAAATTTGAAGAGTAGGGTAATAGTGTGATAGCAGGTGCTGAGAGAAGCAGAATCTTAGGATAAAGGCCATCAGGGCTAGCTCCCTTGTGAGTACTAAGGGCAAGCAAAGCCTTAAAGGAAACAGAGGAAGAGGTAAGAGAGAAGGAAAAAGAGAGAGGAGTAGAAAACAGAGAGAGAGAGAGAGAGAGAGAGAGAGAGAAGAAAAGGGGAGGAAGGAAGGAACGAGAGATAGGGCGCAGATAGTGAAGTAGGAGTTAAAGGAAGAGGCAACAGCAGAAGGGTCAGAGATGAGGGAGTCACCAACCTTGAGAACAGGGGAGGGAGACTGGTTGGGAAGGGAGGAAAGGGAATGGATAACCTTCCAGAACTTGCAGGGGTGATTAATGTTGTTCTGGTGTGTGGATGCAAAGTACTCAGGCTTTGCAAGTCTGATAGATTTGTTACAGGCATTGTGAAGCTGCTGATAGTTGGCCAAAATAGCCAGGGAGCCAGTGATCATAAATGAACGACAGGCAAGGTCTCTGGTATGGAGGCAGGTTATCTTCTCAACTTTTGTCCAGGGAAGATGAGAGCCCTGTGCTCTGTTTTTTTCTCAAGGGTGCATGACAATCCCATACAGCCATAAATTTGGACTGAAATTATTGCAGGGCAAAATTTATATTATTAGCTGCAGAGATAGGGGACCAATCAGAAGCCCATAGGTCAGCTAGGAGAGAAGACAAGTCCAGTGATCTAAAGGACCTGAGATGGATACATTTTGGGAAACTTTAGGACTATGCATCTTGCGCACACAGTAAACTATGTGGTGGTCACTGAGGGCATTAGGAAGGATTCCTGCATCCACAGTGTAGTGAGATCAGACGAGAGGACCCAGTCTAACAGAGAACGAGTTAAAGATTTCAAATAAATTAAGTGAACTGTAGTGACTTTACATACTGAGAAAATGTATTTGTATTGGGAGAGAGTCCATTTATTTTACAGTCATGGAGGATAAGTAGCTCACCCCTGGAAGAGTTTAAAACAGATTGAGGAAGTGAGCTCAGTAACTAAAGCAGGGGAAATACCAAGGCAGTAGTGAACACCAGCAATAAAGATGGAAACAGAGAAGGGAAGGGAGAGTTTAAGGAGGAGCAGCTCATAGGAAGAGGGGGAAGAGATGGGAAGAGCAGTCACAAATTGGAAGCTGGTTGGATATCTTGGCTGCAATACCACCCCCCACCGTGCGAGCCTGCCTGGCTAATGTGTAGCCAGGGACAATCACAGAGAGTCCTGGACCTTAGAGGAGAGCCTGGATTCAGATATAACTACTACATCCAGCTGTAGGTTAAGCAGGATAGGTTGTAGTTGGTTAATTTTTGGGAGGAGGCTTCAAATGTTTAAATGGGCACCCCTCAGTCCTTTGGGAAGTAGTAAGGGTGAAGTTGTGATGGAGCCAGGATTAAGTTCAATGTCACCTGCTACCAAAAGTAACAAAGTGACAAGGAGCTTTAAAGAACCAATATGCTGCCTGAAAGAGGAGGGTGGGGGGAAGCTGATGAGGGAGAAAAGGGGGGCAGAACTTGCCAGAGAGCTTCAAGGTGAAGTCAAGAAAGAAAAATTTGACACTTAGGACATTGAAGGAATGGAGGAGCGAGGGGACAAAGGAACAGGAGAGAGTAGGGGATAAGGAGGGGGAAAAAGTGGATTGTGGAATAAAGAAGAAAGAAAATGTGAGAAAAACAAGAGAAGTTGACAGCATAGTGGAGAATAAGTGCAAAAAAAAAATTAAAGTAATAAGTAAAAGAAGGGAGAGAAATAGAAGCATATAAAACATAAATATTGAAGGCAGATAAGGACCGCTTGGCCCACCTAGTCCACCCATTTTCCCCACCCACTGTAACACCACAGACCCTACTTTATCTCTGGCTTTACACCACCTTTCACTACCTCTAAGGTTCCCTTATGCCTATCCCATGCATTCTTGAAGCCCATTACAGTTTTTGCCCCCACCACCTCCACTGAAGGCTGTGTCTGGCATCCACCACTCTTTCTGTGAAGAAGTACTTCATCACATCTTCCCCGAGTCCCCCCCCCCCCATTAGCATGTCCTCTTATTCTTGAGCATCTTTTTTTCTGAAAAATGCTTCCCTCTTGAACTTTACTTATACCTGTGAGGTCTTTGAATGGTTCTATCATATCCACCCTCTCCGTCCTTTCTTCCAGGGTGAACATATTGAGGTCCTTCAGTCTCTCCTCATAGGGCTTGTGATGCAGACCCTACACCATTTTGGCTGCCTTCCTCTAGACCGCTTCTACTCTGTCTATGTCCTTCCAGAGATGTGGTTTCTGAAACTGGACACAGTACTCTAGGTGAGGTCTCACCAGTGATCTCTACAGTGGTAACACCACCTCTCTCTTTCTGCTGGTGATACCTCTCCTTATGCACCCTAGCATCCCACTAGCTCTCCCCACTGCCTTGTCACACTGTCTGGCCACCATTAGGTCAATCAGATATGATTATTCCCAGGTTACTTTCCTTTTTGGTGGTGGTTAATACAACTCCCCCCCCCCATTATGTACTCAGTCCCTGGGTTTCTGTGCCCCAAGTGCATTATTTTACACTTCTTCTCATTGAAATCTAGCTGCCACACCCTTCACCACTCCTCTAACTTTCCTAGATCATCACTATTCATCCACCCCCAGATTGTCTACCATATTACAGATGTTAGTGTCATCTGCAAAGAGACATATCTTCCCTTTTAGCCCCTCTGCAATGTCGCTGATAAAGACATTAAAGAGGACCAGTCCCAGTACTGATCCCTGTGGCACCCCGCTTGTCATCTCCCTTCCTTAGAGCGAACTCCATTTACCACCACCTTCTGTCTCCTGTCCCCCAACCAATTTCTCACCCAGTTTACCACCTTATGACCCAATCCTAGGCTTTACAACTTGTTTATGAATCTCCTATGTGGTACAGTGTCAGATGACTTACTGCAATCTAGGTAGGCCACATCCACTGTTCCACCCTGATCCAATTCCTTGGTCACCCAGTCAAAGAAATCTATCAGATTTGTTTGACATGATCTCTCCCCAGTGAATCCATGCTGCCTCAGATCCTGAAGGCCACTGGATTCCAGATGTTCCATAATCTTCTCCTTCAGTAGTGATTCCATTACTTTCCCCATCACTGAAGTCAGGCTGACTGGCCTGTAGTTGTCATTCTGTCCTATTGCTTCCAATATTATGAAGTGGGACTACATCTGCCCTCTTCCAGTCCTCCAGAACCATTCCCTTCTCGAGTGAGTGGTTGAACAGGGCTGTCAGAGGTGTAGCCAGCACATCCCTGAGCTCCCTTAAAATCCTAGGATGCCTACCTTCTGGCCCCATTGCCTTGTCCACGTTCAGATTTGTGAGTTCCCTCAGAACCCTCTCCTTTGTAAATGGACCAGTGTCTACTTCCTCCCTTCCTTCAATGCTCCTGGCCCTTAACTGTGGTCCCTCTCCTTCCCTTTCCTTTTTTTCCAAAAATAATTTATTAGGTTAAGGATGTACAGAAACCAAACATACATATAGTTAATATCCCATGGTATTTTCCAAACAGACAATTAAAGAAGCTTATACATAAATAAGTAGGCAGCAGAGGAGTATTATACCAAATTATAAACGTAGCTTCTACAAGTTTACCTCTCTATAAACATGCACAATGTACCATTGTCTAATAACATATAGAGAGTACACAGTAACTCCTCCTGTAAGACAATCATTAGGCAGGGCAGAGCAGACCGGAGCATTCTCAAGAGCTGGTTGAGGATATATTAGCCTAGTCCAGGCCCCTAAGGATCACATAGTCATAGTGGGAAGACACCTTCCACTATGGCAGAAATTAGTGGTTGCCACACTCTAAGAACTTTGTTATAACTGCCCATGGCTTTCATCTGGGCCCTTTCTAGTTGCATACAGGACATGAGATTACTGACCCACCGAGCAATCATGGGAGGAGAGGATGACATCCAGACCTGGGCTTAGGTTCTCCTGGCATTAATAAGTGCCAGGGACAACAGAGGAGTGTTAGATGCCATTCTAGGGTGGATGGGATCCGCCCCCAATAATAACTCCAAGGGGGACTTTGAGGGCCTATAACCCAAGACTCGACTCATTATGTTATGGAAAGTGAACCAAAAGGGAGCAACTCTGGAGCAGGTCAAACCCAAATGAATAAAATCCCCCACTGCCACCCCACGTTTCGGACACAGCTCAGATTTCGAACCGTCTATAGCATGCAACCTCACAGGAGTAATGTTTAATCTATGCATGAAATTATACTGGATTAACCATAATTTATTGTTATATGAACAGTTTTGAAAGTGAGAGCAGGCTAACTTCCAAGTATTATGGTCAATCGCAATGAGCAGGTCCCGGCTCCACCTCCATTTGCCCAAGTCTGCTGCGCCCCGCCTTTGACCCTGAATGATACGGTAATAAACTGAGAGAGGTTTCTGGCCCAGCTGAGGCTCAAAATGTTCTTCCTCCATGGGGAAAGGAGCTGCCCACCCATGTGCTTCTGAGAGAGTGTCGCCGCATCTCTGCCGCACTTGTAAGTATTATTAAAGAAATCCCCTGCGGATACCCCACTCCATACATATAGTTTAAAAGCTCTTTATCAACCCCCCTCATATAGCTGTGATACAGACACCAGTCCTTTTCTCCTCCAACTCCAGAGACATTGTATCAAATGGAGAGAGCACAAGCCCCACTGACGAAGTGCCAAAAGCAGGCTAGAGTTAGGGGACATAGTGCTGTCATACCCAATATGTTGATGAACTCGAACCCATACCCCCAAAGTGTTATCCGTAAAAGGATTAAGTAACTTTTGTCTTCTGGGAGCCCCCATAGACATAGCTAAGACATCATTCCTGAGATTGCCTATCAACGTGTCCTCCTCAAGTCCCAGCCATGAACATCCCACCACCTCTGAGCCAGAAGACAAGTAGGCCAACTGTGTGGCCCAGTAATATGCCCTAAAGTTGGGCAATGCAATACCTCCCTCCATGGGGTGCAGCTGCAGGACAGCTCTTTTTATCCTAGCACTCCCCCTTCCCCACCACAGGAACTTGTGGATCACTGCATCAAGGGTTTTAAAATGGGTTTGTGGAATTTTAATTGGTAAAGACTGGTATAAATAAAGACATCTCGGCAAGATGGTCATTTTTACCACTCCCACCCTACCCAGCAGAGACAGTGGCAATGTCGACCATCAGTCACAGTTCTCCACTATTCTGGAGAGGATAGGCCTAAGATTGAGAGCGTACAATGAGCTAATTGACGCAGACAGTTGAACTCCCAGGTATTTCAACTGCGATACCATTTTCAGTCCCCCCATGTTAGCAATCAACCCACCGGGAGCCATTCACTTTTGGTCCAATTGACCCTGTGCCTGGATATCCAGCTGTAGGTTTTCACTAATTGGTGGACTGCAGAAAGGTCCTGTGCTGGGTTCTGTAAGTAAAGAAGCAGATCATCTGCGTACATGGCTATCTTATGTTCCCTCCCACCCCCCACAAAACTCCTAATACCTACATGCACTCTGACGGCAGCAGCAAGGGATTCCAAAGAAAGAACATAAAGCAATGGAGACAAAAGGCATCCCTGCCGAGTGCCACGTGCCATGTGCCAGGCAGAAGGGCTCTGATAGGGTGTCATTCACTGCTACCGGGGCAATGGGTGTGTATAGAGAGTAGGGATCCAGTTGTTAAAGTTAGGACCAACACCCAGCCTATCAAGTGTGTCAAAAAGGTACTCCCACGCCACACTGTCAAACGCTTTTCGGCATCAAGGGCCAGTACTGCTGCCCCATGCTTACGTTTGTTCTTGCCCCAGCGATATATGATGTTCAAAGTGCAATGGATATTGTGTTTTCCCTGCCGCCCCTGCACAAAACCCAACTGAAACCCATGTATTAAATTTGGAAGCAAAGAGTCCAATCTAAGAGCCATGGCCTTTGCCAAAATGTTATAGTCCGCCATTAAAAGGGAGATGGGCCTGAAAGAGGCACACATTGTAGGGTCCTTCCCTGGTTTCAGCAGGACTGTAATCATTGTAGACCATGTCAAGGGGGGTGGTTCCCCAGTTCCCAAACTCTCTATCAGCATGTCATGCAGTGGTTCTAATAGAGACATGCAAAATGTCTTAATAAAATCAATGGGGAGCCCATCAGGGCCCGGGGCCTTTCCTCACTTGAGTACCTTAATTGTGACCAAGATTTCCTGCTCTGTTAGTGGAGAATCTATGTCTGCAGCTGCACTGGCTTCCGACCTGCAGAGGGGGACCCCAGAGAAGAAACAGTCATGCTCCCTCTGATCAGGCTGACATTCTGAGGAGTAGAGAGCTTTTTAAAAATCCCCAAAGGCATCCCCTATACCTGCAGTATCCTGCACTAACTGCCCCTGACTGTTAAAGATTTGCCCCACCGTTCTCTCAGTTACACACTTCTTGATCTGCCATGCTAGCAATTTCCCAGCACGATCCCCATCAAAATATACTCCCGCATTGGCCAGAAGGATGGAACATTCCAGTTTAGAGCTGCTCAGGATATTATACTTCCATTTAAGCTTTTGAATAACATTATACAAGCCCCTAGCAGGGTTTACTTTATGAGCGTTCTCACAGGCTTCAACTTTAGCTTTCAAAAAGGACAACTCCCCCTCTTCCACCCTTCTCTGATAGGATGCGTATGAGATAGACTGCTCCTGATAAATGCCTGCAAAGCTTCCCATCTGATCCTGTGAGAGGTGTCTTCCTTCCTACTGAACAGCAGAAACTCCTGTATGCACTCTGACATAAAAGATATATGACCCTGGTCCTTCAGGAGAAGGGGGTCGAGCCTCCATTGTCTAGGCAGAATGGGAAAGTCAAAAGCCCTTCAGGTTTATGCTATGTGGGGGCATGGTCAGATAGTAATATTGGCAAATAGGTTGCCTCCCCCACCAGCCAGGGATGCTGAGACTAGAATTCTATGTATTATAGCATTTGTATTATGGGCGTACAAAAAAAACCTGTAGTCTCTACCAGCGGGACTAAAGTGCCTCCATGCATCCATCAGACCCAGCTCAGATTGCAACTCTCCCAGGGCTTTAGCATTTCTAGACAAGGAAATTGGGGCTGTATTAGAGTGATCCAAGACTGTGTCTGTGACACAGTTAACATCCCCACCCAGGATCCAAGGACCCTCCCATATAGACATATCTAGAGCCAGTTTCTGAAAAAACCCTGGGTCCTCCACATTGGGAGCATAAACAGACCCAATTGAAAAGGTGCCCTTCCCTGAAATAGTCACTCTCGCCAAGCATATCTGCCCCAGAACATGAGTCCTCCTGAATCTCAACCTGCGAGCCCCGTGCAAACCAAATCAAGGCTCCACGAGCCTTCAATGAAAAGGTGGACGACACCCACGTCCCTCCCATAAACTCAGCCATTTTCTGTGCTTCAGAGGCAGCCATATGAGTCTCTTGTAAGAAAAGTATCTGTCCCTTCAGCCTGTGCAACTCAGTGAGCACTTTCCTATGCTTTAAAATAGATTTAAGCCTATTAATATTCCAGGTTACCATATTAATGTCTTCCTCCATTTTTATTTGTATGCAGCACACACCATGACCTCCGTCTGTCCCAGATTGTCTCCTGCCCACAGTCCAGTCCCAAGGTGCCCCCAGCACATTCCAACTTACCAAATGCATCTCCTCTTTAACATCATGTTTCAATCCACACATCCAAAACCATTTTATAACAACTTGTAACAGTATCCCAAACAACCCCTGCCCCCCACACACAAACTAAGCCCCCCTAAGAAGGTCTCTACCTCCTGGTAGGGCGGGAGAGTCAAGACTTTCCTGGCCAAGTTGCCCGTGACAGCATTAATAGGACCCTCCAACCTTGAGATCTGCACCCCCCTACTCTATCCCCACCCCAACATCCCCAAAGTTAACACCACAAAGTTAACAAAAACAACCCCCAATTTCCACTCCCCCTGTACCCCGGACACAACGGTGTCCATCCGAGAATCCCATAAAAACAGCAGGTGGTAATAATACAGAATCAGATAGCACAATTCATACTGTACTCATAAAGTGATCAAAATGGCGCTATGCACTGATCAATTACATTTAGCAACCAAAGAGCAGAGTAAATAAGAGAACATTGAGAGTGGGCAGTATCTTTAGTGCCCTGCTATGTCCAACATAAATTATCCAGTCATTGTGGTACGCTGAAAACAAAGAAAAAAGTTAACTTAAGTCCCACGACTATTTCCCCTGAAAATGGGGACAGCTATTGGCTAGTCTTATAAACCTGCCACTCTCAAGGCAACATGCAGCCAGTGAAAGTTTACAGTCTAGAAGAAAACCAAAGTTAATATGCAAGTAAACTAGGAAAAAAGAACAAAGTTAATGGCGAACAACGACCAAGTGTAATCCACCTCCACTGCTACCCATGCCCCTAGACATGGTTGGGGGATTACATCTCCTCAAGATCATGGGATCAGGGACCTAAGTTAAATCTTCAGACTAGGAGTCAGATTTTAGCCGAGCATATAAGCTGAGCCAGTCCCATCATAGCCGCAACAGTTAACAAAACAAAAGTAAGGCCCCTGAACTTCCAGCAATGAGCTAGAGCAAATGGAGAAATAAATGAGAGCCCCAAAACGGGATACTTATCTGCAGGTATTATTTTCACGTTGGTGGTGACTGTGCCGCTTTCCCTCTGGACTCCTCTTTCTCCACCCAATGCTCCGTCACCGAAGGACACAAGAATTATCTGGGGGGCTGGCCCCGCCAGTCAAATTTGAGCTAAGCAAGGTATAGGAACGAAAACAACCAACCTATTTTAAAGAGCTTTGCTTTGATGGAGTTAAATTTCTGACTCTGTGCCTGCAACTCACGGCTATAGTCCTGGTAAATATATACCTTGTTGTTGTTAAAAGAAATAAGACCTTTGCTTTTGGTCTGCTTCAGAATTATCTCTTTGTCTGTATAACGGAGATATTTTATTAGACAATGCCAGGGTCTATCACCCGGTTTGGGGGGGTGGTCCCACGCTATGAGTTCTTTCCACCTCTTACTCCGCCACTTCAGCTGGTAGGCCCAGATTATTGATCATCCAGTTGTGGAGGCCCTTTTCCAGACTGCGGCCCTCCGTGCCTTCGGGGAGACCAATAATACAGAGATTAGACCTTCAAGACCTACTTTTCTGGTCATCCACGCAGGCCACCAGCTCCTCCAGAAGCCTCTTCAACCCATTTCATTCTGAAGAAACCTCAGACAGTGTGTTTTCCAGTTGTCCAACCCGGGTTTCCAGCTCAGCTATTTGGGTAGTATGGGTGGAAGAAGTCTCAGATAGGCTTGTAACAACTCCCTGGAGGTGCGTCAGTTGTGCTGTAATATTTAGGAAGCCTGACTTCATTTCCTGCTGCATCTGTAGCAGTGTGGCCAGCACACTAGCCAGGGATCTCCCAATGTCTGCCATACAGTCAGTGTGAGGGCCCGAACTGCTTTCTGCTGCGCTTTGTGTGGCCTGCGATCCTCCGTTATGCTCTTCACTCCCACTCGCTTTGCCAGTCGAGTGCTTCCGGTCAAAATTAAGCTTGACTTGCTTATTTTTATTTCTAGCCATAGCCATCTCACTTAGAGACAAGGCATTGCTTAAAAGATTACATTTTAATGACTTGAAGATGCTCTTTGTAGGCAATTTTACTAAAGCACCATGAGGAGATCGCTAACATGTGTCCACCATATTTCATGGCTTGCTCCGCCCCCCTCCTTCCCCTTCCTCTGTGAACACTGGACAAAAATACTTGTTCAAGATGTCTGCTTTTCCCTGGTCCCCCTCAACACACTCCCCTCATTGCTTCCTCAGCCTTTATATCCCTCCCCTGGTCTTTCTCTTTTCGCTTACATACCTGAAAAATACCTTGGCCCCTTTCTGCACTGCCTGGGCTATTTTCTCCTTCGTCTGCACCTTTGTGCTCCTAATTGCTTACACTGCCTCCCCCTGTTCCTTCTGATACACCTCTCTATCTTCCTCTCTTTTTATCTGCTTATACCTCATGAATGGAGTATTGTGTGCAGTTCTAGAGGCCGCATCTTTGAAAAGACATTAACAGGCTGGTGGCAGTCTAGAGAAGGGTGACTAAGATGGTGCAGGGCTTGCCCCACAAGACTTATGAGGAGAGATTAAGGGTCCTCAATATGTACTCACTGTAGGGGAGGGGGTGGACATAATAGAAACATTCTGGTACCTTGAGGGAATAAATAAGGTGCAAGGTGGGTGGGGGATCTTCCAATACAAGAGGAGTACAAGAACGAGGGGGCATGACATGAAATTGGAAGGTGGCAGGTTAAGAGGGAATGTGAGGAAATATTTCTTCACGGAGAGGGTGGTGGATGCATGGAATAGTCTGCCACAGGAGGTGATAGGAGAAAGCACTGTGGTTGGATTTAAACATGTATGGGACTGGTATAGGGGAACCATAGAGGTAAAGCTGGGGGAGGGTCGGAAGTCGTAATCATGTAGAGGGCTTATGGGCAGACTGGATGGGCCTGGCAGTCCTTATCTGCTGACAATTTCTATGTTTGTATGTTTCTATGAATGCTAACTATTTTTCCCTTGCCATCCTGACCACCTCTTTTGAGAATCATAGTGGTTCCTGCATTTGCTTACTTGTCTGACGCAGAGGATTTTTGTCTTCTCTATTCCTCCTTTTAGACTTTCCCACTGTTCTTCCACTCCCCCCAAGTCCTCCCACTCACCAGGACATCCCTGAAGTCCAGGACCCTTGTCTTTGTGTGGTTTGATCCTGCCTCAGTACTTACATTGAACCACACTGTACGGTGATCACTGGTCCCCAGGTGGCCACCCACTGTGACATCTGCAACACTGCCCCCGTTGGTGAGTACAAGGCCCAGTGCTGCCCCCTCACGAGTGGGCTCTTTCACTACTTGCCAAAGGAATGTCACTTGCAGAGAGTCCAGGATGTCCCTGCTTCTAGCTGAAGCTGCAGCTGTGATGCTCCAATCCACATCCGGCATACTGAAATCCCCCATCAGCAGCACCTCTCCCTTGTTTGCCATCTTTTAAATGGCTTCCACTAGAACCTTATCCAACTTGCCCCCCTGTATTGGAGGTATGTAGATCATGCCAGTGCAAATAGCGGCTCCCTTCCCTGTTTCTAGGGTGACCCACAGTACTTCCACCCCTTCCTGATTTCCTCTGCATCTCAGTAGTCTTTATGCTATCCCTCACATAAACAGCCACTCCCATCCCCTTTCTTTCCCACCCTGTCCTTTCTGAACAGATTGTACCCGGGTATGACTATTTCCCATTCATGGTTCTCACAGCAAAATGACTCAGTAATGGCGACAATATCCAGGTCAGCCTCTGCCATGATGGCCTCTAGGTCCAGGACTTTGTTTCCCAGACTTTGAGCATTTGTACACGTGGCCTTCCAGAATGTGCTATCACCTTGTTTGTCATCATCACCTGTTAACTTTTGCCATCTCTACTTAACCCCTCTGCCCTCAGTCCCATCTTTTTTCATGTCTACCACTTTGTTTCCTTTTTTGTTGGGAACCCTTGGGAATTTCTTTCGCTTAGGTTTCTCCCTACTTCTTACTTCAGTTTGGGTGGGGGGGACAGTTTATGTCTTCCCGTTTTCTTCTGCCAACCCCCTCAGCTAGTTTAAATGCTTTTCAGTGTAACATTTAAACTGTTCAGTGAGGACTGTGGTTCCCCTCCCGGATAGATGCAGGTCATCTCCCCTGTATATGCCTCTATCCCTCCAGGTGGAACCCCAATCCCCATTGTAGCTGAACCCCTCCTCTCTGCACCATTCTTTCAACCATGTTTTGAAGCTCCTGGTATGGAGTATCCTATCCTTCCCCCTGTCGTTGACAGGTAGCACCTCAGAAAAGGCCATCAAGCATGCTACCTTCCTAAGACCCCTCCCCAACTCACCGAACTCTTCCTGTAATATCCTAGCCTTGTCCCTAGCCAGGTCATTGGTCCCAAGGTGGACCATTACATCCATCTCTCATTCCCATCCTGCTTCCCTAGCAATCCTCAGGATCTGCTCCCCATCCCTCCTAACAGTGGCACTGGGTAGGCACCTAACTTCCCTCTCCCCCTCCCTTCCTGTTCCCAAATCTGTCCCCCTAATAGTTGAGTCCCCCCAGCAGGAGTTGCTTCCTCCTCCTCATCCTCCTCCTCCTCCTCTAGGGTCCTCTACCAGCCAGCTTGGGGTCTCCACTATGGAGGACCCCCACATCTGACATAGGAATTTAGTAGTGGTACTGTGTGGGGGATGTGTCTCGACCCACCACCCTCACCCTTCCTGAGATCACCATAGTCCAGCCACTTCTCATTCTTGGCATCCTTTGAGGCCACAATGGCAGACCTGGTGGTCCCTGGGTGGGGATAGAGGCACCCTGAATCCTAGCCAATTCAGCCTGGAGTCTAGTAACCTCTCTCCTCTGCCCAGAGTGGTGCACAAAAATGGGGCAGCACCACAGTCTCCAGAAAGTATCCCTGAAGACTACTGCCCCACAGCCACTGCACTGCACCACTCCCAGCATAACTATGTCCTACCTTTCCTTTTTTCTGTTTTGCCTCCTTTAGACCCTTTTTACCCCTTTCCCAATCTATTGCTTGATCCTAACTCACTTCTACCCTGCCTGTTTTTGTTTTGCCCTCTTTAAACCCTTATTTACTCCTGCCTTAGATAGGGTGTTTCACCTATACTCAAACTATTGCTAGACCCTAACTCACCACTGCCCCTAGTTTTTTTTCTTATTCCTACCTGTACCCTTCTTATTGCATGTCCCCGACCCTCCTCACTTCCTTGCAATATGTCCGCAGTACTGATGAGGTAAAAGAAGGAAGCTAAACAGACAGGGGGATTAAAAGAAATGGGCCTTATCAGACAGTGAAATAAAAGGAAAGATCAAAATAAAATAATGAACTACAATGGAGTAAGCCTCATCTAGGTGGGGAGAATAACAGGGGTGATGGCCTAAGTAGAAATTCTAGTGAAAAGTAGGCCTGCATTGGGATAGAAAGGTATGGGTAATATTAACCAGACCCAGAAAGGGAGGCAACAGGGAACCAGCCTAGACAGATAAGACTGAAAAGGGATGATGGCCTGAGTCAAAAGGGTGGCACTCTAAACAAAAATAAAACATGTAAAAAGATGAAGAGGGACTCGACTCACCAGGCATGAAACAAAATCAACAAAAAAAATAATAGACAGACAGAAAGACTGAGATAGCTAGATAGATAGACAGACAGATAGCTAGATAGACATATAGACAGACAGACATCAGTGTGACAGGGTGGAATAGGACCCTGTCCCAGCTGTTAGAGAAAGTGTTTAAAATGCAAGGATCTTTCCTTTTCTGTCTTTTCTCTGTCTGATTGCACAACCCAATTTTCCTGTGAGACTTTGGATTTGATCATCCCGACAATCTCGCAATTCTTTACCTCTCGCTGTCTCTCAGTTTTATTTTGCTGTCTGCCTTTTTCCTCTTTGCATATCTGCTAATATAAAGATATATGCAGTTCATTGTATGAAAATGTAACTGATAATGGGATCACTTTTGTTTAGAAAATATATAGTGTTACTGCTGAAACATATATATATATATATATATATATATATATATATATATATATATATATATATATAATTATATTTTGAGATGGTTGCAGAAAGCTATTGTAAACTCTAGAGGTTACTATATTGCAATCTTTGAGCCTTTTGCAAAAGCTATGGAAAGGGGGGCTCTCAGCTCAGGCACAATGTGTTCTAACAGCTCCTGAAACTTACAAAAACAAGATGCTTGCTAAGAATGGGGGTTGAAAAGGACTTATAAGAGCTAAGCTGCAACTGCAAGAAAGATTAGGAGAACAAGGGACACAGAGACTGAAAGAAAACGTTATTTTATTTTGCCTTTGTAAATAATTATGCTGTACAAGTTTATATTATGATACTGCTAGTGTAAATAAATAATTTTTGGTGAATTCTACAACTACTCCTGGTTTTCCTATGCTTCCTGACCTGTGCCTCGACAACAGATGGTGTCAGCCTAAGTGAGATTTACATCGTGCATACCCTAAGACAGGAGTTTTGTGCATGGGTACTGGACCTAGTACCAGGGAAGCACAGAGGAAGGTATAGATTCTGCAGCAGCAAGTCCAGGAGTGGTTACCAGGAGAATGGCAGCCAAACTAGCAGAGACAGAAGTCCAGTCTGAGATTGTACAGCCAGCACAAGTTATGTAAAAAGAACAGGCAGTGACGGAACCTAAAAGCCTGATGGACTTTTTCAAATGGTGGGCTATACAACGAAAAGAGACTGAGAAGCAGAGAGAAAAAGAGATGCAGCGACAGGAGCCGCAGATGAGAAAAGAGATGCAGTGACAGGAGCAGCGATGGCTGGATGCCTTGCAAGCTATCAAAGGCAGAGGATCTGGCAGAGATCCAGATGAGCAACAAAATGCAAGGAAATTAAAAGCCATTAAACTTAAAAAGTTGTGTCCCTCAGATGATATTGAGGCATACCTGACAACTTTTGAAAGAGTTGCCACAGCCTGCCAATGGCCAAAGCAGCAATGGACAATCAGACCGGTACCCTACCTGACAGGGAAAGCCCAACTTGCCTACAGCAGTATGTACACTGCACAGTCAGAAAACTATGACCTGGTGAAAAGCGAAATCCTGAAAAGGTATGACATCTCCAGAGAGACATACAGGCAGAGATTTCAATCTCTGAGGTACAACTCGGTCGACAATCCTCAAGAAACCTTCACCCGACTCAGAGAACTCCTTATAAAATGGATCCAACCAGAGAGCAAAACAGTCCCACAGATCATCAACACATAAGCTATGAAGCAATTCATCTACATCTTGCCTACAGATGTGCAGCTGTGGGTAAAGGAACACTGACCAGAGAGTGGGAAAAAGGCTGTTTCTTTGGCTGAGGACTACCAAATTGCCAGACAGATGCCACAACAGTGAGGTAACAGCCAAGCACTGGTAAGACACTCTTTTTCCCATTTAAACTCCAAGCCTGATAACAACTCTGGTGGGGGTAGCAAATCTGGGCCCAAAGACGTTATCTGCTATAACTGGAATGATTCAGGCCATTTTGCAAGAAACTGCCACAGTAAGGAGAGTGGCACTGGAGCAGATTTGTCCTTGGCAAATTGGAGCAAGTACTTAACAGATGTGAAGGTGGGGGATAAGACTGTGAAGGGACTCATTGATTTGGGAAGAAGACAGATCCTAGTGCATGTTAAAGTGCTGGGAAAACACTGTGCAAAGGAACCAGGTACTGGTGTCATCTGCATCCATGGGGGCACTCAATACTATCCCACCACCCAAGTGACTCTGACCATTAAGAGTGTGTCGCATCAAATGAAAGTGGGAGTAGTTCCTAAGTTACCTATACCTGTGATTACTGGAAATGACTTTCCAGGATTTACTGAATTAATCAAGGAAGGAGTAAATCCTGATGTTTCAGCAGCTGTGGTGACAAGAGCTCAGGCAAAGAAAATTTCAGATGGTGGGGACACATTTCCTTTCAATGATTTTGATTCGGACTTGTTTGAGCACAGCTCCAAGATCCAGAAATCCAAGAAAGAAAGGTGATGCCCAAAGAAACTGTGGCAGCAAATGACTGTTGGACATAAAGGGTTAAAATATGAAAATGCTGAAACTAAATTGTTAACTCATTGTTATTTTCTTTCACAGCAAGCTAACAATGTTTCTCTCCAGGGTTATTTCAAGCAGCTGGGGGTGAAACCAAAACAGGGTGGACCAATGTTTAAAAAATGTAATGGGATACTATACAGAGTTTGGGTTAAACCACAGACACAGGAACAGACAGAGCAATTGGTTATACCGCAGAAGTATACAACAGAGTTGTTACAGACATCACATGATAGTCCTATGGCTGGTCACTCAAGGAGGGATCACATCCTTGCCAGATTGCTGTATAGATTTTACTGGCCTGGAATTCACGAAGATGTTGTTACCTACTATAATTACTGTGCTAAATGTCAGAAAGCAGCCACAGTCACTAGAAAAGACAAGGTACTCTTGGTGCCCCTACCCCTAATAGATGTGCCTTTTCAGAGAATTGCAATAGATGTGGTTGGTCCTTTAGGCAAAAGTAAAAAGGGTAATAGATGTATCCTGGTAGTATGTGACTATGCTACTTGATACCCAGAAGCAGTTCCAATGCGTACTATTACAGCCCCAAAAGTTTCAGCAGAGCTTGCCAAAATTTTCAGCAAAGTGGGCATACCTAAAGAAATTATTGCTGATCAGGGTAGTAATTTTGGTACTGCATTACTTAAGGAGCTGTACGGACTACTAGGTATCACTGCCATAAGAACCTCCCCCTTTCACCCTCAGGTAGACGGTCTTGCTGACCATTTTAACCAAACCCTAAAACGCGTGTTAAAAAGGTTTGTAAAAGGGGAAGGGAAAGACTGAGACTGGTTCTTGCCTTACCTACTTTTTGCTTACAGAGAAGTGACACAGGCATCAACAGGGTTTTCATCATTTGAAATGCTATATGGTAGGCAGCCAAGAGGGTCACTGGATGTGATAAAAGAAATGTGGGAAGATAACCCCATTCAGAAACAATCTATAACTTCTTATATGTGTGCCCTAAGAAAGAAGCTGGCAAAATATGTTGAAATTGCCCATAGTAATCAGGAAAAGGCTCAAAATCAGCAGAAGGTATATTATGACCATGGGGTAAAAGGAAAAGTTTTCGAGCCAGGTGAAAAGGTTTTGCTACTGTTGCCCACAACAGAAAATAAACTGTCAATGAAGTGGCAAGGGCCATAAAAGGTTCTTAGATGTACTGGCACTGTTAACTATGAGCTTGAGACCCCTGACAGGAAAAATCCTACTAAGATATACCATGCTAACCCCCTCAAGAAATGGGTTGAAAAAATGCCAAAAACTGCATTGCTAGTTTTACCAGAAACTGATAAAGAAGCTATTGATGTAGTTTATGATAGACTGGAACAAACTGTAAATGCTGATGCTGTAAATGTGAATATTTCCTTAACCTCAGGACAAACTGCAGACATTCGTAATGCGCTAAAGACATTTAACAGTACTTTTACCACAGTACCAGGCCGAGCAAAAGGGGTTGAGCATGCAATAGTGACAAGGAATGCTCATCCTATTAGGCAAAAGACATACAGGTTGCCAGAGCGGTTTAGAACTGATGTGGGTAAGGAAATACAAAAAATGAAAGAATTGGGTATCATAGAGGAGTCGAGGAGTGCTTGATCATCTCCCATGGTAATTGTAAACAAAAAAGAAGGGGGTGTTAGAATCTGCCTTGATTTTAGGAAGCTTAATCAAGTATCAGAAGTTGACAATTATCCTATGCCCAGAACAGATGATTTGGTGGACAGACTGGGGAGTGCAAAGTATATCAGTACCCTCGACCTCACCAAGGGTTACTTCAAATACCTTTAGCTAAAGAATCCAGAAACAAAACTGGATTTGCCACCCCTATAGGATTCTATCACTTCACCACCATGCCATTTGGTTTACATGGTGCGCCAGCTACATTCCAATGGTACACGGATGTCATTTTATCCCCTTACACTGGTTATTGTGCTGCATAACTGGATGATGTTGTGGTGTACAGTCCATGCTGGAAAAGCCACCTGGAACACCTATGAGCAGTTATCCAAGCTATCAAAAATGCAGGTCTGACTATTAATCCTACCAAATGAGCACTGGGCATGCAGGAAACCAGATATTTGGGCTGTGTGTTGGGAAATGGAGAAATTAAGCCAGAGGTTTCTAAAATAGAAGCTGTAGTTAACAGCCCTGTCTCTAAAACAAAGAAACATGTCAGGTCATTTTTAGGGCTGGCTGGTTATTATCGGAGATTTGTTCCCAACTTTGCAGAGTTAGCTACTCCCCTCACTGAATTCATGAAAAAAAGGTACCCAAATAATGTGAAATGGACCTCAGAATGTGATGAAGCTTTTCAAGCCATAAAGGCTGCATTATGTTCAGCCCCTGTTTTAGAAGCCCAGACTTTGAGAAACCATTTTTGCTATGAACAGATGCATCTGAGGTAGGCCTAGGTGCAGTACTGAGTCAAAATATAGATGGGACAGAACATCCTATTCTGTACATAAGTAGGAAATTGCATGACAGAGAGAAAAGGTACTACACTATCAAAAAGGAATGTTTAGCAGCAAAGTGGGCCATGGAGTCCCTTAAGGTTTATTTGCTAGGAACTGACTTTGTTCTTGTAACTGATCACAATCCTCTCTGTTGGCTTAACCAGATGAAAGATAAAAATTCCAGAATCATAAGGTGGTACCTGGCACTTCAGCCATTTAAATTCGTGGTGATACACAAATCTGGTAAAGAGAATAGCAACTGGTTTTCTGTCAAATATGGCTCAGGAATTGAGGGTCCTGAAGGCTGAAAACAAATGTATGGGTTTGAACTTTACTATTTGCTGTACTGCTATGATGCACATGTGCTTAATTGCTGAAAGCAGCAAATGTTATTAGAGAATAAAAAGTTTTGGAAACCTGTTTAATAAAACAGGTTCCCTCTTAAGAAGAGGGGTGTATGTGACAGGGTGGAATAGGACCCTGTCCCAGTTGTTAGAGAAAGAGTATAAAATGCAAGGATCTTTCCTTTTCTGTCTCTTCTCTGTCTGGTTGTGCAACCCAATTTTCCTGTGAGACTTCGGATTTGATCACCTCAGCAATCTCGCAATTCTTTGCCTCTCGCTGTCTCTCAGTTTTCTTTTGCAGTCTGTCTTTTTCCCCCTTGCATATCTGCTAATTTAAAGATATATGCAATTCATTGTTTTGAAATGTAACTGATAATGGGATCACTTTTGTTTAGAAAAATATATAGTATTACAGTTGAAATATATATATAATTATATTTTGAGATGATTGCAGAAAGCTATTGTAAACTCTAGAGATTACTATATTGTAAATCTTTCAGTCTTTTGCAAAAGCTGTGGAAAGGGGGCCTCTCAACTCAGGCACAATGTGTTCTAGCAGTTCCTGAAACTTACAAACACAGGATGCTTGCTAAGGATGGGGGTTGAAAAGGACTTATAAGAGCCAAGCTGCAACTGCAAGAAAGATTAGGAGAACAAGGGACACAGAGACTGAAAGAAAACTTTATTTTATTTTGCCTTTGTAAATAAAGTTTATTTTATGATACTGCTAGTGTAAATAAATAATTTTTGGTGAATTCTACAACTGCACCTGGTTTTCCTATGCTTCCTGACTGTGCCTCAACAACAATCAGACAGATAGACATACAGACAGATAGAAAGATTGGGATAGCTAGATAGACAGACAGACAGACATAGCTAGATAGATACATAAATACAGTATCAAGATAAGTAGAGAGACAGATAGACCGACAGACAAAATGGAAAGGCTAAAACAAGGAGATGGCTGATATATGCACTATTAACTACATACTTTCATATTACAAGCAGATGGTCAGACAATTACAAAGTAAATACCCTCCCACCAAATGAAGAGAATCATAAGGAACAAACAACAGCAGTTAAACAGTAGAAAACAAATCAGGTAATTGTAAAATAGAAATACACAAACATCTAAGCAGTTTGGGTAAAAATATTCACAATAGACTGCAAGTTGCAATAGAGACTTAGCTAAACAAATTAATATTATAAAGACAATAGGCCTAGCTAGTACCGGAACACAAACAGCAAAATGCAGGGAGATAACAACCAGCTGGTTGTTATGACATTCATGAGCCATGCCAGTCAAACTATGCTGCTGCCTCACTGGCCAACATTCCATATGTGGGCGGGGCCAAACATTCTCACAAACTGCTGGAGAAAAATTGCTGGCCTGTTATTATAAAAAATAAAAGATGGGGAGGGTGTTTCATATGAGAATTTAATGCACACCCTCATTGTGGTATGCTTTGATAAACCCCTCGGGCTTCGCCCTTGGGGTTTATGTAGCATCCCATAGCTCGGGTGTGCATTAAATTCTCATATCAAACCCTTCCCCATCCATTATTCTTTATATACAATACTGACAATATCAATGCAATATAATGCTATAAATAAGAGTGTTACACTGTGTGTGCAGAGTCTTCTACCAACTGCCACCCCACACTAACGTCCACAGGTGATGCTCTTGTACTCTGGCCCTTTGGCTATAGACCGCAGTGGAGGACCCCAAGGTCACAGCCTAGAAATATTATGTATATATCACGCCCCCACAAACCTTCAATATAGCCTTTTGAGACCAGACTATGTCGTTTGACCTAGTCAATCACAAATTGCTTCTGCATAAACTCAAGGGACTAGGTCTTGATAATTTGTCCTGTTCCTGGTTTGTTAGCTAACAGGCCATAAGCAGCTGTTGAAATGGGGAGGTAGCTATTCCTCTCTGAGAGATATTACATATGGGGTTCCCCAGGGTTCTACCCTGGGGCCGTTGTTGTTCTCCCTGTTTATTAATGACTTGCCCAAACACTGTGGCAGTGCCAAAGCTCTGCTCCATGCACATGATGTGGTGCTATATAGGAGTCACTCAGACATTTGACTCACATGAGTCAGGCCTCAAAGCTGACTTCTATCAACTGGAATCCTTTAAACCACTATTAAATATTGAAAAAACAAAGTCCGTCTTCTTTGGCCCTCACCGTCTTGGCCCTGACTGAAGAGAATTGCTAAAAATTTGCTCTTTGAATGGTGATCCCATAGAGACTGTAAATGCTGTCAGGTACCTGGGAGTTACATTGGAACAGAAAATCTCGTTTAAGCCTCATGTTGACCACATGACCAAATTGATACACCAAACATTAGGGCTCCTATATTGGTTAAACCCTTTCCTCACCTTTGAAGCCACAGTATTTGGAAGGCTTTAGCATGTTGTTCAATGGGGAGAAATAGCTCCTCCCCCATTCCCTACAGAAACATCAGGCTGCCTCCCACTCTGCTTAGAGTGTTTCGGCGGCGAGGGGGTTCCTGTGCGGTTTGGCAGGTGCAGCTTTCTGTTTATTTCTCCGTCTCCTCCTCTCTCCCCCTCCTCATTCCCTCTGCCCTCCCTTGCTTGCGATTTTTGTTTGTCCACTCTGCCCCGCTCCTTCTCATTTGTCTGTGTCCCCTGGGTGTCTGTTCTCCCGGTTTCCCCGTGGCTGTCTGCTCCTATGTTTTGCTGCTGCCCCCCACCCGTCTCGCCTGATTTCTCTCTCTCTCTCTCTCTCTCTCTCTCATTCTTTGTTTTTCCCCTCTCCTGCCCTGTTTCTCGGTACCTCCTTTCTGTCCCCTTTGTCTTTTCGTCCATCCTGTTCTGTGCTCTTCCTGCCTGCCAATGCTTCGGGCCCCGGTTGCTGGTGTGGCACCTCCATTCGCCTTGCCTCCCTCACCGCCACTCACTCCTCTTGCTCCACTCTTCCTGGAGAGCCTGTATGTCACCTCCCCTGCTGTTCCATGCCCTTGTATCAGGCTCCTCACTGGTTGTTGCATTTGTTTTCTTTTGGGCTTTTTTCCTGTCCCGGCGACCGGCCGCCTCGGCCTGCTACTACACTTTGCACTTGGCAATTGACTTTCATTTAGGTTCCAACTGCTCTTACTTCCGCTGAATTTAGATCTGTTTTTTTTGGGGGGGGCACACTATGCTGCGAGGAAGCTCCGGACACTGCCATGTTACTATGAGAGGAGGACTCACTTGACGAATCAGTTTGAGTCCCATCCGTCTTGTGCTCCTGCTTGTTTTTAATTCCACTCAATCACTTCCCCATTAGCTGTTAGCAGGCAAGGATAGTATTATACAGATTTTGAACTGACAGATTAGCAGTTTTGACTGCTGAGAGGAGCTGGAATTGGAGCTGCACAATCACACAGCCATCCTAGGTGGTGACATCACTGGAAGTCTAATGAAGGAACAAATGAAACCTGTCCTGACAGGGATACTGGGGATGGTAATGAATCATTGAATACTACTAGTAATGGCAGGGTACCTAAACTACAGTGACATAAACTGGAGCTGTCTACAGGCCACAAATGTAAGTAGTAAAGCATTTGTAGAGCTTTGTCAGGAGTTGGACTTGACTCAGTATGTGACAGCCCCTACTAGAGGGAACAATACCCTAGATTTGGTTTTGGCAGGGAAGGATATAAATATCAAGGGTTGTCAAACAACGACACCACTGGGGAGCAGTGACCATGAGGGGGTAAGTTTTACATATCAGCAATACATACCTCTAGAGAAGGGATGTAGGGAGGTTTTTAGTCTTAGACCAGCAGATAAAGATAAAATATTAAGAGAAATTGACATTATAAACTGGGAAGGCTTACTGGGGAGTAAACCAGTTGTGGAAATGTGGGATATATTTAAAGAGCAAGTAGATAAGATATGTAATGCAAACATCAAAAAAGTTAAGGTCTACAATAGGAAAGGGAAGAAACCTAAATGGTTTACAAAATCAGTCATTAAAATAATAAATAGAAAAAAAACAGTTGTATCAGAAGTATAGGAAAAATACAAATATTAGCACCTGGGCAAAATATAAGCAGATGCAGACAAAGTGCAAAAATCTGATAAAAAGAAATAAACAAAGGATGGAAGAGGGGCTGGCCACCACATCACATAAAAATAATATACAAAGTTTCTATAGTTATGTAAATTCATCAAGAAAAACAAACAATAATTTATGAACCATTAAGGAAGGAGGGACACAATTAACAGACCCCACAGAGGTGGCTAATGCCTTTAATAAATATTTTAGTACAGTTTTTGCTACTAAATCTAGTAGGTATGTAAAGTTTAAAACTAAGAAAAACTTAGACATAAGAGATATCTGTTGAAATTATTCTTGATAAAATAAGGGCATTAAAAAACATGAACACCGCAGGATCTGATACTATACCCAATAACATACTAAACATACTAAAATTACTCTCACCTAGTATTAGCATACCTTTAGCCACCATTTTTAGGAGGTGATTAGAGGAGGGAGCAGTGCCGGGGGATTGGCTAAGGGCAAATGTGATACCCACTCATAAGAAGGGAGCAGACTGTACAAACTATAGGCCCATAAGTCTGACTTCGGTGCCAGGTAAGTTAATGGAATCAATATTAAAGGATATAATAAATGTGTATCTGACCGAGACTGGACAGAATGATAGGGAACAGCATCGTTTTGTGACTGGTAGGTCATGTATTACAAACATGCTGTGTTTCTATGAGAATATTTCAGCAGCATTGCATAGGTTGGAATTGGAGGATTGTATATACTTGAACTTTGCAAAGGCGTTTGACAAGGTGCCAGACAAAGAAATATTAAGAAGTTTATTAGATACTGATATGGACTATAGAGTATGCCAATGGATTCAGGCATGGCTGACGGATAGGACCCAGAGGGTGTGTATAAATGGGTATCTGTCTGATGAGATCCCTGTGGTGGGGGGGGGGGTTCCACAGGGGTCAGTCCTGGGACCAGTGCTGTTTAGAATTTTTATTGCACATATGGGCAAGGGGGCTCAAAATTAGGTAAGTAAGTAAGTATGAGGATGATACAAATTTTGCTGGCTTGGTAACACAGTCTGCAGGGGCGGTGACAATTCAGAAAGATTTGGATGACATCCGTAAATGGACCATTTCAAAGGGAATGAGTTTTTATATAGATAAATGCTGTGTGATCCATATGGGAAATAGAAATGTGAAATATAATTATAAGATAAATGGGCATACCTTGAGAAAGTCAGAAGTGGAAAGGGACTTAGGTATATGGGTGGATAAGCTGAGATACCAGGCTCAGAGAGACAATCAGATAATAAAGGCAAACAGGGTTTTATGGAATATAAAGAAGAACTTTAGAAGTAGGAAGGAGGCGGTGATCATACCTTTGTATAGGGTGTATGTGAGACCCATTCTGGACTATGATGCCCCAGTGTGGGAACCCATAGTCAGAGGGGCGGTGGCGGGATTAGAGAGGGTGCAGAGGAGGGCCACTAGGATGGTGCATGGTATGCAGGATAGATCTTATGAACATAGACTGGTTGATTTAGGCTAATGTCTCTGGAGACTAGAAGAGTGAGAGGGGACTTGCTGCTGTGTTATGATATAATGCAAGATGATTACTTATTAAATGAATTGAATCTACAGTTTAAATGTGATAAACTATTATCCAACTCCGACATATTTTAATACAATCCTTTGGCCAAAAACCCTGGACAGCCCAACCCACCCCCTTCCGAAAAGAACTAGGAGAACTTAGTGGAGACCCCAATGCAATCTCCAAAATTTATAATACGATATAGCTCTGGAAATTCCCAGATAGCTTTGGACCAACCAGTCTTTGGGAGTCCTTTTTTCCCAGGTCATAACATTGACTGGGCGATAATCTGCTACACCTGTCACAAATTAATTACTCAAGACAGAGTAAGACTAATGCAACTATATATTCTACATAATGCTTACTACACACCCTGTAAATTGGCCCAAGTTAGGCTTAAAGCCTACCTCACTATGTGTTAGATGTCAACAGCAGGAAGGGACTTTATACCATATTTTCTGGTCGTGCCCGAAAGTCTCCCCATTGTGACATAATATTAGGCAATTTTCGGATCCCCTTCTAGGTCTTAAGGATCTATTCACCCCCGAAATTTGTCTCTTGGGAGACCTCTCAGGCATCAGGGTTCATAATCGGAAGTATTATATGACACTTATTGCCATGTCTGTCAAGAAACTGGTATTACGACACTGGCTTGATCAACAGGAAATTTCCTATAATGAATGGTTAACAGAAATCCTGGCTAACTTACATACGGAAAAAGCCATTGCTAACTTGAATTATACAATGAGCAGGTTTAAAAAGATATGGGACCCCCCTTTATGCTCTATATTCATTATAAGGCTGAGATACTTTAAGTATGAAATAGTTGGTCATAGGGTTAACTCAGTTAGGATAAGAGCTCAATATCGGATGTCATATTACCTGTTGCTCTACTAGACAAGGGATGGGGGAGGAGGGTGGATCGAAGGGTAGGGCTAGTTAAGGAGGGGTGGATTCAGGTGTAACCCTTGACTAATGTATACTGTCTTCATGTGTGAATATCTGCCTTGACTGTAAAATGGAAAATAATGTTAATAAACTTTAAACTGCAAAAATAAGAAATAATGTGATAAACTGGGCACAAGAGGACACCATCTTCAACTAAGACATATAAGAAGTAACTCAAGTAGATGGATGGCTTCCTACACACAGAGAGTGGTGGCCCAGTGGAATGGATTACCTGAGGAAGTTGTATATGTGGTTAACAAGGTTCAGTTCAAAAGAAACTTAGGGCCCAGATATTCAAACTGCGCCAGGCTGCGGAGCAAGCCTGGGTGCAGCTCAACGTGGCTGGGTAGGGGCGTGGACTGGGCGATATTCAACGGAGCTGCGCCATGGCTCAGCAACATTGAATATCACACCCTGGCCACCTGCAGTGCACATGGCACAGTGGCACTGCGCCAGCGCCAGTGGCCAGAGTGGAGCATGGGGATGTGCTAGCGCAAGTTCCATTGCGCCATGCGCAGCAACCGCGATATTCAAAAGTTGACATGCAAATGGGGCCATAATGTATGCAAGGCACAGATGGGGCCATTTGCATGTCATTATGGCCCCATTTGCATGCAGGTGGGCCAATCTCCAATGACTTGCACCTGGCGTCCTGCCAGGCAGCAGCCGTCGGGAACCGATGCCCCCTGCAGCGCTGTAATGTGCCCCACAGCCCGATCGCGGGCATTAGTAAACTAATAAAGATTTCAATATCCCTGGTGGTCCAGTGGACCTCTGTCTGTCCGATCACGGGCTTAAGTAAAAAAAATAATTGAATCCCATATCCCTGGTGGTCCAGTGGACTGCTGTCTGCCCGATCGCGGGCTTAAGTAAAAAAAAATTGAATCCTATATCCCTGGTGGTCCAGTGCACCACTGTCTGCCCGATCGCGGGCTTAAGTAAAACAAAGAATTGAATCCTATATCCCTGGTGGTCCAGTGGACCCTCTCCCCACCCGCCCACTGATCCCTCACCACCCGCTCCCCAGTCAGCGGTGGGCTGCAGCACCTCACTGCCTGCCGCCCTTCACCACTGGCCGACTGACACCATAGGCAGCTTGATTGGTCCACAGTGAACCATCATGCAGCCCATATTGTAGACAGACATTCCAGATATGTGAATGGATCCATTCACATATCTGGAATGTGTAGTACTAGTATGAGCTGCACACCCATTGGTTCATGCTTGGACCAATGGGCGACAGACTTACCACAGTGTCAGTCGGGCAGACGGCGGGCAGCAGGTGGTGGGTGCTGCCGCCGCTGACTGGGGAGCGGGCGGTGGGGATCAGTGGGTGGGTGGGGGGCCACTGTACCACCAGGGATATAGGATTCAATTCCTTTTTACTTAAGCCCGCATACAAACAGGGTCCACTGGACCACCAGGATATAGGAATCATTTTTTACTGAGGCCCGCGATTGGGCTGACAGCGGTCCACTGGACCACCAGGGATATAGGAATCCATTTTTTTTTTTACTTAAGCCCGCAATCAGGCTGACAGCGGTCCACTGGACCACCAGGGATATAGGATTGTATTTTAGCACAACAATGCCCACGATCAGACTTGGGGGGGCACCACCACAGAGGTGCAGCCGGAGCTCCGGTGGCCACCCACAGGTAGCAGCTGCCATGTTGTGTCCTGCAATACAGCAGCTCACCTGTGGGTGGCCAGCCATTGCTCTTTTTTTTTTGCTTAACTTTGTGCGGCGCAGGTAGGGGTTGCGCATGCATGGCTCAGCACATCCCGGGCTGAATATCGGGCTGTGCAGGGTATGCATGGGCATGCCCCCCCCCACCTGCACTCCAGACATTACTGATGCACTCCGGTGCATCAGGATTTGTGCCAGGCACAATTCCCATTTGAATATCATGCCGGGGCGCATCAGTGAGTTGCGCATGGCGCAACACTGTTGCGCCATGCACAACCCTTTTGAATATCTGGCCCTAGATGCCTATATCTTAAAGGGCCATAAGCTGATATATCATGGGTAACAGGAGAGGAGTGCATATGGGTACCAAGGGCCCCCTAAGCTCCTCACTACTTTGTATGAAACTTTGTACTATTGATATAATGCAAGAAGCCTTGATGGGACTTGAACCTTATGTCCAGAGTCACCTAACCACGTTCCCCTTACAAGTTTCAATAATGCACTTGATAAAAAGAGGAAAGCATCTAAATTTACCTTCTGTCCAATAACTTATTGACCATAAATACACCCCTATCCCTGTACTCAAGCGCGATGCCTATCTACGTCATTAACTTCAAGGGAGTCTCCCTCTACATGGACTTTGCTTACTACTGTGATACTTTAACCACTACTCTCTTTCATAGCTGCCTTTCCCATTGCTCCTTGCTACCTAAGTTACTGCTTCCTGCAGCATGGAGTGTAGTTTGTTGTTTAGGAATGATTATCACATCAGCCCATCACATTCGGGGATTTTATTGCAGTCCAGCCAGCCCTTGCATGGCTTGGTAAGGTTGTGAGTAATGCATTAGTTTCCAGGAATCCATCTAACCTATGCCAGCTTTGAGAGTTAATATCCAGAATCACACGCTCAGACTTCCACTGTTTTATATTCCATTCTTTCAGCAGCTCTATGTGCATGGATAATTTTGGTCATACCTGACTTTGTGGTTCCCTTCCCATACTGCCATGCCCCAAGGGGGGCCCTTCTCATATCACAACTGCTTCTACTCCTGCATTCATCTCCCGGAGTGTTCTCCTCCTTCCTTGGAGCATTTATTATCAGCAATGAAGAAGACAATTCCTTAAGGCTTGATCTCACTACATTAATTGCAGATGGTTCCTCGAATCTCACACCCTTCCACGGCGAAGCCGAACCATGTGGGGTCTCGTCTTCCCAATCTTGTACTGCTCGCGATATGGCGATGGTGGACCATGTGGGGTCCCACCATCTTTATTGCACACTTCTCGATGGAAGGAAATGCATTACTCAGATACGGCGAAGGTGAATCACATGGGGTCTTGCCTTCCTATTCATGCTGTCTGAGCAATACGGCGATAGCGGACCATGTGGGGTCTTGCTTTCCCATTCGTGCTCTCCGAGCAATACAGCGATAGTGGACCACATGGGGTCCCGCTATCCCTATCCCGCACTACTCCATGGGGCAAGGGGTCCCGCCTGCTATGTGATGATGATGGACTATAGAGGGTCCCGCATTCCCACTCACCATCTACTCCAAGGGGATTCAACTCATTGCTCCTTCAAGTTCCCGTACTGGAGATTGATTTACGTCCTTCCTTGAGAACATGCTTCAGTTTGACAGTCAGTGGAGTCCTGCATCTGTTCCTTATTCAGCTTATTTCCGGTGATGGCGGTCTACCTGGGGTCCAGCCATCCCATACATCTATGCCTGTGAAATGGCCCTGCCATATCTTAAGTATTCCTATTCACTTTAAAGAGTACATACGGGGGTTCCGCCTTCCTTACCTTGGACTGCAACACTCTGGCTCCTGAGGGTACCCCTTGCCACCTAGATCACTCCATCCTGTGGCGATGGCAGACCACGTGGGGTCCCACCATCCCTCCTATACATGGCCCTCAACACTCTTCCCCTTATTCCTTATTTCTCATTCCAACCTCTGTGACCTTTGCTTCCCTCCAACTTACCAATAGGACACTGTTGATGGACTTATCTCGGACCCGGTTTTAATCAGCAATTCAAATCATGCAGGTATCTCTACAAACCCCTTGGACATCTCATCATCTATCTAGTGTAATCCCCCTCAACAGGAGGCTATCCTCTACTAAAAATTGACTTCTTCCCGCACTTTGGCAGACCCTAGTTGGGGTCTCGCCTCCCAGTATTCTCCACATGGGACTCAGTCACTCATTTATGACTTCTTCATTCATCAGGACTCCATACAAAAATCATTCCTCAGCTAGCCTACCTCTAAGCCTACTATCATCATCACAGGTTAACGCCTAACATCTCCATGGCAATGGCAAACCACGTGGGGTCTTGCCATCCCATTTGCGCATGCCCTATACAGGCCTTATCTCGTATGTTTCTCATTTCAATCAGCCTCAGTGACTGTCCTCATCTATGCCTTGCATTATTCCATACTGTTGCAATGGTGCACCATGAGGGCTTTTGCCATTCCTACAAAGGCTATCACCTTCCTATCCTTGGATTAAGCTCAAACTACAATGAAAGTCAACCTCCTGCAGGTTCCAGGCATCCCATCAAACAGTTCCACTATGCAGTTCTATCTAGTATCCAAAGGCTGTGCTATGGATCTTCAGCAGTCATCTGTCTCAAGCTTAGATCAATCATCGTTTCAGCATCCAGCCATTATTTCAGTTGGATATTCCATCTGCTCGAACCTTCATCTGCGACATCAACCCCTTGCTCAGCTCGACCATGAACTGAATTCCACCAGCTACACCAGACCATACTCCTGGACATAACTATACCTAAAGCTAGCGCATTTAGGATTATTCTCCTCTTAGTATGCCCAGAGGATGGGCAGGTCAGTAGCCATGGATCCTCGGAGATTTCCCCCGAAGGAGGGGTTTTCTTCTCCTGCATGCTACGGACCATACACTCCAGAGTTGGAGGAGGTAGTCAATATCGTTACTTCTTTTTGAGCCTTAAGTCTGCTCCTACCAACTATTCTACCCAGGGTGGGATGCGGAGAAGTGCCAAAGCTCACATTATAAACACCAAGTATACCAGTCAGCTCACAAGTATACACAAGCACTAAGCTATTTGCCACACATTGAATTGGAAGGCTTTAGCCTGTTGTTCAATGGGGTGAAATAGCTCCTCCCTCATTCTCTACATAAACAGCAGGCCGCCTCCCGCTCTGCTTAGAGCATTTTGGTGGTGCTCTCCATCCTCCCCTGCCTCCTCCTCCTCCTTCTCCGGCGCTCCTGTCTCACCCTCTCCACCGGGCCTTAAGTCTACTTCTACCCACTATTCTACCCAGGATGGGATGCGGAGAAGCACCAAAGCTCACGTTATAAACACCAAGCATACCAGTCAGTTCATAGGTATGCACAAGCACTAAGCTATTTGCTACACATTGAACCATACGTAACAGTATTTTACTGCCTGCCATCCTGTATGGTGCCCCTGTCCAATCTTCTTTCAAAGATACCAAGCTCATGGAGATTAAAACCTTGCATCACCATGAGTCTTTGGTGTGCTGTAGGTGCTGGTGAAAGGACGCACCACTGCAAGGCACTATTCATGTTAAATTGGCCCCCTTCCCTTGGAAAGTAGAATCTACTATTCCACACTCTGCCTGGCACATAAAATTGTATATTCCCCTCCCCCTAACCTCTCCTTTGTCCTGGAACTTAGACCCCATAAGAGGATCCTCTGGTCCTTCTCCCAACTGCTTCTCACAGTCCCAAGAACTGCAACAACTACTGGCAAAAGGTATATTACCTCTGTGGCTCCTAGGATGTGGAATGCCCTACCTGCTGATGTCCAGGTTTGCACCAGTCACAAGCCCTTCAAATCACTTTGTACGCAGCCAGTGTACTTCTTCCAGTTGAGACCCCCCCGTGACCTCCAGTAAGTTACTGGATAGACCTAGCTCTTGCACAGTCTACTTGTTTGTTGCTCTTACCCTGCTGCTATACTTACTTAACATTCCGCTGTTAAAGCCTATATACAGTATCTTAATCCTGTCAACATGCATTGACTTTGTAATGATTTTAAGTTGTTTGTTAATGCTGTTTGTACTCTGTTGATTTTACATTGCTATCTGTATCTTATTATCAATGATTAGTACTTAAGCAAAAAGGCATCTCAGGGTGTGCGTTACTGTGGGATAATGGCACACCTTGGGAAGTGAAGCCCGAGGTGAAGCGAAGAGATTTAAGCACCTGAGAAGTGCCGTTATCCCTCAGTTATGCACACCCTGGAATGCCTTATTACGATTATAAAATGGCTTGCCTGATTTTTTAATTTTTTTATTTTAGGGTCAAGTAATGAGGTTCAGAAATGTAAACATTTCTGACCTGTGCTGTTGTGCTGGGATAACAACATGGTCATGTGACCGGATTCCACCTTTCACAGTACAATATTTCTCTTACCCATTTTATGATTGTGTTTAAAAATTACCATTGAATGTAGTTAATCCTGGGTCCCTCTTCAAAAAGAGACTTTCCATCTCAGTGAGCCTACCTGGTTAACAAAATCCAAACAAACAAATAAAGAACCCAGTCAGCAAACTGATGCAAGTTCAGAAAGTAGCAGCAGGGCTGCCTGGATGCAGACGCAGGTGTAGCATGAAACTGGGTCTGCACTAAACCCTTGTGACCTCCCCCCGTAGTGTGTACTTACCATGCAGTATCCCATATGCAATATCCCCTTATGAATAAAGAGGATTGCAATACCCTGCCAAACAAATGTGGCACGGATAATGATGCTGATGTTAGCCAATCACCTTTACTCTCCTGATTGGGCACACTTCATAGTATTTTGGCCAGAACTGGTGGCAACTGGAACACTGCTGCGACTAGTCGTTCCCGGCTGTAAGATTGGGTAGAAACAGGACCCAACAGAAAATGAGATGCTAAACCTCTGCTGGTGAGCCCTGAGCAAATACATGATAAATGAGTAAAATAGAAATTATGAAACATAGAACCAGAGAATGTAATGGCAGGAAAAGTCCTGTCAGCCATCCTATCTGCCCAACCCTGCCTAATATGGTGTGATCTTATCAGGCCCCTGTGCCTGTCCCACACTTGTGTGAATCCCCCCCAATTATAGCCCAGACCAGCATACTTGGCAGTCTGTTCCACCTGCGTACAACTCTTTTCATTGAAAAGTACATTTGTACATCCCTCTTATTTATTTATTTAGTTAAACATCAGTTTAGAAACCTTTGAGCCAGAGGCTCATTTACAAAGGTACCTCATCACAAAGAGGACATCAGAACAGTAGTAGAAGGGACACAGTACTTACAAACAAAAAAGTTACAGTTCAATTACAATTTTGTTACAATAGAATACAATCTCCAACGAAGCAAAAGATAACAAAAGGTGCAAAACTTATGGTCGGGGGAGAGCTGGTGGGGGTAGAAGGGAGGGAGATAGGGGAGGAGGAATTAGTAGGGAAAGGAAGGGGGGGGCTCTTGACCTTCCCCTGCCAACTTAAGCAGAATGTCCCTTGTACTTGTATTTGAAGTCTCAGTGAACTGATTCCAATTTACCCTGATTATCCCATGGAGATATTTCTATGTTTCTATCATGTCCTCCTTCTCTCTCTCTCTCTCTCTCTATATATCCCCCCGTGTCTCCAAAGTATATATGCTGAGATCTCTCAGCCTTTCCTCATGTATTCTCCCATAACCCCTGCATCATTTTTGTTGCCCACCTCTGTGCTACTTACTCCACGCTGTCACAGACCACGGAAATAATCCTGGCACATGAGATCCACAGTACAAACTGCACAGCTGGCATCTCTGTGTGGCCAGTGGATTGCCGACAATTAGATTATGCCCCCAGCCTTCTACAGTCATAGACTGAGTGAAGTTTTTATTCACCTGCGTGTGAATTTGATTGGCAGCTCCTATAAATCCTTACACATAAAAGCCTGCATATCAATCAAACTGGCAGCTAAGTTATTCTGGAAAAAAAATTCTTCCTCATACAGAGCAGACTGTCCAAAACACCGCAGGACAAGAAAGCATGTCTGATCATACTGCGGGGAATGATCTGTCACAGCTGGAATTTATAAAATGCAAGCATAAGTAAATTGAGCTAGTTAAGAATATGAAACATTTTTTTCTTGTAATGGTATTCCTGCAAATGTTTTCTTGTAGTGGTATTCACGCAAATTAAGAAATGTAAAAAATGCTTGGTTTAGGCATGGCAGTTAAAAAGAAAGGAAACTGCTGACTTACCAAAACAAAATATTGCAAAAGAAAATGTGATAATTGCAAACAGATTATAGTACCTTTATCACTTTCATAATTACTGTTTAGAGTTGATTACAACCCCAAACTAGTGCCTAATATTCTCCATTGGTTATTTGCCCCCCCCCCAATCAGTGAATCTAGATCCCATATTTATATTTACAATGTATTTGTGGCAGTGGCCCTCAAAGCAATAACCTTGGGCTGGCTCACCCCCAGATCTCCCACTCTGGATGACTGGACTGCTATCTGCAATAAAATAATGGCCATGGAGCGCATGCCTGCAAAGCTCCGATTACAAGGGGAGAAGTTTAAACGCAGATGGCTACCCTTTATGCATTACAAGGCAAAAAGACAGAACAGAGATGTGATGGACATTCTCGCAGATTTAGCTTTAACTATGTGATTTCCCCCCCCCCGGGGAGTGAAATCCCTTGTTGTATACCACCTCCAGGTCTGCTTTTTCCTCTCTTGAGACTCCACCGATTAAATTGAAATGAATAATGTAATTGGAATATGAACAATATAGAGAGTAAAGTATGGGGAAGTGTGTGATATTGTGATATGAGAATTTAATGCACATCCGAGGTGTGGGTTGCTACATAAACCCAGAGTGCGGAGCCCAAGGGGTTTATTTAAGCATCCCACACCGAGGATGTAAATTAAATTCAAGTTTCACTTACTTCCTCAGATTTTGTTTTTTATAATAACTGGCGAGCATTTTTCCCCCAGCTTGACTTTTGTGAGTGATTCTGTCTGTTCGTGGCACACACACACACACACACACGCACACACACACACACACACACAGACTCCCTCTCCCTCCTTTGGAATTAGCATTTTCATTTTATTTTTTAAACTCACTGTTCAAATCACAGTTGTGGTTATAAGTGCTGCCTGTGGTCAGCCACAGTCCCATTCCTCACACTATCACCATGGCACAGAGGTATCACCCGCTGACGAGGAACAGCAGGATCCTCACACTATCACCAACGCACAGAGGTATCACCCGCTGACGAGGAACAGCAGGATCCTCACACTATCACCATCGCACAGAGGTATCACCCGCTGATGAGGAACAGCAGGATCCTCACACTGTCACCATCGCACAGAGGTATCACCCGCTGACGAGGAACAGCAGGATCCTCACACTGTCACCATCGCACAAAGGTATCACCCGCTGACGAGGAACAGCAGGATCCTCACACTATCACCATCGCACAGAGGTATCACCCACTGACGATGAACAGCAGGATCCTCACACTATCACCATCGTCCAGAGGTATCACCCACTGACGACAAACTGCAGGATCCTCACACTATCACCATCGCACAGAGGTATCACCCGCTGATGACGAACAGCGGGATCAATAAGAGATTTTTTTTAAGTTTAAAAGTATGATTCATCAGTTACATAGAAAGAAATGAAACTCTTGAAGACATGAGTGTTGCAGCAGCTCCTCCCTAACAGACTAATGAAGCCGTTATGTTATAGGATGTATTCCGCCCACCCACACAGGAAACGAGAGCCATTTAGGTTGTGCTCTCAGTTTTGATAGGCAGAGCAAGTGAATATCATAACAACCAGCTGGTTGTTACGGAAAATATCAAGCTGCTCAGCACATAGAAAAAAATGCTTGCCAGTTATTATAATGGGATAATTATGTGTATTATGTTCTCTTTTTATGTCATTACTGTATGTTTATTTTGTGTCATGTAGTGTAATTGTCATGTGGAATACCCAAAAATCAATAAAGTATGATTAAAAAAAAAAGAATAACAGGTAACTATGTATTACGTGGGTATAATACCATCAAGAGGTTCTAGTGACATGATAACCTCGAGAGCAAAGTTTGAGTAATGTACAGAATAACAGATGGGGGACTATGTATTATCATACTAAGGATGGATAAGGAACAAGAAGGCGAGTAGCTCCTGTACAATTAATGCTCGGGGTAATAACAAACTTTCCCACCTGACAAGATGTATTTATCCAATCTGTTTTTAAATTCTTGTTTAGTTCTCCTGATAATAATATGAATCAGCAATTTATTCCACATGTTTGCAATTCTCATGGTGTAAAAATATCTGCTTTTGTCTGTTCCAAATGCCTTTCCTATTATTTGCATAGGGTGACCTCTGGTATCTCTTATGGGACACTTGCATTCAGTTCCTATTTCTGTTAGTAAATAAGGGTCCTGTGTAAATTCGGGCAAAGAAGTAAATCCAACCGTAGCCTTCTGGTTTCAAAAGTCATCAAACTGAGCTTTGATAAACGTTCCTTATATGTTTTATTCTTAATTTTGGCAATATTTTTGGTGTATCTTCTCTGAATTCTTTCCAACAATGTACACTCTCCTTTTTTGTAGGGACACCAAACTTGGGACACATATTCAACATGAGGTCATACATAAGATCTAAACAGAGGCGTTAAAACTTTTTCATCTCAGGAAATAATGTTTTTCTTAATCGACCATGCCATTTTTCTTGATTTCTTGATTGTTTGGTTAATATGATGTGAATTATCAAAGATGTGTGATAGAGTAATGCCCAAATCCTCTTCCATCGCAGAACTGAGCACTCTGTTGATTTTACATTGCTATCTATATCTTATTATCAATGACCATTACTTAAGCAATAAGGCATGACAAGGTGTGCGTTACTGTGGGATAATGGCACACCTTGGGAAGTGAAGCCCGAGATGAAGTGAAGGGATATAAGCACCTGAGAAGTGCCGTTATCCCTCAGTTACGCACACCCTGGCATGCCTTATTGCGATTATAAAATGGCTTGCCTGATTTTTTTTTTCATTTTAGGGCCTAGTAATGAGGTTCAGAAAGCTAAGCATTTCTGACCTGTGGTGTTGTGCTGGGATAACAACATGGTCATGTGACTGGATTCCACCTATCACAGTACAATATTTCTCTTACCCATTTGATGATTGTATTTAAAAATTACCATTGAATGTAGTTAATCCCGGGTCCCTCTTCAAAAAGAGACTTTCCATTTCAGTGAGCCTACCTGGTTAACAAAATCCAAACAAAGAAATAAAGAACCCAATCAACAAACTGATGCAAGTTCAGAAAGTAGCAGCAGGTCTGCCTGGATGCAGACGCAAGCGTAGCATGCATCTGGGTCTGTGCTAAACCCTTGTGATCTCCCCCCGTAGTGTCTACTTACAATGCAGTATCCCACATGCAATATCCCCTTATGAATAAAGAGGACTGTAATACCTTGCCAAACAAATGTGGCACAGATAATGATGCTGATGTTAGCCAATCACCTTTACTCTCCTGATTGGGCACACTTCATAGTCCTTTGGCCAGAACTGGTGGCAACTGGAACACTGCTGCGACTAGTCTTTCCCAGCTGTAAGACTGGGTAGAAACAGGACCTGACAGAAAATGAGATGCTGTATCTCTGCTGGTGAGCCCTGAGCAAATACATGGCAAATGAGTAAAACAGAAATTATGAAAAATAGAAGCAGAGTATGTAATGGCAGAAAAAGTCCCATCAGACATCCTATCTGCCCAGCCCTGCCTAAAATGGTGTGATCTTATCAGGTCCCTGTGCTTGTTCCACCCTTGTGTGAATCCCCACCCCCCCGTTATAGCCCAGACCACCATACTTGGCAGTCTGTTCCACCTGCGTACAACTCTTTCCATTGAAAAGTACATTTGTACATCCCTCTTGACCTCCCCCTGCCAACTTCAGCAGAATGTCCCTTGTACTCGTATTTGAACTCTCAGTGAACTGATTCCAATTTACCCTGATTATCCCATGGAGATATTTCTATGTTTCTATTATGTCTGTCTCTCTCTCTCTCTCTCTCTCTCTCTCCCCCTTGTCTCCAGGATATACATGCTGAGGTCTCTCAGCCTTTCCTCATGTATTCTCTCATAGCTCCTGCATCATTTTTGTTGCCCACCTCTGTGCTACTGACTCCACGCTGTCACAGACCATGGAAACAAACCTAGCACATGAGATAAACAGTGCAGACTGCACAGCTAGCATCTTTGTGTGGCCAAGGGACTGCAGGCAATTAGATTATGCTGCTAGCCTTCTACAGTCATAGACTGAGTGAAGTTTTTATTCACCTGGGTATGAATTTGATTTGCACCTTCTATAAGTCCTTACACGTAAAAGCGTGCATATTAATCCAACTGGCAGCAGAGTTATTCTGGAAAAAAAAATATTCCTCATACAGAGCAGACTATCCAAAACACCGCAGGACAAGAAAGCATATTTGATCATTGTGTGGGAAATGATCTGTCACAGCTGGAATTTATAAAATGCAAGCATAAGTAAACTGAACTATTTAAGGATGTAAAACACTTTTTTTTATTGTAGTGGTATTCATGCAAAGATTTTCTTCTAGTGGTATTCATGCAAATTAGGAAATTTAAAAAATGCTTGAATTGGGCATGGCAGTTAGAAAGAAAGAAAACTGCTGACTTACCAAAACAAAATATTGTAAAATAAAAAGGTGACGTATGCAAAAAGATTATAGTACCTTTACCACTTTCATAATTACTGGTTAGAGTTGATTACAACCCCAAACTAGTGCCTAATATTCTCCATTGGTTATTTGGCCTCCCCCCCTCAGTCGGTGAAATCTAGATCCCATATTTATATTTACAATGTATTTGTGGCAGTGGCCCTCAAAGCAATAACCTTGGGCTGACACCCCCAGATCTCCCACACTGGATGACTGGACTGCCATCTGCAATAAAATAATGGTCATGGAACGCATTACTGCAAAGCTCCGATTATAAGTGGAGAAGTTTAAAAGCAGATGGCTACCCTTTATGCAATACAAGGCAGAAAGGCAGAATAGAGATGTGATGGACATTCTCGCAGAATTAGCTGTAACTATGTGATTCCCAACCCACTGGGGAGTGAAACCCCTTGTTGTATGCCACCTCCAGGTCTGCTTTTTCCTCCCTTGAGACTCCTCCGAATAAATCTAAATGAATAATGTAATTGGAATATGAAGTATATTGGGATAGTTATGTGTATTATGGTTTGTTTTTGTGTCATTACTGTATTTTTGTTTTGCATCATGTAGTGTAATTGTCGTGTGGAATACCTAAAAATTAATAAAGTATGATTAAAAAAAAAAGAGTAACAGATAGGTAACTATATATTATGAGGATATAATACCATCAGGAGGTTCTAGTGACATGATAACCTCGAGAGCAAAGCTTGAGTAATGTACAGAATAACAGATGGGGGACCATGTATTATCATACTAAAGATCATACTAAGGATGGATAAGGAACAAGAAGGTGAGTGGCTCCTGTACAATTAATGCTCAGGGTAATAACAAACTTTAACACCTGACAAGATGTATTTATCCAATCTGTTTTTAAATTCTTGTTTCATTCTCCTGATAATAATATGAATCAGCAATATATTCTACAAGTTTACAATTATCATGGTGTAAAAATATCTGCGTTTGTCTGCTCCAAATGCCTTTCCTATTATTTGCATAGGGTGCCCTCTGGTATCTCTTATGGGACACTTACATTCAGTTCCTATTTCTGTTGGTAAATAAGGGTCCTGCACAAATTCAAGCAAAGAAGAACATCCGATTGAAATCGTCTGGTTTCAAAAGTCATCAAACTGAGCTTTGATAAACGTTCCTTATATGTTTTGTTCTTAATTTTGGCAATATTTTTGGTGTATCTTCTCTGAATTCTTTCCAACAATGTACACTCTCCTTTTTTGTAGGGACACCAAACTTGGGACACATATTTAACATGAGGTCATACACAAGATCTAAACAGAGGCATTAAAACTTTTTCATCTCTGGAGATAATGTGTTTCTTAATCAACCATGTCATTTTTTTTGATTTCTTGATTGTTTGGTTAATATGATGTGAATTATCAAAGATGTGTGATATAGTAATGCCCAAATCCTCTTCCATCACAGAACTGAGCACTCTGTTGATTTTACATTGCTATCTATATCTTATTATCAATGACTAGTACTTTAGCAGTAAGGCACGACAGGGTGTGTGTTACTGTGGGATAATGGCACACCTTGGAAAGTGAAGCCCGAGGTGAAGTGAAGGGATATAAGCACCTGAGAAGTGCCGTTATCCCTCAGTTACGCACACCCTGGCATGCCTTATTACGATTATAAAATGGCTTGCCTGATTTTTTTTATTTTAGGGCCAAGTAATGAGGTTCAGAAAATTAAGTATTTCTGACCTGTGCTGTTGTGCTGGGATAACAACATAGTCATGTGACTGGATTCCACCTATCACAGTACAATATTTCTCTTACCCATTTTATGATTGTATTTAAAATTTACCATTGAATGTATTTAATCCTGGGTCCCTCTTCAAAAAAAGACTTTCTATCTCAGTGAGCCTATCTGGTTAACAAAATCCAAACAAAGAAATAAAGAACCCAATCAACAAACTGATGCAAATTCAGAAAGTAGCAGCAGGGCTGCCTGGATGCAGATGCAGGCGTAGCATGCATCTGGGTCTGCACTAAACCGCTGTGCCCCCCCCCCCGTAGTGTCTACTTACCATGCAGTATCCCATATGCAATATTCCCTTATGAATAAAGAGGATTGCAATACCTTGCCAAAAAAATGTGGCACAGACGATGATGCTGATGTTAGCCAATCACCTTTACTTTCGTGATTGGGCACACTTCCTAGTCCTTTGGGCAGAACTGGTGGCAACTGGCACAATGCTGCAACTAGTCTTTCCCAGCTGTAAGACTGGGTAGAAACAGGACCCCATGGAAAATACGATGCTGTATCTCTGCTGGTAAGCCCTGAACAAATACATGGTAAATGAGTAAAACAGAAATTATGAAAAATAGAACCAGAGAATGTAATGGCAGAAAAAGTCCCATCAGCCACCCTATCTGCCCAACCCTGGCTAATACGGCATGATCTTATCAGGTCCCTGTGCCTGTCCCACCCTTGTGTGTACTCCCCCATTATAACCCAGACCACCATACTTGGCAGTCTGTTCCACCTGTGTACAACTCTTTCTGTTGAAAAGTACATTTGTACATCCCTCTTGACCTCCCCCCCCACCCTGCCAACTTCAGCAGAATAGCCCTTGTGCTCATATTTGAGCTCTCAGTGAACTGATTCCAATTTACCCTGATTGTCCCATGGAGATACTCCTATGTTTCTATCATGTCCTCTCTCTCTCTCTCTCTCTCTCTCCCTCCCCCTTGTCTCCAGAGTATACATGCTGAGGTCTCTCAGCCTTTCCTCATGTATTCTCCCATAGCCCTAGCATCATTTTTGTTGCCCACCTCTGTGCTACTGACTCCACGCTGCCACAGACCGTGGAAACAAACCTGGCACAAGGGACCCACAGTGCAGACTGCACAGCTAGCATCTCTGTGTGGCAAGGGGACAGCCTGAAATTAGATTATGCCCCTAGCCTTCTACAGTCATAGACTGAGTGAAGTTTTTATTCACCTGAGTGTGAATTTGATTGGCAGCTCCTATAAGTCCTTACACATAAATGCCTGCATATCAATTCAGCTGGCAGCTAAGTTATTCTGGAAAAAAATTATTCCTCATACAGAGCAGACTGTCCGAAACACCACAGGGCAAGAAAGCATGTCTGATTATACTGTTAGGAATTATCTGTCACAGCTGGAATTTATAAAATCCAAGCATAAGTAAACTGAACTATTTAAGGATATAAAACAGTTTTTGTTTTTCTTGTAGTGGTATTCATGCAAATGTTTTTCTTGTAGTGGTATTTATGCAAATTAAAAAATGCTTGGTTTAGGCATGGCAGTTAAAAAGAAAGAAAACGGCTGAGTTACTAAAACAAAATATTGCAAAAGAAAATGTGATAATTGCAAAAAGATTATAGTACCTTTACCGCTTTCATAATTACCGGTTAGGGTTGATTACAACCCCACAATAGTGCCTAATATTCTTCATTATACACTCTGTGTTACACATGAGTGCATGTAATGGAGACTTGCTTCCCTCTCACACACAGCACTGAGCACAAGACACAACAGCCACAGTCAAAATATACTTTTGTTTTCAACTGGGTGCACTACTGCCTGCCAGCAGGGTTTCTGTTACTGGTAATTATTAAAAAAAATTAAGAATGGACAACAGTGATTTTTTTTAACACACCCTCACTGTGTGTGATACTATTTCAAATCTCACAACCTTCAGTCTCGTGGTTTATGTGGTATCACACAGCTCGGGTGTGTAAAAAAGTCTCATAATTACTAGTGAGCATTTTTAATGCTAGGAATAACTAAGTTGAAACTATGCTTTATGACCGGGTGGTTGTAATTGCTAACTGTCAGTCAAACATGCGCTTGTGAAAAATACTCCCCACCTTATTTACCTTCATGAGATATTTAAAGGTCTCTGTCATATCCCTCCTCTCCCTCGCTGTTCCAGGATGTACATGTTGAGGTCCTTTAGTTTCTCCTCATGGGGCTTTTGATGCAGACCCTACACCATTTTAGTTGCCCTCCTCTGGATGACCTCCACTCTATCTATGTCTTCCCAGAGATGTGGTCTCCAGAACTGGAAAGAAGTTCTCTAGGTGAGGTGTTACCAGCGAGTTATACAGAGGAAATACCACCTCCCTCATTCTGCTGGTGACACCCCTATGTATGTATCCCAGCATCCCACTAGCCCCCCTTGCTGTCTTGTCACACTGTCTGGCCACCTTTATATCATCCAATATGATTACCCCCAGGTCTTTTTCCTGCTTAGTAGTTGTCAATACCACTCCACCCATTTTGTTCTCCATCACTGGGTTTCTTTGCCCTAAGTGCATTATTTTGCACTTTTTTTCACATTGAAACCCAGCTGTCATACCCTTGACCACTCCAAAAAATGCTCTCTAATAATTATAAAAAACAAGGCATGGGTGGGTATGTGTAAACCAGAATTTTATACACACCTGTTTTATGGGATACTTTTATAAACCTTTCTAGCTTTACTTTCAGGGTTTATGTAGCATCCCACACCTCAGGTGTCTATAATATTCTAGTTATGCCCACCCACGTATTATTCTCTATGTTATACACTGTTGCCCATATATTACTGTCTATTTTATAAAGGCTCAGGTTGGAGGGGGGTAGGGAAGTAGTAGTGTACAGATTTTAATAATTAACATATTTCACAAAGGAGTAATTGTCCCTATTGGATCTGACTTTTTGTTTGTTTTGCTTAGGTTTTGCAAAAAGAGCAAGAAAATGTCAAACTCATACAGCCCTATTCTCTGCAGACTTTCCAAGGTTCTCTCTGGAGCCATCAGGTTCTTTTGGCAAAAAACAAACACAAAGCTGGCCCGCCAGTGCAGCAGTAGCACTACCACTTGCACCGTCAATGACCCAGCTTCAGAAGCAAGCACAAGGCATCAGAGGGATTGCTATGGGAGGAGGGCTGAGTGTCTGTCAGGACTGTTCTCCTCCTCCAGGGAGGTGGAGAAGAGCTCAGTGCTCGACTGTCCCCTGGCAGAAACCAGGGGTAAGGTATCCTGAGCCACAAGAAGTGGGGGAGACATGGCAGATGTCGTCGTATGCTCCATGATGTCAGTGCATGGCACGTCTTACATGGGAGAAAATGGAAAAAAATCCCGGTCATGCTAGATGACTGCCAGCCTCCACAAGCCCTCATGCCCAATGACTCAGGCTCCTCCTGGAAATGTGGATCTGATTCTGGCAGGTCGAGGGCCTCCCCACCACCCTGCCACAGAGGGCAAGTCATGGGGGACTACAGGAGAGGTAAGCCCTGGGGGGGAAGTTGGGGTGACAGGGCTGGAGGGCCAGTGGGAAGGAGGGTACTCCTGTATAATGCACTCCCTGGCATTTCCAACTCTTGAAAACAGACATCTTCACCACTGTGCAAACTTTGTCTCAGAATTTTGATTTGACTCACTCTCAACTCATCTTACTTCCTCATTAGTTATCCCCCCATCTGCCCGCTTACTCAGATCTCATGACTACAGAACCCTGTCAGTCCCACAACATTCCATCATAATAGAAACATAGAAACGTAGACTTTGACGGCAGATAAGGACCGCTTGGCTCACCAAGTCTGCCCATTTCCCTACCTACAGGATAGGCCGCAGATCCTAGTTAACCAACAGCCTATTTCTTCCTACCCCCCACAAGAATTGCCTTATGTCTGTCCCATGCATTCTTGAAGTCTCCCACAGTTTTAGACCCCACAATCTCCTCAGGCAGGCTGTTCCATGCATCCACTACCCTTTCTGTGAAAAAATACTTCCTCACATAGCCCCGCAACTGCCCCCCCAATCTTTAAATTGTGTCCCCTTGTTCTTGCACGTCTCTTTTTCTGAAAGATGCTACCCTCTTGGACTTTGTTGATTCCACTGAGGTACTTAAAAGTTTCTATCCTATCCCCCCTCTCCCTTCTTTCCTCAAGGGTATACATATTAAGCTCCTTTAGTCTCTCTTTGTACGGCTTCTCTTGCAGACCCTGCACCATTTTAGTTGCCCTCCTCTGGACTGCCTCCATCTGTCTATGTCCTTGCGGAGAGGGGGTCTCCAGAACTGGACACAGTACTCCAGATGGGGTCTCACCAACTGTCTGTACAGAGGGATAACAACTTCCTGTTTTCTGCTGGTGATGCCTCTCCCTATGCATCCCAGTATACCCCCAGCCCTCCCTACTGCTTTCCCACATTGCTTGTTAACCTTAAGGTCATCTGATATGATTACCCCCAGGTCCCTTTCAAGCAGCTTTCTCATATCGCTTCCCAAAACTGGAATTTGTTGCCCCAACAGATTTGCCATTCATCCTCACCCACCTCATTAACTGCAGAACTTCATAATTACCTTGCTGTTCGTTGGCCTGCGCCAACACCTTCTGAACTCACAGTTCCCTTCCACCATCTGCTCAAATTGTATCTATTCTGCATTCTACCCTGCTACAGCTCCTAAAAGTGATGCAAAATGTTTCCTGTGTATGTTGATCTTGAACCTCTATCCTCTTACTAATGTTCCAGTCACTGCATATATTATCAAATGTGTTGCTTTTATCAATGATATGTCCTTAAGTTTCTCAAGCTAATAGCCTTACACTACTGTTAAGACTCTATGGTCACCTAATGTTGTAAGATGGATGTTATGGTTATCTCGTAATTGTATCTTGTAATTGTTTTCCCTGCACCCCTTCCCCAGAACACACCGTGAGAAAAGCAGCTTGCTGTTCAGTGTGCCTTTCCTGGTGAAACCTTTCAATAAATAAATAAAAAAAGGAGGGCCAACCGTGGATAGGAGGGGCAAAACCCCCCACAAAAACAGTCAGTTGAAAGTTTAATGGCAATTATTATAAATTTTGGTGAGACGAAAAACTGGGTTATCAAAACTGTGTAGGGGTGGTACCTCCTCTGAAATATGTAATTGAGGGCACTAACTAAGTCTCAATAAAAATGTGCTTAAATGCAATTATTGATGACCTTCCAGGTGATATAGCCTTATGAGCTAGATATATCACTGGGTAGGCTAGCAATAGTTAACTCTGAGCATATTTTTTGAGTCATGGTTATTGTCCTCATTTATACACTTGAGAGAGGTGACCTATGTAAATTTGCTAACACTGTTTTTGGTCTTACTAGTTGGGGGTCAAATGTTTTCTTTTTTCTGTGATGGCCTCAGTCTTACAAAAAGTTTTGACTTCAGTAGAACGCTAGGATTAATCCCATATCTGCACCCTTATCTTTACTTGGGGTCAATTTCTGTTTGTTTACGGTGGCCTTTTAGATTTGATGACAATAGCTGCACACTAAGGACCTGTCTAATTTTAAAATGTACAGCGGTTCTGAACTTGGCATATGGGTAACGCAAGGTCCCGAGGCTCTTCCTTTTCTTTTTGTTTCTGTGTTTTATTATTCAAGGGACTTTGAGTCATCCATATTAGGATTAATACAAATGGGATTTGTTTGTTCTACATTATTTAAAGTTTTGATAAGAGGCCCAGGGGAGCTTTGAGCATCAAATCACCCGAGCTGGGTTAATCTCAGTGACATAGTACTGTCAGGAAACTTGTCCCCCAGGACAGCTCACTTGGGGGAGGGGGGGGAGAAAGAAATAAGAAAGAAAATAATAAATGAACAAATATATAATAGAGTGGAAAAACTAAAAAGGTAATATTGCACCGGGAGAAGGTGAGACTGGGCTGGTATCTCCTGGAATCCATCTCAGAGGGAACTGGCCAAGAGTTCTTAGCAGAGGCTGAAATCTCTAACCTGGGCACCTTATGAGGTAGCCTGTCCCTCAAGGGGGTTGTGATACCTTAACCAGAGGTGGCACTCTGCTACTTCTGGTAACTTGAAATTGGTCATTGGGGTAACCCAAATTAACCACATGTTCAAAATATGTTAGCCCTTCGGTTATAGGGCTTGAGTTGTGGTTCACTGCTGTCTTATAATGTTCTTACAAGGTTATATCTTTGTGTTGTTGATGGTGTGTCTTGGTTATTTTATGTTATATATCCCAATAGAAATCCGGGGGTGCTGGGATCTCAAAAATATGCTCAGTGAATGTTAAAGGGATTAATAATGTAATTAAATGCTATAGAATTCTGCAAGAACTCAAGAGGGTGGAATGCGATATTGCATGCCTACAAGAAACGAGACTCTCTCAACCAGAGCACCTGAAACTACGTAGATCCTGGGTTGGAGCAGTACACTCCGATGCCCACCCACAGGTGAAAAAAGTGGGTGTAGCAATTCTGATCCGGAGAGGTCTCCCCCTCCAAATCCAGAAGGTACAGATTTCTGGGGAGGGAAGGTGGGTGCTGATCTCAGGATGTTACAATGGTAGACCCATTCATATAGTCTCTGTTTATGCTCCTACGTTTCCTACTGGGGAATTTTTTAGATTGTCAGGAACCCACCAAAAACTAGGGGGGCTGGTTCTTGCTCCAAACTCTTGAGAGCTCTATGTGTGGAACATGGGTAGGCCGATCCATAGAGAATCCAAAACCCTAAACAAACGGATTACACATTTTACTCCACAGCAACCGGCTCCTACTCTAGACTAGAGAAGTAGAGTCTACACACAGAAGGGGAAGGTTGCCACGTTTGTCAAGATGAAGATCCACCCAGTTACTTTCTCGGACCATACCATGGTTTCGGCACTGCTCTGATGGGAACCTGGCCAAAAGAATAGTGACTGGAGATTTGACCGGGTCTGATCGCCGACAAGAAATATGTAGAATCAATTAAAGAAGGAATTAGACATTATTTGGAGGAAAATACGTAGGCTGACTTCCATCCTAAGTTCCTGTGGGAAGGGCTTAAGGCAGTCATCAGGGGACATACTATTTCCTTTGCCTCTCATAAAAACAAACTGCATAAGACCCAGATTGAGAAATTTATAACTCAGATTTCCATCCCTGAAGCAGATCATAAAAACCGCAGAAGAAAGTCCATCCTTGAGAGGCTCAAGAAACTTAGGGGAAGAATATAATGCCCTGATGACAAGATGCATGGAAAATGCACTCCATTATACCGGGCAATGCTGTTATGAGTGAGGGGAGAAAGCGGGCAGACTGCTAGCCCAAAGACTTTGCAAACAAGAGGCAGATAGGTATATCCCTCTTATTAAGTCTTCAGACCCTCTTGGGCCAAATATTACACAGCTGATATAAATTGCCAATGAGTTCCTAAAATTTTACAGGGACCTTTACACTGAGGAAAGAGGGCTGGATTGCTCCCAGAAAATCCAGGACTTTTTACATGAAGTCCAGTTGCCCAAATTATCCCTAGAGCAAAGTAAAAATTTAGAAATCATAATCTCAGAACGGGAGGTTAAAGGGGTACTCAGAAATTTAAAAACAGGAAAAGCACCTGGACTGGATGGTTTTACGGTGGAGTTCTACAAATGTTTTGCGGGTAATCTGGCTCCCCTTCTTGCTAGGGTGTGTAATTTGGCACATGAGGAGGAGGCTGCCCTAGACTCATGGAGCAAAGCCCTGGTGTCTGTCCTTCCAAAACATGGGAAGGACCCATCAATTTGCTCGAAGTTTAGACCTATATCGCTTTTAAACCAAGATGCAAAGGTCTTTGCTAAATTACTTGCTGATAGACTTCAGAGGGTTATTACGTCTTTGGTGCACCCCGACCAAACTGGATTTATTCCAGAAAGACACATTCAAGATAACATTCGCCTCCTTCTCAATGTTTTATCTTTGGCCCACACTACCAAAAACAGAAACAATCCTTGAGGGCAATTATATCTCTGGATGCTGAGAAGGCATTCGATCACCTGGATTGGCACTATGTAGATGGAACTTTACAGAAATTTGGATTTGGAGATACATTTTGTAGCTGGATAGGGAATCTCCACAGATCCCCTCGAGCACAAATTAAAGTTAATGGGGTCACTTCCCCCAGGTTTGTGATTCAGTGGGGCACCAGACAGTGCTGCCCACTCTCTCCCCTCTTGTTTGTGCTCAGGGGTATTAGGGTGGGGAGTCAGAGTTAAGGGTCTCTCTTTATGCAGTTGACACTCTCCTTTATGTCTCAAACCCCTGTCGCAATCTACCCCACATCCTCGAGATCCTAAAATAGATTGAAGAGGTATCTGGATACAAAATCAATGAAACCAAAATGGAAACAATGCCAGTGGGAAACTACTCAGAGGGTAACCTCCCAAACCTAGATCCTTTTAAATGGGAAAAAAATGGGTTCTGTTACCTGGGAATTTGGATATCCCACAATACCTCACAATTATACCAGACAAACTATATTAGGTTGCTTCAGGAGATTCAGGTGGACTGCAAACAGTGGAAAGAATTACCTCTGTCCCTATCAGGCAGAATTGAGTGCATTAGTATGAATGTATTGCCATGCTTTCTTTTCATATTCATGTCCCTTACATTAAAGCCACCAAAGACCTTCTGGAGGGATCATAAGGTAACTTTATCAAGATTCGTATGGGGAGGTAAGACCCCTCGTGTAAGATGGAAAATCCTTATGGCAGCCAAGAATAAGGGGGGTAGAGGGCTACTGGACCTGCAGATATACTACTGGGCTGCACAGTTACAGGCACTTATTCCTTTTTATAATAAAGGGGGAAGTCTCCATTGTGGGTGGATATTGAGAACTCTTCCCTTTCAGGGTTATCTTTAGAGGATATGTTGACTATTAATAGGGCAGGATTCCATAGGTTAGTTATTCACAATCCCTGGTCAAGGATCACACAGACCACCTGAGGGGAGGTGTGCAGAGTTTTTAATCTATCAGTGTGATTCAGAACAACACCCCCCTGTGGGCCTGTTTAGATTTTTTGCCATTATCTTGGGATGTGGGAATCTAAAATTGAGCCAAGTTAGGACTTAAGTCCCTAGGACAATCATACAGCAGAGAAATTCTGAAATCATTCCAGTTACTAAGTGAGGAGTTTGTGTTGACCCATAAAGATTTCTTCAGATTCCTCCAGCTGAGGCACTATCTGCAGGGGGAGAGTAGAGGTGAGCAGATTTTTGACACGCCTAATCCTATTCAAGATTGTATTTCCAGGTCAGCGTAGCAGCCGCAACAAAAGGGTAAAGTTTCCACACTAAGGCTTTTGCTGTCCTGGAACTAGATCCTCTGATTAAAATGAAAGAGAAATGGGCTTCAGAGGCCAGGACTGTTCTGAGTGACCCTGAATGGGCCAGAGTGTGGAGAGGGGTCAGTGTCACAACTGCGTCTCTGATATGGAGGGAATTCTGTTGGAAAGTGATACTGTGCTACTTTTGGATCCCCATAATCACTAAACATTTTGGCAAACACTCCTCGGATTTATGTTGGAGGGGCTGTTCAGAGAAGGAATCCCACACTCACATTTTTTGGACATGTCTGGTCTTAAAGGGCTTTTGGGAAATGATTGCTGAAACAGTGGGTAAAATACTTGAGATAACACCCTCTTTGGGTCTTCAGAATTGGTTATTGGTCTTCCTCCTCAATCGGTGAAACCTATATCCCATATTTATATTTACAATGTATTTGTGGCAGCGGCCCTCAACGCAATTACCTTGGGCTGGCTCACCCCCAGATCTCCCACTCTGGATGACTGGACTGCTATCTGCAATAAAATAATGGCCATGGAGCGCATTCCTGCAAAGCTCCGATTACAAGGGGAGAAGTTTAAAAGCAGATGGCTACCCTTTATGCACTACAAGGCAGAAAGGCAGAACAGAGATGTGATTCTTGCAGATTTAGCTTTAACTATGTGATTTTCCGCCCTGGGGAGTGAAATCCCTTGTTGTATACCACCTCCAGGTCTGCTTTTTCCTCCCTTGAGACTCCTCCAATTAAATCTAAATGAATAATGTAACTGGAATATAAACTATATCGGGACAATTATGTGTATTATGTTTTGTTTTTATTTCATTACTGTATGTTTGTTTTGCATCATGTAGTGTAATTGTCATGTGGAATACCTAAAAATCAATAAAGTATGATTAAATAAAAAAAGAATAACAGATAGGTAACTATGTATTACGTGGGTATAATACCATCAAGAGGTTCTAGTGGCATGATAACCTTGAGAGCAAAACTTGAGTAATGTACAGAATAACAGATGGGGGACTATGTATTATCATACTAAGGATGGATAAGGAACAAGAAGGTGAGTGGCTCCTGTACAATTAATGCTCGGGGTAATAACAAACTTTCCCACCTGACAAGATGTATTTATCCAATACGTTTTTAAATTCTTGTTTTGCTTTCCTGATAATTATATGAATCAGCAATTTATTCCACAAGTTTACAATTCTCATGGTGTAAAAATATTTGCATTTGTCTGTTCCAAACGCCTTTCCTATTATTTGCATACGGTGCCCTCTGGTATCTCTTATGGGACACTTACATTCAATTCCTATTTCTGTTAGTAAATAAGGATCCTGCATAATTTTGAGCAAAGAAGTAAATTCCCCAGTAAACTTCTGGCTTCAAAAGTCATCAAATTGAGCTTTGATAAACGTTCCTTATATGTTTTATTCTTAATTTTGGCAATTTTTTTGTTGTATCGTCTCTGAATTCCTTCCAACAATATACTCTTCTTTTTTGTAGGGACACCAAACTTGGGACACATATTCAAGATGAGGTCATACATAAGATCTAAACAGAGGCATTACAACTTTTTTATCTCTGGAGATGTTTTTCCTAATTGACCATATATTTTTTCTTGATTTCTTGGTTAATATGATGTGAATTATCAAGGATACGTGATATAGTAATGCCCAAATCCTGTTCCATCGCAGAACTGATGCAATTTGTCCCATTCAATTTATATGTTATTCTAGGGTTTCTACTGCCTAAATGTAATATTTTGCATTTATAGGTGTTTAATTTCATGCCCCAGTGGTTTACCCAAGTAATCATTTTGTCAGGATCTCTCTGAAGGTTGTCAATATTGGACTGGGTGTCACATGGGCCTCCCTACATAGCATCATCTGCAAATGTACCTGTCCAATTAATTACATCATTCATCATGTCTGATACTAAAATTTGGAATAGAGAGGGGCCCAGAACAGAACCTTGCAGTACTCCACTAGACATGTTACCCTTGTTAGACACATACCCATTGATAACAACTCTCTGATCTCTATATGTTAACCATAGGGCAAACCATTTGATTATTGCTTTATTGAAATCCGGTTTAATGAGTTTCTCTATCAGGGCCCAATGCGGCATTAGATAGAGTGCTTACTGTAATTGACAAACACCATGTCACATGGTATTTTCTGGTCCAATAAGCTGCTGACTTTTTAATAGAAGCAAATTGGGTTTGTTGTAGTACTTTTATCTTTCTTAAAACCATGTTGATCTGGATCTGTTTTGTTTATGGCTTCCGTGATAATGTCTTTAATCAGGGTCTGGTCTTCAGGTTATGAGGATATAATATGATGATATAATACCATCGAGAAGGTCTGGTGACAGGATAACCTTGAGGGTGAAGTTCGAGTAATGTACAGAATAACAGATAGGAAACTATGTATTACGGGGGTATAATACCACTGAGAGGTTCTAGTGACATGATAACATCAACAGGAAATCTCAAGAGGTATTCATGCCACCAGAACCTCAAAATGGTATTATAACTTTGTGAAACATAGTTCTTCAATCTGTTATTTTTTTGTACTATATGGATTTGAATGCTTTTTTTTACAGAAAAAAAGAACAGATGCAGTTACACAGTAATGACTGTCATGATGTAACACAAATATGCAGATTTTCCAGTAAAAGTGCCATTTTATCTTAGATGCAGACCAGCTTTTATTGTCCGAGGTGGTTACAGTAAAAGCAGGCTGATGCTCTACACAAGGATTTGTAAATATGCGCTGAACATTCTATTTGACGATGCCATCTTTGATAGCATAACTGTGAAAATGACATCCAAGCTGGGATATTTGAGTAGCTTTAGTGACCTCAAAACAGGTGATTTACTAATACCATTTTACCCCACCGAAGCAACGAAGAATTGCAAAATGCCATATTGGATGGCATGGTTAGCCAGTCACTAACATATTTGCCGCTGGCTCTAATACGTACTGGTACGCCTATGCAAAGCAGCCGATACCACCTTGCATATTGGCACACTGACATGCTGGTAGGTTTGAAGAGGTGGTAACTAGCTGCCAGTCCCATGCTAATTACTGCCTCCCCAAACCAGGTCTTACTGACTGCACCCCCTAATCGTTGCCCTCTCACCCCCAAACCCTTGGGAGTATCTGTTGTACATGTCTCTGGTGTCCACTATTCCTCCCACCCCCTGAACACCTGGCTGCATCTGTTGTATATTTATCTGATCTTCGGTGGTCCCTCCCCACCTCCAAACACCCCCACTGACAGTCATGAAGTTTTCTCCTAATGTTTAGTGGTTGTTACTGCTGTTCAGATTTGAATCCCCCACCCCAACCTGCTTGTCCTGACCAAACCTCAACCAGCACCACCTGGCCCCCCGCCTACTGCAGAGGTGCCACCACCCCCTATCAGCGACTGGCACAGCCTCTCTACTCACCTCCATCATCGGCCGCCATCTGACAGTTCATGATCGCAAGCCTACTGTAAGCAACTTTTTTTACAGTAGACGCTTTATCATCAACTGTCAGTTGGTGACTAGATGTGAAGGTAAGAAGAGGGTCTGTGCTAGTCACCAATGAAGGGGTGAGGTTGCCTGTACAGTAAGCGGGGGCAGGGGGTGCTTGTTGTGCTGGGGACAGGGTGGGGGTTAGGTGGGTTAGGGTGGGAGGATTTGAACCCATGTTAGGGGACCACGAGACACAAGGGAATAACTTTATCAGTATTGGCAGGGTGTTTAGGAGGCAAGAGGGACCACTAGACACCAGGGAATACATCAATAATATTGGTGGGGTGTGCAGAGGGCAGGGGGAATCACTGGACACTAGGGAATAACTTCATAGATACTGGCAGAGTGTTTGGGGTCTAGGGGATCACGGAACATAAGTAAATAACTTCATAAATATTGTTAGGGTGCTTTGAGGGGACATTGGATGCCAGGGAATAATGTCATAAATATCAACAGCCTGTTCAAGTAGGGGACCACTGGACACCAGGTCTGGGTACCACAGGACAAGTTCTGCAGTCCTGTGTGATGCCGAGGGTGGGTTGCAAACTGTGCTAGCTCTGGACCTGTAAGGGTTGCAAACTGTGCTAGCTCTGGACCTGTAATGAGGCCCTAATGAGAGGCAAATTCTCTTTCTAACTACAGTAATGATGCAGTCCTAGTCATGTTTTAAGTGTGATAATTGTTGATTTCTTAAAGGTTACCAGGCCACAGTCTTGCTAAGTTGTGTTGCTGATATGCCTCATCTTAATTACAGTGTTGCTGCAGTTATAGGCATGTTTATACTAACATACTAACATACTAAAATGCCAGCAGTATAGGCTTAATGGTCTTTCATGTCTGCTCGTTTGGTCAGCCCCCACCCTGGGAGCTGACCTCGCTGCCCCCCTCACCCTCTCTGGCTTCTCCCTTCCCAGTGCTGGATATTCTCGGTGCACAGGACTTTGCTTTCAGAACCCTTCCCCTGTACCTGTTCCACCCCCTCTTGAACCCCTCCACTGTGTCTGCCTCCACCAACCCCCTGGGCAGTGCATTCCATGGCTCCACCACCCTCTCAGTGAAGTAGCACCTCCTCCTTTCTCCCCTGAATCCTCCCCCAGCTTCCATCCATGCCCTCTAGTTGCCCTCGCTCCTTCCTTTGGAGCACCCTGACTGCTCCTTCCTTATTTACCCCCTTCATGTACCTGAAGACCTCTATCATGTTCCCCTGGTCCCTTCTCTCTTCCAATGTGTACATATTTAGCTCTCCGAGCTTCTCTCCATAGGTTCTGTCCCCTATTATGTATGACACCTGCTGTTTTAAGCTGCCAGACTACCAGTCCAATTATGATTATATAGTAGCCTGTTGTTACTTAATTTGGTCACAAGATCTACATCTGTTCTGCATATACTACCCATCATGTTACTAACACTTACAGTATTGCTGTCCTCCGTCCTGTCAGTGTCTATCACCACTCCTACCAATATCACCATTCAGAACCATGTTGCTACTATGCCATTAGAATCTTTCTCCAATATTCATGCTGGCTTGCTCTCCCACAACCACCTTTACTATTACTGCAGCCACCTCTGTCCTCCCTCCCAAGGCAAGGAAAGGAAAGGGGAAATTGTTTAACCAGGAAAGACACACTAAGCTGAAGCGTGTTTACAGGTGTGACCAGGGAGCACAATGAAGTTAAGAGACTTGCTTAGGGTCACACAGTATGCAAGTGGGGGCTGTGGGATTCAAACCCAGGTCTCCAGGTTTGCAGATCATTACTCTTAACCACTACACTATACTGCCACAAGCACCATCTATACCCCATACCTAAGTTCAGAAAAATCTCCATGTGGCTACTTACACACTCTGCTAAAAGACTACTCATCCTTCTCTTATTGCTGAGTGGTGATACTGAGCACAACTCAGGCTCTGCCCAGCTTGACGTGCCCCCTGCCCTGCCAGCTGGGTTGCACCAAGGCCTGCACATCTATTATGTTAATATTCACAGATTACTACCGAAAATACACCATGTCAGGGTCTGTGATGCTCAGATCTCTGGTGATATTTTATTAATTTCTGAAACCTGGTTGTTTACCAGAACCCTTTTCTCCAGTATTGCCATATACGGTTTCTCTGTCTACAAGCAAGACAGAGGCAAGCTGGGGGGAGGAGGTGTCATCCTTTATGTTGCCTCTTTTCTAAATTTCATCTGAATTTTTAGGAAGTTGAACTCAGATTCCATAAGCTAATTTGTGGTACCCTATATATTCCCCTTGCTCGATTCCTCTATTACTGGAATCTATTGTTCCCCAGATGAATGTGGTGATGCTATCTTGGATATCATTTTCTGCCATCTTGCTTAACTTACCCTCCCAATTTTTAAAACATAATGTTGGGTGACTTAAACTGTAATTGTCTGATCCTCAAATTCTCATTGCTCCACTCAAAATAAAAGTCCTAATTCTCCAGCAAATGCTACTGGAGCCAACAAGATTTAATAGCCAGTCTACTAACCACTTCCTCAGCGACTGGATCCTGTCTGTGCATCCCCATTGTATTACTGCTGCACATATCTGCCTGACATTCAGTGACCTCTGCATCACCCACTGTGTGCGAAGATCAGATCTCCCAACCCCCCTCCCAATATTATCACTGGTCGCTCCCTATGGAAATTCTCACTGCCCACTTTTCTGGAAGGCCTCCCCACTGCTAATTGTAGAGTGAATTGAATAGATTGAAGAGTAATGATCTGTCCCACTAGTTCATACTCGGACCTCTGGGAAAACCTCTCTTGTTATCCCTAGAGCTAGGACCTCTCACGCCAAAGAGCCTTCAGCTTTAGGGCCCCTCCTGGTTCAACACACTGCCCCCCTCCATTCTCAACTCCATATCGCGGCTTCAAAACTTCCTTACATAACCACCTTATTAACAACCGATGCTGTAACTGCCACTAGTCAAAGCCGTACTCAATACTTATGACAAAGCTTATTACTAAGCTGCTAAGGACGACATAACTCTGGTATTGTTAGCATCCATCCTACCTGTACCAGCTTGTTTGTATCTATGTCTTAATTTTACTGTTATACTTATGTGTTGTACTGCTATACTGTGTATTTTGGTTTGTCTTACTGTGACAAGGTACCTTTGTAAATGAGCCTATGGCTCAAAGGTTTTCCAAACTGCTGTTTAAATAAATAAATAAATAAATTGTAACTCTGTGTATTGCTTTCTGGACCCTGAGCAAGCACAGAGTAAATGTAGCTCTATCTTCTTATCCATCTGTGATATTGATTCTGCTGTAAAAAATAAATTCAGGGTGCGTGGTAAGCATCTCCCTCGAGTATCTCCTGATACTATCAATCTGTTTGACAAAGGGATAATGCTTGGTCTGTCTATAAGGCATCCAGTGCACCTGCTGACAGGTTACATTATTACAAGTTCAGAAGCCTCTGTACCAAGGTACTTAGGAAAGATAAGGCTGCTTAGTTCCATGCCAAAGTCATCTATGACTCCCCTCGCCTTCCAGATTCTGGGACATATTAAAAAAAATCTGCTTCAGCCTGCTGGCTCTGCCTCCCCCATCCCAAACCTCAAGTGTGCCTCTGGCATAGTGTTTGACCCACATGCCATTGCAAATGCTTTAAATGATCATGTCATTGATGGCCCCCTGTTGGTGGTACCTTCATCTCTTACTAGTATCACCTCTTCTCCTCCACCTAGGTACTGTATCTCCAATCTAGGTTTTCATTCTCCCGGGTCACTCGCACCAGGTTCTTTGCAAGGTTATGCATTTAAAAGCAAGCACTCTCCCAGGGGATGGAGCTCTCCCGTCACGATTGCTGACGTTGGCTGCTCTAGCTATTGTAGGACCAATTGCCCATATCTTCAATTGCTCATTGGCCACTGAGGTTTTCCAACATCCTAGCAAAGAAACATAGAAACATAGAATTTGACGGCAGATAAGGACCGCTTGGCCCACCTAGTCTGCCCATTTTCCTACCTAACAGATAAGCTGCAGATCCTAGTTAACCAACAGCTTACTTCCTCCTACCCCCCACTAGGACTGCCTTATGTCTGTCCCATGCATTCTTGAATTCCCCCACTGTTCTTGACTCCACGACCTCCTCAGGAAGGCTGTTCCATGCATCCACAACCCTCTCTGTGAAAAATACTTTCTCACATTACCTCTGGCGTCCGCCCTCTATCTTCAAATTGTGCCCCTTGTTCTTGCACATCTTTTTTGAAAGATGCTACCCTCTTGACTTTGTTGATTCCTTGAGGTACTTGAAAGTTTCTATCATGTCCCTCTCTCCTTCTTTTCCTCAAGGGTATACATATTAAGCTCCTTTAGTCTTTCTTTGTATGTCTTCTGGTGCAGACCCTGCACCATTTTGGTTGCCCTCTCTGGACAGCCTCCACTCTGTTTATGTCTTTGCGGAGATGGGGTCTCCAGAACTGCACACAGTACTCCAGATGGGGTCTCACCAACTGTCTGTAAAGAAGGATAACAACTTCCTGTTTTCTACTATTGTTGCCTCTTCCTATGCATCCCAGTATCCCCCCAGCCTTCCTTACTGCCTTCTCACATTGCTTGCCCACCTTTAGGTCATCTGATATAATTACCCCCAGGTCCCTTTCCATTTTTACTGTTGTCAGTATCTCACCCCCCATTGTGTACTCTTCCCCTGAGTTTTGTTTCCCATGTGCATTACCTTGCACTTCTTTGCATTGAATCTGAGCTGCCATACATTTGACCATTCCTCCAACCTTTCCAAGTCACTTCTCATCCTTTCCACTCCATCTTGTGTATCAACCCTATTGCAGATCTTTGTGTCGTCTGCAAAGAGACATACTTTTCCTTCCAGTTCCTCTGCAATGTCACTTATAAAAACATTAAAAGGACTGGTCCCAGTACTGAACCCTCTGCGGTACCCCACTAGTAACCCTCCTTTCTTCACTGTGCACTCCATTTACTACTACCTTTGCGTCCTGTTGTCTAGCCAATTTTTTATCCAGGCTACCACCTTGGGGCCCACTCCAAGGCTGGCTAACTTGTGTATTAATCTTTTGTGTGGGACTGTATCAAACGCCTTGCTCAAATCTAGGTAGGCCATGTCCACAGCCCCTCCCATGTCTACTACTTTGGTCACCCAGTCAAAGAAATCTATTAGATTCATCTGACACGACCTTCCCATCTTGAATCCATGATGCCTTGGGTCCTGTGCCCCACTGGCCTCTAGGTACTCAACAATTCTTTCCTTCAGAAGTGATTCCATCATTTTCCCTACCACTGAGGTCAAACTAACTGGTCTGTAGTTTCCTGCCTCTGTCCTGCTCCCACTTTTGTGAAGAGGAATCACATCTGCCCTCCTTCAGTCCTCAGGTACCAACCCATCCTCCCATGATTTGTTAAAGAGAGTAGTCAGCGGTGTCACTAGTTCTACCCTAAGTTCTTTTAGAATTCTTGGGTGAATCCCATCAGGCCCCATTGCTTTGTCCACCTTCAATTTTATTAGTTCTTTCAGAACCCTTTCTTCTGTAAATGGACTGGTATCGACCCCCATCTTCAGAGTGTTTCTCTTGTTTGGTTTAGGTACCTCCCCCTCCTCTTCCTTTGTGAATATTGAGCAGAAATATTCATTCAGTATCCCTGCTTTTTCACTGTCCCCATCTACCCACATTCTCTCCCCTTTATTAAGCCTCAGTATCCCTCCTTTGGTCTTTCTTCACTCCCTAATGTACCTATAAAAGGTCTTATCCCCCTTCTTAACAGAATTGGCTATCCTTTCCTCGGTTTGCTATAGTGCTGTAGTGATCCCTCTACACAAAATTAGTCCCTCTAATGCCCCTGAAATCTACCAGCCCATCTTGTTTTTCCCTTATCTCTACAAAGCTTTAGAAAGGTTAGATGACAGGCAATTTACAAATTACTAATATCTTTACAATTTCTTTTCTGACTACCGATCAGGTTTTTGGGCTTCCCACTCTACATCAGCCTCCCTCCTCAGGTTAGCCAAATAAGTTGCACACTCAGGTGTGTATTGAAATATTCACTATGGAAGTCTGTGACCAAAACACAAATCTGTCAGTAAATTACATCAAGGTAGCCCACCTTTCTTGGAAAAATAAGCTGCCAGCGATGTTATCTGTCAAATATCCAATTTATTTTGATGACAAAAAGTCAGCAAAGACAGACAGGTTACACAAGCTCTGCCTCAGCGTTTCGGGTCCACTGACCCTTCCTCAGGAGGCATGGCCAGAAGGGAAAACGTTACTGTTTAAATACATGTATTCTAAATAAAACCAGCTGTTACCATTGACATCTTAAAGGATACTCAGTGGTAAATACTAAATTGTGCTTCTAAACTAAAAAAGAGTACATTTGTTTTAAAAAGACGTTCTAAAGAATAGCATGTGGACTCTTAAATATTTTTCTGCTAATTTAAGCTTGTAATAGTTAATTCTTAAGTAAATATTAATCTTTAAGCCATATATAACATCTAGCCACATAAATTCTTTCATTTGGCATAGAAGAGTATGGTCATATATACATTGTGGAAGTTACTATTTTTTTTTGACATTTCATTTTTATAGATCATTTCAATATTTCAATCATATTCTAAAAACATTTAATCTATACATATGACCACATTATTCAGAATCTCTATGAGTATTATAATACAAGCACAATTGGAGGGAGAGAAGGAGGGACGAGGTAGGAGAGAAGTAGTGGAAAAAAGGACATTTCTATTTTTTATTTATTATGTTTAATAGCTCTGAAGAAAAGGAAAGGAATACAGAAAGCTAAAGAGAAGGGACGGGGGGTTACTGACTATATCCTGACCCATATGGAGAAAAATCTGTCTACCGTTGTTGTATTTTTTGATTTGACCTAGCCAAGGCATTTGATACAATGGACGACACCCTTCTACTGGCTAAGTGTGGTGTCTCCAGTCTCTCTTCCTCATCAGTTTCCTGGTTCTCCTACTACCTCTCTGGTCATTTCCAAGTAGTCACTACTGGCTTAGCCCTCCCTATCTGCAGGGAAGTTACCATGGGCATCCTCAAGGGTCTATATTGGGCCGCCTTCTTTTTAATGTATTTGTGAATGGCCTACCGATGGTTGTAAAATTATGTAACATCCAGATGTATGCAGATGACAATATTTTATTTTCTTCTAATAAAAACCCTGCCATTATGTTGGCTGACTTGCAGACAGACTTTGATACCCTTTCCAACTTGTTTTTAGCTAGCAGGTTAGCCCTCAATCAAACAAAAACAGTGTCTATGCAGTATGGATCCAAAAAATGCTTGGCAACTGGCCATTTTCTGGGTATAAATACTTCTAATGGTGGGACCCTGGAATTTGTTGCAGAGTACAACTACCTTGGCATTCAATTTTACCAATCCCTAGATTTCACCTCTCACATTCAGTATCTGGTGTCCAACTCATTTAGAAAACTTGGAGCCTTATACAGCGTTGGTGACTGCCTCTCCCAAAGGCTGAAGCAGTCCCTAGTAGAATGCTTGATTCTCTCGGTAACTGGCTACGGTTACATGGTTTATGGATCTGCTCTCCAATGCCACCTATCTAAGCTATATTTGCTACTGAATGGTCTCTGTAGGGTCATTCTCTGCTGTCTAGTACGTAACCACCATTGCTTTGCTCTATGAGTGCTTCAGCTAGCCTTCTCTTGGTGACAGATGTGCTTAGCACCTTGCCTTATATGTTTTTTTTTTAGTTTTGGCAAAATAAGCCCCCAAACTACCTGGGGTCCATGCTTACTCCATCTACCTCTTCTAGCTGCTACCTTCAGTCTAGCACGGGTAACAGATAAATTGTTCTAAGGCGTAAACTTAGCTTGGGGCAATCAGTTTTCAGTTACACACTGTCCCAGTTGTGGAACAATTTGGCCTTGCATGATCACCCTCGCTCCAGCACAGACTTGGCTGAACTATACCTCAGGAATTTTCTCACCTCATCTGGCACTGTATGTGACTATGACCTGTACTATTTCAAATAGCACAGGTCATAGTCAGGTATAGTCCCAGATTATTTCCCTGCTCCTCTATGGATTTGTTTAGCAAAGCTTCTGTTGTTATACAAAGAACCTCTGTGCGAAAACACTGAGGCAAGGGTTACCCCAAAGGGCATTTGGCTGGGAAGCCAAGTTTCAAGAAAATACAAAATCACACATGCCCCCACAATGCAAAGCATCATGGGCTGCATATGCAAATCACCACAGAATTCTGTTGTTATATGCACATTGTTAGATTTAATGTAAACTGCACTACCTGTGCCTATACATATCATGCCTAGATCTTGTACAACTTGTCTGTATATATTGTACTATGCATCTTTGTTTATCTTCTCTCCCTCATCTCCACCCCACCCCACCTTTTTCCCCCAGCTTGCATCTGTAAATGAGATTATCTTTGTCTCTCTGTGTATGTTTAGCTGGTGAAATAATTTCAAATACACGACCTGATGGCACCTTACTAGTGCTATGGGATCATTTGCATCTTAAGGTACCAATATGGCAGATTGCTTTAGAGGAATAATTGCCATTAGTGGACCCTAACAGCCCGATTGCTCCAGCAGTCTACATAGCACCCTACTAAACAGATACCTATTGTTGCCTGTAGGGGGTTGGGGATTGCGATCGCAATTGCTATAGTCTTTGGCTGGTATATTGGGACATGTCTTTAGCACTTACAAAGTGCTCAGGTATGTTCCAATATACCTCTGACTTGCTCCAGGCATTAATGTGCTCCTGAAGAAAACATATAGCAGGCCCTAACCAGAACCTATCAGTACCCTGGCCCCCAGGTAGAGTATTATGAGTATTTTTTTGGTATGGCTTTTTTCTTAAGTTTCTTTATTGAATTTTATCATGTAGAAAACGCAGTAAGAGAAAACAGGGTGCTTACTATGCAAGCATCCAAAAGTGCATTATGCCAGGATATACAATACAAACTCTAAAACATACTGTACATTGGATGCAGTAGTATAGATGGTACAACTGCATGATTTAAACTATCACTGGATATCTAGAATGTGCTCAATGTCATCAGGGGACACACCCATCAAAGGATGTGATTAGTTTTAAGTAATAGGGTTAAACGTAGTGCTCTGGCTAAAAAGGTTGTATATGCTCTCCCATCATTTTTAAAGCAGTGGTGTAACGAAAAAAATCCTCCCAAAAAGCTAGTTTTAGCTGCAATTAATAAAAATATTACATTCCTGTTAAATCTACTTTGCTATGTATTGCCTGTGCTGTGCACCATAAGTTTTTTTAATTTTTCGCAGTCCTAACCCTTACCAGGTTTACAACAGCATTTTAAGCCAAATGTAGTGGCCATCTTTCTTCTTGAGAAAAAAAAAAACTGAATTAAAACATTAATAAAATACTCAGATTTTGGTGGAATTTGAAAGTTTTACCACCAAATAAAACTGGGCAATGACTGGAGACCTTTATAATGAAAAAAGGTAGGGTCACATTTTTTGCCCCAATTTTATTGTACTGCTACTTTAAGTAAAAGGGTATGGCACTACGCTTCGCCACAAACTGTTATTCACCAGAGCCCCACCATGCCGGGGTGGAGGTCCAAACATGAGAAACTTGCAGGATATTTATAAAAAATTGGCATTCACCTCACACCAAGTAACACATCAGCTATTCAAAGCTTTGCACTGGGCATTAATCTGTTGCACTGGAATAGCGCTGATGTTGTACCCGACTGCAATATTCAAAAGATCAGTTAGCGCAGGTGCTTTGTGATAGTGCTGATGCTAAAAGCTAATGAATGCATGGGATGGAGTGGGGGGTGGGGCCATGAATGTCGGCGCATCGGCATGTTCAAAAGACCAGCGCCATGCTACAGGAGTTTGCGAGACCCATAGCACAGCACACAATACCACCTGCAAAAAGCAGGCAGTAATGCAGAAAAGCAGGGGGAGGCAGATCCCCAAGTCCCCAAGCTGTGTCCTCCTCCCCTGCCAACAGCAATCGACACAATAGGGATCCAATGATCCCTTAGTGGTCCTACCCTCCCTGACCGATCGCCAGCCCATTATGAGGAATGAGCCCCTCCGCTGACAGTCACCCCCTGTTCCCCGTTCATAAAGTGCATGTTAAAGTCCCCCAAATGTTCCTGGTATGTAGTGGTCGCAGCCCATGGCTGATCACTGGCCCATTATGGAGAATACACCCCCCCGCCAAGAGTCACACCCATCCTCTGTTGTCCATCCCACAGTTGCACACATGTTATGTAAAATAAATAACATGATATCCCTGGCATCTAGTGGATCCCACCACCCTGTCTGGTAGTTATCCCCACCCCACTCCCCCCATCCATGACCCCATCGGGCCATCAGCACAGCCACCACAGCCAGTGGCCCGAATGAGTGCTTGCAATGAATGAGTGTGTAACATGAGCTCATTTACTGCAAGCACTCGGTCGTGCCGCTGGCCGTAGAGGTGAGTGGAGGGCTGTGCTGGTGGCCCAATGGGGTCCTGGATGGGGAGGGGCAAGCAGCCCATAATGAGATGCAAATGTGGCTGTTTGCCTATCCTGGTGAAGCAAGCTCATTTACATATGAGCTTTGAATATTGCAAACTTTAGTTGCGGGCTAATGTGTTTGCTCCGGACTAACCTGTCACTTGCGCAGCACAGTTGCACTGTTGCACTGTGTGTGGCCTGAACTGACTGTTGCTCTTGTTATGCAACACTCCATTACTATCCCTCACATTGGCCTGCTACTGCAGCTCAGCATTCCTACACCTCTGTGTCCACTGAGCTGCTATTGCATTTTGGCCTTCCCTGTTGCTATATTCAGAGCTGTCTTATTTCCCTGGCTATTTTTGAACTGCACTCCCAGCCCTGTTTGCACTGCTTCCTTTGCACATTTTATTCAACAGGTATTGCCCCAGAGCTATTCCTCTGAATATAGTGTACTAATGATTCCGGGCTAATTTAGCATGCCGTGCAGCGCTATTTTTGTTCTGCTAACAGTTGTATCCCTATTGTGTTATCCCTGTATACTGTTGCATCCCTATTCTCATTCCCCCAGGATGCACCTGGAAACGAACAATTTTTGCTCAGTGTGCCTTTTCTGGTGAAATTTTTAACAATATACAGGGATAACACAATAGGGATACAACAGTATACAGGGATAACACAATACAATAATATAAAGGAAATTAGGAAAAATACAAAAACATACAAAAATATGAACTTGCCAGCAGATAAAGGCCTTTCAGTCTATCGAGTCTGCTTGATTGTGCAGCCAGCAGCCCTTATTCTGCAGTTGCCCATCCTTCCTCCCCCCCAGTGACCCTTCCCCTTCCCCTGTCCCATCTTCTTTTGAAGCAGCCCACTGTATTACAGGATACCACCTCCTCTGGTAATGCATTCCACCCTGTCACCACCCTCTCCATAAAAAAGTATCTAATTTCCCTCCTGAACCTTCCCCCTCCAATCTCAGATTGTGCCTTCAGGTGTCCCTCCCTCTCCTTAATTGGAAAAGCCCCTCCATGTCTGTCTTATTTATTCCCTTCAAGTACTTGAAGGTTTCAATCATGTCCCCCCATCCCTCCTCTCCTTCAGGAAGTACATGTTCAACTCCCTCAGCCTATTCTCTGGTCCTTGGATCATTTTTGTTGCCCTGTGCTGCACTGCCTTCAATAACCTAATGTCCTTCTTCAGGTATGGCTGCCAGAACTGCACGCAGTACTCCAGGTGTGGTCTAAGCAGTGACCTATACAGTGGAAGGATCACCTCCCCCCTCCTGGAGGATATGCCTCTGGCAATACAACCCAGTATCATGTTAGCCTTTGCATCTGCCTTTCTAAACTGTGCAGAGTTGTTCATTGCTCCTGTTATGATCACCCCCAGATCCTTCTCCTCCTCTCTCTTGGATAGCTGAATTCCCCCACCCCCCCAAGTTGGTAGCTCCACTTTGTTTTTTTTCCCCATGAAATGTAGTGCCTTACATTTCTCGGCATTGAACCCTAGATGCCTAGTGTCCGACCAGGCCTCCAACATAATACAGTAAATATATATAAATATATATATATATATATCTATACACAAATTGATCACATAACCTAAGAATTCAAATGAGTGTCAAAACAATAATCAGGAGAACAGACAATCAGGATTCCATGTCTGATGGAGAGTATAAAACTTCACAGTAAAAGATTTAAGCAAAAATCATATCAACAAGACTTTAAAGTGCATAAATAATACAGTGGAGCAATAATCAGGAGAACAGAGAATCAGAGTAGGGTAAGAGTGAGAGATGGGAAAGGCTGGGATAAGGGTAGGATATAGGACAGGGGATACAGTGCATGGTTAGGGGATGGGTTTGGATGGGGGTCTGAGAGTACAAAGGGTCAGTTGGTAGGAGAAGGGGAGGACAGTGAAGAAGCTTAATGAGCCTCGTCAAAAGGGGGAGTGGGGAAGTGAAGCAATATGATTCCAGAATAAAGAGGATAAAATGAAACAAACATTCAAAGGGTTGTTAACCACACATACAAAAGTCACCATTTCTCCCAAAAAGATTGAGATCTATGCCAAACATTGGCAGTGTGTAATTCAGCATTTAAGGCTCTAAGGATTTCTGCATGCCATTCCGACCAGGATGGAGTTGTGTCAGTTAACCAGTGGTGAAGAAGAACCATCTTAGCTGCTGAGGAAATCAAGGCAATATAGCCCTTCCGATAAGGTCCTGGATCTAAATGCTGCCCTCACTGCAGATTTTCGTGCTGTACAACACTGGTTGAACTCTCAACGCCTGGTTTTAAATACAAATAAAACAAAAGTTATGATGTTTGGCTCCAATCACAAGCTTAGATCCTGTCCTCTGACCATCTCTGTCTCTGATATCGATGGGGACCCTATAGAAACTGTCACTTCCTTCGTTACCTTGGCATCCACCTGGATCAAACCTTGGACCTGAAAGCACATATACAGAAACCTGCAAGTCAATTAACTGCAAATTGGGGCTGCCTACAGAACCAAATACCTGCTCACCCTGCTGCTAACTGGTGAAAGCCAGAGGCATTCTATTGCCAACCCTTACATATGGGTGTCCCATCCTGTCCTTGGCCACCAAATCTTCCACTGCAACTATGGGATACTACCTTCAATAATGTGTGCAGGTATGCAACCAAAGCACCTCGGCTGCAGCATCATTGTCTCTTATATCAGGACTTGGTTGGCTCTTTTCCTTCCTCTACCAGGCAGTACTACTTGCAATTTAGTTGATTCCATCCTAAGGACGCCCAAGCCTGCTATCCTGTCTGATCTCCTCAGGCCGCCATTCCCACAAGGAATCTTAGATCGGCTGATCAGACCTTACTATCCATCCCTTTGTCGGACTAAAAGGGCATGGGCTCCTTCCATCATGCTGCCCCCACCTATGGAACCTACTCTCAGGATCTAAGAGATGTCTCCACTCATGTGACTTTTAGAGCAAACTCAGGACTTTCCTCACTACTATGGACAAATGTGTTTGCTTTGACCTACCCGATCCGCTGCATTTGTACTGTTTTCTCATTGCTAGCACTTTTGCTTGTCCAAATGGGTGTTCTATACTGTGCCTTGTAATTAATGTTTTATTTTTGCCTTGTAATTAATGTTGCCTTAACCTGTTTCTTTATAAGCCTAATGTTAGCTGTTGACAATTGTAAGTCGCTATTCTACTCCATGACATTCTTATCTTCACTTCACAGCCTCTCCTCACTTAACCCCACTGCTGCTCCTCCTTCTTCTTGTTATATCCTCTTCCCCTTTGCCACCCCACCAAACTCACCTTTACCTGTTCCTACCTCATCCATGACCCTCCTTAGTCTCCACCATCCTGGCTGTGCTTAGTCATCTCTCCACCTACTACCACCTACTCCCACCGACCTACCGACCCCTTCCCTGCCTGCCTGTCTCTTGGTTCCACTGGCTCGGCTTGACTTTGACACTTTTGCCGCTATTGCTGTAACTCCTCTGCCTCTAACCCCTCTCACCGCATCCTCACTCGCCCCTGCCGTCTATCGGTTCCACCAGCCCGGCTGTATTTTCCCTCCTCCTACCCTGTTGCCGTCTACTGCCGCTCCCCTACCACCCTCTCTCCGCCTGCCCGTCTTCGGCTCCATAGGCCCGGCCGCGAGGTTGGTACCCACCCCGCTGTTGCCCGTGTCTGCGGCACCTCCTTTCCACTTAATCTCTCCCTCCCGTCCTTTGCCAGTTTTCCCTTCCTTGTGTCTTTTCTGCTGATGCCTATCCTCCTTATTTTCTGCCTTCTACTATTCACATTTTTGAGTATGTTCCATGATCAAGTGCTAAAGTATATTTTTGTTTACTAATGTATGTTACATTGCCATATGTATTTCTCTCTGCATTTTTTGTACTCGTTGTCTTAATAATCTGGCTGTACTCTTTGTGTATTGTAATTGTACCTCCCGGGTCGTGCCTGAAAACAGTCACTTGCTGACTAGCACACTTACCTGGTTAACAAAAACTAAATAAATAAATAAATCCTGGGTTTATCCCCTTATAAGTTCCTAATAAGCAAACTTCTGGAGTAAAGACTTCAACCAAGTTAAAAGACAGATCTAAATGGGACTTGATGGATGTCCAAAATGCTGTAACCTTTTCACATGTCCATAACATGTGAAGTGATGTACCTCCTGCCTGTTTACACCTGAAGCAGAGGGAATTAGCCTGTATACCTGATTTATAAAGTCTCTGCGTCATAAAATAAAGGATCATGTAATATATTGAATTGTCGCAACCTATAGCCCGACGGTTCCTCCCCTCCGCACAGGTGCCCCTCACACTACCTCCATGTCCACTCCCTTCTCCTTCCACTCAATTACCGAAGCAGAAGTCTTTCACTCCCTTTGGGCGCTAAACCAAAACAAAGGAAAATATCCTACGTCCATGGACGCAAAGATGCTATACCTCTCCGCCCCAGCTATCGCCGCACCCTTAGCTGACCTTTTCAATCTATCCTTCTCTCTGGGCAAGCTACCAACAGCCTGGAAGCTGGCCACCGTTGTTCCCCTACCAAAAGCAGGTGACCCCTCCTCCCCCCCTGGAAATTACCGACCCATCATGGACAAAGGACATATCACCTCTGCCATTTTCATTGACCTAGCCAAGGCATTTGACACCATCTCCCACTCTCTACTCCTCTCTAAACTCACTGTCGCAGGGTTCTCCACTACAGCCACAAACTGGTTCCATGACTACCTAGCAGACAGGAGACAAATAGTCAAAATAGCCTCTCACACCTCTCACCCATTGCCTGTCCCTGCAGGTGTCCTTCAAGGCTCAGTCCTGGTTCCCCTTCTCTTCTCCATCTTTCTAAATGACCTCCTAGCAGCATGTTCACACTCCTCTGTACAGATGTATGCAGATGACACTGTCCTATACTCCTCTGGTCCCACAACCCTCAGCGTAGCAATCCAACTCCAGGAAGACTTCAACGCTATTCAGAACTGGTTCAGGTCTAACCAGCTATTTCTTAATTCTAAAAAAACCATATCACTAACTTTTGGCTCACCACAAAGACTCTCCCGCCAAGTCCCCAGCCCCCCTTTCAAAACCCTGGATGAAACCCCCCTGGAAATTTGTACGAGCTTCAGATACCTGGGCATATGGCTAGACCAACACCTAGATTTATTAGCTCATATCACCTCTCTACACAAGCAGCTGCTCCCCAAACTTGGGGCACTACACCGAAACAAAAGCTGCCTCCCCTCACAGACAAGGCATGCCATTGTACAAAAAATTATCCTTCCCGTAATCGACTATGGAGATATAGTTTACTCCATTGCCCCCGGGTCCGCCCTGGCCAGCCTCGACACCCTGTTCCACTCCTTCTGCCGTTTCATCCTCGGCTACCCCCAAACAACACACCACTGCGACCTCTATAGCTCATTAACTCTGCCATCCCTACATGACCGTAGACAATCCAACTGCACCAGATTCACAGCCAAATACTGGTCCAACTCCCTTCCCCCCATCTGTCCTCTGCCCTCTCCCAACAACCGTCACCTACGTACTCCCTTAGAAGTTTTAACCTTAAACTGCTTCATGTCCCATTTATGCGTACATCCAAAGGCCAGGCCGCTTTTAATTACCGTTTACCTCAGACCTGGAACACCCTGCCTGCCACCATCAGACACGCACCAAATACCTCCCTTTGAAACAAATTACTCAGTGCACATTTCACCTCCAGTTGCTCCTGCTTCAGTTAAGAATTTTACTCAAATGTCTCGCTGCCATAAACTCATATGTACTGTACAGTAATCTACCCTCTGTGTCTCCTTACTGATTGTGTGTATACTACCCTTGGATGTAACTCTCCCCTAAATATGTAATTTTCCCCCAAATATGTTATGTACAAGCCTTGCTCATTTCTGTACTGTCTAGAGCACTTCCAATTTTTGTATGTGGGTCACGGCCCCCAGGTCGCATCTGGAATCAAGCATGTTGCTCAGTATGCCTTCCTTGGTAAACGTGTAAATAAATAAATAAATAAAATATAGCGATCTTGTTTTATGTGCTTATTTAGGTCGATCCAAATCTTTTGCCAGTCTGAAGGGGCCTAAACAAGGTGAAGGGTATTTTGCCTGTAATAAGAAACACCAAATAGTTTCATAGGGTTGTTACGAGGGTGGTACAAAAGGTTCTGAGCCTAACATATATAGCAACTACAGATTCCCAGAAGTACTACATTATTTGTCACCATAGTCATCCTCTTCAGCAATGCACTTCTCGTATTGTTCCTGAAGCTTTTCAATTCCCTCCAGAAAGAACATTTCTTTCAGCCCCATCAGGTGCCCCTGCACAGCCTGCTTCAGCTCATTGTCATCCTCAAAATTTTCCATGTGGATGCTCCTTCAATGTGGGAAACAGGGAAAGTCACTGGGTGCCAGGTCTGGAGAACAGGTGGAATGCGGGAGTTCTTCAAAGTGGCATTCCCTGACAGTGGCCTTTGCAACTCTTGCAGAGTGTGCTGTAGCCATATACCATTACTGCAGCAACTCCCAGATCGCGAAGACCACCACAGCAACAGGAATCGGGCAAAATCCACCAGTTGCTGTGGTGGTCTGTATGGTGATTGGGACTGCCTCGCTGGGTGTTTCCCCCCCCTCCCTTGGTCCAACTCCGACTCAGAGTTAGAATCCTAAAGACTGGGGGGTGTGGGGTCCACCACATTGGGGGGTTTGGGGAGCCCAGCCCCCCGATGGATACACAGAGGCATCCCCGACACTGCAATGCCGATAGTCAGCACTGCGGCTGTCACTGTCGGGGATGTCTCCATGATGACTATCGCTGCGGCATGGGTAAACCTGCTGGAGCATTGTCATGCAGAAGCAATGGTGTGACTCTCATCTTTCCATGCCACTTTTCTTTGATTGACTCATGCAGTCGATGGAACAAGTTTGCATAATACTGACCCGTGATTGTCTCCTTGTGTGGCATAAAGTCGATGTGCACCTTACCTTTAACATCCCATAAAATGGTGCACATGATGTTCCCTGCAGAACACTGTGACTTGAATTTCTTGGGTGTTGGGAAATGTGTATGTTTCCGCTGCATGGGCTGCCGTTTGGACTCGGGGTCATAATGGTAAATCCAGGTCTCGTTACCAGTAATAAATCACCTCTTAAACTTGTTCCAGTCTGCCTTTATCAGGTCAGGATTGGCCTGAGCAGTCATCAGACGCTTCCTCTTCATGTCGCATGTCAGCATTCTGGGAACCCAATGGGCATGCACCTTGTTCATTCCCAAATGATCACGCAAGATTGTTTCCACTGATCCCACACTAATCCCCAAAGTGTCAGCTAACTGGGCAACAGTAACACAGCGGTCTTCCCAAACAATGTCTTGCACAGCCTTGATGTTTTCCTCATTCACCGCAGTCACGGGCCGTCTTGATCTGGGGTCATCTTCAAGAGTCTTTCTGCTGTGATGAAATTCTGCAGCCCACATTTTAATTATTGCAGGTGCTCACCAAAACTTATCCTGCTCTGTCTCCTCTTGTGAATCTGTCCCCTCTTCACACAAGCTACTTCTTGTTAATCTACAGTTCCTCTCCTCCCTCCTCATCTTTATAGCGGTGCTGTATACTTCTCCCAGAATCCCCCCCCCTTGTCAAGATCATCCCTTTCCTCTTGTCCCTTTCCTCCATTGGTGAGCTAATTAAAATAGGGGATTTCAGTCCAAACTGGTCATCTCCTGCCTTGAAACCTACCATTGAATGGACTGAGTCCCTGAACCTCTACCAACTAATAAATGAGCCCACCAGGCCAAATTCAGTCTCCCTTAATCACTCTCTCCTGGACTGGGTGCTTTCCTCCCACCTGCACTATATCTCTGCTGCTGGCACATTCTCTAACTCTTTTAGTGACCACTATATGACCAATGGTGTACACAAGTTATTTATGCCCTACTTCACTCCCAACTACCACCGGATCGGGTCTCACAGGTCACTAAACTCTGAAGCCCTCCTCCGTGATCTCTCCTTCTCTAATTGGCCCCTCGTGTATTCTGACCCAGATATCGACTCCACTTTCTCCCTCGTCTGCTACTTTCTAAACAAAACTTGGAATACCCATACCCCTCCCAGGAGGTGCAGAGTCAAATGATCCCATCAGCCCTGAATCTCTGCAGACATTCTCCAACTTTGTAAATCCTGGGATCAAGCCTGAGTATGATACAAATCCACTCTCTCACCCTCTGATCTCCAGCTTTACTGTTCCATAAGAATTGACTGTATGAAAACCGTAAGAGCTGCAAAAGTGCATTACTTCTAGGAGACCCTGCAGCAAAATCTTAACTCCCCCTCTAAATTCTGGCAAGCTCTTCACTCCCTCTTCAATCCCCCCTCCCAAGACTTCTCCTCCCACCCTGCTAGTTGATGGCACACCTGTCTCAGACTCTTCCTCTGCTGTCTCAATCCTCAACTCTTTTTTCACAACCTGTGCCCTTCCCTCCAGCCTGGTTAATGCCCCATCAACCCCCAACCCCTTGTCTTCTGATGGCTTTCTTTTCTCTGCTGTCTCTCCCCAGGAGGTTCTCCACGCTCTTCTGTCTGTCCCTCAATCCTCACAATCCTTTCAAATCTAGTCTGGATGGCCTCGATCCTCACATTCTCTGAATCTCCACTCCGGCCATAGCCCTTCCTCTCTGTCTCACTGGTTAAACATCTCCTTCACTCTCAGTACTGTTCCCCAGACCTGGAAAGCGGCCAAGGTCATACCCCTTCACAAAGGAGGTGATTCCTTCACTCCTGGCCATTACCATCCCATATCACTTCTTTTCTCCCTTGCCAAACTTGAAGAATCTCTTGTTTTCTCTAAGCTCTCTGATTTCCTTTCCTCATCTGACTTCTTCTCTCTATTTCTTTTTTTATATTCTTCTTGCTTTTGCACCCTACTGCAGCACACCAGCAGAGGCATCCAGCCATCGGCTCCCACCGATCCGGAGGATGTCTGGACTCACTCGATATGCGAGGGGTCAAGCAAGGCTGCACCCAGCCTGGTGGAGGGTCTTCCCTTACCGCTCCACTCCAGAACTGGCCCAGACCCCCCCAAACCCGACTTCTCTTCTAGCCTCCAGGTCAGCAGGAGCGCAACCATCAAGCTGCACAGTTGCGCCCAGCCATTTTTCCTCCAGTAGCCCCTTGGAGCTGACAGTGCAGTGATGCACAATGTGTTTGATGCAGACGTCTGCTGAGCTCCCCCCCCAATGCTGCGCGACACCTGTGCTGCCCCTGGTTGTCACCAGGGGCCTCTCAAGTGCAATGCGTCCCACAAACCCACCCCTGAGGGAGGAGAACAGTCCTTTGGATGCTTAATACACCCTCTCCCCTGCTGACCCCCGGTGTCCCCAGTCCGTTCCCGAACCCAGGTTGCTGGTGTGGTGCGAGGTGTGGCATCCAACGCCTCAACCCTTAGCACCACCAGGCCGGCCCATCTTCTCTCTATTTCAATCTGAATTCAGGGAAAACCACTCAACCATGACTTTCCTACTCCGAGTCACTGATGCTATTCTCACGAGTATGGACAATGGACACATCGCCACTGCTATCTTTATTGAACTTGCTAAAGCCTTTGACTCTGTCTCTCATCCTCTTCTTCTAGCCAAGCTTTATTCCTCTGGTCTTTCTACCCCTGGTGTGGACTGGTTTAGGTCCTATCATATGTGATGTACTCAATGTGTCCAGGCATATAACACCCTTCCCCCGCATCCCATTCTGGCAGTAGTCCCTCAAGGCTCTATTGTTGGCCCTATCCTTTTCTCTGTCTTCTTAAACAACCTCCTGTCTATCTGTGTCTTGTCCCCTATTCATCTATACGTGGACAACACCATCCTCTATGCCTCTAGTCCTTCTACTCCTGAGGTGGGGTCCCAGCTGCAGAGTGATTTTACATGAGTGTTACATAGGTTCCAAGATAACCAGCTCAAGGTTAACACTAAGAAAACTGTATACATGACTTTTGGTACCGCACAAAAACTAGCAAAACTCTCCTCTCTCCCTTCCTTTGCTACCCCCAATGGCACCACTTTAGAAGTAGTCCACTCCTATAAGTACCTTGGTATCTGGCTGGACAGTTGATTAGACTTCTCATAACACAAAGACTATATCCGCTCCAAACTCTGTCCAAAATTAGGAGCCATGTACAGGAACAAGGACCCCCCCTTGATGTCTGCTGGGAGTTGCTTACCAAAATGATCCTCCCAGTTTTTGATTATGCTGACATTGTATTCAGGTCCACCCCTGCCTCATCCCTCTTCAGATTAGACACTCTCTCTTTAATGCCTTCTGCTGATCTGTCTCCAACGCTGTCCCCCATACTCACCACAACACTCTCTACTCCTCCCTCTGCCTTCCTTTCTCCCATTATGCAGCCGACTCCTTGCCTCCATCCTTATTTCCAAATTCGGGTTTGGACCCCCCCCCACCTATCCTCTCTCCCTGATCCCCCTCCTCCTATCAGCTTTGCTCCAGAGACCCCGTACCTTCTCTCTCCCCCTTCCTCATTCCAGTCTGGGGCAGGCAGTCTTCTCATACCATTTCCCCTCCATCTGGAACTCTCTTCCAAGCTCTCTTCGGTTATCTCCATCGCTGCACTGTCTAAAGTACTCTCTTTCCCAATCCCTCCCCACTTCTTGCTCCTGTTCTTCCTCCTCCTCCTCTTGATTGCCATCACTGTGTTTTCTCCTATCTCCCCCTGTGCTTTACTCTCCCTCACCCCTCTGACACCTGCTGCCTACTGAAACCCTCTCCCTCACTACACTAAATCTTTCCCTCCCCCCATCTCAGTTACCTTCTCATAGGTTCCTGGCTATGCTAATTTATTGTGCAACTACTGCATACTGTACAAATTCCATTAATATTTAATAATTCTTTACTACTGTACTTGCAATGTCATATTTCTAGACCATGCTACTTTGTTGTTGCAACTACCTAATGTTGTACCAATTTCCATTGTTATTTACCAATTTCGATACTACTTGTAATGTCATATTTATATTGTAAACAACCTATTTACCTTATTCCCCTCCCCCCCCACCAGGTGGCACCTGGAAACGAGTTCTGTCTCAGCATGCCTCTCCAGGTTACTAAAATTTTAAATAAATAAAAAAATAAATAACTAGTCCCCATACACTTTCAACATGCGTTCATAAATTTCCTTTGGTTCAGTGTTCTCTATTGTTAAAAATTCGATGACAGCATGATGCTTGATTTTCTGATTTTCAGCATCCATCATGGTCTACCTGCAATTGACAAAGCAGAAATAAGCAACAAAACAATCTAGAATGTTCTGCCCATGCCTTCTGAATTCTGCTCCACATGGACTATAAACAGCGGCAACATCAATGGTCTCTGGTATTTCTTTCTGTATGAGGCTTAGAACATTTTGAACCACCATCGTAGTTAGAAATATAGTAAATAGCTGTGAAATTGCACAATATGAATGTGCTGCATGAATCAGTTCTTCATAGACAATGTGACTGATGGTTCTGGGTAAGAAGTGGTTAAGGTGTAAGTCTATGAAAGGTAGGTGACGGGGAGGGAGGTACCATCAGAAGAGAGGTGGACCAGGAAATGGAGAAAAAAGCCTGATGGAACAGAGACTTCAGCAGACCAACCTTCACCTTCTCCCACTCAGCAGAATGGATACACCTAACAGCCCCCTTTGACAAATCCTTAATCTTTTTCTACTTTCTAAAAGCTGCTGCTTGAACAGCTTATTCCTGTAGATTATCATTTCCCTCGAGCATTAATGGAAGTGATTAAGTATATGGGGAACCTTGCAAATTATGAAAGAATGTGCTTTAATTAGCTAAGAAAAGGTGATTTATTTAAAATAATTTGATTGCCACTCCTTAGCTTGGGCTGCCAGTTGAGTATAGAGGTTAGAGTAACAAGCCGTAAATGAGCTTGGTACTTCCAGCAGACTGGGGTTTGATTCCCATAGCCTGCAACTGCATACTGTGTGACTCTGAGCAAGTCACTTAACCACCCCATTGTTCCCGGGTCACCCCGGAAACAGGCACTAGTGCCTAGTGGGCCTTACCTGGTTGCCAAAAGAATAAAAACAATCCAAATAAGGAATTAAAGTATAAATATAGAAGCAAAGCTAACATTAATGGATGCACACAATGGAATATTCTATAAGAAATAGGCTTTGAGGAGCACTGTTAGAATATATATCTGACAAGCTTAGAGACACAGTGATGAATATACTGGAATTTATGTTTAGCTGTTTCCCTTTTGGCTATCTTTATATACCAAATGAGATTGTTTATGCTTTCATTTTTGTTATTTAAATGTTACTAAAAATTATCAATTAAAAAAAAGATTTATGTAGATTAGGATGGGAGGACCGGCTCTGTGTCTGATCAGGGTACCCCTGTCCAATTTGTCTTGACTGGACTCCGCAAACAGTCATTTGTGACACAGCTCTGGTTTGACCTAGGCCGATCCATTGACCAGATTCAGATCTGCCAAAGACCAGGTTCTGACCCAGTCCACATAATGAAAGCTAATTCTGAGCTTAATTCCTGTTAAAAATGAGAAATTGGTGGACAAACAAATAAAATAACTATTTTAAACCAAAAACGACATAAAGAAAAGGTTTTATAGTGGAGAGGTATGGGTAATCTAATTATGTTATTTGACCTGGTTTAGATGTGCCTCTGACTCAGTTCTGATCCAATCTGGAAAATTACTTGTTTTAACAAACCAGAATAAATCGGAACTTTCTAAAAACAGACCACAGTCAGAATCAAGACAGAGTCACATCTGACTCTTCCATTTCTGATGTAGCTGTCTTCCCACCTGAACTAACTCACTTCTTGTCCACCTCACAATATTTATGAGTTGGTATAAAGTACCAGCACGTTGTCAACCCTCAGTGTTCTGGTTCCTGCGGGGTCCTGTCGCCTCCACCTCTAAAACCAGATTGTGGCTCTGTGGAGAAGATATTGAAGCTCTAGAAAGTATGGTAAGCAAATTTACTATGCTGTCTGCCTCACCTACGCCCCCCCCCCCGATCCAAAGGTGCAGGCATACTCATTGTACACATTTGTGCACAGTTTTTGTTAAGTCCTGTCTAAAGTCATTTGCATTTTACTGTAAGCCACTAAATAACATCTGTACCTGTTTAAACTGCTGTTATTTAGGCCATATATTAAAGGGCACAATTTGCTTCGAGATTAGATAAGACCTCTGGCAAAAATCTTTTTTGGTTTTGTAACAGCTGCTGAGAGAGTGGGCTGTCTGCCATTAGAACATGTACAAAACTAAAATTTCTGTCCACACTCCTGCCCTTATCCACTTTCAGATATTTATGGATTTGTATGTAATACTAGGCAAGGCAAAGCAATTTTATTTATATGGTGCACAATCTTGAAGACTCTGGGTGCCTCACATCAAAAACAAATAAAAATAGATTAAGAACAAGATAAATACAGTGCAAAAAATTAAGGTTCCATGTCAAAACAGCTAATAAATGCTGGCCCAGTGGCACTGAGGGTTGAGGCACTGGATGTCACACTTCGCGCCACACCGGCGACCTCAGTTTGGGAGTGAGCTCTGGCGCCGTGGGGTTGGCAGGGACGGGGTGAGGATCAAGCACCCACTGGGCTACTCTCCTCCCCCAGAAGGGAGGGTTGGGGTTTGTCTGGCATACCAGCAGCTCCTGGTGGAGATAGAGGGCACTGCAGTATGCAGACAGCATGCTAGCAATGTGGCAGACATCGGCGGGGTTGCCATGCACCATGGCATCAGGGGTGCCCATGCAGGGGGGAAGGGAAGAGCACTAGAACACGGAAAAGCCCGACTCTGTGGGGTAGGTGATGGCACCTGACCCCCATGCCCACTGCTGGATTTGTCTCGCCTGGCCATTTCAGTTCCTTCACCCAGGCCCTCATCTACAGCCAGGGTTTGACTTGTAAAGAGCACCCAAAGAGGAGGGGTGGCCCCACCCCGGAGGGGTTATGCTGGGGGTACTGACTGTGGGAGGAGGAGGAGGAGGGGGGGAGAGAGGAGTCTCTGGGCTGAGAGAACCTCAGGCGGGCAGGAACAGGCAGGATGCCTGAGAGAGGCTCCACAGGCCGTGACAGGAGGGAAAAAGGAGTGTAACCCCCACCAAAAAAACAGCTAATACATATGGGTGAACATCAAAATGGCAAAACCATAAAGGTGCAAACACAAATGGCTACTGCAAATTATGGCGAACACAAAATATAGTTATTTTAGAGGGCTTGTTGCACTAAATCATGCACCACTGGACTTGGAAATTGTAGGTGAACCCTCTCAGGTACTCCGACTGATCCTGCACCAAGTAGTCTCCAAGCACCAGACGCAGCTGCCCGTTAACATCCCGGTACTGTCTCCTTCCAGCAGTGGTTCCAGCACTAGACACCAGTTGTTTGTGCTACCAGCCTTACAATCCACAATACCTGACTGCTGCCATTGTGCTGTCTTAATTGACGTGGGGGTCTGCGCCCCCGAACCCCCCACTATTTCTGTTTATCTAACTCCAAGGTGCACTTGAATAATGGGTGAATGCACAACCACCTGGTCACCGTTATTGTAGTCACCATATATTGTCAGTAGCCTTTTAATACCGGTCACCATTTATTGTTTGTAGCCATAGTTGTTTTCGCCGTTATAACTCCGCCATTTTGGTGTAGCCATTATTGGTTCAACTTTATCATGTGCTACCACCAGGGTTGGATCACCTCTCACTTCCTGAGAAAGGACATTCCAAAGAATATGGGCCACTATACCAAATGCCCGCAGGATCTTAACTAACAAGGACTGACACACTGCATGTACAAAGGGGACTCCCTCAGCACCTAGGAGTATTATCCTGTGTACCCACTGTGTAAGGAATTGTCTACCACAGTTGCCATGGACTATCTTGCACCGTGTAAGGAACTTGCATTTGTGTTTCATTTTGGAGTTGCTGTAACGCTTGTTTGTCCTGCTATACTGAACTACAAACAAAGCAGTTTTTATACTTTGCTGTATCAAGGGTCCCTGGGCCCCACAAAAAACAAGTATTGGATCTCATCGGGCTATACAGCCATCTGCTTGAATTTTTATGGATATGAGCAGGCCATTAGCACAAAGCAGTGCCATCTAGTGGTGAAAACTAGGAATAGCAGTCAAAAGCAGTGCTGAGTAATTGTAACAGGTCAAGGAGACCTCTAGTGTACACCCATGGGATAGTGAGCATGAAAGTCCTTGAGCACCCTAATCTCTCAGCTAGGGGACATTTCCCTTCATGTGAATAGTTAGAGCTGCTATCTTTGGGACCCAGGGTATTCCAGGTTTGATTCTCAACTAGGTGCATCTGCCCAAATAATGGGGACAGGCATAATAAAATTTAAAATTAATACCTAGTAAATAAATAATATCCACAGTCCTTTAATCTATCCCAATAATGCTGTAAGACTTAAACAGCTATTCTCCTTTAAATACCTAAGATTATGGGTGGATAGCACACTGAACCTTCCGATCCAGTCAGCCTGACCTCAGTGGCGGGGAAATTAATGAAATCACTACTAAAAGAAAGGATTGCAACATATCTAGTAACAAGTGGAGCACAGGACCCAAGGCAGCATCGATTCACAGTGGGAAAGTCTTGTCGAACTAATCTAATAGACTTCTTTGATTGGGTGACTAGGGAAGTATATCTGGGAGGGGCGGTGGTCGTGGCTTACCTGGATTTCAGCAATGACTTCGATAACATCCCACATACGAGGCTTGTAAACAAATTGGGCACCCTAGGAGTGGGTCCCAGGGTGGTAACTTGGGTCAGAAATTGGCTGATCGATAGGACACAGAGGGTGGTGGTGAACAGAGTTCAAGCTGAAGAGAAGGGGTGACCAACAGGGTGCTACAAGGATCAGTGCTGGGACCAGTCCTGATCAATGTCTTCATAGGTGATATTACAGAAGGGCTGGAAGGGAAGATATGTCTCTTTGCAGACAACATGAAGATCTGCAACAGGGTTGACACTCCAGGAGGTGTGGAGAAAATGAGAAGGGACCTAAGCAAGCTTGAGGAGTGGTCAAGGGTGTGGCAGCTAAGATTCAATGCTAAAAAGTGCAAGATTGTGCACTTGGGGCACAGAAATGCAGGAGACAGATACATGATGAGGGGTACTGACTGCCACCTGTGACATGATTGAATAGGACCCTGTCCCAGTTGTTACGGAGAATTTGAATGCAGGGATTTCTTCTGTTCTTTCCTTTCCTGTCTCTTGTCTGTCGGGTTGCGCAACCAAATTTTCCTGTGAGACCTAGGATTTGATCACCCCGACAGTCTCAAAATTCTTTGCCTCTCACTGTCCCTCAGTCTTCTCTTGCTGTTCTGTCTTTTCTTCCCTTGCATATCTGCTGGTATAAAAATATGTGCAAATCATTATGTGGAAATGTAACTGATATTGGGATCCCTTTGTTTATAAATTATATAGTGTTACTGTAAACATTTAGCAGAAGCTGTGGAAAGGGGACCTCAGTTTTGGGACACTGTGATCTAGCTGCACCTGCCTGATATATATAAGAACATCTTAGAAAAAAAACAGGATGCTTGTTAAGAAGGGGGGTTGCAAGGACTTATAAAAACAAAGCTGCAATTTCTTGCAAGAGACACAGAGATCGAAGGAAAACTCAGATGCATCTTCTGTTTATTCTGCCTTTGTAAATAGTTATACTGAACAATTTTTATTTTATTTTGTTGTTAATCATAAAAAAACTCTTGTTGCAAATTTTATAGCTGCTCCTGGTTTTTCCTATGCTTCCTGACCTGTGCCTCGACGACACCACCAAACAGGAAAGGCACCTGTGAGTAATCATAACTGATGACCTAAAGGTTACCAAGCAATATGAGAAGACTGTGGTAGAGCCAGTAGGATGTTTGGATGCCGAGGGAGCAGTATCATCAGCAGAAGGAAAGAGGTGGTGATGCCACTGTACAGAACAATGGGAAGACCTCATCTTGAGTACTGTGTCCAATTCTGGAGGCCACATCTTCAGAAGGACATGGAGTAGAAACAGTTCAGAGAAGGGCAACAAAAATAGTACAAGGACTGCACCAGAAGTCATGTGAAGACAGACTGAAGGATCTCAATATGTATTCCCTGGAGGAAAGAAAGGAGAGGGGAGAGAGATGATAGAGACGTTCAAATACCTCAAGGGTATAAATAGGATACAAGAGGGTAGCATCTTTCAGAAAATAAGATGTTCTAGAACAAGGGCCATGAGATTAGAATAGAGAGGGGAATTAATAAAGAGTGGTTATTTGCGAAAAAAAAAGAAAGAATAGAGGGAGTTAGACAATAGACTCAGACTCCGAGGTCATATGAGGAAGTATTTTTCACGGAAATGGTGGTGGATGCTTAGAACGGCCTTCCTGCGGAGGTTGTGGGAGCAAAAGTGGTAGGAGAATTCAAGAATGCATGGGACAGACATAAGGGAACTCTTGCTATAGATAACAGAGGGTAAGCCAAGGATCAAGTAGGATCTGAGGTATATGAAATAGGCAGGGAAAATGGGCAGACTATGTGAGCCAGGTGATCCTTATCTGCCAACAAATTCTATGTTTCTATCTATATGTATTCAGCACAACATAAACAATTAAATCCCAAATCGTGTTTCTTGCATCATCATAGATTGAGGGAATGCTCTTGACCAATTGGACTGCTCGTTCTCCTGCATGTGCGACACTCATACTGTAAAGAGTGTTTGAAGTGCAGTTGCCTGGAAACAGTCATGTTTGAAGGAGGATTTTTAAACTTTTAATATAGTATTGACCACCCTCAGTCAATAACATATTAAGGTCCTCAGAGACCATTTTTACATGTATAAGAGTGATCTCGCTTACATGCTTAGGGTGTCTGAACTGCTCACCTTTGGACTGCAGTTCTCATACCGTAAGAATGCACACCAGATGACTTTTACAAATGTAAGAATGTCTCTACGGAGGTGTTAACATACATAGTAAATCATACTTTTCCTTACCAAACTTGGAGGCTGTTGATCTGAATGACTGTTCTTCCTGCAGGATATTTTAGGGACATAATTAATAAAATGGCTTGTAAAGCAACACCAGCTAAGTCCACCATACAACACTTGCCATTAGGTTTTATATCACCAAGCAACGTAAGGCAATATGAACATACAAACATCCTAAAATGCCAGCAGATACTGGCCAGATGGTCTATCAAGTCTGCTCGAATGTGCAGCTATATTACACTGCAGCTCAAGCGGCTTCACAGTTTGTTTACAGGGGAGAAGTCCAACTGAGACTGTAGATTCTTTTAAATATCTAGGAATTACTTTGGACCCATCCCTAAACTTCAGTGTTCATATGGACAAAGTCACTTCCAAGATGCATGCAATGATAGGGACAGTATATCGATTATGACATTTCTTAACAGAAGAAACATGTCTTGCTGTTGCTCAACAAAATTTCCCAGTATTAAACTATGCATCGTTGGTTACTGATACTGTTCCTGCTTGCACTGTTTCTAGAAAAGAAACATTACTGCAAAAATAGGGAAGTTTGCACTCTTGGCTCCCCATCACACACACCACTGCCAAATAGTAAATCAGCTCAAATGGTTTTCTGTACAGAATAATTACAGGTTTACAATGTCCCATTTTACATTTAAAATAATAAATACTGGAATTCCAGTCACTTCACGAAATTCAGTTACCAAATATTCTTCCATTTACGAATCACGATCATCTACAAGGTCTCATTTGGTTTTGCCCCTCGTACGATGTAGGCAAGAGAACTTTTGCCTACTGTGCTGCTTTTATCTGGAACACTTTATATTGTTAAAATATGTATATTTATATGTTGTACCTTTACTTGACTTCAGGTCATACCCGAAAACAGAATGTAAATTCCAGAGTACTTACCTGCAATTTCAAAATAAATGAAATGAAAACTACCTCTCCCAACGCTACGCTTATGTCCGAATTCATTCCTGTGCTTGTTGGCACCCCTCCCCCCATGTTCCCTTTGTGATCTTCCCCCTGATCTTGTCCCATCCCCTCTTAAAGCTGTCCACCGACTTTATAGATACAATCTCTTCGGGCAGTGCATTCCACCTTAACACCACCCTTTCTGTGAAGTAATGCCTTCTCATTTCTTTCTTGAATCTTCCACCCTTCAAATCTCAGACTATGCCCCCTCGTGTTCCTCCCACTCCTTAAATGTAGAATTCCCTCTGTACCAGTCTTTTTTAAGCCTTTCATATACTTAAAGGTCTCTATCATGTCCCCTCTATCCCTTCCTCCTCCATGGAGTACATGTTGATCTCCCTCAGCCTCTCCTCATAGGGCCTGTCTTCCAGTCCTAGGATCATCCTGGTCGCCCTTCGCTGAACCTCCTCCAGCAATTTAACATCCTTCTTTAAGTAAGGGCACCAGGAGTGCACACACTACTCCAGGTGAAGCCTCACCAACGACCTGTACAGTGGCAGGATCACCTCCTCTCTCCTGGAGGTGATTCCTCTAGCAATACATCCCAGCATCTTATTAGCCCTAGCTGCCACTTTTCTACACTGTTCTGAGTGGTTCATCTGCCCTGTTCTTGTCACCCCAAGATCTTTCTCTCCTCTGTAATGGCTAACTGTACCGCCCTAGTTGCTAGCAATTCCTTGGGTTCCTTGCTCCCAAGTGCATGACTTTGCACTTCTTTGCATTGAACCCCAGTTGCTACATTCTGACCAGTGTTCCAGCTTAGCCAGATTATCTTTTTGGCCCTGCCACCCTTCTGTGTCATCTGCTACAGCACCAATTTTGGTGTCATTAGCAAAGAGGCTGATCTTGTTCTTGATTCCATGTGAGATGTCAGCAATGAAGATGCTAAACAATACTGGGCCCAGTACTGAGCCTTGTGTTACTCCCATGATTACAGCTCTTAGAGTTGATAGTCCCGCCCCCCCCACAGCTACCTTCTGCTGCCTGTCCTGTAGCTAGTTCCTGACCCAATCCACCATTTTCTCCCCAGCTCCTTGGTATCCCAAATTTCTAATCAGCCTGCCATGTGGTACAGAATCAAAGGCCTTGTTGAAGCTCAGGTACAGGACAGCCACCACCTGGCCCCTGTTGAATGTCCTAGTCACCCAGTCATAATAGTCAACCAGATTTGTCTGACAGGATCTACCAGAGACAAACCCATGTTGCCTGTTGTCTTGGAGACCATTCACTTACAGGAAGATTACCAGCCTTTCCTTAAGGATAGTCTCCATTAGCTTCCCCACAATGGATGTAAGTCTGACTGGCTTATAGTTGCTTGGTTCATTCTTGGGTCCACTATTGTGGTGGGGCACCATGTGCACACCATCCTCCAGTCCTGAGGTACATACCCTGTTCTCAGTGAAATATTGAACAAGTCAGCCAGTGGCTCCACCAGGACCTCCGCCAATGCCATCAAGTGTTATGTTTCTACTGTATGTTTTTACCCATATGTATTCGGTACAACACAAACAATTACTGTAGAACTTGAAATTTTCACTGTCAGATAATTTTCACTATTTTCACTAAAGCACCAATTTGCGTGAAAATAAATGTGCGCTAACTAGCACTTTTAGTAATTTTTCCATTATAGTGAATGTGGTTATTGTAACTTAGTGCTAAAATAAATTTACGCAATTATGGTTGCATTTGTGTATGTGCTAAATTTACTTTGCGTGAAAATAACTAGTTCTACAGCAAATCCCAAATCTTGTTTCCTGCATCATTATAGATTGAGGGAGTGATCTTGGCCAATTGGAGTTCTCCGTTCTTCTACTTGTGCAACACTCATACTGTAAAGAGTGTTTGAAGTGTAGTTGCCCTGGAAACAGTCATGTTTGAAGGAGGATTTTAAAACATTTAATATAGTATTGACAGCCCTTAGCCAATAATATATTAAAGTCCTAAGAGACCATTCTTACAGTTATAAGAGTGATATCTCTTACATTCTTAGGATGTCTGAACAGCTTACCTTTGGATTGCCATTCTCATACCCTAAGAATGCACATTAGACCACTTTTACAAACGTAAATAGGTGATACAACCTTGCAACATAGCCCTCTTTGAAGATTAGATGGTTCTTATAGCCATCCTTGAAGGTTAGATGGTTCATATAGCCCTCCTTGAAGGTTAGATGGTTCATATAGCCCTCCTTGAAGGTTAGATGGTTCTTATAGCCGTCCTTGAAGGTTAGATGGTTCATATAGCCCTCCTTGAAGGTTAGATGGTTCATATAGCCCTCCTTGAAGGTTAGATGGTTCTTATAGCCCTCCTTGAAGGTTAGATGGTTCATATAGCCCTCCTTGAAGGTTAGATGGTTCATTTAGCCCTCCTTGAAGGTTAGATGGAACTTATAGCCACCCTTGAAGGTTAGATGGTTCATGTAGCCCTCCTTGAAGGTTAGATGGTTTATATAGCCCTCCTTGAAGGTTAGATGGTTCATATAGCCCTCCTTGAAGGTTAGATGGTTCATATAGCCCTCCTTAAAGGTTAGATGGTTCTTATAGCCATCCTTGAAGGTTAGATGGTTCACATAGCCCTCCTTGAAGGTTAGATGGTTCACGTAGCCCTCCTTGAAGGTTAGATGGTTCATATAGTGGAATAGGTTAATTTATGAAGCTCCAAGTAACAATGCTTCTCCTTATCTGCAAGAACTTGATACTTTTTACTCCACCAGCTTCCATCTTAGATCTGACATACTCATTAAAGTCAAGTGCCTAACGATCTCGTCCAGCTTTGGGAGACATTCAATTGAATTTGCTGCTGATGACTGCTGGAATAGCATAAAGAAGGATGTCATGCTGCCCTACGTCATGTCTCCATGTATTATTTGTTTAGTTTTTGTTGACCGGGTAAGTACGCTAGACAAATTCTGCCTATTTTCAGGCATGACCCAGGGGAGGGGGATACAGATGAATGCCAACTAACCTTGAACCAGATTAAGCTGGCTGTGGTATTTTAGTGAATGGGGAGAAATTTGGCCAGGGCACCAGTGAAATTCCCCTAATCTTTTCGAGAAGTGAGATGGGATCTTTAACATCCACCTGAACTACCACCAGAACAGGCAGATGGGACCTCAGTTTAACATCTCATCCAAAAGAGGGAACCTCAGGAGTGTAACACCCTCTCATGCTGCACTACAGTATCAGTACTGGGATTTAACCCAAGTGCCTGGTGTGGGGATAGAACCCACAGCCTTCTGATCTCCTGGCCTCATAGGTGAGTATGCTACCTGCTGAGCCACTGACATGTACTCTTAGCTATAGCTAGGATCTGCAGCTCTGTCTGTTTTTAATTCCTTTTTTATACCCCCATTACACTGTCACCTAAACTGCTTCCAAAGCCCCATGGTGTGTGCTCCACTGAGCCTATCTGCTTTTCCTACCATCCTCCATGCTGCCTTGGCTTACCACCATGGTTGGGGATATACCCCCGAGCTGCATTGCTTTTATTAGTGGATGAGCTGTGCTAATCAGATCTGGCTGTTAGAACACTGGGGCTCAGTCATCCTCAGGTGGCAGCACTCTCTATTTCCATTTTCTCCCAATTCCCACAGATGCAAGCATACTGGCAAGGCCAAGCTGGGCACACATGCTGGGCATGCTGCCATGCCAGTCCCTGGTCTGTATCTATCCCACCCAGGGCATCCTTAGCACCACTATTACCTGCAGTCACTCAGGTGACAGTACTGCAACATGGATGGCAACCTTCCCTCCCCAGAGAGGAGAGCACCCTCTGGGACACTCAAAGCCCCCCCTCCCGGGCAGGCACTTGGTGACCCAGGCTTGTTTCTGAAACCGGGTCACCAAGGTCATAAATTGTAGCCCTAACATAGTGCCAATGTGCTTGCTTTGCAGTTCCTTACTGATACCTTCAAATCCACATGGTGCTGTCTCTTAGCAATCCACATTTTGCTCTTCTTGTCATGTATACATACAGCTAGAGTCAAAACAGAAAGGCCGCTGTATGCCCATTGGCTACTCTGTCTATTAAGGAACATGCACGAAACAGGCTAAAATTTCAGTGTGTCAAAACTTATTTGACTAAACAGAAGGGTAAATAGTAACCAGCCTGCCAGGTCCAACATTCCCCAGTGCTTCACTCATATAAAGCTTTGTTAGGGGGCCTATAGCTGTATTTATGTGTAAATAGTTTATAATAAGTTGATGTGTATAACTTGCATGATCCTCTCTTTATTCTTTGTGCCATTTTATTTTTTGTGTGTTTTTGTTCCTGGGACCTACACTATGTGATAATCCTCTGCTGCAACTTGTGGAACTCTTTGTCCCTGTTACCTATCCTCCCTCTGCTTCCCTTCCCTCCCTTTCTTCTAGCTCCTCTGCTCCCGAGGTGCCTGGTCAATAGAGCACTGCCAAAACAGCACATGAATAACTGCGCGGTCTAAAGCGCGGAATGAAGTACAGCAACAGGGGTGTAATAGCGGTAGGAAACTACCGCTACCCCTGCCACACACTAGGAACTGGAGAAAGGAGTGAAGATGCCAGAAGTGCTGTGCCAGGTTGAGCTGCTCCCATGGCGGGGTGGCTAAGGCACAAGCACCTGGCACAGTAGAGACCATGGGATTGGGGTTTGATTCCCCGTCTCCTGAGATGTTTTTTCTTTTAAAACTAAGTTCCCAACTCCCGATTTTTCCTTTTTCCCCCATGGTGCACTCCTCCCAGAGTTGGTTACTTTAGTTGGGGGTTGAGCCCTTCATGTTGAGGGGTGCAGGGGGTGTAGCCTCCCACATAAACATAGATTTTGGCATTGTTGCCAATGGTGTGCGCTGTGGTGTTCCCTTCAGTGTTTTCTCCTGACCTTATATTGCCGTACGCCATTCTGTGTGCGGCATTGTTGTTTTGCGTGGTTTTTGGCCATGACATAATGACCCCATGCTGCTCACAAATCCCTTACTTCAAAACCACTGAGGGCCAAGAAGCCTTTATTGCATGCATCCCCATCCTCTACAATACACCCTCACACTACACTTCTCATCTCCTTCCCTTGGTTTCAAATCTTTTTATTTTTTTTATTTAGTATCCGTTTTGCCCCCTTAGTCACCATTCATTCAGCGCCGTCCCTGAGCACCCACCTCACTTCCCTTATGCCTTACCTCCAGGATACCCCCTTGCTTACGTCACAGCACCTTACCAGGCCTGTCTATGATGAGGAAAGTGTCAGCTATTGCTGACATTGCCTCCCTGGCTTCCCCCCAGGACGGGGTTCAGGGTCTGGAGATGCCACCTGTGGAGCCATATTAGGTTGAGGAGAGGCAGAGAGCAATTGAGGCCAGGTGCTGGGGCGGCCATCATCCTCGGTGGCCAATGAGTATTTTTCTGTAGCTGCCCCGGGGCCGGGATGTGTAATGACATCCAGCGTCCGCCCCACCCCTCAAGCATGCTGGTGCCGGTTGCTTGTAGTTCCCCCGGCCTCCACCAGGGGTCCCTCGAGCACTAGAAACTCTACCCCTTTCTCCTCCCGGAAAAGGAGAGCAGTGCAGGGGATGCTCGATCCTTCTCCCCCAGCCGGCCCTCCAGCTCCCCAGGTCCATTCCTAAACCTGGGTCGCTGGCGTCGCAAGCAGAAATCCAACTGCTGTTTAGTACATGAATTTTCCTTCTACTCCTACCCCCACAATAACCCCCTAGACCCCTGCCACTTTTTCATTTCCCTTTCAAACCTGTTCCCCTTCCCATGTTTCCATGCTTTTCGGTTTAGACACGTGCTGCAAACTTGGCCTCATCCACCCTAATTTTCCACTATTTCATTTATTAGTTTTGTTTTATTCTACTATCTATATTCATTTAATGCACTGCATGTGTTTTTTTTTATTTTAACCTTTTTGTCCCCCCAGGTCCCACCTAGAAACAAGCTTCAGCTCAGCACACTGATCCCCATCAGCAAATGTACTTACATCGGTGGACATCAGTGACTACCAGAGGTTCATTTAAACTTTCTTCCTACTGTTCTACTCTGCTGCACTGTGCTAGTTATTTGTGATGTTTCATGGTACCGCCCCTCTTGCTGTAACCCCCTTCCCCTCACCTCATACCTGAAAATCTTCCTCAGCTCAGTGTAGTTCTGGACAAAAATTCCAAATAAAATACATCAATCAAAAATATCCAGATCTCCATTATACACGGCAACTTGTTCTCAATGGTTTCTCATCTCACCTGGCCAAACAAAGAGCCGACCTGATTTGCACTGAACTAGCAAGGTCAAGGTGAGTACAGCTCAGCTGAAAACAGACAGCCATGTAGAATCAAGATTACAGCATTATTTGTTTATTACTAAAACATAGTTTAACAGGATATGCCAGTTGAACAGGGTAGGTCGTGTACAATGGGTTCCTGACTGAGGGCGGATTATAAACATACCACATTACCCAGATTGCAGCAACATAATCATATTGCCTAACACAAAAATATAAACATCCATGCATGAAAAAAAAAATATATATACACACACACACACACACAGTGGAGCTGTAGGGGGTGGGTACAAAAATGCCATCCTTGTCCTGTAAGGCACAACATATCTATAGGTGTCTGTAATCAATTGAGTGAATTAAATACAAAAATTCATATTATTAACATGTATTCAGAGTCTAGAGTCTTGCTTACAAACAAAGAGTATATACAGAGAAAATAAAAAAAAATGCTCTGATTTTGAATGGCATTTGTGCTCATTTGTAATGATTTTTATGTGATATGTATGTTACAAATTTACTAATGTGATCACTCCTTTTAAACCTAGAATGTTTCTGACATCTGCTTTCATCATAGGGAAACAAGAATGTAAAAGTTGGGAATCACTTAACTTGAAACCTCATGAAGTCAGCTCCAAAGACATCTGACTGGCATGCTTAAAAGGGACTGCTTGACTAACTGAATCAGTTATTCAGTTTAGAATAATGAATAAGCACAAGTATTGCCTGTCAGGAGCTGCTTATATGTGTTTTAAATGATTTAAGATGAGGGCTGGATATTGTTAATTAGCTGTAGTGCCAGGGATGGTGTGTTTTTTATCCTTAAATCGTTACTCTTGAAAAAGCACCAGCAGGGGTGCGAAATGGTGCTGGGCAGTTCTGTGACCACTGTTGGGGGAGTTGTACTTCTGCTAGTACATATTTTTACTGTTTTTTATGGTAAATGAACTTTATACTTTTAACTTAATATATAATAAGTGAAATGAGCTTTTTTGGTGATGGGAAGTAGGTGCAGGTTTTTATCCTTTGCCTGGTGTATACAGAGGAGCCTGCCAGGATGCAACACAATACTGCAGCATTCTGCAGCAGATGTACTGCAGGAAACAAGTCAATTTCAATTGCAGTTAAATCCCTTTTGTCATAAAGTAACCTGAAATACTGTGCTACATCCTGGCAGGCTACACTGTGTGCGTGTGTGTGTGTGTATATGCATGTGTGCATATATATATATATATATATATATATATATATGTGTGTGTGTGTGTAGATAAACCATTTGAGGTGTGCAGTCGCGCCTGATATATGCACTTTGCAAGTGTACCTAATGAGGCTGGCAGGCCGAAAGCCAACCGCCCAATGCGTGCATATATTAGAGTGCAACTGCACACCCTCAGAGTGGTTTATCCATCTTATAAAATGTCAAAATTGTTTTGAGGGGGTAAGTGCAGGTGCAGTCGCACTCATATACTACACGGTCACCTGATGGTCTTTCACCAATTGATGGGCTTCTTTTTAAACCCGCTTTATAAATATATATATATATATATATATATATATATATATAATAATATATTTTATTATAGAGTTCACATTTACTGTAAGTCACACCACACTGGAGTTTACATGTAGGTGGCACTACACTATGCTACATCGTGCTACATTACAGAGTTTATATGTGGGTGGTGCAACACTGTGGTACACCATGCTATATTACAGAATTTACATGATGGTGACATTACACTATGCTACACCATGCTACATTACAGAGTTTACATGTAGGTGGCGCAACACTGTGCTACACCATGCTACGTTACAGAGTTTACATGCAGTTGACACTACACTATGCTACACCATGCAACATTACAGAGTTTACATGTAGGTGGCACAACACTATGCTACACCATGCTACATTACAAAGTTCACATATAGATGACACCATGCTATGCTATACTACGCTATGCTATGCTACAGAGTTTACATGTAGTTAGCACCATGCTATGCCACACCATACTACTCAACTGGGTTTGCATGAAGTGACACCACACTATGCTACACCATGCTACATAACAGCTTATTTATAGGTAACATCATGCTATGCTACACAATTCTGCATTATGGAGTTTCCAAGTAGGAGACACCACACTATGCTACACCATGCTGCAGTACAGAGTTTCCTTGTAGGTGACACCACGCTACGCCACACCATGCTACACAACTGAGTTTTCATGAAATGACACCACACTATGCTAAACCATGCTACATAACAGGGTTTACATATAGGTAACACCACGCTATGCTACACCATGCTACATTACAAAGTTTACATATAGATGACACCATGCTATGCTATACTACGCTATGCTACGCTACACAGTTTACATGTAGTTAGCACCATGCTATGCCACACCATACTACTCAACTGGGTTTGCATGAAGTGACACCACACTATGCTACACAATGCTACATAACAGCTTATTTATAGGTAACACCACGCTATGCTACACAATGCCACACTACAGAGTTTACATGTAGGAGACATCATGCTATGCTACACAATGCTACACTACAGAGTTTACATGTAGGAGACACCACACTGTGCTACACCATGCTACATAACAGCTTATTTATAGGTAACACCACGCTATGCTACACAATGCCACACTACAGAGTTTACATGTAGGAGACACCATGCTATGCTACACAATGCTACAGTACAGAGTTTCCTTGTAGGTGGTACCATGTTATGCTGTGCAATGCTATACTCAGTACAGTGGCTTAGTAGGTAGCACACTCGCCTCTGTGGTTGGAAGACCAGATGGTCATGAGTTCTAGCCCTAAACCAGGCCCTAGAGGCCAGGGTAATACCCATAACCGACACTGTAGTGCAGTATGAGGGGGGTGCTGCACTGGTGAGATGCAGTCCTTCAGATGAGATATTAAACTGATGTCCCTTCTGCTAATCTCTGATCACTGTCCAGATGGAGGTAAAAGATATCTTGGCACTTATCAAGGAAGAACAGGGGAGTTTCTCCAGTGTCATGGCCAGTATTCTCCTCCAGGATGCAGCAGAAAACAAGCTATCATAGCGTAGTGTGCCTTTCCTTGTCAAAACACTAATTAGTAAGGCAGAAACGATTACAGAATTTAAGAATGTATAGGATAGGTATAAGGGGATCCTGGTAATTGGGGGGAAGGCATAACCTAGTTCCAGGGAAGCTTGAACACGCACAGTAAATTGTAGTAATGGGCAGACAAGGTGGGCCAAAGGCCCTTATCTGCCGACAACATCTATGTATGCATCTATGTAGTAAATAGCTAGCTAGCTAGCTAGATATCTAGATAGATAAAAAAAAGAAACAAGCATTTGTCAATGCTGAATGTTTGCTTGCTGGCATTGGCAGTGGTAGTGTAGAAGTTACAGAGCTGCGTAATAGGAATGGCAGTGAAGTATTGAACTGAAGCCAACCCCACCACCACCCTGCAGAGAGTGACAGGCATTGGGGTGTGCCTTTGGGTCATCAGGCATAACGGCCACACCATTTCACCACACCCCACCCTGCAGACACTGACAAGTGTCACGGTGTGCCTTGGGGTCTTTGGCCTTATCGCACCCCATTCCATCAGGAAATACGGTGGATGGGAATGTATAGGAGAATGGGGTGAACTTTGGGGTCAAGAGTCCAAGGCATACCTGATGCCTCTCACTGGCTGCAGGGTGTGGAATGGTATGAGCATTGCAGGCAAGAATCCCAAGTCACACCCCTGATGCCCTGTCATTCTCTGCTGGGTTCATTATGGTTGGAAACCCTAATACCTCAGGCATTTGATGGTATTTTCAACCCAAATGTTCAACATGGTTTTTGTGACCCCACCTCATGAACAGTGGCAATCACAGTTTGTTAGCCGAAAGCTGCTTATGCACAGCGACTACTGCATTTAGCACCACAGGTGCAAAAACATTCCGAACAGGATGTAAAAAATGACAGCTGTACTGTTCATGGGGAGGTGTAAAAATGGCAATGTTGCAAATCTCCAGTAAAAATATTAAAAAAACTGGTGAAGTCACGAGCGTGCATAGAAACTGTGCAACACACACCCGTAATGTAATTAGTTTGGGGATTTTTTACAGTAGATTGTCAACACAGGCATTTTGGGACCTCGATCATGAACAGTGTCACTGTGATTTTCTTTATCTGTCCCAAACAATGATTTCCCACAGCGACCACGCATCTCTGCGCTGAAAGTGTGAAAACACATTCGCCATGTTGTGAAAAAATGACAGCTGTACTGTTCATAAGGAAGTGTGGAAAAATGCCACTGGTGAAAATCTGGACTGAAAATATTACAAAGTCATGAACTTACGAGGGTGCATGGAAACTGTGCAATGCTCACTCGTAACACAGTCATTTTATGGACTTTTGTCATCAAATTTTCAACATAGCCATTTTAAGACCTCTGCTCATGAACAGCGTAACTGTGATTTTCTTAAACTGTCCCAAACATTGCTTTCGCACACCGACTGCACCATTGTGCGCTACATGTGCAAAAACACATTTTGGGTGACATGTGAAAAATGGCAGCTGTACTGTTCATAAAGAAGTGTAATAAAATGGCAATGTTGAAAATCTGGAGTGAAAATATTGAAAATTCGCAACTTACGAGTGTGCGTAGGAACTGTGCAACACACGCTCGTAAAACAGTCATTTTTAGAAATTCTTTCACCAAATTTTCAACATAGCCATTTTAAGACCTCTGCTCATGAACAGTGTCACTGTGATTTTCTTAATGAGTCCCATACATTGATTTCACACACCGACTGCGCCATTGTGCGCTACATGGGCGGAAACACATTTTGGGCAAGATGTATAAAATGAAAGCTGTACTGCTGATAAGGAGGTGTGGTAAAATGGCAATGTTGAAAATCTGTAGTGAAAATATTGAAAATTCGCGAACTTACGAGTGTGCGTAGGAACTGTGCAACGCACACCCGTAAAACAGTTATTTTTAGGAATTTTTCCACCAAATTTTCAACATAGGATTTTTGAGAGCCCACCTTATGAACAGTGGCAGTGTCATTTCATTACTTGGTCCCAAAAGGTGATTTTGTGCAGTGACTGTGAAATCACACTTCCGCCCGATTAAAGCCATGACAGTGAGAGCATTCATGAGAAGGGGTCCCAAAAACACCATGTTGAAAATTTGGTACAAAAATTCCAAAAAATGCCTGAGATATGCAGCAAAGTTGAAAAAACCCTATCTATCCCATTATATAGCTTACTGGCATTTCCTCAGTTCGCGGTCGGCTTTGAAGAGTGCAGACGTGTTCCCGGTTCACCAAGATCGTTGCGCCGAAGTCCGGAGGTAAGTATGGGGTGAGGGGGGGTGTGGGGAGGCAAGGTGTGCAGTGGGTGGGTGTGGGTTGAGGGAGGGGGGCAGGGAGAAGCTCCGAGGGGCAGTTTTTTATTTGCAGGTTTATTTTTTTACTGAGACGACGAGGGACGTTTGCCACGCTGGGGTGGGCTCCCAGCATGGCAGCTGAAAGGCTGTTTGGGGGGGCTGGAGCCAACAGGGGATTGGGCACCCCCATCGGCTGTAACACATTTTGCCATGTTGGGGTGGGCTCCCAGCGTGGCACCTGGATGCTTGGGGGGGAGAGACAGTGGAGCCGATGGGGGATTGGGCACCCCCGTCTGTGACAGCATCTGTTGCCACACTGGGGTGGGCTCCCAGCATGGCACCCTGTCCTCCAGGAGGGAGAGACAGTGGAGCCGATGGGGGATTGGGCACCCCTCTCAGGCTATACGTGGCATGTGGAAGGCTTTTGGGCGGGAGCGCAGCACAGCCGACGGGGGATTGGGCACCCCCCATCACAGGCACAGTGTGGTGCGTGGGGGGGCAGCATGCAGTATGTTTATGGTGTGTGTGTGTGTAGGAGGAGGCGCGCATGAGCAGGCGATATCTTAACGCTGCTCACTCAGCGTAGCCCCCTTTCAACTGTACTCCACTGCATTTTGGAGCTGTCATAGACTGCTCGAGCAGGCATTGGAGAACTGGGGCCGCGCCTGCAAACACACTGCCTGAATTGAAAGAGGGCTGCCACACCTCTGAAAACTTGGATGATGGCACTATGTTTCTTGCACATGCGTGCAAGCAAACATAAAAACTAAAAGACTACAGAGTTTATGTAAGGGCAAGACCACGCCATACTACACCATGTTACGCTATGCTATCGATCAAATTGGTCTGCAGCAAAAATGAAGGTAGAAATAAATTGGGCTGACTGCGTGGGCAAAGTGGCCATTGTCTGCCATCATATTCTATGTTTCTATGTTTCTTCTACAGAATTTACAGGTAGGTGACACCACGCAATGCTATACCATGCTTCACCACAGAGTTTACATGTAGGTGATATCACATTATGCTACACCATGCTTCTCTACAGAGTTTACATGTAGGTAACACCACTCTATGCTATACCATGCTTCAAAACAGAGTTTACAAGTAGGTGACACCACGCTATGCTACACGATGCTTCACTACAGAGTTTACATGTTGGTGACACCACGCTATGCTACACCATGCTTCACTACCAAGTTTACATGTTGGTGACACCACGCTATGCTACACCATGCTTCACTACCAAGTTTACATGTTGGTGACACCACGTTATACTACATCATGCTTCACTACAGAGTTTACATGTTAGTGACATCACACTATGCTACACCATGCTTCACTACAGAGTTTACATATAGGTGACACCACGCTATGCTACACCATGCTTCACCACAGAGTTTACCTGTAGGTGACACCACGCCATGCTACACCATGCTTCACCACAGAGTTTACATCTAGGTGACACCACGCTATGCTACACCACACTTCACTACAGAGTTTACATGTAGGTGACATCACGTTATGATACACCATGCTTCGGCACAGTGTTTACATATAGGTGACACGACACTATGCTACGCCATGCTTCACTGCAAAGTTTACATGTTGGTGACACCACACTATGCAATACCATGTCTCACCACAGAGTTTACATGTAAGTGACACCACGCTATGGTACACCATGCTTTACTACAGAGTTTACATGTAGGTGACAGCATGCCATGCTACACCATGCTTCACCACAGAGTTTACATGTAGGTGCAATCACGCTTTGCTACACCATGTTTCACTACAGAGTTTACATGTAGGTGGCACCACGCTATGCTACAACATGTTTCACCACAGAGTTTACATGTAGATGACACCACACTATGCTATACAATGCTTCACCACAGAGTTTACATGTTGGTGATACCACGCTATGCTATACTATGCTTCACTACAGAGTTTACATGTAGATGACACCATACTATGCTACACCATGCTTCACCACAGAGTTTACATGTAGGTGACACCACGCTATGCTACACCATGCTTCATCACAGAGTTTACATGTAGGTGACACCATGCTATGCTACACCATGCTTCACTACAGAGTTTAAATTTTGGTGACACCATGCTATGCTACACCATGCTTCACTACAGAGTTTAAATTTTGGTGACACCACGCTATGCAACACCATGCTTCACCACAGAGTTTATATGTAGATGACACCACGCTATGCTACACCATGCTTCACTACAGAGTTTACATGTAGGTGACATCACACTATGCTACACCATGCTTCATCACAGTGTTTGCATGTAGGTGACATTATGCTATGCTACACCATGCTTCACTACAGAGTTTAAATTTTGGTGACACCACGCTATGCAACACCATGCTTCACCACAGAGTTTATATGTAGGTGACACCACGCTATGCTACACCATGCTTCATCACAGTGTTTGCATGTAGGTGACATCATGCTATGCTACAACATGCTTGACTACAGAGTTTACATGTAGGTGACACCACGCTATGCTACACCATGCTTCATCACAGTGTTTGCATGTAGGTGACATCATGCTATGCTACACCATGCTTCACTACAGAGTTTAAATTTTGGTGACACCACGCTATGCTACACCTTGCTTCATCACAGTGTTTACATGTAGGTGACACCACGCCATACTACACCATGCTTCACTACAGAGTTTACATGTTGGTGACACCACGCTATGCTTATATCATGCTTCACCACAGAGTTTACATGTAGGTGACATCATGCTTTGCTACACCATGCTTCTCTACAGAGTTTAGATGAAATTGATATCACACTATGCTATACCATGCTTCACAACAGAGTTTACATATAGGTGACACCACGCTACGCTACAACATGCTTCACTACAGAGTTTACATGTAGGTGACACCACACTATGCTACACCATGCTTCATCACAGTGTTTACATGTAGGTGACACCACGCTATGCTACACCATGCTGCAGTACAGAGTTTACATATTGGTGACACCATGCTATGCAACACCATGCTTCACCACAGAGTTTACATATTGGTGACACCATGCTATGCTACACCATGCTTCACTACAGAGTTTACATATTGATGACACCACGCTATGCAACACCATGCTTCACCACAGAGTTTACATGTAGGTGACACCATGCTATGCTACACCATGCTGCAGTACAGAGTTTACATACTGGTGACACCACGCTATGCAACACCATGCTTCACCACAGAGTTTACATGTAGGTGACACCACGCTATACTACACCATGCTTCACTACAGAGTTTACATGTAGATGACACCACGCTATGCTACACCATGCTTCACAACAGAGTTTACATGTAGGTACTATCACACTATGCTACACCATGCTTCACTACAGAGTTTACATGTTGGTGACACCACACTATGCCTCATCATGCTTCACCACAGAGTTTACCTGTAGGTGACACCACGCTATGGTACTCCATGCTTCACTGCAGAGTTTACATGTAGGTAACACCGCGCAATGCTACACCATGCTTCACTACAGAGTTTACATGTAGGTGGCATCACACTATGCTACACTATGCTTCTCTACAGAGTTTACATGTAGGTGACACCACGCTATGCTACACCATGCTTCACTACAGCATTTACATGTAGGTGACACCATGCTATGCTACACCATGCTTCACTACAGAGTTTACATGTAGATGACACCACGCTATGCTACACCATGCTTCACAACAGAGTTTACATGTAGGTACTATCACACTATGCTACATCATGCTTCACTACAGAGTTTACATGTTGGTGACACCACACTATGCCTCATCATGCTTCACCACAGAGTTTACCTGTAGGTGACACCACGCTATGGTACTCCATGCTTCACTGCAGAGTTTACATGTAGGTAACACCGCGCAATGCTACACCATGCTTCACTACAGAGTTTACATGTAGGTGGCATCACACTATGCTACACTATGCTTCTCTACAGAGTTTACATGTAGGTGACACCATGCTATGCTACACCATGCTTCACTACAGCATTTACATGTAGGTGACACCACGCTATGCTACACCATGCTTCACTACAGAGTTTACATGTAGATGACACCACACTATGCTATACCATGCTTCACCACAGAATTTACATGTTGGTGACACCACGCTATGCTACACCATGCTTCACTGCAGAGTTTACATGTAGGTGACACCACGCTATGCTATACCATGCTTCACCACAGATTTTACATGTAGATGACACCACACTATGCTATACCATGCTTCACCACAGAGTTTACATGTTGGTGACACCACGCTATGCTATACCATGCTACACTACAGAGTTTACATTTAGATGACACCATGCTATGCTACACCATGCTTTACCACAGAGTTTACATGTAGGTGACACCACGCTATGCTATACCATGCTACACTACAGAGTTTACATGTAGGTGACACTGCCTTGCTGCCACAAACTGATGAACAAGCATCAGGCAATCTAATCTGTATCTTTTCTTGTTTATTTATTTATTTGCTTTTGTTTACTGGGTAAGTCACACTAGACATCCATATGCCTATTTTCAGGTGCAACCCGGGAGAGTTACAGACTTGAATTTTACAGGTACAGTGAGTAATATAGCTTATACATACAGTGAAGTGACTAATACAGTGTCTACATACAATGGGGCGACTAGTATGGTTTTTACATACTGTGAAGTATCAGTATACATAGAGGAATGACAGTCAGTAGTAAAAAAAAACAACATATGAGCCCAGGGGGAGGTTACGGGTGGCCCGGGGGAATCATAAGCAAGGCCATACATAGACAAGTGAATTGAGTCAGATTTAACATGCAATGGGAGTGAGGGCAAATAGGTCACCAGAAAGAAAGTGCAGTAGTCCCAGAGGAGCGCTGAGGCCCGCCGTGCCTATTGTTCATGGTGCTTGGAAACAACTTGGACAAGAACTTCAGAATTGCTTTCCCACTTTTGATGTATGGGCTTACAGTGAGGACTGTTTTGACTACTGAGCCTTTAAGGAATGCATTGAAGGTGACAGGAAATAATGTTTATGCTGGTAAATGCCCTCCTGTTGTCTTGTCCATTTCCCAGAGAGGGTGGTGCAAGCAGGATTGAGGAGATAGTTTGAGCAAGTAGAGGTTAGGGGCAGGTATGGATTGTGGTGAACAGAGCCATGAGGTACTATTTGAGAAAAAGTTATGAGATGGACTTGCAGATGGCAGAATGGGCTTTAGGGAGAGGGTACATGCACAGAGAAGACTGATTGGACAGCTTAGGTTTTGCAGCAAGAAATGCTAAAGGTGCCTGTGTCCAAGGAGTGGTGTGAATAAGAAGAGGGATAGAAGGTGAAAGTAGGTCAGTGAGGTGTGTCTAGGGGCTAAGGGTGAGGCTAGCCAGAATTTTTTGAATGGAAAGCAGTACAGTGAAAGAGACACCAAGACTCAAGAAAAGGAATTGAGAGGCTCTCTTAGATGGAGCAGTAGTGAGTGAGTGGAAGGAAGTCGGTTCAAAGCCAGAGAAGGGACAGAGAGATGGATCCAGCCTGGACTGGGTGGACTTGGGGTTGCACTATGGACCATCTGTGTAGTCAAATGTCTATAAAATCAGATTCAGAAGACTCTCATGATGAACGGGGAGGGTGGGCAGGATTGGTTCTTTCATAAGGTGCCAAGATTTTTAAGTTGTTTATGCATGGCATCAGCGTGGGTCCATGAGAACCCATTACATCAGTGAAACCATAGATGCTATTTATCTGAATAACCTGGAATGATTTGCCTGATATCATAGAATATGCAGGTAGTATGAAAAGAGTGAGCAGTAGCTGCTAAGGAGAGAGGAAGTGAAGGTACTTACAAAGACAATAAAAAAATCGATTGCCAACACAAAACAGTCAAAATATCAGAAAATAGGACAGATTTTAAAATAATAAGTGTACACTTATAAAGTATAAAAACTGCTTCCTTTCAACTTTAGATAAGTGCCAAAACAGCTTCTGCAGAATTTATCAGTGAAAGTCTGAAAGAGAAGGGATCTTTTAAGAGCCAGCTCTCAATATTGTAGGCAGTATAGCGTAGTGGTTAAGGGTGCTAAGCTGCAAACCTGGAGACCTGGGTTTGCATTCCATCTGCCCCACCTCCGCATACTCTGTGACCCTGAGCAAGTCACTTAACTTCCTTGTGTTCCCAGGTTGCACCTGGAAACAAGCTCTGGCTTAGTGTGCCTTTCCTGGTTAAACAATTTTCCCTTTCCTTTCCTACATTCTGGTGCCAAGGTTTAAGTTAAGATTTCCCTGTGTCTGCATTTCTTAGAGGGTCCAAGCTGCAAGCCAAAAACTAGACAGTGTAAATATTTACAAAAGCTCAATCCCCATGACTGTGAAAATATTCAATTATTGAATCTGGTGTAGTTTTTTGCATTGTCTGCTCTGTTCTCTGAAGGGAGAACTGTTGTTTTGCCACTCCAAATGAATATTAATTGTAATAGATTGAGACATGAATTAGCTGCAGATTAGCTGTCTACCCACACAAGGCATGTTTTGCTGTAGTTTGGAGCTGTTGGTGGGATTACACAGGAAGTAAGGAATGCAATTCAGGAAACTGCAGGGTGGACTCGGGGTGAAAGGTCATCGGGCCCCCATTAGTTAGAGGAAGGATCTGTCAGTCATTCTGTCATACCTCCTCTCCCTTCAGCTGTGACAGCTCTGTGGGTATTAATTGCCTGTCAGGACCATGCTGTGGATGCAAATGAGAGTTCCACTATGCCTTTTTGAAATTACTGCACAGCTGAAGCTCCCTTCCCCTCCTTTGCAATTTGTGGCACTTGACATTACTTTTTGGAGTTGCCTGATCACCTTTGACCCTGCTCATACATATTTTAGTGTGCCTATGTGGTCCTCCGGTTATTCACAAACATACTTTGGATTTTAAAGCAGCAGTGCAAGATAAAAAAAAAATCTGTGCTTTTGTAATAGTTTATTCCCTGTACTCTGGTGAATATTTACCTGGTAATCTTTCCCTCCAGCATCGTACTATCACCCCGTAATTTGCTCGGTTTTCCTTTGTTTTTGTTTACATTTTTGTCACCTGCCATGTTGAAAGCAGCATTACTAGCTAGGCAGCTGCCATATTTACTGTAGCGCTACAAAACTGGAAACTGATCAGTTCCTGATTATCTAGTACTGCTGCTTTAAGCTGTGTTTAAAGTGACCTTATGCTCTCAGAAGTTGTTGAAGTAATCCTTGTTTTAGCTGTAGGTATTGGCTGCACACGAATAGTTGATATCATGAAGATATCTCTGAAACCAGCCAATCAGTTAGACAAACTATGCTGTGAAGATACTCATCCATATATCTCAGCTGCCACAAATGTTGCATGGAGCTATGAATTTTGCATTCAGAGTTACCCTTGGTCCACAAAGGTTTTATTTATGTTCCTCATAATGTTAGAGCTCTTTCCATATACACAAACCTGACACACCCATCGACAACCCTATGTACCCAAAATGCACCTGCACCCATCACAACCCTTTCTAGGGACACGCTGGAGGTGGTGGATAAACTCAAGTACCTGGGTATCTGGTTGGACAGCAAACTGACATTTGGCGCGCATATTGACATTTGGTGCCCATGTTGATTGTCTCACAAACAAACTAAAATCAAGATTTGGGTTTTTCTATAGCAACAAATGCCTGTTCCCAGCTGACAATAGATGTAAACTCATTCAAGCCACCTTCCTCCCATTGTTTGATTACAGGGACATTATTCATAATTGCAGCACAGTGACTAACTTACCCAAACTTGATGTACTTTTCCATCATGCCCTGTGCTTCATAGTAAATACCCCTTACAGGACACAACATTGTTACCTCTATCAGGCAGAAGGTTGGACATCTGTCACCATAAGACAGAAGCTCCATATTGGCACCTGGACCCTGAAAATTTTAAGGAACAAGTTACCTTCATATATTTGTTACATTATTCACAGGTCTCACAGCAATTAGTCGCTAAGGAAATCTATATTTATTCTACTGGATGTGCCCAGAGTGTGCATTTCCCTTGGCAGAGGGGCCATTAGCTTTATATCCCAACTGTCTGAAACAAAAGTCAAATGGTACTCAGACTCCTTGAACTTATCTCTTTAAACTTCTTCAAATCTCTGACCAAAAAAACCTTTAAGGATACTTGTCACTGCCACAAAGGTTAGCATTCTCTCCTCCACATATAGGATAGTGTATAGGAGTCCATACACAACCATGCTATTCTAATACTGAATGGTTTCCATGATGATGAGGACCTCAAGAGCAAAGCTTGAGAGGTCCCTGTTGTCATGGAAACCACACAGTATTAGAAAATCTGGTTGTGTATTGGGACTCCCATACACGTTTCTATATAGTGTATGGCTTCCCAAAACACGTCCCTTACTTTTTCTTGCTGCTGTAGTCGCTGGGGGCCTGCACTCCTCGTCTGTTTGCCGGCCAGTCCACTCACACGCGAGACTCTTCAACTGCCCCCTGTCCTATGAGCGGCGCTATTGGGGGCAGTTGCATTGTGATGTAGCTACTAAAGCAGAACAAAAAGTTATTCTGCTGCACTACTGCAGCAGAACCATTTTTTTGAGTGAATGGATTTCCATACACAACAACATTCGGCCATACACTATATATTAATTAAGCACTTAAGCTCTTAATTTTCACTTATCTATGCACCCTCATTTCCTCTTTTATCCTCCCTTAATCCCATACTCCTCTTCTCCCAATTAACTCCTCCCTACCCCCTCCTCTCCTCTAACTTCCTATCTTGGTTTAATGGATGTTTGGCATTGTTATGTTCTAAATGTTTGTCCTTTGTTAGGTTCTCCCATTTATTGTGGTGTACATTGTTTGAGCTTCAACTTTGCTGGATAGTTGTTGTATGTCTAGGTATTAGTATTGCTTGCTGTAACATTGTCTATCAGAACCTCCTTGTGAATGAGCTTGCTCAATGGTGTTTTCCTGCAATAAACATGAACTTGAACAAACTATTAAATCATTGAACTAGTGTGTCCTCATATGGAATACTGTGCCTAGTTTTGGGCTTCTGGGGTCAGAGGTGATATAAGATCTTTGGAGATGGTGCAAAGGAGAGCAACACAGAGGATAGCTGGGGTCCAGAGTCAGGAGTATGAACAGAGGTAGTTAACACTAGGCCTTTATGCTTTGGCGTATCGCAGACTGCGAGGTGATCTATGTCTGATATATAGGGCACTAAATGACCCCACACTCTGGGAACAACTAAATCTTGTATTGAGGGATCAACCTTATAATACTAGAGCTCGTCCGCTACAGATTAAATCAGATAGGTACAATACACTTAGGAGGAAGCATTGGTTAACTGTGAGAGTAGTAAAGATTTGGAATATGCTTCCAATTGAAATAATAGTCAGTAGAACGATGGGATCTTTTAAGATGCAAATTGATCAATAATAATATTTCTGGATATACATAAGGCAATGGCGAGTATATGGACTATGGTCTTCAAAAACGCTGCAAACCTATGAAACCTAAGACTGAACTAGCTTTACAGAAACATTGGTAGCAGAGGGCATCATTTTGCCAAAACCATAGGGGTTTTTAAGACAGTTGATGATAAGTACCGATTATTTGTCGTGGACTCCCATCATTACATAGTGTACTTAAATCCAGCTTACTTTTTCTATTCAACATTAAAACTCAGCCCACTTCAGATACCCCATTGTAGTCTGTTTGCTTTTATTACTGTGAGAGAGGCCAACAATGCATATGTTCAGAAGTTGCCACCACCTGCTATGAAGCAGTGAGGCTGCACGTCACAGGTTCACAACCACTACCCTTAAGGCCCACCTCAAGACCCACCTGTTTAATCTGGCCTTCCTGAACCCTGTATATTAAATCTTAGTTTGGGATAGCCCACGCCAGTATTGTTTTTAGTTAACTGTATTGTCTGCTTTTACTGCTGATAATTTTATTGTTTTATTGACGGTTGTAATGTTTGTGTATGGCAGCCAGAGCCTCTGGGATTGGGCTCCTGGAAAAATAGAATTTGCCTTGCCTTGCATTCAAGATGATACTCAGAATTAAAATTCTGGTGTCTTTTTAAATAACATTTGCTTCTGTAAAAATTATTCCCATTCCATTCTTTTTTGCTTGCTGCCTTAGACCACATTTGTTCCCCCTGACTCTCACATTCTGGCCCTTGGCACTCCACACACACACACACACACACACTTACTTAAACACTGTCCTCAACTTCCTGCCAACCACTGGATGACAGATGAGACCAACCCCGCCCACTGAACCCCCCCCTTCCCCGAGATATCACTGAGGAATCTGTCTCCTGTGCTCTCCAGACTCCTAGTGCACTGCTGCAGGACTGGAAGGGCTGGGGTCTGCTCGTCCCTGGCCTTGGCAGCTCCTGGCCATGACTCTCCTTGTCCAACTCTGGGGAATGAGGGCTTGGCTCGGCCTGCTCTGGTCTCCTAACCACAGCTCCTTCTCTGACTCTGGGGGCTGAGGAGCTCAGCTGCTCTCGCTCACACTTAGGCTTTTGTTTTTTTGTTTCTCAGTGAAAGTTTATTTTGAATTACTCGCAAATATGGTGCAACAAATAAGTGGAATAATCTGGTATCAAATCACACAAATTCTTAGCAAAAGCAAATGTTGTACTTGTGAGCCAAACTATAGTAGACATGACACAGCCTTACTTGAATGGTTGACTGCGTTCAGTAGAAATTGTTAAAAGAAGCATTCCAGGTCAGGAGTCTGATAGCCATAAAATATGATTTACTGTTTTTCCTCTCAGCAATGCTTTCTTTTTCATAAACTATTTTGTTAATGATGGTGTCCTGGCTGTACTGCTTTTAATGCCATTAAGAATGGATTGCCAGTGACCAAGACCTCTCTATCCATACTGACTGCAGAGCAAGTTTTAGACACATTATTTAATTATAAATAATACTCTGCATAGAAATAGTAAATTAACAAAACTAAATTCTATGGCTAAATGAGAATAAGTGTCTGCCTGTCCTTGGCCTGGGTTCAGATACACTTTGAACACATACTGCAACCTAGGTGGTATATTTTGTTTGTTTTTTTTAGTGGGAGCTACATAAGTTTATTGACTCCTTACTGTCCTACTGACCTGCTCCTCTTGAGCGCTTGCAGCTCCTGAGTTCTCCTGGCCACAGCTCCTTCTTAGTTCACCATCCTTCTCCGACTACCAGCTTTATGGGCAGTACTGTCTGCTTGACCTCGGCCACTTCTGGTCAGGGTGGCTTCTGATTCACAGCTCTGTCCTTCTCATTCACTACTTTCACCTCTGGCACCATGCTGACTGCAATCTGCTGTGACCTGACTGATGAGACCCAGCCTTTGTATGAACAGTGATCCAGACGCAAGCAAGTTAGCAACAGTCCCAGACCAACCATCAATAGCATCTTACTTGCACCAAAACCAGTGGGGGCACACATGCACGCAGACAAGGAGCTAAAGAGGTAGCCAGAGGGCAGTATGGTGCAGGGAAGGGGGTTTATGTCACCATAAAACACGTGATGTTAGTAGCTAAGGAGAGGCCAACTCTCTGAGACGCAAGTCAGAAGTCCTCATTCAGAGTCTCTAGGCAGGCAGCACATAAAACAAACTGTTGCAGCCAACCAGGCAGCCACAGTAGAATAACTAGACAGCAACAGTGCAGGGGTCACAAGCAAAGCATAGGGGTCAGAAAAAAATTACAGTGGTTGCAAATGTGACCCACTCATGACCCCTAAATGATTCTCTTGATTCCTAACATTAAACACATGGGGCCAGCTATTTTTGGAGATGTTATTCTTTGATGAAGGAAATGCTACACATTTTGGCCATTTGCTCTGAATTGTGAAGGTCAGTGCTATGTATCTTAATGCTGAGAGATTGAGAGGTATGCTTCCATAACTATCAGCCCACTTCGGTGCACGCAAAAAATTACCAAACAATTGAAGTTGACAGCCAATCAAGTTCTAGTAAAAACACACCCGTTATTTTGTTAAAATGTTTGCTGTTTGTATATTATGCTGCAGGTGGAATTTATTTTTTGCATCACATATTAAAAACATGAAATCATAGCAATGTAATTTCTCTGTATCATACAATAGCCTGTGGTGCACCTTAGTTTTTCTCCTGGTGCAGCAATTTTGTTTATGAGATACGTGTCACCTGCTGTCTTGCTTGTTTCCAGGAACTTCAGAGTTAGTAATTCAGTCTGTGTATCAGCAATAACTTTTCTAACAGACTGCCTCAACCCAAGTTATTTCAAGGATATAAGCGGATGTGCTGACCTGATGAATAATGGTGCAGAGGGCCTGATTATCATTGAAAGGAATTACAATATGCCAGGTTTCACCATACTGAGGCAGATATAAGAGAGATTTAACACGTAGGATGACGGAAGGGTGGAAAACACTTAGGAATTGTGAGATGGCAGATAATCAAGGAGCAAATAATCTGGGGTGCACTGTATAGAACCCGTGTCTTTCCCACTTGGAATTTTAAAGCAGGTGTGCATGTTGTTGGGAACACTGGTCACACTTTAAATGTCAGTTTCAATGTAACTGCAGGGTATGTAATAATTAATTTCATGCAATAGGGGTCATTATACTGTAGTTACATGTTTGTTGCAAGCAATTACATTATAATTGCAATGCGGTTACAGTGTAGTTACACTGTACCAGCAGTGTAGTAAACTGACACTTACAGTGTTACTGGAACATTTGTGAACCTATACCTTTTTTTATTCTATTTTAGATTCCCCTTTTGCTACTCTTTTGTAAGATGCCCCTTCCATATTTTTAATCTTCTTTAGCATTTTGTTATGCTAAAATGCTTCACCGCTTGTAAGTTATAGGTCTTATCTCCTCACATGTGGGAATAACTAAGCATTAGAACATGGGTAATAGAAATTATGGCCTGTGATTGGCTGACAGCATTCTCTACCAATATGTTTATCAGAGACAAGTTAAGTATGCTCTAAACATCAAATCCATTTTCTTGCCCTCTATGGGAAAAAAGCATGTTGTTGAAGCTTACTGTATATAGGTTTGGTGAAAAAATATCATGAACCTATGAAAAGAGAAACAATGAAAGCAGAGTACCGCCTTACAGAAAAACAACAGAAAGCATTAACAGGATTGGCAAGGGATGTGGAAATAGTTATTAACCTGGCCAATAAGGTGGTTGTATTGTTATAGAAACTGTGGAACAGTACAGACCCCTTCCCCTTCCTCCGTTCCCTCCTTTGTTTCACTTCCACCCCTTTTCCTTCCATTTCCTTTCCTTTTTCCCCCTTCCTCTCCTACTTGTCCTCTGCTCCCCTTCTCTCTTTCTGTTCTTCCCCCACTCTTTACCATTCTCTTGTTTTCCCTTTCTTTTTTCTTCCTGTAACTTTATGCTTGCCCTAGTTTTGCTGCCTGCGTTTCCTTCTGTCTAGCTCCTTAACTTTGCTGTTTTAGTGTTTTGGAGTGGTGAAAGCTTTATTTATTCAGCCCTTTACAGCTGCTGTTCACGGGATTAAATTAAGTGTACAGTAGAATAACACACTGAAATGTTTGAAACTGAGATGAAGGAGCTGAAGAGATGTAAATATGTAATTTGTATTTGCTTATTTCTATATTTATTCTGTACTTTGGGAATTGTATTTATATACTTTGTTTTTATGTTGATACTTGGTGAGTCACTTTATTATGATGTCATAGCACTGTACACTTTAAATTTGGGTCCTCCCTCAAACGACTGTACCCCCTCTTGAAGGCGTAACTGCCAAGGTGCTAAGGGGCACTCATATGTGTGGTTTGTTTGGCAAAATTAAACTTAACACTTTTGCACAGCAACTTATTTACCTGACCATTGTTTCTCTGTGAGTGCTGTAATCCTGGACTCTGAACAGTGCAGACAGCTGTGCCTTCACTTGCTAAATGTGAGAGAAAACCATCGCCTGTTGGACAGTGATCCTACTGAAGAGATAAACGGAACATATTGGGTGCTCAGGGAGCTAGCAGCAGAAAGAACAGTTACATACTTACCATAACAGTAGATCTTCCACACCTTTGAAAGTTATAGCCTCCAGGCACTAGGACCACATGGAAACTTTTGCAAGCAGTCAGCCAGGGACCACCCATGATGACATCAGACATCAGAGCATACATAAACATGGACGGCTCCTCCTCTTCCCAGTTCCTCAGAGTGAGGCAGTATAGCACAGTGGGTTAAGGCTCTAAGCTGCAGATCTGGAGACCTGGGTTTGAATCCCACAGCCACCTAGGTGTATACTATGTGATCCTGCGCAAGTCACTTAAGTTCCTTGTGCTCCCAGGTCACATCTGGAAACACGCTTTGGCTTAGTGTGCTGCTCCTGGTTAAACAATGTTCCCTTCCGTTCCCTATCATAGTGGGTGTGTAGGAGAAAAGCATTGACAACAAGGAGTAAGTGTTGCTAAATGCTTCTAAACTAATACAAAATAAAAATAAAGCACAATATAACAAAAAGCATTATGAATTCTGTACAGTGGTAACATTTCATATGCAAAAGAGAGCCAAACAATCCATTTTCTCTACATTTCCAACCTGTAGCCCCACCCACCTACTGTGAGCGACAGCACTCTCTGGATAAATACAGGAGCACAAAGGGGCACTGGTCCCTAGGAGGAGATCTGTACTGAACACTCAGGTGAGTTACCATACAGCAAACAGCCACAATTATCCTAGCAGGGATTCATTTAGCAGTATGCAGTCCCAGAAAAAAAGGAAAAGTCAGCAATTGTATATATTATGGCTTTTAGAGCTTCTACAGAAATGTTGAAGAATACAGGGCTTTGGTTGCTATGGTTGTTATCTCAAGAATGGAGAAGAAAAGCAAAGAAAACCAACACCACCAAACAGAGCAAGCTGTGTGGTCACAGAGGGGATTTCTCAGGAAAACAGCTTTATATTACATGAGAAACCCTCAGTGACGCTGAGCAAAAGAGAATATTTTTTATCGGCTAGCAACTTACTTTTGGAGCATTTTACTAGCTTTTTGGGGACTTTTATGCAGCTGACTAGCAAATGACAGTGTCTGTTTGAATTGCAGCACACAAAACAGAGCTGACAACCGTAGCTCAGCGCTACAAGAAGCAGTGCTAAAGCACTGAAATATTCATTTTTCTTTTACATTATTTGGGATAACCAGAGTAACAGAAAGGAAGGGCACCTGTCTGGGGATCTCCCTATCTGAACCCGACACTAAGTCTGAGAGAAAGGAACAAGGAAACAGCTCCTTCTCTCATTGGCAAAATAAGATTTAAATAGTGCACTTCATTTCTTTATTTTAGACGCCCCCAGAATCGGGGAGGCAAATCAGCTAAGATTTCTATTTTTAGATTTCCTAACAGCTTACACACAGGTACTGGCATGTAGATCAAGGGGAAAATGCCAGGGTGAACCGTTTTTAGCCACAGAAGCTGCACTTTTCATTTCAGCAGCTACACAGCGCTGCAATCCTGTGCACATTTGTGCAAGAACGCAAAATAGCACTATTACATTTCAGAAATGGCTAAACAGAGTGGTTCTGTTTCTAGTGCTCTACAGACAGTATTTTATCTGCTTTTTCTCTATTATTTTACATTACTGGTCTGACAGCCAGTTAAGTAGGCAACCCAGGCAATGGTATGCAGTGCTTTCCTGGAGCGGGGCAGAAAGGGAAAAAGAAAAGAAGAGAGATTCATAGGTGGCCAGCATACAGGGCAGGTAGAGAATAGGATAGCAAAGGGTGCTGTTGCATAACAGACTTGCAAGAAGCTATAAAAGATGATAGTACAGAGACTGTCCCCTCAAACCCCAGCGGGGGCACAGCGCTACCACATTCCCCACCAAAGATCATGCTCAGAAGACCTCCGTCTAAGGAAGCATGAGGGATCCCAGCATTCCTCACATCAGGCAAGACAGAGGGCTGGAAAATGTAGCAACTGAGACAGCAGCACAAGAATCCTTTGTTGCAGACCCAAAAAAGAGGAAAGAAGGGTGGGATGGCATGGCCTGTTGAAAGAGATTCTGTTGAAGTTCTACTATTACGGTAAATATATAACTGTTCTATCTTCTGTGAGGATATCTCTTTCATCCGGCCACACCTTTGGAATGAGTACCAAGCAGTACCAAAAGTTAACAGTCTGGGTGGCTGGAGCCTATAGCCTTATTATAGCAGGCTTTGTAGCATACCTAGGTCAAACCCAGCATGTCAATGAGAGACAATGCCCAGACTGTAGTGTTTAGTGAAGGTGTGGACAGTACTCCAGGTAGCAGCTACACAGATCTCTGCAGCAGAAATGTTCTGGAAGAAAGCAGCAAAGGTGGCCATGCCTCTAGTGGAATGACCACGGACCACACAAGGAAGTTCCTTACCATACTTCCTGTAACAAAATGTAACACAATTTGCTAACCATTTGGGCAAGCACTATTTAGAAACTGGGGTGCCCTTTTCCCTAGGGACAAATGAAACAAAAAAGCTGCGAGGACTTTCTGAAGTCCTTGGTACAGTGTATACAGTACCTGAGTATTCTATATACATCTAGAGTATGGTGCAATACTTCCCTTGGGTTGACATGCTCAGGATAGTAAACTGGCAGGTGGATGGCTTGATTTAAAATAAACTCAGATACCACCTTTAGGAGAAATTTAGGACACAAAGCAAAGACACCCTCTCTTTGTGCAAAATCAAATAAGGTGGTTCACTCATTAAAGCCTGCAGCTCTGAAATCCTTCGAGCAGAAGTGATGGCAACTAAAAATAATGCTTTCCAGGAAAGAAAGTGTAAGCCACAAGTCCTGGCTGGCTCAAAAGGAGACAAAGTCAACTCCTCCAGCAAAAAAAATTCAAGTCTCAAGCCAGGAATAAATTGTGAATAGGAGACTTTATGTGTAAAATGCCTCTCAAGAATGTACAGCCTGTCTCCACCTGAGCAACCGTACGACCCTCCACAGGCACATGGAAAGCTGATATGCAGCCAGGTGCACTTTGATTGAGAAATACTGCAGGCCTGAATCCGATAATGTCAGCAGATACTCTAGAACCTGATTAACTGGACAAATGAATAGATCCAAGTGGTGACAAGTGGCCCATAAAGCAAACCACTTCCACTTCCTGGAGTAAGTATGTCTGGTGGATGGTTTTCTAGCAGCTACCAGAACATCCATTGCTTTCTGTTAAACTCCAAAGCAAGCTATGACTATGTCTTCAGGAGCCATGCATGCAGTTGTAAAGGCTTCAGGTCTAGATGCATCAGGGTTCCCCATTCCTGTAACAGTAGACCCTTGCATGGGGGTGGTGGTTTTGGGGGTTACACTACCAGCTGTTGCAGCAGGGGATACCATATCTGCTGAGGCCAGAGGAGAGCAATGAGTATTAGAATTGCCCCCTCCCCATTTTCAACTTGAGTAACACTCTCTGAATTAGCAGGAATGGAGGAAAGGCATACAGAAACCTCCATTTCCATGAGAGGGATGTGTCTTGCCAGAAAACTCCAGGCTCTGGAGTGAGCAAGCAGAAATATGACAATTTTGCACTGTGTGCGGACACAAAAAGGTCCAACTCTGGGACGACCCCATCTTTCAAATAGGTTGTCAACCACCGAGGTCAACAGTTCCCTCTCATGCATCCTGGACTGTGACCTGCTTAGCTTGTCTGCCAAGATGTTTTGGACATCTGGAACATGTACTGCTGATAGTTAGTCTGTGTTTCAGAGCCCAGTATCAAACTCTCATTGCTTCCCTAAACAGCAGATAGGAATGAGTTCCCCCCCCCCTTGCTTGTTGATGTAGTCCATAACACTAATATTGTCCTTCTGTATTAGCAGGGTACCTGGAGACAAGTAGTTTTGAAAGGCCTGGAGTCCATATAGGACTGTTCTCATTTCCAGAACATTGATATGCAAAGCACTCTCCAGCTTGGTCCATATGCCCTTTGTCTGAAGAGGGCCCAGATGAGCTCCCCATCCTAACCCTGAAGCATCTGTGGTGAGTACTTGAAGAGGGGATCGGAAACAGAACCTCCCTGACTAGGTTGCTGCCTTCCATCCACCACTTGAGCACTTTGTGCAAGGGGGACATGACTAGAACCATATGTTCTAGATCAGCTGTTAGCTGATACTACTGGACTTTTAGGGTCTACTGTGGGATCCGCATGTGCAACCTGGCAAATGGCACTGTAACAATGGCTGCCGCCATAAGTCCCAAAAGGCATAAAAATGCCCTTACTGAGACCTAACAGCTATTGTGCACTAATGGTGCTTGGGCAATCAGACGGTCAGCCCTGTCCAAAGGAAAACAGCCAAGACCTGGGCCATATCCAGTACTGCCCCTGTGTACTGCAGTCACTAGTAGGGTGTCAGTACTGATTTTGGTATGTTGACTGTCACCCCCAGAGCACTGAACAACTGTCTGGTTCAAGCTAAGGTCTGCAGCAGCTGGTCTTTGGATTGGGCTTTTCATAGACAATCATCCAGGAAAGGGAAAACATACAGGGCTTCCTTGCAAAGGGCTGTTTCCACCACTGCTAAGTATTTGATAAAGACTTGTGGTGCTGAAGACAAGCCAAACAGCAACACTCTGAACTGGTAATGCTGCCCCTGAAACAGGAATCTCACGTATTTTCTGTGAGATTTCTGGATCTTGATATGGAGGAACGCATCCTTCATACCCAGAGTGCATCCCTAATCCCCCATTCAGAGTAATGGAAGGAGACCCTGCAGGGTGACCATCATGCACGTCTTTTATTCTATGAAGAAATTCAGGTCTCTTAGGTCCAGAATGGGCCTCAGCTCTTCTGTCCATGGTGGGATGAGGATGTATCTGGAATAAAAACCTGTGTTCCTGTGTTCTAGAGTTTTTTGGGTTTTTTTTAACCAGGAGAGAGACACTAAGCTGAAAGCTTGTTTACTGGTGCAACCTGGGAACACAAGGAAGTTAAGTGACTTGCTCAGGGTCACACAGTATGCAAGTGGTGGCTGTAGGATTCAAATCCAGGTCTCCAGGTTTGCAGATCAGAGCCTTAAACCACTGTGCTATACTGCCTGCCTAAGGTACCGGTTCTATGGCCCATTTTTGGAGCAGAGTCTTTACCTCCTCCAGCAACAGGGACGATTGCCTTGGAGAATATGTTGGCACAACTAGGGGATGATCTGGAGGATTGTCCAGAAGTTCCAGAGCATGCCCCGTCTCTATAATCTCCAGAACCCATGCATCTGTAGTCACTTACCTTCACTGGTCTAACTGGATGGAGTGGTGACTCCCTACAACCACCCCTGGAGGTAAAGGTGGTTGGAGGATGTACAAGGAGTCAGGCTGAGTTGGTGGTTCCACTGGCTCCACCACCTTTGGGTGCTTTTGAATGGGCACCTGGGATAGTGCCAGGCCTCTGCTCCTTTGCCCCTGCTCTGCTGTCTGTAGGCTGGGTGCTGCCCCTTGATACTAGCTGTGTGAAGCTTACCCCTGCTTCTACCCCTGGGCTGGGTATGGTACAAGGAATGTACTGATTTCAAAGTCCTGCCAGAGGATTGAAGATCTTTTAAAACCTTTTCTACCTCATGACTAAACAACTTTTGCCCCCTGAATGGGGCATTAAGAATTGTTTGTTGTAAATTAGTGGCAAAGCCTGTTACTCTAAGCCAAGAATATCTCACTGAGGCTACAGCCCTGGCAGAGGTATCAGAAACATCATAGGCTGTGCGGAACAAATGCTTACCCCCATCAGCACCAGCAGTTAGAGCTGTCATTAACTCCTGTTTTGGAGAGCCCTTAGGCAAGGCCTGTACTACACCCTTAGCCTTCCTCCAGGCTTCTTTCTTCCACCTGAGGCCCTCAGCCATGAAGGGATGGCCTGCCCTCTTGGGTTAAGGGGGAGGACCTCTGTCTGGAATTGGTTAACCTTGAGCCCTGCCACTTTTGTAAAGATGTTAAGGGCTTGTGTATAACAGGGTTTGGTATTCCTCACACCCTACTCTCAGTCTGGTGAGCGCTGGATGTGTGTGCAGAGTTATAGTCAAGGTCTCGATAGCCAGGGCAAAGAGTAGGGAGTAGAGGGGGCATCCCTGCTGAGTACCCTTCTGCAGTGGAAAGTTGGGTGAGTGAAATCCATTGGTGAGTACACTTGCCCTTGGGGAGCTGTAAAGTGTCTTCACCCAAGCTAGGAACCAGAGTCCTATCGCCATCCTTATCATAGTGCCTATAAGTAACCCCATTCCACGGAGTTGGAGACCATTTCAAGGTCAGTTGCCAGGGACACTGCTGGGGTGAAGATGTTCTTGGTGGAATGTATAAAGCTGAGAAGGGTCCTGGTGAGGTCAATACTATGGCACCCTTTCACAAACCCTACCCGGCTGGGTTGTATAAGGCTCTGTAGAAGGGGTTCCTGCCTAGTGGCCAGGATTTTTGCCAGGATCTTGGCAACTACATTAATGAGGAAGATGGGCCTGTAACTGCTAGATGTGTGATCGTTGTTCCCTTTTTAGGAAGGAGCGTAATCACTGCTTCCTGAAGGGTGGGTGTCATAGAAGGACTGATGTCCTCGCACAGTAGCTGATAACAGTTCATAGGGAATTCATCTTGTATTGGACCACTCAGGCAGCTGCATCAACCAGAAGCAGAGGCGTCCTAGATTCCCTACAGGGGGCAGGGCTCAAGCAGCTAGTGCTTGATCCCACCAGAGACAGGGCAATTCTAGACCTGGTATTGACCAATGGGGTCAGAGTCATAGAAGTCCAGGTAGAAGGGCAACTGGGGTCCAGCGATCACCACTTAGTGTGATTTAGCATGGAGACGGGGACTCAATCAAGTCACACAAAAGCAAAGTTTTTAGATTTCAGAAGGGCAGACTTCACTGAAATGGGGAAATGTATCAGAGTAGCCGTGGAGAAGAAGGAGGAGGGGGGGAGGTTGAAGAGCACTGGGAGCAACTAAAGGGAGCCATATTGGAAGTGACGAACCAGTGCACCAGGTTGGTGTCCAAAGGAAACAGAAGGAGGAAGCCACTATGGTTCTCAAAAGAGGTGGCAGACAAAGTTAGGGCTAAAAGAGGAGTTTCATGAAGTATAAATGGACCCAAAGGGAGGAAGACAGGGAGGTGTACCTTGAATGTCTAAGGGAAGTGAGGACAACTGTTAGGAGCACAAAGGCTCGGACAGAGAAGGGATTAGTGCAGACAGTGAAAAAAGAGGACAAGACATTCTATAACTACATCAGCAAAAGTAGAAAAAACAGGGGGAAGAGACTCAAAGGGAAGGAGGGCGAGTGTAAGAATGGAGACCTAGACAAGGCAGAAATACTGAATAAGTACTTGTGTTCAGTATTCACTAAGGAGGGGGAGGGTCGGAGACCACAGCTGGGTAGCAGGTGCAAAGGGTGGGTAGAAGTGGACACCAGTCCATTCACATTGGAGAGAGTCCTGGAAGAACTCACAAAACTGAAGGTGGACAGAGTTATGGGGCCAGATGGCATACACCCAAGGATACTAAGGGAACTGTGAAGGCAGCCCTAGCAGCGCCTCTGGCAGTCATATTCACCGAGTCACTCAGTACAGGAGTGGTTCCAGAGGACTGGAGGAGGGCACATGTAGTCCTTCTGCACAAAAGCTGCAGTAGGGAGGAAGGGGGAACTGCAGGCCTGTCAGTCTCACCTCAGTGGTTGGGAAGAACATGGAGACACTGCTGAAGGAAAATATAGTGACACACCTGGAATTAAACAGTGCACAGGATTCAAGGCAACATGGATTTAAAGCAGGAAGGCCATGTCAAATGAATCTTTTAGATTTTTTTCATTGGGTGACAAAGGAAGTAAATCAGGGAGGGGCAGTGGACATTGCCTACATCGATTTCAGCAAAGCCTTTGGTACACCGTCCTACACAGAAGGCTAATTAACAAGATGGGTAATCTAGGCATGAGACAAAAGGTGATACACTGGGTTAGTAACTGGCTGACAGGACGCAGAGAGTGGTGGTAAAAGGAATCCAATCAGGGGAGAGGGAGGTAACCATCGGGGTACCTAGGGATCAGTCCTGGGACCAGTCCTGTTCAGTGTATTCATTAGTGATATTACAGAAGGGCTGGAAGGAAAGGTCTGCCTGTTTGCAGTTGTCACCAAGATCTGCAACAGGATGGATACTCCAGAAGGGGTGGAGAAAATGAGGGACTTGGGGAAGCTTAAAAAGTGGTCAAAGGTGTGGCAACTGAGGTTCAATGTAAAGAAGTGCAAAATAATGCACCTGGGAAGAGGAACCCTGGGGAGAGCTACAAGATGGGAGGGGAGGTGTTGACAATCACCAGAGAGGAAAGGAACCTAGGGGTTATAATTTCTGATGACCTAAAGGGATCAAAGCAGAGTACAAAGGCTGCAGTGAGGGCCAGTGGCATGATGGCATGCATAGGCAGAGGGATCACTAGCAGAAGATGGGAGGTGGTGAGGCCATTGTATAAAACACTGGTAAGGCCTCATCTAGAGTACTGTATGCAATTCTGGAGGCCACACCTGTGCAATGATGTTGACAGAGGTGAGGCTGTCCCGAGAAGGGCGACTAAGATGGTACAGGGCTTGCACCACAAAACATATGAGGAGAGACTAAAGGACCTCAATATGTACTCACTGGAGGAAAGGAGGGAGTGAGGGGACATGATAGAAATTTTCAAGTACCTCAAGGGCATGAACAAGGTGCAGGGGGGAGGCCTCTTCCAATGTAGAAGGAGTACAAGAATATGGGGGCAAGATATGAAACTGGAGGGGGGGGTAGATTAAGGGGAAATGTGAGAATGTTTTTCTTCTCAGAAATGGTGATGGACACATGGAATGGTCTGCCACAAGAGGTGGTGGGAGGGAGCACAGTGGGGGGTTTTAAATATGCCTGGGACAGGCACAAGGGAACCTTGAGGTGGGAGGGAGTGATGAAAGATCACTGACCAGATAGGGTCAGAGGCCGCATACAAGTGTAGAGCTTATGGGCAGACTGGATGAGCCTAGCAGTCCTTATCTGCTGACAATTTCTATGTTTCTATTTTTCTATCCCCCCCCCCAGTGCTTTACATATATTTATGGCTTGCTGGACTTCCAAAAGTGAAATAGGTGAGTCTAAGGTTTGCATTTAGACTGGAGCCTCTTGTGGGACAGGGAGACTGTTCAGGAATGGTTCAATATCTGTTGGACAGGGTGTATTCAGGAAGGAGTATAGGGCATGGTAGTAGGCTTGCATGAAGTTATTAACTTACTGTGTGTCATTCTGGATGCTATCCAGCTGGTTCTTTAGCCCTGGTATGTGTCTCTCCCCCTGTCTTTTTTTAGTCGATAGGCGAGAAGTTTGCAAGCCTTGTCTCCTCCTTCTCAATATGCGTTTCAAAAGAAACAGAGCAAGCGCCACCTTCCTAGTAAGGGGTTCATAGAGCTTGATTCTAGTGCCAGTGAGCTTAGCCACTAAATCTGTCTCAGGTAGATTTCATAGTTTGTAGGCCCCTTCTAGGGTTCGCAGTTGTTCCAGGACTGCCAACTCTGCTTCCCTAGCCTTGCACCTATTCACTGCAAAGTCAATAATATGACCTCTCACTATGGTTTGACATGCCTCCCAAAGGGTCACTTGAGATACTTCCCCATCGTTACTGACTGCCAAAAACTGCTTGATCTCAGCTGCCATCTCCAGTCTTTAAAAGCAGGGTCTTTAAGAAGAAGAGAGTCTAGCCTCCAAAATTTGGTTTGGGAAGTGGGTGGCCCCCATACCGTTTTCAAAGAGAGCAGGCATGGTCAGAGATAATTATGTGGTAGATTTTATTGTCCACAACAGACTGTTTAAAAGGAGGGAACTAGAGCCATATGTCAGTTTGACTGGGGATAAGATGCATCTCTGAGAAGCAAGTACAGTTCCTAGTGCTTGGGTGTTGGAGTCTCCATAAATCAGTAAGTGCAAGCTCTTTGAGGAGCTCTTCAAATGGCTCTTTTGCTTTGATATGCAGTTTAGTGGCCAAGCACTATGGTCATTGCAAGACTCAAGAGTGACCTTAAAGTCCAGCCCCATCATTGTGGGGTGGCACGTTGACTGAGCTTGTGATTGAGTTTATGGAAGAAACCTGGTTCATCTGTGTTTGGTCCATATACACTGACCAGGATTAGAAGCCCCTCTGGGGTACTTACTTCCACCATAACTCATCTACTATCCTTGTCCTTTGTGGTACAAGAGACTGACCAGTGTAGGTCCTTGTGGGACAAAATAAAGACCCCCCTCTTTTTTGGGGGGCTACATTATGGATCTCACGTTTCACCCACTCTCAGGCTACTTTGGCCTCTTTGACCCACTCAAGAAGGGTTTCTTGCAGGAAAGCAATCTGGGGCCAGAGTTGTTTTAGGTGAGCCAGTACTTTCTTACCTTTCACTGGTGAGTTGAGTTCCTTATGTTCCAGCTAATTGTATTTATGTTAGTCATTGTTGAGAAAGAAGGGTAACCATATGAGCTGACACAGAGGTTGACAGGGTCTCTCCATTAAACAGATTCTCATGTATATTGTTGGCCATACATAACTTTATACAGAAGAAACTGACATGAAATGTGCACTGCCTGGTGCAAACATCAAATGATGCCTATAAATAATAACATGTCAAGCAGTGGTTATAGCAGGAAACTAACATCACTACTTCCAGTAATCCTCCTTCAGAACACTATCCCTCCCACACTACGATGCCTTGGCTTGGCAAACATTGAGCACATATTTCTAGGTTTACGAGCAAGGTACTGGGGCATCAAAGCGTAGGGACTTCCAGGAGAGCATTCTCTCTCCCCGTACATGAGATCCCAAATCACTACTGCAAGTGAAATAGCTCTGAATTGGTTGGACATGCGTGTGTCTGGGTATGAGGTGGCCCCAGCATGTAGTGACGGGGGGATGAGGGTTTACATGCCCAGCCTCCCCATTTCATATCCACTGCTTTGCTGGGACACATTGGGAGTACCTGGGGCATGCAGTGAAATAAAAACACTTATCAAGTAGAGAATGCAAGAAACAAGTGGTATGTTACAGGATGGGGAGTATTACAAGTGGGTGAGAGATTCAATCCACACCCTCGTACCATTAGTCCAGACAGCAGTGCTAATGCCTAAGGAATGTAGATCGATTCGGTTATAGTCCATCCTGATATGGCAAGAACGGCCCTCACAGGTGTATCTTCCTGTCCTCCCTTCCCTTGATAATGCCAGAAAAATCTTACAGAGTCAAGCTAACAAGAGATTTGTGTAGCATCGTAGGAGTGTGTGTGTGGGGGTGGGGTGGGGGGTAAAAACATCAGTCCATAGGAGATATGGTCAGTATTCATAGAATGCACGTCCATCTGCCCGCACTTTGAAGGATCTATTTCCTAAACCTCAATGGATCAGTATTGGTTGATAGAGCAATATTGGGGGGGGGCTGCATAGTCAAGATTACGTGAGTCATCAGAGAAGCAAATGTGAGATCAGAGCACTGAAACTGGGACAGGCTGAGCAAGACAAGAAAAAAAAAGAAGGCTGTCTCATCTTGTATACAATTATGGCATTCTTGGCAGCTCCCCTTCCGCCATGAACTATACTGGAGCTTCAGCGCTGAGGGGTTTGGTCACCGGACCCTGTGTCATGTGATGTAATACACACTAGTAACCCCACCCTTCCTGATGGTGATGGAGCGAGGTAGCCTATGACCCACAGAAAAGAAACATTTGGGTAGTACTAACCAGTGTCACCTAGCAGGAAACAGTGTGTTCTTGTGTTAGGCGATGTGAGTCTGAGAAAGCATATCTACAGGGAACCAGGCCAGTGACTACTTCCATTATGTGGGGAGCCCACCCTTATTAAATGGGACATAATCAGAGTACCTCTGGCAAAATTTAACAAACTGCATTAGAGTCTATAGACATTAAGAAAAGTGAAGCTACACCCACTGCACTAAGTACATCAAAGAATACCAGTTACAGCCCCTTTAAGAAGGGTTGTGTCTTAATTACTTGCTGGTCCTGATAGGCCTGAGCCTAAAGTTGCACAGAGGCACCGTGCAACTGTGCAAAGGTAGCCACCGTTTTGTTCTTGTTGATCGGAGCAGAACGCAGTTCAGGTGTGGGGTGCGTCTCAGGTGTGGGGTACATCTCAGTTGTTGGGTGTGTCTCGGGTGTGGGGGTGCATCTGATCCTCAGCCACTTGCTTCTCTGTGCATGGTGATTCACATAAAGGAGCCCTGTGGCCACCACGACAAGTCTCACTACTTCTGCTTAGGACTTTGGCTTTTTTCTTCACCTGGGGTCATTCCACTTTGAGACTGTCTGGAAGGAGGTGTGGCAGTGTCCTTAGAGTTCTGAGGAGGGGCAAAGTGATTGCTTCTTAGAATGGGGGAGTGATTTTTGGAGCATGTGGGAGATCCCCTGCTCTGGCTTTGACTTCTAGGTCAGGGTGAGTGGTTCTGTCGCCTGTCTTTTGGACGTTTTGGCTTTTAGTTTTTTCTTTTGTGCTTAAGGACAAGTTGCCAGGGATCATCTTCTTCATGTGGGGAGTGCAGTGGAGGACCATATCCCAGAGTGTGGTACAAGCTGAATGTTGGCCCATCAGGGGTCAGAGTGGTGTCCACTGCTTGGGTGGAGAAAAACTTTATTTTGTCCTTCTCCAGTGATGTATATTGAGTCCAGTCCATCTGTGGCCAACATTTAGTGATGTAGGCCTCCACCATTTCTGGTGAATCAAACTGCTGAGTCATTTCATTTTTGGTGAGACACACTGATGCCAGACATCAGAGTCTGTAGGGGATTCCAAGGCCCATCAAGGCCTTGCAAGCTGGGGTATAGGCTTTATGTCTCAGAACATTCTTGTGAAAAGTCAGGAAAGATGCATATAGCATGACCCTTCCATGAAAGTTGGGCCTCTGGCACAGATCTTTATGCTTTCTTTGTCAGTGAAGCGAAGAAAGCATGCCAGGATGAGTCAGGGCCTTTCTCCAGGCTTGGTAGAGCAGGCCAGGGACCTGTGAGCCCATTCTATCTCCCGATTAGTTGGGCATTGGTCTCCAAGCAGCTCCAGAGCACTTTGAAAGGTGATTATATGTTTGTTTTCGCAACCCTCAGGAAAACAGGAAGTTGTTTTCCCTTTGTACAGACAGTTGGTGAGACTCCATCTGGAGTACTGCGTGCAGTTCTGGAGACCCCATCTCCGCAAGGACATAGACAGGATGGAGGAAGTCCAGAGGAGGGCAACTAAAATGGTGCAGGGTCTGCACCAGAAGCCATATGAAGAGAGACTAAAAGAGTGTAATATGTATACCCTTGAGGAAAGGAGGGAGAGGGAAGACAGGATAGAAACTTTCAAGCACCTCAAGGGAATCAACAAAGTCCAAGAGGGTAGCATCTTCCCTACATACCCTGCCACAGGGGGCAATCTGTGGGGAACTGGCTCCAGGTAGGTCTGGGGGAGGTATGCCAAATTGGGGAGGTCGGGATAGACATGGGGTTGCCAGCAGGGTAAAACGCTGGATAAAAAAAGAAGCGCTGTGATTGGCTCAGTCTATGATATTATATATGGTGCATCCTATGTTGCTTGATTGTAATATTTATTAATGTTTTCTTAATTTTCTCCTTTTTCTTTATTTTCTCCTTATTTACCATATACATAATTGTAAGAACAGAAAAACAAGGTGCTGCTTCAGCGTGTGACCTGAAACAAAATTGTAATATTAAATGCACACTGAAGATGGAAAATAGAGTAAGAATTAATGTTTCGACCATAGGTCTTCTTCAGGAATTATGTGACAGAGAAATAAAATGAGGAAAAAAGCAAGCTTTTTTTTTCTCTTTCAGATAATTCCTGAAGAAGACCTATGGTTGAAACATCGATTCTTACTATTTTGTTTTATTCACATATTTGTATTTAAAATACAGTATCAATAAAATATTTATTTCGGAAAAAGTGGGACCTTCTGTGTTTAAGGCATAGTCATTATTATTTTGATTTGTGTTGCTTAACATCATACTGTAGAAGGCTTGGGGTGTTCAGAAAATGCATAATTTGGGAATATCCATGGGAATATGGCTGGTAACAAAGTGATTTTGTCATGTTTAGGTCAGCTTTGAATGACATGTTTAGCCACAGTTTCATTTATATCTTATAGAATTTCTGTATTCTGTTTATTTTATTTTTTATTTCTAGTTTAATTTATATGGAAACAGGGTCACTGTCATCCTTCACAGTGAATCTACTTCTGCTGCTTCATCCTTTGCTGAAATCTCTGTTTATCACATCATGTTCATTTACATGGCACCTATCTGTGATGTCACAAAAAAGGATTGTGAGGACTTCAGTAAAGTATGAAGCAAATGAACATACGAACATATGAAGAAGCCAGTAGAAAAATGACATTTGGTCTGTCAAGTCTGCTCGTATTGCAGGGTCCACAGCTCGAGCTACTGTCCCTGCCTTCCCTCCCCACTCCTTCCATCCTCCCTACCCATGATCCTAACCTTCCCACTATGCCTATCCCATTCTCTCTTAAAGCTGCCCACTGTCTTCAATGAGAACACCTCTTCTAGCAGCGCATTCCAAGTGTCCACCACCCTCTCTGTGAAGAAGTGCTTCCTGACATCCCTCCTAAACCTCCCACCCTTCAGCTTAAGACTGTGCCTCCTCATGTTATGGTTGCCACTCAGCTTAAAGAGACTCTTCATATCCACCTTATTTATCCCTTTCAAGAACTTGAAGATCCCAGTCATGTCCTCTCTCTCTCTCTCTCTCTCTCTCTCTCTCTCTCTCTCTCTTGTCTTTCAGGGAGTACATGTTCAGTGCCCTCAATCTCTCCTCATATGCCTTACCCTGCTAACACACTATCATGTTTGTAGCCCTCCTATGGAACTTCACCAGCAAGTTTATGTCCTTTTTGAGGTGTGAGAACCAGTACAGAACTCCATACTCTTGATGCGGCCTTACCAGTGACCTGTACAAGGGCAGTATAACCTCCTCTCTCCTACTACTGATCCCCCTAGATATGCATCCCAGCATCTTGTCTGCCTTTGCTGCTGCTTTTTTGAGTAACTCTAGGGACCAAGAATACTGTTTCAACACAAAATAACATCATGGGGAAGAAAAAAAGAGAAATATAGCTGAAATGTGTCTCAATATTATGTTTTTCTATGTTTTCTAAAATGTGACAAACTTACTTTAACATGCTCCATAGATATACCGTAAATGGCTTAGTTTTGCCCTTTTGCATGCACGTCTCTTTTTTAGAGAATATTACAGTGGAATTTCCTGGATAGTCTGGGTAGTGCATTGTTTTATGAAGTTATCATATTATGTGTACTGTTAGAACATTACATTCAGTCTGGAAAACTTAATACATACATCATTTAAAAAAAGAAAAATATCAAGTTGGCTGGGTGCCACACAGTTCCAGAGCTGCCAGGAAAGAGTGCTTACAAAAAATAAGGGAGAATTCCAATATATTTCTAACTTCTCCTGAAGTAATGTAAAATGCAAATGAAAGAATGATGTAGAACGCAGCTTTCTGGGCATTGTGCATGCGTGAAAGCGCTCCTGGGTGGGATGCATTAGTTTAAGGAGAATATGATTAATTACAACTCCGTTAACCTCTGAGATGCTTGGCCATCTATTCTCTTATTTTGAAAGGTACTGGGAACCCCTCAGAGAACTGGCTTGCAATCATTCATCTGTCTCATAATGTACTGGCCTGATGCATGTTGTTACTAAGGCAGTGCAAGACCAAATGACTTAATCAACTGGAGGCATCGGTGACTCTACTTTCTCTGATTACTGTCCTGCATATGGATAAAAATGGTATCACAGCATGGCAAAATTGAGGAGGCACTTGCAAGTGTGTGGTCATCATTTAATAATATTAATAACTAACTTCACTACACAACTAGCAAGGATGACAGCTTCAGTCCTTATGGTGTTTCATTCTTCATGACTCTGAGTTTACCCCATGCCCAGAAGAGATGCCTATATCAATTCCTGTAACACCGCACTATCAGTTGTTCTCAGTTCACAGATTCCCTCAATAATCCCTATTATATTTCATGTCCAGTGGCTGTAAGTTCTCCTTATACTGCACATTTCAAGGGACAATGCATCAAGGACTTGATTTATGTTATACTCTGTGAACAGAGATTTGCCATATCAGGGGTGTGTGGCATAAAAAAATTAAGACATGAGGCCAACACTAAGGTCTGGTGGCCACATTTTGAGGCTTTTTGGAGGCCACAATGATTTTAAGTTTCAATCAGTTTCTTGTTCAATTTTCAATTGTCACTCATTACAATTAAAACTACATTTTAAAAACATCAATGCAAAATATGATAAAGAATCAGGTTATAAGTTTACACTCTCATTGAGACAGTATCAATATCATACATTTGGACCAGTTATGGTCAGTCATGTCTAACTAATAACAACCAATTTGCGCAAGTCTTTCTGTATCGTGGGTTCAATAGTTTCCTTAATTTATATCTCAGCATTGTAAAGATTCCTTGTAATTCATACATAAAGGGATTGGTTAGAGTCTGGGCCTGGTTACCTACACCACCTGCAAGTGTAGTGAGCCATTATTCACTTCTTACTGTAAATAACAAAAGGTTGATGGTCAATTGACTAAAAAAAAATGTGTATTCACCCTTCCCTTTATGATGAGACTTTTATATATTAAATAATTCTAATTTTATATATTAAATAATCTTATCAGTATCTCTGAGTTTAATACACCAAAACATAGGCATTTTTTATATAAAAAATTAAAGCTATACATTGAGTGTGAGCTATCTCAAATTATTTGCATCATATATAAAACATTCAGTTAATGAAAGTACATGTTTGAAAAAATGCATCTTGAACTGGCTTTATGTACATTTGTAGTTATAATCTAAAATACATTCAAAGACAAAATATATAATGCTGCTTTATCAATCATTACAGGAGCTGCTGGATTATTTGTGAAAGACATGACTGATAACAAGTAGAGATCTCTAGTTATATCTCCCCACCATGTTCCTCTCTGGGTTCTATTTATTGAGCAGAAAAATATTATATGCTTAATGTCATCAACATCCTCGGGCCCATGTTTGCAAAACGGTGATAATGTTACCGGTCTGTGTTGTTTAAAGTGAAGAAAATGAAAATTTCTAATCCAATTTTCATTAATCTGTTTCTAGCTTTCTTATTTATTATTGTTTTTTTCTCCCTATTGTGTTTCTCCCCCCTGACACAGCGGGCTGCTCCTTCCACCAATGCCCTCCCCAGCTCCATCATCTGGCATCTCGAGGACTTACCTTCAATCCCGGTCTGCCCCCATGGTTTCCCTCCCATCGTGAGGAATGGCAGCTCTCACCTGCCAATGACAAGGATCCAGTTCCCAGAAGAGGGCCCTGTAGCCTGGGTGCAGAGCCTGCGAAGGGTTGGTTTCATCCTGCCCTCTGCCAGTCATTTTTCCTCCTGTTTTCCTCCCACTAGAGGAGTGGATGTGCAGGGCCATCCGGATGTGTCCATGCATGCTCCTGTGCATAGGACATCAATGGCTGCTCCTCCTTTTCCCATGTTGTGGTTTTCCATGGCTGCCTGCACCCCCGGCCACCGCTAGTGGTCAGGGGAATGCTGGGGCCAGTGTCCCCTCTCCCCAGAGAAGGAGAGCTTTCCTCCAGATGCTCAATCCTCCTCTCCCTGGCTGACCCCCTGGTGCCCCAAGATTGCTCCCAACCCCGGGTCACCGGCCTGGTGGCAGGTGAATCTCAGTGCCTCAGACCCCCCGTGCCACTGGGCCACCTTCTTATTTTTTACTGCTGACAAGCAAAGCTCTCTGCCAACTGTAGTTGTGTTATGTTTGTAAAAGATACATCGTTTTTAATCTGAAATTTTGTGTCTATCCAAATCTGAAGCGATCTTTCTATTGTTATGTTTAATTTGCTGTATTAATTCCATCCTTGGGATGCAAAAAACATCAGTCATTGTACTGGGTAATTTTAATTCATATGTTTTTTCTTTTATAAAGCTCAGATAAGGTAAGATGAACCCCTATCCGAGTATTGTATTTGTACCTCAAAGCAAGTTTGGGGTAATCTGTCTTCTGACATTACTTGTACATCTGTGATGAATATCATTATTTCTTCCATGACCATAGTTTTGAAGGAGTACTGGCCTAGTTCTGCTCGTAGAATGTTTGCAGGGATGTATATTGGAAGTCCTGGTAAATAGCTATAGAGTTCATTTAGTGTCACTTCTAATTATTGAATCTTAGTTATAACCCATATTTCTTTCGCATAAAGTCTAGCTGATTTGATTTTGGAATTTACTGCAGTAAATGTCCTTTTCCTTGAGTATCCTCCATATTTTTGTACAGATACTGTTACTCCATTTGAAGATTTGACTGGCTTTGTTTTCAGATAATCAATATGTCTGTTCCTGGTTAAATTACTCAAAAATCTTAGACCAAGGTAATCATACAAACATACGAAAAATGCCAGCAGATACCGGCCCAAAGGTCTATCGAGTCTGCTCGAGTGTGCAGCTATCAGATTTTACTCTGTATCTGCGCCCTCCCTTTCCGGTAGTAACCCTCCCATTGATCCTGTCCCACCACCTCTTAAAACTGCCCACTAACTTCAACGATACAACCTCCTTCAGCAGTGTGTTCCACCCAGCTACCACCTCCTCTGTGAAGTAGTGTCTTCTCATCTCTCTCTCTTGAACCTACCCCCCCCTCCAGTTTCAGACTGCACCCAATAGAGTCCCTCCCTCCTTTTAATTTAAAAATCCAGTCTGTGCTGACCCTGTTTATGCCCTTTATATATATCTGAAGGTTCTAATCATATCCCCTATATCCCTTCTTTCCTCCAGGGAGTACATGTTGAGCTCTCTTAGTGTGTCCTCATGAGGTTTTTCCTCCATTCCTGAGATCATCCTGGTTGCTCTGTGTTGGACACCCTCCAGCAGCTTAACTTCTTTCTTCAAGCAGGGGTGCCAGAACTGCACACAGTACTCCAGGTTCAGTCTGACTAGATTAACTATCTGTAATCTGACAATTAACTTTCTGTAATCTAGACCATTTCATTTACAAACTGTACCTTTCACTGTTTGAATTTCCAAATACAAGCAATTGTGTTTTATTTTGATTTATTGTCAAGAACTTATTGCCATTCAAGAATAAGAATTTATTTAATTGATGCTAAAGCCCTAATAAAGACATGGCTATTTGAAGCTACAAAGCAGTACAGGCGCAGAAGCCCCCCAAAATATGGAGGGGGTACAGTTCCAGTGGGAGGCCAGACTTTCGATCAGTCTTTCCTCAACAGACTGGCTCCTAATTTGGACACGTCAGCACAAAACTACGAACTCTTACTCCTGGAGAGAATTCTCCTGGAAGGTGGTAGCCAGGTACTTCCTCAACCCGCAAGTAACCTCCAAATACTCAAGAGATGGGGACTTCTCATGCTGGAGGCAATGCGGATGTGAGGTGGTGACACACATGCATATCATCTGGTCCTGCTGAGAGCTGGACACATTCTGTACTGAGGTAAATCTTAAAATCAGAGAATTGTTCCCCGACAACAAATCTCTTACCCCAGACCTAGCAATCCTTCTTCACATCCTAGAAACTCGGGAATGAAAAGACAACAAAGTTATTTATTGTCTACTCTACTGGGAGCAGCCAAAAAATGCATCGCTAGAAGATGGCTTCAGCCCGAGGCCCCCACTGTGTTGATGTGGGAGAACACGATTTTCAACATCTACACACTGGAAAACATGACACCCAAGCTTCAGAATAGGACTTCAGAGCTGATGGCCCTATAGACCCCATGGTTCCGGAGTATATTCCAAACTAGAACAGATCTAGTTCCTTGAAGGAGTTGGTAGGCAGGATTTGGGTTAGAAACTGTTATAATTGATGTTGGGCCAGCCAGCCCTCCCTTTAAACAATTCGTTATAAGATGTTTCTGATTTCATTCCCACAGATGAGACTTTCAGAAAATATATTCCTACATAGGATGGTGAATATACTGTGGGAATTTGACCATTCACCCCAGGGTATGGCCCTCCCCTACTGGAAGGTTGGCCTCTGAGAGCCAGTTTCTTTGTAATACTGATCTCCACATTTGATGATACTTGGTTGTTTTTAAATTAGAATGTAATTTTCAATCTTAGACTCTAATTGTATCTTGATAAACCCAACCTCTGTATGATATTTTATTATTTCAAACATTGGAAATCAGCTTGAATGTATGTCATTCCTCATGCTTGAGACAGAATGTAATAATTTTATGTGAGCTGAAAAGAAAAATGAATAAAGAAAACGTTTCAAAAAAGGAAAAGACATGGCTATTAATACCACATCATCCATGTAAACAAGCAAAGGAATAATCTTACTTCGAGTGGGAGCTCTTGCAGCAGGCTATAACAGTCAGGACTATGCTGCAGGCACTAGGACCCTCCAGAAAACTTCTCAGCCAGTAGTACTAAGCAGGGACCACCCCCTGACATCAGCCCCACCCCAACATCATCCCTGGTACAAAAGGGGGTGGACCCAGCTCCACCTCAGTTCTTTTCCCATCACAGCCCGCGCACGTGAGAAGAAGCCTTCTTTCCTCAGCTTGCCAGGAACAGTGAAATTCCTTTTCTAACCATTTTTTGTACCGTTTTTCAACGTTTTATTTTGAGTGTTTCGACAGATGTCTTCACCGTCATCAGTCTCTCAGGAGATTCACCAAAACAAGTGCAACTGCGGATGGCAGATACCCACCAAAGATGGGCACAAGCGCTGCGTCTTCTGCCTCAGGCCAGACCACGATACCGTGGCCTGCTCAGCCTGCCAGGCATTGGCCAGCTGGACCCGGATCCGATGTCTCAAGGCCCTGAAGGCATTTTTGTTAGAGAAGAAGATGGATCTACACACTGCAGAGGGAAAGCGCAAGGAGAAGACCAAGCACCATGGGAAAGACCGCAGTAGGTCCCGACACCGGTCCTGGTCACGGTCCCGTTCTCACTCGTGGCCCTTTCCCAAAAAGGCCCATGTGTCCTCGGGCCCAGGTGAGTGTCCGAAGTCATCTCAGGCCAAGGCCGGCCCATCGGGGGAGAAGCCGGCCAAGCCTAAGATAACCCCGCTAAGGGTCACCACCAAGACCTTGGAGGTGAAAGTTTTGGCCCCACCTCTCAAGGCACCAGCACTGCCTGCTAAAGGCGTGCCTCCAGAGCTGAAGGACTCTCTGGCACCCCCCCAAGACACTCCATCATCAGTCCCTCCTCCGACACCGGTTGTAGGGGCAAAGGGTTCGGGCACAGCCATGGAACAGCTGACATCCCCTTACCCCAAGTCCTCCTCCCCCTGGGCTCCCAAGAGGGTTCTCCTTCATGGGCTAATGAGCGGCCGAGATTTTCTTGAAGGAAAAGGTGCAGGAGTTGTTCTCCTTTTGGTGGGTGCAGGTCCAGAAGCGGGCCCCCCCGACACCGGCCCAGACACTGGAACTGGACCCAGCAGGCAAACCACAGCCTGGAGGTGAGCCTTCCCGAAGGAAGTCCCCTTAGTGGCTGACTACACCTCCATCCAGGGCTCGTGCCCGCTCCTGGTCCAAAGACCACCGCCGACGCTTCAAGGATTCTGGAGACCATCGCCGGTCCAGGTCTCACACTCGCAGCCCTACTCATTCCTCGGGGCATGAGCACTCCCGACGTCGGTCCTCTGACAGACGGTCTACGCTCCGTCGCCGGTCTCAGGACCGGAGCCGGTCTTCGGACCAAACGTCGGTCCCCCAGCTACCGATGACACAGGGAGTCTGGTTACAAGGAGAGGTCAGACTATTCCAGACCTAATAGTTGATCCTCTTCTTCTTCATTGGCATCCTCTTCCTTTTCCTCTCTTGGGATCGGGGAGTCCCTGGGAGAGAAGGACCAGCCTCGCTTGCCTCCAGACGATCCAACCTTTATGGATGTCATGAGGCATATCCAGGCCTTCAATGAGTGGGAAATGGAGGACCTGGATCTGGAATGCCACAGGTTGGTCAAGACCTGAGACAAAAGGAGCCAAAACCATTAGTGGTCCCTCCTTTGATGGACACTTTCCAGGACCTGACCCGGACTACCTGGAAGCATCCGGCCTCCATCCCAGCTGTTCCCAAAAAATCAGACAGGCTGTATAAGACCCCAAGGGCAGAAGCCTTTTTAGCTGAGAACCCTCAGGCAGACTCTTTGGTCATTACGGCTGCACATGACAAGTCCAGGCAGCTGAAGCACCTTAGCTCACAGCTTCCTGATCTGGAGTCTCAGTATTTGGATCAGGTGGGCAAGAAGGTTTACTCTGCCTCCACCTGCTCCATCCGGTCCCTCAGCTTCCTGATGCATATGGTCCAGTACCAGAATGCTCTGTGGGAGAGGGGACAAGAGCTACTGAGAGCCATGCCAGATTCTGAGCAGAGGATGGAACTTCTGGACATACTTAAATCGGGCTCCAACGTAGGTCCTCATGTCCTGAGAGCCTCATACGACACTGCAGATATGGCAGCCCGGGAAGCTGCTTCTGGGGTTTGCCTTCAGCGCCATGCCTGGTTAAGAGTCTTGGGCTTTCACCAGGATCTGCAGTCCGGTATCAAGGATCTGCCATTCCAAGGTACTGTGTTGTTTGGGCAGGAGACAGAAGCTCTGATTTCACATCTCCAAGAGTCGGGCAATTCCATCTGGTCGGTCCGCCAAATGTACCGCGGTGACCAGTGACGGCAACGGAAATGGCCCTTTCACAAGCCCTCAGGTGGTCAAGGTGTACAATCCCATGGTAATCATCAGGGTCAGAGAGGTGGCTTTCGTAGGTGAGCCGGTAACCAGTGTCCTGGAGGTGCTCCTAACCGTGGGCCCAAGTCCTGCCAGGCCTCTCTGCCTACGTCCGGCTCAGCCCAATAGATAAAAAGATAGATAGATAAAAACTTTATTTTTATACAGGAGATTCTTATCATTAGGATTATGCAATCCTGTTCTCAAGATAGTCCTGTGTATGACTCGCTAAGTTACATCTAAACATATAACATATAACAATACTCAAATAAACACAGAATACATACAATACAAAATGAACAATATCCAAAAAAACCACATTAGAACAGAAGTACAAAAGAAAAAAGATACAAAATTACACAATGAGACACCCCAACCAGACAATCATATACAATTACACTCTGTTTTGCAAAGTTTCAAAATTTAATTTTTAAAAATCATATGGTCTTCTAAAGATCTTATTGGAGGGGTAAAATATTCCATACTTGAGCTGCCTGACATTGAATGGAACTATTACCGTATTTATTATAAATTTTTGTAGAACAGACTCTATGTCTATGCACAGATCTTACTAGCTCATACCTTCCTTTACTGACTTTGGGAAAAAGTATTTGTGTAATATAATGTTCGGGGTAGAATATCTTATATTTATGTATCAATATTAACCAATTTTTTTGAGAAATCATTTCTAAAGACTGCCAATTCAATCTTTTAAACATATCACAATGATGGGTTCGATATGAACACTGCAGAACATATCTAGCTATTCTATGTTGCACCTTATCCAGTCTACTCAACTGATATTTACTCGCTGTTCTATAAATAAAATCTCCATACATCAGGGTTGGCATAATCAACTGTTTGGCCACTTTTTTCCTATCCTTAAGTTGTAAACATTTAGTGGTTCATCTTATAGCTCCCAATTTCTTAGTCACACTTATTATATTGTTATTTATGTGGGTGTCAAAAGTCACCAAAGAATCAAAAGTCACCCCCAAATAACAATAACTGTCCACCTGTTCTATAGGTTTATTTGTATGTGTAACAATATGAATCTGTGATTTTAATTTCTTATTTGGAAAATACACCAGTTTTGTTTTTTTAACATTCATCAAGAGCCTTGACCTGGTGAGCCACTCCCCCACCCTGGTAAAGTCTGTTTGAAGTTTTTGTTGAAGATCCAAAACAGAACTTCCAGAGGTGATGATCGCAATATCATCTGCATACAGTCTTACAACTGAATGCCTTACCACCTGTGGAAGGTCATTATTAAACAAGAGGAACAACAATGGCCCTAAAATCGACCCCTGTGGAACTCTTCTACTAACATTTCTAGATGTAGACAATATCTGTGAGACCTCTACCCTCTGAGTACGTCCTGTTAAATAGGATTTTATCCAATTTCTTGGCCCATCAGTTATTCCTATATCTTTTAATTTGTCCAATAGTAGGGAGTGGCTCACCAGGTCAAAGGCCTTGGACAGATCCACAAATATAACAGCTTTTTCCATCCCCAGATTTAAGGAAGTACAAACCAAATTTTTAAACTCCAACAATGCCGTGGTTGTAGAGTGGCCCTTTCTAAACCCTGATTGATGGGGTGTCAACAGTCCATATTTGTCTAAGTGTTCAGAAATCTGCCTGTTAACACATTTTTCCAGACACTTAGACAATATAGAGAGTAGGGCTATAGGCCAATAATTATTCAATTCTGCAGTATTGCCTCCTTTGTGAATTGGAATGATCTTACTTTCTCTCCAAGATATAGGAAAGTATTCAGCCTGTAGACTCCAATTAAAGATATAAGTTACAATTGGAGCTACAAAATCTGCTGCTAACTTGAGAAATCTACCCTCAATTTCATCTGGCCCTGCCGATTTATGAACACTTATAGACCTCAATTCTCTACATACCTCTGATATCTTTAAAGCTTTAAATCTAAATGGTGGTGAACAAGGTAAATTTTCTGATTGCATAGACATAACATCACATGTAAAACCTCCCAACTCATTACATCCTGGTAAATCTATGAAGAAGTTATTCAGGGCCTCAGAAGTACTTTCTGGTTTATCAACCAAATTAGCCCCAATCTGTAAATTTAAATTTAATTGTGCTCCATATTTGCCTGGATTTGTTAAATAATTTATAGTATGCCAAAACTTACGTGGATCTGAATTACAATCCATCTTATTTCTGTAATATTGTGCCCTAGTCTTCTTTATAAAAGATGTTTACATGCATTGCAACTTTAAACAAACCCCCAATCAGAAACTGATTTATATTTTAAAGCCTTTTTCCACAACCTATTTTTTACTCTAATGTTTTTCAAAATCTTTTCATTAATCCATGGTAACCGAGCATGTTTATTGTGAGATTTAACTTCTGGTGCATGATTATCACAAATCGTACAGAAAGTAGTAGAGAAATATTCCACTGCCTGGTCCAATTCTGGTACTAGCTTACATCTTTCCCAATTTTCATTTTCTATATCCTGCAGAAATCTCTGTTCAGAGAAATTCCGCATATCCCTTTTCTTATTATTGTTTGGTCGTTCCACGAAACATGGAGCCTGTTTTGTTACCACAGCCCATATTGGATTATGGTCACTAAGATACGGTGGTAAAATTCCCAAAGCCTCAATATCTATAAGAGAATTTGTAAATATCAGATCCAGTATAGTTCCTCCTGTCCTGGTATTAGTATACCGAATTGGTGTTTTAATGTGCTGTATTAATCCCAGAGCCGAAGCTATCTCCTTTAATTTCCTACCTCTAGGCTTAAACCAATCACAATTCATATCTCCAATTAAGATTATAGACCTATCCCCTATACAACCACAAATCTTATTTAATACTTCCTCAATAAATACCAAACTTGATTTAGGAGGAGAATACACCACTGCAAAAGCTGACTTAAATCTATCCACATATACTACCAAGTATTCAACATTATGCTCACTCCCTTTAAAAGTTCCACATGACCTACCTCATTTTAACATAAACATTACCCCCCACCCCTTTTATCTCTGTCTGATCTAAACAATTGGTAGTTTGGTAAAGTTAATTCGCTGTCCCCAATCTTGTTTGATAACCAAGTCTCACTCAGTCCTAATACAGTTGGATCTTGTTCTACTACCAATAAAGCAAGCTGATCAGTTTTTGGTACCACACTACGAGCATTATCATGCATTACTTTACATACATTGTCTACTGGGCCAGGATTCAATTCTATATCTCCCCTCCCAAAATCATCAACATTATAAAGCAAGCCCCCTTACAATCAGGTACTATCCTTGTTGAATTGATAATAGAAATCTTAATATTGTTAAAATAATCAAATCTCCCCCAATTTCTAGTAAAAACATTCCTTCTGGTAGATTTCAGCTGCCTCTCTGAAACTAATTTTAACCAATGTGCACCTATTTTATTTCTATTCTCTCTAATAATGGAGGCAAACATCAGAAAACAGAATAGCACTGAACTACATAACATTTTAAATACAATCATTTTCAATAACATCAAATAACATTTAAATAAAGCTAGCTTAACCCAAACCCACTTAACCACTTATACTTTTTTATTCCAATAATGCAGGGCGAGACATGCGTGGTAAGTCCAATTTCAAACTAAACCAATGTTTGCAAGCAAGTAGCAACACTCACTTATAATAATGGAACACTTACCATGCATGTCTCAAGCCACACGCAATATTCAAATATTCCCGCTGCTAAATACAAGAAAGCCTTTTAGAAAATATTTCTTCAGAGTGGCGCAGCCACTCACGCTCGCACCACTGCTCGTGCTCGGTGAGCGGAGCGGGCTTTTGAAGTTAGTTAGCCCCGCCTCTTCTGCTCGTTTACTGGCTGCCAGCTCTCCCGAGCCCCCACACACCAGCAATGCTCCAGAGTCCAGCGAATAGCAGTCCTGCTTCCCCTTGATGTTAAATTGGCTGACAGGCAACACACTGCAGCATGGAGCCCCAGCACAGGAACAACAGCTGGGCTAGTTTGTAAATTTCAGCAGTCTCTCCGTTCCGGCGAGCGGCGCGGGCTTTTGAAGTTAGTTAGCCCTGTCTCTTCTGCTCGCTTACTGGCTGCCGGCTCTCCCGAGCCCCCACACACCAGCAATGCTCCAAAGTCCAGCGAATAGCAGTCCTGCTTCCCCTTGATGTTAAATTGGCTGACAGGCAACACACTGCAGCACAGAGCCCCAGCACAGGAACAACAGCTGGGCTAGTTTGTAAATTTCAGCAGTCTCTCCATTCCGGCGAGCGGCGCAGGCTTTTGAAGTTAGTTAGCCCCACCTCTTCTGCTTGCTTACTGGCTGCCAGCTCTCCCGAGCCCCCACACACCAGCAATACTTCGAAGTCCAATGACTCCCTCGCTGCCCCCCCTCCTCCAAAGGAAGACTCTGGGGAGACAGTCGGGAACCACTTCTCCCTTCATCTCGAAGGGTGGAGATCGATAACTGCGGACCAATGGGTCCTGGATATTATCAGGCGAGGGCACACGCTAGAGTTCACGGAGTTCCCTCCAAATACTCCACCAAAGTACTCCCGATATCCTCCTTCTCTCATCCCACTTATAGAAGGAGAAAGTCGGACCCTCTTGCAGAAAAAGGCAATAGAGGTAGTCCCCTTGCATCAGCAGGGAAAGGGGTTTTATTCCCACTTCTTCCTGGTCCCAAAAAAGACGCGGGATCTTCGACCCATTCTGGACCTCAGCTCTCTCAATCTTTTTATAGAGTACAAAAGGTTCAGGATGGTGACCCTTCCAGGTCTGCTTCCCCTGCTGTACCAAGGAGACTGACTCTGCTCCCTAGACATGCAAGATGCATATATGCATATTGGGGTCTTTCCTTCCCACCAGAAGTTTCCAAGGTTCCACTTCCAAGGGGAGTACTACCAATTCTGAGTTCTTCCGTTCGGCCACTCCTCTGCTCCTCGAGTCTTCACGAAGTGCTTGGCAGTGGGGGATGCAGCTCTAAGGTGTCAGGGGCATTACGTCTTCCCTTACCTTGACAATTGGCTACTTACAGCCCTGTCCAGGTCAAGCCTGCTTCTCGCTCTCAGAGACACTTATACTCTGTTCCGAGAGCTGGGGATCACCCTGAACCTTCAGAAATCATCCCCCGAGCCCAGTCAAACACTTGTCTTCATTGGAGCGGTCCTGGATTCTATCCAGGGCATGGCCTTTCTACCCCCGGACAGGGGCAATCACCTGTGGGGGATTGCTGAATGGATCTCAGTAACTCCTCAGGTTCCAGCAAGGAACTTCCTCAGGCTCCTGGGGCACATGGTGGTGGCCATTCCGGTTACTCCTCTGGTGCACCTCCACATGCGGGCCCCACAGTGGATGCTCAGGGTGCAGTGGGACCAGGGCTCCGACTATCTAGATTTTCTAGTCAGGATCACCAAGCCAGTCAGGAGAACTTTGCTTTGATGGATGTACCCCCGGAGTTTGGAGAAAGGGGTCCGGTTTTGTCTGGAGCAACCAGGTCTGACCCTTATGACAGATGCATCAGATCTGGGATGGGGAGTGCACCTGGGTACTCATCAAGCGCAAGGGGTTTGGACACCCAAGGAGCGATCTCTCCATATCAATGTACTGGAGATGCGAGCGGTCCTCTATGCCTTACAGGCATTTCAAGAGGACCTGGTGCTGAGCTCTCTTCTAATTCAAACAGACAATATGGCGGTCATCTTTTACATCAACAAGCAAGGGGGAACTCATTTGTATCCCCTTTGCAGGGAGGCGATGAGAGTCTGGTACTGAGCACTGGAATGACACATTCTGCTGTCAGCGGTACACGTTCCAGGTGTCCTAAAGAATCTGGCCGACAGCTTAAGCAGGACTCAATCCAGAGCTCATGAGTGGGAGCTGTTACAGTCTGTAGCAGATCAGCTCTTCGACAAGTGGGGTTGTTCAGAGCTGGACATTTTTGCGTCACCACACAACACCAAACTGCCAATTTTTTTGCTTGAGAGAGCACGCGCCTGGGTTTTCTGGCCAGACGCGTTATCCCTTTGCTGGGTAGGGAGGTTTTTCTATGCCTTCCCACCCTTCCCTCTCATTCAGACAGTTTTGCTGAAGTGATTCTAGTAGCCCCACAGTGGCCTCAGCAAATTTGGTTCCCATTCCTTCAGCGGTTATCCACGGAACCTCCAACTCCGCTGCCCATATGCTCGCAGTTGCTATCCCAGGAACAGGGATCGCTGGTCCATCCAGACCTTTGTTCCTTACATCTGCATGCTTGACTCCTTCAGACACAGCCCAACAGAGATACAGGGTTTCCCCAGAGGTAGCGGAAGTCCTAGTGTCAGTGAGGAAGCCCTCCACCCGCTCCGCCTATGCTATGAAATGGAAGTGGTTTTATTTATGGGCCTCATCACAGCATTTGGACCCCGTCACCTGTCCAGTGAACTCAGCGTTACAGTACCTCCTCTCCTTGTACCAACATGGCCTGAGTTACTCCTCTATTAAGGTGCAAATGTGGGCTGTCTCCACCTATCATGCTCTGATTGGAGACAAGGCTTTAGCACAGTTGGATGTAGCTTGCACCTTTTTGAGGGGGAATTTTGCATATGAGACCTCCAATTAGGGATCCTATCCCACCCTGCGACCTCCTTTTTGTGTTGGAGAAGCTTACCCTCCCTCCTTTTGAACCAGCAGCGGATTGTGAGCTGCATTTCCTTTCCTGGAAGGTGTGTTTTTTGGTTGCTATTACCTCAGCTCAAAGAGTTTCTGAGCTTCAGGCTCTGACGTGTAAACAGCCGTATTTGGTTTTCCACAGGGAAAGGGTTTTCCTTAGAATAAATCCTAAGTTTCTTCCAAAAGTGGTCTCAGAGTTGACCCTCAACCAGTCAGTTGACCTTCCAGTCTATTTCCCTTCCCCATCTAATAGAGGGGGGAAGCTTTCCTTCACACATTGGATGTCCACAGGACTTTAAGGTATTACCTCAAAAGGACGGCTGTGCACCGTCAGTCGGAGCAACTCTTTGTGGCCTTTGCACCACAATGGTTGGGCAAACCAGTGACCAAGCAGATGATTTTGAAGTGGATCGTCCACTGTGTATCCTTCTGCTATGAAAGAGCACAATAAACCCCTACCGGGTCCTGTCAGGGGTCACTCCACTAGGGGAGTGTCTGCATCTTTTGCCACCCTGAGAAATGTCTCCATAAGTGACATATGTGCGGCCGCTACCTGGAACTCGGTGCATACCTTTGTCAAGCATTACAGCTTGGATATTGTCTCCGGATGCCGTGCCAGTTTTGGTCTGGCTGTTTTGCAGGGACTTTTGTCCTAGGCCTCTGGAGTCAGTATTTTTCACCTCCCGGGGTCGACTACCTCTTTGGCATGAGACTGCTTGGTATTCAGTCCTAACTGTTATAGCCTGCTGCAAGAGCTCCCACTTGAAGTAAGATAGTACAGTTATGTAAGAACTTTTACCGTAACAGTAGATCTTTGAGAGGAGATCTTGCAGCAGGCATTACTTTCCCACCTGCCTTCCCCCTCAAGGTGTGCAGATCTTCATCTATATCTTCATCTAGTGCTTCATCTCCTTCTCTTGTCAGGGCTTGTTCATGGTCCTTGGCGGGGGAACTGAGGTGGAGCTGGGTCCTCCCCCTTTTGTACCTGGGCTGAGTTCGGGGTGGGGCTGATGTCGGGGAGGTCCCTGCTTAGTACTGTTGGCTGAGAAGTTTTCCAGAGGGTCCTAGTGCCTGCGGCATAGTCCTAACTGTTATAGCCTGCTGCAAGAGCTCCTCTCGAAGATCTACTGTTACAGTAAGTTCTTACATAACTGTACTTTGTTGTTATTCATTTTTGGAGAAGGAAATTCCTGACCCATAAAACTGCTTTATTGTTTCATTAAGATACAAGATGAACAGAAGTGAGACCTTTATGCAACACTGGCATGCCTAGATTGGTACTGTAGCTATGAATATTGTTAAGACTCTTTCCACATTAAACTGAACCTTGATTCATGAAGTCCAGTGATGATATCAAGCAATTTTTGTTATCTATTCACATATTGCATAATGAATTCCATAAACCTCTCCTGCTTACACTGTCAAATGCCATGGGAGTTAATGTCATTAGCAGACAATGTTAAATTGTGGCCTGGTTCTGTCTAAAGCCATTTTTAAGTTCTTCCAATTTTCCATTATTTTCTACCTTTATCTGTAGCTTTCCTAACAAAATACACAAAAACAATTTTTGAACGGTGACAACTAAGTTAATAGGTAGTACACTGAAGATTCATTAAATGGACCCTTTTTATTCATTGGATAAATGATATTTCCCACCCATGAAGATGGGAAAACCAAGAACGGAATCATATACTACAAAACTGTTTATTCTCACACAAATTGACGGCTGAGGGCCGGCCGGAGTTCAATGGGCGGAGCAAAAAACCACTCCCCCAACCAGGCCTTAAAAGGCCCTACTCCAGGCCAGTCCTCATTCATTTTCTTCATTGTGGCTGGAGGCACCACTCCTCCTGCCTCTGTTTCTCTGTCCTCTCCCCTTGTTGCTTGCTTTGCAGGACTTCTCTCTGGCCACGAGCTCGCTCCATTTTCCTATTGCTCATCCTATGGCTTGTTTCTCCTGCTGCCACTGGCTCTGCAGGTCCGCTCCACCCGCCATTATAAGTCCCAATTTTCTGCTTTCCTTCTCCCAGGACTTTGCTCCCTCTCCCCCCATCTGTTTCCTGGGCAACTTTGATTGCCATCACCTACTGACTCGTCATTCTGCTGTTCCCTGCTTCCGCATCTCAGCAGCTCCTTCACTCCTTCCCACCATCATTTCCGCACCCTCCTTGTGGCCTCACCTCATACTTTCCTGCTTCCTTGATCCCTCTTCAGCAGTTGCTCCTCTTCCCTCCTGCATAGCCAAGTCCATTGTCCTTCCTGGCAGCTGGCTGGGGTGGGATGTGGTTATGTGCAATGCACTGTGTGGGTGCTTGTCATCCACTGTGCCAGGAGATGTGCTTTGCACCTGTCCGGTGGTGCTTCTGTCCGGTGGTTTTCCTCCATACCTCATTCCTTCGTCCTCCTCGCCTCACCCCTCTTTTGGGCTTCTCTCTCATCCCTGCTTCATTTCTAGCCCAGTGCTCCAGGGTCTACGATTGTCCCCTAGCCCTCAACCTGCCCCACAGCTTCCTACCTCTCCTTGCTACCCATTTCATTCAAACCTGGGCCATTCATTGCAGTGCATTTGCATGCTCTGTATACTCCTCCTAGACTGAAGCCTGTCTGCCTTTGTTGTTCTCATTTGGGCAGCACCCTGAGCTGCACCTTGCTAGTTCGTTTGGAGCACGGTCCCCATTGTTGTATTTTCTTTATGGTTTTGCTCTTCTTTTCCACTTACTGCTGGTCTGGTATCCATTTCTATCACCTCAATGTTTTGTACTTTAACGTACTTCATTTATCTTGCTGTTTCATAGCTATCTGGTGCCTGGTTCATGGCATTCCAGCATCCTTGATGACATCTCTAGTAGATCTATCAGTTTGCATCTCTGCCTATATGTTGTGTTTTCCCAATCGTGCTCTTATCAGCCTGTCCAGGCTGCCTACTCTGCTCGAACCACAGATCCTGCTCTGTCCCTCTTCCCCTCTCCCCATTGGTCATCTTTAGCTCTGGCTTTCGCCACTCCTTGCTCCTGGTTCCACCATGATGTGCTTTCTTATTTTTATCCTTACTGTGCTTCCACATGGTGGGTGTTTGCCCTCCTCCTCCTCCCATTCCCTCCACTCTCCTTTCATCTCCTTCTTTGTCCTCTGCTTTCTTTTGAGGGCTTCTCTATCCCTGTAGAAAAGGCTTCGAGCACACACAACTCATAAGAGAAACACGTAGTATAAAAAGCTTTATTTTACAAAACTCCTAACATGTTTCGGACTGTTCAAAGGTGATAAAGGACTGGGGGAGCAGTCCAAAACATGTTAGGAGTTTTGTAAAATAAAGCTTTTTATACTACGTGTTTCTCTTATGAGTTGTGTGTGCTCGAAGCCTTTTCTACAAGTATTTCATTGTTGGTTTCTGGAGCACTACGTCCCAGTGCGCACTCATTTGGTTTGTAGGCTTCTCTATCCTACAGTCTTGCTATTCCCTCCTGCTACCACTATACCCTACTCATTCACATCACCTAATATTCCCTCCAGGATATTGCCCTGCCTACTCATCTCCTCCTCCGACCCTATTCCCTCATTCTAGTCAAACCTATTCAGATGTCATCCTGGTACTGCCAACCCCACCATTGGCTGCCGGTGTTGCCCAGCTGCTCTTGCTCCTACCTTCATGCAATTCTATCCATTCCTAATCTGGCTCTCAATAGACCTGGTTGGCATGCACTCCTGTGGTTACACATCACGGGTAGCTTCCTCATGACATGAGTCTGGTTCTCCTTTTTCTCCATGACTTCTGACCTGTCCATTTGTCTACTTCTTTTCCGGCTCTGGTGATAATTTCTTTAGGGTATTCCCTTTCTTGTAATCTGATGTGTAGTTCCTCTACCCGTCTTTCATAACTCTCCTTTTCACTGCAGTTTCTTTTTATTCTTATAAACTTTTATTTAGATCTAATCATAAAGAAAGATGGATCAGAAAGGATAGAGACAGACCTGTATAAAAAAGCACTGACAGGAATACACTATTACAGGCCTCAAGCAGCCATCCATACCACACCATTGCAGGCATTGCCATTTTGAAATTGGAAATTTAGTTCATTGAGAATATAATCGTCCCTCATTATATCGAAGCATGGGAGCAAATCTCCCCTTTCTCTTCTAGTTTCCAGTGACATGAATTTTAACTGTTTTAATCACTCATCATAGGGCATATTTTTGATATTATATATCATTTTTGTTGATTGTCTTCAAACTCTTTCTATGTTGGCCACAGCTCCTTTATATATTGGACCCCACACTGGGGCCCCGTAATTCAGCCTAATTTATCCTGCCTAATATATGGTCTATACAGTGGCATAATCACCTCCCTGTTCCGACTCTTAAAGTTTCTCTTTATGTTCTCGTTTAGCTTTTGTGATCTTTTTATTTGCATGTGAGCAGTGTGTTAGTTTATAGTCAATCAGAATTCCCAAATCTCTTTCTTCCTCAGATTTATGGAGTATACTTCCATTTACATAGTAGTCATGCCTGCTATTTAGACATCCTAGGTGAATGGTGCAGCACTTTTCTGTATTAAAAGTCATGCCCATGGATGATGCCCAGTCCCAAATGCTCTCCAGGTCTTCTTGCAGATTCCTTACCTCCTCTGGGTCAGACACCACCCTAGCCAGTTTGGTGTCACCTGCATACTTACTGATCCAACCTCCCCCATCTTTATCAAATTACACATAAAGACCCTAAAGAGCACTGGGCCCAAGACTTGATCCCTGTGGGACCCCACTGGTGACAGCAACCCCATCAGAGTAATATACATTTACACATACCCTCTGAGTCCTCCCATCCAGCCAGTCCCTGATTCAGTGCACCACTCTGTGATTTATCTTGGTATCAATAGGGCAGTGAAGAATCTGTAGGTGGGGAACCTTATTAAACACCTTTGCCAGATCTAAATAAATACAATCCACATCTTGGGGTGGAGTTTTCTATGTATGGCATCTACATCCTGTGAAAAATCAAGGTGCCAGTGAAGCCAGACCCCAAGGTACTTAAATAGGGGTACATCATCAATTGTGACCCCATCTAGGGTGTGGAAAGAGGGAGGAATGGGAGCCTGGAAAGACTCTGCTTTGTACTAAAGGTCATGGAGATCGTTTTTTTTTTTTTGGCATTTAAGGATAGCTGATTTGACCAGAACCATTGCTGGCCAGAATCAGAATCATGCTGGAGTCTGGCTGTTAGCTCAGTGAGGGAAGGACCAGAAGCAAACAGGACCATGCCATCTGTGTACTTGTGGGACACAGAAGAGCAGGCAGAGGGAAGTTATGTTTATAGGAACTGGTTTGTAAATCAGTCTTAAATCATACTGCAGAACTGGTATAATATCTACTCTTAATTCTTCATCAGGATCATAACAGACATTTTAGAAATGCTGTTCCCATTGTCCCACAATACTTTGGGGTTTGAGAACCACTGCCTTATACCCAGCAGCAATGTCACTGATAATACCTATGTATCTCTGTCCATGGTGCTGAATTCGTCCCTTGACAAGCAGAGATGCACATGTTGATCCTGTAATGTCTCAGTATTAAATCACCTCTTCACAAGCAGGGATACCTATGTTAATCCAGTATTGACTCATAGTAGCATGATTATTTAAAGTATGAAGGAACTCTTGGTCTGTCTGGTCTGCCTTATAAGCAAGGATTAATAAGTATGATGTACAACAATGTACTATTGTATAGGGATTCCTCATCCACTCTACTACCCGGGGTATCCAGTCATTCCCATGTGAGCAGAAATTCATCCATGCTTACGTTAAAGGCCTGTACTTTCTCTGTATACAGTGGGGCCTGCCAGGATGACGTGCACTGTCACTCAGATTTGCATATCAAGAGGGGTTAACTACCACTGAAATTGTTGTTGCCTGCAGTAACTGCACAATTCAGCAATATTCTGCATTGCATCCTGGAAGCAGGCTCCACTGTTTTGCTACTTCACTGTCCACAGTTCTGAATTCACCTTTTGACAAGCAGAAATGCCCATTTTTACCCTATAATGTCACACTCCCCTTGGTTCTGAGTTCACCCTAAACCCAGCATCAATATCTCTGGTAATCTCCATGTCTCACTGTTTACAATTCTGCTTCATACCTCAACAAGCAGGGATCTATTTTAGAATGTCTGGCCCAAAAAGGCACACTGAGCACAGCCTTGTTTGCAGGTATGGCCCGTGAGCACAGGGAGGTTAACTGACTTGTTCAAAGTCACACAGTATGCAAGTGGCAGTTATAGAATTCAAACCCAGGTCTGCTGGGTCTGCAGGGACAATCTTGGTGCTGTAACCTCTAGGCAATAGTGCTTCCTATTTATGCCCATGTTGATCAGGTAATGTCTTTCTGTCCAAAGTTCTTAACTCACTCTATACCCAACATATGTGAAATCCCTTAACATCTAACTGCCTGTGGCTCTAGAGTCCCCCTTGATAATCAAGATTTCCATAGAGTATATGCTGCTTACACCAGACATGTCGTTTGGCTGACAGTATTTTTTCCGGTATAAGAGGTGTCCATTATATCAAAATAAGCAATAATATTCACTTGTATTCTCTGGTAGCTGCTGTTAAAAGTGGAACGGGTGATGCGGGTAATGTGGGTAAAGACAAAGATGATGCAGCAACATACAGCATTAAATTAAGTGATTACAACTCTTTTATAAAGATGTGCTGCTATGGATCCAGGGAATAAAAATAGACAGCACTCAGAGCGGTAGTGGGAGTGGAATGCAATCTTTCAGCATTCATTGTTGGGGGACACACATTTCTTTCTCTCTGTGCTGCACAATGATTTCTCTCTCCCTGCCCAGAACCATTCAGAATAACTGTAACAGCTGCGGTAAGCAGATCAAGTTGTAATGCTAATGTACAGCACAATAATTCAGTGACTGAGTGATTATCAGGATTAGTGGGTGCTCCAGTAATTACCGGTCCTTATCACAGCTACCATCATTGCAGAACTGCTGTGTGCTGGGAGCTCTGGTGGCCATTATAAATGGCAGTCCAGGTTCATTATAATAGCTAAAATTAACATGGGCTGCAATAGCAAATGACTTTTGGTTTTGCAGTTTTGTCAATAATAAGTGGCTCTCCACAATAAGCATGGATTCTATAAGTGGTGCATACTGTAATAACATTATAAAGTCTCACTGTCCATTGTTTTGATTCCCCCTTGATAATCACTGATGGCCATGTTAATCCTGTATTATCTCATCCTTGACTCTGAATTCACCTATAGATAATTAAAGCTGTTTATGCTATTCCTGTAACGACTCATTTTGCATGGTTCAGAATTCACCGCTTGATAATCAAGGATGTACATGTTAATCATGTGGTGTTATGCTGTCCTGGTTCTAAATTCACCCCTTAATAATCAGAAATGCCAGCGTCGATCCTGTAATGTCTCTCTGTCCAGGGTCCTGAATTCAGTCCTTAATAATCAGAAATGCCCATGTTGATCCTGTAATGTTTCAGTGTCCATGGTTCTGAATTCATACCTTGAATGATCAAATCTGCCAGTGTTGCTCATGTAATATTTCAGTGTCCATGGTTCTGAAGTCACCCTGTGATAATCAACTTTTCACATGTTCATCCTGTAATATATCAGTGTCCATGGTTCTGAATTCATCCCTTGATAATCAGAGATGCCTATGTTCTGTTATGTCTCACAGTTAATGGCTCTAAATTTTCCTGGATAATCAGAGATGCAGGTGTTGATCCTGTAATGTGTCAGTGTCTATTGTTCTGAATGCCCCTTTATAATGAGAGATTTGATTATTTATTTATTTCAAAAGTTTTACCAGGAAATGCATACTGAGCTGGCATTAGCTCATTTCCAGATACTTTGTGGGGGAAGGGTAAAAGGAATGAACGGTGTAAATACAAAGTAAGATGTTTGGTGCAATAATATGGAAACAAGAATAACAAAATAAGTGATCACAGGCAATGCCAGTGTTGATCCTGTATTGTCTCAATGTCTGTTGTTCTGAATTCACCCTTTGATAATCAGAGATGTTCACGTTAAATATGCAGTGTCTTGCTGTCCGTGGTTCTGATGGTCCTTGTGAATAAGAGATGCCCATGTTGATCTTGTAATGTCTCAGTGGCTGTGATTCTGAATTCCCCTTCACAATCAGAAATGCCCATGTTGATCCTGTAATGTCTCACTGTCCATTGTTGTGAATCCCCCTTTAGAATCACAGATACCCATGTTAATTCTGTAATGCCTCACTTTCCGTGGCTCTGAATTCATACCTTGAGAATCATAGATGCCCATGTTTATCCTGCAGTGCCTCATTGTTCACGGATCTGAATTCATATCTCACTAATCAGAGATGCCCATGTTTATCCTATGATGTCTCACTGTCCATGGTTCTGAATTCTCCTTTTATAGTAAGAGATGCACACACTGATCCTGTAGTGTCTTACTGTCCATGGTTCTGAATGCCCCCTTTATCATGAGAGATTTGTTTATTTATTTCAAATGTTTTACAAGGAAACACAAACTGAACTGGTATCAGTTCATCTCCAGATACTTTGGTGGAAGGGTGAGAGGAAAAAACATTGCAAATACAAAGTGCAATGTTCCATGCAATGATATGGAAATATGTATAACAAAACAAGCGATTACAGGCAATGCTGCTGAGCAGTGATTTTGCAAAACAATATGCTACAGAAAGAAGAGCAACAAGAACAAAAGCAGTGAACAACAATGCAAAAATGTGAGCGGTAGGAGTTCTGAGTGAAAACTTGTGGAGAGGGGGCTGTACCAGTGTCTGTGTATGGTAGAGGGCAGAGGACAGAAGTCCAACCTTGTATTAGAAGCAATTGCAGGAGTGAGTAATCATGGAGAAAAGATTTCAGAGCATGAAGGGAAGGAGCAGAGTGAATGGAAGGGGGGGAGAGAGAGAGAGACCCACAATTTAGGACAGCAGAAAGCAAAGACAGCTTGACCAGCAGTGGCTTTCATTGAATAGAGAGTAAGAGAGTGACAGCAAGGATTGCAAAGGGAATAAGGGGTAGAAGGGGGAAGACAGGAGAGGAGAGAAGCAAGATATGAAGTGAGAGAGCCAAACCAAAATTTGGAGATAAAGGACTCACAATAGGTAAGGCACCTGGCATCAAGAGCGGGGAGGAAGAGGGAGGTATACAAAGAACAGTGGTGAGTGTGTAGGGGTTTGTCAAGGGCAAACTGACAAAAGGAGTGTAAGAGGGGGTCTAGTCTGGCTAAGGTGGACTTGAGAGCAGCACTGTTAATGATGTCACCATAGTCAACAATTATCCTCAAGAGGATCCCTCTGTGGGCAGGAAGTGGGATGCCCTTCTTATTCCTGTAAAGTGCACCAATGTTGGGGTGAAGCTTTTTTGTGGATTGCATCAACATGGACAGAAAAATCAAGGTGATAGTCCAGTCAGACCCCAAGGTGCTTGAAGGAGAGATATCTTCAATCACTGCACCATCAAGGGTATGGAGGAAGGGAAGATGGGTGAGTCTAGCAAGCTTCTACCTGGAGCCAAAAATCAGTAGAGAGATGGGAGAGAACACGGTGTTCCTGTAGTTTAGCCTGAGTGAGTCAGTAGACTGATAGGATGGTAGCTTCCAGGGAAAGAGGGGTTGCCCTTTAGAAAGGGAAATGACTATAGCTAATTTCCAAGACTTAGGGACTGAGGATAAGGAGGAGAGGTTGAGAAGGTAGTTGATAGGGAGGGCAATGGCATCAGCAGAGAGAGAGACACATGAGTTTGGGGTCAAGACCATCAGGACATTACAAGATTCCCACATTGATCCTGCAATGCCTCACTATCCATGGTTCTGAATTCTCTATGTATAATTAAAGATGCCTATTGATCCTGTAATGTCTTGGTGTCCATGGTTTTGAATTCATACCTTGATAATCAGAGATGTCCGTGTTGATCCTTTAATCTTGCATAGCTTTTTGTTCTGAATTTTCCCTTCACAACCAAGAAACCCACAATTGTCATGCAATGTCTCACTGTCCATGGTTCTGAATGTCCCCTTTATTATCAGAGATGCCCATGTTAATCCTGTAATGTCTCACTGTCCATGGTTCCAAATTCATACCTTGATAATCAGAGATGCCCGTGTTGATTCTATTGTATCTCATTGTCCATGGTTCTGAAATCCCCTTTTATAATCACAGATGCCCATGTCAATTTTGTAATGCCTCACTGTCCATGGTTCTAAATTCATGCCTTAATAATCAGAGATGCCCATGTTGATTCTGTTATATCTCATTGTCCATGTTGATCATGTAATGTCTCACTGTCCATGGTTCTGAAATCTCCCTTTATAACTGGAGAGGTCCATGTTGATCCTGCAATGTCTCACTGTCCATAGTCCTGAATTCCCCTTTCATAATCAGAGATCCCAACATTAACCATGTAATGTCTCACTGTTTATTGTTCTGAATTCACTCCTTTATAATCAGAGATGCCCACATTGATACCAGACGTGCTCAATGACTTACCTCACAATGTTAGCGCAATTGTGCTACTTGTGACAGGAAGTTAGACCTCATATAATAAGGTCTAGCTTTTTGTCACAAGAGCTGCAAATTGTTCTCAGAAAATGGTGTGCATGTCAATATAATGAAGAAAGCATCATTGTTTTGCCACAAAGCAGGTAAACTATCATAATGCACCAGCATGTTTTCAAATAGCAATCCAACATTTGGGCACATTTCTGTGGATGCAGGTCCAGCCAAAAATCATGAATTGTGCCTGTGTCAAGACTTTTGGAAATCCAGCTAGTAATGTCTAACTATTCATGACTCTAAATCCAACCCTTGCTAATTAGAGTTGCCCAATCTCTCACTGTCCAGGGTTCAGGATTCCCCCTTTAAAAATAAAAGATACCCATATCACCCCTAAGTTCCAATTGTAGTGGGAAAGACATAATGTGATGTACTGGAAATTGAACTCAGGCCAGCAGAATACCATCCTGTGCTCTAACCAGTGAGCTATAGGCTCATGTGGTTGGACCTGGGGTTCCAAGACATGGTTCCTTTCTCTGGTATTGCTTATCTCAGCTTAGAAAATGGCAAGAATTAATTCTTAAACCTGATTGGCTGAGACAGGCTCCAAGCTAGGCATTTATTTTTCAATAGATGCCCAGCTAAAGATAAGAGCCAGTCCAAGTGCCTCTTCACAGAGTAACACTCTCCAATGAGTCATTTTCTAAGTGCCGTAACACCCTCCAGGGTGGGCATTATTGGGAAATACCGGACCTTCTTGGCCTGTGGCATCGGGCCTCATTATGCCCCTGGACGGTCCGATATTTCCCAATAATGCCCACCCTGTCGGGTATTATTGCTTACATATTAACACTAAAGTTTCACTGTCTATGGCTCTGAATCCACCCTATGGTTCACTGTGCATGTTTCTGAATCCCCCCTTGCTAATCAGAGATGACCACATCAACCCTGTAATGTCTCACTGTTCACTGCATTTAAGAGAAACTAAAACTACCTGGTCCTTTAGAAACAGTCCTAAAAAGTACCTTTTTAAACAATGCAGATTTAACTATTTTACCTGAATCACTGTATCATTAGCAGTTTCTAAAAGTATCAGTCGTACAAACATTACCTACAGTAGTTAAACAATACAGATGTTATTATGTTTTTCCTGCATCTATGTCTCTATTAGCATGTTCCATAAAGTGCCTGCTATCTGTGCTAATTGAATATATTTCAATCTTGTTTACTTCACATGTTTGTTATTCATTGGTTTTGTGACCTTTTCCTACTGTCCCAGCTCACTCTTGTAAATGGGCCTTGTGCCCAGTGGGCCTTACCCAATTATCAAATAAATGAATAACTAGAGATGCCCATGTTGATCTAGAACTGACTCACTGTACATGGTTCTGAATTTCCCCTTGATAATCGTAGATGCTTAGGTTGATCCTGTACTGACTCATTGTCCATATTCTGAATTTCCCCCTTAAAGGGACACTGTCAATACCATTAGGCCTCAAAGTGCCTCTAGTTAAAAAAAAAAAAAACATGTTAGGTTTGGTCACATTCTATAGATTGCTGACATAGCTGTTAGTTTTATTCTGGTTCTTTTTTTCTTTTTTTTAAAGTGACAGACTGCTCACCATACTGGTGTTACAAAACAAATACATGTTTGTTTACAGTCCTTGATCATCTCCCATTGCATGTTTTCTGGATTTGGGAACACCCCCAACGTAGTCTATCACTCAAGATGCAGTGGGAAGAGAGGAGACTATTGCATCATGAGTGGCTGCACTGTGTGTGTGTGTGTGTGTGTGTGTGTGTGTGTGTGTGTGTGTGTGTGTGTGTGTGAGTGTGTGTATGTGTGAGTGTGTGTGTGTGTGTGTGTGTGTGTGTGTGTGTGTGTGTGTGTGTGTGTGTGTGTGTGTGAGTGTGTGTGGTCCTAGTGTCCAGTAAGCATGCCACAAGAATTGGCGAAGAATGGGGCAGAGCAGCAAGATGGCCACACTGCTGCTTCGCTCCACACCACGTCATACAAGCGCCCTTGATTGTTTGTAGATTATATATTCCTTTCTAGTTTTGTTCTGTTAAGTCCTGAATTAAACCAATGTTATTTTGTTATCGGACTTGTAATGGTGAACTCAGTGACAATTTGTAGCCAGTGAGCAGAATTTTTTGACGGACATCTTGTCGGTTCTGTTAGTCTCACTGGCGGTCTTACTGACCAGAGTTCTGAATGAAGAACTGCAGGTTAAGAGGCTTTTTCCTTTGCTGGTTAACAGAAAAAGTGAATTTCTGTTGAATCAGAACAAAGCTGGATGGAACACAATAATACAAGAGTTTCGGAATTAAAGTGTGGAACCAGAGGAGAACGCCAGACAGCAGTTCTACAAGCACGGCCACAAGCTATAAGCTGAAGATATCTTGAAAGGATGCTGAGTTCTATAGGAGCACAGTATGTGCTGGAATGCTTGAATATAATTTAAAATAGGTGTGCCACCTTTCCTAGGGGGTATTAGCATTACAATTGATATGCAAGTTTACTACATTCAGTGGAGCATTTTTCTTTTTTCTAGGTGTGCACAGCTGTTAAGAGAAGTGAATACAGAAAGGCTTATTGTGGCCATGGAGCCTGAATGGCTGACCTAGAAAGGAGATTTGATTAATCGATGGAAACATGAAAATAAAGGGTCTTCTTTTGCCTTCAGTCCAATGGATGTGTGAATTGCTTTCAGTATTTGGTGCTCGGATGGCCACGGAGGTTTTCTTTTCACCGACTTGTGTAATGAAACTGTTGGAAAAGGGGAAGCTAACCTTAAATGCAGCTCCACTAAATGTGCTGTTTTACCATTATGTATAGAATAGCATGGGGAGAGTGCATAATGAGAATTTAATGCCCACCGGAGGTGTGGGATGCTACATAAACCCCGAGGGCAAAGCTCAAGGGGTTTATTGAAGCATCCCACGCAGAGGATGGGCATTAAATTCTCATGTATGCACTCCCCCCCATGCATTGTTCTATGTAATTGCTGATTTGCATTTTTTTGCCTCATAGAAAAAAAGGAGTGTAACACAGAGATAATGTAAAGAAGTTGATTTTACGGAATTTAGGATTGTTGGTCTAATTTATGAACTGTAACTAGGCCAAACAAACTTTGTTAGAATTAAGGCAGTAGAATGCAGCTGGTTAAATACATTTCTTTGAAAAATTTTACTTTTTTTAAACTACAGCATAGCGGTTTAGTGTAAGAATGGCACACTGTAACATAGGTGAACTAGGAAACTTTTTCAGAAAACGTGGTTAAACTTAGTGAACTCTAAAAGAAACTTGCACTTCTGTGCTAAACAGTCTGTAGAATAAGTCTTTTACTGTAATTTTTTTCAAACATTGTATTCACAGTTTTCTTCAGATTTTTCTTGAGCAATCACCTCAGATATATACTAATGAGGCTGATGACATCAGACAGCCTTGCCATTTTTATGGAGAAAGGAAAGAGAGTGTTATTGAGACAGCTACAGTCCGTGGGCTGGATATTCAAACTGCGCCAGTCTGAGGCGCAAGCCCTTGCACTGCGCAAAATAGTTGCGCAGGGTGTGGCCTGGGCGATATTCAAAGGAGTGGCGCTATTGAGCAACCTTGAATATCACCCCCAGCCACAGCCACTGTGCATGGTGCAGTGGACCTGCGCCACCCAAGTTGTCAGAGAGGAGCATTCAACGGCGTGGCATTAAGTACCATTGCGCCATGCGCAAAATCATGATATTCAAAAGGTGACGGTAAATGGGGCCATAATTCATGCAAGGCGCATGGGGGGCCATTTGCATCTGATTATGGCCCCATTTGCATGCCATTAGCATGTAGGTCCGCCGATCCCCAAGGACTTGCGCCTGGTGCCCTGCCAGGCAGCAGCCGTCGGGGACCGACGCACCCTGCAGCCCGATCGCAGGCGGCAATGTGGCTCCCACCTCCTCCCATTCTATATCCTATGTGGTCCAGTGGACCAAATGCCCGATCAGCTGGTGGTATGTTTAAACCCCCTCCCGTTCCATATCCCTGGTGGTCCACTGGACCGAAATGCCCAATCGCAGGCAGAAAGTAACGCAACCTTTACATCACCTTGTGCCCGATCAGCAGTAATTGAACCTCCCCACCCCAACATCACCCTCTGTGCCCGATCGCTGGCAGTAGTAATTGAACCCCCCACCCTGAACATCTCCCTGGTGGTGATTCATTCACAAATCTGGACTGTCATGTACGGTATTGGCTGCACTCCCATTGGCTCTTGCTCTGCACCAATGGCGGCAGGCCTCACCGGCAGTCAGTCGGCAGGGCGGCGGGCGGCAGGCGGTGGATGCTGCCGCTCGCGGCCGCCGGGGAGCGGGTGGTGGCTTCGTGGGTGGGTGGGTGGGGGACACTAGCCACCAGGGAGATGTTTTGAGGAGGGGTCAATTTACTTACTGCCCGCGATCCGCATTTCGTCCACTGGACCACCAGGGAGATGTTCGGTGGGGGTTCAATTACTTACTGCCCGCGATTGGGCACAAGGATGATGTTCGGAGTGGGGTTCAATTTACTTACTGCCCGCGATCGGGCACAAGGGTGATGTTCGGGGGTCCGTTTACTTTCTGCCCGCGATCGGGCATTTCGTCCACTGGACCACCAGGGATGTGAACGGAGGAGGGGAGCCACATTGATGCCCGCCATTGGGCTGGTGGGGGAGTACACTATGCCGACCAATCGGGCTGCGGGGGCACAGGACTGAGTTGGGGCCAGCCACAGGTGGCAGCTGCTGTGTTGCGCCCTGCAATACAGCAGCTCACCTGTGGGTGGCCCTCGACTTAAGCCTTTTTTGGCTCAAAGTCCTGCAGGCGCAGGTTGGGGGTTGTGCCTGCACAACTCTGCACAGCCCGGCTGAATATCGGGCTGTGCAGTTTATGCATGGTTCCTCCCCCTCCAGTTGAGCATGCATTCATTTGCATTGCGCTGTTGCTCAGCCTGTTTTCAGTGGCACAACTGCCTCCTGCTGAATATCGCAGAATGGCGCAATTTAGGACTTGAGCGGCGCAACCCTTTTGAATATCTGGCCCCGTGTGTATTGTGCAGAGAAGGGAAGCATTGAAGTGCTTTTTAAAATATTTTTTTAATATGTTTGCTAAGGTTAATGAGAACTCTTCCTTTGTTTTACAGCCATCCTTTACTCAATCTGCGATGGAGGTTTTTGAGCTGATTTTTGCCACTACACTGTTTGATGTGTGCTGGGATGTGGCTTGAGGCAGGAGAAGGAGCAGGTAGTGCGTGTTTGCTGTTATAACCCGTGGATCATAACAGCGAATTATAACCTGCTCCTTCTATGGGTAAAAAAACACACCAGTTATTACATCATGATTAATTGGCTAGATTAATTCATAAAATATCTGGGCTCTGATTTTGTGCTTGAAAATGTTTGAAAGATGACAATAAGCTATAAAAGTTGGCATGCTAGTATACTTCACTTTAAAGTTTTGAAAGACTCCAGAATTCAAAGGGAGCTTCAACTGCATCAGATTTTTGTTATTAAAATCTTCATTTTTTATTGCATAGTATTTCATTTTATTTGAAATAGTAACCTTCTGCGTGACTCCTCAAGTTGTTTTGAACTGCTGGAATGTCAATTTCTTCTTTAGTGGAGTGGTTTCCCGGCACTTAATATGTTTCTTTGGTTATAAAACATATAAAGAAAATGAAGATTTTTAATGGGACTCCTATTCGGAGCTGACTGCTGTGATAAATAGTCATGGGCCTGGCAAAAATTATCTACCCCTACGGCCTTAGACTATTGTACTATTGAAAAGCCTGAGGTCTGAGTTTGATACATTCAGCAGTGGTTTTATATTTTATATTCAGTTTTATAAGAAGGTGGACAAATCAGTCCGTTTTTGGGTGTTTATTCAGTAAACTTGAGGTACACATTTATATCCATCAGCATTTTTAACATTTGGCAACTGGACTCCGTTGTCTGAGGAGTAGTGCTGTTGATATTTTCACAGGCATATGTTGAGAATGAAAATTGGGGATTCCTGTGTTGTTATAGAGTTTTTAGTGATAACAAAGCTAATATTACATAAAGATAGACTCTGGAGTTAAATAGGAGCCTCTTGCTTTTGCCCACTGCTTGTTTTCACTGTGTTTATGCATATTGTTGCAGGACGAGTCTGATGAATTAGGGATCTGAGTTTAATTTGCATGTACATGCCAACATGCAGACCCTTTCAGGGCTAAAAATGAAGCATGTGAACTGTTCAAGAGCCCTGAGTCTATAAATATCACTGAAGAGCTGTTATTTAAAATCATGAAATGTTTAAGTGCTCATTATTTTACTAGTCCTATTTCTACTGAATATCACAAATCATGGTTGTGTGATGTTATCTGTGAGTGCCTGTTGTTCCCTACTGTATGCAATTAAGTAGAGCTGCTGAATTTAAGAACTTGCCTCTGCTAAACACTGGGAAAATTTACATACCTTATTTTTGCTAATGTGAAACCATTTAGGATAAGCAGGTACTGGAATCTAATAAGTGGTACCTATGAGTGTGCTGATTAACATAATTGTTGCCTTTTGTGCTTTTAGAAAACCTTGCATGTTTCATTTTGTATTTTAACAGGCACAGATAACAGAGCCAGATTATACACTGGTCTGTGCAGGTTGGTAACTGAATATTTGCATATATAATGTGTGTAATTGTGATATTTAAAATGTTTTACGCTATGCATTTGTATGGCATGCTATTAGCTTACTTAGTTTTTAATATATTGTAATGGCTTATTTGCCGAACGATAAAACCAAACTTGTAACTAACATAAGACTTGATCATACATAAGGATTTTAAACAATCAAGGTTGGGTATAATTATATCATTAGCATGCATTTCAGTCACGCTAAGAAAGTAAGCAGATAAAACAACATCAATGAATTTTAGAGATGGTAAGCAATCATAAAAATATGGGTTTTCAGCTACAGTAGAAATAATACGATTCAAAAAGGGTTGACAGGGTCCCTTTAACAATGAGAGATGTTCATGTTGATCCTGTAGTTTATACGGAATACATAATGGGTTGTAGCGTAATAACACATTTTTTTACCACTATTAATGGGGTAAGACCTGTAACTCATAAATAGTGAACCCTTGAGTTAGTCAGAATGTCTTATTACTCATATGTTGAGATAAATGTGTTATTCATCTGCAGGCCATTACTGCCCTGGTAGCCTGTAGCTCTACCATTATACTGTGGTTCCTTGATAAGAGATGCATGCTGTCATACATCACACCCTGCAGTGAGTGTAGACTGCCCTACACAGTTCTGCCAGCTTAAAGTAATGCTTTCTTCCAAGTTGCATTCAAACCAAGACTGGCCTCAAAGTATCAGCCAGAGCATATTAGGTTGTCTGTAACATACAAGTAAAGGTTCAATGTTAGCAACATAAACTGTAGTAAGAAAGAAAAAAAAGTTTACAACTGCTAATCAAACACAGATCCACTACCAACTACTGTTCTGTAGCCTGTAACTCTACCACTGTGTTATGGTTTCTTGACAAGAGATGCATGTTGTGGTAAAGTACATCCTCCACTCAGTGAAGGCCTCCCCATACACAACTGCAGTGGATTTTACAAATGAATTCTCTGCACACTAGAAGGAATGCTTCCCACCAAGCTGCACTCAAACCTGAACAAGCCTCAAAGTCTCAATCAAAACTTACTAAGTTGTCTGCAACATGGAATTAATGGTTCAGTTCTATCAACATAAATCATAGTGTGAAGGAAAACATGTTCCCAACTGGGAATTGAACCCAGGTCCCTTTCAAACTATTTTTCTGGAATACTCTAGATCTACTACTCTGCTATAGTCCCTTGACAAGAAATACATGCTGTGGCAAAGCGCATCTTGCATTGAATGCAGCTCCACACACAACTGCAGTGAAGTTTAGTAATGTGAAGTAATACTACCTACCAAGTTGTATGCAAGCCTAGACAAGCCAAAAAGCCTCAAATCGAACTTGTCAAGTTATCTGCAACATAAAAGTAACAGTTCAATGTCAGCAACATAAAATGTAGCTAGAAAGAAATAAAGTGTTCACAACTGTCCAGGCAGTCTGTAGCTATACCACTATACCATGGTTCCTTGACAAGAGATGCATCTGTTGTTCCTTGACAAGAGAAACATGCTGCGGCGAAGCACATCCTGTATTGAGTGCAGACCTCCCCAGCACACCCATCTGTAGTGTATTTTAATAATGAACTGTCCGCCAACTTAAAGCAATCCTTCCTACCAAGTTGTATTCAAATCTAGACAAGCTTCAAGGTATCAGCCAGAAATAATTAAATTGACAGCAACAAAGTTAACACTTAATATTCTGAAAATCTGCTTCAACATTGCTGAAACGCTTATCAGTGACATCAGTATTGATATCTGACAATTTCTGTCATACCACATAAATTGCAATGAAAAAGAATGCTCCGCACTAGGAATTGAACCCAGGCTTGTGTAAGTCTAAAACCCTACCCCAAGACCTAAAAGCCTGATCACTGACATCATTAATGACATCATGCAGCTGATTCACTCAGAATGTAACCTTAAACTTGACTGAATGCAGAAAAAAGCATGCATGATGGCAATAGGCTTTTACTAGCTGTACTAGTTTGCACCGAAAAACCTGCTAAACACACCATTTATCACATGATAGGGTTGCCGAGTGTCTGGTTGATAGGACTGCCTAGCCACTGCTTTAGTAAGCATTGGAGGTGGAGGGGGAAATGTAATATTCCCTAGCTCCAAGCAGTTCCTTTATAATGCTTTGCTGCTTGGGGAGGGGGAGGAGAGTAAAAGGATCGCCAGGATGTGGCTCTTTTGAAATTACTCCCTGCTCCTATGGAGGATGGTATGGTGACTGAACAGACAGACTGCTAATATGGTATTTCTTTACAAATTACCCTCACTCTTGCAGGGTCCAGGACAGAGACTGCCTCTGTTTGGCAACCCAGTTCCTAGACAGAGAGATACCAACCTTTAGGTTAATTCAGAAAACATACACCACCAAATCAGGACATCTCAGTGTCCCTTAGTGGTGGCCTTAAGGATAGCATCATTGGCAGGTAGTGGTGGGACTACTTTTTTAACAATAATAATAATAATAAACTTTATTTGTTATAAGATCAATTCAAACGAGTATCAAAGCACTTTTACAATAAAACCTTAAAATCTGCAAGCATTTAAAACCAATATAACAATAGACATCCATAAATTAATACTCAGGATAGGCAAGCAAGAATTAAACTGTTTTTAGTGCAGATTTGAAGCTCTTCACAGTCAGGCACCCCTTATCTGTTGAGATAGAGAATTCCACAGGGTAGGAGCCACAGATGGAAATGCTTGGGCTCTAGAGGTCTTTAAACAGACCCTGGGAATCTCCAGCAATCCCTCATTGGAGGAGCAGAGTGGTTGCAGGGAACAGTAGGGATGTAGGAGCTCTTGCAGGTAACCTGGTCCCTGTCTGTATAGGGTTTTTAGGTCAGCAAGCCAACCTTAAAGGTGATCCGCCACTAAACAGGCAGCCAGTGCAGTCCACGCAGCACAGGCGTGACATGGCTAGATCGAGAAAGTCCAGTCAATAACCTGGCTGGAGCTTTCTGCACTATCTGCAAGTGGTAGATATCAACCCCCAGAAGCCCGAGGTACAGGGCATTGCAGTAATTAAGGCAGGAGGTCACAAAGGCATGGACCAGTGTTGGAAAATCACTGGGTGGAACAAGATGCTTAATCCAGGAGATATATTTTAGATGGTAAAATGAGGTGTTGATGACAGATGACACCTGAGACTTCGGGGTCAACCCTTCATCAAAATTAACACCTAGACTCTGCACCCATTCAGAGGTCATCAGCTTGCGACCACTCGAACAAAAGACCAGAGGCCTGCCCGGCTGAAGACCCCTCTACCTGATGACCTGGGTCCACCACCAAAACCTTGGTTTTGTCAGGATTCAGCCTCAACCAGTTGACACTCATCCAGTCCTGGATCTCAGCGAGGCAGTTGTTAAACACCAAGACCGCATCATCCTGGTCGGGTACAAAAGACATGTATAGCTGAGTATCATCTGCAGAGCAGTGAAAACTCAAGCCATGCCACCTTACAGTGCTTCCCCATGGCAACATATACACCATGAATAGCATAAGAGAAAGCACAGAGCCCTGGGAAATCCTACATGGTAGAGAGAATGTGTCAGAGGAATAAATTCCCGATGTAACTCTGAGATCTACCAGTGAGGAATAAGTGGAACCATCTGAGTACTGTCCCTGACAGTCCACAGATAACTCACAGGTGCTCCAGCAATACATCTTGATCCACGGTGTCAAATGCCACAGAAAGATCCAAGAGGACTAAGATGGAATGACTCCTCCAATCTCTTGCCATCAGGAGATCATTGAGCACCCGAACTAGGGCAGTCTTGGTACTGTACCTCTTCCTAAATCCTGACTGGAGAAGATCATTGATGTCATGGATGGTAAGATTGTCATCCAGCTCCAGTGCAACCACCTTCTCAATAACCTCGCCCACAAACGGCAGGTTTGAGACGAGTCTGTAGTTGGTAGACAGTCTGGGTCGAGAGAAGATTTCTGAAGGAGGCGCATCACCACCGCCTCCTTCAGGGAGTCAGGAAACTCACATGTCTCAAGTGAACTCCGGACTATCTCTGCCAGGACCAGGCCAATGACCTCAACGCACCCCACAAGGTGGCGAGTTGGGCCCGGGTCCAGACTACAACAGGTTGGCTGCATACTCTAGATGGTCCTTATGACATCCACAATTGCTGGCTGGTTAAAGGCTGACCAACCAAACAGGGGCTCTGCAATCTCCAAACGATCACCATCCCGCATATTGGAGCAAGCTATGCAGATCTCTGATCCAATGTCAGCAACCTTATCAGCAAAGAAGCAAGCAAACTCATCACACTTATCTTGTGGCAATGCTCTCCAAACTTGCAGACAAGCTGGATTGCATAGTCTGTCCACAGCTTGAAAGAGCTGAGCTGGTTGGTTCCGTGCAATGGTGATCTCCCTGGACAGGAACTCTGCCTTCTTATGAGAGATCACTGACTGATAATCCATATAATAGGCTGTCAATCTAAGTCTGCCAGCATAAAGGCCAGTTTCTGCCAGTGGCACTCTATCCTTCGCCCCTCTCTCCTCATCTCCCTTAAGGTCCCATCAAACCAAGGGGACCGAGGGCAAAGGGTGAGGGGCGAACATGAACAGGAGCAATAGAGTCCAGAGCCACTGCTACAGCCATATTATAGGCCTGTAGTAGGTTGTCTGCACCCCTGGTAGTAGTTGGAAATCCCGATAGATCCAGCACCACCATCAGGCCATCTGGGGTCACACCCCTTAATGGGCAGTACTGAACCATCTCCAAAGTGGAAGGCCTATGGGGGGGCCTGGAAATTGAACCTGATAGTATAGTCAGACCAACTGACTGGTTCCACCACCAAGTCAGAGGTCTCCATACCCAGTAGGAAGACCAGGTCCAAAGAATGACCAGAATTATGGGTCGCAGAGGAAACTACCTATGTGAAGTCCAACAAAATCATTAGTTGGAGGAAGACCTGACCAAAATGCGAGAGTTCATCATCGACTGAGGCATTGAAGTCTCCTAGCACCATCACTCCAGGAGACTCCAACACCATGTTGACAATGAAGTCTGCAACTTCCTGCAAAAATTGTTTCTCGTCCCCAGATGGATGGTAGACAAGAAGAATTTTGCACCCCACACCTGCATCTAGGACACATTCAAAGGATCTGGTCTCCCACACTGACACATCTATCAGTCCCAATTCTGTTCTAAAACAAATGGCCACACCCCCACCCCTACAATTCAACTTTGGGCGGTGTATCACCAAGAAACCATCTGGAACTGCTGACTCAAGAATAGGGCCAGCATTATTGTCCAGCCAGGTCTCGGTGATGCATGCCAGTTCCAATGTCCCAACAAGATCGGCAATTATTGCCGTCATGTTTTTAATAGACCTGGCATTGCATAACACCATCCTGATTGGAGGAGACTCTGAGGATGATTGAGTCAACTGCCCAGAGAAGGTGGAACCCTTGGGAATGTGGACCAGATGAGTGTAATAGTGCATTAAAAGTGCTGTTTAAATTCCACTGGATAGCACCACAGCCATTATCCTTATCTGGAGTAGATATGATCCAAGGGAAATTTCCCATGTATTTTTTACCATATCTTGTATTACTTATCTTTATTCTGGGTCATTATCCATTATTGGGGGCTTAGATATACCAGATAATTGCAATTTTAGGCTTGGATTTTGTAGCTCAAAGAGAAGGTTTCCTACCCATTTTCAGTGATGGTATCAGTGTTAGTGGCACAGTAGGTAGGACGATCGCCTCTGGGGCCAGAAGATCAAAATATTGTGGGTTATAGGCTCACATCAGGTACTTGAGGTAGTAATAACAATAAATAATAATAATATCTTTATTTGCTGAGCGCCTTTCAAAATTATCAAGGTGCATCACACAGTTACAAACAACACATTAAAACAATTAAAATCATAACAAGTCAGGGAATGCCTTAAACCATAAAAACATTTTTAGTGCCTGCTTAAAGCTCCCCACAGTCCTGCACTCCCAAAGCTGACAGGGCAGAGAGTTCCAGAGGGTTGGGGCAGCAAACATAAAGGTACATGCCCCAGAAGAATTCAGAGTAACTCTTGGAATCTCCAGCAACCCATCGTCAGCCAAGTGGAGCTGTTGCATAGAGGAGAAAGGAGTCAGAAGCTCTTTCAGGTAGTCAGGACCAAGTCCTTATAGGGCTTTGTAGGTTAATAAACCTACTTTAAAGGTGATCCACCACTAAATGGGCAGCCAGTGCAGATCGCGCAGCTAATCAAAATATGAGATCTCCCAGGTACCCCTCAGTAGTGTTTAGTAGCAGCGTTCTGCACCAGCTGCAAGTGGTGGATATCAACCCCAGGAAGCCCTAGATAAAGGAAGTTGCAATAGTCAAGGCGCGAGGTCACAAAGGTGTGAACCAGTAGGGGTAGATCACTGGACGGAACAAGGTGCTTGATCCTGGCAATATTCCTGAGATGGTAAAAGGCTGTCTTCATGACTGCTGACTCCTGATGACAGAGGGTCAGCCCGTCGTCAAGTACCACTCCCAGGGCATGCTCCTGATCAGAGGTAAGGATCTGAGTGCCCCCCAGAAATAAACCAGAGGGTTGATCAGTCCTCAACTCTTCTATCCTATGTCCTGGGTCCACCTCCAAAACCTTAGTTTTACCTGCGTTTAACTTTAAGCAGCTTGAATTCATCCAATCTTGGATTTCAGAAAGGCAGTTGTTAAATATTGAGACAGCACTAACCTGGTGGGGGGAAAAAGACAGGTAGAGCTGGGTATCATCAGCATAGCAGTGAAACCACAGCCCATACTGTCTTACAGTGTCTCCAAGGGGCAGCATATACACTGCAAACAACATGGACAGTACCGAGCCATGGGGACCCCACACAACAGAGAGAAAGACTCGGAAGAAAAAATTCCTGAGACAAGTTTCTGAGTTCTACGAGTGAGGAAGGATGAAAACCATCTGAGCACTCTATCAGTCAGTCCACAGATGGACCTCAGGTGCTCAAGCAGTACCCCATGGTCTACAGTGTCGAAAGTTGAAGAAAGATCAAGGAGTACCAAGATGGAATGGTTTCTCTGATCTCTCACCATCAGGAAATCATTGAGCACCTGAACCAGAGCTGTCTCAGTACTATGCCTCTTACGAAAACCAGATTGGAGAGGTTCGTAAAAACTATGGATGGTCAAATGGTTCTTCAGCTGGGCTGCCACAACTTTCTCAATAACCTTTCCCACAAAAGGAAGGTTCGAGATGGGTCTGTAGTTAGCTAGAGTATCCGGGTCCAATGAAGCTTTCTCCAGGAAGGGTGTCACCACCGCCTCCTTCAGGGAGCTTGGAAACTCACCCGATTCCAAGGAGCACCAGATAATCTGAGTCAAGACCAGGACAATGATGTCACTACAACCCAAAATCAGGGAAGTAGGGCTCAGATCTAAACTACAGCACGTGGGGCGCATCCCCTGGACAGTCCTCATAATATCAGTGAACTCCGGCAGGTCAAAGGTACTCCAGGAAACAAGAGGCATAGCGGCCAAACACCGACCAACCGCATTCCCCATAGAATGAGTCTGACGGATCTCAAACCTGATGTCGGCCACCTTATTCACAAAGAATCAAGCAATCTCATCACACTCCATTTGTGAAAAAACTTGACAGAGCTGCAGACAGGTTGGGTTGCACAATCTGTCGACAGTTCGGAAGAGCTGGGCTGGTTGATTCTGAGCAACAGAGATCTCCCTGGACAGAAATTCTGCCTTATTATGGGACAGCACTGATTGGTAGAGCTGATAATGCTCTAACAAAATAAGGTGGTAGACATCCAAGGTAGATTTTTCGCCAGCGGCATTCTAACCTATGTCCCTCCCTCCACAACTCCATCAAAGAGCCATCAAACCAGGGGGCCTGAGGGCGAAGTGGAAGGGGGCGAATGCGGACAGGAGCAATCAAGTCAAGGACAGAGGAAATGGTCTTATTGTAGGCCTGAACCAATGGCTCTGGGCTTGAGCAGGCATCGGCAAATTCCGAGACGTCAACCACTGCTGCCAGGTCTTCAGGGACAATATCCCATAAAGGGCAGAAACTGACCATCTCCACAGGAGCAGACCTACACAGGGGGGCATGAAAAGTGAACCTCATGGTGTAATAGCTAGTGTTGGAACCCACTAGGGAGGGAGCAATACTAGACCTGGTACTCTCAAATGGAGAGAGGATCACAAATGTAGAAGTCAGTAGACATCTGGGAACAAGTGACCACTGCACAGTGTGCTTCACAATAAGCACAACCATGGAGACAACCATACAAAAACAAGGATACTGGACTTTAGAAGGGCTGTCTTTGGCAAAATGGGTGAATACCTGAAAAATGCACTAGCAAATGGCCAAAAAGGAGGGGTGGAAGAACAATGGAGAAAAATCAAAACTGCCATCATAGAGGCAACAAGTCTTTGTGTGAAACAAATAAAGAAAATAAAGCAGAGTGAAAAACCACTATGGTTCTCAAAAGAGGAAGCAGGGAAGGTTAAGGAGAAAAAGGCTGCATTCAAAAAGTATAAGGAATCACAGAAGGAGCACGACAGGGAACTGTATCAATTAAAGCAGAAAGAGGTGGGAAAGGCAGTCAGAATAGCAAAAGCCCAAACCGAGGAAAAAATAGCCAATTCAGTTAAGAAGGGGGATAAAACCTTTTATAGGTACATTAGGGAGAATAGAAAGGTTAAGGGAGGAATAGTGAAGATTAATAAGGGAGAGGGGAGGTGGGCAGAGAGAGACAGTGAAAAGGCAGAGATATTGAATGAATACTTTTGCTCAGTATTCACAAAAGAAGAGGAGGAGGAGGAGTTACCTAAACCAGACAATAGAAGCACTCTGGGTAGGGGGGTTGACACCAGTCCATTTACAGAAGAACTGAAAGAACTCCTAAAACTCAAGGACAAAGCAATGGGGCCTGATGGGATTCACCCCAGAATCCTAAAAGAACTAAGGGAGGACCTAGTGACACCACTGATCACACTTTTAACAAATCATGGGAGGATGGGGTGGTACCTGAGGACTGGAGGAGGGCAGATGTGATTCCCCTTCACAAAGGTGGGAGCAAGGCAGAAGCAGGAAACTACAGACCTGTAAGTTTGACCTCAGTGGTAGGGAAAATGATGGAATTACTTCTGAAAGAAAGAATTGTTGAGTACCTAGAGGCCAGCGGGGCACAGGACCCAAAGCAGCATGGATTTACAGCAGGAAGGTCATGTCAGACAAATCTAATTGATTTCTTTGACTGGGTGACCGGAGTAATAGACCAGGGAGGGGCTGTGGATATGGCCTACCTAGACGTTAGCAAGGCATTTGACACAGTCCCACACAAAAGATTAAAAATCAAGTTAGCCAGCCTGGGAATGTGTCCCAGGGTGGTAGCCTGGGTAGCAAACTGGCTGCACAACAGGATACAGGAGGTAATAGTGAATGGAATACATTCCGAAGAAAGGGGGGTTACTAGTGGAGTACCTCAGGGCTCAGTACTGGATCCAGTCCTCTTTAACATCTTTATAGGTGACATTGCAGAGCGTCTGGAAGGAAAGGTATGCCTCTTTGCAGATGACACAAAGATCTGTAACAGAGTTGATACATGGGGGGGTAGAAAGGATGAGAAGGGACTTGGCAAGGTTGGAGGAATGGTCAGACATGGGGCAACTTAGTTTCAATGCAAAGAAGTGCAAAGTAATGCACCTGGGAAACAAAAACCCAGGAGAAGAGTACACAATAGCAGGGGAGGTACTAACAACAACAAAAATGGAAAGGGACCTGGGGGTATTTATATCAGATGATCTAAATGTTGGTAAGCAATGTGAGAAGTCAGTAAGGAGAGCCAGGGGGATACTGGGATGGATAGGAAGGGGCATCACACTAGAAAAAGGGAAGTGGTTATCCCTCTGCACAGACAGTTAGTGAGACCCCATCTGGAGTACTGTGTGCAGTTTTGGAGACCTCATCTATGCAAGGACACAGACAGGATGGAAGCAGTCCAGAAGAGGGCAACTAAAATGGTGCAGGGTCTGCATCAGAAACCATATGAAGAGAGACTGAGAGAGCTTAATATGTATACCTTTGATGAAAGGAGGGACGGGGGGGCATGATAGAAACGTTCAAGTACCTCAAGGGAATCAACAAAGGCCAGAAGGGTAGCATCTTTCAGAAAAAGAGATGTGTAAGAACAAGGGGGCACAATTTAAAGATAGCGGGGGGATGGCTCAGGGTAATGTGAGAATTTTCTTTCCACGGAGAGTGTGGTGGATGCATGGAACTGCCTTCCTGGGGAGGTTGTTGGGTCTAAAACAGTGGGGGAATTCAAACATGCATGGGACAGACATAAGGCAATTGTAGTGGGGGTGGCAGGAAGTAGGCTGTTGCTTAACTAGAATTTGCAGCTTATCCAGTAGGTAGGGAAATGGGCAGACTGGGTGGGCCAAGTGGTCCTTATCTGCCGTCAAAGTCTATGTTTCTATGTTTCTATGTTAATGATCGGACCACCCGGCAGGTTCCACCCCCAAGTCGGAGGCCTCGATCCCCAGGAGGAAGACCAAATCCAGAGAGTGACCACCATTATGGGTAGGTGAGGAAACAGCCTGTGTGAAGCCCAGTGATATCATCAACTGGAGGAAGTGTTGACCAAAACGCAAAGATTCGTCGTCAACCCAGGCATTGAAGTCCCAGAACCATCAGTCTGGGTGACTCCAAAGCCATGTCGGCGGCGAAATCTGTTACTTCCTGTAGGAATCGCTTTTCATCCCCAGATGGATGGTAGATGAAAGCTATCCTACACCCCACACCAGCTACCACAGTACACTCAAAGGATTCAGCCTCCTCAACTGGTACATCCATGAGGCCCAATTTGGCCTTGAAACAGACCGCACTCCCCTCCCCAGATCAAATCTCGGGCGATGTATCACCAAGTACCCGGGTGAAATGGCTGCTTCCAGAATTGGGGCAGCATTTCCATCCAACCAGGTCTCAGAGATGCAAACCAGATCCGCTGTTCTGACAAAATCTGCAATAAGTGCAGTTTTGTTCTTAATGGATCTGGCATTGCATAACAGTGCCCGAGTTGGACGATATTCATGAGCCGTCCCCACTACTTGCCCACTCGAAAGAGTGGTGCCCTTGGGTATGGGGACTAGACATGGAGCATCACGTTCCAGACCCCATTTCGCCCCAGGGCATCTTCTGGTCCTAACTACCTCTATGTGAGAGAACCGCCCTTTCGAAACTCCAGTGTCCGTGCCCCACTACACGCCCACCCCTCCCCCTCCAGCATGCAATCCCTAGCGCATGACAGCTCTCATAGACAAAAGCAGCAAGGGGGGGAAGGGTGGAGGGCATGTAGAAAGGAAGATGGACAGCACAGGGCCGGGGGAGCAGACAGGCACATTCCCCGAGTAACCACCAAGCTATGGCTAAAATCAATACACAAAATCCAAACTTTCTTGTAACAAAATCCTAAAAAACAGTTGCAGTTGCAATTAAAAAATATAAATCCCCAACTTAAAAATTCAAAAGCAAAACATGACACCCACCTCCCATAACCCAATAAACCAAAGAAAATGCCAAAAACAGTAATAGAAATCCCCGGGCACCAGGCACTCTCACTAACCAGAGTCCAACGAACAAACTGTAATGGTACTCTCACTACCATAACAATTATAATTTGAAAAATAAAATAAAATGTCCAAAATGTCCAACATAGAGTTAGTTATGAGGATGACACAGTAAAGTCTGAAAGTCCCCAGGCCTAGCACTCTCACTGCTAGGAGTTCAGGGAAACGGAGGTACTCTCACTACCAGATGAAGTTTTAGTGATAAAAACAGGCAGAATCAAAATACAACTCAAATAAATTATGTCTCAAAATGCTCTCACTGATCGGATAAATAGTTATACCCAAGTCTGGACAGCAAATCCATAATGCATTGAATCCTCTTCGGGGCTAAGGCATTCCACAGCTAAAACCTGAAGACCAACATCAAGATCCACAACCAGAACTATACCAGCTACTAAGAGACCTCCACAGGACCTAATCAAATAGGTTCCCAGGGATCCCTAGGGGAAAGGGACTACCAACCACCGGTGACCCAGTGGAGGAAACCCAAACCCCATGCTGTTACAGCCTGAAAAAAGTAGATCAACTGGTGAAGCAGTCAGGCAGCTGGGCATTTAATGCTAAAGTCCCCAAGTCCAACACAGTTGCATCCACATAGCCCAAAGAGACAGATATCCAATCTTGCCAAAAACAGGCTCTTCACTAAAGCAAGAATCAAATTTATTATAGTTATAGAACGGAGCCAAGTCGAGATCAGTGACAGACCCCTGGCCAACAGTTCTCATGGTGCGAAATGACCAACAGAAGTCCAGGCGGGGGAAAGTGTATAATCCAGGCCTTCTTCCAGTGCAAAATTGCAAAATGTTGTGCTTCCAAAAAATTGTCAGCAGGGAAATCCACATCTCCGAATCACCCATCTCCTATCCAAACACCTACTCTGAAAACACAATCAGAGGATGCAGTTGAGGGAAACAAATCCTTAAGCAGAGGGCCATAAGTCCACTGCACATGGAGAGTCTGCAGAACAGCAGAGTGAAGGACCGACTATCAGCACCACAAAAATGGTCACTCATAAAACTTAAAAACTGAGAGAGACTAAAAACGCTCACTAAAAATGCTCACTGCAACACTGGTTGTTACAGAGCACCGGATAGCACACCCAGCCTGGCGCCCATCAATATGTAGGGACACCATGGTTATACCCATAACTGACACTGTAGTGCAGTGCCAGAGGGGCACTGCACTGTTGAAGTGGTGTCTTTCAGATGAGACATTAAACTGAGGTTCCATCTGCCCATATCTGGTCACTGCCTAGGTGGGAATTAAAGATCCCATGGCACTTATTGAAAAAGAACGGTGGAGTTTCCCTGGTGTGATGTCCAACATTCCCCCTGTCAATAAGACAGGTCTATGTAACCCCCAACAGGATACACCTGGAAATGAGCTGTCGCTGCTCAGTATACCTTTTCTGCTCAAAGACCACAAATAAATTAAAACAAAAAAAATATATACAATGATTTTCCTGATGAACCATCTGGGTCTATCTGTTCATTATCAGGGTCACTTCTATCAGACTGGCCCAATAATTGTGGGTATCCACAATAGAAATAAAAATTGAGGTTATACTGGTTCAGAGCCAGTGATATCCCTATTACCTGGTCAAGCCAAAAATCTTTATTTAGAAACATAGACTTTGTCAGCAGAAAAGGACTGCTTGGTCCACCCAGTCTGCCCTGATGGTCCTGGCCTAGTCTGACTCCACAAACCCTAACTGGTCCCCAGGGACTCTGCATCCTCCCTGCCTATTTACTAATATTTCCCTACATCTACCCACACATGCCTGAAGCCTCCTACTGTTTTCGGGTCCACCACTTCCACTGGCAGCCTGTTCCAGGTGTAAACCACTCTTTCAGTGAAGTAGTGCATCCTCACATCCCTCTTAAACTCCCATCCCTCCAGCCTCATTGTATGCCCTGTAGTCCTGGTGCTCCTTCTCATTTGAAAGAGACTCCCTCCTGCACCCTGTTCACCCCCCTGAGGTACTTGTAGGTCTCTATCATGTCACCTCTCGCTATCCTCTCTTTCTTTTTAAGTGTGCTTTATTGTTCTTCAAACAATACTACACAGAGAAAATTACATAGCATTACATATGATTCCACCAATCTGCATCAACAGGAATTTTGTCAAGCGGCATTACAACGATGGCACAATGCCGACAGTCATCATTGTGCCATCGGGGGAAGCAAGTGTTTTTTGAGTGGGGGCTTTGCCCCCCACACCACCCCCCGCACCTCCCACATTATAGATTATCAGCTTCAAGTCAGAGTTGTTTTGGGGAGAGGGCAAAATCCCCGGAGAAAGCAGTGTTGGCAATACTGTGGACCATTACAGCAAACTGCTGACTTTGTCGCTGTAATGGTCTTAGCAGTATTTCCGTTGTTGTGGCAATGGTATACGCATTATATACACATACTACATTACAAAACACAAATGACTCCCTCTTTACACAGCAAGTTAAAACAATTGTTATTCATACAGTTACAAAAAGGTCAGAATCATTTTAGTCGGCATGATACATTATACATGGGCAGTGTTAAAGCTCCGAGTTTATGCGTCGTTTGTTATAGAGATTAGTGTGTGCAGTTTCTCCCATTTCATTCTGTAGGTGCAGATTCTATTATTGACAATGGCAATCATATTTTCTATATGCAATGCACTAGAATCTCATTGTGACATTTCTTACATGATGGTATCTCAGAGTCCTTCCAGTGTCTCAGGATAATCTTTTTAGCTACCTTGAGACCAAAGCAACATTGTATTTCTGCTCACCTATTACTTGACTATCAAACTCTCCCCTAGAATACAAATTCATGGTTTAAAGGCCTCTTCCAATCCAAGCAATGGCTCTAATCTGGTTTTAATTTTCTCCCATAAAGGTTTGGCTTTATAACACTCCCATAGGATGTTGGATACAGTACACTCTTGTTCTCCACATCCTACTCAGAGTTCTACATCTAGGTGGCTCATTTTAAGCAATTTAACTGGGGAGACGTATATGTTTTGTAAGATTTTAAACTGCATGAGTCTGACATTTTCCGTATTGATATATTTGTATTTTTTTTTCCAAATTTGCGCTCAGGCTCTATTGCCATTAGTGTAAGGTAGCTTATGGTTCCAGTGATGTCCTGTTGTGATGCCTTCCAGCAGACTGAGTCCATTAATAGCTTCAAAAAGCTTTGAGATTGTATTAGGACTTTGGCAGCTGCAACAAGTGAAGCTGTTTCAGTGGTGTGCCTGGAGCTCCACGGTGTGGGGGGGCTGGTATACCGTCGCTACAGCGACACTGGTATACTGAACACCCCACAGTGAAACCCTCACCGCACCTCTATTGGCAGCGATGAGGGTTTGCATCGAGACACTTTAGGGTGATGGGGTAAATATTTGAACTCCACTGTTTGTGTGATGTGAGTTAGACATCTATAGTGGGGGGTGCAGGGGGGTTCCCAGCACTGTAGCGGATGTCGTGGTTGGGGTTGTCTCGCTGGTGTCATGGATTCTGGGGGGGCCTATATGCTGCACCACTGCATGTGACAATTACAGAGTCACAAAAACTGATCTGTCTGGTACTCCATACCTAGCTTGAAAGGTACAAATAGTATCAAACGTCCACCTAGCACTAAGTGGCCAACTCTGAGGATATGTAGTGTACACCAAGGTTTGCCACTATTGCTTGCCTATTTGGAAGTTTGAGTTATGCAGTATAGGTTGCCCTGTATCTTGGTGAGGGGTCAGGTTTAGCAGTCAACAGAGCTGCTGTTCTGCCTTGACTGAGGTACATATGGGTGTACTGTGGAGTACTTTGGATGCTTTATTTACTTTGCAATGCAGTAGTGTCGTCAGCACACTCCTGTTCTGAGAACACATTTGCTCTTCTACATCTCTAACCACTGTGGCCTGAAAGACCCAGGTTGTGGTTTCCGTTGGCCCTATTGGATGTACTTGCTGCAGTGTGAGGCCAGGTAATAGTGAAAAACTGGGCATCTTTGGACCTCTCTCTCCTCAGAAACATATAATTTGAGCAGATAAGGACCGCTTGGCCCTACCAATCCTCCTGTTTTTTTCCATGCCTATACTGCCACTACAGCTCCTACATGATCTCTGGCTCCCTTCCCTTGAGTGCAACTGGCTTGTAATATGCTCTACGAGCTGCTTTCCCATTCCAGATGAATTTGGCCAGTAGTGTATGCACTTTCTTGAAGCACTCTGTGAGTGGGTGTATATTTAACACATTGAGTAGGAATAGTAACCTGGACAAGATATTCATTTGGCCACACTTATCCTTCCAATTAAAGATGGGGGAGGGGTTGTCCATCTGTAACCCCACCCCCCCACTACTTTACACAGTTAGCTACCCATGGTACCCTTGACTGGGCACAGCCATTTCAAAATGGTACCATCCCTAGCTTTGGGAATGTATACTAGGCTCATTACTGCTAGAGCTCAAAAAGGGTGGGGGTGTACAAAAGCAAAATATTATGACTAATTGAGGTATTTACAAATAACACGGTCTTGGGGAGAGAACTTTTTGCCAGGGCTATGCTAGACCTATACTTCTGGAGTGGTACCCAGTAACTCCACAACAGGAAGCAATAACATGAATGTCCAAACCATAGTTGGGGTTCTAGAGTGTGGCTTTATTCCAAAAAGATGTTCTCTAAAGTAAGGGTGAACCCCCCAGGTTTACACAGCATGGCACAAGGACATGGACAAACAACAAAATGACTGTATCTGACAGAAACTTTACATATTCCCATATTTCACAGGACATTGCACTTCTTGCACTGGCATTCCCATATGACAAAGGACTTTTAAACACCCTATCAGTGGCACTGGCCACACATGAACATTTCTTCTAGTGGCACTGGCCACAGCTGAACACACATTTCCCATATGGCATAGGACTTTTCCATTTTTTCCAGTGGCACTGGCCACAAACTGGAAATACTTCTAGCAGTGCTGGCCACAATTGAGCACACATACGGCTAATGACTAGCACAACCCACTCCAGGGGGTAAACTTCTCTTCAGACATTGGCCACTATGTCCGAAGTAACCAGGCGCCCTTACGGAACCTGTAGTCCTGAACTGGTAACTCCAGATGGGGGGGAGGGGGCTGCCCACCCTTTGCTCCTAAATACATACCCAGCCATTCCTTCAGAGTAACACCTTAAACATCTTGAACACACTTGGGTAAATGCATCATTGAATGAACTTTTGCATCCAGCATTTAAGAAACTCTACACTGGTAGTGTGAGAACTGAAGTCCTGAACAATGTGAATTAGTCGTGCATCTGGACCCCACAATTGTCAACCAACTTTAAAGTGAGAACAGTCTCGAACTTCTGAACAAACAGGTGTACCTTTCCCTTTTAGTCAGTGAAACACCAAAACACAGGTACTTTCTTTTGGCAGCACAAAGTCAGATCTTACTCACAGTTAGAACATTACAGGCAGCTTCAATTGTCCTGGATCAAGAAGGGGATTGCCCCTAGGATCCATCCACTAGCAGTCTTTTTCACCCCTCCAGGGATGAAAATCAGAAGATCCTATTGTAGACAATGGTTTCCACCACTTCTCTTGGCAGGCTGGAGAATACCAGGACTAGGGTGAGAAAATAGGCTCTCCTCTCAGAACCCACAGCTGCAGCTCTCACTCCTCACACTGACTCATTCCAGCTAACTCTTTTTTCTTTTTTTTTTTACAGTTATTCTTTTCTCCCTGGAATCCTGTGCTACATCTGATGTCCCCGCGCAGGCACTGGGTATGAGACCCTCCCCTTCGGGCCGTTGTGATGGGGGAACATCGTCATTCCTGCAGAGGACTCCCTTTTCACGTTTTTCCTTGCTTCCCCCCAAGAGGATGTGGCATGCAATGGTGCTAGTGGCAGTAGAGGGAACGCACCCATGTGCACCCCTGCCAAATGCCTGCCGCAGTCTCTCCCCACAATCTCAGTGCTGATGTGCCACCTCCCAGCCTCTGCTAGTGAGCATGCAATCGCCTGGCACTGGTAAACCCCCCTTCCCAGAGAAGGAGAGCATTCCTGGGGACACTCAATCCTTCTCCTCCCTGCCATCCCCCAGTGGCCCATGTCCGTTCCCGAACATGGGTCGCTGGCATGACGTGAGGTAAGGCATCCAGAACCTCAGTCCTCACAGCCACAGGGCCGGCAACTCCAGCTAACTCTTGACTCACTACTGACTACCATCTCAAGATTCTAAAAACTTTCCACTCACAGTCAGCTGTGGCTTATGCTGCTGCTGTGAGAGTTCAAAATGGCCTCATCTCTCTCATCTCAGCTGAAGCTAAGAAAACGAGAGTGAGTAGGTGAAAAAAAACATTTAACTAGTTATTCACCAGCTGCCTTTCCATACCTAGCACTGACACTGATGGATTCCAGTAACCTCGGGGGACTGGGTGGTTACACATCTCTCAAGATCTGACTGAATTCTGTTTACCAGTTTATCTAGATTTTCACTTGACCTGTGTACCCTAATAAGAGAATGAGCTAGAGGCCCACCATAAACCCACGTCTGTAATTTCTGACTTTGCTACTTCACTATTCAGTGGCATTACCACTGTTTTGTTTACATACAACTTGCAGTCAGAGATTTCACTGAATTTAACAATGCTACTGAGTTCTTGCCCCTGTAATATGTAGAAGAATGCCATCTGCAGACACTGAGAATTTGTAGTACTCCCTTCCCATGGTGATACTTTTTATGCATGGGTCTAAATGCATTTTTTAGGTCAGTGGTTCCAAGAAGAAGTTCAGTAATAACGGAGAGAGGGGACATCCCTGCCTGGTTCCTCTGCTGAGTTTAAAGGGTTCTGAGAACATACCATTGCAAACAATCTGAGTAGTAGGAATTGTGTACAACACCCGGACCCATTTTACAAAGGCTTCTGGTATACCATACTTTTGCAGGGTACAGAACAAAAAGGGCCATGACACCCTATCAAATGCTTTCTCTGCATCCAGTGAAACCAGGGCTGCTGGAATGCCTGGTTTTCTGGACACAGACAATATATGGTCTAATTTTCCAAGATGATTGGAGGAGACCCTTTCCCTCATAAACCCTATTTGCTCAGACCCAAGTAAACACCCAATGACTTTCCCCAACCTGTCATCCATGATCTTGGCCAATATATTAATATCCAAATTGATTAGCGAGATGGGTTAATAGCTCTCCATTTGTGCAAGGCCTTTCTTAGGCCTTGGGCAACAGGGTGATTATTCCTTCTGTAAATGATGCTCCTCCCACTCTCTTCTTATACATGTGCTCCTAAGTAGAGGCTAGGTGAGGACTCAACTGCTAGGGCATTGTACCAATTAGAGGAAACCCATTAGGACCCATGGCTTTCTACAGCGGTAGTTGCTTAATAGCTACCTGAATTTCACATGCAGAGATGGGTGCTGATATTAGATCCTGCTACTCCTGTGAGAGCTGAGGCAAGTTGACCTCATCTAAAAAGTTATTTGTTTTACTTTGGACATTGTTGGTTGCCCCTGCACTGTGAAGATCTGCATAAAATGCCCTAAACTCTAGTGCAATCCCCCATAAGTCTGTGATCAGAGTATTATTTGCTAGACTCTGCACCCTAACTATGACACAAGCTGATTCCTGCTTCTTAAGTCTCATGGCCATTAACTTCCCAGCCTTGTCCCTGTGCGCAGCATACAGTGCCTTTGTTCTATAGATGGCTTGTTCTGCTTTCTCCCTTAACAACTCATGATACCTATCCCTTTTGTAGTTTAATTCAAGCCACGTGTCTTCAGTTGTGTTTGGGCCAAGCTTCTTTTCTATTTCTCTGATATCCACCAATATTTCTGCTAGTTTGTATTCCCTCTCCTTCTTTTGTTGGTGCCAGCTAGCTGCAATAATTCACCTCAAAATGGGTGTACAGTGATATGAGCGAGTATTACTGAGCAGCTCAATATGAGCGACTCAATAATACCACTCGTACTTGCAGCGAGTGGTACAAAACATTGAGTTATCCTGTATAGTGAATATAGCAATGAGCTACACTAGCTACAGAAGGATATAGGAAAGTATTTAGCCAAGCCCTACCAAGCTGGCCATTTGGTGTAGTGGCTAGGGCAACTGCCTATGGAACTGAGGGACCTGGCTTCGGGTCCTGGTGTGGGACAAATTTTTTTTTAATCCAGTATTTCAATTCTTTCAAAGTCCCCCCTCCCCCGGAGTTGGTAATCATTTAGTTGGGTGTGTGTGTGTGGGGGCTTGCCCCCTATAAAAAATTACTTTTTAGTGCTTTGGGTAAAAAAGTGAGCGACCATAGCTGTTTGTGGCAGTCAATGTTGTTTTGGTCACCCTTTTGACGTTGGACACTCTTTGGTTCATGGTTTGTGTTCCGCAAGATAAGGGAATTGCCTTTATCACTTAAAACCCCAAAATGGCACTTAGCCACAGCCCATAATATATCTGCTTTGTCTAGTGTACCTAAATAATTTTGGACAAAATTCATTAGTCTCTTAGATGCTCAGCTGTTCTGGGATCTTTCAATAACTGATTACTGATAACTATGCTGTCTTGTTCTGTAACCTGTGAGAAGCACTGTGTTAGGCTAACTAGATCATGGTCAGAGAGGTTTTACCATGCCGCAGTGACAGCGGCTATGAAAACAACCCCAACAGCGACTGCTGCATTGCCAAGTGTCAGCAATGCAGTGTCGAGGATGCCTCCTGTTTCCAGCGGGGGCTGTGCCCACCCAACCCCCAGTCTCTAGGATTGCAACTCCGAGTCAGAGTTGGACTGGGTGGGGGGACACCCTGTGAGGCAATCCCCTGGCCGTGCAGAGACCATCACAGTGACAGGTGGATTTTGCCAGAATCCTGTCACTGTGGTGGTCTTTGCTATCGGGGTTTCGATGTGGCGACGGTATAGCGGTCAGAGACTACCTTGACCTCAGTGTTGTACCCACAGGTTCCCTGAATCCAGCCTCTGGATGTTAAAAAGTAGTTCAACTGGAATCTGACTGGTGCACAGAAGAACAACATTTATATTCCCTGTTTAACAGATGGAACATCCACCATATGTCATGTTATCTCCCACTCTCTACTCCTCTCCAAACTCACTGACGCAGGGCTCTCTAAATCAGCCGCAAACTGGTTCCAGGACTATCTAGTGGGCAGGACCCAAATGGTCAAAATTGCCGCACACACCTCTAACCCCCTACCAGTCTCTGCCGGTGTCCCCCAAGGATCTGTCCTAGGTCCCCTGCTCTTTTCCGTTTTCCTAAATGACCTCCCATCAACCTGCCAAAACTCATCCATCCAGATGTACGTGGATGCCACTGTTCTTTATGCTTCAGGCCCAAAAATATCGAGCATAGCAACCCTCCTGCAGGAAGATTTCAACGCCATACAGCACTGGTTCGGGTCCAACCAATTATTCCTAAACCCCCCAAAAACTGTATCCCTAACATTCAACACCCAACAAAGACTCTCCCATCAATCTCACAGCACCCCAATCATAACTTTAGATGGGACCCCTCTTGAGAATTGCATTGGTTTTAGGTACCTAGGGGTCTGGCTGGACCAACACCTAGATTTCTCCTTCCACAATGAATCCCTGCACAAAAAGCTGCTCCCAAAACTTGGTGCTTTATACCGTAACAAAAACAGCCTCACCACACAGTCAAGGCATGCCATTGTCCAAAAAATGATACTGCCTGCACTCGATTACGGAGACATAGTAGATACCACAGCCCCTGCGTCTGCCCTGGCCAGCCTCGACACCCTGTTCCACTCTTTCTGTCACTTTATCCTCGATTGCCCACACTCTACACACCACTGCCACCTTTACAGCACTCTAAACCTGCCATCCTTTCATGACCGTAGACTTACAAACTGCGCCAGATTCGCAGCCAAGTACTGGTCCCTCTCCCTCCCACCCTACCTGTCATCCTCCCTCTCCAAACAACCTTCAACGGCGTACTCCCTCAGGAGCACAGACCCCAGGCTGCTACACATCCTGTTCAGGCGTACAAACAAAGGTCAGGCCACTTTTAACTACCGAATTCCTCAAACCTGGAATGCCCTACCTGCCCCCATAAGACACGCTCCTAACCCCTACCATCGCAACCGCCTACTCCATGCGCATTTCTCCTCTAGTTGCTCCTGTTTCAACTAAACTAACCTACACTCATGTTACAATTTCTAACTGGTTTTACAACTATTTGCTAAAATGTATGTCTACCATTGTCAATAATCACTCTCAAAATGTTTGGAGCACATTTGTTTGTTGTTTACTCTGTATATCATGTATGTAAAAAAAAAAACTGTTTGACGTAATTTCATGTTGTAACTGGGTCTCGACCCCCAGGTTGCATCTGGAATCGAGCATGTTGCTCAGTATGCCTTCCTGGTAAATCTCGTAAATAAATAAATAAACCCAGAGTGCCCTGGAGTTCCCTCAGGCCTCTCTGAGCTAATGTCAATGCATGCCTTCTTTGCCCTGACCTGTCCTGCTTGGTGTTTTGGACTAAGTTCCAGTCCCTTCAGGAACATAGGGGTCCCTATGAATGGGCTTAAGTCATTTAGTAACTCTATAAAAGGAGGAATTGTCTTCAATCGGCTCATATATATTGCCCAGCAATACCCTATTGTTATTTAGCATACTCAGCACCAATACGTACCTTCCATCTTCATCCCTGACCTCCTTTTCTGCTGTGAACTTACCATTTTTCCAGCTGTCTCAGGCTGCTCTGATGATCTGACCTACCCACATTTGTCAAAGCACATTAAGATTACATTCCTTAATGTAGGTTTCTTGAAGGAACCCAACTGAGGTTCCTAGGTGCTTTAAGTGATGTAGTATTTGATAACGTTTCTGCACCACTTGTCCTCCCTTTATGTTCCATGAAACATACTTAACTGGCATACCCATTACTATTTTTTTGAAAAAGACTTAGTCTGGCTTTCAGATTCTTTACCTTTGGCTATTAGCCATGCAGTTCTGATGGGCCTTTGCATCATTCCTGCTGTGACCCTTCCACTACCCCCCTCAACAGAGACTAACCACATAAATACATTAACTTTCAGTTCCCTGTAACCCCACATATACTGTACACAGAAAAAAACTGACAGTACAAAACAGCAAACATATTTCTAATTAACTAACTCCCCACTTATGTGGGATTGATAACAATGACTATTGTCCCAAAGCTAAAGCCAGCTAGGCTGACTCTTCCGGTTTTCCCTCCCCTCTACCTCGTTCCTTCTTGATCTGCTGGGCTATGCAGTCAAACAGTGAGGCGAGTGCTCGCTCGGGTATAGTATGATAACTTCTAAATGTTACCATTTTCTCTTTTTTTTTTGTAACTTTAGTTTATTGAGAAGACAGTACAAGACAGCACAGCAGTGGCCAACATTCAATTCAAAGCAAATATTACAGTTAGTGGCATCACAAGCTAATAGTTGCCCATTATTGCACACTAGCCTGAGATAAATAAATGTCCAGTGTAGAGTCTTACTATCCTCCAGAGGGGTGGTGATTCAAGTCCAAGGTGTGATGCTATACAGTGTACTTTGCACCAAGTACTTTGAATCAGCTAGTAGTGGTCCTTACTGTAAAAGAAACGGAAGCCAAGCAATTACAATAACCACTGAACAATCAACAACTTTCCAAATAGAATTAACAATTGAAAAACGTTGTTGTTTATGTTATTCTGTTAAGGGAAGGGAGAATATCCTATTACCATTATCCTGATGCTAAGTTTCCTAGGGAAGGGCACAGCAGACAACTTACTTCTCCCACTTATTGAGGTACCTTTACCTGGCTAACCTCAAGTCAACCATCAATTTTTCTGATTTTCTCCACCCACTCACTGACTGTCAGAATCACTGGGGTAAGCCAGTGGCAGGTAAGGCTTTTCAGTGCCATAAGACAGAAAATGTGTAACAATTCTCTTTGTTACTGCCCCTTAAGGTGGGGCACTAGAAGACCTAAAACTAGCATTTCATAGCTTAAAAGCATTTGAACCCCCCCCCATATTTGTTTTAATTCAGAATGGATCGTTTGCCAATAGCTGTGAGTTTTTGGGCAACCCCAAAATATATGATGATGTGTTCCCTTACCTTGACACTCCTTCCAGTAGGAGTTTCTTTGGTCATGCCAGAAGTGGGTGGTGATAGCTGGGGTGTATAAAAATTACTGTAACTATTTTTATGAATATTAGGAACTCTCTTAATGAGTAGCTCCAGTTCTTAGCTATTATGTGAAATCTTTATATCCCCATTCCTGGCTCTGTAAATAGTTTCTCCCCAGTTCTTAACCTTCACCTTATCATATTCCCCCCAGACCACCACAATGATCTACAAAGCTTGCATAATTTTGAGTTATTTCTGTTCACCAGAGGCCAGACCACCAGCACAGCAGTAGATCAACCATGTACGGTGCACAGAACCCAGGTTTGTGGAAAACGCAAGTTGTCGGAGGGTCAGCCAGGGGAGGAGGATCGAGCATCCATAGGTCTGCTCCCCTCCTTTGGGGAGGGATGGCTGCACCCGGTGTATTACTGACCCATGCAGCGACTGGGACTCAGGCATCAAGGGATCGCAATCTAGGGGTGGGAGGAGTGGGGATTGCCAATGTTCTGCATGTGTGGGCACATCTATGTGGCACTGCACATCTGGTCTTCCTGAAGAATGTAACAAGAGGAGAAAATGTGGCTGGCCAGCATGACAGACTGAGCCTTCATAGACTCTGCACCCAGCTGTATGGCTCTCCCTTCATCTAAGGATCCATTTTGCAGCCAAGGGGGGGATGTCCCCACCATGGTGGGGCTGTAGAGAAGACGGGATCTGAACTGCAAGGCCATATGGTGCCGTGGTGACAGAGCTGGGGGGAATGATCCCTGAAGATGGAGCCAGCCTCAGGTGGCATAAACAGCACTAACTGCAAACAATTTCTGTTCACCAAGTCAATTCTACACTTCTTTCAGCAGTCCCCATAGAACCCGTCTGAGTGCACCTGTCACTGGGAGGAAAAGGAAAGTCTTTCAAGCACAGAACTCTACCTTCATGCTCAGAAGCACAAGTGGAGTTCAATGGCAAATGCTGGAGTGTCTCCTGTACACAAGAAATTAGTGGATACCTTATTAGGTCCTGAGTTTGCAAGGGAGTACAATCTCTCGGGGTATGGGAGTCGGTGTCGCACCCCTATTATGTTGTATTTGAGGTGGGCTGCCCTAAGTTCAAAAGCATGCATGCTTCCTACATCTCCAGTTCAAATGCCAATACTCACTGACCTCCCAAATCTGATTTTTGGTTCTGTGGTAAGGGGCACGCTCTCCCTGCTCATCCATTTGTCAAGATGAAACCCATTAGGGGAGACACTTACTCTGAATGTCATACTCAGTTTCCACTGCTATCTGGCCTGAAGAAAATGTTAGACCTGTCTGAGCTATTCAGGTATCCTGTGAAGTCTGCGATAGGAAAAAGGGCAATGACAAAAAGGGTGACAGAAAAAAGCTTGTGCACATAGCATGAGTGGGAAAGAACAGCGATCACTGAAACAGCGACCTACATTTTTTTCCTCCCCTCCCTGAGTAGTTTCCCCCCTGGAGTTGATTATATTTAGTAAGGGGGTGCGGGGGGCACTGTTGTCGCTATTTCTGGGATCGCTGTCTTTGCCACTCACCCTATGTGGCCAGTGCTGTTTTTCCTTTGCCCTTTTTGTCCGTGCCCATTTTCCATTGCTCTTATCACATAGAACCAGCTATTCAAGCTCGCTTCTGTGTCCAAGTGCTGTGCCATTGCAACGTGGTGCATCTGGTGAGTTTTCCCGCCACCATCTGAACTGGTGTTGAGGTACATTGTGTAGTGAAGCACTTTAATTTTAGACTTTGCTATTCTCCAGTTCTGCAAAAAAATGTGCAGTGCCCAGGGAGAGGTGGGCCAGTATGTGAAGGTGGATCCTTCTGTAATGTGTTAAGATGCAGAGTCAGGTGCATTGATTCATTTTACATGTTCTCCCTTCCATTGCCTGCATTTTCTGACATACAGTTTCTCACTCACCTTTCTGTCACCTTTTTGGATTGCCATTGTTTTTTGGTGGAGGGAAACTAGATTCAGTAGCAAAGCTGGGAGCTCCCTCTCAACTTGCTTTGCAGAGTGGAAGTGGTGCATGCTTCCACTGATGGTAACCATCAGCCTTGCAGGGGTGAAGGCTAGAAATGTAATGCTGGCTGCGTACAGTTGCAATGTAATACTTTCATATGTCACTTATTTCATCCTGGTCCACGGGCTTGGGTCATTAAACAGGAACAGACACTTCCCTTCCCACTCTGTTGTGTGGGTATCCCTCACTTTTGCCTGCAGATCAGCATTGTCAAAGAAGAGGCCTTTCGGCACCATGCAATTCTGCTTAAAGTTGAACCAGCATAACATTCTGTGGTGATTTGCATATGCAGCCCATGATGCTCTGCATTGTGTGGGCATGTGTGATTTTGTATTTTCTTGAAACTTGGCTTCCCAGCCAAATGCCCTTTGGGGTAACCCTTGCCTCAGTGTTTGTGCACAGAGGTTCCTTGTCTTTTAAATAGTTTTTTATTTTAATGGGTTCACCACAACATAACCCAGACAGACTGTCTTAGGGTAGCTGGTTCATTCCACTGGGGTGTCAAACAGACGAGACATACTGATGAGTCCTGATAGGACGAAACACGTGTCTATGTCATCTGTTAGCACCCTTTGCAAACTGTGTGAGAGGCCTTTCGGCACCATGCAATTCTGCTTAAAGTACAACCAGCATAACATTCTGTGGTGATTTGCATATGCAGGCCATGATGCTTTGCATTGTGTGGGCATGTGTGATTTTGTATTTTCTTGAAACTTGGCTTCCCAGCCAAATGCCCTTTGGGTTAACCCTTGCCTCAGTGTTTGTGCACAGAGGTTCCTTGTCTTTTAAATATTTGTTTTTTATTTTAATGGGTTCACCACAACATAACCCAGACAGACTGTCTTAGGGTAGCTGGTTCATTCCACTGGGGTGTCAAACAGACGAGACATACTGATGAGTCCTGGTAGGATGAAACACGTGTCTATGTCATCTGTTGGCACCCTTTGCAAACTGTGTGAGAGGCCTTTCGGCGCCATGCAATTCTGCTTAAAGTTGAACCAGCATAACATTTTGTGGTGATTTGCATATGCAGCCCATGATGCTTTGCATTGTGTGGGCATGTGTGATTTTGTATTGTCAAAGAAGTTGAGTAATTTAACTATAATCACCCTTGGTCTCTCTTTTTTCTGGGGGTGGATGGAGCACTTGATGTGTGTGCTATTATATAAATAGAGGTAGCAATGACCCCCAATATTTTTACATAATTTCGGAACAAACTTGATGGGGTCTGGTCCTTATACATTTTCTGGCAGCTCCACTATTATCAGATTATTGCATCTACTTCCTCTTTCCTGACTGTCGACTCTGTCTTCAAGTTTTGCCACCTTGTGCCTCAGACCAGCTAGTTCCATACTTTCCTGTTCAGTTTTGTCTTTGAGTGAACTAATAATGCACTCTGCACCCCCAGCTCTCAGTATCATGCAGTCTAAAGCTGGCTGGATATTTCTGTATTGTCCCACAAGCTCTAAGATGACTGTTTTGATAATCACTAAGTCTTCCGAAAAATGGTCTGCCTTTGCGTCCGTGTTCTTCAGGAAAGTTGTCCTGCTTTCCTCATTTGCAGGCCAGAGACCTCCCCAGCATCAGAGTCAGCGTGCTGAGTGTTTCTTCTTCCATTAGCACATTTAAGATGGACATGACTATTCTCAACTCCATGATTGGGATGGAAGGGGTATTCACTAAAGAGGGTGGTTTACCAGGGCTCGATTTCCATCTGCTCATGCACCAGTATAGATATCATTTTACACTTTTTGCCATGGTGACTAAGCAGATTATATTAAGGCATGGGCTTGGTAGCAGCGGCTTGAATGGAACCAGGAGGTTATGCAGCTGCTACGTGTGGAAAGGGTGCTTGCCTGTATGTGGCACAGGCTGGACTCTTATCCCAAGAAATGGAGTGCTTTGGAGACCCTCTTATCCCTGGTGGACTGCTCTGTTAGCTCTTGAATCTAGACATTTACAGTCTATCGAGTCCCTGCTTATACTGATGCTTTGTGTATTGGATTTGCACTAACCCTTCGTGGGGGGGGGGGCTCTTTGTTCATTTTGTTTTAGTAGTTTTCCTTCTGCATTATCTGTTTATCATTTCTGAATATTAATAAAGTATAGTCAGCAAAAAAAAAGACAGACATAGCAGCCTAATTTACCGATCGAGGATTCTGTATGCTAAGAGGAACCTTTTAAACTTGTCTACCAATTGTTTTAAGAAGGATACAGTGTTTTTAAATGAAGTTTTAATTTTGCCTGAGCAAACCTCTCATTTCCCACTGCCACCCACTACTGAGCGTCAGGTGGCTACCCCACTCCCTGCACTACCAGGGTGTACATGTTGAGATCCTTCAGTCTCTCCTATTAATGTTTCGATGTAACCCCTTCACAATTTTAGTTGCTCTCCTCTGGACTAGCTCCACCCTGTCCATGTCCTTTCTGAGGTGTGACCTCCTGAACTGGACACAATACTCCAAGTGTGCTCTCACCAGTGAGTGATACAGTGGCAACACCACCTCCCTCCTCCTGCTACAGATACCTCTCTCTATGCATCCCAGCATCTCACTGGCCCTACCCACTGCTTTCTTCACACTGCCCTGACACTTTGAGCTTTGAGGTAATCAGATATGATCTTAGTGTCTATTAGTACCCCCCTATCCTATACTCAGCTCCTGAGTTCCTATGCCCTAGGTGCATAGTTTTGCAATTTTTGGCATTGAACCCTAGTTGCCATGCTTTAGACCATTCCTCAAGTTTCCCCTTGTTAGCTGAGCCGTAACTTTGATTTGACTTCTGAGGCCCTCTAAAATATTTAAAAAAAATGTTTAAAAGCTGGCTCCCATTGCTATCAATACAGCGCTCCCTGTGTTCTCTAAACTAATGCATCACAAAACACAAGAGTGGAGGTGCAGCGCCTGCTCAATTCGGGGACCAGGAAGAGGAGGGGATCTGGCAGCCGGCTCCTCCAACCAAGGATTTACAATACCTTTTCTTTAGTTATAGAAGCTATAAAAGAATTCTGAAAAGGGAACTTCTGAAGTCCTTTAGAGGTACGCTGCTGTTGGGAGGGCTTCAAGAAATATTTAAAAATTAGCACGACTTGTGCTCCTTAATGAGCACCATATAACTGTGATACTTTGTGATTGACACCACCGCCCATCCGCTCATACTCCTGGGGTTCCTTGACTGCTTCAGGAATCTCTGCCCACATTGGAAGCTGATGAAAAGGAACTACATAAAGGGGGGGAAGGGTTTGAATGGCTGATAACACCTAAAAAAGGATCAGAATCTGCGCAGCGACGTGTGAGTACAAGATGTATTGGAAAATTAGAGGTAAACAACATACTCTTTAAGATAACTAGATAATCTAAAAGGAAAGATGAAATATGGAAGGTATTTGCACACATCTCTAGATGGAATATTGCCAATACCTGTTTTGTGAAACCAAGAAGACTATTGTTATGACAGGTAACATTCTTGACACAGATGGTGCTGCATGGGTTCTGTTAGACATCTACCATGTTAAGGGGCTGTACTTCCCACAGCTACATTTAATGGCTTTGTGGATCCGAAGAAATACAAACAAATCAAGCCCCCACCACCACCAAAAAAAAAGCTAACCTCTGCACATTATACAGTTAACTTGGATATCCTCTCCTACTCACTTTCCAGTCATTCTCCCAAAACAAAACATTCGGTCTCCTGGTTACGAAGGGGCTAGATAGAGTCACATGATCTATTTGGGACGATGTTTACTGGCTGAAGTAGCTACAAACTGCTTTGGCCCCCCCCGGGACTCTGGCAGCATGTAGATTTCAGACATCAGTTCCATCAGGGCAGGAAGTCGTGGAAGGCTAGTAAACATCAGAGAGTGGAGGCAGGAAAATGAGGACTTCCTATGGGCTGGGCTGAGATTTCCATCACTGGGCCTTGAGGAAAAAAAAAAGGCTAAAGAGTGTTTGCTTCACTTAATTCTTCCTAAGGAATGAAAACAAAAGTGCATCAAAGAATCTGCAAATCCACAGCTGAATGCAGGAGAGGGTGGGACCAGCAGTGTTCTATCACGGAAACATTGAAAAGTGTGGGAGCTCCTGTTCTTTGATTACACACACACACACACACACACACAAAATAAACAGAAAACAACAGCAGTTTGCATGATTTTAATTATGACGTTTTGCAAATTATTTTTAAATTTGTTTATTCAATGCCAAAACAAGTATTTGAATGGGAAACATATCATTGAGTTACTATACCAGCTCTTTTACAGTGGTGTCCCAGCAACTGCAAAAAATAATTCATTTAACACAAAATAAATGACACATCTACATACACATATACTTGTATATGTACAAGCAACAATTAAAATTGAGAAATAAATCCATGACCTTCGTGACGTGATTCAGTTTGCACTGCATCCTCATACAGCACATCCAGCGCTTGGTTTGTTGATAAGATTGTCTACACAAATAATATACCGATATACAAAATATAAACACAAAGTCACAGTTTAATAGGGGCAGTAGTGTATTTATTGAAACAGTTTATAGTTATGTTTTCCAGATAGTGGCTGGCTGCAAAGGTGAGAGGAGGGTTATTACTGACTGTTGTTCGGGGGAGGTCATGTGTTTTTGCTGGCACTGGGGATTGTCTCCCCGCCAACACCAACAAATGGGGTTTGTGTGTGTTTATGTGTTTGGGGGGTGAGTTATGGGGTGAGCTCCAGGGTCAGCATCAGCAAATGGGGGTGCATGTGTTTTGGTGGCATCAGGGATGTTTTTCTGTGTCAGCATCAATGAGTGTGGGGTGGGGGTAGGTGGGTGGGAGTAGAAGATGCAGCAATTTATTTTATTTAAAACTGTACCCACACTAGGATGGGCTCTTGGTGTCAGGATTGGAGGAGGGGTTATGGAGGCAGCAGTGGCCATGGGGGAGGAGCTCTTGGTGTTGGACAGGGGGAGGGTTACAAAGACAGAGCTGGCCACCAGGGATTTATTGTAATATATTTATTTTGTTTTTGATTTTATAATTTTTGGCCAGAAAAGGCACACTGAGCCAAAGCTCATTTTCAGGTGCACTCCGGGAGCACAGGGAGGTTAAATGACTTGCTCAGGGTCACACAGTATGTAAATAGAGGTTGTGGGAATCAAACCTAAATTTTCTCAATGTATCAAGCTTGTTCATAGCTCATTGCTCTAACCTCTGGGCTACACTATCAACATGTACAATGTGCCCCTCTGGTACTGGGTCAATATAGTGATGGAATAATGTCGCAAGCAAAACTGCGAGTGATGAACAGGGTGCAGCAAAACAGCTACAGGGAAAAAATAGCACAGGGAAAATATAGTGAAGGTAGCGGTAGTGCTACCCTTGTAGCCGATGGTTGGGATTTATTTATTTTATTTATTTGAAAAGGTTTCACCAGGAAAAACAACATGAGCTGTAAACAGCTCATTTCCTGAAGCACCCTGGGGGAGGGGTTACATAAATGGGAGGATCGAGCAAAGTCAGCAATCAAGTGCATTCAGAGCAAAACAATACATACGGTGTTGTACTAGTACTATGGAACTAAAAATAATGAAAAATCAACTACATAAATGCTATTCAGATACATACAGTGTTGTGCTAATACAAATACAATGCAGAACTAATCAGTACAAGACAACAGAAGTAAATGTAACCAGGGAGTGGTATATAACAGAGTGAGGCCAAGACACAGGGGGAGAGAAGAAAACGTAGTCATCGGGGGAAGGGTGGTAAAGGACAATGAGAAGACAGCACAGGTAGCATTATGCAGTCATAGCTGTAGCGTTGATATGGGGTAGGTAAGGGGCCCAGGAAGGTGGGAGAGTATGGTGGGCATGGATTGGGGGTGAAGAGAGGGGTGTTAGGTGCAGATACAGGGTAGCAGAAAGGGTGGCGGCAATGCGGTGGTGAGTGAGTGCAGGTCCAGAACCAAAAAGCCAGAATTTAAGAGTAGCTAAGTGCTCAATGAAGTTTAGGGAGGGGAGTAATTGCATAGGAGGAGGGGAGGGGAGGAGAAATTGTGAGAGAAGGCGGCATGACCAGACAATGTGCACCGAGGTGGGAGTGTGAGAGTCCTATGGGTGGAGGCACAAAGGGAATAGCAGGATGGAAGGGGGTTGATAGGAGGAAGGACAAGTAAGGGGGTAGAGAAGCAAGCCAGAACTTCTCAACTAGACTTGCGATGTGTGACAGGCATCTGTCATGGAGGGAGGGAAAGCAGAGTGAAGAGTAAAGGTCACATTGATGAGTACGAAGGGAGCAACCAAGAGTGTATCGGCAGAAGGAGTTGAACAGAGTGTCCAGTCTGGCTAGGGTGGTTTTGGAGGTGGAGCAATAGACTACATCTTCAAAGTCCAACACAGGGAGAATCATTTTTTGGACGATTTCTCAGCTGGCATGTTGTGGGAGGAATCTGCAATGATGGTACACGGCGCCAAGCCTAGGGAGAAGTTTTTTATGGATGGCTTCAATGTGGACCCTGAAGTCTAGATTCTTGTCCAGCCATAGCCCAAGGTCCTTGAATGTGGTAACAGCATCAAGTAATGAGCCAGAGAGGGTGTGGAAGGTGATGGAGGAGTCGAGCCTTGCCAGTTTTTGTCTGAAGCCCAATGTCATAGATACTGTTTTTTTGACATTCATGGATAGTTGGTTAGCAGTAAACCAGCGTTGGACATTGTTAAAGTCCAACTGAAAGATGGTGGTCAACTCAGAGGGGGAGCTGCCAGAGGAAAATAGCACCGTATTGTCAGTGTACATGTGTATGCATGAAGACGCACAGGCTTTCAGGAGATCGTTCAGTAATATAGATAATATAATAGGACCGAGTACCGAGCCTTGGGGGACACCTGTGGTGATTGGGAGGGGAGAGGAGAGGAAGTTGCCAATTCTGATAGATTTGGAGCGGCCTATGAGGTAGGAGCAGAACCAGATAGTCGCAGAGTCAGAGAGACCAGCAGCAGGAAGCTTGCTGAGGAGAGGTGAGTGGGAGACAGTGTCGAAGGCTTTGGCCAAGTTGACAAAGATGGCTGAGGTGATATGTCCCTCATCCATGCTTGAGAGAATGGAGCCAGTGAGCCGTAGAAGGGAGGTGGTGGTGGGGTGTTTTTTGTAGAAGCCAGACTGGAATGGGGTGAAAAAGGAGACTCAGTTGAGGAAGGAGGAGAGTTGCTCCAGGACCAGGTGCTCCTGCAGTTTAGCCAGAGTAGGGAGTAGAGAGATAGGTCGGAAGTTGCAGGGATCCGAAGTGTCCCTGCCTTTGGTGAAGGAGATCACAGTAGCAGATTTCCAAGCATTAGGCATGGTGGCATGCAGAAAGGAGAGATTTAGAAGATATGTCAATGACAAGGCAATTAAGAATGCAGAGAGGTGAAGAAGCTTTTTTATTTATTTATTTTTTATTTATGACGTTGTTAACCGGAACTGGAAGGGGACAGGATCAGTTGTGTTCCAGGACAATAGCTGCTTCTTGTTGTTTTCACAGGGTTCTTGTGGATTTTACTTGGTAGAAGGTTATTTCTTTTCTTTCTTACTTCTAAGGGGCTAGCAGGGTATTGTTTTAAGGGCTGTTGGAAGTTTGAAAACTGGTTTGGTGGCTGTAAGTGGGCTCATTTGTTGGATGTTTCACTGTGTAACAGGCTGCGCTGGTGGAGGCCTATTTCTTCTGATTTAAAACCTATTTGGTGGGATTTGCTTGGGCCTGGTTATTTGAACTGGACACCTATATCTCTCAAATGCTCTCAGCTCTCTCACTGCCCTCCTGCAGAACCCAGCAGTAGAATCTGCTTCAGAGATCATCCTTCTGGGTGATTTCAACCTAAACTGGGCCCTTGAGGTGAAATCCACCCTCAACGCTAAACTTAATGACTCCCACCTCTCCCAAGTCATTACCTTACCAACTAGAATGAATCTTGCCACTGGAAGGCATACTATAATTGATTGGGTCCTGACCGCTACCCCTAACTATGTAAAAATGGCAGGGACCTTGGCAGATGCATTGAGTGACCACTCACCTGTATTCGCCGTCTGGAAGAACTGTGCTAATAAAGTCCCCCCAGGATTTTTACCTCTAGGGACTACTCCAACTTCCACCCTGACCATTTTATTCGCTACTTAAATGACATTGACTGGAGCAATATAAAGCACCTCCCAGTCTGGAGGATGCTGTCAATTTCTTCCAGACATCCTCATGAGAATTATGGACCTTCTAGCCCCTTTAAAACACACAGAGTAAAGGGAAGCTGCTACAAATGGATCCTGCTCTTCTAAAAGCCCTGATGTCCACCCGGGACAAGGCCTGGAATAAGTACCGAACTCAAGGAATTGGGGACCTAGAGGCCTACAGGGCCCTTAGAAATCAGTGTAAAGGCTATTACTTAAGAAAGCCTATATCACCAACCTTCAAAAAACTAACCTTGGCAATCCTAGGCTTTTCTGGAAGCACATTAATGAACTCCTCAAAGGAACACTCAAACGCCCCACCCAGCCCAATCCTGGCTAATGGGCAACTAATTTATGAGGTATCTCTTATTGCTGAGACCCTCAACACCTACTTCACGGTCCTGGAGGCACATAAGCGGGGACCTCCTGACACGAATTTTAACCCGGTTTTACAATGGCCCCAGGACCTTGATCGCCCTTTGTTCCACTTGAGGTTGGTCAGGGAAAAAGAGGTCCTTACTACCCTCAAAGCCCTTCCTCTAAGAGGATCTGGGGGCCCTGATGGGATCCAAACAAGAATCCTAAAAGAGGGGCCCCAGCCTTAGCTAAATCCTAACTTGGCTGATCAATCGGTCCATAACGGAGGATCAGTACCCAAGCTCTGGAAACAAGCACTTGTGTATCCCTTACACAAGGGGAGGAGTATTTATTGAGAATTTCAGGCCTATCTCTCTTGCTGTGTTCCATAGCTAAGGTACAGGAGAAGCTTGTTTACTCTCAACTCCGGGACTACCTAGAAACTCACCGGTAATCTCACCATCTCAGCACGGGTTCAGGGCTAACCATGGAACTGATACTGCTCTAACTAAATTCTCAGCTGATGTCCTGAGTAATAATGATGGAGGGCCAGCACAGGGCAGTCTTCATTGACCTATCCAAAGCCTTTGACCTGGTAAACCATAACCTCCTTCTACAAAAATGTGTTCTCTTGGCCTTGACTCTCACTCACTGGGATGGTTCCAGAGTTATCTCCAACGACTCCAGAGGGTAAAGTGAGGATAAAGTCTCTAAGTTGCTCCACTTAAAGAAGGGTACCCCAAGGGTCCATCCCTGGCCCCTTCTCTTTACACTGTTCATTAATGATCTGCACAAAACTGCGGTAGTAGCAGTGCTATTCAGTACGCAGATGATGCAGTCATTTACAGAGGCTCCCATAATTTACCTGAGCTGCAGACAGCCCTCCAAGAAGACATCCACCTGATGGAGGACTGGCTAACTCAGAACAAAATGGTTCTAAACACTAGCAAAATGAAGGTAATGCTCTTTGGCCCTAGATCCCTGGGAACAGAGAGGTGTCACCACCTACAACTCCATTCCAGGGCGGGTGTAAAACTTGAGGTGGTCTCCTCTACCAAATACCTTGGCCTTACCCTGGACCAAGGTTTTACCCTAAAGAATCATGTAGATGTAATCAAAAAAGCCATACATGTGAAATTAGGCATCCTCTATAGACTAAAGGACTAAATCATTCCTGAAGCCAGGGTAGCCATCACCACAAGCGTACTCCTCCCAAAGCTCACATTCGGGGCCCCGATCCTCCAGGGTGTAGCCATGATGGAATTAGGAAGGCTGCAGACTCTGTACAATAAGATAGTCCACTTTGCCACCTTGTCTCACCCTAGGACTCACCACTGTGAGGCCCAATCCAGGCTCAGGTGGCCGTCGCTTGATGCTCGTCTAACCTACCCTTCCCTCTGCCTTACTTACAAGATACTTGGTCCCTCTCTCCCCCCCAGCCTGGTTGGGCTCGTCAGGGCAAAACCCAATCCACGGTGTCTACGCTCATCAGGCCAATCTCTCCTCGAGGTCCCAAAGATTAGGTCCAAAGCCGGGTCTAGGTCCTTTGCGTACACTGCCCCTTCCACCTGGAACAACCTCCCCTTGGAGGTCCGGGAGGCAGAGATGGTTTCTAGCTTCCGGACGCTGCTGAAGGGACATCTGCTCAATAGGAGCATATGTCTATGCCACAGTACCTGACCTAGCTCAGCCTCTTGAGCAGCTCACTTGCCCTCCCAACAGCCATCTTGGTAGGACATTTGGTCCTCTTCTCTTTGAAGGGGTGCACTTAGGTCCCTAACTTTTCACCCTTCCAACCCTGTGTACTTATCAGCTAACCATAGGTCTACAGACGCTGCCCACTATTTCCTCCGGACCTGGTATCTAATCTACTATTTAGGATGCAGAATGCTTAACGTGCTCACTATTTGTTACCTTCATGCTTTCCATGCTTTTGTGTCTGCAAAGATATGTACTTCTATTTTTAAAATACTATTCCACTCTCCAACCTGTACTGAAATGTTACCTGTATGTTGTTGTTGCACCTGGGTCGCCCCTGAAAAAGGGACCTCTACGGGCCCAGTGGGCCTACCCGGTCATCAAAATTCAATAAATAAATAAATAAAATATCTGTTAATTTCAAGCCTATTTTGATGTGTTGTTAGTGAAGCTGATTAAATTGGAGACCTGTTTCCTTTGGCAGCAAACATATTTGGGGGCTTTGAGTTGAATTTTGATTCCTTGCTGCTGACTTCAGTAGCTGCAAAGATTACTGCATAGTGGGGGAAGGGTGTTAATGATCTGGCCAGGTCTCACTCAGCTAATTGACTGGAGGCAGAGCTGAATCAGGTTTGTGGTGTTAGCTGCTTTGTCTTCTCAGAAGGAACTGGAAGGGGACTGGATCAGTTGTGTTCCAGGACAGTAGCTGCTTCTTGTTGTTTTCACAGGGTTCTTGTGGATTTTACTTGGTAGAAGGTTATTTCTTTTCTTTCTTACTTCTAAGTGGCTAGCAGGGTATTGTTTTGGGGGCTGTTGGCAGTTTGAAAACTGGTTTGGTGGCTGTAAGTGGGCTCATTTGTTGGATGTTTCACTGTGTAACAGGCTGCACTGGTGGAGACCTATTTCTTCTAATTTAAAACCTATTTGGTGGGATTTGCTTGGGCCTGGTTCTTTGGCTACTGGGCTTGGAGGGGAGACACAGGGCTGATACACTTTCTCTCGAGTTGGGTGTCTGCCCAAGACCCACACTTCCCCACCCCTCCCTCCCAGAGTTCTGCTAATTTATAGGGGAACACCTGCCCTGCAATTGGAGGACAAGGCTGCAGGTGCAGCTCATGTAGTTCTAGCCACTGGGGGTTGGATTTAAAGGCTGGGAGAGAGGAGCTTAGGGAGTTGTTCATTTCCCTTATAAGTTTACTGTGTTGTACTGCACTAGTAACAGGGTTACCGGTGTACTGTGGGACTGTATCTAAGATTAGTGGGTGACCTGATTAGGCAGTAGGGGTGTATCTTGGACTAGTGGGGAACCTGGTGGCTCACCCAAGGAAACCTACTTGGAAGGGGATGGAACCACACGTCATTAGGGCTGGCATCTTTGGGAGGGTGGTGGGGTGCACAAGGTGTGGAGCAGCCACGATACTGGACTGGGCTTGGAAGTTCGGTGGTTGCCCAGTGTGCTACCAGCTGGCACAGCTTAAGGAGGAGGTTGTGGGGATTAGGAGACAGCTGGGGAAGGGGGGTATGGTTGGGGAAGGAGGCAGGGGATCTCCCACGGGGTTGCACCAAGCACTGGGGGTGGGGGCATAGGGAAAGGAGTGCAGGAGAATACTCAGGAGTCACATAGGGACCCTGGCAGAGGGGGTCCAAAAGGACACTACCAAGGAAGCAGGCAGGTAGCTGGGGACCCTCACAAAGGAGGGACAGAGGAACAACATTCTCAGGGAAGTAGGCAGATGGCCAGGGCTGGACAGAAGGAAGCAAGGCGGGGAGGTGGATCAGACCTTACACTCAGTAACCGCTTCCATTCTCTTCTTCTGCTCGAGGATGAGGGGGGTGATGTAGCCACGACAGGGGTGGTTAGAGACGGAAAGGGAGTTGGGGCAGAAGGCAGGGGCCAGATTGCAGGAAGAACAGGGGGGAACCTGGAATGCAGGAAAATTGGGGGAGCAGTGAATTAGAGCAGAAGGGGCAGGGGGAAGAGGGAGGAAAGCGCAAGGAGAAGGACCAGTTGGGAAGAAAGGTAAAGGAGAAGAACCAGAAGTACAAGGAGGATTCAGTAAAGGGGGCTGAGGGTTTAGGCCAGGGGAGCACGACAAGCAAGGAGGGACTAAATGGAGACAGGAAAGAAGGGAGGACGAGCCAGGCTAGTTTAGCAGATGGGGGAGAAGGACCAGTCGCAAGCAGTGAAGGGGAGTTAGCAAGGTACAGAAGGATACTCAGGAGGAGGAGAGGCATAGGATTGAGGGGAGGGGGTGGCCAGGGTAAATAAGGAGGGGGTGGCATGTGGCACCCAGATAGGGGGAGGAACAAGGAGCCGGCTGGGTGAAGGGGCCAGTAGAAAGGATGAGGGACATGGAAGGGGTGAAATGGAGGAAAAGGAGCGGTCAGAGTGCTCCTGTTGGGGAATTCTATGATCAGGGGTATCAAATGGGATAGGGAGGGAGAAGCCTGGCCAGTTAGAACAAAATGCTTCCCTGGACTAACGGTGCACAGGGCTAAGCACGAGGTATATCAGCTGGCAAAGGATTGTGGGGATTCCCCGGACATACTGGTCCACCTGGGTACAAATGACACTGAGGGAAATAGCGAGCTAGAGATACAGGCAAGATTCAGGGAGTTTGCCAGGGTCTGTCATGACATAGGATGCACAGTTTCCTTCTCAGAAATCCTACCGGTGCCAAGGGCTAGTGGGGAACACAAAAGGAAGATTAGGGAGATAAACCAGTGGCTCAGGGACTGGTGCGAGGCCAGAGGGTATGGGTTTATGGGGGACTGGGGGGAGATCTGGGAGGATAAGGAGCTGTATGCTAGAGATAGACTCCATCTCAATTTGGAGGGGAGGGGAATCCTTAAGTTGAAAATAGAGGGGTTCATTGGTGAAAAGTGGGGTTTAAACTTGTGAAGGGGGGAGGGATGGGAGAAAAGGCTGTCAAGGGGGTGCCGATAAAGGAGGGACTCTGTCTCCACCCCCCTTGGGAGCTGGAGGATTGCGGGAAAAGGCCGACTGGTAAAGTGCAGACCAGGGGAAAACAGAATCCCCATGGGAACACGAGCAGGGGAAATGGAAGTATAGGGAAAGGGTGGAAGGTAGTCCTGCTAAATGCCAGGAGCTTGGGCAATAAAATGCCTGAGCTCCAGGCAATGCTAACTGAGGGAGCGGTGGATGTGGCAGTGGTCACTGAGACCTGGGCCACTGCAGGACACGACTGGGACCTGAACCTGGAGGGTTACACTATGTTCAGGAAGGACAGGGGGAGGGAAGGGGAGGAGGGGTAGCAATGATAGTCAAAAATTGCATTGGCATAGGGGGAGTAGAGGAGGCAGAGGGAACCATGGAGGCAATTTGGGTCACCTTGATAACAAGGGGGGGCAAGAGAGTAAAAATAGGAGTGGTATATAGACCCCCTGCCCTGGCGGAGGAGCTGGAGGAGAGTCTGGTGGCAGATGTTGGGAGACACTGCAGACTGGGCAGAGGAATGGTGGTGGTGTTGGGGGACTTAAACATGCCAGGAACAGACTGGGAGACTATGACATCCTCTGTGACCAGGGAACAGAGGTTGTTGGATGTCTTTCAAGATGCGTTCCTAACTCAGCAGGTGGGGGAACCGACCAGGGAGGCACGGGTACTGGATGTGGTCCTGGCAGACAGTGACCAGACTGGGGGCCTGGAGGTAAGGAACCCATTGGCAGGGAGTGACCATGCCACAGTTTGGTTTTGCCTGGACCTAGGAGGGCTAGAAGGCTGCACAAAGACAGAGGTAACTGACTTCAGGGGGACGGATTTTAAGGAAATGGGAAGGATCCTTAAGGAGCATTTGGATGTGATTGGGTCAGACATGGACGCTGATAGTAGGTGGGAAATCATCAGGAGAGGGGTGCAGGATGCTACCAGCACCTGTGCAAGAGTAAGACGAAAATGCGGTAGGGCCCGAAAACCCTGATGGTGGACCAGGGAGGTCCAGGAGGTGGTGCAGGGAAAGAAGGCAGCCTATAGGCAATTCAAGTGCTCTAGGAGTGAAATGGATTGAGGGGAGTGTGAGCTGATGGCTAGAAGAGCCACTAGGGTGGTGAGGACGGCTAAGGCAAGGAAGGAGCAGAACCTGGCCAGGGAAATTAGGAGAGTGAACAAGGGGTTCTTTAGATACATTGGGGAAAAATGAAGGGTGAAGGGGCAGATTAGCAGGATTAAATCAGGGGTGAGATGGGCACAAGACCCGGGGGAGCAGGCTGAGGTACTAAATGAGTACTTCACCTCAGTTTTCACCAAGGAAAATGGGGGTGCTGCATCATACATGGGAGGAGACAGAGATACTGAGGAGGGGGGGACCCTACCGATCGGCGGGTCTGGGGAGAGGGGAGCATCACTGGCAGGAGGGGAGGGCTAAGCAGGAGAAGAGGTACCGAAGTGGAAATCACAGCAGAGAGAGTGAGGAAGCCTCAGCTCCCTTAAGATGAAGAAAGCACCAGGGCGGATAAATTACATCCCAGAGTGCTGAAGGAACTTGCGGATGTCCTGGCGAAACCCTGGCGGAGCTTTCACCATCTCTCTGAGGACAGGGTGGGTGCCCCAGGACTGGAAAGTGGCACATATAGTGCCTATCCACAAGGGGGATCAAGAAGGGTGGTCAGGGAACTACAGGCCTGTCAGCCTGACATTGGTGGTGGGCAAGGTGATGGAGGGCATTGTCAAGGAGAGGCTAGGGGGGACCTGGAAAGTCAGGGTGCCTGGACAATAGACAGCATGGATTCATCCCGGAAATCATGTCAGACAAACCTTGTGGAGTTCTATGACTGGGTGACGAGTGCCTTGGACCTGGGTAGACCAGTGGACATCCTCTTCTAGACTTCAGCAAGGCATTTGACTCTGTTCCTCACGTGGGCCTGTTGGATAAGCTGGGAGAAATGGGGTGGGGAACCAGATGATCAGATGGATAGGCAATTGGCTCCAGGACCAGACCCAGAGGTCGTAGTTGGCGGATAGTCTCATCCCAAGGAGGGTCATTAGTGGGGTCCCACAGGATCAGTCCTGGGCCCTCCTGTTCAACACCTCGTCTCTGACATAAGGACAGGAATCAGGAGTGAGATGAGTCTCTTTATGGATGACTCAAACTGTGGGCAGTAGTGGATGGGGAGGAGGGAGGTTGGCCTTCAGGGGGACCTGGAGGCTCTGGAAAGATGGTCTAGACAGTGGAAAGCTGAGGTTCAATGCAGGGAAATGCAAGGTACTCCACCTGAGGAGAAACCCGGGCCAAGTGTACACCTGGGGAAATGCTAAAGTCTCGATAGCTGAGAGGGACCTGGGGTGGGGTGGATGTCAAGATGAACAACTCAGAGACTTGTGGGAGGGCAGCCAAGGCCAACAGGATGCTGGGATGCATCGCTAGGGGGATCACCTCCAGAAGGAGGGAAGTGATACTCCCTCTGTATAACTGCTTGGTGAGGCCGCACCTTGAGTACTGCATGCAGTTTTGGAGGCCACACTTAAAGAGGGACATTAAACTCCTGGAGAGGGTCCAGAGGAGGGCAATCAAAATGATTTGGGGCTTGGGGGATAGGACCTATGAGGAGAGGCTCAAAGAGCTAAATATGTACACATTGGAAGAGAGAAGGGACTGGGGGACATGATAGAGGTCTTCAGGTACATGAAGAGGGTAAATAGGGGAGGAACAGTCAGGGTGCTTTGAAGGAAGGAGGAGGGGGCCACTAGAGGGCATGGGTAGAAGCTGGAGGGGGGAAGATTCAGGGGAGAAAGGAGGGTGCTACTTCACTGAGAGGGTGGTGAAGCCATGGAATGCACTGCCTAGGTGGCTGGTGGAGGCAGAGACGGTGGAGGGGTTCAAGAGGAGTGGGACAGGTACAGGGGAAGGGTTCTGAAAGCAAAATACAATGCAGCAAGAATATCCGGAACTGGGAAGGGAGAAGCCAGAGAAGGCAAGGGGGGCAGCAAGGTCAGCACCCAGGGTGGGGGCTGACCAAGCGAGCAGACATGAAAGACCGTTAGGCCTATTCTGCTGGCATTTTAGTATGTTAGTATGTAACCAGATAGGTGCACTGATCCCAGGGACCATTTTCAGGCACGACCAGGGCCACACAAGGCAGCACAGAGTAGAAACATCAGAATAACAAGAACATAACAAGAGCAGGTAATACATAGTGAAAGGTTACAGTTGTTACATTTGGCAATCCATGGTGGCAGTAGTTGAGGGACAACAAATAACAAAGCAAAGTAAGGCTCATGGTGGTACAGTTTCAGTAAATAAGAGAACCTATTTGACCCTACCCTTGGAACCTAATGGGGGGGCTAGTCCACAAAGCAGTGGCAGGTGGATGCAAACAGGAGCCAGTCTTAGAGGTGAGTCTTGAACTGGCAGTGAGTGTTTATGGTGCGCAGTTCAGTGGGCAGCTTGTTCTATAGTGTGGGGGCTGCTACAGACAGGGCTCTAGTGCCCATGTTCATGGCTACCCTGGGGATTTTCAGGGAGGGGATACTGGAGGAGCGTAGGCAGAGGTGTGAAGTTTGGACGGTGAGAAGGGGAGCAAGAGGGGATTTCTGGCCAATACTGATGGCAGAATCAATAAAACTGTACAGTGCAAGGTCAAAGCGGACTTGTAGTTGGAGCCACCTCAGTGTAGTGTAGAGTGTACAGTGGTGTGTGGAGAAAGGGGCCAGCAGGAAGAAGTGGCACACTCTGTTGTATGCTACTGATAGTTTTGCCATGGTGGATGTGGAGGTCCTAGAGTAGATGGAAGAGCAGTAGTCCAGATTAGGTAGTAGATTTCCCTGGATGATGGCATGGTGGGCATCAGGGGTTAGGTATTGCCAGTATCTGTAGGCAGCCCCTAGTTTTGGGTGAAATCTTAGAACCAGGGAGTTTATGTGCTCTGTAAAGGAAAGGGAGGGGTCAAGCACAACTCCTAGATATTTGAAATGTTTGACATCCTCCAGGGCATGGCCATCAGGGGACATGAGGATTAGGGGTGGGTTAGATTTGCATTTCGACAGGAAGGGCTTAGATCCAAACAACATTGTTTTGGTTTGTTTGGCATTGACCAGAAGGAGCTTGTCAGAGAACCCGTTGTGGGCTACAGTGTAGTTTTGTGAGTGGGCGGCAGAGATGAGGGTAGGAAGGAGACTTTCCACTGGAAAAGAGCACAAGGTCATCGGCGTAAAGGATTGCGAGTTAATGAATAAGGAGAAAGGAGGTGGTCCCAGGATAGAGCCTTGGGGGACCCCAGTAGAGACAGGCAGGGTGGGTGAGTGGGCTGGGCCAATGCACACAAACTGGGGATACCCTGTAAGATAGCTACTGAACCAGGTGGTGACCTCCAGAGGGCAGCCAAGGTGATGCAATTTGGAGAGGAGGAGCAAGTGATTGACCAGGTTGAAGGAGTTGGAGAGGTCAACAAACTGTGCTAGTTGCATTTCCATGGTCCATGTTTGTGAGGATGTGGTCAGTTAGGAGTGCAAGGGCAGTGGTGGTGGAGTGATTTTTGCAGAAGCCATGTTGTTGGCTACATAGTAGGTCATATTTTTTTTTTTAACCAGGAGAGATATTTACCTATGTGGTCAGCAAGTTGGTGGTGGACGGCTTTTTCCAGTAGCTTGCTTAGGTGAGGAAGGATTGAGATTGGGTGATAGTTGTCTGTGGATTGTAGGTCCCCGGCTTTATGAATGGGAATGACTTCATGGATTTCTATGTATCAGACATGGAGGAAGTAGTCAGGGTGAGGTTGAAAATGAACGTTAGGGGGGGCGACAATGGCAGGGGAGATAAGTATAAGGAAGGTGGAATAATCTGTCTGCTCCAGGGGAGCCGTGGTTTGGGAGGCTCTTTAAGAGTTTAGCAATGTCAGTGTGTGAGAAGCATTTTGAAGAAAATGGGGGAGGTGGAGGTTGAGAGATAGGCCCAATGGGTGATGTCGTGGGGGCGTGCAGGGGGACAGGGTTTTTTTGCATGCCATGTGGGAGTTTGCTTAGGTACATAGTAAGGTCAAAGAATTTGTCACTGAGGGCCTTAGCCGCTTCTTGGGGATCAGTAATGAGGCCAGCAGTAGTGTGTAACTGTGGGACAGGCTTACTGGAGGGGGGTTTAGTAGCGAGCCAGTGGATGTCAGAATTGTTTAGGGTCCCCGAGGTTAGTTTGCTGAAGATTGCGAAAATGTGTCTGTTTAAGAGCTTTGGCCAGGTGTTTGCAAAGGTTCCTCCGATTCCTGTAATCATCCCATAGGGTTGGGGATGGGGATGCTTTATAGGATGACCGAGCATGGTCCCTGCCTTTCATGGGGGTAAGGAGGTCTTTCGTGACCCATCATGAGTAGCCACCTCTCACCCTTCTGGTGGTGACTGGAAAATGCTTGTCCTGTATAGTCAGGAGAGCTTGAGTGAGCATGGATGCTGCCTGGGTCACATTTGATTCTGAGAAAACAGCAGACCAGTCCAGTGCCCGTGCCTCAGAAAGAAGGACGGGGATGTTTGGGCTTCTGAAATTATGGAAAGACAGGTATTTGGGTGGGGCCGTTTAAGTTTGGATGACCAGAGAAGGCACATAGGGGAGTGATCACTAATGGAGTCAGCCACGGTACCAGCATGCAGGACACAGTCCTCCTGATTAGTTACAATCCAGTCCAGGAGCTTAGAGTCTAGGCCATTGAGGCTTTATCCTTTGGATGGGTTCAGAGCAAGTAGTATGTGTAGTGTATGATCTGGGAGGATGGGCTTGAAAAAGAGGGATGGCCGAGGAAGGGACATGGATGCAGTGGGGAGGCAAAAGGGGGAACATGGGATGCCCTAGGGGCAGTGCAGAGGAGAGATGCATGTAGGGAGGAGGCATAGGTAGTAAAGTAATTGTTGAATTCAGTGGTCACAGAGGGAGGGCCATCAATTGCGCGGGTACCAATTTTTAGATCAGGAGAAGAGGAGTAGACTAAGGGAGAGAACAGGGCATGGATGACCTTCCAGAACTTGGACGGATTGTTGATATTTTCCTGGAATGAGGATTGGAAGTACTCTGTTTTTGCAAGGTGGCTAGCTTTGGTGCAAGCATTTGATATGCTATAAGTTCTGCAGAGACTCAGGAGAGGTGATTCCTGTGGGCCCGCACTTTTCTGAATGGGGCATGATGGTCTCATGGATTCAGGAACTGGGAGGTAAAGAAGGTCAGGGCTGAATTGATGGAGGGGGCAGTGGCAACTGGAGACCAATCAATATTGGACAAATTGTTATGTAGGAAGGACAAGTCTAGGGAGCGGTATGAGTGAGAATTGAGAATGACTGGGGGTGATTTTGCATGGTGGATTTTGCATACACAGATTGATCAATGATGGTCACTGAGGGCATCAGGGAGAGCACCAGAGCTTATGACATGGTGGGGATGGGAGGTCAGCACCCAGTCAATTAGGGAATACTTCCCTGATTTATGGTTCAGGTGCATGGGGCAGGAAATAAGTTGAGTAAGGTTTAGTGAGGTGGCATGGTTGCAGATTTTTGACTGTTGGCTGGCCAACCAGTTTATGTTGAAGTCCCCAAGGATTAATAGTTCATCAGGGGTGGCAAGGATGGATATGGTGGAGAGGAGATCAGCAAGGGAGGAGATGGAGGAGGCAGGGAGATTAGGGCAACAATAGACACCGCATACAAAGATGGGAAGGGAGAAGGATCTTTTTACTAGCAGCATTTCATAGGCAGAGGGAGCGGTCGAGGAGAGACAGACAGTATAGTTGAGAAAGAAGGATATATACATGGTGACACTGCCTCCCCTGGACTTGCAGTCCTGTCGGATGAGGAAATAGCCAGGGATGGCAATGTCCGAGTCCTTGATTTTAGAGCTGAGCCATGACTCCATTACAGTGAGGATTCAGGGTTTGAGTTGGGTCATGTGCAGTTGAAGGTCAATTTTAGTGAGAAGACTTCTAATGTTCATATGAAGAATTCATAGTCTTTTTGGTAGATCAGGTGATGGGGAGGTGGGGGGACCCGGGTTAGGCTCAACATCACCAGAAGTAAGTAGCAGAATGCAGATGAGTAATTTACTAAGGATAGAAAGGTAACTTTTAGAGGGAATGAGGGGCCTGCGGTGGGCTGGACCAGGCAAGGTATTTGAGAGTCCAACTTGGAAAATGAGGGCACGTGGGGGGGGCAGATGGGATTCAGAGCTGGTGAGAATGCCTGCTGCAGTGCACCATGAGAAGTGTAGTAGCAGGGTTTGAAAGGAGGAGGGTTGGGGAAGTGAAGGGAGGGAGGGCAGAGAGGGGGGTGGGGGAGAGGTTGGGTGAGAGATGGGTGGGAGGGATGTCATGGAGAAAAGGAGGGGGAGGCAGAGCAAGGGGAGAGGCATCATTGTGATTGTCAGGTGGCAGAGGAGGGTGAGGGAAGTGATGGAGAGAGTCGGGAACTAGTGGGGGTCAGAAGAGGGGTGGAAAAGTAGTTTGATGAGAGGGAGCGGTACTGTGGGAGAAAAGGGAGAGGTAGAAGTTGTGGATTTACAGAGAAAGGTCTAAGCTGGTGAGGGGAAGCCCAGCAATTTATGGTAGGAGGACAGAGAGGGGGCAGCCCAAGAAATAGCTGTGTGTGTTGCAGCACAAGGGGTGTTGAAGGAGGCAGTGCAACCAGCCAAGTAAATTCAGGAAAGAAATTGCAGCCAGGAGTCACTGCAAGGGAGACTGCAGGGAGGGGGCAGAGCAGGATTTGGAGCATGGACCAACAGGGCAATGGAGCATTTAGCGGGAAGGAGCCAGTGAGATTGGGAGAGGAAAGAATGGGCGGAGCTCAACTTTATTTAATAGAGGCCGGGGTAGGGGAGGGAGAGCGGGACAAATTAGTCCCACAGTTTATAGAGCAGTCCAGAAAACTAGAAGGACTAAAATGAAGCTTGGGCAGGTTCACGATGCAGCCAATAGTAGCAGTGGGGCTGACAGGGAGCACCAATTTCATGCTGCAGTGTAAGACCAACAGACCAATACAGGAAGCGCTGTGTGGATTTCGGTGAAAGCTTAGCTTACCTGATCATGGGGCTGATGAGGCAGACAGACTGATGGTGTGGGACGGCCAGCCGAGGAGCGCCGTGCCGCTGCTCTTCCCTGGAGTGGGAGCCATGCAGGGATGCAGACAATAAGAGCTCTGCAGGGTGGCAGTCCTCCAAGCAGTTGCTGTAGATCAGAAGCAGCAGAGTGTCTGTGGACTGGGGTTTGATTCTTGCTTCTGGATTACTTGTGGATTTTTTTTTTAGTTTTGCTAGGTTTTGACAATTTTCCCCCGCCCAAGTTTCTCCCCATCCGTAAGTTGCCTCCCCCCCAGAGGTTGTTACATTAATGTGGGGGTGTTCAGGGGGTAAAGCGCCCCTGCAAACAGTAATGTTGTCTGTGTGTTTTTGTGTAGCTGCTTAAGCACTCAGTGTTTTTACCGAGTGCTATATTTGTTTTAGCTGTATTGACTTTGCAGTATTTGACAGCACTGTTTCTGTCAATGCTGTATTGACCCCATGCCTAGATACTGCAGAGCAAAAAAAGTCTTCATTTTCACATTTTTCAAGGATTGTGCCACCCTTTCGCTCAAAACTTACTGAGCCTAAATTTACCTGATTTTTCATGTTAAGAGAGAATGTCACAAACAGCACGCATATCCAATTTCAGATCCCTAGGTCTAAAGGAGACTTAGTTATAAACAGCTCTAAAACAGAGTTTACCATGGCAGTGCTAATGCAAGCCTAACTGTAGTAGCACTATTGTATAATATATATAGTTAAGCAGTAAGACACAATGGCGCATTGGTTGTACTAGGTTTACTACACTTCCAGGGATGTTGTAAGGCACAAGGCCACAGGGTGAGTGCCTTCAGCCCCTGCATATGTGGTAAACCTAGTGTAACCCCCCCATCACCGGGGGTTACTAGAATCCCACTTAGATTTAGTGGCAGGCAGGGAAAGGCAGCTTGTGAGACACCAATTAAATGGGGTTCACACTGTCTCACTCTGTCCTCAGTCTCAGCTGAGCTGGAGGGATGACAGAATTCTCCAAGCAGCATAAGCTACAGTGGAATGTTGCAGCTGGGAGTCAGGTTAGAATGTTGGGGTTTTCAAAGTCAGTCTAGTGGGAGACTCAGTGGAGGAAGGAGGTGTGCTGCAGTTGGCAGCCCCTCACAGCCCAGCTCTGTAACAGAACTACCACAGGAAAAGGGTGTGTGTTCTCACCCTAGAGAAGGACACAGAAGAAGAAACAAATAGAAGTGGTTGAGACCGTTCTCTGGTTTGTTCCAGTGCCTCATCCATGGAGGGATGGGGGGAACAAGACCAGCTTTTCAGGGGCAACCCCCTGGCCCTGCTGGAAGAAGAAAAGCTGCCTGATGAGAAGATTTGTGCTGAGGTACCAGAAGTGTGTTTTTCCTTTGAGAGAAGCCCTGGGGCACCTGTGAACCATGGTGAGTCTGCTCTGCCAGAGAGCCTATGTTTTCACCGATACAGTTGTGTAAAGTATCTGCTACTGTGGGATCAGGAAACGACAGCCAAGTACAATAATTTAAGTTATGTGTATGGCTTGAAATGCATCTAATTGGTGGGCGTCTGCAGGGATGGACATAGCCACTTAAAGAACGTTGCAAGTCAGGACACCAGTTACCTAGCAATCAGAATGTTAAATGTGATATACATTTCAAAATAACATTCTACAAACAGAGAGTTCAAAGGAAAGGTGTTGACTCCAAATTAATGGCCGGGTATGGATTTGGGGACAAGAGGTGGGAGACTCCCCATCTGGAGTAACCAGATTTACCTCTATGGATTCACTTTGGGCACCTATAGCTTTCTCCCAGGCACTTGGCCAGTGTCTGCAGAAAGTACCCAGATGTGGGATTAAGATGTATTTTTTCCTTTAGAGCTAGAAGCGCTCATGGGTGGTTGAGGGAGCCACCAACAGAAATGTCCACGCCATATGGAATGTATACTAGTGTTGGCTGAGTGCCATGCCAGGGAATCCTAGAGAGTGAGAATACCAGTTTGGGCATGAGAGCCCAGTGTGTTCAAAACCTGAGGGTTGTTGTGATGATGAAGAAAATGTGTTCTGACCTCTATAGAACTGCATAACCAGTGAGTGTAGCCCCATGGGGTTCCATCTTGCTTAGTATTCCTGTGTGTAAGTGAATAAAAGCCCCACTTTAGAATCCCATTCCTGGGTTGGACATTTTCAGTTCTTGCTTCCTGTGTCCAGAATTACTTGGGTGCCCCTGTCCAGAAGTGCAAACCTAGCCCTGATGCCAAGCGAATGTTTTCTCCCCGAACCCACGCTAGCCAGGTAGTGGGTTACAAAAATGGAGGCACCGGGCGCTTAACAACACCAAACTCTAAAACTCACACCTTGGTTACAAAAATGGAGGCACCGCTGGGATTTGGGTTTGGAATCTTGGGGAGAAAACAAGAAAGATTTGCTCGGATTAGGGTTAGCGTTTTGGCTGTCTTGAAGTAGGTAGCCCAAAAAGTGGAAGCATTTTCACCCAAATATCCTGCTGTATGCTGCTGTTCATGTGCTGCTGTAATTGTGCCACCAGTTTATCAAGGAGCAGTAAAGCCAGAGAGTGTATGCCCTTGTTCTCTGCATCAAAGTTATAACATTTTCCAGCTTTTTAAAGTAATGTTTGACAAGAAAAGTGTGGAAAACTGTGGGAAACAAACAGAGATTTGTGCCCTAGACGTTGGAAGTGCTTGTTGTATGGACAGAGAGAGTAGCTGAGTGAAATGCCATGAAAAATGGTCGATATGGTGCTCCCGTGGAGGAGCTACAGTTGAAAAAAAAAGTGCGGTTTGCAGTTTAAATTTTGCCTGCTTGACAATCGCCGTGGAGGAGAAGAACACAAGAAGAAAGAGGCTCATTTGCATGGCGTCGAGTGATTGGTGAGACTGCAATCAGTCCCGTCCCCAAGCCAGCTCTACAGTAACTGCACAGTGTTCGAGAGAGGGAGAGAGAGAGAGAGAGAGAGAGAGAGTATTTTGAGAACTGGTTTGCCAGGAGGAGCGTCGCGGTGACTGAAAATGTTATAAAAGTAGTAAAATCAAACTTTTCTGTTTAAAATCGGGCTCAACCCACATTTCGATTAGTCTGAGAAGAGAGCGAGATGTTCAGAGGGACAATTGGCAGGACTGCCAGCCTGCTTCATTCCAGAGGCCTCCAAGACTGGCTGTAGGCTGAATTTTTCCATCGCAATAACCAGCTACTGATTAAGTGAGTACCAACCTAAAAGCAACTCAAACTGTGTATGATTTCAACTAAAGCCAGCTGAATTTGTGTGTAGCAGTGTGATCATTTTGCAAAGAAGGACTGTGTCATAATTGTGGGTTCAGCAACAGTATAATTTTCAAAGCCATATGAGAGACTGTGGGTTGTATGAAAGATGCAACATGAAATACAGGCAGTCCTGTGTGATGAAATACTGTGGCTTTAGGGACTTTTAAGCAAGAACAGTGAGTCACAGTAAATAGAAAGTCCAGAAAAAAATCATATAAATGTGCTAAGAGAACAGACTGTGCAATTTAAACAGTGTGAGTAAACTTTATCAGTAGAGTGTGTAAATTGGGTGTGCAGCGGCTTGAGTCAGAAACAGAATGTTGATGCGAAGGAGTGCTGCCGTGACCATTAAAGGGTGGGGTAGTAAAGTAAACACAGCAGCAGGGGAGCCATTTTGTAAAAGTTTTTCTAACAGAGTGGGACTTAAGATAACAGTGAGCTTTTGTTTATCTCTGCAATCATGGCTTCGGGATCAGCCCACTACCCAGATCATGCCCGGGCAATGATAGCAGAAGAAGCTAACAGATTGAAAGATATTGAGAGATGTTACTATGGGGGAAATTTGCCTCCTCATGTGGCGATTCCTGGATATCCAGTAAGAATGTGCATAATGTGCTTAAAGGCTGGAAGGGACGTCTTCATGTTTCCTCACTGTTCTGGGTGCCTAGAGAGACATGGCCTAACCAAAGCACTCAAGATTCATTTGGCTCCCACATGGATAAAGCTTCAAGAACCTGCAGTTGGCAGCACACAGCACCAGGTAGAGTCTGTTAGAGGAGGCTCAGTAGAGTGCGGCACAAAGCAAGAGGGTGCAGATCTACAGGCAGAACAAAGTACTGATGTATCAGAGTCCAGGTCACAGAGAGACATTGCGGAGGAAGCATCAGCAGATCCTTGGAGAGAGGGGCCTAGCCCAAGTCTCATAGGAGAAGATGAGATGAGGGAGACCCTTGAATGGGAGGTGTTGACCACTGTGCCCAGCGAGGAGTGGATAGTCTCAGGAGTGAGGACAACTGCTCACTCCTGGGCTCAGATCCTCAGCGAGGAAGAGGATGAGGGGGAACCTATGTGGCCTTATGGAGAAGGTGCGGATCCACACCCTCGGGCTCTTGCCTCAGAGGAGCGAATCGAAGGAGAGATTAGTGACTCCACAGCCCTGTCCCCACAAGGAGGAGTCAAAGATCCATTTTACGGAACATTAAGTATGCGTAGCTGGCAGAACCAGGACTGGCCGCCTCCAAGCCAGGCCAGAGGTCTCAAGTTGACCAAGTGTAGTAAAGAGGAAAGACTGGTTCATAGGAAGGTGAATGAGATCTATGGGATATCCTTTCCTTCCTTCCTTTCCTTGGAGAGTCTGGGAGGAGATTGAAAGAAACAGAAAATCCTGGATAATGGAAGAGGCAGCAAGGTATGTGCATCCTGGTGCAAGTCGGTATGTCCAAGACAGAGTGTTGCAAGAGAAAATTCAGACAATGGAAAGTGGGTAGAACACTGTTTATAGACACTGTTCAGATCGTGGATGGAGGGGGACATGAAACCTTCTTTAATGTGAATTATGAGCAACCAGATGGGTAATAATTCTTGCACCTGACCCATTGTGTTACTTCCTGCAATGCAGGCAACTTCCTGTGAATGTGCCCATGCCTACCAAGTGAAAAGCAGAGCAGTGGTTGCCAGTGCTGCCATCCAGCCATTGCCGTACCTATGTTGTTCCGCCAGACTGGTGTTCCAGGAACCAGGTGCTCCAGATCTGTCAGCTTTGCAGTGTACTGGCTTTCCAGATTCCATTGCCTGGCCTTCCAGATGACTTCATATCCAGAGAGGACACCAGCCCAGCTGTATCCTGATTCATCACCTGGTATTTCGGATGACTTCAGACTAGCTGTTTTTCCTGTCCAGTTCCAAGGTTCCATCTCCTAGATGACATCATCCCAGCAGTTTCCAGAAGTGCCATCCTGTCATTTTGCAGAAGATGTCCACCCAGCTGAATCAGAAGAATCCTGCCAGGGAGAATCTTTGGCTGGAAATCCAGGTGTCGTATTGATTTCTTTCTTCAAGGAACTGGTAAGTCCAGACCTTTCTATTTTAATGACATTGCAGTACGCACCCTACACCTAGCAGACTTCAGACTGTTTGAACTGTCCTCAAAGACTCTCCCCTTCAGGATTCCAGTCCTACCAGAACTGTGCTTCACCGGGCTCTGGCCCAAGAGAGACTCTTTCTTGGACTTGCCATTGGGCACTGTTGTCACTAGATGGGACTTTTGGGGCACTCCATCCCCAAAATGTGTATTGTAAATAATATTGTTGTTTTTCTACTGTTTTTATTGTTTATACTGTTTTTCTACTTTTCTAAAAAAATATATATTTTTGGGATTCTCCAGTGTTAGATGGTAGGGGTTAGATAGTACTGTGTTTGCAGATTAGGGGTTGTTTTGTCTTTTGTCTTGCAGGTGTTCCAAGACAAGAAGAGAAGACAAGAAGAGGAGGAGGGACTCATCAGAGTCTTCCATGAGCTTTAAAGTCGTAGTGTTTAAAGTGCATTGTGGTTGTTTGCTGAGTTTAACTTTTCCTTCCACAGGTATGGTTGTGGGGGAGTGTGGGAGTAATACCTAGGGTATAGTATTAGCTCCTTGTGTGCTTCGTTGCAGGTGTCCAGGGTTGGGGGAGGTTCCCCTGTTTTGGGGTAATTTGGGTAATTATGGTCAAATAGGTTTTCCCTAGAGGGCTGGGGGAGAGAGACAGGCTGTGGTCCTATCTTGCAGTAGGGGCCGCAGTACTGATCTATTAGGGCTATGCTCTGGGCAATTCTACCAGGGCCACTAGGTAACTATAGAAAGATCATAGAGTAGAGGCCGATGTGTCAGCCGATGGCCTCTGGGCCCTTAGTGTTGCCTGCCTGTCCTGGCACATGGTAAGGTAGAAGGTAACGCTATCTTCCCAAAGTCAACACATAGGGTAAGATGGCCTGGGCCAGGTAAGTAATGACTGCGGATGGTCATTTTCCTGGTTGAGGGTGGGTGTAACCCCCTTGTCACCCGGGGTTATTAGAATCCCACTTAGGTCTCGTGGCAGGCAGGGAAAGGCAGCTTGTGAAACACCAGTTAAATGGGTTTCACACTGCCTCGCTCTGTCCTCAGTCTCAGCTGAGCTGGAAGGATGACATCACTTAGAATTCTCCAAGCAGCATAAGCCACAGTGGAATGTTGCAGCTGGGAGTTAGGTTAGAATGTTGGGGTTTTCAAAGTTAGTCTAGTGGGAGATTCAGTGGAAAGAGGAGGTGTGCTGCAGTTGGCAGTCCCACATAGCCCAGCTCTATAACAGAACTACCACAGAAAGTGGGTGTGTGTTCTCGCCCTAGAGAAGGACACAGAAGAAGAAACAAACAGAAGTGGTTGAGACCATTCCCCGGTTTGTTCCAGTGCCTTATCCCTGGAGGGATGGGGGAACAAGACCAGCTTTTCAGGGACACCCCCTTGGCCCTGCAGGAAGAAGAAAAGCTGCCTGATGAGAAGATTTGTGCTGAGGTATCAGAAGTGTGTTTTTCCTGTGAGAGAAGCCCTGGGGCACCTGTGAACCATGGTGAGTCTGCTCTGCAGAGAGCCTAGGTTTTCACCGAGACAGTTGTGTAAAGTATCTGCTACAGCGGGGTCAGGAAAGGGCAGCCAAGTATAATACTTTAAGTTATGTGTATGGCTTGAAATGCATCTAATCAGTGGGGGTCTACAGGGATGGACATAGCCACTTAAAGAACGTTGCAAGTCAGGACACCAGTTACCTAGAAATCAGAATGTTAAATGTGATATACATTTCAAGATAGCATTCTATAAACAGAGAGTTCAAAGGAAAGGTGTTGACTGCAAATGAATGGCCAGGTATGTATTTGGGGACAAGAGATGGGAGACACCCCATCTGGAGTATCCAGATTTACCTCCACGGATTCACTTTGGGTACCTATAGCTTTCTCCCAGACACTTGGCCTGTGTCTGCAGAAAGTACCCAGATGTGGGATTAAGATATATTTTTCCCTTTAGAGCTAGAAGCACTCATGGGTGGTTGAGGGAGCCACCAACAGAAATGTCCATGCCATATGGAATGTGTACTAGTGCTGGCCAAGTTCCATGCCAGATAATCCAAGAGAGTGAGATTACCAGTTTGAGCATGAGAGCCCAGTGTGTTCAAAACCGGAGGATTGTTCTGATGACTAAGAAGATGTGTTCTGACCTCTATAGAACTGCATAACCAGTGAGTGTAGCCCCGTGGGGTTCCATCTTGCTTAGTATTCCTGTGTGTAAGAGAATAAAAGCCCCACTTTAGAATCCCACTCCTGGGTTGGATATTTTCAGTTCTTGCTTCCTGTGTCCAGATTTACTTGGGTGCCCCAGTCCAGAAGTGCAAGCCTAGCCCTGATGCCAAGCGAATGTTTTCTCCCCAAACCCAGGCTAGCTAGGTAGTGGGTTACAAAAATGAAGGCACCGAGTGCTTAATAGCACCAAACCCTAAAACCCACACCTTGGTTACAAAAATGGAGGCACCACTGGGATTTGGTTTTGGAATCTTGGGAGAGAACAAGCAAGATTTACTCGGATTAGGGTTAGCGTTTTGGCTGTCTGGAAGTAGGTAGCCCAAAAAGTGGAAGCATTACCACCCAAATGTCCTGCTGTGTGCTGCTGTTCATGTGCTTCTGTAATTGTGCCACCAGCTTACCAAAGAGCAGTAAAGCCAGAGAGTGTATGCCCTTGTTCTCTGCATCAAAGTTATAACATTTGCCACTTTTTAAAGTAATGTGTGACAAGAAAACTGTGGAAAACTATGGGAAACAGACAGAGATTTGTGCCCTAGACTTTGGAAGTGCTTGTTGTATGGACAGAGAGAGTCGCTGAGTGAAATGCCATGAAAAATGGTCAAAATGGTGCTCCCACCAAGGAGCTACAGTTGAAAACAAAAAGTGTGGTTTGCAGTTTAAATTGTGCCTGCTCGACAATCGCCGTGGAGGAGAAGAGCACAAGAAGAAGGAGGCTCATTTGCATGGCGTCGAGTGATTGGTGAGACTGCAATCAGTACACCCCCAAGCCAGCTATAGAGTGACTGCACAGTGTTCAAGAGGGAGAGAGAGAGTAGTGTGCGAACTGGTTTGCCAGGAGGAGCATCGCGGTGACTGAAAACATTATAAAAGTAGTAAAATCAGACTTTTCCGTTTAAAATCAGGCTCAACCTGCATTTTGATTAGTCTGAGAAGAGAGCGAGGTGTTCAGAGGGACAATCGGCAGGACTGCCAGCCTGCTTCATTCTAGAGGTCTCCAAGACTGGCTGTAGGCTGAATTTTTCCATTGCAATAACCAGCTACTGATTAAGTGAGTACCAACCTAAAAGCAACTCAAACTGTGTGTGATTTCAACTAAAGCCAGCTGAATTTGTGTGTAGCAGTGTGATCATTTTGCAGAGAAGGACTGTGTCATAATTGTGGGTTCAGCAACAGTATAATTTTCAAAGCCATGTGAGAGACTGTGGTTGTATGAAAGATGCAACAAGAAATACAGGCTATACTGTGCGATAAAATACTGTGGCTTTAGGGACTTTTAAGTAAGAACAGTGAGTTACAGTAAATAGAAAGTCCAGAAAAAATCATATAAATATGCTAAGAGAACAGACAGTGCAGTTTAAACAGTTTGAGTAAACTTTATTAGTAGAGTGTGTAAATCGGATGTGCAGTGGCTTGAGTCAGAAACAGAACATTGATGTGCAGGAGTGCTGCCACCACCATTACAGGATGGGGTAGTAAATTAAACACAGCAGCAGGGGAGTCATTTTGTAAAAGTTTTTCCAACAGAGTGGGACTTAAGATAACAGTGAGCTTTTGGTTTTCTCTGCAAGCATGGCTTCGGGATCAGCCCACTACCTGGATCATGCCCAGGCTGTGATAGCAGAAGAAGTTAACAGACTGAAAGATATTGAGAGATGTTACTATGGGGGACATTTGCCTCCTCATGTGGCGATTTCTGGATATCCAGTAAGAGTGCGCATAATGTGTTTAAAGGCTGGAAGGGACGTCTTCATGGTTCCTCACTGTTCTGGGTGCCTAGAGAGACATGGCCTAACAAAAGCACCCAAGATTCGTTTGGCTCCCACATGGACAAAGCTTCAAGAACTTGCAGTTGGCAGCACACAGCACCAGGTAGAGCCTGTTGGAGGAGGCTCAGTAGAGTGTGGCACGAAGCAAGAGGGTGCAGATCTACAGACAGAACAAAGTACTGATGTATCTGAGTCCTGGTCACAGAGAGACATTGCGGAGGGAGCATCAGCAGATCCTCGGAGAGAGGGGCCTAGCCCAAGTCTCATAGGAGAAGATGAGATGAGGGAGACCCTTGAATGGGAGGAGTCGACCTCCATGCCCAGCGAGGAGTGGATAGTCTCCAGAGTGAGGATGACTGCTCACTCCTGGGCTCAGATCCTCAGCGAGGAAGAGGATGAGGGGGAACCTATGTGGCCTTATGAAGAAGGTACAGATCCACAGCCTCTGGCTCTTGCCTCAGAGGAGTGAATCGAAGGAGAGATTAGTGACTCCACAACCCTGTCCCCACAAGGAGGAGTCAGAGATCCATTTTATGTAGTGTTAAGTATGTATAACTGGCAGAACCAAGACTGGCCGCCCCCAAGCCAGGCCAGAGGTCTCAAGTTGACCAAGTGTAGTAAAGAGGAAAGACTGGTTCATAGGAAGGTGAATGAGATCTATGGGATATCCTTTCCTACCTTTCTTCGGAGATTCTGGGAGGAGATTGAAAGAAACAGGAAATCCTGGACAATGGAAGAGGCAGCAAGATATGTGCACCCTGGTGCAAGTTGGTATGTCCGAGACAGAATGTTGCAAGAGAAATTCAGACAATGGAAAGTGGGTAGAACACTGTTTATAGACACTGTTCGGATCGTGGATGGAGGGGGACATGAAACCTTCTTTAATGTGAATTATGAGCACCCAGAGGGGAAATAATTCTTGCACCTGACCCATTGTGTTACTTCCTGCAATGCAGGCAACTTCCTGTGAATGTGCCCATGCTTACCAAGTTAAAAGCAGAGCAGTGGTCGCCAGTGCTGCCATCCAGCCATTGCCGTACCTATGTTGTTTCGCCAGACTGGTGTTCCAGGAACCAGGTGCCCCAGATCCATCAGTCTTGCAATGTGCTGGCTTGCCAGATTCCATCGCCTGGTCTTCCTGATGACTTCATATCCAGAGAGGACACCAGCCCAGCTGTATCCTGATTCATCGCCTGGGATTTTGGATGACTTCAGACCAGCTGTTTTTCCTATCCTGTTCCAAGGTTCCATCTCCTAGATGACATCATCCCAGCAGTTTCCAGAAGTGCCATCCTGTCATTTTGCAGAAGATGTCCACCCAGCTGTATCAGAAGAATGCTGCCAGGGAGACTCTTCAGCTGGAAATCCAGGTGTCGTATTGATTTCATTCTTCAAGGAACTGGTAAGTCCAGACCTTTCTATTTTAATGACATTGCAGTACATACCCTACACCTAGCAGACTTCAGACTGTTTGAACTGCCCTCAAAGACTATCCCCTTTGGGATTACAGTCCTACCAGAACTGTGCTTCACAGGGCTGTGGCCCAGGAGAGACTCTTTCTTGGGCTTGCCTTCGGGCACTGTTGTCACTAGATGGGACTTTTAGGGCACTCCATCCTCAACATGTGTATTGTAAATAATGTTGTTGTTTTTCTGCTGTTTCTATTGTTTATACTGTGTTTCTTCTTTTCTAGAAAAAATATATTTTTGGGATTCTCCAGTGTTAGATGGTAGGGGTTAGATAGTACTGTGTTTGCAGATTAGGGGTTGTTTTGTCTTTTGTCTTGCAGGTGTTCCTGAAGAAGACAAGAAGAGGATGAGGAGGAGGGACTCATCAGAGTCTTCCATGTGCTTTAAAGTCATAGGCCCAGATATTCAAAGGGTTGCACATGGCGCAACAGTGTTGCACCCCGTGCAACCCACTGATGCGCCCCCGGCACGATATTCAAAAGGGAAAAGTGCGCGGCACAAATACCGATGTGCCGGAGAGCATCAGTAATGTATGCAGGAGCAGGTAGGGGAGGTGTGCCCATGCATACCCTGCACAGCCTGATATTCAGCCTGGGATGTGCAGAGCCATGCATGCGCAACCCCTACCTGCACCAGCACAAAGTTGATCCCCCCAAAAAAAGGAACAACTGATGGCTACCCACAGGTGAGCTGCTGCATTGCATGGCACAACACGGCAGCTGCCACCTGTTGGTGGCCACCCAAGGTCCAGATGCACCTGGCAGCACCCCTCATGCCTGAACGCGGGCATTTGTAAAAAAAAAATAAGACATCTGTCCAATATCCCTGGTGATCCAGTGGACCGCTGCCCGACCGATCGCGGGCTCAGTAAAATAATTATATTCCCAAAATCTCTGTTGGTCCAGTGGACCTGCCTGCCTGATCACGGACTAAGTAATAAAATTATATCCCCAATATCCCTGGTGGTCCAGTGGACCTGCACGCCCGATCGCGGGCTCAGTAAAATAATTATATCCCCAAAATCCCTAGTGGTTCAGTGGACCTACCCGCCCAATCGTGGACTAAGTAATAAAATTATATCCCCAATATCCATGGTGGTCAGTGGACCCCACCCACCACCCACTGAATCCACCGCCCGCTCCTGCCGGTCAGCGGTGGGCGGCAGCACCCACCTGCCTGCGCGCTGACCCACACTGTCGGTGGGGCTGTGTGCCCGATTGGTCCTACAGCGTGAGCCAGTGGGCGTATAGACACATTCAGATATATGTAGATGGGATCCATTCACATATCTGGAATGTCAATCATCTGTTATGGAGTTACCGCCCATTATCACGCTGTGAACAAACAGCATTCTTCCGGCTGAAATGTCATCTGTAAGCAGTAGATGTGCAGAACAGGTGAGTGCTGCCCCTCCGCTGACCGGGGGGAGCAGAGCAGTGGGATTCAGTGGGCAGGTGGGGTGGGGGGTCCACTGGACCACCAGGGATATTGGGGATATAATTTTATTACTTAGCCCGCGACCGGGTGGGCAGGTCCACTGGACCACCAGGGATATTGGACGGATGTCTTATTTTTTTTACAAATGCCCATGATCGGGCAGACAGTGGTCCACTGGACCACCAGGGATTTATGCATTTCCTCTTTTTTACTGCAGCCCGCGATCAGGCTGTGGAGCACATTGCCGGCTGCAGGGGGCGTCGGTCCCCGATGGCTGCTGCCTGGCAGGGCGCCAGGTGCAAGTCGTCGGGGATCAGCACACCTGCATGCAAATGTGGCTATAATGACATGCAAATGGCCCAATTTGCACCTTGCATACATTATGGCCCCATTTGCATGTCAAGTTTTGAATATCACGGTTGCTGTGCATAGCACAATGGAACTTGCGCTAGTGTATCCCCATAACTCCACCACACTTGCGCTGGCACAGTGCCACTGTGCCATGCACACTGCGGGTGGCCAGGGTGTGATATTCAATGATGCTGTGTCATGGCGCAGCTCCGTTGAATATCGCCCAGTCCACACACCTGCACAGCCAAGTTGCGCTGCACCCAAGCTTGCACCACAGCCTGGCACAGTTTGAATATCTGGGCCATAGTGTTTAAAGTGCATTGTGGTTGTTTGCTGAGTTTAACTTTTCCTTCCACAGGTGTGGTTGTGGGGTAGTGGGGGAGTAATACCTAGGGTATAGTATAAGCTCCTTGTGTGTTTGGTTGCAGGTGTCCAGAGTTGGGGGGAAGTTCCCCTGTTTTTGGGTAATTTGGGTAATTATGGTCAGATAGGTTTTCCCTAGAGGGCTGGAGGGATAGACAGGCTGTGGTCCTATCCTGCAGTAGGGGCCACAGTACTGATCTATTAGGGCTATGCTCTGGGCAATATATTTTTTTTTTCAGTCTTTGGTAACCAGGTAAGGCCCACTAGGCACAAGTGCCTGTTTTCAGGGGAGACCTGGGAGCACTGGGTGGTTAAGTGACTTGCTCAGAGTCATGCAGTATGCAAGTGGAGGTTGTGAGAATCAAACTCAGATCTGGTCTGCTGGTTGTATCAAGCTCGTTCACACCTCATTCCTCTAACCTCTAAGCTATACTGCCAGCCAATTCTACCAGGGCCACTAGGTAACCATAGAAAGATCATAGAGTAGAGGCTGATGTGTCAGCCAATGGCCTCTGGGCTCTTAGTGTTGCCTGCCTGTGCCTGGCACATGGTAGGGGAGAAGGTAGCACTACCTCCTCATAGTCAACACATAGGGTAAGATGGTCTGGGCCAGGTAAGTAATGACTGCGGACAGTCATTTTCCTGGTCGATGGTGGGTGTAACCCCCTTGTCACCCGGGGTTACTAGAATCCCACTTAGATCTAGTGGCAGGCAGGGAAAGGCAGCTTGTGAGACACCAGTTAAATGGGTTTCACACTGTCTCACTCTGTCCTCAGTCTCAGCTGAACTGGAGGGATGACATCACTTAGAATTCTCGCAGCAGCATAAGCCACAGTAGAATATTGCAGCTGGGAGTTAGGTTAGAATGTTGGGGTTTTCAAAGTCAGTCTAGTGGGAGACTCAGTGGAGGGAGGAGGTGCACTGCAGTTGGCAGCCCCTCATAGCCCAGCTCTGTAACAGAACTACCACAGGAAGAGGGTGTGTGTTCTCGCCCTAGAGAAGGACACAGAAGAAGAAACACATAGAAATAGTTGAAACTGTTCCCTGGTTTGTTCCAGTGCCCCATCCCTGGAGGGATGGAGGGAACAAGACCAGTTTTTCAGGGGCAATCCCCTGGCCCTGCTGGAAGAAGAAAAGCTGCCTGATGAGAAGATTTGTGCTGAGGTACCAGAAGTGTGTTTTTCCTGTGAGAGAAGCACTGGGGCACCTGTGAACCATGGTGAGTCTGCTGTGCCAGAGAGCCTATGTTTTCACCAATACAGTTGTGTAAAGTATCTGCTACTGTGTGGTCGGGAAAGGACAGCCAAGTACAATACTTTAAGTTATGTGTATGGCTTGAAATGCATCTAATCAGTGGGGGTCTACAGGGATGGACATAGCCACTTAAAGAACGCTGCAAGTCAGGACACCAATTACCTAAAAATCAGAATGTTAAATGTGATATACATTTCAAGATAGCATTCTACAAACAGAGAGTTCAAAGGAAAGGTGTTTACTCCAAATGAATGGCTGGGTATGTATTTGGGGACAAGAGGTGGGAGACCCCTCCATCTGGAGTAACCAGATTTACCTCTATGGATTCACTTTGGGCACCTATAGCTTTCTCCCAGGCACTTGGCCAGTGTCTGCAGAAAGTACCCAGACATGGGACTAGGATGTGTGTTTTTCCCTTAGAGCTAGGAAGCACACATGGGTGGTTGAGGGAGACACCAAAAGAAATGTCCATGCCATATGGAATGTGTACTAGTCCTGGCCGAGTGCCATGCCAGAGAATCCAAGAGAGTGAGAGTACTAGTTCGGGCATGAGAGCCCAGTGTGTTCAAAACCTGAAGGTTGTGGTGATGATGAAGAAAATGTGTTCTGATCTCTGTAGAACTGCATAACCAGTGAGTGCAGCCCCGTGGGGGTCCATCTTGCTTTGTAGTCCAGTGTGTAAGTGAATAAAAGACCCACTTTAGAATTCCACTCCAGGTTTGGACATTTTCAGTTCTTGCTTCCTGTGTCTGGAATTACAAATCTAGCCCTGATGCCAAACAAATGTTTTCTCCCCGAACCCAGGCTAGCCAGGTAGTGGGTTACAAAAATGGAGGCACTGGGTGCTTAATAACACCAAACTCTAATACCCACACCTTGGTTACACTAGTACAACAAATATGCCTGGTGTCTTTTTGCTTATATAAATGGGTATTTAATGAAATAAGAATAATAGTAAAAGAAGACATTGTAAAATTATATAAAAATCTTACTTATATGCTATAAGAAAAGGTAAAATAGTTCCTCTGCCTGTTTTCTGCCACCAGAGTTTACTGAACTTTCCATTGCCTGTCTTTGGACTAAATATTCAAATAGCATGGTAGCCAGAAATAGTGTCAAAAATAGAACAATAAAAATAAAACAATAAGAAATGCTCACAAAATATAATTACACGAGAACGTAGTTGGATGGACGTAAGTTTATTTATTATTTATTAAAATTTTGGTAACCAGGTGGGACCACTGGGACCAATAGAATCCCTTTTACAGGGACAAATCGGAATTAATTACATACAATAAGAACAGTACTTCGAGATATAATATAAGATGATCACAGAGCAGGGGTACAATAGAACAGTCAGGAGTTAAATAATGCTGGGAGATGCAAAACCAATCACATAACACTGAATAAACAAATGCAGTTAATACTTAATCAAAATAGTATGACAAAAGGAAATAAGGATCATGCACAAGTCCTCAAGTACAGAACTATAGGCAACAAATGAACTAGCTAGACGAGAACAAATGTAACGGTTTCAGCAGAAGTAATCCAGCCTGAGCTGGTAGTAAGTTGACTATAGTGCTATGGAGGGGAATTGATAAGAGGGGGTACCTAGGCAGCTCCCACCAGATGGAGCAGCAATGTTATCAGTCACAGGTACAGCAGCTAAGCTCCACAAGGCGGGCCTTAAGCCCTTTTTTAAATCCCCCAAGAGAGGAGCATGGGGGCAGAACATTCCAGAGGGACAGGATATAGAAGGCAAATGACCTGAGACCTAAAGAAGTCTTTACCCTAGGGACATTGAGGAGATGATGATCTGAGGACCTGAGTGTCCTGTTTGGTTTATTGATTAACATGTCCACCAAACTTGAAGAGACATTCTTACTTCTAAGCTTGAAGGTAAGGCACAGGGATGGATATGCTAGTTTACCTTCAATTGAAGGCCACTGTAGGGAAGATAACACCTTGCAGTGATGCTCCAGCAAAGGGAAGGGGCAGCGCTTGCAGCAAAACTGCTGACCCTATGATGTAGGATTTTCAGCCTATGCAGTTCCATATTTCTAAGCATATACAGGACCAGGAATCCAGGGTGGGTAAGACCATGGGCAACCTTCAGATGGGATTCATTGGTAAGAAAGGGGCTAAGTCAATAAAGGAGGCCTAACTTCTGATTCATGATCTTGGTCAAGTGATCAATGTGTGTTTTAAAAGTACTATCATGATCAAGGTACATCTCCAGGTATTTGATTGAACATAGCCTTGGTCTTTCTGACATTGAGGACCAATTTGTAAGCATGAAACCAGCTCTTGAGACATTGGAGGTCCTTCTCGAGATACCTGTTCAGAAGGGTGGTATACTGGGAGACCGTGTAGTGCAAAGGTATTTTGTATGTTTAATGTGTATATATACAGTAGTTACAAAACTGTGAAGAAAACAAAATAATACTCTTAATTGGATCCCACCTGTGCACTACATTCAGTAGGTTTACATGCTAAAAGTTACCTAAATCGGAGGACAGCTGCCTTAACTCCTGTGAGGCCTGGCAGAAAGAGGTCCCCTAGATGAGAACGCTGGCACGTTCTTGACTAAAGTTCCAGCAGATGAAAGTGCACTGCTGAGCCAGGTCTACTGCCACACCGCTTGTTACTTCCAGGTTCAGAAGAGAATGAGTAGCAGTGATCACCATTATTTACTTGTAGTTGCAGGCAGCATGGACTGTCTGTATAAGCAGTGAGTTGGCTGGTAGGGGAACCAAGAGGGTGGCTGTTGAAGAAAGAGCAACTGCACGGAAGAGAAAGTGAATGAGTGGCTGGAGTAGCAACTGGGCAAGTGGGAGAGAGGTGGACCCCCATCTCAAGGGGAAGAAATGGACAAGAAAACGATAGAGGACATTCTCAAAATGGCTGAAAAAGGGGAGATACTGTTGATGGGGGACCTGAATATGCCAGATGTTAACTGGATGACATGTACTGCAGCCACATCCAAGAGCAGGGTCATTCTCGATGCCCTGCAGTGGGCAGGCCTTAGACAGCTAATGTTGGAACCCACTCGGGAGGGAGCAATACTAGACCTGGTACTCTCAAATGGAGAGAGGATCACAAATTTAGAAGTCAGTAGACATCTGGGAACAAGCAACCACTGCACAGTGTGCTTCACAATAAGCACAACCATGGAGACAAGCCATGCAAAAACAAGCATACTGGACTTTAGAAGGGCTGACTTTGGCAAAATGGGTGAATACCTGAGGAATATACTAGCAAATGGCCAAAAAGGAGAGGTGGAAGAACAATGGAGAAAAATCAAAACTACCATCATAGAGGCAACAAGCCTTTGTGTGAAACAGATAAAGAAAACAAAGCGAAGTAAAAAAACACTATGGTTCTCAAAAGAGGTGGCAGGGAAGGTTAAGGAGAAAAAGGCTGCATTCAAAAAGTATAAGGCATCACAGAAGGAGCACAACAGGGAACTGTATCAATTAAAGCAGAAAGAGGTGGGGAAGGCAGTCAGAATAGCAAAAGCCCAAACTGAGGAAAAAATAGCCAATTCAGTTAAGAAGGGGGATAAAACATTTTATAGGTACATTAGGGAGCATAGAAAGGTTAAGGGAGGAATAGTGAAGATTAATAAGGGAGAGGGGAGGTGGGCAGAGGGAGACAGTGAAAAGGCAGAGATACTGAATGAATACTTTTGCTCAGTATTCACCAAGGAAGATGAGGAGGCGTTACCTAAACCAGACAATAGAAGCACTCTGGGTAGGGGGGTTGACACCAGTCCATTTACAGAAGAAAGAGTCCTGAAAGAACTCCTAAAACTCAAGGTGGACAAAGCAAAGGGGCCTGATGGGATTCACTCCAGAATCCTAAAAGAACTAAGGGAGGACCTAGTGACACCACTGACCACACTTTCTAACAAATCATGGGAGGATGGGGTGGTACCTGAGGACTGGAGGAGGGCAGATGTGATTCCTCTTCACAGAAGTTGGGAGCAAGGCAGAAGCAGGAAACTACAGACCTGTAAGTTTGACCTCAGTGGTAGGGAAAATGATGGAATCACTTCTGAAAGAAAGAATTGTTGAGTACCTAGAGACCAGCAGGGCACAGCACCCAAAGCAGCATGGAGTTACAGCAGGAAGGTCATGTCAGACGAATCTAATAGATTTCTTTGACTGGGTGACTAAAGTAATAGACCAGGGAGGGGCTGTGGATATGGCCTACCTAGACTATAGCAAGGCATTTGACACAGTCCTGCACAAAAGATTAATAATCAAGTTATCCAGCCTGGGAGTGGGTCCCAGGGTGGTAGCCTGGGTTGCAAACTGGCTGCACAACAGGACATGGAAGGTAATAATGAGTGGAACACATTCCGAAGAAAGGGGGGCACTAGTGGAGTACCTCAGGGCTCAGTACTGGGTTCAGTCCTCTTTAACATCTTTATAGGTGACATTGCAGAGGGTCTGGAGGGAAAGGTATGCCTCTTTGCAGATGATACAAAAGATCTGTAACAGAGTTGATACACAAGGGGGTAGAGAAAGGATGAGAAGGACTTGGCAAGGTTGGAGGAATGGTCAGACATATGGCAACTTAGATTCAATGCAAAGTGCAAAGTAATACACCTGGAAACAAAACCCAGGAGAAGAGTACACAATAACGGGGAGGTACTAACAGCAACAAAAATGGAACGGGACTTGGGGGTAGTCATATCAGATGATCTAAAGGTTGGTAAGCAATGTGAGAAGTCAGTAAGGAGAGCCAGGGGGATACTGGGATGCATAGGAAGCGGCATCACAAGTAGAAAAAGGGAAGTGGTTATCTCTCTGTACAGACAGTTGGTGAGACCCCATCTGGGGTACTGTGTGCAGTTTTGAAGACCTCATCTACACAAGGACATAGACAGGATGGAAGCAGTCCAGAGGAGGGCAACTAAAATGGTGCAGGGTCTGCATCAGAAATCATATGACGAGAGACTGAGAGAGCTTAATATGTATACCCTTGATGAAAGGAGGGACAGGAAGGACATGATAGAAATGTTCAAGTACCTCAAGGGAATCAACAAAGTCCAGGAGGGTAGCATCTTTCAGAAAAAGAGATGTGTAAGAACAAGGGGACACAATTTAAAGATAGAGGGGACAGCTCAGGGTAATGTGAAATCTTTTTCACCGGAGAGAGTGGTGGATGCGTGGAACTGCCTTCCTGGGAGAGTTGTTGGGGCTAAAACAGTGGGGGAATTCAAACATGCATGGGACAGACACAAGACAATTGTAGTGGGGGGTGGCAGGAAATAGACTGTTGGTTAACTAGAATCTGCAGCTTATCCAGTAGATAGGGAAATGGGCAGACTGGGTGGGCCAAGTGGTCCTTATCTGCTGTCAAAGTCTATGTTTCTATGGAAGATACCAGTAAAGACTTTTTCAGTTCAATAAGACCCGCACTATATAACTGATGGGGTGACAAATACTGTACTACAGAACTGCAGGTTTGGGTGTACCAGGTCTGGGTTTATTATTTATTGGCAAAATACGTGGAAAAATTGTATAGGGAAATACACAGACTGAGAAAAATAAATGACTGACATTTAACAAAAGAAAATTCCATACTAGCACCTAGGTAGGGAATGTGTAGCACCCTGGTTCCCAGGGACTTGTTTTTAGCCATTGGTAGGGCTTTCTTAAGGCAATGGCTAGAAATCTCAGCCAATCAGGACACTGGGATTTCCTTACCCATTTTATATCTTTTTTTTTAATTCACAACAAAGCCTTTGGAAAATATAGATTATAAAAGGGATAAGGAAAATTCAGGATATATCATTGGACAAGACCTGTCAAATGGCCATGTATTGAAGTCCATTGATGCACGGTCATGACATCATATAACCTTATCCCAGACATTTTGGGCTGTATTTCGAACAGTTTTATGAAATGGATAGGGAAAATGCTAATTGTCTAAGACCTGTGCACTGAGAGAGCATGAGAAATGCAGTACTGTAATAAAACAAGTTCACCAGCCAGGGCACAGCACCTAAAACAAATCCTTGTGCAGTCTTTAAAATTTTCAGATCATTTGCCATTTTTTTCACTCCTCCCATCTGCTCAAATCAAAACTCTCGTTACAATTACTGGCACCTGATACTTTGTTTCTATATACAGTTACATATGATAAAATGGTAATGTTAGATGCACGCTGAAAATAGAAAATAGAGTTAAAAATTGACGTTTCGACCTTAGGTCTTCTTCAGGAAATATCTGACAGAGAAAAAAAGCAACGTTAGTGTAGAGGAGAGGTAAAATAAGGGATATATATGTGGGGAAAGAAAAAAGGGGGAGGCTCCGGGAGAAGTAGTGATAAATGGCAAGATAAAGAGAGAATCTGGAAAACAAAAAGGTGATAATGGGAATGACAAGGCGTAATAGCAGTGAATGAGCAAGGGAAGTCCCCAAGTGGGTATTCATTAACAGAGCCTAGTAAGAAGGCAGATAGGTAACAAATGTGGGGGAAGGAGACAGAAATGGAGACATCAGGTGAAAATGAAAACAGATGTGAACAGATACAAAGGGACTTTAGGGTCTTTAGTTTGTTAACCAATCCATGGAAAACACGACTAACTTCAATTTTCATTGTAGGCACAACCACTCCAACCTGACAACTGGTGAGGTGACAGCCCTAAGATTTCTGCAATGCAGGAATGACATTGTTATTAAACCAGCTGATAAGGAAGGTGCTGTTGTGGTCTGGTAAAAGGAGCTATACTGTATATCACTGAAGCCACACAGCAACTTTCCGACACCAGGCTTTACTCTCCTCTTCCCAAAGACCCCACTGCTGACTATCAGGCTGTGGTTACCACCATCACTTCTGCTATTGAAAACAAAGAACTCCCTGCTTCAGCTAAGACACTCATAGTTCAGCATCCTCGGGCATCCAGGTTTTATCTCCTTCCCAAAATCCACAAAACAGGTAACCCTGAATGTCCTATTGTATCTGCCTGCTCCTGCCCCACATCCCACATCTCTGCATTTTTGGACAGCCTCATGAGACCACTTGTTGAATCCCTGCCCTCCTTCGTTAAAGACACTAACCATGCTCTCCAGTTATTTGACAAGTTCAGATTCAGTGACTCCCACCAGCTCATCTTCACCATGGACATCAAATCTCTTTACGCAGTGATCCTCCACAATGATGGCCTGACAGCTTTGCAGCATTTTCTAAATAAGCAGGAAGTCCAGCAGCCACCCCCCCACACAAACTAACCCGTATGGAAGAACTTGTTCTTAAACTCAGTGCTTTTTCTATTAACAGTTTTTTTCAGCAGGTCAGTGGAGTTGCCATGGGTACCAAGATGAGTCCCAGCTTTGCCAATCTGTTTGTGGGTTGGGTGGAGGAACCATTTTTTCTCTCATTCACAGGAACTGTGACTGAACTCTACAAACGTTACATAGATGACTGTGACTGAACTCTACAAACGTTACATAGATGACTGTGACTGAACTCTACAAATGCTACATAGATGACTGTGACTGAATTCTACAAACGCCACATAGATGACTGTGTAGGGGCAACCTCCTGCTCCAGGGAGACCCTCTAAGCCAGTGGTACTCACTCATACTGGGCTTTGGAGTCACATATGCTACCTCTCTTTTGGCTCAGGAGCCACAACCAAAATACACGGCATTTTGCATAACCAAAATAATGTGTGCATAAAAAACAAACTAATTTTGAATCACTTTATTGCAATGAAATTAACATATAATAAACATACAGTCATACATGCATAAATTAAAGCATAAATATAACATTTATACATATTTAATATAAATAAACAGCAGTAATGCAGCACGTTTCTCTCATAGAAAATGGTTACAAGGCTATGAATCTCATTAATTAAATAATGCATTCCTCACATCACTCATTTTTTTTTTTTTTTATTTAGTTGTTTAACCAGAAGTAGCACACTAAGCTGAAGGCTTTTTTACAGGAGCAAGCTGGGAGCACAGGGGACTTAACTGACTTGCTCAGGGTCACACAGTATGCAAGTGGAAGTTGTGGGATTCAAACCCAGGTCTGGTCTGCTGGATGTCACTAGATTTGCAACTCAGAGCCTTAAACCACTGCTATACTGCCTTAATTAACTGAGTTTTCAGCGTTCACTCTGATTTCTAATACTATTCTAATAAAGCACGTTTCTCACATATAAAATTGATTCCTAACTATGCTCCCCTATTAACAAATGATTGTGCCATTTAACTCCCACGTTTACACATCAGTTACATTAACTGCTCCCATTTAGCGCAATTGATAAGAAACAAAAGAAACACTGAGCTACCCAAAGAGAACACCGTACTGGTGTATGTAGGCTGGGATCCGTACGAAACCCCAACATCCTAATACCCGTCATTAATGATCGTCATTTCATCTTACAATCATACATCAGAACAATGTCAACCACATTTCTTAGCCCCACCTGATAAATTCATAATTTATTAAAGCATTAGAATAAATATTTTAGAGAGCCACACCAGTGCATACTGTGCTTGCATCCAAGGTAGGGGTTTAATTTTGTCCTTTTAACTTCGAGATTTTGAATCACTGCTATTTTTAACTTTTTCCTTACTAAGAATACAGTATGTATGCTTAGCACAGATGATGTGTGCCCTTTTTAATTTACATTTTACCTCCAAGTTTTTTTCTCTTTCTTTGACATAAGACCCACATTATATGGTTCGACAAATCATTTACCATATCCAACAATGCACATTTTATCGCACACAACTCCAGCTTTTGCCATTCTGCAGAATGATTTTTCGCCAGTTCGTCATTTCATCTTACAATCATACATCAGACAAGTAAGTAAGTGACAGAAGAGCTACTGTAGCTGGCGGTTGGTAAGAGTCGACAGTAGAGGGCAATAGCTTAAAAAGGGCTCTGGGCAGCTTCCTTACGTAAATGTATTCCTGTGGTGTACAGCCGGCAAAACATAAGGCTGAAAAGGTCTGGGATTTCCTCAATGAACTTTTTTTGACACATCTGAATAGAGTCTAAACCTTTTTGAACAAGTTTACCACTGCCCATCCTCCGTTCAGTACACTGTTGAAATATCCTCTTCTACACTGTCTTTTCTAGATATCAAACTGTCAGTGCATAATGCTGGTTTGAAGACATCAGTTTATTAAAAACCCACTGACTCACATAGTTTCCCACTTCACAACTCCTTCCATCCTAAACATGTCAAGAATAGTCTGCTGTATTCACAGTTTATTAGCCTTCGCAGAGTATGCAGTGAAGATGACTATTTTGCTGAGCAGGACCAAATAATGCATAGTTTGTTTTATTAGCAAGGCATACCTTAAAAGCACAGTGGACAGAGCACTCTCCCGGGTCAGTAACGTGCCCCATAACCTTGACCCCCAGAAGGACATTGTCACACAAGAACAACAACGCACTCCACTAGTGCTTTCCTTCCATCAGAGGACACCTTCTCTTCACAGGATCATCACTAGTAACTTTCCTGTTTTGCAAACTGACATCAACATTGGTGCTTCCTTTACAGAACCACCCATTGCCTCTTACCGCTGGCCACCCAACCTGCGGAATCTCCTGGTAAGAAGCAGTCTACCTACTCCTAACAGTTCCTCCCTACCAGGTACCAAACATTGCAACAGAACTCACTGCTACACCTTCAAATTTATTTCTAGTGTGACTAAAATTCGGGGTCCCACAGGTGTATTTCACATCACCAAGGAGTTCTTATGCACCTCCACTAATGTGGTATATTGTATTCTTTGCAGGAACTATACAGCTATTTACATCGGAGAAACTGGTAGACACCTTGCTGACCATTTCAGGGAACATTACAGGGCAGTCAGGAATGGAGATATTGCTAAACCCTTTGTATCCCACTTTATCTCCAGGGACCACAGTGTCAATGACCTTTCTGTTTGTGTCCTTCAGCAGGGCTTCTGGGATCCTGACCATAGAAAAAACATGGAAGCCAAGCTGATCATCCGCCTTGGCTCCCAGCAGCCCTCCGGTTTAAATGACAGACTTATTTTCTACTAATATTTTTCAGCCACCCCTTATTTCCCTAAATTTTGTTTGTGTCTGTACACATTTATTTTCATTTTCACCAGATGTCTCCATCTCTCTGTCCTTCCCTCACATTTGTCACCTTTCAGCTTTCTTACTACGCCCTGCTAAATAATCACCACTTGGAACTTCTCTAGCTAATTCACTGCTATTATGCCTTGTCATTCCCATCATCACTTTTATGTTTTCCAGATTCTCTTTTTATCTTGCCATTTATCATTTTGCCTCCACCTTTTTTCTTTCCCCACATATATATCCCTTATTTTACCTCCCCTTTACACTAACTGTGCTTTTTTTCTCTTACAGATATTTCCTGAAGAAGACCTAAGGTCAAAACGTAGATTTTTAACTGTTTTCAGCATGCATTTAACATTACCATTTTGTTTTGCTTTCAGACCAGATGCTGACGCAGCACCTTGTTTTTGTTTTTACGCATGATGGCATATTGTTTTCATATTTTCTTATTGTGTGTTTTTTTATATCTCTGAGCTCTGCTTATCCGATTGACCCCATGTTCACTCACCCTCACTCACTTCTTCCACACACCTGTTCAAAACCCTTTTACAAGTCTCTCCCTAAAATATTTTTTTTTCAGAAACATATTTAGTACAAATTCACTTCATTTTTCCTTTTTTTTTAAACTATTGGTTGTGATCTCTGATTTCTTCATGCTTGAGGCAGTATAGCGCAGTGGGTTAAGGCTCTGAGCTGCAGATCTGGAGACCTGGGTTTGAATTCCACAGCCACCTAGGCGCATGCTGTGTGATCCTGAGCAAGTCACTTAACTTCCTTGTGCTCCCAGGTCGCACCTGTAAACAAGCTTCGGCTTAGTATGCTACTCCTCGTTAAACAATGTTCCCTTTCCCCCTTGTGCTCACACTCCTGGTTCCCCCTCCCATGAAGTCCTGAAATGCAAGCCTCCATCCTTCAATAAGAAAGACAGAAACATTTTAAAAACAGTCATGTAGTCCACTTGCCAACACTGCCAGCACTCTCTATTTTTTTCCTTAGATCTTCATGCTTGAACTCACGCTTCCAGTTCCTGCGGGCATCACAGTCCTGAAACTGTTCTCCAGGCACATCAAAAACATTAAGCAGCATTTGAAAAAAATAAAGAACTCACTCTTGCTGCACACTTGCAGCATGCATCCTCCTCTGCCAAAGGGGCTCTCGGAAGAAAGAGGCAGCACTTAGTCACAACTACAACAAGTTCGGATCAGAGCCAGTACGGCTGCGCGAGACTCTTACCCGCATAGTGGTGGCAGCATCGGTATCAGAACAGCAGTGGTAGTATCAGGATGGCAGCAGCAGTGAATGGCTATCAGAACAGCAGCAGTTTCAGAGCAGAAGAAACAGCTGTTGGAGCCATGACGGTGTGCCATTTTAAAGATGGCAGTGATGGAACTGCACATGCGCAATACTTGTGCATGTGCAGTGTTCACGGAAGTACACTCACTAAGTAGTGCACCTGTAGGGAGGGGGCAACCGTGCTGTGGAGGGGAGCTTTGTTCACAGAGGACAGCGCTAATGAAGTCAGTGCTGTCCAGACATTCCCACATCACTGTAGGAAACACAGGGTTGTATTCCAGATGCAGACCCCTTGTTCTCCTACAGTGATGGCAAAACGGCTGTGGAGCTTTGCCCATGCAGTAGGCTTGCCACCTGTCAGGTTTTTACCTGGTGATCAGGTTTTCAGGGTCCCTATCAGGTAATCCAGTTTTGCTCTGTGCTGGTCAGGTTTTTGAGCCATTTTTTTTATTTATTTAGCTTTTGTTAACCAGATTAAGTGCACTAGCCATAAAATGACTATTTTCAGGCACGACCCGGGAGAGTACAGACATGCAGAATCTTAACAGGATAACAAATTATAAGTGCTTTACATAAAATGATTTATAGAGGATAAAATATATCAGAACATACAAAGTAATGGCCTTTACATACAATGAGTTAAAGTGGATACAATATATCAGAGACATACAGAGTAGACTATTCAAAAGTTCATAGGTGCCTACCCATGCAATGAATGGAGGACCTTGGACAATAAATTATCAGGTAACATATCATAAGAACAGAACAAGGAACACAAAAACAAAAGCAGGTAATACAAAAGGAAGAAATAACCATTGAGGGCAGGGGGTGTCATTAAGGAAAAGGTCGGTAAGTGAGGAAGAGGGGAGCAAGTCACAGTCCAGGTAACAAATAAGTTCTGTTGTCAGTATAGCCCTTTGTTTGTGAAAGCAGTCAAACTGGGAGGTGTAAAGTATGGCTATTAACACCATTAGCACTTATTTAACCTAATCTTTTTCACTGCATCTTAAAGTAGCATAGCTGCAAAGCTGCCCCCACCTTTTGTAACAATAACAGAGCCACTTGTCTTCCACTTTCAGTTGCTGGCATACCTCTCAACTGTCACACATTATGAGGTACGTCACTCATTTTACCTCTCAGAAACCCTTTTCCCATCATGGGGAAGGTGATATTCCACATTCCCTACTGAGACTTTAAAGCAGAAATTCATAATAATCTATTATGCTCAGTTAGACAAAAACATTATAAACATTAGTGCACCAGATCTCTATAGTGTTCTGACCTTCCAGTGCTTTGTTAGATGATATGTCACACATTTTGCTCATTTGTCACACATCGTGTCACACATTTTGGTGAAGATAGGTTGAGAGGTATGGTTGCTGGTAAACATTTTCATATCTGTAAATCAGTTTTCTTTTATTTCTGTACATAAGTAAATAAATAACTAGGAAGAATATAGTAAAGTAACTTTAACAGGTACAGTACAGTATCTTAATATTTGTGTTGAACTGTTGCTTTAAGCCTTGTCTTTTATTGATATAACAAATGGCTTTCTAGGAGGAACAATGCATGATGAGTCATGAAAAGGGGTGTGGCTAGAGGCGGAGCTTATGATTCGTTTCTTGCTTCATTCAAAAGTGGCAACCCTACCATGCAGTCTTAACAATGTAAACAGCTACATTTATGGAAATCACATTAAAACAAATGCCAAAAGCAAAAAAAAACCAAAAAATACCATCAACTACTTGCAGGCAGAAGATCATAACAAAATAATACGAAGATTTCACTTTTTTAATATTTAGAGCTCTTTAATGAAGTCTTTTCATGCATGTAAAATACAGAGATCCATTTCATAAGTGCAATAAGATACTGCAGGAACGTGCATTGTACTGGCAAAATTGCATTTCTGGAGGCAGAAAGCATTCCACCTGCAGAGACTTTCCTTACCATGCTGGCACAACTGCACACCCGCTAATGTCTAATTGCATACTTGCTGGAGATGCAGTCCCTGATTATGAGTTGCATCTGCATCAAAATAAATACCCTTAAATGGTCTGGCAGTGTGGCCTAGAGGTTAGTGTAATGAGCGTGGTACACCCAGCAGCCCTGGGTTTGCTTCCCGCAACCTCCACCTGCATACTTTGTGACCATCAGCAAGTCACTTAACCTCCCCGGTGCTCCTGGGTCACCCCTGTAAACAGACATTGTGTCTAGTGGACCTTACCTGGCTACCAAGGAATTAAAAAAAAAAAGTCTGGATGCTGTTTTCAAATGTTTTAATTCATTTGCAGCTGTTTCTTTAATTTTTGGCAGCTTGTGTCACACAAAAAATACATGCGTCATTATTTTGATGTGTGCATCTTTCCAACAAAAATTGTGCCAACTACAACAAGCAGCTGAAAGTTAGATTGCATTATATGTGGTGTAATATTTTGTTGCAATTTGTGCAACTGTGCTAAAATGTTGCTGCAAATCCTGGGCACGCCTTTGAAAATCCAACGTTATATCCCTACACTACTACATTCTCAAAGTAAAATATTTGTCAGTCATTTTTCTTAATGGTCATACACAGACTGCACTGAATTACTGGTGTCAAATAAGGCTCTGGTACCTACTGAGTCCCGTCAATACCATGTCAACAACATTTATCACATAAGCTGGTATCAGCATGGCTCAGTTGGCTCAGTTGGTAGCACATCTGCTTCCGGACCAGAAGGTGGTGGGGTCTCGTCCCACACCAGGACTGGACTCATACCTAAATGCTGGCACCTGAGTCAGTATTTGGGGGGGTGCTGTACTGTTGGGATGTGCCGTCCTTTGGATGAGACATTGAACTGAGATCCCTTCTACCCATCCTGATGTGGTCCTGGTGGTTGTCCAGGTGGAAGCAAAAGAACCCAAGGCATTCATCACAAAAAGTAGGGGACATTCCCGGTGTCTTGGCCAGTATTCCCCTTCCCATAAAACCAGTTCATGCAATTGTCCAGGCTGTGTGTGGGTGTTGATGTGCGATATGGCTACCACTACACATTCAATCACTTCACTACAAATCTAGCATTGCTTGTAAAGCACTCTGAGATACATTGTGAATGAAAAGTGCCATATAAATGCTGATTCTTCTTCTAAAATAATTTTTTTTTTAAGATTTCACAACTTACATGCAAGCTTATCCATAAATGTTAAATACATTTCCATACATCAGTGTGTATTAAAAATGGCACAATCAATAAAAGTAACAATATAAATTGACAGGGTTGTACATGGGGCTGATTATGTCATATTTGTATCTCGGATATTTGTATTTGTATCTATATCTGTATTTGTATCTGTATCTGTATTTGTATCTGTATCTGTATCTAGATTTGCTTGCAAGTTCAAGTTTCATAAACATATATATATGTTTTTGCCACTTCGGACTTATTTCTATTGTAAAAAATGAGCACAACATCAAGGGTTCAAGAGTTATCCATAAAATATGCAGACTTAACAAAAAAATAAACATCCATGCTATGATAAGTATAAATCACATTCTTAATTTCAGCCAATCAGCACTCAGAACCACTGGGCCTCTTTTCTTGTGTACAGCTGTCATCTCATGCAGGAATGTTGAAGTGGAGTGATCCATTTCAGAATCAGGGAGAGGAGGACTATGTGTGTTTTTTTTTTGTTTTTTTTTATTAAAATCATGGAATGTAAGACTTGCTGTAAATCACTCTAGATAACTTGAGTGATTTATGATATGTTTATACGTGCTGTGCACAATGTTGCTTATGGTATAAGAGCATAATATCACACAATCTGGGGAGACAGAACCAGCCAGCTTCACCTCGTGATCCTTGCACCCAAACTGCATAAGGTGACACTTGAATTTCATAAGCAATATTTCACATGGCACCTATAAATGTATGCTGTAGTAGCAGCCATATGCTAGGATCTAAATTTTACATATGTGGATATAATGAATATCAATAGTTAAAACTAGAGATGTGCAGAATGTGGAGTTCTGCCAGAGGAATTCTTGGGGAATGGCAATTCTGCTTCCAAAATGTTTATTGGAATTCCTTTCTAAATTCCACAGAATAACAAAAAACATTTTTATGTGAAGGGCAGAATAACTTTCTATGGATTGTGTAAACTGCAGAATAATTTTCCTTGGATTGTGGAAAAAGTATCAAGGGTTTAGGTAAGCTGCAGATTATGAATCCATTAAAAACATTCCAAACTGGAAATTCTGAAACTCTGCTACCAACAGAATTCTGTGTAATTAGGTCCAGAAGCAAATGATTTGATACCTTTTATTGGGCCAACATAAATGTAACAAAAAGAACCAAGTGCTTTAGCTTTTGGACCAACAAGTCCTTAGTCAGAAGCGCAATGACAGTTATTTAGAAAAAAACAATACTTTTAACACCCAGATCATGCAGAAAAAAAACTGAAAAAATCCCCATTGGTTTAAAATACTCATTTAAAAAAACAGAAGATGATGTCAGAGAAGCTTAACAGTACCATGTCACCTTTAGCTGAGAGAGTCTAAGGCTCAGAGGTGTTAGTGCAGAAGACATACAAAGAACTCTACAGCATATAAATTAAATTGACTTATAAGATAACAACTACCGATGCAGATGGCTCTTAAATCAAACTATGAGAGCCACAATGTGTATAAGAATGCAGTTACTGAAAAACAACCCCCCACACAGATTAAAGACATACTAAAATTGTCAGTTAAAACCAAGCACCACAAGATAGGACTACAAGAAGCATCTATGTATCTATAACATACAAAGAGCAACCAGTAAAGCTTTCTTAAAAAGATCAGTAGTTACATACTGTATGATGTGTAAAACTTAGCTGGGCCCATTACCCAGCTATACTCTCCAGCTAGTTATTATGCCCTTCAAACTTCAAAAGCCTATAGTGTAGTAACAGGACTTTATAAATGATAATATAAATATAAATTGATGGTATATACAGCACCATATATACAGCACCATATTGACTCTATGGTCAAGACAGTCAATACCAAAATAGGTGTCCTGTACAGGCACAGGCAACACCTCTCTCTGGGGGCCCTCCACCTCTCAGTCCACAGTTCAATTATATCTACTATTGACTATGGATTAGTGGTCTATGGAGTGGCAATGGATACAGCACTCAAGACAGTTCAGATTGCACTCAACAAAGCCTGCAGACCCACCCTGGATGCTGAGCATGGCACTCACACCTGTACTCTGCACTGTACGAACGTGCAAATTGGCTGTCATTATGAAATAGGGTCAAATTCCAGACTTGCATCCTAGGGAAGAAGGCTCTATTGGGTAAAACACCACCTAGTGTAGGCAGTTTGATCAAGGTGGCCAACTCATTACAGGTCACCAGAGGGAGGACTAGAGGGGCCTTAACTATCCTCTTCCGTCGCACCTCACTTGGGCAATGTGCATTTGCCTACCGGGCCCCCCTATGGATGAATGAACTCCCTGGGCACCTCTTGGCCACCAATTGTCTGGCACAATTCAAAACTAACCTCAAACAGCACCTAATAACACTCTCTAAGTGCCCCTGCCCTTGAATCCAGCCACACCTGCTCTCTCTGCCCCCCAGCAAGCACTAGGCAGGCCTCAGGTACCCCCTCCCTCTGTCCCTTCTCATGTCTTGTCTCAGCAATCAGTCTGCATCATGCTCCTTCAGCACCTGCCACCCCTCCCTCCCCAACTCACAGTCCCGTGAGTTTTCCTAACAGTCACTACTAATGCAGGCTGCCTGACCATGCCCCTCACACCCCACCATTTACTTTAGCATGTCTTCTCCACTCAGCCTTCCTTCACCCCCACCATTTATCCCCATACCTTATCACCCTTCTTCCCCCAACCTTCACCTGCACCACATTACATACCTCTTTCTCGTACCTCCTTTCTTCACCCCACTGCCAGCTATCCCCATCGCTCTGTACTACTGACAAGGCATTTTGTGGCTGCTTATCCCCCCAACCCTGATAAAGTGTTTTCTTGTTATTTAACTTGTACCTATGTTTTGAGTTATTCTGTAAATTCTGAATCCAAGCTGTATCATTCATTGTAATGTGCCATTGCTTTCTACTATCATTCTTTGTTTTGCAATCTGTGACGTGGAACCTTTGTAAAAGAGCTTGTGCTTAAAGGTCTTTTCCAAATCACGAAATAAATATAAAATTAAAAATAAAGTATAAGTGCCAAACAAAAAACTGCTTGTCATGGACCACCAAGAAATCAAGACCACGCAACCTGATATGTACAGATGTCAATAAATTCTCAGTGTATAATATAACAACTTGATGTACCGAAAATGCTTTACTTTTGTGTATTTATCCTGAATAGTATTTGACTTGTGCCTTATAGTTTCCGGGCAAAATCCCTGTAATTTGACCCATTAAAATTGGTACTAAGATCTTCTACTGTGCTTCACATTTTTGCTTTCCCTCAGTTGTTATTTTTTTACCTTTTTGTTATATTTTATCGGAGAAAATTACACTTTCTGTCACTCAAGTATAGTTCTTCTGGAAAGTTGTCTTTCTCTAGCTTTAGTTAAATACAAGTTTAATGTTTCTCTGTTTGATGATTTACTAAGGTTTAAGCTAAGGAGAAGTTTGTATATGTGTTGCTTATACAGTAACTGTGCATACTTATGACTTTTTTTTAGAATATTTGGCCAGTAAAGGTACCCCGGGGCAAAGAGCATTACAGTAGTTCAACCAAGATGTCATGAAGACATGCACCAGTGACTTTAGGTCCTCAGATCTTAAGTAGGGCTTAATCCAGGTGATATTGCTAAAATGGGAAAATCCACCATGAATCGCAGCCAATGCCTGATATTATAATCTCAGTTTATGATCCATGATGACTCTCAGATTTTTCACCCTATCCCTGGCTAAGAGAGTGGTAGCACCAATATATAATCCTGATGCCCTCAATTTCAAATCTACCATGCTTAGGAAACCCGCATCCACTAATAGCATTTCTGTCTTGTCTAGATTCAGCTTAAGACAATTAATTCAACACATCAACAGCATTCTTCTCCTCAGGGGTAAAAGACAGATATAGATATGTATAATAAACTGCAGATAAAGATAATGAATGCTGGATATGAATAATGAATCCTGGATATGGATAATGAAACCCAGATAAGGATAATGAACCCCAATATGAATAACACACCCTTGATATGGTTAATGTACCCAAGATATGGGTAAAGAGCCCCAGATAGAGAAAATGGACCTCAAATATGGGTAATGAACCCTAGATATGGATAATGAACCACAGGTATGAATAATGAATCATGAACATGGATAATGAGTCTAGGATAGGGATAATGGACTCTGGATAGGTATAATAATGGCCTGCATCCATCTGGATGGGGAAGCACAGTCCTCAGTGGAAGGTTTAACTGTTACTTCGATAAACAACTAGCTGAGGGGTGTGATGGAAGAAACAGGGGAAGCAGAAACCGTACCCCCTCACAGGCAAAAGTAGAAAGTAGGGATAAACCAAGGGGAGATAAATACCCCTGGGTGCAAATTAATAAAGGAGGTGGGAGTTACAAATTAAGGGAAATGGGAATGGAAGCATTGTGAAAACAAGGAGGAAGGAAGGAAGGAAGAGAAAAAAAGAGAAAACAGTGGTAACAAGCAGAGTGGTAGCAAAATCTGGAAGGCCATGTGTATGACTGCTGTAAGTCTAGAAAATAAGATTCTGGACCTAGAGACCATCATGGCAGAGTCTGTTCTGGATATTGTGGCTGTTACTGACTCACAGTGTTCTGAAAACCATGACTGGGACATGGACATACCATGCTATACTCTGTTCAGGAAGGACAGAGAGGAGAGGAAAGGAAAGGAAAGGAAAGGAAAGGAAAGGAAAGGAAAGGAGGGAGGGGGTATGGTGCTTTATGTGAAGGAAAGCACAAATGTGATAGAAATACAGGGAATATAGGGGGAAGCAGAGGTACTGTCGGTCACCCTGGAGGAGGGTAACAGAGCCAATATTCACACTGGTGTGATCTATAGACCTTTGGCACGGGGGAAGGTGGATAAGGTACTGGTGAAACCATTGGCAAGATGGCAGAAAAGGATGGAGTGCTGTTGGTTGGGGACTTCAATCAGCCATATTTAGACTGGAGCCTCCCAACTGCTGTTTCTGTTTCAGCTAGAAGCAGGGACATCCCAGATTCCCTGAAGGAAGCATTCCTCTGGCAGCTCAGGGAATCCACACATGATGGGACAATACTGGACCTGGTACTCACTAACAGGGACAGTGTTGCAGATCTAAAGGTGGGAGGCCACCTGGGGACCAGTGATCACTGCATAGTGTGGTGTAATATAAGGACACTGCGGAATCAAATCATATCAGGGTCAGGGTCCTGGACTTCAGAAGAGCAAACTTTATAAAGATGGGTGAATGCCTCAGGGATTAACAGTCAAGGGGTGAGGAACTGGGTGAGGTGGAGGAACATTGGATGGAGTTAAAAGCGGGCATAGTGAAGCCAACAAACCTCTGCATCAAGCCAGTGAGCAAAAGCAAGAGCAAAAAGAGACTGCTATGGTTCTTGAAAGAGATGGTGGAAAAGGTAAAGACTAAAAGGGTTGCATTCAGAAGGTATAAGGAAACTCAAGGGGGGAAGATATGGAGGTTTATCAAGGGGCAACAGAGTGAAGCAGGGAAAGCAGTAAGGTGTGCAAAGGCTGAAACTGAAGAAAGAATAGCATAAGCAGTAAAGAAAGGGTACAAGACATTTTAAGGTATGTAAGTGAAAAGAGGAAGACCAGGGGAGGGATTGTAAGGTTAAAAAGGGAAGGGGATGACTGTGCAGATGTGGACCAGGAAAAGGCAGACATCCTTAGCGAACACTTTTGTTCAGTGTTCACAGAGGAAAGTGAAGGGGAGGGACCACAAAAAATCAACATGAGCACTAGAAGGAGAGAGGTGGGAAGTAGTCCTTTTTAGAGGGAAGAGTCCTGAAGGAACTCGCAAATCTGAAAGTGGACAAAGGTATGAGATCAGACAGGTTGCATCAAAGGGTACTGAGGGAGTTCAGAGAGGTAGGTTCCGCATGACTGGAGGAGGGCAGATGTAGTCCCACTTCACAAAAGTGGTAGCATGTATGAGGCTGGCAATTATAAGTCAGACTGCCTGATATCTGGAATATTGTGCCCAGTTCTGAAGACCACATCTTTGGAAGGACATAGACAGAGTGGAGACGGTCTAGAGGAGGGCAACTAAAATGGTGCAGGGTCTGCATAAAAAGCCCCATGAGGAGAGACTAAAGGAATGCAATAAATTTACACCATGGAACACAGGAGGGAGAGGGGAGATACGATAGACACCTTTAAATACCTTACAGGGGTAAATAAGGTACAGGAAGGAAGCCTTTTGCAGAAAAAAGGTGCTCAAAAACAAAGGGACATGCTATGAAGCTGGAGGGAGGTAGATCCAGGAGAGTTGTGAGGAAGTACTTCTTCACAGAAAGAGTGGCGGATTCCTGGAACAGCCTACCGGGTGGTAGGGACAATAACAGTGGTGGGATTCAAGAATGCATGAGATGGGCATAAGAGAGTCTTAGCAGAAAGGAAAGGGGGGAGGGAGAATGAGTCAGAGATCAAATAGGGTCTGCAGTGTTACTGTAGGTAGGAAAACATGGGCAGATTGGGTGGGCAAAGCATTTGTTATCTGCTGACAAATTCTGTGTCTCTATATTGAAGCTCAATCTGGATAATACACTTTAGATATGGATAATGAACCCCAGATATGGATTCAGAATACAGGATGTGGATTATAGACCCTAGATATGGAAAATTAACTCTAGATATGCGTAAAAAGCCTGATATGGATAATAAATGACAGATAGGGACAATGAATCCTAGATGTAGAGAAAGACCCAAAATATGAATATTAAACTCCAGATATAAATATTGAATCCTAGATATGAATTAATGAAACCCAGATATGGGTAAAGAACATCAGATATGGATAAATCATGGATATGAAAACTGGATATGAATAATGAACCCTGGCTATGGACGGAGAACACTGAATATCTAGAGGCTAGAGAAGTGGTCTGTCATTTGGCAACTGGGGCTCAACGCTAAAAAGTGTGACGCTATAGACTTGGGGGTGAAAAACACAGGGACCAAATACTGGTTGGGTGGTGTGCAGATAACCAGGTCAGAGGAAGACAAGCATTTTTCAATGCCGAATGTTGCTTGCTTCTATGTGCTGTTTAGGTATTTGGAAGTCATTGGAGTGCAGATATTGAAAATTTGCGAACTTACAAGCGTGCATAGGAACTGCACAATGCACGCTCATAAAACAGTCATTGTTAGGAAATTTTTCATTAAATTTTCAACATAGCCATTTTAAGACCTCTGCTCATGAACAGTGTCACTGTGATTTTGTTAATGTGTCCCATACATTGAGTTTGCACACCAACTGCGCCACTGTGCGCTACATGGGCGGAAACACGTTTTGGGCAGGATGTGAAAAATGACAGCTGTACTGCTCATAAGGAGGTGTGGTAAAATGGCAATGTTGAAAATCTGGAGGGAAATATTGAAATTTGCAAACCTCTGACGGCACGTGGAACTGTGCAAACACACTACGTGAAACAGTCATTTTAGGAATTCTTTCACCAAATTTTCAACATAGCCATTTTAAGATCTCTGCTCATGAACAGTGACACTGTGATTTTCTTAATGTGTCCCATACACTGAGTTCGCACACCGACTGCGCCATTGTGCGCTACATGGGCGGAAACATGTTTTGGGCAGGATGTGAAAAATGACAGCTGTACTGCTCATAAGGAGGTGTGGTAAAATGGCAATGTTGAAAATCTGGAGTGAAAATATTGAAAAGTTGTGAACTTACGAGCCTGCGTAGGAACTGCGCAACGCACGCTCGTAAAACAGTCATTTTTAGGAATTTTTTCACCAAATTTTCAATATAGCCATTTTAAGACCTTTGCTCATGAACAGTGTCACTGTGATTTTCTTAATTTGTCCCGTACATTGATTTCGCACACTGACTGCTCCATTCTGCGCTACATGGGCGGAAGCACATTTTGGGTGAGATGTGAAAAATGACAGCTGTACTACTCATAAGAAGGTGTGGTAAAATGGAAATGTTGAAAATCTGGAGTGAAAATATTGAAATTTCGCGAACTTACGAGCCTGCGTAGGAACTGCGCAACACCCTGTAAAACAGTCATTTTTAAATTTTGGCACCAAATTTTCAACATGGGGTTTTTGGGACCCCTTCTCATGAATGATGTCACTGTCATGGTGGTATTTGGGCCCAAAGGGTGATTTTGCAGTCACTGAGCAGTCACTGCGTGAAATCACCCTTCGGGCCCAAATAACGCCATGACAGTGACATCATTCATGAGAAGGGGTCCCCAAAACCCCATGTTGAAAAATTGGCAAAAATTCCCAAAATGCCTGAGATATGCAATAAAGTTGAACCCCCATCTAGCCCATTATACAGCTTATCGGCATTTCCTCAGTTCGCGGTCGACTTTGAAGAGTGCAGAACGTGTTCCCGAGTCCACGAAGATCATCGCCAGAGTCCGGAGGTAAGTATGGGGTGGGGGGTGTGGGGAGGCTGGAGTGCGCAGTGGGTGAGTGCGGGTTGTGGGAGGGGGTCGAGGCAGCGCCAGGGACCGTTTTGTTTTATAGGTTTAAAAAAAAAAGCGCCGCGTGAGATGTTTACCGCTGGGGTGGGCTCCCAGCATGGCACAAGGATGGGGGCTGTTTAGCCGGCAGGGGATTGGGCACCCCGTCGGCCAAAGGGACTGATTGCCACACTGGGGTGGGCTCCCAGCGTGGCACCAACTGCCAGAGGGTGACACAGCTCAGCCGGCGGGATTGGGCACCCGTCGGCTACACAACTCCCGTCTTGAGGCGCGCTGCGCCTGCGTGTGGGGGAGCCTACACTTCTCGCTGCTCACTGGAAGCGAGGCTCCCCTTTCAATCATGCTACTGCATTTTGGAGCGTGTCATAGACAGCTCCAAAATGCATTGGCTTACAGGGGCCATGCCTGCCAGCTCACTGACTGAATTGGAGGAGGAGGTGACACACCTCCGAAATCTCCGATGATGGCACTATGTTTCTTGCACATGCGTGCAAGCAACATAAAAAGGACCTGGTCATAATTATCAACAGTGTCCTGAAACACTCAACACAATGCAGGAAGTCTGTGGCCAAAGCAAATTGAATGCTGAGCTGTATAACCAGAGGAATTACCAGCAGGAAAGCAGAGGTCATTCTGCCTCTGTACAGGTCTCTAGTGAGACCACACCTAGAGAGTAGTGTGCAATATTAATGCCCTTATCTCAGGAAGGACATCAACTTGCTGGAAATAGTCCAGAAAAGGGCAAACAAGATGATCCAGGGCCTGCAAGGAGGAGGAGAGGCTCAGGGGGGTGCAACATGCTTATTTTTATTTTATTTATGACTGTGGTAGCCAGGTAGGTGCGCTGATCTCAGGGACCATTTTCAGGCACAACCCAGGCCACATACTGTGGCACAGAGTTAACATAAACAACAAAGCATAGAATAGTAGACAGTTTAACAAATAATTAAAAGGTTACAACAGTACACAACATACAGGTAGCAAAAATAAATCCACAACTTCAGAGGTTACAGGGTTGCAGAATACATGAATCCGATGTGCATATACAAAATTAAGAAAAGACGTATGGTATACATAAAGTTGCTCTGCAGCAAGTTGCATAGGAAATAAGCAATGCTCATTAGTAGATGTAGAATGAAAAAGATAAGGTGGGGCAAGTAGAGGGGAGGAGAGGGGAAGGGGTGGGAAAGGAATGGAGGATTGGAGGATTTACAAAGGGAGTTGTAGAGGCATGAAACTCATGTGGTATGGGCAGTCGGGAAATGAGGGACCACCCAGGAAAGCAGTGGCAGTAGAAAGTCTCCAGGAGCCAGTCTTTGAGGTGAGATTTGAACTGGCAGTGGATGTCAATGGAGTGGAGCTCTGGGGGCAGTTTATTCCACAGTGTAGGGGCTTCCACTGACAAGGCTTTACTGCCCATATTGGTGGATACCCTGGGAATATATGGGGGGGATGCTGTTAGAGCAGAAACTGTGGTGTGAAGTTCAGACAGTGAGGAGGGCTGCGATGGGGGATTCTTGGACAATACGGATGGCAGAATCCACCATGCAGCAATGGTCAAGGTAGCGAATTGTAAAGGACACAGTGGTGTGTAGTGAAAGGGCCCAGCAAGATGAAATGACAGGCACTATTGTAGGCAGAATAGGGCTTGGCCATAAGGGTTGTGGATGTCCTAGCATAGATAGGGGAGCAGTAGTCCAGGATTGGGAGTAGATTTTGTTGGACAATGGTGACTCGGGCCTCAGGGGTGCGGTATTGCTGGAATCTATAGGCAGCACCTAGTTTTTGGTGAAACCTTCGAACTAAGGAGTTGATGTGCTCAGAAAAAGAGAGGGAGGGGCCGAGTACAACTCCAAAGTATTTGAAAGTACTGACATCTTCAAGAGCTTGGCCATCAGGGAAACAATGTTGAGAGGGGAGTGAGTTTTGGATTTGGCTAGGAAGGGCTTGGATCCGAACAGCATAGATTTAATTTTGTTTGGCATTAACCAGGAGAAGATTATCTGCAAACCAGTTATGGGCCGCAGCATAGTTTAGAGTGAGAACTGAGGAAATGTGGGCAGGAGAGGTGTCACTGTAGAAGAGTACAAGGTCTTCAGCAGAGAGAAGTGAGTGACAGCTGAGACTTTCCATGGGAAGGGAGTTAATAAATAAAGAGAATAGAAGGGGGCTCAGAATGGAGCCCTGGGGGACACCTGCCAAGACAGGCAGGGTGGGGGAACAGGCAGGGCCAATACACACAAATTGGGAGCAATCGGAGAGGTAGCTCTTGAACCAGGTAGTAACCTCCTGAGAACAGCCAAGGTAATGTAGTTTAGGGAGGAGGAGGGCATGGTTGACCATGCTGAATGCTTTGGAGAGGTCAATGAAGACTGTGCCGGTGTTGTTACAATGGTCCATATTTATGAGGATGTGGTCAGTCAGTAGTGTGAGAGCAGTGGCAGTGGAATGGTTCTTGTGGAAACTATGATGTTGGTTACACAGAAGATTGTATTTGCCTATGTGCTCAGCAAGCTGATGGTAGATAGCTTTCTCAAGTAGTTTACTTAGGTGGAGGAGGAGGATGGAGATCGGCCGATAGTTGTCTATGGATAGAGGGTCACCGGCTTTGAAGATGGGAAGGGCAAGGGTAAAGATACAAGTGAGTGGTTCAATAATGTTTGGGGAGATGACCCTAAGGAAAGCTGGGGATAGGCCATCAGCCTCATGGGAGCTATGACTGGGGAGGCTTTTGAGGAGCTTAGTGGTGTCAGCACTTGAGAGAGCTTTGAAGTAGAAAGGAGGGATTTGGGGTTGGGCAGTAGGCCCAGCAGAGGTTGACAAGAGGGTTTGATGGAGGACTGGGTTGTTTGGATGGCTATTTGGGAGTTTACTTAGATACGTGGATAGATCAGAGAATCTGTCGCTGAAAGCCCTGGCCATTTCTAAAGAATCTGTAATGAGGCCATCAGGGGAGTTCAGTTGCAGGACTACCTTACTGGAGTGGGGGTTTAGAAGGGAGCCAGTGGATGCCCAGAATTTCTTAGGGTCTCCAAGGTTAGCCTGTTGGAGATTACAGAAATGAGTCTGTATCACGGATTTTGCCAGATGTTTGCATGGATTCCTCCAGCACCTGTAGACAGCTCAGAGGGCAGGAGAGGGGGATGTTTTGTAGGTGGACCAAACATGATCCCTATCCTTCATAAGGGTAAGGAGGTCTTTAGTGGCCCAGCGTGAGCAGCCACCTCTGACCCTTCTTATGGTGACAGGAAAGTGCCGGTCCTGTAGGGTCATAAGGGACTGTGTGAAGAGGGTTACTGCCAGAGTCACATTGGAAAGTGAGTATAGAGCAGACCAGTCCAAAGACCATGCCTCCTCAAGGAGGTTTGTGGTATTGGGGCTACTGAAGTTCCAGAAGGACAGGTGTTTGGGAGGGGGATGTTTAAATTTAGATGACCAGAGGAGATACCTGGGGGAGTGGTCACTAATGGAGTCTGCCATGGTACTAGCATGCAGTACATAATCATCCCTGTTTGTGATGATCTATTCCAAAAGGGTCTGAGTTGCTGTGCATGGGTTTTGTCTGGCTGGGAGTGTAATAGTCTGGACCAGCTTGTGTTGTTTTAGATGGGAAGCATAGTCAGACTGGTGGGTGCTCAGCCAGTTTAAATTGAAATCACCATGGAGAATGGAGTCTCCATGAGGGGATAAGGAGCTCAGGCCCCAGAGGAAGCTGTTTATACCCTCAGTTCCAGTGGTGGGAGGGTTGTAGCAGTAACCTATATAGAGTTTCTTACTGGTTCTTCTGAGAGGAGTGATTCACTAGTTGAGGCTGGATCGGAGCAGAGGACAATGTTAACTGAGAGGGGTTCCCTGATGAACAGTTCAATACCACCTACCCTTTTTTGCCTGGCCTATTGAGATGCAGGGAGGAGTACCCAGGTAGCTGATAAGTGGTGACAGCAAGGTGAGGCTTTAGCCAGGTTTCAGAAAGTCACAGAATGTGGGGCTTGTATAGCGCAATCCATGCCTCCAGGTCAGGGAACTTGGGAGAGAAGACTACATATATTGATGTGAACAATTTTCAGTCCTGGGGCATTAGCTGAGATGCTGGAGGAGGGGGTAATGTGAGAGTTGGGTGGACCAGGGGTACATTCAATATCTCTGTCTAGGAGAAGGAGGAATAGTAGAAGTATATAAGGGCAGGAGGGGGCAATAAGAGAACAGGAGATTCAAGCCAGGTAGTGGCCAAGTAGACAGCGTTCCAGATTAGCCAGAAAGGAGAGGGTGATAGGTCTGAGGGAGGATAATTCCCATGTGGAGTGGGGGGAGGGGTGTAGCAGGAGGAGTGGGTGACAGTGAGGAAGGCAAGGTGCTCTTGGTCATGGGCAAGCACAGTAGCACAGGAGTCCATCAGCACCAGGAAAGCTGGCAACGAGACAGTGAGCAGTGTAAGCTGTAGCAGATTCATAGAAGCAGGAGAAGCTGGCAAAACAAGAAAAAGGGTAGGAGGGTAGTGAATACAGACAAGACACTTGATATCCAATAGCTAAATTATTAGGGAGAAACTGCAGTGGTAGGAGGGGTGAGAAAAGGAGAATGAAACAGGGAGCAAAAGCAGAGCAGGGGATGGGACCTAGCACAGAAGGAGAGGAACTGTCCCTTTAAATTATGAGTACTAGACAGAAGTCAGTGGAGACAGGTTAAGCATAAGAGGGAAGGGTTTGAGTGGATTTAAAGAGTGTCGGGGGTGGGGGATAGTGGATGGGTCAAAAATTCTAGTCCCCACACACCCAGAACACAAGCAGTACAATTGCCCAGAAAATTCAAGTAGAAGTAAAAGTAATTCAAAAGGCGAAGGGTGCCAAGCATGCAGCAGAAAGTAAAAGAAAGCTTGTTCCAGTTTCAGCTAATCATGGGCAAAGCTGTAAACCAAGCCACCAATGGTAAGCCAGGACTGGGAGGCTTTCTCCAATTGGAATCTGGCTTACCGTCACAGTCGGTCTGCAGAGCGTACCTGGGCTGCTATAGTTTTTGGGTGGGCAAGCAGGATTGGAGCCATGGCTGTGAGCAGAAATGGAGGAGCACCCTGTCAAGGGCAGACCTGGGCTGCTGTAGCTGTTGGGTGGGTGGGCAGGATTGGAGCCACAACTGGCAGGCTTTCCAGCCATGGTCATGAGCAGGAACAGAGGAGCACCCTGTCAAGGGCAGACCTGGGCTGCTGTAGCTGTAGCTGTTGGGTGGGGTGAGTAGGATTGGAGCCATGGCTGGCAGGCTTTCCAGCCATGGCTATGAGCAGGAATAGAGGAGCACCCTGTCAAGAACAGACTTGGGCTGCCGTAGCTGTTGGGCAGTCAGACAGGATTGGAGGCACAGTCGGCAGGCTTCTGAGCAAACGGTCATGAGCAGGAATGGAGGAGTGCCCTGTCAAGGGCAGACCTTGGCTGCTGTAGCTGTTAGAAACATAGAAACGTAGAATTTGACAGCAGATAAGGACCGTTTGGCCCACCTAGTCTGCCCATTTCCCTACCTAATGGATAAGCTGCAGATCCTAGTAAACCAGCAGCCTACTTCTTCCTACCCCCACCCCCTAGAATTGCCTTATGACTGTCCCATGCATGCTTGAATTCCACCACTGTTTTTGACTCCACAACCTCCTCCGGAAGGCTGTTCCATGCATCCACAACCCTCACTATGAAAAAATACTTCCTTAAATTACCTCTGAGCCGCCCCCCCTCTATCTTCAAATTGTGACCTCTTGTTCTTGCACACCTCTTTTTTTTTGAAAGATGCTACCCTCTTGGACTTTGTTGATTCCCTTGAGGTACTTGAAAGTTTCTATCATGTCCCCCCTCTCCCTCCTTTCCTCAAGGTTATACATATTACGCTCCTTAAGTCTCTCTTCATATGTCTTCCGGTGCAGACCCTGCACCATTTTAGTTGACCTCCTCTGAACAGCTTCCATTCTGTCTATGTCTTTGCGGAGATTGGGTCTCCAGAACTGCATGCAGTACTCCAGATGGGGTCTGACCAGCTGTCTGTACAAGGGATAATAACTTCCTGTTTTCTACTGGTGATGCCTCTCCCTATGCATCCCAGTATCCCCCCAGCCCTCCTTGCTGCCCTCTCACATTGCTTGCCCACCTTTAGGTCATCTGATATGACTACCCCCAGGTCCCTTTCCGTTTTTGTTGTTGTTAGTATCTCACCCCCCATTGTGTACTCTTCCCCTGGTTTTTGATTCCCAGGTGCATTACCTTGCACTTCTTAGCATTGAATCTAAGCTGCCATACATTTGACAATTTCTCTAACCTTGCCAAGTCCCTTCTCATCCTTTCCACCCCACCTTGTGCATCAACTCTGTTACAGATCTGTGTGCCATCTGCAAAGAGACATACTTTTCCTTCCAGTCCCTCTGCAATGTCACTTATAAAGACCTTGACTGAACCCTACGGTACCCCACTAGTAACCCCCCTTTCTTCAGAGTGGAATCCATTTACTATTACTCTCTGTGTCCTATTCTCCAACCAATTATTTACCCAGGCTGTCATCTTGGGACCCACTCCCAGGCTGGCTAACTTGTATATTAATCTTTTGTGTGGGACTGTGTCAAATGCCTTGCTAAAGTCTAGGTAGGCCATGTCCACAGCCCCTTCCTGATCTACTACTTTAGTCACCCAATCAAAGAAATCTATCAGATTCGTCTGGCATGACCTTCCCGCTGTGAATCCATGTTGCCTTGGGTCCTGTGCCCCTCAGGCCTCTAGATACTCGACAATTCTTTCCTTCAGAAGTGATTCCATCATTTTCCCTACCACTGAGGTTAAACTAACAGGTCTGTAGTTTCCTGCTTCTGCCTTGCTCCCACTTTTGTGAAGGAGAATCACATCTGCCCTCCTCCAGTCCTCGGGTACCACCCCATCCTCCCATGATTTGTTAAAGAGGGTAGTCAGTGGTGTCACTAGTTCTATCCTTAGTTCTTTTAGAATTCTGGGATGAATCCCATCTGGCCCCATTGCTTTGTCCACCTTCAGTTTTAAGAGTTCTTTCAGAACCCTTTCTTCTGTAAAAGGGCTGCTATCAACTTCTGTATCCAGAATGTTTCTACTGTTTGTTTTAGGTACCTCCCCCTCTTCCTTTGTAAATACTGAGCAAAAATATTTCTTTAGTATCTCTGCCTTTTCACAGTCACCCTCTGCCCACTGTCCCTCCCCTTTATTAAGCCTCACTATCCCTCACATGGTCTTCCTTCGCTCCCTGATGCATCTATAAAAGGTTTTATCCCCCTTCTTAACTGAGTTGGCTATCTTTTCCTCGGTTTAGGCCTTTGCTGTTCTGACTGCCTTCCCAGCTTCCTTTTGCTTTAACTGATACAGTTCTCTGTTCTGCTCCTTCTGTGATTCCTTGTACTTCCTGAATGCTTTCTTTTCCTCTTGAACCTTCACTGCCACTTCCTTTGAGAACCATATTGGTTTCTTACATCATTTCGTTTTGTTTATTTGCTTCACACAAAGGCTTGTTACCTCTGTGATGGCAGTTTTTATTATTCCCCATTGTTCTTCCACCCCTTCTTCCTGCCCATTTGCTAGTGCATTCCTTAGGCACTCACCCATTTAGCAAAGTCAGCCTTCCTAAAGTCCAGTACTTTTGCCTTTGTATGGCTTGACTCTATTGCTGTGTTTATTGTGAACCATACTATTTGATGGTCGCTAGTTTCCAGATGGCTACCCACTTCTACATCTGTGATCCTCTCTTCATCTCCATTTGAGAGAACCAGGTCTAAGATTGCTCCCTCTCGAGTGGGCTCCAATACTAGTTATCTAAGGCATGCCCCCTGTAGGGCATCTAGAATAACCCCACTCTTCAAAGTGGCTGCTGCAACTGCACTCCATTTAACATCTGGCATATTCAAATCACCCATCAGCAATATCTCCCCTTTTTCTGCCATCCTAAGTATGCTTTCTATCATTTCCTTGTCCATTTCCTCCCCTTGAGAAGGGGGTCTGTATACAACCCCTGTGCGGATTGTGGTGCCATTGCCGGTCTCCAAATTTACCCACAGTGCTTCTTCTCCTCCTCCCTGTTTTCCCTTTTGTTCTGTTGCTTTGATTCCTTCCCTTATGTAAAGAGCTACTCCTCCTCCTCCTCTTTTACCCTCTCTGTCCCTCCTGTAGATAGTGTATCCTGGTATGTTTACGTCCCAATCATGGTTTTGTGTGTACCATGTTTCTGTGACTGCCATGATATCCAGATGTTTCTCCTCCATCAAGGCCACTAATTCAGGAAGCTTGTTACTTAGACTACGGGCATTGGTACTCATTGATCTCCATTTCTTGATGGCTTTACCTTCTGTTGCAGCATCCCCCACTGACCTTTCTACCTCGGTCTTTTTGTCATTTAGTACCCTGTTTTGTAGGGAGAGGCTGGGATTTTCCTGCTGCTGATTAGTGCCTCCCCCCCTTGACTAGTTTAAAAGCTTGCCAATGAAGCATTTGAACCGATTGCTCAAAAGACTTGTTCCCTTCCTGGACAGATGCAGACCATCCTGCCAGTATAGGCTGGTGACCCTCCAGGTAGAACCCCAGTCCCCAATGAAGCCAAACCCCTGTGCTCCATACCATTTCTTCAACCATTCATTAAACTGCATGGTGCAAAGTACCCTCACCTCACTCATGCCATTGACAGGCAGCATCTCTGAGAAGGATACTGTGTGTGCTACTTGTCTTAGGCCCCTCCCCAATTCTACAAAGTCCTTCTGCACTGCTCTAATCTCATAATGAGCCAAGTCATTTTTCCCTAGGTGGACAATGATGTCCAGCTCAGACTCCTGTGCAGCTGTTCTCGTGATCCTGAGGATGTGCTTCCTGCCCCTCCAAGCCATGGCACCAGGCAGGCACCTTACTTCAGTTTTCCCTGCTCCCCCCAGTTCTATCCCCCTAATAATTGAGTCCCCCACCAGGAGCTGCTTCCTTTTCTCGTGGTGTCCTCTGCCTCCTTCCTGTGGTCCTCCCTTGTGGCAGTTGTCCTCAGCCTCCTTAATCTCCTCTGCGGGTGCATCCATAGGGGAGCTATGCTCCCCCAAAATGATGTATGGATTGTGGAGTGGAACAACTGACTGGGTGTGCCTCTATTCCACCATCCTCACCCTCCCTGAGCCCACTGTGGTCCAACTGCTGTGCTTTCTATGCAACCTCTGAGGTAGTGGTGGTGGCTGTGGTGCTCCCTGGATGGGGGAGGTTCCCTTCCTACCATCCAGCATGGCCTGGGGGAAGGTTCCTTTACTACTGTCCAGTGTGGCCTGAAGATGGGCAACTTCCTCCCTTAAGGCAGAGAGTTGTCTGCAAATAGGGCAGCATCTCAGCCTCCAGAAAGACTCCCGGAAGACTGTTGGGTGGGAGGGCAGGATTGAAGCAACATCTGGCAGGCTCCCAGCCACGGCCATGAGCAGGAATGGAGGAGCACCCTGTCAAAGGCAGACCTGGGCTGCTGTGGCTGTTGGGCAGGTGGGCAGGATTAGAGCCATGGCCGGCAGGCTTCCCAGCCACATCTGTGAGCAGAAACAGAGGAGTGCCCTGTCAAGGGAAGACCTGTGCTGCTGTAGCTGTTGGGTGGGCAGAATTGGAGCCACGGCTGGCAGGCTTCCCAGCCACAGCCATGAGCAGGAATGGAGGAGTGCCCTGTCAAGGGCAGACATGGGCTGCTGTAGCTGCTTGGCAGGATTGGAGCCATGGGCAGGATTGGAGCCATGGCCAGCATGCCTTCTTGAGGATAGAAGGGAAAAGATTATGACCTTCACAGGATTGGAGCCACAGCTGGCAGGCTTCCCAGCCACAGCTGTGAGCAGGAACGGAGGAGTGCCCTGTCAAGGGCAGACCTGGGCTGCTGTGGCTGTTGGGTGGGTGGGCAGGATTGGAGCCATGGCCAGCAGGCTTCCCAGCCATGTCTGTGAGCAGGAATGGAGGAGTGCCCTGTCAAGGGCAGACACAGGCTGTTGTAGCTGCTGGGTGGGCAGGATTGGAGCTACAACTGGCAGGCTTCCCAGCCATGGCCATGAGCAGGAATAGAGAAGTGCTCTGTCAAGGGCAGACCTGGGCTGCTGTAGCTGTTGGGCAGGTGGGCAGGATTGGAGCCACAGCCAGCAGGCCTTCTTGAGAATAGAAGGGAGAAGGGGGACATGATTAAGACCTTCACATACCTTAAAAGCATAAACAGAGGGAGCACCAAGGTCCTCTTCGGCCTTAGTGGAAACAAGACCACTACGGGTAACAACTTAAAGCTGATGGAGGAAGGTTCAGGAGGGAGAAAAAGAGACACTTTTTCACCGAGGGGATGGCTAAGCTGAATGAGTTGCCAGAGGAGGTGGTATCCCTTAAAATTGTGGACAACTTCAAGAGAGGCTGGAACAGGGTGAGGGGAAAAGTTGAAGGTAGAGAGAGAGAAGAGAGGAGGGGTATTTGATAGGAATCAAGGGGTACATGTGGGGCAGTTTCCTCTGTTAACACAGTGGGAACAGCACATTTGAGCAGACTAAATAGATCATAAGGCCTTTATCTGCTGGCACATTTGTATGTTCATATGATATGGATAATGGACACTGAATATGAATAATGATTCCCAGATAATGGCAATGAGCCTCAGATATGGAGAATGAATATCAAATAAGGATAAATGAACACCAGATATGGGTAAAGAACCCTGGATATGGATAATGACCACTAGATAAGGATAATGAAACCCAGATGGGGAAATAAAACTCAGTCTGGACAATGAAACCTGGATATGGATAATGAACTGTGGATATGGATTGTGAACACCAGATATGGATATTAAACCCAGTATATGACTCCCAGACATGGATATCTGCTGGCACATTCATATGTTTGTTCATATGATATGAATAATGAACACTGAATATGGAGAATGATTTCCAGATAAGGACAATGAACCTCAGATATGGAGAATGAATATCAGATATGGATAAAAGAACACCAGATATGGGTAATGAACACTGGATATGGCTAATGACTACTGGATAAGGATAATGAACCCCAGACAGGGAAATGAAACTCAGATATGGACAATGAACCTTGGATATTCCCTCTCTCAATCCTGGCTGTGGTGGGCTCCATCCTGGGACACATCATGTTCTCCCTTTTATAAACAATCTCCTCTCAGCCTGCACGCTCTCTCAAATTCACATGTATGCTGACAATATGGTTATCTTCGCTACTTGGTCCCTCAGCCCCCAACGTGGAAGCCCCCCCTCCAACAAGATTTTAATAGTGTGTTAAATTGGTTCCAAGCAATCCAAGTGAGGGTAAACACAAAGAAGAAAATCTCTATGACCTTCAGGTCAAGACAAGAACTTCCATCGCTCTCGTCTTCCCCTGTCTTCTCTACTCTCAATGGCTTCCCCTTAGAAGTGGTGTCTGCTTTCAAATACCTCAGGGTATGGCTCAGCATTGAGCTTGATTTTTTAGTCTACTTAGATTCCTTACACTCTAAACTCCATCCTAAAGTCAGAGTTTTGTACAGGAGCTAGGAATCCTTCTCTCTCTCTCTCTCTTTGCATCATGAACTGGTTACAAAGACAATCCTCCCTGTGATTGACTACACTGATATTGTCTATGGCACTGCTCCCATCTCTTCCCTCACCAAATATGACACCCTTCTAAATGCCTTTTGCTGCTTTGCCACAAACTCACCATTCCACACCCACCATTGCTCCTTCTACTGTTCTCTATCCATCCTTCCCCTTACCCAGTGTTGTAAAATGCACTCCCTTGCCTTCATAGGAAAATACTGGTTCAGTCTTTTCCCCCTCCATATCACCCCTCTATTATCCCCTGCTAGTCCCTTCTCTTACCCTCTCCACTGCAGGGTGTCCCGCTCTTTTTCCCTCCCTCACCCTCACACTAACTCTGGACAGTCTGCCTTCTCCTTCTGCCTTCCATCCCTTTGGAACAAACTCCCAACATCGTTCCCCTAGACCACTTCACTCCCAGCACTCAAAAGCCTTCTCAAGCAAGCCCCAATTGCTCAGTGCCACTGCTCCTAATTTTCTACCCATACTTTGATCTGAATAAACTAACACTGTTTCTTTATATTTTTATTCCAGTTACTTATTAATTCCACCAAATTGTGTGCAACACCACTCTGTCACAGTACAAACCGGCTATGTTTGCTATTTTCGTTGGTTGTTACAAACTCATATGCTCATGCTTACTTTGCCCTGTGTATGATTTGTATCCTTGTATTTATGAAATCTACTCAAAGTGTATTTGTACATACCAAAACTATTGTTCTGTAAATTGGCTGTATCACAGCAATGTACCTATATTTATTGTCTTTCTCATCCACTTTGTATAATGTATTTATATTCTTCTGTATACCCAATTGTCTCCGGGGAGCACCTGTAAACAAGCCTTGTTTCAGTGTGCCTTTCCCAGTTAACAAAGTTTAAATAAAATAAAAAAAAAAAAAATAAATAAATATATGGATAAAGAACCCTGGATATGGACTGTGAACACTAGGTATGGATAATGAACCACGTATATGAATAATAAATCCCAGATATGAGTAATAAACCCCAGGCATAGATAATGAATCCTAGATATGGATATCTACTGGCACATTCACATGTTCATATTATATGGATAATGAGCACTGAATATGGATAATTATTCCCAGATAAGGACAATGAACCTCAGATATGGAGAATGGAAATCACTTACGGATAAATGAACACCAGATATGGGTAGTGAAAACTGGATATGGATTATGACCACTGGAATGGATAATGAACCATGGATATGGATGGTGAACACCAAATATGAATAATGAATCCCAGCTATAGATAATGAATCCCAGATGTGGATAAAGAACCTCAGATATGAACAATGAATCCCAGGCATGGGTAATAGCAGTAGTAGTAGTAGTATCAGTAGTAGACTTTACTTAGTATGGCACCCTTCCCTGGAGGCTCAGGACACCTAACATAATCACAAAACTACAGTACATCCAGTCACATGGAATATATAGTAATAAAAAAAACAGCAATTCAGGAGTTTCCAAATGTCTTCTTAAAGAGATAAGTATAGATAATGAATCCCGGATATGGATATGGACATGCATAGAAATAATGAAAACTGGATATGGATAATGAACCCTGGAGAGTGATAATGGACCTCAGATATGGGCAATGAATCGTTGATATGGATAATGAAATCTGGATATGAATAATGAAACCCAGATGTGGACCATGAATCCCAGCTATGGATAATAAACATTAGATAAGGATAAAGAACCCTGGATATGGATAACAAACCTCAGATAGGAAAATAAACCCCAGATATTTATAATAGACCCTGAATATGTATAATAACCCCCAGATGCAGATAATGAACTCTGAATATGGATAATGAACCACATATGTGGATAATGAGATAAAGAATCCTGGATATGGTTAACGAACCTCAGATAGGAAAATAAACCCCAGATATTTATAATAGACCCTGAATATGTATAATAACCCCCAGATGCAGATAATGAACCCTGAATATGGATAATGAACCACAGATGTGGATAATGAGATAAAGAATCCTGCATATGGATAACGAACCTCAGATAGGAAAATAAACCCCAGATATTTATAATAGACCCTGGATATGGATAATAACCCCCAGATGCAGATAATGAACCCTGAATATGGATAATGAACCCTGAATAAGGAAACATTTTCCTGCAAATGTGACCTGGAGTGGATGGATACCAAATAAGGTTAACTGCCAGATGACCAAAGTAGTGACAGTAGCATGCACACTAGTTTCAGAAATTCTATTTTGCCACTGAATGGTAAATATTTAACTATACCTAAATAAAAGTTGCTGTAATAAACAGTTTTTTATTTCTTTCTTTTTATGGACAACATTCTGTACAGTTATTTTCATTGTACCAGGACTTAGGGGTTTTGTCAGTGTCACTGTATAGATTCAGAACTCTGACCGTGAGCCATTAGCCTATCAGAGCAGTGCACAGAGTTCATCATCAGAACTCTAAATTCTTGGTTCCATGAATAGAGATGACTACAAAATTGCCCATAATAAAAATGGTAAATAAAGTTTATGTTTTTCCATGAAAGTGATTTCCAGTGTTTTGGAAAACAAAGACAGATGGTGTCACCAGGAGTCAGATCTCATCATTACAAAAATTTCAGGACATTCCATTCTTTATAGAAGTATAGAAACATAGACGTTGCTGGCAGACATACACTAAAAGGTGAGGTTTTCTAAAGTATGCGTCTATTTCCTAGATGTGAGTGGGGGATTGTAGCCGAATGGTTAGACCACAAAAAGGTGGTTTAACTTTTGGAATGGTATCCCACAGCTGCATCCAACAAACCAATGCAAGTCCCAAAGTTGCAGCAGAAATTGTCGCCAACTGCAGGAAATGTCACAAATGCATCCAGATCTCTATTATTAGGACACAGACATCTGGACCCATCTGTGTGAATGCATCATGCATCCAAAATACAAACACAAGTGCTGTGTCCACAGTTTTGAACATCCTGCCTCAAGGGTCCATCCAGTCTGCCCTGAGAAATGTCCTACCGATCCCCCCGATTTACTGTCTTATAAGGGTATTTAGCCTTAATGCATACCCCAGGTCACCATCCCTCAAACTCCCTAAGTCCTTCTTTTGGTCCTACCATTTTACCATTTACTTGTCTGGGAGCGGAGCATTGTGCCAACTGCCTTGGACTCATGTAGCTAACCTCATGTCTGTCCCTGCTATCCAATGTGGAGTACTGCACCACATTTTCTGCTTTCACTTCTGAGAGTGGCACATTCACTTCTAAGAGTGTGGTGGGTACAATGTTACTAAACTTTAAGTTTCTTGGGAAGATTTTATACTTGCATTTTGTCCTTGTTTATGGTCACATCAAATCCTCAGAAGACTGCAACTGCAGACTAGCACAATATTCTACAGTTAATATCTTCAGCAGAGCTGCAATTTCTCATAATGCAAGTAAACTCTGAATGTGGAATGCTGTTGATGGTGTGGCAAGGCTTAAACCTTGGGGGGGGGGTAGGATGTAGTCTACACTAACTGCACATTCCTGAATGCCTAAACATTGGATTTACAGTGTTTTCTCCAGTTATTATCTTCCCTTGAACCTGCACTGTTACCTTCTTCGATTGTTTTACATCTAGAATCCACAATGTTTTTCACCCTGTATGCTGAAATTGCACTGTGCTGCATTTAAAAACAAATGTGGTGGAATGTACCCTTCCACAACTTATCCCCTGTCCCACCTTTCCCAGGTCACAACTGGAAACAAGTCCTCTGGGCTCTGTGTGTTTACCTGGTAAAATACATTTGAGTAAATGAATGAAAATAAATACATATATACACACACACAAATATAAATAAATAAATAAATTTTAAAAAATAAATAAATAAAGGAAGGAAGGAAGGAAGTAGGTCTTAGACCTGGTTCTCTCAAATGGAGATGAAGAGAGGATCACAGATGTAGAAGTGGGTAGCCATCTGGGAACTAGCGACCATCAAACAGTATGGTTCACAATAAACACAGCAATAGAGTCAAGCCATACAAAGACAAAGGTACTGGATTTTAGGAGGGCTGACTTTGTCAAAATGGGTGAGTGCCTAAGGAATGCACTAGCAAATGGGCAGGAAGGAGGGGTGGAGGAACAATGGGGAATAATAAAACTGCCATCACAGAGGTAACAAGCCTTTGTGTAAAGCAAATAAACAAAATGAAACGAGGTAAGAAACCAGTATGGTTCTCAAAGGAAGTGGCAGTGAAGGTTCAAGAAAAGAAAGCATTCAGGAAGTACAAGGAATCACAGAAGGAACAGGACAGAGAACTGTATCAGTTAAAGCAAAGGAAGCTGGGAAGGCAGTCAGAACAGCAAAGGCCCAAACCGAGGAAAAGATAGCCAACTCAGTTAAGAAGGGGGATAAAACCTTTAATAGGTACATCAGGGAGTGAAGGAAGACCAAGGGAGGGATAGTGAGGCTTAATAAAGGGGGAGGGAGGGTGGTCAGAGTATGACTGTGCAAAGGCAGAGATACTAAAGAAATATTTTTACTCAGTATTTACAAAGGAAGAGGGAGAGGTACCCAAAACAAACAGTAGAAACACTCTGGATACAGAAGTTGATAGCAGCCCATTTACAGAAGAAAGGGTTCTGAAAGAACTCTTAAAACTGAAGGTGGACAAAGCAATGGGGCCAGATGGGACTCATCCCAGAATTCTAAAAGAACTAAGGGTAGAACTAGTGACACCACTGACTACCCTCTTTAACAAATCATGGGAGGATAGGGTGGTACCCGAGGACTGGAGGAGGGCAGATGTGATTCCCATTCACAAAAGTGGGAGCAAGACAGAAGCAGGAAACTACAGACCTGTTAGTTTAACCTCAGTGGTAGGGAAAATGATGGAATCACTTCTGAAGGAAAGAATTGTTGAGTATCTAGAGGCCAGAGGGGCTCAGGACCCAAGGCAGCATGGATTCACAGCGGGAAGGTCATGCCAGACAAATCTGATAGATTCCTTTGACTGGGTGACCAAAGTAGTTGATCAGGGAGGGGCTGCGGACATGGCCTACCTAGACTTTAGCAAGGCATTTGACACAGTCCCACACAAAAGATTAATATACAAGTTAGCCAGCCTGGGAGTGGGTCCCAAGATGACAGCCTTGGTAAAGAATTGGCTGGAGAATAGGACACAGAGGTAATAGTAAATGGGTCCACTCTGAAAAAGGGGTTAGTGGGGTACGTAGGGTTCAGTATTAGGACTGGTCCTCTTCAATGTCTTTATAAATGACATTGCAGAGGGACTGGAAGGAAAAGTGTGTCTCTTTGCAGATGACACAAAAGATCTGGAACAGAGTTGATGCACAAGGTGGAGTGGAAAGGATGAGAAGGACTTGGCAAGGTTAGAGGAATGGTCAAATGTATGGCAGCTTAGATTCAATGCTAAGAAGTGCAAGGTAATGCACCTGGGAAACAAAAACCCAGGGAAGAGTACACAATGGGGGTGAGATACTAACAACAACAAAATGGAAAGGGGCCTGGGGTAGTCATATCAGATGACCTAAAGGTGGGCAAGCAATGTGGAGAGGAGCAGCAAGGAGGGTGGGGATACTGGGATGCATAGGGAGGCATCACCAGTAGAAAACAGGAAGTTATTATCCCTCTGTACAGACAGCTAGTGAGACCCCATCTGGAGTACTGCATGCAGTTCTGGAGACCCAGTCTCCGCAAAAGACATAGACAGGATGGAAGCTGTCCAGAGGAGGGCAACTAAAATGGTGCAGGTCTGCGGAAGACATATGAAGAGAGACTTAAGGAGCTTAATATGTATAGCCTCAAGGAAAGGAGGAGGAGGGGACAGGATAGAAACTTTCAAGTACCTCAAGGAATCAACAAGTCCAAGAGGGTAGCATCTTTCAAAAAGAGGTGTGCAAGAACAAGGGGCACAATCTGAAGATAGAAGGAGGGCGGCTCAGAGGTAATTTAAGTATTTTTTCACAGAGAGGGTTGTGGATGTATGGAATGGCCTTCCAGAGGAGGTTGTGGAGTCAAAAACAGTGGTGGAATTCAAGCATGCATGGGACAGTCATAAGGCAATTCTAGGGAGTGGGGGTAGGAAGAAGTAGGCTGCTGGTTAACTAGGATCTGCAGCTTATCCATCAGGTAGGGAAATGGGCAGACTGGGTGGGCCAAGCGGTCCTTATCTGCCATCAAATTCTATGTTTCTATGTTTAAGTATCACACATCCTAGAGTGTAAACAAATCTCATAACAAACTGATGTCCCTACATTATTTTATGTGCATTGCACTGTGGCATACTGTATTGTATTGCACAGTACTGTAATGTATTATGATAACTGGTTTCCATTTTTTTTTCTATACAGAAAGCCACTTGTAATTTTGTCATTATAACCAGCTGGTGATAATGACAAACAAATGCCAGCATTCTCTATGGAGGAGCGTGAGTTACTCTTACATCAGAAACAAACACTTGCGACTCACAAATACAGTGTCCTTTATCTTCAATACCACCAGTCGCTCTGTCAGTTCTGTGCTGCTCACCGAAGTAACCTGAGAAATAAAATAAGAAAAAAATCATACAAGGTAAAAAAATAAAATGGGGGAAAGAAATGGAAGATAGGTTTCAAATAGGTGATTCAGCTATCAGAGAGCAAAAACGAAAATGGCCTCTCTTTCAAAACTGAAAAGGATGGATAGGTGGTCAAAACTCAGATTTTACACATCCCCCTTGGTATGGGATGCTTTAACAAACCTGTATCAACTTGGTGTTACTTCACACCAGGTTGATATAGAGAAAGTCCTAGATGACCAATCATCGATCTGGGAAGCTACTATAATGTCAGGCAAACTAAATACAGCTGTGACAGCATCTGTTGACTAAGACAAGTAATAACAACTGAGAAGTCAGACATTTTTGAAGGATTAACAATCAACTGGGGAAATGTCCGGCCTGTGGTGCAGCCTAGGGCCACATCCATCCAGCTGGTCATTAAATCAAGAAAATGACCAACTTCGAGACTGTTATTGTGATCATAAGTCTAATCGCAATAACAACTTTCATTTCTGCCATTTTCTTTTTGTTTCAAATAGGTTTTAGCTGGATCCTCCCAGTGGCACTGAGGGTTGAGGTGTTGAACACCACACCTCATGACATGATGGTGACCCAAGTTCAGGAGTGAGCTCAGGCTGCCAGGGGCCCACCGGGTGGGGGGAGGGTGTGGAGCAGGATCAAGATGTTGCAAGGCGGCTCTCCTCTCCAGGGAGGGACATGTGGGTTTCCCAGCTCTTGGCTGCTAGCCAGTAGAGGCTAGGTGGTAACACCAAGCCATAAGGAACCCTGGCATTAGACTGGGTGGTTGGAAGGGGCCACCACTGGAGCAGCAGAGTTCATGAGCACCTCCCGCACACATGCACGACCATGATCCAGGGTCCTGGGGTAATGGGAGAAAAGGCAGAGAACGCATGTCTCCCCCATTGCCAAGGAAGGCACAGGTAGTAACGGGGGAGCAAAAAGCTATATAGAAAAAAAAATAGGTTTCAGCTGTGTGGTGAGAGCCGTGTGTGCCACACAGTGTCAGTGGGCAGCTGGATAGGTAATTTCTAAGATGTTAATGACCGATCCAGTAGTCAATCAGGAGTCTCGCTAGGCTCATGAAATTAGACTAATACTCATTCTTTGAAGGCAGATCTAAACTGATATTATAAAATAGAAACGAAAGCAGCTTCACAGTGCACCCACCTCTTTAAATCATCACTTAACACAATGACTTAGGAGAGACTTTGACTTCACAATATTACTTTTCCAGATAAACCATTGACATCAAATGCTTACTATCCAGATAATTTATTTTGTAGATAAAACTTCTTCCAAACAAGTGAATAAAACAAGAGCAGAGCACACGCATCGACAGTCCATCAATGGCAAGAAGGAGCCTTACATTTCACCATGTCACAATGTGGTTTCTTCACAGGCATACACACAGAATACTAAGCATATTTATACATACACCAACTAAACAATTGCAAGAAGTGCACAAAATATCAGTGAACAGTTCATTAAATTAACCCGTCCTAAACAATATTATTTAAAAAGGCAGTCACCTAAATCCAATAAATAAACAATACAACAGCACAGGACATTTTATATAAAGAAACATTTTGAGACTACATCTTATTTGATTTTAATGAACGTCCCAAAAGTGTTCTGATGTAGACACCATCTGTGGTATTTCATTCCATTTTAAGGTCATATTTCTTTCCCTTCAAATATAGTACAGGATCCACTTTTCAGTTCAGATACCTGAACATTTAAAAAACCTTATTTAGTCTTCAATGGTGACAACTTTATTCATTTACATATTCAGATCTCACTTATTCAGTTTATCACATTTCTTTTAGCACAGCTCTATTATATTTAAAGCGGACCATGTATGTGTCTGCTCTGCTCTGCTCTTCTCACGTTTTATTCACTAGTTTGGAAGACTTTTAAAGAGGTGGGTGCACTGTGAAGCTACTTTCTTTTTTATTGATTTATTGAAGGAACACAACCTCAAATATTCTTCATAGATAGTGAAGTGCCATACTGGACTCCTTAGATATTATAAAATAAAAAATGGGTGACTGATTACTTATTTTTGTTTTTATGCACTGCACTGTGTTTTGTCATTTTAAACCACTCAAGCTGCCCTCACATGGTTTATGTGGCAAAACACACATTGGATGGGTAAAAAAAAGCATATTACACAGTTACCCATACATTATTCTATATACCGTGAAGAATGTAGCACAGGGTCACAGGTTCCTGCATGACAAAATGGATTAACTGCCACTGAAATAGCAGTATCTCTGCAGAATTCTGCAGTATTCCGCATTGCATCCTGGCTCCTCTGTATGTACTGCACTATATTGCATTGTACTGCTCTGTATTGCACTGTATTCTGTTGGATTGTACTACACTGCATTATGTTAAATGCACCTTACTTCTTTGCATTGTACTGCACTGCATCAGGTTGTATTCTACTGTACTGCACTGCACTGCACTGTACTGTTTTTCTTTTCATTTCATTTTTTATTTTTTATACTTGTTAGCAAGATGAGCAAATTGCCAATTTTTACAAGTGACAAGTTTTATATAAAAACATACAACCAAACAGGACATACTATAAAAACAGTATACATGACAGCACCATACTACATTGTACTGCACCGAGCTGTGCTCTATTGGATTTTCTGTACTGCATTGCATTGTACTGCACCAGACTGGGTTATATTAAATTGCACTATACTGTATTGCATTGTACTGCACTGGATTGTGTTCTATTGAATTGCACTGCACTGAATTGTACTGCATTAGACTGTTCTTTTGGATTGCACAGTACTGCATTACATTGCATTGTACTGTATTGCATTGTACTGCAACTGACTGTGTTCTGTTGAACTGCTCTGTACTGTACTGCATTGCATTGGGCTGTATAGTACTGCATTGTACTGCACCAGGATGTGCTCTATTGGATTGCACTGCACTGCATTGCATTTTACTTCACTGTACTGTATTGTACTGCACTAGGCTGTATTCTATTGGATTTCACTATACTGTATTGCATTGTGCTGAACTGTACTGCACTGGGCTGTGTTCTATTACACTGCACTGTACTACATTGCATTGTACTACACCAGGCTGGGTTCTATTGGATTGCACTGTACTGTAATGTATTGCATTGTATTGCATTGTACTGCACTGAGCTGTGTTCTATTGAATTGCACTGTACTGTACTGTACTGCATTGCATTGTATTGTATTGGGCTGTGTTCTATTGGATTGCATTGTACTGTACTGCATTGCCCTGCACTGTACTGTACAGCACCGGGCTCTGCTCTGTTGGATTGCACTGAACCGCATATCATGATATGGCACTGTACTGTACTGGACTGTATTGCACCGGCTGAGTTCTACTGGACTGCACTGTGCTGCATTTCATTGTACTGCAGTGTACTGCACTGTACTGCATTGTACTGCACCAGACTGGGTTCTATTGGATTGCACTGTACTGCATTGCATTGTATTGTACTGTACTGCATTGTACTGCACTGTACTGTATTGTACTGTACCGGGCTGTGCTCTATTGGATTGTACTGTACTACATGGCATTGTACTGCACTGTTCTGCATTGTGTCACAACCCCACTCAGCAGGTCAGGCCCTCTGCTCCCACAGTACCAACCTCCGAGTGCAGTCTTGTGAACAGTTAACAGAACAGGGTAACTATCCTGTCTGTTTTGTGGGTTCAAAACATGATTACTCCCAGGAAAAGGACCAGGGGGTAATCATATCAGATGACCTTAAGGTTAGCAAGCAATGTGAGAAGGCAGTAGGGAGGGCTGGGGGTATACTGGGATGCATAGGGAGAGGCATCACCAGCAGAAAACAGGAAGTTGTTATCCCTCTGTACAGACAGTTGATGAGACCCCATCTGGAGTACTGCATCCAGTTCTGGAGACCCCATCTCTGCAAGGACATAGACAGGATAGAGGCAGTCCAGAGGAGGGCAACTAGAATGGTGCAGGAGCTGCAAGAGAAGCCATACGAGGAGAGAATATAAGAGCTTAATATGTATACCCTGGAGGAAAGGGGGATCATGATAGAAATGTTTAAGTACCTCAGTGGAATCAACAAAGTCCAAGAGGGTAGCATCTTTCAGAAAAAGAGACATGCTAGAACAAGGGGACACAATTTAAAGATGGGGGGGTTCAGGGGCAATGTGAGGAAGTATTTTTTCACAGAGAGGGTAGTGGATGCATGGAACAGCCCTCCTGAGGAGGTTGTGGGGTCTAAAACTGTGGGAGAATTCAAGAATACATGGGGCAGACATAAGGCAATTCTTGTGGGGGGGTGGTAGGAAGAAATAGACTGTTGGTTAACTAGGATCTGCGGCTTATCCTGTAGGCAGGGAAATGGGCAAACTAGGTAGGCCAAGCGGTCCTTATCTGCCATCAAAGTCTATGTTTCTATGTTTCAAATCAAACTATGGTCTCAAGTTCTGGAGGGATTCAAACTGTGAACCTCTTGCTAGCGTACCCAATGTACAGGCTCAGATAATTCTTCTCTTCGGGGGGGGGGCAGATATCGTTTGCCTACAGGCACCCAACCAGACATACAAAATGAACCCTTAAAACTCTGTTAAAGACCTCAGAAAAAAACTCTTACCTTTTCCCAGTTTGGTAAAACCAGTTAACTTTGTACAGTGTCAGCTTTAACCACGTATGCTTCCCTTGTCAAAGAAAGAATTTCAAAGGCACACCAAGTAGTGTCTAAACATACAGGTTTATTTAAAATAGATAAAACTGTAACATGTAAATACAGAACCATATATCACAAAACATACAGATCACTTAAACAAAACAGGTTTAAAAGTGCAGACAAAATGTCCTACCACAGTACACTTAGAATTGTCTTTTCTAATGTATACTTATCTCCTAACAGTGCCTAATGTTGCTTTTTCAGAGTCCCAACGTGTGTCTTAGTGGAAAACAGAATACTGTTTTAAAACTGGCTTTGCCAACCTCTTTGCATGAAGTCACCTATCTCCTCCCTGTCAGAATATAAAAAAATATACACCCAGGATGTCTTACCAATCAGAATGTAAATTAATTAAGTGACATTTCAGCAAAACTCATTTCACAAATTATGACACTCTTTAAATAACATCCCCTCTTTGATCTCAAGTAGCTCTTCTTCCCAGGATACATCAAAGAATCTTTTATGACTTCGCACTAAAGCGTCATGACCTGCTCTCGTCCTCTAAACATTATAAAAGTTTATGATTTCCCATCCTAGCAGCTGACAAGCTACAATTAAGCTCAATAAGCAGGGGATCCTTAGTTTAGTCTTTTCTAGTCTGTAATTATCTCCTGGCTGTTATCTTTTAGCTGAAACAGCATGTCTCATGAGAGACACTCCATAGCACATTTTTATATTACAAAAATCATACAGCGATCAGAACCAGCTGTCCAAGTGTCACACATTGTACTACATCAGGCTGTGTTCTATTGGATTGCACTGTACCACATTCCACTGTACTGCACTGTGCTGCATTGTACTGCACCAGCCTCTGTTCTACTGAATTGCACTGTACCACATTGTATTGTACTGCATCGGGCTGTATTCTATTGGACTGCACTGTACTGTATTGCATTGAGCTGCACTGTACTGTCCATTATGGCATTGTATTTTATTGTATTGCAGTGGTGTGTACTGTACTATATTGTGCTTTACTGCATTGTACTACACTGCACTGTGCTTTTTGTACTGTGCTGTTCTGTACTGCGGTTGAGTCAAAGACTCATTTACGAAGGCACCTCATCACAGGGAGGGTAGATAACATTTTGGTGGAGTACAACAATGGAGAACATTACAGGTGAGCTACAATAAAAAGAGCATACAAAGCGAAGCAAAGCAAAAGGGCATTCAAAGCAATTCCAGTGATACAGTGGAGCACACAGGTTTCAATGCGTGGTGTACAGGCTTCAATTAAGCTAATCTAATTAAACTAGCATACATGAAATTCTATGAGATCCCTAGAGATACTGGGTAGTGGATACCCGGGGGGGTGCAGAGAGGTAGTTGCTGGGGAGAGTGGTGGACTGGGAAGACTTTGTTTGTGGATTGGGTCAGGCAGAGCTCTAGGTATGGCCCAGTCATGGACATTTTCAGCTCCGAGTGTCTGTGAGGTGTTTAAGTAGGGCGATTTTGAAGGGGCCAGTTTTGGAGATGTTTGAGATATGAGCGGGGAGGGAATTATTCCAGAAGGGAGCTCTGGAGTGGAAAGATCTTTGGGCGAGTGAGGCCCTGGCTCTCAGCACCTGGAAGGTGGCTTTGGTTGCATTTCAGGTGGTGACCGAGTGGGTGGCCCATGTTAGGAATGTAGCAACCCCCGGTGGGGACAGCCGAAGTAGTGTTTTTTTGGCCAATATACAGGTGTGGTATCGCAGGAGCTCTTAAAAGGTGAGTAGATTCGAGGCAGAATAAAGCTGGCATGTGTGCATTCTGCTGGGGGCACTGGTCAGGAGCCTGCAGGCCTTGTTGATTGAGGTCTGGACTTTGGAGAGGGCAGTGGGGTCAGCAGCTGCATATATAGGGAGCCCATAATCAACCAAAGACAGGATGAAGGAGGTGATAGCCAGCCGGAGGGCATACTCAGGAAGGCAGTCTTTGTGGTGGAAGAGGAGTCCAATCCAGGCATTCATGGAAGAGGACAGGGAATTAAGATGGGTGTGGAAGGAGAGAGCCGAGTCGAAGGTGATGCCCAGGTATTTGTATGCTGATACCTGTTCAAGGGGGTGTAGGGTGCAGGGGAGGATGAGATGGGGGGCATATCTGGAGTTACTTTGGCGGTGGGAAAAAATCATAGATTTCATCTTCTTGTGGTTCAGAACCAGACGATGGTTGAGGAACCATTTTTCAGCTTGGCTAATGGTGAGTTGCAGAGAGCTCTGGAGGGTGAGTGGGTCAGGTGAGAGGTGACGGGGACTGCATCATCGATGTATAGGAGCATTCTGCCCAAGCAGGAGCTGGGGAGGGTGTTTACAAAGAGACTGAACAATGTGGGGCCCAGGATGGAACCCTGAGGGACACCAGAGCATACGGGTAGGGCAGTTGATAGGTACCACTGATTTTGACTTATTGGGAGCTGGCATGGAGGTAGCTGGAGAACCAGACCAGAGGGCTAGATGAGAAACCAAGTTGATGGAGGGAGTCAAGCAATAGAGGGTGACACACAGTGTCAAAGGCCTTAGATAGGTCAATGAACACTGCCCCGGCGATATCCCCAGAGTCAAGTGCAGAGTGTATTTGCTGAGAGAACTCCAAAAGGGCTGAAGTGGTGCTGTGTCCAGGATGGAACTCATGCTGTTCTGTGCATAATATGTTGTACTTGGATAGATAATCCATGAGTTGGGTGGATACTATTTTTCAGGGCTTTAGAGAGTGGGGGGATGGAGATCGGTCTGTAGTTGTTTGGTAATGTGAGGTCTCCATTTTTATGAATTGGGGTAATTTCACTGTAATGTACTGTACTGTGCTGTAATGCATTATGTGGTACTGTAATGTATTGTACTGTACTGAGAAGTAATACATTATATGGTAATGCAAAGTAATCTACTGTAGTGCATTGCACTGTACTATGCTTTGCTGTAATGCATTATATGGTACTCTACTGGACTGTGCCATACTGTACTGTAATGCATCATGCTTCTCCACCAAAACCCCTATTGAGGGGTGTACCGCGAGGTTCCATTCTTGGTCCCTTGCTCTTCACCATTTATATTAACAATGTAGATGCCCCATCAAAGAAGCAGAAATACACCTATTCGCGGATGATATGGCACTCTACGCTAGTAGCCCTACACCTGAAGTGGCCTGTAAAGCCCTTCAAAATGAATTTAATCTGTTGCAACATCAGCTTATAAACCAGAAACTGCTCTTAAATGCAAAAAAAACTAACGTAATGTTCCTCTCGCCCCTTCAAAATGCAATAAATCCTGCAATTGCTGGGACACTCCCGAAGATCACTACCATTCTAGGTAAGCAGTTGGACTACGTACCAAAGTTAAAGTACCTGGGGGTCTGGTTAGACCATAGACTTACTTTCACAGATCACTTAGAAGAACTGGCAAAGAAACTTAGGCAAAGACTTGGTCTGTTCTTTAGGATTAATAATCTCCTCATAAGAGACGCTAAACTGAAACTGGTTCAAACTACCTTTCTTCCCTATTGGATTATGCAGACTTTCTATATAGTCAGGGACCTGCAGACACCCTAGCCAAACTCGATACGCTTTATCACAGAGCCATAAGATTTATCATGGGTTTTCCTTACTCAACCCACTACTGTGCATTGTACACGGCAGTGGGATGGTCATCCCTTGCTTACAGACGGCAAAAAAATGCTGCGGTTTGGACATACAAAGCTATCTCAAATAAACTGCCCCAGTATATCTCTGTCTGTTTACCTCTGTGCACTCTGGGGAAGTATGCTCTGAGAAGTACCTCATATATCTACCTTTATGTTTACAAAGCAAAATCTCGCATTGGCAGAGCAGCCATCAGCTTTGTGCGCCCTCAACTGTGGAACAAGCTGCAAAAAACTTTGAAAATAACTCACCTCATCAGCCTAGCAGCTTTTAAATCTCTATATCTATATCACAATAAGGAGTCCTGTGCCTGTCTACCCTAAATAGTGACTCATATAAGTCCAAGTACACTCTAATTACTACTGTTAAAAGACTGATCACATCTTTAATCGACTCTTCCCTCTCCCCCTTTTCTGCCCCCATATCTGTCCCTTCCACATTCCTTTGACCCTGGTTCCAGCTCTAAATTCTCCATACTGTATCACCATATATCTTTTCATATTAGGTTTCATTTGTGTTCGGTGCACCTGATATGTATATTTCAATAGGCAGTATAGCGCAGTGGTTTATGGCTCTGAGCTGCAAATCTGATGACATCCAGCAGACCAGAATAGGGTTTGAATCCCACAGCTTCCACTTTCATACTGTGTAACCCTGAACAAGTCACTTAACTTCCCTGTGCTCCCAGGTCACTCCTGTAAAAAAGCTTTCAGCTTAGTGTGCTACTCCTGGTTAAACAACTAAATAATACAAAAAAATAAATTTCTTTACTTCTATGAAAAATTGTGTTCTACCCAAAACTAGCTGTATCTTCTGTTCCAAACATATACTACAGTCAATGCTACCTGCTGATGCTTTGTATATACTGTATTATTGTATCTCACTTTATTTGTATTATTACTATTTTCTTGTGTGTTGCATCTCATGTATATTGTCCCTTGTTTCTTGTTGACAAACCCAGGTCCACCTCGAAAATGAGCTTGCTCAACAGTGATCGCCTGGTTAAATAAAGACTTTGATTGATTGATTGATACTGTAATGTAATGTACTGTAATATATTGTACTGTACTGTGCTGTAGTGTACTTCATTGCATTGCATTGCACTAATGTCTGTATAATCTGTAGCCATGGGATGCTCCAGACAATGACCATGATTGAGTACAGTGGGGGAGACATAAATGGTAGAAAATTATCAGGCCACAACAGGATGAAGTCCACCCCCCCCCACACACACATATAGCAATAATGGATTTCCCCCCTATGCTGGATCCTGGATTGGGAGCCCCCTGTGAGGTTGAAGCCACAGGCATACAGCAGTGGCCCCAGAAGGAAGCAAAGAAAGAGAAAAAGAGGGTAAAGGTAAGTATACAAACAGCAGAGAGAAAGAAGTATGTGCCTCAGTGGAGACTTCAACCCAGGCCACCCGGAATACTGTTCCAGTTGCACTACCAGCTGCACCACCAAGGCAAGTAGATGGGCCGTCCTGGAGCACATTACTCTTCCTCCAGTGCACAACCTGGTGCTGCACAGATAACTACATTTTCAGAAAGATGCACAGATAACTACATTTTCATAAAGGTAAGTGCAGACAGACTTGGTAAAAAAAAAAATTAAAAAACGGATTATGCAGTCCCCCATGACTACCCCTCTCGCTGTACCTCACCAACTTCAGGGGAAAACTTAATAAAAAAAGACACAGAGTAAATAGTCCTCAATAGCTGGCAGGCCATAGACCTGCTGCACCTCTAAAATGTTTCTTCATTAGTGTCAAAAGCAGCAAGTTGTTCTGTTTATTTGGATTTGGATTCATGTTTTGATGCATTTTTATGTTTGCTTGCACGCATGTGCAAGAAACATAGTGCCATCATCCGAGTTTTCGGAGGTGTGTCACCCCCTCTTCCAATTCAGTCAGTGTGTTGGCAGGCGCGGCCCCTGTCTGCCAATGCATGCTGGAGCTGTCTATGACAAGCTCCAAAATGCAGTGGCATACAGTTGAAAGGGGGAACTACGCTTCAGTGAGCAGAGATAAGATATCGCCTGCTCATGCGCAGCTCCCCCTACACACACACACACACACACACACACACACACACACACGCACACACAAGCGCATGCACGCATACTGCGTGCCCCCTCCGGCACACCGTATACCTGGCCAGGGGTGCCCAATCTCGTCGGTTGTGCTCGCTCCCCATCCCAAAGCCTTCCACATGCCATGCTGGGTGCCCACTCCAGGCGTGGCAACTCATAGAATAGCTGAGCGGGGTGCCCAACTCCGTCGGCTCCACTGTCCTCACCCCAGTACTGGGTGCCACACTGGGAGCCCACCCAAGCGTGGCAACTGATCATGCCTCGACAGGGGTGCCCAATCCCTGTTGGCTCCACGGCCCCCAGCCATCCTTGCCACGCCGGAGCCCACTCCAGCATGGCAACGCCCGTGATGTCATTTTAAAAAAATCCCTGTAAAGAAAAAACGGTCCCATGCAGTCTTCCTGCCCCCCCTTCCCACAACCCGCACCAACCCACTGTGCACCCTGCCTCCCCACACCCCCCTCACCCCATACTTACCTCCGGAGCTCAGCGCGATGATCTTCGGTGGACCGGGAACACATCTGCACTCTTCAAAGCTGACCGCGAACTGAGGAAATGCCGGTAAGCTGTATAATGGGATAGATATGGGTTTTTCAACTTTGTTGCATATCTCAGGCATTTTTTGGAATTTTTGCACCAAATTTTCAACATGGGGTTTTTGGGACCCCTTCTCATGAATGATGTCACTGTCATGGCGTTATTCGGGCCCGAAGGGTGATTTCGCAGTCACTGTGTGAAATCACCTTTTGGGCCTGATTAACAAAATGACACTGCCAGCATTCATAAGGTGGGCTCTCAAGAAGCCTATTTTGAAAATTTGGTGGAAAAATTCCCCAAAATGACTGTTTTACGAGCATACATTGCGCAGTTCCTATGCAGGTTAATAAGTTCGCTAATTTTCAATATTGTCACTCCAGATTTTCAACATTGCCATTTTACCACACCTTCTTATGAGTAGTACAGCTGTCATTTTTCACATCTCACCTAAAATGTGTTTCCGCCCATGTAGCGCACAATGGCGCAGTCGACATGCGAAATCAATGTACAGGACAAATTAAGAAAATCACAGTGACACTGTTCATGAGCAGAGGTCTTAAAATGGCTATGTTGAAAATTTGGTGAAAAAATTCCTAAAAATGACTGTTTCACGAGCGTGCGTTGCGCAGTTCCTATGCATGCTCGTAAGTTTGCGAATTTAATATTTTCACTCCAGATTTTCAACATTGCCATTTTATTACACTTCCTTATGAACAGTACAGCTGCCATTTTTCATATGTCGCCCAAAATGTGTTTTCACATGTAGCGCAATGGTGCTGTTGGAAAGAAAAGCAATGTTTAGGACAGATTAAGAAAATCACAGTTACACTGTTCATGAGCAGAGGTCTTAAAATGGCTATGTTGAAAATTTGGTGACAAAAGTCCATAAAATGACTGTGTTACAAGTCAGCATTGTGCAGTTTCCACGTACCCTCGTAAGTTCACGACTTTGTAATATTTTCAGTCCAGATTTTCACCAGTGCCATTTTTCCACACTTCCTTATTTACAGTACAGCTGTCATTTTTCACAACATGGCTGAAGTGTGTTTTCACACTTTCAGCGCAGAGATGCGTGGTCGCTGTGGGAAATCATTGTTCGGGACAGATAAAGAAAATCACAGTGACACTGTTCATGATCGGAGGCACCAAAATGCCTGAGTTGACAATCTGCTGTAAAAATCCCCAACCTAATTATATTACAGGTGTGTATTTGCACAGTTTCTATATCGCTAGTGACCCGCCATTTTTTTATATTTACTGCAGATTTGCAACATTGCCATTTTACACCTCCCCATGAACAGTACAGCTGTCATTTTTTACATCCTGTTCGGAATGTTTTTGCACCTGTGGTGCTAAATGCCATAGTCGCTGTGCATAAGCAGCTTTCGGCTAACAAACTGATATTCCCCCTGTTCATGAGGTGGGGTCACAAAAAAAAAACATGTTGAAAATTTGGAGTGAAAATACCAACGAATGCCTGAGGTATTAGGGTTTCCAACCATAACGCCCAACCCTGTAGAGAATGACAGGCATCAGGGTGTGACTTGGGATTCTTGCCTGTAATGCTCATACCATTCCACACCCTGCAGCCAGTGAGAGGCATCGAGGCATGCCTTGGACTCTTCGGACCCAAAGTTCACCCCATTCTCCTATATCGCACCCATCTCACCGTATTTCCTAATGGAATGGGGTGTGCATAAGGGCCAAAGACCCCAAGGAACACCGTGACACTTGTCAGTGTCTGCAGGGTGGGGTGTGGTGAAATGGCGTGGCCGTTATGCCTGATGACCCAAAGCCATACCCCAATGCCTGTCACTCTCTGCAGGGTGGTGGTGGGGTTGGCTTCAGTTCAATACTTCACTGCCATTCCTATTACGCAGCTCTGTAACTTCTACACTACCACTGCCAATGTCAGCAAGCAAACATTCAGCATTGACAAATGCTTGTTGGGTCAAGCCGCAACGTAACCTTCAGTAGTTTTGCACCTGACTGAACCTCTTCCATTATTTACAAGGGAACTGATTTACCAGTAATGGTATGGAATATATATAGCAGAAGAATGCATTCAGCTAGATGTGTATCAGCTGCACATACTGGTAGGGTTATTCGTTAGTGATTTTTTTTGGTTTAAAAAAAAGACAGAAAATCACAATAAAGGAAATGTTTCAAAAATTAAAATGATTGTTTTATGAATGTACCACACAAATCATGGTGCTAAATGCATAAAAAAATAGTCTTTTCTTTTATCAAGCAGGTGTTTAGATAGGCATCCAGGCTCCAATGTACTATCTTTTTGAGAGCTTCTTTAGGATTTTCTAAATCCCTAAAGACTTTTGTACAACAGTCAAATACTTGGAAGCAGGTGGTGTGGTGGTTATAGCATCAGATTGTAAAGCAGGAAATCACAGGTTCAGACCTCATCAGTATCAATTACTCACTGTGTGACTTTAAGCAAACCATTTAATCTCTCAGTGTTCCTGTCTGTCCCACTTTAGAAATGTGTCAAAGCAAGACCCCTCTGAAAATGAGATACTGTATCTCAGCTGGGCTATCCTGGGTTAATAAAATGTAAAAAAAAAAATATATACTCTGCCTCCGTTCACCTTCCTCCTCTTACAGTATCTGCTGCTACACCAGTGCATAAGGCCTGGGAGCGGAATTCTGGGAACATTTGTCCATGTCAAAAGCTGTCCTCTGGCAGAGGGGCATGACGCCACTGCATTGTTTGAGAGATGAAAAAAAAGTAAATTGATTTGAGATCTGGCCAGATCCTATAGGGTCTAAAAAAAACAATAACAAAATCAAAACCTAAAGCACTTTCCCACATCTACTTCCTTCCTTGTCTCAGTGCCACACAGAAAGATCACAAACACACTACTGTCTACTGAATGGAAACAGATAAATAGGCAGCATAAATGAGAGGGTGCGGTGGTAAGGCATGATGTCAGCTGGCAAGTCTCCACTCTGAAAGAGTTCTGCAGTGGAAAGCACATGCAGTCATTCAGCTAATGTTTGGCATAGATGTGAGTCAAATGGTGGTAAAAAGGGTAGCATATTGGTTAAGGGATAGACAACAGAGGGTGGTAGGAAATGGAGTTCACTCCAGGCAAGGTTGGGGGACCAGTGGGGTATCACAGGGCTCAGTACTGGGATCAGTCCTCTTTAATGTCTTTGAGTGACATTGTGGATGAGTGGGAAGGGAAGTTCTGTCTAGTTGCAGATGACTCCAAAATCTGCCTCAGGGCGGGCACCCAGGAGAGAGAACGTGCAGAGATCTTTGAACACCTGGAGAGTGTTCAATGGCATGGCAGCGGAGTTCACTGCAAAACAAAAATCGTGCACTTGGGGCAGAGACACCAAGAGGTGGAACACAAAATGAGAAAAACGGAATTGATGGTCACCAAACAGGAAAGAGAGTAATGATATCTGATGACCTCAAGCTGGTGAAGCAGTGTGACAAGGCAGTGGGTAAGGCCCATGGGATGTTGGAGTACATAGGGAGGGGAATGACCAGCAGAAGGAGGGAAGTGGTGTTGCCACTACATAGATCACTGGTGAAATCCCACCTGGAGTACTGCATACAGTTCTGGAGACCACATCTCAGGGAGGACATAGACGGACTGGAGGCAGTCCAGAGCAGGACAAGTAACATGGTACGAGGTCTGCATCAGATGTCCTGCAAGCAGAGACAGAAGGACCTCAATATTTACACCCTGTAAAAGATAAGGAAGAGGGGAATATGACAGATATAAATACATCACAGCGGCAGAGGCATGTACAGAGTCAGTGAACAAGGGGGGCCAAAATCCTCACAAAACTAGGGGGGCCTGAGAGCATGCCCTCCAGGACATTTAAAAAAATATCACTGTAAATGGTGCGTTTTCCTGCATTTTAGAGCTAGGTAAGATACACTAACAGACCACCAGGATGAAATATTCTGAGACAAGGATGTTACTGTTTCCTGCAAGAATGTAATTCAATTTATGATTAATGGCTTCCTCTTTTTCCATAGGGAAACCGTGGTGTTATTTGCTGTAATAAAGGAGTGCTTATTACGGCAAACACGTGCACAGTTTCCCTCACTCTACACATGAGCCTGTTTAAGCTCCTCGATTCCCGACCGCTGTCTCCTTCCCGAACTGCAGACCCCTCATGGAGAGAAAACTGCCACTGACTCTCGGCAGTAAGTAATATTAAATAAACTTAAATGTATCACATGGCTTTCCGGATCGACTACCCTCACAATATTGAAGAAAAAAAAACAGTTTTAAATACTGTAAAAGTGAAAGATGACCCAGACCATGCGCCATAACGTAATCGGACCGTGGCCGCCCAGCAACCTTTTTTATTTTATATAATTGCTGAGGTGAAAAAGAGAAACCCAATAATTATATAAAATAAAATATGGGTCAGGATGTGTGAACTCGAAGTTTACACACACCATTGGGGTTAGATTCTATGCATAAACCCCTCAAGCTTCGATCTCGGGGTTTATGTAGCACCTAACCCCTCGGGTGTGTGTAAACATCTCGATACACACCCCGACCCATATTTTATCCTATATATTACACCATCATAGTTCCATTCTAATCTGTTCAATAGTAAAATATAACTTCCGTAGTGCATTCAAGATCTTGTTGTTGACTTACAGTCCATTGCAGTTCATTAATTCCAGCCATGAATGTTGGCCCTTAATGATTTTTTTAGCACACTCATTGTTTTATACATGCAGGTCTTTTTTATGTTGCTTGCATGCATGTGCAAGAAACATAGTGCCATCATCTGAGTTTTCGGAGGTGTGGCACTCCCTCTTCCAATTCAGTTAGTGAGTTTGCAGGTGCGGCCGCAGTTCTCCAATGACTGCTGCAGCTGTCTATGACAGCAGTCAAAATGCAGTGGCATACAGTTGAAAGAGCTCGCTGGTGAGCAGAGCTCTCCCCCACGCACACCATGCAAGCATGCATGATTGCGTGTGATGTGCCCCAGGCACACACTGTATGGACGGCGGGGTGCCCAATCCCGATCGGCTCCGCCCAACAAAAGCTGTCCAGGTGCCACGCTGGGAGACCCCTCCAGCATGGCAAATCTTGTTATAGCCGGCGGTGCCCAATCCCCGTCAGCTCCATTAAACAGCCTTTCCAGCTGCCACACGCTGAGGCCCACTAGCCGTAGCAAATGTCCCCGTCGTCTTAATTAAAAAAAACAAAAAAACCCTGTAAATAAAAAGCGGTCCCTTGCAGTCTCACTGCCCCACCCGTACCCACCACTGCGCACCCTGCCTCTCCACCCCCCAATCCCATACTTACCTCCGGAACTCGACGCGATGATCTTCGGTGGACCGGGAACATGTCTGCACTCTTCAAAGTAGACCGTGAACTAAGGAAATGCCGGTAAGCTGTATAATGGAATAAATAGGGTTTTTTCAACTTTGTTGCATATCTCAGGCATTTTTTGGAATTTTGGGCCCAAATTTTCAACATGGGGTTTTTGGGATCCCTCCTTATGAATTATTGCACTGTCATGGTGTTAATCGGGCCCAAAGGGTGATTTCGCCGTCACTGCACGAAATCACCTTTTGGGGCCGATTAATGAAATGACACTGCCAGTGTTCATAAGGTGGGCTCTCAAAAACCTATATTGAAATTTGGTGGCATTCCTAAAAACGACTATTTCTGAAGTGCCGCATTGCGCAGTTCCTATGCACGCTCGTAAATTCATGAATTTTCAATATTTTCATTCCAGATTTTCAACATTGCCATTTTACCACACCTTCTTATGAGCAGTATAGCTGTTATTTTTCACATCTTGCCCAAAACGTGTTTCCGCCCATGTAGCGCACAATGCGGTCGGTGTGCAAAATCCATGTATGGGACACATTAAGAAGATCACAGTGACACTGTTCATGAGCAGAGGTCTTAAAATGGTTATGTTGAAAATTTGGTTAAAAAATTCCTAAAAATGACTGTTTTACGAGCTTGCATTGCGCACTTCCTATGCAAGCTCGTTAGTTCACGAATTTTCAATATTTGCACTCCAATGACTTCCAAATACTCAAACAGCACATACAAGCAAGCAACATTTGACATTGACAAATGCTTGTTATAAAACTAAACTAGTATAATATACAGTATCTTGAAAAAGAGGAAACGTCTTCTGACAATTCTGATTAGCATTGATCATCATACCTGTAACATATTAGCCAAAATTTTGTTCCACGCCTTTTTTGCTTGCTGTTGCAATGCTGCCAAATTCCTCACAGTGCTCAGCTCCCTGGCTCATGTCGCAGCCTCACTCCACCACATCCAGAACCATCCTCCCCAACTCTCCATGGCCCTAGTTGGTACAGCACAGTTGGTTTTCTTTGCACATGTCCAGTTTTGACCTTCCTCCTACTGATCCAATGATCAAACAGATCAGACCTGACTGAGCCTCCCACTCGCTTTATCTGCAAATGCTGTCCCAACAGCAGCCATGCACTACCAAAGTCCAGACCCCCCATGCACTACCAAATGCTAGTCCTCCCAGTGGTGTTGGCAACTTCTGCAGACCTTTCCAGAGTTGGACTCCTTCTGCGCTGGGAGGGTTGGGCTCCATGCTGTCTGCTTTGGCACTTGCATTTGCACAAACGCTCGTGTGCAACCTTAGTCACTTGACCACTCCAGGCCCTCTTCTGTCACTCTTGGCTCTTAGTCCGCTGCTTGACCTCTACCTGCCGACACTACAGATCTGCCAGCTCCCATTCTGACACAGACCCTCATCCAACCTCCAGGCAGGCTTGGCTCTTCCAGTATTCTGACCTTCCATCTCATGAGACACTGGAGAAATGGTGCCAAAATCTGAAGCACTTTCTGCATACATGCAAAACAAGGAGCAACAGTAGAAATGACAGGCAAAAACACCTGGAGGGCAGTGCGGGTAGGACCGTGGTGGTGGAGTTACAGTGTGACATCAGTTGCTCAGACGACCTCCCTTGCGAGAAACAAGCACAGAAAAAAAAGTCAAAAACACATAAAAGAGTCAATGCTGTACATGTGTGCAGCACAGAAAGACTCTTCCAAGAGAGCCCCTAGAAAACAAGGACCCTACATACAGGTGTACACTTTGCGTAACAGTAAATATGGCCCTGGTCCTGGCCAAGTCCAGTCAACTTCCAAATTAAAAAAAAAAATAATAATTATGAAAATTTGGTTGCAGGATGACTTTTAACAGAGGGGTACAGGGCCAGGTGAGGCCCCCCCCCCCGGTTCCACCAAGCCGCATCAACAGGAATTCTGTTGAGTGGCATTACAGTGACAGCATAATGTTGACAGCTGGCATTGTGCCATCAGGGGACACAAGTGTTTTTTGCAGAGGGCTTCACTCCCCTCACCACCCATGCGGGGGGTTGTGCCCCCTGCACTATAGATTTCTAACTCCAAGTCAGAGTTGTTTTGAGGAGGGGAATGAACTCCCCGGAGACAGCAGTGTTGGACAAACAGCAGACCATTACAGTGAACAGCCGATTCTGTCACTATAATGGTCTTCACTGGTTTTCCATCGCTGTTTGAATGGTATACTGCCTCCCCCACGCCTATGCACAGGGGTAGATAAAGTACAGGAGGGGAGCCTTTTGCAGAGAGAAAAAGTTGCACAAGAACAAGCAGACATGCAATGAAGCTGGAAGGGGTTAATTCAGGAGAGACAAGTACTTCTTCACTGAAAGAGTGGTGGATGCTTGGAACAGTTTTCCAGAGGAGGTGGTGGGGTGAAAACAGTGGTGGGCTTCAAGCATTCATGAGATGGACACAAAGAAATCTTAGTGGAAAGTGGAGGGGAAGGAGATGGACACTGTGTAGTGTCTGGTGACAGTATAGGCAAGAAGGGAACAATTGGCAGACTGGGTGGGCCAAGCTGTCCTTATCTGTCGGGAGAGTCTATGTTTCTATCTAAGCTGTGGTGGCTGTAAATTGTTTTTAATTATTTAGATCTCTAATATTGCCTTGCTAAGTAATACTCCAGGGGTATCAATGGACTGTGCAGAAACTTCCAAAATTGCATCATAGTACCCACAAGGTTGCCAGCCGTGGTACAGCCCAACTAACCATAGGTAGAAAATAAGAATGGGTAAGGGTTCCCCCTGACTAAACTTGATGGGGTCTGCATAAAACAGAAGGCTGCCATTGTGTCCATCGGATGCCCTGGATATTGGCTTACACTGAATCGCACAGATCAGAGTATCTGGGTATCCAGGTTATTATCTGGTCAAATTATTGGGGTCATTTGTGATTACGCAGGCAAATTATCTATTATTCAGGCATATCTGCCCTGGATATGAGCAGAGGTGATTAGGGGTGGATAATAATAAGAATCATATAACAAAACACTCTGAACAGCTCTGGCACCAGCGTATCCCAACCATGGAAATTAAATTTATTTAACAATGCCTTGAAGTGCAAGGTAATGCATACTGGGGTAAGAAATCTGAAAACTGAGTACAGAATAGGGGAGGCAGTAGTGGAGAGCACGACATAGGAGAAGGACTTGGCGGTAGTAATTGCAGACAATCTGAAGATGACAGCGTTATGCAGTGGTTCAGTGGGAAAGGAAAATACGATGTGGGGTTGCATATGGAGGGGGATCATCAGACAGAGAAGAAAAGTGCTTCTACCACTATATAGGTCATTGGTTCATCCTCACCTAGAATACTGTGTGCACTTTTGGAGATCATTTTTGAGAAAGGAAAGGTACAGAGTGGAGGCAGTGCAGAGGAGAGTAACCAAGACAATCCAGAGAGGGATAGGATTTGCAAAGAGAGATTGAGCGAAAGACCTGTTGGAGGGGAGAAGGCAGACAGGGGACATGATTTAGACATACAGATATCTCCAGGGGTAAACAAGGTGGATAGCACAGAATCATTCGGACTGAGTGGGAATACAAACACCAGAGGTAACTCCATGGAGCTGGCAGGAGCCATATCAAAAAGCGACACCAGAAAGTATTTTTTCATGGAAAAGGTGGTGGAAAGGTGAAATAAATAGGATGTGGAAAGAAGTTGTCTGTGTCTGTGCAAATGCAGTGGGGGGAATTTAAACATGGGCAGGACAGCTACATGAGCTTGGAAAAGAGTATCAAAAGGGGAAGCGGAGAGAAAGTGTGAAGAGCCACTGGTGCTCTCTCATTCAACATTAGATAGAGAGGACTGTACAGAAATGATGGGCCAATTGTTCTTTTTCTGCTGGCAACATCTACATTTCTATGTAAGGATGGTCTAAAGTGAAGAAGGACACATTCTAAACAAGCCCAAAGATGCCTATAAGCATGTAGCATCAGGAACAGCAGACATGCAGTACATCAAGGCAAAACCTTCTTGCTCATTGTGCCAATATCTCAGCTGGTAGCACTCCCGCTTCTCGACTAGGAATATTGAATGTCATGGGTTCAAGTCTCTCATTAGGCAGTTGGACTAATACTCCACACTGACATTGCAAAGCTGCACTGAAAGGCACCTTGAAAAAGCACCAGATGGGGTGTGAAACTGTGGTGGTTGTGGTGATGGTACATAGGGCTGCAGTGTTGCATATGCATTGATTTATATCAATAAAACCTTAATCCACTGATGGTAAGTGTTTTTGTGGATTTCCTTGAGTGCCCAGCTTACTGCTGTTCATAACTGTGATTTGTTTTCACCTGGAGTAACCTGACTTTGAAGCGGTCTTATTTCTATATTATTAACTAGAGGGCACTGCACTGTTGAGGGTCTATCCTTCAGAAGGGACATTAAACCATGGTCCCTTCTGCTGCCTGGGAGTTCAATGGCCTACGCAGCCAGTATGGTGTAATACTTGTGCAACTGTGTTACTTGGCTTTGGCCATTTCCGCTCTCTATTCCAGAGGAATTACCACCTTGTAGGGGTACCAAAGGCAAGGAACCCTCGAAGAGGGCTCCACCCCTAGAGGTGCCGAGGGATGATTCCCTTGGCTAAAGATACCTTAGGAAGCATCCCAAGGAAAAAGGTGATACCGCTGGAGGTGGAGAGGAGGATGGTGAGGCAAAGAAAAAGTGCTTGAGAGAGAGGTTCAGAGGAACTGCTTATGTAGCACAGGAAGGGGGAGTGACTGGCTGCTTGTCCATTGAACCACAGGCATAGCCTTCCAATTCAATGGCCTACACAGCCAGTATGATGTAATGCTTGTGCAACTGTGTTACTTGGTTTTGGCCATTCGCGCTACCTATTCCAGAGGAATTACCATGCTGTAGGGGTACCAAAGACAAGGAACCCTCAAAGAGGGTTCCACCCCTAGAGGTGGCATGCGATGATTCCCTTGGCTAAAGATACCTTAGGAAGCATCCCCAGAAAGAAAAGCAGTAGAACAAAAGCACATTAGCAATCGGTAGCTGTGGGGCATAGTAGTAGATTAGGCACCAGGCAGCTTGATAACGTAATGAGATACACAGGTTAGCAATGGCATGAGTACGATGAGTTGTGCTGGAGATTGAGGGGGCCTCCTAAGGAGAGAGGGAATGGTAAATAGGGACACCATCCACCTCCATCTAACAGTGGAACCTGCCTAAAGGAACTAGGGAACACTAACTACAGCTAACTACCGTTTATGACCTGAGGCAAGGAGGAGAGAAAAAAAACCTTTGAGGAGGAACTCTCTGGGGATCCAAGGCCTAGGTCACCTTCCCTCCAGGCTTGGGATGTTTTGTTTAGTGATGGCTCTTCTGCTGCAATTTAGAAACCCAATTAAAGAGGGGGTGGAAAATATTACAATTTGGAGGAAAGCTCTCGCTCGATCCTTCTAACGGGAATGCCGTGGAAAGTTATGAGAGTGCTCTGCAACACTGGGGGCAACCAAGGAGAGAGGAGGAGAGCAACGACTGCTGAGGCACTCACCTGGCCTACCCTCCCTAAAAACAAACCAGGTGAACCAGATGCAGTCATAGGGAGATCACAGTGAAGGTGCCTTGCTAGTAGAATACTAGAGCCAAAGGAGATCGCTGTAACCACCCTTCACGGCTAGTCTTAAATTCTACACCAGGAGTTGCCATTGAGTCTCGAATGGCTAAAGCCAGGCCCAGAGCAAGGACATTTCCAGCTATGGGCCAGGTGAGATGGACCCCACTTCAAGTCAGACACACTCAAGATGTGGACTTCATAGGTGCAGAGCGAGATCATCGGCTGCAGGAAGGCACCACACCATTGAATGGTTATGGCTGGCATGCCCCAAAAAACAATTGAAGAGGAGCTGAATGAAGCGTTGAGTGGTGGGACACTCACGTAGGTCAGACATGGTAGTAGCGAGCGTTGAGCAAATGAATTGCATGAGCAATGAGTGGACCTGCACATAGGTCAGTAAGCAGAGTAAACAAATAGTCGGACCTGCACGGAGGTCTAGAAGTAGCAAATATGAATAGCAGGGCAAGTTAACCGGGCCATCAAGGAAGCCAATGTAAGGTGACAAAATACTCGGAGGATTTTAGTAGTGAAAGCAGAATTCAAATGTGAGTTAGTATGCCACACGAGGCCATGGCTCCTCAACAACACCTCCAGTCCCCTGCCATAGGAAAAACAAGAAAGCGATGGGAAGGCGGCATGACCCACATGCAGATATTAAAACTAGTTTACAGCATCAACGGTAGCTTAGCTGACCTCCAGAGTATAATAGCAGTGTGTAGACATAATAGAGCAGACTCGGTATTGAGTAATTATGAGTTATAGGGGTAGCAATTTGAATGAACATAGACTGTAGGGAGGCAACGCTCTGAAAGCAGCAAAACGGCTAAGCAGTGCAGTGAAGATAGCAGCAATGAGGTACATGGTATAAGTTCAGGAAGCAGGACTGAGCTGCATGGTTTAGGGTTCAGTGTGAGCATGAACCAGGTGAAAACAATTAAGGTGCATAGCATGGAGAGCAGCATGAGCTTAAACACACTGATAATGATTGCAGTTGCATTGTGAGTAAATGAGACCAAGAAGCACGCGCTCTGGATTAGCAAAATACAAGGAGTTTAAAAACAAAATCCCCCCAAAAGAAAGCAAAACAAAAGACACACAAACACAGAAGAACAGGGAACAAGCAACACAAAGAAGCACACGGCCGGAGGCAAACAATACAAACCAAATGCAGGAGAACAGACAACAGAAGTCCAGCAGAAACAAGCAGAACCAAAACACAGCAAGACAGTGGGGGCAGGCCCCAGCAGGCTGCAAAGGACAGACCGACAGAGCCTCCTCCGGCTGCAAAGAAAAAGTGCTTGAGAGAGAGGCTCAGAGGAACTGCTTATGTAGTGGGAGTGGCTGGCTGCTGCTTGTCCATTGAACCACAGGCATAGCCTTCCAAGAAATTAAGGAGACCAAGGTACTTTTCAAAACAGAAGGGGTGTTAGTTATGGATCAGACCCCTTCCATCCTCCCCATCCTGGGACTATGGTGCATGGTAGAACGCTCCTCGCAGGTGCACTGGAATCTGGATGGTTGCCAGTTCAAGGCCCAGTTATAATAAGAAGAGGGCCTCAGTACAACTAGTGCAGTGAGACACAGCTCCTACACAATAACAACTGAGAAACTGGTCATTTCTGAGGGATTAACAACCAGCTGGGGGATGGGTGGCCCAAGACATGCCTCCAGTTGATTGTTAATCCAAGGAAATGACCAGCCTTGAGGCTGTTATTGTGATTTTAGAAAATGGGCAAGAGAATCCTAGCCTTCTGACTGGCTAGGACACCCCTCTAAGCAGGCGGGAATTTTTCAATAGAGCCCACTTTCTGAGTGCCCCATCACTAAGGGTATTCTTGGGCACCCAGAATTCTCAAACATGCCAGCAGCCATGTTTCCCGCTTGCTAAGAGCCCAAAAGTAGCAGCCAGGCCAATCTCTCTATTTCTCTTATGCCAACCCCAATAAATAAATAAATAAGCAAATACATCAGCAACGCTAAGGAAAACATCCAGCTAAGCTGCAAAAGTGTAAAATGCAGAGCGGTAGTTCTGGTTCTGACACCACGGTGCATCAGAGCAGCGGCACTTTGTTTTCCATACGGCAGATGGACATCCATCTGCAGTACGAGGAATGAAGAAAGTGCAGCTGCTCTGATGCCCAGTAGCGTCACCGATCCTCCTCAATCGACATACAAATCACCCCCACGACATCAACTAACAGTTTCCACCGATTTGTTTTCACTTTTGACTTTATTTCCAGGTCTCACCTGCAGCGTGATGAATTGCCTGCCACAGCGCTCACTCTCGCAACAGCTTCTACTCCGAACGTAAACAGCTCCTCGCCTAACTCCCCTTAGACTCTCTTTCTCTCACCCTTTCCCAATCGCAATGGCAACAGCTCCCAGTAAAAAAAACCCAACCCCTAGCAAACATTACTGCTGCCAGCTTGGGGTTCACAATACAGTGTGTGGGGGTGAGCCTTCATATTGAAGCCCATGGGAAAAATAACCATTCAGCCACAAATCCGCTAGCCTTCAAACATGGAAATGAGACCTTCAACCAGGCACCCATCCTGCTTCACCTGTCACAAACTGCACACCAGCAGAGTCCTTTTTTGTTGTTTCTATTGCAAACTACAGAGTCTCCAGTAGGACAAAACCTGTGGAGGTGAAGGAACTATTTTATTACAAAACTTACTGTAAATAATTTTTGTACTAACTTTTTTTGATTAAACTTATTTTTTCTTTACAGTGCCCATTTTCTAAGTGCAATGATGCCCTCCAGGGTGGGCAGTATTGGGGAATACTGGACCTTCCAGGGGCTACAATACCCCTGGGCGGTCTGGTATTTCCCAATACTGCCTACTCTGTCAGGTTTTATTGCTTTCATAAGCCTAATCGCAATAACAACTTTTATTTTTACCATTTATTTTAACTTACTTGAAGGTTTTGAGTGGAGTGGCACAAGCTGTGCATGCTGCATAGCTTCAGTTGGCAGCGGGCTCAGTCATTTCTAAGATGTTAATGACTAATCAGTTGCCTATCAGGAGCCTCACTAAGTTCATGAATATTTAATTTGGCTTAGAATGTATTGTATTGTATTGTATTGTATTGTATTGCATTGTATTGTACTGTATTGAATTGTACGGTATTGTATTGTATTGTATTGTATTGTATTGTATTGCATTGTATGACCAAAGTAATAGACCAGGGAGGGGCTGTGGATATGGCCTACCTAGACTTTAGCAAGGCATTTGACACAGTCTCTGCAAAAAGATTAATAATCAAGTTAGCCAGCCTGGGAGTGGGTCCCAGGGTGGTAGCCTGCAGAAAACTGACTGCACAACAGGACACAGAAGGTAATAGTGAATGGAACACATTCTGAAGAAAGGGGGGTTACTAGTGGAGTACCTCAGGGCTCAGTACTGGGTCCAGTCCTCTTTAACGTCTTTATAGGAGACATTGCAGAGGGTCTGGAAGGAAAGGTATGCCTCTTTGCGGATGACACAAAGATCTGTAGCAGAGTTGATACACAAGGGGGGGGTAGAAAGAATGAGAAGGGACTTGGCAAGGTTGGAAGAATGGTCAGACATATGGCAACTTAGATTCAATGCAAAGAAGTGCAAAGTAATGCACCTGGGAAATAAAAATCCAGGAGAAGAGTACACAATAGCAGGGTAGGTACTAACAACAACTATAATGGAAAGGGATCTGGGTGTAGTCATATCAGATGACCTAAAGGTGAGTATGCAATGTGAAAAGTCAGTAGGGAAAGCCAGGGGGATACTGGGATGGATAGGGAGGGGCATCACAAGTAGAAAAAGGGGAGTGATTATCCCTCTATACAGACAGTTGGTGAGACCCCATCTGAAGTACTGCGTGCAGTTTGGAGACCTCATCTATGCAAGGACATAGACAGGATGGAAGCAGTCAGAGGAGGGCAACTAAAATGGTGCAGGGTCTACATCAGAAACCATATGAAGAGAGACTGAGAGAGCTTAATATGTATACCCTTGATGAAAGGTGGGACAGGGGACATGATAGAAACTTTTAAGTACCTCAGGGAATCAACAAAGTCCAGGAGGTAGCATCTTTCAGAAAAGATGTGTAAGAAAAAGGGGCACAATTTAAAGTTAGAGGGGGGACGGCTCAGGGGTAATGTGAGGAAATTCTTTTTCACGGAGAGAGTGGTGGACGCATGGAACCGCCTTCCTGGAGAGGTTGTGGGGTCTAAAACATTGGAGGAATTAAAACATGCATGGGACAGACATAAGGCAATTATAGTGGGGGGTTGCAGGAAATAGGCTGTTGGTTAACTAGAATCTGCAGCTTATCCAGTAGGTAGGGAAATGGGCAGACTGGGTGGGCCAAGTGGTCCTCATCTGCCGTCAAAGTCTATGTTTCTATGTTTCTATGTATTGTATTGTACGGTATTGTATTGTATTGTACGGTATTGCATTGTATTGTACTGTACTGTATTGTATTGTATTGTATTGTATTGTATTGCATTGTATTGTACTGTATTGTATTGTACGGTATTATATTGTATTGTATTGTATTGTACTGTATTGTATTGTACGGTATTGTATTGTATTGTATTGTATTGTATTGTATTGTATTGGAGTGCACTACACACAGGTAGACAGTGGGGAACTGTTCACCATGGGAGCTATACAGTAATGCGGGCTGTGGATGTGTAATTTACATGTACCCAGTTTATGTAGCTACGCACCCAGTGACAGGTGCAGGGTGTGCAGTAGGCACAACTGTGTGTCCCACAGGGTGCCTGTCAGTGAATCTCCCCCAGGTGTATGATCATGGGGCAAATCGAGAGACACATGCAGTCATCCAATCAGATGCCCATGCTGGGTCCCATAGTGGATCACCTGCTCCACGTGAACAGGGGATTCTGAATAGGCACTGGTCCCATTTTTATGAAATGTACAGGGGAGTGCCAGAATAGATGCCCCAGCCATCCCAGTCAGCTCAGTGGGCTGGGATATCACAGTGGAGGGATTTCCTGTCCCTCCGTGGCCGGCAGGTGTCATTAAGGGAGCATGTCAAATATATTACATGGTCCCCGCTATTGTGTCCTGTCCAACCCTTGCTGGCACTCTGCACCTTTGTGAATAGTGTGGAGCACAGTCACCCCCCCCAGACACACCCCTGGACCAGCAACATGCATAGCTGCATGATTTGTCAGGGAGTTGGGTGCACATGGAGTGCACGCCACTTCTGTGAATGCCACCAGGGATCCACTGCCCCTCCCCGGTGCTTGACATTCAGATGTAGAGTTGCCTATGCACAGCAGCTATACGGTGCATAGGCATCTGCCCCTTAATGAATAGCAGCTTATGAGCACAAGCACGGACACAAGGCTGAACCCAAAGAAACTGCAGGGAGGGAGATTACCATCTGAGCAATACTACTGAGTTCTCCTTGCTAAATCTCAACAATACTGCCAAAGAATAACCCTGAGGGTAAAGGAAGAAAGTCAGCAGGTTTATAAAAGTTCCGTTCCTAGGGGTCTGGATAGCTCTTGGACAGTTCGAGGTAGTATAATTTTGTGGCAGAAGTGATTTAGACAGTGGATTAGAAGATCTGGGTTCAAATTAATGGCTTCTGCTGCCTCACTGTGTGAGCTCTGGTGGGTAAGTCACATGACCACCCCATGCTTCTGTTCATCTGCTACTAGTACATTATGGAATGCAGAATTCTGCAGTCAGAATTTTGTATAACAATTCTACTTCCAAATTGCCTTTTGGAATTTCTTTTTTTAATTTTGTGAAATTCTGAACAGCATTTAATTGTAAACTGCAGAATAATATTCCATGGATTACGTAATCTGCAGAATATTATTTTGCAGTTTGCAGATAATGAAGCCACAGTTTACATCATCCATGAAATACTATTCTGTGTTGTATGTAGGTGTGGATTACTACTTCACAGTTCAAAAAAAAAATCCACTTTCGAAATGTCTGCTTGTGATCGTACTCCATGCAATTAGATAGGGGCCGGATTTTCAGAGTATAGTGCTGGGATTGCACCAAACCCTGTGCCATGACACTTAGGTTCTGGCAGTGTGCTAAACCCTGTCACTGCAACTGCACCCAGTTGTACAATCTTGAGCACAGTTGCAACAGATTTCACGATTTACGGCAGCTTGTGCCAAATATTTGGCACAAACTCCATAAAGAAGGCCCCCAAGATTGCCACGAGTTAGACCAGGAACAATTGCTCTAACTTGTGGCAGTTCCCGTATGGGCTAGAAAATTCCATTAGGTCACTGCAAGCCCCATGTGCCGTATTGTTGGCGTACCTGGGGCTTGTGGTGATCTAAGACATTTGAAAAGCCTGCCCAGGTTTTCCTAAATTCTGTGGAATTCCAGTGAAATTTTAAAATTACACACAGTGTTATCTGTTGCACATACTTACAGAGGATGTAGTGGAATTCAGTTCAGTGCACGCACTATATCCCAAAATGCTTTACAGTGCAGGGGGGGGGAGAATGTTGATGTTGTTTCTAGCACTCGGAGATAGAAAGGTGACTGAAAGAACACAGAGATGCAGTTGATAAGACAGGTTAGGCATTGGGGAGGTAAGTGATTTGCACAGGTCATACAGTTTGTAAGTGGCAGTTGTGGGATTCAAACCTGAACTTTAATGACTAGTTCAGATTGATTCTCTTGACAAAACAGATTTTGTACTTTCCATAATGGGCCCTATGCACAAAAGGGCTGGTTATTCATGCCTGAGGCACATACCCTGCCTGTGAACTATGCAGCCCAGGACAGGCATAAGGTGTGCGATATGCATGACCACAAGCACCTCCGGGTGCCCATCTGTGGCCATGCCCCCTCAGTGCACAGAGTCATGTGGGCAGTCGGGGCAGAGCCGGGGACCTGGGCGGGCATCCAATTGGATGCCTGTACCGGGTCCCTCAGTGGATTCCTTCCTCCCATGCAGCGGGTGCACAGTCCAGGAGAATGCTGCACACTGCGGCAACATTGGATCGCCCACTGGGCACTCACCCAGCTGCTACCCCAGCCCTCCCCTGCAGCCTAGTGGGCTGGGGCAGCATGGATGTCCTTTGCCTGATGCCGCCATGCCCGGTGGATGAGGAACACGGAGGCGTGTACTGGATTACGCCTGATCTCAGCTGGCATACCTGGCACCCCCGAGCCTGGCACTGCTCAGCTTAGTGAATGCCGCATAGTGCAGGCACACCCCCAACATGCCCCCCGCTTGGTGTTCCTAGAGTGGCTTGGGCGGTGGGCACTACAGTGCCTTGTGCACACTTGGTGAATACAGCCAGTGTCCGCGGGACCCCCGCTGTGCGGCATTCACACTTTTATTTTTAATTTAATATACTTTATTAGAGTTTCAAATACAAAACAATACATGGCACCATCCAGACAAATTAAAAAAGCACAAAAGAAAAATAAACATAGACATCCCCGGAGATATCTGGAAATGAACAGCATTTAATTGTGTATGGTAAATTAGTATAATACAGCCGAGCATGAAAGTACAATGATTACAAAACGATGAACAGTTAATGAGACATTCCAGGAAGAAAACCCTTATCCCTCATCCAACACCTTTCAATGGAGAGGGATGCACAGACAAAAGAGTTTCTAACTTTCCTCATCTTTTGTTGTATAATGGCAAGTGGTTTCGTATACTGGCTATTGTTTTCTCTACCCGCAGGCCATATAGCACTTCACTGTACCACTCTGGGTAACCTACTACCTCTTGATCTAGCCAGTACCTCAACACTAGTTGCTTCACTGACATGGCTATTAATGCAATAAAGTACTTATTTTCTTTCACTGCCACTTTGGATAGGTCACCTACCGCATAGATTTCAGGGGAGAAACAATCCTCTAATCCTAGTAAAGGATCGAGTTTAGCTTTAATCTGGGCCCATAAGGGGGTAATTTTAGGACACTCCCACAGAATATGCAAATAGGATCCCTCCACCAGATTATACCAGGAACATGTGGATTGTGGAAGCTTCCCCATTTTGTGCAGGTGGATTGGAGTATAGTAAATGTTGCGTGATATGTAAAATTGGGTGAGGTGGAGCTTGTCATTCAACAGATAGTGATATACATCCCACCATGTGCGAGCCTAATTGGTCGACAGATTGGGAAGGGAGGATACCCAGTAGTGAGAGATGCCCATTATCAGGGGAAATGTGGAAGAATAAAAAGGATGTTAACTGAGAGACTGAATGGGGTGAATGGGGTTGCCAGGAGAGAGTTTGAAGCAGTGATAGAAAACCGCTCTGGTCCACACTTCAGGCACTAACCCCCCATCCACTTAACCAACATATGCCGGAGTTGATAAATCTTGAAAATCTGTGTGGTAGGACGGTTAAGAGCAGATAATAGCTCTTGACTAGTGGGCAGTTAGTGATCCAATAAGAGATCTGACACTAATTTGCCATTCAGCGTGGGAAGCTGGTGAGGAAACAACATTCTATACCCTATTTTAAAGTTTTGGTTGCCACACAGTGGCTGTCAGATATCGCTAAGACTGTCATATTTCAGGGTCTTGCAAAGTTGAGCATGGACTTGCAGGGGAGATAGGATGACCGAATTGGTAAGTTGCAGAGGCAGGTTTTTCAAGGACATAAAGAAAAGGCCACTTGGGGTGATACCCACATCCACTGTTTGTTGGCTTTCTATTTGAAGACATAATGGTGTGTATTCTGTGGCTTCTGGTTTTTCGGGAGGTATAACCCATTTTGCATATTTAGAGATGTGGCTAGCTAGATAGTAAATATGAAAATTAGGTAGTCTCAGACCTCTCAGATGCTTGGGTGCACCTAGTTTAATGTAGACCCTATGGGGCATCTTCCCCTTCCAAATAAACCGGGAAACAATAACATGCACCTTCTTAAACCAGTTTACTGGAAGGTGGAGATTTAACATGTTAAGGGGATAAAAGAGATGGGGGAGTATATTCATTTTAATAATACTGATACGTGGCTGCAATGAAAAGGGGAGCATATTCCATCGATGTAAGTCCTGTTTGATGGTATCTACTATCTTGTCAAGGTTCAGTGTTTTGTTGAGGCAATACTTCTGGGAAAGAGTAATACCCAGGTACTTATATGTGGAGGCCCATACCATCCCAAACTGGTCATAGTCAGTGGGAAAAGTCTTGAGATTTAAGGGCACTATAGTGGATTTGTCTAAATTAAGTTTATAATTAGAATATATGCTATATTTGGAAATAATACGTAGAACTTCTGGTATAGAGGAGGCAGGGTACGCTAAATGCAGTAAAAGGTCATCCGCATAAGCAGAGATCCTAATGTTGAAAGCTCCAGTGGGGATTCCAGAAACATTAGGGGAGGTTTTAAGCCTTTAAATCAGGGGTCTAAGTAAAGATTAAAAAGCAAGGGGGACAAGGGGCATCCCTGACGGGTTCCTGAATACAGGGAGAATCCTGGTGACAACATCCCATTACAGTATACCTTACTGTAGCAGTAGGTTTGGAGTAAAGAGTTTGGATCCACTGTATAAAGAGTGAGAGGAATCCGAATTTCTCCAGTACAGAAAACAAAAAGTCCCAGCACACTCTATCGAATGCCTTCTCTGCATCCAAGGAAACCAACACCATAGGATGATTGGCCTCCCTGGCCACAGAGAAGATATGTGCCCATTTCCTTAGGTGGTCCATCAAGGACCTTCCCATCATAAATCCAACCTACTCTGAAAAAGTTAAGTTTTCTTCCTGTTTTTTGTCATCACCTAGCACCCAGACGATTTGGTATTTTCCTCTGAAATTTTCAGGGTACACAGAACTTGCCCAGAGTGGTGCATTTCACTGGTTTGATGTAAAGATATTACTCCACTGGAAAGTTTAAAGGATTTGAAATTTCAGTTCTGAGCAAGTGCAGTGTGGTCTTTTAGGATAGCTATTTGCAATGGAAAAATAATTTGGCCCATAAGAAAAATGATTCTGTTTTGTATGTGGCAAATTTCTTTTCATGAGGAAAAATACTTTTTTTGTATGGCCACAATTTTGTTCCTGTTTTAAAAAAACATTCAAAACTCATAAAAAATGTATCATACAAAGACACCAACACATGTATCTTGGTAACTGGGACACCATTAGGTGGATTCTAGACTTACTTTTTGGAAAAATGACCCAGAAATGTGTTTTTAATACATTTAAAAAATGTTTTTTGTGACTTACATTTTCTTTTTTGTATGGTCATACTGTATTTTAGTTTAGTTTATTGTTTGACATTATATGTCCATACAAAAAAGAATCACCCATACGAAGCAAGATTGGCTTTGTACAAAAAAAGAATTGGGACTTTGTTTTTTTTTCCTGTATTCTTTTTTCCTATGAAGCATTAATTTTTCATGACTGTGACACAATCTCATGAAAAAAGATGCCTTCATATGAAAAAATAATTTGGACTTAGTCTTTTTTTCTGATTCTTTTTTCATATGACGGCATCTTTTTTTATGATATTGGGTCATACTCATGAAAAAGAATGCTTCATATGAGAAAAGAAATAGACTTAAGTTTTTTTTCTGATTCTTTTTTTGTATGAAGGATTATTTTTTGGAGTTTGGGTTGTAATCATGGAAAAATAATGCTTCATATGACAAAAAAATTTAGACTTTGTTTTTTTTCACATTCTTTTTCGTATAAAGCATTCTTTTTTCATAACACTATTTTGTTCTCACAAAAAAAAAATCCTTCACATGAAGAAAGATTTTGGACTTTGTTTTCTTTCCACAGTTCAGCTTTAAGGAGCCATAACTCCCTGAATATTTGCAGTTAAGGGAGAAGATACATGTCAAAACAATGGTCTTAATGAGTACTACAATACAAACATATCATGCTCCCAAAAATTGTATGGGTCATATAAAAACCACAAAAATTAAAACAATGCAAATCCCATATGATAACATTTGAAGTTTAACAAGCCATACAACTAAAGAAATAAATAGCTTTTTTGGACAAATAGAAGTGCTTCCACACAAACATGGATGTATGCATATATGGAGGAATAGAAGTGCATATTTTCACACAGGTTCTTTTAGGACCTGCGTGAATGAGGATATGATTATGTTATCTCAAAAAGTAAGAATATTCTTTACAAAAGCCAGCAATAATGCAACAGTTAGGGTTCAGATTAAAGTGCCAAAAGTAAGGAAATGTAGTGTTAGGTATCCAAACCCTAACACCCCACCCCCAACCTGCAGGTATAAAAAGGGAAAAAACATTATGACTTCACCTCTCCTGAGTCTTTGTAAATCAGGCCTGGGGATCTTCCTTGGGGTTGTCAAACCTAATGCTCACCCATTCTCATATAGTCTGCACATCTGAGCTTATTTACTGATGGAACAGGGTGAGCATTAGAGTTGTGTAAGGGAGGTCACACCAGATTAACTTGAAGTATGTCTCTTTGCAGATGACACAAAGATCTGCAACAGGTTTGATACACAAGATGAAGTGGAAAGGATGAGAAGGGACTTGGCAAGGTTAGGGGAATGGTCAAATGTATGGCAGCTCAGATTCAATGCAAAGAAGTGCAAGATAATGCACCTGGGAAACAAAACTCAGGGGAAGCGTACACAATGGGGGTTGAGATACTGACAACAGTAAAATGGAAAGGGACCTGGGGGTAATTATATCAGATGACATAAAGGTGGGCAAGCAATGCGAGAAGGCAGTAAGGAAGGCTGGGGGGATACTGGAATGCATAGGAAGAGGCATCAATAGTAGAAAAAAGGAAGTTGTTATCCCTCTGTACAGACAGTTGGTGAGACCCCACCTGGAGTACTCTTTGCAGTTCTGGAGACCCCATCTCCGAAAAGACATAGACAGAGTGGAGGCTGTCCAGAGGAGGGCAACCAAAATGGTGCAGGGTCTGCACCAGAAGACATACGAAGAAAGACTAAAGGAGCTTAATATGTATACCTTGAGGAAAGAAAGGAGAGGGGACATGATAGAAACTTTCAAGTACCTCAAGGAATCAACAAAGTCCAAGAGGGTAGCATCTTTCAGAAAAGAGATGTGCAAGAACAAGGGGCACAATTTGAAGATAGAGAGACGACTCAGAGGTAATGTGAGGAAGTATTTTTCACGGAGAGGGTTGTGGATGCATGGAACAGCCTCCCTGAGGAGGTCGTGGAGTCAAGAACAGTGGAGAAATTCAAGAATGCATGGGACAGACATAAGGCAGTCCTAGTGTGGGGTAGGAGGAAGTAAGCTGTTGGTTAATGAGGATCTGCAGCTTATCTGTTAGGTAGGAAAATGGGCAGACTAGGTGGGCCAAGCGGTCCTTATCTGCCGTCAGATTCTATGTTTCTATGTTTCTATGCTGTTTTTCGATTGGGCCACCAAGGAAATTAATGGAGGACTGGCTGTAGATTTGCTGTACTTCAACTTCAGCAATGCCTTCAATTTAGTACCACAGAGAAGGTTGTCAAAAATGTTGGAGGACTGGTGAAGGGGGTTAAATCTTGTGACAGGGAGGTAACTAGCAGAGTACCACAGTAATCAGTCCTGGGATCTGTTCTACTTAATATGTTCTTATATGACATAAGGGAAGGTATCCAGGGAAAGTTGTGTCTCTTTGCTGATGACACAAAGCTATGCAGCAGGGTAGATCACAAGAAGGGGGTGCAGGAGCTCCAGAAGGATCCAGAGAAGCTAGAGAGAAGGTCTAATGCCTGGCAGTTAAGATTCAATACCAAGAAGGGCAAAGTAATGGACTTAGGAAGATGGAATCCTTGCACAGAATCCTGGATGGGAGGGGTTAGACTGGACACTTCAACAAAGAAGAAGGATCTGGGGGTCATAATCAGTGACCCCCTCAAGCAAATGAGTCAATGCAATAAGACATACAGCAAGGCATCAAGGATGTTGGGTTTATAGAGAGGGGTTTTAACAATAGGAGAAGAGAGGTGATTCTGTCACTGTATAGATCTCTGGTAAGGCCTCACCTTGAGTACTTTACCCAGTTCTGTAGTTTTCACCTGAGAAAAGACATTGATAGACTAGAGTCAGTGCAGCGCAGGGTCACCAAAATGATTGAGGACCAGCAGGGCAGATCCTATGAAGACTGGTTGGAGGCCCTAAATATGTACTCAGTGGGGGCCAGGCAGAAGTGGGGGGAACATAATTTACACAAATACGTTTTTCAGTGATATAAGCAAGATCAACAGTGAGGACCTATTTGTAAGAAATAGGGATGCAGTCACTAGGGGTCATGATTGAAGGTTGGTGAGGGACAAGTTCAAGAGAAACATGAGGATGTTCTACTTGACTGAGACAGTGGTGGAACCATGAAACAGATTGCTGGTGGAAGCAGTGTGTCAGTTTCCCATAATGGGTTTAAACACAGTTATGACATGGCAAGGGGACTCATAGTCCCCATGTGGAGCAACATGGGGTTGATTGGTTGGGGAACTAGAGGAGGAGAGTAAAAGACCACCCTTACAGTAGTTGAGGGGTAAGGTAATAATATAAAAGCAGACATGATGGACCTTCAGTCTCCTTCTGCCATCAAATTCTATATTTCTTGGGGGGTCAGCTTCACACTTTAGTGGACCAGGGTGATTATTCATGTTCTGTCCCTTGAGGATGCCAGCTGTGTAATGACATGATTGTTGCACCACCAGTTGGGCATGACGACATCTGGGGACATCGCCATCTTCCTGCTGGTCTCAACTACAGGATCACCTTACCATCACAAGGTAGTAATCATGCTGTAGTGCTTACACCCCTCCCATACTGAGGAAGCAGAGCAGTTCCTGGGATGCTTGGTCCTCCATCCACCGGTTAGTACCAGATTCTCCATGTGCACTCCCAAACCAGGGCCTTGAGCTCCACAAGCAGTAGTACTACTGCTGTGCTGGTGGACTGGGAAGAAAAATGTGACGTTAGGGATTCCAAGCCTAACATCCCACCCCCACCCTGCAGGCAGCAACAGGAGAAACCATTATGGTTTCACCTCTCTTGCCTCTTCCAAATCAGGCATGGGGTGTGCCTTGGGGGTGTCAACCCTTACACTCACCCCATTCTCATATACTGTACCCATCTCAGCTTATTTACTGATGGAATGGGGTAAGCGTTTGGGCTGACAACCTCAAGGCACACCCCGCGCCTGATTTGGGAAGTCAAAAGAGGTGAAACCACAATGTTTTTTCTTATTGCTGTCTGCAGGATTGGGATCAGGTGTTAGGGTTGGAAACCCTAATGCCACATTTCCCTACTTTTGTCACTTTAACCCTAACTAGTGCATTCACGAAGTTTTTTATAATGAATTATATATGTATATGTGTGTGTGTGTATATATATATATATAGCTAGATAGATAGATAGATACATAGATATATATCTATATGTGTGTGTATATATATATATATATATATATATGTATAGATAGATAGATACAAGTTGTTTGTGAACACCCTGTTGCCCTATAAGGTCGGAGCAACATCTGCTGCATGACAACTAGGAACATGGACGGAAACCTAGGAATAGCCCATATTAGAAGGAATACTTATTTTATTACTTCAAATCTAAAATGAACCATTAATGCAGACTCTAAATGGAAACAAGCATTAATCAATGCTGAATGTTTGCTTGCTTGTATTTGCTGTGTAGTTGTTAGGCATAAGAACAGTTTACATTAACAAATTATTTACACAAGTAATAATATAGTAGTAAAATTGTCATGAATGGGAAATGAAGATGTTCACAAATAGTTAGAAAACAAAAAACCTTGTTTTCTATGCTTGAGTGAATTTTTACTTGCTGGCCTGGCTTACATCATGAAATAAAGCTTTTAACACACTGTCTACAGTACTTGTGCCTAGCAGAATCCTTCTAGCGAGTTAGTGCGCACTTTTTTTGTTTACTAAATGCAGTGTATTTTACTGCTGGCACCATGTTTGCAGTGAGTGGCTTTGTGAATACTGAGATGATCACAAATAATGTTCCTGTTTTCTTAGTTTGTAACCCTGAATTTTCAAGATAGTAGTTTTTATCACTCCAGCACACGAACATGACCAGTGTCATTTATGTAACAGGACCTGAAATGTGATTTTGCAGAGATTGTGAAAACAGGTTTTGGAGAGCGGTTTGAAAATGACACCTGCCCTGTACATTCAAGGGCATAAAAACATGCAACATTATGAGTAAACGTTGAGAAATATTCAACAGTTGCTCATAACTTTGTTGTCATTTTCACCCCACACATTCAACATAGTCTTTTTATGACAGCAGTTTATGAACATGATGGGTATCATTTTTGAAATCCTGGCCAAAACATCATTGTGCAGCAGAAGTGTGAAAAGAGGTTTAGGGCAGGGTTTCAAAAATGGCACCTGTCATGTTCTTGAGGTGGGGTAACAAAAGGGTTATGCTAAATATTTGGGGCCAAAATTTGCAAAAATAACAAAGTTAAAGGTAAATGTTGAACACATTTAATGTTTCTTCATAACTGCTGTTTTTTCACAGTTTGATCCCACATTTTCAGCATAGTCTGTTTTTGACTGTACCTTATGATCAAGACAGGTAGAATGTTTAAAATCCTGTCCAAAAAGAGATTTTGCAGAGTGACTGCAACAACATGCTTTGGAGAGAATTTGAAACATTACACCTGCCTTGGGTAAAAAAAAAAAAAAAAAGACTATGTTTAAAATTTGTGTTAAAAAAAAGAGAGCTCTGAGTAAAAGTTCAAAATGCATTAAAAAGCCATCTACTGGTTTAGTGCTGAAAGGGGGGTTGGGGTGGGGGAGCAGAAGATGTTGATGGACCTTTTTTTTTCAGGTTTAGAAAAAAACAAAGAGTATGATGAGGGACTGTTTTCTTTATTGCAGTGACTGACACTGTGGGTTGGGCACCTGGGGCCCAATTCCAAAAGGTGTTATGCTTGGCGCAAGGTGATTTACACCGATCCCGATGGTGCAAATCGCACCTTACATCAGGCATAATGCTAGCTGCAGTTCCAAAAGGAGCCTTGTGCCATGCCATCTGAGGGTTGTGCCAAATATGGGTTACGCCACCCACTATGCCCGTAACCCACAGCGGCATGGCACAAAGGTGGGTAGGCAACGGCAGCAGCTGCAACCTATTCCAAAAGGGTGGCTGACGTAACCCATGTATGCCATTCCAGAACAGGGAATGGCGTAGCAGGATTGGACCAGCTAGGAGATGGTCTAAGGAGCATCCATTCTGGCACAGTGACAGATGCCCCCCCACTGCACTGCAGAAAGTACCCTGCTGCGCTCCCTGTACCCCCTGCCATCATGCCCTCCACCTCTGAACTTCAGGGACCCTGGGGTTCAGTTCCGTTGCTGCACCCCCAGATCATGTGCCAACCAGCCATCCCCCGATTGCCCCAGGTGCATGCTGTTGTGTTCTGGGGTGGGGGCTTGGGGGTAGTAGAATCCATGCCGTGACTTATGGCACCCAGATCCGGTGCACCATGCCTTTGGCACTAGCCTACAGCTTCCACAAGTCATGGGCATAGGTGCTGGGGACCCTGCTTGTCCTGGAATATGGCGCAGAGTCCCCGGCATAGCACTGCATGGCACAATCCACATATGCCCATGAGGTGCACCATGCATTTCAGGATCGGGACCCTGGTGTTCGTGTGTTTTTTTGGCTGCACTGGGGATGGGCACCCCATTATTTCATCCTGTTGGGGGGTTAGCCAGCACCAGAGATGGGTACCCCAGTAATGGAGTGTGTCTGGGGGGATTTTGCTGAGTCAAGCAGGAGGGGAGCTACTGATTGTGGGGTTGAGAACCCACCATGGGTCATATGTGCAAGCTTGGTCTGGCAAGAGGAGGGATACCAGTGTCAGGATTGAGCACCCACTGCCAGTGCTGTTGGAAAACTGAGTCAGGTCGGGGGGGGGAGGCTAATGACACTCATAAAAGGATGAAGCTGCACTGTGCTAGGTGAGGCTACATCCTTTTATATGTGAGATGCTTCTGCCCAGCAGCCAGCAAAATCAATGTCCTCATGAGTGTTGTTAGCATTGGGTGTTCACTCACACACCTCCTAGAGGTTCAGCTGCATTGACTGCTACAGTACACACCTCCCTGTGCCTTACACTGCCCCAGTGGTCCCAACATGTTTGCTATGCGCATGTATGCATGCAAACATACAAATGGCATCTTACAAAACTGGAGGAAAAGGACAATCTAAACTAGAATAAAAAGGTATAAGTGAAGAATTATCACCAAGACATACACTGCTGCTTTAAGAAACAGGTAATAAAAAAGTAAGAAAAGAAAATAATTTTTCTTGGGCAAAGGCCTACCACAAGCTCCTCCCCTTCCCCACCTTGGCAGACAATGTGTGTGTGTGTGTTTGTGTGTGTGTGTGTTTGCTTTAGCGGCTATGAGGAGTAGGAGGCACAGAATTGGCTCACTGCACCATACAGGAAACACCTGCTCTCTGAGCGATGACCATGCTTATCTGACCTTAGCTGTGTCAGATGACCTCCTTGTTTATATTAGTGGCCTGGTCATCACTGGCCAGCCCATCCACTCCTTCTCCCACCTCATCCATTGATCTTTGGAGGAAGTCATTTCTTGGCTGTTTCCCAGCAAGTGAGCAGTGCTTGCAAGCAGCAGATAAAGGAAATTCATCAGCTGAAAGCGTCTCCTTTTGAGCTTGTGCCTTACAATAAACAGATTGGTTCCGTTATCATAAGCAGGATATTTCTTTGAAATTCCTTGAGACTACAACTCTGGTAAATACTGAGATGCCCCATAGATTATGAACAATAAGGTGATTATAGCAATTTATGAATTCAGTTCTCTCTCGCTTTCAGAATGGGTCATGAATATTTGGGGTTGTGGTTCTCGTTCTCAGTGGTGTGATAGGCACAGGTACTCCAGTACTTAGGTACATACTATAGGTAGTTAGGTGTTTAGGTACATAGGTGCATAGGTACTTAGATACATAGGTAGTTAGGTATTCAGGTACATAGGTACAGAGGTATGTTGGTAGTTAGGTATTTAGGTACACAGGTATATAGGCACTTAGGTAGTTAGGCATGGTATTTAGGTACATAGGTATGCAAGTAGTTATGTATTTACTGTAGGTACATAGGTATGTAGGTGCTTAGGTACATAGATAGATACTGTATTTAGGTACATAGGTACATATAGTAGGTATGCAGGTAGTTAGGTATTTAGGTACATAGATATGTAGGTACGTAGGAATAGAAGTAGTTAGGAATTTAGCTACATAGGTATGTAGGTACTTAGGTACATAGGTAGTTAGGTAGTGCATTTAGGTTCACAGATATGTAAGTACTTAGGAATATAGGTAGTTAGGTATTTAGGTACATAGGTATGTAGGTACATAGGTAGTTTGGTACTGTATTTAGGTACATAGGTATGCAGGTACTAGGTACATAGGTAGTTATGTATTTATGTATATAGGCATGGAGGTAGTTCGGTATTGTATTTAGGTATGTATGCAGGTAGTTAAGTCTTTAGGTATTTAGGTACATAGGTATGTAGGTACTTAGGTGTGTAGGTATTTAGGTATTCAGTTACACAGGTATGTAAGTACTTAGGTACATAGGTAGTTAACTATTTAGGTACATAGATACGTAGATATGTAGGTACTTAAGTACATAGGTAGTTAGGTATTTAGGTACATACTGTAAGTATGTAGGTAAATAGTTATGTAGGTTCTTAAGTATCTAGGTACTCAGGTACATAGGTACGTAGGTAGATGTGTACATAGGCAATAGGTACTTAGGTATGTACAGTAGGTACTTAGTTACACAGGTAAGTAGGTACTTTGGTACATAGGTAGTTAGGTATGTAAGTACATAGGTGCTCACAGAGAAACAGTCATAGCTAAGAGCCCCACACTTAATGTGTGCAAAAACATTTTTTTACTTCCTGTTTACTGCAGTATAGTACTTGTACCAGGCTAATTTTGTTGACTTGCAAGCTGACATTTTCTATAACTACATATCCCAGTATCCCATGCAGCTGACATCAGAAGAGGACTGCTGCAGTGGGAGATGAAATAGCCTGTAGTGCATGTTAGAGCTTTTATAAGCTCCTATCAGATGTTTGCTGGCCCCACTGTTCTCCCAGGGCTAAGTACAGTCTTCTGTGACTGTACTTATCCCAAGAAGGACAGTAGGACTAACAAACAGAAGATCAGAGCTTATAAATCTCTAACATTCATCCCAGGCTATTGAATCTCCCACTGATGCAGCCCTTCTTTGATGTCAGCTGCATGGGATTCTGAGTTTGTAGTTTTAGAAAATGTCAGTTTGCAAGTCAACAAAATAAGTTTGATTATCATCTACTATACTGCAGTCAACAGTAAGTAAAAAATATGCTTTTGCACAAAAAGTGCAAATTGGGACCAGCCCCACACTTGGGTATGGGGCTCTTAGTGCTGACTGTTCCCCTTTAAGTGGTATGTAGGCATTTACAGCAAGTACTTCCATATGTAGGTACTTAGGTACATAGGTATGTAGATACTATATATAGCAGGAGCTATGAGACAGCCTTTGTTTCTCATTATGAAATCAAGTAATACATAGATATATGCAAAGGCAATTACTGCAGAAAAGGCCTGTTGGCCCATCCAGTTTGCCCACCCTGCCTAACTACTGAGCACTGGCCCTTGTGGCTCACCTCTTGTTTCTGCACCCCCCCTTTTTCTAATTAACCCCATATGTCTGCCCTGTCCCAGCTTGAAACTGTTTGCTGATTTGGCCTGTACCACTTCCTTTAACAGCTTGTTTCACTTGTCCACCACTCTTTGTGTAAAACAGTGCTTATGGTCATCCCTTTTGAATGCCCCCTTCCCCATGAGTTTAAGGAAGCTTTTTCTCATCCCTGTACTGCAGTTAAACTCAAGAAGTAAAGTTCCTTAGTGTACACCCTATGTGTCCAGTGAAGGTACTTGTATGTCTCGATCATGTCACCCCATTCCCTCTTTTATGCCTTGCCCCTTAGTCCATGGACCACCTTGCTTTCCCTGCACTGTACAGGTTCCATCTTGTCGCAGTCTCTCCTCAGTTGTGGACTCCAGTACCTTGGGCAGTATTCCAGGTGTGGTTGCACCAGTGACCTGTACAATATTGGGGGGGGGATCACCTCCCAACTTCTACTGCTTATCCCCCTTCCTGTGCAACCCTGCATCCTGTTTGCCTTGCCCACAGTTCCATTACAATGTGCTGCAGTTTTTGGACTCTCTGATATCATGACCCCAGGTCCTTTTCATCCATGGTGTTTTCCAGCCCCACTTCCCCCATTTCCTTATGTACTCTTGGGTTCCTCTTCCCAATGTGCATCACTTTAGATTTTTTTTTTGCATTTTAGCTCAGTTGCCAGATCCTTGACCAGCTCTCCAACCTGCACAGATCCTCCCTGAGTTCCCTTATCCCTTCCTCCATGTTCACCCTTGTGCAGATCTTTGTATCATCTGCAGTGAGGAAGATCTTGCCCTTGATGCGCTTTCCTAAGTCACCAATGAATATATTGAAAAGGACTGGGCCCAGCACTAACCCCCTGAGGTGCTCCACTCGTTAATTCCTTTCCTCTTAAAACTCCACGTTAACTACTACCATTTGTGTTCTTCCCCTCAGCCAGTTCTCCACCCAAGTTACAATTTCCCCCAACCCCTACGTTCTTTAGCTTCTCAACCTTTGTTCTGTGGGGGACTGAGTAAAAAGCCACGCTGAAATCCAGGTATACTGTACCACATCTACTACCTGTCCCCTATCTGTTGCCATGGTCACCTAGTCGAAGAAGTTGACCAGATTTGTCTGGCAAGACCTTCCCCTCAGAAACTCATGTTCTCTGCACCCTGTAGCCCACTGCCCTCGAGGAAGTCCACCAGTTCCTCCTTTCTTGGAGATATTAGACTACCTGATGAGAGATGATCCTTTTGTCTTGTTGCAGCTATCTAAAAGAGCACAGCATACATTATAAAAACACTGATCTTGCTGCCCTAGTCCCTGATAGTGGCAAACATAAAAGGTATTATCTACCACTGAGTGGGCAAAAGGAACATTTTTCAGTATTGCATCATAGCTTGAGACCCTATTGGTCCATCTTAAAGGGACACTGTCAACTCCCTTAGGTCTCAAAGTGTCCCTAGTTTAAAAAACAAATGTTATAATTCTTCACATTCTATAGAAACTGTTGATGTAGCTGATAGTTTGATTCAGATCCCTTTTTTAAAAAAAAAAGTGAAAAACTGACTGCCCACCTTACTGGTATTACCACACCAAAACATGTTTGCTTACATTTCTTGACCAGCTGGCGCTGCATCTTTCCTGGGCTCAGGAACACCCCCAACACAATCTAGATGCTCATTATGCAGTGGGAGCAGAGGAGACTATTTTATCAAGAGTGGCTGCACTGCTTGATGATCTTTCTAATGTTCAGGAAGTCTGCAATAAGAGTAGTTCAATAATTTGAAGCAAAACAAGGCTGGGCGTAGCTATACATTACCATGCATTTTGGTTCTACTAAGCAAGGAGGCAGATAAAACAACCAGCAACATCAATGAATTTTAGAGAAAGTAAGCAATCATAAAATGTGGGTTTTTCCTAAAAATTATATGATACAAAAAAGGTTGACAGTGTCCCTTTAAGGTACAATGAGCTTAATCCCAAATAACACAGGTGGCCTCCATACTTTTAAGAATTGTGTATGTTTTTCTAGTATAGCCAGTAAACAGAATATCTTTCAGTCTATTGTGTGGGGTAGCCATTATTTATATGTTTTCATTTGGTGAGTTGGACTGTGTACTGTAAACCAGTCCAATATTTGGGCTACTAAGCAATACAATCAGGTAGGTGCTTGATGCACCACTAATGGCCGTATTCAACAGTTCACTGGAAACAGGCGTAGTTCCAGAGGGCTAGAGGAGAACAGAGCTGGTCCTACTCCATAAGAGCTGCAACAGGTTGGAGTCTAGCTACTACAGACTGGTCAGTCTCACATCAGTGGTAGGGAAATTAATGGAAATACTGCTAAAAGAAAGGTAAGTAGATTATCTTGGATCCAATAGGCTACAAGACCAAAGGCAGCATGGGTGCACTTGGGGTGGGGGTCATGCCAGACAAATCTGTTAATTTATTTGACAGGGTTACCAGGAAAATAGATCAGAGGAGGGCGGTGAAGGCAGTGGACATGCAAACAGTAAATTGACCTGCACTCCGTAGAAGGAAAGTTTAGGAGTGCAAAAAAGAAAGTCGGAGTCAGCCAGAGTATGTTGCAACACTGACTTTATTATTGAAGAGAAACATTTGTCAATATTAAATGCACACCAACCATGAATTTTCACACAGCCCACACTGTGACAAGCTCAAGCAGAGCAAAGTGCCAGGGGGTTCTGTTGTCACAGTGTGGGCTCTGGGAAAATGTACTGTTGGTGTGCATTTAATTTGGACAATTTGTTAAATAATAAATTTAGTGTTGGAGCATACTCTGGCTGACTCCAGCTGTCTCTTTTGCACACCTAAACTCTCCTTCTACGGCATGCACATCAATTTACTTTTTTCAAGTTCAAGTTGGAGTGGTGCTCGTCACCCCAGACCTGCACCCTGCCTAGACACAGTGAGTGCTGCATTTCATGGTTGTTGATGAAGGCAGTGGTGGACATGGCCTATCTGGACTTTAGCGTGGCCTTTGACACTGTGCCCCACAGGAGACTGATAAAGAAATTGAGCAGCCAAGGGGTGGGATCCAAAGTGGGGAACTAGGTAAGGAACTGGTTAATGGATAAGCAACAGAGGGAGGTGGTTAATGTTACTTATGCTAATGAGGGAAGTGTGACCAGCAGGGTGCCTCAGGGCTCAGTACTGGGACCAGTCCTCTTTAATGTCTTCATTAGCGACATTGCAGAAGAACTGGGAGGGAAGGTATGCCTTTTTGCAGATGACACCGAAGTCTGTAACAGGGTGCATACTCAGGAGGGGGTGGAGAGAGTGAGTAGGGACCTTGAGAAATTTGAGGAGTGGCCAAGGGCATGGTAGCTGGGGTTCAATGCCAAAAAGTGCTAAAGTATGCACCTAGGGTATAGAAACCCAGCGCTGAGTATATGACGGGGTTGAGGTATTGACAGTCACCAAGCAGGAAAGGGACTTGGGGTTATCACATCTGATGACATTAAAAAGTGTCATGGCAGTGTAACAAAGCAGTGGGTAGGGCCAGAGGGATGCTGGGATGCATAGGGAGAGGTATCACCAGTAGGAGGGAGGTGGTGTTACCACTGTATAGCTCATTGGTGAGACCCCACCTGGAGTACTGTATCCAGGTCCGAAGGCTGCACCTCAGACAGGACATAGACAGTGTGGAGCCAGTACAGAGGAGGGCAACTAAAATGGTGCAGGGATTACATCAAAAGCCTTATGAGGAGAAATTAAGGGATCTCTACATGTACACTCTAGAAGAGAGGACAGTGAGAGGAGACATGATAGAGACCCACAAGTACCTTGCTGGGGTGAACAAGGTACAGGAGGAGAGTCGCTTTCGAATGAGAAAGAGCACCAGGCCCAGAAGGCATGCGATAAAGCTGGAAGGGGGAAGTTTAAGAGGGATGTGAGAAAGTACTACGTCACTGAAGTCTAGCAAAGATATTATTTTTTGTACCAACCTGTGCATGTGAGGAATGGTACAATACTTAGATCCATTCCCTGAAATTGGGTCTTACAAAAAATAAAGATAACACTTCAAATACATAACATCACACAACTCTTTTGAAGGTCTTCTCTGTGTGGAAGGCTAGAACAGAAGGATACTACTAATAAATGATGTTTGTCTTATGCATAGCTCTTTTGTGCCCTGTTTCTGGCAGACTGGGGGCTTTCTTGCGTTTGCTGTTTGACTTTTAGCTAAACACAATCAGAGCCAGTGGGTGTCCCCCTTGATGGTGTTTCCCTTACTCCTGGGCCACACCTGAAAATGTGCCTCAACTCAGTGTGTCTCTCTCAGTTGCTGATTTTTCAAATAAATTTATCAATATTCCTTTGTGCCATGTATGAAATTATTACTCCCCTAAGGTATGCTTTTAAAGTACTGTATCCCATATAATATTTGGGGATTATTAGGAGCATCATTCATTTCAGAAAAGTGTCCTACCTCCTTATTTAATAACTCCAGATACTTTCTGTCATTAACCATTAACAGGTACATTTGCCATGGCTCTGATATATTATTTACACCTATGTTCAGAGTTGTGATAACAGGTGCATGGTCTGAAATTATAATAGTGTTAGAAACAATATTCTTCAACCTGGTGACAAATGGTTTGAAAAAGTAAAAAGAAATCAGTTCTGGAATAAGATGGGTGTGCTGCTGAGAAGTATGAGTACTTAATTTTTTTTTCACCATACACCTACCATATTTAGATTGTCCACGAAGTTCTTAAAGGAGAACTGTGAGGAGCCTGAAAGTCATTTTTACCAGTAGAGTCTGATTTTAAATACTGACTCCACTTCTATTATTATTCTATCTATGTGGGGCTATTAGTAACCGCAAAGAGTTGTTTCTGATTTACTCTCTGGGCGTGATATTCAGAGTGGATGTACCATGCACAACAGGGATGCGCCAGCACAAGTACGGAAATGCACCATTGTGCGATATTCAGCGGGAGGCGGCTGCGCAGTGCAACAAGCAATGTGCCAAAGTGCAACAGTAATGAATGCATGCGCAACCGTAAGGAGCGGAACCAAGAATAACATGCGAAGTGTGATATTCAACTCATGCGACATGCGCAATAGCGGAGCAAGTGGAAGTTGCACAACAGCGGAAATGAGCCAAAATAAAAGGGAGCAAGAGAAGGGAGGAAGAACGCGCCACAAGGAAGCCACAGGTGGGAGCATGGAGACAGAGAGCCAGGGAGGAAAAACAGGAAGCAGGGCGCAGGACTGGGCAGGATTAGGACAGGGCCCACCAAGATTGTACCAGAGTGAGGGTAGAAGTAGATGTGCCCATGCCAGTATGTTTAGAAAAAGGCATGAGAGTGCCACAGTGGACTGAGGGCAGTGGCAAGAGGCAGGACTGCCACAGGTAAACAGCTGGAGGTGAACCCGGTGCAGGGGGAGCACCAGAAACAGACAGCGGGGGGAACAGGACAACAGCCGCCCGGGGTGGGGACAGCAGCCAGGGACATGGCCAGTGCCACCTTCCAGATGGAGGCATAATGAGGGGTGTGAGAAGGCAGGCAGCAGGGAGGCGCGGCCTTGGAAGGGCCCATCGACGGTACACCCAGAACAGGCAGTACCGAGCCCGCACCAGCTTCAAACAGTACTCTGACACAGAGATTGTGGGCCGGTACTGCCTGAACTGGGCGATACTGAGGCAGCTCTGTGAGCTGTGCAGTGATGAGATGCAGGCACCCACACAACGGAGCCATGCTCTGTCAGTGGAGACAAAGGTGACAGCCGTCATGTGCCTGCTCGCCACGGGCACCTTCCAGAGACCAGCAGGGGACATGACAGGCATAACACAGTCGGCCACGTCACACCTACTCACACAGTTCCTAAGCACACTGCTGCCACATGCTGCAGAGTACATCCATTTCCCCAGCACACGGGCAGAGCGCACAACACACATACAGGAGTTCCACAGGGCAGCACGGTTGCCTGGCATGCTCAGGGCCATTGACTGCACTCATGTAGGCATCTGCATGCCACCTTGCCCGGAGGGTGCGGCATACATAAACCGCAAGGGATACCCGAGCATCAACTGCCAGGTGGTGTGCAATGCCAGGGGGCGCATAACTAATGTCTGTGCCACACACCCTGGGGGAGCACACGATGCCTTCATCTGGCACCAGTCTGCACTGTGTCACAGGTTTGAGAGTGGGGACATCCCCACTGGCCATCTAGTAGGTAAGTATGCATATCACGCAGGATGATGTGAGCAGACATGGGGGGGGTGCACAGTCAGAGGTGCCATGGGTACTGGCCATGTTGGCCCTTGGCATAGCGATGCAGACCACCATCCTAATGTGCCCCCTCTACACACAGGTGATAGTGGTTATCCCCTACGGCCCTGGCTGCTCACACCATACCGGCATCCCATGACCCCATCGCAGCTATGGTACAATGAGGCACATGCCACAGCATGGAATGTCATTGAGTGGGTGTTCGGGTTGCTGAAGGCATGGTTCCGGTGCCTGGACACATCAGGCGGTACTCTACAGTTCAGCCCCTCGAAGGCCTGCAGGCTATTCCTGGCCTGCTGTATCCTGCACAACATGGCCTCCGACTGTGGAATAGCCATAGAGATCAAAGAGGGGGACAGCGGTGGGGACGATGAAGATGCTGGTCCAGCTGGTGAAGGGCAGCCACCCCCTGGGCGATGAGACCCCCAGCTGATCTGGATGGCACAGCTGCACCAGGACACCATTACAGAGGAGCACTTCAGACAATGCAGGTAGGTCATGGGGCCATGCACAACCACCAAGGGCAAGGGCACAGTCCACAGACAGGCAGGGCAGGACACCAGGGGCGGACGGCAGTAAGGGAATGGGTCTGAGCGGGGCACCGCACACGGTGACAGGGATGGGCAGGGATGAACACGACACATGCACACACACGCACACACACCACAACACATGCACAAAGGGAAAACAGCACGCCCACCCCAACAGCCACTCCCACCCCCGCACAGGACCACACATGACCATGTCCAGTGGCCGTCACTGTGCATGCCTCAGATGCTGGGTACCACTGCACACTGGTGGACAGCGCAACGTAGGCATCATCATTAACACGCCACAGTGGCCAGCAGCCGGGAGGGTGTGCACAGGGACCATGTGTGTGCAGGGCCAAGTACTCCACCCATGCGTCGCACAATGCACACCACAGTGCACACAGGGCAGCGGCAGACAGTGGCCACGGTGGGAGACAGGTCAGTCACACAGCTCAGTACCACGGCCACCATGGATGCATGGGCAGCCCCGCTGAGACCTGCCAGCCATGCCAGGCTGACCAGTGTTCTCTTGGGGTGGCACCGATGGGCTCTCAAGGGTGATGCTGCATGAACGCGACCGTGTTCATGCAGGGGTCTGGACCCCACCGAACATGCCAGCGCCAGGCATGCTCGGTTTGCCCGTAGCCGAACCCGGTGTCAACATAGCACGTGTCGCACGGCGCCGGGAACGGGGGTGTGGACATGACATTGTGCAGTGTCTTCGGTGGTTGGGCACCGAACTGGGTGCCCAGTGTAGCCATGACAGTTGTCAATGCAGTGGTCTGCCTGTCAATGGCAGCGGTCACATCCGCCCGCTGCAGGGCCATCTCTGCCAGGAGTAATCCATGGTTCCTGCTGTGCCGCTCATCTGCCTGGTGCAGAACCACACTGAGTGCATCCACTGCCATCACGAGCCGCATCTGCTGATCTACTGATGCCTGGAGAAGACAGCTGTGTTCGTCCAAGAGGTCGTCCGCTGGTCCAGCATGCAGTCCCTCATGGTGTTCCTGGCCCTGCTGGCCAGCACCCCTTGATGTTGGGCACTGCACACCAGAGCCATGTCGGGGCATGTCCACATGCAGTGCACTGTCACCGTCCCCCAACACTGTCCCCCTGTTGCCATTGGCCGACTGCTGCGCTGCCCTCTGGCTGCTGATCACCAGGGCTTACCAGCGCTGCCGCAGCAGCTGCACCAGCCCCACTGCCCTGAATGCACACCAGTGCTGCCCCACTGGGGCATACAGGCACAGGCTGGGACTGGGTTGTTACGCAGGCAGCCATGGCAGCATCACCCACGGTAACACCCGTGTGGTTGCCTGCTGTGGGACCATCCTGTGTCCCACATGTATCACTGTCCGAGATGTGCGGTTAATCATCATTGGTGCTGGATCCCACCCCAATCTGTGTCCCAGCATGCTGGAGAATGGGGGTGATGTCACGCTGGGACACAGGCAGGGTCTTGTCTGCACCCGCACCACCCACATCAGTCAGGGCAGACGTGCAGGTATGCACTTGGCCAGTCCCTTGGACACCTGTGGAGGTGGATGGGCAATCCTCCATGTCCAGGGGCTCCCCCTCGGTGGATGCACCCACCACCACTGCCCCATGTAGATGCTCAGGAGCTGTAAGGGAACACATTAGCGTTAGTGGCTCTGTCTTGCCCTGTGGCATGCCCTCCACCACCCACACACTGACAGCACAGGACCTACCATGCAGTGATGGGCTGCCACCCATCTGGAAGCCACCGCCAGGAATGCCCTCGATGGCACTATGCTGCATGCTGCTGGCCACCCACTCCTTCTGTGGTGTCAGACAGGGTACATCTGGCTGGCCCCCACCGGTGGCAGCACATGCAGCCCTGATGGCAGCCACCTTGTCCTTGATCCGTCTCCTGTCCATGCCTACCTTCTTCTTGCACTCCTGCACGGACCACTGGTGGCTGCCATGCTGGTTCATGGCACGCACCACCTCACCCCACGCTGCAGCACTGGCCTGTGGCATTCCCCGCTGTCCACTAAGCAGCAGTTCCTTGTCCAGATATGCCTCAAACAGGGCATCTGATTCAGCCCTGGTGAAGTTGGGCCTCCTCCTTCTCCCCATTCCCTGTTCCTCCTCTTCCTCATGCTCAGTCATGCACGCACCTGTGGGAATGACAGGTGTTACCTTGGACTGTGCAGTCCCTTACAGCCCTCCCAAACCACAGTTCCCACATCCCAACAGCATGCAACCCACCACAATGGACTGCAATACCGAACCATGGCCTCTGCAACCCCAGATCGCATTTATATAGCGCAACGCATGCAAATGAGGGCAGGTGCAACTGTAAGTGGATGCTAATGCAGTGGATCTGCCATGAAATGGCTAATGAGCTGATTTGCATAACCTGCAGAATATTGCACTGTTTCACCTTGCACAATGTAGGTGAGCATGCTCAGGCTATGGCACAGCACTGTGATGTGCGCAATCGGTACCACATGGAGCATGCCCGGGGTGCTGACACACGACACGTGCTGTGCTGCTGACTTGCTGTGCATGGGAGGCAGTGCAGAGCATGTATACCACTGTGCCTGTGATGCTAGTGTGCTGTATGCCTGTGTGGTGCTCGTGCCATGGTGTGCCATGGGCGTCATGGTGCCACAGCACAGTAGGCCACTGCAGAGCATCACACTCAAGCACCCTACCGCGCTACATGCAGGGCATCCCAAGAGCACTGTGGCGCCCCGTATGCGGACAGACCCTTGACCCTGTGGTTGACCTTTGCCCCCTAGACACCATGCATCTGCATGGCTGCACCCCTATCGCGCAGTCCGATGACAGCGTGATAGGGATTGGCAGCACAGTACCGTGCTGCCTTTGCACGTGGGGCACATGCGCTACAGAGCGCCATTTTGTTGGCATTTGGGACAGCAACATGCCGAGAACAAGAGCGCAGGTTTGGAGTACCATTGAAATGGCAAACCTGGTGGCCCTGGTGGAGCCACATGCTGGTGCCCTCTTTGGGCAGAAACCCCTCCACAGGCCACGGACTGCTGTGTGGCAGGAGGACTCAGAGGGCCTGGAGGAGTCAACGGGGAGCAGCCAGTCAGCGGAGCAGTGTCGCCACCGCTATGGCGACCTCCAGCTGCAGGACCCTGACTGCCTGGGGTATCTGCAGTCACGCACATGGCGAGGTGCCATGCCACTGCCAGGTAGGTGCTCCATCCCATCACTGGTAGTGTCCATCTGTCCGGGTATCACGGTATGCATAAGGCCATACCACAGGGGGGTGGGGGCTGTCTAGTGGGGGTGGTGGTAGTGGGTGTGCATCATGGCTGAGCTGTGCTGGCACGCACACACCGGGGGGGGGCTATGTTACTGACCTGTACTGATGTTTCCCTCTCCATGTTTGCACCCTAGGTTCAGAGGAGCACCATAGGGCACGTTTGGCCCGGGAACAGGGAAAGCAGGCCGGAGTGGGTGCAGTGGACATGCAGCCGGGACACATTGGTGGGGCCATGGGCCAGCAGTGCCCTGCTGGCCAGGATGCAGGTGAGTGCCGTGTTTCCCCTTACATCTGTGCATGCTGGGTTGCAGGGGTGGTGGTGGGTCATGGCCACCCACACTTGGCCCCTCTGCCATGCATGCCACACGGTGCACTCAGCACTGTCCTGTGGCACTGCATGTGTGGGTGGGTGTTGCAGGTGGGCTGTGCATGCACTGGGTCCATGGCTGTGCCACTGCCTTCACACTACATAGCCATGTCACTGTACAGCCACATTGGTGCTGTGAAGAACATGGGCAGTGGGTGTGTGCAGCATTCCACATGGCTATGGGTGCCTGGGTAGGCAGGTCTTGTGGGCATGGACACTGTGGGTGGTCGCATGCCATCACAGAGGTGTGGCCCACGGCTGTCTGCCATGCACATTGGGTGGGCTGCAGGGGTCTGGCCAGTCATGCGTGCTGACTCTGCTCCCTTGTCCTAGGTGGACAAGGGTGGACTGCCCTTGAGTGAAACATTCAGGAGCTTCTGCAGCTGTCCCAGGCTACTCTGGAGCTGCTCCACAGAATAGATAGAGGCGACCGTAGGAGGCACAGGAGGCGCCACAGGGACCAGAGCGAGAAGAGGGGTTGCCATTAGGCCCTACAACATACGTGTTGTGCATTCCCCCCCCTGGACTTATTCATAGACCCCTTCATCCCACTCCCTGATGTACACCCTTGCCCCATGCCCACCCCCACCTGGTTTGTGACCCTCCTCCCACCTTTGTACATAGTTTTGATTTGTTGTGTTGTTTGTACAGTTCACCCCTTTAATACATACTTGTTTGTTATGACAACTGTGGTGGTCTCTGATTTGCAGTGGGCATATGGTGCTTGGCTGCAGTGCTGTGCACGGCATCAGGGTTGGTGCAGGCCTAGGCATGTGTGTGTGTCCGGCAGGGCCCCGCTTATGGTGTGGGTGGGGGACTCGGTCCCTATCTGTGGTATGTGTGTTGTTTCCTGTGCACTGGATGCCTGTGTGCAGTGGTCCCTGGTGCATGCGCTGTGTCCCTGGCGCCCCTGTCAGTATGTCCATGGCCCGTGCAGCTGGCCCCTTGCATGTCTGTGGTACGCATGGTCTGCTGGCATGTCATTGGTGGCTGTCCATGCCGGCCACCCTCTGAGCACAACGCAATGGCGGCTTGCCTCCTGTCACCGGTTTGTTGCACGTCTGCCTTGGGTGACACTGTAGGCTATGTTGTTGTTGTCCCCCCCCATGCTGTCATTGGTGTCTGTTGTGGTGACTGTGTTCTGATGTCTGTCACTTGTGCTCTGGCTGCATGCTGGCGGCAGATGGTTTCATGGTGCATGCGCAGGATGGCTGGTTCCCCTGTGCCATGGTGGGGTGAAGGCCGTGGGTACACAGCATCAGTGGACACACGCCAGCGGCATTTGTTGCCCCGCTATTGTGGCCCTGTGTTGGGGATGCCCTTATGTCAGGATGGGTGTTTGTCCATGCCCTGTGTCACATTCTGTGTGGCGCATGCATCCATGCACCTCAGTGGGCAGCTGTGCTGTCTGTTGGGGCCAGTGCTGGGACAGGGTGTGTGCATGGGTGGGTGTGCGGGGTGCTGTCCTGCTGGTGGTGGGGTCCAGGGCAGGCCTTGTCACATGCGGGGTCCCTTGGGTACTGACACAGGGTAGACCTCTCTGCTGTGCCACGAGGGAGCCATGCAGAGCGGCATTGTGTCTGCAGTTGTTGCATCAGTGGCTGGTGCCGCCCGCTGCATGGTGCTCACAGTGGGGCTGCCATGCATGGCTCCATGGTGCACAGAATTGCATAGTTTCGGTGGGGGCGGTGGCATGCATTCAGTGCCATGCACTGTTGGGCACTGCTCCTGGGCCAGGTGTCTGGGGATCGCTGTACAGGGTGTGCTCTGCATTGGTGGGATGGGGTGGCACTGGGTTGCCTGCCCTCCTTGTGTTGCAGTCACTGCTTGCCGGGGGGGTGCTGGGGCACCATGCCCCGGCTGTGGATTCGGTGCTGGTGTCCAAGGGCTGGTGGTCCATCCAGCTCACCACTGGTTGTGCAGTTCATGGGGTGCCGGGGTGGGCTGTCTGGCCTGCTGTGTGCTCCTCCGCCCATGGCTTCCATGGGTGGTGCACCCCTGCATCCTGTCCCTGTCCCTACACATCCCTGGTTGTGCTACTGCACATCTACCCTGCTCCACTGCGCATCACTGGTTGTGCTACTGCACATCTACCCTGCTCCACTGCGCATCCCTGGTTGTGCCATGGTGCAGTTGGCATGATATTCAGCTGTGTTGCGCAAGCACAACTTGGCCTGCGCTGTGTTTGAATATCGTGTGTGTTGTGCAGGGGCGCACTGCACTTGTACCTGCTCCTGCTATTGCGCTTCTTTGTGACGCAGTCTGAATATCTGGCCCTCTGTGTTAAGCACCATTTCAGCACTGTATCATGTAGTTTAAATCCCAACCAACGACAGAGTTCTATAGTAGAACATGGATTCATTGTACTAATAATGGAAAGTTGCACAAGGGAGAGAAATTACATCATACATCTCTAAAATGGTACTTACTACCTGTGTGTAAACCAGAAACACCTGCTAGGATAACTAAAAAGCCTGTAGAGATGGAACTGGAACAAACTTGGAACCAGCATTAAAAAAATCAACTTTTACAGGGGGAAAATTACTTACAGGTTCAGTGCAGTTCTCCTTTAAAGGATTCTGACTGAGGAGATCATTCTGTAAGCAGTAAGACACGACATGGTGCACATGGAACAGATTTTACTGCATGCCCAGGGGCATAGTGAGGCAGCTGCAGACCAAGTGCCTTCAGCACCTGGAAGCATGGTAAAATCTGTTCCATGCACACCCCAGAATGTCTTATTGTGCTTATAAAATGGGATACTTTTTTTGGTTAGGAAAAATAATTTTATGCATATAAAATAGTCCTTCCACCAGGCGTAATGACCTCATTTAATTGCTTGTTAGTATTCATTGCCTCATTTGCATATCTGGTCCAGTGATTTTAGGTGGCAGATTTTACTAGTAAAGTAATTTACAAAAAGTTGTGGTCAGGTTTATAAATAGAATTGCCCTCTGGTTTATAGTTTTATTTATTTATTTTAGGGAACCAGGACTTTTGTCAGCATGGCAGAGAATAGAACAGGTACACATACACTCCCCTCCCCCAAGAAGCCATACCTCAGATCCCATCTTTACTTCTCCCCCCTCACCACAACAGGTTATCATTAATGAGCAAGTTCATGACTGGGGAAACATATATACAAATATATATATATATATATATATATATAAATATATATATATATATGTGTATATATAAAACACTGTGTGTTATTAAAGTGCACATGTTCAAAACATATAATATAGGATATATACAACAGCATAGACAAAATATCTCCTAGACCATAATGTAAAGAAAAGTTGTGGAAGGGAAAGGAAGGGAATAAAAGAAGTAAGGAGGACAAAAAAGGCCAAAAGAAAAAAAATAAAAATGGAGAAAATAAAGGGGGAGGGGGGGGATTTAAGATTTTCACTGTCATAATCAAAAAGTAATGCAGCAGCAGCCAGCAACCCATCAATGTGTAACACTTCATTTCCGTTTTCTTTTTCTCAAATATGGTCCAAGATCAAGCCCATAATTTAAACCAGGGAACATATTATCTGCCAATGTTACAATCCAAAACGTTGCTTTATTCAGCAGCACTATATCATTACTGAATTAGTGAACCCCGCTTGTGGGATGAAACACCTTCTCGAGGGCCTGAAATTTGAAACAATGTTGTAAATCATCAGAGGACTGTACTGTGTGTCTGCGCTCAAGCTGCAGGCGCACTCCTGACTCGATTGTGTCTGTATTGTGCTGTCCACTCTGTCTGCCTCTTAGCGGTGGCACCATCAGATGTGACATGGAGGAGCTCCAGCCAAGCAAGAACACTTGAGTCATGCTAGTACGACACTGTCTTTCCCGCCACAGGGTAGACAGGCTACATACTACAGCTTGGAGAAGTCGGTGAGCACTGAACTCGTAATAGCAGTGTTGTGGGGGCATATTTGTGTTGGTCTTGTCTTTGTGAGTCTCCATCTCCCTTGGTGGCTGAAGGGGCAGAGGGTGAGCTAGATGCTAACTTGGGACTAGGCTACCTACTTACTCTACTAGGCTCACCTCACAAAAAAACAGCACAAACCCCCGCGGCAGCAGGCTAGGCCTAACAGCAGTGGTGACAGTGGTGTGGGGTGGCCTTCATAGGCCTTGATCAGTGCTTTGTGGAGGCAGCCTTGGCAACAGCCAAGCAAGAAGCAAGCAACACAGGTTGGGTGGGTTCGGTTGATGAGGTGACTTGGTCGTGGAACACATTGGGGACCTGAGATGATCAGTTCTAGCATCCAGCTTCTGGCAGAAGGATGGAGGAGGAGTGGACTGGAAACTGGGCTGGTGGCACACTGGACCAGGCAGCAGGTTCTGGCCAGATGGCCGGGTAAGTAAAAGTAACTAATTTTTTTACAGATGCCCCTCTTGATTAACCGTCAGCTTCAAATCTAGATATGAAGTAGATACTTTACTCGTATTGTAGGTAAATCTGAGATAGGGGATCTTATTGTGTAACCATTCAACAAATAATGAAAAATCTTCCACACCCCCTTTCCAAATTACTGACGTCATCGATAAAATGTTTCCATAAAACAATCTTACAAAATTAACTCAGTCCCTCAGACGTCCTTTTTTGTATATTTTATAGATGCTTATGTTAAAGACACTTTTGGCTTTTGGTACCAGTCTTTACTACTATTCTGCATAAACAAAATGTTAATCTCAAAAATAAAAATAGCAGAAGGATTCCCCCCCTCCTCTCTTTCCTTCCCCTTTTGATAAACACCCCTTATTTTCCCTTTCACCTTTAGGTGTTTTCTTTGTGGATTACCTTAACATGTAGGATGAAATTTGAATTAACTATTTATTTGTTTAGTATTGTAGACAATTTTCTATATTTCAATGGGTGATTATTTATATTCATTATATGAATTTTATGTGTGAATTGGTATACTAACATACTAGTCACCAGCAGATTAGGCCTTGCAGTCTATCGAGTCTGCTCGAGCATCAGACCCCAGGGTGGGTACCGAAGTCATCCCCCCTTGTTGTATCCCTATGCCTCCTGTCCTCTGTCTCGGCCCCCTGGGGCAAGCCAACCCCTGCTTCATCCTTTTCCTGTACCTGTCCCACCGGCTTTTGAACCCATCCACCGTAGAAGCCTGAACCAGCTCACCAGGCTGCGCATTCCATGGTTCCACCACTCTTTCGGTGAAATACCTCCTCCTTCTTTCCCCCCTAATCCTTCCCCCTCGAGCTTCCAACTATGTCCTCTGGTGATTCCCCCCTCCTTCAGCCTAGTGATCCCCTCACAATTTACCCTATTTATTCCCTTAAGGTACTTGAACACCTCAATCATAGCCCCCCATTCCCTCTTCTCCTCCAATGAGAACAGGCCTAGCTCCTCTAGTCTCTCATCATACGTCATCTCCCCTAGACCTCGGATCATTTTGGTTATTCTCCTCTGGACCCTTTCCAGGAGCTAGATGTCCTTCCTCAAGTGCGGCCTCCAGTACTGTACAAAGTACTCAAGGTGTGGTCTGACCAGGCCATTGTACAGCATCAGAATCATGTCCCTGCTCCTCAAGGTAATCCCCTGTGTGATGCAGCCCAACATCCTATTTGCCTTTACTGCTGCACCCCTGCACTGCTCAGAATTGTTCATCTTGGCATCCACCAGGACCCCCAGGTCTTTCTCTGCTGCTGTGGCCTTCAACTCATCCCCTCCCAGGGTGTACTCATATTTGGGGTTCCACCGCCCAAGGTGTAACACCTTGCACTTGGAGGAGTTAAATTTTAATTTCCAGGTGTGGGCCCACCTATCGAGATTCTCCAGGTCGGCAGGTCCAACCTCCCCATCTCCTCCTCCTCCTCCTCCTCCTCCACCACTGCTGCCAGCTTGGAGTCATCCGCAAAGAGACTCATTTCACACACGATACCCTCCATGAGATCAGAGATGTAGGCATTAAACAGGATCGGCCATAGGAAACGGCCTTTGTTGGGTTCATGAACACCATCCTACATGGGTTTAAGAAGAGTTTGATGACCGGGGCGGTGTTTGTGGACCTAACCAAGGCTTTTGGAAGATAGTTGAATTACTATAAAGGGCAGTACTCACCAGGGTGGTGGAGCAGTGGTGTGTTTGATTGTTTCTAATAGTCATCTGTAGTTGTGGACTACCCACCCCCCTTCCCCACACCTCACCCACCCCAGGCGTGGCATTTCCTTTATAGCCAAAGTTCTGACATCACTTCCTCAACAGGTCTTGGGGCAGAACTGTCATATTCTTAATAACCCATCACAGTACATAAAGGGTAAGTACACACCACCAAAAAAATTAAAAAAAAATTATACATATATTACATATTGTATATTATAAGGGAGAGGGACATGTGGGGAGTGGTGCAATGCACTGGCTGTGGGGCAGCAGTTTTCTGGGAGACATTCTGGAAACTGCGCTGCTGTCCTACTTGCAGGCAACTGTCAGCTCTGAGGGAGGAGATTGCCCACCTCCAGGCTAAACTGGCAAGGACTAAGGAGGCCTCCCCCACCCAAAGAGCACCACTGCCACAACCACTGCCTCAGAGGTTGCCAAGTATGAGGAGCGGTTGGGCCACAGTGGGTTCTGGGAGGGTGCGGGTGGTGGAACAGAGGCGAAGCCCCCTAGTTGTACCTCTACACAAATCATACGCCAGTCTGGCAGAGCAAGGTTCCTCTATGATGGCACCCTCAGTGGAGACCAAGAAGAATGCTGAGGACATCCACAAGGGAGACTCACAAAAGGGTGGCAAGGGACACCACAGGGGAAGGAAACAGCTTCTGATAGGGGACTTCATTGTTAGGGGGGTAGAACTGGGGAATGGAGAGGAGAGAGAAGTAAGGTGCCTGCCTGGTGCCATGGCTTGGAGGGACAAGAAGCGAATCCTCACAACTGCAGAAGCAGCATCACAGGAGTGGGAACTAGATATCATTGTCCACCTTGGGAAAAATGACCTAGCTATGCATGGAATCAGTGCAGTGCAGGATGAATTTGTGGAGTTGGGGAGGGGCCTCAGACAGGTAGCAAGCACAGTTACCTTCTCAGAGGTGCTGCCAGTCCATGGAACGGGTGAGGCTAGGGTACTGCACACCATGCAGTTTAATGAATGGTTGCAAAACTGGTGCAGAGCACAGGGCTTTGGCTTCATTGGGGACTGGGGGTACACCTGGAGAGATGAAGGTCTATACTGGCACGATGGTCTGCATCTGTCCACGAAGGGAACCAAGCTCCTAAGTGACAGGTTTAAATGCTTCCTTTGCAAGCTTTTAAACTAGCCAAGGGGGGAGGTGCTGATAAGAGGCAGGAAATTTCAAGCCTCCCCCCACAAAACATGGCAGGTAGTAGGGTAATCACTGAGGTACAGAGCTCAACAGAGGGCAGGACAGGGGTAAATGGAAAAATAGACAAGGGCATTAAGAGCAGGGATGGCGGAAAAAAGGATAAAGCCAACATTAAATGGAGGACAATGAGTACCAATGCCCGTAGTCTGGGAAACAAGCTTCCTGAGCTAGTAGCCCTGATGGAAGATGAAAAATTGGATATTGTGGCAGTCACAGAAACATGGTACACGGAGAACCATGACTGGGATGTCAACATACCGTGGTACACAGTCTACAGAAGGGACAGGGAGGGTTAAAGAGAAGGTGGAGTAGCTCTATACGTAAGGGAAGGGATCAAAGCTACAGAACTAAAAAGTAAAGGGGGAGGACAAGATGCACTCTGGGTCACCTTGGAGACAGGGAATGGCATCACAATCCGCACAGGGGTTGTATACCTCGTCTCAAGGGGAGGAAATGGACAAGAAAATGATGGAGGACATTCTCAAAATGGCTGAAAAGGGGGAGATACTGTTGATGGAGGACCTGAATATGCCAGATGTTAACTGGATGACATGTACGGCAGCCACATCCAAGAGCAGGGTCATTCTCAATGCCCTGCAGGGGGCAGGCCTTAGATAGCTAGTATTGGAACCCACTCGGGAGGGAGCAATACTAGACCTGGTACTCTCAAATGGAGAGATGATCACACATTTAGAAGTCAGTAGACATCTGGGAACAAGTGACCACTGCACGGTGTGTGCTTCACAATAAGCACTACCATGGAGACAAGCCATACAAAAACAAGGATACTGGACTTTAGAAGGGCCAACTTTGGCAAAATGGGTGAATACCTGAGGAATGCACTAGCAAATGGCCAAAAAGGAGGGGTGGAAGAACAATGGAGAAAAATCAAAACTGCTATCATAGAGGCAACGAGCCTTTGTGTAAAACAAATAAAGAAAACAAAGCGGAGTAAAAAACCACTATGGTTCTCAAAAGAGGTGGCAGGGAAGGTTAAGGAGAAAAAGGCTGCATTCAAAAGGTATAAGGAATCACAGAAGGAGCATGACAGGGAACTGTATCAATTAAAGCAGAAAGAAGTGGGGAAGGCAGTCAGAATAGCAAAGGCCCAAACCGAGGAAAAAATAGCCAACTCAGTTAAGAAGGGGGATAAAACCTTCTATAGGTACATTAGGGAGCATAGAAAGGTTAAGGGAGGAATAGTGAAGATTAATAAAGGAGAGGGAGGGCAGAGGGAGACAGTGAAAAGGCAGAGATACTGAATGAATACTTTTGCTCAGTATTCACAAAAGAAGATGAGGTGGAGTTACCTAAACCAGACAATAGAAGCACTCTGGGTAGGGGGTTGACACCAGTCCATTTACAGAAGAAAGAGTCCTGAAAGAACTCCTAAAACTCAAGGTGGACAAAGCAATGGGGCCTGACGGGATTCACCCCAGAATCCTAAAAGGACTAAGGGAGGACCTAGTGACACCACTGACCACACTTTTTAACAAATCATGGGAGGATGGGGTGGTACCTGAGGACTGGAGGAGGGCAGATGTGATTCCCCTTCACAAAAGTGGGAGCAAGGCAGAAGCAGGAAACTACAGACCTGTAAGTTTGACCTCAGTGGTAGGGAAAATGATGGAATCACTTCTGAAAGAAAGAATTGTTGGGTACCTAGAGGCCAGCGGGGCACAGGACCCAAAGCAGCATGGATTTACAGCAGGAAGGTCATGTCAGACAGAATCTAATTGATTTCTTCGACTGGGTGACCAAAGTAATAGACCAGGGAGGGGCTGTGGATATGGCCTACCTAGACATTAGCAAGGCATTTGACACAGTCCCACACAAAAGACTAATAATCAAGTTAGCTAGCCTGGGAGTGGGTTCCAGGGTGATAGTCTGGGTAGCAAACTGGCTGCACAACAGGACACAGAAGGTAATAGTGAATGGAACACATTCTGAAGAAAGGGGGGTTACTAGTGGAGTACCTCAGGACTCAGTACTCGGTCCAGTCCTCTTTAACATCTTTATAGGTGACATTGCAGAGGGTCTGGAGGGAAAGGTATGCCTCTTTGCGGATGACACAAAGATCTGTAACAGAGTTGATACACAAGGGGGGGTAGAAAGGATGAGAAGGGACTTGGCAAGGTTGGAGGAATGGTCAGACATATGGCAACTTAGATTCAATGCAAAGAAGTGCAAAGTAATGCACCTGGGAAACAAAATCCAGGAGAAGAGTACACAATAGCAGGGAGGTACAAAACAACAACAAAATGGAAGGGACTTGGGGGTAGTCATATCAGATGACCTAAAGGTGGGTAAGCAATGTGAGAAGTCAGTAAGGAGAACCAGGGGATACTGGGATGCATAGGACGGGCATCACAAGTAGAAAAGGGAAGTGGTTATCCCTCTGTACAGACAGTTGGTGAGACCCCATCTGGAATACTGTGTGCAGTTTTGGAGACCCCATCTATGCAAGGACATAGACAGGATGGAAGCAGTCCAGAGGAGGGCAACTAAAATGGTGCAGGGTCTGCATCAGAAACCATGTGAAGAGAGACTGAGAGAGCTTAATATGTATACCCTTGATGAAAGGAGGGACAGGGGGACATGATAGAAACTTTTAATTACCTCAAGGGAATCAACAAAGTCCAGGAGGGTAGCATCTTTCAGAAAAAGAGATGTGTAAGAACAAGGGGGCACAATTTAAAGATAGAGGGGGACGGCTCAGGGGTAATGTGAGGAAATTTTTTTCACGGAGAGAGTGGTGGATGCATGGAACCGCCTTCCTGGGGAGGTTGTTGGGTCTAAAACAGTGGGGGAATTCAAACATGCATGGGACAGACATAAGGAAATTGTAGTGGGGGGTTGCAGGAAGTAGGCTGTTGGTTAACTAGAATCTGCGGCTTATCAAATAGGAAGGGAAATGGGCAGACTGAGTGGGCCAAGTGGTCCTTATCTGCCGTCAAAGTCTATGTTTCTGTTTCTATGTTTTGATTTGATTGATCACGGTTTGGCCTGTACAAAATTGAAAGATCTGGAGTTTTCTGAGGTCGCTGTATCTTGGCTCTATGATTATCTGAGTAACAGGTGTCAATTTGTTCAAGTAGGTTCTGTGGTTTCTGATGTCTTGCCAGTTAGTTGTGATGTGCCTCAGGGGTCCATTTTGGGACCCATGTTATTTTCTCTTTTTATTAATCAGCTTCCTGGAGTTTGTAGGTTTAGTGAATCACTGCTTTATGCAGATGATCTTGTAATCTGTGCTCAGTCAAATGCTGTGTCTGAACTTTCTTGTTCCCTAGAAAAGGATTTTGGTGTCTTTTGTTCTTGGCTTACTTTAAATGTTATGGTTTTGAACTCAGCTAAAACAAAAGTTATGTTATTTGGCACACAATTTATGTTGGTGGACACCCCGGAACTGAGGATATCTGATTTTCGGGGTGGTCTGTTTGAACAAGTGTCTCAATTTAAGTATTTGGGCACACTATTGGATCCCAGTTTGACCTTTTCACCTCAGATTCAGTCAATGGTTAAGAAAGTAAATCAAAGAATAGGGGTGTTATACAAATTCAAGTCATTCTTCTCACAAGCAACTAGATTAGCAGTTGCTATTGGTTCTCTTCTTCCATATTTTGATTGCAGTTCTTGTTTATATTATAACATAGGTACAAAAGAAATGCAAGCACTAACTGTGGCCTATAATAATATTTGTAGATTTATTTTAGGAGCCCCCAATAAGACACATCGGTGTAATCTTTATTCTCGGTTGGGGTGGTTTTCCCCTAGTTGCAGAATAAAATATTTTGTTGGCTGTCTGATGTATAAATGTTTTTACTTTGTTTCCCTTTTTCTGATCTTGTTGTAATCAGAGAATTGCTTCCCAGCCTGAGTTCGGCTGACGGCCCCCTATATTTTGTCCCCAGGTCTCGGATTAGATTAAGCTCCAGAACTTTTTCAGTAGTAGCACCCTTGTATTGGAATTCACTCCCACTTGATGTTAGGATTGCTCCCTCTGTTTTAATTTTTAAACAAAGGTTAAAAAGTTATTTATTACATAAATCTGCTTGTAACTGTAATTTGTAATTTGTATTTTTATTTTTTATTGCTGTTGATTGTATTTGTGTATTTTTATATGTTTGTAACCCCTAGATGGCGCTATCCCAGGGGCTACTACCCCTGCCTGATTTGCCACTAACAGGTTGAGGGGCCTGGATCCAATGGCGGGTGCCTCACCCAGAGGTCAGGGTTTGCAATAGTTAAACTTACTTGGTCACAGCCCTCTGGGACACTGCAACCCCTTTCTTCCCACTAGTGGCCCACACAATATAGCAGAATTACCTTCACAGTATACACTTACCCCCAAGGCTGGTTCAGGCACCGACATCCTGTAAAATAAGATACAGTGCAACAATCACAGTACAGTACTTTAACATAGACAATACCTCCAGGCAGTATAACTTTGTTGAAACAAACAGCTCTGATTTATTTAGGGGATATAACAAGGACAGGGGAAATCAGGTTAATTAGCTTATCACTTTACTATCTACCTATGGCTCTGTGCACAGGCCTATCCCTACCAGTTACTGTCCCTGGGTACCCAGGCCCTAGTGGCTAGTCCAAACCGTGGCAGCTGGTAGGGGCCCTTTCACACAGAGAAAGGAAAATTAAACAGTCAGCAGTACAGTAATTCCATTTGGATTTAATGTGGCAATTCAACAGGAGCGACCTATTAGTACTCACGACTCCAAAGAAGATATGGTCCTTCAATGTCAGCAGGGCTACTTTTGATCTCCAAGAGACTCCTCACACATTTATATGGTAAAAAAAAAAAAGCACTATACCAGGCAGGCTGCATCTGTATCCCAATCGCACTACTGCACAATAACCAGGAGAACACACAGCAGATTCAGTTCCTGACAGACCGAGTGTAATTCAACAATTTCTTCAGTCTTCTACAGGGTGAGCCTGGTTTCTACTCTTCAGAGATCCTTTGATTCTTTTCACAGGACGGATTCAGTCCTAACAAGCAGTTACACAAGTTGTAGACCGGAACTCTGGGCCTTGCACACGTTTTTTGACTGAAACTGTGCACTGAAGGAGCACAGGGTTTCTTTCCCCTTCACTTTCAGATCTCAAACTGAAACTCCCAACAGACAAAAACCGGGCACTTCCTTTGAGTTCTCCCAGTTCTTGACTGGATTGGCTGTCACTCACAATAGACTGCTGCTGTTGGTCCAAAAAGGCACGAAGTCTAAACTACATCTCCCAGAGTCACTGCCCATACAATCCTCTTGTGGCTGGCTCAGATTATGAGTCCCAAGTTCTGATTCGTCCAAGGCATCATTTTAGAGCTAGTTTACCCCACACTGATTGGTCCAGTTCAGCAGTTCAAAACCAGAATGGGGAACTAGGCAGACAGTTCCTGACTGCAAAGCAGGTTAGACAAACTGTAATTTTATTATTACTGTAAATGATTTCTGGCAATCAGTTACATCTTTCAGACAGGTTCCCTTTGCACTCCTAGTGACTGCAAAAATGGGGTGAATTGCAGCAGCTTGAGTGGTACTCAATCAAAGAAACACACAGTCCCCCATACAAACTAATTATGTCTGCAAGCAGACAGCTCTTAAAGAGACAGTACCAGAGGTTCTAAAAACACTCACTGATAAATGGCTTAAACGCCAAACACCATTCAGGCTTGGAGCATTCAAGCAAGCTCCTGGAAGTCTTTTGGGAACCCCCATTTGCAGGGGGGTTACATGTTGTTTTGTCCAGGACAGGCCTGAAAAGGGACCTTTGGTCCACAGCCTTTACCCGGTTACCGAAGAATAAATGAAATGAAAATGAAAGAGCCTTGTGGTACCACACTAATGACCTCCCTAGGAGACGAGACCTCCCCTCCAACCACTACTCTCTAGGTGCACCCAGCCAGCCAGTTTCTGATCCATATGACCATCAATGGGCACCCCCCCATCCCCCTCATTTTCTCTAGTAGTCCAATGTGAGGGACCGAGTCAAACGCCTTGCTGAAGTCCAAGAACAGTACATCCACAGGTCTTCCCTTGTCTAGTTCCGATGTTACCCATTCATAGAACTTCACAAGATAAGTTTGACATGATCTACCAGGCACAAACCCATGTTGACGACTATCCAGAAGTCCCATACTCTCCAAGAACCCCCACAAGCATTCCTTAAGTATACTGTCCAGCATCTTACCCACCACCGACGTCAAAATGATGGGTCTTTAGTTACCCAGCACCTCCCTAGATCCCTCTTTATGGATTGGCACATGTGCCACCCTCCAATCCCTAGGTACCCACCCTGTCTCAAGTGACAAACTGAAGAGTTCCACCAGCGGTGCGGCCAGTACACCCGCCATCTCCCATAGCACTCTGGGATGTATGCCATCCGGGCCTGGAGATTTATCCTTTTTAAGAGCTTTAAGGGCCCTCCACATCCTTTCTATGGGTATAGCATCGTTGGTCCCTCCTCTGCTTTTAGTAGGTCCTTTCTGGTGTGATACCTCTGAGGTATCATTGGTCCCTTCCCCTCCCCCTTTAGTAGATCCATCCTGATAGAATACCTCTGAGGTAACCCTCCCACCCACCGTTACAATATCTGGTGCTCCAGCAATCTTACCCCCACCCCTTTCCAAAACCAACAGTTCCCATTTTGTAAGTTTCCCACCCCCCCAGTGAACATGAAGGCAAAATACTCATTTAATACCTCTGCCTGTTCCCTCATCTCCTCCACCCACCCCTCTTTTGTTCTCAGTCTGCCGATCTGTCCCTCAGTTTTTCTCCACTCCCCAGTATATCTAAAGAATCCCTTTTCCCTGCCCCATATTATCTATGCAAGCCATTGCTCTTTTCTGGACTTTGCCTCTCTCACCAACCGGGTGACGTGTCTGGATGCAAGATGGTACTTGTCCTTTTCCTTTTCCCTCCTCATCCTTTTGTATTCTCTGTAGGCAGCCCTCTTCTCCATAACAGCCTCCTGAACCTCCTTAGACCACCAGCATGGTTTACGTGACCTCGCCCCCTTGCGCTTCACTTTTGCACAGGTCATGATAGCCTCCAGAAGTCCCCTTTTAATGACCTCCCATCTCTCCTTCTATATCCATCCTTTGTGTAATCCCTTTCAAATGCTCCTTGAGTATCACCCCCATGCCCCTAAAGTCCATCCTCCTAAAGTCAACAGCCATTGTCCTGGACCTTCCCCTCCAAAAATTTAACTGAAACCAGACAGTATCATGATCGCTCCCTGCCAGGGGATCCTCCACTGCCAGATCCCCGTCCATAAGAACCATATCCAGGACATGCCCATCTCTTGTAGGCTCCATCACCTGCTGAGTGAGGAACATATCCTGGAAGCCATGCAGCAGCCTCTGCTCCCTGGCCACCATGGAAGCCATGGTTCCCCAGTCAGTAGCTGGCATATTTAGATCCCCCATCAACACAACTCCCTCCTCTGTTGGTCCACACTGACTCCTAATGTTATTCATCAGACACTCATCCAGAGTCTCCCCTATCCCTGGGGGCCTGTAAACCACTCCCATCTTGATCTTTCCACCTGCAGGGGTTCGCACAGCGACCCATAAGGTCTCCACATTTCTCCCTGCTTCTTCTATCCAACTAATCTCTATATTGTCTTTAATGAATATAGCCACTCTTCCCCCTCTACCCTCCTTTCTATATTTCCTGAGCACTGTGTATCCACTCACATGTAGGTCCCAACCATGGCTAGGGTTAGACAAAGTTTCTGTGACCACCCCAACATCTACCCCTCCATCAAATAGCATGATCTGGTACTCTGGCATCTTGTTACCCAGGCTCCTGGCATTTAGTAACACTACCCCCCAGCCCTTGTCCCTAGCCCCCTTTACCATACTCCCCCCTGGATCTCATATACATGTGCCTTCCTTTCTCACCTACGATACTCTCACCCCCTAGGCTTTCGCCCAACTCTATGGGCTGAAATCCAGGTCCCTCCTTGAGATGTAAAGTCATCCAGTCAGTCTCCCTGTTAACCTCCCCCCCTCACAAGTATAAACCCCAGCTAGCTTAAATATAGTCTGCCATCCCCTGTTTTAGGACTTCCTTCCCTATTGGATTTAGGTGAAGCCTGTCCCTGGCGTATAGTCCCTTATTGTCCCAAACTCCACACCAGTCCCCCAATCCCTTTTCTTCCCCCCACTTCCTGAGCCAGTCATTTACCTCTGTTATCTTCATTTGTTCTCCACAGAGGCCTTTGGTACTGGCAACATTTCCAAGAAGAAATATATATAGGCTTATGTACATATGTACATATGTACATGTCTTATCCTTAAAGTAGTCCCTAGGTACTGTGGTCCTCTAAGGGGTTAAAATTACTAAGGTTTGGTTTCCCCTATGTACATTAATTCTGACCAATGAGATGTGGTATCTAATCAAGGAACTATTGGACATGTGATTTTAAATCTCTGTATAAATAACACTGCTTGCACTTGTTATTCCAGCCTTTGAAAAAGGACTGTTTGGAGGTCCAAAACATGTCAGTCACGGTCCTGTCTATTTGTTGATTTTTTATATGACAGAATATATTTTACATGATTTATACTCCTTTTGCATACCTCTTATAGATTTTTGTGTGCTCAAAACTTTTTCATTGCTTTTACTTGGTGGGTTGTCTGTAGCAGCATGGCTGCACCTGCTACAGTGTGTACGCATAGTGGGGTGGGGACTCACCATGTGGGTGGGTGTTTGAGTTATTCCTATTTTTGTGTTTGCCCCTTAAAGTCTGTTTGCTTGGAAGCATTCAAAATGATGGGGAGAAAATAGGAGTACAGGCCAGACAGAAATAATTAAGCATTTTTGTGGTAAGTGTTTGTATTTAGGGTGGGTTAAAACCACATTTGTTTCCATTGTATGTGTGCTACAGTTCAGCTATGCAGCTAAGATGAAGCGGGACAAGAAAACCAAAAAGTATAACAGTTGCTGTAAGCATGCCTATCTGTGCAGATGTATTCAGATTTATATTGAAGTACAAGCGAGCCATATATGTGCAGACAGTATGGCTTAGTGGTTAAAGGCACTGAACTACAAACAAGGAGACCTGACGACATGGGCTTGAATCTCATCAACCCCCACTTATATATGGTGTGATCCTGAGCAAATCACTTAACTTTTATGTGTGCAGTTATCAGTGACCACTTGCTTTTTGCATGCATGCCACATGCATATAATCTGTTCCAATTTAACATAAAAAGCATGCTTTCCACATATGCTTGCTACACACATGCCACATGCATGCAATCAGTTCCAATTTAACATCTAAGTCATGCTTGTAGCACACATATCACATGGGTAGTTTTAGTTGCACAGCATGAAAACATGTCATATAATTATTTCTGTAAGGGAGCTGTTTGACTTTCTTGATTAGAACTTTCCCTGCCTTGTGTGAATGGAGCTGACACAACCCTGCTTTAGCTTAATATGGACTGCTTCATTTTTTTGACAGATGGAGGTTTAACGCCTTCCTTGCCTCGCTGACCATGCCTATGCACAGTACTCCTAGCACCTTTCCTCAATTTGTCTACAGACTCTGCAGCTCTTAGTTTTTTACTAGTCAGATATGAGGCATATTCTGACTCATCCCCAAAGTCCCTCATGTGGGTGTCTGTGTCATTGCCAGATGCTGATGATGATGGTAGCTCACTAGGGTCTGGAATATATTCAGAGCCAGAAGACTGGTCTGAAAACTCTGCATCCTCCTCATGTAATACATCATCAACCACCTGAGCAGCATGACTGCTGCATTTGGATTGCACCCTAGGGGTAGGGGTACTTGTTGTCACAGGCATTGTGGAAATATGTGGTTGTGCAGTATCCAGGGTCATGGCAGTAGACACAGTTATAGTGTCCATTTTATAATGAAACTATATAAAATGGGCAAAGAAATTAGGGCTGCGCAAACCTCTAAAAGTTCTACCTTGCAAACTTTCTGAGTAGAACCCAAAAAAGTTCTACCTGCTTCTATCTGGGTCTACCAGGTAGAACCCAGTAGAATTGGATTCTACCAGGGAGAACTGGGTTCTATCATTTATAGCCAAGTTCTACCAAGTAGAACCAGGTTCTACCAAATAAAACTAGGTTCTGCTAAGTAAAAACCATGTTTTATTAAGTAAAACCAGGTTCGACATTGTATAACAAGGTTCTATATTATCTAACACACACAAAAGAAAACATTTTACCTGGTTCTACTTAATTAATAAATCCACAGAAGTATTGTTTTTTTGTTTGGGAAAGTACATGTAGTACTAAGAATGGTATGTACAGTTAAGTATTACAAAGCTTTGGTGCAGAGGATTCTATCTCAGTGCTCGAAAGCTTTGCAAAACTTACCATTCCTAAAGTTAGAATCTTACTACTACATGTGTATTCCCAAACATGCAAAATAAAAGATGTGGATTTTGTTTACAGTTAAGTAGAACCAGGTAGAATGTGGTTATATATTGTAGAACCACCTGGTTGCTCAGTAGGTGCTGTAAAATAGTGTTGAAACAGATTTAGCAAGTGATAAAGGTCAGGGATGATATATGACTCATATATTATCCCTGACAACTTTAGCTTTCTAAATCTGGTTACAGGCACCCCAAAGGGTTAACCCCTGAGCTACACCCTGTTACAATAATTTTAAATCTTCCCCCACTGTTAGACCCAGGTACTAATAGAGCCCAGTTCAAAATGACTGGTGCTTCTAGTACCTATAGCTGCTATAGTATCAAATAAGTACATGGACAAAAGTTTACAGTAGAAAAATGAATTTAATCCACACAATGTGGTAAAGCAAAATGCCACCCTGACCCAGCACTTCTGCACCTTACCATTCTCAGTGCCCCCCCCCCGAGGAAGGCAAGGTACCGAAGCACTGGGGCAATGTGGTGTTTCACTTTATCACATTGTGTGGATTAAATTATTTTTCTACTTGAAACTTTTGTCCGTGTAGTTATTATTTAGTACTATAGCAGCTGAGCCTATAGATTCCAGGAGTGCCAGTCGTGTTGAGCTTTTCAGAATCCGAGGGTGGTCCCCTTTCTGACTGAGCGGCTCCTGCTTGAAGCTTGTCACAAGTAGTAACCCCCTCCTGAACTACTAATACAGCCCTATAGCTGTGACCATGGGCCATAAAGAAATGCAGGGGTGTTAGGCATCTAGTATCAGTTTGAGGTGTTCTGTTATTCTGAGTAACTGTCAATATTAGTAATATATTACCCACCCTCATTTTCTCCTTTTCCTCTAGTACACTCTCCTACCCTGATCCCTACACCTTCCATAGATAACTATGTCAATATCACTTTATTTGTCCCACCCTCCCAAACACCTGCCGCTTCCTCATCTTTACTCAGAATAAATGAAAACCCCATAATAGTATACCATCTGCAAATTGTCTTTATGATGCCAGGTGCGTGGTTTGGGGTCTAACAATGGAGAGTGAATTGTATCTGTAAGAGGGAGTGTCCCAGGAGGTTTGGACTTGGAGTTGTTGGGGGGGGGGGGCGAGTGTAAGATGCAGGATTTTTTTTTTATTCTCATGATGGTAAATTAATGCAGTATGTGGAAACAGCATTTTTTAAAATCTATTATTTTATTTTCATTTTACAGGTTAAACTTATGATGAAAACAGTTTCTATCTGGTGGATGGCTCCTTTAGATCAAAACATTGGATGTGTCATTCGGTGTAGCAATGAAATTGGGAATGTATGCAAAGCTGACATTTTACAGCAAAAAAAAAAAAAATTAAAATTAAATCCCCATCTGGAGTCAAACCAGAAGAACAGTTATTTATTATTTATTTATTGTATTAATGTTTTTGTTTGTTAACAGCCTAATAAGTATTTATTGAGTGTGTATTTTGTTATAAAAATCCAATAAAAACAAATGGATGAAGAGCTGTGTGACAATGTGTAGTAATTTCTGATTGTTTTAGCTGAACCGCAGTATGAAGTGGTCCTTCAGTTTCTAGTGCTAGCCAGATTGGGCCTCACTGGCACATGAGAACCAGCAGTGGATGTTTGTTTCTAAAATTAATGGAAGTCAATGAACAAAATGAGGACAAGACAGGAGGACCCACCAGTGGAGGACAGACAGGTGGAAAGGCTAGTGACTACTAGTGGCAACAGAATCCCTCACCATCATCATCATCATCAGCATGGCATGCCATCCGGGTGCTGTCAGCCGGTATGCCAACCGTAGGGCAACACCGCAACAGCGAAGACCAGCACAGTGACCGATTTTCTGCAGACACTGGTGGTGCATCTCCCAGTGTTGCACCCCCTCACGATACAACTCCAACTCTGAGTTGTTTTTTTTTAATTTTATTACAACTAGGATTACAAGTACCTTTGAGCCAGGCTCTTTTACAAAGGTTCCGTGTCAGAGAACAAATACAAGTTTCAGAAATAGGAACAAAACAATAAATAGGTCAGCATATTAGGTTAAAATGGTAGCTCAATACAATAGCTAGAATAAGTAGAATGTATACACGGGAACACAGAGTAACAGACAGATAAGTAGGAGGGAGGGTGGAAGATGAAGATAAACGTGAGGAGCGAAGTTGGAGAGGGCAGGAATTGCAGCCAAAGGGCATGGTCATCAACTGGGAGCAGGCTGAAACTAGTCAACAAAAAGGGGTCGATCACTGAGGGCTCAGAAGAGGCGGGGGTGAAGGGGAGAGTCAGGAGTGGTGAAAGTAAGAAGAAATAAAAAAGTAACATAGAGGAAAAGGAGGGGGTGGAGATAGGGTAGGTGATAGTTGAAGGGAACAAAAATGAGAGGGCTGAGGAGATTATAGGTAGCATTCACAGGAGCTAGAGTTAGTAATGTGGAGGTGGAGGTTATGTTTGAATGAGCCAAGGGTGGTAGTGGAGGAGATGTCAGGATTGAGTGCATTTAACCAGCTAGGCACTCTGAAGGCAAAGGATCTTTGGCCCTGAGAGGTGCGACGGTGGGGGAACCTGAAGGAGCTGGTATTCAGAGCCCCTGGTGTTACGTGGCTTTAGTCTAGAACTAAGCAGTGCTTGGACTCCCGGCGGAGCGAGGCCCATGGTTACTTTCTTTGCCATAATGCAGGTTTGGTATTTTATGCGATTTGAAAGTTGAAGCCAGCCAGATTGGGCATACAGGTCACATGTATGAATGAGATGATGAGTACCAGAGATAAGCCTGCAGGCCTTTTTAAGTGATGTTGAAATTCGTCTTAGGGCAGTGGCAGAGGCAGAGCCATAGATTTTAAGACCATAATCAGTGATGGAGACCACCAAGCTTTGGATGGCAATCTTCAGTGCTTCTGCAGTAAGGTGTTGTCTATGTCGGTAAAGTAGGCCTAGGTGCATATTTGCTGATTTTACAACATTGTCTATATGTGCCCCATAGGAGAGATTTGAGTCCAGGGATAACCCTAGGTATTTGAATGACTGCACTTGCTCAAGGGTGTTGCCATTGCTGATAGAGATAACTAGGGGGGTGAGATCTATGCCTGTTTTGAGAGCTGTTAAAGAGCATTACTTTGGTTTTTTTATGATTGAGGACAAGATTATGATGAATGAACCATGTTTTCCACTGTGGCAAAGCCTTGCTGAAGATTGGTCTGCAGGAGCACAGGGTCCTTGTGGGAGGAGAAGATAACAGCATCATTAGCATAGAGGATAATCTGTTCAGTGCAAGATTTCAGGAGCGTGTTTAGAAAAAGGCTGAAGAGTAACAGACCCAGGATAGATCCCTGAGGGACTCCAGATCAGACCGGTCTGAGGTCCAAGAGTGTCCCAGCAATTTGACTCATTGAAATCTGTTTTGCAGAAAGCTGTTGAACCATGAGACAGTGTCAGGAGAGAGTCCTAAATGCTGGAGTTGTTTGATCAGCAGACTTTGACGAAGGCCTTGGTCAGATCTACAAATGCTGCCCCAGTTAAGTGACCCATATCCAATGTGCCATGCAGTGCTCCAGTGAACTCCAGTAATGCAGAAGAGGTGCTATGACCTTTACTGAAGCCATGTTGTTCTGAGCATAAGAGATTGTGTTTGTCCAGGTATTCCATGAGTTGGTTGATACTATGTGTTCGAGTGCCTTGGAGAGAGGTGGTAGTATCGAAATCAGTCAAAGGTTCGCACGGCAGGTCTTATCCCCACTTTTGTGGACTGGAGTAACTGTAGCCGCCTTCCATTTGTCAGGGAACTGACCAGTGCTAAGGGAGAGATTGAGAATGTGTGTTAATGGGACTAGAACCTCATCCATAGTGAGGGTTAGGAGTTTTAAATCCAGCGAGTCTCCACTTGATCTTGACTTTGAAATTTCTTTGGTGATGTGTGTTCGGGCATCGTGCAGGTTAATTTCTTTGAAGTGGAAGGGTGGGAGAGTGGTAGGAGGATCATCGGGGATAGCGTGGGATAGTGTCAAGGAAAAAATCCAGGGGAAGGATGCTGCTGAGATCAGTAAATGCATCATTAAAGGTGATCGCAATGACCAGAGGATCCAGGGTGATGGCCTCATCAACCTCTAGCATTGTTGAGAAGGATTTAGTTTGCTTCCCTGTAACTTCTTTGATATTCTTCCAGAAATCTGACCCCTTTCCCCTGGAGTTTGAGAGAGTTTTTTCGTAGTAGGTATTTTTCAGTAGTCGTATGGATTTAGTGCAGTTATTGCAGACACATCTGTAGTTCTGTATGTCATGCTGGGAGCCAGAGTCTCTAGCCAGGGCCCAAAGGTGGTCCCGAGCCTTTAGCTGGGCAAGTAGCTCTCCAGTTAGCCACGGGTTGCAGAGTGCTCTGACTTTTCATTTTTTAAGCGGGGTGTAGGTGTCACAGGCCATGTTGAAGGAGGAGATAAAGAGGTCAAGATCTGTGTTAACATCTGTTGAGAGGAAAATGGAAGACCAATCAGACCGACTGAGGTAGGATTTAAGGTGTCTTAGTTGTCCACGTGGGCGCACTCTGCTAGTGATGACTTTGGGTGGGGGCTTATGGAATTTATTTGACCATTCACATATAATGGGTGAGTGGTCGCTTATTGAGTCAGGAAGGACAGAGGTGCTGGCGATATGAGAGGAATGACTGGTAAGGACCCAGTCCAGTAAGGTACTAGTGCCTGTTTTATAGTTCTTTCTAGTGGTGGAGAGAACCATTTGTGAGAGGTTTGCTGAGGATATGGCATCCTGAGATATAACAGCATCTGATGAGAGACAATATTGAAACCACCTAGTGTAATTGTCTCCGCATCTACTGGTTGGGATTTGATGAAGTCCAGAACAGTTGTGAGGCTCTTCCCTTGGTCTTTGGGAGGGATGTAGACTGTGATTACTGTGAGGGTTTTGTTGTGTGCTCCTAAAAGTAGCTTGATAGGTAAGATCTGAGCAGTGGAGTCATGGAGAGGAGTAGAGATGGGGCAACCTATGAGATAGTCTTTGGTGTAGATTGCACAACCTCCACCTCTTTTGGACATGTGGTCCAGTCTGTAGACGTTATATCCTGGCTATATATATATATATATATATATATATATATATATATATGTATACACTTTCTCAATTAACAGTTTGTGATAGTATTCCAGGTCTTTAAAGTCATGTGGTTTGAAAAATATTTAGAGATCGTGGTGTGTGGGGGCGGAGTCCCTCACATGGGGGGGGGTTCAGGGGAAACACTCGCACATCCCTGACAGTACAATGCTGACACTTAGCATTGTGTCTGTCACTGTCAGGGATGTCAATGTCGGGGATGTCACCCTGCTACAGTAAAACCCTGTCAGACTGCATACATTTTGGACAGTATACATTTTTGAACTGTGTCAGGTTGATTTTAAGAAAAGAGAGCCTTTCTACATTCTTTGTGAAAAGACATGTTCTTTTGTTATTCACTATTGCCCCAGCAGCACTGAAAATTCTCTCGGAATATGTGCTTGCAGGTGAGCAACTGAGGTATTCAACTGCGATCTCAGTTAAAGAAGGCCACATTGATTTTTTCTGTTGCCAACACAGCAATGGTTCATCCCCTGTGTTGAGATGTACAGTCTCCTTCATATAATCATTCGCCATTTTTGCAGCACAGACTTCTGATACCATAATAGCCAGCTGAGCCTTTCCAGCTGTCTTTATCAGACCAAAGTCTTACAGCATGTCCCACAGTGGTGTGTTCTCTTGTGGTGTAGCAGCAGTTCTGGTTGGTGTTTGATAACGAAAAACATCAGTAGTGGTGGTACCACCAGAAGCAGCAGCAGTAATGGCAGGTTGTGCTCCCTCCCTCTCCACCAGATCTTGCTCAGAATTTGAATGTTGCCACAAGGGCACTGAGGATGTACTACTTTTCTCAACTATACATGCTGACACTTTCTCAATTAACGGTTTGTGATAGTATTCCAGGTCTTTAAAGTCATGTGGTTTGAAGAATGTCTCAATTGTATCCTTAAACTGAGTAAGGCTTGAAATTCCCTATTATTTATTGTTCCGTGCACACCAAAAAACAAGCACGGAACACCAAATTTAGCCCTCTGGTAATTCGCGTTGTATACTGCTTTAAGGAAGCTGAGTTGAAGCAGCCATCATTTTGATTCCTCCCACTGTAATGTGCATGCCCATCATTGGAGAAAACAAGGAGTTGGTGAGCTGGATGGAAGGAAAAAGGGGAAATGAGTGGGAAAATCACTAGCGTCGAGATCGCATAAACTGCATCCGAGCCCAAGATGTAACGCCATGCACAGGGCAGTAAGACAAGAAGGGATGACTGTGTCAGTTTCTCAGAAGAACTTGGAGGTAGGGATAACCATGACAAACTTAAGAAATATATGTGGCAGTCTGGCGCCTTTGCTATTAGGGAAGGAAGTTGGTATCCACTTGCACTGCAAAAAGTGGAAGCAAGTACTTAAGTGGACAACAGAGGGTGGGCAGGCAGTTAGCAAAAGCCTCCCTTAAGCATTCAACTGCTTAATAAAAGTGTTACTTTGGCAGGGAAAAACATTTCTGAAAACATATAGTAGCTGCTTGTTCCACCAAGTCTGCCCATTTTTTCCCTACCTGATGTTGTGCAAAAACACTGCACCAGCCTGGGGCATTTAGCTTGGAAAGAATTATCTTTAAAAAAGCAAACTGATGGGTGTTTTTTTTGTGTGTGTGGATGGCGGGTAACCACTTTGTAATGTGCTGTACCCAATTTATATATATATATAAAATATATATATATATAATTATATATATATATAATTATAAAACAAAAGACCGGGACCATCTGATCCATGAGATTTTCTAAAGAAAAAAGGACTTGAGTTACATCTTTGCCAGGATGAGTGGAGGCCTACATTAGCCACTTTTGTCTTATTAGTAATATGAATGAAAATGTGTCTGGCAGTCACTGACAGTGCTTGCCTGAGTGTTGGTCTGTCTAGAGACCCCTTGTTCTTGCACACCTCTTTTTCTGAAAGATGCTACCCTCTTGGACTTTGCTGATTCCCTTGAGGTACTTAAAAGTTTCTATCATGTCCCCCCCTCTCCCTCCTTTCCTCAGAGTTATACATGTTAAGCTCCTAAAGTCTCTTTTCATATGTCTTCTGTGCAGACCCTGCACCATTTTAGTTGCCCTCCTCTAGACTGCCTCCATCCTGTTTATGTCTTTGTGGAGAATGGGTCTCCAGAACTGCACTCAGTACTCCAGATGGGGTCTCACCAGCTGTCTGTACAGAGGGATAACAACTTCTTGTTTTCTACTGGTGATGCCTCTCCCTGTGCATTCCAGTATCCCACCAGCCCTCCTTACTGCCCTCTCACATTGCTTTCCCACATTTAGGTCATCTGATATGATTACCCCCAGGTCCCTTTCCATTGTTGTTGTTCTTAGTATCTCATCCCCCCATTGTGTACTCTTCCCCTGGGTTTTTGTTTCCCAGGTGCATTACCTTGCACTTCTTAGCACTGAATCTACGCTGCCATACATTTGACCATTCCTCCAACCTTGCCAAGTCCCTTCTCATCCTTTCCACCCCACCTTGTGTATCAACTCTGTTGCAGATCTTTGTGTCGTCTGCAAAGAGACATACTTTTCCTTCCAGTCCCTCTGCAATGTCGCTTATAAAGACATTGAAGAGGACTGGTCCTACTACTGAATCCTGCGGTACCCGACTAGTAATCCCCATTTCTTCAGAGTGGACTCCATTTACTATTACCCCCTTTGTCCTGTACTCCAGCCAATTCTTTATCCAGGCTACCATCTTGGGACCCACTCCCAGGCTGGCTAACCAGTATATTAATCTTTTGTGTGGGACTGTGTCAAATGCCTTGCTAAAGTCTACGTAGGCCATGTCCACAGCCCCTCCCTGATCTACTACTTTGGTCACCCAGTCAAAGAAATCTATTAGATTCATCTGACATGACCTTCCTGCTGTGTATCTATGCTGCCTTGGGTCCTGTGCCCCTCTGGCCTCTAGGTACTCAGCAATTCTTTCCTTCAGAAGTGATTCCATCATTTTCACTATCACTGAGGTTAAATTAACAGGTCTGTAGTTTCCTGCTTCTGCCCTTTTCACGCTTTTGTGAAGTGGAATAACATCTACCCTCCTCCAGTCCTCAGGTACCACCTCAGGTACCGCATCAATGACATCATAACCGTGACCTTGGTAAACATCCATATCATCATCCTCCTCCTCAGCAGAGTGCAGCAGTGCAACAACTTGTGCATGCTCATTTTCTGCTTTTTGATACTGATAAATGTAAGACTTGTTCATAGGGTTGCCACCTTTGAATGAAGCAAAAACCGGATCCTATGCTCCGCCTCTAGACCCACCCCTTTTCATGACTCATCATGCATTTTTCCTCCTAAAAAGCCATTTGTCATATCAATAAAAGACAAGGCTTAAAGCAACAGTTCAACACAAATGTTAAGATACTGTACTGTACCTGTTAAAGTTACTTTACTAGATTCTTCCTAATTATTTACTTATGTATTTATTTATTGACATTGGTTTACCAGATAAACATACAGAGATAAAAGAAAACTCTTACAGATATGAAAATGTTTACCAGCAAATGAAAGTGGAAGACAACTGGCTCTGTTACTGTTACAAAAGGTGGGGGCAGCTTTGGTGCTATGCCACTTTAAGATGCAGTGGAAATGATTAGGTTAAATAAGTGCTAATGGTGTTAATGGCCATACTTTACACCTCCCAGTTTGACTGCTTTCACAAACAAAGGGCTATACTGACAACAGAACTTGTTTGTAACCTGGGCATGCAGCTGAAACAATGCATGATACAACAAAATCTGTTTCAAAGGTGTGTGAGCACTCAAAATGGCTGAAAAACATGACCAGCACAGAGCAAAACCGGATTACCTGATAGGGACCCTGAAAACCTGATCACCAGGTAAAAAACCTGACAGGTGGCAACCCTACTTGTTTATATGTCTTCTCGTTGTTGATGTTCCTATCCTGGTACCCTCTTTACCGTGACTTAATTTTGTTTTGCATAATTTTCAAACCACATGGCTGCAGGATGATTTATCTTGTGTAAAAAAAATCCCACACTACAGATTTCACAGATTTTGTTGCACTGCTGCTTATGGAGAGGATATGTTCGCCATTGCCCCTGCCTCCATCATCACAGCCACTACTGCTGCCAGTATGTCTTTGAGGTCTTTCAATCTCCATGCTAATCAATGAATGTTGATGCACAGCAACTCTTCCTGCCTCAACTCCTTCTGTTCTACTCTTCTAGAACCCTATCCATCTTCTATTCTCTGTTTCTCCACTGAAGGTATGGTTGTCTCATTATGCCCCTTTATTTTATTCGTAGCACCACCATCCTTCCTAGAACTCTTTTTTACTCTTTTTCTGGCCCTGTAGTTCTCCTCATCATCCCACTCCCCTGAACTGCTGCTACTTGACAGACTGACTGCTGCTTTATGTACTACAAACTCAGGATCTGTTTCACTCATTTCTCCTTCAGTTTCATCTGTCTTCTCCTCCTTATCATCATCCATCACTGTGCTTACTAAGACTGGCTGCCGCACTATGATGGCCCTTGTGCTCATCCTCTGAGTACCGTGATGGGTCACTCCTGCAATGTCCTGAATTTTCTGTACTGTTGTCACTGTTGCCTGGATTGCCTGAGAAGTGCTGCTGCCTTTTTTTTTTCACTCATGGCTGCATCGAGTCAAGTACTTTAAGCAAAAAAACACAGGTATATTTGTTCCCTAACAGGTAAATACAGCACTGCTGGCTACATCGAGTCAAGTACTTTAAGTAGTAAAACACAGGAATATTTGTTCCCTACCAGATAAATACAGCACTACTGGCTGTGTCGCGTCAAATACTTTAAGTAGTAAAACACAGGGATGTTTGTTCCCTAACAGGTCAGTACAGCACTGCTGGCTGTGTTGAGTCAAGTACTTTAAGTAGTAAAACAGAGGTATATTTTGTTCCCTAACAGGTCAGTACAGCACTGCTGGCTGAGCTCACCCATGAAGAGTAAGACAGGGAAATTAAATTATCCCAAACAGATCAGTAAAGCACTATTTGGTCTTGGTGCTACATGTACTTGGGAACACTGATTTTTTTTTTCCCTAACTGGGAGAATCTGAGATTTATTCTCTGTCAGGACTGGAGGACTCAGCACTGCTGCTTGTGTGGAGTGAGTGAGTCAGTCAGACAGAGAGCAGAGCACTCTTCTCATTTAGCAGTCCTGACTGCAGTAGTCTCTCTGTCTCTCCTTTCTTGTTTGCTGAGCCTGTACTTTCAAAAATCAAATGCAATCCCTCCAAATATTCTAATTTCTTATATAAAGGCCTTCCTCCTTTGTTTGAATCACTAAGAAAGAAAGTAAAATTGTTTCATAGGAATAGGATGAGGATATTGAAAATAAAAAACGTTTTTACCCTGACTTGTTTAAATAAAAAAAAAAGATCCAAACTACCTACTCTAACTCTACTAACTAAAGTTAGAAAAATCAGAAGTTAGAACAACGTTATTTAAGAACACAGTAGCATTCAGATTTCAGAACTGTAGGATGTGCTGCTCAAGGTTGAGGTATCGTCAACGTCCTCAGTCACTGACCATCAGTAAATTTAACTTACTGCCTCTCTCAAAAGTGTTTTTGTAGGCCAGCCTGGTGGCACTGAGGGTTGAGGCGCTGGACGCCACACCTCATGCCACACCGGCGACCTGCATTCAGGAACGAACGTGGGCCTCTGGGAGTCAGCAGGGAGTATAAGGAGTGAGTGTCCGGAGGACAGCTCTCCTTCTTTGGAGGGGGGGTGTTTCAGCAGTCGGTACTAGTCTGGCCCCTAGTGGCAGCTGGGGGCTGGCACACTGATGCTGCAAGATAAGGGGGTCAGGAGCAGTGCAGATGCTTGACAGCGGCACACACGGGAGCGTGCACAGTGCCATTGAAGGTGTCATTGCACATGCTGCCCTGGCAACAAGAAACACCAGGAAAATTGCCCACAGAAGATGAAGGGGGAGCTATCAGGCCTCACACCTGGCCAGCCACAGCACAGGAACACATGATTTAGTCTTGGAGGGGAGGGCCCCCTCCGACCCCACCAGGGGTGGTAAGCCCTGAGGCCACTACTGTGTTGGCTGGTGGATGCCGGGGTGATGAGGCTGGGGATCCCCCAGATTGTGAGGGCTGTGGGAGCAGGAGTATAAATAATCACTAAAAAAAAAAAAGTGTTTTTGTAAAGGAGAGAGAGACAGAGTAAGGACAAGGAGGGTATCAATTCAATCAAGAACAAGTTTGTTACATGGATTTCAGACTAGTGTGAGAATGAAGAAAAAAGACTGCACACTGCAGTAAGTGTCCTGCTCTCACCATTGCACTCAACACACTCTGACACAGGGAAAATGTGGAGCCAGTCTAAGGCATCCTTTAACCACGTGTTTTGTGACCTGCTCCACCAATAACTGCTCAACTTGCTTCCCTGTGTACAGAGTTGGCAACAGAGAAATCCTCCTTCCTCCAATCAAAGCATTCCTTACCGGAGGAAGGCTGGATGACAGACAGCCTGCAAGCTGGTCTCATGACTCTCCTCTGCTGTACCACGAGTCATGATGATGACCAGCTATGATGTGGGAGGAGCCGGGTCGTGCTGCTGTCAGCAAGGAGAAGGAGCTGGCTTTGAATGGGGCAAACCACAAATCTGCCAACAAGGAAGAGCTGCAAGGTAGGGAAAGTGGAAAAAATTGGGCTTTTTTGTAATTGGATGAACGCAAACCAAGGTTTGCATTTTAAAGAAAAAAGTTTGAGGCTCTTGGACAATTGCAAACTTGGGGAGTTCACCTGTTTCAAGGGGCATGACAAACCAAACTTGCAGCCCTAAAAGAAATCCCTGTTTCCTGATTGGCTGAAACTTGGGTCTAGCCATGGCAGTAAGAGAGCACTACCAATGGATAAAAACAAGTCCCTGCCAGCTGGGGCACATGCAGAATTCATAAGCCACTTACTTCCTAATTTCCATCACAAACATGGCTGCAACCTTTACTCATATATAAAAACCTTCAACTAGGCCCTATAGATAAAAGTTCAACAAATTAAAGTAAGAAAATAATGAGGTTTCCCATTAAAGGGGAGACCCAATTGTCCAGCTGACCAGCCCAAGAAAGGCTTTAACATGTCAAGACAAGTTAGGGTGGGGGGAAGCAGTGGATGGGGAGGGGCTATGGGGTGACTCACTTGAGGGGGAGGAGACAAGAGGCATTGAGGCATAGATGACCTCACAAAGAAGGAGGAGAAAAGAAAAAAGTGTGTAACCACGGGATTGGTGGAGAGCCAAGGAAGGGGTTTGGTAAAAGGGGTATGTAAGCAGCTGCAAGGAAGCAGTCTACCTCATTTCTTGCCACTCTTAGCTTCTGCTAGCTGGGAGCAGCACATCAGATTGGCTAACTTACTGAAGGTAGTTTAAAATAAAAAAACAAATTTTTAAGTAAGGTTACTTGACTTTAATTTGGAGTATTAGATTTGTTGGCAAAGCAGCCAGAACATATCTCAGGACTCTTCAAGCAAGAATCAGATATCCAGGTTTCTGTAACCCCATGTAGCAGGTAAGCCTGGGGTCTACAGGCGGGTTTGTGGTGATTGTATGAAAAGAGCAAGAACCATTTAGCGCATTGGCACAGTTCGTAAGGCCAAGTTTGCAGCTGGCGAGGTTTCTTCTGCTGTTTGTGGAGTTTATTGCAAGGCACTAGATGCAGGTACATAAGCATGTCCATTGTTGGCGTCTTCTCTGATTGTTGGCAATTCCGGGCATAGGTCCAAAAAACTGTGTGCTTGTTGGCATTTCTTTTCCAGTTGTTGTTAGCCCAGGCTTGGGCCCACAACCATGTTGTGGTCAGCGTTTGTTCTGATCATTTGTCAGGACCGCAGTGAGTCAGACCTACCTGGGGGGAAAACTGTGAGGTCAGGAGAGAGGCCCAAAATGCCATGTTGGGGAGCATGATTTATGCTAAGCCCTCTGTCTCGACTGCAACTAATCGCAGAATGGAGTAAAAGTAAAAGCAAAGTGCATGGCTCTGACAGAAAGAAGTGGCGAGAGAACGGGTTGCCATGGGAGGGCAGACACTTTGAGCACAGAAGGGACAGATGGGACTGGATATGGGAAGGGGAGTGAGCGAGAGAGGGCCCCTGAATGTTTTTGATTATGGCTCCCGAGGAAGAAGGACATCCAGGGAAGCAGGGCCTCGCACTAGGCCACAGGCTATGAGTTTTCCAGGTGGGGAGGGGATCTCTTGCACATTAGGGGGCAAGCAGGTTCCCACACAAGAGGCAATTTCTTACCGCGTGGTTCAGTTCGACTGGTAACGAGCGGTCACCCATCGGTATTCGGCATGGTATGACCCTGCATCAGCAGCACAGCACGAGTAAGATGGAGCTGCTCGGGTTTACACAAAGGAGCAGCATGGTTTGCTGAGGGGAGGACTCGCCAGAACACATCAGTGGGCAGGGATAGATTTAGTTAGATTACAGCGCTGATAAAGAATGCCGCAAGAGGGTTTTATTGCGAATTTCGCTCCAGTTTTTTTTGTGTTTTTATTCCTCTTTCCTGAGGTTGGAATCAGGATGCGGCCATCTGGGCCTGGGCACACAAACTAGCGGATGCCATGTGGCGGGTGGCGTAGTGAGCGGCCTGCATCAAAAGAACAGGTCTGACCAGATGGCCGTTTTCTGATGCGTCTATTAAGGATTATATTACCGTTTTGCATGTTTCAACGGTACATTGATGTGGCAATATCCAGAAGGATTGGTTCCCAGATTAGTAGGAGGCAGAAGGGATCTTGTTTTTGGGGAACAAAAAGTCACCGACTGGGCCTGTGCACGCCAAAATGGTGGACGCCATGAGGCGGGAGACTCAATGAGAGGATAGCGGCCCAGTTTTCTTCAAAGGAACAGGCTAGAACAGGTGGCCCACTGGATGGCTATGACAAGTAAAAAAAAAAAACACAACAACTTAAGGGATCAATAAATTGATAAACGGAAACCACTGAAGCTGCAACAGGATATTTTTTCAGGTTTTACAGCAGCCGCAGTTATCTCAAGGGGCACAAATTGGTGAGAAAATCATTGCATAGGGAATATTAAGCCAGAGAGGCAATGTTGGGAGGCTGGGAGAATGGGGGTTAGCGGGATAGATAAAGTAGTTTACTGAGACATGACATGGTGTATAGAAAGTGAAAGAAAGACAAGGGCACAATAATACAAAAAAAACCAAAAAACAGAAGAATGCAACCAAAGCAAAACAAAAAAAAAAAAGGAGGGAGGGAGGAGGATTTACAGATTCTACTCAGGAATCGGGACAGGCTGACTAACAATACCACTAGGGTACTGGATTAGGGGATAAGTGCAACCCCCCCCCCAAAAAAAAGAACAAAATATATATAAAACATAGATATAAGATAACATGGTCATCTAGAATGAGTCAGTATCACACGATGAGATGGAGAGAGGCAAGTGCAGAGTCAAAATGCAGAGCGGGAGTCACCACAGGATTATAAGTGCCAGGGGATGGCTATTAACCAGATTGCTTTCTTTTGCAGCATTTTTCTCCTATTCAGTAAAATGACATTCAGCATGGCACCAAGAAAGAGCGAGCCTTCAAGGGAGGATGCCTACAGCGCTATACTTGAGTTAGTGGAGAAGGCTAACAAGGCATGGGAGCTGGTGGAGGGCATGAAGCATATAGGGTGGGGAGACAAATGGAAGGCAGAGAAGGAAGGGGGGTGGTGGGGCAGGCGGCCATCAAAGGGACAGGGTGGGCCTGCCCGGTGGCGCTGAGGGTTGAGGTGCTGGACGTCACACCTCGCGCCACGCCGGCAACCCAGATTTGGGAGCAAGCCAGGGCCGTCGGGGTCGGCAGGGAAGGAGAAGATCGAGTGTCTGGAGGACTACTCTCTTCTCCTGGGGTGGGATCCAGGGTTTACCATGCTCCGCAGCGGCTCCTAGCAGAAGTTGGGAGCATTTCATCCAGTAGCACTGTTCGATAGGGGTTGAGCTTGGCAGGCATTTACGGGGACAGCCAGCATGCCAGCGCCATTGCACGTCACGCTCATGTGGAATAAAATACTAGGAAAAAGCCTCCTACACCATCGGTGAGATGATGGTGGCCCCAGGGGGGTTCATCCACATCCCAAATGCTGGCCTCATGCACCCAGGATCCTCCTCCACCTCCGACCCGATGACAACAGGTAGGCACTTCACACTTAAGAAGCCAACCACCAAGGGAGGGCGGAATCAGCCCCAGAGATGGTACCGGGGGTCAAGCCTGCCTGGGACTGTTCAGGGGAGGGGATCAGGGGAGAAGTGAGGGTTCAGGCTGGGAGTAGGGCGGACTCTGAGTGGGCACTCCTGAAGGAAGTCTGGGGGTGTAGGTGAAGAAACAAAGTTACAAAAAAAAGGGACAGGGTGGTCTTGGATCTCCAGCCCGGTCACCAAGCCCTAAGAGACCACCACTAAGGCCGGCCAGCCCTGAATGGCTAGAGCGAGCATCCCACTATCCTACCACCACCACCATAACCAAAGTCTCTTCTTCTGCCCATCCTGGTTCTTGTTCCTCCGCTGCCCCCTTCACAAAGTATGCCAGCCCTTCCTGGACCTGTACCAACACTGGTCCCAAACACCTCAGGAGAACAAGTACCTGGACCACTGGTGCCCGAACCAAGCCCCTCAACAGGTAATGGGGGAGGGTTAACATAGGCAGCAGTGTAAAAGAATATGTTGAACAGATGATCACAACCATGGAGGAAGATGGATGGGGGCAATTTGAGAAGGTGTTATCTGACATTAGGTAAGGGAAAGGATTAAAAGAGTGAGGTGCTATACCTATGACGAGCACAGGGCTGGGGGTAAGGACAGGGGATATAGGTGCTTCAGGAATGAGAATGGGAAAAACTTACCTATAGCCATGAAGGAGAAGATCTGGAAAGGGGAATGCGTGGATATATTTGCGCTTGTAAGCAGGAAAGCGGTAACAAAGTACAATGAAAAGGAGAGCATAGGTAAGAGTGAGATGGCGGCTGCAGTGGTACTGTTAGGAAAAAAGGAAGAGGATAAGTTCACCAAGGGCAAGACCTGGGATGCCTGGTTTGTAGGTTTTGCAACCTTTTCTGTGATTGTGTTGGAGAAGAAGCCAGAACTGGGGATTCCACTAATCATGTATTCATTGATAATATACAAGGCAAAAGCGAAGGGAGGTTTTGGCTGGTTATATTATGATGAATTCTTCAGGTAGAGAATGGCCACCTATGGGGATGCCCATTGGGATATGAAACCGTTAGATGTGTGGACTGACTACGTCACAGATCAGGCCACACCTGAATGGGATGGGTGCAAAAGCCACATTATTACAAAAGTGCTGCTGGGGATATAATAGGGCTTTTTGCTCCTGGCCACAATGTAGATTTCGCAATGCCTGTTCAAAATGTGGGGATAATCACCCAGCCTCAAGGTGCCGTACGAACTGGAACTCCAGGGACAATACAATGGGGCTCGAGGCAACCCCAGTCAACCCTTTTGAGGGGGGATAGGTGGGGTATAGTGGGCAACCATGGAACAGAGGCTACAGAGGGAAGGGAGGAAATGGGAGGGGCGGACAAAGCTTTTGACGAAAGGGAGGACAGTGGCACAGAAAAGGGGACCTGTAAACAAGCTTTCAGCTTAGTGTGTCTCTCCTGGTAAAACAAATAAATTAAATATTGCAAGGCAAAAACACCAATAAATGTGGGTAAATTAGAAGACTGGTTAAAAGGACACCCAGACAAGAGGGAAGCCTCTTGTTTAATAGAAGGATTTAAGCAGGATTTCAGCCTCCATTTTCAAGGGCCCAGGGTAGACAGGGAAGGCAAGAATTTAGGATCGGTACGGGGAAAAGAGGGGACTTTGAGACAAAAAATTCAGAAAGAAAAAACACAGGGCAGATTGAAGGCCCCTTTCTGAGTCTGCCCATAGACAGGCTGAGGGTATACCTTTTAGGTTTAGTACCCAAGAAGCAGCCGGGAGAGTACAGGGTCATCCACCGCCTGTCTTTCCCGACGGGAGATTCAGTAAATGATTTCATCGATGAGAGGGATTCCAGACTTACATACGCAATGCTGGAGGAAGCAATACGGATTATCAGGGTGACACCACAGGCATGGCTGGCAGAAACAGACACTGAGTCAGCGACAAGTGGGGTGGTGAGGCCACGTCACTGGGTCGACCTTGTCAAAGACACGAAGGAGGACTTGAAGACATGGGAGGAGTTTATTGATACTTTCAATGGGACATCCTTTTGGCAGGATGATTGGGTTTTAATACAGACCTAGAGTTATATACACAGATGCAGCTGGGGGTTAGGCATGGGGGGATATTTCAGGGGCGATGGTTTTTCAGAGGCCTGGCCCAAGGAATGGATACAAAGGGGACTCACTAGAGACATTACAATCCTGGAGATCGTCCCGATCTGGGTTAGCATGCTGGTGTGGGGGGAAGAGCTCTGGAACCAGAAGGTGACATTCTGGTGTGATAACAGGGCTGTGGTCGATGTATTCAACAACTGGGGGGCCACGCCAAACACAGTGCTGAGAGTATGACGACAGCTAGTTTTGCATGGGTTGAAGCTGAACATGTCCTTTAGAGCTAGACACATTGACAGGGTACAAGACACTGTGGCTGACAGCCTCTCCCATCTCTAGCTGGACAGGTTCCAGGCCATTGCACTGAAGGCAGAGGGACAAAAAACACCCATACCGGCAAGCATTTGGGAAGTTGGATGGAAGAAGCTAAGTTGCTGTTTCATAACTCCTGGTCACCTAGGCCCATCTGAGCCTATGAGGGGTCTTGGAAAACCTTCCAAGTGTTTAGAGAAGTACATCGCATGGAGGTAAGTGGGACAGTCACTGACGAGCAGCTAGGGAAGTATGTAGTTTATCAGTGGGAACACGTTTTCTGACATGCAGTGATGGGGGTACACCTGACAGCTATAAGTATAGTTTGCAACCTCAGGGAATGGTGGGATCCCAGGAAAATCATGTTAATAAGATGGATGGTACAAGGGTGGGGGCACCTTCGAACCAGTGGGAGGGATGACAGACGGATGGTGTCAGGAAAGCTGTTAGTTCAGCTTATAAATGCCATACCAGCAATTTGCAAGTCAGCAGTTGAGGCAGTATTATTTCAAGCCATTTATTTGGCCATGTACCATGGAGCCCTCAGGGTGAGTGAAGTGGCAGGCCATGGCAAGGAAGAGTTTGATCTGGAAAGACATAGATTGGCATCCTGAGGTAGTCACCCTCCAGATTAGGAGATCAAAAATGGACCAAGAAGGAAAGGGATGCTTGATTCATAGAAACATAGAAACGTAGAATTTGATGGCAGATAAGGACCGCTTGGCCAACCCAGTCTGCCCATTTCCCTACCTACTGGATAAGCTGCAGATCCTAGTTAACCAGCAGCCTACTTCTTCCTACCCCCAACCTCTAGAATGGCCTTATGACTGTCCCATGCATGCTTGAATTCCACCACTGTTTTTGACTCCACAACCTCCTCCGGAAGGCCGTACCATACATCCACAACCCTCTCTGAAAAAATACTTAAATTACCTCTGAGCCGCTTCTCTATCTTCAAATTGAGCCCTTGTTCTTGCTCACCTCTTTTTTTAAAGAAACTACCCTCCTGGACTTTGTTGATTCCCTTGAGGTACTTAAGCGTTTCTATCATGTCCCCCTCTCCCTCCTTTCCTCGAGGCTATACATATTAAGCTCCTTTAGTCTCTCTTCATATGTCTTTCAGTGCAGACCCTGCACCATTTAGTTGCCCTCCTCTGGACAGCTTCCATCCTGTCTATGTCTTTGTGAGATTGGGTCTCCAGAACTGCCAGTACTCCAGATGGGGTCTGACCAGCTGTCTGTACAGAGGATAATAACTTCCTGTTTTCTACTGGTGATGCTCTCCCATGCATCCCAGTCATCCCCCAGCCCTCCTTACTGCCCTCTCAGATTGCTTGCCCACCTTTAGGTCATCTGATATGACTACCCCAGGTCCCTTTCCATTTTGTTGTTGTTAATATCTCACCCCCATTGTGTACTCTTCCCTGGGTTTTGTTTCCCAGGTGCATTACCTTGCACTTCTTAGCATTGAATCTAAGCTGCCATACATTTGACCATTCCTCTAACCTTGCAAGTCCTTCTCATCCTTTCCACCCACCTTGTGCATCAACTCTGTTGCAGATCTTTGTGTCATCTGCAAAGAGACATACTTTTCCTTCCAGTCCCTCTGCAATGTTGCTTATAAAGACATTGAAGAGGACGGTCTAATACTGAACCTCTAGGGTACCCCACTAGTAACCCCCTTTCTTCTGAGTGGACTCCATTTACTATTACTCTCTGTGTCCTATTCTCCAGCCAATTCTTTACCCAGGCTGTCATCTTGGGACCCACTCCCAGGCTGGCTAACTTGTATATTAATCTTTTGTGTGGGACTGTGTCAAATGCCTTGCTAAAGTCTAGGTAGGCCATGTCCACAGCCCCTCCCTGATCTACTACTTTGGTCACCCAGTCAAAGAAATCTATCAGATTCGTCTGGCATGATCTTCCCGCTGTGAATCCATGCTGCCTAGGGTCCTGTGCCCCTCTGGCCTCTAGATACTCGACAATTCTTTCCTTCAGAAGTGATTCCATCATTTTCCCTATCACTGAGGTTAAACTAACAGGTCTGTAGTTTCTTGCTTCTGCCTTGCTCCCACTTTTGTGAAGGGGAATCACATCTGCCCTCCTCCAGTCCTCGGGTACCACCCCATCCTCCCATGATTTGTTAAAGAGGGTAGTCAGTGGTGTCACTAGTTCTACCCTTAGTTCTTTTAGAATTCTGGGATGAATCATCAGGCCCCACTGCTTTGTCTCACCTTCAATTTTAGAGGTCCTTTCATAACCTTTCTTCTGTAAATGGGCTGGTATCAACTTCTGTATCAGAGTGTTTCTACTGTTTGTTTTAGGTACCTCCCCTCTTCATTTGTAAATACTGAGCAAAAATATTTGTTTAGTATCTCTGCCTTTTCACAGTCTCCTCTGCCCACCCTCCCTCCCTTTATTAAGCCTCACTATCCTCCCTTGGTCTTCCTTCACTACCTGATGTACCTATAAAGGTGTTATCCCACTTCTTAACTGAGTTGGCTATCTTTTCCTCGGTTTGGGCCTTTGCTGTTCTGACTGCCTTCCCAGCTTCCTTTTGCTTTAACTGATACACTTCTCTGTCCTGCTCCTTTTGCGATTCCTTGTACTTCCTGAATGCTTTCTTTTTCTCTTGAACCTTCTCTACCACTTCCTTTGAGAACCATAGTGGTTTCTTACCTCGTTTTGTTTTGTTTATTTGCTTCACACAAAGGCTCGTTACCTCTGTGATGGCAGTTTTTATTATTCCCCATTGTTCTTCCACCCCTCCTTCCTGCCCATTTGCTAGTGCATTCCTTAGGCAGTCACCCATTTTGGCAAAGTCAGCCCTTCTAAAGTCCAATACTTTTGCCTTTGTATGGCTTGACTCTATTGCTGTGTTTATTGTGAACCATACTATTCGATGGTTGCTAGTTCCCAGATGGCTACCCACTTCTACATCTGTGATCCTCTCTCCATCTCCATTTGAGAGAACCAGGTCTAAGATTGCTCCCTCTCAAGTGGACTCCAATACTGGTTGTCTAAGGCATGCCCCCTGTAGGGCATCTATAATAACCCCACTCTTCGGAGTGGCTGCTGCAACTGCACTCCAGTTAACATCTGGCATATTCAGATCACCCATCAGCAATATCTCCCCTTTTTCTGCCATTCTAAGTATACTTTCTATCATTTCCTTGTCCATTTCCTCCCCCTGAGAAGGGGGTCTGTATACAACCCCTGTGTGGATTGTGGTGCCATTGCCTGTCTCCAAATTTACCCACAGTGCTTCTTCTCTTCCCTGTTTACCCTTTTGTTCTGTTGCTTTTATTCCTTCCCTTATGTAAAGAGCTACTCCTCCTCCTCCTCGTTTACCCTCCCTGTCCCTCCTGTAGATAGTGTATCCTGGTATGTTTACATCCCAGTCATGGTTTTAATGTGTACCATGTTTCTGTGACTGCCACGATATCCAGATGTTCCTCCTCCATCAAGGCCACTAATTCAGGAAGCTTGTTACCCAGACTATGGGCATTGGTACTCATTGATCTCCATTTTTGATGGCTTTACCTTCTGTTGCAGAATCCCCCACTGACCTTTCTACCTCGGTCTTTTTCTCATTTAGTACCCTGTCTTGTAGGGAGGCTGGGATTTTCCTGCTGCTTATCAGTGCCTCCCTTTTGACTAGTTTAAAAGCTTGCCAATGAAGCATTTAAACCGATTGTTCAAAGACTTGTTCCTTCCTGGACAGATGCAGACCATCCTGCCAGTATAGGCTGGTGTCCTCCAGGTGGAACCCAGTCCCAATGAAGCCAAACCCTGTGCTCCACACCATTTTTCAACCATTCATTAAACTGCATGGTGCAAAGTACCTCGCCTCCTCATGCCATTGACATGCAGCACCTCTGAGAAGAATACTGTGTGTGCTACTTGTCTTAGGCCCCTCCCCAATTCTACAAAGTCCTTCTGCACTGCTCTAATCTCATGATGAGCCAAGTCATTTGTCCTTAGGTGGACAATGATGTCCAGCTCAGACTCCCGTGCAGCTGTTCTCGTGATCCTGAGTACGCACTTCCTGTCCCTCCAAGCCATGGCACCAGGCAGGCACCTTACTTCAGTTTTCCCTGCTCCTCCCAGTTCTATCCCCCTAATAATGGAGTCCCCCACCAGGAGCTGCTTTCTTTCCCTGTGGTGTCCTCTGCCTCCTTCCTGTGGGCCTGCCTTGTGACAGTTGTCATCAGTCTCCTCTGTGGGTGCATCCATAGGGGAGCTATGCTCCCCCCAGAATGGTGTATGGATTGTGGAGTGGAACAACTGACTGGGTGTGCCTCTGTTCCACCATCCTCACTCTCCCTGAGCCCACTGTGGTCCAACTGCTGTGCTTTCTTCGCAACCTCTGAGGTAGTGGTGGTGGCTCTGGTGCTCCCTTGATGGAAGAGGTTCCCTTCCTACTGTCCAGTGTGACCTGGGGGAAGGTTCCCTTACTACTGTCCAGTGTGGCCTGAAGACGGGCAACTTCCTCCCTCAGGGCAGAGAGTTGTCTGCAAATAGGGCAGCATCTCAGCCTCCAGAAAGACTCCCAGAAGACTGCTGCCCCACAGCCATTACATTGCACTACTCCCCACATGTTTATCTACTTTTTTTTGTTTGTTTTTGTGTGTGTGTGGCGTGTGTGATTGGTTTGTTATATAGAAATACAGTATATATATTATACAATGTGTATGCTTATATTGTCAGTGCAGTGTGCTAGAGAGGATATGACAGTGATATGCACCTTGCACTCTTGAGGAAATGATGTCAGAACCCCAGGTATAAAGGAACTATTTCCAGGGGTGGGTGGGGTGAGGGGTGGGAAGGGGATGGGCCTAAACTGTGCCCTCACAAAACAATCCGCTAAAGGTTCTGACCCACCGCTGCAATGAGTGCCTTCCTGTCAGCAAGATGCCCTACACAACAATTTGACAGAGAAAATACCCTGCTAATCAAACAGAGAAAAATCCAGACATCCAAGTCAGACACAGGTAAACCTCCCCAGCCCCAAAACAGCCTGGTGGTTTGTTAGCCAGAAAGGAAAATCAAATATGCAGTTATTTCAACCCTTCTGAAGATGCTCACAAGATAAGCAGTTTTGAAAACCCCCTTCCTGAATTAAAAACTAAAATAACTAAACACAAAGCAATACCAATGTAAAAGTAAGGAAAACTTCCCTCAGATGTAAGCAAGCGAGAGATTTGTTGCAGATATCTAGTCCAATATAGTATATCCCATGCAGCTTCTCAGTTGTTTCAAAGCATACCCAGTTACACAACTTGGAAGAAGATGGACTTCACCTGGTAAGACAGGATGAGCTGAAAATTTGCCCAGTTAGGGCACTGTGAGCTTATGCCACAGTGTGACCTGACCGAAGAAGTCAGTTTTTTATCCATGGGGATGGAAAGGGGGTGACGAGCTTTCAGATAGTAGTGGTCCTCAAGAAAGACATGGCTTTCCTGGGAGAGGACCCAAAATGTTATTCATTCCATTCATTCAGAATCAGGGCAGCATCACAACTGGTGGCAACAGGGGGATCAAGCGAGCAAGTACAGGGGATTGGCCACTGGAAATCTGATTGTTACAAGTAGTATGTGTGACCTTTGAATGAATAACTAATAACCATCTCTTCGTGCATTACAGGTTAAGTAAAAAAGGAGCAGCGTGAAGGGACGGGAGGAGGAGGAGGAGGAGGAGAATGGAGAGGGCTGGATTGGGGGGGCCTGGACCAAGCACAGTGGCTTATATTTTATTATCTTACAAAAGGGCCTGGTTTAAGGTTGTAGATATGATTATGTGGGCACTCATATATTTATTGGGCAGAGAGGAGCGCTTCAAAGAAGGCAGGGGGCAAGCAGCTTTATCAAGACCCCAGGCTGTGCAGACTGACATGGCAAGGAATCAGGGGCATGAAATGGGCCCAATTATTGCTAACCCTGAGGGACATGAGGGAGAGACGACCGCCGCCAGACATGATCATCGTGCATCTGGGGGAATGACATCGGGTCCAGGCCTTGGTTGGATAGATATCTGCAAATAAAGCATGATGTAGAAACAATAAGACAATGGTGGCCTCACATGACCATTGTATGGTCAGATATGGTCCCCTGCCGAGTATGGAGACATGGACATAGTCACGTAGCCATTGATAGAGCAAGAAAAAAGATGAATAGGAGAGTAGGCATATTATTTATTGCAAACAGGGGCAGAATCATCAGGAGAGGAATAGAGGAGAGAGAAGATGAGTATTTTAGGCCGGATGGGGTTCATCTTTTGGACCTAGGGCTTGATATGTTCAACACAGAAATCATGGGAAGTACTGAAGAATAGAGGATACAGATAGGGCGATAGAGCACAGGGGGTATGCCTGTCATCCAATGCAGGCTGGAGACAGGCTGTGGGAAAAAGAAAACTTAATAAAGGGACAGGGGAGGGAGGGGAAGGGGGAGGGAGGGAAAAAGGAACCCAAAATAAGGAAGAACAGCAACAGCATTAAATGAAAAGCGGTAATGGGTATACACTGTTACCTCCAGAGAAAGAAGAAGAACTGCTCCCTGATCTACATCTGGGGGGGAGAAGAGTAAGATCAATAAAGAAGGCAAATTAATTGATATATCTGACTGCATATATATATATGATAATAAAGAAAAGGATGAGTGGGGTACAAGAATATGTATGGATTAACAAATATGTTTTGGATATAATGGAAATCATTAAGAATCTTTAAGAGGTTGGGGCAGATGAAGATTGTACTATTAATAAATAAATTGCCGATCTGAGCACCCGCGATATACTGACTCCATCTAATTCTTGGGGGAAATCTGGGAGAATGAAGTTTGCCATTAAAGGGCAGACTCAGTTGTCCAGGTGACCAGCCCAAGAAAGGCTTTAACATACTCAGACAAGTCAGGGGGGAGCAGGGGATAGGGGAGGGGCTATGGGGTGACTCACTTGAGGTGGAGGAGACAAGAGGCATTGAGGCATAGATGACCTCACAAAGAAGGAGGGGAAAAGAAAGAAGGGAGTAACCTCAGGATTGGCGGAGCGCCAAGGAAGGGGTTGCGTTAAGGGGGGGTATGGAACCAGCTGCAAGGACGCAGTCTGCCTCATTTCTTGCTACTTTCAGAGTTTGCCCACTCACCTGCCCAGCAACAAGGAAGGAGGTCGGGATATCAGTATGGGAACTGCCGAAGGTGGATGGCAGGTTAAGAATAAGAATAAAGTTATGGGTTACACAAGCCAGTTCCAGCACAGCCGAGGTGGATGGCTGAAGGAGGGGAGAAAAGAAAAGATAATAATGGGGCAGGGGATAGAGGGGGAGAGGGGGACGGAGGGGGAAAAAGGAACCCAAAATAAGGAAGAACAGCAACAGCATTGAAAGAAAAAAGGTAATGGGTATACATCATTACCTCCAGAGAAAGAAGAAGAACTGCCCCTCCCCCCGATCTACATCTGGGGGGAAAAGAGGAAGATCGAATAAAGGAGGCAAATTAATTGATATATCTGACTGTATATATGATAATAAAGAAAAGGATGAGTGGGGTACAAGAATATGTATGGATTAACAAATATGTTTTGGATATAATGGAAATCATTAAGAACCTTTAAGAGGATTGGACAGATGAAGATCGTACTATTAATAAATTAATTGCCGATCTGAGCACCCACCATATACTGACTCCATCTCACTCTTGGGGGAAATCCGGGACAATGTAATGTTACTTTCACTCAAGAGCCCTTCTTATACATATACACAAATTTAAAAAATCAAGCACAATTCAGAGTTCCATTGCTGGTGTTTCTTTGATGACCATGAAAACCCCACTTCTATCCCTACCAGTTTGCTAGAGAACTTCCAGCTCCTTACCTGACAACAAATACAATTGAGGTTCTGGCTCCACCTGAGGCCTGTGTATGTTTACCAGTGGAACTCTGAAGAACTTTGAATTCATGAATTCCATGTTACCATTCCATGTGTGTGAGTGTGTGTGTGTGTGTGTGTGTGTGTGTGTGTGTGTGTGTGTGGGGATGGTTGCATTCTACTACTGGAAGGTTCCACCATGCCGTGGCAGCACAGAATTTGGTGACCGTCAGCACAGCAATGGCACAACACCGCCAACTGGTGTTGTGCCGTTGCTGGGGGAACTGGTGTTTTCTGTGGGGGACTTGCTTTACCCCGAACTTTAAACAACCAACTCCGAGTTGGAGTTGGTTCGGGGACGTGAACACCCTGAGGCAACAGTGTGTCAGGAACTAGCGGACCATCATAACGAACTGCCAAAAATGTCATCGTGACGGTCTTCGCTGTATTCCCGTCGATGTTGCGACGTGATACCCTACTGGAATAATGCAGAGCTTTGAATTCTTCTATTCCATGGTAAACAATCACACAATGTATTGAATATGAAAAAGACAGATGACTGACAGGTGAAAAACATCAGTGGAGTGACTATTTTACATAATTTAGCAACATTTTATTACATTTCTTGTGGCTTTGAAAACTTTTAAGAGTGTTCGTTTTTTAAAAGTTGCCTATGGGCCAATTTTCTATAAGCAATAAGACACTCCTGGGATGTTGGTGGTACAGTGCTCCCCTGTTATAATGAATCTCGCTATAATGAACCCCGCTTGTAACGAACGTGGGTCATAGATCCCAACAAAAACAGTGTAAAGGGATCTGTTTGTGGCTTGCTATTCCACTGTTTCACTTTTTTTATTTGAGGTTAGTTGTTCTGTTTGAGATCCCTGTCCAAATTGGTAGCAATCAATTAACTACATTAACTACATTCTCCCTTACCCATAGTTCTTAGCAATGATCAATTAGCCTACATACGAACATACAAATAAGACAGCAGAAGAAGGCCATTTGGTCTATCAAGTCTGCTCGTATTGCAGGGTCCACTGCTTGAGCTAATGTCCCTGCCCTCCCTCCCCACTCCTCCCATCCTCCCTACCCATGATTCTTATCTTCCCCCATGCCTATCCCAGCCTCTCTTAAAACTGCTCACTGTCTTTAACGAGATGACCTCTTCCGGCAGCGCATTCCAAGGGTCCACCACCCTTTCTGTGAAGAAGTGCTTTCTGACATCCCTCCTAAACCTCCCACCCTCCAGCTTAAGACATACCACGTTGTTAATTTCCCTGTGGTATTCCCTTTATTCCTCTGTATAAAATACGGCTTGCTGTGCCTTTACTTTGCATTTACTGACCTCTGAAAAGCCGGTCCTCTGCTTGCGTTCTGGATCAATTCTGTTCTCTCCATTCTGTTTGCTCTGATGGCTGAGATGAAGAAATGAAAGGCACTGAGGGGGCAGAAGCAGCCCTTCACTATGTCCAGTCAGTGGAGGGAATAGCTGGACTTGAAACAGGGTTGCGCTACCTAAAGCAACAAGCTGCTACAGCTAAGGCAGCTCATTGTACACACAAAAAAAGAAGTGCTGTTAAATGAATTGGTCTAAACTATACTGGACACATTTTTTAATAAACAGTAGAACAAGGTTCTTTTAAAACTGTTTTAAAATACATAAATAAATACAGTATTTTTAAAATTGCTGAACAATAATAAATATTTGATACTTAGTTAAAACTTATTATTGAGTCTTATGTACTTAATTTAAAAACTAAACTGACTCGATTATTGCACTGAAATTGACTAGCTCCCGCTATAGTGAACCCTTGGTATAGCAAACTTCTTGAGTGGCTCCCAAGGGGTTCATTATAGCGAGGGACAACAGTACTAGGTTTCTCCCACAGTCAAGAGGCTGAAGGCACTTGACTTTACCTCATGCCTCACTATGCCCCTGGCCGTGGGAGAACCTAGCACCACCAATGCCTCATCGTGCCTTATTGCTTAAATAGTTGCTGTATAATTTTGTATTATTATTTTAATTGTACATTTTTTATGAATGACTTTATTTTATTATTTGTCTGACTGTGAGTCACCCAGAACCCCTGGGAATGAGCACCATATACGTAAAATTACTTCTTGCCTTGCCTGGATCTGTCTTTGGAATTAATTAAAACTATGACCAGGTTCCTTCGCTCCTCTTCTTTCCCTTTGTAGCGCAAACAATGGATTCAATACACAGAGTTAGTGGTCATATTTTGCATCTTCATTTCTATCTTTTTAATTCCACTTTTGCTGCCTCTCCCACCAACTGGGACTGCCTTCAGCCATACAACAGTGTCACTTCCTGTTCTCTCAAAGCCCTCCTAACTGGTTCTCTGGGGATCCTGTTCTACTTGCAGCTCACCACAGGGTTGTCTCCCCCCCAACCCCGGCTTGCCCTCCAGGGCAAGGTTACCTTCCACTTTCAGGGTGAAGATAAATAGCATAGAAACATACACAATGATGGCAGAAAAAGACCAGAGGTCCATCCAGTCTGCCCAAGTTCCCTATAATCCTATAAGAAGGAAACCACTTTGGTTCTCAAATACAGTAGCAGAAAAGGTCAGAGCCAAAAGGCTGGCCTTCAGGAAATATAAGGGAACACAGCGAGATGAAGATAGGGAGGCATACCAAACTGCCCTAAGGGAAGCAGGGAAGGCAGTAAGGCAGACAAAGTCCCAAACTGAGGAAACACTAGCACGAACAGTAAAAGAAGGTGACAAGACTTTGTATAGATACATTAGTGAAAGGAGAAAGTCCAGAGGGGGTATTGCTAAGCTTAATGAAGAAAAGGGAGCATGTGAGGAGGAGGACCATGTAAAAGCATCTATCCTAAATAGATACTTTTGCTCAGTATTTACTGAAGAGAAGGTACGGCAGGGCCCACAGCTCAGCACCATGGACACAGTGGGGAGGGAGGTGAGGACTACTCCCTTCACAAAAGAAAGGGTCCTACAAGAGCTTGCTAAGCTCAGGGTGGACAAGGCAATGGGACCTGATGGCATACATCCCAGGGTACTTAAGGAGCTAAAGGTGGAACTAGCAGAGCCATTAGCAGAACTGTTTAGTGAGTCTCTGAGCACAGGAGAGGTCCCAGAAGACTGGAGAAGGGCTCATGTGATCCTGCTCCACAAGAGTGGTAGCAGGGAGGAGGCAGGGAACTACAGACCAGTCAGTCTTACCTCAGTAGTGGGCAAGATTATGGAGGCACTTATGGAAAGGATAGTGCAACACCTGGAATCCATAGGGCACAGGATCCAAGACAGCATGGGTTTACAAAAGAAGGTCCTGTCAAACTAATCTCATAGATTTCTTTGACTGGGTAACCAGAGTGGTGGACCAAGGGGAGCAGTTGATGTCGCCTACCTTGACTTCAGCAAAGCTTTTGACACTGTTTCCATAGAAGATTGATAAATGTCAAGTTGGTCAACTGGGTGGCAAACTGGTTGATGGGCAGAAAACAGAGAGTGGGGTAAATGGTATACAGTCAGAAGAGATGCAAGTCACAAGATGGGTACCAGGGATCAGTCCTGGGGCCAGTCCTCTTCAACATCTTCATTAGCGACCTTGCAGATGGACTAGAGGGTAAGGTTGTCTGTTTGCAGATGACACCAAGATCTGCAACTGAGTAGATGATCCAGATGGGGGGCAGAATGAGAAGAGATCTGGATAAACTAGCAAAATGGTCAGAAGAGTGGCAACTGGGATTTAATGCAAATAAGTGCAAGATCATGCACATAGGGAAGAGAAACCTGAAGCCACCTATAGACTGGGAGGAGTTGCTAGCAGTCACAGAGGAAGAAAGAGCTTGGGCATCATCATCACTGATGACCTCAAATCATCAAGCAGACCTCTAAAGCAGTAGGTAAGGCTAGGGGGTGTTAGGGTGTATTAGCAGGGTATCACAAGTTGTAAGGGAGGTAATAATCCCTCTTTACAAGACACTGTTAGGCCCCATCTGGAGTACTCTGCAGCAGTATTGGAGGCCACACCTTCACAAGGACATTAACCAAATTGAGGCAGTCCAGAGAAGGGCAACCAAAATGGTGCAGGGACTGCATCAGAAGACATATGAGGACAGATTAACAGAGATCAATATGTATATCCTTGAGCAAAGGAGGGAGAGAGGTGATATGATAGAGGCATTCAAACACCTTAAGGGCATTAACAAGGTGAAAGAGTCTAACATGTTTAAATATAAGAAAAATAGCAGGACAAGAGGACACAGCATGAGATTAGAGGGGGGCCTATTAAGGGGGAATGTGAGGAAATTCTTTTTCACAGAAAGGGTGGTGGATGCACGGAATGACCTACCTCAAGAAGTGGTGGCTATGAATACGGTGCAGGGCTTCAAACAGGCATGGGATAGGCATAAGGGAGCAATACAAATGAGTATGAATAGATAGGCCACTGACAGAGCAAAGGCCGATGGCACATTTATAAGGTAGAAAAAGAAATGGGCAGACTGGATGGGCCTTGCGGTCCTTATCTGCCGTCAACTTCTATGTTTCTATGTTTCTAATCCCTGGAAGCTACTGGGTACTAACCCTCCCTGTCCTCTCTCTATTCTCCGTCTTGGTCCTGTCACCCCTGGTAACCACTGTTCCCTTCATTATATCCCAGCCCTGCTTGAATCCCCTGACTGTTTTTGCACACCCAGCACCTCAGCTGACAGACTGTTCCAAGTTCCACCACCCTTTCCATAAGTAGTACTTCCTCACATCTCTCCTGAAACTACCTCCTGTTAATTTCTATTCATGTCCATGTGACTGTGAATTGGTATTCAGGCTAAATAGTTCCCCACAGTTTACCTTGTTAATTCCTTTAAGGAACCTGAAGGTCTCTATCATATCTCCCCTCTCCCTTCTTGTCTCTGATGAGTACATATTTAGTGCCTTGAGGTGCCCCTCATAGGATCTGCCCTACTGCCCTGAATTATTTTTGTTACACTGCACTGCACTATAGTGTATGGTGGAATGTTGTTCTCGTTAAAAATTCCACCATACCGAAACACTGTTCATCCACAGAGTCAAAAGTGCATGGAACGCTGTACTGGCTGTACGTGCAGAACAGCATTCCGTTCATTTGGAATGAGACACTCGATCTTGAAATGTAAGCCGCACAGCACAAGGAACTGCCATGAATCATACATTGTTCTCATTAAAAATGCCACCATACACTATAAAAACGACTGGCTTCTCAATCTCGCTAAACCAGTGTGTTTTCTGCCACTTCAGGGTTTATGATTCCTTCGGACCTCTCGAGCTTTGCTCTTGAGGTCGCATGAAATCATAAACCCCTCTGTGGCTGAACACACTGGTTCAGCACGATTGCTCAGCCAGTATTCTCTATGTCTCCAGCCTATCCTTATCCTTTCTAAGGTGAGGACTCCAGGACTGGGTACAGTACTCTAGGTGAGGCTTCACCAGGGAACTGTAGAATAGCAAGATAAAACTGGTTTCTTGACCCAAGATAGCAAGATAATATTATCTTACAAAGTAGGGTATGTCACAATGTATACTGAACCAATCAGAGATCAGCTTTCACAATGCTGATGACATCACAGTAGCCATGTGCAGCACTAAAGGCAGCAGTTGAAATCAAATGGAAACAGTTACATTTTCATACGAACAGCAGATTTAAAAGGTATAACTAGTAAACTGATGTTGTATAAACTGAATATTCAATGGGCTGGCTCAAATATTGCAGTAATGCTCTGCCATTCATGAGTTATGGTCCTGCCCCCTCAAACATGAAGATGAATTGCATATTTTGAGTCATCCTTTTGTATATCCCTTATACTGTCTATACAGTATTACTTCAAATATATGTCTATCAATGCAGGGTTTTCTATGTAACGTACCTCTTATAACTTTGCTGATGTAATGCTCTCCTGAATCCCATGAAAAACTGGTGTTACAGGTAAATAAAGTTCTCCAGATTTGGGAGTCAGGTGGGAGAGGGATAGCAATTGCGGGATAGAGCACCCACCACTGGTGCTCTTGGAAGCCGAGTCAGGTCAGAGGGGAAAGGCTGATGACATTCATGAAAGGATGCAGCTGCACTGTGATAGGTGTGGCAGCATCCTTTAATATGTGAGATACTTCTGCCCATCAGCCAGCAAAACAGTGTCAGCATAAGTCTTGTCAGCACTGGATGTTCACTCACACACCTCCTGCAGAATCAGCTGCATTGTTTGCTACAGTACACACCTCTATCCTACCTGAATGGCCCTTACATGTTTGCTTTGTACATGTGTGCAAGCAAACATAAAAATGGCATCTTACAAGACTGGAGGAAAAGGGCAATCTAAATTAGAATGAAAAGGTATAAGTGAAGAATTATCACCATGACATACACTGCTGCTTTAAGAAACAGGTAAAAAAAGTAAGAAAAAAAATGTTATTGGACAAAGGCCTACCACAAGTACTTCTCCTCCCCTGCCTTGGCAGACAATCCCTGTGTTTGTTTACTTTAGCGGCTGTGTGGAGTAGGAGGCACAAAATTGGCTCACTGCACCATACAGGAAACACCTGCTCTCTGAGTGATGACCATGCTTTTCTGACCTTAGCTGCATCAGGTGACCTCCCTGTTTATATTAGTGGCCTGGTCATCACTGGCCAGCCCATCCACTCCTTCTTCCACCTCATCCATTGAGCTTTGGAGGAAGTCATTTCTTGGCTGTTCCCAAGCAAGTGAGTAGTGCTTGGCAGCAGCAGATAAAGGAAATTCATCAGCTGGAAGCGTCTCCTTTTGAGCTTGTGCCTTTCAAAACAGATCAGGTTCTTTAGCATAGGAAGGATATTTCTTTGAAATTCCTTGAGACTACAACTCTGGTAAAGACTGAGATGCCCCATAGATTATCAATAATAAGTTTATTATATCAATTTATGACTTCAGTTCTCTCTCTCTCTCTTTCAGTTGTGTCTTGAATGTTTGGTGTTGTGTTTCTTCTAGTTCTCAGTTGGTCAATAGGCACAGGTATTTAAGTACTTAAGTACAGAGGTAGTTAGGTGTTTAGGTACTTTGGTACATAGGTATATATGTACTGTATGTAGGTATTTACATAGTTAGGTATTTAGGTACATAGGTGCATAGGTATGTAGGTACTTGGATATGTAGGTACTTAGGTACATAGGTATTTAGGTACGTAGGTACTTACGTACATAAGTAGTTAGACACATAGGTATGTAGGTACATAAGTACATAGATAGGTAGGTATTTAGTTACATAGGCATGTAGGTACTTAGGTATATAGGTAGTTAGTTACTTAGGTACATAGGTATGTAGGTACTTAGGCACACAGGAAGCTAGGTAGTATATTTAGGTACATGGGTACTTAGGTATGCAGAAACTTAGGCATATAAGTAGGTATTTAGGTACATAGGTATGCAGGTAAAGGTACTTAGTTGTATAGGTAGTTAGGTATTTAGGTAAATAGGTATGTAGGTAGGTAGCTAGGTATTTAGATTTAGGTATTTAGGTACATGGGTATGTAGGTACTTAGGTATATTGTTAGCTAGCTATTTAGGTACATATGTATGTAGGTAGTTAGGTACATAGGTAATTAGATATTTAGGTACATAGATAGGTATTTAGGTACGTATGTATAGAGGTACTTAAGTACATAGGTAATTAGGTATTTAGATAACATAGAAACATAGAGGTTGACGGCAGATAAAGACCACAAGGCCCATCCAGTCTGCCCATTTCTTTTTCTACCTTATAAATGTGCCATCGGCCTTTGCTCTGTCAGTGGCCTATCTATTCATACTCATCTGTATTGCTCCCTTATGCCTATCCCATGCCTGTTTGAAGCCCTGCACTGTATTCATAGCCACCACTTCCTGAGGTAGGCCGTTCCATGCATCCACCACTCTTTCTGTGAAAAAGAATTTCCTCACATTCCCCTTAATTGGCTCCCTCTAATCTCATGCGTCCTCTTGTCCTGCTATTTTTCTTACATTTAAACATGTTAGACTCTTTCACCTTGTTAATGCCCTTAAGGTGTTTGAATGTTTTGATCATATCCCTCTCTCCCTCCTTTGCTCAAGGGTATACATATTGAGCTCCATTAATCTGTCCTCATATGTCTTCTGGATGCAGTCCCTACACCATTTTGGTTGCCCTTCTCTGGACTGCCTCAATTTGGTTTATGTCCTTGTGAAGGTGGGCCTCCAGTACTGCATGCAGTACTCCAGATGGGGACTAACCAGTGTCTTGTAAAGAGGGATTATTACCTCCCTCTTACGACTTGTGATACCCCTACTAATACACCCTAACATCCCCCTAGCCTTACCTACTGCTTTAGAGGTCTGCTTGGATGATTTCAGGTCATCAGTGATGATGATGATGCCCAAGTCTCTTTCTTTCTTTGTGGCTGCCAGCAACTCCCCTCCCAGCCTATAGGTAGCTTCAGGGTTTCTCTTCCCTATGTGCATGATCTTGCTCTTCTTTGCATTAAATCCCAGTCGCCACTCTTCTGACCATTTTGCCAGTTTATCCAGATCTCTTCTCATACTGTCCACCCCATCTGGATCATCTACTCTGTTGCAGATCTTGGTGTCATCTGCAAACAGACAAGCCTTACTCTCTAGTCCATCTGCAATGTCACTAATGAAGATATTGAAGAGGACTGGCGCCAGGACTGATCCCTGAGGTACCCCACTTGTGACTTGCATCTCTTCTGACTGTATACCATTTACCACCACTCTCTGTTTTCTGCCCGTCAACCAGTTTGCCTCCCAGTTGACCAACTTAAGTACATAGATATGTAGGTACTTAGGTACATAGGTATGTAGGTACTTAGGTACATACAGTAGGTATGTAGGTAAGTACATATGTACACAGGTATTTAAGTATGTACAGTAGGTACTTAAATACATAGGTAAGTAGGTACATTGGCAGTTAGGAATGTAGGTATTTAAAGAGAAACAGCCATCACTAAGACCCCCACACCCAAGCATGGGACTGGTCCCAATTTCCACTATGTGTGCCAAAACATTTTTTTAACTTACTGTTTACTGCAGTATAGTAGATTGCATCAGACTAATTTTGTTGACTTGCAAGTTGACATTTCCTGTAACTACAAATCCCATAATTCCCTGCAGCTGTCATCAGAAGGTGGCTGCAGCCATGGGAGATTTAATAGCTTGCAGTGCATATTAGAGCTTTTGTGTGCACTGATCAGATGTTTGCTGGTCCCACTTTTCTCCTAGGGCTAAGTACAGTCCTCTTTGACTGTCCTCTGTGACTGTACTTACTGTAGCCCAGGGAAGACAGTGGGACTAGCAAACAAAAGATTGGAACATGTAGAAGCTATAACATGCACTGCTAGTAAGTGACATTGTGGAAGAACTGAAAGGGAAGTTATGCCTTTTTACAGATGACACCAAAATCTAAGACATGGTGGAGACTCATGAGGGGGTGGAGAGAATGTTTAGGGACCTTAGAAGACCTGAGAAGTTGTCTAGGGCATGGCAGCTGAGGTTCGATGCTAAAAACTGCAAAAACATGCACCTAGGGCATAGGAGCCCAGGGACTGGGTATAGGATGGCGGGAGGTACCGACAATCACCAAGCAGTCATGGGACCTTAGGGTTATTATATTTGATGACCTCAAAGTGGCAGAGCAGTGTAACAAAGCAGTGGGTAGGGCCAGTGGAATGCTGGATCAGAAGGCTGTGGGTTCTATCCCCACACCAGGCACTTGGGTTAATATCCCAGTACTGACACTGCAGTGCAACATGAAGGGGGGTGCTGCACTCCTGAGGTGCCATCTTTCAGATGAGACGTTAAACCGAGGTCCCACCTGCCTGTTCTGGTGGTAGTTCAGGTGGATGTTAAAGATCCCATGGCACTTCTCGAAAAAGAGTAGGGGTGATTTTATTTTGATATAAACATAACATCATCCAAAAAAACATCAAGCATATTAACTTAAGATTACCGTTACAACAAAAAGGAAACACGTTCCAAATAAAAGAAAATGTTGTTGTGTTTAGATAAATGTAAGAAGCATGCATTAAAGGGTACCTAAACAAGCAGTTTTTTAAAACTGCAAACTCCAAAATCTAGCTTCATAGTGAGGTAAAGTGAAGGCTCAGTGTTTACGCACAGAGGTTCTTTGTCTTTTAAATGATTTTTTTTTATTTTAATGGGTTCACCACAATATATCCCAGGCACACTGCCTTAGGGGTAGCTGGTCCATTCCACTGGGGTGTCAAACAGACGAAGCATACTGATGAGTCCTGGTAGGACGAAACACGTGTCTATGTCTTCTGTTAGCACCCTTTGCAACTGTGTGAGAGGCCTTTCGCACCATGCAATTCTGCTTAAGTTGGACCAGCATAACATTCTGTGGTGATTTGTATATGCAGCCCATGATGCTTTGCATTGTGGGGGCATGTGTGATTTTGTATTTTCTTGAAACTTGGCTTCCCAGCCAAATGCCCTTTGGGTAACCCTTGCCTCAGTGTTTACGCACAGAGGTTCTTTGTCTTTTAAATGTTTTTTTATTTTAATGGGTTCACCACAATATATCCCAGGCACACTGCCTTAGGGGTAGCTGGTCCATTCCACCACGGTGTCAAACAGACGAGGCATACTGATGAGTCCTGGTAGGACGAAACACGTGTCTATGTCTTCTGTTAGCACCCTTTGCAAACTGTGTGAGAGGCCTTTCGGCACCATGCAATTCTGCTTAAAGTTGGACCAGCATAACATTCTGTGGTGATTTGCATATGCAGCCCATGATGCTTTGCATTGTGGGGGCATGTGTGATTTTGTATTTTCTTGAAACTTGGCTTCCCAGCCAAATGCCCTTTGGGGTAACCCTTGCCTCAGTGTTTACGCACAGAGGTTCTTTGTCTTTTTAAAGTGAAGGCTGCTGTTTACATGTATGCTAAAACTGCATCTGTGTAAATAACATATATGCAGTTTCATAGTTTTTGAAAAATGTAAACATCAGCCTTTCACTTTCCAAAAACAGCCTTGGTTTCTCCCTAAGATGTCTGCCAAGTGTGTTAAGTGATGAGTCATGATGACATCATCGGAGCCAGAGACAGAGATCCACATATATATCTATAGTGCTAACTAGTTCTTCTTTCCCTCTTTATTTTGAATTGTTGTACCAGAATGATCAACACCATGTATTACCTCATGGATTATTTCAATCAGTACACATGTTAGGCTATGATTTTGTTCATTTTGTCTACTTTAACTTGCAGAAAATGTTTTACAATCCAGCTGATTTTTTCTTTGGCAAACTGCATTACAGTACAACACTTCAAATACCTGATGATCTAGTGGTTATGTGATGCACTGAATTTTGTTTTTTGTTAACCAGGAGAGAGACACTAAGCTGAAAGCTTGTTTACAGGTGTGGCCTGGGAACACAAGGAAGTTTAGTGACTAGCTCAGGATCACACAGCCAAGTACCGGTATTGTTCAGTTCCAAAGCTCATGCTCTCTTAATCCACAAATAAGGCATTCTCTTTCCATGTGAACCCCCTGCACTTAGCCTGCCTTCTGTTGAACACCCTGCCATCCATACCCTGTCCTTAGTACTGCCTGGGGCTGCATATGAGCTTGCGGTCTCATGAAGAGAATTATCACACCTCAGATTGTAATCTTGTACCTCAGAGAGTTGTGCACACCTATACTGATATGCATCATCAGCTGGCACTGTTAAAAATGCCTCCCAAATCACTCTCCAGTCCACAGTCTCAATGTTTGACTTCTGCTGCCACAGTAAACATTGAGTGGATCACCACCCTTCTGCTCAGTGAAGGTAGTATGTACAGTTCCCTGTTGTGTTTTTTTTTCACCTCATTAACCAACAACTAGGTCTTCCTGGAGGGCCGAGCAATAAGCATCATGACCCACCAGAAAAACTGCTGTTCATGCCCTCATAAGGGCTGCACTTACAATTGATAACAATATTATTAGCAGGAGAGGCATACTAATACCTTAAGCAAATCCACCTGACTTCCAGTGTCAGTCTACTCCTTTACTTGTGATCTGCAGAACCCCACAGGACAGTTCCCAGCAATTCTTCTCCAGTACTTTTCTGTGCTCTACTCCACAATGCGAGTTGGCTGGCTACAACCCTTCCAAATTTTGAATGAGCTATACACAACTCCCTCAATACTGTCCTAACAAACATCAACACCGCCCCTCCCACCTGAGGGTAATCGCTCTACACTGAATTCAAGTAACAGTTTAGGTGCAGTCCTGCCACTCTGAGTATTTGTCATCGCTGGCTACTCTCATCCACAGTCAGGTAGTGATCACGATGCTGGCAACCCCACATTTCAGATCTCACAGTGATCTGCTCAGCATCCTCCTTCATGTCTTCAACTAACTTGAATATAGCTGCACCCTGCTGGAATGGCCTCTTCAGTCCCTCTCTGGCATTCATTCTTCTCACCTGCTCCCCACACCAACAACTGGTGAGTTTACTACCCTTCTGCATCATGAATGTGGTTAGTACAGGTTCTCATATTTACATATTAATAATAAACATGATCTTCTGGTAAGCCAGGCTGATAGCTGCATGGCACAAGTGGAAAAATAGGCTTTCCTACCCATATAAGATCTAAGCCACCTATGATTAGGCACTATTATATGACGTGCATAATGATGTGAACACCTGTCATTTAATAGCGCCTAATCAAAGGTAGCCTAGATCTTATAAGGATAGGAAAGCCTATCATTCCCCTTGTTCCCTGCTGCTATGAGCCTGACTTACTGGAAAGATACGTTTATATTTGATATGTCAAAATAAAACAGGAACTGTACTACTTGCATTCATGATGCAGAAGGGTGATGAGCTCACCAGTTTTCGGTGTGAGGAGGAATAGTGTAGAATGAATACAAGGGGGGACTGAGAAGGCCACTCTTGCAAGGTACTGCTGTATTCAGGGAAGGGGGAAGACAGGAGAGAAATATGAGCAGATTACTGTGAGAAATAAGATGTGGGGTTGCCAGCACCTTGATCACTACCTGACCCTGTTGTCCTGGACAACATTCCCCTTTCCATAAAACCAGTTCATGCAATTATCCAAGGCTGTGTGTGGATATTAGTGTATGAAATGGCTGCCACTACACATTCAGTCACTTCACTACCAGTCTAGTATTGCTTGTAAAGCACTTTGGGATGCAATGTGTATGAACATCACTATATAAATGCTGATTCTTATTATTATTATTATTTCTCATGGAAAAAGAAGACAAGACAAGCATATATTTGAGTTTCTAGAAAGTATGAACTCTAACATTGGACTGCACAAGAACTTTGCTACAAAAAAGTGGTGGCTGTAGGGGTTGGTGAAGGGTGTGGCTGCACCCCCCCCATAGTAATGTACTTGCTTGCTGCTGCTGCTGCAGTTCACTTTGTTGAAGAAGTCTGAGTTATTGATTGTACAAATGTTTACATTCAAACTATGGATTATATTTGTAGGTTCTGTCAAAAACATACTAGAAAAAAACAATAGCAGAAAATATAAAGGTTTAATAAAAATGTTAAAAAGTGTATATTAAGCATGCGAACCACCCCAGCACCCCCATTCTAGCATCCTGGATCTACCATAACCACTAGACCAGCATGTTATTCAAGATTTGTACTGCATTGTGGTTTGCCACAGTGAAAGTCGGTTGGATTAAAACACATTTTCAGCATATTAAAGTAAACAAAATGAACAGAGACCATAGCCTAACATGTGCATTATACAAAATAATGCACATAGTTTTTATGATGATTAAATAAAACAATTCTATACAAAGGGAAAAAAGAACTAGTTAGCACTACAGAGAGCCATATATCTCTCTGACTTTGGCTACAATGATGTCATCACATAACACATTTGGTGGCCATTTTAGGAAGTAGGTAAGACTTTTTTTTGAAATTGTAAGGCTGATTTTACAATTTTCAAATGCTATGGAACTAAATTTGGGTAACTTTTGTGAATGTAGTTTTAGCTAGTGGTGGGCCAAGTGGCCGAAATTCGCTCCGCGAAGTGATTCGAAGAGTAATGCAGAATCCGCAAAGTGTTCTGCAATGCGAAGCAGAGTACTTCGCGTTATTATGGGGAATGAGAAGTCCATAGAGAACAATGACTTTGCATTATGCCACCTTCCAAAACCACTTCTCCACCAATTTTAAGGCGGAGTACATTGAACTCAATGTACTTCGCCTCACTTCGCCTTGTTTTTGAGCTCCAAAGTCGAATTTTGCAGTGTTTCATGGAATTGCAGGTCACATGGGCTCTAGACTGTTCTGCACAGCCGCAGTTCTGTGTAGTGTGTGTAGTGGAAGATGGAGACAGTTTCCTCTCAGAGCGCTGCAATTCAAATCCTCTAAAAGCTGTTAAAAAAGCCTTTTTGAGCTATTTTTTTTTGCTCACAATTTAGTACATCAACTGTAGGAAACCCTCCTGTGCTCATATCATTGAATGTTTATTGTTTGTGTGTGGATTTTGAATGTTAATTTAGAACAGTCAGGCTGTGTACTGTGAAGTGTGCTTTGGGGGAGGGACGTATCTGTGGTGTAATAGATTAACAGGGAGAAAAATAAGGTCTTTCTGTTTTGGTTATATTTTTCTTGTATAACTGTTAATGTACACAAAGTAATATTTTTAGTCATTCTTGACATTTTTTTGCTGATTGTTGTGGTGCAGCAGTATATAATTTCAGTTTGTTTAAAACAGTTGGTTATATTACTAAAGGTTTTCAATTTGCTACGCATTACTTGTAGTGTGTGTGAGTATGTGTGGGATGCGTGCCATTAAATCAGATACCTTTTATTGTGCCATAGAGTAATTGCAGCAGTGTGAACCTGCTATCCACTGCACCTGCATGACTTTTTTATACTGCTTTGTGGTATCTTTACTGGTAGTGGACTGTTACTGCCATGCAGTCCCCCAACTGGCAACAGGTATTTTTTTCCAGATTTGGATTTGTGACTTGTGAGCACTGGTTAGCTGTTGTTGTGCCTTTCTGTCTCATCTCTTTAGTGTGCAGCACAATCTTAATCTGTCTATGTGTTTAATTGCAGTACAACGTTAATTCTGGGAGACTGCATTTCTTGTTACGCTCTCATTTCACTTCATCAGCTCTGGGGAATTTTCTGGACACAAGACAGTAGCATTTTAGGGATGCACATTAATTCTGGTGACTGTGTGTGACCACTCCATGCATGATGTCTGAGTGTGCCATTAATTCTGGGAGACCTGGCATTTCCTGTGCTCACATTTCACTTCATCACCATCAGCACTAGGGAGATTTCTGGACACAAGACATGAGCATTTTGGGGATGCACATTAATTCTGGTGACTGTGTGTGTGAAGGGCTGCCAATGTGTCACTTCACTTTACTTAGCGTCTAAGGCAGGAATGACAATGCAGCTAAAATCACAAGGAAGTCAGCACTTGCATTGGCCGGAGTGGCAAGGCGAGGTGCCCACTTCGTGTTCACTTCTCAGGTGAAATTTAAATTCGCTGTATCTCAAGTTTAAGCATTAATGAATACAGGAGCCTTTCCTTTAGTCACCTACGGAGTCAGATTTTTGAATAGTTTGTTGTCAAAATGTTGTTTAGGTATCCTTTAAACCCCCCAAAAAGAGAAAAGGAAAACGAAAAGAACAAGGTGAGAGCCATTCATTCTGACCCCCCCTTTAAAAATATAGTTCTCCTTTATTTTTCCACTTTAACCATAAACTCATTCTCCATCATATACTTAATTTGTCTAACAAGGAGATTTAATTATAAAATAGAATGCTGAAGTAATTTCCCCGAACAGTTCCAATAATCTTTAAGAGACTTTTCAGAGACTGTATTAGTTTCTCTTTGGTGAATCTCCTTTAAATTTATCAAACTATGATTTAAAACTTGTACAGTCGAGACCTCTTTCTGTTGAAGCACAAAAGTGCATTTAGATTGCCATAAATAAAATCTGCACAGGGAAAATATTAATCTCAAAGTACTTTCATGAAATTGTACAAACCTAGGAGGATATAAGCCTAACACAGTTACTTCATATGTAAGATGAGCATATTGTACCTGTCCCCAGACTTTTTTTTAAATTTTTTTTACACTATTTCTTCACTGCCTCTACGGGGAACTCTGTCGGGTATCCACCTTTTATCACCAACTCTACCTCCTAGCCTGAAACTCCCCCTGAGTCCCAGCACCAGCCCGGCTATTCCCTCGGCTCTGAAACCCCCGAGGAAGGGCCGCCCTATCCACCCAGGGTGCTCTATCTACAATTCGGGCCGGGCTGGGCTTGGCCCAGGACAGGAGGTAGTCCGGCCTGTGGAGTGTGGCTGATGGTAGGTGGTGCCATCGCCTATCCCTGAAGGCAGGGTATTTCCATTTTTCCTCTGGTTCCCCCCAATGCTCGGTCATGGCATCAATGGCAGTATTGCTGATGCCCGCTGCAGCACCGCCCCCTTGCAATGCATAGCAACGCAGACTCAGCATTCCCCTGGTCTCCACCAGAGGTCGCCCTTGTGTGATGCATCCCCAAAGCCCTCCCCAGGAGGAGAAAGCAGTCCTCCGGATGCCGATCTCCTCCCTCCCTACCCACGACCCCTGACAACCGAGCTCGTTCCGAACCCGAGTGCCGGCGTGGCGTGAGGTGTGGCATCCAGCGCCGCAACCCTCAGTGCCACTGGGCCGGCTACCTGTCCCCAGACTTGAGAAAACATTTTCCAAAACTGTACAGCAAAAGGATATGCGATAAAGAAGTGCTCCATTGTCTCTAGTGTGGCAATGCAAGAAAGTCATGACCACATTCTTTCCTGAACTGCCTTGTGTTTATGAGCGTTATGGACTCCCAGCCTAACATAACAAGAAAGCCACGTGATGTCCCAGAAGTTTAAAGGTAATCTCTTGTCTGTAAGTTGAGAACAAATCTGGGAAAGTTTAGAGTCATATTGGACCAGGGTAATTGGAGTCTCATAAAACTGAGTATTTATAATTTCTGAATACAAGCTTTTCTTGGATTTATTAAATAATAATTGGGGAGTCACTTGCCATAATTTTACTTTTAAACAAGCTTGGTAGAAGAAAGAAGGCAGCTTCAATTATTTCAGTTTTTTTTTTTGGAAGGGGAGAGGAACCCTTCCACCATGTATGCAGAAAAGGTTTTAGCCAACCTTCCATATGCCCAAACCAGAAGGAAAACTCGGGTTCTGGGGAGATAATGTTTTTTGAAAAAAAAAACAGATAATAAAATAAAACTATGGGGTGTATCATTCTTAAACCCCCAATACTAAAATCATGGTATGTATACATTCTCTTTACCGGGTTCAACCTGCTCCCCCAGAAACCTTGAAAACATTTTTTCATGATTTTAGTCTCTAATGTGCTGGGGGGGGGGGACATATGCTAGGTGTAGGAATATCGGAGTCATCAAGGTATACAGTAATGCTACTCTCTTTCTTTTAGAAGTAAATCTATTTTTTGCAAACCTGGAGTAGATTTTCAGCTTTTTTGGGATGCTTCTGACCAATTTAAGACAGCAACATCTGGACCCCCGCGAATTTTATTCCTAGAATTTTTATCATGTTAGAAGTAAGCTTAATATTTGCTATCACCTGACTTTCACTTATCCCTAAAGGTGTACAGGAGGGAGTAACCAGAACTGAGCTTTTCTCGTAATTGAGATGTGAGCCTGATGCCCTCTCAAATTCCTTTGCTTTATTAGTAAAAGCCAGAGGTTCTACTTCCATTGAGGTGCATACACACACATCATCTGCGTATGTGCATACTTTAGGGATCGGGGTATTGTCTGCCAGGCTAAGATATGGTATACCAGGGTGGTTTGCTATTTTTCTTAAAAAAGAGTCCATTTGGAATGCATGTGAGAGAGGACTCAGTGGACAGCCATGCCACACCCCTTTTCTGCCCTGAAACTCTCTTCCTGGGGTTCCATTTATATGAGGAAGTAAGCTAAAAGAAGAGTATAATAACCTTGTCCACTCTATTAATTTTTTCAGATTCTGATAAAATGACAATACACTGAATAAATATTTATGGTCTACACGGTAGAAAGCTTTCTCTTGATCTAATGAAACTATTACCCATTTAAGTTTATTATGTGTCATTCTAGTAGTTATATCCCTAAGTTATTAAATATGGATCTTTTGGGTATTGCACAAGATTGGGCTAGGATTATTACCCGTTCTGCTAAATTTGTTAATCTACCAAGCAGAACTAGGGCCAGTATTTTGCAGTCTATATTTAATAGAGATATAGATCTCCAATTTTTTAAATCTCTGAGATCTCCCTTTTTATATAAAAGTATCATTACAGCTTTGGACATGGAATTCAGAATTGTAAGTGTTGCCAAGCTAAGACTAAAAACATCTGCTAGAATTGGAGTCAGTATATCTTTAAATTCTAATAAGAATTCCATCGATAAGCCGTCTTCCCCTGGTGCAGTGTTTTTCTTTAATTTTTTCATTGCCAACAATATCTCTTCAGGGGTAATGTCTCCAAGGGATTTTTTATGGTTTCCTCTTTTATCCGTGGAATTTCTAACCCCTGGAAAAATTCTGGGCACCATTCCTCGGATGATGGGGTGCCGAATAAATTGAACAGGTATTGTTGAACTAAATTCATTATCTGTTTTTGTTCAGAGACCACAGTCTCTGTGCCTGGATCAAAGACCTAATCCAAGGTGGAATGTGATACCCTAGTTTGATAGCTTTTAAAAATATCAATAGAGGGTTTGGAGCCCTGTGTCCCAAATTGGGCTTTTAGCCTTAAAGATTCAGCCCTATTATATTGGAATGATACCATCTCGGACTTTAAGGCCTGAATTTCTGCATTTAGATTTACCCGTTTCATAGGACTGGGAGATAGTAGGAAACAGTTTCTCCCTAAGTTTCAAATAATTCATGTACCTTGAGGTGGCTTTTCTCTTGGCTGTGGACAAGAACATTCTTTTTATATCTTTGGAATCCACCCACCATTCTGCTATAGTATCATATGCCTCTAAGATTGAGTATCTTGCGGCCAACATATTTTGTGGCTGTGTTTTCACCCCTGGATTTTGTAATAGGGAATTATTTAACTTCCACCACTGAGGACCAAAAAAAACCGGAACTGGGTGGGGGAACTTGCATTTTACAGCCACTGCCACATGATCCGAGGTTTCAAATGGTATCATATGTGTACATTCAATCTGTAGGGTTTTTGATAAAAACAGAAAGGCAATTCGGGTTGCTAGAGTGTCCTTCGAAAAAGTTTTAGTCGCCACCTTATTTTTAACTACAAAGCCATCGATCAAGCCAGTGGTAGACACCATTGTTTTTAGGCAGTTAGAGTCTCCAAAAAGCTTTTTTGTCAGTCCACCTTTATCAGCTTGTGAGAGAGGGCAAGTAAAATCCCTGCCTAACACCACATATTTTTTTGTGTGTAAATACGGTTGTACAGTTTTAAACAGCTCTGTTCTGCCAGCTATAGTTTGGAGGGCTTAAATATTTATAATTCTAACAGAGACTGAATCAACCTGAATATCTATCATTAGGGCTCTTCCTGGGCATATGTCCAGAACTTTCATAATATAAAATTTAAACCCCTTAAATAAAATTCCAACCCTGTCACAAACTTCCGATCCTTGAGACCAATATGAGGGACCCACTGACCAGAGGTTATTTACTTGTGAGACTTCATGTGAGGTTTTAATTCTAGTGTCTTGCAGTAATACAATGTTATTAGGCAAGCCTTTTAAAATTTGGAGAGTAGTCAATCTTTTTTTATGTGCTTTTATGCTGCAAACATTCAAAGTTAAAGGGGACATGCAGCAAATCCTCTCCATGTTTTAAAAGAATAATCCAGTGTGTAAATCAAACAACTTTCCTCCAGACCCTATTTCTTCTCTTCTTCCCAGATTCCACCTGTACCTCTGGTGTAGAATCTTTGGAGGACACAGAGGAAGAATCAGATTCTTCCTCATCCTCCTCTTCGTCATTCCGTTGACGTCTTTTTTCCAAAGTCTGAAAACGGTTTCTTGTAACTATATGGTGCGTGGGTGCAGGAGAAATTTCTGCTTTTCTTTTCCCTTTTACTTCCTGAAAACTACCTTCCGAGGGCTCTGACATGGCTTGGGGGGAAGCATAGCTTCTATCACAGAGGTCTCTGTGGGAGTTACTAAAGAATTCTGGGAAGGCCCTGCCGGAGCCTTCTGGGACTGAAAAGTATCAGTGAAAGTCTGAAGGGGTTGGGAGGTCTGGGCCTGGGCTTGACAAGCTTGGGTTAGGATGACTGTATCTTGTACCACCTGATCTAATCTATTGTGCTCAGCCCAAGGACAAGACTTGTAGGAGTGTCTTTGCTCATCGCACAAGTTACATCTGAAAGGGTTGGGGCAACCCAAGCTAACGTGGCCATACTCCAGCCATAGGGTTACATCTTGGTTTATCACAAATGGAGCTAAGGTAAGTCCTTGCTCCACATTTGTGGCAAGTTTTGGGTTGTCCCATATAAAAACAAAGCCCTCTATCTCTCCCAATATAAAAAACTCCCTGGTAAATGAAGAATTCCAGTATCAGTTTGTTTTAGTTGCACTTTCACTCACCAATTCCCTGTCCACACCAGATCTTCATCTAATATTGGGGAGGGTTTATCTAAGATAGTGAATCTTTGTTGTAGCCAATATTGTACGTCGGAGAAATTTACCCCCTCCTTTCTAAACAAGAGTGTTACCATTTTAACTGTGGGCTTCGTGAGTGGGATGGGGAAAAACTGTTTCAATAAACTGGTATGCTGAACCCTAGGGTATTTCTCCCAGAATTTCTCCAAGGTTTAGCAGTTTTCAAAGCTAATATCATATGTTACCTCCCCCTTCACATGAATACAAGCAAACAATTTGTAAGGAAAAATTCCCATAGTGTCTTTAAGCATATTATGAAGCAGTGTCTTACAGTCTGGTGCCTCTGCAGGAGTCCCATTGAATTTTAATCTTACCGCGTTCCTGCATTGTGCAGGTTCACCAACTTTTCTAAATAAGTCTGCCATGTAGAACCTCCTAGGTTCACTAGGTTCAGAGGCAGGTTGCTCCAAATTAATATTTTCCTCTGAGTCCGAGGAAGAGTCTAATTGTTCTTGTGTCATTGCTTGCTCTTGTGGTACTACATTTTCAGTAGTGTTGGCCAGCTTTGTTGCACATTTCTGTTTTGATGTTTCCTCATTTTGTTTAGGTCCTGCGTTCGCTGCTTTATGTCCACTGCATGATTTCTGAGGCAGGGACCGGGCCAGGTGAAGTCCAAGAGCCTGTTTCTGTGCTCTTTTTCCATCCGGCCGCTAGTAAGGCAGAATCCGGCATCCAAGCTGCATTCTGGCCTGCCTCAGTTGTAACTATGAACTCCTGATGCGCTGATGTACTAACATACTAAAATGCCAGCAGAATAGGCCTAATGGTCTTTCGAGTCTGCTCGATTGGTCAGCCCCCAACCTGGGTGCTGACCTTGCTGACCCCCTTGCCTTCTCTGGCTTCTCCCTTCCCAGTTCTGGATATTCTTGCTGCATTGGATTTTGCTTCCAGAACCCTTCCCCTGTACCTGTCCCAGCCCCTCTTGAACCCCTCCACCATCTCTGCCTCCACCAGCCCCCTAGGCAATGCATTCCATGGCTCCACCACCCTTTCAGTGAAGTAGCACCCCTCCTTTCTCCCCTGAATCTTCCCCCCTCCAGCTTCCACCCATGCCCTCTAGTGGCCCCCTCCTCCTTCCTTCGAAGCACCCTGACTGTTCCTCCCTTATTTACCCTCTTCATGTACTTGAAGACCTCTATCATGTCCCCCCGGTCCCTTCTCTCTTCCAATGTGTACATATTTAGCTCTTCGAGTCTCTCCTCATAGGTCCTGTCCCCCAAGCCCCAAATCATTTTGGTTGCCCTCCTCTGGACCCTCTCCAGGAGTTTAATGTCCCTGGACAGCACAGCTGTTAATTTTAACAGATCCCGCAGAAGCTGGTAAAGCGGTAGTCATTGAAGGTTTGGAAGAGATATTTACTGGCGCATTGTTTTTTGAAGATTGGGCTGCTTCAACAGGTATTTCAGACAAATCTTCTTCTTGTAGGATTTTCCTCAATAGTTCCTTATTTCCCTTCACTGCCGCTCTTAAGGCTTTTTCTTGTGGATCTGTAGCATTCACTTGTACCAGATTGACAGTCATAACATCCAATGACTCTCCCTCAATATCTATATTATTTTGTTCAGAGTATATATCCATGTTTTCCTCTGTTTGTTTGCTTACTTTACTCATTCCTGGTGTAGTCTCAAAAACAACTTTAGATTCTGTCTGGGATGAGAAAATCTGTTCTAACTCTGTATCCATTTCATAGGGATCATCTCTGGCATTCTTCTCCACAGCTTCCATCTCAGCCAAACTGCCATCCGCCATCTTGGAATGGCCAATGAAGGGTCCCCCTACAGTCCAGTAGGGGAGTTTTTATTGAATATAGAATGAAAGAAATATAAACAAACCAATATATCATACACAATCCTGAGGAAGGGAAAAAACAAACAGGGATAAGTATTACATCATACAGATCTCAGGAATACACACAAATCTCACTCCGTCCCCCTGTCCCTAAAGTGTAGAATACAAACAGTATTAACAAACTAATCCTATTTATATTTAATAAAAACATTAAAACCTTTAAACCATCTAGTAACCATTTGTGATGAATAAATCTGAGAATCTCTTCAATAATTTTTTTCATTTCCTAGCTATTATTTGACTAAAACAGTCATAAGTCATCCTATTCTGAGAAATAACCCATTGACACCGTGCTTGCACAAATAAAATTGAATACAACTAAAAAAGAGAGATAAAGTATCAGTATGGAACTGAGAAAGTCCTCTAGGATATTTCCCAACCAGCAGAACCTCATAGGTAAGCTGCGCCAACCACTTCAAGGACCATTTCCCAACCAAAAAGTTCCACAAAGATTGAGAAAACGAACACTGTAAAAGAAAATGTTCCATAGTTTCTTCTATAGATATGCAATCTGGATATGGACAGTTCCTCTCTTCCTTGGCCTTATACGGTATTTAACATTCCCTCAGACATTCAACCTGCCATACATTATCAACCAAAGAGTCTCCCACATGTAATGAGGAAGACTGTTATTATTAAGTTGGGCCAAAATAAATTGATTATCCACAGCTGGACAGTTCTTAAAAGCTGGTTCCATGGGGTATATACTGATTATAAGCATGTTGAATAGATTTTTCCCAGAGTATTGTCATATCACATTCTTAGTAACCTTCCATTTATACAATTTGTGAACAAGCAGAGCACCAGGAGGAAGGACCTGCTGGTATAACTAAACTTCTCTACTTGGACTGAGAACTAGAACTCTTGTACTTGGACCTTCAATTTAGGGTAAAAAAAAAAAGTTAGTCTGTTTGTCAGAGTTAGTTGAAGTGAATTGTTATCTGTTATCTGTGTAGTTATCTAGGTGCTTGTCACAGGTGGCTGAAGGGAATTATCTGTGAAAAGTAACTAAGAGTAGAAAGATTTGCAAAGTAGGGGAGTGGCTTAGCTAGAATGAGCCAACATAGAGATGTCAATAGGGAGAAGCGCAGGGGTAAATGGAGAAAGTAAAAAATGCAATAAGGATAGGGATGGGGCAGAAAGGGGTAAGACCATCAAGAAATGGAGGGTAATGAGTACCAACACCCGTAGTCTGGGCAACAAGCTCCATGAACTGGTCATCTTGATGGAAGAGGGATGCCTGGATATTGTAGCAGTCACAGAAACATGGTACACAGAGAACCATGACTGAGATGTTAACATACCAGGGTACACAACCTACAGGAGAGACAGGAAGGGGAGAAGAGGGGGTGGAGTAGCTCTCTATGTGAGGCAAGGGATAAAAGCAACTGAACAAAAGAGTAAACAGGGAGGAGAGGGGGCACTGTGGGTCACCTTAGAGACTGGAAATGACACCACAATCCACACAGGGGTTGTATACAAACCCCATATCAGGAGGAAGGAATGGATAAGGATATGATAGAAGCCATACTTAGGATGGCAGAGAAAGGGGAGATATTGTTGATGGGGGACCTTAATATACTGGATGTCAACTGGAGCACCTTTGCTACAGCCACATCTAAAAGCAGGGCCATTCTCGATGCCCTTCAGGTGGCGTGCCTCAGATAGCTAGTTTTGGAACCTACTCATGAGGGAGCAATCTTAGACCTTGTACTCTCAAATGGGGACAGTGAGAGGATCTCAGATCTAGAAATGGGTAGCCATTTGGGAACAAGTGAGCACCAAACAGTGTGGTTCATGATAAACTCAGCTACAGAGTCAAGTCATACAAAAGTGAGGGTTCTGGACTTCAGGAGGGCTGACTTTGGCAAGATGGGAGAGTGCCTTATAAAAGCACTAGCAAACAGGCTAGAAGGAGGGGTGGAGCAACAATGGGAAGATATCAAAACTGCCATCACAGAGGCAACAAGCCTTTGTGTGAAGCAAATAAACAAATCAAAATGAAAGAAAAAGTCACTATGGTTCTCAAAAGAGGTGGCGGTGAAGGTTAGGGAGAAAAATATAGCATTTAGGAAGTATAAGGAAACACAGAAGGAGCAGGATAGAGAGCTGTACCAGTTAAGGCAGAAGGAAGCAGGGAGGGTAGTCAGAATAGCAAAGGCCCAAACTGAGGAAAAGATAGCCAACTCAGTTAAGAAGGGGGGAATAAAACCTTTTATAGGTATATCAGGGAGCGTAGAAAGACAAAGGGAGGTATAGTGAGGCTGAATAGAACAGACAGTGGGTGGGCAGAGAGGGAGTGAAAAAGCAGGGATACTGAATGAATACTTCTGTTCAGTATTCACAAAAGAGGAGGTGGAGCAGGTGCCTAATCCAATTAATAGAAGCACTCTGGATAGGGGGGTCGATCCCAGATCTTTCACAGAAGAAAGGGTTCTGAAAGAACTCCTAAAACCGAAGGTGGACAAAGCAATGGGGCCAGATGGAATTCAACCCAGAATTCTAAAAGAATTAAGCAGAGAACTAGTGACACCATTGACTACCCTTTTTTAACAAATCATGGGAGGATGGTGTGGTACCTGAGGACTGGAGGAAGGCAGATGTAATTCCTCTTCACAAAAGTGGGAGCAAGACAGAGGCATGAAACTACAGACCTGTCAGTTTGACCTCTGTGGTAGGGAAAGTGATGGAATCACTTCTGAAGGAAAGAATTGTTGAGTACCTAGAGGCCAGTGGGGCACAGGACCAAAGGCAGCATGGGTTCACAGCGGGAAGGTCATGTCAGATGAATCTAATTGATTTCTTTGACTGGGTGACCAAAGTAGTAGACCAGGGAGGGGCTGTGGACATGGTCTACCTAGACTTTAGCAAGGCATTTGACACAATCCCACACAAAAGATTAATAGTCAAATTAACCAGCCTGGGAGTGGGTCCCAGGGTGGTAGCCTGGGTAAAACATTGGCTGGATAACAGGACACAGAAAGTAATTGTAAATGGAGTCCACTCTGAAGAAAGAGGGGTTATTAGTGGGGTACCGCAGGGTTCAGTACTGGGTCCAGTCCTTTTTAATGTCTTTATAAGTGACATTGCAGAGGGACTGGAAGAAAAAGTATGCCTCTTTGCAGATGACACAAAGATCTGCAACAGGGTTGATACACAAGGAGGCGTGAAAAGGATGAGAAGGGACTTGACAAGGTTGGAGGAATGGTCAGAAGTATGGCAGCTTGGATTCAATGCAAAGAAGTGCAAAATAATGCACCTGGGAAACAAAAACCCAGGGGAAGATTACACAATGGGGAGCTAGCAATAACAACAAAAATGGAAAGGGACCTGGGGGTAATCATATCAGATGACCTTAAGGTTGGCAAGCAATGTAAGAAGACGGTAGGGAAGGCTGGGGGGATACTGGGATGTATAGGGAGAGGCATCACCAGCAGAAAACAGGAAGTTGTTATCCCCCTGTAAAGACAATTGGTGAGACCCCATCTGGAGTACTGCGTCCAGTTCTGGAGACCTCATCTCTGCAAGGACATAGACAGGATGGAGGCAGTTCAGAGGAGGGCAACTAAAATGGTGCAGGATCTATAGGAGAAGCCATATGAGAAGAGACTAAAGGAGCTTAATATGTATACCCTTGAGGAAAGGAGGGAAGGGGGGACATGACAGAAACTTTTAAGTACCTCAGTGGAATCAATAAAGTCCAAGAGGGTAGCATCTTTCAGAAAAAGAGATGTGCAAGAACAAGGGGACACAATTTGAAGATAGAGGGGGGACGACTCAGGGGCAATGTGAGGAAGTATTTTTTCACAGAGAGGGTAGTGGATGCATGGAACAGCCTTTCTGAGGAGGTTGTGGAGTCTAAAACTGTGGGAGAATTCAAGAATGCATGGGACAGACATAAGGCAATTTTTTTTGGGGGGTAGGAAGAAATAGGCTGTTGGTTAAATAGGATCTGCAGCTTATCCTCTAGGTAGGGAAATGGGCAGACTAGGAGGGCCAAGCGGTCCTTATCTGCCATCAAAGTCTATGTTTCTATGTTTCTATGCAGGCGTAAAATATGACGGCACACATAAGGATTTACTAAATTTAGTAGCCAGATTGCGCCATTCATCAAAATATGCCCCTAGAGTCAGTCTCACCAACTGATTTCCCCCGGTACCCACAGTCAACAATCCACACTTAACTGTGTGTGAGAAAAGAATAAAGAAAAACAAAACACAGTTGGATCAATCACACCTATACCCCCCTTTCTTTTATCTAAATAAGTATGTTGCCTTTTTATCAGGTTCAATCTATTTCCCCACAACATTTGAAAAAACAAATTATAAGTCCTGGTTTCCAATGCCAGAGGTAAAGGAAATATCACAGCCACATACTGCAGGCAGGGCATTATAAACTGTTTTAAAATTTGAATTTGCTTATGTTTGGTAAGCTTCCACTGCTTCCATCGTAGAACCTTGGCCTTTATTTTCTGAAGAGCTAGTTCCCAATTTTCCAATGGCAGATTTTGGGATCCAAATTGAATTCCCAAAATTGAAAGGGGTGTAGAATTAATAACAATACCCGCCTGTTGACACACAGCTGGATTACTTACCCCTATAAATAACCCCTTAGTTTTAGCAATATTCAATTTGGCATTAGAGACCCTAGCATATTTTTCAAATGCAGACATAAACACCAAGATCTGACTAGAATGCGCGAAAAATCCATAAACATCATCTGCATATGCCATATCTCAGGTCCTGCTATCCCTACCCAAGTGGGATGATCAGTAATTAACCGTAGGAGGGGATCTAAGGAAAAAAAAACATATAATAGTGGGCTCAAGGGGCAGCCCTGCCTTACTCCATTGTGGAGTAAAAATCCACTTGCCACCTTATCATGTACAAAGGGATAAATCTCAAATGAAGAATAAAGAAGTTTAATCAAGTTAATCATTTCCAAAGGGGCATGATAAACAGCCAGGGCCTGAAACAGAAAGGGATGATTCACCCTATCAAAAGCCTTTTCTAAATCTGCAGCAGCTATACACCCTGAACCTCTGGAAAGCGTCAAATGCTCTATAACATCTCTGATAATCATCAAAGCAGTTTGAATTTTTCTGTCGGGCAAACCACAATATTGCTGTGGGGAGAGTACTAGAGCAGCATACCGCTTAAGTCGGGTATTAATAAGAGAAACCAAAATTTTATAATCCGAATTTAGCAAGGTGATAGGTCTCCAAGTCTTAATATGAGTCTTGTCACCAGATTTAAATAAATGGATCATGAGACCATCTGAAAAGGAGGAGTATATAGTATCAGTTAAAATAAAATACTGAAATACTAACTTCAAACAGAGAACAAGTTCATGTGTAAAGGCCTTATAAAACGCATGTGGTAACCCATCCAAACCCGGTGAAGTATTATTATTATTTAAATGTATAATAGCAGATTCTGTCTCTGTCTCCGTGAAGGGAACCTGTAAGGCAGCTATATCAGCAGGCAAAAAGGGGATACTAATGCCACGTAAGAAATCTGCAATATTGTGTTGTAGGATAGGTATGGAAGAAGCCAGACAGGAAAAATGACGCCCTATTAATTGCTCAATCCCATCAATCGTATCTATCTTACTACCATCCTGATCAAGTAGAAAGTCTAAGGTAGTAGAGTCATGTAATGTCTTACATGCCTCAAAAGGGTCCCCAACTGGGGATTTCCAAGTACCACTATATAGTACCGCCTGCATAGTATGGGCTCTATCATACTGATATGACTTCATTTGATTCTTGATGGTAGCTATTTGGTCCGAGTAATCATGCTGTGACATGTAAGTCAAAGAATAAAGCCTCTGCAATTGTGTCCTGAGAGTCAGATATGTTACAAATTTACTATTACCAATATGCTTCCCAAACTTAATAAACCAAGTCTTAATATCTGATTTAGTGTCCAACCACCATTCTCCCAAATCAGAATATAGAAAATCCACCGACAACCGGGCAGTAAGGATAATAGAAATACTAGTCTGTACATATGGATTTGTTAAGACAGAAGTGTTCAATTTCCATCTATTGTGCTCTTTAGGTTGAAAAGGTCCAGACCCAAGGGTATAGGTTAAAAAAAATGGTTCGAAAATTCCACTGGTTGCACAATGAATCTACCGTCGGGGACATTAGCAGAAACAAATAAATGATCTATAGTAGTTTTGAGTTTACTATGAGAATAAGTAAATTGCAGCCCATGAGTCTGAAATGTGTTACAATTTATAAGGCCTGCCGATTTAACAAGATGTATAAGAGCATTAGTATCACAGTATGTTTTCTTCTGATCTGACTGTGTAGATGATCTCCTAGCATGTGTAAAATTGCAATTAAAATCTCCTCCAACAGAATATGCTAAGAGGTGAGCAAATAGGGCTGAATTGATTTCAGCAGAGCCACCCTTTCGGCTTTAATCTGAGGGTTATAAATGATAATGAGTCTACAATCCATGGCATCCCACTTAACATCCAAAATCAACACCTGGCCTGGACAAAGATCCACCAATTTATATAAAGTGAAGTCATAAGAATTGAAGAGAATACCAACCCCAGCTGCCCTATCAGGTCCAAATGACCAGTAGGAAGGCCCCGAAGGCCAGTTTCACTTGAATGTAAGAATTTGTTCAGCAGAAAACATCCAAGTTTCCTGTAAGAAACAAATATCAATCTTTTTCTCATGAAGATATTGAAACACAGCCTGTCGCTTTGCAGTATTCAGGATGCTATGAGTGTTTAAAGATCCCCATGTGTAACCTGGATTCTGAATGTCTAAATCAGCGGGGTTTGTTTTTAAATGCCCCAGACTTCCTACAGATGAATCCGCTGCTGCAAGGACAACCCAGTATCAAACTGTGCACAATGTTCAGGAGGATTCAACCTCTTTCTCCTTTCTTGGGAAGGGGGGACACGTAGGCAATTTAAAATGGATGGCAATAAATTGAAGCGGGACTCAGTGACACGGGCTAACCAACAAGTCACTACTGTAAATTGCAATCAGTCTGCCGCATTTCTCAGGACTTTTGCCCAACACCTGGAGAACTGGAACCTGGTGATCCCTGGTCCCCCCAAAAAGCTTTATTGGCAGCAGGCTGGAAACAACGGTCGGGTGGCACATGGCATCTGGATCCTAATAATAATAATAATAAGTTAAATAATAAGTCCTGGTTTCTAATGCCAGAGGTAAAGGAAATATCACAGCAACACACTGCAGGCAGGGCATTATAAACTGTTTTAAAATTTGAATTCGCTTATGTTTGGTAAGCGTCCACTGCTTCCATCGTAGAACCTTGGCCTCTATTTTCTGAAGAGCTAGTTCCCAATTTTCCAATGGCAGATTTTGGGATAAAATAATTCAATGTTAAATAATAAGCTATTTCTTTCTCTTTTTCTTCTTTTTCCCTTCATAATCCCCTGTAGGCAGAGTAGAAGGGTCGATACCAGACCTTTGTGAGTCTGAATCCCCCTGTTCCATTTCTAAATCACCCCAAAATAGAGCAGCATAGGAGTTATGTGTTTCAAAATTGGGTGGGGGGGGATTTAGGTTTACAAAACCTCGATGACCGCCTACAAGGCAGTGGGGCTACCACCGGAAGAACAGATGCATCCTCTCCCATGCCCTCAGAATCCATATAGCACACAGGAGGAAGCACCACAGGGTCAATTAAGGATGCCAAACTGAGGTCCCCTTTGGGGGGGAGGGAGGAGCAGGGGTGTCTAAAATTAAAAGTGGACAGTAGAATTGGAAACCAAAGGGGGAGCAGGATGAACAACCTCAAGATCAGCTAACACCACATGTGGTTTCTGTAGAGAGAGGCGGGGGAGGAGGGGCAGTAGCTGTATCCTGTGCCTTTTGTATCAGTAATTCCAGGCTCACACAAGAAGCCTTATTCTTGGTGGTCCAAGGGCATTCACCAAACACATGCCCATACTCTACACAAAGATCACAGTGAGTGTGATTACAACATTGCATTGCAATGTGGCCAATATCCCCACAATTATCACAGCGGGGTTTGTTACATGTATTAGATAAATGTATTCTAGAGCCACATTTATAGCAGGCCCAAGGCTGCCCCCCATAAAAACAAACACCTCTGTCTTTTCCTAACAGAAAGGAGTTAGGGATATGTTCTACCCCTGAGTCAGTTTGTCTCAATTTCACTTTATATTTCCAGCTGCCAGTCCAGAAAAGCTCCGTATCTAAAATTGCCTCAGGGTCACTAAGCACCTCGCATTTCTGAGAGAACCAATAAGTAATATCCTCCACATGAACCCCCTCATGGAGAAACATAACAATCACATATTTTATTAAAGGTTTAGCAAGTGGGATCACCAAAAAGGGGGGTCCATTTGGGGGAAAATTTAACCTGTCCATACAGTTCCCAAAATAAATCCAATGCATGTGCTGTGTGAAAACTTACATTGAAGTTATCTTCTCTGGAAATATTTATAAATGCTACAACTTCCCTAGGAGTAAAGTGAAAGGAATCCTTTAATAGATGTTTTCCCACATAATACCTATCAGGCCTATCAGTCAACCCTCCCTTACATCGAATGTGGACAGCATTCCTCCTGGGGGCTGCCTCTTTTTTAATTTTAGTAAAAAGATCAGACAATAAAGGTTTAGGATTAGGAATATAGGGTAACCCAGAGTCTTGCAAAGAATGTCCTTGTCCCATCTCCACAGTAACTGAGGCCTTAGGCACGTCAGTTTGCTGGGGTAGTACAGTTCCAATAGCAGAGGGTAAACCTCCTGGTTCCGGCCCTACACACTGGAAGCCTACATGAGGTGATGGAACTGAAGTAGTAGGCACTGTAATAGGTCCATCACAAGGCACCAGTCACCAAGTGGGGAATGTTTGTGAAAAATTGAAAGTAGAATCCCAAGCAGGATCTGGATGCCATGTGCCACCCAACCGTTGTTTCCAGCCTGCTGCCAATAAAGCTTTTTGGGGGTACCAGGGATCACCAGGTTCCAGTTCTCCAGGTGTTAGGCAAAAGTCCTGAGAAATCGGGGCAGACTGATTGCAATTTACAGTAGTGACTTGTTGGTTAGCCCGTGTCACTGAGTCCCGCTTCAATTTATTGCCATCCACTTTAAATTGCCTACTGCATCCCCCCTTCCCAGGAAAGGAGAAAGAGGTTGAATCCTCCTGAACATTGTGCGCAATTTGATACTGGGTTGTCCTTGCAGCAGCGGATTCATCTGTAGGAAGCCTGGGGCATTTAAAAACAAACCCCGCTGATTTAGACATTCGGAATCCCAACTTTCAGAACCTCCCGCTCTGGTAGAACAGCAGAACTCTGTCCCACCTGAGTAGTGTGAGTAACAGGAAATATCAGAGTTCTCAGATCTTGAAATTACAATGGGTAATAAAAGCTCAGGCTCTAGGCACACATCGTTAAGGACGCAACTACTGCCAGCCAGCTTATCAGTCACAATATTATCAGAAGCCTTAGTAGAAGAACAATCAGCTTGTTGTGACTCACCCGGCCCCAGCGGGGCTTTTGATGCTGCTACATCATTCCAGCCACTGACAGGCCATCCAGAGTCGATGACAGGGAGGGGTTCCAACGCAACTAGAGGCGGATGAGCGGTATGCTCAAATAGCTCCTTTTCTCTCTTGATCTCTGGGTAAATCTGCTCATTTCACCCACTATGTTGCAGTGGGACCACAACAAGGTTTGAAACATCAGGATCCTGAGTTAGCTGAGTAGTCAATCTTACTACATCAGCCTCCGGGGTGCTTAAATCCTCCGTAGAATTAAAAATATCCATACCATCTTCTATCATGTCGAACTGCAGCACTACTTGGTCGCCAACTTCCACAGCCTCTGGCAAAGTACAGGTGGGAGAGGAGGCCTGCTCTGCCACCAGTCCAGCATCCTCACACACCGAGTGCTCACACTGAGTAGCCATCTGAGAGTTCCAGACAGCAGCTCCCCCTACTGACAGCAATTCAGTAGGGGAATTTTTTATTATAAGAAAAAAAAAACATTACATCAGTTGCGAAACAACAACAAAAAAATGTAAGAAACCATTCAAAACCAAACTAAATTGTACAACAGAATTGTAAATAAGGATACATAATCAAAAAAATAGAAACATGAAGTACAGAATACAAATATCACACAAAACAAATCAGAGAGGAACATCACCAGTAATAACCACTCTATAGAAATCAAGGTAACCAATGGATATTTTGCCAGAGCATAGAAGATTTCCCCCTATCAAATTGTGCATTCTCTTTCTGTTTTAATTGTTTCAAAGCTTCTTCAATTTGTTTCAAGATCATCAAACTTGGAGTATTAACATGCTGTAATGAAATTTGCATCTAGCTTGCCACATGAAATATTTAATACATGAAAAAATCACATTCAAAGTACTTGGATGATATCTTGTATAAAATCCTGTATATTCCCCTAAAACCAAACACTCATAAGAAATATGTGCAACAGGACTCCACTGCCATCTAGCAGCCAAATCTGACCAAAAATAAGTAGCAAAAAAACAGGAAATATAAAAATGCTCTAAGGTTTCCTCCTGTCCCCCACATTCAGGTCTTAAACATTGTCTGTCAGTAAGCAGTTTATGTTTCCAGTTCCCTTTCACCCCCAATTTGCCATGAACACTCAACCACTGTATATCCTGCATATGAACTGGTATTCTTCTGTCTGTTAATATATGTAATGCATATTCTAATTTTGTAGGAAGGCATCTAGGAAAATCTATTTGTGAGGCATGATTCCATTCCATAATCCTTGTGTACAAAGCCTTCCTGTTTAACGTTAGCACCTTAGGTTTCGTAACCTTCCAAATCCATAATTTTTTAAGGGAAGACTTAGCAAAGTCTGGAGTGTAGTAAGAAGCATGTAACCTAGGCAAAGTGTTTTCCCAATGATCCAAAAATGAAAGAAAAAGGGCATTAGTCCAAAAGTCCCATAAACCTTGTGACCGTCCTACTGAACCAAGGGAAGAAAAAATTAAAAAGAATGAAAAAATACCAAGGGATTTATCATACCCAACCCCCCTTTAGTAATAGAAAGATATGTAAACTACCTTTTGGTAGGATTTAATCTGCTGCCCCAAATCAATTGAAAAAAAAAAACAACTAAACAAATGAGTCTCTAAAACAAGTGGAATAGGGTATATATGTGAAATATATAAAAAAAATAGGAAGAAGAAACTTTTTAACTATCATGACCCTTTTTTTCTTTCTCATAGACCAGGATTTCCATTGTGCCACCCTAGATTCTCCTATCTTGAGTTTGTCTTCCCAGTTTCTATTTGATAAATCCCCAGCACCAAAATAGATACCCAAAATTTTAATTTGTTGAGTAGATACTATGATTTGTCCAATATTGGGTACAGGTATACCCGTATCATCCCCCAAATCTATTGCCACACTTTTTTGATAGTTAATACCTGCTCCTGTCAGAGTCATAAAATTCTAAAAGATGCGTAATGCAGCTGCCCCAGATTGTTCATCTTGAACAAAAAGACAGATATCATCTGCATAGGCTGATATTTTCTGTAATCCAATAGCAGGATAAGGTGAAAGATCAATAATGGTATGATCATGTAATATTTCCCTATAAGAGGGTCTAGACACAAAGTGTACAACAAAGGGCTGAGAGGGCATCCCTGTCTAACACCCCTTTTAATATCGATTGGATCCCCCAATAAACCATTAAGGGAAGGAATGGCTACAGAATTTTTATAGATCAGCCTAATCCAGTAGATCAAAGTTTGTGGGATACCATATTCCTGCAAAACACGAAATAAGAAAACATGGGACACATTATCAAACGATTTGAACTGGTCAAGCAAAATTAAAAAAAAAAACTGTAGTTTCCTTTGTGCACTAAATTCACAAATATCCCTTCAAAACCTCAAATTTTGTTGTATATTCCTTTGAGGGATGGAACACATTTGAGTAGGGTGAACTAAATAAACTGCTGCTTTCTGCAGTCTTCTACGTAAGATTAGGGATAACATTTTGTAATCCGTGTTCAACAGGCTAATAGGTCTCCAATTTTGTATAGTTTTCTTATCACCCTTTTTATGTAAATAAATAATGATAGCAGTTGTAAAATTTTGCAAAGAGGTATCTTCCATCAACATAGAATTAAATACTTCAAGCAAAATTTCCACCAAAACAGATCCAAAAAAACAGTAAAATTCATTTGTAAGACCATCCTCACCTGGAGAAACACCTGGTCTGAGGGTAGAAATGACCTGTTGAACTTCAGACAATAAAATAGGACCTTCTATCTCTTGAGCAACAGCCAAAGGCAAAATAGGAATATTACATGACACCAAAGATTCCCAATTGGTTCTTTGTTCAAACCCCTTCCCTAGGGTATTATGCACCGAATGAGAGATTATGTTAAGCATTTCAACACCTGATTTTCTTAGGACCCCATCCAGGTCATAAAGACCATCCATGACTTTATGCTTCAGTTTATATTTACAGGCCTCAAAAGGATCCGAAAATGGTTGCGAGACTATACCAAATTTAAATTCAGCATATAAAGAAGATGCTCTATTATATTGAAAATTCCACATCTTACATTTTTTTTTATTTAGTTGTTTAACCAGGTATAGCACACTAAGCTGAAAGCTTTTTTACAGGAGCGACCTGGGAGCACAAGGAGGTTAAGTGACTTGCTCAGGGTCACACAGTATGCAAGTGGAAGCTGTGGGATTCAAACCCAGGTCTGGCCTGCTGGATGTCACCAGATTTGTAGCTCAGGGCCTTAGACCACTGCACTATACTGCCTCTTTTTAATTCATCAATCTGAGATTTAATTCTGACATCCGAGACATTTGGCAGGGACATCAATTTATAAAATTGGTCTCTAAGACTCAGATAACTGAGATACTCCATATTCCCTTTTTTCCTACCTGAAGAAATAAACAGATATTTTAAATCAACTTTGGTGCCTTGCCACCATAACAGCCAACTATCATAAACTTCAAGAATGGATTTCCTATACTGGAACAAAAGAGAAATCTTGTGTTTATTATCCTGCTGATCTAATAAGGAAGAATTTAACTTCCAGTGTCTAGTAACAGAAGGGAAACTAGGGGGAACATTTAACATATGTATATCACATTGGGAAATAAGATGGTCAGAAAATTCACTATAAGTAAATTTATATTTACTAGCATTAAGTTGTTTTGAGAAAAAGAAATAATTAATATGCGTGGAATAAGCAGTTCTCCTATAAGTAAATCCTCCATCAGAGTGAAATGCCCTGTAAACATCATAAACTCTAGCCATAGTTAAAATGTTTTGCAAAACATGAGTGTCACAATAAACCTTTTGTTGTATACTGTCCCTAATTTTAATATCTAAACTACCATTCATATCCCCTTCCCCAAATTACCAGTCTAGTCGTAAACAAATAAGGTTTAATGCTATTAAATAATTGTATTCTTAAACCTTTAGTCTAGGGAGCATAAGTGTTAATGAGGTGCAAAAAAAACCTTTATATAGACAGTTCAAAAACAGGCCTCTGCCAGGTAAAATATCCACCAATCTTTGAACTTTTACATGTGGGTAACGGAAAAGAATTTCAATCCCAGCAGCAGCATCTTCTCCAAAGGTCCAAAAAGATGACCCCAGGGCCAATTAGATTTAGCTTGCGAAACATCAGAAAGGGAAGAAAATCTAGTTTCTTGTAAAAAAAGAATATCAAAAGGAAAAGTTTTAAAAAATCCCAAAAGTGCAACCCGTTTCTTAAAGTTTTTGATGCTGCAAGTATTAAAGGTAGCTAACCGTAAAGATGTCATGTGATGTAAGTGTTATGTTAATGAGAGCAAATAGAAAACTCATCCCATCACCTTATCCTTTTTTCTCTTTCTTCCAGTCTTTTTTTTTGGTTTCTCTGACCGGAAAATTAGAGGCATCTTTAAACTCCATATCAGATACAACACCAGACAGAGAGGAAATATCCGATTCAGAGTCCCCATCCATATCTTGAAGGGTTTGAAAATAATTTAAAGTGGGTATAGGAGCAATATGACCCTTTGGCCTACTTGAAGATCTTGTAACTCTTTTAGCCAAGTAGAAACCACTCTCTGGCTGGGGGGGCATAGTAGATCTCTTCTGTCCTGCCGTAGAGGTACTAGGAGTTTCATCTGGAACTACAAGATGTGTGTGTGTGTGAGGGAATGTTCATATCTAGTTCTGTAGGTGTGGGATCAGAGGAAGATGGAGGGGGTTCTGTACTCAGTCCCTCTTTAGCAGCCTGCTCCAGCCTTGTAGGCCAACGTTATTCTTGGGCATTATTAACCAGGTCTTCCTGGTTCAGGCCTCCTTGTCTGTTCTGACCAGCCCAAGGGCATTGATGGTATGCGTGACCCACTTCATCACAGAGATTACACTTACAATGGTTTCTACACACAGAACTATCATGGTCATAGTCCCCACAAACACACACAATTTCCCTAGCACAGGTACTACTAAGGTGCCGAGGACTACCACATTTGTAACAGGGCCGCGGCTGCCCTGGATAGAAGACTACCCCTCTATCCTTTCCTTAAAAAAAAAACTGTTGGGGATATGTAAAATATCATTACCAACCATGTGAAGTTTAACTTTAAACCTCCAACCCCCCGTCCATATTCCCTCCGCATCAATGATAGCTTCAGGTAAACCCAAAACTTGACACTTTTTTCCCAACCAGAATAAAATGCCACCCACATTCACCCCCTCATTTCTGAAAAGGATGTTTACAGTTTTATACAAAGGTTTGGTAAGGGGTATAGCCCAAAAAGGAGTCCATAAAGTTAATGACTTGAGAGTCTCATATTTTTTCCAAAAAATGTCCAAACCCGAAAATGTTCGAAAACTGATGTCAAACGTATCTTCACCCCGAACATTAATCAAGGCATAAATGTCTGAAGCCAGAAAAGACATAGAGTGCATCAAAAGGGTTCTGGCTACAAAATGTCTGTCAGGGTGTTCTTGCAGCCCTCCACGATAACACAGCTGAACTGCATTCCACCTAAGAGCCTGTTCAACCTTGTTATTTTTAAAGAAATCAGAATACTTTGGGCCAGCTCGTCATCTTTCTCGGTTTGGGGAGGAGGGGGGAAATAGCATGATCATTTTGTTCCTCACGCAAACCTTCAGGATGAGTAGCATTACGGGCCATGTCAGCAAGCCGCTGATCAGAATGAACTTGGAGTTCACTCACAACAGACCAGTCATTGTCCTCAACAAAGTTAACATTATCAGGAATAAGGGTCTCACCTTGAGAAAAGGAGACCCAGCTCGGGTCAGGAATCCAATTCCCCGCTTCGGTTTGTAACCAGCCTGCTTGTTTCAAAGAAGTCTCCTCAGACCAGTCAGTAACAGACATAGGAGCATCAGACATTGAAAGGTTGAAAGACTTACGCATTCTCTCTGCAATAGTAACTCCTACGTCAGCAGTACTCTGCTGAGGCGCAACCCGCAGACTGTCAGCTCCAGCTGGAAATGCTGTCAGCACACATCCTGAATCGCTCCAAATCTCCATTTAAGGCAAGGAACCCTCCTGGTTAGCAGCTTGCATCGAGACATTCACAATTTGCTCCACCGAAACAGCCGTTCGCAAAGTAGGTAGATCACTCTGCAAAGTCACACGCTCACTCAGAAGAGACATCTCTGCTACTGGAACCCTATCCAGCAAATCAGTTGGAATATCCGTTGCACAAAAAACTACATCCCCATTAGCAATGCTACCCAGAGTCGGGAATTGAACTTCTGGCAGCAGCTTAGACACATCCTTCTCACTCGCCAGCCTGACACCTACTGCTGACCTGCAAAAGCAGAGCAGCAGTTCCCCCTACCAAATAGTAAGGGAATTTCCCCAGTGCCCTGGCCACATTTCCTCCCATTCACTAAAATGCCACCAACAGCTTAATCTGGTTCAAAGTCAGTTGGCATTCATCTGTATCCCCCTTCCCTGGGTCCTGCCTGAAAATAGGCAGAATTTGTCTAATGCACTTACCCAGTCAACAAAAATGAAATAAATAAATAAATAATATGAAGAGGTAATCACCAGCAGGAATAGGGAGGTGGCGTTAACACTGTATAGCTTGCTGGTGAGACCCCCACCTGGAATTCTGTGTCCTGTTCTGGAGGCCGCACCTCAAAAAGGACATAGACAGGGTAGAGGCAGTACAGAGGAGGATAACTAACATGGTGTAGGGGTTGTATCAAAAGCAACAGTAGAGAGAGGGATGTGCGCACCAGAGCAGAACCTTGGTGCAGGGCTGAGGGGTTGCTAGTCTCTGAGACTTATTACAAAATAGAATTGCCATACTCTAGGTTGTATTCAACTGCAGTTGAAAAAAATATATGCAGGAAGCATCAGATATGCGTGAAGGTGTTTATTATACCAACTGGTGGTAGTACTAGTCCAAAATTACAAAACAATTGCAGAAAAACAAGAATGGTTAGGACACTACAGCCAGGTGATGCAGCGCTTTGACCAGGTGGGTTGTCTTCAAGGGACAGGTACCTGTAGACAGGGACACCCTTTTTACATTAATCAGGACATCAAGGGGAAGATGACTGCCTTGGGGCTCCTGCTTTTTTTAAGCTTTTTTAACCTTTTTTTTTTGCTTATGTTGAACTGTCCGAGCAAGTTTAGCAAGTACAGTTAAAAACAAGCATTTGTCAATGCCGAATGTTTGCTTGCTGGCATTGGTAGTGGTAATGTAGAAGTTATAGAGCTGCGTAAAAGGAATGGCAGTGAAGTACTGAACTGAAGCCAACCCCACCACCACCACCCTGCAGAGAGTGACAGGCATTGGGGTGTGCATTTGGGTCATCAGGCATAACGGCCTCGCCATTTCACCACACCCCACCCTGCAGACACTGACAAGTGTCACGGTGTTCCTTGGGGTCTTTGGCTCTTATGCGCACCCCATTTCATTAGGAAATGCGGTGAGATGGGTGCGATATAGGAGAATGGGGTGAACTTTGGATCTGAAGAGTCCAAGGCATACCTTGATGCCTCTCACTGGCTGCAGGGTGTGGAATGGTATGAGCATTACAGGCAAGAATCCCAAGTCACACCCCTGATGCCTGTCATTCTCTACAGGGTTGGGCGTTATGGTTGGAAACCCTAATACCTCAGGCATTCGTTGGTATTTTCACTCCAAATTTTCAACATTTTTTTTGTGACCCCACCTCATGAACAGGGGGAATATCAGTTTGTTAGCCAAAAGCTGCTTATGCACAGCGAGTATGGCATTTAGCACCACAGGTGCAAAAACATTCCGAACAGGATGTAAAAAATGACAGCTGTACTGTTCATGGGGAGGTGTAAAAAATGGCAATGTTGCAAATCTTCAGTAAAAATATTTAAAAAAATGGTGAAGTCATGAGCGTACATAGAAACTGTGCAACGCACACCTGTAATATAATTAGGTTGGGGATATTTTACAGCAGATTGTCAACTCAGGCATTTTGGTGCCTCCGATCATGAACAGTGTCACTGTGATTTTCTTTATCTGTGCCGAACAATGATTTCCCACAGCGACCATGCATCTCAGCGCTGAAAGTGTGAAAACACACTTCAGCCATGTTGTGAAAAATGACAGCTGTACTGTTCATAAGGAAGTGTGGAAAAATGCCACTGGTGAAAATCTGGACTGAAAATATTACAAAGTCATGAACTTATTAGGGTGCGTGGAAACTGCGCATTGCTCACTACGTAACACAGTCATTTTATGGACTTTTGTCACCAAATTTTCAACATAGCTAATTTAAGACCTCTGCTCATGAACAGTGTAACTGTGATTTTCTTAATCTGTCCTAAACATTGCTTTCGCACACCAACAGCACCATTGTGCGCTACATGTGCAAAAACACATTTTGGGCGACATGAAAAATGGCAGCTGTACTGTTCATAAGGAAGTGTAATAAAATGGCAATGTTGAAAATCTGGAGTGAAAATATTAAATTTGCAAACTTACGAGCATGCATAGGAACTGTGCAATGCACGCTCGAAAAACAGTCATTTTTAGGAATTTTTTCACCAAATTTTCAACATAGCCATTTTAAGACCTCTGCTCATGAACAGTGTCACTGTGATTTTCTTAATATGTCCCATGCATTGATTTTGCACATACTGCGCCATTGTGCACTACATGGGTGGAAACACATTTGGGCAAGATGTGAAAAATGACAGCTATACTGCTCATAAGGAGGTGTGGTAAAATGGCAATGTTGAAAATCTGGAGTGAAAATATTGAAAATTCGCGAACTTACGGTAGTGGCGTAGGAACTCTGCTAATGCACCCTTGTAAAACAGTCATTTTTAGAATTTTTCCACCAAATTTTCAACATAGCCATTTTAAGACCTTTGCTCATGAACAGTGTCACTGTGACTTTCTTAATTTGTCCCCAGAGCATTGATTTTTGCATAATCGACTGTGCCATTGTGCACTACATGGGCGGAAACACATTTTGGTGAGATGAAAATGACAGCTATACTACTCATAAGAAGGTGTAGTAAAATGGCAATGTTGGAAGTCTGGAGTGAAAATATTGAAAATTCGTGAACTTACGAGCGTGCATAGGAGCTGTGCAATGCACGCTCGTAAAACAGTCATTTTTAGGAATTTTTTCACCAAATTTTCAACATAGCCATTTTAACACCTGAGCTCATGAACAGTGTCACTGTAATTTTCTTAATTTGTCCCATACATTGATTTCGCACACCGACTGCGCCATTCTGTGCTACTTAGGTGGAAACACATTTTGGGTGAGATGTGAAAAATGACAGCTGTACTACTCATAAGAAGGTGTGGTAAAATGGCAATGTTGAAAATCTGGAGTGAAAATATTGAAATTTCGCGAACTTACGAGCCTACGTGAGGAACTTCACGAATGCACCTAGTAAACAGTCATTTTTGGAATTTTGGCGCAAATTTTCAACATGGGGTTTTGGACCTCTTCTCATGAATGATGTCACTGTCATGGCAGTATTCAGGTCCAAAGGGTAATTTTGCAGTCACTGCGCAGTCACTGCGCGAAATCACCCTTCGGGCCCCAATAACGCCATGACAGTTACATAATTCACGAGAAGGGGTCCCAAAAACCCCATGTTGAAAATTTGGTGCAAAAATTCCAAAAAATGCCCGAGATATGCAATAAAGTTGAAACCCCCCACATGTAACCCATTATACAGCTCACCGGCATTTCCTCAGTTCGCAGTGTCGGCTTTGAAGAGTGCAGACATGTTCCCGGTCCACCGAAGATCATGCTTTTTGAGTCAGTAAGTATGGGGTGAGGTGTGGAGGCTGGGTGTGCAGTGGGTGAGTGCGGGTTGTGGGAGGGTTGGGAGGCGCGCGTGGGACAGTTTTATTTTACAGGTTTAAAACAAAAAGAGCGTCGTGGGGCGTTTGCCACGCTGGGGTGGGCTCCAGCATGGCACAAGGAATTGGGAGGGCGTTCAGCCGACGGGGATTAGGTACCCCGTCGGCAAAATAAAAAATCACGGCACCGTTTGCCACGCTGGGGCTGGGCTCCCAGCGTGGTACAGAACAGGAAGTGCGTTCAGCGATGGGGATTGGGCACCCCACTGACCAAGGACTACAGTGCTTGCCATGCTGGGGTGGGCTCCCAGCGTGGCACCTACAACGCGGGGTGGGGGACGTAGCTCAGCCAAAGTGGATTGGGCACCCCGTCGGCTATACAGTACGGCGCGCCGCGTCTGTCTGTGCATGGGGGGAGCTGCGCAGAGCAGCCGATATCTGATCGGTCTCACTGAAGTGTAGCTCTCCTTTCAATCAGGAGTGTTACTGCATTTTGGAGCGCACATACACAGCCCAAAATGCATTGGCCTACAGGCCGCGCCTGCCAGCCCACTGACTGAATTGGAGGAGGTGACACACCTCCGAAATCTCCGATGAAGGCACTATGTTTCTTGCACATGCGTGCAATCAAACATAAAAATGAGTACTCATCAAAAGCTTTTGATAAAGGACCACAGTCCGAAACGCATCAAGGGTGCAACATGTGTACTTTGGAATAAATTTGGAGTTTTCTGAGTACTTGGAGCATGTGTGTTTCTAATTGGTTGGTGAGTGCCCATCTTTTCTGAACTGTATCTGCAATTGTAAAGGAGCACCGCCATTTCTTGTGCAGCCATTTCTACAAGTATGCCCAAGTTTAGCAAGTATAGCTGCAGTGTTTGCTGTGGCCTTCTTCAGTGCTTTATCTAGTTTTAGTATAGTGTAGAGGTAGGTTGGTTATTAATAGTGGATAGGGATAAGACGTGAGGTAGCAAAAGGAGTTTAGCTGTTTTTGTTTTACTATTAGAGTACAAGTATGATAGTGTAAAAGCGTTCCAGAGTGTTTCTGCTATTTTCCACCTGTTTAACCAGTAGACCCAATGCCTGCTTCTTCTCTGGTGCTGGCATTTCATGCTGGAAACAAGTGCTAGAAACAACCAAAGGGGAGTAGCTGGCTTCTGGATAGCCTCTGGAGTTCTGTGGGCTACTCATTTGTTCCAGATCCTTGCTCCAGTGGAGAAGAGAGTGAGAAGTCTGTGGTGTTTGTTTCATCTTATACTCGACCTACCCATAGAAGAGTTGGAGGAGTGGAGTGGAGTTGCTGGGAATCGGCTGTAGTGGTCTACTGAGTTCTCTCTAGATGGGGAGGGTGAAATGATTTTGGGCCTCATACTCAGAGCCGACCAGCTGCGCATCGCAAATTGGTGTGCTACTTGCAAAATAAGGATGGTTGGCCCCATTGCAATAATCAACCAGATAGGGTGACCCAAACAGTCCGTGCATCCTTCTTAATACTGGGCCATGGTAGCATGGTGCAATCAATCAGTCACCATTCTGTGCACTATGCTACCAGAGCACTTGGCTGAAGACCACCCATGGGGTAAAGTGCAGCACACACTGGTTAGTGCCTCGGCCCCAGTATGCAAATGTTCAGCCCAACCATACAAATGAGCCCATTGGACATGCATGGCACTACCGAGCCTGTTGCATGCCCATTATGGGCTCATTTGCATGTGGTGCAATGGCCAGATTGTGCCAGGCTGCAGTCCCCCCCTACCTATCCCCAGTCTCCCCATTGTGTAAATTATACAATTCCCTGATGTCCAGTGGTTCCTGCTATCCCCAGTCTCTCTGTAGTTCAAAATATACACCTCCCTGGTGGTCTAGCGAATCCCCTTCCTACTCCTGATCACCTGTTTCAATGCAAAGTATACGTCCCCAGTGATATAGTGGACCCCCCTTCCTAACCCCCAATCTCCCTTTGCAATACAAAGTATACCTCCCTGGTGTCTAATGAACCCCCCTCCCTATCCCTGATCTGTCCATATAATAAAATAGATATAATTCCCTGGTGTCTAGTGGTCCCCCCACTCCCCACACTGGCAGGCAGTTCCCCACCACTTTGCTCCACCATCCCAACCCTGAGCCAGAGCTAGGCACAGCCCTCTGGTCTCCACCATAGCTGGACATTGACTGAGCTGTTAGGGAGTGTGTACTGTAACAGATGATTGTACAGCATGCGCTCCTTGACAGCTCAGTTGGCAGCTGTCCGTGGTGGAGAGCAGAGGGCTCTGCCAGTCACTGACTTGGGGATGGGACGCGGGGCAGGGTGGTGGGGCACTGCCTGCCAGGGTGAGGGGTCCACTAGACACCAGGTGATGATATCTATTTTATTATATGGGCAGATTGGGGGTAGGGACGGGGGTCCACTAGACCACTATGGAAGGATATATATGTTATACATGCAGGTCAGGGCTAGGGAGGGGGTCCACTATTCCCCCAGGGAGGTCTATATGTTGATTTATGGGGAGATCAGGGATTGGGGGGGGGCCACTGGACACCAGGGAATTGTATAACTCAGACAACAGGGAGATCAGGTGTAGGAAGGTGGCCTACTAGACACCAGGGAATGGTGCTGTCCCACAGTGCATGGATGGAGTGCATGAGGCCCACCCCATCTGCAGACCATTAAGGACTGGGTTTCAGAAATCTTAAACTGAGCCACACAAGCAGGTGTTTAGCACTCCTGAAATCTCTGAATTTTGCACTGTGCCGCATATGCATGAGGGATTCCTTATATGTACGGGTGCAGCACACAATACTGGGTGCCGATGCTGTCAGGGTTTTGCCGTGCAGAGATGACCTTTGAATATGGACAATGCCCCACAAGCTGGTGCTATTCACGGTTCATGTGGTGTAGTCCTGGTCTGCGCCACACTATCCATTAGAAAATGGGGTCCTTAGAGACCTTGCTGCAGAAACTTACTGGGTGGCAGGTCTGTGACATTTCAGCAGACCAGGGTTTATTCATCCACCACTTTGTTGGGGCTGGATTACTTTTATCATTTCTCCGCCGAGACAGTGGCAGACTGGTTCAATAACTGAAGGACTATGGACCAAGTGGGCCAGCTGGCAGTGAGAGGCCTGCTGGTTCAAAATGTGTGTTTTGTTTTCTGGCACAGATTTCTGTATGTGGTAGTGGTGAGCTGTGCACTGCCAGTACAGCTTCTTCAGATATGTATTGGGCTTAGTTCTGGTGAGGGCAGAACTTTGTGTTGTTGGGGTAACTCCTTTTCCCTCTATGTTTGAACTATGCTGAACTTTTTTGATTTTTGTAAATTACATTTCTGGACTTCAGTAAACTATATTGGACTCTGTGGCACTTTTATACTAGACGGTTTATGGGAGGGCATGTATTTAATTGGGATTGCTTGCGTTTAACTTGTGAGTCGATAGATGTTATATTTATTTTAATTAGTTTTATTTAAGTGAGTCGGGGAGTGAATGGTGGTTAGGCATGTGTTGTATAGAGTGTGGTTGGAGGAGAGGGTGTGTGGGGCTTTGGGTGGTTTATTATTAACAGGGGGAAGTAGTAAGAGAGTGTGTTTAGTTGGCAGTTTGAATTAATACAGAGTTGCACTGAAATGTGTCGCCCTGTGTTAACCCCTAGGCTTAACTACTCCCCATTTCTGCTCCTGTACTATTGCCCCTTTTATGACCTCCCCTGTCTGGTGTGGTATATCGGTGCTGCAGGGAGGTGGGAGTTACTAAAAGGACGGAGGTGCCCTGGGGTGAAATGGGGACATGGGAAAGGCCAGAACTGTTTAGTCCCCATACCCAGGGATTTTGCCAAACTGAGTGGATGGATAGCTGATTGGCCAGCTGCCACTACTCATCCTCTTTGGGTGGTGCTATGCAATGCCAGATCAATGAAGAATAAGACCACTATTATTGCAGATTTTATATATATTTCCTCTGTCAATCTGGCTTGTTTCATGGAGACCTGGACGATGTGGTCCTGATTTTGGTGGCAGCTGTCTCTGCTGTTTTTTCTGTGGTGTACTGTCCAAGGAAGGATTATGGGGGGAAGGGTGGCTATCTGTTTTAGAGATGAGTTGAACCTGGTGGTGCACCTGGTGGGGCACCTCATTTTTTGAATGCATGACTGTGCACGGGGGTCCAGGTGCAGGTTGCAGGATACTTCTTGTTTACCAGCCTCCCTGGAACGAGGGGGATTTCCTGCAGGAAATAACTAACTTTTTCACTGACAGAGTGTTGGAGTCACCGATGGGGATTATCCTGGGTGACTTCAGTGCCTGGGTTGATAATGAACCTTCACACTTTGGATAAGATTTCCTCCAGGGAATGAAATCCCTGGGGCTAGCACAAGCAATTGCTACAGCGACTCACCAATATGGGCACACCTTGGACTTGGTGTTCTCCCCGAGGCTTGAGATGGAAAACCTCAGGACTGACCCAATTAGTTGGTCAGATCACTGCGCCATTAGGTTCAACTTCAGGGCACCTATCTGTAGTCTACCCCCTATGGAGATGGTCTGGTACTGCTTTTTATCAGGGCTTAGGACAGATGGACTTATTGCGGTGCTGGACTGTCAGATATATTCATGGCATGCACTGGGGGTAGAAAGGAAGCAGTGGTAGCTTATAATAGGGCTGCTGGTGGGGCCTTCAACCTCAAAGCACCAGTCCATGTGTGCCCATTGGTTTTCTGCCTTGACTCATTGTGGTTTAACAGTGAGCTGAAAACAATAAAAGCAAAGGGGCCGAGGCTGGAGCATTGTTGGAGAAGATCGGGAACTGAGGAGGATAAACTGACTTTGAATGTTCATTATGGTGAATATCAAAGGGCATTCTCAGATAAGAAGGCAGGGTTCCTGTCCAGGGAGATTGTTGCCGGAAGGAACCTACCTGTTCAGCTTTTTTGGGTGGTGGACAGGCTTCTTTAACCATCCTGTCTGGAGCCCGTAAGGGCTGCTTCAGTCATTAAGTACGAGGAGTGTGCTTGGTTCTTTTCAGACAGAGCATCCTCTATTAGGTCCTCAGTCTCACCAAGTGGGCTGTTATGGACCAACAGTGTCAAGCCAGGGAGCTGAATCAGCAGTCAGGGATCCTGGGGAGAGTTTCAGATGATAGAGGAGGTTATGGAGGTGGTCTTGAAGCTGCGACAAACATATTGCAAACTGGATCCAGGCCTGACCTGACTACTAGTGAGCTGTGTCGGGCAGCTGGGCCCGGTATTTGCTGAGAATATCAGGTGTCCCTAGTAGAGGGGATCCTCCCATCAGCATTGAAAAATACATTGGTGAAGCCCCTCCTGGAAAAAAAACATCACTAGACCCGGATATCTTGGCAAATTACCAGCCTGTCTCTAACCTGCCATTTTTAGGTAAGGTTATGAAGAAGGTGGTCATGTTGCAGCGTAAGGTACACTTTATGACCTTTGACATCTATTAGCCTCTCCAGTCAGGGTTTAAATCAAAGCACAGTACAGTACAGAGACCATGTTGGTCAGTGTACACAATGACCTGCTAAGGTTGAGCGACAGAGGGGAGGGGTCAGTTCTTGTCTTCCTTGATCTCTCCTCAGTATTTGTCACTGTGAACCATGGAAATTTATTGAATTGATTCAGCGAGTATGTAGGACTCACTGACAAAGTCATCTGCTGGTCTGAGTCCTAACTCATGGGCAGAACACAGAGGGCTGTGATGGGAAGTTTTTCCTCACCCCCAATGGACCTACACTGCGGTGTGCCTCAGGGGTCGTTCCTTTCCCCCATGTTGTTTGCGGTATACATGCTGCCCCTAGATAAGATCATTAGACAGTATGCTGTTGGATTTCACTGCTATGCAGATGGTACCCAGATCCATCTGTCGTTTGCACCCAAGGTGCACAGTGGACGTGCTTAATCAGTGCTTGGCAGAGATCCAGGACTGGATGGCATTGAGGTGGCTAAGACTCAACCCCAGCAAAACTGAAGTACTGGTGATTGACCTGGGTTTTATGGAGGGAGCGACAGCAGCCTGAAGGGAGACAGGACTTTGTCTCGGCACTTCCAGTCTCATGGTTGCTGAGAAGGGGAAGAATCTGGGTGTCATTCTGGATGGAAGGGCTGACATTTGTGGCTCTGGTGTCAGCAGTAGCCCAGAATGCCTTTTACCATCTTAGGAATATCAGACAGACTCAATCCCATATCCCCTCAGAGGATTTTCCCTCACTGGTGCATGCTTTTGTGACCTTGGAGCTCGATTGCTGCAATGCTCATACCTTGGGGTCAGTGACGGTGTGTTACAGCGCCTGCAGTTGGTGCAGAATTCAGCTGCTTGGGTGTTGAACTGTCTTTTGAGCTCAAGCCACATCTTCCTGGTGCTGTGGGATCTGCACTGGCTGATGGTGAGTTGGTGTATCTTCTATAAAGTTGGATCAACTAGACAACTATATTACTTGCCTGTGAGAATGGTGGAAGGGAAAGTCTAAGTCTGGGCAATCAGTGTGGGTCCTCGGAAGCGGAGAAGTGGAATCACCATTTTTTTTAGGTGTTCGACCCTCCCACACATACAGTAACAGCCAATGAGGTGGCACACTACATGTGAGTGATATCAAACACCGCTGGCACTGCCATGCAAGCAGCCTGGCAGTGAGTGTCACTTTGTCAAACCCCATAATAACTGGATTTCGGGTTATTATGGTGTTGGACAGTATTCATAAGCCATTTGATAAATAGGATCACCAGTAATTATATTCAAATATTTTTTTTTAAATATTGCTTTGAACCCTTAGGTGGTGCTGAGAGAAAAAAGAGAGAAGGATGCTATGGAGTCAGGAGCTTTTACCCAAAGTATATTTCTGTTGTTTTGCCTGCATTTTGGGTATGAAACAATGTTAACTGTGCTCACCCTAACTCTCGCAACATCAAGAGAGAGGGAAAACAAGATCAAAAATATTAATTAATTAGTATTGGTGCAAATTCTTGAAAAAGTATTTTTGTCTGAAACAAGCAATCAACAAAAAAGGAAAAACATCAGTTTGGTAACAAACGTTTACCATTATTGCTACCTACCTGTAAAGACAAGGCACAGGCACAGTATTACTGTACAAGCAGACACACATAGGGTAGTAGGATAGTGTGCTGTGCTGGACAATGACCACCATAGGGTTTACAGGAATGGTTTTAGGTCCAGCTCACATTCAGGCAGCACAAATTAAAGATCCAATAAGCTTCATGCTGGCGCAAACTCTCCAGTCTGTTACCCACCTCGTATACCCACTTTTACACGTTCTAACCCCATGAATTTTAGGCAAGATAAATCCTGGGTGTAGTGTGTGGAAAAGTGTTCTGCTACCGGACTGTCAGGCCTACCATTCCGTGTGTCACGGACATGTTTCTGCATTCAGTGCCTTAATGGTTGTATTGTCCTGACAATATAAAAATAAGGCCAGGTACATCAAAGTCCATACACAATGAAATTAGTCCTGCATGTGATGAATTGCCTAACCTGTGCTGTTCTTTATATGTTGTCAACTCAAAGGATGCGGCTTGATGGCAATACATGCAGACATTACAACTGCCATCGCAGAACCTCCCATGGGGTCTGATGGGGAGCCACGTATTAGTGACATTCTGTTTTTGAGAGGCTTTAAGCTGGTGGCTAACAAGTTTGTCCCTCAAATTGGGGGCATGACTGAAAGTGATTTTGGGACTATTTGCCAAAGCTGTGCCTCCTGATAGTAATAGCCAGTATTTTCTAATCATGGCACTTGCTTGACTGGCTCTGTCACTGCATTCGGTGACAAAACACACTTTGGCAATTTCACTTTGTGCTCTATTTTCTGGGTTGCAGCAAGAATTCCCTCACTTGACTACCAGCTTTCTGCAATGCATTCACAGGTATTGTGCTCTTAATTGTAACACAGAGCTGCAATAAAATTGGTTGTTTTATAAGCAGCTGTTACTGAACTAACTCTACACAGCACTTTCTTATTCCTAAGTCTAGCTACATTTCCTCCTCCCAACATTGAATTTACCCTGTACCTAAATCACCCCGTATATTCAAATCTTCATAAGCTCTTTCTCTTCAGTCCCACCATCCCAATAGCAGCACTTAAAAGTGCTAATCATCCCCTCCATAGCTCATCTGCATCACAGGCCACTTCCTTGAATCCCTCTCTCCAGCTAGTACCCTTACAAGAGTTAATCACCATCCACTTCAGCACCCATAGCTCTTTTTGTGAACCTGTTTCAATGCTGACAATTCTATAATTCTTATACTGTGTGCCCTCCCCCTGGACAGAAAAGATCCCCCCAGTCTGAGGACTGCTGCTTTGCCTCACAATCCCAACACGAAAATGCATATATTCTTCCTACTTTTCTCTTGTGTCTCTTATTGCCTTTCATCCTCACCCCCACTCCCCTACTCTAACTGCATACACCCAGACCCCTCCCAGGTCTTAAAGACCCTCTCACCTCCACTTTCCACCTCCGCTCCAACCCCCCCTTCACCACATCCCTCCCTTCATACCATCTCTCCCCTGATTATCTCCAGCACCTTGCCCCCACAGATGAATACAAGCATAACCTGTCTCTGGTGCTCTCGTGCTGCTCCCAAATCCACAATTATCACTAGGGGGCGCAAACTTTCAGCCACTTTGTCCTTTCTCCTGCTCATCCTACTCCTTGCTGGGGATGTTGCACCTCATTCAGGTCCTCCAGTGGAACCCCAGCAAATAAACTCCCATAAAGTTCTTTGCATCATGTACATGGACATCAGGAACCTTTTACCAAAGCTGGACTTAGTTCACTGCTGGCTAACTCAACACTCCCCTGACTTTCTTTGCCTCACAGAAACATGGCTATCTGCAAAAACTCCTCCCTGATGATTCCATACTACTCACTTTTTTGTCAAGACCACAGCAAGTGGGGTGAAGGGGTAGCGGTTTATATAAGATAACCACTATTTTGCTCTGTCACCAACCAAGAAACCTGCCCTAGCTCCCATGAACTGATCCTCACCCACATCACCCTCCCCTCTACTCTTCCAGTTTTAATAGGGGTGATTTATGGCTCCCCTCAGCTAGCCCAAGACTCACTTATTTTGTGCCTGTCCCCCTTACCTCCCCTTGTGGCAAAAGGTGAGTTAATGCTTTTGGGTGACTACAATCTGAACTGGCTCTCCTCCACCTCCTCCAAAGCCTCCATCTCTAAAATCAAAAAATCTCTAAACTCACTCAGTTAATCACAGAACCCACCCGCTATAATCCCCATTCCACAAACCACTCACTAATTAACTGGATCCTCTTCTCCCATCCACACAGAATATCCACAGCTGGTGTACTGGCCAACACCCTAAGTGACTACTGCATCTTTTACTGCACCAGAAAAACCCAATTACCCAAATTAGCCCCTAAATACATAAAAATCCAGCCTTTAAACTCACTGAATACCAGAAACCTCTTGCATGACCTAAGGCACGCAGACTGGTACCCAGTCTACTCAGCACCGGACGTTGATACAATCTTAGCCCAGTTTCTGCACATATTCACCTGGGTTTTAGACTCTCATGCCCCTCTGGTCAAAACTAGAGTCAAGAACTGCCACCATCCCTGGGTCTCTGCTCCACTTGCTGCCCAGTGCAATGTCCAAGACAAAGCCTGGTCTGAATTCAGATCCTTACAGACCCCTGAAGCCAGGCAAGTTTACAGCACCTCAGAAATGCTTGCACCAAGACCATAAGGTGAGCTAAAGCAGACTACTTTAGAACACACCTGCAAAATGCATAGCCTTCCTCCTTCTGGAAGGTGGTACACTCCCTAACTGATCCCCCTGCTCAAACCAACACACCTCCCCTAAAGCAAAATGGCCTACCAATCACAGACCCTGTCAGTATAGCTGACACCCTAAATAAACTCTTCACCACCTGTGCCCTCCCTGACCGTCCTTCATTCCCCTCCCAAGGAACCCACCAAAACACACATCACAACATCTTCCTGTTCACTTCCATCTCCACGCAGGAAGTCCTGGACTCTCTCTGCTCCCTTAATGTCACTAAATCCAGTCCCGATGGGATTCACCTTAAACAGCTATGCATATCAGCTCCTGAAATCACTTCACCACTAGCATACCTGCTAAACTTGTCCTTCTCCTCAGGAACTGTCCCTCAAACCTGGAAATCAGCATGCATAATCCCCCAACATAAGGATGGTGACCCCTCAGTGCCAGGTAACTACCAGCCGATCTCCCTCCTCCTAGCCTTTGCCAAACTCCATGAAGCGCTAGTCCAGTCCAGGCTGACTGAGTTCCTCATGGCTTCTGAGTTCCTTTCTCCTTACCAGCCAGGCTTCAGAAAGCACCATTCCATAATCTATTCTCTGCTACGAGTCACTGTACACATCCACTCTGCCTTAGGCCAAGGCCACCTAACTGCAGCAGTTTTTGTAGACCTGGCTAAGGCCTTTGATTCAGTCTCATACTCCTTGCTTCTTACAAAACTTGAGGCAGCTGGCTTGGCACCCCCACCCCTCAATTCAGTGGTTCAAGTCCTACCTTAGAAACAGGCTACAATCTGTCAGGGTGGCAAACTCCTCCTCCCCTCCCCATAATCGCAGGTTTTCCCCCCAGGATCAATCCTCAGCCCTATACTATTCTCATTATTCATCAATTACCTCCCCACTATTTGCTCAAGGTCATGCATACACATGTATGCAGATGACACCATCCTCTTCACCTCTGGGCCAGCTGTAGATGATGTCCAGTCCCAGCTACAATGGGACTTCCATAATATGCAGTCTTGGTTCCAAGCAAACCAGCTCAAAATCAACACCTCCAAAACAGTATCAATAATTTTTGGGATTGCACAAAAACTGGCCAGAGTTCCTCTACCCCCTGCCATCACCTCCCTGGATAGGACCCCACTAGACACTGTCACATCATACAAACATCTAGGCATATGGCTGGTCCCCCACTTAAAATTCTTGACCCACATAGAAGCCATCAGCTCAAAGCTGCACCCCAAACTTGGTATACTTTACTGCAACAGTGACTCCCTCCCACTGCCAGTGAGATGTGAAATACTAACAAAAATGATCACTCCTGTTTTTGACTACACTGATGAAGTACCGTAGTCGCGCTAAATTTGTCAAGCAATTTTGTGAGATTCCCTATTTGAAATCCTTCAACAAGTTTAGGGCAAAAAATCTTCTAAAATTCTTTTTGTTATACCTACAGAAAGAGGCCAGCTCTTACTACAGTACTCAAGGACCAGCTAGTGAATTTTCAACTAAACTATTAGATGGAGGCCCCCTCTCCTGGTAGCAGTGAACACACTACCAAACTAAAAAAAAAAACTAATAAAAGGTTTTACAATTCTCTATAAGGATTTTCAAAAAATCCTTAAAAATCCCTTGACTAATTTGGTGCTACTACTATGTACAGCACAGCCCCTATCTCATCTTTATCCAGGCTAGACTTCCTTCTAAATGCCTTCTGCCAGTTCTCCACAAACCCCCCACCAGAACCCACAACTGCTCTCTTTACTACACTCTTGGTGTTGTGCCCCTATCCCACCACTGCTACATCCACTCAGTATCACTAATATCCACATTCTGGTTCAACCTGCTATGTCCCTACCTCTCAGAGAGGTTATCCCCAGTGAAACCAACCCCATACATCCTAAGATCACAGAGCACCTGCTCTTTCTCGCTGCCCAAACCATCCTCGTCTGCTAGCAAGTCTGCTTTCTCCTACAGGCTCCCCTTTCTTATGGAACCAATTATCTTCTCTCCTAAGAAACTCTCCCTTGCATAACTCTATCAGACAGCAGCTTATCTTGCTACCTCCCCACCTGCTCCTGCTTCTCCTCTCCCTCAGACTCACCTCCTATTCATTCAGATCTCCTCGCAAAATGTTAATCCATGCAAAATTTCTGGCTGTTTCTTCTCAGAAGCAGTTAATCTCTTATTATCTATGTATGTCCTATCAGTATATTCTAAGGCCGGGATATTCAGAGCACTTGCGCATGGCACAACTGAGATGCGCCGGCGCAAGTCCGAAGATGCGCCACCGAGCGATATTCAAAGGAAGCCACTGCACAGCGCAAATCCCATTGCGCCAATGTGCAACCATAATGTGTGCAGTGCAAGTGCCAGGGGGCATACCCATGCATAAGTGGCACAACAGCATATTCAATTGCAGAGCATGGCGCAAGTGTGGAGCAAACCCCAGGTTGTGCCAGGCAGACTTGAGCCAATAAATATAGGCTCAAACACACAGACAGCAGATGCGCAACACTGAGCACAGTGAGAGAGCGAGAGAGTGAGAGGGAGTGACAGAGAGAGAGAGAGAGAGAGAGAGAGACAGTGAGCCAGAGAGGGGGAGAGAGACAGACAGAGAGGGAGGGAGCTTGACACAGACAGACGGATGGACCAATAGAGCATGAGTGGCACCCAGGGGAGACACCCAGTGCCTGAACAATGGACAGTGGCCCATTCCTGATGGATGCTGTCATGAGGGGCGTGGGAAGGCAGGAGGAACAGCGGCGTGGCCGACAAAGGGCCCAGCGGTGGTATGCCCGACGCAGGTGATACCGTGCCAGGATAACATATGAGAACTTTAGTGACACTGAAATAGTGGGCTGGTACCATCTGAATAGGGCAATTCTGAGGCAGTTCTGTGAGCTGTGCAATGATGAGATGCAGGCATCCACCAGACGTAGTCATGCCATGACAGTGTAGATGAAGGTGACTGCTGTGATGTGCCTGGTCGCCATGCCATGGGTGACCAAGTCTGTGCAGGGGTGTCCTGGCGGCCAAAAAGGCCTGCCCCAGGAGTGTCTGGGATGCCGAAGTCTGATCCCAGCATCTGCCGTGCCGGTGTCACCAGATGCCAGGACCATGGGGTGGACAGTGCACTGCGGGTGGTCGTCTGCATATGGCCGAGCCCAGGGGCCACCGCTAACGCAGACCCAGCTGCAATGGCACTGGCCATGTGGTCCATTGACACCACAATGACACCGGTTATGCAGTCCAATGCTGCAGTTGTAGCCTCCTGCATCTGGACGAGCCTGTTCATAAGCCTCGCTTTGCCCCTGTCCTGCTGCTCAGTCATCTGGCACACCACTGCCTTCAGTGAGCACACCTCACTAGCAAGCAATGCCTGGCTCTCCACGGAGGCCCACAGTAACCGGGTGTGCTCCCACAGCCTCTCGGTCTCCTGGTCCTCCTGATCTGGCCACTGGACTGGGGAGGGGTCACTGCATGCCACTGCACAGCCTCCCACTCAAGTGGATGCTGCACAGTGAGCCGTACAGGGGCCACAGTGTTGCCTGGTGCACTGGCGGTGGGCACTGTGGCAACTGCCCAACATCACCTGCATTCTGTTGCTGCCATCCAACTGTCTGCTGGACAGGGCCCCGCGCATCCACCGCACCCACAGCACCACCGCCACCCACCCTGGACATGGCTGCACCACACACAGCCGCACCAGCGAGGATGGGGGTGACTCTGGGGCTGCAGGCACAGTGCTGGGACCTGCTGGTGACTGTGTGACAGGTAAGGGTGTGTCAAGCACCACAGCCCCTATGCTCTCCAGTACCAGTGTGAGGTCATCATCAGTGTCGGATGACAAACTGAGCTGGGTCTCTGCACACAGCACCTCCAGGCTGTTATTGTGCAGGAACCCAGCCAGGGGGTCATCTGACCCCATATCAGGTACAGCTGCATGCCTGACACTGCTGAGACATGGCCTGTTCCGGCTATGAATGCCCATTGAGGTCGAGGGTTGGGCATCTGTGTCCATGGCCACCTCCGCTCACTCCTCTGCATAGAGGCGTGCTGGTGCTGCAAAACAAGAACAGTGTGTCAATGGAGCAGCATAGCCCATGGCCACCCCCATACTCCCCACACCCTATCCCCCCAACCCTACCCCAACCCCACCCCATCCAGCCCCACCCCCCACCCCAAACCCGTGCACTGTTGCCACCATGCTGCACTGTGTGTCTGCATCCACGAACACATGTGGCAGTGGGAATGGCCTCAGACACACCTGCATGACATGTCCTGGTGGCTGGACATACTCACCATGCAGTGAGGGGCTGCCACCCATCTGGAACTCACCACCAGGCATGCCCTCCACCTGCCATGTGGCTGATGGTGGATGCCACAAGCTCCTCCGTGGCAGTCAGCGATGGCATGGTTGACTGCCCATCGCTGGTTGTCCTGTGGGATGCCTGTATGGCTGCAACCTTGTCCTTGATATGTCTCCTGTCTGTGCCAACCTTCTTCTTGCACTCCTGGGTGGTGCAGTGGTGGCGCCCGTGGGTGTTCACATACTGGACCACCTCCCCCCAGGCCACCGCACTCTCCTGTGGTGTGCCCGTTGCACCACTGAGTAGGCCGTCCCGATCCATATAGGCCTCAAAGAGGGCAGTGGTCTCAGCAGCTATAAAGTTGGGCCTGCGCTTGCGAGCAGGCCCCGACTCTCTGCTCCTTCACCTCCCGACATTCTTCCACCTGTGGACATGAACAGCAGTGAGGGTCAGTGACAGCACGTAGCATTGCAGTACCCTGTTGCAGTGTGTGACAAGGCCTCGGACCCCCATGTTGCCAGTCATGTACCTGAATGGTTGCAATACCGGACTGTGGTCTGTGCTGTTCAGCGGTGCTTTTAAGGTGCAAGACATACAAATTCGCCTGTGAGCAGTTGTAATGATATGCTAATGCACCCCACTGCACCATGCATTGGCTCATGAGGTGATTTGCATGCGGCATTTGAATATCACGTGACTGCACCATGTGCAATAGGGTTGTGCCGGAGCAAGTCTGTGGCGCCATACCCGTGCATGCACGGTGTGCATGCCCACAGTGCATATGTGCACAGCATTGGCCACACTGCTATCGCACATCCTGTGCAGCTTGTGTGATTCCATGGCATGGCGCATGCCGCACCGGTATGCCATCGCACGTGTGTGCACTGCCTCTATCTCACACCTGCACACTGCGTGCACGGGGGGGTGCTGACCTCTGACCCATGGGTCCTGTCGTGACCCCGCTAGGCCCCGGTGTGCTGCACATGCCCATGACTGCGCTGTGGCCCCACACTGCATAGTGACCGCGCAGCCATGTGCTGCGTGATTGTGGCCCTGTGTACCCTATCACACATCCTGCACATGTGGCAGGCATGTGCTCTGATACACGGCCATGTTCCTGTTAAACTCAGTGGATGATCATGGCTCAGAGGCAGAGCAGGAGGGCAGCCAACTGGTCTGAGGTTGAGCTAATCAACCTGGTGGTAGTAGTTCAGCGCTATGAGGGCCAGCTGTATGGCCAGGTGCCACTGCAGCAGGCCAGGGTGGAGGTGTGGCACCATGTGGCAGAGGCCCTGGAGCAGCAGACTGGTGTTGGGTGCTTGGTGGAGCAGTGCAGGCACCATTATGGGGACCTGCGGCAGAGTGCACCAGACCACCTGCGGCTTCTGCAGGCCTGCGTCCTGTGCAGTTCAGTGCCACAGCCAGGTAGGCGTGCTCATGTTGCTGTTATGGCCAGGCACCATACTGTGGCATTGTCAGGGCTGCACAGCATGGCCCACAGAGGGGTACATCATTGGTCTGGGGTACCACGCATCAGGCATGGCTGCTGCACAGGTGGCAGCCATGTTGCCATGTGGGCCTACAGACAGACGAGGACACACCCAGTGAACGGTGGGCTGTGTGGTGGTGGGGGGCTCCTCATGCATGTCTGTGAACTGATGCCCACCTCTTTTCATTCCCTCCACAGGGCAAGAAGTCCGTAGATGGGCCAGGGCAGCGGTGGAGGTGGCCAGGGCAGCACAGCCATGTGGGCAGCAGGTGGCTCCAGCTGCACAGCACAGGGCAGGTATACATTGCCACATTCCTTCTCATTGTCACAGTGGAGTAGTGGTGGGGATCAGGCACAGCCATGGCTACCTCTGCAATGTGTCATGACAGCTGTGTGTGTCGCACAGTCCATTGTGCGTGCCACTGCGTGCCATCCCTTGGCCACAGTGTACTGGCTGTTGGTGGTCTGGGTATGCGCACGGATACCAACATTTGTGCTACAGCACTACTGTTGCTGTATGCCATGTGACTGTCATGGTGTGGTTCTGTAGCCGCTGCACAGCTGTATCCTCCTCTCTGCACCACCATGGTGTGCCGTGTTGTTGGCTGGCACTACCCCCCCACGGGTTTCCATTCCAGCCTCTCCAGGGGTGGGTGGTACCGCCATCCGTTGCACACTGTGGGTGGGCATATGTCACTGGGCCATTGCACTGATTCTCTGTCTTGTTCCATGCCATAGGTATCAGATGGCCTCCTGCACATAGGACTCAGTGGGCTCACACCAGGCTACTGCACCAGATACTGGTGGTTGTGAGGAGGATGCTGGTGGCTGTGGTCTCATTATAGCAGATGTCAGCAGCGGACTGGAGGAGGGGGAGATGTGATGTGGCTGCAGGCTGTGGCCACCGTTGAGGGGTCCTGTACCTGTCTTTCCTTTCCCTTGCTGCTCCAGTTCCCCTACAGTCCCCCATCTCCCATAGTACAGCCCCTGTTACCTGTCCCCACCCTTCATTGTCCCCCCCATCCCTGCCCCCTTACATTGGTTTGTTATTCTGGATTTACACCTTATAAAGTGTTTTACAGCTACATGCCTATCTCCATGTCTGCTTTGCAGGTGGTATGTGGAGACATGCAGCAGTGGTCAGGTGTTGGTCAATGGTGTCTGTGCAGGGGTGGGTGTGGCCATGCAGTGCTCCTGTGGTTCATGGCTGTGTACAATGCTGTGCCACATTGTGGTGGGGGCTGTTTCCCAGTTTGGTGGGTGTTCTCTGTGCCTGCAGGGTCGCCGTGGGGCTGCAGTCAGGGGTGGGCAGCAGGTGTGTGTGGGGGGGTGGCACACAGGCATGATCCTCCTGCTGGACATGTCTGCACACTGGGGTGGGATCAGCTGCATCCCCTGTTGGGTGACCAGTCCTGTGAGGTCTGGCCCTCTGCCTGGGCCCTGGCTCAATTCCTGCCCGGCATGTGGGCTGCCTGTGTGTGTGTGGGGGGCAGGGGTGTGTGTGGCACTGGGGACATGGGGATGGACACCCATTGCAGTGTGGCAGTGGCCATGGCTGGCTGGCTGGTAGGCTGGGGGGGCACCATTGGTGGACCGGTGTTGCCAGTGTCCCCTCCAGTCACCTGCTGGCTGTGCCACCTTTGTGGTCTAGGGTATAGTTCAGGGGCATGCACCTGTCCACCGCTGATGGCCTAGCTCTGGTTGCTGTGGTGCACATGACCCCTGTTGGTGGCTGTGCTCCATCATGTGTTGGGTATTCTTCCCTCTTGCTCTGTGCCTGTGTGTGCACCAGTGTGCCCTGCTGGTGGGGTCCTGTGCCCATTGTCACTGTGCTTCCCTGGCTATGTCCCTGAGTTTCTTGTCTGTGCATTGTGCCCCTGTGTTTGTGCACAGGTGTGCTCTGTGCTATCCTGGTTGCACTGGTGCATCTCTGGTTGAGCCATGGTGCAACTGTGTCATATTCAGCCGACTTGTGCTGGCGCAGTTCAGCTGGTGCTATTTCTGAATATGTCACCCAGTTTGTCATGGCACACCTGACTTGCACTGTACCAGGCTTATGCCAGCCTTTGGCACATTTCTGAATATCTTGGCCTATGTAAAATGTTGCCACAGTTTCAGTTCTGTATAAATGTATTACTCTGTCTAGCAAACTAATTGTGGCTCTTATATGTATCCATATGTACTGTACAGTATGTATGTATCTATCTATCTCATGTGTACAAAATTTGTTACCCCTGTCCCCAGGTCATACCTGGAAATGAGTCTTGGCTCAGTGTGCCTTTCCTGGTTACCAAATGTGTAAATAGATGAAAAAAATTAAAAAAAAAAGTGTGGAGGCTTTGTAACCCCTTACAAGAAACCTTTGATAGAGTTCACTAGATTGTGAATCAAATTGGTGCAAGACAGTTACGTTTTAAATGTAAGAATTGCCCATATGGAATATATTTTTTCAGTGCATAGGGTGGGCACTAGTGGCTTACAAATAGTGGCTGTAGGTTTTCTATAGCTGTGAGTAATGACTGTGTTGCCAATATCGACTTCCTGGGTTTTATCAAGAACATTTAATTTACTACTGTTGACAGTACTGGTGAATCAAAGATTAATATTATTCTGATTGATCCATGATAGGGATTTTTCTGCCTCACCCTTAGTGCCCTCCCATACACACAGTATAAAATGGAATCATCTTATGATATGTGTGTGGTAGAGATCTGAGCTGGGCTGCAGTACTGTGGACTGCTCCAATAGGGCAAGAAACAGATTGATAAAAGCTAGTGCCATAGCTGCTCACATGGCAGTGCCAAAGCACAGTAGGTAGTAATAACCACTGAACTAAAAAAAAATGTGTTTAAGTACAAATTCTAGTCCCCCAAACATAAAATTAATCTGCAGGTCTTGCTGTTGAGGATCCTGAAGCAAAGAATATTGGCATGCTGCTATGTCATGTTTGTGGCGTATGACGGTATAAAGGGCCTCCACGTCTTTCCCTAGCCACAGATAGGTGTCTTTCCATTCAAAGTCCTGGAATGTTTCTAAGACACGCATGGTGTCCTGAAGGTCCCTGACATATGACACACTCAGATCCTACCAATGAGACAATGGGTTATCCAGATGGATTGTGAAGGTTTTTGTGTACTTTCAGTAGGATATACAGTAGAGCATGGGTGCCACTGGAACTGGGTGTCATTGAGGCATAGACCAGGAGGCATATGCAGATCAGGAGAAGTTATACAATTCATAAATAGCATTTTATTATTATCAATAACAATAGAATACAAAATAAAAAGTGTACAGGAAAGCTCTTCATACAGGCATTGCAACTCCTACACATGAGAGTCTGTCTAGAAAACATTGTTCTCTTTCTATACAATGTCTTTTCCTGGCAGTTTAAACTCTGAATTCTGACTGTTGCAAGTTACATCTCCTGTTTCTCACAAAATATACCAGAACTTTGTCAGCTTCTTTCCTGAGGCCAGCCTGAAGAGCACATCAAGTCTTTAATAGGGGCAACAAAATAGAACATTCTATCCCAGAGCTGGTCTCCTGTTGACAATTCTGTAAACAAGCTTCTGGAGGTCCAACTGCATCTCAAGGCCAACACCCTTTATTACAGACTGTTATCTTATTAAGAAACCCAAATAGCTTTCTGCAATCATTTCAACAATATAATTATACACGTTTGTAAACCAAGAGATCCCAGTTTCACAGAAAGATTCACATGCATGTTTTAACCACAGAGAAGCAAGGGGGGAAGAAAGAATAGAAACAGCAAGTGAAGGAAGGGAGATAACAGGGGGACATTGTGGGACCATCTAAGTGGCCAATCCCTAGGTGCTACAAGACAATTTGATTGTGCAATAAGACAGGCAAAAGGCAAAATAGGAGAGGACAATATAGTTCCTTGTTTTTAACTCTCTCTGTATAACAAATGGAACAGGGTATTACACAACCCTGTTACACAAATCCCTCTTTAAGTGGCAACCTGTTTTTTTAAACAGGTTTCCAAAACCTTTTACTTCTCTTTTATCATTCTTATTTATTGAAACTGTACTACCATTTGTTGTCCCTCAACTACTGCCACTATGTATTGCCAAATGTAACAACAGTTCTTGTTATTTTGATGTTTCTACTCTGTGCCACCTTACGTAGCCTGTGTCATGCCTGAAAACAGTCCCTGGGATCAGTGCACCTACCCGGTTAACAAAGTCATAAATAAATGAAAATCATTACCTTATAACATTTACAGTTATTTGCTATGCAGTACCCCTTTTTTCACAACCCCTTCTACAGCAAACATTCCAGGTAAACACACACATTGTTTTCAACCTTCTGAATTCTCAATTCCTAAACCATATCTTGACAGAAAATCAGCATTGACATTCTTTTTTCCTGGTTTGTGCATTGCTTTGAATTTAAATGACTGTAGTTCCAGGTACCACCTTGTAATTCTGGGATTTTTATCCTTCATTTCCCTAAGCCAATACAGAGGATTGTGATCTGCTGTAAGTATAGTCAGCTCCTAGCAGATACTACATAAGTGGCCCCACTGCCAATTTTGCAGCAAGGCATTCTTTTTCAATTGTTAAGTACTTTTTCTCTTTGTCATGGATTTTCTACAGATATACATAATAAAATGTTCTTTCCCATCTATATTCTGAATCAGGGCTGCACCTAGGCCTACAATACCTCTGATTCATCTGTCTGTAACAGAAATTGTTTCACAAAGTCTGGACTTCTTTTTTTTTTACCAGGAGAGACACACTAAGCTGAAAGCTTGTTTACAGGTGCGACCTGGGAGCTCAAGAAAGTTACTGTAAGTGACTTGCTCAGGGTCACACAGTATACAAGTGGGGGGGGCTGTGGGATTCAAACCCAGGTCTTCAGGTTTGCAGCTCAGAGCTTTAAAACTACGTTATACTGCCTCCAGGGTCTGCCTACAGGGTCTGAACATGATGCGGCCTTGATAGCCTGAAAAGCCTCATCACACTCTGGGGACAGTTTCACACTATTTGGGTACCATTTTTTTATGAGTTCAGTGAAGGGAGTAGCTAACTGGACAAAGCTGGGAACAAATTGCAGGTAGTAACCAGCCGGATCTAAAAATGATCTGACGTGTTTCTTTGTTTTAGGGACAGGACAGTTAGTTTCAGCTTCCGTCTTGGAAACTCTGGCTTTACTCCTCCATTTCCCAAAATATAACCCAAATATCTGGTTTTCTGCATGCCTAAAGTGCACTTGGTAGTATTAATGGTCAGACCTGCACTTTTGATAGATCAGATAACTGCTCGTAGGTGTTCTAGGTAGCTTTTCCAATTTGGACTGTACACAAAAACATCATCCAGGTAAGTAACATAATAACTATTGTGAAGGGCTAGAATTACATCCATGTACCACTGGAATGTAGTGGGTGCACCTTATAAACCAAACAGCATGGTGGTAAACTGATGGAATCCAAATGGAATGGAAAATGCAATTTTGTCTTTGGATGCTTTAGCTTGAAGAATTAGCCAGTAACTCTTGGCAAGATCGAGGGTACTAATGTACTTGGCACTTCCCAGTCTGTCCACCAAATTATCTGTTCTGGGAATAGGATAGCTGTCAAATACAAACACTTGATTAAGTTTCCTAAAATCAAGGCAGATTCTTACAGCCCTTCTTTTTTATTTACAATCATCTTTGGTGATGTTCAAACACTTATCAATTCTTCAGTGAGACCAGAGTCATGGCAAATCAGTGGTGGGCTCTTCCTTGGGGTTGTCAACCCTAATACCCACCCTGTTCTCTGAGCAACAAATGTCAGATGTGGGGACTGGGGAGGTATATTGTGACAAAGGTGGATTGAAACTAGATGGAGGGGGTGGTAAGTGGAATTGGCAAGGTGAGTCAGGGGATAAAGAGTAGCAGCAGGACAGAGAATAAGGGGGGGGGTTGCAGCCAGGTGGCCTTGTCAAGCATGTTGAGTGAAGCAGGAAGGGGTAGAATGGGTTGGAATGGGGCAAGCACAGAAGGAGAAGGTGACAGGAGGGAGGGATGGTGAGGTGTGGGGAGGGAGGAAGAGGGGAGAGGGAGGAAGAAAGGTGTGGAAAAGAGTCAGATAGGGGTCATAGTGGGTGAGTTAATGGGACAGAGTAGGAGGGTCAGGACATGATAGTTAGGGGGGAAGGTGAGAGAGGCGATTGAGTGGGGGAGGAAGGATGCAGCTAGGGGCCTTGTCGAGGAGGCTGGGGAATGCAGGTTGCCAGATGAGGTGCAAGCCGCATGACTAATTAAAGCAGGTACACTCACTTTCCTTCGATATGTGCAGATGCAGGAGTTGCTTGAACTGGGTAAGTTGAGGTATGCTAGTCAGTTCACAGCTCAGGCCATTCATCCAGTTAGGAGCTCTGTAAGGGAAGAATGGCTGGCATTGGGTGGTCTAAACCCTAGGAGCGTGAAAGAGTTCAGAAACAGAGGACCAGGTGTGACGTGACTTTTGAGGCTTTGACAGAAGACTGGTGATGCTCATTGGTTCCAAGCAACACTTGCTTGGCAAGTATACATGAATGATATTTGATGCGGTCTTGTAGTTTGAGCCACCCGGTTAGGGCGAATAGATCACATTTATGGGTGAGGTAGCTGGCACCAGTGATAAGTCTACTGGCTTTGTTTAGGGCAGCATTTAGTCTTTTGAGAGATGTAGCTGTGGCAGCTCCATATGGCTATGGCTCAAAGGTTTTCCAAACTGCTGTTTAAATAAAATAAAATAAAATATGAAACCAAGCTGTAGTCAATAACAGATAGTACCGAGCAATACGAGTAGAAGGGAGGAGATGGAGGCCAGTGAAGGGAAGGGGGCAGGATGTAGGGTAGTCTTGTTGAATGCAAGAAGCTTAGGAAACAAATCAGCTGAGCTACAGGCATTCTTAGCAGTGTGGAGGGTGGATATTGCAGCTGTCACAGAAATGTGGGCAACCGAGCACTGGGACTGGGATCTGGCAATCCCAGGATACAAATTATACAGGAAGGACCATAAGAAGGGGAGAGGGGGTTGGGTGGCAGTCTATGTAAGGGATGGGATCAAATGCAAAAGGGACGAGGGGGAAGAAAGGAGAACAGAGGCAAACTGGCTGTAGCTCCTAGACTCAAGGAGTAGGAAACTGAGGTTTGGGGTGGTATACAGGCTGCCGCCCCAGTCTGAGGAGCTTGACAAAGAATTAGTGGGACAAATCAGAAAGGTATGTAGAAAAGCAAAGGTGGTCATTGTGGGGGATTTTAACTTGTCAGGGGTTGACTGAAGCATTCTAGTCACCTCCAGTGCTAGGGTGCTAGTGCTCCTGGATGCGATCCAGGAGAGTCTCCTGACACAGTTGGTTAGTGTACCTACTAGGGTAAAGAACACTTTAGATCTGGTATTGTTGAATGGGGAGGCAGTAAGGGAAATAAAGGTGGAGGACCCACTAGCCGATAGCGATCACCAAACAGTGTGGTTTAATATCACGATGTGCGGGGAGCCAGAGAAATCAGTTACCCGGGTGGTAAACTTCAGGGAGGCAGACTTTGGGAGGATGCAGGAAGTAATGAAAAGGAAACTGGAGGGCATAAGGCAGGAGATAGACATGAAGTAGAAATAGGATATTATTAAATAGGGGGTTACAAAGGCAACAGAAGCCTGCACCAAGACACAGAGTAAGAGGAACAGAGAAAGAAAACCATGCTGGTTGAACAGCAAGGTTGTGGAGGTGGTGAGGGCAAAATGAGTGGCACACCAGAGGTATAGGACGACAGGGAAGGAAGTGGAGGAAATATGCAAGATGGTCTAAGGAGCTGACCAGAAAAGTGAGAGAAGCCAAGACCCAGAAGGAGCTGAGATTAGCGCAGGGAAATAATGAGGGGAAGAAAGAATTTTTCAGATTCATCAGGGAGAAAAGGAAGTGCAAGGAGACAATAGTGAGGATAACAAGCATTTGCCAATGCCGAATGTTTGCTTGCTGGCATTGGCATTGGTAGTGTAGAGTTACAGAGCTGCATAATAGGAATGGCAGCAAAGTATTGAACTGAAGCCAACCCACCACCACCCTGCAGAGAGTGACAGGCATTGGGGTGTGCCTTTGGGTCGTCAGGCATAACAACCATGCCATTTCACCACACCCTACCCTGCAGACACTGACAAGTGTCACGGTGTGCCTTGGGGTCTTTAGACCTTATGCGCACCCCATTCCATCAGGAAATACGGTGAGATGGGTGCGGTATAGGAGAATGGGGTGAAGTTTGGACCCAAAGAGTCCGAGGCACACCTTGATGCCTCTCACTGGCTGCAGGGTGTGGGTGGGGGTGGAATGGTATGAGCATGACAGGTAAGAATCCCAAGTCACACCCCTGATGCCTGTCATTCTCTACAGGGTGGGACGTTATGGTCGGAAACCCTAACGCCTCAGGCATTCATTGGTATTTTCACTCCAAATTTTCAACATGTTTTTATTGTGACCCCACATCATGAACAGTGGCAATATCAGTTTGTTAGCCAAAAACTGCTTTTGCACAGCGACTATGGCATTTGGCACCACAGGTGCAAAACGCATTCAACAGGATGTGAAAATGACAGCGCTTCTGTTCATGGGAGGTGTAAAAATGGCATGTGAAAATCTGCAAAACCAAAAACTGGTGAAGTCACGAAAGGCATAGAAACTGTGCAACGCACACCCGTAATGTAACTAGTTTGGGGCTTTTTTTACAGCAGATTGTTTACACGGGCATTTTGGGACCTCCGATCATGAACAGTGTCAGTGTGATTTTCTTTATCTGTCCCGAGCAATGATTTCCCACAGCGACCACGCATTTCTGGGCTGAAAGTGTGAAAACACATTTCGGCCATGTTGTGGAAAAGTGTGGAAGAATGCCGCTGTTGAAAATCTGGACTGAAAATATTACAGATTCATGAACTTACGAGGGTGGGTGGAAACTGCGCAATGCTCACTCGTAACACAGTCATTTTATGGAGTTTTGTCACCAAATTTTCAACATAGCCATTTTAAGACCTCTGCTCATGACCAGTGTCACTGTGATTTTCTTAATCTGTCCCAAACATTGTTTTCACACACCGACTGTACCATTGTGCGCTACATGTGCAGAAACTCATTTTGGACGAGATGTGAAAAATGGTAGCTGTACTGCTCATAAGGAAGTGCGGTAAAATGGCACTGTTGAAAATCTGGTGTGCAAATATTACAAATTCACAAACTTGCCAGCGTGCGTAGGAACTGCGCAACGTGCGCTCCTAAAACAGTCATTTTTGGGAATTTTTTCACCAAGTTTTCAACATAGCCATTTTAACACCTCTGTTCATGACCAGTGTCACTGTGATTTTCTTAACATGTCCCATACATTGATTTCGCACACCGACTGCGCCATTGTGCGCTACATGGGGAGAAACATGTTGTGGGCGAGATGTAAAAAATGACAGCTGTAGTGCTCATAAGAAGGTGCGGTAAAATGGCAATGTTGAAAATCTGGAGTGAAAATACTGAAAATTTGCGAACTTACGAGCGTGCATAGGAACTCTGCAATGCACGCTCGTAAAGCAGTCATTTTTAGGAATTTTTCCACCAAATTTTCAAAATAGGCTTTTTGAGAGCCCACCTTATGAACACTGGCAGTGTTTCTTTAATCATTCCGGAAAGGTGATTTTGCGCAGTGGCTGTGAAATCGCCCTTTGGACCCGAGTAACGCCATGACAGTGACAGCATTCATGAGAAGGGGTTCCAAAAACCCCATGTTGAAAATTTGGTGCAAAAATTCCAAAAAATGCCCGAGATATGCAGCAAAGTTGAAAAAAAACCCTTCTATTGCATTATACAGCTTACCGGAATTTCCTCAGTTTGCGGTCGGCTTTGAAGAGTGCAGACATGTTCCCGGTCCACCAAGATCGTCGCCCGGACTCTGGAGGTAAGTATGGGGGTGGGGAGGCAGGGTGTGCAGGTGGGTGCGGTGGGGGCAGGGAGACTGCGAGGACGACCGCTTTCAATTTACATTTTTTTTTATTACTAAGACGACGCCGGGACATTTGCCACGCTTAGGTGGGCTCCAGCCGTGGCAGCTGAAAGGCTGTTTGGGGGCTGGAGCCGGCTGGGATTGGGCACCCCATTGGCCATACAGGCTTGTGCCACACTGGGGTGGCTCCCCAGCGTGGCAGCTGTAAAGCTGTTTGGGGTTTGGAGCCAGCGAGTTGGGCACCTGCTCAGCCATATGAACATGTGCCACACTGGGGTGGGCTCTCAGTGGCACCAGGAAAGCTTTTTTTTTGGAAGGCATGGAGCACCCCATCCAGCTTCTTCATGTGTGCGTGTGAGGGGGGACGTCAGCACGCAATATGCAAGCGTGCGTGTTGAGGGAGGGAGCTCTGCTCACTGAAGTGGAGCTCTCCCTTTCAACTGTATGCCACTGCATTTTCAGCTGTCATAGACAGCTGGAGCAGTGATTGGCGCACTGCGACCGCACCTGCAAACACACTGACTGAATTGGAAAAGGCTGACACACCTCTGGAAAACTCAGATGATGGCACTATGTTTCTTGCACATGCGTGCAAGCAAACATAAAAAGGGGTGGGGAGTGGACGGAAAAGGGGGAGGAGCAGGCAGAAGCACTGAATGAATACTTTTGCTCAGTGTTCATGGAAGAAAAGGGGGGACCGCTACCACCATGGGCTGGGAGGGTGGGGACAGGGGAGAAGAAGTGACAGATGGAAGAATTGAGGCAAGTAGAGTCCTAGAGGGACTTAGGGTACTGAAGGTAGACAAAGCACCAGGGCCAGACGGTATCCACCCCAGGGTACTGAGGGAGATGGCGGAGGTGTTGGCGGAGCCGCTGGTGGATCTGTACAGCACCTTACTGGAGTCAGGATGTGTGCCACTGGACTGGAGGATGGTACATGTAGTACCATTACACAAGAGCGAGCCAAGGGATGAACTGGGTAATTATCGTCCGGTAAGTCTCACCTCCATAGTGTGCAAGCTCATGGAAATGATACTAAAGGAAAGACTGGTCTAGTACCTGGAGGACAGTGGCCTCCAGGATGTGAGGCAGCATGGGTTCGTTTCAGGGAAGTCTTGTCAAACCAACTTGATACAGTATTATGGCTGGGTGACAGGTGAGCTGGATAAGGGTCATGTGGTGGATGTTCTTTACTTGGACTTCAGCAAGGCTTTCGATTCGGTGATCTTGGGCAGATTGGGGGAAGCTAACTGCTAATCTCTGCTGACAGCTAAATGCACCGGGACCTCCCTCTGTTACCATTTGCCTCTGTATAGCCCTATGCTGCTGCTGCACTATTCCACTCACAGCACTTCTTCCCTTATCCCTTTCGCATTCCTGCCCTCTTTTCATTCTACCTCATCCCCCCTTCCCTTACCCCTCCACTCCCACTTCCCTCCTCTCTCCTCTGTTTCCTCCCCTTGTTCTCTCCCTCTACCCCCCGCCCTGTGGGTCTTTCCTGTTTAAACTTCATTGTGGCATCTCCCTCCTTGCTCTCATTTTGCTCCTTCCACTCCCCAATTCACCCCCTGTACTTCTCTCCTTGTAAGCCCTTTTACCCCTCTTCAGACAAGGCTACTGGCTGCACTTCACAGAATATTTATCTTGCCATATTGTTCTTTTGTTTATGCAATTACTTTCCTCATGTTGTACTACTTACTGAAACTATTGTAATTTGCTATTCTTGTGACTTGACGTGGCACCTCTGTAAAAGAGCCATTGGCTCAAAGGTCTTTCCAGTTTGTTAAATAAATAAAATAAAATAAACTGGTGTAGGGGTAGGGGCAAAAATGATGAACTGGATTACAAGCTGGCTGAGTGGGAGACTGCAACGGGTGGTGGTGAGAGGGGAGCTCTCAATTCCAAGGCCAGTGACAAGTGGGGTGCCACAGGGCTCTGTGTTGGGACCAGTATTATTTGGGCTCTTCATATCAGACATTGCACACGGGGTAGTGAGCAAGGTAAGTCTGTTCACTGATGACACCAAAATCGGAGCAGTGGTGGATGGAGAGGAGGGGTGGAAGCAGCTGCAGGGGGACCTAAGCAAGCTAGAGGAGCGGTCAGAGAGGTAGCAGCTGGGGTTCAATGCAAAGAAGTGTAAGGTTATGCACGTTGAGGTGAAGAACCCAAGGAGAGAATACTGGCTGGGGGGGGGGGTTAAGTTGGGGATCACTGAGGAGAAGGACTTCGCACAGAACTCGCTCCAATTTTATGCTGTAAAACTATATAATGACTTGCCTTAGAATATTATGTCTGTAACTATTTCATCATTTAAGAGTGTACTCCAAAAGCTAATGTTATCTGAAGCTCAGTGTTGATGTTTTAATTGATTTATGCTCATTGTATAATTTTTTGTAGTGTTGTATAATGGTGTTATGTCTTTTGTAAACTAGTTGTGACTGGTCACCAGTGAAAATAGGCATTTTTTTGCTCACTGGTAATCCAGTATAAAAATAAACAAACAAAGACCTTGGGGTAATGATAACAGGGACCATGAACAACACTGCCCAGTGCAGGAGAGTGGCTGCAAAAGCGAACAAAGTGCTGGGGTGCATAGTGAGGGGGTTTTCATCCAGGCAAAGAGAGGTGATCTTGCCCCTCTACAGGTCGCTGGTAAGGCCGCATTTAGAGTATTGTGTGCAGTTTGGAGGCCATACCTAAAGTGTGATATCAGGCTACTGGAAGGGGTGCAGAGGAGGGCAACAAAGATGATAAGTGGGATGGAGGGAGAGACTATGACAGCAGTCTGGGAGACCTCAATATGTACACCCTGGAGGATAGAAGGGACAGGGGAGACATGATAGAGACATTCAAGTATCTGAGGGGAATCAATAAGGACGGGGCAGATGGGGTCTTTAAGCTAAGGAGAGGGAGGGACACCAGGGGGCATGGGCTAAGAATAGAGGGGGGAAGATTTAGGAGGGAAATGAAGAGACACTATTTCACAGAGAGTGGTAGCAAAATGGAACACACTACCAGAATGGGTGGTATCGTGTAAATCTGTGAACAGCTTCAAAAGGGCATGGGACAGGGAACAGGGAGAGTGATGGTGGGGAAGGTGGGGGTGGCAGTGGGATGACTAAGGGGAGGGGGTGGGCAGCTGCAAACTAGAGGTGCTAGCTGCACACTCCCGAGCAGACTTAGATAGACCGATGGTCTGTTTCGTTGGCACATCTACACTCGTGACATGTTCAGATCTCCTCCTTTCTTCACAGAGTGCCCTGTGTAAAAAAAAGGTATAACAGATTGTGTTGGCAACATGTGGCAAGACATACTTGTCTACCTTTGAAGAGTGCATCACTAGAGGCAGTGGCTTGGAGCTCTACCTCGGACTTTGGATAGGAGGCTGTGGACTGGGGGAAAGGGGGAGCATTAAGGTCAACAGCCCCAAGGAGGACCCCACCACTGATTCTTCAAGACTCCAGAGACCTAAACATAATATTTTTTAAATTTATTTTACCAGAAAAAGGCTCCATTGAGCAAGTTCATTCACAAGGAGGTCCTGGGTAGGACAGGACTAGAGATAAAAACAACATACAGTGCACAGGGATATTCTTTCCTTTTACTGCTTGGGGGGGGTTGGGGTTGAGAGTTAATGTTGGAAACCCAAATGCCACATTTCCCTGCTTTTGTGGTGTTAAGTGGAACCCTAGCTGGTGCATTAATGAAGTTTTTTTTTTGAAAGAATTATAGATATATAAACTGTATTTGTGTTTGTGTAACACACATGTACTGATAAGTAGCAAAGTAAAATTGTTTCCTTGACCCAACAGAGCATGATAATATTATCTTGCTAAGCAGGATATGTCACAGTGTGTGTGTACTGAACCAATCAGAGATTAGCTTTCACAATGCTGATGACATCACAATAGGCATGTGCAGCACTGAAGTCAGCAGTTGAAATCAAACAGAAACAGTTACACGTTTATACAAACAGCAGATTTAAAAGGTATAACTAGTACACTGATGTTGTATAAATTGAATATTCAATGGACTGACTCAAACAACACAGTTTAACTCACTCGTGGCTCTGCCACTCATCAGTTATGGTCCTTTCCCCTCACACATGAAGATGTAGAGAATAGTGCATGGGCAACCATGCACAACTGGTCTATAGTGTATGGTGGAATGCGGTTGTGTATGGAAATCCATACACTGCAAAAAGTCGTTCTGCTTCAGTAGTGACATCCTCACTAATGCAGAATGACTTTTCATTCTGCATTAGTGAGGACGTCACAATACAGCCGCCCCCAAACAGTGCTGTTCATTGGATGGGGGTGGTTGATGAGCTGCGTGCACGCGCCGACTCAGTGAGCGGCAAAATGAGAAGGGAGCGTCCGGTAGCAAGGACTTATCACAAAGAATAACTAAAGTAAGAATACTTCTTTTTGGGGGCCATACACTATATAGAAAAGTGTATGGGAGCCCCATACACAACCAGCTATTCTAATACCTTGTGGTTTCCATGATGATAGGGACCTCTCAAGCTTCGGCCTCGAGGTCCTCATCATCAATGGAAACCACCTGCATTATAATAGCGCATAGTATGGGCCCTACACACTATCTCTATATATTGTGCCATTAGAGGTGTTCTGATTACCTCAGACCTTGAGAGCGTAGCTCGTGAGAGGTCTGAAATAATCAGAACTTCGAGGTGGCACAATAGGCTGGTTGGGCATACGGTTGCCCATGCATTATTTTTTATAGTGTATAGTCCCCCTTGCCAATGCGGTTTTAACACTGCCCCCCTTGCTAAAGTTTTAACAGTTTTTAATTTAAAAAAAAGATAAATGTTCATTGTTCTGTCATGTTCCAGGAGTTAGGGCTGTTTGCTAGGTTGACATGTATGGTTGCTAGGGAGCAGACTTCCCTACATTTGTTGTGCAGCAATCTGTTGGCTGTCAGTGGGGTGTGGGAGGGATTTTCAACAACAAAAAAAAAACATGGTAGTGTACTTCTCACTAAGCCAGAGGACATGGACTCTGGGAAAATGATTCACTGTAAATTATTTTAAATATCTGGTTGATCCTGTGTGTCATTTCTATGAAGTTGCAGTTATCTGGTTGATCCTTCGTTTGTTTTGTATTTATCTGGTTGCTACTGTCTGTGTAGCTGGTTCCGGTGATCTTGCCACAGCCACTTCTGTCTATTTGGTTGATCTGCCATTTCTGCTGCCAGATGGGCTTATGGCCAATTTACTTCTCTGATAGAAACTCTAGAGGTTTTCAAAATGTTGTTGTACCACAGTAGGGTACAATCACATTCCATGACCTTTTGAACTGTTGTACAACAACATTTTGAAAACCACTGATTTCTGTACAGAACAAGGGCTGGCTATACACTATAAATTTTATATATTGAGTCAGCCTTTTGTATATCCCATATACTGTATCGATTACTTAAAATTTCTATGTATCAGTGCAGGGTTTTTCTATGTAGTGTATCTGTAATAACTTTGTTGATGTAACGCCCCTCTGGACCCCCATGAAAAACTGGTGTAGCAGCTTACTGAAGCTCTCCAGTTTTGCAAAATTCTAAATAAGTAAATAAATAATTTTGTCTGCCAGAAAAAGTAAGTCATACGGTGCAGAGATCTTCAGCATACATCTTGTAATTTTCCAAGGACGCAGGGTTTATTTAATGAAGCATGCAGCTGAGAACATTGAGTGCATGCAGGTGTGTGTGTGTGTGTGTGTGTGTGTGTGTGTGTGTGTGTGTGTGTGTGTGTAAGGGCTCTGACAAAGAAAATGCACGAATCTGGAAATGTCTAAAATATGATTATGAAAACAAAGCTGTTGTAAAACTGGCCACAGTTGTCATTTGACACCAAAATATTGTGCAGCTGGGCTGATAAAGGATGAAGACCATGTTGACAGGGGTTGGTGTTATAGGAAGAAACAGCGTTCTGTTTGTTTGTAAATTCTGAAGCCTCACTGTTATCTCATCACTTTTTTGGTGACACTTGCCATGAACGGATTTTCACAATCTACAGTATTCTGTCTTGCTTTGTAAAAGGATTTGCTTTTATATAACACCTTTCATAGCACTGTATTTCTAAGTGTTTTAGATGCCATGGAGAATGGCCACAGTCAGTGGTCATGTGCAGGGAGTTTACAGGCCACAGTCCACATAAGAGGTTGGCTAGCATGTTGTTTGAGCATAGCCAGCTCACAATGATCCACACCCCTCCCCAACAGTGCAGACGTCCAACAGCACCCACAGCTGTCAGATGCCCGACCCCAATTCAGTTAGCAGAGTGGTGTGGAATTTTCAAATTCTGCTTTCGCCATGATTCTGCGGAATTTCTCTAAAAACAGAATTCTGGCATTCAGACAGCGGAATGCTAACTGTGGAATCTTACGTTACAGTTTATGTAAACTGCAGGTTCCTTACTTGATCCACAGAATATTACAGTGCTGTTTACATAGAAACTCTTTTCAGAATCTTGTGGAATTAAAAAAGAAATTCCATAAAACATTTCCTTATGCAGAATTGCCATTCTGCATGGATTTCTCCGGCAGAACTCCGGATTTCACACAGCTTTGGTAGCAAGAGGTTGCCCATAACAACTACTTCAGGGGGTGGGGGTAGGCTGCTGGTTAACTAGGATCTGCAGCTTATCCAGCAGGCAGGGAAATGGGCAGACTGGGTGGGCCAAGCGTTCCTTATCTGCCGTCAAATTCTATTTTTCTATGTTTCTATGTTCAGGATCACTTTCCAAGCAGAAATAATTGAGCCAAACAGATACAGGATCATTTTTTTTTCCAATTGTTTAACCAGGAGTGGCACACTATGCTGAAAACTTGTTCGCAGGTGTGACCTGGGAGCACAGGGAAGTTAAATTACTTGCTCAGGGTCACACAGTATTATTTATTTATTTTATTTAGCTTTTGTTAACCGGGTAGGTGTGCTAGCCAGCAGGTGACTATTTTCAGGCATGACCCGGGAGAGTACAATACAGGATAACACGGGGAAGCAACATTACAATTGAGGCAATCAGTACAGAGTACATTCATAACAATACAGAGGCAATTTCAGCTAGGCTAACATGGTGTAGGCTAGTCTAGATAATGAGCAACAGTACAGTACAAGGAGGTTACAGGGGAGTGTTGGTACTAGTAAAGGGTAAAGATCAGGGAGTCTGAGAGCCGTAAGGGAAACTTACGGTTTTACCAGAAAAAGCACTAGATTTTAGCCAGGTTTGTGGTTCCCCCGCTGAGCAAGATGGAGTGGAGTGGGAGGGAAGGGTACAGGCAAAGAGATTATGGCGGGGGTAGTCAGCCAAGAACATGGTATGGAGGAGGGGGGGTGAGTTATATCGGGGAGAAAGGCTAAGTTGGGTAGGAAGGAGCAGTAAACTGGCGAGCAGTAGCAGGCAGCTCGTGGAATTTGTGAGATATACCAGCGGCATTTATGGCAGCAGGCTAGGGGGACGCCAGGTTCAATGGTCCCACAGTCAGGTATGAGAGAAATGGGAGGCAGTGGATGGGCGAGAAAAAAATATGGCGCACATTATGGCTTCAGCGGTAGTAGGTGGGTATGTGCAGCCGAGCTCATGGTTCTGAGACTGGGCATATGAGCCAGTAACAGTCCCTGGCCGTGGATGTTCGGAGGCAGTGGACGGGCGAGAAAAAATACGGTGCACATTACGGCTTCAGTGGTAGTAGGTGGGTATGTGCAGCCGAGCTCATGGTTCCAAGACTGGGCATACGAGCCGGTAACAGTCCCTGGCCGTGGATGATTCGGTGGTAAGGAGTAGGGAAAGTAGGAGAAAGGGGGAGTGAACCTTACAGTACCAACATTTGTCTATAGTCAAATTAGACCTTGCCCAAGAAAAAGATGATAGTTAAGAGAATAACACATAGCAGTTAAATAAGGCGATCATTCACATAGACATATCTATATAGTACATATGCATCAAATGGACATTTGATAAGAAGATACAAGATAAAAGATAGGGGGCTTAAGGAAAGGGGTAAGTCTTTGGAGGAAGAGGGAGGAGAGCAGTGAGGAGACAGGTAGCAAGGGGAGGAAGCAGAAGCAGGGGAGATGTGGAGATCAGGTTGGGTCAAAGCAGGTGCATTGATCTAGGGTGGCCAGGTGAAGTCTCAGCCCATGCTTGAAGGCAGGGTGCGAGGGTGCATGTCTGAGGTCCAGAGGGAGCTGGTTCCACAACTTAGGGGCTGCATATTGGAATGAGCCGGTTCCTTTATTTGTATGACAACGGGGAACATCCAGAAGGGCTTTGTCTGATGATCTTAGCTCACAGTTAGGGATTGAAGGAAGAAGTAATTCAGCAAGTGCAGCAGGCTGTCTTTGTCTGAGAATAGAGTCATTTAGACAGCCCAGGTAGTAGCTCCTGGTGGCCGAGGGGGAGAGCCACCCAAGGTCAGTATATAGCTGGCAGTGATGTAGAAGTCATGGCGCTTTAGCAGCGTATCGACATATATTATTGTAGGTTACATCCCATTTGTGCAGTGCAGATTTGTGGGCAGAAGTAAGTATGGGTGCACAGTAGGTAAGCGTAGGTAGTAGGATCCCCCTGGCTATGGCTAGCTTAGCAGAAGATGTAAGCATGTAGCTCATTCTGTAGGCTGCTCCCAACTTGCAGTTAACATTTTTGCATGTGGTTTGGATGTGCAGATTTAAATCAAGAGATTGGTCCAGTAGGATGCCCAGGTAACGGAAGGAGGTAACCACCTGTAGAGGATTTCCATTTAGATCAAGGATATTCAGAGGGGTGGTACACGATCGAAGCTTTTGTGTAGTGCTTAGTAACATGGCATTTGTCTTGGTGGAATTAAGAATAAGGCAGTGGGAGTATAGCCATTTCTGGACACTGGAGTAGGCTCTATTTAGTGACATGTTAATGTGCTCAACATTGTGTGAGCTGGCATAGATGACCAGGTCATCTGCATAGAGAAGCGAGGAGCAGGCGGGTATTTCATCTGGGAGGTTGTTGATAAATAATGTGACTAGAAGAGGCCCCAGAATAGAGCCTTGGGAACTCCTGACGCTGCTTTCACTGTGGAGGAAAAGGCTGAATTGAACTTAACAGCCTGAGACCTGTCTGCTAGGTAACTCCTAAACCAGTTAAGTACTGGGAGGAGCAGCCTATTTTCAGAGGGTGGACAGGAGCAGGGGTGGTCCAAGATCAAACGCCTTGGTAAGGTCAATAAAGACAGCCCCTGAGCCTTCCTTGATCCATGTCAGAGAGGATGTCTGTGGTGACCTTAGCTAGAGCCGTCGTAGTGCTGTGGTTTTTCCTGAACCCATGCTGTGCATCATTGAGCTCCTAGTAGTATCAAGGAATCCCTGGATCTGTGTGGCAATCAGTTTTTCAAGGATTTTGCTAAGAGGGGATGGTATTGCAATAGGCCTGTAATTAGAGATGTCATTTTTGTTCCCTTTTTTGTAGATTGGTGAGATCCTGGCCATTTTCCATAGTTCTGGTACTATGCCACTGATAAGGGACAAAGTGAAAATTCTTGCTAGAGGTTTGGAGATAAAATACGCAGCTAGTTTTAACAGGCGAGGTTCCAGTTAGTCAGAACCAGGACTGGTATATTCCAATATTTTCTTTAGTAGGTTCAGAACCTGAGTGCCAGTAATGGCTTTGAAATAGAGGGGGTAAGGTTTTGGGTTACTGGTGTGGGAGGCGGAGTCAGACGGAGGCATATTGTTGGAAGTGGGGGTTGCTGAAGGCCGTGCACCGGTATAGGATGAGAGGTCAGAGAACATATTGTTAAAGGCATTTGCTATGGTGATGGGGTTATTACAATGGAGCTGCTTATAACCATATCAGAGGGTGTAACTGATTGAGGTGTCCCCAGGAAGGTTTTATGTGCCCCAAAATTCTGCGGGATCATGGGTTGAGTTTTTAGCAAGTTCTGATAGCAAGTTTTTAGCTAGCTCTTATGTTCTTTCTACAGGAATTCCTTTGCTGTCTGTATGTTGAGTAGTCCCTAGGCAACCCAGAGCTTTTGAAGATTTTCCAGTATTTGTCCCTGCGTCGAAGTTGTTGTAGGAGATCTTTCTGGAGCCATCTGGTTTGTTTTCCCCTGACTCTTCGCGTGGCTATTAGAGCATGCTTGTTTTGCACAGGGAGAAAATGCAGTAGAAATGCATTTAGGGCATCCTCTACATTCACTGCATGGAATATGTCTGACCAGTCAATGTGAGATATATCCAGGAGGAAGGCATTTTCATCCAAGTTTGCAAAGTTAAGAGTGACCAGCCGAGGTGGGGGTGGCTGACCAGTCATTGACAGTAGATAGGAGAGTGGTCAGTGATGGAATCGCCATGATCCCTGAGCTAATCATATGTTCAGGTCTGTTTGTCAGGATCCAGTCAATAAGTGTACCAGACTTCGGTGTTGACAATCTGGTGTTTTCCGTTATTTGCTGGTGAAAATTTAAGCCTTGCACTAATGAAGCCAAGGTATTGTGGGAGGGACTCAGCCAGTTCAGGTTAACGTCACCAAGGATGACAACTTCATTATTATTGATGGATTTTAGAGTTAGCTGGAGTGCTTCCTGGAGCCCGTTCACTCCTCCTGAGGGTGGATTGTAAATACAGATTATATGGAGTTTTTTAGAACCAAGTGACAGGAGCGCATGCATTGATTCACACGTAGTTGGGGGGTTTGGGTCAGAGATTATACTGATGTTCAGGTAAGACTTATGGTAGAGGGTAACACCTCCACCCCTCTTTGACCCCGGTCTGTCCCGCTGAATAAATGTGTAGCCAGGTATGGTGCACATGGTGTCGGGGGTTCTAGGTTTCAGCCAGGTCTCCAAAAGGCACAATATGTTGGGATCGTATGTTTTGAGCCATGCTTCCACTTCAGGCAGGTGATACAGTAGGCTTCTGATGTTCATATGCGATATGAGTAGTCCTTTAGTTTGATTGGTTAACACTTTCAGGGGAGCCCCACTGCAGGGGAGGCCTGGATTCAGCTCGATATCACCAGAAAGATTAATCAGGAGTGATGCTAGGAACATAAGTGGTGTGTTGAGGAGGTCTAGGGCACTCCTACGTACCTTCCACTTATTTTTGAGGAACTGCAGAACTCAATAAGTGCAGCCTTTGTTAAGGAGAAGGTGTACCCAAGAGGGTGTGGGACGTAGGTCTGCAATCATGAGGTTAGAGAGACTAAAGTCAGTGGCTGGGGGGGGTTTGGAGAATCTCGCAGCGCAGTGTCAGAGAGACTTCGTTCATGCCCCAGAGGAGAAAAAGGCAGATTAGAACAATAAGCCCATTTGGCCTGCCATGAGGACACTGTGCGAATGTAGGAGAGGAAGTCATGTTTCTCACTTATGTGCTGAGAGCCTTTATTTGAGCAGCTGAAAAGCTTTTTCCAGGTAGGGTTGAGGGAGAGGTAAGGCTGGAGCTAGGTATAGAGAAATAGAGCTAAAGCAGGTAGGAAGAAAGAGAAGGAAAGCAAAAAGGTAATGTTAGGGATAAGGGGGAGAGTTTAATAGGGGAGGGGGTGTAAAAAAAACATATGGTGTGTTCTGGGGGAAGGAAAAGATCAGGGGAGGACTATTTGGCGTGAAGGAGATTATGAACTTTTGGCAGACGTTGAGGGTAGATCACCCCCAGCGGTGAGAGAGTATAAGGAACCAATGGGAAAGTGGGCACTTAGTCATATGACGCTCAGAGTACTATAAATCTAAAGGGTCGACCAGGGTGGGTGAGGTGGGGGAGGGTGGGGAGCCAAGAGCTGTGCGGGACAAACCGCCACCGGCGTTGTATCACTTAAGTCTTGGTGACCGCTTGAGTTAACCTATAAAGCGGCTAGGGAGGCGCTTTTGAGTGGCGCTCCTAGTCCCAGGTCGAAAAAGTTCCCCAAAGTCAGCAAATTCAGGTGAAAACAGCCGCTTTTCCTGTGAGAGTACAACCAGGCAGCACTTCAGACTGAGCTGGAGGCAACCAACAGCTGGAATCAGTGAAAAAACGTACCTGGTGACTTTTACGGCTTTAGCGGGTCTAAGGACCAGGGTGCGGCCGGGCTCCTGGTTCTGCTTCTGGGCGTGAGTTTCAGTGGGTGGCCCCTAGCAACAGGCTTCCTGGAGGGGCAAGGCGGAGAACTTTGACGGCTGCGGCAGGGCAGGCGGATCTTCAGAGGTTCCTGGGCAGGCAGCGGAGGGTCCACGGCAGCACTGGGAGTCGAGATGGAGGGTTCCCAAGCCCCAACGGGCCAGGAGAGGACCTGAGAAGGACAGCAAGGGAGAGACTTAAGTAGGAGAGCTGAGAGACAAGGCGCGGTCAGAGGACAAAGAGAAAGGGCGGGCGTGTGAAGTAGAGGAGGGGATCCAAGGAAACAGTAAGAAAACAGTAGCTTCTACACTTAAGGCAGGTAAATCAAGCTCTAAATTAAATTCTAGATTACTCTGCAAGTTGTGACTATAGGCTCTATATAAATCAAGCACTTTGTTATGCATGTGAGCTTTGGCACAGTGAGTAATTTAAGTATGTGCGCTAAATCACAAAACTCTAAGGCAAAAAGACAGATTAGCTTAATTCCAGGGAAAAATTAGTCCAAAACCGCCACCGAATGCAAGTGGAGGCTGTGGGATTCAAACCCAGTTCTCCAGATTTGCAGCTCAGAGCCTTAAACCACTGCGCTATACTGCCTCCCTACCAACCAAACTCATCTGGGATTAGTTGGAGTCAGGGATGTGCCTAATAACAAAGTTACAGAACAGCGGCCAGACTAGTGTAGTGGGCAGAGCACATGGCTATGAGGCTGAAGACCTAGGTTTGAATACCAGCAGAGTCAGAAACATTTTAAGAGTTTTCATTTCCATCAGATTTTCCCAGAATGGTAATCCACGGTGATGCAGTGCTAGAATAGTAAGGCTACATTAAAAGGAGGTGCCTTGAAGTGCAGTAATGATTAACTGTTGAAGTAAAGTATACTCACAGTAAACGTAAACTTAATCAGCCACTAGGGATGTAATGTGGCACAAGACGTAGCCAAGTGCTACATATCCCTAGAAGGGATAAGGGATTAACTGAACAGTAATATAACCCCTGGGAGTACCTATTGCCATTATACAAATGGATATTTTGAAATAGAGTTGTACCCAATTTAGGATTTGATTAGATTCTACATATACAGTGTGCTTTCCTAGGATTTACATGGGCAGACTGGGTGGGTCAGGCTGCTCTTATCTGCCATCACAGTCTGTGTCTCTATAGGCATAATAGAATGTTTACAGCCAATCAGGAAACCCTGTTTCACCAGCCCTTTTTATATTTCCAAATTAATGCAGTTTGTAAGCTGATGCTGAATCAGTTCAACTAGTGATCTGACCCTGGAGCAGCTCTTGTGGATACAGTCCAGGGCAAGCAGGGCTGATCCAATAAGAAATGGCTGGTGACCCTAAACATGTATTAAATGAGGCCAGACATGAGTGGGAGGACATGATTGGAACATAAAAGCTTCTCAGGGGTATAAACATGGTGAATGGTGAGGATCTATTTGTAAGTAATAGGTATTCAGCCACTAGTTGGCACGACCGGAGGTTGGTGGGGGGGCAAGTTCAGGGGAAACCTGAGCAAGGTACAGAGGTCAATAGGAGGCAGGCCAGGGGTAAATGGAGACAGAGGCAAAGGCAGTAAGTACAGGGATAGGGCTAAAAGGGGTAAGGTCATCAACAAAATGGAGGACGATGAGCACCAAAGCCCATAGTCTGGATAACAAGCTTCCTGAACTAGTTGCCTTAATGGAAGAGGGATGACTGGATATTGTGGCAGTCACAGAAACCTGGTTCACAGAGAACCATGACTGGGCTGTCAACATTCCGGGGTACACAGTCTACAGGAGGGGCCGGGAGGGTAAAAAAGGAGGAAGGGTAGCTCTCTACATAAGGGAAGGGATCAAAGCAATGGAACTAAAGGGTAAACAGGGAGGTGAGGGGGCACTGTGGGTCACCTCGGAGACAGGAAATGGCATCACAATCCGCACAGAGGTTGTATATAAACCCCAATGTCAGGGGGAGGAAATGGAGAAGGAAATGATAGGAGGCATCCTTAGAATGGCAGAAAAAGGGGAGATATTGTTGATGGGGGATCTGAATATGCCAGATGTTAACTGCAGCCATATCCAAGAGCAGAGTCATTCTCGATGCCCTACAGGAAGCATGCCTCAGGCAGCTATTGTTGGAACCCACTCGGGAAGGCGCAGTCTTGCACCTGGTACTCTCAAACAGGGATGGTGAGAGGATCTCGCATTTAGAAGAAGGTAGCCATCTGGGAACAAGAGACCACCAGACAGTGTGGTTCACAATAAATACAGCAATACAGTCAAGCCATACAAAGCAAGAGTACTGGACATTCGGAGGGCTGACTTTGGCAGAATGGGAGAGTGCCTAAGGAATGCACTAGGAAAAGGACAGGAAGGAGGGGTGGCTGAACAATGGGGAAAAATCCAAACTGCCATCACAGAGGCAACAAGCATTTGTGTGAAGCAAATAAAACAAAATGAAGGAAAAAACCACTATGGTTCTCAAAAGAGGTGGCGGGGAAGGTTAGGGAGAGGAAGATAGCATTTAGAAAGTATAAGGACTCACAGAAGGAGCGAGACAGAGAACTGTACCAGTTAAAGCAGAAGGAAGCGGGGAAGGCAGTCAGAATAGCAAAGGCCCAAACCAAGGAAAAGATAGCCAACTCAGTTAAGAAGGGGGATAAAACCTTTTATAAGTTCATTAGTGAACGAAGAAAGACCAAGGGAGGGATAGTAAGGCTTAACAAAAGGGGAATGGGAGGGAAGACAGTGACAGTGAAAAGGCAGAGATACTGAACAAATACTTTTGTTCAGTGGTCACAACAAAAGAGGAGGGGGATGCACCTAAACCAAACAATAGAAGCACTCTGGAAGTGGGGTCAATAACAGTCCATTCACAGAAGAAAGGGTCCTGAAAGAACTCCTAAAACTGAAGGTGGACAAGGCAGTGGGACCTGATGGGATTCACCCCAGAATTCTAAAAGAACTAAGGAGAGAACTAGTGACACCACTGATTACCCTTTTTAACAAATCATGAGAGGAGGGCATGGTACCTAAGAATTGGAGGAGGGCAGATGTGATTCCTCTTCACAAAAGTGGGAGCAAGGCAGAGGCAGGAAACTACAGACCTGTTAGTTTGAACTCAGTGGTAGGGAAAATTATGGAATCACTTCTGAAAGAAAGAATAGTTGAGTACCTAGAGGACAGCAGGGCACAGGACCCAAGACAGCATGGATTCACAGTGGGAAGGTCATGTCAGATGAATCTAATTGATTTCTTTGACTGGGTGACCAAAGTAGTAGACCAGGGAGGAACTATGGACATGGCCTACCTAGACTTTAGCAAGGCATTTGACACAGTCCCACACAAAAGATTAATAAACAAGTTTGCCAGCCTGGGAGTGGGTCCCAGGATGGTAGCCTGGGTAAAAAATTGGCTGGACAACAAGACACAAAGGGTAATAGTAAATGGAGTCCACTCCAAAGAAAGGGGGGTTACTAACGGGGTACCACACAGTTCAGTACTGGGGCCGGTCCTCTTTAATGTCTTTATAAGTGACATTGCACAGGGACTGGAAGGAATAGTATGCCTCTTTGCAGATGACACAAAGATCTGCAACAGGGTTGATACACAAGGTGGGGTGGAAAGGATGAGAAGAGACTTGGCAAGGTTGGAGGAATGGTAAAAAGTATGGCAGCTTAGATTCACTACAAAAAAGTGCAAAGTAATGCACCTGGGAAATAAAAATCCAGGGGAAGAGTACACAATGCTGGGGGGAGGTTCTAACAGCAACAAAAATGAGAAAGGACCTGGGGGTAGTCGTATCAGATGATATGAAGGTAGGCAGGCAATGTGAGAAGGCAGTAGGGAGGGGCTGGGGGGATACTGGGATATACAGGGAGAGGCATCACCAGTAGAAAACAGGAAGTTGTCATCCCTCTGTACAGACAGTTGGTGAGACCCCATATGGAGTACTGCGTACAGTTCTGGAGACCCATCTCTGCAAGGACATAGACAGAATGGAGGCAGTCCAGAGGAAGGCAACTAAAATGGTGCAGGGTCGGCACCAGAAACCATATGAAGAGAAAGAGATTAAAGAAGCTTAATATGTCTACCCTTGAGGAAAGGAGGGAGGGGAGGACATGATAGAAACTTTCAAGTACCTCAAGGGAATCAACAAAGTCCAAGAGGGTAGTATCTTTCAGAAAAAGAGATGTGCAAGAACAAGGAGTCACAATTTAAAGATAGAGGGGGGAATGACTCAGGGGCAACGTGAGAAAGAATTTTTCACAGAGAGGATGATAGACGCATGGAACGACCTCCCTGAGGAGATCATAGGGTCAAAAACAGTGGGGGAATTCAAGAATGCATGGGACAGACAAAAGGCAATTCTAGTGGGGGGTAGGAGGAAATAGGCTGTTGGTTAACTAGTATCTGCAGCTTATTCAGTAGGTAGGGAAATGGGCAGACTGAGTTGGCCAAGCAGTCCTTATCTGCCATCAAAGTCTATGTTTCTGTGTTGTTATACTTCACCTAAAGGGTGGTGGAACCTGGAACAGACTGCAGGTGTAAGTGGTGGGGGCAGCCACCCTTAATGGATTTAAACATGGTGGGCCAGTCTGTCGACACAGTGATAGTGCTACCACTCATGACGCCGACACCCTGAGTTTGGGAATGAGGCTAGATCATTGGAAGCTAAGCAGAGTGAAGAGGACTGAGTGTCCCACAAGATGCTCTCCTCCTCCTCTGAGGAGGGGTATCACTGTCGCCAGGCAATCATCACCTGGGTGACCATGGTTGGTGATGCAGGCAGGACTGTAGTTCCGGAATCAAGGACTGTTGATTGGCCAGATGGAATTGCATGCCTTGCATGCTCACATCCATCGGTCTAAACATCCCCAGACAGGAAAACAGAAAATATACCTGTGACTTACCACAGCTTTGGGCAGCCTGCAGACCCCCCAACCTGCAAACCTAAGCTCACTCTGGGAGCACCACAGATGGCAATTTGTAAGGGACCTGGTTTAACCTGAAGACCTGCACCATGTGGAGGGGGATAGCAGTGGGCAACACTCCTGGAGGAAGTTAATCCTGGTAGAGGGCCAGGGTGGCAGCTTGGGGCTGCCCAGAAGCACTGAGAAGGGTTGCTGCCAGCTGAGGGGGGAGCATAAACAGAATGTAAAAAAAAAAAAACACACACTGGAAGAGGGGAAAGTGGCTCATAGTCTCTGGGGGGGGGCAGCAAGGGTTGAAGTGGGCTATGGGGAGAAGAACAGACCACCAGGACAGTAGGTCAGTGGGTTGAGGTTATTTAGTAAGGGCAGACATGATACACCTTAGTTCTCCTTCTTCCATCAAATTCTGTTTGCTTCTAATCTATACAGAACCCCCATCCTACATACCTTCCTCTGGTGCACAGCTCCATGGGAGGGAAGTGGGTGGAAGAGGTGGGACTAGTTAGGGAAAATGGGTGTCACAGTTGGTGGATGCTGTATATCTTTGACTGTCTTTTTTCTCCCTTGAGCCCCCCTTTTAAATATTACCCCAATGGTCATCTTTGGCTTTGTCTCCGTTAATTATTTTCCCCATATTCCTTTTTCCTGGGCCTTGGTAGATGATGCCACAGCAACAATTTCAAGGTCACTATTCTTGTTAAAGTCAGAATACCTCAGGATGAAGCATTGGTTGTTTGTAGTTAGTTATGTTGTAGCTTAGATAGGGCCAGCATGGACTAGTGTGTTACTGACTGGTTTTCATTGTACAGATATTATACTGTTAACCCTGTATATGGTCAGTTGTTTGTTCACTGTACTTGGATATTATTTGTGAAAAATTCAATAAAACATTCCTACACACACAAAAAGGAGATGGGACTGGGCTGGGGACCAGGCATCCAATGGGATGCTTACATCCCAACCATACAGGATCCTCCAGTCTGCACTAGGCAGTTGCGTTGGGGGTTCTGGGATATGGCCATGAGTGCCATGTCCCCTATACAGTGCCCAAAAAGGCAGCTCAGTGTCAGACCCAACCCCATTCCTCAATTTCTCCTCAGCCCCTGACATGGATTTGGGGGGGTCAGAGGGGAGCAATCACTGTCAAAACAGCCACAGTTATATAGTGTCTTTCTGGGGTGAGTAGCAGCTACTAAAGCCTTTCAGATTGTGAAGGCCATGCACCTCTGGAGCTGCTGGACAGGCTTCTAGTCTGTGTTCTACATTTTTTGGCTCATTTCATGTCTCTCCTACACAGGCTAGTATGATTGGGCATGAAGGGAACAGAGTGCCCTCTTGTGGCTTATGCATGTGTGGAGGGGGGCCTGTGCAGCATATGGGAGCGCTACAACCTGCCTATTGTTGTACTGAGCAGTTTCAGATTGCTGAAATACCGCATGACAAAACAAAGCTCTGCAGTCATGGAGCAGGGACAAAAAAATTGCATTCTATACTAAATAGCCATCCAAGTGTTTATTGCAAGCATATAAAAAATTACCGGCTAAGCTCAAAGCCCTGGCACTTCAACCCAGACAGGGTCTACATCAGGGGCGACCCTGTGTAGGATGAAACATTGAGGCTTTAGGCTTAGCTGTTAGTTATCAACACGCTTGTAATAAAGACTTTGATGGCTATTTAGCAGATTTTGTTATTTTTTTGTCCTTGCTCCAAGAGTGCAGAGTTTTGTTTCTTCGACATTATAGCAGGCCGGCTGCCTAGCTCTGCATGGCCTCTTTACTCCAGTGGGCATTGTGCCTTTTGTTTTTTGAAATACTGTATGGCATGGCAAAATTATCACATGAAATCTTTGAAAATAATAACGTTTGCATACAGTAAGCCTGTGACTTGTGGCTCCCAGTGTGTGCCCGAACCACTAGGCTTTGCTGCCACCCATGAATGAAATAAGGGAGATATTTCTGGTGACCCATTCAAGCTGTGCTGAATTTCCATATTCTGCGCCTGGCAGAATTCTGTGGAATTTTGGACAGTCCATGGAACTCCTTCAGAAGTGGAATTCTGAAATTCTAAAAGTGGAATGCTTTTACTTATGGTAAGCTGCAGAATTGTATTCAGCAGTTTACATAAACTGCGGATTCATTTTTAGCAAACCACGGAACAATATTCTGAAGATTACATAATTTCCAGAATAATATTTTATTTAGTCAGTTTTTGTTGAGCAGTATTATCTTATGTTAATAGTACATTATTTATATACAATTATTGGTGATCATTTTTTTCTTTAGGCTCTGCTAGTCGATATTCGCCGTAATAACCAGTGGGTTATTACGACGAACACACGCTCAGTCGATCAAAATGGAACTCTCCCCCATTGGCTCTCCTTCCATGGATGGGCGGGCTTAACAGTTTTAAAAACATGGTGGCTCCATCTCTCACTACCTGATGAGCCACCACAAGCCTTGTTATTTATTTTTTCAAGTGATCCCGCCTTCCAGATAACAAAACAAATCTCTATCTGGTTGATCCTGCTCCTCGTTAGCTTCGGGAACCGATCGCAGCTTCAGTGCCATGATGCCACTGTTACAAACTATCTGGTTGATCCTGCTCCTCATCTGCATTTGTAACCAGCTTCATTGGCTCCACTAGCATGATTGCGTTCCAGGAGGACAAATTGTAAGTTTAAAATAAAAAAAGTACAACTAAAAAGTAAAGAAAAAATATTACACTGCAAAATTAGAGGGACATTGAGAGAAATCTCGTGTGTGTGTGTGTGTGTGTGTGTGTGACACATACTGTAGTCATGGAAATGAGGCTATAGAAAAAAATGTTTGCCAGCAATTATAAAAAATAAAAGATTGTGAAGTGTGTGCGTATTTCTAGTAACCCCCCTGTTACCCGGGGTTACTAGAATCCCACTTAGATCTAGTGGCAGGCAAGGAAAGGCAGCTTGTGAGATGCCAGTTAAATGGGTTTCACACTGTCTCACTCTGTCCTCAGTCTCAGCTGAGCTGGAGGGATGACATCATATAGAATTCTCGCAGCAGCATAAGCCACAGTGGAATGTTGCAGCTGGGAGTTAGGTTAGAATGTTGGGGTTTTCAAAGTAGTCTAGTGGGAGACTCAGTGGAGGAAGGAGGTGCGCTGAAGTTGGCAGCCCCTCATAGCCCAGCTCTGTAATAGAGCTACCACAGAAAGAGGGTGTGTGTTCTCACACTAGAGAAGGACACAGAAGAAGAACAAACAGAAGTGGTTGAGACTGTTCCCCGGTTTGTTCCAGTGCTCCATCCCTGAGAGGGATGGAGGGGAACAAGACCAGCTTTTCAGAGGCAACCCCCTGGCCCTGCTGGAAGAAGAAAAGCTGCCTAGGAGAAGATTTGTGCTGAGGCACCAGAAGTATGTTTTCCCTATGGAGAAGCCCTGGGGCACCTGCGAACCATGGTGAGTCTGCTCTGCCAGAGAGCCTATGTTTTCACAAAGACAGTCGTGTAAAGTATCTGCTACTGTGGGTCAGGAAAGGACTGCCAAGTACAGTACATGAAGTTATGTGTATGACTTATAATGCATCTAATCAGTGGGGGTCTACAGGGATGGACATAGCCACTTAGAGAACGTTGCACGTCAGGACACCAGTTACCTAGAAAGCAGAATATTAAATGTGATATACATTTCGAAATAGCATTCTACAAACAGAGAGTTCAAAGGAAAGGTGTTGACTCCAAATGAATGGCCGGATATGGATATGGGGACAAGAGGTGGGAAACCCCCCCCATCTGGAGTAACCAGATTTACCTCTACGGATTCACTTTGGGCACCTATAGCTTTCTCCCAGGCACTTGGCCAGTGTCTGCAGAAAGTACCCAGACGTGGGATTAAGGATGTGTGTTTTTCCCTTAGAGCTAGGAAGCACTCATGGGTGCTTGAGGGAACCAACAAAAGAAATGTCCATGCCATATGGAAACTGTACTAGAGCTGCGGACCAATGAGCGTACAGCCCTACCGACGGTGTCAGTCAGTGGGCGGCAGGGCAGCAGGTGGGTAGGGTGCTGCCACTCACCGCTGACTGGGGGGGGAGCGGGGCAGTGGGATTCAGTGGGCGGGTGGGGTGGAGGGTCCACTGGACCACCAGGGGTATTGATGATTTTTATTTATTTAGCCCATGATCGGGCGGGCAGGTCCACTGGACCACCAGGGATATTGAGAAGTTTATTTATTTACTTAGCCCACGATCGGGTGGCAGGTCCACTGGACCACCAGGGATATTGAGATGTTTATTTATTTACTTAGCCTGCGATCAGGCAGGCAGCGGTCCACTGGACCACCAGGGATTTATGATTTTTCTTTTTTTTTACTGCAGCCCACGATTGGGCTGTGGATCACATTGCCGCACTGCAGGGGGAGTCGGTCCCCGATGGCTGCTGCCTGGCAGGGCGCCAGGTGCAAGTCGTCGGGGATCGGCACACCTGCATACAAATGGGGACATAAGGACATGCAAATGGCCCCATGTGCAGCTTGCATACATTATGGCACCATTTGTATGTCTACTTTTGAATATCGCAGTTGCTGCACCTTGCACAATGGAACTTGCGCTAGTGCATCCCCATGCTCCACTCTGGCCACTGGTGCTGGTGCAGTGCCACTGAGCCATGCACACTGCAGGTGGCCAGGGTGAGATATTTAACGCAGCTGAGCCATGGCACAGCTCTGTTGAATATTGCCCAGTCCACACCCCTGCGCAGCCAAATTGAGCTGCGCCTGGGCTTGCGCCACAGCCTGGCGCAGTTTGAATATCTGGGCCAGAGTGTTTATGTTGTAGGTTCATCATATAACTCCCCCCACCACTCCCATCCCCAATACAGTACACAGTAAAAATATGGTATTATCGAAAACATGGAAGAAATGCAGACTAAAAATATTCCCTGGAATGAGAAATTGTTTGAACTTAAAAAGATCAGTTGAGCCTAAAGAGAAGGCAGATAGGATCCAGGTGATGGAGAAAGGAAAATATAACTTAGATTAAGTCATTAAGGAGTAATTCTTTCCCCATTTATTGTACAATTGGGAAATCTTGTTGTTAAATGAATTAGTCTAGTAATCTGTAAAATGAAAACTAGGTCAGATCTCCATTTTCTCATAGTAAGTATATGATTGTCTACCCAGTGTTTAACAATCATTTCGTAGAGGTAGATAGCATAGATATTTATTTATTTATTTATTAGCTTTTGGTAACCGGGTAAGTGCGCTAGGCAACAGACCTGCCTATTTTCAGGCATGACCAGGGAGAGCACAGGACATTGGTTACAATATGCAGAAATGCACAGACATAATATAGGTGTACAGGAGCAAAACAAGATATACATTGGGTAGCACAGTAATAGTTACATAAGGGTACATTTTAGGCATAGATCATAATAAGGATGTAAAATAAAGCAAATAGTTGCCTTATCACTGACATCAGTATCCTTATGACATCCCGTGGCTCATTATCCCGACACTCACTTGCCTAGGCAGTATGGCCTGACAGGTGTAGTTTCCTGACAGTGTAAATCCTGTTGGCTTCATGCCCAATGGTGTTACGGGAAGGGGTAAGGTAGCAGATGTGCAAGGTTGCTACCTTATCCCTAAAAGCAGCACCAGATCTGGAAGCTGGCCAAGCTGCCACAGTGGTGTGGAGGGCTAAACCACTGGCAGCTTGGCCAGCGTACCCTGGGAGGCTCGGGTTCTGGTCTGAGCTATGGAACTTTTTGTAATATTGTCCTGTAACTAATATATTTTTACTCCATGGTCCTCTCCCTCTTGAAGTTTGTTATATTAGTTATGGGGGTTGTGGGGGGAGAAGTCCCCCACATGGAGGGTGGGGGTGTGAAGCCCCCATATTAAGATGTTTGTTGTAGCAGGATGCTGTATTGTCAGGCATCTGAGTCATGGGGGAATTTTCATTTTGGGACCGAAAACTCTGTATGTTGAGCATCAACATACCTAGTTCCAATCTAACATACTGTGTCCCTGAGGTCTTTGACCATATTAAGGTTACTTAGGATACAGGTCTCAAAATGAAATGCATGTTGTAAAGAGAGTTTGCTGCCATATGTAGTTTTAACTAAATTCCAAATAAATTTGGACTTCGGACATTCCCATAGAATTTGGAATATAGTCCCCTCTTCTAGGTTACACTTACTATATCTATCAGATTGCAAGAGACCAAATTTATACATTTTTTGAAGGGTTAGATAGGCATTATGGAAACATCTGTATGGAATTAACCTCAGGTTATCTAAAGGTATACATTGGTATATGTTATTTCATAGACTAGGCCAATTTAGGGTATATATATCTCAGATTCCCTATGCCAATAATGAGGAATAATGAGGTCAATACCAAATTTTTGAGTAAGTAGCAACACACATAGATTTGAGATAGGATGAGGCTTCAGGCTACTGATTTTCATATCCTTCAGTGGATCTTGAGCAGTACTAGACAATTGAATAGATCCAAAATAAGAAACAGTTTTAATTAATAACAACTTAGGAAGGAACTTTTTGTGAATGGCCTCATTGTTCAATACTTCATGTAAAGGAATGTACAAGTTGTCCCCATAGTAAGATCAACATTGTTGGGAAACCAAAGGGCTAGAATAGACTTCAAATTTATTTTAAAGTTTGGAATGTCAAAAATAGGCTGATCTAAACTCCTGATACCCGATAGGCCTATAAAGGACATAATTTAGTGATGTATTTTCACAGAGGTTCCAATTGTGGAACACTTTAGTTTTGTAGGAAGCATCCTAAATGCAGAATGTAGTATAGTGTCAGGATGAACTTAATATTTTTTCATCGAATTTAGTTCCAAATCAAGCCATATGGGATGGTAACCTCCAGAGAAATTATGAGGAGAGAGAGCCATTTTATATATTTATTAATATGGGAAGCCATGTAATATAAACCTTGTTCTTTAGGAAGAATGAGCTTCCTCCAAGCTATTCTCGGAGTTTTACCATCCCATATAAATTTAGTAATTTCTGAATTTAGATTAGTAAACCATTGCAAAGGCATGAAGACATTCAATATGTTGAGTGGATTAAATAACCTTGGGAAGATGTTCATTTTAATTACATTAACTCTGCCCCTGAATGAGAAGGGAAGATGATGCCATCTTTTAAGGTCTTATTTAACTGTATGAAATACATCTTCTAAATTTAGTTTTATCAACTGGGATTGATCCTTAGTTAAGTATATGCCTAGGCACTTTATTTTTTGAGGGGAACGGGTAAAGCCCAAGTTTAATATTTCATTTTTAAAAGAGAAAGAGTTAAGAGGCAAGACTTCCGTTTTGTCTGTATGTAGCTTATAGCTGGGGAGAATACGGTATTCTTGTATAGTAACTAAAGCCACTCTTCACGAGGACACTGGATTGCCAATATGGAGTCAAATACCATCCGTGAACAAGAAATTGTACATGGAATATTACACAGTTAATGCTTGGGTGCTAAAACAACCAGCCACAGGTGTGTGTTGGGATATCGTCACGCCTGGGGTGATTAGGCACGAGGCCGCAGGCCGAGTGTGACTAATCACCCCAGAAGTGACGTTATCCCAGTACAACACACACCCTGGAGTGCATTATTGCAATTATACAATGGCTTGCTTTTAAATAAAGGAAAAAAAGAGACAAAAAAGGTATTTATTTGTCTTTTTTTTTAATCATTTTTTGTGTGTGGCAGGATATGTTCTGAAAAAAAAAATCCACAGTTTCTATTTTGACCACTAGATGGTGCTGCTAGTGTAACGTGCCTGTTGCTTCACTTCTTACAGCTTTCCATTTCTGACCACCTATAACTTTCATTGTGTCCTTGTGTTTTACAGTGGCATACAACACATGCTGACCCCGTAATGTATATGCTGTTGTGGTATGGCTTTTAAATATTTTTTTTATAATCACGGTCAGGGGACACAGAGATGACTGGGTGAGCAAGTGGGTTTGAGCACAGCCGTTGTCACACTTTTCGTAATAAACCGAGCGACAAGTGAACCGCAGACCGGTAGTTATGGTCTCCATGGTTCAGTAAAGGAGCTGGGAACGAAGCAGTAAGGAGGACTTTTTATTTTCGCTTCCATCAGTGAATGGTAGTGCTGCTATTAGGTGGGGTTTCAAATGATTACGCTAGTGACAGAGATGCGTGGGTGAGCAAGTGGTTTAGCGCATGGCTGTTTTCATCGTTTTCCCCATGAACCGAGCGACAAGTAAACTGTGAGAGCGGTAGTTACGGTCTCCGCGGTTGAGTAAGCAGCTGGGTTCAGGGAAAAAATGGCGAGGAGAAAATTTCTTGTTTGCACTTTGTGTGTTGGGGATTTTCTGGGAGGGAGGTTTTAAAAGAGTAACGCAAGTTGAGACGGCTGCCAGGCGCGGTGGCAACGGGGATCACCGATGTCGGTTGTGTGCATTGATCTTTATAATGCTTCATGCGGTCATCTGTGTGCTGGGACTTGACCCGTGATGTTGTGCTGGGATAACATCACGGGTCCAGTCCCAGACTGACCAATCGGAGCCCACGACTTTTTCTTGCCATTGTATAATTGGGGGTTATTATTTAAAGGATATCTAAATCATTTGTTAATGTGTGTTTTGCAAAGTTTTTACCATATCAGTTGGTCCACAACATCCTTCGTCATTGTTTGATGGTTGAACCCTCCTATTTCATGCACCGGTTCCTGAGAAATCCGTTTTTAAAAAAAGGAGCCATTTTATATTCATATTCCCCTGCCAACTGCGCATCCCAGCCCTCCACGCACTTCACTATGATGTCATTGGAGACAGTCAGTACATCAGTGGACCCAGTGTGTTTATGGCGTGCCTGTGCACAGCAGTTAAACATTTCACAATCATTATTACTGTTGCTTCCTAGCATATCTTTGAACATGCTTGACATTGATTTTCTGAAGTATAAATTGAATTAGAAGTCATTCCTGTAATATTTACACCGGTATTCTCCTTGGGCACATTCTGCGATGTTATGCATTGCATTGTAGCAGTGATTCCCATTCCATAGTCACAGCATTTATTTTATTTGTTCCAGGGATAAACCAGTTATGTGCATCATATGTCTGTGCTGTATACATTTATTTTTTGTGATAGTCACTGTAACAGATGTGCTCCTAGTACAGTAGCAGCACCTTTGGATGCGCATGGTGTGTGACAGTCAGCTGATCTTGCTGTCCAAATTGTGGGAAAATGGAGCTGTCAAAATCGAGTGAACATAGTGGTACACTGACTGTCTGCATACATTTATTGTGTTATGTTCTTATTTACCCAATATTGTCATGAAATCAACATGCCATGATGACAGTAATAAAAAAATGTTTTCATAGTTACCGCATCATTTTCTAATGACCTGGTCATTTCAGTAATGTGTGTAATAACTATAATAAAGATATTAAAACATTACATTAGTCTGCGTCATGGCATTTATTCATAATCCTAGTATGTGTCCTACTTTTTTTTTCAATAAATAATTTTTTTAATAGTTGTTACTGTTATTTCTGACAAAAACATTTTGGTGCGGAAAGTAGCTGTATAGGGCAGTGGACAGTTAGCAGCACTTGTGTCTGTGGAGAGTTTTTTTTATAGAGTAGAGGGTCTTTTTTATTTTTTTACTGTTTGGACTTCTGGTACTGTTAACTAAATCAATAAATATTCATTAGCATAGTAAATGAATCTCTCCCTTTGTTGAGTTTGGCAATTTGCTGGAAATTCAGTCATGCCGTACTGTGTTGGGTATGGGTGTAAGAATGTGAGTCACAAAGGTTGTGGGCTCCATGTCTTTCCTTTCCCTGTGATCCTGTGGTTCGTAAAGCTTGGATCCACTTCTGCAAATGAAAGAATTTTGATCCTTCGCAGTGCAGATGAATGTGCTCAGCTCATTTTGAGAAGTCTGCATACGAGAGACACCCTAACACAATGACAGAATTTGGCTGGATGAATGCACAAGCTGGGTTGAAAGTGTCTGCTGTGCCTTCCATCTTTTCTCCAACTGCAGGACTTGGCACTGAAAATTCATCAAAGAAAAGGGGTGCCCACCTCAAGAGGGGATGAATGAGGGTGAGTGTCTCTTCTCATTTCTGTTACCATCATCATTTACACTATGGGGTAAAGCATTTCAAGCAATCTGATTGGTTGTTACCCATGTATTACAAGCAAGGCCTCAATTTTTCCATGATTCTGCGGCCATGGAAGTCCACAGAAGTAACCGCAGATTTTATCTTCACCCGTGAATTTTCTGCCAACCACAGAAAACGGCGGACAACTGCAGAAATGATCATAACCATGGAAATTGACATGACTGCTCTGCCAACGCAGAGCTGCAATCTGAGCACCACTTGGAGCGAGGAATTTACTACATCAATTCTGCTGGCTTAGAACTTATTTTGTTCATTTATGGGAGAAGTCTGCGTTGTGGAGCTGTTTAACAATTTTAGGACTTGCTCTGCTACCCAGTCTGAACCCCACCCTATACACACTGAGAGACGGGATTGTAAAAAATTAGCAGTGCTCCTTAAGGGAACCTTTCATTTAATCTGAAGACACTCCCTGGTTGTTGCAGTTGCAATGTGTAAAACATACAGTCTTCCCCCCATGCCAGTGTTCAGGACTTATCTATTCAGTGTGCAGGCTTCTATGGTGATAATAAATAGTAAAACAGCTCTCTGAGACCGTTCGAACCCCCCATCCCACCCTCACCTATGCCGAGACAAATCCTGGAGCGGTGCCATACCACCATGGAGGTTCTAGCAGTTCTTTAAATAACTGCCACTTGTAGAGGTTCTCTGGGCAGGAGGGCAGTGACATGTTTAAACTGATTCACCCGAGAGAGCACTATGCAAAAATTAAACTTACTAAACATGTCCCCAGCATGGCTTGAGCCCCACACAGCAACACTGGCTTCTAATCAAATAAAAAATAATCTGTTCAAATAAAAACTATTTTTGTAATGTCCCACCAATAGCGGGTCCGAGAACCGTAGATCAAAATAGTGAGACTGACAGCCAGAGTTCCTCAAATTCCATATTTTAGCTGGTTGCCAAACACATCTTAATAAATAAACCAGCATTCTGTTTCAGCCAAACAGAAATAAATAAATTAATTTAGTCTAAAAAGAGCAGTGCCAGCTTGTCCAAAGACCCACCGTAAGCCTGAACTCTTGCATTCAATCCCAGCCCCTCTCTGATTCTCCGGTACAGGACCCCTTTCATGCCCAGGGAGAAATAAAAAGTGCTCCAAGCGGCACGCTACCATTGCTAAGCTCAATCACAGATACTGGCTACCTATTGCAGATTGGGGTATCGTGAATGAAGGGGGTGCTATATATAAACTGGACAGTACAGTGAGGAGATACAACTTTGAGGTGAGAAGACTGCGCTAAGGATCTGGTTATTCACATTCTGTACTGAGGAGTCAGGGGAAAATACACTACTGCATCTGTTGATGAGGTCTGACCAGATTTAAATGTACAAAATGGCAAATGGTTCTTTTTAAAACAAAAATTCCAACTTAGTACCACAAAAACTCTCCCCCAACCACCACAAAAAAATAAATGTTAAATGTAAAACACATGGCAAGTCGTATAGTTCATTACACAGTCAGTAACTATGCAAGACAGTAAAATGCTTACTTTTTCTCAGTATTGTGGGGACTGCATACTGACAAGCACAACTCATAGTGTTTGACAGTTAGCCCATTTACATGATGGGTGTTTTCCGAGTTAAATATCCAAAACGGAAAAAATCCCAATTGAATCAGAAAGCACCCATCATGTAAACGAGCTGACTATTGTGGATTTCAGACACACTGAACTCATGCAAGAGAAACCAGAAGGAGAAACACCAGTATCAATGCAATTGGTACAGTTGCACTGTTTTTGCACCCCTTCTCAGCAATGCAAAATTTTTTTTTTGCAATGCCAAGATAGCTCACTTTGCAAATGCAGTGCATAACAGAATGGTGAAGGTTCAACCTGCTGTTAACGCAGTGCCCTGATTTTTGTGGATGGTATGCAATTCTGGAACCTTACTGCATTGAAAATGTGATAAGCAGAAGGCTATATCAGGAAAAGAGTAGCAGTGCTGTAGACTTTCCAGTACCCCCTTACTTAGGTCAGCCTCTCCAACTGCCTTCAATTAATTTTTTTTTTAAATTAAAGTTTCTGCAGTTTGCATGGAAGATGTTAAATGAACGAACTCCCCTATCAGCATGATTTTCTATTTTTGTATAGCTGCTGACTCGTTTTCCTAACTAAAGGGGCCTCCTGTTTTAGCATAGGTTGTGCATGTCTCCTAATATGCCCGCATATAGGGAAACTTGTACAGCAATTCTGATTTTCATCTGTCAGTAAAGCTGCCAACATCCAGTTCTCGGAACTGAATTTATCTGCATTTTTTTTAATCCACCTTGATGTCTTCTGGCTGTTTAATACACAGTTTTCCACTGACAGCAAACTCCTCTTCAGAGATCTGCAGTGGGAATAGATAAAGGCAAGGAAATAACCATCACCTTCATTAATACAAGAAAAAACTAACTAACAGACAAACCCTAATTTAACCAATTAAAAATGTGCCAGATCTTGTTTGATGTAAATGAAACCTCTCAGCTGTTTCCTGGTTCTGTGTACTGAATTGGGCACTAAGTCAAAAACATTTTACGCCACTTGAATAGCTGTGGTTCAGAGACTAAGATTTTTTTCTAACCAGCAGTATTTACTTGTCAACAAATAGTTTTTTCAACAATAAAGTTTTTCCAGCAAAAATATCAATATACCCCTTTTTTATTTTTGTCTTTCATTCCTGAACTAAAATATATGATTTTCAAGTTTTTAAAAGTTTCCTCTTCTCTGCTTTGCCTGCCAAGAAAAACAAGCATTTGTCAATGCCGAATGTTGCTTGCTTGTATGTGCTGTTTAGGTATTTGGAAGTGACAGTTTCATGCCTTCCTCCCAAGACATCCACTGTGTCTTTCCATTCAGTATTCACAGAAGAGTGGGAGGGGCAAGGGCCACAGCAGTACAGCAGTTGCCAAGGGGGTGAAGAGGTGGACAATAGTCCATTCAAAGGCAAAAGAGTCCTGCAGGAGCTCACTAAATTGAAGGTGGACAAAGCGATGGAACCAGATGGCATACGCCAAGGATATTAACAGAACTGTGAAGGGAGATAGCAGTACCTCTGGCAGCCGTGTTCACTGAGTCATTCAACATGAGTGAATTGGAGGAGGGCACATGTGGTCCCTCTACACAAGTCCGGCAGCAGGGAGGAGGCAGGGAACAATAGGCCATTCAGCCTCACCTCAATAGTGGGGAAGATCATGGAGACATTGCTTAAAGAAAGGATAGTGAGGCATCTAGATGCCATCGGAACCCAGGACCATAGACAACATGGATTCACAGTGGGGACATCATGTCAGATAAATCTGGTTGATTTATTTGACTGGGTGACAAAGGAAGTGAATCAGGGTGGGGCAGTGGACAACGCAGCTTGATTTCAGCAAAGCCTTGACACCATCCCATATAGGAGGCTGATAAACTAGCTGGGTAGACTGGGCGTGGGGGAAAGGGTGGTAAACTGGGTTAGAAACTGGCTAACAGACAGGAGGCAGAGAGTGGTGGTAAATGGTATGTAGTCTAGGGAGAGGGGGCGACCAGTGGGGTGCTGCAGGGATCGGTCCTGGGGCCAGTTCTGTTCAATGTCTTCATTAGTAATATTGCAGAACATCTGAAGGGAATTTTTTCACCAAATTTTCAACATAGCCATTTTAAGACCTCTGCTCATGAACAGTGTCACTGTGATTTTCTTAATTTATCCTGTACATTGATTTCACACACCGACTGCGCCATTGTGCGCTACATGGGCGGAAACACGTTTTGGGTGAGATGTGAAAAATGACAGCTGTACTATTCATAAGAAGGTGTGGCAAAATGGCAATGTTGGAAATCTGGAGTGAAAATATTGAAAATTGTTGAACTTACGGTACGGCATAGAATCCGCTGTACAATGCACGCTGTAAAACAGTCATTTTTGGAATTTTTCACCAAATTTTCAACATAGCCATTTTAACACCTGAGCTCATGAACAGTGTCACTGTGATTTTCTTAATTTGTCCCGTACATTGATCTCGCATACTGACTGCGCCATTGTGCGCTACATGGGCGGAAACACGTTTTGGGTGAGATGTGAAAAATGGCAGCTGTACTACTCATAAGAAGGTGTGATAAAATGGCAATGTTGGACATCTGCAGTGAAAATATTGAAAATTCGCGACCTTACGAGCATGCGTAGGAACTGCGCAACACACGCTCATAAAACAGTCATTTTTTGGAATCACACATTGAGCCACTTTCATGACGATACTGTCATGGCATTATTCTGCCCGGCGGTGATTTGCACAGTGACTGTGAAATCACTTCAGGCCCGAATAACGCCATGACAGTGGCATCATTCATGAGAAGGGGTCCCAAAAACCCCATGTTGAAAATTTGGTGCAAAAATTCCCAAAAATGCCTGAGATATGCAACAAACTTGAAACCCCCCTATCTAGCCCATTATACAGCTTACCGGCATTTCCTCAGTTCGCGGTTGGCTTTGAAGAGTGCAGACGTGTTCCCGGTCCACTGAAGATCGTCGCGCCGAGGTCCGGAGGTAAGTATGGGTAAGGGGGGTGTAGGGAGGCAGGGTGTGCAGTGGGTGGGTGTAGCGTTGGGTAAAAATTACCATTAGTAAATTATCTATTACAAATACTTAGAAAGGAGACGAACGGAGATGAGGCTGAAGGCGAAGAATTTAATGATTATAACAATAATCACAGCAGAGATTACAAGTGGTACATCCTTCATTCTTCATTCTTCAAACTAACAGTGTATAGTGGCTTGCTTATATAGTGGAAGACAGTACTATGGTTGTCTATGATTGGTCCAAGACAAATATAAACTTTAACTTTAAAAGGCAATTCTCTTTTTAGTTCTTGCATGAGCTAATGTATGAACTAGCTCTTGTCAGCACAAATGTATTGATAGTGTAAATTATACTACTACATAAGGGTAGTAATAATGGTCATTACCAGTTATCAAGGTTTAGGAGGAAGAAATAGGTTTGCACTTAGGAATGTGCACACAGGCACTCTGGCTCGTCCTAATAATAAACACTAAAAATAGTCTGAAGGGATAATTTCAACTCTCTCCCTGTATTTCTGTTTGTGCAGACACTTAAGACACCTGTTTTCTATTACTCACATGATTAGTACAAATATCAAATGACACTTTAATATTACAAGTTGTTGCTCAGTTAAACTTGTAACTTTGCAAGTTTTAATATGATTCAGCTTTATAGATCAATATTTGTTACACAAACACCTTATGTTTTAGACCAAAATGAGGTTTGCCTGTAACATAGGGACACACTTCTATATCCATTGTTACAGTAGGTGCGTGTGGGTTGTGGGAGGGGGGCCAGGGAGACTACATGGGACCGTTTTTTTGCAGGAAAAAAAACAGACAGACGCGTGGGACATTTGCCACGCCTGGGTGGGCTCCACATGGCACAAGGACGGTTGGGGGCGTTCACTCGACAGGGATTGGGCACCCCCATCAGCCTAGTGATAGCTTGACATGCTGGGATGGGCTCCCAGCATGGCACTTACTACTGGGGGAGACGCAGCTCAGCCGACGGGGATTGGGCACCCCATCAGCTATACAGTGCATGCGGGGAGCGGGGGTGTGCACGCCTGCGTGGGTGTCTGGGGGGGGAGCTGTGTGTGAGCAGCCGATATCTTATCGCTGCTCACTCAAGCGTAGCTCCCCCTTTCAACTGTATGCCACTGCATTTTGGAGCTTGTCATAGATGCTCCAGAATGCATTGGCTTACAGGGGCCATGCCTGCCAACACACTGACTGAATTGGAGGAGGAGGTGACACACCTCCGAAATCTCCGATGATGGCACTGTGTTTCTTGCACATGCGTGCAAGCAACATAAAAATTAAGTACAGTTGCTTGCTGCAGTGTTGTTAAGTTTACCATCAGAAGCAGGTGGTAACAGCAGCCTAATACATCCATATTTTAAATCTAGCATGTATATTCAACAGGTAACCTCAGTGGAATTGAGTTTTAAAAGTTGCAAGTGGCGGCCATCTTTAATGAGCCGAGTCATTAATTAACAAATAAGCTATAGCTATAAAAGCTGCTCTAAAAATATCTGCAGAACTAAAATACACTGTGCATGAATGTAAGTGTATGTCCTTGTACCTTGTTTTTATTGCTATGTATTGTATTACTGTGCCCATTTGTGCTATATGTTCTATTGTGCTACTGTATTATTTATTCTGTACCTACCAGGCCCTCCTTGAAAATGAGCTCTCTCAATGGAGTTTCACCTGACTAAATAAAGATTGATTGATTGATTGATGTCAGAAATACATTTTTGCTAATGAAACTGACTTTTTTGCTGACTAAGAAATATTGCTGTTTATTATGTATCACAGAAAATTAATGCAGGATGGCGTTACTCTTTTTAACATTACCATGGGGAGGATGGCTCTTCAGTGCTCAGTCCCGCTATTGATAGAAAACAAAAAGGATTCCAATTTTAATTGAGGCCTCCGTGGTGCTGTGAGGCCCAAACATGGTCCTAGCTGGCACCCTTACTGCAGGGGACTTCTTTACATAGTCCAAAGTACAAAGTTGTACAAAGTTCTTAGTAAAAAGCTATATAAAAGAATTGAGACACCAGGAGAGCCTTGTATAGACCTGGAGCTTGTAAATAGAGTTTATTAGAGCAAATCTGATGTCCCCAGCAGGGGTGGTGTCAGGTAGGAAGGGACAAGATGTTTTAGTTTTTATTTTCAGCCTATAGTGGGTTGGACCCCAGAGAGCCACGGAGGCTTCATTTAAAATTTAAATCCCAGCTCTGAAATATAAGAAAATGATTATGTTTAGGGTGTGTGCATGCATGCTGAACTCCAGCAAAAAACATTCCTTGCTGTTGCTGCACAAGGCCAAGCTGGTATTCCAGGCAATGCAGTATTAATGTTATGTGGCATACATGACTTGTCAAAACTTATAAGAGATATGTGAAGGTGGTATACGGTGAATCTGACATCTTTAATTTCACAATAAAAATATAACAAAGAAGACACAAACTCAGTTGTGAAAAAGATTTATTAGCAGCTGAATACATTTCTTGTGTGTGATCAAACTAGTTTCCCTCCTCTAATGTCCTTCTCAATCTCTACAATAAGAGCATATCACAAGTAGGTTGTCTGATACAGGTTCAATTTTCATCCCAAACACATTTATTGTTTTCCTGAAATGTAGGAAGTAAAATCATAAACACCAACTTAAAGAAAGTGACATAATATATATATAACCACACATATGAATACATACATACACAAAAAAACAAAACAAAGACTAAAAATAAAGGAAACGGCATCATAGCTATTTGCCGCAGAATTGCCGCAGAAATAACCATCCTCTGCCGCAGAAGTTCTGCGGCAAATGGGAACCCTGCCACAGAACTTTGCTCCAAAGTGCGCAAAAAAATCTGGGCCCTGATTACAAGTGCGTAACACACTGCTAAAAACAGAAACCACATTTATAATGCAGATACGAGGGTCACGTGATGGCATCTAACTAGGCAGCAGCTGGATTTCTGAGCTCTCCCCTCTAGCCACCTTTCCTGCCTGTTTTTTTGAATCATCTTGGCATTTAAACAAGAAATTTAATCAGGAGACGTCTGATTAAAGTTGCCTGCTATCGCAAAACGAGTTTTTGTGGAAGAAATAGCTGTTTATAACTTTGGGTTGGAGGTGGATGGGAAGCAGGCCTCAGTCAGGCACACACCTCCTGCATCCCCGGAGAAAGCTGCAAAAAAACAACGCAACCAGGGTACTGCTAAATCGGAGCGAACTGGGGACAGAATGCAACAAGCCTTTCCTTAACGGAGGATAGGTTCCTCCAAGAGCTCACCCTTTGAAGGATATTTTGAAAGAAATGACTGGGAGCTTAAGTCCCTGTTGTGATCTCTCCTCTGTCTCTACTAGAGTTTCTGATGTGGAGGCCCATTTCTCAACGAGCAGTGGAGGACGAAAACCGAAAGTGAAGTCGTTGAGCTTAAACATCAGATTAAAAATTGCAAGCCAAAACAGAAGACTTAGAAGGCGAATCGCGGAACAATTTAATAATCCTGGGCCTACCTGAGATGGAAGAGGACCAGACTTGATGGCCTTCTTGCAGAAGTTTCTGAGCAGGTATTGGGCCATCTCCATCAAGCTCCTCTTATCATATAGAGCGGGCCCATCGCTCCCTAAGACCTAGGCCCTTGTCTGGATCCCCCTCACGCCCTATTATCTCTAAATTCCTAAGTTATCTGGAAAGACAGCACGTCTACACGAAATCGCGTGAACTTAAAGAGATCCTTTGGGGCACATCCAGAATCCGGATTAAGCAGGATCTACCTAAAGAAACCCGTGAAAAGAGGGCAGCTTATCATCCCGTAGTGCAGAAGCTAATAGCTGCCTCCATCCCCTTTAGGATGATATGTCCGGCGGTTCTCAAGGTCACTGTTGGAGGCATGGCTACTAGTTTTAATTCCCCCGAAGTGGCCTTCAAAGAACTGGCAACTAAACTACCGGACCTGTTCAAATCGACCGCTGAAAGGACTTTTTATTTTAATACAGGATTATGTTGACCCTGTGGGGTTATGACCTCCTTTGCTTTAAATATCTGTATTTTGGCTTTCTTTGTTAAAAGTTCACTGTTTTAATGTGCTGGCTGTTTGGGGGTGTCTCTTGGTCTTACCTTTTTTCTCCGGTCTTTTTTTTCTGCCTCTGATTTTTTTCTTGCTTTCTCTCGCTTTCTTGCTTCCCTGTCTCTCCCCTTTGGGTTGCTCGGTCGGGTTCGGGTTGCGAGGGGTGGTTTTCTCGGATGGCTGGGGACCCCCTCGCTGCTCCCATTCAGGCCTCCCCACGACGGAACCTTTTCTTGTTGGATCACTGTTTCCGGGGGGAAACTTCCTGGTGGCCAGACTGGTTTGGTTCCTCTATTTTACCGGTCCCTCTGGAAACAGCGGTTCTGAGTTGATGTTTTCTAGGGTTTCAGTGCCTTATTGACTCCTTTGAATCCTTGGATTTTCTTTTGTGGATTACCTGGATAGTGGGTAAGTTGATCATTTTTAAATGCTTTTTTCTGAGGTAGACGCTGGGGGGTTGTTTGGCTATACTGGGGCTGGATGAGCGCCGCTTGGCTGTCCTTTATTTTTAGACTTGGCTCTGGATTTGCCCAAAGGTTGTACTCTGTCCTTCTCAGTAGGTATGTTTTTGTGGCAGAGCTGTGGGAATGATGGGCACAGGGTGGTGCTGCGCCTCAAAGATACAGATTTGTTTTTCTCTGAGATTGCGTTTTGCGCTCTGCCTCCTGTGCTAACTATCTCATGGGTTAATGTCTCCTATTTTGGGGAGCTGCCCCTGGCTTTGTTTCTTTGTCCCTGATTTCTTGGGCCTTGTTCTTGGTTTGTGGGGCGGGGAAGGGAGATATAGTTGGATGGGGTTTTATTGTAGGAAGGATTTGTCATATCTTTATACCCTCCTCCTATCTGGTCTCCTTTAACGTCTCCCCTTTGCCTGCTTATTTCATTGGTTACGGGTGCATGGGGTGGGCTGGGGGGCTCGGGCTAGAATGCCTGCTGCTGGATGTGGAATCGCAAGCCATATGTTGGGGTTGGCTAACCTCTCCTGGTATTGGGTTTGTTGGGGTGTGCTATGGTTGGACGGTGGATGTTTGCTGTCATTGGTTTTTGCCGGAACCATTTTGCATGCTGGTTCTTGTACTCTACGCTGGGGAGTCGGAGGTTCACAATGGGGGTTGGGTGGTTAAGGGCTTTAGGCCTTAGATTATTTTATAGGGTTATCATACTCGGGCCACTCGTTGTATATAGTTATTTTTTGGTTTGTTTGGGGTACTGGTTGTTTGTGGGTGGGGGTCTAATTTGACTCTTCGAGGCTATGTTGGGTTTCTGGACTTAGGGAGGAGGAGGAGGTCTTCCTGTTACCGACTGTTTTGTTCTGGTTTTGTGGATTTTGGTCTTTGTTTGGGCGGGGGTTGGGACTGATGACTGTCATTCCTCATGTTTTGTATGGTCTCTTGTTTACTATGGGAGCTCGGGTTTAATGGGTGGGGGGGCGGGCCTGATGAATGCTCTCCTGGTATTTTATATGACATTTGGTTTACTAGAGCGTGCTGCTATGGAAGGAACATGTTTTCTGTAACTCTTGTTAGGGACTGTTTTGGATGGGGCTTACTTTGCTATAAATAATAGTGGACTGGGGATATATAGTGGGAACAGCTTAATCCCCAATTTAGTTTAATGTGCTGTTTCTGGGGATGAAAATGGGGGTTCTCCTGTTAGCATTAAAGTTTGGTTGGTCTGGGTATTATATGATATTCTAGTCTTTCCTTGTGGGTGTACTTTTTCTTTCTTGTAATCCTGATTGTGTCTGGATATTTGAATTTTGTATTCTGTATTTAAAATGGCTATGAATACTCTCAAAATAGCCTCTTGGAATGTACGCGGACTTAGGGATCGGGTCAAACGCTTGCAGTTGTTTAAACATTGTTCACTACTGCAAATTGATATTCTTTTTCTGCAGGAAACTCATCTCAGCCATGGTGACACCAAACTATTATCTCGCTCTGGCTTTCCCCAGTCCTATCTTGCAGGTAATTCTTGTTTTAGTAAAGGGGTGGCGGTTCTAGTTAAGAAACATGTTTTATTTACCATAGAGATGACTGTGTCAGACCCAGAGGGGAGGTTTTTGTTGGTTAAGGGCTCTCTTAATGGGGACAATGTTGTTCTGGGTTCTATATATGGCCCGGTTGGGGGTGACCCGGGATTTTTCATGTCCCTTGCTGACAAATTGCTAACTTTCTTCCTGCTCAGTTTATACTGGTGGGACTGAATATTCCCTGTTCACCCATTCTAGATAGAGATCCTCAGGATAGGCACCCTCCTTCCCGGCTCATAGAGCCTTTTCGAATTGAGATCGTTGCTGGGTCTATGTGACCCTGGAGACATGCCAACCCTTCTCTTGAGCCTTTTCCTTCCTTTCTCAGTTGCATGGTACCAAATCTAGGCTGGATATGGTATTAGTTAGTACTCTTTTCTTCCGAATCTCTGTTTATCTGGTATTGACCCAATTATTTTATCGGACCATGCTGTTGTCTGGATTAAACTTTCCTTGGCCCCGTTTCTCGAGATTCAGTTTGCGCCTGAACACTCAATTGTTGAAGGACCCTCAAAATGTGTCTGATATTAGTGCCCTGATTTCCTTCTTTTTGGTAGATAATCTCAATTCTACTCCGAGGCTGGATATGGTTTGGTCTGCCCTGAAATGTTATCTTAGGGGCGAGCTTATTAAACTGGCTTCCCTTAGAAAGAAAAAAGGGCTGGCAAACTCCTTATCTTTGATGGGTAAAATCAGGGATTTGGAGGCTAAATATTCCTCAACTTCTTCTTTAACTGATCTTAATGAGCTCCTATCAGTTAAGATGAATACTTAGATCTTTTGAAGGAGAAAATGGAGTATTTTTTATTAAAAACTCAAGCCAAGTACTTTGATCAAGGGGAGAAATCCGGTAAAATCCTGGCCTTGCGGTTACGGGCATTGGAAAGCTCCAGGATTATCCTTCTTTAATTTCTTCATCCGGTATAGTTGTTACTTCACCCAGAGGAATTGCCCGTATGTTTAAGGACTATTATCTGGACCTTTATAGTAAATTCTATATCGCACTCCCTTCAGACCTAAATGAATACTTGAGAGATCGATATCCCTTGCTTATCAGAGGCTCAGCAGGCTATTTTGCTGGCTCCAATCTCGTGGAGGAGATTGAGAGATCGATTAACTTCCCTCGCTCCCGACCGAACACCAGGTCCTGATGGTCTCCGGCTAATTTTTATAAGGCCTTCGCAAGGATTTGGTACCTACTCTTCTTAAATTATATGAGTACTTATCAGTAGCTCGGACGGATCCCTCATTGTTCAAGCTGCAATTGTTTAATCCCCAAACCTGATAAGATTCACACGGATCCGCCAATTACAGACCAATCTCTCTTCAAAACTACGGTATATGAAAATTTGGCTAAAATACTTGCTGAAAGAATCAGGAGGGTTTGGTCTGTCTGTTGAGCCCTGAGCAGGTCGGTTTTGTCCCTGGCAGATCGGGGCTGATCATTTGAGGACTTTGTTGCATATCTCTCAATATGCCCAATCCGTTTCGTATCCAGCTGCTTTGGTCTCCTTGATGCTGAAAAGGCCTTGACCGGGTGGACTGGTCTTTTCTCTGGGCAGTTATGGAGAGAATGGTTTTCCGCCTGCTTTCTAAATAGGATTCGGTGTTTTATAATAGCCCTTCTTACAAAATTTACTGTAATGGGGTGTTCTCCTCCTTTTCGTCTATATACCGGTACCAGGCAGGGATGTCCCCTTTCTCCTCTATTATTTAATTTGTACCTGGAACCCCTACTTATTAGGCTTAAGGCTTCTTCCCAGGTCAAGGGTCTTAGATTACATCAAAGGAACTGGTTCTCTGCTTACGAGATGATATTCTTTACATTTAGTAGATCCGCTGAGTCCTTGAAGGCGGTGATAGATATAGTTGAGAGGTTCGGTACTCTTTTCTCGTTATAGGTTGAATATTTCAAAATCTGAAATCTTTCCTCTTAATGTATATACCCAAAGTCCATATTTTCTTCCTTTGGGATGAAATGGGCCCCTAGATCTATCAAATACTTAGGGATTTATTTTTCTACTGATCTTTCTCTTTGAGAAAGTTAAACTTGGACAGAGTCAAAACTCAGTTTCTCAAGATTTACAGCTGGTCAGCTCTTCCTATTTCACTTTGGGGTAGAATAAATATTCTTAAAATGAATGTTCTCCTCGATTTTCTATCCACTGAACTTGGTTAACCTTTGGCTTCCTATCTCTTATATTCAACAGTTTCATGTGCTTTTTATAATTTAGGTGTGGCAAGGGGAAGGGTTAGGCGCCTATGTTAAATTATCGCTTCCTAGGGAGAAAGGGGTCTTAGATTACCTAATCTCCTGTTGTACCATTGAGCCATTTTTTCTAAGTTGGGAAGATGGTTCTCACTGAATCAGATTCATCCTGTCCAATTTGGCTTCAACTTGAAGCGTGCTCTCTCTCTCTGAGGTCAAACCAGATAGGTTTGCTTTACCTTCTTATCCCCAAAGGTACTTTCATATTGGGTGTTGGACAGTGTGATGATGGCTGCTCTTAAGTCGCTTGTGCAATGCTTAAAGTTTTTCCGTGTCTCATCATTTCAGATTTGGGACAACGGTTGTTAAGAATCCCACTGTTAAGTTGGTACTTCATGGATTACCCTGGATTGGTTACCACAAATCAGAGAGGCTAGACGGAGCGTTTCTTCAGCAGGGACCTACTTCTCTCTCCGCGATATACTGGAGAAATTCGATATACCTAGGGAGATATTTTAAAGTATATCAGTTGAGACATTTGATCGGTCAGAGATTTGGTACCACCTTTAAGGATTCGGCGTTTATCCTTTTCTTCTGAATTATCAATTTTGCTTCCCAATCCCATTCTATCTCTCTGATATATTCCTTCCTTCTGAATTATAACTTGCTGGATGCGGTTGAAGGCTCGGGTGTGGGCACACCTTTACCTGATATCTCCTGGATTGGTCTGGTATCTGGAAAGATCTTTATAGATATCATACTCAGGATAGGTTGCGGTTAACACAATATTACATTGTTAATAATCTCTACTATCATGTGTTAAACTCTTTCAGCTTAAGAGGGTCTCTCATTCAAAGTGCTTCAGGTGTTTGCAAGGAAGGTAGCTTAATCCATATGTTTTGGGACTGTCCTAAAGTCGCCTTGTGGTCTCTGGTCCGGGATTATCTTGATCCTCTTCTGGGTCTGTCTGGCTTTTCTCTCCTGAGATATGTATTCTTGGTGATTTCTCCATATAGATAGTGCTGGCGTAGATATTATATGGCTTTGGTGTCTATGGCTGTTAAAAATTGGTTCTAAGACACTGGACTGACCAACTGGCCTTGTCATTTGCTGATTGGTTGGTGAACTGGCTTCATATCTCCAGTCTGAAAGGTTGATTGCAGTATTAAATGTCACTTGGACCTTTTTCAATGGAGATGGAGTAAATTCAAGCCCTGTGTTTGACTTGATTTAACTTACATAACTCTGGACCCGACTCTCATGTCTGCCTTTTAGTTTAAGAACTATATCAATCCTGGTTATAAGGAGTGTCTTGCTTTATACCAATGTCAAGATTTGGAAATGATGGTGATATGTAGCTTTATCCAGACATTGTTTGGTGTTTGTTGGCACCTGGGAGGGGAAGGAGTTATTCATTGGGGTGACTGTTGCATTGTACACTGTTTCTTGTATTTGTGATAGGGTGGGTTGATGGGATTGTGGGTGGGATTGGGGTTTTGGGGTTGGTGTTTTGTGTTTCTTTTTGTATGGGGTTTGGATATGTTTGGGGAGGGTTGGTTCTTTGGTTGTACCGCTCATTCCAATTTTTTCTTGTACTTCTTTGATGTGTTTTGTACTGTGTTGTTGTTGTTTTGTTTTTTCAAATCAATAAAATTAAATTTAAAAAAAAAAAATAATGCAGATACTGTTGCTATAAGTGCAGTAAGCCATTCCAGGAATGTGCGTCATACTGTTGAAATGTACAACCAGGTTATTGGATGCCCTTGGACTGTTGGCTCATGCCTCACTATGCTTGTACCTCTCCACAATTCAGTGGAGACGAAGGAGGACGCTGGGAACCTCCACAAGGGAGAGCCACAGGAAAAGAAGGAGCTCCTGGTGGGGGTCTCAATTGTTAGGGGGTAGAAGGGGGGGAAGTGAGGGGAGAGTGAGGTAAGGTGCCTGCCCAGCGCCATGGCTTGGAGGGACAGGAAGTGAATCTGCAGGATCACTTCAGTAGCCACATGAGAGAGGGAGCTGATCATCATTGTCCACCTGTGTATTAGTGACCTAGCTGGGCATGGGACCAGGGCAGTGCAGGAGGAGTTTGTGTAGTTGTGGAGAGGCCTTAGACAAGTAGCATGCATGGTAACCTCCTTGGAGGTACTGCCTGTCTATGGCATGGTTGAGGATAGGGTACTGTGCACCATGAGATTCAATGGTTGGTTGTAAAACAGGTGCAGAGCACTGGGTTTTGTCTTCATTGGGTACTGGGGATATACCCGCAGGGACACAGGCCTATACTGGAACGATGATCTGCATCTGTCCAAGATGGGAACCAGGCTCCTAAGTGATAGGTTTAAATGCTTTATTGTCAAGCTTTAAAACTAGCCAAGGGTGGAGGCACTGATAAGAAGCATGGAATTCCCAGCCTCCCACAACAAAGCAGGGTACTTAGCGAGGCAAACACTAGGGTACAGAGGGTGATATGAAGCAGGACAGTGGTAAATGGACAATAATGCAAAGGCAGTAAGGGCAGGGATGGGGCTAAAAGGGGTAAGGCCATCAGCAAATAGATGGCGATGACTACTAATGCCCATAGTGTGGGTAACAAGCTTCCTGAACTAGTGGCCTTGATGGAAGAGGGACACCTGTATATCATGGCAGTCACAGAAACATGGTACTTGAAGAACCATGACTAGGATGTCAACATAACAGAATACACAATCCTCATGAGTGACAAGGAGGATAAAAGAGGAGGAGGAGGAGCTGTCTATGTAAGGGAAGGGATCAAAGCAATGAAAGTAAAGATTAAATAGTACGAGGGGACGCATTGTGGGTCACACTGGAGACAGGAAGTGGCACCACAATCTGCACTTGGGTTGTATACAGACAATCTTCACAAACGAACCATGCACAAGGTCACTGTGGTGCTCTCAGCAAAACATAAATTCTTCTAGCAAAAGCTGATGCACACACACACCCCAATAATATTCGGATCCAGAGCTTCTTTTATATATTTATTTCACAAACTACACACCACGCCTGATGCGTTTCGGACGTAAGTCCTTTATCAAAGACTAAAGACACCAATATCCATTTACCAATTTATATCAAATGACCCATGATGTCATAATGACGAAATACAAACTCATTGGTTCTTACAACAATATTATAATAAAACACCAGTACCCTTAAAATGACATACCACATTTAAATAACATCACATATTAATAATCTATTGTATACAGACCCCTACCTCAGGAGGAGGAAATGAACAAGGAAATGACAGAAGGCATCCTTAGGATGGCAGAGAAAGGGGATATATTGTTGATGGGGGACGCAATATGCTATATGTTAACTGGAGCACATTTTCTGCTGACACATTGAAGAGCAGGGACACTATTGACGCCATACAGGGGGCATGCCTGAGAGAGCTAGTGTTAGCACCCACTCGAGAGGGAGAAATCATGAACCTGGTACTCTGAAATGGGATGTAGATAGGATCACAGCTTTAGAAGTTGGTAGACATCTGAGAACAAGTGACCACCAAACAATGTGGTTCACGATAAATGCAGCCTTAGGGTCAGGCAATACAAAAGCGATGGTACTGGACTTTAGGAGGGCTGAATTTGGCAAAATGGGTGAGTGCCTAAGGAATGCACAACCAAATGGGCAGGAAGTAGGGGCAGAAGAACAATTGGGAAAAATCCAAAATGTTATCACAGAACCAATAAAAAAATATCAAAATAGGTGAGGTGGCGAGGAAGGTTAGGGAGAAAAAGATAGCATTCAGGAAGTACAAGGAATCACAGAAGAAGCAAGGCAGAGAACTGTATAAGTTAGAGCAGCTGGCGGGGGGGAGGCAGTCAGGAACTAAAATGGTGCATGGTCGGCGCCAGAAGACATACAAATAGACACTGAAAGAGCTTAACATGTATACTCTTGAGTAAATGAGGGAGAGGGTGGACATGATAGAAACTGTGACGTACCTCAAGGGAATCAACAAAGTTCAAGAGGGTAGCATATTTCAGAAAAGGACCTCTGCGAGAAGAAAGGGGTACAATTTCAAGATAGAGGGGGGCTGGCTTAGGGGCAATGTGAGGAAGTATTTTTTCATGAAGTGGGTGGTGGACACATGGAACGACCTTTCTGAGGAGGTTATGGGGTCAAAAACAGGTGGGAATTCAAGAATGCATGGGATAGACATAAGGCAATTCTAATGGGGGGGTAGGAGGAAACAGACTGTTGGTTAACTAGGATCTGCAGCCTATCCAATAGGTAGAGAACTGGGCAGACTAGGTGGGCCAAGCAGTCCGTATCTGCCATCAAATTCTATGTTTCCATGTTTGGATCCACGACCAGTCTTCAACAAAATTTTTGTCGAACGACCGTACAGCTAAACCATCATGTCGACCACATTTGCGGTCAGCATACGGTTTCTAACTTGGAAACATGTTTTTCTTCAGGAGGCTTTGTCTCCAGAACCCCTCCACTTGGGAGAGCATTGCCCCCACCCCACCCTCACTAAATATAATGAACTCCGAGTCGGAGTTGATTGGGGGGGCAAGACGCCCGGAATACAGTGCCGGGGTCCAGCACTACACTTCAGTGACCTGCCACTGTAGTCTCTGTAGTGATGGTCGCTGTCAACATTTTGCTGTTGGTGGTGTATACCCTATGTTTGATCAAGTGTATGTGGAGGCACTTGCATGATATACCTTGTGGGATGCCCCATGCTACCAGTCGCTCAGTTAACACCAACAACGCCATGGCTCCTTGGCCTGGTTGTGGAAGGACACCTGACAGGCAATACTCCCTCTCCCGGGACAGGTGAGATACACTCTATCCTGCACCTCCCTTGCTGGCAGATGATGACCAGAGGTAGTTCCTGAACCAAGGACACCAGCACAGAGTGATGCTGTGTCTAGGATGCCGCATTCCTCTGTGCCACTGTTCTGGCATGCATTCTGCACTATTATAACATGTTGCTGTACTACATTTTCATGACCTACATTGTAGTGTCTATATGGTCTGTCCCTGTTCCAATCAGTCGCCACCATGTCTGCACTTTTTGATATAATCTTTATTGTACTCTCAAGATATGCCCCCTTCCCATACACAGATAGAATACAAACTTGTGCATGATAATGTGGTTGTGCACTGCCAGGAATGCAGTGGGCTGCTGTGTGTGTGTGTGTGTGTGTGTGTGTGTAGATATGTGCCTGAGTGTGCCGGAGTGTATGCACGTGCATGCATACCTGTGTGCCTGTGTGTGTGTATTTCTGTGACTGTGTATTTGTATGTGCCACCAACATTGGCAGTGACATCTCCCCCTTCGTAGCACCACAATCCTTTTTGCAATGTGCCGAGTACTTGCACAGTCAATGTATGCCACCGAGTGTGGCCAAGATGCACATTTCTGTAAATGTCACATTGTTGTTATTCGCATTTGTTTCCGGTAAAATATCATCATATGTGTATTTCCATTAATTGCAGAATCCTTTTTTTATGTTGTCAATGATGTGGTTAAAGCTGTGCAGCGGGAAAAAGTAGCTGAGACAATGGATCAATCACTTGTTGAAGTCAGGAAGGAGGAGGATGTTGCTGCTGCTCAACACATCACGCAACACACACTTGATGATGCATATGTGCATGGTTGCATGGACACTTACGATGCCCAAGTGGAACAGCTTGAAACAGTACTCGAGTGTTCCACAGATGTATCATTCAGTGAATCTACTGTATCAGCTCAAATAAGTTTCTCGGAACCACCTGTCAAGAATGCAATGTGAAGTGCTAGGTGTCAGGCCAACTTGAAGCCACCTCAGAGAATGCATCGTATCCAGGTATCCATGAAAGATTTTCAGCAACCAGTCAATGTTCTTTCAGTTGGGAGTCAATACATGCTCCTAGATGACAGTGAACCATACAAACAGTCTGCATCCCTTGTTGAAGATTTGGAGATGACTATGATCAATGACAATGTAGGGGATACATTATCGTGTGCTTCTGATGACTTAGATTCTGAACGTTCAGACATTCCTATTGAAGACGCCAATGATTCTGATTATCACCCAGATAGTGCTAACCATTGTGGCAACAAGAAGGACAGCATGAATGAGTCATCACATGGACAGATTGAATTGGATGTGGTACCTGCTCATAAGGAGGAATACTATCTTGTATCAGAATCAAAGCTGGCAGAACTTTTCTCTCCGTGTACTAAGTGCCATGGTTTGACAAAAACTAATGCAGTCAGAACTGTTGGTTCCATGATTGCTGTGGTTGGTAAGTGTCCGAGGGGTCATAGTCAGACATGGCACAGCCAGGAAATGGTAAAATGTATGCCACAGGGCAATATATTACTGTGATCGGCAGTGTTCAGCAGCAGAGTAACTCCAGTTAAAACGCTTCAGTTGTTCTGAACAATCAATGTCCCTGTGGTCTCATAGATCACATACCATAAAATCCAAAAAAGTTATATAATTTCAGCGGTTTAGAGGGTGTGGCAGACAGAATAGGATGACATTTTTTCAAAGATTGCTGACAAAGACCTTGTATTGGGAGGTGATGTGCACTGATTTACTAGGGCACAGCGTTAAATATGGACTTTACACATTCATGGACTTGCAGCAAAAGAAAATTATCCATCTTCAACTCATTCAGGTAATGTAATTGTATAAGTTGTTTTTTTTTCAAACTATTTTTTCATACTCCGTTGCACTAAGCCATCTCACAGAGGTGCCTACTCAACACTGCCCCTGCTACTCCCCGCTGTGACAACTCCCAGAAATCCCTCCCACAGAGAGATTTCCCAGCCCCCCCAGATCACCCCTCAGGGGAGAGCCCGCCACTCCTACCTCGGTGGCATCTATCTGTAAATTAGAGGGTCCATCTCTTTGCAGGTGGTGCCTGGAGATCGCCGAAGTGGTAGTCCAGTGTTGGGGATGTGAGGGTTGGTCTCTGAGGCCCTTGTCACCTCCTCAGTACTCCGGGGATTTTCTTATGTAATGTCCTCTGGTGCAGCATGCAATGGCATCAGCGTGGGACCTCCCACAGACAGTCTGCCATCACCAGTCCCCAACTGCTTGTTCCTCGCTACTGGGTGGGTGCCCCCAGCCTCCACCAGGTACCTCCGCTGAGCATGGAGTCCCCCTGAACCCACCCCAGGAGAAGAGAGCAGTCCTCCGGATGCTCGATCTTCTTCTCCTCCTGCCGACCCCCAGCGGCTGAGGCTCATTCCCTAAATCAGTTCACCAGCATAGCATAAGGTGTGGCATCCAGCGCCTCAACCCTCAGTGCCACCGGGCCAGTTATAGGTTTTAACATAACGGTGCTCGTTATGTAGACTAAGGTCATTGATTGAAAAAAGGGCGCATCAGTAAGGGCAGACAAGGTGTTGAGAGAACTGAGTATGGCCCAAGGGATCACAGAAGGTAAAAATGATTACTTCAGGTATATAAATCAGAGGAGAAACAGTAATGATCAGATTGTTGTGATCAGGAATGTCAGCGCTTGTGCAGAAAAGGGGGCCGAGCAGGCAGAAGTAGGCAATGAGTACCTCTGTTCGGTATTCACCAAGGAGAAGAATGGGACCATACCGAATGGGAGGGGTTTTGGTAGGGGGGAGCAGATCACAGGTTGGGTAATCATACAGGAAAAGGTGTTGGAAGGCCTTAAGTCCCTGATGGTTGATAATGCACCTGGGCCATACAGAATTTATAGTACAGTACTGAGACAGTTGGCAGAAGTTCTGTTGTGGCCGTTTGTGAACCTGTTCAACACCTATCTGGCAACAGGATGCATACCCAGGGATTGGAGGATGGTGCATGATGGTTACCTCCATAATAGTGGTCCCAAACATGAACAAGGTAACTGTAGAGCTCTCGGCCTAACATAATTTGAGTGAAAGCTAATTGAGACTATGGCCAAGCAAATGCAGGTAAACTTTCAGGAGCCAGGAACACCCAAACCAGCTACAGGATGGAGCGAGTGAAGTTATCAAACTGAAATGAGGAGAGGATCTTGGAGTACTAGTGACAGGGGAGATGAACCAGTCAACCCAGTGTAGTGGCTCAAAGGTCAACAGAATTCTGTGGTGTACTGCTAGTGGAATTACCGCTAGGATAGGTGAACTCATCCTGCCTCTTCTACAGATCTGTGGTGTGGCCAAACGGGCACTACTGCATTCAGTACTAGCACCCCTACTTGAATAAGAACCTCAATGTATATGAGGGGGTTCGGTGCTGGAAATGAAAATGATCCTGGGATTTGTAGATAAACCTTAAGAGGAAAGAATAAGACAGCTCAATATGTGTTCCATGTAGGATAGAAGGGAGTGAGGGCATATGATTGAGTCCTTCAGGTACATGAGGGATATGAACAGAATAAGCACTGAAAGTAATTTCAAATTTAAGGATGACAGGGAAACTATAGAGCATACTCAGAATTTGGAAGGATGCACAATCAGGAGGGAAATGAGGATGCATTACTTCACTGAAAGGGTGGTGGCAGGCTTGAATAGCCTGCTGGAGGATGTGATATCACAGAGGACACAGGGAAGCTTCAAAAGGTGGTGTGATCTGAGGGAGGATGATAACCGTGGACAAGGTCATTCGTGGTTAGAGGCGGAATTACAACTGAAACAAGCGTTGGAAGGCCTGTAAGGGCATTTAGACTTACAAGTAACAGTACTTGCGCACTTCTGGTGAGAAGGGGAGTTGGGCTGGTTGCTGTGGAAACTGGGGACTAGTGTATCCATTTGATTTTGCCTGATGCAAGCCCAGAGCAGAGTGGGAAGGTGGAGGAGCCACCTACATTCCCTGCAAAATCAGGAAAAACACTTGCAGCTGCAGGGCAGCAAACATAGTGCACCCCGAGTAAAGTCCACCACATGAGGTGGTATTTTATGCCATTTTACTGTATTTGTTTGTGACAGTGTGTGTACCTTGCTCTCGCTAACAGGAAATGGATAAATCTTGCACTTCCTGTGGGTCCCCATAGGAACACCTCACGTGGTAGTGACGTGCAGTTTAAATGTGAGGAGGCGGGCATGCTGTTTCGCACGTGTTGGTTGTGTTAGCTGAGGAAGCTGGGGAGCTGGAAACATCCTATATAAATGCCTGCAAGTAGAACTGATTATGGCAGTTAGAATGGAAGGCCCCATAACAGTTTGCAGCAAATGTCTTATGTTTACAACAGGAGAGCAGGATGCTACATTCATCTGTGATAAGTGTACCCTAGTGGAAGAGCTGCAGGAAGAGATATCACGCCTTTTAGGGGAAGAACAGGGGTGGAGGAGATAAAAAGGCTAAAGGAATTTATAGACTCCATGGTCTCTAAAACTGAAAGCCAGACAGAAGTAAGCAGCAAGACAGAGGAGATGCAGGAAAGGGAACAAAGCCCAGAGCAAGAAATAGAAGATTGGGCAAGGGTGACTAAAACTAAAAACAAGAGAAGAGGAGGCCAAATACACAATAATGCACTCATACAAATACAAGATAGATTTACTTCCCTGCCAAAATGATGATCCTTGTCATGTCCCAACTGAAGTCAAACCAAACCCCAAACTAAATCCATCAATCCAAATCCAGGAATCCAGAGCTAAAAATTGTGTAGACCGACCTAGAGACCTACTGGTCATAGGAGATTCATTAATAAGAGGCATGGATTCCACGCTATGTAGAGGGAGAAATGAACATACAACAGTAAGCATGTTAACAGGTGCAAAAATACATAATATACTCCCACTCCTGGGGGGAACTAATGGAGAATACCTCTAGCCCCATGGTCCTGCTTCATATAGGGACCAACGATATACAACACAGGAATTTACAGGACATCTTTACAAACTTCCAGGAAACATACTAACATACTAATTGCCAGCAGATTAGGCCTTACGGTCTATCGAGTCTGCCCGAACCTCAGATCCCTAGTTGGGTACCAAGGCCCTCCCCCCCTTGTGTTCCAGAAACCCCTATCATCCATCCCCATCCCCCTGGGCCAGGCCATCATCTGATACATCTGCTTTCTGTGTCTGTCCCATCCTGTCTTGAAGCCCTCCACTGTGGATCTCTGAACCAGCTCACCAGGCAGTACGTTCCAAGGATCCACCGCCCTCTCACTGAAAACCTCCTCCTCTTTTCTCCCCTTACCCTTCCACCTTCCAACTTCAAACCATGCCCTCTGGTGCTACCTCCCTGCTTTAATCTAAAGATCCCCTCTGTGTTTATCCTATTTATTCCCTTGAGGTACTTGAAGACCTCAATCATGTCCCCCCTGTCTCTCCTCTCCTCCAATGAAAACAGGCAGAGCTCCTCAAGTCTGTCCTCATACGTCAAATCCCCTAGTCCTCGTATCATCTTAGTTGCCCTCCTCTGTACCCTCTCCAGGAGCTGTATGTCCCTGTTCAAGTGTGGTCTCCAGTGCTGTACACAGTACTCAAGGTGTGGTCTAACCAATCCATTGTACAGCGGCAGAATCACTTCCCTGCTCCTAGAGGTGATCCCACTTACGATGCATCCCAACATCCTGTTTGCTTTGCTAGCCGCTCTCCTGCACTGCTCAGAATTATTCATACATGCATCCACCATGACCCCTAGGTCTTTTTCCCCTGTTGATGCCTCCAGTGCCTCACCTTCTAGGGTGTGCCTGTGTTTAGGGTTTCCCCGCCCAAGATATAACACCTTGCACTTGGTGATATTGAAATTTAATTTCCATGTGTGAGCCCAGCTTTCCAGGGTGTCCAGGTCCCCTTGCAGGGCCAACCTCCCCTCTTCCCCCTCAACTACTGCTCCCATCTTGGAGTCATCAGCAAAGAGACTCATTTCACACCCTATACCCTCCCTGATGTCCGAAATGTATGCATTAAACAGGGCTGGACCCAGGACCGAGCCCTGCGGTACCCCCCCCCACCGACCTCTCTAGGGTTCGAGAGCTCCCCACCGACCACTACTCTCTGAGTGCATTCAGCTAGCCAGTTTTCAATCCATCTGACCATCAAAGTGCCTATTCCCAACCCCGTCAGTTTCTCCTTCAGACCATTGTGGGGGACAGAGTCGAACACCTTGCTGAAGTCCAAGAATAATACTTCCACAGGCTTTCCCCTGCCCAGTTCTGATGTTACCCATTCATAGAACTCCACAAGATTGGTTTGACATGATCTACCTGGCACAAACCCATGTTGCCTACTATCCAGACCACCCACCTCCTCCAAGTACACTCCCAATCGTTCCTTTAATATACTCTCTATTAATTTTACCACCACCGAGGTCAAACTGATGGGTCTATAGTTACCTGGTACTTCCCTCGACCCCCCTTTATGAATTGGCACCACTTGTGCCTCTTGCCAATCCCTAGGTACCCTCCCTGTCTCAAGCAACCTGTTGAAAAGCTCCACCACGGGTGCAGCCAGTATGTCCGCCAATTCCCATAGTACTCTCAGATGAATGCCATCCAGCCCAGGAGATTTATCTTTCTTTAGGCCCTTAAGGGCTAACTGCACCCTTTCGGTGGAGATAGCATCATCTGTCCCCTCCACCTTACTGGCCTTTTTATCCTTATCCTGATGTGACACCCCTGGGGTACCTCACCCTCCCTCTTGCTCCATTTCTGCTGCTCCCCTGATCCCACTCACTACTGCTTCTATCCTCATCATGCCTTGCTTTGTAGATATCCCATCCCCCTCCCTAGTGAACACAGAGGCGAAGTACTCGTTTAATACCTCTGCCTGGTCCCTCGCCTCTTCCACCCACCCTCCTTCTGATCTCAACCTGCCGAGATGGCCCTTAGTTTTTCTTCACTCCCCAATGTACTGGAAGAACCCCTTTTCCCCTCCCCGTATCCTCTATGCCAGCCACTGCTCTATACTGGACTTTGCCCCCCGCACCATCCGGGTGACTTTTCTAGATGCAAGATGGTACATTTCCTTTTCCCTATCCCCTCTCGTTCTTTTATATTTTTATAGGCAGCCTTCTTTCTCTGACTGCTACCTGAACCTCACTGGACCACCAGCATGGTTTATGTGACCTTGCTCCCTTCCTTCACCTTAAGCGCAGGTCCTGACTGCCCCATGAAGTCCCCATTTTATGACCTCCCATCTCTTTTCCACATTTGTCATTGTTGTAATCCCTTCAAGTGATCCTTGAGAATATTTCCCATGCCCACAAAGTCTGCCCCCCTGAAGTCCACTGCCAGTGTCCTAGATCTCTCCCCCATGCTTATTTGAAACCAGACAGTATTGTGGTCGCTCCCAGTCAGGGGATCTTCTACAACCAGGTCCCTTACCAGATCCCCATCCACCAGAACCATGTCCAGGACTTGCCCCTCCCTTGTGGGCTCCATCACGTGCTGTGTTAAGAACACATCCTGGAAGCTGTCTAGCAGCCTCTGCTCCTTGGCCACCTTAGAGGATATGGTTCCCTAGCTTGTACCTGGCATATTAAGGTCATCAACACCACTCCCTCCCCTTTTGGTCCACACTGGGCAATGATGTTGTCCAGCAAACCATCCTCCAGAACATCACCCATCTCGGGGGGCCTATATACTACACCCAGCTTGACCTTACCTCCTGCCGAGGTTCGTAAGGTGACCCATAAGGCCTCCACGTTTCCCTCTGCCTCTTCTACCCTAGTAATTTCTATGTCATTTCTAATGAACATAGCCTCTCCAGCCCCTCTGCCCTCCTTTCTATCCTTCCTAAGCTGAAACCCTAGCTGCCATAAAACAAAAGGAGGGAAGTTGCATAGTATCCAACATTCAACCGGTATTTGGTCGACATTTCCATAAAAACCAAAGAATAACCACATTAAACAGATGGTTAAAAGAATTTTGCAAGAAAGAGGGTATTCAGTTTTTAGATAACTCAGAGGCTTTTTGGGATCCCAAATTATTCAAGCAGGATAGACTCCACCTGGAAAAGGCAGGCACAAGATACCTTACCAAGAGGTTCAAAGAAGCAACTGGACTCTATTTAAACTAAACACTGGGGGGCCTGGGGGACATGCAGGACCAAAAAACAATTCTGCGAATAACACACAGTTACCAAAAAAAACCCAGAATTGCATACTCCTAAATGCAAGAAGTTTAAATAGTAAAATGGATGAACTTAAAAACATGGGCTGGATTTTCAAGCCCCGATGCAAGCAGCGACAATGGCAGCTTGCGCCTAGTGCGAGTGCACCTGGGACCCTGCACCCTATTTTCTAATCCACAGGGTCCAGGTGCCAAAGTCCAGGGGCTTGCGGCAAAGGTGGTGCTGTGCCAAATGCTTGGCGCACCCACCCGGAATGCCGCAATGGCAGCAGGGAGTCTGTGGCACCCACAGACAGGGGCTAGTAACTGGACATGGCCCCTGCAACACCACCCGCACCCCAACACACACCGGTACCCTGGTGGTCTAGTGCCCCCCCACAAGTAGTGCCCATCTCTGCACTTCCACCCCCCTCCCATACCCCGATCCGGTGACTGACACAGCCCTCCATACACCACCACGGCCGCTGAATGAGCTGTCAGTGCACGTACTGTATACTCTATACAGTATGCACACTGACAGCTCATTTGGCTGCCGGCTGTGGTGGTGTGTGGAGGGCTGTGCCGGTCACCGGATCGGGGTACGGGAGGAGGGTGGGAGTGCGGAGATGGGCACTACCTGCAAGGGGGGCACTAGACCACCAGGGAGATGTCAATATGCAATGCAGTAGGTGTCGGGGATCATGACGGGGTGAGGGGGGACCACTGGACCACCAGGGATTGCCCATAGGGGATGGATCGGGGCAGGCCACACAGTGGCACATACTGGATGACCCTCTCAGGAGCTGTGTAAGTACCATTAGACCAGCCCTTCACTGATCTAAGGGTACTTGGCACTTAGTTCCTGGGGGGGGGGTCTTTGAAATTCCAGATCCGAGGACTGCAGCAGTCTGGTACTGCCGCAAGCCCCCAGTGCCATGCCGCAGCCGCTTTTGTGGTGCAAGGCAGGCGCTAGCACACTTTGTCGCAGGCAGCCTGCTGGGTGATGCAGGCTGCCTTTGAAAATACCACTTGGCGTAGCCCTTGGTGCAAGGTGCTTCTTGCATCAGACCTGATCGACGCAAGCACCTTGCGCCAGTCTGAGGCCTTTGAAAATCTGGCCCATTATGTCCACTAAAAATGTACATATAACAGCAATTACAGAGACTTGTTGAGATACTAATGACAACTGGGACCAGGATATACCAGGTTACACCCCTTTATAAAAAATCTAGACAATACAGCAAAGGGGGAGGAGTGGCACTATATGTAGCTGACAGCATAAAATCTGAGGAAATTTATTTGGATACTGAAATATCCGACCAACTATGGATTATGTTAATACCATTAAACAAACCAAAAATAATTTTGAGCACCATCTATAGAACCCTTCCTGCCACTTTACAAGCCAACAGAACCCTAATCACAAAACTCCTTTCATTAAACCCAGAAGACAGAATATTAATCCTAGGGGACCTGAAACTACCAGGTATTAACTGGGGTGCATCTCAACAGAATCACACCTAGAGAGGGAATTCTTAAATACATGTGACCAAGCAGGACTAACTCAGAGGGTCGAAGACCCAACCAGGGGTCTGAATACACTAGACCTTGTCCTAACTAATGTGGGGGAAACACTAAGTAGATGTATAATGACTGCACCACTGGGGACCAGTGACCACCTGAAAGTAGAATTTAAGATAACAGAACCAATATGTGAGCCTACAGGGTCTACAGCCATCCCCAATTTCAACAAAGCAAATTTTGCTAAGATCAGAGCAAACCTTACCAACTGGCAGTGGGAACATGATTTTGACAACAAACCGCTGAATTGAATGACACATGGGAAATATTTGAGACTAAAATTAAACAAGAAATAACTGACAATATTCCCTTAAAGTAAAAATAACAAAATGCAATGGTGGACCTCTTCTATCAAAAAATTAGTAAATAAGAAACAAAGATTATTTAAGAAATGGAAAATAAACAAAACCAACAAGAATAGACAACAGTACACAAAACTATCAAACCATTTACAAAAACAAATTAAAAGGGCAAAAGCAAACCACGAAGTAAAGTTGGCCAACAGAGTAAATGGGAATTATAAAGCTTTCTACACATACATTAACAGCATTAAAGGGAATTCAAATAACATAGGCCCATTAAAAAAAACAAACAGGGACCTGACTTCAGACAACAAAGAAATGGCAAATCTAGCAAACTTCTATTTTTTGACAGTGTATAACCAAAACAAGCATTTGTCAATGCCGAACGTTCGCTTGCAGGTATTTGCAGTGATGTTTGGCACGTATGGTGCTTTACCCTAATGCCCTGTGCGAATGCTGGTATTTGCACTACAAATTTTCAGCATGACCTTTTTGTTACCCCCACCTCATAAAAGCATTTGAGACCTCTGCTTATGAACAGTACCACTGTTATTTTGTTAATCTGTCCTGAACGTTGATTTCCCACAGTGACCACACCATTCTGTTCCACATGTGTAAAAACACAGTTCAGGCAGGATGTGAAAAATGACAGCTGTAGCATTCATAGGGAGGTGTGAAGGGATGGCAATGTTGAACATCTGGAGTGAAAATACAACAATTTCTCGAACTTACGAGCGTACATGGAAACTGCGCAATGAACGCTCATGACACAGTCATTTTGTGGACTTTTGTCACCAAATTTTCAACATAGGCATTTTGGGACCTCTGCTCATGAACAGTATCACTGTGATTTTCATAATCTGTCCTGAGCATTGATTTCTCACTGTGACCACACCATTGTGCGCTGGATGCAAAACACATTTCAGCCAGGATGTGAAAATGTCAGCTGTACTGTTCATAAGGAGGTGTGAAAAAATGCTAGTGCTGAAAATCTGGAGTGAAAATATTTCAAATTCTCGAAGTTATGAGTGTGCGTGGAAACTGCGCAAAGCACGCTCGTAACACAATCATTTTTTGACATTTTTTCACCAAATTTGCAACATAGGCTTTTGGGAGCCCACCTCATTAACAGTGACACTGTTGTTTAGTTAATCAATCCCAAAAGTTGATTTTGTGCAGTGACCATGAAATCACCTGTGGGGACCGAATAACTCACATGACAGTAACTGAATTCATGAGGTGGGGTCCCAAGAACCCCCTGTTGAAAATGTGGTGCCAAAATTTGCACAAATGCCCAAGATAGCCACCTAAGTTGAAAATAAAACAACATTTATGCCATTATACAGCTTACCGTCATTTCTTCAGTTTGCGTTCGGCTTTCAAGAGTGCAGACGTGTTCCCACTCTACTGAAGATCATTGCGCCAGGCTCCAGAGGTAAGTATGGGGTGAGGGGGAGGTGGGGTATGCAGAGGGTGGGTGTGGGTTCGGGAGGGCACAAGACACAGCGAGGGACGTTTTCTGTTTCACAGGTTTTAAAAACAAAAGATGTTCGGACAGTTTTCCCATTTACAGGGACAATGGGCATGCTGGGGTGGGCTCCCAGCATGTCACCTGGGTGTTTGTTGGGGGGCCTGGAGACAGTGGGACTGGGCACTCCGTCTGCACATACAATGTGTTTGGTGGGGGCAATAACAAGGGAGCAGGGTAGATGGCAGCAGAGGGAGGAAGTGGGAGGGATTTTATTAGCAGCCAGAGGGAAAAGGGTGACGTCAATATGTTAAATACACACGTTACCACCGCTGATTGCAGTGGTGCTTTTCTTTTAACTGAAGACCACTGCAGCCAAACTGCTGTCATAGACAGCTCATGCATCCATTGGTGCAGTAGGGTTGCACACGTTACACTGAGCACTGCATTGGACAGGAGGGTCACACACCTTCAAAAAGTCGTATTGTGCCAAAACGCTCCTTGCACATGCATGCAAGCTAATCGCAAATAAACAAGCATTTGTCAATGCTGAATGTTGCTTGCTTTCTATGTGCTGTTTAGGTATTTGGAAGTCATTGGAGTGCAAATATTGAAAATTCACGAATCTCTACGAGCGCATGTAGAAACTGCAATGCACGCTCGTAAAACAGTCATTTTTAGGAATTTTTTCACCAAATTTTCAACATAGCTATTTTAAGACCTCTGCTCATGAACAATGTCACTGTGATTTTCTTAATGTGTCCCATACATTGAGTTCACACACCGACTGCGCCATTGTGCGCTACATGGGCAGAAACACGTTTTGGGCAAGATGTGAAAAATGACAGCTGCACTGCTCATAAGGAGGTGTGGTAAAATGGCAATGTTGAAAATCTGGAGTGAAAATATTGAAAATTCGCAAACTTACAAGCCTGTGTAGGAACTGCGCAACGCACGCTCGTAAAACGGTCATTTTAGAATTTTCCCCAAATTTTCAAAATAGGCTTTTGAGAGCCCCACCTTATGAAGCGCTGGCAGTGTCGTTTCGTTAATCAGGCCCAAAAGGTGATTTCACACAGTGACTGCGTAATCACCCTTCGGGCCCGAATAACGCCATGACAGTGACATCATTCATGAGAAGGGGTCCCAAAAACCCCATGTTGAAAATTTGGTGCAAAAATTCCAAAAAATGCCTGAGATATGCAACAAAGTTGAAAACCCTCCATCTAGCCCATTATACAGCTTACCGGCATTTCCTCAGTTCGCGGTCGGCTTTGAAGAGTGCAGACGTGTTCCCGATCCAGCGAAGATCATCGCGCCGAGCTTCGGAGGTAAGTATAGAGGTGAGGGTGTGGGGAGAGCAGGATACGCAGTGGGTGGGTGAGGGTTGTGGGAGGGACCAGGGAGAAGCGCCGTGGGACCGTTTTAATTTACAGGTTTAAAAAAAAAAAAAGATGATGTGGGACATTTGCCATGCTAGGGTGGGCTCCAATGGCAGAAGGACTAGCTGGGGCGTGGAGTGACGGGATTGGGCACCCCGCCGGCCAAAAACAAGGTTTGCCACGCTTGGGGTGGGTCCCCAGCGTGGCACCAAAGCTTTGGGAGGCGTGGCGCTGCCAGCACACAGTGTGCAATGCGGACATTTGCCATGCTGGGGTGGGCTCCCAGCATGGCAGCAGGGAAAGCTGTTTGGGGATGTGGAGCCGACAGGGGGATTGGGCACCCCATCAGCCAAAACAAGATTTGCCATGCTGGGGTGGGCTCCCAGCATGGCACCAAAGCTTTGGGGGGGGGCGTGAGGCGCTGCCAGCACATAGCGGTGGTTTTCTTTGAAGTGAAGACCACCTCTGTCATACACAGCACCTGCATCCATTGGTGCAGGACCACCATGGCTGCTCAACGGAGCAGTGCATTGCACAGGACAGTCACACCTCCAAACTGTCCTATTCTCCCAAGACGTTCCTTGCGCATGCGCGCAAGCGAACGTAAAAAGGATAACCATATAGCACCTACAACAGGCAATGCTCCAACAGATAGAATCATGATCAAAACATCAGATGTAGAAGCCAGGTTAACTAAACTAGATCCAAATCAATCCCCAGGCCCGGACGGTTTACATCCGAGAATACTCAAAGAAATGACAAGCATTATAGCCCCTCCACTGACTTATATATTTCAGAAATCATTAGACACAGAGGAAGTAGTAGACTGTTGGAAATCAGCTTAAGTTATTACAATATTCAAAAAAGGAAACAAGAAGACAAGGGCCGGCCCAGTGGCGCTGAGGGTTGAGGTACTGGACGTCACACCTCATGCCACTACGGTGACCTGGGTTCGGGAACAAGCCCGGGCTGTCGGGGGTCGGCAGCGGAGAGAGAGGATTGAGCATCCAGAGGACAGCTCTCCTCTCTCGGGAGGGGGGGGTCATGGTTCAGTGTTTGACTGGCCTCTGGCGGAAGCCGGGGGTACAGCAAGCATTGAAGTGACGTCGAGGGATGGGGAGTGGTGACATCGGCGGTGATGCCTTGGTGTCTGGGTGCATGCAACTCCCCCACAAACAGGGAAAATGCCCCACAGGCTCCGAGGAGATGGAACATTGAAGTAGTCCTCTCATTGCCCCCACCTGCCTGACTGCGTGGTCCCCAAAGAAACCAGACTGTACGAGGTGTAACCCGCCCCACCTCATCCCCACCCAGGGGGATAGAACCAAGATCCATGGGGGTCAACCGAGAAGTCAAGGTAAGGTGGCAGAGGTGGGGAACCGCCTTATTAATGCTCCGAATGATGCGGTGCCTGTGGGGGCAGGGGGCGTAGAAAAATAGTAATTTCAAAAAAAAAGAAAAAGGAAACAAATCAGATCCTGCAAATTACTGACCTATAAGTCTCACTGCTATTCCATCAAAAATTCTAGAAGGTATATTAAAGGATGAGATAATACAACATCTACACACTAACAACCTCACTGACAATTGTCAACATGGGTTTGTAAAGGGAAGGTCATGCCAGACAAATATGTTGGCTTTTTATAGTAGAGTAATAGACAGCTTGGATGAAGGAACCCCAGTGGATGTTCCGTTTCTTAATTTCTCCAAAGCTTTTGACAAGCTCCCCCATCCGGAATTAATACAACAAATGGGTAAATTGTCCATCCATCTGACCATAACAAACTGGGTTCATAATTGGCTGCAAAACAGGAAACAACGGGGATCCATTAGAGGGAATCTTCTGAATGGTCTGAGGTGACAAGTGGGGTCCTCCAGTGTTCTGTATTGGGCCCTGTCTCTTTAATTTACATGTATCATCTCTACAGTTAAACCACGACTCAATTTGGCTTCAAAAATTTGCAGATGACTGTAGGATGGGGCAGAAATTAATATTAACTCAAACTCATCTAATCAGCAACTTTCAATTGATAACATAGTCTAAAGGACAGAGCAAACCAAGCTGGTACTAAACCAAGACAAATGCTATATTGTGCATATGGGAAAAAAGAATCCAAGAATACCATACAAACTTGGCAACGTAGCCCTTAAAACAATCGAAGAGGAAAGGGACCTGGGCATCATAGTATCCTGCGATATGTCTGCACACCCCACTACCATTAGATAGCCCAGAGGGGAAACAGAATTCTAAACTGCATATCAAGACACATATCAGTAAGGAGCAAAGAGGTTATGTTGCCATTGTATACATCCCTGGTGAGACCCATAATGGAGTATGGTGCCCAGGTATGGGCACCATACAAAAAGGGAGACATAGCACTGTTAGAAAGAGTCCAAAAATGAGCTACCAGGGCAATTCAGGGCACGAAAGGGAAGGACTACGAAGCCCGTTTGCAACAACTTAACATATAGTCCTTGGAGGCAAGGAGGAAGGGGGGCCGGGTATGTGCCTCGTGCACAGGTCATGGAATAATGAAGATCTCTGGGACATCACTGGTCTGGTAATGAACACAAATACACACAATACTACAGTACAAGTCACATTAAACTGTTCCTCCAATGAGTTGCTTTAACATTTCTGACTAAGTTGAATAAGTGTTGCTGGATCCAACACAAAGCCCTGCACAAATTGCTTCTTAAGAGTTAAAACTCAGTTTTGCATTGCATTGTGACTGGACTACAGATGCATTCCAGCTGAGCTGCAAAAACATCTTACAAATATTGCTGTTGAGCTGGCTAGGCATTGAAAAACAGTGCAATGTGAGTTGCCAATGCATTTCCAACTGTAAAAAACAAAGCTAAACCAACTCATTGGTGAAACAGTTTAATGCGACTTGTGCTGTAGTTCCCACCCACTTCAACTTACAGCACCAAACAAAAGAAAGGTACATAGCACATGGTGGTTTAGTCAATGAGTGGTCCATGATTGGAACAGACTTCCACTGGAGGTCGTGGCCAGCTCTTCAACCCTTTCATTTAAAACTAGATGGGACGCTCATAAAAACCTAACCAGAGTCTAGGAATTAGTTGGCAAGCATTAAGGATGCAGATCCATTAGCTCTGTACCTATCCTATGTGGTGGAGAAGGTATTGGTAATGAATGATACATGGGTAAAATGACTGAGAATCTATTTGGTTTCTGTCCTTACTGCTGTTATGAAGCAGTAGTATCACAACAAAGCATTGTACTTGACAATTGTGTACACGTGTGAGACACACTTTAGCCATGCACACAATTACCTCTTAATATCTGCCAGTCGTCATCCATTTTAGTACTACTAATTTGTTATGATTCACTTTCTTTCAGTCATCAGAGATCAGGAATTCAACCGTTATGGAATTGGAGGATTTATGGCATGGACTGGATTTCATTCAGAGCAAGGGATGTCACGTGGCACAGCTTGTCACTGATTGCCAAGCTCAAGTAAAGACTTTCATGAAAGGGGAACACCCACAAGTAAAATTACTTTGATGTACGGCATATGTCTAAGGGTACGGTTATGAAACGTAATCATTACTATTTTATTGTTGTTCCCATTACTGTAATTATTGCATGCTCAAGTGAACCATGAATCATGCTAACATACTCCCCACACACATTTCTGTTTTATGAAAGGTGATGGGGGGAAAATCATGAGAAAATTCGCAAAAAAGAAAGACTGTGATGACATCCATCTGCGATGACATCCATCTGTGGCACAAATCAGTAATAAACCACGTTTTGGGTAGCAACTGAAAACATGGATGACTGCAAACTCGATGATCAGAAGTAGCTCGGTGTGGTAAATCACGTATGCAATGTTCACACTGGCCATGGTGACAAATTTTCTGATTTTGCTCACGGTGAATTAACCAACCCAAAATCGTGGTTAAAAAAAGGTATATAGGCATGTAAATCCATTATATCTGCTTGTTGTGCAGGCATGCAACACTTGAATACAATTCATACATGTGGCATTGTCCGCATTCTTGCTGGATGTTTTACCACCTCCGAGTTATGTGCTGGTTACTTTTACATGCAGGCTATGGTGACGTACAAATTCAATGTCACCAAAAACCGTATAATGAAAAACAATCGCCAGGATCATCTACATCCTCAATGAGGATACACCCCTTGCAGTACTACCCAGCTTCTTGATTGCCTTTGTAAGATGCATCACTACATGGTGCTGAGTTACTCATCATGCCACTTTTGATCAGCACAAAATGCTTATACCATTTATTTGTGAATGGTTCAACCCCTCCCTGTTTTAGTAGATCCACCTTGTCTTTCTTGTGCCAAAAGTTAGCTCCTTGCACTGCTTTGGCATTCAGTCCCAGTTGTCAAGTGACCAACCAGAACTCCTATTTTTACAGTACATCCTGCAAACCCTGCATCCATCCAAAGTTATTTGGTACTACTCCCATGTTGCTGCTATCTGCAAACATACTGCATTAGTGGCCAGTTCACTAACTATCCCAACATGTTTTACCCTGGCCATGTGCATGCCAACGTATATTCCAGCCCGTCATGCTGCACTAGATTGAATGCCTTCATGAAGTCTAGGTATAACACATCAACTCGATGTTCCCACTCTAATTACGCAGTCTGGTGGTCCTAGTAATCAACAAGTCTGGGTCTGACAGGTCCTGCCTGAGTCACAACTTTGATGTATACTGTCTGGTAGTACATTAGTATGCAGTAGGGCAATTGCCCTCCACCTAAGAACTGATGTGAGAATGATTGATAAAAAAAAAAAAAAAAAAATTCAGTGTGTTGACATTGCTACAGGATGCATTGTTTACAGTAACAATTCACTTGACACTTACCTCTCAGGTTGTACATGACAGTGTAACAGTCATTTATTTTTGACTGAATTAATCATTTCGGATCTTATTCTATTATCTCTGTGTCACTTTTTATTTATTTATTTATTCATTTATTAAAATGTTTCACCAGGAAGGCACACTGAGCAACAAGTTGCTTGTCTCCTGGTGCGACCTGGGGGGAGGAGGTACAATGGGGGCAGAGCAGTAATTCATACATTCAAGTTACATAAGTCGAGATTTACATACATTGGCATGAGACAGGTGTATTATACAGTGATGTTTAAATTAAGGTGCATTGATAGAGCAGCAATTTACATAAAACTGTGGTACAGAGTACCATACAATGAAATTAATTTCAGTCATAAGTGCAAGGGGAGGTAGAGGTATTTTTTGGGTGGGTAATTCATATAATTCTAAATCCTATAAAGTGATCATTATTTATTTTGCTTTTTTACTCTCAAAGGAAGCAGGGCACACAAGCTTATGGCTGACATTATTACCAGTCCATACCTGATACAAGATCTTAAGCAGATTTCACCAACATACCAGACATATGCTCTGGAAGTTTTCCATGGACTGGTGTGTCACTTTGCACCTAAACTTTCACACTTCTTCTCCTCAATGTACAGTATGCAAGGTATGTATCACTATCAATATGTATTTTGTTGTGTGCTAGACTTATTTGGATTTCTCCATCTCATAATATGATGGAAGAGCACTCTTCAATGACAAGTGAGTAAAAAGACTTAAAGCACTGTTCTTGCTTCCCATAGGTACATCCTGGTGGCACTGCATTTTAATGAAAATGCTGAACACGTGCAACCTGTTACAAGGACAGGTGAACTGAAGTTCAAAATAGCTCTCCATAAGTAAAAAAATGGTTACGAGGCAATCGCAAAACCAGTCAAAACAGAGACCACATACGGTAATTGTTTATGAGTGTCACTTTCTTTCAAGTGCCCTGATGATTTTCTTGTTCCAGAATATTGCTTATTAAAATGCATAATGGACTCTGCATAGAAACATAGAATTTGACAGCAGATAAGGACCGCTTGGCCCACCTAGTCTGCCCATTTCCCTACCGGATGGATAAGCTGCAGATTCTAGTTAATCAACAGCTTGTTTCCTCCTGCGCCCCACTAGAATTGCCTTATGTCTGTCCCATGCATTCTTGAATTCTGCCACTGTTCCTGGCTCCACAACCTCCTCAGGAAGACTGTTCCATGCATCCACAACCCTCTCTGTGAAAAGATACTTTCTAACATTACCTCCGAGCCATCCCCCCATCTCAAATTGTGCCCCCTTGTTCTTGCACATCTCTTCTTCTGAAAGATGCTACCCTCTTGTACTTTAATTCCCTTGGGATACTTAAAAGTTTCTATCAGGTCCCCCCCTCTCCCTCCTTTCCTCAAGAGTATACATATTAAGCTGCTTTAGTCTTTCCCCGTATGTCTTCTGGTGCAGACCCTGCACCATTTTGGTTGCCCTCCTCTGAACAGCCTCCACTCTATGTCCTTGCGGAGATGGGGCCTCCAGAACTGCACTCAGTACTCCAGATGGGGTCTCACCAACTGTCTGTACAGACGGATAACAACTTCCTGTTTTCTACTGGTGATGCCTCTCCCTATGCATCCCAGTATCCCCCAGCCCTCCTTACTGCCTTCTCACATTGCTTGCCCACGTTTAGGTCATCTGATATAATTACTCCTAGGTCTCTTTCAATTTTTGTTGTTGTTATTAACTCACCCCCCATTGTGTACTCTTTCCTTGGGTTTTTGTTTCCCCAGATGCATTACCAGATGCATGCTGTTCATACTGTATTTTCTGAGAATGACATTCTACTGTTACCATGCAACAAGCATGACTAATAACATGGGGTTCAGAAAGACAGTGACCGGATGGTTACTGTGCCATCAGGTGACTGTTGATTAATCCATGACATACACACACCAAGTGGCGATGATTCCTCCATGAGAGATCAGTGAATGGAACAGATCTCGTTATTCTGCCATGACTTATATCATGATTGCATCGCCAATTGGATGCCCATCCCAAGTTCAACAGTGTATCCCTTGCACGGGGAGGCATGGATATGGTGCAGTGCATGCCTGTTGCAGGCACCTGTGCCCGAGCAGCAACATCACGTCACAGTGCCAATGCTCCTGTGAACTGTCCTGCTCCACTGACGTCTGGTAGGTATTGACAGTGGGTGCACTCAGCAGGTTATGGCAGGGTCCCCCCTGCCATAACATGCACCCATCTCTACACCATTGTGGCCAGCACTACATGGTTTAGTGAATACTGCGTAGTGCTTGCATGCCCCCATAATGCCCCCATCGCATTGCAGACCATGCATCTGGGTAAGAGGATGCATACCTGACATGCACCCCTTTGGGAATGCCCTGTGGTACACCACTCTTCACACCATCTCCTCAGAGTGCACCCCACTAATCACTACTCTTTCAGCTGTACCCATTAGCCAGCTCTCCACACATCTTATCTTGTGCACCATCCCTAGACTCTCCAAGTGATTTACCAGAATTCTGTGAGGCACTGTGTCGAATGCCTTCCCAAACTCCTGATAGGCCACGTCCATTTCACCACCTGATTGATCACCCTCATCACCTCATTGCAGAATTCGATCAGGGTCATCTCTCATGACCGTCCCTGAGTCAAGCCATGCTTACGAATGACTCGCAGCCCCTCTCATCCAAATAGCTAATCATCCATTCTTTCAATATTGCCTCCCTCATCATGGGAAAAGTCTGCCCGCCTGAAGTCTACAACTATCATGGTCCTCTTCCCTTTCATTTTGTCACAATGGGATAACCCCATGTTATGAGACCTGTAACCCGTTACATGGTGTGCAGTTATTGGGGACATTCAGGCTCATGCCGAACAACGCACCTTGGAAGTTGATTAATCCACAATAACCGCACATCTTGGAGTTGATTACTGTGTACTTGTTGTAGTGGCCCATTATGCTTCTATCTTTGTTTGCTTGAGTAGTCAGTGTATATGACTGCTATTACTGCAAGGCAGTACTATCCATCAGCAAAAAGCACAGAACATCTCTGTGACTGGAGTGTGTGTGGCTACGTCCACTGTCACTTGGCTGTTGAACTCATGTTCATGTCTTACTGTGTGTTTTTTTCTTTTTTTAAAATCATGCTTTATGCATAGAAACATAGAAACTGTTGGCAGATAAGAACTGCTAGGCCCATCCAGTCTGCCCGTAAGCCCTATACTTATATATGTGTCCACTGATCCTAAGTAACAATGGCTTCTCATCACTTCCTCTCTACCTAATGTTCCCTTGTGCCTGTCCCAGGCATGTTTAAGCCCCTCCACTGTGCTTGCCCCCACCACCTCTTGTGGCAGACTATTTCAAGCATCCACCACCCTCTCTGTGTAGAAAATCGTCCTCATGTTCCCTCTTAATCTACCCCCCCAACCAATTTCATATTGTGCCCCCACATTCTGGTGTCTTTACTGCACTGGAAAAGATCTCCCACCTGCACCTTGTTTATGCCCTTGAGATATTTAAAAGTTTCTATCATTGTCACCCCTTTCTCTCCTCTCCTCCAGTGAGTACATATTGAGGTCTCTTAGTCAGTCCTCATATGTTTTGTGGTGCAAACCATGCACCATCTTTGTCACCCTTCTCTGGATAGCCTCCACCCTGTTTATGTCCTTACGCATGCATGGTCTCCAGTACTGCATGCAGTACTCCAGGTGAGGACATACCAGTGTTTTATACAATGGCATCACTATCTCCCACCTCCTGCTAGTAATGCTCCTGGCTATGCATGTCAGCATGCCACTTGCCCTCCCTGCAGCCTTTGTGCACTGCTTTGATACCTTAAGGTCATCAGATATGATAACCCCTAGATCCCTTTCCTCTTTGGTGACAGTCAGCACCTCTCCCCCCATCCTGTAGCCCTCCCCAGGGTTGCCCCTACCCAGGTGCATGATACTGCACTTTTTTGCCTTGAATCTCAGTTGCTACACCTCTGACCATCTTTCAAGCTTTTCCAGGTCCCTCTTCATTGCCTGCACCCCTTCTGGAGTATCAACCCTGTTGAAGATCTTGGTAGCATCGTCAAAAAAGGCAGATCTTTTCTTTCAGACCGTCTGCAATGACACTAATAAAGACATTGAACAGGACTGGTCCCAGTACTGATCCCTGTGGGACTCCACTGGTCACCTTTCCTTCCCCGATTGGATCCCATTTACCACCACCTTCTGCCTTCTGTCTGACAGCCAGTTTCTAACCCAGTGTATCACCTCATGACCCATGGGCAGACTACAGATCTTGTTAATCAGCCTTCTGTGTGGGACAGTATTGAAGGCTTTGCTGATATCTAGGTAGGCGACGTCCACTGCCCTTCACTTCATAGCTAGCACTGTTTCCTGGCAGACCACCCCAGGCACCCAGACAACTGGGAGGACCCCCACAGAGCTTTAGTTTTACCACCCAGGCATGGACAAATTGGGAGAGTGGCCCACTGGATCAACCCCTACCCCCTTACCGTACCTTACAGTCTCATCAGGGTCCTTCTATCAGAATCCACACACCTGTGAACAATGGCAGTACCTAGTTCCCTCGCCAGTGTCATGCCATGGACAAGCTTTTCTTGTGTACAACCCCTGAGATGTGACAGGCACTTGATGTCAAAGCACAAACTCTAACATCCATCACATTTACCCTCCAGCATGCTATGCACATGCTATGCCAGTGGCTTCCATCAGAGACCAGTCATGCTCCGGGCTGAGCACCCACTTCCCCCCGGAGGAGATGACCAGTCACGGAGATGCTGGAACATCCTCCACCTTCAGGCAATGTGACAGCCCAGCTCTGTGAGGAAACAAGAATAGCCTACTGCATTACTAAAACAGTTTGGTGATGGCATCAATGCATCAGGTAGATATTCCCAAATATGGTGTAACCGGTGGAGATGCAGGCATACATGCGAGAGTAGAGGGACAGTACGCACCTCACCCCCCCCGCAGTCACCAGGAGACAGTGAGAGTACTACATCCCTGCCCAGCAATGTTGAACACATTACACATGGAGAATGGGTGACAGGCTAACGTCTCACCAATGTATATCGCATTCCAACCAGCACCAGACCAATAGTTGTTCATAATGAGGCTGTATTCACAAAGATGTGTGGAGCTGGCGTACAAAGGCACGTGCAGCTCCACACCCCCAGGAGATCCGTGTGGGGACCGCATTCACGAAGCAGAGGTCCCTGCCAAGCTCCCTTCTACGTCCCCCCCCCCCAGTGTGGAGGTTCGCTGAGGCTGGATTGCGGATCTGGGTCGGCAGCCAAGCATCTGCCGTACCCGGACCTGCAGTGGATCACTTGCGCCAGTATGGTGCCATCTTGCAGGGGGTGTGCAGAGCACTAGTAATGTTGCTGTGGGGGCATTTGGTGGCCACCCGACCCCGGCTCACCCACAGTCCCCCAATTCCTGTGGCACCTCCAGGAGTGGGTCTGATGATCCCCCGCCAGCACCAGTGGGTCCGGCGGTGGCATCTGGAGGAGGCAAGTGTCCATTACTGCTGCCCTCTAGATGCATAGCCACTGGCCCCTGCGTATGGCACTCTGCACCTTCATGAATGGTGTGGAGTGCCGGCACGGCCCCCTACGGAGACCCTGGCCCACCCACGGGCAGAGCTCTGTGCTCAGCTGGGGATCTAGTGTGCAAGGGGAGGCACAGTTCTTCTGTGCATGCCACTGAGGTACATGGTGCATAGCCACCCCAGCCCATTCATGAATAGGGCCCAATGACCACAACCACAGTTCCTCTCAACCCTTTCTGCAGCGAGGTGCCAGTCACCGTCTGTGAGACATACTCCATGATCATGTTATGCCCTCACTAATGCCTGGCAGCAAAGTGGTATAATGCACACACCCCCATGCCCACTATGTACAACAGTGAGCCCCCACCCTCATATAGTCAGCAGGCACCCATGAAAGCCATCCAAAGGATTCCACTGCATGCAGACCACTGAGCTGTCATTACATGTGCGTGCTTGGTCATTGAGTATCTGTCACAGCTGGTGTCATAAAATTGCACCGACTACATTGTTTTGATACAGTGTTTTATTTCTGGGTGGGGGAGAGGGGTGTGCCTCTGTGCCATTTATGTGGAGGTTTTTTTGCATGAGTGTTGATATAATGGTTGTTTCCTGTTGGTTTCACAAAGTGATGCTTTCTAATACCAGTATTACCTGTTCCATGTCTCTTTCAGGATACGACACTGTCCTTCAGTAGATGGTTCTGTAACTCCATGATCAATTCCTATCATATAAACTGGTATCAGAACTCATAAGTTCAGACCCAACTCCACCGCCACCCACAAGTAAATATGCACATCCAGACAAGCAGAATGTCACTAGCAGACATTTCTCAAGATTCAAAATGCAGGCTGCACAATCTTGAGTAATGTGCATTCCATTATGTACAACACAAAATAGTTACACTTGGGGGAAACACTGCATGAATAATGGACACACAGTGTGTACATGTGAATGAACAGAACCCGTGGTATGCAACCTACTTTAATGTGACCCATCCATACTATGTAGTTCGTTGATCTCAATGCTGATACCAGGTCATAACCCATGTAATGTGTTCCATGTTATAACAGAACATGAGTGACTATAAACATAGTGCATGTTACACCAGTGAAACTGCCATCAGTTGTGTACTGCACAGCAGTGATGCTTTACTGAACTTGATTGAACTCTCAACCTAGTGGTGATTAGAATTCCGGGCAAGCGCTATTTACTCATTAATGACCTCTTTGTGAGCATTTGGTGCATAATCAGTTATTACCAATGACAGTTTTATGGCAACAAACTTCACAATACCATTTTTTGTCGATGTACCATTTGACATGTTGTCTGTTACTGATGATTCCTGAACTCTATTGATAATACATGTCATATGCTAATGCATTAGCTGGTTAACATCATGATTTTGTAAGTCATGATGTCATACTCTTAGAAACACTATTAACAAATGGCAATGGAAGTGACAGAACAAGAAATGTGATTGAAAAGTAATTACAATTTAATTACCTGTTTCTAATACATCAAACTGTGTGTAACAAACAGAAATGGGTGGGGTGGGTGCACATTGATCAATATGCCATGTGAAAGTTTATTTGACATTTGTTGGCTCAGCTGAAACCAAGTACATGCATGAAATGTGCTGTATGGTAGAACAAAAAATAATAATGTTGTAAGGTGTCACTTGACCTCCGTTGATGTGTTTTGTTACATCCTGTGAAGAAGTCTGAAATATTCTTTCTTTCAAAATCCTTACCTTATCCTTATCTAGCGTCTTATAATGTTATCCTTGGCAAGGTGGTGGAGCACCCTTGCGAGATCACGCTGGGGAAATAAATTTAAATGATGACACAGTTTGTTCTCTTCATCTTTAGTGCCCTAATATACTGTACATAGGTATGTAAGTGTTACAATCTTGTAGGCACACTTTTCTTTCCACTCAAAGTGTGTCTATATACCTATGTGGTACTTCAACCTCCTGGCATAGGGACTCCGCTTTTATAAGCAAAACCATAGGTGCCGGAACAGGGGGGGCCACTAGGGCCATGGCCCTACCACTTTCATAAGTGGCCCTATCACTTTTTGCTATCATGGTAATATATTTAATATGGGAAAACTTACCCCTTTCGTCCTTGGCCCTACTACTTTTCAAACCGTTCTGGCACCACTGAGCAAAACTGCCTGGCGCACGGCAAATTGGCGATTACCAATCATGCGGGTCATTAACATGGTGGGGAAGAACATGTAGCTGTAGGTCGCACATGTTTATGCGGGAATGACTAAGTGCAAAAGTGGTGCTCTCTCGCTCCACTGAAAGAGGAATCATACTTACTCTGCGGACAGCGCAGACAGCCCTGCAAACACACGTGGAGGCGCATGTGCATTGAGTATGTATGTGGTGGTTTTGTCGGATGTGGTCCACAGCCACTTTGCAGATGAATGCGCTTCATACCCCCTCTGCTCGTGACCAGCTTGACTTGGCCATCCACATACAACTCTGATGCTTTCCTTCTCTGGGACTTTGTCTAGTTCAGTAATACCCTATTGATGATACCCCCCAGTGGCCATGTGACATTGCTGCATTACAGTCCATACATAATCCCAACACAATGAAGTTGCGCGTCCATGGGTGCGCTCAACTATCCTCCCACAGCTGGGCATACCTAGGCCCATGCTCGCTGTCGAACAGTATAGTTGCCAATCAGAGTTTCCTAACTGCTATGCCAAATGACCCTAAAGCCAGTCCTAATGTGGGTAACATCAGATGTGGGAGCAGGAGATGCCAACAAGCAGTGACGGTACAGTACATGTCTGCTGTGCTCCTCCGCAAAGGTATGGATGCTACTTTTGATGCATGAAGCACTACGGATGGGGTGCACTATGGTGGATGTGCATGGGAGGGCAGCATGTGAGAATGGAGGCAGTCAGATGTTATTGGGACCTGCCAGGCCTGTAATCGTGCGCTTGTGTCCGCATAACAACGCAGCAGGAAACGGCCTGTACACACATGGGAGGCAACGGGGAAATTAAAACACAGCTCTGCCTGTGAACTGACTCTGCTGTGTGTGAAGAATGGTACCAGAGTGTTGGATTGTAGCAGACACTGATGCATCAACCGTTGATGCTGCTGTACTGCCTGCTTTCCCAGCCAAGCGAGTGATCAGTGTTAGGATTGTGCTGAGAAGGACTTGCTACCGTGCTTAGGCCACACAACACCACGGGGGTCACCGAGGATAGGCAGAGATGCAGTGATAAGGGGGGGTGAGGATTATTAAAAAAAAAAGCATGCAAAGTAAGATTATTGTAATATGTGTGTACATCAGGGAAATAAACAGGTAGAGGCCAAACTATATAATAAAATCACAATACTGATTCGGGGGGATCATGAAGGGTGGTGCTACAGCATATTTAAAAGTATGCACGCTTCACCAATGCTTAAATTAATATCACTGATAATGTTATAAAATTAGAAAAGATGTATAATGTTTTGGGACTCTAAAACATTTAGCCATATACTGGAATACTGTGTAGCCAATAACAGGAAAGTGGTTTGGATTGCATACGTCTAGTGAATGTGTGCTGCTGGTTGATGGGGATTGGGGAATTACATGTGACATATGCTAACAAAAATTGAATGGCAAATTAACAATGAAGCCTATATGCCTTTGTTGAATTTTTATTATATGTTTACGTATGTGAAATAAAACACAGTCTCTGTGACTAAATTGTTGCCATCGCCAGTTTCTACCTCGAATGTTTTGAATTAGAATTAGATATCTCAAAGTAAATAAAACAATGACATGATCATCCTGGGACTGACAGGACTACTTTTTCCTGACTTTTACTGCCCAGCTGACAATAGACTCTGGTTCTAAACTGACCATGACAATTGACAAGAAACTGACCTGTAATGAAAAACCCCTGTATGCGAACAGCAACATATAAATGATTGTACAGGTGTATAACATCATCTTTTAGAGAACAGCAAACATGAATGAACAGTTTCATATAACCAACATGTATATAATTACAAAATGACATGAAACCAGTCAGAAACAGTCCCAGTCTACATGAACAACAAAGTTCATGTCCTCTTCTCATGAACAGCGCATTCCTGCTTAAGAATACGTCAAAATGGGCATTGGTGTCATGTTATTTGTTCTCTTGTGATGCTCCCATGGGAGGCGGCTTGAAACCTGTGTATTCACCAGATGGGAAAGCGTTGCGGATCGCAGTCACCACACAGGATGGAAGTTTCGTCCTATTCCATCATCCCAGTTTTCGCCAAATCCACATGAGGAACTTACGATTTGCAACTTTATCTGTGTGTCCTGTTATGGGAGAAGCAAAATTTTATGTAAGATGATTAGAATTAATATATAAACTAATTATAATATCTGTATCAAACATGCCGCAAATCTCATTGGCCATTAGCATTTCAACCACCATACATTATTCAAGGTTAAAGTCTAATATACAGTCTAATCACCAGGGCACATGGGCACTGCCTGCTTCCGTCCCATACAGTATCACCGATGAATGAGCAGAATTATATGTTCTGATTGTCAATCCAAATTATACAACTGTTGTTGGATGAACAATTTGGTGGACAAAATGCAGTGGATGTCCTATATTCGGACTCCATCTTGACCTCTGAATCCGTGACACACAGGGGCAATGTGGAAGTATGTGGGGGCGGAGACAAAGATGGTGAACTGGATTATGAAGTGGCTGAAGATGATGCAGCAAATGGTTGTGGTGGAGTGGGAACTGTCATTCCTAAGGGCTGTGACAAGTGGGGTTCGAATGGGATCAGTACCAGGCCCACTGTTATTTGAAAATTGCATACAGGTTGTTTCACATGGCATCAGAAGTAAGAACAGTCTGTTCCCTGATGATACCAACATGGTGTTGGAGGTGGAGGACATACTGTAGTAGGATGGCAATGGCTACAGGACGACAGAACTAAGCTGGAGAAGTGGTCGGAAACTTGCCAGTTTGGGTTCAGTGCTAACAAATGCAGGGTACTGCACTTCAGATCAAGGAACACTAGGAGGAGGTAACAGTTGAGAGGGGTTTCGATACATACCACTGAGGAAGAAAAGGATATAAGGGTGGTTGTAAAGGAGAATAGGAGCAACTTAGCTCTGGGCAGTAAGGCAGCAGCAAAATCCAACAGGATGCTGGGGTGTATTGCAAGATTAATCTAATCCAGAAGGAGGGATGTTATACCGCCTTAGTACAGGTGACTGGTAATACCACACCCGTAGCACTGCATGCAGTTCTGGTGCCCATTTCTGAAGAAGGATGTCATCTTACTGGAGGTGTTGCAATACAGGATGACAAACATGATACAGGGTTTGCAGGAAACACCCCATGATGACAGGCTGAGGGAATATAATATTTAGTGACTTGCAGAGAGAAGGGAACAAGGAGATATTATTGAGCCCTTCACAGACATTATGGGGATACACAAAGCATAAAAACATCAGAACCTGGCTTATTACTTAACAAAATAATATACAGTGATGGAAGGAAAATATTACTTTGGATTAAAATGGTACAGTGCAAAAACTTTCAAATGAACAATTGAGTACACATACACAAGAGTGATATGGCATTTATATAAAGTTCATTGGACCTCTATTCCTCTCCATTATGAATATGAACACAACTGAATTATAGTTTATATTATAGAATTGTTCTGTACAGAAACCTATCCTTTTCAAAATGCTGTTCCACTGCAGTTCAAAGACAATTCAATGTGATTGAATCATTCTCTGTTAGAACATCATTACTAACGTACTAAAATGCCAGCAGAATAGGCCTAATGGTCTTTCGTGTCTGCTCGTTTGGTCAGCCCCCACCCTGGGTGCTGATCTTGCTGCCCCCCTTGCCTTCTCTGGCTTCTCCCTTCCCAGTTCCGGATATTCTTGCTGCATTGGATTTTGCTTCCAGAACCCTTCCCCTGTACCTGTCCCACCCCTCTTGGACCCCTCCACCATCTCTGCCTCCACCAGCCACCTAGGCAGTGCATTCCATGGCTTCACCACCCTCTCAGTGAAGTAGCACCTCCTCCTTTCTCCCTGAATCTTCCCCCCTCCAGCTCCCACCCATGCCCTCTAGTGGCCCCTCCTCCTTCCTTCAAGCACCCTGACTGTTCCTCCCCTATTTACCCTCTTCATGTACCTGAAGACCTCTATCATGTCCCCCGGTCCCTTCTCTCTTCCAATGTGTATATATTTAGCTCTTCGAGCCTCTCCTCATAGGTCCTGTCCCCCAAGCCCCAAATCATTTTGGTTGCCCTCCTCTGACCCTCACCAGGAGGTTAATGTCCTCTTTAAGTGTGGCCTCCAAAACTGCACGCAGTACTCAAGGTGCGGCTCACCAAGCAGTTATACAGAGGGAGTATCACTTTCCTCCTTCTGAGGTGATCCTCTAGCGATGCATCCCAGCATCCTGTTGGCCTTGACTGCTGCCTCCTACAAGTCTCAGAGTTGTTCATCTTGACATCCACCACCACCCCAGGTCCCTCTCAGCCATCGAGACTTGTAGCATTTCTCCCCCAGAGTGTACACTTGGCCCGGGTTTCTGGCCCCCAGGTGGAGTACCTTGCATTTCCCTGCATTGAACCTCAGCTTCCACTTTCTAGACCATCTTTCCAGAGCCTCCAGGTCCCCCTGTAGGGCCACCCTTCCCTCCTCCCCATCCACCACCACCCCAGTTTCAAGTCATCCGCAAAGAGACTCATCTCACTCCTGATTCCTGTCCTTATGTCAGAGACATAGGCTTTGAACAGAAGGGGCCCAAGGACTGATCCCTGTGGGACCCCACTAATGACCCTCCTTGGGGATGAGACTATCCCACCAACTATGACCTTCTGGGTCCAGTCCTGGAGCCAATTGCCTATCCATCTGATCATCTGGTTCCCCACCCCCATTTCTCCCAGCTTATTCAACAGGCCCACGTGAGGAACAGAGTCAAATGCCTTGCTGAAGTCTAGAAAGAGGACTTCCACTGGTCTACCCAGGTCCAAGGCACTAGTCACCCATTCATAGAACTCCACCAGGTTTGTCTGACATGATTTCCCCGGGATGAATCCATGCTGTCTATCATCCAGGCACCCTGACTTATCCAGGTCCCCCCCTAGCCTCTTCTTGACAATGCCCTCCATCACCTTGCCCACCACCGATGTCAGGTTGACAGGCCTGTAGTTTCCTGCCACCTCCCTTGATCCCCCCTTGTGGATAGGCACTATATGAGCCACCTTCCAGTCCTGGGGCACCCACCTCTGTCCTCAGAGAGATGGTGAAAGCTCCGCCAGGGTTTCACCAGGACATCCGAAGTTCCTTCAGCACTCTGGGATGTAATTTATCCAGCCCGGTGCTTTTTCTCCGTCTTAGAGGAGCTGAGGCTTCCTCACTCTCTCTGCTGAATTTCACTTCCGGTAAAGCCATCAGCTTCGTACTCCCACCGATCCCTTTCCTCCTTGAGCACTTGAATTGCTTATAGGCTGCTTTCTTTCCCCGCACCACCTCCTGGACCTCCCTGGTCCACCAGCAGGGTTTTTGGGCCCTACCACATTTTCGTCTTACTCTTGCACAGGTGCTGGTAGCATCCTGCACCCCTCTCCTGATGATTTCCCACCTACCATCAGCATCCATGTCTGACCCAATCCCATCCAAATGCTCCTTAAGGATCCTTCCCATTTCCTTAAAATCTGCCCCCCTGAAGTCAGTTACTTCCATCTTTGTGCAGCCTTCTACCCCTTCTAGGTCCAGGCAGAACCAGACCATGGCATGGTCACTCCCCGCCAATGAGTCCCTTACCTCCAGGCCCCCAATCTGGTCACTGTCTGCTAGGACCACATCCAGTACCCGCGCCTCCCTGGTCGGTTCCTCCTACCTGCTGAGTTAGGAACGTGTCTTGAAAGACATCCAACAACCTCTGTTCCCTGGTCACAGAGGATGTCATAGTCTCCCAGTCTGTTCCTGGCATGTTTAAGTCCCCCAACACCACCACTGTTCCTCTGCCCAGTCTGCAGTGTCTCCCAACATCTGCCACCAGACTGTCCTCCAGCTCCTCCGCCAGGGCAGGGGGTCTATACACCACTCCTATTTTTACTCTCTCTTGCCCCTCCCTTGTTATCAAGTGGACCAAAATCGCCTCCACGGTTCCCTCCACCTCTTCTACTCCCCCTATGCCAATGCAGTTTTTGACTGTCATTGCTACCCCTCCTCCCCTTCCCTCCCCCCTGTCCTTCCTGAACATAGTGTAACCCACCTGGTTCAGGTCCCAGTCGTGTCCTGCAGTGGCCCAAGTCTCAGTGACCGCTGCCACATCCACTGCTCCCTCAGTTAGCATCGCCTGGAGCTCAGGCATTTTATTGCCCAAGCTCCTGGCATTTAGCAGGACTACCTTCCACCCTTTCCCTATAGTTCCATTTCCCCTGCTCGTGTTCCGATGGGGATTCTGTTTTCCCCTGATCTGCACTTTGCCAGTCGGCCTTTTCCCGCAATCCTCCAGCTCCTCAGGGGGGTGGAGACAGAGTCCTCCTTTATCGGCATCCCCTTGACAGCCTTTTCTCCCATCCCTCCCCCCTTCACAAGTTTAAACCCCACTTTTCACCAATGAACCCCTCTATTTTCAACTTAAGGATTCCCCCCCCCTCCAAATTGAGATGGAGTCTATCTCTAGCATACAGCTCCTTATCCTCCCAGGTCTCCCCCAATTCCCCATCAACCCATACCCTCTGGCCTCGCACCAGTCCCTGAGCCACTGGTTTATCTCCCTAATCTTCCTTTTGTGCTCCCCACTAGCCCTTGGCACCGGCAGGATTTCTGAGAAGGAAACAGTGCATCCTATGTCATGACAGACCCTGGCAAGCTCCCTGAATCTTGCCTGTATCTCTAGCTCGCTATTTCCTCAATGTCATTTGTACCCAGGTGGACCAGTATGTCCGGGAACCCCACAGTCCTTTGCCAGCTGATATACCTCATGCTTAGCCCTGTTGCCGTTAGTCCAGGGAAGCATCTTGTTCTAACTGGCCAGGCTTCTCCTTCCTATCCCATTTGATATCCCTGATCATAGAATCCCCCAACAGGAGCACTCTGACCACTCCTTTTCCTCCATTCCCCCCCTTCCATGTCCCTCATCCTTTCTACCGGACCCTCCACCCAGCCGGCTCCTTGTTCCTCCCCCTATCTGGGTGCCACATGCCACCACCTCCTTATTTACCATGGCCACCCCCTTCCCTCCAATCCTATGCCTCTCCTCCTCCTGAGTATCCTTCTGTACCTTGCTAATTCCCCCCTCACTGTTCATGACTGGTCCTTCTCTCCCATCTGCTAAACTAGCCTGGCTCGTCCTCCCTTCCTTCCTGTCTCCATTTAGTTCATCCTTGCTCGTCAGGCTCCCCCTGGCCAAAACCCTCAGCCCCTTTACTGAATCCTCCTTGTACTTCTGGTCCTTTTCACCTTTACCTTTCCTCCCAATTGGTCCTTCTCCTTGCGCTTCCTCCCTCTTCCCTGCCCTCCTGCTCTGATTCACTGCTCCCCCATTTTCCTGCATTCCAGGTCCCCCTGTTCTTCCTGCTATCTGGCCCCTGCCCCCCACTCCCTTTCCATCTCTAACCACCCCTGTCATGGCTACATCGCCCCCTCATCCTTGAGCAGAAGAAGAGATTTGAAGCAGTTACTGAGTGTAAGGTCTGATCCACTTCCCCACTTTGCTTCCTTCCGTCCAGCCCTGGCCATCTGCCTACTTCCCTGAGAATGTTGTCCCTCCGTCCCTCCTTTGTGAGGGTCCCCAGTTACCTGCCTGCTTCCTTGGTAGTGTCCTTTTGGACCCCCTCTGCCAGGGTCCCTATGTGAACCCTGAGTATTCTCCTGCACTCCTTTCCCTATGCCCCTGCCCCCAGTGCTTGGTGCAACCCCATGGGAGATCCCCAGTCCCCTTCCCCAACCATACCGCCCCCTTCCCCCAGCTGTCTCCTAATCCCCACAACCTCCTCCCTAAGTTGTGCCAGCTGGTAGCACACTGGGCAACCACCGAACTTCCAAGCCCAGTCCAGTATCATGGCTGCTCCACACCCTGTGCACCCCACCACCCTCCCAAAGATGCCGGCCCTAATGATGTGTGGTTCCATCCCCTTCCAAATAGGTTTCCTTGGGTGAGCCACCAGGTTCCCCTCTAGTCCAAGATACACCCTACTGCCTAATCAGGTCACCCACTAATCTTAGAGACAGTCCCACTGTACACCAGTAACCCTGTTACTAGGTGCAGTACAACACATTAAACTTACAAGGGAAATGAACAACTCCCTAAGCTCCTCTCTCCCAGCCTTTAAATCCAACCCCCAGTGGCTAGAACTACATGAGCTGCACCTGCAGCCTTTTCCTCCAATTGCAGGGCAGGTGTTCCCCTATAAATTAGCAGAATTCTAGAGAGGGGGGTGGGAGGGTGGGTCTTGGGCAGACACCTGACTCGAGAGAGAGAGAGTGGCAGCCCTGTGTCTCCCTCCAAGCCCAGCAGCCAAAGAACCAGGCCCAAGCAAATCCACCAAATAGGTTTTAAATCAGAAGAAATAGGCCTCCACCAGCACAGCCTGTTACACAGTGAAACATCCACAAAATGAGCCCACTTACAGCCACCAAATCAGTTTACAAACTTCCAGCAGCCCCCAAAACAATACCCTGCTAGCCCCTTAGAAGTAAGAAAGAAAAGAACTAACCTTCTACCAAGTAAAATCACAAGAACCCTGTGAAAACAACAAGCAGCAGCTACTGTCCTGAACACAACTGATCCTGTCCCCTTCCAGTTCTTTCTGAGAAGACAAAGCAGGAACACCTCAAACCTGATTCAGCTCTGCCTCCAGTCAATTGGCTGAGTGAGACCTGGCCAGACCATCAACACCCTTCCCCCACTATGCACTAACCTTTGCAGCTAGTGGAGTCAGCAAAAGGGATTCAAAATTCAACTCAAAGCCCCCAAAATATGTTTGCTGCCTAAGGAAACAGGTCTCCAATTTAATCAGCTTCACTAACAACACATCAAAATAGGCTTGAAATTAACAGATATAGGTCTCCATTTCAAATAACCATCTCCAAGCAACTCCCACCAAATAGGTTTTAAATCAGAAGAAATAGGAATCCACCAGCGCAGCCTGTTACACAGTGAAACATCCACAAAATGAGCCCACTTACAGCCACCAAATCAGTTTTCAAACTTCCAGCAGCCCCCAAAACAATACTCTGCTAGCCCCTTAGAAGTAAGAAAGAAAAGAACTAACCTTCTACCAAGTAAAATCCACAAGAACCCTGTGAAAACAACAAGCAGCAGCTACTGTCCTGGTACACAACTGATCCTGTCCCCTTCCAGTTCTTTCTGATCATTCTAGGACCAATACAGATTGCACAATTCAACTTCTTTGCAAAATGGAAATAACAGAATGCACACATTTCACACAACACTGCACACTCTAAAAAGTACATGATGACCTACTTCAGTAGAAACCAATGTGTTCTGCAACCTTTAATTTGTAATTCCCAGGAACCTATCAAGCTGAGCGCAAAAGATCGGAGTGAATCACAAGCCCGTCTCTGGCATAACACACTGGTTGTGCATAGTTGCACATACAGTAATGTCTTCCTGATCAGAGAATAAATAACTGTATAAAGCACAGACTGCAGTGTATGAGTACTCACTCACAATAAGGATATTACTGTATCAGTATGATTCCTTGGTACACAATTACATGAGGCGCACCGTTGTGTGGGCCTTATGTAATAGTGGAGATGCACAGATACAAAAAATATAAATTTTATTGTGTATATAGTGAACTCTGGATGGGCAACTGTGTACAATCATTTTTTTCTGCCACAGAGTGGTTCTGATTCCTTCAGACCTCGAGAGCAAGGGTAAATACATTACTGGGAATCTGAATCACAAGACAGAACACATCAGTTATACATGAAGTTGCTCTGCCTAAATTTTTTACAGAGTATAGTTTTACGTAACATGTATACATTCTGTTTGTTCTTTCAAAATGAAACTGACCTGTTTAGCCTACAGATGTTATAGAATGCTGTCGTACCATAGAAAGGTACAGTCACAGTCTACGACGTTTGAGCTGTGGTACATCAACATTTAGAAAAAGATAGAATTCTATACAGAACAATGGTGTAATATACACTACATATAGAATAGTGTATGGTTGCTCATACACGAGGCTATGTTGCCATCGAGGGGATGTGATGACATCGTACAGACCTCGAGAGGGAAGCTATAGAGGTCCGTATGACGGCATCACATTGCCGAGATGGCAACATGCTTTGTTGTGTTTGGGAAACCATACACTATTTTATATAGTATATGGTTCCCCAAAACATAGAAACTTTAATTTCACAAGGTGTCATACCTTGTGTTCATGGTTCCGCTCCTCGGCGCAACCCCGCTCCGGCCTCCAACTGTGGTCCTCGCTGCAGTTCCACTCTGCCGATGACCTCTATAATTTGCTGTGCCAGTGATTTAAAAAGAAAAAAAGAACTGACAAACTGGTAGTTTGGACACATGGAGCCGACTATGGCAGTCTATGTCAAAACTCCAAACTATCTTAAGCGACTGCTCCTTCGTCCGCTCGCTAAAGTGGGCCACCATTTTAATCTAATTGTTTTGGGGACCTGCACTGTTTCCACCAATCAGATAACAGCTCAAGGGGGGAAAGTTGTTGTACTATCGATGTGATGACAGAACAACAGTACAACAATTATTTTGACCTTTGACCTGTCCTACAACAAGATTTGGAAAACCATTGTTTTCCGTACACAGTAAGCACTAACCGAATACTATATAGTGATACTGTGCCTTTAGTTTTTCAGTGGACGGCTATGTCCACTGAGGTTATTGTTGTTTGCATCACTGACCTGATACTGTGAGGTGTTGCTGGTGTACCAGCATTGCTTGTGGTAGCCCCTACAAAGTTTGCTGAACATGTTTATAAACCTTCTGGACTGTACATAATTAACAGGTGTAATGGATTTCTGTAAAACAACAGACATTCACAGTGTACTGGTCATTATATGATACATTGCTGTCACTGCTCAGTGTGCTTGAGGCTGTAGTGGTTCACGGCATGTGATAGCAGTACTGGCAAGTGTGAAATCACACTATCATGGTCATTTTCCTAACAAGCGCTGTGAAGCATTATGAAGCGCTTCGCAGGTTGCTGTGAAAGTTTAAGTAGATAGTTCTGGGACAGGTCAAGGCATGCAAGCAGTACCCTCCACATGAAAGTACCAACACGCTGAAAGCAAGTATCACATTGATTCACCCTAATATATATATATATATATATATATATATATATATGCTGTGGACACCAGAGGGACAGTGTCTCTTGCTGTACCTGTAAAGGGGTGTGGAAGCATAACAATTCTTGGAATGGTGATGGCACAAGTGTGAAAATGCATGACAAGTATAGAAACATAGAACATAGAAACTGTCCACAGATAAGGACTGCTAGGCTCATCTGGCCTGCCCGTGGGCTCTTTACATTGTATGTGGCAAGTGACACTATGTGTTTAATGGTTTTTCATCTCTCCCTCCCTCTCAAGGTTACCTTGTGGCTGTCCAAAGCATGCTTAAGCACCGCAAATGTTCTGGCCCCCTACTATCTCCTTTTGCAGACAATTACAAACATCAACTACCCTTTCTGTGTAGAAAAACTTCCTCACAGTACCTCTTAATCTACCCCCTCCAGTTTAATACTGTGCTCAATTGTTCCACTACTTTTTCAACTTTGGAAAAGGTGAACCCAACTGCACCTTGTTTATGCACTTGGGTCCCCCACATGCACTTTGTTTGCACCTTTGAGGTACTTACCAGTTTCAATCATGTCCCCCACCAGCTCTCTCCTCTCCTCTTCTCCAGTCACTAGGTCCCTCATTTGCTTCTCATATGTTTTGAGGTGCCACTCATGCGCCACATTGTTTTTCGTGCTTCTTTCTATACTCGCACCTCTTTGATGGTGTTTTGATGGTGTGTCATACAGAACTGCATGCAGCAATCTAGGGGAAGCATTACCACTGTTTTCCACATGACAGGGTGGGAGTGTTCTCAGCCACAGGTGTACGTGTTGAGAATGGAAGATACATAGAAGTGTCGAACAATGAACATATACAGTATTGATCGCAACTCTCAATGACACACATTTGCAAGGACATTCAACATGCTGGAAGTGATACAGATAAAGGCAGCCGAGATGTAAAATAACTTGCACCAGTAAACACATGAGAACATATGTAAGGACCTCAATATGTACTCGCTGCAGGATAACAGGAAGATGGGGAACATGTTATAAATACTGAATTTCCAGAAAGGACTAAAGAAGGTGCACCACCTTGACATGCACCAATATAGGGTAAATACTGGAAAAAGGTGGCATTTTAGGAATTTGGTATATGTTAGATGTAAGAGAAATGTGAGGAACTCATAGTACACGTACACGTTGGCAGACACATGGTTAGTGTTGTGCAAAATTGGAAAATTTCATGAAATTTATGCATTTTGCAAAATATTTTGCTGGACAAAATGTGAAATTTCACCCATGGATTTGAGCGAAATTTGTCCACCAAGCCGGCAAAATTTCACAAGCGGGCAAACTTTTGTCACCAACGGATGAAATTTCGCAATGTGGTCGTGGATAACTGCCCCAAATTTTCAATAACATTTTCTCCCTGGTGTCTAGTGGTCTCCCCCCCAGTCGATAACTGGCCTACATTTTCAATAAAAATTTCTCCCTGGTGTCCAATGGTCCCCCCCAAGCCGATCTCTGTCCCAAATTAGTAAAGAAGCCCCCAGTTAACTCATCATCCCCCATCCCCGGACCCCGATCCTGAATTAAATGCCCACTCCCTGGTGTTTAGTGGACCCCCATTCTGTCATCAGTACCCACCCTGCTCCCCGCTTACCCCAATTGGGCCACCAGCACAGCCCTCCACTCACCTCCACAGCCAACAGCCCAACTAAGCTTCAATGAATGGCGCATGCTTGTATAAGCAAGCGCTCATTCGTTCAGCAGCTTCAATCGAGCTACTGGCCATCGAAGAGTGGAGAGACTGTAATCAGTATGAGTAGTATAGAAAGGAAGCAGGAAATGAAATACTGACATAACAGGAGAGGTAAAGAAGTGCTAAAACAGGGAGTGACATTTAATTAAGGATCAGGGGATGGGGGGATGATAAGTTAACCATCATTATGCAAGCCAGTTTTAAGGTAATTATAGGGCTGTTTGTTATCAATTATCTCTCTTATAATCAGTGCTAAATATTGCAAAGGTTAGCTAGAAAATGGAGCAAAATATAAGCAGAGAAGATTACATAGCCAGGGGTGAGTGTTACAGCAAGTCTGCCAGTACTGCGACATGGTTATTTGAACAACTGTTCTCGCTTTAGTAATGTCTGGTAACTGAACTATCAATAGTGCTTTTGTTCCTTACATTATTGAAGTCAATTTCAAATGAGTTAACTTGGGGGGGAGCTTTACTATTAATTTGGGCTGGTGATCGGCCGGGTGTGGGGAGGATCCACTACACACCAGAAAGACAATTGTACTGAAAAATTGGGCTGGTGATCGGCTGGGGGGGACCACTAGACACCAGGGATATATAATTGGGCAGGATTTGCGATGGGTGAAATTGCGAAATTTTGCAAAGACTTTCACATGGTGAAATTAATGATTTCACTGGTGAAACTTTATTTTGCAGTATCTCTACACATAGTACAGTATGGCACATGAGTTGGTGGGAGACAGCACAGTGGATGGATTTTAACATGCTGGTATTACGTAAAACTGAACCTTGTGGGTGCAAAGAATGAGAGACAGGTCACTGGACACATAAGGTTAGAGGTCAAAAGAGAGTTGGGATTACTGAAAATGTTGTTATGACTTTTAGTCCTTATATGACAGCAATATCTATGTGCTTATATGTTGAATTTGTAGCAAGTGATATTATCTGGTTTGACACTTATTCATGGGTTGGAGTATTGTCGTCGAATAGTCAATCCAGCCTGACATATTTATACATCAACATTAGGATAGCATTTGGATTCAGGCAATTATCTCTGAAGATCTCATGTTCACAGATACAGTTCAGATCCTGCTGCTGAAACACAGCTGCCACCCTACACACGTTATAGCAGCACTTGGATTTGTCCTCAGTGAGCATGGCAGTGTACCAGTTGCAGCGACACCTGTAAGATTTAAAAATATGCAAATCGGGCAACGGAAATAGATAAAACAAGTTATTATGTTTCTAAATGATCATAAAATCCTGAACTGTGTTGCCGGGTAGATGTTTCGCCCCCCCCCCCCACAAATAAACAAAAAACAAGCTAACCTATAGGGCACAGTCCACACTGAGTACAGAAGCAGCAGCACAGTTCAGTGGGAAACCTCATTCACACCAGTAACCGGCAAAACACAACACACAAGACACACCCACAAATACACCTAAACATATGATCCATGAAAATGTTCAGTAAAAGTAGCAGAACAGTCATAAGCAGACCTAATCAGATGGCAGGCCACCAACAAATGATGGGAAACACAAAACAGCAGAATTCCAGATGTACACACATCATCTGATTGTCGTCATTGCCGGCATCACGAACAACACGTATAATGGTTTGGTGGTGATGGTGGTGGAATGTCTTTGCCATCAGTGGGTGCATGGTTACACTACGCAGACATGTCACTCTTGTGGTACAGTGTTCAGTGGATAACTATGTGTTCCAGTGGATAGCTGTACATCTGCAGGTAAGGGGGCATGTGTACATTTCTCATGGATGCATATGGTTATAGTCCATCATTGTGCTTTGTCAAGGTAGAACTTACATGCCAGTCTTGGTAGACAGGCACTCATACTGGTCGGTACTGGGGAATGAATACATGCCTATTAGGACAGTACTTCCATGTCAAAGTGTGAGAATGCATTCATGGGTAAGGGAAGAGGTGAAACAATGTGTGGTAGCTTGATACACAAGCAAAAAAAACCCCACATAAACTATACCTATGATACTGCACACTAACCAAAGGCACATATGCGCAACGACAAGAAACAGAAACACAAATGAGATACACTCCTCACAGAGCATTATGCAAATCCAGTGCCCCAGCAGCACAATAGTGTGGTAATGGGCAACAACAACCAAAGCAAGGCCAGGCTACTAATCACCATCCCAGACACAAAACCACAAAGTCAGTGACATTGACTCGGGCCAACCACAACCACGGGAGAACACACACACACACACATCATCAACTGCCAGGTGGGCAACAAAATGCAGGGAACAGCAGAAAAGCAAGCAGACTTGGTTATATGTGGTGGTGTGATCTGACGGCCCTTGTTATCCACGGCACCAACAGCACCATGAATGTTTCAGAGGTGCTGGTGGTGGTCAGCTGTCATTACCATAGCAGTGTGACTGGTTACACTGAACACCAATGATGACATTGTAGTACAGAGTTCACGGTATACAACATGTGGCAGATGGATAGAATTGTGGCTGGGTAACAGAAGGCAGAGGGTGGCTATAAGAGTTCACATGTCAGACTGGGGACCAGTGACCAGTGGAGTGCCACAGGGCTCAGTCCTTGGCCCGATATTGTTTCTAGTATCATCTATGCAGGCATCCCAGTAGAAACCATCCCATTGCTCTCTAGTATGTTCCAACTAGGTCAGTCCTGCACAGAAAATTAACCCTCCCAACCCCACCCTTGACTTGAATTAACAACAAAGCCTCCTCTTGGCTGCATTAACATACAGGGTCTGAAAGCCTATTTTGAGTCTCTCCCCTCCTGACTTTATATGAAATAATGACAATGCCTCCCCTGGCTGCTTTACCTCCTGCTAAATTAGTTCCTTAAACCCACAGCACTTATCATGTACCTTGGGCTGTACTAACGGCAATATGTACCGCTATATGAAATAGCTTACAATTATAAATAGTCAGACCAATTCCTGTTATTTCTTGTATTTTTTGTCTCTGTACTTCTGCACTCATACTCTGTAATTACCTTTCTGTGTTGTCCTCCTGTCAAGATGTGGAACCTTTGAAAAAGAGCATTTTGCTCAAATGTTATGTCAGAATGACGAAATAAATAAATAAATAAAACCCAGATGTCATCTTGCCCCTGTATACATCTTTCATTAGGCCACATCTCAAGAACTGTTCTCATTTCTGTGCTCCATACTCAGTCGAAGGTAGAAAGAAAATAGAAAGAGTCCAGAGGAGAATTACTAAAAAGATTTCCTCAGTAAAAAATAAACAGTACAGTACAAGGCTTGAAGAACTGAATCTGTACTCAGTGGACTACTGAAAGGTAAAAGGAGATGTGTTCCTAACATTTAAGGTCTTTCATAATGAAGATTTATTAGAAACACTAGGATCAGTTAAGCAAATGCAACATACAGATAAAACATGATCTCACAATCTCAAACTAATGGGAGAAACTAATGAGACTAATAAAAGGAATTACTGGTTTAACCAAAGAATTGTCACAATGTGGAATACACTCCCAAGAAGCACAGTGGAAAGTAACAGTATAGAAACATTTAAGCATAGGCTAGATACATTTATGGGTAATAAAAAATTATTACACCACCATTAAGTGTAAGATATGGTGGCAAGGTCGTTAAAGGACTTTGGTCTATAGAACTTGTAACAACACTATGAAACTATGAAACATGTGTGCACAAGGGTACCTTGCCGTGTTAGGCACAGGGTGGGTGTAAATGATGCATACTGTATGTTTCAACACATACAATTAAACAATAAGGCATGACAAGGTGTGTGTTATCATGTAGTAACATCACTCCTGGGGTGGGTTGAAGCACGATAACACACACCTTGGAGTGCCTTATTGCAATTATAATTGCTGGTGACCCCATTTATCAAATGGATTTTGGTACCTTTCAAATGCCGTAATAACCCGATTTCGGGTTATTATGGCATTTCTTAAAACTTAATCTCCCCATCTTGTCACTCATTTGTAGCGCGCCATGTTATTGGCCCTTACTGTCAGTGGGCGGGCCAAACAGCTCAAAAAACATGGTGACTACTATGTCCCACTAGCAACAACCGGATAACTCCTCCAAGGCGAAACACGCAGCTGCAGTAAGCTATTGTTTTCTTTTGCAATTATCTGGTTAATCCTGCCTTTTTGAGGCAAACCATAAAAAAATGTATCCGGTTGATCCTGCCATTGTCGTGCTTCGGTCTGGCTTCTGTTTGACCAAGCGCGATCTCGAAGGAGACCATTTCCTCACGGTCAGCAGCAGTAGCATTTTTTGTACCAAAAAAAAAAAAAACAGAAAACATATTGCTATTTCAGTGTGTGTGTGTGAGAGAGACAGAGTGTGCGTGTGAGAGACAGTGTGTGTGTGTGTGTGTGTGTGTGTGTGACTGAGGAGCAGAAATGACACTGACTTTGTGAAGAAACAGTCCCCAGCACCAACTACTTGCAACAGCAATTATAAAAAATAAAGTCTAGGCAGTGGTGTGTTCATGATGTTTTTTTACACACCCTCGGTGGCTGATGAGCTCATAAACCTCTCGAGCTTCACTTTCAAGGTTTATGGCTCATCACTCACCTCGGGTGTGTAAAAAAACATCATAATACACCACTGCTTAGCCATTATTCTCTCTATATACAATGGCTCGATGTCATACAAAACAAAAATAAAAATGTTTTTGGTAGATTTTTAGTGAGGCAGTATATCCAAAAAATCCACACAGTGATGTCACTGTGTAATATCATCACAGTTTCAGGCACACACTGACCAATCAGAGTCCAGGAAATGTTCATGCCATTGTGTAATTACTCATACACGGTTCCCACTGAAAGCACTATATACCAATGAAGAACAACACCAACACCTCCCCCCCCCCAGCAAACTGCGAAAATCACCACAAAAACCCTACAAAAACAAAAATACCTTCAGTCGGCGGCACAACTCATGAAAACCAACAGCACAGCACTTCCAACACCGCATCAGCTGAAAGTTGAACAACAGATACTGGGCTCAGCAACATGGACAGCAGCATTGGATGACTGCTGAGGGCAGAGCACATGGCCATAATGATCCATTACACAAACACATGAGAGGCTTTGCTGCTGGGTGAGGGGTGTGATGTTTCCATTAGTAGATAGTTGTTAAAAACTTAAAAAATAATGCCATTGCAGACAATGAGGAGTGTACTGGAATGTGTGTGTGTGTGTGTGTGTGTGTGTGTGTGTGTATGTGTGTGTGTGTGTTGGGGGGGGGTTATTGTCCACCTGAGGAGTTGGCGTATCTAAGACTTGAAGGTAGAGGTTGAATACATCTGTACTGGCCAAGACATCCATGTTCCTGGGTGTGGTGCTGCTGCATCCAGAAGTGTGAGGGGGGTTCCAAACTAAAACACAGAATACTGTTACAGCGAGGCAGAACTGTAATGTCGGGGTTGGGGATCTACATTGCAACCCTAACCATGACACCCAGTCGAATCTGTGAGGGGATGGCAACACATACTCATGAACATAACATCTGTCACAGATGGTGACTAATGTCACCTCAGGACACAAATGACAGCCAATAACATGACAGAAAAATAGGGAATATCCATCACTTCTGCTGAGTGATTCAGCCCCCCCCAAGCTACCAACAAGATGGCAGAAAAACTGAGAACCTCCATCACTTTGCCAGAGTGTCTCAGCACCCCCCATCAACAAAAAAGATAAGAGAAAAACAGGTACCATACATCACTTTTACAGAGTGTCTCAGACCCCACATCTGAACCAACAAACAAAATGTCACATCCATCACTTTGGTGGACTGTCTCCACATCACTACCAAACAACATGATAACAGAACAACAGGGAACATACAGCACTTTTGCAGATTGTCTCAGCACCCCCCCCATCATTAATTTTTACAAAGTACAAATCAAAACAGTCACAATTGGAAAACCAGCACCAGGAGTAACACAAGGCAATATGAGGATTATACATACCATTCCTCAACTGTTCCATGGACTTGTGTGCCTGCTGTGGCTTCAGAATCACTCTTGCCATCCCCAGAGCTGTCTTCTTTATCAGACGAGCTTGTATCTTGATTGCCACCACCAGACCTCGACCTGGGGATAGGCTTGAACATATGTGGCCGTATTGTTAATGTGAAACCCAGGTCGAGGTCTGGATCACCAAGTTCACTTCAGTCTGTTCCTGCTTCTGCCATCGCTACACTGTGTGGACCACTAGATGAACATGAGGTCTACAGAGCTTGGAACAGGATCGTCACTACAATGATGACATCCTCCTCTGAGACCACAGGGTCCTCATTAACTGAGAGCCGTGACTTGGCATGAAAAGTGAACAGACTGGGGAAGGAAACAAATGAATTAAAATGGTAAGAATCTGTGTTTTCAGCTAATGGGACATATTTCTACTCATTCAGTGACTCCAGGACAAACTGATGACCATAGGTAAAACTGCAAAATATGACATTTAAAAACTGCCACTTTAAGTATCCTTTAAGAAAAAGAAGCAGGGGTTCTAAATACAAATTAAATAAAAGGGGGGTAGAGGGCAACCTTGTCTAGTTCCAGAATATAGCTTAATTATATCTGAAATTAGACCATTGCAACTCAATCTAGCTGAGGGAGAGGAGTAAAGGATTTTTAACCAAGATATAGATTTACAAGGAAATCCAAAACTAGAGAGAGTGAGAAACAAAAATTCATGGTGAACTCTATAGAATGTTTTTTCTGTGTCTAGTGACACCAAGGCCATGGGGGTATTGGAGTCACCAGATGCAGAACAAATATGGTCAATTTTCCTAATAAAATCAGAAGCTGCTTGTCCATTAGAAATGAACCCTACTTGCTCTCTAGAGATAAGAGGATGCCAGATTGTTTTAATCATTCATGCCAAGATGGTAGAAAGGATTGTTATGACATTGGAGATGAAAGAAATGGGTCAATAACTGCCAACCTTATTATTTAGTTTATTAGGTTTAGGTAGTAAGATGATTAAAACTTCAAGAAGTGAGTTGTCCTTGACTCGGTTATCAAGAATAAAGTTATAGAAATGTTGGAGCAAGGGAGTGAGAGACTCTTTAAAGGTTTTTATAAAAATTGGCCGTGAAACCATCAGGGCCTGGTGATTTATTTGGAGCTATTCCATAAATGGCATCCTCTCTCTCGTTTTGCTATATTCAGTTATTAAGTTCTGTATCCTGTTCTTGGATAATTTTTGGACAAACAAAATTTCTTAGGTATTTTTCTATCTATTCAGATGTAAGAGGGTTATTCATCTGCCCATATCATAGTAAGCAATATTTGTGGAACTCTATTAAAATATCTTAGGGATCAGTTTTAACTTACCCCAAAGTCTCCAAAATTATTAATTCAATAAATCTAGATTTCTCTTGGTGTTTGTTTGTTTGCTAACAATTTACTTGGCTTATCTCCCAAATCAATGTAGCTGGCTTTGGTTTTTAAAATGGTAAATTTCGCTCTCTCTTTGGTAAGTAGAAAAAGACATTTTTTACATTGCTGTAGTTCTTTAATTTCTAACTTGGTCAATAAAGAGTGGTCTCTATTTTCTAGTGTTTCTGTTCTCTTTGATAGTGATGCTATCCTCTCTGAGTGTTGTTTTTTCAGCTTTGAAGTGAATCTAATAAAATCACCTCTGATATAACTTTACAAGGCTGTCCAGATGATATCTAACCTATCTATAAAGGTAAAATGTTCCTTCCAGAAATTACTAATAGGGAGGTTAATGTAATTAATAATATAGTCTTGCCTAAGTAGGGTACTATTTAACCTCCATATGGATTGTCTAGGATATAGTACAGAGAAAGATATATACAAATCAGTTAGGGAATGGTCAGAGATGGATCTTTCTAGTATCTGTGAACTTTGAACATCTCTCATCAGTAGTTTAGTAATTAAAAAGAAATCAATGTGTAAGCAGGAATTGTGAACTGGTGAATAAAATGAAAAATGTTTTGTGTGTGGGTGGAGAGTTCTCCAAGGGTCTAGTAAATTACAAATATTTAAAACTATGTGTAATGTCTGAATATCCAAATTAAGGGCAGAGGTAGATAAGTTAGACTTATCTAGTTGTGGGTCTAGTGAGATATTCCAATTTCCGACAATCAAAATCTTATAAGATAAGAAAGGAGAAAGGGCAGTTAACATTTTGGATAAGAAAATTGCAGTGCTGCAATTTGGACCATAAACAGAGTCTAAAACAATGTCCGAATATTGAATTTACCTAGCACAATGATGTTTATTTATTATTTTTTTATTTTACCAATTATTTTGCCAGGTGAGACACACTAAGCTGAAAGCATGTTTGCAGGTGCAACCTGGGAGCACGAGGAAGTTAAGTGACTTGCTCAGGGTCACACAGTATGCAAGTGGGGGCTGTGAGATTCAAACCCAGGTCTCCAGATTTGCAGCTCAGAGCCTTAAACCACTGAGCCATACTGCCTCCCATATCTTCCCTCTGAGTCTTGAAAGATTTCTGTAGAAGTAAAGTTTAATGACTTGTTTACTAAAATAGCGACCTGCTTTTGCATGTATATCTACCAACTCCAAACACCTGGGTATATCCACATTTCTTAAGTAGTTGTGCTTTGTGGTCAGTAGATGGGTTTCTTGTAAAAATATGAGGTTGTAACCCAGTGAGTTTAAGAGACTAAGAATTAGCATTCTTTTAACCCTTAGGCGTAGACCCTTCACATTCCAGGAAGCTGTCTTAAGTAACGTTGACATGATGTGTATGAAAAGATAGTAAAAAAAAGATGGTAAAACAATTTTTAAAGAACTGCCTAAGATGCCCACATTTCTTCCATGTTATTTGTAAAACCTTCCCCTCCCTGTATTTCCCATATGCTACCCCATCTAATTATATACAGATTCTCTCCGTTCCATAACTGAACCCCCAGCTGTGAATAATGAACATTCCTAAACAAAATATGAAAAGTAAAAGACCCCCCCAGGTCCCAAAGACTGATCTCTTAAACATATTTCAACCTAGCTGAACCTTACCAACTGTATTCCTTGCCCCCAGCCCCAATATGAATGCAAAAAAGAAGAAAAAGAAAAATAGCCTTCCAGCTACACCAAACAGCCCTCATGACATGAAATTGTTATCATAATCTTACATATAATCATTAAATGACAAAAATTTAAAAATTTAAACCTCAGAGGAATTACATCAAACCTTGAAGCTAATCTGAACTATCTATGAAGTGTAACCATTTTCCAGGTATATGTAAATAAAGAATGAAGAATTAAATATAAAGTACTAAGAGTGGAACTAAATACATTGGATGGGATCTAGATAAAGTAAATAGGTTGATATTCACCCATTGGCTGGTGCTTCCTAACTGAATGCCTGATTTCTCCTTAGAGTAAATAAAAGTAGATGTTGAAGGTGATCCAGAGATGGGTAAATTAGGTGATGCTTTATTTCCATACCTTTTAACTATGTAAGTGTCCTAAAGACTCAAAGATGTATAAAATCCCCCTGGATGGATCATCAATTAACTGGTATCAATATGATTAAAAATCCAGAAGAAAATTTTCCTGAGAAGAGAAGAAGCACGGACTCTCCCCAATAAAATAGTTCTGAGTTACAAACAGTTATTAACTAATGTGCTTTGGTCTGAAACATAAGCCCTTCTGTAAGATGAAGGAAAATCAGATCTGTCTATATGGTCACACTGTTTGTGGCGAACCCACAAAGAGATATCAGATCTCTTCCTATTTAGCGGGAACATAGAAGATTCGCTTTTTCCCCTTCATAAAATCCAAGTTTCCCCCATTAAAAAGAAACTTTGTAGGGGTTAAAACATCAAAATTACCAAATACAGTAGACAATCATAAAGCGACCTCCTTTTAGACCTGTTTATTTAATTAAAAATTTCTGTTACACTCTGAAACCCATGATTAAAGGGAAAAGATATGAAAGAGAATGAGACAAATCCCTATTTAAAGGGAATTTTAGCACTGGAGAAATTCGCAGCAGCAGACTAGGCATAACAGGCTGGAGTATTAAAGACTAGAAGCTTTCCCCACATCCCTGGACTGCGATCTCCTATTACATTCTCTAGGGTTAATAACAGGGAGAGGGAAAAGTTTAAAAAGAAAGGAGGAAAAATGCTTTGAATGTCTCCTATCTAACGGAGACTAGTTAAAACAGAGTCTCACAGTATCAAACTCATAAACCAAGTTTGACATTACCTCCATTCCATTGAACAAACGCAGAATTATAGGGTCAAAATCATTTGGGGTAACAGTAGTAAGGGAAACTATGCAATCTGTATTTTGAGGGGGAGCGTTGACCTACAGAGCAGTATAACCATAAAAAAAAGAAACGTTCCCCCCATCAGTACATTTTAACACTGGAAATAAATCCTATATAACAGAAATTCCAATATGAATAGGTTATGGTTTCAGACAAAGAACATCTGTTAAGAAATTATCAATTTACCCTATCTAACAGGCAGCATTCTCTAGAAAGAAAATGCATATTTTATGAAGAGATGCACACTGCTTCCCCCGCCCCATGATGCATTCAGAGTACAATAAAGTAAAGGGGAAGGGAAAACATTGATTGAAATTTACTCAACTAAGGTACTACTTCACTGGATAATAATTTATATCTCCATGTTAAAACTATGTGGCCATTCTCTATAAATGCAAACAATAAGGGATCTTGTGTCACTTCCGTTAACTGGGTAGATCGAAGCAGCACTGAGCTTCCGTGATCAATCTGGAATCACTCTCCTAGGGAAGTAATAAAAAAAGTGTTTAAGCAAGAGCCAATATGCCCATTAGAGATTTAAGGCTGATCAACTAAGACTACATGCAACCCATCTCAGGACATCTCACTAATCGACAGATGCGGTTATCAATAGAGGGTCCCCTTTTTAGAATTTTTTAGTCTAACTTGTTCTCGAACTTAGGGTCTTCAAAGGTATAGCAACATTTAGAAACAACAATACCCGCTAAAATTTCTAGTGTTGGAAATACTAAAAAGAAGAGACATGTAAAGATTCCTCAGCCTTTGAAAATGAAAGCACCAACACGTAAATCCAACACATGTAGGTAAATCAATAATATGAAAGCTAAATCAGGATACTGTTACCTCCCGGATCCCACCTTACTTATTTCCACCTCCCTAGTTTAATAGAAGCCCGTCCCACAATGTAAAAAAATTAAATAAAACTATAAACAGAAAGCATGCAGTAAAAAGTCCAGTTGAGGTAACATTTAAAAAAAAAATCAGTTTCTTTTCAACTGAGGTCTCATAAAGAATTTAACAAAGCTTACTAAAGCATGGGCCCCTCATTAGAAAGTCATCTTAAATCACTGAGGGACAAAAGTAGAAAGTTTTGGGCTCCCAACGTTTCAAAATTACAAGAAGGTTTTTGTGTCCAATTCACCCTCTTGCAAGAAGAAAACAAAATGACTCTCACAGCTTGAGGAAGTCAATACTCTCTGGTGGAAACGTTCAAAATCCTTTAAATAAGACAAAAGACAGTACTAAATGTTCTCAAAAGAGCTTGGGAGAATTATTTAATAACATAACAGTAATTGCTGTATGTAAAGCACTTTGAAATCAAATCCTGGGGATAATGCAACATGGTCATCCTGACTTAAAAAGATCTGGAAGCAGCTTTGAAAGGTGTGTAACAGCTTGATCTGGTGTTTCGAAAGTATAGGATTTACCGTCTTTGGAAAAAACTCAGCTTTGCAGGGTACATAATTCGAAATTTTATCCCAGCAACAATTAGTTTATTTACCAATGGTGTAAAACTTCTTCGTCTTTGCCTAACGTCTTGTGGTAAATCCTGAGACCGGCAAATTCTCTTCCCGTCCCAGTTCAGATCCTTTATTTCTTTAACCTTGTTTAGCATGAGGAGATTGTCCAAATAATTTAAAAAGCAAATAATATACGTCCTTGGGGGATCTCCGTTAGCTGGTGATGGTCTAAGGGCTCTATGGGCTCTCTCAATCACATATTGGGACCCATTTGGAGATCTACCAGCCAAGTTTTTGCATAATACTTGTGCAAAGTGAATCGGATCAGAACCATCCAAGATTTCCAAAAGCCTGTGCACCAAGATGTTGTTTCTACAGGACCTACCTTCTAGGTTCTTGAGCTTTGCTTCCAAGTTAGCTAGTTTATGTCACATGGAAGGAAATTTGGGATCGATCTTATTTTTCCAATCTTCGATCGACCATACTCTAGCTTCCAAGTCAGTAAGTCGCATATTAATTTTATCAATGGCCACTCAGACAGAGTTAGACTCATTGACTAATGTCTTAATGGCATTTTTGAGATCGGATGTTCCCTCCAAGAATTTATCTTCAGGTCAAGGTCTGTTTGGATTGTTTCAGGCTAGCTGCCCAGTCTGGGGTAGGTGGCAGCGTATGCCGCACTGGCGTTTTCATCTCTATATCCATTGCTTGATATTTCTTAGGTCTTCAGATAGAAAATGTTAAGACTGAGACCTTCAGAGAGTTCAAAACAACTCTTCAGATTTAAAGTTATTAATCGGAAGGTTAATTTGTAGGGTTGAAAGATGGAGCACTGGAGCTAACCCCCGTACCACTGCAACCTCATCACCGGAAGTCCATAAACAAACATTTGTTTCCTTTTCTCACTATCACCTCATTTTTTATCGTAAGCAGTCACAGACTGCAGGCACCTCAGCTCTCATTTGCTCTCTGCTTCAATCCTGCTGTCTCACCGGCCCTTTACCATTCTGCCTCTTGGCTACAGTCTTGCTCTGTCTCCAATCCCTTATTAACAAACCCAGTCTTTTTCCAGTCCTTTCCCATTTTGTTTCCAGGCTACGGTTCCGCTTTGTCTCCTATCACTTAGAAACATTTTGTTTTCTTTTCTCAGTACCTTATCTGGTATTGTAAGTACTCCCAGGTTGCACCCACCTCACGTTTCCCTCGCTTTACACTCCACTCCTGCTCTATCTGCTCTACTTTCCTGGTCTGTCTCTCTGGTGCTGTCCTGCTCTGCGTCTCATCACTTGAAATAAAAAAAAAAAAGTGGAAACTTTCTCGGGCACCTTGTACTGCTCCTTGAGACATGGAAGCTACTCGCTGCATGCACCACAATCCAGCAGGGCAGCACATTGCATTGGCAAGTCTCTCTCAGTCTCTGTCTTTGTATCACTCAGCATCTTCCTAGCAACACAGAACTATTTTATATGGCGCAGTAATAAACTAAAAAAATAATATAAATTAAAATACAAAAAAAGTCTGTTTCTTTCTTTCTATTTTTGGGCATAAAAAATGGGGCCATTGTATAATCTCAATACACCAGTCCAGGGTGTGGCTGATGCTAGGATTTACCCACTTCTGGTGTGATTTACTCCCTCAGCATCCGGCCTCATGATCAGACCACACCAGGTGTGGGTAAATCCCAGCATCACACACACCCTGTCATGGTATATTGCTTAAGCAACCCATAGAGGGAGGGGTTACACAAGAAAGGTCTCTCCAGTTGTAACCTTTCGGAGAGAGGAGGCTTTTAACTTTGTAAATTTTCTAAAGCTTATTAAGCAGGTGGGTTGCTTATATTTTGCGTCTTTTTTTTTTTTAGATTTTTCAGGTGATATTGGCCTAAATCTGCTGCCTTTTAGAACTTGAAACCTGACTGCTGCCACGCTTTTTGACAGGACACCGGGTAAGATCCATACACAAAAACACAACTCTATGCCTAAAATGAGGTATGGGCGTTCTGTGCTATAACTGGTTTGAAGTAAGTAGTTACTGATTTATAGTAACTGGTGACCCTCCCTTTATCACACTGGAGTGATCAAACACCACAATAACCAGGTGTGACATCATAGCCAGCCATTACGGCATTTGGAGCACTCACGCTTCACTTTCCCATTCTACAGTTCAACAATGGGAAATTTGACTCACATGAGTCTTCCCGTTTGTCTTCTCTTTCTGTGCTTCTATCCCTGCACAACTATAAAAAGTAAAACAGGTCTGTCCGGTGGCACTAATGAGCAGCTAAGTGAGCGGTCGCGTTTCTCGCTCACTCTGCCTGGGCAGCCATTAATTAATAATAATTTAAAGGTATAATTTACCCCGAAGAGGCTAAAACTATATAGTCGGGTGAAGGAAGGCATGATGGATGAGTTTTTAATCCCCATGCCATCCAAAAATCAGCGGGCAACCAGGAAAACCGGGAAGAAGTGTGCGCCGGCCTCTGTGAGTGAAAACGCAGGCCTAGTCTCACTTTCGGCTGCCGAAGTTGCGGCGTTAGGGAAGGGGCTAACGGGCCAAGTAATTGCAGCCCTCGAACCGTGCCTAATTAAGTTGGAGGATAAGTTGGACGGCAGGCGGCAGGAGGTACTGGAGCAACAAGCGCAGCAAGGCACCAGGCTTATGGAGGCAGAGGAAAGAATCTCTAGGTTGGAAGATGAGGTGCTGATGGTTCCTGGGCAAGTTCGAGCCCTCCAGAAGGAACTGGAGGAATTCAAGCAGGCTTATGATTATCAAGAGAACTACCATAGGTGACTGAACCTGTGCTTAAGAGGGCTTCCAGAGGGGGCAACAGGGTAACGATGCCCTGGACCTTTGTAGCAGGGTCCTGCCGGAGCTGTTGGGCCTCAATATGAAGCATGGCCGGGTGAAATTGGAAAGAGCACATCGGGCAGTTATGCCGTGGCCACCGGCGGATCTGCTTCCCCGCCAGATTATCATGCAGTTTCATAATTTCCAAGACCGAGAGGCGATCCTGAAGGCATACCAAGCAAAGGGCTCCCTGAGTTTTGAAGGCCACCGGTTGTTCCTCTCACAGGATTATTCAGTGCACCTGCTGAAGAAAAGAAAGACATTCAACGGGCTTATGGCCCAGCTGAGAAGTCTGAAGGTGGAAAACTTTCTTGTGTATCCTGCAACACTCAAGATTAAGCATGAAGGGGGCAACTTACTCCTTTTGGGAGACTGAGAAAGCAGAAGAGTTTGTGAAGACTTTGAAAAGGAAGGTGAGCTGAAGACCAGCAGGAGAATGAGGAAGAGCTGGATGGCTGGGTGGAATAGAGTTTGGTGCATAAGTGCTGCACTTCTGCTGGTTCGTGTTACTTGTTAACTGTGAGTTGCTTGCGCCGTTGTGCTTTGTTCATCTGAGGAATTTATGGTTCAGAAGGGATAGTGACTGGTTTGGAGGGTATTGACATTCATCAGACACTAGAAGGCTGAGATGGCTAAAGACGAGGCTGTGAAGTATCTCCCCTTGCATCCCCCTCAGACCTCTGCTTACTGTAAGCCCCAAAAGGACATGTGGATGAGGGGACTGTGGAGAGTGAGGCCTCTAGGCCGCATGCCTGGTATCAACAAGGTAGGAGCGGGGGCGGGCCTAGCGTGTGTAATTTGATGGTGCAGCCTGGCCCTCGCATCCTCGGCGTCCCATTATACCTCTTATCTTTGCAGGTTCCTGTTGATTTCTGTACTGGAGGGGTTATATGGCAGAGTTGGGGGCAGGGGGGTCGAGACCGTTCAGGTTCAGGTTGGACAGTGGAAGCAGAGTGGTTGCCCTGCAGGGGTAAACTAAAACTAAAGCTGCCGAATATAGTCCAGGTTGCTTTGCTGTGTTCCCTTCGATCTCTTCTGCTTCTAGTCCCTGCTATCATATACCCCTCATGGGTGTCTGAGGGGGATGGGGCTGCGGAGCATGAGATTAGTGGATCGGAGGTTCGGGTCTTGCACGGAGAGGGCAGGGGCGGATCGGACGCATCCTAGTGGTTGGCGCGGCCTAGCCCTTGTGCCCTCAGTGCATCCATGCGGCCCAGCTTTCCCCTGAAGGGGAGGGGGGTGGGCAGTGGTGTAATGGGGGAGAACAGATACCAGCACAAGTAGTGTGGAGGGGCTGGGGATGAGGGAGAGGGGAGAAATTGAACCTGCTACAGGTCGGAAGTGCTCAACCTTAGGGATATACTTTTGGGGGGGACAGAGTGGGGGTAGGATGGATGAAGGAGTCTTCTCTTATTGCTGGTTTGTAGTGGGGAGAGGCAGGGGGTGGGATGGGGAGAGATTAGAGGCAAAGAGACGGAACGGGCCACTAGGACGGGACTGTGCCCTCGCTCCTCTGAGGGAGGAGGGCATGTGGGAGTAATGGAATCCTTACGGTGAAGGCAGGTTGACACATTGAGTGATGAGACCCATGACTGGGGATTATAAGAATGGGGCCTAGAAGAGTGGTTGGGCACTTGGGGTGGGGAGACCGACAGTAAGTAGATAAGGAGTGGAGGAAGGGGCAGCGAGAGGGCTTCAGGGAGGGGAGAGGGAAGATGGATGGATGGATTGGTGTCTCATGCCTTCTCTTTTCGTTGTTGGAGCCAAGGGGGATGCCAAGATGGAGGGACATAGCTGCTGGGGGGCGGCGGATGTGCATCTCAGTTGTGGAGGTATACTTGAGTGTTCAGTTCTTTCTGACTATACACTTGTGCTATGTTAGCAATTAGTGTAGATGGGGGGGTGGGAAATATGTGTGGGGAGGGCAGGGAGGTAGGCAAGCTGAGGTTGAAAGGTGGTAGGGGGAGTATATCAGGGGTGTAAAGTTAAAAATGTTAGCAAGAGTAGGGTTATTACTGTTATTACTGTTAGTGTAATTATGTTAGTGTCTTTCTTTTTCAGATGCAGTCGGGTGTGTGGAACTCAGACAATGTGCAAGCTTATTTTAAAGTGTTCTGATACAATGGAAATGAACAGGGGAATGCTGGGTGGAAATAGTTTGGTACCTTAAAATATGTTTAGGGCGGGATGGGTGATGCAGTGAACCTTAATGTTGTCTCTTGGAATGTAAAAGGCATAGGGAGCCCAGTAAAGAGGATAGCACTTCTGACTGCCTTGAAAAGGAGGGGGGGCGCACGTGGCTCTATTGCAAGAGACCCACCTGACAGAATTGGAACATGCCAAGTTGGTACGGAACTGGGTGGGGAAATGTTTGGCTGCCTCTTATTCCTCTCACAAAAGGTGTGTAGTGATACTTTTTTATAAGAGCCTGCTCTTTGAAGTGAAAAGAGTTGTGAGGGACCCAAAAGAGGGCAGGTATATTTTTGTCACTGGAATGTGGCATGGGGAGACACTCACATTTGGCTGTGTATATGCACCAGCGGTGTATGAACCGCAGTTCTATACCTCTTTACTGGGCCTGCTGACCAGGGAGCAATTTCCTGGGCTTATTGTGGGAGGTGATCTTAACTGGACCATGGATGCATGTATGGACCACTCTGCAGAAAAGGGACGAGTTACAGAGGCTCTGAACCAATGGCAAATTGGAGTAGCAGATTTGGATATGGTGGATGGTTGGAGGGCGGTTAACCCCAGTGCGAAGGAATATACCTTTTACTCTAACCCTCACAGGACCTGGTCTCATCTGGACTATATCTAACTCCCCAGAGGCTGGGTGGGAAGGATAAGGGAGATAGCCCATGGTCCCATCTTTGTTTCAGACCATGCCATGGTTATGCTAAAACTGTCGGGGGGAGTGCCTGAAGACAGGCCTGCCACTTGGAAATTTCCTACATACCTAGCCAAAGACCGGGCATTTGGGGAGTACTTGGCAGAGCAGTGGAAGCTATATGTGGAGGCGAACTCCATGAGAGGTCCCTAGTACCATTTTTCTGGGAGGCGGAAAAGCCTTTATGAGGGGGGCCATAATAGCATATGTAGCTAAAATCAAGAAACAGAGTAGGTGTAAGAGGGAGGAGCTTGAGAGACAAGTGAAGAAGCTGGAGAAGTGGGTAGGAGGAGGAGAAGGAGGGGATGTCGCCAGATTGTTAATAACGGCAAGGGAAGCTCTTAATATCTTGTTAAGAGATGAGGCCAGGAAAGCATGGTTCCATTGTCAAAGAAGGGTTTTTGAGTGGGGGAATAAGCCAGGGCCCATGCTGGTGAGGTTGATTAAAGGGGGTAGGTGCTCAACACGAATACTTAGGGTGAAGGGTGTGGAGGGGCAGGTCTTTACGAGTTCAAAGGAAATTGCAGAATGTTTCAGGAGTTTTTACGAGAAGTTATATAGGGTGGAGCATACTGGGAAGGGACACTGCATACGAGAGTTCTTGGACGGAATGCCTCTGCAGAGGATTACAGATAAGCAGAAGGATCTGCTGGGCCAACCCATTTCTAGGGTAGAAATTTTAAGGGCTATACAGAAGTTGCAGGTGGGAAAGACCAGTGGGCCAGATGGATTCCCCGTCGAGTACTACAGAATTTTGGGAAGGCAGCTGACCGACACATTGAGTAGGGTATTTGAGGAGGGAGCGGAAGGGGAGACCCCAGTGTTGCCTGACTCATGTTATGATGAGGATATCTGCCTAATACACAAGGGGGGGCAGGACACGTCGGATTGCACAGCCTATCGACCTATCTTGTTGCTTAATGTAGATCTGAAAATCTTGGCCAAGGTCCTGGCTATTAGATTGGTGAATATACTTCCGGAGGTGATTCACCCAGACCAGACCGGGTTTATTAAGGGGTGTCAATCTTATCACAATGTGTGTAGATTGCTCAATATTATATGGCGAGCAGGTCGGACCCATGGGAAAATGGGGGTGATCTCCTTGGATGCTGAAAAAGTGTTTGACAGGGTGGAATGGGATTACCTATTTGAAGTATTGACCTGGTTTGGTCTGGGTGACTAGTTCATCGGTTGGGTCAGGGCTATGTATCTTAGGCCGAATGCACGTGTAATAGTAAATGGATGCCACTCGGAAAGTTTCAGGCTGGGAAGGGGCACAAGGCAGGGATGCCCACTTTCCCCCATGTTGTTTGCCTTAGCGATTGAACCCTTGACGTCAGCGTTACGCCAGCATAAGGGTGTGGTGGGAGTAGGGGATGCGGAGGGGAGAGAGAGTATAAGGTGGCATTATATGCGGATGATATGCTGCTGTTCTTGGGAGATCTGCACAGATCCATTGGGCATTTAATGGGTATTATTGAGAGGTTTGCAGGTTTTTCAGGTTATAAGATTAATATCAGGAAATCTGAAGTTATGGGTTTCCCAGATGTTGGCCAGGAGGTACAGCAAATGGGATTTAAGGTGGTCCAGATGGACTTTAAATATTTAGGGGTCCGGATAGGGTGACGACGGGAAGAGCTATATAGGTTAAACTGTCAACCCCTGATTAAATTGGTTCTGGCAGATCTTAAGCGATGGATGCAGCTTCCCGTGTCTTGGATGGGGAGGATTAACATAATAAAAATGAATATTATTCCCTGTATCCTATACCCCATGCAAATGTTGCAGGTGAGGCTAACAATGAGAGATGTGAAAAGGTTGGAGAGGGGGTTCTCAGATTTTATCTGGCAGGGTAAGAAGCCCAGAAGTAGCCTGAAAAGACTTAAAGCGGACAAGATTAAGGTGGGGCTTAACTTTCCGGATTTGGGTGCTTACTATAGGGCGGTGCAGCTTAGGGGGATAGCTGACTGGGTCCACAGGCCGGAGGTGGCCAGCTGGGTAGAGCTGGAACAAGGGAGGGACCCCAGAGAGACTTACAGCCTACCTGCATAGCAAGGGACTTTAGGCATATAGTGAACTGGGGAGCAGTACCCCATTAGTTAGGGAAACATTGGAGGCATGGGACCATATGTGGCAGCGGAAAGGCTTGGCTCACAGGGAGACTTTGCTATTGCCGATAGTGAAGAATCCCATCTTTGTGCCTGGGATGGAGGATAGAGGGTTTCTGGAATGGGAAAGAGGGGGAGTAGCTTATGTGGGCGTCCTTCTGGAGAAGGGAGAGCTAAGCGAGTTTGACAAGATCAGGCAAGATGTGAGGCTGGGGACATCCCAATTATTCCGATACCTGCAAGTGAAAGCATTTGTGGGGAAGATGGGTATGGGGGACAAGGGAGGGCTGCACCCGAATATGGTAGAGCGGATGGTATGTCAGGCTAAGACAGACCCGAAAGGACTCGTACAAAAAGTTGCTAAACAGGATAGGCAAAGTTTGCCGGATCTAACTGGTGCCACAAAGGCCCTTTGGGAGAGGGATTTAGGACAACAAATATTGGAAAAGAATTGGAAGCTAGTCCTGGGGATGCCAGAGGGGATCATGGTGTGTAACAAGTTTAAGGAGGCCTTCTATAAGTTCTTGCATAGAGCATACTGGGCCCCAGTGGCGGTTCATGGGGTGCATCCCGCAATATCCCCACTGTGCCAGAGACATAATGGGGGGATGGGTACCTTCTTCCACTGTTTCTGGTCATGCCCAGTCTTGGTTAAGTTCTGGGAGGAGGTAGTACAAGAGGTAAATAAGGTGTCAGGAGGGCAGTTGCCTAGGGATCCCCTGGTTTGTCCATTTGGGGTGGAGTTAGCAGAAGGGGAAGAGGAATGGCTGCCACTGCCTAGGAGGATAAGAGTTTTGTTTGTACTGGCCAGGTACTGTATTCAGAACACTTGGGTCACTGGGAATGGGCCTTCGGTGACTGAGTGGTGAAGAATGGCCATCCGCTCTTTGGCTTTGGAAAGACTCATTGCTGATGAGAGATAGGGAGGAAGTGTTCTTGAGAGATTGGGCTCCCTTTTTGGCATCCCTGAGTATGTCTGAAAACATAATGCTGGGTACCGGGTTGAATACATAAACAACAGTATGGAGGCAAGTCCGAAGGGGAAGGGCTCCTCTCGCTAACTGAGTAGTCATTGTCTAATATGTGTTCATGATATTATTATCTTGCACAAAGTGAGAATGAAATGGATATCTTGGGTTTATATGTGGCTAATTGTGAGTACTTGGACATATCCAAAGGTAGAGATGAAAACGCACACTCGATTGCATCTATTTATTTGTTGATTGAATGCGTCTACTTGTTATTTGTTATTATTTAGTATTTCTTATGTATTATTAGTTTCAGTTGGGATGTCAGTGTGTCTGTTTATGTGGTTGCTCATTGTTGTGTGTCATATATGTATCATTTGTAAAAGAAAATTCTTAATAAACAGAATATTCAAAAAAAAAAAAGTAAAACATAAGCAACTGTGTGCTTATGAAGTTTTTTTTACACACCCTCACTGTGTGATGTCCACATAAACCGCTTGAGTTTGGTCTTGAGGTTTATGGGACATGACACACCCCGTGTATGTCAACAAACTTCGTAACATAGTCACCTATGCATTACTCTCTATATAATAATCTGTATTCAGCTTTAAGAGAGTATATGACTGGTGGCAGCTGTGCCAGAGTGTGTTGAATCTCCATACCGCCACTGGTAGTCACCACTGAATCTCCCACAACGGATCTGTGTCAATAACATCAGCTATAACAGATTATGAAATCAGTGCTGGTGTGAAGCGTAATGGAAGAGCTGGCAGGATTACCAGATCCGCAGAGACCCCTGCTTTTAAATGCAGGTAACATCTGAACAAAAGGAATCCCAATCTTGTAAGAATCAATATTATCACCTCAAACAACCCAGACTCCAGTAGAACAAGTAAATAAAACTTCTAGAGGGCAAATGTTGCCCAAATAAGGGAAACTGTCGATAGGGGAAGGGGAATAACATAAAGGGGCATATTAAGTAATGGGACACACTGAGAAGTGTTCACACACAAACAGTAGTAGTAAATAATAAACCATGATAGTGTGTGCATTATAGGACCTCCTTTCTTGTGGTTTAATGCTTACTTGCAACATGGCAATAAATTATTTTTCAAATACCAAACAGAGATTGGTTAAATTACCACAGCTGACCCAAAAAGAACTGTGCATTACTTCCTTAAATGTACCCTGATGTGTAATACCACTGTCAGCCACCTGTTAGTAAAATCGCAATGTATAAAGAGACACAATAGGTGGTTTCCCACCCACCCACCTAGCTGATCGTGTAGTTCTCCAGTGCTATTTCTGTACTTTGAAAATGGATAATTATACTACAACTTTCTCTATATGTGACGTTATGGTTATTACCTCATGGGTGGACAAGTATTATGGACACATGTAGCTGTCAGTTTTAATTATTATTCTGGTACAGAGAAGTAGATTACAGGGGTAGAAAAACTCTCAGTATACATCGTAATAGATGCAGCCAGTTGTGACGTCTCATGCTAAAGAAATACATGCCGTACTGCCATGTTGTTTGTTTTAATATTTGGCTTACCTAGCATGTATTCAGTTACTAGTTTCAAGTTAGTGTTGCAGAAATATTAATCGTAAACTGATAATGGTAAGTCGCTGAATGTCGTTAAGTAGTGAAATTATGCCGAAACCTAGGAAATATGCAAATCCTAGTACTGACTTCCATCAATCGTAGTGTGCACTCTCAAACATATCTCGAGTAGCATATAGAATAGCAGACTACAGTTGTTAAAGTTTTAAGATGTTCAACAGTATTATTAAAATATACGTTTTAAAGTACAGTATTTAGAAACAAGTCATTATTGTTACAGCCACTATATAAACAAATGTTGCTTGTGTTTTAAATATGTTTCACAATGTGACATTAAAACATTCACATAAAGTATCTGAAACACTGATGTCTTCTGTGTGTTTTATTACAGTATCCATCCCCAGCACTTGCCATGTTACGAGTGCATTAAGCCACTCGAAAGGAGGCTTTTACTTCGGAATTAATGCATGGTTGGGTGGTTGGGGCACTCAGCCTTCACCTCGTGCTCCACCCCCCTCAACCATGCATTAACTCCTAGTAAAAGCCTCTTTTTGAGTGGCTTAATGCTTGCAAAATAACTGGTGAGTAATTTTTTTCTCAGGGCTCAATTAGTTGTTATTTGCCCTAATAACCGGTTGGTTATTACAGCATTCACAGACTCTGCTTGAGTGCTAGTGCTACCTCATTGGCTCTCATGCTGAGTGTGGGCTGGCTGAACAGTTCCACAAACATGGCAGCTCCATCTGTCTGTTAGCGAGGAGCTACCACAACTACACTCATCTCTCCTTTACATTATTATTATTTTTTTACTATGTATGTGGTTGATCCTATGTACAAAGTATGAAGAAGCTTTATCTGGTTGCTCCTTCTGTTTTGTCAGCTTCAAGTGATAGAGTAAGCATAAACGGGACCGTGGCTGACAGCCTACAGCACTACTTAAGTGTGATTGCAATCCCAAACAATAAGTTAAAAAAAAAATAAAAACAAAGAACAAAATGCTCATACTGCAGAAGCAGGGAGGGAGAGGGAGAGAGAGAGATACTGTGTGTGTGTGTGTGTGTGTGTGTGTGTGTGAGAGACACATGGTCACAAGAGTTTGGCTGGTTCAATGTTTGGGTGAACAGAGTATGGAGTTAGTAGTGCTTATGTAACTGTAGTTTACTTTTGGCTTTTCTCTATTCCCGTCCTTGGTAGGTAAGCTGGGTAGTGAGTAGGGAACAGAAAGCCCAAAAGAATTACCAATGAATGTTCAAAAGAGTATGGTTACCTCCTCCAACTCACAGAGAGTATGACCAGTAGCATGCAAATGAGGACCCCAGGTGGAGGAAACCTCGGAGGACCTATGGCTACTGACCAACCCATTTTCTGGGCAAACTAAGAGAAGATGAACCTAGGTTCTAGCAACTGTAAGTTAATTTTTTGAGGAATGCGAACTGTTTGTAGAGAAGATGGTCTATTTGCAGATCCATGGATTATGCATTCTGGAAGGATGATTCAGAAGTTGAAGAGGTAGGTCTATTCTGAAGGAGCATCTGAATCCTTAGAGTGGAGTAGGTCCAGTCGAAGAAGGGTAAATGTAGTCCAGGTTTCCAAGGTGATGATGGATGATGTCCAAAGAGATTACAGACTAATGAGCAGGAAGGGCATGATTTGATAAATATGCTACAAGACTTTGAACGGTGGGAAATATGATGAGTTATGAAGTCATAAGGTAAACAGTCTAACTTTGTAGAAGGTTTGATGTTCAAGTTAGAGTCTGAAGGTGAAGAGTTAAGCGGTGAGAGCTAAGTTGCAATGTAAGCATCCATGAAGCAGATGAAGGAGTCGGGCAGAGTCTTTATGTACCAAGTAGGACTAGTGATGTGAATGATTTTGGACCAATGAAGGAAGATTGGTATATGCAGTAGAAATGATAACTGAAAGTACAAGGAATGATTGGAAGTTCAGTATGAGGAATTCAAGAGTTGATTTGGGTATTGATGTCGTAATGATACTTGTATAGGTTCTTGCTGGTCCGCCGGAAGAAAAGTAGATACGAGTATGTCTGTGGCATAATTGCCTGTGATATGTGTTGCGGTGACTAAGACGGTTTTGCCTTACAGGTAATCCAATGTCTAAATACTGTGGGAAGCCTGGAAATGGGTATATGAAAGAGTCTATAGACTGAAGTGGCAATGAGAAGTCGAGAGCAGTGTAGAATGCCAGGGGTGCCTAGCACTGTAGTCAGACATAGATCTGTTGAGGGGCAAGGCTGGGATAATGAGACAGACAGATCAGTTGCGGACATTCAGATTGAGAATCAGTGGAAGCTTGATGTCAGCGAAAGTCTTCACTGGAGGGAGTATGGGATATGAATCATGAGGGATGAGCTAGAAGGACTGCTGGATGGGCAGCTGATCTAATTGATGGCAATATGATGAAGGAATGTAAATGAATGTATGAAGTATGGTGACATCCAGGAGCTGGAAAAGAGTGGTTTGGACAGAATGCCTTTAATAAGGCAGCTAGGCACCGGAGATCCAACAATGGGAGTTTTAGGAAGGCAGCTGTGAAGGTCTTAGGACATCCAATGGTTTTTGAGGAAGTAGTAGATGAGTAACGTGAACAACAGAGTCAGTGCTCATAGAAGTTATGGAAAGGTAAAATGGATGATGTCAGTACTGCTATGAGGTATCTTGTGGTTCCAGTTATCTGTAACAGCGATGATGACTACAGAGTCATTGTATGACAGAAGGAATTAGGTAGCTTTTCCGTGTAAAAAGAAATCCTATGAGACATGGTAGATAAGGAAGCCATAGTGCTTGGATTGGCGAGATGCATATGGAGTATCCAGAAAAGTTGGATGAGGAATGAGATCTTTCTATCGTCCACTGATCCTGGGAAGATAATTGGGAAGTATAGATAGAGATGGAGATAACTCTATGATGATGTAAGGGTCTATAAGGCATATTGTCTGAAGGATGTTTGCTAGAAGTAGCTTCCTCAGGTGAAATGAACAAGTGCTTCTTTGAGTAGTAGATGAGAACTGTTAGAATGGCCAGGGTAGGGGTATGGGGTAGATAAATGGGAAGAGTAATTAACCACTTAGGAATACTGGCAAGAGATAGGGTAAAATGCCCCAAAAAGAGCCACAGCACAGGACAAGACCCCTGCACTTCAAGGCGGTGGAAAGGCAGGGCCACGAAAGTGGTGAATCCAAGGAAGACCATAAGTGAATCCAGGTACAAAGTGCTTTTTTTTTTTTTTACTTTTTATTTATAACATTTTATAACATGCAGTTTATCTCATATCCACAAAATACCCGTATAGGTGAGCATTCTGTTGACCAATAGACATTTCTAGATACATTTGAATAGGTCTGTATATAATATTAAATAGGTTGCTGCTGATCAGACAGCATGGATCGAAGGATTTAAAAGTCCAGCAAAATAATACTGTAGGATAGTCCACTCTCACTTTCCTATTACTAGCAGGCTCTATGCCAGTATTTTTTGCCCCTCGTAAGGTATAAGATGGTGGGTGGAGGCTGAAATTCTCAGATTTACAGCATCCACAGGACATTGTACAGATGTTCTGGTCCCAATTAAGTTAAATAACTCCCCTACCTCTAAGCATGTATCCTATGGCTGGTAGGGATACAGGCTATTACAAGAACTTTGGAAAACAGTTCACAAATTGAGTGGAGCCTCACACGCTCCAAAATTATATGATGCCTCGTCGTGAGAAATACAGGAAAAAACATTATGCCTAATGCATTTAATCAATCAATCAAAATCTTTATTTATTCAGGCGAACATCATTGAGCATAGCTCATTTACAAGATGGACCTGAGTGGTCATAACAATATAAGGTTACAAATTTTACACAAAAGCATGGTACTGAATGAACACAAATACAAAGATTTAAGAATGAGACAGGTGTACAAATATTTACATATATACAAGGCAAAATGACATTGGACCTAGATCATATTAAAGGAGAAAACAAACAGTATTGTAGGGATAAAGCTAGGGTAATGGGACTTGGGGGCATTTTGTCTAAGTAGGTTGGAGAACAAGCTAGAAGAACAATAAAGAAATAGGGGTAGTATAAAGGGGTAGGGGAAGGCGGGTGAGAGAGACTAGGCCTTATGGAAGCAATTGCATGATTCTGGGAATAGACTAGTGTACAGTTTTTGAAGGATGTTAAAGGAATGAGGTATCCAATTTCAAGGTCTTTTGAAGAGAATTCCAGATAAGTGCTAGGAGTAGCTGAACGCAGCCCTTCCATACCGGTGCAGGTGATAGGAATCTTCAGCATGATGAGTTTATTGATCCTTAGGTGTAAGGCCTGGATGTGATCCAGTTGAAACAATCTGAGATGTAGGAAGGAGTTTGTTTGTCAGAGCTTTGTAGATCCAGACAGCAGCATTTTGTTTCTTCTATGTTGTAGGGATGTCCAACTGACTGCATTGTAGAGAGAGCAATGATGGTGCTGGAGGGAGATATGTAATGAATCTAATAGCTCTATGATACAAGGTGTCTAATTTATTTAAATGGGATAGGAACAGTGACCATAAAGGAAGTCAGCGAGTCAATGAGGGATAGGAATGATGCCAGGATTAGCCTTTTTGGAATCTCTGGTCAGGTAGTGTTTGATCCTATAAAATAGGCCAAGTCTTTGTCTAAGCTTTTTCAGGAGCTCTTCAATGTGGCTAGTATAGTCAAGTTTATTGTCAATCCAGACTCCAAGATATTTGAATTTGTCCACATATTCCAGATTTTCACCAAGGATGGTAGATAATTGTGGGGGTGAATGATGGGACAGTGGAAGAGCAGCTCTTGGTGGCAAAGAACATAGCTTTGTTTTCTTGGCATTTAGTAGTATTTCTTTTCTAGCAAGTTGTGCTGTAGGAGGGAGAACTCAGACTGTAAAAGCTCACAGGCTTTTGATGGTGAGGATTACTGACATATAGTACAGTATCATCTGCAAAGAGGTGAATATTAGATTGTGAGAGATTGGAGTCAATATTGTTGATGTAAATGGCAAAGAGGATGGGGCCCAGGATGGAACCTTGCGGTACACCTCTTAGGAGTGGTTTAGAGGTAGATAGGTCACCTTCATTTTTTACCAGTTGTATTCTTCCGGAGAGATAGCATCTGAACCATTTAAGAGAGAGTGAGTCAAGGCCTATGGAGTTCAGAGAGGAGATTAGTAGTTCATGGTCCACAGTGTCAAAGGCTTTGCTTAGATCCAGGAACACAGCACAGGTGTTATTCTTTTTGTCTAAGGCAGTCTGCCAGTCATTTGTAACTTTTGCTAAGGCAGAGATGGTGCTGTGCATAGATCTAAACCCAGATTGAGCCGGATTAAGGAGATTATTGGTATCAAGGTAGGCACTTAACTGAAAGTTCACTAACTTTTCAAGCATTTTGGACAGTACTGGTAAGATGGAAATGGCCTATAGTTGTTGAGGTCCATGGGATCACCTGCCTTAAGTAGTGGAAACACTTGAGCTGTCTTCCATATTGAGGGATAGAACCAGTGGCTAGGGACAGATTGAAAAGGTGAGTGAGGGGGCAGCTAAGGCGTGCAATGCTACTTTTAGAAAGTAGGATCCAGGAGTCTGCACCTCGCTTTTAGTTGTATCTAGTTGGAATAGTAGGTCTTCTACTTTTAAGAGTATTGATTTGAAGGAGAATGTGGAAGCAGCCTTTTGTCCCTCAGTAGATTGTAAGTTTAGTGATGACCTCAATAGGTTTGCAGGTGAGGAATCGAAAGCTAGGCCAGCTGTAGTGAAATGATCGTTGAAGGCATTTAAGATTTCTTGCTTGTCAGTGATTTCAACACTATTTAGGTGCACTTTGGGTGGTAAGACATTTAGTAAATCTTATGAGCTGCTTAACATGACATCTACAATTCTTAAAAAGAAAATTACATAAAATTGGTAAACAGCTTTTAGCAGTATGAAACGACTACTAAAGAACTCCACAACCTCCTAGAATAAGACAAGTACTTGGGGTCCAGAGTTACCACAGAGTCCTTTAAAATGATCAGTCATTGTGGCCCAAGTCCGAATCGCTTTTCTCTTCTCTCTCTCTAGGCATACGCTGACCCTCCAGGAGCTTGGAAGCAAAGGCCGCTGCTGCCTCGGGATCCGTTAATATGCGTGTCTTGTTCATGTGGCGGATCTGTAGCCACGCTAGAAATTGCAACTGTGCTGAGATGCCATTCTCTAGAAGGAGCTTCTTGGTTTACTGCAAAGCCTTTTTCCTGGTCTGTGTTTGAGAAGAGATATCTGGGAATAGGGCAATTTTGCTACCCTCCCAGATCAGGTCCCCCCGCTGCCGTGCCAACTGTAGGATTGGGATGCGGGCCTCCAGACTGGAGAGCGTCACAATCACTGTTAGGGGACGTTCTCCTGATGCAGCCTGTGGTTTAGCTCGTGTAGGTATTGAGAAGGTCTTAACAATAGAAACACCCAAGTCCTCTGGCACCAAGCACAAGTCAGTGTATAGCAGTCTACTTACTGTGGGGATAAGCTCTTGTCTTTCTGCTAATTGGGGAGGGAAGCCAACAATTCTGATGTTTGCCTGCCCCTGTGTATTCTCCAGCGCCTCTATTTTAGAGCGCATGAAATGGAACTCTTTTATGAAGGCAGCATTCCTCTCCCGTTGTTGATCTGCCTCTGTACAGAGCTCCGTAATTCGAGAGTCATTAGTCTGGACCCGAGTCTCTACTTCAATGAAGTGGGTTTCCAGTGTCGCAAGCCTGCGATTAGTGTCTTCTCCTGTAGCTTGGATTTTCTCCAAGAGGGCCATGATATGGGGGTGAGGAGTCCCTCCAGGCCTGATGTCTGATCCAGCGGGTGGCCCTCCCATTACACTTCTGGAGCCCGATGCGGGTGAGAGGAAGGCTTCGATCTGCTGTGCTGCATGTCTATCTTTTTTAGGAGCCATACTTCGATCTACGAGGTATTGAAACATCCCGTTGCAAAAGTTGAACTTTGTTGAGCTCTCCAAGTCAATAAAATTGGTTAAATAATGCCACCTTGAGCTGCTACCAATCTAAAAGCGTCCGCCATGCTAAACACTCCACAGCACCCCCCCCAGGTACCAAGTGCTTTAAAGTTGATGCATGAAAGTCCCACATTCACAGAAGCAGAGAATGGAAGGTGCTGCAGCAATGAGGTGCAAGACCCCATCTCTGAAGGAGAAAGTGAACTCACATGGTAGACAGGAAGTGGCCACCAGTAGTATGGAAGTCCAGAAGGCAGGCGAACTGAATGGAGGTAGAGACTGAACAAGCTGGCGGAGTCCAAATCCAAAGTGCAAGGAGGCCAAGGTGGGGATGAGTATGATGAGTCCATGGAAGTGCAGGATGTAGACTGGCAAGGTAGAATGTGGAAGGCAAATGAGGTACAGTGGTTCTGTTCCCAAAGGGAAGCGGCAACCGGGTATCAGATAGAGAATGCAGAATGTTGAAACAGTCGAATACAGACAAAAGCTCCCATCCCTGGCAGTCGAGGTGAGATGACCTGCCAGGTAGAGGCAGGATGGGGAAGGTAAATGGGGTAAAGTAGTCCTATTCCTGAAGGGAGGAGGCAACCAGGTAGTCAGGTAGAGAATGCAGGAGGCTGAAACAGTCTATTGCAGGCACAGGCTTCTCTGTGCGAGACAACCTTCATTTAATGCCACCAGGCAGAGGTAGGAGTTTAAAGGCAAATGGGGCATGATGGTCCCGTTCCCGAAGGGAAGTGGCAACCATATATCAGGTAGAGAATGCAGAAGGTTGAAACAGTCTATTGCAGACATGGGCTCCCATCCCTGGTAGTCAAAGCAAGATGACCTTCACTCGATGTCAACAGACAAAGGTAGGATGGTGAAAGCAATGGGGTAAAGTAGGTCCATTCCCAAAGGGACGTATCAACTGTGTAGCCAGGTAGAAATGCATAAGGTTGAAACAGTGGATTGCAGACACAGGCTTCCATCCCTGGTAGTTGGTGTGAAATGACCTTTATTCGATGCCGCCATGAGAGGTAGGATGTTGAAGGCAAATGGGGTATAATGGACCCGTTCCTTGAAGAGAAGCGGCAACTGGGTATCAGGTAGAGAATGCATAAGGTTGAAATAGTCGAATGTAGACTCATACTCCCATCCCTGGAAATTGAGGGGAGAATACCTTGACTTGAGGTCACCAGGCATAGGTAGGATGTTAAAGGCACATGGGATAATAAGGTCCCATTCTCGAAGGGAAGTGGCAATTGGTATCAGGTAGAGAATGCACGCTGCACAAGAGAAGCCAGGGCAGTGAGGAAGAGGAGTGGCAAACAAGGTACAGGGAAGGGAGGAGGGAAACCGGAGGCAAACAGGGAAAAACGAGGCACCAAGGGAGGGGGAGACAACAGAATAGGGGGACAAAGGAAAACAAGGGCAGACGAGGGGTCAAAGGGGAAGGGAAGCAACACAAGGAGAAGAGGACAGAAAGCAGGAGAGGGGGGGACAACAAGCAGCAGGGAGATGGAAAAGGAAGAAGGCCCAGCCACACAAGCCATGCAGGAACCCAGTGCTTGCAAATGGGGAGAGAGTGGAGAACTGCCAAAGGAGACTGGCCTTTGTAGGGGATGTGGGAGGAGCTATTCCCCCACATTGAATCTTGGGCTATAGCACTCTCAAAAAAATTGCTCACCAGCAATTACATAAAATATAGCATGGGGTAGTGTGAATACTTGAATTTAATGCACACCCTCAGTGTGGAATGCTCTTCATAGGGCATCCGATGCAAGCCTTGCACCATCTTTGTTGGCCTTCTCTGGACCCTTTCCATCTCATCAGTATCCTTCCTCAGGTGGGGCCTCTAGAACTGTATCTGATACTCCAGGTGAGGCCTCACCATGGACTTATAGAGGGACATCAGTACCTCCTTCTTCCTGCTTGTTATACCCCTCCCAATGCATGCCAGCATTCCATTTGCCCTGCCTACCGCCTTGCTGCATTGATTCCCATCCGTGAGGTTATCTGAAATTATAACCCCCATATCCTTCTCCTGCCTGGTCACCTTTATTTCCTCCTCTCCCAGAATGTAGCTGGCTTGCGGGTTATTATGTCCCATGTGCATCTCAGTTCTTTTTTTGCACTGAACTTCAGCTGCCATGCTGCTGACCATTCCTACAGCCTGTTTGGTCCCTCCTCATTGCCTCCACCCCAGCCGTGGTGTCCACCCTATTGCAGATCCTGGTGTAATCTGCAAACAGGCACACCTTCCCTTCCAGTCCCTCCAACACATCACTGATATATATATTAAAATGTATGGGCCCAAGTACTGACCCTTGGGGTACCCCGCTCATCACTCTTTCCTCCCTTGAGTGCACTCCATTCACCACTACCCTCTGGCTCCTGTCCCACAATCAGTTTTCTATCCACCTTGTTATTTTTTATCCTGCCCCCAAGTTTTCCAACTTATTTACCAGCCTTCTGTGAGGGACGGAGTCAAAGGCCTTCCTAAAGTTCAAGTAGGCCACGTCCACCGCCGCCAACCCAATTCACCACCCTTGTCACCCAATCGAAAAACTCAATGAGGTTTGTCCGGCATGACCTCCCTGCAGTGAAGCCATGTTGCTTGTCATCCTGCAGACCATTCTCAGCAAGGTATCTGACCACCCTTTCTTTCAAGAGTGCTTCCATCACCTTACCCACCACCAAGGTGAGGCTGACCAGATGATAGTTTTCCTCCTCCTCCCTGCTGCCGCTCTTGTGGAGTGGTACCACATCCACCCTCCTCCAGTCCCTCAGCACCTGTCCAGGGACAAGTTAAACAGCCTCACCAAGGGAGCTGCCAGCTCCTCCTACCCTAGGATGCAGGGTGTCCGGACCCATAGCTTTATCCTCTCTCTACCTACCTAGCTCCTCTCTTACCCTGCCTTCGGTGAATGGGCTTTGATCTACCCCTGCGCCTTTCCTTCTCTTTAACTCTGGTCCCTTCCCCTCCACCTCCACCTCTACTGAGAAATCCAAGCAGAAATACCTATTTAGCACTTCCACCTTCTCAAAGTCCTCCTCCACCAGTAATCCCCCTTCCCCTTCAGTCTAACTTTCCCCTTCTTTGCCTTCTTTGACTACCTAACATACCTAAAAAAAGTTGTGTCCCTTCTTCTGGCCTGTCTGGCAATTCTCTCTCCTGTGTCTGCTTTAGCCCTCCTAATTATCTGCCCTGCTATCCTCAGTTTTTTCTTGTAGATCTCCCTGTCTTTGTCCCTCTGGGTCCTCTTATATGTTTTGAATGCCCTTCTTTTCTCCCCAGTTGCTCCCCTCATCTCCCAGGTGAACCACAATGGCCTCTTCCTTGTTTTGCTTTTCTTAACCCTCCAGATGCAGCTGTCCATGGTCTTCTGTAACCTCCCCCCTTATTGCTTCCCATAATTCCTCCATGTCCTCTATCTGCCCTTTCCACTTCATTTCCTCCTCAGAAATCACCCTCATTCTGGTGAAATCTGCTCACCTGAAATCCAGAACCTTAGTGATCGACCGGCCCGCTGCCTTCCCCGTCATTACCCTGAACCTCACCGTGTTGTGGTCACTTGCCCTAGGTTGTCCCCCACTACCACCTCTTTCACACTTTCTCCATTAGTGCAAACCACATACAGTATGTTGCCACTCCTGTTTGGCTCTCCTACCAGCTATTCCAGGAACACTCCTTGGAGGGACTCCAAGATATCCCTACTTCTGGCTAACTTAGCCAACTGGATGTCCCAGTCAACATCGGGATGGTTAAGGTCCCCTATCAGCAGAAGTTCCCCTTTGAGTGCCATCCTCTGGATCACCCACATCAGCTGCCCACACACCTCCTGCCCCTGCATCAGGGGTCTTTAGATCACACCAAGTCTTAAAGCTGCACCAGACCGGTTTTCCAGTGTGACCCACAGGACCTCCACCGCATCCTGTTCCTCCTGCCCTTCAGTCACCCTGATATCTTCCTTGACATACAGTGCCACCCACCCCTTTTCTTCTAGGCTTATCTTTCCTAAAAAATTTGTAACCTGTGATGCCCACCTCCCATGTATGGTGCTTCCACCACCAGGTCTCTGTTATGGCCATGATGTCTAGGCCCTCGTCCACCATTGCAGCCTTTAATTCCAACACCTTGTTCCCTAACCTCCTGGAATTCATGTACAAGTCTTTCCGCCAGATACCCTCCTCCTCCTTACTACTGCTCTCCACCTTCCCTGCCCCCTCCTGTGGGGGAGTGCTAGCTAGGCTTTCCGCTTCTTCTGTAACCCTCTCCTTCCTAGCCTGGTACTCCATCCCTACCAGTTTAAACTCCCCTTGAGACCTTATCAATGTAACTTTGTAGGCCTTCCCTCAAAACCCTAGCCCCCCCTCTTACTGAGGTGAAGCCTGTCCTTCCGGTACAAGTCCTCATCCTCCTATGTGTCCCCCCACTCTCCAGTACAGGTGAACCCTTCCTCCCAGCACCATTCTTTGAGCCAGGCATTGAATTCCCTGATCCTTTGATTCCTAATAGTGCTGGCATAGGGTATGGGCAAAGCCTCCGAGAACGCCAACGATCTCGCCTCTTCCTTGCAGCCTTTCACCAGCTCCCGAAACCGTCTCTGAACCGCCTCCACCTCATTACTGTCTGGATCATTTGTACCCAAATGAATGACCGGGTGTGGTTTTTCCCCCCACCACCCTTGCCCCCTCTCTGATTTTCTGCATCGCCCTCCCTGCTTCCATCCCTGGTTCGAAAAACACTGATCTCCCTTTGTAGCTTACCGCCTTCCTAAGCCAATGTATCCCCCTTGATAATCAAGTCCCCAAAGACCAGGACCTTCTCTACCTCTCCCACCCCTGTCAGTGAAACTGATCTCTTACCTGATGAACCCTTCCCTCCGCCCGCTGCTCCTTTGCTAGTGTCCCCCTTGCTTGCCCCATCCACCTGCCCCTATGCTCATCCCTTGCAACCTCTCTTAATTCCCCCTCCTCTGCTCCTTTACTTGTATTTCCTTGGCTTACTCTGTCCTCATGCCCCCTCTGCTTCCCCCTGTTCTTCCCTAACTCCCCGCCCGCTGCTCCCATACTTGTATCCCTCTGGATTGCACCACCCCCTTCTCCAATTCCCCCTCTCCTGCTCTTGATTAACAACTATTTTCAGGCATTGCCTTCTCCTTCCCGATCCTCCACCCCTTCTTTCCTAGGCCCTGCCTAAATGCCTGCCTCCCTGCTTTCCTCTTGGCTCTTCCCTTTTATAATTTCCCCCCCCCCTTCATCTTGGTATGGAGAGGGAGGATTTGCCTGCACTGACCCAAGTGGACAGCCAGGAGCTTATGGAGTCAGGACATCTTTCAGGCAGGCCAGACCCAGACCATGCAGGGCCTTGAAAGTTAACAAGCACACCTTGAAGCTGCTGCACCAGTACACTGGCAACCAGTTCAGAGCATGGAGAACGGGTGTGATATGGTTGAACCAAGAGGCTCCAGCAACCAGCTGTTGAGTGGTTACTATACTCAGCTACCTCAGTTGCTGCTAACCCATCTTTTGTTTCATCAATTTGAATTTCTTGACTCTAACACTTTCTGTATAGAGCCATTGGTGCCTGCTCCTGGGGACTGTCTTGCCAAGGTGTGAGTCCAAGGGTGGGGTGTACAGGTGGGTGGGTGCTGCATCCCAGGGGTGTTGTGCTGCACTTTTACCAGGCCCTCTATAATCTTTCTCTGGGTGCAGGTACCACACTGTTTCTCACTCTAAATTAATATACCCCCCCCCCCCGGGAGACAAAGGACCCAAGATCCACTGTTATCCACAGTAACCCGGTGGCATTGCAAGGTAGTAGAGTCCTTCACTCTTAAAATGCTGCTGACACGAATATGCCTTTGGTGCAGGCAGCTCATGACAAGACGCTGCCTGCCCAAGGACCTAATAGAGACACTTTTTAAATTGTTTTGAAAGGGGATTATTTGGAGATTTAATGCATTACCTAGTCAGCAATACAGTACTTCCTTGTTTGGCCACTGATAACAAGCTGCAGCCCCGGCCCTAAAAAACGCATTATGATGACACAAAGTAGGGAAAGGGCTGCAGTGTAACTAAGAGGTATCGAATAGGTCTCAAGGCAGCGACAGCCTTTATATGTGTTTATTTACATTTGTAGGCACTTGTACATGCAAAATGGGTAGTACAGTGTAGTGTACATTCCCCTTTACATGTACAATTGCCTACAAATGTAGATGCACTGTGCATCTACAGACTTGCGTGGGCTGTCGAGGGCATGACTATATTTAAAAGCCCTCCATGCACTGCGCAAACCCAACTGCACTGCCACACACAATATTGTGACGCACAAATGCAAGTGAGGGGTGCCCCATGCATATTCCACTCATTGCAATATTCAAACCCCCCAAGCGTAACTATGGGCTGCTGCACCGATGCATAGTTACATTTTTCAGACCCTACTTTAACTATGCATAAGGCAGGTTGGTGCCCCACGCACAGTCTAGGGCATGGTACACGTCCCCCCCAGCCCCGATCACTTGTAAAATGTGAAATAACCCTGATCCCCTTTTCCATAGTATAACAGTTCCCCTCCCCAGCCCAACCATTTGTAAAATGTGAAATAACTCTGATCTCCTTTTTCGTATTATAGTGGCCCTGATCAGCTTCGTAGATATGTCTTATCTAGATGTCTGTTTAAAGGGGGCAGGAAATTTGTGTCAACACATGCAAAGAACTTTGTTTTGTATTGCTTTCTTTTTCTAAACAACATTCTATGCAGTTTTCTTTATGGAACCAGGAATCTGGAGTTTTCACTGTGTCCTGGCCTTTTTCTTTACAGAATTCAAAGCACGAGCTTCTGACTTATCAGAACCATGCTCCAAGCTCTCTGCACAGACCATGACACACTCTAAATCCAAAAATTACTGGTTTTGTAAAAAGAACTCTACTGAATGTTGCTTACGGAAACAAAACAGTATAAAATACAGTTTTTCACATATTAGTTTTTCCTGTGACATTTAAATATGGATCATTTGGGGGCATAAAAATCATTTCTGAAAACAGAACTTTACGAACAGCTGCCAATTAGAAAATAATTTCCTGTCCTTTAACCTAGTCAGTCCATTCATCACTTTAAATAGCCCAAGCATTTCTCTGTGTACCATGTAATTATCTGCTGTATGTATCTCTGTAAATTGCCTCCATAGTCTAGCTTCATAACATGTTTGTTTGCAAACGGCACATAGTCCCTTTTGTAAATAGATACTATTTTATTTTTCTCACTGCTGCACCTGCTATTACTTCATATATTTCTGCTATTGACCCCCATCTGGAAACAAGGTTGCTGTGACTGCTTCTTTTGCCTTGACTGGTTTAAAAGGTCAATGCATGCAATAGTGAAAACTGTGACCTATACGTTTTTATTCCATTTTAGACTGCTCCATGCCTCTTGTCATAAACAATATCCCTTTTTATCCATTTTGAGCCTGTCTCAACACTTTTGTTTTACACTGAAATAATTAAAGGAGTGGTCCTTTCAGTAAGGCTCAAATCAGGTTTTCACCAGTATTGTCAGCTGTTGGTTGTACACCTATTGTCCCATAACGTCATGGAGCAGTGTCTGCTGCAGGCTAGTTCACTATAGTCAAAAAAGTGATTTTAAAACAACAGAATACTGACAAAAACCTAGTCCGAGTCAAGTTAATAGGAATGCTCCTTTAATTATTCCAAATGTAACAAAAAGTGCTAAGGCAGACTCAGAATAGGAAAAGGAAGGTATCAGACAAGACAGGATATAAAGGGCAATCTGAATGGAATAAAAAGTATATGTCAAAATTTTCACCGTAACGTGCTCTGCTGCATATATTTCAATATATAAATAGTGGCGCATGCGGGGACGGCATGGAGATCATATATCTGAATTTGAGTAAATCTCCCAACAAGGCACCTCCCAGAATGTTGACCGCCAAGCTAGAGTAACATGGGAAGCATGGAGAGACACGTTGTGGGGTAGCCAATTGGTTCACTGACGGAAAACAGAGGGTGGGTGTAAAAGGGAATACTTAGCGTGGCGTCCAGTCACCAATGGGGTACTGCAGGGCTCAACGTGATCAGTACTTTTTAAGATATTCATAAATGTTCCAGAGGTAGGAGTGGCTAATCATGGGGCAACGTTGGCAGACAACAGAAAATTAACAAAAAATTAGCAAATTTCTGCAACCACCTAGAACCAATGCCATAAGTGCAAAGTTGTCAGACAACACACAATTGACACACAATTAGAAGAATCAGCATTTATATAGCTATTTTCATTCACAGTATCCCAAAGTGCTTTACAAGCTATGCTAGACTGGTAGTGAAGTGACTGAATGTGTGGTGGCAGCCATATCGCACATCTTCACCCACGCACAGTCTGGATAATTGCATGAACCAGTTTATGGGAAGGGGAATGTTGGCCACCACACTGGGAATGCTCTCTGCTCTTTGCAAAGAGTGCCCTGGGTTCTTTTACTTCCACCTGGACAACACCAGGATGGGCAGAAGAGACCTCGGTTTAACATCTCATCTGAAGGACAGCACACCCCAGCAGTACAGCATCACCTAATACTTCACTCAGATGCCAGCAATTTTTAGGTGCAAGTCCAATCCCAGTATGGGATGAGAACCCACAACCTTCTTGTCCAGAGGTGGATGTGCTACCAACTGAGCCACGCTGACAGTTGGTAGCACAATTAGCCAGTTTCTGCAAACACCAAGAATCAGTAACATAAGTACAAAGCTGACAGACAACACAAAATTACCTGGTTTCTGCAACCACCAAGAATCAATGCCAAAAGTGCAAAGTTGGTAGACAGCACAACACTGATACAAAATTAACTGGTTTCTGCAAACACCAAGAAAAAATGCCGAAAGTGTAAAGCTGAGACAACACAAAATTGACACAAAATTAGCTGGTTTCTGCAAACACCAAGAAAAATGCCATAAGTTGCAGAGAGTAAATCAGGAGTATTGGCTGCATAGTGGCAGATGGAATTCAACATGGGTGAATACGTAATGAGAAATACAGGGCTTGGGGCAAGAAACCAAAAACACCAGCATAGTCTATATTGGCAGGTGGTTCAGGAATCCATTCAGGACCAGAGTGAGGACTGGGATGAGGGCTGATACTTAAGAATTCAGTAAAGTAGGGAACTGGATGGCTCAGTGGATTGGTAGTGGGTTATGGAACCTTTTGCCTCTAGGTCACTGGTTCAAATCCAGCCCAGGTCGATAGTGGTTGTAAGTCATTGTAAAATAGGAAGGGAAAATGCTACGCCCTGATTGGCCAAGAGGATTCAGAACCCAGGTGCTTACGGAGCAGCAACCATCTGTCTGGAAACCCTTTCAGCGACCAGAACACAGCATACTTTGATATTCCTGCCTCTCAGAAGAACTTTGGAAAACATTACCAGCAGTCATGTTAGCATACTTCTCAACTGGTCCTGATTTTTGGGGATGTCCCTGATTTTGCCTCAGAAATTTCTTCGGTCCCTCCTAAATTTGGCATTTCTATCACTGAAGAGTAGCGATTTGAATCACAAAATAATACCAGTCATTGGTGTAGTTTAGTTCTCATTAAGAAAATGCTATTCATTGTGAGAAGCATGTTGTACACAGCTTCTGGAAATAATATTACTATTTTTTCAGATGTGTCCCTGATTTTGGTAATTTGTCCCTGATCATTTTAAGCCTTGTCCCTGATTTCTTATGAGGGAGGTTAAGAGGTATGCATGTTAGTATAATGAAAACCTACCACCCATATCTTGCCAGTACTTTAAAAGGTCAGTTTAAAATACCAAATAACACTTTCTAACAGCCCTGCATCCTGACCCTGACCCAACACAGACCTTCAGTATTTAAAAAAAGACAGGAATACCCCTTATCTAACTTTTTCACTTGATATTCCAGGGCAATAAAGCTCTGTTTTAGATTTTCTCTGCTCAACAGCTGTGCTGCAGAACTCCAGAACTCCTCCTTCCCTCTCCTTTAATTTTATTTATTTTTGTTCGAATATTCACCTTTGAGCAAGATTACTCATTTACAAAGCTTCAATGTCAACAACACAGGAATAACATAACAAATTGGACAGTTGCTTTTTTACATATTTGATTATGTTCCGTAATGATATACAATTTTACAAGCAATGCCAAGATTACATTTCTTCTCAATAGAGGCAGCATTTAACAAGCTTTGTCGGAGATTAGCCATAGAAAGTAAACAAACAGCAAGCCTTGCTAGGGGGTTAGTCAACTTGGCTGTAGAGGTTTCCGCAGACGTAGAGGGTACAGGCAGCTCAGACGAGCATTGTCATAGAGTTAGTCTGTACAAAATCTGTGGCAACAGCAGGCAGCACTGGAGGTAATTAAACTTCTAAGTTGCATCTTGAACTGGCCAATTTTTGTCGAGATTTAGTATGTGTTCAGGAAGTTCATTTAACCACTGAGGAGCTCTAACTGAGAAGGTGCACCTCGCTAGTGTAGTCTTGCAGAAAGGGATATTAAGGTTGTTCTTAGTCATGGCCCTAGTGGGGTAGAGGTTTTGGGTTGGCATCAGAAGATTTTGCATTCTAAAAGGTGTGAGACCCAACAGTGTTTCTTTACCCAGTATGCAGGTTTGGAGTTTGATTTTATCCTGCAGGGGGAGTATACCGGATAGGGAGTATAGGGAGCAGGTGTGCATAAGCCTGTCAGCACCCAGTATTAAGTGACAGGCCGTGATCCTATTTAGAGTAGTGTCTGAGGCTGCCCCGTCTATCGTGATCCCTTAGTCAATGATGGGGAGGATTGAGCTGGTGACTGCAATTCGTCTGGCTTCCTGGGTGATGCAATGTCTCTGTCTGTATATAGCTCCAAGCTCCCTATTGAAAGTGTTTACTATGTGGTCTACATGAGATGCAAATGAGAGGGTGTCATCTATTGTGACACCCAGGTATTTGAACATACTGACCTGTTCCAGCTGCATTGCTTTTTTATTTATAATGGCCATAGGTAGTGCTTTGTTTCTCATCTGTGGCCCTGCAAACAGCATTGTCTTTATTTTTTTATAGTTTAAGTCTAATCTATTACTTTTAAACCATCCCTCAATCTTCCTAAAGCTATCCTGGAGGTTACCAGTCAGTGAGCCCTGGCATGGGTTACTTTAGAAGATAACTGCGTTGTTCACAAATAGTAATGCCCTTGATTTAGGACAGGCATTTTGGAGATTGTTGATGAACAGACTAAAAAGTAATGGCCCCAGAATCGAGCCCTGCAGTACCCTGAAAAACACATTTTTGGGATCATATAGTGCCCCTCTAATTTTGACATACTGCTTTCTACCAGTGAGATAGCTTTTGAACCATGTCACTGTGTCTTGTGAAAGACCCAGGGAGTAAAGCTTGTTTAGCAGGAAGGGGTGGCTGATAAAGTCAAAGGCCTTAGTCAGATCAATATAGATCAATCCAACCAGGTGGCCGTTGTCTAGAGTCTTGTGGTGGTAACTGGTATATTCGGTTAGAGCCATGGGCGTTCTGTGCAGTCTGCAAAAGAACATTTTACTGTTGGCATTGAAGACTGTTTTTGCCTAGGCAGTCAACCAGTTAGTCTGATACCACCCTTTTCAATGCTTTTGACAGAGGTGGAAGAATGGAGATGGATCTGTAGTTTGAGATGGTTCAGCGGTCCCCACTTTTATGAAATGGTGTGACATGCTGCATTTTACATGTGTTTGGAAATTGCGAATAGCGCAGAAAGATGTTGAAAATTTTGCAGAGTGGGTGGGCAATCTCATCAAGGGATAGTTCTTTAGTTGTAGATCTATTGTGTTGCTCCCCATTCTTTTGTTTTTCCTATTACACGCTTAATATATTTTTTTGTGTTCAAAGAGATTCTTTTAAAATAGAATTTCGGGATCCCAATGTTAGTGGGGTCAGTTGCAACAGGGCAGACTCTATGGTCATTGTGGACTGGAGTGGGGGGAAGAACTGCACTGAGGTCAGTGAAGGCCTCATTGAATAGGTTTGCTATCTCGCCATGCGTAGTGAGGTGAATCCATTCACATTGAGCATTGTGGGGGGTGACTTGTCACTCTGCCCGAGGATGTCTTTTAGTACTTGCCAAAACGTCCTTCCATTTCCCCATGCACTTTTTGTTGTTCTTTGTAGTGATTCACCTTTGTCTGTTTAATGTCTTTTGTACATGTATTGCATGCTGCTGTATAGTTTTGAAGATCAGCTAGTGTCCCTGTTGCTTTTATCCTGTATCGTAGGTTGTCCCTGTACCTCATTTGAGCTAACAGTGCTGTGGTAATCCATGCTGCCCTCCTACCTTTCACCATTCTTTTCCTAAAGGGGGCATAGATCTCACATGCTCCATTGAACTGAGTTACAAAGTAGTCAAGAGCAGTGTTGATGTCTGCAGTGTGTTCCAGGTAGCTCCAGTCCAACTTTGCCAAGTGCTCTTTGAAGGCCCCTAGGCTGTCCTTCCTGAGTACCCTGTTGTAAGTGAGTTGGGGGGGGGAGCCTTGTGAATTTCGATGACCAGGAGCATATTTATTTATTTATTTATTTATTTATTGAAATTGTTTCACCAGGAAAAGCACACTGAGCAAGAACTGCTCGTCTCCCGGTGCGACATGGGGGGAGGGGTACAGTGGGGAAGAGGACAAGGGTAGTCCAGGTCCTGATACATATACATATAATTCCAATACAGTTGAAAACATTTGACAGAAATAGTTGAGCGTAGATGACAATTTACCCTTACTTATGGTATAGTAGCAATTACATGGGGAAGTCATGTTTTATACCTTGAACACATATAATTAGATAATACAGCTGCATATGTTTGACAGAAATAGGTGAGTGTGGATTATTACATATACCCTAATAGTTGAGAGTAACAGTTACAATGAGGAAATCCTGCTAAGGTTTTAGGTTGTGGTATATAATGAGATAGGGGTAAGTGCAAGCTAGCTAGCTCAAAAGTTGGGATCAAGTGCAGTAGCTGGGTGTGGTTAGTGAAGTAGCACCATTGGGCCTACTGGGAGAAGAAATATAGGAGTGTCTGAGGTAGCATAGACTGGAGAGTTAGTTGCAGGAGCAGTTTACTGAGCAGTGGTTGGCAAGTGCATAGGATAGTGAGCGGGTAGAGGAAGAGTGGCGAATTTCAGAGGGGAAAGAGTTCCAGAGTTGAGGGAAGCGGTGAGAGAAGGTGGCCTGGCCAGTTTGGGTCCAATGTCTGGGGACTAACAGGAGCCGGGAGTCTAGGGACCTTACAGCATAGGTGGGTGCCAGAGGGGGCGATAGTATGGAGGTCAGATACACTGGGAGGGTACCAAACCAGTGCTTCGAGATAAACTTGGCACAGTGTACTAGATGGTGGTTCTCAAGGGAGGGGACAGCAAGGAAGCAGTATAGCTCACAGCAGTGGGTGCGAGGAGGAGCGTCAAGAGCAAACCAGCAGAAAGCATTAAAAAGGGTATCCAGTTTGGATAAAACTGACTTGTGGGTGGCACTGTAAACAATATCACAATAATTGAAGGAGAGAAGTATCATCTTCTGGATAAGCTCACGATGGACCAGATAGGGAAGGCTAGAATGGTTCCGATATAAAGCTCTAAACTTGGGGCGGAGTTTTGTTAGTATAGAGTCAGCATGGACTGCGAAGGTGAGGTGGCGGTCAAGCCAAACTCCAAGATACCAGAAGGAGGTGACGTCCTCCAGCTCTGACCCATCAAGGGTGTAGAAAAGTGGGAGGGAGGGGAGCCTGGCTAGTCGTTGGGATGTACCAAAAGTCATAGTTACAGTTTTTTTAGCATTTAGAGAGAGCTAGTGAGAGCTGAACCAGAGCTGGACTTCGTTAAAATCTGCCTGGAGGAGTGATCGCTAATTGAATCAGGTAGTACCTTGACAGCGGTTAGTCGATCTGGGTGAGTACCCAGTCAATTAGTGTGCTGGTGCCCATTTTGTAGTTTGTGTGGGTGCAGTCTTTCACCACCTGGTAGAGGTATAAGCTGGCCATCTGATCCCTGATGACCCTCCTTGACTGGGACGCCCAATTTATGTTAAAGTCTCCCACCACTATAGTTTCCCATTGCTGGTTGGTATATTTGAGGTTATTTATAAATGCAGCAATCCCAGTTTGTTGCTTGCCTGGGGTATGTAAACTGTCAGGACGTTCAGTTCTTTACCGCCATTTCCCAGGAAGATTTTAACTCTCAGAGATTCACAGTCCTCAAAGGGTGGTTTTAAGTATATTCTATGTCCCAGAAGGTTTCCCCGCACATAAAGAAGGCATCTGCCTTCATGTTTAGCTAGTCTGTCCTGTCTGTATAGCTTATACCCATTCAGGCATACAGAGGCATCCAGTATTTTGGGGGAAAGCCAAGTTTCGGTAAGTGGCAGCAGATCAGTCTGGACACTCCTCACTCATTCTTCGAGGTGAGACAATTTAGGTAGGAGGCTGCCAATATTCAGGGTGGCAATTTTTATTGTGCAAGGATGCTTCTTAGTGCAAGTACTGTTGTGGGGTGGACCTGGGTTTGGGTGGATATTTCCCAGAATGAGCAGTAGGGTTGTTAGTAGTTTCCTCCCTGCCCTCTCATGGGCATAATACTGCACATTGTAGTGATCCCCAACATTGGGAGTTTAGTTGCGCTTACGGTAGTCGGGTGCAAAAAGGTGGTTCCATGTTATAATAGCATTCGCAAAATAGCAATCGCTATTATGGTGAGTGTATATCGCCAAAGAGCAAATCGGTGATATACAAAAGGAAGTGACTCAACATCCAGCAACCTAAAAAGTGTGTTTTGCGGGGGATCGGGCTGTACCCCCCCCGCACCACCCATCACAGGGGGCTTTGCCCCCTGCAGCCCCCCTGACTGTAGATTACTAACACCAGGGGGTGCATGTCCAGAAGGGGTGGTTGCCGCAGTAAAATTAAGTCGGGAGCCACAGACAGCGACAACAATTTTGCACTGGTCCCCAGCCTTGAATCCAGCACCTGCTCCACTAGGGCTAGCCACTCTCACCACCACACCACACAGCTAGCTTGACAGCAGCAGGCACACCAGCCCCCTACATACTCCTGCCCTGTCTCTCCCCTTCCCCTCACTATCCCCTCCCTTCCGTTTGCTGATCCCTACCCTCACATTTGTATAGGCTCTCTACCCTTGCAGGGTAGCCCAGTAGTAAACTGCCCAATATGAGTTACCGTTTTGATGCGGTGCCCATATTGGTTCACTGTACTCACTGGATACCCAAAGGGGTAGTGTTTGAAGCTACTGTTACTAAGAAACTGAGGGGTAGGCTGTTAGTCTGAGCGATGTATAGTAGGCTTATTAGCTTATTTACTGGCAGAGTCAAGAGGGTTTCGATCCCTGTTTCCCACTGGCAGGACTTATATGTCTGGCTTGCACAACATCAGCATCATAGCCCATCATCTACAAGCTGACTTCCATAAGCTACAACCCTACCTCCTCACCAAAAAACTTGTTCTTAATCTAGTGAAAATGCTCTTTGGATCCTCCACTAAACTTAAGATAAATACTACCACCCTGTTGATTAAGAGTTCAGGTGGATCCCCTGTTGCCATTACTTCCTCCTTCAAATACTTGGGAGTTACACTCGACCCTCAGTTAGACCTCTCCTCGCATATCCAAAATGTTTGTAGGACAACAAACATCAAGCTGGGCCTAGCCTGCAGGGCCAATGGGAACCTAACCGCAGCTGCGTGTCTTGCTCTTGCCAAAGGAATTCTTCTTCCTACACTTAACTATGGACTCACTCCTTTCTCCCTTGCTACAAAAACTAGCCTTGCTAAATGGGATGTGACCTATAATAATAACTGTTGCTTTGCCCTCTCTGCCCCCCGTTTCACCCATCATTGTGATTTGTATGGAAAACTGCATTGGTTGTCCCCGAGTAATTACTGTTCCTTCATTCTTGGCAGCTTCCTCAACAAAATTGTCCGTACTGCCACCCCCCCCGCACTGTCCAAACTATTTAAACTTGCCCAGCTGTCATACCTACAGTACTCATGTCTGCTGACTTGCAGTCCTTTCTTGTCCCTAAGTCCCGTTCTCTGTCTGGAGATCTTGCCTTTGCAGTATGTGCTTCTAGATTCTGGAACTCCCTTCCAGTGCTTACTAGGTGTACCACTTCCTATCTCTCTTTTAAGAGAACCCTATGGACACACCTGAAATCAATCTCTGACTGTCACTGTCCTTAATGTTCCTGGTGCGCCATACCCCTACATGGTTTCCTGGACCTATACACATGAAATGTGGAACGTCCTATACCGCTCACTATTCCCATGCACTTAAGAAATATATATATATATATATATATATATATTATAGTGGCACGGTAGTGCCACTATAGTTAGGGTTGAGGAGCCATTTCTATGTTAAACCCCAAAACTTTGCACCTTAATAACTTTGCAACTGTTTGATGGATTTGCCTGAAATTTGGAATACACGATCAAGAACCATCGCCTTGGGATCTGCCAAGTTTGTACGGTTGGATATATGGCTGCGGAGTTATTAAGCGTAATGATCTGTGCGCGCGTTTACGATTTTTCTGGAATTCTACAGTCGTGCCTACAGGTCGTACGGTTTGTGCGACCAGCCCGAAATCTTCAGGGAACGTGCAGCCAGGGTCCCCGATGTGCCTTTTGAAGATTTCGTGAAAAAATATTAAACGGTTCAAAAGTTATTCAAAAATCAGTTTCCCATTATGTCAATGGGAAAAGTTAACAAAAAGTTTGACAGTGTCGCAAATGCATTTTTACTTTCGCAAATGGGCCTGTTACTTTTGCAAATCGGCCATTTTGTTTTCAGTTGGTGATCAGAGAAATGGTTGGCATTTAAATTTGGGACCCTCTAGCAACCTAGTTCTTTTTGTATTCACCTAGTCGGACCCTGAGGATGCTTGCCATGTCTTTATTTTGTGGTAAAACACCCCAGAAATATGTTTTCAAATTTCTGGAAAAGTACTTTTGCAAATTACTTTGTTACTCACGAAGTGTCGAACTTTTCTAAAGCTTTCACAAATTGCGATAGTAGTTTTCCATCTGTGGGAAAGTGACAGCGATTCTTTGGCACTGCGCTGCAAAAGAACCGTTGGGAGTTTTGGGCTGAAATTTGGAGGGAACGGAGCTGACATCTCACAGATGTGCCTTTCAGTAGTTTGGTGAAAAAATATTACACGGTGGCAAAGTTATGGCACTCCAAAGTTGACAGTTTTTCCCATAGGATAACATTACGGCGCCCGACGTTACAGAAATCCTTTGGATCCCTGCTGCAAAATAACGGTTTGTCTTTTTTCCTGAAATTTGGAGGGAAGACAGCCAACAGCCCACAGATGTGCCTTTTAGTGGTTTGGTGAAAAAACATTACAGGGAGGCAAAGTTATGGTGCTCCGAACTTTTCTTTTTTTCCCATAGGATAACATTACGGCGTTTGCCACGCCTTTCAGGGCCCGTATCTCGGAAACGGTGCGAGATACAGACTTTTCGTTGGAAAAATTCTTAGCCCCCTAACAGGCACTAAGTACCAAATTAGCCAGGACAGTTGTAAATAATATGACTTTTAAATTTTTTTTCTACGTCGTACGGTTCCTGAGATATAACGTATTTAGTATTCCAAGTTCTCATTTTCTGCGCCGATACTTATTATTATGCATACATTATTTGTACTCACTGTCTTTCTCTATGCAGGTTTTGGGGAAAACCAGCCTGTGCACTTACATTACTGTTACTGTTGCCCTTTCCGCTTGTGGTTCCTACCGCTTCCTTACCGTTGGCGTCCTGGCGCCACCATGTGCGCTACCCTTTCTGTTCTCATTCCGCTTGTGTTACCATGTGTGCCACTGTTAGCATTTCTGTTTGCATTGCTGTCCTCATGTCATGCCAAGACATCATGTGGCGGAGGCCCTCCCTCCACTGCATTACATTCTACTATTTCTCATTATCATTCTCAAAAGAAGTGAAATTAGAGGCAAAATTTCAGCGACGTATTAGTTCAGCGATAGTGAGGAAAACCCTCATCTTCAATCGGCATTGATCGTGGCCCAATCCCCACCCCATTCTCCTCATACTTCTGCTGCTTTTACACATCTCATGGGTGAGAGTTAGCTGACGATCCCAATGCACACCCCAATGCCGGGTTGGGGGGTGGGTGGGGGTCCAAGGAGGTTTTCAACCCAACACTGAATTTCCTCACTTTTGTCACTGTGAACAACCCTAACTAATGCATTAAATGGAGTTTTTTGCCTCTAATATATATATATATATATATATATATACACACACACACACACACACACACACATTCCACTGCATCATGATTTGTCCTAATGCTCATTCCTCTATGTAATGTACTGTACTTGGCCTTTCATTGTATTGTTGCCTTGGTTACCGTATTCACAATTATCAGATTGCTGCCAGTATATCCTTTCCTTTCCTTGCTGCACCTCCGTGTTGTTCTGTACATTTACCTTTGTTACCTCCGGGGTCATTCTTGAAAATAGGCATTTTTTGCCTAGTGTGCTTACGGGGTAAACAAAAGCTAACTAAAATAAAATAAGCATGGGGTTGTCACTAGGGGTGGAGGACGAGGTCAAACTGGTGTCAGGGGACTTACTTAATACTAGAACTAGTAGGATAGTAACTAGAAGCATGGACTCTCATAAGGGATGCGTTGCTCCTGCTGCGGCAGTCAGATTGACAATATCAGTTTTTGCAGGTTAGTAAAGCTGTTTATCTGCAGGTATGGCCTGGATTGGACTGCTTTAGTTTGTTTGGGAATAACTTTGTTACAGGGGTCACAGCTGGCATGGTCTATTAAGCTGCTAGGAGTAGGGAGTCAGCTAAGTGTTTAGTGGTATGTCCAAGTTGGTACAATCCACATAGGGGGAGAAGTGGGGGAAGAGTTATACCAAGTTAATCACTGTACCAGGGGGAGGAAAGTTAGCTGATTGGTTAATATCAGCATAAATGCAGAACCACCTCGGGTGGGTGGGCAGTACCCAGCACCTTCATGGTTGTCTGCTCTGCTGCTAGAAAATACTGCCAGGCTCTCACAGTTTTATTCCCTCAGTTGGGACTGGACACATCACCTTCACTGGTGGCTCTCAATCATCATCACCAAACATGACCGCTAGACTAGGAAGCTTTCAAAGTAAGCACCTGCTAGAATGCCCAACCACCAGCCAACTGCAAAGGACATTTACTGGTATCCTTTTTTTTTTTGTCAGTCCTCCGGAGCTCAGTCCCTGCTCCCCCCCCAGCCCCCACTCATGCTCCGAGACTTACCTCACTGATGTTACCTCCCAGATTTGCACCCCTAGATGAGGCCACCGAGTAGGCATGCCCCTAATAGAGACTGAACTCGGTTCCTGGTAGGGCCGCACTACTGGTGTTCTTCTCTGGCTTACCCCCCAGGGTGGGGCTGCTAGGTCGGGCCGTTCCTGATGGACAGCTGAACAAGGGCACCAGAGGGCATCGTGGGCAGGCACAGCTGGGCTAGAGGAGAGGGATGTCATTAGCGGGGCCAGCATTTTTTTCTGCTGTAATCCCCCCAAGAGGCGTGGCATGCAATGACTTAGTGTACTGAAGTGCTGACGTCTGGCACACCTCAACAACATCTCGTCTGTTGCAGCTGCTCTCCCCCTAGCCTTTTGCTGGAGGCTGATCAACTGCTGAACACTCACCCAGCCCATCCCCCAGAGAAGGTGGAGAGCAGTCCATAGGACTCTCAGTCCTCCTGGCCAGCCCTCCAACACCTCAGGTCCATTCCAGAACCCAGGGTGTCGGCATCACAAGTGAACACTTTGTCACTGCGCCAACGGGACAGCCATTTACTGGTATCCTATTACTTCATGAATGTGCAACTCACTCGCCATGGTGAGCCTCATCACTTTGCAAACAAGCGGTTTCATCCCCTGTGATGTGCTGCACAAATGTGCCAGCTGGCCGGCTTTGTGGCACAGAGAAGCCGGTCAACTCGTACATTCGTAGAATACATCACGGAGATGAAGTAGCACGTTCACGAAGTGATGAAGCCAGCCACCTCACATATTCATGCAGCTCATCTCATTGCTTGAGTTGGACATTTGTAAAGGAATAGGACGTTCCTCCAAACAGCACTGCATTCCGATCAGCACTGCAATCACTGTGTTAAAAAAAAATCTCCCCTACGGGAAAGCAGACAGGCCACAGTACATGGCTATGACTTCTACCATAACAAATCTCAATGGCTGAATTAATAAAACAAATTCAGTATTGGGGAAGGGATGCTATATTTTTTTAAACAGCAAATTTTCAAACAATAGCTTGTGCCCCCTACTGGCAGTTCATTTATGGAGGGACTATTTTTAGAGACCCATGTTTTTCTTAAATAATAATTAGCTAGAAATAACAAGAAATTCAAAGTATAAAATGAAAACAAGTGCACGAAAAAAGTTAAATAAATTGCCAGTTTTTTGGCAAAAACTAAATAAATGCTTGCAGCAGTTGTTGTTTAGGTTCCATTGTTAGCACAGAGACGGTCCACAAGGAAGTGGCCGCAGAATTGTCTGATTCACAGAACCTTTCATGACCACAGCACAATGCTGCTTAATACAATGCGGTATGCTAGGAATGTGATTTCTAGTGTGTATAAGGTCATTTTGAGGTATTTTATGAATGTAAATGTGATAATAAGAAATAAAACTGCATTTTCAATTAATAAAAAAAAATAACACGAAATTCCAGAAAAATAAAAAGAACAAGCATTTGTCAATGCCGAATGTTTGCTTGCTGGCATTGGCATTGGTAGTGTAGAAGTTACAGAGCTGCATAATAGAATGGCAGCAAAGTATTGAACTGAAGCCAACCCCACCACCACCCCTGCAGAGGACAGGCATTGGGGTATGCCTTTGGGTCATCAGGCATAACGACCACGCCCATTTCACCACACCTTACCCTGCAGACACTGACAAGTGTCACGGTGTGCCTTGGGGTCTTTGGCCCTTATGCGCACCCCATTCCATCAGGAAATATGGTGAGATGGGTGCAGTATAGGAGAATGGGGTGAAGTTTGGGCCCGAAGAGTCCGAGGCACATCTTGATGCCTCTCACTGGCTGCAGGGTGTGGGTGGGTGTGGAATGGTATGAGCATGACAGGCAAGAATCCCCAGTCACACCCCTGATGCCTGTCATTCTCTAGGGGGTGGGGCGTTATGGTCGGAAACCCTAACACCTCAGGTATTCGTTGGTATTTTCACTCAAAATTTTCAACATGTTTTTTTTGTGACCCCCACCTCATGAACAGTGGCAATATCAGTTTGTTAGCCGAAAACTGCTTTTGCACAGTGACTATGGCATTTGGAAGCACAGGTGCAAAAACACATTCCAAACAGGATGTGAAAAATGACAGCGGTACTGTTCATGGGAGGTGTAAAAAATGGCAATGTTGAAAATCTGCTGTGAAAATCTTAAAAAAACTGGTGAAGTCACGAGTGTGTAGAAACTGTGCAACGCACACCTGTAATGTAACTAGTTTTGGGATTTTTTTACAGCAGATTGTTAACACAGGCATTTTGGGACCTCCGGTCATAAACAGTGTCAGTGTGATTTTCTTTATCTGTCCCGAACAATGATTTCCCACAGTGACCACGCATTTCTGTGCTGAAAGTGTGAAAACACATTTCGGCCATGTTGTGGAAAATGACAGTTGTACTGTTCATAAGGAGGTGTGGAAAAATGCCACTGGTGAAAATCTGGACTGAAAATATTACAAATTCATGAACTTATGAGGGTGCGTGGAAACTGCGCAATGCTCACTCGTAACACAGTCATTTTATGGAGTTTTGTCACCAAATTTTCAACGTAGCCATTTTAAGACCTCTGCTCATGACCAGTGTCACTGTGATTTTCTTAATCTGTCCCAAACATTGTTTTCGCACACCGACTGTACCATTGTGCGCTACATGTATGGAAACACATTTTGGGCGAGATGTGAAAAATGGTAGCTGTACTGCTCATAAGGAAGCACGGTAAAATGGAACTGTTGAAAATCTGGTGTGCAAATATTACAAATTCGCAAACTTGCCAGCATGCGTAAGAACTGCGCAACGTGTGCTCCTAAAACAGTCATTTTGGGGAATTTTTTCACCAAATTTTCAACATAGCCATTTTAACACCTCTGCTCATGACCAGTGTCACTGTGACTTTCTTAACGTGTCCCATACATTGATTTTGCACACCGACTGCGCCATTGTGCGCTACATGAGTAGAAACATGTTGTGGGTGAGATGTGAAAAATGACAACTGTACTGCTCATAAGGAGGTGTGGTAAAATGGCAATGTTGAAAATCTGGAGTGAAAATATTGAAAATTTGCGAACTTACAAGCGTGCATAGGAACTGCACAACGCATGCTCGTAAAACAGTCATTTTTAGGAATTTTTTCACCAAATTTTCAACATAGCCATTTTATGACCTCTGCTCATGAACTGTGTCACTGTGATTTTCTTAATGTGTCCCGTACATTGATTTCGAACATAGACTGCACCATTGTGCGCTACATGGGTGGAAGCACATTTTGGTGAGATGTGAAAAATGACAGCTGTACTGCTCATAAGAAGGTGTGGTAAAATGGCAATGTTGAAAATCTGGAGTGAAAATATTGAAAATTCGCGAACTTATGAGCATGCATAGGAACTGCGTAACGCACGCTCGTAAAACAGTCATTTTTAGGAATTTTTCCACCAAATTTTCAAAATAGGCTTTTTGAAAGCCCACCTTATGAACACTGGCAGTGTCGTTTTGTTAATCATTCAGGAAAGGTGATTTCGCACAGTGGCTGCAAAATCACCCTTCGGGCCCGAGTAACGCCATGACAGTGCAAGAATTCATGAGGAGGGGTCCCAAAGCCCATGTTGAAAATTTGGTGCAAAAATTCCAAAAAATGCCTGAGATATGCAACAAAGTTGAAAAAACCCTATCTATCCCATTATACAGCTTACCGGCATTTCCTCAGTTTGCGGTTGGCTTTGAAGAGTGCAGACGTGTTCCCGGTCCACAAGATCGTCGCGCCCGGACTCGGAGGTAAAGTAGAAGTCAGGGTGCTCAGTGGGTGGGTGCGGGTTGTGGGGGGGCAGGGAGACCGCGAGGGACCGCTTTTTTCTTTGCAGGTTTTTTGTTTTAAAAGATGACGCTGGACGCTTGCCACGCTGGGGTGGGCTCCAGCGTGGCATCCTGTACTCGGGGAGACAAGGAGATGACGGGGATTGGGCACCCCGTTGGCTATATGATGTAGCCACGCTGGATTGGGCACCACGTGGCATATGAAACTGTGTTTCGGGGTGCACAGCCAACGGGGATTGGGCACCCTGTCCGGCTATACAGTGCGCGGCGTTGGGGAGCAGCAGCAGCAGCATGTGTGTGTGTGTGGGGAGCACGCATGAGCAGGCAATATCTGATCGCTGCTCACTGGAAGCGTAGCTCCCCCATTCAACTGGTGTTACTGCATTTTGGAACTGTCATAGACAGCCCCAGCAGGCATTGAGAACCGCGGTCACCTTTCGCAAAACACACTGACTGAATTGGAAGAGGGCTGACACACCGAAAACTCTGATGATGGCACTATGTTTCTGATGTGTGCAAGCAACATAACAAGCATTTGTCAATGCCGAATGTTGCTTGCTTGTATGTGCTATTTAGGTATTTGGAAGTGATAGTTTCATGCCTTCCTCCCAAGACAGCCACTGTGTCTTTCTGTTCAGTATTTACAGAAGAGTGGGAGGGGCAAGGGCCACAGCAGTACAGCAGTTGCCAAGGGGGTGAAGAGGTGGACAATAGTCCATTCAAAGGCAAAAGAGTCCTGCAAGAGCTCACTAAATTGAAGGTAGACAAAGCGATGGAACCAGATGGCATACGCCCAAGGATATTAACAGAACTGCGAAGGGAGATAGCAGTACCTCTGGCAGCCATGTTCACTGAGTCATTCAACATGAGTGAATTGGAGGAGGCACATGTGGTCCCTCTACACAAGTCCGGCAGGGAGGAGGCAGGGAACAATAGGCCATTCAGCCTCACCTCAGTAGTGGGGAAGATCATGGAGACATTGCTTAAACAAAGGATAGTGGGGCATCTAGATGCCATCGGAACCCAGGACCATAGACAACATGGATTCATAGCAGGGACATCATGTCAGATAAATCTGGTTGATTTATTTGACTGGGTGACAAAGGAAGTGAATCAGGGTGGGGCAGTGGACAACGCTTACCTTGATTTCAGCAAAGCCTTTGACACCATCCCATATAGGAGGCTGATAAACTAGCTGGGTAGGCTGGACATGGGGGAAAGGGTGGTAAACTGGGTTAGAAACTGGCTAACAGACAGGAGGCAGAGTGGTGGTAAATGGTATGCAGTCTAGGAGAGGGGCGACCAGTGGGGTGCTGCAGGGATCGGTCCTGGGCCAATTCTGTTCAATGTCTTCATTAGTAATATTGCAGAACATCTGAAGGGAATTTTTTCACCAAATTTTCAACATAGCCATTTTAAGACCTCTGCTCATGAACAGTGTCACTGTGATTTTCTTAATTTGTCCCGTACATTGATTTCGCACACCGACTGCGCCATTGTGCGCTACATGGGCGGAAACACGTTTTGGTGAGATGTGAAAAATGACAGCTGTACTACTCATAAGAAGGTGTGGTAAAATGGCAATGTTGAAAATCTGGAGTGAAAATATTGAAAATTCGCGAACTTACGAAATGCATGAGGAACGTACAACGACGACGCAGAAACAGTCATTTTTGGAATTATTTCACCAAATTTTCAACATAGTCATTTTAAGACCTTTGCTCATGAACAGTGTCACTGTGATTTTCTTAATTTGTCCCGTACATTGATCTCGCAACACCGACTACGCCATTGTGTGCTGCATAGGCAGAAACACGTTTTGGGTGAGATGTGAAAATGGCAGCTGTACTACTCATAGAAGGTGTGATAAAATGGCAATGTTGAAATCTGGAGGAAAATATTGAAAATTGCGAACTTACGAGAAGGTATGAGGAACTAAGTAATGCACACTGAAACAGTCATTTTTAGGAATTTTTTCACCAAATTTTCAACATAGCCATTTTGAGACCTCTGCTCATGAGCAGTGTCACTGTGATTTTCTTAATTTGTCCCATACATTGATTTCACACACCGACTGCGCCATTGTGCGCTACATGGGCGGAAACACATTTTGGGTGAGATGTGAAAAATGACAGCTGTACTACTCATAAGAAGGTGTGGTAAAATGGCAATGTTGAAAATCTGGAGTGAAAATATTTAAATTTTGAACTTACGAAGTGCATAGGAACCGCGCAATGCACGCCGTAAAACAGTCATTTTTTTTGGAATTTTGGCACCAAATTTCAACATGGTTTTAGACTGGAATGCTTTCTGTTATTGGAATGGTTAGATGGGTTTTCACTTTGCTGACACCAGGCATTTACTTTCTGCTCAGTACGGGTTTTTGGGCCCCTTCTGAGTGATGTTGTCATGGTGATGCCTGAGTTCAAGGGTGATTTGTGCAGTGACTGCAATCACTGCGAAATCACCCTTCGGCCCGAATAACACCCAGTGACAGTGACATCATTCATGAGAAGGGTCCCAAAACCCCATGTTGAAAATTTGGTGCAAAATTCCAAAATGCCTGAGATATGCAACAAAGTTGAAACCCCCCATCTAGCTCCATTATACAGCTTACCGGGCATTTCCTCAGGTTCACGGGTCGGCTTTGAAGAGTGCAGACGGTTCCCGTTCATCAAGATCGCGCACCAGAGTCCGCAGTAGGGTGAAGGGAGGCTGGGTGCGGGGTGGTGCGGTTGTGGGAGGGGGGTTGAGACGATCATGGGACCGCTTTTGTTTTACAGGTATTTAAAAAAAATTGACTACGTGGATGTTTGCCACGCTGGAGTGGGCTCCCAGCGTGGCACAAGGACTATCGGGGCATTCAGCGATGGGGATTGGGCACCCCGTCGGCCATGGCATTGTTGCCCACGCTGGGGTGGGCTCCCAGCGTGGCACAAGAGGCATTCAGCCGATGGGGATTAGGCACCCCGTCGGCAAAGGATCGCTTGCCACGCTGGGGTGGGCTCCCAGGCGTGACACTTACTACTGGGGGACGAACTCAGCTGACAGGGATTGGGCACCCGCCAGCTATACAGTGCATGCGGAAAGGGGCACGACGCCTTTATGGGTGTCTGGGAGAGCTGCAGTGAGCAGCCGATATCTTATCTGTGCTCACTGAAATGTAGTTCCCCCTTTCAACTGTATGCCACTGCATTTTGGAGCATGTCATAGACAGCTCCAGAATGCATTGGCTTACAGGGGCCGCGCCTGCCAGCACACTGATTGAATTGGAGGAGGAGGTGACACACCTCCGAAATCTCAGATGCTGGCACTATGTTTCTTGCACATGCGTGCAAGTAACATAAAAATTATAAAAAAATAAAAAAGAATTTCAGGGGGCTCTAACTATTTTGCCCTAATTGTAGAATTTTTTGTTAATACTTTTTTATTTCAAAATATCCACAATTTTGTTTGCTATTTTATACATTTTTTTGCTAAGAAAACCCATTTTGTAAGTGCAATAAGACATTCCAGGACAGTGATTGTCTTGGGAGAAACACCTTCCCAGGTGCTGAAGATCCTCAGTACAAGGGTCTCAGGCCTCACTATACACCCGATCGCATGTTAATCCCATGACAGCCACCTCCCCATCATGTCTTACTGCTTACTTATCACCTGAGGGCTGTTCAGTGGCCTATGTGAAATGAGATATGGTGGTCTCAGTCCAGTTCACAGTTAGCAGGTGTCCACATCCGTACCGGGTCATAATGTTGTACGCTTAATAGCGCATGACATTATGCCAAAACCTGGACCTGTGCGCTCTCTGTGTTGGACCCACCCAGAGTTAGAATCCTTAGTGGAGGGGTACGAGGGGCACAGCACCTCATAACTGAGGTTATGGGGCAGTGCCCCACAAAGTTAACATTGAATTGCTAACGCTGATTATGTCGCACAGCATTCTGCCGTGCGCGGTATTGACCCCGTGCCATCCACATCAGAAGGCCACCAGCACAACTGGCACCTTTGTTGGTCATAAGTCATTAGAGGCCAAGGATTGAATGGGCATGGACTCTGAACTAACCTCTCACCTATGCGGTGGCCCCTTCATGGCAGGGATGAGACACATTGGCGGGCAGTGTGGGAAAGTTTGCAGTGTGATCATCTGTGCTGTATCTGTTATGTGGATAAGCAGAGGACTTCAGGTTCTGTCAATCCACCACCTTTAACGAGAACTAAACATTTGCACACAGAAATAAAAATCTTGAAAAAAAAAGAGAATTCAGTAAAGTATGAAATGAAGTATGTGGTAGAAGCCAAAAAAGTGAACAAAATTTTGGGATTCTGATGCAGAAGCTTAGCAACCAGGGACAAAGCAGTGATCCTGCCACTTTACAAAGCCCTAGCAGGACCAAACCTAGAATATGATGGGCTGGTCAGATCACTACCATGCAAGAAAGACGGCCTAACTGGAGAAGACCCCAAAATGACAAAAGGCGTAGAACAGATGACTTATGAGGGCAGACTGGGATGAACTGAACATGTTATCATGCCAGAAAAGCAGCCTTTTTTCCTTTATAATTTTTATTAAAAAATATTTGCAAAAGCCGGCCCAGTGTCTCGGAGGGCTGAGGCACTGGACACTTCACCTCCTGCCACACCGACGACCCGGGTTCAGAAACGGACATGGGTTGCTCAGGAGCCAGCTGGAGAAGGAGGACTGAGTGTCCCTAGGACTGCTGTGCTCCATTGGGGAAGGGAGGTATGTGTGCCCCACTCGACAGCTGCCACCTAGTGGAATCTAGGTGACAGCACAGAGGGACACCAGGGGAAAGGGTTTCCACCAGCAGACACTCAGAGGTGTCTCTGTAGAGCTGGGGAACCTTTGGGAGAAAAATGGTGGAAAACCCTCAGCCACAGCAGGAGATGGCCCAACCCCACCCCACCCCCACTGGCCCCACATTGGTAACCAAGCACCTCTGACCAGATCCTGTGGCAGAGGATAAATGGCAATAAGGTAAGACCCAAAGAAACTGGGTGATGGGGCTTCGGGCGGGGAGGAAGGGCTGGACCAGATTGGGGCATGCCGGCAACTAACAGAAACAAAACACAGACTTAAAATAAAAATATTTGCATGTACATTAGAAGATAAAACATTAAATACATGCAAGTATAAGAAAAGGGTAATATCAAAGTATGAATACTTTGACAGAGGGTCCTAGCATGAGAAGAGACTGACTGGACATGTTTAATGTTTGTAACAGGGATGGGAGAACCAGTTTGGATGGGTTCAGAACTTCCCAGAACTTCTGCCATTTTTAAAGAACCTTAACAGAACCTTTTTTCAAGTTTTGATTGAAAGTGTTATGATCATTTTTATGTTGGTGCGCTTGCGCAGCCAACATCTTGGGACAGTGCAGCTTTGGAGGTGCGGTCGCTATTGGGCTAATTCAGGGCATGCATCAGTAGATGCGTCCCTCATTCCCCAATCAGCCTGCATGCCGGCACCACACCATGCATACATAATGTGGCGAGCACATCTGAGAAAATGCCCGCTGCAATCCGAGCAAAGCTCATCAGATGCAGCGGACCTTTTCTTTACGTGCTCGCCGACATTATGCTCATGGCGGCACACTGGCCATCGAACTGCCGACTTCGGGAGTCCCCAATTCCCCTGTTGGTTGACCCTGCTCCCCATGAATGTGCCGATGGGGGAGCCCACTCCCCGTCGGCATAAAGCACCCTCCCCATTTGTGATATGCCGAGGGGGGTGCCCAATCCCCCTCTGCACTCTTCAAAGCCGACCACAAACTGAAGAGATGCCGGTAAGCTGTACAATGGAATAAATAGGGGGTTTTCAACTTTAGTGCTTATCTCGGGCATTTTTGTTAATTTTGGCCCAAAATTTTCAACATGGGGTTTTTGGGACCCCCTCTCATGAATTCTTGCACTGTGATGGTGTTATTCGGTTCCGAAAGGTGATTTCGCAGTCACTGCATGGAATCTCCTTTCGGGACTGAGTAACAACATGACAGTGCCACTGTTCATGAGGGGGCTCTCAAAAATCCTATGTTGCAAATTTGATGGGAAAAATCAAAAAAATGACTGTTTTACGAGCGTGCGTAGCAACTGCGCAACACATGCTTGTAAGTTGGCATATTTGCTCTATTTTCATGCCAGATTCTCCACATTGGCATATTACCACACCTTCTTGTGACCCGTATAGCTGTCATTTTTCACATCCTGGCCGAAATGTGTTTTCGCACTTCCGGCACAGAATAGCGCAGTCGCTGTGCAAAATCAGTGTTTGGGACACATTACAAAAATGACAGTGACATTGTTCATGAGCAGAGGTCCTAAAATGCCTGTGTTGAAAATTTGGTGACAATACTCCATAAAAGGATTATGTTATGGGCGTCCGTTGCGCAGTTTGCACGCACGCTCGTACGTTCGCAAACTTCTAATATTTTCACTCCAGATTTTCAACAGTGCCATTGTTCTGCACCTCCTAATGAACAGTACAGCTGTCATTTTTCACATCCTGACCAAAATTTGTTTTTGCATTTCCTGCGCAGAATAGCGCAGTCACTATGGAAAGCCCGTGTTCGAGGCACATGATGAAAATGACAGTGACACTGTTCATTAGCAGATGTCCTAAAATGCCTATGTTGAAAATTTGGGAACGAAAGTCAATAAAATGAGTGTTTTACCAGCATGCATTGCACAGTTTGCACACACACTCATGACTTTGTGAATTTGTAATAGTTTCACTCCAGCTGTTCATCATTGGCATTTTTCCATACCTTCTTATGAACAGTACAGCTGCCTGAAATGCATTCTCACACATCCGGCACAGAATTGCATGGTCGCTGTGCGAAATCAGTTTCCAGGACAGTTTGAGGAAATGATGGTGACACTATTCATGAGCAGAGGTCCTAAAATGCCTATGTTGAAAATTTGGTGCCGAAAGTCCATACAATGACTGTGTTGCAAGCATGCATTGCGCAGTTTCCACGCACCCTTGTGACTTTGTCAATCTGCAATATTTTCATGCCACATTTTCACCACTGGCATTTCTGCACATCTCCTTATCAACAGTCCAGCTGCCGTTTTTCACAGCCTGCCCAAAACGTGTTTCCGCAGCTGTGGCGCACAATGGCGTGCTCGCTGTGCAAAATCACCTTTTGACACACATTCACAAAATCACAGCGCTATGCGTCTCTAGCTCCGCCACTCCCACTGCCAATGCCAGTGCGACAACATTCAGCATTGACAAATGTTTGTTAAAACAGTGGCACTATAGCTTAATGTACCCTCGCCAGCAATGGAAGGCTGCAAGTGCTGATAATACCCAGAACAAATGCTAGGGGGGAGGTGGAGGGGGCAGACTCAGTGAGGCAGCTCTGTACTAAGTTTTCATGAGCAGTGGTGTTGCATAAGGGGCACTAATGACATTGAGTTTTAGTGCAGCTCTTAAGAGGTGTTTATAGTACTGTCTTTTCCTTTCACTGACAAAAATTTTACGTTTTAATAAGGTTCAGATAACTATTAGAACTTCTCAAAGTGTATCAATGCTTTTCAGAACCTCAGAATCATTTGTGGTTCTCCCGTCCCTAGTTTATAACCTGCCAAAGTTTGAATCTCTCTCTCTCTTCAAGCCTATTTAAATGGTCACATTTGCACAGCATCGCCCCCAAGTGCTCGGGTTGCTGCAGTGCAAACATGACAGTATGGACACTCACCCAATCATGGTAAGTTGGTAGTTTCTCCTCTGGCTGAGCTGCAGCAGACTAGGGTATGTGTTCTGGAGTGAGCGATGTAAGAGCCATGTGGACAGGCTGCACAGCCTGCTTCAAGAGGGGATCAATTCAAGACTGCGCGACTGTTGGCTTGTGGGAGCAGGGTACATAGGAAAGCGTGCCCACCCTCTTACATGGCCCTTCTGAGCACAGCTGTCATCAGCACTGAGAAGGGCTGTGTTGGTGTAATTAGATGCAGTGAAGGACATCAAAGCAGCATGAGGAGCAGACTGCAGTTAACTGCAGAACAGTGGTGTAAACACAGTTTTCATTTTATTGCTGCCATGCTGAATGATGTAGATTTGCACAAACAGAAGAATTCTTACTTACAGGTAAATCCTGTGTTCTGACACTGATTTTGACAGTTTTTAGTATATGTGTACACCTTAATCTGTTGTACTTCTTTGCAGCCGGTAGTTGTCTTTTGCACAGTTGTTAATTTATTGCACTTATTGCACGTTGTTTGTTGTACTGGTCACCCCATCCCACCCCTTCCCCCAGGACCCATCTGGAAACAGGCTGTCGGCAGCTCAGTATGACTTTCAACTTTTGAAATAAATTTAAATAAATAATCGGACTGGTACTTTGGACACTCATTAAATATCCAGTTAGAGTTAGCAAGTGAGCATCCTCGTCCAGGCATACAGTTGCTGTGGACATTGCTTTCAGAGTGTCATCTGATGGAGACAATCTAGATACCTACCCTAAGAACATTCAGAAACTGAGAAACAGTTGGATGATTCATACAGACTGGCTGCAGAACTGTCTACAAAGAGGAACTTGACTAATAAAACTAAATATGAAGAGCATGTCAGAGCTCAAGACATATGCGCTGGACACTACGTCTTGGTCCAGAACTTGGGACTGCCAGGAAAGCATAAAATTGCAGATCATTGAGTCAACATCCCCTAGATCAATTTGCTGACTTGCCAGTGTACCAAACTCACCTTGAGGGGGATACTAGTAGAAATAAACATTTGCACTGCACCCATTTGCTACCCATTGATCAGTTGTATGTGCCAAATTTGGTCAATGATCCAGTACTGCTCCAGAGAATGGGGACCAGAGACTCCCATAATCATAGAAGCCAAAACAGTCAGCCTGTACTCAGCACTGATACTAGTCCATGCAGGTCTCCCGAGATGCCTACATCTAAACCACATCAAATGCAACAGATTCATCTGATGAAGAGGATGATCATGTTCATTATCATGTGCAGTAGACATTCCCCATCTATTCAATGCTTCTGATGACTGGCAAATGTCTACATGTACTCCACCCACACAGTTAAATCCCAGTGCAGAACCATTTTAACCTCCAGTTATACCAACCACCCCTGAATCAGAACCTGTGTTGAACGGGGACCATGGGGAAACAGTTAAAGAGCCGGATGTTGTAATGGAACCAGAACATTCTGAAGAATCTCATTCATTGGCCCAAGAGGAGGGGAATCCTGACCCCAATTGCCATTGAACCAGAAGTAACCCAAAAGGAGTGGAATCCTGACCCCAATTGCCAATGAACCAGAAGAAGACCCATTGCAACACTCAGAAAGACCTTTACGACTATCTTAAAGCTCAGTTATGTCATCCCTGGTACCCCCACTAACCTACCCCTTTATGTAGTACATCGTGGCTTCTATATCACACCTCATTCCATGCTCCATATTGTTTTCAATAGCCTGAGGTGATGTTATTGGAAAACAGAGTACTGAGAATGTCAGTCAGATAGGAACCAGTGGTCTAGAAATGTTTTTGGAATTGTTGTAAATGTTGAAACCTGTTGATATTGTTATGTGTCTATGGGCCCTTTAAAAAGCTGAGTTAGGAACCATTTTTCTAAGTAGAACTGTTTGTATTGTTGTTGTATGTTTTGTGTCTTTCAAAACCACACTGGATGGAACTTGTGGAATTGCCAGAACAACAATTCATGATCCGGGGAGAGTGTAACCCCCACCCCAGGAGAGGGCTTACCTGGACTGCTTGCTGCTGCTGCCCTCCCGATATGTTGACAAACTGCTGCAAGCTGCAGCAACCCTTGCTCAATCATGAGTGATGCGGCGATCGGGAGGCTGTGCTGCAGTCAAAGTCTTCAGTGTCTTCTGTATTCTCCATTAGCAGCTGTGGCCATTTTCTTCAGTGCTGGTCCCCCATTCCTGGCAGAAGGGACTGAGAAAAAGCAAAGATGTCTCTCTGCTTTTTGGCATCTTCTAAGTCCCGATGGTGCCACCCTCTTCAGAGCGAGAGCACATTTTGCAAATTGGCTTCTCCCCAGTGCACCCCCACTCATCAACCAGAGCAGCCGCCCGACCACAGACTAGCCACTCACACTACTGCAGTGACCAGACTGGATGGCAACCTGAAGGGCTACAACAAAACCCATTAGGCCGGCACTCAAAATGGGGTGCAAATAAATATAAAATAAAAGACACTGGAGCACAAGGCTCCTACAAATACACAGCTGGCAACTTATAACCTGCCAGCAGACGGTCAGAGGCCTAGGAAACTCAAGCAAGAAGCTGCAAAGGGTTGTGGAGTAATGACATCAAAGACCCTCCCAAATGGACTGGTGGGCTAAAAGGAGCCTATAGGAGGGCAAGACAAGACAAATGGACAGACTGTCAATCCTGTGCAGCCAGTTACATACTGAATCTGGAAAGACATTTCTGGGCTGTCTGAGAGCTTGAGGCAGTCTGAGGGAGACAGTGGAATGAATGGACCTGCTGCTACTGCTGCTGGGAGAGAGCGCTGGAGACCTAGCCAGGCCTGATCCTGTGAGCCCTCTCCTTTGGCTCATTCATTCACAACCCTGACTTGCAGTGAACGCTGCTCGATGGGTACCTGCTGAGCAAAGCCACCAAGAGTCTCTGCCTATGGAGCATTTTCTGCAGATCGAAGCTGCTGTGGGAGAAATTTTGAGAGACATTTCTAGAAAAGCTGCCGAGCTGTGAAATCAGAGACAGAGACCTGCATCCGCTTCCAGCAGTTGCAGAGCCAGGTAGGGGGCCTACTAGCCCTTATCAAGTAGGGTGAATAGTGGAACGGGGAGTCACGGGGTGTATGCCCTGAGTATGTGGGTACTGTTGATTAGGAGTGAAGCTGGAACCCTGGGTCTGGGCTCCACAAGAACTGTGAAGCCACTGCATAGTGCTTCTGTGCGTGTGCTGCGAGAGCTGAACTTATCAGATGGCCGTGATGCTATGAATCTTCTGAGAGCAAGTATGAAGTGCTTTATCTCCAGGCCACTGGAGCCTTCTCCTGAATGCTGGCTGACCTGCTGTTCTGTGTTGGTTCTCACCTCAACTGAGCTGCTGCATCCATGAGTCACTGAGTGCTGGCGTTGCTGGCGTTGCTGGCTGGGGTCCTTTGTATTTCCCTTGTTTGGATTACAGTAACTTTATTTGGATGACAAAGTTGGTTTTCAAGTGTTTTTCATTTGGAATCTCAAGTTTCATTTAATTGTGCTAGTACACCAAGGCCTGTTGGGGGGTGGGGGGTTTAAATGCAAGCTTGCTAAAGGTCAGCAAGTGCACCAACAAAAGAACCTGGGCAACATAGCTATCAGACTTGCATTGGGACTTAGTGCAACTCACAGGTACCCAGAGTGATTTACTGCCATTTCATACTTGTAGGTATATTTCTAGTACTGGTACCAGTTTAAAAGTAAACCACACCCACTGTAGTGTAAGTTATCTACTTGGGTACCTTTGATTGGGGGGGGGGGTGCCTACTGTGATTGTGCGGGATCCATAAGGGTGGTAATGACTCACAATACAGTGGCTTCTAGGGAGTATTGATATTGGGTAGAAGTCCTTAAAGTGACTTGTACCTGTCTAACCCCCTCTTTCATCCCACCATCCAGACCTGTGTTGCACAATAATGGCATTGTCCATTTATCGAACCTTACTTTTGTTGTAAGTGCCCATTTTGTGTCAGCTGCTTTCATTGTTTATTAGTGAAGGTAACAACTGTCTCACTGGTCTCAAGGGGATGGTCCAGTCCAGTCTACTGTAGGATGGTGGGTGGGTACTGCATCCCAGGATGTGGAACTGCACACAACATCTGGCCCACTTATTCTGTCTGGGTGGAGGCATTATACTATTTCTTATCTTTTCTAGGATGGCCCTCCCCCCCCATCATCGGAGAGAGGATGCACTCAACCCCTCAACCCAGTGGGGCCTGTACAGGCAGGGGTGTGAACCCAGACACAGCAACCTGGAGGTCATACCCATTCTATTGACAGCAACCAACTTACCTGCAATCCTGCATCCCTGTTATACTCCAATAAATTAGACATTCCTCACATGTAAACTATTTGGGAACTGAGAGCCAGTGATGATGTCATAACTGTATGACAGATGACCTACCCCCTAGTGACCACAGATGTCCTGGCATCACTCGGGGGGAGGGCTCCTCTTCCTCTGGTGCCAATTCCCAGAACCAGCCCGACTGTAAATGAAAGAGGGTGTCAGCAATTCCATTGTTAACCCCTGCCATGTGACTTCCTCGAACAGTAAGATTCAGTCTATGGTAATGTACAAAGGCTGTCAGTAAATCCAGAAACCTATTGCAATTTACTTTCAGATTATTGATAACCTGAACCACCCCCAGCTTGTCTGTCTGAAATGCCTCCTTTCCTATTTCTCAGTTGTTCACCCCAAAGGTGCAGTGTTACCACTACTGGAAAAGAATTTCAGGAAGATATTTTTTTTCAAGTGCTGGGTCCACTCTGCCATTAATTTCTAAGCCCACCATGCCCCTGGAAATAAATTCCAAAACCTCAGCCCCCAGATGCATCTGTGTACAGCTTTAACTTCCCATTACTAGAGGCATTCCCCTGTCTTACTTTCCCCATGATTCCCTGGTGCATCTGATCATTAAAGAGTCTATTAGACTGTATTTCCTTACCTGGAAACTTCAGCTCTCCCCTGCTGCCTGGGAATGCATATGACATCAGAGGTGAGAGCACATTATCCCAGAGGAAACAGCATCTCCTAGTCATGGATAGGGGGTTGGGCAGCGGGTGGAGTGCTATCCACTGTGGGAGCCCCCCTGTTGTTAGCATTTCATGAAAAAAATAATTTCAGGAATTCTGTTTCTGGTGGCAGCCTGAACCCTGGCCTCTGATGTCACCGAGCTCTTTCAGCTGTGCCAGGATAAACATATCAACTCTGTTTTGTTTTGCTAAATTAGAGCCTCAACTGCCTCGGAAACCATCCTGGAAAATGAAACTAGGAAAATGAAATAGACATGGCCATTGTACCCTGTGTCTTAAAGAGACATTCTTCTTTTTTTCCAACTTTAAAGGGACTTGGTAATTCCACCTTCCTCTCCCTCAGTCCCTTAAAGTAGCATGGTTATTATCTTCTCATTTTCAAGATATGCAGTTATTCTACCCTTTAACAATTTTAAAGAGACATAGCCATTCTCCTTCCCTGACCCATGATCAGTCTCTCCTTATGTTTGGCAAAGTTCTTCTACTCTTTCCAAATTTTAAAGGCACATGGTCATTCTATCATCCTGATCTTAAAGGGACACATTTATACCCAGAGGCCATCACAGTCTCAAAGCCCACAAACAGCTCTTTCAAATAAGGCATTGGGCTCACCTGTAGCTTTGAAGCACTCCAGAGATATTGACTGTGTGACAGAGTTGGGTAAGACCCTCCCAATTCGTTATGCAGAGAGAGTTAAAAGCATAGATCGATCCTGTCCTCTTCTATTCTGCCTCTTGTATGTCTTTTGCCTATCTGATTGCACAATCAAATTCTCCTTGTGGCACCTAGAATGATCCCACAATTTCCTCCTGTTTCTCCTGTCCTACACTTGCTGTTTCTATTCTTTCTCTGTGGTTAAAAAAAATATATATATATATATATATGTATGTATACATATATATATATATATATATATATATATATATATATTATACTGGCATGGTAATGCCAGTATAGTTAGGGTTGCACAGCCACTTCTATGTTAAACTCCAAATTTTGCACTTGAATAACTTTGTCACCGTAAGACTGATTTGCCTGAAATTTTGCATCGTGGTCTGGTACCTAGATCTCTGGATCTAGCAAGTTGCGTTATGGTGAGATAAGCACTTGCAGAATTGTGGAGCGCCCAAAAGTGCAAAAAAAACCCAACAGTTTTTTGCACGTTTCTTTGCTTGTGGCTGCAGCCCACACTATTTGTTTGTTTGGTCTAAAATCTTCAGGGAAGATGCAGTCTGGGTCACTGATGTGCCTTTCGAAGATTTGGTGAAAAATATTAAACCTTTCAAAAGTTATTAAAAAAACAAATTTCCCATTATAGTCAATATGAAAAAAATATACATGTCTCTCGAAAGCTGCCACCACTACATTTTACTGTCACAAATGGCACTTTTACTGTCATGCTGTGGCCATCTTGTTTTCAGTTAGCGAGAGAGAAAATGCCTGGTCTTTAAATGTGGGACTCCCTAGGTAAACATTGACTGTTGTGTTTACCTAGTCAGGTCCTGAGGATCACAGCACTATCTTTTCTGGGGGGGACACCCCCAAAAATGCCCGTAGTGTCACAAATTGCGACAGAAGCGCTGTGGCACTTTAGCAGATCATGAAAGTATCATGCCTTTTTTTGTGAAACTGTCACAATTTGTGACAGTACTTTGCCCAAAAAAACAATTCTTTGCCATCCAACTGCAGCAAAATGGTTGGGGCTTTGGCCTGAAATTTGCAGGGTGGCAAGTCCTGGTCCCATAGATGTGCCTTTTGGTGGTTTGGTCCCAAAACATTCAACGGGCCCATAATTACAGCACTCCGAATTTGAGACATACACTAGGAAAGTTAACAAAAAGTCCCAGAAATTATCATTTAAAAGAAAAAGATAAACAGTCAAAAGCAAATGTCCCTGCACTGACAGAAAGCATCCCTATTGCATAAATGAAATAAACAATGCTGAGCTATCAGATAAATGAGTTATCTACACTTGTGCTGTTTGACCTCAGATACCTCACTTGTGAGGTTACCCAAGGTCAAACAGCACTTGTGCAGATAAATCATTTATCTGCCAGCTCACAGTTGTATATCCCTTATTTATATATCTATCTATGTCTTTATGTGAAACTGAGATCCCTTGGTTTGTAAATGTATACCATTATATTGTTGAAATGATTACAGACAGCTACTTGGGTTTGTTAGAGAAATTAGCAGTTTGTAACTAGTGTTGTGCGAAACTGAAATATTTTGCCTTGCAAAATTTATGCATTTCACAAAATATTTTGCTAGTGCGAAATGCAAAATTGTGCCCGTTGAGTGTGAAGCCACTAATGGGTGAAATTTCACCATTTTTGGCAGCAAGCAGCAAAAAAAAATATTCACAAAAAATATTATCCCTGGTATCTAGTGGGCCCACCCCCTCTGGCCAATCACCAGCCCAAACTGAAGAATCCATGCCCCCCCCACCGAGATTTACATCAATTGCATGTGCTCATTCATTGAAGTGCTCAGTTGGGCAGCTGGCCATGGAGGTAAGTGAAGGGCAGTGCTGGTGGCCCACTAGGGGTACTGGGGGAGAGTAGGGAGGGGCACTATCTGATGACAGGGTGGGGGACAAGAGTCCATTAGACACCAGGAAGTTAGGATCAGGATTTATTTCTATTTGTATACGAATTTGGGGATGAGGATTCTTGGGGAAATTGATGTACATCTCGTTGGGGGGTACAATTCTTCAATTCTGGCTGGTGATCAGCTGGGGTGGAGGTCCACTAGACACCAGGGATGATACTGTGATGAATGTGTGCCACATGGCATTGAGCTGCCCATTTTGGCAAAATTTTATGGCTGAATTTTGCAAAATATTTTGCGTGGTGAAATTGCTGATTTTGCAGCAATTTCACCAACAAAATTTTATTTCACAACATCTCTATTTGTAACACAGTTGACTTTGAAAAACCTTTTGACCTTTCACAAGCTTATTAACAGAATTCTTAGCAGGAAATCACCCCTGGGACAGGATGTCTTAGTTGGTTACACCTGTCAAGAAGACTAATGTACTCTACAGGTTGGTCACAGGAAGGTCAATGGAAAAAAGTCTTGTTAAATTTTGTGAAAAAAAGCAGGAGATGAAACTTACAAGAACAGGATGCAGAGGTTAAACTACCAGGCAAAGACTTTTCATATAAAGAGAGCAATGTTTTGTTGAGCTAGAGAGACACTGAAATTTAAATTGAAAAGCAGTTTTCAGATGAAAGACTTTGTTTCCTTGTTTGTACTGCCTTTGTGAAGAGCTATCCTGTACATCTTTATTTTTTATTGTACTGTTATTGATACTAATAAAACAATGCTTGTGAATTCTATAACTTCTCCCGGTTTGTATACGCTTCCTGACCTATGCCTCTATGAAAGATTGTGTCTGTTCAGCATTTGTATTGGAAAGAATTGTGCACAGTTCTGGAGTTCTTACTTTAGGAAATAAAGTGACTGACTAGAGACGGTGCAGCACAGTGTAAAAAAAATGATTTATGGCCTCCAGGTAAGATCCTATGAGGATAGATTAAGGGCAGATCCAAAGTGCTGAGTGCAAAATAATGTTACAGTTGCCAACAAATATCACTTGTCAGTTGATGCCTAAAGTCTGCCAAGGAAGACTTGGCAAGAGTCGATGCACCAGGGCTTTAGGCAGTAGCCAACAAGTGATAGTTACAGTGCAACCAGTTTTTTAACAAAACTGTAATTCTGACATCCTTAGATTCCTCCTCAGTGTATTTTAAGTTTTCTCAAACATATTTAAAACATGTTTTATAGCTAATTTTGTCATTCATGGCTCATGTCATTAAAAATGGTTGCCACTTGCAAGTTTTAACAATCTCTTCCTTTGACGTTACCAGTTGACTGTACATACTAGTCATACTGTGGATGTATTAGGTTGGTTTCACCACATTTCTTTTTTTTTTCCACCTTGCCCACCTTGCCTGATCACTCTTTTGGGCACCCGTAAGCCCCCCGTTTTGTTCTGGAGTCACCCCACCTTCACCACCCCACATGGCAGCCTGCCCAGGTATCTCCAATATATCCCTGTGTCGGGTAGGTCCCTTACCTTGATAAGGAATGAGCCTTTTACAGCCATGCAGCATGACCCCGGGTGCTGCTGAGGCAGTGGATGCAGGTAGAGGCGTCCAGGAGGCGAAGGGATGGAGGGGCCATCACCCGATTGCCCGAGGCGCTGCTTCCATCTTTCTCTCTGGAGGAGTGGTGTGCCTTTGACGTCATGGCATATGCCAACATCTGCCACTCCTCTAGTGTCTGCCGGCAAACCTTGTTGCTGCTCCTAGCCTCCACCAGGAGCAGCCAGACACTGAGTCGCATCCCCACCCTCCCCCCGGAGAAGGCGAGCCTTCATCAGATGCTTCAACCTTGCTCCCCCGGCTGGCCCTCCAGAAACCCGAGTCCATCCCAAACCTGGGTCACCGGCGTCCCAAGCGGAAATCCAACCGCTGCGTCGATGGGCCAGCTTACCACATTTCTTTTTTGTTTTTCATTATCTGTTTATTGCCCCCACTTCCAACCAGCCTCTCCTTCAGGCCTTGCCAAGGATGCCCCACCCCACCCCAGGACCCTCGTCACCTTTTCCAAGCCTCACATTGCAGCTGGCCTAGGGTAACCCAACATTTCCCTTCATTGGATGGGTTCACTCTTTCCAGGAAGAAATTGCCTTCCAGTTTGCCTTCTTGGCCCTGCGTGCTGCTAAGCTCAGTCCGGCTCATTCGGGGGCTCTGTGGAGGTGAGAGTCCAGGCTGCCATCATCCAGTCGATCAGGACACCATTTTCATGGTTTCCTGGCTTCCCCCATCGCGATGCATCTGTAGTGCTCCCGGTCTCCACCAGGGGCCACTACAGAGCGAGGCATTTCCCTAGCTCACCCCAGGACAGGAGAGCAGTCCTCCAGATACTCAATCCTTTCCTCCTCCTGCCGACCCCCGGCTCCCCGAGTCCATTCCTGAACCCAGTTCACTGGCGTGGTGCGAGCTAAGGTGCCAGCGCCTCAACCCTCTGCGCCACCTGGTTGGCCTCACCACATGTTTCTTATGGTAAATGGCACAGCACTATACCAAGATATTTAATTTATTCATGGAGGGTGTGGTACAGGAGTGGAAGCTTTTAAAAGCTTCAAAATCCTGTATCTCAGTTCAGGAATGAAATAAAATTGGAAGAGAAAAGGGTGTCTTGATATTTTTCACACATAAACATTATTGATGAAAAATCTATGTGGTGACTAACAAATACTACTACTTTAAATTACCTAAACTGGTTAACAGCTGTATTTGCAATGCTTGAGCTGATTAGTAGCACTTTGTGAATTGTGATGCACTGATCTCATAACTTATTGCTTGTCTGCGGTACGTGCTTTAACTGGACGTTCTGGTAAACAAGACAATTTTGCTCAAGAACCTTCCAGTCATGTATAAACTTTAAATAAATAAAAAATAATTCCCTATTTCTGCCGGCCTGGTGATGCTGAGTGCTGAGGCACTGGACCCCACACCTTGCACCACGCTGGCGAACCGGGTTAGGGAATGAGCATGGTTTGCCATGGGCTGGCAGGGAGGAGAGGAATCGAGCATCTGAAGGACTGCTCTTCCTCTCCAGGAGTGGGGGGGTCTACATTGGCCGGCGCCCGACTGACCCCTGGCAGAGGCTGGGGTCGGGGATGCATGCCACACACTGGGAGGAGCTGAGGGCAGATGTCTGGATGTGGACGCATGCAGACACATGCGCGCCCACTGCCGCTGATGTCCTTGCACATCCTTGTCTCCAGGGGAAAACTAAAAGAAAGGAGGAAAACGGGACCGGTCACGGTGGCTTGATGGCCATTCGGCAGAACGCTTGGATCTGAGGACTCATGGGAAAACTGGATCTTGTTTCGGCAGAGATAGAGGGGGTTTCTCTGCTGCCCCGCCATGGGGAGCAAGATGCGGGGGTATACAGCGAGACCCAATGTGGGAGCCAGAGCTATCCAGACGTTGGCCAAAGGAATGGGATGCCTGGACGTGACTGCAGACTGGAGAGCCTAGGTGAGAAAAATTACCAACAACAACAAAAAAAATAATTCCCTTGAAGAGACGTGGAGCTGGATTTTCAAAGCCTCAAGAATGCCGCAAGCCCCTGGTGCACAAATCATTTGGTGCACAGGGCTTCCAGCATTCTTCTGACTGGGTTTTCAATCCCACGTGTCAAATGTTGTAAGTTAGACCAGCTTTCCCCAGGCTAACTTGCAGCATTTGGGGGACCCTTTTTATGGGGCTTATGCCAAATATCTGGCATAAGCTGCCATAAACTGAGGAAACTATTGCAACTGTGCCTGGCAATAGAAAATCGGGTGCAGTTGTGGCATAGGAATTTGGCACAGCTGCACCAAAAAATGGCTTTGACACATAGCTTGATGCAAGCCTTGCATCAGCCTTTGAAAATCCAGCCCATGGTCCTCAATTTTCAAAGCCCCCCTCCTTTAGATAGGTGCACCATGTGCCAAACCACCACCTGCAGCAAACTTGGGTGCACCAGGGACCCTGCACCACGTTTTGGAAAAGAGGGATCCCGAGGCCAAAATCTTCAAGTTTTCTGTAAGCCAACCTGTGCACCAAACAAACAGCATGTGGGGAAGGAAGGGAAGGGAAGGGAACATTGTTTAACCAGGAGTAGCACACTAAGCCGAAGCTTGTTTCCAGATGTGACCTGGGAGCACAAGGAACTTAAGTGACTTGCTCAGGATCACACAGTATGCACTTACAGTGGCTGTGGGATTCAAACTCAGGTCTCCAGATCTGCAGCTCAGAGTCTTAACCCACTGCACATACTGCCTCCATGAAAGGAGAATGCCACAAGCTGTGGGACAGGCTTGCAGCAGCAGCGGGCAGTGAAGGCGACCACTGGCTGGTTGCCCAGATGGCTGGTGGGCTGTAGTGGAGAGGACATGACACACAGAGGGTAGGACAGTTCAGGATGGGGGGAAGGGTGGCAACAGCCCCTGATGGGGACAATGCATGGTGCCACCACACAGTGCAGGTCTGTATGGGAAGGGACAGAACCTGAGAGGACTACCGCAGGGGGAGCCCTGAGGGTACGTATATGTCACAGTCTGCAAGCTGCTCCAGCAGTGGTCTAGCTGGCTTCAGGGGCTGTGAGGCTGCCTTCATCAGGGGGGCACAGGGTCATCCCCAACCTAGCAATGGCTTCAGGGCTGGTGCACAGGATGTTAGAGCAGCTTTGGGCTGGTCTAGCAGCAGAGGACCATGTGTCCTGTGGGGGGGGGGCTTCCAAAATCCCACTGTTGTGGATGCTGCAGTGCTACCCCAGCACAAGCCCTTTTCCACCATGGCGCACCGGTTTGGCCATCACAAGGATGGTGCAAGCCTGGTTGGTGCAGGTGGTTCTCCAAGTAGCACAGGCTGTGTTACAAACCCAGGACTGGCACAGGGTATGGCAAAAGGGGCCCTTTGCTCCATTTTTCATTGACTTAAGCAGCTTGCATCATTCCCTATGTTTTGAAACTCAGGCGCATAGTCTTTTCCACACTTTGCATGGTAAAGGAACATGGCTCTTCAACCTCATCTTAGATCGACATGGCCATTCTCCCTTGCTCCTATCATAAAGGAGCACTGCACCCTCTCATATCATAAATTTTATCTGTTTTTATCTGTTTTCTTGTCACCAGTCAGCTCCATTTCTATAGTAGGGGGTATAAACGTTTGTTTTAGTTCACTTGTACAGGGCTCTGTGCATCAAAGATCCATGGCCCTGTGCACCATGACACATGGTGCATAAGGCTGGGATATGCTCATCTTGGGTGTCCAAGAGATACCAGCAGCTGCACGAAAAGCCTGCCCATGCTGCATGTCCCTGCCAGGGCCAGACCACTTCAATATCTGGGCAACTGCATGGCCCGTCTAGAATGGCGGTGGGGAGTGGGTGTGCCAGCATTGGGCTAGCGAAGCACTGCATACACAATGTCATTTACAATCCTTCAGGCTGGTGTCAGCAGGGATTCAGTACACCAGACAAAGGGCTGCCATAATGGGAGTGTACCCCCCAACTGGTGTCCAGATGACTCACCGCCACCCCACAGCCACAGATCCAAACCCTACTCCATGTGACAGTGGGCTGGGAAGAGGATGACCTCTATGGGGAACAGTTACCTATTCTGAGATTGTAAATCTGCAGCACAGGGGGACACAGCCATCCTTCTGTGAACTATCATATCCGATGATCCTCTGCTCCCACAGGAGCAGAAGATCTACAGTGGGACTGTGCAGGGCTGCTGATTAGAAGCCCATGGTCTGGCCCAGATCTGGCCTCCTGACTGGCTCCTCCCCTTGCATGGAACTATACAGCCGCGCATCAAGCCACCTGGGAGTTGTTCATCCCGGCCCCATGTGTCTGGTTGGGGATCGGTATGCAATACACAGTTATACATCTTGATACTGTATGTGCCTCTTTCAGCATGTACCAAGATCCAGTGTGAATAGGATCCGCTGTTAGTTGTAGTGCTCTGTAACTATCCTGGATGACTCCATTTTCTGATTGTTGAAATCTCAGTTGCTCTTGGGAGCTGCATTAATATGCCTGTCTGCTGATTTAGAACAACAGAACAAGTAGTAGCAAAGGTTTGAAATAACTCTTTTACATTCACATCTTTTCCAAAAACATCTTGGGAGTTGCAGAGCAGAATTTTATCTTGTAAATTACTTTCGCTTTGTGTATTTCTTTTAAATTAAGCTCTTTGACCACCGTCTCCACATCACACCTACTTGGCAACGGGGGTACATGGTAGAGCTGGCAGGTGGCTCCGGCGCCTCCCTTGGAGGGGTTCTGTCTCAGGACCTCAGTTTCCCCCGCACCCAACCCTCCTGGCAATCCCTCATGGGTTCCCCCCCCCGTGTCAGGGCTGAGGGTGAAGGGCGTTGACTTTCCCTTCCACCCTGGAAACCAACATCTAGACTCGGGGGGGAGTGCAGGTGCTAAGGAGCCATCATGGAGCCTGACAGCTCTAATTTTTACAATTTTCTCCCTGCCCCTTGTCGCAGTTGCTCATACGCAGTGACCTGCGGCACCCTCTCTATACTAGTCGCTTTCAACTGCACTACCCCATGGCCTCCACCCAGGGGCAGCCCTGCAGATGGCATGGCTGGTTCTCTATGCGAGAGAGGAGAGCTGTCTTCCGACTGCTTAATCCATCTCCCGGCCTCCCCAATCCCATTGATCCCCACTGACCCAGGCTCATTCCTGAATCTGGGTCGCCAGTGTTGTGCAAGGTGTGGTGTCCAGTGCCTCAACCCTCAGGGCCACCAGGCCAGCACTTACTGTATTTCTTGTGCGTTTGTAAGGCTATTTAGACCTGCTACATGGAGATGTGTAGTGCAAATGGGCACAGTGACATCATCGTCTAACTGCTAATGCAGCTCTTGGGAACAACCTGAGATTTCAATATTGAGGGGAATGATCCCACTAAACAAACTCCAGTTTAATAACTTTGTTAGAGGATGTGTGCATTTTTTTCTGCAACTACCTTCATCAGTCTAGCCTCAAGACCATCTAAACCCTGAAATGTGTTTGCGTATCCAGGGTACCATGTACCAATGGGCTACTACCCCCGCCTTGTGGACCAATAACAAGGTTGAGGGGCCTGGGTTCAGATGTTCCTGAAGCAGGGGGTTCATTTCCAGAAAACAGATAATTAGCACAGTGCCTCCAGCCAGAGTAAAAGGATAAGTGGGTCAGATGACAAGCAAGTACAACCCCCTGGGATGCTGTACCTACCCACTTCCCTGCCCAGTGGTCCTACACATGGATTAACACACAGTAGTTCAGAGAGGCTAAAGTCATGCAATTAATAGGAGGCAGTATAGCACAATGGGTTAAGGCTCTGCGCTGCAGATCTGGAGACCTGGGTTTGAATCCCACAGCCGCCTAGGTGCATACTGTGTGATCCTGAGCAAGTCACTTAACTTCCTGGTGCTTCTAGGTCGCATCTGAAAATAAGCTTCGGCTTAGTGTGCTACTCCTGGTTAAACAATGTTCCTTTCCATTTAAAATGCACACATTGGCTGCACTTACCAAACTGCTTCTGGCTATTTTAGTGCTGAGACCCCCAGTTACCTGTGGAGAGTAGCAAGCAGCAACAGCAACACACTTTGAGGTTAGACACAGTAAGGTTGTACCTGGGAATAATATGCTCATGGACAGTGTTAAAGTAGTAATGAACTCTTTTTATTATGGGGATGTTTGGGGGAATAAGGGAGGGCAAATTAAAGGCTTGGCTATGCTGATTACTCTTCGCTTTGAAACACATTGACAACTGAAAATCCCACCTCCCACAAACATGGCACAAAACGTAGGTGCAGTCCTCAAATTAATAGTCCAGTTGAACAAACTCCCAGTTAGCTTCACTGGGCACCCAGACTTGGACAGTTGCAGGCCTGATGCACATTGCAGTTGGTTGGCCGGCGTTGGTGCATATAAACAAAACTGATTGAATTTACCCCTTTCACCACATAATTGTGAACAGACATTTAACAAGGAACGTAATGGCTGAAACTCTTAGAAGAGACTGATATTTATAATCCCAGACCTGATGGCCTGCAGTACATTTCAAAGGCAATTTGGAAATCTCGGTAGCAGGGCTAGCCCAGAAGTTACTTACAGTCCTGAAGGACCTCAGTCTCTCAATTAGAGTCAGGATGGTTGGCTCCCATGGACAGGCTGCTTGAACCTCTGGAGTCTTGGATTCAGGCTTTTGGCTTCCAATGCAGGGACCAGCATATGAGACCAGGGCCAACACAACTTGCCCACATGTCCAGGCTTAACCTCCAAGGTGGCCACAAACTAGCACTAACCGTTGTGCTAGTGACAGACTCCCAAATCTGGTAGATGCAGCTTTTGGACTCAGGATGCAGTCTCTGGAACATTTGCTCTGGAAACAGGCTGTGGCAAATTCGGCTCTGAGTTCCCACCCTGGCAGTTTCATTCAGGACACTAGTTTGGGCAATTTTGTCTTTGGCTTGCAAACTCAGTCTCTGTCCCTTTCAGGCTGAAAGGCCAGTTTGGCTTAACGGGTAAGCTCCGGGCCGCAAGCTGAGAGACACACAAAGAAGTTCCCTCTCTTTACGAGAGCTTCTGGCAACTTCAAGTACAACGGTCTCTTCTCTGCTGAAGAAACATAATATTGTTATCTGATTTGTCATTGAGGCTGTCAGTCACTGTTCTGGCTTTCCCATTGACCATGCAGAAGATGCCAAACACACAGTCCTCTATTCTTCCCAGCAGATATAGCTAAGGACCTGGCAGGACACTTTGAGTTCTGACTGGCTAAAACAGAAAGAGAAAGTAACAAGATGGCGGACAAGGGGCAGACAGCTAAATGTCTAACTTTAAAGTCCAACTTTATAAATAATCTGTTCAGTTTTAAAATTAAACATTGAGAACATACAATAAGGATCCCTCTGCACCATTATCTGGTTCAAGAGTGGAGTCTGAAAAAGCATTCTCTGGCCAGTTGCAAGTGCCAATGCACTTGGACCCAGCACAGGATATTGCCACTATATTTATTTAGTTTTATTTATTCAAGTCTTGGAGTACAACCTTTGAGCTGGAAGCTCATTTGCAAAGGTTCCACGTCATTTGTGAATTAATACAGTTAACATTTAGTCAACGGGAATGGATGACGGTTAACTCCATAAATCCATTGGAGGCTGGCTTGCTCCATAGGTTAATGGGATAGGGCATCAATGATAATATTAAATATTGCTGGTAGCAAAGAATAATGAATTAGAGATAACAAATCCACATTGACCAGTTTAAAGTACTGTGTGTTCACAAAAAGTATTTTATTTATTCTTTTTATTGAATATGTATATAATGGTCCAGTTTATTTTTATAAGATTGTTAATGAATGAGATTATAGTTCAAAACATTTTTCTTGAAAAAATCTTTTTTTTTTAAGGTAGAACTACGAACCAAGAAGGATAGGCCACCCTGGAATCAGGTGAAAAGAGTAAGATACCTGACAGATTTTAGAATGGCTAAACTCCTGTTACATCTTGTATGAAAAATATTCACCTGTAAATGAAGAAGAAAGGGCTAAAATAGAGATATAATCAATTGTTATACATGCCTAATAAGAACTGTACATTTACCTAAGTTATTCGTGTATGTATGTTGAACTATCAATAAAAGTTATATAAGTTCAAACAAACATTTAGTCAAGTAGATGGTACAAAGGTAGGTCAAGTACAGATTCAAAACCAGATACATTCTAAGGATTCAATCAGGTAGGCATATGTTTGAGCTGACAAGTCAAGGTACAGACATGAGAAGCTGCAAATCTCAATTTGAGAGATAACGGTAATGTAACAACAAGGAAAAAGTAGAGAGCTTGGAGTTGAGAGGGGGGAAAGAAGGGGAGAGGCAGGATTCAGGGCTGGAGGCCAGAAGACCAGATGCCCTTTGTCAGTGTAGGAGTAGAGGTCCTGGCAGGGAGTCGGAGGACTCAAGGTTCCCATTGTCAGCAAGGAGGGGGTGCAAAGAAGAAAGGGTTTGCATTTGTGGGGTAGGAGGAGTGTGAGCCTGCATGATAAGGGTGAGAGGAGGCGGTGATGGGAGCAAGGGAGGGTCAGGAGGGGTGTGTGAAAGAAGGGAGGATAGTGTGTGGTGGAGGATGGGGAAGGTAGGCAGGCATGGGCCAAAGTGCTGGAAGTTAGAGCTAGTGACCTTTGCCAAGGGATAATTTGTCTAAGGAGCATGAGCAGGTCATGGAGCTAGTGAGGTGGGAACAAAGTGTTATCTTAAAGGGCCCAAGTTTAGGTTCTGCGAGGAGGTTGACTGGGAGTGAGTTAAATCACTTTGGAGCATGGTAGATAAAGGACCGTTGCCCTTGGGTCGTTCCGTGGAAACGAACTTTGTATTATGTATTGAGGGATCTCCTGGTCAGTCTGGATTGGGACGAATTGATAAAGCATGGAGCCTACACCTGGAGGGGTAAGACCAAGTGAGACTTTCTTGGCCAGGAGACAGATTTGGTATTGTATGTGATTGTCAAGGTTTAGTCAACCTGTCAGTGAGTAGAGATCACACATGTAGGTTAGTATCAGGACACCGAGGACTAGATAGCATGTCTTGTTTAAGGCAGTCACAATATTATGGACAGCACTGAGGAGGTGATTGCAAGTTTAAGGCATCAGGAGTGAGGCATTGTCTGTGCCTCTACAGTTGCCAAATTTTCCTACACACAGTTTTGGAGACATAGTCAACATGTTGTGTGTAAGATAAAGTGTTATCCAGTACAACTCCCAGATATTTGAAGTTGTGTACCATCTCTAGGGTTTTGTTTTGTTTGTTGTGAATAGTTAGATGGGCAGATTTATCTTTGTGGTGATGTGAGGTGAAAATCATAGTTTTTGTTTCTTATAATTGAGAAGTAGTCTACCATTGGTGAACCAGTCTTCAATCAGGTTGAAATCATACTGGAGACTTTGTCATCGTCCACATACACCAGAATTTTGTCATGGCAAACTTTGGGGAGATTGTTCAAGAAAAGGCTGAACAGCTAGGGACCTAATATAGACCCTTGGGGAATGCCTGTCCTTACGTTCTGTCAATCAGAGACAGTTTTGCCGATTTTAACCTGCTGGACCAAGCCGGTGAGATAGCTGCGGAACCAACCCAGGGTGGTGGGGGACACGGTGGCCTCCCGTAGTTGTTCTAGTAGGAGTTCATGATTAACTGTGTCAAAGGCCTTGGTGAGGTCAATAAAGGTAGCCCCCACCAAGTGCCCTCAATCCAGTGCATCATGTATGTATCCGGTGAACTCTATCAAGGTGGTCATTGTACTGTGAAGTTTATGAAACCCATGCTGTTCTTTGCACTGAATTTGGTACTTATCAAGGTGTTCTATTAGTTGGTCCTAGACTACTCATTCCAGGACTTTGGAGATTGGGGGTAGAATTGAAATTGGATGGTAGTTGGTATGGGCTGTCTTGTCCCCACTTTTAAACATTGGTGTTACAACTGCTGAGTTCCATAGTTTGGGGAACTGTCCAGAGCTAAGGGAGAGGTTGAGAATTCTTGTCAAAGGGCTAGAACCTAATCTATGGTGAGAGTTAATAATTTTAAATCTAAGCCGTCACTACTCTGCCTGGATTTGCGGACAGCCTGTAGTAGAGATTTGTTAGCTTTGTTGGGTTTGATAACTCTGAGATATAATGGTGGGGCTAGGGTATCCTGGTTTGGGGTAGAGGCAGCTGCCTTAGTATTCTGCGCATTAGAGGCAGGACTGAGGTAGCTGGGAGCAAGCACGTTTTTGAGGTTAGTGAAAGCCATGTTAAAGGTGTTTGCAGTGGTTTTTGGGTCCTGGGTTATTTTCCCATTCAGGTTTAGCATGTCAAGAGGAGTTTGATTAGGGTTCCCTGTTAGAGATTTTATGTCAGCCTGGAATTTGCGGCTGTCACCCCAGGAATTGTCCAATTCGGCCCTATAATAGCGTGATTTAGTCTGACAAATTGACTGGGTACATTTGTTGCAGGCTGAGAAGTAGTTTTGGAGGTCTTACTGGGTGCCAGAACTTTGGCCTATATGCCAGAGGTGGTCTCTTCCATGCATAAGGTCAAGGAGCTAGGGGGTTACCATGTCTTGTGGGTGCCTTGGATCTTTCTTGTGGTGAGGGGTGCATAGATATCACAAGCAGAGTTAAAAGCCTTGGTGAAGTATTCTAATGCCAAGTCCACATCAGTTGTTGAGAAGATGGGGGACCAATCTTGTTGGGAGAGGTGTTCTTTTAGGGGACCTAGGTGCCCTTTTTGCAAGATTCAGGTAGTCACCTCTTTGGCGGGTAGTTTTGGAGACTTATTCAACCAAGTGCAGAGGATGGGGGAGTGGCCACTTAGTATGTCTGGGAGGGCGACTGCACTAGTTATTCATTCTGGGTGGTTGGTTAAGAGCCAGTCCAGCAGCGTACTGGTTCCAGGTTGGTAACTGGTGCGTGTGGGGGTCTCAATTAGCTGGGGGATATTTAAGGAGTTGATGGCTTCTCTGTATGATGTGGCATCTGGGGACAGCCAGTTTATACTGAGATCACCTACTATGATTATCTCTGTGTTCTGGTGACGGTCAGCGAGGTATCCTATGAGTGCATTAAATCCTTCAACCTGCTCCTTGAGTGGGAGGTAGGTGGTGATTAGTGTAAGGTTCTTTCCATTTGTCCCAAGGATTATCTTGACTGGTAGAATTTGGACATTGCTACCTGATTGTATTGGTAGGAGGGCCTGACCCTACAGGTGATCTTTAATATAAACTGCAGAGCCCCACCACATTTTCCAGCTCTGTCTAGCCTAAAGAGTTTATAGCCATCAATACTGATGTCAGAGTCATTTGTTCTGGAGGTTAGCCATGTTTCAACCACAGCTAAAATGTCATGGTTGTGTTGGGCTACTCACACTTGGAGAGAATCTAGTTTGGCAGACAGACTGCGTATGTTAATTGAGGCAATTTTGAGGTGATTTTGCTTCTCGGGAATGCCAGTTTTCATGCCTTTGGGGCTAGGGTTAGGGTGTATGTTCCTGGATATGAGTAGGAGTAGCCAGAGCAACCAGGTTGCTTGCAGCCTAAGTTGCTTTATGGCTTTTTTTTTCCTTTATCCACCTTCACACAGCCCTGAACTCTCTCAGATGGGGGCACTCAGCTTACCTCCTTCCCGTCACATCTGAGACTCAGTCCTGACACTCGGAAGGGCTACCTCCTTCATATTCCAGGCTTCCACACCTCACTGAACACCACCCTACATGCGGACAATCTGTGGACCGGGGGTGCTCTGAGGACCGCCGACGTACATGACTGCTGGGCATGGGGGAGCTCCCGGACCCCATCGTTGCCTATCAAGGCTGGGTCCATTTTCCTTGTACAGTTGTTCCCCTGGGCTGGGACATGCAATGATGCCCTGCTCGATGTGCACACGCTCCCATGCACATTCGAAAGGCATCTGCTGCAGCCCTGATTCCCTGTGTCAGCTGGCCAGGCACAGCAAACACCTGGTAGCCACCACTTGTGCTAATGCACTGGCATGGGCATGTCCCCCCTTCCCGAGGAAGAAGAGCAGTCCTCTGGATGCTCAATCCTTCCTCATCCCCACCGACCCCCGGCGACCCGTGCTTGTTCCCGAACATGGGTCGCCGGTGTGGTGCGAGGTGTGGCGTCCAGTGCCTCAACCCGCTGGGCCACTGGGCCAGCTTGCTTTATGGCTTGAGAGCCTTTTTTGCAGTTATGGCTTCTCTTAGGGTTTTTGCTAGTTGTTAGAAGAAAGTTAAGGAGGGGTGGGGGAAGGGATGGGCACTCCCGTGCGCCAAAGGATCGTTGCTGTAGTTTCTGTAGTAGGTGTCACAAATTCACTCAGCAGGTCAGCCCTCTACTCCCAAAGTGCCAACCTATGAGCATAGAATTGGGAACAGTGAACAGAACACGGTAACCTTCTTGTCTGTTTTGTGGGTTCGAGTCACCTTAGTCTCAAGTTCTGGAGGGATTCAAACTGATAACCTCTTGTTAGCATACCCAATTATCAGGCTCAGATAATTATGTCTTCAGGGGGCCAGATATCTTTGCCTACGGGCACCTAACCAGGTCTACAAAATGAACCCTTAGAACTCTATGCAAGACTTTAGAGAACTCTATCTGTTTCCCAGTTTGGTATCACAATAAGCTCATACACAGTGTCAACTATAACCTTCAAAACTTCACTTATAAAAAAAGAAATTTCAAGGCACACCAGGCAGTTTCCATTTTTAAAATATATATCTTTACTTTAAAACAGGTAAAATATGAAAACAGTAAAAGAACTAATTAGGGTTCTGAAAGAACTAGTAAAATTGAAGGTGGGCAAAGCAATGGGGCCTGATGGAATTCACCCAAGAATTCTAAAAGAACTAAGGGTAGAACTAATGACGCCGCTGACTGCTCTCTTTAACAAATCATGGGAAGATGGGGTGGTACCTGAGGACTGGAGGAGGGCGTATGTGATTCCTCTTCACAAAAGTGGGAGCAGGACAGAGGCAGGAAACTACAGACCAGTTAGTTTGACCTCAGTGGTAGTGAAAATGATGGAATCACTTCTGAAGGAAAGAATTGTCGAGTACCTAGAGGCCAGTGGGGCACAGAACCCAAGGCATCATGGATTCACTATGGGAAGGTCATGTCAGACGAATCTAATAGATTTCTTTGACTGGGTGACCAAAGTAGTAGACCAGGGAGGGGCTGTGGACATGGTCTACTTAGATTTTAGCAAGACATTTGATACAGTCCCACACAAAAGATTATTACACAAGTTAGCCAGCCTTGGAGTGGGTCCCAAGATGGTAGCCTGGATAAAAAATTGGCTAGACAACAGGACGCAAAGGGTAGTAGTAAATGAAGTCCACTGTGAAGAAAGGAGGGTTACTAGCAGGGTACCGCAGGGTTCAGTACTGGGACCGGTCCTTTTTAATGTCTTTATAAGTGACATTGCAGAGGAACTGGAAGGAAAAGTATGTCTCTTTGCAGATGACACAAAGATCTGCAACAGGGTTGATACACAAAATGGAGTGGAAAGGATGAGAAGGGACTTGGCAAGGTTGGAGGAATGGTCAAATGTATGGCAGCTTAGATTCAATGCAAAGAAGTGCAAGGTAATGCACCTGGGAAACAAAAACCCAGGGGAAGAGTACACAATTGGGGGTGAGATACTGACAACAGTAAAAATGGAAAGAGACCTGGGGGTAATTATATCAAATAACCTAAAGGTGGGCAAGCAATGTGAGAAGGCAGTAAGGAAGGCTGGGGGGATACTGGGATGTATAGAGAGAGGCATCAATAGTAGAAAACAGGAAGTTATTATCCCTCTGTACAGACAATTGGTGAGTCCCGACCTGGAGTATTGTGTGTGCAGTTCTGGAGACCCCATCTCCGCAAAGACATAGACAGAGTGGAGGCTGTCCAGAGGAGGGCAACTAAAATGGTATAGGGTTTGCACCAGAAGACATACAAAGAAAGATTAAAGGAGCTTAATATGTATACCCTTGAGGAAAGAAGGGAGAGAGGGCACATGATAGAAACTTTCAAGTACCACAAGGGAATCAACAAAGTCCAAGAGGGTAGCATCTTTCAGAAAAAGAGATGTGCAAGAACAAGGGGGCACAATTTGAAGATAGAGGGGGGACGGCTCAGAGGTAATGTGAGGAAGTATTTTTTCACAGAGAGGATTGTGGATGCATGGAACAGCCTCCCTGAGGAGGTCGTGGAGTCAAGAACAGTGAGGGAATTCAAGAATGCATGGGACAGACATAAGGCAGTCCTAGTGGGGGTAGGAGGAAGTAAGTTGTTGGTTAACTAGGATCTGTAGCTTATCTGTTAGGTAGGAAAATGGGCAGACTAGGTGGGCCAAGCGGTCCTTATCTGCCATCAAATTCTATGTTTCTATGTACAGAACAAAATATCCCAACACATACAGCCTTAAAACAAACAGGTTAAAAAGTGCAGATTTCTACCAATAATAACACTCAGACTAGTCTTGTCTAAGGTCCTTACTTCTTAATCTTTCAGTGCTTCATGGTCTCTCTTCTCTCAGTCAGAAATATGAATGTGTGTCTTCTAAGGTTTGCTCAGTAGGTTTAAAAACAGCCCTGAGCCGGCCTTCTCTCTGAGGTCACCTAACTCTGCCTTGGTGTAACAAAATCTATATTTTATAACACATGACGGCCTACTAAGATATTTAAAAAAATAATAGATGACATAATAAATCACCTCTCTTTATGTAACTAGTCAAAACCAGTCCGTGATCTGTTTCCCCTGGACATCAAAAGTCTCTTTGATGTAAATCACTGTATATTCCAAGCAAATGTATATTGGACTCCTTAATTTCGTATGGGACCTGGTATCTAGACATCAAAGGCCTCTTTGATGAAATGAGCTGGCTTCCTGGGAGGTTATTCATAACACTGGCCTGTGTTCCTTTTCTCAGGACACCTAGTGCACATCAAAGGATCTCCCTGAGGGCATTATAAAATGGATATCTTGGTTCCTGCCTTCAAAGCAAACTAGCAAGATAATTGCACCTCAGATATCTGCAGTTTAAGCTATATCCTGTCCTTTGAACTTATCCCTGGGGGGGGGGGGTTTGATGTGTCAGTTCCAGCAAGACAGCATTTTCTCTTGACACAATCCATCACACTTTTTTTTATATTTACAAAAAATGATACAGGGATCAGAACCAGCTGTCCAAGTGTGACAATAGGTTTCAGGTTTGGTGGTTGAGAGGGCCGACATTGAACTATGTTGGGTATTTGTAAAGTTAGTTGAAGGGTTGTCTGAGGCCTTGTAGTTAGGTTGAACTAAGGAGGGAAGCAATTGGCTGGGAGAAAGTGTAAACAGGATTGAGAGGCTCAGTAGTAGCTTCATCGTTTGCCGTTTATGAGGAGTGCCAGGAATGATCACTGGGAGGTATGAGGAAATAAGTGCCTACTGTGGATTATACTGTGAAGGAGATTGGCATGAGCTCCTACTAATGTGCCATGGAACTCACCAAGGTCGAGAGGCAGTTTTAGAAAAGCAATCCAGAAGGTTGGGATGTCCCTTTAATGGGAGGGTGTAGCCACTCACTAGATACAAATACAGAACTCTTAAAACTATAACGCAAAGTTGCCAGATTGCACATTCATGCAGGTGCTATGCGCACAACATTGCTGTACATGAATTTAAACCTCAAACTGGATATTAGCCCAGGTTCAAGAGGGCAGGCCATCAGGGCTGGAACAAGTCCAGATGGAGGGCAAAGGCGAAGCCCAGAGAGATAACTTAAGGTAAGCCCCACCTGTTTTTTTTTGGGGGGGGGGGTAACACCTGTGTGAAGAGTTTTTAAATTGTTAAAAATATCCCTAGTAGAGCTGTGCTGAATTTTCAAATTCCATTTCCTCCAGAATTCTGTGGAAATATGGAAGTGTATTGATTTACTGATTTATTTCAAAAGTTTTACCAGGAAGTACATATTGAGCTGGTATCAGCTCGTTTCTAGATGTGACCTAGGGCAGGGAAAGAATAGAGAACAGAACAAATGCAATATATAAAATGTAATAATACAGAATACATATAACAAAGTAAACAAATTATAAGGAAAATGCTTCAAAAATAAAATTGCCATACAGTAAATTGAGGAACAAGTAAAAGAACATTAGTCAGAGAGTGACAAAACAGTAATGCAAGGAGCAGGGAGTAGTGACTGATAACTGGGGAGAGAGGCTGTGCTAGAGTCAGTGTAGGGTGGGAGGTAACTAGCACAAATTCCATCTAAGTACGTGGAATTCTGAAATTTTGAAAGTGGATTTTTTTAAACTGGATTTAATAATCTGCAGTTTACATAAAGCACAGATTTTCTGCAAGCCACAGAATAGTATTCTGTAAATTATGTAATCCGTGGACTGTTATTCCACAGTTTGTGTTGAAATCCTTTTTATAATGTCACAGAATTAAACAAACATTTGTCAATGCCGAATGTTCTTCGTGTGCACTGGTGTCATGGTTGGGGAGGGGGTTGAAAATTGCTTCAGTGAAGGAATCAGTGTATTAACATTCAAGAATGCGAAGTAGAAGTGATGATGTTGGGCAGTCTAAGTGTGTAATTTGGTAATATTTGTGCCTCAGATTTTCGACATACCCTTCTTATGGAGTTGCTGCTTGGAGCTGTTGTTCCGATGTATGGGCTGACTACGTGAGCGGGAAAACCCGGGGCCAAGTAGAGTTGGAAACTGGAACTGGGGAACTTCTCCTGAACTATGTGCAGTGTGAGGTTTGGAGACTGCCACCTCAACTATTCATCCGTGGGGTAGTGCTGGTGTGGTGAGAGCACATTCAGTGGCTGGGGGAATATCTGAGTGCGGCTGTGGAGTGTGGAGTTCGCCGCCTTGACAGCTCATCTGTGGAGCAGGCGTTGGTGTGGTGAGAGCGCATCCAGCGGCTGTAGGAATATCTGAGCGTGGCTGTGTCTACTCCTCTGGGTCTCAGGTACTTGCTCCTTTTTGCCCTGGGAGGGATGACTGGCAGGTTTTGGGTTGTGTCGGGTTTCTGGGGAGGCAATAGCAGGGGGTTTGGACTGGAGGGTTTACTCTCAGCTGCTATTGTTAGGTAGGGGGACTCTTGCTGACAGTGGGTGGCTGAGTCCCAAATTCCCCTCTGATCAGGCCCGTATTCAGCCTGTAAATTATTGTGGGTCTGTCGCTCCAAGGAAGGGGAAGGGGAAGGTGGCAGCATACCTCTTGGGCCGCAGCACCGAACTGGGGGTTATTACCTGGGTTGGCCTGTGACCAGAAGGAACTTGGAGGGGCACAGATCGGTGGATGGTGTGTCCCCCAGGGATTCTTAGGGTTTTCTGTTGGGGGAGCCGTTGGCTGTCTCCTCAGGGGCCCATATTTACTGGTTGCGGCCAGTAGGTTTTTAGCCTCCAAGATTGGTGCTTACGGCCTGAGATTCTGGAGTGGTTTTAAGAAGAGGAGATTGGAAAGAAGGACACTGGACTTGGCTATCTGGGGAATTGTTTGGAGGCCCATACGTTTTCGCAGGAACTCTATGATTAAACTGGTGAGGTAGTGAGAGTACCTCAAATAGACTAAATTTGCATTCCAAATACTCAGTGGATGTTGCTGGCAAGAGAGGAGAGCAACCTTGGTTTTTGTTTTCTGGACTGGGAGAGGTTGAGAGCCTCCCCTGCCTAAAAGCAACTGTTTGAAGTTTTGGTGTGCCTCATATACTTGGACACTGATCCTGTGATGATTATCTCTGGACATCTCAATCATTTAATTTTTCATTTTGGGACTGATTGTAATTTTATTGTATTATAGACTTGCTTTGGGGGGGGAGAGGTTTGTTAATTTTGCTTCCCTGAGTCTCTCCTCCCGGTGTGAGTATGTGGAGAGTCTCAGGGAAACTATTGGGGTTTGTTTTAATTTGGGAATTTATTTGGGAGTTTAATTAGTCATTTAATTGAGGATTTATCTAGGGGTGTTTTAATATTATTGGGTCTTAGTATGTGTAGGAGGCCTGTCCCCATGGTCGTGTGCTATTCGTCCTCCGCTCTTCATGCCCTCCGCCCTTTCTCCCCCCCTTCCATTACAGCTATTGACATACCAACGCTGTAGAGCATTGGGTATTGTTCATAGGGGGAGGAGGGGAGTCGGAGGGGTGTGAACAGTGGAGGTTGAATGAGCGGGGCCATCATATTGGGGTAGTGAGAGCCAGAAGATGCCCTGGGGCGAAATGGAATCTGGAACAGCGTCCTTCCTGTCTGGTTTCCATACCCATGGGCACCACCAGTATTAGTAGGCAAGCAGTCCGTGCAGCTCCAGAGGCCCGTCCTACCCAAGCAGTGTTGTGCAACACCAGATCCATAAAAACAAGACTGCAGTTATTGCAGATTTTGTTGTATTGGTGGATCTGGCATGCATTACCGAGATGTGACTGGATGAGAATGTGGGCCGTATATTAGAAGCCGCTATTTCGGCCAGGTACTCGGTGTTACACCGCCCAAGTTTGGACCGCCGGGGTAGTGGTCTGTTGCAAGACCGAACTGGGCCTCACAAGTGTACCAGTTGAGGGGACTGAGTCATTCGAGTGTACTGTAGTGGCAGGTGTGGGTTGCAGAATCGCTCTCATCTACCATCCACCAGGTGATCAGAAACGGTTTCTGCAGGAAGTAGAGGACTTCATGATCAACATGGCATTCGAGTCGCCCAGGCTGATGGTCCTGGGTGACTTCAACACTTGGGTCGATGACGAACTCTCGCAATTTGGACAACACTTCCTCCAATTGATGACATCTTTGGGCTTTACACAACTTGTTACTTCTGCCACTCATAAAGGTGGTCACTCTTTGGACTTAGTCTTCCTCCTGGGGATCAAAGCTTTCGATTTGGGGGTGGAACCTGTCAGATGATCTGATCATTACATTGTTGAGTACAGTTTTTGCACCCCCCTTCATAGGCCTACCCCTGTGGAGATTGTCAGATACCGCTCTTTGTGAGATGTAAGCTCTGAAGGCCTGGCAGCGGTGCTTGACCTATCGGAGCTTTCTGGAGTGAGCAGTGACCCAGATCCCTTGGTTTTGGCCTATAATAAAGCCATCTCCTCTGCTCTGGATTCAATTGCTCCCATCCATGTTCATCCCCTTCCCCTTCTCCCTCGGTCCCCATGGTTTGATAAGACTTTGAGGGAGATGCAGCGACATGGACGAAGATTAGAGCGCTGCTGGTGGAGATCCGCCCTTGATGTCGACCATCTTAGATTGATGAACATTATCAAGTCTATCATTCCGCAATCTCACGTAAGAAGGAAGAGTTCCTGTCTGGGGAGGTTGCAGCTGCTCAGAACCGACCAGCTCAGCTCTTTCGAACTGTAGACAGACTGTGCAACCCAGTCTGTCTGCAGGTTCAAAGAGCCTTTCACAAGTTGAGTGTGAAGAGCTTTCTCTCTTCTTTGCTGCTAAGGTGGCCGACATCAGTGCGGCACTCCAGCCTACATCCTCTATGGGGGAAGCTGTGGATCGGCTTCCAGTCATGGTCCCTAGGCTCTCCTGGAGTTCCTTTGACCGGCTGGAGTTCATTGATGTTATGTGGATTGTCCAGGGTATGTGCTCTACATGCTGTAGTTTGGATCCGGGCCCAACTTCCCTGATAAAGGGTTGTTGTGTTATTCGCGACCCAGATTTTGCATAGCGACTGCGAAATCACCTTTCGGGATGCAAAAGCACATTTTTGCCAGGATCTGAAAAATGACAGCTGTCATGTTCATGAGGTGCTATAAAGAAATGACTATACTGAAAATTTGGGGTCAAAAATATTGGAAATTGCCAAAGTTACGAGCCTGCATTCACAAATTTCAACACAGGTTCATAACGTTGTTGTTTTTTAATATTTTTTACACCTAATCTTCAACATAGCCTTCATATTGCCCCACCTCATGAACAAAGGCAGAGTACAATTTCAATTCCTGCCTGAAAGGTGATTTCACGCAGTGGCTGTGAAATCACCTTTTGAGATGCAAAAACACATTTTGACCAGGATCTGAAAAATGACAGCTGTCACATTCATGAGGTGCTGTGAAGAAATGGCAATGTTGAAAATCTGGGGTCAAAATATGAAAAATTATCAAAGCTACGAGCCTGCGTTCGCAAATTTCAATGCAGGCTCATACCTTTGTTGTTTTTAAATATTTTTACACCACAGTTTCAACATAGCCTTCTTATAACCCCACCTCATGAACAAAGGCAGAGAAAAATGTCAACTTGTGCCAGAAAGGTGACTTCGCATAGCGACTACAAAATAACCTTTCAGGATGCAAAAAAAAAAACATTTTGGTCAGGTTCTGAAAAATGACAGCTGTCACATTCATGAGGTGCTGTGAAGAAATGGCTATGTTAAAAAGTTGTGGTCAAAATATTGAAAATTACCAAAATTACAAGCCTGTGTTTGCAAATTTCAGTGCAGGCTCATAACTTCCTTGTTTTTTAATATTTTTACACCTGATTTTCAATGTAGCATTCTTATGACCCCACTGCACAAACAAATGTGGAGAAAATACTAACATACTAACATACTATTTGCCAGCAGATTAGGCCTTACGGTATATAGAGTCTGCTTGAACCTCAGATCCCTAGTTGGGTGCCGAAGCCCTCCCCTCCCTTGTGTTCCAGAAACCCCTCTCATCCGTCCCCACCCCCCTGGGACAGGCCATCATCTGATACATCCACTTTCTGTGTCTGTCCCACCCTCTCTTGAAGCCCTCCACTGCGGAGCTCTGAACCAGCTCACCAGGCAGTGCATTCCAAGGGTCCACCACCCTCTCAGTGAAAAAACCTCTCCTCTTTCCCCTCACCCTTCCACCTTCCAACTTCAAACCATGCCCTCTGGTGATACCTCCCTGCTTTAGTCTAAAGATCCCCTCCATGTTTACCCTATTTATTCCCTTGAGGTACTTGAAGACCTCAATCATGTCCCCCCTGTCTCTCCTCTCCTCCAATGAAAACAGGCAGAGCTCCTCAAGTCTGTCCTCATACGTCAAATCCCCTAGCCCTCGTATCATCTTAGTTGCCCTCCTCTGTACTCTCTCCAGGAGCTGTATGTCCCTCTTCAAGTGTGGTCTCCAGTACTGCACTCAGTACTCAAGGTGTGGTCTAACCAGTCCATTGTACAGCAGCAGAATCACTTCCTTGCTACTAGAGGTGATCCCCCTTACGATGCATCCCAACATCCTGTTTGCCTCGCTAGCCGCTCTTCTGCACTGCTCAGAGTTATTCATACATGCATCCACCATGACCCCTAGGTCTTTTTCCCCTATTGAGGCCTCCAGCCTCCCTCCCAGGTGTATCTGTGTTTAGGGTTTCCCGCCCAAGATGCAACACCTTGCATAGTGATATTGAAATTTAATTTCCATCGTGAGCTCAGCTTTTCAGGGTGTCAGGTCTTGCAGGGCCAACCTCCCCTCTTCTCCCTCAACTTCACCGCTCCCATCTTGGAGTCATCAGCGAAGAGACTCATTTCACACCCTATATCCTCCCTGATGTCCGATATGTATGCATTAAACAGGATCGGACCCAGGACCGAGCCCCATGCTACCTCCTCACCACCAACCTCTAGGGTCTGAGCTCCCACAGACCATCACTACCTCTGGGTGCGTCCAGCTAGCCAGTTTTCAATCCATCTGACCATCAAAGGGCCTACTCCTAACCCCATCAGTTTCTCCACCAGACCATTGTGGGGACAGAGTCAAACGCCTTGCTGAAGTCCAAGAATAATACATCCACAGGCTTTCCCTGTCCAGTTCTGATGTTACCCATTCGTAGAACTCCACAAGATTGGTTTGACATGATCTACCTGGCACAAACCCATGTTGTCACTATCCAGACCTCCCACCTCCTCCAAGTACACCCCCAATCGTTCCTTTAGTATACTCTCCATTAATTTTCCCACCACCGAGGTCAAACTGATGGGTCTATAGTTACCTGGTACTTCCCTCGACCCCCCTTTATGGATTGGCACCACATGTGCCTCTCGCCAATCCCTAGGTACCCTCCCTGTCTCAAGTGACCTGTTGAAGAGCTCAGCCAGGGGTGCAGCCAGTATGTCCGCCAATTCCCATAGTACTCTCAGATGAATGCCATCTGGCCCAGGAGATTTGTCTTTCTTTAGGGCCTTGAGGGCTAACCACACCCTTTTGGTGGAGATAGCATCATCTGTCCCCTCCACCCTATTGGCTTTTATATCCTTATCCAGATGTGACACCCCTGGGGTACCTCTCCCTCCCTCTTGCTCCATTTCTGTTGCTCCCTGATCCCACTCACTGCCACTTCTATCCCCATCGTGCCTTGCTTTGTAGATATCCCATCCCCCTCCCTAGTGAACACAGAGGCAAAGTACTCGTTACATACCTCTGCCTGGTCCCTCACCTCTTCCATCCACCCTCCTTCTGATCTCAATCTGCTGAGATGACCCTTAGTTTTTCTCCGCTCCCCAATGTACCGGAAGAACCCCTTTTCCCCTCCATGTATCCCCTGTGCCAGCCACTGCTCTTTACTGGACTTTGCTCCCCTCACCATCCGGGTGACTTTTCTAGATGCAAGATGGTACATTTCCTTATCCCTATCCTCTTGTTGTTTTATATTTTTGTAGGCTTCTTTCTTTCTCTGACCGCTACCTGTACCTCACTGGACCACCAGCATGGTTTATGTGACCTTGCCCTTTTGTTTCAACTTAGTGCAGATCCTGACTGCCTCATGAAGTCCCCGTTTTATGACCTCCCATCTCCTTTCCACACTTGTCATTGATGTAATCCCCTTCAAGTGATCCTTGAGAATATTTCTCATGCCCACAAAGTCTGCCCCCCTGAAGTCCATTGCCAGTGTCCTAGATCTCACCCCCCCGGCCCCCATGCTTATTTGAAACCAGACAGTATTGTGGTCGCTCCCAGTCAGGGGGTCCTCTACAACCAGGTCCCTTACCAGATCCCCATCTGCCAGAACCACGTCCAGAACATGCCCTCCCTTGTGGGCTCCATCACATGCTGTGTTAAGAACACATCCTGAAGCCAGTCCAGCAGCCTCTGCCCTTGGCCACCTTAGAGGACATGGTTTCCAGTTTGTACCTGCATATTAAGATCCCCATCAACACCACTCCTTCCCCTTTGGTCCACACTGGGCAATGATGTTGTCCAGCAAACCATCCTCTAGAACATCACTCATCCCGGGGGGCCTATATACTACACCCAGCTTGACCTTATCTCCTGCTGGGGATCGTAAGGTGACCCATAAGGCCTCCACGTTTCCCTCTGCCTCTTCTACCCTAGCAATTTCTATGTCATCTCTAATGAACATAGCCACTCCACCCCCTCTGCCCTCCTTTCTATCCTTCCTAAGCATAGTGTACCCCTGCACGTTTAGGTCCCAGTCATGGTTTTTGTTGGCCCACGTCTCCGTGACCACCGCCACATCCACCCCCGAACAGCATGGCCTGGAACTCTGGCAACTTGTTTCCCAAGCTCCTGGCATTTACTAACACCAACCCCCACCCCTTATCCCTGATCCCCTTTGTCGAACCCCACCCAGATTCCTTATACTTCCATCCTCCCTCTGCTCCTCCTGAAACCTCCACCCCCAGTCTGTTTCCCCTCCCTTGGGTTTGAAGGCTACTCCCCTCATCTGGAGGAGAGGGCTTCTGGTCAGTCCCTCCCTTATCCCTTCCCCCCCCTCACAAAATGTTCAACCCCTGTCCAAAGGATGATTTTGTGCAGCGACTGCGAAAGCACCTTTCCGGATGCAAAAACACATTTTTGTCTGGATCTAAAAAATGACAGCTGTCATGTTCATGAGGTGCTGTAAAGAAATGGTAATATTGAAAATTTGGGGTCAAAATATTGGAAATTGCCAAAGTTATGAACCTACATTCGCAAATTTCAACATGGGTTCATAACTTCATTGTTTTTTAATTTTTTTACACCTAATTTTCAACATAGCCTTCTTATTACCCCACCTCATGAACAAAGGCATAGTACAATTTCAGCTCCTGCCTGAAAGGTGATTTTGCACAGTGGCTGTGAAATCACCTTTTGAGATGCAAAAAAAACATTTTGGCCTGGATCTTAAAAAATGGCAGCTGTTACATTCACGAGGTGCTGTGAAGAAATGGCTAAGCTGAAAATCTGTGGTCAAAATATTGAAATTAAGAGCCTGTGTTTGCAAATTTCAGTGCAGGCTCATAACTTTGTTGTTTTTTTAATATTTTCACACCAAATTTTCAATGTAGCATTCTTATGACCCTACGTCATGAACAAAGGTGGAGAAAATGTTCAACTCATGTCCAAAAGGTGATTTTGTGCAGCAACTGCGAAATCACCTTTTTGGATGCAAAAACACATTTTTGTCAGGATCTGAAAAATGACAGCTGTCATGTTCATGAGGTACAATGAAGAAATGGCTATATTGAAAATTTGGGGTCAAAATATTGGAAATTGTCAAAGTTATGAGCCTGTGTTCGCAAATTTCAATGCAGGCTCATAACGTTGTTGTTTTTTAACATTTTTACACAAAATTTTCAACGTAGCCTTCTTATGACCCCGCCTCATGAACAATGGTGGATAATATTTTCAACTCCTGCCTGAAAGTGATTTCATGCAGCGACTGTGAAATCACCTTTTGGGACAGATTTTCCTAACATCACTTGCATTGTTCATGAGATGGGGCCCCAAAAAATGTATGTTGAAAAGTTGGGGCAAAAATATTTAAAAATGGCCAAGTTATGCCACTAAGTTGAAAACCCCATTGAAATACATTGACGTCGAAAATCTCATTGAAATACTTTGAAGCGCTTACCTCAGTTCGCGGTTGGGCTTTGAAGAGTGAAGACATGCCTGTAGTCCAAGGAAGATTAGGTGACGGACCTCCGATGGGTAAGTATGGAGTGGGGGGTCCTGAGTGGAAAGGTGGGGGGATTGGGTAATGGCACAATGAACAATGATGAATGGTTTTCTTTTACAGTAAATAAATTGACTAGGATAGTTTTTTTTTTCAGGGACAGTTTGCTGAACAGATGAGGACATTGGAGGATTGGGCTCCCCCAGTGTCTGTATACTGTTTGGGGGGGGGGTTACACAGCAGACATTGCTGGATGGTTTTCTTTTTTTTTCAGAATGAAAAAAAAGATGACAAGGGACAGTTTTCTTTCTTTCAGGGAGAGTTTACAAAACATTTTGAGGACACTGGGGGATTGGGCACCCCCAGTGTCACTGTGGTGTTTTGGGGGGGGTTGTAGGGTAGTGGGTGCTTAGAGGGAGGGTTGGGTGCCGGGAATAACAGTGCTTGTCATCTGACTTGCACTTCAAAGGACCAAGCCATACTGCTACTGTGTCGGCTCTGTCCTTTGAAGTGCATGACCAGATCAGCCCCCCTCAGAAAACCAGTGTCATCAAGACACTGCCTGCTGATTCACCTGCCACAGACCAGCCCCTAGAGCACCACTCTCCATTGGACTCGCCCCCCTCACACCACTCTCTAGAAACTCATACCAACATGTTCACTTGTGTGTGTACGCACGACAAACATAAAAAGGAATTCCAAAAAGCATTTCGGAAGTGCATTGTCAGTGGAATTCTGCATCCCGCCTGGCCCTAATCACTACTTTTTATGATGCTAGATTTAAACTGGGGTATATTTTATTCCTTAAAAAGAAAAATCAATTAGTAAATCATTGTTTAAATCAAAAATGGTCAAGGACTCCGCCAGAGACAAGTTTGCAGAATAAAAATTTAAAGAATTTTCAATTTTCCTGAGAGCAGTCAAAGTCTCACCATTTGAACTGATAAAAATATAAAGTGTAGGAACACAACAGAGTTTCCAGCCGAAACACAAGTAAAGTCAAGGTACTCATGCCCACAGAAAGCACTAATATGCGCCTATATAGTTCTAAATAGCTTTATAGTATATGGTTAGTCCCTATTGTGTATGGATTTCTATACACGCAATTTTCTTGTTGTAGGAAAGTTCAAAGGTCACCAAACAATGTTCTAGTGCAGTTTAAAGATCACTGAAAATAGTTGTAGTATAGTTGTGACATCACTACTATACAATGACTTTTTAATTTTAAGTTTTTCCCGACAGTCTCTCCTCGTGATGTTCCCTTGCACTCTACCACCACTCAAAACAGGAATCTGCATTCATATTATGTATTTTAGATTTTAAAAAGGAATTTTTCAGAGTCACGTGATGTGCCCGAGCTAGAAAGATGCAAGGCTAGGAGCTCCATTCACCCGGCATAGAAAACTGCTTTAAACCCCCTCTTTTTTGGTTACCCAGTGGTGCACTCTCACCTTACCGTGTGTATCCAGGTGCCAGGATGCCCAATTCACAGGAGGAAGACAAGTCAAGTGCAGCTAAAAAGAAATATAAACTCTCAGAGTCACCACCAACTGAGGTGTCTGCGGGCTTTATGGTGGACCCAGTGGTGGAGAGGGAATCCACTCCCAGCTTGATAGCTTAAGAACTGGCCGAAATAAAAATGTTCATGAGTGGTATTTGGGGGGACTTGAATCAAATTACCATTCAGTTAACAGTGGTGAGAGTGTCGGTAGAGGCTCTGGCCTTTTGAATGGAGCATGCCAAAAAGAGAGTGGGCCAGCTGGAGGATTGGACCTCCCCAGCAGAAAGGCGCATTTCCCATATGGAGAAAGACGTTTGCATGGTGTGGGACAAAATAGATGATTTGGAATCGAGGCGCAAGCACAGCAATGTACACTTGTTTGGGCTACCAGAGAAATCAGAGGGGGATAATATGCTGAGGTTCCTGCAACATAAACTCCCACTTTGGCTAATGTGGGAACCCTGGACTGTCATGGAGATTAAGAGAGCTCATCGGGTCCCCATGGGCCCTCCTTCTAATGATAGTCTGACCCGGCCTAGGCCAGTTGTGTTTAAACTATTACATTTTGTGGACTGTCAGCAGATATTGAAGAGTGCTAGAGAGGTGAGAGACATATGATTCAATGGTGCAAGACTGCAGTTTTGACAGGACTTTCCCCAGTGGGTGTTGCAGCACAGGAAGGCCTTTGATAAAGTCTGAGATGCGGCCCAAGCACGGAACCTGAAGGCGTACTTAGTCCCTCCTGCTACCTTGAAATTGGTGGCTCGGGAGGGTACTCACTTCTTTTCAACACCGGGGGAGGCTGAAACTTTCCTGCAACATTATAGTGAGTCAGCGACTCCCCAGGAGAAGAGGCAGCCTAGGAGGGACCCGAACAGTGGATCGGCCCTGAGAGGGAAGGATGGCGGACAGCGGAAGGAGCACCTAGGCAAGGCAGCAGCGGAAAGGACTAGATCCCAGACAGTGCACTGGATGATCAGGAAGAAGATTCGATGGACTGAATTTTAGACAGTGGTGAGGAGGCGTTTCTTCTCCTGGGCCTATGGATCAGTTCCTTTCCCAGGTAAGGGAGTTAGACATGTTTATTGCCTGGCAGTTCAATACTGAGGGTTACTTGAGTACTGGGGGATGGGTTGCTCGATGCGGTGTACTGGGAGGATGGGTGGAATGGTGGGGGTGCAGAGTGATCAGGCAGGGGAGCCACGATGACTGAGACCCTGGGATAGGTGGGATATAGGTGCATTAGTTCAGGGGGGAGGGTGATGGATGATGGGCTTTCTACATGGGTCTTTCTGGAAGAAGGGGGTATTGGCCTTGGGGGGAATGTAGGGTGGGAGACGGTTAGTGGCTGCCCTTAACGAGGAGGCCCAGAGGGTGCCCCCAGTGGGTGGATTTGGCCAGGGATGGGCAAGGTCAGAAGAGGGGCCACTTGGAGGCCCGAACTGCCACGATTTATATGGGGTCCCGGGCTCAGAGGCCCAAGGGTAGAATGTTTGCAGTGATGGGGAGGGATGGCGAAGAGGCAACTCACTGGGTTAGGGGTGGAGGACTTAGAGGAAGGTAAAGGGCTGCCCAGGAAGGGCACTCTCAGCTTTACTCCAGTAGGGGTTGAGGGATCATAAGGGGGGCTGCTTCATGTAGCAGGGGTTGGGGCCAATCGGTTGTTTTCTCTTTTCTTTTTGTCTCCCCACAGATGCGGATAGACCATGTGGGATCAGCGAACAGAATCTTCACTCCAGACAACCTTCAAGAGGACTACAAGTGGCGATGTTATCCCCCTGTGGCACACAGAATCTTCATTAATGGACTGAGGGGCAGGAATTAGCTTGTTTTGGATCTTACCTTGATGCAGCCCCTTGCTGGGTATTTTGGGGGGAATCGCTCTGTATGCACAACTGCGCAGTCTGGGGGTTGGGGAGGAAGGGGAGGGAGGGAGAGGCAAGGCTGCATGTGTTGGGGGTGCACCATGTTACTTTATTATGCTTTTAGATGGGGATTATGACTTTGAGAGGCGGCAGTAGTAATTGTTGGATTCTAGCTTTGGGGTTCAGGGGTGAGGAGCTTGTGTCTCAGAGACTACCGGGAAATAACATGCTGATGGGGAGGGGATTGTTCCCCTTTCAGAGTGTACAAGTTCATTATGTAGTAGGGAGGGGGATGGGGGGGTTGGTTGTTTGTTTTTGCTTCAACGGTTGGGCATTCCTATGCTAGGAGTGGCAGAAGGTCAAGTGTCTGGAGTAGGGGATTAGAAGGAGAGGACCCAGGAGGAACAGGAGGAGGCTAGCGGACCAAGAGATCTTAGGATGGCAGGCATACCGCTTTATGTCCTGGAATGTCCGGGGTTTGAATGGGCCGATCAAAAGGAGGAAGGTCTTGAGGCATATTAAGCATTTAGGGGGTCAAATAGTTTTTTTACAAGAGTCCCATGTCCTCAGTAAGGATGTTGTGTGGATTCAAAAAGCGTGGAGGGGTACAGTGTTTGCGGCCTCTTACTCATCCAAGAAGTGGGGGGTGTTGATTTTAATAGCACGAGGGCAGAACTGGATGACAGAGTCGGTGTCATGGGATCCCCAGGGGAGATGGTTATTGGTGACAGGTATGCTGGATGGGCAGCTATACACTTTAGTTTCCATTTATGCACCTAATGAGGATGGTACCCCTTCTTTAACGGCTTTTCTCAGGTATTGCAAGAAAGGAGCGAAGGTCATGTGATTGTAGCGGGATTTTAATGAAGTCTTAGACCCCCTAACAGATCTCAGTGGAGTGTTGGCCCACCCAGCCACCCTGGGATCGAAGGCCCTGGCACAATTGATGGTAGACAGAGGGCTTAGGGATGTCTGGCGGTTACACAATCCAATGGGGCGGGATTACACATATTATTCGACTGTACATCAGACGTACGGCTGTATCGATCTATGGCTGGCTTCACAGGTTCTTTTGCAGGGATCACAGCAATGTACCATTGAATCCACTGTAATTTCGGACCATGTGCCACTGATGTGGCTCTGTACAGGTGGACAGGCCATTAATAGGGTAAAGAGATGGTGCTGCAATGTCAGCTTTTTAAGGAACCCTCTTTTCAAGACTGGCTTCGGACGGAGGTTTTGGACTATATGTTAGCTAATCAAACCGGGGAGGTCTCTTCTTAGTGGGTTTGAGAGGGGTTGAAGGCTTGCATCCATGGTAGGCTAATAGCCTATTCTTCCACCAAGAAAAAGGAGAGGGCAGAACATCTGCAGGCTCTTATGACTCAGCTTTCTGCTTTGGAGGCTCAGCATAAGACCGGGAATGCAGGGCTGGATCTGACCAGGCAAATGAAGGAGATGCGTTTCCAGATTAATGCCCTGACTTCGCAGCAAGCCAAGATGGGATTGTATCATACCCGCCAGATGTTCTGGGACGGGAGGAGAGGGCGGGTCATCTCTTAGCGTATAGTCTCAAAAAGATGGAGACAGAGAGGGTGATTCTGGGAATACGAGCACCCTGGTTCAAGACCCGGAGGGGATCAACAAGGAATTCGAGACTTTTTATAGGAACCTGTATTCTTCGATATCTCTGGGCAATGGGGAGATGGAAATCTGGGCCTTTTTGGATTCGATGAGGTTGCCTCAGCTATCGGCAGCCCTGAGAAATTCTTTGGAACAGCCAATATCAGAACAAGAGGTGCGAATGGTGCCAGGGCAGCTTCAGGCAGGAAAGAGCCCGGGCTTCCCAGTGGAATTCTACAAGGTGGTGCAAGATCAGGTTCTCCCACTGCTTATGGTGGTACTGGATGAAGCTGGGGGGGGGGGCATCTTCCTCAGACTATGTCTGAGGCTGTTATTTCCATTTTGCCTAAAAAAGGCAAGGATCCCCTCCTCTGTACCAACTATAGGCCAGTATCACTTCTGAATGTGGACTATAAAGTATTGGCCAGGGTCTTGGTGAACCATGTTGCTCCCTTGTTGTCTCAGCTCTTTCACCCGGACCAAGCTGGATTTGTGGGAGGACAGGATGGGGCGGATCACTTGAGGCGCTTGGTAGATCTTTTTGGGGTGTCCCCATCACTCTTCACAACCCCAGCAGTGGTGGGACTGGACACAGAAAAAGCTTTTGATTCCATCGAATGGCCTTATTTGCTTGCAGTTCTGGAGAAATTTGGTTTTGGCCCAAGCTTTATTCGATGGGTCCAGCTCATTTATAAACATCCTAGGGTTTCGGTTTTGACGAATGGCAAACTTTCTCCGGCTTTTGATTTGTCACGAGGGACTCGGCAAGGATGCCCTCTCTCCCCGGCACTATTTGAACTGGCCATTGAGCCTCTGGCCCAGAAGATTAGGGATACGGAAGAGATAGTGGATCTGCAGTGGGGTCTCGGGTGTACAAAACAATGCTTTTTGCAGACGATATTTTGCTTACGCTTGAAGATGCATCCACTTCTCTTCCCCACCTAGCGCACTTTTTAACACAGTTCAAGGGGTTATCTGGTCTTGGGAATAATTGGACCAAAACTTGTATCGTCCTGATGGGCCGAAGTACCCAGAGTCTTCCTCAATTAGGAGATGGCTTTAAGTGGACAGATGGATAACCTATCTGGGGATACAGATCTCTCTGAAGCTGTTGGACTGGCCCGCTGTCAATCTGTTACCCCCATTGGAGTCCTTGAAGGGGGACGTGGCTATGTGGCATCATTTACAGCTGTCTTTATGGGGTAAGGTGCATGCTGTGTGTATGATGTTCGCACCTAAGGTACTGTATGATCTCCGTTACTTACCCCTGAAAATTTCTGAATCATGGTGGAAACAACTGGATCAGGCTTTATCTGGTTTCTATTGGGAAGGGAAGAGGCTTTGGATATCTAGGGACCGTTTAAAGGCTTCGTACAGCAAGGCAGGATTTGCGGCCCCTTGGTTTAAGGGCTATTACCTTGCATCGGGGCTGTGGCAGGTTTGGCTGTGGCTCCATGGTGAAGGTTTCGAGGATCAGATTAGGTGGCTGGAACTTGAGCGGGATTGGTATTTCCCTTATTCCCTGGAGTGTTGCTTGTTGGGTGACAGACTACCTTCTGGATGATTGGCCACTATGGTACCTCGTTTACATTTGGCGTCAAGTTAAGAAATTTTTTGGTACCCCCAATGGAGTGTTCCAATATCTTATTGGCCCTTATGGGATAATCAGAGGGTCTCCATAGGGGAACTGATTCTTTTCTGGGAGAGGTGGGAGAAGGGGGGGCTGACAAGGGTGCAAGACCTTTATTTGGAGCAGACAGGCTCCTTTAAGACCTTTCAGGATCTCCAAGAGCAATTGGATTTGTCCAAGGTGAACCACTGGAAATTTCTTCAGTTACAGCATCTCGTACAGGGCTTAGGAAAGGGCGGTGGGGACCAAGGAGAAACTAGGGGGTAGGAGGCTATTTTTGGGGCCCAAAGTAGGATGCAGAAGCCCTGGACCCCTCCTAAGGTGGGGTTGCTTTACCGTAAGTTACGAGATTGTGTAGCACCTGATACATCAGGTATTCAATGGAGATGGGAGAGTCTTCTGGGGAAGCCGCTCACAGATGAGGAGTGGGTGGAAATATGGAGGAATGCATGCGGACAGATCAGGGATGCGAGTGGGAAGTTGATGCATCTCAAGTCCCTTCTACTATGGTATCGAAACCCTGAGGCCCTGATTCATATTTGACTTCTCCTGCACTCAAAATGCTGGCGGTGTAATAGCCAGGGAGCTTCTCTACTTCACATACTATGAAAGTGTCCAGCCTTAAGGAGATGGTGGCAGAGGATTCAGGGGATATTAGGGACAGTAATATGGAAGCAGGTTCCTTGGGAATGCATTTCTTTTGATCTTGGGGAACACTGGGGTCCTGGGCCGTCTGGACAGCTGTCAGAGGACCTGGTTTATCACCGCCATCACCGAGGCCAAGAGGCTGATCCTTCGGACGTGGCGGCGACCTGACACTCCCTTGCTGGCCGATTGGTATGAATGTATGCTAAAAGTAGTGGGGTTTGAAAGAATGTCATACATCGCAGGGCGTAGACTGGAAAAGTTTTTAATGGTATGGGTCCCTTCCTGGCATTTAAGTGGATATCTATCCCACAAGGGAGGAATTAGATCCCCCCCTCACTATGTTCCGGTATGTCCCAGGACAGTTAGCATTTAGGGAGGTAGGGGATACCCCAGAGGAACTGGAGCGGTATCAAGTAGGACATTGCATCTCATTCTTCGAGGGCTCCTGGCTGTCCTTCAGTTCCAGAGACTGGTCTTCGTTGACTATGGAAGGATCTTGTGTGCATTTTTATAGAAGCTGCTAGTGCTGTTATTGGAGGGACAGTGGGGGTGGGGGTGGGATGGGGGTTCCTGGTAATTTGTGGGGGTTATTTGTTATGGTACTTAGATTGTATCTTCATGGAGTTGTTACTTCGGCTAGGTATGAATGGTGGTAGCAGAATTGTTGATCCTTTGTATTTAATGTAACTATGTTTAAAAAAAAGGTTTTTTTGAAATTTCTTTTTCTCCCCTCCTACGTCCCTGCCAGAGCCGTCCCTTCAGGAGTTGCCAATGAAACCCATTCCTGCCACCAACTTACCTGCTGCTTAGGGTCCCTTATCTTACCGTGGATTACCACCCGGGCGGGGTTCGGGGTTGGCGAACCCCTGTACCTTAATTTCTTCTCCGGTCCCCGAGACAGCAGCAGTTGGTGGCACATCGAGACTGGGTTCGGCGCTCCATCTATCCGGCTCTGGAGGGTGATTTTCCCTGTTCTGTGGGGATGTTGCTAGCCCTTGACATCAAGGCACGAGCACTGATGTCCGCAATGTCCTCCCCCTTGATGATGCAGCCCCTAGATGTGATTGGTCCACAGGCCTCCGCCCGTGACCAATCAAACCCCCGAGGTGCTGATGAGCTGTCATGCCCCCAGCCTCCTCCAGAGGTCACCGCTCACCGGGATGGATCCCCACCCTTCCCCTGGAGAAGGCGAGCTGTCGTCGGATGCTCAGCCTTTCTCCCCAGTGACCGAGTCCACTTCAAACCCAGGTCACCGGCGGGTGCGAGGCGCATGCCCAGCGCCTCAACCTCAGTGTCACCGGGCGTCTAAAAATCTTAATAAATGTTAATTAAAAAAAAGTTATTTTTCCCCAGTGTAACCCCCCTACAATGGGGGTTCCCGAAAAGTCTTCCTTGAGCTTGCCTAAATGCTCACTGCCAGGCTGGTGTCCTGCGTTTTAGCAGTTTAAATGTGATTGCCAGAGAGTGCCCGTATAGCCTCTGTGTACTGTCTCTTTAAGAGCTGCCTGGATTGCAGTCATAAGTAATCTGAGAGGGAGCTCTGTTGCAAGATGTAACTATTTGCTGAAAATCATTTAGCGTGATAATGATAAAGTAGTTTGTCTCACCTGCCTTCTTTGCAGCAAGACTGTTTTGTTTATCTCCACATTCTTGGCCTGGGACTGCCGAACTGGATCAATCAGTACTGGTGGGATCTAAAATAGAGCTGGACTACAGGAGCTGTCTGGAGTCAGAATCTGTAGGAATTGTAGTTGTGGGCTTTTGGCGCCTTTTTGCACCTGAAGGGGGAGCTCCTGTTGTGACTGACAGATGAATCAGCCAACCGGAACCTTTTGGATCTTGGGGAAATTCCCAGGCTTGCTGGCAGTTGAGTCAGATCTAAGTTGGGAGCTGAAGAAGCAACAGCTGGAGATAGTCTCTGTGGAAAGGCCTGAGTTTTGGCCTGCATGCCTGCCTGCTGCCCCTGAGAGGGAGAAGAGAATCTGTTCAGACTGAATCCGAGTTTGTGAGAATGAAGTTAGCCACTGAGTTGTGACCAGGATCAACCTGAAGAAGACCGAAGATTTGCTGAATGCATCGGCCTGTCAGGATTTCCAGCTACCTCTAAACTCCCTGTGTGTGCAGAGACTTTGCGATTGTGACCGGAGAGCGGTTTGCCTGGTATAGTAGAATCCCTTACATGTAAATGTGCTGTGTGTTTATAGTGGGTCGTGATTTGGTTCCTCACTGTGTGAATTGTGTTCTGCTTGCTGGAAGCTGTATCCAGCTCAACCGGACTGAATCCGCGTTCATCTCCATGCGGCCTGGGCCTTGCCACACTGACCCTGCCAGACTACCCCTCTGCACAGAGAAAGCCATCGATGAGAGACCTGCCTGGGGATCAGCCCCCTGCTCCATGCTTGAACAGGAACAATGCCTCAGTGAATCGTGTGGGCCCTGCTTCTCCTGGCACTAAAGATCAACCACCTGCAGTCTCAATTTTCATCCAGCCTGTGTCCAGTCTTGGGTATTGTGAGTAACCATCAGGGTAGCTCCCTGCAACAATAGCTTAATCTAAGTGTATCATCTGATTGTCTTGTTTCTTTTCTTTCACAAACTGAGCCCTCCGGCTCCGGATTACAATTAGTGTGTGTGGTACATGTTGTTTTCTTCCATCACAGGGCCCCAACCAGCTGCGATGCAGGCCTACCCCGGGCAACGATCCTGGCTAGCCCACCTCTTCTTCATCTGGGTACCCAGAGTGTGTGACTGTTTATGGACCCTGAAGTGCATGCATAACTGTTTGAGTGATACAGCCTTTAAGCAAATTAACCTGATTACGCCCCTCCCTTGTTCAAGTCCCTTAAATAAATCAGATCTAACTCTTTTTGCATTTACCCTGACTGTGGTTCCAGTTTGTGCAAGAGTACTGAACTGCTGTTATTTACTGTGTATAACCTTGTTTTACAGAGGGTCCCCAGGGCTGAGCCAGAGGAAAGCCCTGGTGATAAGTGCAAACATTGTGGGTACTTGTGAGGTGTATCAGGGGTATTCTGAAAGTGATTAGTGTGTATTGCTCAGACCACTAATAAGGAAAGAGGGAGGTTACAGTGTCCCGGAGGGCTGTGCCCAGTTTAGCTTGACCACTACCAACCCTGACCTCCGGGTGGAGGCACTCGTTTCAGAACTCAAGCCCCTTAACCTGCTCCTAGCCAAGCAGGCAGGGGTAGTAGCCCTAGGGATAGTGCCACCTAGGGGTTAGACCTGTTTTTACTAAGAACAAAAGTACTACAGCCTCCCCCATTTTATAAAACCCATACACTATAACAAAATACGTATGGGCAACCAAAACACCAGTCAGCACGTGTTTCAATTTCAGAGTTGAGATGACATCGGGGACCTCTTAAACGTTGCTCTTAAGGTCCTTATGATTTCATCTGAACCCCTTGATGGAAACTCAGCCTTGTTGTGTATGGTTGCCCATGCATTATTCTTTATAGTTGGTAAACAAGGGCATTAAAAAGTAAGACCTTTACATTGCCTGTTGCATTTCACGTCTCATGATGCTTAATGGGCTTTCCCATTTTCAACTACTGTGATGTAGTCTATGGTGCCGCTCCCAAATCCTCCCATACCAGATTGGACACTCTGTTTAACTCCTGCTGTCGATTTGCCGTTGATGTTCCATCACACACTCATCACTGCGATCTCTACCATGCCCTGTCCCTTCCCCTGCTTGCCAACAGGCGCCTCACTCATTGCACCAAACTCGCTTCTAAATTTTGGTTAGGAGAACTTCCTTCTACCTCTCATGCTCACTCTCCCCCACCCAGATCCTCTGACACTCACACTTTGTTGGTCCCGTCAAGCCCTCTCATCGGTCAGTCAGGCTTTACCCATCATTTCCCGCAAATCTGGAACTCCCTCCCCCCACAAATATGGCACTCCTCCTTCTCTTTCTCCCTTGCCTCTGCCTTACATAACTTTCTCTCATCTAACTGCTCCTACTTTAACCCACCTTAACTGTCCTCCTATGCCTCTGCTCCTCTCCATGACTCACATCCCTTACTAAACCTTTATCCCCCCGAGCCTGCTTCTCAGCACGCTCTCCTCTCCTCTCCCTTCACCACTTACCCCCTCATTCCTACCCCAACCTTTTTACTTTCTTTTCCCATTGCCAACCTGCCCCTGCTTAGTCTTGACCTCTGGCAGGGTTCTCAGCATCCTGGAGGGGTCTAGCACTGGGCAAGCCTCCTCCTTCCTCTCCCCTTCCCTTTTTCTCCTTTCTACCTAACTTGTCCTTGCCTAAATCTACCCTCTGTTAGGAATCTTAACACCCTGGTGATGTTTGCTCTCAGGTAAGTTTTCTTCCCTCCTTCCTTCTTTTTTCCTTTCCTCTTCTAGCCCCCCCCCCCATTCCCTCTGCCCAACTTGTCCTCACCTAATTCTATCCTCTGGCAGGGATCTCTGCATCCTGGAGGGGCTCAGCACTGGGCAATTACTTTTCCTTCACTTCCGCTCCTACTATATCCTTTCTACCTAACTAGTCCTCACCTGTTTCTGCGCTCTGGCAGGGTTCTCAGCATCCTGGAGTGGCCTAGCCTGAGGCAAGCTTCTTCTTTCCCTCCTCTTCCCTCCTTTCCCTTCATCCTTTCTTTTCTCTCTTCCCAACTTGTCCTCACCTAGTTCTGCCCCCTGGCAGGGTTTTCAGCATCATGTGGGGTCCAGTACTGGGAAATGATTCTTCCTTCCCTCCCCCTTTCTCTCCATCCTCTCTACCTAACTCATCCTCACTTGTCTCTGCTCTCTGGCAGGGTTCTCGGCATCCTGAAGAGGCCTAGTCTTAAGCAAGTTTCTCCCGCCCCTCCTCCTCCTCCTCCTTCCCTTTACCATCCCCTCTACTATCTCTACCCAACTTGTCCTTGCCTACTCCTGCCCCTTACTCTAAGTCCTTGCCTCATTCCACCACTGGCAGCTATCTCCGCCCTCTGAAGGGGCCAGTTCCAGTTATGACTGGTCCTTCCCTTCCCTATCCCTTACCCCCACCTCTCTCCTAACCCCCTCTCTACCTCCCTGCACTTAATCAAAGGAATTAGTTCACTTGAGGTAATAATTTGCACTTTTTGTTCTGTCTGAGGTGCTCCCAGATTGCACTAGCACTGTGTTAACTTGCCCTTCACAACTGATTATTTATTTCCTCACTTTTCTCCGGTAATGTTCCCCCCATTTTTATCCTCTCCTTCCCCCAGCTTGTTTCCCCTGTCTACCCCGCTACCCTCCTTGATGTCCCTCCACTGAACCTCATTTATTCAGTAATTGCTAAATAATCTGCCTCTTAACCGTGATCCATTCCTGCAACGAGTTGGCTCCAAGGCTACATTACATTTCTGTACTATGCTCCTCAAATTTGCCACTTGTAATTAAATCCATATTCCACAGGTGTGATATATTTAATTATATATTATGTTACAAATGTGATTGTATGATTATTTATGATATTTTTTAACTGCATGTCTTGTTACAAATGTAATTCAATGTTTAATTTTCTCAGATATGTTAAATGTTAAACTATATGTCTAATTCTTCATCCAACTGTACCCCCCACCCCGGTCGACTGGAGACGAGCAACTTGTTATTCAGTGTGCCTTCTGGTGAAACATGTCAATAAAATAAAATAAATGTAGTTTTCAGCTGTTTAATGTCTTTCAAAAGTCCCTAGTGTTTCTAGCTTGTTCAGATTTAGATTTGCAGTAGTTAGCATTTTGCGTTTTTATGATTTTACTTTTATTTCCTAATAATTTAAGAGAGAGCCAGTCACTATCACAATTTGACTTTTGGGTTCATTTCCATGATCTTTGTACCATTAGGGTTTTTCCATTTATCGATGGAAATGTTCTGTTTTTATTTTGGCCTGGTGCAGGCATGTTGCAATCTCTCAGGAATTCACTAGCAAGTCAGAGATTAAATCAATATGATCTCACCTGACTTTCGGCAGGTCTGTTAAAACAGCTGCCCAGTAGCCCAGCAGTAGCATCACTGTTTGCTATGCTGATGACCCATGTTTGGGAGTTATCCATGAGAGGAATGATTAAGTGTCCCATGAACAGCTCTCCTCTCTCGGGGATGCTGCATCCCGCTACATGACTGCCACTTGGTGGTGACTACATGGCAGTGCAGTGGAAGCACCTAGACAGGTGGAGGGGCAGCCGTGGATTTCAGGCATGCACACACAGGCTGCTGCACGCATGTATATTCGTCATTACATGTTGTTCCCCTTGGGGAGAAAACCAGGAGCTGGAGGAGAAAGCCCTGGTCCACCACTGAACCAACAGCTCCCACAGGCCCATGTACAACAGACATGGCTGTCCATCCACTGCTATCATGGTCCTGGGTAAGTGGTGGGTAACCTGTAAGTCCATGAGAAGGCCAGAGGTGTGGCTGTTGGGAAGGGGATGACGTTGGTTAAGAATAAGTTGATTAAAAAAAAAAAAAGAAGAGGCAAACTTCCCAGAGCTGACTGGCAGTATAGTCTAAAGGTTAGAGTAACAAGCTATGAATGAGCTTGGTACATCCAGCAGACCTGGGTTTGATTCCCATAACCTCTACTTGCATTCTGTGTGGCCCTGACCAAGTCAGTTAACCTCCCCAGTGCTCCCAGGTCACCCCCTGAAAACAGGCATTTTGCCTAGTGGGTCTTACCCAGATACCAAAGAATTAAAAAAAATGTTTTGATATGATCTATGCTTTCAAAGGAAAAAATGTGGAATACTAAGTTAGACTTTAGAACAATTTTACCCATGACTTCAAAGTGTACCTCTAGTAATGGGGGACCACAAGCCAAGTATAAGTTTCCAGAGTAGAAGAAACAGATATCAGAGAAATCATAGAGTTCTTGTGTGCCGGTGTAACCCCCCTACAAATGGTGGTTCCCAAAAAGTCTTCCTTGAGCTTGCTTAAATGCTCACTGCCAGGCTGGTGTCCTGCGTTTTAGCAGTTTAAATGGGATTGCCAGAGAGTGCCTGTGTAGCCTCTGTGTACTGTCTCTTTAAGAGTTGCCTGGATTGCAGTCATAATTAATGTGAGAGGGAGCACTGTTAGAAGATGTACTTGTTTGCTGATCATTTGTTAGAGTAGTAATAATATTGCAGTTTGTTCTAACCTGCCTTCTTTGCAGCATGGACAGTTCTGTTTGTTTCCATCATCTTGGTCCTGGACTGTCAGAATGGGCCAATCCGTACATTTGGGACTCTAAAATGTAGCCTGCCTACAGGGGGCTTGGTGGGGCCAAAACTTGTAGGAATTGTAGTTTTGGGCTTTTGGCGCCTAAAATAACCTGGAGGGGGAGCCCTTTTTGTGACTGACAGACAGACCAGCCAACTGAACCTTTTGGATCTTGGGAAAAGTCCCACACTGCTTGCAGTTTCAGTTAGATCTGAGTTAGGAAGTAAAGAAGTAACAGCTTGAGATCATTCGAGCAGCAATCCATAGCGGATTCACACGGGAGAACTGTGGAAAGGCCTAAGTTTGGCCTGTATGCCTACCTGCTGTTCCTGAGAGGGAGCTTGTGCTTTTTTTTTTCGGACTGAATCCGAATTTGGAGAGCGAATTAAGTCACTGAATTGTGACTAGGCTTTAACCTGAGGAAGACCAAAGATTTGCTGAATGCGATTGGCCTGTCAGGACTTCCAGCTATCTCTGAACTCCCGGATTGTGCAGAGACTCTGTAATTGCGACCGGAGAACCATTTGCCTGGTACAGTGGAATTCCCTTACATGTGAATGTGCTGTGCGCTTATAGTGGGTCATGATTTTGTTCCCCACTGTGTGTCTGAACTTTGTCTTGCTTGCTGGAGGCTGTATCCAGCTTCATGGACTGAATCCGAATCCATTTCCATTTGCCTGGGCCCTGATACACTGGAATGCAACAAGAAAAACACGGCACCAACCACTTCCATAAATAATTCTGTATTGTGTAAAACGAAATAAGTGCTCCACAATGCAGTAACGCCATGCAAGACTTCAACAACTCCAAACAAAGAAAACGTCCGACCGGTTTCGCGCCGAAAACAGCGCCTCCTCAGGGACACATACACAGCATAATAGCCACCACATTATAAAGAATTCATTTAAAGTGACATTACACCAAATTAATAAAAACATGATAAAAACATGTAACATTCAGTTGTTGAAAAAGTTCACCATACAAATCTAAGTATTAAATATTAAATAGATTTAGATTTAAATAAATCATAACATTTACCCTGGGTAGCAAAAAACATTATTACAAAAATACAAAAATACAGATCACAAAGTGATACACTGGCCCAGCCAGAATACCTGCTACACAGAGAAAGTCATCGACGAGAGACCAGCCTAGGGATCAGCCCCCTGCTCAATGCCTTGAACAGGAATGACGCCTCGGTGACTCGTGTGGGCCCTGTTTCTCTGGGCACTCCAGATCAACAGCCTGCAGTCTCGATTTTATCCTGCCTGTGTCCAGTATTGGGTACTGTGAGTAAACATCAGGGTAGCTCCCTGCAACGACAGCTAAATCTAAAAGTGTTGTCATCTGATTGTCTTGTTGCTTTTTCTTTCATGAACTGAGCCCTCTGGCTCCAGATTACAAATAGTGTGTGTTGTGCATGTTGCTTTCTTCCATCACAGAGCCCCAACCAGCTGCAACATTCCTGGCTAGCCCACCATTTTCCTAACTGGGTACCCAGAGTGTGTGACTGTGTAGGGACTCTGAACTGCATGCATAACTGTTTGATTAATATAGCTTTTAAGCAAATCAACCTGATTACACCCCTCCCTTGTTCAAGTCCCCTGAGTAAATCAGATTTAACTTTGTTTGCATTTAACCTGACTGTGGTTCCAGTTTGTGCCAAGAGTACTGTACTATTGCTATTTGCTGTGCTTAACCTTGTTTTACAGGGGGTCCCCAGGGTCAAGCTAGAGGAACCAGCCCTGGTGGTAAGTGCAAACAGTGTGGGTAATTGCCTGGTGAATAAGGGTCATTGTGAAAGTAATTATTGTTCAGGCCACTAGAAGGGAAAGAGGGGGTTACAGTGTCCTGGAGGGCAGTGCCCAGGTTAGCTTGACCACTAACAACCCTGACCTCCGGGTGGAGGCACCCATTTCATTACCCAAGCCCCTTAACCTGCTACTAGCCAAGCAGGCAGGGGTAGTAGCCCTTGGAATAGTGCCACCTAGGGGTTACACCCATGCTTACAGATACCTGTTGGAGAATCGATTAATTGTAATGTACTTAAGGCCTCTCCTGACCCTTCCAGAATGTGCATTAAAATCCCCAATTAACACTACTTTAATCCCCCCCACACGCACATTTTTATCTAAAAAGTATTGTGTGTTAAATTGTTAAATACTAATGGTTTGATGTTTGGTTGGGAGTAGATAACTCCAATTATAAGTTTAAAATTAAATTTTTACTGGAATACAATTCCCTCCACCTGTGCATCCTACTTCAAAGAAGAGGGCTCAACATTTCATTTACATGTAAAAATACCCCCACCCTCCAGTTTCTGTCCATGTGATAAATTTTGTATCCTCAAATTGTCAACTCCGAGTCATTAATACTTGAACCACGCCATGTCTCAGAGATGCGGAGAACACCCTAAGCCAGTTCTACTTTTATAGCCACTGGATTTAAATGACAACAGGAACTTCCTGTTTGGCAGTAGGAAGGGAAGGATCACTGAGACACATTAGGTTTATCAACCTTGAAGGAAAAAAAAGTAGCTCTTTCTCCCCACCTAGCTGCTGTAGGTCTGAGTCCAAGCAAGGAAGATGGAGACTACTGAAGACTACAGGAAGTTCCTGTCGCAGAACAGGAAGGGCGAGAGTTGTAAGGGCACATAGGCAGTAGGAAAGTAGGTGGAAAATATGTAGAGGGAGGAGAGAGTAAGTATACAAAGCAACAGGAGAGGGGACACAAAATAAGTCATGATGGGAGTGGTGCAGTGCAATGGCTGTGGGGCGGCAGTGTTCCGGGAGACATTCTGGAGGCTGCGATGCTGCCCTGTTTGCAGGTACCTCTCTGGTCTGAGAGAGGAGGTTGCTCATCTCCAGGCTGACCTGGCTAGGATTCGTGAAACCTCTTCCCCCACCCAGGGACCACCAGGGCCACTGCCGCTACCTCAGAGGTTGCCAAGAAAGAGGAGTGGTTGGACCAAGGTGGGCTCGGGGAGGGAGAAGGTGGTGTAACAGAGGTGCATCCCTCCAGCTGCACCTCTCCGCAATTCATATGCTGTTCTGGCGTAGAGTGGTTCTTCTATGGAGGCACCAGCAGTGAAGACCAAGGAGGATGCTGGGAACCTGCACAAAGGAAACCCACAGGAGGGTGGCATGAGAGCCCACAGGGGAAGGAAACAACTCCTGGTGGGGGACTCAATCATTAGGGGTGTAGAAGTGGGGGAGGAAGGGGAGAGGGAGGTAAGGTGCCCGCCTGGGGCCACGGCTTGGAGGGACAGGAAGCAAATGCTCAGGATCGTGGGAGCAGCTGCAGGAAGGAGGGAGCTGGATGTCATTGTCCACCTAGGGACAAATGACCTGGCTGGGAATGGGATCAGAGCAGTTCAAAAGGAATTTGTAGAGTTGGGGAGTGGCCTTAGACAAGTAGCACGTACGGTAACCTTCTCAGAGGTGCCACCTGTTTATGGCAAGGATGATGCTAGGGAACTCCACACCATAGGAGTCAATGAATGGTTGAAAAACTGGTGTGGAGCTCAGGGTTTTGGCTTCATTGGGTTCTAGGGAGCCACCTGGAGGGATGCAGGCCTATACTGGCATGATGGTCTGCATCTGTCCGGGGGGGGAGAACCAGGATCCAAGGTGACAGGTTTAAATGCTTCATTGGCAAGCATTTAAACTAGCCAGGGGGGAGGCACTGAAAAGGAGCAGGGAAATCCCAGCCTCCTCCTACAAAACACAGAAATTAGTGAGGTAAACACCACGGTAGAGAAGTCATTAGGGAGCAAGACAGGGGTAAATGCAAAAAAGGCAAAGGCAGTAAGGACAGTAATGGGGCTAAAAGGATAAGGCCATAAAAAAAGGGAGGGTGATGAGTACCAATGCCCGTAGTCTGTGTAACAAGCTCCCTGAACTAGTGGCCTTGATGGAAGAGGGTTGCCTGGATATTGTGGCAGTCACTGAAACATGGTACACAGAGAACCATGACTGGGATGTCAACATACCAGGATACACAAACTACAGGAGGAACAAGGAGGGCAAAAGAAGAGGCGGAGTAGCTCTCTATGTAAGTGAAGGGATTAAAGCAACATAACTAAAGAGTAAACAGGAAGTAGATCATAGTATCATAGTAAAAGCCAGCAGAATAGGCCCCATGGTCTATCGTGTCTGTTCGGAAGCTAGCCCCCTACTGGGATCTCGCTCCTCCAACCCCCAGCCCCAGAGGTGGCCCTCCCTGGCCTCAGCTTCCCCCTGTACCTGTCCCAACCCTTCTTGAATCCTTCCACTGTGGCCTCTTCCACCAGACTCCTGGGCAGTGTTTTCCATGGTTCCACCATCCTCTCTGTGAAGAAGTGTCACCTGCGCTTCCTCCTGTACTTCCCCCCTTCCAGCTTCCACTTGTGCCCCCTTGTAGTTCCCCCCTTCTTCAGCCTGAACACTTCCCTGGCTCCGACCTTATTTATCCCCTTTACATACTTGAAAGTCTCTATCATGTCCCCTCTCTCCCTCTTCTCCTCCAATGCGTACAGATTGAGTTCATCCAGTCTCTCCTCATAGGACCTACCCTTCATGCCCTGAATCATCCTGGTCACCCTCTTCTGGACCCTCTCCAGTTGTGCTATGTCCCTCTTAAGATGGGGTCTCCAGAACTGCACACAGTACTCAAGATGCGGCCTAACCAGGGCATTATACAGAGGGAGGATCACCTCCCTCCTCCTGGAGGTAATCCCCTGGTTATGCAGTCCAGTATCCTATTTGCTTTTGCTGCAGCTCTTCGACAATTCTCTGTGTTCTTCATTTTGCTGTCCACCACTATCCCTAAGTCCTTCTCGCCCTATGTGACTTGCAGTGTGGTCTCCCCCAGGGTGTATGCATGTCCTGGGTTTCTGACCCCCAGATGCAGCACTCTACATTTCCCTGAATTGGACTTCAACCCCCACTTCCTTGCCCCCCCCAGAGTATCCATATCCCCCTGCAGGGCCTCTCTTCCCTCCTGCCCATCTGCCAGTGCTCCCAGTTTTGAGTCATCTGCAAAGAGACTCAATCTACTCCTAACATCCCACCCTATGTCCGAGACATAGGAATTGAACAGGAGTGGCCCAAGGACCGAACCCTGGGGGACCCCACTGATGACCCTCCTGGGGGAGGAAACTATCCCTCCAACCACCACTCGCTGTATTCGCCCCATAAGCCAGTTTTCCACCCACCTGAGCAACTGCTCCCCCACCCCATCCCCCCAGCTTTGTTAGTAGGCCATTGTGGGGTACCACATCGAATGCCTTACTGAAATCCAGATAGAGGACATCCACCGGCCTATGTGAGTCACTATGGAGCACCCTGAAGACAGGAAATGGCACCACAATCCGCATGGCGGTTGTGTACAGACCCCCATCTCAGGGGGAGGGAATGGAGCAGGAAACGATAGCAGGCATCCTTAGAATGGCAGAAAAAGGGGATATATTGTTGATGGGGGACCTGAATATGCCAGATGTTAACTGGAGCAACTTTGCTGCAGGCACACCCAAGAGCAGGTCCATTCTCAATGCCCTACAGAGGGCATGCCTCAGACAGCTAGTGTTGGACCCACTCAGGAGGGAGCAATCTTGGACCTGGTACTCTCCAACGGGGATGGAGAAAGGATCTCAGATTTAGAAGTGGTTAGCCATCTGGGAACAAGCGACCACCAAACATTGTGGTTCACAGTAAACACAGCCATAGAGTCAAGCCATATATAAAAAAAAGAGTATTGGACTTTAGGAGGTCTGATTTTGGGAAAATGAGAGCATGCCTCAGAAAAGCACTAGCAAATGGGCAAGAAGGAGGGGTGGAGGAACAATGGGAAATAATCAAAACAGCCATCACAGAGGCAACAAGCCTTTGTATGAAGCAAATCAACAAAACGAAACAAAACGAAGGAACAAAACACTGTGGTTCTCAAAAGAGGTGGTAGAGAAGATTAAGCAGAAAAGGACAGCATTCAGGAAATATAAGGAAACACAGAAGAAGCAGAACATATAACTTTATCAGTTAAAGCAGAAGGAGGCAGGGAAGGCAATCAGAATAGCAAAGGCCAAAACCAAGGAAAAGATAGCCAACTCTGTTAGGAAGGGGATAAAACCTTTTATAGGTACATTAGGGAGCAAAGAAAGACAAATGGAGGGATACTGAAGCTTAATAAAGGGGAGGGAATGTGAGCAGAGGGTGACAGTGAAAAATCAGGGATACTGAACAAATATTTCTGCTCAGTATTCACAACAGAAGAGGAGGGGGAGGTACTTAAACAAAACAAGAGAAACACTCTGGATAGGGGGGTCTATACCAGTCCCTTCACTGAAGAAAGGGTTTTGAAAGAACTTTTGAAGCTGAGGGTGGACAAAGCAATGGGGCCTGATGGGATTCACCCCAGAATTCTAAAAGAACTAAGGGTAGACCTAGTGACACCACTGACTACTGTCTTTAACAAATCATGGGAGGATGGGGTGGTACCTGAGGACTGGAGGAGGGTGGATTTGATTCCACTTCACAAAAGTGGGAGCAGGGCAGAGGCAGGAAACTACAGACCAGTTAGTTTGACCTCAGTGGTAGAGAATATGATGGAATCACTTCTGAAGGAAAGAATTGTTGAGTACCTATAGGCCAGTTAGGCATACAACCCAAGGCAGCATCGATTCACAGTGGGAAGGTCATGTCAGATGAATCTAATAGATTTTTTTGACTGGGTGATCAAAGTAGTAGACCGGGGAGGGGCTGTGGATATGGCCTACCTAGATTAGTTTATACAAGTTAGCCAGCCTTGGAGTTGGTCCCAAGGTGGTAGCCTGGATAAGAAATTGGCTGGCCAACAGGACGCAAAGAGTAATAGTAAATGGAGTCCACAGTGAAGAAAGGAGGGTAACCAGCGGGGTACCTACAGGGATCAGTACTGGGACTGGTCCTCTTTAATTTCTTTATAAGTTACATTGGAGAGCACCCGGAAGGAAAAGTATGTCTTTTTGCAGATGACACAAAGATCTGCAACAGGGCTAATACACAAGGTCGGGTGGAAAGGATGAACAGGGACTTGGCAAGGTTGGAGGAATGGTTAAATGTATGGCAGCTCAGATTCAATGCAAAGAAATGCAAGGTAATACACCTGGGAAACAAAAACCCAGGGAAAGAGTACACAATGGGGGGTGAGATACTAACAACAAAAATGGAAAGGGACCTGTGAGTAATTATATGAGATGACCTAAAGGTGGGCAAGCAATGTGAGAAGGCAGTAAGGAGGATTGGGGGGATACTGGGATGCACAAGGAGAGACATTAACAGTAGAAAACAGGAAGTTGTTATCCCTCTGTACAGACAGTTGGTTAGACCACATCTGGAGTACTGAGTGCAGTTCTGGAGACCCCATCTCCGCAAAGACATAGAGAGAGTGGAGGCTGTTCAGAATAGGGCAACCAGAATGTTGTAGGGTCTGCACCAGAAGCCATATGAAGCGAGACTAAAGCAGCTTAATATGTATATCCTTGAGGAAAGGGGGGGGGGACATGATAGAAACTTTAAAGGACCTCAAGGGAATTAACAAAGTCTAAGAGGGTAGCATCATTCAGAAATAGAGATGTGCAAGAACAAGGGGGCACAATTGAAGATAGAGGCAGATAGAGATAGAGAAGACAGAGACAAATTCCGCAAGCCCCCTCCTAATATCATCACTAGTAGAGTTCTACCACATGGCCAGTTGTCACACCTCAAAACATGCCTCAACTTCCAAGACTGGTCCCCTATCTACAAAGCAACAGATGTAAATACTGCGCTGGATTACTTCATCAACACTTTCTATGCAGCCTGTGACTCCTACACTCCTTTTAAAAAGCGCAGAGTCAAAGCCCTTTGCAATCCCTGGCTCTCGGCTGATCTCTGACGTCAGCTAAATCTAGAGATCACCTCTGGGATCTGGCTAGAACCACTGGTAAAGAAACTGACGTCCAAAACTATAAACATGCACGGAATGACTGTACCAAATCTATTCGGCAGAAGAAATCTACCTACTTCAAGAACGCTCTCACAGATACCTGGGGTAACGGGAGGGCATTTTGGAACAATATTAAGGAGGTCACTGGGAAGCAGCCCAAAACCTTCCCTACCTTGCTCAACATAAATGGCCCTACTATGCTTGACCCTAAAATCATAGCAAATACCTTCAACACTGCATTCACCGATCTCAGCAGTGTTCTACGTTCTGACTTTTTAAGGACTATGACTCTCCCTCTCCTTCCCCCAATGACTCCTCCTCCTCTAGCCACCCGCGGACATGATAGAAACTTTCAAGTACCTAAAGGGAATCAACAAAGTCCAAGAGGGTAGCATCTTTCAGTAGAAGAGGTGTGCAAGAACAAAGGGGCACAATTTGAAGATAGAAGGGGTATGGCTCAGAGGTAATGTGAGGAAGTATTTTTTTATGGAGGGGGTGGTGGATGCATGGAATGGCCTTCCTGAGGAAGTTGTGGAGTCAAAACGGAGTTCCTGTACTTCTTCCCACTGACACTGGAACTTAAATTCTTAAACCAACAACATAATAACAGTTTCTGGGCCTGTGACCTGAAATCAGGATTTCTGTAACAACATTTGACTTGTTCAACAGTGCTATTTTGCTAAAAAATACTTCAGTATCTCTAACTGAATCTACTAGTGTCTAAACAGATAGATGTATCTTGACACAGCTATCCTTCAGATTGAGGATCCAGAAGCAAACGATTTGATACCTTTTTTGTTCTTACAAGGACCAATACAGCAAATACTGAATCTAAATTTCAACATGTTGGATTGAGGAACTTCATTCTGCGTTTCATATTTGCCAGTGCCTGAGTTCCTGTACTTCTTGTCCGCCACTTGCACCACGGGACCCCCCCCCCCCACCAGAGGGCTGTTACATAGCAGAATTCACACTCTTTTCCATCAAGTCATTATACACCCTCTGTGACTGTGCACACAAAAAGAAGTCAGCACTCAGGAGACTTAGGTCTCGATTTTAGAAGGGAGATGGCTCAATGCAAGGGATATTTATTTAGTTTATTTATTTTTTTATTTATGCATTTGGTAACTAGGTTAGTACACTGGTTCCGGGGACTGTTTACATGCACAACCTAGGCCATGTAGATGGCACATAAAACACAGTAATCATATCATAAAGAAACAATAGCAGTTTACAGTAGCAACAATAACTCTTGAACACAATGGAATTGAAGTCTGAGAACAGACAGTCTGGCAGTTTTTGGTAGGCAGACTGCTACAACCCCAGATGCAAGTCCCTTGTGTCGAATGTCATGCGTTAGACCAGCCCCCCCCCCCCCGGTCTAACTTTGCACCTTGCAGGGACCCATTTTATGTGGCTCGTGCTAAAGCTTTGGCACGAGCTGCTGTAAAATGTGGAAAACGTCGCAACTTCGCCAAACCTTCCATCGAACGCGGTTGGCGTCAAGCCCTGTGTCAACCTACTAAAATCGGGCCCTTAATAATGATGAAATATTGATTTTTATTTATTTTTATTTTCTTTTTGATAACTGGGTACTTGCACTAGACATAGAAATGTCTATTTTTGCTGGCCCAGAGGCACTAAAAATTGAGGCGCAGGATGCCACACCTCGCACCACACCAGCGACCTGGATTCGGGAACGGATTCGGGTTGCTCAGGGGGTCAGCAGGGTGAGGAAGGATTGAGAGCCCGCAGACAGCTCTCTTTCCTCAGGGAGGGGGTTCAGTGCGGCACGCTGTGGACTGGCACCCAGTGGTGGCTGGGTGTCAGCACAAGTGCATCACCCAGAAGAGTGGAGGGCACCCGTCCAGGGCACATGGCTGCTTCCGCAGAGGTGGGGGTAGCTGCCTTGACAATTACATGGTTGGGTGCCCTGGGGAGAAAGGTGGAAAAAGGCCAGGAGCCAACGGGGGCCATGATGACCAGACAGGTTTGAGTCAGAGAATGAGTCCCTCCAAGGGAGGGCCGGAGCTACCCGTCATCTCCACAGAGGAGCGATAAAAAGTATTTAAAAAAAAAAGGATTTATTTTCAGGCATGGCCTGGGAGGGTACATATCAGATATAATGCATCAACAGTAGACAGTAAATACAGGATGGTAATGGTACAGTAAAAATACAAATATCAACGCATTTACACATAGCATCAATCACATGCAGTGAAAACAATATTACACATATAAATGGAGAAAATACTATGAAAAGCACACAGGAAATGCAACAATTCAAATGGAGAAATACTATCAATACAGAATAGGAATGCAGCAGATGAATAAAAAAAGGCAGAAACAGGAATCAAAATAGACAAATGACACTTACGTAAAATTATAGCCAGTGAGACTCTTCATACAAAGAAACCCTGTGTGCATTCAGAGCTAAAGTGACTCCTTCCTCAGGGAGTGGAGTTTAACTTGAGTGCATGCAGGTGAGAAGTTAGAGTGGGGGGGGGGTTATGTTATTATTTTTAATATGTTTTTCTTGGAAGTTTGATATTATTAATTCACTTTTTTGTGTTGCTGCTCTTTGGTGTAGTTGTGTAGTTGTATGTGGTTTTAATGTTTCTGCAAGTATAAAGGATATTAAAATACCTCTCAACCTCTTGCCTCATGAATCAGGGACAAGGCTTAAAAAAATCAGGGACAAAGATCCAAAATCAGAGACACATCCTAAAAACTGGTACTATTCACTCAGAAAGCTAATAGAATAAGGGGATATGTGTTAAGATGCATTTTCTGAAAATGAACACATCTATGGGTAGGATTCACAAGGAAGATGTGCTCAGTGCATCTCGGCTGCCCCGGAGCAGGGGAGATGCACTGAATGCAAATTTGGCGATTCACAGAGGAGGCGCAGGGAGATGCCCCCAGCACATCCCCTCTGTGAATAGCACAGGTGCGCCCAGTCCGGGATGCCCCGGAGCATCCCAGGCTGCGTCAGAGCATCCCCCATGTTAGGCTGTGTACCCTTGCTGCACCAAAAATCGCTATTCACAGCCAGGGGCATGCAAATGAAGCCATTAGGTATGCATGGCACGATGGAGCCATTAGCATGCCATTATGGCCCTATTTGCATTGTGCCTGCAGGGATGCACCCAGCAGAATGTGCCTGCTGCCCTGCAAGGGCTGTGGTCCACATAGATAGCCCCATGTAGAATAGTAGAACCCCCCGCTCTTCCTTGGCCCGAATGCATCCTGTGGACAGACTAGGATGCATCCCTGGTCGCCCAGTGCCCCCCCCCCGCTGAGATCCTCGGTTACATGCCGCCGTCCACGGCAGTACAGTTTGATGCAGAACCCCCTCCCAGCCGAATCCTGCCTAGGATGCCGCCTCCTGGGAAGTACAGCTTGACACAGAACCCCCTCCCAGCCAAATCCATGCTTAAGATGCTGCTCTGTGGCAGTAGAGGAATGTATGATGGAACCCCTCATCCCAACCCGATCGCACCACTAACGGTGCCTCAGGACCCCAGTAGCCCAGCAGCCCCCCACTCAGGCACCCTCAACCACCCTATCCCCCATCCCAGTGTGGTCCCACCTGTCAGCAGGCAGCCGTGGTGGTATGGAGGTGGGATGAGCAGCCTGCCGACAGTGGGACCATGATGGGGGAGAGAGGGGTGGGTGGGTGGGTGGTGGGTGGAGGGTCCACTGGGCTACGGCGGAGGGGCTTGAGGAGTACTATCGGTGGAGCAATCAGGTGGGTCTGGTCTGATTGATTGCCATCCACAATATCGCCATTCAATATCCAGCCTCCAGGTCCCTGACCCAATTGAGATACTGATGCACAATCTTACCAATGGTTTGCCATCCTGAGTCATCAGCCTGACATCCCAATCACTAAATGTAATTACCGAGCCTTGGTGGATGGCACTGATGTAAGGGTGCCCCCAGTGACTCACCACCCTGGTCCAGGGTGCTGACAGGACTGTGAGACTGATGGGGGAGGGAGCCGTTGGAAGTGGGACATACAGTCCCAGCTGATGGCAAGGTGCAACCATCAGCTCCTCCTCTTCTGTGGCTCTCTCTCCCTCTGACCACTCCTGGGCATGCTGTGGCCAAACTAAACTGCAACTGACGAGGGGCTGGTACACCTTTTAGTGGAAGAGAACACCAGCACCCACACTGCCTGGCCACACTACGGGAACGTTCAACTGTTGACCACAGACCAGACCACCAACCAGAGGACAGGCACCATAGCAGGGCCAACAGAACTGGCTTAAATAACTCAAGGTAAGCCCTGGGTTCCTGGTGCTCCTTCTTGGTGACCAGCTCTCATCCCGGCTTGGTGCAGACTGGAATCCCTCACTTGTAATGATTAGGGTTCAAGCACTAGAACCCTGAGCTCGAGCTGAACCTCAGTTGGTTGTAACACAAAACACCATACATTGGGCCTGTCCTGTGCTACCGGGGGTTGGGGGTGGGGGGATCTGTACAGGAGCAGGCAGCCAGACAAAGGAGAGTTATTATTATATTGTAATACCTACGGAAGGGTAGCAGAGCTGATAGGGAGGGGGGGGGGATTGTTCTTGACAATGCAGGGTCCAGGACCCGCGATGAGTAACACTTGTGTGTGATGTAACAAATGCTGCTCGCCAATATTCTGCCGGTATTTTGTATTGTGATTTTGTTCAATGCGGGCATATGAACATGTTGGGTTTTCAGAGTCAGTCATACGGATGTCGGTCTTAGTAGAGTCGGTACTGTTCTTACATTCCTACTGCCGCAGAAAGTGGCTTCTTCAGCTTGGATTAGGCTGGGGGGTTTGTGTTTCTGTACTGCCGCAGAGAGTGGCTTGTGACAGGGGGTCAGGTGGGGGGGACACTGGACCGCCAGGGTGGGCAGGCTACCATGCTGCTGCCTGCAGTACAGCAGCCTTCTTGTGGGTTGGCCACCCACTTAAGTCTAGAAAACCTAGACTTCTCTTTCTGTGGCGCATCCCTGGACATGCCCCAGGGATGTGCGACAGATTTGGGCTGTGAATGGGGTTGTGCCGGGTATGCATGGGCACACCCCCTTCATAGCCCCTCCAGATGCACCGCATATCATTGTTGTTGGTGGTGTGCGGTGCATCTGCGATGCGCTGGTGCATTGGGGTTGAGCTGGCACATCGGGCTCCTACCAGAGTTGCCTTTCTGCTCATGTCGGGGATGCCCCGGCACATCCCTTTTGTAAATCCTGCCCTATAACTGTAATGTTTGACATTATATTGTGATTTTAATCCCCACTGTTCTGTCACAAAAATGCAAATTTTACGAGGGACAGAGGAAAATTCTGAGGCAAAATCAAGGATGTCCCTGAAAATCAGGGACAGTTGAGAGGTATGGATATTAGTATAGCGCAGTGGTCTAAGGCTCTGAGTTGCAAATCGGGTGGCATCCAGCAGACCAGACCTGGGTTTGAATCCCACAGCTTCCACTTACATACTGTGTGACCCTGAGCAAGTCACTTAACCTCCGTGTGCTCCCAGGTCACTCCTGTAAAAAAGCTTTCAGCTTAGTGTGCTATACCTGGTTAAACAACTAAATAAAAAAAAATATATATATATATCTTTATGATTGCTTAGACCAGATTAGGCATCTTACAAATGGTTATGTTCCTTTAAATGAGTGAAGGAGCATTCTCTAATATGTATTTAATTATTTAAATATGCCAATAGAATGCTGAGGATTGGTCAGTGTCTTATATAAATATGCATGCACTAAGGCTGAACTCCACCCCCTGAGGAAGGAGCCACTTTAGCTCTAAATGTACACAGGGTTTCCTTGTATGGACAGTCTCACCAACTGCTATTTTATATAAGTGTAATTTTACAATAAATATTTCACAGTTATTTTGGCTCCTGAGTGGTGACTTCCCTTTTGTGTGCATGATCATTTTATGAAGTCTACACCATAAACAAGCAGCGTAGTTTGGGCTTTAATGGAGTAACACCCTCTGTGACTGCCTTCTTATGGTCTGAGTGGAATCCGGGCCAAGTACTTGAATCTGGCTCCCTATGTAATACACTCACCATGCTACTGTCAGACTAGCTAGGGAGTTGTACTGTACTTTTAAAGATCTTTGTCATTAAATCGTGAAGATGTACCCTCCTCTGCCTTTTAGGTGACAGCTTCAATTTGTGGTTAGAGCACAGAGCTGTGAACCTCAAGACTTAGGTTTGAGTTCCACAGCTGCATCTTACAAGCTGTGAGTCCCTAAGCAAGTCACTTACCCTCCCTACGCTGAACCTCTCTACAAACATCTTCCCAATCTATATCTGTGCTGCTGAATCTCCCAGTATACTGATAATGACCAAATCACACATACCCCAATGATGCAAAGCATCATGGGAAGCGCATTCAAATCATCATAAAATAATTCAGACTAGTTCCACCCTAAGCAGGAGTATATGGTGCCAAATGGCCTCAAATAAAACCTGCAAAGGCTGAGAACAGAAGACACAGATACTTGTTTCATCTTTCTCAGGACTTATCCATGTGCCTCATCTTCATTTCAATCCAAGTGAAGGAGGAACCAGCCCTATGAGGGTCTTACAGATTTGAGTCATGGTGGGCCCAAAATAAGCAAGCAATCTAAATGACAAATAACATCAGCAAAAAAGCACTGAGGCATTGGTTACTCAGGAAGGACATAGGCAATAAATCCAGGTTTCGAAGAAATACAAAATCACACATACCCTACTAAAGCAAAGCATCATGGGAAGTATCAGCCCTGGGGAAGGAGCATGGCAGCAACATTCTCTCCTGGACTCTAAAGTAGTGCTTTGGGATACAGTTTGTATGAAAGGCAGTCTATAAAATCAAGTTCCTCCAAGTGTGGGTGAAGCACTCTTCTCAGACTTGTACCTCCCCAACCAGATCTCTCCACTACTCTAATTCCTGTGTGTAACTAAGCCCCCCCCAACCACACCTACCCATCTACTGCTGAACCACCCAATCACATCTCTACCATGATAATGAATTATGTTATTAAGTTATTAAATAGGCCATTGACAGAGCAAAGGCCGATGGCACATTCATAACGTAGAAAAAGAAATGGGCAGACTGGATGGGCCTTGCGGTCCTTATCTGCCATCAACTTCTATGTTTCTATGTTTCTAAGTGTCCCACCTACTGCCGAATCACACCCCAATCCCGGATTTTCTCTCTGACCACAAAAGCATCCAACAAAGTCGATGCAGCACCACCCTAGCCAGCAACCTCCTTCCAGAACCAATGTGATTGTACCCAACCAGCTCAATGATCGATTGCCAGTATCTAAGTAAGGATACATGATGCTTACGATAAAGAACAGATATGGTAAAGTTACTCTGCCATATATCGTTCCTCATCTGTGTGATTTGCTTAGTCCTGAACTTTTTACGTTTGCTTGCACGCATGCATAAGAAACGTCTTGCAACAGTATGCCGTTTGGAGATGTGTGACCCTCTTCCCCAATGCAGTGCTCAGTGTAGCAGGCGCGACCCTAGGGGACCAATAAATGCTGAGCTGTGTATGACAGCTGTTCAGCTGTGTTGGCCTTCACTTCTAACAAAAGGTCCGCTGCAATCAGCGGTGGTAGCGTGTATGCAATTAGCATACCATGTCAGCAGAACTGCTGTCAGGCACCGCTCAGCTTCAAAGTCTTCCCGCTTCCTCCCTCTGCTAATGTCCTCCCCCTCCTTGTTCTCCCTGGCCCCCACCTTGTGTGCCAAGGGGTTCCAATCCCTCAGCTCTCATGCGCCCAGTACACTGTGGGGACCGACGGGGTGCCTAATCCGCTGTCGGCTGCAGCCCCCCAAAACAAACAACCAGTTGGCACGCTGGGAGCCCACCCCAGTGTGCTCATGCTCCCACACACACACTGTGGCGCGACGGGTGCCTAATCCGCTGTCGGGCTGCAGCCCCCAAAACAAACAACCAGTTGGCACGCTGGGAGCCACCCCAGTGTGCTCATGCTCCCCCCTCACACACACACACACACACACACTGTATGGCCAGCGGGGGTGCCCAGTCACCACCAGCTCCAGTCCCCCCCCAGCAAACATGTAGGTGACACGCTGGGAGCCCACCCCAGTGTGCCAGCAGCCTCTGTTTTTTGTCCCTCCATGAGTCCCTCTGCCCCATCCCACCAACCAGCGCCCACCCTCTGCGCTCCCACCTCCCCACCCCCTCACCTAGGTGGCATGCTGGGAGCCCACCCCAGCATACCAAAAGTGTCTGTTTTCTTTTTTTTTAATCCTGTAGAACAAGAAAGCGGTCCCTTGTAAGGCCTTGCCCCCCATCAATCCGCGCCCACCTTCTGTGCACCTACCTCCCCACACACCCCCCTCACCCCATACTTACCTCCGGAGCCCGGCGCAACGATCTTCGGTGGACCGGGAACATGTCTGCACTCTTCAAAGCCGACCATGAACTGAAGAAATGCCAGTAAGCTGTGTAATGACATAAATTGGGTTTTTTCAACTTTGGTGCATAGCTCAGCCATTTTTGGGAATTTTGGCACCAGATTTTCAACACAGGGTTATTGGGACCCCTCCTCATGAACTCAGTCAATGTCATGGCGTTATTCAGTCCTGAAAGGTGATTTTGTGGTCATTGTGTGGAATCACCTTTCGGAACTGATTAATGAACCGACACTGCTGGAGTTCATGAGGTGGGCTCTCTAAAAGCCCAAGTTGCAAATTTGGTGAAAAAATTCCCAAAAATCACTATTTTATGAGCGTGTGCTGTGTAGTTTCCATGCACACTCGTAAATTCGTGAATCTGTAATATTTTCACTCCAGATTTTCTTCACATACTGCCTGAAATGTGTTTTTGCGCTTCCAGCACAAAATAGCATGGTCGCTGTTGGAAATCAGTGTTCACTACAGAGTAAGACAATCACAGTGATGCTGTTTATGAGCAGAGGTCCTAAAATGCCTATATTGAAAATTTGGTGGCAAAAGTCCATAAAATGGCTATGTTTCGAGTGTACGTTGCGCAGTTTCTATGCACACTGGTTTCGTTCGTGAATTTGTAACATTTCCACTCCAGATTTTCAACATTGCCATTTTCCCACATCTCCTTATGACTAGTACAGCTGTCATTCTTCACATCCTGGCTAAAATGTGTTTTCGCACTTCCGGCGTACATTAGCGTGGCCACTGTGGGAAATCATGTTCGGTACAGAGTAATAAAACCACAGTGACACTGTTCATGAGCAGACATCCTAAAATGCCTATGTTGAAAATTCAGTGCAAAATTCAGAAACATGACTGTTTTATGAGCATGCCTTGCGCAGTTTCCACGCGCACTTGTAACTTCATGAATTTGTCATATTTTCACTACAGATCTTCAACATTTGCATTTTCCCACACCTTCTTATGAACAGTACAGCTGTCATTTTGCACATCCTGGCTGAAATGTGTTTTCACTCTTCCAACGCAGAATAGCACGATTGCTGTGGGAAATCAGTGTTTGGTACACAGTAAGAAAATCATAGTGACAGTGTTCATGACCAGAGGTGACAAAATGCCCATGTTTAAAATTTGGTAATATAATTCCATTGAGTGACTGTGTTACAAGCACGGGTTGCGCAGTTACCATGCAGGCTCGTACCCTTGAGCACACCCAGAGTGTTAGGGTTCCTAAGACAGATACTTAGGAAGCATGAAGGTGAAATGTTGATCCAATGCAAGAGGAGTTGCAGAGAGGTACTCTGTTGGGATATGGATACCAGTGGAGTAACCAGCCTTAAAAAAAGTGTACGCACCGAAAATGCAAACTATAGGCTGGTGGTCGGCCCCCAGAAAATTTTTATTTTTTGGTGCATTCTGGTGCATTTTGGGGGTCATCTGAAGCATAATTTGCTATCCTGTAACCTCCTTCCCATGCCCAGTAAGTTGCACTTTAGCCCCTTCCACAGAGTCCCCCCCAAATCCAGCATGTTGCCTGAAGCCTGCTCCAGGAGTGCTGGGGCCATTCTAAAAGTGGGGAGGGGGGTGCAAGTTCTGGGCATGAGGAGGTAGCCAGGAAAAATGTTTAAAAAAAGCTGGGGGTCTGGGGGCCGCTAGGTCCCCAGAAGCTCTGGGGTTTTAGATGCTCTGTGGTGAGTTTTGGGGCTTTTTTGAAAATAAAACACACTTTTGTCACATCTTCCCTACCTTTAACTCCAGTGGAAAAAATATTTTTTTTTCTCCTGGAGTCAGGGGTGGGAGACTCTGGCTGGCCTTAAAACCTGCAGCTGCAATACAACTGGGATGAGCAACTGCCTGATCAATGCCTTGAAAATCCACACCAGAGCATTACTGTAATGTATATGAAACATTTTTATATAAAAGGCTGGTGGTCTAGGGCCGCTGTGCCTAGCGGCCCCAGATCCCTGCAGCCATTATATAAAAATCTTCACAGTGTTATACCACTTGGAATATCCTTTGTCCTAGTCCCAAAGAAGCTACTAACTGCCATAGTGTCAATACCTTCAAACACATCATGTGTGTACCCCCCCCCACAACTGGTGGGTCAAGTGGTCCTTTTCTGCTGTCAACTTCTACGTTAAGCTGCCAGTTCAAGCAAGCCCCCCCACACACACACACCTTTTGCTAGCCCACTGCTCTACACACCACTCTTCAGTTCAGCATGTGACTCTCTTCCAAAATACTGAACAAACTGGGCAAAACAAGTTACCTGCCAATGGAAACTGCTTAGCTGCAGCAGCACAGCAGGAGAAAAGCAATTACAGACATGCCTCCTTGCAGTAGGATCCATTACCACCCTCTCAGCCCCCCTTCTGAGTAGCCATTCCAAATAAATCATTTATTTTTATGCAGTCCATGGTATATCCCATCCCATGTATATTTTATTGAACCAGCACAGATACTGTCTATAGATGTAGCACACATCCCAGCAGTGGAAATTCAGTTCATCCTTTAAAGTTCATCTGAGGCTGCTAATTTAAAAACGGCAAAACCAGTGTGATTAAAAGTCAATTTTAGCACAGAGAAATGCTGCATGATCTATTTTTTTCCTCCTCTTTGTGGTACAAGGCACTCCTCATCCTGTTCCTTATGCTTCAATCCCACTACAGCTGGGGGCAGAACCCATATACAGCATATGGTCTCCAGGTTCACTTTGTCTAACCCTCAACCCTCCTCTGAAAATGTCTAGATTTACCCCTTTGGATGGGTCAGACCTGAATACACGAGCTCTTTGTTAGTAGTGATTTGGCACCCACAGATTCATATACCAAAACTGGGTAAGTTAGGGCATAGCCTCATCACCTACCCACATCATCTAACCAAGCACCACCTCCTTTTTGTCCACATTCATGTATCCTCCGACCTCTCCTGCAGACTCCCACAATGACATATGGTTTTGTCACGTCCTTCTGCCATTGGCATCAGGCTAGAAAAAATGACCCTTTGACCATCTTTACAACATCACAGCTACTGGTCAAGAGTAATCCTACCATTTAGTGGTAACATAGTTTTTCCTTTTTTCAACAAATAAATCAGATAAATGACCCTATGATGCTGTGTAAACTCTAAGCATATCTTTATCTACTTGAAAACCGAGACTGTGCAGTCATCTCTTTCATTTCAAGGGATTCCTGTTCTTCTGCGTTGTACCAAACTGCAATGCATTAGCCAAGCCAGCAAGTGATAATGCACTTGGAACAGAAAAACTCATGAGTCCTGTAAGTGAGAGAGAGAGAAAACTGCAATGTTGACACAAACAAGCAAGTTAAAATCTATTACCAGGTGAAATAATATTCAATTTGAATAATACACTATACCGTATGGAAAGCCAAATGAGCATATTCCAGTTTTTAAATACAAAACAAGGAGGAACTATAATTCAGCGAGTTCTTGAGCTTTCATTTAAACTGTACAGCACGATTTTGGTGGGGGGGAGACATCACAACTGAAAAGACAACAGATGCATGCTAGGAAGTAAAAGCTGTATTTGTGGTGCCCCCACAACTTCAGATGCTCACCAGTGCTGGAATCAGCTGGTGGGTCACTCTCCTTTGCCGCTCCGGACTCCTCAGCTTGCCAATCCAGCTCAGAAGGGGCCGGGATGGAGCTCCTCTAAATTGTCACTACAGTAGACTAGGGCAAAATGGAGGGGTGATGACAGCTGCCTGGTGCTGGTGTCGCGGGCGGAGGTGGCAAAATGTTTACAGAACAGCCCCGACGCTTGCCTTGGCGACAACACACCCGATTGGCTCCACAGGCTCAGAATCAGAGCAGCGTCAGGACGTCAGCGTGTTACAGCTGCAGAAGTCCAACCCAACCCCACAGCACTACAGAAAAAGGCCACCCCAGGGTCAGGACTTCTGCAGCAGCATACAGCCTAGGACAGCCTGGTGGGGGGGGAAGGGGGGATGGATTGGGATGGGGACCTGGCTCGGGGCACTGATCGGTGGGCAGCACAGCACCGACCCAGCTGCACTCACCAGGGTTCGGGAATCGGGACCGACATGGAATAAAATAAAAAAAAAATAAAAAGGATTTTTGATGGATTTTTTCCTGTACACACAGGCGTACAATAAGTATGCATTGTTACGCCACTGATGGATGCTAAAGGGACATGGATACAACTGGGGGGGCCTGCATAAATGCCAAACACCAATGCAAATACCTGCAAGCAAACGTTCAGCATTGACGAATGCTTGTTAAAGTCTGCTACTTGCATCAAATTGGTTCTCTGAAGCTGTTTCCACTGTGTCTTCACATGTGTATACCCAGGTTACCCAAGGTAACATAGCACCATACTTTAGTGCAACAACATTGTGCAAAAAATGTTGACCTTACCTTTTTATCACTATGATTTTATGCATCTTTCAGTTTTATTCGGTGGTAAAATGTTCTAGTACCATAAAACTTTCAGTATTTTATAAATATTTTAATTTATTTATTTTCTCAAGAAAAAAAGGGTGGCTGCAACATTGAACTGAGACATTGCATTGTAGACCTGACAAGGGATGGGACTGAGAAAACAACAAAACAAACTTATGGAGCCCCATACATTAAGGTGCAGGTTGTCTACATGCCATGAACCTACAGCGTGTAGGCAACCCTAAATCCCTGAGTCACGCATTGGGGGTCTCGTGTATCCCTGGTGCCATGCTTGGAAGGGACACACATCCCTCCCACATCTGATCCCCTGGCTGATCACGCAGATATGCGTGTGGCCAATCTGGGGGCATGCCCACACTCCAAGCTATTTATGAAGTGCTGTGCAAGGGGGTGGGTGCAGGATACAACAGCTGGGACTGTGCCACATCTTTTATGCATCCCCCCAATGACAGCTGTCGGCAGCAGCAGGAAAGGGAATCCCTCCACTGTGCTGCACCAGCCCACTGGGCTGGAAGCGAGGGCTGCAGGCAGCCATTAAGGCAGTTGCCCATACTTTGAAAGGTGTCTGGTCCCGTGCCTTCCCAGAATTCCCTGCTTCTGCAGAGCAGGAGATCCACTACGGGACTCAGGATGGGCATCCGAATGGATGCTCACCTGCGTCCTCTGCACTACACCCCGCGATTGTGTGGACTGGAGCGGGGGACCACAGACAGGTGCTCTGCAGGGGCACGTAGTTGTGCTTAACAAGCGCTCAGCATCTGTCTGCAGCTGTGTAGCTACGTGGGCCAGATATCTGTGAATTGTGTATACCTGGCCTGCAATAGTGCATTGCCTCAATATTGCACAGCATAGGAGATACCTTGAAAACAGATCTGACAAGCATGCTAATATTTTTATCAATTTCAGCTGAAACTACCATTTGGGAATATAAATTTTTAATTTCTCTGCTGCTTTATGGTCAGAAAAGACTCAAGGTCCTTCATGTTGGCCCCCTTGCTTCATTAACAGCCTCATGAATAAGTGTGCTGTGCAAATGTACTAATTTAAGTAAGTAAACAGTTGGTGGACTTTTTTTCTTTGTTATTCATTTTCTCCCCTGTCATTAGTACTGCCCAATCTACCTGTAGTAACTCCCAGTCCCATCCCATTCCAAATCCTTCCCGGCCACTTATCTCTCTCTTTCTCTCTCTTTCTCTCTCTCTTCCCCCCCCCCCACAGTGCAGCTTTTGCACCATGATGGTTTCATCAGAGGAATCTTCCATTCAGCAGCCCCCCCTCCAGTCCTCATATGTGGGATTACAGGGCAGCAAGTCAGGCCGTTATCATTCCATTGTGCCTGTCTGCATCCTGCTCATTCCAGGGTTTTCCTGCTTACTGGTTTTGCACCCCCCCCCCCGGGATGCCACTACCCAGGACTCCAATCCCATGTACACAGTTGTTTCCTGACTGTGCCCTGAACCCATGAAGTATCCCCTCTCCCCACATCACTCTCCTGTTGCACTTCCACCTGTGGCTCCCGGGTGTTTGTGTTACCATGGAGTGCAATTCTCCCTCCTTTGACGAGGAGGGCATTCTCAGGAGTGCTCAACCCATCTTCCCCTCACTGGCCTCCGACAATCCTGGCTTGGGTCATGAATCCAAGGCACTGACATCATAAACAGTAGCTGTATCGCTGTTCTGACAGGTCATCCGTTGCTGTTTTAATACATGTTGTTCCTTCCACCACCCCACCATGATGCTTTTCATGGGGAAGGAAAGTGCTACTACAGCATTCCCAATATTACTGCCCCCCCCGTTCACATTCTAAATGTGTCTCCAGTTGATTGTTTTCTCTCTCCCTGATCTATAAATTCAGCTCTGTATATAAACCTCCCTTTCCAACCAATGACGCGATCAGGCACTCCCATCAATGACATCATCACTTAGAATCAGTCCAAGACTTCTGCCACTGAAAGCCTTACTGGCATGGGCTGCTGCACAGCTGAAAACAGAGCTGCATGAGCTGACCCAGTGGCATGAGGGTTGTGGCATGCTGGTCACCACACCTCCTACCATGCCGGTGAGCTGGGTCAGTGAGCAAGCCTGGGCCACCAGGGGTTGGCTGGGGAAGAGAGGATTGAGCATCTGATGAAGGCTCTCCTCTCCTGGGGAGGGAAGGGAAAGTTGCACTGCTCACAAATACTGCCACTGCGTGGAGGCGCGGTGGCAAGGGCAGTGGTCATGACTCAGTGGGGGTTGGTTGGCAACAGATGATTGGTGCACGTGTGCCTCTATGTGCAAGCATGCTGGCGTTAGTGCACATCATCAATCAAGGGGATGAGAATAGTGAAAATGGGGCCAGAGAATGATGCCTAGCCCACTCTCCAACCCCAACTGCCACCCATACCACCTCATCTGGCTTTGATCTCGGGGAAGGGGGGGCTCCCTTACCTGGTCCCACCAAGGGGGGTTATCCGTGGGGGATTATGAGAGATCCACACTGGTTGGGAGTGGCCAGGGGCTGAGCAGGGCTGGCTTCATTGAATAAAAGCTGTATTTAAAAAAAAAAAAAAAAACAGAATAAGAAAATGCAACAGTTCAATGTGCTTAATTTCCATCCATGTAGCATCCCATGCAAGTAGCAGTGTCAGCATCGGCACCAGGAGTCACAGACTGAATGCAACCAATGAGATTACCTATTTTGCCACCCATGATGGTGGGTGCCATGTGATAAGAGGTTCTGCATAATAGTGAGCAGCACAAGGGTGACTACAAATTGCCGAAAAGTAAAATGGCTATCAGCACAATAGCGCCTCAGAGAAACACCGACTGGCGCTCACTCTATCCATACAGGAAAATTTACAATTACTTTTTATGCGGAGGCTGCGCCTGCATCTTCCTATGTGGGGGCTTCACCCTCCGCAACCCCTGATTATTAAATAATCAACTCCGGGGTTGATAATGGGTAAAAAATTTAAGTCCTACCCGAGGCATAAATAAAATTCCTATAGCCCATCCCGAACCCAGAGCCACCACACTCACAGGCAGTGCTCCTACCCTCTATACCACATTGCTGGCTCAATTCTGCTCCTACAATTTCCTACCACCATATTTCACTTCCGTAGTCCCTATCTTGGTCATCCCTTGCAAAACATTGCTGTTACTGGTCCCAATCAAGCTAATCAAGTTGGATACCAGGAAAAGGGCAGGTGCTGACGGAATCTAAGCATTCTTTCTAAAAATAGGGAGTCATCTATTAGCTGTGCCCATCATGCACATATTTAACCTTTCCATCTCCACGACTACTGTTCCCTCCAGCTGGAAAACAGTGCATATCATCCCACTATTCAAGTCTGGAGACCGGAGCGACCTCAACAACTACAGACCAATTTCCATTCTACCGGTCCTGTCCAAGCTAATGGAAAAATTAATACACGTTCAAACAAAACAATATTTGGAGAACTTCAACCTACTTAACCCACTTCAATCAAGGTTCAGGCTGAATCACAGCCAGTCTCAGCCCTGGCAAAGGTAACTAATGACTGGTTCTCTGCCATTGACAACAAACAGTCTACTTGTGCTGTTTTCCTTGACTTAAGCAAGGCATTCGACACAGTGGACCATACCCTCCTCCTACACTGCCTAACATCCCTGGGATTTCATGACACTATGGTAATATGGCTCTCTAGTTACCTCTCAAAAAGGCTGCAAAGAATCAAGGCTGAGCCATGTTGGACATGATGTCCATCACGAAGGGAGTCCCTCAGGGATCCATTCTAGGGCCCCTCCTTTTCACTATTTACATCAACTCATTGGACAAAAACATTCAACAATCCAAGCTTAGGGGTACCAGATTTTGGGATGCCAAAAAGAGGACACTCAGTCCCTCCCCCGATGAGCCCTTTTGCCAGACCCCGAGTAAATAGGTTTAAAGTCTCCACTGCCTTCACAGCTCATTTACAAGGAGGTCCTGGGTAGGAGAGAGTAAAAAAAAATTAAAAATAATAATACAACAGGATAGAGAAGGTACATGAAGAATATTTGGCAGCTGGAAAAGAGGACATGTCCTCATAAAAGAGGACATCTGGTAACCCTATCCAGGCTGCATTTTTTTGCCAATGACACGTCCTCTGCATCTCTAGGCCTTCACTGCATGAAGCCTGTGCCTAGTTACAATCTGATTTCAGTCAGTTACAGTTCAACCTGGCCCGTTCAAAACGTCTCCTAAACACAAAGACAAAGGTGATGTTTTTTTCCATCAAACCATATGCCCTCTACTCTCAGTACTCAGAGTACCTCATCACCCATCACTACTATATTCAGGGACACCCTCAAGGTTGTGGATCAATTAAAATATCTTGGAATATGGCTAGACAGTAAACTAACTTTTAGTGTCCATATCAACTGCCTTATCAACAAACTAAAAGCCAGGCTGGGGTTCTTCTTCAGGAACAGATCCCTATTTACACTCGACTGCAGAAGAATACTGGTCCAGGCTGCATTTCTATCATGCCTTGACTACGGGGATATCATTTACAATTGCAGTGCACCAACTCACACTCACAAACTTGATGTCCTGTACCATCATGCATTACGTTTCATACTAAATGCTCCGGCCAGGACATACCATTGTACCCTCTACTCTTCTTTGAACTGGACCTCACTATCAACCAGGCATATGTTCCATATTGGGCAGTGAACTCTAAAACTGCTGACTGGCAAGTTACCTCAGTACATATTCTCCCTAGTGCACAAGCCTCACAATGTGTATGCACTGCACACCTCAGACTTTGTACTCCTAGATGTTCCCAGGACACGTACTAATCAGGGCAGAGGTTACATTAGTTTCGTCCTCCCATCTATATGGAACCAGCTGCAAAAAAACCATGAAGCTAACTGAGATAGTCACGTTAAATTACTTTAAGTCCCTAGCTAAGAAAGTATTTGAAGTGGTCTGCCACTTCTCTTCATGCTAAGCTAATATAATGAATCCTCACTGTCCCTTCTGCTTGTCACCCTATCCCTGTCTCCCCACCAACCACCCAGCCTATCCTCTCACCCATCTGCCCCACCCACCCATTTATTCCTACCCTAACCCCCCTTTACCCATTCTGCCTCCTAGCACTTCTTCCCTTCCTCCACCTCCCTGTCTCCCTACCCCTCCTCCCCACCCCAGTCACCTCCCTTCCCAGACCCTCCCTCTACCCCATCTCTGTGCACAATATTCCTATCCTGCTGAACCTGCCACCCTCCTCTTTCCCACCTCCTGTCTCCCTACCCTCCTACCACTACCCCAGTCACCACCCTCCCTAGACCCCTCCCTATCCCCATCTCAGTGCACAATATTCCTGTCCCTCTGAACCTGCCACCCTCCTTTGTGATGTCATCTACAGCTCCATGTTTTCACTTTTTTCTTTTTATGTTGGCTGAGGCTTGCGCAGCCAACATATTGCATTAGTAGCAGATTTGGAGGCACGGTCACTGTTGGGCGAATGCAGGGCACGCATTAGTAGGTGCATCCCTCATTCCCCAATAAACCAGCATGCAGGCACCACACCAGAAATACATAATGTGGCAAGCACATCAAAGGAAAGACCAAAACATGCCCTCCCTACGTGCCTTTCCATGAAGTCCTTCCATTAACATGGTGGTGCTGACTGCTGCCACACAGAGAGACAACTTCAGGGGTGCCCAGTCCCCCTGTCAGCATGCTCCAACCCATGTCATTTGCCGATGGGGTGCCCACTCCCGTCGGCATAATGCACTCCCTCCCATGCACGTGTGTGTGCCGAGGGTGCAATCCCTCAGTATCATGTCCCCCTTCCTGGTTTCATTTGCAGATGGGGGCCTCCCCGTCAGCATAATGTCCCCCCATTTGTTGTATGCCAATGGGAGTGCCCAATCCCATCAAGCAGAACCCCCAAAAAACAACACTCAGGTGGCACTCTGGGAGCCCACCCCAGCATGCCAAATGACCCTGTAAAGGAAAACCATCCACGATGTTTTTTTTTTTTAAACCTGCAACTCTTCGGACCGTATTCTTTCCCAACTTGGCGCCCACCTTCTGCGCACCTTGCTCACCACACCCCTCACCCCATATTTACCCAGACCACGGCATGACAATCTTCAGTGGACCAGGAACAAGTCTGCACTCTTCAAAGCCGACCGTGAACTGAAAAAATGCTGGTAAGCTGTATAATGGCATAAATAGTTTTTTTTTTCCAACTTTGGTGCATATCTCGGGCATTTTGGGGAATTTTGGTACCACATTTTCAACATTGGGTTATTGGGACCCCTTCTCATGAATTCTGTCACTGTCATGGTGTTATTCGGTCCTGAAAGGTGATTTCTCAGTCACTGCATGGAATCACCTTTCAGGACTAACTAACAAAACAACAGTGCCATTGTTTATGAGGGGGGCTCTCAAAAAGCCTATGTTGCAAATTTGGTGAAAAAAATCCAAAACATGACTGTTTTACGAGCATGCCTTACACAGTTTCCATGCACGCTCGTAACTTCATGAATTTGTAATATTTTCACTCCAGATTTTCAAAATTGGCATTTTTCCACACCTCCGTATGAACAGTACAGCTGTCATTTTGCATATCCTGGCCGAAATGTGTTTTCGCATGTCCAGCATAGAATAGCATGGTCGCTGTGAGAAATCAGTTTTCAGGACAGTTTGAAAAAATGACGGTGACACTGTTCATGAACAGAGATCCTAAAATGCCTTTGTTGAAAATTTGGTGACAAACGTCCATAAAATTACTGTGTTACAAGCGTGCGTTGCACAGTTTCCACGCACCCTTGTAACTTCGCAAATTTGCAATATTTTCATGCCAGATTTTTAACACTGGCAATTTTTCACATCTCCTTATGAACAGTACAGCTGTCATTTTTCACAGCCTGCCCAAAATGTGTTTCCGCACCTGTGGTGCACAATGGCATGGTCGCTGTGGGAAATCAACTTTTGGGACAGATTAACAAAATCATATGATCTCATGAGGGGAGGTCCCAAAATGCCTATGTTGAAAATGTGGCTAAAAAAATTCCCAAAATAATTGGGTTACAGACGTGTGTTGCGCAGTTTCTATGCATGCTCATGGCTTCACCATTTTTTCATATTTTCACTCCAGAATTTCACCGTTGCCATTTTTTCACACCTCCTCATGAACAATATAGTTGTCATTTTTCACATCCTGCCCAAAATGTGTTTTTGTCCCTGTGTCGCCAAATGGCATAGCCACTGTGCAACACCACCTTTCGGCTAACAAACTGATTGTGCCTCTCTTCATGAGCTGGGGTCACAAAAAGCCCATGTTGAAAATTTGGAGTGACAATATCAACAAATGCCTATGACATTAGGATTTCAAACTGTAACACCCCACCCTGTTGAAATTGCCAGGCGTCAGGGGCGTGACTTGGGATCATTGGCTGTAATGCTTACACCATTCCACTCCCATCCCCACCCTGCAGCCAGTGACAGGCATCGAGGTGTGTCTTGGAGTGTTCGGCCCCAAAGTTCACCCCATTCTCCTATACTGCACTCGTCTCAACGTATTTCCCTATGGAATGAGGTAAGTATAAGGCCCAAAGAGCCCAAAGCACACCACAACACTTGTCAGTGTCTACAGGGTAGGGTGAGGTAAAATGGCATGAGTGTTATAACTGATGCCCCAAAGACACACCCCAATGCCTGTCAGTCTCTGCAGGGTGGGGGTGGGGGTGGCGTCAGTTCCATACTTCACTGCCATTCCTATTATACATCTCTAACTCCTGCACTACCAATGCCAATGCCAGCGAGACAACATTCGGTATTGACAAATGCTTGTTTTCCTTTTCCTTTTGTCCCCAGTGAAGACTCATCTCACTCTACATGTATCATCTACGTACACATGAGTGCAGTTAGTTTATTGTATATGATGTATCAGTTATTTGCAACAATCCAAGTTGTATCTTATCATTGCTATTGATGTTTACTCGTGCTATCCAAATCTGTTTCGTATAAGATCGTGTACGTCATTGTATTGTTTGAAATCTCCAGGACCTCCATGTGAATGAGCTTGCTCCATGGAGTAATTCCTGTAATCATAAACTAACTAAACTAAACTACTACTCATCAGCGTATACTACAGGTTGCTTAATACAAACTCACTTTAAACGTGTCGCTCACATTTACTCACTCATTTTGACTTGCTCTTATCATGGGTCACCATAATGGTGCAATTTGTAGACTACATACAGAGCTGGTTTTAAACCCAGGGAGTAAGAAAGCAAAAGATGACAGACATATGAAAAAGAACAAGGGTAATCAAACATTAACTGAGAAATGCTGCATCTCTTTCTGATCTTTAGAGGACTGGACATTATTACTAACTGGCAGCTTTTTATAATGTTCCCTTTCTCTGAAACTACATTTATTCCCCTAAATTATCCATGTTCCAGTATAGCTGAATAAGAAGTGATATGAAAAAGTGTATTGTGCACTGTTCTGTTTTTATGGGCAGTGTTCTGTTACAGTTCTCTTCATGGAACCAGTGATCTGGAGTTTTCACTGTATCACGGTTTTGTGCTGAACTCTAAGTATGGTTCCGGCGGGCCAACAGTTCATGCTTGGCATTCTAAACACAAACCATGAGATAGTAAAAGTCCAGATTACAGGGTTCATGAAAAGAATTGTGTGGAAAGTTGTCCATAAACAGAAAACAGTTGAAAATATAGTTTTTCACATAGGTGTTTATTCAGGTACAGTTAAATATTGGACTTTGAAGGTATGAATTTAATGTCTGTAACTAGAAATACTGCTAACTGTTGCCAATTGCCACTCATTTCCCATCTCCCTTTAAAGTAAAGACATTTACCTGAATAGTAAAAAAATGACACGTGGGCTGAGGCAGGAGATTACCAGTAAACCACGCAAAAGCAAGCCCTGAGGCTTTTCACAGGTTTCCCAGAAGGAATCTTGGCCCTGCACTCACCCCTACCACCACCCAGGGCAGTGCAAGTTTTTACATGTTCTGTGCATCCCTTGCTTTCTTAAGCAAACAATAAAGAAAAAATACTCCGGTGCACACTGGGGTAATGCTGAATATACATTACTGTTATCCAGAGGAACTGAGGAAAACAGAGGCAAAAGAGGAGTGAGATCAATGGATGTTTTAAGATGGCATCTCTCTTTTTTATATATATATATATATATATATATATATATATATATATATATATATATATATTATACCTCAGCTCCTCTCTGGCCAAATGTCAGCCCTCTTCTGACTCTGAGCAACCACCCAGCCCTGTATCACATCCTTTCCCACTGCTGTTCCTTCATGGTATCACCCCCCATGGGGGGCTCTGAGTGGGGGGGCACTCTCCTCAGTGACAATCCCATATCCTGTTAGGCAGTAGCCCACCTAGTGTTTGGCTTGAGTGTACCAGGGCTGTCACTGGGATGACAGATGTTTTTTTCTCTCCAATTTCTCAATTCTTCCCACAACCCTGACATTGGGTCAGTGTTCTGGGTGGGGGTGTTCCTCCCCCCGCTGATCCCATATCTGTTAGGTAATAGCCCACACTGTGCAGGGCCCAGGTGTACCAGGGCTGTATTTCTCAATTCCTCCCACCACCATAACATCAGGTCAGTGCTCTGGTTGGGGGGGGTGATTTCCCTCCTGCCTGATGATCCTGTATCCTGTTAGGTGGTATCCCACATGGTGTTGTGCTTGCGTGTATCAGGGCTGTCATTTGGGATAGCAGAGGGTTTTCTCTCTCTCTCTCTCTCTCTCTCTCTCTCTCATATTCCATAATCCCTCCCACCACCCTGACATAGGGTCAGTGCTCTAGGTGGGGTGGGGAGGTGTCCCCCACTGAAGAATGATCCTGTATCCTGTTAAGTGGTAGCCCACATGGTGTTGGGTCTGGATGTACCAGGGCTGTCATTGGGATGGTAGATGGGTTTTGTTCCCCTATTTCTCAATCTCTGCCACCACACTGACATCAGATCAGTGCTCTGGGTGGGGTGGTCCCCCCCCAAATGATCCCATATCCTGTTAGGCAGTGGCATACATGATGTTGGGCTTGAGTGTACCAGGGCTGTCATTGGGATGACGGATTGTTTTTTCCCATATTTCTCAGTCCCTCCTTCCACCCTGATATCGGGTCAGGATCAGTGCTCCGGTTGGAGGGTATCCCACTCCCTCGATGATCCTGTATCCTGTTAGGTAGTAGCCGACATGGTGTTGGGCTCAGATGTACCAGGGTTGTCACTGGCACTGCAGATTGTTTTTTCTCCCCTATTTCTCAATCCCTCCCACAACCCTGATTTCTGGTCAGTGCTCTGGGTGTGGGGGTATTCCCCGATGATCCCCCTGAGGTCACTGGCAAGGTGCACAAAACTGCCCCTGACATGATCAGCATTAATGGCTCCCCTATCCTTGACCCAAAAACCATAGCCGACACCTTCAACCTATCCTTTACAGACCTCAGCCATGTCCTCCCTCCCGACTTCTTCCACCCGAGTAATCTCATCGCTGGCCCTCAATCCGCCATGGATCCCCTCTTTCGGTTCAAGACCATTGCAATTGGGGATGCTAGGAAATATCTTCGGAAGGTACTCAGTAAGGGGAGATTCAGTGGGGACACCCTTGATCTGCATCTAATCTCCCTCTCCCCCTGGAAGCAATCCTGGCTCCACTCACCCACATCCTTAACTTGTCACTGCGACTTAGCTGTATTCCCTCATAAATGGAAAGCTACAATAGTCACACCTGTGCATAACAGTGGGGACCAGGCCCTTACCGAAAACTACAGACCCATCTCCCTGCTACCACCTCTATCGAAGGCCCTCGAATGAATAGTTGCAGACCAACTGGTCAAATATTTAGACAAGTACAAACTCCTCTGCCCTGAGCAGCATGGCTTTAGGGCTGGGCATAGCACCACCGCAGCCCTTCTAGAATTCACTGGTCACATTCACAAAACACTTGATCATGGACAACTTACTGGAGCTATCTTTATCGACCTGACTAAGGCGTTCGATACTGTTACCCATGCTCTCCTAACTGAGCAACTTACCTCAACGGGCCTGGCTCCCAAAGCAGTTTTGTGGTTCTGCAGCTATCTGGACCATAGATCTCAGCAAGTTAGAATTGGTTCAACCTTCTCGGATAGCAAACCTGTCTTGTCTGGTGTCCCGCAGGGATCAATATTGGGTCCCCTCCTATTCAGTTTATTCCTGAATAGTCTCCCTCAAGCCAGCCAGTGTCGCATCCTACTCTATGCTGATGATGCAGTCATCTTCACACATGGCGCAAATCCTGATGAACTGGAGCATCAACTTCAGAATGATTTCACCTCTCTTGAGAAGTGGTTCATAGACCATATGCTAATTATGAACTATAAAAAAACAAAGACCATGTTGTTTGCCGGCCCCCATAACAAGCATCGTAACTATCCTTTATCAATATGTAATGTTGCTGGGGCCTCCCTGGAACTGGTTTAACATTTTGAATACCTTGAGATCACTGTTGACAACATGTTGTCCTACACTGCCCACATTGACAACACCGTCAAAGCAATCAAAAAACGTATTGGGCTGCTTTATCGTCACAGACACATCCTGTCCCCTGAAGCCCTCAAAATAGCAGTCCACAGCGATGTGGGTTCCCTCGTCAACTATAGCCTACCTGTGTATGGCTCAGCCACTGATACTGCCCTCTGGCGCTTGAAAACTGTCTTAAACAAAGCTTGCCGGCTAACCTTAGGGGTACCTAGGCTGACTCATACCTGTGAGTTGTATACCAATGCATAGTGGCTCCCTCTCTCTGCCTGACTAAAATTCCATACCTGCCTCCTGGCAACAAACATCAATCTTGGTACCCTCCCACCAGGGGTTAGTCAACTCCTGGTGCCTTGTATTAATCCGTGGCACACTCATAGCTTGGAGCACCAGTCCTTCATTATGACAAAATGCCGCACTTCCCAAGGACAAAGGTCTTTTGTGCACCGTGTCCTGCTCTGGTTCAACTCTCTTCAGGAAGACCTTATGCGGCAGCATACATTGTGTTCTTTCAAAGTCCACCTTAAATGACACTTGTTAAATGATGCCCAGTGTGACTGTCACTCATAGCTTCGCCTCCACTCATCCGACGCTGATAACCTAGGGCCCCTCACCCTCCCCTCATCCTCGAACCCTGTCCTTCTTCCCACCCACCCATCACCTCTTGCCCTTACTCCCACTCCTTTCCTTGCCTTTGCCACAACTCCCAACCTCTCACCTCCCACCCCTGCTCCTTACCTTCCTTGAGACTGATCCTTCCTCCTTGCCTCCTCTCCTATCACCCTCACCAGCTGCCTTTCTACCTCCTTGCCTCCTCTCCCCCAACCTCTGCCTCCACACACACCCTCCCCCTTTGCCCAGCTTCACTTACACGGTATTGTCTGCTCTCTTGGCACTTGGGGCTCCTCCCCTGCCCACCCTGCACTTATCTCTTCTCTACTAACCTGCCACCACAGACAACTGACTGGTACTCACCGTCAGGCATCTAATACCTGTAAGTCTATTATTTGGTCCCTACTCCCCTCATTCCTTGTTGTCTTATCTATTCCATTATATAATTCCCTCTTTCCATTCCTGTGTAATTTTATACTACTATGTTTTGTATTGTGAACTTGACGTGGAACCAATGTAAAGAGCTCTGAGCTCAAATGGTATAATTCTGAGACTGTAATAAATAAATAAAGATCTCATATCCTGTTAGGCAGTAGCCCACTTGATTTAGGGACTGAGTGTAACCAGCACAGTCATTGTGATGGTGGAAGGGTTTTTCTCACCAATTTCTTGATCCTTGACACAACCCTAACTTGAGGTCAGTGCTCTTGGTGGAGGATGTCCCGCTCCTCCGACAATCCCATATCCTGTTAGGCGGTAGCCCACATGCTGTAGGGTCCAGGTATACCAGAGCTGTCTTGGGATGGTGGATGGATTTTCCTTCCCATTTTATGATCCCTTCCACCACCCTGATATCAGGTCAGTACTCTGGGTGAGGGATGTCCCTTCCCCTGATGATGCCGTATCCTGTAAGGTGGTAGCCCACATAGTTTTATGCCTGGGTGGGCCAGGACTGCCATTGGGATTGCAGATGGATTTTCTCCCTTATTTCACAGTCCCTCTCTCCACCATAACATCGGGTCAGTGCTCCGGATTGGGGAGGTATCCCTCCTCCCTAACAATCCTGTATCCTGTTAGGTGGTAGCCACTTGGTTTTGAGCCTGGGTGTGTCAGAGCAGCCATTGGGATGGCGGATGAGTTTTTCTCCTCTATTTTCCTCCACCTTGACATCGGGTTAGTGCTTGGGTGGGGTGGGGGGTCTGGGGTCCCTCCCCCGATGATCTCGTATCCTATTAGGTAGTAGCCCACATGGCATTGTGCCTTGGTACATCGGGGCTGTCATTGGGATGGCAGATGGGTTTTTCTCCCCTATTCTTAATCCTTCCTGCCACCCAGACATAGGGTCAGTGCTCTGCAGCTTCGTACAAGTCAGTGCCCCTTAAACGCATGTGTGCTCCCCCATTGTGAAGGTGCAGGCTTTCTGGCCTGCCATGGAGGGTTGCTGCATGGGTGAACCCAGACACCTGCCTCTCCCAGGGCTGGACCCCACTGCATTCAGCAGCATGCAGCAGCACTAGCTACACCAATTCTGGATCATGCGCGCTTTTAAACTCAGGTGTAAAGCTCTTCCTCTGAGCCTTCAGGTGGCTCTGAAGACTTTTTGTGTTCAATTGTGCTTGCACAAGGAACATCTTGGGACTATACAGCAAATGAGAGGTGTGTCACTGCCATGCCAATTCCAGCTGAAACTGCAATGGATTTGGCAGTGTACATCAATGACCAGGCACTCTGGTCATGACAGAAGTTCAGCTTTGCTGATGTGGCGTGTGCTGGACGTCCAAGAAATGAACCGCTCCAATGGGAGCACTTCATTTCTTTCTGTAGCCTGAACTCCAGCCATGCGCATTAGAGTGTACATTAATGCACATGGCCGGAGTTACGGATGCTGTATTCTCTCTCCCTGTCTTTGCTCCTCTGACCTCCCCTGAAGGCTTCACTGTTAGCCGCCGTGCAGCTTTCTCTCCCAGTGCTCGCTTCTCTGCCCCCCGCATCAACATTAGCCGCAGTGTGGTTTTCTGTTAAAACTGACATTGGGGTGCCCAATCCCTGTTTTGGTAATGAAAAAAAAAACAGCACTGCCACTGAGGGACACTGGGAAGCCCACTCCCAGTATCCCCATATCTATATCCCCCCTTTAGAAATGACCACACTGGGTGGGCCAGGCGGTCCTTATCTGCTGTCAAAATGTCTATGTTTCCCTGTAAAAAAGAAAATGGTCCCCTGACATTTTATTTTTTATACCTGAAAAAATGAAAACAGTCCCTCGTCGTCTCCCCCATCCTCATCCCGGCCCTCATGCTGTGCACCCACCTCCCCATACCCCCCTTCATACTGGGGTTTCAAACTGTGTTGTTTGGATGAAAGAAGGCTATATGCCCATTTAAACCATCTACCCACATCAGCAGGAACAGTCTGGCCCCATCCTTGGTTTGTTTCTTATTAGCAGAATTGAATTGAGCCTATTTTTGAAGACAGTCAAATTATTACTATAAACCACTTCATTTGGCAGTTGGTTCCAAATCCTACCTGCACAATTTATGAAAAAATTTTATCTTTCATTATTGACTACAGTATTTAGTCTAATTTGAAGTTTGTGTTCTCATAGGTACTTTGGCTTTTCATGTAATTAAATTCCTAATTCAGACTTTAATTCTGTATCTTTCAATTTGTACATGTTTAATAAATTGCCCCAATTCTGCTATGTTCCAGGGTATGCAGGCCCAACTTGTATAATCTATTCTCGTAATCCATGTCTCTGAGCCCTGATAAAAGTTTTATAAATTTGCGCTGGAGATGCCTAGGATCACGAGAACAGTTGCACGGGAGTCTGAGCTGGACGTCATTGTCCACCTAGGGACAAATGACTTGGCTCATCATGAGATTAGAGCAATGCAGAAGGACTTTGTAGAGTTGAGGAGGGGCCTAAGACAAGTAGCACACACAGTATCCTTCTCAGAGGTGCTGCCTGTCAGTGGCATGGGTGAGGCGAGGTACTTTGCACCATGCAGTTTAACGAATGGTTGAAAAAATGGTGTGGAGCACAGGGGTTTGGCTTTGTGGGGACTAGGGTTCCACCTGGAAGGACACCAGCCTATACTGACAGGATGGTCTGCATCTGTCCAGGAAGAGAACAAGTCTTTTAGGCAATTGGTTTAAATGCTTCATTGGCAAGCTTTTAAACTAGTCAAGAGGGAGGCACTGATAAGCAGCAGGAAAATCCCAGCCTCCCCCTACAAAACAGGGTACTAAATGAGAAAAAGACCAAAGTAGAAAGGTCAATGGGGGATGCTGCTACAGAAGATAAAGCCATCAAAAATTGGAGAGCAATGAGCACCAATGCCCGTAGTCAGGGTAACAAACTTCCTGAATTAGTGACCTTGATGGAGGAGGAACATCTGGATATCATGGCAGTCACAGAAACATGGTACACACAGAACCATGACTGGGACATAAAGATACCAGGATACATTATCTACAGGAGGGACAGGGAGGGTAAAAGAAGAGGAGTAGCTCTCTACATAAGGGAAGGAATCAAAGCAACTGCACAAAAGGGTAAACAGGGAGGAGGAGAAGAAGCACTGTGGGTCAATTTGGAGACAGGCAATGGCACCACAATCTGCACAGGGGTTGTATACAGACCCCCCCCCAGGAGGAGAAAATGGACAAGGAAATGATAGAACGTATACTTAGAATGGCAGAAAAAGGGGAGATATTGCTGATGGGTGATCTGAATATGCCAGATGTTAACGGGAGTGCAGTTGCAGCAGCCACTTCTAAGAGTGGGGTTATTCTAGATGCCCTACAGGGGGCATGCCTTAGACAACTAGTATTGGAACCCACTCGAGAGGGAGCAATCTTAGACCTGGTTCTCTCAAATGGAGATGGAGAGAGGATCACAGATGTAGAAGTGGGTAGCCATCTAGGAACTAGTGACCATCGAACAGTGTGGTTCACAATAACCACAGTAATAGAGTCAAGCCATACAAAGGCAAAAGTACTGGACTTCAGGAGGGCTGACTTTGCCAAAATGGGTGAGTGCCTAAGGAATGCACTAGCAAATGGGCAGGAAGGAGGGGTGGAAGAACAATGGGGAATAATAAAAACTGCCATCACAGAGGTAACAAGCCTTTGTGTGAAGCAAATAAACAAAACAAAACGATGTAAGAAACCACTATGGTTCTCAAAGGAGGTGGCAGTGAAGGTTCAAGAGAAAAAGAAAGCTTTCAGGAAGTACAAGGAATCACAGAAGGAGCAGGACAGAGAATTGTATCAGTTAAAGCAAAAGGAAGCTGGGAAGGCAGTCAGAGCAGCAAAGGCCCGAACCTAAGAAAAGATAGTCAACTCAGTTAAGAAGGGGGATAAAACCTTTTTAGGTACATCAGGAGCGAAGGAAGACCAGGGAGGGATAGTGAGGTTTAATAAAGGGGTGGGGTGGGCGGGCAGAAGGTGACATGGAAAAGGCAGAGATACTAAAACAAATATTTTTGCTCAGTATTTACAAATGAAGAGGGAGGTACCTAAAACAAACAATAGAAACACTCTGGATACAGAAGTTGATACCAGCCCATTTACAGAAGAAAGGGCTCTGAAAGAACTCTTAAAACTGAAGGTGGAAAAAGCAATGGGACCTGATGGGATTCATCCCAGAATTCTAAAAGGACTAAGGGTAGAACTAGAGACACCACTGACTACCCTCTTTAACAAATCATGGGAGGGTGGGGTGGTACCGGAGGACTGGAGGAGGGCAGATGTGATTCCCCTTCACAAAAGTGGGAGCAGGGCAGAAGCAGGAAACTACAGACCTGTTAGTTTAACCTCAGTGATAGGGAAAATGATGGAATCACTTCTGAAAGAAAGAATTGTCGAGTACCTAGAGGTCAGAGGGGCACAGGACCCAAGGCAGCATGGATTCACAGCGGGAAGGTCATACCAGACAAATCTAATAGATTTCTTTGACTGGGTGACCAAAGTAGTAGATCAGGGGGGGCTGTGGACATGGCCTACCTAGGCATTTGACACAGTCCCACACAAAAGATTAATTTACAAGTTAGCCAGTCTTGGAGTGGGTCCCAAGATGATAGCCTGGGTAAAGAATTGGCTGGAGAATAGGACACAGAGGGTAATAGTAATTGGAGTCCACTCTGAAGAAAGGGGGGTTACTAGTGGGGTACCACAGGGTTCAGTATTAGGACTGGTCCTCTTCAATGTCTTTATAAGCGACATTGCAGATGGACTGGAAGGAAAAGTATGTCTCTTTGCAGATGACACAAAGATCTGAAACAGAGTTGATGCACAAGGTGGGGTGGAAAGGATGAGAAAGGACTTGGCAAGGTTAGAGGAATGGTCAAATGTATGGCAGCTTAGATTCAATGCTAAAAAGTGCAAGGTAATGCACCTTGGAAACAAAAACCCAGGGGAAGAGTACACAATGGGGGGTGAGATACTAAGAACAACAAAAATGGAAAGGGGTAGTCATATCAGATGACTTAAAGGTGGGCAAGCAATGTGAGAGGGCAGTAAGGAGGGCTGCAGGGATACTGGGATGCATAGGGAGAGGCAACACCGCAGAAAACAGGAAGTTGTTATCCCTCTGTACAGACAGCTGGTGAGACCCCATCTGGAGTACTACGTGCAGTTCTGGAGACCCAATCTCCGCAAGGACATAGACAGGATGGATGCTGTCCAGAGGAGGGCAACAAAAATTGTGCATGGTCTGCACCGGAAGACATATGAGAGAGACTAAAGGAGCTTAACATGTATAGCCTCGAGGAAAGGAGGAGGGAGATATGATAGAAACTTTCAAGTACCTCAAGGAATCAACAAAGTCCAAGATGGTAGCATCTTTAAAAAGAGTGTGGAAGAACAAGGGGCACAATTTGAAGATAGGGGCAGCTCAGAGGTAACGTAAGGAAGTATTTTTTCACAGAGAGGGTTGTGGATGCATGGAATGGCCTTCCGGAGGAGGTTGTGGAGTCAAAAACAGTGGTTGAATTCAAGCATGCATGGGACAGTCATAAGGCAATTCTAGGGTGTGGGGGTAGAAAGAAGTAGGCTGCTGGTTAACTAGGATCTGCAGCTTATCCATTAGGTAGGGAAATGGGCAGACTGGGTGGGCCAAGCAGTCCTTATCTGCCGTCACATTCTATGTTTCTATGCTCTACCCTGTCTATCTCCCCTTTATAATAAGGACTCCATAATGAAGACCCATAGTCCAAATGTGGCGTTATGCAGGACCTATTAAGTGTCAGCATACAACCTGATGAGCGACTAACAAAACTATTTTTAATATTCCTTATGATGTAGTTTGATTTTTGTATTGTTTTAGTACAATGAACTTTAAAGTTTAGGCTATTGTCAACAAAGATGTCAAAATTATTTTCAATTACCCCATACTTACCTCTGGAGGGTGGCAGCTGCGAACTTCTCTGGACCAGAACACATCTGTACTCTTCAAAGCCAAAGCACAAACTGAATAATAATAATAATAATAAACATTATTTCTGTGGTGCCTTTCAGAAACCAAGGCACCTTACAAAATTTTAAAACACATCAAACATTTCAAATCTTAAAATATATAAAACAGCTGACACAGTTAGGCAGGCAGAATCACTCACCAAACGCTTGAGTCCATAAATATGCTTTCAAGGCCTTTTTAAATCCCTTCACGGTCATGCACTCCTGTATCTGATGGGGTAGAGAATTCCAGAGGGTAGGAGCCACATGTGTAAATGTATGGGCCCCAGAAGATTTCAAACACACCCTCAGGATCTCTAGCAACCCCTTGTCAGCTGAGCGGAGCGATTGCCCAGGGCAGTAAGGGACCAGGAGCTCTTTCAGGTAGTCCAGGCCAAGTCCATGTAGGGCTTTAAAAGTCAGAAGACTGACTTTAAAGGTGATCCACCACTGTACTGGCAGCCAGTGCAGTCCACGCAGCACCGGCATAATATGACTGGACTGGGAGGTACCAGTTAAAAGCCGGGCAGCTGCATTTTGCACCAGCTGCAGGCCATGGATTTCCACCCCAGGAAGCCCTAGGTAGAGGGAATTGCAATAGTCCAAGCATGAGGACACAAAGGCATGGACCAGCATAAGAAGATCACCGAATGGAACAAGGTGCCTAATCCTGGAGATACTCCTCAGATGGTAAAATGAGGACTTGACGACGGTAGACACCTGCTAATGCAGAGTCAGCCCTTTGTCAAAAATTACCCCCAGGTTACATACCTGTTCAGAGGTCGGGAGTGAAACATCCCCAAGATAAAGCCCGGAGGGTGAACCAACCCCCGGGCCCCCATCCAGTGTGCCAGATCCACAACCAGCACCTCTGTCTTTTTTGAGTTCAACTTCAGCCAACTCGAATCCATCCACTCTTGGATTTCTTTGAGGCAGTAATTAAAGACCGAGAAAGCGCCATCCTGGTCAGGTGCAAAAGAAAGGTAGAGCTGGGTATCATCAGCAAGGCAGTGAAACCTCAGCCCATACCTTCTTACAATGTCTCCGAGGGGCAGCATGTACACTGCGAACAACATGGGGGACAACACAGAGCCCCGAGGAACCCCACAAAACAGAGAAACTGGGTCCGAGGAATAAACCCCGGAAACCACTCTCTGCATTCTTCCAGTAAGGTAAGATGTAAACCACCTGAGGACTACACCCGATAGTCCACAGATTAACCTCAGGCACTCAAGTAGAACCCCATGGTCCACAGTGTCAAAAGCTGATGAGAGATCTAGAAGAACCAAGATGGTTCTTCTGGACCCTAGCCATCAGGAGATCATTGAGCACCCAAACCTGCACTGTCTCAGTACTGTGCCTCTTTTGGAAACCGGATTGAAGGGGTTCATAGATATCATGGATGGTCAAATGGTTCTCCAGCTGTACGACCACTACATTTTCACTCACCTTCCCTAAAAAGGGAAGGTTCCCAGCCCATCAGCACAGCAGTTGGATTTCTTAGACGCCAGCCGACCGGGTCTGGAACGAGCTCGGGTCGCTGGAGGGCCGGCCGGGGGGAGGCAGCTTGAGCATCCCACGACTGCTCGCTGCCTTCAGGGAGGGAAGGGGCTGTGACCCAGTGTTGAAGTGATCACTGGTGGAGGCCAGGGATAGAGCAACACATCAGGGTCATTTGGGGTGGTGCGTGATAGACGTCGGCTCTTGCCTTGACGTCCGGACGTCACGCACCTTAAGAAAGACAGGAAAATCGCTCGCTGGCCACCGGATGATGGCTCTCTGTTCCCTGAGGGCCTCCAGCAGCTTTCCAGGGCCTCCTGTTCCTAGGCAGCATCCCTGGGCCCTAAAGAGTATGTGCTGGGGTCATGCCTCTCCCCCCCGGTGCCTTCCCCCTTGGAGGAGGGGGACCTGCCTGGCAAAGGGATATGCTGGGATATCCCGGGGGTTGGCTGCAATATGAGGATCAGAGGAGGGCTGGGAAAGGACAGTGGGGGCTGGGGGGGGACTTGGTAGAGCCCGAAGGAGTGGTGGACCAGCGAGCATGGGGGCGGAAAAAAAAAAAGGGAAGGTTAGAGATTGGTCTGTAGTTTGCATGGCAGTCAGGGTCCAAAGAAGCTTTCTTCAAGAGGTGTGTTACCACCGCCTCCTTCAGGGAGCTAGGAAACTCACCTGTTTCCAAAGAGCACCAGACTATCTGTGCTAGAACTGGACCTATGGAATCAATACAACCCAAAATCAGGGAAGTTGGTCCAGGATACAAACTACAGCACATAGGGTGTGCACCCCAGACACTCCTCATGACATCCATGAACTCCGGTCAGTCGAAGGTACTCCTGGAAAGCCGAGGAGCAGCGGCCATGCGCTGATCCAAAGCAACACCCTTAGAGTGTGCTGGTTGGAGTGCCACCCTAATGTCAGCCACCTTAGTTGCAAAAAATCAAGCAAGTTCATCGCACTCTATTTGCGAAAAGGCCTTTCAGACTTGTAGGCAGGCTACATTGCACAGTCTGTCTACAGTGCGAAAGAGCTAAGCTGGTCCATTTTGAGCAGCAGCAATCTCCCCGGACAGGAACTCTGCCTTCTTACTGGTGACTGCAGATTGATAGGCTTGATAATGCTCCATCAATCTAAGGTGGTCGGCATCAAGGGAGGATCTCTTCCAGCAGCGCTCTAACCTTCGTCCTAGTCGCCGCATCTCCCTTAAGGTCCCATCAAACCATGGGGACCAAGGGCGAAGGGAGAGAGGGCGAACATGGACAGGAGCAATGACATCCAGGGCCACCAAGATAGCTGTATTATAGGCTAACTTTAGGGCATCTGGGTCCCTGTTTGCCACTGGAAGGGTCGATAGGCCAAGTACCACTGCCGGACCTTCAGAGCTAACATCTTGTAACGAGGTACCTTTGTAAATGAGCCCCTGGCTCAAAGGTTTTTAAACTGATGTTTAAATAAATAAACATCTTGTAAAGGGCGGTACTTGACCATCTACACAGGGGTAGGCCTGTGAAGGGGGAATGCTAAAACTAAACCCCACGGTGTAGTGATTGGACCATCCAACTGGTTCCACACCCAAATCAGAGGCCTCAGTCCCCAGGAGAAAGACTAAATCAAGGGAGTGACCATGTTTATGGGTAGCAGTGGTAACTATCTGTGTACAGCCCAGAGATGACATCAGCTGGAGGAAGTGTTGTCCAAACTGTGAGAATTCATCATCGACCCACGCATTGAAGTCACCCAGAACCATCAGTCAGAATCAAGATAAGCTCTGTATAATGGCTGTCAGTGGGGGTTTTAACTTATGTTGCTATCTCAGGCATTTTGTGGAATTTTTGCCCCAAATTTTCAACATATCCTTTTTGGGACTCCACATCATGAACACTGGCACTGCCATTTCATTACTTGGTCCCGAAAGGTGGTTTCGCTGTCACTGCATGGAATCACCTTTTGGGACCAATTAATGAAATGACAGTGCCAGTGTTTATGAGTGGAGGTCCCAAAAAGCCCATGTTGAAAATCTGGTGAAATAAATCCCACAAATGTCCACATTATGAGCGTGCATTGTGCAGTTTCTACACACGCGCATAACTTCGCCACTTTTTATATTTTCACTCCAGATTTTCCACATTGCCATTTTTGCACACTTCCTCATGAACAGTATAGCTGTCATTTTTCACATATTGTCCAAAACATGTTTTTGCACCTGTGTCACAGAATGGCATGGTTGCGGTACGAAATCAACTTTCAGGATGGATTAACGAAATTACAGTGTCACTGTTCATGAGGTGGGGTCCCAAAAAGGCCATGTTGAACATTTGGTACAAACATACCCCAAAACGCCTGAGTTACGTGCGGTCATTAAAATTTCGTTACACATGCATGTAACGTTGGCAAATTTTTATGTTTTTACTACAAATATTCAGCATTGCTAGTTTTTCACTCCACTTCATGAACAGTATAGCTGTCATTTTTTACATCCTGCCCAAAATGTGTTTTCGCACTTGTGGCGCCGAATGGCGTAGTTGCTGTACAAAATCACCTTTTGGGATTGAATAACAAAATTATAGTGCCATTGTTCATGATGTGGGGCCCCAAAAACCCCACACTGAAAATTTGAAGTTAAAATGCCAACAAACACCCAGGGGATTAGGGTTTCCAACTGTAACCCCCAACCCCTGTACCCTGTAGAGACTGACAGGCGTCGGGGGTGTGACTTGGGGTCATGAGCCATAATGTTCATGCCATTCCACCCCCACCCTGCAGTCAGTGACAGGCATCGGGGTGTGCCTGGGGTCTTTGGCCCTAAGATTCACCCCATTCCCTTATACTGCACCCATCTCAGCTTATTTCCTTATGGAATGGGGTGAGCATTAGAGACGAAGACCCCAAGGCACACGCAATGCATGTCAGTGTCTTCAGGGTGGGGGTGTGGGTGGGAGTGGAATGGTATGAGTGTTATGGCCGATGACCCTAAGGCACACCACAGTGCCTGTCAGTCTCTGCAGGGTGGGGGTGGGGCATTAGGGTTGGAAACCCTAATGCCTCATTAAGGAAGTAAATCAAGGAGGGACGGTTGACGTCACCTGCCTTGATTTCAGCAAAGCCTTCGACAATGTCCAACATAGAAGGCTGATTAACAAGATGGGCAGTCTGGCCATGGGCCACAAGCTGATAAACTGGGTTAGAAACAGGCTGATGGATGGGAGGCAGAGGGTGTTGGTAATGGGATCCAATCTGAGGAGATGGGGTTGACCAGCAGAGTACCTCAGGGATCAGTCCTAGGACCATTTACGGTGCAGCTTCCGCCATGCAGCACCTGCCGCTCTCACTGCTGCCTCCTTGCTCCTCTGAAGCCAGTACCAGTACCAAACACCACTACAAATACCGGAAAGTGAATGTTCGGCATTGACAAAAGCTTGTTTTTTCAGTTTCCAACAAAACAGTACAAATACAAAGCCTAGCACATCAGCACCTGGGTAGCACATTGCGCTATCATGCAGGAAACTCAGGTTCAAAACTTGAGTCTAACTCCCTGGCACAGGTTCAGTGCAGTCTAGAACGGGCTTTGTAGGCAGAACACTCAGATTCAAAGGGGAAAAGACAAGGTCATCCCAGTATTTGTGCAGTGTTTAAGAAACAGCATAGGACTTCTCGGATGACCACTCTTCTTCTTGTCCTTCCCCTAAAGGTGGGGTTGTTTCAGGAATCCTGCATGGGGTGTTGGGAGGGGAGGAAACAAACAGAATGTCCCTCTGAAGGTGTGGCAGTATGATAAATGCTATCATTCCTGGCCCATGCCTACAAAGCAGGTCTTGTTGTCAGGAGTAGAGGAGATATCCCACCACGAGGACAGGGAGCCAACGAGGTATAACAGAGAGGTGGTAATCTACAGGACTGGAAGGAAGGAATGGTAGCTGGTGTTGGGAGAGACAGAGGCTTGGCAGAGGTAGGGCAGTCTCTGAGCGATAAGATAAATAATATAATAAAAAAAACTTATGGCAAGAAAAAAATCCAGAGACCTCATTGGGTGATAAATGTCACATGGCCATGCATTAAAACACTAATGATGCACTGTCAGAAACCAGATCTCATTTCAATGGCTGAAAAACCTCATTACCTACAACAAATCATTTTACAAGAGGAATAAGCCACTCCTGGATGTGCATTCAATTAGTTATGGTGCACTTCCCATGGACATAAGGACACTTAGCCTTCGGCCTTTTGCGTTACTACGCCCCTGGAGCATGCATGTAATACAGACCCCATCATGGCTTATTTTTTACATGTTTATCAACCTTAGAATGAAGCATTGATGCAGGGGTATCTGATTCTAATTAGGTACAAGACAGGTTTATAAAATATATTTTTAATCATCTTTCTGGATACCAAGCAATTTGCATGTTGTTGTAGATTAAATATTAGTGTTAATATCTAATTTTCATTTTGAATCTCTAGATCTATTCTGTAAAGGAAGATTGCTTTTAATGCTAAACGTTAGAACTTGCTTGTTTCTAAAGGGTTCATTTTTACATCCTGTTCTGTCTGTTCTTAGAAAAAACTAAAGACAGGAAAAACCAGTTCTAGTTTCTCATTTGGGGTTTTCCCTGGATTCCCACTGTCAGAACAGGAAGAAATGATTATAGTTCTTGCAGTGACTGCATAGTACAGTGTATGTAAAATAAACAGATACTCCTCTCCTAAATTCCAAAACTCCTTCTTTGTATTATTTTTAGTCATTTTTCTTGACACCTTACAATAATAGGCCACTGTTTTATGGCCTAACCACACCACTTTTTCAAGGCATATAGTGTTTCAATATGTAAAGACAGATTTCAAATTGGTTTTTGTTTATAAAATTATAAACCAGCTTTTTGTGATATCCACATAACCCCCTGCTATTACCCCAAGATTGCCTGCAGAGCAGGGGAGCCACAAGGTAGCCAAAGTGGGCTTTGGATTGGAAATCCATTGTTTGGCTCAGCTTCTCCTCCCTGCCTACCTTCGCCCCCATATGGTACTCTGCTTGAGAATATGGAGCCAGTCAAAGTCAATGGAAGCCTCCAGCAAGCTAGGTGCACTCCATGGCGTTACATCTTAGAGACATGTGAGTCAGCAATGTGGCAGTCACACGTTTACCACCTAGCCTCGTGAATGGAACCTTTAGAACTAGAAATGCTTCAAACTGTCTGATTCTGATCTAATTGGACTATTTTAAGAATTTACGAATTACTGATTTTGAATCTAACTCCTCTGCAATTCCGAAAAGGACCTCAAAACTGAAATTGGATTTGGAATCCTAATTCCTGAATCTTAAACTCCAAGGTAAAAACATGTTTTAGCCTTACATTTTGTAATTAGGACTCTCAGACTGCCCTAATTGAGTGTAACAAACTCTACCAGTTCAAAGCTGGGCTCCACTCCCACCTGGACCATGTAAATGTCTATGCCTGCTTCTCCTAATGTTGACCCACCCACCTCAAACTGACCCTCTCTCCTTCCACTCCTGTCCAGCCTCCCCATCCACACTCCCTCGTACCCCCTTTATCCCCCCTCTCCCCAGTCCCTACTCCTCACACTCCTCCCCCTGGCACCCTTAACAAAGCCTACCCTTGCTTCTCCTACCACTTCCCAACAGCCCAATCCCCCTCTCCCTTCCCTGCCTGCCTCTCCTCTCCTGTCCTCGAACCCACCCCTGACAAAGCCTACTCTGGCTGCTCATTTCAGTACCCCTCAGTAGTGAACCTGCATGGCAGTCTCAAAGTTCTGTACCTTACTCAATGAGTGATGTCACTGTTAGCACTTCCATGCTGTAAATATTTCCCTATTTGCTGTTATAACATCACCTGTGTGTACTGTGTAACCTCTGTAAAGTGATGTGATGTCATGTTGTGTTATGCTGTGTCTTGTATTGCACTGTATTGACTGACTTGGAATTTTTGGAAACGAGCCCTTGGTTCAAAGGTATTAATCCTAAACTTAAATAAATAAAAGACTGAAATTCTGATAATTCTGATTCCCAAAATACAACTAGAATCTGATAACTCTGATTCTATTATATCTCCACTGGCTAAGCTTCCTCTATAGATGTGTTCACTATACTTCCACCCCCACCAAGACAACATTCACCCTTACATCGATGCTGTTGAGCACAGCTATGCACTTCCTTTATATGAATCCACACTGTCTACATTTCCCTGGTCAAAGACCTTGGCAGGCATGCCATTGAATTCTATGACCCTGGGAGCTGGAACGAGTTATCTGAACAATTTAAAAAAAATGCACCCAAAATGATAATAATAAAAAAAAACCAAAAAAAAAACAGGAAGCTTCCCATCCCTTATTTGTAAAAAGCCTTGCCTCTGTTTCATGAATTGCTTACCACTTGGAGCCACATGGGTCCAGGTCAGTACCATGCCACTAGAAATGCACAATCAAAACCTGCGCCATGCGGATCACAGAAAAGGGACATGGTCTAAAACCACTCTAATAAAATAAAATAACTCAAAACCTCTCCTGACACCACTATCCATGAGTTATAAACTGCCCGCTTGGCCTACTGATTCCAATTCATGGATTCATCCACCCTCACTACTACCAAATGTGCCACCAAAAAGGGAGATCAGGCCTTCAGATGTTTTCATATGCAATTGACCCACTAATTCTCTTTCAAAGAGGCTCTACTGAACCCTTTACTTTTATGCTCTGCCGATGATTGCATATAGCCCAGCCCAGCTTTTGCTAGCACATATTTTCTGGATACCTAGTTATGCTATGATCGCTGCTTCTCTAATTGTACAACTGCTTTGTACTCTTTATCACTTTGATACATTGACTTCGTGAAACTAAGCTGAAGCCCTTCTCTGGCACTTTTGTACTTTTTGTTGCTGTAATTGTACTCTTTTATTGTTGCTTTTTGCGTTTTGATCTCACCATCTTGAACGTTGCTCTTGTAAATGATCCTGCTAACTAAATACTGATACTTTGACTTTTTGTACCCAAGTTGTAGCCCTTATTCTGACAATTTTGTACTTACCATTTACATTAATTGCACCATTCTGTTGTGGTTAGCACTGTGATCTCACCTACTGGAATGTTGCCTTCGTAAATGATTCTGCTAGCTGTATTTTGTCCTCTACTGTACTCTCCTAGGTCATACTGGAAAATGGAAAATGGGCATCATTCATTTACCTAGTGTACCCACCCAGTTAACAAAATACAAATAAATATACTGTATGTTAGTAGGACTGTCTCTGTTGGCTGTTAAGAGTGTCTCCTCATGTGTTCTTAGGGTAATAAAACTGCAAACCTAAGATGAGCTGTTCTGATACCCTACAGTTGCAAGAGGTGACACTCCTACAGCTGAAGGAAACAGTCCTAGCACACTGTTTTAATCAGCTTCTCTCTTCACTCTACTCAAGGCCAGTTACTAGATAGCTCTCGAAGTGTTAAACCTGAAGGGTTAAACCCCTACAACTGAAGGAGACAGTCACAGCACACTATTTTAACCAGCCTCTCTCTTCACTCTGTTCAAGACCAGTTACTAGAGGGCTGTTGAAGGGTTAAGCCTGACCCTGAGAAATGTTCTCTGGGGGGATAGTGGTTGGAGACAGGATGTCTAGATATTTGTGTTCAGAATGTTCTGGCTTATCTGGAAGTGGCAAACTCTATCATGAATATGCATGGTTCTTCCCGCCCCCAATTTTCTATAAGAAGGGGAGGCAAGTCCAGGAAAAGTAGATCCTAGGAGTAGAGTTCAGAGTGAGATCAGTGCAGAGGAGCTGAAGGGAGTGCAGCTTTCCAGCAGTGACTGAGTTGGGGAAGGGTCTGCATGCCCAATGATGGTGAGGGGGCCCAGACCAGGTGGCACCAGTCCCCCCCCCAGCAAGGTCTCTGAAGCAACACCAGCAGGCAATGGCAGGAGGATGGGCATCTTTGGAGTGGCACTGAGGACCTCAGAAGATTGGGAACCAGTATGGCACCTTTGGGAGTAGTGGACGGCCACCACAATGGGAGATCACTGGGATCTGTGTGGATCCACTCCTGCCATGAAGACAGCTAACAGAGAAAGCTCAGCTTGAAAGAGAGCACCGTCCACATAGGGCATGTTTGTAAGTAGGCCTTGCATTAAAGATGTCCTGTTAGAGAAGGTTCCATGTTATCTGAGTGACTTTAAATTGGCGATGACAATAACAGTGAGTGCACATCACTGAAAACCAAAACGGCGATGTGCACTACAGTGAAAAGGAGAAACAGCGACAGGTCCTTACTATCTGTTTCTCCGGGGGGGGGGCAATATTTACTTATGTTATATGTCCAGGGCTATACCCCCCATGCTCCTCGCACCCCATAACATATATAATCAGCACCGGGGGATGACAATGGGGATGGAAAAACACGGAGTGGGGCTACTGAGGGGGACAAAAGTTGGCAGGGGAGAACACTGGGGGCAATCTGTGGCTTAGGAGAACAAAGTCGGGTGGGGAAATGGCAGTGCAACAACCAAAAAAAACCATTAAAGAACACAAAAAGGTCTCCTCTGCAGCCAGTCCTGAATCAGTGTCCTCCAGCCACAGAGGCAGTAATTGCAACCACTAGACCAGAATGCCAGTTCAGAACCAGCCCAACGAAAAAAAAACACTAAATACTGTCAGGTAACTACTCCCTAGGGAAACAAAAGCCCTGAGGTTGCAATGTGCTATATGTACCCATTTAACCGTCGCTATTTTCGCGTTGCCCAAATTTACTTGCTCAAATTGAGTCGCGGTATTCACGGGATACCGTAAGAGAATTGGGAAATCCTGAATATTGTGGCATAGATCCCCCCTAGCATGGTAGCAAAGTTAATGGGTGGCCAGGAGGAGGGGGCCTGGCAAGAGTTGGGGTTGATAAGTCCCTATGTGAGGGGCCTGGCATGGGAGCCTGTATTTTTGGGTCACTAGGATAACGGTGCACTGTTGAAGGAAGACAGGCATGGGCAAAGCAACTAATAATTGAATTAGTAGTAATGTCACAATGTTGACTTGCTTTATCTGTTGTCCTATGTGGGCACAGTAAGATGTGTGCTGGCACAGATTTGCCCCCATGAAAGTGCTTGCCCTACCTGGGAGATTGCCACCGCACAAGCGGTCTTGGGGGCACTAGGGCTCCAGGGACCCTGACAGGAAGGTTAGGGAAGTGCCTGTGTAATCTGAAATGTACTTGTGGAGCAGAGCCAGTGAAAATGTAATAGTAATGCCCCTTAGATCGGGGGTAATCTGGCAACAACTGTAGGAGTAGTGCAGGGTAGATATGCCCTGGGAAACAGTGGGAATGAAGATCAGAGTCCCAGTAAACAAGATGTGTACAGTGTGATGCAGCTAGTACTGCACTTGATGTGTGGAACTGAAGGGATGTGGCAAGACAATGCCCTAACAGCTGTGTACCAGCTAGACAGCTTAATAAATACACCCAGCTTGATCCCAGCTCCAGTTTGGAAATCGGTTTGTGTGTGGTCTCATGTTTAAAAGAGAACTGTGCTGAACCTGAAGGTACATTTTTATGTTTGCTTGCACTCATGTGCAAGAAACATAGTGCCATCATTTGAGTTTTTCAGAGGTGTGTCAGCATCTTCCAATTCAGTCAGTGTGTTTGCAGGCGTGGTCACAGTTCTCCAATCACTGCTGAAGCTGTCTATGACAGCAGTTGAAAATGCAGTGGCATACAGTTGAAAGAGGGAGCTACACTTCAGTGAGCAGCTCCCCCCACACACACACACAGATCAACTGTGTCTGTTGCCTGATAGGATGGTGCAGTCTTGTCTAGCTGAGAGAGACAAGCCACACATCATTGCTTTAATAAACTGTTCCCTGCCAAAGCAGAACCACCAAAATGTGTGGGTGCCTAACAGTCCTTACACACGCCAGCTCTCCAAAGCACACCTTCATGGACTCCATGGGTACTAATCCTCCAGAAAAAAAATACCTCAGCATTTGATATGAAAACTCAGACTTCATTGTATGTGTAATTCTCTTACTAGACTCTGTCAATGTGAACTCCCCGCTGCTAAAACCTATGCAAACGAACTTAAGCGTACTGTACTACCTGCAGCTGAAGCAAAGAACTGCCAGAATGCACAAAGAACATACTGCTATGCATTTCAGCAGCAGCCAGTGGGGAAGGTTTTCATGACTGAAGCACTTTAATGCGTTTTTTATGTTGCTTGCACGCATGTGCAAGAAACATAGTGCCATCATCGGAGATTTCGGAGGTGTGTCACCTCCTCCTCCAATTCGGTCAGTGTGCTGGCAGGCGCGGCCCCTGTAAGCCAATGCATTTTGGAGCTGTCTATGACACGCTCAAAATGCAGTGGCACTACAGTTGAAAGGGAGCTACGCTGGTGAGACACCGATAAGATATCGGCTGCTCACGCGTCCACTTCACGACACCCGTGCTTGCCCCGCCGCACTGTATAGCCGAACAGGGCCCAACCGTCAGCTGAGGTCTCGCTCCCCCCAGTAGCATGTGCCACTCTGGGAGCTCACCCCAGCGTGGCAAACAGTCCTTTGCCGACGGGGTGCCCAATCCCCGTCGGATGAATGCCCCCGTCCTGTGCCATGCTGGGAGCCCACCCCAGCGTGGCAAACGGTCCCACGGACGTCTTTTTTTTTCCTGAAAACAAAAGCGGTCCGTGGGCGTCTCCCAACCCTCCCACAACCTGCACCCACCCCTCGCATCCAGCTCCCCACACCCCCACCCCATACTTACCTCCGGACTGTGGCACGGCGATCTTGGTGGACGGGAACACGTCTGCACTCTTCAAAGCCAACCTGAACTGAGAAATGCGGTAAGCTGTATAATGGGCTAGATGGGGTTTCAACTTTATTGCATATCCAGGCATTTTGGGAATTTTACCAAATTTTCAACATGGGGTTTTGGGACCCCTTCTCATGAATGATGTCACTGTCATGGCGTTATTGAGGCCGAAGGGTGATTTCGGCGCAGTGACTGCGTGCAAAATCACCCTCAGGCCTGAATACCACCATGACAGTGACATCATTCATGAGAAGGGGTCCCAAAACCCCATGTTGAAAATTCGAGCCAAATTCAAAAATGACTATTTTGACTAGCTTACGCAGTTCCTACGCAGGCTCGTAAGTTCGCGAAATTTCAATATTTTCACTCCAGATTTTCAACATTGCCATTTTACCACACCTTCTTATGAGTAGTATAGCTGTCATTTTTCACATCTCACCCAAAATGTGTTTCCGCCCATGTAGCGCAGAATGGCGCAGTTGGTGTGCGAAATCAATGTATGGGACAAAGTAAGAAAATCACAGTGACACTGTTCATGAGCAGAGGTCTTAAAATGGCTATGTTGAAAATTTGGTGAAAAAATTCCTAAAAATGACTGTTTTACGAGCGTGCGTTGCGCAGTTCCTACGCAGGCTTGTAAGTTCGCAAATTTTCAATATTTTCACTCCAGATTTTCAACATTGCCATTTTACCACACCTCCTTATGAGCAGTATAGCTGTCATTTTTCACATCCTGCCCAAAATGTGTTTCCTGCCATGTAGCGCACAATGGCGCAGTCGGTGTGCAAACTCAATGTATGGGACACATTAACAAACTCACAGTGACACTGTTCATGAGCAGAGGTCTTAAAATTGCTATGTTGAAATTTGGTGAAAAATTCCTAAAGTAGACTGTTTTACAGGCGTGCATTCGCAGTTCTGCGCTAAATGGATTACATGAAATTTTCAATATTTGCACTCCAATGACTTCCAAATACCTAAACAGCACATAGAAGCAAGCAACATTCGGCATTGACAAATGCTTGTTAGTGCTGTCATATACACACCCCTGTGTGGTAAATCACTAAACTGCACACACAGTCTGGAAATGCAGCTTCAAAATATTTTTTTTTTCTCTGAATTGCCGTGAGCTGGCATTTAGGTAGAATCACACAGCTCTTTCTCAAATCAGATGCTCAATGAAGTCACATCACCTTGTGACCCTAAACATCTTAGGGTTGGACATGTGACCTAACAAAAGAGCGAAAACTAGGTATAGAAAAAGAAAACATAAATTCAACCATAGCTCACAATCAAATCCACCCTTTTCTCTGGTGAATCTGAAGCCCCCTAACAGCACACCCCTGGGTGCTCATGCACTCCCTGCACCCGCACAACATATGGCCGATGGGGGTGCTGTTGCATTTTATTTCATAATTTCCTGATCCCGTTACTGCCACCATACTGATACAGTAATACTTTTTATGGCTCGAAAACTGCTTGACATTGGCTGAATTATAAATGGCATCCCTGTTTGACACTGTGGTGCGGAATATGGTGGTCCTCAAATTTCAAGCCAAGTATTGCATGCAGATATGTTGTTATTGACTCATGTCACTTACCATTTTATACATCTATTGATTTTTTCAATTCACTTTTGCTGACAAATGTTGATCGCAGGGATTCTGGTGTCACAATTCAGTTCAGTGACGTGTAACATCTTAGTGCAGATGCTAAGTAACTGTTTTAAAATGCTGAAAAAGTTAACAGTCATGAAAATGCATGCACTTCTTTCTTCAGTGTCTGGAGCTGTAGTGGTGTTGTTGGCAAGTGCATGTCCCTTTGCTCCAGATCTATCAGTGATATGTCTGTTCTGTGCAATGGACAGTGGCTGAATGTTATCAGCTGACAGTTTTAATTTCATTATCAACAGGTAAATATTCAGGGCTTTGCAAATGCAACTTTGCTGGTAGTACAGTTTCATGCCCCCAAGTGTCTCATCAGTTAGTGGTTATATCTTAACCGATGATCACAAAAAGTATGAAAAAGATTTGCCGATGAGTAATGTAAATGCCAATCCACCTAAGCACCTTTAGGCTGCAAACATAATTTGAACGTATAGGGATTCTGGACCGGTGTATCACTCCGTGGCACAGCAGCGGTTAATAAGTTTAAGCACATTCTCAGGACATTGTTTCACTTGCCCCCTCTGCCCACTACGATCTTGGTCACCTGAAATAAACCTGATATTTTAGTATTTGTTTTACATCTTGGCTCAGTTAGGCAATCAGCGCTGTAAGAACATAAATGGACATATAAATGGGGACTATAAGAACATGCCGTGGGTGCTTGTGCCTTAGTCCAGCTGTGCAACATCAGCCTGAAGCTCAGGTAGGGCTTACTGTCTACCACTTTGTTCACCCCCACCCATGTACCTGTACCATTTCACATCCTCCCTTGCTTTAGTCCAGCTGTGCTACATCAGCCTGAAGCTCTGGTATGGCTTATTGTCTACCACTTTGTTTACCCCCCCATGTATCGCTGTGCTACATCAGCATGAAGCTCTGGTAGGGCTTACTGTCTACCACTTTGTTCACCCCCCCATGTACCTGCACCATTTCACATCCTCCCTTGATCTACAGTGAGTGGATCCCTCATTCATACGTCACATATGCACGCACAAAAAAAAAACAGTCTTCAAAAATTAAGATACATTTTTTATGTTTGTTATGTTTGCTTGCACGCATGTGCAAGAAACATAGTGCCATCATCCGAGATTTCGGAGGTGTGTCACCCGCTCTTCCAATTCAGTCACTGTGTTTGCAGGCCGTTCGTGTTAGCATCGCATGATGGAGCTGTCTATGACAAGCTCCAAATGCAGTGGCATACAGTTCAAAGGGGAGCTACGCTCAGTGAGCAGCGATAAGATATCACTTGCTCATGCGCGCTCCCCACACACTAAACGCCGCGCGCGCCCCTCGCACACACACGCACACTGTGATAGCTGACGGGTGCCCAATCCCCCGCCGGCTGTGCTGCACTCCCTGCCCCCAAAGTTTCAAATACCACGCTGGGTGCCCACCCAGCATGGCAAATCATGATATAACCGGGGTGCCCACCCCCGCCAGCTCCACTGTCCCCGAGTACTGGGTGCCACGCTGGGAGCCCACCCCAGCGTGGCAATTGATGCCTTGAACGATGGGGGTGCCCAATCCTCCATTGGCTGAATGCCCCCCCATCCATCATTGTGCCATGCTGAGAGCCCACCCCAGCATGGCAAACGTCCCACGTCATCATTGGAAACAAAAAGAACACCTGTAAAGAAAAAACAGTCCCACATAGTCTCCCTGGCCCCCTCCCACAACCCGCACCCACCCACTGTGTACCCTGCCTCCCCACACCCCTCACCCCATACTTACCTCCGGACCTCGGCGAGCGATCTTTGGTGGACCGGGAACACATCTGCACTCTTCAAAGCCAACGCGAACTGAGGAAATGCCGTAAACTGTATAATGGGCTAGATAGGGGGTTTTCAACTTTATTGCATATCCCAGGCATTTTTGGGAATTTTGCACCAAATTTTCAACATGGGATTTTTGGGACCCCTTCTCATGAATGATGTCACTGTCATGGCGTTATTCAGGCCTGAAGGGTGAGTTCACAGTCACTGCGTAAAATCACCTTTCTGGACCGAGTAACGAAATTACACTGCCAGTGTTCATAAGGTGGGCTCTCAAGAGCCTATTTAGAAAGATCGGTGGAAAATTTCAAACAACGACTGTTTTTTGAGCGTGCATTGCGCAGTTCCTACGCATGCTCGTAAGTTCGCAAATTTTCAATATTTTCACTCCAGATTTTCAACATTGCCATTTTACCACACCTTCTTCTAAGCAGTACAACTGTCATTTTTCACATCTCACCCAAAACGTGTTTCCACCCATGTAGCGCACAATGGCGCAGTCGGCGTGCTAAATCAATGTACAGGACAAATTAAGAAAATCACAGTGACACTGTTGTTCATGAGCAGAGGTCTTACAATGGCTATGTTGAAAATTTGGTGAAAAAATTCCAAAAAATGACTGTTTTCAAGCGTGTGTTGTGCAGTTCCTACTTATGTTCGTAAGTTCGCGAATTTTCAATATTTACACTCCAGATTTTCAACATTACCATTTTACCACACCTCCTTATGTGCAGTACAGCTGTCATTTTTCATATCTTGCCCAAAATGTATTTCCGCCCATGTAGCGCACAATGGCGCAGTCGATGTGCGAAATCAATGTATGGGACACATTAAGAAAATCACAGTGACACTGTTCATGAGCAGAGGTCTTAAAATGGCTATGTTGAAAATTTGATGAAAACATTCCTAAAAATGACTGTTTTACGAGCGTCCGTTGCACAGTTCCTATGCATGCTCATAAGTTTGCAAATTTAATATTTTCACTTCAGATTTTCAACATTGCCATTTTATTACACTTCCTTATGAACAGTACAGCTGCCATTTTTCATATGCCATCCAAAATGTGTTTTCGCACATGTAGAGCACAATGCTGCTGTTAGTGTGTGAAAGCAATGTTTGGGACAGATTAAGAAAATCACAGTTACACTGTTCATGAGCAGAGGTCTTAAAATGGCTATGTTGAAAATTTGGTGACAAAAGTCCATAAAATGACTGTGTTATGAGTGAACATTGCGCAGTTTCCACGCACCCTCGTAAGTTCATGACTTTGTAATATTTTACGTCCAGATTTTCACCAGTGGCATTTTTTCACACTGCCTTATTTACAGTACAGCTGTCATTTTTCACAACATGGCTGAAGTGTGTTTTCACACTTTCAGCGCGAAGATCTGGTGGTCGCTGTGGGAAATCATTGTTCAGGACAGATGAAGAAAATCACAGTGACACTGTTCATGACTGGAGGCACCAAAATGCCTGAGTTGACAATCTGCTGTAAAAAAATCCCCAACCTAATTATATTACCGGTGTGCGTTGCACAGTTTCTATGTACGCTCATGACTTCACCATTTTTTTAAATATTTTTACTGCAGATTTACAACATTGCCATTTTTTACACCTCCCCATGAACAGTACAGCTGTCATTTTTTACATCCTGTTCGGAATGTTTTTGCACCTGTGGTGCTAAATGCCGTAATCTCTGTGCATAAGCAGCTTTCGGCTAAGAAACTGATATTCCCCCTGTTCATGAGGTGGGGTCACAAAAAAACCATGTTGAACATTTAGAGTGAAAATACCAACGAATGCCTGAGGTATTAGGGTTTCCAACCATAACGCCCAACCCTGTAGAGAATGACAGGCATCAGGGGTGTGACTTGGGATTCTTGCCTGTGATGCTCATACCATTCCACACCCTGCAGCCAGTGAGAAGCATTGAGGTATGCCTTGGACTCTTCGGCCCCAAAGTTCACCCCATTCTCCTATATTGCACTCATCCCACTGTGTTTCCTAATAGAATGGGGTGCGCATAAGGACCAAAGACCCCAAGGAACACCGTGACACTTGCCAGTGTCTGCAGGGTGGGGTGTACTGAAATGGCGTGGCCGTTATGCCTGACGACTAAAAGGCACACCCCAATGCCTGTCACTCTCTGCAGGGTGGTGGTGGGGTTGGCTTCAGTTTCATACTTCACTGCCATTCCTATTACGCAGCTCTGTAACTTCTACACTACCACTGCCAATGCCAGCAAGCAAACATTCGGCATTGACAAATGCTTGTTTCCAGTAGAAGCAGTTTTGTGAAAAGCTGATTCAAACTCTGTCAGTGTTCTATCTATACTTGCCTATTAGTAACCTCTGTAGTTTTTTATGATTTACACTCTGGTGTTCAGCACCATTTTAGAACTGTGTGATGTACTGTAGTTATGTCCCCCTCCAACCACAGAGTTCTATACTATATCATTGATGCATTGTTCCAACAATAGAAGAGCAAAGTAAGGGACATAAACTACATCATACAGTTCTAAAATGGCACCTACTACCTGTGTGTAAACCACCAACACCCACGAGAATAACAAAAACAGCCCATAGAGATGGAACAGTAACAGAATTTGAACTATTGTAGTACTTAAAAATCAACTTCTACAGTGAAAAATGACTTACTGGTTCACTGCAGTTCTTTCATAGTGCCCCTACTGCAGCGCCCCAGACCCATGGTGGCAAAGGTAATTGGTGATAGCACTGGTTTCTATGGAGTAAGGCAGGCGGTCCGCTGCTGAGAGATGCCACTATATACCCTTAGACAGAGGAGGTGTCTTGTTTTGTAGTAATCAAAACAAAGGGTTCTTTAGATTTGTTTAGCAACACTTTATTCCAACATAACATACAGAGGAGCTAACTGTTCATGCAGCTACACAGACAGACTGTCTCACTTTGCACCCTCCTTCTCACATGCCCGCTAACTCTCTACATGTGACTTACAACACAGCTGCATTTGCATTTATTAATATTCATACCTTTATTTGTATCTTATCAACACAGGAGGGTACCCAGCCCTTACACTATATATATATATATATATATATAAAAATGGAGGGGCAGCCATACACAGCAAGGCTGAGTTTCCACTGCATGGTGAGGTGACATCATAGACCTTGAATGCGAAGCTCGAGAGGTCTCTATAATGTGATCTTAACCAGTGATGGAAACATCAGCCTTGTCAATCACAGTAGTAAGTGTGGCAAACACCAACATGGAGGTGTTGATAGGGAGAAGGGCAGGGGTAAATGGAGAACGTGACAAAGGCAAGAAGGACAGGGATGGGGCAAAAGGGGGTAAGGCCATCAGGAAATGGAGGGTAATGAGTACCAATGCCCGTAGTCTGGGCAACAAGCTCCCTGAGCTGGTGGCCTTAATGGAAGAGGGATGCCTGGATATCGTAGCAGTCACAGAAACATCGTACACAGAGAACCATGACTGGGATGTTAACATACCAGGGTACATAACCTACAGGAGAGACAGGCAGGGAGAAGAGGGAGGAGTAGCTCTTATATAAAGGAAGGATAAAGCAACTGAACAAAAGAGTAAACAGGGAGGAGAGGAGGCACTGTGGGTCACCTTGGAGACTGGAAAGGGCACCACAATCCGCACAGGGGTTGTGTGCAGACCCCCATGTCAGGGGGAAGGAATGGACAAGGATATGATGGAAGGAATTCTTAGAATGGCAGAGGATATGGAGATACTGTTGATGGGAGACCTGAATATACCAGATGTTAACTGGAGCACATTTGCTGCAGCCACATCCAAGAGCAGGGCCATTCTTGACGCCCTACAGGTGGCAGGCATTAGACAGCTAGTTTCGGAACCCACTCGTGAAGGAGCAATCTTAGACCTCGTGACTGCAAACGGGCAGTGAGAGGATCTCAGATCTAGAAGTAGGTTGCCATCTGGGGACAAGTGACCATCAAACAGTGTGGTTCACGTTAAACTCAGCTACAAGTCAAGCCATACAAAAGTGAGGTACTGGACTTTATGAGGGCTGACTTTGGCAAGATGGGAGAGTGCCTCAGAAAAGCACTAGCAAACAGGCTAGAAGGAGGTGTGGAGCAACAATGGGGAATTATCAAAACTGCCATCACAGACGCAACAAGCCTTTCTGTGAAGCAAATAAACAAATCAAAATGAAAGAAAAAGCCACTATGGTTCTCAAGAGAGGTGGCTGTGAAAGTCAGGATGAAAAAGATAGCATTCCGGAAGTATAAGGAAACACAGAAGGAGCAGGACAGAGAGCTGTACCAATTAAGGCAGAAAGAAGCAGGGAAGGAAGTCAGAATAGCAAAGGCCCAAACTGAGGAAAAGATAGCCAACTCAGTTAAGAAGGAGGATAAAACCTTTTATAGGTACATCAGCGAGTGTAGAAAGACAAAGGGAGGGATAGTGAGGCTGAATAGAATGAACAGTGGGTGGGCAGAGGGGGACAGTGAAAAAGCAGGAATACCGAACAAATATTTCTGCTCAATATTCACAAAAGAGGAGGGGGAAGTGCCTAATCCAATTAACAGAAGCACTCTTAATAGGGGGGGTCGATCCCAGTCCTTTCACAGAAGAAAGGGTTCTGCAAGAACTCCTAAAACTGAAGGTGGACAAAGCAATGGGTCCTGATGGAATTCACCCCAGAATTCTAAAATAATTGAGAAGGAACTAGTGAAACCACTGGCTACTCTTTTTAATAAATCATGGGAGGATGGTGTGGTACCCGAGGACTGGAGGAAGGCGGATGTGATTCCCCTTCACAAACGTGGGACCAAGACAGAGGCAGGAAACTACAGACCTGTCAGTCTGACCTCTGTGGTAGGGAAAGTGATGGAGTCACTTCTGAAGGAAAGAATAGTTGAGTACCTAGAGGTCAGTGGAGCACAGGATCCAAGGCAGCATGGGTTCACAGCGGGAAGGTCATGTCAGACGAATCTAATAGATTTCTTTGACTGGGTGACCAAAGTAGTTGACCAGGGAGGGGCTGTGGATATGACCTACCTAGACTTTAGCAAGGCATTTGACACAGTCCCACACAAAGATTGATAGTCAAATTAACCAGCCTGGGAGTGGGTCCCAGGGTGATAGCCTAGGTAAAACATTGACTGGACAACAGGACACAGAAGGTAATTGTAAATGGAGTCCACTCTGAAGAAGGGTGGTTACTAGTGGGGTACCATGGGTTCAGTATTGGGTCCAGTCCTTTTTAATGTCTTCATCAGTGGCATTGCAGAGGACTGGAAGGAAAAGTATGCCTTTTGCAGATGACACAAAGATCTGCAACAGGGTTGATACACAGGAGGCGTGGAAAGGATGAAAAGGGACTTGGCAAGGTTGGAGGAATGGTCAGACGTATGGCAGCTAGGATTCAATGCAAAAAGTGCAAAATAATGCACCTGGGAAACAAGAACCCAGGGGAAGAATACACAATGGGTGGGGAGGTAGTAACAACAACAAAACAGGAAAGGGACCTGGGGTAATTATATGAGATGACCTTAAGGTTAGCAAGCAATGTGAGAAGGCAGTAGGGAGGGCCGGGAGTATACTGGGATGTATAGGAGAGGCATCAGCAGCAGAAACAGGAAGTTGTTATCCCTCTGTACAGACAGTTGGTGACACCCCATCTGGAATACTGTGTCCAGTTCTGGAGACCCCATCTCCAGAAGGACATAGACAGGATAGAGGCAGTCCAGAGGAGGGCAACTAAAATGGTGCAGGGTCTGCAAAGAAGCCGTGATGAGGAGACTAAGGAGCTTAATATGTATACCCTTGAGGAAAGAAGGAGAGGGGGACATGATAGAAACTTTCAAGTACCTCAAGGGAATCAACAAAGTCCAAGAGGGTAGCATCTTTCAGAAAAGACTTGCAAGAACAAGGGGACACAATTTAAAGATAGAAGGAGAGGCGGTTCAGGGGCAATGTGAGGAAGTATTATTTCACAGAGGGTAGTGGATGCATGGAACAGCCTTCCTGAGGAAGTTGTGGGGTCTAAAACTGTGGGAGAATTCAAGAATGCATGGGACAGACATAAGGCAATTCTTGTGGGGGGCAGGAAGATAAAGGCTGTTGGTTAACTAGGATCTGTGGCCTATCCTGTAGGTAGGGAAATGGGCAGACTAGATGGGCCTAGCGGTCCTTATCTGCCATCAAAGTCTATGTTTCTATGTTTCTATGTTGTGTATGGCTGCCCATGCATTATTTTATATAATATATATAGTATATGTTTGTGTTAATTTACTAACCTTCTTTCTAACTCTGTTTTAAACTATAGTAAAATAATCAGATGCCTGAGTAAACCACAGCAGAAGATTAAAAATATTTAATGTGACTTGAGTAATAGGTACAGTACATGAACTGGCAACATTTCTAATAGTTCATCTTTTAACAATCAGCTCACTCGGGGTGTTTTCACTCTTGCTTATATCTTTGTTGTGAGTGCGGTGCATGCGCAGTTGCTTCGCTGCCACCAGCACTGGCAACACAGAAAACTGTGTTGCACCCTCCCTCTGATGCTGTCCTCCCTGTTCCCTCCGTTTCTGCTTACATGCCGACATCGGGGTCTTCAATCTCCATGTCGGCATTATGTAGCCTCCCCTCTCATGCGGCACACTGGCAGCCCACCCCAGTGTGCCCAAATGTCTGTTCCCCGCTGACATTGGGGTACCCAATCCCCATGTGGCATCATGTACCCACCCCCCTCTCATGTGGCACACTGGGAGTCCACCCCAGTGTGTCCAAATGTCTTTTTTTTTCTCTTTCCTGTAAATAAAGAAAACTGTCCCCAAATGTGTGTTTTTTGCCCCCTGCTGACATCGGGGTGCTCAATCCCCATGTGACATCAAGTGCCCCCCTCTCATGTGGCACACTGGGAGCCCACCCCAGTGTGCCCAAATGTCTGGATTTTTTTTCCCTTTCCTGTAAATAAAGAAAACGGTCCCCCCCAACGTGTTCTTTTTCCCTGTAAAAAAGAAAATGGTCTCTCGCCATCACCCTAGTCCCCCTCCTCCATCACCACCCTCCCACTGAGCACCCACCATCCCACACCCCCCCTTACCCCATACTTACCTCTGGAGGTCGTCGCTGTCATCTTCTCTGGACCGGGACACGTCTGCGCTCTTCAAAGCCAAACTGCAAACTGAAGAATCAAAGGTATCAAAGGTCAAAGGGAGGCAATATGGCACAGAGGTTTAAGGCTCTGAGCTGCAAACCTGGAGACCTGGGTTTGAATCCCACAGCCCCCACTTACATACTGTGTGACCCTGAGCAAGTCACTTAACTTCCTTGTGCTCCCAGGTTGCACCTGTAAACAAGCTTTCAGCTTAGTGTGTCTCTCCTGGTTAAAAAAAAAAAAAAAAAGTAAGTGTGTTACAATGCCATTCAATGGGATTTTCAACTTATGTTGATAAATCAGCCATTTTTTGGAATTGTGGCCCAAATTTTCAACATGGGGGTCTTGGGACCATAAATCTTGAAAACTTTCACTGTCATTTCATTACTCGGTCCCGAAAGGTGATTTCACAGTCGCTGCACGGAATCACCTTTTGGGAGCAATTCCCAAAATAACAGTGGCACTGTTCATGAGGTGGGGTTCCAAACAGCCCATGCTGCAAATTTAGTGAAAAAATTCCACAAAATGACTGTGTTACAAGCGTGCATTGCGTAGTTCCTAGGTATGTTCCTAACTTTGCCAATTTTTAATATTTTCACTCCACATTTTCAACATTGCTATTTGTGCACACCTCCTTTTTAACAGTACAGCTGTCATTTATCACATCTTGCCTGAAATATGTTTTTGCACCTGTGGCACAGAACTGCGCAGTCGCTCTGCGAAATCACCTTTCGGGACAAGTGAGCAAATTGACACTGGCACTCTTCATGAGGAGGGGTCCCAAAAAGGCCATGTTGAAAATTTGGTGCAACACTTCCAAAAAATAGCCAGGTTACACCTGGGTGTTCAATAATTTCTACTCACACGTGTAACTTTGCTCACTTGGCAGCTCATCACAGCCCTATCGGCTATGGCCAGAGTTTGTTTATAACTGAAATATAATAGCTATAATGTTGGGTACTGGTGGTTAGTACTCAGGTATAATGCTACTGGGTACTGTAGATTGGCCTTGATCTACAGACCGTCTGCAGTATCATTATGTCTTTGTACACTCTCCAAAACCTTACATTATCTCTATAATAGACCCTGAGTCCCTCATGCATGGTCCTGCTATACAGTCGCTGTTCCTCTGCTTGCTTCAAACTGGATATACTCTATCACAGGGTACTGGGATCACAACCAATTTAACTCCCAGGACTCACCATTGTTCATTGAATGCTTCAGTTGGTCTGGACCTCCCTCACAACTAGGAAGTTAAAACATCTTTCTCTGTGGACATATATGGTGCTGCTGAATGAACTACCTCACTACACCACAGACCTCTTTTGCAAGTCCCATGGCCCATGTACCCTCAGGAAAAGTAACCTAATTCTCCTGGATATCTCAAAATACACTACACAGTTTGGAAAAAAACAATCTACAAGCTTTGCCAAAACTAGGTTCCCTGGTTAGTTGTAGTGTTTTGAAAGCCCTCATTAATGATATCTGAACCGATTTATGTTTATGTGGCTAAGCTATGCTTATCTTGAGTTACTGTTTTAATTACAACTAATTGTAGTACATGTGGCATTGCTTACAGTGCTTATACCATATAATTATTTTTTTCTCTTTTCCAATTGTTTAACCAGATGAGACACTAAGCTGAAAGCTTGTTTACAGGTGCAACCTGGGAGCACAGGGAAGTTAAGTGACTTGCCAGGGTCACACAGTATGCAAGAGAGGGCTGTGGGATTCAAAGCCAGGTCTCCAGATTTGCAGCTCAGAGCCTTAAACCACTGCACTATACTACCTCCCAAAGTTGGGGTTGTGGGATTCAAACCCAGGTCTCCAGATTTGCAGCTCAGAGCCTTAAACCACTGTGCTATACTGCCTCTTTGTACACATTGTTTGGGCTGCCAGTATAATGTAGAGGTTAGAGTAACGAGCTGTGAATGAGCTTGGTACATCTAGCAAACAGACATGGGTTTGACTCTCACAACCTCCGCTTGCATACTGTGTGACTCTGAGCAAGTCACTTAATCTCCTCCGTGCTCCCGGGTCACCCCTGAAAACAGGCAGGTGGGCCTTACCTGGTTACCAAAGAATTAAAAAGAAAAGAAAAAAAAGTTGATTCCTGCTGCTTTTGTAAATCCTCCCTGCCCAATGCTCTATAGTACTCAATGGTGTATTATTGTGTGCTAATGCCAAGGTGCCTTTTGCACTGTCTTGTATTCTGTAGTGCCCTGTTGGATAGCTTACCTTTTGAATAGACCATGTCTGCTGTCCTACCCTGGTCCTCCTTGTAAATGAGCTTGTTTGATGGAACCTTTTCATGATAAATTAAATAAATACAAATACAGTGCCACGTACCAGGCTGGTAGAGTTCATGACTTTACCCCTAGCCAGAGCTGGCCTTACCATAGTGCAAGCAATGCAGCTGTTCAGGGCCCCAGTGGCAGAGGGACCAGTGAGAATTTTTAGATACTCATTCGCCCCAATTTATTCAAGGATGTCAGTGTCTCTCCATACAGTTTTCTAGATGATTTACTAAAATGTTTGTGCCATTAAGTATATTTTATTAAAAATTTCCAACACTCAGAAAAACAGAACACTAACAAGTTACAATGCAGTAAAAAAAGAAAAAACATAAAAGTGAGACCGTAACCCCCTCTAAACAATTACCCTGCACCCACCCTCCCCTCCCTACTCCACTCCCGTGTGCAATCCCCCAGGAAAAAAAGTCTACTAAATGGTGTCACCTAAACTAAAACAAAAGACAATTGTAGTGCTAGCCAAGGAAAAACTACTATAAAGGGGGAACTTAATAAGCAGGACGAGTCACCAATTAATAACCAAAATGACTGTAGAGATCCAAATAAAGAGAGGACCAGCAATCCTGAAATCTCTTCCAGGAGTGGTTGACATAAGCAATCATACGTTTCGCATTTAATGCTGTGAGAAATTCATTCCACCATTCTCCAAATGAAGGTGACCAGTCCCCTCTTCAATCTCTTAATATCAGAAGCTTAGTAACCAGTGAGACAGTCCCCGTGTGTATTCTGTTTAACCATGGAAATAGAGGAATAGTGGCCTAAGAGGCAAGTATGTCTTCAGAGAAAAAGGTGGAAAGGCCCAGATATAGAGAGGTCCATACCTTAACGAGTTCCCAAAAATTATGAATCGTTGGGCAGAACCATAGTTTATGATGTAAGGTGGTCTCCTCCTTTCCACAATTTTCACAGATTGGAGAAGGGCACTTGCCCATTCTATATAATTTATTCAGGGCAAGATAAATATTGTGCAATATATTAATCTAGATCAATCTGAGATGATCCTGCTTAACTAAGCTATAAATGTCAGACCGTATACCCCTCCAGGTGCAATCTGAGAAATTTTGAGTCAATGCATGCTTCCAATAGAAGGCCACAGGAGAGAGCTTAATCCAGGACTGATGGCCTAAGTCATGGTAGAATTTGGAAACAGGTTTCTGACTCCTTGCTAAATCTGATAGGGAAAGAAAAAGTTTGCCTGCCTCATCAGACTGTGGGGGTGGACCCGGAAAGGAGAGAACACAGTGGCGGACCTGACAGAGTTTGAATATATACTTAGAAGAGATCACAAACTTACGTTCCAGGTCCGGCACTGATGGGACCCTCCCTCCATTGACCAGCTCTGACAAACATGGTTCTGGTGCTGACCACCACCCCATCGGATGGACAGGGGTCTTTGCTATCACCAAGTTGAGACTGTGGAATAATGGTTGTGCCAAATCTTTCCTGACAAAGAGACTCAAATAAAGGCAAAGTTGATGATGGGTCTTGATGTCCCAAACAATTGGAGAATCACGGAAGTCCATTGGGACCCCTGACCAAGGTCCATACAAGAAAGTTACCAAAGAAAATATATATTTCCTGGCAAAGCTTTCATCTAGCAATAACCAATTGGGTTGAGAAACATCTTTCCTCTCTGGAGAAATCCATAGCAAAAATTTGGACGCATGAATAGCTAAACAATAGAGATAAAAGTCAGGCAGTTGTAAGCCTCCCCGGGAGTTGGGATGGCAAAGCTTCCAATATGCCCTACGAGGAGCTTTCGCATTCCACAGAAAAATCAGATCACATCCTCTGCATTACAAAAAAAGAAGGTATGGGTAAGTAAATGTTGAGGTTGTTTAGAGGGTAAAAAAGTTTAGGCAAGACTGACATTTTGATCACATAAGCCCTCTCCCAGAAGGTCAATGGCAGCTTTTGCCATCTCTTTAATTCTTCGTCAATTTGTTTTAAAAGGGGATCGAGGTTCAAGGCTTTTAATTTTCCCAGATCTTTAGAAAGTTTAATAACCAAGTATGTTAAAGCATGAAGTTCCCACTGCTGATCCTGCCCCGATACTTGGTCTTTGCCCCAACACTCAACAAAGAATAAACTATGGTTTTATGTTTATTCAATTTGTACCCTGAAAATTTACGAAACTGAGATAGTATTTGCAGGGCCTGGGGCAAGGAAGTAGCCCAATCTGAAAGGTGCAAAAGTAAATCATCTGCAAATAACCACAATTTGAATTCTCTGTCTCCAGTTGTTAGGCCTCGTATCTCATGTGTCTGGTTGAGGGCTCTGGCCAGGGGTTCAATGTAAAGATTAAATAAATAAGGTGATAAGGGACACCCCTGTCTGGTGCCACTAAGCTAACCAAAAGACCTTTGAAAGTTCATTACTACAAAGGATATGGGCTGATGGACACTGGTATAATACCTGGCCCCATCAAATAAAATCAGGTAGGATACCATACATGTGAGGGTTAAAAACAAATAGGGCCAGGCCACTCTGTCAAAAGCTTTTTCTGCATCCAGGGAAACCACCTCTGCTCCCAGTGCTGGATCCCTGGATGCAGAAATAAGATGGAACAATTTACAGAAATGATCACCAGCCGAGCGGCCAGCCACAAAGCCAGCCTGCGCAGGGCCCAATAGGAAAGACCAAACTTTAGCTAAATGAGAAGCCAGAACTTTAGCATATAACTTTATATCAACGTTAAGAAGAGTGGTAGGATGATAGTTCTCGACCCTAAGTGGGTCCTTTCCAGGCTTCGGGAAGATAACCACCCTTGCCTCGAAGAGGGCTATAGCCATCACTGGCAAGGACTCCCAAAAATTAAATAGCGAAGTCAACAGTGGAAGCAGGTCTTCTCTATAAGTGTTATAAAAGACACCAGCAAACCCTTCAGGTCCGGGGGTCTTATCCAGTTGAATGGCATTTATTGCTTGAGAGACTTCAGACGGTGTAATGGGGCCTAATAAGAGGGCCTGTTGGTTATCTGTTAGACGAGGCAAGTCTGATCGGGTCAAAAAACTGTGCATGTGCGTATCTTGGGGAGGGGATTGGGGCAATGAAGAATAAAGGGACTGATAAAAATCTTTAAAAATAGTGGTATACCTTTAACATCCATAGTCAGAGTGTCGGAAGTGGAATGTTTAATCGCTGAAATCAACCTGGCGGTGGCTTGTTGCCACACTTGTAAGGCTAGCAACTTACCGTCCTTGTTGCTCTGTCCAATATATGAAGCTTTGAACCGGGTAGCTGCTCTATCAACAGCCTCCATCAAATGGACGGTGTGTTCTGCTCTGAGGTGGGACAATTTCTGACGATTGTCCTCAGTAAGGGCATCTGTAACTTTATTTTCCAGAGACCGAATTCTATCGAGCCATTGGTTTACTAAGGCTTGTTGTTTCTTTTTCCTTACAGTTGCTAGGCAGATGAACTCACCCTGCCAGGTGGCCTTTAAGGCTGCCCCCATAGTATCAATGAACTCAATTGAGCCTTGGTTGAGATGGATAGCCTCTTGCAAAAATGATTTGTAATGGGATACTAAATGGGTATCTTTCAACAATAAATTATTTAGGGCCCAAGTGTGCAGCCTAAGGGTAAGGGATGGAGAGGCCATGGCCAGAGACACTGGTGAATGGTCCAAAATGACCCTGGCAGCTGGCCTGGGCTTGGCATCTAACAATAAATGGAATCAACTGTTGGCTCAGGAGAAAAAAGTCCAATCTAGAATATGCCTTATGTATAGGGAGCAAAAAGTAAAGTGTCTGGTATGAGGATACAATAACCTCCAGGGATCTAACAACCCTAAGTGAGAGGCAAATTAATGCAAAGCCCTTTGCGCTAGAGACAGACCATCACCTGATGATACGTGCAGTCCAAATAATTGGTCAAAACCAAATTTCAATCCCCGCTCAGAAAGAATGGGCAGTGACTGAAGGGGCTAGAGCCGAAGCCAAATGTGTAAAGAAAGAAGGAGTGTCAGGGTTGGGGCCATATATGGAGCCCAGCACCAACTCAAAGTTACCAAGTTTCCCATGGACCAGAACATAATGGCCTCTAGGATCACTGACCGTGTCCAAAGCATTAAAAGGACAGTTTTTCATTACTAAGGCTACTCCATTGCGCCAGGGACTGAAACCTGCTTCAAATACCTGGCCAACTCAGTGCTTCTGGAGCTGGCTTAAATGGTCTGGCATCAAATGGGTTTCCTGGATGAAAGCCAATTTAGGGGCAAATTTGGCCAAATGATTCAAGACTACAAATTTCTTAGAGTTACCCCCCCCCCGCCCCTTGTGTTCCAAGTAAGGATATTGAAAACATTGGACATTTATTCCACTATAAATAATGTTAACGAGCATACTAGGGATAGGATTGCACATGAGAAACCCTCCCCCAAATCATTAAAACTACCCCTAAAACCCCAACTAACAGCAATATATAAACTGTAAAGTATTATTTATTTATTTAGCTTTCGTTTACCAGGTAAGTACACTAGACAAGTATTATGCCTATTTTCAGGAACAAACAACAAGAAAGTAATAAGAAAAAACAAGAAACCATCCCATGGCCCAAAGCCCCCTCACCTTGCAACAGATCATAATACTCACCGGGGGGGGGGGATGACAGTGACCCTCCTGAAATGTGGAAGAAATAAGCATTTGTTTGCTTACTGGCTTACTTAATACAGCCCCAATAGTGCATAAATGGGCTCTTGAAAGGGGGACACCCCTCAAAGAAAGAAATTCACAGGATCCCCTACCTCAGGGACTAAAAGGTAAATGTGGTACCACAGGACTGGAGAACAGCACATGTATTTTCTCTCCACAAAAGCGGTCCCAAGGATGACCCAGGGAATTACAGACCAGTCAGGGCAAGCTCATGGATACCATGCTAAAGAAAAGGTTGGTGGAATATCTAGAGAAGCATAGTCTCCAGGATGTGAAGCAGCATGGGTTCATGGGGGGGGAAGGGGTATCATGTCAAATGAATCTGATTGACTTCTTTGACTCTGTCACTAAGACAGTAGACAGGGGCCAAGTGGTAGGCATTCTCTATCTTGATTTCAGCAAGGCCTTTGACTCTGTGTCCCATAAAAGTTTGATCAGGAAGTTGGTGGATCTTGGGGTTGGGGAAAAGATGGCCAGATGGGTGAAAAACTGGCTGAGGGACAGAACCCAGAGAGTAGTTGTGCAGAGAGTTATCTGGCACCAGACAGGTAACCAGAGGGGTCCCGCAGGGTTCAATGCTGGGGCTGGTGTTGTTCAGTGTCTTCATCAAATACATTGGGGATGGCATTAAGGGCAAAAATGTGCTTATTCATGGATGACACCAAGCTCTGTGGGAGAGTGGAGACAGCTGATGGGATACAGGACCTACAGGATGATCTGGAAAAGCTGGAGAGGTGGTCCAGGATCTGGCAGCTTGGCGTCAATGCCAAGAAATGCAAAGTTATGCATATTGGAACCAAGAATCCTAGGACACAGTACTACCTGGGTGGAGTCTGAGTATCTGCATCAGAGAAGGAGAAGGATCCAGGAGTGATGATCACTAGTGACCTGAAGCACTCCACACAGTGCGAGAAAGCAGCAGCAAAAGCCAACAAGATGCTGGGATGCATATCTAGGGGGATCAGTAGTAGGAGAGAGGAGGTTATACTGCTCTTGTACCGGTCACTGGTAAGGCCACATCTAAAGTATGGAGTTCAGTACTGGTGCCCATGCCTCAAAAAGGACATTAACCTACTGGAGAAGGTCCAGAGGAGGGCTACAAAGATGATAGTGGATCAGCAGGGTATGTTATACAAGGAGAGGTTGAGGGCACTGAACATGTACTCCCTGGAAGACAGGAGAGAGATAGGGGACATGATTGGGACCTTCAAGTACCTGAAAGGGATAAATAAGGTTGATAAGGAGAGTCTCTTTAAGCTGAATGGCAACCATAACATGAGGAGGCACAGTCTTAAGCTAGAGGGTGGGAGGTTTACGAAGGAGGTCAGGAAACACTTCTTCACAGAGAGGGTGGTGGACACTTGGAATGCACTGCCAGAAGAGGTCATCTCATTGAAGACAGTGGGCAGCTTTAAGAGAGGCTGGGATAGACATGGGGAAAGGTAAGGATAATGGGCAGGGAGGATGGGAGGAGTGGGGTGGGAGGGCAGGGACAGTAGCTCAAGCTGTGTACCCTGCAATATGAGCAGACTAGATGGACCAAATGGCCTTCTTCTGCTGGCTTCTTCATATGTTCGTATGTTTGTAATAAAAGTGCAATAAACAAATCAGTACAAACTGGCATTAGTAAAAAAAGTAATAGTCTCTCTAACTGACTTACTAAACCTACGTGCTATGGTAATCTATAATATTCATAATAACACAGAGCTATAGAACCAACAGTAAGTACAGGCATTAGCAAGTATGTATAAAACGAGGAAGAAATACAATGAGCATACGATAAAAATATCTGCACTAATTTAAGTCATAAAGGAGTCCAGGCCAGGACCCCGGAATTTGATGAAACTTACTATGCCATTTAGGGGTTAATCTGAGATAACCTGATTGGATTTGTGTCCCTTTAGCAGTTACTAGGAAAGGGTGGTAACAATGTGAAAAAAAGTAGAAATCAACAACAGGAAATCCTGCAAACAAACTTGGAAAAAAAAGATAGCCTGTGACATTGGCGACCGCGATTCGGCACTTTCAAAAAGGGTGACTCAGATGGCCCACCAGCGCAGCGGTGGGATTTCCTCTTGTGACGCCAGTGACCTGGGTTCAGGAACGGACTTGGGTCGCCGGAGGGCCAGCAGGGGGGAGAAGGATCCAGCATCCCTTGGACAGCTCTCTTTCTCCGGGGGGGAGGGTGGCATCGTGTCCGGTGCAACAGCGGCACCCGGCAGAGGCTGGGGCTGCTGCAACACACTGACGCAGTCTAGCTTACAGGGGCGGGGCAGATACTGGCTGTCATTGCACGTCCCCACCCCTCCGCAAAAAAAAGACAGAAAAATCCTGCAGGGCCGCCTCTATGAAGCCTTACCTGCGACTTCAATTAGCCTTCCAAGGCTCGCTTCCTCCGTTAGACACTAGATTTGCGGCACCCATAATGGGGAGGGGGTGCCATGACCCTGCCCTCTGGGGGTAAGCGAGAGGTTCCACGGGGAGCAATAGAGCCATTGATGGGAAGGTGGGAGCCGGAGGTCCATGACCATGGCAGATGTCGGCGCTCCCTGCAGACAAAAAGTATAGTAAATAAGAAAAAAAAAGGGTGACTTAATTGCGGCACCTGTTGACAGGGCTACTGAGCAGGGAGGGTGACCAGATGGGGGGGTCCATGAATATAGCAACAGGATGTCGCTATATGTACATGTGCGCAGGCGGATTAGCATGCCGAGTGACGAGCAGAAGGGGAGGGAGGGTATATATGGTGTGTGCGGTGGTGGGCTGCCAAGCTGGCCCCGTGGTGTGGTGGGTGGGTGGGTGGCAGGCTAGGGTTATGGAGGTGCGGGTTGAGGTCTGGGCGAGCATACATTTTGTTGCTCCGGCTGAAACTTTTTCCTGTTTTGCACCCCATGCATCCCCCTAGGGTTCAGAATCCTTTAGTGGGGGTGCTGGGACAGATCCCCACATAAACAAAAAAAACTAAGTCTCCAGCACCCTTTTGCTGTACGCTGGGCGTGTACATCGCCAAAACTGATTTTCGGTGATGTACAGTCGCCCTAAAGGCGATTGTCTTTCTGCAATCACTGTTATGACATGGAACCAAAAAAAAACCCATTTAAAATAACTGACTGGGCCAGCCCACGGCACAGCGGTTGGTTGGATTTCCGCTTGCGACGCCAGCAACCCGGGTTTGGGAAAAAGCCCGGGGAGCTGGAGGGGCGGCTGGGGGAGAAGGCTTGAGCATCCCCAGGACAGCTTGCCTTCTCCAGGGAGGGAGGAGGGATAAGGTCCCACAGCAAGACTGACCCCAGGCGGAGGTCAAGGGCACAGCATGTGCTGAGAGACAAGAGAGGGGAGGAAGTCATAGACGTTGGTGCTATGCGCTTTGACATCAGGGGTTCATGCGACGTCCCCAGAACACCGGAAAATAAGTGCCAGAATGCCGAGGGGAAGGAGCACCACTGCAAACCGTATTTACTCCCTCCTACCTGGACTGACGGGGACCCGACGAAATAAAGAAGCATTGGGGTGTTCGGACCCCTCCTCGTACTCACCTAGGGGGTATAACCACGGCTCCATAGCAGTCCACCGAAGAATCAGGTAAGGAGGTGAAGCAGGGTGGCATCTGAGCATCTCCTGACTGAGCGGGGTTCCGGTGCAGGGGAGGAGGCAAAAAATAGAAAGTAAAAAAAAAATAAAATAAAATAAAATAACTGACTAAAATGATGGGACAGCATTAGACAAACAGAGTCTTATTCTAAAGGTCTGTAAATAAATTTCTGCTGCAATGTTTTAATAAACAAAAGGTTCATAACACTGCTTAAGATGAGAGGTTCATTAGGACCAGTCCTGGCTGATAAGCATGAAGGGAAATCAAAGATCTTCCTCGACTGGCAAAACACAGTCCAATCTTGTTGTTTAAGACTTACTAAGATCAGATGGAGACAAAGTCCCCAGTAGAAAAATGCAGGCAGATGTCATTTCCAACAAAATAAACTCCCCGGACACACCGGATCCTCGAAGGGAGAAGCAGCAACATGTACCAACAGTGCAAGCCAGACTGACTCACTTAGGAATATTCCGGTAAATTCACCAAATCTTTACGTGATTCAAATGATTAGTTACAGGATTTAAAACTACGCACTGGGGGCCCAATTCCAAGAGGACTTACGTATGGCGCAAGATGATTTACACCAAATCCCATGGCATAAATCGCAACTTGCGCCATGCATTATCCACATTGCGATTCCAAGTTGTGACCTGCACCATGTCATATGCGGGCTGCACCGACAGTAGGTTACGCCACTCACTACACCCGCAACAGCATGGCACAGTGGTGGGTTATGACAGCAACTGCACCCCATTCCAAGAGGGCAGTTGCCATAATCCACATATGGCATTCCAGAAACCGCAATTGCACAGCGGAGTTAGACCATCAGGGAAATGGTCTAAGGGGCATCCATCCATGCCAATCGATGGATACCCACTCCACAGCACTGTGAAAAGTGTCCAGCAGTGCTCACCGTGCCCCCCAACACATACATGCCTCCACCCCCCAAATGTCGGGGACCCCAGGGTCTGTTTTTGGAAGTGCCTCCCCAAATGGCAGTGCCACCTGTCCAGCCCCCCACCATGCCCCCTGGTGCATGTGGTGGTGTTCTGGGGTGGGAGGCCTGGGGGTGCAGCTCGCAGCGGGCTGTAACTTGCTGCATGCAGGGCCACTGCACCATGCCCATGGCGCTAGCCTATGTCTGCTGCAAGTTGCATGATGTAGGTGCCAGGGACCTGCCTGTCTTAGAATAAGGCACAGGTTCCTTGGCATAGTGCCACATGCTGCAACTTGCATTCACCCGCGAGTTGTGCCATGCTTCTTGGAAACGGGCCCCGGTTCTCTAAAGTTAGAGTGCCTCAGTGTTGGACCAGGAAAACTAAGCATACAGTATTTGACAATGAATGTTATCAAATGGGCAAAGGATTTCAAGCAATCTGATTGGTGGTTAGCCATGCATTAGAAGTGTCTAACGCATGTCTAAAACTAGAAACCCCATTAAGAATACACAGACCCATTTAATAAGTGCAATAAGCCACTCCAGGGATGTGCGTTAGACAGTTCTAATGCACGTCTAGCGGACTGGATGCACTCGGCCTGTGGCCTAGTGCATCACTACATCCCCCTAGCCGGGTGTAAGAACTGTCTAATGCACACCCTGTTGTGTCTTATTGCATATATAAACAACAGAATACTTGTTGAACAGATCTGCTAGTCACCGATGAAACAAAAGGACATGTCACTTTACTGATAGGTCAGGGAAAAAATGTTTTCACTCATGCAGAGCACAGAACATAGAAACATAGACTTTGACGGCAGATAAGGACCGCTAGGCCCATCTAGTCTGCCCATTTCCCTACCTACAGGATAGGCCGCAGATCCTAGTTAACCAACAGCCTATATCTTCCTGCCCCCCACAAGAATTGCCTTATGTCTGTCCCATGCATTCTTGAATTCTCCCACAGTTTTAGACCCCACACTTCCTCAGGAAGGCTGTTCCATGCATCCACTACCCTCTCTGTGAAATAATACTTCCTCACATTGCCCTGAACTGCCCTCCTTCTATCTTTAAATTGTGTCCCCTTGTTCTTGCAAGTCTCTTTTCTGAAAGATGCTACCCTCTTGGACTTTGTTGATTCCCTTGAGGTACTTGAAAGTTTCTATCATGTCCCCTCTCCCTTCTTTCCTCAAGGGTATACATATTAAGCTCCTTTAGTCTCTCCTCATACGGCTTCTCTTGCAGACCCTGCACCATTTTAGTTGCCCTCCTCTGGACTGCCTCTATCCTGTCTATGTCCTTGGAGATGGGGTCTCCAGAACTGGACACAGTATTCCAGATGGGGTCTCACCAACTGTCTGTACAGAGGGATAACAACTTCCCTGTTTTCTGCTGCTGATGCCTCTCCCTATACATCCCAGTATACTCCGGCCCTCCCTGCCTTCTCACATTGCTTGCTAACCTTAAGGTCATCTGATATGATTACCCCAGGTCCCTTTCCTGTTTTGTTGTTACTACCTCCCACCCATTGTGTATTCTTCCCTGGGTTGTTGTTTCCCAGGTGCATTATTTTGCACTTTTTGCATTGAATCCTAGCTGCCATATGTCTGACCATTCCTCCAACCTTGCCAAGTCCCTTTTCATCCTTTCCACGCCTCCTTGTGTATCAACCCTGTTGCAGATCTTTGTGTCATCTGCAAAAGGCATACTTTTCTTCCAGTCCCTCTGCAATGTCACTGATGAAGACATTAAAAGGACTGGACCCAATACTGAACCCTGCGGTACCCACTAGTAACCGCCCTTTCTTCAAGTGGACTCCATTTACAATTACCTTCTGTGTCCTGTTGTCCAGCCAATGTTTTACCTAGGCTACCACCCTGGGACCCACTCCCAGGCTGGTTAATTTGACTAATAATCTTTTGTGTGGGACTGTGTCAAATGCCTTGCTAAAGTCTAGGTAGGCCATGTCCACAGCCCCTCCCTGGTCTACTACTTTGGTCACCCAGTCAAAGAAATCTATTAGATTCGTCTGACATGACCTTCCCGATTTGAACCCATGCTGCCTTGGATCCTGTGCTCCACTGACCTCTAGGAGAGCAACTTCTGAAGAGTCATTTCCAAATGCCAGCCACAGTAGTAACTTTCAACTTAGCTGGGTACAACATCCTATGTCAGATCTGGACTGCCCACAGCTATGTTGTAATCAGCCAAATGGCAGCCCAGGTTGCCTAGTCTTTAGGGTTAGATCGGGTACCATCTGGAGTTTTTTGCCTTCCCAAAGAATAGCGGACAGTTTTCAAGCTACCTTTATTTTTTTTTTATTTTTGTCTTTGGTAACTGGGTATGGCCCACTAGGCACAAGTGCCTGTTTTCAGAGGTGACCTGGGAGCACTGGGCAATTATGTGACTTGTTCAGAGTCACACAGTATGTAAGTGGAAGTTGTGGGAATCAAACCCAGGTCTGGTCTCTGGTGGATGTACCAAGCTCATTTACAGCTTGTTACTTTAACCTCTAGGCTGTACTGCCAGCCCAGAATACGCTCTCAATCTGGGTAATTAAGTAGCTTGAAAATGATGGGTCAGAATGGTTCTGTGGTGGGTGGCTTAGCCTGCAAGGAGTGATGAACATATTCAGTGATGTACTGGGGGCCGTTAGGGCATGGCCCCACAGTTTTCTGTAAAAATCTATAAAAGAACTGGATAGTGTTGGACCCCTCTTCTCCTTCAGGGAGCCCAAGTAAAATCAGATTGCTTCACTGATTGTGCCTCTTGAGGTCATCGATGCGCTCTTCTAACTTAATCACCATTCTTCAGAGCGTGACAACCTCAGGCTCCAGCTTGTCTTATCAGCTCTCCACCAAAACAATCTGGGCCTCAGTACCTGTGACCTGCCTCATAAGCTCTTTTCAAGCAGGTTTGAAGTCAGAAACATCCTCAATCAGTTTGAACAGTGTTTCTTTAATAGTAGAAAGCTCCATATGAGTTTGCTTGGGGGAGATGTCCATTGGCTTGATCTCCACCTCCAGTGATGCTTCTTCTTAGGAAGCCTGATTAGATGCTGTTACTGATTTTTCTTCATCCATGGCTGTACTTTCCATGATCGGGTAAGTATTTGCAGCAGAATCGGTTGAAAAGTAATGCTTTTTAGTGAGTTTAGTCAGTAAACATTAACAGAAAATGAAGGATTGATGGAGCTCAGCAAAAATGCATCCTACTCCAGCCACATCATCACGTGACTCCCTGGATGATTTATTACTAATTTTGTGTATCTCATTGCCCTTCATTATTATGTCATATTTCAGGAGTTATGCAAGAACTGGTAAGTCACTATAGAAAGCAGCAGTGCAATGGAATATATTTTCCAAAAAGCTAGTTTCAACTACAAGTAATAAAAATGTTAGCATACCTATCCAATCTACTGGGTCCGGGCTACGTACTGGAGCTCCTTCACCCTTATGTCCCGAGACGCTCTCTCCACTCAGCAGGGGAGGGCCTCCTGGAGGTTCCCAGAGCAAGGCTGAGATCTTCATACATCTTGATACATCCAGCAGACCAGACCTGAGTTTGATTCTCACAGCCTCCACTTGTATACTGTGTGACTCTGAGCAAGTCACTTAACTGAACAGTGCTCCCAAGTCGCCCCTGAAAACAGGCACTTGTGCTTAGTGGGCCTTACCTGGTTACCAAAAGACTAAAAAACCAAAAATTCAGGAGACTGGGAATTTGAAGTGGCTACTTTGGTTCTTTGGAATGCATTGCCTGGGTCCTCAAGGGCACCCCATCTGTGGAGACTTTTAAAAGAGGTTTAAAAACCTTTTTATTTTGCCAAGCATTAGTTGTGGCTTGGGCATGTCTAGAGAATGATATCATATTATTTGAGATGTTATAATGTTTATTGATATGGGATTGATTTTAAATCTTATGTAACGGCACCCTGGGCCTTCAGGGAAGGGTGCCACAAATAAAAACTACTACTACTTTTTAGACCCCTTCTGTGCTGCACACGGTTTTATTTTCTCAATCCTGACCCTTGACAGTTCTACACTGCTTTTTGTAAGCCACATGGGGCAGTCATCCTTCATTCTTGAGAAAAAAATAAATTAAAACATTTCAAATATACTCAAAGTTTGATGGAACTAGAAACGTTTACCACCAAATAAAACTGGAAGATGCCTAGAATCTTTTATAACGAGTAAAACACAGGGTCAGATTTTCTGCCTGATTTTGATGCACTGCTGCTTGATGTGAGTTTATAACCTTTGAGAAGACTTTAAAAGCTAGTATACTTAGACTAGAGAAGTTCAGAATAGAGGTGTTTATTGGAATATGAGAATTCCAAATTCGTGGAAATTTCACAAAATTTTGTGACATTTTCTTAAATTCGTACTTTGGCAAAATCCAAACTTTCTGAATGTGTTTGGTGAATTTTTAACCCGTTTCACAACTTTTCTGGCTAAATTGTGGAATTCTACACATGAACTGAGGAATGACAGTTCTCAGGAATTTCATTCCACAGTTTAATACATCAATTTACAATACAGGTAAATCATCACTCAGTTCAGTGATCAGTTTTGTGGAATTTCTTTCCGCTGTATGAAACATTAATGCGCTATTTATACATTAATTCTGCAGTTCAATGATTCACTGAACTGCAGAATGAATATATGAATTGCGGATTCAAGTATTAAACTACGGAAGTAAGTTCCACAGAAGTGATCGCTGTCAGTGATCAGTTCTGCTAAATTTCTTTAAGCAGTTTAATACACTAATCCACAATTCACACATTCATTCCACCATTTTAAGTTGAAATTTCCTCAAAAGCTGGCAACGTGCATTCTGAAATTTTGTGGAAGTGAAATTCTGACTTTTGCAGTAATTATGCTGGCGAACCGTGATTTTTGTACAGCACTAGTATGGAATGTAGCATTCCACCAGTGGAATGGACGGGGAATGTCAATTCTACTTCAAAAATACTCTCTTGGAATTTCTTTTTAATCCCATGGAATTCTGAAAAGTATTTCTATATAACCCGCAGAACACAGTTCCGTGGACTGTGTAATCTGCAAAACATTTGCCCATGTTTTGTGGAAAACAAATCCACGGTTCACACAGACTGTGGATTACTGTTCTGTGGCTAATGCAATCTTCACATTTCTAATCTGAAGTTTAAAAAACAAAACATTCTTCTTTTGAAATGTATTTTTTTACCTACTTTTTTCTCCCGGGCCCCAGACCAGCATCGCTCTTGTCCTGGCAACCTCTCCATCCAGCCGCCGGCTGACCGCATCTGTCCTTCACTTCAGGGTGTCACCTTGCTACTCCCACAGCTTACCCCCTGTGGCGGGGTGGTGGGGAACCCCCTACTTTCCCACCAGGACTGGATCCAGTGCAGGTGATGCCCCCCCCCGAGAGACAGCACGATATGCTGGACGGCCATCAAGCCTCTCAACCCAGGCCATTTTTCCATGTTTTTGTTATGATGGCGGAGTGTGCAGTGCCAACAATGGGCGTGCCACATGCGCATCCACATGCAGCATGCCCGCCGGCTGCTCCACCTCCATGCCCCACTGTACTTGGGCCAAGCATGCCAATGCCTAGCCTCCACTAGGTGTCAGGCACATGCTGGCCTGTGTTCCTCTTCCTCCCTGGGAGAGGAAAGCTGTCCTCCAGACCTTCGATCCTCTCCCACCCCGGCCGGCCCTAGATTATCTGCTTGCACCATGGACATGGGTCGCCTCAGCCCTCCATGCAACTGGGCCGACTTCTTCGTTTGGAATTTTTTAATTCTGCTTCTCATAGAATTCCATAGAATTAGTCAGAATTTCCAAAATTGTTCAGCATTTCGGCAGAAGCAGAATTTGAAAATTCTAAACAGCCCTCGCCTAGGCACAGTTCTGCTTCTGTTTTCTATACGGTCTTCCTTTTTCATCCATTTCTTTTTCATTACTCAGTTAATTTGAATGGAAACAGGATCTTTGTTCCCTAGAGTGAATTTGGCTGCTGAATCCTCTGCTGAATTCCTAATCTTTTGTGACATCATGCTTTGTTGCTGTGGAACCAATTGATGCCATAAGCAGAGGACTGTGACTTCAGCAAAGGAATAAACCATAAGAGCAGATTGACTGTAGGGACAAGGGTCCCAGTTCTATACATTAATGCCACCACTGAGACCACTCTTACTATGTAAGAGTGGTCTCATATACATTCTTAAGGTATGAGAACCACAGATCGAGGGAGAGCAGTTCTGATACCCTAAGAATGTGGACCACTCTTACAACAGCAAGAGTGGTCTTGGCAGCGGTATTAATATATAATAACTGGGTATCATTTTTTTCCCATGGGGAAACCCAATATAATTCACTGTTATAACCTGCGGGTTATAATGGCGAACACATGCCAGGTTTCCCTTGTTTTGTGCATGCACCAGCCACCGCTCTCCCCTCCCTCCCCGCCAAACACTTTACTTGCACTAGCACCTGGTGGTAAGCACATTTTAAAACAAAAATAAACTTGCCTCTCAGCAGTGGACTTTTTGAATCCTTGATTAACATGTAATCATTGACTAAACATTTTAAAACAAAACAAAACAAAAAAACAGAAAGGCATCACCAGCTGCTCAGCCGCAGACCACGTTTCATCCTGACTACATCGCAGCTGAACAGCAATATATTTATATTTTATATAATTGCTGTGGCAAAAAAAATGCTTCCCAGCAATTATATGAAATAAAACATGGGGTGGTATGTAAAACTTGAATTTTAGATGCACCCTTGATGTTGGATGCTTAAATAAACCCCCAAGCATCGCTGTCAGGGTTTATGTACATCCAACACCTTGGGTGTGTGTAAAATAGAGAATAATGGTTATGCAACTGTGTGTTATGGAATTTTTTTACACACCCAAGGGGTGTGATGACTCATAAACCTCGAGAGTGAAGCTTGAGGGGTTTGTAGAATCATCACACCCAAAGTGTACAAAGACACATTCAATAACACAACAGTTACACAACCAATATTTTTATAATTGCTGGTGTGAGTGGCATGACCGAGTGGTGTTGGATTGGAAAAAAATAAAATGTAGACAAACTTGAATGCTGTTGTAAAACAGGTGTCCCTTGCAGCAGTTAACCTACTTTTAGTTTTTTTTTGTGTGTTAAAGTAGCCGAGTATAGACTGAGGAGAGCGCGTGACTTGGCAGTTTCAGAAGACGAGATTCAAGCATAAGCGAGTGTTGCCATAGCAACTCTCACTTACACTTGAATCTTGTTTTCTGAAGCCACCGAGTAACTGGCTCTCCGCAATCTGTACTCAGTGGTTCTAACACACACAAAAAAAACAACTAAAGTAAGTTAACTGCTGCAAGGCACAGGGTTTTTACAACTGCATTCAAGTTTGTCTACATTTTCTCTTTTTCTGAACGAACACCGCTCGGTCACGCTATGCTTCCAAGAAAGTGAAAGTGGCAGTTGACGACAGTGCAAGTGAGTTGCTTTCTGAATGCCATAATAACTGGTTCTACCAGTTATTACGGCATTTGAAACATAGCTGTAGTCTGTGAATTAAAGGGGGTCACCAGTAATTATATTCTCGTTACACACACCACTCCATGTATTATTCTACATATCTTTGATCGAGATTGATCAATAATTTATTAGATTTTTTTAAAAACCTTACCCAAACATTCCTGATTCCAGGGCAGCTGAAAGTGAGACACTCTTCACACAATACGAGTGTCTCATGTGCAAAGAAAAGGAGTGATCCAATTGGTCAGGAGTGGTTCCTTGATTTATAATGAAGAACAAAAGGGATAGAAATGCACAAAATCAAGCTGGCATGATGGTACTGTGGCAGGGTTACCACTTGCAATGCCAATGATCCAGCTTTAGGAATGAGCCAGAGTTGTCTGGGGCTGGGGGAGCAGGAGGATTGAGCATGTCAGAGGATGCTCCCCTCCTCTGGGGCAGGTGAGTCACTGCCTCAACATCACTGCTGCTTCCTAGGTGACCATGGATGGAAGTGCAATGGAGACACAGTAGGTGGGTGGACATTGGTCTGGCTCAAGGACATTGAGCCATCATGTATGTGGTCCTGCCTACATCAGTCAGTATGTACCAAGGTCCAATGGGGGTAGGAGCATCCAGCAAAAAACACCCTGACTGCACAGGGTGAATGGAAGCTCCCTCCACAGGCTCCACAGCATCAACCGTGGCACCCACTTCCAGAGACTGGTGGCAGTTGACTCGAGGGGCCCTGGGGGTGGCCTCGATGACCTAAGAGTCTTAACATGGCAAAAAGCCAAAGTGGCTGAAGAAAGTAAGGAATAAGTCCCAGGGAAGATGAGTAACAGAGCTGGGAGGGAGAATCACAGAAGGGGGTCAGTCACAGCAGAAGGGAGCATAAACAGGAAGTTAAAAAAAGACACAGAAAATGTATAAGATATAATCTGAATCAGGCCAAATTATGACTTGAGTAGAAAGAATGCTGGCTACTGACTGGCCAACAGGTACTTTCAGCTGAGCTATTATCCCAGCACAGCAGCCCGGCTGAGTGTAGCTCAATAAAAATAGATTAAAAAATTACATATAATTTACTGAAAAGGACTCATTTCATAATCGCAATAATGCACTCCAGGGGGTGAATTGTAGTGGGCTAATGGCCCTGTTCGAATGGTGGAAGCACTCAGCTTCACCTCATGCTTCAACCCACCCAAGGCGTGCCATAATTCCACCATAAAGTACCTCTGTCATGTCTTATTGCTTAAATATTAAGTTTCTCAAAGGTTAAGAAACATGGGGCCTGATATTCAAAAGTTTGCACGGGCACTAATGGGTCTTTGCTGGCTCATACTGGGGTTTGTGCTGAGCCCCATGTTCAAAAGGAGTTGTTGCACGGGCAAAGTGGGTTAGCACCTGTGCAAAACATAATACATACATGCATGCAAGGGGAGAGGCATGGCCATGAATATGCACACTACCCCACATTCAGCAGCATTGCACTGCTTAAAAGGGTTTAGTGTGGTCCTTTTGAACAGCACAAACACTGCCTAACAAAACCCTGACTTAACTCTGGGCAACCCTATTGACTGCTGGAGGTAATGCAGCCACCGAGCTGGTTGGCTGTTGGGGGAACATAATCACCCTCTGTGGTCCCTGCTCCCCCCCCCCACCGCTGATTGCCGGCCCATTATGTAGAACATAATGTCCTTGGTGCTAGTGTTGTCCCTCCAGTCCCCTACTCCATATGTAGAATTAAATTTCCTGGTTGTATTTATGTGGTAACGGCGAAAGCCTAAATGCAATCGCCATTATCCTGAAGTCAGAGTGCCGAAAACCAAGAGGTGCATGTCGGGGGGTGCAAAACCATGAAAAAAAAAATTCCAGCCGGGTGCAATAAAAATGTGCCAGCATCCGGACCCAAACCCAGCACCCTGCCTACCAGAGCCGCCTACCCACCCACCATGTCATGGGGCCAGCTTAGCAACCCACCATGGCACCACCCCTCACAATCCCTCCCACCCCTCGTTGTGCGTGCTTGCTCCCCCTTCCGTGAGTACGCATAGTGACATCCCATCGCTATATTCACCAACCCCCATCTGGTCACCCTACCTGTTGCTAGCCCCAATGACATGTGCAGGGGATTGGGTCACCCGTTTTACAGGCGCCCAATCATGGCGCCCATATCACAGTTACCCTAGTGGTAGTAGTACCCCCTCTGATCAAGCCCCAATGTAAAAGTTGATATGCCTGGTGGGGGCATCCCCCCCACTCACCATATCCTCATCAATGGCATTGAGGGTGCATACAGCAACTGGCACAGTCCTCCTCACACCTCCTCAGCTGGTCGCTGTATGTACAGGCAGGGATTGCACCTCTTATTTATAGGCCAGGGCCCACTAGCACCAGGGATATACTGTATACACATCTGGGACAGGGTAATTAAGGGGAAGGGCAATACTAACCTGCTTTGCTACCTATGCAAATGAGCCCATAACGAGTTTGCAAATGGCCCCTTAGCACCTTGCATGCCCAATGAGCTCATTTGCATGGGTCCCTTTGAATACTGCAAATAGCGCTCTATCAGTTCTGGTAGCATACTTTGGGAGCCCTGTCAGGCAGTGCTAAGTGGTTTAGCACTGGGATGACATGGCCCTATAGTCAATCGAATAGCATCAATCGAATATAACATCTTTGGGCACTCAGGCAAGCACAAGGCACAGCGCAAATTTTTGCATGCTGCTTTGAGTGTATTTGAATATCTGCCCCCCCCTAGGGAAGTAACTGTAGGGATGTGGGTGTTTATTGGGCTCTTCTTTACAGGGTCTCCAAAAAAAGAAGGTTCAAAAGGGGCCCTTTGATCACCAGGGACTGCATTGCCCATAGTTAAGGCAATGGAAAGGGAGAGCTAGTCATAAAAGATTTGGAGGGGCAGATACCAAAAACAGGAAATATTTTTTTTATTATTATTGGTAATGTAATACATCAAACCTCCTACTTCTTCATTGGAATCTGACTCCAAGCATTGCCAAGACATGCCTGAGGGCTCATGATGATGTCATCCTGTGTGCAGCCTCCAGATTATCATTTTCCTACTGACAGGGCACATCTCACATTTAAAGGGAAACTAACCCCTACCCCAACCCTGAGATCTGACCCACAAAACCCACTGATATCTGTAGGTAAGGCTTCAGACAGCATGCAGATTTAAATCCCACTTGTGGACAGGCTCTCTCTGTATGACCTTCGTCAAGGTACTTGACCTCACTGTGTGTCTGTCTCCCAGCTCTAAAACTGGACAGAAGCAAGACCCCACCGAAAATGAGATGCTCAGCCCAGTTGTGCTCTCCTGGATAAACTAAAATGAAACTGGCTAGATGTGTACCTAACCATTAATGAAACTGGTTAGATGTGTACCTAATCCATTTACAGAAGCTGTAGACTGCTGTTAAACACAAATGTTAGATAGCAGATCCCACTATACACAGCTGTGATGCCATACCCATGTTTTTTTCAATATACATTTTAATCCTTTGCCTCTGCCATCTGATCAGGGATATACCGTGTATGTCAAGGAAATATCCTGCTCATGCTAGGCTGCTAGCCTCCCCCCATAGATGACAGGGATTTCCTCTCCAATATTCTCCCTCATACTCCCTCCCTCCCTCCTCCCCTTTTGGCACGAGTGAGGTTTTATGTAAATGAATGTACAGTGTGCCCCTGAGGAAGGAGCAAGATTCCTGGCCCAACCACAGGGGTCAAGGTTTCACATGAAACTACCGCCAGCCCTTCCTGGCTAAGACACGTTGCCTTTCAGCAGTTGCCCACAGCCCAGCTGGCCCCTATGGTGCACATAAGAACCACGTCCACGCCTGAACATCAGTCATAGGCACAGCAGCATGATGTGCTACAGCTGGGCCACTGGGTGGTCTAATCACGCCCGTGTTTAAAGGCATTTTTAGATTTTGAAAAAAGGGTCTGCTGGCATTTTCGCTAGTTCCTTGTCTTCTTTTTTTTTTTATCGTTGACCAGGAAAGGAGGGCTAGGCCATTCTGCCTATTTTCAGCCTTGACCCCGGGGGGGGGGGTACAGATGCAAACTAACATTCTGAATCAGGTTAAGCTGTTGGTGGTATTTTTAGTGAATGGGGGAAATTTGGTCAGGACACTGGGGAAATTCCCTTACTCTTGCCAGTAGGGTGAACTTCTGGCCATCTGGCCATTTGTGCAAGATGACTGACCGGGAAAGAGAGGATGAGGATGCCTCAGGTATGGAGGAGACAACCTCCTGCTCCATTACCTTTTCACCAGAGGTCAGCAGTATTGGAGAAGCTTTTGCTACAGCTCCCTAAAATTCATCAGTCTCAGAGGAAAACTTGCACAGTAACAACACGCCAGGCAGTCAAGCATACCGTCTGAGACGGACTTTTCAGCCGCTGATAGAATTCCACTTTTGCATGAAGAAGAGAAGCTACAGCATGACTTAGATGTAAAGAAAGAAAGAATTACTCACCGTAGCAGTGTTACTTCTCCCATGGGATTCTTCAGCATTATTGACAGATGCAATATGCCAGCTGGGTTAAGCTGCCCCAGAGAGGAGGAGTCATGTAAATGAGAAAGTCATTGGCCAATCAGAAGAGAGAGAGGACAGTGCTGCCTGCAGTCAGCCTGAAGGACCTCAGAACTGTTTCAAAACTGAAAAAGAGCATAAACTGTGCCCAACAGGGGCAAAACACTGTTAGCAAAATCTGAAAATTCCAAACCACTATTGTGCAGCAAATTAACAGGAAAAACAGGAAAACTAAGCAAATTTGGCTAAACACCATAACAAAGCCAATCCCAGACAGGTTTCGCAGGGGAGGATGGGTGGTAGTGTCAATAATGCTGAAGAATCCCATGGAAGAAATAACATTACTATGGTTAGTAATTTTTTTCTTCTCACCCAAGGATTTCTTCAGCATGTATCAACAGGTACAGACTACAAAGCAGTACATTTGAGAGGCAGGCACAGAAACCTACTTAGGAAAAAGGCTCTGTAGCTACGCTCTGCCAAATTTGGCATCAGAGCTGGACTGTACATCCAAGCAGTGATGCTTTGCGAATGTATGAACCATTTTACAAGTAGCTGCTTTGCAAACTTCTAGCAAAGGAACATCTCTTGAGGCTGCTACCGAGGAAGCAGTGCCCCTAGTAGAGTGGGCTCTGAGCCCAAGAGGGGATTACTTACCAGCTTTGCTGTAACAGAACTGGATATAAGAGACAATCCAAAGGGAAATGGATTTCTTGTTCACCAGTTTACCTCTACCCACTTCACCATAGGTGAGAAAGAGATGAGTGTGTGAGTCTTTGAACCTGCTTAGTACAGTCTAAGTAATAAGACAGGGCTCTCTTGACGTTCAGGCTATGCTGCTTGCATTCACCTGGAGTGGACTTGTCTGTAAAAAGAACCAGCAAGGAAATAGACTGGTTAAGGTGGAAGTCAGAGACCACCTTGGGCAGAAATTTTGTATTCATCCTAAGGACTACCTTGTCCTTGTGGGGAATGATGTAATTAGGATCTGTAGAAAGAGCCTGCAACTCTGAAATCTGTCTGGCAGAGATAATGGGCACTAGAAAAACAGTCTTCCAGGTTACAAACGTGAGATCAGCGGTAGCCATGGGCTCAAAAGGCGGCTCCTTGAGCTTGGTTATACAGAGGCTCAAGTCCTAAGGGGGAACAGTTTTACTCACAGTGTATGGAGGTGCAGCAGCCTTTTGAAAAATCTTTTGAAAATAGGCTGTGAGATGACAAGATTTCTCATTTCCAGTGGAAAGACAGGCCAAGATGGCTGCTAGATGTACTCTCAAGGATGAAGCTTTCAGGCCTTCCACCCGAAGCTGTACTAGATAATCCAGCAAGATTGGAAGAGAAGCCTGCAAGGGCTCTATGTCCTTATCCTTGCAACACAGTGAGAACCTCTTCCACTTGGAAGCATAAGTTTTCCTAGTGCTAGGTTTTTTAGCCAGTCACAGAATTTTCAGGGCCTGCTCAGAGTACTGGGATTCAGGAAACTCTAGCTCCTCAAGAACTAGGCTTTGAGGTGAAGAGGCTGGATCTTGGGGAATGCTATTCCTGTCTGAAGTATCTGAGGAAGAGTCAGAAGACTGTTGGGCTTATAGACAAGGTGAGGAGCATGGAGTATCAAGGTTGTCTTGCCCAATCCAGAGCCACCAGAATCATGGTGGCTGGCTGAGCTCTGGGTTTGAGAAGGACCCTATAAATCAATGGAAAGAAAGGAAAAGCATAGCTGAACCTCCTGTCCAGTTCAGGGTCAGAGTGTCCACTGGGATGGTACCCAGTGCTGGGGCCTGCAGCAGTACTGAGGTGACTGGCGGTTGAGGTTGGACATGAATAGGTCCAGATCAGGATCCCTCCATACTTTCTGAAAACTGTGGCAATGACCTGTTTGTTGAGGGTTCCCTTGTGGTGGCCCTGACTGATACAGTTTAGCACATCTTCCAGAGTATTGTCCTTGCCTGGAAGATGGATGGCCAACAGGGACATGTCCAGGGAGTAGGTCAGGGACCAAATCCTCATTGCCTCTGTGCAGAGTTTGGTTGCTCTTGTGCCCCCTTGCTTGTTGATGTAGAACATGGCAGTTGTATTTTCCATCCTTATCCGGACTGACTGTCCTCTGAGTTGTGAGGCAAAAGCCTTGATGGCAAGAAACACTGCTCTGAATTCCAAAAGATTGATGTGGAGTGTGGACTGACTCTTTAGATGTCCAAGTGCCATTTATGGATAGGTCCCCTAGGTGGGCACCCCAACCTGCAAGGGAAGCATCCATAGTCAGGATCTGAGGGGGTTGCTGAATCTGAATGTCCCTCATCTGGAATGTGGTGCCTGGGACTACTGCTGTGGTCATTGAGGCCTTGTGACCAAGTAGCCTGAGGAAGTGTCTGGCCAGTTTCAGTTGGCCTAGACCGAATGAATTTAGCAGAGTGAGAAAATTCTGAATTCTGTCTGCGGGAAGAAAAGCCTTCCCCTACAGTGTGTTGAGCTCTGCCTCTATGAATTGCAGGATTTGGGTAGGCTGGAACTGAGATTTTTCTATGTTGATAATGAAGCCCAGACAGTAGAGACTGTAGATTGTGTTTTGTCTGTCTTAGGGCTTCTGAAAGAGCCTGAGGAGAACTGGCCATGATCAGCCAACTGTCCAGGTAGGGAAAAACTGAGATTCCTTGTCTTCTGAGATGAACTGCAACCACTGCCAGGCACTTGGTAAACACCCTGGGAGTGGATGTCAGCCCAAAAGGCATGGCTGCAAACTGGTAATGGCCTGAGAGCAGCCTGAATCTGAGGAATTTTCTGTGGGATTGCCTTATTGGAACATGAAAGTAGTAGTCCTTTAGAGCCAGGAGACTAACCAGTCCCCCACTTTAGAGAATGAATGACCTGAGTCAAGATTACCATCTTGAACTTTGGTTTCAGCAGGTGCTTATTCAGGTACCTTAGGTCCAGAATAGGTTGCCACTCCCTGTTTTTCTGCAGGGTTAGGAAATACCTGGAATAGAGACCCTTTCCCCACTGAGGAAGAGGTACTCTTTCTATGGCTTTAGCCTCCAAGGGATTCTTGACCTCTATCTCAAACAGCTGTTTTTCTGTTGGGGTGAGAGGCTTCGAGAGCTTGGGACCATGGAGGAAGGGACATTTTTCAAACTGAAGAGAGAGGCTCTGCTCCACTGCCTCTAACACCTATTTATCTGAGGTGATTTAATGCCAATGATGGAGGCAGTGGGAGAGTCTTCCCCCTTCAGGGAGAGGGGAGAGGGGAGGTGACCAAAAAGAAGTCAGGATGACTGCTGTCTGGACTGAGTAGAGGTAACAGGAGTGGGGTTGGCTCTCTTCTGACCTCTCCTACCTCTACCTCGGAAAAAAACCCCAAAAACTCTAATTTGGGCAAAATCCATAGGCATTGGCATAAGAAAGAATGCCTTAAGAAAATAACCCTGCTCCTGCCCCCAACTCTGAGACTTCTGGGAGAAAAAGGACTTTTCTTTAGCTGAGTTACTCTTGTAAGTAATTTTGAACTCATCCATTCTTTTCATGTAAGCCTGTTTGGTCCCCTAAAAGCAGCTGTTCTCACAAGGAAAATCCATAGCTTGTGATTGGATATCCTGAGTGAGACTGGTAGTTCTTTACAAAGCAAACCGCCTGAGAGAAAAGGCCTGTGCCATGACCCTCGAGGCTGTGTCATTATTATGTCCGGCCATGTGAAACTGATAGTAGCGTCTATGGCCCGCTTCACAGTTCAGTGACATCCCTAAGCACAGTGTCTCCCCTTTGTTGCACCGTGGCAAGGATAGATTTCAATAAAGCTCTCTGATACCTAGCTATGTAAGCCATGTAAGCAAACAAGCATAACAGCAAATAATCAGTAGTATATAATTTCTTACCCATAGAATTCAGCTTTTTGGGGGTCTTTCTCTGGAGGGTAAGCAGACAGTGGCACATTGACTTTGTTACAGGCCACTGCCTGCACCACCGCTTTATGATTTGGATGTGTACAGAGAAAATCAGCAGTACACTTACCAAGCTGGCATTTCTTCTCAATCTTTCTGTCCACCATGGAGGCATATGAAGGGGTTTCCAGAATTTTAAAAATTGCTTTCTTCAATGTATTATGCGTGACAAAATCAATTTCTTTGAAGGAGTATGACCCATCATTTCTATATAGTCCTCCTCCATCTCTTGATTGGTGTCATCCTGGAGAGGAAGTTCCAGAGTGTCCATCACCTATTTAAGAAATATAAAAAAGGAAGAAACTTCATCATTGTCATCATTTAAGTCAGCCCAAGGGTGGCCATCTGGGTCTAATAGGTCACCCTGTGGCAATTCATCGTCATCCTTTCCTTCATAATAAAAACCTTGGGCATAACTAGAGTCATGGAGAGGAGTACTAAGCCCCGAAAGAGCCCAAAAAATATTTCCCATAGCTTGTAAAGTCTGATATGTGTGCCAAGCTTTAGCTATTTCATTTGCAAAGGACATATCTTCATCACCCACTGATGTCTCCCTAGGCCTTTTGGGGGGAAGGGCAGTGGTGTGTTTGTCTTTCTTAGCCTTTTTGGCAGGGACTGGAACAGAACCCTTTATCCTTTAGGGGCTTGGCTAGAATTTTTTATTTTATTAGACTTATTTTCAGTAGGGTCCTTAGAGGACTTATCAATACTTTTGTGTCGACTTGAGGTACCCTCCTCAGCACTTTTAGAGAAGGAGGAGGCAGACTGATAGGCCATGATAGTGAGTGTTTGGCCAAAAAAGCTAAGCCAATTGAAATTAACTTGTTAGAGTTTTATTGTTTTTTCTGTGGCGTTTTTTTGTATGGCCCATCACTAAATGGTCCCTTACCTTCTCTGTGGTCTGCCAGCCCCTTCGGTTGCTGCAGGTGCTGCTGATGAGGACCCCATCTGGACCGTGTGAATAACTAGTCGGATGCATAAAATAAAGAATAAGGCAGGTTTATTCAGATCAGTAGGTGTTCTCTTTATGAGGACAAGCCCCACACTGACTAAAACTCTGACTGACAGACCAACATGGCACTGCCAGACAGTGCAACAATTAGTTACATACAGTTCTGAGTACTCTTAAAGGGGCGGCAGCTAAACATTAAGCCCCATGCTTAATGTGTGCTTCACATCACCGCTGGAACAATGAATGTGAGCACCACTCGAACAAGCAATAATCTATACGTTTCTAAGAATTGTTAAGTAAATAATTTAAGGCAACAAAACATTGTCATGCATTACAAGGCATTAGATTTCACAAACAGAACATTACTCCGCTGCGGGGAGGGGCCTGGACTATACTGGGGGCCAGTCAGAGTAGTACCAGAGAGGAGGGAGACACAATAGTACTTGAGACTTGGTCATGCCACAAGCGCTAAAGTGTGGGGGAAGGGAAAAGGGAAGAGAGGGAAGGGTAGCAGCAGGAGGATACCCAGAATGCAGGCTCACTCTTTAATAACAGTTGCATAAACAGGTGGACTGTCCGTTGAAAGAGACATTCCTAAGGGGAAGAAAGCATTAGTGTGGGTAAATAGTACCATATTTATTTATTTATTTATTTATTTAAACATCAGTTTAGAAACCTTGGCATAAGATATGTGCAAGAAAATATTTCCTGCAAAACAGTTAAACACAGAAAATGAAATAGTCCCAAAACACACTGAGTCCGGTAACAAAAGTTCAAGACCTCCGTCAACTTTTCCGGTCAGTGGGAATGGAGGCATGCATGGACTGCACCAGTTCCTGACAGGAGGGGGTCAGGTCATTAAAAGTGACCCTGGAGTTATGCCCACTATCAAATCCACACCACTTTACTCAGTAAGTTCAGGATCCATTGACAAACTTCTTTCTTAGGATCCTCTCGATCTGGTATACTGGGGTGTTTGGAAGAGAGTTCTGAGAAGAAGAAGATGAGAAAGTCCCAGGCAAATCATCTGGTAAACTGGAATCCTGCTGGAGAGTGTCAGGAGTGGGAAGATCTGTAGGAACTGGCTGCAGGTTGTCTGGAGGGATCTCAGCTTCAGAGAGGATGGCAGGCTCAAGGGCAGCTTCATTTGTGGGAGGACTGGGGTCATCTGGAAGGTTGTTATTGAGGTACCCATGCTTTACACGGTTTATATGGACTTTGTTGTGTACCAGCTTGCCATCCGACTTGCGTCGCAGACAAACATGGACCAGAGGAAGCTTTTCTACAATGTAGAAGGGACCAGTCCAGGGCGTAGCAGTTTCTTGGTGGCGCCCGGAACAAGAACAGGAGGGTACAAATAGACAATGTCCCTAACAGAGAATGAAGGCTCATGCGCCTTGGCTGCAGACATTTTCTTTATTGCCAATTTTCTCTGGCCCAACATGGTGATTGCAACTCGTTGGGCATGTTCCAGCTGTTCCAGAAGAGGGATAATAAAAGAAGAAGCTGACTTAGGCACCTCTAGTAGTGAGAGATCCCTGTCCAGTGGAGTTCTTGGGTGACGTCCATGGACTAAGAAGAAGGGGGTGTATTCTGTGCTATTGACACAAAGACTGGTATTGTATGCAAACTGCACAAAGGGAACAAACCGGTCCCAGGTGTCATGAGTCTCATCCAGATACTTGGAGAAGGTGCCAAGAATGGTGGACATCATTCTTTCACTCTGTCCATTGCATTGTGGATGGTAACTTGTGGTATGTGTCTTTTTTATGTTGAGAAGTTTGCAAGTTTCTCGGACAATGGTGGACAGGTAGTTAGTGCCTCTGTCTGAATGTAGGTACGATGAGGTACCGTGACGACAAATGACTGTGTTGAGAAATGCATTGGCCACAGTGGTGGCTTTAATGTCTCTCAGAGGGATGAGTTCCAAATATATTGTCAAGTAGTCTAAAAGACAAGGATGTACTTGCTACCAGAGTCAGAGCAGGTTGGCAAGGACCCAAGAATGTCAGTGCTGACTCTTTGGAACGGTTCAGTGGCTACAGGCATTGGGATGACGTGTGCCTTTGTTGGTTTGGCAGGAGGCTTTCTCTGGGAGCAGGGTTGGCAGGATTTTACGAACTGGACAATGTCTCTGTTCATGTGTGACCAGAAGAAGTGAAGCCTTGTCTTTTCCAGAGTTCTGTGTATTTCCATATGACCTCCACAGAGTGGAGAGGCATGCGTGAAGAGAAGAACTTGAGGGATGAGAGAGGCTGGCACAACTCGCTGTACGTGAGTTCTATCTGTGCGATATCCCTTGCCTTCCTTGGTCCAAATGTGAAAGAGCACACCGTCAGTGAGGAAGTACTGCGAAGCACGGAAAAGTACATTTTGGCAATGTTGCGTTTGTTGCAGTAATGTTCCAGACTCTATGTAGGTGATGATGTCCATAAATTGAGTGTCAGTTATTTGTTGCATTTTAACAGTTGCCAGAGACAGATCAGAGGCAGAGGAAATGAGGAGCTGTTCAGCTGCTTGTAGTAAATGAGGATTTGTGTGTCGCTCTGAGCAGGTAGTTGGTAGCAGCAAAGCAACCTGAGGTGTTGAAGGAGTGTCCACAGGAAGCACATCTGTGGCATGGAAAGGAAGAGCTTGTAAACAGGATTCTTCATCTGTTGAGGAGGATGCAGAGGGGTATCGTCTCCAGCTTACACCATCAGCATTTGAGTGAACTCGACCTGGTCTGTATTGGATTTCGAAGGTGTAGGATTGCAGCATGGTGATCCATTGGGCAAACTTGCCTACTGGCTCCTTCATTTCAAATAACCACCTGAGGGCAGAGTGATCGACGATAGGTGTAAAGGAGGAGTAGCGAAGGTAGCAGTCAAATTTCTTCACGGCAAATACCATGGCTAGACATTCTTTCTCTGTGATGACATAGTTCTGCTCAGCTGAGGAAAGAGAGCACCCAGCACAGGTGACAACTTGTTCTGTTCTATCTTGAATTTGACAGAGCACAACGCCCACTGCAAAGGAACTAGCATCTGAGTAGAGCTTGAATGGTTGGTTGAACCTTGGGTAGACAAATACTGGAGAAGAGATTAGGTTTTGTTTTAAGGTGTCAAAGGCCTCTTTACATTCAGAAGTCCAATTATAGTCACGTCCCTTTTTTGTGAGGGTGTACAGTGGAGCTGCAATTTTGGCATAGTTGCAAATGAACTTTTAGTAGTAGCCAGACAAGCCCAGGAAAGTTCGAAGGTCTTTGAGATTATTAGGCTCTGGATAGTCTTTGACTGCTAAGAGCTTGTCTGGATCTGGAGAAATGCCTTGAGAACTAACCACATGTCCCAGATAATGAATTTGATGCTGCGCAAAACAACACTTTTCTGGTCGAAGCTTGAGATTGGCTTGTCTGAGATGTTCAAACACTTTTTGAAGATGTTGGAGGTGCTCTGGCAAAGTTCTGCTGAAGACTGTTCCAAAGACCCATAGGCAGATGTTTGTACTAGAAAAGTCCCAAGTGGCATTGCCATGCTGTGTATGGATGAGAAGCTGGATCAGTTGAAACTTGGTAGAACCTACTCTGAAGGTCTAGAGTGGTGAAGTAAGCAGGACTGACCACACCAAGACTCTCTAACACATCTTCAGGTGTAGGCAAGGGATGAGCATCCTGCACCGTATAGGCATTGAGTTTTCTGCAATCTACCACAAAACGATACCCTTTGTCCTTCTTTACCACCAGCAAGCAAGGTGCACCCCAGGGACTTGTAGATTCTTCGACTATGTCTTGGTCAAGCATGTCTTTGATTATGTCCCTGAGGACATGTTTCTGGTTGTGCCCCACTTTGTAGGCTTGTTGACGGATAGGTTTCTGGTTGGGCTGTACTTCGATGGTGTGTTGCAGCATATCACAACATCTGAGCTTGTTATCTGAACCAACAAAGACATCCAGGTAATTTTCCAGGAATTTCAAAAGTTGTTGCTTTTCTGTTGGAGATGCTGGAAGTTTAGAAGAGGATAGATGCTGACTGAGAGGTAACTCTGTTGAAGTTGAAGAGGTTGTGATAGTATTGGCAGGAGTAGTGTTGGTGGAACCAGGCTGAGGTTCTTGCATGAGATAAAGCTGGTCCCCTGAAGACAAGCAGACAAACTTCCCGATGTTGGCACCCTTTGAAATGACCACTGGCTCATCTGTGAAGTTGCAGCATTTTTGGAAGACTGCGCCATCATGCACCACTGATAAGGTATTTCTTGGAAGGAGACCTGATGAAGGCAGCACAGGGAATCCTGTGACAATGCCAACAACACCTTGTGGAAGTGGTTCACCTCGAATCTTGGCAATCAAAACCATTTCTGACTGAGGAGGCACAGTAACTGAGTCTATAGCTGCAAGTTGCCTCCAAGGATCTAACGACAGTTTGCTAGAGGCAAAGTCTAGGATGGCTTTGTGAGCTTTGAGAAAGTCCAGGCCTAGAATTATTGCAGGTTGAAGATCAGGCATGATATAAAACTTGACAGTAGCTTGCCATGAGCCAAAGTGGAGCTTGAGATAGACCATGCCTGTGATAGATACTGTATCTGTATTGGCTGTGATAATGTACTTTATGTCAGCTGGAGAGACAATAGGTATGTGATGAACAGCTTGATTGTTTAAAATACTGCTATTGATAACTGAAAGTTCTGCTCCAGGGTCAACCAAGACGTGAGTAGACCAATCTCTGGTGGTTACAGGTGCATAGTTTGCTAGGAGAGGTGAGCGGATGACAGGTACCCTTGCCCCAGGAAGTGAGAGTGTGCCAGAGTTTGCAGTTGGAGGAAGAGTTTTATTTGAATTGCGAGAGTCAGAGGGGCAGTCAGTTGCTGTGTTCCCCTGCCCAACAAAAGCCCCTAGTCTGTTGGGCAGCACTCGTTTCCATGATCCTGGGAGTAGTTGTGGTTATCATGTTGAGTGCACCGTGGTGGGCGTCCATGGTCCTCTTGCATCCTGTGGTAATATTTTAACTTTCAACAGATATCGGCGGTGTGTCCCCTGAATCCACACCACTGACAAGTCACTGGCTGTTGAGAAGGTGGAGGTGGATCCGGTCGCTGTCGAGGTGGTTGCATAGCATTTGGATTTGCTGCAGAGGCAGTTGAGCTGATGTGTAAGGTATTGACAGTAGAAATAAGCTTGTCGATTATTGCTTGTTGCTGGCTGTTGGACACATGTGGCAAGTGTAGCCAGTTGTGAGGTTTGGGGCACCTGAGCACCGGCAGACTGGAACATTGAAATGGACTCTTGAGCTAGCCGAGCAGCTTGGATAGTGTCTGTCCAGGTGGTTGGCTTTTGCTGTATGACATAGGTACAAAATTGAGGAGGCAGTCCCCGGACAAAGGCTGTTACGTGATCTTTCTCTGATTTCTGTAGGCGTTTGCATCGAGTCTCAATGTCCACAATGAAGGCTTCGAGAGATTCCGAGGGTTGTATGGTGCGCTCCCACAGTTGTTGCTGTAATAACCAGAGTGGATGTGCTTGGAGAAAATGGGCTTTGAAGGTTGCATACAGTGTGGCAGCATCTACTTTGACTTGGTCTGGAAGTGCGTTGAACCAGGAAATGGCAGTCCCTCTCAGAAGCAAGCACAAGGCATTGGAGATGCGCAAGGGATCAGTCCAACCATTGAAGGAAATCCATACTTGGAAGTGTTCCAGCCAGTCAACAGCATCTTCGTTATGCAAGGCTGAGAAGGGTACTGGTTGTAGGCTGGCATGGACCATGGACTGTGGTGAAATGGCTTTAATGTAGGCCAAGTCATCTTGAATAGCTTGCACAGCTGGTGCTCCTTGAGCAGAAATAGAAGACTGGAGGTCATGGAGAACTGTTTTGATTTTGTAGCCCCACGCCCTAGAGGTGGGTGGAGGTAGGACTACAAACACTCCGGCGCCCATATCTGTGTCATCATCAGTCATTGTGGTTGGAGATGAGCTTCATTTCACTGAGCGAAGGTCGTACGGGTGAGAAGGAGTTGTCGCTATACAGGAGACAGGATGTTGTGTTGTAGATGAAGTGCTGAGCAAAAATTATTTTTGTAGACAAGGTACAAGTTGTTTTTTTGTAGCAAAGTTCATCAATTGACACCTTAATAAAGAACTTACCATGCAATTCTGTGTTGTTCGTTATTTAAATAAAGATTTCATTGTAAAATCAGCTTTTTGTAACAGTGTCCATTCATTTCAATAGGACTCCCATTGGTTTCAATGGAGTAAGGTCAGTTTGTGTCCTTCCCAAGATGGCCGCCGAACTGTGACATGCTGTTCCTGTGTGATTTGACTGGGCTGACTGTAGCAAGATGGCTGCCAGCAAGGGGTCAAGGTTCACTTTCTTCCTTGTTGTTTTACTGTGCTTGAGATGGAGGATGTCTGCCACGAGGCTACCTTGCTGCTCTGCAATGTCCAAAATGGTGATTGCCATGCTGCTGAGCTTCTTCCCCAACCCTGGCACAGAAAAATGGTGGGCTTTTCATGTTTTTGGGGAGTGGCCACTTCCCGGCAGAATTTTATATTTATGAGACTGCTCTCCGTTTTGTTTAAGATGAGCTTATGCTTTAGTTTTCTGTTGCCTTCCAGGATTTGTACTGTAATTATTTATTCCTTTGTCCAAGGTTTTGTTTATTGCTGTGCCACTTTTTTTTGTTTGCCCCTCAGAGCTGTCCTGTAAATAATTAGTATCCATTTTCTGCCCCCAGGTTTGTGCTGTGTGCCCCCCAGAACTGTCTGTTCAATGCCTACCGCTTTTTGTTCTCTCTTTTTTTTCCTGCTGTTTCTGTCTGCCTAGAAGTGCTGTCCCTTCTATCTCCAGGGCTCCGTTTTTCTGAATTGCACCGTGTAGTTGGGGGCTGAGTTTTTTTTTTTTTTTTGCTTGCCCTTGTTGATTGATTTATTTGTATGGCGTGGCTGAGTAGGACAGTCTGTGGAGGAGCCATGGCATGGAGCAAGGCTTGCATTCCCTTTTTATTTTTTTAATTTTTCTTCTGGAGCCACATTGGTAATGCAAGAGGAACACGAGGTAAGTGGTCCCTCTAGGTAGGCAGTGCCTGTTTGTGTTGCATGGCCAAGTGTCCACAAGAGCGAGAGGAGAGCTGGTCGTGCTGGAGGAGCAGAGCTGTTGTCCATTGGGGGGGAAGGCCTTGATGTCATGCTGGTGGCTCTGTGAGGCACGGTACTGTGGTGAGTCGGGAAACAGGATCACTCCAGATGACTGCTTTGGAGAGGGGGAAGCTCCGGTTGCTGTGGAGGGACTGTGTGGCTGTGCTCCAACGGGAGCGGTGCTGCGAGAGAAGGGGGAGTGCAGAGCGGAGCTCTGGTTTTGTCCTTTGAGCGCCCTGAGGTTTGCTGTCAGGAGCCAGTGTAGCTTGGAGCCGTGAGGTAGGAGGCAGGAGGTAATAGGCTTGTGGCTTGACCAGGGGAGCTGCTGGAGGCCTGTGAAGGAACCGCGGTCCTTGTGGCACTGGCTGGGTGGCTGTCTTCTGTTGCTTCGAGGGGAGCACTGCTGTGTTGAGTCAGGGATCAGTGGAGAACAGGACTGAGGCAGAAGTACACACTTGGTGCAGTTATTTTATTTATATATATATATTTTTTTCCTGTGCTGCTCTCTCTGTTATAAGGGACATTTGCTTAGACAGGCCTGCCACGAGGTGGGAGCTTTGGGGGAAGGTACCATTCGCAGCTCCGTGGTGCTCAGGCTTGGGGGAAAAAAATAAGTAGCTAAAAGGCCATTTATTTAGCAGGCTAGCAGTGTTGAACAAAATTGTATTTGTATTTATTCTCTCATAGTCACGATGGTAGGGGAGAGCTGCAGACTGCTGTACATAGTTCAGGAGACAGTCCATCTTTTGTTTTTCTCTTCTGTGCTGCATTTAAAGTAGCATTCAAACAGTTCAGGCATACTGCGGTGATGACTTTGGGGAACCCAGAGATGAAGGCAACGCGAGATGGGGGTCTGGACAGAAGAAAGGCCACATTCTCCACCATGTGTGGTGTTTTTTTGTATGATCCATCACTAAATGACCCCTTACCTTCTCTGTGGTCTGCCAGCCCCTTCGGTTGCTGCTGGTGCTGCTGGTGAGGAACCCATCTGGACCGTACGAATAACTAGTCAGACGCATAAAATAAAGAATGAGGCAGGTTTATTCAGATCAGTAGGTGTTCTCTTCATGAGGACAAGCCCCACACTGATTAAAACTCTAACTGACAGACCAAATAGCACTGCTAGGCAGTGCAACAGTTAGATACATGCAGTTCCGAGTACTCTTAAAGGGGCAGCAGCTAAACATTAAGCCCCATACTCAATGTGTGCTTCACATTTCTTTTCACAAACAGTGGAAAGGAGAAACAGTGACTGCTTTCACACCTCTTGCCAGCAGCAACCCACTGCACAATAAAAGAAGTTTTTTTCCCCAGAGAAATTAGGGGAATTATCCTTCAAACAATGTTTTGTTAAATGTAGAGAAAAGTGGTTCCAGAAAATAACACTAATGCAGGGAAAAAATTACCGCTAAAATGCAAATAAAAACATTAATTGTAACACAACTGTGGTCAAAATACAATCTAAGAGACTCAATATTATCAAATAAAATAAAAAAGACACAATTTTATCATGCACATAGCAAACTTTTACCTCAGAAAAAAAGTTGAAGCAGAAAAAATGCTAGAAATCCCGCGACTGCACAGAACTAAATGCAGTCGCATTAAAAATGGTAAAAATAAGGTAAATACCTAAAAATATCTCAACATACCTCAAAGGCATTACTCAAAAATAAGAAATATCTCACAGTAAGGTCTCTGAAGAGACAGAGAGCTCCAGGGCAGTGTTGCCAGTTCAGTGGAGAAAAGTTCTGAGGTCCTTCAGGCTGACTGCAGGCAGCACTCATCTCTCTCTCTCTCTCTCTCTCTCTCTCTCTCTCTCTCTCTCTCTCTGTCTCTTTTGATTGGCCAGTGTCTTTCTCATATACATTGACTCCTCCTCTCTGGGGCAACTTAACCCAGCTGGCATACTGCACCTGTCAATACATGCTGAAGAATTCCTGGGGTGAGAAAGGCACCATCTACAAATGGTTGAAGAGGAGGAAGCTGTTTTTTGAACAAAAAAAAAAACAACTGGCGGCAGCATTTTTGCTTTCCAGAGTGCAGGACAGCCAGGCAACACTTCTACAGTCAGAATCTTCTTGTCACAGCTCTGAAAGTTCCAATGACATCAGAGCATCAAAGGAATTGATGGAGCACACTTTGAGCCACTACACAGGTGTACAAAAAGCCACCAGAGTCACTGGTATCATAGCCTCAGTTTCATGGCCCCTTCAGCAAGATGAACAGAAATAGGAAGCTGACTCCCCAAATGTAACTATTGTTAAAGCAAATACAAACCCTGCCAGAAATGTATTGTGGGCAGCATTTTCCAAAGAAAGACCCTGGACAGTGGACTAGAAAGTGAAGACTACGAGGCTGTTTGGTATGAATTACAGTGCTGGGAGTAGAAGTGCCGGCTATATTACTAAAGAAAGAGCTAAATCAGGGTGATCTGTGAAGTCGGCATTACAGGCTGCAGGTTGGGAGAGATCTGCCGATGGCCAGTCATAGCTAGCTGGGGAAGTTGATGCTTCTTCTGTTTCTGCCCAACTTGGATCTAGCATAAGTTTATTTACTAACATTCATTCCTCACCTGCTGCTACCAACAGAACTGGTCAGATTTTTACATCAGGCAGTGACTTCTGTACTTATTGGTTCATGACAGGAACAACATCATGTTTGTGCTACAGATACATCCCAGATGAACTCTGCTGTACAGCCCAGGGAAGATGTAGCTGTTGCAGAGTTTGGTAATACCACTAAAAGTGTTTTGAATGAGACAGAGGGAATGCATTGCCAACACTCTTTGGAGGACTTGAACCTTTCTGAAATTGAATCCACTTCTGAACGGCAACTGAGAGACCCCCCCCTCAGAACTTTTTATATGGCCAATTTCTTTTTTGCACAGGGGGAGCTAGGATAGCATAGAAATGAAGTGCATTTTAAGGATAGAGGAAACATGGAACTTCCACCTGACAGAATGTATGTTATACAGACTTTATTAAAAGAGTCTATGGGTTTCTTTGCTTATGAGCTGTATGCTGCTGTACACATGTCTGGTGAATGAAAACACATTTGATATTAGTCTTAAATACCTAAAATCCTTAGATTCTGGATAAAATATGAACAGCTAAAGCATACTGAATTATGGTCCCCATTTCAAGTTACCCCCCTTTCAAAACCTACCCACTAAAATAATTACAATTCTCTTTAGAAATGAGGGTGTTAATATGGGTGATATTATTTTCTGACTGAAACAGTGATGTACTGTTTTAGAAAACCTGATTCCTATCATAGATAGGCAATGGGTATGGATGAGGGGATGGAAGTTTAAAGTCCTGCTATTACAAAAACAGGAATTCGCATCTGCCGGGAAGTTTTTAGATTGGTAGAAATAGGGACATGTGCTTTTACCCAGGGCAGCAATGTGCTTGCCACAAATGTGGTTCTAGGGGTTATTTGAGAACAGCATGTGAAGCTGTGCATTGTAAACTGTGTCTAGAGTATGACCATAATAGCCTTCAGTGTCCTAACCCATTTAAGTGGAACCTGTGTGAGGAGCAGGGGCGCTCCTATCAGCAGTGTCCCTGTGCTTCATACAATTAGCTGGGAGGTATAATCCAAGAAGACATAATAAACTGAGGACAGACACAAGGAACTGCAGAAGCTTCTGCTAACAGATGTGCTGAGGGACCCACATCTCCGGAAACTGCAGAGGCTACTGCCACCAGTGGGGAAGACTCTACCACTTTACTGCACATGGAGAATCAGACATCCACTGAAGTCCCTCTGACTGGAGATATAAACATTGACTCTGTTCCTCAGCAAATAAGTATTGAAGATAAAGGTCCTTGAACTTCACAGGAAAATAGTAGCGTTTCTAACCAGACTGAGATCCCCCCTTCCCTTCCCTAGACATAGATGACATGGAAGTGGTTCAACCTAGGAAATGGCTGAAAAGCAAAAATAAAATCAATGAAACCCATTACAATTTCTATGGCCAATAAATTCCAGGTTTTGGATTCAAATAGACAATGGTGGGATACCAAGAAAGAAGGTAACTCCTAGGCTTCCTCTGTCATTTCCATAGTAAGGGATCTTTACTCCCTAGTTAGGAAGGACCAGAATTCAGTGCCTTCAGCTGCAAAAAAAAAACAAAAAAACAGAAGGTTAACAAGGTCACAGTCTCATACAGATGGTAAGGAAGCATTTAATACTTAAATTATGTGTTTGAATCCCACACTTTCTTCTGTTACCCTAAATGTGAACAGTATTAAGTCCTATAGGAAAATAATGACCACTATGTCACTCTTGGACTCCTTGCCTGGAAATATTTTTTTTTATTCAAGGTACTTGTCTGAAATCCCTAGAGACCTTACAGCTGTGAAGAGCCTATGGCATGCTGGACCTTCCGTTTGGTCCCAAGAGATGGATAGGTATAATGGGGCGGGCATTCTGTTTCAAGGGTACATTAAAGTAATAAACTTGGTTGAGATAGAACCAGGTAGGGCTGTTATGTTAGATGTAGAACAAAATGGGAGCTCATTTTTATTAATAAATGTTTATGCCCTTCAAACCAAGGCAACAAGGGTATCTTTATTTCAAAAGGTATGTCTGTTCCTTTACATTAACAGGGCTGTAATTTTAGGTGGAGATTTCGATAGCAGGTTATCCTTGAATGATAGAGATGGAAAAATATGTAAAATACATAGCGACTCAGTTTTTTTGAAGGAACTGATTCAGACTGCTGGTGTGAAAGATGGATTTGCTAATAAGCATAATCATAAGATTATTGCATTTATGAAAGGCCACTTAAGAACTGGAATTGATTTTTTATTCTTGTCCCCTGTTCTAAAATTACATATAGCAAGGACTATAATTGTGGAAACCTTAGATCATGTGGCTGTTCTTTGTCATTGTTCGGCTGGAATGCAGAATATTTCAAAACAAATTCCTTGGAAGTTAAATACCTCAGTATTAGAACAGAAAGAAACACGAAAGGCTTGGCTGGAAACTTTTAAAGCTCGGTGTACATTGATTGCTGCTTATGATAGTGTACTGGATTAGTGGGAGGATACAAAGAGGTAATTTGGGTCACAATTTAAGAATCTAAGTAGGAAATAAAAACAAAAAATGATTTGCATTATTTAAGCCTGCAGGCTCAATTGCATCAGCTGATATCACAAGCAAAATATGAGAATGGGAATGTGTCAGTTTCAATATGACAGAGCTGTCACCTTAGAGGAGGAACTGAAATTTGGAACACGGGGTAAATCTCAGCACTTAGATATGTTTACAGGATGTTGTGAGAGAGTACGGAGGCGTATTATATATAACTGGTTTATATGATCCTGAACAGGAACAAGTACTTATTCACACAGAGATATTATGGCTACACCTGGCAAATACATCAGGGACACTTTGGGATGTGAAGCTGAATCAATTTGGGACACAGTTATTATGGAGAAACTATCTATAGCTGAGATCCCAGAACATAGTTAAACACAACTCATGCAACCTGTCCAAGGTAGTGAAGTAACACAAGCCATAACATCTTTAAGTAATAATGTCCCTCAGGGGACTAACAGTCTCTCTTCTGAATTCAATAAATGCTTCGAACTCTATTTGACCTCTGGATTGCAAGTGATATATATAATGATAGCTTATAATTTGGTACTTTACCAATTACTATGAGTAAGGAGCTATTGATTTTTCTTTATAAAAAAGGAGATCAGACAGACATTAAGAACTGGACATCACTTAGTTTACTAGTGCCATTGTACAGCCAATGTTGTACCCATTCACACAGGTCATGGAACAGTTCACAGAGAAGGTTGTGGATGCAAGGAACGGCCTTCCGAAGGAGGTTGTGGAGTCAAAAACAGTGGTGGAATTCAAGCATGCATGGGACAGTCATAAGGCAATTCTAGGGGGTTGGGGTAGGAAGAAGTAGGCTGCTGGTTAACTAGGATCTGCAGCTTATCCATTAGGTAGGGAAATGGGCAGACTGGGTGGGCCAAGCGGTCCTTATCTGCCATCAAATTCTATGTTTCTATGTAAATTCTGATCTAAATATGTTATCTAAGATTTTGGCTCAGTGGTTGTCCATGCTTGCTACAACAGTTCTTGCTGATGTACAGACCTGTGCCATAAAGCAGAGGAGCATTTACGATAACCCGATCTTACTAAGAGAACTATGGAACAGAGGTCAGCAAGATTTCATAAATGGCTTGTTATTATCAACCGAACAAGAGGAAAGCCATTGATAAGGTTCCAGATTCCTTTCTGGCAAGAACCTTACAACTGTGTGGTATTCCTGGTTAATTTGTGGAATGGATTATGACTTTATATATATGGGGTTGTGGTATCCCCATGTTAATTATAGCTTGGGTCCTGCAGTTGTGCTTAGGAGGGGTGTTAGGGAGGGTTGTTCACTGAGTCCTTTGCTGTATATTTTTACCCTAGACTCTTTGATTCAGATGTTACAACAAAATCAAGACATTCAAGGAATACAATTGACTCCAGACATTCCAGAGGTTAAGGCCTTGGCATATGCAGATGACTCGTATATTCTTAAAGATTATGCCTCAGGTAATAAAGCATGAAATACACTTGAAAAATGTTCTAAAACTGCAGGGGACAAAGTTACTGTAATTATGATAAAAGTGCAGGTAAAGTGCTTGGGCAGCCATCTGACTGCCAAATGATTAATAGAGTGGCAGGCATCAGTGTGACGAAGGACCCTCTAAAAGATTGAGGAATAACATTTGGGCCAGGAGCTATGGCTTTTACCAGCTGGAATGATAACATATTGAAAGCAGAGAAAAACAAACTCTGGTTAGAGCTGATATGGCTGTGGAGAGCTTTTAGAATGCTTCTACCCATTATTTCTAATGAATTTGAACAATGCAGATCTGCTGAGAGGCAGTTTCAGTGTTGTCTTCCTTTTACACATTTTTACAATGTGTTTTCCTAGAATATGCCTGCTGATTGCTATTTATTTAGCCTGGATAGTTCACAGAAGAAAATGGCATCTTATTTTCGGGTGGTGAGCACTGGCAGGAGGATGCTGGAATGTGTCATACATAGGCATGAGCTATGTGCAGGTGATAACACCGAGTGGCCATACACCTCAGGTGCTCGCATGTGGACCCATCATCCTAGTGCCATTGTACTGCTCAGTGTGGGTGACAGCCAATGTTGTACCCATTCACATAGGTCACGGAACAGGCATGTTACAGCCAATCTCCCATTCATTTTTACAATTGGGGAACCGCAGATACACTATCCATAGCCTGGAGCATACACTGCAAATGGCATTGCAAGATACCACAACCCATGGCACCCAGGATACCTCAGCAGTCTGGAGGGTGGCATATTACACAGGGGAATGGGGGAGAGTGTGGGCCTGCAGCAGTATATGACAGCAGGAAGATACAGCATCGACAAGGCATGCATTGGAGGTATGTCAATTCCCCCTTACGGTTTACCAGTGACATACACACGGCTGCATACACTGGTGGGTCCACAGCTTGCATAGTGCCCTAATGCATGGTACAGCCACTTGGGTCATTCCAGAGTGCAGGTTCCTGACCCAGGTTCAGTGCAGTTGGTGGTTGGCCATGGCAGGGTGTGGAGGGCAGTTTCAGTCTCTGCAACAGGTTGGGTATGAGGGGAGCAGGGGTGTCTGCATACCAAGGTGATGGGTGGGGGTCCTCTATGCTATGGATATGGACTGTGGCTTCCTCTGGTGCGATTGAATCAGGAGGGGCCATACAATATTGAGATCTTAGGGGCTGGAGTTGGATCGATCGGGGATGGGAGGGGTTATCTCTAGTCCACCAGGGCTGCCAGGCTGCTGTGCACCTGGGTGCACCACCACAGCCTGCCTATGGGTGGCTGGCCAGGTTATGCCACCTGTTCATGGCCTAACTGTGGGCTGCATTGCTCTGGACTGCAAGGGGTGCATTCCCACTAAGTATGCCTTAGTGCAACTTATGCATGGGAAGCACCCTCAACTTGCACGGCATACTATTTGTGTGTACCCTGGCCCGTTCCCTTGCATCCAGTGCATCCTGCATGTTAGAATATCATGCTCCAGTGCACTGTTGGAGCTGCGTGTCACATCCCCCTTTTCCGCCAGGATATGCCATGCATCTCCTTTGAATGTTGGGGCCCTGGACTAGGCTTACCTGAATAAATACATTATCAAAATGGTAAAATCATGACCCCACTGAAAACAAGATATTACATCTAATCTGGGACAGCTTTAGTAAATACAGTGCAAAAATGTGTAAAAAAGATCCCTATGACAATGAAATGCAGCATCTCCCCTTCGCTATCCAGGATACTAAATACAGGATAAGAAATATTTAAAGGAAATCTACTCTAAACTGAACTTCAGTGTGTTCACTGACATAAACAGCTTCTTTAAGCAATAATGCACAAGAAGGTGTTGATCGTGCTGGGAAAACCTCATGCCTGCGTGGTTGGACACAAGGCTGCAGGCTGAGTGCATCCAATATCCCAGAAGTGAGGTTATTCCAGCATGACTCACACCGTGGAATGTATTATTGCTATTATACAATGGTTCATTGTTATACAAAATAAAGAAAACATTTAGAAAATGTTTTTAGTAGATTTTTAGTGTGGCAATATATCTTTGTTTCTTAAGAGAAGATGCAGACAATGCAACAACAAATCAATACAGTGAGATTGTGCTCAGATAACCTCACTGTTGCCAAAGGCAGACAGCCAATCGGGTTCCAGGATTTTTTATTGCCATTGTATAATTATTGTTTTCTAACATATTAGAATGCAGTATTTATTTTGAATATTGTGGCCATGAGGATGGTGTGTACAGAGTGTGTGTGTGTGTGTGTCCAGGATACAAAATATAGGATACAACACATTTAAAAGAACTCTACTATAAACTGAACTTCACTGTGCTCAATGACAAAACAAACAGTTTCTTTATTTTTCTTATAACATATTAGAATGCAGTATTTATTTTGAATGTTCTGGCCATGAGGAAGGTGTGTACAGACATAGAGAGAGAAGGGAGAAAGAGCGAGAGAGAGAGAGAGAGAGAGAGTGTGTGTGTGTGTGTGTGTGTGTGTGTGTGTTTGCTGTAGCTCAATATATTTTTTCCCAAAAAGCATATAAGAAAATGCCTACTGATTGCTATATATTCACTGTATAGTAGTTCACTGAAGACCTGGCGTTTGTCTGAGACAGTACTTATTAGATAGTGTCTTTAGAGGTTATAAAAACAGTGTAAATTACAGATGTGCTGTGGAAATTGTGACATTTATGAGGTATGAATCTTTATTGAAAGACAATACATTCCCAAGTGAAACTAGTAGCAAGAAGCTACTTAAATGCTTAGCATTTAAATATGCAAGTTGTTGCATTCCAAAGGGGGTAAACAAATCTCCAGTTTAATAGGCAACCAGTATAACAAATATTTAACAAGCTGTTTCAGTTTCCTAATGGCATCTAATAAGCAGCTTGGAATTATGTCTCCAACATTCTTAACAGAAAGAGGGGAGTATTTTATTTCAGTTGGCATGGAAGGATACATTGAAATGTCCAAAACATGTTCCACGACACTCCATTTCCCAGCTACAGCTAACATGATGGCTGTAGACTCTGCCTACAGCCATAACAGTTAGCTGTATGGAGAAACAGGCCTTTATCAAAATGGAAAAGAGTAATTCTGGCTAAGGCTCTTTAGTGCCTTATTTTTTTATATGTAGGTGTAATGTTTCCTCCCCTCATATCCCTTGACACACAATTATATAGTATTTTTTTCAAGGACTGTAGGGTAGCAGAATAAAAGAGCCACTGACGCCAAAAGTGCTACATTGCAGAATCCAGAAAAGCATATTCTCAGTAAATCTCATACCAAAAACTAGATTTTTACATTACTTGGTTTTAAAGATATTAGTCATTTTGTAACTTTGATTATACAATGGCAAGAAAATTTCCTGGACACTGATTGGTCAGACTGGGACTGGACCCGTGATGTTATCCCAGTACAACATCACGGGTCTAGTCCCAGCACACAAGAGACCGCATGAAATGTAAAAAAAAAAAATCCTGAATCACTCCACGACAGCGATTGACTACTCCACTACCCTCCTCGCTAAAGCCACGATTACCTTCATTTCCTTGTCTGCCCCTACAAAATAACATAAAAACCACCATCACATGGACAACATGGTGTTTCACTGAAGGCTGCCGAAATGCTACTGCTAACACTACCTCGCGATCCCTCTCGTTTTCGACCACAGCGGTGAGCAGAGTGCCTATTTTAAACACTCACCGCCAGCGGTTTCTGCGGTCACTCAGTCCTTAAGCAGGTTTCTCACTCCTCAAGCAGATCTTCTCTGTGTTTCTTACATGTCAGCAAGTGAACGACCCGACCGAGCAACTGAACGACGAGACTGAGCAACACGCAGTGACTCCTCTCACTTCAGAGCTGACATCTCAGCGAGTGGACGACCCAACTGAGCAAGAGCGTCTTCTCCACTACCCTCCTCGCTAAAGCCACGATTACCTTCATTTCCTGGTCTGCCCTTACTGTCACCTAACGTCAGTGCCTCAGTCAACACAGCACCTAGCAACTGCCTTGCCATCTGCCTCTCCATTAAAATTAAAAACAAAATATACAACCAGAAAAAAAAAATAAAGCATATGCAGAAAAAAAATAAACCATATTATTACCAATACTCTGTGACCCCATGTCTCCTAACAAAAACAGCACTGTAGCAAGGGTAACCTTAGAGGCAAATACAATGCAGAGCATACACCTAGCACCATCTAGTGGCCAAACTGTGGACTTTTTTCTAAAAACATATACCTCCACACATGAAAAAATACAAAAAAAACACAGAAAAACATTTTTTTTTCTATTTTTATTATTTTGAAAACAAACGAGCCATTGTATAATAGCAATAATGCACTCCAGGGTGTGTGTTGTGCTGGGATAACGTCACTTCTGGGGTGATTAGTCGCACTCGGCCTGCGGCCTCGTGCCTAATCACCCCAGGCGTGACGTTATCCCAGCACAACACACACCCTGTCATGCATTATTGCTTAATTGCACTACCTGTGCAATAAAAACAGGTGTCAGTAAAGAGCTGCTGATGATGACATGTAGGCAGTGTTGGGTAAGTTACTTTTTCTATTGCTTTCTATTATGTTTGGAAACTTGTTCCAGGAAGCTCTGTGCAGTCACTAGCAAGGATGGATAAGTACTAGAATAAGTAGTACATCTTACAATTATAGTAACTTATTTCTTTTTATACAAAAACAATAAATAACTTTGAAAGATTACATTTCTTGAAAGTAATAGGTTAGTTACTAATTACTTTCAAATAAATGTAGTCAGTTATAGTTACATATTTCTTTTGTATTAAAGGACATAAGTAATTGTAACTGTAAGGTGTATTGCATTTTCCAGTACTTCTTCATCCTTGCTAGTGACTGCACAGAGCTTTCTGGAACAAGTTTCCAAAAGTAATAAAAAGTAATAGAAAAAGTAACTTACCCAACACTGCATGTAGGGAGCTCAAAGTCTAGTAATGACTATCAGCAAGCTTATAAAACCCATTTCTTCAAAGTTGCAAAGATCATGTGCAATGGTTTTCACAAGTAAAACAGACAGCACCAGTCAGTAAACATTGCTATAAGTACTATATATGTTCCATGTTTTGTAACAAAGTTGATAACATTGTATTATTTAATGCTGTTTTTGTGTGGTCAGTTTCACCAGGGTTGCTGGATACCAAGTCAGCATGCCTCCAGACTGCTGAAGCCAGTTAGAGCGCTACTAATTTTATTTATTTATTTGCTTTTGGTAACCGGGTACGTGTACTAGGCATAAGAACGCCTATTTTCAGGCACGAGTGCTATTTGTCATTGTCTGCTTTACAATATGTTTTAATGGGGCCTTATATGTGTTAATTCCTACTAAGGGTGGAAGTGTTAGCTCTGGTACAATGATCATTGTAATTTAGAGTAGAACATAGATGAGTCTGCCCCACCCCATTAACAAGGAGATGGAATAATTGTTTTAAATTGACATTTTTAGAAGTTGCCTCAACTGACAGGTGTAATGAGCTCAGCCTTCCATCAGAAACGTATTCAGTCTGCAAACCTCACAATGTGCTATGATCCAGCATTCAGCAAAAGGACCTCAATAAAAAGACATCCAGACAAAATATTGTCAGTTTTGTTACAAAGCCTGAAACACTACGTTTTTAAAGCAATGTTTACTAACTCATGCTGCCTGTTTTATTTATGAAAACCATTCCACGTGATCTTTACAGCTTTAAAGAAACAGGTCCTATAAGCTTGCTAACATGGAAGAATAAACTGTAAGGTCCCTAGATGACATCAGCAGCAGCTCTTCACTGGAACAGGCTTTCCTTGAACAGGTAGTGAAATCAGGGTTACAAAATGGCTAATAGCTTTAAAACAAAGTAACACAGAAATCTACTTTTTGGTATGAGATTTACTGGGGATATGCTTATTCTAATTCTGCAGTGTAGCACTTTCGGCCAGATGGCGTCAGCAGCTCTTTAATCCTGTTAAAAGGCATATTACTCATATAGATTACAGGGAAGGAGCGGTAAACATGATTAACCCTGTAGTATTCTTCATAGTAATGCTTCTGCATTATAACTTTATATCAGTTTTAGGGGGACATGATAAATCTTAGGTATCCTTAGTGACAGAGTGGATACTACCCTGGTATTTAGAATGGCAGACTAAGACATGGAAGGGTAGGCTGAAAGACTATCTTCATGTTCTTCCCACATACATGTTTAGTGTTTTAGTGAAAATTAGATTATGGGAGATTATAACTCCAAGCAAAGGGGCCCTATGCATGAAAAAAAGGATTGCCTAGGGGCTGTGTATCTAAGGCGCATAGGCAACCCTAAGATGGAATGCTACACAGTGGGGGTCCTGTGGACCCCTTGCGGCATTCACAAACCATGTGCAAGTCAGTTATACAGTGGATTCCTCGGCCACACCAGCAGCTGCGCACCAGGGTGGTCTGGGGGAGGAACAAGGACGTGCCCACACTACATGACATTCACAAAGGTGTGTAGTGCTAAGCACAGGGGGCAGAAGAGGGTGCTAGATACAGCAGGGGGGGCCCTGCCATAACCTCGGTATATGTCAGGCTTGCACACAGACAAAGCAATAGCCTGCACCCGGCAACATGTAGGCATCCCCCCACATACACACAGCTATGCCCCGACCCGGTCTTGTTCACCAGCCCACCCCCCTCCATACACAGAGCAGCACCCCGTCCCCATGCACAGATATGTGTGCCCCCCCAACACAAACACATGATAGCCCTGGCCTTGTTCACAGATAGGAGAGCCCCCCACACACACACAGTAACCCTGGCCCGGTTCACATAATGGAGAATCCCCTTCCCACCCAACAAGAGCCCCATGCTGGCAGAGTTAGTCCTGGAATGCACCATTCAGTCCACCTCCTGACCCCTGATCCCGAAACCCCTGCCCCTTCATTGGTGGCCAGTGGCCAACCCCCCCCCCGCTGCGCCAACACCATCCCCAATCCCCTGTACCTGCAAGTCACTGCTGTGGCTATGGACAGGCAGTGGCACATCCCCCTGCACACCTCCTCAGCTGCCGGCCATACAACTGATGCTGGGAGTACCTCCCCCTGCACACCTTCACGACCAGCAACCATCCAACTGATGCTGGCAGTGTGCTCCCAGCATCAGTTGGATGGCCAGCAGTTGAGGAGATGTGTGGGAAGATGTGCCACTGGCTATCCATAGCCACAGCACTAACTTGCAGGTACAGGGGATGGGGGGGTGTTGTCAGTGCCATGGGGCACGGGAGGAGGGGCACAGGCGACCAATGAAGGGACGGGGTTTCAGGATCGGGTGGACTGAATGGTGCATTCCAGGACTGGTTCTGCCTGGACGGGGCTCTTGTTAAATGGAGTGGAGTTTCTCCATTATGTGAATTGGACCAGGGCTACCGTGTGTGTGTGTGTGTGGGCTTACCTGTCTGTGAACTGGGCTGGGGCTACCATGCGTTTGTGTGGGGGGGGGGCTCACTTATCTTTGACCTGGCTGGGGCTACTGTGTGTGCATGTGGCGGGGTCACTTATCTGTGCACAGGGATGGGTATCAGGCAGGGGGGAAACACTGGACATTGGGGCATGGCCGAATAGACCTAGGTGCCTGTGGTAGGTATTCACATACCCGGAACAATGCCTTCACATGCAAGGAATCCACTCTGGGACCGAGGATGGGCAACTGGCTGGCTGTCTGCCTGGGTCTGCTACTCTGCCATATCCACCCTCCGGGCACCTGCGTGCCAGGAGTGGGATGGGGCGGGATCACAGACAGGTGCCCTGCAGTGCATGCAGTTGTGAATACCGCACATCCTGCACCTTTCTGGGGCTGCTGAGCTATGCGGGTGAGATATGCACCTCTGGTGCGTACTTTCTGCCCATTCATGCATAAGGCCCAATATGTTGTATTTAACTAGGAAACAGTTATACAGACATATTCTGTGTGCATGTTTTGTTTAACCCCTAGAATAAAAATATTGCCCGGCTAGACAGGTGGAGCAGGCTTTTGATCAGTTACTGAACCATAGAATACCCAGAGAGATGTGGTACATCACTTGGTTAGGGATATATGGCCGAAGGACAGTTCGGGATTCTTTTAAACATAAGAAAATTGATGAGAGAAATTGCCTCAGGGAAGGTTGTTTGAACATTCCAGAAACTCAAGCACATCCGTTACTGGAGTGTCCCTATGTAAAATCATTATGGCTTTCATTAAGTAACCTATGGACTGAACCCCTACTGAAGCAGGTTGTGGACTTAGGGACATATAATGGTCCATGGAAGACATATAATAAGTCTACCTTACAGATTTGTTTTGCCTGCTGCAGATACTATATCTGGTAGGTGAGATGTGCATTACAGTTACAACAACAATATAGTTCCCCTGAAGTAGCAATTAGATTAATTGCCCATGTATTAAGGAAGATTTACATGTCAGAGAATCAGAAAACATCACCAACCGAATTGTTTTACTCATGGAAAGGAATGACGAGGATAATAACTGACTGAAGTGACTTTATTTTTCTTGCTCACTTTCTCTTTTTAGTTGTAACTGCTGTGGCATAGGTTTCATTATGATGGTGAATTTGATGCTTTCATTCTTATATGAGTATATGCTTCTGTTGGGGCGGTAAGGGACAATGGATATGAAAATATTTCTATTTGTATGTGCTTTTCTTCTAATGAAAATTCTCTTGCCCTTTCCAAGAAGTGCCATGGGATCTTTTATGTCCACCTGAACAACCCCCAGAACATGCAGATGGGACCTTATATTTTTTTTTTATTAAAATTTTATTGAAATGTTACAGTTTTACAAAGATACAAGTAACACATTTCTTTAAAGATAGTATGAGAGTAATAAGAACAAAACATTCATAATAAATTTGTACCTGTATTGAAATAGAACAGAAACTAAATTATTTCCTGAAACTAAAACAAAAGGATCCTGGAAGTGAGAATATCAATTAATATGCTATTAAGTACCTAAACTGTCTTATAACAGAAAGCCTCTACTAAGTGCTTTATCTTAAATAAATAAATAAATCTTGGGCAGGAATAACATTTCAGGAATGGACCCCAAATACTTTCAAATATGTCATTGTTGTCTAGCAGACAGTAACTGATCCTTTAATTTCCCATGTTCTCTAAGGCGTCTATCCATTGTTTAAAGGAGGGCAGATTGATTTCTTTCCAATTTTTGAGCAAAAGCCTTTTAAAGGCAAGAGCTGCTATTAGAATCCATAACGCCTGCCTATTGGAAGAGGGTATATTCGACATATCTCCCAGGATGAAGATCATGGGAGAAAAGTGAAGAGCTATCCCAAACATAGACTGGCACATATCATGTATAACTTTCCAAATTTTCTGAACTTCTTTGCTTTTCCAAAATAAATGAGTAAGGCCTGAGTGGGGTTCATTACATATCCAACAATGATCATTAGGTGACAGGCCTAGTTTACAGAGCTGATTGGGGACATAGTAAAAATAGTGTAATATTTTAAATTGAATCAGTCTACTCTGTACTTCTTTACAAGATTATAGCCGATTCCAGGTCTGTTCAGAGATAGGTAGGCCTAAGTCAGTCTGCCATTTAAATCAGGCTTGTTCCGTTAGGGAAGGATCTGCATCATTTAAGAATTCATGCATCAGGCTAAACCCTTTTGGGTGAAGAGCCAGCTTTAAGAAAGTGTTCCACCCTGGTGCTGAGACTAAACTATAACTATTATCAAGAAACCCCCCAAACTACGAAGCTTCTTCTTTGTACTGTAAATAAAACGAGAAGTCACACTTCTTTAAATGAAATTTAGTTTGGCGCACCTCAAAGAACATTAGAATATTTTGATCATCAAGCAAATCACCTTTATACCCTTGCTGCCCCAACTTATATCTTTAAGGGTCTTGTGGTCCGGAGTTAGTATGGGGTAGCCCCAGATAAGCATAAATTTTAATGGAACATATTCTATTTTTTGCAAGCCATTACTGAACTCTGAAGGGACAGGTAATTTGCAAGATGGCAAGGGGTATGGACAAAGAATAGGTCAGGCAAGGCCACAGGAGATATGGTTCCTTGTTCTATCAATAGCCACAAAGGAAGATTCCTGACCTCCTTCAATGTGAACCAATTTGCTACATGTTTAAGTTTGTATGCCCAATAGTAACCTTGCCACCAGGGGAGTGCAAAACCTCCTGCTTTAACAGGAGCCCATAACTTAAGTTTGGAGAGCCTAGGAGGTCTGTTTCCCACAAGAAGGAGGATATGTTTTTTTGAATTTTGGTAAACCAAATGTTAGGGATATAAGCAGAGAAGGTGTTGAGAAAATAGAAGACTTTTGGGGCTAAAATAATTTTTATCGAGTTTATTTTTCCCTATAATGATAAGTGGAGATTAGACCACCTATCTAAGTCATTTTTAAGGTTTTGAATAATCCTTGGGAAGTAAAAATTCAGTATTTTGCCCACCGAGGCAAAAATATTAATTCCTAAATAGGATAGTCCTTCTGAGGGCCAGGAAATATCCAGGAGACCCTTCAGTTTAACTAGTTCTGGTATTGAATTACTTAGCATTAAACCCTCAGACTTTGACCAATTGACAAACATTCCCAAAACTTCCCTAAGAGCTTCAAGAATAGTTTTAACATTCTGTACCATGGATATAGGCTGTGACAAGATCAACAGGATGTCATCTGCAAAGGCCAATACTTTGAGTATTTGCCTGTTTGGATCCCATGAATCCTATCTGAGTCCATTATTCTTCTGATTAGAGGTTCTAAGGTGAGAATGAAGAGTAGAGGGGACGGGGGCAGCCTTGTCTGGATCCTCTATGTAATTGGAGGGGGAAGATCTGAGGGAGTTAGTAATAATACATGCTCTAGGAGGGGGAATATAATGTCTTAACTTATTTAACCAATTCAGGACCAAAATTAAATATTTCCAGAACTTTGTATAGGAAACCCTATTCCAATGACTCAAAGGCTTTGCCCATGTCCAATGAGATAGCTACTGAGGGTGAATTTATACATTTATCAGATTTTGCTGCCCATAAGATTGAGAAAAACCATTGAAAGTTATCTGCAGCATGCCTAACCTGAAGGAAGCCTACCTGCTCTTTCCCTACAAGTATATTCAAGAATTTAGGGGATCTTTATCTTTCTTGGCTAGCAAACAGATATAGGCTTCATTAATTGAATCGGGTAGAGATCCTGTTTCAAATGCATTATGGAAGGCCTCCGAAAGATAAAGGGGCAAGGGAGCTTCCTGTAGTCTTATAAAACTTACTAGGAAGGCCATCAGGCCCAGGGATTTTCTTTTTTGGTGCTTTTGCTATTACTGCAGTAATATTTTGAACAGATATAGGCCTATCTAATAGTTCTTTATCAGAGACTGAAAGGGCTGACAATTTAATTCTGGAGAAGAAGTCCTGTAGTGCATCCTCTCGAGAAGAAACTTAAGAGCTGTGAAGTTTCTCATATAATTTTTTAAAACAATCATTAATTTCCTTAGCATTATATGTAAATACCCCTTTATCATTTTGAATACCGCTGATAGCATTTCGATTTTGCATTTTCCATAAGTGATGTGCTAAGAGCTTACCCATCTTTTTCCTGGATTCACAAAACCTTTGCTTGGTCTTGAACAAGGAATATTAAATTTTCTCTTATTGAATCTTAATTTCAAACTTCAACCCTAAGGTTTTGTATAAGATATCCCTTTAATTTGGGGGTTCTGTTTTAACTCTGTCTATAGCTTGCCCAAAGAGTCTTCCAAAACTTGAATTTTATTCAGCCTATCTTTTCCTTTTTTGGACACAAAACTAATTATGCCTCCTCTTATGAATGTCTTATATGTGTCCCAAACTCCCCTTGCCGAGACCTCCCCACCACTGTTTATTTTGAAAAAAATAGACAGATTCTTCCTATAACCATTTGACAAAGTTAACATCCTTTAACAACAAGACATTAAACTTCCAGTATTTAGACTTGTCAACCTTGTTTTCAAAAACCACTGAACTTTTATGGAGACAATGATCTGAGGAAAGAATATTCTCGTAGCTGATATGACTAATATTATTACAAAGGTCTAGTGGCATAAACAGGTAATCAAGCCTCCCCCAACAACATAGGGTAGTTAGCGAGGTAAACACCATTGTGCAGAGGTCGATAGGGAGCAGGACAGGGGTAAATTGAGAAAAAGGCAAAGGCAGTAAGGGCAGGGATGGGGCAAAACAGGGTATTGCCATTATAAAATGGAGGGCAATGAGTACCAATGCCCATAGTCCAGGTAACAAGCTTCCTGAGCTAGTGGTCTTGATGGAAGAGGGACACCTGGATATCGTGGCAGTCACAGAAACATGGTGCACAGAGAACCATGACTGGAATGTCAACATATCAAGGTACACAATCTACAGGAGAGACAGGGAGGGTAAAAGAGGAGAAGGAGTAGCTCTCTACGTAAAGGAAAGGATCAAAGCAACAGAACTAAAGGGTAAAAGGGGAGGAGAGGAGGCACTGTGGGTCACCTTAGAGGCAGGTAGTGGCACCACAGTCCACACAGGGGTTGTATACAGACCCTAGTCTCAGGGGGAGGAAATGGACGAGAAAATGATAGAAGGCATCCTCAGAATGGTAGAAAAAGGGGAGATATTGTTGAATGGGGACCTGAATATGCCAGATATTAACTGGAGCACATTTAATGCAGCCACATCCAAGAGTAGGGTCATACTCGATGCCCTACAGGGGCATGCCTCAGACAGCTAGTGTTGGAACCCACTTGGGAGGGAGCAATCTTGGACGTGGTACTTTCAAATGGGGATGAGAGAGGATCACAGATTTTGAAGTGGGTAGCCGTCTGGGAACAAGTGACCACCACACAGTGTGGTTCAAGATAAACACAACCATGGAGTCAAGCCATACAAAAGCAAGGGCACTGCACTTTAGAAGGGCTGACTTTGGGAAAATTGAGGCGCACCTAAGGAATGCACTAGCAAATGGGCAGGAAGGAGGGGAGGAAGAACAATGGGGAAAATTAAAACTGCCATCACAGAGGCAACAACAAGCCTTTGTGTGAAGCAAATCAAGAAAACAAAATGAAGTAAAAAAACCCACTCTGGTTCTCAAAAGAGGTGGCAAGGAAGGTTAGGGAGGAAAAGATAGCATTCAGGAAGTATAAGGAATCACAGAAGGAGCAGGACAGAGAACTGTATCAGTTAAAGCAGAGAGAAGTGGGAAGACAGTCAGGATAGCAAAGGCCTGAACTGAGGAAAAGATAGTCGTCTCAGTTAAGAAGGGGAATGAAACCTTTTATAGATAAATTAGGGAGTGCAGAAAGACCAGGGGAGGGATAGTGAGGCTTAATAAAGGGGAAGGGAGGTGGCCAGAGAGCGACAGTGAAAAGGCAGAGATATTAAAAGAATACTTTTGCTCAGTATTCGCAAAAGAAGAAGAGGGAGAGGTACCTAAACCAAGCAATAGAAGCACTCTGTGCAGGGGGTCAATACCAGTCCATTCACAAAAGAAAGGGTCCTGAAAGAACTCTTAAAACTCAAATTGGACAAAGCAATGGGACCTGACAGGATTCACCCCAGAATTCTAAAAGAACTAAGGGAAGACCTAGTGACACCTCTGACAACCCTATTTAACAAATTATGGGAGGATGGCATCAGCCCCATGGTGCTGAGGCGCTGGCACCTTACCTTACACTATGCCAGCGACCCGTGTTCGGGAATGAGCATGGGCCACTGGGGGGTTGGCAGGGATGGAGATGGATCAGGCATCCAACAGACTGCTCTCCATCTCTGGAGGGGGAGATCACCGACTGGTGCATACCTGACTCCTGGCAGAGGCTGGGGCTTGGCTCCATGGAGCTTCTACAGTGTGGGTGTGGAGCACGGCAGACGCTGGATGTGGGTGTGCATGGAAGTGTGTGCGACCCCACTGCAGGTATCATTGTATGCCACGTGGCCACAGAGGCACAAGAAAACACCAGAGAAAGCTCCTGGCAGGTGACGGGGGAGCTCACAGTCCCCACACCTGGCCAACCATGGCGCAAAACACTGGATCTGGTCTTGGTAGGGGAGGGCCCCCTCTGCCGACCTCACTGGGGGAATAAGCTCTGGGAGCACCAGCACTGGTTGGTGGATGCCAGTGTGATGGTGCTGGGGCTCCCCCAGAGTGCAAGGAGAATTGGAGCAAAAGGAGCATAAATAATTAAAAAAAAAAATCATGGGAACATGGTATGGTATTTGAGGACTGGTGCAAGGCGAATGTGATCCCTCTTCACAAGAGTGGGAGCAAGGCAGAGGCAGGAAACTACAGACCTGTTAGTTTGACCTCAGTGGTAGAGAAAATGATGGAATCACTTCTGAAAGAAAGAACTGCCGAGTACCAAGAGGCCAGCAGGGCACAGGACCCAAGGCAGCATGGATTCACAGAGGGAAGGTCATGTCAGATTAATCTAATAGATTTCTTTGGCTGGGTGGCCAAAGTAGTAGTCCAGGGAGGGGCTGTATATATGGCCTACTTAGACTTTAGCAAGGTATTTGACACAGTACCACACAAAAGATTAATAAACAATTTAGCCAGCCTGGGAGTGGGTCCCAAGGTGGTAGCCTGGGTAACAAACTGACTGGACAACAGGACGCAGAGGGTAATAGTAAACAGAACACACTCTGGAGAAAGGGGAGTTACAGTGGGGTACTGCGTGCAGTCCTGGAGACCCAGTTTCTGCAAGGGCATTGACAGGATGGAAGCAGTCAAGAAGAGGGCAACCAAAATGTGTAGGATCTGTACCAGAAGCCATATGAAGAGAGACTAAAAAAGAGATGTGCAAGAACAAGGAGGCACAATTTGAAGATAGAGGGGGGATGGCTCAGGGGCAACGTGAGTAAGTATTGTTTCATGGAGAGGGTGGTGGATGCATGGAACAGCCTTCCTGAGGAGGTCATGGGGTCAAAAACAGTGGGGGAATTCAAGAATGCATGGAACCAACGTAAGACAATTATAGCAGGAGTAGGAGTGGGGTAAGGAGGAAGTAGGCTGCTGGTTGACTAGGATCTTCAGCTTATCCAATAGGTGGGGAAATGGGCAGACTAGGTGGGTCAAGAGGTCCTTATCTGCTGTCAAAGTCTATGTTTCTATGTTTGGCCAGTAGGAACGAGGAATCCCTGCCACTAGGATGGAGGAGTCTCCATGCATCCAGGTGGCCCACCTCTTTAAGTGTTTTATGAAGACTTTTCTGTGAAGGTGAAAGGAGACCTGAGACCCATGTCTGGGATCTATCCAGTAAGGGGTCCATAACCTCATTCATGTCTTCCCCCATAATTATTGTGTAGTTACCCAGGTTAGCTAAAGCAAAAGCCAACTGAATAAAAAAATCCTGCTGTTAAGCATTAGGGGTGTAGATGTTGCACAAAGCAACATACCTGCCGTACAAATTACCCAATAAAATTTGAAAGTGGCCTTCAGGATCTGCTATGTGAGAATGCTTTGTATAACTTATACCCTTTCTTATTAAAATAGTTACACCTCTTTTTTTCCTGAAAAACAGCAGTGTACTACAGAAGCAACCCAAGAACGAACTAGTTTGTTCACCTCATCAGGAAGCAGATGGGTTTCTTGTAACATAGCAATGTCTATTCTATGTTTATTAAGATGTTGCAAAACTCTGTATCGTTTAATAGGGGATCCTAGTCCTTGCACATTCCAAGAACTAATACAAACAGTACTCATTATTATATCTCTAAACACTGCAGAAGTATAACCACTATAAAACTGTTTTCGAAGTAGATCACTATGTTAACTTGCTGATAATCTTAGTTTCAAAAGATAACTATGACACTGTGAATGTTTCTATAAATAAGAACAGCTAGTTTTTACTCTCAAAAAAAAATTCTATAAAATATCCACCAGAATAAGGGAATAGAAAGAAAGGAGTTCTTAAACTAATAATTACTACACACCAATTTCTAAATAAAGCACAATATACAGTATAAAAAGGACTTCAAACACAAACCCTCACATACTCCCTTACACACACATATACAGGCACAAACACACATACACACACTCACACACACACACACACACACACACACACACACACACACACACACACTCTCACACAGACACAGCAAGAGGTACATGTGTAGAACCACTGAGGACAAAAACCTCAACGTGAAACAAACAACCTGAAGACAGCTACTGAGAACATAACCCACCCATATTAGAAAAAAAACAACTTTGAGACCATCTTGAAGGAGAGGCTGGAGGCGTTCCTGGAGTCACAGGGCCATCTGAATGATCATCACCAACATGGCTTCATCCATGGCAGATCATGTCAGACTAACCTTGTGGAGTTCTATGACTGGGTGACAAGGATACTGGACTAGGGAAGGCCAGTCAATATCTTCTTTCTAGACTTCTACAAGGCATTTAACTCAGTACCACACCCAGCATTGCTGGACAAGATGGGGGGAATGGGGGTGGGGGAAAGGATGGTGAGGAAGATAGGGAACTGGCTAACTGGGAGGTTTCAGAGGGTAGTAGTCGGAGGGGAGATGTCATCCCCAAGAACGGTCGTTAGTGGGGTGCCTCAAGGGTCGGTCTTGGGCCCACTCCAATTTAATGCTTATATTTCAGACATCAGTGTCAGTATCAGGAGTGAGATGAGCCTCTTTGCCGATGATTCAAAGTTGGGGGTGGTGGTAGAAGGGGAGGAGGGCAGAAGAACCCTACAGAGGACCTGGAGACTCTTGAGAGGTGATCACATACTTGGAAATTGGTATTCAATGCTAAGAAATGCAGGGTTCTCCACTTGGGGGTTAGGAACCCAGATCATGATTACCTATTTATTATTTATTTATTTAGATTTTGGTTACTGGGTAAGTGCCATTAGCCAAAACATGACTATTTTCAGGCACGACCCAGGAGATTACAATAAGCAAAGTAAACAGTGGAATACAATTTGATTTGGGGTAGAGACATAATACATACAGAGCTAAGCAAGGTTTTACAATCACATAATTAGGTGGAAAATAAAAGTTCAATAGTTTACAGTAATTGGAAGAATCAGTGAAAAGTCACATACGGCTGACAGTTGATTGGGTAAGGGTAGCAACAGCACAGCAAGATGAGACAGTGAGTGCCTAGAGTAGTAAGCTGGAAGATAAAGATAGGTTGAGATCAGTTTATAGTGGATGGGATGTTGGTGAAGTAGGAGGCAGAAGTTCAGGGTGGTTTGAAGCAGGCACAGGAGATCTGACTGAGGGAGAAAGAATGATACCTGTTTTTGAACTGGGTGTGACTGGGGGGGGCTAGGCGGACATCAAGAGGCAGGGAGTTTCAGAGTTTAGGTGCCGAGTGAGAGAAGGCAAGATTTCCTTTGTTTGATCCACATCTGGGTATTTGCAACAACGACTTTTCAGCTGATCGTAGACCATGTGAGGGGGGTCAGTGGAGTGAATAGGGATGCCAGTGAGATTGGGGAGCCTGCTGTAATGATATTATCAGTCAGGAAGCCAAGGGCAAGAGTTCGAGCTGTAGTTGGAGGGAGCCAATTCAGATCTGCATAGAATCTGCAATGGTGTTTTGATCAGGGAGAGGCCGATGCATACCTGCATATGCTGTTATAGGTAGTGTCCCACTCCCTAAGGAGAGTTTTGGGTGCATTGAGATAGGTGGTTACCCCATAGGATAGTGACAGGAGCAGAATCCCATGGGCTACGGCTAGTCTTGCTGACTGTGTAAAGATAGAGCTGGTTTTATACGCTACTCCTATTTTGGCATTTACCGATTTACAGGTGGATATAATATGCTGACCAAAATTAAGATTCTTGTCGAGGAGTACACCTAGATACCTGAAGGAGCGAACTGATTCAAGGATCTTTCCATCTTGACCAGAGATTGCAAACTTGTCACGGTTTTTTCTTAGTTTGACCATAGAGCCAAGCAGCATAGTATCCATTTTATCAGCATTCAAGATTAGCTTGTGGTGGAAGAGGAACCAGGATTGGGTGGACTTAAAAGCAGTAGTGAGGATTTGGTTTATATGTTGAATATTCTTATCACTACAGTATAAGACCAGGTTGTCCGTATAAAGGATAGCTGAGCAGCCGGGAATATTCGGAGAGATATTGTTAATGAAAATAGAGAAGAGAAACGGTCCTAATATTGATCCCTGGGGAACACCTAGATTGAAAGCCCTAGGGCTAGATAATGCAGAGTTGAACCTAACAAGCTGAGTCCTATTTGACAGATAGCTTTTAAACCAGGCAGTTGCATTAGGGAGAGAGACCAAGGGCTAAGAGACTGTCGAGCAGAATAGGATGATCAACAAGGTCAAAGGCCTTTGTTAGGTCAATAAATACTGCTCCCGTGAGGTGCCCTTTGTCCATCGCAGTTAAGGTGTCATTAGTTAGGTGAAGCAGGGCTGTAGAAGGTGCTATGACCCTTTCAAAAGCCATACTGAATTGGTGAGAGAAGGTTGTACTTTGACAAGAATTCAATGACTTGTCTTGATACTAGCTTTTCCAGGATTTTGCTTAGGACTGATAGTATAGCTATTGGTCAATAGTTAGACATATCTCTTTTATCCCCTTTCTCATGTATTGGAGTGACACGTGGCATTTTACAGATGTCAGGGACAGTACCTTGGCAGAGAGATAGGGTAAAAATCCTTGACAGAGGCCGAGCAATAAATGATGCAGCTAGTTTGAGGAGTTTGGGTTTGAGCCCATCAGAGCCTACACTGGTATTGTCAGGGATGGTATCTAGCAGGCCCTGGACATCAGATGTTGATACTGCCTTAAAGTGGAAATGTGGGGTAGGTTCAGTGACAGGAGGAGGGGTGGGTAAAGGCTGGCCATTCATGAAGACTGATGTATAGCTTGACAGGTCAGAGAATTTTTTATTAAAGGCCTCCGCGATGGTCCTAGGGTTGTTACAGTGCACCCCACTAATGAACATTTCATCAGCCAGCTTAGTTTGCTTTGTTCCTAGGAATGATTTTATATGTCCCCAGAATTTTCTGGAGTCTCCTGTTGCTTCCATCAGAAGCCCCTTGCAGTAAGCACTTTCGCTTGTCTAATCCATTTTTTACAGTCGCTTCTCTGGGTCCTGTAAGAGTGGTAGTCTGCAGTAAGGCCAGTTTTTCTGAACTGCTTCCAGCTCTTGTCTCTGGCATGTAAAGCTGCCAGTAGATCTTTGTGCAGCCATTTAGTGGGTGTAGCGCACACACATCGAGTCACTAGGGGTGTATGCCTGTCCTGGATAGAACAAAAATGGTCTAGAAAGTGATTCAGTGCTGTTTGTGCATCAAGGGACAGAGAAAGGTAGGACCAATCAATAGATGAGACCTCATACAGAAAATTAGCCTGATTCAGATCAGCGTAGTTCCTGAAGGTGATATAGCATGGGGGCAAGGACTGGGAGTTGGAGTGTTGCCATACACAATAAATGGGGAGTGATCTGATATAGTATCAGGTAGGGTACCAGCTTCCACAATTCTGTCAGTCCTATTTGTTAACACCCAGTCAAGTAATGTGCTAGATGTTGTGTTAGGGGAGAGCCTTGTGGGCTCTGTTATGAGTTGGTGTAGGCTATAATTCTGTATTGTGGATAGAAGTTGGTTATGTGTTTGTCCAAGCCAGTTTAGGTTCGGATCCCCTAAAATAAGCAGTTTGTTGCAACCTGCTATTTTTACCGAGTCCTCCAGTAAATTTATGAAGGCAGACAGACCTCCCAGGGGCAGGTTGTAAGCAACTACTGTGTGTAGATTTTTGCACCCAGACAGAGAAGAACATGTAGAGACTTGCAAGCGGAGGATTGGGGTATAACAGTATGTGTGATGTTGAGATGAGTTTAATAGAACAGCACAACACCCCTTCCCCTTAGAAGATCGTCTGTCATTTCGGATAAGGCTGTAGTTGCATAACATGCAGATTTAGTCAGGGGTGGAAGGCTTAAGCCACATCTCAGAGAGGCACAATATATCAGGGTTATGGGTGGAGACCCAAGCCTCCAGCTCCATAAAATTGTGCATGAGGCTCCTAATATTTAGGTGAGCTATGCGTATACCCTCAGTAGAGACCCAGGAGGTATTGTTGTATGGCTGGGGAGGGACCGGACCTGGGTTTTGTTCCACATCACCTGCCAATAGGATTGCCAGCAGCAAGAGATACCAGAGTTTTCTGTGAGAAGTGGGAGAGACTGTGGTAATTTTGGAGCAGAGTCTATGATCTAGGTAGTTAGCCCAAGAGAATTAATAAATCTTGAGACGAATAGTGGAGTTAGGTCAAGGTTGATGGCTGCTCTAACCAACATGTTAGAAAAAGTGAAATCTCAAAGTGAGTGTTGCAGCCTGGTGCTAGTATGGGGACAGGGTAGTAGTGAAAGTTTGGCAATGGAACAGATGAAGAGACTGGTAACTAGAGACACCAGAAATTTGTGTGGCATAATTGTGTCTGGAAAGTGCAGCTGTAAAATATGGGAAGAAATAATACTGCCTTGAGCAGCTATGAGCATCGAGAAGAAGCACTGAAATAGTTAACCGACGACCCCTAGTGGTGGTGGTGGTGGTGGTGGTGTGCGATAAGGAACTAATGGGAAAGTAGCCTGTTAGCTTTAAGCTGAAACTGACAAGCATAGCCTATATAAGAAAAATGCTGAGATAGGGAGAGCGGGTGGGGGTGGGTGGGGAGTCGGCGAGAGCCTGGCAGGGCCTAGGTCCCAACAGTCTTATGCCCTGCAATCAGAGTTTTCAGCCCCGACACATGGTTAAAATCACAGCTCCTAGTAGAGCGTACTGAGATTACAACGGGGCTTTTTACTTATTGCAGGATTTATATTCAGTTCTGCAGCAGTGTCCACAATTGTTTCCAGAGAGGAACTGTGAGCAGCAGCAGCTGTGTAGTGATGGCTGGTTTAAAAAAGGCACCAAGAATTTTTCGAATGCTCCTATGCTCAGAAGCAGTGCCGAGAGAGTACAGCAGGGCAGGCGGCATGGACCGTTCTCCGGGGGGATTTACCTATGTTGCTGTCTCTACGGGGCGGGCAGTCTCCTGCAGGCAGGACCACCTTCCTTCGGAGGGCAAATGCTTTCTTGGGGCTATGGAGGATCCTGGGCATGCCCGAGGGGGAGGACAGTCCTTTGTTGCAGTCTCTATGGGGTGGATGGTCTCCTTCAGGCAGGACCACCTTCCTTCAGTGGGCGAACACTTTCTCGGGGCTGTGGAGGATCCTGGGCATGCCCAAGGGGGCAGACAGTCCTTTGTTGCAGTCTTCTTGAATGGGGAGAAACTGCAGACTTTAGAGGAGGAAAAGAATCTGGGAGTGGTCATGGATGCCAAATTGAACAACTTTGAGCAGTGCAGGAGGGCTGTGGTAAAAGTGAACAAAATGCTCGGGTGCATAGCCATGGGGATAACCCCGAGGAAACGGGAGGTGCTTCTCCCTCTGTATAACTGCCTGGTCAGACTGCACCTGGAGTACTGTGTGCAGTTTTGGTAACCGAACTTAAAAAATGACATTGCACTCCTGGAGAGGGTCCAGAGGAGAGCGACCAGGATGATACAGGGCCTTGGGGAGAGAAAATAGGAGGAGAGGCTCGAGGAGCTGAATCTGTACTCCTTGGAGGAGAGGAGGGATAGAGGGGATATGATCGAAGTCTTTAAATATCTGAAGGGACTGAACAGGGTCAGCCCAATCAGGGTCTCCCAGCTGAAAGAGGAGGGGGCCACCAGGGGTCATTCCATGACAATGGTTGGTGGGAGGCTTAGGGGGGAGACTAGGAGATGCTACTTTACTGAGAGGGTGGTGGGCCCATGGAATGCACTGCCTGTGGAGCTGGTAGCTGTTGACACATTGGAGGGATTCAAGAGGGTCTGGAACAGATATAAGGGGAAGGTAAAACTGAGGAACTCTGGATCAGGAGGTTGGGTCAGGGGGAGTTACGGGGGAGGAGAGGAGGCCAGCAACGGTGTCCTGACTGGGTGCTAATTTTTGAGTACACCCGATAGATCTTTATGCCTACTCTGCTGGCATACGGCAATTCTAGTGGGGGCAGGAGGAAGTAAGCTGTTGATTAACTAGAATCTGCAGCTTATCCATCAGGTAGGGAAATGGGCAGACTAGGTGGGCCAAGCGGTCCTTATCTGCCATCAAATTCTATGTTTCTATTGTAGTATGTTAGTATGTTATCCATCTAACCCAGTCAGATAATATGAAGCTGAATTTTATTCACAAGACAAGCAAGATAACCTCCTATCCCCTTGAACAAACAGATACCTTCAGAGAGGTCGTTAAGAAATGAGGGCAGCAAACATAACCTAGCATCCATAAGAAAATATTCAGCCTTTTAATTAATAAGTTGAAGGAGGAAGGCTGTTCTAAATTATCTCAATTTTAACCCTGCACTCCACATACCTACCTTGTTTTGCAGAAGGTACTGATCCAGTGGAATTCAATCCAAGGTAATGTAGCAGACAAATTCTTCCATTCTTGTACCACAGGAGGCCACCTGGAAGGATCACAAGTCATTTAAAGTCAGTGTCAGTGGCTCAGCAGCTAGCACACTCACCTCTGGAGCCAGAAGATCAGAAGGCCGTGGGTTCTATCCCCACAACAGGCACTTGGGTTAATATCCCAATACTGACACTGTAGTGCAGCATGAGGGGAGTGCTGCACTCCTGAGGTGCCATCTTTCAGATGAGACATTAAACTAAGGTTCCGGTGGTTGTTCAGGTGGACGTTAAAGATCCCATGGCACTTCTCGAAAAGAGTAGGGGACATTTTTATTGACAAATAAACTACAAACCAAAATCACATTGACAAAAATAAATACAAAAGACTCTCATAACAGGAAAATCAGAATCAGTCACCCATGGTAAGCATTTCCATAAAGCAAACAATGATCCAGATGACCAACTTCTTAGTTCAGAAAAATAAACATCTTTTAAATCCTGTTCAATACTTTGGACCACCAGTAGGTGGGACATATCTTTTTGCTGCAAGGTGAAAAGACAGCGAGCAGTCCATAACTGCCATTTAATGATGGTAAACAATAAGTTTAGAGTGTCAATATTCCACTTTTTCCAGGTCGCTGGAAACCTACCATACAATAACATCTCATAAGTAACAGAAGTAAATAAAGGTTCCTTCCATCTGTTCGCTAAAAATAACCAAAAACCAGTGATATAGGAACAAAGAAAAAACAGGCATTGTATTGTTTCACCCTGATTTACACATAAAGGTTTGGAACACAATCTTTCATTCAGCTGTTTATGATTTGCCTTAATATTGATCCGTTCATGACAACTAAGCCAATGTAGATCCCACATCTTCTGGGGGATGCGAGGATTCCTTAACAGTGTGTATAAAGCAGGCAAGGAAGTAGGGGGACATTTGGGAAAAATTACAAGGTCTGCACAAGTGGTATCTATCAAAAAATTATAAATGGCTTTCCTATTTTGAGTCATAATCATATGGCTAATAATCTTCCATTGTTTTAAATAGCAAAAGGTATCGCAAAGATAAGAAGGGGTAGACGATACATGTTTAACCTGTTTCAAAGTGTTAAGGTCCCAAAGATGAAACTAGGGTTAACAGGATTGAAAAAAATAAAATTCCCATCCCACATCATAATTAACTAAAAGTGGTTTAAGATTAGTCACAAAAAATAAACTATTCTAAAAAAAATAATGGGTGTATCATATTAAGACCACCTTCCTTGAAAGGTAAGCAGGTAATGGAACGCTTAATGGGATTCAGGTGGCTGCCCCATAAGGCCTGAAAAATATACTCAGAAGTTTGGTTTCCAAAACACGGGAGGGGGAAAACATAAGCCAAAAACAAAAAAATCGGGAGCAAGTGAGACTTTATCAAGTAAACCCTCTTTTTTTAATTGAGTTTCCAGGTGTTCCAAAGAGAAACTTTGGTCTGCGCTAGGTCCAATTTGGGAGTCCAGTTGAGAATGTCTAAAGGACCTGAGCCAAATAGAATGCCCAAAATCTTAATAGGGGTGTCACAAAGTGCAATACTGGAAACTATTACATCATTCGACTGCTTGAGATCAAGCCGACGACCGCCACATTTCTCCAAGTTCGGGATGCTCCTGAAACAAGACCAAAGGACTTATAGAGATGGAGATGCGTCTGCTGAAGGAACATCAGCTACTATTAAACTCATGTCATCAGCATAGGCTAAAACAGAAAGTGGTAAGGAACAAATAGGCCTAACATTGTGTGCTGTATTAATGGTGCGAAGTAAGGGATCCAAAAAAAGATATACAAAAGGGGACTGAGTGGACACCCTTGTCTAACACCTCTCTTTAAAGGTATCAAAGGACCCTTCCAGCCATTAACAAGAAGGATAGAAGTGGCTGTAGAATATAATAAGCGTAACCAGGAAAGAGTAGTCACAGGAACCCTATAATGTCTCAAAACCTGCCATAAAAAGTCATGACTCACCGAATCAAATGCCTGTCTTTGATCCAATGAATACAGGAGGCCTGTTAACCTATTTGAATTGCCATGTTCCACCAATTCCCGTAATAAAAGGACATGATTATGTATACTTCTGCCTGGAACATTACTAGATTGAGCTTCCGAAATAACAAGAGGGGCCAGCTTTGCTAGACGGAAAGCAATCATTTTAGTTAAAATTTTAAAGTCCGTATTCAATAGGCTAAGAGGCCTCCAATTAGTCAGTAATTTTCTGTCTCCTTTCTTATGGATATAGGAGGTAATATCCACATTAAGTTCTAATGGTAAAGTATCAGCTTTTAAAAGGAAGTTATAAACTGCGGCCAATTCCACGCTCAACTCAATATTAAGCAATTTATAAAGCTCATTCGGGAAGGCCATCCAAGCCTGGAGATACTCCAGATCACAGAGTTGTGATGACCTCAACTACTTCTTGTGCCTGAATATCACAAGCAAGCATATCAGATACTGATTGTTGCACATCAGGAACAGAAATGGGACTAAGGAAGGTCAATATATCATGTATACATATAGGAAATGGACTGAATAAGTTTTGAGTATACTTGGCCACATGATTTTGGATAAGCCTAGAATCCGTAATTGTATGACCAGCTTCAGTCACAATAGTATCAATGGTTCTCCCCATAATCTGTTTAGAAAAATGTGCAAACAGGCAGATCACATCATAGGCACCTTTTATACTAAAACATTGACGTTGTTGCATTGAAGCATATTTTTTTGGAGTGATATTCCATTAAAGATTTTTTCAGGGTACTAATTTGTGAAGAAAAATCCTGGCCAGTGGTATACGAAAGGGTAAGGAGTTTTTGCAGCTGATATCGTGTCCTATGGTATGTGAAATAACAATCTTCATGGTGGGTTTTGCTAAAGGATTTCAGTAATTTAATCAAATCCTTCTTCGTATCTAACCACCACCACCAAGGATCATCGTAAAAAAAAAACACAGATTTTCTGTTTTGAAAACAAGATTTAAGAAGTGTTAACAACAGAGAATTCTCCAATAAGAAAACATTAAATTTCCAAGTGCCAGGACCAAAAGTTGCAACATTCTTAAGACCAAGAAAAATGGTAAGCAAATCATGATCTGAAGATTCAGCCACCTGTACTTCAGCAGCGGAAGTTTGTAAAAAGGAGGACACAAAAAAAAATCTATCCAGGTAGCTAAAGACCCTTTATGAAAGGTATGTGTCTGAGTGAGAGAAAGATAAGCATCCTTCAGTTTTGCAGAAAATAAAAGATTTTTGAGAAAAGTGGTATCACAAAATAATTTTGTGGTTTTTAAGAATGAGGACCTGTCCTTAGTGGGCAACCCACAATTGAAATCACCACCAAAAATGACGTGCATAGAGGTGTAAAGATAGGGTCGAACCACTTTCAAGAGTTCAATCCTAAGCGACTTGGTTTGTGGGGCATAAATATTGATAATCCGAAAAGGGATAGAAAAGAACCTAAAGTCTATCAATAATACTCTGCCAGGGCATAAATCTAGAATCTTAATAATAGAGACATTAGGAAGATGAAACAAAATACCCACCCCAGAACATGTCTCCTGTCCAAATGACCAATAGGAGGGGCCTAAATGCCAGGATTTTTGGGCCCTAGAAATTTCAGGCAAAGAATGGAATCTAACATCTTGTAGAAGAATGAGACCAGCAGTAAGGCAAGACAAAAACGAAAAAACTGAATCCCTCTTATGTTGTTTTTTTATACTGTTAACATTAACAGTATGTATTGCAAAAGAAGTAGAGATATGCATAGCAATCACCTCTGTCTACCCTTCCTCAGGGTACAGTCTTTATGTTTTGTCTTGGCCTTGGCTTTCCTTTTTTGGGACCCCACATTGTCGATAGGGACTTCAGTATCTGTAGTAAGTTCAGGGTGAGAGGACTGGACAGAAGAAGAGTCAGAGTCTGTGTTTTCAGAAGTATGTCGCAACAATTCATATTTATTCATCAAAGGGAGAGTCTCTACCCCCTGAGCCTTAGAGGAAGGTGAACTAAACTTTCTTGAACCCCTTGTAATTCTAGAAGGTGTAGTAAAAGGGTCAGAAGGGGAAGGTTCCATTGTTTCTAATGGAGCCGGAGGGGGTACCATAGAAGAGCCACCTGAAGTAGAACAGCTAGGAAGAACTGGGAAGAAGGAGGTGGGAGGTAGAGAAAACATAACAGGTAGTGGGACAGGCTCAGTCAAATCCTCCCAGCAGATACTACAGTGGCAGTGGAAACAACACTATGTGATTCAGCTAAAGTAGTGGGGGCAGCTGTAGAGAAGGAAGAGGGACCCTTAATGTTAGAGCGTTGGGCCACTGTAATAATAAGCCATTGCTCCTCTCCATCAGCTAAAGTAGGAGAATTATGAGCAGCCCAGGAACATTGCTGAGAAGTATGTCCCAGGTCTTCACATAAAACACAGAGAGGTTCTTCAGTACACTGTGAGCCTGCATGACCAAGACCACCACAAACAGTATATTTAATAGTGTCACAAATGCTGCTGAGATGAGAGGTGGAACCACACTTATAAGAGGCTTTAGGTTGTCCAGAATAGAACAAAACTCCCCTATCCCTGCCTAACAGAAAACTATTGGGTAGGTGTTGAATACCAGTATCAGTAGTCCGGAGCATAACCCTAAGCTTCCTCCCTCCGGTCCACAAATTTTCCGAATCAAAAATAGCTTCAGGGTCAGAGAGCACTGTACATCTTTGTTTCAGCCAAACTGTAATATCGTTCAAACTAACACCTTAATTTCTAAACAGAATAGTGACATTCTTTTGTGCAGGTTTTGTTAAAGGAATTGCACTGAAAGGTGACCATAAAGGGGTATTTTTCAACAGATGAAATTAGGACCAAATTTTCTCTAAACCTTTTAAGGTTTTAAAACTTATATCAAAATGGGACTCATTAGAAACATGTATCAATGCGTGGATATCATAAACAGCAAATTTCATGGAGTCTTTAAGCAAAGTGCGCCCAACAAAAACCCTATCAGGCATTTCGGGTAAACACCCCAAATACTGTAATCTGACAGCATTGTGTCTCTTAGCCTGTTGGGTGGGAACAGAAAAACAAGATGCATACGTTTTAGTAGATGTAGAAGCAAGAGAAGTCAGTCGTTCAGTCCGTTGAGGTGGTAGACCAGGGCCCTGGGGTGGTAAACTTCGGTGAAGAGGGTCGGAGTCTGAAAACAGAGCTGCAGGAGAAGTGGAAACTGTTAAATTGAGAACTGAATTCTGTGTTAAGCGCAAAGCAGGCGTAAGCATAAAGTCCAACTGGTCTTGCACAGGAGAAATAGCTGGGGCGTCTGCAGGTGTGATCCGAATGGGGGAAGGACCGGAGTGCTAGGTACCGACAACTGGATCCCTCTCCCACCCTGCCACAACAAGAGCAGAGTCAACTGACCAGTCTCCCTGAGAAACAACCTCTGCAGGGGACAAGTCAGATGCAGAGGTTCATGGAAGAAGATCGAGGGAATCAGCAAGGTTTTCAGGAGAAGTTTCAGCAGCAGGAGCAGAAGAAATCATCGAACAGACTGCATTGGTATGTGGAAATGTCAAGCCTGTCTTTTTAGCGTCTGACGCAGCAGTCTGCAACAGTGAGTCAGAATCAGTAGGCAGCTGCAAAGCTGAGTTCTTAAGTGCTAAAAGCTCCTGTTTCTTTGTAAGATAGCGTGTTTCCTCAAGTAATAGCAAAGTGTCCACATCTGTAGGTCGTAAACATTCAGTATTATGTAGAGGCTCTTTAGCAGATGCTAGCTGTTGCAGTATAGGAACAGACTGGGAAGAAACAATTGTTTGCTTACTTTGATCCATCGAGGTTTCTGAGGAAAGAAATGAACTGGGAAATGCATGCAACTTAGATCCATTAGAAGAAGCTTGAGAAAGAATCAATGAGGTCTCTGGCAATCCAGAGACAGGGGAGGAGACCAACTCCCCCTGCCTCCAACACCTCCATGTCCTCCACAGCATGTCCAGAGGCAGCCATCTTGGTCCCACAGGAAAATGGGTCCCCCCTGCTCACAGGAAGCAGAGTAGGGGAATTTCCCCAGTGTCCTGGCCAAATTTCCTCCATTCACTAGAAATACCACCAACAGCTTAATCTGGTTTCAGTTGGTTACCATCTGTATCCCTATCCCTGGGTCATCCTTGAAAAAGGGACTTCTAGTCTCAGTGGGCTTACCTGGTCAACAAAATTAAATAAAATAAATAAAAATAAAACAACTAACGCTCAAAAGCAAAGGCACTCTAATGTTCACACAGCCATTGAAACTAGGTTTCTTTAAATGCAATGTGCCCATTAGTCCTATGCAATTGCTGAAGCTGCCTGTAAAACACGTAAAGAAGAACCGATACCCTTTTAAAATAAATTGCCAGTGGTTGCACAGAGCTAAGAGGAGTAGAGTGCTTTTAGTAACAACTGTTTATAACCATATAGGGGAAACAAGACCCAAGCTCTCTTTTGCTGCCCCCCCACAGCACACTAGGCATCGTTCCTGCTCAGGCATTGTAACCTGCAAAACACAAACAACCTCCCCCCAACACATGGAACAAAATGCAGTGCCATATAAACACTGAGGAGAGGAATCAACCCAAACTTGTGAGACCATAACATTAACACAAGGAGTGGTCCTTTTTGAAGATATCCTTGTGTGCAAATACAGACATCAAAGAGGAATTTGAGCGATGTACACTAATCAAATCAAATCAAATCAAATCATCTTTATTTATAAAGCACCTTTCGAAACCAAGGCACTGTACAATGATTCACATAAATACATAAGTTAAAATAATAAATTAAAAGCTATAACTAGGATAAGCTAGCCCAAATAAATATGTCTTTAAATCATTTTTAAATTTCTCAACGGTTGGACAATCTCTCAACCAATGAGGTAGAGAATTCCACAGGGTTGGTGCAGAAAAGGCAAACGCACGAAATCCAGATGTTTTTAATTGAACCCTGGGAATCTCCAGCAATCCCTCATTGGCGGAGAGGACGGAGGGGCAGTAGGGTACCAGGAGATCTTTCAGGTAGCCGGGTCCCTGATCATGTAGGGCTTTAAAGGTTAGTAAACCAACCTTATAGGTAATTATTCAGAAAGGGACACATAGAGGATCAAAACCCAGTTCACTCATAGAAAAAGACTTACCCCCATTACGAGATATGCTGCCATCCCTACGAGGACTGGAAGTGACCCGTAACCTCTGTTTCCTGTACTACGCCCACTACCCCTTGCGCCCACCCCCCAAAAATAAACAGATTTTACATCACAAAAAACTTCAGAGCATATATGCAGGGACATTCTCATCATCTATTAGGGCAGCAAAGGGAATATTTACAGAGTAATTCCCCTTTATTCTGAGTAAGTTGCACATTTCAAGACTGAGGTGACATGTGACCATTGCATCCAATCAGCAGACTTCTTCCCTGAGAGAGAGTCTTAAACCCTTCGGTTGCATATTTCAGCTTACTACTTAGGATGCCAAGTTCACCAGCTCAGACAGGGAAGGATCCGGTGAGAAGGGTTCCTCAAGCATATCGGCCTCCGGACTGCAGGGATCAAACAGGCAGCCAGGTACCGATTGAGAGATTCCCTACTTGTCAGCAGCCAAGGCAGAATTATCAGGAGGAAGGTTCCAGTCATTGTTTCTTGTATTCCTTGGAGCTATGGACGGAGGGAGTGCAATCTTATTCTTATAGAAGGACTGTGTTTTCCTGGTGATTTTGGATGGCCATGCAACTGATGTCAGTTAGGATGCTTTGGATGTTTGGTGCCTAGAGTTGTGCTTTAGAACTGGAATGTGTGTCTGCTTTGTAGGAATAAGCGTAGAATTCTCCTGAGGGAGCAGCGCATGTGGGCTATGTTGAGTCATAGGAGCCCGAACCAGACATTCTGCTTTGAAGTGTGCAGAATTTTTAATCTTTTTAGGGGCAGTTAGGGCCTGCTTGAAATGTGTGAAACCTTGAGCCTTTTTTGTAAAATCACAGAGGCTTCCTCCCATTTCCTAGTTACAAACTCCCAAGCCTCTTCGGGAGTTTTGAAACTGTGAGATCCACCCCCCCCCACTCCCGGAGATGACCAGAACTGTAGGGTATTTTATATAGTAGGTCATATTCAGATTCTGTAAAACACAGCGAATAACTACTTCAGAGGAATAGTCTTGAAATATACAAATTCCGTCTTGCCCCCAATACAAAGATTTCTTTTGCCTAGCAATGGCGAGTATTTCTTCTTTAGTATTGAATCTTAAGAAATGCACTGTTACTGGTCTAGGTTTTTGACCTTGTTTAGGCAGAGCCTTCAGGGACCTGTGTGCCCTTTCAATTTCTAAGGGCCTCTGCCAGTTCACATTCAAGAGTGAGGGGATAAGGTTCTGCAGAAACCTCGCCATTTCTTTACCCTCCAATTGCTCAGAAATCCCAACAAATCTTAAGTTATTGTGCCTAGATCTGTTCTCCAGATCATCCACCTTAGATCCCAGAAAGTTCAGCTTTGATAAGTCAGTCCATTTTGTCTTCAATTTTACAGAGGGACTCTTCTAAAAAGGCTGATCTTTCTTCCATAATATTTAACCTTTCTTCTATCACCTCAGATTTGTTTTTCTCTGACCCTGCCTGCTGTTTTAAGGAAGAAATATCCAAGTGCACTCTCTTAAGTGTTTCTTTGATATACTCTATATCATTGGATTGAGAAGAGTTATTTTTTGTGTTTGTGGTTTTATTAGGCGTGTTTCTGGAGCTCTCACAGGGCTGCTGCTGGTCGAGAGATCTTGGAGGGGAAGCCCTGGACTGATCTGATGCTCCTGCAGCTATCACTCTGCTGTCAGACAGCATCCTGTAGCCTGATAAGTCCACAAAGTTACCGGAGCAGATAACTCCAGAATTCCTTGGCTGATTTGGACCACATTTAGCTTAAAATGCTCTGTATAGAACTAACTTTAAACTGAGACACAAAAGAAATTGGGTTTTTGTGAAAGTAAATGTCTGGAAAAACTGAGAGGATCATGAAGGGTGGGAGAGCTTACACTTCCGCTGGCATCTCTTCTAGCACCAGCATGCGACTGGGACCTTGGTTTAACACTTCACCTGAAAGACAGCATCTCAGGAGTGCAGTGCCCCCCCTCCTCCATGCTGCACACTGTGTCAGTACTTGGATTTACCTCAAGTACCCGGTATAGGGCTAGAACCCAGAACCTTCCAGTCTTTCGAACACAGAAGCAAGTGTACAACCCGCTGAGCTACTGACACTGATCTAATTCTCATTCTTGAGCAATGGCTAATATAATATAAGTTAAAAAAATGACACTGTTGCGAAGTAGTAGGTGTGTGTTCATATGCGGGGGACAGGTAGGCGTGTATGTTGGGGAGGGAAATGAAGGAAAGACTTCCGCAGTTTCCACAGAAATGCTTTTCTGAATTTCATGGAATTAAAAACTAAATCCTGGAAAGCTTTTTGGAAGTGGAATATTCTGTCAGCAGAATTCCATATTCTGCACAGGTAGCTTCAGGACCCATTTCATAATGTATGTTATCCCACTGCAACTAATTATGTTTTCTGCTTATACCACATCAGGTTTAAAAGTAAAAAACATTTGAGTTAGTTCTAAATATTGTAAAAAGATTTAGCTGGTGCTGCTTTTGTTTATGACTGACTACTCCATACATTATAAAGGATTTACATGTCCTAGGAGTGTGTGTCGAATTTGAACCAGCTGTCGAATACCTCGAATACTGGGTGTTTTTGACGAGTACTCAAATACTGGGATGTATTTGAGGTATTCGATGGTCACGTATTCGATGAGACATGGAGAATCTGTGAGATCTCAGCCAACACTGGGCTGTTCAGAGAGCTTTCCAGTGCTTTACCATGTGACCTTACCAGTGCACATAGACCCTTGAGCTGAGATGAAGCTGTTTCTCTCTGTGAAAGGGTTGTGGATGGTCTTCTGAAGCAGACTGGAAAAAAATAGTCTTTACAGATTTTTTTAACTGCGCTGTTTTGTTCTTCAGTGAACAGACTGTGATGCTCCACTTGACTGACTGCTAAAAGTACTTTTTTTTTACAACAGAACAAATCCTGTTGTAAACTTCATTCTTATCTTCAGGCTAGGGTGGGAGCGCTGTCTAGGGTTGTAGACTAGGTTAGCTCTTTCTTGCTGGCTGGCTGAACAAGATTCGGTCAGAGCCAATATGGCTGTGGAGAGATTTCATGAGTGGCAAGAGCGGTGAACAGAATATACTGTGCTCTCGTTGCATAGGAATCAGCCGTAATACTGCAGCGATTTCAGTACTGTGCATGTGTGATACTCGCAGTTTGCCCCGGAGTCAGCCTTGTGCAACATGGCGGTCCTGACATAACTATGTATAACAACCCAGTCCCCTCGGGTTACTAGAATCCCATTACTACTACACTTAGGCAGGTAGAAAAAGGTAGCTGGTGGGGAAGCCATCAGGGGCTTTCTATATAATGGCATCATTGTTTACTCAGCTAGCCTGAGAGAAGGATGATTATGTAATTTAAAACTCTCACAGCAGCATAACCATTTTAGAGTCAGCTGCTCTTGGCGAGCTTAGAATGTTCATCAGTAAGTTCAAGTGTGGCAGTTAGACTGGCAGGGGGTCTGCCATTGGGGCTCTGTCAAAGGGAGTCCTGGTATGGAGTTCGGGTTTTGTGGCGGTGACTGACCTATCGAGTGTGGACAGTGCATGCGTTGGGGGTGTGTGTGCAGCAGTGGACGCCTATAATAAGGTGCTTTCTGGTGCGCTCGACTCCCTTGCACCAGTCCATGTATGACCCAGGTCTTCTCACTTGAGGTCCCCTTGGTATGATGGGGAGCTCAAGGTGATGAAGACCTTGGGTCAGAGATTAGAGCACTGCTGCTGGAAGTCCGGCCTGGTGGTGGACAAATTGGCCCCGTGTGCGCACGATTGTGCATACCAGGGAGTAATCAACCGTAAGAAGGCAGAATTCCTGTCCAGGGAGATTGCCGCCGGGAGGAAACGACCAACTGTGCTCTTTTGGACTGTGGACAGGCTTCTTCATCCTTCCTGTCTACAGCCGAAGGTAGCTTTTTCAAGCGCATTATGCGAGGAGTTTGCTCGGTTCTGCTTGGACAGGGTGTCTGCCATTAGGCAGGAGATTCCGCCAGTGGACCAGAATCTGGCTGACAGTGGTTGCCACGAGCGACCGGAGAGCACTCCACCTGGTTGGGGTGAGTTTAGACCGGTGGAGGTGGCTGAGATTGCTTCCAAGCTGTGGCACACCTTTTGTGAACTGGACCCAGTGCCAACACATTTCTTAATGAGATGTGTTGACTCCATTGGCCCGGTGTTTGCCTTGATTGTCCGGTGTTCCCTGTCAGAAGGGGTCTTTCCAGATGTCTTGAAGGAGGCATTGGTAAGACTCCTTCTGAAAAAAACATTGTTGGACCCTGACGTCAAGGCAAATTACCGTCCTACCTCCAATCTCCCATTTTTGGGTAAGACTGTTGAGAAGGTGGCAGCGCTTCAGCTTGAGGAGCATCTCGTGGCCCATGATTTATATGAGCCACTCCAGTCTGGGTTTCGTGCGAGGCATAGCACTGAAACTGCGCTAGTTCGGGTGCATAATGACCTCCTTAGGGCTAGAGATTGAGGGGAAGGGACAATTCTTGTTCTCCTCGATCTCTCTTCAGCATTTGACACAGTGGACCATCTAGTGTTACTTGACTGCCTAAGGGAATTCTGTGGACTTGCCAGCACCTTTATCTGCTGGTTTGAGTCTTTCTTATCTAACAGGAAGCAGAGGGTAATGATGGGGAATTTCTCCTCCTCCCCTGTCAACCTGTCGTGTGGAGCTCCCCTGGGTTCGGTCTTGTCACCGATGTTTGCCGTGTACATGCTACCCCTAGGAGAGATCATTAGGAAGTACAGTCTGGGTTTTCACTGCTATGCTGATGATACCCAACTGTACCTCTCCTTTGCCCCTGGAACATCTTGTGCAGTAGAAGTGCTTAACAGCTGCCTAGCTGAAATCTATGACTGGATGGCCTCCAGCTGGTTGCGAATGAACCACAGTAAGATGGAGGTACTGGTGGTGGAGTCGAACAGAGGGCATGATAGGTTGGCCTCTGGTGCAGAGACAGGACTTTGTCTTGGCTCTGTACCATTGAAGGCCTCCTCTAGGGTGCATGATCTTGGTGTTATTCTTGACAGCGGTTTGACACTTGAGTTTCAGGTGGCGTCCATTGTCTGTACCAGGCATTTATCATCTGAGGAATATCGCCAGGATAAAGCCCCTAGTTCCGCCACTGGACCTCACCACTTTGGTGCATGCCTTCGTGATGTCCAGGCTTGACTACTGTAATGCACTCTATCTCGGGGTCTCTGGGGGTACCCTGTGCCAACTGCAGCTGGTGCAGAATGCAGCAGCAAGGCTGTTGACAGGACAGTCTAAATATTGTCATATTACCTCGGTGCTGCGTCAACTGCACTGGCTGCCGGTTAGGTGGAGGGTCCTCTTTAAGGTGAGTTTGCTCACCTTTAAGGCCCAACAATGCCTGGGCTCTGGCTACCTGAAGGACCTTCTTGCACCTGCTGTCTCGGTCCACTCCCTCCGCTCCTCCTCTAGGGCCTCCTAGCGATTCCCAGGACGAGGTTAAGAACTGCTGGTAACAGAGCATTTAGTGTTGCCGCCCCTGTCCTGTGGAATTCGCTTCCTCTAGCTGTTAGAGAAGCCCCATCTGTTGAGGTTTTTAAGGCCCGCCACAAGGCCTTTTTGTACAGTCAGGCCTTCCCGGACTATGTTTTATAGTTCCTTACCTGTCTTTTTAATAAAGATTAATCTGATGTTAATTTAGTCTTAGAGACTTTAAATGCTGCTGAAGTTGAGGGTAGTTAATTATATAGCAAATTTTGTTTTAACTTGTTCAGATTATTGTATTTAATTGATTATTATTGTGATGTGTTGTATTTATTGATTAATGTACAGTGCCCAGAGCACCCGGGATGGGCGTCTTTTTAAATAAAATCTGCCTTGCCTTGCCTTGTCTATTTCTCTCCCTAGTTTGGTAAAATCTTCAGTTTGCCTGCAGGACTCTTTAGTTTCACTCCAGGGGGAGTGAGAGGGAATGCAGTTCTTGTGGATCCAAGGGGCAATCCCCTGAAGTTCCTGAAGTTCACAGCTGCCTTAAGGAAGAACGATGTGTAGAATCTGACAGCTATCAGAGAAAGAAAGGTGCCTTTTGTCTTTCCATGACTGGGAGAAAGGAACAACTAATCTGTGAGTATAGAATTTGAGACTGCTCTCTGAGGGAGTTGTCTGAGGTGTGTGTGCCCTAGATAAGGCTAGATCACACCAGTCAGGACCCCTTTCAACACAACTGTGCTGAATTTAAAGTTAAGGTTGGGACTCTTTAGCAATTTGTTGGGGATCGGAGACTCAATTGGTGTAACCCTGAAGGAATGGCAGAGGCTGTTTGGGGCAAAGGATGAGGAACACCATCTGGAATTTCAGGCATGGCAAGTGGTTTGTGGATGGGCACCAGTGTTCCTTGGGCAATGACCATTCACCAGGAGGATTTTAAAGTATGTGGCACATCCCACAGATATACACTTTGGAAGAGAGATTGAGATGTTTTTTGTGGAAAACAGTACTGCCTAGCAAAGTGTCCTGCAAAAGAGAGTGTGCCTGTATTGCAATAATAAACATTTGAGGGACCACCCTTGCTTTAAGTAACATCTGTAAATAAAGCCATACTGCAAAATCCCAGTTACTGCTTTGGACATTCCGCTTATTGCTTCTAGTGTGAACATTATTAGGGCTCCTCAGCAGTTAGGTCTAGCACATGCCTAGCATCCTCTCCCCTGGAACTGGTGGTAAAAAAAAAGGTCCATTTTAGGATGCACCCCCACCCCCATCCTCTAGATAATGAGCCTGGTATACCCCCCCCCAATGCTAGGGGTGGTACCATGAGTGTAGTTCTGCCAAAAGAAAATTGTATGCCATGTAGTTGTCAGTAGTTCTTTTAGGGGGGTGCCAGCTAGCCAAAGGTGGTGTGGGAGTTACATACATATGCACGATACTCGTGCATGCACAGTTTAAGTCTACACTGCCATGTCGCACACTGCGGACATCACGTCCACACTTGTGGAAAGGAAAAGTAGTGTGCCAGGAAGTGGGTATGTTTATGCAGCCTGCAGAGGGGAAGGGCTGCATAAACAGAATCACTGGAAACTATGATGGAGCACTGGGGCAGAACAGCAGACAGCGGTCTGGTTACGTGCTTCCACAGTGCTCTTTTACAAATCTGATGATGGCATAACATCTGTGGAGCTTGGCCCACGCAACTATAAAAATCAGACTCAGGAGGAGACTATTAACAAACTAGAAATCTGGTCTCGGATTTGCTCATCATCACAGTCACTTTCTCATTCTTTTCTAAGCAGTAATTTCTGGTAAATGTGTCTAAACCATATTGAGCTCAGTGCTGGTAAACTACTTCTGGTTTTCCCCTGATTGCGTTAGGAGAATGTAGTAACAGTTTTGAAGTGGTTGCTGCCAGGGGTGGCATGTTCTGAAAAAAGTGGTCCCCGTGCTCATCTGCACATTTTAGAAATTACCCCTTGAGTTAAAGGGGACAGGAACTGATTACTTATGAGCAGCTGTTTGAAATGTCTCTATTTTTATAAATTATATTCATATAGTACCTCTAAAGGGTCCCTATTTAACTATGCCTAAATAAAAGCTGAAGCTGTCAATTGTATTTTGTTTTGGCTTTAGATTTATAGAACTGTTATTTAATACAACAGCAGATTAGGTACATAAGGACACATGTTGATACAAGGACATATTAGTGTAACCCCTCCAGTCCCATGGAGTTACTAGAATCCCATCATTGTCAGTGCTAGGTAGCGAAGGCAGCTGGTGAATAACTAGTTAAATGGATTTTCACCTGCTCCTTCTCTGTTTACTTGGTCTCTGCTGAGAGGAGAGAGGTGATGTCATTTAGAACTCTCGCAGCAGCATAAGCCACGGTAGCTAGCTGTGAGTGGGGAGCTTTAGATTTTTCAGTTGGTTGGAGTTCAGTGTGAGCAGTTGGAGGAGTGAAGAGTTGCAGTGTGGGCTCTATGAGGAGAGCTTGTTTTTCTCACCTTAGTGCTGAGAACCATCTTATTTATTTATTTATTTATTGATTTATTTAAATTTTGGTAACCGGGTAGGCCCACTGGGACCTTGATGGTCCCTTTTTAGGGGTGACCCAGGATTAGCTACATATACCTAGAGGGGAAGGAAAAACCAATGCATTGATGTGTACAATATAGTAAGGCTTACACAGAGTATAGGAAAACATACATGTAGTACATCCCAGAAAATTACAACAATAGTGTACACATTTTTGTTAGAAACAGACAATTGACAAATTCTCTACATCGATAAGTACAAGGACCAGTGCTCCTTTTCAACTTTATGGCCCTATCTCCTTATTGATTGTTTTTGTGCAGGTGTCCTGCTTTATTGGGTCCCATAGGGAGACCTCAATTGAGGCAGTGGCACTGTGGGCCAGTCCCAAGGTGTAATTTTAATGCTTTCTTGAAACCCTCAAGAGAGGTGCTATCCTGTAACTCTCTTGCTAGATTGTTCCAGAGTTTGGGTAGGGCTACCCTGGCCGACCTCTGACCTAGGGATGATTTGGCTCTAGGTATTTTGAGTAGTGTCCGATCAGTAGACCTGAGCTCTTTCCTGTCAATTAGGTCTCATAGGCCTGGGGGTGGGGCCCAAGTTGCTGTAGCTTAAAAGCCAGGCACAGGGAGGGATATGCCAATCTAGCTTCGAGGGATAGCCATTCTAAGGCCTGGAGCATCTTGCAGTGGTGCTACACCCGCTGTGCCCCGGCAGTAAACCAGCTGACCCTATTATAGAGTGTGCTCAACCGCTGACTTTCCGTTGGTGTCAGGGGCTGGAGCATGGTCGCTCCATGGAACAGAGTGGGTAGTATTGTCCCATTCCTGACTGCTATTCTAGTTTTCTTGTTCAGAAAGGGGTTAAGCCTATAGAGGAAGCCCAGTTTTTGGTTAACTACCTTTGTGAGGTGGTCCATATGCTTCCTGAAGGAGACCTCCTGGTCCAGGTACATTCCTAAGTATTTGATGTTGTCTACTACTTTGATCCCTATTCCATTTAGGGTGGACAGGGATAGAAGGTTAGATCTCTTTGGGCTGAGTCTTTCTGGGCCAAAGAGCATGGCTTTTGTCTTTTTGCTGTTCAAGACCAGCCTGTTTGCCTGACACCATGCTTCAAAGGCTCAGAAATCTTTATTCAGCTACAGATTTAAGGACCCCGTATCCTTCCCTGTTCTATACAACACTGCATCATCCACATGAAGCATGACCTTCCCCCCTCTGCAGTTAAGGGGTAGGTTGTTGATGAACAGGAAGAATAGTAAGGGGGCCTAAAATAGACCCCTGTGGAACCCCATTGGTTACTGAGCACTGATCTGATCTAGCTCCATTCCACTGGATCATTTGGGTTCTGCCGTGAAGGTAATCAGTAAACCACTTTAGGGCTCGTGTGTTAAGACCCAGTCCCCTAAGTCATCCTAGAAGTAGCCGGTGATCGACTAGATCAAAAGCCTTGGTTAGGTCAATGAAGACCGCCCCAAGCATTTTGTTCTGATCTAAAGCTTCACAGACATCAGTGGTGAAGCTTATCAGGGCCGTTTCCGTGCCATGTCTTTTTCTAAAGCCATACTGTTGATCTACCTTCAGGTTGTACATTTCCATGTAGTTATTAACCTGTTGCTAAACCATCTTCTCCAAGAGCTTACTTAAGGAGCAGAGAATGGAGATTGGTCTGAAATCTTCCATGCCTTCATGCAGTCTGCTTTTCGGGATTGGGGTAACCAGTGCAACCTTCCAAAGGGCAGGTATTCTCCCCTCAGTCAGGGACCTGTTGAATAGTTGGGTGACAGGCCCTGCAATGATGGGGGCACCAGTTTTCAGCAGCTTGGGCTCTAGATTGTCATGCCCTACAGCACCTCCTGGTTTCAGGCCCCTAAGCAGTTTTAGGACTTCTCCTGCTGAGACCAGTTTGAGGTGAAATTCTGGGCCTTGAGGAGGGTTCCCTGGGTTTGTTAGGCTACCCTGGTCTAGGGTGGGATTGCCAGTTCTGAACCTCTGTAGAACCAAAAATAAGTCATTTAAGGCATTAGCCACATCTTTTGGGGTGGAAAGAGTTGACCCATTTGCTTTTATTACTCCAGTCCCCTTCCTCTTGTTCCCCTTAAGTAGTGAGTTTATGTGCCCCAGAACTTCTTTGGATCAGATAAGTTCCTGGATTGGAGCCCGTGCAAGTAACTCTTTTTTGCATTTTTGAGTTCTCTCTTGTAGCTGTTTCTGGCTTCCCGGTATTTCACCCAGTCCTGTTGCAGGTTTGAGTGTTTATATTTTCCCCAGGCTTTGTCTCTTTCCTTCATCCTCCTCCTCTTTCCTTAGGTCTGGATTGAGCAACCTGGCATCCTGACCTTTCACCCTAATCTTTTTTAAGGGTGCATGCTTGTTCGCCACTGACAGAAAATGTCTGGTGAAACCTTCTAGGGTTTCGTCTATATTAGCAGTATCCAGGGCCTGGGCCCAGTCCACTTCTGACAGGGCTTGAAGGAAGGAGCCTTCATTTAGCCCCAAGCAATTTCTGGTCCAGAAGGTTCTGGGGGGTTGTTTGGGGAAATTGTTCCTCCACACCAGAAAGATTGGGGTATGGTCACTGAGTGAGTCAGCACATGTTCCTACCATTTTGCCTCTTTCTGAGCTGGACACCAGTACCCAGTCTAGAGTGGTATGGTTCCCAGTCTTTTGGTTGATACGTGTTGGTTCTCGTATCAGCTGTGCAAGGTTAGCTCTCTCTAGGTTGTATTTGACTTCCCAGTTTAGCTTTTCACCCCAGTTTAGGTTAAAATTACCTAGTATAATTTTTTCACATTTAGGCAGAGTAGGTACGGTGTCAGTAAGCGTTTTCAGGGCTTCCATGGCCTTCTTCGGTGTATGGTAAGTACACCCGACAAGAAGTGACTTGATTCCCCCTAGGAGAAGTTTGACAAATATTACTTTTCACCCCCCCCAGGTCCAGAGTAGTGACCATAGTAGCATTGATATGGGATTTGACCTAGAGAAGGACTCACCCGCACTTCTTCCCCTTCCAGTCTTTCCTAAAAGTATTAAAGCCTGCAGTTCCACCTCATGCAGAAGCATGTTAGGCTTCAGCCATGTTTCTGAGATACCAATTATATCAGGGGAGTAGAGGCTGGTCCAGGCCTCAAGTTCGTGCATCTTGGACCTAAGGCTATTGATATTTATATGAACCATCCTCAGTCCCCTAGCATTGACCCACTCCGGTGTGCTGGGTATTAGGTTTGGGATACTGGTCCCCGGGGGGCTGGGGTTTGGCTCTGTGTCGTGCCCCATCAGAAGCAGGAGGCCCAACAGAATTGTCAGGACTTTGGCTGGCAAATTTGAGGGGAGGTTTATTTTTGAGTTATATGCCCTGATGTATCTTGCAGCGTTCAAGAACATATCCCTTTTTTTCAGCATGTATATAGTGGTTATGCTAGACCTGAAGCAAGGATGGAGACACACTGGGGTAAAGTGACCCCCGTCAGGTCCATCTCCATTTTTATGAGACCAGCCCTGTTCTATGGCAATGCAGTCAATTCCAATAATTGTCAGGACATATAGCGTTCCCAGTAAGATCCCGATTCCCCCCATCTTTTGTAAACCTACCTTCATAGATCAATGCTTATAACTAATGATTGCCTTTTTTTTTTTATGTGACCTTCCCTTAGGTATCTCAAGCCTAAGTTTACAAACACCCTAATTCTGGACGTGGTAAAAACAGCATTGTATCATAGAGTTACTTCGCATAAGCAGCGCCCTACTAGCCACACTATTATAACAGAGAAATTATTTGGTATAGGTAGCAATAATAGGCATACTGGACAGTGATAGTTAGCAACCACTTTCCCCTATCATTAAGATGAGCTTGCTTATCTCTGGACTTTCAGTATACAGTTCAGTGGTCTTATACGTATGGCACAGGAGTTATCATAAGGGACAGATAGTCAGTGTTCAATGAGGGAAATGAGTCCCAGCTGTCTTTTCTGATTGGTCTGTTAGCACTTGTGGGAGGGACAATAGCGCTTTTAAGGAGAGAAGGGAACGGGGCAGGTGTGCGGGAAAAATTCAATCCCAGTCATGCAGGTTGCATCTGGGGAGGCTGCCTGGCAGTTTACAACTTACAAATTCAATCCCGGTCACATCAGAGGAGGCCGCCAGATACAGAGAACAAGCCTCAACCCCGATAATCAGCTTAGTAGTTTGCAGAAGAGAAGTTATAGTCCATGGCGGGGGGGAGGACCCACTCCTCATGGTCTCCCTCACCACCCATAGCGATTCTTTGTTCAGCTGTGGATGCGGTGCAGCCTTTTGTTTGAAGCTGACTGAGTCATCATGGGGCAGAGAGCCAATCAGGCTCAGAAGTGCTTTTTAAATTTGGCACCCACGGAAATTCAGACGCTCTGGCTCCAGACGCGGCAGGTAGGAAGGCAGATTCAGAAGAGGAACAGTCCCAGTCAAGATTAGATAGTCCCACAGGTTACAATTTAAAATTCAATCCCGATCATGCAAGTTGCATCGAGGGAAGCCGCCTGGCAGTTTACAACTTACAAATTCAATCACGGTCATATCGGGGGAGGCCGCCAGGCACAGAGAACAAGCCGGTGCCTCAACCCCGATAATCTGTTTGGCAGTTTGCAGAAGAGAAGTTATAATCTGTGGTGGGGAGGCCTGCTCCTCGTGGTCTCCCTCACCACCCCTAGCGGTTCCTTGTTTGGCCGTGGATGCGGTGTAGCCTTTTGTGTGGAGCTGACTGAGTCATCACAGGGCAAAAAGCCAATCAGTCTCAGACTGCTTTTTAAATTTGCACCCAGGAAAATTCCAATGCTCTGGCTCTGGACATGGCAGGTAGCAAGGCAGATTCAGAAGAGGAACAGTCCTGGACAGGATTAGACAGTCCCACAGGTTGCAACTTAAAATTCAATCCTGGTCATGCAGGTTGCATCGGGGGAAGCCGCCTGGCAGTTTACAACTTACAAATTCAATCCTGGTCACATCAGGGAGGCCACCTGGCAGATTACAACTTCCAAATTCAATCCCAGGTGCATCGGGGGAGGCCACCTGGCAGTTTACAACTTGCAAATTCAATTCCGGTCACATCAGGGAGGCTGCCCGGCACAGAGAACAAGCTGATGCCTCAACCTCGATAATCAGCTTGGCAGTTTGCAGAAGAGAAGTTGTAATCCATGGCAGGGGGGGACCCACTCCTCGTGGTCTCCCTTACCACCCCTCCATCTGCCTGCCAGTAGAAGTGGTGGAAACTGTCTAGCAGGAGTTTCTGATTTTTATTATCCCTGTGAGATGAGAAGGGCTACGGAATGGATCTGAGGGACAATCCCCTGACTTTGATCCAGGACACTGAAGCTGCCTGTTTGTGTACAACTCTGAGTAATTTGACTTTGGGTATCCCAGGAGGAATGTACCTGTGCTTTCTTTTGGGGTGTACTCTGATAAAGGGACAAATACACCAAGTTCTGTTCTGTTTGAGACTGTTCACATGCTTTTCCTAAAGTTGGCTGACAATCGTGGAGTCCCCAGAGATACTTGGCACATTGTTCAGGACTTTAATTTACACTCAGAAGTAATGTGCTTTAATGCTGAATGTGACAGACATTCCAGGATACATAGTCCTACTGTTTTACCAAACGTTTGAGGTGTAACTCTAAAAGAATGACTGATTATGGATGTAGAAGCAAAAGGTGGGTAACCCTCCCATCTGGAGTGACCAGTTCAGCACTACAGGTTCCATAAGGGTGCCCACTTATTCAGGACATGGTGGCCAATGCCTGAAGAGATAGTTTACCCCCTGGTGTGGGTTGTGCTAATTTTGAGCACCACTGTGCTCTGCCATGGCCAGTTGCCACACTGCCAAATGTTTAAATCCTATGCCATATGGGAAGTGTTCTAAGTTTTGGTGAGTGCCACTAGAATAAATTGTGTGCTCCGTTGTGGGCAATGCCACTAGAAGAAATGTATGTTTCAGCTGAGGCTTTGCTGCTGAAGAGAGTTCAAGGTCCTATGCAATATGGGATGTTTAGAGTTTCTGTCCACTACAGATGTTGTTGTTCTGCATTGCCTTGTGCCATGAAGCATAAACCCTTTACTTTAGTGTACCATCCTTGGAATAAAGCCACACTCTAGAACCCCAACCTGGTTTGGACATTCATGTTACTGCTTCCTGTGTGGAATTACTGGGTACCCCTCCAGAAGTACAGACCTAGCATAGCCCTGGGCAAAACTTCTGTCCTCGGGACCTGGGTATAATGGTCATGTGTGTAGCATTTGCTTTTGTACACCCCCCACCCCTTTCTTACCTCTAGAAATACTGAGCCTGGTATACATTACCAAAGCTAGGGGTGGTACCACAAAAGTGTCCAAAGAAGTTTGGGTGCCCAGTCGAGGGTACCAAGGGGTAGCTTACTGTGTAAAGTAGTGGGGGGTACATTAGGATAACAGTATCTCAATTTCAAGGGGTCTGTGTTAGGTTTGGGTTTTGAATGTGCACATATACTAGTCACTTGTTACAGAATTGCAGATATATCATGTTTAAGATAATATAAGTTTGACTATCCATAAGTAATATGGGCTTATTGTACACAGAGTTTAAGAAAAATGTATCTGAACAGTACACTGTATAAAATTTGATTGACACCACTGTGTAAAATGGCTGGTGAATGCTTAACTTACAATAGGGCAGGTTGTCTTCTAACCTATTTTTTACTTAACGCATATACATTTTCATATTTATAAGACTTTTAACATTATTTACTATGTATTGCTTAAACCTATTTTTCCTCGTGTTTTTAATCATTGTCATTTACTAATGCTAGCACAGACATACACAGAGGGTTTTAAAATGAAGCTTCAGTTGGTTTATAGCTTGTGTCAGGGGGTTAACTTTCAAGTCAATGTAATTTAATCTTGGGATAGCTTTCTTTTTATGGAACTAATCCTGTCTTGGCATAATAATTTGCAAAGCTGAAGCTGTTCAGGATTATGACAGAAGTTATGCTAAACAAATGTAAATATCTCCAAAAGTATACAACTTATAGGTACTAAATCTATACTAAAGTTGTTCAGGGCAACAAGACCTTTCAAATGAGCCTATTCATTAACCTGCAAGAGCTATCTATTTTAAACTATGGCCATCTGATTACCTCAGTTTTCATTTTTCATAAGAGTTATGCCAAACAAATATAAATATCTCTAAAAGTATATGAGTTATGCATAAACCATCAGTATGAAAGTTGTTTGGGACAAAACAACCTTTCAAATTAGCCTATTCATTAAGCTGCACTAATTATATTTTTTAAACTATGGCCATCTGATTACCTGAATTTTCATTTTTCATCACAATTTTCACCTTACGGATGGCTATATTTAAAAAGCATCAAATGAATTCAGATTAATGATTACCCTCATTTGAACTGTCATTTTGTCCTGAACAACTTTCATGTTGGTTATATATTGGGAACTTGTATACTTTCTGAGATATTTACATTTGTTTGGCATAACTGCTACTGTGTTCACTCAGAGAGAGAAAAAAATGAAGTTGTTTGGAAGTCCTTATTTTACAAAATATAAAAAATTCAGCTTAGTGACTACCCTCATGAGAAAGGTATTTTTTGCCCTGAACAACTTTCATGCTGGCTGTTTTTTTGCAGCTTGAATAGTTTTAAAGATATTTAGATTTGTTTAGAAGGTGTGCACATTTGCTCTCAGAGAAAAGCAGCTTGGAGTTCTATGTCCATCATTCTAAACAGAAAGGTGTGAATACTTATTTAACTGCCATGGAGATTTGCAGAATGGAAGGGTACACTGAAATCTCCTAAAAGATGTGTTCCACAGAAACACCTTTTTTCAAGTGAAAGTAGGACAGCTGTAGGCTCCGCCCACAGCCATAAAAAGGGCCTGTTCCTATGGCCGCTAAGCTTTTCATAGTGCTGAGAACAAAATGTATACATATATATATATTTCATTTTACAGTATCTAATTGTATATGTTTGTTTGTGTGGGGGGAAGAGAAGGCAAAAACTGTAGTGTGTGCTCTGCTTACTGTGCTGTGTTCTGAAGCTGGCTGCTGCCAGTTTGCAAGGGCAGTTTTGCGTTATTTTCTTTTTGCAGTTTAATTATTTAAATTGTACACAATGCTGCATGACACAAATAGAACATTTTATTTTTCTTTTGATGCTGCAGTGTTTGTTTTGGTAGTGCATGTAGGCATTTGCTTTCTGCCTACCACCACTGCAGTCAGTGTATTGAAAACAAGGGAGGAGGAAGAACATCACCTTCTTAACTTTGTGCTGTGACTTCAGACTTATGCTTGTTCCTGTACCAGTAGTTAGTGGAGCTGTTATTTTTTAAAACACTTACATGAAAAAATACTTTAAGGCCTTTTATCTCATCACAGACTTCCTCTGTGCCCCAGGGTAGGCAGGGGCCAGGGAACAGCCTTGCAGCCCAGTATTAGGCTGTCTGGGTTCCTAACTGTTGTTAAAACAGTAACAAATTACAAACAACAATATAAAATACACTATAGAAGTATTTTGTCTCTGGACTGGACACCACAGACTTTATCTGCATCCTAGGGCAGGCAGGAACCAGGGGAGGGGGCACCCTTATACTAAGGATCATACTAAGGAAGTATTGGAGCCAGAAGGCAAATTGCCCATATATGCTCCACAATTAATGAAGGTTGTACCATAATGTCAGGAGGTCTAAACCTCACTGTCAGGTTCTAGGCAATATTGAGGATGCAAGTAATCACAGACACGTTGCATAAGAGTAATAAACGTGTTTATTACTACAAAATAGGATAAAATCACAGTTGCTCTAGGCAGTTCTTACCAAAACAAACTGGTAGCCAGTGCTAAACATTCCCTATACCTCGAGGTTTCTTTGTGTCTCTTGAGATCTCTGAGGTACAAGACTAGTGTATCACATTACATACCTATGATAATTACTATGGTTACTTTAAGATAGAAAAATTTCTAGTTACAGAGATGAACCCTATTGGCTAAGTTAAAGGAGGCTCCTCGGTCCAAGATAACATTACACAATTCTGTAGTAGTCATCAGTGTGTGAAACAAAAGAGTTCTTATACTCTCAACCACTCAAAGCAGAGCAATTTGGAGATAACAGTTGCTTTTTGTGACTGCCTGCTGGCTTTTGTGAGAGGTCCGAGTGCATATGATAGCTGTGAGTGCCACTGCTGACACAGGCTGAACTAGCACTGTGGCCACCAGTTGGAGCTGGATGACAGTTTAAAGGCAGGTACATTTCATGAGGGCTGTAAGATGCTTGTGTTTTTATATTAGTGAGTAAAATAAACTTTATAAACAGATGTCATAGTGGGTTCTAGGGTGGAGAGGGCAGTGCTATGAATGGCTGAACTGGGGGCTGAACATAGCAGCTGACCTGGAAAAACAAGCCACAGATCATATTAATAAGTGGGGGGAAAAAATGGCTGCCAAACATTTTTCTAAACATTCCATTGTAGCATATTGATATGTGAAGCGGCTAAATACCAGGATGATTGTGGGCAGTACTGCATTCATGCACAGTCAGGTGACTGGTTCTAGCCAATCAGAATTTGAGGATTTCAGTGCCCATTTTATAAAAAGTTACAAACAACAATATAAAATACAAAGTCGTTTTGTCTCTGGACCAGACATGACAGATTTTATCTGTGCCCTAGGATAGGCAGGAACCAGGGGGGCTCCCTTGCTTCCCAATATTAGCTGTCTGAGTTTCTGTTGTTAAAAGAGTAAAAATGTTACAAACAACAATATAAAACACATTGTTGAAGTATTTTTTTCTCCAGTCACCACAGATGTTATCTGTGCCCCAGGGTAAAAAAGGGCAGGGTGGCACCCTTGCCACCAGTGCCCAGTATTAGCATTCTGGCTGCTGAGTAAAAACTTACAAACACGTTATCTGTGCCCTATGGTAGTAGACAGGCAGGGGACAGGGGCACACTTGCTACCACTGCTTCGTGTTAGCTTTCTGACTGTTGAGTAAAAACTTACAAACAGCAATCTAAAATAAACTGCTGAGATCTTTCTGTCTCTGGACACTTGTCAGTGCCCTACAGTAAGCAGGCATGGGCCAGGGGGCACCCTTGAGGCCCAGTATCAGCTTTCTGTGTTTTTGACTATTGTTAAAACAGTAAAATGTTACAAACAAACTACAGTATTAAAAAAAATTGTTGATGTCTTCTTGTCTCCAGAGTTCGGATGCTACAGAAGTTGTCTGAACCATCAGTTACATTTGCTGACTGCCACTGCTGGATAAGCAAAACACAATAATTCTTGTTTTTGGTTCCTGGAAAAATACAGTTCTTTTTACATACCCAATTGCATTAGAAAAAGTAACTACAGCATCAGAAAAAAAAATATTTGAAAATGTCATACAAGCAGTCAAGTACAGTCAACAAAACGTCCGTGGACAAGCCCCTCAAAAAATGATTCATATAGGGGTTGACGTTCAACAAGTATTCTCCGTCCTTCTGTCCCCTTCAATCCAAGCAGACCAGTTGCTACTTCAACCAGTGCTAGCACTGCTAGTACCACTGGCACCACCACTGTTTCAGTGCAAGTCTCAGCCTCTGTAGTGACCGATGTTGTTGCCACATCGGTAGCCACCATCACCCCCGCCTCCACAGCTGCTGCCAGTACCACCATCAACACTACCTCCACTACTGCTACTACCACCATCACCACTACCTCCAATACTGCTACTACCACCATCAACACTACCTCCACTACTGCTACTACCACCATCAACACTAACTCCACTACTGCTACTACCACCATCACCACCACCTACAATACTGCTGCCAGTACCACCATCAACACTACCTCCACTACTGCTACTACCACCATCACCACCACCTCCAATACTGCTACTACCACCATCAACACTACCTCCACTACTGCTACTACCACCATCAACACTACCTCCACTACTGCTGCTACCACCATCACCCCCACCTCCACTGCTGCTGCCAGTACCACCATCAACACTACCTCCACTACTACTACTACCACCATCACCACCACCTCCAATACTGCTACTACCACCATCAACACCACCTCCACTACTGCTACTACCACCATCAACACCACCTCCACTACTGCTACTACCACCATCACCACTACCTCCACTACAGTGACTACCACCATCACCACCACCTCCACTACTGCTACTACCACTATCACCACCACCTCCACTACTGCTACTACCACCATCACCACCACCTCCAATACTGCTACTACCACCATCAACACCACCTCCACTACTGCTACTACCACCATCAACACTACCTCCACTACTGCTACTACCACCATCACTCCCACCTCCAATACTGCTGCCAGTACCACCATCAACACCACCTCCACTACTGCTACTACCACCATCAACACTACCTCCACTACTGCTACTACCACCATCAACACTACCTCCACTACTGCTACTACCACCATCACCCCCACCTCCAATACTGCTGCCAGTACCATCAACACTACCTCCACTACTGCTACTACCACCTTAAACACTACCTCCACTACTGCTACTACCACCATCACCACCACCTCCAATACTGCTACTACCACCATCACCCCCACCTCCACTACTGCTACTACCACCATCACCACCACCTCCACTACTGCTGATGCTGACACCATCACCACCACCACCTAATCCACCAGTACCACAATGACCACAGTTCATGATAAAAGTGTTCAACCATGTCCTTGGCAGTTAAATCCAAGCAGTTCTTCTGAGCATGAGGACAGTGAGGCAATGTCTTCTGGATCAGAATATGCTCCTATCCCAGAAGATTTGAAAAGGTTTAAAGATGCGTTCCATGACACATACTCTGAGAACAATAACCTGAGTGAGTCTGAGGATGTTGAAACTGAGTCCTCACCTCATTCCCCAAGGAAGCACTTGGGTCAAAACCTATCCAAAAAAATCATCTCCTTCACATCAACCTCCTGCTGAAAAAAACTAAGCAATCCCTTTTAACTTTTGCTTGTCCTAGTGGTTCATATACTGCATCTGGTGTCAGTTCACAGCAATATCTTGTACCACTCCAAACTAAATCTGATAGTCGTGGGCACAAGCAGCATACAAGAGGGCCCCCCCCTTCATTCCCTCCTCATGTTCCAGAATAATGTACAGTACAATTGTTCAGAATGGCAGAGGTTACTGATAGACTTGGATCAATAATCTTGTAATCCATAGTTTACAGATTACAAAATAATTAGCTTCATATCTTCATGTCAGTTACCATGCTGTTAAACTTCCCCTTACCTCTGATGAGATGTGTACTTTTTGGAAATGTGCTTAAGTTGTGTCCCTCTACAAAGGAGATACTAAACAGAATCTGAATCAATACAGATCCATTTTGCTCCTTCCTGTCCTCACCAAATTTATTGACAATTGCATTCACTCACAGATGTTTGAACATCTCAGTCTGTGTAATCTATTGTCTCCCATGCGATCTGGCTTTAGGAAGCCACCATATCTGCATTGCTCAAACTCCTGAATGCTCTTCACATATCCATGAATAATGGTCTCCTCACTGGGGTCCTCTTCATGGACCTCTCCAAGGCCTCAACATGTTGAATCATGCACTACTCTTGCTGAAGATTAAGACCCTAGGTCTAAACCAACCATCAAATGGTTTAAAAATTACCTGAGGAACCAAACCTAGCTAATGTCTATATAAAACATTGTAGTAGTTTAGATCTTGTTGTCTTAAATCTTGGGGTTCCTTAAGGCTAAATCTTTGGTTTTTGTCTGTTTTCCATTTTTGTTAATGACCTTCCAAAGTACAGTAGGAGGTGTCATCTACATATTTATGTGGATGATACCATATTCTTTCTCTGAAGTTCTAAATTCTGTTGGCATAGTTCACTTCCCAAACATAGATTTCTATGAAGTTTTAAGTGCTGCTTGCCTAGCCCATTTCCAACAGTGGGGGTTTTCTTGTTTTATTTTCTATAAAATAAAACATTCTGATTTTGAACTGAAGTTCCATTTTTTTAGTAACAGAAGTTTTTAACATGATTTATAATATGTTTATATACAGAGTTCCTGCATCTCTTATGGGTATGAGAGGATCTTATGAAGTCCTTTTTGTGCCAGAATTGTACATCTTCACTTCAAAGTTCTTGCATCGAGGACTTCCAGTGATGATCCTGCAGCAGTGAGATGGGTTTCTTGGGAGCTCCATTCCTCATCCCCCTGAAACTGCCAACCCTAACAACAAAATCAATTTTTAAAAGCTTTGAGGATCTTATCTGAGGCTACAAGTTGGCAATAAAAAGGTGTGCTGCTTCAAATTCCAAATATAGTGGAGGTGAAGATGAAAACTCTGGTGCGGTATAAGCCACCACCAGCACTAGACAGGGCCGCCAGCTCTAAACAACCTTAACAAGCTTTGGGTAAGAATACATTACCATCCTCAAATTCTAATCTTCTAACTGAATACATTTTTAAAGGAAATTTCAGATTTAATAAATGCAATCAAAATGCTTGTGGATGTATCTAAATCAGTCAAGAGCACTACTGAAAAAATTAACACCCGACTTATAGATTCGGAGGCCAGAATACCCTCAATTGAAGACTGGAGACAAAGAGTTGACCTGAATTCCCTTTCATTCAGCATAACATTGCTAAATTTGAAACAAAGCTAGAGGACCTAGAAGGTAGGTCGCATAGAAACAACATCATAGTATACAGACTTCTAGAAAATTCTGAGGGCTCAGACTCGATCCACTTTGCTCAAGTTCTTTGTGAGAATCTGGCTGGAAAATCCCCAAACGGTGCATTTTATATAGTAGAAAGTGCCCATAGAGCACTAAGACCTACAGCACCCAGGAGGGATCCTCCTAGTCCCCTCATCATTCAGTTTTTGAATTATTTGGACAAATCCCATGTTTTGAGTAAAATCAGAGATTCAAAGGATCTTCTTTGAGATGGGAAGAAAATACATATTTCTAAAGATCTTTCCCAGGAAGTTAGACAGAGGTGAAGAAATTTCTCACCAATTGTGAGCAAACTGATCAATGCCAGATTAGATTTAGAATGATATACCCAGCTAAGCTAAACATCTTTAAAAATGACCAATTGTACTCTTTCAAATCTCCAGAACAGGCTGCCCCACAACTGATGAAGTTGTTCCCAGATCTTTTCAAATCGGGGTGATTTTATTTAAGATCCTTCAGGATAACACTGTAACATTCTAGCACCAATAAAGGAATTTAGGAAGTTGATTGTTTAAGTTGCATTTAACGACATTAGACTTACTTAGATCTTTCTCCTGACCTCGACGAACTTGAACTGTTTCTTGAGATGGCATCAGCTTCAAGGAGCATGGAGATTCGATCTGCCTGCTGCTTAAATTTGTTCTCAGTAAACAGAGTGGCTGATTAGAGATGGATAATTTACTTGCTACAAGATGTTAAACTTAAAACTTTTTTTTACTTCCCTCAGGGGCCACAGGAGGTTACTTTACCATACTAGAATGTCCCAGTTAAGTTTGTCACCTGATCAAGAGACTTTTTCTGAACTGAGGTCAGTTAAGATGTTATGTCACTTTAATTTATTTTTACAATACATGTGTATCATCTGCTAGTACAATCTATTTTTCTTTTTGACCTTTATGCCTTTCAAGTTTGCTTCAGTTTGGATATTGAAAATGGTTGGGGGGGGGGGCTCAAAAAAACTGTATTACAGTGTATCAAGCTTTTTAGAGAAGCCTGTGAGAAATTTTACCAGGGGAATTTATGTTTTAAAAATTTCATTATTTTTCAAATGATGTTCTACCTTTGAAAAATTCATTTATGGGAGTAAGATGCCAAGTTAGGATGGCTTCGGAAGGCTGATCTACTTTCAAACATTACATTATTTTTGAAAGTCTATCTGTTTGATTAATAAGTTGCACTAAGGTAGGTCTTTAAACTAGAGAGAGAGAGAGGGATCAGGAAGCTGCAATAGAGATTATTAGTCTCTTTAGCTTTCTTGCAATAATTTTTACTATGGGAAGTTAGCTTTCAAAATTTCAACTCATATTTGAATAATGTTGCATTTGTGAATAGTTCATCTGGCCGAGTCAGATGCCGAAACCGGGCATTTTGTAAAGTTAATTTACTTTTAAATATTGGTCTATTTCCATTCATTCTCCATGTGGTAACATGGTAAGACTCTAAATGATACTGCTGAATTTTTTCTTTTTTCTTTCCAAGTCATCTCCCATGATTAGATGGTTTCATTTTGGTGATCTGTTTTTAATCATTTCTCTGTGAGTAATTTCGTGGCTGGTTGCAGTTTTTTTTTTACATGGCTTTGAGATAGCCTCGTGAAGGCTCGATTTAGGGAGTAACCGGATTGAGCTTAATATTCCTCGGTATTATGAAAGCAAGGTACAGTGGTCCAAATTATCAAGCCAGATGATTATTGCATCTTGTTATTGTAAGTGGCTGAATTGTCCAGCTGTGAGATTTCCTTTTTTTCTATTTTTACCTATTTCGGCTCACAATTAATATCTTAAAGGAAACCATTTGGCTTCGCTCAACAAAAGAAATAGACCCTAAAACTGGTTTAACTGTTGAGAGAGGAGAGGTCCAGGAACCTTTCTCAAATGGGCTTTTAATACGATGGAAATGCATCCCTTTAAATAGGGATAGTTTCTTTCATTTGGGTACTTGGTCTGACTTATAACATCTACAGTTGTTGGAACAAATATGAACACCTATCCCCTGTCTCACACTGTTTATTGAATGATTTTTCCTCCTCCTATTAGAATATCTTAATTACTCCTTCAGCTTTGCCCATGACTACTACGATTAGAAATTCTTTATTATCTTAAGGAGCAGAGGCTGTGCTGAACCTACATCTTGGGCTTGACACTGCGAGTCACCACACTCACAATTCCTCACTAAATAGAGCAACATAGGCCTCTCTATTTCTTTTATGTTCTAACTTTAGCTACTGGTATGTGACAATAAATCACAGACAAGAGTGCCACCTCTTGTTATAAATGTGGAAAGCTGTAAGGTTTTGATACCCATAACTATATATCTAAAATCAGATGCTGTGAATTTCTCCACTCATGGATCTCCCGCTAAACAGGGATAATCTTACACATCCAGACTCCTCTCCTTTGTTATTTTTCTCACTCTCTACTCCATGGGCTCTAAACTTAGACAGGAATTTATTAACAATACTTCTCCAAGAGGACACATTTTAAGATTGGTCAATACATTTAGTTTATTGATTTATTTTTTGTTTTGTTTTTGACCCAACCTATGGGATGTCTTACAAGGTGGTAGAACCTTATACTCGGTGATGAGAGGGATCAAGCTCATAAAATTCACCCGTTAAATAGGGACTAGATTGGATTCCTCATAGCACCATCTCTGGTAACAGTGTGACCAGATGGATGAATCTTGATGTGGTCATATAATTTATATTGATTCTTATAACTCAGACCAAGTTTTATAATCAAACCTCTTCTTTTTTTTAAAGTAAAATGTAAGACATAGATAAAGAGGGTTTTTTTTGGTCCTCCTCTGTCTCCAAAGCTACTTTGGCTGATATCTCCTTACTCACACCTCATATCCTCCAACCCTTCCTAGGAGATTCCTATCATTCTGGATAGTTAAACATGCTACCTATCCTCCTAAAATAAATTATATTTTAAAATTAATAAGGCTATTTACTTTAAATAAATCATCTTCATTTAGTCTTTAACCATTACAAAAATGTTGAGGTATTTAAATGTGGGTTAAGGACTGATACTTGCTTTACATCTGTTTATTTACATCAAGAAGAGGGTGTAAATAATTTAAATCTGGTTTAGTCAAATAAGCAAAATAGTCAGTTTGGCTTCCCACCCCTACTCTCTGCTTTTATGTTTTAATGTTCATTTACATTTGTTTCTCCTTACTCAAATGACATAAAATCTATGGGATTGGAAATATGTTAAATGCACTCTTTTTATTTGGGAGACAGGGCCTGATGATTGCTATAAAACAGTAAGTCAAAGTCAAAGTCAAAGTCAACTTTATTTAAAAAGACGCCCAATCCCGAAGGCTCTGGGCGCCGCACAAAACCTATACAGTATGTCATACCATGTACAATAAGGTTAAAATATCATACATATAACTTAAACCCCAAAAGTCTGCACAAATAAAAAGGTCTTAAGATGACTCTTAAAGGCCTCTATAGTGGGGGCCTCTCTCACTTCAAACGGCAATGAGTTCCAGAGAGCTGGAGCAGCAACTCCAAAGGATCGATCCCCTGCTGATTTCAACCTAGCTCTCGGAACTGTGAGGAGCCACCACCAGAGGAAGCGGAGATCCCGGACAGAGGTGGGCCGGTACCAGGAGATCAGAAAGGTAACCAGGGCCCTGTCCATGTAGGGTCTTATAGGTGAGAAGCCCCACCTTGAACAAAACTCTCCACCTGACAGGCAGCCAGTGCAATTCGCGCAACACCGGAGTTATATGACAGAACTTACTTTGTCCAGTCAAAAGCCGGGCAGCAGCGTTTTGCACTAGCTGCAGTCTGTGAAGAGAAGTTCCAGAGACCCCGAGATAGAGCGCATTACAGTAGTCAAGTCTCAAGTGACCAAGGCATGTACCAAAGTAGGGAGGTCCAGAGCCGGAACAAGGGGCTTAATCCTGGCGATATTTCTAAGATGAAAGAAACAGGAACGCACCATGGAGGATATTTGAGCCTCCATGGACAAGTTCCTATCAAAGATCACACCAAGATTACGCACCCTTGGGGAGGCCATCAATGACATAGCTCCTAGCACAATGCCAGTTGCAGAATCAGAGGCCATCCCATCACGAGCTCTGTTCGACTCCACTACCAGTACCTCAGTCTTATTAGGGTTAAGTCGCACCAGCTGGAGGACATCCAGTCATTTATCTCAGCCAGACAGATATTCATCACATCCACTGCATTTGATGTTCCTGGGGCAAAGGATAGGTATAGCTGAGTATCATCAGCATAGCAATGAAAATTCAGACCATACCTCCTAATGATCTCCCCCAAGGGCAGCATGTACACTGCGAACAGCATTGGGGCCAATACCGAACCCTGAGGGACTCCACACGAAAGGAGGCAGGGCATGGATGAGAAATTACGCATCACAACCCGCTGCCTCCTGTTAGTAAGAAATGACTCAAACCATTTGATGACAATACCGGTGAGTCCACATAACTCCCTCAGGCGGAGAAGCAACACACAATGGTCCACAGTATCAAATGCTGAGGAGAGATCAAGGAGGACAAGAATTGTCTTTTCCCCCCGATCTCTAGCCCTAAGGAGATCATTTTGCACCCGAACTAATGCAGTTTCAGTGCTATGCCTGGCCCGAAAGGCTGACTGGAAGGGATCATACAACTCGTGGGTCATGAGATGCTCTCCCAACTGAAGTGATACCACCTTCTCAACAACCTTTCCCAGAAATGGAAGATTGGAGATAGGACGGTAATTTGCCCTAACCTCCGGGTCCAGAGAAGCTTTCTTTAAAAGGGGTCTCACCAGAGCCTCCTTCAAGGCATCCGGAAAGACACCCTGACTCAAGGAACACCGGACAATCAGGGCAAACACCAGGCCAACAGTGTCAATGCACCTCATCAAGAAGCGCTTTGGCACAGGATCCAGTTCACAGAAGGTATACTTCAAGTTGGCGCTATCTCAATGACCTCACAAACTTCCACTGCTAAACTCCACCACTCAGAGAGTGCTCTTTGAACACGACTGACGACCACTGACAGCAATGGTATTACTGGCTGAGGAGACCTCCCGCCGGATTGCAGACACCCTGTCCGAGAAAAACCGAGCAAATTCCTCACAATCCTTATTCGAGGAAACTCTTCCGGGCTGAAGACAGGAAGGATGAAGAAGTCTGTCAACAGTCCGGAAGAGTGAGGCTGGTCGGCTTCTCCCAGCAGCAATCTCCCGAGACAAAAATAATGTCTTCTTTTGGTTGATTGCCTCCTGGTATGCGCAATAATGCGCACACAGGACCAGTTTGTCAGCCCCCAGACGGGATTTCCTCCAGCGACGCTCTAATCTCCGACCCAGCTTCTTCATTTCCCTGAGATCACCATCATACCAAGGTGATCTCAGGTATGAAGTTCTGGGTCGTACACGGACAGGTGCGAGGTAGTCAATGGCGCCAGATAGCACCTCGTTATAGGCAGCTACCCCGGCGTCAACGGCTCTGACGCATGCATCACCCACCCTTGATAAATCAACTGCCGCCATATAACCCTCAGGGGTAAGATCTTTCAACGGGCTGTTAGTCATACATTAATCCATAAGCAAGATCCTGTTTAATGTTTGTTGTTTAAACAAATAGGGTTGCTGCATATTTTCTCTTGTTCTACTTTCTTTATGAGGGCTTTAGGGGCAGAGGGATCCTGTTGGGTTCAGCTTAGTTGAAATGTTATCAGGAGTTCAGTCTATAGGACTGGGGGTGTGTTTATATCTAGAGCTGGTTAAAACATATTACTCAGCATTTCACTTAAAACTGTTTGTTTTCTTGTTATTGGTGGGTTGTTAATTGGGGAGGGGGAGGTTCTTATACACAATCTGGAAGAACTGCAAACTGTATAAAACCACCTTTAACAATAATATCACTAGTATTATTTACCTACCTACAGTCATTTATTATGTCAGTGTCATTTAAGGAGGCCTCCTGGTTCAAAGGGTTCAAAGATTGCAAGTTCTCAACTATGTTATTTCACTAGGATACCAGCTAGTATTTCTACAAGAGACCCATTTACCAGCTGCAGAATTACACCTTCTGAAAAAATTTGGATGTACCCAGATGTTTGGTGCAGGACGATATTCTTCAAAAGGAGGGGTAGCTATTTACATAGAAACATAGAATTTGACAGCAGATAAGGACTACTTGGCCCACCTAGTCTGCTCATTTCCCTACTTGATGGATAAACTGCAGATTCTAGTTAATCAACAGCTTACTTCCTTCTACCCCCCCACTAGAATTGCCTTATGCCTGTCACGTGCATTCTTGAATTCTCCCACTGTTCCTGACTCCACAACCTCCTCAGGAAGGCTGTTCCATGCATCCACAACCCTCTCTATTAAAAAATACTTTATAACATTACCTCTGAGCTTCCCCCTCTATCTTCAAATTGTGCCCCCATGTTCTTGCACATCTCTTCTTCTGAAAGATGCTACCCTCTTGTACTTTGTTAATTCCCTTGAGATACTTGAAAGTTTCTATCATGTCCCCCCTCTCCCTCCTTTCCTTAAGGGTATACATAGTAAGCTGCTTTAGTCTCTCCTCATATGTCTTCTGGTGCAGACCCTGCACCATTTTGGTTGTCTTCCTCTGAACAGCCTCCACTCTGTCTATGTCTTTGTGGAGATGGGGTCTCCAAAATTGCACGCAGTACTCCAGATGGGGTATCACCAACTATCTGTACAGAGGGATAACAACTTCCTGTTTTCTACTGTTGATGCCTCTCCCTATGTATCCCAGTATCCCCCCAGCCCTCCTTACTGCCTTCTCACATTGCTTGCCCACCTTTAGGTCATCTGATATAATTACTCCTCGGTCTCTTTTGATTTTTGTTGTTGTTATTGACTCACCCCCCATTGTGTACTCTTCCCTTGGGTTTTTGTTTCCCAGATGCATTACCTTGCACTTCTTTGCATTGAATCTTGAATTTTGATTAATAAATCACTAAACTTCACTCCCACTAAAACTGTTACTGACTCGGAAGGAAGATACACCATTATCTTAGGGAAATGCAATCACACAGTTATTGTTTTCGGTACAGTATATCATCCTAATACCAATACTTCTTTATTTTTAACCAAACTTTTAGCAGCCTTATCTCCTTTTATAGCTCATAAAATGCTGATTGGGAGGATTGGAATATTCCCTTGAATCCTCTGTTAGATAGATCTAATCCATCAAACTATGCAATACACTCTGATATGCACGCATTAAATGAGTTTTTAAATATCTGCAACTTAATGGATCCTTGGAGAACCCTATATCTGAATATTAAAAAACGTTCTTTTTATTCCCCAGTACACAAATCTTATTCATGCATACATTTTTTCTTACTGTCTAAATCATGGATTTGTGAAGTTAGAAGTGCACAGATGCTGGGAAGATTCATATCTGACCATTCTTTGATTGATTTGCACATTCCCCTATCAATACCTTATCCCAGAAACTCTGTTTGGAGATTAAATAACACCTTGCTTAGACAAGAGTATATTATTAACTATGTTAATCTCTCAATCAGTAATTTCTGGAAGGTTAACCTTAACTCTATTGAGAGGTTCAATACTATTTGGGTAGCTTTTAAAAGTTACATTCGGGGAGACTTTATTAGGTTTGCCTCTAAACAGAAAAAAACAACGTTCCGGAAGAACTGAGTTTCTCTCTAAGAGAATTGAATCACTAGAAAACAGGGACCAATCTTTATTAACAGATTTGGAAACCAAAGAATTACAACAACACAAAAATAAGATTTTTTTGCTTATAAACGAGAAGGCGGAGTTTACTATTCTGAAAATGAAAGCTAGATGTATCGATCTGGGAGACAAACCTAGCAATCTCTTTTAGTTAATAGGCTTAAATACTAAAAACAATCAAACATTATTAAATCAATAAGTGTCACTGATTCAGGACAAGTTAAAACAGATACCAAAGACATTTTAGAGGAATTCCATAAGCATTTCTCATTAATATATGGTCAGATGAACAACCCACCCACAACTGATGATATTTAAATTTATTTAAGCAAATGTAACTCTCCCAAAATTACTCAAAGCCAGACTAAGGATTTAACCAGCCATATGGAACAAACAGAAATAGAAAAAGCTATTGACAAGTTAGCAATTAATAAATCACCAGGTCTAGATGGATTTATGGCAAACTTTTATAAAACTTTCAAAAAATCTCTTATTCCGTTTCTTCAAAAATTATATAACTTTACACTGGAAAATGGCTTTAAGTATGATTCACTTCTTGAAGCTTTAATTATTTTAATACCTAAGCCCAACAAACCTGAAAACAAAGTAGGGAGTTGTAGGCCAATATCTTTAATTAACTACAACATTAAAATCCTTGCCTCTATGTTGGCGCAGAGAATTAAAAAAATCTGGCAACCTTTAATCTCCAGGGAAGAAGTAGGATTTATCTCTCAGAGGCAGGCTCCTGACCATATTAGAAAGATGACCCACATTTTCTCTGCTTCTAGTGATTCCAGGTCTCCTATGGCTTTGGTGTCGCTAGCCGCAGAGAAAGCTTTTGATAGAGTTCATCACAAATGTTTATTCCTTAATCTTTTTAAATTTGGATTCCCTAAAGTTTATAAATTGGTTAAAAATTATTTATTCTTCTCCATCAACTAGAATAAGCTGTAATGAGCTTATATCAAATATAATTAAAATAGAATGTGGAACTAGAAACATAGAAACATAGACTTTGACGGCAGATAAGGACTGCTAGGCCCATCTAGTCTGCCCATTTCCCTACCTACAGGATAGGCCGCAGGTCCTAGTTAACAAACAGCCTATATCTTCCTGCCCCCCACAAGAATTGCCTTATGTCTGTCCCATGCATTCTTGAATTCTCCCACAGTTTTAGACCCCACAACTTCCTCAGGAAGGCTGTTCCATGCATCCACTACCCTCTCTGTGAAATAATACTTCCTCACATTGCCCCGAACCGCCTCCTTCTATCTTTTAAATTGTGTCCTCTTGTTCTTGCAAGTCTCTTTTTCTGAAAGATGCTACCCTCTTGGACTTTGTTGATTCCCTTGAGGTACTTGAAAGTTTCTATCATGTCCCCCCTCTCCCTTCTTTCCTCAAGGGTATACATATTAAGCTCCTTTAGTCTCTCCTCATATGGCTTCTCTTGCAGACCCTGCACCATTTTAGTTGCCCTCTTCTGGACTGCCTCTATCTTGTCTATGTCCTTACGGAGATGGGGTCTCCAGAACTGGACACAGTATTCCAGATGGGGTCTCACCAACTGTCTGTACAGAGGGATAACAACTTCCTGTTTTCTGCTGCTGATGCCTCTCCCTATACATCCCAGTATACCCGCCCTCCCTACTGCCTTCTCACATTGCTTGCTAACCTTAAGGTCATCTGATATGATTACCCCCAGGTCCCTTTCCTGTTTTGTTGTTGTTACTCTCCCACCCATTGTGAATTCTTCCCTGGTTCTTGTTTCCCAGGTGCATTATTTTGCACTTTTTGCATTGAATCCTAGCTGCCCATGTCTGACCATTCCTCCAACCTTGCCAAGTCCCTTTCATCCTTTCCATGCCTCCTCATGTTCAACCCTGTTGCAGATCTTTGTGTCATCTGCAAAAGGCATACTTTTCCTTCAGTCCCTCTGCAATGCCACTGATGAAGATATTAAAGACTGGACCCAATACTGAACCCCCGCGGCACCCCACTGGTAACCGCCTTTCTTCAGAGTGGACTCCATTTACAATTACCTTCTGTGTCCTGTTGTCCAGCCAATGTTTTACCAGGCTACCACCTGGGACCCACTCCCAGACTGGTTAATTTGACTATCAATCTTTTGTGTGAGACTGTGTCAAATGCCTTGCTAAAGTCTAGGTAGCCATGTCCCGCCCTCCTGGTCTACTACTTTGGTCACCCAGTCAAAGAAATCTATTAGATTCGTCTGACATGACCTTCCCGCTGTGAACCCATGCTGCCTTGGATCCTGTGCTCCACTGACCTCTAGGTACTCAACTATTCTTTCCTTCAAGTGAGCTCCATCACTTTCCCTACCACAGAGGTCAGACTGACAGGTCTGTAGTTTCCTGCCTCTGTCTTGGTCCCACTTTTGTGAAGGAATCACATCCACCTTCCTCCAGTCCTCGGGTACCACACCATCCTCCATGATTTATTAAAAGAGTAGCCAGTGGTTTCACTAGTTCCTTCCTTAATTCTTTTAGAATTCTGGGTGAATTCCATCAGGACCCATTGCTTTGTCCACCTTCAGTTTTAGGAGTTCTTGCAGAACCCTTTCTTCTGTGAAAGGACTGGGATCGATCCCCTATCAAGAGTGCTTCTGTTAATTGGATTAGGCACTTCCCCTCCTCTTTTGTGAATACTGAGCAGAAATATTCGTTCAGTATTCCTGCTTTTCACTGTCCCCTCTGCCCACCACACGTTCATTCTATTTCAGCCTCACTATCCCTCCTTTGTCTTTCTCGCTCGCTGATGTACCTATAAAGGTTTATCCCCCTTCTTAACTGAGTTGGCTATCTTTTCCTCAGTTTGGGCCTTTGCTATTCTGACTTCCCTCCCTGCTTCCTTCTGCCTTAACTGGTACAGCTCTCTGTCCTGCTCCTTCTGTGTTTCCTTATACTTCCGGAATGCTATCTTTTTCTTCCTGACTTTCACAGCCACCTCTTTTGAGAACCATAATGGCTTTTTCTTTCATTTTGATTTGTTTATTTGCTTCACACAAAGGCTTGTTGCCTCTGTGATGGCAGTTTTGATAATTCCCCATTGTTGCTCCACACCTCCTTCTAGCCTGTTTGCTAGTGCTTTTCTGAGGCACTCTCCCATCTTGCCAAAGTCAGCCCTCCTAAAGTCCAGTACCCTCACTTTTGTATGGCTTGACTCTGTAGCTAGACAAGGCTGTCCTCTGTCTCCCTTTTTAATTAATCTATACCTACAGCCACTTTTGTTTTTCCTAAATACTAATTCCCAAATTACTGGGATTATGTGTGGGAATATGCCGTGCATGATATCTGTATTCGCAGATGACATTTTGCTGCACATATCTAATCCAGAGACCTCCATACAAGCAGCCTTAATAACCATACAAGAATTTGGTGCCCTTTCCAATTATAAGTAAAATATTGACAAGACAGAAGTCATGCCATGTAATTCTCATTCTTTTAAAAATGATATTATAAACTTGGGTTTAACTTGGTCTCCCCACAAATTAAAGTATTTAGGCATATACCTAACACTTGATTGATCTCAGCTTTTAAAACTAAATTTAGAAGATGTAATTTCTACAATTAAACAAGATTTAAGAAGATGGCGAAACCTTCCACTCTCATTTTAGGAAAGAGTTAATGTCATCAAAATTAATATTTTTCCCAGATTATTTCACCCCCTCAATATGTTAAACACCTTTATACCCTTTGAATGGTTTAATAATTTAAATTCTGAATTCATTACATTTATTTGGTGAGATAAAATTCCAAGCAGAGCATGTCAGAAAGTTATCTTATCCCGGGAACAGGGCGGAATCGAGTTTCCAAACTGTCTTCTATATTATATGGCTTCACATGTCAATAAATATATAAAATGGCTATACCCATGGATACATTTTGAAAATTATTTTCCAAAATGGCTTGACCTTGAATTAAATATAATGAAGGAATATAAAATTTGCCCTGAATCCATACTGTACACCACATATAGCTTGTTTCCTGCTAAATTGAAATCTTCAGTGATTGGAACCTCTTTAAAAAATCACCATCACATCATGTCTTTTTTAGGGTTTTTAGGACACAACAGTGCACTTTAACCTATTTTTGGTAATCTAAACTTTAGAATCAATGGAAAATCCATCCTAGGAAAATGGTTCCCCAAAACTTCTACTCTCACAGTCAGTTGTTTTATCAGCAATAACTCATACACTTCACTTCAGTCAGTTTTAGATAATGAGAATATATTTCTTCCCAAACTAATGCTAATTAAAACAGCCTTAAGGGCTCATTTTGGGCCTGTCCCATTGCTTACTACCTCCCATGACCCATTGGAAGACATGGTACATGGGAGTCAAAAACCCATCCTATTTCCAATCTATACCAATTTTTATTATCCTATAAGTTTAGTTTGGACCCCATTATTCCTTTTATACTGGAATAAAAAGAGTGGAACTAGTTCTCAAAATTGGTCCATTTTAAGGAAAAATATATACCAGCATATACCTTTGGATAATTTAAGACTAATTCAATATAAACTCCTCCATAGTGCTTATATAACTCCCCAAAAACTGTTCAAATTTGGATTTCTGGAGTCTGATAGGTGTATCAAGTGTGGTCTGGGGGGAAGGAACTATCCACCACATTTTATGGGACTGTTCAAAATCCCAACATATTTGGAATACAGTTAAACTGGAGTTCGGTAGAAGACTTTCTTTACATCATGCATTCAATTTTGAGGTTTGTGTTTTAGGAGACCTTAACTTGGTTAAGGGTTTAAATAACAAAGCCAATATTTCCATGATAGCAATTTCCACAAAACAATTGATTGTTAGGCACTGGTTGGATAAAGAAGCATTAAGTTTAAAAGAATGGATTTCCAACACTCTTCTTAACCTACAGATCACTAGATTGAACTACTTATTTCATAATAATATTACCCAATTTTATAACAAATGGGGAAAGATTTATCGTCTAGTAGTTAACTCAGCCTGATAATACTTTTATTAGTTTTTGTAATCTAGTATCCAGACCCTGTGGCAAATATAATTGACTAGTAAATATACTTCTGTTTTGACCAGGGGCTTGGCAGTTCACATTTCTTCCAGATGCTTAATTAGATTGATACTTTAAGATACCAATGTTTAGGGAAATGGGGGAGGGTGGAAATTTTAAACAACTGTTCATTTTACCAGCCTATGTAAATCTTTTGGGGACATTTCTTACCTGTTTATAGAATGATTTACTGTTTGTTTTTTTTTGCTTTGTTTTGTATTAAAAAATTTCAAGATAAAGGAAAGTAAAAAAAAAGTTCTCACAGTGAAAGAACTTATGAAGGCATTCACATAGTTAAAAGGCTATGCCTGTAGGTCAATGGGTAGGAGCAACCAGCCACTCCCCCTTCCTGGGCTGTTTAAACCAGCTTCCCCCAGCCTCATTTTAAAGCTCTGTTTCTTTGATGCAGCCAGAGGGTTTGCTATAGCCTCAGCTGCCTCTGATCCTTGGGGCTCTAGATGCCCCCTTCCCCATGTTTGTACTACTGCTTTTCCTTGTTGCTTTTTGGCCTTTCTATTTGGTCTGTTCCTTCTGTGGCTTTCTAGGTTAGTACTTTGTCTTTCTGTCTTTCCTATGTATAGTATCATGCATCATTCTTTTTCTCTCAGTCAGTTATTCATGCAACACTCATGTAACTCCTGTGTTTCTTTATTCAGGTTTTGTTTTCAGTGTGGTTACTAGTTTCTATGTCCTACCTATGTCATTCTGCTGTATTTACAGTAGCTTGTGTCAGTCTGTTCTACCTATTGTCAATACCATATCACTTGCAAACCTTCCTCTTAGTTCCATTACACTCCTTCTCAATAATTTCACCTGGCATCCCAGCAGTGGTGGAGCTAGAGGGGGGTCTGGGGGGATGGTTGCCTCTCCTGGCTACCCCAGTGTGAGTAGTGGTGCCCAACTACCATCTTTATTCACTGTTTAGTGTCCATTGTGAAGCCCATGATTGACTGAATGGCTCCCCCGGCTCTCAAACACTCCCAAACTTGGCTCCGCCACTGCATCCCAGGCAGGCAGCTGCACCTACTCGTACTCAGTCTGTCATCAGTTGACCTTACTCAGTCAGTCTGCTTCAGCATGGATCACCTCAATTTTTCTATAATACAGCTTTCAACTTTTCTTGCTTGTGGCCGAGTTTAACCTATGATTTTGTCCTTTGATATGCATCCATATCTTCAACACCTTTTTATTCATTTCACTCTGAATCAACATCAGTCATTCCTTTCAGCAGTCATTATTCAGTCAGTAAGTCTCAATCATATGCTAGGGTGCATAGCAAGGGGGATTACATCCAGATGTACTGTAGCAAAGTCATATTGCCCTTGTACTGGTCCCTGGTGAGGCCACACTTGGAGTACTACGTGCAGCTCTGGTGCCCGTACTTGAAAAGGGATATCAAACTACTGGAGGCAGTGCAGCAAAGTGCAACAAAGATGATCCAGGGGTTGGGGGATAGAAGTTATGAGGAAAGACTAAAAGAGCTAAACATGTATACCCTGGAGGATAGAAGAGAGAGAGGGGACATGATCGAGACCTTCAAGTACCTGAAGGGGATGAACAGAGTAGGCTTCCAGGGTGGGTTCACTCTCCAGAATGGAAGAGATACTAGAGGGCACTCCCTGAAGTTAAGGGGGACAGATTCAGGAGGGAAAGGAGGAGGAGGCACTACTTCACTGTAAGAGTGGTAATGGGGTGGAATGCATTATCTCAACAGTTCTCAAACTTTGTCATAGTGAGCTCCCGTAAGCCATGGAAAAGATCTTGAGCCTCCCCCAAAATACTAAAATATTTTGGGCCTCCCGATAGAAAAATAGCTTACTTTTCACAGGTACATCAGGAATAAATTGAAACCTCTTTGCATATCTGGCTCTCAGGTTACTAAGCTTATTGTACCCCCCCCCAAAAAAAACAAAAAAACAGGACAACCTACTTGCTCCAATATTTTGACTCTTAAACCATTGTTACCCCTTACTGCCATACCTTCATGGAGCAGATTGCTTTTTCTGTTTCCCCTCTAACCAGTGATGAAAGTGAACAGGAACGCACAGGAACTCAGTTCCTGTACCTTTCTTTTGCAGCAGGAATGGAGTTCCTGTACTTCTTCCTACTGACACTGAAACTGAAATTCTTAAATCAGCAACATAGTGACAGTTTCTGGACCTGTGATCTGCAATCAGGGTTTCCATAACAACATTGACTTGTACAACAATACTATTTTCCTAGAAATACCTCAGTATCTCTATCTGAATCTACTAGTGTCAAATTAGATAGTTGTGTCTTGACACCGCTGTCCTTTAGATTGAGGATCTTCATGCTGCATTTCATAATTGCCAGTGTGTGTTTCTGTACTTCTTGTCTGTCACCTGCACCACTGCCTCTAACTGGAATACTTTTCCTGCTGACATTTGCCTCTTCCCCTCTCACCCTGCTCTTAAGCTACTTCTCAGGATCATTTTGCTCCCTCCTGCTATTATTCCTAGCACCTGTATGGTTGACTCTTGTATTTGAACAGTTCTGCTGCCAGCCTAATTGATCAATTGTTCCTTGCATTGTTTATTGCTCTTAATTTGTTTGCACTTTTATTCATTTTGTATTGCTTGAGTGTTTTGCAGTTACATTTTGAATTGTATTCTCTCGCTACCCTTCCCTGGGTACACCTGATATAAGCCATGGCTCAGTATCTTCCCTGGTCAAAGACTTCTTAATAAATACATAAATCCACCTACTATTATCCTCCTTCAGTTTGCCTTATCCCTTCACACAAAATCTATACAGTTCAATAGTGAAATATAATACTTTTTAAGACTTGCTTGAGCCTCCCCTTGAACAGCTTGGGGCCTCCCCAAGGAGGCTGGCCTCACCATTTGAGAACCCCTGCATTACCTGAACAACTCATATCAGTGCAGACTGTGGGGTGCTTCAAGAGGGGGTGGGACAAATTGAAGGGGAAAGTACATACTGGGGCAGCAGTTGGGGGAGGGAAGAGTTAATGGGAGGGGAGGCAGCTGCAGTCTAATAGACTGAAATGCTGCACACTCGAGCAGACTAGATTGTCCATATGGCCTGTATCTGCTGGCAATTTTGTATGTTCGTATATCAGTCACATATTTAGCAGTCATTATTCACTCAGACAGTTCTGCCACAAGAAACTAGTCATATGGGACTATGAGTGTCTCCATGACCATAATACAAAAAACTTTATTTACGGGAGTAGTAAGTTCCTATACAAGTTTCTTATGTACCACCTAGAGACATAGGAAATGACAGCCCTCACCTAGTGTTTTTAAATGTTCATATTTCTTTATTGTATAGCCAGGTAGTGAGTTACTCTTCATCACCAATGTTTTGGGGAGTCCAATTTCCCCTTCCTCAGGGTGTAACGTGCACCTCACTGCTGTATCCCAATGCTCACAAAACAAAAAATTGTTTTGCTACACTATTTAAAACTGCCTTTCAGATTACTGAAGAGCCTGCAGTGCAGAAGGCAGGAGGAGACATGTCAACTCAGTATTCTATGCAGCCTAAAAGGCAGAGAAGAGAAATGTAGGGTAAACGTTGGTCTGAAAGGCAATTTCAAACAGCGAGTACAAAATAACTCACTTAATTACTTGTAACACTGTAGAGGCAGTGTATATGGCAGAGTGTAAATATGGTGCTAATTATGTGAGGAAGACAAGAAGGACATTGAAACTTCAAGTAGGAGAACATATTAGAGAGACAGAAAATGGTAGGAATGAAAAAGATTGCTGCACATATACATTTTACCAGTGATAAGCACATAGATGGTTATTTTATGGCATTGAACATGTTACCCTGGGTAACCATGGTGGTGATTTCGATGCAGCCCTGCTTAGGAGTGAGGCATACTGGATATTTTATCTTGACAGCCTGAGAATATCTGGATTAAATGAATGTTTTGAATTGTCTCCTTTCCTCTCATTTACTGCTGTTTGAGTATTTAATTCAACTGCTATCTTAAATTGCTATCTGTGATTAAAAATGAGTTATTAGTTTATTTGTTGTTTCCTTGGTTCCATAGTCCCCAGTGAAGCAGTCCTGTGGTACCTCTGCATAAATTGGAGCAATGAGGAACTGCACCTTTGTGATTAAAGCTTACAGAAGTCACAGATGGAGCCAAGCTTGAAAGCCCTGTGAAGATAAAGAGAGAATATGAGGACAGCTCATTAATGAACTGATTTAATGAATGGATATTTACTGATGTTGATTAATGTGTTTCAGCTTCAGTTAAAAGTAATATTGACATAGGTCTTTATAGTGTTGCACTTCATTGACTTAGAGTTTTTTCTAAATTGTTTAAATGGAAGAGTCTTTTAACTATATTTATAACACCTGGTATCACATCACTATAGCATTTAAGCGACACATTTTTGATAATTCAGTACCCTTGACAAAATGCTAAGTTAAGGCATAAAATGCCATCAGGGCTTTTGCCAGGCTGTGGGAGTCCCTGTATTTGTATCTACATATGGTTTCATGTGGTGAGCATTAAAAAATTTTAATCAAACACTTGGTGGTCGATTATATTTTTGCACACTTGGTGTCATCCTTTGTGTTTTGAGTTGTTGATCTTGTTTGGCCCTCATGCCGTTATTCTTGGCGAGCCTCTTTTGTTTGTTTTGTTACAGTATTTTGGCTTATGCTTTGAATGGTTTGCTTTTTGACCACCTTTTGGAACTGTAAAAACGTGTGATAATATGTCAGAAATTCAGCTTAATATTAATGTTGAAGTCACTAGTCAGGACTACCACAGCCTATTTTGGGATTTGTTTGCTCATGTCGGGAGTTTGAATCCCCTGTTAAAGGCCCCTTTTAATGTCCCATCGGGTGAAAATGCTGAAGAATCAGTAATGAATATACAGAAATCATTTGCAGCTTTGGAAAAAGTTGCTTTGCAAGCAAGAAGAGTGAGTTCCATGTCATAATAGCAAAAATTCTACCACAACTTGCAAAAGAATGAGTACATCTTGTCGAATACCTAATTGGCATAAAATGCACCACAGCAAATACCAATTTGGTGCACAATAAAATTAATGTTTAATGTGGGGGAGGCTACACTTCCATATCCCCAAACTAAAATAACCATCTTCTGGGGGGTGGACACTGGGGGACAGGAGACTATTACGGCCCCAGAACTAGACAACAGCAAAAAGTGAAAAAAAACTCTCCAACACTGGTAAAAGTAAAAAAAACTGTAGGCAGTCCCAAACCCAGGACCATCACCTCCATAGGTGGCATCCCTACTCACCATGACAAGCTGCCAGCTTGGCAGCAGCAGCAGCAGGCTGCACTCCTATATTTCACCAATGCTTCTTGCAAAACACCATCATTAGCAGTTGCTGTTCTTTCCCACCCCATCGCTATTCCCCAAACTTTGCTATATCCGCACTGTCGCTGCTCTTATAGGTACCCAAACTGAGTTGCTCATATTCAAGTCACTCAGTTTGGTTCGACAATATTATGGGATACCAGACAAGTGTACTGGTGAAAATCTGCAATCGAAGCTTATTTAGCTGTAAACCAGCTTCCTCACTGGCTCCGTATTCTTAAGTGGCCGGCATTTGGATATAATAGAGGAAGCCTGATGTCAATTTGGAAAGAGGCATGACTAAAAGGGAGTGCCTTTTTAATTAAAGCCATTCTCACTGATTCTAAAAAATTGCAAAGCAAATTAGAGGTGGAAATGAAAGCATGTGAAACTCAAGTTAAGGCTTTCAGTGCAGACATGGACTTTGTGAATTATATCGCCAATTTAGAAAAACTGATTGCATGTCAAGATTAAAGAGTGCAAGCAGCAAAAGAAAATATGTTTCTAAGACAGCAGCAGGACAATGTGAACGACTGTATTTTTGATTGGCCAAACAAAAAAGGTCAACAACAGCAACAGCAGAAGTCCATTTTGAAGAATACTACAATGGGTGATACAGCTCACAGGTCTCAGATGCAGAAAGCATGGGTTTGATGGTTTATTTAGTGGAAGAGCTAACAGACCAAACAATGCCAGGACCCAGGCAGAGCCCAAGAATTAGGTTTCAAACACCAAATGGAGAGAGAGAGGCCAATAATGGGGAGACAAGGGAACCACAAGGAACAAGGAACCATCAGGGAACCAAGCAACAGTGAGGAAGAGGATGGGACAATATCAGAGGAGACAGAATTGGCAACTGAACCAGCCACAATACAACAAAGGCAGAAAGATTCTAACTGTGGTTAATCTTTCAAGCCACAATTTGACTGAAGCAGACGTATCAGTACTTTCTAAAGATTTGTCCTTCATTCTGACCACTGACATTAATCCTTTTGATAGCATGACTGAATTGCATAAATTTACTCATAAATTTAGCTTAAAGCACTTTTTTTCCAAACTGTCAAGTGCTACTGATAGTAATTATAATCAGGAATCAAATTACTTTAGAACTAAATCAACGTGCTGCCTCCCTGCTCCCCCTGTTATTAAGACCTTTGAACAAGTGTGTGAGAATGAATTGAAGAAGTTATGCAATACTGAAAAACCTGATTTCTTTGTCAACTTGTCTAGACAGGTATTGCATGATTCAAAGGGAAATAATGCAATTACCATCAATAAGGCAGATAAAGGAGGGAGTGGTAAACTTGGAAACTGAAAAATATGAAGGGGAAGTTCTGAGGCAGTTGAGCAATACTGAAGTGTATAAAACACCATCGAGAGAAATAAAAGAGAAAATTGATGCATTTTTGGTAGAGGTGCATGAAAGGGGATTTATAAATGATGGTGTTCAGAAATTTTTAACAGTGGGACATCCAGTGCTGGCAACAATATATTTATTACCCAAAATACATAAAACTCTAGTGGATCCTCCAGAGTGTCCAATTATTGCCAGCATTGGTAGTCTGCTGACTGACCCCATTTCAAAACTTGTAGATTCCTTTTTGAAACCAAAAGTGACATAATTACCTTCTTCTCTAAGGGACTCAATTGATATGTTACAGACCTTAGAAAATACAGTACTGGCATCTGATTCCATCTTGGTTACACTCGATGTGGAATCTCTCTACATGAGTATTCTGCATGAAGGAGGTTTAGAAGCTGTGGCATTTTATTTAGAACAACCGGAAGAATATGATATACACTTCATTAGGTTTTTGGTAAAGCGTTGTGAAATGGTGCTTACAAATAATTATTTCATATTTTTGGGAAAACATTATTTACAATTAACTTGTACAGCAATGGGGACAACTTTTACTCCAGGTTATGCAAACCTATATATGAGTTTGTGGAATTTTACAACTATACAAGATCCTGACATTAACCCTTTTGTTAGGTATGTAACACTGTATCAGCATTTTATAGATGATTTGTTTTTCATATGGGGAGCACTGAGGGACATCTTCATGAGTTCATAGATTACTTACATTGCTCAAATCCCATTCTATGATTTTCAGTAAAGTACAGTCAAACTAGTATTAATTACCTGGATTTAATCATAAATAAGGATCAGAGGTGTGATTACTACTAGTTTGTTTAGAATATAAACTGATACCAATACTGTTTTGCAGGAGTCAACTTGTCATCCGAGGTATCTGGTAAAAAAAATATACCCAGAGCGCAATTTCTATGAATTCGTAAGAATTGTAACAGAGACCAACTCTTTGAAGAAAGAGCTGCTGAAATTACAATAAGGGTTCGGGAGCATGGCTATGCAAATAGTGACACAGCAACTGCAAAAGATTAGACAGCTACACAGGATAGGACTTTACTACTTTACCAAGAGATAGGTCAGAGAGAGAGTTGACAGTAATAATCAGTTAAAGTATATTACAACCTATACTAAGAGATCAAATGAGGTTCAAAGTATTATTTAAAAAAAAATTGTCACATTCTTCAAGCTGACTTTACTTGTGCTCAGTTTACACAAGAACCTCCTATGTTCATTTATAAAAGGGCAAAGAACTTGGGGGATATGTTAGTTCATTCTTTACAGCCAGTCAGGAGACATGAATCTCTCATTAAAACGATTGTTGGTAGTGCACCCTCTAGAAAGTGTAAGCTTTGCAAAAATATTAAAAAATGCAAGACTTTTAAGAATCTAATCACAGGAAGGGAGTACAAAATAAATCACTTGATTACTTGTGATACTGTAGGGTTAGTGTATAGGGTAGAGTGTAAATGTGGTGCTAATTATGTGGGGAAGACCAGAAGGACATTGGAACTTCGAGTAGGAAAACATACTAGAGACATAGAAAATGGTAAAAATGAAAATGTGATTGCTGCACATATAAATTTAAACAGTGGTAAACAAGTACATACAGTGGTATCCCCAGGATGAAATGCACCTGCAGTATTTGTATCACTCTGCAGACGTTAGAAGATTTTAATAGTAATGTAATTTCAATGGTAATTGTCCCTTTGTCATTCAGGAAAATGTGACACTGCCAGGATAAAGTGAATGCCACAGTTTCCTGCATGACAAAAGGGTCTAATTGCCATTGAAATTACATTGCTTTATTCAGTAGGTCAGCTGCAGAACACTGCAGAGTAGGTTAAAAGTGTGTCTCATCCAGTTATTTTTTGGCATCGGACATGTTACCCTGGGTATCCATGGTGGTGATTTAGATGCAGCCCTGCTTAGGAGTGAGGCATACTGGATGTTTTATCTTGACAGCCTAAGAATACCTGGATGAAATGAACGTCTCAAATTGTCTCCTTTCTTCTAATTTACTGCTGTTTGAGTACTTAATTCAATCTATCTTAAATTGCAATCTGTGATTAAAAATTAGTTATTTATGTAAATACGATTTATTTTATTTGTTTCCTTGGTTCCATAGTCCCCAGTGTAGCAATCCTGTGGTACCTCTGCATAAACTGAAGCAATGAAGAACTGCACCTTTGTGATTAAAGCTTACAGAAGGCACAGATTGAGCCAAGCTTGAAAGCCCTGTGAAGATAAAGAGAGAATATGAGGACAGCTCATTAATGAACTGATTTAATGAATGGATATTTATTGATAATGATTGGTGTGTTTCAGTTTCCGGTTAATGGTAATATTGACATAGGTCTTTATAGTGTTGCACTTTATTGATGTAGTTTTTTTTTCTAAATTGTTTAAATGAAAGAGTCTTTTAACCGTATTTATGATACCTATCATCACATCTCTCTTTATAGTATTTAAGCAACACATTTTTGATAATTCAGTATCCTTGACAAAGTGCCAAGTTAAGGAACGAAAAGCCGTCGGGTCTTTTGGCGGGCTGGGGGAGTCTCTGTATTTGTACCTATATTTGACTTCATGAGGTGAGCATTAAACAGTTTTAAATGCACACTTGGTGGTTGATTATCTTTTTGCACACTTGGTGTGTGAGCCTTTGTATCCTGAGTTGCTGATCCTGTTTGGCCCTCACACTTTTATTCTTGGTGAGCCTTTTTTATTTTTGAAACTGATAGAGATGCTAATAAAAGAGGACATAATGAACTACCAGGAGAGCAATGGACTCCAGGGTAGTAAACAGCATGGGTTCATTGGCAGAAAGGTCTTGTCAGATCAGCCTAATAGTATTCTTTGACTGGGTCATGAGGGTAGTGGATAAGGGCCATCCTGTGGATTTACTCTACTTCAATTTCAGCAAGGCTTTTGACTAGGTGCCTCAGCAAAAGACACAGCTAGATTGAAGAGAAACTGGCTGGAAAATTGACAGCAGAGGGTGACTAAAATTATTGAGGGCCAACAGGGCAGATCTTATGAGGATCAGCTCAAGGCACTGAACATGTACTCGCTGGAGGCCAGACAAGAAAGGGGAGATATGATAGAGACTTTCAAGCTCCTGAAATGAATGAACAAGGTAAACTGTGAGGAACTATTTAGTATAAGTAGCAGATGAAGAACACAGGGACACAAGTGGAAACAGGTGGTAGGGGAGATTTAAGAATGAAGTGAGAACATTTGATTTTACAGAAAGGGTGGTACAGCCATGGAACAATCTGCCAGCTGAGGCTGATAGTGGTAGGGCTGTGAGTATGGGGGTGGATGGTGTGAGTCAAAACCCTGTACGGACAATAAGTCCTGGTTTTATGCCTTCATTGTCGATGTTTCTTTGTTTCTATAGTCTCATTCCATACCCCTTTCCTTTAGTTTCCAGTCAAGGTTAAGCCTCTTCATGGTCCTGAGACTGGGTTCTAGCCTTTCAGCATATGCTACTGTCCTCATTCTGCACTTTGATGGATGGGCCTCCCTTGTTGGAGAACTTCCTTTAGCTGCAGGGACTGACTTTGGCACCCCACAGCATTATCCCATTAGAGGAATAGAGTGAGTGTTATCCCTTCAGAACGTTCCCTGAACTTTGAGCTGTCATAATAATAATTATGCATGCTAGTAGGCTGTGGATCCAGAGATTTCGTCCATGGGTTTTTTCCTTTTTTGAGTGCCTAAGGCCCTAAGGTAGTGTGTGTGTGTGTGTGTATTCTTTGCAAAAAAACTTAGTTAATGCACCAGATAAGGTAACTTAACACCACAAAAGTAGGAAATGTGGTGTTAGGGTTTAATCTCAACTCCCCCAAGCTGCAAAAAGGAAAAATCAGTAGGGTTTTGGGTCTCGGAAGTCTTGATGAGTTAGTAGTGGTGTCTTCCTTGGGGTTGTAAACCCTAATGCTCACCCCTCCCCCAGCCAGTAGCCTCCTGTCCAAAGCACAAGGTACAGCTCCAAGCCAGTGCCTCATAGTGGTACACTCTTCAAAGACAGAGAAGTATGCCTCACCACATGATGCCAGTACAATGATTTATAGCTTTTGTTACACAGGGTCCAGTGGGCCCTGCATGAAGAAATGGTGATCACATCTGACCTTGTTTGCTTAGGAAACAGGGTGGGCATTAGGGTTGATAACCTTGAGGAAGACCCCACCACTGATTCAACTAGGCTCCAGAGACCCACAACCATTGTTTTTCCTTATGCTACTTGGGGGGTGGAGGACAGTTAGGGTTGGAAATCCTAATGCCACATTACCCTACATTTGTGGTATTAACTTGAACCCCAACTGGTGCATTAAGGCCTAAGTGAAGGAAGGGAAGACTCCATCTGTCTATAGAAGTGCAGGGTCCTTGTGGACCTTGCAGCTCCATGCAGTGATGGATGCCAAGAATTCATGGGGCCGTCTGGTGGGCTGCAGAACATATTAAAGACATAGAAAATGGTAGAAATGAAAATGTGATTGCTGCACATATACATTTTACCAGTGATAAGCACATAGATGGTTATTTTATGGCATTGAACATGTTACCCTGGGTAACCATGGTGGTGATTTCGATGCAGCCCTGCTTAGGAGTGAGGCATACTGGATATTTTATCTTGACAGCCTGAGAATATCTGGATCAAATGGATGTTTTGAATTGTCTCCTTTCCTCTCATTTACTGCTGTTTGAGTATTTAATTCAACTGCTATCTTAAATTGCTACCTGTGATTAAAAATTAGTTATTATTTTATTTGTTTCCTTGGTTCCATAGTCCCCAGTGAAGCAGTCCTGTGGTACCTCTGCATAAATTGGAGCAATGAGGAACTGCACCTTTGTGATTAAAGCTTATAGAAGTCACAGATGGAGCCAAGCTTGAAAGCCCTATGAAGATAAAGAGAGAATATGAGGACAGCTCATTAATGAACTGATTTAATGAATGGATATTTACTGATGTTGATTAATGTGTTTCAGCTCCAGTTAAAAGTAATATTGACATAGGTCTTTATAGTGTTGCATTTCATTGACTTAGAGTTTTTTTCTAAATTGTTTAAATGGAAGGGTCTTTTAAATATATTTATAACACCTGTTATCACATCACTATAGAATTCAAGCGACACATTTTTGATAATTCAGTACCCTTGACAAAGTGCCAAGTTAAGGCACAAAATGCCATCAGGGCTTTTGCCAGGCTGTGGGAGTCCCTGTATTTGTATTTATATTTGGTTTCATGTGGTGAGTGGTCAGATTCCTTGACAAAAGCACCAAAGGAAACCTACCTACCCATAACCCCTATCAGAGGCACAAAGGTAAGTTACACTTATTCCCAGATGACAAGCTCATCTGATATCAACCAGATGATGCCACCACCAAGCTGTGGGTGGTTCCCAGACACCTTGGGTCCATATTATTGCACCAAGTGCATGATGCCCCCACTGGTGGACACCAGGGAGTGGAAAATACCCTCCAGATGCTCAAGACCACCGCCTGGTGGCCTGGTGTCACCAAAGATGTAAACAGTACATAGACAACTGCCTTGTTTGTGCCCAAAACAATCCCAGCCCCACCAAATGAAATGCCAAACTTCTACCACAAAGGCACTCCAGTCCTTGGCATGCCATCCAGATTGACTTAATTGGTTCTTTGACCAATACCAGCAGAAATAACAAGTATGCTCTTGTGGTAATTGACCTTTTCTCAAAGTGGGTTGAAGCTTTCCCCACTAAAACATGCACTGCTAAAACCACTTCCAAAATCCTGTTAGCACAGATTTCCTCCAGGTGGGGCCTACCTCATAAGGTCGACTCTGACAAAGAAACCAGCTTTACAGGTGAGTTGATGAAAGAATCACTTGAACTCCTGGGAGTTCAACAGAAGTTCCACATACCTTACCATCCACAATCTTCAGGTCAAGTAGAAAGAGCCAACAGATGGATTAAGCACATGCTTTCCAAATTTATTGAGGACAATCCCGAGACCTGGGATTCCTTGTTGCCATTACTCCTTATGGCAATTAGGGGTACACCCTCAGTCACTACCCAGTTAACACCCTTTGAGATTATGACTGGAAGACAGATGAGATTACCTGAACACCTGTTGTTTGACCTGCACACCCCCACAGCAGACCGTATGTTTGTAGACCAATATGTGGAAAAACTGAGACAAGACCTCATACACACACACTTGTATGCTGCTAACTACATGGGCAAGACCCAGCAACAGTCCAAAATACAGTTTGACAAACATGCACAAGAAGTGGACTGGCAAGTTGGACATCAGGTAATGGTCCTCAGATTTGCACATCTCACACATTCCTTCTCCAATAAGTGGGAAGGCCCCGACCCCATTGTCAGCAAGCTCAGTCCAGCAGACTATCAGGTTAGACTCTTGCACAACAATAAACTGACTGACAAATGGTTACATGCAAACCAGTTGAAACTGTATAAAGGAGTATAATTACTTTTCCAGGGCTGTTTAAACCAGCTTCATCCAGCCTCATTTAAAAGCTGTTTCTTTGATGCAGCCTGAGGGTTTGCTGTGGCCTCAGTTGCCTCTGATCCTTGGGGCTCTAGATGCCCCCTTCCCCATGTTTGTACTACTGCTTTTCCTTGTTGTTTTTTGGCCTTTCTATTTGATCTGTTCCTTCTGTGGTCTCTAGGTTAGTACTTTGTCTTTATGCCTTACCTATGTATAGCATCATGCATCCTTCTTTTTCTCCTGGTCAGCTACTCATGCAACACTCATGTAACTCCTGTGTTTCTTTATTCAGGTTTTGTTTTCAGTGTGGTTATTAGTTTATATGTCCTGCCTATGTCATTCTGTTGTATTTAGCTTGTGTTCTCTCAGTCTGTTCTACCTGCTGTCCATTCCAAGTCACTTGCAAATCTTACTAGTTTCTATGTCCTACCTATGTCATTCTGCTGTATTTAGCTTGTGTCAGTCTGTTCTACCTGCTGTCAATACCATGCCACTTGCAAACCTTCCTTGTCAGTTCCATTGCACTCCTTCTCAATAATTTCATCTGGCAGGCAGGCAGGCAGCTGCATCTACTCGTACTCAGTCTGTCATCAGTTGACTTTACTCAGTCAGTCTGCTTTAGTATGATCACCTCAATCTTACTATAATACAGCTTTCAACTTTTCTTGCTTGTGCCCGAGTTTAACCTATAATTTTGTCCTTTGATATGCATCCATATTTTCAGCACCTTTTTATTCATTTCACTCTGAATCAACATCAGTCATTCCTTTCAGCAGTCATTATTCAGTCAGTCAGTCTCAATCATATGCTAGGGTTCATAGCATGGGGGATTACACCCAGATGTAGCGAAGTCATATTGCTTCAGTCCAGTTCCCTAGTGAGGCCACACTTGGAGTACTGCGTGCAGTTCTGGCACCCGTACTTGAAAAGGGATATCAAACTACTGCTCAATTCATGGTTGTCCCTAGTAGCAACTTCTGAGTCATTACGTACCTGGTTGATCTCGTCCTGAAGCTCTTCTAACTCCCCACTGAACTGTTCATTTGTTCTACTTAACAAGTCATTCATATTCAAAGCCTGTCCCTTATCCTGTCTCAAACTTTCACACTTCTGCTTCAACATACATATTTCCTGCTCTTCTGCCTGTGCAGAATGATGTAAAAGTGAATCCTTTTCATTACACAGAGTTTGAAGTTCAGACTCCAAATTCTGCTGCAGTCTCACACATTCTGTTTCCTGCAAACCCATCTCTTGCTTAAGAGATGAGATTTGCAGTTCAAGGGTTCGAAACCTTGCTTTGGAGGTTTCCAAAGCAGCATAGAGAGCCGCGACCAACAGCCTTTTAGCTTGGCGCTTATTGGCTGTCTGTTGCATCTCAGTGTACTGAGTTGAGATCCCCAGTATAGGGTTGTCGGATTAACTTGTGTCCCACACGAAATCAGCCCAGCCTCCATGGGAGGTAAGGAAGTTTGAGACATTGAGTCTCAGTTCTGCACAGATATTTGATACGGTGGCCATTATGTGGGAGGGAATGAAAAATCAAACTGTGAAAAAGGTGCCGTGCTGTGTATCGATCCACAGCAGGAGCACTTCATACACAGTTGGGCTACTGTAGACTTGTAAGCTTGCAATTCAAAACTGCCATGGAGTGGGTTGAGTTGGCATCGAACCACACCCAGAAAGCAGCCAGACTTTGCAAGGGATTACAAAGTGGTCATAAAATGAGAGCGGTGATGTGAGAATGCACACCTACAGTCCCCGTTGGGAAGGGAAAAGTCATAAGCAACAAGTGAAATCTTACAAACACCAAATATTGCCTGCACATGGTTGCCAATTGTCATTAGGTCTAAACCTCACTCTCAGGTTCTTGGCAATATTGGGAATGCAAGGAATTACAAACACGTTACATAAGAGTCATAAACTTGTTTATTACTACCAAAAGGGATAAATCACAGTTGCCCTAAGCTGTTCTTACCAATACAAACCAGCAGCCAATGCTAAGCCTTCCCTATACCTTGAGGATTCTCAGTGTCTCCGAGGTAGAAGACGAGATGTCTCACATTATATACCTACGATAATTACTATGGTTACTGCAAGATAGAAACATTTCTAGTTACAAAGATGAGCCCTATTGGCTAGATTAGAGGTGACCTCTCAGTCCAAGATAACATTATACAATTTTGTAGTAGTCATCACTTTGTGAAACAAAAGAGTACAGTTCTTATATAAATCAGTGTAGTAGTACAAATCACCAAAAGGTGGCAATGACGACTTATATATCATAATCATTACAAGGACACAGGTGTCCTAACATCTTGTAAGCAAGAAATACGTAAGAAATATATATATGTATTAGAAAGCAAAGTGTATAACAATAATATGCATACATATCCTAACATCTACTCTTATACAGTAGATGTCCTTAGCCATATCTGTTAGTATAACATATACCTATATGTTAGCTGTTTACAGTGTACCTCTGAGGGTACCAATAAAGGTGCCGGGACCTCATGTAACATGAGTATTAAAAAGTTTTAATCGCACACTTGGTGGTCGATTATCTTTTTGCACACTTGGTGTGAGCCTTTGTGTTTTGAGTTGCTGATCTTGTTTGGCCCTCACACCATTATTCTTGGTGAGCCTTTTTTGTTTGTTTTGTTAAAGTATTTTGGCTTACACCTTGAAAGGTTTGCTTTTTGACTACCTTTTGGAAATGTAAAAACCTGTGATAATATGGCAGAAAATCAGCCTAATATTAATGTTGAAGCCACTAGTCAGGACTCCCACAGCCTGTTTTGGGATTTGTTTGCTCATGTTGGGAGTTTGAATCCCCTGTTAGCGGCCCCTGTTAATGTCCCACCGGGTGAAAATGCTGAAGAGTCAGTAATGAATATACAGAAATCATTTGCAGCTTTGGAAAAAGTTGCTTTACAAGCAAGGAAAGTGGGTTCCATGTCATAATAATGAAAATTCTACCACAACTTGCAAAAGAAAGAGTACACTTTGCTGAATACCTAATTGGCACAAAACGCACCACAGCAAATACCAATTCGGTGCACAATAAAATTAATCTTTAATGCGAAGGGCTACACCCCCAAACTAAAATAACCATCTTCTGGGGGGTGGACACTGTGGGGACAGGAGATTATAACGGCGCCAGAACTAGACAACAGCAAAAAGTTAAAAAAAAACTCTCCGACACTGGTAAAAGTAAAAACACCTGTAGGCAGTCCCAAACCCAGGACCATCACCTCCATAGGTGGCATCCCTACTCACCACACCAAGCTGCCAGCTTGGCGGCAGCAGCAGGCTGCACTCCTGTATTTCACCAATGCTTCTTGCAAAGCACCATCATTAGCAGTCACTGTTCTTTCCCTCTCCCATCGCTATTCCCCAAACCTTGCTATATTCTCACTGTCGCTGCTCTTATAGGTACCCAAATTGAGCTGCTCATATTCGAGTCACTCAGTTTGGTTCACCAATATTATGGGATACCAGACGAGTGTACTGGCGACAATCTACACTCAAAGCTTATTTAGCTGTAAACCAGGTTCCTCACTGGCTTCATATTCTTAAGTGGCCGGCTTTTGGATATAATAGAGAAGGCCTGATGTCAATTTGGAAAGAGGCGTTACTAAAAGGGAGTGCCTTTTTAATTAAAGCCATTCTCACTGATTCTAAAAAATTGCAACGCAAATTAGAGGCGGAACTAAAAGCATGAGAAACACAAGTTAAGACTTTCAGTGCAGACATGGACTTTGTGAATTATATGGCCAATTTAGAAAAAATGATTGCATGTCAAGATAAAAGATTGCAAGCAGCAAAAGAAAATATGTTTCTAAGACAGCAGCAGGACAATGTGAATGACTGTATTTTTGATTGGCCAAACAAAAAAGGTCAACAACAGCAACAGCAGAAGTCCATTTTGAAGAATACTACAGTGGGTGATACAGCTCACAGGTCTCAGATGCAGAAAGCATGGGTTTGATGGTTTATTTAGTGGAAGAGCTAACAGACCAAACAATGCCAGGACCCAGGCAGAGCCAAAATTAGGTTTCAAACACCAAATGGAGAGAGAGGCCAATAATGGGAGACAAAGGAACCACAAGGAACAAAGGAACCATCAGGGAACCAAGCAACAGTGAGGAAGAGGATGGGACAATATCAGAGGAGACAGAATTGGCAACTGAACCAGCCACAATACAACAAAGGCAAAAGATTCTAACTGTGGTTAATCTTTCAAGCCACAATTTGACTGAAGCAGACGTATCAGTACTTTCTAAAGATTTGTCCTTCATTCTGACCACTGACATTAATCCTTTTGATAGCATGACTGAATTGCATAAATTTACTAATAAATTTAGCTTAAAGCACTTTTTTTTGCAAACTGTCAAGTGCTACTGATAGTAATTATAATCAGGAATCAAATTACTTTAGAACTAAATCAACGTGCTGCCTCCCTGCTCCCCCTGTTATTAAGACCTTTGAACAAGTGTGTGAGAATGAATTGAAGAAGTTATGCGATACTGAAAAACCTGATTTCTTTGTTAACTTGTCTAGACATGCATTGAATGATTTAAAGGGAAATAATGCAATTACTATCAAGAAGGCAGATAAGGGAAGGAGTGGTAATCTTGGAAACTGAAAAATATGAAGCGGAAGTTCTGAGGCAGTTGAGCAATACTGAAGTGTATAAAACACTTTCTTTAGATCCATCAAAAGAAATAAAAGAGAAAATTGATGCACTTTTGGTAGAGGAGCATGAAAGGGGATTTATAAATGATGGTGTTCAGAAATTTTTAACAGTGGGACAGCCAGTGCTGGCAACAATATATGCATTACCCAAAATACATAAAACTCTAGTAGACCCTCAAGGGTGTCCCATTATTGTCAGCATTGGTAGTCTGCTGACTGACCCCATTTCAAAATTTGTAGATTCCTTTTTGAAACCAATGGTGACACACTTACCTTCTTTTCTAAGGGATTCAATTGATATGTTACAGAACTTAGAAAATACAGTACTGGCATCTGATTCCATCTTGGTTACACTCAACGTGGAATCTCTCTACATGAGTATTCCGCATGAAGGAGGTTTGGAAGCTGTGTCATTTTATTTAGAACAACCAGGAGAGAATGATATACACTTCATTAGGTTTTTGGTAAAGTGTTGTAAAATAGTGTTTAAAAACAATTACTTCATATTTTTGGGAAAACATTATTTACGTTTAACTGGTACAGCAACTTTTGCTCCAGGTTATGCAAACCTATGTATAAGTTTGTGGAATTTTAGAACTATACAAGATCCTGACATTAACCCTTTTATTAGGTATGTAACATTATATTGTCATTTTATAGATTATTTGTTTTTCATATGGGGAGCATTGAGGAACAATGTCATGAGTTCATAGATTACTTACCTCGCTCAAATCTTGTTCTATCATTTTTGGTAAAGTACAGTCAAACTAGTATTAATTACTTGGATTTAATCATAAATAAGGATCATAGGTGTGATTACTACTGGTTTGTTTAGAAAAGAAACTGATACCAATACTGTTTTGCAGGCGTCAACTTGTCATCTGAGGCATCTGGTAAAAAAATATACCCAGAGGGCAATGTCTATGTATTCAAAGGAATTGTAACAGAGACCAACTCTTTGAAGAAGAAAGAGCTGCTGAAAAGACAATAAGGTTTCAGGAGCATGGCTATGCAAATAGTGACATAGCAACAGCAAAATATTAGACAGCTACACAGGATAGGGCTTTACTACTTATACCAAGAGATAGGTCAGAGAAAGTTGAAAATAATAATCAGTTAAAGTATATTACAACCTATACTAAGAGATCAAATGAGGTTCAAAGTATTATTTTTTTATAAATTATTTTTATTAGTTTTCACACATAGTGACATACAGACATGTTGACCTTTAAACATGAAAGTCACATTACACATTAAAAACAACATCAACAACAGGTGCAATCATTTGTGCATTCCATTAGTATTTTCTTTCCCATCCAGTTAATGCATCATAAATACTGAGGTATATAAGCTTATAGTTCTAGTACTATTCTTTAAACTCAGCCTTTTAATTTATTAGCAAATATTAAGGTCCTATTACCACTCTCAACAACTTAATCCTACCCTTATTATCATTTCCTCTTCTGGGTTCAGTGAGGACATATAAGGTAACCTGGTTCTTATAAAAATTTCTTCCCGATCCCACAATATATAGGTCAACCTCTCCAACGCCAATGTTTGCAATATCATCTGCTTCCATTGTTTAAGATTCGGCCTTACATGAAACACCCATGTATTCTGTACACAATGACGAGCCAAGATAAACAAGACTCTCACCCATCTAGGAAGCAGATTCCACTCCTCTCCTTCTCCCACTTCCATTCCAAAGAGACACGGTAGTGGATCCCTCTCCATCTCCCTTCCAGCTATTGCAACCACTTCCTTTACTACCCCCCCCCAAAAGACTTGTAGGATGGGGCAGGTCCAAAAACAATGTATGTATGTGCCTCTTTCTACTCCACATCTCCCACATACCGGTGATATTAAAGGATGTGCTTTGTGAACTGTTACTGGCGGGTAATACAATCGATGAAGAAACTTGTAATATGCTTCCTTATATCTGTTACATGCCATAATCCCTGAGTGCATTGGGAGTACTGTATTCAAATTCTCCTTTGTGATGGATCTCTCCAGGTCCCTTTCCCACAACATTCTTGTTCTCCCTGTTCTATCTGGGAGTCTCTGATTTCCTCTCTTAACCACCTTCCTAATGAAACCTTTGGGGTCCCCCTTGGCCTGATATATTAGGCTTTCTACCTCGTCTGGTTTAAGTCCCCTTTCCTCTCCTCTTTCCAACTTGCACATAGATGTTCTTACCTGCAGGTATTGAAACAGGTGCTGCCTCTCCTTCCCCAGCTCCTTCTGCATGGTCTCAAAGGTACAGAGGTTTCCTTGCACAAGAAGATTCCCTAGACTCTGGATTCCCTTCTGTTCCCACTCATGAAAGCCTTTGTCCTCTAAGCCCAGCAAGAAAAAGGGATTGTTTGCCACCGGTAATAATATGGTTTCCCCTTGTTGTGTTCATCCCCACTTTCTGATCTGTCCCCAGGCTATTAAGACCTGTTCCACCAATGGGTTATTATTGCCTCTACTTTGGTATGCTCTTACACCCCTAGAGTGCAGGTATGCTGTGAGTCATCTCGATGCTCCTACCTGTTCCAATTCTACCCAGCTAGCTTCCTTGGACTGATGCACCCAATCTGCTATATATCTTAGCTGCGCCACCAGTCCATAGTTATGAATGTCCGGTAGGGCTAGACCTCTCCTTCCCTTTTCTATTTTTAATTTTTGTAGACTAACCATTGGGCGTTTACCCCTCCATATAAGACTCGAAATAGCTTTTTCTATTTTCTCTATGCCCCCTTTCGTAAGCCCTACATGCAACATCTGTAATGGATACAATATCCGGGGGAGCACATTCATTTTCACAGTATTTAGTCTACCCATCCATGAAATTGGTAATTGTTCCCATCTACTAAGATCTGCCCCTATCACTTTCAGCAGTTCCGTGTAATTTAAGCTATAGAGGGAGCCCAATGACCTGCCCACCCGTATACCAAAATAGGTAAAACACTTCCCTACTTGACTCAGTACCCATTGTTCTGTTTCTTTACCCATCTCAGGAAAACACATAATTTCTGATTTCCCCAGATTGATCCTATACCCCGAGAAGGCCCCAAACTCCTTTACCAAAGCCAATCGGGGTGGCATCGATTGGTTTGGATTTTTCACAAACACTAACATGTCATCCACATATAGAGCAAGTTTATGTTGTTGTCCCCTTGCCCCTTCAATTCCCAAAATTGCTGTGCAGCTCCTTATGGCTATTGCCAATGGTTCGATTACCATTGCAAACAAAAGGGGGGACAGAGTACAGCCCTGTCTCATACCTCTCTCCAATTTGAATCCCTCTGATATTTTTCCATTTACCAATACCCGTGCTCTAGGTGCCATGTACATGGCCCTTACCCACCGCATGAATGGTTCACCCAAACCAAACCGGGACATCACCTCAAATAAATATTCCCATTCCACTCTATCAAATGCTTTTTTGGCATCCATGGAAATAACTCCCACTGCTTCTTTTCCCTGATTTGCTCTCCATATAATATTGAGGAGATGACGCATATTATGGTATGACTGTCGCCCATTAATGAATCTGGTTTGGTCCGGGTGAACCAAGCCTGGGAGTATTTGCTCCAACCTCAGTGCCAGCACCTTTGCCAAAATTTTCAAATCGCAGTTAAGCAAAGAAATTGGTTTATACGAGGCACATTCCTCCACATCTTTTCCTATCTTAGGTATTAGACAAAATTATTTATTTATTTATTTAAGAGATTTACCAGGAAGGCATGCTGAGCAGAGTACTGCTCAATTCCAGATGCGTCCTGGGGGTAGGGGGGTTACAGCAGAACAAGAACATACACTGGCAGAGTACAGGCAGTAGGTGAGACAGTTCAGTACAGTTACAGGTACAGTTATAGATACTTAATCACTAAAATGTGCTACCAGACATGCGTAGGGAGCAGAACTACAAGTTAGTAACAGGACAAGTTGCTGCGCAACTGGGAGGATTATGGAGATGAGGGGGAGGACTAAGGGGGGAGGTTACAGTTGCAGTTGGTAGCGAAGTGCAGTCTGAGAAGAGCATTCAGTTGAGGAGTGCTTGAGGAGTGTCTGATGTCGGCTGTCAGGGAGTTCCATAGTTTGGGCAACCTGAAGCTGAAAGCAGCCTGGCCTGACCGGGTGGATCTGTGGGGGATATGTAGAAGCCTAGCATTGATATTTCGAAGAGCATAAGTAGGAGGAGAGAGGGTGGCTAAGGAGAAAGACAGGTAGGAGGGGAAGGTATGTGACCAGAACTTGCCAGAGGTTTTAGCGCAGTGGAGCAGTCTTCTGTTATGAACAGACGGGAGGTCCAGGGATTGGTAGAGGACACAGTGGTGGGTATTGGGAGGGAGGTTTAACGAGAAGTGGCAAAAAGAGTTAAAAAGGGGATCCAGCCTAGCTAGGGAAGTTTGGGGTGCGGTACAGTAGACGACATCCCCGTAATCAAAAATAGGTAGGATCATTTTTTGCACTATTGCTTGTCTAGTGCGTAGAGGGATGCAGTTTTTATTCCGGTAGAGGGCTCCCAACATAGGTTGCAATTTTTTGTGTAGTGCGTCGATATGCACTGAAAAGTCAAGATGCTGGTCTAGCCAGACCCCAAGATAATGATAGGAGGTGCAGACCTCTAGTGGGGAGCTATTCAAAGTGTAGAACGTAGGAGGTGCGGGGAGTCGTGCTATTTTGGACCAGGAGCCGAAGGTGAGGGAGACTGTTTTTTTAGGGTTTAGGTGCAGCTGGTTTAAGGTGAACCAACGTTGTATGGAATCAAAATCCTGCTGTAGGCAGGCTGTCACTACAAAGAGGATGTGCCAGAGGCGAACAGCACTGTGTCGCCAGCATACATGTGGATAGATGTTTGTAGGCAGGCTGCAGGCAGGTCATTAAGAAAGATAGAGAACAGCAGCGGGCTGAGTACAGACCCTTGGGGGACACCACTGGTGACAGGGAGTGAGGTGGATCCGGCCGAGCCAATGCGGACTGATTGGGACCTGTCAGCCAGGTAGGAGTAGAACCAGTCAACTGCGTTTTTTGACAGTCCTGCTTGGGTAAGTTTGGCCAGCAGCAAGGGATGGGAGACTGTGTCAAAAGCCTTCGCTAGGTCAATGAAAATGGCAGCTGTTAATTCTCCTTTATCCATTCCCGTGAGGATTGCATTAGTAAGATGAAGAAGGGAGGTGGTGGTGGAGTGATTTTTCCTGAAACTGGCCTGGAAGGGGGTATAAAAGGATATAGAATCGAGATAATGATAGAGCTGAGAGAAAGCAGCACTCTTGAATCTTTGCTAGGGCAGGAGCAGGGATATGGGACGATAGTTGGATGGAGAGAGGTCCCTCCTTTAGGTAGTGGAATGACAGTGGCTTGCTTCCATGAGTTGGGGACCGCCCCGAGTTTAAAAGACAAGTTAAAGAGCAGTGCTAGTGGGTATGCTATGGCAGGTGCAGAGAGCAGAAGCATCTTGGAATCGAGGCCCGATGGACATTTTCCTTTTGATGGGTCAAGCGCCTGCAGTATTTTTAGTACCTGGCTAGATGAGACTGGGCAGAGGCAGAAGGTGGCCGGGGTAGGTACAGAAGGGGGTGGACAAGGGATAGGGATGAGAGGAGCGGAAGGAAGAAAACAGGGAGGAAAAGTAGGAGTTAAACTCAGATGCAACCAGGCTAGGATCAGTAATGGAATTACCCGCAATGTTTAGAGTGGGAGTAGGGGGTTGGACAGGTGGGGAGAGGAGGGATTTAATAGACTTCCAGAAATGAGTGGGGTGGGAGAAGTTGTTGTTGAGAGCAGTTTTAAAGTAATTAGATTTAGCCTGTCGTATGTGTCTTGTACAGGCGTTTCTTAGCGACCGGTAGTGTAGCTGAGCTGTTTGATCACCTGTGGCCTTAAAAGATTTCCAGGCACGGTCTCTGGTACGAAGGAGTTCCATGAGGGTAGAGGTTACCCATGGTAGTGGGAGCCTCTTACCGGGATCTTCTTAAGGGGTGCGTGTCGGTCCCAGATGGCGAGGAATTTACAGAGAAAAGTTCAGGGCATCATCTCTGTGAGATGGCCCTAGGGATGAAAGACCAATCAATACTAGAGAGGTCACTTAGGAGAGCAGTCAGGTTAAGAGACTTATAGATTCTGTTTTGAAGCACACGGGGTGGGGTGCCATAAGGAAGATTTTCTCACGATAAAAATCATATGGTGATCACTAAGGGAGTCGGGTAGAAGGCCAGCTTTACAGATCCGATGGGGTGGGTAGTTAAAGCCCAATCCAGTAGTGTGTGCTTGTTTGATTTAAGGTTTAGACAGTGGGTTCCACTATTTGCTGGGACAGGTTTAGGCATTTATTTGTTGACTTGATTTGGAGGCTGCACTGCCTAGCCAGTTCAGGTTAAAACCTCAAGGATATGAAGTTCCCCCCTCCATGTGTGACCTCAGGTTGCCAAGATGGTCAATAATGCAACCCAGAGAGTACCAGGTGGACAGTAAGACCCAGCGATATAAATTGGAATGGAGTGAGGCAGAGGATTTTGATTAGAGGAGTCCACAGAAGGAAAAGGGCAGGCAGGGATTCTAGAGAACTGGAGATTGGAGGATATGTTACATAACTGTGCTGCCACCCTTCTTTCTGCCCTGTCTGTCCTGGCGTATTAGGGAAAAACCAGGAATGGAGAATTCTGCATCCTGGTTGTAAGGCTTTAACCATGACCAGTGATAATAACTACATCAGGGCAAGTGCAAGGACAGTAGTTTGCAGGGTTGCTATTTTGTTTAGGATACTGCATATATTTAGGTGGACAATTTTGAGTCCCTTAGGGAGGTGCGTAGCTGATACTGGGGGTTGGGAGGCTAAGGATGCAGGTGGACCTGGGTTAAGTTCGATGTCCCCGGCTATAATAATAAGAAGGGCCAGAATGTGCCTTGATAGCTGCATGAACTTCAGGTGATGCACATGCCGGGTGGAGAGGGTGGGTGAATGGAAGTCCATCCTAGGGCCCGGGTAGAGGGGGATAGAAAGAGCAGGTTTCACAGCATGGAACGCCGGAGGAAGGATAGAGGCCCCCAGTGGCCAATTGCGCCAGTGGAGCTGATGTTGGACTACTTGTGCCAAGGAGGAGGAGTGGAGGGGTGGCTTGGTCATTGTAGAGAGAAATGGAGATGGCTCAGGTGGCTTAGGGTAAGAAGAAGGTGGGAGGGAGGAAACAGTTAGGCAAAGCATAATGACTGAGAATGTGAAGAACTGCATTTTCCCTAACTTGTGTTTTTCTAGTGTGTACACAAAGATGAGAATTTATATGACCACAGAGGTGAGATTTAGGAGCTAGCTCAAGGGAGGCCACTGGTGGTAGGAAGGTATAAGGAGCTAATGGGAAAGTGGGCTGATTGGTTTACAACCACGTGAGGTCTCACTATATAATAAGAGCCGACCAAGGGTGGTGGTGGGGGGGGAGCCTGCTGCAGCGCAGGGCGGGCTAGACTGCACAGTTCTCAGGGGTGAAATAGAACTGAAAAGGCAGGGAGAAGTAAAACTGCTGCAGTTCTATTTTTAGAGGTGCACCGGTAAAGTTCTGGCTCCTATAATTTCAGAGCCGTGGAGAAAAAGGGCGCCAAATTCAAACTTCCATTCTCCGAGGCAGCTGTTACACTGGGAAACTACCTGTGTGTGCAGGGGATCGCTCCGTCCGCGGGGGGTTTCAGGAGGCTGTGGGAGGGCTAAACTGCCATCCTCGCGACCGCACTGTGTGTGCAGGGATCGCCATCCGCGGGGGTTTCAGGAGGCTGTGGGGAGGGCTTCAAACTGCCATCCCTCGCGACCGCACTGTGTGTGCAGGGGATCGCTCCGTCCGCGGGGGGTTTCAGGAGGCTGTGGGGAGGGCTTCAAACTGCCAGCCCTCGCGACCGCACTGTGTGTGCAGGGGATCGCTCCATCCGCAGGGGGTTTCAGGAGGCTGTGGGGAGGGCTTCAAACTGCCAGCCCTCATGACCGCACTGTGTGTGTGTGCAGGGGATCGCTCAGTCAGCGGGGGTTTCAGGAGGCTGTGGGAGGGCTTCAAACTGCCAGCCTCGCGACCGCACTGTGTGTGCAGGGGATCGCTCCATCCGCAGGGGGTTTCAGGAGGCTGTGGGGAGGGCTTCAAACTGCCAGCCCTCGTGACCGCACAAATAGTGGCATCATAACAAGTTTTAGGCAGATCAGTCTCCCCTGTCTCCTGATTTTGGTGGAATACTTCTCCTTGTAGTTCTCCCACTTGGCCTCCCATCAGTTTATAATATTCTACGGGGAATCCATCTGGGCCACTAGCTTTACCACTCTGCAGCTTCTGTAATGCATACATTATTTCAATTTTTGTAACCAGTTGACTAAGCATCTCCCTCTGAACTTGTGTGGCTTCCAACAGCTTTACTTTATCCAGAAACCTCTGCATTTCTTCATAATTACCCGTGTGCTCTGCTTGGTATATTTGCTGGTAGAAGGCCCTAAAATTTTGTTTTATACCTTCCATATCTTTATGCAGATTCCCCTCTGTCGCTTACTCCTATAATATGTGTGGCAGTTCTGCCCCCTTTCAACAGTTTAGTTAGTAAAGGACTAGGTTTGTTCCCCCATTCGAATACATGGCATTTCCAATAAAGCCCTGTTTTCTCTGCTTCTGCTTTAAGATGGGCATTCAGGGTTTCCCTCGCTGTTTCCAACAACTTAACTGCTTCCCCTTTTTCACCACCTGCCACTCTCCTTTCCAATTCCTTCAACTTCCCCTTCAGCTCTATCTGTACCTCCTTTTTCTGTTTTTTCAATCTAGCCATATATTCTATGATTGTCCACCTCATATATGCCTTACCCGCCTCCCACAGCGTTGTCTTAGATACCTCCCCCGTATCATTATTCTCTATGTATCCCCACCACTGGGTTGTTAGATGTTCTTTAAATTCTTTATTTTTTGCCATATACATTGGGAATTTCCATTGAGTAGGGCCTCTCTGTCCCCACCCTCTTATTTTCAGGATAACCATTGCATGGTCAGATACATGTATGGGGCTATGTATTACATCTTGTACTCTAACATACCATCCCCTGGGTTGGTAGATGTAGTCGACCCTGGACCACGTTTTATGTGGGTTAGAGAAAAAGGTATATTCCTTTGCACCTGGGTTGGCTGTGCGCCAACTGTCTACGAGGTCCATGTTCACTATACCCATCCCCCACTGTCTCATTATTTCTTGTCTCCGCCCCTTCCCTTCTGAATGATCCATTACTGGGTCCATCGTCCAATTAAAATCACCACCCAGGATAAGACCTGGGAATTGTTCCCTTGTTAGCAGATCCAGCAAGGACATGTAAAATTGTGACTCGTATACCGCCGGGGCATTAATACACCTAAACATTATTTTTCCCCCTTTAAGTTCTCCTGAGATAAAATATATCTCCCCTCTTTAGGATATTTAACTACTTTGGTGATTACCAGAGGGAGAGCCTTGTGCACCAACATGGCCACTCCCCTCCTATGCGCTGAAAAAGATGCTGAGTAGCACTTCCCCACCCAATTCTGTGTCATTTTGGCATGTTCAGTGTCTGTTAGATGGGTCTCCTGTATCAGAGCCACTTGTGCCCCTGCCCTTTTTAGAGCTGTCAATAACGCTGTCCTTTTGACTGGGTTTGCGATGCCTCGCACATTCCACGAGACTACATTCATATTTTGTATATTATCCATTTATATATACATATGTTTCTTTCCAGTCCTCATCCTTAATAGGATCGAGTCTATTTGACCCGATTATTTGCTTTAAGATTTCCCTATACATCTCCTTATTCTTCTCATAGCTATATCCTGTCATTGCACATATTAAGATGATTGCACCAACATACAAAACAACAGTAACAACATTAACAGTAACATGTGTAACCTTTATTCTACCTATCCCTTCCTGTCCTTTCTCTTCTCTACTATCATTAGTGATAATCCCTCCCCCTTCCCTCCTCCCCAATTCTCCTCATCTCCTTATTCCCCCTCTATCCTTCCCCCTCTTATCCCTTATCTTCTCTTTCCCCTCTGTCCTCCCTCTTTATCAGCCCTCTCTGTTCCCACTCGCCCTCCCACCATCCCCTTTTCTCTCTGTCCACCCCCTCCACCTTACTCTACCTTCCCTCCTTGCAGTTATTTGTTTTCAGCTTATCTCCCCCTTTTATTTTTCCTAGTCTCCCTCTCCGTTTGACACCAATCGCCTCAACAGCTCAAGTGTCCTCTAAAAAAAAACAACCCTGCTGACGTCTGTGCCCCCACCCCCTCACTGCTGAACTAGATTTCTCACTACCTCTTTTAATTATAATGTTTCATACCATCTCTCCTCATCCCCCCCATTCCATCCAGGTGATCCTCCACCCCTCGCTCACTAAAGTATCCTGTCTGCCCATTTTCCTGTCTATCCATACGCGTCCTATCCCTCTCAGTTAGGTGTCCTTTCCCGTCATTATGCCATGTTCTGCACGTTATTATTTGTCACTCTCCCCTGTATCAGCACCTATAGCCTTCCTGGTCTCAGCTCTCGAACCCCCGTACCTCTCTTTCTTTTACCTATCCCCCTTCACCTAGGAAATGTAGGAGATGATCAACTCCCCCCCACTCATCACAGCACTACCTCCCAATAGCATCTTCCCACAAGAATCCGAAAGGCATGGAAAGTAGGCTGTGCCATCAACATCATGCGCCAGGCCCTCATCCACGCCATCGGGCAAATACCATTGACAGTCTCGTACATCCCATTTGCTGCCCAGGACCAGTTTCTCCAACTTCCCTCAGTGTGGCATTAACCCCTTCAGTTCAGGCCCTTTGATGTCCACCAGATCTTGATGTTTGTTAGTCCACCAGGAGCAGGCCTCACTGTCAGGTGCAAAGTTCATCTATTCTTCAACTGCGCACATATTTCAGGACTTCCCTCTTTTAATCCATAAAACCCCATCACACTTTCACTTTCCAGGGCTAACACATAAGATCCAGTCCCTTCTTAAAGTTCCGTTCTCCAGAGCAGGGGGAGGGGGCCGCCAGCATACAAGACGGAAGGAGGCGAAAATCGTAAGAAAAACCAGTAAAGAGAGATAGACACAAGCACTTTGCCCCAGTACCTTCTCTTATTTAATTCAGCCCAGCTTCTGCTTCGTGATACGGACAAATTGCTCCGCTCCCTCTGCTTCCCAAAATGAGAAGGTCGCTCCTTCATGTTTGATTTTTAAAATCGCCGGATAAGCCAGAAAGTTAGCATTTACCCATAAGAATCCGAGAGGCATGGAATGCAAGCTGTGCCATCAATATCACACTCTAGGCCCTCATCCACGCCATCAGTCCAGTACCATTGACAGTCTCGTACATCCCATTTGCTGCTCAGGCCTAATTTCTACAACCGCTCACAGTATAGTGTTAAGCCGTTCAGTCCAGGCCCTCTTATGTCCACCAGGTCTTGATGTTAGTCCACCAGGAGGGGGCTTCACTGTCAGGTGCAAAGTTTGTCTATCTCTCAGCTACGTGCATATTTCAGGACTTCCCTCATTTAATTAAAAAAAAAAATCCCAATTTCACCCTCCAGGGCTATCACCTAGAGTCCATTCCCTTCTCAGGGTTCCGTTCTCCAGTGCAGGGGGAGGGGGTCACCAACATACAAGACGGAGGGCAGCGAAAATTGTAGAAAACCCAAAAAGAAAAGTAAGCATAAACGCCTTCCATACCTTCTCTTACTTAATTCAGTCCAGCTTCTGCTTCAGGGTACAGACAAATTGCTCCGCTTTTTCTGCTTCCCAAAATGAGAAGGTTGCTTCTTCGTGCTTGATCTTTAATATCGCTGGATAAACCAGAAAGTTCTCCACCTTGAGCTCTCTGAGCTGTTGCATTGTGCTATTAAACATTTTTCTGTGCTTAAGCAGGCACGCTGAATAATCTTGAGAAAAGAACAACCTATTATCCTCATATAGCAGCTTTCCCTTTTCTCTGTAGGCCCTCAAAACCTCCTCCCGGTCCTGAAAATTATGGAATCTGATAATTATTTGTCTTTTGGGTTGATCTGCAGGTGGCTGGGCCATTACTGCTCAATGAGCACATTCCAATTTGATGCGCCCTTTTGCAAGTTGGAGGCCTAACAATTCGAGTAGCACCCGGGCACAAAAGTCTAAAACACTTGTTCCTTCCCTACCCTCTGGTAATCCTCGCAAACGAAGATTGAGGCACCTATGGTAATTTTCTTGATACATAGATACATAGACAGTGTCCAGCAATGAGGCCTATGGCCCACAGTCCTGCCATTTGAACTTATAGTTCAGTTTATGTTTTCCTAGAAGTCTGTTTCCCTTACCTGACCTCAGAATTCCTTTATGTCTATCCATGCATTCTTAAATCCTGTGATTGTTTCATCCCCACCACTTCCTCTGGCAGGGTGTTCCACTTGTCCACCACCCGTTCTGTGAAGAAATTCTTCTTCATGTTTCCTCTGAATCGTCCTCCCTCAACTTCATCCCATGCCCTCTAGTCCTGGAACATCTTTTTCGCTTAAAATAGTGTATTCCTGCACTCTGTTCCTCCCTGTAAGATACTTGTATGTCTCTATCATATCCCCTCTCTCCCTCCTCTCCTCCAGGGAGTACATGTTCAGTTCCTTCAACCTGTCCTGACTTGTGATGCAATCCATGCACCATCTTTGTTGCCCTCCTCTGAACCTTCTCTACCCTGTCTATGTCCTTACGTAGGTAAGGTCTCCAGAACTATACACTGTATTCCAGGTGGGGCCTCACTAGTGTCTTGTATAGTGGAATTATGACCTCCCTTTTCCTGCTGGTGATACCCTTGCCTATACATCCCAGCATCCTATTTGCCTTACCTGCTGTCTTGTCACACTGTTTCCCTACCTTGAGTCATCAGAGATGATAACCCCAAGATCCCTTTCCTGCTTGGTGCATGCTATATCCTCACCCCCCAACTGATATATTGTGCCAAGGTTTTGTGCCCCATATGCATTATCTTGCACTTCTTTGCACTGAATTTCAACTGCCAAATCCCTGACCATTCTTCAAGTTTCTGCAGGTCCCTTCTCATTCTGTCTACACCCTCTTGTGTGTTTACTCTGTTACAGAGCTTTGTGTCATCAGCGAACAGTGAAATTCTGCCTTCTAGGTCCTGTGCAGTATGACTGATGAAGATGTTGAATAGGACCGGTCCCAGCACTGATCTCTGTGGTACCCCACTGGTCACTCTTCCCTCTGTGGAGTGACAGCCATTTACCATCACCCTCTGTGTCCTGCCGCCCAGCCAGTTACCTACCCACCACACTATTGTCCTGCCCACACCCATATTCCCCAGTTTGTGTAATAGTCTTCTAAGTGGCACAGTGTCAAAGGCCTTGCTGAAGTACAGATAGGCCATGTCCACTGCCCTCCCTTGAATAATCAGAAGCCTCTTTGAAACCAGCCAACTCCTTCTGTGGTACCAAGATTTGCCCGGGAACCACTGCCAGCTCATCTTCCAGCTGTGAGATTCTGTCTTCTGCCTCTGTAAGTCTAGTAGCCTGCGCTGCCTGTTGTTCCTTGACTTCTTGCAGTTTTTGGTCTAGCTTTCACTCCAGCTTTATGAGCCATGGCTCCAGCGCCACTATAACCTGTCCGGTCACTTCCTGACCCAGCGCGTTGACCTCTGTGGCCAACATTCAAACTAGGCCTGAGTTTTCTCCTCCTGTGCCAGCTGTAGCTTTCTTGGCACTTTTGTTGGCGAGTCGTTGGCTTTTTGGCGGATTGTGCGTCAGATATTCATCCATCCTGCCTTCCACCATCGAGAGGTATATATTTTACATGCTTATCAAGGTATTTATATTCTGTTTTACTACTTTATTTCGGCTAGCGAGGGAGAGCAGTAAAGAGACACGTCTGTCCGGTTCAGCTGCTCATTGGTGCCCCGCAAAGTATTATTTTAAAGAATTGGCACATTCTTCAAGCTGACTCTACTTGCACTCAGTTTACACAAGAACCTCCTATGTTCATTTATAGAAGGGCAAAGAACTTGGGGGATATGTTAGTTCATTCTTTACAGCCAGTCAGGAGACAGGAATCTCACATTGAAATGATTGTTGGTAGTGCACCCTCTGGAAAGTGTAAGTTTTGCAATAATATTAAAAAAGGCAAGACTTTTAAGAATCTAATCACAGCAAGGGAGCACAACATAATTCACTTGATTACTTGTAATACTGTAGGGTTAGTGTATAGGGCAGAGTGTAAATGTGGTGCTAATTATGTGGGGAAGACCAGAAGGACATTGAAACTTTGAGTAGGAAAACATATTAGAGACCGAAAATGGTAAAAATGAAAATGTGATTGCTGCACATATAAATTTTAACAGTTATAAACAAGCACATACAGTGGTATCCCCCAGGATGAAATGCAATTCTGCAGTATTTTGCAGCACTCCACAGAATGCAGCAGAAGACATACTGAATAAAGCAATGTCATTTCAATGGTAATTAGTCCCCTTTGCCATTCAAGAAAATGTGACACTGCCAAGATGAAGTGAATGCTACAGTTTCCTGCATGACAAAAGGGACTAATTGCCATTGAAATTACATTGCTTGATTCAGTAGGTCTGCTGCAGAACACTGCAGAGTGCGTTAAAAATGTGTTTCATCCCAGAGGGGTGCCACTGTAGATAGTTATTTTATGGCATTGAACATGGGTATCCGTGGTGGCAATTTAGATGTAGCCCTGCTTAGGAGTGAGGCATACTGGATGTCTTATCTTGACAGCCTGAGAATACCTGGATTAAATGAACATTTTGAATTGTCTCCTTTCCTCTAATTTACAGCAGTTTGAGTACTTAATTCAATCTAACTTAAATTGCTATATGTGATTAAAAATTAGTTATTTATGTAAATAAAATACATTTTATGTGTTGTCTCTTTGGTTCCATAGTCCCCAGTGAAGCAATCCTGTGGTACCTCTGCATAAACTGAAGCAATGAAGAACTGCACCTTTGTGATTAAAGCTTACAGAAGTCACAGATTGAGCCAAGTTTGAAAGCCCTGTGAAGATGAAGAGGGAATATGAGGACAGCTCATTAATGAACTGATTTAATGAATGGATATCTATTGATATTGATTGGTGTGTTTCAGTTCCGGTTAATGGTAATATTGACATACTGTAGGTCTTTATAATGTTGCACTTTATTGATGTAGGTTTTTTTTTCTAAATTGTTTAAATGGAAGGGTCTTTTAACTATATTTATGATACATGTTATCACGTCACTCTTTATAGTATTTAAGCAACACATTTTTGATAATTCAGTACCCTAGACAAAGTGGCAAGTTAAGGAATGAAACACCGTCTGTTCTTTTGCCGGGCTGAGGGAGTCTCTGTATTTATATTTGGCTTCATGTGGTGATCATTAAAAAGTTATAATGCACACTTGGTGGTCGATTATCTTTTTGCACACTTGCTGTGTGAACCTTTGTATTATGAGTTGCTGATCCTGATTGGCCCTCACACCGTTATTCTTGGTGAGCCTTTTTTATTTGTTTTGAAACTGATAGAGATGCTAATAAAAGAGGACATAATGAACTACCAGGAGAGCAATGGACTCCAGGGTACTAAACAGCAAGGGTTCATGGCAGGAAGGTCTTGTCAGATCAGCCTAATAGTATTCTTTGACTGGGTCATGAGGTTAGTGGATAAGGGCCATTTTGTAGATTTACTCTACTCCAATTTCAGCAAGGCTTTTGACTCGGTGACTCAGCAAAAGACACAGTTAGACTGATGAGAAACTGGCTGGAAAGTTGACAGCAGAGGGCTGTGGTTAATGGAGTCAAATCAGAAGAAAGGGAGATCACCAGAGGGGTGCCACAGGGATTGGTACTGAGTTCATGCCTTTTTTAATATTTTCATTAGCGACATGGAAGAAAGAATCCAAAGCAAGATGCATCTCTTTGTGGACAACACTAAGCTCTGTGGCAGGCTAGTCAGTGAGGAGGGGATTACAGAGATTCAAAAAGACTTGCAAAGTCTAAAGAGGTTGTCAAAGGTTTGGTAAGTGAAATTTAATGCCAAATTCTGCAAGGTGATGCATATACAGAACAAGAGAGTACTGGGTGGAGGGGGAGTAAAGCTGGGCATGAACTCTGAGGGAAAAGACCTAGGGGTCCTCATCAGTGATTCCTTAAAACAACCAAGCCAGTATAACAAGGCCTACAGTAAGACAAACAAGATGCTGGGGTATACAGGAAGGGGTCTTGACAACAGAAGGATGGTGGTATTACTACCTCTGTATAGATCACTGGTGATGCCCCGCATGGAGTACTGTGCTAATTTCTGGAGTCCTCACCTAAGGAAAGATAAGAACAGGCTAGAGGCAGTGCAGCATAGGGTGACTAAAATTATTCAGGGCCAACAGGGCAGATCTTATGAGGATCAGTTCAAGGCACTGAACATGTACTCGCTGGAGGCCAGACGAGAAAGGGGAGATATGATAGAGACTTTCAAGCTCCTGAAATGAATGAACAAGGTAAACTGTGAGGAACTATTTAGTATAAGTAGCAGATGAAGAACACAGGGACACAAGTGGAAACAGATGGTAGGGGAGATTTAAGAGAGAAAGTGAGAACATTTGATTTTACACAAAGGGTGGTACAGCCATGGAACAATCTGCCAGCTGATGTGGTGGGTGTCAAAACTAGCAATGGTTTCAAACAGGGCTTGGAGAGGCTGAAGGGTTTAGTAGTTGCTCAGGCTGATAGTGGTAGGGCTGCGAGCATGGGGGTGAATAGTGCGAGTGAGAACCCTGTACAGACAATAAGTCCTGGTTTTCTGCCATCATTGTCTATGTTTCTGTGTTTCTGAAGTCTCATTCCATATCCCTTTCCTTTAGTTTCCAATCAAGGTTAAGCCTGTTCATGGTCCTGAGACTGGGCTCTAGCCTTTCAGCATATGCTACTGCCCTCATTCTGCACTTTGATGGGTGGGCTTCCCTTATGGGGGAACTTCCTTTAGCTGCAGGGACTGACTTTGGCACTCCACAGCATTATCCCATTAGAGGAAGAGAGCAAGGGTTATCCCTTCAGAACTTTCCCTGAACTCTGAGCTGTCATAATAATAATTATGCATGCTAGGAGGCCATGGATCCAGTGAATTCTCCATGTTTTTTTTTTCCTTTTCTGAGTGCCAAAAGCCCTAAGGTAGTGTGGGTGTGTGTGTGTATATATTCTTTGCAAAAAAACTTAGTTAATGCACCAGTTAAGGTAACTTAACACCACAAAAGTAGGGAAATGTGGTGTTAGGGTTTCTACCCCCAACTCTCCCCACAAGCTGCAAAAGGAAAAATCAGTAGGGTTTTGGGTCTCAGGAGTCTTGATCAGTCAGTAGTGATGTCTTCCTTGGGGTTGTCAACCCTAATGCTTACCCCTCCCCAGCCCGTAGCCTCCTGTCCAAAGCACAAGGTACAGCTCCAAGCCAGTGCCTCATAGTGATACACTCTTTAAAGACAGAGAAATATGTTTTGCCACATGATGCCAATACAATGAGTTGTAGCTTTCATTGCACAGGGTCCAATGGGGTCTGCATGAAAAAAGGTGGTCACATCTGACCTTGTTTGCTTAGGAAACAGGGTGGGCATTAGGGTTGATAACCTTGAGGAAGACCCCACCACTAATTCTAGAATCCAGAGACCCAACACCATATTTTTTTTTTCCTTCTGCTGCTTGGAAGGTGGGGGAGAGTTAGGGTTGGAAATCCTAATGACACATTCCCCTACTTTTGTAGAGTTAACTTGAACCCCAACTGGTGCATTAAGGCCTAAGGGAAGGAAGGGAAGACTCCATCTGTCTATAGAAGGGCAGCGTTCTTGTGGGTCTTGCAGTTCCATGCAGTGATGGATGTCAAGAATTCATGGAGCTGTCAGGTGGGCTGCAGAATTGCAGGGCTCTGTGTTCTCTGTGCTTCCAGGTAGCTGCAGGTACAAATGAACATGGGAAAGAGTCCATCTGTCAGCCAATGCAGAGGGCCCTCTGCCACCCATAGGTGCAGATGTACAAGGCCCTATGCTAAGAGAAGAGCTGTCTTCACTATATGAGCAATGAAATCAAACTGGAGGCAGTATAGCACAGTGGTTTAAGGCTCTGAGCTGCAAGTCTGGAGACCTGGGTTTGAATTCCACAGCCCCCACTTTTATACTGTGTGACCCTGAACAAATTCACTTAACTTTGTTATGCTCCCAGGTCACACCTGTAAACAAGCTTCAGCTTAGTGTGCCTCTCCTTGTTAAAAAAGAAAAAAATCATGATGAGAAACCAATTTAAGTAGTAAAACCAAAAATTAGTATGCACAATCAAATTTCAAGTAGAGCAACCAGTTTTTGCTACAAAATGAAAAATCATGATGTGCAATCAAATTTTGTGCTGCAAAACTAATTTTCTGCAACAAAACAAAAAAATTATGGTGTGCAATCAATTTTCATGTCAAGCAACCAAATTAACTCATGTAATGCAAAATTTAACTCACAGTGCAATTTCATGTTGAAGTAGCTATTCAAGGTGGCACACTTAAAGTGTCCCATATGTTCCTGTCCCACCAAGTGAGTGGAACAGCGAAGGAGTGGGACAGGTGAAGAATTGGTATCTTAGGCATCGGCAGGCATCAGCAGAGGAAGCAGGGAATTGGAAGACTCTGCCAGGGACTAAGATAAGGTACCTGTTTCTCCTGTGGTTGCAGTCACTGCTATGATAGGGGCATGGGTAAAGGTAGGCCATAATATTGTAAAAGCTCAAGGTGTTTGAATGTTGAATGTTGTATTGCTTCAGGTATCATGACAAACTGATGTAAAAAAAACAACAATGGGGTAAAAACAACAACTAAATTGTGAAATGATATGTGGTATAGTTTAATAACTCATACTGTAGACAAATTATCCTTACTGGGTTTGAGAAGGGAGGTCAGGAAGTATAAGGAAGGCAGGAATAGGAAATGTGGGGAGTAGTGCAGTGCAGTGGTTGTGGGTCAGCAGCCTTCAGGGTGACCTTCTGGAGGTTGTGATGCTGCCCTGTCTGCTTGCACTCTCTGGGCTGGTGGGGGAGGTCTCTAGACTTGATACTGCATTGCTTTTGAGTCAGGAAAAGGTTTCTAGATTCAAGGCTGCATTGACTAAGAGTTGGGAGACCATTTCCCTTACCCAGGGATCATCAAGTCTGTCACTATTACCTCAAAGGATGCCAGATAGGAGGAGCAGCTGAGCTGAACAATGGTGGGCTTGAGGAGGGAGGGGTGGTGGTGGTGTCTGGAAGGTTGAGAGGCTGGAGTCACAGACACATTTCTCAAACACAACAGGTTCCACTGCATAATTCCTATGCCACTCTGGCAGAGCAGGACAGCTAAGAGGTAGCACCCATGGTAGTGGCTGGGAAGGAAGTGGGACCTCTTAAGTGGAGCTCCCACGAATGATGAAAGAGGACCCCAGAGAAGGAGGAAGCAACTTTTGGTAGGGGACTCTATTGTTGGGGGATGGAGTTGGGATTAGAAAAGGGTCAGAGAGGGAGGTCAGGTGCCTACCCAGGTGCCACGGCCAGGAGGGAAGGTTAGAGAATACTAGGAATAGCTATGGCAGTAGGAAGGGAAGGAGGATTGGATGTTATTATGCACCTGGGGACAAATGACCTGGCTAGGGACGGGGCAACAACAGTGCAGGGGGAGTTTAGAGAGCTGGGAAAAAAATCTTAAACAGGTACCATGCTTCATAGCTTTTGCAGAGGTACTGTCTCTCTATGATAGGGGGGAAGATAAGGAGCTTCACCCAAAGGCTTTCAACTCATGGTTGAAGGCCTGGTGCAGAGAGGAGGGGTGTTGGGGATTCATCTGGTAGGATAAGAGCCCATACAGAAATGATGGCCTGTATCCATCTGGAAAGGGAACCACAGTTCTCAGTGGAAGGTTTAAAAGTGTTCTGATGAACATTTAAACTAGTTGGGGGGAGGTGGAAGAAAAGGGGAAGCAGAAACTGTCCCCCTTCCCAAAAGGCTGAGATGGTGTGCATAGAGATTCTGGGAGAAAATAGTCCCACAATGGATAAAGTAAACCAAATAAGTATGGGGTTAGAAATGGGATAAGGGGGGACATAACAGACAATAGAAAAGAGGGAAAAAGGGGGAAGTGGTAAGCAAGGAACAAACAAAATCTGGAGGGTCATGTGCTTGGAGTCTGGGAAATAAAATCCCAGACTTAGAGGCCATCATGACAGAGGCTGACTTGGATATCGTGCCATTACTGAGTCATGGTGCACTGAAAACCATGACTAGGACATGGTCATACCAGGGTACACATTATTTAGAAAGAACACAGTAGAAGTGAAGGAGGGGGACTGTTGTGTTATGTGAAGGACAACATAAATGCAACAGAAATTCAGGGAACTCAGAGATGGGCAGAGATGCTGTGGGATACCCTTGAGACAGGAAAACAGGCTAATATTTGGACAGTTGTGATCTATAGGCCTCCAATGCAAGGAGAGGATATAGATAAGGTAATGTTAGAAAAAACTGGAAAAATGTTGGAAAAGAGGGACGTGTTACTTGTAGGGAACTTCAATCTGCCAGATGTATATTGAAGCCTCCCTGCTGCTATATCAGCTAAAAGCAGAGACATCCTGAACTTCCTACAAGGGGCATTCCACAGGCAACTAGTCAGTGAACCCACTCGTGATGGGGCAATACTGAGTCTGGTGCTTACAAACAGGGACAGTGTTGTAGATGTCAGGGTGGGGAGCCATCTGGGGACCAGTGATCATCGTACAATCTGGTTCAACATTACAACAACTGCGGAATCCAACCACACAAAGATGAGGTTTCTGGACTTCATAAGGGCTGATTTTACTAAGATTGGAGAATGCCTCATGAACGAACTGGCAGGAGGTGAAGGCCTGGAAAGGGTGGAAGAAAAGTAAGCCAGATCAAAAGATCATTGTGAAGGCAACAAACCTCTGTGTTAAGCAAGTAAGCAAAAGTACAAGAAAGAAGAGACCGCTATTGTTCTCAAAAGACATAGCAAAAAAGGTAAAGGTTAAAAGACTAGCATTCAGAAGGTACAGGAGACCCAGAGAGAAGATAGGGAATTGTATCAGGGAAAACAGAGCGCAACAAGTAAAATGGTAAGAACAGCAAAAGTGCAAACTGAGGAGAGAATAGCTCAAGGGATTTTAAAAAAAGGGGATGAGCCATTTTTTAGGCATGTTGAAGAAAAAAGAAAGACAAAGGGAGGCACTGTACAGTTTAAGAGGGAGGAGGGATTGTACAGAGGTGGATCAAGAAAAGGCAAACATCTTTAACGAATACTTCTGTTCAGTTTTCACAGTACAAGAGGAATGAGTGGGACCACAAAAAGGCACCAGAAGGTTTGAGAGGAGAGAAATAAACAGGAGACCTTTTTCGGTTGGGAGAGTTTGGAAAGCACTTGACAACCTGAAAGTATACAAAGCTATGGGGCCAGATGGGGTACCTCCATGGGTACTGATGGAATTTAGGGAAGTATTAGTTGCACTTCTGACAGACCTTTTTAACAGATCACTAGAGGCTGGTGTGGTCCCAGAGGACTAGAGAAGGGCAGATGTAGTCCCATTACATAAAAGTATTAGCAAGGAAGAGGCAAGCAATTATAGGCCTGTTAGCCTGACATCGGTGGTGGGTAAGATAACGGAAAAACTATTAAAGGAAGGATTGTGGAATATTTTGTATCAAATGGATTGCAGAACCCAAGGTAGCATGGTTTCATGGAGGGTAGGCTATGCCAAACAAATCTGAGATACTTCTTTGACTGGGTGACCAAGGAGCTAGATCAGGGAGGTGTGGTGGATGTGACATACCTCAATTTCAGCAAGGTGTTCGACACTGTTCCGCACAGGACACTAGCAAGCAAGTTGGGTAATTTAGGGTTAGATAAAAGGGTGGTACCCTGGATTAGAAACTAGTTAGCAGGAAGGACACAGAGGTTAGTGATGAATAGAGTGTGCTCTAAGGAAGGGAGGGTGATCAGTAGGGTACCTCAGGGATCAGTGCTGGGATTGGTCCTTTTCAATACCTCTAGTAGCGACATAGCAGAAGAACTGGAAGGGAAGGTCTGCCTCTTTGTGGATGACCAAGATCTGTAACAGAGTGGACACATCTGGGGAAGGGGTGGATAGAATGTGCTGGGATCTAAAGAGACTGGAAGAGTGGTCTAAGGTATGGTACCTGTGTTCTAATGCAAAAAACTGAAAAATAATGCATTTATTTATTTATTCACTTTATTTATGAAGTATCAGATTTGCAACCTTTGAGCCAAAAGCTCATTTACAAAGGTACCTCATCACAGGGAGGACAGGGATAACAAACAGTTACAATGGACAGTGAAAACAGTCAGTTACAGATGTTTAGCCATCATGTATAATAAACAGATGTTGTATACAGATAATATATACACGATCATATACAGATATTTACATCATCGGATACAGATATTACATAAGCACATAAGCATTATTACCATGAGAGACCATGCAACACAGGTCAATTCATCTTATATGGAAGCCTGCAGCTGAGTAGTCAAGGATGAGGTGGAGGCAGTCCACAATGGACAATGTCGATGATTTGAGCCCTAAGGGGTGTGTTGTGGGCAGGATAGTAGCAGGTACAGGAGCGGCTATTGAGGAGGTGGTTGTGAAGAGTCGCTTTGAAAGGGGCAGTCTTGGGAGTGCTGGAAATGGTAGTTGGGAGTGCATTGAACCAGACAGGGGCTCTGAAGCAGAAAGATCTCTGGGCAAGGGAGGTTTTTACCCTGGGTACAGCCAAGATGGCTTTGTCCGAGTTGTGGGTGGAGATAGTGTAGGTGGTAGTTTTTAGGGAGGTGGAGACCCTGGGAAGGGAGAGACTGAGCAAGATTTTCTTGGTCAGCAGGCAAGTCTGATAGCGGAGTCTTTCGGTAAGATTGAGGAGATTGGCTGTGGAGTAGAGGGAGCAGGTGTGGGTGAGCCTAGGGGCACCAGTTAGGAGCCTGCAGGCCTTGTTGAGGGAGATTTGAATTTTCTGGAGAGCGGAGTTATTTGCTGCCCCATACACAGGGAGCCCGTAATCAATGAGGGACAGTATAGAGGAGGTAATTGTGAGCCTAAGGGCATCAGGTGGGAGGCAGTCCTTGTGCCGGTATAGGAGTCCAATCTGAGTGTTCACAGTGGCTGCTAGTGTGTGTATGTGTTTGTGGAAGGTAAGGGCAGAGTCGAGGGTAAGTCCAAGATATTTGTAGGTAGGTGCCTGTTCGAGGGGGTGCTGGGTGCTGGGGAGGATGAGGAGTGGTGCAATTTTGGCTTTGTTTTGATGGTGGGAAAATATCATTGATTTAGTTTTTTTTTTTAGGTTTATGGCCAGTCTACAGTCCTTAAACCATGATTCTGCCTGAGTGAAGGCATTTTGGAGGGAGTTCTGGAGAGGGGCAGGTTTGTGGTACGAGGCATAGAGTACTGCATCGTCCGCATACATTAGGATTTTTTCAGAACAGGCCTTTGGCAAGGTCTTCAGATAGAGGGTGAAAAGGAGTGGACCCAGGATGGAGCCCTGAGGAACCCCAGAGTGGACAGGGAGCGTGTCAGACAGGGTCCCGTCAATTTTGATGCATTGGGACTGGGAGGATAGGTAACTGGAACACCATGCCACGGGGCCAGAGGAGAAGCCGAGTTGATAGGGGCATCAAGCAGTAGAGTGTGGCAGACCATGTCAAAGACAATGGATAGGTCTATATACACAGCTCCAGCAATGTTACCTTAGTCTAGAGAGGAGTGTAGGAAGTTGGTAAATTCTAGGAGGGCTGTGGTTGTGCTATGGCATGAGCGGAAGCCATGCTGCTCTGGGCATAAGATGTCGTACTTGGTTAGGTATTCAGTGAGTTGAGTGGCGACCACTTTTTCTAGGGCTTTTGGGGGGGACAGAAATCGGACGATAGTTACTGGGGGAGGATTTGTCACCATTTTTATGAATTGGGGTAACAATGGCTGTCTTACAGGCACTGGAGAACTGCCCCAGGCAAAGGGATCTGTTGAGTAGGTCCGTGAGAGGGACTAGGACCTCATTGAGGACTAGCAGAAGGAGCCTAGCATCTAGGGGATCATTGCTAGGGTTGCTGCTATTTAGTGCCTTTTGCAGGCATGGACGGGCTTCTTGGGCCGATATTTTATGCAGGAGGAAACAGGGGCGTTGGAAGGTAGGGGGTTGGACTTGGGCACAGGGTCAAAGAAGCAACTGGGGAGGACAGTACTGAGATCTGTGAAGGTGGTGTTTAGACAGTTTGCTATTTTAAGTGGGTCAGTGGAGATGGTGCTATCTATGGCAAGCAGGGAGGGTGGAGGGGAGAGCAACTTCCTGTTGAGTTCTTTGATATTACTCCAGAAGGTTCAGGCAGACCCTCATGTGGCGGTGAGGGTGGACTGATAGTAGTCTGCTTTGGCCTTGCGAATGGCCCACGTGCAGCTATTGCGTGCAGCATTATAAGATTGTCTGTCAGCCGTCCTGCCAGACTCCATGTCTTTGTGCCAAAGATTGTCCCTATTCCTTAGCTTTTGGAGTGGGGGGGTGATCCAAGGAGCATTTTGTCTTTTGGAGCAGTGTTTAGTGAGTGGGCCATAGAGATCACAGGCTGTGGTGAAGGCCTGTGTAAACAGAGCGAGTGCAACGTTGATGCTGTGGGCTACTTTGATGGGGGACCAGTCCATCTGTGTGAGAAATTGTTTGAGTTTACTTAACCCTCCCAGTCTGAGACGCCTATGGAAGGTGGTCTGGGCTATGGGTTTGGGGGTGGAGGATGTCCATAGGAATAGGATGGGTGAGTGGTTGGTTAGGGAGTTGTGGAGGACTTTTAAATCCTGGATTTTGTGGGGGCGGTTTGAGATAATGACATCCAGGAAGGTGCTGGTACCAGTGGAGGGATGAAGTCTAGTGGGTTGGGTGACTAATTGGACCATGTCAAGGGTGGAGAAAGAATCCTTCATTTGTGTGGCTGAGGGACCAAACCAGTTAACATTTAGGTCCCCTACTAGTGTCTGGTCAGCTTTGTGTGGAAGGGTTGAGAGATAATCCATGAGGGAGATGACGGCCCGCTTTTGATTCTTAGGGGAAACATAGGAGACTGTGAGGTATAGTGGTCCCCTGGAGGAGTCTGGGGTGATTTTTAAGGTGAGGGCTTGGGCACCATTTTTGAGCTTGGGGGGCTGGAGCATGTGGCTGATAATGTTATTCCTGATGTAGAATTCGCAACCACCACCACGGTTTCCTACCCATCTTCCCAGTATAGGGCGTACCCGGGGAGAGAGACAAAGGAGTCGGGAGTAGAACTAGAGAGCCAGGTCTCAACTAGTGCAATGATGTCTGGTTGATGCATGGTGGCCCAACATTGAAACACAGCAGACTTTTTCATCAGGCTGCATATGTTCAAGGTCGCGATGTGGAGTCCTGTGGGTGATGTCCTAGGTGTGCAGGTGGGGGTGGGACCTGGGTTAGGGTGGACATTTCCCAAGAGGAGTAGTAGTAGCATGAGCATTCTTACTAGAGGGGGTAGCAGTTGATGACTCTGGTTCAGTGTCGAGAATGGGGTTGGGCAGCTAGCATGCAAGGAATGGGTAGGGAGCGGAGGGATAGAAAGTTGGTGAGGGGGGTCCATGGATGGGCTGGGGGTGGGGAGTGTGGTGGGTGTATAAGGGTGGGTGCTGGGGCTTGGATTTTGCTATGAGGGTGGGAGTGGGAGTGGGGGTTGTGTGGTGGCCATCAGGTGTGGACCATAGTGGGCTATCAGTGTGGTCTGAATGGAGGGAGGCGAGTACCATGAGGGCCGAGATGGTAACATGCAATGGTAGTGGAAGAGAGTTCATAATGAACTGGGAGTGGCAGTCGTAATAGAAGAATATGGGTCAGGGCTGCACTTCAGTGAGGGTGACTGCCACTTTGGAGTAGTAGTAGGGTTGTGGACTTTGGTGAGTAGGGTACCAGGATCAAGACTCCCTCAGGGTGGGTGTCTTTGGGCTATGGTATGGTGGGGATTCAGGTGTCTATGGTGTCTAGGCTGGCTGGGTTAGGGGCTGGAAATGGGTGCGAAATAGTGACTCCTAGTGGCCAAAAAGGATAGAGAGAATTACAGGTTGGGGGTATGAGAAGAGGTGGTGGGGGTGGTACCGATGTGTGGATCAGGCAGTAGTGGGGGTGTATGGCTTTAGGGCAGTGATAGTGTTAGTGTATGAGGTGGGTAGTGAAGAGGTGGGATTGAAGGGCAGTAGCTCAGAGAGAGTGGTAGTGAGTAAGCAGAAAGAGCTCAAGGAGGACTAAGGCCTCTGGTGGTTGTCAGGTATAACCAGCAAATGGGAAAATAGGGACTTAGAAAAAAGAGTGCTAGGAAGGGATATCATAGGAAGGAGACAATATAAAGAGAGTCGGGCTTGGGTGGGAGGGTGGCTGGGGTGGGGCAGTCTGACGTAGCGTTGATGGGCTAATACCCACCACAAAACTTCTGGCTTAAGGGAGGAGGTCTTTACCTTCTGTGGCGCTCTCAGTGATTTCCCTGCTCCAGGAGGGAGCATGTAGTGAGGCTCATGTCTGTGTGGGGATGGGGGGTTCTGTTGGAGGCCTATATACAGTAGGGAAACAAAGGAAACCTCAATTAGTATGCAGTGGGAGCTCCCTTTCCTGATAGAGACCAACTGCGCATGCGCAAGAACTTGAATCCAAGTCCTGATATGGGGATGCTACTGCGCATGCATGAGCGTGGCCCCAAGATGGCAATAGTCGGAGATCCTACACCAGAAAACACAATACAGGTAAGTGGTAAAAGGTACAAGTTCTACATGCACATTGCTAGGCTGTGTGCTTCTCCTGTAACTCCCTAACTGCAGCAAATAACCAGTCGCTATGACAGACAGTCCTGCTCTTAAAGTACCTTGCCAACAACAGCAAATACCCCATAGCAGAGGCCTTAGGGACCCAGAAACAGAGTATAAAATGGGTGGAGTGATACTGATGAAAACCAAACAGGAAAGGGATCTAGGGGTAATCATATCGGATGAACCAAAGGTGGCCAGGCAGTGTGATAAGGCAGTCAGAAAACCTAGTGAGATGTTGGCATACATAGGTAGAGGTATCTCCAGTTAACAGAGCGAGGTAGTTTTGCCCCTGTATAAATCAGTGGTGAGACCTCACCTTGTGTACTGTGTGCAGTTCTGGATACCACATCTCAGAAAGGACATAGAGTGGAGGCAGACCAGCAGAGGGCTACAAAAATGGTGCAGGGTCTACAACGAAAGGCCTATGAGGAAAGGCTAAAGGGGCTAAACATGTACACTCTAGAGGAGAGGAGGGAAAGGAGGGATATGATAGAAACCTCTAAACATCATACAGGGGTTAATAAGGTACAGGAGAAGGGTATTCAGAGAAAAAGGTACCCTACAACAAGGGGGCAAAATATGAAGCTGGAGAGGGTAAATTCAGGAGGGATGTGAGGAAGTACTTTTTCATCGAAAGGATAATGGAGACCTGGAATAGCCTTCAGATGAGGCAGTGGGGGACAAAAACAATAACTGGGTTCAAAAATGCCTGGGATGGGCACAAGGGAATCGTAGGGGTAGGGTACAGTGGAGAAGAGATTGTGATACACATTATGCAGGTTCTGGGGGAAAAAGGAAGACAATTGAACAGACTGTATGCATCAATTTGAGGGCCAGAACCAAAAAAAATCAGGATCTGCACTGAAAACTTAATGTTGAGAAACCAGTTATTGTCATGCAATGGGAAATTATTATCTGCAATCAAATTTCATATCAAGCAACCATTTTCCATTATTGCAAGTACAAGTTATGATCCAGAACCAAAATGTGTTTCTAACAGACATTTTTTTGAATCACAATTAAGAAATAGTTTTGCAAGTCAGATTTAGTTTTGTGTTTCTCACCACGCAAACGTCGAAATTACAGGCCACAATCAAATTTAATGTCCAGCAATCATTTTGTCATGTGCAAGGATAAATTATGACCTGCAGTGAAACTTCATATGAAGTAACCGATTTTTTGCCAAGAAATGGAAAATTAAGATGTTCAATCATAGCTCACAGCGAGAAAGCAGTTTAAGTCATGAAACCAAAAATTCAGACATACAATGACATTTCAGGTCGAGGAAACCAATTTCTGTCGCAAAATGAAAATATATGGTGGGTAATCAAATTTAATGCTGAGAAACTGTTGCGAAATGAAAAATTCTGATGCACAATAAAATGTCATGCTGAGAAAGTAATTTCCACCTGAAACAAAAAAATTCTGATGCACAATCGAATTTCATCTGAGAAACCAATCTTCTGCTGCAAAATGAAAATTTCTGATGTTCAATCAAATTTCATGCTGAGAAACCAGTTTTCTGCTGTGAAACAAACAACTCTGATGTACAATCAAATTTCATGTTGAAAAAAATATTTCTGCTGCAAAATGAAAAATCGTGGTGCGCAATCAAATTTTCTGTTGAGACACAAATTTTCTGCTGCAAAATGAAAATATTTGAGGTGCAGATTTCATGCCATGTAACAGGAAGCCCCCTGTTATGTGTTTAAACCCCTGTCATAAATATGAATGTAACCCCTAGGTGGCGCTATCCCAAGGGCTACTGCCCCTGATGGCTTGGCTAGTAGCAGGTGAAGGGGCCTGAGTTCTGAAACGGGTGCCTCCACCCGGAGGTCAGGGTTTTTAGTGGTCAAGCTAACCTGTGCACAGCCTTCTGGGACACTGTAAGCCCCTTCTTTCCCTTCTAGTGGCCAGAACAATATACAATAATCACTTTCATAATACCCCTTGTAGACCAGGCAATTATCCACGCTGTTTGCAATTACCACCAGGGGCAGGTTCCTCTAGCTCAACCCTGGGGACCCCCTGTAAAACAAGGTTATGCAAAGCAGACAGCATCAGTACAGTCCTCTTGGCACAAACTGGAACCACAGTCAGGGTAAATGCAAAAGGTGTTAGATCTGATTTATTTAAGGGACTTGAACAAGGGAGGGGCGTAATCAGGTTGATTGGCTTAAACACTATAAAAATCAGATAGTTATGCATGCACTTCAGAGTCCCGAAACAGTCATACGCTCTGGGTACCCTGGTGGAAAAGTGGTGGGCTAGCCAGGATCGTCGCCCGGGGCAGGCTGGCATTGCAGCTGGTTGGGGCCCTGTGATGGAAAAAAACAACATGCACAACACACACTATTTGTAATCCAGAGTTGGAGGGCTCAGTTCGTGAAGGAAAAGAAAAAAGAAGACAATCAGATGATACACTTAGATTAAGCTGTTGTTGCAGGGAGCTACATTGATGATTACTCACAATACCCAAGGCTGGACACAGGCTGGATGAAAATCAAGACTGCAGGTGGTTGATCTGGAGTGCCAGGAGAAGCAGGGCCCCCACGAATCACCAAGGCGTTGTTCCTGTTCAAGCGTGGAGCAGGGGACTGATCCCCAGGCAGGTCTCTCATTGATGGCTTTCTCTGTGCAGTGGGTAGTCTGACTGGGCCAGTGTGGCAAGGCCCAGGCCAAATGGAGATGAACATTGATTCAGTCCGTTTCAGCTGGATGCAGCCTCCAGCAAGCAGAACACAATTCACACAGTGGGGAACCAAATCACGGCCCACTATTATCACACAGCACATTTACATGTAAGGGATTCTACAGTACCATGCAAACCACTCTCCGGTCACATTCGCAAAGTCTCTGCACAATCCGGGAGTTTAGAGGTAGCTGGAAATCCTGACAGGCAGAATCGCATTCAGCAAAATCTTCGGTCTTCTTCAGGTATGAGCCTGGTCACAAGTCAGTGGCTTACTTCGGTCTCAAGACTTGGATTTAGTCTGCAAATTACCTTCTTTTCCCTCTTAGGGCAGCAAGCAAACAAGCAGGCCAAACTCAAGCCTATTCCACAGTTCTCCCGCACGAAACTACGCAGACGGCTGCTCGACTGTCTCGAGCTGTTGCTTCCTCACTTCCAAACTTAGGTCTGACTCAAATGGAAGCAGCTTGGGAATTTCCCCAAGATATGAAAGATTCGATTGGCCGATCCTCCTGTTAGTCACAACAAGGGCTCCCCCTCTAGGGCTGTTTAGACACCAAAAGCCCAAAACTACAATTCCTACAAGTTCTGACAACACACAGCCCCTGTAGGCAGGCTCCATTTTAGAGTCCCAAAGTACTGCTTGGTCCAATTCGGCAGTCCAGGACCAAGATGATTGAAACAAACAGAACTGTCCATGCTGCAAAGAAGGCAGGTTAGAACAAACTGCAATATTACTACTACGCTAACAAATGATCAGCAAACAGTTACATCTTTTAACAGAGCTCCTTCTGAGCAATTAGCGATGGCGGCACTCGAGCTTGGGAACACTCAGCCCCCTCCCAGCTTAACTATAACTGCAATCCAGGAAGCCTCTAAAAGAGACATTACACAGAGGCTTCACTGGCTCTCTTTGGCAATAACATTCAAACTGTGAAACCACAGGACACCAGCCTGGCAGTGAGCATTTAGGCAAGCTCAAGGAAGACTTTCCGGGAACTCCCATTTGTGGGGGGGGGGGGGTCATATGAATATGTGCAATCCTCTCTCTTTTTCGTTTCAGTCTTTCCTTTCCTCTTATTTTTCTGCCTTTTCTTTAAATTCTTGTCAGGGTAGCCAACCTGGCAATCTCCAAAAACTCTTTGCTGTCCCTTAGTCTCTTCACCCCCTCTTTATGCACACAGTGTTATGCTCCCAATTGCAGAGATAGGAAATAGCACAAGTCACACTTTATTGTTAATGACTGGTGCCCCTTGGTTTAGAAAGAAGTGTAGCATCTGTTTCTGGGGTGCCGAGCTCTGGAACCGCTGCTGCTGAGTGCAGCTCCTTTGACTTATGCAGCTCAGTGCGAGGGACAGCGTTGGTTGCCAAGTGCGACCGAGCAATTCTTTTTTTTTGGAGTTGGTTTCTCTGTGTTGGTGTAGCCGCATATAGTATCTGAATGTACATTCCTTGTTCAGAGCAAGTAAAAGAATGATTGCTTTGGAGCAAAGGCATGCTGTGAAGCAAAAGTCGACTACCGCACTAGCTGCAAGATCAAAATCACTTGAATATTTGACTGCCGGCTAGTGATACACTACTGGCAAGGGTAACTGTAAGTCCCGTAGTGTCTAAAATAAAGTGTACGTACCCTGTGCAGAAGTAGTCCCAGAGATGTGATTGAGGGCTGCATATAAAATGGAAACTCCCCAATTATGTGATGTCACAGCCTATGGAAACTCCCCAATTATATAATGTAATCACAAGCAGCTATAAAAAGGGTCCACCACAAGGGGAATTTTAGATAGTTGAGTCGGTCTAGTGCTGACAGTGAGTAGGGTAAGACCTGCAGTTGCTGTGTGTGTGTGTGTGTGTGTGTGGATTTCACACAGGTTACCACAGAAAAGTATTCATTGGACTATCTGGGCTGAAGCAAAGCCACAGACTCTGCTGAAGGAAGCAGATGTCTAAATCTCTTTGTGCAGGACTAATTATTTGCTTTTTATGTTGGCTTGCCGTGCTTGGCACCAGCCAACATCTTGTGGTAGTAGCAGATTTCTGAGGTGCATCAGTGTGGGCGAATACAGGGCACGCATTAGTAGGTGCGTCCCTCATTCCCAAATAAGCCAGCATGCAGGCGCTCACACAAGAAATATGTAAAGTGGTCAACACATGTAAGGAAAGTGCCGCTGCAGTGAGAGACAAGCTCGTCATGCAGCAGCACAATAACATGCCTCCAGACGTGCCTTTCCTGGTGAAGTATTTCAATAAACATGGCAGCAGTGGCTGCCGCGTACCACACAATGTGTACACAGATTACTTTAAGGGTGCCCAATCCCCTTGTCAGCATGCTAAATCATTCCCCCAAGACTGTGTGGCACACTGGGAGCCCATTCCAGTGTGCCTCCCTATAACGAAAGCCGACAGTTGTCAGCATGTTCTGGTCCCCACCCCTGTTCTGTGCCACACTGGGAGCCCACCCCAGTATGGCCAACATCACCCCCCCAAAGTCATTTGGCACACTGGGAGCCCATCCCAGTGTAGACAACACCTGTAAAAAATTAAACTGTCTGCTGTGTTCCTTTTTTTTTTTTTTTGAATACCTGAAAAAAGAAAACGGTCCCTCGCCATGGGGTCCCCAACCCGCATCACCCTCTGCACACCCTACCTCCCCACCCCATACTTACTTCTGAAGCTCAGTGTGACGATCTTCAGTGAACCGGGAACACATTTGGACTCTTCAAAGCCGACCATGAACTGAAGAAATGCCAGTAAGCTGCATAATGGCATAAATGCCAGTTTTTCAAGTTTGGTGCATATCTCAGCCATTTTTTGGAATTTTTCCTCCAAATTTCAACATGGGGTGCTTGGGACCTCAACTCATGAACACATGCATTGTTATGTCATTATTCAGCCCTGAAAGGTCATTTCACGGTCACTGTGCGAAATCTCCTTTTGGGACTGATTAACGAAATGGCAATGCCACTGTTCATGAGAGGGGGTTCCGAAAACCCTATCTTGTAAATCTGGTGGAAAAAGTCCAAAAAATGACCATGTTACGAGTGTGCATTGTGCAGTTTCAATGCACGCTCATAACTTTGACAATTTTTAATATTTTCACTCCATATTTTCAACATTGCCCTTTTTTGACACCTCCTTACAAACAGTACAGCTCTCATTTTCCATATCCTGCCTGAAATGTGTTTTCGCAAATGTGGTGCACAATGGCACAGTGGGAAATCAACGCTCAGGCCAGATTAACAAAATCACAGTGACACTGTTCATGACCGGAGTTACCAAATGCCCATGTTGAAAATTGGGTTATACAAATCCCACAAATAATTGCGTTACAGGCGTGCATTGTGCAGTTTCTATGCATGCTCATGATGTCACCACTTTTTCATATTTTCACTCCAGACTTTCAACAATGACATTTTTTTACACCTCCTCATGAACAGTGCAGCTGTCATTTTTCACATCCTGCCAAAAATCTGTTTTCGCACCTGTGGCACCAAAATGCACAATCGTTGTACAAGATCACCTTTCCGCAAACAAACTCATAGTGCTACTGTTCATGAGGCGATGTCACCAACTAGTCATGTTGAAAATCTGGAGTGAAAATACCAACAAATCCTCTGGGCATTAGGGTTTCCACCTGTACTGCTACACCCTGCACAGATTGACAGGTGTCAGGGGTATGACTTGCCTTTGTTGGCTGTAATGCTCACACCATTCAACCCCCCCCATCCTGCAGCTAGTAACAGGCATCAAGGTGTGCCTTGGACTCTTTGGCCCCAAAGTTCACCCCATTCTCTTATACTGCACCTATGTCAGTATATTTCCTTATGGAATGGGGTGAGTGTAAGGCCCGAAGACCCCAAGGCACATCGTGGCACTTTTTGGTCTCTGCGGGGTAGGGTGAGGTGAAATGGCATGAGCGTTAAGGCCAGTGACCCAAAGGCACACCCCAATGCCTGTCACTCTCTGCATGATGGGGCTGGCATTGGCTTCAGTTCACTACGTCACTGCCAGTCCTATTGTACATCATTCTAACTCCTGCACTACCAGTGCCAGCAAACCAACATTTGGCATTGAGAAATGTTTATTTCTATTATTTCTGTAAATATTTGTATTTTTCTGTAAAACAATTGATGAATGCAGTGTGTGATTTTTATGCACTTGATCCCTGCTTTGTTGCAGCAGTTACATATCCCACACGTTCACCTGCTGAGAAACAATTTTTTCTGCTGTAAAACAACAAATCAAGTCGTGCAATTAAATTTCATGTTGCAAAAGTAATTTTCTGTTGTGAAATGAAAAATTATGCTGGGCAATCAAAATGTGTTTCCAACAGACTTTTTTAAGTTCACATCACCTTAACGGTGTGACACAGAAAAGTGTGTCTTGATTCAAAAAAATTGGAGAGATGTTAACGTGGTGAGGAGAAATATGTAAAACATATATATAATCTTGATTAGCTGAAACAAGCCTCAGAATCTGAACCAGTATGTCGTCTTTTGGATGAGACATCAAACCGAGGTCCCACCTGCCTGTTCTGGTGGTAATTCAGGTGGATGCTAAAGATCCCATGGCACTTATCGAAAAAGAGTAGGGGAATGTGTTATTGCAAAATACATAACATCAGAGAAGAACACTCAAGAAAAAAAACCAAAAGAAAACATAATGAACACAGAAAAAATCCCCATAAGCTCAAAAACCAAAATCAAGGAAAAAAAAGAAAAAAACACTGAAAGAAACCCATACAAGATCATCAAATTCTCATACATATTACTGAAAAATAAGTAATCAGTGCAACCAAAAAACATGTTTACATAATGACTGAAACTTCCCTCTATCAAATATCCTCGACTCCTTCATTTTAAGTTGCTTCAAAGCTTCTGTAATTTGATTAATCAATACAGTATTAGGGGTATTCACATGCTGTAAATAGAATTGACAACATGCCTGCCAAAGATAATATTTGATATAAACAAACAGCACATTTAACGTACTGGGATGGTACCTGGAGTAAATACCCAAATAATCCCCCAGTATCAGACATTCATATTGGATATGCTGACGAGGAGACCAATGCCACCTAGTGGCTAAATCAAGCCAAAACTGTTTAGTATGGGAACATGAAATAAAAAAATGTTCCTGTGATTTTTCCATGCCAATACAAGAAAATCTCAAGCACAACGTGACAGTCACAGGTTTATGCTTTCAATTACCCTTAACCCCCAATTTCCCATGAAAACACAGACACTGGACATCCCAGACATGATCAGGGGTCCCATCATCTTTAAGAATATTCAAAGCAAACTGAAGTTTGGTAGGAAGGCTGTGAGGAAAATCAACCTGCAGAGCATGATGTCTATCCATCACAAGACCATACAGTATATAGATTATCTTTGCATGGAAGTAATCTCAAGTGTACTTAAATTCCACCCTGTCACTCTTTTCAGCATAGAAAGGGAAAAGTCGGGAACCTGTAAAGATGTACCTAACCAAGGAAAAGTCACCTCCCTTTTCTGAAAAAAAGGTTGAAATGAACAATGAGTCCACTCCACCCAAATTGAAGAGTGTCCCACTGTCCTATAAAAAGAAGAAAAAATGCAACAAGACTGAAAGAACACTACAGGGTTCAACATACCCAACCCTCCCATAGAAACCTTAAGATACGTAAAATCCCTTTTAACCGGGTTCAACCTACTACCCCAGACCATCTGAAAAAAGCAACTAAACAGTCTAGTTTTGAGGCCAGTAGGTAGAGGAAAAATGTGTACAATGTATAAAAAAACTGGGATGAGAAATTGCTTAACAATACAAACCCGTTTCTTTTTCTCCATCCCCCAGGACTTCCACTGTGAAACCTTCACCTCCCCTACTCGCAACCTATCCTCCCAGTTAATTCTCGCCATATCATGTTCACCAAACCTAATACCCAGGACCTTAATAAAGTGTCCAAGCACCTGCACAGTACCAATCAAACGTACTGGGTCCCCATCCCTAAGCTGCAAGGCTGTGATCTTTTGATGGTTAAAGCCTGCCCCAGTAATCTCTGAAAAGGCAGCTAATACCTGTAAAGCATGCACTCCAGCTTGAACAGAATCCGTCAACAGACAGATATCGTCCGCATAGGCCATTATATTCTGAGGAAAAAACTCAGAACTGGGAGACAATCCAACAATTATGGGGTCATTCAGGGTTACTCTAATCATAGGATCTAAACAAAACGTATACAGAAGAGGACTAAGGAGACAACCCTGTCTAACCCCCCTCTTCAGGATAACTGGTGTCCCCAGCAAACCACCCACCATAGGAATGGCCACAGCATCTTGATACAAAGCACGAATCCACATAATCAAGGATGAAGGAATACCATAAACTTGTAAAACTTTAAATAGAAGGGAACGAGACACATTATCAAAGGTTTTTTTATGATCCAAAGCGATCAGAAACCACCGCAACTTCCTTTGCCTCCCAAACTCACAGACATCACTCAATAATTTGAGGGTCTGTTGAATGTTTCTCCCAGGAATGGAACAAGTTTGAACCTGATGAATTAAGACAGACGCAGCCTTCTGCAGTCTACGACACAGAATCTGTGAAAAGATTTTATAATCAGAATTTAATAGGCTAATCGGCTTCCAGTTCCCTAAATCAGGTCTTATAAAGGTAAATCACCAAAGCCAAGGAAAAATAACATGGAACAGTAACAGCTATCAAAAGTTCATCAAAAACCTCCATTAAAAGCGGGGCCACCAACTCTTCATAGGCTTGGTAAAACTCATTCGTAAGCCCATCCTCCCCTGGGGAAACCCCTGAGCGTAATTTAGAAATAACATCCAAAACCTCAGACAATGTAACTGCACCAGCAATATCAACAGCTATATCAGGTGACAAAAAAGGCAATGGCCAAGCGGTCGCATCCCAAGCAACATGAGAGATAAACTCCTGCCCCAATGAATTCTGAATACGCTCAGCAATAACATCCAACATCTCAGCATTAGCCGTACGCAGACGTCCAGACCCATCATAAAGACCAGCCACGTTCTTGTTCGCCAGCTTCGTTTTGCAGGCCTCAAATGGATCTGAAAAAGGAGACTTGGCAGTACCAAATTTCAAATCAGCATATAAAAAAGCAGCACGCTGAAAATGATATTATACAATGGCAAGGAAATTTCCTGGACTGTGATTGGTCAAACTGGGACTGGAGCCGGGATGTTATCCCAGCATAACATCCCGACTGTAGTCCCAGTACAGACGGGACCACATAAATAATTTAAAAAGAAACGCTCCGCAACCTTGTCTACCAGCAGCTTCAGTAACCCGTGTGCTGCTTGAAATCGGCTGTCCCGGCCCAGCTCACCAGTGACACAAGATTCAATTTTTCTGCCTAAAACAATGACAAATGGCCCACCCCCACCACACACAAACAAAATATAATTAAAAAAAAACTAAAACATGGATTCGAGAGTGCGCAGCGAGTGAACGAGTATAACGCTATTGAAACTGCCACCACGTGGCTCTCGCTCACACGCTCGCACTTGAACGAATTTGCTGACATAATTTTATTTCAAATAAAATCTCCTCCCTACCAAGTCCCGACGTTCATTTCACTCACCACATCCTCCTGGCACCAGTCGGACTGCAGAAACAGCGCAAACCACATGCGGCGGGAAGCATACAATACCGCAGATCCGAAACACAGACACGGAAGCAATATGAAAAACCGACGTTACTGTGGGGAAAAAATAACAAACGAGGACGTTACTGTGGGAAGTACAAAACCAGCAGCTTAGTCAGATATGAAAGACATTAACAGCAGCTCCACCCACTGGTCACAAGAGTAAAACAGCACTATTTTTTAATAAGTACACCTACACATGAAATAAACAGCAAAAATCAACTTTTAAATAAAGTTTTTTATCTTTTCATTTTTTTTAAAGTAGCGATAATATTAGACATGATTAATCCAGGGTGGTGTTATGCGTGGGATAACATCCTGCCTTGGTGTTGGACGCCTCAGCCATTGGCCCGGCCCAACTCACCCAAGGTGGATGTTATCCCAGCATAACACCCACCCTGTCGGGCATTATTCCTTTAATCTCTCATTTTACCCTTCACAATATCAAGCTGTGCCTTAATTTTACAATCTGCTACAATAGGCAAGGATAGGAGTTTATAAAATTGATCCCTCAAAGCTAAGTATCCCAAATAGTCCTTACTACCCCTAGCTCTGCCCATGTCAAGAAACAGTGTCTTAACCTCCATTATAGTATCCCGCCACCAGGAGTACCGGGAGTCAAAAAATAGCCACTGAACTTTGAAACGCAAAAAAACAATCCTACTTGGGTCTTAACATCAGGATTATCCAAGACTGCAGAATTAAGTTTCCACCGCCTAGGCATCCCAGGAAATGAGGGAGGTTCATGTGAAAATTGAATATCACACTGTGAAATGCTATGGTCAGAAAATTCACAATGCTTTAAACAAAAACCATGAACCAACAACCTACTGGAAATGAAAAAAATAGTCAATGCGGGCACAATACGCACTACGCCTATATGTAAATCCCCCATCATTTTGCAAAACCCTATATACATCTATTAAATCTGCAGTGCAAATTATATTATGCAATGCATGGGAATCACAGTACACCTTCTGTTGGACACTATCACGCATCTTCACATCTAGGCTAGAATTCATATTCCCTTCCCAGAATATCATTCTGGAAGAGAATAGAAAAGGTTTAATTAGGGTAAATAAATCAGTTCTAGCCTTTTTACTCTGAGGGGCATAGGTATTGACAATACACATGGAAAAGCCATCATAAACACAATCTAACAAAAAAGCCCGTCCTGGCAGGATATCAACTACCTTCTGAACCTGAACTCAATGTGATTCAAAAAGAATTCCAAGGCCATCCACCACGTGCTCCCCAAAGGACCATAAAGAAGGACCCCAAGGCCAATGTCTTTTAACCTGAACTATATCCTGCAAGGAAGCGAATCAGGTTTCCTGAATAAGCAAGGCATCAGATGGACAGTGTTGAAAAAACTCCAACAAAGCCATTTGCTTTCGAAAGGACTTAATGCTACGCACGTTCAAGGAAACCAGGTGAAAAATTGCCATCTAAAAAGTTACAGGGAATGTAGAAAAAAAAACATCAAACCCCATCCTTGTCTTTCTTTCTCTTCCTCCCTATTTTCTTCTTAGAAATTAGGACACTACGAGAAGTATCCTCGTCACACTCCATTTCTGGTACCACACCAGATAGAGAGGAAACATCAGACTCAAAGCCACCCTCCTGGTCCTGAAGCACTTGAAAAGAATTTTGTGTGGGAAAAGGGCCAACTGAAACTTTTGACTTAAGGGAAGATCTCGTCACCCTTTTTTGTGGGAGAAAATCAGCCTCCACCTGGGGGGGGCATCTGCCCAAAGTCACCCTCTACTCTAGGGACTAGCCCTAGTTCTTGAGCAGCAGAAGCAGTGGGGGCAGCTGGAGATGAATTAGCCCGAGTAGGGGCTGAGGAGGGAGACCCAGATGCCTCATCAAGAACGTCAGGCCTAGGCTATGGTAAGGAAGGCCTACACCTCTCTTGGGCCTCAGAGACCAAATTCTCCTGATTTAGCCCACCAGTCCAATTTTGACAAGCCCAAGGGCACTGATGATAAGCTTGGCCAAGTTCATTACAAAGATTACATTTGAAAACATTCCTACAAACAGAGCGAGCATGATCATATTCCTCACATAAGGCACAAATAACCCTGTCACAAGTGCTACTAAGATGTCTGGGGCTGCCACATGTGTAGCAAGCCTTAGGTTGGCCTGGATAAAAAAACACCCCTCTATCCTTCCCTAAGGAAAAACTGTTGGGAATACGCTGCCCATCATTACCAATCAAATGCAATTTCACTTTAAACTTCCAACTACCATTCCAGACACCTTCACTATCAATGATAGCTTCAGGAGGCCCCATAACCTGACATTTCTTTTCCATCCAATAATAAATATCCCCAACATTCACCCCCTCATTATGAAACATTACAGTCACTGATTTATATAGCGGTTTTGTAAGGGGAATAGCCCAAAAAGGAGTCCATAAGGGCAATGTTTTAAACATTTTGTATTTTTTCCAAAATAAATCAAGTCCTGCAAAGGTACTAAAACTAATATCGAAGGTGTCTTCCCCTCTGATATTAATCAAAGCAAAAATGTCAGCTGCTTGAAACCCCATGGAACCTTTCAAAAGGGATTTAGCCACATAAAGCCTTTCCGGGAGCTCCTGCAGACCTCCTCTATAAAGAAGATGGACCACATTATGTCTAGGGGCTTGCTCTTCCCTATTATTTTTAAATAAGTCCAAAAATCTTGGCCCGGTCCCACTGCCTTCTCGTCATGGGGAAGAGGGTGGACTAGTAGTGTGTTCCCGGTGCCCTGCAGCATCAGAAGAATAAAAATCAGCATTAGTGGCTCCCAACACAGGAGGTACAGTCTGTGAGTCAGCAACTCCAATAACAGGGAAAAGTACAGGTCGCTCCTCCTCCCCCCCACTTCCCAGTGTCAGAGTACCTTGCTCAGAGACACTCCTGGCCGATGAAAAAGACTCCCAAGTCAAATCAGGCACTCAGGCCCCATGCGGTGTTTGAATCCAGCCAGCATTACATAAAGAATCTTCCTTAGACCACTCATCAGAACCAGCAGCCGTGTCTGGGCCCAAGATGCAGAAAGACTTCCACATTCTGTCTGACGTCATTATCGACTCTGTCAGAGACAGCCGAGCTGCCGGAATCTCCCTGACAGCAGACGTCAATTCAGGCTCCACTGGAAAAGGTAGGGACTGTACCGCTTCTGCTCCATCCAAAATGATACTCACATCCACACCACCCAGCACAGCATTCTCCGAGGGTAAAATCAGACTGGCTGCCACAGCAGGAGATAATGCCACAGAATCCTCCATTTCTCTCAGTGCTTGCTCTACCACTGTCCGTTCCATAGCAGACAAATCCTCCGGACTCAGCGTAACATCGCTCCCGAGACAGGATTCATGATCCCTAGACAAAGAAGCAGCTGAGGCCAGGGACAGAACCTCAGACTGCACCATATGTCCATCCACCTCACCCTCCATCCCGCAACTGACCACCACTCTGCAACAGAGCAGCAATCCTCCTGCAGGAAGAGTAGGGGAATTTCCCTGGTGTCCTGGCCAAATTTCCCCCATTCACTAAAAATACCACCAACAGCTTAATCTGGTTCAATTTCAGCGGGTTACCATCTGTATCCCCCCCCCCCCGGTCACCCCTGAAAAGGGACTTCTAGTCTCAGTGGGCTTACCGGGTCAACAAAATTCAGTAAATAAATAAATAAATAATGAGGTAGTTTCATGTTTTTTGGGGTGGTTTTGTTTTGTTTTTTGGGGGGTATTATGGCTGCTGTAATAAAAGTTTGAATTAGTAGTTTGTTACTTAGGTGAGAAACAAGATGGTGGCTGTCACAAAACAAAAAAAATTGTCTTGAGTACATCTCACAAAACTAGAAATGCTCTTGTGACACCAAATGTTTGGTGTTGTATCAGAATATTATCCCAAAAACCCTACTGAGCATGCTCAGAACAGAAACAACACAAAACTTTAAATCCTTATAACTCTGAAACTGTTTCACATTTTTTCACCTTCCAAAGGCACTACTTTACCACCACATGCTTCTGCCTTAAATGTTTTTTGGGAAAAATTCCATTCCGTGTAGGCTGTATGTGAGGGCAAAAAAGAATCCCATCTTAAGGATAGAAAAAAAAGAATGTTTACAAGAAAATGACATATGCAGATCTCAGAAACTGCACGAGCTGCCACCATGAAACTTTCCACAGTCTTGCCTACTAGACAGCACATGCAAAATTGTAAATAAATTTTGTCAAATGCTGCCAAAGCTACTAAGGTGCAAAGTTAGGGGTTTAAAATTAAACATCCTACTTAACCTTAACTATAGGGGCTCTACCACACCCCTGTAATATTTATAATACATATAGATATAGATATATATATATATATATATATATATAGAGAGAGAGAGAGAGATACATGATGGTCAGGAGTGGAATATGGAAAATATTCTTACTCTTACAGAGTGAGAATGCACAGCTCACTCTGCAGGACTGAGAATACAGTATTTTCCATATCCCACAATCTGCTCATCATGTGTGCAATTTATATCATGAGGGTGAGAGTTTTAGGAACATTTTTTTCTGTTTCTGTGTGTTTTCTGCTCATTCTGTGTGAGGTTGAGTATTTATGTGTGTGTGTGAGTTGTCCTGATGGACTGGGAGTCGGATACACAATGCGACACAGGTGAGTGTGTTTTGCAAAGCTAACTGAGTAAGTTGCAGCTTCAGTAAGAAAGAGAAAGAGAAACTGTTGCAGGTAGCACTGAGAAAGAGAGAGACTGCTGTGTGAAGGAGATTCATTTAGAATTCAGGTTGTTTTGAAGCTGAGATCAGCACAGTAATGGGCTAGGAGTGTTAAAAACACAATGGGACACAAGTGAGAGTGTTTTGCAATGTTAATTGAGTTAAGTTGCTGCTTCAGTGAGAAAGAGAAACTGTTTTCGAAGCAGTTTCAGTTAGAATGCAAGCTGCAGTGAAGATATCCTCATTCTGGTGACATCAGCAGAGTGTGGATAAATGGCATTTATCCTCACTCTTCTGATGGCATCAGGATTTATCCTCACTGCAGTGGAAATAACACAGGATATTCTACTGAGAAAACGCTCACCCCCATGGTATGTGTGTATATATATATATATATATATATATATATCTATCTAGATAGATATATATAGATATATCTATATCTATATCTATATATATATGAATTACTGGAATTTCCTAAGCCTCAGTCTCTTACTACTTCTTATTGTGTAACTATGTATTACTACATTGACCTTTGTATGTATGTATATCCCCATTCCTTCGACTTGGAACCTCTGTAAATGAGCAGTTCCTGCTCAAAGGTATTTGCAATCCTAGATTTCAACAAAATAAATATGTATATATATATATATATATATTATGGTAGCACGGTAGTTCTGCCATAGTTAGGGTTGAGGAGCCATTTACATCAGATTTGCCTGAAATTTGGAATACATGATCAAGACCCATATGCCTTGGGATCTGCCATGTTTCATACCGGTTGGATATATGGCTGCCGAGTTATTAAGCATGATCTGTGCATGCATTTATGCTTTTTTGGAATTCTAAGGTTGCGCCTACAGGTCGCATGGTTTGCGCGACCAGTCCAAAATTTTAAGAGAATGTGCAGCTGGGGTCCCCGATGTGACTTTCAAAGATTTCGTGAAAAAATATTAAACGGTTCAAAAGTTATTCAAAAAACAAGTTCTCATTATAAGTCAATGGGAAAAGTTAAAAAGTTCAACAGTGTTGCAAATGCAGTTTTTACTTTCGCAAGTGGCCCTTTTACTGTCACAAATCCACCATTTTGTTTTCAGTTGGTCATCAGAAAAATGCTTGCCATTTAAATTTGGGACCCTCTAGTAACCTAATTCTTTTTGTATTCACCTAGTCGTACTCTGAGGATGCTAGCCATGTCCTTATTTTGGGATAAAACACCCCATAAATATGTTTTTCACATTTCTGGAAAAAGTACTTTCACAAAGTACTTTCGCACTTGCTACACTATCGAATGAATTTGTGAAAGCTTTCACAAATTGCGAAAGTACTTTTCTAAGCTGTAGGAAAATGACAGCAATTCTTTGGCACCCCGCTGCAAAAGAACTGTTTGGTGTTTTGGGGCTGAAATTTGGAGGAAACACAGCCGACATCTCACATATGTGCCTTTCAGTGTTTTGTTGAAAAAATATTACACGGCCGCAAAGTTATGGCACTCCAAAGTTGATGCTTTTTCCCACAGGATAACAATACAGCGTCCAACGCATTGAGCAATCCTTTGGCGCCCTGCTACAAAATAACGGTTTGGTCTTTTGGGCTGAAATTTGGAGGGAAGACAGCCAACATCCCACATATGTACCTTTTAGTGGTTTGATGAAAAAAATATAACAGGGAGCCAAAGTTATGGCACTCCGAAGTTCTCTTTTTTTCCCATAGGATAACATTACGGCGTTCGCCATGCCTGTCAGGGCCTATATCTCAGAAATGGTGCGAGATACGGACTTTTCGTCAAAAAAACTCTTAGGCCCCTAACAGAGGCTAAGTACAAAGCTAGCAAGGAAAGTCATAAATCATATGACTTTTAAATTTTTTTTCTACGTCATACGGTTCCTGAGATATAAGCAATTTAGTATTCCAACTCCTCATTTTCTGCTCTGAGACCCATTATTATGCATACATTCTTTGTACTCACTGTCTTTCTCTATGAAGCTTTTGGGGAAAACCAGCTTGTGCGCTTCATTACTGTTACCACCGCCCCTTTCCGCTATGTTCCGCATCTATTTCACTTACTGCTTCACGTCTACACCACCATGTGCGTTATCCTTTGCGTTTTCATTTGCGCTTGCGTTTCTGTTATTTTTTACCATTTCTGTCTACAGTACTGTTTCTCTTTCTGTTTTGCTTTGCTTCACCATGCCCATTATCATTTCTGTTTGGGGGCACCATGTTACTATGTGACAAGACATCATGTGGTGGACCATTGCCATCTACGCCACCGTGTGCGTTACCCTTTCTGTTCTCATTCATGCTTGAGTTACCATGTGCGCCACTGTTAGCGCTTCTGTTTGTGTTGCTGTTCCTGTTACTATGTCACAAGACATCATGTGGTGGGAGCGCAGGGCCCATCTGCTGCTGCATTACATTCACTATTTCTCTATATCATTCTCAAAAAGAAGGGAAATTAGAGGCAAAAAACTCAGTTTAGTGCATCATTTAGGGTTGTTCTACAGCGACAAAAGTGAGGAAATTTGATGTTAGGGTTAAAAAAAAAACTTGGACCCCAGCCCACCCCCAACTGGCATTGGGAACTTCAGTCCTGATTTTACCTATCCCTTTGAGGTACACTCCGATGCCTCAGGTATAGGTATCGGTGCAGTATTAAGTCACACAATCAATGGGGAGGAACATCCTGTGGTATATATTTCCTTTAAATTACATAATAGGGAACAGAAATATTCCACGGTCTAGCAGGAATGTCTTGCCGCAAAATAGGCAATAGAAACATTGAGATTCTATCTGTGGGGAGCACCCTTTACCCTCATCACAGATCATAATCCACTATGTTTCTTATCTCAAATGAAGGACAAAAATAACAGAGTGATGAGATGGTACCTAGCCCTACAACCATACAGATTTGAGGTAAAGCATAGGGCAGGTACAGAACATGCAAACGCTGACTTCTTGTCAAGACATGGGGCCAGTACGAATGTTTAAAGTAAAAGGTCAGTTCTTGCTTCCTAAAATGAAGTAAAGTAGTACCAATAAGACACCCCAGGGCAATTAGCATTTGTACTATTTAGTATCTTAAGCAGATTGTTGCTGCTTGTCATGCAGCTAACGTTTTTTTTTTAGGGTGTCCTGGGGTGGAGCTTCCTAGAGATGGTGGGCAGAAGCTCCATCCTACTCATTGTGATGGGGTAGATTGTCTTAAAAACCAATCTGATCTTACAGGTTTTTGCTTTCCCTTGAGGGGGGGTTACAGTTTAGTGGATTCTCCCCAATACCACTGGACACTCTCTCTCTCTCTCTCTCTATCCCATTTCAGAAATCTACTGCAGTAGTATGTATTTGATCTTTTTCTTGATCTCACTTGACCCTTTTCACCTTTCTACCACGATGGGGTGGCCTCCCATTGTGGTATTCTCCTTTTTTCTAACCCTGCTAATTTTCTCTGTAATCCATGTGGTGGGAATGTTGCGGCTTACTTAGCTGTCTGAATGCAGTTTAATGTAAGGTGACATAGTAGAAGGTAAGTCCTGTTATGCCCGTCTTCTGCCACTTGTCTTTGTTTTGCTACGGCAAAGGTACTGTTCCTAAAGCTCAAAGTTTAAGGATTTCATTCTGTAGCTTATGTACTGTCTTAGAGTACAGGATGGAATTAAATACTTTTAGTACTAGAATAAAGTAATCTCAATGTTCCTAAACACTTCCCCTCTGTTATTATAGTTCACAAAACCAACATTTCACTGTTCCCTCTCCCTCTGGAGATAGAAATGTTTACTGGTGAATGTTTCCACTCGTGAGAGTTTCATTTTGCAGGCTGCACCCCCCCCCCCAAAAGTGGAATTCCAAATTCCCGGTTTGGCTGTTAGGTCCTGAAAGCTCGAACACCGCAACCGCTTGACCTGCACATTGCAAGCGCCTAGTGTGACTTGCAAAATGCACAATTTCAGGACTTTGGTCTTCTGGCAGTCCTGGTAGGCTGTATTCCTGCACTTGCAAATGTGGGACTCCCCAAACAGACCGCCGAGAAATGCACCTCATGCCTGCTTGGTTACGAGCACTCCAAAAGTGCTCATGAAGCAGGCAAAAGAAAAAGAAACAGAAATATATACACAGTTATCATTGCGCAAGTGCAAATAATCTGTTCAATAAACTTTTCAAGTTTAAACACAAAGGTCCGGATATTCAGACTGCACCAGGCAGTGGCGCAAATCTGGGTGCAGTGCAACAAGGATGCACCGGGGCCAGGGCCAGGTGATATTCAACGGTGGTGTGCCATGGTGCAACACCGCTGAATATGTCAAAGACACTGCACTTACTGCACATGGTGCAGTGGCACTGTGCCAGCACAAGCCACAGATAGGGAGCACGGGGATGTGCCAGCACAAATGCAGTTGCACTGGGTGCAGTACCCGCGATATTCAGCAGAGGGCATGCAAATGAGGCTATAATATATGCAAGGTGCAAATGGAGGCCATTTGCATGTCATTATGGTCCCATTTGCAGCCCAGCAAATTGGCCTGGCGCCCTGCACAGAGTGACGTGTGCAGTGGGGATCCCAGGGCATCCCCAGCCTCATAGCTGGAATTGTGGTTAAACACCATATATAATTTCCTTGGTAGTCTAGTCATTCATATATTTGGGACTGTCTAGTACATTATGCCCTGCAAGCCCATTGGTCCACAGTGTGGACCAATGGGCTTGCAGCCCTACTGTACCTGTCATTCGGCAGGCGGCTGGATGGTATGTGGGCGGGTTGTAGCTACCCATCAATGATGGGGGGCAGCAGGGTGGGCAAGGGTTCTGTGTGGGTGGGAGGGGTGGGGGCGCTACTGGATCACCAAGGAAATGATATATGGAGATGTACCGTGATCACGGCAATGGGTGGGGGTACTACTAGATCACCAGGGCTTAATTCTACAGTATTGTATGGTGACCAGGAACATGGGAGGTAGGGGGTGACACTAGACTACCAGGGATTAATTCTACTGTAGTTTACAGCGATCATGGCAATGGGCGGGGGGGTTCCACTAGACTACCAGGGTTATGTGGGTGCTTGCAGATGGTGTTCTGGGTGGGCAGGTGGCCACCCACGGCTGGTGGCTGCTGTGTTGCACCATGCAATACAGCAGCCTGCCTGTGAGTGGCCAGGATTTGTTCCCACTCCTCACGGGCTCAACTTTGAGCCCCCTATGCGGCGCAATGCAGGGTTGAGCCAGCATATGCGCTGCACATCCCGGACTGAATATCAGAATGTGTCGCATATGCATGGACATGCCCCCTGCATCAGCACCGCATACCATTACATTGCGCCCTTGTACGTCGGGATTTGCGCTGCGCCTGGCAGCCCTTTCAATATCCCACTGGGGCGCAATGCGGGGTTGTGCCAGTGCAACTCTGTTGCGCCATGCTCAACTCCTTTGAATATCCGGACCAGAACGTATGGCGGACGTAGTCTTGGAAATTAGGGGCAACCCATAATAAGTCTGATAGCCCATAATTTCCTAAATGCCAGGATGCATAGCTAGGTTACTGAACACCTATTGCTGTGTGCTGTGCTTGTCTGTTTTAGAACAAAACAAGCCCATTACTATGAAGTTTATTCCATTTTAAAAGTAAAAGCATGAGTCCAAATAGGATGGACATACCTGTATATGCTGTTAAAATGCTAGACAAAATGTAAGGTCGCTCCTTAAGGGCTAGCGGCACCCTGGTGGACTATTCTTATAATCCAGACCTGCTGTGAGGTCACCTTTAGAGGGTGGAGTCATGTTTTTAAGTGACCCTTGTCTAGGCATATTGGTATACTTATGTTTTTATGATGTTTATTTTTTTTTTCCAATGATGTGATGAATTAATAAAAATAAAGCTAGTATAATTGGTCCCTGATGACGCCCAATGGTATGTATCAGGATAGTTTATTTTCTGTATTAGAAATAGGGAGCAGATCAGGTGACCCATGATGTTACTACCCACTAGCCCTATCACACACACACGACTGCACATCATGAGCATGAATTATACAATAGGGGTTTCCAGAACTTTATTTTTCTTTCACTTTATCTTGTGGAATAAACAAAGGAGACACAGGACAAAAAAGGAAAATTCTGCTAAATCAGGCTAAAACACTGTCTTGCCATTAGGGTGAAGCAGGCAGTTTTCCTTGGTAGTTGAGGTATTCGTGGATGTGGAAGGCTTTGCTCTTTTTTGGCTTCTTTTCCAGCATGAAACCCAGGCTGCTGTTTGCTTGCTTTGGGGCTTTCATAGAATGCACAAGATGAAAGTGAAAGAGGGACTTACAGATGCAGGTATGACAGGTGAGCTACATTCTTGTCATTAACTTCATGAAAGCAGTTCCAGCAGTTAGGCAGAATCTGAGTGTTGCTGGGTGAGATCAGCACGGTTGAAATAAATGTTGATGAGGTAAGCACAGTGGGCGGGATATTCAGAAGTGTTGCACATGGCGCAACACAGTTCCGCCATGCACAACCCACTGATGCGCCCCGGCACGATATTCAAAGGGGAATTGAGCCTGGCACAAATCCTGATGTGCCGGAGCGCATCAGTAATGTATGCAGTGCAGGTGGGTGGTGTGTGCCCATGCATACTACGCATATCCCGATATTCAGCCCAGGATGTGCTGAGCCCATGCATGTGCAACTCCTACCTGCGCTGCACACTGGTGAGCCAAAAAAAAAGGATCAACAGCTGGCCACCCACAGGTGAGCTGCTGAGTTGCAGGTTGCAACATGGCAGCTGCCACTTGTGGGTGGCCACCCGAGCTCCAGTGGCACCTTCGTGATGGTGCCCCCCATGCCCGATTGCAGGCACATGTAGAAACTAATAGTCTGATATCCCTGGTGGTCCAGTGGACTGCTCGCAGCCCGATCGCGGGCAGTAGTATATGTACATTCATAATACACCATCCCTGGTGGTCCAGTGGACCGCTTGCAGCCCAATCGCCGGCATATGTAGAAAACATAACATTCCTATATCCTCAGTGGTCCAGTGGACTGCTCGCAGCCCGATCTCAGGCATCAGTAATATCTTTTGACAGACCAATCCAACCCTGGTGGTCCAGCAGTGCCCTCCTCCCCCCCTCCCCACCCACTCACTGAGCCCCACTGCCCTGCTCCCCCCAGTCACATTTCTAGACTGTGTAGTACAGCATGGGGCATGCCCGATGGCACATGCGTGGACCAATAGGCACAGCCCTACTGTGACGGGTCAATCAGTGGGGGCGGGGCGGCAAGTGGGTGGGAGCTGCCGCCACCGCTGACTGGGGGAGCGGGGCGGGGCTCAGTGGGCGGGTGGGAGGGGTACCGCTGGACCACCAGAGTTGGATTGGTCTGTCAAACGATATTACTGACACCCGTGATCGGGCTGCTAGTGGTCCACTGGACCACTAGGGATATAGGACCATTATGTTTTCTACATATGCCCGCGATCGAGCTGCAAGTGGTCCACTGGACCACCAGGGATTGTGTAGTATGAATGTACATATACTACTGCCTGCAATTGGGCTGCGAGCAGTCCACTGGACCACCAGGGATGGTGTAATATGAATGTACATATACTACTGCCCGCGATTGGGCTGCAAGCGGTCTACTGGACCACCAGGGATAGTGAACATGTTCTTACATTTACACATGCCCACGATCGGGCATTGGGGCACTTTGCCGCACTGTGCAGGGGCATTGGTCCCTGACGGCCGCAGCCTGGCAGGGTGCCAGGTGCAAGTCGCCGGGGATCGGAGCACCTGCATGCAAATGGGGCCATAATGACATGCAAATGGCCCCATTTGCACCTTGCATACATTATGGCCCCATTTCCATGTGCACTTTTGAATACTGCAGTGGTTGCACCTATCACAAAAGCACTTGCGCTAGCGCATCCCCCTGCTTCATTCTGGCCACTTGCGCTGGCGCAGTGCCACTGTGACATGCACACTGCAAGTGGCCAAGGAGCGAAATTCAATGATGCTGTGCCATGGCACAGCTCTGTTGAATATCACTCTGTCAATGCCCCTGCACATCCAAGTTGCTCTGTGCCCAGGCTTGCGCCACAGCCTGGCGCAGTCTGAATATCCCGCCCAGTATGTATAAATGCCAGGCAGCAGGACTTATCACACTGGGATGAAAATAACAAGATTTATCACACCTATTTATCACATATATATACTGTACATATGTAAGAATTAAGCCATGAGAAAGGATGGGTCTACTGTGGAATTAATCCATGGTTGGGGGGGTGGGGATTGGGGCATGAGGCCAAAGGCCGAGTACCTCCAATGACCCAACCATGGGTTAATCCCACAGTAGTCCCATCCTTTTGAGTGGCTTAATCCTCTTGTAATATGGCAAATATTTGTTTGGTAATCTGTTTTTACTAAATTAAAACACAGAGGCTGATTTAATTTTGCAATGCTTTATGGTGTGCTGTTTTATCCTGTCACATACAGCAGAAAAAAATTAGACCACACCTATTAGAAATATCGTGGTTGCTAATCACATAATGTAACCATAGCTGTCAACAGTTTAACACTTCATAACATCCAAACTGATATTTTAACTGTGAGAACACTTATAGTTTATATAGTGAACTGCTCGAAAATGCTTGTTCTTACCTCGTGCTGTACTGCATTCTGGGAAATGTCCCGTCACGCACGCTACATTTGCACAGGCTACACTGCAGTAAGCGACTGCCAAATCCTCTAATAGCCTTTTTTTTCTTTAAACATAACAACATTAGAACATTCAAATTTTTAACACTACTAAACATTCTCTCACTTAGATTATGGATCATTTAGCCAGTATCTGTTTCTAACAACAGGTAGAAAAACTCAACAAGCAATATAATGGAACATAATGCTAGTGAGCCGGTTTGTCTGGAACACCTTCCGTTTTCTGGGGACTGCTGTAATAATTGAAATTTACTGCCACATTTATTGTAAATCTACTCAGGCTGAAAGGGGCCTAGTTGCAACTGCTGCTGCAATTTGTCTTTGTTGGGGAAGTGTTCTCTTTAGTCGGTAATTTTGGATTTTCTACTCCATGGGTACTGCTCGAGCTAGCTGTTTGTACAGGATTGCAGGTGCTGGTACTAGGGATTTGTTTACTTCAGCTGATATTTGTTATTTCTGCACTGATACTTCCACTAGTACTGCTGACAATAGGTGGTTTGGTGATACTGCTGCTCGCACTTTTAATTCCGACGACTCCCACAGATCGAGAAAGTCTTATTGAAGTTCTCCATTTTTTTTCCTTGAGAAATGACTGACTGCTGGGTGAGTTGGTGGGAAATAGGAAAAAAATTGGACTACTGCTATACTGTTTGCTAGTTTATGATGGTACTGCATAAGCAACCATGGTCTACTTGGAAATTTGACCATGGTTGCTGTATAGTCAGGTCTTGCAGTTAAAATTTGCAGCTCTGAGTTCGGGCATGCGTCGTAGCGTACGTGCTATCGCGCATGCCTGAACTCAGGGACACAAATTTCATTAACAGAATTAAATAGGTTAGACTGCTCCATTTTCGATGGGGTTGGTTTTTAGAGGTAGAGCTCAACCAATATTACCAGGCAGAACATTTCTTTTTACTTTGTGAAAACATGCCCCGATCGTCATAAAGTGGTGATCCACACACAACAGGAAGATAACCAAGATCACCAACTAGCCCACAAGGTCAAGCTCGGTCTTCTGGTGCCGCAGCACTGTCAGAATTGCGCTTCCAGGGAGTCACGTGATGCAGGGCATGAGCTAGCTACTATCTCCTGACGCTCCGACCTCCCCTTCTTTATCTACATCGTTAGCTGCTATAATAATCACTTCTTCAGCATCAATAAACCTATCCCTGGACGTCTGAAGACTAGAATTGAGTGATCACTGCTCGATGGAGGAAGAGATGCGTAAAGCACCCCCCAAACACACACCGCCGGCTTCACCTGGGAAGGCCGCAAAAAAATCCAGGGCCTCGAGTTCCTCGCAATCCTCTGCCTCGGCTACCAACCCTAAGGAGGAAGACCTGCTTACACTGGCCCAATTCCTGGAGGAATTCCGCCCGTTTAAACTCCAGATGCAAGAGCTTACAGGTGAAATCAAAGCAATATCTGGAGCATTAGAAGATCTTACCCGGTGGACTTCAGATAACGAGGCGAGGATCCACTCGTTGGAAGGATATAATACCAAACTCGACCCCGATTCTCACACAAATGAGGCAACGCATGACAAAATTAGAATCCAAAGTTGAAGATTTAGAGGGAAGGAGCCGGCGGAATAACGCTGTTATTATCGGTTTGCCGGAAGGGGAAGAAGGCGCTGACCCTATCAAATTTGTGCAGAAACTAGTAGAAAAGATTGCAGGCCCATCTCCCTTCAGAGCTACCTACATGATCGAGAGGGCCCACCGCACTCTTCGTCCAGCTCCACCAGCTTCTGCACCGCCACGCTCCTTCATTTTTCGCTTCCTGAATTACCAGGAACGGCAACTCTTTATTTTAAAAGCCAAAAAGATCAAAGAGCTATCATGGGCTGGAGTCAAGATCAGGATCGCCAAGGACTTACCCTTGTCAGTTCGCCAGAAGAGGTCGGCTTATCACCCTCTGGTCAGCAAACTCGTGGCTGCAAGTATTCAATTTAAAATGGGCTACCCTGCCCGGTTGCAAGTTTGAACATCGGAAGGCTGGAGATCCTTTGATAATGTGGAAGCGGCGACGGTTTCCCTATAAGCGGTCTTCCCTAGCTTGTTTAAAGGCACATGAGCCCACAGAGGTTTGTTATGGACCTAGTTGTCTCTCGGTTATACTGGCACTTCAAAACGGAGTCTCATTTGGCTGTTCCACCTGAAGAAGGAAGTACCATATGCAACAATCGGACATTGGGAGAGCTTATGAAGATCTGGCTTTAATTTTGTTCGGTATTCGTTTTTTTTTTTTTTTCTCTCTCTCGTACCTTGTTACCCTTTTTCTGCCGATTGGAGAATGAATGGTGCACAAGAGGACCTCATTGTTTCTTTAACTCAAGATATTGGACTGATTTAAGTTTATTTAGACTCTCATACTAAGAATGTTTCCAGTTCTAATTAGAGGGTGGTGGTTCATAAGGGACCATAACATTTTTGTCACAACTTGCTGTTAATGTTCATATGGGTATACAGAACCACCTTTGTTGCAACATTCCATCTTTGTTGTGCAAAACCACTTTTGCTACTTAAGGTAAAATGGGTTTGTGGATGCTATGTTACTTATTCTCTTTATATAGTTAGTATTGCTGTTTAAAATGTTTTGTGGGGGAGGGAGTGGAGGAATGGGGCCATGTGTGCTGTAGTCATGGGCCGCGATACTTTGGGTGGGAGGGGGCGGGCAGGGAGGGCAGATATGTGGGTTTGTTCTTACGGGAGAATGGGTGGGGAAGGTATCACAGTTTATCACTCTTGGGGTAGAATGGGGGTAGGATGGTTAGGGAGGGTGCACAAGACCACCAATTTCCCTGAAGGTTTCCTCGTGGGGACTGCTCGGTTTTGGTTACACTTCAAACAAACAAATCCATGACATCAGACCCATCCATTAATTTCTTAAGCTGGAACATCAAAGGGGCTCAACAGAAGCTTAAACAGTATAAAATTCTAAAGCATTTGGAGATTGTGAAAGCAAATTTGGTGTTTTTACAAGAAACACATCTATTAAGTACTGAAGAGAATGCTATGAGGCGGTGACAAATAGCCAGGTTTTTCTTCCCAAGGCACTACACAAAGTAAGGGGTTATGATCCTAATCGTAGATCTATTCCTTTACTCCGTTACAGACTATCAAAGATTCAGAAGGCAGATTCATACTCGTTAAGGGGAAGTTATTTAACATGGAGATATTAGTAGGTTCCATTTATGGTCCCAACGCAGATACACAAGACTTTTGGGTTACTTTAATGAAGGCACTCTCACCTTTTAATCATCTCCCCATGATTTTGGGGTGATCTTAATTTAGTCCTGGACCCGTTGGTGGACAGATCTAAAGTTTCCACTCTGGACGGTCACGGCACACGGGTCTCTGCGAGTTGACCACTGTCTTGGTCTAGTTGATGTCTGGAGGGTGTTGCACCCTACATCTCGCGAGTACACCTTTTCTTCTCCTGTTCATGGAACCTCATCCCACATAGATTACATCCTGCTTTCCCGTACACTTTTATCTGGAGTTTTGGGGTCGGCAATTATACTGAGCCCTCTTTCAGATCATGACGCAGTGTTGGCCTCTGTTTCCTTCTCTTTTTTACCAAAGAACGGTAACAGGTAGAAAATCAATAACCAACTCCTGAGGTGCCCTAAGGTAGTAAAGGACATCTCTTCTCAAATAGACAAATTTATATATAACAATTTAACAGATATGATCCGTCCGGATATGTTCTGGGGTGCGCTTAAGGCATTTCTCAGGGGCACCTTAATAGGGATAGTGGTTAAAAGGAGGAAGGAGAGGGAGCGTGAGGCTATCAGACTTACTATCCCAGATACGGGCTATGGAAACGTAAGATGTCATCTCCACCCCAGGAGCTAGAAAAGATTGGTTTACTTAAGCTCAAGGATTCATATCTTAAGATATTAGGAGAACAAGCAGAACTGGCCCTGATCAAAACTAATGCTAACTATGTAGATCAAGGTGACAAGGCCGGAAACTCCTGCACGGTATTATCACACAATTGGAATTTCCCATATTATTTCAAGATTCAATCCAAGACAGGCGGTTGTATTAAGACCTCCCCAGGAGATCGATTCAGGAATTCGGGATTACTTGAATCCCTTTATGGGACTATAGGAGTCCCCGCTCAAAGAAGAGATCTATCTTTTCTTGAGGACCTGCGACTACCTTCCTTATCGGACTCGGATAGGGCCCTTTTGAAGCCAATGTCACCCAGGAAGAGATTGAACAGACCATTCAGACCCTTCCTCTTGATAAAACACGGGCCGGATGGATTCTTCCAACTTCTACAAGAAGTTTGCTAAACAATTATCCCCTTTATTACTCAGGCTGTTTCAATATACTCTTAGCGGCAATAAATTCGATAACGCCCTTTCTGAAGCACTCATTGTGCTTATCCCTAAACCAAACAAACCACCCGAACAACCTGCGAGTTATAGGCCCATCTCCTTACTTAATTATGATTTCAAAATTCTAGCGAAATTGTTAGCGCAGAGAATAAATAAAGTATTGCCTAAACTTATCGGCCCTGAACAAACCGGATTTATGAAAGGGCGGTGTGCAGCAGATCATGCAAGAACCCTGTCTCATGTCTTCTTGGTTGCAGAAAAGGCAGATGTTCCCTTGGCTCTTGTCTCCTTAGATGCTGAGAAGGCATTTGACAGGGTTCATTGGGACTTCTTGTTTACTGTGATGAAGAGCTTCGGTTTCCCAGGGGGTTTTGTTGGTTGGATTAGTTTCCTCTATTCAAATCCCTTGGCAAGAGTCTCGTGTAATGGAGCCCTTTCAGATCCCTTTGCTTTACACGTAGGTACTAGACAGGGATGTCCCTTATCTCCCCTTCTTTTTAATTTATACCTGGAGCCCCTCATTAAACATATAATACTCAATCATGATATCAGAGGGATTAAGATCTTGGATTATACCATTAAGGTAACAGCATATGCAGACGATTTGCTGATCTACATCTCCAAACCTCAAATGTCCATCCCGGCTTTGTTGAACTCTATTCGGAAATTCAGCCAGTTATCTAATTATAAGTTGAATGTAGACAAATCAATTGTCTACCCCTTACCGGAACCTTTTTTAGGTACGAGATCAGTGACTTAGGCCTGGGTTGGGAACCCGATTCATTTAAGTATTTGGGTTTTGGTTTGTCAAACACCATGGCGCGGATGCGTCAACTTAATCTTGATTCCCTGGTGAGTACAGTGGAACTAGATCTTGCAAGATGGGCACAACTTCCACTCTCGATTTGGGGCAGGATAAACCTAGTGAAAATGAATATTTTTCCCCGTTTATTTTATCCCTTAAGCGGACTCAATATTTGGTTACAATTTTCCGGGTTCAAAAAACTTCATGGATTACTGGCAGACTTTGTGTGGGGTTATAAGAAAGCCAGGATGGCCTACCACAAGTTGGCTGCGCCCAAGACATTGGGTGGGCTGCGATTACCACACTTTGCTTTATATTATTGGGCGGGTCATGTGAACAAATATTTAAGGTGTACCCTTAGCAAAGAGACTATCACTTCCCTCACTTATGTCCCTTTGTGGTTACATATGGAGACTGCCCTTATTAATAAATTTGGTCTCTCTCCTGAAGCCTTACTTTACATTAAACCCAATTTACTTCCCTTTCCCCTTAGAAATTCGCCGATTGGGACCTCCCTTAAAATTCATACCCAACTCTGCAAGTTTTAAAGTATCAGAACATCAGGGACTGGTCACAACCTATTCGGGCAACCCGTTTTCTGATCGGTCAGAAACCCATTCATTCAGATGGCTGCCCTTGCCAGCTGATTCTCGTATAAGGGACATCTTAAATGAAGAAGGATGTATCCTTCTCTCGGGAGAGATTCTGCGTAAATTTAACATTTCCACTAAAGAAATTTTTAAAATATATCAACTGCGTCATATGGTGCTCAAAGCATTTTGTACAGACCCAAGTCAAGCTGCAAAGTTTGATTTTTTGGGCGATTTAATTCCTCTAGCTGGGCATCCTCATGCAATCTCCAAACTATACAACATCTTATTTAGCTGGGCATATTCTTCCAACCAATACATGGGACATACTGGACTACTTTATTTCCGGAGAAGCACCTGGATTGGGCAGCCTTTGACGTAACTGTCATAAATATATTATGCAGGACCAGTTAAGACTTATCCAGTTTAAATTATTGCATAATATTTATTATTCCCCATACAAGCTGATGAGTCTAAAACTAAGGTCTGACTCAAGGTGCAATAGATGCGGCTTAGGAACTGGTGACTTGTTCCGTATCTTTTGGGACTGTCCGAAAATAGTTCCATTATGGGTTAATATTAAAGGTAAAGTCGATTCTTCTCTTGGTCTGGAAGCTTTATTTACTCCGGAGATTTGTCTGTTGGGAGATATGTCCAATATTTCAGTTAGAAATAGGAAATTTACATAGTTTTGATTTCTATCACACTCAAAAAGGTAGTACTAAGACATTGGAAAGACCAAATAGTGATCAGCTATACGGAATGGCTCGAGGAGTTACTCCTTTCTTTTAGAACGGAAGGGATGATCGCCATACTCCATAATAGGCTTCCCGCCTTCGAGAAGATTTGGGCCCCTTTTCTCAGTGCTTATACGCGTTAGTATATAATTTTGTCCCCTCAGGTACAAACATCCTCTTTTTTTTTCTTGTTTTCTTTCCTTTTCTCTTTTTTGGTCTTGTGCGGGGTGGGCTTTGGTGGATTAGGTTTGGGGGAGTAGGGTTTAGGGAGACCTCTCACAAAGAACCTGTCCTCTTTGTCATTGGTTGTACCTCTGGATGTATTCTTGTTCTTTACATTGTGTCTCAGATCATGTTCTTTGTGAATAAACTTCTAATAAAATGTTAATGGAAAAAAAAAAAAGAATTGCGCTTCCAGGACAGCACTAGCAACCTCCATCAAGGCAACAAATGATTACAATTGCATACCATATGTAAGCTGCAAAATGAAAAAAAAATAAAGGTTGTGCTAATCAGGCATTTCTGCAGCCATAGTGATTGGCACAAGAGTTTATGACAGCCTTCCTTTAATGCCATGTTACAAATTTATTGACTTTTAAAGTTTACCATTGCAGTAGGATTTCCACTGTAAATTAAAACAGAAACATTGAGACCATCTTACTCACCATAATTTATTAAATAGAAATGATCACTTTTAACAAAGCCAAGTGCATGTTCAGATCATCAATGTTTTATAACACTTTTGTCAGTTGCACTCCGCTCAGCAAAACCTTTACAGTGAACAGATCAATCCTGACAACATTGACAGTTTGCTGTAAATGTCTACCTGGGACCTCGGTACTCTCTCCTCCAGTCCTGCACCCCCTCCCTGAATCAACTCCGACTCATAGTTGATAATCCCTAAGTTTGGTGCTACAGGGGCAGAGCCCCCCCCACACATGGGGGGGTTTGGGGGAAAATCACACCAATGAACAGCAACTGTTTCTTCAGATGGATTTATGTCAATCGCAAATTGCAATTGACATAAATCCGTCGCTGTAATGTCAGTCAACAAGAAAGTTGTTGAATGGCATCATAGAGCCCACTTTTGTTACTTCATCCCGATTTTAGATCTTTCTTGTTTTGCAGATAATACAGATATTATTTATTCCAAATGGGAGAATATTTGCATAGTGATAATTACTTACCTAAAGCAGTCGCTTAATTCATTACTCCCAAGATTATTAGTCTAATCGTACTAGAGTGAGGCAGTGTAACTACATTGCAGTTACATGCAACAAACATGTAAACAGTGGTGTAATTACCCCTGTAGCACGTAATTAATGATTGCCTATCCCGCAGTTACATTGAAAATGACACTTAAATAAAATGTGACCAGTCATTCTAATTCCACTTTTATAAAAGTTTATCAAGCCCATCAAGCTTATTTGGTGACGAAAGTATAGAGAAAATATAAATTGCAGTCTCTTGCATGGATCGATGTTTATTTTTACGTATGTATTTGGTCATGTTCATAGAAGATATATACCTCACAGGGTATTCAGTGCACTCAAGCACTCTTGCACCATTAGTGTTTCAAATCTCTAAACTGGAGGGGTAAAGTAGAAAAAAACATTATGAGTTTACTTGCCGGTTAGTATCAACATGTATAATGCTAACATCTTAACATATAGAAAAAAGTATGGGTCAGGGTGTGTAACCAGACGTTTACACACATCCGAGGGGTCAGATGCTACATAAACCCTGAAAGCGAAGCTCAAGGGGTTTATGCATAGCATCTAACCCTGTGGATGTGAGCAAACTTTGAGTTTACACACCCCAACTCATTTAATTTTATATAATTGCTGAGTTTCTCTTTTTCACCTCAGCAAGTATGTAAAATAAAAAAGGTTGCTGCGCAGCCATGGTCTGATTACTTTGTAACACACGGTCAGCGGTCACTTTTCACTTTTATTTAAAAGTTGTTGGCTTTTTTTTTTAATTATTGTGCAGCTAGTCGATCCAGTAATCCTTTTGGTACATTTACTTTTATTTAAAATTACTTACTGCCAAGCCTCAGTGGTGGTTTTGTTTCCATGTGGGTTTGTGGTTCAGGAGAAAGGGAAGGGGGCAGTAGTCAGGAAGTGAGGAACTTGAGCAGGTGCATGTGTAGACTGAGGGAAACCTTGAGTGTGTTTGCCATAATAAACACTCTTTTATTACAGAAAATAATGCTACAGTTTGGGAAAAAGAGGAAGCCAGTAATTACAGTATATTACTATTAACAGAAAGTATAGGATTGCCCCGCTTAAAATCCTGATGAGGTAACAAAGGAGTAACAAAACGTTGACAATTTGAACATACACTTGGCTTTGTTAAGAGGGTTTGGGCCAGATATTCAAAGGTTTGCCCCTGGGCTAAATTTTACTGCCTGGTGTGCAAACTTAGCCTGAAGCACAAAGTAAGCTATATTCAAACGGAATAGCCTAGGGCAAACAGCTTTTGAATATAGCATGGGAATGAGGCCGTGCAAACTGGGCTGGGGGTGCAGGGCAAACGTAGCCCTGGAATATGACAGCACTAAATGCAGCAACCAGGAAGTGCAAACCACAACAACAACACAGTGCACAGCGACGTGAGGGTAGGTGGAGAGGAGCTATGTGGCCAATATGTGTTCTGGCAAATGCATGGACCCGGTACAGCTGCAGTCAGCAGCACACATGAAAAAACAATGATCAAAACTGTATAATATTCCCTGAACCAAAAGCGCCATTTTTAGTGTGGAGCTAAGCAACTTGCCCGGTGCAAACACGTTAGCCTTGCGCTAAACTTTGCCATATTCAAAAGTGACATGCAAATGAGCCTACTTATATAGTCTCTGGGCAAACAGCCACATTAGCATCTCATCATGCCCTGATTTGCATGCAGTTTGCACAGCGTTACTGCAGGGTCCCACAGCTCCACCTGTAGCTCAGTCTGGAGGTACAGGGGCTGGACAGGTCCAACCACAGCTCCACCTGCAGGTCAGTCAGGCAGTGCATGATGATAGCTGCAGGCTTCATGTAAACAGTGCAGCATAGCATAACATATCAAACCCCAGGGGACAACACAGCATTGGCACAGGTGGTGGTAGTGCTGCATGCAGCCTTCACACTGAAGATCATGCTACAGTGCGCAGCAGACACTACAGCAGCAAGAGGGCTGGTAGTGTGAGGGACACAACACTGCCTGTGGTATGTAGGGCAGTGATGGCCACTGCACTGTACACAGTGACAGGCACAGCATGCTGGTAGTTACTGAAAGTGGACAGTACTTTCACACTGTTGTGTGATCCACAGATGCTGCACCTGTGACATGGGATGCACAGTGTCATGTACATGGCCGGCAGTGTGTGCTGTGACTTCTGTACAGTTGGGTGGTTGGTGGTTTGTGGGGCATGTAGGATCCGACAGGCACACAGGTGGTGGCGTACTCCCACTACTGGCCCATGTGCACTGAGCGATGTGTCCCAGCCTTGTGACCATACGTGGGCTGTGGTGAGGTCTGGCCACCCCTACAACCTCCCCTCACTGGCCACCATGCCCACAGTGCTGCATGTGTGTGCTGGCATCTGTTGCACACCACAGACGTATGGTTTGCAGGTGTGTGCTAGATGGCCATGCTACCATGCTGTCCCCTGTGGGGTCAAATCACCCATCACTGCCTGTGTTTGACTCTGACAGGTGGCAGCTGCTGGCATCATGGTGGTGCCATCAGTGAGCAGCATGTGTCCTCCATGTCTGGCGGTTTCTAAGTGTCATTCTCATATGTTAGGGCTGTGCAAGCCACGCTAATGCTGAGATAGCACCACGCAAAATGCGCAAAGCTGTTTGCCCACGGTTAAGACCAGCTTTTCCTGGGCGGTAATCTGTACCGTGCTATGGGTCGCACTAGGTCACGCTAAACAACTTAGTGCGGCACTAGTCGCTGAATTTCACGTTGCGTCTGTATTCATGTTCACTTTGCCCCTTGCATATAATTATTGTTTGCCTGGTGCTATTGCAGTTTGCCTACACTATTCAGTCTTTTGAATATAGCAGACCCACGCTAATCCCGCGCTAAACCCGTGCAAACGTTTTTTGCCCCGCGCAAAGCTTTGAATATCTGGCCCATTATTTCTTCTATTTAATAAATTATGATGAGTGAGATGGTCTAAGAGCTTCTTTTTTCTTGGGATTAGTCCAGAGAGGAGACTGCCTCCTCTGTGATGAAAAAGTATTTTGGTTACACTTAAGGTTGCATTTTATTTTAAGCGTCAGTCAACTACACTGTAGATGCAGTGTACATATGCTTTAGAAAATGAGCAAAAAAAATCCCAGTGTTCTGACTAACTAGGACACTCATCTAAGTGGGCAGGTATTTTTCAACAGAGCCCACTTAAAAAAGTACTAATTAGGGGTGCTCCATTGCTAACGGTATTCTTGGGCACCCTGGATTTTCAAACGTGCCAGCCGTCATCTTCCTCCCCCCCTGTTTAGCGGATGAATTGGCAGCTGGACAACCTGCCCCTTGGGGCCTCCCCGAGTCGATCTCAGTTTTGTTTCATAAGTAGTTTAAAAAAAACACAAACAAGCTACCTACTGGGCAAAAGAATTACCCTCATTTCAGATGCCTTGTTTTAATTTCTTAGCATAAGTCCACCCCAATCAGTTACGATCCCTGACCAAGTCCAATCCCAACACTGAAGTGGTGAACAAGACACCACAAAGGGTCTGTGTCCCAAAATACGTAATTACCACCACAAACTAAAAATTACATTTTTCACAACTACTGAGCTTCAGTTACTGTACTTCTTGGTTCGCAGTTCCTCCTTTTGCATGGCAGGGTCATGTAAGGTCACATACCTAGTAGCTGCAATTCTGAGACAGAAAAAAAAATTGCGCAGTAACAGAACACATTTTTTTACTACAAAGATAGCAAGAGACTTCGGGGGGAGGGGAGCAATGACTGTACCAGAAGAAAAAATTACTCACCTTAGTAATGTTGTTTCTTCTAATGGAGTCTTGCTATATTATGACATATGCAGTTTGTCCCAACCTTAGAACTGCTCCGGAAGTGAAAGAGTTAAAGTCCATGCCAGGCATGGAACTTAGAGCTCAAGCTTGGTTGAAAACTCTATCTGTTGTTCTTCAAACTCAAACTGTCAGATCTTTATGAGCAAAAACTCACTAAGACTCTGTGTGGAAGCTGTAAACCTACACTAGCCAACTGGCTACTAATTATATAAACACATTTTTTGGTGCCACAATGAAGACTCAAGTCAGGAGACCCAAATAATGACAAACACAACACAGATCACCCTGAAAAAGAGGGGTGAAAACAAGGTGGGCATCTAAAAAGTGCCAACGCTGCCCTGCCCACCCACATCCCCAAGAGTAAGGTTCTGAGAGGGGCAGGCGGGGGGGGGAGGTCATAATATAGCAAGACTCCATTAGAAGAAACAACATTACCAAGGTGAGTAATTTTTTCTTCAAACAACATGAAGTCTTGCTATATTATGACATATGCAGACTACACAGCAGTACCTCCATGGAGGAGGGACAGAACCTACTTAGGAAATAGGCTGTGAAGCACAGCTGTGCCAAAACGAGCATCACTCCTTGCCTGTATATCCAGGGAGTAATGCTTAGTAAAAGTGTGAACCGTTTTCCAGGTAGCTGCTTGACATATCTCTAGGATAGGGATGTCCCTGGTAGCAGCCAGAGACGCAGCTGTACCTTGGTGGAGTGAGCCCTCAGGCCTGAGGGAGGAACTTTACCCAGTTTTTCATAGCAGAATTGGATACAAGAGACGATCCACCCGGCAATGGATCTTTTAGTGGCAGGTTTCCCTTTGCCAACCTCACCATAAGTGAAGAACAGTTGGAGGGAGTTAAACCTGTGACCTTTGGTACGATCTATGTAGTAGCTAAGGGATCTTTTTACATCTAAACTGTGCAACCTCCTCTCACCAGAATAGGAATGGTCAGTGAAGTACACAGGGAGAGACACAGATTGATTAAGGTGGAAATCTGAGACCACCTTAGGCAAGAACTTTCGGTTAGTCCTGAGGACTACCTTATCTCTGTGAAAGAAGATAAAATCAGGCTCCACTGACAATGCTTGCAACTCACTTATGCGCCTGGCAGAAGTGATGGCTTCCAAAAACACAGTTTTCCAAGTCAAGTACTTGAGCTCTGCTGAAGACAAGGGCTCAAGAGGGGGTTGCATAAGCTGGGCAATGCAAAAATTAAGATCCCAGGCAGGGGCAGGATCCCTGAATGGGGGTTGGTGTGAAGCAACCCTTTGAAAAACTTGGAGAATACAGGATGAGCTGAAAGAGAAGAGGGCTTACCTGCTGATAAGAAAGCAGACACGGCTGCCAGGTGCACTTTTAAGGTAGCTGGTCTCAGCCCTAAAGTATTTAAATGGACCATATAATCCAGGACTGTGGGTAAGTCAGCAGATTCTAGGGAAATATGCTTCCCAGAGCACCATATGGAAAATCTCTTCCATTTGGAATTATAAGTAGCCCTGGTGGAAGGCTTCCTAGAAGCCTTCAGGATATCCAATACACCTTGGGAGAGGTGTAGGTCAGCAGACTCTAACTCTTCAAGTGCCAGGCCTTGAGATTGAGAGATTTGAGGTTCGGGTACCAAACCCTCCCCTGAGCACAGGATAACAGATTGTGATTCCTGGGAAGACACAGGGGAAGGTGGACTGCTAAGGACATAAGCAGTGGGTACCAGGGCTGTCTGGCCCAGTCTGGAGCACTCAGAAACATCTTGTAGAATTGAGACCTGATTTTGACTAGCACTTTGAACAGGAGAGGGAAGGGGGGAATGCATAGAGAAACTTCCCTTCCCAAATGAGAAGGAAGGTATCCAGGGGGACTGAACCCAACACTGGGAGCCTGCAACAAAAAAGAGGAAGTTGGTGACTGTCTAGGGCTGCAAAAAGATCTATCTGGGGTGTGCCCCATCTGGCAAATACCACCTCCAGAACTAGGGGATCCAGAGCCCATTCGTGATGGCCTTGTGAAATCCTGCTGAAAGCATCTGCCAGGACATTGTCTTTGCCTGGGAGGTGAACTGCTGCAAGGGAGGTGTTCAGGGAGTAAGCCAGAGACCACAACTTCATTGCTTTGGTGCACAAGGCCGTAGACCGAGTGCTCCCTTGCTTGTTGATGTACCACATTGCGGTGGTATTGTCTGTTCTGACCTGAATAACCTTGTTCTGGATAGATTTGGAAAAAGCTTGAAGTGCTAGAAAAACTGCTCTGAGTTCCAACAGATTGATGCGGAGCAGAGATTCCTGAGGGGACCACAATCCCTGGGTAGTGAAGTCGCCCATGTAAGCTCCCCACCCCAATAGGGATGCATCTGTAGTAAGGATTAAGGAGTGAGACACTGAGGGATAAAGGGGAACCCCTGTCTCAAATTGCCCTGGTCCTGCCACCACTGAAGTGTCTGGATCAGGGTTCGAGTCACTGGAATTAATTTGGTTAGAGGGTCCTTTCTTTGAGACCAAAAGGCTCTCAAATGGAACTGGATGTCCCTCATCTGAAATCTGGCTCCCTGCACTACTGCTGACGAAGCAGCCATGTGTCCCAGGAGCTGTGAAGTGCCTTGCTGGTCGAGACCTGCAGGTGAAGGAGGAAGCCAGAGAAATCAGGGTCCTTGCCCTTTCCAGAGGAAGGAAGGCTCTGGCTTCTTTTGTGTTCAGTTCTGCACCTATGAAGGTGAGAAGCTGGACAGGTTCTAGGACTGACTTTGGAAGACTGAGAAGGAAACCTAGAGAAGTTAGCAGTTGCTGAGTTACTTGAAGATGTAACCTGACTTGGTCTGGGGACTGGCCTACTATGAGCCAGTCATCCAAGTAAGGAAAGATGGCAATTTTTTGCCTTCTTAAGTGGGCAACTGCTACTGCCAGGCATTTTGTGAATACCCTTGGGGCAGATGTGAGGCCGAAGGGCATTGCTCTGAACTGGTAATGGCCTGAGGGCAGTTCAAATCTGAGGTACTTTCGATGGGAGCTTCTGATGAGAACATGAAAATAGGCATCCTTGAGGTCCAGGGACACTAGCCAGTCCCCTGGCCTTAAAGAGGGTAAAATAATTCCCAGAGTCACCATTTTGAATTTTGGTTTTAAAAGGTACTTGTTTAGATACCTGAGATCCAGGATGGGCCGCCATTCTCCTGTCTTTTTTGGGGTAAGGAAGTACCTGGAGTACAATCCTTTGCCTTGGTGTAGGGGTGGAACCCTTTCCACAGCTCTGAGAGCCAGGAGGGTAGAGACTTCTGCTTCCAGGGCAAGAGCCTCTGAAGGATTTGCAGGTGGAAATGATCTGATTCTCATCTTTGGAAATTTTTTGAAGCTGAGAACCAGTTCCTGGCTTACTACTGCCAGGATCCACTTGTCTGACATTAGAGACTCCCAGTCCTGGACAAAGTAAGCCAGCCTGCCCCCTACAGATAGTGGAGAATCGGCCCTGGGCACCCCATCAGGGTGCCTGTTTGGCAGGGGCTTTAGGCTGAGGGGTGGAAGGAGGCCTGCTTGCACCCCATCTGCCTCTCCCTCTAAAGAACCCCTTCTGTGCAAAAGCTGAAGAGGAAGCCTGGGCTTGGTAAAAAGGCCTATGAAAAGGCTTACCCCTGCCCCTGGGAGGCTGCCTTTGGGGAGTGACTTGCCTTTCCTTGGCCTGTGCACTCCTATAGGTGGTCCTATATTCATCCATTTTCTTCATGTAATTCTCTGTTTGCTCCCCAAGCAGAGAGTTGCCCATAACAAGGAACTCCATGGCCTTAGTCTGGGTATCCTGTGACAGGCTAGTACATCTGAGCCAAGCCATTCTAAGGAGAGCCACAGATGTAGCCATGACTCTGGATGATACATCATTAGAGTCCACTGCAGCATGGAATTGCACCTTGGATGCCTCAATACCATCAGTGGCCACCTGCTCCAGCTCTTTTGCCAGCTGGCCAGGGACCTGCTTTGCTAGAGCTAAAACAGTATCCCATCTGGATTTTTGATATCTAGCAACATAAGCCATGTAATTAGCCTGTCTGAGTCCTAAGGATGCTGCCATGTACTGTTTCTTTGCCATGGTATCTATCTTTCTGGAGTCCTTGTCAGGTGGGTGAGAGGCTAAGGGAACATTTGCCTTGTCACAGGCTGCAGCCTGCACCACCCCCACGTGGCTGCATTGTTGTGTAAGGAACTCCGTATCAGAGCCTGATAATGCATGCCTTTTGTCCATTCTTTTATCAACAGGAGGTATGGTGTGAGGAGCTTTTAAAATCTTTACTGTCTGTTTCCAAAAAGATTTATGCAGGGGAATAGACAGTCTCCTAGACTCTGGGATATCCATCATTTCTACAAAATCAGGCTCTTCCTGATCATCCACAGCTTCCTCCATAGGGAGCTGGAGGGTTTCAGCCACTTTTTTATAAAACATGAAATGAGAAGGGGACTCAGAAAGCCTAGGGGGAGACACTCCTGAAGGTCTGTCTGGAGAAATGTCCAGTTCAACGGGCACATCCAGATTTTCAAAACCACATTCACTCTCCTCATACTCCTCCTCCCCCTCCTCTGGTTCATAAAAGTCCTCTAAATCATACTCTTGAACCGGAGGAACCGACCGAACCGAGCGCTTACCTGATGATGCCGGTTCGATCGGAACCGGGGAGAGTGACTGAACAATTTTTATTGCTTTAGCTATTTCTTCAGTGATTGGAGAGGGAAGTTTTGGCTCCCCACCAGCTGATTTTCTAGTTTTTTTTGTTGGAACCGACTCCTCATAGTTGGCTCTCCTTTTGCCCAAGGAAGTATCGCCCTGGTCAGAGGGCACTCCCTCCTGTTCGGTTGAAACTGAACCGGGCTGGCCATCCGGATCAGCAGACTTTTTGGCCTCCCGTTTCCTGAGTCTACCAACTCTCTTATCCAGGGTAGCTGCAGGAAAACTCTTGCAAATCTGGCAGTCTGAATTGAGGTGGTTAAACCCCAGACAATAAACACATGTGGTGTGGGGGTCAGTCTTGGCAAAGGCTTCCCCACAGACAACACAGTGCTGAAACCCAGTGGGCCCGGTTTTTCTTTTGGGTTTCTCAGACATAGTGCCAGCCTAACCAAAAACTTGCCCATTTATGGCAATCCGCCAAGCAAGACTCCCTTATCGGATTCCCAACCGTGTCACGGGTCATGGAAAAAAACGTAATTAAATCCGTTGTTTTTTTTAGAACTGATAAGAACCAGGAACCACACTTCTAAAAGACTGTAATGTAATAGAAGTAACTTGATCGGTTCAAACCGAACCGATGAAATCGTCTACAAGTTTCACACAGAAATAAATGTAAAACCTATCTAGTACTTACAAATATCACAGATAGAGCCTGAACCGACCGGTTGTGGATTAATTTCAGTTAAAAAACCGAACACTTTATACTTTAACCGACAAAATGAACCGAGCAGAAGGAGGAATCTCCGGAGCGACTGTTCAGTAAGGCAGAGTAAAGAATCTGACAGTTTGAGTTTGAAGAACAACAGATAGAGTTTTCAACCGAGCTCAAGCTCTAAGTTCCATGCCTGGCATGGACTTTAACTCTTTCACCTCCGGAGCAGTTCTAAGGTTGGGACAAACTACATATGTCATAATATAGCAAGACTTCTTGTTGTTTGAAACTCTGTGTCTTGTATTGGGGTTGGAGGGGTGTGGGGGTATAAGTTGAAGAAAATGGCTTGGGGGGGGGAACAACAGGACCTGAAACAGCACAGAAACAGAGGGACTATTTTACAGGAAAAAGATGAAAACCTAATTTCTACTTTTTTGTTTATTGTTTTTTAATTTTCTTAAATCCCATCTAAAATGTCACAGGTAGCCCATTTGCTAAGTGCAACAATACCCTCCAGGGTCTGTGGTATTGGGGAATACCAGACCTTTCAGGGGCTATAAGGCCTTCCGCCTGTAGTGTCAGGCCTCATTACGCCCGGGAGGTCTGGTATTCCCCAATACCACCCACCCTGTTGGGTATTATTGCTTACATAACTGCATTGCAACTGCAATGTAGTTACAAATAGCAAACATGTAACTGTGGTGCAATGAGCCCTGTTGCATGCAATTAATAATTAGTTACATTGAAATCAATATTTAAAGTGTGACCAGAACTGTGCTCTAATGGCATATCTAGGGAAGAGAACCTCCTCAAGAGGGTTCCTTTTCCTTCAAGGCACCCTAAAAGGGTACTAGCCCCATAGAGGACAGATAGTGTGACTGGCCATGCATAAGAATCAAACAACTTAGTCATCCAACTAGCCTTCTGACTATCAGGAGTGTTGCACAAGCATGCAGTTACTTCTCAGTTTGTTTGCATAAAGCCCTTTGTACTATGGGATATGCTGAAGTGTATATATCAATACACAGTACATTTCTACCAACATATCCATTCATAATGCAATTATTTTGTATTCTTTTGGTAACTGGATAAGGCCCACTAGATGCAAGGCATTTTTCAGGGACAACACAAGAGCACTGAGGAGATTAAGTGACTTGCTCAGGGCCACGCAGTATGCAAGTGGAGGTTTTAGGAATCAAAACCAGGCCTGCTGGATGTACCAAATTCAATCACAGCTCACTAACCTCTAGGCTATACTGCCAGCTCTCTGTGTCATCACAGGGCTTATCCGGATACTGGATTGTGATGTAACAAACACAACAATTATGGGGTCAGTTTTATTGTAGCAAAAATATCTTGATGATGGAAAGGAATTATTGTCCACCTTTTTATCCCTTCCTGTTGCATGGCAGCAACTTTATGCAATTTAGATACGAGCAGTTTGGACACACTCAGAGTTGATAAGCCAGAATGCATCCTCGCCTCTTGCTGTGTAACCTTCAATGCCATTCTCCCCCTGGAATCAGTCATAGTACTGATTTGTCTTGCATTTTGAAACTGACAGTGGGAGAAACATTAGTTGTATAGTTATTTAAAAAGTAACTCAGCACTTTAGCATGAATGACCATAAATACGATGCTTCAGCTATTACATAGAGAATACTGGATAGGCAACCATGCAGAACCAGTGTGTTCTGCCACAGAGGGGGATGATGCCCTGTGACCTCAGGAATGATGCTCGAGAGGTCCTTGGGAATCATTTTATTTAGTTTTTGCTTACTGGGTAAGGTGTCTTAGCCACAAAATATGACTATTTTCAGACATGACCCAGGAGGTTACAATACAAAATTGGCAGACAAAACAAATAACAGGTCTAGTTCAGAGGTAATCAACCACACAAGGAAAAATCTACACAATGTTCTGTGACATAAACAGTATTGCTAATATGATAGAGACAATGGCAGGAAAATACACAATAGTACAAAACATAATAAGCGTACAATCATAGTGCAGTAGACTTTTAACACATAATCCATGGTAAGTGCTACAATAACAGTAACAAGGGGTCAGAGCAAAACTAAACATTTTGAGAGCTGTAAAAGGGAATGTCAAGCACCCTACGGGGTTTAAAACAGGGACATAAGGCATGTTTGATGAGGAGGGTGTGATGCATCTTTTTAAAAGCAATATGACTAGATGCAGAGCTTCCATCAAGAGGTAGGGAATTCCAATATTTTAGGACCAGGCAGGAGAAAGCTGAGGTTCCTATTAGGGTTCTGTACCTAGGGGGGTGTATAGTAGGAAAGAGTCCAGTAGAGCAAAGGCCATAGGTGGGGGACAGAGGCACCAGCATGCCTGCAAGAGAGGTACGTAGATTAGTTCTGATGATGTTGTCCAGCAGAGTACCAACGGCAAGGAGTCAATTGGCAGATGAGAAGGCCATCTAAGGTCTGCATATAGTAACCAATGGTGCTTCAATACCCCGAGGTGGCAGAACACACTGGTTCTGCATGTGGTTGTCCATCCGGTATTTTATATTGTGAATGGTGTCCTATTAATATTTTTACTACTACTTTTGGCTATCTAAATATATTTTTTCCTGTACAAAAAAACTGTCCTCTCCCATGTACTGTAGTATTCTGGTTGAAACGGCTTGCTGCTATGGTGGGTTGTGCGGTTGCTAGGGACTGAGCGTCCCTACATTGGCAGTACATGCTTCCATTAGTTGTTGTTCTTGTGTGGGAGGGATTTTTGAGAAAAAAAAATCCATAATGACTGCATGTCTCACTTTGCAAGCCAACTAACTAACCAGAGGGATAAACTACTTAGTAAGTGCTTTGCTTCTGATTATACTGTATCTGGTTGATCCTGCATTTTAAAAGATCTGTGCGCATGTTAAAAAAAATCCTTGTTAATGATGTTTCAGCTAATATTCCCAAGCAGCAGTTTTCTGTTTTGGATTTCAAAGCACAACTATCTCTATTCATTCTAAATCAATGGAATGCTGTTCTGCATACATGGTCAGTACAGCATTCAGTTCATTGTTTATAGCGTCGCTGAACAGAGTTTCGGTATGGTGGAATTTCAAGTTAGAATAACATTCCACCTTTCACTATTATTTACTAGGGAATACATGTTTTTCACTTTTAATGTTCCTTACCAAGGTTTATAGCACATCTTGGTAGTCAATATAAAAAAGTCTTTATAAAAACAGTTGTCTCTCCCCTGTTAACCTTACAGTGCCTTTCTTTATGACATCATGACATTATGACCAGACCGCACCTGGAGTGTGGTGTACAGATTTGGTGCCCTTATTTTAAGAAGGATATCAGGCTACTGGAAGGGGTTCAGCAAGGGGCGACCATGATGATCCAGGACATGGGGACAAACCATATGAGGAGAGGCTAAGGGAGCTCAATATATATTCCCTGGAGGATAGAAGGGAAAGGAGGGATATGACAGAAACCTTCAAGTACCTGAAAGGGATAAACAGGGTTGCAAAAGAGGGCATCTTCAATTTAAAGGGGGAAGGGAGAACAAGGAGCATAGTCCAAAACTAGTGGGAGGCAGATTTAAGAGGGAATTGAGGAGGCACTTTTTCACAGAAAGAGTGGTGTCCAGGTGGAATGTATTGCCGGAGGAGATGATATCAGCAAAAATGGTGGGAAGTTTCAAGGATGGGTGGGATTGGGTAAAAAAAAGAATTAGAATGGGAGGGTGGAAGGGTGGGAGATGGGGAGGGGGAGGAGGGAGGACAACTCCAGGAAGGAATGGGGATGGGGGCAACTCCAGAGAAATAGACTGAGCTGCACACTCGAGTAGACTTGATAGACCAGTGAGGTCTCTTTCTGTTGGCAATTTTATGTGTTTACATGTTCGTATCATAGTGCTTACCATGACAACAGATTGTGATGTCACAAACAGCAATTGGGTAGTTATTTATTTATTTATTTATTTCATTTTTGTTGATCGGGTTAGTGCACCAGACAAATCCTGCCTATTTTCAGGCATGACCCGGGGAGGGAGATACAGAAGAATGCCAACTGACCATGAACCAGATTAAGCTGTTGGTGGTATTTTTTAGTGAATGAGGGAAATTTGGCCAGGACATTGGGGAAATTCCCCTACTGCATTGTTGACAGTATAGGAAGCTGCTGGCGTCTGCCTGCAGAATGGCAGACTGTGTTCAGCCTTCAGAGGAGAAGGATGTCTTGATACCTGAGGGTTTGGAAATTGCCTGTGTTATACCAGTTTCGGATATTTCTCGGGATCCTGTCGCTATCTGTGGTGAACCTCTGGAGCTTGGTGGTGATTTGCATGGTGTTATCCGTGCAGCGAGCTTGTTACATTCTGTGCAAAATTCAGAGCTTGTCTCTGATGCCCTACCTGTTTCAGTGACCCAAGATCCATTTCCAGAGTTCTCTCGAGTTTCTGGTGGTGCTTCCTCTGATTTTACTAAAGCTCCTCAAACTGACTTGGCTGCCTGTCATTCGCCGACTGATCCGCAAGCCTCTCCAAGGAGTCAGATGGACGCTGCTTCTTTTTTGGAATGCCGAGGCACAGAGTAGCTGATGTGGCATTCCCTACTACTTACTGGAGCAAGAAGGCTGCTTTAGCTGATGCCGGCTGGGTTCAGCATGATGGCCACTGGATCCCAGACTCAAATTGGATTTCTTTCTTACAGGAATCAGAGACTGTTCCAGGGGCACCTTTGCTACAGGAGACTTTGCCGGATGACTTGGGCCAGGATTCCAGTACTCGCCTTGCTGATGGACATGCAGACTTTCCAGGTACTGAGGGTGTTGGATCTGGGGTTGGGCAGCACTTCTCTCATTCTCCCCCCTCCCTCCCCTCTAAGGGATCATTTCAGGACTGGCCCACGATTTTCGGATCTCTTCTCAAAGAATAAACTTGAACAAGCTCCTAGACACAATGCTGTGTGTCTGCACTACCACGGGGGCCTTCCAGAACACCCTGATAGGTTCTATGTTGCTTGGAGACTTTTAAAAAATTCTATGCCCTTTCAAGCTTCTGACATTTATGCCCATATCAATATTCGGCGCGAGGAAACCTTTGACATTAGTTTCAAGACCTTTGCTGGCCTAGATACATTTTGGTTGAAGTATGAGACTCTTAAAACCACGCCCCTTTGGACTCCTTTTTGGGCCATACCCCTTACTAAGCCACTTTTCAAAACTGTTAACATCATGTTTAGGAATGAAGGGGTTAATGTGGGGGATATTCTCTTTTGGTTGGAAGGCAAATGTGCCGTTTTGGGTCCTTCTGAACCCATCATTGATGATGAAGGCATTTGGATGGGGAGCTGGAGGTTTAAAACTAAGTTACATACCATGGGGGATACAGTTCAGCAGATCTCGAATAGTTTTTTCCTGGGGAAAGACATGGGGGTCTGTTTTTACCCAAGTCAGCCCATAGCCTGCTATAAGTGCTGCAGCACAAGACATCTTAGCAGTGCTTGTGACAAAATTAAGTGTGCTTTATGTGGTGATTTGGACCATGATAGTGGGATGTATCGCAATGTCTTTCATTGCAATCTTTGCGACGAATAGGGGCACACCTATCACCAGTGTCCTAGGGCAGGACAGAACAAACCCGGGGGCTTGGATAAGGAAACGTTGATTTTGCAGGCCCATGCTAGATCTCAGCCTCGTCCTGATGAAGGGGATGGGCCTCCTGAGGCTAAATCCCCTCCTTCAGACCCTCCTACTACTTCAGAGCCTCATGCTACTTCTGGACCTCAGAATGTTGACCCTGCTTCCCATCCTAAAAGGGCTTCTGATCTGCAGCCTGTGGTACCAGCTGGGACGATGCAGCCCACTGTGTCTTCCATGCCCCTCCCCCCTCTGCTCCTGAATTTCAGACACCTCTTCCCAAACGAGTTACCAGGTTCTGAGCTAGGAAACTGTTACAGCCACTTGAGGTTCCTTTACAAAATGCCTTTCAGGCTTTTCAGGACCTGGAGGGAGACTCCAAATCTGATATTTCTGTCAGGTCTGGGGCTGCTTCTGAGATGGAATGTAAAGATGGGGTGGGTTGGAAAATTTAGGTGTAAAGAAGAAATCTGGTTGTATACAAAAAAAAAAAGATAGGCCTCAAACTTCAATTCTGGCTTCTTTGAAATTAGTTTCTATTAACACATGTAGTAGTAAGAATGCAAAAAAAGATTGGGCTTCTTACATTTTTGTAGCTCTTTTTCTGCTGATATTATTTTACTACAAGAAACTAGGTTCGCTACTTTGCAGGATGTGACTCAAGCGAAAAAGCTCTGAGTAGCTGGACCCTCTTTTTGGTCTTTTAGTCCTGATGCTGCTGGTGGCGTGGGGATCCTTTTTTGTACCACGCAAGTACAGGTGCTTCGACTAGTGGATATAGTGCCCGGGAGGGCCTTATTATCAGATTGTACTTGTAAGGGCTTTTCTCTGCACTTGATTTCTGTCTATGCTCCACAAGTTAAAACTGCCAGAATTGAACTTTTTCACGATATTGAGCAGTATCTGTTTACTCCTCGACTGGTTATTTGGGATGGGGATTTTAATTGCAGTCTGGATGTAAAATTTCGTGACTAAGTGCAAAAAAAAATATATTGTGATTCTCATACTTGGTATGACATCATCACTAAAGCCTCTTTATTGGATTCTTACATCATGACCCTGGTCCCACCTGTAGACGGAGTAGCTATGTTACTAGGATTGATTTCTTTTTTGTATCTGAATATTTGCTTCCCTCTTCTTTTTTTTGTCAGCTTGGGAGTTTTCTGACCACATGATTATGATATGTAGTTTTAGTCTTTCCTGTTTACCTCCCCGATTTCCTGCTGTGCCCACTAGATGGAAACTCAGCCCTTCCCTATTATCACAGGCTGATTTTTCAGGCTGTTATGGTAGGGGCCCTTTGCCGTCAACAGTCACTTGCTGGAATGTATGATTCATGGCTGTTATGTGGATGGACACAAAATTGGAATTTAAACGCTCTTCACTTCTTTTTACTACACAAACTTTGGCTGCAGACTATGTTACTTACCTTCGTTTTCGGAATCAATTTTATAAATTGATGTCCCTTCCTAATGCCTCTGATATTCGCATTCAGGAACAGATATCTAATGTAAAGTCACAAATGCGACAGTTCCAATATAGTAGGGCCTGCCATTTTCATGATGAACTGTCTTATGGTTTGAAATCTTCACCTGTTTCAGATCCTTATTCAGCCTGTAAACAAGTGTTGGACAAAAAACTGATGGACAGCCTATTGGATTTTATGGGTATTCTGAAGGTTTCTGATGTTAAGATGTTGGATGTGGGCCGGGATGCCTTGTTGGACCACTATGGGTCGGTCTTTTATCCCTATCTGCAGTAGAAGGACCTGTTTTCTTTTACTCCTCCAGCCCTGATTCCACAGCAGTCTCAGGGGTTGGAGTTACCTGTTTCTGTTGCAGAGGTCAGGTCCAAAATTACTCGTCTAAAGACTGGTATTTCTCCTGGGTCTGACGGTCTCATTTCTGAGCTTTACAGATTTTTGTTAGATGACCTTAGTGTCATATTACCCCATGTTTATAGTGAAATTCTGGATGCTGGCCTTATGCCTTTGGATTTTTCTGCAGCATTGATTGTTTTTCTTTATAGAAAAGGGTCACGACATGATATTGTTAATTGGCGATGGATCAGTTTATTAAATACTGATTATAAAATTCTTTCTGCCATTTTATGCCACTGACTTCAAAACGTTGCTCCTTTTTTGATTCATCCCGTCCAAACTTGCTCTATTCTGGGCAGAAATGTTCAGCAGAATCTTACTCTTTTGTGGAACATTTGTGAATGCGGCAGGTTGGGGCAGCTTTCAGGTTATTTATTATCCCTTGATCAGGCCAACGCCTTTGATAAAGTGCCCCACGATTTTTTGTTTCAGGTTTTTCAACACTATGGTTTTTCATCTAAATTTCAGTCCTAGAATTGTTCTTTCTATAGTCAGGCTATTTCCTATCCCATGGTTAAAGGTACTGTTGGGGAAAGTTTCAGATTTTGTAGAGGGGTGTGACAGGGATGCCCTATTAGTCCCCTTTTGTAAACTTTTGTTTTGGATCCCCTACTTAGGGAGCTCTTATGTTGCCCAACAATTCAAGGGCTTACTTCCTCCCACAGGTTCCACCCCAGGTTTTGGCAGTTTATGCTGACGACATGTGCCTATTATTATGGGATGTTAGTTCAAGGCTATTGGCCCTTGATGTTATTGAACAGTTTGGGACTATTGCAGGCACTACTGTAAACCTGGAAAAAAGTTTGGGGCTTTTTTCTCGGGGAAGGGCCTTTTGTTTCTTCAATTGGGAGGATTCAATTTCTTCGGAATCTATTAAAATTTTAGGATTTTTGGGGAATGGGGACCTGGCTGATCCCAATTGGAAGTTAAAAACTGAAGTGGGGGAATGGAAGGTTTTTTGTGGAAATCCTGGTCATTCTCCAAACAGAAGAGGGTCATGATAATTAAAAAAAATTATCCTTCCTATATTTTTATATTTCAGTTCCATTTTTCCCTTGCCCAAGGTTTATGAGACTCATTTGTTTAGTATTTTTTTTTTTCAAATGCTCTGGAGGAGCCGTTTGAACCCTGTTCGGAGGAATTTTACTTAACTGCACATCAGTAAGGGGGGACTTGGAATGATTGACCACTTGTTTTTTTAATTTTCCTTTTTTGTTAAATCCACTTTTAAGGCTCCGGATCAGTATACCTCACATCTCTGGGAGGTTTGGACTCTTCATTTGATCCGTTCTTTTTTGGTAAAATGGACTGATGTGGCCCCCATTGTTAAAATAAATTCTGTTGCTCCTTTTTTTATTTCTCAGTCAGTTACTAAGCTTAGAATATGGTATATTACTCCAGTTTCAGTACAAGGGCTTTCTCAGAAAGCTTTGTACTTGGACATCATGAACTGGATCTTTTTGGTTTTTGTTGATTTTCCTAAATGTTTTGCTACAAAGATCCATCTGGCATTAAAAGTTCTAAAGGATAAAAGGATACCATCCCAGATGTGGGACATGGTTTGGCTTAGTTGTCATGGGAGGTTGGGAGTTAAGGGTAATTTAAAACATAAGACCCTGTCTGAACATCTGTGCATTCAACCTGAGTGTGTTGGTTTAGAACAGTAGTTCTCACACTTTATCATAGTGAGCCTCCCCCAAGCCTTGGAAAAGATGTTGAGCCTCCCCCTAATACAGAAATAAATTTGGGCCTCCCCATAGTTAGAACAACTATCATACTTTGCACAGTATACAAGGAATACAGTGACACTCCTCTGAATAGTTGAGTTCACTCTCATTTTATTGAACTTGTTATTCTCCCTCTGTATAACTCCCCTCCCCATGTCAGACTACTCGCTCCACACTTCTGGGTTTTGGACCCTATTTATCCCTCATTGCAATACCTCCATGAGTCAAATTGCTTTCTTTGTCAGTTTTACCTTGTTCTTAAACACCTTCTCAGGGATCATTTTGCTTTGTCCTATTCTTGCTCCTAGTACCTCTCTGCTTAGCCTTTGTATTTGTGCTTTTTAGTGGCCAGTAAAATGGGTCAATTGTTACCTTGTTCCTATTCATTTGCATTATTTTGCCTTTTGTTTTGCACAGTTTCCAAGAACTGTATTTTCTCCATTCAGCTTTTCCCCCATGTCACACCAGGAAACAAGTGTTTATTGAGTGTAACTTTCCTGGTCACCCATTTTGTACATAAATTTGCATGCCATTTTTCACTTTCAGTTTGACTCATCCTTTCACACAAAGCATCCAAAACTTGACATTTAAATATAGTACATTTTTTAAGGCTTGCTTGAGTCTCCCCTGGAACAGGTTGGGGCCTCTCTTGGGAGGCTGGCCTCACCATTTGAGAAACCCTGGTTCAGAGGAAGCGATGGAACATTTTCTTTTTGTTCTGTACTTATGCCCAACCTTTTTGGATTGCATTATTTTCTAAGTGGGGATGGGCGCCTGTTCAAACTGTTTCCTATGAATGTTTGGTACTTGGAGATTACTCTGGGTTTTTTCCAGATATCATCCCAGAACTTTAAATCTCATTTTTGCATGTATAACATTTTATATGTGGCAGGTGAGATGGCAGTTTTCTTTGCAGCACATCTGTACCTTGCCATCGGTACTGCTCAATCATATTGTATTGGCCATTAGGAAACAGAGGGATTTTGAGTTAAGTTTTTGGTCTCCTCACAAATTTCATGAATATTAGAAACATGATTATTAGCTCTGAATTTCTTTTTTAATTTGTGGGGTTTTTGGGGCTGTCTGGCATGTTTTTCTGAAAGTTTCTAGTGGCTCTGTGTTTGTTATTTTCTTGCTTTTTGGGTTATTGTATTACTTTCTGTTTTACTTTATATATTTCCTGTACTGATGTTATGTTTTCCTTAATACAATATTCCCCTACTCTGCAGTGGGGGGACAGGCTGTCTGTCTGCAAAGATGGCCACTCAGAATGAGATGCTGGAGGGTGAAGACGTTTGCAAAGTGGGAGCATTGGCCTCCTCTCCCACTGCATTAAAGTTAGAGGCTATTTCTGTTGCCAGTACTGAAGCTGAATTAGAGGATGAATTTCATGAAGCGCCTATTTCTACGGAGGAATTTAAAAAGCTTCACAGTACCACCAAGAAGAGTATTGACTTGCAAATCAAAAATGTTGCTATGGCATCTAGAGAAAAGGACGTGCATCTACTTTCAAAATGACCGAGAGAAACTGAGCCTACACAAGCACTGCAGAGCATAGATGCCTTCCCTGTCATCAGTGCGAACAGGCCTGTCAGCGTGGCAGCTGATGCAACTACTTCAAATGCCCTGATGGGGCTCGGTGAGTCACCACAAGCCTTCACTAAGATTGTATCCCCTGTCAAACCAGAAAATGTCATTTTACAGGCTGGCAGTGAATTCGTTGAAGCTAACGAGTGCCAAAAGCCTGACATTACACTGGAAAAGGGAAATGTTTCTACTGACTCTGTATGTGCTAATGTTCAACAAGGGAAAATTGCAGCTTCCCAATCAGCTGATTTCATCTTGGAGCCGAGCGTGCTGCTGAACAAGATGGCCAGTTTTGTATTTAAAAAAACAGCTGTTGATGAAGTTGCTTCCCCTTCTACGATTACTTACCAGACAAAAGACACATCTCAAACTGGCACCACTGAATTTTTCTTTACCAAATTGAATTCCAACCAACAAAATACGATTAAAGACAAACTTATAAAAGACAAAATTCCTGTAAAGGAACCAGTATCACAAGTTAATGCATCTAATCTTCCTTTTGGGGCCCTGGTAACCAGAGAAGGCTCTAGTAGGTGCTGGATGGAAGCAGGTACCCTCAGGCATCTGGATTCCTGACCCTGTTTGGGACACAAATCAAAATTTTTCACAAAATCCTCCTGCGTGGAAACCTGGACCTGATCTCAGCATTAACAAAGGGGACTTATTAAAGGAGGATGAGTCTGGGAAATCTATGCCTAATTTCTCTACCCCACCTCCTGAAGCACAGATCACACTGGATACTGCCCCTAAGGTTACAATTGATTTAAAACCACAGGATAATTTATCAGACTTTATCATCATTGGGCCACCAAAACAGAAGCCCTTAATGTCAGAACTATTTTCAAAAGCAAAACAGGATGCAGCTCCCAGAAGAAACGCATTCGTATCCGCTACAAAGGAGGCCTGGATCAAAGGCCAGACAGATATTATGTGGGGAAGATTTTACCAAAGGACTCTGTACATTTTTCACCTAAAGATGTGTTTGCATTTATAAAAATATCCAAAGAGGACAATTTTGATGTTAGTTTCAGAACACTTTATGCACTACAGCTTTTTTGGGAAAGGTACAGGCAGGTGAAGTTTTCTCCCACATGGACCCCCTTTCTGGTCATCCTTCTGACAAAAACGCCTGATAAAATTTGTGACCATAATGTTTAGAAATGAGGGGGTTCATGTAGAAGATATCACATTCTGGTTATCACAGAAATGCAAAGTTCTGAGTGCTCCTGAACCTATTTTGGATTCAGAACAATTTTGGACAGGTGGATGGAAATATAAAGTTAAACTACGGCAATCAGAATCAGGCATTGAACATGTACCAAATTCCTTTTTGTTAGGTAGGGATAGAGGGGTCTGTTTTTATGGGGGTCAGCCTAGGGCTTGTTACAAGTGCGGCTCAATGACCCACCTTTCAAGTGTATGTGGCCAGCCCCTATGTGATAATTGTGGTGAAATTACGCACATCACAATGCAATGTGCCAACCACACTAAATGTGATTTATGTGAGGAATATGTTCATGTCTTTAGCGAATGTTCTTGGGCTGCAAAAAACAAAACAACTTGTATCAGCCCTGATCTTTTGATTCAGCAAGCAAAGGATGCTGTGCCATCCCTTCCCCACCAGAGAAGGGAAAGGAATCCTTTCAGACTGCTTCCCCTTCTAGGCCTCCTCCCTCCACCCATTTGGAAACTGAGGCTCAGTCCTCTGGAACAAAACCTCAAGAGGAAGTTAGGACTCAGACGATGCCTTCTGAACCTCTGGATTTAGTTCCAGTTTGTTATGAAGACCCAGCTTCTCCTGACAAGGGTTTGGTTGTTACTGCTCCCCCCTCACCATTGCCTCACAGGAGATCCTCTAGGAACCTGCAACCAAAATCACCTTCCCCTCCCATTTCTTTTGAATCTAGCAATTCCTATGCAGCCTCATTTACCCCATGGGGTGATACAGACATGAAACTTGGAGATTCTGACTCCCAAAAATCTAATTTGTCCACTATTTCACAGCCAATAGAGAGTTATAAAGTGAAGAAAAAGGAAAAAACAGAAAAAATAGAGAATAACACCAAACAAAGGGACAGACTTTATTTCAATATATTCCTGAATAAAAAATTTAAGTCAGCTTTTTACAGGAGACATGGATGTATTCTATACAGCAATTGTCTACCTTTAAGAGGGATTGGCCTTGGGGTCCTTCCTTTTGGTCATTTGGAGCAGCCAGTGAGGATGGGATTGGTATTCTATTTAACGCCTTTGACTTTTCCCTTCAAAAATTAATTGACCTCATACTAGACAGGATCTTGAGTTTGGACGGGAAATGGAATAATATGTGCCACAGATTCATTAACATTTATAATCCTCAATCCAAAGCAGATAGAGTCAATTACATGAAAGCAGTGCAACCATACTTGGTTATGTCAGCCAGGGTCCTTTGGGGAGGTGATTTTAATTGTAGTCTGATTAAGTCACCACAACTTAATAGGAAAATCTATTGTGACTCCAGTGTGTTAGAGTTTATAATTAAAACTGCAGATCTAGTTAATTGTAATAAACACCTCACTCATGGACCTGGTTTCACTTATATGAAAGGTAAAACATAAACTATGATAGATTATATGTTGGCTTCTCCTTCAGTGCAGATCAGTTCCTTCCTAATAAGGCTTATAGAATTTTCAGTTAATTTGTTATTGCTCTGTTCCTTTCAATCTTCACTCCCTACTTTTATCAGGCAGACAAGATGGAAATTGACACCTCAATCTTATACTCCCCAAGAAAAAAACAGTATCATAAACATATTGCACGCTCATTTATCAGTAGCTTTCTTATACTCAGACTTAGGTGAATGGTGGACAGATACAGCATCAGATCTTAGCAAATGGTTTAAAAATATGGGGTAACTTTAAAAAATTCAAATTTTTTAAAATATCTGTCCTTGAGGCAGCAGCTACAAAGACTCATAACGCTTTCTTATACTTCTAGGCAGGATTATACAGAAGAAATAAATTGTATTAAATCTAAAATGAAACTGTATCAATATGACAGTGCAAGGACTATACAAGCTAGACTTTCCAATAGCATAAAGAAATCCACCATAAGAGATCCATTTGAGGCATGTAAAGACATAAAAGAATCTACAAGTATGGATTTTTTTATGAATTCAGATGGCTCCAGAGCTGAAACAGTAGAACAAATGAGGGATCTGATCGGAAAACATTATCAGACATTGGAGCCACATTCTCCTATTTTACAGACAAAAGTAACTAACTGTTTAAATGCTATCGATCTATCCTCTTTACCATATGAGGCTTTAAAATTATTAGGGCCTATTACTAGTACAGAAATTAATGAGGTTATCCAACGGTTGAAACTTAACATTTCACCAGGGTTGAATTAACTTCCTAATCAGTTTTAGAAATGTTTTTGGAAATAATTAGTAGAATGTCTGCAGTTGTTATTTCAATTTTTTATGGACAATAACTCAATAATTCCTTCCTTTACTGACGGATTGCTAATACATTTGTTCAACTCTGGAGACAGACATAATATAAAGAATTGGAGGCCTATCACCCTTTTAAACTCTGATTGTAAAATATTTACTATGCTATTGAATAATAGATTAAAACATTATGCCAAGCAAGTTATATCACCATACCAATTCTGTGGTATACCAGGCAGAATAATTTAATCTGCACTTATGATTATAAGAGATGCTATAGAACATTTATCTCTAACAGGCAAAAATGGATGCATTATTGCTGCTGATTTTGAAAAAGCCTTCGATAGAGTTCATCTTCCTTACCTTTTTTCAGTATTAGAAAGCTATGGCATTCCTATACAAATCCTTAAACTCATTAAACTACTTTATCAGTCTAATTTAGCCTATCCCTATTTGAAAGGTAAAACAGCTAGGAGCTTGCAGTTACAAACAGGTGTTCGCCAAGGTTGCCCCCGAGTCCCCTTTTATACATTTTTTCACTAGACCCCCATATTACACTCCCTGGTTAATTCACCACAGTGGACTAGAATCATTGGGGAAGTACCTCAGCATCAGTTGCATTTGCAAGCTTATGCTGATAATCTAAATTTATATTTTTCAGATCATACACAGACATGTGAATTTCTGGTTGAATTTGGGAATTTTTCAGCAGTCTCAAATGCTAAGTTAAACCTTCAGAAAACCAGAGGTTTATTTTTAAGGGCTACTGGACCATGGGATATTTTGCAGAACAATATTTTCATTTCACGGGAACCGCTGAAAATTTTAGAACTTCTTTTTGGTCCTCAAAATCTTCCAGCAAAAAATTGGGAAATAGTGATAGAGAAAGTAGAGAAAAAAGTTAATAGATGGAAGCAGTGGAAATTTTCTAAGCTCAAACGTATATACATCATAAAACAATACATTATACCTTGTTTACAACACATGGCCATGATATTTCCTTTACCATCTCAGTTGGAGACTAGGATACACAGTAATTTTTTTCAAATGTTATGGGGGAAACGGTTAAATCCAGTCAAGAGATGTTATACTTATTTAGATAAGAAGTCTGGTGGCCTCGGGATGATAGACCTAATAGTTTTCCTTTTATGAATACCGTTAAATGCGGTTTGGCACAACTAGAGAGCATTGAGAAGATGTGGGTTGAAAGGGCTTTAGGTAAATACTTTAAAGACTGGCATAACTTAGCTCCCAAATTGAATCATCATATACACATTCCCACATATTTTAAACCAGCTGTGCAAAAATTATACAGATGGCAGATTACCAAAAACATGATACAAAATAATAACACACAGGCTATGTACGATTAATTATGGGTAACATCCATCCACAGGATCCTTGTTTTAAGAACTGTCCGTCAGCTCAAAATCCCATGGTAATAGCACAACTCAATAACACCAGATTACCTCCTTACCAGTGGGAAATGCAGTGGCTAATAATGTATGGACATCTAAATGTACAGGGCAATGCGAAGTACAAAGCGAAAGAAGAGAGAAATTGTCCTTATTTAGACTGTATAAATGCAGAAGAAACAATGGAGCATTTTTCTTACATTGCTCTTATACAAAATTGTTATGGGTTTACTTAGCAAGACTATGGAAATTCAAATGGTTCACTACTATTACATGTGATATTTTAGTTTTAGGTATTTATCCCCCTAGTTTAGCACAGTATCGTAAAAGTACATTATCCATTTTCTTTAGTTGTGTGAGTTATTACCTATGGCAGGTGAGATGCCAATGGGTGCTTTATCAGAGGAAAATGTCTCATGAGTGTTATAGTATATTGGTGTCAAGTGAATTGTCGAAAATATATTTACAAGAAACATAGTTATTTAATTCAGACAAAATCAAGAAATGGTGGAAGGGATTTACTCATTTTATAAAGTTTAAAAGATTAAGTATGAATAAGAATGGATCATTTTAGGAATTAATTCATGTTCATTTTTTCTTTTTTTTTCTTGATGTTTATTGGAATATCGACAATTTTTGAATGATGACTTACATTTCTGTCATGAGTTACAAATTCTTTTTACATTTATGTTCATTATTACAATAAAAACTCCCCTACTCTTTTTGATAAGTGCCATGGGATCTTTAACATCGACCTGAGCTACCACCAATCCAGGCAAATAGGACCTCGTTTTAATGTCTCATCTGAAAGACGGCACCTCAGAAGTGCAGCACCCCTCTCATGCTGCACTACAGTGTCAGTACTGGGATATTAACCCAAGTGCCAGATGTGGGAACTGAACTCAAAGCCCTCTGATCTCCTGGCCTCAGAGGCGAGTGTGCTACCTACTGAGCCACTGACACTGATAGCAGGCAGTAACTGATAGTTAGCAGGGGAAAGTCTGATACATTTTGAAAGACTCAGCAAAATAATTGCAGCCTTATCTACACTATTTAGTAGACCAATAACATGAAAAGTAAGAAAAAGAAAAAAAACAGCAACTGGATGTAGATAGTTGCTTTTTTTATACTTCCCCAAGCCCTTAGCTGACCACTCCTTCAGGCAGCCTACCACCCTGCAACCAGTCCCAGTCACCATTCCTACTACCCTCAGTACTGCTGTGGCCTGAATGACACAATGTATCCCTTTGCTGGGGAGGCTCCATTCCTGGGGCAGGGGAACTGGGGGAGAAGACTTGCCCAAAGGCTTCCTTCTATGTCAGTCACTTGTCGAGGGTTGGTGCAGACACTTCCAGGCCTTGTGGTGAGTGGGGACTGGCTGTCGTCATCTGTTCAGCTAAGTGGCTGTACGTTCTTGCTTTTCGCCCCAACCCACCACCTCCCATATAGAGGTCCAACCGTGGTGGCATCCTGTGGGGGGAAGGGCATTTGGTGATGTGTTGAGGCATCACACTGCCATGAACACCAGCCATAAGCCACCACCAGGAGCCACCTAACAAGTGGTCTGGGGCTTTCCCACCCCCCGGGAGAGAAACGTCCATAGGATGCTCATAACTCCCTCTCTGCTGGACTCTGTTCCTGACATCTGGGCTCAGGACGCAAACCCAGGTCATCAACATGCCGAGGGAACACCCATCGCTCGGTGCCATGGAGCCAGTGACAGTAGCTTTTTAAGGTCTGAAGTGGCTCTAGATCCATCAAAGTACCCCCTCACACACCAGCAAGTACATTGTGCAAACATATACCAACTTATAGAGATTTCCTACCCACCCTACTACTCAGGGTACCCAGTGAGTCTTTTGGTAGCAAACATCTGTCCAGGCTTACCTTGAATACCTGTACTATCTGCATGTCCACTGTCTTAACTGGTAAGCTTTTCCACAGGTTCCCTATCCTCTGGGAGAACTGTCGCATAAAGTTACCCATAAATTAACCTCCTTTAAGATGCATGGCATGTCCCCACATCCTGCTGGAGCACTCCAAATCAAACATCTCTGTCTGGTCAGCATTGTCACTACCCTTTGGTATGCAGCTGATTGACATCATATTGCTGCTCAGTCTCCTTTTTTCCTGTATGAACATGATAAAAGAGAACACCTCCCCCCAGCACCCCATCCCCAAAGCTACCCCCCCCAATTGGGCTTTTAAGCCCTGAAAATATTTTTTTTAATCACGTGTCTGCTGTAATATTTAATCCTGTCTGGGGGATGTAATGTAAATGTATCCTGGAGCACACAGTGCCAATTCACATTTCAGCATGACACCACACCAGTCACTAGATCACTTTATACAGTGAGCGGTGCTGTGCCATGCTGAGAATGTTAAATGGCACTGTGCAGTTCCAGGATACATTTATATTATGACCCACTGACTGGATTAAATATTACAGCAGGCAAGTGATAAAAAAATATATTTTGGGTGCTTAAAAGTCTAATCGAGGGTTTTGCTTTGGGGGTAGGGTGCTAGGGAGGAAAAAGTGTTCTCCTTTAAGGGCCTCCAGACTCTCCTCATAGATTCTATGCGTGTAATGATGAGCTAATGCTTGTACTACAGTGCCACCCTGTGGTAGTATTAAATAGAAAGGGTGCTTGTTTGTGACTGATGTTCTTTCATTGGTATCTCAATAAAGATAGTCGTTGTTGAAGACCAAGACTGGGGAGCAGTGTGCTTCTCTTACATGGTGTAAGTACAATGTTCTACTAGAAATGTCTACATTTGATCCTCCAAAACCCTTCGATGTTTCCAGTCCTGGAAAATGGTTAGACTGGAAGCAAAGGATTTCAATATTCAGGATAGCAGCAAAGCTTTAAAAAGAATCAGGAGATAGTCAGGTCAACTAATTAATCTACAGTATGCCAAGGAAGAGAAGCTGAGCACATTTTCAGTCCTTTCTGTTTCACTAGAAAAGAAGATGAGGATGTCTATGGTACAGTTCTCCAAAGGTTTGCTGAATATTTCATTTCCAAAAGAAAAATTGTGCACAAAAGTATATGGTTATAGTAACAATGTCAAGGTGATGGGGCGAAAGTTCAGATCTTTGAGAGAGGCCTGTACAAATTTGGGAGGGCAAAAGCAAACATGTCAGAGATTGAATCATGATAGGAATTTGAGACAAGAACCTATTTGCAGAGTTGCAATAGAAAAAAAGACAGTGTTAAACAGCACAGTAGAAATAGCTGGCAACATGAGGTGGTTAGAACCCAGAATGCTGAACATGCTGAGACTGTTAAGGGTCTAGATGAGCTTGATTGCAAGATAGAAGAAAATCATGCAGCACCAGCATACAGCAGATGACGAGGGTAGAGTAGACATACTGTAATTTAGTGTAGCAGAAACCTAGTATCCAACAAAGGCTGAAGTGCACCAGATTTATCCATGAGCACTCAAACAGAGTTTATTGCAGAGCAAAAACTGCAACCTGATGAAAATGCAAAATGAAAGACCATTATGCTGTGACTTGTCACACTAAAACTTTGCAGGAAGCAACAGTAAAGACAGACTTTTTGAGGTTGTTGGTAGGAAAAAAATATCCAAAAACAGCAACACAAACATGAATTTTAAGACTGACTCTGATATGTCAGCAATAACAGAGTTGGTCTACAATACTGTTAAACTATGTCCACCGCTGCAGTCCACTAATGCTATTCTTGAATTCCCTGCAGGTAGACTTATATAATCTTTCAAACCCCTACTTCCAGGATGCATCTGGAAATGAGCTGTTATCAACTTAGCTCAGTATATCTTTCTTGGTAAAACTTTTGAAATAAATAAATACATACATGCATAAATTTAATGCAAAAGACATTTTTGCTGCAATCAGAATTGAAAGGTAAGTCATATGATTTCCACATTCTGTGCTGTGCAACAAGATCGATACCCTGCTTGGTCATTGTGCAGCAAGGTCAATGGGACTTATCAAGTATTTGAGAGGGGTCGACCATGATGTGTATGGGGAAGCTAGTCTGCTGAAGGAAGAGCCTATTAAAATTGTACTGAAGCCACATGCACAGCCTTATAGCCTAAATACAGTCTAGAGACTGTCCAGCCCACTGTTGTCCAAAGTACATCCGAGCTAGACAGGATGGAGAGCAATGGTGTTATTGTAAGAATAAATGGACCAGCTGAGTGGTGTGCTCCCATTGTTTCAGTGGTAAAGAAAAATTAGGAAATTTGGATTTGCGTTGATCTTTAGCGCCTACATTCTGCAATCCTTTGGGAAAAATATATATTCTGCTGACCTTAGAAGCCATTATTCTAAAGCTGGCCAGAGTAAAAACATCTTCTCAAGAATTGATGCTTCTAGTGGATTTTGACAAATTCTACTAGCTAGGCAAAGTCCCAAATTGACAGCGTTTATAACGTTAGCTGGGCAATATCGTTTCAAATACCTGCTATTTAAGATAGCCAGTGCACCTGAAATCTTTTGAAGTAAAATGGTGTACTTCAAGGTGCATAAGATACTACTGCTTAGGATGACATCATAGTCTGTGGATGTTCAAGGAAAGACCATGACAAGCATTTGGAGATAGTTTTCAAAACAATCGGTGCTTCTGGTTTGAAACGTAACAAATAAAAATGCAAACTACATCAAGCTAGCTTTAAAATCCAGTACTTGTTTTGTTATGCTCTTCCCCTTAGTCTCAGGACCTGGTGGTTCTTCTGGTGCTGTCTGCCAGGGAAGCAATACATTTAAAAGGTGTGTTTACCTGACTAAAACACATTTGCAGTTGAACTCAATGTTAGCCCATGGGTAGCTTTTTAAACATCACTTGTGATGCAAACTTTTTATTCTTTTAAAACTAGAAATATCACCACAAATCACATTCAGTGTCTTTTTTTTATTATTATTCTGACTTTATTTCATTCTGTCTCACTCATTCCATCTACTGCTTTTTCTTTAGAAAGTTTTTTATCATTGTCATACTTGCATGCAGGTTCCAGCTTCCTTTCTCTCCCTCCATTTTTTTCATGGCTCTATTGCCTAATCCATATATCCAAAAGTGCTGCATTGCCTTTGTTTTCTGATTTTTGTGGCTGGTTCAATTGCTCCTCACTCCTGTGACTGAGGATTATCGCAGAGCAGATAGCACACGCGCTGCGCTCATTTTCTCATTACTGGGATTTTCCCCTTTTCATTCAAAACTCTTGCGGCATTCTTCTGTGCTGCTCCTTCTTCCTCAGTATACTGTGAACCCTGCCTTCTATGTGCTTACGTTTTGGAGCTAAGATGCTGCATCATCAGAGCTACCTGTCATTAGGGAGTGTTGGTCTTTTAACCAGTCACATTGCTCAGTTACTTCTCTCATTAGACCGACTTGACTTTAATATCCTCTGTGTGCTTTATTTTAATCACCTGTACTGTTCTTAAATGAACATTCTTAATTCAGCACAAATAAGGGGTATGGGTTATTTAATTTGTTATAATTTACTAACATACTCTTTAAAATCCAAACCCAATGTTTAAATCTTAAGTCTATAAAATGAATAATATAGAGCCATTGCTTTCTTATACTGGGTACTAGAATGATAGAAGGCAAATTGCCCATTTTCGTCGTTCTCCACATCAGTGGTACACAGTTCCCTGATTGTACCTGTTCGATTTATCAATATTGTCCTTAAACTTCCCTAAAGATGATCTTTCCGTTATACTAGTTGGTAATGCATTCCATAATCTACCACTTCTATTAATAAAGGAAAAGTAACTAGTATTATTTTTGGCTGTAATTAATTTTATTTGTTGTTTGTGCATCCTTAATCCTATAGGTTTTGTCTGTAACTGCATCCCCATTTCTGTCCTAAATTTCTCATCTTTCATGATTTTATGTAACATTAATAAATCACCACGCTGTCTCCTTTCTTGAAGTGTAAACAGTTCCGTTATCCTAAGTCTTTCATCATACCCAAGTGACCTAATAGATTTTATCAGTTTCGTATATCTCCTTTGGATTCTTTCAATTTTATCTATATCACCCTGTTTATGCGGGTTCACAACTGTGAGCCATAGTCCAAATGTGGTCTAATGAACATCTTGTACAATGGTACAAGACATTGCACGCTTTTGTTTATAAACCCCCTTCTTATATTTCTAATCATATAATTTTTTTTTTGCATGGCGACTGCTATCTGAGATTTAAAGTTTAACTGTTCATCCACCCATATCCCACAATCCTTCTCCAACTTTGAAGTTAATAGTCCTTTATTATATAAGTTATATTTTTGTCTTGTACTTATCTTGCCCGTGTGCATCACTCTGCATTTATTGATACTCAAAGGCATGTTGTTATCTTTTGACCATCTCTCTATATTTTCCAAATCCATTCTCAGGTTGTTCTGTTGTTTTTTCAGTTGCCACTGGTCTGCCAATTTTTATATCATCTGCAAATTTCATTAATCTATTTTTTATGTGATGGTTTACATCGTTTATATAAATGGAAAATAGAACCAGCCCTAATACCAATCCCTGTGGCATGCCACTACTTTCCAGTTACATACAAAACCTTTTCTACACAAACAAAAAACTTTTTTTAATTTTTAATGGTCATTATTTACAATATCCCTTATTCCATACTAATCTAATACAGTTATTTTTTTTATATAGGTTTTTCACCAATTTAATAACCCTGCAACCCATAGTTACCTTATTTGTGCTAAATTTATAAACATGATGAGAAACAGAAAATAATTCCCATTTCTTTTAACATGTCAAACAGTCAAATACATCAATATTTTATATTAAAACACGTTCCTGACCACTTTGCTGGGGCTTAATAAATTAGACTGTATTTGTTATAAGTAACTATTATAGCCATTCTTATCATTCAGTCCTCAAGGGGCTAAAGTTCGTAGTTCGTGTATCAAATAGGATTCTTTTTGGAGACGGATGTCTTTTAAATTTCCATCACTTTATGGCACTTATATTTTTTCTAAACCAATAAATGTTAGTGCTGCTGCTGATCCATGGTTTGCTTCTGAAAACTATTTTACCATGGCGTATTTCATGTTTTTAACTCTTATGGCACTTTTGTGCTCACCTATGTGGGATTTTAGTGCCTGCTTTGTCTGTCCCACATAATTTAAATCACATGTACAGTAAGCATGTAAATAACACCCTGACTGCTACAATTAATGAAACCCTTAATTTTGTACTTTTTGCCCAATCTCGAGTGGTTGAATGTTTTAGAGTTCCTTGTGCTGCTGCAATGGGCATAATTGCCAAACTTATAGTTCGCCTCAGGTGCCATGGGCATCCAGTCTGGTCTTGTTGTTTTTTTCTCTACAAACAAGGTTCTTGCTAGTATATCCTTCAAATCTGGATTCCTTTTATATGCAAATAAGGGACATTTTTCCACTGTGGTTTTTAAGCAAGGATCAGTGCTAACTGTGTGCCAGTGTTTCTTAATCACTGATTTGATGTTTTCATATGCATCATTGAACTGTGTACAGAAGTATACTCTATCTTTTTCCAATCCTTTCTCAGGTTTTTGTTTCAATAATTTTGTTCTGTCTTTCTGATTCACCTTTTCTAATGCTGTCAATAGCACTCTGGATTCATAGCCCCGATTCAACAATTGTGCACACATTCCTGCTGATTCTTTTTTCCTTTCCATTTCTTCACTACAGTTTCTTTTCATCCTTAACCGATGTCCATAGGGTACATTATTTTTTGTATGTTTGGGATGTTGACTTTCATAGTGGAGAATGGTATTTCTGTCAGTTTCTGTTTTGTATAGTCTTGTTTCTAATAGCTCCATTTTTTTTTATAAATAGTTAAATCAAGAAAATGTGCTACATTTTTACTTCTTGATGACACAAACTTCAGGTTATTATCTCTTGTGTTGATATAGCTTAAAAGTTCATCCAGTTCTTCCTTGAATCCATCCCATATTAATAAAATGTCATCCACAAAGCGAACCCATAGGGTTATCTTTTCATGCCACTTGTTATTACCCATGTTTCATACATGTTCGTTCTCCCATTCTCTTACATAAATGTTGGCTAATGAGGGTGTGAAAGTGGTCCTCATGGCCGTGCCATGGGTTTGTTTGTAAAACTGTTGTCCAAACATGAAATAATTGTTGGTCAGTACCATATCTTCCATTTTGACAATAAAACTATTTGGGGGCACTATTCTAAGTTTTCAAACCTTTTTACTACTTTCTCCGAACCAGTTTACTGAAGGTGTTAATGGCGCTGTTGGTACTCATATTGGGAGCAAATTTTGATTTTTTACAGAATGGTGTTTTCTCTCTTTGGCATACTATTTGTTCTTCCTCTCCATTTACTTCCATCATACTGGTTACCACTGTAATGGTAAGAACTGTAGTTTCCACTCCCTGCATTCTGGAAAAATATGCTTTTAAATGTAGTTGTCTGTGCATTTTTTACATGTCCACTTTTAAATTAAACACATTAACCTTTTGTTTTGGCAGAAACGACAGGCCTCTTTTGATTACATCTTCCTGTACTTCTGTGAGGTTGTTCTCTGTTAAATTAATCAGTTCCATATTTTGTTTTTCATCAATTTCTGGGGCCTTGTCCATCCCAATAACCTCCATGACTTCCTCTCCAATTCCTTTGTCTCCCCTCTTGATCCTCTGCCACTTGCCCCCCCCCCCACCGTCCTCCTTCTCTTCTTCCTGGCTCCGTACTCCTCCTTTCTAAGGATCATCCTGAAAATCCTGTTTTTGCCTTGTATCTCTATACTCTGTTCTTCCCTGTTTTTGATCACTTTCATCTGTGGTATCGAAGTTTTCTGTCTCAAACATTTTTTTCTCTTACATAGATACATAGACAGTGTTGGCAGATAAGGGCCTATGGCCCACCCAGTCTGCCCATTTGAGCTTGTAAGTTCAGTTTATGTTTTCCTAGACGTCTGTTGCCCCCTTACCCCTGACCTCCAGAATTCCTTTATGTCTATCCCATGCATTCTTAAATCCCGTGATTGTTTCAACCCCCACCACTTCCTCTGGCAGGGTGTTCCACTTGTCCACCACCCGTTCTGTGAAGAAATTCTTCCTCACGTTTCCTCTGAATCATCCTCCCTCCAACTTCATCCCATGCCCTCTAGTCCTGGAACATCTTTTTCACTTAAAAATAGTGTATTCCTGCACCCTGTTCCTCCCTGTAACATACTTGTATGTCTCTATCATATCTCTTTACTTATAAATTTATGTCTTCTGCCATTCCAATTGTAAATGCTGCCCTCTCTATAGTATCTGGCATCCCTTTCAAGCTTATCTTTTTTGTACATTGTTAATTCTTCTTTAAATATTTTCATGCTTATCTCCAGTTTTTTTATAGTTTCTGTTTCATCTGTTTTTTGTATTCCTTTAAAGGTTTCCATTTTTTTGTTTTTATTTCACTTTCTACTTTTTTCACTATACCTCTTCACCTTCCTAACTGTGGCTAACATGAGGTCATAAAAGGCTTTATTCAAAATTCCTTCCCAGTCATTAATATATTCTTCATCATCCTCTCTGAATGATGGTGCTTTCTGTATCCTTAGCCCTCTTGGGATTTGTTTATCCCTCCAATATTTATTTAATGAAAATGCATGCATTTGCATTCTAGTTTGCTTCTTCATTAAGCTTTCTGAACTTTCTGAGCAGAAAACAGAGTGGTGGTAAATGGTATAGTCAGAAGAGATGCAAGCCTCAAGTGGGGTACATCAGAGATTAGTCCTGGGGCCAGTCCTCTTCAATAACTTCATCAGTGACATTGCAGATGGACTAGATGGTAAGGTTTGTCTGTTTGCAGATGACACCAAGATCTGCAACAGAGCAGATGATCCAGATGGGGTGGGCAGAATGAGAAAAGATCTGGATAAACTGGTGAAATGATCGGAAGAGTGGCAATTGAGGTTTAATGCAAAGAAGTGCAAGATCATACACATAGGGAAAAGAAACCCTAAAGCCACCAATAGACTGGGAGGGGAGTTGCTGGCAGTTACAAAGGAAGAAAAAGACTTGGGCATCATCATCACAGATGACCTGAAATCATCCAAGCAGACCACTAAAGCAGTAGGTAAGGCGAGGGGGATTTTGGGGTATATTAGCAGGGGTATCACAAGTCGTAAGAGGGAAGTAATAATCCCTCTTTACAAGACACTGGTTAGGCCCCATCTGGAGTACTGCATGCAGTACTGGAGGCCACACCTTCACAAGAACATTAATCAAATTGAGGCAGTGCAGAGAAGGGCAACCAAAATGGTGCAGGGACTGCATCAGAAGACATATGAGGACAGATTAACGGAGCTCAATATGTATACCCTAGAACAAAGAAGGGAGAGGGGTGATATGATCGAAACATTCAAACACCTTAAGGGCATTAACAAGGTGAAAGAGTCTAACATGTTTCAATATAAGAAAAATAGCAGGACAAGAGGACACAGTATGAGATTAGAGGGAGGCCAATTAAGGGGTAATGTGAGGAAGTTCTTTTTCACAGAAAGGGTGGTGGATGCATAAAATAGCCTACCTCAGGAAGTAGTGGATATGAATACAGTGCAGGGCTTCAAACAGGCATGGTATAGGTATAAGGGAGCAATACAGATGAGTATGAATAGATAGGTCATTGACAGAGCAAAATCAGATGGCACATTCATAAGGTAGAAAAAGAAATGGGCAGACTGGATGGGCCTTGCGGTCCTTATCTGCCATCAACTTCTATGTTTCTATGTTATTCTAGTCCCAGCTTGTGTTTCAAGATTCCCAAACATTTCTGCATATTATTCCACAAAGAATATTAAACTCCTTCTTTCCTCTTCTGTAAAAGCCAGCACACCTATTTGGGGGTCCGGCCTGTACCTGCCATCATAAATGATATGTTGCCACTTCTCCTTTTATGTTTGTGTGATATTCTAAGTTTATTTTTAGGATTCCAATGTGGACCCACCCGGAGCAATAGCTTTAACTGCCCTGTTCAGTTATAGAAATATTTTTAAAATCTAGTACTTGTTTTGCTATGCTCTTCCCAAGGAAGAAACAGCAGCACAGAAGAATGCCACAAGAGTTTTGAATGAAAAGGTGAAAAATCCCAGTAATGAGAAAATGAGCACAGCGCGTGTGCTATCTGCTCTGCGATAACCCTTGGTCACAGGAGTGAGGAGCAATTGAACCAGCCGCGAAAATCAGAAAACAAAGGCAATGCAGCACTTTTGGATATATGGATCAGGCAATACAGCCATGAAAAAAATGGAGGGAGAGAAAGGAAGCTGGAACCTGCATGCAAGTATGGCAATGATAAAAAACTTTCTAAAGAAAAAGCAGTAGATGGAATGAGTGAGACAGAATAAAGCCATAATAATAATAAAAAAAGGCACCGAATGTGATTTGTGGTGATATTTCTACTTTTAAAAGAATAAAACGTTAGCATCACAAATGAGGTTTAAAAAGCTACCCATGGGCTAACATTGAGTGCAACTGCAAATGTGTTTTACTCAGGTAAACACACCTTTTAAATACATCAAACTAGCCTCAGCTTCCTGGTCCATCAGATGAATGAAGATGGACTATACCCACACCCAGATGAAATAAAGGCTATTCTGGAGTTACAAGTCACCTAGTAATATAACAAAACTGAAGTGAATCACGTGCATGATAAACTATATAGAGAGATACGCACAGAGCCTATTAATTGTTGCCAAGCCAGTGAATGTCCTGCTGAGCTTGAAAGTAGCTTGGTTGTGGGACCCAGACCACAGAAAGACATTAGTTGAAGACAAGAGATTAGTTTCCAGTGATGCAGAATTGGCATTCTTTGATATTTCTATGCTAACAACTGTGTGTGTGTGCAGATGCCAGAAGTAATGGTTACGGTAGTGTATTGCTGCACCAAAAAGGGTCCCATTTTAAAGCCAGTTGCCTTCTGTTCCAGGACTTTGACTGCTGGAGAGCACATGCACGGACGCAAAACGTGTGCCTGGCCTGTGTATGGGCTAGTGAAATGTTTTCAATTTCCTCTGTGGAGTAGACTCTTTTCATGTTGTTACAAACCACACACCCTTAGATCCCGTTGATTAATAGCAAAGGCTTAGACAGGTGCCCATGTGATATTGATACGATTAATGACGTTTGATCCCATAGCAGAACATGCACCAGGAAAAAGCCATTTGAAAGTGGGCACATTGTCAATATATTTACTAACAGATCAACGAGCTACAGACTTGATGGAGGATGTACAGATGTACATGAATTTAGTGGTAAAGGAGTGGACCGCATCAGACTAGAAACAAAAGCAGATCCAGGATGCTGCCGCTGCAGAAGATACGCAGAGTAACAGTGTTGCAGTATACAATGAAGGGATGAACACAACAAATAAGCAGCACAAAGCTTGAGGCCAAGATGTGGTTTTACATTCTGGTGTCAGTTACGTGCTGCAGCAGGCCAACTAATTTATGTAATCCATATTGTTATTTCTAAATTCCTTAAAGGTGAGATGCTAGACCAGACTCATGATGGTCATTCATGAGTGATCAAATGTTGGGAATGGGCTGAACAGCCTATATGGTGACCAGGAATCAGCTGGGCAATTAGAAGCAATGTTTTCGTGTGTGAACATTGCTAGGTCTTAAAGGGAAACAATGGAAAAGACAAAACTTTCCTCAGACACTGCAGAAACTCTCAATTAGTGCTTTCAGACAGCAATAACTATATTTAATGATTTAGAACAGCTACACACAACTTCCACTTTCTGTTGCTGGCAGCAGCCATTTCATGAGCAACAGTGAGCTTCCTGAGCTCACTGTATGCTAATATGCCTGTTTGACCTCAGCTATTGGTTGGCAGGACGTATTAGCATAAAGTGAGCTCAAGAAGCTCTCTGCTACTCATGAAATGGTGGCTCCCAGTAATAGAAAGTGAAAGCTGAAGGCCACTGTTTAAATCACTAAAAAATCAATTAGAGTTATTTGTTAAAAAATGTTACCATCTGAAAGCACTAATCAGGCATTTTTGTAGTGCCTGGGTAAAGCTGTGCCTTTTCCACTGTTTCCCTTTAAGGCCCACTCAACATAGAGAACCTTTGATAACAATGCCCACACCAAAAGGACCATGGAAGATGATAACTGCGATCTCTGTGAACAAAAAAGTCAGCAATACCGCGTAGAAGCTGTCTACTTGTCACATTTCCCAGAGATAATATACTTACCATCTAGATACTGGAACTTGTGATAAACAAGTTTAAATGTGTTTTGTGTGCTACGGCATTTCATAGCAACTGATATCCAACAAGGAGCCTCAGTTTTCTTTGATGGAATTCAAATAATTTAGGGACAGATAGGGTTTTGATTAGGTTGCTGCAAGTCCACACATGCTCAGGCAAATGGGGCAGCAAAAATATCATTTCAGACTGCCAAGAGGATTCTAAAGCAAGATTACCCATCCTTGACACTTTCACAGAGCAATGCCTATTCAGTCTACAGGTAATAGCCCATCTCAGATGTAAATGGGACATCAGTGTTTACACTACAATTCCTTCAGTTTTTGTAAATCTGACGCTTCACTGACCTGAATTTGAAGTGGTTAAGAAGCCAGGCAAAGCAACCGAAGAGTCATATACTATATAAGATGTTTCATGACTGAAAACACTCTGCTAGATCTTTGCCTGACCTAAATCAGGCAGACTTGGCAATAGTCAAATTCAATGGTCCAAACCAGTGGACTGATCTTGTTGTAAAGACAAGTGCATTACCCAAAGATCATATATCACTGTCTCTGGAAGAGGATGTTACAGAAGGAACCATCGACAATTGCAGCATGTTCCCAAGTCCCAAGAATATACCAGTGAAGCTTCTGAGACTGAGACTATTATTCCATCAATTAAGAAAGCTGGTACTCCAGTTCCAACAGAACCAAGACTGCCAGCCTGTCAACAAGACAAACTTCATTCTCCTTTTCAAGTTACATCTCACTTAGGGTGTAAGATCACAAAGCCTGCTAGATTCAGAGATGCAAAAGGCTTTACAAATGATATTGACTGGAATATTCATTACACTTGGTTACATAACGAACCTGACCATAGTAAATGTCGAACATTTTCATTCATTAAATAAAGGGATCAGTTTCCAACTAAAAGGGGGAAGATGTAATGATGAGGTAAAGCATGTGCCACACTGCAACCCAATGTCAGTATTTAATAGAAATGGCACTGTGCAGCTCTGAGATATGTTTACATTATGGCCCACAGACTGGATTAATAGTTACAGCAGGCAAGTAATGAGAAAAAAATATTTGGGGGGCTTAAAAGCCTAATCAGGGACTTTGCTTTTGGGTGGGGTTCTGGGAGGAAGGTATTCTCCTTTAAGGGCCTTCAGTCTGTCCTCGTAACTTCTATTCTTGTAATGATGAGTTAAAGTGTGTGCTACACTGCCACCCTGTGGTAGTATTAAATAGACAGGGTGCTTGTGTGTGACTGAACTGTTGTTCTTTCAGTGGTGTCTCAATAAAGAGAGCTGCTGTTGAAGACTAAGACTGGGATGCTGTGTGTTTTTCTTACAATCCTCCATACCCCTGATCATTGTGAAGGCTCTGTGTTGCACCCTGTCTACTACCTCAATGTCCTTTTTGTAATAAAGAGTCCAGAACTGTCTGCAGTACTCTAACTAATGTGAAAAAAATTAAAAGATTGAAAATGGGGCAAAAGAAAAACCAAAAACTACCGTAGTACAGCAGTAGTTTTTCTTACACATTGGCGCCCTTCCCCATGGGCTGGGGGCACCATTACAAACACGGAACAGTAGGATCACTCTCACAATTTTGTAAAATCTGAATCTAAATAAACTCAAAGTAAATGAATAAAATAAATATCAAAAGAGTGATAACTTATTCATAAATAAATAAATAACTCAGCTACTGACTAGGCAGTTAACAAAAAGGGGAGATTGCTCCCCAAACACCGGAGCAAACAGGTACCTTTTTAGAGCATGCTTGAAGGCCTCCACTGAGGGGACCTCTCTCAGGACTCTTGGGGAAAAGTTCAAAATAACTGAGCCCACCACTTCAAATGCCCAGTTGCCCAAGGTTTTTAACACCACCCTGGGAATTATGAGGAGGCCCTCTTCAGTGGAGAGAAGAGGGCGCAAGGATACTTATGGGTGCAGATGATCTGCCAGGTAACCCAGGTCTACCCTGTGTAGGGCCTTATGTTAGGAAGCCAACATTAAAGCAGCTACGTCACCTGACCAGCAGCCAGTGCAGGTCACCCAGCACCAGGTAGACATGACATGACCTTGGAAGGCCATTCAGCAACATAATAGCTGTTTTCTGCACCAACTACAGGTGCCACAACATATCACCATTGACCCCAAGGTGTAGGGCACTGCAATAATTTTGCTGTGATGTCACAAACCCATACAGTACATTTACATTAGGGAACCGCAATTTAAACATTCCAGTACTTACAGAGACAAGTCAGGCTCAGACGGACTCCTGATACTGAAAAACCACTTCTGGGCTGCAGGGTAATACATCAAGGTTTTATTGCACATAAAGATGTGCAAACTCCACAACAGCCAATGTTTCACACATGCAGTTTGCACCATTTCATACGAGCATACAAACATACAAATGTGCCAGCAGAAACAGACCACCCAGTCTATCTAAGTCTTCTCGAGTGTGCAGCTAGCACCCCTAGTTTGCAGCTGCCCCACCCCTCCCCTTTGTCATCCCTTTGCCACCCCCACCTCCCCCACTCTCACTCCCCCTGTTCCTTCTCCCATGCCCTTTTAAAGCTATTCACAGATTTACATGATGCCACACATTCTAGTAGTGCTTTCCATTTTGCTACCACCCTCTCTGTGAAACAGTGTCTCCTCATTTCCCTCCTAAATCTTCCCCCCTCTATTCTTAGCCCATGCCCCCTGGTGTCCCCCCTTCCTTAGCTTAAAGACCCCATCTGCCCCATCCTTATTGATTCCCCTCAGATATTTGAATGTCTCCATCATGTCCCCCATGTTTTAGGAAACTGGGGAGGGGTCTCAAGCAAGTAGCTACTTCTGTCACTTTCTCAGAAGTACTACCTGTGAGAGGCAAGGGAGAGCATAGGAGTGCATGCACCAGGAACGTTAACTCATGGTTGAAGAACTGGTGCTGTGAGGAAGGGTTTGGATTCATTGGTGACTGGGGACCCACCTGGAGGGATGGAGGTTTGTTCAAGCCTGACGGCCTGCATCCATCCTGGAGGGGAATCCAAGCACTCAATGATAAGTTTAAATGCTACATTGACAAGCATTTAAACTAGCAAAGGGGGGTGGCAGGCCAGCAAGGATGGTACCTACTTGCTCACCCCCCACAGCTAGTAGTGGAACCAGTGAACCAGAGGAGTGGCTATCTCTGCAAAGCAGTGTGCAAAGATGGAGATTAGTGTCCAAAAGGTGGATAAGCAGAAAAGGGCAAAATTCAGCAGAAGGGCAAACAGCAAGGAGAACCAGGGATAAATGACAACCAAGGAAGGGGCTGGAGTAGAACAGTGAAGCAGTCTAGGAGGTCAATCATGGAAAGCCATGTGTGCAAATGCCAGGAGCCTTAGCAACAAGATGGAAGATCTGGAGGCTGTCATGGTACAGTCAGACCTGGACATTGTGGCCATCACTGAAACCTGGTGTAATGATAACCATGACTGGGAGATGGCCATACCTGGCTACAACATATTCAGAAGGGACAGAGCAGGCAGGAAGGAGGAGGTGGCACTGTATGTGAAAAATGACATAAGGGCCACAGATCCAGGAGGAACAAAATGGGGAGAGATACTGTGGGTTAGCTGGAAAGGAAAATGGGGCCAGCCATCCGCACAGGTGTGGTCTATAGACCACCAGCCCAGGAGGAAGAAACAGATAGGAGTTGATGCTAGCCATCCAAAGGATGGCAGACAAGGGTGAGGTAGTACTGGTTGGAGACTTCAATATACCAGACGTGGACTGGAGCATCCCAGCAGCAGCATCAACTAGGAGCAGATTTATCCTGGATTCCTTCAGGGTGCCTTCCTCAAGCAACTGGTCATGGAACCAACTCGGCAGAAGGCAATACTGGACCTTGTGCTCACAAACAGGGACAGTGGATGGGGTAACAGTGGGGAGCACCTGGGTAACAGTGACCACCAGTCATTGTGGTTTGAAATCACAGAAAGAGCAGAACCAAACCACACAAAAACACGTATCCTGGATTTTAGGGGGGCAGACTTTGGGAAAATGGGGAGATACTTGAAAGAGGCATTAAGGGGAATGGGACAGGAATCAGGGGTTGAGGAACAGTGGGCAGTATTTAAAATGGGGATTATAAGAACAACAGAATTATGCATTAAGCAGGTTAGCAAGAGGAAAAGGAAGAGGAGACCATTATGGTTTTCCAAAGAGGTAGCAAAGAAAGTGAAAGCCAAAAGATTGCATTCAGGCAATACAAAAGACACAGGCAGAAGGGGATAGGAGAAGTACCAGGAGAAACAAAGGAGGCAGGGAAGTCAGTAAGGGAAGCCAAAGCTCAGACAGAAGAACACATTGCAAAATCAGTGGGTAAAGGGGACAAAACCTTTACAGGTACATAAGTGAAAAAGAAAGACAAAGGGAGGGATATGAGACTGAAGGGGAGGATGGGAGCCAGCGTGGAGGATGACAACAATAAAGCTGACATATTGAACAGGTATTTCTGCTCAGTCTTTACTAAGGAAGAGGGGTAAGGGTCTGAAGGGAGTACAAGGGTGAGAATGGCAGAAATGGACACAAGTCCCTTTACACGAGAAAGGGTCCTGAAGGAACTGAAGTAATAAGAGCTGATAAAGCAATGGGCCAGATGGGTGCACCCTAGGGTCCTTAAAGAACTAAGAGAGGTGGTGGCTGAACCTCTGGCTATCCTGTTCAGCCAATCACTGGAAACAGGAGGTACCCAAAGACTGGAGGACAGCAAATGTAGTCCCTTATACAAAAGTGGGAACAAAGAGGAAGCGGGAACTACAGACCAGTCAGCCCCACCTCGGTAGTGGGAAAGATCATGGAAGCACTACTGAAGGAGAGATTGGTGGAACATCTGGTTGTCAATGGACTACAGGACCCAAGGCAGCATGGTTTCACCAGGGGGAGGTCATGTCAGACCAACCTCATTGAATTTTTTGACTGGGTGACTAGGGAGGTCGATCAGGGAGGGCAGTGGACATGGCCTATCTGGACTTCAGCAAGGCCTTGACACTGTGCCACATAGAAGACTATTACACAAACTGGGGAATATGGGTGGGCAGGACAGTAGTGTGGTGGGTAGGTAACTGGCTGGGTGGCAGGACACAGAGGGTGGTGGTAAATGGCTGTCACTCCACAGAGGGAAGAGTAACCAGTGGGGTACCACAGGGATCAGTGCTGGGACGGTCCTATTCAACATCTTCATCAGTGACATTGCACAGGATCTAGAAGGCAGAATTTCACTGTTCAGCTGATGACACAAAGCTCTGTAACAGAGTAGACACACCAGAGGTGTAGACAGTATGAGAAGGGACCTGCAGAAACTTGAAGAATGGTCAAGGGTTTGGCAGTTGAAATTCAATGCAAAAGAGTGCAAGATAATGCATATGGGGCACAAAACCCTGGCACAATATATCAGTTGGGGGTGAGGATATAGCATGCACCAAGCAGGAAAGGGATCTTGGGGTTGTCATCTCTGATGACCTCAAGGTAGGGAAACAGTGTGACAAGGCATCAGGTAAAGCAAATAGGATGCTGGGATGTATAGGCAGGGCTTCACCAGCAGGAAAAGGGAGGTCATAATTCCGCTATACAAGACACTAGTGAGGCTCCACCTGGAGTACAGTGTACAGTTCTGGAGACCATACCTACGTAAGGACATAGACAGGGTAGAGAAGGTTCAGAGGAGGGCAACAAAGATGGTGCATGGGTTGCATCACAAGTCCTATGAAGACAGGTTGAAGGAACTGAACATGTACTCCCGGAGGAGAGGAGGAGAGAGGGATATGATAGAGACATACAAGTATCTTACAGGAGGAACAGGGTGCAGGAAAACTATTTTTAAGCAAAAAGATGTTTCAGGACTAGAGGGCATGGGATGAAGTTGGAGGAGGACGATTCAGAGGAAACATGAGAAAGAATTTCTTCACAGAACGGGTGGTGGACAAGTGGAACACCCTGCCAGAGGAAGTGATGGGGGCTGAAACAATCACGGGATTTAAGAATGCATGGGATAGACATAAAGGAATTCTAGAGGGCAGGGGTAAGGGGAAATAGACTTCTAGGAAAACAAACTGAACTTACAAGCTCAAATGGGCAGACTAGGTGGGCCATAGGCCCTTATCTGCCGACACTGTCTATGTATCTATGTATCTATGTATCTATGTATCTATGTATCCCTTCTATCCTGCAGGGTGTACATATTCAGGTCTCCCAGCCTGCTCTCATAGTCTCTCCCCTCCATTCCACATATCATCTTCATTGCCCTCCTCTGCATCCCCTCCAGTAGCCTGATATCACGCTTCAGGTATGACCTCCGAAACTGCACACAATGCTCCAAGTGCGGTCTTACCAGCGACCTGTAGAGGGGCAAGATCACCTCACTTCACCTGGATGAAAACCCCCTTGCTATGCACCCCAGTATTTTGTTCACTTTTGCAACCACTCTCTGCACTGGGCAGTGTTGTTCATGGTCCCTGTTACCATTATCCTTAAGTCCTTCTGCTCCTCAGTGATCCCTAGCTTAATCCTCCTCCCACCCAGTATTCTTTCCCTGGGTTCTTCACCCTGAAGTGCATAACCTTACACTTCTCTGCATTGAACCCAGCTGCCACCTCTCTGACCACTCCTCTAGCTTACTTAGGTCCCCCTGCAGCTGCTTCCATCCCTCCCCTCCGTCCACCACTGCTCCCATTTTGGTGTTGTCTGCAAACAGACTTACCTTGTTCACCATCCCATGTACAATGTCTGATATGAAGATCCCAAATAATACTGGTCCCAGCACAGAGTCCTGTGGCACCCCACTAATCACCGCCTTTGGAGTTGAGAGTTCCCCTTCCACCACCACCTGTTGCAGCCTCCCACTCAGCCAGCTTGTAATCCAGTTTGTCATTTTTGACCCTACCCCTACACCAGTTAGCTTCCCCAAAACTGCCCATGAAGCACCGAATCAAAGGCCTTGATGAAGTCCAAGTAAAGAACATCCACAGCGTGACCTTACCCAGCTCACCTGTCACCCAGTTATAATATTGTATCAGGTTGGTTTGACAAGACTTCCCCGAAATGAACCCATGTTGCCTCACATCCTGGAGGCCATTGTCCTCCAGGTATGACACCAGTCTTTCCTTTAGTATTGTTTCCATGAGTTTGCACACTATGGAAGTGAAGCTTACTGGATGATAATTACCCATTTTGTCCCTTGGTCCGCTCTTGTGTAACAGCACTACATGTGCCATCCTCCAATCCAGTGGCACACATCCCGACTCCAGTGAGGTGCTGTATGGATCCACCAGGGGCTCTGCCAACACCTTTGCCATCTCCCTCAGCACCCTGGGGTGGATACCATCTGGCCATGGTGCCTTGTCTACCCTCAGTGCCCTCATGCCCTCTAGGACTCTACCTCCCTCAGTTCTTCCATCTGTCGCCTCCTCTCCCCCCGTCCCCACCCTTTCAACCCATAGTGGTAGCGGGCCACCCTTTTCGTCCATGAACACTCTGCAAAAGTATTCATTCAGTGATTCCGCCTGTTCCTCTCCCTCTTCTGTCCACTCCCCACCTTTTTTAACCTCACTATTGTCTCCTTGCACTTCCTTTTCTCTCTGATGTATCTGAAAAAGTCTTTCTCCCCCCCTGCTAATTCCCTGCACTAATCTCAGCTCCCTCTGGGCCTTGGCTTCTCTCACTTTTCTGGTCACCTCCCTGGACCATTTTGCATACTCCTCCCTGTCCCCTTCCTTCCCTGTCCTCCTATAACTCTGGTGCACCTCTCGTTTTGCCCTCACCACCTCCACTACCTGACTGTTCAAAAAGCATGGTTTCCTTGCTCTGTTCCTCTTACTCAGTGTCTTGGGGCAGGCTTCCGTTGTCTCTGTAATCCCTTGTTTAATAATATCCCATTTCTGCTCCCCGTCTGTCTCCTGCCTTATGCCCTTCAGTTTCCCTTTCAGTACTTCCCACATTCTCCCAAAGTCCGCCCCCCCTGAAGTTTACCTCCTGTGTTACTGATTTCTCCGTCTCCTCGCACATCATATTAAACCACACCGTTTGGCAATCGCTGTCAGCTAGTGGGTCCTCCACCCTTATTTCCCTTACTGCCTCCCCATTCAACAATACCAGCTCTAAAGTATTCTTTAGCCTAGTAGGTACACTGACCAACTGTGTCATGAGACCCTCCTGGACCATGTACAGGAGCACTTGCTCCCTAGCACTGGAGGTGACCGGAATGCTCCAGTCAGCCCCCGGCAAGTTGAAATCCCCCATGATGACCACCTTCCCTTTTCTACATACCTTTCTGCTTTGTCCCACTAGCTCCCTATCAAGCTCCTCAGACTGGGATGGCAGCCTGTTTCAAAGACAAGGCATGAGAGAAACATCTCTCTGAGTCCAACTTGTTGCTGTAAATATCGCTTATATGTACCATCTAATATTATTCTCCATGTGGAACTGTTTCAACCCGAGTTTAAAAGATTCGACACTCCTCACTTGCACTGCTTTCTTTGGGGGTTTGTTCCATAGGTTTACCGCTCTCTGAGTGAAAGAAATGCTTCCTCCCATTACCCTTAACTCAATCACCACATATGCATAGGGTATGCCCTCTACTTCCAACTGCCCTGAACATCCAAAAATATTTTTCCATGAGCCATGCAGAATTCTCAAATTCTGCTTCCATCAGAATTCCATGGAATTCTTGAATTTTCATTTAATCCTTGTAGTTCTGTCAGAAGTGGAATTCTGAAATTTCAAATGCAGAATATTTTTTTTAATTGTGGATTAGTAATTACAAACTGTGACAATATTCTTTTGTTTACATAAAACATGGATTCATTTTTTGCAGTCCATGGATTAATATTCCATCAATAACACAAGCCATGGAATATTATTCCAAAGTCTACAAAAAAATGCATTTTGGAATTCTGCAGAATTAAAAAAGAAATTCCAAAAAGCGTTTCATAAGTGGAATTGCTATTTCACATGGATTTATCCGGTGGAATTCTGCATTACTCACAGCTCCATCTTCTCCTGATCCACCTTACCCAATCTCTTTACAATTCAACAAACTGAAATCCTATCTCCACACTCCCAGATTGTGGCAAGCCTATGGAATACCCAGCCAGCAGATACAGTGGACATGAAAGCAATACAGGCCTTCAGGGTATGTCTGGTTAACATGCAAGCAATTATAACATGCATGGCAGGCAGCATTGTGCTATACCAGATCACCCAAGGGCATAATGAGGCTCAACATCACTGGAGGAGGGTCTTATAACCCCTGGAAGGTCTGGTATAGCACAATACCACCCACCCTGGAGGGGTATTATTGTGCTTAGAAAATGGGCAACTGTAGTATCTATGTTTGAAAAAAAATATTGTTAACTGTTAGGTTTTTATTTATTTTTGTAGTAAAATAGTTCCTCTGCCTTCATTACAGTGCAGTGTTTTTTTAACAAGGTGTTGTCCTACTAGAGCCTCTGTAGTGCTGCCTTCATAGATAGTTGTCATGGTCCCCCCCCCCCAAAAAAAAAGACACAGACATCACAGTCGGAGGACTGAAACAGGTAGTCAACACTAATGGGAGCATTTGGGAGCAGCAGCAATTAGGTACTGTTTATTTTTATTTTACTTGCCACCACAGTAACTGTGGCGAGAGGAGGAGGTGCTTACTTGTAATGGGTAAATGACTTGAGCGTACATGCGTGAGAGAGACAGCGATATCTCTGCTACCACTACTGTGTGTGAGAGGAGTGGTGCTTTCTACATTTTCTACACCACAGATGGACATCCCTACGGTTTTACCAGGGGTATCAGCCATTCAGAGACCAGGAATTTGTAAGCCCATTTTCTAATTCTGCTTATGAAGGGAGTCCTTGGGTATCTGAGGTAGTAGCATGGGTTGGAAATAAAAAGATAGACAAAGGGAAGAACAGAAATTATAAAAAATGGTCTAAGAAATGCTGTAATCTGATTGGTTGTCAGTATTCTGAAAACTTTACCATAATTAAGCAATAAGACATGACAAGGTGTGCGTTGTGGTGGGATAACGGCACACCATGGGTGTGTTATGAGGCATGAGGCATCGCCGAGTGCCTTCAACAACACAAGAAGTGTTGTTATCCTCTCACAAAGCACACCCTGAAATGTCTTATTGTGATTTTTAAATGGGTCTAAGATTTATTTTTTTTGGGGGGGGTGAAAAAATACACAAAAATAAAAATAATGTTAAGCATTTTATTGATTTTTGTTTAAACATTTATCTACCCTACAAAACAGTCCTGGCACATTCCAGCATTTGGCATGCTATCTCAGTTTCAGATATAATGCATAGCTAACACATTTTTCAAATTTAGAGTTGAATCCAGACATCCTGTATGCTGTTTTTATATCTGTATTAGATGTTTTATTGTATTTTATCTGTATGCCTTGAATTTTATTTATGACTGTAGTGCGCTCTGATCTGCTGGAAGAGCACTAACAAATAAACGTTAATTGATTGATTGACTGAAATTAGTCCTTAAACCCTCTACTTTACCAAACTCATCCAATTTACCTGTTCTCTTACTTACCCCCTTTTTTCTTTATATTATTCCTTCTCTTTTCTCCACCTTGTTTCTGTATTGTCTTTCCTACATTCTAAGACCCTGTCCACATAACTCATTTTATTGAGTTTTAAATGGTTTTAACTGTGTTAAAATGGTTTAAAAGTCTTGCGTCCACACTGTGACATGGTAAAACCGTACTACAGACTGTGCTTCAGAAATGTGCTAAGACCCGGATCAGAGCAGGGCTTTAGCATGGTTTCAAGCCAACACGGTTGCCTTAAACCATACTAACAGCAGTGTGGAAACATACCATGCTGTAACACGGTTTAAGGTAATTGCTGTCAAAGTTCTGTGGCTTTTTACTGCTGAAACAACAAAAAAGGGAGGATTTGCTCACATCCTGGAGCTTGCAGTGAGATCCAAAACATAACAAGGCTATTTTCTGCTGGATCCATTACCACGCTCAGCTGCGAGTATCCCAGCATGCTTTGCAGTATTACCTCAGTCATGCCTGGGAACCAGAGCAGGCAAAGATGTGTTGGAGTGTAGTGTGAATGCTCTGACAAACTGTACTCAAGCACATTAATTAAAACATTTTAAAAAAAATTTTTAAAAATACATGTAGTGCGGACAGGGCTTAATAGATGGGATTTTTACCATAGATGGACTACAAGAATTCAAATCTCTGGTCAATTCTACTAGAAGAATATTCACTCCCACAGTCACACAACAGAAACTCACAGATGGATCTAGGGCTTCTGTTGTTTCTGCAGCAGGTTAAACAGAAAAGATTTCCCTGGTAAACAAGTAAGGATAGGAGGGTGATTTTTCATGATCAGCAAAGAAGCATCAGAAATTAAAACTGTGGGTGCTGTGGTACTTCATTTTTAAATATATGTATTTTTTTATTTTATTGGTTTTTATTAAAACAATACAGACTTCTGTAATCATTATACATATAGATAATAACAGGTCTTATAAATTCTATTCATCATGAATTATATATATAGCTGTTACTAGTCGTTTAACTAATATATTCTGTACAGACAATAACATTCACAAAAGTTGAAATGTAAATGATCAAAATGACTGTGTTATCTAGTCAAGGACTGCACTCAACTAATCCTTCATACACCTTGGTGGAGTCCTATGTTCCCCTTGTAGCTTCCTGTAGCATTTTTAGGATTGGAGACCAAATGGCATCAAAAATTTGAAGTTTGCCAGATAAACTATGAGCTATTCATTCATTATTTATAGTTTCACTCCAACTTATTATAACACTCTTGAGTAGAGGGCATTGCAGCTTATTTCCAGTTTGATAGAAGGACTTGTTTAAGTACTAATGCCACAGCCCAGGTTCCCACTTTCTGGTATTTGTTAAGCACCCTATCACCTGAATCAACCCCTAGAATCAGAAATTTTGGATTGTACGAGATTGAGGTAGCATATGCTGTCTCACAAAGCTTGTGTATTGTCTTCCAAAGGGATAAACTGCAGGGACATCCCCATAGCATGTGTGGAAGATTTGCCTTCTTCTGTTGGCACTTGCAGCAGGGTCCATCTGGCAAGTACCTCATTAGTTGTAGTCTACGTGGGGAATACAGTAACAATAATGATGCATTATTTTAAATTGGGTCATTCTACCTAAAGTTTCTTTACTCGCCACACATGCATTTTTCTAAGTGAAGTTCCATTCTGTTTTGGATATGTCTAGTCCCAATTCACCTACCCATTTTTGTCTTGCCTCTAGCACTTTTTATTTCTGATCCGTAACCTGAATTAACTGTTTATACCCCAAACTTATCCCTTTCCTTAGACTTACCACTTTTATCAACTGGTTCCAATGGGTGAGTCATGCATCAGTGAGCGTTAGGCTAGGGCCTAGTGCAGAGTTTGATAAGGCTTGACGGATCTGTAAGTAAATGGAAAAATAAAATCTTTGCAGTTTGAATGCCTGTCTCAACTCTTTAAAATATAGCAAGATATCTGCCTCATTCTGTAGATTCCCCAGGTTTTTAATACCCAGTGTCCCCCAACCAGGGTCCTCTAGAGCATTGCCATTGTGTAGCAGCTTGGTGTTCTCCCAGACTGGAGTTAGATGCAGAGGGGGTCCTCAGAATTCAAGAGTTTTTGTATCTTTTGGGTGTTTGTATAGATTCCGAGACACAGTTAGACACTTTATATTGTGCAGCACTCTTGGCAAATAAAAAATCCATTAAAGGGTGAAGGAGTGTCATCTGTTTCTCTAATCTCCACCATAAAGGATACTTCACACCTTTGTCTGGTGTAATACACCACACAGCCTGTTTAAACCTGAAAGCTAATAAGTATTTTTCCCTTTGTGGCAAGCCAAGTCCCCCTTCAAATTTACTTGCTCTCAATTTATTCAGAGATAACCTCGGTGGGGTCTCTCCCCAAAGGAACCTCCTAACCGGCCCATTCAACTGTTTAAAGAACTTACCTGGCCTAATAAATGGGTTGTTTTGAAAGAGAAAGAAAAAAAGCTTAGGCGCTACCATCATGTTGATGGAATAGATTTTTCCCTCATATTGACAGATTCAATTGAGTCCACTTCCTGAAATTGTCCTCTGTGTCTTTCAGGAAGGGGCCAAGATTTAGCTCTATGATTTTTTTTTTAGGGGTGGGGGGTCCCTTGGTATCTTGATTCCTAGATATGTTAAGAACTTCTTACAATGAGTCTCCCTATCCGTGCTGCCCAGTATTTTGTCTGTGCCCATGACCTTGTTAAGAGGCATAACTTGTGTTTTCTTCCAGTTTATTTCTAATCCCACTAGGCTGGAAAATCTATCTAGAATGTCTTCCAAAGGTTTGATGGCCAAAGAGGGATTCGTAATAGTAAGCAGCATATCGTCTACAAATGCAAAGACTTTATTCATTATTGTCCCTGATTTTATACCTCTTACCAGCTTGTAGTCTGAGATTACCCATAGAAGTGGTTCCAGCACTAGGATAAATAAATAAGGTGAAAGAGGGCAGCCCTGCCTTGCCCCACGATGCAAGGTAAAGAGTCAGATAAGAATCCATTCGAAATTTCCCTTGCCATCAGGTTTGTTTATAGGGTTTTCACTCCTGCCAGGTTCTCCTTGCCTATATTAAAACTTTCTAAGGTTAAGAAAAGATATTCACATTCTAAAGAAACGAAGGCCTTAAAGAAATCCAGGGCTAAAGCTGTGACAGGGTCTTTTAACTTGCTCGCTAGATGTTGACAGTCTAGCAGTCTCCTCTCATTCTCATATCCTTTCCTATTAGGGACAAAGCCTACCTGTTCCTCTACCAAGAGTCTATTTACTAGGCCTCTTAATCTATTTGCCAATAATTTTGCTGAAATGTTATAATCGATATTAAGTAAAGAGATTGGTCGGTAGCTTTCACAGTTTTGAGGGTCTTTGTCCTTTTTAGGAATTAAAGATATGTAGGCATGTTTCATAGATTCAGTAAGGGATCTTGTAGCCAGGGACTCCTTGATTGTTTGAAACAGGTATACCTGGCTTTCCAGCTCTAGGAATTTATAACATTTCCCAGGTAGGCCATCCAGGCCCGGTATTTTGTTAGATAGAAGCTTGTGTGTGACTCTGTTGAACTCTTCCCAGGTAATAGGCCTATCTAGTATATCCTATCTGAGTCCAACAACTTTGGGAGGGAGGCTGAGGACAGGAATGCTTGTATTTCTTCTGCCCCCCATTATTATATACTTTCATAGAGTTTTTTATAGAATTCCTCAAATTCCTTAGATATTTCGCTGTTAGTTACCAGCAGTTTGCCATAGGCTGATTTGATACTCGCAATGTTATTTTACATGGACCTCTTTTTGAGTCTATAGGTCAAGAGCTTCCCCTCTTTTTCCCCTTATTCCCAATAACTTTGTTTTACTCTAAAAAGCACATACTCCGCTCTGGCAGAATAAGTCTTGTTGATCTCCTGCTTTAACAGGGTTATCTGGTATAGGAGATGATTGTTTGAGGATTGCTTTTAAATTGTAGTTCAAGAGTGGCTAAAGTGCTTTCCTTCTCCTTTAGTTCCTTAAGATTTTTATTCTTTTTGGCTACCAAGAAACTGACGATTCTACCCCTCATAAAGGCCTTAAATGTGTTCCACAAGCAATTGAGGCCCACTTCCCCATTATCATCAATATAAAATAAAACTTTGGCTTCCTGATTAACCCATCCCTTAAAATTGGGGTCCTGTAAAAGCGATACATTGAATCTCCATGTTAAAGACTTACTTCTTCCCCCTCCCCCAATTGCTAGAACTGTTTTTACGAGAGCATGGTCAGATAAAAGCAGATCTCCAATCCTAGCTGAGATTAAGTCTGGAACTAGCGTTTTCGATACTAGGATCATATGCAGTCTACTAAAGGAACGGTGCCTGTGAGAATAAAATGTGTAATCCCTTCCCTGTGGATTTAAGAATCTCCAGGAGTCCACCATATCAAGATCTTCAATTAGTGTATGCAAGGCTCTCTGGGAGTTTGTGGTTGTAATATTGGATGGCGTTCCACTTTTATCTAAGACTGACTCAATGGTGTCATCAAAGTGTCCCCCCAGTATGATATCCTTGACCCCAGAATACTTAACCTAAAGTTGATATCTCTAAAGAACTCAGCCTGTCCTGAATTAGGCACACAAATATTACAAATGGCAAGTTCTCGTCCCTCTAATACACCTGTTAAAATTTGAAACCTCCCTTCCAGATCTGCATAATGATCTGTTTTTGTAAAGTTCACCCCCTTTCTTATTAAGATTGCAGTTCCTCTCTTTTTGGTGTTGAACACATTGAACTCCACTTGCGCTACCCATGATCTTGCTAGTTTTTCAGCTGCCTCAGGCAATAGGTGAGTTTCTTGTAGGAGAGCTATGTCTACCCTCTCTTATTTCAGATAATTAAGATTTTTTTTTTCTGTTTAATTGGGGTGCCTAGCCCTTTGACATTACAAGTCCCAAAGCTCAGATCAATTCTACACATTATCTAAATTCTTGAGTATATTTATTTGGCTTTATTGAATGTAAATTTAACTGGATGTTTTTTTTGGGGGGGGGTTTAAGTCTTTGGTAATCGGGTTAGGCCCACTAGGCACAAGTGCCTGTTTTCAGGGGTGACCTGGGAGCATTGGGCGACTAAGTGACTTGCTCAGAGTCACACAGTATGCAAGTGGAGGTTGTGAGAGTCAAACTCAGGTCTGGTCTGCTGGATGTACCAAGCTCATTTGCACTGACTGGGACATTTCAACAGCGTGGTCCCCTACAGCGACTACAGTGACATGTCGCTGTAGGGGACTGCGCTGGAACCCAGCACTGTTTGTCGGGGGTCCTGCACCCCCCCAAATCAGCTCTGACTCAGAATTGAGAATCCTAAGTGGGGAGTGTGGGGGGCAACGTCCTCCTGAAGAAAACACTCGGTTTACTTCAAAACCAGCAGTTGCCTGCAAACTGCGGTCGACCTATTGGTTTTGCTGTCCTGTCATTCGACAAAATATTTGTCGGCAACCAGTCGTGGATCTGAACTGGATAAATAATGCTACCTGATCTTCCACTAGTAGTAGAACTCCACCCCCCACTAAGGTGTGATGTCCCCTTAGCAGTAAAATACTAGACTTGAAGTTTGTGAATTTAAACATTAAGTTAATACAAAGAGCCTTTCCCTAACAAACAACCCAAAAATTAGCCCTAAGGCTAAAAATTGCTAGCCCCTAAAATACGAGACTCCAATGTGACTGTAAACTAAACTGATAATACTCCTAGTGACTTTGGCTTCCAGTGACTACTACCCTCTATTAAGTACTATTTATCATAACAGCAGAAACAAAACTTTATATAAATAAGCAAAAATATTAATTCAGTCAGGATTGCGGAATGGTTCAGGCCTCCATCAGCCCAAATTAATGTTGTCTAATGATTATATCAGCTTTATGATTGAGGAACTATGATTTCGAATGCTGTAGGCTATTAGCAATAAATTTAAAAGGCATGACTGTGTAGACATGTTTCGATTATTCATGTTACGTTGCTTAAATCAGAATGTATGTGAAACTTCCACAGACCATTCCCCTCCTGCCCATCATCTGTTACAGATTGTTTATAATCTGGTACCTGGCTCTGAAATAGTTATGTTCCCCCACCCTTATTGTAATGCCTCATAATAATAAGGTTTGTCCCCAAGCAAAGAATTAATACAAACCTTTTCTTTCCATTTCATTACATAAGGCCATTGGAATATTTAAAATATGCCAGCTGGCTATGCTTGGCTACATAAACATTTGCTCCAGATGTACCTTAAATTGCCCCGTATTTATTCCTGCATACTTGAATTTCTCTAAGACTTCACCTCCAAAAAGATAGCCCCCCCTATATTGTATGGTCCCTCTACAGCCACTGTTGTGTGAGGGAAAGCCATTCACTATTCACTCCTCTCTTATCACTGAGTTCCTTTGGTTATAAGCAGTGGCAATGCAAACAACAACAGAGAGTGTAGACCAGGACAAATTATATGCCTTGAGCATACTGTCTGGGACTGATTCCACAACAGATAAACAACTGCGCCCCATCTTGTCACTTATCAGGCACAATAAGAGAGGTTGAAAAATTATTCTAAAGCAGTCCAGAGACAGTGGGGTCTGGCAGGGCTGAACCAGCTTCATGGTTCCCCCGGCACTCATCCACTGAATACGTCTTAGTAAAACTGATAGGTCAATTCAATCTGAGCCAAGAACCTCGTGAAAAATTATGAGCTCTGTCAAGTGCATCCAACACCTCAGGTGTAAGTGACACTCTTCTCATTACTAAATTAGAGCAATATGGCTGTTCATTCAAATTTTACTCACGATGGTTGCAGCATAAGCTCTGTGTTAAGGCGTTCCTATGGCCTTTCTCTGCCAGAGTTCTAACTCAGACCGCTGCCAGTGAGCCTAGTTTCAGTGATCTCTGCAAACCACTTTCCTCCCACACAACAACAACCCCAAAGAACCAGTTTTTGCATTACCTCTGGTTATACTGCCCCCCCATTTCCCAATTATTCACTTAAATATTCCAGCATGATGAAAGTAATATTAATACTTTATATCATTGATTATTAGGCCAGAACTGTTTCCATATGATGTAATTTGATGGCAACCAGCACACTTTCCATTCTGTTTACATCTTTAACTTCAGGATAAATGGGGGAATAATTTTAACTTGAACTTATGCCTTTGATGGAGCGAAATGATAACAATATCTTATGAATATGCTAAAAAATATGGAGATTAGCCAACATGTCTAAGTAAGGACTACATAGAGAATACTGGATGGGTAACCATGCAGAACCAGTGTGTTCTGCCTCAGAGGGGTCTGATTCCCTGTGACCTCGAGAGCGAAGCTCAAGAGGTCCGTGGGAATCAGACCCTGAGGCGACAGAACACAGTGGTTCTGCACTGGGTTACCCATCTGGTATTTTTTTATAGTGTATGGTGCCCCAAGAATTATTTTAACATGTTTACACTTTTAACATGTATTATTTACATACAGAAAAGAAACTGTTGTCTCCCGTTTGTTAATGGTGACTTGTATGGTTGCTAGGGACTGGGCATCCCTATGTCAGCAGCGCACACACTCCCATTGGCTGCTGCTTTACTGTGGGAGGGATTTACCAAAAAAACATGGCGGCAGGACCTCTCACTTAGCGAGAGCAGAAACTGACACTATGGTGAAAATTGTAAGTTAACCTTGGATATCTGGTTGATCCTGCATTCTGAGTAATTCCAAATGAACTGTTCCTCTTTCAGAAAACCATTGTTGCAATTAATGTGTGCCTGTAAATGATGTTGACGCACAGCGGTTTTCTGTATATGCTTTTAAACTGTGGCTCGAGCCTTCAATTCTAAATGAATGGAATGCTGTTCTGCACGTACGGTTAGTACAGCGTTCCATTCATTTTGTTAAGTGTGGCTGAACAGCATTTCAATGAAGTGAAATTTCAAGTGAGAACGACATTCCATCATACACTATAAACATTTTGTGAATGAGAGTGTAAGAAGTGGATTATGAGGGCAAATAACATTTAACTATTATTTTTTTTAATTTAAGATAGTTCTATCTGTAGGACCTAGTTGAAGATTTTAAGTGAGTAAAGGTTGCAGCTATTTTTGTGATGACAGGCAGGCAAGCATGTGTGGTTAGTATTGATTTTATTGTGAAGAGGCTGCTGGATCTTTGTCCAGTGCTGCTGGCCTGAGATAACAGCATGGGTAAAGGTGGGCTTCAGCCAATCAAGTTTCACTATTTTTCAAACCCATTTTATAACCTCTGTTACCCTGTCATGTACAACCTGGTCACCACGGCGCACAAATTCTTCCTGTCAGCATTCTATCCTGTAGCCAACTGGAATGATGCATTCTGATTCTGAACCAGCATTCTTAAACTGCTGGTGGATGAACTAGGTTCTCACAAGGACTGCATGAATAATTTATTATCAGCAACTGTGTAACTGAGAATGTGGCTTGTGCAGAAACTGTCAGCATGAGTGCGTGTTTGCCATAATAACTATTTAATACATCAAATAATAACTTAATGAGGCCATTGAAAAATTGTTCACCAGATTTTATTTTAATATAATAAGTGCTGTATTTTTTTTTCATATGGAAACCCAGTTATAATTTTATTGTTATAGCCAGCTGGTAACAACTAGGGCTGTGCCAATACTGAATATTAATTTCCAAATACCACAAATAATGGACTATCCGAATATTCGGAACCAAATACCAAATAGTCCACTATTCAGCTTGTATTCGGTATTCGGTGATGCGCAAGGACAAAAAAGTCTTTCCCACCCTCTTGGCCAGCAATAAATAAGTATTTTTGCCCTGGTGTCTAGTGGTCCCAACCACAACTGATTGCCAGTCCAAAATAAAGAATCCCCCAACCGCCCAGACTCTCAGCAATATCCCTAGTCCCCAAATGTATAAAATAAAAATAATTCCCTAATTTTCCTGGTGTTTAGTGGGCCCCCCACCCTGTCAGCTAGTGCCCCCCACTCCTCTCCCCCCCACCTATGACCCCAAGCGGGCCACCGGCCCAGCCCTCCACTCACCTCCACGGCCGGCAGCCCAACTGAGTTTTCAAGTGAATGAGCACGTGCTTATACAAGCACATGCTCATTCATTGACAGATTCAGCCACCAGCAAGTTAGAAACTAGCACTACCAGGGGCTGGAAGGGAGGGGGGAGCTGCTCCGGTCACCGGCGGGGGGACGGAATGGGGGAAAATGGCATTGTGGACCCTAGGGGTCCACAATGCCATTCCCCACCATCCTGCCCCGCCAGTGACCAGGCAGCTCCCCTCCTCTCCAGCCCTGGTAATGCTACTGCTGTTGGTGGCTGAATATAGTGTCAGTGAATGAGCAGCTGTGCAAGCACACACTCATTCATTGAAAACTCAGTCAGGTTGGCTGCCGTGGGAAATCAGTGGAGGGCTGTCACGTACACACTGGAGTCATAGGTAGGGGCACTACCTGACAGGGTGGGGGGTCCACAGCATCAGAGAAAGTAGGGAGTATTACAATTTTATACATTTCGAGAGAGAGACTGAGGATATTGCTGAGGAGAAGCAGAATGCTATTTTAAGATCCGATCAGCCAGGGGGGTTGGGTGAAACCATTAGACACCAGGACTTAAAACATTTATTTAATGCTGGCCAGGAGGAGGGGTGCTCTTTTATTTTTAAATACCCCCTCCCAGCCACCCGAATATGAATAACGAATAATGAATATTTTGGAACCGAATACCAAATATTCAGCCGAATATTCGAAAAAAGGTATTCGCACAGCCCTAGTAATAACAGCAAACATGCTCCAGGTTTCCATGACTGTAAGCATATGCACAATGCTTAACTGCAAAAAATCAAATCCTCAGGGTGAGAAAACAGCACACAGCAATTATTTAAAACATTGGGAGGTGTGTAAAACTTGAATTTTATATGCACCTTTGATATGGGATATTTTTATTAGCCCCTCGAGCTTCACTCTCAGGATTTATGTAGCATCCCACACCTTGTGTGTGTATAAAATTCTCATTAAACACACCACTCCATGTATTATTCTATATATGTAATAGGATTATTGTTTTAGTGTATGATTGTGTGTGTGTTTTTCAATTTTTGGTTGAGTGTTTTTTAGTTTTTGAGGATAGATTACAATAGGGATGTCATTTGGATGGATTTTTAATTAGAATGGGTTGGTCGGTAGTGGTCCCATCATTTCCTATTCTTCTGAGCAGTTGTTTCTACTGCATTCTTTCAGGGGGTAGTCAATGGACCTTACTGGTAGTGGTTATCAACTGTTGCAGGGGGTTGGGCATCCTTTGGTGATGTGGACAGAGATGTCAGCTTCTTCAGTGGAGAGGAGGGAAAGGGTGTGTGACTGGGAATATATTATCAAGAAGGCTTCTGATGGGTAGATTAGCCCATGTCAGAGGATCTTCCTGTCTGGCAGCAATCCCATGGACAGGCCAGATTACAGCGGAACAGGTAATGAGATGAATAGCTGTTCCTGCCCCTCCCATGCAGTTTTGTGTAACACCAGGTCCCTGAGGAATAAAACAGCAGAAATGGAGGCATTCATAGCAGAGTCCTCAGTGGATCTACATAGATACATAGAATTTGTCGGCAGATAAGGACCGTCTAACCCATCTAGTCTGCCCATTTTTTTGCCTTTAACTTATGCTGCAGACTGTAGTTGATCTGAGACTTTCCTACTCTTCCCTTTTTCTAGGGTTCCCTTTTGTGTGTGTCCCATGTATTTTTGAATTCCTCCACTGTTTTTGGCCCTACCACCCCTGCAGAGAGGCTGTCCCGAGCATCCATCACTCTCTCTGTAAATAAATACTTCCTTACATTATCCCTGACTCTTCCTCCCTTCAACTTCATCTCATGTCCCTTAGTTCTTGTCATTCATTTCTGAAAGCTGCTACCCTCCTGTACTTTATTGATCCCTTTAAAGTATTTATACATCTCTATCATGTCCCCCGTCTCTCTGTTTGCATCTCTAGAGAATACATATTGAGGTGTTTCAGCCTCTCCTCATATGACTTCTGGTGCAGCCCCTGTACCATTTGTGTAGCCCTTCTTTGGACTGCTTCCACTGTCTATGTCCTTCCTGAGATTTGGCCCCCCAAACTGGACATTTTACTCCAGAAGAGGTCTCACTAATGATCTGTATAGTGGCATCACCACCTCCCTTTTTCCTGCTTGTGATGCCTGGTATGCATCGCAGAAAACTGGTGGGGTGATGATTCTGGCCCTTTGCAAGAGGCATCTATCCCCCTGGGTTATTCTGTGGTGCATTGCATGAGACAGGGCATGGGGGAGGCATCTGTTTTTGTTCCACTTTCAGACTGATGGCACACCCCATGGTGGAAACAACTTCATCTGAATGTGTGGCAATTAAAGGTGATCTGGGTACAGGTTGCACAATCATCCCCATGTAACATCCACCAGGACATAGGAGTGAATTTGTGCAGGAACTGGAGAGCTTCATGGCCAACCTGGTGGTGGACTCATCCAGCTTGTTAGCAAAGGGCAATTTCAACACTTGGGTTGATGATGAAGATTCTTGGTTCAAACAACGGTTCCTCCAGTTGATGTCTTCACCTACCCCAGAACAGCTGGGTGCCACCAAGACGCACCAAAAAGGCCACATTTTAGATCTGGTCTTTGCATTGGATCTTGACATTAGCAATGTCAGGGTTGATCCAATCATGCCATGCAGTCCTTCTGTGGGGGCCCACCATTTTCAAAACCATCCTGTGGAGATGGTTAGATATCACCCTGTTAGAAATCTGGAACCAAATAATCTCCTGGTGATTCTGAACATCTTAAGCATGTTATCAGCATGTGTCAGAGGAGTGGAGAATGTCATGGAGAGCTATAAGAAGCTCTTGTGGTGGCCTTTGATTCTCTGCCACCCTATCATGTTCACCCTTGATGTTCTGCCCTAGGACGATGACCTTGGGTGGTGGATGGCTAAAGGACAGAGGCTGGAGCATTCCTGGTGGAGATCCAGGTCAGAGGAGGATAAATGGATGCTGAATGTTCACTGTGCCGAATTTGAGCGGGCAACTGCATTGAAAAAGACAGCATTCCTGTCATGTGACTGGCTCAACTCTTCAACACTGTCGACAAATGTTAAATCCTCCATGTCTTCAGTTGGGAAGAGTCTTTACTGCAAGAAAATGTTAAGAGTTTAAGCAATTCTTCCTTTGCAAGGTGTCCTCCATCAGAGCTGGTATTTCCTTAGGCATCCTGTTGTGGGCTGGCAGAATTCAAGAGGAGAGGGAATCAAGCCCTTTGTCACTGTGGGCAGAGTTTGGACCAATCCTAATGGAGGAGGACTCTAAAAGGATTTTGGTGCTGTGCCCTCTGTGCTGTATGTTGGACCCAGAGCCTACCAGCTTCCTTTCAAGTTGCTGGCTAACTCTGGTTCCAGTAATCATTGAGATAATCAGGTGTTCACATTGGGGGGTGTATTCCCCACTGAACTGAAAAAGCCAGTGGTGAAACCCCTGTTGAAAAAGCCATCATTGCACTCTTAGGATCTGACAAATTACAGGCCTTTCTCAATTAAATCTTCAATTTTTAGGAAAGATAATTGAGAAGGTAGTAGCAGCACATCTACAGGACCGCTTGGAAGTTATGAGATCTTTAAGGCATTTCAGTCTGGGTTAAGATCTCATTATAGTGCAGAGGCCATCCTAGTCATGGTGTTCAGTGATCATCTCCTTGCAAGAGACAGTGGTCACTGTTCCATCTTAGTACTGCTGAATCTTTCCTCAGCCTTTGACACAGTGGACAATGGGGTGCAATGACCCACCTGAGGCACTTTGTACAATGTCTGGTATGGTAATTCAGTGGTTTGAGTACAGCAGGTAGAGTTAGATGGTAACATTGTGAAGATTGCTGCCTCTACTGTGCAGTGCCTCAGGAGTCAGTTTTGACTACCGCATTATTTGCTGTGTATATACACGCTGATGATGCCAATATCTACTGTCATGTGCACCTGTCGGTGTTACCACAGCAGCTGTGTTAGATGAGTATCTGGCTGCAATCCATGACTGGATGGCCTCAATATGGCCCAGACTAAACTCATCGAAGACAGAGGTGTTACTGATTAAATCAGGCCAGGTTGGGGCAGACTGATTTATGATAGAATCCTGTTACTTTTGTTAAATAGCACTATACTGCGAGCTGCAGATAAGGTAAGAAATCTGGGCATCACTGTGGACAGTGGGTTAACTCTAGCACATCAGGTGTTGTCTGTTGTCTGCAGTGACTTTTACCATCTGCGTAATATTGCTTGAAATCAAGCCGATCAGATGCCTGCTGCCTTGAAAACTTTAGGGCATGCATTTGTCTTCTCTGGACTTGATTACTGCAATGCTGTCTACCTAGGACTATCTGTGGGGCTGGTGCATCGCTTACAGCTTGTGCAGACCTCAACAGCCTGGCTGATTGCAGGGACCTCACAGTCCGGGCATATCATGCCATCCGGGGCATATCATGCCAGTCTTGTTGGAACTGTATTGACTGCCTGTAAGGTGGTGCATCTGATTCAAGATAAGTTTGTTAATGTACCAAGCCCTGCACAGTTGGGTCCTGACTACCTGAAAGACCTTATGACTGAATATACCCCCATCCACCCCTTCGTTCCTCTGAGGGGGGTCATCATGGTTCCACATTCCCACTTTAAATCAGCAGGAGATAGAGCTTTTTGTGTTGTGGCTCCTATCGAGCAGAAATCACTTCTTGCAATCATCTGAGGAGTGCCATCATTGGAACATGTTAAGGGCTTGCTAAAAACCCCTTCTGTTTTATTTGACTTTTGGGACCACTAGAACAAAACTTTGGGGTGGTGTGCCTACGAGCTGTTGCATGTATCTTGACTGTTTTAATCTTTTACTGTGTTTTAAGATTTGACATTGTTCTGTGTGGTGCCCAGAGCTTTGAATGGGCACTCAATAAATAAACTGCCTTGCCTTGACTCTCTGAAAGGGGTGGATCACTTGCATTTTGGAAAAGGGCATTGTAATGTGTGGGCAGTGGCTCTGGTAGGATTTACACCTAAAGATACCTTGACTGACAGTCATGCTGAGTGGTGGCAGTATACCAAGGTGACCCTTCAGACATGTGAAAGCTTGTGAGAACTGGGAACATGGTGCTGACTAAGTTCTGGGAGAGAACCATTCTGTGACAAACTGGTTGGCAGGGGTTGGGATCTGAAATGGATTGTCAGTAAATAGGTTATCTGTCCAGTCCCGGAACAGGATATACAAAAGAGGATACTTTGTATTCTACCAATTTTATTTTGTTTCAATGAAGAGTAGAGAGTAGACAGTGAGAAGACACTGTGTCTGGGCCACAGAAACATAGACAATGACAGCAGAAAAAGACCATTGGTCCATCCAATCTGTTCATAAACCTCAACAAACCTGGGACCTATTGTCCATACAGGGTTCTAACCCACACTATCCACTCACACACTCCCAGCTCTACTGCTATCATCCTGAGCATCCACTAAGCCCTTCACTCTGTCCCAGCCATGTTCGAAACCACTGATAGTTCTGGTGCCCACCACATCAGCTGGCAGATTGTTCCATGGCTCCACAACCCTTTCTGTAAAATCGAACTTTCTCACTTCCCTCTTGAAACTCCCCCGATGTTCTTCATTTGCTACTTATGCAGAATAGTTCCTCACAGTTTACCTTGTTCATTCCTTTCAGGAACTTGAAGGTCTCTATCATGTTTCCCCTCTTTTGTCTGGCCTTCAGTGAGTACATGTTCAGTGCCTTAAGCCAGTCCTCATAACACCTGCCCTGATGGCCTGAATCATCTTGGGCACCCTATGCTGCACTGTCTCCAGCCTGTCCTCATCTTTCCTTAGGAGAGAACTCCAGATCTGGGCTCAGTACTCCAGGTGGCACCTCACCAGTGATCTATACAGAGGTAGCAATCCTTCCTTACTTCTGCTGTAAGTGCCCCTTCTTATGCACCCCACAATCATGTTTGCCTTACTGTATGCCTTGTTACACTGGCTTAATTGTTTTAGGGAGTTACTGATGATGTTTTAGGGAGTCACTGATGATGACCCCGGGTCTCTATTCTCAGAGGTTGTGCACAGTTTTACCCCTTCCCCAATCCAGTACTCTGTCTCCAGTTTCTTGTTCCCTGTGTGAATCCTCTTGCACATTTTGGCACTGAATTTCAATTGCCAAATCTTTGACCATCTCTTAGCTTTTGCAAGTCTCTCTGCACCTCCCAAACCCCTCCATTTGCTTACCCACAATAGAGGTAAGACTAACAGGCCTGTAGTTACCTGGTTGCTCCTTGTCACCCACCCTTATGGAATGGGATTATGTCTGCTAGCCTCCAGTCTTTTGGAACTACCCTTGTCTGAATTAAGCTACTAAATAGCCCCACCAGGGGTTCAGTTAGTTCCATTGCCAATTCTTTAAGCACCCTTGGATGCATCCCATCTGGCCCTGAGGCCTTATCTGTCTTAAGGGCTGTTAGCCCTTTCCAAACCCTTTCACTGGTAAATACTTGCTGCCTCATCTCAGGGATTCCCCTTACAGCTGCCTTAATGCCACATTCTGACATATGCCCTCTGTCTCCCCTTGTGAATACAGAGCAAAAGTAGTTGTTAAAAAAATGGCTACTTTCTGCCCATCCCACTCAATTACCTTACTTCCATCTGTTAGCCTAACAATTCCTCTTCCCTCTTCATTCTTTTTCCCTAATACATCTAAACAACTGTTTTTCCCCACCCTTGAACCCCTCCCCAGTACACAACTTTGTGTCTGCCTTCACTTCTCTGACCACCTTGTTGGTTTCCCTTGTTCTCATTGGTTACTCTCCCCTTTCTTCCTTCCGTTGTTTTTCCTTGTACCCGGTGAAGGCCCTCTTTTTGGCCCTCACTGCTTCCCTGACCTTTCCAGAGAACCATACTGGTCTCTTGTACCTGTTTCTTTTGATTACCACACTCACGCAAGACTTTGTTGCCTCAGAAATGGCCCCCTTGATTGCCTCCCATCTTTTCTTCACATCCCTGATCCTGTCCACTCTGACTAACTTGTCCCAGACCAGCTCCCTCATCCGGTTGAGGTCTGCCCTTCTGAAATCTAGGATTTCAGCCTTTGATGAGGGCTTACTTGTCCAAAGGACCAGGTCAAACCATATAGAGTTGCGGTCGCTGGTCCCCAGTGGCTTCCCTACCCTCACTCATCCTACCACTTCTGAGTTGGTCAGCACCACATCGAGGATGGCAGCCTGCCTCGGGTGTTCCTTAATGAATGGCACCAGCAGACAGTCCTGCAATGTATCCAGTGGGGCCTGACTTCCAGAGCTCCTGGCCACCGGAAGGACCCAATCAATATCTGGCAGGTTTAGATCTCCCACCACCACCTCCCCCTTTGCCACCCCAACTTCTAGTTCTGCCCATAGCTCATTATCTATCTCTCTCTCTTCCCCTGTCCTGGGGGCCCACAGATATATCCATATGAGAAACGTACATTGCCAAACCTTCAAGAGCTGTGCAAAAGAAGAGGGCTTGTCTTTAATGAAGGTCAATCACAGGGAGTACTCATAGATAGACATCCTCCAGAAAAGGGTCCTGGAAAGTGGTGCAAAAGTGTTCACTGTTAGCCAAAGTTATGAGACACAGGCCAGTAAAAGTGCAAGTGAGCCAGAGCCTAGAACTGGGGCTGCTGTGCAGACAGAAATGATGCAGCTGGAGCTCACCCTGGTTACAATGAAGGCAGAGGCTGTGTATCAGGAGGCAGAGGAGCAAGAGACAGAATAGTGAGAAACTGATAAATACTGCTGCATCAGCACCGACATGAGATCCAGATGAGAGAGGAGTGAGAGAAAAAGCAGGAAGAGTGAGCACAAGAGAGAGAGAGAGGCGCGAGAATGGCAGTGCCAACACAAGAGGGAGATTGAGAGTCTGCACTAGGGAAGTGTATGCCAAGTGCTAACGAGTATGATCGCTTGAGTCTGTTATTGCTACCTCACCCACATTTCATATTAAATTCAAAATAGTCACCACCTTACGAATTTGAGTTCGATTTATTTTATTCGTTAGTTTGAGTGTTTCTCCTTCATTTCATTTTTTATCATCAAACAATGCCTCATTTTATTTTTTTCTAGCAGAAAACATTACGGCCCTGCTGTGGAGAATGTGACCGACTCTAGTGAAGCAGACTGACGGAACAAAGACCCAGCTGTCAAACACTACCGCTATCGCTTCTACCAGTAAGTTTGATCTTGCACAAATTAAAGAAATGTTCTCCAGTATTCGGCTTATATAGCTAATTTAAACTCTACAGTGGAATCCATGCATAAAGAAACTGAAAACAACTAACTTAAGGGTAGACATTATTGAAAACATATTGTCCGAACTGGAGCTAAGTGTGAAAGTATTAGAAGACAAAAATGATTCTTACACTGAATAGATCCATTATATTTTTTAAAAACTGGATGATATTGAAAACAGAGGACGCAGGAATAATATTCTGTTTGTGGGAGTCCTGGAGTGTCTGGAAGGGGATAATACCATTACTTTTCTACAACAGATTATGCCGGAACTCTTTGCTTACCAGTGGCCCTGGGCTTTAGAAATCAAGAGAGACCATCGATCACTAGCACCCAGACCTCAGCAAGGAGGCAAACCAAGGGTCATAATTGCTAAGTTTTGAAGATTTTCAGTGAAGGAAGAGGTAATAAGAGTGGCCAGAGAAAGGAGACAGCTTATATGGAACGTAGGAAGGATTTTTCTGTTTCAGGACTTTTTCTCTGACGTTGTGGGGAAGAGGAAAGAGTTTGATTCGGTTAAAAAAGAGCTACAGAAAAAAAGGTATTTCATACTATTTTAAATACCCAGCTGTTCTAGTGGTTTTGGATCTTAACAATCACCCTCATTTCTATGATTGCCCTGGGAAAGTTTAGGAAATGCTGGGGTCAAATGAGTTGTCTCAATGTTTACCAGCTGACTTTTCGGATTCAAATCTTGTTCAGAATTCTAAAATACCTCTTGTTGTAGCCATGACTACTGAAACTTCTCTCCCTGACTCCATGAGCTCTACTGCACCAGCTTCTAAAACAATGGAAACTACAGTATAAACAAATCAGACAGCCCTGCAAAGCCTGCTCCCAAGATTTCCATACCTTTTCAGTACACTGCAGTTGCCAGGAACAAACCGACCCCAAAGAAGAACAGTGGTGCTGTGCTCAGGACCAGGGCAGGGTGTGGGTGCAGGGGCTGTGGCCCCAAACTACCAACCAAAGGACCAAAAAGCACACCTGCACTCCGGAGCCAGGTTCTGAATGCTCAAGTGAAGTGAAGCCAGGCAAAGCCAAGTAATGCCAGTACAATGTCACCTGACAAAGCCTTATGTGGCAAAGCGCCGGGGCATTCTGACCTATAGAGATTTCTCTACACTACACTCTAGTGTATTATTTGCAAACTGTTGAATTAAACAACCATCTCTGGTGCAAGATACAACTTGTACTGGCATTACCTGGCTTTACTTGGCTTTGCCTGGCTTTACTTCACTGGAGCATTCAGCTCCTGGCTCTGGAGTGTGGCTGTGCTTTGTAAACCAACCCCAAAGACTGCTGCCTTTTCTTCAATTAGCTGTAAGTCCAAACCGCCAACAAAAATCTATATGTCTCTTCGTCAAGCTCAATGTGGTCTGGCTCCCCTGAAGAGAGACTCTGAAAGTTTTGTGAGCTTCCACAGTCCAGGAAGAGATCCTCACTTGCCGACAGCTTGATTATATGTTTAATCCTCCTGCTTGTTTCTCTCCACTCTTTACAACCTCTGGAAAGAGTGAATCACTTGACCTTTCAGCGAAACCTGACCCTGAGGCTTTACTTCCACTTCTGTGTCTGGGCTGATTGCCCACAAGGACGAATTTCTAAATGTTTGTGCACTAAAGCTTTTACATGTTTAGGTAAGTTTAATATTTACTGTGCAGTTACTTAGAATCCTAGTTTTAACTTTTTAAGCAGTCTGGTAGACATGATGGTTGGGGGATCTGGAGACTGTTATCTCAGTTTGATGGGTCAATGCAGATTACTCAGTAGCACGGAACTCCCTGTACTGGTGAGCACATGTGTTTACTGGGAACGGGTTTTTACAATGCTATTATAGGTTATCATTAGGTTATGTATATATCTGATTAATTTATCTTAGAGAGTGATATGTACTCAGTAATATACTTGGATTTGACAGGATGGGCTCTAGTAGTGAATATATAAATTTGCTAGTTCTGTGCTGCCTGTTGCAGTCTAACTCTTGTGGATAGAAAGAGGGTTAGCTAAATCTCCTCCTGGTCCTAAATGCTTCTTCAATGAAGAATTCTGCATTCTAATTTTATCAGACTGGCTCCTTCTCTTGTTTTGCTGTGAAATGACATATAAGCCTAGGTCTTAAGCCTTACATACACATTTCTGTTCATTGTGTTCATTTATTTATTTTTGTATTTATTAATTATTCAGAAACAACCTTTGAGCAGGAGCTCTTTTACAAAGGTTCCACGTCAGACACAGACAAAGTTTACACAAATAATAATAATAAAGAATAATATGTACATAAGGCATCAGACACAGATTACAGCATTTACAATCAGCTTAGTCAATGCTGTAAGATTGCATTTGACAGAGGTGATTAATGCAATGTAGTGAGTACAGGGGCACTACTCGCAGGTGGATGGAGGAGTGGGGGGGAGATAAGATAGTGGTCTAGGAGAGGACCTTGTCCAAAATGGATAGCGAGGAGGGGTGCATCACAGGGAGAGGAGGGTGGAACTGGGTAAGGGCAGGGTATAGTTGGGTGGAGACAGGGTAGGGCCAAAAGTGAAAGAAGGTTGCTACTTGAGTCTTACAGGGTAGTTACTGAAAATGATTCTACCTGCATAAATCGACATTATCCCAAACCAGACTTTATGAGCAGTGCACCTTCCTGCTATCTGGGTGGGAGACATGGGGTAGGGCAGAGGGGAAAGGAGATTGTAAGGAACAAGGTAGGAGGGAGTGAGAGGAGGAAGGAGAGGTAGGAAGGGAAAGAGGTGGGGAAAGACGTCACAGTCAGCAGTGGGGGTGGGGAGACAAGGGTGAGGGGGAATAGCGACAAAGAATAATGGGGGGAGTAAGGTGAGGAGCAGGTTTGCTTAGAGGTGGGTCCGTGCAAAGGATATTAAGTGCCCAATGGGCAACCACAGTCGTTCCTGATGAGGAGACTTTGTGTTCATGCCTGATATTATTTGGCTCTCTTAATCACAGCAGTCCCTGGAGTGGGGACTAAATCTGTGAGGATGCTACCTGAGATCTCAGATCCTGGTGGTTTAGTGCTTGGGCGCCAGTCATTTGCTATGAGGATTTGTAAGACTGCTGGGCAACAATCAGCTTCACAGAGGTCTAATAAGCTTTTCCTTAATCTAGCAAATGTTCATAAAAATTCTAATTTTCTTCTTTCGCCTATTAAAGAGTACTGAGAATAAATCTTTGTTAAAATTACTATATCCCTTCCTTTCTTACCTCTAATAATGTGTTTCTAAGGAAAAATCCTTCTTAAAGAAAGGTGGTGTTTTCGATTATAAAAGTGAAGTAGCAAAACTGGCCTTGTACCTGTAAATTAACCTCCACGCTCACTAGTATTTAATCCCCTACCCTTTTTATGTTGGCTCGCTCTTGCGCACCAGCCAACATGTTGCATTAGTAGATTATTTTGAGGTGTGGTCAGTGCTGGATGAATGCAGGGCACACGTTAGTAGGTGCATCCCTCATTCCCCAGTAAGCCAGCATGCCGGCGCCACACCAGGCATACATAATGTGGCGAGCATATCTAAGGAAAGGTCCGCTGCAATGAGTGCCTTCCCTGGTGAAACATTAGAGTAAACATGGCGGCACACTGCCTGCCACAATGCTGACTTTGGGGGTGCCCAATCTCCCTGTCGGCATGCCCTGACTCAGTTTATGTGCTGACGGGGGAGCCCACTCCCCATCGGTATAATGCACCCCCCCATTTGTTATTTGCCGAGAGGGGTACCCAATCCTCCTCGGCTGTTTCCCCCTCCTTCAGTTTGTACTGATGGAGGTGCCCAATCCCTGTCAGCTAGCCCCACCAAACACTCAGGTGGCATGCTGGGAGCCCACCCCAGAGTGCCAAATTCCTGTAAAAAAAAAAACATCGAAATGTTTTTTAACCTGTAAGAAGAAAACAGTCCTCGTGGTCTGTCCAGCTCCCTGCCCCAACCGCACCCACCCTCTGCGCACCTCGTGCCCCACACCCCCCTTACCCCATACTTACCTCCGTAGTCTGGCGCAATGATCTTCGGTGGACTGGGAACATGTCTGCACTCCTCAAAGCCCACTGGGAACTGAAGAAATGCTGGTAAGCTGTATAATGGTATAAATAGGGTTTTTTCAACATTGGTGCATATCTCGGACATTTTTTGGAATTTTTGCACCAAATTTTCAACATGGGGTTATTGGGGCCCCTCCTCATGAATTCAGTCACTGTCATGGTGTTATTCAGTCCCTAAAGGTGATTTCACAGTCACTGCATGGAATCACCTTTCAGGATTGAGTAATGAAACAACAGTGCCACTGTTCATGAGGAGAGCTCTCAAAAAGCCTATGTTGCAAATTTGGTGAAAAAATCCCAAAAATGGCTGTTTTACGCGCATGCGTTGCGCTGTTTCCATGCAAGCTTGTAACTTCGTGAATTTGTAATATTTTCAGTCCAGAGTTTCAAAACTGGCATTTTGCCACACCTCCTTATGAACAGTACAGCTGTCATTTTACATATCCTGGCTGAAATGTGTTTTCGCATGTCTGGCACGGAATAGCACGGTCGCTGTGCGAAATCAGTTTTTGGGACAGTTTCAGAAAATGACGGTGACACTGTTCATGAGCAGAGGTCCTAAAATGCCTATGTTGAAAATTGGTGACAAACATCCATAAAATAACTGCGTTACAAGCGTGTGTTGCGCAGTTTCCATGCGCACTTGTAACTTCACAAATTTGCAATATTTTCATGCCAGATTTTCAACACTGGCATTTGTTCACACCTCCTTATGAACAGTATAGCTGTCATTTTTCACAGCCTGCCCAAAATGTGTTTCTGCTCCTGTGGCGCACAATGGCATGGTCGCTGTGGGAAATCAACTTTTGAGACAGATTAACAAAATCACAGCGCCACAGTACATGAGGGGAGGTCCCAAAATGCCTATGTTGAAAATGTGGCTAAAAAAAATCTTATAAATAATTGGGTTACAGATGCGTGTTGCACAGTTTCTATGCATGCTCATAACTTCACCAATTTTTCATATTTTCACTCCAGATTTTGAACGTTGCCGTTTTTTTATGCCTCCTCATGAACAATACAGTTGTTATTTTCCACATCCTGCCCAAAATGTATTTTCATCCCTGTGTCACCAAATGGCATAGCCACTGGGCAAAACTGCCTTTCAGCTAACAAACTGATTATGCCGCTCTTCATGAGGTGCGGTCACAAAAAGCCCATGTTGAAAATTTGGAATGAAAATACCAACAAATGCCTACAATGTTAGGGTTTCCAATTGTAACACCCCACCCTCTAGAGACTGCCAGGCATCAGGGGTGTGACTTGGGATCATTGGCTGTAATGCCCATGCCATTCCACCCCCACCCTGCAGCCAGTGACAGGCATTGAGGTGTGCCTTGGAGTGTTCGGCCCTAAAGTTCACCCCAATCTCCTATACTGCAGTCGTCTCAGCGTATTTCCTTATGGAATGCGGTAAGTATAAGGTCCAAAGACCCCAAAGCACACCATGACACTTGACAGTGTCTACAGGGTAGGGGTGCGGCCCATTCTCCTGTACTGCACCCGTCTCAATGTATTTCCTTATGGAATGGGGTAAGTATAAGGCCCAAAAGACCCCAAAGCACACCACGACACTTGTCAGTGTCTACAGGGTAGGGTGAGGCTCATTCTCCTATACTGCAGCCGTCTCAGCGTATTTCCTTATGGAATGGGGTAGGTATAAGGCCCAAAGACCCCAAAGCTCACCACGACACTTGTCAGTGTCTACAGGGTAGGGTGAGGTAAAATGGCATGAGTGTTATAGCTGATGCCCCAAAGACGCACCCCCAGTGCCTGTCACTGTCTGCAGGGTGGAGGTGGGGTTGGCGTCAGTTCCATACTTCACTGCCATTCCTATTATGCATCTCTAACTCCTGCACTACCAATGCCAATGCCAGCGAGACAACATTCAGCATTGACAAATGCTTGTTATTCCCATTATGGTTCTTTTACATTTTTAGATATTAGTGTATTACAGGCACCTTGGAATCTCCTGTTTTTTATTGTGACTCCGGTGCGTCTGCATTTATCCTTAAGGCTATTTGTTTTTGGTTACCAGGTTTTTTTCCTTTTTTCAACAGAAGTTTTTAGCTTTTAATCCCTTTAAGTGGGTCTTTTTCACTTGCTTAGAAATGTATTATTGCATTTTATATCTGTTATTTGCTCTAGCAGAGTTCAATATCCTAACTTATTTGATTACTCTATTTTAATTGTTGTTTTATGTTCTGAGATTTTTTTTAATTCCTTGTTTATTTGATCTGTTAGCTTCCTTACTTAGATCTATTAAGATGTCTAACTTTTCAATTGGTACTTGGATTGTTAAGGGGTTAGATTCCCCAGTCAAGGGGAAGAAAATTCTCTCATATTTAAATAGAAATAAGCTTGATATTGTTTTATTACAAGAAATGCACTTGGAAGAAAGTGAAGCTAAAAAAACTGGCCTGATCCTGGGTAGCCCAAACAGAGTGCAGTGCTTTTAACACAAAGAAAAGAGGCACAGCAATTCTGATTAGAAAAGGGATCACTTTTGTGAAGCGATCCCATTATGCTGACCCAGAGGGTAGATTTCAGATTTTGAAAGGTGCCATTGATGGTAGGGACATTACTATCTGCAATGCCTATGCCCACACTCAGACCAAACCTGTTTTATAAGGATCTTAATTTAAGGCTGAGTATGTGTAATGCTCAAGGCCTGACAGTAGGAAGGGAATTTAATGAGGTCATGGACAACCTGATAGACAGGAGTTCTACTTCCTGCCTTTTGAAAATCTCTCTGGCTCAGCTTGCTATTCAAAAACTTGCTGCTGATCTAAATTTGGTTGATGTTTGGCAACTTTTAAACCCCACTGTCCAGGACTATTTCTTCTATTCAGCAAATCACGCCTCCTTTAGCAGAATATGGTCTTCATCTCTAAGCATTTATCCACTAATCTCATCTCAGTAAACATCAAAGAAATTGTCCTTTCAGATCGTGCTTCAATGGAGGTTTCCATTCATCTTGAAGGTTTTAAAAGCAACTGTTTTCGCTGGAGGCTGAATGTATCCCTGTTGCATGACCCCAAATTTATAGCTTGGATTACTGACAGAGCAAAGGCCAATGGCACATTTATAAGGTGGAAAAAGAAATGGGCAGACTGGATGGGCCTTGCGGTCCTTATCTGCCGTCAACTTCTATGTTTCTATGTTTCTATTAACCAGGAGGCTGAGGATTTCTTTACTATGAATGATAATGGAGAAGTGTCTTCAAATTGCTTATGGGATGCATTCAAGGCTTTCCTGAGAGGAAGGATCATAAGTTTCTTAGCCTCCAAGAAAAGAGAAAGAGATAAAGATTTAGCACAAAAAGTTATAACTTCTTAAACTAGAAAATGACTATAAAATGAACTGTGCTAAAAAGGGGAATCTGCTTAATAATATTACTAAGCTTAAATACGAAATATATTATAACTACTTTGCTAAGGCAGAATATTCATTATATAGAACTAAGCAGACTTTCTGAGAGGCTGGGAAGAAGGCAGGAAACTCCTAGCACATAGACTTAAAACAAAGGCTGGGCAGAACTTGATTGCTTGTATTCCAAATGGGCTGGGAGTCACAGAAGTTTCCAACAAAAAAGATCAGCTTAGAATTCAAAGTTATTTTGAGACACTGTACTTGAGTTCAAATAAACAAGCTACAAGCTTCAGTAGAGCAGCAGACTTTTCTGGACTTGGTAGCTTCACCAGAACTCAATGAGTTGGACAGAAATGGGTTGAATTTCCCTATTTCATGAATAAAATTAGATAGAATCATTAAGGGTCTTCACCCTAAAAAATGCCAGGCCCGGATGGACTCCCAGGGGAACTCTACAAGGTTTTAAGTCTAACAGTCAAGGACTATCTTTTTAAGGCCCTAACTAGCTCTCTTAATTCAGGATCTTTACTGGATACTATGTGTCAAGTGTATATCACTTTGGCCCTGAAAGCTGGGAAGGACCCCCTTCAATGTGATAATTACAGGCCTATTTCTCTGCTTAATGCAGATTATAAGATTCTTGCCCAACTACTAGCCACTAGACTTAAATCTTATCTGATTAAGTTATTGGGGGAAGAGCAAGTGGGGTTTGTGCTTGGCAGGATTGGTGTTGATAACGTGCGCAGACTTCTAAACATAATTTGGAAGGCAAACTGCAAAACCCAGCTGCAGTATTAGCTTTTAATTTTTGCAAAGCCTTTGGTTCCCTTGAATGGGATGACCTTTTCCATACTCCAAATGAATTCCAACTTGGAGACACTCTTATCTCATGGTTTAAAATCATATACAAAAAGCCTACTGCCAGGGTCATTTCTAATGGATTTATTTCAAATTCCTTTTCTTTAAAAAACAGTTCCAGACAAGGTTGTCCCCTCTACCCTTATCTCTTTATATTGGCCATTGAGCCCCTAAACAGGAAAATCACAGAGTGTCAGGAGGTCAAAGGAATTTGAACAGACAAGATTATTAATAAGGTCTTTGCATATGCTGATGATTTGCTTATTGAACGTTCGGATCCAAAGGATTCTTCATTTTATCTAGGTCACATCTTTGATGACTTCACTTCTTTCTCTGATCTCAACCTGAACTGGGACAAGAACCCACATTTTTTCTCTAAACTCCAATCTGAAGCCAGGAAACTATTTGGGAGTAATTCAGTCTGAGCTTAAATGCTCTGCGTAGCTAACCTACCTAGATATTAAATTCATTAAAGATATTCACAAGCTAGGGGACCTTAATCTGGTGCCAGTAATAAAATAAACTGAGGCAGATCAGCAAAAGTGGCAAGGCCTTAATTTATCTATATGCTATATTTATCTATATCCACAAGGCTCTATTCTGGGCCCCCTCCTCTTTGCCATCTATGTAAATAACATACATGCTGGCATCCATTATGCTGACATCCACTTGTTCGCCGACGACACTGTCTTATACATCTCTGGACCCACCCCTGACAAAACTTGGTCAGACCTCCAACGCGAGTTCAGTCACCTTCAGAACAACCTATTGCAGCTTAAACTACTGCTTAACACAAAAAACCAAAAGGCCATGCTCTTCTCTCCTTTTTTGAGGTCTATCCCTACCAATGTAGTGGGTGTGCAAACCTCAGTTACCACTCTCCTCAGCGAACCTCTTGAATTAGTACATAAATTCAAATACCTGTGCATATGGATTGACCACAAACTGTCCTTTATTGACCATATTGAAGAACTTTCCAAAAAACTCAAACAGAGGCATATTCTTCCATATTAAGCACTTGTTAACTTTGGAAGCTAGAACTAGAACTGTACAATCTACCTTCCTCCCCTTACTTGACTATGGGGATGCTCTCTATGGACAAGTGAACAACACAGCTCTAAAAAAGCTTGATATCTTATACCACCGGGCCCTAAGATTCATATTGGGTGCTCCCTACATGACTCACAACTTTTTCTTATATGCCCTAGTCAGCTGGACCTCCCTCGGTATAAGACTACTCAAAAACGCAGCTATATGAACTTATCATGCTATCACCAAGAAACTACCCCTTTATATCTCGGACTGCCTCCCTATTTGCTTCCCTGGTTCGTATGCACTAAGAAGATCCTCCTATATCACTCCTGTTATTCCTAAAGTCAGAACTCGGTTTGGCAAATTTTCCATTGGCTACTCCCTTCCTACCCTTTGGAACAAGGTCCAAAGAGTACTACAAATTACCACCTCACTTCTCTTAGCTACTTTCAAAACCTTACTGGCCAGGATGGTTACAAAAATTTGTAACTGTGCTTCTTAAAACTCCCATGCAAAAACTTCTTCCATCTATCCCTTATCCTAGACCCACTTCACTATGATTTCCTGCTGCTTTTATCTTATATAAAGGTGATCTTGCTTTCTTGCAGTTTCTGGCCCACATGGCTGGTGATGTCTCACCTAGCTATTGCCCTGGGCTCTTCCCCTATGATCTATATCTGTTTCTCAACTCCTAGAGGTCGCCTTGCTTCCCAGCAGATCGCTGCCCTCTTGGCTATCGGTTTGCTACCTTAACAGGTACTTCTAGCTAATAGAAATACTATCGTATTTTGTTTAAACCAATCTGTTTATATCCTAACCATTCTGTTTAAATAACAAATTGTTGTGTTGTAGCTGTTAGGAATATCCACTTTATGAGGATGTGTTGATTTGTACTTCAGTGACGTTCTGCCACATACGTAATTTTTACCAGGTCCATCTTGTAAATGAATTCTTCTCAATGACGTTTCGCCTGGCTAAATAAAGATTGATTGATTGAATATGGGGCAAAATAAATTCTTTAAAAATTATATTGGCTCCTAAAATATTTTACCTTTACCAAAATCTACTACTCAGAGTAGGGAAATATGCCTCTGATATGCTTAATAAAATGGGATTCGTACTAAAGCCTGCCGACAATTGCCATTAACCAAACTCCCATCCCCGTAATACCGACATTACAGTAGCCCAACAGTAAATATTCCTGATGCACAGGATCCCAACGCTGACTTAATAATGACAACAATAAACCATGATGCAGTTTTGTTAGAAAAAGAAATCATGTTATCCATTAGCAATAGCACACAACAACACTCTATCACCTGTCCAAGACAGTGTAAGGACTTTTGACTTTGACAGCACCAGTAGAACAATTCTTCTCTATTTCTCTCTTTTACCATAAGATAGCTACCAATGCAGATCTTATTGTTTCCCTTCTGCGAAGGCAACACAGCACATACTTCTGCTATCGCTTGCTGTACCAGTAAACCAAAGCTAACTGTGAATAGTACTGCCATATACAGCTAATATCAGGCCTACAGCAGTAATTGACAGCATAAAGGATTGTGTATGAGTAAGCATACACAACAAGGCTGTTGTGATAGAGAGGTTTCCGTGGTAACCAGAGACCTTGAGAGCGTAGCTCGAGAGGTCCGTTACCACGGAAACTTCTAGATCCTACAACTGCCTTGTTTGTGTATGCTTGCTCATACACAGTATTTTATAGTGTATGGGCAAGCATAATCAGCGCTCCGTGATCCCCCAAACAAGTCAAATAAGGCTTACTTAGGGATGTGTAGCAGTGCACCGACTTCCGCATTGCCATGGGCTGCTCAATTGCGCTTGCGCAAATGCGTTGGATCTTGCTGTGCTGCACTGGTGATGTACTTGGTGCAGCACAACAAGACAGTGACACACTGAGGCAAGCACAACAACACTGTTGGGAGCATGGATTTCCATGCTCAATAGCGTTCTACCATACTATAATTAGTGTTAAGTACTGTAACACTGTCAGTAATTAACTACCATGACAATGATTGCTGTCATATAGAGGAGTGAGTGACTGTCAAAAAAAAATCACCAGTGTGTGACTTTACTTACTAATTTTAATGGCAGATGCAGCAAAGTGAGTATTGCTGGGCTATTGGGGGGCAACTGAGGAAAAAAATAAGGACTTCGCTATTGCAGGGCTGAGGCTGAAGCTGACAGAGCTTAGATCAAATGGAGTCAGGAATCTGAATAACAGGAATTATAGCAGTAGGGCTATGTGGTAGTCAGGATTCTGAATAACGGGAATTATAGCAGTAGGGCTATGCAGTAGTCAGGAATCTGAATAACGAGAATTATAGCAGTAGGGCTATGCGGTAGTCAGGAATCTGAATAACGGGAATTATAGCAGTAGGGCTATGCGGTAGTCAGGAATCTGAATAGCGAGATAATAGCAGTAGGGCTGTCACGGTAGTCAGGAATCCGAATAGCAGGAATTATAGCAGTGGGGCTATCATCGTTGATCAGGAATCCGAATAGCGGGAATTATAGCAGTAGGGCTATGCGGTAGTCAGAACTAATAACGGGAATTATAGCAGTAGGGCTATGCGGTAGTCAGGAATCTGAATAACGGGAATTATAGCAGTAGGGCTATGCGGTAGTCAGGAATCTGAATAACGGGAATTATAGCAGTAGGGCTATGCGGTAGTCGGGAGTAAGGGGTCAGGATTTCGATCATCGCGAAATTTGTCAACGGGAATTAGTACCTATCTCAATAAAATAACTAGACACTTCTTGTGGGGCTCCTCTCCTCCCATACTCTCTTTGGCAACGCTAAAGGCTCAAAGATCAGGTGGGAGTTTTGGCCTACCAAACTGGGAGAAGTATTATATTGCCTTCAGAATCAAACACGGTAGCTATTATTTGGATCCTGGAACAGAAGGAAGTTTGCCCCTTTAGTTTAAGGTTGAAAACAATTAATGTTTCCTTTTAAATTGTCTATCTTTTTGTTCAGCTACCTTCAATTTTGCATGACAATCTGTCTATTACCACATCCACTTGGATAATTAAAAGGGACCAACATTTACTACAGCTTAAGAATCTACCTACTCAATTGACAGCAATTTGGAATAATGGTAACTTATTGTATAACCATATTCATATAGTAGACTCTGGGAGGAGTAAGTTGGGCATCACAGACTTGCAGGATCTGTTAGGAATGCAGGGAGAATTGCTTTCCTTTGAACTCCTTAGATTCCGATATAACCTTCATGAATTCCATTTTGCAAATTACCTACAATTAAGAAAATCACTTCAAGGCTCTGTGCTAGGCATAAACGTACAGCTAAGTGAGGAGAATGAATGGAACTTAGTGTTTAGAGTAGTAAAGCTTAGGAAATGGGTGAGTCTAACTTATAAACTTCTAATGAACACACAAGATCCTTCCCTTCTGACAGCCTCTGCCAAATCAAAATGGGAGGGTGAAATTAAAGAAACCATTTCAGATTAAGAATGGGCCTCAACATGGGACACTGTATATAGTAGTAATAAGGAAGTCCAAGGTAGGACTATTCAATATGACATTTTACATTACTACTACTACTATTCCCCTAAAAGATTAGCTTCCATGGATTTCCAACACATGGGAAGTGCTGGAGATGTCAAAGGGAAGATGTTGACCTGCTTCCTATGCTTTGATCCTGCTCCTGTGTTAGAGAGGTCTGGGGTAAGGTTCATAAAGTCTGTGAATCAGCACTTGGGACTAAAATCCCATTTACCCCTAAATTCTTTATTCTAGGGATACACGAAGAAGCAGGGCAGTTGAACAAACATCAGAATTCCAGTACATGGTCAGCAGCATTAACACTTAAAAGGATTTTTCTCTACCACTAGAAATCTCTTTCATCACCTGGATTTAAAGAGTGGAGTAATAAATTGAGTGAGGTAATTAATAATGAAATATTAGCCCTTCAGATCGTTGGAAAGAGAGAACTGTTTTAAAAAAACGTGGGCCCCTTTCTTTAATTATCTAGACATTACATGAGCTTCTGGTCCTCCTTTTTTACTTCTATTACTATAGAAACTATAATTATAGTTACGATATATTATTAAATATCTAAGAGGTTTTTATCTTCTGATTGTTTCCTTCATATAATGTAATAGTTATAATTTAATGAACCTAGCTCTGTGGTCAGTCCATCAACCTAGTTAACTATTTATGTATTGATATATCTTCTGAGACCTAAGGAATCAGTTATGTAATTGTAATAAGTAATGGTTACTGTTTTAGATAGTCTGCAGTCTACTGGTATGTGTTCTTGTATTTTTTCAAACCAATAAAAATGCTTAAAGCAAAAAAAAGAGAGTCTGTACCAGAGGGCACCACCATAAACTCTAAGTACTGGCATCAGGGGTTACACCCACTAAGCCATAATAAATTCCAGAATATGTCCCAAGTATCAGGAGGGGGATGATCTTGATTTGTTTTTAAAATTGGTAGAATTTTTAGGCAGTTTGAATTGGACAGGGCTCCTTCAGCAACTCATCTTTTGCCAGTCCTTACAGACGGAGCATTAGAAGCCTTCACAAGGATGTACAAAGAAGAACACAGAAACAGAATGATAGAATTGGACAGCGGATAAGGACCACTTTGCCCATTTTTCCGTACCTAAAGTATCACCGCAGACCCTACTTGATCTCTGGCTCTGCCCCTGCTTCCACTAGAAATCCCTTATACCTATCTCATGCATTCTTCAACTCTACCACTGTTTTCACCCCCTCGACCTCCACTGGAAGACTGTTCCAGGCATCCACTACTCTTTCTGTGACAAAGTTCTTCCTCACATCTCTCCTGAATCTAACCCCCCCAGCTGCTTTTCATGTCCCTTTGTTCTTGAGCATCTTTTTTTTCTGAAAAATACTCCCTTACTGTACCTTACTTACTCCTGTGAGATATTTAAAGGTCTCTATCATATCGCCCTTCTCCCTCCTCTCTTCTAGGGTGTACATGTTGAGGTCCCTTAGTCTCTTCTTGTAGAGCTTTGGATGCCTACCCTGCACCATTTGAGTTGCCCTCTTCTGGACAGTCTCCATTCTATGTTCTTCCTGAGATGTGGTCTCCAGAACTGGACACAGTACTCTAAGTGGGGTCTCACCAGCAAGCTATACAGAGGCAACATCACCTCCCTCAGTCTGCTGGTGATGCCCCTCTCTATGCACCCCACCATCCCACTAGCCCTTCGCAAATGCCTTGTCACACTGCCTGGCCACCTTTAGGTCTCTTTTCTGTTTGGTGGTCATCACTATCTCTCCAACCATTTTGTACTCTACCCCAGGGTTTCTGTGCCCTAAGTGCATTATTTTGTACTTTTTCATATTGAAACCCAGCTGCTGTTCCCTTGACCACTACTCAAGTTTTCTCAGGTCTCTGCTCATTTTTTCAACCTCCCCTGAGTGTTCACTCTTTTTCAAATGTTGGTGTCATCTGCAAAGAAGTGGACCTTCCCTTCCAGCTCCTCTGCAATGTCACTGATAAAGACATTAAAGGGGACCGGTTCAAGTACTGATCCCTTCCCCGAAGTGAACTCCATTTACCACCCCCCTCTGTCACCTATTCCCTAACTGATTTATTACCCAGTTTACCACCTTTGGGCCCACCCTTAAGCTGCCCCAGCTTCCTTACCAGTCTTCTATGTGTAAAGGTATCAAAAGCCCCACTGAAATCTGGGTAGGCTATGTCCACCACTCCACCGTGATCTAATTCTCTGGTCACCCAAAGAAATCTATTAGATGCATTTGACATGACCCCCCCCCCAATGAATCCTTGCTGCCTTAGGTCTGTAACCCACTGGATTGAAGATATTCCACAATCCTTTCCTTCGGCAGTGATTCCACTAACTTTCCCACTACCAATGTCAGGCTGACTGGCCTATAGTTGCCAGCCTCCTCCCTGCTACCAGTTTTGTGAAGTGGGACTACATCTGCCTTCTTTCAGTCCTCCCGAACCACTCTGGTTTTACATGGAGTTGTTAAATTGGACTGTCAGAGGTGCAGCCAGTACCCTACCTTGGCTCCCTGAATACCCCTGGATGCACCCCATCTGGCTCCATTGTTTTTCCACTTTCAGATTTGCATGTCCCTTCAGGACACTCACTCCTCTGCATCCACCGCCATCACGAGCCACATCTTCTGATCTACTGAAGCCTGGAGTAGTTGGCTGTGCTCATCAAAGAGGTCATCCACCAGTCTGGCATGCTGTCCCTCGTGGCTTTCCTGCCCTGCTGGCCAGCACCCCTTGACAATGGGCGCTGCACACCAGAGCCATGCCAGGGCACGTCCACACATGGTGCACTGCCACTGCCCCCGACACTGTCCCCCATCGTCACTGGCTGCCTGCTGGCACTGCCCCTCCAGTCACTGATCACCAGGGCTCACCAGTGCCGCTGCAGCGGCCACAACAGCCCCACTGCCCTGGATGCACACCAGTGTTGCCCCACTGGGGCATACAGGCACAGACTGGAACTGTGTTGCTGCGCAGGCCTCCATGGCAGCACCACCCATGGCAATACCCATGCCGTTGCCTGCTTTGGGACCATCCTGTGTCCCACACGAATCACTGTCTGGGATGAGTGGTCCATCATCATCGGTGCTGGATCCAGCACCAATCCATGTCCCAGCACGCTGGAGACCATGGGCGCTGTCATGCTGGGACACAGGCAGGGCCTCATGCACACTCATACCACCCTCATCAGTCCAGACAGATGTGCAGGTATGCAGTAGTCCAGTCCCTGGGACACCTGTGGAGGTGGATGGGTGATCCTCCATGTCCAGGGCATCCCCCTCAGTGGACACACCCACCACCGCTGGCCCATGTTGATGCTCAGAAGCTGTAAAGGAACACATTAGCGTTAGTGGCTCCACCCTGCCCTGTAGCATTCCCTCCACCACCCACACAGTGACAGCACATGAACTACCATGCAGTGATGGGCTGCCACCCCATCTGGAAGCCACCACCAGGAACGCCCTCAGTGGCACGTCACATGCTGCCAGCCACATGCTCCTTCTGTGGTGTCATGCGTGGTACATCATGCTGGACCCAATCGGTGGCAGCATGTGCAGCCCAGATGGCAGCCACCTTGTCTTTGATCCTCCTCCTGTCCTTGCTGACCTTCTTCTTACACTCCTGCATGGACCGCTGGTGGCTGCCATGCTGGTTCATGACACGTGCCACCTCACCCTACGCCACAGCATGGGCCTGTGGCATTCCCTGCTGTTCACTGAGTAGTGGTTCCCTGTCAAGATATGCCTCAAACAGGGCATCTGATTCAGCCTGGGTGAAGTTGGGCCTCCTCCTTCTGCCCCGTCCCCGTTCCTCTTCTTCTTCATGTTTGGTCATGATCGAGCCTGTGGGAATGACAGGTGTTACCTTGGACTATGCTGTCCCATTCAGCCCTCACAAACCAGAGTCCTCACATCCCAACAGCATGCAACCCACCACAATAGACTGCAATACCTAACTATGTCCTCTGCAGCCCCACGTCGCATTTATATAGCGCAACGCATGCAAATGAGGCGAGACACAACTGTAAGTGGATGCTAATGCAGTGGTTGTGCTGTGGAGTGGCTGATGAGCTGATCTGCATATGCTGGCTGAATATCACGCTGTTGCACCTTGCACAATATTGGTGAGCGTGCTCAGGCTATGGCGCAGCACTATGATGTGCGCCATTGGCACCGCACGGTACATGCCTGGGGTGCTGATGCCGACACATGCGGTGCTGCTGATGTGCTGTGCACAGGAGGTAGTGCAGGGCATGGCCACCACTGTGCCTGCAGTGCTAGTGAGCTGTTCGCCTCTGTAGCGCTCATGCCCTGGTGTGCTGTAGGCACCATGTGGCCACAGCGTGGTAGGCCACTTCAGGGCATCACACACAAGCACCCTACCACGCTATATGCAGGATGTCCCAATAGCACTGTGATGCTATATGCACAGACAGACCCTTGACCCTGCGGTCGACCTTTGCCCCCTAGGCTCCATGTGTCCGCATGGGTGCACCCTTATTGAGCAGATGAGCTGGCCAACTTGGTGGCCATAGTTGAGCCTCATGCTGGTGCCATATTTGGGCAGGATCCCCTGGACAGGCCATGTAGTGCTGTGTGGCAGGAGGTGGATGATGGCCTGGAGAAGGCAACCAGGATCACCAGGACAGCAGAGCAGTGTTGCCACAGGTATGGCAACCTACAGCAGAGGGACCCTGACCAACTGGCGTGTCTGCAGGCATGCACCCAGTGAGATGCCATGCCACAGCCAGGTAGGTGTTCCAACCATACACTGGCAGCATCTGTCTGTCCGGGTATCGCGGTGTGCATGAGTCCACCCCACAGGGGGGTGGGAGCCATCTAGTGGGGGTGGTGGGGGTGCTTCATGGCTGGGCTGTGTGGGCACACACACCCGGGGGGCTTTGCTACTGGTTTGTACTGATGTTTCCCTCTTCAAAGATTTGCACCCTAGGCCCAGAGGAGTGCCATAGGGCAAGGCAGGCCCATGTACAGGAGGAGCAGGACTGTGGGATGCACTGCCGATGCAGCAGGGACATGGTGAATGGGGCCATGGGCCAGCAGTGCCATGCTGGCCTGGATGCAGGTGAGTCCCATGTTTCCCCTTACATCTGTGCATGCTGGGTTGCAGGGCTGGTAGTGGGGCGTGGCCACCAGCACTTGGCCCCACTGCCATGCACGGCACAAGGTGTACTCAGCACTGTCCTGTGGCACTGCATGTGTGGATGGGCATCGCAGGTGGTCCGTGCATACACTGGGTTCATGGCTGTGCCACTGCCTTCCCACCGCATAGCCATGTCACTGTACAGCTACAGTGGTGCTGTGCGGGACATGGGTAGTGGGTGTGTGCAGCATTCCGCATGGCTGTGGGTGCCTGGGTAGGGAGGTCATGTGGGCACGGTCACTGTAGGTGGTCACATGCCATCACAGGGGCGTGGCCCACAGCTGTATCCCGTGCACAATGGGTGAGCTGCAGGGGTCTGGCCAGTTACGCGTAATGACTCTGCTACCTTATCCTAGGTGGACAATGTTGGACTGCACTCAAGCAGAGTGTCCAGGAGCTGCTGCAGCTGGTGAGGGCCACCCTTGAGCTGCTCCAGAGGATGGAGCAGGGCAGAGGATGGCATCACCAGCAGAGGCACAGAGATCGAAGTGGGGAGAGGGGTCGATGCTAGGCCTACTATGACCCTGATATGCATCCCCCCCAGACTAACCCTCACACTCCTTCATCCCACTCCCAGTTGTTCACCCTTGACCCATGCCCACCCCCACCTGGTATGTGGCCCTTATCCCCCCTACATTGAAAATAATTTTATATCTGTTTTGTATATTGTTCACATCTTTAATACACACTTATTTGTTATGACAACTGTGGTGGTCTCTGATTTGCAGCGGGCTTATGGTGCTTGGCTGCAGTGGTGTGCATGACGTCGGGAGTGGTGCAGGCCTGGGGGTGTGTGTGTGTGTGTGTGTCTGGCAGAGACCCACCTATGGTGTGGGTGGAGGACACGTTCCCTGTCTGTGGTATGTATGTTGTTCCCTGTGCACTGGATGCCTGTGTGCAGTAGTCCCAGGTGCATGCACTGTGTCCCTGCTGCCCCTGTCAGTATGTCCATGGCCCATGCAGCTGGCACCCTTGCATGTCTGTGTCTGCTGACATGTCATTGGTGGCTGTCCATGCTGGCCACCCTCTGGCCACGGCACAATGGCGGCTTGCCTCCTGTCGCCAGTATGGTACTCGTCTGCCTCAGGTGTCACTGTGGCCTATGCTGTTGTTGTCCCCTCTCCATGCTGTCGCTGGTGTCTGTTGCGTGGTCTGTGTTCTGATGTCTGTCACTTGTGCTCCGGCTGCATGCTGATGGCAGATGGCTTCATGGTGCACGTGCAGGATGGCTGGTATACCTGTGCCATGGTGGGGTGCAGTCCATGGGTACACAGCATCACTGGTCACATGCCAGCAGGATTTTGTTGCTCCGCTATTATGTCCCTGTGTTGGGGTGTCCTTGGGTTTGGGTGGGTGTTTGACCGTGCCCTGTGTTGCATCCTGTGTGGCGCATGCCTCCATGCACCACTGTGGGTGTCTGTACTGGCTGTTGGGGCCAGTGCTGGGACAGGGTGTGTGCTTGGGTGGATGTGCGGGGTGTTGTCCTGCTGGTGGTGGGGTCCAGGGCAGGTCTTGTCGCATGCGGGGTCCCTTGGTTACCGATGCAGGGTGGACCTCTCTGCTGTGCCACAGGGGGGCCATGCAGAGCGGCACTGTGTCTGTAGTTGTTGCATCAGTGGCTGGTGCCACCTGCTGTGGGGTGCTCACAGTGGGGCTGCCATGCATGGCTCCATGGTGCACAGGGTTGCATTGTCACAGTGGGGGTGGTGGCATGCATTCAGTGCCATGCACTGTTGGGCACTGCTCCTAGGCAGGGTGTCTGGGGATCGCTGTGCAGGGTGTGCTCTGCATTGGTGGAATGGCATGGCACTGGGTGGCTGGCCCTCCTTGTGTTGTGGTCACTGCTTGCCAGGGGGTGTGCTGGGGAACTGTGCCTCAGCTGTGGATTCTGTGCTGGTGTTCATGGGCTGGTGGTTCATCCAGCTCACCACAGGTTGTGCAGTTCATGGGATGTGGGGGGCACTGTCTGGTCTGCTGCGTGCTCCTCTGCCCATGGCTTCCATGGGTGGTGCACCCTTGCATTCTGTCGCTGCGCATCCCTGGTTGTGCAACTGTGCTACTACCCTGCTCCACTGCGCATCCCTGGTTGTGCTACTGTGCATCAGCCCTGCACCACTTCACGTCCCTGGTTGCACCATGGTGCAGTTGGTGTGATATTCAGTTGTGCTGTGCAAACGCACCTTGGCCTGCACTGTGTTTGAATACCGTGCGTGTTGCGCATGGGCGCACTGCACTTGTGCCTGCTCCTGCTATTGCACTACTTTGTGATGCAGCCTGAATATCCGGGCCAATGTATACATGGGAACACAGAGTAACAGAGGGATAAGTAGGAGGGAAGGTGGAAGATGAAGATAAACGTGAGGAGCAAAGTTGGAGAGGGCAGGAAATGCAGCCAAAGGGCATGGTCATCAACTGGGAGCAGGCTGAAACTAGTCAACAAAAAGGGAAAGATCATTGAGGGCTCAGAAGAGGCGGGGGATGAAGGGGGGAGAGTCAGGAGTGGTGAAAAGTAACAAAAAAGTAACATAGAGGAAAAGGAGCGGGTGGAGATATGGTAGGTGATAGTTGGATGGAAGAAAAACAAGAGGGCTGAGGAGATTATAGGTAACATTCACAGGAGCTAGAGTTAGTAAGGTGGAGGTGGAGTTTATGTTTGAATGAGCAAAGGGTGGTAGTGGAGGAAATGTCAGGATTGAGCACATTTAACCAGCTATGCACTCTGAAGGCAAAGGATCTTTGGCTCTGAGAGGTGCGACGGCAGCAAACCTAAAGGAGCTGGTATTCAGAACCTCTGGTGTTACGTAGCTTTAGTCTAGAACTAAGCAGTGTTTGGACTCCCAGTGGAGCGAGGCCCATGGTTACTTTCTTTGCCACAATGCAGGTTTGGTATTTTATGCGATTTGAAAGTTGAAGCCAGCCAGATAGGGCATACAGGTCACATGTATGAGTGAGACGATGAGCACCAGAGGTAAGCCTGCAGGCCTTGTTAAGTGATGTTGAAATTCATCTCAGGGCAGTCGCAGAAGCAGAGCCATAGATTATAAAACCATAATCAATGATGGAGACCACCGAGCTTTGGATGGCAGTCTTCAGTGCTTCTGCAGTAAGGTGTTGTCTATGTCGGTGTAGTAGGCCTAGGTGCATATATGCTGATTTGGCAACATTGTCTATGTGTGCCCCATAGGAGAGATTTTAGTCCAGGGATAACCCTAGGTATTTGAATGACTGCACTTGCTCAAGGGTGTTGCCATTGCTGGTAAAAATAGCTAGGGGGTGAGATCTATACCTGTTTTGAGAGCTGTTAAAGAGCATTACTTTGTTTTTTCTTTTATTACTGAGGACAAGCTTATGATGAATGAACCAGTTTTCCACTGCAGCAAAGCCTTGCTGAAGATTGTCTGCAGGAGCACAGGGTCCTTGTGGGAGGAGAAGATAACAGCATCATCAGCATAGAGGATAATCTGTTCAGTGCAAGATTTCAGGAGTATGTTAAGAAACAGGTTGAAGAGTAATGGACCCAGGATGGATCCCTGAGGGACTCCAGATCGGACCAGTCTGAGGTCTGAGAGTGCCCCAGCAATTTTGACTAATTGAGATCTTTTTTGCAGATAGCTGTTGAGCCATGAGACAGTGTCAGGAGAGAGTCCTAAATGCTGGAGTTGTTAGATCAGCAGACTGTGTCAAAGGCCTTGGTCAGATCTACAAATACTGCCCCGGTTAAGTGACCCATATCCAATGTGCCGTACAGTGCTCCAGAGAACTCCAGTAATGCAGAAGTGGTGCTATGACCTTTTCTGAAGCCATGTTGTTGTGGGCATAAGAGATTGTGTTTGTCCAGGTAGTCCATGAGTTGGTTGGATAATAAGCGTTCGAGTGCCTTGGAGAGAGGTGGTAGTATCGATAGTTTGCATGGCAGGTCTAGTGCCCACTTTTGTGGACTGGAGTAACTGTAGCCACTTTCCATTTGTCAGGGAACTGACCAGTGCAAAGGGAGAGATTGAGAATGTGTGTTAATGGGACTAGAACCTCATCCATAGTGAGGGTTAGGAGTTTTAGATGCAGCGAGTCTCCACTTGATCTTGACTTTGAAATTGCTTTGGTGATGTGTGTTCAGGCATCATGCAGGTTCATTTCTTTGAAGTGGAAGGGTGGGAGGGTGATAGAAGGATCATTGGGGATAGCATGGGTAGTGTCAAGGAAAAAATCCAGGGGGAGGACGCTGCTGAGATCAGCAAATGCATCATTAAAGGTGTTCACAATGACCAGAGGATCCAGGGTGATGGCCTCATCAACCTTTAGCATGGTTGGGGAGGACTTAGTTTGTTTCCCTGTAACTTCTTTGATATTCTTCCAGAAATCTGACCCCTTCCCCAGGAGTTTGAGAGAGCTTCTTTGTAGTAGGCATTTTTCAGTAGTTGTATGGATTTAGTACAATTATTGCGGGCACATTTGTAGTTCTGTATCTCATGCTGGGTGCCAGAGTCTCTAGCCAGGGCCCAAAGGTGGTCCCAAGCCTTTAGCTGGGCAAGTAGCTCTCCAGTTAGCCACGGTTTGCAGAGTGCTTTGACTTTAATTTTTTAAGTGGAGCGTAGGTGTCACAGGCCACAGTGAAGGAGAAGATAAAGAGGTCAAGGGCTGTGTTAACATCTGTTGAGAGGAAAATGGGAGATCAATCAAACCGACTGAGGTAGGATTTACGGTGTCTTAGTTGTCCACGTGGGAGCACTCTGCTATTGATGACTTTGGGTGTGGGCTTATGGAATTTATTTGACCATTCACATATGATGGTTGAGTGGTCGCTTATTGAGTCAGGACGGACAGAGGTGCTGGCGATATGAGAGGGATGGCTGGTAAGGACCCAGTCCAGTAAGGTACTAGTGCCTGTTTTATAGTTATTTCTGGTGGTGGAAAGAACCATTTGTGAGAGGTTTGCTGATGATATGGCATCCCGAGATAGAGCAGCATCTGATGAGAACCAATTAATATTGAAATCACCTAGTGTAATTGTCTCTGCACCTACTGGTTGGGATTTGATGAAGTCCAGAACAGTTGTGAGGCTCTTCCCTTGGTCTTTGGGGGGGATGCAGACTGTGATTACTGTGAGGGTTTTGTTGTGTGCTCCTAAAAGTAGCTTAATAGGTAAGATCTGAGCAGTGGAGTCATGGAGAGGAGTAGAGATGGGGCAACCTATGAGATAGTCTTTAATGTAGATTGCACAACCTCCACCTCTTTTGGACATGCGGTCCAGTCTGTAGACGTTATATCCTGGCAGTGCAATCGCTGCGTCTTGGATTTTGGGTGACAGCCATGTTTCATCAATTGCTAGAATATCAGGTCTGTGCTGGTTTACAAAGACTTGGATGGCGTCAAGCTTAGGGATCAGGCTACAGATGTTAATAGTGGTGATGATCAGGCCCCCAGTAGATTTTGTACAGCCGGCATTGGTGGTAGTAGAAGGGCCTGGGTTAGGGTGCACATCTCCTGATATCAGAAGGAGAAGGAGGAGGACCTTCAGGGTGCACAGATGGAGTTCCTTGCAGGTGAGATTACGTATTAGCGGTTTGTTATGTTTGCTTGCACGCATGTGTAAGAAACATAGTGCCATGAACGGAGATTTCGGAGGTGTGTCACCTCCTCCTCCAATTCAGGCACCAGGCTGGCAGGCGCGGCCCCTGTAAGCCAATGCATTTTGGAGCTGTCTATGACACACTCCAAAATGCAGTGGCATACAGTTGAAAGGGGGAGCTATGCTTGAGTGAGCAGCGATAAGGAGCTGCTCACGTGCAGATCCCCCCCCCAGCCGCAGGCGCATGCTGGCCCTCACGCACGCAGGATAGCCGACGGGTGCCCAATCCCGCCGGGCTGAACTATTTGTCTCCCTCCTCCCAATAGTTGCTGCCATGCTGGGAGCCCACCCCAGCGTGGCAATCCAGAGGTTGCCGACGGGGTGCCAATCCCCGTCCAGCTGAACGCCGCCTCCCCAAAGTCATTGTGCCACGCTGGGAGCCCACCCCAGTGTGGCAAACGGTCCCTGGTTTTTTTTGCCGACGGGGTGCCCTAATGCCCCGTCAGCTGAACGCCTCCAAAGTCCTTGTGCACGCTGGGAGCCCACCCCAGTGTGGCAAGCGGTCCCGCTGACGTTTTTTTGTTTTTTTACCCTGTAAAAAACTGTCCCACTGCGCGCTCTCCGAGCCCCTCCCACATCCCGCACCCACCCACTGTGCACCCAGTTCTCCCACACCCTCCCTCACCCCATACTTCCTCTGGACTCGGGCGCGACGATCTTCGTGGACCGGGAACACGCCTGCACTCTTCAAAGCCGACCACTAACGGAGAAAATGCCGTAAGCTGTATAATGGGCTAGATAGGAGGGTTCAACTTATTGCATATCTCGGCATTTTTGAATTTTTGCAAATTTTCAACATGGGGTTTTGGGACCCTTCTCATGAATGATGTCACTGTCATGGCGTTACTCAGGCTGGAAGGTGATTTCACACAGTGACTGTGCAGTGACTGCGAAATCACCCTTCAGGACCGAATACCACCATGACAGTGACATCATTCATGAGAGGGGCCAAAACCCCATGTTGAAAATTTGGTGCCAAAATTCCAAAAATGACTGTTTAACGAGCGTATGCTATGTAGTTCCTAAGCAGGTCGTAAGTTCACGAAATTTCAATATTTTCACTCCAGATTTTCAACATTGCCATTTCACCACACTGTCTTTATGAGAAGTACAGCTGTCATTTTCACATCTCACCCAAAATGTGTTTCCACCCTTGTAGCACAGAATGGCGTAGTCGTGAAAGTAAATCAATGTATCGGACAAATTAAGAAAATTGTAGTGACACTGTTCATGAGCAGAGGTCTTGAAATGGCTATGTTGAAAATTTAGTAAAAAATTACTAAAATGACTGTTTTATTTAGCGTATGCGACGCAGTTCCCACGCACGCTCATAGGTTTGCTAATTTTCAATATTTCCACTCCAGATTTTCAACATTGCCATTTTTCCACACCTTCTTATGAGTAGTACAGCTGTCATTTTTCACATCTCACCCAAAAACTTGTTTTTCCGCTTCATGTAGCTATTGAATGGCGCAGTCTGTTAGCTGAACTCAGTGTATGGGACATATTAAGAAAATCACAGTGTCACTGTTCATGAGCAGAGATCTTAAAATGGCAATGTTGAAAATTTGGTGACAGAATTCCTAAAAATGACTGTTTCACAGTATGCGTTGCACGAGTTCCCACTTGCGGCATTTCGTAGGTTTTGCGAATTTTCAATATTTAAAACTCCAGATTTTCAACATTGCCATTTTTCCACACTCTTTATGAGCAGTACAGCTGTCATTTTTCACACATCCTGCCCAAAACGTGTTTCCGCTTCATGTAGCTTATTAATGGCGAGTCGGTGTGCAACCTCAATGTATGGGACACATTAACAAAACCACAGTGACACTGTTCATGAGCAGAGGTCTTAAAATGGCTATGTTGAAAACTTGGTGAAAAAATGCCTAAAAATGACTTTTACGAGTGTTGCACAGTTCCTATGCATGCTCGTTAGTTTGCAAATTTAATATTTTCACTCTAGATTTTCAACATGTCCATTTTATTAAACTTCCTTATGAACAGTACAGCTGCAATTTTTCATATGTCACCCAAAATGTGTTATCGCACATGCGCATAATGGTGCTGTTGGTGTGCGAAAGCAATGTTTAGGACAGATTAAGAAAATCACAGTTACACTGTTCATGAGCAGCGGTCTTAAAATGGCTATGTTGAAAATTTGGTGACAAAGTCCATAAATGACTGTGTTACGAGTGAGCATTGTGCAGTTTCCACGCATCCTCGTTAGTTCATGACTTTGTAATATTTCCAGTCCAGATTTTCACTAGTGGCATTTTTCAACACTTCCTTATGAACAGTACAGCTGCCATTTGTCACAACATGGCCAAAGTGTGTTTTCACACTTTCAGTGCAGAGATGCATGGTCGTTATGGGAAATCATTGTTCGGCACAGATAAAGAAAATCACAGTGACACTGTTCATGATCGGAGGCACCAAAATGCCTGAGTTGACAATCTGCTATAAAATATCCCCTAACCTACTTATATAACGGGTCGTTGCACAGTTTCTATGTAATGCTTGTGACTTCACCATTTTTTTTAAATATTTTACTACACATTTGCAACATATAGCCATTTTTACACCTCCCCATGAAAGAGTACAGCTGCCATTTTTACAGCCTGTTGGAATATGTTTGCATCTGTGGTGCTAAATCCCGTAGTCACTGTGCATAAGCAGCTTTCGGCTACCACACTGATATTCCCCCTGTTCGTGAGGTGAGGTCACAAAACAAACATGTTGAAGATTTGGAGTTAAAATACCAATGAATGCCTGAGGTATTAGACTTTTCAACTAAATCGCCCAACCCTATATAGAATGACAGGAATCAGGGGCGTGACTTGGGATTCTTGCCTGTGATGCTCATACCATTCCACACCCTGCAGTCACTGAGAGTCATCGAGGTATGCCTTGGACTCTCTACCCCAAACTTCACCTCATTCTTCCCATGTCGCACTCCATCTCACCATATTTCCTAATGAAATGGGTGCGATAAGGGCCAAAGACCCCAAGCAACACGTGCCACTTGTCAGTCTCTGCAGAGTGGGATGTGGTGAAATGGCGTGGCCGTTATGCCTGACGACCCAAATGCACACCCCAATGCCTGTCACTCTCTGCAGGGTGGTGGTGGGGTTGGCTTCAGTTCAATACTTCACTGCCATTCCTATTACGCAGCTCTGTAACTTCTACACTACCACTGCCAATGCCAGTAAGCAAACATTCGGCATTGACAAATGCTTGTTATTATTGGTCTGGCGTCGCAGGTGCTTGCTCTAGAGCAACATCATATGTGATGAGGGATATAGGAGTGACCATTGCATGTATCTGTGGGAGATGAGGTACAGCCAATTAAAGATGTCAGATGTCCTTGAGGGAGAGTGGTGCTCACAGTGCCAGGTACCTAGGTGGCAATATTGGGTGTCTAGCTGGTAGACGGGGGGGAGAGGGGTGGCAGGCTCCAGGGAGGTAGGAAAGGTGAAGTAGTGAGGTGAGGATAGCAAGAGAAAACAGCATATTGATGGAGTTAGACATGATTAGAGAGATTTCTTCCTGTGTGAACAATGAAAAAAAGTATCTGTTTAGGATATCTGCCTTTTCCTAGTCCTTCTCTGCACAGTCCCCTTCTTCCATTAACTATACAGTGCCTCCCCTGGTCTTCCTTTTTTCCCTTACACACCTGAAAAATGTATTGTCCTCTTTTGTTACTGCCTGGGCCATTCTCACCTCAGTTTGCACCTTTGTGCTCCTTACTGTTTTCCTGCCTCCCTCTGTTTCCATAATACACCTCCTTATCATCCTCTCTCTCGGTCTCCTTATACCTTCCGAATACTATCCTTTTAGCCTGTACCTTTTCAGCCGTCTCTTCCAAGAAACATAGCGGTCTCATTTTCCTTTTGCTTACTTGCTCAGCGCAGAGGTTTATTGCCTTCACTATTCCCTCCTTTAGTTTCACTCACTGTTCCTCCACCCAACCCAGGTCATCCCCCTGGCAGGTTATCCCTGAGGCATTCACTTATCTTTTCAAAATCTGCCCTCCTGAAGTCCAGAACCTTCGCCCTTGTTTGGTTAGATTCCGCAGCCCTCCTTATGTTGAACCACACTGTACGGTGAACACTGGTCCCCAGCTGACCCCCCACCTTGATGCCTGCAATGCTGTCCCTATTAGTGAGCACCAGGTTCAGTATTGCCCCATCACGAGTGGGCTCCCTGGCTAGTTGCCAAAGAAATCCCCCCTGCAGGGAGTCCAGGATGTCACTACTTCTAGTTGAAGCTACAGCTGGCAGGCTTCAATTTTCATCCAGCAGTTTGACATCCCCCACTAGCAGCACCTTACCCTTTTGTGCCATCTTGCCAGTAGCTTCTGCCATCATCTAAATCCTTCCCCTGTGCTGAAGACCTGTAGATCATGCCAGTGCGAATAGGAGCTCTGATTCCCATCTCCAGGGTGACCCACAGTACCTCTGTACCTCCTAAATTCCCTGTATCTCAGCTGTATTTATGCCTTCCCTCACGTAAAGCACCGCATCCCTCCTTTTCTTTCCACTCTGTCCTTCCTAAACTAAGTAAAGCCTGGAATAGTCATGTCCCAGTCATGGTTTTCCATGCACCATGACTCAGTAATGGCCACAATATACCGGTCAGTCTCTGCCCTGATGGCCTGTAGGTCCATAATCTTATTTCTTAGACTCTGAGCATTCGAACACATGACCATCCAGATTTTATGACTCTGCTTGCTAACCCCCTTTTTCCTTTTTTCCCCTCCCTCCATCTTCCCTCTCTGTTTTCATTCTCTTGTTTTCATTCCCCTTTATTTCTAGCACCCTGCTTCTGTTATTAATTTACACCCAGGAGGATTCATCTCCCATCAGGTCCTCACTCCTTCAGTCTGTGGGGGGACAGTTTATGCCTCTGTGATTCCTTCTGCCACTCCCTTGGCTATATTAAATGTTCATCAAAGTAACATTTAAACCATCCACTGAGGACTACAGTTCCCCTACCAGGCCATCACCCCTATATAGGCCCTTATCCCTCCTGGTAGAACCCCATCCCCAATGTAGCCAAGCCCTTCCTCTCTGCACCATTCCTTCAACCATGAGTTAAAGTTCACGGTGTGGCAAGCCACTTCCTCCTGTCTGTCATTAAAACACCACTGAGCACACTACCTGTCTAGGACCCCCTCCCCAGCTCCTTAATCTCCCCTGCACTATCCCAGCCCCATCCCTAGCCAGGTCATTAGTCACCAGGTGGACAGTGACAAACAGCTCTCCTTCCCATTCTGCCACCCTAGCAATCCTCAGGATCCACTTCCCATCCCTCTGAGCCATGGTGCCATATAGGAACCATAGAAACATAGATTTTGACAGCAGATAAGGACCGCTTGGCCCACCCAGTCTGCCCATTTCCCTACCTAATGGATAAGCTGCAGATCTTAGTTAACCAGCAGCCTACTTCTTCCTACCCCCATCCCCTAGAATTGCCTCATGACTGTCCCATGCATGCTTGAATTCCACCACTGTTTTTGACTCCACAACCTCCTCCGGAAGGCCGTTCCATGCATCCACATACCTTCCTCTCCCCCTACCTTCCTGTTTCCAAGTCTATCCCCTCACAATCAAGTCCTCCACCAGACATTGCTTTCTCCTCCTTTGGGGTTCTCTACCTAACTCCTTGGGGTCTCCACTCTGGAAGATACTCACATCCTCCCTGGCCAGTACCATGGGTGCATCCTCCTGGCAGACCTATCCCACCAGAATAGTGTATGAAATGAATAGTGGTACCACTTTAGGAATGTGCCCTTGACCCAACACCCCCACCCTTCCACAGCCCACCATAATCCTGCTGATCCTCCTCCTTCCTGGTATCCTCTGAGGTAACTGTGGTAGACTTGTTGGCCCCTGGGTGGTGGAAGAGGTTCCAAATCCTAGCCAGCCTGGCCTAGAGTTTAGCAGCCTCCTCCCTCAGCCCATAGAGGTATGTGCAGATGGAGCAACACTGCAGTCTTCGGACAGTATTTCTGAAAACTGCCGCCCCTCAACCACTGCTTTTTACCACCTCCTTCCTCCTAGTTCCTACTCTCCCTGTGTGAGGACTGTGTGGGCTATTTTAAAGTGAAAAATGGCTTGTTAAAACATTGTAAATTGACTCCCAAAGCCTATGGACAAAAATTTAGAGGGTTAAAGATCAATGGCAAATATGATTTTACAGTTGGGGTGCCTCAGATGGGTTAAGTAAGTCGAACAAAGAAATCTGGGTATATTTTAACTACTGTGTTATTCTTGCGTCCTTTATTTTTCTTTTTTTTTTGTAAAGGAACTCAGTTACATACATACATTAAAGAAATAACAATGGTCAATTGTCTTATCTGGAGCACATTTACTGCAGCCACATCCAAGAGCAGAATTATTCTCGATGCCCTACAGGGGGCATGCCTCAGGTAGCTAGGGTTGGAACCCATTTGAGAGGGAGCAATCTTAGACCTGGTACTCTCAAATGGGGATGGAGAGAGGATCTTGGACTCAGAAGTGGGTAGCCATCTGGGAACAAGTGACTACCAAACAGTATGTTTTACAATAAACACAGCCATAGAGCCAAGCCATACAAAAGTAAGGGTCCAGAACTTTCAGAGGGCTGACTTTGGCAGAATGGGAGAGTGTCTAAGGAATGCACTAGCAAAAGGACAGGAAGGAGGGGTGGAGGAACAATGGGAAAATCAGAACTGCCTTCACAGAGGCAACAAGCCTTTGTGTGAAGCAAATAAACAAAACAAAATGAAGGAAAAAAACACTATGGTTCTCAAAAGAGGTGGCGGGGAAGGTTAGGGAGAAAAAGATAGCATTCAGGAAGTATAAGGAATCACAGAAAGAGCAAGACAGAGAACTGTATTAATTAAAGCAAAAGGAAGCAGGGAAGGCAGTCAGAATAGCAAAGGTCCAAACTGAGGAAAAGATAGCCAACTCAATTAAGCAGGGGTATAAAACCCTTTATAGGTACATTAGTGAGAAAAGAAAGACCAACGGAGGGATACTGAGGCTTAATAAAGGGGAGGGGGTGGGCAGACAGTGACAGTGAAAAGACAGAGATACTGAACAAATTCTTCTGTTCAGTATTCTCAAAAGAAGAGGAAGGGGACATAACTAAACCAAACAATAGACACACTCTGGGTTGGGGGGAGGAGGGGTTGATACCAGTCCATTCACAGAAGAAAGGGTCCTGAAAGAACTCCTAAAACTCAAGGTGTACAAGGCAATGGGGCCTGATAGGATTCACCCCAGAATTCTAAAAAACTAAGGGGAGAACTACTGACACCACTGACTACCCTTTGTAACAAATCATGGGAGGATGGTGTGGTGCCTGAGGACTGGAGGAGGGCAGTTGCGATTCTCCTTCACAAAAGTGGGAGCAAGACAGAGTCAGGAAACTACAGACCTGTTAGTTTAACCTCAGTGGCAGGGAAAATGATGGAATCACTTCTGAACGAAAGAACTGTTGAGTACCTGGAGGCCAGCGGGGCACAGGATCCAAGGCAGCATGGATTTACAGCAGGAAGGTCATGTCAGACGAATCCAATAGATTTCTTTGACTGGGTGACCAAAGTAGTAGCCCAGGGAGGGGCTGTGGACATGGCCTACCTAGACTTTAGCAAGGTATTTGACACAGTCCAACACAAAAGATTAATAAACAAGTTAGCCAGCCTGGGAGTGGGTCCCAGGGTGGTAGCCTGGGTTAAACATTGTCTGGCCAACAGGCCGTAGAGGGTAGTAGTAAATGGAGTCCATTCTGAAGAAAGGGGGGTTACTAGTAGGGTACCACATGGTTCAGTACTGGGACTGGTCTTCTTTAATGTCTTTATATGTGACATTGTGGAGGGACTGGAAGGAAAAGTATGCCTCTTTGCAGATGACATAAAGATCTGCAACAGAATTGATACACAAGAGGAGGTGGAAAGGATGAGAAGGGACTTGGCAAGGTTGGAGGAATGGTCAAAGTATGGCAGCTTACATTCAATGCAAATGTAACCACCCATTCCCCTGGGATTACCAGAATCCTATCAGTATTAGTGTTAGGAAGGTAGTAGGCTGCTGGTATGGAGCTCATTAGGAGCATCTTACATGACATCATTATTTAGTTAGTGAGCCTGGGGGAAGAATGATTAGGTCATTCGGGACTCTCACAGCAGCATAAGTCACACTCTGTGTATAGCTGCTCTGGGGAGCTTAGAATGCTCAGTAGTCAGTCAGAGTTTGGTGAAGTGAGTTGTTCAGTGAGGAGGTGAGAGTGGCAGAAGGATTGCCAGTTGGCTCTGAGGATAGGGCCCTGGATTTCTTGCCATAGTGGAAGGACATTTCCTGCTTCTAGTGAAGTGGTGGAGGCAAGTGTTACAGCAGGATTTCCTGATTTTAATTCCGAGTGAAGTGGAAGGAACTGCTTGTTCTCAGTGGATGCAAGGGGCAATCCTCTGAAGGTTCTGTGTGTGTTTCAGCTGCCTTGGATAGGACCTGAAAGAAACTGTTTTGATCGGCTACCCAGGAGAGTGCCTTTCTTTTCTTTTGTTGTTCCTTGCCCTGTGGATGGCACAACCTCTGTGAGTACTGTTCTAGGAGACTAGATCTGAACATTTCTTAGGGGATTCGATAGTCTGGGGTGCGTGTGCCCATAGATAAGGCTGGATCGCACCTTCAGTGCCCCTAGTTTCACCCAAGTGAGTGAAGTACTGTTAAACTGTGCACCCAAGTGAGTGCAGTTTATTTTCTGGTTACCCCAGTGAGTGATTAAGTTAAAGTGCGGGACCTCTAGCATTTCAGTGAGGAATGGGGATGTCAATGGTGTAACCCTGAAAAATAGCAGAGACTGTCGGTTGGGACAAGGGTGGGAGGAACGCCATCCAAGTGCTTACAAGGCAGGGCTTTCTGGTTCATAAAGGGCACCAGTTTTTTTTTTACCTGAGCAAGGGCCAAGCTGCAGGTTAAGGTGTGTGGCTGAGTTCCACTATTGTGCACCTATGTTCGAGAAGAGTTCTGATGTGTGGCTTAGATTCACTAAATAACACTCATGGGAAGAAAATGTTCAAGTGCATGGCCAGGTGCCCACTAACACACCTTTTGGGAAATTGGAAGGAAAATATTTATGTGCATGGCCAGGTGTCCACCAATGCACCTTTTGGGAACTTGGGAAGAAGATGTTCTTTTGTTGTTCATGAACTGTACTGCATGCAAGGAGAGTTTGTGAAATGTACCTGTCCAACCTGGATCCACCCTTGGAGGTCCACTTCTGCTTTTACTTTCCATCTGTTGAATAAAGCCATACTGCACAATCCCAGCCACTGTTATGGACATTTTAATTAATTGCTTTTGGTTGTGTGGAAAAATGGAAAGGGACCTGGGAGTAGTTATATCAGATGACCTAAAGATAGGCAGGCAATGTGAGAAGGCAGTAAGGAGGGCTGGGGATACTGGGATGCATAGGGAGAGGCATCACCAGTAGAAAACAGGAAGTTGTCATCCCTCTGTACAGACAATTGGTGAGACCCCATCTGTAGTACTGTATGCAGTTCTGGAGACCCCATCTCCACAAGGACATAGACTGGATGGAGGCAGTTCAGAGGAGGGCGACTAAGATGGTGCAGGGTCTGCACCAGAAACCATACGAAGAGAGACTAAAGAAGCTTAACATGTATACACTCAAGGAAAGGGGGGGATAACAGAAACTTGCAAGTACCTCAGGGGAATCAACAAAGTACAAGAGGGCAAAATGTTTCAGGAAAAGTGATGTACAAAAACAAGGGGACACAGCCTGAAGATAGAGGGGCAACGTGAGGAAGTATTTTTCACAGAGAGGGTGGTGGACACATGGAATGGCCTTCCTGAGGAGGTCTTGGGGTCAAAAACAGTGGGGGAATTCAAGAATGCATGGAACAGATATAAGACAATTGTAATGGGGGTAGGAGGAAGTAGGCTGTTGGTTAACTAGGATCTGCAGTTTATCCAATAGGTAGGGAAATGGGCAGACTGGGTGGGCCAAGCGGTCCTTATCTGCCATCAAAGTCTATGTTTCTATATTATCTCTTGTCTTTGTTGATCGTGTAATACCAATATTGTAACATGGCATAAATACAATCACAGAATAACTATCTTACATTGGACAAACAGCATCAGGTGACCGCAAAGCAACCATGGATTAATGCCACAGTAGAGCCATGGTTGCTTGTATAGTACCATAGTTATCCACAATAAGTTCCATGGCAGAGTTTTAATTGTTTCCCACCCACCCAGGTGAACACTATTCACTGGCTAAATATATATCTTTGAGCATAACTGGCTATTAATGTGAGACCATCTTAAGAAGGTATTGGTCTCCATCTGCCACAATTACTATTATAGTACTTTTTCAACTAAGTTACAAGTCAGGATTGGTGCTAGATCTTTCATATGAGTTACTGTTCAGAAGCTGATTTCTCAGAGAATAACAGAGCTACTGCATTACCCATATTATTTACATACCCATAATGCAGTGCTTGCAAGTCATGGAAGTAATGTATTTTCATACATAGTAAAAAGCAAATAAAACAGACGTTGTAACATATTTTATTGATTACTTTAGGAAAGGAGCTGTGTTACTTTGCTTTTCTGTGTTTTGAACACAACACATGTATAACGTATTCAGGTCATTACAAGATAAATAAACAACGCTCTACTCATATACTCTAAGAAGCAAGTTATATAAAGTGTTATGTACGGTTATTCTGTTATTAATATCCCTATCCACAGATGCAGTATATGTGTGACACAAAAAAAATCTGGCTGATAATTAATATTATGAGTAGAAATTGAACAATTTTCAGCAAGGAATTATATACATATTATCTTTGTTTACTATTATATATAGAATAGTGGATGGGCAACTATGCACAACCAGTGAGTTGTGCCACCAAGGGGACCTGATTCCCTGTGACCTCGAGAGTGAATCAGAACCTCTATAACTGCCGCCTGGGTGGCCCGGGTCATGCCTGAAAATGGTCCCCTTGATAAGTGCACTTACCCGGTTACCAAAGACTTAAATAAATAAAGATAGAAGACTAGAAAAAGAATGGCAAACAAACTAGTGTAGATATTATCCACAATAAAGTAATAAAAGGCGAACAGATGGAATCAGGCAGATGTACCCTATGATATTTGCTGCTGATCAAAAATGACTTTCCATTCCCTTTTACAGATCCATACAATGTGCCTCACTTACTACTGAATGCCCTTTATCTTGAGTGTCCTTTGTCTTACAAATCATTTTTTAAACCTTTCTTAGAGGCCGTTTCTTGTGGCTGCATTAACCCGTTCTGCCCAGTCAGTCCGTGTCAGTACTCAGCTTAAATGTCATACTGGTCATGACGTTACTTAGTTTTTATTATTTTGTTTGTTTGTTACTATTACTGAAACATGATTGTGAACATGCTGACCATGACAGTGCTGCCAGCAATTCAGGCAGGAGCTGAAGCACGGTCAACTCGCCGTCTGCATATCCACTGTTATCAGAAGTTCACACCTTTATTTGAAAACCTCTCTGCCATGACAAAAGATGTGAATGAGACGGGGCCTTTTTTCCTCATATTAGGTAAAGCAGCAAGGTTGTTAGTAACTATTTTATTCATTTGGCACAAACAACCTGTGTTTTTACAGCCACTGACAGGAGATAATATTTTGCTGCGGGGCCTTTCTACAGTAATCGAGTATTTACTGCTAAATGCTGCCAAAAGAGATGTTTTTATGTGCATAAATTTATATTATATTTTGCTTAAGCCCCCATGCGATAACATGACTGATGGATCTGATGTCATCCACAAATGGCTGCAGATGGATAAAGCTGGGAAAACTGCAAATCAAGGTCTGTTACAAGCTATTCTTAATACTGCCACATTTGACAGCCCCTCCAATGCGCTCATTTATCTTTAGAGATTTTCTGAAGTTGGGATTTTGTTTTTATATCATACTTACAAATGTATTACTTTTTTTATAGGAAGCTCACCCCCCATCCCACCCCCATAACCTTTTGTCATGCTTTGCATCAACACAACATAGCCTCAGTTGGCACAGTCATCCCTGATGGTATAGGCAGAGAATGAAACACAAAGAGTCAGTTGAAAAACAACTGTCGCCTAGAATAAAAACTGATGATTTCTTTTCTCTGCAGCTGTTCGATGTTTATATGCACACTACATTGTTTTGGCTGACTCTGTTAACAGCTGGTCTTGAGTGACAAATATTTGCTAACATCATCACTCTCTAGAAATTAGCATTTTCAATGTTTTTAGGGTAAAAATAAACACAAGTTGCAGTTGATGGTCACCAGTGGAATTGCCTATCATGTCTATTTCAGCATCCAGAATCCCTAATTGATTCTTCAGATCGCCACTCGCTCCATGGAGTACATAAAATGTATAAATCACATCTTCCAATTCTGACCCTTTCTAGTTTGTCAATTAGCCCTCACATAAGATTTGTTCCAGCACCACCACCACCCACATGTCATTGAAACTTAATAATAATCTCTTCAGGTACAGTGGGCTAAATTTTAAAAACCCCTGGAATTCCCCACAGCTACAAAAAATCCTAGAGCATGTGGGTCGGTCTCCACTCATGGAGCCATTGTTTGTCCTGCAGCTGCAGTATTCCCAAAGGTGAAGCTGGTTTGTGACCGGCTCCACAATTGACAGCAGCTTGTGGATGTTTGTTTGGTGCAGCTCTGCTGAAATGTTACACCTGGTGGGACCAGGCATAACATTCCCAGCAGCTGCGCTTGTTGAAAACACAAACCTCCACAGGTGTGGAGATTTCATCCCACAGCGTCAGCTGCAGAACGGGACTTAGTCCCTGGGGCAGTGATGAAAGTGAACAGGAACGCACATGAACTAAGTTCCTGTACATTTTTTGCAGGAGGAACGGAGTTCCTGTACTTCTCCCCACTGACACTGGAACTGAAATTCTTAAACCAACAACATAATGACAGTTTCCAGACCTGAGGCCTGAAATCAGGGTTTCCATAACAACATTTGACTTGTACAACAGTGCTGTTTTCCTAGAAATACTTCAATATCTCTAAGAGAATCTACTCATGTCTAAACAGATAGATGTGTCTTGACACAGCGATCCTTCAGATTGAGGATCGTCATTCTGCATTTCAAATTTGTCAATGCCTGAGTTCCTGTACTTCTTGTCTATCACATGCAACACTGCCCTGGGGGCTTTGAAAATCTAGCCCAATATCTCAGAAAGAATGGGGGGGAGTGAAACCACATTGATCAAGTAATGTTATCAGGTGCTGTTAATTCAGAGAGAGTAGAGATATGGTTTATACCTTTTATGCACTGCATGGACAGAGTGGTGATCTGCATCAATAAATGCCCTTATTAGGCATTCCAGATGCGGAAACAGATGGGGTTTGCAGTTCTATTGGTGACCTTCAACTGTAGGTTTTTGTTTTGTTCCCTAAAAACACTTAAATGCTCATTTAGAGTGTGTAATGATGCTAGCTGATATTTAGAACTATAGGCCCACTGCTGACAGGGTGAGCCGATGCAATGTCATGTGACTATGACGGATGTCACACAGCTGCAGAGAAAAAAATTATCAGTTTTTATTCTAGTGGGCAGCTGCTATTTAGGTAATACATTGCGATTCCCTTTCTGCATATACCATCAGGAAGGATTATTACAATGTGAGTCTATGCTGTGTTGATGGGGATAATGGTGAGGGCTTATGGGTGGGGGGGGCCTAAGGTGTATGAACATACAAACATATGAAATCGCCAGCAGGAATAGGCTACATGGTCTATCAAGTCTGCCCGAGTATGCAGCTAGCACTTCATGTTGCAGCTGCTCCTCCTGCTCCCCCATCACTGTATCCCTTCCCCTTATTCTGTCCCACCCCCTTTTGAAACTGCCCACTGTCTTACAGGACATCAAATCTTCCAGTAGGGTATTCCACTTGTCCACTACCCTTTCTGAGAAAAGGTGGCTCCTTACCTCCCTCCTAAACATTCCCCCCTCTAATCTCAGTCCATGCCCTCTTGTGTCACTCCGTCTCCTCAATTGAATACGAACATAGAAAAAGTAATACAACTGTAAGTACAATATTTTAAAAAAAATCCCCACTTCAGAGAATCTCTACAGATAAATGGGTGTGGTGGGGGAGTTTAAACTGGTAGTATTAGGAAAAGCTTGTAATATTCCTTGATTTGCATTTTTCCACTCATCATCCATTAGCAGCCGTTCTGGGATAGCATGAGTACCATCAGTCATGTTAATGAATGAGAATTGGAGTGAAATGTAATCAAAATTTACACCCATAAAAAACTTTTAATTTAGCAGCAATATATTTGGCCACCATAGAAAGGCACCATAGCACGATACCGTGTCTCATGTCAGCAGCGGATGTAAAAAGACAGCTTGATAGATATAAAAATGAATAAAACAATCACTAAAGGCCTCACTGCATTACCTAATACAAGGAACAAAAGCCCAGTCTTGTTCATGATTTTTCTCATGGCAGTGTTTTTCAAATAAATGTATGAATTTCTGATAACAGTGGATATGCAGCCAGTGAGTGTCCTGTGCTTCAGTTCCTGCTTGAATTATTGACAATACTGTTCGTGACCATGTTTCAATAAATAGTAACCAAAAAAACCCACCTCAAAAAACCCAAGTAATGTCTCTACTAATATAATATTCAAGCTGAATACTGACATGGACTGAGTAGGCAGACAACACGGTAATGCAACCACAAGAAAAGGACTTTCAGAAAGGTTTAAAAATCATTTGCAAGACAAAAAAAAGGACTCAAGAATGATACAGCAGTTTAAATATTCCCAGATTTAATTATTTGATTTACTTAACGCATCTGAAGCACACAATAGTAAAAGCATATTTGCCATTGATCTTTAAGATAGTTATTCTGAAATGTGTGTAGAACTACGCAGTTGGTAAGAGCGGTGGACAGAGGGTGCAAAGGCTAGCTCTGTGGAACAAATAAAAGATTTGCCCCCGATAGAACAGTTTCTCAAGATTGTACCAGAGGAGTTGAGAATATACTTGCTGGATAGGACTCTGAGCTCCATGAAGGAGGCAGCTGAGAGGGCTGAGCAGTTTGTGTCCAGCTGACCATACTTTCAGCTCAGAAACAATGGGGGAGGGAAATCAGGTGGTTTTAAGGGAGCCCACATGGGGAGCATCCTAGAGGAAGCCAGCATGAGCCGGAACAAAAAGGGAAACCAAATGGTTTTAAAAGTAAGGAGTCAGGGGACTGCAGGTGCTACATCTGCCAAAAACCGGGACACTTGTTATATGACTGTCCAGAAAATATAGCGAAAGGGATGAGTGCAGGTGGAGGAGCAAGCTGTAGAAACTCGCAACAGCTACTGGTCTGTACATGGAGTGAGTCCCCACTAACTCCAGTGTACACTTACACTCAGTGTTACTTAACGGGATGGTAACACAGCAAGTGAGGGACACTGCGGCCTCTTTTTTTCCCCTGGTAAAACAGGATTTGATTCACAAGAAAGAGATCTTGCCAGACCAGTTTTCCAGAATTAGAGGAGTGGTCCTGTGGTCTCAATACCAATGGTCTGGATCTTTCTAAGCTGGAAATGTCGCCAGGGCATGAGAAAGGTGGTTGTTGTACAGGACATGCCTGTTGATGTAATTATGGATAATGACTTTGACAGTCAGGCCAACATTGTGCACATCACTACTAATAGTAAGGCTTGGGAACCAGTTTCTGAGGGCACAGACAGGGCAGTGCAGATGGAAACAACCCCTCCCTCAGCAGGGGAAGCTGTAGCTGAAGAATGAACTGGGAACAGCAGTTCTCAGCCGCAGCCAGACAGAGGAGAACCCTGCCATGGGTGGATCTCCCACAGGAGAGTGTGTTTTGAGGAAGGTCAGGCACACAAAGCTACAGAGAGCTTAGCAAGCAGGCTCATTCCTGCAGAAAGTAAGGGACTTGGTCACCTGGGTGGAAGGTGATTCTCAGGGTTCAGAGAAAAAGGAGGTATACTGGGAGAATGGCCTCCTATATCGAGAGTGGGTTCCAAAGAGAGGACTGGAGGAAGGGGTTCTCTGGCAGATAGTAGTTCTTAAGGAGTGCAGGAAGCAGCTTCTGTCCTTAGACCACAATATACCCTTTTCTAGACACTTAGGAGTTAGCCATACAAAAAAGCAACTGACTAACAACTGTGGCTGGCCCGGTATCTTTAAGGACGTGGCAAACTACTGATGAATTTGCCTGCAGCGCCAGAGAGTAGGAAAGGTCAGGATAAGGCCAGGGTTCTCTCCTGTCAAGCTCATGTTTGACCATAAGGTAAGCAGTGTCAGTGGATCAGCAGGGTGCACAGTCATCACTGAGGCCGGAAGATCAGAAGGCTGTGAGTTCTATCCCCACACCTGACCCTTGGGTTAAATTCCAATAATGACACTGTAGTGCACCATGAGGGGTGTGCTGCACTCCTGAGGTGCCATCTTTCCGATGAGACGTTAAACCGAGGTCCCGTCTGCCTGTTCTGGTGGTTGTTCAGGTGGACATTAACGATCCCAAGGCACTTCTCGAAAAAAGTAGGGGAATTTTTTATTAAGACTGAAAAATCACATCCAAACAAAGCAAAATCTCTGCATGTTATAATGCACATAAAAGCATAAAGGGAACATTGAACAGACATGACATAAATTAACAATATTATCATACTTTTGTTAGCAGGATATCCAATCTAAATCATACAGTATCAATGCATACTGAAAACATAAGTAACCACAGCCCCCTTCCCTCTCCCCACCCACCTTATGACAATATATAAACCCCCCTTGTAGATCACACTAAAGATAACAGAAAACAAAGAAATCTTGATACAATCCTATATATGAAATGACATTGTACTGTTATTCACAAAATCATTAAGAGATCCTCAAGAAAAAATTCATCCTCTCTATTAACGCAACCATTTGAAAGCATCCCAGTGTGTCTGCCACAATTGTTTGTTTAGCTGCCTATAATCAAGTTGCTTTGGCACTTGCAAATCCTTATGAACAAACTGAATTAATTCTACCTGTGAAATTTGTTGTTGTTGAAGTACTAGTCTGCACCATTCCTGCCAAATCCAGTAGACTAGGGTTGCCATCAACACTGTCATATTGAGCCCATTGAACTGGGTAAACTCCTTTAAATAATACAGCTGCAAATATGAAAGCCAAATGTCTGATCCCCATTGGTAAGACAATGTTTTCCAAAACTCAGTAATGTAGGGACATAAAAAAACAAATGCTCTATAGTTTCGATTTCTAACTGACAGGATTCCCTAGGGCAATATCGTTCTGCAATTTCTTTATGGGCTTTCCTTTCACATTAATTCTACCATGTACTCCCAACCACACCACAACCCACACTTTTGCTGGGATTCTTGTGTCAGTCAAGAGGTGCCCTATATCCATGTTGTTGAGTTCCTGGTAGGCTTTGAAAAGGGTGTTCCACAAAATAAGTCCCCATTATCTGTACATGTAAAAGTTTTCTGGGGTTGTTAGCAACTGGTGCTGTGATATCTTCCATTTTTTGATATTGTCAAAGCACTTGGTCCCCAAAGGATTAAGCCTCAAAGTTCTTTAGTTTTTATGTCTAAAAGGCATTTCCTTCCATTCCTCCATAACCTCAGTTAACCAAGAGACACCCCATGCCACCCACTGGGTTAGCTTCCCACGTAGCATCGGTACCAAATTAGCAAAAATAAATACGCTCCAGAAAAACACCACAGGCTGTACCATATCAACTCCTCCATCCTTTCTATCTAGATACATAACACCCCTTTTGAGTGGGTTCAACCTACTGCCTGACAGACAAGAAAAGACACAATAATATAATCGAGTTTCTAGACGTTTGGGGACGGGGTACACATAGCTGAGATATTAAAAAAATGGCACCAAAAAGGTTTCGAGCAAATATACCCTTTTCATTTTACTCATAAGCCACCTATTTCACTTTGCCACTAACTGCTGTCCATTCCCAGTTTGAAGGGCCCAGTTATAATTAGCCATGTACCCCTGGCCAAAATAAACCCCTAGGATTTTACAAGGTTCTAAACTTATCCCTACTCCTCCCACTGTCCCTGGTGTATCCAGGGTTACTCCTATTATTTTTATTTTTATTTGTGTTAATCTTACCCCCTGACACTCCCGATACAGACTGCACCAGATTATTTGCCCGTCTCCCTGACTCAGCATCTTTAACCATATGGATCAAATCATATGCATAAGCAATACATTTACTAATGTTCCCATCTGGATGGAGCACACCTTGAATATTTGGAGATAAAGTTAAAATTCTAACTAAAGGATCCATAGTAAGTATATACAATAAAGGATTCAAAGGACAGCCCTGATGAACACCTTTCTGGATTAAACATTTTTCTCCCACCCATTTAGTATCGTATGGTTTAACAAAAGCCTTCCCATAACATCATTTTATCCACTCGATAAAACGAGATGGAAATCCATACTTCTTCAAACATTCCCACAGGAAATTGTGTGAAACATTATTGAAGGCCTTTGATTGGTCCACATTAATAACATACGCTTCAGTTTTACCTTGGGCCCTTTTGTTCCATAATTGCTCTAAGTAAAAATAAGGCATCAATTATCCGCCTCCCAGAAACTGCACAGTCCTGGGCTTGATGGATGACTGAATTCAATACCTTAGACATTCAGAGACTCAAAATCTTTGCAAAGATTTTAAAATCCGTATTTAGTAAGGTAATTTGTCTCCAGTTTTGCAAATCGGTTTTGTCCCCTTTTTTTGTAGAGAAAAACTAATAGTCCTTCAAACATATGGTTATTCAACCTGCCTTCTGAAAGAAAGGCCTGAAATATTGTGATCAGTTCTTGTGGAATTAACTGCAGCAAGTTTATTTACAATTCAGTAGGCAACCTATTGTATCCCGGAGATGTTCCCTTTTTTAGTAATTTTATAGCCTCTGTGAGTTCTATCGGAGTGCCATTAACCTGTTCTGAATTCAATTTTGGAATGCTGGACACATTTAGTATTAGTTCAAAAAATTCTGGTTGCTCATCCTTAATTTCTTGCTGTTCTAAGATATGTCTCCCCATTTCCCTTAAAATAGCCTTATTTCCTATAGTAATCTCCCCCTTCGCATTCATTATTCCCATTAGTTGGTGTGTTTTAACTGTCCTACAACAGTCCTCTAATGGAGTAGTTTTTTTTTTCCTGAGTTCCAAATCTTTATTCCATCTCAAGAGTCTTATGTCTATCATATTGCCACTGGAACATTTCTTGTTTTATAATATCTATCTGTTCGCTGTTATCCTGTCCTTTTTCCATCTGGTCAGACAACAACTGTTGAAACTGTGTTCTGAGCTTTAAATATTTTGTATTCCGCTGGACATATTCTTCTATAGCTACCATTTAAAAAAAAGCTATAAGTAGTTGCTTAGTGTCCTCCCACCCCTCCAAAGGGGAGTCGTATAAAAAAATCTACCGTACTTCTATCTTTAAGTACTGTAAGTAATTCCTGACATATATCTGAGTTGCCTGGGAGACTAGAGTTTAGTCTCCATAACCCCCCCCAACACACCCTTGGAGGTGTGGTAGAAAGTGTTATCCCTACTAAGGCATGGTCAGATGTTCCCATCAAAACTGTCTCAGAGTAAGAGATTGGTATTGTATGGGAAAGCAGTCAAAAATCTATATGTGTTGACAATAATCCTCTAAAATAGGTATGTGCCGGTTTCTGACAAAGGGTAGCTTGAGCATCTTTTAACCCATATTGCTTGATTAAACCTCGCAAAAAGGTGATATCACTATAAGTCTTAACCTGCTTCCCTTCAGTATCAGACTGTAGAAAACTAGTATTAAAATCTCCCCCAAAAGGTACCTGTTTATTAGTGCATAAGTACGGCTGCACTAATTTTAGTAATCCCACTCTGAGGGCCTTCGTTTCTGGGGCATAAATATTTATTACCCTATAGGCATTCCCCGAGAACCTCATGTCTAAAATCAAAAGTCTTCCAGGAGAAACATCCATCAACTTGTACACAGTTATCCCTGGGTTGAAAAAACAAATCCCCAAACCACTGAATTGATCCTCCCCAAGAGATCAGAAAGAATTGCCAGAAAACCAAGCTGATTTGATTCTTTCTAGTTCTGTTATGGTACGCAACCTAGTGTCCTGCAAAATAAAAATATCATACTGCTATTTTTGTAAAATGGATAAAGTAGTTTCTCTTTTCAAATCTGACTTAAAACTATTAACATTTAGGCTGGCCAGCAGTAGGGGAAGTTCTGAATTATGTTTGAGAAGGTCCTTTTTCTCTAGAGCTAGCTCTGGTAATCCTGCTTGGCCTCTGTATAGTTTTCTGTGCCTTCAAAGTGTCATAGCCCTGCTTAGGTGGGTCAGTATGGGAAGATTGTGAGGAAGTATCAGCGTCTACTTCCTCTACCTGATTGTTCCAACTTTGGAGGACCTCATAGGTGTTGCTCTTTGATATGTCAGGACTTTGGTTGACAGAGTCTTTCTGTATTCTAGGCCCCCTTAGGTCGTCTTGTTACCACCGTAAATTCCCCATCAGCTGTTTCTTGCATGTCAGCATGCTTTGGCACCTGTAGCTTTTCAGGGGAAGGTGGAGGGGGAGGCATACTTGTTGCCTCACTGGAAGATTCTGCTTGTATTTGTTCGTTTCCATAATGTCTTGCAAAGGTACTGGGGTATCTTGTTTGGAAGGGGGGTGGGATTCTCTGCACATTCCTTAGGTGCTTGCTGCTCCAGTCGTGGTGGTGGTGGTGGGGGGGGCTGAGGATAATATCTTTCTGATCTGTGTGATCTCTTAGCTCTATTTATGTAAAATGTTTACTCCAAGGTATCTTCTAAGTTATGAGCTCCCATGGACAAGACCGGAATGAATGTTCGGTATCCCCACACAAGCTGCACACCAGAGGAACTGTGCATGAGTTGGCAGCATGTCCAACCTCTCCATACTGAAAACATCTCACTTGGTTACAGTCTACGTTTAAATGTGTCAGGGATTCACACTTGTAACAACTCTTAGGTCATCCCTGGTAAGAAAAGAATACCACGGTCTCTCCCGAGAAAGAAAGAAGTTGAGAGATGTCTAAATCCCTCATCTGTGTGTTTAATTTGAACTCTAAAAGTTCAGCCCCCAATCTAAAATCCATTTTCATCTATTATTGGGTTTGGGTTACCTTGTATATCAGCACGCTTCTCCAATCAGAAAATAATGTCCTTCACCCTCTCGCCCTCATTGTGAAAGAGAATCGTCACAGTTTTTACTGATACTTTAGAAAATGGAATGGCATTAAAACCCTGCCATTCTGGGGAGTCTTTCAAGGTGTAATATAGTTTCCAAGACTTATCCAGTAGTGCAGCTGAACAGAAACTTACATCATACTTGCTGTCACCTGGAACATGAATAAATGCATACAGTTCTGCTTTTGTAAAATGCATAGAATCAATAAGTAGTGTTTTCCCCACATATAATCTGTCTGGTATTTTGCTAATACCACCTTTGAAAATGATCCAAACAGCAAAGCATATTTTAGCTGACACAGCTGGCTGGCAAACGAGGCTAGCACAGCTGGGTTGTTTATTCACTGCTTCCTGATGCTCATCCTCCCCCAGAACAGACACAGATCCCTCTCTGCCTTCAGTATTATTATGTCCATTCTCCATAATTATAGAAGTTGCCTGTGTATGTTGTTGCAAGGATTCATCAATGAAGTTCATATCCATTTCTTCTTGACAGTCTGCAACTACCCCCGTGTGTTGTGTCATGCTGCTGCCGGCATCTGGCACAGCATCCAAACTCGGGACCGTGCCCTTCACTACCGCAGTTGTCGCAGCAGGAGCACACCTCTCCGATACAACCACAGACTCTGAAGATAAGACTCTGCCTCTACTGTCAACATTGGTATTTCTTTTCCAATTTGGTGACCCAAGTATTGGAACAATCAGGTCTGGGATCTAGCGGCCTGCTTCAAATATCCAACCGGCCTGTTGCAAGGTATTCTCAGGAGCCCTATCTCCTGATGAAAAAAATTCACTCTGATAGCCTCTAAATGTAGAGTCATTCACAGTTGTTTTCTCCATGCCTGTATGTAGAACATCAGTGTGGGATTCATTCACAGAACATAGGATATTTTTTTTTCCCTGGTGTCATGTGTGGGCTTTTAAGTGACCGTTTCCTTTTTTCTCCTCCTCAAGCTTGTGTTTATTCACATGGAAATCATGTTCCACCTCCTTCATCAGTTCCATTAACTGTTGTTTCTTTTGTTCCTGGTCTTGCTGCAGTTGTATTTCCACAGCTGTAATGTCCTCTATGTCTGTGTCTACATTGGGGGTTTTGTCTCCCAATACCCTCTGGTTTATCCTGCAAAAGTTCCGTCTCTTCAGCAGAGACCATCTCTTCTTGCAATTCCAGATCTTCCTCATACAAGTCTGTATAAGCTGCTTGCTGTTAAGCAGAAACACTTTCTGCTTGCTCCATCAGTCATCCAAGACTGGAGTCTGCCATCCTGCCCACAGGAAGTCAAGCCCCCTGCTGGCAGAGTTGGGGAATTTTTTATTAAACAAAACTATGTAATGCATTAATAAAACACTCCCATATTACATATTGATAAGTATTAATACATACATCCAAAATATTAGACAGGTTAAATGAATTCTTCTCACAGGCACTGCACTTTACTAGTTTGTACACTATTGAGTATCCAGTGCTGTCTATATCATATTTTTCTTGATTACTCATTCTTTGTACCAATCTTGTCTACTCTAATTCTTCAAATTTCCATTACTTCAAGTATCCTTGTTTTGGATTTGTTCTTCCCCTTTTCCTCATAAAAGTGAGATGCTTATTTTTACTTTTTTATTACCAAGTAAGCCCCATAGCCCCACAAACCCTCCCTTTATACCCAGTGGAACTGTCAAATAATTATTTCTTTTACCCATGCTATAGGGCCCATTCCTTAAGTCCAAAAATAATTCAAAATTATATTACTATATTATCCCAGTGCTCCACCATACCCTTTTAATGTGCTGTGGAAGGGATCCATTTTCCTTACTGCATACCTTTTTAATCTCCTTCATGCACCACGCTATAACCCCTTGTTGTGTCATCCTTTTTTGCTGCATCACAAATTGGAATCTAGTTTGCCACAAAACCCATTTAATAATTGCAAAAATCACGCTAAGTGTGCCTTTGTGAAATCCTTTCCAAACCCTTCCACACTGCCCAAAGATTAACATTTCATATGTTAATGATCTAAACTGGGGCACACCCTAGACTTCCGCCAACCATCCCCAGAAACCATCCATGTAAGGGCAGTCGAAATACAGGTGTCCCATGGACTCTAATATGGCTTCACATCCTGGTCTTACACATGATCTTTCTATCATTTCTTTGTGATGTTGATTGCCTCTAACGTTTAAATGGCCATGACAGCATAGTCATGGGGTATCCCACAATTTAGGTAGGACCCTTGCCTCGACCACTTGTAACATTATCGCATCGGTCTGTATTCCCTCTCGAAGTCTAAGACAGGACATGCCCTGAAATTCAGTCTGTAACACTATGTTATACATTTCTTTCCTAGATATATATCTAATCTAGGCGTGCGTCACTTTCCATCTTTTGAATTTCCTAAACATTTCTAGTAAATATGCAGCCGACCCCTGCAGGATACCTCTAAAGATACCCCACTGCAATGTTTCCCATTTCTGGCAAAAAGGCCTGCACCGTTCCCTAAAAATAGGGACCCAAATTAATTGTTTTCCCAACAACATTGGCATTACATTTGAATAAACAAAATTCATATAATAAAAAAGGACAGGATTACATATATTCAGACCCCCCTGTTTTATAGGCCAGTATGTCACCCCTCTCCGCACCGGATTTAGTCTACTTCCCCATATTAAATGGAATGCCACACTGTACATTTTAGTTTTTAACTTTTCTGGAAGGGGGGAGATGTAACTCACTAATAAAAATAAAGGAAAAATAAAGGTTTTAAACATGTACACCTTTTTTTCTTTATCATAGGGAAGGACTTCCACCTTTCCACTTTCTCTTCTGCTTTCTCAATAACTTCTTCCTAGTTGCGGGTGGCTGGGTCCTGAACCCCAAATTGAATTCCTAAAATTCTTGCTGGTGGCCCAGCAATTCTTATTGAAATACCCAAGATATTTAACCTTGAAATTTCTGTTTTGTGTTTACTTAAAACCGTACTTTTCTGTTTGTTAATTTTTGATCCAGATATTCCTGAAAACTCGAACACAATTTCTAATGCTTTCTCGCCTGATGGAATATCTGCCACCGTTATGGTTTTTCATACTTCAAATAGATAATCATGCAAAACCGCATCAAACGCCTTCGACTGATCAAGTGTTATTAAATAGCCAGGAGTATCTGGGCTTTCGAAAGCTTCGTGTTTGCATTTAAAATGATCAATCATTGACCTCTGTGGAATGGCACATGGGGAAATATATATTGAGCTATCCTTGATAATCCATTGCATAATATCTTGCATAAAAGTTTCCAGTTGACATTTATCAAACTAATCGGTCTCCAATTTTCTAAAGCCAACTTTTAGATGGCCTTGTTAAGGTTTTCAATGACATATTAGCAGGGGTGGTAGCTTTCCCAGCATCACTGGTGGACAGTCTCTTAATGTTCATATATATATGAACATTGAGAGACTATCCTGACTCTAGAAAAAAAACTCTAACAACATCTAAAGATTATTGATAACTTTTTTATAGAATTTGCCTGATAACCCATCTGGGTCAGGGGATATTCCATTTTTTATAGCTACAACTGCTGTCTGCAACTCTGCTCTAGTGATCGGTGTTACCAGTTGAGATTTCTCTTCTCCGGCATCTCCAGGAATATCTAAGTTTTGTAAAAAACTTTCTAAGGTATCTGGAACCATAACAGTGTGGCCAAATAACCCTTTTACCTGCTAGCCACCACCTGTTCTATCCCCTTTGAGTCCCTAACCAGTTCTCCCCTCTCCGATCTGAGTTCTCCCATGAATTTAGATTCTATTCTCTGGTTGCAGCTATCATAAGGATTGATATGCTGGGCCTTACCTTGTGTTCCAAACGTTTGCTCTGCATATAAGGATTGGGCCCTATCATACCGGTATGTATACATCTCTGATTTTATCTCTTGAATCTGAGCGGTCAGATCCAGCCCAGATCTAACCATTACTGACTGGAGGCTTTGTAATCTATTTCTAAGTTTTAAATATTTCAAATATTTTATATTTGAGGCCATTTTTGCCCTTTAACTTAAAACTGTTCTAATATCCTTTTTGGTATCTTGCCACAAAAACAATGAATTCTCGTATAAGTCAAAAATGACAATCTGGTATCTAGCTCAGCCAGTATTTCTCTCCCATATATCCTTATCTTCCAGTGTAGAAACATTTAGCCTCCATGTTGAGCTGGGTCCTGGTTTATATTTGCAGGAGTTCCACACCTCACTGCGATTAATTTATGATCTGAAGTCTCAATTGGAATCACCCTAAATTCTGTTATAGGAATCCAATGTGATGCAAAGAAAAAATCAATACGAGAAGATAATCTCCCTTTTACAAAAGTATGTTCCTTTCGTGGGCTGTACACTGCTGCACAGTCATTTAGATGTGCATCCTTATACATCCTATTTAAAAAATTTGTATCAGTATATAATTTTGTGTAAGACATGTTTTATCCATTAATGACAATACAATTAAAATCCCCCCCAAAAAATTACTAACTTTATTTTCTTCATCAGATCTATTCTTTGGTATTTCGTTTGATAATTATAAATATTAACCAGCCTTAAATCGTGAGTATTATATTTAACGTCCACAATTAACGCTCTCCCAGGGACCAAGTCAGTCAGTTGTGATACTGTAAGACCTGTAGTATTAAACAGGATACCCAGAACAGAACAAGCTTCTTCTCCTAGAGACCAGAAATATGGACCTCCCAACCATTCATTCTTTGCCTTCTGTTGTTCATTGAGAGTGTGCCATCTTATATCCTGGAGAAGATATATCCCCAATCTTAAATCCCTTAGGATAGAAAATTTGGTACATCTTCTCTTTGTGTTCTTTATGCTGTTAGTGTTCAGGGATCCAAATGTCAAGTTCAAATTCATATTCAAGTGATAGAGTCCTCCTGCTCTCCCAGCCTAGTGCCTGGTTTTACTGGTGATTTTTTTGGTTTTTCTTTTTGATCTGGAATCTGATGATGTATACTCTATGTCTGTCATCTTATCTGGCTGGGATGACACAATGGATGGCACATCAGAATCCTCCTCCTCTTCATCCCACTGCTTTCTCTTGGATAGAGAAGTGTATCTGTTTTTTGTACGGACATCTGGTTCATTCAACTTGTGCACTACTCCACCCTCTCTCTGGGTGCAGCTGTGAGTCCATCATCTTGACTTTTGGTGCTCTCGTTTTTCTATAAGTGAGGAGGCATATTAGTGGAACACCGAGTAGATGTTGAAGGACTTTCTTGGTCTGCTGGCTTATGTTGTTCTGGTATGCCCTGTTTCCTCTGATTTCTTTTTATGTTGATTGCACACATGCGCAAGAAACATATTGTGGCAGCTTTCTACACAAGCAGGTTGTGGTGCACGGCACTTTGTGGCCACGCCCCACAGCCCAGGCTTGTCCAGCCTCCCCCAATGCAGTGGCATGCTGCTGCTGACACTAGTTCAGCCAGCATGCCACCAACTTGTAAAAAATCAGTCACTGCAATCAGAGGCTGCCTTGTCATTGCAGCGTAAGCCACTCGCTGCAATGAGGGAGCGATCCGTCATTGCAGGGCAGGATATTGACACACTGATATTGTTTGTGAACATGATGGTGGTTTGCTGCTGTGTTCACAAACAATATTAACCCCCCCACCATGTTTATTTGCCGACCGGGGCCCCAATTCCCATGGCTTTAGTTTCCTATGTTTATGTTGCCAATGGGAGCCACTCCCCGTCAGCATTATGTAAACCCCCTTATATTCTCTGCCAGCAGGGTGCCCAATCCCCAGTTGGCATAATGCTCCCCACCCTTTTTGTTGTGTGCTGATGGGGAAGCCCAATCTCTCGCCAGCTACAGCACACCTCCCAAAGGAAGACTCTGGGGCATGCTGGGAGCCTGCTCCAGCGCACGAGCACATGCCCCTGTAAAAATGGTCCCATGATGTCTTTTTTTTTTCCACCTGTAAAAGGAAACTGTCCTCGGAGGTCTCCTGCCCCCACAACCCACGCCCACCCACTGCTCACCCTGCTTCCCCACACCCCTCACCCCATACTTACCTCTGGAGCTCGGCACAACGATCTTCAGTGGACTGGGAACATGTCTGCACTCTTCAAAGCCAACCGTGAACTGAGGAAATGCCGGTTAGCGTATAATGGAATAAATGTTTTTTTTCCAACATCAGAAAGAACTGGAAGGGGGCAGGATCAGTTGTGTTCCAGGACAGTAGCTGCTGCTGTTTTCACAGGGTTCTTGTGGATATTACTTGGTAGGTTAGTTCTTTTCTTTCTTGCTTCTAAGGGGCTAGCAGGGTATTGTTCTGGGGGATCCTGGATGTTTATAAACTGATTTAGTGGCTGTAAGTGGGGCTCTTTTGTGGATGTTTACTTTGTAACAGGCTGCGCGTGAGAGCTATTTCTTCTGATTTAAAACCTGTTTGGTGGGATTTGCTTGGAGATGGTTATTTGAATTGGAGACCTATATCTGTTAATTTCAAGCCTAGTTTGATTTGGTGTTAGTGAAGCTGATTAAATTGGAGACCTGTTTCCTCGCAGCAAACATAGTTTGGGGCTTTGACTTGAATTTTGATTCCTTGTGCTGACTCCATTAGCTGTAAAAGGTTAGTTCATAGTGGGGGAGGGGTGTTAATGGTCTGGCCAGGTCTCACTCAGCCAATTGAGTGGAGGCAGGGCTGAATCAGGTTGAGGTGCTAACTGCTTTGTCCTCTCAGAAAGAACTGGAAGGGGACAGGATCAGTTGTGTTCCAGGACAGTAGCTGCTGCTGTTTTCACAGGGTTCTTGTGGATATTACTTGGTAGGTTAGTTCTTTTCTTTCTTGCTTCTAAGGGCTAGCAGGGTATTGTTCTGGGGATCCTGGATGTTTGTAAACTGATTTAGTGGCTGTAAGTGGGGCTCTTTTGTGGATGTTTCACTTTGTAACAGGCTGCGGTAGGAGGCCTATTTCTTCTGATTTAAAACCTGTTTGGTGGGATTTGCTTGGAGATGGTTCTTTAGCTGCAGGGCTTGGAGGGGACACAGGGCTGATACACTCTGTCTTGTCAGGTGTCTGCCCAAGACCCGCCCTCCCCACCCTTCCTCCCCAGAAGTCTGCAAATTTATAGGGAAGACCTGCCCTGCAATTGGAGGAAAAGGCTGCTGGTGCAGCTCATGTAGTTCTAGCCACTGGGGTTGGATTTAAAGGCCGGGAGAGAGGGAGCTTAGGGAGTAGTTCATTTTCCTTGCATGTTTAATGTTGTACCTAGTAACAGAGTTACTGGTGTACAGTGGGACTGTCTCTAGGATTAGTGGGTGACCTGATTAGGCAGTAGGGTATCTTGGAATAGGGGAACCTGGTGGCTCACCCAAGGAAAACCATTTGAAAGGGGATGGAACCACACATCATTAGGGCGGCATCTTTGGGAGGGTGGTGGGGTGCACAGGGTGTGGAGCAGCCATGATACTGGACTGGGCTTGGAAGTTTGGTGGTTGCCCAGTGTGCTACCAGCTGGCACAGCTTAGGGAGGAGGTTGCAGGGATGAGGAGAAAGCTGGAGGAAGGGGGGTGGTATGGTTGGGGAAGGGGGCTGGAAATCTCCCACAGGGTTGCACCAAGCACTGGGGGCGGGGGTATAGGGAAAGGAGTGCAGGAGAATACTCAGGGGTCACATAGGGACCCTGAGACGGGGCCCAAAAGGACACTACCAAGGAAGCAGGCAGGTAACTGGGGACCCTCACAAAGGGGATGGAGGGACAACATTCTCAGGAAGTAGGCGGATAGCCAGTGCTGGACAGAAGGAAGCAAGGCAGGGAGGTGGATCAGACCTTATACTTAGTAACCGCTCAATTCTCTTCTTCTGCTCAAGGATGGGGGATATAGCCACGACAGAGGTGGTTAGAGACAGAAAGGTGTGGGAGTGGGGGCGGAGGCAGGGCAGATAGCAGGAAGAACAGGGGGACCTGGAATGCAGGAGAATGGGGGTAGTAGATTGGAGCAGGGGAAGAGAGAGAAGTGCAAGGAGAAGGACCAGTTGGGAGGAAAGGTAAAGAAGGACCAGAAGTTCAAGGATGATTCAGTAAAGAGAGCTGAGGGGAGTTAGGGCCAGGATGAGATGAGCAAGGAGGAACTAAATGGAGACAGGAAGGAAGGGAGGATGAGCCAGGCTAGTTTAGCAGATGGGGAGAAGGACCAGTTGCGAGCAGTGAGGGGGATTAACAAGGTACAGAAGGATACTCAGGAGGAGGAGGCGATAGGATTGGAGGGAGGAGTGGCCATGGTAAATAAGGAACGGGTGGCATGTGGCACCCAGATAGGGGGAGGAACAAGGAGCCAGCTGGGTGGGGGGGCCGGTAGAAAGGATGAGGGACATGGAAGGGGGAAATGGAGGAAAAGGAGTGGTCAGAGTGCTCCTGCTGGGGGATTCTATGATCAGGGGTATCAAATGGGATAGGGAGGGAGAAGCCTGGCCAGTTAGAACAAGATGCTTCCCTGGACTAACAGTGCACAGGGCTAAGCACGAGGTATATCAGCTGGCAAAGGACTGTGGGGGTTCCCCTGACATACTGGTCCACCTGGGCACAAATGACATTGAGGGAAATAGCGAGCTAGAGATACAGGCAAGATTCAGGGAGCTCGCCAGGGTCTGTCATGACATAGGATGCACAGTTTCCTTCTCAGAAATCCTGCCAGTGCCAAGGCTAGTGGGGAACACAAAAGAAAAATTAGGAGAAAACCAGTGGCTCAGGGAGTGGTGTGAGGCCAGAGGGTATGGGTTGATGGGGATTGGGGAGACCTGGGAGGATAAGGAGCTGTATGCTAGAGATAGACTACATCTCAATTTGGAGGGGAGGGGAATCCTTAAGTTGAAAATGGAGGAGTTCATTGGTGAAAAGTGGGGTTTAAACTTGTGAAGGGGGGGGTGGGATGGGAGAAAAGGCAGTCAAGGGGATGCCGATAAAGGAGGGACTCTGTCTCCACCCCCCTGGGGACCAGGAGGATTGCAGGAAAAGACCAACTGGCAAAGTGCAGACCAGGAGAAAACAGAATCCCCAAGGGAACACGAGCAGGGAAATGAAACTATGGAAAGGGTGGAAGGTAGTCCTGCTAAATGCCAGGAGCTTGGCAATAAAATGCCTGAGCTCCAGGCGATGTTAACTGAGGGAGCAGTGGATGTGGCAGCGGTCACTGAGACTTGGGCCACTGCAAGACATGACTGGGACCTGAACTGGAGGGTTACACTATGTTCAGGAAGGACAGGGGAGGGAAGGGAGGAGGGTAGCAATGATAGTAAAAACTGCATTGGCATAGGGGAGTTGAGGAGGCGGAGGGAACCGTGGAGGCGATGGGTCACCTTGATAACAAGGGGGCAAGAGAGTAAAATAGGAGTGGTGTATAGACCCTGCCCTGGCGGAGGAGCTGGAGGAGAGTCTGGTGGCAGATGTTAGGAGACACTGCAGACTGGGCAGAGGAAAGGTGGTGGTGTTAGGGACTTAAACATGCCAGGAACAGACTGGGAGATTATGACATCCTCTGTGACCAGGAACAGAGGTTGTTGATGTCTTTCAAGACGCTGCTCCTAACTCAGCAGGTGAGGGAACCCACCAGGGAGGCACGGGTATTGGATGTGGTCCTGGCAGACAGTGACCAGATTGGGGGCCTGAGGTAGGGACCCATTGGCGGGAGTGACCATGCCACGGTCTGGTTCTGCCTGGACCTAGGAGGGTAGAAGGCTGCACAAAGACGGAAGTAACTGACTTCAGGGGGTGGATTTTAAGAAATGGGAAGGATCCTAAAGGAGCATTTGGATGGGATTGGGTCAGACATGGACGCTGATAGTAGGTGGGAAATCATCAGAAGAGGGTGCAGGATGCTACCAGCACCTGTGCAAGAGTAAGACGAAATGCGGTAGAGCCCACAAACCCTGTTGGTGACCAGGAGGTCCAGGAGGTGGTGCGGAAAGAAAGCAGCCTATAAGAAATTCAAGTGCTCAAGGAGTGAAAGGGATCGGGGTATGAGCTGTTGGCTAGAAGGGCCACTAGAGTGGTGAGGGCTAAGGCAAGGAAGGAGCAGAACCTGGCCAGGAAATTGGAGAGGGAAAAGGGTTCTTTAGATACATTGGGGAAAGATGAAGGGTGAAGGGGCAGATTAGCAGGATTAAATCAGGGGAAAGATGGGCACAAGACCCAGAGGAGCAGGCTGAGGTACTAAATGAGTACTTCACCTCAGTTTTCACCTGGGAAAATGGGGATGCTGCATCATACATGGGAGGAGAAAGAGATAATGAGGAGGGGGGGACCCTTACCAATCGGCAGGTCTGGGGAGAGGGTGGGCATCACTGGCAGGTGGGGGGAGGGCTAAGCAGGGAGAAGAGGTACTGGAAGTGGAAATCACAGCAGAGAGAGTGAGGGAAGCCCTCAGCTCCCTTAAGACGGAGAAAGCACCGGGGCCAGATAAATTACATCCTAGAGTGCTGAAGGAACTTACAGATGTCCTTAAGAACTGGAAGGGGGCAGGATCAGTTGTGTTCCAGGACAGTAGCTGCTGCTGTTTTCATAGGGTTCTTGTGGATATTACTTGGTAGGTTAGTTATTTTCTTTCTTGCTTCTAAGGGGCTAGCAGGGTATTGTTCTGGGGGATCCTGGATGTTTGTAAACTGATTTAGTGGCTGTAAGTGGGCTCTTTTTGTGGATGTTTCACTTGTAACAGGCTGCACTGGTAGAGGCCTATTTCTTCTGAGTTAAAACCTGTTTGGTGGGATTTGCTTGGAGATGGTTCTTTAGCTGCAGGGCTTGGAGGAGACACAGGGCTGATACACTCTCTTTTGTCAGGTGTCTGCCCAAGACCCGCCCCTCCCCCCCTCCTCCCAAGTCTACAAATTTATGAGGGAGACCTGCCCTGCAATTGGAGGAAAAGGCTGCTGGTGCAGCTCATGTAGTTCTAGCCACTGGGGTTGGATTTAAATGCCGGAGAGAGGAGCTTAGGGAGTTGTTCATTTTCCTTACATGTATAATGTCATGTGATACTGCACCTAGTAACAGAGTTACTGGTGCAGTGGGACTGTCTCTAGGATTAGTGGAGACCTGATTAGGCAGTATGAGGTATCTTGGAATAGGGGAACCTGGTGGCTCACCCAAGGAAAACTATTTGAAAGGGGATGGAGCCACACATCATTAGGGCCGGCATCTTTGGGAGCTTAGTGGGGTGCACAGGGTGTGGAGCAGCCATGATACTGGACTGGGCTTGGAAGTTTGGTGGTTTCCCAGTGTGCTACCAGCTGGCACAGCTTAGGGAGGAGGTTGCGGGGATGAGGAGAAAGCTGGGGGAAGAGGGTGGTATGGTTGGGGAAGGGGCCTGAATCTCACAGGGTTGCACCAAGCACTGGGGTGGGGTATAGGAAAGGAGTGCAGGAGAATACTGGGGTCACATGGGCACCCCTGGCAGAGGGAGGCCAAAAGGACACTGCCAAGGAAGCAGGCAGGTAACTGGGGACCCTCACAAGGGGGAGGAGGACAACATTCTCAGGGAAGTAGGCGGATAGCCAGTGCTGGACAGAAGGAAGCAAGGCAGGAGGTGGATCAGACCTTATACCTAGTAACCGCTCATTCTCTTCTTCTGCTCAAGGATGGGGGATGTAGCCACGGCAGAGGTGGTTAGAGACGGAAAGGTGTGGGAGGGGAGGCAGGGGCCAGATAGCAGGAAGAACAGGGGGACCTGGAATGCAGGAGAATGGGGAGCAGTAAATCGGAGCAGGGGGAAGAGGAGGAAAGCGCAAGAGAAGGACCAGTTGGGAGGAAGGTAAAGAAGGACCAGAAGTACAAGGAGGATTCAGTAAAGAGAGCTGAGGGTTGACCGGGGGAGCACGATGAGGCGAGGAGAACTAAATGGAGACAGGAAGGAAGGATGAGCCAGGCTAGTTTGCAGATGGGGAGAAGGACCAGTTGCGAGCAGTGAGGGGAATTAACAAGGTACAGAAGGATACTCAGGAGGAGGAGGCATAGGATTGGAGGGAGGGGTGGCCATGGTAAATAGGAGGGTGACATGTGGCACCCAGATGAGGGGAGGAACAAGGAGCCAGCTGGGTGGGGGCGGTAGAAAGGATGAGGGACATGGAAGGGGGAATTGAGGAAAAGGAGGTCAGAGTGCTCCTGCTGGGGATTCTATGATCAGGGGTATCAAATGGAGATAGGGAGGAGAAGCCTGGCCAGTTAGAACAAGATGCTTCCCTGGACTAACGGTGCACAGGGCTAAGCACGAGGTATTTCAGCTGGCAAGGACTGTGGGGTTCCCCAGACATACTGGTCCACCTGGGCACAAATGACATTGAGGGAAATAGCGAGCTAGAGATGCAGGCAAGATTCAGGGAGCTACTTGGGTCTGTCATGACATAGGATGCACAGTTTCCTTCTCAGAAATCCTGCCAGGGCCAAGGGCGAGTGGAGAACACAAAAGAAAAATTAGGAGATAAACCAGTGGCTCAGGGAGTGGTGTGAGCCAGAGGGTATGGGTTGATGGGGGATTGGGGAGACCTGGGAGGATAAGGAGCTGTATGCTAGAGATAGACTACATCTCAATTTGGAGGAGGGAATCCTAAGTTGAAAATGGAGGAGTTCATTGGTGAAAAGTGGGGTTTAAACTTGTGAAGGGGGGTGGATGGGAGAAAGGCAGTCAAGGGATGCCGATAAGGAGGGACTCTGCCTCCACCCCTGGGACTAGGAGGATTGCAGGAAAAGACCAACTGGCAAAGTGCAGACCAGGGGAAAACAGAATCCCCATGGGAACACGAGCAGGGGAAATGGAACGATAGGGAAAGGGTGGAAGGTAGTCCTGCTAAATGCCAGGAGCTTGGGCAATAAAATGCCTGAGCTCCAGGCGATGATAACTGAGGGAGCAGTGGATGTGGCAGCGGTCACTGAGACTTGGGCCACTGCAAGACATGACTGGGACCTGAACCTGGAGGGTTACACTATGTTCAGGAAGGACAGGGGGGAGGGAAGGGGAGGAGGGGTAGCAATGATAGTCAAAAACTGCATTGGCATAGGGGGAGTAGAGGAGGCGGAGGGAACCGTGGAGGCGATTGGGTCACCTTGATAACAAGGGGGCAAGAGTAAAAATAGGAGTGGTGTATAGACCCCTGCCTTGGCGGAGGAGCTGGAGGACAGTCTGGTGGCAGATGTTAGGAGACACTGCAGACTGGGCAGAGGAAAGGTGGTGGTGTTAGGGGACTTAAACATGCCAGGAACAGACTGGGAGACTATGACATCCTCTGTGACCAGGGAACAGGGTTGTTGGATGTCTTTCAAGACGCTTCCTAACTCAGCAGGTGAGGAACTGACCAGGGAGGCACAGGTACTGGATGTGGTCCTGGCAGACAGTGACCAGATTGGGGGCCTGGAGGTAGAGACCCATTGGCGGGGAGTGACCATGCCACGGTCTGGTTCTGCCTGGACATAGGAGGGGTAGAAGGCTGCACAAAGACGAAGTAACTGACTTCAGGGGATGGATTTAAGGAAATGGAAGGATCCTTAGGAGCATTTGATGGGATTGGCAACAGACATGGACGCTGATAGTAGGTGGAAATCATCAGGAGAGGGGTGCAGGATGCTACCAGCACCTGTGCAAGAGTAAGACGAAACTGGTGGGGCCCAAAACCCTGTTGGTGGACCAGGGAGGTCCAGGAGGTGGTGCAGGAAAGAAAGCAGCCTATAAAAAATTCAAGTGCTCAAGGATTGAAAGGGATCGGGGAGTATGAGCTGTTGGCTAGAAGGGCCACTAAGTGTGGTGAGGAGTGGCTAAGGCAAGGAAGGAGCAGAACCTGGCCAGGAAATGGGAGAGGAAAAAGGGTTCTTTAGATACATTGGGGAAAGACGAAGGGTGAAGGGCAGATTAGCAGGATTAAATCAGGAGAGATGGGCACAAGACCCAGAGGAGCAGGCTGAGGTACTAAATGAGTACTTCACCCAGTTTTCACCAGGAAAATGGGGATGCTGCATCATACATGGAGGAGACAGAGAAATGAGAAGGGGGCCCCTTACCAATCAGCAGGTCTCTGGGGAGAGGGGGAATCACTGGCAGGTGGGGAGGCTAAGCAGGGAGAGAGGCACTGGAAGTGAAATCACAGCAGAGAGAGTGAGAGCCCTCAGCTCCCTTAAGACGAGAGCGACCGGCCGGATAAATTACATCCTAGAGTGCTGAAGGAACTTGCAGATGTCCTGGCGAAACCCTGGCAGAGCTTTTCACCATCTCTCTGAGGACAGGGTGGGTGCCCCAAGACTGGAAGGTGGCACATGTAGTGCCTATCCACAAGGGGGATCAAGGGAGCTGGTAGGGAACTACAGGCCTGTCAGCCTGACATCAGTGGTGGGCAAGGTGATGGAGGCATTGTCAAGGAGAGGCTAGGGGGCCCTGGATAAGTCCAGGGTGCCTGGACGATAGACAGCATGGATTCATCCCGGGAAATCATGTCAGACAAACCTGGTGGAGTTCTGATGACTGGGTGACAAGTGCCTTGGACCTGGGTAGACCAGTGGATGTCCTCTTTCTGGACTTCAGCAAGGCATTTGACTCTGTTCCTCACGGGGCCTGTTGGATAAACTAGGAGAAATGGGGGTGGGAAACCAGATGATCCGATGGATAGGCAATTGGCTCCAGGACCGGACCCAGAGGGTCGTAGTTGGTGGGATAACCTCTTCCCCAAGGAGGGTCATTAGTGGGGTCCCACAGGGATCAGTCCTTGGCCCTTCTGTTCAACGCTCACGATCTGACATAAGGACAGGAATCAGGAGTGAGATGAGTCTCTTTGCAGATGACTCGAAACTGGGGGCAGTGGTGGATGGGGAGGTGGTAGGCTCTGCAGGGGATCTGGAGGCTCTGGAAAGATGGTCTAGAAAGTGGAAGCTGAGGTTTAATGCAGAAATGCAAATTCTCACCTGGGGCCAGAAACCCAGGCCAAGTGTACACCCTGGGGAATACTACAAGTCTCAATGGCTGAGGGGACCTGGGGTGGTGGTGGATGTCAAGATGAACAACTCTGAGACTTGTAGGAGGCAGCAGCCAGGCCAACAGGATGCTGGGATGCATCGCTAGGGGATCACCTCCAGAAGGAGGGAGTGATACTCCCTCATAACTCTTGGTGAGGCCGCACCTGGAGTACTCGTGCAGTTTGGAGGCCACACTTAAAGAGGGACATTAACCTCCTGGAGAGGGTCCAGAGGAGGGCAACCAAAATGATTTGGGGCTTGGGGGACAGGACCTATGAGAGGCTCGAAGAGCTAATATGTACACTTTGGAAGAGAAGGGACCGGGGGACATGATAGAGGTCTTCAGGTAATGAAGAGGGTAAATGAGGGAGGAACAGTGAGGGTGCTTGAAGGAAGGAGGAAGGGGCCACTAGAGGGCATGGGTGGAAACTGGAGGAAGATTCAGGGAGAAAGGAGGAGGTGCTACTCACTGAGAGGGTGGTAGAGCCATGGAATGCACTACCTAGGGGCTGGTGGAGGCAGAGACAGTGGAGGGGTTCAAGAGGGATGGGACAGTTACAGGGAAGGGTCTCAGGAAGCAAACCAATGCAGCAAGAATATCCAGAACTGGGAAGGGAGAAGCCAGAGAGAGGCGAGGGGACAGCAAGGTCAGCACCCAGGGTGGGGGCTGACCAAACGAGCAGACACGAAGACCATTAGGCCTATTCTGCTGGCATTTTAGTATGTTAGTATGTCCTGGCAAACCCTGGCAGAGCTTTTCACCATCTCTGAGGACAGGGTGGGTACCAAGACTGGAAGGTGGCACATGTAGTGCCTATCCACAAGGGGGACTGGTGAAGGTAGGGAACCACAGGCCTGTCAGCCTGACATCAGTGGTGGGCAAGGTGATGGAGGGCATTGTCAAGGAGAGGCTAGGGGGACCTGGATAAGTCAGGGTGCCTGGACGATAGACAGCATGGATTCATCCTGGGAAATCGTGTCAGACAAACCTGGTGGAGTTCTATGACTGGGTGACAAGTGCCTTGGACCTGGGTAGACCAGTGGATGTCCTCTTTCTGGACTTCAGCAAGGCATTTGACTCTGTTCCTCATGGGGCCTGTTGGATAAACTAGGAGAAATGGGGTGGAAACCAGATGATCCGATGGATAGGCAATTGGCTCCAGGACCGGACCCAGAGGGTCGTAGTTGGTGGGATAATCTCTTCCCCAAGGAGGGTCATTAGTGGGGTCCCACAGGGATCAGTCCTTGGACCCCTTCTGTTCAACGCCTATGTATCTGACATAAGGACAGGAATCAGGAGTGAGATGAGTCTCTTTGCAGATGACTCGAAACTGGGGGCAGTGGTGGATGGGGAGGAGGGGAAGGTGGCCCTGCAGGGGGACCTGGAGGCTCTGGAAAGATGGTCTAGAAAGTGGAAGCTGAGGCTCTGGAAAGATGGTCTAGAAAGTGGAAGCTGAGGTTTAATGCAGGGAAATGCAAGGTACTCCACCTGGGGGCCAGAAACCCAGGCCAAGTGTACACCCTGGGGGGGGGGAATACTACAAGTCTCAATGGCTGAGAGGGACCTGGGGTGTGTGGTGGATGTCAAGATGAACAACAAAGACTTGTGGGAGGGCAGCAGCCAAGGCCAACAGGATGCTGGGATGCATCGCTGGGGGATCACCTCAGAAGAAGGAAGTGATACTCCCCTGTATAACTGCTTGGTGAGGCCGCACCTGGAGTACTGCGGAGTTTTGGAGGCCTCACTTAAAGAGGGACATTAACCTCCTGGAGAGGGTCCAGAGGAGGCAACCAAAATGATTTGGGGCTTGGGGACAGGACCTATGAGGAGAGGCTCAAGAGCTAAATATACACTTTGGAAGAGAGAAGGGACCGGGGGACATGATAGAGGTCTTCAGGTACATGAAGAGGGTAAATAGGGAGGAACAGTGAGGGTGCTTCAAGGAAGGAGGAAGGGACCACTAGAGGCATGGGTGGAAGCTGGAGGGGGAAGATTCAGGGAGAAAGGAGGTGCTACTTCACTGAGAGGGTGGTGGAGCCATGGAATGCACTGCCTAGGGGCTGGTGGAGGCAGAGACAGTGGAGGGTTCAAGAGGGGTGGGACAGGTACAGGGAAGGGTTCAGGAAGCAAAATCCAATGCCGCAAGAATATCCGGAACTGGAAGGGAGATGCCAGAGAAGGTTATGGATAGCAAGGTCAGCACCCAGGATGGGGCTGACCAACGAGCAGACACGAAAGACCATTAGGCCTATTCTGCTGGCATTTTAGTATGTTAGTAATGCATATCTCAGTCATTTTTTGGAATGTTGGCACCAAATTTTCAATATGGGTTTTGGACCCCTCCTCATGAATTCTGGAACTGTCATGGTGTTAATCAGCCCGAAGGTGATTTCTGATCACTGTGCAGAATCACCTTTTGGGGCCATTAACGAAACATGCCAGTGTTCATGAGGTGGGCCTCAGAAAGTCTATGCTGCAAATTTGGTGGAAAAAATAAAAAAAATGACTGTTTTACGAGTGTGCGTTGCGCAGTTACTATGCTCGTTCGTAACTTCGTGAATTTGCAATATTTTCATGCCAGATTTTCAACATTGGCATTTATTCACACCTACTTGTGAACAGTATAGCTGTCATTGTTCACATCCTGGCCAAAATATGTTTTCGCACTTCTGGAGCAGAATAGCACGGTCGCTGTGGGAAATTAGTGTTCGGGACAGATTAAGAAAATGACAGTGACACTGTTCATGAGTAGAGGTCCTAAAATGCCTATATTGAAAATTTGGTGACGATACTCTATAAAACGACTGTGTTACGGGCATGCATTGCGCAGTTTGCACGCACATTCGTAACTTCGAGAATTTGTAATATTTTCACTGCAGATTTTAAACATTGCCATTTTCCCAAACCTACTTATGAACAGTACAGCTGTCATTTTTCCCATCCTGGCCAAAATGTGTTTTCGCACTTCCAGCGCAGAATAGAGAGGTCGCTATGGGAAATCATTGCTCAGGACAGATTAAGAAAATGACAGTGATACTGTTCATGAGTAGAGGTCCTAAAATGCCTATGTTAAAAATTTGGTGATGATGGCCCATCAAATGACTGTGTTACAAGTGTGTGTTGCGCACTTTCCACACACCCTTGTAACTTCTCAGATTTGTAATATTGTCACGCCAGATTTTCAACACTGGCATTTTCTCACACCTCCTTATGAGCAGTACAGCTGTCATTTTTCACATCCTGACCAAAATGTGTTTTCACAGTTCCGGCGCAGAATAATGTGGTCGCTGTGGGAAATCAGTGTTTGGGACAGATTAAGAAAATGACAGTGGCACTATTCATGAGCAGAAGTCCTAAAATCCCTATGTTGAAAATTTGGTGACGAAACTCCATAACACAACTGTGTTACAAGTGTGCATTGAACTGTTTCCACGCACACTTGTAACTTCGCAAATTTATAATATTTTCACGCCACATTTTCAACAGTGGCATTTTTTCACACCTTCTAATGAACAATTCAGCTGCCATTTTTCACATCCTGGCTAAAATATGTTTTTGCACTCCTGCCAGAGAATAGCACGGTCACTGTGGGAAATCAGTGTTTGGGACAGATTAAGATCAAGCGAGTGAGAGGGGGGAATGACCGAGTTCAACTGATCTCTGTCAGGACTGCTGCGGATTTATTTGTGGGCAGAAAAAGGCCCCAACACAAGAGCCCAGTACAAAAGGGCAGTCTGCAGCACTGGGAGAAACAGAACGAGAGAGCAAGTGAGGGAGGTGGAGTGAGCAAACTCACTGGAGCGCTGTCAGGACTGCTGCGGATTTCTTTGTGGGCAGAAAAAGGGGTCAATGCAGGCAGAGGCCCAGTACAAAAGGCCAGCCTGCAGCGGTGGGAGAAACAGTACGAGCGAAGTGAGATGGGGGACTGAGTGAGCTCAATGGAGCTCTATCATGACTGCTGTGGATTTCTTTGTGGGTAGAAAAAGGCGCCAATGCAGGCAGGAGCCCTGTACAAAGGGCAGCTTGCAGCGCCAGGACAAACAGAATGAGCGCATGAGAGAGGGAGACTGAGCGACCTCAATGGAGCTCTGTCAGAACAGCTGTGGATTTCTTTGTGGACAGACAAAGGTGCCAATGCAGCCAGGAGCCCCATACAAAAGTGCAGCCTGCATCGCCAAGCCAAACAGAATGAGTGAGTGACAGTGCGCTAGTGAGCGAGCTCAACGGAGCTTTATTGTGACTGCTGCGGATTTCTTTGTGGGTAGAAAAAGGCAGCAATGCAGACAGGAGCCCAGTACAAAAGGCCAGCTTGTAGCGCAAGCAGAAACGGAATGAGTGAGTGAGAGAGGGGGAGTGAGCAAGCTCAATGGAGCTGTGTTGGGACTGCTTCCGATTTCTTTCTGGCCAGAAAAAGCTGCCAACGCAGGCAGAAGCCCAGTACGAAAGGGCAGCCTGCAGCGGCAGGAGACACAGAATGAGCGAGTGAGGAAGAGGGGGTGACTGAGCTCAACGGAGCTCTGTTGGGACTGCTGCAGATTTGTTTGTGGGAAGAAAAGGGGAGCAATGCACGCAGGGGCCCAGTACAAAAGGCAGCCTGCAGTGGCGGGAAAACCAGAATGAGTGAGTGAGAGAGGGGGAGTGAGAGAGCTCAATGGAGCTGTATTGTAACTGCTGCAAATTTCTTTGTGAACTGTAGAAGGTGGCAACACAGGCAGAAGTCCAGTAGAAAAGGGCAGCCTGCAGCACCAGCAGAAACAGAATGAGTGAGTGAGAGAAGGGGAGTGAGCGAGCTCAACGGAACTTTGCCAGGGCTGCTGCAGATTTCTTTTTGGGCAGAAAAAGACGCCAACAGAGGCAGGAGCCCAGTACAAAAGGGCAGCCTGCAGCACCATGAGAAACAGAATGAGTGAGTGAGACAGGGGGACTGAGTGACCTCAATGGAGCTCTGTCGGGACAGCAGCAGATTTCTTTGTGGGCAGAAAAAGGTGCCAATGCAGGCAGGAGCCCAGTACAAAGGGCAGCCTGCAGTGCCGGCAGAGCAGGAATGAGTGAGTGAGAGGGGGGTGAGCAGGCTCAACAGACCTGTGTCGGGACTGCTGCAGATTTCTTTGGGGCAGAAAAAGCCACCAACACAGGCAGGAGCCCAGTACAAAGGGCAGCCTGCAGCGCCAGGAGAAACAGAATGAGCAGTGAGAGAGGGGAGTGAGCCACCTCAACGAAGCTCTGTTGGGACAGCTACGGATTTCTTAGTGGGCAGAAAAAGCTGCCGATGCAGGCAGGAGCTCAGTACAAAAGAGTAGCCTGCAGCACCAGGAGAAGCAGACTGAGCGAGTGACAGAGAGGCAGTGAGAGAGCTCAACAGACCAACGCAATCAACATTCGGCATTGACAAATGCTTGTTTCTACCTGGGATTCCTCATTTTCAACCAGGGTATCTCCCTCTGAGGTTGCCAGGCTGTCCATTTCAGGTTCCATATGAACTAACTGTGTTTCAATTGCTGCTCTGTCAGAAAGATCATTTCTCATAGCTCCCCTTACGTTGGGAGTCTGGTGTCTGTCCTGTTTTGTCTGGTGCTTAGATCTACCGTCGCTTGTCTGCCTCTTTCAAAGGCTGCCTCCTGTTCTTCCTCAGCATTTATATTTTCTGAGTTGTTATGCGATGCCCATGGACAGTTCATAAAGTTCTGCGTGATATCTTTTCCCAGATTGCAAACTATAGGATTGGGGCAATTAATAGCAGCGTGCCCTAGTCCCCCACATAATGAACATTTCATTTGATCACAAACACTGCTGAGTTGCGTACATGCACCACAACAAAAACAACATCTCGGTTGACCAGAATAAAATATGAACCCACGGTCCCATCCAAGATAAGAACAGCATGGCAGATGTTGAATACTGCCGTTTGTCTGAGGTAACCTTACTCTGATGTACCATCCCCCAGTCCATATCTCCTCTGAGTCCATTATCGGGTCTGGAAGGCCTAGCACTGTACATTTTGAATTTAACCAGTACAATATGTCTTGAATCACCACCCCTTCATTCTTAAACAGTATAGTGATTGTACGAAATGCTGGTCTGGTGAGAGGGATTGCTACAAAAGCAGACCATTCTGGTGTTTGCTTCGCACTCTGATATCACTGCCAGAACAATTCTAGTCCTGTAGATGTTTTGAAACTCACATCATACATAGGATCCCTTGGCACGTGTACAAGAGCAAATATTTTGTGTGCTGAGAAACCCATACTCTCTTTTAAAAGAGTTTTCCCAATATATATCCTGTCTGGATAAGTGTCCAATCCATAGATACATAAACAGTGTCAGCAGATAAGGGTCTATGGCCCACCCAGTCTGCCCATTTGAGCTTGTAAGCTCCGCCTCTGTATTTTATTCAAATAGCATTTCACCGTTTTGCTGGTTCCTGAGGAGTATGGAATAAGCCAGCATATGTTCTATTTCTATTTGTTCCTCTGGTGTCTGTCCTGGTGGTGTTAGAGTTACCTGCTCTATTACTTTGAGCACTTTTGCCTCCTCAGTTCATATTGCCTGGGATGGGGGTGGGGCAGAAAAGGGGTATCAGGCGTGGCTGTGACTGTGGTGATTGTAGTAAGCACTTGTGTTTTGTCTCCTTAATTTATTATGGGCTTCCCTGTTGTTCCCTCTCCTCTGTTATGCACTTATTTAAGGGAAAAGACAGTCTTGGTGAATTTATGAGTTCCAACGAGGGGGTTAAGGTTAAGGGGTCTCCAAAACTTATGTGACTTCTGTCCAGGGAAACCCAGGGTTGTGGCTTAGAGTGACATACCCATCCTGCATTCCACAAGGTTTCCTCTACCGTCAACCCAGAAATCAGTATATTCTTGTCATAATTTGGCATGTTTTGTTGATGTTCTATGGTACCATGTTCTACGTTTAATTCCACCTGAGTTCTTATTTGACCTCGCTGTGTTTCCTGGATCTGAATTCCCTTTTGGTCTGTCTCCATATCTCCTTCATTAATTTCCATTGATTCTGAACCCTCATTCTGTCCCCCTAAGTTACTTGTCTTCACAGCCTTTGTTTCCAAAACAGTCTTAGTAATAATATTTGTTTCATGTGGAATAATTTTACTTTTCTGGGTAGATATGTCTCTTTTCTCTCCTGCGTCTGTAGAATCTTTCCATTTCTCCCACTGTAATGATTTTGCTCCATTTCTTAGCATCACCTTTGGTTTCTGTCTCAATAGTCACCATCGTTGTTGCAGTTGCGCCGTTCCTTGGCAATTTTTCAACCTCAGCACTTTGTGAGCTAAACTCATCTGCTCTTGGTTCAAGACTAGACCACCCTTTGGAAGCAACGGTTAGGTGGCGTTCTTCCTCTTCTAACAACACCCGAAGGTACACTCTTCTGTCTCCAAAACTCACTGGATTAGGGTCAAACTCCCCCTGCGAGATGCTCAGGTATATTTCCCAGGCTATGTGTCCTGGCCAATGGCATTTCTATAATTTTCTCTTCCAGGCCTGCTTCCTCCTTGGGCCTGGTGGGGAGGGAAGAATTCTCCTCCACCTAGGAGACCATCTTCGAGCGAACTGTTCGAAACGGAAACACCGCTGCGCCCCTACTGATAAGAAATGGGGAGTTTTCATTGAAAAAACATCAAAGCATACTGAAAATACATATACAAATAATGTAAATTGCTGGAGAATAAGGACTACAAATAGTTGACAATAACTATATAAAAATAACCACAAACAAAACAATAAAAACCCCATGGAAATCATAATAAATCAAGTAATTCCCATTCACTAACAGACTAGCTTTACCTCGGCTAGTCCAAATATTTTGGCATACTATCAATTCTCATATCCCCTCCCATTTTTTTTCACTTAAATTTAATAAACATAGAAAACACTTTCCACCACTTAAACACTTTCTGAGATGTATGCACCACCATGTCTTTAACATATACTTTTTCCATAGCTTGTTGAATCAAAATACACAGTTTCGTAAGACATCACATAATCCTTTGATACAACATCCACTGACACCTAGCTTGCCATAAAAAGAATTTTAAACAGCAAAAAACAAAACAGTGTGTCCTGATGATATTGTGTCCTGATTCTGGAGAAACACCCCAAAATTAATTTGTCATAAGTTAGCCTTTTTAACCACCCCATAGTCCACTTGACCGCAAGGAATTCCCAGAAGGGTTTAGCATATGTACAAAGAAAAAGGACGTGTTCCATTGTTTCCCCCTTATTAATACAAGAGGGGGTATGGGCAATTCCTCTCTTCTTTTGCTCTGTGTTTAAAATCCCCTCTAACATTTAACCTCCCATATACAGACAGCCATAAGAGTTCCCACATTTGAGCAGGGATTCTATTATTTGTCAATTGCTTTAATACATATGTGTTCATAGAGGTGTGGCAGGTTTTAAAAGTAGGAACATCAGGATGTATTGAGGCCATGACTGTATGATATACTATAAGTGGAGTTCTGTTGCTTGTTGGATTTGCTGTTTAGATATCCCCCATTTATACAGCTTCTGAGCGGCTGGTTTAAAATAATCTAGCAGGTGAAGGTGACCTGAAACCTTTGGAGAGACCATTTTCCATACTGCAAAATATCTAGTAAGGTTAGATGCAACCCAGTCGTAGTGAAATGAATCTACGGGTACTAGGCCATATTTAACTATTTGAGAAAAAAACAAGGTGTGGAAGAATACCACCGGGTCTATCATTCCTAAACCCCCTTTTTCTTTTTTAAGATACGTGTACTGTCTTTTAATGGGGTTCAGCCTACTGCCCCGTATCATCTGAAAAAATAGACTGCACAATTTTGTTTCTAGTTGAACAGGAGGCAGGAAGACCACAGTCACATACAGTATAGCGGAGATGATAAACTGTTTCATAATGTGGATTCTTTTTAGTTTAGACGATTTCCAATGTTTCCACCTTTGGACTTTAAGGTCTATTTTATGTAAGGTAGTTTCTCAGTTCACCAGCGGTATATTCTGGGGCCCAAAGGTGATACCTAAAATTTTCAAGGCTGGTCAGCCTAGCCCTTGAAGTTGATGTGTCACCTCTTCGCATCTGGGCTTGTTTGACAGGTTTTTCTTGCCTGTCAGGCCACAGGTATAGCAGTTTTTTTCCCCAGCTGTGCTCTTTGGAACAAAAGACTGTGTTTCTCTTTCTCTTGGCACTTTTCCCCTTCCGAGTTAGAATCCTGCAACGTGTCTTCAGAAATTGCATTTTCAGTCTCTACATCACTCCCTTCAGGAGTTCGAATCTCACTCATTTCAGGTAACTCCTTTTGATTTAAAGGAACATCTATTACCAGTCCATCCTTACTCTCCTGACGTGATATTTTAGTGCTCACTTCAATCGTTTCCAACTCCACCATTGTGTCTTCCAAGATCAAAATAGGGTCCTCAGACTCTCCCACCTCCATTTACACCTCCTTCTTGGGAGCCTCCTGGTCAGCCATCTTGGATCTCTGCCAAGATGGTTAGAGTCTCCCCCTACTGAACAGTAGGATAATTTCCCCGGTGTCTGGGCCAAATTTTCCCCATTCACTAAAAATACCACCAACAGCTTAATCTGGTTCGATTGGTTAGCATCTCTATCCCCACCCCGTTGCCCCTGAAAAAAGGACTTCTAGTCACAGTGGGCCTACTGGGTCAACAAAATTCAATAAATAAATAAGGCAAAGGTGGCTTTGATACCTCTGCCTATAACTGAAGAGCCATTTTGATCAGTTGCTGTGGACATTGTTGGGACACTAAGCACTCCACGTCACATAGGAAGGAAGTACATTTTGGTGGTTATGGATTATGTCACTAGTTACCTGAAAGCCATGGCCTTGTCCTCCACTGAGGTGAAAAAGGAGCAGATGAACTGCTGGGGAATATGCAGCCAGGTGGGGTTTCCTCAGGAGATTCTACCAGACCAGGGCATCTATTTTATGTCTACCCTAATGATAGTCTTTGTGAGAAGCGCAGGGTGTGAAAGTTGAGCATCTCCCTATACCATCCCCAGACTAATGGTCTAGTTGAGCATTTAGAGTGCCACTTAAATCCATGTTAAGGGCATTTCTGACCAGCATGTGAGAAAGTGGGACAAGTTCTTACCCCATCTGTTATTTCTATAGAGGGAAGTCCCCAGGAGTCCACAGGGTTCTCTCCTGTCAGGCTCATGTTTGGCCATAAGGTAAGAGGCCACCTCTATTTGAAAAGGGATGAATAGGAGTGTGCACTTGCTCCCCAAGGGGAATCTGTTGAGTAGTACATCCTGAATTTCAGGTTATGGCTCAAGAAGCAAATGTGGTTCACACAGGAGCAGCTAGCCACTGCACAACATAGACAGAAGACATAGTATGACCATGGGGCCAGAGCCTGGGAGTAAGAAGTCAGACAACTGGTAATAGCACACATCCCTGTGTGACAGAATAAGTTACAGGGGACTTGGGAGGCTCCTTACTTGTCAGGTCAGAAGGGTAAATGATGTTAATTACATGGTGGAGCTACCCAACAGGAAGTGCAAGCAGTGAATCTACCACATAAACATGATGAAGTCCTACCATGACTGGGAAGAGATGGTCCTGGCTATGTGCAGCTATCTGGAGGAAGAGGAGGCAGAAGCAGACCTGCTGGTGGATCTCCTGGGAGAGCTTAATGGAGAATCCTCAGTGCATGCCGTCACCCTCTTGGAATGGCTGACACCCACTCAACCTACCAAATTCATAGGGTGCTGCATACAGCTGGGGAATATTCATGGGTATCATGCTGTCAGAGCACCATGTGGACAGGGTTCAAGACCATACTGAGGTAGCCACCCTACTGAGTTCCTAATGGAGTGAAACATGCCATGGGGGGGAGCAATGAAATGCTGTCTCTTAGGGCAATCCAGGAGTCCGGTAGTCCCTAGGCGTCTCCAGTGGTACTGATCCCCAAGAAGGATGGGCCCACAAGTTTCTGTGTTGACTACCACAAGCTCAATAACTGTATGAAGTCAGATGCATGCTCCATCCCCATGATGGACGAGGCCCTAGAGAGGTTAAGGGAGCCATGTACCTGACCACCATAGATCTGACAAAGGGCTATGGGCAGGCACCCCGACCCCTAAAGTCAGAGAAAGGTCAGCCTTCATCACTTTGTTTAGCCTTTTCGAGTTCCAAATAATGCCTCACATGATGAAGAATGCACTAGCCACCTTTCAATGGCTTGTGAACCATATTCTGTCTGTCGACTTTGCGCTGTCATACATGAACAACATCGCCATCTACAGCCAGACTTTAGAAGAGCATGTAAGACATGTGATCAAGGTGTTCTGCTGACTGAAGGCTGCAGGGCTGACCGTCAAAGCTGAGAAGTGCCAAATAGGGATAACAGAAGTGTCATACCTTGAGCACAAGATAGGGAGTGGGTACATCCAGGCTGAGCCAGTAAAGATTTAGGCCATATTGGGATGAGCCATTCCCACCACAAAGAGGAAAGTACTGTTCTTTCTAGGGATGGCCGGGTACTATCAAAAGGGTGTGCCAAACTTCAGTAGTATGGCCAAACCTCTGTCCAATCTGACTAGGAAAAAAATGCCAGAAACACTTCTGTGGATGGATCACTGTGACACAGCGTTCCACCAGCTGAAGGAGGCATTATGTCAGACACCTCTGCTTGTGAGCCCTGACTGTTCTCTGAAGTTTATTTTGCACATGGATGCATCCAGTCATAGGCTAGGAGTGGTTCTGAGTATGGTCACACACATAGGTGAAGAACACCCAGTCATGTACCTGAGCAGGAAGCTGCTTCCTAGAGAGGAGGCCTATGCCCACAACTGAGAAAGAGTATCTGGGTATCATCTGGGCTCTACAGAACCTGCAACCATATTTGTATGGGAGGGCATTCACACTGGTCACTGACCATAACCCCCTCACATGGCTCCACAGGGCCAGTAGGCAACATCCCAAATTGTTAAGATGCAGCAGTCTGGTGCTATAGTCCTATAACATGTGTATTAGGTACCATGGAGTGTCACAGCATAGCAATGCAGATGATTTATCTAGGCAACAACCAGTAGCTCAGTAAAGAAAGGGAGGGACATTAAAGAATTAACAAATTGTTAAACTAGAGAGGGAACTGAGGTGTTGTAGACCTGCTAACATGAAAAAAACAAGCATTTGTCAATGCTGAATGTTGATTGCATTGGTGTGTTGAGCTCGCTCACTGCCCCTCTGTCACTCGCTCAGTCTGTTTCTCCCAGTGCTGCAGGCTGCTCTTTTGTACTGGGCTCCTGCCTGCATTGTCACCTTGTTCTGCCCACTAAGAAATCTGCAGCTGTCCTGACAGAGCTGCACTGAGGTGGCTCACTCCCCCTCTCTCACTCACTCATTCTGTTTCTCCTGGTGCTGCAGGCTGCCCTTTTGTGCTGGGCTCCTGCCTCTGTTGGTGCCTTTTTCTGCCCACAAAGAAATCTGCAGCAGTCCCGACACAGGTCTGTTGAGCCTGCTGACTCCCCCTCTCTCACTCACTTGTTCCATTTCTGCCGGTGTTGCAGGTTGGCCTTTTGTACTGGGCCCCTGCCTGCGTTGCCACCTTTTTATGACAACAAAGAAATCCTCAGCAGACATGATAGAGCTCCATTGAGCTCTCTCACTCCCCCTGTGTCACTCACTCATTCTGTTTCTCCTGGTGCTGCAGCCTGCCTTTTTGTACTGTACTCCTGCCTGCATTGGCACCTTTTTCTGCCCATAAAGAAATCCACAGCTGTCCCGACAGAGCTGCTCTGTTGAGATCACTCACTCCCCCTGTGTCACTCATTAATTCTGTTTCTCCTGGCACTGCAGCCTGCCCTTTTGTACTGGGCTTCTGCCTCTATTGGCACCTTTTTCTGCCCACAAAGAAATCTGCAGCAGTCCTGACAAAGCTCCATTGAGCTCGCTCACTCCCCTTCTCTCACTCACTCATTCCGTTTCTGCCAGCATTGCAGATTGCCCTTTTCTATTGGGCTCCTGCCTGTGTTGCCGCCTTCTTCTGCCCACAAAGGAATTTGCATCCGTTACAATACAGCTCCATTGAGCTCGCTTACTCCCTCTCTCTCACTCGCTCATTCTGGTTTTCCCACCACTGCAGGCTGCCATCGTGTACTGGGCCCCTGCGTGCATTGCTGCCTTTTTCTGCCCACAAACAAATCTGTAGCAGTCCCAACAGAGCTCCATTGAGCTCACTCACTCCCCCTCCCTCACTCGCCCATTCTGTGTCTCCTGCCGCTGTAGGCTGCTCTTTTGTACTGGGCTCCTGCCTGCATTGGTGGCTTGTTCTGGCCAGAAAGAAATCTGAAGCAGTCCCGACACAGCTTCATTGAGCTCACTCACTCCACCTCTCTCACTCACTCATTCCATTTCTGTTGATGGTGCAAGCTGGCCTTTTGTACTGGGCTCCTGCCTGCATTGCCACATTTTCTGCCCACAAAGAAATCTGCTGCAGTCATAATAGAGCTCCATTGAGCTCGCTCACTACCACTCTGTCACTCACTCATTCTGTTTCTCTTGCAGCTGCAGGCTGCGCTTGTGTACGGGGCTCCTGGCTGCGTTGGCACCTTTGTCTGTCCACAAAGAAATCCGCAGCTGTACCGACAAAGCTCCATTGAGGTCGCTCAGTCTCCCTCTGTTACGTGCTCATTCTGTTTGTCCAGGCGCTGCAAGCGACCCTTTTGTACGGAGCTCCTGCCTGCATTGGCGCCTTTTTCTGCCCACAAAGAAATCTGCAGCAGTCCTGATAGAGTTCTGTTGAGCTCACTCAGTCCCCCTGTCTCACTCACTGGTACTGTTTCTCCCACCGTTGCAGGCTGGCCTTTTCTACTGGGTCCCTGCCTGCATTGACGCCTTTTTCTGCCCACAAAGAAATCCTCAGCAGTCCTGACAGCACTCCGGTGAGTTCGCTCACTCCCTCTCCCTCACTCACTCTCTCGTTCTGTTTCTCCCAGTGCTGCAGGCTGCCCTTTTGTACTGGCCTCTTGCATTGGGGCCTTTTTCTGCCCACAAACAAATCTGGAGCAGTCCCAACAGAGCTCAGTTGAGCTCGGTCACTCCCCCGTCTCACTCGTTCGATCTTAATCTGTCCCAAACACTGATGTCCCACAGCGACCGTGCTATTGTCCGTCAGAATTGCAAAAACATATTTTAGCCAGGATGTGAAAAATGACAGCTGTAGTGTTCATAAGGAGGTGTGAAAGAATGCCACTGTTGAAAATGTGGTGTGAAAATATTACAAATTTGCGAAGTTACAAGGGTGCGTGGAAAGAGTTGAACGCACACTTGTAACACAGTCATGTTATGGAGTTTTGTCACCAAATTTTCAACATAGGGATTTTAGGACCTCTGCTCATGAACAATACCACTGTCATTTTCTTAATCTGTCCTGAACACTGATTTCCCACAGCGACCGTGTTATTCTGTGCTGCAACTGTGAAACCACATTTCAGTCAGGATGTGAAAAATGACAGCTGTACTGTTCATAAGGAGGTGTGAAAAAATGCCACTGTTGAAAATGTGGCATGACAATATTACAAATCTGCAAAGTTACAAGGGTGTGTGGAAAGTGTGCAATGCACACTTGTAACACAGTCATTTGATGGGCTATCATCACCAAATTTTCAACATAGGCATTTTATGACCTCTGCTCACGAACAGTGTCAATGTCATTTTATTAATCTGTCCCGGACAGTGATTATCCCCAGCGACCGATCTATTCTGCAGCGGAACTGCAAAAACACATTTTGGCCAGAATGGGAAAAATCACAGCTGCACTGTTCATAAGTAGGTGAGGGAAAATGGCAATGTTAATGTCTATTTGGATTTGCTGGTTAACATTAATGTTAATGAGGTTAATGCCACACAACTGTCCAGGTCAAGATGGCGACCACGCTGGATCAGCCTCTGTTCTAGCTCCGTTCTAGTTCCATTTTAACTTCATTTTGAACAGTTTTTATTTGATTCTTTCAATTTTATAGTTTTGGTGAATGTTACTGGGTTTGTATCTGCCGGTAGCATTGGGTCCGAGTCGTCGCGGCATTGAGGTAGTGTGGGAGTACGTTTTGCTGCTGTGTGATCCCGGCTGCTCCCGATTTTGCTCTCCATTGGCATTGAGAGCTGTGTTTGTGGCCGTGTTTGTGGTGTTTTTTCGGGTGATTGCCTGAAAATCTGCCACTGGGAACGTTGGACCTTTTTGACTGCGGCATTTCGCTGAGGGATTTACCTTGGAGCCTTTTTTCTCTGAAGAATGTTTGGATTAGGCCCTTGTGTGGGTTGGCTATTTGGATTTGCTGTCCGCTTGGATTTGTTTTCTCATGGCTTGGCATGCCTGGAGCTGGAGATTGGGATCTTGAGACGGGGCTCGCTCCTTAGAGATTTGGTCGTTCTTACATCTGAGCTTTATGGATTATTACATCTTCTTTATCATCGTTGTGGAGTGGGTGAGTCTGTCAGCTCTGATCCGAACCCAGGGTAGTCTGCTGGGGTGGTTGGTTGGGCAGACTGGTGGAGGTGCTGTCAGAGGATGGGCCCCAGTGTGCCCGTGGTTCCTGTGCTTTACGGTGGGCTGGCTGGAGAGCCTGCTCGTATGAACTCTAACTACTAACTGATTTCCTCATGGGCACCTTGGGGGATGATCAGGGGGATTCTCTCCATCGGTTAAAACATTGGCCTGAACCCAGGGCGGTTTGCTGGGGTAGACAACCGCCATGGGGGATCGGGGGTGCTATCGGAGGATGGGCCCATGATACCCGTGGTTTCTTGATTTTTGAGGGGGTAGGCTGGACAGCCTGCTCGCAAAGATCCAGTTGTAGGCTGACTTCCCTAATAAAACCTTGGGGGATGACCTAAGGGAGTGTTTTCTTCTTTATGCTGGCTGATCGATTATGTCCCCTCCTAAGCAGCTATATAATTCTTGAGGACTAGAAAGGTTTTCGTCCTATCTACATGGAGTATATGGAACAATTATAAATTACCTATCTGACTATTGTTTAGGTCAGATTGTTCCTTTTCTTCCCCCCATTTTGGTGAAGCAGTGAGAGGGCTTCATTTTTATTTGCAAGATTTGATTGTGTGACTGTTATTCTGCCTATGTGAGAGATAGGCTACGGGACAGACTCCTCAGGGGTGAGAGCTCTGAGGGATTCTCACTATTCTTGTTTTTAGTAAAGCATAAATCAGAAGAAATTGTGACTCCTGTCCTAATCATTATAAATTTATTTTTTCCTGAGGAGTTTAAAAACCTGCCCAGACCTGCCTAAAGACTTTTCTCTGAGGAGTTAGCCTGAAGAGGAATTGGACTATTGTTTTATTTACTGATTTAAGTTATTCAAATTAGTTTTGGTGTTGATAGTACTTATATTAAAGTGGTTGATTAAAATTGTTTTTTAAATATTTGGATAATATGTGTTGGGACCGGGCTTCCATGGACAGGCGCTATTCCCCCTCTAGGCTGAGGGACCTGTGCCCTTTTGATAGCCCCCCATTGCAACCCGAGGTATACAGGTGTTGCTGTGCCCTGGGGATTGCACGGAGGAGGCAGAGAGGGAGGGGGGGTCCCCTGGCTGCGAGGGGGGGAGCAGAGTGGGCGAATAAGGGTGGTGGGGTCAGGGAGACGCCCTGGGGTGAAATGGACCCAGGATAGGGGAGTGCAATGCCTGGTTCCCATACCCAAGGGCTCCACCGAGAGTGGGCAAGTAGCCCACTCCTCCAAGGTCTCTCATCCAACCTGGGCGATATTATGCAATGCCAGGTCTATAAAAAACAAGACAGCGATTATTGCTGATCTTGTTGAGTCAGCTGACCTGACTTGCATTACCGAGACCTGGCTGGACGAAAATGCTGGTCCTATATTGGAGTCAGCTGTTCCAGCCGGGTACTCAGTAATACATCATTCGAGGTTGGATCGTAGGGGTGGGGGGGTCGCTATTTGTTTTAAATCAAAATTGGGCCTTGTGGAGGTTCCAGTGGTGTCCCCTAGATTCTTTGAATGTATCATGGGAGCAGGCGTGGGCTGCAGAATTCTGCTCATTTACCATCCACTCAGTAACGAGAAAGCTTTTCTGCAAGAAGTCGCTGACTTCATTGTCGGCCTGGTGCTGGAGCCCTCCAGGTGGTTGGTCCTGGGGGACTTCAATGCCTGGGTCGACAATGAACTCTCGCATTTTGGTCAAGACTTTCTCCAACTAATGATTTTGTTGGGCTTCACAAAGGTGGTTACCGCTGCTACCCATATTCAAGGTCACTCTCTGGATCTAGTGTTCACACTGGGGATGGAGATCACGGGACTGGTGGTGGAACCAGTTGGGTGGTCTGACCATCACTGCATAAGGTTCAATTTTGCGGCCCCCCTTATGAGCCCTACCCCTTTGGAGATGGTTCAGTATCGCCCTTTGAGGGGAGTTACCCCTGAGGGTCTGATGGTGGTGCTGGACCTATCAAGTTGGCCTATGGAGTGCATGGAGCCAGATGCCTTAGTAGTGCACTATAATAATAATATGGTGCTGAGGGCACTGGATTCCATAGCACCTGTCCGTGTTTGCCCCCTCTCTCTTTGCCCTCGGTTCCCTTGGTTTGATGGGACATTGAGGGAGCTGAGGAGAGTTGGGCGAAGATTGGAACGTTGTTGGCGGAACTCCGGCCTGGAGGGTGACAGACTTAGATTGATGGCCCATTATGTGTAATATCAATCAGTAATCTCCCATAAGAAGTCAGAGTTCCTGTCCAGGGAGATAACTGCATCAAGAAACCGACCTGCTCAGCTCTTCTGGACTGTTGACAGACTGTGCAATCCAGCCTGTCTGCAGGGTCGGAGAGCCTTTTCACAAATACAGTGTGATGAGATTGCTCGGTTCTTTGAGGATAAGGTGTCATCAATCAGGTCAGAGATCAGCAGCATATGTTCAAATGAGCATTGCAGTGAACGATGCGGGGTTACATGCCCTCAGTCTACCTGGATAGATTTTGACCAGCCAGCGATCATGGATATCACGAAGATTGTCCAGGGCTTATGACCGACTCGCTGTAGTTTGGATCCTGGTCCTACGTGCCTCCTTGTGGGGTGCATGGATGTGATCGGACCAGTCTTTGCAAGGATAGTCTAGGGTTCTTTGGACCAAGGGGTGTTCCCAGAGTCTTTAAAGGAGGCTGATGTGACACCTCTTTTGAAGAAACTGTCCCTTGACCCTGGCTGCCTCACTAACTACAGACCGATCTCTAACCTGCCCTTTTTGGGCAAGGTTATTGAGAAAGTAGTCGCGTTGCAACTCGATGACTTTCTTACCACCCATGAAGTCTATGATCCTCTCCAGTCCGGTTTCAGGAAGAGGCATAGTACCGAGACGGCGATAGTTCAGGTACTTAATGATCTCCTAATAGCGAGAGATCGGAAGAGCCATTCGATCTTGGTTCTCCTTGATCTCTCTGCAGTGTTTGACACTGTGGACCATGGGATGTTGCTGAATCACCTGCGGCTACTCTGCGGACTGTCAGGGACAGTTCTCAGATGGTTCCACTCTTTCCTCACAAGCAGAAGTCAAAGGGTAGTTTCAGGGATTTTTTCTTCCGCTCCCTTTGCTCTGTCCTGTAGGGTCCCGCAAGGCTCTGTGCTTTCCCCCATGTTGTTCACGGTGTGTATGCTGCCGTTGGGAGACATTAAAAGGTGTTATGGGCTGAGTTTTCACTGCTATGCAGATGAAACTCAGCTCTATATGTCCTTTGTACCCAAACATAATGACGCATTATCGGTCTTTAACAACTGCCTCGCTGTGATTCAGGACTGGATGAGTGCGAACTGGATGAAGTTAAATCTGGATAAGACTGAGGTGTTGGTTGCGGACCCAGGTCATCATGTACAGAAGTTGACTCCTGGGTTCCCCTCTGGTCTTTTATTAGGGGGTATCCAGTTGAGACCTTCTGAACAGGTGCAAAATCTGGGCATAATTTTTGACAGTGAGCTGATGCTGAAGACACAGGTATCGGCTACTGTCAAGTCTTCCTTTTACCATCTGAGGAATATTGCCCGGATAAAACACCTTGTTCTGCATGATGACCTTCCTGTGTTGGTCCATGCTTTTGTTTCCTCTCGCCTTGATTACTGTAATGCTCTATATCTAGGGTTGCCGGGGGTGGATCTCCGTCGCCTGCAGCTGGTGCAGAATGCAGTAGCCAGGTTGTTGACTGGGTTACCAAGAACTTTCCATATCACACCTGTGCTGCGCGAACTGCACTGGCTGCCAGTGCGGTGGAGAATCACCTTCAAGGTCACATTGCTGATCTATAAGACCCTACATGGTCAGAGACCAGGCTACCTGCAAGATCTCCTTTGTCCCTACTGCCCTCTCTGCCCACTCCGCTCCACTGGCGAGGGATTGCTAGAGATTCCCAGGGTTCGTCTTCAATCACCTGAGGCCAGGGCTTTTTGCTTTATGGCCCTGACCATGTGGAATTCTCTACCTCATCAGAGTAGATAGTGCCTGTCCATGGAATCATTCAAGAGGTCTCTGAAAAGCCACTTATTTGCACTAGCATTTGGATAATCTTATGGTTGTTTTTATTGTTTTATGTTATTATTTATTATAGTTGATGTTTTATTCTTGATATGTATTAGCATTTTGATATATTGAAAAGCGCTCTATAAATACATTTTGATTTGATTTTGATTTTGATGTTGAAAATCTGGAGTGAAAATATTATAAATTCGCGAAGTTACGAGCATGTATGCAAACTGTGCAACGCACGCTTGTAACACAGTCATTTTATGGAATATCATTACCAAATTTTCAACATAGGCATTTTAGGACCTCTACTCATGTACAGTGTCACTGTCATTTTCTTAATCTGTCCCGATCACTGATTTCCCACAGTGACCGCGCTGTTCTGCGCTGGAAGTGTGAAACCACATTTCTGCCAGGATGTGAACAAGGACAGCTGTACTGTTCATAAGGAGGTGTGAAAAAATGGCATTGTTGAAAATCTGGCATGAAAATATTGCAAATTCACAAAGTTTTGCGTGTGTAGCAACTATGCACACACACTCAAATAAAACAGTCATTTTTGGATTTTCCACCAAATTTGCAACATAGGCTTTTGAGACCCACCTCATGAACACTGGAACTGTCATTTCATTAATCGGCCCAAAAGGTGATTCCATGCAGTGACGTGAAATCACCTTTGGGGCTGATTAATGCCATGACATGTTCAAGAATTCATGAGGAGGGGTCCTAAACCCCCATGTTGAAAATTTGTGCCAAAATTATAAGAAATGACTGAGATATGCATTAAAGTTGAAAAACCCCATTTATTCCATTATACAGCTTACTGGCATTTCCTCAGTTCGCGGTTGGCTTTGAAGAGTGCAGACGTGTTCCTGGTCCACCGAAGATCATCGCGTCGAGCTCCAAAGGTAAGTATGGGGTGAGGGGGGTTGTGGGGAGCAGGGTGTGCAGTGGGTGGGTGCAGGTTGTGGGAAAGGAAGCCGCGAGGGACCGTTTCCATTCTTACAGGTTTAAAAAAGGAAAAAAAACATCAGGTGATGGTGTTTGTCTTTACAGGGGCATTGGGCATGCTGGGGTGGGCTCCCAGCATGCCACTTGACTGTTTTTTTGGGGGGGCAGCAGTAGCCGACTGGGGATTGGGCACCCCCATCAGCACACAACAAAAGGGGGGCTTAGATTTTGCTGGCCAGGGATTGGGCACCCGTCGGCAGAGAATATACCGGGAGGGGTTACATAATGCCTATGGGGGAGGGCTCCCCGTCGGCAGCAGAAACACTAAGGCAGTGAAGCCGACGGGATTGGAGCCCCTGTCAGCAAGTAAACATGGGGGGTTATTATTGTTTGTGAACACGGCGGCAAACTACCGCCATGTTCACAAACAATATCACTCTGTAAAGATCCCGTCCTGCAATGACCGGTCGCTCCCTCATTGCAGCGGATGGGTTACGCTGCAATGACGAGGCGGCCCCTGATTGCAGCTGCTAAATTGTCACAAGTTGGTGCCAATCTTCCAAACTTGTGTCACCAGCAGCCTGTCATGGCATTGGGGGAAGTGTGAGAAGCCTTTGCAGGCTGTGGGGGCATTGGCCACAACAGTGCCGTGCCTCCACCGCCTGCTTCTCAGCAAGCTGTCCCAATATGTTTCTTGCGCTGTGCGCGATCAGCATAAAAATCATTTAGGGTTGCTAAAATAGTTCCCTTTCATTTTTCCAGGTGATGGAGATGTGACAGCTATGCAATGTATTTCTTTTTTATTATCATCTATGCCTCTATAATGTATTTCAGATGAGGCAGGGGTCTTGTGGAAACTGAAAATTACATTTTTCTGTGTCCCAAGCTTCTAGGCACTTGGCTGAGAATCACTGTAGTTTAACCAGTCTTTTGTGCTGAGTGTACAAGCAGGCAGGCTGGGAACAGTAACAGTTCCTGTATTTCTGTTTTGTCTTGGTCTGAGAGTTCAGTTATGTTTCAAACATTGAACTGGTAACATCGTGGGTTCATGTCTGCTATAACTCATGAGATCCCAGTTGGGGGTAAACTTCTTCTACGACTTAGAAATTTAGTTAGTTGTGAGTTGGAGCTTTCAGTGTCATCTCTATCTTTTCAAATGTTTTATTTTTTTATCTCTGTAGAATACTGTGTTCCCCATAGTTTTTAGTTTGTATCATCCTGTAATATATTTAAATATCATGGAATATTAAAGGGAAATGTCGAGCTGTAATCGGGCCTTACGTCAGTGTGAGGCAAGACCCAATTAGCATTTTCATAAATAGCTTTATTTTATTTTTATTTGCTTAAAATGAGTTAAGTAATTAAGATTTTTATCTAGTTGATCCTGCCATCCCTCCCCCCAGCATTTTGAAATGAAGCATCCCTAGCGGTGCACCCACAACCTCCTTTGGCTGTCCCAAAAATGACATATGAGCTGGGAGCAGCCACGGGAGTGTGCATAGGGGTCCTGTATAAGTCAAAGCTATTAATAGCTCCAGTTTTCAATTTATATGTCTCAGTGCTATATCAGGACCAGGTATACGTTGGCAGTTGACTGCCAGTCTATACCTGGTCTCGCTATGACACTGAGACATGTAAATTGCAAACCGGCACTATTAATAGCTCTGACTATACAGGACCCTTATGCACACTCCCGTGGCTGCTCCCAGCTCCAGTGGGAGTGGAAGAGAAACTCTCTTTACTATTGTTTAGTGGATTTTCAACCAAAACTGCTGGAGTATAGGGCAAATCCAGAAGATACACACACGATGTGCTACTTGGTCTCCACAGTGTCTCCAGGAAGCAGCAGTAAACTGGCTCTGGCACTTGAACTGGATTGCTGGAGTTTTAACAAAAACAGAATTGAATTTTCCAAAACAAATGTGCAGTATGTTGGAGAAGATGTAGCTTTGTGTGATTCCATCACAGCTTGATCCCACTGCTGATCCTGGATATGGGTTTGGAGTACTGTAGAACATTTCTGTTATAGGTAGGTTGTGGAAGTTGGGTTTTGAGTTTGTAGAGCATAGTAGAAAAGAGAAATGAGATGGGAAGGGGGGCTGTCATGTTTTGCTTCAAACCACAGAATAGCTGTTAGGGGGGAAGCAGAAGACCACAGTTTATTTAGCAAGGATTGTGCATAGTGTCTGATCTGCAAATATTGGAAATGGTCTGCATTATGCAAGTGATATCTAACCTTAAAGCAGCAGTGCAACAAATAAATATTTTTTTTCTGAAAAGCTAGTTTCAGTAACAGTTTATAAAAACATTAGAAAACCTGTCAGATTTACTTTTCTAGATACCTTCTGTGCTGTGCACCATGAGTTTTTATTAATTTCTCAGCCCTTACCCTTGCCAGGTCAGCAATGTAATTTCTAGGCCAAATGTGGAGATCATCTTTTTTTTCTTGAGGGGAAAAAATAAATTAAAATATTTATAAAATATTCAGATTATGGTGGAACTAGAAAATGTTACCACCAAATAAAAGTGGAAGAGGCTTTGAATCTTTTATAGTGGAAAAAAAATAGGATTAATTTTTGCCCAATTTCGTTACACTGCTGCTTTAAGTGTGAAGAAATGAAGTATTTGGTCTGCTTCCACAAGCTGCAAAATGTCACAGAGCCCATGACATGACCAGCGTCTATATCTAGTATCTAGTTTAGGAGATATGAATTGTATGTATATGCAACTGAGGAGAACTGTGCAAACTGCACTTTGTTGACAGCGGCCTGAACCTTGCAAGTCCAACATTCTAAGGAAATATGTGTGTATGGAAGATAATTTAAGGGGACACACCTGACCTGGGGGAGTCAAAGAGACTATGTTCCACAGGTTGCAAGGGACCGTGTGTGAGTTCTATCTGTTTCCAGTAGCTAACAAAGGGGAACGGTAGCAAAAGACAGTGGTGCATAGTTGTGCTGCTTGAAAATATTCAGAGGTTTGGGAAAGAAAGTCCCCCTTTGCCTCTAAGAAGCTGTTTATTTATTTATTTGAGTCTAGGATAAAAAAGTACCTTTGAGCCAGGGTTCTTTTACAAAGGTTCCACGTCAGTGTGTACAGTCATACAGTTTCAATTACAGTATAGAACAATCAGTAACACTGATGGTCGCGACATGTTATTACAAGGGTTTCTACATGAAACACAAGGAAGTGGGTACAGACAAGGGAAAGAAGAAATGAGAGGTGGGGAAAGGAGAGGGCAAGGGGTGAGACTGGGGCAGGGGAATAGCAGCCTGAGAGCTTTGTCAAAAGATGGACAGGGGTAAGTGCATCAGATGGGCAGTGGTGGAGGCAAGTGCTGGGTGGAAGGGCAATGACTGGCAGCACAAAACAAAGGCAGCTAGGTGGGAGTACTGAAATTAGTCATGGCAGTCACAGTAGCTGGAGGCAAGAAGAGTGAGGCAAAGCTTGGACTTGAATGCACCCAGCGTGGGTGAGGCAGAGATGTCACTACTGAGACTATTTAGCCAGCTGGGTGCCCTATATGCAAAGGACCTTTGGCCTTGGGATGTGCGACAGCGGGGGATTTGCAAGAGTTGGGGTTTAGACATCCTGGTGTTGCAGCTGTTGTTTCTGAGTTTAAGGAGAGAGCAGACACCAGGAGGCGCTCTGCCCATCATTATTTTCTTAGCTGTAATGCAGGTTTGGTATTTTATTTGGCTGTTGAGTTGCAGCCACCCAGTTAGAGAGTAGAGGTCACAGGTATGGGTGAGACGGTGAGATCCGGTGACGAGTCGACAGGCTTTATTGAGGGAGGTAGAAACACGTTTGAGAGAGGAGGCGGTGGCGGAGCCATAAATGAGTCCATAGTCAATAATGCTAACAACGGAGCTCTGGACGGCAACTGATAATGCTTCAGGGGTTAAATGTTTCCTGTGATGGAACAGTAGGCCCATCCTGATGTTAGTAGCTTTCGACACAGTGTTAATGTGGGCAGCATAGGAGAGGTGGGAGTCAAGGGTGATGCCAAGGTATTTGAAGGATTGGACTTGTTCAAGAGTGACTCCTTGCTTGGTTTTGATGGAGAGGTGATATCGCTTATTTTTGTTGTGAGAGCTGCTGAAAATCACGGACTTTGTTTTTTTATGGTTTAGGATCAGTTTGTGCTTTAAGAACCAGTTTTCGACTGATGTGAAGCCATGCTGGAGGTTTTCTTGCAGTTGTTTTGGATCATGGTGGGAGGCTAGGATTTCAGCATCATTGTCATAGAGTATGATTTGCTCTGGGCAGGAATCTGGAAGTGAGTTTAGAAACAGGCTAAAGAGGAGGGGGCCCAAAATAGAGCCCTGGGGGACACCAGAGTGGACCAGTCTGGCATCTCAGAGCGTGTCAGCAATTTTCACTCTTTGAGACCTGTTGTCTAACTGTAAAATATGATATTTCACCTGGGGGAATTATCCTTGCCATAAACATCTGGGGATGGTTTTGTCCCATTGGAAAAAGTCCTCCACAGAGAAAGGGATAGGGAGAGTTTGAAATAAATACAAGAGTTTTTTTGGAAGGGTGTTCATTTGTATAATACTAACACTATGTGTTAGACCCAGTGGGAGCAAATTCCAAGACTTAAAATGCTGTAGAAGTTGTTGAGAAATAGGTTTGCAATTAAGAGAATGTAGTTGCTGAGGAAAAGGGGAAATATTGACGCCAAGATATTTAAACAAAATCATGTCCCAGCGGAAAGGAAAACATTCCTTAATCTGGGGGAAGGATTGAAAATGTAGCTCAAGCACTCCAGTCTTAGACTGATTAACTCTGTATGCTACCACTGCAGTGAAGTCATCTAGGGCTTGTCAAAGGGGTGCCAGAGAGGTTTCATGCTGCACTAGATAGATAAGGAGGTCATCAGCATATAGGGTGAGTCTGTGCTGATGTTGATCTATAACGAAATTGGGAATATTACCATTATTTCTAAGGGATTCTGCAAGGGCTCGATATACAGACCAAGTAATAGACGAGAGAAGGGACAGCCCTGGCATGTGTCTCTGGAAAGCGGGAAGTCTGGGAAAAATGTCCTTTCACTCTGACACAAACCATAGGGTTGAGTAAATTGTTTCGACATAGCTACAATTCTTTTGGGGAATGCTGAACTGGAAGAGGGTAAGATAAAGGAAAGGCAAGGCCACCATCTCAAAAGCCTTTTCTACATCTAGGCTAAGTATAAGAAATGGTTGAGGATTCAGGGACATCTGATGTAGAAGGTGTAAGCTTCTTTTGATATTATCCTGGGTTTGTCTCAAATGGACAAAGCTGGTTTGATCCTAGTTAATGAGAAAGGGTAAGATTTTATCAAGTCTTTGGGCAAGTATTGAAGTGAATAATTTGTAGTCCATATTGAAAATGGATATTGGCTGGTAGGAGTCTCACCTAGTTGAATCTTTGTCAAAATTGTGGCATATTGCCATGAGTCAGGTGCCCAACTTGTTGCTTGCACATGATGGAAAGTGGCGAGTGTTTGTGGGAAAAGGTTATCATGGAATTTTTTTATAAAATTCCACCAAGTATCCATCTTGACCGAGGCATTTATGAGTCTTACGCCTGGAAAGGGCCATGTCAAGTTCTCAGTCTGGAATCGGGGCAATGAACTATTCTTTTTTTTTTTAATTAGTATGCTTTTTCCCTGCCACCAAGGCTCAACCCCCACCCATCCCGGACCCCCTTCTCATCCCTGGGAATTACCTCATGGCAAAGGATGCCCCCTGGATTGCCCCCTCCAGGGTTGGTCCACTGTACCGTACAAACCCGCATGATGGCAGGAGAAGGGTTCTGTAGGGAAGCCTACCAGCATTGCTTCCCTGGCTTACCCCCAGGGCAGGGCGTGAAGTCCTGCTGGTTGGCAATCAACTATTCTGCATCCATCACTTAGACCTGTGGAAGATGCGCAGATTGGAAAAAGAGGTCAGTTTGTTCGGGAGTCAGGCTATGGTCGATGGAGGAATAAAGTTGCTCATAGTGCTGTTTAAGAACAATAAGAATGTATCTAGATTTATAAACTGACTGATGCAGTTGTGGATCATACAGCTTGGTGATAAGGGTCTGGGTCCATTGTTTTCAGAGCTTGAGGGTCAACAATCTGGCAGTCCTGGGACCTCCCTTGTAGTAACTACGTTTAAGATGATGCAGGGCTATTTCAGTTTTTTGGTCAACTAAGTCTTGTAAATCTAGATGCGCACAGTGTAAAACTGGGAACAATACACAGCACTATCTTATGTCTGTCCTGTAGTGAGCCTTATTGCATGAGTAAAGTGTACTAAGCTTGTGTAGCCTGTTTTTTCCTTGCAGTATATATGATAATGTCTCCTCTGGGCACAATCTTAAGAGTGTCCCCCAGGAGGGAAGGAGAACTCTCCAGGTCAGTGACAACTGTGAGGATTTGAGGAATTTGGTCCTGTAAGAGTTGAAGGAATTCTGGGTCTCATAGATAAATCTCCGGTAAGTTGGTTTGTGTTCTTTTTCACCAGTTCAAATTTCAAGGATTAGTGGAGTATGGTCTGCAAGGTGTATTTGTCTGATAGTGCATGATACAATCTTATTATTATGTTCTTGTTGGGTGTAACAGTAGTCTAGGAGAGCATAGGTTCCATGGGGGGAGAAGTAGTGTGTGAAGTCTTCTTGTATAGGGTATAATGCATGACAGATGTCACGCTAGCCAATCTGTGCAAAGTGTCACTTCTAAAATTCAGTAATGGGAGGCTATCTAGGCAGGGAGTGGCTCGTGGAGTCATGAGCGGGGTTGAGGACTATATTAAGGTCCCCATTCAGGAAGAGGCTACCCTACGTATTAGACAAAATTTTGTCACAGATCAGACAAGCGCCACAGCATGGTGGGGGTGGGGGGGTACAGATACTAACTAAGGTTACTAGGGTGTTATATAGTTCCATGACAAGGATGAACCAGTCATGCTTGTCTTTTATCTGTGTACTCATTTTGAAGGGTGTGGTGTGTGGGAGTAAACATGCTGCCCCCAGTTGTTTGCCAGCCCATAGCAGGAGGCATAGATCTATGAATATCCAAATTTATGTAAAAACTTAAGCCCACAATCATTAAGGCTGGTTTCTTGAAGAAACACCACGTCTTGTCGAGATGTTTAAAATTGTGAGAAAACTGTAGAGCATTTGACTGGGATCATTCAGCCCATTGCCATTATAAGAGTAGAGCTTAATCAGTTGCAGGTTAGAAGTAATCATACCCGAGAGGGCTGTGAGTCACACATGGAAGTTGTCATGCCTGATGAAGAAGTTGATTGGTCCTGGCAGAAGGAGTATACCACTAAAGAAGCAGAGGTCCCATGCTCTGTCTGATCTGCAGTCGAGGAAAATCTACTAACAGGGGAAAAGCCATCAACAACTTTGTGAAGTAGTAATATTAACAACACCACAAAGCAATAACAAACATAAGGGCAACAGGCCCAGATTGAAGGGTGACTTGCTAGGGTGCATGAAATATTGAGCTTCTAGGATTTGCAGAGTAAAAGACAAAATTACTTATCATAGTAATGTTGTTTCTTCCAAAGGGATCCATCAAGTGCAGTCCTTCCTCCAGAATGAGCAGCCCTTGAGCTTTTAGAATTTTAATGCAAATTATGGAATTTAGAATTAAATTCAAATTCTGTTGTGTGGTGATGTTCACCCCTGCACTCTAACATTAGATTTTTTTCTAAAGTTAGGGTGAGCTGTGACCACTAAAACCAGCTAAATGGCTACCAAATATTTTACATTTTTTATCAAAAATTATTTTTAAATTGGGTTAAACAAGGGAGAACAAATTAATTTGTCATGAAAAATGAAGTCGGCGGTGAGCCACCGCACCACATGTCCACGATAGGAGCTGAGGGCAAACTCCACTGTAGACCCACACTCCTGAGGACTGGAGGAGGTAAGGAAGGGTCTCCTCCTTCGCCCCACCCGGGGGGGTTAACTGGGTTTCTAGAGTGAATTAGAGTGGTTTACTCCAGAAGCAGATACCTCGGCCCTAGCAGCAGCGGAGTGTGGGTGCTTAGGGCTCCGAGAGAGTGGACTGGTTGGGGAAATAGGATAAGGAGCAAAAATAGTAAGTAAAAAAAAAAAATAAAGTCACTCAGACCACTTCGCAACAACTGTCAAAGCACTGTAACAAGTAATGTTCAAAAAAATAGAAAAAAAATTATTCTTGTCTGAACCTTTTTCCAGGTTCTGGAAGGGAAGGCAGGGATTTGGGATTGGTAAACTTAGTGAGGGATCCCTTCAGAAGAAGCAACATTACTACGGTGAGCAATTTTTTTCTTCAAACCCCAGGAAACCCCAGGAATCCCTCACTTATGCTTCATAACTGCAGACTCCACAGCAGTACCTTGGGAGGTTGGGTACAGACCCTATTTAGGGAAAAGATTCTGCAAGACAGCAGTGCTAAAACTGGCACTGCTTTTGGACTGTACGTCCCAACAGTAGTGCTTTGGGAAGGTGTGTAAATTTTCTAAGTAGCTATTTTACAAATCTCTTGCAGGAGGATACCTCTTGATGCTGCCACAGAGGCAATGGTGTCTCTTGTAGAGTGTGCCTGAGCCCTCTGGGAGGCAGTTTAACAGATTTTTCATAACATAACTGTATGCAGGAGACTATCCAGCGATAAATAGTTCTCTTGGATGCTGGTTTACCTTTTCCTACTTCATCATAATTAATGAACAGCTGAGTGTTGGCGGACTTGACTTCCTTTGTGTGGTCCCAGTAGTAACTCAATACCCTTATCATATCCAGACTGTGAGACTTTTGCTCAACTGAGTTGGAGTTTCTTGTGAAGAAAACTGGAAGAGAAACTGAATGATTCAGATGGAATTCAGACACCATTTTGGGGAGGAATTTCCTGTTTGTCCTTAGGACTACCGTGTCCCTAAAGAAGATTAAGTAGTTAGGATCTGTGCAGAGGGCCTGTAGCTTGCTTACCCCTCTGGCAGATGTCACCGCCACCAGGAAAACTGTTATCAAGTGACATACATCAGTGCAGCAGTAGCCACGGTTCAAAAGGGATCTGCACCTGCTAGGCAATGCACACATTCAAAATCCTAGGGAAGGACAGAGTCCCTCACTGGAGGGTACAGGTGATGAAGGCCTTTAAAAAACCTTTTGAAACTGGATTGTGAGGTCATTGACATGTCTTTGCCAGCTGATGTGTAGGCTGACACTGCTGCTAAATGAACTTTCAGAGTTGAGGGCCTTCATCCCAAAGACTAGAGATGGACTAGGTAGTTTAGGATTGTAGACAGGCCTGCCTGGAGGGGGTTGACCTGTCTAGGGAAAATCAGAAGGAGAATAGTACAGTTACGTAAGAACCTACTGTAACAGTAGATCTTCGAGAGGAGCTCTTGCATCAGGTAACACATATAGAACTATGCTGCCAGACACTAGGACCCCACGGAAAAACTTCTAGCTAGCAGTCTAAGGTGGGGGACTGCCCCCTGAAGTCTGCCCTGCCTCGGAGTCCCATGTGGTATAAAAGGGGCAGTCCCCCAGCACCACCTCAGTTCGCCCACCGGGCACCTGTCTGAGATACAGGATGGGGAACCAAGGAGGATGTCCCATCCCCCAGAGAGAAGTACAGTTATATAATCCCGGGGGCAGGTGGGAGGGAAAACTACCTGCTGCAAGAATTCCTCTCGAAGATCTATTGTTATGGTAAGTTCTTACGTAACTGTACTAACTTACTTCGAGAGGGAGCTTTTGCACCAGGTAACACATATAGGACTGAGTCCCAAGCAGTACAAGGAGAGACCCAAGTCAGAAGGGTGGCAGACTAGTAGAAAACAGTGTTCTTGGCACTCATTAGGAGAGTAGTCCCTGGAGAACTGCAAGGCCAAAACTTGCTCTCCTTCTGGAAGCAATGTCCGCACTGTAGTGCCTAATGAAAGTGTGGACTGAACTCCAAGTAGCAGCTGCACAGAGATCTGCTGCAGAGTCAGACACATTTTTGAGGGACACAAAGGAGGTTGTGATCCCTCTTGTGGAATGACCCTTGACCGGTCCCGGCAAGGGTTCGTTGTACTTTTGGTAACAAAAAGTAATGCAGTTGACCAACCATTTGGCCAATGTCTGCTTCATCACTGGAGCCCCTATCATTCTTTGGGCAAAGGAGACAAACAACTGGTCTGTCTTTCTTGACATACAGGTCCATTCTATATAGTAACGGAGGATTCTATGTACATCCAGAGTATGTAACAAGGCCTTCCCTCCGCTTGAGTACTCTGGGTATTGGACACCGCCTTTGGAAGGAACTTAGGATTTGCACGTAGGGCAACTCTGTCCCTGTGAAAAATAAGGTAAGGCTCTTTACATATCAGAGCCTGCAGCTCAGACATTCTTCGAGCGGAAGTAATGGCAGCTAAAAATAATGCTTTCCATGAGAGGAAGCGTAGCTCACAGCTTGTGGCTGGTTCAGAGGGAGGCAGCTTAAGCTTCTCTAACATAAAAAGAAGGTCCCATGGAGGGATGGGATCCCTCCTGGGAGGCTTGATATGCAAGATACCCCTTAGGAAGGTCTTGCACAAGTCCACTTGTGCCAGAGCTTTCCCATCCATTGGCGCATGGTAAGCTGACAGCTCAGAAAGATGCACCTTAATGGATGAGCAGCTGAGTCCCCTGTCTGACAGGAAAAGAAGGTACTCCAGCACAGATTCCACTGGACAGTGGGAAGGGTCCAAGGAACTGGGGAATGCCCATAAGTAGAAATGTTTCCATTTCATGGCATACGTTGCTCTGATTGAGGGTTTTCTTGCTGCCACGAGAACCTCTGTCACTCTGGGGGATACTCCGAATCTGTCACTGATCAGGTCTGCAGGAGCTATGTATGCAGATGCAAAGACTGAAGATTTGGATGTACCAGGGTTCCCTGATCCTGAGAGAGCAAGCAAGTGGACAGGGGTAATGGGACTGGCGGTTCCGATGCCAATTGCTGGAGCAACGGAAACCAGATCTGACGAGGCCAAAAGGCACAACGAGAATCATGTATGCGATCTCTGCCTGCATCTTGAGTAGTACTCTCTGGAGGAGCAGAAAGGGAGGGAAGGCATACAGGAACCTTCCTGTCCAAGAGAGGGACAATGCACTAAAAAACACCAGGCCATGGATCTAGCGATCAGAAATTGGGCAGTTTGGCATTGTGTGCGTATGCAAAGAGGTCCAGTTCTGGCCAACCCCACTGTCCGAAGAGGTCATCATACCCTTCGTCACCAGGTTTCAGCTGTCGTCAAGCTGGCCTTTTACCATCTTAGGAACATCGCTAGGATTAGGCACCTTGTTCCGCCCAACGACCTATCTATCTTGGTCCATGCCTTTGTGGCATTGCACCTTGATTACTGCAACTCCCTTTACCTAGGGCTTCCTGGGGTTGATATCCGCTGTTTGCAGCTAGTGCAGAATGCAGCAGCAAGTTTGTTGACAGTGTCTTCTAGAAGATTTCATATCACCCCTGTGCTGCACGATCTGCACTGGCTGCCTATTCAGTGGTGGATCACCTGCAAGGTAGGTCTTTTGACTTACAAAGCCCTACATGGTTTGGGTCCTGACTACTTGAAAGAGCTTCTGGTTCCTTATAGCCCCCTGCAACAGCTCCACTCAGCTGAGGAGGGGTTGCTGGAGATTCTGAGGGTCAATTTAAAGTCATCTGGTGCACAGGCCTTTGGATTTGCGGCACCGACCCTCTGGAACTCTCTGCCCCGACAGCCATGAGTGCAGGACGGTGGGGAGTTTCAAGTAGGCACTTAAGACTTTTTTATGGGGAAAGCGTTCCCGGTATTTGCTTGATTTTAATCTGTACTTACTGTGTTTTGTCTTATTTGTACTGTACAGCACTTTGGAATGTCGAAACGCGCTTAACAAATACATTTTATTATTATTATTATCTATGACTTCTTGTAGCAGCTCCCATTTGTGACTGTGTGATCAAGAGTGACTTAGGCTGTCTGTGAGGCTGTTGTGAATCCCTGGAATGAACAACTATTATTTCAAGGTTGTGATCAACTGCTCAGTGCCAAACTTTCATTGCTTCCCTGCGCAGGGGGTAAGAATGCATGCCCCCTTGCTTGTTGAGGTAGAAGACAACTGGAGTGTCATCTGACTGGACTAATAGAGGCCCTGGCATGAGCATGGACTGGAAGCAGTATTGGGCAAGTTACTTTTTCTATTACTTTCTGTTACTATTGAAAACTTGTTCCAGAAAGCTCTGTGCAGTCGCTAGCAAGGATGGAGAAGTACTGGAAGATGTAGTACATCTTACAGTTACATTTACTTATGTCTTTTTATGCAAAAGAAATACGTAAGTGTAACTGATTACATTTATTTGAAAGTAACTAGTAACTGACCTATTACTTTCAAAAATGTAAGCTGTTATAGTTATTATTTTTGTATTGTTTTTGTATTAAAAGAAATAAGAAACTATACTTGTAAGGTGTATCACTTTTTCTAGTACTTCTTCATCTTTGCTAGTGACTGCACAGAGCTTCCTGGAACAAGTTTCCAAACGTAATAGAAAGTAATAGAAAAAGTAACTTACCCAACACTGACTGGAAGGCCTGCAGAGCATACAAGACAGCCCTCATCTCTAGCACATTGATGTGAAGATTGTGCTCCACAGAAGACCAGGAGCCCCTTGTTTGGTGGGATGCCAGATGCACACTCCAGCCCATCCTCGAGGTCTCCGTAGTCAGGACTTGCTGATGACTAGGTTTTTGAAAGGCAACTCCGATGTCCAGCCAGGAAGGGGTGAGCCACCACTCCAGAGTATGGTGTACCGCTTTAGAGATCCTGATGAGTTGGTCGAGATCATCCATGCATTGATCCCATTGAACCCTGAGGTTCCACTGCAGAACCCTCATGTTCAGGTGGGCAAGGGGAACTGTACTGATGGCTGCGGCCACGTGGCCTAAAAGCTGCAGCACCACTCTTGCCGGGATTGGATCTACGGAGATGACCCTCAGAGTAACAGCTCTTAGCCTGTCTGCTCGGTCCTGAGGGAGAAAGGCTTTTACTTGGATGGTGTCCAAGACCACCCCTATATGCTGCAGCCTCTGGGTAGGCCAGAGGAACAACTTGGAGAGATTCAGAGTGATCTCCAAGTCTTGGAACAGTCGGAAGGTCTCCTCTGTTGAATGACTCGGCTGTTCCTCAGTAGGTGCTGTGAGTATCCAGTCATCCAGGTAGGGATAAACATAATGACCCTTTCTCCTGAGAGCTGCTGTCATGTCTGCCAGCCACTTGATGAAGACCCTTGGTGCTGATGAGAGGCTGAACGGCAGCGCTCTGAACTGATAGTGTTCTCCCTGGAAGATGATGCGGAGATACTTTCTGTGAGATGGCAGGATCTTTATGTGCATGTAGGAATCCTGCATGTCCAGGGAACAGAGCCAATCCCCTTGGTAGTTCATGAGCAACAGACCAGGCAGAGTCACCATCCTGAACCTTCTGTACTCGATAAAGTTGTTCAGTTGGCTCAGATCTAGGATGGGACGAAGGTCCCCTGTCTTCTTTGACACAAGGAAGAAATGGGAGTAATATCCCCTTCCCCTGTGACCTGGAGATACTGCCTGAATCACTCTGTTTTGCAAAAGCGATTGGATTTCTGCTCTTATGAGGGCTGCATGTGGTGGAGAGCAGTGGGTGGGAACTGGTGGGTTGTCCGGTGGAATCTGCATGAAATCCAGTGCATATCCTTTTTCTATTTTCTGGAGGATCCACTAGTCCATGATAATACTGGACCATTCTCTGTGGTAGAAGGAGAATCTCCCTCCTACTGCCTCCTCCTGAAACTCTGCCGGAGGTGGGAGGGCAGGCAGGGAGTCATGCCGAGGTGGAGGGGGTAGGCACAGGAAGTCTGGCATTTTTTTTCATTTTTGGGACCTTGAGTGCCTATGGGCAGGGGAGGTCCCCTTCTCTTAAAGCCTCCTTTAGGTTGCTGACACCTTCCCCGTCGGCCCTGGTTCTTGTGAATGGGCCTGTGTCTGGTAGTAGCTGGATCTGACCTGTACATTTGGTGAACGCTGGAAACTGCCTTACCGGAGTCCTGTAGCCCAGAGATCAGCTTCTTGGTGTCTGAGCTGAAGAGAACTGACCCTTGAAATGGTGCATCCAGGATAATATCCTGCAGATCCTGCCGGAATCCTGAGACCCTCAGCCAGGCGTAATGCCTCATACAGATCCCTGTGGCTGCAGCCCTGGCAGCCATATCTGCAGAGTCGTATGAGCTTCTCAGGATGTGTTTGCCTACATCGATGCCGGACTGAAGAACAGCCATAGGCTCAGATTTTTGATCAGAATCCAGCTGAGCTTTAGCCAAGTCCATTGCCTTGTTCCATAATGACTTTTGGTACATAACCATATGTGCCAAGAAGTTCAGAGACCTGACCGTGCATGTAGCTGAGGAATACACTTTTCTGCCCATTTGATCCAGCTTCTTAGATTCAGGATCAGGAGGCTTTGAACTCATAAGCCTAGGTTGCTGTGCCCTGCCATGAGCTGCAGTCAGCACTATGGAGTCTGCCGTGGGCTGTTCGCTCAAGTAAGGCTCTCTCTTTGGTGTCCTGTATAGGTGATCTGCCTTCCTCGGGACAGCCAAAGTAGTGGAGGGGTGCTTCCAGGCCAATGTTGTGATGTCCTGGAAGGGCTCTACTAGAGGAGGGATGACCAAGGGTTTGGGGTCTTTTGCCCCTAAAAATTTTGCCAAGCAATGTCTTTCTTGGTCATGCTCCTCGTATCTCATTGAGTAAGTTATTGGATGTGTCTCATTATGTCCAGAAAAGAAGGATCATTTGGAGGAGATCTGGGAGAACCCTTCATATGGTACAGAGAGGGCAGAGGGAGCTCATCCTCAGGGGAATAATAGGAGGAAAAGTCCCCTGGATCTTCATCTGAGGATGAATGTGGATGTCCCTTTGATGATGGTATGGACGATGGGTGTCGACCATGGCCGCTAGGTGCTGGAGACCCATGGTCTTCATCCCCTGACGACGGGTGGTCAGGTGTCAGAGGTGGTCTGGAGGCATCTGAGGTGACAGCTCCTGGGGCAGAGGCAGCAGCGAGAGATGCCTAGGGCTAGGCGACCACTCCCATGGTCTGGTTAGCTGCTCTCCCTTTATGATGTTCCACCATGAATTGAGCAGAGATTCTACCTCTACCAGCAGGACAACAGGCTGTGCTGGCGGTGGGGTAGGGACGCTTCTGATGGCAGCCCTTGCAGTACATCCGGCATGGCTGTCCAGTCTACCAGCTGATTGCCATCAGGTGTTGAGATCAGAGGCTCTGGGGCAGAATCTACTGGAGGTCAGACATCCGGCACCTTAGGAGGAGGCAGTGACGGCTGGTTCAAACCTCGTTCAAGAGGTTCAGGTGTTCAGTCCTCAGGCATGAGACCTGTCGCCTGGCCTGACATCAGGTCCTACAGAACAGACAGCCTTTTGGGACGGGGCCTGTGGTCTGCCTCTGACATGGAATCAGAAGGCCCTGAGGTCTGGCAATCCTCTGAAGTGGCTGACACCTTCTCCCGAGGCGGTGGGTGCTTCTGGCGGCACTCAGATTCCTGGTGTCTGGTGGCATCACCCGATCCTTTCGACTTGTCAGATGAATCCAAGGCCTTACAGGTGGTAGACTCTGACATACCACCCGAAGAAGATGCCTGTCCTTCCAGCTTAGACCCTAGCGACTGCTAGTGGGGCCTAAAGCCAGGGACACAAGGGCGGATGAACGCCCATGCCCTGAGGACTCCTTGCTGTGTGAATGGGAGGAGGCGGAAGTCTTCTTGACAGAAACCCCAGGAAGGGCTAATGAACCTGGGGGAACAGATTCAGACCTCCTGCCAGAGGCAGAGGACTTGGAGGTCTTGTTGGGGGGGACATAGGGTGGGATTCTGACCTGACTCGATTCTTGTTTCTATGGTGGTGTTTCCCGGCAGATTTCTTCTCTCTGGGGGAGGAATCCCTGGCTGAGGAAGAAGAACTGTGTCCCAAATGGGTCCTCTGCATGGCGGCCACTTGCTGTTCCAGTGGGTAAGCCTTCAGAATCTTGAGTCGGCAAATTTGGATCTTATTAAACATTTGACAGTGCGGGCAGTTGTCCGGCTTGTGGCCTGGGCCCAGGCAGATAAGGCAGGCTGAATGGCCGGCTCTAGCCAGGATCTGCTTGCCACACATGCACTTAGACCTCCACCATGGAGGAGATGAAGGAGACATGCACAAAAGGAAAAAGGCAAGGAGAAAAAGTCTAAATGATTGGTAACTGCGCGAAGCGCAAAAATGGTGGTCGACTGTGAGAGATACGTCCGTGGAGCTGATACTAGCGGGTCAACGGTGGGAAAAGAACTGAGGTGGTGCTGGGGGACTGCCCCTTTTATACCACATGGGACGTCAGGGCGGGGCCTACTTCAGGGGGCAGTCCCCTACCTTGGACTGCTAACTAGAATTTTTTCCGTGGGCTCCTAGTGCCTGGCGGCATAGTCCTGTATGTGTTACCTGCTGCAAGAGCTCCCTCTCGAAGTAAGATCTTTTCCTTTCTGAAGTGTAAGTTCTCCTTGTTGCTGGTTTCCCAGAAATCTTCAGCACTTCCATTACTTTTTCAGAAAGATTTAGCACAGAGAACTTGAGCTCTTCAAGAACCATGCTCTGAGGTGTAGAGTTCTCAGACCCGGGAATGTTATCCTGCCCTGGAACAGTGTCAACAGACTGTGCCTCAGAGGCAGGTTGATTGGCATCCTGTTGGAGAAGGGCAGGATCAAGGAATACCATATCTGACTGGCCCAGTCTGGAGCTGCGAGGATCATTGTTGCTGACTCCCTTCTCAGTTTTATCAGAACTATCAGTAAAAGTGGGATGGATGGAAAGCATAGAGAAACTTCCCTGACCAGCTTAAGTCTAGGGCATCCTCTTCTAGGTCTAGGGCATATTTTTCTCTAGCTCTGAAACCTGCTGAAAAGGGCTGTAACTGCTGATTTTAACAATATTGTTAACATTTATTGTTAGTACTGCTGATTAGCCTGTATTCTCTGTTCCTTTTGTGATGCACAGAGTTAAAAGTTAAAAATGTTCACAGCCCTCTCTTGTTGTGTGATACCTGGACCCCAGACTGCTGGGCACCAAGTAGAATTGGCCCTTTTGTTTTGTTAATTTGCTTTTGCTGCTGGACTGTGTGGCCTTTGTCTCTGGCTAGTATTTAACCTTCTCCTGTCTCCTTTCTCCCCAGCCGAGAACCCACCAGGGCTCCCAGCTCAGCTGCTGAGGGAGATTTGGCTACCAGGCGGACAGCGCTTCCATAGCCGCCACCTGAGACCACAAGCCCAGATGCTCTGCCTGCAAAGGTACGGCAAAAGCCGCCAGCCAACCGGAACATGAGTGCCTTTCTCAGCCTCACTCTGATTGGTCCATTGCTGATTTTTCTTCTCTAGTTGTGAAACCTGCTGAAAAGGGCTGTAATTGCTGATTTTAGCAATATTGTTAACATTTACTGTTAGTACTGCTGATTAGCCTGTATTCTCTGTTCCTTTTGTAATGCATAGCGTTAAAAGTTAAAAGTGTTCACATCCCTCTCTTGTTGTGTGATTCCTGGACCCCAGACTTCTGGGCGCCAAGTAGAATTAGCCCTTTTGTTTTGTTAATTTGCTTTTGCTGCTGGACTGTGTGGCCTTGGTCTCCGGTCAGTATTTAACCTTCTCCTGTCTCCTTTTTTCCCAGCCGAGAACCCCCCAGGGCTCCCAGCTCAGTTGCTGAGGGAGACTTGGCCACCGGGCGGGCGGCGCTTCCATAGCCACTGCCCGAGACCACAAGCCCGGACGCTCTGCCTGCAAAGATATGGCAAAAGTCACTTTTTTTCGCCTGCCCTCCCATGCCCCACCTCCACCACTTATTAAATACACTTGCTCCCTCCCCCACTGTATACCCATGCCCACTCCGTCTCTCTTTCATTTCAACAGGTTCTGTAGCACCCCACACATCTATGAGGTCTTGGACTGCCCAAATGTGCTAAATTCTATCCCTGACTCATTAGTTCAGAGGGTATCCTGGCTCTGTCTGGCTTACCTAGGAAGAAGATCTACAGAGCGGTGATTAGGAAGCAGTTGATGGTATACCACTTCTGTATACTCTCATATACTGTAACAGCAGCTAAGGCTGCTAATTCATTTTTTAGACTCAAGCACCAGTCTTACTTAGGAAGAAGATATGTGGTGCTATGAATAGGCTGTAGCTGACGGTATTCTACAGCTGCACATTTACGAAACTTAAGGCAGTGGTATTGATTGCTAATTCAATCTATAAGCTGCAAGGACCAGATAGATCAACTGTATCTGCTCTATGCAAGGCATCACCATGTGGGTGTCCCACTGGCTCCGTTTTCTGTTCCTTCTTTTCCTTGTGCCATGCACAATACACAGGCCCCTCCCAATCTTCTAGTCGGGGGGGAACATAGCCTTCCGGTGGGCTGTCGTCTGCACTGTAACTCATCCTATAATTATCCCTGTGCTCTTAGCCTCCCCCCACTGCCCCTTGCTCTAACTGCCATTAATGGTGGGACTTGGGCCGAATTGCCCCCACAGGGCATATCCATCACTCCACTGTACACTTACCTCTCCTTACATTTCACAGCCAGGGTCTTGGTAATTGCTGTCTTAGGACAGTCCAGATCTAAATACAGGGTTCTAGTTACTCGGCCCGACACCTCTTGTAGATGAACACGGGCTAAGGATTACAAATAACTATTGCTGCGTTAAGGAAGCTCCTACTCTTCCTTCTGTTGTGCTCAGGAGACACTGAGCTTAACCCTGGCCCAGCTGAAGTTCTTACTTCCCCATCAGACCTAGTAAAGCTAAAAATAATGCGCTTTATGCATTTGAACGCATGTAGCCTGCTAAAAAAGTTTACCCTGATTCAGGCCTGGGTCAATCACACCGCACCAGATGTCTTGGTGATCTCAGAATCATGGCTCACACCCTCTACGCCTGACAGGGAAATCAATATCCCAGACTATTCATTATTTAGAGTGGACATGCTCACTAAGGATGGAGGAGTGGCCATCTAAGTCAAGGACAGATTCTCGGTTTCATGCCTAGACTCATTATCCATTGCAAACCAATTCAAATGCCTAGCACTAAAGGTTGAGATATCCTCCTCCACTGCGCTTTGTGTCATAGGTTGCAATAGACCCCCATCTGCTGGCTCTCAAATCCTCACCCATCTAACTACTATTATGGGACAAGGTTCCCTTGAAACAGTTATCCTTGGGGATCTTAACCTTGATTGGATGTCCAAGGCCACTGCACCACTTAAGGACTTCTGTGATGCCCACAGGCTGTTGCAACTTATTGGCGAGCCTACGCGCCCTAATAAGAAGAACCCTGCTAAAAGTACATTGCTTGACATCATCTTAGTAAGTAAACCGCACCTGTTCTCCCATGCAGAAACCTTCTTCTCTGATGTTAGTGACCATAGTATCATCACTGGTGTAAGATCAGTCGAGAATCCACTATCCTCGTCAAGGTTCTCTACTAAGAGGTCCAGACATAACTTCAATCAGTCTGCCTACCTTGATGTGCTAAAATACTTGCTGCGTTGGCAGGACTTTTACCTAGCTAACTCGGTCCACTTGTCATATGACATCTTTTCTGAAATTGTGACTGGGGCATTAAATAAGTATGCCCCCCTTGTAAAAGTTAGGGTAAGGAGTAGAACCTGCCGCTGGTTCTCTTCAGAACTCAGAATAGCGCTGCTGGACAGGGACAAGCTCTGGAAAAAAGCACGAACAACTAAGGTCCCGGTGGACTGGTGTCACTTCAGAAAAACCAGGAATACATGCACCAAGATGATAAGCTATGCTAAGGCCTCCTTCTATTGCTCGGAACTAGATTCTGCTGTCAGAAGCCCCTCTAAATTTTGGAAGTCTATTAAGGACATGTCCGGACATACCCCAGGGAACTCCTTGCCTGCAAAGATTACCTCTGGCAGTGCCACCATCTGTGACAAAATGGAGATCCTGGATGCATTTAATAACCACTTTGCCACTGCAGGGCTAGCATTTGACAACTCACCTGCAAGTTCTTTATGCTCCCAGCTGGGTGCGCAAAATTCTGAACCTCTTCTTACCAACTCAGTTTTCCCCTCCAGACTACATCATTGAAAGAGGTCGAAGAACTTCTGTTACAGTTGGATACCAAAAAAGCGAAGGTGCTGACTCTCTAGACCCATACTTTCTAAAGGTCGCCTACCATGCTTTAGCTGTACCAATTACCCACCTATTCAGTTTCTCACTGTCCCTCGGAATCCTCCTACCCTTATGGAAAACAGCTCATGTTATCCCACTATATAAAGCAGGTGACCCCTGTGATCTCAACAACTACAGTCCGATTTCTCTACTCCCTATACTGTCCAAACTGTTGGAAAAAATTGTAAGCAAGCAGTTAAGAACCTATGTAGAAACTATGAATCTTCTAAATCCTATGCAATCTGGTTTTAGAGCACAGCATAGTACTGTTACGGCCCTAGCCAAAGTGACCAATGACTGGCAGCGAGACCTGGAGAATCGGAACTTCATCTGTGCAGTGTTCTTAGACTTAAGCAAGGCCTTTGATACCATCGATCATGGCCTGCTTCTTTCCTCCCTGAGGACGATAGGACTGGACTCGTTATCCTTGCATTGGTTTGCTGACTACCTCTCTGACAGGTGGCAGCAAGTCAAGGCAGAAGGTGAACTTTCTCCTCTTAAACCTCTGCAAAGAGGGGTCCCCCAGGGATCGATCCTTGGTCCCCTACTGTTTGCAATTTACATAAACAACATTGACACCAACATAACTAAGGCCAATATCCATTTGTTTGTAGATGACACGGTTCTTTATCTAAGTTGTTCTTCGCCAGAAGCTGCCTGTGGAGACCTTCAATCCAAATTCAATCTACTTCAGAGCCAACTTCTATACAAAAAGTTCCTACTAAATGCCAAAAAAAAACAAGGCAATGCTATTTTCTCCACTTCTCCTTGTTGCAAACCCAGTCAGTGCCGGCTCTGTTCCACAGATCTCCACAATCCTGGGAGAAAACCTAGAATTTGTTAATAAATACAAATATTTGGGTGTGTGGCTTGATCATAGACTTTCCTTTACGGACCATATCGAAGATTTGCTAAAGAAATTGAGGCAGAGGCTTGGACTCTTTTTCAGGATTAATAACTTCCTTACTAGCGATGCCAAGCGGCGGCTGATACAAACAATGTTTCTCTCCTTGGTCGACTATGCTGACTTTCTTTATAGTCACTGCCCTGTCTCCCATCTTGCTAAATTGCATACGTTGTATCACAGGGCTCTGAGATTTATTACTGGCCTACCCTTTTCCACTCATCATTATGCCCTTTATGCTGCCATGGGGTGGCCCTCCTTTCAGTACAGGCAAAACAGAAATGCTGTACTCTGGACATTTAGAGCTATTATTAATAAACTACCCCTATATATCTTTGATTGTCTTCCGCTATGTGAGCTTGGGAACTATGCACTGAGAAGCTACTCCTTTATTTCCTTAAAGGTACCTAAGCTAAAAACACTTTTTGGGAGAACGGCTATAAGCTTTGCGCTGCCATCTCTTTGGAATAAAATACAAAAATTGTTAAAGCTTAGTACTCCGGTCAGTCTAGCCTCCTTCAAGACACTTTATGACCATTCGGTCAAGGAAATTTGCAACCGCTTCCCCCAATCCAAAACTTCCCTGCACTCATTGCATTCCATGTTGGCATAGTTCTATCCACTATGCCTGGCCTTGTGGCCTCTCCTTCTCATTTCTCTAATACTTAATCGTGCTCCTCGCTCTCCTGTCCTGTGTCTTCTCTGAAGCCTTATCTGTCACTCGTGTATCTCCTACCACCCTGCCTGTACCCTATCTCGCCTCGCCTACCACCCCCCCTCTACCCTGCTACACTGTTTTTTCCTTTCTTCTAACTCACTGATTGCCTTGTCTCTTATAGCATTGTATGTAATATACCATTACCTAACAATTATCCTTATTAGTACTTCCAGCTACTGTTACTAGACCCCTATACACTACAAAGGAATTGAACCACTGTTCCCAAACTGTTGTCTGCATATGACTATGTTAAACTTTTGTATCACTGTATTGTATGATATTACTAGGATGTTATGTTGTGTCTGTCATATATTGTATATCCTGTGTTCTTGTGCTAACCAGGTTCATCTTGTAATTGAGCTTTGCTCAATGGTATCCGCCTGGATAAATAAAGATGTTGATTGATTGATTGATTGACTAAGCCCACCGTGTGTGTGTGTGTGGGGAGGGGGGTCTGCAACAAAAGAATGGGAGCTAGTTCTCCCAGGAGGCAAACATGCCTATTTCTGGTGTACCCCACCACCTGAACACTGATCACCTGCTGGGTTACGGTCCATTTGTGATTGCTCTGACTGATCCTGCTCAAGAAGCTTGCTGGCACATTCTTGCTTAAAGTGGAACCAGCCTAAATATGAATTGTGATTTGCATATGTAGCCCACCCCATCCCCCGTGTCTAGGGGGATGCTGGTCGTAACTGTCCATGGGGATGGGGCTGCTCCAGCAGAAACTGCACCAGATAGCTTACATTTTCTAGGTCTCTCAAGGGGTGAGGTGTGGCTAGCCTCCTGGTGCTGGGCTAGAAGAAAATGGATGGTTCATGGCAGCAACAGTCGTTGCAAAGAACTGAGATGCCACTGTGGGTGCAAGGAAAACAGTAGGATCCCATTTAACAACATGTAAAAGTCAACTCTATGGAGCAGTAAGTCAATCATAGTTTTGGGGGGGCATATCACACTGGGCTGACATGGTCACATAAGTGCAAGAGTCCATAATATCCTAATCCCACACTGTCAATTCTGCAGGGCATGATCCGGATGACCCCATCAAATTAGGCAGCTCAGTTTATCCAAAAACAGCAATAATGGTCCTACGGGGGCTACATCTTCTCACGGTCCCACAAGACCCACACTCTCCTTTGCAACTCAGAACAGGCTAGCCTCTCACCTCGGGGCCACTATTCCTTTATTCCGACAGCTAGCATGACTTTCGAACCTAGGAACGTGTTAGCCTCTCACCTCGGGGCCTCTATTCCCTCCTCCCAATTGTACCAGATCTACAGACTCCCTCCTGGGCAACTGTCCCCATGAAAATTCAGGTGGCACATACCCATGGATGTCCCAATCAAGGCACTCACTCTCAAACGCTACTCCCATATCTTCAGCATTCCCCCTTCACTCTGCATTGAGCCTTGGCTCCAACACTCCCTTCTGCCACTCGGCCTCTCACTTCTCCCATGGGGTGATGGTCTCTATCCTTCCGTATAGCCAAGGGAGCCCCTTCCAACAGCCGCCGCCATATCAAGAGCAGGATTTATTTTTTCATGCCTCGAGCGAGCAATCGGTCCTGCTCACCCTATACCAACTCCTCTTCCTCTCTTTGTGCACTCCCTTAAAAAGCTAGATCCACCCCCAGGGTACTCCCATGCAGCTGGCCATCCCCCCCCCCGGCAGCAAAAATATTAACCCATTAAGGCCTGGGTTGAAATAACCCCAAACAATCCCGGAGGGGGATTACACATATATGTCCCATGATGCTTTCCATTATGGGGTTATTGATTATTTTTGCATTTCTGTAATATAAAATAGTCAGTTGACCATGTATAAAGACTACTAAGCTGTTTTCAACCACAACAGTGTCATGTGATTCCCCCCACGACAATCCAGTTTTCTCAGGTCTGATCTTATTTTCAAGTCCCATCCATTTTCAACACTGTTTGCTGGAAAAATTCAGTTGTGAATGGATTTGAATAGTTATTTCAACTCTTGTACTGTATGTTTTATTGGACCTTTGGCTTGGGTTGAGCCTGAAAAAGAACACTGGTCCAGTGCTCTTACCCGAAAAAGAAATTTCAGATAAATAAATAAATGAAATTGTTAATTAGAGGTGCAAGTTACATACGGCCCGTCTTGTTCATCCACCCAGTTTACAAAAGTGATTACACACCCCACTCCTGCCCCACCCCCAACTCCCAGGGCAAACTTTTTTATTATCACAAAGCAAGATAACTTCATTAGCAGATACAGTGCAAACAATGGTCTCTGATATGGCAGCCCATCCTACCAGTCCCTGAGGGACATAGCCAGTTTTAAGCAGCAGCAAATCCTGCAGTTGCTGGGGGACCCCTAATCATAGGGGGTCCCCAGCCAGAGCCAATATACCTGATTAGTGTTAATGTTTTTATGTTGGCTTTCGCTTGCTTGTATGAAATCGACATCTTGCAGTAGTCTGCGAGTTGAAGCGCGGCAGCTTGAAGATTCAGGCACGCGCATCGGTAGGTGCGTCCTCATTCCCCAATCAGCCTGCATGCCTGCGCCACACCATGCATACATAATGGGGCGAGCACATCTAAGCAAAGGTCCGCTGCAATCCGAGCAAAGCTCATCATACACAGCAGTCCTTTGCTTGCCGTGCTCGCCGCCATTGTAAGCATGGTCGGCGAGTGGGCAGCCACCTCACATCTGCCGACATCGGGGGTGCCCAATCCCCCTGTCGTTAACCCCCCCGCTATCCTTGTTTGCCGATGGGGAGACCACTCCTCACGGCATAACCCCCACAATGTTGGATGCCGAGGTGCCTAATCCCTTTGCTCATGGCCCCCTACTGTCTTTTGTGGTGCTGACGGGAGCCCACCCCAATCGGCATCACCCCCCAATTGTTGAATGCCGAGAGGGTGCCCAATCCCCTTCAGCTCATGCCCCCACCACTCTCCTAGTTTGCTGACGGAGGTGTCCAATCCCCTGCGGCATTACTTTCTCCCCGTGTTGTGTGCCGATGAGGGTGCCCAACTCTCGCCTGCTACTGACACCCCCAAAAAACAGTTAGGTGGCACACTGGGAGCCCACCCAGCATGCCAAATGCCCTGCAAAATGAAAATCATCCCGCTGATGGTTTTCTGTTTTTTCCTGTAAAACGAAAACCGCCCCTCGTGAGTCTCGATGCCCCCTCCCCCACCGCACCCACCCACTGCACACCTGCCTCCTCATCCCCTCACCCCATACTCTACCTCCAGAGTCCGGCGCGACGATCTTCCATGGACCGGGAACACGTCTGCACTCTTCAAAGCCGACCGCGAACTGAGGAAATGCCGGTAAGCTGTATAATGGAATGAATAGGGTTTTTTCAACTTTGCTACATATCTCGGGCATTTCTTGGAATTTTGGCACCAAATTTTCAACATGGGTTTTTTGGGGCCCCTCCTCATGCATTCTATCACTGTCATGGCGTTAATCGGCCTCGAAAGGTGATTTCGCAGTCACTGCATGAAATCACCTTTCGGGACCCATTACCAGAATGACAGTGCCAGTGTTCATGAGGTGGCCTCTCAAAAAGTCTATGTTCCAAATTTGGTGGAAAAAATTCAACAAGTGCCTGTTTTACTAGTGTGCGTTGTGCAGTTGCTACGCAGGCTCATAACTTCTCAGATTCATAATATTTTAACGCTGGATTTTCAGCATTGTCATTTTTGTACACCTCCTTGTGAACAGTACAGCTGTCATTTTCCACATCCAACCCAAAATGTGTTTCCGCTTCCGCGCACAACAGCACAGTCGCTGTGGAAATCAGTATTTGGGCCAGATTATGAAAATGACAGTGACACAGTTCATGAGCAGAGGTCCTAAAATGCCTATGTTGAAAATTGGTGACGATACTCCATAAAATGACTGTGTTACGGTGCATTGTGCAGATTGCAAGCACGCTTGTGTACCGTCGTGCATTTGTGATATTTTCACTCTGGATTTTACCATTGCCATTTTCCACACCTCTTGATGAACAGTACAGCCGTCATTTTCACATATCCTGCCCAAAATGTGTTTTACTTCCAGCGCCGGAAATAAGCGTGGTGTCGAAATCACTTCTTGGGACACTTTCAGGAAATAACAGTGACACTGTACATGAGCAGAGGTGCTAAATGCCTATGTTGAAAATTTGATGCCAGCCCATAAAATGGCAGTGTTGCTAGCGTGCGTTGCATATTTCCCACACACCCTTGTAACTCCACAAATTTGGTATATTTGTATGCCACATTTTCAACACTGCCATTTTTTTACACCTCCTTATGAACTGTGCAGCTGTCATTTTTCACATCCTGCCCAACATGTTTTCCCGCACTGCACTACCAAACACCCAAAGGGACACCCTAATGCCTGTCACTGTCTGCAGGATGGGGGTGGGTTGGCATCAATTCAGTACTTCACTGCCATTCCTATGATGCATCTCTCTAACTCCTGCACTGCCAATGCCAGCAAGCCAACATTCGGCATTGACAAATGCTTGTTAACTATTGTCTTGCTAAACTCTAACCAAAGGCCTCAGTTTGCTAGGTCCTTACGATGAGACATCATGATGTCATAAAATTATTCACCGAGGTATGACCTAGCCATTCAGAGGCAGATGAACAGTCATAGATTGGATGGGTAGAGGGGCCGCAAGGACTACTATTGCTACCTGCCCCTCAAAAAAAAAAAAACTATGGATGTCACAGGTCATATTGAAAATAATATTTTGAAACTGGAACTCTGTAAGTTACTTGATAACTCACACCACTGCTCCTGTGGGGGGAGTTGCCACTTCCTTGCCTGCTCCTCTTAGATCTGCCCTGGTACTTGTTCCTATCACTGAATAAGACTCTTACCGAGCTCTTCTCAAACCAAGTTACCCCTTACCCCTGGTAATTAATAGTCTTTGTTGTACTGTTGTATTTGTTGTTACGTATGATGCCACTGTTCTGTCAATTCCTTATGTCTTCTGCCACTGTGATGTGTGCATTGTATATCAGTGCTGTGTTAGGTAAATGTATGGCTGTTGTTCACCTGTCTTGTCCATGTATTTTACTGCTGCTTTTTACCTTATTGTATGTAACCTGAACCTCCCGGGTCGTGCCTGAATATAGGCTCTGCTATCTAGAGCACCCACCCGATCAGCAACAACTAAATAGATAAATAAATTGTGCACATGGAACAGAGCAAAAGACATGGCCAAACTGTGTTGGGTGGGGGCCTTGTGATTTGCATTATCTAGCTGGGGGCACCCCAAACCCTAAAGCCGGCCTTGCTGAGGGATGCTTTTTATGCAAATATTTGTCTGTTTCTTTTCTCTTTCTCTCTCTCTCTCTCTCTCTCTCTCTCTCTGTCATCAACCATGAACTGATAGAGGTTTGTAAGAAGAGTAAAAGCGTGCCAAAGTCATTAATTCATGCAAGCAGCTGCTTATATGCACAGCACTGGGTCGTAGGCCTGGCCACAGTAGAAGGACATTCTTTCAAAATAGCCTGACATCCTCTTTATAAAAAAGCTGGGCCCATACTGGCTGCCAAAGGCTTTCTGAGAATTGTAAACTTTGTCAGGGGCACACAGCTGAGCTTTAACATGAAACAGCTGCCACTGGGCAGTGAGCTCTTAAAGGGACAGTGAGCAGATTTCAACTACAGGATTCTTTGTATACATTAGAGTCAAAACTGTAGCCAGCGGGTGGCCATTTGTGGTTGGAGCAGAAATAAAGCTGAGTGGGGAGCAGAAAACTTGTCTGAAATGAATTTGACGAAACAAAAATAGAGAGAGGAGAGAGAGAGAGAGAGGCAGTCAGAGAAAGAGTGAGAGTGAATGAGTGCGAGAGACTGATTATTATGGTATATTAGTGTGATTTGTTGTTGTGAAACCTATTCTGAAACAGAATGCAGTCACAGCCCTTTTCCTATTGTCTGCCGCTATCATACGTCAAGCCACTCAGTCCTTTATAGATTGTAGGAAAGAATTTGAAATATGTTAAAGGGAAACATTTATGCAGTATGCCAATCATAGTGTGAAACCCCCATGACAGTTGCTTTGAAATAAAGTACTGTATTGAGCTTGAGCTCCTGACATCCAGGGACAACTTCAAAAAACTGTAACATTTAGACAAAACACATCTTATATTTCATAGCTGTTCTGTAATTGTCACTCCTATTTGTATATTATTGAGGACATTTACATGAAAACTGGATCTCTGATGCATCTGCTTTGGCTGCTTGTCCACACCTGGCATCTCAGTTCTATTTATGACATCAGAATCTGTTGCTGCAGTGATAAGTATGATGTGACGAACAGAAGATAATGATGTCCAGTGTAGAAAGGTATCCAGAGCAGATGATGTCTAGTGGTCTGTGATCTTATTTTAATGGTACTTCCTTCAGTAACAAGCAACAAGATGGAAGATCTGGAGGCTGTCATGGTGCAGTCAGACCTGGACATTGTGGCCATCACTGAAACCTGGTGTAATGATAACCATGACTGGGAGCTGGCCATACCTGGTTACAACATATTCAGAAGAGACAGAACAGGCAGGAAGGGAAGAGGAGGAGTGGCACTGTATGTGAAAAATGACATAAGGGCCACAGAGATCCAGGAGGAACAAAATGGGGGAGAGATACTGTGGGTTAAGCTGGAAAGGAAAATGGGAACAGCCATCTGCACAGGTGTGGTCTATAGACCACCAGCCCAGGAGGAAGAAACAGATAGGGAGTTGATGCTAGCCATCCAAAGGATGGCAGACAAGGTGAGGTGGTAGTACTAGTTGGAGACTTCAGTATTCCAGACGTGACTGGAGCATCCCAGCAGCAGCATCAACTAGGAGCAGATTTATCCTGACTCCCTTCAGGGTGCCCTCTCAAGCAACTGGTCATGGAACCAACTCGGCAGAAGGCAATACTGGACCTTGTGCTCACAAACAGGGAAAGTGTGTGGGGTAACAGTGGGAGCACCTGGGGAACAGTGACCACCAGTCATTGGGGTTGAAATCACAGAAAGAGCAGAACCAAACCACACAAAACACGTATCCTGGATTTAGGGGGCAGACTTTGGGAAAATGGGAGATACGTGAAAGAGGCATTAAGGGAATGGGACAGGAATCAGGGTTGAGGAACAGTGGGCAGTATTTAAAATGGGGATTACAAGAACAACAGAATTATGCATTAAGCAGGTTAGCAAAAGGAAAAGGAAAGGAAGAGAGACCATTATGGTTTTCCAAAGAGGTAGCAAAGAAAGTGAAAGCCAAAAAGATTGCATTCAGGCAATACAAAAAGACACAGGCAGAAGGGGATAGGAAGAAGTACCAGGAGAAGCAAATGGAGGCAGGGAGGTCAGTAAGAGAAGCCAAAGCTCAGACAGTAGAACACATTGCAAAATCAGTGGGTAAAGGGGACAAAACCTTTTACAGGTACATACTGTAAGTGAAAAAAGAAAGACAAAGGGAGGGATAGTGAGACTGAAGGGGGAAGATGGGGGCCACATGGAGGATGACAGCAGTAAAGCTGACATATTGAACAGGTATTTCTGCTCAGTCTTTACTGAGGAAGAGGAGGGTAATGGGTCTGAAGGGAGTACAAGGGGTGAGAATGGGCAGAAATGGACACAAGTCCCTTTACACGAGAAAGGGTCCTGAAGGAACTGGAAGTAATAAGAGCTGATAAAGCAATGGGGCCAGATGGGGTGCACCCCAGGGTCCTTAAAGAACTAGGAGAGGCGGTGGCTGAACCTCTGGCTATCCTGTTTAGCTGATCACTGGAAACAGGGGAGGTACCCAAAGACTGGAGGACAGCAGATGTAGTCCCCTTATACAAAAGCAGGATCAAAGAGGAAGCAGGGAACTACAGACCAGTCAGCCTCACCTCGATAGTGGGGAAGATCATGGAAGCACCACTGAAGGAGAGATTGGTGGAACATCTGGTTGTCAATGGACTACAGGACCCAAGGCAGCATGGTTTCACCAGGGGGAGGTCATGACAGACCAACCTAGTTGAATTTTTTGACTGGATGACTAGGGAGGTGGATCAGGGGAGGGCAGTGGACATGGCCTATCTGGACTTCAGCAAGGCCTTTGACAGTGTGCCACATAGAAGACTATTACACAAACTGGGGAATACGGGTGTGGGCAGAACAGTAGTGTGGTGGGTAGGTAACTGGCTGGGTGGCAGGACACAGAGGGTGGTGGTAAATGGCTGTCACTCCACAGAGGGAAGAGTGACCAGTAGGGTACCACAGGGATCAGTGCTGGGACCGGTTCTATTCAACATCTTCATCAGTGACATTGCACAGGACCTGGAAGGCAGAATTTCACTGTTTGCTGATGACACAAAGCTCTGTAACAGAGTAGACACACCAGAGGGTGTAGACAGAATGAGAAGGGACCTGCAGAAACTTGAAGAATGGTCAGGAGTTTGGCAGTTGAAATTCAATGCAAAGAAGTGCAAGATAATGCATATGGGGCACAAAAACCCTGGCACAATATATCAGTTGGGGTGAGGATATAGCATGCACCAAGCAGGAAAGGGATCTTGGGGTTATCATCTCTGATGACCTCAAGGTAGGGAAACAGTGTGACAAGGCAGCAGGTAAAGCAAATAGGATGCTAGGATGTGCAGGCAGGCATCACCAGCAGGAAAAGGAAGGTCATAATTCCACTATACAAGACACTAGTGATGCCCCACCTGGAGTACAGTGTACAGTCTCTGGAGACCATACCTACGTAAGGACATAGACAGGGTAGAGAAGGTTCAGAGGAGGGCAACAAAGATGGTGCATGGATTGCATCACAAGTCCTATGAAGACAGGTTGAAGGAACTGAACATGTACTCCCTGGAGGAGAGGAGGAGAGAGGGATATGATAGAGACATACAAGTATCTCACAGGGAGGAACATGGCAGGAATACACTATTTTTAAGTGAAAAGATGTTCCAGGACTGGAGGCATGGGATGAAGTTGGAGAGAGGATGATTCAGAGGAAACATGAGGAAGAATTTCTTCACAGAATGAGTGGTGGACAAGTGGAACACCCTGCCAGAGGAAGTGGTGGGGACTGAAACAATCACGGGATTTAAGAATGCATGGGATAGACATAAAGGAATTCTGGAGGTCAGGGAGTAAGGAGCAACAGACTTCTAGGGAAACATAAACTGAACTTACAAGCTCAAATGGGCAGACTGGATGGGCCATAGGCCCTTATCTGCCGACACTGTCTATGTATCTATATAGTAATAAAGAAAAAAAGGGGGTAGAATTACACAAAATATACAAAACAACTGACTTTTGTCAGGGGCTTCTTAAGCTGGCAGCAATTCGGAGATATTGATGATTAAACTACCCCATATAGATACTATATTGACACCATTTTTTTAACCTCGTGATGTCATTCAGTGGTGCCAAAATACAATGTGTAAGGCACACAGAATGTCTCAGAAACCCAGTAACAGATGGTGTAAGCATTGAAGAGACAGGACAAAAAGCACACACTGTAGCTATGGTAATGTTTTAACCAGTAGAGGCAATGAATCTAAGGCAGGCAGGCAGAATTTCAGAAGTAAAGCAATACAAATCATTTTTTTGACTCAGCCACTAAAACCTTTCAGAGTAGTGGCTATAGTAGCTAAATGGAAGATACAAGAGGGGATTTAAAGAAGCAATGCATGTTATGGTGAAAAACATTTCCTTATTTATTCTGTTCTAGATTGCCCCCTACCTCCTATCTTGTATGACACCCTTCCTTCCCTGTTGTGAGTCTCCTTTAGCACTTTTTTGTACATTTCATATAATAAATTAGGCCGGTCCATCAGCACAGTGGCAGTGCTTCTGCTCCTGACACTGGCAACCCCGGTTTGGGAACAGTCCTGGGTCATTAGGGGGTGGCTGGGAGGGGGATTGAGTATCCCGTAGGATGCTCTCCTCCTGAGGGAGAGGGACAAAAGGCTGCTTTTGTGCCCAAAACCAGTACTACCAGTGGTGGAAGTATCAAAGGCAGTCTCAGACTCTCTGAGCTGGGAGGGAAGGATGCCGTTAGGTGTTTGGCTGCAGTGTGCATGAATCTTAGTGCGTGGAATCTTAGTTAAAAGGAAGGGGGAGGCAGAAAGAGCTGTAGATCAAGCAGGGTCTACAGTGATGATGTAGAAAGAGAAAAATAGGCAGACTGGGTGGGCCAAGCAGTCCTTATCCATAGTTTATTTATTAATTTATTTATTTGGAAATTGGTGACCAGGAAAGGTAGACTCAGTCAATGGTGGTATCCAGGAGCGACTCAGGGGAACAGGAACAGGAACAGGTGAGGCAATTACATAGCATGGACACAGTTCACAGTTACAGCAAAGTGGAATAGAGCACATGATTTAAAACAGGAGTAAGTGCGGTAAGAGCAAGCAGCAAAACTCAGGCAGTTCAGACACACTTACACCGGGGCATGAGGCAAATGTAAGGGGGTGAGTCAGGTAGGAGGAAAACAGAAGTAGGGGGAGGGAAGGAGATTCAACTGGTACCTGAAGGTACATGAGGTATATACATGTGTATATGCTGATCTAGTGTATAAGTTGATGACCCATTCATGTGATTTTAGCAGATTTATGGATCAACTGTGTTTTACTACACTTCATACCGCAGCCCACATCCACACCCCACCAAGTGGCATTGCCAGCTGGCATCAAATCTAAAGATTTTAACATGTACCCAGTATGGTAACAACAGTGTCCCTTACCTTTACCCGGCAGCACTATTCATTAACACTACAGCACTCCCTCCATTTCCCTGTTACAGTTCTCGAGTGACTTGTAAAAAATTCCCCCAATGAATGCAGCGCCAGATCTTATTAGGGAATCCATCACTTTGTACACGCACTTTGCTCCTGCCAGCCACTATCCTTCAGCGATGCCTGGGTCGGTGTCTCGCACTTCATGTCAGCCTGCATCTTACAGTACAGTTTACTGTATTTAGTCCCCCAGTGCAACCTTGTCCTGCGTACTAGTGTTCCTCCTCACAATGGTGAATGGGAGATGGGGATCAGAGTACAGCTATGAAAAACTCTGAGGTTTTCACTCCTTCGTTTATTTTGGTTGTGTCCCTGGATAGCTTTGTTATGGGAGCTTGTAAAAGCTAACCTGGATCCTTTATTGGGTTTACAGGATTATTTTACACCTGACATCTGCCTGCTGGGAGATCTGTCTTCCATCAAGGTCAGAATCCAAAGATTTTATATATCCATGGTTGCACTTTCGGTTAAAAAAATTATTCTTAGGCATTGGAAAGAAGGGACCTGTCCAACATACCAGAAGCGGATCCATGACATCCTAACAAATTATTGTACAGAGAAGGCTATTGCTAGTCTACAAAATAGGTTACACAGGTATAAGGTTATTTGGGACCCCCTTCACACTCTAATTATGATGGCTATGGAATAATGTGTGGTTGATGTTATTAATTTATTCATCTTTGGTTAACGAGTTAGTTCATTATAACAGTATAATAATGGACTACTGTGCCGGAGGAGGGTAGGGAGGGTTTTGGGGGCAGTATGGGTTTGTTTTATAAATCTCTTGTTTAAATGATTATTACTGCCTCCTGTATTGTGGAAAATGTGGTGAATAAACTTTGAATTGAGGAAAAAAAAAAAACCTGAGGTTTAGTCAACCTTGTGCATAGATTGAGAAATATCTTCATAATGGCACTGGCAACTCCACAGATAATATAACCTCACGTATAAGCCACATCCACTATTTTAGTGTCTATTTCTGGCACCAAACACTAGACTTATTCACCGGTATATACTGTATATCATGACTGGTATCCTGATTAAAAGGTAAACACTGAATTTATTACATTGGCAATTCTATAATGCAAACTACTCGTGGTATAAACTGTAGAACTGTGTAAATTATTTCTAGTTGCCAATTCAGCCTCATTTTAAGATGGATCCACTTAAGCCCTTTACAGAAGTCTAAATAATTTAGAGGAATTAACAGTATCAACCCCAAGCGTGACTATCGCATTGCAAGATATGATTTGTAACATGTCTACTTAGCCCCTATTTTTTGTTGTTTCTGCCATCTCTTGTTCCAGGACCTTACTGTAAATGGCAGCTAATGTACAGTACCTAGCACAACCTTTTACTTGTTTTCCAAAGCAGAAACCAGTTTCTCAAAATATATACACAGATTGTAGCTGTATTCCTAAAATTTATGGTTTATCACTAGTTCGTGTTTATTAATGAACTGTTTTGGTAAGGTTCCATTTGGTTGCCATTCTTGGTCAAAGTTGATATAATACAATCATCTCTATGAGTTATAGCCATTCTCAATGTGTTTTCTGATTTCTTTTGCTACACCATGGTCGACTATAGTTCATTCATGGTCTGTTCATGGTCCTTGCAACAAAGCATAATTTATCTGCATATCAGAATGCAGATGGATAGATCACTTAACAGTGAACCTGGAGGCCCAGCAGACCTGCGTTTGAAACCCACAAGCTCTACTTGCATGCTGCATGACCCTAATCAAGTCACTTTACCTCTCTGTGCTCCTGGTTGCCCCAGGCAATTAGCTTCACCTCAGTGCGCTTATACCAGCCCAGAATTCTAAAAATCAACTCAAAAACTACTATAAATGTTATATACATTGTAAATAAAAACAGTTGTTACACTTTATAGAGGGAAAATAAGGTTCACTTAAGGAAATGAATTCTTTTAGCATGCCAATAAATGGATGTGTAAACTCCGCACTAGTGTCACTTGCATAGTATCTGGCAGAATCAGATGCCGTTGGATACCAATGATTTTCTCACATACCCGATGGCACTGGATACCACTGGTATCTGACTGTATTCTATCACCTAGGATCCAATAGCACACCAACTTTCCAAGGTGACTATCCCATACTTCAGGTTTCTGCTTACTCCATGGCTATCCATGGAAGTTTTCTGGAGAAATCTTTGCAGAGTCATGGATTTCCGTTAAGTATTTACCAGTGTATAACTGATGTAATCTCTGTGCCATTGGAGTTTTATTTATGTATCTCTCCATCTGTTTTTGTGGAGGAACATCTCAACACCAGACACTTTTCCATAACGTTCTACAATACTCTACATGTTCTCAGTGGATTTCCATGAAACTCCAAGGAGCCTTTGTGGAAATCTTACATACAGGATCTGGGATCTGAGGTAGACATCCAACCTTGGATCCCACTATCTGACCTCAGATCCCACTATCCAACCTTGGATCTGAAATACAAATGGGGTCTGATAGGGTCTCAGATTTGGAGTCAAGAATGGATAGGATAAGCATTAGGAAATCGTAGGGCAAGAGAAGGAGGGGGTACATGGGCCAGAGATCAAGTAGGATACTACAGGCAGCGAAAGATGGGCAGACTAGGTGGGCCAAGCAGTCCTTATTTGCAGGAAAATTCTATGTGTCTATGCGTCGGATAGATGCACAGTCTGTAGCATCCCATTAGGATAGTCAAAAATGCTATCCAAACATCGTTGCTCAACACATCTTACACAAATTTCATTTAATGTTGATATAAATATATATTAGGCCATTCTATTAGTTATTAATGAAGGGCCACTATATTCAAAAAAATAAGAATAGCAGCAATGTCAAATAGGTAAGTACTATACAAAAGAAAGCTATTCTGAATGCATGCATGGATAAAATATATTCATTATAGAATGTTAAGGTTGTTGGAAAAAATCAAATTACTTGAACTGTGCAGAACTTTATTTTATAATGAAGGAAACATCTGAAATTAACAACCCTGCTGGGAATCCCAGAAGACCATGATCAACTTGAATCATTCTCAAACTAGATTGACCATAGTCATCCATGGTCACCCTTTGTCATCCATGGTCTTCCACAGTAGTCCATGGTCATCGTGGTCATTCCCTGGTCCAGTAACCATCAGAAGCTGTCCATGGTTAACCATTTCAACCATACTGTTTTGATGTACCTTTGTTCTTGTAACTGACGTGGAACCCATAAATGGGCAACCGCTCACGGGTGTAATCCAAGAACTCGATAAATTAAAAAAAAAATGGTTAAAATCATGTATAAACCATGAAGAACCATATAACCATGGTTGATGACCATGCAGCACCATGGTCTAGCCATGTACAACCATGGTTTATCCATGAACATAAAAGTGGAGCTATCCTCATGAATACCAGCAGCAAGGCACTGTATTGCATTCCATACAAGGAACTAAAAATAGGCTAACAGACATCACATATCCAGAAAAACAACTTTAGTACAAGGGTGAATAGGAAGTGCAAGGGACGGGTGATAAACAGCAGCAACAGGAAGGTCACGGGGTGGCAAACAAATCATGACAGGTGCACTCCTACTCTTTCAGTGTGAGGGTCCACACTGTGTTCCCAGTATTGTCCACCTGTAAGACACAAACAGATACCACCATTGAAACATGGTACAAGTCAATCCACACTGTTGTCCATGTACAACACTTAGAAATCGGGCAACAGCACGGTACAGTAGTAGCCTGAGACATTGCCAGCTACTTCCAGGTAGTTTGCAAAATTTCTGAAGGGATTCTCTCTGCTGCCCCTACTGTGGAAATGCAGAAAGCAGGAGATATCTCTGGAACTATCATCGAAATTTCAGGAAATATCTGGCAGTGTCTGTGGCTGCTACTGTAGTTCAAACACAGAATATACTTACAAAGCTCCTACGATGAACAACAGATGGTCATATGGATCCCTATAACCCTCTCCATCAGGGGTCATGGTCTGGTAGGATGGGATGAGTGTGCCATCTTCAAGTACTGGCTATGGTCTGGCTACCTCAGAACAGCTCACACAACCCCATAATAATTCCTTTATTCTTCCCCTGCAAGCACAAAAGCTGTGTGTCAAAGCATGTTGATGATAATGTGCCCAGTAGGCATCTAAACAGAGTGTACTGTATGTGAGGTCGACTTATGTTGTAGAACATCACCCTCCAATAAGAGCAGGTGTTTGATGCATACACCCAGCAGTCATTTGGCCCATAATAAGTGGGGAGGGGCAGAGTGGTCAGGAGCCTGTGAATATGCTGCTGCTACTACTGCAACACAGAGCATTATTATTATTATTATTAATATTATGCCACACTCCTGTCACACATACACTCCACTATGGCCGAGGGGTCATGGTATGCATACTGTATGCAAACCCCTAAGCATGAAAGGTCACTTTACACATGGTGCTAGCAGAGGTCATGTAGTGTTATCATGTACAGTAACTGTGGTGCAAACTGGCAACAGATGCATCACACAGGGCGAGGTGCACACCATCAGATATCCATAACTGGGAATAATATAACTGATGGAACAGGAGGTTGAACAGGCGGTTGAACAACCTGCTGCAGGGCTACAAGAAAAAGATAGAAAGGGAGGGCACAAGAAGAAGGAGTTGTACCACAGGAAGGAAGAGGCAGCTTCCTTTGTGTACAGAGTGCTGGAGAGCCAATCATAGCTGGAGGAGGAGAAGTTGTCTGGTACCGGACTGTCAGCCAGAGGTGCAGTGGGCGAGATATCACAAGGGATGTATCTGGTATGATGTTCAGTGCCTTGCAGGAGTGCCCCCTGTTCCCATGTGGGTGGGTAGGGAATTCATAGTGTGGTGCATCACGGTCACCAGGGTTAACACCTGGACCACTGCCAGCATTGTCCTCAAGCTATGTGGGACAGGCCCAGGACTAATTATGCCCTGGAGGCTAGGAGAAGCATTTATGACCCAGCACCCAATTACCTTCAGCAGACCATATTTATGCACTGACTAAACCATGTCCTTTTGTTTACTGGTGTGTGTGCAGTGTGCCAAGTCTGACTGCAGCGCATTATTGTTGTATGGTTGTCACATGAAAGAGTACATGTCCGTACCCCCATGGATCTTGTGCTGTGTGCAGCAAATGAGATATTTTGTATTTGTTTGTACACACTGTAATGAAACCTGCTCCTATTTGCTGTATACATTTGGGTGTCCCATCAGTACTGCTGCCCTCCTGGTAGCACAGTTTTGGGGCCAGTAATCCACACATGTGAATTCCTGTTGCACTGGATCATCATCTGCTCTCATGTTACCATGCATATGTCTGGGAATGCCCATATTTCGAGCACAGTCAGTATGGACATATGTGATGTCCACTAACACACAGCAAATAATATGCATACAGAGCTGATTGTCTTGCACTGCCTATGTAGGAACCTTTTTCGAATGTGTGTTGTTGTCTGGCTGACTTATGCAGCTTTGGCGCAGATGTGCCTATGCACCTCCATTACAGGTCACATAAGGTACCTGGACCATTTGAGGATCAATCCCTAAAAGTGCTTAATAAGCGCATAAGCTGCATCATGCAGCTCTGAAATGGCACATAAAACTAATATGTAAATGAAGATCACCCACTTGATCCAGTCTTTCAAAAGCAACTTCTACAGAAAACACTGGACTGCAGTTTGAGTGCAGTTCTCCTTTAAGGAAATATAAACTGCCAAGAGATATTGGATTTATTCCATGGCATCCTTCAGACAAATTATTTAGAAATCTTAATACAGCAGCATTTGTTAGTCAGCAACAAATTTCATTATATACATTTTTGGCAAAAAAATGTATTCCTGGCATCCTGAGAGTCATGCTCAGTTCATATTGAGTGTCCTCAGATATTGTAAAAATGGCTTTTACAGCTAATTTTGTAATTATTGACTCATGTCATTCATTCTGATGGCTGCTACTGGCAATTATTAAAAATCTCTTCCGATGAGGTTACCTGTTAAACGTACATGCTGGAGTCATAACGTGTATGTATTAGTATGTATTGAGATGGTGTTACCACATACTTCTGATGGTAAACTGCACAACATTGTACCAAGATATTTAATGTTTCATGGCAGGCATGGCATGGGAGTTGGAACTTTTAAAACAAAAAAATTTGTATCTTGGTTCACAAATAAAGGAAAATGAAATGAATATGGGTATCTTGGCATGTTTGTCAGACAAACATTATTGCTGAAAAAATTATATAGTCACCAAGAAATGTTGTTTCTTTAACCTGAATAACTGTTTGTCTGTCTGTCTGTCTGTCTGTCTGTCTATCTATCTATCTGTCTATCTATCTATCTATCTATCTATCTATCTATCTATCTATCTATCTATCTATCTATCTATCTATCTATCTAATCTATCTGTCTCAGCATTGATTAATACATTTTCTGGGCTGGTTGCGAAATTCAGGAGCTAGTTTGCAAAGCAGCATATTGCCTACTGTTGGGAAGGTGTTTAATGTGCAGATTCTGAAAGGATTATGCTGTTTCAGTTTACTGTTGCACTCAGAGCTGACTGCTGCCTTGCTGCCCTCTATGTGCAACTCTGGCCTCCATAGTTCTAGATAACATAAAAAAAAAAAAACATTGGCTAAGAAGCTTGTTTGCTACTTTGCTGCATGATCCCAATGTAATCAAAAGTCTTATAACAGGTCACAGCTGCAGCCATCGGAAGGCTCATGGCGATACATTGTTCATAGCTTCCTCCGTAGTTTGTTGGGGGAAGGGAAACTGCAGCATTTCCAGATCATTTGTGCTTACCCTTGTTCTCGTTCTCTACCAGAGTTGTTTGGAAGTTTCAAACTTGGACTGCAACTTAGTCCCAAAATTCTTTTGAAAGCAGAATTCCTAAATTCCAAACGTGGAATTTTTTGTGTTTTAAATGTACATAAAACCACAGAATAGTATTCCACTGTTTACATAGACCATGGATTCATATGCTGACAGACTACGTTATGTACGTCAGGTACATGAAGAGGGTAAATAGGGGAGGAACAGTCAGGGTGTTTCGAAGGAAGGAGGAGGGGGCCACTAGAGGGCATGGGTGGAAGCTGGAGGGGGGAAGATTCAGGGGAGAAAGGAGGAGGTGCTACTTCTCTGAGAGGGTGGTGGAGCCATGGAATGCGCTGCCTAGGGGGCTGGTGGAGGCAGAGACAGTGGAAGAGTTCAAAAGGGGGTGGGACAGGTACAGGGGAAGGGTTCTGGAAGTAAAATCCAATGCAGCAAGAGTATCCAGAACTGGGAAGGGAGAAGCCAGAGGAGGCGAGGGGGGTAGTAAGGTCAGCACCCAGTGTGGAGGCTGACCAAACGAGCAGACATGAAAGACCGTTAGGCCTATTCTGCTGGCAATTTAGTATGTTATCCATGGAGTATTATTCTGTGGTTTACAAGGAAATGCTTTCCACCACCTAAGACTGCAAAAGATGCCTTAAAGAGCCTTCTGGCTCTGATGCCGGGGCTATCTCAGTGGGAGAAAATAATCCTTGGTGACTATAGCCTCCACTGGGGTCAGCACACCATTAGTGATGTAAAATGCAGCTTGCTAGAGGCCAACTTGACTCAATTGATCCAAGGACCCACTAGGTTGAACATCAAGTCAGGAAATCATACCACATTAGACTAGATTCTTTCTTCCAACCCAAGTAGTTTCAAACTCGCTGGGACATTGGCAGACTCCGTAAGTGACCATACCCCTATATTCGGCATCTGGAAAAACAACTATCCCAACCCTCCACCCAGAATTTTTTGGGCTCGGGATTATTCCAATTTCAACACCTGCTCCTTTCTTGAAACCCTAGCAGTTGTGGATTGGACTCAAATCAAGCTAGCCCCCAATCTGAACTTAGCCTTCGATTTCTTCATCAATAACAGGCTGTCTAGAGACCTTAAAAAAACAAATGAGGGTGACAGACAAAGCCTGAAAAAAATTAAAATCTATAAATCTTACTAAGGATTGGGTGGAATTTAGAAAAATTGAAAAACAAGGGTAAAAAGGAACTAAAATCAGTTAAAAGACAATACCTCCAGAACCTACAAACTAAAAACCTTTCAGACGCTACAAAGTTTGGTCCCAAATTAACTCTCTCTTAAAGGGAAACACTACCCATGAGAAAAGTGACCCAGTAGCAAATGGTGTCCGTTATACCAACCCGCAAGATGCATTAAACACATTCCTCACTGTCCTGGACAAATTTGAAAATAATCCCTCTCAGCCCCCTCCTACCCAGAATCATTTACTAGAGGAGACTCCTTACCCTAATTTTCACTTCAAACTTGCAACTAAATCTGAGATCCAAAAATTACTAAAAAAAAATCATATCCTCTGGCTCTGGAGCCCAGACTCCTCAGAATCACAGCCCATGTCATTTCCTCTCCATTCACTTGGCTCCTAAACAGATCGCTGCTTGAAGGCAAAGTCCCCACTATGTGGAAAGTTGCCTTGGTCACTCCTTTCCCTAAAGGTGGGGATATTGAGCTTGTTGAGAATTACAGACCGATATCCATCTTCTGCATGCTAAGTAAAGTGTAAGAGAGGACTGTATAAGAGCAGGTCCAGGAATGTGTTGAATAGAACAATTTACTAACTGAACGACAACATGGTTTTAGAAAAACTCATGGAACCAACATGGCCCTGATTAGCCTTACTGGGGATATCTTCACGGCTCTAGATCAGGGGTTCTCAAATGGTGAGGCCAACCTCCCTTGGGAGGCCTCAACCTGTTCCAGGGGAGGCTCAAGCAAGTCTGAAAAAGTACTGTATTTAAATTTTGAGTTTTGTATATTTTGTGTGAAGAGATGAAGCAAACTGAAAGAGGAAAGTAGTAGGTGAATTTTATGTATTTATTTACTACTACGTGACAAGGGAAGGCTCATTTCAGATGTACCCAGGGAAGGGTACGTAGTGAATACATTTCAAATAGTAACTGCAAAACAATCAAGAAATACACAACGTACAATAGTGTAAACAAATATGAACAATAAAATAGTAATGAGCGGTGGTAATTGATCAATGTGTAGACTGATGGTAGAACAGAACAATACAAGGGTTGAGCATAGAAGTGCTAACAGCAATAGAAGGAAGGAGCAAAGTAATCCCCAAGAAGCTACTTAGTAGCAGGGAAGGAGGGGGAGAGGAAAAGTATGTAGGTAGGTTATTTCATATAGAGAGGAAATAGAGAAAGTACTCTGACCCACAAAGGCACTGCAACAAGGGGTAACAATGGTTCAAGAATGAAAATAGCAGAGCAAGTAGGCTGGCCTATTGAATGGAGGGGTTACAATAAGCTGAATAATAATATATATTTTATTTATTTGTTATTCAGATAACACCTTTGAGCACATGAGCTCTTTTTCAAAGGTTCCATGTCAATATAAGACAAAGAACTGAATTTGAGCCAAGTACTCAAAGGGGTTTCAATTTATTCGTGGTGTACTGCGCAAAGTATAGTATGTTATTTTTCTTTGGGGAGGCCCAAGATTATTTCAGTTTTTGGGGGAGGCTCAAAATCATTTCCATGGATTTCGGGAGGTTCACTGTGTCAAAGTCTGAGAACTATTGCTCTAGATGATGGCCTTCCAACTGGTGTGATCTTTATAGACCTCACCAAGGCATTTAACCTGGTGAATCATCAGCAGCTTATCACTAAACTAACATCTCTTAGTCTTGATCATCTGTCTATTCAATGGTTCACGGACTACCTTGATGACAGATTACAAATTGTCAGATGGCATGGAGCTAAGTCCGACAAACACCCTATCACAGATGGTGTCCCCCAGGGTTTGTTATTGGAACCTCTCCTGTTTTCCCCATTTATTAATGATTTGCCTCAACATTGCGGAGGGGCTAAGATGACCTTATATGCAGACGATGTCGTGCTTTATAGGACCTCCCGAGATCCTGTCCAACTAACCAATCTTTTTAGTCAAGACCTTGGTTTACTTGAGAATTGGTTTCTTGCTAATAAATTAGTTCTAAATAGTAAAAAGATCAAAGCCATGCTATTTGGCCCTCAAAGCCTGGGCCCAATGCATTTACATTTATTGTCCCCAGCTCTTTCCAATAGCTCAAAAATTGAAGTGATCAACTGTATCAAATACCTAGGTGTATACTTAGACCAAGACTGCTCCTTTAAGAGCCACATAGACCATCTGACCAAGAAACTCAACCAAAGGTTAGGTCTATTATATCACCTGAGCCCTTTCCTCACTCATGAATCCAAACTCAAGGCTTCCACTGGTACACTCCTACCAACCTTGCTATATGGGGCCCCTTTACTACAGTCTGTAAGTAGGTCTGAAATGCAAAGACCAAAAATACTATATCACAGGGCAGGGCGCTTCGCCGCAGGGGAGCCACCACAGGAGCATCACTTCAAGGTACTATTATCTCTTAGGTGGCCTTCTCTAGATGGCAGATTATCATATCCATCACTGTGCCTTGCATTTAAGCTCCAGCAAAATGGTGCCCCCCAGCTTAATTAACACATTAGCTCCCAAAAAGAATGGCAGAACACTAAGATCCTCTGGCTGTCAACTTCTCTATGTCCCCAGTGTTAGGACTTCCCTAGGACTCCAGTCCTATGCTGCCTTCATCCCTCCTATATGGAATGGTCTCCCTAGCAGTCTTCGGGAATGTACCTCCCTTGGGGGCTTCAGGAAGGGTCTTAAAGCCCACATGTTGGATCTGAGCCTCTGCAACTGCTACTGCTGAGTCTACCAGACTCCCTGCTGCTGATCTAACCTTACTGGGACATCAATCTGATTGTGACTGTCTTGTGTATAATAGTACTTCAACTCCTGCTGATATTAATTGTAATTAACCTGTCACTGTATCCCTGACTGGGTCAATATGTCTATATTGACTGTTGATTGTGAAATGACATGTATGTATTCTGTCATGTTTATAGACGCATGTAATTAATTCTGGGTTGCCCCTGAAAAAGGGACTGTTTCAGCCTCAGTGGGCCTACCCAGTCACCAAAATTTAAATAAATACATAAGAATTCCATGGAATTAGAAAATAAATTCCAAAAAGCATTTCAGAAGCAGAATTGCCATTCTGCATGGATTCTGCTGGAAGAATCCCACTCTCCATATAGTTCTGTTCTATACATAGTCCTCATTTCATTAACAAGGTATGTCAGGGTGTGAGTTATGCTGAGATGACAACACCCCATAAGGGCACTATGTGGCACAAGGCCGCACGCCACGTGCCTTCAACCACCCAAGAAGTAACATTACCTCAGCCACACACAGTCTGAGGAGCTTTATTGTGATTATAGAAAGGCTCCATTTATGCGTTTGTTTATTTATCTGAAAACTGACAACCCAGAAAGACACACTGAGCCAAGGCTCATTTCCAGGTATGACCTGAGGGGTGAGAAGAGGACATACAATACAACATACAAAATATCAATGATTGATACACGTAAAGAGCAATCAAAGTACAATGTGACATGACACAAAGGAAAATAAAAGCAACAGGGCAAAATGAGCAGCAATAATGAACTAACAGAGAGACTAGTGCAATGAGCAGCAATAATGTACCAACAGAGAGACCAGTGCAATGAGCAGCAACAATGTCCACTAGAGAGACCAGCGCAACGAGCAACAATAATGTAGCAACAGAGAGACCAGTGCAATGAGCAGCAACTATATACCAAAAGAGAGAGCAGCGCAGCAAGCAGCAACAATGTACCAACAGAGAGAACAGTGGAATGAGCCGCAGCAATGTACCAACAGAGAGACAGGCACAATGAGCATCAACAATGTACCAACAGAGAAACCAGCACAATGAGCAGCAACAATGTACCAACAGAGAGAACAGCACAATGAGCAGCAACAATGTACCAAACAGAGAGACCAGCACAACGAGCAGCAACAATGTACCAACAGAGAGAGCAGTGCAATGAACAGCAACAATGTACCAACAGAGAGAGACCACCACACTGAGCATCAACAATGTACCAAAAGAGAAAACAGTGCAGCAAGCAGCAACAATGTACCAACAGAGAGACCAGTGCAATGAGCAGCAACAATCTTCACTAGAGGGATGAGCACAATGAGCAGAAACAATGTAACAACAGAGAGACCATCGCATTGAGCAGCAGTAATGTACCCACAGAAAGGACAGTGGAATTTGATAGAGTAATGTACCAAAAGAGAGAACAGCGGGATGAGCAGCAACAATGTACCAGTAGAGAGACCAGTGCAATGAGCAGCAACAATGTACTAACAGAGAGACTAGCACAACGAGCACTAACAATGTCCACCAGAGAGAACAGCAAAACAAGCAACAACTATGTACCAACGGAGAGACCAGCACAATGAGCAGCAACAATGTACCAGCAGAGAGCAGCACAATAAGCAACAGAAATATACCAACAGAGAGCACAGTGCAATGAGCAGGAACAAGGTACCAACAGAGAGAGCAGTGCAACCAGCAGCAACAATGTATCAGCAGAGAGCAGCACAATGAGCAGCAACTATGTACCAACAGAGAGACCAGCGCAACGAGCAGCAATGATGTACCAACAGAGACACCAGCACAACGAGCAGCAACCATGTACCAACAGAGAGACCAGTGCAACGAGCAGCAATGATGTACCAACGGAAAGACCAGCACAACGAGCAGCAATGATGTACCAACAGAGACACCAGCACAACAAGCAGCAACAATGTACCAACAGAGACACCAGCACAATGAGCAGCAACAATGTACCAACAGAGAGAACAGTGCAACGATCAGCAACAATGTAAAAACAGAGAGATCAGTGCAACAAGCAGCAACAGTGTACTAACATAGAGAGCAGTGCAACGAGCAGCAACAATGTTCCAAAACAGAGACCAGCACAATGAGCAGCAGTAATGCACCAACAGAGAGACCAGTGCAGTGAGCAGCAACAATGTAACAGCAGAGAGAGCAGCGCAGTGAGCAGCAACAATATACCAACAGAGAGAATAGCGCAACGAGCAACAACAATGTTCACCAGAGAGACCAGTACAATGAGCAGCAACTACATACCAACAGAGAGACCAGCATAATAAGCAGCATCAATGTACCAACAGAGAGACTAGCGCAGCAAGCAGCAACAATCTACCAACAGAGAGACCAGCACAACGAGCAGCAACAATGTACCAACAGAGGGGTCAGTGCAATGAGCAGCAACAATGTACCAACTGAGAGATCAGCACAACAGGCCACAACAATGTCCACCAGAGAGACCACCGCAATGAGCAGCAACTGTGTACTAACAGAGAGACCAGCGCAATGAGAAGCAACAATGTAGCACCAGAGAGAGCAGTGCAGCAAGCAGCAACAAAGTACCAACAGAGAAACCAGCACAATGAGCAACAGTAACATACCAACAGAGAGAACAGTGCAATGAGCAGCAGTAATATACCAACAGAGAGAACAGCGGAACGAACAGCAACAATGTACCAACAGACAGAATAGTGCAACCAGCAGCAAAAATGTTTCAGCAGAGAGAGCAGCGCAATGAACAGCAACAATGTACCAACAGAGAGAACAGCACAATGAGCAGCAGTAATATACCGACAGAGAGAACAGCGGAACGAGCAGCAACAATGTACCAACAGACAGAATAGTGCAACCAGCAGCAAAAATGTTTCAGCAGAGAGAGCAGCGCAATGAACAGCAACAATGTACCAACAGAGAGACCAGCGCAATGAACAGCAACAGTGTACCAACAGAGAGACCGGCACAATGAGACCCAACAATGTACCAACAGAGAGAGCAGCGCAACAAGCAGCAACAATGTACCAACAGAGAGAGCAGTGCAGTGAGCAGCAACAATGTACCAACAGAAAGACCAGCACAATGAGCATCAGTAATATATGAACAGAGAGAACAGCTCAACCAGCAGCAACAATGTACCAACAGAGAGAACAGCACAACCAGCAGCAACATTGTATCAGCAGAGAGAGCAGTGCAGCAAGCAGCAACAATGTACCAACAGAGAAACCAGTACAATGAGCAACAGTAATATATGAACAGAGAGAACAGCTCAACCAGCAGCAACAATGTACCAACAGAGAGAACAGCACAACCAGCAGCAACAATGTATAAGCAGAGAGAGCAGTGCATCGCACATCAACAATGTACCAAAAGAGAGAGCAGTGCAACGAGCAGCAATAATGTACCAACAGAGAGATCAGAACAACGAGCAACAACAATGTACCAATAGAGACAGCAGTGCAGTCAGCAGTAACAATGTACCAACAGAGAGATCAGCACAGCGAGCAGCAGCAATGTACTGAGAGGCCAGTGCAACGATCTGCAACAATGTGCCAACAGAGAGACCAGGGCAATGAGCAGCAACAATGTACCACCCGAGAGAGCAGTGCAGCAAGCAGCAACAATGTACCAACAGAGAGACCAGCACAAGGAGCAGCAGTAATATACGAACAGAGAGAACAGCTCAACCAGCAACAACAATGTACCAACAGAGAGAGCAGCGCAACAAGCAGCAACAATGTACCAACAGAGAGAGCAGTGCAGTGAGCAGCAACAATGTACCAACAGAAAGACCAGCACAATGAGCATCAGTAATATATGAACAGAGAGAACAGCTCAACCAGCAACAACAATGTACCAACAGAGAGAACAGCACAACCAGCAGCAACAATGTATCAGCAGAGAGAGCAGCGCAATGCACAGCAACAATGTACCAACAGAGAGAGCAGCGCAATGAGCAGCAATAATGTACCAACAGAGAGATCAGCACAATGAGCAGCAACAATGTACCAATAGAGACAGCAGTGCAGTCAGCAGTAACAATGTACCAACAGAGAGATCAGCACAGCGAGCAGCAACAATGTACTAACCGAGAGGCCAGTGCAACAATCTGCAACAATATACCAACAAAGAGACCAGGGCAACGAGCAGCAACAATGTACCAACAGAGAGACCAGCACAATGAGCAGCAGTAATATACGAACAGAGAGAACAGCTCAACCAGCAGCAACAACATACCAACAGAGAGAATAGCACAACCAACAGCAACAATGTATCAGCAGAGACAGCAGTGCAACAAGTAGCAACAGTGTACCAACAGAGAAACCAGCACAATAAGCAACAGTAATATACCAACAGAAAGAACAGTGCAACCAGCAGCAATAATGTATCAACAGAGAGAGAGCAGCGCAACACACAGCAACAATGTACCAACAGAGAGAGCAACGCAACGAACAGCAATAATGTACCAACAGAGAGATCAGTGCAATAAGCAGCAACAATGTACCAATAGAGAGAACAGCACAATGAGCAGCAGCAATGTACCCACAGAGAGACCAGCGCAACGAGCAGCAACAATGTACCAACAGACAGACTAGCGCAATGATCAGGAACAATGTACCAACAGAGAGAGCAACGTAACGTGTGGCAACAATGTACCAACAGGGAGACCAGCGCGACGAGCAGCAGCAATGTATCAACAGAGAGTCAAGCGCGATGAGAGAACAGCACAACGAGCAGCAGCAATGTACCAACAGAGAGACTAGCGCAATGATCAGGAACAATGTACCAACAGAGAGACCAACATAACGAGTGACAACAATGTACCAACAGGGAGACCAGCGCAACGAGCAGCAGCAATGTATCAACAGAGAGTCAAGCACGACGATCAGCAATAATGTACCAAGAGAGGGACCAGCGTGACGAACAGCAACAATGTACCAACAAAGGGACCAGCGCGATGAGCAGCAACAATGTATCAACAGAGGGACCAGCATGACGAGTAGCAGCAAATGCACTTGCTTCTAAGGGACAACTTAAATTGTCAGGGGATCCCAAAGAAATGGGGTCATGGGTGGGTTGGGGAGGAAGGCTAGGCAAGTAAAAGGCAGGTCAGATCAGGGGCAGGGTGGGGAGCAGGAAATAAAGGGGTGGGAAGGAGGGCTCAGGTAAGAAGGGAGGGATGTGATGTCATACCTTGATATGACCAATATAACTAGGCAGGTGGGCCAGGTGAGGATTGGCCAGAAAGAAAAGGGGAGGGGTCTTGAGGGTCTTTAGGAGCCAGCAGAGGTAGGAGTCTCCCTCTTTTGCTGGATTTTCAAAATTAACAGAGTTCATCACTTCGAATGGCAATTCAACTACTTGAGGTAAGGTTTTTTCAGGTGGGGTAGGCCTGGCCACATGGGAGCGGCCTAAGCAGTAACTAGGCAAGGGAGTTAACTTTCAGTGTGCTAGTGGCATGCCTTTTGTGCTGGGATGTTTCCTAGAGGTGCTTTACAGTCAGTACATAACCTGCAGTTAAGGAAACAGTTCAGTCTGGTTAACAATTGCAGGAATTACAGCATGTAGCAGAGAAACTTTAGAGCCAAGTGAGACAAGATCTGTTAATGGGTGGAAATGCAATGTTAGCAGGCTTGTCAAGAAAAAATGATATATATATATATATATATATATATATCAGTAAATATAGAATCGGCAGATGCATTTTTAGGCAATTTAGAAAGTAATAGTACCACTGGGGGAAAGCGTCTTTGGCTTCTGTTCTTCCTTTTTGTATTGTCTACACAGAGGATTATTTTTGGGCAGGAACTGTGACCGTATGACAAATGTAGAGAGGTAGTTTCATAACCTTGTACTAGGTTCTCTCATGAATTAGATGCTGAGGGAGCATTTTGGGAGGTGTTTATATGGGAGTTGTTCTAAATAACAGTTATAGGGCACTGCTGCCTTGTTTGTATTTCACATAAGTGAGAAATTAAGGATCGGATTTGAGGTAAGGCATAATGGGGAAAAAGTGGGCCTGGCCACATGGCCGGGAGTTTGGGCATGGGTGCCTAGCAAGGCCACATGGGCCGGAAGACAGTAGCAGGGGTGAGTAAAATAATTATTGGGGGAGGCCACTTAGGACCAAACCTGTGGTGAAGATGCATTAATAACAGAAATACAAAAAAAAAAATGGTTGTAATTTAAGTGTAATGGCTGTTGATTTTGGTAGCCAGAATACTGAAGAGGCAAAATACAGGTTTGGAATTTGGGACCACATTGGGGGTGACAGGAGCATTGTAGCCAGTAAGAACAGAGTTACCAAAGTGGGGGAATTCAGCTCTCCAGTTGGAGGGGTATCCCAAGCGGGGTAAAAAGCATGGGGAAAATGGGAGTTTATTCCATCTCATGTAAACAGTAAAACAAATGTACCTGAGATGCAGCTGGATCGTAAAGGGTCCCGGAAGTCAAGGGTTGGATAGGGCTGTACACAAGGAGCACAGGAGCCCTGGATTCTCCTCTGGCAACTCACGCAGCAGTTCTTCGGGCCACTGCTGTTGTGGCAGTGTCTTTAGGGACTGTAGTGTCCATGTGGTGGTGTTGGGCGTGATTCCTACAGTGGCATGGTTGCAACAGAATGTTGCAAATGTGGTTAAAGGGCAAGTTTCAGCATAGGCAACGGTAATTAAAAATGCATCTATGGATTACTTGTCTCTTTCTCTCTTGACCTTTCTCTATCTATAGGAAAAATGTTCAATTTGAGAATTTTGGGGAAAGGGCAGTGAACCAGGGTAGGGGAGCAGCGTGTAAAAAAAAATCTAGGGAGGGCGATTCGGGGCAATTCCCAGCTAGAAAGGCGACAGAGACTGGCCAAAAGATGTGAGGCCATCACCAGAAGATGGGACCAAAAAGAGGGTGAAAGGTCTGCAGAGTGCACGCCAAAGCTGTGGGGTGCATATATTGGGTGACTTCAATGCTGGACAAGGGATAACTTTGTTTGTGAGGAGAGGCAGCAAAGCAGAAAGAGGCCAATGATTCGGTGGAAAAATGGAAGACGCTAGCTGGAGGGTCAGGGAAGAGCCCAGCAGAAAAGAGAACCCCAAGAGAGGTGCCGGATCTGGAGCGGTGGGTGGACCTGGATAAAGACGAAGGCATGAGTGGTAAGGATACGGGCAAACAGACCCCAGAGGGGGATTTGACTGAATATCTAGCAGGTTTGCTGGGGGACATGGGAGAGAAGGGCTTAGAGCAAATGGAAAAAGTGTTGCAGGAAATTAAGGCTGCAGGGGTAGAAGGGAATACAAAAACTAGAGTGGGTAATGAGACGATACCAGGCATGACAATGGGGGATCACGTCCCCCTAATGATAAAAGAAAAGATATGGAAAGGGGAGTACATGGATTTATTTGCACCAGTGGATAAGGAGTCGGTGAAGAGGTACGTGCAGAAAGAGACTGCAGGAAAATCTGAGATGGCTGTGGTTTTGGCGATCACTGGAAACAAGGTAGAGGAGACAAGTTACAAGGGGAAGAGTATAGAGGCCTGGCAGGCAGGGTTCTCGATATACAGTGCCACCATGCTGGAGAAAAAAACAGACCTGGCCATCCTGCTGCTCACGTATGTCACCACTATGAAAGATGCATACAAGGCTAGGATGGGGATAGGTTGGCTAAAATATGATGAGGCCTTCTGGAAGAGAATGGCAGCTAGAGGGGATCTGAGGTGGGATTTGACCCATTCTGAACTATGGGTAAGGAGCCTAGCAGGTTTTACAGGAATGGAAAAAGGGAACAGACAAGGAGGAGGCAAGCTGCAAGAAAAAGCGTGTTGGGGTTTCAACAAGGCATCATGCTCCTGGAGTAATTGCAAATTCAGGCACATTTGATCAAAATGTGCAGGTCAGCACCCGACAACCCGGTGTAGAGCAATGGGGGACAGAAAGAACAGGCAATGGGAAAATGGGCAGCCATTTCAAGGGGGAAGGGGGGATACAAATTGGGGAGAGGAAGGCGATTTCAAGGAAGAGGGTGATTTGGGAATGGAGGTATGGGGAACTATTGAGAGGGTAGGAGAGGTTGGGGGAGTTTAGGCTGGCCAGAATGCCGGTCAGGGTAGGGGTGCTAAAAGAATGGATGAAGTGATACCCAGAGGAGAAGGATTGACAGATGTTAGTGGAAGGCTTCGAAAAGGGATTTAGTTTAGAATATCAAGGGGAGAGGGGAGGCATGAGAGCCAAAAACTTGTCGTCCATTAAGGGGAGGGAGGGCATAGCTTTCAGAAAAATAAGGAAAGAAATAGAAGCAAGGAGGATGAAGGGGCCATTCCGGACACCCCCATTACCCATTATAATAAGCAGCAACAATGTACCAACAGAAAGACCAGTGCAACGAGCAGCAACTATGTACCAACAGAGAGACCAGCACAATGAGCTGCAACAATGTACCAACAGAGAGACCAGCACAATGAGCAGCAGTAATATACCAACAGACAGAACAGCGCAACCAGCAGCAACAATGTACCAACAAAGAGACCAGCACAATGAGAAACAACAATGTACCAACAGAGAGACCGGCACAACGAGTAGTAACAATGTACCAACAGAGAGACCAACGCAATGAAATGCAACAATGTACCAATAGAGAGACCAGCGCAACGAGCTGCAACAATGTACCAACAGAGAGACCAGCACAATGAGCAGCAGTAATATACCAACAGAGAGAACAGCGCAACCAGCAGCAACAATGTACCAACAAAGAGACCAGCACAATGAGAAACAACAATGTACCAACAGAGAGACCAGCACGAGTAGCAACAATGTACCAACAGAGAGACCAGTGCAATGAAATGCAACAATGTTCCAATAGAGAGACCAGCGCAACAAACAGCAACAATGTACCAACAGAGAGACCAGCACAATGAGCAGCAACTATGTACCAACACAGACCAGTGCAGCGAGCAGCAACAATGTACCAACAGAGAGACCAGCACAATGAGCATTAGTAATATACCAACAGAAAGAACAGCGCAACGAGCAGCAACAATGTACCAACAGAGAGATCAGCGCAATGAGCAGCAACAATGAACCAATATAGAGAGCAGTGCAGTGAGCAGCAACAATGTAACAACAGAGACCAGCACAATGAGCAGCAGTAATATACCAACAGAGAGAACAGTGCAACCAGCAACATCAATGTACCAACAGAGAGAACTGCTCTCTGTGTTGGTACTTATTGCTACTCTTTAGCAGCTCTCTCTTGATACATTGTTGCCACTGGTTAAGCTGTTCTCTGTTGAGATATTACTGCTTGTAGTGTGGTCTCTGTTGGTACATATTGCTGCTCATTAAGCTGGTCTCTCTATTGATACATAGTTGCTGCTCATTGCACTTGTCTCTCTGGTGGATATTGAGCAGCAATAATGCACCAACAGAGTGAGCAGCACAATGAGCAGCAGTAATGTACCAACAGAGAGACCAGCGCAATGAGCAGCTATAATGTTCCAACAGAGAGACCAGCGCATCGAGCAGCAATAATGCACCAACAGAGAGACCAGCGCAATGAGCAGCTATAATGTTCCAACAGAGAGACCAGTGCATCGAGCAGCAATAATGCACCAACAGAGAGACCAGCAAAACGAGCAGCAATAAGGCATCAACAGAGAGACCAGTGCAATGAGCAGGAATAATGTACCAACAGAGAGACCAGCACAGGGAATGATGGCAGTGCAGACATACCGATGATACAGATTGAGTTGGAACCCAGGAGGAACTCCAACATCATAGACAGGAAGGGCACCAACAAGCTAGAATCAGGCAGAGGGATGAGAGGAGCAGATGGGAGTACAGAGGTGTTTTAGCTGGTGCCTGTAGGAGTCAGGAGAAGGGGAGAGATAGAGGGAGGAGGGAAGCAGGTTTCTGATAGAGGGAGAGCAATAGAAGAAAGTGGATGCCCAACAGAAGAGTGAGGGTGTGTAATGGAGGAGGTGTGAGGACTCCGAGGAGTGAGGATAGATGGGAAGGAAGGGACTCAAATCAGTAAATGAAGATGTAGGAGACATATTGGGACTGGTGACCTGAAGGTATGGGGAGGATGAATATGGAGGAGTAGAGGGAGGAGCGGTGAGTATGGGGGGGGGGGCGAGGAGTTGGTTGAAAAGTGACAAAAGGTATAACAGAGGATGTCCAGGTTGGCAACGGAAAAGGAGGGGCAGTGCAGTAGACCACATCCACACAGTCAAAATCTGGGAGTACCATTTTGGTAACAAGCTCTCCATGGAGCTACGGAGACAAGCAGACTTTGTTGTGGTACAAGGCACCATGTTTGAGGTAGAGCTTGGCATGGACGACATCAATGAGGGCAAAGAAGTCAACCTTACTATCTAGCCACACACCATGGTATTTAAAGGACAGAACCACTTCAAGGGCAAGCAGTGCAGAAGACAGAGAGGAGGAAAGTCTGACCTGACCAGTTCCTGGCTGGTGCCAAAGGTCATGGACACTATTTTTTTTAGTGTTGACGTGGAGTTGGTTGGAGTGGAACCAGTGCAGGACATTGTGGAAGTCTTGCTGGAGCAAACCTTCTGCTTCTGTAGCCAAGGGACCGGAGGTGTAGATGTCTGTGTCATCTGCATACATGTGAATATGCAAGTTGGCACAAGCAGAGGGGAAGTTATTCATAAAAATGGAGAAGAGGATGGGACCCAGGATGGAGCCCTGTGGGACCTCAGCCTGGATGGATCATGGAGGTGACAGGATGCCTCCTACCTGTACTGTACTGTTGATGGCCTTTGAGGTAGGAACAGAACCATTCAACAGCAGGAACTTAAAGGCCAGCAGAGTCCAGCTTGTCCAGGAGGAGTGGATGGGCCAGTGAATCAAAGGCTTCGGCCAGATCAATGAAAATGGCCACCATGATATGTCCTGATCCATCCCAGAGAAGTCAGTCAGTAACACACAGCAGGGAGGAGACGGTGGAATAGTGCTTCCAGAAACCAGACGGGAAGAGGATATTAGATGAATACAGGAATTTGGCAAGCCTATAGTAGACAAAGTTTGTTTTGTAGCTTTGCAAGAGAAGGGAGGAGGCAGAAAGGTCAGAAGTTACCAGGGAAGGAGGGATCACCCCCTTTGTGAAGGGGAAGACTTTGGCAATCTTCCAAAACTGAAGAACATTGGGAAAAGCAGAGGTTGAGGCGGTGAGCGAGGGCAAAGGTGATGGGAAGAGCTGAAAGGTGGAGGAGTTTAAGATTCCGCCCGTTTGGCTGGATTTGGACAGGTTGAAGGAGGAAAGGGCAACTTTGGTTTCCTGAGCAGTGACAGGGGTGAAATGAAAACCCAGGAAGGGGTGGGGCAGAGAGGAGGGAGAAGCAAGGCAGACAAGAGAGAAGCCAGGAGGAGGGGGGAAGGGAGGGCACAGTTAGTGAAGAACTCCTTGAAGTGAGCTGCTACAGAGGGAGAGTCAGAAACAGGTGCACAATTTACCATGAGGGTTAGGGGAGTGGATTGGATGGGAGAGTCAAAAAGAGTATGAATTACCTTCCATAATTTGACTGGGGAGTTAAGGTTGTTCTGGAGGTTGGCCTTGAAATAATGGGATTTCACAGCCTGGACAGCCTCAGTACATGAGTTTCTAAGGCCCCTGTAAGACAGGAGGTCCGTCAGGGAGTGGTTTAATTCAAAGCAGGCCCAAGTGAGATCAGAAGATGTACACTTATCTATGAGTTCAGGGGGTAATCCAGGAGTGGTGGGAAGATTTGATCCTGGACTTTCTGAGGGGAGTGTGCATGTTCCAGACAGAGGAAGATTTGGAATGGAACAAGGTGAGGGTCATTGATCGTATCTTACATTATTGTCAATCCTTTGCAGTTTTTGTAAACCAGCTCTTGTAATCTCCTGGGTCGCACCTAAAATAGGCATGCCTTTGTCTAGTGTGCCTACCCCATAAACAAAAGCTAATAAATAACTAAATAAATATCAGGGACCGAGAGGATGGCTGACCAGTCTGTTGCAACAAGGTCATAAGTTCGCTGTTTTGTATTCATTAGTTTCACCTGTGAGTTTCTGCTGGGATAACGTCATGGGTGAAACTGGCTCCCCACCAATCAGCTTTCAGCAGTTGTTTGTATCCATTTTATAATTTTGGTTTTCAGTCTCCCTGGCTTTAAAACCAGCTCTGTATTTAGCCCCCCACCCCATGGTAAAGTTATAAATTCTCCAAACAGTGACAACATCAGTTGTGGTCAGTCATTCACTCTTGATACTGCTACTTGTGTAAGATGTCCTTGGATGCAAAATGAGCCCACTGAGCCACTGCTCCATTCCCATCACTGTAGCAGCCTGTGCCAGTAGCGGCATCAGTGCAGAAGCCATTGACTGACCACAATCGATGATGCCACTGGTTGGAGCATTTATAATGGAGCAATACAGGACTACATGTCTTGGACATTTTTTTTCCTTTCATTTTATCCTCTCCCACTCTGACTGGCCTCTTCTCCCTGACCCCTGCAGCCACATCACCTGCTTTCTCCCAGAATTACCAGCCCCAAGTTCCCCCATGGTTTACTCCCCTGTGATAGGGAGGCAGACAGTTTTGCTTCAGCAGCTCTCACAGGATCCGGTTGGGGTTATGCCATGGTCATTGGCACATGGCCTGCAAGGGGTTGGGGAATCATCCAGGCCAGCCAGAGTGATTTTCCAGATCTTGTGTCCCCAGGAGAAGCATGCATGTAATTCCATTAGTGGCAACACTGTGCGCGCTCCCGCACAAAGTATGCTGATGGCCACCACTCTTCCTTTCCAGGTAGCAGTCCCTGGCAGTCTGCCCCACCCCCACAGCCTCTGTTAGGGGTCAAGCTTATGGTGGATGCTGCATCCCCTCCCTCCCTTGCCCTGAGAAGAGGAAACCAGTTGTTCAGACACTCGATCCTCCTCCTCTTTGCTGACTCTCTAACATTCGAAGCTCGCACCCACACTCAGGTCATTGGTGCCCAAGCAGTAGACTACCATTGTGCTGGCATGTATCCCAGCTATAGCTGCTTTTAGTAAACGGAGATCCTGAAAAAATGCCTGCTGCAATGCTTGGATTCCCCTTGAAAAGAAAACTGCACTTAAAGGAATGGTCCCACCCCCAAAAGGCTGACCTCCCATTCTTCCAATTGGTTTTTCACAACAAATAAAACATTTTTTAATGACATCCATGGTGTTAATTTTAAGATTTGTAATATTTCCACAATCCAAAGATGGCCAGAGCTGCACTATGCCATCTCCTTTATTTGAGTGGCTCCACACTGCTCACTTGTACACCCTTTGTTTCAGAAAATCAGCTGTTTTGGGTTTCCCTGCTTATGGGAAGGCACCTAATTTTCAGTTTTTTCTTTTCTCTTTCAAAGTCAAAAACTTCCATTCCCTTTGTCTTGGAAGTTTATATCAATATCAAATTGTTGGGTGTCAAATACTTCCAAATAGAGCTTTGCAGAATGCAGACTTTCTGCAGCAGAATTTATGCGGAATAGCAATTTTGCTTCTGAAACGCTTTTCTGAATTTCTTTTTGAGTTCTGCAGAATTCCTAAAAACATTTTTATATTAACCAAGGAATAAATTTGCGTGGATTATGTAAAACACTAAATAATATTCAGCAGATTGCAGAACGAGAATCAACATTCTGCAAAAAAAAAAATGCTTTCAAAATTTCAGAATTCCCCTACTGATGGAATTTCATGGAATTTGATGAAATGTCCACAAAATAGAGGATAATGAATGGGCATCAATGAACAACAAAGCCACGCTGCCATCGAGTGGCTTCCTTGGCAACCCGTGTAAACCTCGAGAGCGAAGCTCGAGAAGGTTTCAGTGGTTGCCAAGGGCCTCACGAGATAGCAGCGGCTTTGTTGTTCAGTGATGCCCATTCATTGTCTTTTATAGTGTATGGGCATCGCTGTCGACTTTCATTACTGTACACAAGTTCGACAAATTACTTCATTTTTCTTTACCTTGCGAGATGACAGGACAGATTCAAAGGAGTCACGTATTTAGTCCATTGTGCTTGCCGGTTGCCGTTGTGATCGGTGAACTTTGAATTCTGCCAGCTCAATCATTCGTGATGATCACTAGGTAGGCGCACGGCCAGATTCCAACTTGTTGTACAATCGATGTGATGTACCATTGATGGTATAACAACATCTGGACGTCACATCGATGGTACAACAGCTTTAGTAAATGATAGATTTTTGATAATTACAACGTTCTACCATACACTATAATTCCATTCTGTCACTATTTTAAAATTCTACACAATTCTGCTTCCAAATCGGAGTTAACTGAAGCCCTAACTGTCCTGGTCAGAAGAAGCAGACACTTTGTGATAGCATTAGGAGGTAAAACATTAAATTTGCTTAAAGGAGAACTGTGACAAACCTATAAGTAATCCTCTCCTATAAAAGGATATTTTTAAATACAGATTCCCTATCTGTTATTTTTCAATTCTTACAGGTGTTTTAGTGAACAAAGTGTTATGTGTCTGATTGTACATCATTTTAGAACTCTGTGATGTAGCTTATGTCCCCTTTAACAACAGAGCTGTTATAGAACACAGATGCATTGTGCCAACAATGTAAGGACTTTTTTAAGTGTTGTTTCTCCTTCAGCGATCTGCCCTATCTAGTTTGTCACCCTGCTCCAGCACCTACCTTTTCTAAGTACTTATCCTATCCTCTGTTCTCTGTGACTTGCCCCAGATGGTGGAGAGTTACCCCTCTGGGCATCTGGATTTGGTAGAAGAGGATGTCGTGGACAGTGGTGCTGGGTCCACAAGGAGCAGTGCTTCATCAGGTGCTGATAAGATATTTTTCAAGCCTGTTTCCTGTCTCCGTCCTCAGGCGGCACACACAGCATGTGTGGAGACGGCGTGCCTCAAACACTCGTAGTGTGCTCCTGCTGGGACAGCAAAGTCCCCATGCTACCAGCAGGAGGTGCTGTGGCAAGGAAACATACCACCTCCCTTCCTCTGGCTGGGACACCCTACCATGGACAGCATGCATCCCTGATCCTGGCTTCCCAAGTGCCAGCTCCCGAGTTCCCTCCTGACCCTGGGTCACCTACACTGAAGCACAGCTGCATACTTCCATTGGACCACTGGGTGGCGTAACAATGTAAGAACCTAATGAGGACATAAACTACATCCTACCATCCTAGAACGGTCTTTAGTTCTGGAATGCAAGTCAGCAACATTCACTGAATTGACCACAATGCCAGCAAAGGTGAGACAGTAACAGCATGTGAACCAGTATTTGAGAAACAGCTGCTACAGGAAATGCAATCTTGCAGTTAGATGCAGTTCTCATTAAACTGGCCTTTAACGGTGACTGCATTAAATGTCATATGAAGAGATAGTGCAGGATCTAAACATATACACCCTGGAAGGGGAGGGCATGATAGAGACCTTCATGTACCTCACAGGGTTTCTATGTGTGGTACATAGCTCAGTGTTTGTGATGCATTAGCGCTGGATAGGAACATAGGTCAATGCTTGTAGTACGTAGGAACTGGATGAGATATGGTTAGTGCTTAGATACATTACCGCTGGATAGGAACATAGGTCAATGCTTGTAGTACGTAGGAACTGGATGAGATATGGTTAGTGCTTAGATACATTAGCGCTGGATAGGAACATAGGTCAATGCTTGTAGTACGTAGGAACTGGATGAGATATGGTTAGTGCTTAGATACATTAGCGCTGGATAGAAACATAGGTTAATGCTTGTAGTACGTAGGAACTGGATGAGATATGGTTAGTGCTTAGATACATTAGCACTGGATAGGAACATAGGTCAATGCTTGTAGTATGTAGGAAATGGATGAGATATGGTTAGTGCTTAGATACATTAGCGCTGAATAGGAACATAGGTCAATGCTTGTAGTATGTAGGAACTGGATGACATATGGTTGGTGCTTAGAATTTTAGAGCTGGATGGTACATATGACAGTGCTTGTAGTATGTAGGAAGTGGATGAGATATGGTTAGTGCTTAGATACATTAGCACTGGATAGAAACATAGGTCAATGCTTGTAGTACGTAGGAACTGGATGAGATATGGTTAGTGCTTAGATACATTAGCGCTGGATAGGAACATAGGTCAATGCTTGTAGTATGTAGGAACTGGATGAGATATGGTTAGTGCTTAGATACATTAGCGCTGGATAGGAACATAGGTCAATGCTTGTAGTACATAGGAACTGGATGAGATATGGTTAGTGCTTAGAACTTTAGAGCTGGATAGTACATATGACAGTGCTTGTAGTACGTAGGAATTGGATGAGATATGGTTAGTGCTTAGATACATTAGTGCTGGATAGGAACATAGGTCAATGCTTGTAGTATGTAGGAACTGGATGACATATGGTTGGTGCTTAGAACTTTAGAGCTAGATAGTACATATGACAGTGCTTCTAGTATGTAGGAACTGGATGAGATATGGTTAGTGCTTAGATACATTAGTGCTGGATAGGAACATAGGTCAATGCTTGTAGTACGTAGGAACTGGATGAGATATGGTTAGTGCTTAGATACATTAGCGCTGGATAGGAACATAAGTCAATGCTTGTAGTATGTAGGAACTGGATGAGATATGGTTAGTGCTTAGATACATTTGCGCTGGATAGGAACATAGGTCAATGCTTGTAGTAAGTAGGAACTGGATGAGATATGGTTAGTGCTTAGATACATTAGCGCTGGATAGGAACATAGGTCAATGCTTGTAGTATGTAGGAACTGGATGAGATATGGTTAGTGCTTAGATACATTAGCACTGGATAGGAACCTAGGTCAATGCTTGTAGTACGTAGGAACTGGATGAGATATGGTTAGTGCTTAGATACATTAGCGCTGGATAGGAACATAGGTCAATGCTTGTAGTATGTAGGAACTGGATGAGATATGGTTAGTGCTTAGATACATTAGCGCTGGATAGGAACATAGGTCAATGCTTGTAGTACATAGGAACTGGATGAGATATGGCTGGTGCTTAGATACATCTGATCTGGATAAGATATAGTTGATGTTAGAATTTGATCTTTGGCCTTTCTCTATGTCCCACCTTTGGCGGGATGTTAGGTAAGTGTAGGATGGAAGGCCCAAAAAGAAATGTACTAACTGATGTGATTACCCCCTCCAACTCCTGAGAGTGTGGCCAGTAGCATGCAGGAGAAGAAGCCCCCCCTTTGGGGGAAACTTCCAAGGATCCATGGTTACTGACCTGCCCATCCTCTGGGCATACTAAAGGAGAGTAATCCTAAAATAAGCAAGTATTAATAAATTGTCTTCTTACCAGATCCTGAGTTTTGATTGAAGAGCAGATCTTGAGTTCGATTGGGAGCAAGTAATCCTGGACAACTGAGGTACTAAGAATAAGTGTCCACCTTGACGAGATGGTAGTATATCGTGTGAACAATTCCCAGATCATTATATCTATAGGTGTAGAAGGTAAGGAGTTTACATATCAGGCAGCTCGGCCACAGCTGTTCACGGAATCACATCCTGGAAGGGTGAAATGTAGAACTGGTTGATAGTCAATCCTGGAGTGCAAAGGAGAAAAGGTCCATTCCAAAGATGTACTGGATTATGGTGAGCAGCAGCTAGTCCTCCGGTACGAAACAGAGTAGGAGAGAATGGCGAATTACAGGTGAAACGATATGCATGGTTCCAGTAAAATAGCGCCAGGCCCTTTGCAAGGTGAAGCAGGGATGCAGTGAGCAGACAGCCAGGTCCTTTGCAGGTTAGACAGATAGAAACCTCCAGATCCCCTTGCAGGGCATAGCAGGAATGTGTAGAGCAAGCAACATGGCCCCATAGAGGGCGAAGTAGGAGTGCGTAGAGTATGAAGCTAGGCCCTTTGTGGGGTGAAGCTGGGAGCATGGCAGACCCCATGTGGCCCGCCATGACCGAGGTCCAGTAGAGACGGTGAGATCCCCATGTGGGTCAGCCAGGGAGATGGAATTGCAAAGAACAACAGCCAGGCCCAGTGCTGGCTAAGCCAGAGATATAGTGAACCCTCGTAGTTCACCTGTGCATAGGTTACAGTATGGGGCAAGATTTCATTTAGCTCAGCTAAAGTGAAACGGACTGTGTTAAGCAAGTGCTAGGTCTCTTGGCATGGCAAAGAGGCAATTAGAAAAGATTTTCCAGGATAACACTGAGATCAGAGGCCGGAGCAGTAGGCTATCGAGTAGAGACCCAGTTGATGATGAATGTCCTTCAGTGCTGTCATGAGGGAAACAGAGGTAGGATTGGCAATGTATTCTTTGACAGGGAGCGGGGCTAGGTACAGTCTAGTGAAAAGGTAGAAAACTGCCCATGCATGATTAATGTAGAAAGGCAGATGATGGCTAGGATTTCTTGTTAGACTTCCAAGTCCTGTTGTCTAAATCGATGATGAGCAGGGAGTTGACGCTGAAGATGTAGGTTCCAGCAGATGACGAGATCCAGCTAGGATGATGTCTGGATGAAGGACAATGGTTAATCTGTGACTAGGTAGCTGTGAGCGAAGCAGCTGTAAAGCATACATGTACAGTCAGCACGGCGAGGAATGATGTTGATGATGCAAGTATTTGAGGACAAAGAAATCATGGAAATTAACTAGATGGAAGTGTTGCCCAGCAAAGAACGATGATGAAGTAGGAGTCTATGCAATTGGGAGACTTGCATGGAGCTGTAAATCCAGTGAAACATTTGATTATGATCGAGTATTTTGGCAGAAAGGAAAATTGTCTTAAGATGTCCGAAGAAGTGAGGTAGTCTCCATGGATATATCTGTCGTAGAGCCTTGATTGGAAATGAGCCAGAAGAAGGTGGCTTGCACTAGAAGCATAAAGGAATGATGAAGTATGGTAGGCCCAGATGTAGGCTAGCTGGAGCATTGTCCCATGCAGGTCCGGAGTGTGCAGTGTTCAAATGCTCGTGCAACAGAGTAGGTCATGGTGGGAAACCTAAGGAAGATGAGATCCCCACATGGGTCTGTTACAGTGAAGATAGATTACATTAAAATAAAGAGAAAAGGCCCTTGTGGGCAAGGTGGATGGGGATGGTGATAACCCCACATGGGTTCACTATCGCCACAGTATATGATCTGATATAAGGTGGTGAATACCCACATGAGTCCACCTGTAGTGACTTAAAGTACGTTTTTAGGTTATGAGTGGGGCCCTTCATAGGGCATGTAAGTTTGAGATGGTGGGGACCCCTCGTTGTCAGTCATTGCCATAGGATGCACTGTCCAAGTTAAGGAAGGTGGACCCCGTAGTCCACCATTGTGGTTGTAAGCGCTAAGTCCCATGTAAGGAGGAAATGACCCCAAGTGAGTCCGTTGTGAGCAATGGATCAGATGCCCTCTTTTGGGCAATGGCTGGTTAAGATGGCAGACCTGCATGAGTCTGCTGTCACTGTAGGGAGCGGAGGTGGAATGGGCTGGCTAAGGTTCCCATGGAGGCCGAGCAGACTTGGCAATTGCGTGAGGATGACTGGATGAGTAGAATGGCATGCCAGGAGGTCATGAATAATGACATTTGCAGTCAGCTTCCAAGGCCACAGAATTACAGGATTTGGGTGGCACAATTTGCTGAGCGATAAAGTTCCAAGCCGATACACCAGCGGACCCCGAGATAGGACCCATAGAGGACATGTAAGAAAGCAATCGAGTAGCAGGCTAGGCCCAGACGTGGGCTAGCTAGAAGTAGCAGGATCTCTACATAGGTCTGTCTGAGAAAGGAGAAGAGTGAGCAAGTCTAGCTAGGGCTCCACGTAGGCTGGCAGGACCTCCACGTAGGTCTGCCCAAGGAAGAAGTAGAGTGAGTGAGTCCAACTAGGCCTCCACGTAGGTGAGCTGGACGGGCAGGACCTCCACATAGGACTGCCTAAGGAAGGTGCAGAGTAAGTGTATCAAGCTAGGCCTGCATGTAGGCTAGCTTATTGAGGAGCACAGTAGTTGGGGATAGTGGACTCCCATATGGGTTGTCATGGAAGACTCTCAGAGCACTGCGTGATACCCTGTCCTTCGTATAGTAGAAGATGACGGACTCCTTTTTCTGCTAATCTGCCAATGTGGCAGAATGGTACAGGTGGAATAGGTGCAGCAACACCTTCCATCAGCCTGAAAAAGCTTAAGCAAATGCGATGTGCAGGCCGCTACCCAGGTGTACTGGACAGGTTGGAACAGTACTGTGCATAATAGCATAGCAGCGGTGAGCATAGAGACAGAGCAATCGAGTTGGTATTTAGTAACTGATTTCAGTTTTAGAGGAGCATGTATAGACTTACTGAAGGAGGTAGGCAAGCATGGTGGAATACGAATGTGAATGAATCCTGTCTGCCGAGAAGCTGGCCTAAATGAATTTCAGTCTATCTGGATGATGTTAGCGAAGCTATGCAGTGAGCTACAGTCAAACGAGGAATGAGGAGTCCAAGGAGTCCACAGCAGGGTACAGAACTAGTGTCACACATGAACCACTGGCTATACAAGGATCACTGACAAGAAACAATGGTGTCTGAAGCGCTGCATGGCGGCAGTCCGGGGCAGTGAGAAGGGAGGTGAGAAACACAGATTGGAGCAGCACCGTAGCAATCCTGAATGGCGCTGAGTGGAGGGAGGAATCTGGTGGTCTGCAGCAGCTGCATGAGGTAAATGGAGGAAGTTCTGGGCAGAGATATAGAGCCAAAGTAACTGACTGGAGCAGTGCCAGGCTGATTGTATAAGGTGCAGAGTGGAAGGAATCCAGCAATAGCAGACAGCAGCAAGGTGTGAGCAGCTGCTTGAGAAGAAACCCCAAAAGAGAAAACAGAGCAAAATTAGAAGTACGAGGAAGGAAAAACACAAACAGCAGGGACAAAAAGGGAACAGGGAGCCAAGTGGGGAGGGGGAGGCAAATGAAGCAGGGGACAACAACACAGGTGGGAGCAGGCAAGAGCACGAAGGAGGTGAGGGAGGAGGAGGAGGAGCAGAAGCCAACAGAAATGGAGGAGAGAACAGAGAGAGCAGCCACAGGACCATGCAGCAATGCCACAAGTGAGTGCGACTCGCTCTAAGCAGAGGGGCATTACTGGAATGGTTAAATAGTGGATGGGAGAGGAGCTATCCCCCCCCCATAGAACCACAGTCTACAGCCTTTCTAAAATAAGGTGCAGGAAGGGAGCATTTTTCAGAAAAGAAGGTGTGCAAGAACTAAGGAGCATGCAATGAAGCTAAAGGAGGGAAATTTAGGAGGTATGTGGGGAAGTATTTCTGCACTGAGAGAGTGGTGGATGCCTGGAGCAATCTTCCAGCAGGGGTGGTAGGGACAAAAACAGTAGTGAACTTCAAACATGCATGGGATAGATATAAAGAAAACTGGTTTTAAAACGGGGAGACCAGAGACCAGGTAGGGTCTGCGGTGACAGAATAGGTAGGGAAAAGATGGACAGAGCAGCTGGGCCATGCAGTCCTTATCTGCCTGCAAATTCTATGTTTTTATGTTTCTGGGTCTTCAGATCTATAAAACTTACTAATATTGACTCTCTGGCTTTACAGACTACTGTCCATCTCTCCTTGGGAGTAATGTAACATTTAAGAGCAAACAACTGCTTAAAAACATTTCTAGAAATATGTTCATAGTTGATGCATTTTACTGTAACGTTTCCTTGGTTTTTGGCTTCATCTGGTCTTTTCAATATCTGACACAGTCTGAGTTAAATAAAAACATCTTACAGTCTCCAGTTGGCCTCACAGCGGCTGTGCTTATGACATTCCAATCTGTTGTCATGGTGAAAACTGTGATGTCATAACGAGCATGCTGTGAAGTCAGAAAATCATGATGGCAGCCTTTATTTTTCATGAACTTCATGGGTAAGTAGGCAAAAACACATCTAAAGCACATCTTGAAACCTGAGTAAGACAAGTGAAATTAAAAAAAGAAATGTGACTTCTAGTAAGTTCTAATACTTGAAGAGCAGAACAGGAAGGGTGGAAGCTGTAAGGGCACAAGGGCAGTAGGAGAGTAGGGAGGGAAAAAAAAACACAGAGGGAGATGAGAGTAAACATACAAAGTGACAGGAGAGGGGCCACAAATGAGACATAATGGAAGTGGTGCAGTGCAGTGGCTGTGGGGCGGCAGTCTTCTGGGAGACCTTCTGGAGGATGCAGTGCTGTCTCATCTGCAGGCACCTCTCTGGGCTGAGGGAGGAGGTTGCTCATCTCCAGACTGAGCTGGACAGGATTCGGGGACCTCGTCCTTGGTCCAGGGACCACCGAGTCCACCCCTGCTACCTCAAAGGTTGCCTAGGCTGAGGAGCAGCTGGATGACGGTGGGCTTGGGCAGAATGAGGGCAGAGGGGCAGAGGCACATCCCTCCTATGGTTCCACTCCACAACTCCTATGCTGAGCTGGCAGGGTGGGACTGTCCCAAGGAGGAACCTGAAATGAAGACCAAGGAGAATATGGGGGTCCTCCATGGTGGAGACCATGTGGTGGGAGGAAGAGGATCCCAGAGGAGGAAGAAGGAACTCCTGTTAGGGGATTCTGTTGTTAGGGGAGGTAGACTTGGGAGTGGATGGAGTGGGAGAGAGGAAGATGAAGTGCATACCTGATGCCACAGCTTGGAGGGCTGAAAAGTGCATCCAGAGAATCGCTGGGTCAGCAGGATAGGAGGGCAAGCTAGACATCATTGTCCACCTGGGGATGAATGATCTGGTTGGTGATGAGGTTAGGATAGTGTAGGAGGACTTCAGGGAGCTGGAGAGGGGTCTTAGACAAGTGGCACACACTGTAACCTTTTCGGAGCTGCTACAGGTCAACGACAAGAGGGAGGACAGGGCACTCCACACCATAAGATTCAATGCATGGTTGAAGTACTGGTGCAGAGCTGACTCTGTTGCCAAGGCCGCCGACATCTGGATTGGTCTGTTGCACAAGCGCAAGCACTGTATGTCTGAGAATGCCCATAGGCTGGCCATCGACAGTTCTGTCACCTCCATTACTGACTACGGTCTGGCCATCTATGGCTCCGCTTCTACAACTGCCCTACGCAGGATCTCAATCTCACTCAGCAAAGCCTGCAGGCTCTTAACAGGTGTTGCCCGACTTACACATACCTGTGACCTCTACGCACAGACAGACTGGCTTCCACTCCTCAACAGAATACAATACCAGACCTGCCTGCTAACCAAAAAGGTTCTCCTTGGACTCATGCCTCCTGGTGTTAATAAGCTCCTCACTGCCTTCAGTGGTAAACAGCACACACGTAGTGCCCAATACCAAACCCTCCTCATTCCCAGATGTTGTGCCTCCATGGGTCAGTGTTCCTTCACCGATAGGGCTCTGCAGTGGTTCAATTCCCTCAACAATGAAGCACTTTCCTCTGCAATGCTTGGACCCTTTAAATGGAATCTCCAACATTACCTCACCTCTACTACCCGGTGTGATTGCTTCTCCTAAAGGTCTGTTCCAACCACCTTCATCCTCAAAACTTGTAACCCGCCTCCATCCTGAACATTACCCTCCCTGACTCCTGCTTCACCTTTGTTATCCCTTTCCCTCTCCATCCCTCCCCACCACACCCCTACGCCTCCCCACAAAACCTATTAACACATTCCCCTATTAGTCCCCCTCCCTCTCTCACTCCCTTTGACTACTGCCCTTATTCCCGTCCTTGACTGTCTCCCCCGCCCATTGACAACGGCCTCTCAGCTGGCCTACTTCTTTCTGACCCCCTTCTTCACTATCTCTCGCTGATAGTTCTTCTTCTTAATTCCTTTATCTGTCACCTCTTCTAGATACCAATATTAATTTGCTGTTTAGTAACATCTTCTGTTTTAATGTGGTGCAACTGTAAAACTATGTCAACCATGCCTGTGTTTCGATTGTATACCATTGTTGTGATTGTATACCATTTCCAACCTCTGTTTGTATGTTTCCCCCCTTCCTTTGATATGGAACCTTTGTAAATGAGCAGTTCCTGCTCAAAGATACTTGTAATCCTAGAGTTTAATAAATAAATAAAATTAATACTCCACAGAAAATAAGAATGGCGACGTACATTTGCAGTGACAAAACTCCCCTCTATTGTTTATGTTGTGGGCTTTGACCCCTGCACCCCCCGTAAGAAGGCACGGGGTCATGATGTCGTATGGCAAAACAGTGCAGCGATGTACCACACTGTAAATACAGTGAATATATTGCTGCCGCTGTAGCAAAATACCGAAACACAGTTCAGCAAAACGATCTGGTGGCTTCCTTGTTTTCTGTGGTGGGTTCCACCACTGAACACACCCCTATTAATATAATCAACTCCAGGAGGGATTCAACATGGGGATGAGGGGAAACACTGACTGGGAGAAAAAAATGAAAACTGAACAATTCAGTTTTGCAAAAGTCTGGGACCGGGATTCAAGCCTTGGTCTACAGACACACAGTGACCCTGCACTGCCATGGCTCATCCGACTGAGCCATGGCAGCAACTCAGTAGATCATCTCCCCAACAGAGGTCTTGACCTCCGCGTCACTCCTCCCCACCGACCATGTGTGACAGGGTACAAAACCACATGCAATATATGTGCTTCACAGAGTTTTGTACCCTGTCATGCTACTACACCATGCTATATGTTCCAAGCAGTATTCCATGGATATTTGTTTCTGTGCTATATTCCCCTGGTACCCCCTAAGAAGCCATTTGCACCCCTCTGACTAAAAATAACAAACTTTGGGGGGCGTGCATGTTGGGGAAGGGGAGAACCAGGAAGACAAAAGAAAAAACAAAACAACAACAGCAGAAGAAGCCAGAAGGGGAAGGAAACCTATTCAATTCAGTGCTTTACAGTAACTGGTAATTGCTATTTTTCTTTTAAACTTAGATTGTGGGCTTTTAGTGACACTGTACTTTCTTTGTTGTCTTTACTTAGAATTGTTTTTGGGCTGTTGAAAATTTAAAACGTAGTGGTGGTGTAGTTCTTTGCTGTCTTTAATTGCTGTAAATTTTCACCCCTCCCTCCCCAACTCTTAATTATATGCCCTGTTAAATCTGATTGACAGGAGCTAAACACAGGGTATAGTAAGGGGTGTGGAGTAGGAGGGGCATAAGGGTGAAGAAGCCCACCCTCAGCATGACAAGTGTTTTGATCCATTTATTTATTTCTTGGTTTATTTTCTTTTTTTAAAAAGAAAAGTATCTGAGGATCAGTGGCAGGATTTTTAGGACAGTAAATTAATAAAAAGGGAACTAGGAGAGCTTCAGTAGCAGACAAATAGTGGAATAGCAGTATAATTGCAGTATAATGTGTGGAGTGGTACAATGCAGTGGCTGTGGGACAGCCATATTCAGGCAGACCTTCTGGACACTGAGGTGCTGCCCTATCTGCATGCATCTCTCTGGACTGCGGGATGAGGTAGCCAGACTCAGAGCGGAAGAAAACTGGGTCAGGAGTACCATCACCCCTATCCAGAGACTACCCAGTCCAATGCAACTGCCTCAAAGGATGCCGAGAACGAGGAGCACTTGGATGACAGTGGACTCAGGGAGGGTTAGAGCAGTCAGACAGAGGCACATACCAGATCCTGTTCCACTCAAGAACTCATATGCCACACTGGCAAACAGGGACAACCAAATAGAGGTACCCAGAGAAGTGGAAGGAAAGGATGTGGAGGTTAGCCAAGGAGGTGACCTCAGCGGGGAAAGCAGTGGACCCCAGAGGAGGAGGAAGTGAATCCTGGTGGGGGACTCCATCATAAGAGGGATCCAGCTAGGAACACAAGAGGGTGAGGACAGGGAGGTGAGGTGCCTACCAGGTGCCACGGCATGGAGGGATGGAAGGTAGATCCTGGGGATCACTGGGAAGGCAAGACGGGAGGGTGAGTTGGATGTGATTATCCACCTAGGTACTAATGACCTGGCAAATGGGGAGCCAAATGAAGTTCAGGAAGAGTTTAGGAAATTGGGGAAGGGTCTCAAGCAAGTAGCTACTTCTGTCACTTTCTCAGAAGTACTACCTGTGAGAGGCAAGGGAGAGCATAGGGGTGTCTGCACCAGAAACTTTAACTCATGATTGAAGAACAGGTGCTGTGAGGGAGGGTTTGGATTCATTGGTGACTGGGGACCCACCTGGAGGGATGGAGGTTTGTTCAAGCCTGACGGCCTGCATCCATCCTGGAGGGGAATACAAGCACTCAATGATAAGTTTAAATGCTACATTGACAAGCATTTAAACTAGCAAAGGGGGGTGGCAGGCCAGCAAGGAGGGTACCTACTTGCTCACCCCCCTTCCACAGCTAGCAGTGGAACCAGTGAACCAGAGGAGTGGCTATCTCTACAAAACAGTGTGCAAAAGATGGAGATTAGCACCCAACAGGTGGATAGACAAAAAAGGGGCAAAATTCAGCAGAAGGGCAGACAACAAGGAGAACCAGGGATAAAGGACAACCAAGGAAGGGGCTGGAGTAGAACAGCGAAACAGTCTAGAGAGGTCAAATCATGGAAAGCCATGGGTGCAAATGCCAGGAGCCTTAGCAACAAGATGGAAGATCTGGAGGCTGTCATGGTGCAGTCAGACCTGGACATTGTGGCCATCACTGAAACCTGGTGTAATGATAACCACGACTGGGAGATGGCCATACCTGGCTACAACATATTCAAAAGAGACAGGGCAGGCAGGAAGGGAGGAGGAGTGGCACTGTATGTGAAAAATGACATAAGGGCCACAGAGATTAAGGAGGAACAAAATGGGGGAGAGATACTAGGGGTTAAGCTGGAAAGGAAAATGGGGCCAGCCATTCACACAGGTGTGGTCTATAGACCACCACCAGGAGGAAGAAACAGATAGGAGTTGATGCTAACCATCCAAGGATGGCAGACAAGGGTGAGGTAGTACTGGTTGGAGACTTCAATATTCAGACGTGGAATGGAGCATCCCAGCAGCAGCATCAACTAGGAGCAGATTTATCCTGGACCTTTCAGGGTGCCTTCCTCAAGCAACTGGTCATGGAACCAACTCGGCAGAAGGCAATACTAGACCTTGTGCTCACAAACAGGGACAGTGTGATGGGGGTAACAGTGGGAAGCACCTGAGGAACAGTGACCACCAGTCATTGTGGTTTGAAATCACAGAAAGAGCAGAACCAAACCACACAAAAACATGTATGCTGGATTTTTGGGGGGCAGACTTTGGGAAAATGGGGAGATACTTGAAAGAGGCAGTAAGGGGAATGGGGCAGGAATCGGGTCGAGGAACAGTGGGCAGTATTTAAAATGGGGATTACAAGAGCAACAGAATTATGCGTTAAGCAGGTTAGCAAGAGGAAAAGGAAGAGGAGACCATTATGGTTTTCCAAAGAGGTAACAAAGAAAGTGAAAGCCAAAAAGATTGCATTCATGCAATACAAAAAGACACAGGCAGAAGGGGATAGGGAGAAGTACCAGGAGAAGTAAAGGAGGCAGGGAGGTCAGTAAGGAAGCCAAAGCTCAGACAGAAGAACACATTGCAAAATCAGTGGGTAGAGGGACAAAACATTTTACAGGTACATAAGTGAAAAAGAAAGGCAAAGGGAGGGATAGTGAGACGGAAGGGGAGGATGGGGCCGTGGAGGATGACAACAGTAAAGCTGACATATTGAACAGATATTTCTGCTCAGTCTTTACTGAGGAAGAGGAGGGTAATGGGTCTGAAGGGAGTACAAGGGGTGAGAATGGTGCAGAAATGGACACAGTCCCTTTCACGAGAAAGGGTCCTGAAGGAACTGGAAGTAATAAGAGTTGATAAAGCAATGGGGCCAGATGGGGTGCAACCCAGGGTCCTTAAAAAACTAAGAGAGGTGGTGGCTGAACCTCTGGCTATCCTGTTTAGCTGATCACTGGAAACAGGGGAGGTACCCAAAGACTGGATGTAGTTCCCTTATACAAAAGTGGGAACAAAGAGGAAGCGGGGAACTACAGACCAGTCAGCGTCACCTCAGTAGTGGAGAAGATCATGGAAGCACTACTGAAGGAGAGATTGGTGGAACATCTGGTTGTCAGTGGACTACAGGACCCAAGGCAGCATGCTTTCACCAGGGGGTGGTCGTGTCAGACCAACCTTGTTGAATTTTTTGACTGGGTGACTAGGGAGGTGGATCAGGGAGGGTAGTGGACATGGCCTATCTGGACTCAGCAAGGCCTTTGACACTGTGCCACATAGAAGACTATTACACAAACTGGGAATATGGGTGTGGGCAGGACAGTAGTGTGGTGGGTAGGTAACTGGCTGGGCGGCAGGACACAGAGGGTGGTGGTAAATGGCTGTCACTCCACAGAGGGAAGCGTGACCAGTGGGGTACCAGAGGGATCAGTGCTGGGACCGGTCCTATTCAACATCTTCATCAGTGACATTGCGCAGAACCTAGAAGGCAGAATTTCACTGCTCGGTGATGACACAAAGCTCTATAACGGAGTAGACACACCAGAGGGTGTAGACAGAATGAGAAGGGACCTGCAGAAACTTGAAGAATGGTCAGGGGTTTGGCAGTTGAAATTCAATGCAAAGAAGTGCAAAATAATGCATATGGGGCACAAAAATCCCGGCACAATATATCAGTTGGGGGGTGAGGATATAGCATGCACCAAGCAGGAAAGGGATCTTGGGGTCATCATCTCTGATGGCCTCAAGGTAGGAAACAGTGGTGACAAGGCAGCAGGTAAAGCAAATAGGATGCTGGGATGCCAAAGAGGCATCACCAGCAGGAAAAGGGAGGTCATAATTCCACTGTACAAGACACTAGTGAGGCCCCACCTGGAGTACAGTGTACAGTTCTGGAGACCTTACCTATGTAAGGACATAGACAGGGTAGAGAAGGTTCAGAGGAGGGCAACAAAGATGGTGCATGGATTGCATCACAAGTCCTATGAGAACAGGTTGAAGGAACTGAACATGTACTCCCTGGAGGAGAGTAGGGAGAGAGGGGATATGATAGAGACATACAAGTATCTTACAGGGAGGAACAAGGTGCAGGAATACACTATTTTTAAGTGAAAAAGATGTTCCAGGACTAGAGGCATGGGATGAAGTTGGGCCTTGGGATGATTCAGAGGAAGCGTGAGGAAGAATTTCTTCTGGAAGCGGGTGGTGGACAAGTGGAACACCCTGCCAGAGGAAGTGATGGGGGTGGAAAAAATCATGGGATTTAAGAATGCGTGGGATAGACATAAAGGAATTCTGGAGGTCAGGGGTAAGGGGCAACAGACTTCTAGGAAAACATAAACTGAACTTACAAGCTCAAATGGGCAGACTGGGTGGGCCATAGGCCCTTATCTGCCGACACTGTCTATGTATCTATGTATCTATGTAAAAGCACAAAATATTGTGCTCCTCCTCCTAAGCCCTGAACTCTGCACCCTCTCTACCAGGGCCAGCCATCCTAACCACTGCGCCACTAGGCCAACTCAGCAGCTTCCCCTATCCCCATCCATTGGGTCTATGTGATAATGGCAAATGCCAAAAGGCGATCACCATTGTCACTCAGTCAGAGTGCTGAAAACATTTTCCGCACTCTGACAACCCTGGCGCATCAGGACAACAGCACCAGGACAGTTTTTCACTGCTGTGAGGCTGCCCCCATACCTCCCTCATGAGGGGCTTCATCCCCCATGCACCCCCCTATTTAAGGATTCTCAACTCAAGGGGGGTGCTTGTTAAGGGGGTGAAAGCAGTAAAAAAAATAAAGGTTCAGGCTGGGTGCAGTAAAATCACACCAGAGCCTGGACCCAGTACCTCATCCACCCCAACTACAAACTAACCCCGACGCCATGACACAGCTCGGCCAGCTACCGCAGTGCTACCCCCTACAGCCTCTCTGCCCCCTCCCAGCCTACACTCACTGTGCTCGCTCCCACCACCCTGTGCGTGTACGCATAGCGACATCCTATCGCCCAGTTCGCCCACAGCCTCATCTGGTCACCCTACCCTCCCATCGCCGTGAGAGATTGCGCCGGGAAGGAGTCATCATTATGGACGGCGCCCACCTCACGAGTTACCACATCCATCACATGCCTTTGGTATACCTTCTGGGATCCTGTCACTCTTCCTTTCACCCTGCACTTTCCGGTCACTACCCTTTCAGGGTCGGTCTCCTCACAGATGTTGAGACTGAGTTGCTCAAATCTGAGTCACTCCATCTCAGTTGCCATTTTAACGGTATACTGGGATGTAGAGAAACAATGGGCTACCCTTAAGTGAGCTATAGCAGAGGCAACAAACCTTTGTGTTAGGCAACTAATCACAACAAAGAGAGAGAAAAAAACACAGTGGTTCTCAAAGAATGTGGCCAGAAAGGTGAGAGAAAAAAGGATAGCTTTCAGGAGGTAGAAGGGAACACGGAGGGGGGAAGACAGGTAACTGTATCTGGAAAAGCAGAGGGAGGTGGGGAAAGCTGCCAGGTGTGTGAAGGTGCAAATGGAGGAAAAAATAGCACAGGCAATTAAGAGAGGAGACAAGACCCTTTTCAGGTACATTAGTGAAAGAAAGAAGACCAGAAGTGGTATTGTTAGGTTAAAAGGGAGGGAGGGATGTGTGCGGAGGGGGATCTAGAAAAAGCAAAAATCATGAACACACATTTTTATTTAGTATTTATAAAAGAAGGGGAAGGAGAAGGCTCACTATTGGGCAATAGGAGCATCAGCGAGAGAGAGGTTGATACCAGCTCATTTACGGAGAAAAGAGTCCTAAAGGTACTTGAGAATCTGAAACAGGACTAGGCTATGGAGTTAGATGGGATACATCCCGGTATATTAAAATAACTTACAGAGGTGCTAGCAGCACCACTAACAGCCCTATTCAATAAACTGATAGAGACGGGATGGTTCCAGAGGATTAAAGGAGGGAGAATGTAGTCCCTCTTCACAAAAGTGGGAACAGGGAGGAGGCTGGTGACTACAGGACAGTCAGCCTGACCTCCGTGGTGAGGAAATTAATCGATTCACTGCTAAAGGAAAGGATTGTGATATTTCTTGAATCTAGCGGAGCAAAGGATCTGAGGCAGCATGGATTCACAGTGAGAAGGTCTTGTCAAACAAATCTTGATAGATTTCTTTAACTGGGTAACCAGGGAGATAGATCAGGGAGAGGCAGTGGATGTGACTACCTAGATTTTAACAAGGCCTTCAACACCATCCCACATACTGTAGAAAGTTGGTAAATAAGTTGGGTAGCCTGGGCGTAGGCCCCAAGGTAGTAAGCTGGGTCAGAAACTGGTTGAGTGCTAAGACAGAAACGGTGGTGGTAAATGGCGTTCAGTCCAAGGAGGGGGGGGTGACCAGCAGGGTGCCACAGGGATCCATGCTAGGGCCAGTCCCCTTCAATGTCTCTATAAGCGACATTGCAGAGGGGCTGGTGGGGAAGGTATGCCTCTTTGCAGATGACAGTAAGATCTGCAATAGGGTTGACACTCTAGGGGAGGTGGAAAAATGAGAAAGGACCTTAACATGCTAGAGGAGTGGTCGAGTGTGGCAGATAAGATTCAATGCAAAGAATTGAAAAATCATGCATTTGGGGCACAGAAATTCCAAAAGAGGAGTACAAGATGGGGGAGAGGTACTGACGGCCACCAATTAAGCAAGGGACTTGGAGGTAATCATCTCTGATGGCCTAAAGGTAACCAAACAATGTGAGAAGGCTGTGGGGAGAGCCAGTGGGATACCAGGGTGGATAGGGAGAGGTATTACTAGCAGAAAAAAGGAGATGGTGATGCCACTGTACACATCACTAGTGAGACCTCATCTGGAGTACTGTGTCCAGTTATGGAAGCTGCCTCTCCAGAAGGACACAGACAAAATAGAGGCAGTTCAGAGAAGGGCAACAAAAATGGTGCAAGGACTGCACAAAAGACATATGAGGAAAGATTAGAGGACCTCAATATGTATTCCCTGGTGGATAGGAGAGACAGGGGGATATGAAAGAGACATTCAAGTACCTCAGGGGTATAAACAAGGTATAGGATGGTAGTATCTTTCAAAAAAGAAGGTGTACAAAGAACAAGGGGGCATAATATGAGGCTGGGGGGTAGGCTCAGGAGCAATGTGAGGAAGTACTGTTTCACAGAAAGAACAGTGAATGCTTAGAACAGCCTCCCTACGGAGGTAGTGGGGGCAAAAACAGTAGGGGAATTCAAGAATGCATGTTACTCTCGCAATAGGGAAGAGAGGGTAAGCTGGAAATCAACTAGGATCTGTGGTACTGCATTACATAGGAAAAGGGGCAGACTAACTGGGCCACACGATCCTCATCTGCTATCACCTTCTATGTATGTTCCTATGTAATAGCGAATGTTTAGGAGATTCTGTACTGAAGTGCCCAGTAGTTCTATAACCAAGTTTAACTTCAGTGGTGGGTAAGTTAACAGAGACACTTTTTCTTTTTTTGCTGCTTTCTTTCTCTTCTCCCGACCGGCCCCCTTCCACTGCCCCTCTAGCCGTATCTCCCCGGTGTCTACCAGACTCACCACTGGCTTCCACGAGGTGCCGGCTGGGCGGGTGCGGTACCTAAGAGGGGTCAGTATCATCTCGCTGGTCGGGATTTTTCCTGGTTTTACTTCCCAGCCCCAAGCACAATGTGATGGCATGCAATGATGCCAAACCGCCTAGCTGTGCACACGTCTGCACGGCATACCAGGCATCAACCCCGCATCCGCCCCCCTATGTTTTTGTGGGTTTGTTGTGCCAGCCTCCAGCTGCTGCCAGAGGCTAGTCAGTGGCAGACTCCACCCCACCCCTTCCTGGAAAAGGAGAACAGTCCGCCTGGTGCTCAATCCTCTCCCTCACCGGCCGACCCTCGGCAGCCCACTTGCACCACAAACATGGTTTGCCAGCATGGCAGGAGGAAAGGCACAGATGCCTCAGCCCTCCATGCCACTGGGCCAGCAACAGAGACACTTTTAAAAGAAAGAACAGTGGAGTATTTTTTTTTTTTATTTATTTTAGTTTTTGTTGACCGGATAAGTGCACTAGACATATCCTGCCTATTTTCAGGCACGACCCGGGGGAAGGGGGATACAGATGAATGCCAGCTGACCTTGAACCAGATTAAGCTGTTGGTGGCATTTTTAGTGAATGAGGGAAATTTAGCCAGGACACCGGGGAAATTCCCCTACTCTTGCTGCACATCGCGCAGACGCGTTGCAGGAGAGTCGCATGGAGGTCAGTGTGCCTCTGGATGTGGAAGGGGTGGGTCATGCTGTGGAGCAGACCCAGGCAGTGATGGAATTACGGGATGCTTCTGCTGTGGAACCTATTTCGGAGAATGTGGCCTTATTGTGTACGGAACCCTCTGCCTCAAAAGACCCGCTTATGGAGGTGCCAGATCCGGAAGAGGAGACCTTGAAGCAGGATTTGGATATAAAGAAACAACAACTGGTGGGCTTGATTACTGTGGCTGAACGAGAATTTTTAGCAAGTAAGCTATCGTTGGAGGAACGGAAATGAAAACGGTCAGGGCAAAGCCCATTACCTGGGGGTAGTAAATGGCTACCTTTGGAGCCAAATCAGGTTCAATCTTCCTTTTGTCCGGAGTTGAATACTGTGGTAGACCAAGAACGGATTGCTGACGTCATACCAGAAGCGACTATTCCTGATACTGAATGGACCCCAGGGCTGGCGCTGCAAAATGCCGGCTGGATTCGGGATGGAGACAGATGGATCCCTGACCCTATTACTCCATTACCGGGATCTTTGGCACCGGTGGTTGATTCTAACCCGACTGGTTTGCATGGGAACCTTTCACCGATGATTATGGAAAAAACACCGGAGGTTTCGATAGCGACTGAGGTAGTATCTTTAGACCTTCAGGGTAAGGAACATGAACATGGATTTGGAGGCCCACAGGGGTCTAGTGTGTTGTCTGATTCAGTTAATTCTGACATGCCACTTGTTGACCAAGGTAAGAAGGTTTTATCTTCTCTGGGACACGATAATTTTGATTTAGAGACAGCTGCTACAAGCAAGGTACCACCTAAAACATTTGCAGGATTATTCCATAAGCCTGCAGAAGCGGTGAAGAGACGTTTTCTGGTTCGCCTTAAGTATATAGGGACTGCACCTATAGTCCCAGATAGGATCTGGGTGGGCAAGATGTTGATAAAGAACTCTCTGGGCTTTGCACCTTCTGAGCTGTATGCTTTCATACATGCTCTTGGAGATTGTTTATATGATCTCAGCTTTTGTTCCATGCAGCTGCTGGATAAATTTTGGAAATGATATTATACTCTTAAGGATTTTGGTGCCTGGCATGACTTTATAGCTATTCTGGTTACAAAACCAACCATCAAAACCGTTACTGTTTTATTTAGAAATGAGGGGGTTTGTATAAATGATATTATGTTTTGGTTGGAAAAGAAATGTAATGTTATGGAACAGCCCAAACCTATTATAGATGAAAATGGGTTTTGGAATGGGGGTTGGTTATTTAGGGTTCAATTAAATCAAACAGAGGTTAGGATTTCACATTTGCCCAGCTCTTTTTTTTCTGGATCGGGATCGGGGGGGTCCTGTTCTATGCTGGGCAACCCAAAAGTTGTAATAGATGTGGGGCACTTGATCACCTTAATGTTGATTGTGACCAGATTAGATGTTTCCATTGTGGGATGCTCGGTCATACTGCTCCCCAGTGTACTGCCCGCCCCTTTTGTAATTTATGTGGGGAAGAAGAACATTCCTTTCATGATTCCCTTGGGATGCTCATAATTTGGAGGGGGATTCAGATCATGATTATTTACTTGATAAAGCTAAGCAACGTTTTGTTCCTGTAACTATGCCATATTCTGAGGGTCCCTTTTTAGGCCGTGGTAGAGGCTGTGGTCGTACCTCAAGGCCTGGGCCTGGGGGTAGCTGTTCCTCCCCCTCTGTTTCACGTGCGGATATGGAAGTTGTAGGGATACCTCCTTCTAACCCTTGTGGGCAGCAAGGACAGTTACAATCCAGACCGGTGGATTCGGTAACCCCATTTGTTACTCCACATGGCTCCCCTATACGTACCGTATCCTTAGCTGATTTCAAGGCGCACCAACAAGCAGACAAATCAGTTTTGCCTCCCCTGGGACCTTCTGGTGCTACAGAGGTTGCTGTTGTGGCTTCTCCTTGCATTTCTTCAAGACCTGAACATGGTATCTCTGCTACTGAGGATGGTTTTGTGCTCCCTTTACAGTCCCAATCTCAGTCACAGACTGAGGAAGTGACTCCCCTTTCTCCATTACCATTGTCAAACCGGTTCTCAGTTTTTTCCTGGGGTGAGCAAGCAGATTCTGATTTGCCTATGACGGGCATTGACCCAGACCCTTTTCCCACTCTTGTTTCTAGTTCTGCCACATCAAAAAATAGTCATTCCAAAACCCAACCAAAACGGGTGACTAGATCTAGTGGTAAACTAGCAGCTGTTCCTCCCTGATGGATTTGGTTTAAAAGTTGCTAGTTTAAATGTGAATAGTGTGCTATCCAGTAAAAAACGTCTTGTTACTTTTGGGATCCTTCATCAACTACCCTTTGATGTTTTCTTTTTACAGGATACTAGGATACATTCATTAAAGGACATTAGTCAAATTACGAAAGAATGGACGGGAGGTTTATCCTTTTGGTCGGCAGGTCTGGATCCTCGTAGTGGGGGGGGTTGTTTTAAATCAGACGTTCATTGTTTTCGTCTGGTCGATATAGAACCAGGTCGTGCTTTTTTGTTGGACATTGAAATAAAAAATGTCTCTTGTAGATTGATTAATATTTATGGATATCAATCAAAAGCCCTTAGGATTTCTTTATTGAAAAAAATTCAACCCTATTTATATACCAGTAGACTCATATTTTTTGCTGGGGATTTTAATATTAACATACTGAAGAAAGGTCCTTTACACAAAGTATACTGTGACAAAGCATTTTTATGGAATTTGATATCTCAGGCAGGTTTGAAGCAAGTGTCTGCTAAATCATCTCAGTTGGCTAAACCTACTTACTATAGGGGTAGGTTGGCTTCATGTATTGATATGATTTTTATTAACAAATCTTTAGTACAAGGGAATATGTTTTCTATCCCAATTGAATCTTCTGATCACATTCTGATTGGGGTATGTATAGATTCTCCTTCTCGGAGAATGGTGGGTCCGGGATATTGGAAGTTGAATTCCACACTTTTAAAGGATCCTACAGTGTTGCCTTCTTTGTCCGAGATTATTCACGATAAGCTGTCAACTAAGTTTTTCTACGATAATGTGGGGGTATGGTGGGAAGACCTAAAGGATTGTATATGTGATTTTTTTAAGGTAGTGGGAAAGGGTCAACAGTACTCGAAATACTCTAGCTATTTACAATTGAGGGAACATTTGGGTGTCTTACTTACTAAACACCATTTGGGAAGAGAAGATGTTTCTTTAGAAATCCAAGAGGTAAGAATCAAGATGAAGTTGTATCAATATAATAGAATGCTATCTTTACAAAAGGAACAGATATTTGGCACCCAAGGGAAATTGGATCAAGGAAACCCCTTTTTAAATTGTCACAAACGGACGGAGAAGAAATTGTTCCAGGGTTTACTTACGTCACAGGGTAATTTTGTCTCGGATAACAAGGGTATTATGTCTACCCTGGAAGACTACATAAAATTAGTATTTGGGACTTCGGATACTGATGTAGGCTATAGTGACCAAATTTTGAAGTCTGCTGCTTTACCCCATTTATCTTCTATTTCACAGGCTGAATTTCTTTTACCATTTTCTCATTTAGAAATGGAGACGGTTATTCACTCCTTGAAAGGAGATAAGGCACCTGGATCGGACGGTTTAACTGCTGAACTATATAAAATAATTTGGCGCATTGTTCCGAAAGATTTTTTAGAGGTGTTTAATTACATGTGGACTGAATTTTATTTACCTTCCTCTATGTATATGGGATTGATGATTTTTCTGTATAAATCGGGTAGTCGGGATGAGATTAAAAATTGGCTAAGTTGTTAGATAATAGAATGACATCGGTGATGGCTCAACTCATTATTCCCACACAATTTTGTTCGGTTCCTGGTCATTGTATCACTGAGGCCTTATTATTGATACAGGAAATATTGGAAAGTAGGACTTCGTTGACAGAACAGGTGGGTGAAGGGTATATAGTCAGTTTGGATCAGGCTAAAGCCTTTGATGGGGTTTCACATGCTTTTCTCTGGAATTGTTTGGCATCTTATGGGTTCCCTGATTTATTCATACAAAGGATTAAATTATGTTATGCTTTGGCATGTGTTAAACCATATGAGAACAGATGGATGGGGAAGACAATTTTGATGCAGAAAGGAGTAAGACAAGGTTGTCCTTTAAGTCCCATTCTCTATGTGTTTACTTTGGACCCATTGTTACATATCCTCCAATATTCACCGAACATTCATCCTTTAGGTATGGGTGTCAAATTACATCATAAAGTGATTGCCTATGCGGTTGATATTTGTTTATTGGTTTATGATGCGAATTCTGTCCGGTTGGCCTGTGCTTTACTACAAGAATTGGGAAAAATTTCTGGAGCCCGGCTCAATGTAGCTAAATCTTGTTGTTTGGATGTTATGGGGTTTAATAACTCAGAGGATTTCGTGGGTGATATTCCCATTTCAAAGGTGCCCTGTCGTATTCTTGGTATCTATTTTGGTGGAGAGGATATGGTGCATACAAATTGGACTCGGATATTAGATGCAGGGCATTCTAAGGTTAAGTTGTGGAATCGGTGGAAATTGTCTAAGAAACGGCGGATTTTTCTATTGAAAACTTTTTTGATACCTGAATTTTTGTTTGTTAGTTCAATATTTTTGTTGCCGTCGTGTTTAGTTACTTCATTAATGAGTTGTTTCTTTTCTTGTGTCTGGGGTAGCAGGTTAAATTCGATAAAACAGGATATTTTATATAATTCCATTAAATCTGGGGGTTTAAATATGGTACACCCTGTGGTATTTGTTTTACAATTTTTCTTTATAATAATTTTGTTCCTTTAGTTAAAGGCCCTGTACAGTTATGGAGCAGGTGGGGTAATGCAGCATTAGAGTGAGTACTTCTGGAATGGTCGAATAATACCTTTCTGTATAAAAATAAATGCTTCCCTCATCTATTTAGCAGATGGGATGGAGTTATAGATGCGATAAAGACATGGGGAGTACAGTTAAGTGATGTAGTTCATCTTTCAAGGAAAGCTATTTATAAGCAAATTATTCTTCAGTATTTTAATGTACCAGTATTTGCAAACTTTACTCTGCTGGAGCAAAAACAGACTTCTGAATATATTTCAGATCCAAGACTTCCAGTCCATTTGTGGGATACTGTCTGGTTGGGATTACATGGTCGAATAAATGTAAAGGGTAACCACAAACATAAGGCTTTAACTGAACAGTACTGTCCTCATAATTCCTGTTTTATGAAAATCGAAACAATGGATCACTTATATTTTCATTGTCCATATGTTACAGAATTTTGGGATATAGTCAAAAATAGATGGAAAGAGATTGGGTCTATTCCACCAGCACCGGCTCTATTATTTTTTGGGATAACTCCATCTTTACCTGGTGGAGTACATTATGGAACTTATCAACTTATTTTTGCTCATTTTCTTTATTGGATATGGATAGGTCATTGCAGGTTTGTTTGCAACAACAGGTTATTCCCACTTGGGAACTTTTTCATATTATTAATACAGAATTATACAAATGGAAATTGGAAGAAAGAGTGCAGTTTTCTTATCTTCAGTGGTCTACTTTTTGGAAAAACCTTGCTTTTGTGGGCCGCTAGATGAGATTTCAGTTTCTTTTGGAATAATTTCTCAGTTATTTTTTGCTCTCTCTTTTTTTTCTTTTTCCCTTGTTGGAGTGGATTTCATTTGTATTCTCATATTGAATTATGTATGTTCTTTCTTTACATTTCTGTTTTATTTATTTTTGAATTTCAAAATACGTTGTTATCCTTTTCTTATGACTTGCTTTAGTCTTTGGTGTGAAGTACTACGAATATTGTATTGTTTAATTTTGTTATTTTGCAAAAAATTCCCCTACTTTTTAGTGGGGTATGGGGAAGGAGTTGGTTATGATTTTTTTTATAATTTAGGCTCTTGTATGAAATAATATTTATGTTCTTGAATTTTTTTCTTTGCTTTTATGATTTTGTATGATGTAATACTGAATTGTATATAATTTGTTATGTTTTCAATAAAAATTCCCCTACTCTTTTTGATAAGTGCCATGGGATCTTTAACATCCACCTGAACTACCACCAATCCAGGCAGATGGGACCTTGGTTTAACGTCTCATCCAAAAGACGGCACCTCAGAAGTGCAGCACCCCTCTCATGCTGTACTACAGTGTCAGTACTGGGATATTAACCCAAGTGCCAGATGTGGGTATCAAGAAGCCAACAAGGCAGCACAGATTTGTGAGGGGATCATGTCAGACAAACCTGACTAATTTCTTTGACTGAGTGACCAGAGCAAAAGATCAGGGTGGGGCAGTGGAGAGGGCTTACTTAGACTTCAGCAAGAAAGTCAACGCTGTAACTAATAGGAGGTTAATAAGGGAAACTGGGCAGTTCTGGGCTGGGACCCAAAGTGGTAAACTTGGTACAGAACTAGTTGATGGACAGGTGACAGAGGGTGGTGACAAACGGCACTCACTGTAATTATGGGAAAGTGACCAGCAAAGTGCCTCAGAGCTCAGTACTGGGACCAGTCATCTTCAGTGTCTTTATAAGTGCCAATGCAGAGGAGCTGAGAGGGAAGGTATGCCTCTTTGCAGATAACTCCAAAATCCACAGCAGAGTAGATATGCCTGAGGGGGAAGAGAGAACAAGTAGACACCTGAGGAAACTCTAGGAGTGGTCAAGGGTATGTCAGCCGGGTTTCAATGCCAAAAAAGTACAAAATTCTAAGTCAAATTCTATGTTTCTATGTAAGTACAAAATCATACACCTAGGGCACAGAAACCCAGGGGTGGTGTATACATTGGGAAAGAGGTACTGATGGTCATTAAACAGGAATGGTACCTTGGGGTTATCATATCTGATGACCTCAAGATGGAGAGACAGTATTACAAGGCAGTGTGCAGGGCCAGTAGGACACTGGAGTGCAAAGGGAGAGGAATAACTAGCAGAAGGAGAGAGTTGGTGTTGCCACTGTATTGACTGTTGGTGAGACCCCACCTGGAGTACTGTGTTCAGTTCTGGAAACCGCAGCTCAGAAAGGATACAGACAGGGTGGAGGCTATGCAGAGAAGATCAGTTAAAATGGTACAGGGGCTGCATCATAAGTTCTTTGAGAAGAGACTGAGGGATCTCGGTATGTATACCCTGGAAGAGAGGAGCGAGGGGAGGGGGAATGTGGCAAAGACCTATAAGTACCTCATGGAAGTTAATAAGGTACAGAAGAGAAGTATTGTTCAGAAGGGAAGAGGGGAGACACAAGAAATCATGCTATGAAGCTGGAAAGGGGGAGATTTAGGAAGGATGTGAAGAAGTACTTCTTCAATGAAAATACTTGTGTGCCATCTTGCCACACAGAACTGAAAAAAAAAAGCTTTTAGTCACTGATCATTTTTCAGGTTTACTTATGCTTTCCATGGAGCACATTGGGACCTCCCCTGGGATGGGTCAGGGCCTCCCCAGGGCAGGTCTTGAGCTTCCCCTAAGTCAGGTAAGGCCTATTCTGGGACAGGTCAGGGCCTCCCATGGGACAGGTCAGAATCTCCCCAGAGACAAGTCACTGCCAAACCTGGGACAGGTCAGGGGCTTCTCTGGGACAGGTTGGGCCTCCCCTGGAACAGATCAGAGCCTCCCCTAATACAGTCAGGGCCTCCTCTCTGACATTGGTCCCATAGTTTGAGAAACATAGATCTATGCTAACATGGCAAATAATGTGCTATCTGAAAATAATCTGAAAAAAAAAATTATGGGATACACTCAGAGCATAATTCAAGCCTTAGAAGAATCAAGGGGAACAGTTAATCTGCCCAGCCTAAATCCTTTCTCTTATACCTTCAACATCACACACAGTATGTGTGCTTCAAAATATTAAGAAATGAAGAAAAAAATGTTTCTTTCTGCTGAAGCAGAGCTGCAGCTGTTGCTTTGGAAAGAAATCAGCAACAGGTGATATCAAGGACAGGAGAACAACTTTGAAATGCTGGTAGGTCTTCACCTGGTTTATATTTTCAAAAACAAAAACAAATACATTGTAAGGAAGGAACCTTTCAATACCCTTTAGGGTTCTAATTAGAAGAATTTATTTGGATAAGAATCCTAAGAACCATTCATTTTTGGCTTATCAGAAGGGCACAATGATCTGAAGCTGGTTTCCAGCATCAACCTCAGGGATGTGGGAGGAGGGAGTAAAGCTGGGAGGGGTGAAATATCTAGAGAATAATGGATGGGGTGCTGTACATTATGAGTTTTTTTTTACACCCACGGTGTGTAATACTAAATAAACCATGAGTGTGAAGCACAAGTTGTTTGTGAAGGTATTACACAGAAAGGTTGTGTAAAATTTGAATAATATAACACCTCATTTTTTATTTTATATAATTTCTGGTCAGTTTAGTGCTGTGTGTCAAAATAAATGTCTGTTTCCTCTTTCTGTGGCAATTTGTTTCTGTGAGTGCAAGACGGCATCAGCTTTCACGTTCGGTTTGACTGGTTGATACCCATGCCATAATAACCAGGTTCCATTCTGTGATCGGTTATTACAGTGTTAGAAGGTGGTGTCTGTCCAGTCAATAAATGGGCTCTCCAGCAATTACAGTAATTGAAACAGTTGAAAGAGAGCAAAAGCCAAGTTCAGTACGAATCAGGTTAGTACACAGAAGGTACAAATCAGTCGAGGTGGGTACAAAATCCTTTAAAGTGGGTACAAATCATTCAGAGTGGGTACAATTCAGTCAACGTGAGTACAGATCCTTCAAGGTGGGCACAAATAATTTAAAGTGGGTGCAATTCAGTCAAGGTGGGTACAAATCCTTTAATGTGGGTACAAATAATTGAAAGCAGGTACAGTTCTGTGTAACCCCTTGTTACTCGGGGTTACTAGAATCCCAGTAAGACCTAGTGGTAGGCAGGGAAGGCAGCTTGTGAAACTCCAGTTAAATGGATTTCACACTGTCTTACTCTGTTCTCAGTCTCAGCTGAGGCTGAGGAATGACATCACCAATAGAACTATTGCAGCTGCATGAGCCACATTGGAATCTGCAGCAAGGGAGTTGGTATAGAACGTTGGGAGGTTTGAACATTAGTCAGTGGTCAGTTGGTGTTGGGAGCTTGCTGAGGAAGCAGCACAGCAGCTCAGCGTAGGCTCTAGGAGCCTCAGCCCTGACAGAGGGCTACTTTTAGGAAAAAAGGGTGTGTGTCTCCCCCAAAAGAGAGACACAGAAGATAATTGAAGTGGTGGAGACCGCTGTTTTGGGGTCTCAGTGCCCCCTCCCTTTGGGGATGGAAGGCAGGAAAGGGTTCCCTGCAGATTCCTGGGGCAACCCCCTAGTTCTGCTCATAAAGGACAAGCTGCCTACGTGTTCCAGAGTTTATTTGGGAGAACAAGAAGATTTGTGAGTCACCTATGGGGCACCTGCAACATGAGGGTGAGTGTCAGCTCTTGCTAAAAGGGACTATGTTTGTCACCCTGGGACTTGCGTGACAATGTGGGGATTGAACTACTATAATAGTGGAAGTCTAGAGTAATGGGCTAAGCAAATTAAAAGTAGGTTCAAGTCCAGAGCTTGTTGGGATGCAAATGATATGCAGAGGAGATGTGACAGACGTCTACCCAGAATCTACATTTGAAAGTTTTCAGTAAAGGAATTGTTCAGTTTTCAGAGAAATGGCCGGGTATGGGCTGTGGGAGCTGGAGGTGAGTGGCCCCCCATCTTTAGTGACCAGATCCACCTCTACGGATTTCTTCTGTGGATTTCCACTTTACCTCAGGCACTTGGCCAGTGATGAGGGTAGTACCCAGACGTGGGATTGTAAGGAAAATTCTCCCTAGGAGTCGAAGACTCTAGTGTGGTCTGGGGAGCCACAACAGGAAATTGGTTCATTCCTCAAATGGACCACGGATCAAGTAGCCAGCAGGGGAGATGGGCCAGTGAGGAAAACACAAGTAGTATACAAGTCGGGCTGTGTACCCAAAGCTGCATGCAAGTTCAGGCTGTGTGCCTGGTGGGTTTGGAGCCTGAGGGATGGAAATAGTGATAAAGTGTTCTGTTGTCTCTAATCTGCATTACCAGGAATGTAGCCCCATGGAGGTCCATCTGTGCTTTGTTTGTTCAGCTTGGATATGAACAAAAGCCACACTGAAGAATCCCATTCCTGGTTCTGGCCATTACAGTTATTGCTTCCTGTGTTCGGATTTACTTGGGTGCCCCTGTTCAGAGTAGCAAGACCTAGGTCCCCTGTGCCGAGTAACCTCTTCCTCCCTGAACCCAGTCCCCACCAGGTACTGCTGTCAGCTTCAACAGCATGCCACCTGTTGTTCTGGCAAAAAGGCAGGGGTGAGGGGTTACATCTGTCAAGGTGGGTAAAAAATCCTTTAAGGTGGGTAGATATCATTCAAAGTGGGTACAATTCAGTCAAGGTGGGTATAGATTCTTCAAGTTGGGTACAAATCAGTCAAAGTGGGTACAGTTCAGTCAAGGTGGGTAAAATTCAATCAATGTGGATACAATTCAGTCAAGGTGGGCAGAAATCCTTCAAGGTGGGTACAAATCAGTCAAAATGTGTGCAATTTAGTCAAGGTGGGTACAAATCCTTCAAGGTGGACATAAATCAGTCAAAGCGGGTACAATTCAGTCAAGGTGAGTTCAAAGCAATCAAGGTGGGTACAAATCAGTCAAGGTGGGTGCATATTGGTCAAGGTGGGTGCAAATCAGTCAAGGCAAGTACAAATCAGTCAAGGCAAGTACAAATCAGTCAGGGCAGGTGCAAATCAATCACGATGAGTACCAATCAGTGAAAATGGATACTAATCGGTCATAGTGGGTACAAATCAGCCAAGGTAGATACAATCACATCTAAGTAAGTACAAATATAGGTTTTAAGGTGGGTATAAATTAATCGAGGCAGGTACAAATCAGTCAGGTTGGGTGCAAATCAGTCAAGATGGGTACCAATCAGTGAAAATGGATACCAGTCAGTTTAGGTGGGCACAAATCAGCCAAGGTAGATACAAACAAGTCTAAGTATTACAAATGTAAGTTTCAAAGTGGGTATAAATCAGTCAATGCAGGTACAAATCAGTCATGGTAAGTACAATCCGAAACAGAAGGGAACAGCAAAGAATCTACACTAACCCAAAATACAGTCGTCTCAGTTTTTGTCATAAGTATTAGAAATCTAGAAGCCAATTCTCAGTTGCAGTTGGCGGTAATACCAAATTCAGGGTGTAAAGAGGATCCCTGTTGTGCTGTCACCCAAAACTGCCATACACGTAAGTTAATGTCAGTTGGTGAGGAGAGGCTGGAAAGCAAAATTCTCCTCCATGACTAAGTGGCAATAAAAGTTATCTGGACAGACATTAGTGGTCCTTGGATGCAACATGCTGGCTTACGACACCCATGGAGTTCTGACCTTGGCCATGGCCAGAGTGTGTGGGAAGCAGCACAACTGCCTTAGTGTTCCACCCCAGTCCACCCGACCCTTTTGGCCTAATTCTGGGCTGACCAGATGCTGATTATTCTTTATTTCCTTCATTGTTTCCTGGTGGTATAGTAGCCCCTCCCCCCGAAATGTTCATATTACTTCTGGCATCCAGTAGAACCACCTACTTCTATTTCTGAGTAATATCTCAGAGTGTTCCTAGTCCCTTGCTGACTCCACCTGAAGAAGTTGTAGCTTTGCAACCCTCCATACCGTAGTAGTTCCACAGGTAGGGGATGTCACAAAACTGTGTGACCACCTCTACAATGGTCATTGTAGTTTGTCAATAGCCCTGTGGGGTATTATTTGCATGGTGGCTTCTGCCCCTTTTCCTGCATGGTTACAACATGTTTAATATAGTGTTGGGAAGGACTTGCAACCTCGTTGTGCATGGCACAATGGAGTGGAAAATAAGGATCTGTCACTAGAGCTGTGCTGAATTCTAAAATATTTTTTTGAATTTCACCTTTAAATTCTGTGGGATTCCAAAACATATTTCTATGTACTAATATTCCATAGTTGATGTTGTCTGCAGAATAATATTCCACAGTTTGCAGAAAAAGGAATCCACAGTTTAAGAAAGCATTGGATATTATTCTCTGTTTTATGTAAACCATGGACTACTAATCTGCAGTTAAAATAAACCTGTGACTTTCAGAATTTTGGTATTCTATGTCCGATGGAATTCCATGAAATTAGGCATAATGTCTGAAATTCCATGGAATTCCAGTGATGTGGAATTGAAGATTCTGCACAGTTCTAACAATCGCTCAGTTAACAATAGTTCCTTGTAACCATGCACTGGGTCCAACATAGAAACATAGACCATGATGGAAGAAAAAGACCAGAGGTCCATCCAGTCAGCCCATATTCCCTATAAGGCCCTTGTTAGTTGACCAGTGCCCCAGTCTCACCACCAACTGACCATTGTAATATAAAAAAAAGATTGGAAAGCTGCTGCCCATAGACTATAATGGAGCTAGTCCCCATGCTCTCCCTAGCATCACATCACAACTTTAGTGAGTGCAGGGGCAGCGCGTAGGCAGCCCCAGAAACCAAGAAGTACGAGGGACCCAGTGGGATTGATTTTACGAGGGATAGCATTTTTTACCATTTGGATTATTTTACATATTCTCTGCATTAATCTCATCTCAACAGGTAAGGCATCAATCCAGCCAGTGCAAATCCAATAAAATTTTACTTGGTGGATCTCTTTAAATATCTTTATAAGTGACATTGCAGAGGGATTAGAAGGGAAGGTATGTCTTTTGCAGATGATACAAAAATCTGTACTAGACTGGACACTCCAGGGGTGTGTGGAAAAAATGAATAGAGATCTAGGTAAGCTTGAGGAGTGGTCTAGAAAGTGATAACTAAGTTACAATGCAAATAAATGCAAAATCATACACTTCTGTAGAAACCCAGGGTCAGAGTACAAAATGAGAGAGTGCTACTGGTGACCACTAAACAGGAAAGGGACCTGGTGGTTATCATGTCTGTTGACCTAAAGGTGGACAAACAGTATGACAAGGCAGTGGGGAGAGCCAGTGGGATGCTAGGGTACATAGGGAGGGGTATCACCAGCAGAAAGAGGGAGGTGGTGATACCTCTGTATCAATCTCTGGTGAGACCCCACCCAGAGTACTGTACCCAGTTCTGGAGTCCTCATCTCTGACAGGACATAGACTGAGTTGAGGCAGTCCAGAGAAAGACAACTACAATGGTGCGGGATCTGCATCAAAAGTCCTATGAGGGGAGACTGAATGCCCTTAATATGTACAGACTGGAGGAAAGGAGAAAGTGTGGGGATATGATATAGACTTTCAAATGCCTCAAGAGTATAAATAAGGTTGCAGATGGAAGCCTTTTTCAGAGAAGGATGCACAAGAACAAGGGGTCATGCGATGAAGCTGGGGTGGTAGAATCAGGGGAAATGTAAGGAAACACTTCTTCAAAGAAAGGGTGGTGGATGCCTGGAACAGCCTCTCTGAGGAGGTGGTGGGAGCAAAAAATGTAATGGGATTTAAGAAGGCCTGGGATAGGTATAAGGGAACCTTAGAAGCAAGGAAAGGGGGTCAGGGTAAAGCCGGAGATCAAGTAAGGTCTACAGTGTGAGAGTAGGTCAGGAACATGGGCAGACCAGGTGGGCCAAGCAGTCCTTATCTGCAGTCAAATTCTATGTTTCTATGTTTCAAATTCTATGTCCTGTTGCCCTGGGCGACCACTATTCCCTTCATTCTATCCCATGCCTGCTTGAATTCCCTGACTTTGTTTGTACCCACCTCCTTAGCCGACAGACTCTTCCAAGGTTCCACCACCTTTTCTGCAATGAAGTTCTACCTCACGTTCCTCCTGAGACCCCCTCCTGCTAATTTCCACTTTTGACCACGAGGGATCTGCCCTGCTGGCCCTGAATAATTTTTGTCACTCTGCGCTACACTGTTTCCAACCTATCCCTGTCCTTTCTAAGGTTGGACCCCCGAACTGGGCATAACACTCCAGATGAGGCCTCACCAGAGATCTGTATAGAGGAAGTTCTTTTCTTCTGCTGTCAATTCCCATCCTGATAAATCCCAGCATCCCCCTATTAGCCTTGCTATAGGCATTGTCACCTGTCATCTACATCATATTTATTGATTGATTCATTGAAAGAGTTTTACCAGCAAAGGCCTATTTCACTGTAATAGCTTGTTTCTAGACACATCCTGGAGGAGAGGTACATAGAGACACATAAAGATACAGAGGCAATTTAGCAACAAGGTAGAAATTCAAGGTGGGATGTTAAAGACTGTTTAATAGGTCCAATGGGGTTGTCCGACTATGCCCTACTCACAATGCACATAGACCTCCAAGACCAGAAAAAAAAACTCTTTTTGGAGACTTAATCTCTCCCTTTTGCAGGATAGAGAGGTGAGGGAACAGATTCCCCAGATAATTTAACATGCCATCCGGGATAACAGGATCCAAGAGGTTTCCCAAGGGATTCTCTGGGACAATGTAAAGGCTATCCTCAGGTGTAAGTTGACAGCCCTGACGGTGGGGCATAAAAAAGTAATGGAGTGGTAGCAGAAGCAATTAGAAGTGAAAATAATGGAACTGGAGACTCTCCAACAAGTTAAACTGTATACAAGATAGGCAATGAACTTAAGAGACCTAAAGAACAAACTGAATCAAATATTAGACTATAAAGTAGAACAAAACCTGAAGTACCTACATCAGAGATATTACAAGTGGGTTCCCAGGGCCTTAAAATTGTTAAGCAGTATGCCTCAGAATGCAGGAAACTAGGACCCATATAGCAAAAATCCTGCATCAGGGCAGGGGACAGTGGATCACGAGTATAACTGCAATAGTACCTGCCTTTCAGGCATATTATGTAACCCTCTACAATGCTAGATGGGGAAAAACACCTAAGGAAACCAACACATAGCTAACTACTTTAGCTCGCCTTCAAATCACAGAAAAACAAAATGAGGCCCTGTGCTCTCTATTCTCAAATGAAGACATTGTCACAAACCTACTCCTGAGGGTCAGGCCCACTAAGCTCACAGTGCCCACTCCTAAGTGCAATCTGTCACAGGGAGGGGTAAAACAGGGCTACCCTCCTTGTGTCCTTCTAAAGTGCTTGCCAAGGTCACAACTGAACACCCGCCACAAAGCCCCAGGGCTCCCTCTTTACTCTGGATAAGGGTACAATATCAGTCTCAAGTCTTGTAGCCAAATGAGATCCCTTTCTTGGTTGTTACACAAAGGGGGAAGATCCAGGCATTGTAATTTCTTCAGGGTAGCATTGTAACCCTGATTTTGACTTCTCCCACTGGCGTGCAATAACCTGGCTGAAATCCACACAGTCTCTTCCTTGAGACATTCATATTTCCTATCTTTACCCAGATTTCCCTGTACAGATCCTTGTTCAATTGGTAGCTTATGGTGACACCCCTAAGTAATAACAGTTTAGTCACAGATTATTATTAATCGTCCCACAACCACATACAACATGAAAAGTCTCACTCAGGCAGGTTTCTTAAAAACACATGTTTTTACTTAAATAATTAATAATCATAGTTACAACTAAAAGATTTAGAACATTTAGGTGACAGAATAACACAAATAAAAGTCGACAATATACATGAAAAACACACTATAACTGTTATCTAAAGTTCTACCTTAAGTTTGTAGTAAATTGTAGTCCGGAAGAATAAGTGAAGTCTGAAAAATCCTTTCTTCTTTTTCAGCCACTGGCAAGTTGTTCTGTGTCTTGTCAGAAGAGTGTCCAAAGTGAATTGCAATGTGTTTCTGTTTACATTGGTATTTATAGTCCCTCTGGCAATCTGAGAAAAAAAAAAAAAACTTTCTGGTTTATAGCTGGTGGCCTTCTCTCTAGGCCAGCAGGTGTTTCTCTTGTTTTTTTCCAGATTTTAAGGAATTATTATTTATTTTCTTATTTGGGTCCTTATATCACCACTTCCAGGCACTACTAAAAAAATGTAATCAGACTGTGGTAGCCTTGCTGACACCTCCTGCTTAAAACCATTTCTCCTGACCTTAAAGGTTTATGACATGGGGATAGCCTCTCTCATCCTGAGACTTTATTACATCAATTAGCTAATCAGGGACTTCCATCCCCTTTGAAAATGTAATTTTCAGCTTCCTGGCTAGTAGCTGTTTTCCTGGATCACATATGAATGTCATATATTTTGCAAGACCTTTTCTCTCTTCCAGTGACCTTTCAGTAACACTGGGCATTTTCTTGTGGCATTTAACATACACAAAATCACATAAAAAAAAAAGACAGAAATATTTCTGCAAATAATGACTGGCAGTTGGCTAGCTCGCCATATCCCTCCCTCCCTCCTAACATCCAGCACCTCAGCTCACTCCCTTCACTCCTTGACCAGGGTCCTCCTTGAGGTTCCCAGAACTAGATTAAGAACTTCCAGTGAACACGCTTTCAATGTCGCTGGGCCAGTCCTGTGGAATGCTCTTCCTCCATCTCTTAGGGAGGCCCCATTGGTCGAAGTATTTCAAAGGGGTCTCAAGGCCTATCTTTTTACCCTGGCCTTCCCAAGTGAAGTAGTGTGATCAGTATTATTTTAGTTATTGCTTAATCTGATTTTATGAGATTATTTATTTACCATGTTGTCATGTTATTGCTGACCTGTCTTATTGCATTCTCTTCTTTTAGTCCCTTGTTATGTAAGGTGCCCAGAACCTCTAGGATGGGCTCAGAACAATAAGTAAATCTTGTCTTGCCTTGCTTCCTAGACTGAATTTGTGGGAACACACCCCCTACTGCATGGTAAGGTTTTCATAAATTCTGTCACTGTTCAAACTGGCGAGATTGGCCATCTGCATTGGCATTAGCCAATCTGGCCCTGTGGGTAAGTGTCATGCCATAGGCTTGTAGGGCAATACTCCACCTTAACAGATGGCCATTTGTTTTACCCATCTGATTCAGCCACATCAGGGGGTTATGATCAGTTTGTACCTCGAAGTGCCTCCCATATAGATATGGCTCTAATTTCTTCAGGGCCCATACCAGCACAAAACACTCCTTTTCCACCATTGAGTATGACTGCTCCCGGGGAAGTAACTTTTCATTTTTTTTTTCATTTTTAATTTTTATACTTGTAAATCCAAATGAGCAAACTGCCTGTTTTCATTGGAGACAAGTTTAAAACTAAAAAACACACAAAATATTAACAAACAAACATAATACAAACAAAACATTCAATCAATAAAATACAATACATAAAAATGCATCATGTTTCCAAAGATAGCCACTGTTTTAACCGTGTCTTAAAACCCTGACAGGAGTCATTATTACAACTTCTGAAGATTTCATATGAACCTGAAAAGAACTATTCTGAACAATTTCTAATGGAATTCTGTTAAAAAAACTAGGTGCTCTAAATAATAAGGATCTTTGCCCAAAAGTAGTCTTAAAAAATGGTATTTTAAATTTATAATTGTGCTGGGACCTAGTAAACAATGCATTAACTAATCTAGGAAACATTAAAGAACTAGAATACGGAGAAAAATTACATTTAACTTTAAATAAGAAAATGCCCATCTTATAAAGTACTCGATTTTCAAAAGATAAGGAAGATGACTGATTGTACTGAACTTTCTGCTCAGGTATATGATTGGGTGGTCTTTTCCATGATTAGATGCCTGACTGAGGACTGCTCCAATCCCCACATCTAAGGCATCTGTCCCAACAACAAATTGCTTATAGTAATCTGGACTGGCCAACACAGGGGCAATGCACAGTGCCTCCTTTAGCCATGTGAAGGCTCGCTCACAGTCTGGCTCACAGTCTACCCTTTTGGTCTTTCTTTTCTTTAGCAGACCAGATAGGGGAGCTGCTAGGGTACTGTAATTTGGCACAAACTTTTGATAGTTCCCTGTGGTACCTAGGAACCTCCTAACCTGCTTCTAAGTTTCAGGCATAGGCCATGCCTCTATTGCCTCAATCTTTGCTTGATTAGGGTGAAGCTGCATGTGCCCCACTACATGGCCTAGGTATGCCACCTCCACCAGAGCCACCTGGCACTTTTCAGCCTTGACAGTGAGCCCTGCCCTCTGTATCTTGCTCAACACTTCCTTCAGGTGGGACAGATGTTCCTTCCAGCTGGCACTGAAGATGGCAATATCATCCAGATAAGCCACTGCGTACTCTTCAGTACCATGTAACACCTGGTTGACCAACCTTTTGAAGGTGGCTGGAGCATTTTTCATTCCAAATGGCATAACCTGGAATTCAAATAATCTTGCTGGAGTGATGAAGGCCGACTGCTCTCCAGCTCTGGTAGTTAACTTCACCTGCCAGTACCCTTTCGTCAAGCCAATGGTGGTAAGGTATATCACCCCTCCCAACTTGTCCAGTAGTTCATCCGTCTGTGGCATTGGGTGGGTGTCAGACTTTGTGACTGTGTTGAGTCCATGATAGTTCACAGAAAAGCGAGCAGAGCCATCTGGCTTGGGAATGAGGACTACGGGTGAGGCCCAGGGGCTGTGAGATTTCTGGATTACCCCTAAATCCAGTAATTCCTCCACCTCCCTCCTAATGTCCTTTAGGACAACCTCAGACACCTGGAAGGCTGTCTGTCAGATGGGTACTTGTGTCCCTGTATCTATGTCATGTGTCACTAAGGGGATTCATCCAGGCTTGGCCGTAAACAAAGAGGTAAAATCTCCTAAAACCTACCTCACTTCCTGGGACTGTTTCTGGGTCAACTGGGGTGACAGCTTCATTGTTTCCACAGAGGACTCCCACTTGCTTTCTCCTAGAAAGTCCAGGAGGGGATCTTTCTTCTCTGTCCCCTCCTCAGGACTACACACTGCAAATACCATGTCAGCCCTATTTGCATATGGCTTCATCATGTTGACATGGTACATCTTATGGGTATGTCTCCTGTCAGGCAATTCTACAATGTAATTTACATCATTGACATGTCGGACTACCTTATATGGTCCCACCCACTCGGTCTTCAGTTTGTCCTTCTGGACTGGAATAAGGACCATTACTTCCTGACCTGAGCTGTACTGGCGAGCTCAGGCTCCACAATCGTACCAGACTTTTTGTTTCTGCTGGGCAGCTGACAGATTGCGTTGGGCCACCCCCATAAGCTCCTTAAGCTTCTCCCTAAACTTAAGGAAGTACTCCACTATGGGAGTTCCCTAGGTGGCATGTTTGCCTTCCCAGTCTTCCCGGATCAAGTCTTGGGGCCCACACACCCTGCATCCATATAGAAGTTCAAAGGGGGGGAGAACCCTGTCAACTCTTGGTGAACTTCCCTGTATGTGAACAACAGGTGGGGAAGGTATTTCTCCCAGTCCCTCCAATGCTGTTCAGCAAATGCTTGGAACATGGATTTTAGGGTACCACTAAACCTTTCCACAAGCCCATTGACTTGTGGGTGATATGGTGTTGTGCGTCTCTGCACCACCCCACACTTCTCCCACAAACTGTTCCTCAGGTCCAACATGAAGGTACCCCCTTGATCATTGATAACCTCCTGCGGAAACCCGACACAGGAGAAAATCCCTAGCAAGGCATTTGCCACTTTGTCTGTCCTAAGTGAGGAGAGGGTGACTGCATCTGGGTATCGGGTGGCGTACTCTACCACCGTCAGGATAAACTTCTTCCCGGAGGAGCTTGGGGTACTCAAAGGTCCCACAATATCAATTCCTACCCTCTGGAATGGCTCCTCCACAATGGGCAAGGGAATTAGGGCTGCTTTGGTTTTACTACCTGCCTTCCCTATTTGTTGGCACCGGTGACAAAACCTGCAATATTCCTTCACCTGCTGGGTGAAGTTGGGCCAATAGAAATTCTGGTCCAATCACTGCATAGGCATGCTATGCCTAGATGTTTGGACATGGGGATATCATGAGCAATCTTAAGCAACTGCTCACAGTACCCCTGGGGAACAACAAGCTGCCTGCCCATCACCCCTCCCTCTGTCCTCACATTCTGTGTATACAACAGTCCATTGTCCCAAAATACCTTATGTCACCTTCCTGTGTCCCATCAGATTCTGCACAAATCCTCAGCCTCTCCAAACTAGGGTCAGTTCTCTGAGTGGCTGCAAAATCTACATTTTCCCAAGGCATGGGACATGTCCCCTTCAGTTCCTAAGATGGGGTCCATAGCTCTAGCATCAGGGCATTCAGGGTCACTGCCATCCATAATCTACTGACCATTGGTTACCCCTTCCTCCTCAGAGTAACCTTCCGTAGCTGTTTTGCGAACTGCTACTTGGGGAAGTCCTACCTCCCTTTCACTACTGTCCATTTCAGGAGACACAGGCTGGGGAACCAACCTTCCATTTTTTTTCCCACAGGGGCTTCTATGGGGCTCAGGGAACTACAATTGGCCTTTGCCATCTAACTGCAGGTAACTGCACACACCATCCCCTTCTGGAGATTGCTCCCTATAATCACATCCAGGGTGAGGTTGTCTGCTGCTGCCACTGTTTGCTCCATCTCTCCTGTCTCACCCCAGTCCAAGAGAACACTAGTAAGTGGCAGAAATGTTCTCCTCTCCAGTGAATCCCCTCACAGTGATAAACTGATTTGGTATAAGCTGGTCAGGCCCAACCAAATTCCCTTTTACTAAGGTAAGAGATGACCCCTGTGTCCCTTAACCCATGGGTCTGCACCCCATTTACAGTAACCGGGTGTATGTTCTCCCTCATGTTTACAGGCATGCTTTCAGGGATACACAGTGCACCCAACTCTGTTTCAGCACCACTTTGTCCACTCTGTACCTTTTTAGGACATTGTCTAGTGAGATGCCCTGGCTGTTTACAAAACAAACAATCATAATTTCTCTTATCTGAGAAATCCCTGTTTGGTAACCAGGGGCTTCCCCCTTTCAGCGGAGGCAGTGAGGGTTTTAGCTGCTCTGAAAGTGAGCTTTTCTCTTTCAGCTCTGCCACACATGCTCCACTTCCTTTCAGAGCAGGCCTGCTCCTGGCATTGCGGTCTGAAAGCTCAGCTGCTTGCTCTGCTTTTTTTGGATCTCGGTCCTCTAGCCAGGTTTTCAGCTACACTGGGCAAGCCCAAAAGAACTGCTCTAAGAATACAACCTTCTCAATTTTCCCCACAGAATTTGCTTCCACCCCCTCCCACCAACATTTTAAAAACTGACGTTACTTTGTGGTGAGTTCCTCAAAGCTCAAGTCAGGGCTTTTCCAAAGTTTATGGAATTTAACCCTGTAGGCCTCAGGAGTCAGTTCATGCTTTTTAATCAAAGCAGTTTTAAGTTTCTCATGACTGCCAATATCCTGATTGTCCATTTGGCTGCACCTCACGCCCTTTACCAGTAAGCAGCAGGAATAGCGGGAAGCTTCAGGACTCCCTGGGATCCTTGGCCTGGATACAGACCTTTTCAAACAAATTCAAAAATGCATCCATATCCTCCTCCTCCTCTTTCAGTTCAGCTACTGTATTAATCTGTAATTTAACTTATACTCCAGATCTGGAGTTTCAGGTTCAACCATGCCACTTACAGTATTTCCTCTGGCGCTGGTCATTGGAGTCTTAGCTCTCCAGTTCAAACTCCCTCTGTCGCTGTTTTTCTTCCCTCTCAGCCTCTCTCTACAATGTTTTTCCTTTTCCTCTGCCTCTCTCTGAAGCTGCCTTTCTTTTTTCTGCATCTCCAGTTCAAACCTGTTCTTCTCAAACTCCCTCTGCTGCTGGGCTTCAAACTTCCTCTGCTCGAATTCTAGCTCCAATTTCCTTAACTCCAGCTGCAGCCTGATTCCTTCCAGCTCCAGCTTTGTGGTGGCTTCCCCCTGGTGCTGTGGCCCTGGGTTCCCTCTGGTCTCACTGTCCTCCTCCCTGGGACTAGACACTGCAATGTCACCTGGCACCCCCATCTGGTCCCTTTCAGTCACTTGCTGTGACACAAGGATTGGGACAAGCGCTTGCTCATTGGCTGACATAAGACCCTCCACAAGGTTCTTTTGGTTCGATCCTCGTACTGGACCTCTCTTTCCTGACACAGCTGCCTTAGGTTGTCTGCAGTGTATTTGTTGTAGTTGGAAGCCATCTTCATCCCTGACTGCTACTACACTAGCTTGCAACCAAAAAAGGAAAAAGGTAGGGAACTTTATACTGTAACCAAATTATTTTTTTCCAAATCTCTGCCTTGATTGTGTGTGGATTTTTTCAGTTTATTAATCTGATACACTAGCCTCAAATCCAGCTGCTATGCCTGTGCCACCAATATCTCTCGAATCACAACACTATGCTACCAGATCTCTTGGATCCCACCACTACATACCAGATCTGTCAGAAACCTACTCCTGAGGGCCAGATCCACTTAGCTCACAGTGCCCACCCTGAAGTGCAATTCACCACAGGGAAGGGGCAAACAGGGATACCCTCCTTGTGCCCTTCTAGAATGCTCGCTGAGGTCATGACTGAACACCCGCCATGAGGCCCCAGGGCTCCCTCTTTACTCTGGATAAGGGTACAATGCCAGTCTCGAGTATTGTAGACAAATGAGAACCCTTTTTTGGTTGTTACACAAAGGGGGAAGCTCCAAGAATTGCAACCTCTTTGGGGTAGTCTTGTAACCCCATTGTCTTCTCCCATGGACATGCAACAATCTGGTTCAAATCCCCTCACACTTTTCCTTGAGACCTTTGTATTCTCCCTATCTTTACCCAGATTTCTCTGTACAGACCCTTGTTCAGTTGGTAGTTTATGGTGATACCCCTTAGCAATAACAGTTTAGTCACAGATTATTATTAAATGTCCCACAACCACACACACCATGAAAAATATCGCTCAGGCAGGTTTCTTAAAACTAAATGGTTTTACTAAAATAATTAATAATCATATAGTTACAATTAAAATATTTAGAAAATCTTGGTCACAGAATAACACATATAAAATGGTAAATACACTGTACATGAAAAATGCACTATAACCGTTTTCTAAATTTCTACCTTAAGTTCATAGTAAATTGTAGACCAGAAGAATAAATGAAGTCTGAAAAATCCCTTCTTCCTTTTCAGCCACTGGCAGATAGAGATGCAGTGAAGTAAAATTCTGCCCGGGAGGCGGTTGGGAAGTGGGCACTTCACGTTGCCGCTCTGCAATGCAGAGAGCCCACTTTAAAGCCTCCCTTAACCTTGTAATTATCACTTCTCATTGTCATTCTGCCTTAAAGCAAATTAAGGTGTAGTGAGAAGTCTATTGGCAGCCCCCACACATCATATGGCTTACAGTAGTGTAACTCATATGCTTTAGCCAGGCAGGCAGGAAGTGACTCATGCTAGGAAGATAGTTTCACTTTCCCCTTGCATAAGGAGAGAGAGGTTGGAGCCTGGAGGACTGGAGACAGAGTTAGAGAGAGAGACTCTAAAAAGTGCTGTTAAACAGCAAAACCTTTCTTGTTTTTTTGCTCTTCTTGTTTTTGTTGATTAGTTTTTGCGTAAATTTATGTTTTTGCATTATTTTTATTAAATAGTCTTTGTTTTATTAATTGTTTGTGCATGTCTGTATGTGTGTGTTTTGCATTGTCCTGAGCCCACAGGCCAGAATGGAGGGTGAGGGATGTTCTGGGGCTGGGAAGTTTGTTCGACATGGTGAACGGGTGGGCATTCGCACGCGTGGGGGAGCGGGGCCAGTTTTGTCTGGACCGCAGTAAGATCTTGCCACCCCCCCAGAAGCAGGAGATGTGGGAGTTGGTGCTGCTGCAGCTGCCATGGAACCACCACCACCACCACCACCTCCTTTGGCAGTGGCACTACCTCCCAGTGCCCCACTACCACCAGTGCCAGCAGCAGCACCTCTGCAGCATGAGACAGAGCAGCATGTGCCTGCACCCCGGCCCCAAGTGTCGGGCCACAGACCCAGGTTCCCACACCATCTGGCCCCCCCCGCCTGTGCCTGGTCCTCCCTGCACCACCCTAGTTTGGGAATTTTTTGATTCAGTGTGGGGGGGACAGTAGCATTGTGCAGTGTAAGATTTGTGGTGTGGAGCTGTGCCGTGGCTCCTGGGGAAGTCACCTGGGACCAGGGGTCAGTGCACCCACATGGTAAACCACCACCATGAGGAGTGGCAAGCCGCTGTCGTGGAACGGGCCAGGACTGCACTTGCTGGCCCTGCTGTGGCAGAGGGGGCAGAACAGCAGCAACCTGTGTGTGGTGTCAAGTGGAGGAGGGCCATGGCAGAAGCTGCTGCTCCACCAGCAGCACCACCACCACCACCATCACCTCCACAAACTGCAGCACCTTCTGCTGGTGGCAACCCCATGGAACTGCCTGTAACTCAGGCTAATTTTGTGGTTCTGTGGAGTGCGGTGGATGCTGCCAACCACTGCCTGACAAAAGTTGAGCAGCAGTTGAAGCGGATCAAGGGCCACCAGCTGCAGATGATGGCGATGCTCCAACTGCTGCTCTCACACCACGACATAGATCATTCATTTTTTAGTTTGTCCTTGATTGTACCCCCTCCACCACCCTCTGTAATAAAAAATATATCCTTATGTTGCCCCTGACCCTTCCGCCCTGTATCTTGTTGTAATTGTTTGCCATTTTTTGTGCACATTTTTTTTCTGGTCTTCTGTATGTGTCTACCCTGTTGTTGAGTCCATTTCTGTACTTTATAGTTTCTATCCTGCACAACCCCTTTCTTTCTGTTAATTGTGTGTGCTGTTTTTGTTTTGTATAGCCTTGTTTAACTCCTGTAATTTAATGGTTATGATAACCATGCCCAAAAACAAGTGAAATAAAATTAAGTAAAAAAGGGTTGTCCTTGCCCTCATTATATTCCAAAACCAGAAAGCCATAACTCCACATGAATAAATGCCAATAAAATATTTTCACTCCTAGTGCAACTGTATTCATGACAAAACAAGGCACACAGTAATGACCCTTGCGCTTTGGCAGTTAGGCCTTCATTAGTGTGCCCCCTAATGAAGGCCTAAGGCCAAAGCGCAGTGGGCATTTGTGTGTGCCTTGTTTTGTCATCAATAAAGTTGCAGTAGCATTGAACATTTTTTGGGGGGGGCATGTATTCATATAGAGTGGTGGCTTTGTGTGTTTGTCTTGCACTTTTGGAGCCAGGCATAGTGTACCAGCAGCCATCAACATAATGCAGTGTGCTTCTTGTGGCCCTGTTATATTCCTACTTAAGAATGTTTACCCTGAAATATTTTTGGTGCCTCAGAAATGTTTATTTTCTGTCGTGGAGTGTTTGTTAAAAAGCAGGACTGAGCAGTGTAATAATACTCTGCTGAACAGCATATATATATATATATATATATATATATATATATATATATATAACATATATATTCAAAGAAAAATGTTCACAGTCTGGTACTGCAAATGTATTGATGGCAAAACAAAGCACAGAAATGACTCTTGTGTTTTGGTGGTTAGGCCTTCTTTTGGGGGCCCCCATAATGAAGGCCTAAGCGCTGAGCCACATGGGTCAGTTTTGTGTGTCTTGTTTTACCATCAAGAAATGTGCAGCAGTGAACATTTCTTCTTTGCACTTTTGGGTCTGGAGTGCTGGCTTTCTGGTTTAGACTGGCAGTGGCAGTTTTGCAGCAAGTTGCTCTACACCAGCGTATGACCCAGGCCGGCCTCAGTGCTAGCACAGCATGGTGGTAGTGGACTGGAACTGTTATATATTCCAACTTTATAATGTCTATACACTATGAACTATTTTGGGTGCCTCAGCAATATTTCATTTCTGTCGGGTAGGGTTTGTTGAAAAGCAGGAGTGAGAGTGCTATGATCTGCTAAACCTCATGTGTGCACTGTGACTGAGGTGCACACTGCCCACCAAGACCTCTGAAAACATATTATATGACTTTTTCCACTGCTGTTGATGGTACAAATAAAATATGCATTATATATTCTTTATTTTTTATACCATAAACAGTGGAACAGGTCATCATATATATGTCTGTAAGAAGCTGGACAGTGTGTGCACACACCGGACAGTACACTGCACACATGCTGTTTAGCAGAGTATTACTGCACTGCTCAGTCCTGCTTTTTAACAAACACTCCATGACCATGACAGAAAGTAAACATTATTGAGGCACCAAAAATATTTATTTTTGGAAATAGACATTATGAAGTCAGACTATAACAAGGAAGGGAATTAATTAAAGGCGCACTCAGTCATGCACGCAGTGTTTACACACAGTCCCCAGAATTAATCTGCATCCCAAAAATGCTACTGTATTGTCTCCAGAAAATTTCCCAGTCCAGAGGAAGAGGAATGAGAGCATAGCAACAAATGCAAAGTCTCCCAGAATTAATGGCGCACTGAGTCATGCGCACAGTGTTCACACACAGTCTCCAGAATTAATGTGCATCCCAAAAATGCTACTGTCTTGTGTCCAGAAAATTCCCAACTCCAAATGAAGAGAAATAAGAGCATAAAATGGAAAGGAAAAGTCTCTATTAATTCATGCCACACTCAGTCATGCGTACACACACTCCAATAAGAACTACAGTATGTTCCCTGCTGCTGCTGTTGGAATTTCATGTAATGCTTCTTGACCTGACTGGGCTGATGCACAGTGTGTTGCCAAATTATGTGCTAGAAGGATTGCCCGACCACTGAGTTATCCATCCATAATGATGTGATAATGTTGTTAGTTGCCCAATGTCTGCTGCACTGACCCCCAACATGAAGGATGCCCTCTGTGTGTACACTAATACTACCCTTGGTAAGTTTATGTACCTGACACCATCATGGTTTTCCATGGAACCTGAGTTATATACATCTAATCATTGCTTTTTTTTGGCATAACAGGTCACATAGTCGAACATGGGGTGTGCATTTCTTTGCTTGATGAGGAATTATGGTGTTTGGAATACTGTCAAGCCAGTGAAGGTAAGTATTTTTTTGGGGGGGGGGGCATTATTTAAAAAAAGTAAAAAAAGATTCAACATTTTGGTCATCTTTACAAGTCTTCAGCGTATCATCAGAACTGAAAAAAAAAAATTTAACTGCTGTGATTCATGAAGAACGTGTTTTGTCTCGGAGTCAGAATTGTGATGAGTGCCTGGTGTGACATGACCAATGATAATAAACTGTACCGGAACGCGAGTGCCTACGGCTGTACTTCCCTGACCTGTACCACACAAAACTACCCAATTTGAAAACTCATATCAATGAGTACAATGGTCATTGAAGCCGATACCCGAGATACTACAAAACAGGTTTACATACAACTAACTACAAAAAAAACTTAGTTTTGTGATTCGTGATGTGATCGTGAATCATGACCGTGAAGATGAAGAACGTGATTTGTCTCGGAGTCGGAATCATGATGAGTGTCTGGTGTGACATGACCAATGATAATAAACTGTACAGGAACGCAAATGCCTATGGCTGTACTTCCCTGATCTGTACCACATTAAACTACCCAATTTGAAAACTCATATCAATGAGTACAATGGTGACTGAAGCTGAGACCCGAGATACTACGAAACAGGCTTACATGCGACTAACTACAAAAAAACTGTGATTCATTAATCTATTTTTTTATTTTAGTCTTTGGTAACCAGGTAAGGCCCACTAGAAACAAGTGCCTGTTTTCAGGGGTGACTTGGGCAGTTAAGTGACTTGCTCAGAGTTACACAGCATGCAAATGGAGGTTATGAGAATCAAACTCAGGTCTGGTCTGCTGAATGTATCAAGCTCATTCATACCTCATTCCTCTAACCTCTAGGCTATACTGCCAGCCCAAAACATCACCGTGAAGATGAAGAACACGATTTGTATTGTGAGTGACTCATGATAAACGCACATCAATGAGTACAATGTTCATGCAGAGATATGCACCACACCAGTACTCTGAAGGAAAGCCAAGCAAACAACTGTGACTTAAGTTACAGCTGGAGATTGGGCCCTAAAGAGATGCAAACATACAGCCAGATTAAGATTGTGTTGCATACTCAAGAGATGCAGACGCAAAGGCACAACAACACCTACCCAGTGTTCACAAGTCACAAATCCAAATCTGGAAAAGAATACCTTTTGCAGGTTGGGGTGGGGGAAGGGCAGTGCACTGCAGTAACAGTCCACTACCAGTAAAGATACCACAAAGCAGTACAAAAAAATCATGCAGGTGCGGTGGATGGCAGGTTCACACTGCTGCAATTACTGTGTGGCAGTGGCACAATAAAATGTGTCTGATTTGATGGCACACGTTACACACACACACACACACTACAAGTAATGCACAGCAAATTGAAAACTTCATTAATATAACCAAATCTTTTAAACACACTGAAATTATGCACTGCTGCACCACAACAATCAGCAAAAAAGGTAAAAAAAATTAATTAAAATATTACTGTGTGTACATTAACATAGTTATACAATAAAAATATAATCACAACAAAAAGACTGCCTTTTTCTCCCAGTTAATCTACTACCTACACCACACAGATACACCCCTCCACCAAAACACACTTCAAGTGTCTGTCAGTACATAGACTGAATGTTCAAAATTAACATTCAAAATCCACACACAAACAATAAATACTCGATGATATGCGAACAGGAGGATTTTCTACAATCGATGTACTATGTTTTGAGCCAAAGCAATTGCTCAAAAAGGATTTTTTACCAGCTTTTATAGGGTTTGAGTTGCAGAGCTCTGACAACAAACTTTCTCCAGCTACCTCTACACACACACACACTACATAGAACTGAGGCTGTGAATAACAATCTAGAGCCCATGTGAGCTGCAATCCCATGAATCAATGCAAAATTTGCCTTGAAGCCCAAAAACAAGGCGAAGTGATGCAAAGTACATTGTAATCAGTGTACTTTGCCTAAAAATAGGCACAGAACTGGTTGGGGGAAGGCGGAGTAACGTGAAAAGCATTGAAATTGATAACTTTGCGATCCTCATCATGATGCAAAGTACTCCGGTTCGTGTTGCGGAGTACTTAGTGGATTCCCCACTACTGTGAATTGCTTCCTGGCACGAATTTTGGCCGCTTTACCCACCTCTACTGGCGTGTTGTTCTGTGTCTTGTCAGGAGAGTGACCAAAGTACATTGCAATGAGCTTCTGCTTACAGGGGCTATTTATAGTCCCTTTGGCAATCTGAAAAAAAAAAAACTTTCTGGTTTATAGATGGCAACCTTCTCTGTAGGCCATCAGGTATCTCTCTTGCTCTTTCCAGATTTTAAGGAATTATTATTTATTTCCTTATTTGGGTTCTCATATCACCACTTCCTGGCACTACTAAAAAAATTTAATCAATCTGTAGTAGCCTTGCTGACACATCCTGCCTAAAACCATTTCTTCTTTTGTTCTTAAAGGTTTACGACAGGGGAGATTGCTTCCAGAGACTTTATTACACCAATTAGCCAATCAGGGACTTCCATCCCCATTTGAAAATGCAGTTTTCAGCTTCCTGGCTAGTAGCTGTTTTCCTGGGTCACATAGCAATGTCACATATTTTGCAAGACCTTTTCTCTCTTCCTGCGACTTTTCCGTTACACTGGGCATTTTCTTGTGGCATTTAACATACACAAAATCACATAAAAAATATGACAGAAATATATCTGCAAATAATGACTGGCAGTTGGCTAGCTCACCACAGACATAATTTCTGAGACCCAGAGGAGTAAAACAAGTAAATGCCCTGGGGCCAATGGCTTTCCTTCTTAGTTTTATAAAAAAGTTTATAGAAGACATCTTTCCATTTATGGAAAGGGCATATAGGCTGGCCCTAGAAAAGGGGCATAAAATGGCACCATCTTGACATTACATTCATGATTCACAAGCCTGGTAAGGAGCCACTCAATGTCAATCTTATCGACCAATCTCCATTTTAAATGTTGACTACAATTATTTTACTGTCATTCTTACATGATGGTTGGAGCATGTTGTTCCTTGGCTGGTGCATCAAGATCAAACTGGTTTTGCTTCGGGGCACCTAGCACAGGGTAATGTTTACAGAACCGTGCATATTTTAGGTCATCTGAATAGGGCAACTCAAGAAGTAGTAGTTAAGAGTATGGATTCCGAAAAGGCATTTAATCAAGTGGATTGGAACTACCTCTACAGGGTCCTTGCCAGGTTTGGATCTCCTCCACATTTGAGGTACATTCGGTCCCTTTATGCAGTGTCACAAGCATGTCAGAGCCGATAATTACCTCTCATAAGGCTTTTGGATAGGTGGGGGGGATAAGACAGGGTTGTCCCTTATCTCCAGTGTTGTTTTCCCTATGTATTGAATATCTGGCCCAAAAGCTAAGTCTCCAACAGAATATCCAAGGGGTCACACTCAGTTGGGTGGAACATAATATGGCCTTCAACTCAGATAATGTGCTAATATACATGACAAATCCACAATGGTCCCTGCGAGGGTGATGGAGGCAGTCCAGGAAACACTCAGTATTTGGGTTACACCCTGAACCCAAATAAAAACTGAACATTATTTCTTAACCCTACTCCCCACTAGCCCAGGTACTTAAGGGTCCCCTTAACCCCACTGCACTTCCCCACACACTCCCTCTCTCCTTCTCCCACTCTTTTCCCACACTCCCCACCCCCAGTTCTGACCAGGATATCTGGGTCTAGCCTCTCCTCCCCTCTCCCACTCAGCTGCATTGGTCTGTCTTTTAATTGACCATATCTCATAATGGTCTTCCCACCTGACATGGCCCCTGGGCTGATTCCTTCTACCTTCCTTCACTCATATCTGTTCCCTGCTCACTCCACCCCCTTTCTGACCAGGTTTCCTGGACCTAACCTCTCCATTCTCTCCCACTAATCTGCCTTGCTCTGTCCTTAAATGATCATATCTCAATATGGTCTTCCCACCTGATGAGGCCCCTGGGCTGACTCCTTCTACCTTCCTTTTACTTGTATTCTGTTTCTCTGCTCACTCCCCCCTTTTTGCTATGCACTTAGCAACACTGATGTTAAGCTCTGCAAGGGTACCTTGCTTAGCTCTGCACTTTGTAACATTTATGTACGTTTTTGCTTTTGTACCCTCTACTGTCGCTTGTTAGCCTCAATTTGTTAATTGTCCTTAATCCAAATGATTTCTCTGTAATACCTACCTGTTACTGCCGATCATGCCTGTTAAACTTTGAACCTGTATGTTTGACGTGTAGCACACAGATGTTATCTAAGAAATCTAAATAAATAAATAAAACCTGAAGTACTGTCTGTTAATTATATTCCCTCCAGGGCTATCCAGCAACAATTCCCCATTAACTGGAGGCTTCAAAAATTAAAATATCATGGAATATACTGGAGAGCTCATAATAAATCCTTGTACCTGGATAGCTATGTACCCCTTCTAAATACTTTAAAAGATGACTACAAGAGACGGTCCCTGCTCCCCTTGCCTCTACATTCTAGGATACAAATGGCAAAAATTAACATAGTGTCCCAGTTCCCATATCTGTTCCAATGTGCCCTGGTGTGCTTAACTAGATCATGGTTCCATGCCACCCAAAATCAAATTTACAAATTTATTTGGGTGGGGGAGTTAGCCCATGGTGAGCAATGTGTTATTATTTGTGGGGAAGGTGAGTGGGTCTGGAGACTAAACTCACTGGAGGACAACTGGTTCTCAGCACAGGTCAAGTTGGTGCTTTTACAAGGTAACACAACACATATTGCACACTGGAAAATGCTGGAACTGGATTCAGAAGAAAGGATTCCCCTGATAGTCAAATTATATGGTGATAAACTTAAAAATCAGGGTGGAGTTGAATACTATGATACAGTGCAAGTTACAGTACAATGAGTTCATGGGACAGATTTATAAAGCATTCTAGGGTGCAGAAACACTTGCGGAGACAGCAGTGGTTAGCCTGGGATGATGCTTTCCTCCCTGGCATGATAGATCCTTCATTTAGAAGACTATCTGGACTATGTTTCAGGTACTCAGAACAGATGCTGACTAACAGTACAGTGAAAAAATGTATGGAATGCATGATGACCTTCAGCTGGGGGGGGGGTTATGTGGTAGATTTCCTTATTTTCCGTCAGGGACTTTATTACACAGCAATTGAGGGTGGTTTCACAGAGGCAAGGTATAGGACAGGAGGGGCTCTCCTTTCTAACTCTAGAGAATACATTACAACAAAAGGGCAATATTAGACCTATACCAGATCTTGAGGCAGGATAGAGCAACTGTGGTGACAAACATGCTGATGACCTGGCAAACTGTAAGTGGAATAAACCCGACTGACACACAATGGGCACAAATATGGGAGGGCTTGTTCAAAATATCATCCTCTCCAAGGTGCCATGAATTTATGTGGAAAATTGAGACCAGATATTTCCTCATGCCAACTAGGATGAATAAGTGGCGTGAGACAGGGTCTACATGCTGTTGGAGAGGGTGTAGGGAAGCTCGAGCCACACATACACATATTTTTTGGACTTTTAGTAGTAGCAGTAAAACTTTTATTCATTTATATACAAAATGAATTGAGTTTCTCCACTGAGCCAAGGCTCATTTCCAGTGAGTTCCTAAGCTCAATTCCAGTTATTTTTACATATAAAATTGATCAAGGCAAAGGCTAGGCAAATTTTATTTTCCTGGTGCCCAATCCTGGAGGCTCTGGGTGCCGCACAGTAAAAGCATGCTATCAATACAATAAACAAATCAATGTAAAAAAACACAATAAAATATCAGCATAGATAAATATAATTAATAAATATCTCTATTAAAACTGAAACATAGAAACATAGAATATGACGGCAGATAAGGACTGCTTGGCCCACCTAGTCTGCCCATTTCTCTACCTAATGCATAGGCTGCAGATCCTAGTTAACCAACAGCCTACTTCCTCTTACCCCCCACTAGAATTGCCTTATGACTTTCCCATGCATTCTTGAATTCCCCCATTGCTTTGAGTCCACTACCTCCTCAGGAAGACTGTTCCATGTATCCACAATCCTCTCTGTGAAAAAATACTTCCTCACATTACAGGGTTTTATTTAACTCTAAAAATTGATTAGCGTTTTGCTCATAAAAGTGCTAAAACATTGTAAAAATGCATAGCACTTGCCTCATTGTGTTTAACAAATACAACACTTCTAGAAAACCTGTATAAATACTTTCTGTACAGTTAGTATTGTCCCAGAAAAAAAACTGCTAATCAATTTTTTAAAACCCTGCATTACCTTGGAGCCATCCCCCCTCTATCTTCAAATTGTGCCCCCTTGTTCTTGCACATCTCTTTTTCTGAAAGATGCTACCATCTTGGACTCTATTGATTCCCTTGATGTACTTGAAAGTTTCTATCATGTACCCCCCCCCGAGAGTGTATACATATTAAGCTTCTTTAATCTCTCTTCATATGTCTTCTGATGCAGACCCTGCACCATTTTAGTTGCCCTCCTCTGGACAGCCTCCATCCTGTCTATGTCCTTGCGGAGATGGGGTCTCCAGAACTGGACGCAGAACTCCACATGGGGTCTCACCAACTGTCTGTACAGAGGGATAACAACTTCCTGTTTTCTACTGGCGATGCCTCTCCCTATGCATCCCAGTACCCCACCAGCCCTCCTTACTGTCTTCTCACATTGCTTGCCCACCTTAAGGTCATCTGATATGACTACCCCCAGGTCCCTTTCCATTTCTGTTGTAATTATTATCTCACCCCCATTGTGTACTCTTCCCCTGGATTTTTGTTTCCCAGGTGCATTACTTTGCACTTCTTTGCATTGAATCTAAGCTGCCATATATTTTACCATTCCCCTAACCTTGCCAAATCCCTTTGCATCCTCTCCACCCCACCTTCTGTATCAACCCTGTTGCAGATCTTTGTGTCATCTGCAGAGACAGACTTTTCCTTCCAGTCCCTCTGCAATGTCACTTATAAAGACATTAAGGAGGACCAGTCCCAGTACTGAACCCTGCGGTACCTCACTAGTAACCCCCCTTTCTTCAGGGTAAACTCCGTTTACTATTACCCTCTGTATCCTGTTGTCCAGCCAATTTTTAACCCAGGATACCACCTTGGGACCCACTCCAAGGCTGGCTAACTTGCATATTAACCTTTTGTGTGGGACTGTGTCAAATGCCTTGCTAAAGTCTAGGTAAGCCATGTCCACTGCCCCTCCCTGGTCTACCACATTGGTCAACCAGTCAAAGAAATCTATTAGATTCATCTGACATGGCCTTCCTGCTGTGAATCCATGCTGCCTTGGGTCCTGTACCCCACTGGCCTCTATTAACTTAATAATTCTTTCCTTTAGAAGTGTTCCATCATTTTTCCTACCACTGAGGTCAAACTAACAGGTCTGTAGTTTCCTGCCTCTGTCTTGCTCCCACTTTTGTGAAAGGGAATCATGTCTGCCCTCCAGTCCTCCGGTACTACATCATCCTCCCATGATTTGTTAAAAAGGGTAGTTAGTGGTGTTACTAATTCTACCCTTAGTTCTTTTAGAATTCTTGGGTGAATCCCATCATGCCCCATTGCTTTGTCCACCTTCAGTTTTAAGAGTTCTTTCAGGACCCTTTCTTCTGTGAATGGACTGGTATCGACCTCCCTATCCAGAGTGCTTCTATTGTTTGATTTGGGTACCTCCCCCTCCTCTTCTTCTGTGAACACTGAGCAGAAGCATTCATTCAGTATCCCTGCCTTTTCATGTAATCCTCTGCCCACCCTCCCTTCCCTTTAGTAAGCCTCACTATCCCTTCCTTCATCTTTTTCACTCCCTAATGTACCTATAAAAGGTTTTATCTCCCTTCTTAACTGAGTTGGCTATCTTTTCCTCAGTTTGGGCTTTTGCTATTCTGACTGCCTTCCCCACTTCCTTCTGCTTTAACTGTTACAGTTCTCTGTCCTGCTCCTTCTGTGTTTCATTATACTTCCTGAATGTTACCTTTTTCTCCTTAACCTTCCCTGCCACCTCTTTTGAGAACCATAGCATGTTTTCCCTTCATTTTGCTTTGATGATTTGCTTCACACAATGGCTTGTTGCCTCTGTGATGGCTGTTTTGATTTTTCCCCATTGTTCCTCCACCCCTCCTTCTTGCCAGTTTGCTAGTGCTTTTCTGAGGCACTCTCCCATTTTCCCAAAGTCAGCCCTCCTAAAGTCCAACACTCTTGCTTTTGTATGGCTCGACTCTATGGTTGTGTTTATTATGAACCACACTGTTTTGTGGTCACTTGTTCCCAGATGGCTACCCACTTCTAAATCTGAGATCCTTTCTCCATCCCCATTTGACAGTACCAGGTCTAAGATTGCTCCCTACCTAGTGGGTTCCACCACTAGCTGTCTGAGGCATGCCCCCTGCAGGGTATCAAGAATAAACCTGCTTTTTGATGTGGCTGCAGCCAGGGTGCTCCAGCTAACATCTGGCATATTCAGGTCCCCCATCAACAATATCTCCCCTTTTTCTGCCATTCTAAGGATGCCTTCTATCATTTTCTTGTCCATTGCCTCCCCCTGAGATGGGGGTCTGTATACCACCCCTGTGCGAACTGTGGTGCCATAGCCTGTTTCCAAGGTAACCCACAGTGCCTCCTCTACTCCCTGTTTATCCTTTAGTTCCACTGCTTTGATCCCTTCCCTTACATAAAGAGCTACTACTCCTCCTCTTCCTCCTCTTTTACCCTTCCTGTCCCTCCTGTACATTGTATATCCTGGTATGTTAACATCCCTGTCATGGTTCTCAGTGTACCATGTTTCTGTGACTGCCACAATATCCAGATGTCCCTCTTCCATCAAGGCCACTAGTTCAGGGAGCATGTTACCCAGACTACGAGCATTGGTACTCATCACCCTCCATTTGTTGATGGCTGTACCCCTTTTAGCCCCATCCCTGTCCTTACTGCCTTTTTCTGCATTTACCCTTGTCCTGCTCCCCATTAACTTCTCTACCTTGGTATTTACCTCTCTAACTACTGTGTTTTGTAGGGGGAGGCTGGGTTCCCCTGTTCCTTTTCAGTGCCTCCCCCTTGGCTAGTTTAAATGCTTGCCAATTATGCATTTAAACCTATCACCTAGGATTCTGGTTCCCCTCCTTGACAGATGCAGACCATCATGCCAGTATAGGCCTGCATCCCTCCAGGTGGACCCCAAGTCCCCAATAAAGCCAAAACCTTGAGCTCTGCACCAGTTTTTCAACCATTCATTGAATCCCATGGTGTGGAGTACTCTAGCATCACCCTTGCCATAGACAGGCAGCACCTCCAAGAAGGTTACTGTATGTGCTACTTGTCTAAGGCCCCTCCCCCAACTCTTCAAACTCCTCTTGTACTGCTGTGATCCCATTCATAGCCAGGTCAATTGTCCCTAGGTGGACAATGATATCCAGCTCCCTCCCTTGTGCAGCAGCTCCCACAAACCTGAGGATTTGCTCCCTGTCCCTCCATGCCATGGCCCCAGGCAGGCATCTTACCTTCCTCTCCCCTTCATTCCCCAGATCTACCCTCCTAATAATTGAGTCTCCCACCAGGAGTTGTTTCCTTCCCCTTTGGGATCCCATGCCACCCTCCTGTGGGACTTCTTTGTGGAGGTTCCCAGCATCATCTTTGGTCTCCACTGCTGGTTCCTCCATAGAGGAACCACTCTCCACCAGAAGAGCGTATGAATTGTGGAGAGGTACAACTGGAGGAATGTGGGTCTGTTCCACCACCCTCTCCCTGCCTGAGCCCACCTTGGTCCAACTGCTCCTCTTTCTTGGCAACCTCTGAGGTAGCAGCAGCTGCTGTGGCCCTGGTGGTCCCTGGATAGGGGAGGAGATTTCACGAATTCTAGCCAAGTCAGCCCAGAGATGAGCAACCTCCTCCCTCAGACCAGAGAGGTGCCTACAAATAGGGCAGCATCGCAGCCTCCAGGAAGACTGCTGCCCCACAGCCAGTGCATTGCACTACTCCCCTCATGTCTGTCTTCTTTCCTGATTCTCTTGAGTTAAGCCTTTTTTTCTCTTATATATATAGTTATTGAGTGTGCTATTACCTTCAAGGCAGTGTGCTGTGCTGGTAAGGAAACATGCTGTATGACCTTCCCCCTTGAGGAAATGATGTCACAACCCCTGCTATAAAGGAAGTGACACCTGGGGGGTGGGATGTGGGGAAGAGTGGCATTGGGCCCAAGCTGTGCCCTCAGGAACAATCAGCTACAAGCTCTGACCCACCACTAGGATGATTCCTTTCAGCAAGACAACCTGCACAACAATCAGGGGAACACAGTCTCCTGCTCCTGAGTCTGTCTGTGTTTCAATCCACACTACAGCTTTTGCTATAACAACTCCTCAACCACCAGTAAATTATTTAAAAATAGTTTATCTGTCACAAAATCCTAGTAGTCAATCCAGCTACCACCAAGGGACAACCCAAATGCAATACATCAATCCTTCTGAAGTTACTCACAAGCAGTGTTGGGTAAGTTACTTTTTCTATTACTTTCTATTACATTTGGAAACTTGTTCCAGGAAGCTGTGTGCAGTCACTAGCAAGGATGGAGAAGTACTAGAAAAAGTAATACACCAAACAGTTATAGTTGCTTATTTCTTTTTATACAAAAATAATAAATAACTATAAAAGATTAAATTTTTTGAAAGTAATAGGTTAGTTACTAGTTACTTTCAAATAAATGTAATCAGTTACAGTTATGTATTTCTTTTGTATAAAAAGACTATAAATAATTATAACTGTAACGTGTATTACATTTTCCAGTACTTCTCCATCCTTGCTAGTGACTGCACAGAGCTTTCTGGAACAAGTTTCCAAAAGTAATAGGAAGTAATAGAAAAAGGAACATACCCAACACTGCTCACAAGATAAGCAAAGTTTGCAAGCCCCTTCTTGGTTAAACACTAAATAAATATATAAGTAAAAAGCAATTACCAAGGGTAGTTAGTTTCACCTCCCACAGACTTGAGCAAGAGAGTGCAGGTTGCAGATATCAAGTGCAATATAGAATCTCCCACAGCTGGGTAAAGTAGTAGTTTCCTTCCAGGTCAAGAAAATGTACTTTGTGAAGCTCAGAAGAAGACCCAGTGTACTCAAGGGGCTAGTCCCTAAGGTCTGGGAAGACCTGATTAAACAAGAAGGCCTTGAGGTGGGCCTTCAAGACTTCAACTGAAGGGGCTTTCTGAATTGATGGAGGAAGCGAGTTCCACAGGATGGGCCGGTGACACTAAATACTGTCACTGGCAGTATTAAGCCTTGTCTTGGGAACTGCCAGGAGGCCCCTAAAAGAGGACCAGAGGGAGTGAACCAAGTCAGTAGGTGTAAGAAGGTCTGGCAGGTAGCCAGGACCCTGCCCATGTAGGGCCTTAGAAGTGAGCAAGCCCACCTTAAAGAGGATCCTCCACCTCAATGGCAGCCACTGCAGATCACACAAATCTGGGGTGATATGACAGAATTTAGGCTGCCCAGTCAGCAGCCTAGCAGCACATTCTGCACTAGCTGCAGCTGGTGGAGGTTACCTCCCAAGACCCCGAGGTAGAGTGCATTACAGTAACTGAGCCTGGATGTCACGAAGGCATTCAACAAGGTGGGGAGATCCAGAGATGGAACTAGGAGCTTAACCTTGGTGATATTCCTAAGGTGGCAGAAGCTGGTCCAGACAACAAATGACACCTGGGAATCAAATGACAATCCACTGTCAAAGGTCATGCAAGGTTCTGCACCCTAAAGGAAGTCCTCCAGGGCACAGATCCCAGAAATAGACTGGTTTCAGCACCAGAGGGCAACCTATTCTGTCTTCAATTTGACTCCACCACCAATACCTCCATCTTGTCGGGGTTCGGTCACAACCATCTGGAGGTTATCCAGTCATTTATCTCCACAAGGCAGCTGTTTAGTACTTCCACTTCACTAGAAGTTCCAAGGGTGAAGGAAAGATATAGCTGGGTATTATCAGCATAGCAATGAAAGCCCAAGCCGTATTTTCTCATGAGCTCACCCAGGGGTAGTATGTACACAGCAAACAACATTGGTGACAGGACCGATCCCCAAGTACTCCATGACAGGAGGCTAGAGGAGTAGGAGAAATTCCCCATCACTACTCGTTGCCTCCTGTTCATGAGGTGTGATTCAAACCAGCAAATGGCAGAGCCGGTGAGCCCATAAAATTCCCTAAGGTGATCAAGCAACACACAATGTTCTACTGTTTCAAAGGCTGAGGAGAGATTGAGGAGGATTAGAATTGTTACCTTCCCCAATCTCTAGCCCTGAGGAAGTCATTATGCACCCACACTAGTGCTGTTTCTGTACTATGCCTCTCCAGGAAACCAGACTGGAATGGCTCATAGAGATTGAAGGTCATGAGGCGCTCTTCAAGTTGAAGCACCACAACCTTCTCAACAATTGTTCCCAGAAATGGGAGATTGGAGATCGGTCTGTAACTTGCCTTGATGTCAGGGTCTAATGATGGTCTTTTTTCAGGAAGGGATGAACCAGTGCCTCCTTCAAGGCATCTGTTAAAATCTCCTCTGTCAAAGAGCACCGGACAATCAAGGCAAACACCAGGCCAACAGTGTCGACACATCTCATCAAGAAACGCGTCAGCACAGGGTCCAGTGCACAGCATGTGTGCTTCAACCTGGCAACAACATATTCAATAGAAGTAACATACAATATATAATAAAATATACACAGAATCCAGTATAGAATGTTACATTAGACAATATAATTGCACCGTCTTGGACTGATATACATAGAACACTTGTCAACAATATATTATTTTAGACATAACTATTACACTATCTCAGATCACATATACATAAAATGCTTAACATACTAAACTGTATTCTCCCTCGTTAACTATCTTCACAACATTTAAGTCAGTTCTGAGTTATATATGCAGAGTACCATGCTCTGAATTTTTCTACCTAAATGTTCTTATTCATGGTTCTCAACTGTATTGGTAATTTATTCCACAAAAATGGACTGATATATATGAAATGCTTCCTGCCCACCTCCCTTCTGCATTTAGGCAGTAAGTATTCTAAACACCACTGCTGATCTCAAACCTATTATAAGAGTTTTGAAGTGAATGCAGTCCAATGTGTAGTCAGGGACTAACTTGCGATAAACCTTTGAGGTATTGGGATGAAGTAACAAACAAACTGGGGGTGCTGTTTTCCCTCGGGGAATCACTATGGTTCCCCAATCCTAATACTTGGTCTAAATCCCTAGATACTTAAGGGAATGGCATCAAAATACCTATGAGCTATTTGCATTGCAGCAGCATTGAAAGCTATTTCCAGAAAGTGGCTACAACCTAAGCTGCCAGTACTTTGGGACTGGCAAACAGTTGTAAAGGAGATTGCTGAAATGGAAAGGCTCACTTTCCAGATACAAGGTAGACCAGATGCATACATAGAGAGAGGGGTGTGGTGGGAACTGGGGGAAGAGGGGATAGAGAGGATGGAGGACAGGGTGCTAACTAGCTGATCTATGCACAAGGCCACTCAAATTGTGTAAAGTGCCAAATGGAATGCCTTCTCCCCTTCCAATTAGACCCACTACACTAATATTGAAGGGGCTAGCAACAAACATCAGAGGGGGTAGGAGACAAGGTTATCAGAGTACCACTTAGAATTCATGAGGGAGTAGTGCGGTACCCACCCTTGCTGGCAGGACATCAGACACCATTTCTAAGAGACATTTTAAACAAAAAAATACCAGATACTCATGCCAGAAACTCAGTTAGCATTTGTTAGTTTTTATTGTTTTTATATAAAAAAGAAAATATGACAATAAATGAATATGTGATAGTACACACTGATGTATAATGGTATTCACTGTGTATTCATGGATACTGTGGATGTACAAATGCAATATATTATTGTATCGCAAATTCAATAAAGAGACTATGAAAAAGTCAGAAATTGAAAATATAATGAGCTGCTGTCAATTACCACACAGTACCATGGGGGGCCATGCAAACAGTGCAGCAAATACCTATTGATAAAAATGAGTAGAAATGGATAAAGAGCATGACATGGGGGAGGCATTGGAGCAAGAACAGAGATTAGGTGCAGGAGCACATCTGGGTAATGAGGTCCTGGAGTATTGTCTTCAGGGAGTATGTAGAGAATGCACACATCAGTGATGTACAAATCAGTCAAGGAGGGTGCAAATCAGTTAGGGTGGTACAAATCAGCAAAGGTAGGCACAGATCAGTCATGGTGGGTTCAAATCAGTCAAGGTGGACACAAATCAGTCAAGGTGGGCACAAATCAGCAAAGGTGGGCACAAATCAGTCAAGGTGGGCACAAATCAGTCAAGAGGGGCACAAATCAGTCAAGGTGGTACACATCAGCAAGGGTGGGCACATGTCAAGGTGGATACAGATCAGTCAAGGTGGGCACAAATCAGCAAAGGTGGGCACAAATCAGTCAAGGTGGGCACAAATCAGTGATGTACAAATTAGTCAAGGAGGATGCAAATCAGTCAAGGTGGGCACAAATCAGTCAAGGGGGCACAAATCAGTCAAGGTGGTACACATCAGCAAGGGTGGGCACATGTCAAGGTGGATACAGATCAGTCAAGGTGGGCACAAATCAGCAAAGGTGGGCACAAATCAGTCAAGGTGGGCACAAATCAGTGATGTACAAATTAGTCAAGGAGGATGCAAATCAGTCAAGGTGGGCACAAATCAGTCAAGGGGGCACAAATCAGTCAAGGTGGTACACATCAGCAAGGGTGGGCACATGTCAAGGTGGATACAGATCAGGCAAGGTGGGCAAAAATCAGTCAAGGTGGTACAAATCAGTCAAGGTGGGCACAGATCAGTCAAGGTGGTACAAATTACTCAAGGTGGGCACAAATCAGTCAAGGTGATACAAATCACTCAAGGTGGACACAAATCAGTCAAGGTGAGCACAAATCAGTCAAGGTGGTACCAATCACTCAAGGTGGGCACAAAATCAGTTAAGGTGGTACAGATCAGTCAAGGTGGGCACAAAATCAGTTAAGGTGGTACAGATCAGTCAAGGTGGTACAAATCAGCAAAGGTGGGCACAAATCAGTCAAAACAGGCACAAATCAGTCAAGGTGGGCACAAATCAATCAAGGTGGGTACAGATCAGTCAAGGTGGGAGAAAATCAGTCATGGTGAATACAAATCAGTCAGTGTGGTACAAATCTGTCAAGGTGGCAGGAATCAGACAAGGTGGTACAACTCAGCCAAAGTAGTACAAACCAGTCAAGGTGGACAGACATCACTCAAGATAGGCACAAATCTGTCAAAGTGGGCACAGATCAGTCAAGATGAACACAAATCAAAGTGGGCACAAATCAGTCAAGGTGGGTACAAATCTGTCAAAATGGGCACAGATCAGTCAAGGTGGGCACACATTAGTCAAGGTGGGTACAAATCAGTCAATGTGGGCACAAATCAGTCAAGGGGAAGCAAATCAACCATTGTGGGTGTGAATCAGTCAAGGTGGTACAGATCAGACAAGGTGCGTACAAATCAGTCAAGGTAGGCACAGATCAGTCAAGGTGGGCACAAATCTGGCAGTATAGCCTAGAGGTTACAATACTGAGCTGTGAATGAGCTTCATACATCCAGCAGATAGACCTTGGTTTGATTCCTAAAACCTCCAATTGCATACTGTGTGACTCTAAGCAAGTCAGTTAACCTACCAGTGCTCCCAAGTCACCCCTGAAAACAGACACTTGTGCCTAGTGAGCCTTACCCAGTTAATAAAGAATAAAATAAAAATAATAATAAATCAGTCAAGGTGGGTATAAATCAGCAAAGGTGGGCACAAATCTGTTACGATAGGTACAAATCAGTCAATGTGTGGTACAGATCAGTCAAGGTAGTACAAATCAGTCAAGGTGAGCACAAATCAGACAAGATGGGCAGAAATCAGTCAAGGTGGGCACAAATTAGTCAAGGTGGGTACAAAGCAGTCAAGGTGAGTATAAATCAGCAAAGGTGGGCACAAATCAGTTAAGGTAGGCACAAATTAGTCAATGTGTGGTACAGATAAGTCAAGGTGGGAACAAATCTATCATGGTGGGTACAAATCAGTCAAGGTAGTACAAATCAGTCAAGGTGGGCACGAATCAGTCAAGGTAGTACAAATCAGTCAAGGTTGCCACGAATCAGTCAAGATAGTACAAATCAGTCAAGGTGGGCATAGATCAGTCAAGGTGGGTATAAATTAGCAAAGGTGGGCACAAATCAGTCATTGTAAGTACAAATCAGTCAATGTGGGTACAGATCAGTCAAGGTGGGCACCGATCAGTCAAGGTGGGCGCAGATCAGTCAAGGTGGGTATAAATCAGCAAAGGTGGGCACAAATCAGTCAAGGTAGGTACAAATCAGTCAAGGTAGGTACAGATCAGTCAAGGTGGGTATAAATCAGCAAAGGTGGGCACAAATCAGTCAAGGTAGGTACAAATCAGTCAAGGTGGGCACAAATCAGTCAAGGTGGGAGCAAATCAATCATGGTGGGTACAGATCAGTCAAGGTAGTACAAATCAGTCAAGGTGGGCACAAAACAGTCAAGGTAGGCACAAATCAGACAAGATAGGCAGAAATCAGTCAAGGTGGACACAAATCAGTCAAAGTGGGTATAAATCAGCAAAGGTGGGCACAAATCAGTCAAGGTAGGTACAAATCAATGTGTGGCACAGATCTGTCACGATGGGAGCAAATTGATCATGGTGGGTACAAATCAGTCAATCTGGTACAAATCTGTCAAAGTAGCACAGATCTGACAAGGTGGTAGAACTCAGTCAAAGTGGCACAAATTAGTTGAAGTGGTAGAAATCAGTCAAGGTGGTACCTGTCAGTCAAAGTGGGTACAAATCAGTCAAGGTGGTACAAGTCAGTCAAGGTGGGTACAATGCAGTCAAGGTGGTACAATGCAGTCAAGGTGGTACATATCAGTCAAGGTGGACAGATACTCAAGGTGGGTAGAAATCTATCAAAGTGGGCACAGATCAGTCAAGGTGGGCACAAATCGGTCAAGGTGGGTACAAATCAGTCAAGGTGGGTACAAAGCAGTCAAGGTGGTACAAATCAGTCAAGGTGGGTTCAAAGCAGCCACGGTGGGCACAAAGCAGTCAAGGTGGGCACAAAACAGTCAAGGTGGGCATAAATCAGTCAAGGTGGATACAAAGCAGTCAAGGTGATACGAATCAGTCATGATGGTACAAATCATTCTAGGTGATACAAATCAGTCAAGGTGGGTACAAATCAGTCAAGGTGGGCACACAGCAGTCAAGGTGGGCACAAAGCAGTCAAGATGGATACAAAGCAGTCAAGGTGGTACTAATCAGTCAAGGTGGGCACACAGCAGTCAAGGTGGGTACAAATCAGTCAAGGTGGGCACACAGCAGTCAAGGTGGCACAAATCTGTCAATGTGGGTACAGATCAGTCAGGGTGGGTACAAATCTGTCAATGTGTGTACAAATCAGTTAATGTGGTACAAATCATTTATGGTGAGTACACATCAGTCAAGACGGGCACAAATCAGTCAAAGTGGGTACAAATTAGTCAGGGTGGTTCAAGTCAGTCAAACTGTTACAGATCAGTCAAGGTGGGTAGAAACCTATCAAAGTGGGTACAAATCAGTGAAAGTGGGTACAAATCAGTCAAGGTGGGCACAGATCAGTCAAGATGGACATAAATCAGCTCTGGTGGGTACAACTCAGTCAGGTGAGTGAAGAAAGTTAGATACAAATCAGTTAAGGTGGAGCATGCAACAGAAACTGCTCCTTGGCCTTATATGACAATAAGTTTCATAGATTTTATACATTGTTTTCAAATATGGATAGGCAATTTGCCATTTTGCTGCTCTCCTCATTCCCTTAATTGTAGCTGTTCCTGTTATTTAGATATATTAAAAAAACTGCTGAAAGTACTAATGAAAACCTGGACCTGGAACAATCCTTTTATTGTTTTAAATGTAAAACAAGGTACTAAAGCAAAATGAGGATACAAGAGTATTGTACAAGACAGGAAGTAAGGGGCTATCTGAAATGGAATAAAAAAATATACAGTAGGTCAAAATTTTCAAAATGACGTGCACTGCTACTTTAATACATGCGTGCAGAGTATATTTATTTATCTTGTATACAAAGCAGGGGTGGTGGGCATATAATGGACCTAGAGTCCCTTCCAACCTTAAATTAGTATGTTACTTTGTTATGGTAAATCATGATCTTATCAAAGTTACAAATATCATTCATAACTGATGTTCCCTGGCTAGCTTACCTAGAGGAAACATCACTTTTTCTGTGTATGTGTGTGTGTGTGTGTGTGTACCTGTGCATATATGTGTGTGTGTGTGTGTGTGTGTGTGGTGGGATCTTACTTCTATCAGTTTCCCAGCTTTGTGGAGAGGGAAGGTTAACTGACGTGCTCAAGGTCACAAAGTGAACCCATGACTTTAATAAGATTCATACATGGCAGTCTCCTGACTCGCAGTGTTGTGCTCTAACTGCTGCACCACTTTGCCCTCCTATTCTATGTGGGTGCATGATGGACATAGTGCAACATTAAGAAGGTCTATGATGAGGGGTGGTGGGGTTATTAAAGGCACAACTGCCTCTGTCTTTAGAATGTGTAATTCTGACAGTGGTATTATGCTTAAAATATCAGCTTAATTGTCTGCAAATACAAAGTAATATGTGTAATGTGTATTTTTTTTTCAGACATTTCAAGTATATAAATTTATGGGTCTGGTGGGAGGGTCTCTTATGAATATGAGTGTTGCCTTGCATGTTCTTAGGGTGAGAGGACTGTGAACCAAAGCTTAGCAGTTCTGGCCTCCTAAGGATGCAGGAGACAACATCATTATATCCAAAAGAGGTCCTTCAACCAGACACAAAGTTATGATAGTTCATCTTACTTTTTTTAAATTACCTTTTTTTTTTTCCTTCTGCATGTTGAAAATGAGAGTAACTAGTGACAAGCCCATTACAGCGGCACAGCACCTGAGACACTGTAATGGAAATAAGTGTCTCCTGTGCAACTGAAGGAAGCACTGTGATTGGTTGGGAACATCACATGATGATTTGCACCAACTAGTAGAAGAAGGGAGGTGGTGATCCCACTGTACAGACACTGGTGAGACCTCATCTGGAATACTGTGTTCAGTTCTGGAGGCCACATCTGCGGAAGGACATAGGGTGGAGGTGGCTCAGAGAAGGGCAACTAAGATGGTGCAGGGCTAGCAACAGAAGACATATGAGGATAGATTAAAATACCTCAACATGTATACTCTGGAGGAGAGGCAAGAATGGGAGGATATGATTGAAACCTTCAAGTACCTTAAGGTCATCAACAAGGTGCAAGTGGGAGACATCTTTCAATTTAGGAGATGTATAAGAACAAGGGGGCATAATGTGAGATTGGAGGGGGCAGAATAAGAGAGAATGCAAGGAAGTTTTTCTTCATAGAAAGGATGCATGGACCAGCCTACCCCTGGACATAGTGGGAGCAAACACAGTGGGGGATTCAAAAATGCATGGGACAGGCACAAGTGGACCCTAGATGTGGGAAAGAGAGGCTAAAGCCAATGAACATGTAGGGTCAGCAGCCGCTGATACAGGTAGGGAAAATGGGCAGACTGGATGGGCCTAGCAGTCCTTATCTGCCATCAAATTCTGTTTCTGCATTTCTGTGCTCCCAGCAGCTATAATGAATTTATAGGGACAGTCAGAATGTCTTTTACGGCTATAAAAAGATCTCCACTTGCATTCTTTGGGGGTGGGGGGGATTGTGAACCAAAGGTGAACACAAGTGGAGACACTATAATGGCCATGAACATGCTTCTTGTGTAGTGTTTGAAAAATTGGAATGTTCTACTTTAAAATCATATTTGTTTGTTTCATGTTCAGTTAAAGAATAAGGGCCTTTACATTTGTTTGCAAGTCATCTTACATATAATAAGTTTAAGGAACAGTCGGGAAGTATAAGAGGTCCTCATCTGCAGGCCCATATCCCCAGTGCTGACAGGTCCAATCAGTGTTGATGATTTATAAACTAGAGGATAATGTATGGGCAGCCATACACAACAAGCCTGTGTCTGCATAGAGAAGTTTCTGTGGCAACCAGGAACCTCAACTGTGAAGTTTCCATAGAAAACCCAAGATGAAGACACAGGCTTGTCTGAGTATGGATGTCCATAGTTTATGGACATGCAGGCTTCTTTCCGACACCCTGCTTCCCTTCAATCAGCTGGTGGTTGAGAGAAGCATGAAGCTAGTGACTACAGCTGCAGATGTTTCTGTAAGTTCAAGTCAAAAAAAAACAGCTTCCAGCTCAACTGGGTATAGGAAAGCATCTGTGCAGCAGCATTCCAAGTTGTTGTGCAGCAGTAGTGACACCACTACTGCAGCATAGCAACATATTGATGTCACTACTGCAGCACAACAAGCAAGTTCCAGGCACGGATTTCCATGCAGAACAACATTTCACCTTGCATTATATGAATGTATATGGTCAGTAGAGAGTCTTTTATAGCATAATCATGTCTCCTTGTGTGTTCTTAGGGTGAGACAACCACAAAACAAAGGTATGTATCCATAAAAATATAAGTTATGTCTTTAAACTATGCTTGATAGAGGTATGCAGAATTTTCTAATTTTACTTCCTCTGGAATTCCGCTGTATTTTGGACATTCCTATAAATTCTATAGAATTCTGTCAGAACCAGAATGCTTCAATTCCAAAATTCAGCAAGTGAATTTTTTTTCAAAGTTTACATAAATGTATATTTCAAAGTTTGGTGCATAGCGTAGTGCTTGTGTATACTTATGAACTTGAATTTTGGCCTTTTTCTATTCCCACTCAGGGTAGATAAGCTAGGTAGGGTGCAGGGAACAGAAGACCCAAAAAGATTTTGTTAGTGGTTCAAAAGATTACCTCCTCCAACTCATGGAGAGTGTGACCAGTAGCATGCAGGAGAGGAACCCCTCCCCCCATGGAAGAAACTTCTGAGGACCCATGGCTACTGACCTGCCCATCCTCTGGGCAACCTAAAAGGAGATGATCCTAAATGCTTGCACTGATTTCTGCTTCTGGTTTAGGATGTAGTGGTTATAGCGTGATGAAGTTGATTTTTGAGTCTTTGATGATGCATGCAGGAAGGTCAGTTCTGGAGGCTGAAGCAGCAGATCCAATCCAGTTGAATGTCGTGTTGAAGGATTAAGTCCAGCTGATGACGGAAGGTTTTGAACATGATCCAAGAACTGTTTGAGGTATTAGGGGATAGTTTATTGGAGATATACGGAGGAAGTGATGGATCTGAGCATGAGGAGGAGGAGCAGTAGTTTGACCAGATGAGCTACCAGATTCCAGTATTCACAGAATGGATAAAAATATAAATTGTTCGACTTTGAAGAAGGGAACGGCAAGATAGACTGCTCAGCCCCTTTAGTAAATCAGTGATTTTTGTTTGAACGTTGGTAAGGTTCTCAGTACTGCTCAAGGATGATGAGACAGAGAATCCTAGATGCTGGAATCCAAAGAAGACTAGATGATGGGTGGAAGAAAGCATGGTGTGCAAAGTGGAGTCAAATGGATTCGGAGTTTAGTAGAGTCATTATATTTCATTAAGGAAGCTTCTTATAGGGAGATGACAAGGAGGTTAAGTGATTGAAGCGTTTGAATACCTCACTGAACAGAGTAACTGGAGGAGTGAAAAATGGTGAAGATGAGGCTGGAATACACTGTAAGAAAAGAAACTGGATATCTGATAAGTATAGCTTAATTGCTCTGCATGATAGTTTCGAGGCTTAATGGCATATTAGAGATGCTAGTATATGGCTTACATGAGCAAATAGTTTAGGAATGACTGCAATGAGCATATGAGGGATACGTTTCAAGCTGCAATATAAGTAGCTTGGTGACATGAGCCAGAATGGCCCACGTGGCATTTACTTGCTGGTGCATAAATTCTGACATGTTGAGGGAATGCTAGATAAAGGATAAGTTTTAACTTAGTCTGCTAACTGATAAGGCAATGAAAGGTATGATATTGGAAACAGTATAACATATTGACTGTGTCGTTTGCAATAATCTGATGTGGAACCGTAAAGATGTAGATTGTGGTAAAGAGATAACGAGGTCAGTTGTGCTTGAGTGGCATGATGGAATAAAACAAAAACTTGCCCTCAGTGATGGTATTCACTGTTGCTTGAGTATAAGGAAGATAGATACTGTCTGATGAGGACCAGAGGAACCCAAGGAAGATTTTTTTTTTTTTTAGTCTTTGGTAACTGGGTAAGGCCTGTGACGTAGACAGCCAGCTCTGAGTGCTCGAGTACTGTATTCATTTTTTTTATTACATATAAAATATGTGATGGGATGGTCAGTTTGAGGAAACTACTGTCTTACTGGAACTGACACATCAAGACCCCCCCAAGGATAAGTTCAAAGGACAGGACGTATTTTAAACTGCAGAGATCTGGGGTGCAATTACCTTGTCAATTTGCTTTCATCCCAGGAAATAAGATTAGCCATTCATAATGCCCTCAGGGAGATCCTTTGACTTGCATATTTGCCAGGAAGGACTTGTGAGGAGGGGCGTCAGAGACAGGCCAGAATGGACATTGAAGAGGTTTGATGTCTGAGCCAGGGAGGACCCAGACAGATTTTGGAAGGTCCAAAATACATTCCCCGGGGAACCCTTGAAGTACATCAGAAAGACATGAGGTGTAGATTCCAAGGTCCAGACGGGATCAAAGAGGCCAATACACTTTTGCTTTGAATACAGTGACTTAGATCAAAGAAACTTTTGAGATGTATGTGTAGCAGAACACAAACCAGTTCTGACCAGTTAACCTGTGGAGAGGAAAGTCAGTGAGGTCATCTCATATGTTTTTTTAAATATTTTATTTGGAGACCCTGTATTGTAAAATATAGAGCTTGATACACCAAGGTGGAGTTAGTGACCTCCTGAGAAGGCTGGCTCAGAAGAGTGTTTAAGTGCTGAAAGAACCTGACAGAGAGACACAAGAAAATATTTCTGACTGAGAGAAGGGAGATCCTCAAAGCACTGAAAGGAAGTAAGCATTAGATTATACCAGTCTGAATGTATGAATTGTAGGAACTGTACTTTTTTTTACTGGTTTGTTTTAAGGCTGTATGTGTTGGGATATATATATTTGTTCTGTAATTATTGTCCCGTTTTGATATTTTTAAAGTAAAGATATTTTTTTAACAAACGAAACTGCTGGAGTGCCTTGACATTTTTTTTTATTTTAATTGGAGCTTTTAAAGGTCATAAGTACACTGTGTATGGGCTTATTGTATACCAAACTGGGAAATGGATAGAGTTTTCTAATAGTCTTGCATAGAGTTCTAAGGGTTCATTTGAAAGACCTGGTTGGGTGCCCATAGGCAAAGATATCTGGCCCCCCGAAGACAAAATTATCTGAGCCTGATAATTGGGTATGCTAACAAGAGGTTATCAGTTTGAATCCCTCCAGAGCTTGAGACTAAGATGACTTGAACCCACCAAACAGACAAGAGGGTTACCTTGTCTGTTCACTGTACACAAATCATACGCTCAGAGGTTGGCACTTTGGGAGTAGAAGGTTGCCCAGCTGAGCGAGTTTGTGACAAGGCCCATTAGGTACAAGTGCCTGTTTTCAGGGGCAACCTGGGAGCACTGAGTGGTTAAGTGACTGACTCAGAGTCACACAGTACGCAAGTGGAGGTTGTGAGAATCAAACCAAGGTCTGGTCTGCGAGACGTACCAAGCTCGTTCACAGCTCATTACTCTAACTTCTAGGCTATACTGCCAGCCCAAAGATGACTGTCATGATTGGGGACATCATGCAGAGGAGATGTAGATGACTTTGTGAAGTATCGAAATGTCAGGAGGCTTAGGAGCAGTGATTCAGGAGTGCTTCAAGATAGCAGGATAGCCATGCGATAGAGATATGATGGTGCAGATTCTGAGATGTTAGATGGAAGCAAGGACTTAGAAGAGCTTCAGGCAGCTATTTCATGAAGGTAAGCATGAAAGACATGGTCAATTCAGAGTTGCCGCTGAAGAGAATTGGATATGATGGTATCAGTCGAACACGATGGTGCCAGTGCCAATGGGTAGGACATAAAGGAACTACCCTGAGGAGTTATGGTTTTGTGCAGATGAGGTATCCCAGGAGGGAAGTAAATTCACAATTCCTGGTGTGAGAGGATCAGTTCGAAGAGGACTCCACTAAAACTTGGATTCTGGGAAGTATATTAGTAGGTAATGGCTTCCATGCAGTCTGAATCCAATAAGATGTCTGAGGACAGATTCTGTGGAGTTGTTCGGGATATGAAAACTTTTTGACGGTCTGAATCCAATAAGATGCAGAGGAATGATCTTGTGGAGAAAATCAGAGAGAATGGTACTTCAGACTGTCTGGGTCCAAAGAGTAGAGAAGTGCAAGAGATGTCGCTGGACCAGGGTTTTTCATCTTTGGTGAGTTACTGACAGTTCATGGAGTACTCAGTCAGGAGCTGTAGTGCCAGCCATGGGAGGAGAAAAAGGCAGAGCAATCGGGAGAACTAATCCAACAGATAGCTGATTGCTGGATGGTGGCAAATGTGGAGAATAGCCCAAAAGAAGAGTCAAGGAAGCAAACATCTCAAAGCCCAGAGTCATGGCAGCAGTGGAATGGAAAAGGCACTAAGACTGGCCTTCAAAACAAGCCAGGGAAACCCAGCAGGACTGTCAGCGGAGGAAAGCCAGGAAGCAACATCAGGACCTGAGGTTGTCCAGGAGATGACAAGCTGACAGGGAGAATGAAGCAGGCTAAGAAATGTCCTGGGAGTGATACCAAGATGACCAATCTGACAGGGAGGAATAGAAAACAGTGAACAGGTCCCAGGAGAGATCCATCAGGAGCAGAGTGGAACGAGGAATGAAGGCAGGGTCCACCACAGCAGACTGAAGATGATGATGATGGAGGGGAGCATGAAGATACCAGGGGATCCAAATGGCAATGGAACATCCCACGTACAGTGAAATCAGTATCACAGAATGAAGGCACACATACTGCCCAACTGAGAGTCAAGGGTAGGCCAGGGAAATGGTAACAGGCAAATCATGGAGCAGAACAAAACAGCTACGTCAGAGAAGTAGGAGCACCAAGGTCAAAGACTCAAAGGTGGCATGCAATGGAAAGCAGTCCTCAGAACCAAGGCTGGGCGTCCTTGAAAGGTGCTTCCCCCTGAACACAGAGGGCATACTGGGAATCAGGCCCAGGATTAGTACAATCAATGCAAACAACAGAGATGCTGCACAACAGATGGAAGGCCAATGGCATGTGGTGGGGAAGGAAGGTAGAGCTTATCCTGAGGCCATGTTGTATTGTACTTGGTCAAGCTGCTCCTGTGGCGAAGTGGCTAAGGCACAAGTACATGGCAGGTAAGAAGACCTGGGACCATGGTTTGGTTCCCTCCTGGCGTTGCTACTTTTGTTTTTTTGTTAAAAAAGGAATTTTCACCCCTCCTGAGTTTCTCCCTGTCCCCTGAGTCCACACCCCCTCAGAGCAGATTATTTTCAGTCCGGGGGGGTGGGAAATGCCCCCCATGTCAGGGGGTGCAGGGCCGAGCCCGCCACAAAACACAAAAAGTCCCATTGTTCCCTATGGTGTGTGCTGTTTTTCTACGGTCAGTGTTTTACCCAACCTTATTTCAGTGCACAGCTCTTTGCTTGCAGCATTGATTGCCACGCTGTTTTTGTTGCTGACATTATGACCCCATGCCCTCTCCACAGCCAACATATACAGTATTTAGTAGTTACATTTTTATTTTGTCAAATGTCAGATATAGAAAGCTCTCACAAGTGTCCATTACTTATATATGCATGTATGCATGTATGTATGTATGTATGTATGTATGCATGTATGTATGCATGTATCTACCTATCTGTCTGTCTGTCTAACCAGACTTTGTCTGCCTGTCTACAAACAGTATCTATATCTATCTATCTATCTATCTATCTATCTATCTATCTATCTATCTATCTATCTATCTGTCTCTGTCTGTCTATTTATCTATCTACAGACTCTATCTATAGATCTACGTAGACTCTGTCTACAAACAGTATCTGTCTGTCTATCTATCCTCTGTCTGTCTGTCTACAAACAGTATCTATCTGTCAGTCTACCTACCTATCTATTGTCTGTCTGTCTATAAACAGTATCTGTCTGTTTGTATGTCTATTATCTATCTACAGACACCATCTATCTTTCTATCAGTCTATCTGTCTGTCAGTTTGTCTATCTACCTAAACTCCGTCTGTCTACAAACCGTATCTATCTGTCTGTCTGCCTGTCTATCTAGCTATCTATCTGTCTAGACTATGCCTGTCTGTCTACATCTATCTATCTATCCATCTATTGGTCTGTCTATCTAGACTCTGTCTACAAACAGTCTCTCTCTCTCTCTCTCTCTCTCTCTCTCTCTCTAGCTACAGACTCTATCTACCTATCTATCTATCTATCTATCTATCTATCTAACAGTTTATTTCAAAAGATTTACCAGAAAAGACATACTGGGCAGGTGTCCTGGGGGGGAAGGGGAAGAGGAGAGAACAGAACAGATCCAAGGTACCATGCACAAAGCAACATAGCAAAATGGAAATAAATAAAACTACATACAAATTACACGAAAACACTACAGAATAAAAATTGCCATACTATAAACTGACTTACAAAAAATGTCAAACCAGGCAATAGAACATTAAACTGAGCAACAACACTAATATGAGGAGTAGAGTAGTGATTGATGGTTCCGTGTCATAACGGCGATTGCAAAACAGCGATCACCATTACGGTGAGTGCACATTGCTGAAAAGCACATCAGTGATGTACACTTACTGGCAACATAAACCCAAACAATGAAAACAAGCATTAATATGGAGGGCTACGCCCCTCGCATCCCCTGACTTTAGATAACCAACTCTAGGGGGGTGCATGTTGGAGAGCACAAAAAATACAACATTAAAGTGTGTGCTACCAAAACAGCCCTTCCCAGCCCCAAACCCCGTACCTGCTGTGCTAGAGCTAGCCACCCTCACCACCACACCACATGGCTAGCTTGGCAGCAATATGCTGCACTGTCCTACACAAACCCTCTTCCCTATCCCTCCCCTTCTGGTTGCCATCCTACAGTGCCACAACCCTTCCTCGCTCATCCCTATCCTCGCTGTACCATTCCTTGCAACTCTTACAGGGTAGCCCAAATGTGAGGCGCTGCAGATGAGTTACTATTGTGGTAGTCGCTCATTGGCAGTTGCCAGTATCACTGCATACCATGATGGATTAACTGGGGAAGAAGGGATTATCTAGTGTCATTGTAAGGAGAAAGGCTACTGATGCAAGTCCACTTCAGTATCCGAAACAACTGCAGGAGTGAATAGGGAAATCATGGAGGAGAGATTTCAGAGCATGAAGAGAAGGAGCAGCATGAATGGAAGGGGGGAAGAGCCCCAAAAAGTGTAAGAAGGCAGCTTGGCCACCAGTAGATTTCATTAGAGGTAAAGCAAGAGAGTAAATGCAAACATTATGAAGGGAATAAGAGTTGGGGGAGGGGGGAGAGACAGGAGAGAAGCAAGATATCAGGGAAGGGAACCAAACCAAACTTCAGAAATAAATGAGGCACAGTGGGAAAAGTGCCTGGCATCAAGAGACGGGAGAGAGTGGGAGGGATATAGATAACAGTAGTGAGTACGCAGAGGTTACATACCCTTAGGCCCTGTCCACACTATGCCTCAGTAACGTTACAGAGTGCCCAAACCGTTACCACAACAGTTTGCGTTTACACCTGTAATGTTACAAAAGGCATTTTTGTAACCGTTGTTTAAACCACATATGAGGTGGTTCCAACAATGGTTATGAAACTGGTCCCGCCTCAGTAACGTTACCGGTGGTAGTGTGGATGGGCGGTAATGGTCCCCTGCAGGGCCCGTAGCGCAGTGCGAGCTGCATTGTGGGATTGGGCGCCACGGTAATGGTCGCCCAGTTCCTAAGGTGTGGACTGGTGGTACCGGTCTCGTACAGGTCACCGCTGCAGTGTGGACACACTGTACCACTCTCCGGCTGTAATGGTTTCTGTCCATTACTGGGTCTGAGCGGTGTAGTGTGGACGGGGCCTTAGATTCATCTGTGTAGATGTGCTGCACGTTCCCTGAGAATAAATATAACCTTACTTGTTGGGTATTGCTTCCAAACCTTGAGCAGCCAGCAGTGGAGAAAACTGGATGCACATGTGACCACGTGTGTATGTGAATGTGCTGATGTTTCACCCTCACAATATAGCTTCCTCAGTGTGCTGATCTGACATTTTGAACTGTGTGGTGTGCTGGTACAATGATGCTTGAACGACACAAATTTGAACTTTCTTTTTAAATTGTTTTACTGAGTGAGCATACAGAAAACCAAAACATCTTGTTTACAGATGCAACCTGAGGAATGCAAAGGGTAGAATGGGATTGGAAGGGAAAAACAAGTATTAAATAAAATGACAGCAGCAACAATTGAAACATTGGTTATTACTGTAGCAACAACTGAAACATTGGTTATTACTGTAGCAACAACAATTGAAACATGGGTTATTACTGTAGCAACAACAATTAAAACGTTGGTTATTAAAGGAATAATGCACGACAGGGTGTGTGTCATGCTGGGATAGCGCCACACCTGGGGGGTTGGGCACGAGGCCGCAGGCCAAGTGCGTCCAATGCCCCAGGCGTGGCGTTATCCCAAATGACACACACCCTGGAGTGCATTATTCCTATTATACAATGGCTCGCTGTTATACAGAATAAAAAAAATAATTTTAAAGATGTTTTTGTGTGGAAACATATTTTTTGGTTTTAAGAGAAGATGAAACAATCAATCAAAAGCTCCATCAAATGCTCATCTACAGGTTCACAGTGACGCTGAGACTAGACCTGTGGTGTCATGCTGGGATAACGCCATGGGTCTAGCCCCAAACTGACCAATCACAGTCCAAGATTCTTTCTTGCCATTGTATTATACTGTAGCAACAACAACTGAAACACTGGTTACCATAGCAACAACACCTACCACTTTGATTACTGTAGCACCACCAACAATTGAAACACTGGCTACTGTAGCACAGAGGCGTCACTAGAGGTATAAAGTTGTGGGGGCTAATGCCCCACAGTCAAAATCCTAACAAAGCTAGGGGAGTCCGGGGGCATGCCCCCCAGAAAATTTTTTGAAAATTGTACCTTCAAATGGTGGCTTTTCCTGAATTTGGTGAAATACATGTTCGAAAAGTCTGATTATCATGACATGTATTTAATGGTACATGTGAAAAGATATGGTTACTGGACCACTGAGGACAATGGAAAGAGAGACACCATTCTCCCAGCAGATCTGCCGAGAAGGTTACAGGACCCTAGAGCTAATAAGAGACCAGTCAGACACCATTAGCCCAGCATATCTACTGGGAAGGTTACAGGACCCCAGAGCTAATAAGAGACCAGTCAGACACCATTAGCCCAGCAGCATTATCAGACAGGACTGAGCATTACAGCACACAGCAGGTCTGCTCCAAACACACTAGTATGATGAGTGCCAGCTTCTTCCAAAAATTGAAAAAATTAAAAAATGGCTTTTAAAACAAAATAATCAGATTGAATAGCTTAGTTCACAGCCTGCTTGCCTGCACTAACCCTTGTTAACCCTGTACATTAGAAAAAAACAAGGGGGTTATGTTATTATACTTAGGCACTGCTGGCAGTACTTTTTATCTTACAGACAGTGCTAATAACCTTCCTTGCTAATACTGTCACCACACAAACCTCTGAGGGTCAGGGCAAGGCAATGTAGAAAAAGACAGGTGATATAATTTTTATTACAGTAAATTTCTGAACTGTAATCTGTCTGCTCTTCACCACACAACTGACAGTAATGAGGAAGGAAGAATAAGAAATGCTTTTATTAATATGGTTTTCACACTCAAAAGTCTCAGGCCATCTGTGAGCAAACAAAACACAACACAACACCCCCAACTCTCTACAGACCAAAAAAAATGAAGGTTAAAATAAACATGAATACACTGCTCTTAATTAAGTAAGAATATGACTATAGTTTTAACTTTTTAGTTAAGATTATTAGAAAGATAGGATTGTAAACTGAATCTGCTGCTCATGACGAGACACTACTGCTTACTGACCTGCACACAGTAGGAGTCATGTACCACGTGGGTGAGAAACACATCACGTGTTTGTGCAATGATTGGCTTTGCAGCGCTATACAAACTGGCTCAGGCTGCTGCTATGCTGGTGGCAAGCAGGGGCAGGTGTCAATGAGAACAGAACCCCTCCCCTGCCTCCTCCTCTCCTTCCCCATCCTCTCTGGCCATTTTTGGTTTGTCCCCCGACTCCCGACTCCCTCTGTTTGTATGTGTGCCATTAAATAGGCAAACCACACTCCTGTGTGATTGTTAAAAGGAAATATGTGTGTTGTCATTGGGTAGTGCATTTGAGAAAGAGTACTGTGCTCAGGGACAACCCAGGTTCCAATTGTCTCAGTGGCACAGCTGGTTAGCACAATTGGAATGGTATTCCAGGCAGCCTGGGTTCAAGTCCCAACCATTACCACACCTTTGTTTTTTTTTTGCTCATCCAAACCACCGCACCAGCAGCTGAAAGCAAGCTCACCATCCCAATATATTGAACAAGCCACAAAATCTATGGTTTGGGCAGCACACCACTTTAGACCATTACAATAAAATTACCCCCTCCCCCCTGCCCCCACTTGTCCAGACCCCATCATAAAAAAACAAACAAAAAACAATTGGTCTGACACCGATATGCTCCATTTTTCAATGCAGACAGTAATGTGGCACTTGCTCTCCAGCACTAAATTATTTAATTACACTCACTAGTATGCAGTCTTTCATCAGGCAGGGGTTCAATTATACAGAGGCTTGCTTTAATAAAAAAAACAGCCAGGGACAAGTTTACTCAGTGCCCAACAGGTATCTAAAATGAACTCTTCTGGACAGCTTGCCCTCGGTATTTGTCCTCAGTCCAGGTTAAAAGCCTCTGGACGGTCACTGCAGCAGCAAACTCAGTTGTCCCCAACTAACCTAAAGCAAGCTCCAACTCTGCAGCACACAGTTCTCTCCCTCTCCCCCCACCCCCCAACATGTTAAGCAACAGTCATTCTCTGGGACTACTGGCAGAACATGAACCGGTACCAAATTGTCCCCCATCACTGAGCCTCCAAAAAGTTATCACAAATCTTAATCATCATATCCAGACCTCAGGCCACAGTAGCAGTGGATCTGCCCCCATGAGCTTAAGTAATTAATCTCTCCGCGCTGCAGCGGCCACTCTGAGGTAGAAGCAGTGCACTTACCAGGCAGCAGCTGGCTGAAAACGTCATTGATATGCCCGACCCGCGGCAGAATCTTTTGCCATTTTTTTTTTTTACTTTAGACAGCTCCATTCTTGATCTCCCGCGATTTCGGCTCCAAATAAAATTCAGCGCTTCTGTGTTCGTAGGGGAAAAATGGGCAGGCCTGACTGCAGATGTCCTATGGGAGTTGAGCAGTGAGAAACATAAACCTGGGAACTGATATGGCAGCAGATTCTGACCGAACTCCTGGAACAGTAATTGGACAGTCAGGGAAGGGGTGGGGGGTTATTCGCAAAGGGGCAACAGTCAGCTGAGGGGAGGAGGGGGGGGAGTTTGCACATCACAGCAGAAGGAGAGTCAAGCCTAGCCTTTGGCATTCTGATTCTAAATGAACAAATAATTTAAAGGGACACAGCATGATTTTAGCAGTCAGATAAAAAAAATCTGCATGGGGGGTTCGTTCGAGCCTGACAAACCCCACCAGGCAACGGGCCTGAAAATCATGGCATTTTGTATTCAGTCAGGACATGAGCAAAGTTTCCTCAATGGGGATAATGATTGGGGGTGGCTTTAACTTACATTATGGGGGTTTCAGCCTCCCCCAAATCAGCGTGACGACACCACTGCTGTAGCACCAAGGAGCCTAAGAACTACAAGATGTATTACATTTAAAATAACAACCCCAGTTTATGTGGGCAAGCGCAAGTCAAAATCAAGTGGTGCTTAATTTTTTAGTTAGTTTATTTTGTATAATAGAAAGTGTCAGCAGAAAAGGACTGGTAGGCCCATCTAGTCTGCCCTGTCTTCCCTGCCTAACACTGCGCCCTGGACGCCACTTATGTATGAAACCTATGTGCCTATCCCACACATGCTTTAAGCTCCCCACTGTCTTTGCCGCTACCACCTTTTCTGGCAGGTTGTTCCAGGTGTCTACCACTCTTACCATGAAGAAGTATTTCCTCACATCCCTCTTAACCCCCCCCATCAAGTTTCATAGCATATCCCTGTTTACTGGTGTTCCTCCTCCTTTGAAAAAGGCTCCTCTGCACTGTGTTTATCCCCCATGAGGTATTCATAGGGCTCAGTCATGTCCCCCTCACTCTCCTTTCTTCCAGGGAGTACATGTGCAGCTCCCACAGTCTCCCCTTGTATGCCTTCTCGTGCATACCCTCCACTATTTTAGAAGCCCTCCTCTGGCCCGTTGCCGCCCTTTTGATGCCCTTGTGGAAGTGCGGCCTCCAGAACTGGATGCAGTACTCCAGGCGGGGTCCCAACAGTGAGCGATACAGAAGCAGCGCTACCTCTCTTCTCCTGCTAGAGATCCCCCTTCTTTGTATCCCAGCATCCAGTTCACCTTGCCTACTGCCCTGTCGCACTGCTCTGCCACTTTGAGAGCATCAGATATGATCACCCCAAGGTCCCTTTCTTGCTTGTTAACTGTAAGCACCCACCCATATTATACGCAGTCTCCGGGTTACCCCACCACAGGTGCATGACTTCACACTTTTTGACACTGAAACCCAGCTGCCGCTCCCTGGATTACTCCTCTGGTTTCTCCAGATCCCTTTACATTCTCTCTGCATCCTCCTGGGTGTCCGCTCTCTTGCTGTTGTTGCTTATTGGGTAAATTACACTGGTACATGAAGTACCTTACAGTGTATAGTGAGCATTTGTTCTGCATGGAATTCTGTGCCAGCTGAAATGCTGTCGTCCAACAGTTCAAAGGTCATGGAATGCGGTTGTACCCTTCTGTGGTGCAACAATGTTCCAGCTGATCAGAAATCCTCATGGCAGCTGGTGTTTTACATAAGCAATAAGACATGATGATGCATGCACTGTGCTGTGATAACAGCATGCCCGGGGTGAAGTGCCTTTACCACCTGGAAGTGCGATTATCTCAACACAATGCACACCCCAAGAGTGTCTTATTGTGCCTGCAAAATGTTTTTTTAAGTGCTTTGGAAATAAAAAAAAAACATGTTTCAATACATATAAATTTAATTTACAACGTTTTTTTCCTAAAGCAGTTCTTACTCCCGCAGGAACTTCATACAGGGTTAAGGACAAATACATAGAGAACAAGCATTTGTCAATGCCGAATGTTTGCTTGCTGGCAGTGGTAGTGTAGAAGTTACAGAGCTGCGTAATAGTAATGGCAGTGAAGTATTGAACCAAAGCCAACCCCACCACCACCCTGCAGAGAGTGACTGGCATTGGGGTGTGCCTTTGGGTCGTCAGGCATAACGGCCACGCCATTTCAGTACACCCCACCCTGCAGACACTGGCAAGTGTCACGGTGTTCACTTAGGGTCTCTTTGGTCCTTATGCACCCCATTCCATTAGGAAATACAGTGGGATGGGTGCAATATAGGAGAATGGGGTGAACTTTGGGGCCGAAGAGTCCAAGACATACCTCAATGCTTCTCACTGGCTGCAGGGTGTGGAATGGTATGAGCATTACAGGCAAGAATCCCAAGTCACACCCCTGATGCCTGTCATTCTCTACAGGGTTGGGCGTTATGGTTGGAAACCCTAATACCTCAGGCATTCGTTGATATTTTCACTCCAAATGTTCAACATGGTTTTTTTGTGACCCCACCTCATGAACAGGGGGAATATCAGTTTCTTAGCCGAAAGCTGCTTATGCACAGCGACTACAGCATTTAGCACCACAGGTGCAAAAACATTCCAAACAGGATGTAAAAAATGACAGCTGTACTGTTCATGGGGAGGTGTAAAAAATGGCAATGTTGTAAATCTGCAGTAAAAATATTAAAAAAAATGGTGAAGTCATGAGCGTACATAGAAACTGTGCAACACACACCCGTAATATAATTAGGTTGGGGATTTTTACAGCAGATTGTCAACTCAGGCATTTTGGTGCCTCCGATCATGAACAGTGTCACTGTGATTTTCTTTATCTGTCGAGCAATAATTTCCCAGCGACCACGCATCTCTGCGCTGAAAGTGTGAAAACACACTCCGGCCATGTTGTGAAAAATGACAGCTGTACTGTAAATAAGGCAGTGTGGAAACATGCCACTGGTGAAAATCTGGACTTAAAATATTACAAAGTCATGAACTTACGAGGGTTTGTGGAAATTGCGCAATGCTCACTCGTAACACAGTCATTTTATGGACTTTTGTCACCAAATTTTCAACATAGCCATTTTAAGACCTTTGCTCACGAACAGTGTAACTGTGATTTTCTTAATCTGTCCCAAACATTGCTTTCACACACCAACAGCACCATTGTGCGCTACATGTGTGAGAACACATTTTGGGTGGCATATGAAAAATGGCAGCTGTACTGTTCATAAGTAAGTGTAATAAAATGGCAATGTTGAAAATCTGGAGTGAAAATATTAAATTTGCAAACTTATGAGCATGCATAGGAACTGCGCAACACACGCTCATAAAACAGTCATTTTTAGGAATTTTTTCACCAAATTTTCAACAGCCATTTTAAGACCTCTGCTCATGAACAGTGTCACTGTGATTTTCTTAATTTGTCCCGTACATTGATTTAGCACACAGACTGTGCCATTGTGCGCTACATGGGTGGAAACACGTTTTGGGTGAGATGTGAAAAATGACAGCTGCACTACTTATAAGAAGGTGTGGTAAAATGGCAATGTTGAAAATTTTGAAGGAAAATACTGAAAATTTGCAAACTTACGAGCATGAGTAGGAACTGCGCAACGCAGGCTCATAAAACAGTCATTTTTGAATTTTTCCACCAAATTTTCAAAATAGGCTTCTTGAGAGCCCACCTTATGAATACTGGCAGTGTTATTGTTAATCGGTCCCAAAAGGTGATTTCGCAGTGACTGCGAAATCACCCTTCAGGCCCGAATAACGCCATGACAGTGACATCATTCATGAGAAGGGGTCCCAAAAACCCCATGTTGAAAATTTGGTGCAAAAATTCCAAAAAATGTCTGAGATATGCAACAAAGTTGAAAACCCCCTATCTAGCCCATTATACAGCTTACTGGCATTTCCTCAGTTCGCAGTCGGCTTTGAAGAGTGCAGACGTGTTCCCGGTCCACCGAAGATCGTCGTGCCGAGGTCTGGAGGTAAGTATGGGGTGAGGGGTTGTGTGGGGAGGCAGGGTGTGTAGTGATTGGGTGCGGGTTGTGGGAGGGGGGCCAGGGAGACTACGTGGGACCGCTTTTTCTTTACAGATGTTCTTTTGTTTCCAATGACGACGTGGGACATTTTTCCAAGCTGGGGTGGGCTCCAGCTTGTACAAGATGGTTGGGGGGCATTCAGCTGATGGGGGATTGGGCACCCGTCACCCAAAGCATCGATTGCCACACTGGGGTGGGCTCCCAGCGTGGCACCCAGTACTGGGGGTGAGGACAGTGGAGCCGATGGGGGATTGGGCACCCTGGCTATATCATGAGTTGCCACGCTGGGGTGGGCACCCAGCGTGGCATTTGAAAAACTTTGGGAGGCGCACAGCACAGCCGGCGGGGTTGGGCACCTGTCGGCTATACAGTGTGCGTGCGTGTGGGGGCATGCACACCTGCGTGTGTGTGGGGGAAGCTGCGCATGAGCAAGTGATATCTTATCGCTGCTCACTGAAGCGTAGCTCCCCCTTTGAACTGTATGCCACTGCATTTTGGAGCTTGTCATAGACAGCTCCAGCATGCATTGGCTTACAGGGGCCCCGTCTGCCAACACACTGATTGAATTGGAAGAGCGGGTGACACACCTCCGAAATCTCGGATGATGACACTATGTTTCTTGCATAAAACATAATAAATGTATCTTAATTTTTGAAGACCTTTTTTTTTTTTTTTTTTGTGTGTGCATATGTGACGTATGAATAAGGGATCCACTCACTGTAGATCAAGGGAGGATGTGAAATGGTACAGGTACACGGGGGGGGTGAACAAAGTGGTAGACAGTAAGCCCTACCTAAGCTTCAGGCTGATGTTGCACAGCTGGACTAAGGCACACGCATCCACGGCATGTTCTTATAGTCCCCATTTATATGTCCATTTATGTTTTTACAGCGCTGATTGCCTAACTGAGCCAAGATGTAAAACAGATACTAAAATGTCAGGTTTATTTCAGGTGACCAGGATCGTAGTGGGGAGAGGGGGCAAGTGAAACAATGTCCTGAGAATGTGCTTACACTTATTAACTGTTGCTGTGCCACAGAGTGATACATTGGACCAGAATCCCTATACATTCAAAGTATGTTAACAGCCTAAAGGTGCTTAGGTGGATTGGCATTTACATTACTCAGCTGCAAATCTTTTTCATACTTTTTGTGATCATCGGTTAAGATATAACCACTAACTGATGAGACACTTGGGGGCATGAAACTGTGCTACCAGCAAAGTTGCATTTGCAAATCCCTGAATATTTATCTGTTGATAATGAAATGAAAACTGTCAGCTGATAACATTCAGCCACTGTCCATTGCACAGAATAGACATCTCACTGGTAGATCCGGAGCAAAGGGACATGCACTTGCCAATAACACCACTACAGCTCCAGACACTGAAGAAAGAAGTTCATGCATTTTCATGACTGTTAACTTTTTCAGCATTTTAAAACAGTTACTTAGCATCTGCACTAAGATGTTACACATCGCTGAACTGAATTGTGACACCAGAATCCCTGTGATCAACATCTGTCAGCAAAAGTGAATTGAAAAAAAATCAATAGATGTATAAAATGGTAAGTGACATGAGTCAATAACATCATATCTGCATGTAATACTTGGCTTAAAATTTGAGCACCACCATATTCTGCACCACAGCGTCAAACAGGGATACCATTTATAATTCAGCTAATGTCAAGCAGTTTTCGAGCCATAAAAAGTATTACTGTATCAGTATGATGGCAGCAACAGGATCGGAAATTATGAAATGCAACAGCACCCCGTCGGCCATATATTTGTGCTGGTGGAAGGAGTGCATGAACAGCGGGGTGGGCTGTTAGGCTTCAGATTTACCAGAGAAAGGGTGGATTCTGATTGTGAGCTACGGTTGAATTTGTGTTTTCTTTTCTATACCTAGTTTCGCTATTTTGTTGGGTAAATGTCCAACCTAAAATATTTAGGGTCACAAGGTGATGTGACTTCATTGAGCATCTGATTTGAGAAAGAGCTGTGTGATTCTATCTAAAAGCCAGCTCACGGCAATTCAGAGAAAAATATTTTGAAGCTGCATTACCAGACTAAGTGTGCAGTTTAGTGAATTACCACACAGGGGTGTGTATATGACAGCACTAAAAGGCGCATTAAAGTGCTTCAGTCATGAAAACCTCCCCCACTGGCTGCTGCTGAAATGCATAGCAGTATGTTCTCCTTTGTGCATTCTGGCTGTTCTTTGCTTCAGCTGCAGGTAGTACAGTACGCTCAAGTTCGTTTACAAAGGTTTTAGCAGCGGGGAGTTCACATTGACAGAGTCTAGTAAGAGAAAATGCTTGGAATTACACATACAAAGAAGCCTGAGTTTTCACAACAAATGCTGAGGTATTTTTCTTCTGGAGGATTAGAACCCATGGAGTCCATGAAGGTGTGCTTTGGAGAGCTGGCGTGTGTAAGAACTGTTAGGCACCCACACATTTTGGTGGTCCTGCTTTGGCAGGGAACAGTTTATTAAAGTAATGATGTGTGGCTTGTCTCTCTAAGCTAGACAAGACTACACCATCCTATCAGGCAACTGACACAGTTGATCTGTGTGTGGGGGAGGAGCTGCTCACTGAAGCGTAGCTCCCTCTTTCAACTGTATACCACTGCATTTTCAACTGCTGTCACAGACAGCTCCAGCAGTGATTGGAGAACTGTGACCACACCTGCAAACACACTGACTGAATTGGAAGATGCTGACACACCTCTGACAAACTCAGATGATGGCATTATGTTTCTTGCACACGCGTGCAAGCAAACATAATAATGGATAGGCAAGTGTGTGCTATGACTATTTTTTTCATGCCTGAGGTGTTTGATGACCCATAAACCTTGAGAGTGAAGCTTGAGAGGTTTATAAGGTCATCAAACACTGAGGGTTTAAAAAAAATAGTCATAGAGACACACACTTGCCTATCCAATATTTTTTATAATTGCTGGTAATTTCTGCAGCATTTAAGACCATTGAAGAAATTGGGCAAGTACTTTTGTAACAGGATCCAAATGCAGTTGTCACGGCAGCATGGGTCAAGGGTTGTTGCAGAGATCTGTGGGTAAGAAGGACAGGGAAACATTAGGGAGTGTCTCAGAACTCAGTATTTCATGCCTGTTTTTGGGCTGGAAAAAGAATATTTTGTTAGAAAGCGTGGAGTCCAAAGAGAGGTGTTCACTGGGGAGAACAGTAAGTAATGCTCAAGCTTGTGGAGTGCGAGCCACTAAACAGCTGCATTTAGGGAGAAGTATTCATACAGCTGTGAGCGGCAGCCGCACAAACTGTTTCCATGGTGATTTTTTAGCTTTGAAGTGAAGTTCAGCTGAAATGCCATAATAACCCGAAATTGGGTTATTATGGCATTTTATTGATCTAGCTAAACAGGTTGTTAAAGAGGGTCACCATAATTATAAATCCTTTTTTGATTGTGTAAACTACAAAAGGGGAGGGGCACAAAAGGTAGGGCCTATGGATGATGGTAGTGGTAACACAGTGACTGATGATGAACAAATGGCACAAGTTCTGAATAAATATTTTAGTACAGCATTTAAACCAAAAAACAGCAGGATAGTGCAGAGGAAAGACTGTAACAAATATGGGAGAATATTGATTGAGGAAGGCAATATTAGAGAGAAATTAAAAAGTATTAAATCACCGGCCCGGTGGCACTGAGGGTTGAGGCACTGAACGCCACACCTCGCACCATGCTGGTGACCCGGGTTCAGGAATAATCCTGGGTCATTGGGGTTGGTAGGGGAGGACTAGGATTGAGCACCACAGACCACTGTCCTAGTTCTGAGGAGGGTTGGGGAAACTCACTGTGCTGTAGTGGCCCCCTGAGGATGCCCGGAGGCACTACTAGTGCAGGTGTGCATAGGGGGAGCATGGCAGGATTGTTGTGCCTTGATGCCACTGCACATCCACACTCCAGTGGGGAAATGGAAAAGAGGAAAAAGTGGCTGGGCATGACCATACAGCTTGATGGCCATGCCCTGCACTGCTGGGAGGACTGCCGGGAATTGCCATGGGGTGGTCCAGGGCTGGCCCAGCTCGGTAGAGGATGGGGGAGACCTTCCAAGTGGGTCAGCAGATGGCTGTACTGGATCCTCCATAGGAGAGTGAGCCTGCTGCTCTCCCAGTGAACAGGACTAGTGGCTGGATGCCCCAGCCAGGTAGTAGCGACAGCAAGACGAAAAGATCAAAGTTAAAAAAAAAGTATTAAATCTAATAAGACACCAGGTCCTGATGATTTGCATCCACATATACTAAGCGAGTTGGCAGCTTCAGTGACTACAATATTTCAAACCTATTTGGACAGCAGGGAGGTTATACCCAGCAGGAAGGAAGCAATAGTTTTACTGATTTATAAGGGGGGTGGGCAAAGGACAGTGTAGTAATTACAGATCAGTGAATTTGACTTCTGTACTGGGCAAGGAGTTAGAGAAGATAGTGAGAGAGGAATTGGAGAAATTTGTAAGCACAGACTCACTGCAGGATGGAACACAGCATGGTTTCACAAGGGGAAGGTCATATTTATCAAATCCACTGAGCTTTTACAATAAGGTCAGTAGAGTACTAGACAGCGGGATTCCATGGATGTGGTTTTCTTGGATTACATAAAGGCCTTTGATACCATTGATCACTCTGAATTCAAAAGTAAATTGGAGAACATGGACGTAAATGGATGGCTGGTTAAGTAGACTGAGTCATGGCTGACTGCAAGAGTACAAAGGGTCTCACTACGGGGTGAGCTATTTATTATGTTTGCTTGCATGCATGTGCAAGAAACATAGTGCCGTCATTGAAGTTTTTGTAGGTGTGGCACCCTGTCTTCCAATTCAGTCAGTGTGTTTGCAGACGCGGCCACATTTCACCAATGAATGCTGCAGCTGTCTATGACAGCAGTTGAAAATGCAGTGGTGAACAGCTGAAAGGGAGAGACTGCTTCAGTGAGCAGCGATAAGATAATGTTGATTAGCATATTGTCGGCAATCCTGCTTGTATACATCTCTGCTTTCTCTTCCTGGAACATAAATTCAGTTTGAAGTGAACTTTTCCTAGGACTATCTTTCCGGGAGGAGGCAAGTGACTAAAATGACATCCTTGGAATGTTTCCAAAAAAAGATCTAATTGCCATCCTTGGAATGTTGAGTCAGAGTTCAGGGTAGGAGCGGCATTGACAAAAGCAGGAAAACAGAACCCCAAAGAGACTGAAAAAGTAGACGCAGTTGTCATCTGTTGGCACACCTGATTAGTATTGTAATAATGTTCCCCAAACCATCTGAGTGTCTCTGAATAGTGCTCCCCACCGCGCGCTGCACACAGTATGGCTGATGGGGGTGCCCAATCCCCTGTCAGTTCTGCCCCAGAGTTCTAGAGTGCCACTTGCTAGGAGCCACCACAGCGTGGCATAAGTGAAATGGCGGCCAGGGGTGCCCAATCCCCGTCAGCTCAATTAAACCCCCAAAGAAACAGACATCCAGTTGCCATGCTGGGAGGCCCACCCCAGCGTGGCACGCATCTGTATGGCCGGCGGGGTGCCCAATCCGTTGGCTCCACTGACCCCCTAAAAAATCTTCCAGCTGCCACACTGGGAGCCCACCCCAGCATGGCACAAGTTCCGCCTCATCTTCCAAAAAGAAAACAAACATCTGAAAAGAAAAACGGTCCCTCATTGATTGTCTTGCCCCAACCCACACCCACCCTCTCGCATCCACCTCCCCACCCCACCTCACCCCATGCCCACTCGGAGGCCAGCAAAATGATCTTCGTGGACCAGTGTACCACGCCTGCACTTCAAAGCCGACCCAAACTGGAAGAAATTCGGTAAGCTGTATAATGAAATAAATAGGGTTTTTTCAACTTTGATGTATCTCATGCTTTGGGGAATTTTGGCACCAAATTTTCAACATGGGGTTTTGGGGTCCTCCTCATGAATTCTGGCACTGTCATGGCGTTAATCGGCCCTAAAGGTGATTTCGCGGTCACTGCATGGAACCACCTTTTGGGACTGATTTATGAAACAACAGTGTCACAGTTCATGAGGCAGGCCTAAAAACCCTATGTTGGAAAATTTGGTGAAAAAATTCCCAAAAATGACTGATTTATGAGCGTGCGTTGCGCAGTTCCTACTCACACTCGTAAGTTCGCGAATTTTTAATATTTTCACTCCAGATTTTCAACATTGCCATTTTACCACACCTCATTATGAGCAGCATAGCTGTCATTTTTCACATCTCACCCAAAATGTGTTTCCGCACATGTAGCGCACAATTGCGCAGTCGGTATGCAAAATCAATGTTCTGGACAGATTAAGAAAATCACAGTGACACTGTTCATGAGCAGAGGTCTTAAAATGGCTATGTTAAAAATTTGGTGACAAAAGTCCATAAAATGACTGTTACAAGCGAGCATTGCGCAGTTTCCACGCACCCTCGTAAGTTCATGAATTTTGTAATATTTTCAGTCCAGATTTTCACCACTGGCATTTTTCCACACTTACTTATGAACAGTACAGCTGTCATTTTTCACACCAAGGCCGAAATGTGTTCTTGCACTTCCAGTACAGAAATGCATGGTCGCTGTGGGAAATCATTGTTCGGGACAGATTAAAAAAATCACAGTGACACTGTTCATGAGTGAAGGTCCCAAAATGCCTGTGTTGACAATCTGCTGTAAAAAATCCCCAAACTAATTACATTACGGGTGTGCGTTGTAGTTTCTACACACGTTCGTGACTTCACCAGTTTTTTTATATTTTCACTGCAGATTTTCAACATTGCCATTTTTTACACCTCCCCATGAACAGTACAGCTGTCATTTTTCACATCCTGTTCGAAATGTGTTTTCGCACCTGCGATGCCAAATGGCGTAGTCGCTGTGCAAAATCAGCTTTCGGCTAACAAACTGATATTGCCACTGTACACGAGGTGGGAGTCACAAAAAAAAATTTTGAAAATTTGGAGTGAAAATAATAATGAACGCCTGAGGCGTTAGGGTTTCCGACCATAATGCCCCACCTGCTGTAGAGACTGACAGGCATCGGGGTGTGATTTGAGTTGTCGCCTGTAATGCTCATACCATTCCACCCCACCCACACCCTGCAGCCAGTGAGAGGCATCGGGCGTGCCTTGGACTCTTCAGCCCCAAAGTTCACCCCATTCTCCTATACAGCACCCATCTCACCATATTTCCTGATGGAATGGGGTGAACATAAGGGCCAAAAACCCCAAGGCACACCGTGACACTTGTCGGTGTCTGCAGGGTAGGGTGTGGTGAAATGGCATGGCCATTATGCCTGATGACCCAAAGGCACACCCCAATGCCTGTCAGTATCTGCAGAGTGGTGGTGGGGTTGGCTTCAGTTCAATACTTCACTGCCATTCCTGTTATGCAGCTCTGTAACTCCTACACTACCAATGCCAATGCCAGCAAGCAAACTTTCAACATTGAGAAATGCTTGTTTACACTGAAGTGATGAGTGGTGTACCGCAGGTGCCAGTGCTGGGTCTGTGCTTGTTCAAGATGTATGTGTCTTCAATGAGCTGTTATGACACAGTATGACTAACTGAATTCACAGATGACTCTAAATTGAGGTCAGTAGTCTAAAATGAGGATGAGATAGAAAACTTAAGGAGGGAATTACATAGATTGGAGGATTGGGCAGAGACGCATGGGTTGGTATTCAGCACAGAAAAGTGCAAGGTTATGCACTTGAGCAGAACCAATAATAAAGCAAAATATACATTAAATGGAAAAGAGCTTGCAGAAACAAGTGAAGAAAGAAATCCGGGCATAGTAGTAACAGAAAGATGATTTCTCCTTTAAAACACTGCAGTGAAATAATAAAGAAATCTTTTACTAGGTTGAATTAGAAGATGTATACATAGCAGGGATAAGAAGGTTTTGATGCCGTTGTGTTCATCATTGGTGAGACCTCATTTGGAGTACTGCAGTCAGTTTTGCACACTGTGTACAAAGAAAGGGATAAGAGGGTTAAAGGGGGTACAGAGAAGAGCTACAAGGAGAATGTCAGGAATGAAGGCATTGAGCTATGAGGACAGCATGAATAAATTGGGACTTCACTAGTTGAAATACAGGAGGATGAGGGGAGATTTATGTTTGGTGTACAGGGCATTTGAAAATGATGACCTATGGGACTGTATTTGCTTGGAGATGAAGGATGGAGAGTTTATTACTAAATCACACAGCCTAAAACTGCATAATGAAATCAACAACACAAGAAAGAGGGGAATGCGGCTCTCACAGAGTTTGGAATTGTCTCCCTCTGGAAATTGTAGGACGTGGTAATATAGAGGCGTTTAAGACTAAACTAGATAAATATTGATTAGATGTTGGTAAGAGGGGTTATAACCACTGAGCGATATGAGCAGTAAAAGGCAAATTGCCTATCTATGCGCAAAGATAATCTATGGAACCTATATTTTGACTTCAGACTTTTGTTCTAGTGTACTTTCCATAGTCGTAGTTTTTTCCTCAGTTTAGTCTGTTGTTCTTACACCCCCTCAAACTCATATTTCTGTCCCTCCCTCAAAAATGGACATATATACAATGTTTTTGTTATACTGCTGTGCAATTTATGTTGTATTTTTTTAAGCAGGAGAGTGAGTGCAATTCATGTGGCAGGCCACGGCACAGCAGCAGGAAGGACCGAGAGAGAGAGAGGCGTGGCAAGAGTGAACGCTTCCAACCACAGTGACTGGTGAAACAAATGCATAAACAAGAATCAGATGTAGGCTTCAATTGAAATGTTTAATTCTGTGGTACAGGAATGTAGACCCGATCAGCAAAGAAGGAAGCATTTCTTGAAGTGACTGGCATTCCAGAGGATATTGTGCGAGTGGCACTCCCAAAGTATAACCAGTGAGCAGCTCATGCAAGTATTTGAATTCCATAGTGTATGTGCTGGGGTCCAGGTATCAGTGGGACTGGGACTTCTGACTGAATCAGGAGTTTTGCTTATATCTGGGGACTTGAGCAGGAACTGTTGCTTAGCACCAATCATGAGTTAGCTTCACCCCTTGGTGCTCCACAATCGTCACTTTTTTTTGATACTGAAATGGTTGGAAGGGATGGAGATAACTGACCAGATTGCAAGAAAGAAAGAAAATGGAGTGATCTGAAAAGAGATTTGTTTTCAAAGTGAAAGGTATTTGTTTTTGAGAGCAGTCTAAGTAGATAACAGACACAGCTGAGAATTCCATGACCATCACAGGTTAAAACAGCATTGTTTCCAGGGACTGGTGCCAGATGAATTAGCAAGTGTACTTGTTGAAGCCTGTTTGCTGATAAATCTTTTAACTGGGTTATCACTTTATCAACAGACATCAGTGGGTGTGTGTGTGTGTGTGTGTGTGTGTGCACATGCATGTGTGCGTGTGCGTGTGTGTGTGTGTGTGTGTGTGTGTGTGCGTATGCCAGAAATTTAGCAAGTGAAAAAAATGGCTACCAACCAGGTAAACAGTTTTATTAAAATTCTGTATTGCTTAGTGATTTGTGATGAGGCTAAGTGCCAGGATAACTGTGACTTATGCAGCATTAATGCATAGTCAGGTGACTGCTTCTAGCCAATAAGAATTTCAGGATTTTTGTACCCATATTATAAACAGCACTGCCACTTGCACAGCAATCAGCTGAAGTTCTGAACTGAATCTAATAAATAATAGTTGCATCTAGTAAGCAATAGTTTATTCATTCGACTTAAAAACCTTACAATTTATACAAAAAAGAATATATACAAAAGTTAACATAATTCTACAGAGACTACATAGTCTTACAGCTATGCATCTTAAACACATTATAATTCCAGCTGATTTGACATTAGTAGTTCCAGTGTGTATTTGGCTTAGAAGATTTCTAAAAGACATATAGGTAATGAATAAACAGTTTATTATTCACAATAAGTATAAACAAGTATTTGTCAATGCCGAATGTTTGCTTGCCGGTATTAGCATTGGAAATGCAGGAGTTAGACAGATGCAGAGTAGGAATGGCAGTGAAGTATTGAACTTCATGCCAACCCCACCTCCAACCTGAAGAGATGGACAGGCATTGGGGTATGCGTTTGGGTTGTCGCCCATAACGTTCATGCCATTTCACCTCACCCTATCCTGCAGACACCGACAAGTGTTGAGGTGTTCGGCTTTACAGTCACCCCATTCCTTAAGGACATACACTGAAATGGGTGCAATACAGGAGAATGGGGGTGAACTCTGGGGCCAAAGAGTGCAAGGCACACCTCGATGCCTGTCATTGGCTGCAGGGTGGGGGTGTGTGTGGGTGGAACGGCATGAGCATTAGTCGGCAATCCAAAGGCACACCCCTGATGCCTGTCAATCTGTACAGGGTGGGACATTATGGTAAGAAACCCTAATGCCCCAGGCTTTTGTTAGTATTTGCACTACAAATTTTCAACATGTCCTTTTTGTGAACCCCTCCTCATGAAAACATTAGGGACCTCGTCTCATGAACAGTGGCACTGTGCTTTTGTCAATGTGTCCCAAACTTCGAGTTCCCACAGCGACCGTGCCATTGTGTGCCAGATGTACGTAAACACAGATCAGGCAGGATGTGAAGAATGACAGCTGTACCATCCATAGGGAGGTGTGAAGGGATGGCGACATTGAAAATCTGTAGTGAAAATATTAAAAATGCTTGAACTTCCAAGCGTACGTGGAAACTGCACAATGCATGTGCATACAACAGTCATTTAGTGTATTTATTTCATCAAATTTTCAACATAGGCATTTTATGACCTCTGCTCATAAACACTGTCACTATGATTTTCTTAATCTGTCCCAAACATTTGATTTCCCACAGCAACCGAGCTATTCTGTGCCAGATGTGTAAATGCATATTTCGGGCAGGATGTGAAAAATGACAGCTGTACTGTTCATAACGAGGTCTGAAAAAATGCGGTGTTGAAATCTGGAGAGAAAGTACTACAAATTTGCGAAGTTACGAGGGTGTGTGGAAACTGCACAACACATGCTTGTAACACAGTTATTTTGTGGACGTTTGTCATCAAATTTACAACATAGGCATTTTAGGACCTCTGCTCATGAACAGAATCACCGTGATTTTACATATGAACATACGAACATATGAATCTGCAAGCAGAACAGAGCAATCGGTCTATCTAAGTTTGCCCGAGTGTGCAGTTAGCACCCTAGATTGCAGCTGCCCCAGCCTCCTCCCCCTCAGTTCCTCTCCGCTTGTCCCAGCCCCTGCCCCCCGACTCTTCCTCTTGCTTGATCCCACTCCTTCTTAAAGCTATTGACTGTCGTACATGTTACCACCCACTCTGGCAGCACATTCCAATTAGACACCACCCTCTCAGTGAAGTAGTGCCTCCTCATTTCCCTCTTGAAACACCCCCCTTCCAACCTTAGTCCGTGCCCCTTTGTCTCTCTTCCACTCCTCAGTTTAAACACCCCCTCGGTGCTAGGTTTATTTACCCCCTTCAGGTATTTAAATGCTTCAATCATATTCCCCTATGCCTCCTCTCCTCCAGTGTGTACATGTTCAGCTCCTTCAGCCTAACTTCATATTCCTTTCCTTCCATCCTTTTTAGCTCTCCTCAGGTATGGCCTCCAGTATTGCACACAGTACTCCAGGTGCGGTCTGACCAATGATCTGTAGAGAGATAGGATCACATCCCTGTGTCTGGATGAGAACCCCCTTGCGATGCACCTCAGTATCTTGTTTGCCTTCGCTGCTAGTTACCAACACCCTTAAGTCCTTCTCCTCTGTGATACCCAAACCTCACCCCCAACCAATAGTCCCTCTTCTGGTTCTTAGCCCCGAAGTGCATCACTTCACACTTCTTTGCGTTGAATCCTAGCTGCCACTCCACTGACCATGTCTCTAGTTTGGTTAGGTCCCCCTGCAGTTTTTCCCATCCATCCTCTTTGTTGACCACTGTCCCCAATTTGGTATCATTTGCGAACAGACTAACCCTGCTCCCCACTCCATGTGCTATATCAGAGATAAAGAGCCCAAATTGCAGTGGACCTAGCACTGACCCCTGCAGCACCCTGCTTGTCACTGCTCTAGGTGCCGAGAGCTCCCAACCCACCACCACCCTCTGCACCCTTCCCTGTAACCAGTTCTCTATCCATTTAGTCAGCTTTTTTCCCACCCCACTACCAACAGCTTCCCTCCTCCAGTCTCCCATGAGGCACTGTATCAAAGGCCTTACTGAAGTTCAAGCACAGGACATGTACCGCATGGCCCCTGTCCAACTCCCTTGTCATCCAGTTATAATACTCTAGAGTCTATTAGGTTGGTTTGACAAGACCTTCCTGAGATGAACCCGTGTTGCTGGACATCTTGGAGGCCATTACTCTCTAGGAATGCCACCAGCTTCTGCTTCAGTATCACCTCTATAAGTTTACCCACTATGGACATGAGACTGACCATCCGATAATTTCCTGGCTCCCCCCTAGGCCCACTCTTGTGTATGGGCACCACATGGGCCACCCTCCAGTCCTGGGGCACACACCCCATTTCCAAGGAGGTGTTGAACAGATCTGCCAGTGGCTCAGCCAACAGCTCTGCCATCTCCTTCAGCAGCCTGGGGTGGATGCCATCTGGACCTGGTGCCCTGTCCACCCTTACTGCCCTCAGCCCCTCTAGCACCCTACTCCCTCTGATCACTTTGTCCATCACCTCCTCCCCCCCTTTCCCCACCCACACCCCCAGCCCATGCTGGTAGTGTATCATCCCTCTCCTTAGTGAAAATGGAGCAGAAGTACTCATTTAGAATTTCCACTTGCTCCTCTGCCATTTCCATCCAATCCGCTCCCCGCTTTATCCTCACAATATGTTCCTTGCATTTCCTCTTTTCCCTGACATACCTAAAAAAGTCCTTTTCACCTCCCTTTATGCCCTGTGCTAACCTTAATTCCCTGGAGGCCTTAGCTTTTTTCACCCTCCTGGCCACCTCCCTTGACAAACTCCTATAAGCCTCCTTATCCTCTTCCTTCCCTCTTCTCCTGTACTTCCGATATGCAGCACTCTATGCCCTCACCCCTTGCAGCACTTCCTTGTTCAGCCAGCATGATTTCTTGGCTCTACTTTTCTTACTCCTGGCCCTGGTGTGGGCTACTGTGGCCTCTGTTAGCCCAGTCTTTCTGACTCCTCACTTTTGTTCTGCATCCATCCCCAGCCTTATATCCTGGAGTCTCGTTCACAGTATTGCTCCCATCCTCCCAAAGTCCTCCCTACTAAAGTCCACCACCTTAGTGCCTGTGCCTCCTGTCTCTCTGCCCAGTGTGAGAAGGAGCCACACTGTTTTGTGGCCACTACCCGCTAGTGGGTCCTCCACCCTTACCTCCCCATTTGCCAGTATTAGGTCCAGAGTGCTACCAAGCCTTGTAGGCCCACTTACCAATTGCATCAGAAGGCCATCCTAGAATGCATCAAGGAGCACCTGCTCCCTGGTACTGCTAGTGCCAAGGGTGCTCCAGTCAACCCCTGGTAGGTTAAAATCCCCCACTATCACCACACTCCTCCTTCTACACATCCTCCTTATTTGCCCTGCCAACTCCCCATCCAGTTCCCCAGATTGGGCTGGTGGTCTGTACACCACTCCCAGCCTCAGCTTTCTGCCCTTGGAGTCCAGGAACTGCACCCAAAGCATCTCTGTCCTCTCTTCTCCTCTTCTCCCTCATCCCATATGCATTTGATCCCTTCCCTCACATAGCGTGCAACCCCCCCTTCCAACCCTCCCAGTCCCTCCTGTATATCCTGTATCCCGGGACTGCCAAGTCCCTATCATGGTACTCTGTGGCCCAAGTCACTGTCATTACAGCAATGTCCACCTTCCCCTCTGAAAGGAGCGCCTGAAGCTCTGCAGTTTTGTTCCCCAGGCTTCTTGCTTTTAGAGAGACCACCTTCCACCCATACCCCTCCTTCTCCTCACTCTTCTCCTTGACCTGTGCCCCTTCTCCCGGTAGTCTGCACTCTTTCTCCTCCTTATTCCTACCGGGTAGTGGTGGTGTCTTCTGTATTGCACTCAGACCACTCTGCCCGCCCCCTCCCGGGGTTACTACGCCTCCGCCTTTTTCTATATCTAGGGGTGTGAGCTCATTAGCCTTCTCTGTCTGGACCTTTCTACCACCCCCCTCATTAGTTTAAATCCACCATAGTTTTTTTATCATGTCACTATTTCTCCTCTAGTGGAGCAGGCTCTAGCAACCTCTGGTCACCTTCTCCTGCACCCCCGGACCAGGTCGTGCAAGCGGGAGTAACTCACATTTCGCCCAGGGTCAGCTGTACCCCTGGGGGTATGCCGCTCTCATGTCCAGAGGTGCAGGGCACGGCCATCAGCCGGCGAGATCGCCCCGCTATTTTTCACCTCCATTTTCTCCCCGGGAGCTGGACATGCAATGGTATCAAAGGCACGCAGTGCTGACACCCACAGCACTCTCCACACTCAAGCATGCAACTGCAGTGCAGTCGGCCTCTGCCAGCCACTGCTGCAGCGTGATGACACCCACCCACCCCAGAGGAAGGAGAGCAGTCATGGGATGCTCAATCCTTCCTCTCCCCAGCCAGCTCCCGGCGGCCAGAGTCCATTCCTGAACCAGGGTTGCCGGCATGGTGCAAGGTGTGGCAAGGTGTGGCATCCAGCACCTCAACCACCTTAGTAGAGATATACCCCTTAATACTGCCTTTAATATTCCCTTCCCTGCTCAAGTGCAGCCTGTCCCCCACATACAAGTCACTGTTCCCCCCAGACCTTACCCCAGTAAGTCACTAACCCATAATATTTGGTGTGGCACCAATCCTTCAGCCACTCATTGAACTCCTCGATCCTAACCTTTCCTCCCCGTGCTTGCAAATGGTACCAGGAGTACCTCCGAGAATGCCACTGATTCCCCCAACCCCTCACACTGCCTGCCCAACTCCTTGAACCTCCCCCTCACTACTTCCACAGTCTCCACCACCAAGTTGTTTGTACCCACATGCAACACTAAATGAGGTTTCTTCCTCCCCCTCGCTGCACACTTGAGCAGTGCCTGCCCTGCCCCTCCTGCAGTCAACCCAGGATAGCTTCAACCCAAATACGGCTGTGCCTTCCCCCCTTTCACCCTATCTCACCCCTTTCAGTATAGACTCCCCCAGGATGAGTTCCCCCCGTCCCTTATCCCCTTTCCCTTCTAATGCCCTTTCCACAACCCCAGTATTCGTTCTCCCTGCCCCTTACCCCAGCCAGCTGCACCCTCAGTGACTTCTGTATCTGCAGCCCCTACTTCTGCCTCATTACTTTTCTCTGCCTTATTCCTCCCATCCCCCTTGAACCTCTTTCCAGCCTGACTGCTTCCTGCAGGGCTTTCCATGTCGACCTCCCCTCCTCCCCTGCTGATTTCGAACCCCTCTCCTATCCCCACTGTTGTTGATTTAGAGCCCCCATTCCCTGCTAGCCCGATAGTGATGCCCCTCCCATCCTTCCCTTTCCCATAGCCTTCTCTCCTCCAGTCACCCCCTCCTTCCTTACTACCCCCCTTGTTCCCTTTTATCCTCACTATCTCTTCCCCTACCTGTTGCCATCCCAATCATGCCACACTTGTCCTTCCCCTTCAGTATGTTCCTGCTCCCCTCTCTCCCATGAGGGGCTAGAATCTATTCCTAGTCGATACCCCTCCTACATCTCTTCCCTTACCGGTACCCTCCTCCTACTTGCTTCCCCTCCATGCCCCTCCCAGTCCCTCCCTACCTGCAGCCATCTGCTCTCTCCCCTGGTACTCCTCCCCCCATCAGAAGGCCCCCCGCCCTTGCCTCGGGCACCCCCTCCATTCTCCTCTCTTTTCTTCTAGTGCCTCTGATTCTGGGATCAGTTTCAGTCCCTTGTTTTCTTCCCCTGTTCCCCTTGCCATCCCCTACCCCCCCAGCCAGGATGCATACCATACTCATCTGCCCTGTCCTTAGACACCTCCCTAACCTCCACAGTTCCTCCCTCAAACTAGCCAGTTGTCTACAGACCATACACTCCCCCATCCTCAAGCCCAGTCCAGGATCATGGCAGACCACCACACCTTGTCACCCCCACCACCCTTCCAAGATGCCCACCCTAGTGACATGATCATTACCACAGCTGTATGGACTCCGACTCTGGTTCTGCACTACCTGTAGGCTATTTATAATTCTATTCCCCATTAGTCCCCCTACCCCTTTGACTGGTTAATTCAATCTCAATTTCATCTATTAGTCTGTTCCTAAAACCTCCTTGTCTGTTTCACCCTCAATACCTTGCTTTGTTATAGCCCATATATTTCCTCAGTAGTACTCAGCTCAGTTAGAGAAATAAACAGAACAAATAAATACTGTGTGTATTATTACAGCAATCGTAAAGTATAGCTCAGTTAGAGAAATAAACAGAACAACTAAATATGTATTATTACAGCAATCCTAAAAATATCCAGTCATTGCTTTGTCTCCACCCCAGAGACCCTGCTGTAATATGGGACCACACAGGAGAATGGCGGGAGGGTGGCAACTCTAAAGTTCCGACAGAGCTCCGTTGAGCTCGCTCACTCCCCTTCTCTCCTTGCTCATTCTGTTTCTCCTGGTGCTGCAGGAGGCTGCCTTTTGTACTGGGTTCCTGCCTGCGTTGGTGCCTTTTTCTGCCCACAAAGAAATCCACAGCAGTCCCGACAGAGCTTCGTTGAGCTCGCTCACTCCCTCCCCCTCTCTCACTCACTCGTTCTGTGTCTCCCGGTGCTGCAGGCTGCCCTTTTGTACTGGGCTCCTGCCTGCATTGGCACCTTTTTCTGCCAACAAAGAATTCCACAACAGTCCCAACAGAGCTCTGTTGAGCTCGCTCACTCCCCCTCTCTCACTTGCTCATTCTTAATCCTTCCCAAACACTGATTTCCCACAGTGACCGCGCTATTCTGCACCGGAGGTGCAAAAACACATTTCGACCAGGATGTGAAAAATGACAGCTGTACTGTTCATAAGGAGGTGTGAAAAAATGCCAGTGTTGAACATCTGGCATGAAAATATTACAAATTTGTGAAGTTACAAGGGTGTGTGGGAACTGCACAACGCATGCTTGTAACAGTCATTTTATGGACTTTCGTCACCAAATTTTCAACATAAGCATTTTAGGACCTCTGCTCATGAACAATGTCACTGTCATTTTCTTAATCTGTCCCAAAAACTGATTTCCCACAGTGACCATGCTATTCTGTGACAGAAGTGTGAAAATGCATTTCGGCCAGGATGTATAAAATGACACCTGTATTGTTCATAAGGAGGTGTGGAAAAATGCCCAGGTTGAAAATCTGGAGTGCAAATATTGCAAATTCACGAAGTTACTAGCGTGTGTGTAAACTGTGCAATACACACTCGTAAAGCAGTCATTTTTGGAGTTTTTTCACCAAATTTGCAACATCGGCTTTTTGAGAGCCCACCTCATGAACAGTGACACTGTCTTTTTGTTGATTGGTCCCGGAAGGTGATTCCACGCAATGACTGCGAAATCACCTTTCGGGACCGTATAACGCCATGAAAGTGAATGAATTCATGAGGAGGGGTCCCAATAACCCCATGTTGAAATTTTGGTGCTAAAATTCCTCAAAATGCCTGAGATATGCATCAAAGTTGCAAAACCCGCTATTTATGCCATTATACAGCTTACCAGCATTTCTTCAGTTCGCGGTTGGCTTTGAAGAGTGCAGACGTGTTCCTGGTACACAGAAGATTGTCGCGCTGGACTCCGGAGGTAAGTATTGGGTGAGGGGGTGTGGGGAGGCAGGGTGCACAGAGGGTGGCTGCTGATTGGGTGAGGGGGCATGAGAGACCACGAGGGACAGTTTCCATGGTTTCAGGGAGAAAAAAAAAGACATTGCGGGAAGGTTTTTGTTTTTCAGGTTTGTATTTTGCACACTGGGGTGGGCTCCCAGTGTGCCACCTGCATTTTGGGAGAGGAGGGACTGAAGCTGATGGGGATTGGGTCCCCCGTCAGCAAAGAAAGACTGTTTGGGGGGACATGATGCCGAGGGGGATTGGGCATCCCCCTTGGCACACAACAAATGAGGGGGCATTATGGTACACTGGGGTGGGCTCCCAGTGTGCCACCTGCATTTGTGGGGAGGGGGATTGAAGCTGATGTGGACTGGGCCCCCCATCTGCACAGAAACAGGTGGGGGGGCGCATGATGCCAAGGGGATTGGGCACCCCCTTGGCACACAACAGAAATTGTGGGGTGGGGACATTATGCCAACAGGGAGTGGGCTCCCCCATCAGCAAATTGAACTGGGAAGGGGAGACTGAAGCCAATGGGGACTGGGTCCACTGTCGGCAAAGAAAGACTGTTTGGGTGGGCGCATGATACTGAGGGGGACTGGGCACCCCCTCAGCACACAACAGAAATTGGGAGGTGGGAGGTGGACTCCCCCGTCAGCAAATGAAGTGGGTCGGGGGCATGCAGACAGGGGATTGGGCACCCTGTTGGTCTTCATGGGGCTCTGAAGCAGCCACATAGAGCCGCCATGTTCCTGGTAATGTTACACCAGGCAAGGTACCACCCTGCAATGACGGGTTGCTCCCTTATTGCAGTGAAATTGCTGACGCTGCAATGATGAGGAGGCCCCTCATTGCAACGACCAAGTCATTTTAAGTTGTTGACACTTCTGCAGAACCAGTGTCATCAGGACACTGGGCCTGCATTGCGTGCACACCGCCAAGCCCACAAATGCAGTGCTGGCATTGGCTGCCACACTGCCGCACCTCCACAACCTGCTTCTCTTGTAAGCTGCCGCATAATGTTTCTTGCGCATGCACGCAAGCAAACATAAAAATGTCTATTCATTAACAGAAATTTTTCTTACTCCTGATTTTGGATATGGATAAGAAGTAATTTGTCAGTCTTCTAACTATCCTCATCCTCAGTTGAGAATAAGATATTAGTAAAAGAAAGCCTAACCAAATACTAACAGTCACATTCCAAAAAGGGAGAAAGCCAGTACAGTAAGTCTGGCTTTTTGTGTACCAAGAGCAGTACCATAATACATGTAACAGATCTTCTGTGCTTCCCTGTGTGCAAAAACAGTTTTCCTTAATGGGCTACATCCTCCCATATTCAACTTGCAGTGCATTGTTTGGGAACATTTCATATTTCTAGTGTAAATATACCTTCCTCAAGACTGGGTCTTCTAAGACAGATGATACCTAAATCCAAAGTGAAAGTTGTTCTTGGAATACTTTTGAACTTATATCTAAGAGACATATGGGTCTATACATTGTTGGATCAGCAAAGTTACCCTATTTGTGTATTGGTACTCTTATGACATCTTTCCATCAGTCAGAAATATAGTTCTGTTTGATACAGTTATTAAAAAGAACCATAAATAACTTGGCCCATGGTGATGCTTTACATAAGTAAATTTCTGCCGGAGCTTGGTCCGGACCAGGGGCCTTATTCTTTTTCAAAGATTTAATGGAGAAATATACTTTTGAGCGAGTAAATACATCCTGCAGAGTATTAATCAGAGTCTGAATAGGAAAATTATCTTGAAGCTCTGAATAATAGAAGATACTGAAAAAATAATCAATCCATTGTTTTTCAGTTATAAAAGAATCCATTTTATTTTTATAGCTATTAGTCCTCTCGCTACCAATGACTAAAAAGTGTTATTGTCATTATTATTAATTGAATTACACATAATTGGCCATTGATTATGTTGATATTGGATTTTTTTCCTTTGAAGAAAACATTTATGTTTTTTCCTTTCTTGATTTAGTATATTAGAACACTGTTGATCCTTAGTTTTCCTTACTTTCATGATTTGAGCAGTAAGAAGTGCTTTGTAGAGCTTACATTATTTATTGAACCATGTGTTACCTTGTTTCCACAAAGGATTAATAGGAACTGATTTATATATATATCATAGATTTAATTGCCCCTTAAAAGTTGTGAAAAAGATGCCAAAAAACAGAGCTAAAGGAATAGCTCATAGAGGGGAGAAGTTCTTGCTCAAGAATATTTTGAATAAAATTGCTGATATCTTGTTCTAACTTCCAATCCCAAGATAACCTTTTATTTGCTCTTATCTGAATATTACATAGTTCCACCTTATTCACCAGAGGCCTGTTGATTGCATCAACAGGGTTAGTTAATGGAAAACCTCTCAGTAAGAGAGGTAAGTGGTCACCCTCAGCTCTAGGTGGAATAACCAAATTGGCCCAAGTGGTTACTGGATCTGTCCATAAAGCATAATCAAGAAGAGAATTTCCTTTCGAGTTAATAAAAGTGTCATTCCCAATGAGGTCTCCCTCTACTCTTCCATTAAGTGGAAAACAGTTATATAACCTGGCTAGTTCAAAGAAAAAGAAGCCTGTTTTTTTTAATTTTCAAGTCTAAAGTTCTTCTTAGGGGAATATTAGGAAGGGTATTGGTATGAACTAAAAAGGAATTGTCAGGATTGTTGCACCCATTTTATGAACAGCGCTGCTGCGTGCGCAACATCGGTTGAAGTTCTGAACTGAAATCGCTAGCATGTTCACTGCTGCTGTAGAGCACTGCAAAAACACTTATGTTTTCAAAAAAGAAAACAAAAAACTACACACTATAAAAAATATTGAATGGGCAACCACATACCCAACCAGCCTGCGGTGCCACTTTGGGGTTCTGAATACATCGGACATCTTGAGCTTCGCTCTCAAGGTCTGATGTAATTAGAACCCCTCTTCGGCAGCACAGGCTGGTTGTGCTTGGTTGCTCAACCAGTATTCTCTATTTTCAGGTATGACCCGGTGTACCAAAGGTACAAGAGATTGACAGTTGTTACAGAATGACAGCAGGAAAACCTACAATGTCAAAAACAATACAAAATTAGAACCTAAAGAGCTAGAGGAACCAAAACAGACAGGAAAGAGATACACATTTTAAGAAGAAGTCAGTTGAAACTTTTTTATTTCTGCAGTATCTTTCTTTTACTTATTAGACTTTTTTTTATGTGATAATATTGTGTCGGATGTGTGCAATAGTATTCAATCTAGCAGCTGATGTAACTGTTAATGCTCCCCCCACTACATCATTAATATTGTGACCTCACTGACAGTGACATCACAGATGAATGACCTGGTGGCTACTGAGTGGGTCTTCCTGAGCAGCAGTGATGTCACAGTCAGTGAGATCACAATGCTGATGTTAGAAAATAGGCTTTAAAATACTAGGAACCTGATTGGTTGACAGGGGTACATTAGCTAGCAGTGAGAGCCCTCTAAATAACGAGTGCCAGCTGAACTTCCCCTTTACCCATTCAGAAATCCTTGTACCTACTGTGCCTGCCCATTGGTTGAAAGCACCCCATTCAGTTTGAAAATGCCACCATTTTTTTCTCTCGCTTAGTGCCCAACCAGCACTCAATAAGTTATTACCAGCTGCCACAAGAAACTATAAATTAGCCTCCATCTGGCTCACTTCTCTGCAACAATCACACCAAAACCACATAAAATCAAGAGGAATACCAAGATGTCAATGAGATCAGTGTCCCATAGCCAACAGCGCCTTTTTTAAACTGCAGCGCATGGCTCACCATATAGGAGCAACACAACTGACACCCTCTTCATTACTTTCTCATCCTCCCTCCCAACTGTAGCCCCACTTAACAGTCTATTTTTCCCAACAATTTTTTTATACTTGCCACTCCAGCTCTCTCTATCTCCCCCCCCCATGGCTCACACACATTCTCCTCTCCTGCCTGTCATCCGCCGAACCAGTAAATGACCTTCTGACAAACAAGATATCTCCCGACATAAGCAGTCACTGCCCTGAAAAAAAACAGAATAACTTCACTGTATAGTTATACAAAAAATTTTTTTTTTAATTATTGAAAGCGCTACTCTCTCCTCATAGTCAGTGACTGTTACAGATCTTCACTTCCTGGTTCAAGGTGACACAGTCACATGCCTGACCACTCACAAATTCATTCTGCTTTCCAGCAACCAAATAAATAAAGCAGAACTAAGAGAGCAGCTTCTCTATGTCCTGCAACTTGCACAAAAAACACACAAAACTTTTTTTTTAAAGAATTACAATGACGGGGAGAAACAGTACTGGAGGTGGTGGAGTGGAGGGGGAAGCAAAAGAAGAGAATGGCTGGGGGGCAACAGGAGATGGAACACCACAAAAACAGAGGGACTACTTTACAATAAAAAGACTTCAACTACATGTTTGACTATTTCTTTAACTCCTTTTTAATCTCTTTTTTTGCCATATAAAAGGGTCACAGGATGCTCATTTTCTAAGCACAATACTACCCTTCTGAGTGAGCGGTATGGGCCATACCACACCTTCTATGGGCTGTAAGGCCCTCTGCCTGTGGCATCGGGCCTCATTACACCCCTGGGCGGTCCAGTATTGCTCAATACTGCCCACCCTGTAGGGTATTATTGCTTGCATGTAATGGGAGGAACAAAGTCTAATATGTCATCTGCTAGACCGAGTGCTGTCCTACACACAACACATACTAACATCAGGTAAACAATCTTCTAATTAACCAAAGAGAAAAGGAAAAGTACTTCAGTTATGAATGCTAAAAGCTGACTGCTGTTAAAATAATATTGGTTTTAAGCCGTACACTAGCTCTTTAATAAATCAATAAACAAATCTTGAAACCATGACCAAAAATGTTGGTGTTTTAAATGTTCATAAAGTGGATTTTTAAATGGAAAGACAAATTACAAACAGTAACAGGTAATCTGTTCCATAATGTAATGGCCCAATATCTGACAGCTGAGATGACCCATTTTAGTAAACATATGAGGGATGTAAAGACAGTCACTTTCAAATGATTGAAAATTAAAGTTATGAGAGACAGGTTTCAACAAATCTGCCAAACACAGTGATCGTTGTTTATGTATGGTTTTGAATGTGAATTTGGCAAGGATTGAAGTAGATTCTAATTCCAGTTGAAACCAATCAAGATTTTTTAGACTGACACAATGATGTACTCTATTTTCACCAAAAGACACAAATTTAGCTATCATATAATACAAAGTGTTTTTTTGCAATTTATTTTGCTTTTTGGTACCCAGACCTCCCAGTTCTCATCCCTCACTGCTTCAACTGCCGTCTGTCCCCGGGACTTATCTGCATTCGGTGATCAGCCCAGACATACCCCCGCTGGGTGGGGCTGCCAGCTGGTACAGTCCCCATGTACATCAAGTCACAGCTCCAGGCTGGAACACCACTGGGCCATCCCCTTAGTTTACCCCCAGGGCAGGGCTGCAGGACTGGACCAACCTGATGGAATGCACGCATCGCTACGTTGCCAGCCCAAGGGTTGCAGAGCACAGTTCAGTGATGAGGAGGTTGGACATCATTAAGGGAGCGGGCAGCAGTGTTTTTCTCAAGACTTCCCGGGAGAAGGATTGTGCAGTGATGCAAGCATGAAATCTATCATCCAACACACCTCCAAACAGTCTTGGTGCTGGCAGCTATAGGCCTCCCCCCTGCTTCCAACAGGAGTTGCTATCATGCCAGTCACTCAACCCCCCCCCCCCGGAGAAGGAGAGTAGTCAACTAGGATGCTCAATCCTCCCTTCCCCCGGCTGGCCCTCTTACAGCCAGTCTGTTCCTGAACCCAGGGCATTGGAGTCATGATTGGAAACCTAACACGCTGTGCCATGCAGACTAGCTAGAAAGCATTTTTGTGAGAATATATATTTTTTAATTCTTTGTTTTGCCCCTTACACAACCTCCCTGGGTTCCCCAAAGTGCCTGGCTTTGCTGGGCCCCAACCCTTATCAGCTGCTTACCTCCATGCTGCCACAGTTATCCCCCCTGAGCAGGAAGAGGGGTGGTCCCCTCAATTTGCATTGTCTTTGTCATGCAGGTCAGTTGAGAGGCTCAGATCCAGTCTCTTTTGGTTTACCTAGGCCTGTCATCTGTCGGGTAGTAGGGTCTTTTCTATGTTTTCTCTCCATCTTCACAGATGCAGATGTACACAAGAGGTTCAAGGTGCATATATACGTTGAGTGTGCTGCCGCGCCGAACCCTCAGCCTGCGTCTGTCCCTCGCATGGTGCTGTCGACTGCACTTCCACCTGTGGTCACTCAGGTGATAGTATTGCAGTGAGGATGGTAACTCACCCTCGCCAGAGGAGGAGAGAATCCCCTGAAACACTCAATCCTCCTCCCGCAGCTGACCCCTGACGATTGAAGATCATTCCTGAACTCAGGTCACCAGCATCTTATGTGGTAGTGCTACCACAGCGCCAACAGGCTGGCCATCGAGAATAGTTTTTGAAGCATTTTAGTTTGACTGCATGGGGAATGGGGAGGAAGGTAAGTCAGAGGTATTCCTTAGAAGAAGGTTCAAATTCTGACAGAATGGAATACAACTTAATTACGAAAAATTCTTCAGAATTCCATCTGTAGCAGAATTACGTCATTCTGCATTGTCCCAGACTGCTTTTTTTTCCCCTCAGAACTCAGTCTGCACTGCTAACAATGCTCACAATCCTTCAGATGCCTAAAAGGGTTATCTTGGTATTCCTCCACCACTCAGTGTGACTCTCACTTGGGGTAATCTATGTTCGAATCCCACTAGAGCCATTGCTCACACAGTACAATGTTCTTTCTCAAAAGCCAAATGACCCACCCCTTTTGTCACAGCTGAGAACACTTTGCTTTAGATGCAGTCAGGCCAAAAGTCAGACATAGGTTAGTATGACCATGTGTCTGATATACGGGACTCGCTATATGCTGTTGAATGGATCATTTATGCTATCTGTATTATCACTGTGGAATAGTCAAATATTTATTTGTGTAATTTTTGTCTAAGTAGTTGATTATTTATATACTATAATGTTAAATTCTTTTTAACTGAGAATTGTGTACCTTTTTTATTGAAACTATGTGATTTGTGGCAACCTTCAACACCCTCTCCTTGGAATGCACTACAGGACCTCATTGAAAATGAACCTATTGCTCAACTGAGTTTGTATATCACTGTTCATTATGACATGAATAAATCTTGTTATTATTGCTACTTTTACTACATGGTAACTGCGTAGCCTGTCTCTTCAGAAATGGATCACAGACTTGTCAAGTTACCCCTGGTTTTCTGTACTTGAAATGACTCAGCTATAACCCACAGTATTTACACAAGTTACAGGATAATATGCACTAAAGACTATGGGGACTACAGTATTTCTTCAGAGATAAAATAAGCACATTTAAAAAAGATAGACGTCACACAGAAAAACCTAACTCAACACTATTTAAATCTTGTAAAGTAGAAGAAGCTTACCCCCAGCTGAGAACTGGTGAGTTATGGTAGACTCGAACTTGTGATGCTATCAGTTAAATGTCACAAAGCTTAACTGACTTCTCATTGTAAGCAGGCAACAGAAATACCTTGGCTGGCCCACTATACCAGCATCATGATACATGCCTCTCTGACATCACATCCTGGACCTGCTTTTGATCTCTGGGGACCACCTTTTCCCTGACTGGTCCAAACTGGATTTGTTATATAGAGCATGATCCTTTTGTTATCATTGTCACCTACCCAGCTGGAAACACCTGGCATTACCTAGGCCACTGTTTGCATTCAAAAATATGTATTTTTTTAATGAAAGGGATTCAGCCCTTTGAAGTTTAACCATAACAAAATATTTTTAGATCAAAAGGTTCTGCTACCCAAACCCACTTCTTCTCCCAGGGACAGCAGATTTTAAAGAAACTGTAATCTCATTTTCCACATGACTTAAAAATATTTTACAAAGAAATTTGTATTTTTTTTATGTTATTTCTGGGTGATGCATCTGTTACACATATGCAAAATGTTTTTCACAGATTAATAATTTCACAATTTACATAAACTGCAGATTCTCTTTCTGCAATCTGCATAAACTTATTCCTTGGAGTACGGAATCCACAAAATAATTATTCAAACAAATGTTTTGGGGAAATTTAGTGGAATTTAAAACAAACAAGCATTTGGGAAGCAGAATTGCCACTATGCATGAATTCCTCTGATGGAATTCCACATTCCACACTGGGCCTAGTCAGAGGACTGATTGTTCAAGAACTGGGGTTTCAGAATCTTAGGGTTATTTTTTTTTAACTATTATTTCTTATTCTATTTTAGATTGCCCCTTATCTCCTGTGTCGTTAGATGCCCTGTTACCCCAATCTGAGTCTGTTTTAACACTTGTTTTACATCTAAAATAATTTTATTCATTTATTTACACTTTATGAGCAGGAATGGCACACTAAGCTGTGATACCTTGTTTCCTGGTGTGTCCTGGGGAGTCTGTTACCTGGAACCATTTTACTATTGGGGGGAATGTTGGCCATGACAACAGGAAAACACCTCTACTCTTCATCAATGAGCACCATGGGATCTTTTACTTCCACCTGGACAGTGACCAGAGATGGTCGAAAGGGACCGTGGTCTGTAATATGACTGTATCTACATTGTCATTATTATTTGGGGGGGAAATCTGTTTATTGCACCATTTAACCATGACATTACATTAAATTACATTTTATACAGTCACATTTGTTTATCACTCTTTACAACATTTTCAGACATCACATATTCTGAAAGATAGCACTGATTTTGTGCTAAAACCCCAGACAAACAGATATACAGGTAACCCAGTTGTATGTACAGATGTGTGCTCTACACCTGCCTATGGCTTAAGTTACATTTTGTGGATGATATACCTTATTACTTAAGGAGAGTATAGATCTGCTGTGCTATCCTCCAAGTCTCTCACTAGGGGGGCCAATTTCTCTAAAGATGGCCATCTGAATGGAGGCTTTTTATTGTATTTACTGGAGGCACGTTCTTTCTAGGAGGTTGTTTCCGCAAACAGCCACAGCTGGCACTTTCTCACCCTTTCACTGCTGCACCAACACCTGTTTCCCTATTGCCATTGCTGGGTGACATACTGTAAGGGGTGCGCAAGAAGGGCTAGCTTTTGAGTTTTTGGGGCCCCCAACCAGGATTAGTGAAGTCATGGGGCCCTCATTGTCCCACCTTCACACCATGTATTTGGCTGTAACCCATATATGTGTCATTGTATTTCATTTTCAGAGCAACCCGTTGTATATTTAATTTTGTTTAGGGAGAGACAGCAGTGCTAGTCCTTGGGGCTGTTCTTCCCCTCCCATCCATTGCTACCCATCTGCCTCTTATTGACTGAGTCATGGCTTTTTCATGACATCATGATGCCACATCAGAGAGAGCTGCAAAGTCCTTTGTTGCTGTTTTAAGATGGTAAGATAAAAAACATTAAAAAATTAATAAGGTAAACTGCCTTTGTTGGGGGCCCTCCATGATCAGCCCCCCCCGTGACAGCAGGGTTCTTCAGTACTTAAAACCTGCTATTTGTGCAAGAAATCACCCTCCCCTTCCCTGCAGGAGGAGGGGATTCCAGCTAAACTGTACCAGGGACTGTCATCATTTTTATTATTACTAGTTGTTTCTGAACAGTAATTGTCCCATAAAGTCAGGGAGCAGTGTCTGCAGCATGTTCAGTCACTGTAGCCACAAGAAAAGAGTTGTTCAATGCTGGGTGTTCAAAACAAGCAGAGAATACTGCTGAAAACCTGGGGATAACCATACTATTAAAAGGAGATCAGTTTTTATTGATTTGAAATGTAAAAAAAATGTGTTGAAGCCGACTTAAAATTGAGAAAAATGGGTAGCTTACCAAACAGGAGATAAAAAGCAATGTAAAAATAGAATTGCTTTTATTTTATTTTTTTATTTATTTACAAATTTTGACCAGGAAGGGCACACTAAGGTGTGATAGCTTGTTTCCAGGTAGATCCAGGGGTGGGGTGAGTTACATGGATCTGTTTTATTGGCAGGAGCATGTTGACCATCAAGACATCATGGAAAGTCCTCTACTCTTCTCCTAGTAATTGCCCTTGGCCAAACTGCGGGGGAGTGCCAGAAACACAAGAGCATTTACGTTCTGAATCCCCATATGTTAAGGGGTTTTGGGATGCCTTAACTGTAGGCTGGCAGGAACCATTGTTTATTTCCTTGGGTTATGAGGTTTTAGGAGTCCCTTTTTCCTGGATGGGCAAAGTATCACAAAAGCACTGTTTGGCTTCTTTTTGCATTGATACAATTTTATTTGTGGCAGACCCAGTGTGCCTTCACCGTGCAGCAGAAAATATTGGATTATAGGGAGAGTATTTATAATGTTAAAACAGGTTTGATACAGGCATATAAAATTAATCATTCTGTGACTGCATTTCACGGAGCAAAAATTCTGTGGAAAGTAGTATGATGGTTTGAGTTTGACTGACTATGAAGGTTCAGGCACTGGACTGGTAATGCTCTTTATTTCTGATCTTGTATATTTTTTTTTGATATATATACTGGTGTTTGATTTTCATTTTTTTTTTTTACTTGTTTTCTTTATGTTTATATGCACCTTATGTTTGCTTTTGTTTTGTTATGATTATACAATACAGTACCTTTTTAAGTTTCTGTTATCAGTTTTTCTTTTAATAAAAATTCCCTTACTCTTCATTGATAAGTGCTATGGGATTTTTTACTTCCTCCTGAACAGTGACCAGAGATTGGCAGAAAGGACCTTGGCTTAATGTCTCATCCAAAGGACAGCATAAAAAAGTATAGGTCAAAATTGTCACTGTTTACATGCACTGCTGTTACATTTTTTAATATGCAGTTGTAAATGGGGAGTGATGGAATCGATATGAAACTCTTATCCCTAACACTGGATGTCATCATCGTGCCAGTTACAAAACTATTTAACAAATCACTGGCTCTTGCACAGTTCCCCGGGATCTGGAAACAGGGTCTCATGACGCTGGTGCACAAGAATGGTGATATGACATGCACTGCCAATTACAGGCCGATATCCATCCTCTCTCCCTTATCTAAAGCCCTGGAAAAGATTGTGGCCACCCAACTCACAGATTACCTCAACAAATACAACCTGTTATGTCCAAACCAAGATGGCTTCAGGCAGAATCATAGTACCTCCACAGCTTTGCTGGACTACACTGACTACTTGCACAAGGCACTAGATGAAGGAAAGCTGGTGGGGTCAGTCTCCATAGACCTCACGAAAGCCTTCGACACTGTCAATCACTCTCTTCTCCTGACTCAACTACAGAACCTGGGGGTTGCAACCAATGCTGTCTGCTGGTTCAAGGACTACCTAACACACAGAAGCCAACGTGTAAAAATTGGGCACACAGTATCTAGCTCCAACGAGGTATCTTTAGGGGTCCCACAGGGGTCAATACTGGGGCCCTTACTATTCAGCCTCTTCCTAAATAATCTTCCTGAAGCCTGTGACACTAAACTGATACTTCACGCAGATGACACTGTGCTTCTCACCAGCAGTTCATCAATAGTTGCCCTCCACTCCCAGCTGCAGGCATCCTTCTACAAGCTGAAGACTGGTTCTGTAGCCATAAACTTCTATTAAACTACAAAAAAACCAAGGTGATGCTCACAGCCAGCCCACAGCACAAAAAGAAGCTCCCTCCCCTCACCATCTCCAATAAAGTCAGTGAGCTGCTGGAACAACTTCAGACCTTCAAGTACCTGGGGGTCACTGTTGATGACTGCCTCACCTTCACCCAATACATCGACACAGTGGTAAAGGCAGTGAACACCAAGCTGGGTGTACTATATAGGCATAAAAAGTATCTCACTCCAGAGGCCCTCCGTCTCTCAGTCTCTAGCTCCATCCTTTCTACCATCGACTATGGATTGGTGGTATATGGCACAGCAACAGACACTGCACTAAAAAGGATTCACATTGCCCTCAACAAGGCATGTAGGCTCACAATGGCTGAAGATCGAAATACCCACACCTGCTCCTTATACAAGGAGACCAGTTGGCTGCCACTAGAACAGGATTATATTCCAAACATGTCTCCTTGGAAAAAAGGCACTAATGGGTAAAACCGCCCCATGCATTTCTAGCATCCTAACACCAAGTGCTACCAGCTATACCACCAGAGGCAGGATGAGGGGGGCCCTATCAACACCTTTCCATCGAACTGTGCTGGGACAGTGTGCTTTCAGCTTTAGGGCCCCCCAATGGCTCAATGAAATCCCAGTGCACGTTCTAAACTCCCAATGCATCTCGCAATTCAAAAATGGCCTAAGGCAACACCTTCTTACTAGGACAGTTTGTGACTGCCACTAGGACTCTAACACCCATAATGCCCACTCACCCACACTCTCCTTCCCCTTCCTTTTACACCCACTCTTCCCTATTGCCCTATCCCTCTGTCTTCCTCTCCCCCCCGTGCCTTTTCTCCCACTGGATCAACCTTAAAACCAACATACTACCACTACCTCCCCAACCTCCTAGACAAAGCCACTTCTTCTGGCTGCCTACTCCCCCCGTCTCCCCTTCCCCTCACCTTGACTCCTCCTTGGACTCTCACACGAGGTGTCACACCTGTTCATCTCCTTCGCTACATATAAACACTGTCCTTTACCCTAGTTGAATGCTCTTGACGCTGTACTATCACCATTGGTACTATGAATGACTTTGTATCCTTACTGTATACTAGCTACCTACTATTCGAGTATTGTATGTAAACTGTTTGTTATTGCTATTATTGCTAATTTGTTATTGTCACTGTTTGACGTGGAACCTTTGTAAAAGAGCTCTGAGCTCAAAGGTATGATCCGAATACCTAAATAAATAAATAAAAAAAATAAAATAAAATGTGAGATTGAATGAAGGCTGTTTGATCGCCCCAATGTATTGTTTAGTGTGTTTGGTAATAGCCCTATGTCTGCCTTATTAGGGCCCCATATCCGATGGACTTACATTTGAGGTACAGGTGATATCCATCATCAGGACGGGTTTTCACCACTTGAGGAATGTTGCTCGGATCAAACGCCTTGGTTCTCCCTGATGACCTGCCCTCACTAGTGTATGCATCTGTGACATTGCTGCTCGAGTACTGCAATGCTCTGTACCTTGGGGTCACTGGAGGGGTTCTCCGGTGACTGCAGCTGGTGCAGAACATGGTGGCCAGGTTACTGACAGGCCTTTCTATGCCATGTCATGTGACCCCAGTTCAGCGCAGACTGTACTGGCTGCTGGTTAGGTGGAGAACCACCTTCATGGTGGGCTTGCTCACCTATAAGGCCCTAAATGCATCAGGCCCTGGCTATGTGAATGACCTCTTGACCCCTGCCCATCTGGTGTGTTCGCTTCACTCCTCTACCAAGGGCCTCCTCACTGTTCTCATGACCACCTGAAGTCCTCTGGAGACCGCTCATTTCAGGTGGTGGGCCCTGTATTGCGGAACTCACTGGCAAAATCTTTGAGGGGAGGCCCCATCGGTAAAGGCTTTTAAGTGGGGCCTGAAGGTGCATCATTTTAGGAAAGCATTTCCAGATTATTCAGAGTCAAATTAGTAACCTGCTACAATATTTTATTTAAATTTGATTTTTAACTGTTCTATCTTACTATTGTTTTATATGTTTCCTACCCACTGGTACAGCACTCAGAGCCTCTGGGATGGGCCACCCAATCCAATAAACATTTACTTACTTATTATATTAACGTAGCCTTTTTCCCAACCACAATGCTCAACATTTGTTTTATAATTATTTAGCAGTTATGGAAGCCAGTGACATCAGCGGAGCTGAAGAGTACAATGAAGCAGAACCCAGTGACATCAGCTGCGCTGAGATCATGGGATTCCATTTGATTGTAGTCTTCAGCTCAACTGATATCACTGGATTCTGGAACTGCTAAGTACTGAAAAAAAGAATACTTGGTGGGAAAAGGCTGCATTAACATGGCACCCTAAATAAGGAAAGAATAGGACTATTCAAAACACACACACACATAAAACAGTACACTGGGTTTTGATCAAGTCAACTTCAGGCATATCTAAATGTACAACTATATTAGTAAAATGTGAGCTATAGAGTTTTGTTCCCTATAACATGCGAGCAGCATGGACTCTATATGCTGATCCAGGAGCCATGGGTGTAGGCAGGCATACTCCAAGCACTCCGTGGCGTGCAATTTTATTTAAGGGGCTAGCAAACAAGCTCTGAACTGCTTCCTTTTCCCATGAAAACTAACAAACAAAATACTGAACCTTTCTGTAATTTTATTCATAGGAGTCAAAACTAGAAGGACTGGTCACTAATACTCTCTTTGCATCCCAAGGACAATACAACTTTACAGGCTCTGGGCTGGTATGTGGGTGTCTTAGGGAACATGCATGGCAACAACCATTGCCATGAGATACAAAAGTTGTATTTATTGTGCCAAATGAGGCAACAAACACAGTCCTGGTGTACATTTGTATATTGTCTGGCTACACCCCGGGGGGGGTAGCTCATCCTAAGAAGGGGGGTGTAGCAGTGAGTCCACTTGGTGTGCAGATCTGAAATCCCTGCTACACCCCTGCCAGGAGCTGCACTGATGTTTGCTGGGAAAGCAGCCATGTGTGTCCATCCTGATGGCTAGAGTAAGGATGTAGCTGTGACCCCTATCATTGAGGCTGAGGGAGAGGGGCAACAGAGGAAAAAATTGGAGAAACAAGAAAATAATGAAAAAAAAGACATAAAATCTGCAGAAGAAAGAGTCACTCAGCGTGTGGTTTATTTAATTTATTTTGAGCAGACTGGTGACAGTATTTGTACAAAAACCCAATGTTTCGAAGATAACTTCCTCTTCTTCAGGGTATACAATTATGAGAAATAAATTATGGATTTTTTAAACCCAAGTAGCTTTAACTTTCAAATCATATTAAAAAACTATATTAAAGTAACACTTAATTGTATTACATTCCCCTTTTAGCAAATCTCATAAGTGTCCCTTTTATTCAAGAAATGACAGCAATTAATACTTAGGACTACAGTTAAATGTTGTTAACACATGACTAATTGATGTTAACATTTCTGTTACTTCACATATACAACTTCAACTTTCAAATGTTCATAAATTTGTTAAACCAATTTTCTGAAAAAGTGATTTACATATACCCAGCTGTGTTATAATGCTGTCATGTACTACAATTCACTGTTCATTCTCTGGTCTACAAATGAAAATTAATTGTAAACAACCACTATTACACACCCATAATATGTGTTTCTTCTCTTTCACGGCAGTTTTATATCCACATGTGTTTATGTTATCTAGAAAATGCAATTTATTAGATTAGACATCTCTTCTGATATAAAAAGAACTGTTATAAAGCATCTGCAGAATCTTTAAACAGGGCGGGTGTAACTTGATAGAAACACTCTGTGCATTCAGCAAGCTGAACCATCGTTAAGTGGCTGCATTATTTTTCATCTGTTTCAGTCAAGTGATCCTCTGCTACCTGCCAACTGCCTGTAACAGTCAGCTTCTGTCCCTTGTTACTTAATTATAAAATGGGTAAAGACAATCCTGGAGGTTCCACTATGCCGCGGTGACAAGAAATTTGTTGACCGATGGCACACCGACAGCACAACACCACCAATTGGTGTTGTATCATCACTCGGGGACCAAGTGTTTTCTGTGGGGGGCTTTCCCCCCATCCATCTCCATTCAAAGGGCTCTGCCCACCGCACCCCGCCCCCCATACTTTAGATTTCTAACTCCAGTCAGAGTTAGTTCAAGGATGGGTGCAAACATCTCACCAGCAACAGTGTCAGGAACGTGGAGACCATCCCAGTGAACTGCCGAAAATGTCGCTGTGATGGTCTTCGCAGTATTCTCAATGCTGCACAGTCGGTATACCAGTCCTGGAATCTGATTTGCTGAGACTGGATTCCAGGCATAACTTTTACTTTAGCATAGCACTGGCAAAAAAAATGGTGCCAGTTCCTGTGGTTTCACAACCAAAATAAATCAATGTGTCACCTCACTGATCTTTTCAAAACAATTTGTCTGCCATGTTCTTTTGAGCACTTGCTTTCAATCCCAGAAACTAAAAATACTACTCTCAATTGTTTATTTTGTTAAACCCCTCCCAGCCCATTCACTGTCAGTTGTGATGCTGAGACCTCAATTGCTCACTCCTGAACTGACTATGCTCTCTCACTGTACCTCCCCAGCTGCACACAGTGAGAACACCAGCACTTTTATCAAATTCTTCACTGCATATAGTGGTGTGCTGTAGGCAATACCAAAACAAAATTGTGGTCTTGCCAGTGGCCTATCATACTGACCCAGTGGGTCTGTTGCACAGATCTTGGCACAGCACCACTAGTGACACCGGACAACATATGGGAATCAGAGAGACTATTTAGTATAAAATTATTTTTTTTCAATCCTTTACACATTTTTTAAACAATATCAGAGCTTCTCAACATATACCCATTGTGTAAGCACAAAATTACACTTTGAGGTGTTGAGCAGTGTGTGATGCATGCACTTCTATGGGGCAGTAAGGCATTTGGCCTTCAGACTCATGCCTCACTATGGCCCTAGGCGTGCATTATCCACACACTAACCAACAACCCATACATGTGTTATTGTTTACTTTTTATTCTACTTCATTTTATTCCTGTTTCTACTGTAGAGTACCTATGAATTTATATTTCTGATTCTGGTCTTTGTAGTCAGTTCACTTTTTTTTCCATCTCCATCCAAGCATCATCTGGCCAAGGTACTGCACAGTCCCATTGCCGATTCTGCACCCAGAGAACTCCCTCTTATCTGCTTCATCAGGAAAGACCTTCACATGGTTGGGTTGGAGGGTGGGACAGTTCCCCCCATCTATATCACTCTGAATGCGGGGGTAGTAGGGATTCCTATTGCTGGGCAGGCAGCACAGGACCCAGGCATGACTTACAGAAGACAATGATTATTTAATTTTTGACTATGTAATTATTTAACTAAAAATATTCATTGTTGTGATTCTTGTGATACTCAGGAGTTGTCTGTTCTGATTCCAATGGCTATGACAGGCTTAAAAGAGAAAAGTACTTTTTGCTTGAACCAGCCCAAGCACCCGGTAGTGAAGGTATTTGAAACAAGCATTTGTCAATGCTGAATGTTGCTTGCTTCTATGTGCTGTTTAGGTATTTGGAAGTCATTGGAGTGCAAATATTGAAAATTTGCGAACTTACGAGTGTGTGTAGGAACTGCACAATGCACGCTCGTAAAACAGTCATTTTTAGGAATTTTTTCACCAAATTTTCAACATTGCCATTTTAAGACCTCTGCTCATGAACGGTGTCACTGTGATTTTGTTAATGTGTCCCATACATTGAGTTTGCACACCGACTGCGCCATTGTACGCTACATGGGCGGAAACACGTTTTGGGCAGGATGTGAAAAATGACAGCTGTACTGCTCATAAGGAGGTGTGGTAAAATGGCAATGTTGAAAATCTGGAGTGGAAATATTGAAAATTCGCAAACCTACGAGCGTGCGTAGGAACTGCGCAACACACGCTCGTAAAACATTTTTAGTAATTTTTTCACCAAATTTTCAACATAGCCATTTTAAGACCTCTGCTAATGAACAATATCATGGTGATTTTCTTAATATGTCCCATACATTGATTTCGCATGCCGACTGCGCCATTGTGTGCTATGTGGGCGGAAACACATTTTGGGCAGGATGTGAAAAATGACAGCTGTACTGCTCATAAGGAGGTGTGGTAAAATGGCAATGTTGAAAATCTGGAGTGAAAATATTGAAAATTGCGAACTTACGAGCCTGCATAGGAACAGCGCAACGCACGCTCGTAAAACAGTCATTTTAGGAAATTTTTCACCAAATTTTCAACATAGCCATTTTAAGACCTCTGCTCATGAACAGTGTCACTGTGATTTTCTTAATTTGTCCCGTACATTGATTTCGCACACTGACCTGCCCATTCCATGCTTGCTACGGGCGGAAACACATTTTGGGTGAGATGTGAAAAATGACAGCTGTACTACTCATAAGAAGGTGTGGTAAAATGGCAATGTTGAAAATCTGGAGTGAAAATATTGAAATTTCGCGAACTTACAAGCCTGCATAGGAACTGCACAACGCACGCTCGTAAAACAGTCATTTTTTGGAATTTTGGCACCAAATTTTCAACATGGGGTTTTTGGGACCCCTTCTCATGAATGATGTCACTGTCATGGTGGTATTCAGGCCTGAAGGGTGATTTCACAGTCACTGCACAGTCACTGCGAAATCACCCTTTGGGCCGAGCTAATATCATGACAATGTTTTATCGATGAGAAGGAGTCAAACCCCATGTTGAAAATTTAAAATTCAGAAATGCCTGAGATATACAACATGTTGAAACCCCCATCTAGCCCATTATACAGCTTACTGGCATTTCCTCAGTTTGCGGTCGGCTTTGAAGAGAGTGCAGGCGTGTTCCCGGTCCACGAAGATTGTGGCGCGGAGTCGAGTAAGTATGGGGTGAGGGGGTGTGGGGAAGGCTAGTGCGCGGTGGGTGGGTGCGGGTTGTTGGAGGGGGTGGAGACACACGGCGGGACTGTTTTTGTCTTACAGGTAAAAAAAAAAAAAATGACGTCGTGGGACCGTTTGCCCGCGCTGGGGTGGGCTCCCAGCATGGCACAAGGGCGATTGAGGGGCTGTTCAGCTGACGAGTTAGGCACCCATTGGCATGGAATTTGTTACCCACGCTGGGGTGGGCTCCCAGCGTGGCACAAGGCAGGGGGCATTCAGCCGATGGGGATTGGGCATCCCGTCGGCAAAGGACTGCTTGACTGCTTGCCATGCTGGGGTGGGCTCCCAGTGTGGCACCTACTACTGGGGGACGCAGCTCAGCCGACGGATTGGGCACCCGTCGGCTATACAGTGCGAGGCTTAACGGCCGCGCGTGTGTGTGTGTGGAAGCGCCCGTGAGTTGTCGATATCTTATCGGTGCTCACTGAAGCGTAACTCCCCTTTCAACTGTATGCCACTGCATTTTGGGCGTGTCATACACTGGCTGGAGTGGAGGAGGAGGTGACACACCTCCGAAATCTCCCATGATGGCACTATGTTTCTTGCACATGCGTGCAAGCAACATAAAAATGGTGAGGAGTGACACTGAGTCCCATTTCTCTACTCCCGCACAGCCAGAGTACACTAACTTGTCTGCAGATGAATGGAAAGCACTCTGTGAGCTCAAAGTTATGCAAAACATAATTTTAAAGCCAGCAGACAGGGGGGTGCTATGGTTGTGGAGGATACCACTTAACATATATTAGAAATAAACTGTCAACTTGATGACATTAACTGTTGCAAACACCTGACATTTAACCCCTACAAGAATGAACTATATGACCTTAATGATAGAACATTTTCTGAGGGCTGGATAGATGAGGATGAAGTCATTTTCCTCAAGTATGAGTTTCCAGTAATACCTATGCTCTACAAGCTCCGTAAAATCCACAAGTCTCTGGTGGACCCCTCTGGGCGACCTGTTGTATCTGGTATAAGACTGCTTAGTGGGGGTTCATCAAAGATTTGTGGATCACTTTCTAAATCAAATTGTTTCAGGCACTTGAATATATCAAATCCTCCCCTCATGGAGGTGATTACCTTAAAATCCTCCTCCAGAGAGAGACAAAATGGATAGTCCAACTTGGAGCTCTAGCACCTGCTGGTTTGAATGATCAAAATCAATTATAAAGCTTTCTTATACCTGAATGACTTTATCTCTGACTCTGTATGTCCTGAATGGGTTACTTGCTCATAAGTAACATACCCACAAGTATCTACTGCAACGTTTATGTTAAAACATTTCCCTGTGGATATTGCTGCTTGCAGCATCCTCTTTTGGTTTGTTGTACATACCTGAACCACGTTACATTTCTTTCCCTTTTTTCTTTCTTTCTTGATTTCCTAGCCCCCCCCACCTCTCCATTTCCTTTTCCTAAACCGCCCATCCCAAACCAACCCTTACCCATCCCCCACCCAAACACCCATACACCCAAACCTTATCCCCCACAAGCCCAAACCCAACTCTCCCCCCATACTCATCTTTTATCTCTTTCTTCTGATCACCGGCAAGTGATGACTAATTGGAACAGTCTGTATAAATTAATTACTTTAATGGCAGCATTGTTTCTTGGTCACTCTCCTCTCCCAGTGATTGACGACTCCGAGTGCAACTAACATATGTAACAAAATACTTTGGATCCTGTTGACCTTTTCTGTGGCTCATGATTAGAAATGCTGTGATGTTCAGGCAAAGTTGCGAAATTCGCCTTCACAAGTAACGTCATGAATTCCCCTCTTTGCCACTTTGTCTTGAGTTTTCCTGGTTAAGTGCCACTTTTTCAGGCAAAGTCAGATGAAGTTCTGGCAAAGTTGCAACTTTGCCAGCAAATTTGCATAATTTCTCCTGAAAAAGTACAACTTCGCCTGGCAGAAAGTTCAAAAAGTTGGCACTTTGAGAATTTGGAAGACTTCACAAATTGTTTTGTGAAGGTAGGGTTGTTGATTTGCACATCTCTATTAATGATTTAGTGTGTTCGGCACTTATAAAACTTTAACTCCTGTGGTGTTTTCGAACAGTTGGACACACAGTACTGCATATATCTGATTTTGTTTTCACCAACTCTTTGTTTTGTAACATTTATTTATTTTTTGGTATTTATGAAACATAGAAGCATAGAAGTTGTCAGCAGAAAAGGACCATCAGGCCCATCCAGTCTGCCCATTTTCCCTACCTGTAATAGCTGTCGGTGCCAATAATTGGCCACCTGCTTAAGCCATTCCTTCAAATCTCTATGGCCCCCTTATTCCTATCTGATGCATGTCTGAATCCCACCACAGTGCTTGCTCCCACCACTCCCTGGGGCAGGCCATTCCATGCATCCACCACCCTCTCAGTGAAAAAGACCTTCCTCCCATTTCCCCTTATTTGGCCCCCCTCTAATCTCATGTCATGACCCCCTGTTCTAGTACTCTTTTTATACTGGAAGATGCTTTCCCCATTCACCTTAGTTATGCCCTTGATGTACTTGAATGTTTAAATCATGTCCCCCCACTCCCTCATCTGTTCCAGTGTGTACATATTGAGGTCATTTAACCTTTCCTCATATGTTTTATGCTGTAATCCCTGCACCATCCTAGTTGCCCTCCTCTGCGCCATCTCCATCCTGTCTATGTCCTTTCAAAGATGTGGCCTCCAGAACTACACGCAGTACTCCAGATGAGGCCTTGACAAAGTTTTGTACAGTGGAACCAGTACCTCTCTTCTCTGACTTGTTATACCCCTTCCTATACAACCCAGTATCTCACTAGTCTTCCCCATCACCTTTGCTTCCTGAATGATGGCCTTCTGCTCATCTGTGATAATGACCCCCAGATCTCTTTCCTCCTTGGTGACTGACAGCAGCTCCCCTCATCCTGAAGCCCTCTCCCATGTTTCTGCTCTCCATGTGCATGATTTCACATTTTTTTGCATTAAAGTTCAGTTGCCACACCTCAGACTATCTTATCAACTCCTCAAGGTCTCTTCTCATTCTTAACACTCCCTCTGGTGTATTAACCCCATTGAAGATGTTGGTGTCATCTGAAAACAGGCAAACCTTCCCCTCTAGCCCTTCTGAAATGCCACTGATGAAGTCATTGAAGAGGACTGGCCCCAAAACTGAACCCTGGGGTACTCTGCTGGTCACCTCCATTTCCACAGACTGGGTTCCATTTACTACTACCCTCTTCCTTCTGTCCCTCAGCCAGTTACTAACCCAGTTCATCACCTTGTGGCCCAACCCCAGACTACCCAACTTGTTAACCAACCTTCTATGTGGAACAGTATCGAAGGCTTTGCTGAAATCTAGGTAGGCAACATCCTCTGCCCCACATTGGTCCACTACCTTTGTCACCCAGTCATAAAAATCAATTAGATTTGTTTGACAGGAACTACCTGCTGTGAGTCCATGTTGCCTCAGATTTTGCCTCGGATCCTGCACCCCTATGGATTCCAGGTGTTGCACTCTGTCCCTCACTGTATGTCTCATCTGAATTTTGAATGGACCAATGAGCACTTGAATCTTATTTCACATGGGATATAAATGAAATGTCAGCCTTGGCAGACTTAACCTCCTGACAGAGCCGACTGTGTACAGTTGATACATAGGGGTGTTTGCCTTGTTCTCAGCTGCCTAAACATGTGCCAAGAAACCTGCTTTAAGACCTGAACTTGGTGTGTGCACAGCTTCTTTACTTTTTTGTATCTACTGTAGTTCCATATTCGAGCACCATAGCAGGCTGTGGTGTGTGCACCTTCATTGCTTCTTTTTATCCTGCAGTGTGATGTAGGAGCTTGTCTCCCTTCTGATGCATTCCTTCCCCTGAGATGCTGAGTTGTGAATGCATGGCAGAATACAGAATGAGTGTGAGTGCTGCAAGGCCCCTGTGGCTCAGCTCCCACCTTGTGGAGGAGAGCATCCCCTGGGATACTTAATTCAAGCAGATAGAAACATAGAATTTGTCAGCACTTAAAGACCACCTGGCCCACCCAGTCTCCCCTTTTCCCCCTGTCTATACTTTCACCATAGACCCTACTTGATCTCTGGCTACCTCCCCCCTCCTGTTTCCCAACTAATATTCCCTTGTGCCAATCCTATGCATGCTTGAAGCCCCCCACTGTTTTTGCCCTCCACTACCTCTGCTGGAAAACTGTTCCAGGCATTCACGGCTCTTCCAGTGAAGAAGTATTTCCTCCCATTCCTCATAAGTTTCCCCCTTCCAGCTTAGTTGCAAGTCTGCTTGTTTTGTGTACTGTCTCCTCTGAAAGATACTCCTGTTCTGTACCATGTTCAACCTTGTGAGGTATTTATAGGTCTTTATCATATCCTCCACTCCTCTCTTCCTGGGTGTACATATTGAGATCCCCTAGTCTCTACTCATAGGTCTTTGGATGCAGCACCTTCACTAAATTCACTAAGTTGCAGAAGGAGCAAAGGAGGCCGAAGCCAATAAATTAGCTCCTTATTAGGACAATATGTAATAATCAAGATTTCCACCCGTGAAGATATATTTTTCTAAATTTTTTTTGAAGCTGTCTTTGCTTGGACTAGTTATTAAATCTAATGGTAATCTGTTCTAAATGTTAGCTACTCTTACAGTATAGAAATATTTTCACTTATTTGTGTAAAATCTATCAACCTTGGTTTGTAATGGATGACCCCGGTCCCATAATTATCATCTTTGTATTCAATATTCAAGTCTGTCATCAGGCACGGGTCATTGAAGATGTCATAATATAATAATAATAAATTGTCCTGTGCCTCCTTAGCTCTAAACTGTGCAGACCCAGGTTAGTTAATCTATCATCTTAATTTAGTTCCTTTTAAGGAAGTTATTAATTTGTTATACCATCTTTGGGTCCTTTCCAGTTTGTTTATCTCCATAGTGGTACAAAGATTCCACAACTGGCTACCATAATCCATTATAGGTCTCACATATCATAGATAAAGCAATAAAAGTACTTCTGACTTTCTGTTTTTTATCTTCCTTGTAATTGTATATGGCATGGGGTCATAATGTCACAAGACATTATGCTGCAGCAATATAACATGCTGCCAATGCAGCGCAATATATTGCCAGCACCATAAGTCTTTTCACTCCCCCAACTAACATATATAACTCTGGGGGGGGAGGATTAACAGTAAAAATCTCGCAAAGTGTGAAAAATGTAAAATTCCATGCATCTGGGACCGAAACCCGGTCCCAAACGCAGTGCCTGCCTCCCTTGCTGCCAGTGGCTCATCCCATTGAGCCACAACAGCTGCTCGGTGGACCCCTGTCCCAGCAGAGGTGTTATCCTCTACCTCAGAGAGTGAGAGGGTGCACTACTGTGCATACTGCCTTTCGCGGTTTTGTACCCTCTCGCTCTTCCCTACCGGGCTGTTACTGTTGTGCGGTTTTGTCATACTCTTTACAGCATCCAACAAAGGGACCCAGCAGGATTGCATACATAGTTCAAGTAGCTTTGGAAATAACCTGACTACATAGCTCCTTGAAATTCAGACTTTTATTGACAGTTATCCCCAAATCTTTTTCTGAGTTTTTACATGGAAGGGCCACATCATTTAAAGGATAAGTATACATTGGATTATGTTTCCCCATATGTATAGTGCAACACTTATCTGTGCTGAGCTGCATCCCCATTTTTCTGTTCAGGTGGAAACTGAATTAACATCGTTTTTATTGATTCTATCTGCTCGGAGGTTTCACAGGGGCCGCATAATTTTGTGTCATCTGCATATTTAATAACTTTATTGCTGATGTAATCTTCTAAGTCTGTTATGAAAATTTGAAAAATTATTGGTCCAATAATGAAGCCCTGAGGAATGCCACTTGTAACATTACCCTCAGCTGATAAATGACCACGTATTGACACACATTGAGTTCTAGTACTCAGCCAATTATTGATCCAATTTACAATGTGTCTATCAATACTGTATTTTAATAGTTTCTGGGTGATAGCCCAGTGAGGGACTAAATTGAATGCTTTGCTAAAATCAAATAGCACAACATCCATTGGAATGCCTTTAACATTTTATAAATGTTATCATAAAAACATAAAAGATTAGTTATATGGGACCTACCCTTAGATAAACCATGTTGGCTTGAGTCAAATAAAGGAATGTTCTTAAGATGGTCTATGATTTTATTTTATATTAATGCCTTGAGCATCTTACAAGGAATTGAAGTGAGGCTTATAGGTCTATAATTGGAGATATTCGATTTGCAACCTTTGTTAAATATAGGGGTTACTCTGGATTTCTTCCAGTCATTTGGAATTAAATTACTATTCAGTGATTTTTCATATAAGATCTTGAGAGGAAGCCAAATATTACCCTTCATAATTTTCAACATAGGAGGCGTGATGTTATCAATGCCTGGTGCACTACTATCTTTTAAATTTTCAATTAATTGTAGAATTTCCGCTCTGGAAAAGTGATGTGACCCTATAACATTCTCATTAATTATGCTGGGATTTTTTGAAGCTTGTTAGAAAAAATGAGCAGAAATAGTTATTAAATAAGTTTGCCATTTGAGAAGCGTCAGGTATACATTCATTGTTATACATAATTGTTGATAACTGAGAATTTCCCATTTTAAGGGAGTTAATGTAACCATAGAAATGTTTGCTATTTGATTTAGAAGCAGTATTGGCCAAAGAGACGGCACACCTTTTTTTTAGCCATATTGATTTTATTTTTACATTTTCTTTGAATGTCTTTAAATCTAATCCAATTATAATTTGATTTATTTTCCTTATATTGGCCATACATTTTGTTTTTCTTGTCATAAGTTTCTTAATACTTTTATTCAACCATTTATGTCTGATACCACTTTTACCATATTTGCAGATCTGTTTGACATGTTTACTTGTAATATTTATAATTGTTATTATAAACTCCCCAAGTCTCCTCAATAGATTTTCCATCCAGTATGTTAACCCAGTCTATGGCTGCTAAATCCTTTTCAATGCCTTCATGATTTGTTGTCTTGTATAGAAAGAATTTGGTGCAACCCAAAGTAGAGTGATTATTAGTATCAATGGTAAAAATCACTGCTGAATGATCACTGTTTCCTAATGGGGGTCCTCTGAAATATTCATTGATGTTACTCTCCTGTGAGGTAATCACTAGGTCTAAAAGGTTATTTATTCTTGTTGGTAAGAAAACATGTTGTATTAGGTTGTTTTCAGAGCAAAAGTCTAAAAAACATCAACCTAATTTTATAGTTGAAGTACTCCGTTTCCAGTCAGTTTCAGAAAGGTTAAAAATCACCAGCCAAAACAATAGTACCTTGTTCCAATGCATTACAAATTTCATCAATGATTTTTTGATGAGTTGTAGAGTTAGTATTCGGTGGTCTATAGCACACACCTAATAGATATTTTGATTTATTTTCCAAAATATTAAGCCAAAAGTGTTTTGGTGTCATTAGACTTCTTTATTTTATCAGATATTTCCATAAAGTGAATGTCAGACGACAGGTAGATAGCTATACCTATGCCCTTTCTGTGATTTCTGTGATTTCTATCCTGTCTTATGACATTATGTTCTAATGGAACACCTGGGTCAATTACAAGTAATCCTGGCTGGTGATTCTAATGCAGCTTGGGGTTGTCCTAGGGGCCAAAATTTGGAAAATTAAATGAGTTGTTTAAATTTAATACAAATCATTGATATTCCCAAAAGAAAAGGTTCCTTATCTAGTAAAGGCAATATTTTAGATCTGATGTTTGTCTCACCCAAATTGACTATTTTGAAGAAAAGTGTATGTGCTCCTAGTTTAGGAGACCATAATGTAGTTAAGTGTGTGTTTTCTACGACTAAAAATATTATCCCCATAAAACTAGTACCACAAACATCCAAAAGATGTTATTTAAAATGTAATAGTTTATTATTTAGAAAGTATCTTCAGGGACTTCCATGGTATAGGATTTTTCTTATCCCAGATTTAAATTTGGCTGTACAAGAATTTACAATAATGTTTGGGAATGCTTGTGATAAATCTGCCCCATATGAAAAAGTAAATCAAAGATTAAAACATTTGGCATGGTTAACTGTAAAAATAAAAAAAAATTATTAGAACAAGAAACCAACTTTTGAAAAAGGCAAACAAAACATTAAATAGTAAAATTTGGGAACAATATAAAAGGATACAGAATAAAGTAATACAGGAAGTTAGGAAATCAAAAGCTTATTATTATAAACAGCAGATTAAAGAATCAACAAATCCTGGTGCCTATTGGTCCGTAATAAAAAATCTTATGAATCCCACCTGTAAACAGAGTGAGATAAAATTGAGTCAAGATGGAAAAGTGTTTGAAACAAATAAAGCTGCTGACATTTCGAATGACTATTTTATAAACCCCCCTGACCTGAAATTGAAATCCATAACTAAAATTAATACTGTGAATGAAGTTAAGGATGGGAGCTTCCTAGATGAAAAAAATACCTAAATTTAAATTTAGGAGAGTGACAAACAAATAAGTTCTAAAAAACATAAATAGATTAAAAATAAATGAAGCAAGTGGTCCGGATAGAATAGACAATAAATTATTGAAAGAAGCTGCCATGGAATTGTCATTTATATTACAGAATATTTTTAACTGGAGTCTAAGGGAAGGACAGTTTCCCTTCAGTTGGAAATTAGCCAAAGTGATACCAATAGATAAGGGAGGAGACCCCATGGACGTCTCAAATTATCATTCAATAGCCCTGTTGCCACAGTATCTAAGTTATTTGAAAAAATTGTTCACGATCAGTTAATGGAATATTTGGAAAAGTATAACAAATTGACTCAACAACAATATGGCTTTAGGCAGGGGTAGGTCCACTGCTACTGCACTCATGGACTTTTTGGAGCTTATAGCTACTCCACTTGGGGAGGCAAAGTTCATGGGTGTGGTATACGTGGACCTATCCAAAGCATTTGATTTAGTAAATCATAGCATTTTGATGGACTCACTGATGAAAATAGGAGTGGAGGAAGAAACCTGCAGTTGGTTTATATCAAATCTTGATAAAAGGTCACAATTTGTTGTCTTAAATGGACAACAGTCAAGAATAGACTATGTGACAAGAGGGGTTCCCTAGGGATCCATCCTGGGCCCCCTCTTGTTCATAGTCTATCTGAATGACTTACCAAAGAACATTGGATACTCAAAAATTTGTCTTTATGCAGACTATACGGCTTTAGTAGCAGTAGGAAAAACTACAAGTGAAGTAGAACTAAAGTTACAGAGTGATTTTTGCACAATGCAAGGTCATTTTTCATCTCCAGATCTATTAGTAAATAATAAAAAGACACAGGTTATGTCCTTTGCATTGGACAAAAAGGGTTTTTCAAAACTAAAAGTAATGACTCAAGAAGGTAAGCTTCTAGAACAAACCGAAACATATAAGTATTTAGGGATACAAATAGACCAATGCCTTACTTTTCAACAGCATATAACAAATTTAATAAAGAAAACAAATGCTAAGATTGGAGCTATGAGACGAATAGCAAACTGTATGACAAGAGAAACAAGACTGACCATGATGAATCAATTAATAATGCCGGTTATTGATTATGGAAGTCACATCTATAGACATACAGCGAAAAAAACATTTAAATAACTTAGATACACTTTACAACAAGCTCGCAAGATTTGTGTTAAGGTGTGACCCCAAAATCCACCACTGTATTATGTATATAAATTTAGGATGGATTCCATTAAATTCACAGGCAAAAGGAATCTGGTTAAATCAGGTCCGGAATATATTTAAAAATCAATCCTTAGATAATTTAAAAAACAAATTACAAAAACCCAAACATGGTTTAAATTTAAGGAAAACAGGTGCTAGGGACTTAATTATACCTAAATTAAAAAATCAGTTTAGCGAAATGACTTTCCAGTATCAGGCAGCCTCTAGTTGGAACTGTCTCCCCCCTTTTCTACGTGAACTAACTATCACTGATAATGTTTTTAAAAATGGTTTGAATCATGAACTTAGTTTTCGCTTTTGTTGTAACAGGTGAAAATAATGTAGAGGTTAAAATGATTATTTGCCTGTTTTTGGCGATACTGTAAAAACTCTAATGTATTGCTTTTTGTATGTTTTGTATTTTTGTACTATAAAAAATATCTGTAAAGTTGCAACTATCTTTTGTATTATGTAAACAGGTAAGCCTTGTGAATCGGGATTTTCGGAACCCTAATGGCTTTATCACTGTATAAATAACATTTTACCATACCATACCATACCATACCATACCATTATATCCCTGAATATTGTAACCCCAATTGTCTCTATCATCCAACCATGTTTCAGTTAATAAGGCCACGTCTATTTTATCAATAGCATTTGGAGTTCATTAAATTTATGGTGTAAGCTTCTGACATTACTTAAAATAAATCTGGTTGAAGTTTTCTTTTGACTTGATTTTTTAGTCATTGGTTTATTTTTGAAGGGTAGGGGTTTGCTAAATGCATTAACCCTATTCTCCTGGATAATTTATTTAAAGGAGTGGCTTCCATTTTATCCTTTATTAGAGTAGTCTGGCTCCCTCATTACTCAAATGGAGCCCATCTCTACTGTATAGATTTCTTTTACAGTAGAAATTGTCCCACGTGTCTAAGAACCCTATCAATTCTTTTAAGCACCAATTCTTAAGTCTAGTGTTAATTCTGGCAATTGTTTTATTTTTTTCCTTAACTGACCTTGGGACTGGAAGGGGACCTGATATAATTGGATAAGCTCCAAGATGTTTGATATTTTGAGCAGTTTCCAAAAACTCAAGACAGATATCTTTCTCATGGTTTTTACCAACATCATTTATTCCTGCATAACCCGTTACAATACGTTGCTAGTGTTCTGATTTTTTATTACTTCAGGGAGTACACCTTTAATGTCTGCTACTTTGGCTCCAGGATAGCTAAGCACCATTCTATTTGTTTTACATATTGTAGTGTCACTTTTTCTAATAATCAAATCACCAATCACTATCATTTCAATACTTTCCTCATCACGTACAGAGGTGCTAACTTCTGTTAGTCAGCTGAACCTATTTTGAGTGGACATTTCTTTTGTAGTAAAAGCTCTACATCCCTTCTTCATGTTTTATTCCCATTTTTATGTTGCTTGCACATATGTGCAAGAAACATAGTGCCATCATCCGAGTTTTCGGAGGTGTGGCACCCATCTTCCAATTCAGTCAGTGTGTTTGCAGGTGCTGCCCCAGTTCCCCAATCACTGCTGCAGCTGTCTATGACAGTAGGTGAAAATGCAGTGGTCGTACAGTTGAAAGGGAGAGCTCCGCTTCAGTGAGCAGAGCTCCCCCACACACACACACACACACATATACACACACGCACACTGCATGCTCATGCACCTTCCCCCTCCCCCCATGCATACACTGTATGGCCGACAGGGGTTGCCCAATCCCCCGTCGGCTCCATGCCCCCCAAAACTTCCAGGTGCCACACTGAGCGCCCACATAGTGGGCAAAATTTGTTATGGCTGATGGGTGCCCAATCCCCATCGGCTTCAGCCCCAAACAGCTTCCAGCTGCCACCACTGGGAGCCCACCCCAGTGTGGCAAACATCCCTTGTCGTCTTAATAAAAAAAAAACCTGTAAATACAAAAACTGTCCCCAGTGCTTCTCTCCTGCCCTCCCTTCCGCACACCCACACTGCTCTCCTCCCCACACCCCCCACCCCATACTTACCTCTGGGCTTGGTGCGATGATCTTCATGGACCAGGAGCATGTCTGCACCCTTCAAAGCTGACCGCGAACTGAGGAAATGCTGGTAAGCTGTATAATGAGATAGCTAGTTTTTTCAACTTTGCCGCATATCTCAGGCATGTTTTGGAATTTTGGCACCAAATTTTCAACATGGGGTTTTTGGGACCCCTCCTCATGAATTCTGTCACTGTCATGGCGTTAATCAGGCCCGAAGGGTGATTTCACAGTCACGGCATGAAATCACCTTTCGGGACTGAGTAACAAAACGACAGTGCCAGCGTTCATAAGGTGGGCTCTCAAAAAGCCTATGTTGCAGATTTGGTGAAAAAATTCCTAAAAATGACTGTTTTATGAGCGTGCATTGCACAGTTCCTACGCATGCTCGTAAGTTCGTGAATTTTTAATATTTGCACTCCGTATTTTCAACATTACCATTTTACCACACCTCCTTATGAGCAGTACAGCTGTCATTTTTTATATCTCACCCAAAATGTGTTTCCGCGCATGTAGCGCACAATGGCGCAGTTGGTGTGCGAAATCAATGTTCGGGACAGATTAAGAAAATCACAGTCACACTGGTCATGAGCAGAAGTGTTAAAATGGCTATGTTGACAATTTGGTAAAAAAATTCCCTTCAGATGTTCTGCAATGTTACTAATGAAGACATTGAACAGGACTGGCCCCAGGACCGATCCCTGCAGCACCCCACTGGTCGCCCCCTCTCCCTAGACTGCAAACTATTTACCACCACTCTCTGCCTCCTGTCTGCTAGCCAGTTTCTAACCCAGTTTACCACCCTTTCCCCCATGTCCAGCCTACCCAGCTAGTTTATCAGTCTCCTATATGGGATGGTGTCAAAGGCTTTGCTGAAATCAAGGTAAGCGTTGTCTATTGCCCCACCCTGATTCACTTCCTTTGTCACCCAGTCAAAGAAATCAACCATATTTGTCTGACATGATGTCCCCACTGTGAATCCATGTTGTCAGTGGTCCTGGGCTCCGATGGCTTCTAGATGCCCCACTATCCTTTCTTTAAGCAATGTCTCCATGATCTTCCCCCACTACTGAGGTGAGGCTGAAAGGCTTATTGTTCCCTGTCTCCTCCCTGCTGTCGGACTTGTGTAGAGGGACCACATGTGCCCTCCTCCAATTCACTCATGTTGAATGATTCAGTGAACATGGCTGCCAAAGGTACTGCTATCTTCCTTAGCAGTTCTCTTAATATCCTTGGGTGTATGCAATCTGGTTCCATTGCTTTGTCCACCTTCAATTTAGTGAGCTCCTGCAGGACTCTTTTGCCTTTGAATAGACTATTGTCCACCTCTTCACCCCCCTTGGCAACTGCTGTACTGCTGTGGCCCTTGCCTCTCCCCACTCTTCTCTGAATACTGAATGGAAAGACACAGTGGATGTCTTGGGAGGAAGGCATGGAACTATCACTTCCAAATACCTAAACAGCACATACAAGCAAGCAATATTCGGCATTGGCAAATGCTTGTTTACTATACACCAGTCATCATCGGAATCTGCTATGTCCTGTTTTGATTTTTTACTAAAATTAATAAGATCTGATAGGCTACTTTCAGCAGAATCAGTTGTGTTGTCCTCGCTGTTTCTTTTTCTCTCTAAAGAACAGTGACTTTGTGAGGTACGAGGGCCATTACAGATACTAAAAGTATTTGCCATTTGTGTATTTTTTGATTGAAAATGAAAATTGCATGTATTTGTAGTATTTAAATTAGTCTGGGAACTAGAGGTGTCACTAGCTACAACAGGTGAAATTAATTATTCTAGTTGGCAATTTGTAGTTCTAAAAATGTCACACTGATGCTCCGGTTTCATAATGTCTTTTAAAGGAAGGTTGCATATCTTGAAGAATGAAGGTCTGGGGCCTTTAGATGCCTCTGCAATCATTCAGTTTACTTGTATTTGTTTATTTACTCACTTTTCCATCTTTGTATTTGTATTTTGTCAATTGCTAGTGGAAAAGGAGTCCAATGGAATCCCTGTGTGATGATGTCATAAAATCCTTACTAGTAAGGCTGCCAGTGTATTTCAATGGGAAACTACAAATCTGTTTTCAGATTTTTATGGTGAAATGACACTTCCTGCCACCAAAATATTATATAGTTAATAGAAATATGTGATGTTTGATAACATGTGATCTTTTGTTTTCATTTAGCAGGTGACATTTTCTTCATAACCAGATTTTACTTGGAAAGAAGTAAAGATAAGCTAATTACTTTATTTAAAGATGTAACATCATATCAATGGCTCAGTAGGTAGCACACTCACCTCTGAGACCGGGAGATCAGAGGGCTGTGGGTTCAGTTCCCACATCTGGCACTTGGGTTAATATCCCAGTACTGACACTGTAGTGCAGCATGAGAGGGGTGCTGCACTTCTGAGGTGCCGTCTTTTGGATGAGATGTTAAACTGAGGTCCCATCTGCCTGGATTGGTGGTAGTTCAGGTGGATGTTAAAGATCCCATGGCACTTATCGAAAAGAGTAGGGGAATTTCCCTGGTGTCCTGGCAAAATTTCCCTCATTCACTAAAAATACCACCAACAGCTTAATCTGGTTCAAGGTCAGTTGGCATTCATCTGTATCCCCCTCCCCCGGGTCGTGCCTGAAAATAGGCAGGATTTGTCTAGTGCACTTACCCGGTCAACAAAAGCTAAATAAATAAATAGTGCAAACATATAAAAGGCAAAGTTTGTTGATGAAATAAGTCTCAATTTCATTTGAAAAAGATAGAAAAATATATTTAGTTTCCCACTGAATGGATGGGCCTTACCTGGTTATCAAAAGAATAAAAATAAAACAAAATAAACCTGGCATTGCACAGAACCTCCTCAAGGGGACTAGTGGAGGTTGCCAACCCAATGGCTACCTGCCTACTTGGTTCAGTAGGAGCCCTGGGTATGGGTGCAAACATGTCTGGCCTCTCTCAAGGTACTATTTTACCCCAGGGTGCCTCTTGGACCTGACCACCCCATATGGCTCACTATGCACCCTACCATCTCACTGACCATACCTACTACCTTGTTGCACTGCCTTGCCACTTTGAGGTCATCAGATATGATTACTCTCTGGTCCGCTTCATGTTTGGTGACTATCAATACACCCCCCCACCACTATACTCTGCCTCTAGGTTTCTGTGCCCTAGGTGCATTATTTTTGTAGTTTTGCACATTGAAACCCAGTTGCCATACCCTTTGCCATTCCTCTAGTTTTCCCAGGTTTCTACACATTCTACCTACTCCCTCTGGGATGTCCACCATGTTGCAGATTTTGGTGTCATCTGCAAAGAGGCATTCCTTCCCTTCCAGCTCTTCAGCAATGTCACTTACAAAAACAAAGAGGACTGAATCCAGTACTGAGCCTTGAGGTACCTGTACCCCAGTGGTCACTCTTCCCTCCCTGGAGTAAATTCGATTCACCACCACCTTCTGTCACCAATCCATTAACCATTTTCATAACCAATTTACCACCTTAGGGCCCACCCCCAAACTGCCCAGTTTCCTAACGAGCCTTATGTGTGGTACAGTGTTGAAGGCTCTGCTGAAATCTAAGCAGGCCACATCTACCTCCCTACCTTGATCTATTTTCCTGGTCACCAAGTTGAACAAATCTATCAGGTTTGTCTGACGTGACCTCCCCCATCTTTTGAATCCATGCTGCCTCAGGTCTTGAAACCCACTGGATTCAAGATATTCCACAGTCCTTTCCTTCAAAAGTGACTCCATTAGCTTCCTCACTACTGATGTCATAGTGACCAGCTTATAATTGCCAGCCTCCTCCATGGTACTGCTTTTATGAACAGGACTACAGCTGCATTCCTTCAGTCCTTTGGAACCACTCCTGTTTCCAGTGAGTTGTTGAATAGGGCTGTCAGAGGTGTGGCCAGTATCTCCCTGAGTTCTCACAGCACCCTTGGATGTACTCCTTCTGGCCCCATACCTTTGTGTACTTTCAAATTTGCTAATCCTTTCAGGACTCTCTCCTCTGTAAATGGGTTTGTGTGTACCTCCCTCCCTCCCTCTAGTGTTCTTGCTGCCTTTATGTGAGCCATCCTCCTCCAGTTCCATGAAGACTTGAAAAAAAATATCTGTTCAGGATTTCTGCTTTTTTTTTTTTTTAGTATTATGTTTAGTCTCCTTCAGCTCTGCCAGCAAGTTTCTGTCCTCCTCCAGTCCCCGACTACCACTGTTACCTCCCCAGTGCCTCCCAGGGCCCGTATCCCCAATGGATTACCCCCCATGGAGGGGTGAAAGGGAGGAGGACCATCCTCCCCCCTTCCGAGTATCTATCCGGAGTGGGCCCGAGGGCTCCGAGGGGCCATGGCATCGGATTACTGGAGGGGCTTCCATGGAGCCAGCAGCTGATTTTTCCATTTTTCTTGATCCCTCCCCTCATGGCTGTGAACATGTGTGAGTGGATGCATGCATCACAATGCCATGTTACTTGTCTCCCTGACTCTGGTGCTACCCCCATCCTCCACTGGGGGGAAGCCAAGTAGCAGGAATGCATGCCCACCCTTCCAGCGGGAGAGGAGAGCTCACATCAGACTCTTGATCCTTTCCCTCCCCTGCCGACCCCTGGCAGCCCATGCTCATTCCCGAACATGGGTCGTCTGCATGGCGCGAGGTGTGGCATCCAGCACCTCAACCCTCAGCACCACTGGACCAGCTCCCCCCCTGCCTTTTTTAATCTGTCTATCTCTCATCTTGTCTTCCTCTTCTCACTTATGTACCTAAAAAAATGTTTCATCCCCTTTGGCTAGCCTTTCTTTAGTTTGCACCTTTGCGCTCCTCACCACTTTCCCTGCTTCCCTCTGCCTGTCCTCTTTCCTCTGCATCTCTTCGTATCTTCTGAATGCTACCCTTTCAGTCTTAACTTTTTCAGCCTCCTCCCTTGAGAACCATAGCAATTCTTTTTCTTTTGCTTACTTCTTTTGCAAAGAACTTTGTTGCCTTCACTTTGCCATCCCTTAATTTGGTCCACTGTTCCTCCAACCAACCCTGACTATTCCCCATTCACTAGGTCATCTCTAGGGCATTCACCCATTTTTTTGTAATTCTGCCCTCCTAAAGTCCAGGGCCCTCATTCTTGTGTGGTTTGTTTCTGCTGATGTCCTTATGCTGAACCACACTGTACGGTGATCATTGGTCCCCAGGTGCCCTCCCAACTTGACATCTGCAATACTGTCTCTGTTGGTGAGCATCATGTCTAGTATTACGCCATCATGAGTGGGCTCCCTGACTAGTTGCTTAATGTCCCTGCTTCTAGCTGAGGCAGCAGCTGGGACACTGTGATCTACAACTGGCAAACTGAAGTCCCCGATTAGCAGCACTGCCCTTATTTCTGCCGTTATGCTTATGACTTCCCCCACTGCCTTATCCAGTTCTTCCTGCTGTGCTGGAGGTCTGTAGATCACTCTAGTGCAAATAGTGGCTCTGGCTCCCATCTCCAGAAAGACCTACAGTACCTCCAGCCCCTCCTTTCACTCTGTTTCCCTGCATTCCTGTTGCTTTGATGCACTCCCTTACATAAAACACCACTCCCCTCGCTTCCTTCCCACCCTACCCTTCTTGAACCGAGTATAGCCTGGTATGACCATGTCCCAGCCATGGTTACCTGCGCACCATGACTCGGTAAGAGCTGCAATATCTTGGTCAGTCTCTGCCATGATGGCCTCCAGATCTGGAATTTTATTTTCCAGACTCCTTGCATTTGCACACATGGCCTTCCACACGTTTTGACATTTTGCCCACGGCCCCCTTCTTTCCCTTTTGCCAGGCCTCCTTTTCCTCTCTTTTTTCACAGCTTTTGTTCTACTTCCCCTTGTCTACTACCACTGTGTTATTCTGTTTGTCCTTTTCCCAGGGGGATTCTCCTCCCCTTGGGTCCTCCCTTCTTTCCGTTTTAGTCTGTGGGGGGGCAGGCAATACCTCCTATTTTGCTTCTACCTCTTCCCTCAGCTAGTTCTAAATGTTGATCAAAGTAACATTTAAAATGTCCACTGAGGACTGTGGTTCCCTTCCTAGTTGATTGCAGGCCATCTCTTCTGAATAGGCCCATATTCCTTCAGGTTGGTCCCCCATTCCCAATGTAGCCAAACCCTTGTTCTGTACACCATTTTTTAAACCACAAATTGAAGCATGTGGCGAAGAGAGCCCTACTCCCCCAGTCATAGAAAGGGAGCACCTCAGCGAAAGCCACTGAGTGTGCCACCTGCCTAAGACTCCTTCCCAAGTCCCTGAAATATCTCTGCACAATTCAAGCCCCATCCCTAGCCAGCTCATTATTCCCCAGGTGGACAATGATATCCAGCTCCCCCTCCTGCCCTGCCTCTGAGCCAAGGTGCCAGGTAGGCACCTTAACTCCCTTTTTACCTCCCTTCCTGATCCCAAATATACACCCCTTACAATTGAGTTCGACACCAGAAGTTGCTTCCTCTTCTAGTGTGGTCCTCTCCTACACAGGACCCCCACATCCTCCATTGCTACTACCATGTGTCTCCTCTCGGAAGTCCCATTATGCCAGAGTGGCAAATTAATTTTGTAGTGGTGCAGGCTTAGGAATGTGCCCCTGACCTGCAACCCCCACTCTCCCAGAGCCCACCACAGTCCAGCTGTCAGTCCTTCTTCTAGGTAACCTCTGTTGCAACAGTTGTAGACTTGGTGGCACCTGGGTGGGGGAAGAGGTCCCCTGGATCCTAGCCAGCTGGGTCCAGACTCCAGCTACCTCCTTCCTCAACCCTGAAAGGTGCGTGCAGATGGGCAGCACCATAGTGTCCAGGAGGTCTCTCTGAAAAATGCAGTTCCACAACCACTACACTGCACCACTCCCAAAATTCCCATTGCTCCACTCTCTACCTCTACTTGAATTTACTTTGTAACCTTACCCTAGATAGGGTGTTTTCGTTTTCTCTTTTTTTATTTTACCCCCTAACTTGTTCCTGTATCCCACCTCTTGTACCTCTCTACCTGCCTATTGCTTAACCTTACCCTTTATGCCTTTCCTTAACCATTTACCTGCCTCTACTGTAGACAGGGTGTTTCCTCCTATCCCACACAGCAGGTACTTTGTGTGTAAAAACTGTTAGCTCCCTGTTATCCGCCCTTACCCTCCTCCTGTACTTCTACCCAGGCAGCAACAAGTAACAGGTACAGGTGCTGTACCTGACTGGATCAGCAGAATTCCCTGCCTGCCTGCTGTTGCCTGCAGATACCTACTGATGCCCAAGACACCAATCCTGTTCCACTCCTGTGCTGTTCCAGTCACATACTGGGACACACTGGGAGGCAGTCAATCTATCTAGGTCAAGCAGAATCAAAACGGATCTGGGGAAAACCTGACTCTGCTTTCACAGGTCACATGTCCCTCCCCTTTAGCTGCCTCTGCAGCGAGGTGCTAAGTGAAAGAGGGAGGGGGATCTTTACTTGGCTTCTACCCCTCTGCTGTCCATAATGTACTGCCTTTGAAAGCAGAATAAAAATGGATCTGGGGAAATCTGACTCTGCTTTCACAGGTAACAGGTCACAGGTCCCTTCCCCTTAAAGCAACAGTACTACCTAATCAGGAAGTGATCAGTTTCCAGTTGTTGTAGAGCTACAGAAAATATGGCGGCTGTCTTGGCTGCCTGTCTTTTACTGCTGCTGTCAACATGGCAGGTAGCAGAAATATAAACAAAAACAAAGGAAAATCGAGCAAATTACGGGGGTGATAGTACAATGCTGGCGGGAAAGATTACCAGGGAAATGCTCAACAGAGCACAGGGAATAAACTGTCGAAAAAGTGCAGATTTTTTTTACATAGCACTGCTGCTTTAACTGCCTCGGCAGTTAGATGCTAAGTGAAAGGGCAGAAGTAAATGCACAAATGCACTTGAATTCCTTACAAAGTCTGATGTTTTCAATTAATCATAGCAGGTAAGCTGGCGTAACTCTCTCCTGAAAGGAGGATTGCCTTTGGCTCTCTCTGGAGCACTGCTGCCATCTTCCCCTGCACTGCTCCTTCACCCTGGTCCTGGTCCAGACAGCAGCTGTAGGACCCAGGGCTGGACAGGACACCATCATTTGTTCTGCAGGCTTGTTTAGTGCCTGTCTCACTGTGGTCGGAGCATCACCAACTCTCTTTACTCAACCTGCCCCAGACTGCCTTCAGGTTCGGGGAGCCCAAAGCAAAGAGATTGCTCAGTTTCAAGCAGCTCTCAAAGCTGCACAAAGTGCAAAAAGACTGAATTAATGCATCCTGTCCCTGTGAAACTGACATCTATTAGGAGCTCAGCTCTGCAAAACAGCTCTGAATTGCAAGCTGACTCAGGAGTTGTGTGCATGCTTGTTCCCTTGAACTGACTGCCACCGAAAGCCAGGGGTTTATCACAGTGAATAATGCATGAGATGCTAACCACTGATATTTAATCCCTAGATTTGTGCACAAGGGGGAATACATGTGCAAATACAGAAGATTTGCTTAAAACAAAACTTCTGAGGAGAGGAGAGCATTCATGAAAAGCTCTCGTTTACTATTCCTTTCTAATTACAACGTTTGTTCAAAACAGACTTGAGACCAGTGGAAAAGGGGATTGATGCAGCCAGAATGCTAAGCCTGGGCTCTAGCACTGAATTAGAGCAGGGGTTACCTTGAAAGCTGCTTTGCATCTAGAAAGGTGGTGAGTCACTCCCTTCTACTGATGTTAGGAGTTTATCCTGACAGGTTATCAAACCACTGCCTTAGGTGGCACATTGGATGTGTGCTTGCTTTGCAAGCAAAGGGTCAGAAGTTCAATTCTAGGTGATGGAATGTATTTGCCTTGAAGACCAGGTTTGCTGGTAAAAGCACCTAGCTTCACCTGAGCTATTTTCTTCTAGGTTTGCTTGAAAGTACAGAGCAAGGAACAACATTATCAGAGCAAGGAGAAAAATTAAGGCTTCTTTTGGCTAGGCAGATTTACTGTGTTAATATTTTCTTTTGTATTTCCAGGTTTTGTTACTGTATTTGCTTACATATTACTGCTTTGTTGTTCTCTGATTCAAATTGTGTTTGCAGGGTTTACTTTCTGCTACTTTGTTACAGGGTGTGCCTACAGGTTTGTTACTGTTTTGTGCTTACAGATTACTGCTTTAATTTCTCTGATTCAAATAGTTTCTTTGCAGGGTATATTTTCTGTGGAATTGTTCAAGGTTGTGCCTACAGGTTTTTGTTACTGTGTTGTGCCTACAGGTGTTACAGTTTACTGCTTTATTTTTGTCTCTGATTGAAATTGTTTTTTACAGGGTATATTTTCTTCTAAATTGTCACAGGGTGTGCTTGCAGGTTGATACTGTGTTGTGCTTGCAGATTACTACTTTATTTTTCTGTTTCAAGGTTTTTTTGCAAGGTATATTTTCTGTTAAATTGTTGTGCAGGTTGTGCTTACAGGTTTTGTTACTTTTTGTGCTTACAGATTACTGCTTTATTTTTCTGAAGCAAGTTTTTTTTTGCAGGATATATCTTCTGATACATTGTTACAGGTTGTGCTTACAGGTTTTGTTACTTTTTGTGCTTACAGGTTTTATGGTTTTATCTATCATTTTGCTAAGCTTTCAGGGCTAATTACAGGAACATATACGAGATACAGACTGAGGGATAGCATCTGCATTTTGCTGTTGGTTGATTGTTTCTGCTCTTACCTCCTTGCTTCTTTCATCCATGGTTCTTCTTTTCGGCAGGAGAAGGGCCCACCCCACATCCCCAACCACCCCATGCTATACTCTATTTATAGAGTGGCACAGTGGTGACATTTCCTGTATCAAAATAGGAAGGGGAGGATCAGAGGGGTATCCACACAGTGACTTCACTTAAAGGGGCACAATTAATTATTCAAAAATGAACAAAACAAAAAAACATAAAAACATAAATAAAATAAAATAAAATTAAACTTTTGCTTTCATTTTCTTTCTAATTACTTGGACCAGGTTATAAACTCGGCAACTCAACTGGAATGGATATTATTAATACCAGGTACTGTGGGACACTTTTCAAAAGGGCAGTTATACATAATTTAGGATGCTGTCCTACATGTTGGACCATTTGAGATATAAGGGCTCAGCTCCAGGCAGCATGGGCAGAGATTGTGCACCTCAAATTGCATATTCGGGAGAAAATGTATTACAAAAACCACCTGCCATTTCCCCAACATCCAACTTAAGCACCTTGATCACAAGGGATAGTTGGTCCGGGAGGTTGGAAGGTGGTTAGGAGGGGCAAATCCGGTGCCCCATCACTCAGTTCTCACCAGCGTATCACCTCCACAAACCATATAAAAACTACAAACAGGTATCTGCCTCTATCTCCAAAATCACACAAAGGGGCAGAGAACACTGCAGAGCAGGACACTGCAGAACAGGAGCTAGCTCTACAAAACTCACCCATAATAGTGACCAAAACAAAAAAGGCAAAAAGGAAATCCAAAGCACTTCTGATCATAGGAGACTCCATGATTCGGGGAGTTGATACCTGCCTCTGGCCAGGGGTAATGGTCAGATGTCTCCCAGGTACATCAGTGTGAAGAGACACTGACCGCATTGCTAAAATCATGCAGGAAGCAGGAGAAAACACTGACATCCTGGTACACATAGGGACTAACCATCTTGCCAGCTGGTCAGTTGTTGAGACCAAGGAACACCTGAACAGGCTGGGAGGCAAACTGTCATCCATTTCATCTGGCATCTCCTTCTCTCAGGTCCTGCCAGTCTGGGAGAGGGAGGCAAAGAGATGGAAGGTCAGAGAAGGGGAGATAGAGGAGCTAAACATGTGGCTCAAGGACTGGTGCCAGGAAAAAGGACACAAATGTATAGGTATCATCAAAACTGCCATCACAGAGGCAACAAGCCTGTGTGTGAAGCAAATAAACAAATCAAAATGAAAGAAAAAGCCACTATGGTTCTCAAAAGAGGTGGCTGGGAAAGTCAGGGAGAAAAAGATGGCATTCTGGAAGTATAAGGAAACACAGAAGGAATAGGACAGAGAGCTGTACCAGTTAAGGCAGAAGGAAGCAGGGAAGGAAGTCAGAATAGCAAAGGCCCAAACTGAGGAAAAGATAGCCAACGTGGTTAAGAAGGGGGATAAAACCTTTTATAGGTACATCAGAGAGCGTAGAAAGACAAAGGGAGGGATAGTGAGGCTGAACAGAATGAACGTTGGGTGGGCAGAGGGGGACAGTGAAAAAGCAGGGATACTGAACGAATATTTCTGCTCAGTATTCACAAGAGAGGAGGGGGAAGTGCCTAATCCAATTAACAGAAGCACTCTTGATAGGGGGGTCGATCTTAGTCCTTTCACAGAAGAAAGGCTTCTGCAAGAACTCTTAAAACTGAAGGTGGACAAACAATGGGGTCCGATGGAATTCACCCCAGAATTCTAAAAGAATTAAGGAGGGAACTAGTGAAACCACTGGCTACTCTTTTTAATAAATCATGGGAGGATGGTGTGGTACCTGAGGACTGGAGGAAGGCGGATGTGATTCCCCTTCACAAAAGTGGTACCAAGACAGAAGCAGGAAACTACAGACCTGTCAGTTTGACCTCTGTGGTAGGGAAAGTGATGGAGTCACTTCTGAAGGAAAGAATTGCTGAGTACCTAGAGGCCAGTGGGGCACAGGACCCAAGGCAGCATGGGTTCACAGTGGGAAGGTCATGTCAGATAAATCTAATAGATTTCTTTGACTGGGTGACCAGAGTAGTAGACCAGGGAGGGGCTGTGGACATGGCCTACCTAGACTTTAGCAAGGCATTTGACACAGTCACATACAAAAGATTAATAGTCAAATTAACCAGCCTGGGAGTGGGTCCCAGGGTGGTAGCCTGGGTAAAACATTGGCTGGACAACAGGACACAGAAGGTAATTGTAAATGGAGTCCACTCTGAAGAAAGAGGGTTACTAGTGGGTACACTGAGAGTTCAGTACTGGGTCCAGTGCTTTTTAATGTCTTTATAAGTGACATTGCAGAGGGACTGGAAGGAAAAGTATGCCTCTTTGCAGATGACACAAAGATCTGCAACAGGATTGATATGCAAGGAGGCGTGGAAAGGATGAGAAGGGACTTGGCAAGGTTGGAGGAATGTTCAGAAGTATGGCAACTAGGATTCAGTGCAAAGAAGTGCAAAATAATGCACCTGGGAAACAAGAACCCAGAGTAAGATTACACAATGCGGGGGGGGGGAGGTAATAACAACAACAAAAGAGGAAAGGGACCTGGGAGTAATCATATCAGATGACCTTAAGGTTAGCAAGCAATGTGAAAAGGCAGTAGGGAGGGCTGGGCGTATACTGGGATGCATAGGGAGAGGCATCACCAGCAGAAAACAGGAAGTTGTTATCCCTCTGTTCAGACAGTTGGTGAGACCCCATCTGGAGTACTGCATCCAGTTCTGGAGACCCCATCTCCGCAAGGGCATAGACAGGATAGAGGCAGTCCAGAGGAGGGCAACTAAAATGGTGCAGGGTCTGCAAGAGATGCCATACAAGGAGAGACTAAAGGAGCTTAATATGTATACCCTTGAAGAAAGAAGGGAGAGGGGGGACATGATAGAAACTTTTAAGTACCTCAATGGAATCAACAAAGTCCAAGAGGGTAGCATCTTTCAGAAAAAGAGACGTGCAAGAACAAGGGGACACAATTTAAAAATAGAGGGGGGCGGTTCAGGAGCAATGTGAGGAAGTATTTTTTCACAGAGAGGTTAGTGGATGCATGGAATAGCCTTCCTGAGGAGGTTGTGGGGTATAAAACTGTGGGAGAATTCAAGAATGCATGGGACAGACATAAGGCAATTCTTGTGGGGGGTAGGAAGAAATAGGCTGTTGGTTAACTAGGATCTGCGGCCTATCCTGTAGGTAAGGAAATGGGCAGACTAGATGGGCCAAGCAGTCCTTATCTGCCGTCAAAATCTATGTTTCTATGTTTCATGTTTCTATGTAACTGGCAACAGTTTTGGGAGCAAAAGTTCTTTAAATTCGATGGACTGCATCTGACTAAGGATGGAGTCAGTGCATTGGGACTAGAAGTTTGATGTCTTTGCAGAATATTTAAACTAGCAAATGGGGAGAGGGGTGCAGCACCCAATACATCAAATGGGAAGAGCACCCCCCAGCTAGTGATCAAACAGGAGTTCAGCATGTGTGTAGTTCATTTGCATCACCAGGTGAGTAAAAAAGGTCCAGCTCCCCATACGACGTGTAGGGGAAAAGCTGGACCTCACCCCATAACAAATGCACCAAAATCTGGCAAATGGAAAATCATGTACACAAATGCCCACAGTCTGGGAAACAAGATCCCAGACCTGCAGGCAACAATGACTTCCTGTGGATATCACCAACATCTCGATACTTACCCCCTTTAAGCGCAATCTTTGACAGCATTTGGTGGTCATTGCCAGCTGTGCCTGCTTCTAGTAAAATACTCTGCATGTTTTTTTGCTCCTCCCATATTTGTTATGCTCCCCTCTATCCTCGCACCCCCTGATTTTCCCCTTGCCACTTCCCTCTCTCAGCCTCCCTATTACTAAGTCCCCACTTTCCCATTTGCAGTTTATACTGATTGCCAACTAGAGGGGGTATGCCACTCAGTACTCCTTGCAGACAAGCCTCTCTGACTTTCCTGTTTGTGCTCCACTTCTCTGCCTGACACTCTACTCTGCTTACCAACTCCACTTACCCTGGTCTCTTCCATTCTCTCCTCACCTAGCCCACATCCACCACCAGCTATCACTCTACCCCTCCCCACCTTCCTGCACTCTGCCCTGGACTCAGGCTACCTTGCTGGAGCTGTCTTTATCAACCTCTCCAAGGTCTTTGACATGGTCTGCCAACCCCTCTTGCTTGACTCCTTTCTTTAACTTGGTTTCTCCCAAGGGCCCCTCTCCTGGTTCAACAGCTACCTGTCCTCCAGGTCCCAGTGCATACAAATTCACAGCACCCAGTTCAACACTCAGCCTGTCTGCTCTGGTGTTTCCTATGGCTCCATACTGGGCCCACTTAATCTTTAGCCTGTACCTTAATACGCTTCCCAGCTCCTGTGCTGGTAGGGTCCTTCTCTATGCAGACGATGCAGTCCTCTTTGCTTTGCACCTGAACCCTGCCTCCCTACAGGTCTCCCTCCAGCACTCCTTCAACCAGACAGAGTGTTGCTTCATAGACCACAGATTGGTCATCAATTTAAAAAAAACAAAACTATGTTTTTGCCCACCACCAAAGCAGAGCCAGAAATCCCCCCACCCAGATACTTATCAATGCTCTACACCACCTTGAACAAGTGTCCTCATACAAATACCTGGGCATTACTTTAGATCCTGCCCTCACCTTTCCCTTCCACATTAGCACCCTTTCCTCCACCACGAACGCACGGATTGGCCTTCTATACCATCATAGGGACTGCCTACCCCTGAAGTGCTCTGGCTGGCTGTCACCTCCTCAGTTCTGTCCCTTGTGGACTATGGCCTTCCAGTCTATGCAGCTGCAGATAACACTGTGCTCAGTAAGATCCCAATGTCCATCGATAAGGCCTGCAGGCACCTGACCATTGCTGGCACATGCACACGCACCTGCTCACTATACTCCTCTGCCAGTGTGCTCAACTTTGAGGAGAGACTCCTCTATCAATCATGCCTACTGACCAAAATAAATTCTCCTAGGTCGCTCCCCTCCTGGGGTGACCTCATCCCTCCACCATGCTACTCCCGCTGTCTCTACCTGCAGTGCCTGTAGGTCTGCCCTCCTGGTCCCTAGGGTCAGGACCTTGCTAGCACAGAGGTCCTTTTGCTAAAGGGCCCCGTCCTGATTCAACTCCCTCCCTGCCAATATCACCAACCTCCCTTAAATTGGTCCCTTCAAAATTTCAGTCAGGAACCACATATTTGCCACTCGCTGCTGTACGTATGCATAACCATCTGGGTTCCTATGCCTAGCGGGCCCCACCTACCTTGTGGGCCCAATTGTTAATCTACATCCTACTGTGACAATGTCCCCCGGGACAGCTAATATTGCACCACTCCAGTGCACTGGTTACATCACTCGCTCTAATTGCCTAGCTACCACCTTGTATAGGCCAATGACATTATCTTGTGTATAATTGCCGCTGCCATTACAACTCTGTCTGTACACTACTAGTGCTGTACCTAATTTACTACTGTGTTTGTTCTGTAACTATGTAATGATGTATCTTTGTAACTATGTAATCCTGTGATTGTCTCTGTATTGTTGATGAGGAGCCTTTGGAAACAAGTCTATAACTCAAAGGATTGTAATTCTGATATGTATAAATATATAAAATAAATGAAATATCTCTCTCTCTCTCTCTCTCTCTCACTCACTCTCTCTTCTTTGTCTCTCTCTCTCTCTCTCTCTCTCTGTCTCACTCTCTCTATCTTACTCACACTCTCCTTCTCCCTCTTCTTCCTCCCTTACACCTACACCTTGCACTACATCACTCCAAATCCTTACCCCTTCCCTTTCACCTACCCCCACTCCCTCCGACCCCTTCCCCTTGAACTCTGCCCATTTCTCCTACTACTATGTCCTAACCCTAAACTTCCTCTCTTCCTTTTCTCACTCATCTGAGCACTAATTTCCTTGCAAACCTCTCCAAGCGTATTGTTTACCTTCAGTTGCATCCTTTATTAATTTCTCATTTGTTTCTTGACAAAGCCTCTGGCTGCTTATTGTACTGATACCACCTCTGTAAAACCTACCTGCTATTTAATTTGAATGTTCGTGTTAAAATACTGTAATGTTCTTCCTGCTATTATTTTACATGTGTTGTCCTAACATGTCCAGTTCTCCATGATATGGAACCTTTGTAAAAGAGCCATGTAGGCTCAAAGGTGTAGTCCAAAACATACATACGTGCATAAATAAATAAATAAATGACAGAGGCTGCACTGGACATAGTAGCCATTAGTGAGACATGGTTCACCACTAACCACACTTGGCAGACTACAGTACCTGGATATGTACTGTACTGAAGAGACTGAGGTAAAAAAAAAGGGGGGGAGTGGCCCCTCATGACAATGAAATATCAAAGCTACAGAAATTCAGAATACACATAAGGAGCCAGAAGAACTGTGGGTCACCCTGGAAACAGGGTAGGGACAGCCATGAGAACTGGGATGGTCTACAGGCCTCCAGACCAGGGGCAGGACATAGACACATTACTGTTAGAAGATATACAAAATATGACAACTAAAGGGGAGGTTCTGCTAATGGGAGACTTCAACGTGCCAGATATTAAGCACATAGTAAATTCCCTGCAGGGGGAGGATCTCAAACAATTGGTACAACAACCCACAAGAGACAGGGCTATCCTGGATCTAGTACTGACTAATGGGGAAAGGATCACAGATCTCCAGGTAGAAGGTCACCTGGGGGCCAGTGACCATCACATGGTATGATTCAGTTTGGCCACTAGAACTAAATCATCCCATTCCAAGGCAAAAAATATGGGACTTCAGAGGAGTTGACTTTGATAAGATGGCCAGCAGAGTTAAGCTAGCCCTGGCAAGAAGAGATATAGGTGAGGGGGTACAGATAAAGTGGGCAAGCATTAAGGATGCAATACTTGAAGTAACATCCCATTGTGTTAGGGAGAAAAGCAAGGGCAAAAGAAGAAGGAAACCACTTTGGTTCTCAAAAACAGTAGCAGAAAAGGTCAGAGCCAAAAGGCTGGTCTTCAGAAAATATAAGGGATCGCAGCGGGATGAAGATAGGGAGGCATACCAAACTTCCCTAAGGGAAGCAGGGAAGGTAGTAAGGCAGGCAAAGGCCCAAACCAAGGAAACACTAGCATGGACAGTAAAAGAAGGGAACAAGACTTTCTATAGATACATTAGTGAAAGGAGAAAGTCCAGAATGGGTATTGCTAAGATCAAAGGGGATAAGGGTGTGTGTGTGGAGGAGGACCAAGCAAAAGCATCTATCCTAAATAGATACTTCTGCTCAGTACTTACTGAGGAGAAGGTAGGGCAGGGCCCACAGCTCAGCACCATGGACACAGTGGGGAGGGAGGTGTGCACAAGTCCATTCACAAAAGAAAGGGTCCTACAAGATCTCTCTAAGCTCAGGGTGGAAAAGGCAATGGGATCTGATGGCATACATCCCAGGGTACTAAAGGAGCTAAGGGTAGAACTAGCAGAGCCACTAGCAGAACTGTTTAGAGAGTCTCTGAGCACAGGAGAGGTCCCAGAAGACTAGAGAAGGGCTCATGTGATCCCACTCCACAAGAGTGGCAGCAGGGAGGAGGCAGGGAACTACAGACCAGTCAGTCTTACCTCAGTAGTGGGCAAGATTATGGAGGCACTCCTTAAGGAAAGGATAGTGCAACACCTGGAACCTATAAGAGCACAGGATCCAAGACAGCATGGGTTTACAACAGGAGGATCCTGTCAAACTAACCTCATAGATTTCTTTGACTGGGTAACCAGAGTGGTGTACCAAGGGGGTGCAGTTGATGTTGCCTACTTTGACTTCAGCAAAGCTTTCGATACTGTTTCACATAGAAGATTGATTAATAAGCTGGGTAGGTTCGGGGTGGGTCAGAAGTTGGTCAACTGGGTGGCAAACTGGTTGACGGGCAGAAAACAGAGAATGGTGGTAAATGGTATACAGTCAGAAGAGATGCACATCACAAGAGGGGTACCTCAGGGATCAGTCCTGGGGCCAGTCCTCTTTATTGGTTGTCCAGTTCTCACCCATACCCCCCTTCTTGCCCCTTGAGACAATAAACACACCAGTTTGGAAATTAAATGGTCACAGCCATATGTTCAATCAATTTCCAATCCTAATACAGACTAGACATGCGCTGAAGGGAGCTTCTTCGAGGTTCATGTCTCCCCCCTCCCTTCCCCTCATGAAGTAAGGGGTGCCACCCACCGCCTGCCCCCCTCGACAAGGCAATAGGCCACTGGGTTATTCATGGGGTCAGACCATCAGACTGAGAGGCCTAGAGCCCTCCATGCTGGGAGTCACCCTCTGCCTTCCCATGTCTGACCCAGGATATCACAGACCTCCACTCTGAGAAACCCTCTATCAGGGCCTGATGTGGCGGAACCCCTGTGGGCCTGGCATGTCCCAGGAGCATTTTCCCAGTGACCTTGGCCATTCCATGCTGTGCGATAGACAGGGTCCCCCTGAGAACACCCGTGAGAGAGGTCCCCATTCCATGCTGGGCGCTGGAGGCCCCCCTTTTCCCCCACTCCTGAGCCGGGCTAACTCGTCTCACTCTTAGGCAACCTTGGAGAAACTCCCTATCCGCTTACAGAGGCTGTGACAGTATTGTTATCACATCTGGTTGGCCAAATCAGAGAACCATTCTGACAGAGTCAAAAACCCAGGAAAAACCTAATTTAACAGGAAAACCTGGGAAAAATTCCTTTGCAACCCCTCACAGCAGTTCTCCCAGTAGGGAGCAGTAGTCTAGCACTATATTTCTGTGGGTGGGTGGGTTCCTGCCTCAAATGGTGCAGGGAAAAGGGACTGCAGCTTGCCTAGCAGCCCTTTAAACTGTCCCTGCACCACTCTGCCCTTGTCTGTGGCCACCCAATCCCGGACATCGTGGCCACCAAGACCGCCCCACCCCGCACACTGGGTCCCCAACCCCAGGCCACCTGAACTCCAGGTGACAGAGCAGCTGAAGCAGGCCCAATTGACCTGGGCAGTCCCAATCCCACCTGGCAACCATCTCGCAGCAGTATTCCATGGAGGAGGGAAGCACAGACACTAATCTCACTTCCCCCATCGAGGCCTCGGGGAAGGCCTAATATCTTCATCAGTGACAATGCACATGGACTAAAGGGTAAGGTTTGTCTGTTTGCAGATGACACCAAGATATTCAACAGAGTAGATGATCCAGATGGGGTAGGCAGAATGAGAAGAGATCTGGATAAACTAGCAAAATGGTCAGAAGAGTGGCAACTGGGGTTTAATGCAAAGAAGTGCAAGATCATGCACATGGGGAAGAAACACCCTGAAGCTACCTATAGGTTGGGAGGGGAGTTGCTGGCAATCACAAGAGAAGAAAGAGACCTGGGCATCATCATCACAGATGACCTGAAATCATTCAAGCAGACCGCAAAGGCAGTAGGTAAGGCTAGAGGGATGTTGGGGTGTATTAGTAGGGGTATCACAAGTCAGAAGAGGGAGGTAATAATCCTCCTTTATAAGACACTGGTTAGGCTCCATCTGGAGTACTGCATGCAGTATTGGAGGCCTCACCTGCACAAAGAAATTAACAAAATGGAGGCAGTCCAGAGAAGGGCAACCAAAATGGTGCAGGGTCTGCATCAGAAAACATATGAGAACAGATTAACGGAGCTTAATATTTATACCCTAGAGCAAAGAAGGGAGAGAGGTAATATGATCGAAGCATTCAAATATCTTAAGGGCATTAACAAGGTGAAAGAATCTAACATGTTTCAATATAAGAAAAATAGCGACAAAAGGACACAGAATGAGATTAGAGGGAAGCCGATTAAGGGGTAATGTGAGGAAGTTCTTTTTACGGAAAGGGTGGTGGATGCATGGAACAGCCTACCTCAGGAAGTGGTGGATATAAATACAGTGCAGGGCTTCAAACAGGCTTGGGATAGGCCAAAGGGAACGATATAGATGAGTATGAATAAATAGGCTATTGACAGACTAATGGCCTACGGCACATTCATAAGGTGGAAAAAAATGGGCAAACTGGATGGGCCTTGCGGTCCTTATCTGCCATCAACGTCTATGTTTCTATGAGGTCCTGAGTGAATGCCTGCCCACTGGAGTGAGTGAAGACAAGTCCTCTTGTGGGGTGAATAGGATCATCATGGTCTGGAGCATCATGGCCCGCACCCCTCACCACCAGAAGCATGTTGGGTCCATCGCACCTGTAATCAGCTTATAGAACAGAGCTCCCATCATCCAAAGTCATCATGACCTACACTCTTCACCACCAGGAGCATGCTGGGTCCATCGCACCTGTAATCAGCTTATAGAACAGAGCTCCCATCATCCAAAGTCTTCATGGCCTACTCCCTTCACCACCAGGAGCACGTTGGGTCCATCACACCTGCAATCAGCTTATAGAACAGAGCTCCCATCATCCAGAGTCATCATGGCCTACTCCCTTCACCACCAGGAGCATGTTGGGTCCATCACACCTGTAATCAGCTTATAGAACAGAGCTCCCATCATCCAGAGTCATCATGGCCTGCACCCTTCACCACCAGGAGCACGCTGGGTCCACTGCACCTGTGTCCAGCCTACAGAAATTACCATTTATCTATTATCTGCCTAAACAGGGGAGGAGTCACCATGGAAATTGCATCAGCCTGTCATCTAAAGGTCGTAAGTGCTGGGTTTTACCCACTGAACTTGTCATTCCGATTGCATAGCTAGCTAGATACTTTCTGAGGATTCCAGACCATCCTTAGAATCAAGCCCACAACTACAGATTACAGCCAGGTGCCACTGTTTTACTGCCCATCCAACTGTGTAATTGCCAATCAGCAGCTGTAGCCAACAGCCGAAGTTACACAGTACCACACCAAGGGCCAAGCGTCATAGGCCTGCAGTTCTGCATCGTGTGCAGACTCAAACTGTAATTGGGAGCTCCCTGAGGATCTGTTGGGTTAAGTGGTGTACCAGTTGGGGGAGAAGTGCTGAGACATGGGTTATGGGGGGGAGTGAATGAAAACTACTGTCATTGCTTAGTTTTACCTTTACTTCCCTTGTCCCCCACTTTGTTCTCCAACTGCAAAATAAACCTCATTGGTTATGTATTTGCAACTGCTGACATATTTTGCCATTATTGCCTTGCTGTTTATTTGCATGACTAGAGTGATAAGTGGGAAGAGGATTGTGTTATTGTATTCCCTGTCACAGAGGGTGGGGTTGTATTTATTTCCTGTGGGGAAATACCCTGGCAGCTGTCATAAGCATCCCCATAGGTGGAGGCACCACGCCACTTTCCAAATCCATTTGTAACCACAAACTCAGGCACCATTCACCCAAAGACATAATGGACTTTGTCCTTTAGCATCTCCAAACTTAGACAGCACACCTTGCGGCTGGGGGTGGTTACGCTAGTATCAAAGATATCCATTTATTATCATGCCGTGTAAACATAAACTGCCACATAAAGGGCAAAGTGTTGTACACAAATGCCATCCTGCAGTTTCATTTAGCTAAGGCTTGCAGCTAACAAGAGCCTATGGCTTCTAGAATGGTGACCCATCCCATGCTGAAGAAGTATATCTCAGAAGTATGTCCTTGAAGCTTGGAAGTTTAAGCTTGGCTAGGTCAAATATTGGTTATTTCTGTCAAGTTAAACCTGCTGTGAAGGTTCTCTTTTCATTTGTTTGTTTTTGAGTACTGCTGCTAATGTTTTTGGACAGCCTCTGGGGTATTTACCCTGCAGTTGCACCAAGCCCCTGTACCATGATGTGGTCCTTCTTGTACTTTCTTGTTTGGGATGCATAATCCTCTTCATCGGCTAACCTCTAACGACCGTGACTCATGACATCACTGGGGTTGTAGGTAGTATCCCTACTGCTATGCCGATGGGTCAGACCCTATACGCAGTTCATTTACTGTAATTTATGGTTCACTGGTTGCTGTCTTTTCCCCTCCACCCCATTCCCCCAGGACACACCTGCAAATGAGATGCTTGCAGCTCATCATTTTTTTTTCTTCCGTAGGACAAATGTTTCAAATAAATATAAAGAATAAAAAATATTATTTCTGCATTAGAATCAGTTTCTTTCACAGCTTTTCTTAGATTTAATAGGGATTTTCTTAGTTACATTGGTCTGTGTGCAAATATATATTTTTTTATTGGTATGGCAATCAACGTCACCTGTTTTCAGCCGTTTTTTTTTTCACCCCAGGCTAATATCTGCAGGACAGGTGAAGCCATGGCCAGGCAGCTGTGCACTCTCTATGTCAGATCCTGTGAACTGCTGCCAATGCAGGGATTAAGCAGACTTGTAGCAATGAGGTTTGCAACTACTCCTACATCAATGACCCTCCCACCCCCAGCTTCTACCTTGAAGCACTTGGTACTTTCAGACCCCGGAGTGCCAGAAAATCTTTAATTAGACAAGCAACTGAACTCACAAATCAAAGTTAGTTACCTTGAAAAGAAGAGATTAGAATTCTTTTTTTATAGAGACATGGGATCATCCCGATGAATTCAGAACAGTGGTCCATCCACTTCATCCCCTGTCATTATAGCAGCTGCAACCTTGTTGTTCCAAGATTCTACTAAGAAATGTGCCCTACCCTTGATTCTTCAAATCTTATATCCAGCAATACTGTAGTCTAACAAATATATATTAAGTCTACTGTAAGTTATCCACACGCTCTCTGCTTCTACAGTCTCCTGTAGCAATTTCTTCCACATGCTCACCCACCCTTTGAAAGAAAAAAAATGTTTCTTCACATTTCCCCCTTATCTGACCATTTCGCAGACTTGGTATGGGCATTTTGCTCACCTATACTGCTTGAGAACTGACATCAAAGCATGTGCAGGAATCACTGGAATAAAACGTTAGATCCATGAGAGAGAGAGAGAGAGAGAGAGAGAGAGAGAGAGGAGAGAGAGAGAGAGAGGAGAGAGAGAGAGAGAGAGAGGAGAGAGAGAGAAGAGAGACAGAGAGAGAGGAGATGGAGAGAGAGAGAGGATAGAGAGAGAGAGAGAGAGAAGAGAGAGAGAGAGGTAGAGAGAGAGAAAGAGAGAGAGAGAGGGAGAGATAGAGAGGGAAGAGGGGCATGGTGGTGGTGTTGAGAGGAACCTGCTTCAAGAAGAAACATGAGCTGCCTGTAACCTCTGAAGTGACTGACGTCATTACATTAAAGAAGGACTTTCACACAGGTGCAAACGTAAACCAAAGCCCAGTTACCGTCTGCATAATTCTTGCCCTATTCTTGCAAATTATTGATGATATCTGTGAAAGAATGTGCTTCCTCCCACCCAGATCACCTATTTCCTACTGAAAAAGAAATATGAGCTGTAAGCTCTGAAGTGACTAACAGATAATTACATTAAAGAGGGACTTTCACACTGGGACAAATGCAAGCCGAAGCCCATTTACCTTCTGTATAATTCTCATCCCTTCTTACAAATTGTTGAATATATATCTGTGTAAGCATGTAAGCACGTATTTTCCCCCACCCAGATCACCTGTCTCCTACTGCCAGAGCATGCTGTGATGTCATACTCCTGTATCTGTAGCATTACAATCTGTTGTCATGGAAATGATTGTGGAGTTGCAAACACAGAGGGACTATGACTTCACAGCATGCCCCCACTGTGGAGGTAGCTTGGTAATTCTGAAAAATACATAAAAAATGGGACTCCAGTCAACAGTAAAAGAATCACAGTTGGCTTCAGCATCGGACCATTGGAAATGCTAGTCAGACAAACTCTGTCCAGAGCCGATCGGGCTGCAGCCGAGGAATGTGGGGTAAAAATACAGAAAATTTGTTTTTTTAATATTTTTACACAGATTTTCAACATAGCCTTGTTAAGACCCTGCCTCATGAAGAAGGGGAAAGAAAATGTTCAACTCCTGGCCTAAAGGTGATTTTGTGCAGGGACTGCAAAATCAACTTTCAGGACAGAAAAACACATTTTGGGCTGGAGTTGAAAAATGACAGCTGTCACATTGCAGGTAATGGAGACACTAATAAAAGAAAGGGCGGTAGACTACCTGGTGGCCAACGGTATGCAGGACAAAAGGCAGCATGACTTCACGAGTGAGAAGTTATGCCAGACAAACCTGGTAGTGTTTTTCGATTGGGTGATGTAGGTAGTGGACAAGGGAGGGGCGGTGGACAAGGCCTATCTGGACTTCAGTGAGGCCTCTGACACTGTCCCACATAGAAGGCTAGTAAATAAGCTGTAGAGCTTAGGGTTGGGTCAGAAGGTAACTAGGTGGGTGGAAAACTGGTTGACGGGTAGGAGCCAAACAGTGGTGGTAAATGGGGTACATTCCAGGGTAAGGGGGGGTGATGAGTGGGGTGCCTCAGAGGTCAGTACTGGAATCCCTACTTTTTAACATTTACATCAGCAATCTAGTGGAAGGACTAGAGGGTAGGGTGTGCCTATTCATGGATGATACAAAAATCTGCAATAGGATGGACACCCAAGGGGGAGTGGAGGCCATGAGGCAAGACCTGGAGAAGCTGGAGAGGTGGTTGGAAATCTGGCAACTAAAATTCAATGTGAAAAAGTGTGCAATGATACACCTGGGGTGGAAAAACATTCTAGCAGCTTATACCCTGTGGGGGGTTAAGGAAACAGAGCAGGAGAGGGATCTGGGGATTGTTATATCGAGCAATCTTAAGGTGGCGAACCAGTGCAGCAAGGCGGTGGGAAAGGCAAACAGTATGTTGGCCTGCATTGGGAAGGGCTTAACTAGCAGAAGGAGGGAGGTGCTAATGCCACTGTACAAAACCATGGTGAGGCCACACCTGGAGTATGGTGTACAGTTTTGGAGACCGCACTTACATAGGGACATTGAGGGAACAGAGAGGGTTCAGAGAAGAGCAACCAAGATGGTGCATGGGATGCAGGGAAAACCATATAAACAGAGGTGGAGGGAGCTGAATCTATACCCAATAGAGACTAGAAGGGAGAGGGGGACATGACTGAAACTTTTAAGTATATGAAGGGGATCAATAAGGTGAAGGAGGGGAGCTCGTTCAGAAGGAAGGAGGGAGCTAAAACAAGGGGGCATAGCCTCAGATTGGAAGGAGGGAAATACAGAGGCAATGTGAGGGGAACGTTCTTCACAGAGAGGTTGGTAGAGGCCTGGAACAGGCTACTAAAGGAGGTGGTGAGATCTGAAATGGTGCTGGGATTCAAGAGTGCATGGGACAGACATATGGGGTTGGTAGGAGGGGGGAAGTTAAGAGCCGGAAAAGGAGGGGGAAGGGGTGGATATAACAGCAGACTGGATGGGCTGGTGTGGCCCTTTTCTGCCATCAAATTTCTGTGGTTTCTGTGGCATTCATGAGATATTGTAAAGAAATGGCTGTGTTGTAAATTTAAGGTAAAAATATTGAAAATTACCACAGTTATGAGCATGTGTTCGCAAAATTCAATGTAGACACATAACTTTATGTTTTTTTAATATTTTTTACACCAAATTTTCAGTATAGCCTTCTAATTACCCCACCTCATGAACAAGAGCAAAGAAAATATTCAACTCCTGCCTGAAAAGTGATTTTGCTTAGGGGCCACAAAATCACCTTTCGGGATGTAAAAGAACATTTTGGATAGGATTTGAAAAATGACAGATATCACATTCATGAGGCACTGTAAAGGTATGGCTATGTTGTAAATTTGGGCTAAAAATATTGAAAATTGCCAAAGTTACAAGCCTGCATTAGCAAAATCCAACATAGGCTCATAACTTTGTTGTTTTTTCAGTATTTTTACACCAAACTTTTAACGGGTACATGACAATTCGCTCCCGTAATTTCGCTCCCCATCTTTTCACTCCAGACAGTACGCTCTCACGTAAACTCGCTCCTATGTCAACACGCTCCAAGTCAAATCGCTCCTGCAGTGCTCGGTTGCAAGTGTAGCTATGAGTATTTTCAGACATTTTGTGAATCTTGCTACATATAGCATTTTACTTTTGCTCCCACAGTGTCACTTTCTGTATAGTGTTCGGTTGCAAGTGTATGGTGCAGAAAATGGCAACTCACTTGTGCTTGTCTTTCCCCGAACTTTGCAGTTCTTTAAACCATAAGCTCCCGCAGTGTCATAGTGCTCGGTTGCAAGTGTATGGTGCAGAAAATGAAATATTTAAATCAATCAATTAATCAATACCTTCATTGGCCAAGCACAAGCAATTGTACTCGGAAGTTATAAATAGTCACTAAAGCACATTTCTCCACGTAGGTTTTTTATTACAATGGATTGTCGCTTTGTCCTGTCATCTAGAAAAACATGATGCAGTATACAACGCAAAGGAGAGAGCATGCTCAACACAGGATACCACAGCTCAAGTCATTCTGCATGCTAAACAAGAGGTGTCACTGGCTGCTCAGGGAAAAATCGTTGACAAAAACTTAAAAAAAAACATTCAAAGGGTTTGTGCATATGGTGCTCCTCCTAACCCTACAGACCTTTGCCAGCTGTGAATACTTGACTGCTATACCATGTACCAACCCGACGCTGCCAGTGAGCCTGAAAAGTTTTTGTTCTATGATAGTGGACCTGGGCACAATTGTACGTTAATGTTTGGCACTGAGAACAATCTAAAATTCTTAGAGCGCTGTAAGTTGTGGCATGCAGATGGAACTTTCAGCATTGCACCACCTCTGTTTATGCAGTTATAATGTATGGTAGAACGTTGTTATGCATAAAAATCCATGCCAGCTAAAAAGTTGTTATGCTGCAGTAGCTTATTGTTATGCTGCACCAGGTACATAACTACTGCAGCATAACAACTTGGAACTTTTCACATAATGATGTAAGCTCTGCTCGAGCCGCATTCTTTTTAAACAGCTGTCATAACTGTACACAGTTGCGAGTGACGATTTTAAAAATGCAGGCACCAGATTAAAGCATGTCCACCGCTATTTTCTCCCGGGAGCTATCCGATCGTTTTTTGTTTTTTTTTCCTGTCTACCACAATCGCTCTTGCCATCCAATGTAAGCTTATGAAATGTAAGTACCTGTACTGTAAAATTCAAGAGAAACTATTGTCAGCCTCAGGCTTCGTCTCATTATGGGCAAGGCAATCATTTCTAATTTGTCATTACAGATAGGTGACCATACTTATAAAGATATTGTATAGTCCTCTATTCAGATAGTTTGAAACGTCTTCTTGAGTTCATCATGGTGATCTGAACCTCTCGAGCTTCGCTCTCGAGGTTCCGAACGTCGCCATGACGACCTCTCGAAGAGTTTACAAACTTGTTACAGATAGAGGAATATACATTATCCTCTATATATGTCATAATGGGTGAATGGTTGGGGAATGCTCAGCCAGCTGTTTTTATGCTTTTGCCCAGCAAAAATAGGGAGTGCTATCAAAGAATGCTCACCATTTTGAAGGATCTTAATCCTATTCTTAGCCCTGGGGTTGTAATTACTGATTTCAAGCGTGCAACAATAGCTGCATTTAAGTCTGTGTTCCCAGATGCTAAACAAGTTGGTTGCTTTTTCCACTTCACCCAATGTGTGTATCACAAGATACAGGCAGAAGGGCTGGCAGTACAGTATGCACAGGACTCAGAATTTGCACTGAAGTGCAAGTACAGTACTTACCAGCACTGGCTTTTTACACCCCAGAAGAAGCAATAGCACAATTTGAGGAAATTACCGATGATAACTTAAATATTTTCCCAGAAGAACTGACACCAGTAATTGATTACTTTGAGGATGTGTGGGTTGGCCGAAGAAACAGACGTGGAACTGGATGCAGACAAACACATTTTGCCATTGAATTGTGGAATCACAAACAAAGTGTTTGTAACAGCAGGGCAAAGACAAACAATGTGGTTGAGGCGTTCCACCCTGGGATGCAGAGTATCCTTTGCATGGCACATCCCACGGTGTTGAAATTTATTGAAGGCCTCAGGGGAGTACAAAAAGAAAGAGACTCAGAGGTGGAGCAAATCATTGCGGGCAACCCCCCAACTGCATCACGACGTGTGTACCATGACAATATTGCCAGACTAGCCTGTATTTTGAAGAATAGTGCAGATCGCATAACCGAAGAATTTTTACGTGGGGAGGCCCATAGCTTTGAATATTAATGCCCCTGTCATTGTTTTTAAATTGTATGAAGACATCAGTGGTTTTTAAAACTCACCCAGTAACATCCAGTGAATGCACAAGCATCATGACGTCACGTCACGTCACGTTTTACTATGGGCTGCATTCGTTGCTATGGTTTCTATCACTATCACTACCTGGCCAAGTAACATGGGCTGCAGTTTCCATCACTACTTGTGCTGCCATTATAAGAGGTAAGAGCTACTAAATTTAACGCATTTGCGCTCACACTGGGAGCAAGGGAGCGAATTGACAGGGAGTGTAATTACATAGGTGTGAATTGACGCCGGAGTGAACTGTCGGGAGCTATAAGTGCGGGAGCGAAAAGACGGGAGCGAATTGTTGTGTTCCCATTTTCAACATAGCCTTCTTATGACCCCACTTCTTAAACAAGAGCAGAGAACATTTTTAACTCCTGCCCAAAAGGTAATTTCATGCAGGGACCACAAAATCACCTTTCGGGGTGTGAATAAACATTTTGACCAGGCTCATAACTTTGTTTTTTTTTTTTTAATATTTTTACACCAAATTGTCAACATAGCCTTCTTATGACCCCACCTCATGAACAAGGGCATAGAAATTTTTCAACTCCTGCCCAAAAGGTGATTTCACACAGGGTCTGCAAAATCACCTTTTGGGACAGAGCTGCCTAATGACAGTTCAATTGTTCATGAGCTAGGGTCCCAAAGAAGGCATGTTGAAAATTTGGGCCAAAAATATGCAAAAATGGCCAAGTTATGCAACTAGGTTCAAAACCCTATTGAAATACATTGAAATACCCGTTTCTTCAATTTGTGGTCTGGCTTGGAAGAGTAAAGACATGTCTGTGGTCCAGAGAAGATTATGGCGTTGAACCCCCAATGTGTAAGTAAGGGCTCGGAGGGTGCAGAGTGGTAGGCGCTGAGTGGGAAGGTCATGTGGGGGGACAGTAATGGCACAAAAGACATCGATGGATGGTTTTCTTTTTACAGGTTTAAAAAACAAAAACAAATAAGGATTCCTGAACTGGGGGATTGGGCACCCCAAGTGTAAGTATTACATTTTTTTGAGGGGGGAGTGGGGTTTTGGTTACTAAGAAGGAGGGTCAGGTGGGGGGATATCTTTAATGAATAAAAAAATAACACGAGGATGCTGATCCCAGCACTGGGATTAGGTACCTAACGTCATAGTATGTTTCCGACACTGGGATTAGGCACCCCAATGTCACTTAGTATGTTTCCGACACTGGGATTGGCCACCCTCAGTGTCACTCATATGTTTAGTGGGGGCTGGAATAGGAGTGCCAAAGGAAGGGTTGGGTGGGGGATATCTATAATTTAAAACTATTTGTTTTGGCTGTCACAGCGGAACACGGCACACTCTGCTGTGACTAATACGGCAGCTGAATGCCACTGCACATGTGCTAGTAGTCGTACATGCACAATACAGTTTGGCAGCCATCTTGGACACAGTAGAATGTGCAGTGTTCTGCCGTGACCACCAACACTGTAAAAATAGTGCATTGCTTCTTCCATTGCAGACAACGAGCCGAGTGCTTCACGGACGTGGAGGTGATGGTGGTATAACTCCAACATGTTGTTCGATCGGAAGGAATGTCTTTTTCTCATAGCAAGAGGTCTGCAGGGCTACACCCACTGCAGCCCTAAAAATACCAGGGGGTGACAGCATGTTACTCTGTTGCCATCCAGACAAGAACAATACACAGAATTGGATACATGGGAACCTAAAATGGATGTCCTACAGGCCTTCACCAGCCAACACTGTCCTGACATCCTGGCAGTTGTGGAAACCTGGCTCACGCCATCGGTACTGGACCATGCAATCAGCCTTCCTGGCTACAATGTCTTTAGGCTGGATCGCCTCTCCAAAAGAGGCAGGGGCTGGGCTCTCTACCTAAAAGACTCCATACAAGGGCACCACATCATTACCTCAATCCAACCCATAACTGCTCAGATACCGCCAGTGAGAACCTCCTCAGTGCCCAAAACAAAACCTTCACTGTTGCCACCATCTACATCCCTCCCAAAGAACAGGGAACTGGTCTAACAGCTGAGCTTGACTTTGTAAAGTCACTCCCACCAGGCACCGAATCCATCCTCCTAGGCGACTTCAACATCAACTGGCCTGCGGCTGATACTGGTGCACACAGGGATACCATTGCTGCGGCGAACCTCACACAAATGGTTGACTCATCAACCAGGAAAAATTACAGGACCGGCACCAGCACACTCTTGGACTGGATCCTTACCAGTCACCCATCGTGGATATCTAACACTAATGTCCTCCCTGACTCTGTCAGCGATCACTCCCCTGTTAGCTGCACCTGGTCAAATAAATTCATAAAACAACCACCAAAAACAATCACCAGCAGGGTTCTACCCAGTGGTCACCTTCCTCAGCTCAAATCCCACCTCCTCCACCAAGACTGGTCCCCTATCTTCAATGCAACCAACGTAAACACTGCCCTTAACCACTTCATAAACATCTTCACTGTGGCCAGTGACACGTATGCTTCTATTAAGAAACGCAAAGTCAAATCACTGAGTAACCCTTGGCTCACAGGTGACCTCCTCAGGATGCTAAAAACAAGAGACCACCTATGGGAGCTGGCCAGAAACTCTGGAAAGCAAAACAACATCCAAAACTACAAATGTGCCCACAATGACTGCACCAAAACCATCTGGCAAATGAAGTCCGCCTACTATAAGCATGCCCTCACAAACTCCTGGGGCAATGGTCGGGAATTCTGGAAGAACATAAAGGAACTTACTGGGAATCCACCCAAAACCCCCCCCATCAATACTCAACATCAACAGAACCACAGCCCTCAACCCAAAAACCATTGAGGATACCTTTAAAAAAGCCTTTACCAACCTCAGCGCTGTCCTACCTCAGGACTACTTCAAAGATGGTGTAGCCCCCCTGTCTGGAATGAACACTACTCCCACCAGCTCCCCCTGCTTCTACTTCAAAGCAGTCAAGGCTCACCAAGTACGCAAATACATTACCATAGCCCTTGGTAAATCAAGATTCAGTAATGACTCCCTCAATCTCAAAATCCTGTCTCTCACACTTGATGAAGTGCTTAGTCCTCTGACCAGAATTTTCAACCTCTCCCTCAGCCTTAGCCAGTTCCCGGACAGATGGAAATCTGCCACTGTCACCCCAGTCCATAAAAGTGGTGACAAAACTGCCCACGATAACTACAGACCTATCTCCCTACTACCCCCACTCTCCAAGGCACTAGAATGCATCATCTCGGACCAGCTCACAGAATACCTGGATACGTACAACATCCTGTGCAAGCAACAACACGGGTTCTGCAAAGGTCACAGCATCTCCACAGCCCTACTTGAATTCACTGGCGCAATCCACAACGCACTTGATTCTGCTGAACTACTAGGCTCAATCTACATTGACTTAACTAAAGCCTTCGACACCGTCAATCACCGCCTCCTACTTGTCCAGCTTCAGAACACTGGGCTGTCAACCGACACCATTGGCTGGTTTAAGAGCTACCTTGAAGAACGGTCCCAAACAGTAAGAATCACTGATACACCCTCGGACCTTAGACCGGTCGGCTCAGGAGTCCCCCAGGGCTCCATTCTGGGACCCCTCCTCTTCAGCCTATTCTTAAACTCACTACCGGATAGCTGCCCAGAACAAATAATTCTCTACGCCGACGATGCTGTGATCCTCACCTCAGACCCTGATCCAAACCAATTACAAAATAAACTTCAGCAGGCCTTTTCCTCCATCGAATCCTGGTTCCTAAATCATAAACTGCTTCTCAATCAGAAAAAAAACAAGTCTATGGTCTTTTGCAGCCCCCACAACAAAAACAAACAACTCCACCTCTCCCTTACAACCGAACAAGGAGCCATCCTAGAGCAAACACAATCGTTCAAGTACCTTGGCATCACCCTTGATCCCCACCTCTCATACGCTGTCCATATTAGCAATGTGGCAAAGTCTGCCAATGCGAGGTTAGGCTTATTATTCCGGCACAGGAAACACCTAACCCCAGAAGCACTGTCAGTGGCCGTCCAAAGCTCCATTGTCAGCATCATAGACTATGGTCTTATCATATATGGGTCTGCAACTACCACTGCTCTCAAACATATCACGACCTCCCTGAATAAGGCCTGTCGTCTCATCACTGGCTCACATCGCCATACCCACACTTATGACCTTTATTTCCAATCTGGATGGCTTCAACTGGACAAACGCATAAAATACCAAACCTGCATCACGGCCAAGAAAATCATAATGAGACTTGCCCCACCTGGTGTCTGTGCCCTCCTTAAGCCTAGACATAGGAATGTCACTACAAGGAGATCCAGTTCCCATCTACTACATATCCCACGATGTCGCACGACCCAAGGACAAAGATCATTTGCCTATCGGGCATCCAACTGACTCAACTCTCTTGGCAGCGACATAGTGACCACTCCAACACTTGGCCTTTTCAAGCCCAAGCTGCACCTCTCACTGCTTGTATCCTGTGATTGCCCATCTTAACATTTCCACCATTCCAGCTGCACATGCCCCAGCACCCAGCACTTACAATCAGTCTTTGCACCCCTAACACCTTACCTGGCATATTCCCTCGACAAGGCCCCCTGGCTGCACTGTCTCCACCTCGCCCACCTCCCCATATCTGCACTCCTGCCCTGCCTCCATCCACCTCCATACTCCCCCCTTACCCCTGCCTCTACCCCTCGATCTCCTACCCTCACTTCTCCCCATCGACCCCTCCTCCCCCTTGTCTTGCTCATAGCTCAAGTCTTTGTACTGGTTATTACACGTCTGTAAGTCAGTGACGTTATGTTTGTAACTAAAAATGATGACTGTTGCATACGCTGACGTGGAACCTTTGTAAAAGAGCCTCGGCTCAAAGGTATTGTAATCCTAGATTGAAATATAAAATATATATAAAAATAGGGAATGCTAGCTGAAAAAAACACTGGTGGGGGGAGTTAGCTGCAGCACCCAACACTGAGTACATAGGAGCACAGGAAATGTTAGATTAAAAACAGACCAAAGGGGGTCCCTCATATTACTTTCATGCCGTCCAGGCGGGTAAAGAATCCAGTCTAGTGTATATAGGACCATTGGCAATGCTTGATGGAAAAAAGACGGGGTGGCATCCATTTTTGCTAGGAAGAGGGTACTCATCTTAGGTGATTCCATGGTGAGGAGTACAGAGGAAGTGTTCTTTGCCTCAAACCTCAGAGTCTCCCAGAAGCAAGTAGCTAATAGGATACTTCCCAGGGTGGCAGAGTTGGCTAAGGAAGTGGGTGGGAAGCCAGACATAATTTTCCATCTAGGGATGAATGACCCAGTAGGGAGTCTGTTAGGAGAAGTGAAGGCTAGTTTTAGGGAGTTTGGTTCCAAGCTGAAAAGGCTGGCTGGTAGTGTGTGGTTGGCTGTGGTGCTGCTCCATCTGCATGCACCTCTCTGGGCTGAGGGGGGAGGTTGCTAGACTCCAGGCCGAGTTGGCTATGATTCGAGGGGCCTCCTCTCCCACCCAGAGACCACCAAGTCCACCACTGCTACCTCAAAGGATGCCAAGAAGGAGGAGGAGGACAGGCTGGACTACGTTGGGCTTGGGATGGGTGAGGATGGTGGGTCAGAGACACATTCCCCATATGATATCACTACACATTTCCTACACCATTCTGGTTGGGTAGGACTGTCCCATGGAGGCACCCATAGTAGTGACCAAGGAGGATGTGGAGGTCCTCCATAGTGGAGACACCAAGGAAGGTGGAAGAGGACCCCAGAGGAGGAAGAAGCAACTCCTGGTGGGGGACTCCATTTTGAGGGGCATAAGGTTTGGGGACAGAAAGGGGGGGAGGTTAGGTGCCTACCCAGTGCCACAGCTCAGAGGGATGGGAAGTGGTTCCTGAGGATTGTTAGGTTAGCAAAACAGGAGGGAGAGCGGGATATCATTGTCTACCTAGGAAATAATTATCTGGCCAGGAATGAGGCAAGGATAGTGCGGGAGGAGTTCAGGGAGTTGGGGAGGGGTCTTAGGCAGGTAGCACGCTCAGTGGCTTTTTCTGAGGTGCAGGATAGGGTACTCCATACCAGGAACTCATGGTTGAAGGAGTGGTGCAGATAAGAGGCATTCAGCTACATTGGGGATTTGGGTCCCACCTGGAGGAATAAGGGCCTATAAAGGAGAGATGGCCTGCGTCCATCCAGGAGGGGAACAACAGTACTCAGTAATAGTTTAAATGTTATAGTGATGAGCATTTAAACTAGGCGAGGTTGGTGGTGGAAGAAAGCAGGGAGACATAGACTGCTCCCTCCCCACAAGCTGAAGTAGACAGTAGGGAGAATCCTAAGGGAGAGAAATCCCCAAGTGCAACTAACACAAAAAGAAATCCCCAAGTGCAACTAACACAAAAAAAAAATAGTAGAGACAAAGAGGGATGGGAATGGGAGCAGAGGGGGTAAGAAGAGAAGGAAAAAGTGAAAATGGGGTGGTTTTTTTTTTGTAAACTTTATTTAAGTCAACAGGACAGAGTTACAGTGTTTACATACCATGGTACATCAACATGTTACATCTCACAATAAGGATGATACAATGGAGAGCTGTAACAGTCAGATCATATGAGGCCATACAAAAGTGGAACACATTTCAAGGGCTAGGTTGAGTTAAGCAATAAACCACGACAGGGTGTGGCCGAGTGACCAAATCCACACCAGAAGTGGGTGAATCCCAGAATAACCCACACCCTAGAGTGGTTTATTGCAATTATACAATGGGGAAAAAGTGAAGGATTAGAAAGAAATAGTAAAAAGTGTAAGAAAAAAATAGTTTTTATTGATTTTAAGCTGTGGTATGCTTCTGCTAGGTTGAATAGTCCTCTGTTGCTGGCCCGAATATGTGTGTGTGTGTGTGTGTGTGTGTGAGACATACTGGTCAGCTAGTGCTGATGCATCTCCTCCTCCCCCCCGCAGCCACCGCGAAACACACACTGCAAGTGTTATTAAAAAAACATTCTGCAGTGCCATTTTTTTATTGAAGAAAGATCCTACGTGCCGTGAGTTAATTGTTGTTCTTTTACAGTAGTGCGGGTAGTGAGAGTTTGTCTGGCTGGAGCGATCACGGGGTGCCATCGTTCAAGATTTGTTTCCGGGATTTTGTGGCCGTCACGTCAGGAAGTACATTTTTGTATGTAACCGTAGTGCCGGAATGGACGTTTGCTTAATTAAAACATTTTTTATGCAGTGAAGAATTGTTTTGTGGTCGGTGGAGAACTAAATTATTTATGGTGCTCCAATGGATTGTGGCAACGGACTGGAGGTAAGGAGTGGAGCAGACAGTTAAGAAGGCTGTCAGGTGAGCCATGTGGAAATGGCTGTGGGTATTTTTATATGTTTGGGCTTAGGCGTGGCTTGCTGAAGTATTTAAAAAAATTTGAATATTATGAATTTTCTGGACAGTAGAGAGCGGGAACATCTGGTAGTGCAAGCTGTAATGCTTCTAAGCATCTCACAGTCAGGCTCGCCATCTTTGCTAGTCCTCAAGTTCATGTTACTCTTAGTGATTCCTATGGGGGTCTTGCTGTGGCTGGCTGGTGGCTGGCGCCTGTTCCTGTGGGTATATCATAGGATTTACCACGGGTAAAAGGTGCCAGTGAGCCAATCAGGATGCATGATTCTAGGACCCCATTGTATAATTATGAACAATCAGGGTAATGCCAAGAAAAAAAAAAGCATAAGCACACATTGCCCATCTCCTTTTGGTAAGGAGACTGGAGTTTCCCCCTGTTGGACCCACTAATTTAGATTGAATTCTGCCACACACACAAAGTCTAAAACCAAACAATATGAGATCTAAAATCTAAAATATGGGGAACCACACTTGTCTGAGGGCTTCCTCCAGAGGGACCCACAGCTCCTGATATCTCCCAACTGGGCCTCTTTTCAAATTTCATACAATCCATGAGAGATATGATCCACTCTGCCACTGTTGGGGTTTCAGATAGTCTCCAATGGGTGGCTAACACTCGTAGGCCAATTACATTTCCCAGCCTCCAAAGGCTGAAGGAGGGCTTCTGAAGTGCCGCTCCCTCTCGCAAGGGAAGTCCCAACACTATTTCTGCCGGATCAAGGCGGGAAGGAATACCCAAAATAAAGGCTGATAGTTCATGCACTCCCCTCCAAAATCTCTGCTCCAAGTGGCATTCCCCACCATGTGACAGAAAGTTCCCTCATGGATCTGACATTTTGGACACAACAGAGAAGCCTCAGGGTCTATTCTATGGGCCAAGATGGGAGTTCGATAGGTTCGTAGAAGGACAATATATTGAATGGCCCTCACCCTGCTGTTCACAGAGCACCTGGTAATATTTTTCAGTATTGTCAACCAGTCTCCACCCATCAATCCCTCTGGATAGAGATCTGAATCCCACTTTGCTCTTATCGATTCCAGGGGGTCAGGGAGAGCACCCATCATGAGTCTATAAATTCTTCTAAGAGGCCTAAACGAAGGATCCTCGGACTGACCTCAGAACAGTTCCTCAAAAGGGGAATGGGATACCGCCTGCCCCATCCCTTCCAGATTTTTTATTCTGTAAAAGACCCACTTTAGTCTGTTATAAAGGGGGAAGTGGGCAGAGCTATTATATTCTTTAACAAGTTCACTAAAAGGACAAATCTCCCCCTCCCTTACTAAATGCTGTACTAGATACACCCCATATGAAGCCATCTCTGCAGAGTGAGTCTCTCCCAGGGTGTCAACCTCCTCCCCCTTCCAAAAGTCTCTAGAGAGAACAGTGTGGAGAAATCCCCCGCTTGTATCCGATCAAGTTGTGAGCTAATTTCCATACTTTAACCATAGCTCTAGTACAAGGGTTAACTGGGTTATCTAGAGGTCTTATACCACCCACCGTTGTCAAAACATCATGGTATGGGGGTAAATATGATGATTTTTCCATTTCCACCCAGGCAGGTTGTTTATTGTCCTCTTGCAGCATATCCTGCACTTGTGCAACCTGGACAGCTAGAAAATGGGGGGTTGACAAGCAGGGTGGTAGCAGAAGCTGGAAGACCACGTGTGCAAATGCTCAAAGTCTGGGAAATAAAATCCCAGACCTAGTGGCCATTATGGCACAAGCTGATCTAGACACTGTCTCCATTACTGAGTCATGGTGCAATGAGAACCAAGACTGGGATATAGCCATACCAGGCTATACTCTGTTCAGGAAGGACAGGGTGGGAAAGAAAGGGGGAGGAGTGGCTCTTTATGTGAGGGACAGCATAAAAGCAACAGAGATACAAGGAATTCAGGGAAGAGCAGAAGTACTGTGAGTCACCCTAGAAACTGGGAATGGAGCCGCAGTTCACAATGGCCTCATCTACAGACCTCCAGAACGGGGCGGGGGCGGGATTTGGATAAGGTTCTGGTGGAAGCCATCTAAAAGATGGGAAATAAGGGGGAGGTGCTGTTGGTAGGGGACTTCAATCTGCCGGATGTAGATTGGAGCATCCCAGCTGTAGCTTCAGCTAAGAACAGGGACATCCTGGACTCCCTGCAGTAGGCTTTCCTCCGGCAACTTGTAAAACAGCCTGCTCAAGAGGGTCGAGCACTGGGCCTTGTACCCAGCAACTGAGACAGTGTTGCAGATGTCACAGTGGGTGGCCACCTGAGGACCAGTGATCACCATACAGTGTGGTTCAATATTAGCACTGTAGCAGAATTGTACCACATAAAGACGAGGGTCATGGACTTCAGGAGGGCCTATTTTTAAAAGATGGGGGAATGCCTCAGGGATGCCCTGGGGAGAGGGTGGACTTGCGTGGAGTGGATAGATAGTTAGCGAAACTAAAAGAGGGGATAGAGAAGGCAACAAACCTCTGCATCAGGCAAGTTAGCGAAAGCAAGAGGAACAATCATTTGTCAATGCTGAACGTTCACTTGCTGGTCTGTGCTGGGATGGGTAAAGACAGACACCGAGACTCAAGAGGCACAAAGACAGTATACTGCAGGAATGCATCTCGCTCTCTCACTCCCCCCCCCCCCGGTGGCCATAGTGCACTGCACTACTTGCTATGTATGTCTGTCCCTCTCTCATGCTGTTTCGGTGGTGGGAGTGTGGACTCAACTGCATTAGAATCATGCAGACAAAAAGGACTGCAGAGACATCAAGACACACAAAGACAGAGAGAAAGAGAAGTGGAGGACTTCTACTTGCCTTGTCCCACTGTGACTGTGACTCTCTCTCTCTCTCTCTCTCTTTCACTGCAGCTCACTCTGTCTCTCTATATTGAACATGAGCACTTCACGACGGGACAGGAGGGGGAACATAACCTAGACAGCCCAGCAGTATTGACCTTTTCATTTCACTCCAAAACCGCTCCTCCTTGCAGCCGATCCAACCCGCAGTGCCCCCACATTAGGCAAGATAACAACACATAACTGATAAGCCTCCTGACTAAGCTTTATTCTACAACACTTGACACACTCAGTGATCATCTTGCTTACAATGGACCTTCTACGTGGAGGGGAGAGATGCGAGACACAGCAGAGCAAATGCTGTAAGGCATACCATGCACTCTCTCTCACTCTCTCCATCAGTGTGCCACTCTCTATATGCCTACACAGATCAGGGACATGGGCTACTGTAGAAGATGGACTTGTTTGGGTTTTTCCCCTATCAATGAAGTCACAGTGTTGGGGACACCTGCTTCGGGAGGGATGGGAGGTGAAGAAAAACAATTGGTCTCTGACATTGTGTCCCGCGCACGGGAGGGGGATCTTAAGCGCACCTGCTTTGACAGGGGATGGGAAGACGAAGAGAGACAATCGGTCTGTGACACTGTGTCCCACACATGGGGGAATCTTAAGCAATACTGACAAAGTTGCATTTTCATGGACTGCAAGTGGGAAGGGGGTACAGCTGGCACTACTGTGGCGAAAAAGGACTGCAATAGCCGACCGGGTAGTAGGGTGAGGAGAGCAATGGTAACGATTTTGTTTTCTGATCCTCTGCAGAGAAAAAGAGAAAAACTACATGTGGTCTGACTGTGGTGTGCGCATTAGTGTCAACTGTAATGCGTACGCCAACAGTTAATGGCTACAGAAAGAAATGAAGCGCTCTCTCATTGGAGCAGTTCATTTCTTTCAACTACACAAAGTGCCACATTAGTAAGCAGAACTAGTGTTATGACCAGAGAGCCTGGTCATTAGTCTACACTGCCAAGCCTATTTCAGTTTCAGCTGTAGTTGACTTTGCAGTGACACACCTCTAAAATGCAGTTAGTAGCAAGACGTTCCTTACGCAAAAGAGGTGGCCAGGAAGGTAAAGGAAAAAAAGTTAGCATTCAGGAGGCACTGTATAAGGAAACACAGAGGGAGGAGGATAGGGAGGTGTATCAGGAAAAACAGAGGGTGGCAGGGAAAGCAATTAGGAGCGTAAAGGCACAAATGGAGGAGAAAATAACCCAGGCAGTAAAGAAAGAGGACAATACATTTTTTCATGTATGTAAGCGGAAAGAGAAAGACCAGGGGAGGGATAGTAAGGCTTAGGAGGGTTTGGGGGGAAGGAGTGTGCAGAGGGGGATCAGGAAAAAGTGGACATCCTTAACAAATACTTTTGTTCAGTATTCATACAGGAAGAGGAAGGTGAGGGACCACAGATAAGTGCCAGGATCATTGAAGTGTGACCCCCCAGACCCCCTCCAAATTGTCTAGTGGCTACCAGGTGTTACGAATGGAAGGGGCGCAGTGGCCCAACACAGAAATTTCACCAGACACAGCAGGCTCAAGGTGTAGAAAATTAAAAACATTTGAGCCTACCTTAAGACATCTTCTCGACTGGGTATCTTCAAGGCAACTGGTCACTACTGAAGGAGGCACCCCATCACTTCAACCCGGGCTCCTGCATTCTTGGATGACTTCTTTCTTCAGTCCTGGATCCACCCCAATGACCCTGGGGCCAGAGATGCAGGATTCTTAACTAGAAGCCCCATGGGAAGAGACTCATTAGTGAGTTGAGCTTAAAAAAATTATTTCGTTCATTAGATACTATATACAAATAACAATGACGACATTTATTCCCTTACTGAACCAATCACTTTATTTCTCCTGTGCCCAAAATGATTCAAATCTGCACAGCTCAGCTGGGGTTCATTTGTACCCAAGAACATTCTACAACTCCATGGGGCTAAACCTTTATACAGAGGATAATCGCAGTAAGCTTTCTGCAGAGCAAGGTTTTATACAGCTCTCTCTCAGCAGACCAGATTTTTCCCCAGAAACCCAAACAACCTTTCGTCCTGGACCGTGAAGTTCCTTTGATCCCAATGGAACTGGTAAGTACCTAACTGAGATTCCTTACTGGTTTCAAGGGGGGGGGGTCCTTTACTTTCTCCTATCACCCAGGGAAGCGTACAGCTTCACCCCACACCGTTCCCTGACTCTCATATTCTGGCCTTACAGGGACATGGATGATGCGGCACCAGCAAAAACCAACCACACCATACCCCCAAATCCTCCTGTCCAATCACTTTCCTAGGCTGCCCGGTCTCCCCGACCACTGCAACCTCTTCAAGATCCTGGAACAAAGTACAAGACGGGGTGTACAGTGGATTCTCCTGCCTGCTGCAATTTTCATTCAGCCTTCCTGCTGACTGATATGTGCAACCAGCACCAGGGGACTACACCTCCAGGGCACTCTGCAGCCCACTTGGCTAAAGACTGGCAGCCCCAGGCTTGTCCCTCCAAACAGGCCCTAACAGGGTTAGAGGCTCTCCCAGGCCCCCTCAGCAGTGGAACCCTAGACCGAAGTGCCACACTGGGAAGCAGAGGCTCTGCCACCACCTACTGCCACCCCAGTGGCCTGAGCCCACTATACCTCTAAACGGAGCCACCCAGACCCTGGGGCCTACCTGTCCTGCATCTCCCTTTTCCACTTGCCACCCCTAGAGCCTGGGACCCCACTAATGAAGGCCACAGCTGCCTGTCTCCATGCCCTCCCTTGGATTCTCACCCAGGGAACCCTGTGCATTGCTGCTGACAAAGCCTGCCTGCCTAAAGCGAGGGGGGGGGTCCCCACCTCCGCACTACCCTGCAGTTCCCTCGGCTCTCTCATCTCCGACCACAAAACTTCCTGTTCCTCCCTTATATACTACCCAACCCTACTCTCTGCTGCCACCACATGGTGACTAATAGAAGTTGTACCTCAGAACATTAACAAGTCCCTAATCTCAGGGGGCAATTAAGTAGGAGGGGGTCCCTAAAGGGAGCATAAGCCTCTCTCAAATGAGAGGGGGCTTACAGAAGGAAGAAAGGCGGACACTAGACAATTTACAGAGGTGAGAGTCCTGAAGAAACTCACAAATCTGAAAGTGGACAAGGCTATGGGGCCAGATGGGGTGCATCCTAGCATATTGAGGGAACTCAGAGAGGTGCTGCTACACCTCTGGCAGCCCTGTTCAATCACTCACAGGAGATGGAAGTGGTTCTGGAGAATTGGAGGAGGGTAGATGTAGTCCCACTTCACAAAAGTGGTAGCAGGGAGGAGGCTGGCAATTACAGGCCAGTCAGCCAGGCAGGGGGGTAAATTAATGGTCTCATTACTGAAGGAAAGGATTGTGGAATATCTTGAATCCAGTGGCTTGCAAGATCCGAAGTAGCATGGATTCACTGAGGGGAGCTCTTGTCAAACAAATCTGATAGATTTCACTGGCTGGGTGACGAGGTAGTTAGATCAGGGTGGAACAGTAGATGTGGCCTACATAGATTTCAGTAAGGCCTTTGACATTCTTCCACATAAGAGACTTTTTTTTAACTTATATTGATTTTTATGCAATAGATGTAAGCATAGCCCGAGGGACAATGCACAATAAAAACATAACATACAGCATCTTGATAAAACAGTATTTTCAGCACTCCTAAACTGGTACATCATGTCGGGGTTACCACTATTACATTTACTTTAACCTAATAACTAATACAAAAAGCTATTGCTACCAGGAGTGAGGAGATGCAATAATAGAAAATTTCAATTGACTCCCATAAGACACCTGTTAAAGGTGCACAACTCCCCCTTTTATTAAAATTATAAGATTCCAGTTAGTAACATAACCTCCCCTCAGCTCTCCTCCTCCCTACACTTATTTCCTTAATTTGTGATCAAGTCTCACCCGTCGTCAAAAAGCAAAACTAGGACATGTATTAATTGTATTGATTTTACACTGATGGTATACCTCTCACCATTTACTCCTGTGACAAAAAAGAAAACGTCTGCCAGAAACTCTGCACTTCAACACTATCTGTGCATGTTAAACATTAAGCATTTTAGGACTGAGTTAAACAGTTTCACTTAACTGTGACACATTAGGAAAACAAGAAAAAGAATATGCATTACATGTCCCTCCCCATGTGCATAACAGGACAACCCTTGAGATTTAAACTGTGCCATTAACAATCACAGACAAAACACATAGGTTCTATTTTTAAAACTTAGAAGAAAACCCCTGTATGCTCAACTTTAGACAGTTCATGCAAGTTCATTTGTACCCCAGTCCTGATTCAGCCATTATTTTAAGTAAAGACTTACTGAGCCCGAAGTCTCCAGCTCTCATGTGTTCTGGTCTCTCTCAGATTCCAATTCGGAGCCCCTGGCCATGCAGTCCAGTTCAGTTTTGGCCGGTAATTTGTTGGCATCTGTCTGGTCGGAGAATTGGTAAGTTTTTGCCCCATAAACCACATTTAAACTCACCAGCATCAAAAGTACATGGTGGGCACCCATTTGACGAAGCCTTGAGCGAATTCCATCAAAGACTTTATGACGCTGGTGGGTAGTATAGCTCAAGTCCAGAAAGACATGGACAGGTACTCCTTGCCACTTTGTTAGTCCTCTTCTCCTCGCCTCTCCCAAATCAACCCCAAGGCTGCTAGGATCACTCGTGCTGGTGGATGAGTTGCATCTGAGCATAGACGGGCTCCTCTTGTATTAACCCAGTAGGCTGAGTGTACATTTACTGGGGAGGGCAGATAAAAAATGTCCCATAACCAGTGTTCTAGGAAGCTATCCAAAGCTTCCCCCTTAGACTCCTCCGGGATACCCAGGATATGCAAATGGGATGCCTGTGTCCCATTTTGTAGATTCTCTAGACAGCAATGGAGCAACAAGTTTTCTTTTACTAGGCCCGTCATTGTTGTTAGGGCTTTTTCAGCAGTCATGCAGTAAATTGTATGTGGGTACAAATGACATGGGTAGAAACCACGAAAAAGACATCTGCACAGATCTAGTATCCATAGGAAAGACGCTAAAAAGCAAGGGTCATATGGTCGCCATTTCAGGCATATTACCCATACCGAGGGCTCACATGGGGAAAAATAAAACAATAATAAGAACCAACTGCAGACTAAATAACTGGTGCAGTACAAATAGAATAAATTTCATAAACAATTAGAATGATTTTTTTTTTTTACAAAAGTGAGCTGTTTGCCAAAGATGGCCTACATTTGAATAAACTGGTAGCTAAAGTGCTGGGAGCAAATTTTAAACAACAGTTTACCAATATGAATTTAACTAGTAAACAAGGGGGCAACACTTAATTTGATCCACGTTCTAAATGATACAGTTACACACAAACATAAAGATTCAAGCACTGTTGATAATATAGGGGTTATTTTATTGAATGCCAGATGTCTAAACAACAAAATTGATATACTAAAAGCTCATACAGATTCTCATAAGCCACACGCTGTTGCTATAACAGAAACATGGGGCGATGATGAATCTGCATGGGAGCAAAAACTTCCAGGCTATAACATATGTAAGTGTAATAGGAATGTTAGAAAGGGAGGTGGTGTTGCTCTTCTAATAGATGAGAACTTTGTCTCACTAGATATAACTGCCAAAATAAAAACTCACCAAATATCTACCAAAACTCTATGGGTTAGCAAAAAAGTTAAGCACACAAGCCTATTATCTACTGGAGTTTGCTATCACCCGCCAGATTGCCCCACAGAAACCTATGACGCTACAGTTACTGAAATAGAAAATGCAGGTGACCTAGGGGACATTATAGTTCTGGGTGATTTTAATTTAGGTGATGTAGATTGGCAGAAGAAAATATCACCTGGTACAAAAGGGAAAAAAACTACTATTACTTTGTGAAAGGATAAATATGACACAACATGTGAGGACTAATACTAGAGGTAATAAAATCTTGGACTTAGTTATGGGCTCTGAACATCTACATATAAAGAACCGTAGAAGCAGTACTCCTCCACTTGGGAATGGAGACCATTATATCGTTCACTTTCAACTATTCCAGGACATCATATGGACTAGCAGGAACACAACTATATATGTGTGTAATAAGGCAGACACTGTCGCTATGTTAGGATCTGTCAAAAAATTTAATTGGTCTGACACCTTAGAATATAAATCAGCACAGGAAATGTGAGATGTGATTAAAAAATCCATCACTGACGTATGCAAACAGTATATACTAACCACTTTGAAGTATAATAACGAGAAAAGAAGACCTAAGTGGTTAGGCCATAAAATAAAATTAAAAATGCTCAAAAAAAAAGGATAAGGCCTATAGAAACATCTGCAGATAAAATTGACCGTTAGTTGGCAGGTTTATCTGAATGCCCCCCAAAAATGTCAAAAAGAAATCAGAAAGGCAAAAAGAAATTATGAAGCTAAATCAGCAGCGGAAGCAAATAAAGACAATAGTAAGAGTTTTTAGGGTTACATCAAGTCATTAAAAAACATCCAACATAGTTGGACCTATTTTGAACAATGGGATATTATTAACAGACATCACTGACATGGCAAACACCTTAAATACATACTCTTGCAATAGCCAAAATATTACGACTGCATACTGCAATAAATATGACATACCTACTATATTTGATATAGATGTGATAAATAGGAAATGTCAGCAACAAAAGAGTAAAACAACTTTAGGGCCGGATGGGATAAGTGGCCATATGCTATATTTGTTAGCTGAAGGTCTGAAGCTCCCACTAACATTATTATTTGACAGCTGTTTAAAATAAGGGCGTGTACCCCAAGATTGGAGAAGATCTAAACAAGAATGTGGCAATTATAGACCTATTAGCCTAACATCAACGACATGTAAAATCCTGGAAGCTCTAATAAAAGACATACTTTCCCCTCTGCTGACTTCACTTGACATAGAACAACATGGGTTCACAAAACAAGTAGTACTATTACTAACTTAGTATGTTTCTGTGAAAAGATAAGTGAGTCAGTGGCTAAAAATGTACCAAATGATGTCATAGTTCTTGATTTCAGCAAGGTTTTTGATTTATTACCACATGCTGCCTTAATTGAAAAAATCCAAAATCATAATATCCACAAATCCATAATTAAGTTGATATGTGAATAGTTACAAAACAGAGCCCAAAGGGATATCATTGAGGGAAGTATGTCCAATATAAGTTCAGTTACAAGTGGTGTTCCACAGCGGTCAGTGTTGGGACCAGCCCTTTTTCAACTCTTCATTTCCGACATTACAAAAGACCTACTAAATCATTCAGTTAAATATGCTGATGATGTAAAAATCGGTGGACCTTGTGAATCGGATAAAGAACAACAAGACTTAGAAAGAGATTTAGACAAAATCTCAATATGGGTGTCAAACTGGGGTATGAAGTTGAATCAGGATAAGTACAAAATTATGCACCTGGGCAAAACTAACATCAGATATAAATATAGTTTAAATGGTAAAATATTAGATATTAGTGAGAGTGAGAAGGACCTGGGTATCCATATATCCAATGATCTTACAAGTACTCAACAGTTAAATTCTGCAATAAGCAAACCTAATAAAGTTTTATGGGCAATCAAGCATAACATAAACTCAAAAAATCTGAGGTATTAATGCCTTCGTATCGAGCTTATGTCAGACCCCACTTGGAGTACGCAGCTCAGCTGTGGTGCCCATACAAAAAACAAGACTGCCAACTTCTAGAGAAGGTTTAAAGAAAATACATTAAAAATATTCAATACCTGAAAGATAAGATATATAAGGAACGAATGTCAATATTAAACCTCATGCCATTGAAAGTGAGAAGATTAAGAGAAGACCTATTGCTTATGTACAATATTTATTTATTTATTTAGTTTCTGTTGACTGGGTAAGTGCACTAGACAAATTCTTTCCTATTTTCAGGCACAAACCAGGGGGAGGGGGATACAGATGAATGACAACTGATCTTGAACCAAATTAAGCTGTTGGTGGTATTTTTAGTAAATGGGCGGAACTTTGGCCAGGGTACCAAGAAAATTCCCCTACTCTTCTTGTAGGGGGAACCTCTGACCTGTGAGATGGCCACTTCCAGCGATCCTCCAGAGGAGATAGACGTCTCTGGGGTGGGGGAGCAAGCCACCTCTCCTACCTCATCAAATCTAGACACTCACCATGAGAAGGTTCTTTTTATTGATTCTCATCAGACTGGAGGAGAAACTCCAAAAGAATATCTTTCTACAGAGGATTTAAGCCACATTATTGAAGCTCCCGAGAAGATTTCTAATGTGCTTTCACCTACCCAGACTGAAGCGGAAACTTCTCTTTTAGAACAGCTTCAGCTCGAAAAAAGGCAGCATTTTACCACGGAGAAGGCTTTACGAGATATACTTACACTGCTGCGGGCCAAAGCTTCTGCTTTCACGGCTGTGTTACGGCCTGTCAAAATCAACAGTGATGCAGGAACATCAAAGGTGGAGGCCCAGGCGGGCCGGGTGAGTCACCCTCCAAAATTTCTGATGTCTTACCTAATGTTACGCCTATTTCTATTGACATTTCGGCTGGCATTTTAACCGCTACTCAGAGCAGGTGCCCACGGCAGATTGCTTTCGATCCAGACTCTGTTATTTCTTCAGTTCCCTTGACTGTTACACCTGAGGTACTGAACCCTCAGCAAATTGCTAATTCTAAGGAAAGTGGTGTATTTATTGCTTCACCCCCTGTACCGGAACCTCTGTCTAGAGACATGGGGTTTGTTTTGAAAAATATCTGTATATGTGGCATGAATGTGGTACCTTTCCCCCCTGTATCTTCTTCTGTGATTTATCAGCACTCCCATGGTGTGCAAGATGGTGCTATGGTCTTTTCTTTTGGCTCTAAAGATGGGAATTCTACCTTTGGGGCGAAAGATGATATAAAGGGGTGCAGTACTGTTTTGACTACTGCTATTAGACACATTTTTTCAGCACCAAGCGCTGTTACGCAAAGTGTTCCATCTGCCTTTGTTCCCCCCTGACCCTACAGTTGGGCAAACTACTGCTGAGCTGTTACAAACTGCATTCTCTCTCGATAAGAGGCAACCTCCCCCTCATGAACCCTGGTGCCCACAGACTGCTCAGAATAAGGCTGGCTGGAAACGTTCCCCTAATGGTATTTGGATTCCTGATCCCGAATGGGACTCAAAATTTAATTTTTCTCAGGAACCTGCTTCATGGTTCCCTAAAGAGATCCCAAAGGAACTTCCTCGATCCCAGCTTTCTGATAACTCACCACTAGGGGTCAATTCCACTACCTCCCCTGGGGCTCCTCGGCCTTCCATTCCTCTCCAGGGGGCTCTGCTCCAAGACTCTGTTCCTACTGAGCTATCAGCTTCATATAAGGACAATTTCATTCCTCCAAAACCTTATGTTTTGCATTACCCTGTACATTTATCCTCCCATAAACAGAGAGCCACAAGTGTTCCCACATAGGAGGCAGAATTCTAGGATTGAGGAGTTGTACCAGCACTGATTTTGTATGTTGAGGGGAACAATTTCTAAAAACGGGTTCCGTAGGTGAGACCATAGCAATAATGGCACGATAAAGCTGATGACCTGAACTCTATAAAATCAATTGCTTCAAAATGCCCCATTTATATAATTTGGATGCCATAGGCTGGAACAATTCAGGAATATGAAGATAGATAGATAGATAGATAGCTAGATAGATAGATAGATAGATAGATAGATAGATAGCTAGCTAGCTAGCTAGCTTGGGAGGGGTAGTTCATCAAGCAAGCAAATACTGAAACAAATTATGATGGATCCATTCATTATGAGGCTCCTGGGAGGGGGCTAATCCACATTGGACCATCTGAGAGACAAATATAGTGTGAAAAAACACAACAGGATCAATCATCCCGAGGCCACCTTTTTCTCTGGAGAGGTAAGTAAAGCACCTTTTTTATGGGGTTTAATCTATTCTCCCAGAGCATCTGGAAAAAGTGGGTGGTGGCGACCATCAGCTGTGCTACCTTTGAGGGCATCCCGGGTAGAGGATTTCACATGGGCGCCAACCCCTCACAGCACTGTGAGTCACTGTGGGTTGGCTGTGAGTGTACTGTAATACTCATTCGCAGATATGTGAATGAATGACTTCATTCACATATTTGTGTATGAGTAGTACAGTATGCACTGCATGCCCATTGGTCCACTGTGTGGACCAATGTGCTTACAGCTGCTACTGTAAGCTGTCATTTGGCGGGCAGCCATGGTGGTATGCTGGTGGGTGTGCAGCTGCCTGCCAATGATGGGGGGGAGTTGGGTGGGCAGGGGTCCTGTGTTTGTGGAAGGTGCCACTGGACCACCAGGGCAATATGTACAGTGATTTTAACGGCGATTTGGGATACGGGCAGGGATGGGGGTATCACTAGACTACTGGGGAAATAGGAAAATATTTCATTATGGGGATCGGAGCATTGGGAGGGGTGGGGGTACCACTAGACTACCAGTTAAATAGGAAAATGTTTTACTATGGGAATCAGAGCATCAGGAGGGATGGGGGACCACTAGAATGCCAGGGAAATACAAAAATATTTTATTATATGGATTGGAGCATCAGGAGGGGTGGGGGACCACCTGACTATCAGGAAAATATGACAATTGTGTTTTACAGGGATCTTAGTTGTGAGGGGGACCACTAGACTACTAGGGATGTTTCATTACTGTATTATGGCCAATTGGGGCTATGGGGAGGGAGGGAGTGGGAACCACTGGACCACCAGGGATGTCACTGTGCTTTTGCACAGTGTGCTGGAGGGGTGGGTGGCAACCCACAGCTGGTGGCTGCTATGTTGCACCTTGCAGTACAGCAACTTGCCTGTGGGTAGCCACTATTTGGGCCTTTTCTTGTTAGGCTCAACTTTGCCCATCAGTATGCGGTGCATCTCAGGGTTGTGCCAGGATATGCGCCGCACATCCCAGGCTGAATATTGTGATGTGCCGCATATGCATGGGCATGGCCCCTGGAGATGCACTGCATACATTATTTTTAATAATAATAATAATCAATTTTATTTCACAAAAGTGCCTTTCAGGCCATCAAGGCACTTTACAAAAAGATAATTACAACCATGATAAAAACAGTAAACATAATAATAAAATAAATAACAGAGGATCCAAATTATTCGGTGCCACCAAAAGCATGACACCATAAAAAGGTTCTCAGCACCTGTTTAAACCCTACCACTGTCATGCACTCCCGAAGCCGACGGGGTACAGAATTCCAAAGGGTTGAGGCCACGTGCATAAATGCATGAGCCCCTGAAGATTTCAAAGACACCCTTGGAATCTCCAGCAACCCCTCGTCAGACAAACGCAACTGTCACATTGGGTGGTAAGGCACAAGAAGCTCTTTCAAGTAGTCGGGGCCCAGTCCATGTAGGGCTTTATAAGTCAGTAACCAACTTTAAAGGTGATCCGCCACCTAATTGGCAGCCAGTGCAGATTGCGCAGCACAGGACTAATATGGGAAGCTCGAGAAGCCCCCATCAACAATCGTGCTGCTGCGTTCTGCATGAGCTGCAGGCGGCGGATTTCAACCCCAGAAAGCCCTAAGTACAGGGAGTTGCAATAATCAAGGCATGAGGTCACAAAAGCATGGACCAATGTAAGCAAGTCCCCAGATGGAACCAGGTGCTTAATCCTGGAAATATTCCTAAAATGATAGAAGGAAGTCTTGACGACGGCCGACACCTGAGCTCATAAAGTCAGCCCATCGTGAAGCACTACCCCCAGGTTTCACACCCATTCAGCGAATAGAATCTGAGAGCCCCCGAGAAAAAGTCCAGAGGGATGATCAGCCCACAACCCCTCTATCTGGTGACCCAGGTCCACTACCATCACCTCCGTCTTTCTGGCGTTCAACTTTAACCAGCTTGAGTTCATCCAGTCCTGGATTTCAGCAAGGCAGGTATTAAATACCGAGACAGCTCTATCCTGGTCAGGGGCAAAAGACAAGTAGAGCTGGGTATCATCAGTGTAGCAGTGAAACCTCAGCCCATACCATATTACAATGTCTCTGAGAGGCAGCATATACACTGCAAACAACATGGGGGACAGCACTGAACCCTGAGGTACCCCACCATGGCAGGGAGAAAGGGAACGAGAAAAAAATCCCAGACACCACTCTCTGACTCCTGCCAGTGAGGAAGGATGTAAACCACCTGAGTATCATACTTGATAGTCCACAGATGGACCTCAGACGTCCAAGCAGCACCCTATGGTCTACAGTGTCAAAGGCTGAGGTGAGATCAAGGAGCACCAAGATAGAATGGCTTCTCTGATCTCTCACCATCAGGAGATCATTGAGCACCGAACCAGCACCATCACCGTACTGCGCCTCTTTTGAAAACCAGACTGGAGAGGTTCATAGATGTTATGGATCGTCAGGTGGTCATCCAGCTGTATCGCCACTACTTTCTCAATCACCTTCCCTATAAAGAGAAGGCTTGAGATTGGTCTGTAGTTGGCCAGAGAATCTGAGTCCAAAGAAGCTTTCTTTAGGAGGGGGATTACCACCGCCTCCTTCAGGGAGCTTGGAAACTCACCAGATTCCAGGGAGCACCGGACTATCTGTGCCAGGACCAGGCCGATCATATCCCAACAACCCACAATCAGGGAAGTTGGGCTCAGATTCAAACTACAGTAAGTAGGGTGCATACCCTGGACAATCCACATGACATCCGTGAGCTCGGGCAAGGCAAAGGTACCCCAGGAAGCTCGAGGTGAGGTGACCAAACACCGATCATCAGCAGCCCCCATAGAGCGAGTTGAAAGAATTTCCGACCTGATGTCAGCCACCTTATCCGCAAAGAACAGAGCAAGTTCATCACACCCCACTTGCAAAAAAGGTCTTCGGAGCTGCAGACAGGTTCGGTTGCACAACCTGTCAACAGTTCAGTAGAGCTGAGCCAGTCAGTTCTGAGCAGCAGCAATCTCCCCGGGCAGGAACTCTGCCTTCTTACGGGAGATCGCTCATTGGTAAGTCTGATAGTGCTCAACCAACCTAAGGTGGTCGTCCTCCAGGGCGGATTTCTGTCAACACTGCTCTAACCTACGTCCTAATCACCGCAACTCCCTCAAATACCCATCAAACCAAGGAGCCCGAGGGCAAAGGGGGAGAGGACGAACATGGATAGGAGCAATCAAGTCCAGAGCTATATAAATGGCCTTAATGTAGGCCACAACTAAAGTCTCTGGACTCAAGCTGGCCACAGGAAACTCCGAGAGATCAATCACCGCCGCTAGGCCTTCAAGGCTTGCTTCCCATAGAGGGCAGTAACTGACCATCTCCACAGGGGCAGGCCTTCCAAGGGGGGCGCAAAAGCGGAACCTCACGGTGTAGTGATCAGACCAACTGACAGGTTCCGCCTCCAAGTCAGAGGCCTTGATCCCCAGGAGGAAAACCAGATCAAAAGAGTCACCGTGTTTATGGGTGGCAGAGGTAACAACCTGTGTAAGGCCCAGAGATGTCATAAGTTGGAGGAAGTGTTGTGCAAACTGCGAGAGTTCGTCATCGACCCAGGCATTGAAGTCACCCAGTACCATCAATCTGGGTGACTCCAATGCCATGTCGGCGATGAAATCCGTTACTTCTTGTAGGAATTGCGTCTTGTCCCCGGGTGCACGGTAGACGAAGGCTAACCTGCAACCTTCACCAGCCATCACATTACACTTAAATGATTCAGCTTCCTCAACTGGAACACTCGTGAGGCCCAACTCGGTCTTAAAACAGACCGCCACCGCCACCCCCCCACCCCCGCAATCCAGTCTTGAGCAGTGCATCACTGAGTACCCAGCCGGAATTGCAGCATCCAACCAGGTCTCGGTGATGTAAGCCAGATCAGCTGTTCCAACAAGATCTGCAATAACTGCAGTCTTATTTTTAACAGATCTGACATTGCATAACACCGCTTGAGTTGGATGAGCTTCAAGGGCCACCCCGACTACTTGCCTGCCACAAGAGGCAGTGCCCTTGGGTATGGAGACTAGACCTGGAGCATCCCGTTCTAGACTCCATTTCACCCCAGGGTGTCTTCTAGGCCTAACCACACCAATGTGAGAGGTGCATTCATTCGCCCTCCAAAGTCCACACTCCCCCCCCCCCCATTGGTAAGTTGACAACAACAAAGGGGGGGGGAAGAGGTGGAGGGCATGGAGAGTGGAGGATGAACAGCACACGACCGGGGGATGGGGAACTTACACATTTCACACATACATCTCAACTGTCACACATTACAAGGTACGTCACTCATTTTATCCCTCAGAAACTCTCTGTCCCACATTGAGAAGGTGACATTCCACACTGACCACTGAGACTTTTAGGCAGAAATATATACTAATATAAGAAGCTAGGTTATCAGTAAACATTATAAACATTAGTGCACTTATTCCACAGTATTCTGAGCTTGCAATGTCATGTTTGATGATGTGTCACACATTTTGTCCTGTTGTCACACATCTTGTCACACATTTGGGTGATAAAGGGTTGAGAGGTATGATTTCACAATTGAAACCAATACCAAAGTACACAACATTCTTTGCACCTTAGGGCATCGAGAATTGCGCTGTGCAATTCTGTCTGTTGAATATTGCCCCAGGTCGCATTTCTGGGGTTGCGCTGGCCCAACCCCTTTGAATATCTGAATCTCTAGGCCAAAGTATATACATGAAAGTATTTTATAACATAGTGCCATTGCATACTAAATCCAACAACGATAAACACAGCCTGTTGTTTTATATAAGCTCGGAGGTCACAACAATAACCTCCCTGTATGAGGACCTGAGAGGGAAAAGGAAAATTTAAAGAGGACACTACAGCATAGTCAAGAAAGGGGAGGGGGTGCCCATAGGTGGCCAACCTTATGGACTAAAAATTGTAAAGACACATTAGGCTAAGAAATAGAAGAACTGTTGCAACAGATTAAAGAAAAGGTCGTTCCTCAAGAGTGGCAGGAGCTCCCTGTCACAGAGCAGGTAGCCCAAACCCCTCACATCATCACACACAGCTGATGCCTCTAGACTGTTAGTCTCAGGCGTGCTGGCAGCACAGTGCCGACCACAATCGACGTTTGACAGCCACCAAGTAGTGGCCTGCACACCCTGACCAGCCCCAGCCACTGCTCCTTATTGCCCTGCCTGCCGGCCTACCCTTTGTACAGTTAATGTGCCGCTGCATCAGAAGGGAACTGAAACACGGCTAAGGCATGTAAGGCTTTACATCTTTAACCAGGCTTGCTGTCTGTTCAACCGCAACCTGTCATCACCAGCCCATGTAGCGTATGACCATAACTTTTTTATATATCAAAAGTCAAAGGTTTATTTCATAAATAATGAAGTATAGTTAACAATACAGCTGTAAAAGTAGCCATAAATTGTTTGCAACTACCTAGCAATGTGTCAATATGTTTCTCCTGTATTATTGGTATTGAAACAGTGTCTCTCAATTTTTTTTAATAAAGATAACCCATTTTATCACTGCAATAGCCCACTCTTGGGCATGGGTGTATTGGGCATTAAAGCACTTTCCAGGTGGCTGGAGGGCAGCCTCTTGCCTCACTATGCACCTGGCACGTCAATGCCCGATACACCAATGCCCTGTCTAGGGTTATAGCCTACTGATCCCATTGTGCTGTAATCTCAGACCACTGTGGACACTGGCCCTTTAATTTACATGAAGGCTGCTGTTGATTAAACAGCATCAGTGGTGCCTATACACCAATGAGGGCTGGTTATGCTCCATAGGCACGTAGCTGGCCCCGTGCAGATCCACACCCATTGGCAGGCATGCAGGACATGGCAGTCACAACTGCCAGTCACAACAAGGTGCCTGTCAATGGGCCCGCCTCTGGCATGCTGACGTGCGAGGGATGGATTGGCAGACATCGGCAGGCATCCAGTGGAATGCCTATCCTGGCCCAAGAGTGAAACTTCTGCTCGACGTGGAGACTGGGGTCATGGGAAGCTGTTGGAATTTATATAAAAGGGTGATCGCCCCAGTGGCTGCCCCAATCCTCCCTGCCAGATCACAAAGCTGGGGCAGTATGTCAAGAGGGGTGTACAGTCCTGCAGCTGCTGGTATTAGATTTCTGGGGGGGGGGGTGCAGTGGCTACAGCAGCATACCTGCTAGCATGGCCTATGCCCCACTCATTCAGCACTCCATGCCTTAGTAAATGACGTGGCATGTGGGCACACCCTCTGGCCATTCCCCTGGACTATCCACATGCATAGTTGCATGAATAGCTGGGGGATCAAGTGTGATAGGGAAGCACACCCCCTTTGGTGAATAACATGTATATCTGCAGGACCCATGTTGTCGGCTCACTAAGTTAGGCTTTGTTATGCGCCATGTCTGTGTGGTGCATAGGCAATCTGCAGATATGTGCCCATTATAAAGTTGTGCTTTAACATCTCAATGTACAGTTATTGGGAGCACTGTGTTTGCATAGGAGAGAGGGCTTCTGAATAGTAAAATGAGAGACATTCCCAATAATAGGGAGTGGTGGCAATAGAAGCCAGTGACTGCATCTGATGATGTCAACATACTATAATTTATTTAATTTAATTTAATTTATTTATTTATTCATTCATTCATTCGTTCTTATTGAAATGTTTTACCAGGAAGGCACACTGAACAACAAGTTGCTCGTCTCCTGGTGCGTCCTGGGGGGAGGGGTAAGAGGGAGAACACGACAACCAATATTTCAATAGACAGGTGGCATGCCTCAGACAGCTAGTATTGGAACCCACTCGGGAGGGAGCAATCTTAGACCTGGTACTTTCAAATGGAGACGGAGAGAGGATCACAGATTTAAAAGTGGGTATCCATCTGGGAACTAGCGACCACCAGTGTGGTTCACAATTCACACAGCAGTAGAGTCAAGTCATACAAAGGCAAAGGTACTGGACTTTAGGAGGGCTGACTTTGCCAAAATGGGTGAGTGCCTAAGGAATGCACTAGCAAATGAGCAGGAAGGAGGGGTGGAAAAACAATGGGGAAAAATCAAAACTGCCATCACAGAGGCAACAAGCCTTTGTATGAAGCAAATAAACAAAACAAAACGAAGTAAAAAAACACTATTGTTCTCAAAGGAGGTGGCAGGGAAGGTTAGGGAGAAAAAGTCTGCATTCAGGAAGTACAAAGAATCACAGAAGGAGCAGGACAGAGAACTGTATCAGTTAAAGCAGAAGCAAGAGGGAAAGGCAGTCAGAATAGCGAAGGCCCAAACTGAGGAAAAGATAGCCAACTCAGTTAAGAACAGGGACAAAACCTTGTATAGGTACATCAGAGAACAAAGGAAGACCAAGGCAGGGATAGTGAGGCTTAATATAGGGGAAGGGAGGTGGGCAGAGGGTGACTGTGAAAAGACAAAGTTGCTGAGCCAATACTTTTGCTCAGTATTCACAAAAGAAGAGGAGGGGGAGGTCCGAAATACAGCTACCAACAGTCCCTATTTCCCCAGGACAGTCCCTATTTTAGGCAGCATGTTCCAGTGTCCCCACAAGTTTTGCAAAATGTCACTTTTGTCCTGGTTTTTGCTTACTTGTCCCAGTTTTGTCCCTTTTTTTTGCTGGCTGCTAATCCATGAGTGACAGTTATTTCAGCACCACTGTGGCGCTGCTCGGGCTGGACAGCAGTTTGCAACTTCATTCCCTGCACCTGTGTTGTTCCACAAGCATGTCAGTGGGAGCACAGTAAAGCATGTTCCTTCCTGTTGGATTAGACTGGGTAGTAGTGCAAACAAGTGCATGTGGACGTCTACCTGCCAGCAGCTGAGAGGGACTCCAGACGGAAAAGAGACCGGCAGCAGTGAACTAAGGTACCCGAACCTGATCAACTGTAGGGAAGTTTGTGAAAACAATCTGGTGTGGTGGTGGAGTCACTGAAGTGAAATTTGCTCAGCAAATGAGGTGAGTGTAAGCGGGTTGGATGGGACTGTCAGGAGGAGCAATACATGCAGCTCGAATGTCTGATCACAATTTAACGCAGCTTTTCTTCTAATTAACTTTCTGTACATCATGATTTGGAACTGCTGCAGCAGAATGATGTATTGTTTTAATCTGGATGTTTGCTACTGGCATTACTGTGGGGTGGCATGGCCAGAGCAAGCAGCAAAATTTAATTGTGTGCAGCGTTGTCTGCGGTGGTGCCCGTGGGAGTGATGTGGTGTGGGGGAGGTCATGGTCAGGATGGACCGTCCCAGTTTTAGGCCTCAGCAAGTAGGTAGCTTTATACCTAAACCAAACAATAGAAACACTCTGGAGTAGGGGGGTCGATACCAGTCTATTCACAGTAGAAAGGGTCCTGAAAGAACTCCTAAAACTCAAGGTGGTCAAAGCAATGGGGCTTAATGGGATTCATCCCAGAATTCTGAAAGAACTAAGAAGAGACCTAGTGACACCAGTGACTACCCTTTTTAACAAGGAGGATGGTGTGGTACCTGAGGACTGGAGGAGGGCAGATGTGATTCCTCTTCACAAAAGTGGGAGCAAGACAGAGGCAGTAAACTATAGACCTGTTAGCTTGACCTCAGTGGTAGGGAAAAGGATGGAATCACTTCTGAAAGAAAGAATTGTTGAGTAACTAGAGGCCAGCGGGATACAGGACCCAAGGCAGCATGGATTCACAGTGGGATGGTAATGTCAGATGAATCTAATAGATTTCTTTGACTGAGTGACCAAAGTAGTAGACCAGGGAGGGGCTGTGGATATGGACTACCTAGTCTTTAGCAAAGCATTTGACACAGTCCCACACAAAAAGGTTAATAAACAAGTTAGCCAGCCTGGGAGTGGGTCCTACGGTGGTAGCCTGGGTAACAAATTGGCTGGACAACAGGACACAGAGGGTAATAGTAAATGGAGTACACTCTGAAGAAAGGGGGGTTACTAGTGGGGTACCACAGGGTTCAGTACTGGGGCTGGTCCTTTTTAATGTCTTTATAAGTGACATTGCAGAGGGGGCTGGAAGGAAAAGTATGCCGCTTTGCAGGCGACACAAAGATCTGCAACAGGGTTGACACACAAGGTGGGGGTGAAAAGGATGAGCTGGAACTTGGCAAGGTTGGAGGAATGGTCAGAAATGTGGCAGCTTAGATTCAATGCAAAAAAGTGCAAAGTAATGCACCTGGGAAACAAAAACCCTGGGGAAGATTACACAATGAGGGGGAGGTACTGACAACAAAAATGGAAAGGGACCTGGGATAGTCATCTCAGATGAACTTAAGGTAGGTAAGCAATGTGAGAAGGCAGTAGGGAGGGCCGGGGAATACTAGGATGTACAGAGAGAGGCATCACCAGTAGAAAACAGGAAGTTGTTATCCCTCTGTACAGGCATCTGGAGTCCTGCATGCAGTTCTGGAGACCTCATCTCTGCAAGGACATAGACAGGATGGAGGCAGTCCAGAGGAGGGCAACTAAAATGGTGCAGGGTCTACAAGAGAAGTCATACGAAGACAGACTAAAAGTGCTTAATATGTATACCCTTGAGGAAAGGAAGGAGAGGGGGAACATGATAGAAATGTTCATGTACCTTAAGGGAATCAACAAAGTCCAAGATGGGAGCATCATTCTGAAAAAGACATGTGCAAGAACAAGGGGGCACAATTTGAAGACAGAGGGGGAACATCACAGGGGCAATGTGAGGAAGTAGTTTTTCATGAAGAGGGTGGTGGACACATGGAACTACCTTTCTGAAGAGGTCATGAGGTCAAAAACAGTGGGGGGATTCAAAAATGCATGGGACAGACATAAGACAATTATAGTGAGGGGTAGGAGGAAGTAGTCTGTTGGTTAACCAGAACCAGCAGCTTATCCAATAAGTAGGGAAATGAGCAGACTAGGTGAGCCAAGCGGTCCTTATCTGACATCAAAGCCTATGTTTCTAGACAGCAACAATACATCAACAGGTATTTGAATGCACAGCAACAGTAAGAGCAGCAGTTTGAGTACAACTTTTTCAATTATGCAATCAGGAATGCCAGAGAAAGGATGCAAAACAAGTGGGTAGAACATTGAAACAAACTATGAAGACATGTAAGTGCAAGTTGTATCTACTTAAGAGTACACCAATAATGGCACAGTGAAGGGGAAGGCCTATAGAATAGGTTCTGAAGATGTGGGAAACAGAAAACAAAGCAATCGGAGGCATTTACAGGGCAACAGTGTAATCTATATATTTATGGGTCTGGTTGTGGGCCTCTTATGGATGTAAGAGTATCGCCTCATGCATTCCTAGGCCCAGAGGACTGCAAACTGAAGGTGAGCAGTTCTATGTCCTAAGGATGCAAGAGGCGATATTCGGATCCAAAAGAGGCCCTCGATACAGACCCAACAAATTATTATAGATTGCTAACTTCTTTGCCTTGTAACTAAAAAAAATAATTTATGTTTGCTTGCACGCATGTGCAATAAACGCTGTGGCAGCTTGCTGGAGAAGCAGGTTGTGGAGGTGCGGCAATGTTGTGGCCAATGTTGCCACTGCTTTTTGGTGCTCATCTGCGTGTCATCAATGATGGAGTATGCTGGCTATGACAATAGTCTGCAAGCGTCCCACCAACTTGAAATGATTTTGCCGCTGCAATGAGGGAGCGCCCCCTCATTGCAGGGCGTGCCTTGCCTGGTGTAACATCTCAATAAACATGGCAGTGGCTGTCACCATCCACCTCTCACAGACCCCAGCAAGTCAACTTCAGGGGTGCCCAATCCCCCTGTTGGCATTCCCCCTTCCCAGTTAGTTTGCTGATGGGGGAGCCCAATCCCCATCGGCATATGTGCCCCCTTGCTGTGTTTTGTCTGCTGAGGGGGGGTGCCCAGTCCCCCTCAGCATCATCCCCCTTCCCAAACACAGACATGCTCAGTGCCCTATCCATAATCAGCCGAGGGGGGAGCCCAATCCCCCTCGGCATCATCCTCCCCCAAACACAGACATGCTTGCTGACGGGGTGCCCAATCCCCCTGTCGGCATTTTTAACCCCCCATCATGTCAGCATTTTTCTGCCTCTGCCCCAACACCATTGTGTGCCACACTGGGAGCCCACCCCAGTATGACTAACATGACCCCCTCAAATGCTTACACCTGTAAAAAACAGAAAATGGTCTGCTGTGGTTTTTTATTTTTATTTTTTATAACCTGAAACACAGAAAACAGTGCCTCTCCATTGGGTCCCCTCCTCCAACCCGCATCCACCCTCTATGCACCCCACTTCCCTGCAACCCTCATCCCATACTTACCTCTGGAGTCTGGCATGATGATCTTTGGTGGAGCAGGAAGACATCTGCAGTCTTCAAAGCCGACCGCGAACTGAAGAAATACCGGTAAGCTGTATAATGGCATAAATGGAGTGGGGGTTCAACTTAGGTGGATATCTAGGCCATTTTTATGACTTTTGGCCCCAAATTTTCAACATGAGGATCTTGGAACCCCACCTCATGAACTCAGTCACTTTTATGTCATTTTTCAGTCTCTTAAGGCGATTTCCTGGTTACTGTGCAGAATCACCTTCTGGGACCGATTAATGAAACAACGTCACTCCTCATGAGGTGGGCTCCCAAAAAGCCAATGTTGCAAATTTGGTGAATAAATTCCACAAAATGACTGTGTTACAAGTGTGCATTGTGCAGTTCCCACACACACTTGTAACTTTGAGAATTTTTAATATTTTCACTCCAGATTTTCAGCATTGTCATTTTTCCACACCTTCTTATGAACAGTACAGCTGTCATTTTTCACATCCTGCTCATAAATGTGTTTTCGCACATGTGGCGCACAATTGCACGGTCGCTGTGCGAAATCAATGTTCGGGACAGATTAAGAAAATCACAGTAACAGTGTTCATAAGGAGTGGTCCCAAAAAGCCCATGTTGCAAATCTAATGACCAAATTCAAAAAAATGACTGCGTTACCAGCGTGCATTACACAGTTTTTATGCACGCTCATAACTTTGCTAATTTTTTTTTATTTTCACTCCAGATTTTCAACATTACCATTTTTTACACCTCCTCATGAAGAGTATAGCTATCATTTTTCACATCCTGCCTGAAATGTGTTTTTGTACCTGTGGCAGCAAATGGCGCAGTCGGTGTGCAAAACCACCTTTCGGCTAACAAACTGATAGCGTCACTGTTCATGCAGTGGAGTAACAAAAAGTCCATGTTGAACACTTGGAATGAAATACCAAGAAATTCCCAGGGTATTAGGGTTTCCCACCATAACACCCTACCCTGTAAGGACTGACAGGCATCAGTGGTGTGACTTGGGATTGTCGACAGTAATTCTCACACCATTCCACCCCCACCCTGCAGCCAGTGACAGGCATTAAGGTGTACCTTGGACTCTTCAGCCCCAAAATTCACCCTATACTGCACCCTTTTCAGGGTATTTCCTTATAGAGTGGGGTGAGCGTAAGGCCCGAACACCCCAAGGCACACCTTGACACTTGTCGGTGTCTGCAGGGAAGGGTGAGGTGAAATGACGTGAGTGTTATAGGCGATAACCCAAAAGCACACCCCGATGCTTGTCCATCTATGCAGGGTGGGAGTAGGGCTGGCATCAGTTCAATACTTTACTGCCATGCCTATTCTGCATCTGTCTAACTCCTGCACTTCCAATGCTAATGCCAGCAAGCAAACATTCAGCATTGACAAATGCTTGTTTTAAATTTAAAATACTGATGGCATGATTGGTCAGTGAGAAACCCATTACAGTGGCTCAGCGCCTAAGATACTTTTACAGTAATAATAGTACCTCACGAGCAGCTGAAGGAACCACTGTGATTGGTCAGGAATGCTCTCGCAATCTGTAATGGTGGTTAGGGCACGAGCTTGGGGACCAGGAGTCTGCAAGTTCAAATTCTGCTAGATCCAAATACTCATTTTGTGACCTTGAGGGAGTCACTTAACCTTTTTTCATAAATCTTTTTGTGTTCTGGTCATCGCAGGTGGGCTCTCAGCCCTGTTCCCACCTCCCCCATCTGGTAACCACCTCCCCTGTCTCATTGACCCAAAGACCCCATGGATTACCCCCCATGGTGGGACTGATAAGGAGAGGGATGTCCTCCTTACACCAGGTGACTCTTATCCCGTGATGGGCCGGTGGTTAAGATGGTGGTGTGGGCAAAGGGTAGGCAGGCAGGGCTTCATGTAGTCTACGCTGACCTATGTCCATTTTTCTCCTGTGGTTCCCCTACCATAGCAGCACATAAGTGCATGCCCATGGAGCTGCACACACACACTGCAGAACCATGGCTCTCTCATCTATGACACTCAAGCACTACCACTACCCCCCTGGCCTCCACCAGGTAACAGCCATGGGCCCAGTGAGCACCCCCCCACCCTGGGAGAGCAGAGCTGTCTGTCGGATGCTCAATCTCCTCCCTCTGCTGACACCCAGTGACCTCAGCTTGTTCCAAAACCCAGGTCGATGTCTGGTAGGAGGTAAGGCACCCCATGCCTGAGCCTTCCATGCCTGAGGGCCACCCTGGCGAGTCACTTACCCTTTCATTGACACAGCCCACCCAACTGCAGAAATGGGCAGAAGCAAGGCCCCACTGGGAATGAGATGTTGCATCACAGCTGGGCTATCCTTGGTAAACAAATTGTAAAAGACAACTAAAAAATAAGAGTTGGTTGAGAGGTATGGGCTGTGTCTTTCTGGATAAATATGTCAATATGCTTTTAATAAGCCTTTTTCTGATCTCAGAAAATCAAAAATATATCTTCATATTTAGTTTTGTTTTGTTACAGAAGATGGAGAGGAGAGTCTCAGGCTTCAAATAGCATTTTTTTTTAAACTATGACCCCACCCCCAGGCAAGGAGAACAGCTGCATCCCACTGCCATCGGCCAAAGGATGTTAATTTACCCTCATAATACTCTATGGACTGAGCACAGGAGTCTGCTGTCAGGGGGGGTGAGTGGAAGTGTGGCTGGCATTAGCAGCCACTTTCATGTGCAGAGGGAAGGCCATTGTCACTATGCACTAAAACAAACTCCAGCTTGTGTGGGATCCCAAAGTTTATTTAAGGGGAATTCCTAGCCTGCTTCGATAATCCAGGCTGGCAAATGGAAATATGTGGCAGGAGAGGAACACGTTCCGAACTATTCCAGTCGAGTGCCTGGGAGGATCAAACTCCAGCCTGACAGTTTCTTTTTTGTTGTTGTTGTTGCTGATTCTTTAAGGTGCTTGTGTGCAACCTGTTTCCTTTAATTATGAGTGTTTTGTTGCCTGACATGACCTTAGTCCAGGCACACATGCTCACTAGTGACTACCTTCACAAAACCAAAGCTAGGCAGCACAGTAGCCACACCCCAGACCAAGTGTATCACCTCCATGAGTTCACTCACCTGCACCACACTAACCCATGAGATGCCCATTTCTGCTACAACCGAGCAAACCTCCCAGGTTCTAATTAGAAGCCCCCCAAAATTTTAAAGGTTCATGAACCTGAATCCAGTAATTTGCCTCTAACATGAAACTGATCACTTGCATCTTAAATAACTGGTCTGATACTGTTTATACTTGTTTTCTGCTGTTCACTTGTCCTTCTCCTCCTCCTCATCGCTCCTTTGTGTCCTACCCATCTCTGACTCCCGAGAGTAGGGAAGGGGGTTATTGTGTCTCAGGTTAACAGCCTTTCTGGTCTCTGAGAGGTCCATACCACCCCGACTCCTTTTCTGCCCCTGACTGGGGCACTGAGGGGAAGGGAGGGGAGGGGAAAAAGCGCATGCTTTGATGGCCACTGATAGCCTGGGATGCAGGAGGAGTAGGACTCTACTGAGCTGAGACCTAGTGGCATGAAGAGGACAGTGGGTCCGTCAATCGGTGATGGAATGGACAGCTGATTTCTCTTTTTCAGCTCAGCCCTCCCTGTGACATGGACTGGAGTGATATCAACATGTTCTTCTGTGCATTGTACGTACTGTAGTACATACCTCCATGCAATGCCCATCCCACAGGCTTGGGTTCAGGGCACAAAGTCTGGATGCAGTGTGTTGTGAGTGGTCCCCTATTTCTTTGTACCACTGAGCCAGTGGTACTGTTTTTCTCTCATTCTCAAATTTAGAACCAGCCAGCCACTTGTTTTCTTTTTCTTTCAAACTGGCTCTTCCTGTCCATACGCCCAGCATTTCGACCCAAGTGGTGTCTCCTGCTAAAGTCAAGCCAAAGCAACTGGGACAGCTTGTCTTACTGCTGTGATGCACATCTGGATTGTTTGGGCTTGCCTTATCACTGTGATGAACATCAGGATTGCCTTATCACTGTGACATACATGTGGATTGTTTGGGCTTGCCTTATCACTGTGATGCACATCTGGAATGTTTAGTTTCTGTGTGTCTCCCCAAACTACTTACATGCAATCTAAGATCTCAGACCGGGGGGGGGGGGAGTAGCCATATGCAAATATTTGTGCAGTGCATGCTGTCAAGACTACATTACTACAACAGCTGTTTTCTCTGTCAGCCTTCAGCACACAATAATTTGTGTGCTACCTATGATGCTGTATATTAAGTATAACCCGCCCCCCCAAATGTGGGGCTTAGATTGGCTCTACAGGAGTAGAACTCTACAATGGGGTACTGGAAAGAGAGCTGCAGGGACTGGATTTCTTCAGCACCTCCTGTGCTGGCATGAACTGCAGCTCCAGTCATACTTTGAAGGGCTGTCACTCGCTGCTGGTGGAGTGATCAGCACTTGCAAAAGGACCGTGGATCGGCTGACTGATGCTCTGACCTGACCAGACACTTCAACACCAACTGACCTGGGGACTCCATTTATTGTTTGTGGGGCAGGGGGACTATACAAAGAGACAATACTCCTCCACAGCATGGCCACTACCATGTCTGTGCCCCTTGCCCATGGCTTTTGACTAATCAGAGTTTTGAGAATGGGCAGGGGCTGCAGAGACCTCTGGACTGCTGGAGGACCAATTAATGCAGATGGCTTTTAAGACAGCCAATGGCTGTTCTTGGAGCAGACCTCCAGGACTGCCTGGATTTGCTTTGGCAAGAATGGGAGCAGTTGCTGGCCTGAGAGAAGAGAAGAGAAGAGAAGAAGAGAAGAGAAGAGAAGAGAAGAGAAGAGAAGAGAAGAGAAGAGAAGAGAAGAGAAGAGAAGAGAAGAGAAGAGTTATGTTGCCATCTGGAGCAGATCTGTGTGAGAGCTTGATGAGGAAGGACTGCTGTCCCAGAGGGCTCAGGCAAAGCTGGGACAGACTGTGGGTCTATGTGTAATTAACTGTGTGTATAAGCTATTTTCCTGATTAGTAAGAAAAGGTGTCATTTGCGTGCTTGCCAATTCATAGGTCAATGCTACGAAGTGCCAGCATAGTGGCAAGAGGCTTCAGCAAGACTGATGTGGGGTCTGTAAGAGGGCACCATAGCCAAATGTCAGGTTGTGACTGCCCTGAGGGCTCGGAGACCAGGACATGTGAGTCAGTATGGACTTGGAGTGGTCAGAGCAAGGGAGGTCAGCCAAACCTCCAGAGTAGAGACTGTGAAGTACATACCAAAGAGTAAGTGAGGTGGGAGAACTAAGGGACAGCACAGCTGACTGAATGAGAAGGTCGAGGGTCAAATGGATTGGTGAGCTACTATCATAAAAGAAGCAGACTTACAGTCATGAATAATTGAGTACATTTTTTTCTATAATCTGTTATGCTCCTTGCATGCCTAGCCTCCTCTTTGCCTACCAGTCACCCTGCCCCATCACCCACCATCTCAGGAAGGTACCTCCAGAACTCATTTTCCCCATGGATTCCTATCCCCCAAGGCAGGGCAGGCCATCCCCCCCCCCCCGAGGCTCATATCCTCAGTCGATCCTCAACTTCTTGTCAGTGATGTGGGGCCTGCATCACCTGGTGGCATTATTCAGCCAGCACTGTTTTTTCCTCTCAATTTTTCCCCTCCCTCCCCCTGATGCATGGTGGTGCATGCACCGGCCACACATCAGATGGCAGCCCCTCACCACGTGTCACTCACACTGCACTTCCTCCAAGCCTCCACTTGATGGCAGTCAATGAGTGGAGCTGTGAACCCTCTTTCCCTGAAGAGGGCAGCAGTCCCTCAGATGCTCGCTCCTCTCCCCCACCCAGTCAGCTCTCCAACTAACCCAAGTCTGCTTCCAAACCCGGCTCCCCAGCAAGGATAATTGAGTACATTAAAAGCGAGATACGTGTTTCAGTAGGAGTATGTCTCCAATACCTTGAATTTTGGTTTTAGTAATATTTCATAGTTAGATACAACATATAGAATGACAGATAGGTAAGTGGGCACAACAAGGCTGTGTTTCCATGGAGGGAATTCTATGACATCATAGACCTCGGGAGCAAAGCCCAAGGGATCTATGATATCACAGAATCCCCAAGATGGAAACTTAGCCTTGTTTTTGCTTACTTACCTCTCTGTTATTTTATATAGTAGGTAATAATCCCTTATTGTGTACGGAAAATGAAACAGCAAATGGTGGTTTTATTTGAGTAAGCATTCTGACACTGACACCACTACATTGTTCTTCTGACTCCTCTAAATACTTGGTTAAAAGTTTTCAAATGGCTGCTGTTTCAGCTGTAAAGTTTTTCTGGTCACTTACGGGTTTTTGAGAATACTGAAGCTGCCATCGTGATCTCCGCACTCTCAGCTCCAATAACAGAGAATATCTGACAGGACTTCGTAACCACTTGACTGTACTATGTGAGGAGTGCAGCAGCTTGAGACAAACAATGAAAAAGTTGTTCAAATATAGTAGTAACATAGCTACTATACTATCAACAACTTTTTTGACTTTTGAACTGTGGTAACACAGCTTTTGAGGCTGTATCGTTTTCCATATGCAATAAGGGCTCACCGTCTGTTATATTCTTACTTGCTGGAGTCTTGCCTGTTGCAAGTTCTTCAATGCCCAGTCTAAGAATCACTCTCTCTCTTTGTTTGTAGGATAGTTTAGGAGCTGAAATACACTGAGTACTTAAAGACTTCCGGTGAAACTGCTGTATCTGCTTTAATTTAAAGCGTATCTTGTGAATGGAGTTCAGTTTCACACACTCCACCGCAGTATAAATTCTCCGATATCAAGGGAGCACCTCAGAGCCTTGACCTTGGGTCACTAATACCACATGCAGGCGATCAAAGGTACTTAAAGCAAATCTCCCTTTGCTGTTTTAAACAGGTGTGTAATACAGCACCGCTTCCTATACAATTTTCCAAAGCAACTTAAGCATCATCTCGGTCTATAAAGTTGGTGACATATTTGCAGCACTAAGATAATGATAGAATCATTGAAGCCTAAACAAGCTAATTGTTTCAGTCTGTCCCCTGAAGGTGATGCAGACTTCAACCAGCAGAACTTTTAAGGCCTGATCCTCAATGCCTTCTACAGGTGTGGTGGCCTCCTAAATCCCACAAGGTATCTCTTCTGCATATGTGGAGCACTTTGGGAGATCCACAAACCCACACTCTGCACCCCCAGAAGGGCTTCTGCCTCCTAATCCGCACCGCCAGCAGGCAGGTGGAGTGGGGTGGTGGGGTGCAGATATGTGCTCTGTAGCGTCTTCCAAGTCAAGAACTGCTGGATTTGGGCCAAGAGAGAATGCAGGGTGTATGTACAAACGTTACCAGCCATATCCACTCCATACCCCCTACTTTGCGAGCAAGCATCCCTCGGGGCTACAGATGGCCTTCTGACTCATGTTCCTCAGCCCCCCAGAACAGCATGGAAGGCTGTGAGGATGCAGACAGTTTTTTTTAATTGGCCATGGTAAAGAGGATAAGGTAACACGGTGGACTACTGTATCCCACAACCAGAAAAAAAACACACAAGAGGTGCACTCAAGGCAGAAACCACAAAGTAAGAAAGCTATAAAAAAATGGAAGAAATGAGTGAAGCGAAAAGCAGTCACAAAAGTGATGCAGCGGAAGAAAACAAGGAGGGGTTGTTTATTTCTTTATGTAGTTTTTATTTACCACATAGCTGCACTAAACAATACAATACCTATTTTCAGGTACAACCTGGGAGATATACATCAGACAATGTTACAGTGTTACAAGGTACAAAAGTGCAGTAGTACAGACATCTCCAGCAGAAGTCAAACAGTTCAGCAGTGCAGAAAAACATGAGAGCAGAGCTGAAAAGCAACAAAACGACACATTAGAGCTGTAGATACAATGCACCGGAGACATGAGCAGCATTTATCACAGGACAGCAGGAACTTGCGAAGCTCACCCATTAAAACTGGATGAGATGGAGCGATCCTCAGGCTGGGTAGAAGGGAGTTCCAGAGTTGGGAGTGGAGCAGGAAAACGCCAGATCGCCCTATTTGTAGCGCATTTGTGCGCAGACACAGGTAACAGTTCACCACTAGATTTCAAGGGGAAAGCCTGGCCAGGTTTAGTGAACAAGTCAGCAAGGGCAGCAGGGTTAGCTGATCTAATGATCTTCTCTGAGGTACAGTCTATGGTTTATTAGCTGTCATGAGACTGGGGATAGCTACCCTCATTTCAAGCTGAGGTCACAGTGGTGAGTGAGCCTGGGCACAGACAGGGCAAAGCAGCAACCGATGTTATAAGTGAGGCTCCATTTATTTAAAGGGGAACTAAAGTCAAAGTTTACAGAAAAAAAATGTTGTGCAGTGTGATTTGATTTGTAGTTGTAGTCCTTGTGTGACCTTCATTTTGTTTGCTGTAAGGTGTTTTTAAAAACATGTGCCTACTAGTTTTATGGCCCCTGGGGATCTCCTTGTTCACAATTTGTAAGGCTCTTCTCTTTCCCACAATGCACTCTGTCCCATGTGAAAGTGATGTGCCCATGATCACTGATTCAGAGTAATAACTGCTGCAGCAGCAGTCTTTTGGTAGAAGCCTAATATTCTGGCTTCAGCTAAATAATGCTTTCTAATCCAAATTTTCTGTTTTCTAGGTATGTGTCTAGGTCTAGAGAGCAGGAGTGATAATTTCGTTTTTAAAGCTTTTCATTTGATTAAACTACACACAGCCATTAAAAGCACACAACTCACCCCAGGTCACCAGTGCTATAATTAGTGAAGACTGTAGCTGTTTCCTTGTAGAGGCGCCCACTCAGTTATCCCTCAGGTGTCTGTCATTTGTAAATGTAGCCTTCATTTGAGCTCCCTGGACAAGGAACGTTACTTAAAATTACAGCTCCACTGCTGTAAATCTGACACAAACAAAACAAAAAAAAAAGCTCACATTGAATAAATGGTCCTGGACACATCACTGAAACATGGAATAGGAGGCATTGTAGGAAAGAGAAGAGCCATAAAAAAAATGCAAGCATGGATATCCCCAAGGGCCATAAAACTAGCAGGCAAATAAAAAAAAAACTCCTTACAGCAAACAAAGGCAAAGACACACTAGGACTATGCCTACAAATCCAAAACACACTGCACAATATTTTTTTGTTGTAAATTTTGACTTTAGCTCCCCTTTAAGTTACATGTACTTGCCTGTGAATAAGGCATACGACCATAGGTAAGTCTCGCCAACACAAAATACCCTGAGTAATAGCTGGCCTAGCAGCAGGTGTTAGGGCATGTCTGACCCTATAAGCAAGACCTAGTTTCAGATTAACAGACTAGCAGGCATTGGATGTGTGCAGGGTAAACTCAAGGGCAGGATCCAGTGTTAGGTCCAGGTACTTGAAGGAGTTAACAGTGGTAAGGGGAGAGCCATCAGAAGAGGATTGTCAGGTGGACAGGTCCTCAGATTAGGTGTTGACTCAAAGAGCATTTAGTGAGTTTTGCTAGAGTTCTGGAGAAGCCTGTTTTGGGTTAGTCAGGATTGAACACTCCCAAAGTCAGCTTTAAGCCGCAACTTAATGTCAGCAATGTTCTTGGAGTTGATATGTAGCACCATATCATCTGCATAAATGAAGGAGGAGCAGGAAGATCTGGACCTGGGCAGATTATTAATGAACAGGGTAAAGAGTGGTGGGCCTAATATGGAGCCTTGTGGCTCCCGTGTGTTAATGGTGGCGAGGTCAGATTTAGATTGGTTAAATATAATAAACTGCTGTCTATCACTGAGGTAACTTGAGAACCATCCAGTAACAGAAGACGCAAATCCAAGGGCACATAATTTAGTTTCGATTAGGGCATGATCAACAAGGTCACAAGCCTTAAGGATAGTATCGTGCACATACCCCTATCTATAGTTTTTGCTCCAAGCAATTGGCTCCAGGACCGGACCCAGAGGGTCGTAGTTGGCGGGATAGTCTCATCCCCAAGGAGGGTCATTAGTGGGGTCCCACAGGGATCAGTCCTTGGGCCCCTTCTGTTCAACGCCTACGTCTCTGACATAAGGACAGGAATCAGGAGTGAGATGAGTCTCCTTGCGGATGACTCGAAACTGGGGGCGGTGGTGGATGGGGAGGAGGGGAAGGTGGCCCTACAGGGGGACCTGGAGGCTCTGGAAAGATGGTCTAGAAAGTGGAAGCTGAGGTTCAATGCAGGGAAATGCAAGGTACTCCACCTGGGGGCCAGAAACCGGGCCAAGTGTACACCCTGGGGGAATGCTACAATTCTCGATGGCTGAGAGGGACCTGGGGGTGGTGGTGGATGTCAAGATGAACAACTCTGAGACTTGTAGGAGGGCAGCAGCCAAGGCCAACAGGATGCTGGGATGCATCGCTAGGGGGATCACCTCCAGAAGGAGGGAAGTGATACTCCCTCTGTATAACTGCTTGGTGAGGCCGCACCTTGAGTACTGCGTGCAGTTTGGAGGCCACACTTAAAGAGGGACATTAACCTCCTGGAGAGGGTCCAGAGGAGGACAAGCAAAATGATTTGGGGCTTGGGGGACAGGACCTATGAGGAGAGGCTCGAAGAGCTAAATATCCACACATTGGAAGAGAGAAGGGACCGCAGACATGATAGAGGTCTTCAGGTACATGAAGAGGGTAAATAGGGGAGGAACAGTCAGGGTGCTTCGAAGGAAGGAGGAGGGGGCCACTGGTGGGCATGGGTGGAAGCTGGAGGGGGGAAGATTCAGGGGAGAAAGGAGGAGGTGCTACTTCACTGAGAGGGTGGTGGAGCCATGGAATGCACTGCCTAGGGGGCTGGTGGAGGCAGAGACAGTGGAGGGGTTCAAGAGGGGGTGGGACAGGTACAGGGGAAGGGTTCTGGAAGCAAAATCCAATGCAGCAAGAATATCCGGAACTGGGAAGGGAGAAGCCAGAGAAGGCGAGGGGGGCAGCAAGGTCAGCACCCAGGGTGGGGGCTGACCAAACGAGCAGACACGGAAGACCATTAGGCCTATTCTGCTGGCATTTAATATGTTAGTATAGTTTAGGAAATAAGATTCCAGTTCTAGAGCCCCTCATGGCAGAAGCTGACCTGGGTAACATGCCATTACCCAGTCAAGGTGCACTGAAAATTATGACTGACGCATGGCCATACCAGGCAGTACTCTGTTCAGGAGAGACGGGGGGGGGAGGAAAGGAGGGAGTGTGGTGCTTTATATGAGGGAAGGCAAAAAAGCAACTGAGTTACAGGGAATACAGGGGACCAGAGGTACTGAGGGCTACCCTAGAAACAGGGAATGGAGCCTTTGTTAACACTGGTGTAATCTACAGCCCTCCAGCACAGGGGAAGGAGTTAGATAAGGTACTGGTGGAAGCTACTGGCTGGCAAGATGGCAGAAAAGGGGGAAGTACAGGTGGTGGGGGACTTCAGTCTGTCGCTGCAGCTTCACCTAGAAGCAGGGATATCCTGGAGTCCCCATGGGGGTCATTCTTCAGGCAACTAATCAGTGAGTGAACCCACTCGTGATGGGGCAATACTGGACCTGGTACTAACAGGGACAGTTTGGCAGGCGTTAGGGTAGGGGGCCACCTGGGGAATCACCATACAGTGTGGTTCAATACAAGGTCAGCTGTGGAACTGAACCACACAAAGATGGGTCCCGGACTTAAAGAGGGAAAATTTTATAAAAATGAGTGAATACCTCAGGGATGACCTTGCAAGGGGAGAAGACCTGGGTGGGATGGAGGAACAGTGGGTGAAGCTAAAAAAAGCCATAGAGAAGACAACCATCCCCTGCATCAAGCAAGTGAGCAAAAGCAAGAGGAAACCGACACCGCTATGGTTCTGGAAAGAGGTGGCAGAAAAGGTAAAGGTTAAAGGGGTAGCATTCAGATGGTCTAAGCAGATGCCAAAGGAGGAAGACAGGGAGGTGTATCAGGGAAACAGAGGGAAGCAGGAGAACATTAAAGAGGTAAAGGTGCAAACTGAAAACAGAGTAGCCCAGCCAGTGATGAAGGGGGACAAGGCATTTTTTAGGTAAGTAAGCAAACAGCGGAAGATCGGGGTGAGATTCTAAGGCTAAAAAGGGAAGGTGGGGGGGGGGGACTGTGCAGAAGGGGACCAGGAAAAGCAGACATCCTGAACAAATAGTTTTGTTCAGTGTTCAGAGAGGAAGGACAAGGGGAGGGACCAGAAAAAAGTAACAGGAGCATTGGGGGAAGGGAGGGAGGGAGGTGAACACTAGTCTGTTTCCAGAGGAGAATATCCTGAAGGGACTCGCTAATCTGAAAGTAGGCAAAGCAATGGGGCCAAACGGTGTGCATCCAAAGGTATTGAGGGAGCTTCGGGATGTCCTGACTGCACCCCTGACAGTCCTATTTAACAGCTCATTGGAAACAGGAGTGGCTCCAGAAGACAGGAGAAAGGCAGATGTAGTCCCACTTCGCAAAAGTGGTAGCAGGGAAGAGGCTGGCAATTACAGGCCAGTCAGCCTGACATCGGTGGTGGGGAAGTTAATGGAGTCACTGCTGAAGGAAAGGATTGTGGAATATCTTGAATCCAGTAGGTTGCAAGACCCAAGGCAGCATGGATTCACGAGGTGGGGGTAGGGGATGAGGGTAAGGTCATGTCAAAAGAATCTAATAGATTTCTTTGACTGGGTAATCAAGGAATTAGATCAGGGTGGAGCAGTGGACATGACCTACCTAGATTTCAGTAAAGCTTTCAACACCGTTCCACATAGGAGACTCATAAGCAAGCTGGGTAGCTTAAGAGTGGGTCCAAAGGTGGTAAGCTGGGTAAGAAATTGGTTAGGGGATAGGTGACGGAAGGTGGTGGTAAACAGAGTTCACTGCAAAGAAGGGAGGGTTACCAGTAGGGTGCCTCAGAGATCAGTGTTGGGAACGATCCTCTTTAATGTATTTATAAGTGACATAGCAGAGCAGCTGGAAGTAAGTGAAGGTCTGCCTTTTTGCAGATGACACCAAAATCTGCAATAGGGCGGACACTCTGGGGAGGGGCAGAAAAGAGACCTGAGCAAACGTGAGAGTGGTTAAGGGTATGTCCTTGGTCAGGCCACATTTGGAGTACTGCATGAAACATAGAAACATAGAAATTGTCAGCAGATGAGGACCGCTAGGCCCATCCAGTCTGCCCGTAGGCCCTATACATTGTATGTGGCCACTAACCCTATGTGATCAATGGCTTTTCATCACTTCCTTCCCTCTCAAGCTTCCCTTGTGCCTGTCCCAGGCATGCTTAAACCCCTCCACTGTGCTTGCCCCCACCACCTCATGTGGTAGACTATTCCAAGCGTCGACTACCCTTTCTGTGTAGAAAAACTTCCACACATTACCTCCTAATCTACCCCTTCCATTTCATATTGTACCCCCTTGTTCTAGTACCTTTTATGTTGTCTTACACGTGCAGCGCAGACAACATATTGTGGTTACTTCAGTGGAGAAGCGGGTTTTGGAGGTGCAGTCCTGCTGCAGCAAAAAGCGCCACTGCTTTTTGTGGCCGGGCTCTGTGGCGCCAATGGCATAGCATGCTGTCTATGACAGCAGTTCAGAAAACGTGCTACCACCTTGAAAGAAATTAGCCACTGCAATCAGGGAGTGCCACGGGGCGGTCTCTGATTGCGGCAGCCAATTACTGCTTGCCTCGTCTGGTGTCCCCATCAAGCAACATGGCAGCGGCTTCCCTGTCAGCTTCTCATAGTCCCCACAGAAGCCGAGGGACAGACGCCGCCTTTTACAGTCCCTATGAAAGCTGATGGGGGTGCCCAATCCTCCTGTCAGCATGCCCCTCCTAATTTAACTTGCTGACAGGGGTGCCCAATCCCCATCAGCATAATGTACCTCCCCCATTTCTTGTGTGCCAAGGGGGTGCCCAGTCCCCCCCTCGGCTTATGCGACTCCTCCCCCAGCTCTGTATGTGCCGGCGGAGGTGCCCAATCCCCATCGACTACAGACCCCCCTCCCATCAAACAAACAGGTGGCATGCTGGGAGCCCACCCCAGCATGCCAAATGTCCCTGGGAAAAACAGTCCCGCCGATGTTTTTTTTTTTTTTTTTGTTTGTTTTAACCCTGTAAAACAGAAAACGGGTCCCTCATTGAATCCGTGGCCCCTCCCCAACCCACACCCACCTCTATGCACCCTGCCTCCCACACACCCTTCTCCCCATACTTACCTCTGGAGCCCAGCGCAACAATCTTCGGTGGACCGGGAACACGTCTGCACTCTTCAAAGCCGACCACAAACTGAAGAAATGCCAGTAAGCTGTATAATGGCATAAATAGGGTTTTTTCAACTTTGGTGCATATCTCAGGCATTTTGGGGAATTTTGGCACCAAATTTTCAACATGTGGTTATTGGGACCCCTCCTCATGAATTCAGTCACTGTCATGGTGTTATTAAGTCCCGAAAGGTGATTTTGTGGTCACTACGCGGAATCATCTTTCGGGACCAAGTAACAAAATGACAGTACCGCTGTTCATGAGGTGGCCTTCCAAAAAACCTATGTTGCAAATTTGGTGAAAAAAATCCAAAAAATGACTGTGTTATGAGCGTGCATTGCGCAGTTTCCATGCGCACTCGTAACTTCACCAATTTGTAATATTTTCACTCCAGATTTTCAACATTGGCATTTTTTCACACCTCCTAAAGGACAGTGCAGCTGTTATTTTTCACATCCTGGCTGAAATATGTTTTCGCACTACTGGCGCAGAATAGCACGGTCGTTGTGGGAAATCAATGTTCGGGAAAATCACAGCAACACTGTTCATGAGCAGCGGTCCTAAAATGCCTATGTTGAAAATTTGGTGACAAAAGTCCATAAAATGACTATGTTACAAGCGTGTGTTGCGCAGTTTCCACGTGCACTCATAACTTCGACAATTTGTAATGTTTTCACTCAACATTTTCAATTTTGCACACGTCCTTATGAACAGTATAGCTGTCATTTTTCAGATCTTGCCCGAAATGTGTTTTCACACAAGTGGCGCACTATGGCGCAGTCGCTGTGGGAAATCAACAATCAGGACAGATGAAGAAAATCATAGTGACAGCGTTCATGAGCAGAGGTCCCAAAATGCCTATGTTGAAAATATGGTGAAATAATTCCACTAAATGACTGTTATGAGTGTGCATTGCGCACTTTCTACGTATGTTCGTAAATTCTAGCATTTTTTATATTTTCACTCAAGATTTTCAACACTGCCATCTCTTCACACCTACCTATGAATGGTACAGCTGTCATTTTTCACTTCCTGCTCAAATGCTGTTTTCCCACATCTGGCGCAGAATGGCGTAGTCGCTGTGAGAAATCAACATTCGGGACAGATTAACAAAACTCACAGTGCCACAATTCATGAGCAGGGGGTCACAAAAATGCCATGTTGCAAATTTGTAGTGCAAATACCAACAAACGGCCAGGGCATTAGTGTTTCTAATCATAATGTCCCACCCTGCACAGAGTGACAGGTGTCGGGGCGTGTCTTTCCATTGCTGGCTGTCATGCTCACATCATACCATCCCCCCACCCTCAAGCCACTGAGAGGCATCGAGGTGTGCCTTGGACTCTTCGGCCCCACAGTTCACCCCATTCTCCTATGCTGCACCCATTTCAGTGTATGTCCTTATGAAATGGGATGACTGTAAAGCCGAACACCCCAAGGCACACCTCAGCACTTGTCGATGTCAGCAGGATAGGGTGAGGTAAAATGCCATGAGCATTTAAGCAGAATGGGGTGAGCGTAATGCCCGAGGACCCCAAGGCACAATGTGATATTTGTCGCACTGCAGGGTAGGGTGAGCTGAAATGCCATGAACATTATGGCCGAGGCCCAAAGGCACACCGCAGTGCCTGTCAGTCTCTGTAGGGTGATGTGGGGTTTGATGTCACTTTCATACTTCACTGCTACTTCTATTATGCATCTGTTCAACCCCTGTGCTACTGATGCCAGTGTCAGCAAGACAACATTCGGCATTGACAACTGCTTGTTCTACATTGGAAAGGGTCCCCCACCTGCACTTTGTTTATGCCCTTGAGGTACTTGAAAGTTTCAGTCATGTCCCTCCACTGAGTACATATTGAGGTCCCTTAGTCTGTCCTCATATGTTTTGTGGTGCAAGCACTGCACCATCTTTATTGCCCTTCTCTGGATAGTCTCCACCTTATCTATGTCCTTGCGCAGGTGTGGCCTCCAGAACTGCATACAGCGCTCCAGGTGAGACCTTACCAATGTTTTATACAATGGCATCACCACCTCCCACTTCCTGCTAGTGATATCCCTGCCAATGCACTCCAGCATGTTACTGGCCCTCCCTGCCGCCTTTGTGCACTGCTTTGATACCTCAAGGTCATCAGAGATGATAATCCCTAGGTCCCTTTCCTCTTTGGTGACAGTCAGTTCCTCCCCCCCCAACCTGTAGCTCTCCCCAGGGTTCCCTTTACCCAGGTGCATTATTTTGCACTTCTTTGCATTGAACCTCAATTGCCACATATCCGACCATCTTTCAAGCTTCTCCAAGTCCCTCTTCATTTTCTGCACCCCTTCTGGAGTATCTACCCTATTGCAGATCTTGGTATCATCTGCAAACAGGCAGATCTTTCCTTCCAGCCCCTCTGCAATGTCACTAATGAAGACATTGAACAGGACTGGTCTAAGTACTGATCCCTGTGGTACCGCACTGGCCACCCTCTCTCCCCAGATTGTACCCCATTTACCACCACCCTCTGTCTCCTGTCTGTTAACCAGTTCCTAACCCAGTTCACCACCTTGTCTCCCATGCCCATATTACCCATTTGTTAATCAGACTTCTAAAGTCAAAGTCAAGTTTATTTATAAAAGGCGCTTTTCAAATTTATCAAAGCGCCTGTATGGAGTAATCAAACAGCAATAAATTAAAGCAATAAATAGTGAAATGAAAAGTTATGCAGCACTGGCAATTCCTAAGCATCTGAAAATGCTAAGTTAAATAAATAAGTTTTTAGTGCAGCTTTAGAAGTCTCGGTGGACAGGCACTCTAACCTGATGAGGTAGAGAGTTCCACAGGGTCAGGGCCATAAAAGCAAAAGATCTTGCCCCTGAGGTCTTCAAACGGACCCTGGGAACCTCTAGCAATCCCTCATCAGTGGAATGGAGCAGACGGAGGGGGTGGTAGGGACACAGGAGGTCTTGCAAATAGCACAATCCCTGTCCTTGTAGGACCTTATAGGTCAGCAAACCAACCTTGAAGGTGATCTTCCACCACACTGGCAGCCAGTGCAGCCGCGGAGCAGAGGCGTGACATGGCTAGATCACAATAAGCCCATCAACAATCTTGCTGCAGCATTCTGCACCAGCTACAGATGGCAGAGGTCCACCCCCAGAAGCCCTAGGTATAGGGCATTGCAGTAATCAAGGTGGGAGGTCACAAAGACATGGACCAAAGTCGGAAGATCATCAGGCGGAACAAGGTGTTTTACCCGGGTGATATTCCTCAGATGGTAAAATGAGGACTTGACAGTGGCTGACACCTGTAATTTAAGTGTCAGCTCATTATCAAAAATAACGCCCAGATTCCGCACCTGTTCAGAGGACCTCAGCTGAGTGTCCCCTAGCACGAGTCTGGGGGGCTGAACATCCGAGGACCTCTCTACCTGATGAACTGGGTCCACAAACAACACCTCAGTCTTATCTGGATTCAGTCTTAATCAGCTGGCACTCATCCAGCCTTGGATCTCAGCGAGGCAGTCATTAAAGACCAAGACAGTATCCTCCTGACCGGGTATAAAGGACATGTAGAGCTGAGTTTCATCTGCATAGCAGTGAAAACTTAGCCCATACTGCCTTATAATGTCCCCTATTGGCAGCATATACACTGTGGACAACATGGGAGACAGCACAGAGCCCTACAGAACCTCACAGGTCAAGGGGAAAGAGGATGAGGAAAAAATCCCCGACACCACTTTCTGAGACCTTCCTGTAAGAAAAGAATGGACCCATTTGAAGACTGTACCAACCACAGGCACTCCAGCAAGACCCCATGGTCCACGGTGTCAAATGCTGCAGAAAGATCAGGAAGAATCAAGACTGAACAGCTCTTCTGAGCTCTCACCACCAGGAGATCCTTAAGCACCCAAACAAGGGCAGTCTCTGTACTGTGCCTCTTCCTGAACCCAGACTGGAGAGGATCATAGACCTCGTGGGAGGTAAGATGGTCTTTGAGTTACAACGTGACTACCTTCTCAATATCCTTACCCACAAAGTGCAGGTTAGAGACAGGTCTGTAGTTAGCAAGGCAGTTCGAGTCGAGGGAGGATTTCTTCAAAAGGGGGGTCACAACCGCCTCTTTCAAGGGGTCAGGAAACACCCCCTTTTTCCAACGAACTCCAGACTATCTCTGCTAAAACCAGTCCTATGACTTCCACACACTCCACCAGGAGGTGTCCAAACTACAGCAAGTCTGTCGCATACCCTGGATAGTCTTCATGATATCAGTGATTACCAGCTGATCAAACTCAGACCAGACAAACCAAGTCCTAGTGACCTCCCACAGACCACCACTCTGCTCAATGGAGCATGTCAAGCAGATCTCTGGCCTGATGGAGGCAACCTTATCTGCAAAAAATTGAGTGAACTCCTTACACTTAACTTGTGAAAAAGCGCTCCAATTCTGAAGGTAGATCGGATTGCACAACCTGTCAACAGTTCAGGTATCTGTGTGGGGAGTGGGTCCACCCACGGGGCTAGCCACCTGAAGTGCTTGAGCTTAAATAGAGACAGGGCATCAGCTATAACATTTTCTTTTCCTGGCAAATGACGTGCCTGAAAGAGATGTTGTACCATAGGCAGCATAACACAAAGAACCGCAAAACCTTCATCACCTCTTCAGAACGAGACGTCTGTGAGTTCAATATGTCTGCTACCGCCCTGCTGTCAGTGTGAAACAGCACTTTTTTATTCTCAGTGTTGTACTCCCACACCCTTACGGCTACCATGATAGGGAATAATTCGAGCAAGGATGTTTTTTGTGAGCCCCTTCGATACCCACTCCTGTGGCCAGCACTCTGCAAGCCATGCCCCTTGCCAGAATGCCCCAAAGTCAATACCACCCGATGCATTGGTCACCATGTGCAGATCCAATAGTTGGTCTGCCGGTGTCTGCCAGATGGTGATACCATTAAAATCCTGTAGGAAGCGTTCCCATACCTGCAGGTCAGCTTTTATGCCCTGCGTCAGTCTGATGTTGTGATATGGTTTTAGAGCCCCCCAGTGGCTGATGCCATCTGCCAGAGGAATGGCCTGCCTGGGTGGATTGCACGGCATGCAAAATTCAAGTGGTCTATAACAGATTGCAGCTGTTGTAGGGTCACCTTCTTTGCTCTTCCCATCTCACCTAACAGTTTGCTCAAAAGTGACATCTTGTTTTGTGGTAGCCGAGAAACCATGGCCTCTGAGTCTATATCTATGCCCAGGAAGGAGAGGCAAGTAGAAGGGCCCTCAGTTTTTTCCCGCACTAGCAGGACACTGAAATACCCCATGAGTGAGGTGAAACCCCGCAGCATGTCCACACATGTGGTTCCCCCCCGGGACCTGCAAATAGGAAATTGTCCAAATAATGTACTATGAGTGTGTTTTGTGTGTGCTTTCTGGTGGCCCACTCCAAGAAGGTTGAGAATGCTTCGAAGGCTGCGCAGCTTACAGAGCATCCCATGGGCATTGCCTTGTCCATGTACCATTGACCTCTAAATTTAAAACCAAGTAGATCCTGATCACTTGGATGTACCGGTAACATCATTGTCCCGTGACCCAGCTCTTGTATGTGGCGCAGTGCCACATCAAAAGGTGCGTACTGCACTGTGCAATCCTCTGGGTTGATGAAGTCATTCACCGAAGTGCTTTTCAGGTAGGAAAGGTGATGAATCAGCCAGTATTCCCCCTCTGCCTCCTTGGTGACCAGCCCCAATGGGGATACCCTGAAGTTGTGAACTGGAGGGTAGTCGAATTGTCCCACCACCCTGCCTGCCTATACTTCCTTGGTGATTTTCCTCTCTAGGATACTGGGAAGTAAGTTTGCAGACTTGAGATTGCAAGCTGTGGTTTCCACCCTTGGCCCCTTGTATGGTATCCTAAAACCATGCTTGAAACTGTCATGTAGATATTTTGCTATTGTTCTGTCTGGGTAGCAGGCGAGCCAGGGGTCCATCTGTCTAACCGTACTGGTGAATTAGCTAAACTTCCCAGACCCCTTTCCTTTCTCACCACCTGTTCCTTCGTTGTTTGGTTTCTTGGAGGATTGTCAGGTGCATTCTGAAACCTTGTGCTCCTCTCTGCATTGTTTGCAGATATGCCCATATTTACAAAAGGAACTAGAACATTTCCCTTTGTTGTAGTCATAACATGCCTTCCTCCCTGCTCTCTTCTTCTGTTCTTTCTTGTACTCTCCCCCCATTTGTCTGGCAATAATGTGAACACTATCCATGTAGGTTACCACATTGGGACGTCCACGCATCATCTAGCGGACCCAGAGATCTATGTGAGTGTTTTCTCATTTGAGATTGGGTTGCCTAGATAATTTTAGACAAAATTGCTCGTATTTTAGCCATGCATATCCAGCAAAGGACAGATGTGCGAATTTTATGGTATCCCTGTATTTAAGCGGAGCAATTAGCTTATCTGGGTGTTTCATCCCGTAAACTGACATGAATATGTCAAATGCTGCAGCCCAATTCTCAGATGTGAAAGGCACCTTTGGCCGCCGTGGCCTCTATTGTTTATTCTTTTTCTCAGCATTCACTTCTGGGATCTCTCTGTATAATAAAGAGAACATATCTATAAATTCCCCTTGCCAAATTTTTTCTGACAGTGTCTGATAAGTGGTCCCCTAAAGGGTCTTCCACCCCGGCATATGCCCTACACTCCGGTGCTGTTGTTTTTGCACTGGTTAAAATGTCACCCACTGTAGTACTGGGAGCGGTTCCCATTTGAGAGGCAACATTTTCTCATGCTTCTAAGCCTACTGTCAAACTTTCTTTGTTGGCTGGAGGATGTTGTATTGTAGAGGGCACAGCACCTCTCCATTCCTGAACTGCTGCTCCTTGCGCACTACCCCTTCCTGCCACAGCCCCTTGGGAACCAATGGACTGGGGAGGCTGAGCCATCAATGCCTCGACCCCTGTGGTGATCTGCTGTCCACCCCCTAGGTCACCTGATGGGGCTTTCTCTGTCCCTACCCTGGTGGGCTCTGTACCCCTTTGTACCATCCCCCCTTGTCTGTCTATTGGGACCTGGTATCCTACCATGGCGGGCTCGGCCCACTGGCATGTCCTAAGCCCATAGCTATCTATTGGCCCCTGCACCTCGCATCCCGCTAGACCCCGGGAGGTACCCTTGGCTGGCTCATTGACCGGAAATGCCTGAGACCCTGTGTTGGGAGCGGTCATACCACCATGCTGGGTTGTTGGGAGACTAGGAGTGAAGGGGCCCCAAGGATTCATCGCTGCCCAAGAGGTGGGCATATTGCCTGGCCCCCGTACATAAATGGCCACATGAAGGGGTTATGTTGCCATATTTGGTGCCATGGCATTGCCGGAATCGAATTGTCCCCTGAAGCCCTGTACCGCCCTACCTAGTTGCTTAATTTTTTTCCCTGCTGATCTCCCTGTGTTTTTCCAAAATCTGTCTGCTGACGGAGGCCCCCATCCTGTCTCCCATGCGCCTGGCCCTTTTCTATTCCCGTTCTCTTACCTTTGTAGCCTTAGCCATATCTTCCAGGTTTTTTCTCCATTTTTTACACTTTGCCTCTTCTGTTGCAGATTCCAGTGGCAGCCACTCCAGGCTCTCACTGGATTGCTCATCCTCGCTATCAGAATCAGACCACACCAATCCTACTGACACATCACTGTCCTGATCTCCCTCATACTCACTGATCTGTGGCAGGACCATTGTTACCACCAGGGTTTTTTCCACTTCTTCATTCACTGCCCTGGGCTGTACCACGGACTTGTTCTTCTCGACTCCACTCCATTTTTTCTCCATACGCTTTCTGCCTGCCTCCGCCACTGGTTGCACCTTACGCTTTCTCTGCCCACCTTGTCCCTTTCTATTACCAGATTTTTTCTGCTCCATGGATTCCAATTATTGGGCCGATGGCTGACTATGCCTGGGCTGATGCCACTCCTCCTCAGCCGGTCCCTGAGGTCCGTGTTCTGCTATCATGGGAGGGTCTGCCTCTGGCAGCTGTTGCCCGCTTGGACAGGCAACCAGTAATTCTGGTTCCAGCCTGGATATGGCCACCAGTCAATCCGACCCCCCAATGTCTTTTAGGCGTTGCAGGGCCTTGCATAATGCTTGGTCCTGCCCTTGTGCTAGGGTAGCCTGTTCCACAGATTGTGTCTGGCTTCCTAGCCCTGAAAGGTCTTGACTGGAACCCTGTGCCGGTGTAGAAATTTGGGAGGCCTGGCTGTCCTGAACCTGGCTATTCTGTGATTCGACCATTTTCAGCTATTGATTATAAGGGGCAAAGTGGCGCTAAGCTAGGCGACACCTACTGAGACAAAAACATATTTGTTATTCCTGCCCACGTTCCAAATGCCCTCTACCAGTTAGCCATCTAACCGACTGTTCCTGAGCTACTCTCGAATGTACTGCTCCATAACCTACAGCCACGACCTTGATGTAGGAGGGAAGCAAAAAAGACCCTGAGTTTGGCATGCCCACGCAGGGTCAAATTGGAGATGGTGCCCCTGGCAGCAGCCCTGATGAGGTGGCGCCACTAGTAACCGGCCAAGCACAGCAAATAGGGACTGGCATAGCCAGGGAACCCCCCCTTCTTGGATTAGAAAAGTTTGCAAGGAAAGCTTTCCCTGAGATGGGGCCTAGCTGTAGTGCAGGGAACCAAGGGAGAGGTAGGGAGAGAAAAAAAAATTTAAGCTGGGTGGGAAACACGCACTGGGGGGGGGGGATATCTTGTCATAAATATAAATTAAATGTACTCCTTAATTCGAGCTCCACATACTAACCATAGATTACTAAAAATACCAACAACAGCTGAAACTGGGATGCAAAAGTTACATACCCAAATAACCCCTTCCCCCCGCTACTTGGCCTGGTGGCTTACCGGGTCAGCACACTGCAAACAACTGACATTCTCCCCCTTTATTCTATACAGTCCTGCCAGCTGCTCTATTCCCTTCCCCGTGCCCGCCCCCTACCTGAAAAAACGGGATACCATACATGCCCTCTGGAGATAAAATACTGTCATTAGTGAAAAGAAAAGAGAAAATAATGACCAGGCCAAAACACTAAACAGAAACGCCAGGAAGGGTACAAACTAGAATGAAAAGCAGCCCAGGGAGGGAAGGGGGGAGGGCTCAATGGGGGGGGAGTGGGGAGGAACAGGGAGGTACCCTGAAATAGATAAATATCAAGGATGCAATGGTTTTAATCCTTATTTAATTCAACAAAAGTGCCCTGGACAAATTCACATAGAATGATTTTTATGTTTGCTTGCACGCATGTGCAAGAAACATAGTGCCATCATCCGAGTTTTCGGAGGTGTGTCACCCCCTCTTCCAATTCAGTCAGTGTGTTGGCAGGCGCGGCCCCTGTAAGCCAATGCATGCTGGAGCTGTCTATGACAAGCTCCAAAATGCAGTGGCATACAGTTGAAAGGGGGAGCTACGCTTCAGTGAGCAGCGATAAGATATCGCCTGCTCATACGCAGCTCCCTCTACACACATACACACAGAAATGCACGCACGCATACTGAGTGTTGCCCCGCACACATGTGCTGCCCCCGGCACACATGTATAGCCCTGCCCGGCTGTGCTGCGCCCCCCAAAGCCTTCCACATGCCATGCTGGGTGCCCACCCCACCGTGGCAACTCATAGAATAGCCGACGGGGTGCCCAATCCCCATCGGCTCCACGGCCCCCAGCCATCCTTGTGCCACACTGAGAGCCCACCCCAGCATGGCAAAAGTCCTGCATCGTCAATTAAAAAAAAAACCTGTAAATTAAAAGCGGTCCCACGCAGTCTCCGGCCCCCTCCCAACCCGCACCCACCCACGCACACCCTGCCCCCCACTCCCCTCACCCCATACTTACCTCCAGACCTCGGCGCGACGATCTTCGGTGGACCGGGAACACGTCTGCACTCTTCAAAGCCGACCGCGAACTGAGCTAATGCCAGTAAGCTGTATAATGGGATAGAGAGGGGTTTTTCACCTTTGTTGCATATCTCAGGCATTTTTTCAAATTTTTGCACCAAATTTTCAACATGGGGTTTTGGGGACCCCTTCTCATGAATGCTGTCACTGTCATGGCGTTATTCGGGCCTGAAGGGTGATTTCGCAGTCACTGCGTGAAATCACCTTTTGGGACAGATTAATGAAATGACACTGCCAGTGTTCATAAGGTGGGCTCTCAAGAAGCCTATTTTGAAAATTTGGTGGAAAAATTCCAAAAACGACTGTTTTACGAGCATGCGTTGCGCAATTCCTACGCACGCTCATAAGTTCACGAAATGTCAATAATTTCACTCCAGATTTTCAACATTGCCATTTTAACACACCTTGTTATGAGTAGTACAGCTGTCATTTTTCACATCTCACCCAAAATGGGTTTCCGCCCATGTAGCGCACAATGGCGCAGTCGGTGTGCGAAATCAATGTATGGGACAAATTAAGAAAATCACAGTGACACTGTTCATGAGCAGAGGTATTAAAATGGCTATGTTGAAAATTTGGTGAAAAATTTCTAAAATGACTGTTTTATGAACGTGCGTTGCGCAGTTCCTACGCACGCTCGTAAGTTCGTGAATATTCAATATTTCCTCTCCAGATCTTCAACATTGCCACTTTACCACACCTCCTTATGAGCAGTACAGCTGTCATTTTTCACATCTTGCCCAAAATGTGTTTCCGCCCATGTAGTGCACAATGGCGCAGTCGATGTGCGAAATTAATGTATGGGACACATTAAGAAAATCACAGTGACACTGTTCATGAGCAGAGAGGTCTTAAGATGGCTATGTTGAAAATTTGGTGAAAAAATTCCTAAAAATGACTATTTTACGAGCGTGCGTTGCGCAGTTCCTATGCATGCTCGTAAGTTTGCGAATTTAATATTTTCACTCCAGATTTTCAACATTGCCATTTTATTACTCTTCCTTATGAACAGTACAGCTGCCATTTTTCATATGCCGCCCAAAATGTGTTTTCGCACATGTAGCGCACAATGGTGCTGTTGGTGTGCGAAAGCAATGTTTGGGACAGATTAAGAAAATCACATTTACACTGTTCATGAGCAGAGGTCTTAAAATGGCTATGTTGAAAATTTGGTGACAAAAGTCCATAAAATGATTGTGTTATGAGTGAGCATTGTGCAGTTTCCACGCACCCTCGTAAGTTCATGACTTTGTAATATTTTCAGTCCAGATTTTCACCAGTGGCATTTTTCCACACTTCCTTATGAACAGTACAGCTGTCATTTTTAACAACATGGCTGAAGTGTGTTTTCACACCTTCAGCGCAGAGATGCGTGGTCACTGTGGGAAATCATTGTTCGGGACAGATAAAGAAAATCACAGTGACACTGTTCATGATCGGAGGCACCAAAATGCCTGAGTTGACAATCTGCTGTAAAAACCACACCTAATTATATTACGGGTGTGCGTTGCACAGTTTCTATGTACGCCGTGACTTCACCAGTTTTTTAATATTTTACTGCAGATTGCAACATTGCCATTTTTTACACCTCCCCATGAACAGTACAGCTGTCATTTTTTACATCCTGTTCGGAATGTTTTTGCACCTGTGGTGCTAAATGCCATAGTCACTGTGCATAGGCAGCTTTCGGCTACCAAACTGATATTCCCCGTTCATGAGGTGGGGTCAGAAAAAAAACCACGTTGAAAATTTGGAGTGAAAATACCAACAAATGCCTGAGGTATTAGGGTTTCCAACCATAACGCCCAACCCTGTAGAGAATGACAGGCATCAGGGGTGTGACTTGGGATTCTTGCCTGTAATGCTCATACCATTCCACACCCTGCAGCCAGTGAGAGGATTCGAGGTATACCTTGGACTCTTTGGCCCGGAAGTTCACCCCATTCTCCTATATTGTACCCATCTCACCGTATTTCCTAATGGAATGGGGTGCACATAAGGGCCAAAGACCCCAAGGAACACCGTGACACTTGTCAGTGTCTGCAGGGTGGGGTGTGGTGAAATGAGGTGGCCGTTATGCCTGACGAACAAAAGGCACACCCCAATGCCTGTCACTCTCTGCAGGGTGGTGGTGGGGTTGGCTTCAGTTCAATACTTCACTGCCATTCCTATTACGCAGCTCTGTAACTTCTACACTACCACTGCCAATGCCAGCAAGCAAACATTCGGCATTGACAAATGCTTGTTTGTGTTGGTACAATTAAATTTATGAAATTCCAAAAATGCCTCTTTATTGTATATACCATTTTTTTCACAATCAAGTTCATAATAGCAACAATGCACTCCAGGATGTGGTGTATCATGGGATTTCTCGGGTGTTGGATGCAGTTGGCCTGCGGCTTTGTGCCCAACCCTTAAGGCATGGTGATATCCCATGATATACCACACCCTGTGGTGCATTATTACTTAATTGTACAAGATACTCTAGGTTAGAGATTCCCATGGGAGGCATCCCTCTGTGCAAGGCAGTTACCAAACCATGGTTCACGCCAAGTAGCTTGGCTGATGCCAGCGGTCACAGAGGCCAAAAGGCTGCTACTAAGGGGATGGAGAACAATGGATGTCCCAGAGGTACAGAAATGGGAAGATCGGAGGCACAAATAGTGAGTTATGAAAGGGTAACCCTCTCAACAAATAACAAAATATCCACATTCCAGGACATATGGAAACTATTTCTGGACAGGACCACTAAGGGAACCCTATACAACCCTCTTCAACTGCACCTCAGTGAGTGCCACATGGAGGAGTCCCCCCATCAATACCTCTGGTGATAGGAGAGGAATGGGGGAGAGAGAGACAAGGGTCAACCCACCTACCCTGCCCCAGACTCCCTCCCAATCATCAGGAGGCAGCACCTGGAAGCCCGTGGGCCAGTGAGGCTGGCCCAGACTGTAACAGTCAGAGCATCCAGCAATTTCTTATATTATTATTATTAAATATCAATTTTGTTCCTAATATAAAATATTATTGAATATTGACTGCTGTGATTTTTTTTTTAAGTGCCTTAAGTAATAGCCGACCCAGTGGACCTGAGGGTTGTGGTGCAGGACACAACACCTCCACCACACTGTCAACCCAGGTTTGGATGCAGACTTGGGTTATGAGGACTGCTTTTCTCTCCTGGGGAAGGAGAGTTACAGCGTACGGCATTTGCCAGGCCACTGGTATTGACTGGGGTGAGGGACAAAGGCAGTTGGGACTGTTCAGTACAGAAAATGCTTGGGATCATCTGGGCAGCATTGCACGCTCACTGCTTGTGGGCACAGAAAAAAATGTGAAGAATGGTGAACTCCTGAGTAGCTGCTAACATCTAACCACTCAGTAGTCCTGCACCCCAATGAATACCCAGGCCACGCTGCCTTGCACAAAGGTAAGCTCCAGAGGAAAGCTGCAGTGTCAGGGCTGGGGTGGCTGGCATCCTGTGTGTTACTTGGGATCGGTGGGGGGGGGGGACAACACTAACTACAAAAAAAAAAAAAATGCCATGGGTAATGATAGCAAACCTGGCGGCATGAAGAAAGGAAAGCATAAGGGGTAGCATTCAGAAGTGCCAAGGGATCCCAAAGTGAAGGACAGTACAGTACTTTTGGCCTGTAAGTGAAGGAACAAAATATGCCATGCAGTTCTGGCTAGGTATGCTATGACAACCGAATCGACGTGACGAATTGTGCAACATGTATTTTAGGCTGAAAAAGTCAATAAAATGTTAATTAAAAAAAAAAATTAACAAGTAGCCATGGCAGGTTGATAGGATAGACCCCCCCTCATCCAGAGCGGCTCTGTGTACCGGGGCAGTGATTAGGAGGTGGGTGGGATCACCAGTAGTGATGTGCAAAATCGGGAAACTTCACTATGAAAAGAATGTCATAAAGTTTCATAGAAACATAGACAATGATGGCAGAAAAAGACAAACAGTTCATCCAATCTGCCCGAGTTCCCTGTTTAGTCCTGAGACCTACTATCCCTCCAGGGTCCTAGCCTTCCCCATCCTTCCCCCATTCTCCTCCCATTTTCTGCCACCCTGAGCAACCATTGTGCCCTTCATTCTGTCCCAACCATGCTTGAAACCACCTGTAGTTTTAGCACCCACCACTTCGGCTGGTTCATGGCTCCACCACCCTTTATGTAAAATAATATTTCCTCATGTCCTCACTCATGTTTCCTGACTTTATGTATTGTGAAGTGGCACTGCAGATAGTTCTTTGCCTGGTGTGACAAGCTTCTCAGACGAAGACTATTCAGAGTGATGGGTCACCACAGAAATGGCACTGTGTGTACCTCTTCAAGTCATGAAGTTGGCACTTCACCAGGCAAAGAGTACATGTAGCGGCATTTTACTGGCAAAGTGCCACTAAGTGTATTGCTTTGATTTAAAAAAAGAAGACTTCAGAAAGACTTTAATGCTGACTCTGTGGTGCTGAGCAGTCGGGCACCCGATTGGCATGATGGCAGCCTGGGTTTGAACCCTGAGCCCGGGATGTCAGGAGCAGAGGCTAGCAGGGAGGAGGATAGAGCATTTACACGGATGTTGTCCTCTGGAGGAGGGTGCTGAAGAGCACGACTCAGAACGTGACACTTGGTGGTGTGCTGAGCCTTGCTGGCAAGGGTGACCATGTCAGAACCCATCTATGACATCAACAAGATCTCATCATAGAAAATTAAGTGGAACGCAAAATAAGACTAATAAAAGAAGTCAGTGGTTCACACAAAGGGTGATATCAGCGTGGAATGTGCTACCTGAAGATATTGTTGGAAGTAACTCTGTAAGCATTTTTAAAAGAAAATTAGGTTTATATGTGGGACACCGCAAATATTTCTTCCACCAATGAGAGGTGGCAAGTTCATAAAAGGCATCACAGCCTACTGAGTTTGTAAACTACCTATGAACATGTTGATTGGCTCCATCTTCACAGTGTTGCTATGGTGCATGTCATTGGGGTATGGGGAGAGACCCAGAAAATGGAACTAGCACCCATTGTGGCCTGCTGGATGATGTCTGCCTAGTCTCCACATGCCACAGTCCCCCTAGCACACTGCTCTTACGTCACACAGCCCTACATACCTCGGAGGACCCCACATAAAGCTACCAACAGTCCCTATTTTCCCAGGACAGTCCCTATTTTAGGCAGCATGTCCCAGTGTCCCCACAAGTTTTGCAAAATGTCATTTTTGTCCTGGTTTTTGCTTACTTGTCCCAGTTTTGTCCCTTTTTTTTTTTTTGCCGACTGCTAATCCGTGAGTGACAGTTATTTCAGCACCACTGTGGTGCTGCTCGGGCTGTACAGCAGTTTGCAACTTCAACCCCTGTGCCTGCGTTGCACTGCAAGCATGTCAGTGGGAGCACAGTAAAACATGTTCCTTCCTGTTAGATTAGAATGGGTAGTAGTGCAAACAAGCACATGTGGACGTCTGTCTGCCAGCAGCTGAGAGGGACTCCAGACAGAGAAGAGTCCGGCAGCAGGGAACTAAGGTACCTGAACCTGATCAGCTGTAGGGAAGTGTGTGGAAACAATCTGGTGTGGTGGTGGGAGTCACCGAAGTGAAGTTTGCTCAGTAAATGAGGTGAGTGTAAATGGGTTGGATGGGACTGTCGGGAGGAGTCACAGATGCAGCTCGAATGTCTGATCACAATTTCACGCAGGTTTGCTTCTAATGAACTTTCTGTACATCATGGTTTGGAACTTGGTGCTGCAAAATGATGTATTGTTTTAATCTGAATGTTTGCTACTGGTGTTACTGTGGGGCGGCATGGCCAGAGCAAGCAGCAAAATTTAACTGATTGTACACATCATTGCCTGCGGCGGTGCCCTTGGGAGTGGGGGGGGGGGTCATAGTCAGGATGAACTGTCCCAGTTTTAGACCTCAGAAAGTCGATAACTTTAACCCCACAGGAATACTACTCCACTCTTCCCTCTCGCAGGGATAAGCCAGACCCTCTGATGGCACAAGGAACAACCTGAGGAGCCAGGTGGCAGGAAGCAACAACTAAGGGTGAGACTGATGGGCAGCCAGGAGGAATGAGAGGTTGGGGGTGTAGGGGTAGGTGCAAAGGTGCAAACAAAAATGCTTGTAATCGCCCCCTGACTGACACTGCACTGTTTACCACCCCCTCCTCTCATCTTGACCACATAGTATTATATCCTCAGTCCCACCACCTTAGTATCACCCCATCACCCTCCTCTCCCCCAATCTAAGGCAAAGCAGTGCAATTAGTTTTATTATATGAATCTGAGACACAGTCCATGAAAAACAGAACTCCATTCAGCCATCCACTACCTGTAAAGCCACCCTCCTTCCCTTGCTGATTCCTGACGCCCGACCCAGTGAAAGCAGATACCCCCCTCCCCACGCCACCCTTTGACACCCACACCACTCTCCTGCCACCCCCATTCACCCACAAAACAGATTGGTCCCATGGCCGGTGACTAGCACAGTCTTCCCTTCACCTCAGCCAGCTGCCTTCTGCTGAACGGAGCCGTGTTCACGCTCCTACAGTAAACAACTAACTAGCTCTAACGGGAGGGGACAACACAGCAATCCAATGCCCACTAATGAGGTGGTAAGATTCCACTGTGACTGCTGAAAGTATTAGGCATCGGTTCTGCTTCTGTTGTACTATTTGTCTCCAGAATGCCTTACAGTATGTTTTGCATAGCTATGCTATGCAGCCATAAAAACAACCTGTGTCGGTTCGCTTTCTTTTATGCTGATGTCATATATTGCACACCCCGCCTTTGAAACCTTACTCTCTCTCTATTTGAACCTCTGTATTACAGAGCTTTTTGCTTCATCACTGGATCCTCCTTTCATACTCATCATTGCACTCTGTAAAACCTTGGGGGCTGGTCATCCCTAGCAAACAGAAGACTCTATTGCTGTTATATATTTAGCTGCAAGGTCACTGTGGCACACCTCCCTCCTTCCTAACTCAGCTCATTAAATTTTAAACCCACTCAGCGCGGACTTCTTCCTGCCAATTTGGTGTTGCTTAGTAAACCCAAATTCCTCTCTCTAGCTGGTTGCTACTCAGTTAGGATTTCTATAGCCCATTCAAGGTCCTCATTACAAAGATCTCTGAAGCTGTGAACGCTGGTTGCCATGTGCAAAAATCTGAGTCTTTGGTCCACAAGACCTTGTTTAGAAACATAGAACTGTGCCAGCTGAAGAGCACCTCGCCATTTATCAAGTCTGCCCAATGTGAAGGTCCGTGCCCCTTATGTGTTCATATCCATCCACCCCCTTCCCAGTCGCTCCCAATAACTTGTCATGGTCCAGAGAGAGGTAATCTATGCGCTGAGGGGCAGAGACCTGGGCACGCTGCTGAATAGGCTTGCCAAGCTTAATTACACACTTACAAAACCTGAAAAATCAGAGTACATTCCCTTCAGGAGCAAAATCAAACTTAACACTGCTTCATTCTGAAAAACTGCAAAATTCTACAAGTGCAAACTCAGTCTGTTTAAAAATTACAGGACAGAGGACACAGCCTCCGCTAGGCTACCTACCCCCGCACTTCACTCAACAGTGCTCCCTTGGAGGTGTGCCCAACATGATGTATACAGATAGATAGTACCCATTGGACCACGTCATTATGACATCTTCAAGAGCAAACAGTCTGCAACTAACAAACATTATGTCATAATCTGGTTTAATCTTCGACATTCAGTGCTCAAGTAGTTATAAATACATGTAAAGCATCAATCAGTACAATTAAGCTCTATTTTAAGGACTTTACAAAAGCTGGATTTTCCAAGGCATCAGTGAGATTCGAACCAGCTCACCACCTGTCATGGTTATTCAAGATTCTGTTTTTAATTCATCAAATCCCACAATCAGTTGTCTATTTGAGCAGCATTATACATGTTACACTAACCTGCCCCCTGTTTTTGTCCCACTTCCTCTTCAAGCTCTCCATGTTTTTTGCATGGACAGCCTGCCTCTAGCGGCTTGCACCTGCCTTCTACCACCCTTTTTACGAAGTTGTACTTCTTGGCAGCCCCTCTGAATTCACCCACTGTTATTGTGCAGCCACTTCCCTTCCTGCTCTTATTCTCACTGGGCCAGAACAGTTTGCTAGAGTCCACCTTGCTAATGCCCCTAATGTGTTTGAAGGTTTCTATCTTGTCCCCTCTCTCTCCCTCCTGGTCACCAGTGAGTACTAATTAGGCTTTTCAGACTCTGCTCATACATATTCTCCTGCTGCCTCTGAATCACCTTTGCTGCCCTTTTTGCGCTGCCTTCAACTTGTTTACATCCTTCCTTAGGTAATGATTCCAAAACTAGACACTGTGCTCCTGGTGCAGCTGCACAAGGCCCGTGTTCTGTACAGTACTGTATAAACTCCTTTCTCCGATTGCTGAACCTCCTACCTATGCAACCCAGCAGTATGCTTTCCCTACAGCCTTATGTCATTGTGCGGATGGCTTGAAGCTGCTAACGATTGCTACCCCCAAATCCTTTTCCTTCTCTGACACCATTCGTGGAGGGTGTTTCAAACAGATCCATCCAAGATGTGTCTGCTGCTATTTTCAAAGCAGAAATGCATCCAAACCTGTTAGACCATCCATTACACGGCCTAAAAACATCCAAAGTTTGCATCCAAAAATGCATGCAACTGCATCCAAAAATGCATTCAACCGCATTCAAAAATGGATGCAATTGCACTTGCATCCAGTTTGGATGCAATTTTGTCCATGTTTTGCCACAAATTATGACTTTTTGTCATAAAATGGATGTAGCTTCTGAAAATAGCAACAGGGCTGCCGGGACACAAGAAAATGGATGCAGACGCAACATGCATTTGTGTCCGCGTCCAACCCTTCTGAAAAATCCTCCCCTGACTGTAATCCCCACACACACACACACACACACACACACACACACCTATACTCAGCCCTGGGGCTTTTCCCTTCCTATCTGCATGACCTTGCATTGTTTAACCTTTGCAAATCTTTCAAATGGAAGCCTTGTCATGGAAACTCATTTTTATGTTTGCTTGCAAGCATGTGCAAGAAACATAGTGCCATCATCCGAGATTTTGGAGGTGTGTCACCTACTCCTCCAATTCAGTCAGTGTGTTGGCAGGCGCGGCCCCGGTAAGCCAATGCATGCTGGAGCTGTCTATGACAAGCTCCAAAATGCAGTGGCATACAGTTGAAAGGGGAAGCTACGCTTCAGTGAGCAGCAATATCGCCTGCTCATGCGCAGCTCCCCCTATACACACACAAATGCACGCATACTGCGTGCTGCTCCCCCCCCGGCACACACGTATAGCCGACGGGTGCCCAATCCTGTCAGCTCCACGGCCCCCAACTGTCCTTGTGCCATGCTGAGCCCACCCAGCGGCAAACGCCCATGTCGTCTTTTTTTTTTTAACTTGCAAAATAAAAACAGTCACAGTGCTTCTCCCAGCCCCCCACAACCGCACCCACCCACTCGCACCTGCCTCCCCACCCCCCACCCCATACTTACCTCCGGAGCTCGGCGCGACGATCTTGATGGACCGGGAACACGTCTGCACTCTTCAAAGCCGACCACGAACTGAGAAATGCTGGTAAGCTGTATAATAGCCTACATAGGGGGTTTTCAACTTTATTGCATGTCTCAGGCATTTTTGAAATTTTGCACCAAATTTTCAACATGGGGTTTTGGGACCCCTTCTCATGAATGATGTCACTGTCATGGTGTTATTCGGGCCCGAAGGGTGATTTCTCAGTCTTCACGCAGTCACTCGTGAAATCACCCTTGGGCCCAAATAACGCCATGACATGATATCATTCATGAAGGGGACCTAAAACCCCATGTTGAAAATTCCTCACGCAGGCTCGTAAGTTCAGAATTTTCAATATTTTCACTCCAGATTTTCAACATTGCCATTTTACCACACCTCCTTATAGGCAGTACAGCTGTCATTTTCACATCTTGCCCAAAATGTGTTTCCGCCATGTAGAGCACAATGGCGCGGTCGATGTGCTAAATCAATGTATGGGACACATTAAGAAAATCACAGTGACACTGTTCATGAGCAGAGGTCTTAAAATGGCTATGTTGAAAATTAGTGAAATCCTAAAAATGACTGTTTTACGAGCGTGCGTTGCGCAATTCCTATGCATGCTCGTAAGTTTGCGAATTTAATATTTTCACTCCAGATTTTCAACATTGCCATTTTATTACACTTCCTTATGAACAGTACAGCTGCCATTTTTCATATGTCACCCAAAATGTGTTTTCGCACATGTAGCGCACAATGGTGCTGTTGGTGTGCGAAAGCAATGTTTAGGACAGATTAAGAAAAATCACAGTTACACTGTTCATGAGCAGAGGTCTTAAAATGGCTATGTTGAAAATGTGGTGACAAAAGTCCATAAAATGACTGTTACGAGTGAGCATTGCGCAGTTTCACACACACTCATAAGTTCATGACTTTGTAATATTTTCAGTCAGATTTTCACCAGTGGCATTTTCCACACTTCCTTATGAACAGTACAGCTGTCATTTTTCACAACATGGCTGAAGTGTGTTTTCACTTTCAGTGCAGAGAGATGTGTCGCTGTGGGAAATCATTGTTTGGCACAGATAAAGAAAATCACAGTGACACTGTTCATGATCGGAGGCACCAAAATGCCTGAATTGACAATCTGCTGTAAAAATCCCAACCTAATTATATTACGGCGTGTCGTTACAGTTTCTATGTCTTTCGTGACTTCACCATTTTTAAATATTTGTACTGCAGATTTGCAACATTGCCATTTTACACTTCCCCATGAACAGTATAGCTGTCATTTTTACATCCTGTTCGGAATGTTTTTACCTGCGGTTGCTAAATGCCGTAGTCACTGTGCATAAGCAGCTTTGTCTAACAAACTGATACTCCCCCTGTTCATGAGGTGGGGTCACAAAAACATGTTGAAAATTTGGAGTGAAAATACCAACGAATGCCTGAGGTATTTGGGTTTCCAACCATAATGCCCAACCCTGTAGAGAATGACAGGCATCAGGGGTGTGACTTGGGATTCTTGCCTGTAATGCTCATACCATTCCACACCCTGCAGCCAGTGAGAGGCATCGAGGTATGCCTTGGACTCTTTGGCCCCAAAGTTCACCCCATTCTCCTATATCGCACCCATCTCACCGTATTTCCTAATGAAATGGGGTGCGCATAAGGACCAAAGACCCCAAGCAACACCGTGACACTTGTCAGTTTCTGCAGGGTGGGGTGTGGTGAAAAGGCGTGGCCGTTATGCCTGACAACCCAAACGCGCACCCCAATGCCTGTCACTCTGTACAGGGTGGTGGTGGGGTTGGCTTCAGTTCAATACTTCACTGCCATTCCTATTACACAGCTCCGTAGCTTCTACACTACCACTGCCAATGCCAGCAAGCAAACATTCGGCACTGGCAAATGCTTGTTATTGTTATCTTATTGTTCTGTTACTTATTATTATAATTACATGCTGTACATTTTTTTCAACTGCACTTTATGCATTTGCTACAGTAATAGGACCTGTACTCAACTTGTTTTCCAATAAATACGTAAATAGAACTGAAACTATGTTTAATTTTAACTCACTCTAAGAGGCAAAATTGATGGTATGTCTTAAGTAGATCAAGTGACTGTGAGTCATATACCTAGGATATGCAATGGACTGACTCATAATATGTCATGTATCTTCACATGTCAGAGGGCAGAACAATCATTCATGAGGGGCAGAGCCACAAGTAAGTTACGCAAGTCCTTCTTTCTCACAAGTCATGATGAATGGCTTATTCTGAGTCAGGCCATTGTGCATCCAATTTACAGTGTACCATGCAGTATAAACTGTTTAAATTAGAGTGTATCATGAAGATTTGCCTGTTTCTGTTTGATTTCACTGCTCTGTTTGAAGTGCAGCAGGGGACATTGTGATGTCATTAGGCATTGAGCAAGCTGCTCTCCCATTGGTTTAGGGTTCCTTTGAGACCTATCTAAAGTGAGGGTAAATGGTCAAAGGTTTATTTATTTATTTAGTTTTTTTTTGACCAGGGAAAAAAGGCTAGACAATACTACCTATTTTAAGCATCATACTGGTGGTGGAGTGGAGTCGGTGGGGGAGATACTGAGGCAAAGCAACTGAAATTGACCCAGATTAAGCAGTTGGTAGCATTTAAGTGAATGGGGGCTGTTTGACCAGGATACTGGAGGAACTTCCACTACTGTTTTCGGGAAGTGCCACAGGATCTTTAACAGTCATGTGAACAACCACCAGGACAAGGAGACAGGACCTCGGTTTAATGTCTGATCCGAAGGACAGATAATAAGATGAATGATTTAGCCTCATTTAGAATGGTTCAATAGTTAAAAAAAATCATGTGTCAGGTTTGATTCTCGCATGCATGGTATTAATGGAGCTTGTTATGTGTTGTTTGTATCAGTTAAAAGTAGGCTAAAAAATTATTTAAAAAACAGTACTGTTCCTTTAAATACTTTGAATACTGTGCTTTCACTTGATCATCCAGACTCAGTTGTTCTTCAAACCCTGCTCCATTACCACATGTTGTCGCTTAGCCCATAAAGATTTCCCCAACTTCCAGAAAGGATAACACAGTCCCCCCACCACCACACACACACACACACACACACACACACACACACACACACACACACACACACTCCCTAGCGCAGGAGTAGACGTGTGACATCACTGTTTTCCCTTTAAAAAGGGAAACTAGATTTACTGAGATTATCCCAATTACGTGCTGAAAACAGGGTCAGTAGCAATCCAGCTAAGTGAATTAAAGAGTGAAAATGCAATTTCCAATTTCCAGAAAGGAAAAAGCTGGACGCATGCGGGGCTGCTGGCACACAAAGGGGGCAGGGACAGATGGCACGCCAATGGATTAATTTATAATCAGCCTTAATAAAATGGTTACATGCTGCACTCTGTCCCGACTCATTCCATCTGTGTGGCAACATCCGGATTTGGTTGAGCCTGACGCTGATAGATTCCAAGGGGACATTTGCTTTTTGAACATGCCTTTGCACCGTGTGGCAATGACACCCTAACCAGGAGGCATGCATTCAGGTAAAGCATGCTGTACAGCTGCCCCATGCCAGTGCTGGCTTCCTGACACATGAATTTGACAACACCAAGTGACCTTATAAAGTGGTGCACAGGATGCAACAAGCTTTGTGGGGGAGGGGGAAAATTATCCAAGGACCACACACACACACACACACACACACACACACACACCACACACATTCACAGAGTCACACACACACACACACACACACACACACAAGGTTGCCAATACTCAGTTCCCCGGACTGAGCATTATGGAGCAATGCTCTAGCAGTTCCACTGCAACAGAGAGGTTTCTTCTCCCCCTTTGTAAATTACATTGGCAAAAGCTGCAATAGAAATCTGGAATGGACCATTCTCCTCTAGTTCTAATTAAGACCAGCTCTAATAAGAACTCTACAAGGTTATGAAAGTTCTTGGGTTCCAAACTCTTTTGTACCTGGTAATATGCACACCTGTCGTTTCAGATTATTCATATGCTAATTGCATGAAATTGACTAATCTGTATTTTGGATGACTAGAGATACATTTTACAGGACGTTTTCTTTTCTAAATCTTAGGACCAGCCAAGTTTATTCCTTTTTGGGGGTGGGGGGGGTATTTTTTGGTGGGGGTATTTTTTTAGAAACCACTTTGTCCTTCTCTAAGTAAGGAGACAATTATAAACTCCTCTCCCCAGCAAATGTTCTGCTAGATATTTAAAGAGCCCCTGTCACAGCTGGGAAAAGTTTGAAAACTGTAAGATCTAGACATAATTCAGTTTATATTTTGAACACTGTCTGCAATTATGTCCCACATGTTCTTTATTACTGAGGAGAGTTGCATGAAAACAAGAGCCCCTCGCCTAGATGTCATCTGCTCTGGATGCTTGGTTACACATGACATCATAATCCCATCTATGACATCATAATTGTCACCACAGCAACAGACTATGATGTCGTAAACAGAACTGTGATGTCAGATGTACTGTAGACAAGCAGCCAGAGCTGATAGGGCAGAGATCCTATTTTCATGCAAATGTCATTAATAATAAAGAAATAAGGGTGAGACTCAACAGAACAATATGAAATATAAGCTGAAATTCTAAATATTACGTTTGTCCAAAGTTATCTCAGTCGGGTCAGGGACTCCTTAACTCTGACAGCCATTTATCTGGTACCATGCCCCTTCTCACATCTGATTACTGTGGCCTCATCTTTCGGTCACTGTTCAGAACTGAGGCTTCACTCCCTACTTTGCTCACGTGCAGCCCAGGTATGGGAGAATGATTTAAAAATATGACCCCCCCTCCAGCTAAAAGTGATCAGCTGTGAAATTTCAGAATCTAAAAGAACCTCCGTTTAAACAACAGCTCAAGGGGATCACATCAAGTTGATATTCAGCATGTAATTAGCATAACACTAAATCTGCAACTCACGTTAACCATTAAAAAAATGGCACTGCTTGCTTAAGGGGACTTGCCGAAAACTGGACCTTTGCACTGGACCAGACTGGTAAAAACTAGACTGGGGGCAAGTGGCAGGAATTTTACCAGTCTGGCCAATCTTGCTGGATGGTTGGTCTGACTTTTACCAATCTGGTCCAGAGGTCTTGTTTTCACAAAGTCCCTGGCATGGGTGAAAACTGGACAGTCAGAACAGGACTGGACCAGATTGGTTAAAGCCGGACTTCCTGTCCAGCCAGACTGGCTGAACCAGCTAAACTCACGTAACTTGTACTTTATCTTGTCCAGTTCTGGCAGTCTGGTTTTCACCTATACCCTGCTTTTTATTTAGTAAGGCAGCGTCTCAGCTCTTTACTGAAGAGGGCTTCTTTGAACCAAAAATACTTTTGAATTATGGAACACTTTGCCTACTTGTTCGAGAGAGGCCAATATGCAGTGGACTTTAAAAACAGTTATAGGAAACATCTGTTTGATCAATGTGAATGTGATTGTTCAACCTGACCTCATTTGTTGATGTAACCCCTAGATGGCACTATCCCAGGGGCTACTACCCCTGCCTGATTTGCCACTAACAGGTTGAGGGGCCTGGATCCAATGGCGGGTGCCTCCACCCAGAGGTCAGGGTTTGCAATAGTTAAACTAACTTGGTCACAGCCCTCTGGGACACTGCAACCCCCCTTTCTTCCCACTAGTGGCCCACACAATATATCAGAATTACCTTCACAGTGTACACTTACCCCCAGGTCTGGTTCCGGCACTGGGACCTCCTGTGAAATGAGATACAGTGCAACAATCACAGTACAGTACTTTAACATAGACAAATACCTCAGGCAGTATAACTTTGCTGAAACAAGCAGCACTGATTTATTTAGGGGATATAACAAGGACAGGGAAATCAGGTTAATTAGCTTATCACTCTAATAATCTACACTATGGCTCTGTGCACAGGCCTATCCCTATCAGTTACTGTCCCTAGGTACCCAAGCCCTAGTGGCTAGTCCAAACCGTGGCAGCTGGTAGGGGCCTTTCACACAGAGAAAGGAGAATTAAACAGTCAGCAGTACAGTAATTCCATTTGGATTTAATGTGGCAATTCAACAGGAAGCGACCCTGAATTAGTACTCACGACCTCCAAATAAGATAGGGTCCTTCAATGTCAGCAGGGCTCACTTGAGGTACACAAACCTCTTCACACATCCATATAAAAGAAAGCACTATACCAGGCAGGCTGCATCTGTATCCCGATCGCAATTACTGCACAATACCGGAGAACACAGCAGATTCAGTTCCTGACAGACCGAGTGCAATTTTCAGCAATTCCTCCAGTCTTCTACAGGGTGAGCCTGGTTTCTACTCTTCAGAGATCCTTTGATTCTTTTCACAGGACGGATTCAGTCCTAACAAGCTGTTACACAAGCTGCAGACCGAACTCTGGGTCTTACACACGTTTTTGACTAAAACTGCACACTGAAAAAGCACAGGGCCCTTCCTTCTTCACTGCCAAAGCTCAACTGAAACTCCAACCGACAAAACCGGCACTTCCTTTGAGTTCCTCCCAGTTCTTGACTGGATTGGCTGTCACTCACAATAGACTGCTGCTGTTGGTCCAAAAGGCACTGAAGTCTAAACTACATCTCCCAGAGTCACTGCCCATACAATCCTCTTGTGGCTGGCTCAGATTATGAGTCCAAGTTCTGATTCGTCCAAGGCACCATTTTAGAGCTAGCTTACCCCACACTGATTGGTCCAGTTCAGCAGTTCAAAACTAGAATGGGGAACTAGCAGACACAGTTCTGACTGCAAAGAAAGCAGGTTAGACAAACTGTAATTTCATTATTACTCAAATAATTTCTGGCAAACAGTTACATCTTTCAGATAGGTTCCCTTTGCACTCCTAGTGACTGCAAAAATGAAGTGAATTGGCAGCAGCTCGAGTGGTACTCAGAGAAGCACACAGTCCCCCCATACAAACTAATTATGTCTGCAAGCAGACAGCTCTTAAAGAGACAGTATCAGAGGCTCTAAAAACACTCACTGATAAATGGCTTAAATGCCAAACACCATTCAGGCTTGGAGCATTCAAGCAAGCTCCTGGAAGTCTTTTGGGAACCCCCATTTGCAGGGGGGTTACATTGAAATTGTCATTTCACTCTTTTTTTTCACTGTGCTACCTCTTTTGTGCATGCTTTTGTATATGTCTGGATCACTCCTGTAAATGGGCTAAGTTCGCACTGGGCGTCACATGGTTACCAAAGTGCATACAAATAACAAAATACAGAAATATATACATGATATAAAAAAAATCAGTCAATCAATCAATAAATCTGGTTTGCCTGTATAAACCATTTGATTGCAGTCGATTGCAGCCATTTCTGCATAGTTATCGCATGCTTCCAGCAATCCTTAGCTTTATGAATGCAAACAGCACTTAGTGAGTTCCCCGGGAGCGGGACTTCCAGTGTGCCTTCAGGACTCCTATTCGTTGCTCCGCCTCTCTTTAGCCTGTGTCTCCGGCCCACATTTGTGAGTACACACAAACTAAGGTAGCAACAAACGGCTAAACTGAGACTGCTGCTTCCAGTACAGCCCTTGCCGCACAATCTGCCTACTTGGCAATCCCAAACCTAGTCTGTGATGCACAGACCATTCCATGCTGCCCCCCACATGTACCTTTAAAGAGGGTACAAAATCTGTGTGCATTTACAGCTGCATGTGACATTGCTCTTTTAAGAAATTATAGTCATACCCCTCAAATGATCCATATTTAACTGTGCCACAGTACAGGCTGATGTGAAAAACTGTGTTTTGTATCAGTTTCTTTATATGGAAAGCATTCAGTACAATTTTTATCTAAGTTTTCACCATGTAACTGCATGGTTTCTGAACCTCACCCTATATCAAAGCAGTACATAGAGTTCTGAATCCATGCACTGACATACTGTTGTCAAAAGAAAGAAACTTAGAATTTGCCGGGCAGATAAGAACCACTTGGCCCACCTAGTCTGCCCATTTTTCCTGTTCTGTAGTATCACTACAGATCCTACTTGAGCCCCCGGCCCATCCACCCACCACCCCTTGTCCCTAAGATTCCCTTATGCTTATCCCATGCGTTCTTGAACCCCCCCCCACCCCACACAGAGACACACACACACACACACACACTGTTTTTGCGCCCTCCACCTTCACTGGAAGACTGTTCCAGGAATCCACCACCCTTTCTGTGAAGAAGTACTTCCTCACATCTCTGCTGAATCTACCCCCTCCAGCTTCTTATCATGCCCCCTTGTCCTTGAAAACCCTTTTTGTCTGAAAAATACTTCCCTCCTGTTCCTTATTTACCCCAGTGAGATATTTAAAGGTCTCTATCATATCCCCCTCCCTCCTCTCTTCCAGGGTGTACATATGTAGGTCCTTAAGTCTCTCCTCATATGGCTTCTGATGCAGACCCTGCACAGTTTTAGTTGCCCTCCTCTGGAATGCCTTCACTCTGTCTATGCCCTTCTGGAGATGTGGTCTCCAAAACTGGATACAGTACTCCAGGTGGGGTCTTACTAGAAATCTATACAGAGGCAATACCACCTCCCTCTTTCTGCTGGTGATACCCCGCCCTATGCACTCCTTATATCCCACTAGCCCACCCAACTGCCTTGTCATACTGCCTGGTCACCGTTAGGTCATCCAATATGCTTACCCCTAGGTCTCTTTCCTGTTTGGTGGTTGTCAGTACCACTCCTTCCATTTTGTATTCTGCAGTGGGGTTTTTGTGCCCCAAGTGCATTACTTTGCATTTTTCTTGTTGAAACCCACCTACCATACCCTTGACCACTCCTCAGGTTCTCAGGTCTCTCCCCATCCTGTCCACTCCCCACCTGGAGTGTCCACCCTATTGCAGATTTTGGTGTCATTCACCATGAGGCAGACCGTCCCTTCCAGCTCTAGTACAATGTCACTTACAAAGACATTAAAGAATAACTGTCCCTAAGGCACCCTGCTGGTCACCCTCCCTTCCTCTTAGTGAATTTCATTTACTGCTAGTCTCTGCTGCCTGTCCCCTAACCAATTTTTTACTCAGTTCACCACCTTTGGACCTACTCCAAAGCTATCCAGCTTGCTTACTAGCCGTGTATGTGGAACGGTGTTAAAAGCCTCACCGAAATTTAGGTAGGCCATGTCCGCTGCTCCACCCTAATCTAATGCCTTGGTCACCCAGTCAAAGAAATCTCAGATTCGTTTGACACGATTGTGATTCTATGCTGCCTTGGCTATTGTAACCCACTGGATTCAAGATATTCCACAATTCTTTCCTTCAGCAGTGACTTTATTAACTTTCCCACAACTGATGTCAAGCTGACTGGCTTGTAATTGCCAGCTTCTTCCCTGCTACCGCGTTTGTGAAGTGGGACTACATCTGCCCTCCTCCGGTCCTCTGGAACCACTCCTGTTTCAAGTGAGCTATTAAATAGGACTGTCAGAGCAGCCAGCCTAGTGGTGTGGAGGGCTGAGGCGCTGGGTGCCTAACCTCCTCCCGCGCCAGCGACCCGGGTTCAGCAACAAGCCTGAGTCATCGGGGGTCAGCTGGGAAGGGGAGGGTGAGGAGGTGGATTGAGCAGCTGTAAGGCAGTTCTCTTCTCTGGGGAGGGACATGGGTTTCCTTGGCTCTTTGCTGCCACTGAGAGGAGGCTAGGTGGCAGTGCCCAGCCGTAAGGAGCCAGGCATTAGGCCAAGTGGGAGGAAGGGGCTGTCACTGGAGTCACGGAGCACATGTGTGCCTCCACGCATGTGTGCAACTGTGTTCCTGGGTCCTGGGAGTAAGGGGGTGAAAACAGAAAATGGGGCACCGAGGTAGGCTAAATGAAGCCCTGAAGACAAAACGGGGTGGATTGAGATCCTCTGAGAGGACTACCTGGAGCCCCTACAGGAAGAAAAACCTATATTAAAAAATAGGACTGTCAGAAGTGCAACCAGTACGAGATCCCTCAATACCATTGGATGCACCCCATCTGGTCCCATTGCTTTGTTCACGTTCAGATTATTTGTCACCACCCAGGCTATTCTATCTTCAGTTTGCACCTTTGCACTCTTGCCTGCTTTTCCTTCTTTTTCCCCTGATACACCTCCCTATCCTCCTCCCTCTTCATCTCCTTATACCTTCTGAATGCTACCTTTTTAAATTTAATCTTTTCGGACACCTCTTTCAAGAATCATAGCTGTCTCTGTGCTCTTGCTTTTGCATACTTGCTTGATGCAGAGTTTTATGGCTTTCCTTATGGCCTTTTTTAGCTTTGCCCACTGTTCCTCCAACCCCATCGAGGTCTTCCCCCCGCCAGGTCATCCCTGAGGCATTCAGCCATCTTTTTAAAATCTGCCCTCCTGAAGTCCAGAACCTTTACCCTTGTGTAGTTCAAGTTCCACGGCCATCCTTATATTGAACCACTCTGTACAGTGATCGTTGCTCCCCAGGTGGCCTTCTACCTTGACGTCTACAAAACGTCAGCTTCCCAGTTTCTTGAAAAGAACTGTATAGAATGTGACAAGAGCACAGTCTGTATTGTTAGTACAGCCGCAGAGACCATTCTGATGGTTGTGAGAGTGGTCTCACATGCATTCTGAGGGTATGAGAACCGTAAATCAAAGGTGAGCGGTTCTAATTCCCTCAGGATGTAAGTGAATCTTACAATGCTAAGAGTGGTCTTCACGGCTGTGGTAATATATTATTGATTGAGACTGATCAATAATGCAGTAAAATTTAATAAAACAGCCCAGAATATGTCCAATTCCAGGGCAGCTGCGCGTGCAACACTTGTCACAGAATAAGAGTGTCTCACGTGCAGAGCAAAGGAGAGGTCTGATTGGTTGTGAGGACTCCCTCTATCTATAATCAATATTAGGCAGCTCGGGCAGACTGGACAGGCTGCTGTGCCTTTATCTGTCTACGTTTTCTCTGTTTCTAATGTTGCTCATCAAAACAAAACGATACAAAACACACTTCCAGTTCTCCCTCAACATTTATTCAAGTGCAGTTAAATATTGACCATTTAGGCAGCCTGTTGGCCCCGTGGCCATGCTAGCTACCTGGAGTAAGGAATGAAGTCAGGCCTTTGGAGGGGGTGGCTGTGACTTCAGGAAATACTGCGACCGATGTCAGCACTTTCCAGCCAGGACCAGAGAGGGGGACAGTCCAGCATTGAAATGACACCTGTGATGGGCTGGGGGCCTGCTTCCCCACAGGATGTTTGCTGCAGTGTCTGAACCCCCTAGGAAGGCTGTGGCACCCTCTAATTGGTGGAGGGTTAAGAGAGGGATAAAAAGCAGAGGGGAAAAAAATACCACCTCCATCTCAATGATGGATGGTACGTTCGGGCATCACGCCATGTAGCCTGGTGCCAGTCTGCCAACCAGATCCTGTGCTCTTCAGAAGGAAGGGATCCCAGTCCTTCTCCTGAATTCCCAGCACAGGGGAGAAGTAGTGGGGGGGAGTTAGTGAGCGAGGGGGCTTCATGGTTGCCAGAGCCAGAGCCAGAGGAGGGTGAAAGTGAAGCAGAAGGAGACAAAACTCTCTATGGGGAAAGAACTATGAATCATACGGGGGGGGGGGTTATGAATGTTATTCCTGAAAACTGGAACATTACAAACATCTGCATGTTTGTACACATTTTCTCTCCCCTTCAATGTTTTCTAGGTTTGTGGTTTTATCTTTTAAAACTATCACTTTACCAAGTATTTATTCTGATATTCCCAAAACACTGGACTGTCCCTCACTGGCTTCACAACTGCTGTATCTGTGACATCCCATGTTGCCACTGGTTAAGCACAGTGATATCAGAACAGGTGTGCAATGAGGTCAGAATGCCCTGAGGAAAGTTTCTTGAGGAATTGTACTAGTGGAATTTGTGTGGGACTGGGGTGGGGGAGAAAACACAATTTTATGAGCAGGACCCCACTGGAGACGAGATGCTGCAGTGCAGCAGGGCTATCCCAGGTAAATAGATTGTAGCATTTTGTGTCTGAGAATAGGCACCTTTAGCCTTTAGTTCATTTACCTAATGAACAAATCAGATAAAGTAAAAAAAAATAAAAAAGAGACACCAGAGGCTGTCCCAGTGCCATGGAGGGCTGAGGAATCAGTGCCTTACCTCCTGCCATGCCAGTGACCCATCGGCCGGGGAGGGAGAGGATCGAGCATCCAGAGGACTGCTCTCCTCTCCCAGGGAGGGAGGTTTGGCATTCCCGCTGAATGACTGCCCCTGGGTGGAGGCCCAAGAGTAGTGCAGGACTGAGGGGGCCAAAGAAGGGAAGGAGGGTGCTGCAGGACTTCTGCAGTGTGCACACGCCTCAACGTGCGCATGCTGATGTGTGCAACCCAGCAAACAGGGAAATGGGAGGAAAATGGAAAAGGGGATACTGGCAGGCTTCATAATGCCTCTAGGGGCAGATTCGGGAGCCCTCAGAGAGAGAGAGAGAACCGTAGGTGTGACTGCCAGCCCTCGTGGGAGAAAAAAGCTCTATAGAAAAAAAGAGACATCAGTAGAGCGGCACCAAATTTTCAAATTCTGCTTCTGCTGGAAGTCTATGGACAGTTTGAAATGCTGCCAAATTCCTTGGCATTCCATTAGAAGTGGAATTTCAGAATGACTGTGAATTAGTATACCACGGGTTACGTGCAAACTACGGAATAATATTCCACAGTTTACGTAAACTGCAGACTCATTTTTCATGAACCACGGAATAATATCCTGCGGATAATATGCGACTGATAATTGGGTCCTGGATCTCTGTTATTTGCTCTTTATCTGCTCTTGCTGCATTTCCACAAGTGACATCATAATCCTCTCCAGTGACATCACAACTGGTTGCTGTAGATATGATTATGTCACAGGAGAGAATTATGACATCACCTGCAGACAAGCAGCCAGAGCAGATGAAGACTATGACAGAGGATCCTGTTTTCATGCAAATGTCCCTCATAACAAAGCTGACTAGGAAAGTGAAGGCAGGAAATATATGAATTATAAACAGGATTTTGTGTTTTAAAGTTTTTGCTGTGATGTCAGAGACTCCTGTAGAAATATTATAACTCACTTGCGTGATTTCAAGCAGTCAGCCCACAGACTGTCTATACCTCTTATCCTGTGTAGGGTGGTCTCTCGTGCAGGAACATCTGGAGTGGAGCATTCCACTTTACAGCTGGGGTAGGTGAGTTAATCTAACTTTTGAAATAAAAAGCAACAGGATGCTACTGGAAATGAGCTGTTTACAGCTCATGTTGTGTTTCCTGGTGAAACTTTTCTAAATAAAATAAACATACTTAAAACTTATTATAAATTACTATAGCTAAGTTGAATGATTTATAGTAAGTAAATATTATACCATGAGAGATCCACTCAGTTTCACTGTGCAGTCGTCTTGCTCAGTCCTCCCGCTCGGAGTCTCTTATACCACAACAGAAACTCCCCGGTTAACTTATATTAAATAAAACAGTGTCAGTGACTCAGTAGATTGTATGCTCGCTTCTGGGATGAAAAAATCTTTATGTCCTGGGTTCTAACCCCACAGCAGCTACCCAGGGTAATACCCTTAACTAAAACCCCAGTGGAGTGGAGTGGAGTGGGGTCGGGGGGGGGGGGGCACTGCTACCCTTCAGATGAGACATTAAATTGAGGTCCCTTTTCTGGCCACTCCAGGCGGAAGTAAAAGATCCCATGGCACTTATCATGGAAGAACACAGTGGTTTCGCTGGTGTTATGGCCAATATTCCCCATCAATAAAAACAGGTCTGTAACCTACCGACCAGTATGCACCTGGAAACAAGGTAGCACAGCTTGGTGTGCATTTCCCAGTCCAAAAAAATCATAACTAACTAAAAACAGATTATTTAAGATCCGTTTGGTTTAATGTGACATGCCCCTATTTTTTCTATATGTATGTGCAGTCATACCACTCAGCCTTTTGTCACTGAAATTAGGGACACAGAGGAACAATGCTTTCAAAAGGGAACATTGTTTAACCAGGAGTAGCACACTAAGCCAAAGTTTGTTTCCAGATGCGACCTGGGAGCACTAGGAAGTTAAGGGACTTGCTCAGAGTCGCACAGTATGCACCTAGACAGTTATGGGATTCAAACCCATGTTTCTGGGTCTGTAATTCAGAGCCTTAACCCACTGTGCTATACTGTCTCCTAACATCTTAATGAGGGTCATATCCTCAAACATGGAGATACAAGCTCATAACACTGTGGGAGCCATTGTGATTTCTTGTACAAAGTTTATTTCTGATTTAACATCTTAGAATATAATGACTTTCTGTTTTAAAGCCTGAATTTATACTACATTCTCTGTGTGGGCAGTACCTTTTCCACGAGGGACAGATTAGGGACAGAGCAATTTTGAGGGGTAAAATGAGGGGCATCCCTTGTAATCAGGGACAGTCAAGAGGTATGTGCATAGTTATTCTGTCTCCTATGGTTATAAATGTGCTTTCTTTTCGTGGGTCTTTTGAAGACCTGCGAAGCTAAGCTGAGCAGTCCTAAAATGTTAAGGACTTGATACGACACTCAACATAAGATAAATGGTATATGTAAATGAAACATATAAATCATTTTTACTTTACAAAAATATGAAATTTGGATTTAAAATTAAAATTCTAACTTTGCAGAAAACTAGAGCTCCCCCTGTGTGTGGAAATAGACACCGTCAGCAGAACTTCTCAATTCTGTACTTAGGGACTGTTAGCCTGAGGCACCCCCTAATGGTTCGCAGTAGTACCTGGAACATTTAAAAATAAACCAACCAGATTGGCTAAAAATGATATCATGATTTATAATCAAACAAATTCTTTTTATGCTCGAAGTTATGAGCCATTCATGCCTGCCCACAACCTTTGAAGTGCTGGCATATTTAGAAATAAACAGTCCTGATTGGCTGAAATAGATTCCCTGCATTATCACTGACAATAGACTGAACACTCTGCAGCTGCTCGGTCACTGCAGTTTAATAGAGCCATTTCACATTCTCCTCTGGAGGCACTGGGGTTCAAAGAGACCCCAAACCAATCCCCTAGGAATGCAGGCCTGCATTTGTTTTTAGAGAGCCCTGTCTAATCCTATTGTTATTAATACAAAAGGCTGCAGTGCTAATGATTACCAGCCCAGAATAGACTCACCAGGGCTCATAAACATTAGGGTTGCTTCAGTATGGCTAGAATTAGGCCATGTGTCTCCTAAAAATAAAGTACAGAAATCCACTCGGCTGCATTTAAGGGCATTTGAAATCTTCGAGCTGAATAAGCAAATAAGTCCCAAGAGGCGTCCTTGGCAGCTCCCCGCATAAGTGTGGTGCTGAACGTGTGCTGCTGCTGCTGGAGTTCCTCGTCGGCAAGAGTTTGAATCCTAGCACTGACAGACAGGAAGGAATTTGGAGTGTAAAAAGCATCCATGGGGCCAGATGGTGCCTGCCTCCTTGCTTTTATGTACAGGGGCATGCCCAAAGCAAGACCCATTCTATTAGGAGAGCAAAATGCCAATTGTAGCAAATGTTTCTCATCAAGTCAGACAGCAAAGTAACTAATCTGGTCTAATACATAAACAAGATGCTGCACGAAGCGCAGAAGGATTTGGATGGCTGACGCTGGGTATACAAGAAGGTTCTAGAATTCTTTGGTTTTCTGGCTATTAGAATTTTTAATAGATGAGGGTGGATTGGTAGGCAGTGGCACAGTGCAATGTAAAAGGGAGAACACATGACAAGGTGGGCTGCTATAAAGGGATAATGCATGGCTTGAGGAGCTGTGAGGCACGAGGCGTATCCGAGTCCTGCAACCACCTGAGAAGTGAATTATTCCCTTATGACCACACACACTTATCCCACTTATAAAAAGGGCTTTTATTTGCTACAAAAATTTGTAGCTCAGGGGGTGGTTGTCAGAAAAGAATCAACAGTCATGTGACATGTTTCGACCAATGAAGTTACGGGATTTTCATGGCCCATTTTACAAGGATTAGTTGTTCTGTGACAGTAACTTGAGACAATGCCCTATTCTATGTCAGTGGAGTAATATTAAAGGACAACTACATTGCCAGCCTTTGATAGAGTTTAGTGCAGAGGTGGGGGGGTAGTAAAAGCGTGTCCCCTGCAGCATTTTAAAATAATATTTCAGTTTTGTTTTTCAAAACAAAGTTCACAAGATAACAACTTTATGCTTATTATGAACATAGAACCTGAGCCTAAACCTAGCAAAACAGCAGATGTCATGCTATATCACATATGGAAAATGTCTGTGCATAAAGCATTGCATCATCGGGGGGGCATAGCCGCATCACACACTCGAGGTATTACTGCTCACGTTGTGTGTGATGTTGGGACAGCATCCAGCACAATCTGAAATGTCTGCTGCAAATGGGCCATAAGCGTTTATCTTGGGAGTTCCATTTCACAAAATGAAATATTTTTTAAAACACTACTGGGCATCAACTTCTCCCTCCACAAATCCGTCACTCCTCCTCCTCCTCCCTTTACTCCCTTACTGCTGCGTTGGACAACTACCTTACACCCTCTTGCACCTGCTCCTGACCCCCCCTTCCATATCTGTCTCCCTCTCTGTTCTTCTCTCCCTCTCCTCTTTCTCACCTCCCCCACCCTACTTGCATTTATACTTATACTCCCCCCTATAGACTAGCTCTTAAATAGGGGTGACTGGTTCTTATGTGTTCACCCTGCTGCATATGGCATCACTGTGTACTGCCTGTAACGTATGCATTATCAACCTTGTATCCCTTGTATCCCATTGTTCGTTACCTGTACTGATTATATTTTGTATGCTGCTCCTAAGAACTGCCTGCACAGTAACTCTACAACAGCCTATGTCTCATGTGCCATGTTCCTGTTTTATAACTGCATGTATTGTAAACCCCAGGTGGCGCTATCCCAAGGGCTACTACCCCTGCCTGCTTGACTACTAACAGGTTGAGGGGCCTAGGTTCTATGGAGGTCAGGGTTGGTACTATCTATTCTGACTTGGTCACAGACCTCTGGGACACTGTGACCCCCCCTTTCTTCCCACTAGTGGCCCACACAATACACCATGAGTATCTTCGCACTTTACACACCCCCAGGACTGGCTCTGTCAGCTTAACTCTGGGGACCCCCTGTAAAACAAGACGATGCAGTACAACAGCCACAGTACAATTCCTTACCATAAACGAACACCACAGTCAGTGTAACTTTGCTGAAACAAACAGATCTGATTTATTTAAGGAGCTGTAACAAGGAAAGGGGGGGATCAGGTAAATTAGATTAGACACATTAATAATCACAATACTGTGCGCATATTCAGAGTACCAAATGTCACTTTCACTGGGTACCCAGGATGGTGAGGGGCTAGCCAGGATTGGTGCAGCTGGTTGGGGCCCTGTGATGGAAAAATATACACAACACCCAATTGTTATCCGGAGCCGGATGGCTCAGTCTTTGAAGAAATGATGGAAAAGAAATCAGATGACACACTGTGGCTGATTAATCGTTCACAGGAGTTGTTCTGATGGGTACTCGCAATAACTCACACTGAAAACCTGGTGCAGATAGGGGTTCTGGATTGCCAGACGCACACACAGCAGGGAGATGGGATCCTACAAGCCAGGCACACGTTCTCGATCAGCAAACGGATTCAGTCCGCACGCATTTAACTTGGCTTTCAGTCTACACTGCACGGGGATAAAAGAACCCATTTTGCTATTCCTCACAAGCAATCCACACATTTATATGTAAAGGAAATTACTATACCAGGCAGCTGCTTTCAGGTCCCGATCGCACTGCTAACATCCGGGAGTTCACACTGCAGCTTCACTTCCTGACAGACCGAGCGCGATTCAGCAATTTCTCCAGTCTTCTACAGGGTGAGCCTGGTTTCCACTCATTCAGCCTCTCTTCCTCTCTGAAGTCTCGGATTCTGTCCGAAGTAGATTGACAACGCAACAGCCCGACTTTAGGCCTCCCACGCGCTTCCCGCACAAAACTATGCAGCGCAGAAGCTCGGAGCTCCTTCTCTCGTCACAGTCACAACGGATCTGATCTGTCCAGACGCAAGGCAGAGCATCCCCTTCAGGTGCCAACCGGCCCAATTGGTGGACTCAGTTGTCAGTCACTCAGAACTCTCTCCGTTGGTGCAAATAGGCACCAAGGTTCAGAACTTCACTTCCCAGAGTTACTAGCTATATCTCCCCATGGTAAGCCGGCTCCCAAGAGAGTCCTAATTCTGGTTGGTCCAAACAAACTCCATTTTAGAGGCCCTCTCCCCCAATAATTGGACCCATTCAGCAGTTCAGATCCAAAATGGAGGGGCAGAACACACAGAGTCTCAGCTGCAAGAAAGGCAGGTTAGACAAACTGCATTTTATTTAATACTCTAACCAGTTTCAGGCAAACAGTTACACCTTACATTTAGGCTCCTTCTACGCTCTTAGCGACTGCAGAAACGGAGCAATTTGACAGCAGCTCGGGCAGGATTCAAACATTAAATACACAGTCCCCCCATACAGACCAACTAAGTCTGCAATCAGACGGCTCTTAAAGAGACAGTACATGGAGGCTCAATTAGCACTCACTTGGAACCACATTTAATGGCTTAAATGCCGAATGCCAGCAGGCAGGAAAACACTTAGGCAGGCTCTATAGAGTCTTTTCCGGAACCCCCATCTGGAAGGGGGTTACAGTATAATTACACTTCTGTATGTATTTATCTGAACTCGTACCCTGTATATCCCTTCCCCTTTCCCTCAGGACATACCGTGAGATGAGCTTTAAGTTTTCTCAGTGTATCTTTCCTGGTGAAACAATTCAATAAATAAATAAAATAAAAACTTTAACTGCTCCCCCTTCCCCCCACCTCTGCCCTAAACCATGTCACAAGTAAACATATAGTTATCCTTTCACTCAGAATAGGTCTTGGTTTTATTTAAGAAATGTAAGGGCATTTTTAAAGAGGGCCAGAAATGTTTCTGATTGGCAGATGTTTATAGTGTTCCTATATTCAGAAATGATATTCACACCCCTAAGTGATCAACGTTTCACTGGACCTGAATAAAAACTGCAGTCAAAAACTATATTTGCTCCATTTTGTTTTTATGGGCTGCATTCTGTTACAGTTCTTGTCACTGAACCAGTGATCTAGAGTTTTACTTGTGTCACAGTTTGTGTGCAAAACTCTTGGCATGGTTTTTCTGAGCCAACAGTGTATGCTTCTCATTCTGTACACAAACCGTGACATAATGAAAGGACCGATTTTTTTTTTTTAACTTTTGTTTTACCAGGAGAGACACACTAAACTGAAAGCTTGTTTACAGGTGCAACCTGGGAGCACAAGGAACTTAAGTGACTTGCTTAGAGTCACACAGTATACAAGTGGGGCTGTGGGATTCAAACCCAGATCTGCAGGTATGCAGCTCAGAGCCTTAAACCCCTGCACTATACTGCCTCAAAAAAAATTACTGCTTCCACGAAGAGAACTCTGAAGAATGTTGTCCATAAAAAGAAAACAATTGAAAACACAGTTTTTCACATCAGTGTTTCATCAAAGGCAGTTAAATATAAATCATTTGATTGTAGGAATTTCATTTCTGTAAACAGGAACATTACAAACAGTTGCCAATTAGCACATTTCCTGTCCTCTATAAAGAGACAGTTTTATCCACTGTCTATAGAGGGTAGTGATTAAATGTTTTTTTTTCATTAATCCTAGCCTAATTTATGTGCGATTCTATATAAAGTGTTTTTTAATACATACCATATTTTACAATATGTTAAGCAATGTGAGTTGTACTACAGTTGGTGTAAAATTCCTCTTTCTCCCAGTTGCAAACGTAATCAATGTAACTTGAATTTCATGAGTAGCCATATTGCTCACCTTACCATCCTACTTCCTTCCTTCCTTCCTTGTCGCATGATGCAAAGTCCACGAAGTGGGGGAGTCAAATAATTGCTTTATTGATTTACTGAAGATCTTGGAAGACACCTCTGAGCGGTTGCTCCTTGAGAGGTTCCACGTCATTACATTAGATAAGGAGTCACAATCGTGGTGGACAACTTACAGATTTGGTATATATACAGTATATATATATATATATATATATATATATATAACACACACACACACAAAATATAGTGAACAAAGAATACAGTTGGTGGCTCAGACAACAGCTAACAAGGTGTGCTGAGGCATTATATAATGTATGTCTGCGTCCTATAAAGTGACAAAGACAGAGAAGGGGGATAAGGTGAGAGGAGGAAGTGCTAGGAAAGGCCGGGGTGGGTGAGGGGGTTAGGATAGGGCATGAATGAGGAGGCAATAGAGTGTGTAGGGGGGTGAGACAAAGTACTGCCAAGAGACTATCCTGGTAGGATACGAATGGGAATGTGCCAGGGGTAGTCCATTGCTGTGTGAGGGGATTTAGCAGTGGCACATACAGAGGCTACTATCAGCGAGGTGCTGAGGCAACCAACGTTTAAAGAATCCCAGTGTAGTGGTATTGGAGATGTCACGGGGTAGGCCATTTGTCCAGAAAGGAGCACGGTGAGCGAATGAACGCTGAGCCACGGTAGTCCGACACCTGAGCACGTGGAAGATTTGGGTGGACAAGCTCCTGATCTGGCATTCGAAGGTGGAGCTAGGAGTCTCTGTACCCGGGGGAGTAGGTGTAGAGTGGCCTTTTTTGCAAGGAGGCAGGTTTGATATCGGGTTCTGTCATTCAAGTGGAGCCAGCCAGTCCGAGCATACAGCTCACAAGTATGGGTGAGCTTTGGGGCATTGGTGAGCAAATGGCAGGCCTTGTTTAGAGCAGTTGAGAAGCGCTGGTGAGCAGTCAGCTGCGGAGCCATAAATAGCTAGGCCATAGCCAATGAGGGATATGAGTGAGCTGTTTATTGCCAGATTTGGTGCTTCAAATGTTAAGTTGTGTCTGTGTCTGTAGAGGATGCAGATCCTGGTGTTGACGGCTTTAGCAGTGTAGTTGATATGCTGAGTGAAAGACAAGGCAGAGTCTAATGTGATACCCAGATATCTGAAGTGGGGGACAAGTTCCAGGGTGAAACTGGCATCATTCCGGATTGCTAGGGGGAAGTCTTTTTGCTTGGTTTGGGCTGAGAGTAGAGCATGGTCTTGGTCTTTTTATAGTTCAAGACAAGTTTGTGTCCTTTGAGCCAATTTTCGGCAGCTGTGAAGCCAGTTTGGAGGTCTAATTTGAGGATTAAGGGGTCAGGGTTGCTTGCAAAGATCACTGCGTCATCCACATAGAGGAGCATGTGGCATTGGCAGGATGCTGGGAGGTTGTTTAGAAAGACGCTGAAGAGTAACGGGCCAAGAATGGAGCCTTGCGGTACTCCTGATCTGACAGGTCTACTTTCAGGGAGGATGTCCCCAATCCTGACTTGCTGGAAGTGCAGGCTCAGATAACTTCTAAACCATTGCACGGTTTCAGTGGCTAGTCCTATGTCTGAGAATTGCTGAAGGAGGAGGGCATGATGGACTGTATTGAATGCCTTTGATAGATCAATGAAGGCCGCCCTCGCAACGTGCCCTTTGTCTAACGCGCTATGTATGAATACAGAAAGTTTGAGTAAAGCTGTGACAGTGCTGTGGCCAGCTCAGAACCCATGCTGCTTGGAGCATAGAAGCTGGTACTGATTGAAGTACTCCACCATCTGGTCGGCCACAATTCGTTCAAGGGCCTTTGAGAGCGGGGGAAGTATAGAGATCAGCCTGTAGTTGGTTTTGTGGAGTGACCAGTCTCCACCTTTATGTATCAGGGTGACTGTGGCAGACTTCCAGATTTGTGGGAACTTGGATTGGCAGAGGGACAGGTTAATTATCTTTGTGACTGGACCAAGTATCTCATCAAGTGCTAGCTCAACAAATTTGAGGTCCAATGAGTCCCCGCTGTGTCTAGATTTGCCAAAGAACTTTTTCAAGGTATTTTCTTGCATTGGCTTCTGGGACCATCTTGAAATGGAAAGGTGGGCGGTTAGGTAGTGTGGGTTTTTTTCACAGTGGCACTAGGGGCAGAGGTGCTGAAGAAGTCCACAGGGAGCACACTACTCAGGACTTAGAATGCAAGGTTTAGCCAGTTGGCAATACACAGTAGGTCCAGAGTAGGTACACCCTCAATTTTAGGCATTGCTAGGGGAGTTTTAGGGTCTTTCCCAGTGATGTCACTTAAGTCATCCCAGAAGGATTTGCTGCTGTTCCAGGTCTTGGCTAGGGCTTCTTTGTAGAAGTTACTTTTAGCAACTGGGACAGCTTTTGTCACTCATTTCGGGCCTTCTTGTGAAGTTGGATGTTATCTGCTGTGCCATGAGCTCATGCGTTTAGCCAGACTTGGTCTCTAGAGGCTAATTGACCCAGTAGGTTGGAGGTAATCTATGGGTTAATGGGCCCTTTGGCTTTTCTTGTTGTGACTGGTGCATGTTTGTCACAAGTAGCGTTGAATTTGGTGATAAAGAGTTCAAGAGCAGTGTCCACATCTGCGGTACTGTACAAATCCGACCAGTTGAGTTGTTTTAGGTCTGCCTTTAGCTGTGGGAGGTGGCCTTTTAAGAGCTGTCGATTTGTTCTGATTCTAGTAGGTGGCTTGCAATAGTTGTTATTCCAACAGCAGATGACTGGAGAGTGGTCACTCATGGAGTCGGAGAGCATGGTAAGATCAGAGATATGAGAGGGGTGGTTCATTAATACCCAGTCCAGAAGTGCGCTAGTGCCAGTCTTATAGTTGGCTTAAGTGGGAGTGTCCATCAGTTGGGAGAAGTGGATTGCAGTAAGGATGTCCTTCATAGCAGTAGATGAGGGTGAGAGCCAGTTTATATTGAAGTCTCCCAGAAGTACGGTTTCAGAGTTCAGGCTTAAGGTGGTGATATAGTCCAACAGGTGGCCGATACCATGTGAAGTCTGTTTAGGTGGGATATAAACAGATAGAGGAGTGAGCACTCTTTTGTGTCTCTAATAGCAGTTTGATGGTCAGGACCTGTAGGTCATCACAGCTGCTTGGTTGTGGAATTACATATACCTGGAGTGTATCCTTGGTGTATATAATGCATCCTCCACCTCTTTTTGAGTGGTGATCCTGTCTATGCAAGGTGTAGCCAGGCAGGGAAATGGATTTCTGGTGATAGCCATGTTTCCATGACAGAGATTACATCTGGGTTTTGTTGGGAGACCCAGACCTTGAGACAGTCCAATTTCAGGAGGAGGCTGCAAATATTGAGAGAGGCAAACACTAGGCCTGGGGTTTTATGTGGGTTTGTATTGGCAGTAGGGCATTATCAATCAATCTTTATGTAACTAGGGTGAAACACCATGGAGCAGAACTCATTTACAAGATAGACCCGGACAGGTTTACAATAGCATATCGTATATGGCTCTGCCACTGCCACTGCTCTCCGATGCATAGCTACAGCCCTCGACAAAGCCTGTTGGCTCATTTCTGGAGCCCATCGTCTCACCTATACGTGTGACCTCTACGCCCAATCCGACTGGTTACAACTCTCTAACTGCATAAAATACCAAACCTGCTCAATGGCCAAGAAGAAAGACAACCCTGGGCTTTTCCCCCTCCTGGCATCCAAGCCCTCCTTTCTCCTGCTCGTAATTCACGCCTCACTAGGGGCTCAGACTCCCAGCTCTTTCAGATCCCTTGCTGTCGTACCTCCCAGGGGCAAAGAGCATTCACCTACAGGGCCCCACTCTGGTTCAATTGTCTCAGTAGTGACATCTCCTCACTTCCCAAGCTCGGCCCCTTCAAATCAAGGCTCTGTCTACACCTCTCTGCCTCCAGCACATGCGACTGTTTCCTTTAAACAGCCCTCCAGTTCATCAGCCTTTCACTGCTGCCACTGCCCATTCTACTCAGCACTTACCTTCTCCCACTCCTACCCCTTTCCCCCTCCCCCTCCTCCCCTCATGTTTCTCCTTCCCCCTCCTCTCCATTGCACTTCCCTAAGTACTGCTGACAATGCCTCTGGCTGCTCCTACCCTGTATCCTTATCTAGTATTGTCTAAGTATTTATGTTTTCATTGACAAAATAAGTTATGACTACTGTTTCTGTAACCCAATGTTTATCCGCAACTTGTACTGATTTGTCCTGTGTTGTGTTGTACTCCATCTGACATGGAACCTTTGTAAAAGAGCCTCAGCTCAAAGGTACTTGTAATCCTAAATTTAAAATAAATAAAAATAAATAAATAAATATAGGTAGGCACAGAGTGAAGGTGAGGGCATACAAGCTACATTGAAGCACCAAGGTACATGAAATACTGAAATCATACAAAGATACATAGATACCTACACAAATTACAACCATAAAGGCAATGCAATCGACAGTGTTAACAGTAAGTGCATCAAGGAATGTAGAGGGCTAGCAGGTATCAACACTGGGTACTTACACAGGCACAAGGGATATATGCTGTGAACTAACCCTGAGTAGGTCAGGGAACAGGTAAGAAGGTGGGTGCGGGACGTAGGAGGAAGGGATAACAAGGTGAGCTGAAGGAGCATAGGGCTGAACCGGTTGCATTGAGTATGGGAAAAACAAAGGCTGAGAGGGGAAGTAGTGGTGGTAGGCACCAGCAAGGGGAATTGGGACTTAGGCGTAGCAATCACAGTGGTCCTGAGGGACATACCTGAGGAGGTTTTTGAAGTTAGCTAGGCTGGTAAGAGCAGAAAGTTTAAGAAACTTTTGAAAATGATTCCAAAAGGAAGGAAGGGTGTGGCTCACTGAGTGCACTACATAACGAGTTCTAACTCTGGAAACATCTAGTGAGAGGTGTGAGTATTGCCTAAGCGAACAGGGCCCACGAGCGGTGATTAGGAGGTTGCTAATGTAATCAGGGAGCTTGATGGTCAGGGCTCTGAATGTCCAGATGGCTGTGTGTTTCAGTCTTCTCATTTTTAAAGAATGCCACCCCAGCAGAGAGTAGAGAGAGCAGTGGTGTGTGTTGAAGAGAGCACTAATAATGAACCTTATGGCCCTGTGGTACAGGGGTCCAGTTTGGCCAAGGCAGTATTGGGGCCATGTGTGTTGTTTGTCTTTACCCAAGGTGACCTAGGGGTGCCCCAAGACAGATCTGTGGGGAGAATGTCCAAACAAAAACAGAAACAAATGTTTTGAGACTAGCTCTTCATCGGAGAGAAAATCCTTGCCAAATGCTGCCATGGCAACTTTTCATGTCAAACTGTAAAGTCTCTAGGCCCAGTGCTCAGTTGTATGGGCCAAACAACTGGGCGCAAGGAGGCTCACCGTTGCATTGACCCACACAATCGCTCTATCCAGAACATTCGATTTGTGCTAGAGTTGGGGGGGCAGAGACCCATTCCCCATTGCAAACTGTGGAATGCAAATGAGGCATTGCAGCTGTTACTGAGTCCAAAATGGGTTTGTGCACAATAATCGTGAACATTATATAGACAATGATGTGTAGGCAACAATATACAACAAGGCTGTGTTTCCAACAAGGGGTTGTCATGAGAACGAAGTGACCTCAAGAGCGAAGCCTGAACACTTTGAACAGCTGTGGCATTGTTTCAGTTTCAGGTAACCACAATGGCAACAGTACAACGGAAAATCATTGTACCATAGTAGTTTCATAGAAAGTTCATAGACTATAGTTCACCCACTCTGCTTGTAACAGCCTATCACACCCCAAGACCTGTTATCTATACAGGGTTAAAAATGTGCCCTACCAGGAATCAAACCTAGGTCCCCCAACTACTGTCCTGGTGCTCTACCACTACATTATTGGTTCAGACCACATCACTGCTGTGGTACAACTGGATTTGTGAAGCAATGATTTTCCACATGCAGCATTTTTACAGCTTGTAGCCTTACACTGTACTAAGGTCACAACTGGGGTAGAATGTGGCCACGTGATCCATTGAGACTAACCCCCATACACAGACTGCTTAGTGGTACTACTTTTTATTTATTTATTTTATTTATTGTAATCTCAGATTAACACCTTTGAGAACAAGCTCATTACATAGGTTCCACATCAGAGTAAAGGCAAAACAAATATGTTACAAGAATTCAGTAGGCAACAATATACATTTACAGTATTTACATTACAGTAGAACAAATTGTGTGAGCGACTGTAGTGATCAGTAAATACTAACTTTTTAATTCCGTTATAATATTGTTATATAGTTGTCAGGCCTGTCTTTAAAGGGTGTCTTACTGTCACTTAGAGTGATTTCTGCTGGCAGTGTATTTGATATACTTATTACTCTCTGGGTAAAGAAGAGCTTTAGAAACATAGAAAGTGACGGCAGCAGGGGGCCAGGCAGCCCATCTAGTCTGCCCATAATCCTACCCCTTCCCATAACTGCTTTTCAGTGTTATGATGCCCTTGTATCTATCCCATGCCTTCTTGAAAGTCTCCACCGTTTTTGCCCCCACTGCCTCCTGTGGAAGGCAGTTCCATGGATCAGCCACTCTCTCGATGAAGACGCACTTGTGTGTGTTGCCTCTTAATCTGCCCCCCTCTAGCTTCATCTTGTGCCCTCTGGTTCTTGAGTGGTTTTTGACATGGAACAGGTCCTGGACCTGCACCTTGTTTATTCCTTTTTAGGAATTTGAAAGTCTCAATCGGGTCTCCCCTCTCCCGCCACTGCTCCATGGAGTACATGTTTAATTCACGCTGCCACTCCTCATGTGATTTGTCATGCAGTCCATGAATCATTTTAGTAGATCTCCTTTGCACTGTTTTCAGTCTGGTAATATCCTTTCTAAGGTGTGGTGTTCAGAATTGTACACTGTACTCCAGGTGTGGCCTCACCAGCGACCTATAGAGTGGCAGGATGACCTCCTTTTTTCTGCTAGCAACCCCCTGCTTATGCATCCCAATGTACCGTTTGCTTGCAGTGCTGCTTTCTCGCATTGCTTGGTCATTTTTAGGTCCTCTGTTTTAATTATTCCCAGATCTCTTTCCTGTTTAAAGGCTCCCAGTTTTTCTCACCTAAATCCAGTAGGGAAGGAAGTTCTCAAATGGGGGATGATGGATTTCATTCAGACTAGATGGGGTTTAAACTTGTGAAGAGGGGAGGAGGGCACTGCTGGGCTAATCTGGCCATCCGTACCGCAGGTAGGACTGGCGTGCAACCCCACAGAGTGGGGGCAGACGGTACCCTAAGGGAGGAGTGTGGACCGATGTATGAAAGATCTGGGGAGGATATGGTAAAGGTGGGTAGGGACAAGGGTTGGAGGGTGGCTTTAATAAATGTCAGGAGCCTGGGGAATAAAATGCCTGAGTTCCAGGCCACACTGGTTGAGGGTGGGGTGGATGTAGCAGCGGTCACTGAAACGTGGGCCTCCCCTCACTATGACTGTGACCTTAATCTGAGTGGATACCTTGTGCTAAGGAAGAACAGAAAGGTGGGCAGAGGAGGAGGAGTAGTAATGTTCATTAGGGATAACATTGAGTTTATGAGAGTGGAGGAAGCAGAGGGCAACGTGGAGGCCCTATGGGTCAACCTGCAAACCCCCGTGGGAAGGAAGATCAAATTGAGAGTGGTATATGGGCCCCCAGGACTAGCGGAGGACCTGGAGGATTGCCTGTTGGATAACATTAAGGGGCAGTGTGGGCTGGAAGGGGAAGGAGTGGTGTTCATGAGGGACCTTAATATGCCAGCTACCGATTGGGGTTCTATGGCGTCCACTGTGATCAGGGAGCAGAAGCTGCTGGATGGCTTCCTACACATGTTCCTCAATCAGCAGGTGATGGACCCAATGAGGGAGGGTCGTATCCTGGATGTGGTTTTAGCAGATGGGGATCTTGTATGAGATCTGGTTGTGGAAGAACCCATGGCTGGGAGTGACCACAACACAGTCTGGCTTTGGCTTAAATTGATTTTAGGGGGTGGACTTTAAGAACATGAGGGAAATTCTCAGGGGGCATTTGTGGGAGATAAAACAGGTTTGGACGTGGAAGGTAGGTGGGAGCTCATAAAGCAGGGGCTATAGGAGGCCACCAGGATCTATGCAAGAGTGAAGTGCAGGAGCGGTAGGTCTCTTAAACCATGCTGGGGGACCAAGGAGGTCTAGAAGGTGGTAAGGAAGAAGAAGGCTGCCTACAGTAGGTACAAAAAAATCAGAGGAGAGAGGGATAGAGAGAACTATCACCTTGCAACCAGGAAAGTCACCAGAGTGGTGAGAGGGGCAAAGGCCTGGAAAGAGCAGAGGCTGGTGCAGGGGATGTTGGGTATGGAAAAGGGGTTATTTAGGTATATTGGTGAGAGGAGGAAGATCAAGGGCCAGATCAGTAGGTTGAGGACAGCTGGGGGGTAGGTGGAAGAGGCTGGAGAGCAGGTGGAGGTACTGACTGAGTAATTTGCCTCAGTGTTCACTAGGGAGGAAGCTGAGGAACTTACAACAAAGGGGTTGAAGGACACAGAAGGCACAGCAGACCTGACTATTGGGGTACTTGCTGAAGAACAAGCCGCTGGGGGAGGTAGGCCAGGGGTGAGATATCAGGCTGGTTCTGCTGAAGGGGGGGGGGGGACAGATGCTGATATTCCTGTCAGTCTGGTGTGGGATGCCCTCAAGTCCCTAAAAAAGGATAAGTCTCTGGGGCCTGATGCTATTTGTCCCAGAGTACTGAGGGAGTTGATGGATGTTTTGGCTGCGTCATTGGTGGATCTCTTTAACTTGTTGCTGCAGACAGGGAGGATGCCAAGGGATTGGAAGCAGGCACATGTTGTGCCCATCCATAAAGGGGGATCAAGAGAAGAGCCAGGAAACTACAGACCCATCAGTTTGACGTCAGTGGTGGGGAAGGTAATGGAGAGCATACTTAAGGAAAGGCTGGGAGGTTTCTTGGAGGAGATGGGTTACCTGGATGACTGCAGCATGGATTTGAGCAAGGTAGATTGTGTCAAACAAACCTTGTAGAGTTCTGAGTGGGTGACATCAGCACTCGACAGGGGAAGACCAGTGGATGTACTGTTCCTGGACTTCAGCAAGGCATTTGATTTGGTCCCTCACATTGGCCTAAGGGAGATGCGGGGGGTGGTAGGCCCATTGATGTTTAGGTGGATTGGAAATGGCTTTCAGGTCACACTCAGTGGGTAGTGGTTGGAGGGGAGGTCTCATCTCCTAGGGAGGTCATAAGTGGGGCCCCACAGGGATCTGTCCTGGGGCCGCTGCTGTTTAATGCCTACATCTTCAATATCAGGAAAGGTATCAGGTGCGTAATGAGTCTCTTTGTGGATGACTCTAAGCTGGGGGCAGTGGTGGAGGGAGAGGAGGGGAGATTGGCCCTGCAAGGGGACCTGGATACTCTGGATAGGTGGTCCTGCACCTGGAAATTGAAATTTAACTCCTCCAAGTGCAAGGTGCTACACCTAGGGCAGGAAAACCCCAACTATGTGTACACCTAAGAGGGGATGAGTTGCAGGCCACAGCAGGGGAAAGAGACCTAGGAGTCTTGGTGGATGTTAACATGAATAATTCAGAGCAGTGCAGGAGGGCAAATAGGATGCTGGGATGCATCGCTAGGGGAATTACCTCAAAGAACAAGGAGGTGATTTTTCCACTGTATAACAGTCTGGTTAGACCACATCTTGAATACTGTGTGCAGTTCTGGATGCTTCACCTAAGGAGGGATATCCAACTCCTGGAGAGGGTCAGAGGAGAGCAACCAGAATGATCTGGGGCCTGGGGGATATGACATATGAGGAACAACTAGGGGAGCTCAACCTGTTCTCGCTGGAGGAGAGGAGGGACCGGGGGGACATGACTGAGGTCTTCAAGTACCTCAGGGGAGTAAATAAGGTAAGTTGAGTTAGGATCTTTTGGCTGAAGGAGGATGGAATCACCAGAGGACACAGCTGGAAGATTGAGGGTGGTAGGATTAGGGGGGAAAGGAGGAGGAGGAGGAGGTACTTCACCAAGAGAGTGGTGGAACCATGGAATGCGCTGCCCGGGGAGCTGGTACAGGCAGCTACGGTGGAGGGATTCAAGAGAGGGTGGGACAGGTATAGGCAAGGGGTGAAACAGAGGCTGGTTTGCCCGGTGGGGGCGGGACTGGGGGATGGAGTAACAGTGGAAGGAGACAGATAGAAGGCTACAATACCCAATGAGAATGCTGAAGCACGAGCAGACTTCATAGACCAATAGACCTACTCTGCTGGCATCTAGTATGTTAGGTAGTAATCCACTCCAGGGTTAGTCTTTCCAAGGTTAATGATTTCGCATTTTTTAGTATTGAAGTTTAGTTGACACATTCCTGACCACTTTTCCAGAGACTCAAGGTCAGCTTTCATCTTCTCCACTCACTCCTCCTGGGGTGTCCACCCTATTTCCTATCTTTGTGCCGTCTGCAAACAAACTCACCTTGTCCTCCAGTCCATCAGAAATGTCACTAATGAAGATACTGAATAGGATTGGTCCAAGCACTGAACCCTGTGGTGCTCCACTAACTACGTCTCTTTCCTCTGAGAGTGAACCATTCACTAATACCCTCTGGGTCCTTCCAGTAAGCCAACTCCTTACCCAATTTGCCACCTGATGTCCTTCTCCCATGCTGTCTAACTTGTTTAGCAGCCTTCAATGTGGGACCGAGTCGAAGGCTTTGCTGAAATCCAGGTACACTATGTCTTCCGTACCTCCCTGGTCTATTATTTTTGTTACCCAGTTAAAGAAGTCAAGTAAATTGGTTTGACATGACTTCCCTGTGGTAAAGTCATGCTGCTCTTAGTGTCTAATATGTTGTTGTCGAGAAAGGATATAATCCTCTCCTTGAGAAGAGTTTCAATTGTTTTACCTACAACTGACGTGAGACGTGCCAGTCTACAGGTGCCTGCACTCACTCTGCTCCCATTTTTGAGCAGAGGGATAACTGTGGCCATTTTCCAATCTTGTGGGACCTCGCCCCGTTCAAATGATAAGTTAAAAGATCAGCCAGTGGAGCCACCAATTCTTCTCTTAGTTCTCTCAGTAGTCTAGGGTGCATTTCGTCTAGTGCCATGGCTTTGTTTGTATTGAGCTTCTCCAGTTCCTTTAGGACTGCTTCCTTTTAAAGGGTCCTGAGTATACTCTGTCACCGCCTTTATTGTCTCCTGTAATGGTGGGTCCGCAGTCATCTTGCTCCTTAGTAAATGCAGAGCAGAAGTATCTGTTTAGGATTTACACATTGTCTTTGTCATCCTCGGTGGTCTCGCCATCTTCCTTCATGAGTCTGACAATACCCCCTGTTGTCTTTCTTTTTTCACTAATATATCTATAGAAGGTTTTGTCTCCCTTTTTGACTTCTCTGGCTATCCTCTCCTCTGTTGTTGCCTTTGCTGTTCTGATTTCCTTGTTGCAGCCCTTTTTTTTTTTGGTAGCCTTCCTGGTCCTTTTCGGAACTTGTTTTTTTGTATTTCCTGAAAGTAGCCCTTTTCTCCCTAACCCTGGTGGCTACTTCCTTTTCTTTTCTTTTTTGCGTTGCTCAATCTCTTTATATAATGGTTTGCAGTCTGTAGTATAGCTCCCTTGAGATGTGCCCAGTACTCTTCAACGTCCCTCCCCCAAACTATATTTGCGAGAATCTCTTTAAGACCTTCCTTCATTGCCTTGAAATCTGTTCGTCTAAAGTCCATGACTTTAGTTTTAGAGTGCTTGGTTTCTGTTTTTGTCCTGATGTGAAACTGCACCATGCAGTGATCACTGGGCCTTAGGTGGCTTCCCACCTCTACCTCCTCAATATTGTCCCTGTTTGTTAGTAGCAGGTCAAGGACAGCATCCCCACTTGTTGGGTCCTTTACAAGTTGTTTCAGGCTCAATAAGTGCAGAGCCTCCAGAAAGTCTTTGCTTCTGATTGAACTTACTGCATGAGTACCCCAATTTACATCGGGTAAATTGAAGTCCCCCAGCACTATTACTTCCCCTTTATCACTCATGTTTTGAATGGCTTTCAATATTTCTTTATCCCCCTCCACCCCTGTTGTCAGTGGTTGGTAGTACACTCCTACCCAAGATATTGCTCCATTTTCAGCCTCTAAAGTGACCCAAAGTGACTCTGTTTCTGTGTTGTCATTTTGGGTTACAGTCGCTTTTATGCCTTCCTTTATGTACATAGCCACTCCCCTCCCTTTTCTCCCAGTTCTGTACTTCTGGAAGAGACAGTATCCTGGGATAGTCATTTCCCAGTTGTGGTTATTGTTTAACCAGATTTCAGTGATGGCAACCCAGTCCAGATCAGCTTCGGCAATAATGGCTGTGAGGTCAGCTATTTTATTTAATAGGCTCTGTGTGATAGTAAGCATAACTTTCCAAACCTTTTCCCTACTTTTTCTTGTGTCCTGCCTTATTTGTGACTGATTTCTTCTGTTATCAGTCCCTTGACCCAATTGTTGAATCCTCTTATTATTATTTGTATCAGTTTCCTCAACCATTTGGTGAGTTGTTTTATTATGTTGGCTCGCACTTGCGCGACAGCCAAGATATTGCATTAGTGGCAGATTTGGAGGTGCGGTCACTGTTGGGCAAATGCAGGGCACACATTAGTAGGTGCGTCCCTCATTCCCCAATAAGCCAGCATGCAGGCATCACACTAGGAATACATAATGTGGGGAGCAGTTTGGACAAAAGGTCCGCTGCAATGACAGCCACAGGCGTCATGCAGCAGCACCAAAACACGCCCTCCCTACGTGCCTTTTCTGAAGCCCTTCAAGAAACATGGTGGTGTTGACTGCCACCCCGCAGGGAGCCAACTTCAGGGGTGCCCAGTCCCCCTGTCGGCATGCCGTCAGTCTGTTCATGTGACGATGGGGGATCCCACTCCCCGTTGGCATAATGGCCCCCCATTTGTTCTGTGCCCAAGCAGGGTGCCCCAATCCCTCTCTCAGCTCTTGCCCCTTTCACTATGTGCAAAGTAAGGATGCCCAATCCCCGTCGGCTAGGCCCTCCAACACTCAGGTGGCACGCTGGGAGCCCACCCCAGCATGCCAAATGCCCGCGATGTGTTTTTTTTTCCCCCTGTAAAAGAAGAAAATTGTCCCTCACGGTCTGTTCTGTTCCCTCCTCAACCTGTGCCCACCGTCTGTGCACCCTGCCTCCCCACACCCCCCTCACCCCATACTGACCTCCAGAGTCCAGTGTGATGATCTTCGGTGTACTGGGAACATGTCTGCACTCTTCAAAGCCGACCGTGAACTGAAGAAATGCTGGTAAGCTGTATAATGGCATAAATAGGGTTTTTTCAACTTTGGTGTATATCTCGGGCATTTTGGGGAATTTTGGCACCAAATTTTCAACATGGGGTTCTTGGGACCCCTCCTCATGAATTCAGTCACTGTCATGGCATTATTCGGTCTCGAAAGGTGATTTCATGGTCACTGCGCAGAATCACCTTTCTGGACCGATTAATGAAATGACAGAGCCACTGTTCATGAGGTGGGCTCTCAAAAAGCCTATGTTGCAAATTTGGTGAAAAACATTAAAAAAATACTGTTTTATGAGTGTGTGTAGTATGTCTCTTTGCAGATGACACAAAGATCTGCAACAGAGTTGATGCACAAGGTGGGGTGGAAAGGATGAAAAGGGACTTGGTAAGGTTAGAGGAATGGTCAAATGTATGGCAGCTTAGATTCAATGCTAAGAAGTGCAAGGTAATGCACCTGGGAAACAAAAACCCAGGGGAAGAGTACACAATGGGGGGTGAGATACTAACAACAACAAAAATGGAAATGGACCTGGGAGTAGTCATATCAGATGACCTAAAGGTGGGCAAGCAATGTGAGAGGGCAGCAAGGAGGGCTGAGGGGATACTGGGATGCATAGGGAGAGGCATCACCAGTAGAAAACAGGAAGTTATTATCCCTCTGTACAGACAACTGGTCAGACCCCATCTGGACTACTGCGTGCAGTTCTGGAGACCCAGTCTTCGCAAAGACATAGACAGGATGGAAGCTGTCCAGAGGAGGGCACTAAAATGGTGCAGGGTCTGCACCAGAAGACATATGAAGAGAGACTTAAGGAGCTTAATATGTATAGCCTCGAGGAAAGGAAGGAGAGGGGGGACATGATAGAAACTTTCAAGTACCTCAAGGGAATCAACAAAGTCCAAGAGGGTAGCATCTTTCAAAAAAAGAGGTGTGCAAGAACAAGGGGGCACAATTTGAAGATAGAGGGGGGGCTCAGAGGTAATTTAAGGAAGTATTTTTTCACAGAGAGGGTTGTGGATGCATGGAACGGCCTTCTGGAGGAGGTTGTGGAGTCAAAAATAGTGGTGGAATTCAAGCATGCATGGGACAGTCATAAGGCAATTCTAGGGGGTGAGGGTAGGAAGAAGTAGGCTGCTGGTTAACTAGGATCTGCAGCTTATCCAGTAGGCAGGGAAATGGGCAGACTGGGTGGGCCAAGCAGTCCTTATCTGCCGTCAAATTCTATGTTTCTATGTTGCGCAGTTTCCATGGAAGCGTGTAACTTTGTGAATTTGTAATATTTTCATTCCAGATTTTCAAAATTGCCATTCTTCCACACCTCCTTATGAACGGTACAGCTGTCATTTTACATATCCTGGCCGAAATGTGTTTTCACACATCCGGCGCAGAATAGCACGGTCACTGTGTGAAATCAGTTTTGGGACAGTTTGAGACAATGGCGGTGACAGTGTTCATGATCAGAGGTCCTAAAATGCCTATGTTGAAATTTGGTGATGAAAGTCCATAAAATGACTTTGTTACAAGCATGTGTATTGCATGTTTCCACGCACCCTTGTAACTTCGCCAAATTTGCAATATTTTCATGCCAGATTTTCCAACGTTGCCATTTTTTCACACCTCCTTATGAACAATACAGCTGTCATTTTTCTCAGCCTTCCCAAAATGTGTTTCCGCACTTGTGGTGCACAATGGCATGGTCACTGTGGGAAATCAACTTTTGGGATGGATAAACAAAATCACAGCACCATTGTTCATGAGGGGAGGACCCAAAATGCCAATGTTGAAAATGTGGCTAAAAAAATCCGAGAAATAATTGGGTTATGGACACGTGTTGCACAGTTCCCATGCATGCTTATGATTTCACCAATTTTTCATATTTTCATTCCAGATTTTCAATGTTGCCATTTTTTTTACACCTCTTCATGAACAATACAGTTGTCATTTTTCACATCCTGCCCAAAATGTGTATTCGTCCCTGTGTGGCCAAATGGCATAGCTGCTGTGCAAAACCACCTTTCAGCTAACAAACTGATTGTGCCACTCTTCATGAGGTGGGATCACAAAAAGCCTATGTTGAAAATTTGGAGTGAAAATACCAATAAGCGCCTACGATGTTAGGGTTTCCAACTGTAACACCCCCACCTTGTCGAGGCTGACAGGCATCAGGGGTGTGACTTGGGATCATTGACTGTAATGCTCATGCCATTCCACCCCCACCCCCACCCTGCAGCCAGTGACAGGCATCGAGGTGTGCCTTGGAAGGTTCAGCCCTAAAGTTCACCCCATTCACCTGTGTTGCACCCGTCTCAGCATATTTCCTTATGGAATGGGATAAGTAAAAGGCCCAAAGACCCCAAAGCACACCATGACACTTGTCAGTGTCTACAGGGTAGGGTGAGGTACAATGGCACGAGTGTTATAGCTGACGACCCAAAGGTACGCCCGTCGTCAATCTCTGCAGGTTGGGTTGGCGTCAGTTCAATACTTCACTGCCATTCCTGCTATGCATCTCTAACTCCTGCACTACCAATGCCAATGCCAGCAAGACAACATTCGGCATTGACAAATGCTTGTTATTGCTTGTAACCCTGATTTGGTGGTGTTTTGGGTAACAGGGTGCAGATCCTTTCATCACTGCTGTCCCCTCCCCACTGTCTAATTTAAATGTTCAATATTTCTGCCCTAGAGCTCGCATGCCTTCCTTAGTCAGGTGTAGACCATCGTATCTGAAGAGACTCCTGTCCTAGAAGTCCCACCAGTTCCCTATGAAGAGGTGCTCCCTGTCTTGACATCAGCCCTGGAGCCAAGTTTTAAGTTCCTCTATTTCATCCTTGCGTATCCTTTGCTTACTGCCTCCTTTCCCCCATACTGGGAGGATTTCGGAGAAGGCAATATCTGAGGAGTGAGAGGTTATTGTCTCACCTAAGTAAGATATGTGCTGTTTGGTCTCCTCGAGTGTCTGGTTTGCCAGATTGTTTGTACCTATATGGACGAAAATGCCTGCCCATTTACCTTGCCTTTTTAGTAACCTGTGAATGCACTCTGTATCCCTTTGTGCAGAGGCCCCAGATAGGCATTTGACTACCACCTGTGTTCCAGGACCCTGATTTATATGTGGCTCCACTCCTTGGATCATGTAATCTCCCACAATAAGTATTTTCTTTTGTTCTCTTTTGTTTAGGTCCTTTGTAGTTCCTTCATGGTTTGACCTTGTTGTGTGTCCAAACTGGCAGTGACTGGTGTTATGTCCATGTTCCCCCTCCTTGGCGAGAGGGGTGTATCTATTTGCTGTTACAACTGCAAGAGCTTTCTCTTCTCAGTTCTCAATGCCTTCCTTTTAAGTTGTTTATTGTGTTAAGTTGTGTGTATTATGGCAGCTGAGATTGAATGCCATGACATGCAAGGTAATGCACATCAGGAACAAGAACCCCCCCCCAAAATGCAGTACCTGATTGGGGGATTGGTAACAGAGGAAACATCGGAGGAAAAGGACCTGGGGGTGCTAATACTCTTGGTGCAACAGGGCAATAGGAAAGGCATACAGGATGCATAGAAACGAATATTGCCTCTGAGGCAATGCTGCCTTGGAGGCAGACAACTGAGTCCCGTTCCCCACTGTGTCTCATTGGTAAATACCTTCTGAAGGACAGTAACTGAGGTTGCCAGCCTCTTACTGCTGATTGGTTACACATGCCACTGCCTTGGACTGGAGGCAGACCACTTTATCCCACCCTCTGCTGTGTCTCATTGGTTAATACCTTGGACACAACTTTCATTTCAAAAAAGTGTGCTTTCTGTATGTCAGCCAATCAGGAGCAGGCTAGAACCACCCAATCAGAGCAAGAAAAAGCATATGGGAGGGCCATTTAGAGACCAGATGAATAACCAATCAGCAGCAACCTCAGTTTCTACCTTCAGAAGGTATTAACCAATGAGACACAGTGGAGGGCAGGATTAAGTTGTCTGCCTCCGAAGCAGTGGCATGTATAACCAATCAGTAGCAACAGGCAGCAACTTGAGTTACTGTCCTTCATAAGGTATTAACCAATGAGACACAGCAGAGGGTGGAATTAAGTAGTCTGCCTCTGAGGCAGCAGCATGTGTAACCAATCAGTTGCGAGAGGCAGGCAACTTCACTTACTGTCCTTCAGAAGATATTAACCAATGAGACACAACAGAGGGTGGAATTTAAGTAGTCTGCCTCTGAGGCAGCAGCATGTGTAACCAATCAGTAGCAAGAGGCAGGCAACTTCATTTACTGTCCTTCAGAAGATATTAACCAATGAGATACAGTGGAGGGTGGGATTAAGTTGTGTGCCTCTGAGGCAGCGCTGCCTCAGAGGCAATATTTGTTTAAGAAAAGTGTCTCTTGCGGGGTGCATAGGAAGTGGGATTAGTAGTAGAAATATGGAAGTGATCCGTCCCCTTTACAAGTCTCTGGTTCGCCTTCATATGGAGTCTTGTGTAAGGTTCTGAAGCCCATCTGCAGAAGGAGCTGTCATAGCTGTGCAAGGAAGTGTGGCTAAGATGACCTAGAGGATGGGGAAAAAAGCATTTGAAGAAAGATTGAGGGAACTTAAAGTAAATTACTAAGATTTTGTTTTACTTCTTTGGGCTTCATAGCCCAGTACCTTATGACAACGCTAGCATGTTTCAGCCAAAAATGGAATTTCTGATCATGCTCTGTTCAGGAGGGAAGGGATCGTAACTGGAACCAAACCCACAGCCAGCTGATCACTTCCACTTCCTGGTCCACCAGCCCCACCCCCATGCTGAGACACTTTGCGATGTCTAAGCAGGGAGTTCATGGAGGCACGCTCCATGCAAGTCTATGGGGACAGTTTTCAGTACATAATTATATATGTGTAACCCCCAGGTGGCGCTATCCCAAGGGCTACTACCCCAGCCTGCTTGACTACTGACAGGTTGAGGGGCCTAGGTTCTATGGCGGGTGCCTCCACCCAGAGGTCAGGTTTTCTAGTGGTTAGACTAGCTTGATCACAGCCCTCTGGGACACCGTGACCCCCTTTGGTTCCCTCTAGTGGCTCACACAGTACACAGAAGGAAGAGGACAAGGCCTGGGTTTGGAGAGGGAATGGAAAGGAGTGGGCGGATAGGGATAGTGGGGACAAGGAGACGCCCTGGGGTGAAATGGGCCCAGGAAAGGGGTTCTCCTTGCCTGGTTCCCATACCCAAGGGTTCTGACTGTAGTCAACAGGTAATACAGTCATCCTCGGTGGCTCATCCTACTCGGGCGGTGTTGTGCAACGCCAGGTCTATTAGAAACAAAACGGCTATTATAGCTGATTTTGTTGGGACATCAGACCTGGCGTGCGTCACTGAGACCTGGCCGGATGAAAATGCTGGACCAGTTTTGGAGGCAGCAGTCCCAGCCGGGTACTTGGTGATACACCGCTCGAGGTTGGATCATAGGGGCGGGGGTGTTGCCATCTGTTTTAGATCAGAACTGCACCTAGTGGAGGTACCGGTTGGAATTACCAAATCCTTTGAGTGTATTATGGGCGAGGGTGTGGGGTGCAGGATACTTCTCGTATACCGTCCACCAGGTGATGGGAATGTTTTCCTCGGGAAGTTTCGAGACCTCATTGTCGACCTGACATTGGGGTCCCCCAGATGGTTGGTTCTGGGGGATTTCAATGCTTGGGTTGACGATGAGGTCTCGCAGTTTGGTCAAGACTTCCTCCAGTTAATGATTTCACTGGGCTTCACACAGGTTATTTCCTCCTCGACCCATATTGGTGGTCATTCATTGGATTTGGTGTTCCTTCTGGGGATGGAGATATCCGACTTGGTGGTGGAACCAGTCGGATGGTCGGACCATCACTCCATTGGGTTCAGTTTTATGGCCACCCCTTGTAGGCCGGCCCCTATGGAGATGGCCCGGTATCGCCCTTTAAGGGGTGTTTCCCCTGACGGCCTGATGGCGGTGCTGGACCTATCGGGCTTACCGAGAGATTGCATGGATCCAGGAGAGCTGGTACTTGCCTATAATAAGGCAGTGGCAGGGGCCCTGGATTCCATTGCTCCTGTTCGTGTTCGTCCTCTCACTCTTCGACCCAAGTCTCCTTGGTTTGATGAGACTTTGAGGGAGTTGAGGAGAGTTGGACGAAGGTTAGAGAGGTGCTGGCGGAGGTCGGGTCAGGATTGTGACAGACTTAGCTTGATGGATCACTATGTGATCTATCAATCAGCAATCTCTCGTAAGAAGGCAGAATTCCTGTCCAGAGAGATTGCTGCTGCACAGAATAGACCAGCTCAGCTCTTCCGGACAGTGGACAGACTGTGCAATCCAGTCTGTCTGCAGCCCAGAAGAGCGTTTTCTCAAGAACGGTGTGAGGAGTTTGCTGTATTCTTTTCAGATAAGGTTGCCACAATCAGATCAGATATCCATCTAACCCTCTCTAATGGGAGTAGTGATGGTCGGCAGGAGATGTCGGACACCCAGTTTGTGTGGTCTGACTTCGGCCTCCCCACAATCGATGAAATTGTGATGATCATACAATTATTGCGTCCGACCAACTGTAGTTTGGATCCGGGCCCCACACGTCTCTTAGTGGGGTGTGTGGATAAAATCGGCCCCGTCCTTGCTGAGATAGTCTGGAGGTCCTTGGAGAGGGGGATTTTTCCAAATCCTCTAAAGGAGGCTATGGTCCAGCCCCTGCTTAAGAAGTCCTCCTTGGACCCGGACTGCCTGGCAAACTACAGGCCTGTCTCTAACTTACCCTTTGTGGGTAAAGTTATTGAGAAGGTGGTTGCATTGCAGTTAGATGATCATTTGACCAGCCACAATCTCTACGATTCTCTCCAGTCCGGATTTAGAAAAAGACATAGTACCGAGACAGTTCTGGTTCGGGTGCTAAATGACCTCCTAATAGCGAGAGATCGAAGATCTCGTTCCATTCTGGTCCTTCTAGATCTCTCTGCAGCATTTGATACTGTAGACCATGGTGTGCTATTGGAACGCTTGCGGTCTATCTGTGGACTGTCTGGTACAGTCCTCAGTTGGTTTCGATCTTACCTCGAGGGTAGGACTCAGAGAGTGGTGTCCGGGATTTTTTCCTCGACATCATTCTCCCTATCCTGTGGGGTACCGCAGGGTTCCATTTTGGCACCCATGTTGTTTGCAGTGTATATGCTGCCGTTAGGAGCGATTATTAGGCGGTATGGTCTGAGTTTTCACTGCTATGCAGATGATACTCAGCTGTACATGTCCTTTGTGCCCGGCCAAGATGCTGCCTTTTCGGTCTTTAATAACTGTCTTGCTGAAATCCAGGACTGGATGAATGTGAGTTGGCTGAGGTTGAACCCCGATAAAACTGAGGTGTTGGCTGTGGGCCAGGATCGCCGGGAGGCGGGTTTATTGGCTGGATTACCCTCGGGTCTATGGCTCGGGGGTATCCCACTAATTACTTCAGACTGAGTGCGGAATCTGGGCGTTGTATTTGATGACTGCTTGACATTTAAATCCCAGGTGTCAGCAGTTGTCAAAACCTCTTTCTACCATCTGAGGAACATCGCCCGGGTGAAGCACCTGGTTCCCCCAGACGATCTGCCTACTTTGGTCCATGCCTTCGTTACCTCCCGCCTTGACTACTGCAACTCACTTTACCTAGGGCTTCCTGGGGTTGAGATTCACCGCCTGCAGCTAGTGCAGAATGCGGCTGCCAGGCTGTTGACGGGCTCATCTAGGACCAGTCATATAGCCTGTGCTCCTTCGGTCTGCACTGGTTATGATCTGCTGAATCACCTTCAGGTCGGTTTTCTGACCTATAAGGCCCTACATGATCAGGACCTGGTTACCTGAAAGATCTCCTTGCTCCTACTGTCCCTCCCGCCTCTCCGATCCACTGGACGGGATTGCTAGAGATTCCCAGGTTCGTTTAAAAACCTCAGGGGCCAGATCTTTTAGTTTTATGGCCCCAACCCTGTGGAATTCTCTACCTCATCAGGTGCGGGACAGGCCGACTGTCCAAAGTTTTAAAGAATCTTTAAAGACTCACCTCTTTAGCAAAGCATATAATGATTTTTAATATTGTTGTTTATTCTATTTTAATTGTTTTATCTAGTATTGTACAGGCGCCTTGGTTTTAGAAAGGCACCTTATATAAATAAATAAAGATTGATTGAGATTGAGACAGGAGTTACAGCCCCAATACCCCATGTATACACACTGTTCACTCATAAAGCACCACTTACCCTCGAGACTAATTCTGCAGCACGTCTCTGAGGACCCCCTGTAAAATAAGGTTAAACAACCTACACAGCAAAATACAATACTGTTTTCATAAGTACCAACACCACAGACAATGTATAGTATAACAACAACAAATCCGATTTATTTAGGGGACAGTAACACGGGAGGGGGAAATCAGGTTAATTGGTTGCATTAAATCACAGTACTGTGCACACATACAGGGTCCGAAAAGTCACACTCTGGGTACCCAGGATGGGGGGGGGAGCTAGCCAGGTCCGTTGTCTGGGGTTGGCCGGCAGGTGCAGATGGATAAGGCCCTGTAGAAGAAAATATATGCACAACACCCAATTGTAATCCGGAGCTGGATGGCTCAGTCCATGAAGCAAAGAAACAACAAGAATTAGATGACACACTTGTGATTGAAAACAGGCTGCAGGGGAATACCCTGATTTGTACTCACAATACCCAAGCTGAGAACCAGATGGTGGGTGTTCTGGATTGTCAGAAACAACAGGGCATGGAGACAAGGCCCTTGTGACTGGACCCCACTGCAGTTTATAGCAAACGGATTTAGTCCGAGACAAGCTGGGGTTTGCTTCCAGCTTCAACACACAGCACACAGCACAGGGGATTGGAAATAGCGATTCCCCACAAGCACTATGCACATTCATATGTAAAAGGAAAGTACTATACCAGGCAGGCTGCTCCTCGATCCCGATCGCACTTACTGCAAAATACCCGGGAACACACACAGCAGCTTCAGTTCCTGACAGACCGAGAGCGATTCAGCAATTTCTCCAGTCTTCTACAGGATGAGCCTGGTTTCTGCACTTCTGGTGCTTTGTTCTCCTCACAACTTGGATTCAGTCCAAACTGGCACTCACAACGGCTGCAGGCCGAAACTCAGGGCCTCACACGTGCTTCCCGCGTGAAACTGTACAACGCAGAAGCACAGAGCTCTTTCTCTCTTCACTGTCACAACTGATCTCAGCTTTCCAGTAACAGAGCAGGGCATTTCCTCCAAATCCAAAAGGTTCCAGTTGGCTGATCCTCCTTGTCAGTCACTACAGGCTCCCTCTATTGGTGAAAAAAGGCACCAAGGATTCCAAAACTACATTACCCAGAGGCTTCTTCCATCCAGACCCCTTTTGAGCAAGCCCGAGCTTGTAGTCCCTATTCTGGTTGGCCCAAGCAGTCTCCATCTTAGGGATCTCACATATTGATTGGTTCCACTTGGCAGTCTGGGACCAAAATGAAAGAGTTACACTACACAGTCCTTGCTGAAGGGAAAGCAGGTTAGACAAACTGTATTTTCATTATCACTCTAACAGATTGCCAGCAAACAGTTACACCTTTTGAAAGAGCTCCCTCTGCACTTTTAGCGATGGCAGAAATGGAGTGATTTGGCAGTAGCTCAATCAGAACTCAAGCAAGGAAACACACAGACCCCCATCCAAATTAATTATGTCTGCAGGCAGACAGCTCTTAAAGAGACAGTACGTGGATGATCAAATAGCACTCACTTGGAACCACATTTAAACAGCTCAGACGCTGAACACCTCTAGACCTGGAGCATTCAGGCAAGCTCCTGGAAGACTTTTGGGAACCCCCATTTGCAGGGGGGTTACATATGTTTAGACAACCTTGCATAAAAATGAATGCCCCTATTAGTTGTGCGGTGGCTTTCATGTTTTTCCAAGGTTGTCTATGCATATATAATTATGTGCTGAAATCTGTCACCATGGACTTGAATGGGGAGCACCCCATGCTCTTCCTGCTTAGACATCACAAAACATCTGAGAGTGGGGGCGGAGCTGGCTGACCGAGAAGTGTAAAGGATCGTCTGGTTGTGGGTTTGGATCCAGTTACGATCCCCTCCCTCCCAAGCAGGACATGGACAAAAATTTTACTTTTGCCTAAAACAGGCTAGTGCTGCCATAAGGTAATGGGGCTATGAAGCTCATATACAGATCTTAGACACCCCGTAGACAATAAGAGAGAGGGTGGACATGATTGAAGCATACAGATATCTCCATGAGATTAACAGGCTGAAATATGTAGCCAATCCCCTCCCTGGTGTCTAGGGGTATGCCAGTGGAACTGTCCATGGGGGGGGTGGCCACACCACAACTGCACCAGAAAACAGCTGCATTTACCAGGTCTTACTGTCACAACAGGGTGCAAGGCTCTTCGGGTGCTGGGCTGAAAGGCAATCAAAGTCAACCTCAAGAACATTTAATGAAATAACTGGAGACCATAGCTTTATAAAACAAACCATGGGGATCCCATTTAATAACAAAAGTAATGAACACTCCATGGAACACAAGATAATTAGGTTGAAGTAGGCACTACTTATCTTGGACCGCTATGATCCCATATTTCACATTGCAAACAATTCACATGAGCAGAGTTCATAAATTTCTCACAGGGCATGAATCAGATCTCCCCAAATTCTGGCAGCTTTAATACCCAGATATGCCTTGAGCCAATATGGCCCCTCTTCTCCTCTTTACCCATTACTCACTGGCATCTCTTCCCATGGAGCAGGTTGGCCTGTCACTTCAGGACCACCACCTCCATCCTAAGTCCCATCTCAACTGGCTCACTGTAACTTCCCTACACAGAATGAGTTGGCCTCACAAACTGGGGCCACTAGCTCCATTCGAACTCCTATGATGGCTTTGTGTAGCTTCCCTTGGGTGGCTGTCCCCATGACTTACGGGCAACAAATCCCCGAACTGTAGCAAGCAACACTTCATCCCTGCTCGGTCTACTCTCGCTCTCCACAGGGCTTCAAATCTGGAAGCTCCCTACGAAAGCCTTCTCAATGTCTCTCTGCTTGGCTCAACCTCAAGCCTCACATCCAGGTGGCAGTCCCAAAGGGAATCTTGCTACAGTCCCACTGGGGTGGCATAGCTGGGGTCTCAGCAGGGCTCTAATATTCAGCCAGCACCACATTCTTCCACCAGCTATCTCCCTCTTCTCTGTGGCCTGAAACAGTCTGCTTCAGCTAACCAGAGCAGGCAGTAGCCCCCAATCCAATTCTCTCCCCGTCTTGAACTCTCTCTCTCTCTCCATAGCCACATGCCCTCACTTATATTCAGCCTGCCCATGGTGACCTGCCATCCAGCAGCAGGTCCCAACAGGTGGCATGGAATTAACCCTTAGCTTACTGGGGCTGACTGAACCCACTAATTACCTACAGAAGCACAAACTGTACCCTGCCTTGGGCTCTTCCCTCAAGGGGGGTTACAAATGCAATGAACTGTTCACTCTTAGTACAGACATGAACAAAAGGGGAACCCATTCAAGCTGACTGGGTGGTGGTGGTTCAGTAGTGATGTCTGCAAATACTTTTTAATAGAAAGAGTTGTGGATAAGTCTAACAGACTGTTTAAGGAGGTGGTCTGAGCCAAAACAGTAAGGGGATTCAATGATGGGTGGAACAGGCATAAGGGCCTGATAAGGACTGGAGAAAGCGGGAGGGGAAATGGGTGCACAGTGGTCATTAAGATCGTCATAAAGTATTGCTTTTGGTTGGGCAGACTGGATGGGCCAGCAAGCTTTTTTCTGTCATCACGATCATGTTCTATGTCCCCTTAGATGCTGGTTAAATACTTGGAAAATACAAGATTCATGTCCATCATGTGTTTGTTAACCCTAATTATTAGTGATGCTTAGTGCATTTGAGTATCTTAATGGGATCTGATGAACAAGCTAGCTATCAACTCTGGATCAGAGATCCAATCTGAACCCATTCAGGTTTCAGATCGAAGGTCGGTTAGTGGGATCCAAGGCTAGATGTCTCCCTCAGATCCATTGGATCCAAGGTTGGATAATGGATGTGAGGTCCAGTAGTGGGATCCGAGGTTGGATGTCTCCCAAGGATCCTGGATAGTTACATCGGACACTTGGTACCCTACTGGATCCTAGGTGATGGTATTCAGTAGTTGGATGCCAATGGTATCTGATGCCATCCAGCATGTGATAAAATCAGTGCTATCCGATGGTATATCTGAGCAACCAACTACTAATTATGTCATATAGTAAAAGGAGATTTCCTTTCATTCTTCTCCTTTCTAAACCCAGTATATTTAAATGAGCTGCCATCTTCTAAGCCATATTCTCCAATCCCTGTATCAGTTTCATAACCCTTCTCTGCACATCTTCAATGCTGTTAATGTCCCTCCTCAAATGAGGTGCAACTGGGATGTATAATCCAGATGAGGCATTACATATATTCTGTATACTATGTGCAACACCTGGAATCCATAGGAGCACAGGATCCCAGACAGCATGGGTTTACAACAGAAAGGTCCTGTCAAACTAATCTCATAGATTCCTTTGACTGGGTAACCAGAGTGGTGGACCAAGGAGGAGCAGTTGATGTCACCTACCTTGACTTCAGCAAAGCTTTCGATACTGTTCCATGTAGAAGATTGATAAATAAGCTGGGCAGGCTTGGGGTGGGACAGAAGTTGGTCAACTGGGTGGCAAACTGGTTGGCGGGCAGAAAACAGAGAGTGGTGGTAAACGGTATACAGTCAGAAGAGATGCAAGTCACAAGTGGGGTGCCTCAGGGATCAGTCCTGGGGCCAGTCCTCTTCAATATCTTCATCAGTGACATCATAGACGGACTGGAGGGTAAGGTTTGTCTGTTTGTAGATGACACCAAGATCTGCAATAGAGTAGATGATACAGATGTGGTGGGCAGAATGAGAAGAGATCTGGATAAACTGGCAAAATGGTCGGAAGAATGGCAAATGGGGTTTAACGCAAAGAAGTGTAAGATCATGCACATAGGGAAGAGAAACCCTGAAGCCACCTATAGGTTGGGAGGGGAGTTGCTGGCAATCACAAGGGAAGAAAGAGACTTGGGCATCATCACCACCGATGACCTGAAATCATCCAAGCAGAACACTAAAGCAGTAGGTAAGGCTAGACGGATGTTGGGGTGTATTAGTAGAGGTATCGCAAGTCATAAGAGGGAGATAATAATCCCTCTTTAAAAGACACTGGTTAGGCCCCATCTGGAGTACTGTGTGCAGTACTGGAGGCTGCACCTGCATAAGGACATTAACAAAATGGAGGCATTCCAGAGAACAGCAACCAAAATGGTGCGGGGACTGCATCAGAAAACATATGAGGGCAGACTAACGGAGCTCAATATGTATACCCTAGAGCAAAGGAGGGAGAGAGGTGATATGATCTAAACATTCAAACATCTTAAGGGCATTAACAAGGTGAAAGGGTCTAACATGTTTCAGTATAAGAAAAATAGCAGGACAAGAGGACACAGCATGAGATTAGAGGGAGGCCGATTAAGGGGTAACGTGAGGAAGTTCTTTTTCACATAAAGGGTGGTGGATGCATGGAACAGCCTACCTCAGGAAGTGGAGGATATGAATACAGTGCAGGGCTTCAAACAGGCATGGGATAGGCATAAGGAGCAACACAGATGAGGATGAATGGATAGGCCATTGACAGAGTACAAGCCTATGGCACATTCATAAGGTAGAAAAAATGGGCAGACTGGATGGGCCTTGCGGTCCTTATCTGCCGTCAACTTCTATGTTTCTATATGCCCGTCAAAGTGTCTTATTTCTTCTGGTAATCTTTCATTTAAAGTTGCAGTATAGCACTGTGATTTAGGGCACTGAACTGCAAACCTGGAGACCTGGGTTTGAATCCCACAACCCCCACCTGCAAACTGTGTGAGCCTGAGCAAGTCACTTGACTTCCTTGTGCTCCCAGGTCACACCTGGAAACAAGCTTCAGCTTAGTGTGCTTTTCCTGGTTAAACAATTTTCCCTTTCCCGTTCCTTTGCTCACCCTGTCCTCTGTTGCCTAGCACTGCTTGGTGTGTTTTAGATCTCTGTACACCATTATTCCCAGTTCTCTTCCAACATCCATAACCTGGATAGTGGTTCCATCTGCATAGCATGTTATTCCTGGGTTACCAAGACAATTATGTAGCACTGTACGTTTGTCAAAATTTAAATCTCATCTCCAAGATCTCAACCCGCTCCCCGAATCTATCCAGGTCCTTTTATGTCTGCATGTTATTTAGACCCTCCACTCGTTTTCCTAATTATGTATCGTCAGCATACATTATAGGCCAGTTATGGATTCCTTCATCCATATTCATTATGTATGTTTGAAGCAGTACTGGGCCAAGCACTTACCCCTGTGGAACACCACTCATCACTTCACCTACTGACAGTTGATCGCCATTTACCCTCATTCACTGAAATCTGATTAATAACCAGGATTTTACCCAGTTACCAGTTCACGCATATTTGGGCATGGCACTTGGTTATGCATGACCATGCACAAGCACATCCACCGCTTCCACTTGTCCCCAACCCACCCAACCCCTCACTCTCTCAGCCCCTTGTGGGCCCACTGCCACAATACATTGTTTGATCCCCCATGTCTTCTGAAATTCCATGGTCTCCCATCCCCAGACCCCATATAGCCCCCGGTAGTCCAGTAGAACCCTTAGAATCCTTGTCCTTGTCCTGCCCCTTGCAGATCTCAGTCCCCTCTCCCCAAATCACTGCACAGTGGGCACAGCCATCTGACATCTCCTATGGCCAAAACTTATAGTTCTACAGCAAGGGGCATTAAAAAGTGCTGTACCCACTATCCAGGCAAACATATGAACAATCATACCAGCAGATAAAGGCCTAATGGTCTATTGAGATGAGTGTGCAGTTCCAATTGCATTTACAGAGGGAACTGCCCCCACTCCTCCATTCTCCCCCTCAAATACCACTTCCCCCAACTTGCCCCCCCCACCTATAACTTTCCCCTTTTACCTTGTCCTATCATCTCTTGAAGCTCTCCTCTGAGGAGTTACTTGAGGAGCTTGACTTGTTCTCGCTGGAGGAGAAGGGAGAGGTAAGGGGATATGATTGAGGTCTTCCAGTATCTGAAAGGGGTAAATAAGGTATTCCTACAGGTGGTCTTACAGAGGAAGGTAGGAGGGGCCACCAGGGGGCATGGTTGGAGGCTGCAGGGAGGGAGACTTAGGGAGGAAATTAGGAAGCGATAATTCACCAGTTCCTCAGACAGTGCATTCCATGGTTCCACCACCCTCTCAGTGAAGTATCGCTTCCTAATTTCCTCCGTAAGTCTCCCTCCCTCCAGCCTCCAACCATGCCCCCTGGTGGTCCCTCCTACCTTCCTCTGTAAGACCCCCTGTAGGCATACCTTATTTACCCCTTTCAGATACTTGAAGACCTCAATCATATCCCCCTGTCTCTCCCTTCTCCTCTAGTGAGAACAGGTCAAGCTCCTCAAGTCTCTCCTCAGAGGTCCTATCCCCCAGGCCCCAGATCATCCTGGTTGCCCTCCTCTGAACTCTCTCCAGGAGTCGAATACCCTTTCTGAGGTGGGGGCGCCAAAAGAGTATGCAGTACTTGAGGTACGGCCTGACCAAGCAATTGTACAGTGGCATAATCACCTCCCTGTTTCTTGAGGTGATCTCCCTGGTGATACAGCCCAGCATTTTATTTGTCATGGCTGCGGCCCTCCTACACTGTTCCAAGTTATTCATTTTGGCATCCACCAGAACCCCCAAGTCCCTCTCCCCACTTGAGACCTGCAATATGTCCCCTCCTAGGGTGTACTCCTGACCCGGGTTCCCTTGACCCAGGTGAAGCTCCTTGCATTTGACAGGGTTGAACCCTAGCTTCCAGGTACATGACCATCCCACTAGAACATCTAGATCCCCTTTCAGGGCAACCCTAGCTTCCTCCCCATCCACCACTGCCCCCAGCTTAGAGTTATCCGTGAAGAGACTCATTTCACTCCTGATGCCCTCCCTGATGTTGGAGATGTAGGTGTTAAACAGGAGCGGTCCTAGAACTGATCCCTGTGGGACCCTGCTGATGACCCCCCTGGGAGACGAGACCACCCCTCCAACCACCACCCACTGGGTCCTACCTGATAGCCAGCTTCCAATCCACCTGACTGTCTATGTCCCCACCCCCATCCTTACCAACTTATCCAGAAGACCCATGTGGGGGACCGAGTCAAACGCATTGCTGAAGTCTAGGAAGATGACATCAACTGGCCTACCCAGGCCGAGCGCTGCTGTCACCCATTCGTAGAATTCCACAAGGTTGGTTTGACACAATCTGCACGATAAGATATACTTTCTGTCCCTTTTTCAGTTCTTCCATTGCAGGCATAATGCATCTTGTAGCTGAGAGTGACATAAAGTGCATTATACAGTACATTATACAGTTACAAAATGTTGCTTTGCATAAGGTCTGGGCTGAATGGTCCCCTGGTCTGGATATGCCACAAGTGGAGTTTACCAAGGGCCATTCAACTCCAGGGCAGGCAGCAGAGAGAGCAGCCAGGAGCAGCACCCTAGTGTGCTGCACTCCTACATGACACACACTGACACACTAGACATGACACTGTAGCAATGCAGGCAGCACAGTATACACAGAGATAGATTTATGATTCATAATACATGACCCTTACTTACTACACACTGTAAATCAAGAAGAGATAGAGAGAATGGAATTCAAATAAAAAAAATATATATATATATATATATATATATTATTTTATCTAATTATAATATAAGAGCAGTACTAATATAGACACCCTTCCCCAGGAGAATGTCCTCATGCATGGAAAAACATAGAATCTGATGGGCAGTAGCAAGCTGAACAACAACTGCGCCACTGTGCCAGAAAAACAGTTCCAAAAGGTAAAACAAAACCGGCACCAGTGATAGAGTGGACAAAACTTTATTTAAAGAATGCCATCAGCTCAGGCAGGAAGGCCAACCTTGACCAATTTTACTCACTCGAGTGTCACCAGGACTTGGAGGCATTCTTTATATAAAGCCTTGTCCACACCATAACTGGTGCCGGTTTTGTTTTACCTTTTAACATAGAATCTAACCTGATCACAGAACAAGAGTTAATGGTCTATCCAGTCTTCCCATTTATGAACACACGAACGTACAAAACTGCCAGCAGAAACAGACCTCATGGTCTAACAAAGTCTGCTTGAGTGTGCAACTAGCACCCCTAGATTGCAGCTGCCCCAACCCCCTTCCCCATCTTCAGGATGTTCTCAGCACTATTCACCCAGACCCTCCCTCATTTTCTGTCCCATGCCCTTTTAAAACTTCCTACCGTCTTATGTGATATCACCCCCCCGGTAGGGTGTTCCACTTCGACACCACCCTCTCTGTGAAGTAATGTCTCCTAATCTCTCTCCTAAATCTTCCACCCTCTAATCTTAGCCTGTGCCTCCTTGTGTCCCTACCTTTCCCCAGCCTGAACAACCCATCAGCACCAGTGTTGTTCATCCCCTTCACATTCTTGAATGTTTCAGTCATATCCCCCCACCCCTCCTCTCTTCCAGCAGCCTGGTCAATACCTCCGCCATCTCCATCAGCATCCTGGGTTGTATACCATCAGGACCTGGTGCCTTGTCTGTCAGACCCTCTAACACTCTATTCACCTCAATCCATCTGTTATCCCCTTCCCCAGACCCCAACTATATGTCAGTGTCAGTGGCTCAGCAGGTAGCACACTCGCCTCTGAGGCCGGGAGATCAGAGGGCTGTGGGTTCAGTTCCCACATCTGGCACTTGCGTTAATATCCCAGTACTGACACTGTAGTGCAGCACGAGAGGGGTGCTGCACTTCTGAGGTGCCGTCTTTCTGATGAGACGTTAAACCGAGGTCCCATCTGCCTGGATTGGTGGTAGTTCAGGTGGATGTTAAAAGATCCCATGGCACTTATCGAAAAGAGTAGGGGAATTTCCCTGGTGTCCTGGCCAAATTTCCCTCATTCACTAAAAATACCACCAACAGCTTAATCTGGTTCAAGGTCAGTTGGCATTCATCTGTATCCCCCTTCCCTGGGTCATGCCTGAAAATAGGCAGGATTTGTCTAGTGCACTTACCCGGGCAACAAAAACTTAAAAAAAAAAAAAAAAGTCCCCCTCTACAGAGGTAGTGGACAACCCTTCTCCTACATGAATAAGGAACAAAACTATTCATTAAGTTCTTCTGCTTGTTCTGCTCCCTTTTCCATCCACTCCCCACCCCCTCTTTATCCTCACTATGCAGTCCCATCCCTATTACAGCCATTTTATAGATTCAAACAAACCATTTCTGACAGAATGCTGCACTGCACTGGAGCTGTTTACTCAATAGCCCTATATAACACCTCCAAGCACTGTCAGCATCCTCCTGTTTCTTTTCCACAGGTTATTGTTAGAATCTTGTAAAAATATTTAAACCCTACAAACTCATAACACTGGGGGGCACCAATTTCTTTCTCTTACTGATCTCCTTTCTGATCCTCAAGAGCAAGGTGGATTGTGTTGCTGCTTTGCAGCTGACTGGGAACATTTTTATTTAGCTTTTGTTGACCGGGTAAGTGCACTAGACAAATCCTGCCTATTTTCAGGCACGACCCGGGGGAGGGGGATACAGATGAATGGCAACTGACCTTGAACCAGATTAAGCTGTTGGTGGTATTTTTAGTGAATGAGGGAAATTTGGCCAGGACACTGGGGACATTCCCTTACTCTTTTCGATAAGTGCCATGGGATCTTTAACATCCACCTGAACTACCACCAATACAGGCAGATGGGACCTCGGTTTAACGTGTCATCCGAAAGACGGCACCTCAGAAATGCAGCACCCCTCTCATGATGCATTACAGTGTCAGTACTGGAATATTAACCCAAATGCCAGATGTGGGAACTGAACCCACAGCCCTTTGATCTCCCGGCCTCAGAGGCGAATGTGCTACCTACTGAGCCACTGACACAATGCACAGTGCACAATGTATGGTGGCACAATACACTAGCAACTGCATGCAAAATGAGGTGTTAAATTGGACCGGAGCACACACAGGGATGCTGTCCCATCACTATTACAGCCATTTTACAGAGAATGATGATTATTACCATATAACATATAAACATACGAAATGCCAGCAGAAGAGGCTTCACTTGATTCACTGTTACTGGAGACTCACAGTCAGAAGCACAAATGTACAGTTTCCCAATAAAAAAATGACAGGATTTTTTTATTTATTCATTCTAGGAATTACAAATACCTTTGAGCGCCAGGCAGCTCATTTACAAAGGTTCCACGTCAGTAGAGAGGGTTACAAACAGTTACAGGGAAAGAGACAAGTCATACAGAATATTTCAGAACAGATGTACATGTGTTCATATTATAGTATAGGACAATTAAACTTCAGTTATATACACATTATGCAAAACCTGATCAGAGGTAGAGGGAAGAAAAGTGGGGGGACCAAGGGGAGAGGAGCGGCCAGGCAGCCTGTCAAGTTGCAACTACGATGGGGGAGGAAAGAGTCTTAGAAAGAGGGGGAGAGAGAGGCAAGAGGGGAGGCAGCCAGGCAGCCTTGTCAAGTTGCAACTATGCTAAGAAGGAGGAAAGAGTCTTAGAAGGGGGAGGGAGAGGGCAAAGGCAGGGAAGAGGGTGGTAAGATGGAGGTGATAGAGGTATCAGTGAGGGGAGGTCCAGGAAGGGGGGAGATGGACCGGTGGATGTCCTGAAAAGGGACTTGGAAATTAGGTGGAGCAATCACAGAAGTTTTCAGTTAGAAGGTGAGTTCAGAGCTTATGTTTGAACTCTCCAAGTTTAGAGAGGGTAGCTAGACTATTGTGGAGTCCCTTGAACCAGGAAGGTGCTCTGCTACAAAAGGCGCATTGGCATTGCGTGGTCCAGCACCTTGGGACTAGTAGCAGTTCAGTGGATGAGGTGCACGTATGTTGGGTCTTTGGAGATTTGTGAAGTAGACAAGACAGACCCTTCAGCATGAACCCAAATGGAATATTTTTAGTGAGAAGGCAGGTGTGGTATTTAATTCTCCTGGATAGATTGAGCCATCCAGTCTGTTTATAGAGATCGCAGGTGTGGGTGAGGTGGGATGCCCCCATTTGGAGTCTACAAGCCTTGTTTAGTGCAACAGTGAGCCTTCTGAGAGCAGTCTTGGTAGCAGCTCTGTAAATAACAAGGCCATAGTCGATAATAGAGAGCACCAAACTGTGAATCGCCAGATTGAGAGCTTCAGGTGTTAGACACTTTCTGAGTCGATACAGAAGACCAATCCTAGCGTTGATGGCTCTGGCTACATTTTCAGTGAGGGGTGCATAGGTGAGGTGACTATCTAGGGTGACCCCAAGGTACTTGAAGTGCTGTATTTGTTCAAGGGGTCATCTTGGCTATTTCTGATAGTGAGAGCATGTCCTTTGTATCTACTGTGGGCAGAGGAGAACAGCAGGAATTTTGTCTTCTTGTAGTTTAGCACTAGTTTCTGTTTGGAGAACCAGTGCTCAATGTCCAGGAAACCATTCTGTAGGTTGCTTTCGAGCACGTGCAGGTCAGGGTGGCTTGCAAAAATAATGGCGTCGTCTGCATAGAGTAGTGTGCGCAGGTGGCAGGCAGATGGTAAATTGTTAATGAAGATGCTGAAGAGGAGGGAACCCAGAATTGAGCCCTGGGGTACACCAGACCAAACTGTTTTTTGGTCAGAGATAGCGTTGGAAATCTTCACACATTGTGATCTATCTCCAAGATAGCTTGTAGCCCAGCAATGCTTTTGGATACTGAGCTAAACTCTTAAAGAAACAAGATTTCCTAAATGACAGTAATGAGCTTGTTACGTTTGTGGAGGACATTGTAAAGATTGTGTGCTTTTCTGGATACTCCACACACTAGGAGATGTGATCATGTGATGGGTATGCTCATGCTGCCTTCAGTTGCACATCGCCGAACACGTCTACTTACGAGCACACCCCACCCAACTACACCACTATTTTCTCTGTAATGTATGGGGAGCCCTTATTATTAACTGAAATCGAGCAGATTACAACCTTATAATGTATGGGAAGCCCTTATTATTAACCGAAATTAAGCAGATTACAACCTTGTTATGCCATTGTTATGACATCACTCTGTTGTTAACCCTTCTTGAGTATGTCATATCAATGGTATAACAAGATGGAGTGCTCACAACAATCAATATTCTAACAAAACAGAATGCTCGCAACAATCAATGTTCTGTAAAGTAACTCAGTAAAGTAATTTAATCTGCGATTACACTATCTTGGTAGCCCATACACTATAAAATATAATGTATTGTCTTTGGTTAACAACCATGCTGAAAATACTTCTCGAGGTTGCCATGACATCTGAAAACCTCTTAAGCTGCACTCTTGAGGTTTACAATGATGTCATGGCAACCTCTCGAAGTGTTTACAGTGTGGTTATTAACCAAAGATCATACATTATCCTTTATGTTATGCCATTGTTATGACATCACTATGTTGTTAACCCTTCTTGAGTGTGTCATATCAATGGTCTAACAAAACGGAATGCTCACAACGATCAATGTTCCGTAAAGTAATTCTGTCTGCAATTACGCAATCTTGGTAGCCCATACACTATAAAATATAATGTGTGGTCGTTGGTTAACAACTGCGCTGAAAACACTTCTTGAGGTTGCCATGACATCTGAAAACCTCTCAAGCTGCACTCTTGAGGTTTACAATGATGTCATGGCAACTTCTCGAAGTGTTTACAGTGTGGTTATTAACCAAAGACCATACATTATCCTCTATATTGTAACAACAATCACAGAGAGGTGTTTAGCAATAACTAGTTCAGTGTTTCATTATCAGTGTTTCTGTTTTGGGCAGTTAAATTATTGCGGATTCTCATTTTTTCTCATTCTCCTCTGCTTGTTTGGCAGCCTGTTACATTGCAATGTGCTCCAGTAAATTGTTAAATGCATCAGTGGTCGAATATCCATAGAAAGTTATTATGTTTTGTAATTTTCACTGATATTATTCTTTCTGTGGGGGCGCTCTGCTCCCCACACACCCCCGGGTAAAAAAATACAACTTTATCGGTGCACCCAGGGGGTTGTGGGGGGTAGAGCACCCCCCACAGAAAGAATATCACTTTCTGTTACAAGACATAAGAACTTGCTAACTTCCAGTGACTTAATGCTCAGTGATATAAATTATTCTAGTACCAGTTAAAGCAGAAGGAAGCGGGAAGGGCAGTCGGAATAGCAAAGGCCCAGACTGAGGAAAAGATAGTCAACTTGGTTAAGAAGGGGGATAAAATCTTTTATAGGTACATTAGGGAGCAAAGAAAGACAGAGGGAGGGATAGTGAGGCTGAATAAAGAGAAGGGAGGGTGAGTGGGCAGAGAGGGACAGTGAAAAAGCAGGGATACTGAATGAATACTTCTGCTCAGTATTCTCAAAGGAAGGGGGGGGGAGGTACCTAATCCAGTCAATAGAAGGACTATGGATGGGGTGGGGGGTCGATATCAGTCATTTCACAGAAGAAAGGGCTCTGAAAGAACTCCTAAAACTGAAGGTGGACAAAGCAATGGGGCCTGATAGTATTCACCCCAGAATTCTAAAAGAACTAAGGGGATAACTAGTAATACTATTGACTGCCCTTTTTAACAAATCATGGGAGGATGGTGTGGTACCTGAGGACTGGAGAAGGGCGGATGTGATTCCCCTTCACAAATGTGGGAACAAGACAGAGGCAGGAAACTACAGACTTGTCAGTTTGACCTAAGTGGTAGGGAAAATGATGGAATCACTTCTGAAGGAAAGAATTGTTGAATACCTAGAGGCCAGCGGGGCACAGAATCCAAGGCAGCATGGATTTACAGTGGGAAGGTCGTGTCAGAAAAATTTAATTGATTTCTTTGACTGGGTGACCAAAGTAGTAGACCAGGGAGGGGCTGTGGACATGGCCTACCTAGACCTCAGCAATGCATTTGACACAGTCCCACACAAAAGATTAATAAACAAATTAATCAGCCTGGGAGTGGGTCCCAGGGTGGTAGCCTGGGTAAAACATTGGTTGGACAACAGGATGCAGAGGCCAATAGAAAACAGAGTCCACAGTGAAGAAAGGAGGGTTACTAGTGGGGTACCGCAGGGTTCAGTATTGGGTCCGTTCCTTTTTAATGTCTTTATAAGTGACATTGCAGAGGGACTGGAAGGAAAAGTATGTCTCTTTGCAGATGAAACAAAAGATCTGCAACAGGGTTGATACACAAGGTGGGGTGGAAAGGATGAGAAGGGACTTGGCAAGGTTGGAGGAATAGTCAAATGTATGGTGGCTTAGATTTAATGCAAAGAAGTGCAAAGTAATGCACCTGGGAAACAAACCCCAGGGGAAGTGTACACAATGGGGGGGGGGGTGAGATAATGACAACAACAAAAATGGAAAGGGACCTGGGCAGGGGTAGTTATATCAGATAACCTACAGGGCCGGCCTTAACAATTCTGGGTCTCCTGTGCGACCCTCTGTCGGGCCCCACCACTCTATTCTCTGTTGGGCCCCCCACATCCAACTTTTATACCTCTCCTGCACAGTATGGGATAGAGAAAGGAGTAAAGACAGTCTGCAATGTCATGTCATTAGGCACTAGCTCTGATGATATTTGTAATTGTAAGAAAGTGATATTCATAGGTCTCATAGGTAATTACTAGGCCAAGAAGACCGAAGTCCATTGCGGCCTGCCATATTAATAACCCGCAATACCTTGTTTAATCAAGCATTCATCCAGAGTTTTCTTAAATTCAGTCATGGTTGGGCTAGCTACCACCTCTATTGGCAGACCATTCAAGATTCTAGTAACCCTTTTACTGAACCAGTTTTTCCTAGTGTTAGTACAATAAGAACTAATCTGTATTTGAAGTGGATGCGCTCTAGTGTCATATAGCTGCATCCTTAATTTGAGTCCTAGTTTTAACCATAAATCATCATCCAAAAGTGCTCTACATACCATACACATATCACCACAGAGCCTACGGAACTCCACCGAGTACAGATCTAATTCAAGTAACCTCTGCTGATAACATAGCACATCTAGGCCTGCCACATGCCTGGTAGCCCTTCTTTGTACTTGCTCAAGTGATTTTATAGTCCCTTTTCCCCCTGGTGACCAAACTTGGGCACAGTACTCCAGATGTGGGCAGACCAATGCCTTGTACAGTGGCATCACCACTAATCTATTTTGACTCTTAATATGCTTATTTATACAGTGCAAAAGTCCACTAGTTTTACTAATAATATGATTACAGTGTGTCTTAAAACTAAAATCACTGGTAATATAAATGCCCAAATCCTTTTCCTCTGTTGTCCCTTGTAACACTACTCCATTTAACTTATATTTATAATGGATATTATGTTTCCCCAAATGCATAACCCTGCATTTGTCAGCATTAAACGTAGAATTATTACTTATTGCCCAGTGTTCAAGTTCTTTTAATGCTAATTGTAAAATATCCGCATCCTCCTTGGAATTTATCTTATAACATATCCTTGTGTCATCTGCGAATTTGGACAACCACACTTGTGTTGAAGTTTGCATGGATGTTATATATAAATTGAAAAGGCAGGGGCCCAAAACTGAGCTCTGTGGGATGCCACTAGTCACCTCTGCCCAATTCGACAGGGACCCCTTCACTGAAACTCTCTTTTTCCAATCCAATAACCAGTTTTCAATCCAGAGAGAAATATTTGTGTGTATACCATTATTAATTAAGGTCCCAATCAGGAGGTCATGTGGAACTTTATCCAGTGCCTTGGAATAGTCCAGAAAAATAACATCCACTGCATTGCGGGAATCAAGTGCTTGATTTACCTTGCCGTAAAACTCCAGCAAATTTGTCTGAGAGGACCTACCCTTTCTAAAACCATGTTGGTTGTGATCAAGATCTCCTGACATAGTTAACATATTGGTAATATAAGTTTTAATAATAGCTTCCAAAATTTTTCCCAATATCGATGTCAGGCTGATAGGTCTGTAGTTAGATGCCTTCTGTCTTGACCCTTTCTTATATATTGGGATGACTTCCACCTGCCTCCATTCATCTGGAACTTCTGCCTTGTCTATAGAGTGTTGAAATAAATAAGCTACTGGGGCTGCCAATATTATTATTGCACATGATGAGGCAGAGGCAGGCAGACAGAGAGGTTACTTAAGAAATTTATCCCTCCAGGGTATGGGTACACTGGAGGATTTACCATAGCTGGTGATTCGCCCAGGAAATGAGTGACTGAACCACACCAGTCATGTTAAGTCCTCCAGTGTACCCACACCCTGGAGGGATAAATTTATATTATACAATGGTAAATGTTGTTTCTTTAATGTTTTTTAACTAATTTCTAACTCACTGAGGTCCCTACACTTCGAAAGAGGATGTCATTTTGTAAACAATTTACCGTAGTGTTTTAGCAAAGCAGCGACAGGACAAATCGCGGCAGTTTCATTTGAAGTGGAAGCGACTGGATTAGCACGATATAAGGTTGGCTAGCGCTTTTTCCAGTGGGTATACTGGAGGATTTACCACGCTGGGAAAGGTACCAGCCAACCAATCAGGTTGCAGGATTTGGTTCATTCGATTTACCACATTGTATAATACACAGTATGGGACAGAGAAAGGAGTAAGGACAGGCTGTAATGCCATGTCACTAGGCACTAGCTCTGATGATAGTTGTAAAAGAGTGATATTTAAAAAAATAGTAATACAGTGCCCAGTGGCAGTGCACATTGTATTCCTCCAGTGGCATGCTCCTGTCTGACTTACAAGAATGTCAGACAGGGGCATGCCACTGGAGGAATACAATGTGCACTGCCACTGAGCACTGTATTACTTTTTTTTAAATATCACTCTCTTACAACTATCATCAGAGCTAGTGCCTAGTGACATGGCATTACAGCCTGTCCTTACTCCTCTCTGTCCCATACTGTGTAGTAACCTCTCTGTCTGCTGTTTTCTCTCATCATGTGTAGTATTAGTATTCAACTTGTTTGCTAGGTATAACGGTTACCGTCTAAAATGGATATATGCTAGCTAGTGCAACACAATGCCTGGTGGTGCACATTCTATTCCTCCACGAGTCATATGCCCCTGTCTGACATTCCTGTATGTCAGACAGGGGCATGCCTCTTGAGAAATGCAGTGTGCACTGCCACTGGGCACTGTGTCACTTTCTTTTTCTTGCTGGTATATGTTCCATTTTAGACAGTGGCCATTTCCCCTTTTCATAGTAAAACTAAGCTGAATTATTATTATTGCACATGATGACAGGGAATACATGTGCCTTACAGCCCCAGTCATGACCTCTTTCCCCCACCCCATTGTCCTAGTGCCTAGGCACCCTCTGAGCCCATGCTGCCCCTGGCCTCCACAAAGAGGCAGCCATCAGCCGAGGGATGCCACTTACACCTCCCCGGAGAGGTGAGCTGCCTTCTGGCAGCTGTATCCAGCTCCGCCTCGCTGCTGACCTCCCACGGCCGGGGCTCGTCCCCAAACCCAGGTCACTGGCATGCCACAAGGTAAGGCATCCAACGCCTCAGCCCTCAGTGCCACCAAGCCGGCAGCAGACATAAGGCAATTGTAGTGATCCTAGTTAACCAACAGCCTACTTCCTCCTACCCCCACTACAATTGCCTTGTGTCTGTCCCATGCATTCTCGAATTTCCCCACTGTTTTTGACTCCACAGCCTCCTCAGGATGGCTATTCTATGCATCCACCACCCTCTCCATTCCTGAACCTGGGTCACCGGCGTGCTGCAAGGTAAGGCGTCCAGCGCCTCAGCCCTCAGCGCCACTGGGCCAGCAGCAGACATGAGGCAATTGTAGTGGGGGTAGGAGGAAGTAGGCTGTTGGTTAACTAGGATCTGCAGCCTACTTCCTCCTACTCCCACTACAATTGCCTTATGTCTGCTGCTGTTCTGGTGGGCTGAGGGCTGAGGCACTGGACGCCTTACCTCACGGCACACCGGTGACCCGGGTTCGGGAACGGAGAGGGTTGTGGATGCATGGAACAGCCTTCCTGAGTAATTAGTGGAGTCAAAAACAGTGGGGAAATTAAAGAATGCATGGGACAAACATAAGGCAATTGTAGTGGGGGGTAGGAGGAAGTAGGTTGTTGGTTACCTAGGATCTGCAGCTTATCCATTAGGTAGGGAAATGGGCAGACTAGGTGGACCAAGTGGTCCTTATCTGCCATCAGATTCTATGTGTCTATGTTTCTATGAGGCCCTGATTTACAGACAGTGAGGAAGAGGTCCTGGGCATGCATGCAGTCAGTGAGGGAGATGAGGGCGGGGGAAAGGGAAGTAAACTTAAGGGGGCCCACTAGTTACTGGACACTCACAGTCACACATGAGAAGGGGTTTAAATGGTCAGAATGGGCTAATCAGCATTCTGTAAAAAAATATGACATAGAGTATGACATTGCAAAGAAGCGGCAGCAAAGAAAGAAGATACCTGTATTTCCATTCAATAAATTCCACGAATGAATGACATGTCACATAAACTGATTACTGAATAGTGAATAGGTCTGGCCAGATGACCAAATAAATACAAGTTTTTAAACACCTCTGCTACTACTTTGCAGACTACAATGGCAGTACCAGCAGATGTACTACAAATTGTATTTATTTTGTCAGATGGGGTCAGGCCTATTCAGTAATAATCAGTATCAATTCCATTCTTCATTTCGTGGAGGAATTGGTGATGGGAATGCTGCAATGAAGGTATTTTCTTTCTTTTCTTGCTGTTGCATTGTTTGTCATATCTTTTTTTATAGGTTATATTTTTTTAACAGAATGCTACTACTGATTATCCCCATCTGCTGCTCTGAATATATGCAGAATGATTGATCTTAATCTGACTAGTCCCTAGTCCTGACCAGTGACTCTTAACTAAGCCTTCCTGTCCAAGAAGCAGCTCCTCTAAATCGACAGTAGACAGTCAGTAGGTGGTATTAAACCGAGTCATTCAGTTTGTTGTGCAGTAAATAAACTAACCCAGTCCACCTACCTCTTATTTATTTATTTATTTGGACAGCAGTTTGAAAACCTTTGAGCCAGAGGCTTATTTACGAAGGTACCTTGTCACAAAAAGACAGAACACAGCACAACAGTATGTTACAACAATAATGAATACAACAATGGGGGAATACAACAAGTTGGTACAAACAGGAATGATGCATACAATAAGATTGTTAGGCAGTCTATAAGCAGCTAAACAGGTGGCTTTGTCATAACGATTGAGCAAGGCTAAAACTAGTAACAATTACAACTTCAAGTATTAAGTAGGTGATTCCGTAGGGACGTTTTGAAACAGGATATTGATGGGGCATCAGAGATAGAAGGGGGCAGTGTGTTCAGGCTCTTTGACCGTGTGAGGTCCTGGCCCTGGGAATAGATAGGGTGGTTTTGCTAGAGGTACGAGTATGAACTCTACTATACTGGTGTCCAGTCTGTTCTTTTGGCTTGCTTTGTTGTGCTCGTGTGTCTCGGAGTCGTCTTGTCTGTTCTCTCAGATTCTCTCGTATTGTAGAGTTCTGTAGATACTGGCACTGCTACGAATCCTGACTCTGTCCAACTCCCGATTACAAGCTGAAGTCACTTGAAGTGCAACTGAAAAATACTTCTGAGACTCTAAGAGAGAGGGGCAGAGCCGAGCGGCCGACTACCCTTCCGAGAGCCACAAGAAACAGAACACCACCATGATGAGTAGCAACAAGTCAAGTCACCTCAGGCTCTCAACGATGTCGACATGATGGGTGACAGGAGGAGGACAATCCAATTCCCAGCCCATGCTTAAACAAACAATCCTCCAGTCCTGCTTAGACAGTCACTCGCAGCTCGCTCGCTGAGTCGCTACTACTGATGGCCACACTGCTACATTCAATGGAGATGGAGTGCCGGAGTGGAGACACAACACAACCATATTTCTCCCACTGAAACAGATTTGAAGTGCTGATGAGGGAGAGCTGACAATGCTCGCTGTACATCGCCTCGGATACCAGTGTGGTTCTTGCTTGTGATTGGCTGAGCAGCTGGCTCTCACTAAACCAATCACAAGCTGATTTGACCACTCTAGGCCTCAAGAACTGCCCTGATTGGGCTTGGTCCTGACCCCCTCCCAACTGACTGGCTTCCTCATTCAGATCCTCATCGCCACAGAAAACTTGAGTTATGTCACTGTGCTCATCTCACTTGACAGTGACACTTAGTTCTCATAGAGTTGACACTTGGTGTGGACGGCTGGGGCACCAGCGTGGCATTCATGCCGGTGTGTGCAGTGTGAGTCAATGCACTTGCCAGGGCCAAGCGGCAAAAATTAAAAACAATTATTTACAGACATTTGGAATCTAATGGGGGTGCAGTCGCACCAACTGCCTCCCTCCCCCACAGATCTGCTACTGGTTACTCTTTTGGAGAGATTACAGAGATGAGCCACAAGGATGAGCCATGGATTGGGGGGGACTGTCCTATGAAGAACGACCGTGGGAGTTGAAAATGTACTCCCTGGAGGTCAGACAGAACAGGGGATATGATAGAGGTCTTCAAGTATATGAAAGGGATAAACAGAGTAGACACGGAGGGTCTCTTTACGTTGAAGGCAGAGGAAAATATGAGGGGATAGCCTTAAGTTAGTTGGAGGGAGGTACGGGGGGGGAGGTGAAGAAACACTATTTTACAGAGAGGGTGGTGGCACCTTGGAACGCACTACCAGGGGAACTGCTGGCAAAGGAAACAGTGGAAGGTTTCAAGGTGAGATGGGATAGATACATGGGCAAAGTGCAGGTTGGGAGGGGGAGGTAAAACATTGGGTGCAAAGGGAGGTGCCAGGTAGGGGAGGGCACATGAAGGGTGGGAGCAACTGCTGTAATCTAATCAGGAGCTGCATCTCAGGCAGATGTGACAGCCCATTGGGCTTAATCTGCTGGAAACTTTGTATGTATATATGTATGTAAGTCTGAACAGGGCAGTGGACAGACTAATGCTAGTGCTTTGTTGTTTCTCTAGAAAATGCAGAAAGAAATAGACATATAAATCTGAGAAGAGAAAAAAAAAACATTTTTTGAGTACCAAATTGAGACAGGTATGATTCTTAACATTCATATATTCTTCTGGCGATATACTGTTATTCATGGAGCATAGATATGGTGTATTAATCTAAGATGATTGTGTATTCCCTTATGATTAAGATAGTATTACGAAAATATCAAAGTATCATGTTTAGTACAAATGAGAAATGGTAATTTTGGTTCTTTTCCCACATTTGCAAAAAAAAAATAAATAAATGAAAGTCATAGAGAGTTAATGTTAGGTGTCCTAAAAAGTTTTATGGCACAAGTTAGTATTTTTAATCTCAGTAGTAGCTGCCAGCCCCGATGAAGAGGAACTGTTCCTTGAAACGTTGCCGGCACCATTTGGGCAATAACTGTTCAATTGATCTGGGTGAGTGAATCATTCCTTCCACCAGTTGGCATTAAATTAGAGCTTTCTTGGAGCAGACTTCTCACGGCTTTTTCCTTTCTTTTCCAGGCCCTACCCACACTGGGTTCTGGCTATTGCCCCTTTAAGCATAAATCAGTGGAGTCACGGGCAACAGACTGGTGGTTAATCTTGTTTCGTCACTTTAACACTAGTCCGGTACGACTGAGAATTAACCCCTTGTTGTTGTAGGTAGTAGCAGGTTGTCTTGGCACTTTTTTGCAAAATTGTCCAAGTTTTGTGCAATTTCATTAACTAGAATAGTGTGTTTAAAATGGTCAATTATGGATGAAAGTGTACTTTTAAAAAAAAAGCTCACATTTTTAAAAATGAGCAGTCTGGGGAAAAAATGACGCTATTTGCTGACATTGCACATTTTTATAAAGAATTTAAAAGAATGCAAAATTTGGGGAAAATGGTGCTAACTGAATAAAAATCTTTGGTGAAATTATGCCAGATATTGGTGCAATTTTGCAAAAATGACACAGATGTGAAATTGGCAATCCTGAGCAGTTTCGCAAGCATACCAATTATCCAAGTATCCCTCATATGCAAGCAACGAGAGGGGGATGGGATGGTTATGGGTTTTTGCCATCACAACATGTGGATACTGCAGATCAGCAAGCATCTTCAGAAAATGGGACGGTGAGGGGTAACAGATCACTAGTTCTGCAGGAACTGGAAGGACGTTTCAAACATGGGCAATTACTGTAATTCGGAGCTGAGGGTGGATTTTTTTGTTGTTGTTGCAGCCTGTGGTGGAATTTAATATTCTCCTAGCGTTGCATCCCAACAAAATTGTGTAAATTCTGCCTAACTTATTTTCTAATGTAAACAGCAAAACAGCTCCACAGCAATTGAGGGTGCAAAAGCCGAAAGTATCAATTTCCAGAAACACAAAACCGCACACCTCAACTGGACGTAGAAAAAAAAATTTTATTGTTAAAATTGCAATGCCATGTTTCCACACAAACTAGTTCATTGACCAACCTCGATCAGTTTCGTACAACACTAGTACGTCATCAGGAGGTTAGGTAAGCTCTGTTAGTCGTAACTATTTAACAGACCTTCTTAAAGTGACAGTGCACAATTAAGTACTTTGTTTACAGATCCAGATAGTTAGTGTTTAGCTACAGTCACATTGTTGTTTCTCTGTACCTTGGACAAGGTTGTCATATTAGTCCTCTTGCCTGTTAGATAAGTACTGTCCCTGTATAACCAAGTTTAGTTAGTTGTTTAGCATGTCAGCCTTATGTATTGCACCTGTTGGTAAACTATATTCTAGGGTTAATGTTATGTTAGTTTTTTTCCTACAGGAGATTGTGAGAGATTCTTGGTCCTCCTCCAATCTGGGAATACCACAATGGATCCCTAGAGTCGGTATCTAACAGATAAGATAATTAATTCATCTGGAACTGTGAACAAAATACTATGGGAAAGACTGAATGTGCTAACCCCTGGCTGCGAAAACATTTGATTGTCTATGTTAGTGTTAGTATAGATGGCTCTAGATTCCATTGCTCCAATCCGAGTTCATCCACTCTTCCTTCGCCCTCAATCCCTCTGTTTGATGGGACTCTGAGGGAGATGAGGAGATTAGGATGAAGGTTAGAGCGTCATTGGCGCAGGTCTGCTCTAGATGCCAACCACCTTAGAGTGATAGAGCATTATCAAACCTATCAGTCTGCAATCTCCCATAAGAAGGCAGAGTTCCTGTCTGGAGAGATTGCAGACACTCAGAATCGACCATCTCAGCTTTTTTGCACTGTCGACAGACTGTGCAACCCAGCCTGTCTGCAGGTGAGACAAGCTTTTTCGCAATTAGAGTGCAATGAGCTTGCTCAATTCTTTGCTAATAAGGTGGCTGACATCAGAGCAGTACTTGCGCTGGCAGACTCTATGGGTGTTGCTCTGGATCAGTCTGAGGTCACTACACCTCGGTGTTCTTGGAGTGTCTTCAGCCAACCAGAGTTCATGGACATCATGCGGATTATTCAGGCTGTGGGCCCTATGTACTGTAGTTTGGATCCCGGACCAACATCCCTAATTTTGGGTTGTATTGATGTCATCGGTCTGGTCCTTGCATGGATAGTCTGGTGCTCCTTGGAATCTGGAGAGTTTCCTAGCTCTCTGAAGGAAGTGGTGGTGACACCCCTCTTGAAGAAAGCTACCTTGGACCCAGAGTGCCACGCTAGCTACAGACCTATCTTGAACCTTCCCTTTGTGGGGAAGGTGATCGAGAAAGTAGTAGCAGCACAGCTGGAGAACCATTTGACCATCCATGATGTCTATGAACCACTCCAGTCCAGTTTCTGTAAGAGACATAGTACCGAGACAGTGCTGGTTCGGGTGTTCAATGATCTCCTGATGGCAAGAGACTGGAAGAGTCATTCTGTCTTAGTCCTTCTTGATCTCTCATCAGCATTTGACACCGTGGACCATGGGGTACTGCTAGGTCACCTGAGGTACATCTGTGGACTGTCAGGGACAGTCCTCGGGTGGTTTACATCATTCCTCATGGGTAGAATGCAGAGAGTGGTGTCAGGAATTTTTTCATCAGACCCCATCTCTCTGCCGCGTGACGTACCTCAGGGCTCGGTGCTCTCCCCCATGTTGTTCGCGGTGTACATGCTTCCCATTGGAGACATTGTAAGAAGGTATGGGCTGAGGTTCCACTCTTATGCTGATGACACCCAGCTCTACCTGTCTTTCACACCTCACCAGATTGGAGCTGTCTCGGTTTTCAACAACTGTCTGAAGGAAATCCAGTAGTGGATGAGTGCTAGTTGGCTGAAGTTGAACTCGGGAAAGACTGAGGTGTTGGTTGTGGATCCGGGCCACCAGATAAAGGGGTCAGTGGTTGGTTTACCTTCGGGAATTTTTATCTCGATGGTATCCCATTCCCAGCCTCTGAATGGGTACATAATCTGAGGATAATTTTTGATGAGGGACTGACCCTGTATTCGCAGGTGTCAGCTGTTGTCAAATCTTCCTTTTACCATCTTAGGAATATCGCCAGAATTAAGCACCTGGTTCCGTCTGGGGATCTTCCTATCCTGATCCATGCCTTTGTGTCCTCACGCTTGGATTATTGCAACTCCCTTTACCTAGGGCTACCTGGGGTTGAAATCCGCTGCTTGCAGCTAGTGTAGAATGCAGCAGCCTGGCTCTTGACGGGGTCCCCTCGATCCTGTCATATTTAGCCTGTTCTGCGCAAACTGCATTGGCTGCCTATTCAGTGGCGGATCACCTTTAAAGTCAGTTTACTGACTTTTAAAGCCCAACATGGACTGAGTCCTGACTACCTCAAAGAGCTCTTGGTCTTTTACCACCCTGGACAATTTCTCCGCTCAGCCAACGAGGGGTTACTACAGATTCCGAGGGTGTATTTGAAAACATCCGGTGCTAGAGCTTTTGTGTATGCTGCCCCTACCCTCTGGAATTCTCTACCCCGCCGGCTTCGTGAGTGCACAACTGTGGAAGGATTTAAACAATCCTTAAAAATGTATCTGTGGCTGCAGGCATTCGGAAATTGACTTAGGTGATTTTATTAATTGATGTTTGATCTTTTTAATTATTATTTTAATTTTCTATTTTTTTTAAAGTATGTGTATGTATGAATTGTAAGGCTCCTTGGTTCTTGATAAGGTGCCTAATAATTATACATTTTTATTATTATTTATTTTTATTAGTGTAACTTAAGTCACTTTTTGAGACTTTTAGGATTTTTTTGCACTATTGCACTTTATACATATATGGTTTCACTAACTATGCATTGTCACTTTAAGGTCTATTAAATAGTTATGACTAAGAGAGCTTACCCATCCTCCTGATGACGTACTAGTGTTGTATGAAACTGGTCAAGGCTGGTCAGTGAACTTGTTTGTGTGGCAATGTGGCATTGTAATTTTAACAATAAAATAGTTGTTTCTATGTCCAGCTGAGGTGTGAGGCTTTTTGTTTCTGGACTAGTTTAATTTCTGCAGATTTTGTCTGGTGGAATTTGTGTTTTTTTGTTTGTTTGTTTGTTTTTTACCAGCATGCACAACCAATTTAGTAAAGTTGTGCAGTTTATTCCTGCAAAATCATTAAACTGTATGAACGTGTAGAAATTTGAACGTTACATTACTCACAAATATTTACAAATTCCTGCGGACTTCACAAATTCATTGAGATCAGGGTGTCGGCAGGCATATGCACTGTACTCAGCAGAGTACAGTAAAATAAATCAGGCAGGGGCAACAAAAAGAGGAAAGCAAGGACATTATGAGTCACATTGTGTCTGTCATGCTGAGCCCTTTCGCCTTTGTTGTTCACTATGGGGCACTGATTTCACCAGTCAAGTACACAAACAAGAACAACTTACCAGACAGGCAGCAAAACTGGGGATTACAACAAAAATTGATTACTCAGATATGGCAAAGGGGGGCTCTTTGGTGTGGCTTGGCAGTGCATATTTTGGTTTATGTTTACATAATGGGGGGTTGGACAACAGTACATCAGTTTTTAGTACAATTTTAAAATTCCTGGCTACACCCCTGGTTGAGATGATATATGCCACCACTGGAATTTGCGGAATATAAATCCAACAATTTTGCCCACTCCCGAGCTGACAGGAAATATGCGAAAAAGAATCAAAGTCTGAAAACTTTGATATGGGGGGGAGGCGCAGTGCTGGGCTTAAAGTGTGTAGGAAAAACCTATAGGATTTACAATTATTGGAAGATGAACAAACTCCTATTGTGGATGCCATTTCTGCTTCCTAGGGTAAAATTTGCCTTTTCCTCCTTATGCAATTTTTTTTTTTTTTTGCTAAAGATACAAAATATCAGGTGAAAAACTTCAGGATACTATGGGACACTGCAGGGCAAAGAAGCATCCACGTGGGCCACGTGTCACCACAACAGGGCTGCTATTCATTATGCCGGCATCCTGGATTTGGTAACAAACTCAGGTTGTTGGAGGGTCACTAGCAGGAGAAGGACTGAGGATTCCTGAGGACACTACCCGTCTTCAGGGAAAAATGCTCACGAAGACCACACTCAATGGACTGCCGCTTAGGGTGCCACCATCATGCGAAAACACAAAAACAATAAAAGTAAGCCAGCCCACCAGCCCAGCAGTAGCATTACTGCTCAGGATACTGATGATGGGGTTCACAACTGAGCCCGGGTGTTGGAGGACTGACTGGGGAAGGAGGATCAAGCGTCCCATGGAGTGCTTTCCTCCTCCAGGGGAGGAGGGGTGGAAAGGAGGGAAGCTGCCGGTGCTTGCATGACCCCTAGTGGAGGTTGGGGGTCTGACAGCTGAAGGTTGCTGTAGCTGAGAGACATGCCGTACACATGGTGTTCTTACACCTTGGGGTCACTGCACATCATGTTTCTCCCAGTACAATACTGAAAAAATGCTGGATGAGCACAATACTGTCCACCTCACCCCGATGCCGTACAGCTAACCCGTGGCACCAACGTGCCATCTGATGGGGTAAGAGGGAAGATCCAAGAGGCCCCACCCTGGGGAGTAAGCCAGAGAGGAACACCAGAGAGGTTCCGCCCTGGGAATGTTGACAGGGTCTGGGCAGGGCAGAGCAGAGCAGGGCAGGGCAGGGCTGAAAGGGGAGCTGTTCTGGAACAAAAACTAATAGGAATGGCACACACACCACAGCTGGAGTTTTAAGTATTTATTAGAAACAAAACTTCACCATCCAAGCACACCTATGTAGTCCCAATAAACAGCTCATCAGGGGCCATTTATTGGCACTAGATGGGGTGTTTGGACGGTGATGTTTGCTTCTGATAAATACTTATAACTCCAGCTGAGGTGTGTGCACCATTCCAGCTTTTATTCTTCTTCAGGGAAGATTTGGCTCCAATCTCTACCACTGCAGTGCCAGCCGGGAGAACAGAAGTGAAAGCGTAGGCTGGAGTGGCTTGCTCTGTGCTGTATCACACAACTGTGTGCACGCATGTGTACTGGTGCCCTCACGGCCAATATCCTGGGGTGGGAGAAAACCAGATACAACAGTTCCCTGACCTACATGGGCGATGCCTGGTACACTCTGGCCCTGCACAGTCTCTATTACCCCTCTATTCATATGTGCTCCATAGGGAGAAGAACTGCCCCATATGCACCCCACCTTGGGGGGCAGTAAGCTGTGGAGTATCAAAGAGGGCCACATGCGAAGCTGATGGGTTGGGTAGCTGCCTAGGACCAGTCGGGGGCCCAGATAGGATGGAAAAAAGTACAGATAAAAAAAGAAACAGCAAAATAGATTCAATGCTAAGAAGTGCAAGGTAATGCACCTGGGAAACAAAAACCCAGGGGAAGAGTACACAATGGGGGGTGAGATACTAACAACGACAAAAATGGAAAGGGACCTGGGGGTAGTCATATCAGATGACCTAAAGATGGGCAAGCAATGTGAGAGGGCAGCAGTGAGGGCTGGGGGGATACTGGGATGCATAGGGAGAGGCATCACCAGTAGAAAACAGGAAGTTATTATCCCTCTGTACAGACAGCTGGTGAGACCCCATCTGGAGTACTGTGTGCAGTTCTGGAGACCCAATCTCCGCAAAGACATAGACAGGATGGAAGCTGTCCAGAGGAGGGCAACTAAAATGGTGCAGGGTCTGCACCGGAAGACATATGAAGAGAGACTTAAGGAGCTTAATATGTATAGCCTCGAGCAAAGGAGGGAGAGGGGGGACATGATAGAAACTTTCAAGTACCTCAAGGGAATCAACAAAGTCCAAGAGGGTAGCATCTTTCAAAAAAAGAGGTGTGTAAGAACAAGAGGGCACAATTTGAAGATAGAGGGTGGCTCAGGAGGTAATTTAAGGAAGTATTTTTTCACAGAGAGGGTTGTGGATGCATGGAATGGCCTTCTGAGGAGGTTGTGGAGTCAAAAATCAGGCGGAATTCAAGCATGCATGGGATAGTCATAAGGCAATTCTGGGGGGGGGGTAGGAAGAAGTAGGCTGCTGGTTAACTAGGATCTGCAGCTTATCCAGTAGGTAGGAAAATGGGCAGACTGGGTGGGCCAAGCGGTCCTTATCTGCATCAAATTCTATGTTTAAAATAGAGGAAGGAAAACAAACTTTAAAAAAAAAAGCAAAACAATGAAAGTTTTGCTGGAAAATTCGAAGTTTTTGTCCAGATGACCAGAACAGGGTCATACCATTCTCCCCATACCCTCCCCCACCCCACACGCACACACACAAAACACAGAGACTCTAAATCAAACTAGCTACTGACAGATTTACTGCAAGGCTGACTGGCATTGCAAGACAGGTTCTACTGATACTTGAGGTGGTTTATTTGAATGATTGTACAAAGGTCATTACACACAGCACAGGAGGTCAGGAGGATATGGAAAAGTTAGCAAAAAAATAAATAAAAGAAAAAGAAGAAAGGAGAAACCAAGTCCCAGCACTTTTAGTTACAGTAGCATAATCATTGTGTGATTGTTCAGTTTATGCAGGCTACTATTCCTCTCCACCTCTCTAGTATGAAAACACACACACACACACACACACACACACACACACACACGACAGCTGTTCTTTGAAATAGGACTCATTCATCCTTTGAAGCCCTTGTCAGCTTCTGTAGTGCTTACATTAAGTACCCTTGATCCCTTCTCCCCCCTTTTTCATCAGTGTGCTGGTGGGATACAGTATTGGGACGCTGTAATAAAATACCCCTGCAGCCAAATGGCACTAAAGTCAAAAGGAATTCCTGTAGATGCCTTGCGTACCACAGTGACCCCCCACCTTCAAGCTGCACCACCACCTAATGCTTCTAGGGGGGGTTACTACTGCTTCCATGTACATACCACAGAACAAGGCATTTTCGATTCTCCTGCTATTAGAACCATTCTCTCCCAATCTGGTTCGGCTAATAGGAATGGGAGCTCTCAGATTTCTCCTGGCTGACATTCTAACTCTCGAATTAAACTGGTGTGGTGACTGCAGCTTGTAAATGGGATGTTGCAGATTGCAGATAAAGTTTCATGTTTTCCCATCGATATAGCCACTGCACTTTCAGCGTCTAGCACATCACTGTGGTAAATGAAATTAGATTTACCCAAGTAATACAAAGCATTCTGGTAAGTACGTGCAAATCAACATAAAAGAACAGAATAACTGCCTTAAAATATTTCTGAATAGTACCAGTACAGCTTTAAGGGGGCTAGCCTGTTCCTTCATGGTGATCTGCATATACGTCCCATGATGCTTTGCATTAGTGGGGTATGTGTACCTTTGTATTTCTTTGAAACCTGGCTTAATTGCTAATACCCATCCAGGGTAACCCCCTGCTTCAGTGCTTTTGTGCAGAGGTGTCTGGTCTTTTAAATTGCGTGCATAAGTATTTTATGTTTAAAATGCCAAAATGGCCGTCACTACAACCTCAGGGCTATTGGCAGTGCCCCAGAGATTGGAGTGTCACTAGGAGCTCATCCCCAGTGCTGGCAGCTACACCTACTAGAGATCTGTAGCCCCCTCCTCCCAACAAACTTGATGCCAGCAGCACCACACGAAGGCAGTATATAAACTCTGCCTTACATCAGATGGCAGTTGAACATGAAGGGACATCTGTTTGTTAGAATGAGGAAGATGGTGTGCTGTGATGGATATAGCCATAGGTTCTGGGGGTTGCTATAAGTTCTGTGGCTGACTATTAGTTCTGGAGTTGTAGATTTTGGGCAGTGCTGGAGGATCAGATGGAAGGAGGATCTATTAGAATTTTTATTTATAGGGGGAGGTGTTCTCACTGCCATCCTGATTGGGGGCTATTTGCCAGTACTGGGGACTGGCTCTGATTCTTCTCCATGGTAGTTTTCCCCTTAGAGATGAGCCAACCTGTCCAAGTTCTAATTGAAAATGGTTCTATTTAGAAATGGAAGGGTTTACCTGTAATCTGAATGCTCTACTACAACTGTGGAGGCAGTTTAGTGGTAATGCCAGTAATAAGACATGGCAGGGTGCTGGTAGTAATGACAAACGAATGCCCAAGGACCTAGAAAGGCATGAGGCTGCAGGGTAAGTGCCTTTGACTCCTAGAGGTGCCTCTATGTTATGCCTACCAACAGCCTGCAGTATCTTGTTGCACTTATAAAGTAGATTGTCAGGTAAAATTAGAAAAAACTTTTCAAAACATTTACAAAGTGTAATACTGCTATAAAATAGTCCCTCTGCTACTAGGAAGTGCAATTGCGATTGATTAATCTTGCTCTTTGTTAGCTACCTGTTAAACATATCTCTCTCCCAACCTTCTGACAGTTCATTTTTTATGTAAAAAAGTCATGTTTTGTGGTGCATTTGTGAGTAACTAGAACGTTTTATTTTTGTAGGAGTATTTTTGCAGAAGGAAGGATGTGGAGCTAGTGTCGAGAACAGGGTGAAGTAATGGTAGTCTGTTTTGTACTGGCGTTGAAGGTGCAGGGATGCTGCAGCGGCTTTGTTTAAATAAAAAAACAGACTTAGCTGGGGTTTTCTGTTTAGCTGTTACCGGTTTGAGTTAAAAAAATATGATTGCGTTTAATGTTTTTCTTAGTGCAATTTTTGTTGCGGGAATGGTGAAAGGGATGGAGTGAGCGAAACGGCAGCCAAGCGAGGGGGCGAGTGTGTGATCAGCAGCGATCACTGATTATATCCAGCAGGGTTTAAAAAAAAAAAAAACTGCCTCTAGGTTTTTCCCCATGCCTCTCAAGAAGAAGAAGAAGAAGAGGATGATGAAGATTATCATCATACCACTCTGGTATATTTTCCTCATATCTAGACTACAGTTGTGCGCTCTGTAAGGACTCGCCTAGGATCACTTCACTGCCTGCAGCTACGTCAGAATGTGGCAGCAAATCTCCTGTTGGAGGTCAGATCATATTACATCATCACTATGAGTCCTGGGCCAGCTGTACGTCAACACTACAAGTCCTGGGCTAGCTGCACACTATCACTACAAGTCCTAGACTAGCTGTACTCCTTGTGATTTACCAGTTGTTTTACTAACATACAAAGCCCTGAATGGACTGGGACCCCAATATCTCAACGCACTCCTAACTCCCTACGTGCCCACCAGGGCCTTGCGATCCAAAGGGCAGGACTTTAAATACCACCAGCCAAGCTAAACTCAGCAGGAGAAAAGGCTTTTGGGGTGGCAGTCCCAGCCCTCTGAAATGCTGTTCCTGAGGACATTGCACTGCAAATACTGTTAATGTTTTTAAAAATAAATTGGCAAAGTAGCTCATGCTACTAGTGTTTAGGTGAAATTATGTGTGGTTGTTTTAATGTTTTCTTTTTTATTCTGAATTTTAGTAACAGTTGTAATACAGAACATTGTATTTTTTGTCTGTTTGTTGTCTTTTTATTTTTATTTGTACTATTCTTGACCAGGCTTACCGTTTGAATTTGTGCAGGCGTGCCATGCATTAAAATCTACTACTACTATCACCAAGAAGAAGAGCAATTATTTACTTAGCACTTTTCATACACATTGTATCTCAAAGCTTTTCACAAGCAATGAGATACTGGTAGTGAGGTAACAGCAAATGTGTAGTGACAGCCGTTTCACATGCCAGCACCCACACAGCTTTGGAGAAGTGCATGAACCAGTTTTATGGGAAAGGGAATGTTGATCAAAACATTGGACGAAATCCCCTACTCTTACGAAAAGTGCTTTGGGTTTTTTTACTTCCACCTGGAAACCCACCCAGCCAGCACCAGAGGTGAGTCGAAGGTACCTTGGTTTAAGGTTTCATCTGAAGGACAGTATACCCCAACAGTACAGCACATCCCAAGTTCTGCATTTGAGTGCCAGAGTTTATGGTATGAGCCCAATCCCGGTGTGGGACAAGAGCCCACAACTTTCTGACCTAGAGGCAGATGTGGTATCAGTTGAGCTACAGTGACGCCTTCAATTATAGCTAGACATTAAGGTACAGTATGTTATACCTTTTTATGTTGATTGTGCGCATGCACAAGACACATATTGCGGCAGGTTGCCAGAAGCAGGTTGTAGAGGCATGGCACTGTTGTGGTCAATGCCCCGGAGCAGCCTTTAAAGACTTGGCCCGCTTTCCCCAATGCTGTGGCATGCTGCTGCTGACATTAGTTCAGCCAGCGTGCCACAACCTTGTAAGGTTTCAGGTGCTGCAATCAGGGGCCGCCTCATCATTGCAGCGTAAGTCATCCACTACATTGAGGGAGTGACCCGTCATTGCTGGGCGGAACCTTGTAACAGTGATATTGTTTGTGAACATAGCAGCGGCTTGTCACCATGTTCACAAATAATATTAAGCACCCTCTCCTGCCCAATCCCCCTCGGCAGCACATGCCCCCCCACCATGTTTGTTTGCCGACAGGGGCCCCAATCCCTGTCGGCTTCAGTGCCTGAGTGATGTTGCCGACAGGGGAGCTGTCAAGGGTTGTGGGATTACAGATGGATGTTGGCACCAAAACGTGTTCTCAAAATAGGTGCTTTAATAAGTTTAACAGGAACAAAATAAAAACGTACTGTAAACGTTCTAATAAACAAAGAAATTGAAGAAGGAAAATAAAAGGCTTAATTCAGCAATTCACCGTTATACAGTACATCCAGGCAGCACTAGAAAGCACTAGGCTGAGGTGTTGTGCCTTCAACACCCTACTCAATTCTGCCTTGCAATCATTCTCTGCTTGAATATAAAGGGGGTTGTGAGCTTATCATTGGTCCACCCACCTGTCAATCATTTAAAATTCAAAACTTTATATTTATACATGCCCCTCTTACATATTTTTCTTTGTAAATTTCTATTATAAACTTTTTTATTTTACATACATTGTAATATAAGGTAAAGCTTTCATATTTTAGAACACCAAAAATTAGGTTTCTCCTAAGTAAGCCACCCTGGAGTCCCTCCTCTCTCTCAGTTCTGCATAAATATGATGGAAATGAGGCCGACCAGCTCTTAGAAGGAACATCAGAGAGAGCAGAACGCCATAGCAGACTCTGAAATGACTGGCAAATCACTTTAAACTGAAAAACATAACAAGAATATGCTTGCTTAAATTCAACAGCCTCTTGCATTGTTATTACCTAATAACTACAACCCTTTATGTTCTTTCGAGAGTTTATTGTACTTAAATGCTTAAGGCTTGAGTGCTTATATTTTTGTTTTCGTCTGTTTAAGTGTCTGACTGACACTGCATTTTGGAAAGATGCCTAGTCAGCAAATAAACCGAGGACGAAATGTTTGGTTGAAAATATATATCTACAATTCCCTTTCTGTAAACATTCGCCCTGTTCATTATTTGTAGCACAGGTTTAACAAAACATTTTAGTTAGGCGCTCTCCTAGTTACAGTGTTTTTACCTCGGTGACCTTGCGCACAGACGAGAGGTAAAAATACCGAAATCTACAAAAATGGAACAGCGCATCTCTGTGCATTCCGGCAAAGACTCGCTATTACCTTCTGAAGCGAGCAGCAGCGGCTCTAGCCACAAATGGTTACCAGGGCACAGCTGGGGCACAACAGATGGCAGCCAGGGCACTGATATATTGTTACTATGGGGGAAGCTCTGCACCATATGGGGCACCAACTGGGGCTCAGCATTTTTTTACCGGGGCACGTGCCCTGGCGGGCCCTGGTGTAGAGCCGCCACTGGAAGCGAGTGCTTCTCAAAAAAAGGAGACTTATCCCTGTTTTTTAGTTTTAAACTTGAAATGGAAGGCATGATTGCAAAACAACATAAGATTTGGGGGGGCCGGGGAATGCTTCTGGAAACCTGAAGTTACCACGGAGTTTCTGCGCTCTACCTCATTAATCCTTGCAATTTTGTTTTAATCTACTTCGGGCAGAAATTAACTAATACGATAACGGGAATGCTGGGGGGGGGGGAACAAACACATCTTGACAACATAAAACATGGGTGACCAGTCCATGTATACATATAAACAAAACATTACAAAGGGGTTATAGAAACAACACATAAGGATATCCACAGCATTTCAGGACAGTCTATTTAGGCTGTAGCACAGGAGCCCACTCTCTGTCGGCATTATGTAACACCCTGCCCGCTTTTGTTGTGTGCCGACAGGGGTGCCCAATCCCCGTTTGCATAATGTCACCCCCCCAGTTTTGTTGTGTGCTGACGGGGGTGCTCAATCCCCGTCGGCATAATGTAACCCCCCCTTTTGTTGTGTGTCAACTGGGGTGCCCAATCCCCATCGGCTACAGCTGCCTCCCCCCAAAAAAGAGTCCATTGGCACTCTGGGAGCCCACACCAGTGTGCCACATGCCCCTATTGAAAAAAAAACGGTCCTGCAAATTTTTTTTTTTTTTACCCTGTCAAAAAAGAAAACGGCCCTCATGGTCTCCCTGCTCCTCCCACAACCACGCCCACCTACTGTGCACTCTGCCTCCCCCCACCCCCTAACTCCATACTACTCTGGAGTCTGGCGCAATGATCTTCGGTGGACCAGGAACATGTCTGCACTCTTCAAAGCTGACCGCGAAATGAGGAAATGCCGGTAAGCTGTATAATGGCATAAATAGGGTTTTTTCAACTTTGATGCATACCTCAGGCATTTTTTTTTAATTTTGGCACCAGATTTTTAACATGGGGTTTTTGGGACCCCTCCTCATGAATTCTGGCACTATCATGGCATTAATTGGCCCCGAAAGGTGATTTTGCGGTCACTGCACGGAATCACCTTTCGGGATTGATTAACAAAATGACAGTGCCAGTGGTCATGAGGTGGGCTCTCAAAAAGCCTATGTTACAAATTTGGTGGAAAAATCCAAAAAATGACGGTTTTACGAGCGTGAGTTGAGCAGTTTGCAAGCACGCTCGTAAGTTCACGAATTTATAATATTTTCACTCCAGATTTTCAACATTGCCATTGTTCTGCACCTCCTTATGAACAGTATAGCTGTCATTGTTCACATCCTTGCCAAAATGTGTTTTTGCATTTCCCGCGCAGAATAGCACAATTGCTATGGGAAATCCATGTTCTGGACACATTATGAAAATGACAGTGACACTGTTTATTAGCAGAGGTCCTAAAATGCCTATCTTGAAAATTTGGTGACAAAAGTCCATAAAATGAGTGTGCTACAAGCGTGCATTGCGCAGTTTCTAGCACGCTCGTACCTGCACAATAGGGGAAATCGCTGTGGGAAATCGAAGTCGCTGTGGGAAATCAGTGTTCAGGACACATTAAGAAAAATCACACTGACACTGTTCATGAGCAGAGGTCCTAAAATGCCTATGTTGAAAATTTTGTGATGAAACTCCGGAAAATGGCTGTGTTACGCGCGTGCGTTGGGCAGTTTCCACGCACCCTTGTAAATTAGTAATATTTTCATGCCACATTTTCAACACTGGCATTTTTCCATACTTCCTTATGAACAGTACAGCTGTCATTTTTCACATCCTGGCCAAAATGTGTTTTCGCACTTCCTGTGCAGAATACCACAGTCGCTGTCAGAAATCAGTGTTTAGCAGAGATTAGGATCGAGCGACTGGGGGGGGGAGTGACCCAGCTCAATTGAGCTCTGTTGGGACTGCTGCAGATTTCTTTGTGGCAGGAAAAGTCACCAACACAGGCAGCAGTCCAGTACACAAGGGTAGCCTGCAGCGCCAGGAGACACAGAACGAGCGAGTGAGGGAGGGGGAGTGAGTGAGCTCAACAGAGCTCTGTTGGGACTGCTGCAGATTTCTTTGTGGGCAGAAAAAGGCAGCAATGCATGCAGGAACCCAGTACAAAAGGGCAGCCTGCAGCGGCGGGAGAAACAGAACGAGCGACTGAGAGAGGGTGAGTGAGCGAGCGAGCTCAACGGAGCTCTAGCGTGACTGCTGTGGATTTCTTTGTGGGCAGAAGAGGGTGGCAATGCAGGCAGGAGCCCTGTACAAAAGGGCAGCCTGCAGCACTGGCAGAAACGGAATGAGCGAGTGAGAGAGGGGGAGTGAGCGAGCTCAGCAGAGCTCTGTCGGGACTGCTGCAGATTTCTTTGTGGGTAGAAAAAGGTGCCAACAGAGGCAGGAGCCTAGTACAAAAGGGCAGCCTTTAGCGGCAGGAGAAACAGAATAAGCGAGTGAGACAGGGGGAGTGAGTGACCTCAACGGAGCTCTATCATGACTGCTATGGATTTCTTTGTGGGCAAAAAAGGTGGCAATGCAGGCAGGAGCCCAGTACAAAAGGGCAGTCTGCAGCAGCGGGAGACACAGAACAAGTGAGTGAGCGAGGGGAGTGAATGAGCTCAACGGAGCTCTATCGTGACTGCTGCAGATTTCTTTGTGGGAAGAAGAAGGCAGCAACACAGGCAGGAGTCCAGTACAAAAGGGCAGCCTGGAGTGGTGGCAGAAATGGAATGAGTGAGTGAGAGAGGGGGAGTGAGCGAGCTCAGCGGACCTCTGTCGGGACTGCTACAGATTTCTTTGTGGGCAGAAAAAGGTGCCAACAGAGGCAGGAGCCCAGTACAAAAGGGAAGCCTGCAGTGGCAGGAGAAACAGAATGAACAAGTAAGACAGGGGGAGGGAGCAACCTCAACGGAGCTCTATCGTGACTGCTGGATTTCTTTGTGTAAGGTAAAGGTTGCAATGCAGGCAGGAGCCCAGTGCAGAAGGCCAGCCTGCAGCGCCAGCAGAAACGGAATGAGTGAGTGAGAGAGGGGAAGTGAGAGAGCTCAATGGAGCTGTATTGGGACTGCTGTAGATTTCTTTGTGGGCAGAAAAAGCTGCCAATGGAGGCAGGAGCTCAGTACAAAAAGGCAGTCTGCAGCAGCGGGAGACACAGAATGAGCGAGTGAGCGAGGGGGAGTGAGTGAGCTCAACAGAGCTCTGTTGGGACTGCTGCAGATTTCTTTGTGTGCAGAAAAAGGCAGCAATGCATGCAGAGGCCCAGTACAAAATGGTAGCCTGCAGCAGTGGGAGAAACAGAGTGAGCAAGTGAGAGTGAGGGAGTGAGCAAGCTCAACGGAGCTCTATCATAACTGCTGCAGATTTCTTTGTGGGCAGAAGAAGGCGGCAACGCAGGCAAGAACCCAGTACAAAAGGGCAGACTGCAGCACCGGAAGAAACAGAACGAGCAAGTGAGACGGGGAGTGAGCGACCTCAATGGAGCTCTGTCAGGATAGCTGTGGATTTCTTTGTGGGCAGAAAAAGGTGCCAACACAGGCAGGAACCCAGTACAAAAGGGCAGCCTGCAGCGTCGGGATAAACACAGCGAGTGAGAGGGGGGAGTGAACAAGCTCAACAGGGCTCTTTCATGACTGCTACAGATTTCTTTGTGGGCAGAAAAAGGTGGCAATGCAGGCAGGAGCCCAGTACAAAAGGCTGGCCAGCAGCGCCAGCAGAAACGGAATGAGTGAGTGAGAGAGGGGGAGTAAACAAGCTCAGCGGAGCAGTGTCAGGACTGCTGAAGATTTCTTTCTGGGCAGAAAAAGCCGCCAGTGCAGGCAGGAACCCAGTACAAAAGTCCAGCCTGCAGCAGCGGGAGACACAGAATGAGCGAGTGAGGGAAGGGGAGTGAGTGAGCTCAACGTAGCTCTGTTGAGACTGCTATGGATGTGGGCAGAAAAAGGCAGCAATGCACCCATTGGCCTAGTACAAAAGGGCAGCCTGCAGTGGCAGGAGAAACAGAATGAGCGAGTGAGAGAGGGGGAGTGAGTGAGTGAGCACAACGGAGCTGTTTCATGACTGCTGTGGATTTCTTTGTGGGCAGAAAAAGGCGGCAATGCAGGCAGAAGCCCAGTACAAAAGGCCAGCCTGCAGCACCGGCAGAAATGGAACGAGCGAGAGAGAAAGAGGGAGTGAGCAAGCTCAACAGACCTGTGTCAGGACTACTGCAGATTTCTTTGTGGGCAGAAAAAGCCACCAACAGAGGCAGGAGCCCAGTACAAAAGGGCAGCTTGCAGTGCCAGGAGACATAGAATGAGCGAGTGAGAGAGGTGGAGTGAGCCACCTCAACGGAGCTCTGTCGGGACAGCTGCGGGTTTCTTTGTGAAGAGAGAAAGGTGTCAATGCAAGCAGGTGCCCAGTACAAAAGGCCAGCCTGCAGTACCGGGAGAAACAGAATGAGCGAGTAACAGAGGGGCAGTGAGCGAGCTCAATGGACCAACGCAATCAACATTCAGCATTGACAAATGCTTGTTTTATATAATGTCACTTTGACACAAAATGGCAGATTTTTTAAAATGATGGTTCCACAAGGGCACACTGATATTGCTAGTAAAGAGGCAGGCTGGCACCTGACCTTTTTTATAGCCTATGTATGGCTGCCAGCGTGCCTCAGCCAATTAGGAAAGAGGATTCTACCTACCTATTTTATAAGGCACTGAAAAGAACCAGGAGCTCACGGGTCTAAACCCCACTCAGAGCCAAATACTCACTGTATGACCTTGAGCAACTCACTTAACCTTCCAGTGTTCCAGTCTTCCCAGCTGTGGAAGTGGGTAAAGGCAGAACCTTACTGTAAATGCAGCATAGCAGAGCTATCCTGGGTAAATATGTTGTAAGTTAAACAGCAGCGGCAGCATCATTCCATTGTACAATAAACATCATACCTCACTATAAGTATGATAAACGAAATGTCCAAGTTCCAAGTAGAACTGTGCAAACCTCTCCAAGTCCACAGAAACTGGAAAGTTTGGTTCAAGATTTGCAGTTTGATGCGAAAAGTAGGTTCCATTCACTTATGACCACTTTTAGCAGCTATAAGTGAAAGGATCACCACAAAAATACAAACTATAGCTATTCCATGACTATAGTCTCCATTCCCCCAATCCCTGTACCTTTAATATCATTTGGTACCTTCTGACCCTCTCGAACCAACTGCCCCCTGTCGCAGTCTGTCCTGAGATGTAACATACATATGTAACCCCTAGATGGCGCTATCCCAGGGGCTACTACCCCTGCCTGATTTGCCACTAACAGGTTGAGGGGCCTGGATCCAATGGCGGGTGCCTCCACCCAGAGGTCAGGGTTTGCAATAGTTAAACTTACTTGGTCACAGCCCTCTGGGACACTGCAACCCCCCTTTCTTCCCACTAGTGGCCCACACAATATATCAGAATTACCATCACAGTATACACTTACCCCCAGGACTAGTTCTGGCACTGGGACCTCCTGTGAAATAAGATACAGTGCAACAATCACAGTACAGTACTTTAACATAGACAAATACCTCCAGGCAGTATAACTTTTGCTGGAAACAAGCAGCTCTGATTTATTTAGGGGATATAACAAGGACAGGAGGAAATCAGGTTAATTAGCTTATCACTTTACTATCTACCTATGGCTCTGTGCACAGGCCTATCCCTACCAGTTACTGTCCCTGGTACCCAAGCCCTAGTGGCTAGTCCAAACCGTGGCAGCTGGTAGGGGCCCTTTCACACAGTGAAAAGAAAATTAGTTTAAACAGTCAGCAGTACAGTGATTCCATTTGGATTTAATGTGGCAATTCAACAGGGCGACCCTGAATTAGTACTCACGACCTCCAAACAAGATAGGGTCCTTCAACGTCAGCAGGGCTACTCTTGAGCTCCACGAGACTCTTCACACATTTATATGGTAAAAAAGAAAGTACTATACCAGGCAGACTGCTTCTCTATCCCGATCGCAATTACTGCACAATACCCGGGAGAACACACAGCAGATTCAGTTCCTGACAGACCGAGTGCAATTCAACAATTTCTCCAGTCTTCTACAGGGTGAGCCTGGTTTATACTCTTCAGAGATCCTTTGATTCTTTTCACAGGATGGATTCAGTCCTAACAAGCAGTTACACAAGCTGCAGACCGGAACTCTGGGCCTTACACACGTTTTTCGACTGAAACTGTGCACTGAAGGAGCACAGGGTTTCTTTTCCCTTCACTGCCAGATCTAAACTGAAACTCCAACAGACAAAACCGGGCACTTCCTTTGAGTTCCTCCCAGTTCTTGACTGGATTGGCTGTCACTCACAATAGACTGCTGCTGTTGGTCCAAAAAGGCGCCAAAGTCTAAACTACATCTCCCAGAGTCACTGCCCATACAATCCTCTTGTGGCTGGCTCAGATTATGAGTCCAAGTTCTGATTCGTCCAAGGCACCATTTTAGAGCTAGCTTACCCCACACTGATTGGCCCAGTTCAGCAGTTCAAAACCAGAATGGGGAACTAGGCAAACACAGTTCTGACTGTAAAGAAAGCAGGTTAGACAAACTGTATTTTCATTATTACTCTAAATTATTTCTGGCAAACAGTTACATCTTTCAGATAGGTTCCCTTTGTACTCCTAGTGACTGCAAAAATAGAGTGAATTGGCAGCAGCTCAAGTGGTACTCAAATAGAGAAGCACACAGTCCCCCCATACAAACTAATTATGTCTGCAAGCAGACAGCTCTTAAAGAGACAGTACCAGAGGCTCTAAAAACACTCACTGATAAATGGCTTAAACGCCAAACACCATTCAGGCTTGGAGCATTCAAGCAAGCTCCTGGAAGTCTTTTGGGAACCCCCATTTGCAGGGGGGTTACACATATGTCCCATCCCTTCTGTCTCACTTAGTAGGGATCATCAGTGTTAACTTGAGGAGGAGGGCTTCTGGATATCCTCCCCCCATGGCAGGGCTGCCCCAGACCTTTATAAATGATACACAACCTTTTGCCTTCAAGGTGATCCATTCCAAACTTTGAGCCAGTGCTATAACTAGGATAACTTACAGTACATACGTACTGATGCCTGCTGACAGCCTTGCACCCGGTGTTAGCCCAACCTGCTGAAATACACAAAAAGCATGCGCTCATGGAGTAGAGAGTGAGTGCCTGCTCAACAAACACCCAGTAAACTGAGACAGAACTGGTGGCTCTCAGAAACAGAGAGCTAGACAAAAATTGCTTACCGTTCAAAAGTGAAGCCGTCTGGGTTTATTTACACAAATGATCCACAGCACTAAACTGCGGTGCTTCATGTCATTAGCGTGACATTTTGTCAGGAGGCCAAAAAGGTACTTTTCTCTAGCTCTTTGTTGTTAGGTGCTGCGGCATGGAGAACTCCCTGTCACGGTAATGGACCAACTTTTCTCATTTACTGAAACTTCTGTTGCAACAGTTCTCTCATTTCTCCTTTTATTCTCTCTCTGTATTTTCTAGTCTGGAAGGTTGGCCACCTTTGGACTCCCTCCCCCACCCCCCTTTCTCTTAGCTATCACCCACTTTTATTTCCTTTTTTTCATCTTTAAATGTTCAGCTATAGGGAGGTTAAGAAAGAGACCTCCGCAACATTTTGATGAAAGGTACCCCATGTGGAGATTATGAGGAAAAGTACTGGTACCAGTAATGAAATGCCCTGAGCAGCAGTACGCTCAGGACAGGAATGTATAACCTGTTATTTGTCAGAGCAAACCACCCAGACTTTTGGTTGATGAAGCAGCCCCCTTTTTATATTTCTGTATCCCTGTAGTTTCCCTACCACTCCACAGTATTGTGTATAAAATTGCTGCGATATTAAACCGAACCCAGGCTGAGGAGAGATGCAGCCATCAGGTCCCATATAAGTACAGTGGCTTTCTTGCATATTAACCTAAAAACTAACTAGAAACCAGCCAGAACCGTCAAAGAATACTGAAGTTATAATTGTTTTCTTCTCAGATCTTTGGTTATAAAACAAAACTAAGGGTGCAGTTACAAAATGAGAGGACAGTTTTAATATAAGAATAACAAAAACTTGTGTCTGCTTTTCCTAGATGTCAGCAGCCCTTTTCTAAGATGTATTTTGCAGCAGACAGCATGCGGTAATATGTCCCTGCAGGAGAGTTTAGGAGAGTACAGAATGTTCTGACCTTTTCCAGTGCTGTACAAAAAAAGTCCTGCACATTCTGTGCTGTGCTCCAGGTGGCTGCCAACTGATCTGTTCTCTATGGGGCAATAGATGCCCCTACAGGCTAATTTTATGTTATTTTTGTTGTCAATCAAAAGGCAGTGGAAACTTTTCCAACTTCTAATAAACTTATAAAAGCCCTACCTCAGTCTGAAGAGAGAGTACTTGCTGACTAGGTGTAGGTGAAGGACTGAGGGGAGTCTGTTACTGCACTTTGAAGTGGAAACTGAATAAAATGTTTGCCACAATTTGTATTATTTTTTTTATGCTCGATTTTATGTTTTGATTTCTGTGGATCAATTGTTTATGACACAGTAAGCATCACACAAGCCAACATGTGTTCACCTGAACTGAACGAGTTGGTGTCCATCTGTTATCCCACACTCCTAGAGGTGCCACCAGTTGTGTCTCCATTAGCCCAACCTGCTGCCTGTCCTCTGGGTCCAGTCACTGCAGGGAGGCAGTATAGCACAGTGGGTTAAGAATCTGAGCTGCAGATCTGAAGACCTGGGTTCGAATCCCACAGTCACTTAGATGCATACTGTGTGATCCTGAGCAAGTCACTTAACTTCCTTGTGCTCCCAGGTCACATCTGAAAACAAGCTTCAGCTTAGTGTGCTACTCCTGGTTAAACAATGATCATTTTCTCCTTTCAATGCCTGGGTAAAAATTATATATTTTGTGGGGGGGGGTATGTTTGCTGTTTGGTTGGGTTTGGCTGGTTCACCTCGCTCTAACCAGTTTGAACTTTAGTCCACATTCTCCTCAGAGTTTGGTTTGGTTTAAGAGAGGTTGCACAGCCAAAGTTTAGCTGTTCAATACCTTCACAGAACTTCTTGCATTGTTTAGGTGACAGAGCCACTCACCATAGCGTGCAGTTCACATACCCGGAAAATGTGTGAGCAAACATTCCTATAACTAGTGCTTGGCAAAACATTTATTATGCTTGTAAAATTGCGCAAAACCGAACCAAAACTTACATATAGAAACATAGAAACAGACTTTGATGGCAGATAAGGACCACTTGGCCCACCCAGTCTGCCCATTTCCCTACCTATTGGATAAGCTGCAGATCCTAGTTAACCAACAGCCTATTTCTTCCTACCCTCCACCAGAATTGCCTCATGTCTGTCCCATGCATTCTTGAATTCTCCCACTGTTTTTGACCCCACAACCTCCTCAGGAAGGATGTTCGATGTGTCCACCACCCTCTATGTGAAAAATACTTCCTCACATTGCCCCTGAGCCACCCCCCCCATCTTCAAAGTGTGTCCCCTTGTTCTTGCACATCTCTTTTTCTGAAAGATGCTACCCTCTTGGACTTTATTGATTCCCTTGAGCTACTTGAAAGTTTCTATCATGTCCCCCCTCTTCCTCCTTTCCTCAAGGGTATACATATTAAGCTCATTTAGTCTCTCTTCGTATGGCTTCTGTTGTAGACCCTGCACCATGTAAGTTGCCTTCCTCTGGACTGCCTCCATCCTGTCTATGTTCTTGAGGAGATGGGGTCTCCAGAATTGCTTGTAGTACTCCAGATGAGGTCTCACCAACTCTCTATACAGAGGGATAACAACTTCTTGTTTTCTACTGGTGTTGCCTCTCCCTATACATCCCAGTATCCCCCCAGCCATCCTACTGCCTTCTGATAGTTTTCTTACCTTTAGGTCATCTGATATGACTACACGCTGGTCCCTTTCCATTTTTGATGTTGTTAATACCTCCGCCACCCATTGTGTACTCTTTCCCTGGGTTTTTGTTTCCCAGGTGAATTACTTTGCCCTTCTTTGCATTGAATCTAAGCTGCCATAAGTTTGACCATTCCTCCAACCTTGCCAAGTCCCTTCTCATCCTTTCCACCCCATTTGTGTATCAACCCTGTTGCAGATCTTAGTGTTGTCTGCAAAGAGGCATACTTTTCCTTCCAGACTCTTTGCAATGTCCCTTATAAAGACATTGAAAAGGACCGGACCCAGTACTGAACCCTGAGGTACCCCTTTCTTCGGAGTGGACTCCATTTACTATTACCCTCTGTATCCTGTTGTCCAGCCAATTGTTTACCCAGGCTACCATCCTGGGACCCACTCCCAGACTGGTTAATTTGTTTATTAATCTTTTGTGTGGGACTGTGTCAAATGCCTTGCTAAAGTCTAGGTAGGCCATGTCCACAGCCCCTCCCTGATCTACTACTTTGGTCACCTAGTCAAAGAAATCTATCAGATACTTCTGACATGACCTTCCTGCTGTGAATCCATGCTGCCTTGAGTCCTGTGCCCCGCTGGCCTCTAGGTACTCAACAATTATTTCCTTCAGAAGTAATTCCATCATTTTCCCTACCACTGAGTTCAAGCTAAAAGGTCTATAGTTTCCTGCCCCTGCTTTGCTTCCACTTTTGTGAAGGGAAATCACATCCGCCCTCCTCCAGTCCTTAGGTACCACACCATCCTTCCATGATTTGTTAAAAAGGGTAGTCAGTGGTGTCACTAGTTCTCCCCTTAGTTCTTTTATAATTTTGGGGTGAATTCCATCAGGCCCCATTGCTTTGTCCACCTTCAGTTTTAGGAGTTCTTTCAGAACCCTTTCTTCTGTGAAAGGACTGGTATCGACCCCCCTATCCAGAGTGCTTCTATTGATTGGATTAGGTACCTCCCCTCCTTTTCTTTTGTGAATACTGAGCAGAAGTATTCATTCAGTATCTCTGCTTTTCACTGTCCCTCTCTGCCCACCCACCCACCCCTTTATTAAGCCTCACGATCCATCTCTTGGTCTTTCTTCGCTCGCTAATGTACCTAGAAAAGGTTTTATCCCCCTTCTTAACCAAGTTGGCTGTCTTTTCCTCGGTTTGGACCTTTGCTATTCTGACTGCTTTCCCTGCTCTCTTCTGCTTTAACTGGTACAACTCTCTGTCCTGCTCCTTCTGTGTTTTCTTATACTTCCTGAATGCTGTCTTTTTCTCCCTTACCTTCTCCGACACCTCTTTTGGGAACCATAGTGTTTTTCTCTTTCATTTTGATTTGTTTATTTGAGTCACACAAAGGCTTGTTGCCTCTGTGATGGCAGTTTTGATGTTTCCCCATTGTTTTTCCACCCCTCCTTCTTGCCTGTTTGTTAGTGCTTTTCTGAGGCACTCTTCCCATTTTGACAAAGTCAGCCCTCCTGAAGTCCAGTACCCTCACTTTTTTGTATGGCTTGACACTGTGGCTGTGTTTATCATGAACCACACTGTTTGGTGGTCACTTGTTCTCAGATGGCTACCCACTTCTAGAATAGAGATCCTCTCTCCATCTCCATTTGAGAGTACCAGGTCTAAGATTGCTCCCTCCCAAGTGGGTTCCAACACTAGCTGTCTGAGGCATGCCCCCTGTAGGACATCAAGAATGACTCTGCTCTTGGATGTAGCTGCAGCAATGGTGCTCCAGTTAACATCTGGCTTATTCAGGTCCCCCACCAACAATATCTCTCCTTTTTCTGCCATCCTAAGGATGCCTTCTATCATTTCCTTGTCCATTTCTTCCCCCGAGATGGGGGTCTATATACAACCCCCTTGCAGATTGAGATGCCATTTCTGGTCTCCAGGGTAACCCACAGTGCCTGCTCTTCTCCCTGTTTACCCTTTAGTTCCATTGCTTTGATTCCTTCCCTTACATAGAATGCTCTTCTACCCTCCCTGTCCCTCCTGTAGATTATGTACCCTGGTATGTTGACATCCCATTCATGGTTCTCTGTGTTTCTGTGACTGCCACAATATCCAGGCATCCCTATTCCATCGAGGCCACCAGTTCAGGGAGCTTGTTACCTAGACTACAGGCATTGGTACTCATTACCCTCCATTTTTTGATGGCCTTACCCCTTTTTGACCCATCTCTGTCCTTACCTGGCACATATCCAGCAAGTCTTCTTTATTCAAAGAGCTCCACTTTCTCCCAAATTGTGCATTTTTAAAAATGCAAATTTGTGAAAATGCGCAATTTCAGCAAAATGGTGTCATTGTTCCAAACTCTGCATTTTTAAAAGGGTTACTTTTTTAAAAACAAGTCACATTTTGAATCAGAACTGCCCATTTTAAACACACTGTTATAGTTTTTGAAATTGTGCAAAATTAGGTGCAATATTGTGAAAAGTGTGCAAAACTTATTTTTCTAATTTTGCCTGGTACTGCAGTCATTCCTGCAGTTTTTGTTTTGTTAAGCTGATTACTATTTGATAGTTATTTTGGTCAGCACCACAGCTTATTGCTGGATAACTTATTGATGCCTATTTATTCTTAAGCATAATTGTCCTGTTCACTTTTATGTTTGCTTGCACGCATGTGCAAGAAACATAGTGCCACCATATGAGTTTTCGTAGGTGTGCCTCCCCCACTTCCAATGCCCTGCTCCCTTTTGCAGCTGCGACTGGACTGTGCCAATGAATGTCCGAGCTGTCTATGACAGCCGTTCAGATGCAGTGGCATACAGTTGAAAGGAAAACACCGCGGCTCGTGTAGGCAATTTGCATACTGCCGTCCGTTGGCAGTATGCAAATTATCTACATGTCAGCGCTCACTGCATCTGAACTGTCATAGACAGTTGCCCCCCCACATAAACACCTATGTAGCATGCTGGAAGCCCACCCCAGCGTGCTCATGCAGTCCCGAGTCCCCCCACACACACTGTATGGCCAACAGGGGTGCTCAGTCCCCCATCTGCTCCACTGCCCCCAACAGATTTCCAGGTGCCACACTGGGAGCCCACCCCAGCGTGGCAAAAGTCTGTATGGCAATGGGGGTGTCCAGTCCCCCTTCGGCTCCACTGTACCCCCCCACACACAAAAAACCCTGACTTCCAGTTGCCACTCTGGGAGCACACCCTAGCATGGCAAATGTCCATATGTCCAACGGGGGTGCCCAATTTCCCGTTGGCTCCACTGCCCCCCCAAAACAACCTTCCAGCTGCCATGCTGGGAGCCCACCTCAGCGTGGCAAAAGTCCCGCGTTGTCTTAAAATAAAATTACCTGTAAGAAAAAATGGTCTTGACCCCCCTTCCCACACCCGCACCCAACCTCTGCATACCCTGCCTCCCAAAACCCTCCTCACCCCATACTTACCTCTGGAGTCTGGAGCGACAGTCTTTGGTGGACCGCCCGGGAACATGTCTGCACTCTTCAAAGCCGACTGCGACTGTGAATATCTTGGCAGAAGACACCAGGAGAAAGGACTGCTGTGTGACTGGACTTCTCTGCTGGGACTATATTGCCCTCCTTCCCTCCCCTCCACCCAAAGCTAGTTCTATTTTTATAGGCACAGGATTTGACTGACAACAGGAACTTCCTATATGGGAGCAGGAAGTGAGTGATCACAGAACCACCAAAGACCCACCATCCCAGAAGGGCAGGAGTAGCTCTTCGGCCCCCTCTAGCTGCTGGAGGTCTGCCTCTGAGCAAGTAAGTGGTCCACTGAGAAATATAGGATATTCTTGTCTCAGAACAGGACAATCAGGAGCTTAAAGGGCACACAGGCAGAAAGTAAGGAGAGAGAGAAAAAAAACAGAGGAAAGAGTAAGGATTGAAAGCAGTTAAGGGCCAGAAATAAGACATGATAGGGAGGTGCAGTGCAGTGGCTGTGGAGCAGCAGTCTTCCGGGAGACGCTCTGAGGATGCGGTGTTGTCCCATCTGCAGACACCTCTCTGGGCTGAGGGAGGAGGTTGCTCATCTCCAGGCTGAGTTGACCAGGATTTGTGGGACCTCCTCTTCCATCCAGGGACCACCAGTGCCACTGCTGTTGCCTCAGAGGTTGCCAAGAAAGAGGAGCGGTTGGACCACAGTGAGCTCAGGGAGGGTGAGGGTGGTGGAACAGAGGTGCATCCCTCCAGCTGTACCTCTCCACAATTCCTATGCCATTCTGGCAAAGTGTGGTTCCTCTATGGAGGCACCCGCAGTGGAGACCAAGGAGGATGCTGGGAACCTCCACAAAGGAGACCCACAGGAGGGTGGCAGGGGACCCTGCAGGGGAAGGAAACAACTCCTGGTGGGGGACTCCATTGTTAGGAAGGTAGAACTGGGGGAGGAAGGGGAGAGGGAGGTAAGGTGCCTGCCTGGCACCATGGCTTGGAGGAACAGGGAGCAAATCCTCAGGATTGCCGGAGCAGCTGCACAGGGGAGGGAGCTGGATGTCATTGTCCACCTAGGGACAAATGATCTAGCTAAGAAAGGGATTAGAGAAGTGCAGGAAGAGTTTGTGGAATTGGGGAGGGGCCTTAGTCAAGTAGCACGCACAGTAACCTTCTCGGAGGTGCTGCCCATCTATGGCATAGGAGAGGCTAGGGTGTTCTGCACCATGGTATTCAATCAGTGGTTGAAAACTGTGTGGAGCTCAGGATTTGGCTTCATTGGGGACTGGGGGTCCACCTGGAGTGATGCAAGCCTATACTGGCATGATGGGCTGCATCTGTCCGGGAGGGGAACCAGGATCCTAGGTGATAGGTTTAAATGCTTCATTGGCAAGCTTTTAAACTAGCCAAGGGGGGAGGCACTGGAAAGTAGCATGAAAATCCTAGCCCCCCAAATAATCACAGTAGTAAGTGCGGCAAACACCAACATAGAGGTGTCGATAGGGAGAAGGGCAGGGGTAAATGGAGAAAGTGACAAAGGCAAGAAGGACAGGGATGGGGCAAAAGGGAGTAAGGCCATCAGGAAATGGAGGGTAATGAGTACCAATGCCCGTAGTCTGGGGAATAAGCTCCTGAGCTGGTGGCCTTGATGGAAGAAGGATGCCTGGATATCATAGCAGTCACAGAACATGTGGTACACAGAGAACCATGACTGGGATGTTAACATACCAGGGTACATAACTCACAGGAGAGACAGGCAGGGGAGAAGGGGGAGGAGTAGCTCTCATGTAAAGAAGGGATAAAAGCAACTGAACAAAAGAGTAAACAGAGAGGAGAGGAGCCACTGTGGATCACCTTGAGACTGGAAAGGCACCACAACCGCACAGGGTTGTGTACAGACCCCATGTCAGGGGAGGGAATGGACAAGGATATGATAGAAGGCATTCTAGAATGGCAGAGAAAGGAGAGATACTATTGATGGGAGACCTGAATATGCCAGATGTTAACTGGAGCACATTTGCTGCAGCCACATCCAAGAGCAGGACCATTCTTGATGCCCACAGGTGGCAGGCATTAGACAGCTAGTTTCAGAACCCACTCATGAGGGAGCAATCTAGACCCCATACTCAAACGGGACAGTGAGAGGATCTCAGCTCTAGAAGTGGGTTGCCATCTGGGGACAAGTGACCATCAAACAGTGTGGTTCACGTTAAACTCAGCTACAGAGTCAAACCATACAAAAGTGAGGTACTGGACTTTAGGAGAGCTGACTTTGGCAAGATGGGAGAATGCCTCAGAAAAGCACTAGCAAACAGGCTAGAAGGAGGTGTGGAGCAACAATGGGGAATCATCAAAACTGCCATCACAGAGGCAACAAGCCTTTGTGTGAAGCAAATAAACAAATCAAAATGAAAGAAAAAGCCACTATGGTTCTCAAAAGAGGTGGCTGTGAAAGTCAGGAAGAAAAAGATAGCATTCCGGAAGTATAAGGAAACACAGAATGAGCAGGACAGACAGCTGTACCAGTTAAGGCAGAAGGAAGCAGGGAGGGAAGTCAGAATAGCAAAGGCCCAAACTGAGGAAAAGTTAGCCAACTCAGTTAAGAAGGAAGATAAAACCTTTTATAGGTACATCAGCGAGCATAGAAAGACAAAGGGAGGGATAGTGAGGCTGAATAGAATGAACGGTGGGTGGGCAGAGGGGGACAGTGAAAAAGCAGGGATACTGAATGAATATTTCTGCTCAGTATTCACAAAAGAGGAGGGGGAAGTGCCTAATCCAATTAACAGAAGCACTCTTGATAGGGGAGTCGATCCCAGTCCTTTCACAGAAGAAAGGGTTCTGCAAGAACTCCTAAAACTGAAGGTGGACAAAGCAATGGGTCCTGATGGAATTCACCCCAGAATTCTAAAAGAATTAAGGGAGGAACTAGTGAAACCACTGGCTACTCTTTTTAATAAATCATGGGAGGATGGTGTGGTACCCGAGGACTGGAGGAAGGCAGATGTGATTCCCCTTCACAAAAGTGGGACCAAGACAGAGACAGAAAACTACAGACCTGTCAGTCTGACCTCTGTGGTAGGGAAAGTGATGGAGTCACTTCTGAAGGAAAGAATAGTTGAGTACCTAGAGGCCAGTGGAGCACAGGACCCAAGGCAGCATGGATTCACAGCGGGAAGGTCATGTCAGACGAATCTAATAGATTTCTTTGACTGGGTGACCAAAGTAATAGACCAGGGAGGGGCTGTGGACGTGGCCTACCTAGACTTTAGCAAGGCATTTGACACAGTCCCACACAAAAGATTAATAGTCAAATTAACCAGCCTGGGAGTGGGTCCCAGGGTGGTAGCCTGGGTAAAACATTGGCTGCACAACAGGACACAGAAGGTAATTGTAAATGGAGTCCACTCTGAAGAAAGAGAGGTTACTAGTGGGGTACCGCAGGGTTCAGTATTGGGTCCAGTCCTTTTTAATGTCTTCATCGGTGACATTGCAGAGGGACTGGAAGGAAAAGTATGCCTTTTTGCAGATAACACAAAGATCTGCAACAGGGTTGATACACAAGGAGGCATGGAAAGGATGAAAAGGGACTTGGCAAGGTTGGAGGAATGGTCAGAAGTATGGCAGCTAGGACTCAATGCCAAGAAGTGCAAATAATGCACCTGGGAAACAAGAACCCAGGGGAAGAATACAATGGGTGGGAGGTAGTAACAACAACAAAAAGGAAAGGGACCTGGGAGTAATCATATCAGATGACCTTAAGGTTAGCAAGCAATGTGAGAAGGCAGTAGGAGGGCTGGGGTATACTGGGATGTATAGGGAGAGGCATCAGTAGCAGAAAACAGGAAGTTGTTATCCTCTGTACAGACAGTTGGTGAGACCCCATCTGGAGTACTGTGTCCAGTTCTGGAGACCCCATCTCCGCAAGGACATAGATAGGATAAAGGCAGTCCAGAGGAGGGCAACTAAAATGGTGCAGGGTCTGCAGGAGAAGCCGTATGAGGAGAGACTAAGGGAGCTTAATATGTATACCCTTGAGGAAAGAAGGGAGAGGGGGGACATGATAGAAACTTTTAAGTACCTCAGTGGAATCAACAAAGTCCAAGAGGGTAGCATCTTTCAGAAAAAGAGACTTGCAAGAACAAGGGACACAATTTAAAGATAGAAGGAGGGGTGTCAGGGCAATGTGAGGAAGTATTATTTCACAGAGAGGGTAGTGGATGCATGGAACAGCCTTCCTGAGGAGGTTGTGGGGTCTAAAACTGTGGGAGACTTCAAGAATGCATGGGACAGACGTAAGGCAATTCTTGTGGGGGGTAGGGAGAAATAGGCTGTTGGTTAACTAGGATCTATGGCCTATCCTGTAGGTAGGGAAATGGGCAGACTAGATGGGCCAAGTGGTCCTTATCTGCCGTCAAAGTCTATGTTTCTATGTAACTGAGAAAATGCCGGTAAGCTGTACAAAGGAATAAATAGGATTTTTTCAACTTTGATGCATATCTCAGGCATTTTTGGGAATTGTTTCACCAAATTTTCAACATGGGGTTCTTGGGACCGTACCTCATGAATTATGGCACTGTCATTTTGTTATTCAGTCCTGAAAGGTGATTTCGCGGTCACTGCGTGGAACCACATTTTGGTACCAAGTAACATAACAACAGTGTCACAGTTCATGAGGTCGGCCCCCCAAAACCCATGTTGAAAATTTGATGAAAAAAATTCCACAAAATGACCGTTTTATGAACATGCATTGCACAGTTCCTACGCACGCACGTAATGTCACACATTTTTAATATTTTCACTCCAGATTTTCAACATTGCCATTTTACCACACCTCCTTATGAGCAGTATAGCTGTCAATTTTCACATCTCACCCAAAATGTGTTTTCGCACAAGTAGCACACAATGGCGCGGTCGGTGTGCGAAATCAATGTTCGGGACTGATTAAGAAAATCACAGTGACACTGTTCATGAGCAGAGGTCTTAAAATGGCTATGTTGAAAATTTAGTGACAAAAGTCCCTAAACTGACTGTGTTATGAGCATGCATTGCGCAGTTTCCACGCACCGTCATAAGTTTATGAATTTGTAATATTTTCAGTCCAGATTTTCTACACTGGCATTTTTTCACACCTTTTTATGAACAGTACAGCTGTCCTTTTCACACCCTGGCTGAAATGTGTTTTCGCACTTCTGGCGCAGAAATGCATGGTCGCTGTGGGAAATCAGTGTTCGGGACACATTAAGAAAATCACAGTGACACTGTTCATGAGCGGAGGTGCCAAAATGCCTGTGTTGACAATCTTCTGTAAACAATCCCCAAACTAATTACATTACAGGTGTGCATTGTGCAATTTCTACGCACACGCGAGACTTCACCAGTTTTTTTATATTTTCATTCCAGATTTTCAACATTGCCATTTTTTACACTTCCTCATGAACAGTACAGCTGTCATTTTTCACATCCTGTTTAAAATGTGTTTTTGCACCTGTGCTGCCAAATGGTGTAGTTGCTGTGCAAAATCAGCTTTCAGCTAATGAACTGATATTGCCACTGTTCATGAGATGGGGTCACAAAAACCCATGTTGAAAAATTGAGTGAAAATACCAATGAATGCTCGCAACTGCTAGGGTTTCCCAACAACGCCACCCTGTAGAGACTGACAGGCATCAGGGGTGTGACTTGGGATTGTTGCCTGTAATGTTCATACCATTCCACCCCCCACCCACACCCAGCAGCCAGTGACAGGCATCGAGGTGTGCCTTGGACTCTTTGGCCCCAAAGTTCACCCCATTCTCCTATACGGCACCCATCTCATCATATTTCCTTTTGGAATGGGGTGAACATAAGGCCCAAAGACCCCAAGGCACACTGTGACACTTGTCGGTGTCTGCAGGGTAGGGCATGGTGAAATGGCATGGCCGTTATGCCTGACAACCCAAAGGTACACCTCAATGCCTGTCAGTCTCTGCAGGGTGGTGGTGGGGTTGGTTTCAGTTCAATACTTCACTGCCATTCCTATTATGCATCTCTCTATCTCCTACACTACCAATGCCAATGACAGCAAGCAAACATTTGGCATTGACAAATGCTTGTTATGGTTGTGGGCATAACCCAGCAGACGTTTTGCATTCAGAAAAGGGCTGATGTCATTTTTGCTACCAAACAACATGATAGAGTGTTAAAAATAGATTCCTCCACTGAAGCCTCATTACTATGCTGCCTGTGTGTGTATAGGAGGCTGTAGAGCACTATTTTTCCTCTGGCTTGAGGAGTTAATTGAGCCCACAGAAAGTTAACTCATTATCCTCTGGCAGTCATTTTGTGTCAGATTGCCAATGGATAGTACAGACATCATACAAAGCTATTGGAAGTAGAATGGCTTAAACACTTCCTGGAGCTTTCTGCATAACAAATAAGCTCTGCTGTGCCCTCAGCCCATATGAACACCTCATTAAACCATTTGACACCACCATCCTAAGAGCAGTCATTCTGCCACGTTGCAGGACATTCCACAGCAAAGATTCCCAGTGATGCCTGTTTCCAAATAGTGCACCAACTTCATTTTCTCAGACGGGCAGTTCTGGGCTACTGTTTATATTCTACTGAATGTTCTTAACCTGCAGTTTGTGACTATAGGTGTGTACAACCGAATGATAATAACCACATTTGCTTCACTTGAAAATAGGTAGGTATGTGTGTGTCTAATCTTTGTTTGACTTAGGTTACACATAGAATCGGATCCATTCATAACATGCTGTATTGTGATTAAATGAACTGATAAATGGGGGCTATGGTTTCTTTTACAAATTCATTTTCCTGACCATGGATATACTAAAACAAAATTTTTTCAACAAAATGTTTAAAAATAAGGAGTTTAGCAGTAATTTAGTTGATGTGGTGTAAAGAGCTGCTCCCTGGAAAATGATCTGGTTTGGGGGTGGGGCTGCCACAAGCAGAATGGGACTTCATGGATGGGTAACTCATGGCAGCAGAAGAGGCATGATGGCATTAAAAGCTTAATGGTGTGAATATAAAGGCACTAATATTTGAGCATGACTTTGGTACAGGACTAAGTGTGACTTGGAGGCGGAGGATCATCAGAAATTGAGTGAGTCTTGGTATTTTTAGCATAATGGTTTTCTGAAACTTCAACCTTCAATGGGTTAGACTCTGCATCCATCTGTACAGTATGCCACTAAGCTACATGCAGTGGGGTATGGGTAAAAACCAGATCACCAGACCCAGACCAGAGTTGTAAAATCTGGACTGGGCATAGCTTGAGCAAATATTGCTGAGCCACTCACTCCAGGTGATCTGGTCTGGCTTTTACCTATCTGGTCTGGCTCTGATCATTCTGTTTTCAACCATGCCAAGGAAGGGTTGAAAAACAGACTTCCAGGAATGGACCAGATATGTAAAAGTCAGACTGAACTATGTAACCAGAGTCACCAGACCAGCAGTATTTGTGCAAGTTGCACCCATTATGGCCAGTTTGGATTATTACAAAACTGCTGAGGTTCAGGTCTGTCAGTCCAGTTGTTAATCAATCTTTATTTTATACTGAAAGGTATGTGAGCAAAACTGCCATTTACACAGACATCTAGCTAAGCACAAAAAGAGAACAGAACACCAGGTCAAACAATCACATAGTAAAATACAGTATAAACAGGTCTAACATAAACAGGTCTAATACAGAGATCTTGAGGGATATACAGAAGAAAAGGGAAGAAAGAGGAAGCAAATAAATAACAGTGACAAATTTACAGGAACATGAACAGTTGGGTGATGTGTCAAAAAGAAGTGCAAGTCCTGCGGCACCCAGATCCTGCATGCAGATGAGTATTCCCACTGCTTAATCTGCCTAGCCCCCAAACACCGGGTCAAGGACTGTACGCCCTGTCAGTCCTTCAACTAGGACACATGGATTAGGCACCAGAAAAAACAAAGCCCACTTACGGGAGATGTGCGTAGCTTTGATGGAAAAGGAGCAGCAGAATCTGTGGGTAAAATCTTCTTCTCCAACACCAGAACCCTAAAAGAAGAAAAAGGACAAGGAGAGGCACCGAGACCAGAATACGTCTCCATTCACTTGGCGGTGACCATCGGGCACCACTGACTCTGGAGGGGCCTCCACTTCAGTAAGTACCCCTACTGCCAGGTCTCCTACCGCTCTGGTGGATCTGACCATGGCCTCTGTGCCTGCTTACTCACAGTGCAGTCAGAACTCTTCTTAGATGATGGAACCCCTATTGTGCTCCTTAGACCCATATCTTCTTCAGGGTCTATCACTAGCACCCAGGTCAACAAGTCACTCTCTAGCACCACCGAGGAACGTACAGTCACAGCCAGCAAGTTGGACTCCAGCTCTGCTGTTGTCTGCATGACCCAGGCCGATAAGTCAGACATTAGCTTTTCTGACACCTGCAAGGCCATGGCTGATAAGTCATTCCCTGGTTCCTCTGGGGACCACACAGCTGAGGCTCCCCTGTGGGGGTCACAGGATACCCCCTCTGTTGAGTTGAGCCAGCTGCTGGACATGCAGCAGTCTTTAGAGGGTTCCTCACTCCCACCGACCCAACCAGACCCTCTAGGCTTGCCTGAAGAGCAACAGCCGGAGGTGGGCACTAATCTGGAGGTTCCCCCTCCTTTGTTGGGTTAGTCTCTTCTTGGTTCACCTATTAGGCCTGTTGTTAATCCCTCCAGGGACCTTCCATCAGGAACTCCTCAACCCAATCCCCCCTTGGACAACCAGGTTCCGCCATCTTGGACTCTGGCTCCCCAGATGACGGTGGGTCTTCCGTCGGGTTCTACTCACACCCTAACTCCAAATAACCATTTTCCAGGTGACCCTTCACCATGTCAGGGTATGTTTGGCATTCTGGCCATTCCTCAAATGCTGGACAGCCTTCCTCAGACCTACAGGTACCAAATCTTCTGGTGCTGGACATTCCTGTGCCTAATGCAGTGCCAGCTCCTTTGAATGTCCCTACAGGGCTGATGCCTGGTCCTTCTAGATCACTTCTCAGACCTTTGGCCTCACCTCCTGCCAGGTCTTCAGCTCCACCTCTGGCTGGACCTATGGGCAATGTTACAAGCTATCCACCCCCAAAATATCCAATATACCCTTCGTCGGGGTATCCTGGTCATCAACCCCATTATGTACCAGGATACAAGATGCCAGGATATGTCTAATCAAGGATATGCTCCTTCTGGCTTTCTCTACTCCTATCAGGCTCATGGATACTCTCAATATCAGACACTGGGCTATCCATTATACCAGCCTCTTCCTCTACCATTTTCTCCTCCTCAGCCTCAGCCTCTGCCTCCACAGCAGCCTCAGGCTGATATCCAGGCAGTGTTTCAGACCCTGATTCAGGAGGCCAGGACTCAACTAGCCTCAGAGCTTGACCATCAGAAACCAGTGGCAGCCTCTACTCCCGCCTCCTTTTTGACCCCTAGATCAGCCTCTCCTGTGGATTCCCACATTTCCGGAGAAGGCTCCTCTAGACACCAGGTCAGGGATAAAATCCAGGATACTCCTCTAAAAAGGGTTTAGACCCCTAACAGGCACTCTTCGGACTCTGACTCATCCTCAAACTCTGGTACATATATACCTATAGAGCCTCAGCCTAAGGAGTCCCCAAAGTCCCCTCAGGAGGACCCTTTCTTTGTAGAACTCCTCATAACTATACAGAATGCCTGTGGCTGGACTATCCAGAAACAGGATCCAAAGTGGAAAAGGCTTTCAGACTTAACATTTGAGCATGTCTCCTCCTGATAAGGAGTCTAAGCAGCTGAACAATTTTGGTGGCAAGATCCATTCCTCCTCCACTTGTGCCCTCAGGTCCTTTAATTATGTGGCTCATGTGGATTCCTTATACATAGATACAGTACACATAATAAAAGCTAATGTTTCGGGCATCATCCTTCATCAGTGCTGAACTGTATCACCATTAATTCCTGGACCTCCATATCAGCAGAGAAAGCGGAAGGTCACGCCACACTCTACAGACATTTGAAAATATCCAGTTCAAGGGAAGGAAACCAGGAAAAGAGGCAACATGAAAGAATAAGAATGAAAATCTGTAAAGATTTAGGCTGATTATGAAACCTATTGTAGATGAACTATAAGATATTAAATTCAAATTAAGAAGAAACAAGAGTGTTGGTTACAAAAAGAATTAATGGTGATACAGTTCAGCACTGATGAAGGATGATGTCTGAAATGTTTGCTTTTGTTATGTGTACTGTATCTATATACAAGTGAAAATAGTTCTATTTACACACCTACTGGGTGAGTGGGCCTTTTTTGAAACAAATTTGCATATAATGTTATTAGCACCCAATTTGTTCAGGCTCCTCCCCGAATAAAATTATTTCTTTTTATACCGAGGTTGGTTGGGCTGGACAACTACTTTTTGGAAGTCATATGGATTCCTACCAGAAATCTTCCCTGGCCTCACTCGAGCTCAAGCTGGAAGCTATCCAGGACCAGGAGCTAAAGGTCAAGATTGCCAAGACAGTGAGAATGGCAAAAATCTCCTGTCGTCATGCCTCCGGGCCACTTATAACACAGTAGACTCAGTTGCTTGCACCACAACCACTGCTGTCTGCATTAGGTAACATTCATGGCTCAGGATTGCTGGCCTGGCACAAGACATCCAGATTTCCATCCCGGATGCCCCTTTCAGGGGATCCATGTTATTCGGAGGTGATACCAAGGACATTATCACTGAATTGCAGGACCATGGCAAATCCATCTGCAACATCCACTTCATGTACTGAGGGAGTTACATAAGCAAACAGCCTTTTTGTTGGCAACAGAGACGCCAGACCAAAGAGGCCCCTGCCAAACACCAGGCCAAATGCTGGTATCCAGCATCAGGAACCCGTACTCCCCCTGCCAAGTCCCAGAAGCCCCCCAGAGAAGCTGGCGACTCCCTCCACTTGGCCTCTTGACTCATGGGGGACACCCTCTGTCTACTCCAGATCCTCTAGGGGAACCAGTGGGGGGGGGAGATTTGCCCTCCACCTGCCAGGGTCGCAGGACATAACCATGAACTCTTGGGACCGTCAGTCAATAGCAAGAGGTCACACCATAGAGTTCCTAGACAGGCCTCTGGACAACCCCCCAGGCCTCTCCCATTATCTTCCAAGGCACCTGTCTCTGATAGGGGATGAGATCCCGGTCTTCTGCAAAAGTCAGCCATAAGTATGGAATTTCCCCTCTTTAGCAATCCGCTGAGCACCCTCTCATAATGCCTTTAAAAAGGAGCACTGTAACTACCACATATCCTCTAATCGATGCCCTTGCTTCAACCCCCCTTAGCAGCACTCCTACCCTTACCGCTGTGCACTTGATCTGCTTTCTACTTAATGCCTTGCACTTAATCCTCCCCCTGCCTGTCTACTTGTCTCCCCTCCCAATTTGATCTGCTTCTCCTCTTTGGCTTGTTATCTTAAACCCCTTGCCCTGTCCTACTATAACTAAGTCTCAACTCCTTAGATCTTTGTAATCATTGCCGAAAAGCTCCTACTTGCAATACTCTGTGCCCTATCTCCAAAACCATGTGAATGTTTCTCCCCTAAGGAACTGCCTACCGTATGTTATTTTGTAATTCTCCCTGCTCATTATACCTGATAGTTCCTTGCAAGTATGTGGTTGTTTGTTTTCAATGAACTTCTTGCCAAACTGTGCATCATGATAACTCCTTGCAAATATGTGCGCTATGTCCTGCACCTGCCAACAAATTGCCTTATTGCATATTTTGTCATAAATCACACTGTTTTATACCTTGCTCTCATCACCTTGCTTGTATTTTTACTGTAAAATCTTGTTTTGTTTCTGTGTTTTATGTAATTCCACTCTGTAACCTCCCGGGTAGTGCCTGAAAATAGTCATTTCTATGGCTAGCGCACCCACCCGGTAAACAAAAACTATTAAATAGAGCCTGTGGCTCCGGCACAGATAGGAAGAGAGTACTACTTCCATTTCTTCCTAGTGCCCAAAAAGACAGGTGACCTAAGACCCATCTGGACCTCAGCATGCTCAACCTGTATGTCGAATACAAGAGCTTCTGTATGCTCACCATCCAGGGACTTCTACCCCTGCTCCACAAGGGCCATTGGCTTTGTGCGCTGGACATGCGGGATGCTTACCTGCACATCCCTGTCTTCCAGGCCCATCGGCACTTTCTTTGGTTTGCCTTTCAGGGGGAACATTACCAGTTCAAGGCTCTCCTTTTTAGCCTATCCTCGGCACCTCAGGTTTTTACCAAGTGCCATGCAGTGGTGGCTGTGGCCCAATGCCACAGAGGGATCTAATTGTGCCTGTACCTGGATGACTGGCTTCTGTCAGCCCCATCACAGAGCAGTCTGAGGGAGTCCCTCTTCTTCACCCTGGACCTCTTTTCCAGACTTGGAATAACAGTCAACTGTCCCAAGTCCCACCTCTCCCCTCCCAGCACCTACAATTCATTTGGGGTGGTGCTGGATATGGTCCAGGGCAGGGTCTTCCTCCCATCAGACAGAGTGGAGACCCTGCAGGAACAGGTCAGGAACAGGTCAGATTAGTGGACAGCTCATGCTGGACCACAACCCAATCGATCCTCCATCTTCTTGAGCTGATGGCAGCTGTGATCCCTACAGTTTCTCTAGCCAGACTGCATATGAGGGTGACCCAATGGATTCTTCATGTCAAATGGGATCAGTGGCTGGACAACCTGGACCACAGGGTCCTTGTGTCCAGGTACATGAAGAAGGATCTTCTTTGGTGGCAGGAGCTGTCCAATTTCTCCATGGGGTTCCCCTTTCAACCCCCTGCTCCTACCATGACCCTTACAATGGATGCTTTGTGTCAAGGCTGGGGAGCCCACCTAGGAGACCATCAGACCCAGAGAACATGGTCTCAGCTGGAAGCGTCTCTACACATCAGTGAGGGCAGTGCTGTATGCCCTCCAGGCCTTCCAGCCTCTTCTATGTCCGGGCACACTCCTGGTTCAGACCAATAATATGTCTATGGTCTGGTACCTGAACAAACAGGGAGGCACTCACTTGTACCCTCTATGCCAGGAGGCGATGCGAGTGTGGTACTGGGAAGTCCAGCACGACCTTGACCTGACTGCTGTCCATGTGCTGGGCATCAGTAACATCCTGGCAGACAGTCTCAGCCACACCACTGTCAGGGCTCATGAGTGGGAGCTAAATCAAGAAGTGGTCAAAAGCTTATTTGACCTGTGGGGTTGGCTGGAGATAGAACTCTTTGTCTCCCTATACAACGCAAAACTACCCAATTTTTGCAGACTCGTTCCCGGGCATGGTGTTTTATGGTGAGACATGCTGTCTCTTTGCTGGACAGGGAGGTTCTTGTACACCGTTCCTCCCTTTCCAGTGCTTCAGAGGGTTCTCCTGAAGCTACAGGTGGAAGGAGCTCACATGATTCTAATAGCCCTTCTTTGCCCTCATCAGATTTGATTCCCTCTGCTTCAACTGCTATTGATGAACCCCCAGTATCTCTGCCTCTTTGCCATGATCTTCTGTCTCAGGAGTAGGGCAGACTGGTCTCAAATCCCTCCACCTGCATGCGTGGCACCTGTGGACATATGTGAAATAACTTCCATTGTTGTTATTTTTTTACAAAAATTGTCAACTATGCAGATGCATTTGTAACAAACTCTGGTCAGAGCTGATATGGCTGTGGAGAGCTTTTGGGATGCTTTGACCCATTATTTGTAATGAATTTACAAAATGCAGATCTGTGGAAAGGCAGTTTCAATGCGGTCTTCCTTTTACACATTTTTACAATGTGTTTTCCTAGAATATGCCTGCTGATTGCTATATATTTAGCCTGGATAGTTCACAGAAGAAATGGCATCTTATTTTCAGTGGGTCTGTACATCTACACAATATTATGCTGCATTGTGTAAAATCAGAATGCACTAAAAACAATATTGTACATCTGGGGGGATATATTACGTGCCAGATCGATGCATGAGCAGAAAGATGCTTTGAACAAAGAGGGTGCACCAGTCGGCACTGATACAACATTCAAAAAGAATGCGCCACCTGTACAGGGTGTGCATACAGTGAAGCCCACCAGGATGAAGTGCAGCACTGCAGAATTCTGCAGTAGAGTTATTGCAGCAAACAATGCAATTTCAAAGGGAGTTAATCCTTTTCATCATGCAGTAAATCTGTGACACTGTGCTTCGTCCTGGCAGGCTTTATCATTCCTGTTGAAATGTGACCCTGGACAGGAGTCACAGCGCAGGTGGCTGCCAGGTCAGGTGCATTCAGGGTGACCCTGACTGAATACCTTCCAGGGGGAATGCATGGCACCGCAGCCCCCATGGGCGATATTCAGCCCAGGAATGTAAATGAACTAATTGAGCATGCAGGGTGCAAAGGGGCCGTATGCATGCTCATTACCAGCCCACTTGCATGTTGGCATGGGGATGAATGCACCAGAGCAGCTCTCATTCCAAGCCCCGATCCCGATCACTCCCATGTGGGACAGGCTCTGAAGTCTCTGGTGGCATAGTGGCACCCCCCCACCCATTCCACCAGCCCAGATTGTACTGGAGACCAGGTTCAATTGGTTCCATATTGTAGGGACCCCAATGCCATCCCTAACTGCACCTGAATACACCCACAGTTCATGTACATAGTGTAGTGGCCCCCGCTCCCCCTCAACGGTACACAGTCAGACCCCTCCCTGCCCCCCAGCCCATCCCATTGTGATGACTGACTCTGTAATGGGATCACATCACTCTATTGGTTGGTGGCAGAGCACTCACAGTAGGATGCTGGAAAGTGTTATACATGGGCACGAGCTGTGTGTTGGTGATAACACCCAGTGACCATACTTCTCAGGCACTCACATGTGGATCCATCATCCCAGTGGGTTCCATGACATAACGGCAACTGTCAAGAGGCGATCACCATTATGGCGAAGTCAGAGCAGCAAAAATCAATTTCAGCACTCTGACTCCCTGGCACACACTAAAACAGCACCAGGGACTTGTATTTTTTACTTTTATATGGGAGGGGCTTTGCGCCCCACACCATCCTGCTTAAGGATTCTCAACTCCAGGGGGGGTGCAAAACATAAAAAAAAAAAAAATAGGTTAGGTGCAACAAACACGTACCTGCTCCAAGACCTGAACCCAGCACCCTACCCACCAAAGCCACAAACCCACCCACCATGCCACAGGGCCAGCTCAGCAGACTACCATGGCACTAACCCTCAAAACCCCTCCTGCCCCTCACTGAGCATGCTCAGTTCCATCCCCCATGCGTGTATGTGTAATGATATCCTGTCACTACAGTTGCCAACCCTCCCCATCCAGTTGCTGTACCTCCTCAGTAGCCCCCACGACATGCACCGCGATTGAGTCACCATTTTGTAGTTCACTCAATCGTGGTTGCAGATGGCACAGGCTACCATCCCTGTGCCATTGCACTGCTCAGTGAAGGTGATGGGCCAATGCTGTACCCACTCAAACAAGTCCCAAAATAGGCATGTTATAGATAGTCTCCATTCGTTTGTATAACTGGGGAACTGCGGATGAACTATCTGTAGCCTGAAGCATACACTGCAAACGGCATTACAGGATACCGCACCCCATGGCACCCTGGATACTTCAGAAGTTTGGAGTGTGGCAAGTTACACAGGGGAACAGGGGAGAGTGTGGACTTGCAGCAGTGTACTACAGTAGGAAGATCCAGCATTGACAAGGCATGCATTGGAGGTATGTAAATTCACTCTTCAGTTTGCCAGGGATGTACATAGAGCTGCATACATTATTGGAGTCACATCTGGCATGGTGCCCCAATGCACGGTACAGACAGTTGGGTCATTCCAGAGTGCAGTTCCCCAGCCTGGGTTCAGTGCAGCCAATAGCTGGCCATGGCAGGGTGTGGAGGGCATTGTCAGTCTTTGCAACAGGTTGGGTAGGGGGGGAGTAAGGGTGTCTGTGTACATGAATGGTGGATGGGAGTCCTCAAGACTATGGATATGGACCATGGTTTCCTCCAGTGCAGTTGGGTCTTGGGGGGGGCCCTACACTATGGAGCTCTTCAGAGATGGAGTTGGCTAGATTGGTGATGGAAAGGGGGTACCTCTAGCCTACCAGGGCTGCCAGGCTGCTGTGCACCTGAGTGCACATCTTCAGCCTGCATATGGTTGGCTGGCCAGGTTAGGCCAGCTATTCATGGCGTAACAGTGGGCCGTGGTGCTCTGGACTAAGAGGGGCACATTCCCACTGAATATGCTGCAGCACAGCATATGCATGGGGTTGCCCCCTCGACTTGAACGGCATACCATCTGTGTGTGCCCTGGTCCATTCCTTTGTGGTCAGTGCATCCCTCATGTTTGAATATCATGCCATTGCACATTGTTGGAGTTGTGTGGCATATCTCCCTTTTCCATCAGGATGTGCTGCGTATCTCCTTTGAATACAGTGGCCCTGGACTAGGAAGCCTGAATAAATTATAAAAATGGTAAAATCATGACCCCACTAAAAACAAGATATTGTATCTAATCTGGGAGATCCTGAGTAAATGCAGTGCAAAAATGTGTACAAGAACATCCCTGTGACAATGAGATGTAGCATTTCCCCTGCTCTATCCAGGATACCAAATACAGGAAAAGAAATATTCAGTGCTCCCAGATCCAAATAACCATTACTCTGTAAGAAGCCTTCATTTTCCCTGTGTTTTTCCCACAAAGGCAGAATCAAATCCCTGTATAAATCCCTGTAAATTTTTCCATAAGTCACTGGTTCTTTCTTTTTTTATATAATCTTTTTCCCTCCGGTCGCAGCTCGTGGGAACTCTTTCAGGCAACCGTATCCTTGTACCTGCCCACCTGAGATTCTCTACGGTCTGTGCCTTCTCTCTTCCCCCACCCTGCAGCCAGCACCCCCGGTCTGACCCACCCAGGGAGTGCAGCCCGACTCCTTACCTTGGGCTCTATTGAAAGGCAGACTCTGGCTTGCAGGTGGGGTGCAGGTGGAGGAGTAGTGAGGCCAGCCGAGGTGAACCCGGTGCTAGGCATGGAGGATAGGTGCCATCACCTATCCCAGCAAGCCAAGGTTTTTCCTTGTTTTGTAAGTCCACCCATGCGTCGGCTTGCACGACGCACTGGCACATGGCAACCCTGCCTGCATTGATCATGCTGTTGTTGTGCTGCCTAGCTTGCTGCAGCACCCTCAGTCTCCACGGGAGGTTGCTGGCATGCCAGGTTGACCCATCCCTTGTCCCCAGGGAGGAGAGCACCACAAGGACACTCATTCCTCAACCCTCCCTGGCCTACCCTCTGGCCCCCCTTGCTCGCTCCCAAACCCGGGTCACTGGCGTGTTGCATGAGGTGTGGCATCCAGCACCTCAACCCTCAGCTCCACCAGGCTGGCACTGGTTCTTTATTTATGACTTTGTTCTTTATTTATTATGTCAGCAGCCTTTTATTAGGAAAAGAGCTCTGATTTGCTGCTCGGTATTAATATTATATGTCACGATGGCCTTGGAATGATTTGGATTTATATGCTATGCATAAGGCATAATGGGAGACTATATGAAATAACAAATATCAAGCTCATTATTTCATGAACTATACTCAAAATTAGTAATCACAAGTCAGACAACCTTTCAAAAGTTGCTAGTTATGCCTGTAAATAAATGTATTGCAAATGGAGATATTTCCATATATATTTATTTATTTTATTTATTTATTTAATTTTTGTTGACTGGGTAAATGCACTAGATAAATTCTGCCTATTTTCAGGCACAACTCAGGGGAGAGGGATACAGATGAATGCCAATTGATTTTGAACCAGGTTAAGCTGTTGGTGGTATTTTAGTGAATATATATTATTTTACCAAGGCCCTGATCCAACAACTCAGTAAATACACACTCAGTATATAATATTATAAAATGACAAAAAGCAAATCTTCTGTCTGCAGTTGTTTGATCAGGAATTTTATAAATGGTGTAAGTTATTTTTGTCACAGCTATGTTGGTCCAATAAAAGGTAACAAATCATTTGCTTCTGTATCACTCATGGTTTGTCAGCAGTTAATTCATTAGATGAGTTCTCCCTTGCCTAGAGTTTGACTGTTTCTCCACCCCCAAACACACACACACGCACACACACACACACACACACACACACACACACACACTCTTACTATAAGAGATCTCAGTAGCTCTTATCTGTTATATTTGGGAAGCAGGCTACAGCCCTATCTGTCAAAAATAAATTTATGTATTTAGTCTGGGTAGTTCACTGAAGACCTGGCATTTTATAAGATAGATCTTGAGAGGTTAAAACAGTGTAAATCTTTACAGAATTTGCTGGGAAAGGCTAACATTTATGAATCTTTCTTGAAAGATATGCACCCCCAACTGAATTAGTTGCAAAAAATGTTTAAATGCTATTCACTTAAAGGGACACTAAACATTGCAGGGGTCACTCAAATTGTGAAAGGCCATGAAAAGATCTTTCAAATGAGGTATTGGATTTACATGTAGGGGACAGAAGTTTATAGATATGAATAGCTAAGTAATGTGTAAATTAACTCATAGCAACAGCCATTTCATATAGTCTTAAAAACAGGAAGTGATGTCACTGAGGGGATAGCTATATGTTGTTAATTACAGTTTGCCCCTCAGTGACATCACTTTCTGTTGTAAGATTGCATGAAATGACAGCTGCTTTATTTTGATTTTCAGATTATTTAAATGTTCATAACTCAGGACATTTGAAACCTGCAAGGAAGCCAAATACCTTGTTCATCATAACTTTCCATGGGCTTTCATAATTTGACCAATCCCTCCAAAGTTTAGTGTCCCTTTAAATGTGCAAGCTGTTGCATTTCAAAGGGGGTAAACAAATCTCCAGTTTAATAGGCAACCAATATTTAACAAGCTGTTTCAGTTTCCTAATGGCCATTAGATAAGCAGCTTGATTTTATGTCTCCAACATTCTAAACAGAAAGAATGGATTATTTTTAGTTGTCATAGTGATTTGTAGATGTGGGAGAATACAATGAAATGTCCCAAAAATGAGTTCTACAAAATTCCATTTCCAAGCTACAGATAGCAAAATGGCTGTAGGCTCCACCCATAGCCATAAAAAATGAATTACAATAGTCAGACTTTTTGAAATGTTAGTTGACTTACCTTACTCTTGATTGTCTACCCATTTACTCAGACTCCTACTTGTTTCTATCCTTGTACTAACTAATTCCTGTTGTTTCATATCAAGGGGTTGTTGATTTTCATATTGTGTGTGCCTGGTGTGGAGCAGCAATAAAAGATAAACTATGCAATACCTTCAATAACAAACCTGCTCCAGTTTACTTTTACCTAATGCCCATTGTATGGCCTTGTACAGTAAGATCTTCCTTAAAGAACAACTTGTAATGAAATGTACAAGACTTACATTGAAATTTGGGTATATGCACTACTATATTATATTAATTATGTGTGTGCTGTATAGCAATCTCTAAAAAGATCAATTAAACACATCGAATGTCTTCCTAAACATGTTTCAACACTGTGTTTATCTTCTACCTTGTCACAACATATAGTTGTCGCAGTAGAGTTTGCAATTAAGGTACAGTACCTTCATGTATATGATGACCTGGTTCTGTTGACTTGATTGCTATAACAGTGCGTAGAATAAAATGTGAAACATATACATAACTGTAATACAGACATTGGCATTATTTTTATATCTGCCTTTCTCAATGTACCATACTTTGATTCAGTTAGTGTATGCAACGGCAATTCATGTTTATGTTTAAGCACATGAAACAACCTTATCTAGTTAATGCATTTGCAGCCATAGTGGCTCTGCCAGAGTTTGTTGTTATACTTATTCCATTCTATGTATTTTATATTTCTGTATTTTTTTATCTTTTCCCCCTCTCCTGTTCCCCCAGCACTCATCTGGAAATGAGCTGTTACCAGCTCAGTATGTTTTTCCTGGTAAAACCTTTGCAATAAATACATAAATAAGACTGCCTATCTGCATAAGAGTAATTTGCATCAGTGTTCATAGAGGGAAAGGGATGGAGGGATATCAGACAGTGAACTGTTATTTAAGGGGGAGCAAGTCAAACAGTATATGCAGAAGTTGAGAAAATGTCATAGTAAAGACGGTAAATGTAAAGCAGGCTATGGGACCTGATTGTGTGTGTCCAATACTTCTGAAGGAAGTGGCTAAGGAAGTATCCCAACCACTGGTAATTGTAGTCAGTCATTTCATCGGAACTGCGTACATGCCTGGTGATTACCTGGGAATGGCCATGTTTTGCCAAGATCCAAACCAGGGCAGAAACAGGGAACTGTAGGTCAGTCCATTTAGCAACAGTACCAGGAAAGCATCAGAAAATCAAGGTTCTTCACTTACAAAGAAACTTCTTGGACAATGTAGCCCAGGATGGATTCTATGCACAAAGCTGCAGCACTCCACCACAAAGGCAAGTTGCCATGACAGGATGTGTTTAGGATTTATTAGTGTGAAATCAGCAAACTATGTGTTACAAAAAGCCTGTCAAAATCATGAAACTAAGGGGCCTTGTAACAGACAGGATTTTTTTTTTAATGTTATTCTCTGTTTTTTCTGTAAAATATTTTAGTTGATATGGGAGATCGGTGCTGCTGAGATTGCATTTTTTTTTTCAAATTTGCTGTCCCAGGCTGGAAGCAAGTTGGTTGTATACAGAAGAGCTCTTTTGATTTAAAAGATTTTTTGTTTTGGGTAACAACAAAAGGGGCTGAGTTCCTTTCATTTAAAAGAGGCAATGTTTTAGAGAGTAAGCAAAACATCTGGCCTAGCTAGATGACCCTCATGGTGCAGGATGTTATGCAGGACAATAGGGCAGAGTCTGAAAACAGACAATCAGCTTGAACTGGTTTGGTTGTTGAGGAGGTCCTGACAGTTCAAAAGAAATGTCCAGGGTGTGATGTGGCCAGATGATGCAGGAAAAGCAGTTGGCCAGCCATGGGTATTTATGCCTGTATTTCTCTTAGGAAAATCAGTCGTATGAGGGATATGGGGAAGCCACATCACCGCTGTCTAAGTCTGCTAAGACTCTCAAGTTTCCAGTTGGGGGTAAGCTTCTACTTCTACTTAGAATTTAATGAGAACTAGTGAATATTATTCTGTGTAATCTCTATCGTTCCAAATGTTTTGTTTTCTATATCTGTACTGAACTGTATTACCCATAGTATTTAGTGCATATTATCCTGTAATGCGTGTACATATTGTGGAGTAGTAAACGTTATTTTTACATACTTCATACTTTCTGTGACTACATTTTTAAAGTATAGATAACCTGGAGTAATTGGCAAGTCCATGATCCATTTCCAAAGAGACAGGATACTAAGCTTTCTAAATCAAAGAGTTGTCAGCTGTGACTAGGCAAACAATCTTGATAGGGAAATGGGTGGTAGCTGGAGATCAGGTAGGGTCTGCAGTGACTGTAGGGTCAGGGGGAAAATAGACTGACTAGGTGGGTCAAATGGTCCTTATCTGTCGACAGATTCTATGTTTCTAATGGGGAGGTCATTTGCCCTGTGGAAAAGGTCACTGTACTGTGCGAGCAGTGTCTGTGGTGGGATTCCAACCTATAGATACCCTGGGTGAGAGTCCATTTTGGGTGGTGACAGCATATTAAGGTGACCATTTAAGTGTCTGAAGGGCTGTGAGAACTGGTAGCAGTGCGGACTGAGCACTGGGAGAGAATATGTCCGTGACAAGCCTTTAACAGACAAAACCAGGCTAAACACTGACTATGAGAACAGGTTGGGTGAAATGAGACAGATCTCAATAGAAAGGAGAAGATTCAGGGAAGACAAGATTACAGTATTCAAGACAAGTATCTAAAAGGGACAACACCAGCAAACCAAGTGCAGCTCTTTAGGACGCCTGAAGGATAACAGAATAAGGGAAGCTTCTATGTCAATAATGGGAGGAAGATTTAAGGGAAACATCAGAAAGAACTCCTTCACAGAAAGAGTGGTGAACATTTGGAATAGACTGCCAGAGCATGTGGTATCAGCTGATACTGTAATAAGCTTAAACCCAGCAAATATCTGAAGAGAAATGAGTGACAGTATGACCACTGAGATGGTGGGATGGAGGAATTGGATGGACCAATGAACATTTTCCCTCCCACAATATGAATGTACAGTGAAGCCCACCAGGTTGCAACACAATACTGCAGAATTCTGCTGCAGAGTTATTGCAGGAAACAAGGCAATTTCAATGGCAGGCAATCCCTTTTGTCATGCAGGAAGCTTTGACACAGTGTTGCATCCTGGCAGGTTGCACTGTATGTGTGTATGTAAGTATGTCAGAAGGGGTACTGATAGGTTACACTGTACGTATGTGTGCAAGTATGCATGTATATAGGTATACATGTACTGTATGTATAACTATATACATGTATGTATGCATGTGTGTAGGTATGTACAGTAGCTATGTCTGTCAGACGGGGTACTGACAGCAGGAAAAAGGTGGTACTGCTTGCTCTACATGGGTCACTGGTGAGGCCGATCCAGAATACTGTGCTCGGTTCTTGAGTCCTCATCTAAGGAAGGACAGGGACAGGCTGGAAATGATGCAGCACAGGGTGACCTAGATGATTCAGGGCCAACAGGGCAGATCTTGGGAAGACAGTCTGAAGGCACTGAACGTGTACTGACTGGAGACCAGGCAAGGGAGGGGGAATATGATATGGACCTTCATGTTCCTGAAGGGAATAAATAAGATGAACTACGGGGAACTATCTAGCAGGAGTACAGAGTCAAGAACCTGAGGTTATGAGTGGAAACTGGCGGTTTAAGAGGGATGTGAGGAAGTTCTATTTTACAGAAAGGGCGGTGAAGCCGTGGAACAGTCTGCCAGTGGAGATGGTGGGTGCCAAGACTGTAAATGCCTTCAGATGTGGCTGGGACAGAGTGAAGGGTTTGGTGGCTGGTAGCAGTAGGAGGGGAGCAGGGGTTGTGGACTAGGAATGGTAAACCATCACATGGACAATAGGTCCTGGTGCAGATAGGGAACTCAGGGCAAACTAGATGGACCACTGGTCTTTTTCTTTCATTGTCTATGTTTCTATGTATGTAAGTATGTGTAATCCCCCCCCTTTTCCAGAGTCAGAAATTTTGTTCAATCAAAACAGACCCCCGGACTCCTGGTGTGAAGCAGGGATTGGCTTGTGGAAGGCGTTGTTGGAGCAGTGGTTACTAGTACAAACTGTGTGGACTCCATGGGGCTGCCATTTGTGACATCTTGACCTAAGGATGGCTAATTCATAGATTTCCTGGGCCTGAGTGCTGTTGCAGGGTATCTGGGAAAAGGCAGGACATTGTACTGGCACTTTTATTAGCAACCCTATCAGATGTTGAGGACTGTAAGTGGCAAGTGACAAGACCAATCACAGGAAAACACACTAGGATGAGCACGAGATAAAGCCACTCAGAAACCACTAAGGGTGTGTTTAAAAGAGGGTTGATACCTTTGCAAACACAACAGTGCAACAGAATATAACTCTCCAGTGCTCAATGCTTTTGGAGTGAAGAAGGCAAATTGAGATATTATGCTACACCCCCTGAAGAAGTTGTGGTGGAGCGAAGTGCCAGGGCTAGTGTGGTTGTTGAACTCCTAACGTTTTGGGTATTTGAATTTGCTTGTATTTTTGGACAAGTACTGGAATTTGCTGCATAGCCTGGACTGACTTATCTTGATGCTGGATTGAGTGAACTAAAAGATGAAACTGGATTGTAAGCATAGTTTTTGTCTGCACTGTCTGCACTGAGCACTTTGACAAGTAAAACTATTGAAAACAACTTCATGAGATCTCTGCCTTAAAAGTCTGAAAGAATTGAGAGCTGGAGTGCATTTTATTCTGTTGCACTGATGAGACCAATCAGAACTGTGCTTTAGAGGCTTGAATATAATGTGAATGGGTGAAGAGGAAACAAATCCTTGAGGGAACCCCTAGCGAGCGGATGGTGTAGGTGACCATGAATGAAAGAGCATCATTTTGAACCTTGCATGGGGGGTACAGCAGAAATTCGAGCAGCATTTGCATGCTGGACTGTACAGAAAACTGCAGCTGAAGATCAGCGTGTCGCCCTTGGTTGAGGAGTGCAGACTTGGGCTTTTTTGGCCACACACAATGGCCACAAGGACAGTAAGTGGACCTTGAAGGTGACACAGAACTGTAACTGGACCCAAATTGGCTGAGAACCACAGACGAGGTCAGTCTGACAAAGTGAAGTAAGCAAGGCTACAACACCCTATGGAGCTGTTCCTGGTAACCATGTTACCCCATCCTACAGAACTGTGAAAGTTTGTCATCGGACCGGATCACAAGTACCTCGCTTGTAAAGGTAGGAAACCATTTTAGCAATTGCATGGTATTGGGGGGTGGGGATACTGTTGCTCTTTTTTTACTGTTTATGTGCACTAACACCAGCCAAGCTACAGCACGATCTACAGACCTGTGCATTTCAACACTGGGTACCCAGGAACTGCCATGTAGAAACTCTTAAAATTATTCATGTGCCTAATACCAAGGGGTAAAGTAGTGATTGAAAGTTTGGGAAGATCTTAACTGCATGGGAGTTTGTGCCTGGGAAGTTACCACCCAAAAATGTAGAGGCTGTGTCTAGATGGGCCTTGCTATTGGCAACCAAGGTATTGGTCATATTGCTGCACACGAGGTAGTGCTTAACCAATCAGTGACAATAGGATAGTCTGGGGCCTCATGTACATGGACAACTAGTCAGGAACAGATATTCCATGGGGAGTCTGTGCTAACTCATGTATTGCCTTTGTGGGTGCCAGTGTGTTACTAAACCTGTGTAGTATTCTACCTCATTGTTTTCACTGCCTGCTCATCTACTGTGCATGCCTGTGTTGGAGGGGTCATTGTGTTTCAAAAAAAAGGAATTGGCAGGAGGCACCAGCTACAGTAGGGAGGTGGGTAGGTATAGCATCCCAGTGAGTCTAAACTGTCATCTAGTCCACTACAAACTTTCTCTGGGTGGAGGCACCATGAAACTAAATTTCTGTGGACATGAGCCATCCTCACAGGTAGCTAAGCAAATAACTCAAGATCAATTATAATCTCTACAGCCTGGTAATGGTGAAAGGTGGGGTCCTTGCCCCATAATAAACCCCGTACATCTGTAAGTATGTATCTACATATGTATGTATGTATAGTATGTATGTGTATAAGTATGCATGCATGTGTGTAAGCATGTCTGTATGCATGTATATAAGTAAGCATAGTATATGGTCCAGTGTTGTGTATGGAAATGTATACACTTCCAGCAGCTGTTGTACCACAGTAGTGATGTCAGAATGCTGTTGTGCCACAGTAGTGATGTCAGAATGCTGTTGTGCCACAGTAGTGATGTCAGAATGATGCTGTTTCACAGTAGTGATGTCAGAATGGTGCTGTTTCACAGTATTGATGTCAGAATGGTGCTGTTTCACAGTAGAGATGTGACTGCTGTAGCACAACAGCACAAAATCCCGTTTCTATTAAGATTTCTCACCCTTACCTACATACCAGATTGCTCATAAGATCCCTCCCCTCCCTGGAGGATCACCATCTGTCCCACTGTGCCTCCTTCACTTCCAAATTTTGTTTATCCTCTCTACCCCCCTATCTGGACTCTCTACTCTCTCCCTCCACCCCCCTCCTCTTACTCCCTCCAAAACTCTGGGTTTCGCTCCCTCAAGCTTCCTTCCCATAAAACTCTTGCTGGTCAATCAGCTTTCTCTTTCCAATTTCCTAAACTCTGGAATTCTTTCCCTTTAAACCTTCACTCTGCCTCTTTGAAACTCTCCTTATTCTCTGTTCTCCACTCCTACACCTCTCCCTCCTGCCACTGTCACTAAACTCCCTGTATCGACATACAATCGCACCCTAATCCTTTCTCAATTCTTATTTGTGGCGTATTCTGCCCCTTCCTTCTGTTCCCTGGGTACCAAACTGCTGCCACTGTATATTGCATATACAGTATGTACTTACCTGCACTTTGTAAGTACCCAGGTAGAGAACTGCTGCCAGTGTTTATTGCACTTATTGTATATACCGACCTATACCTGTTGCTGCCTATTGTATATCCCTACATTGTATGTTGCAAGTACCCGGGCTCCTAACTGCTGCCAGTGTTTATTTGTATTGCTAATTGTATACGCCAACCTTTCTGTTGCAATTATTATATTGTATTCCACCTCTTACTCATTTATTCTCTATATTTTGCAATTGTGTAAATGTATAAATTTTATTATTATGTTCTTAGCTTATCCTGGACAGATCTGGAAACTAGCTGTTTGAGTTCAGTATGATTTTTCCTGGTGAAACACTTTAATAAATAAGTAATAAGAATGCTATCAGCAAGATGGAAAACACTCATAGCGAGCTGTTTGTTGAAAGATGAACCAACAGAGATGTTGTTAGCTCACATAGCTAGCACTTAAATCACATTACATGTTTTTAATCTTATCCTGTTTGCTGTTTTCTGTTTATTTGGCCATAGTTCAAGAAAGAGTTAGAAATAAGGTAAATGTATTAAAACAAGCATGCTATACAAGATACTGTGCTGGTAACAATATACAACAAGGTGGATGTTACCATCTTAGGTAGAGATGACATCATAGAGGCATCTGGTCAAGACTGCGTGGAAATAATAGCGCGGTTTGAAACTGCACAGTCAAAATAGCATGTGTGAAAACTGCTACAGGGAAATACAGCATGGACAGTATGGCACTATACCTGTATGTATTTTCATGCAGGCCGACTATGCTAACCTCCCATTCGGCGCTGGGTAAGGAAGCTGGCTCTGTGGCTTAATGGTCAGAGTAACACATTCTGAATATCTGGGATGGCCAGCGGACCTAGGTTCAAGTCTTCTTCCGTCTTTGAATTTTTTTTGTCTGCTTGCTGCATTTTGGAGAATATTTAGATATATTTTGGGGGGGGTACTGGGATCAAAACCACTGTGTGGGGGGTGCTGGTGGCGAAGCCCCCCACAATGCTGCGTGCTGAGTTGGAATAGTAAATCCAGCCCCATCCTGAGTTTCTCCACTCCCAAGGCTCTGTCACCCCCGGAGTTACTTTCCTTCCTTTATCCACCTACCTGAATCTCTCTCCCCTCAAATTACGTCCCGCATGGAGTTGTTTTATTAAATCTGCCCACGCCCGAATTTATCCCCCGGTCCCCAAGTTGCATCCCCCCCAATTTACTTTCCTAAACCTGCCCACTGCTGCAACTTTCAACTACCTTGAGATGAAATTTGCAGGGTGGGTTTAGCACTGTGTTTAGGGCTCGCTATTTTCCCTCTGCACTGTCTTGGGACCTGTTTTGGTTGCACGGTTTTGCACTGTGCGATTGTTTCTACATGATGTTGATCTAAACCCCATCAGAAATACCTCTTGTTGTAAGCACGATGTAAACACAGCCTTTCTGTGTAAGGTTGCTCATTCATTATTCTATATATGTGCATATGCATGTATGTGTGTAAGTATGTATGTACGTACACACATGTATGTATGTAAGTGTGCATGCATGTATATATGAATGGATGTACTGTACAGTATGTATGTATGTAAGCATGATTATATGTTAGTATATATATAGGTGTGAGTGTAAGCATGAATGCATGTATGTGTGTACAGTATTTGTGTGTGTATGTATGTACAGTATGCAAGCATGTACCATGGATGTAGTTTGACTTTGACACTTGGGGGCAGGGGTGGGGCAGATATATATATATATATATATATATATAACCAGATGAAGAGATAGCTGTTATTAGCTGCAGAGTACAATTTGCAAAAGCAGCAAGGCAAGCTGAGGCCGAGTTCCTTCCAACCCCTTCCCCCAGTCAGACACACCACGTCTGCATGCTGGGCTTGATTCAGTACTGTAAATGTATGAATGTGTTTATATTTTTTTAATTCAAATACATTTTTTTCTATTCTATGGCAGTTAGTTCACATAATTACAAGTAAGTTCTTCTGACTGATTTGAAGTCGTCGATGATCCTCAAATTTTAAATCAGATCGATGAATTTAACAGAAAGACAGTCTGCAAAAGCAGCAAGCTGCTGAAGCCTGAAGCTGAGTTGCAGCTCACTCCACCTGCTCCCAACACGGCTGCACACCACATCTGCACCGGGCTGGATTATGGATTTGAAATAAATATTTTTTTATACAATTGGGTGGTTTTCTAGGATCACACACAAAAATAAACAATACATCAGTTAGACTGCTTAACAAAATGAGCAGTCTACACAGCCTGCTGCTCTACACACAGAAGCCTAAGCAGACAGAGACAGAACCGCTCTCTCAGTTTCTCCTAATCAACAGTGCAGCTACTGGGACACAACTGCTCTGGTGAGGACAGAAGGGACAGTACTTACAGTTAGTTGGTGTGATCCTCATTGGCTGTCCCATTCTGCCTGTCAGCATTGTGCCCTGGCATAGGATGATGGGGCTCTCTCTCCTTTCGTGCTGAAGTGAACGTCCTGAGGAGGAGGAACATAACACAGACAGTCGACTATTATCGGCTCATGTGATGTAGTGAGAGCCCTAGTCAAACCATCATGTGGATTACTTTTGGATGTACTGGGTGGGCTCCCACTTACAAAAAAACATGCACCCAGCAGCAGCTGGTACTACTGAAGTGCACAAATGGATGAATGCTTCTGTGTGTGTGTGTGTGTGTGTGTGTGTGTGTGTGTGCACACTTTCTTAAAGGTGCAGCATAAAAAAGAAAACAAGACAGCAAAATAAAAAGGCAGCATTAAAAAAAGGAAAGAAAGACAGCAAAATAAAAAACGTTTTGGGGGAAAATGCTCCCCCATGCCCCCCTAATCTCCACCCATGGCATGTACGTATGTAAGCATATATGTAGGTACGTTTTTATGTATGTATGAATAGATGAACTGTAAGTATGTATGTATGTGTGTATGTATGTTAGTATGCACATATATGTGCATGTACGCATGTTTGCATGTGTAACCCCTAGATGGCGCTATCCCAGGGGCTACTACCCCTGCCTTATTTGCCACTAACAGGTTGAGGGGCCTGGATCCGATGGCGGGTGCCTCCACCCAGAGGTCAGGGTTTACAATAATTAAACTAACTTGGTCACAGCCCTCTGGGACACTGCAACCCCCCTTTCTTCCCACTAGTGGCCCACACAGTATATCAGAATTACCTTCACAGTATACACTTACCCCCAGGACTGGTTCAGGCACTGGGACCCTGTAAAATAAGAAGATACAGTGCAACAATCACAGTACAATACTTTAACATAGACAAATACCTCAGGCAGTATAACTTTGCTGAAACAAGCAGCTCTGATTTATTTAGGGGATATAACCAGGACAGGGGAAATCAGGTTAATTAGCTTATCACTTTACTCATCTACCTATGGCTCTGTGCTCAGGCCTATCCCTACCAGTTACTGTCCCTGGGTACCCAAGCCCTAGTGGCTAGTCCAAACCATGGCAGCTGGTAGGGGCCCTTTCACACAGAGAAAAGAAAAATTAGTTAAACAGTCAGCAGTACAGTAATTCCATTTGGATTCAATGTGGCAATTCAACAGGGAGCGACCCTGAATTAGTACTCAAAACCTCCAAACAAGATAGGGTCCTTCAACATCAGCAGGGCTACTCTTGAGCTCCGCGAGACTCCTCACACATTTATATGGTAAACAGTAACAGGCAAAAGTCCTTTAATGGCAGCAGGATTCACTTGAGCTACACAAGCCTCCTCACACATTTATATGGTAAACAGTAACAGGCAAAAGTCCTTTAATGGCAGCAGGATTCACTTGAGCTACACAAGCCTCCTCACACATTTATATGGTAAACAGTAACAGGTAAAAGCCCTTTAATGGCAGCAGGATTCCACTTGAGCTACACAAGCCTCTCACACATTTATATGGTGAAAAGTAGTACTATACCAGGCAGGCTGCTTCTATCCCGACCGCACTACTGCACAATACCTGGGAGAACACACGGCAGATTCAGTTCCTGACAGACCGAGTGCAATTCAGCAATTTCTCCAGTCTTCTACAGAGTGAGCCTGGTTTCTACTCTTCAGATATCCTTTGATTCTCTTCACAGGACGGATTCAGTCCTAACAAGCAATCAGGAGTGTAGCCAGAAATTTCCATTTTGTACACAATCTCCAGCAGCTACACTCCCCAATTAAAAAATGTATATATCCATTCCAAATGGCACCCCCTTCCAAGCAAGTCAGATTGTTGTCAGATGACTCCTTTACTCTCTAAAGAGGTTATACATGCATTGGACATTCCTCATTGGCCTACGCTAACCCAAATACTGCAGATTAGAATGATAATATTAACAGAGTGGCTTATGGTTTGTGACATGCACTCAACAAAACTGTACACAAATGTGTACAGTGAGTATGCCTGTCTACACCCTTGCAAGCAGTTACACAAGCTGCAGACTGGAACTCGGGGCCTTACACGCGTTTCCCAACTAAAACTGCACACCGAAAAAGCACAGGGCTCCTTCCCTCTTCACTGCCAGAGCTCAACTGAAACTCCAGTAGACAAAACCGGGCACTTCCTTTGAGTTCCTCCCAGTTCTTGGCTGGATTGGCTGTCACTCACAATAGACTGTCCCTGTTGGTCCAAAAAGGCGCTCAAGTCCAAACTACATCTCCCAGAGTCACTGCCCATACAATCCTCTTGTGGCTGGCTCAGATTACGAAGTCCAAGTTCTGATTCATCCAAGGCACCATTTAGAGCTACCTTAACCCACACTGATTGGTCCAGTTCAGCAGTTCAAAACTAGAATGGGGAACTAGGCAAACACAGTTCTGACTGCAAAGAAAAGCAGGTTAGACAAACTGTATTTTCATTATTACTCTAAATGATTTCTGGCAAACAGTTACATCTTTCAGATAGGTTCCCTTTGCACTCCTAGTGACTGCAAAACGGAGTGAATTGGCAGCAGCTCAAGTGGGACTCAAGCAGAGAAACACACAGTCCCCCCCCATACAAATTTATTATGTCTGCAAGCAGACAGCTCTTAAAGAGACAGCACCAGAGGCTCTAAAAACACTCATAGATAAATGGCTTAAACACCAAACACCATTCAGGCTCAGAGCATTCAAGGAAGCTCCTGGAAGTCTTTTGGGAACCCCCATTTGCAGGGGGGTTACACATGTATGTCAAGTATTCATGTGAGTGTGTGTATGTTTGTATACAAGCATGTACGTATGTAAGCATGCATGTATACATTTAAGTGTGCTCCTCAGAACTCCTATTAATAAATAGAAGAGGCCTTTTCCATCAGAAAGTGCTTGTCAACATTAATGGTCCGGGTTCAACTCTATACTCTGGTCACAAATAAGTTTTCTTAAGCTCAGTCTCTAGCAAACCGTGGTGCATAAATCAAACACTTGTTGGCCTTTGCTCAGGAGAAGGAGTACAGAACATAGAATGAGTGCAGAGTCTAATTACTGACATGGTGTTTCCATTGGCGGACGTACAGGACTGAAGTTGCTGTAGAAAATATTGCACTGGTACTACCATACTTGGTCTGACGGAAATGGAGAAACAAAAAGCATATTATTGCACCCATATGTCTAAGTTCTGAGCCTCACAAATAAAGAACAGATGACCATGATCAGGGACACATCTTTAGAACATGATACTAACTGCTTAGAAGCTATTAATATGTATGATTTCATATGAAAAGTATTGTCTGAATGAAGAGTATTGTCTGAAGGAGAAGACATTAATGTTAATGCCTGACTTTTTGTAAGGGGAATTTTTTCGTAGAATTGTGGACATCCCTGAAAATCAGAGACAGCGGCTGAATTTTTTCAAGATTGTTTTAGATGTAACATTGCCTTTTCAGGGAGGTTCTGATGGAGGGTCCTGTTTTTACACAGTGTTACAATACATTTAACCAAGAAGGATAACCCAGCTGAGATGCAATATCTCATTTTCAATGGGGTCCTGATTTGACACATTTTAGTACTGCATTTACCCTGGATGGCACAGCTCAGATGCTGTCTCAGTTTCTGTGGAATCCTGCTTTTCTCAGTTTTTACTCTGTATTTATCTGGGATAACACAGTAGAGATGCAATATCTTGTTCTCGATGTGGCCCTGATAGCCCATCTGAAAAGCACATTACATTTTCAGTGGGATCCAACTTTTACAATGTATTTTTTTCCAAGGATGGAGCACCATAGATGCACAGCTCAGTGGGGGCTCTGCTGTACTAGGATCCTGCTTTTATGCATTTTTACTCGATATGTACCCAGGATGAATCAGATGAGATGCAGTACATCTCATTTTCAGTGGTGTCCTGCTTTTATTGCAAGGCTATGCCTGTAGTTCAATGGGTGGAGCAACACCATGCCCCCAATCAGGCCTTAAAAGGCAGCTCCTCCTGGCTGATCCAGGATTGTTTTTTTTCCCGTTGCAGCTGGGGGCTCCATCGGCTGCCCTTTCTTCTGCTTCTTTCTCTGTTTATCTTCATTCCAGCCCTCTTTCCTTATTGCCTCCGGCTGCCCTTACTCTCCTCTTACCCCCCTCGTTCCTTCCCCATGCCTTTGTTCATGCGATTGGAGTTCCTGCCGTGTTCTGCCCCACTTCTCCCTTCCTCAGTGTCTGTTTCACCCCATCATTTCCTCTGTTGCCTTTTCTTCCCGCTTACCTCCCATTCCATTTTCCAACTTCCATTCATTCATTCATTCTAGCTTTAGCCATGCTGCTGCTGTTGCCACTGGTGGGTTGCTGTTGTCCAGTGTTCCTGCCGACTAGGACCTGCTACCCTGCCTCCAGCCACCGCCTCTGCTCCTGTACCCATGGCTCTTTCTGGGTGTGATGTCACCCATGCGCCCGTCTTTCCTGTTCTCACTGGCCCCTCGGGCAGCCCCGTGGCCCCCATTATCCCTCCTGCTTGCTGGAATACCTTCTCCCTCAGCCTCCTGGAAACTGCTTCCTGCCCCTTCCTGTTCCTCTCCAGGTCCCAGCAGCGGCTTTCTCCAGCTCCTCACATCCTCCTCCTCCTCCTCCTGCTAATCCATTTGATCACCAGTCCCATTTCTGGTGGGCGCTGCCATTCTGGCTGCCATGCTGGGCAGCTTTCTTGTTCAGCTCTTAAAGGTGCAGTGCTCCTCTGTTCCCTCATAGCTTACCTGGATTGCCTACTCCATTATTCATCGACCTGGTTTGGGCTCCTGGTTTGCTTCCAGTTTGTACTACTGTTGTACGTTAGCCATCCTCTCAGCCCAGCTGGCTGCTGGTTTTGCACACTTACTTTCTCTCCCTCGTTCACATGCTGTTCGATGTCATGCTGTTAGCCAATAGGCTGTTGGTTAAATAGGATCTGCAGCTTATCCTCTAGGTAGGGAAATGGGCAGACTAGGTGGACCAAGTGGTCCTTATCTGCTGTCAAAGTCTATGTTCTATGTTCTATGCTGCCTAATCCATGGCTGTGCTGTTTATCCCATGGTAGGGGATTGCATTGTTGCAGTCGGCATTGTGGTCCTGGGCAGCAGGAGCAGTTATCCCATTCCTTTTCTCAGCACTGCCTCACCCCACCTTCTACTTCTGCTCCATACCGGTCTTCCAGACTTTCACTCCATCAGCCTATAGTCCATTCATTCTCAAACCTCCTCTCTTCCCCTACTGACTTCTCAGCTCATCCTACCTACTATCATACCTAGTTCTTTTCCTGGTACTTTGTACCCCAACTGTCGGCTGTGGGCTTTGCCCAGCCATTCTCCTCTCCCACTCATGCAATTCCATCCACTCCTAATTTGACTTAATGGACCCAGTTGGCATGCACTCCTGTGGCTACTACTTGCATTCTCCTTCTCTGGACCCACATCGGGGTCTACTTCACCATCCAACCTATGTGTAGGTCTACTCATTCATATCGACTATCTGAGCACACCCCTCATTTGGGTCTCGTGCTACCTTGACTCACCCAGCTCGTCACTCGGACTCATACCTTCCATGTCCATTGCTCCTTGGCTCAGGGCTAGCTTGTAGCTGATGGTCTTGCTCTGCACCGACAAAGTCCGCATCTACAGCATGCGAAGCTTGGAGTGGTGTCCTTCTCCCTTGCCCATAGCGAGAATGTCTTCAGTCTGGGTGGATCTTCAGTCATCCCTCATTCTGGCAGCCTCTCTGGATGTAGAATTTATGACTTCAAGTTGTGAGGGGTTGGGCTCTCCTTGGCAGGGCCCCTTCAGCTGCCCAAGTGGGTTCGGGGGCACCTTTTATGCTGTTCTCCCTCTGATCACCTCTGGTTCACCTGGTCTGTTTTGTAGACTCATGTAGGCCAGCTGAGTGCCTCAACGGCCATTTCTCTGTTTATTTGCTTTTGGACGCCTAGTTGCAGAGATGTCATTCGCAACCCTCAAAAGCATTACTGTTAGAAGGACAAGGTGAGAGCTTCCTTCAATTTGGAATCTTTTCCTTTTCCCTTGATCTTGACTCTAAATTGCAGTAGCTGAGCCGTCACTAACTAAAATGTCTTTTAGCCTGGAGGGAAGGCAACCTAGGCCTTGGATCCCCAGAGGTTTCCTCCTCAAAGTGTTTTTTTCCTTTCCTCTCCTCCATGCTGATGGTCATAATATTTAGATAGGGTTCGTGCTTTCCTAGGTTTTGATGTTGAATGGAGTCAGATGGTGGCCCTGGCTGTTCCCTCTCTCCTTAGGAAGTTCTGCTCTCCTGCCTTGTGTCAGCTTCCATTCCGTTATTATTCCTTGTTGTCTCCCCTTCCTCTCCTGCCCTCCCCTCTACTCCTATCAACCTCAGGTCCATCCTCGATACCATTCTGATTCCCTTGGCTCTTTCGATGCTCATCACCCTTTTGGGTACTCTTTTGGGGCTCCTTCCTAAGCAACCTTTATCCAAGGGAATCATTCCCATGGTATCTATAAGGGTAGAACCCTCCTCTAGGGTTCTTTGCCATTGTACCCCTACAGGGTGGTATATCCCATGGATAGAGAGGTGAACAGCCACAATGTATCTAAGTCGCATAAGCAAACATCATACCAAGTTGCATAAGCACATTGAATTCCAAGGCTACACCTGTAGTTTAATGGCAGAGCAACACCATGCCCCCAATCAGGCCTTAAAAGGCCACTCCTCCTAGCTGGTCCAGGATCCTTTTTTTTCATTGCCCCACCATCCTGCCCCCCTCCTGCTTCAGTGGCTGATTTCTCTTTTCAGTGGGCTGCTTCCTAAGCTACCTTTAGCCAAGGGAATCATTCCTGTGGCACCTATAGGGGTGGAACCCTCCTCTAGGGTTCCTTGCCATCGTACCCCTACAGGGTGGTATATCCCATGGATAGAGAGGTGAACAGCCACAATGTATCTAAGTCGCATAAGCATACATCATACCAAGTTGCATAAGCACATTGAACACATTTTTAGATTGTATTTACAAAGGATAGGCCAGCTAAGAGGCAATATCTAGTTTTCAGTGAGCTCCACATTTTGACCTCAAACTACTGGCAGTCTTTTTATGACTGCACATTATGATCTAAACAGGTGGAATTTTTAAAATTCCATCATAAAGGTGATTTTATTGTGTGACTGTGAAAACATGTTTCAGAAGGGATTTGAAAAATGACACCTCTTATGTTTAGGAGACAGGGTAACACAACGGGGATGTTGAATATTGGGGGCCAAAGTCTGCAAAAATAAAGTTATGAGTAAATCTTGGAACAATTCAATGTTTCTTCCTAATTTTTTTATATATATTTTGACCCCAAATATTCAACATAGTCTTTTTATGACCCCTCCTTCTGAACATGACAGGTGTCAGTTACAATATACTGCCTGAAATGTAATTTCATGCCAAAAGTGTGAAAAAAACATTTTGGCCTGGATTTGAAAAATTTGACACCTGTTGGGATCATGAGGTGGTGTGAAAAACTGGCTATGTTGAAAATTTGTGGTCAAAATATTGAAAATTACCAAAGTTATGAACGAGCACTGAAGAAATTCAATGTACAGTACTTTCATAACTTTCTTCTTATTTAGTATTTTAACCCCAAGTTTTCAACATAGTTTTCTTATGACTCCACCTCATCAACCCAGTAGGTGAAAATTTCCAAATCCTGCCTGAAAGGTGACTTCATGGAGTGACTGCAAGATCACCTTTTGGGCCAGGTTTGAGGAATTTCATCATCCTTGTTCATGAGGTTGTGTCCTAAAAAGACCATGTTGAAAATTTGGGGGAAAAATATTAAAAAATGACCAAGTTATCCCCAGTGTAGGTTTAAGCTCTACAAGAACAGGAAGCAGCGGGGAGATGGGAGGGATACTTGGCAGACAGTGAAATTACAGGAGTAAAAAAAAAATGAAAAAGGACTACAAGGGATGGTTTTCTTTATTTCAGGTACCAGCAATGGGGATTGGGCACCCCAGTGTTGGTGTTATGTTTGGCAGCACCAGGGATGCTCCCCAGCAATGCACAATGAAGTGAGCAGGGTAGGTGGTACTAGCCAGCACCAGGGATTGGGCACCCTAGAGTTGTTGTTATGTTTGGCAGCACTGGGGGTGGGCTCCCTGGTGTCACACAGTGATAAAAGGGCAGGGGGGTACTATCCAGCACTGGGGCTTGGGCATAAAGGGTGAAGCAGTGGAGGCTGGAATGATACTTGTTACAGGGTGAGAGAGATTGTTTTTACTTTGAGGGGAGGACCACACAGGATGATCATTATCAGTAACAATAAAATAGAAAAATAAAGTTATAAAGGATCGTTCTTCTTAACGTCAGTACAAACAAAAAAATCCTACACCTGATTATCTCTCTCAATTTAAATCTCAATCTACCTTTAAACAAAACATTGATGTCTTTATATACAATGTCTTTTCCAGGCAGTTTAAACACTGCATCCTGTTGATGTAAATGACATCTCCTGCTTTTCACACAATGTCTCAAAGCTCACTTTCCTTCCTGTGAACAGCCTGAAGAGGACATTCTGTCTTAAGAAGTGCAGCAAAATAGAACATTCTGTCCCAGAGCTAGTCTCCTATTGAAAATTCTGTAAACAAGTTTGTGGAGGACAAAATGCATCTCACAGTCAACCCAATGTGTTCCAGATTGATATCTTTTGTAATAGCTTGGCAGAAGACACCAGGAGAAAGGACTGCTGTGTGACTGAACTTCTCTGCTGGGACTAAAGTAGAAGAACTTTTGTATTTGGACCTTTAATTTAGGGTAAAAAAACTAACATGCAAAACAAAAAAAAAAGAGTGTGTTTGGGTTAACTGAACTGAATGGGTAACTGAAAAGTCATCTAGGTGTAAATCTCAGGTGACTGAAAGGACTTAACTACTGTGAGGTTTAAATTACTTGTAGAAAGATCTGGTAAGTAGGGAGAGTGGCTTAGCCAGAAGGAAGCTACATTTAAAGACTGCCTTAGAAAGATTCTGCTAATAGCTTGGCAGAAGACACCAGGAGAAAGGACTGCTGTGTGACTGAACTTCTCTGGGACTATATTGCCTCCTCCCTCCTCCACACCCCACCCAAAACTAGTTCTATTTTATAGGCACAGGATTTGACTGATAACAGGAACTTCCTGTTTAGGGCAGGAAGTGAGTGATCACAGAACCACCAAGGACCCACCATCCTAGAAGGGCAAGAGTAGCTCTCCAGCCCCCTCTAGCTGCTGGAGGTCTGCCTCTGAACAAGTAAGTGGTCTACTGAGAAATATAGGATATTCTTGTCTCAGAACAGGACAATCAGGAGTTTAAAGGGCACACAGGCAGAAAGTAAGGAGAGAGAGAGAAAAAACAGAGGAAAGAGTAAGGATTGCAAACAGTTAAGGGGCCAGAAATAAGACATGATTGGAGTAGTGCAGTGCAGTGGCTGTGGAGCAGCAGTCTTCCAGGAGACGTTCTGGAGGATGCAGTGTTGTCCCATCTGCAGGCACCTCTCTGAGCTGAGGGAGGAGGTTGCTCATCTCCAGGCTGAGTTGTCCAGGATTTGTGGGACCTCCTCTTCCATCCAGGGACCACCAGTGCCACTGCCATTGCCTCAGAGGTTGCCAAGAAAGAGGAGTGGTTGGACCACAGTGGGCTCAGGGAGGGTGAGGGTGGTGGAACAGAGGTGCATCCCTCCAGTAGTACCTCTCCACAATTCCTATGCCATTCTGGCAAAGTGTGGTTCCTCTATGGAGGCACCCACAGTGGAGACCAAGGAGGATGCTGGGAACCTCCACAAAGGAGACCCACAGGAGGGTGGCAGGGGACCCTGCAGGGGAAGGAAACAACTCCTGGTGGGGGACTCCATTGTTAGGAAGGTAGAACTGGGGGAGGAAGGGGAGGAGGTGGGTGCCTGCCTGGCACCATGGCTTGGAGGGACAGGGAGCGAATCCTCAGGATTGCCAGAGCAGCTGCACAGGGAGGGAGCTGGATGTCATTGTCCACCTAGGGACAAATGACCTGGCTAGAAGGATTAGAAGCCTGGGAAGAGTTTGTGGAATTGGGAGGGCCTTAGTATCAGTAGCATCACGGTAACCTTCTCGGAGGTGCTCACCATCTATGGCATAGGGAGGGGCTAAGGTGTTCCGCACTCATGGGATTCAATCAGTGGTTGAAAACCGGTGTGGAGCTCAGGGTTTGGCTTCATTGGGGACTGGGGTCCACCTGGAGTGATGCAAGCCTATACTGGCATGATGGGCTGCATCTGTCCGGGAGGGAACCAGGATCCTAGGTGATAGGTTTAAATGCTTCATTGGCAAGCTTTTAAACCAGCCAAGGGGAGGCACTGGAAAGGAGCAGGAAAATCCTAGCCCCCAAACAATCACAGTAGTAAGTGTGGCAAACACCAACATGGAGGTGTCGATAGGGAGAAGGGCAGGGGTAAATGGAGAAAGTGACAAAGGCAAGAAGGACAGGGATTGGGCAAAAGGGGTAAGGCCATCAGGAAATGGAGGGTAATGAGTACCAATGCCCGTAGTCTGGGCAACAAGCTCCCTGAGCTGGTGGCCTTAATGGAAAAGGGATGCCTGGATATCGTAGCAGTCACAGAAACATGGTACACAGAGAACCATGACTGGGATGTTAACATACCAGGGCATAACCTACAGGAGAGACAGGCAGGGGAGAAGAGGGGAGGAGTAGTCTCATGTAAAGGAAGGGATAAAAGCAACTGAACAAAAGAGTAAACAGGGAGGAGAGGAGGCACTGTGGGTCACCTTGGAGACTGGAAAGGCACCACAATCCGCACAGGGGTTGTGTACAGACCCCCATGTCAGGGGGAAGGAATGGACAAGGATATGATGGAAGGCATTCTTAGAATGGCAGAGAAAGGGGAGATACTGTTGATGGGAGACCTGAATATGCCAGATGTTAACTGGAGCACATTTGCTGCAGCCACATCCAAGAGCAGGGCCATTCTTGATGCCCTACAGGTGGCAGACATTAGACAGCTAGTTTTGGAACCCACTCATGAAGGAGCAATCTTAGACCTCATACTCTCAAACGGGGCAGTGAGAGGATCTCAGATCTAGAAGTGGGTTGCCATCTGGGGACAAGTGACCATCAAACAGTGTGGTTCACATTAAACTCAGCTACAGAATTAAGCCATACAAAAGTGAGGGTACTGGACTTTAGGAGGGCTGACTTTGGCAAGATGGGAGAGTGCCTCAGAAAAGCACTAGTAAACAGGCTAGAAGGAGGTGTGGAGCAACAATGGGGAATTATCAAAACTGCCATCACAGAGGCAACAAGCCTTTGTGTGAAGCAAATAAACAAATCAAAACAAAGAAAAGCCACTATGGTTCTCAAGAGGTGGCTATGAAAGTCAGGAAGAAAAAGATAGCATTCCGGAAGTATAAGGAAACACAGAAGGAGCAGGACAGACAGCTGTACCAGTTAAGGCAGAAAGAAGCAGGGAGGAAGTCAGAATAGCAAAGGCCCAAACTGAGGAAAAAGATAGCCAACTCAGTTAAGAAGGGGGATAAAACCTTTTATAGGTACATCAGCGAGCGTAGAAAGACAAAGGGAGGGATAGTGAGGCTGAATAGAATGAACGGTGGGTGGGCAGAGGGGGACAGTGAAAAAGCAGGAATACTGAATGAATATTTCTGCTCAGTATTCACATAAGAGGAGGGGAAGTGCCTAATCCAATTAACAGAAGCACTCTTGATAGGGGGGTCAATCCCAGTCCTTTCACAGAAGAAAGGGTTCTGCAAGAACTCCTAAAACTGAAGGTGGACAAAGCAATGGGTCCTGATGGAATTCACCCAAATTCTAAAAGAATTAAGGAAGGAACTAGTGAAACCACTGGCTACTCTTTTAATAAATCATGGAGGATGGTGTGGTACCCGAGGACTGGAGGAAGGCGGATGTGATTCCCTTCACAAAAGTGGGACCAAGACAGAGGCAGGGAAACTACAGACCTGTCAGTCTGACCTCTGTGGTAGGGAAAGTGATGGGTCACTCTGAAGGAAAGAATAGTTGAGTACCTAGAGGTCAGTGGAGCACAGGATCCAAGGCAGCATGGGTTCACAGTGGGAAGGTCATGTCAGATGAATCTAATAGATTTCTTTGACTGGGTGACCAAAGTAGTAGACAGGGAGGGGCTGTGGACATGGCCTACCTAGACTTTAGCAAGGCATTTGACACAGTCCCACACAAAGATTATTAGTCAAATTAACCAGCCTGGGAGTGGGTCCCAGGGTGGTAGCCTGGGTAAAACATTGGCTGGACAACAGGACACAGAAGGTAATTGTAAATGGAGTCCACTCTGAAGAAAGGGCGGTTACTAGTGGGGTACCACAGGGTTCAGTATTGGGTCCAGTCCTTTTTAATGTCTTCATCAGTGACATTGCAGAGGGACTGGAAGGAAAAGTATGCCTTTTTGCAGATGACACAAAGATCTGCAACAGGGTTGATACACAAGGAGGCGTGGAAAGGATGAAAAGGGACTTGGCAAGGTTGGAGGAATGGTCAGCGTATGGCAGCTAGGATTCAATGCAAAAGTGCAAAATAATGCACCTGGGAAACAAGAACCCAGGGAAGAATACACAATGGGTGGGGAGGTAGTAAAACAACAAAACAGGAAAGGGACCTGGGGTAATCATATCAGATGACCTTAAGGTTAGCAAGCAATGGAGAAGGCAGTAGGGATGGCGGGGTATACTGGGATGTATAGGAGAGGCATCAGCAGCAGAAAACAGTAAGTTGTTATCCTCTGTACAGACAGTTGGTGAGACCCCATCTGGAGTACTGCGTGCAGTTCTGGAGACCCAATCTCTGCAAAGACATAGACAGGATGGAGGCTGTCCAGAGGAGGGCAACTAAAATGGTGCAGGGTCTGCACGGAAGACATGTGAAGAGAGACTTAAGGAGCTGAATATGTATAGCCTCGAGGAAAGGCGGAGGGGGACATGATAGAAACTTTCAAGTACCTCAAGGGAATCAACAAAGTCAAGAGGTAGCATCTTTCAAAAAAAGAGGTGTGCAAGAACAAGGGGGCACAATTTGAAGATAGAAGGGGCGGCTCAGAGGTAATTTAAGGAAGTATTTTTTCACAGAGAGGGTTGTGGATCCATGGAACGGCCTTCCGGAGGAGGTTGTGGAGTCAAAAACAGTGGTGGAATTCAAGCATGCATGGGACAGTCATAAGGCAATTCTAGGGGGTGGGGGTAGGAAGAAGTAGGCTGCTGGTTAACTAGGATCTGCAGCTTATCCATTAGGTAGGGAAATGGGCAGACTGGGTGGGCCAAGCGGTCCTTATCTGCCATCAAAATCTATGTTTCTATGTTTCTCCTGCAAAGGGCGCTTACACTCTTCCCCCACCCAGAAAATCATTCCCTCCTGGGAATGATGGCAAGGGTCCAGTGATGGTCCCCTCCCATCAAACTGGGTATGTGCACTCCCCAGCCTTCTGGAAGTAAAAACGTACCATACGTGGCCACAGGTACCACCCAACTTCTCTAACCCAAGCACACCCTATTAACTAAAACCTACCTCCACCAGGAGATAACCTTAAAACTATTAGAAAAACCATTGTTATTTCTTTATCAAAGCAGATAACCATAATCATTGTTTTCATAATGATTTGACTTCACTATTAAACATTCAAACAGTAATGAGGTAGTTTCTAAAACTATAGCTACACCCCAATATATCTCCCATCAGTTAGAACAGGTTACTCTGTGTACAGTCCCCAAATCACTCACTCACTCACTCACTCACTCACTGACTCTCTCACTCACCAGTCTTCTCCAACTTTCATGATCAATAAAAATGTTCCTTTTAATAGTAAAATAATTTTACATCTTTAGTTAGTTAAAGTTAGTTAAAACCTTTATTTTTAGACAGGAGTTTAGGTGGTATATCACATCATTAGGACATAGTCCTATTTTCAAGATGGTCCTGTTAAGGATATAAACAAAATCAAAACATATAATTCACAAACTATAAAACAATAATCTCATTCCATTACAAAATAAAATTTACAAAATATCATACATTTCACAATCTAATACAACATATAATTATTAAATACAGACACTTTAATTCTATTAAAATTCTCATCCATAACATTCACAACAAACTTTTAGTTCTATCTTCAGACTAGTTAAAAGTGCTTTCACATCATTAATTTGATTACAAATTACAGGTTTCAAGACCTTCCATAACCTATTAACAATTACAGAAAATCTTAAATTACTATATGTATTTGGCCCGGTGGCGCTGAGGGTTGAGGCGCTGCATGCCACACCTCGCGTCACGCCAGCAACCTGGGTTCAGGAACGAGCCCGGGTGCTGGGGGTCGGCAGGGAGGGAATAAGATCGAGCGTCCAATGGGCAGCTCTCCTTTCCCTGGGGGGGGATCCAGGGGCATCCCGGTGCAGGGGACCCCGGTGGAGACAGGAGGTACTACTGCTCCGGGCACAGGTAACAGCAGTTGGGGGCTGCGCCTGGCCAGAGCACGTAGGCAGATGCACACATGTTTGTGGCCATTGGCGTCGTACCACCAGCCAGCAAGGGGCAGGAAAAGAGGAAAAATAGGACACTGGTCGCAGCGGCATGATGGCCGTCTCCGCAGCGGACTCTCTGGGTGCGCGGCAGTTCCTGATCCAGTGGGTTGAGTTCTGGAGGGAGTGCTCCCCACCACCCTGCCGCTGGGGGCAAGCTGTGGGGGTAACCGCGAGGCCCGAATTAGGTCACTGGGAGGCAGTCCGAGGGGATGGCGGCTGGACAGACCTGGGGGTGAAGCCATGACGTGAAGGTAAGGCAGATCAGTGGCCCTGGGGGGATAAAGAAAGAAAGAAAAAAAAATGTTCTATATGTATTTATGATTTTTGGAAATACAAAATTCCTTAAATTAATATCTCTTAAGTTATAAATATGTTTTTTTATTTCCAATTTATCATAAAGACACCCAGGTTGTTCCTGTTTTACCACTTTAAAAATTTGAGTTGCCCAAGTAATCTGATGTTTACTATCCTGCGTAAGCCATCCTAATTCAGTAAGTAAATCACAATGATGTGTTTTATAATCTTTTTGTGTTATGAATCTTGCCATCCTATAGTATAATTGATAAATGTTTAATAACAAACTCTTTGTTGCCAAACCATAAATATGATTTCCATACTCCAAAACAGGAAGAAGAAGTTGATTTATAACCCATTCCCTCATAAGCCTATTCATACAGAAGCCAGAATGCCTAAATGCTCCTAGCCTTTTATTTACTTTTATTATGGTATCTAATATATGATAATCACATTTTAAAGCTGCATCAATCCATACTCCCAAGTATCTATATTCTGAGACTTGCATTAATGTTTCATTTTGTAATGTTTTTATATTTACTATTTCTTTACTATTATTTAAATGTTTTTGTTTATTACCAAAAACCATAAATTTAGTTTTTTTACTGTTAAGTATTAAACCAGACTCAGTCAACCAATTACACAACCCTATAAAGTCTACCTGTAGATTCTTCTCCATCTCTCTATAAGTACGTCCACTGGCAATTAAAAGGGTGTCATCTGCATAAAGATTAATATTTGAATATTTTACACAGTCCACAACATTATTTATATAAATCAAGAACAACATTGGCCCCAAGATGGAACCCTGGGGCACTTCTCTCTGCACACTTAACTTATCTGATATTACTCCATTTATACAAACTTGCTGTGTTCTATTTGAGAGATAAGACCTAAACCATTTACCAGTCTCCTCAGCTAGTCAGATCTCAGCCAGTCGTTTACCCAAAAGCCCATGGTTTACTGTATCAAAGGCTTTGGATAAATCCATGAACACCACACCCACCGAAAGGCACCCCTCCAGTTTTGATGCTATAATATCCACCATATCGGTGAGTGCGGTGCCCGTGGAATATCCCTTACGAAAGCCTGATTGTTGTTTTGTTAACAATTAATATTTTTCTAAGTAATCAACAAGTTGTACCTGAATTAATCTTTCCAGAATCTTAGATAACCCAGACAATAGAGCAATGGGCCTATAATTAGTAGGTTGAAATGAATCCCCTGCTCCTTTATATATAGGTATGATTTTTGCATTTTTCCAAACATCAGGAAAGATACCTTTAATTAGAGTCCAGTTAAACAATTTAATTAATACTGGGGCTATCACCTGTACAGAATCCTTCAAAAAATGATTTTCAATAAAATCCAGGCCAAAAGTCTTTTTAGATTTTAACTTTCTTATCTCAGCTTTTACCTGCTTGCAGGAAATTACCCTAAACCTAAACCTCGGCACATCCATATTCAAATTCTCATTAACTCCATCATTAATTACTATATTAGTAAAATCTAAATCAGGCAATGTCACAAAATAATCATTTAAGATGTTTGCTGAACAGCTTGTGTTCTGGAGAACACCCCTGCTTAACATTTGTATGGGAGGGCCATATGTTTGTGAGGTTTCAAAAGATTTTATTAAAGACAAATTTTTTTTATTATCTGAAGTTTGTTTAATTTTTTCTTCAAAATAATTTTGCTTTGATTTCTTTATTGGAATTTCAAATGATTTCTAACTTTTTATATTTTTCCCAATCTTCATTTTTAGGGTTTTACTTGCCTTTTTCCATAAACATTCCTTTCCACATATTAATCTTTTTAATTTTTCCGACACCCAAGGGACATGAGACTTTCTTTGCATACATATTCGATAAGGGGCCACTTCATTACATACCTCTAAGAACCATTTTGAAAATTCCTGAATCGCTACATTCACAGATGGTATTAAAAATAATCTATCCCATCTTACTAACATCAATTTAGCTACAAATGCTTCTTTATTATAGTTTCTGAAATTTCTACGATTTATTTTTAGAGGAGAATTTCCAATATGATGACATTTTTTATCTTCAACTACGAATAAACAATTTATTGAACTATGGTCCCCCATTATTGGCTATTTTACTTCAATTGACCTAATACAAATTTTTGCTGTAACAAAGTTTAAGTCCAAAATATTTCCTGCACTGAGTTGTGTAGTTTTCCTTGTAGGAAGAATGATCTTCTGCTCTACCTCTAATATTTTAAAACTGTTCTCCAATGCTAAACCCCTCGGTTTACCCCAAGTGGCATTAAAGTCACCAATTAACATTAATTCACAACCCATTGAAATTCTCTGTATCACTGATGCAAGATTTTCAAACTCACCTATGGGAGTCCTGGGGGGAGCATAGATAACCCCTATTATTAATTGTAAATTGTGAACCCTTATTAATAAGCAATCAATTTTTCCTACCTGATCTGCAAATAAGATTGAAGTTTGACCAAGCTCCCAATTAGTAAATAAAATAACACCCCCACCTTTCTGTCCCTTCCTATCTAATCAGTGACTATAAAAACCCTCAGGTTCAAACTCTTTAGTGTCTATGTTTTTATTTAACGTTTCTGTTAACACCACTATTTCTGGGGTCTCTGTAGATATCCAGGATTTCATTAAATCAGTTTTTTTCCTTAAACTCCTGGCATTATCATATATAATTTTAATTTCTCTATTTCTGCCAGGACCAGGATTTGTTTCTATATCTCCCCCCATTATTAATGAAATCAACAAACAATTTCTAAATTTAGTTTGTCCAAACCCCATTACACTTATAACAGGTAATTTTTTGTTTAACTGGATTCTAATTTGAGAAAAGGGATTTCTGCGTCGTCCTCTAGCTTCTATATCTCCACTAATTGGTGTTGTTCTTAATTTTGTAGCAAATCCAACCCCAATTGCTAAGGAACTAGTTACTTTAATTTGACACGGAATAACAAGTTTTACATGTAATGATAATATTATACACAATTGTATTAGTAACCTACAGAGCAAATCCATACTGAACACTTTAACAATGTATCAAATCCTCTATGATTTTAATGCTTCTCCCTGTTTCTATGTCTCTAATTTAAAAACTCTCAATGGCTTACTAACATCAGCTTTAAATATTGAGTCTAATCACCCCCAAGCTCACTGTGCTCTAAATGTTAATATTTACCTTGCTACTTTGTTACCGAGTAGAAATAAGAACTGTATGCAGTCGCCATGTCCTGCTCCATAGAGCAATTTTCCTGGCACAGTTCATAAGTCTGAAATCCAGGAGGCTTAAGTTGCAGGCTCCCCGCCTAGAGGGAAATAATACTCCGGGTCTGGCTTGGTGGTCACATTCCCAAAGGAGTCCCGATTCACAATGTAATATTTGATCCGTGTCCCAGCCAAGTCCTGGACCAAGGTGAAGTGTTTAAACAGAGTCAGGCCAGACCAAGTCCCTGTGCGACACATCAGTCGTGCATGCTGTATTAGTTGTTAAGATGGGGCACCTCCGCCAGGGTAATTCTTCAAGCATGCCATTTGTTCTTTGAAGATCCACTCCTCCCTCATCTCCTCGGTAATGTCCCCTATCCTCTCAGGCAAGTAAGGACAATTCATATGGGGATATTCCACACGCAGCCCATATGGATCCACCTCTCTGCCTGGCTCCTTTATGGTAGGTCTCTGACACTGGTCCTCCTGGCTTGCCCAACTGATAACCATATCCCCCTTCGATACTTAATATTCATTACGTCACTAGGATTTAACCTATCCATCCGGGTCCGGAGGGTCTATCCCCAGACTGGGAGCTGTGGGGTACAGTCCACCAAGGTGATCACTTAGGCGATGGTAAGGCCTGGTGATTGCCCTACTTACTTGGTAGTCCTGGAATTGGAATGTGCTACCAGTGAACTTTTTCTCATCCAGCTCCTCCAACTCTCTTCGACCACCAGTACTCTCCCTGGGGACTGCTTGTGCAGAGGCAGACTAGGAACCTAGCCCACTGGGCTTTATCTTAAACTTGGCTCCCAAAGTAGGCTCTGACTTGGATGACAGGGCCTGTGGGCTACCACTGGACAGGAGCCAAGACAGGAACCCCCATGGCTCTGGGGGATCTCCTTCTGGTTGTCTGAGACCCCTGCCCCTCCCCTCTGCCACTGGGATAGCCAGTAGCTGGCAGCAGGGAGCGGGGCAGACAGCTGTGCTCCCCATCACCTTCTTTCCTTGGTTGTTCTCCTGCACCTTCCTCTTCTACAGCCTCCACAATGACATTTGGGAAAACGCTCCTGGTCTCATTCACATGAGCACGAGTACTTTCCCCCCGGGAGAGTCTAACAAAGAACCCCGAATCCCCACTAGTGGGTGACCACAGTACACAGGAGCTCTCAGTGGAACAGGGAGGACCCCCCCAAATTTGGAACTGATGGAAAACTTGTGCATCTACTGCACACAGGCATTCAGGCAGTGCCTTCCCCCCCCGATACCCACACCTCACATATCGATCAGTAGCTTGCCCGTTTCCCCCCAGCTTTCCAGAGACAGGAGAGCAATGAGGCAGGAACCTTGGCCACTGGTTTCTCCTGGGGGGGTCACCTCTGCTCCAATTTCATCCTTGCCAGACACTATCCACTGCCAATCCATGGGGTTGTCTGCTCAAGTCTTTCTCCTATGTGTCCCAGTACCCACACAAAAAAGACCCACTCACTTCTTTGTTTTTTCTTTCTGTTCTTGGCGGTACAGTCCATTTGCTTTGGTGTGAATACACAGTAATTCACTCTCACAGCTCTAATCACTGGCTTTCTCTCTGTTTCTCTCCCGGCTCTGCACCCTCTGGTTTCTTTTCCCGAGATGGTGCTTCTTCTGCAGCTACTGTAGCTTCTCTTCTGCCATTATCCAATCGGGGTCCACCTGAGGATCATGTGACCAGTGGGTCATGTGCACACACCACACTAAGCAGGCTGAGGACTACTTCTGATTCAAGCCTACCCCACAACTAATTGTTTCTGCACCACAGGGCCCAGCCAGGCTGGGAAGTCTGCCAACACATTAGACCTCAAGGATTGGGGCCCAGTGGAGTTTCGGGGGACAGAGAACAACTCAGACGAGCCCCCACATGTAACCCCCCGGCCCCCTCATCTAGGGGCATAAATTATTGTCATAGGTGTTCCAGGGGCATGGGACAGGACTACAACAAGCGCAACACCCGAGCCAGTGCACCCCAAATAAGATAAGAAAAATGTCCTACCTCTCTTGACAACTTCATTTCCAGGTGCACGCTCAATCTCACCTCCAATTCTGGATTTGTTTTCCCCTGAACACTGACCATCAGACCAGGATCTCCAAACTGCAACCTCCTGTCTCTTCTGAGCCCTAGAGCCCCTCAATCCCGATGCAGCCTGATAGATACCTTCTAGAATGACAACTTATGAAATAAATTAGACACAAGGGAGAGGGCTTTCCATTTCATTTGTCCCCCTTCCAACTTAAATAAAGAAAGAATCATTACAAGTCTCTTCCCAACTAGGTGCTTTATTTTAGCTCCCGCACTCCAAATGATTCCAGGGGTGCAAGGGTCATATCCTTCATTGACTAAATAAAGCAGTTCCATGGGGCTGTCTGAACTTTTTACAACACACCCAGGCAGGACATTCTGAGCAGCATAAAGGGTTTACAGGCAGTAAAAGCAGAGCATCTTCACTCTAACCTCTTGGATGATTTACCCAAGGAACCTCCCTACTTGAAAAACCCACAGATTTCTTGCTCACTGGTGCTGGTAAGCCAAATCCCTCTCTTTTTTCCTATTCTGGGTTATTCATTGTCATCTGCCTCTGTCTGGTCTGGCACTGGTTGTCTGCCCTGTCTCCAGCATGGGAAAGTGTGCTGCTTCCCTTAACTGGCCTCTGGACCTTGGCCCAAATCTTGAGCAGTACCAGAATTATTCCTCTCTGACCCAGGCCCTGTAACCCAATCTCTCTCTCAATTTACATGGAACCTAAACCTGCTGGTGCTCCCTACTTCATGGCACCAGTTCCAACACTTATGATTCATCTCTCTCTCTCTCTCTGCACTGCTTTCTACTGGTGCAGTGGCCCTCAAACCTGGCCCTGCTCCAGAACCTGAGTTACCTTGATCAGCTGCCCTACCATGGGAGTGCCCTGGGCCCTGCCATTGCCAAGACCCCTCTGAGCAGCCCAACTCTACAGATAGTGCCCCAACTCCTTTCTGTGATCCCAGATGGCCATTTGGGGGGGGTCACAGCTCCTGGCCCACATCCCCGTCAGCTCATCCTGGGCTTGCAGTAAGCTCCTGCCAGAGGCCACCCCCAAGGCCTATCCTAAGACTGTAACAAACCCAGCCCTTTAATGCCAGTGCCCCAAGACCTGTCCCTCCAAGCAGGTCCCCTAAAATGGGTGAAGGGTTCCCTGGCTCCCTCTATCTTCAGGCCACCCTTCAAGTTCAAGTATTTTGTTCTGGATTATATATTTTTTACTGTTTAGAACTGGAACTTGAAACATGTCATCTACAGGATTACCATGAAAATAGGGCCACTAGTGGCCCTATAGTAACGAAAATTTGCTTGTCAAATGATTGTCTGTATAAATAAAAATGTTTTTATTACTTTACTAATACTACCCTGCCACTCCAGATATGGGGGAGAGCCACTGCCACCAGCCTTCCCCATGTGGAGGCCCTGCCAAAGTCCCCACAGCCCTGGTGGCCTCAGCAACTACTCCATGAGATCTCTAAGGGCTCCTGCCTATCCTACTCCTACTACCACCTGCACCTTCCTTACCCCAACAACACAGGCACCTGGCTGACCATCCTCCACATGGAGCTTCCTTCCCTGCTCCTCGATGCCACGTAGCTGCAGAGGTCAACCCTATCTGTTACTTTTGGGGGGTTTGCCAAGCACAGGCCCACCTAGACCATGGAGCACCCTTCCTGTCTGCCTACTCTGCTCTTCCAGTGGCCTCCTCAAGCCCCAGGCCTAACACCTGGGCTGGAAAAGGCCCCAAAACTTCCTGTCTCCAGACTTATACACCATTCCTAACCTGCCATTTGCTGCCACCTTCAGGAACCCCGCAGGTATTGACCCCCAGTGCACTAATAAATTCCCTAGGTCTGGAGGGGGGAGCAGTAGGAGGGGTAAAGGGGTTCCTAAATGGGAGCATAAGCCTCTACTGCAAAGGGGGCTTACATAGAGATGACAAGCAAAAGGTAAATGTGCAGTGTGGAACAGGTACCCCCACATGGATAGCAGCAATATTAGAAACAACTAGTAACAGGTAAATGTGCGGTGTGGAACAGGACCCCCATGGACAGCAGCAATATTAGAGATAACTAGTAACAGGTGAATGGAAAGTGTGGAACAAGTGTCCCATGGATAGCAGCAATATTAGAGCCAACTAGTAACAGATAAATGTGCAGTGTGGAACAGGTACCCCAATGGATAGCAGCAATATTGAAGATAACTACTAACAGGTAATTGTGCAGTGTGAAACAGGTACCCTAATGGATAGCAGCAATATTAAAGATAACTTGAAACAGCTAAATGTGTGGCGTGGAACATGTACCCCCATGGACAGCAGCAATATTGGAGATAACTAGTAAGAGGTGAATGTGTAGTGTGGATCAGGTATGCTACATGGATAGCTGCAATATTAGAGATAACTAGTAACAGGTAAATGTGCAGTGTGCAACAGGTACCCCCATGGGTAGCAGCAATATTAGAGATAACTAGTAACAGGTAAATGTGCAGTGTAGTACAGGTACCCCCATGGATAGCAGCAATATTAGAGATAACTTGAAACAGGTAAGTGTGCAGTGTTGAACATGTACCCCCATGGGTAGCTGCAATATTAGAGATAACTTGAAACAGGTAAATGTGCAGTGTGGATCAGGTACCCCAATGGTTAGCAGCAATACTAGAGATAACTTGAAACAGGTAAATGTGCAGTGTGGATCCTGTACCCCCAATGGATAGCAGCAATATTAGAGATAACTTGACACAGGTAAATGTGCAGTGCGGATCAGGTACCCCAATGGATAGCAGCAATATTAGACATAACTTGAACCACGTAAATGTGTGGTGTGGAACATGTACCCCAATGGACAGCAGCAATATAGCAGATAACTAGTAAGATGTGAATGTGTAGTCTGGAACAGGTACTCCATAGATAGCAGCAATATTAGAGACAACTAGCAACAGGTGAATGTACAGTGTGGAACAGGTACCCCCATGGGTAGCAGCAACATTACAGATAACTAGTAACAGGTAAATGTGCAGTGTAGAACATGTAACCCCATAGACAGCAGCAATATTAGAGACAACTAGCAACAGGTGAACGTACAGTGTGGAACAGGTACCCCCATGGATAGCAGCAGTATTAGAAATAACTAGTAACAGGTAAATGTGCAGTGTGGAATATGTACCCCCATGGATAGCAGCAGTATTAGAGATAACTAGTAACAGGTAAATGTGCAGCGTGGAACAGGTACCCCCATGGATAGCAGCAGTATTAGAGATAACTAGTAACAGGTAAATGTGCAGTGTGGAATATGTACCCCCATGGATAGCAGTAGTATTAGAGATAACTAGTAACAGGTAAATGTGCAGTGTGGAACAGGTAATCCTATGGATAACAGCAATATAAGAGCCAACTAGTAACAGGTAAATGTGCAGTGTGGAACAGGTAGCCCCCCATGGATAGCAGTAACATTAGAGACAACTAGTAACAGGTAAATGAGCAGCGTGGAACAGGTACCTCCACGGATAGCAGCAATATTACAGATAACTAATAAGAAGTGAATGTGTATTGTAGAACATGTACCCCAATGGACAGCAGCAATATTGGAGATAACTAGTAAGAAGTGAATGTGTACTGTGGATCAGGTATGCTACATGGATAGCAGCAATATTACAGATAACTTGAAAGAGGTAAATGTGCAGTGTAGAACATGTAAATGGAGTTGAGAATCCTATAGTAGGGGGATGCGAGGGGCACAGCCCCCACATTACATTTAAAATTGTAAGTCCCCGGTGCCCTGTTGCTGTGCGTTGGAGTGCACATTGCCGAAATTGATTTTCAGTGATGTGACAGTGCCCCAACAGCGATTGCCTTTCGGTGGTCACCGATATGACATGGAACCACAGGGAAATGATGAAGCACATGCATATTGTGTTGACAAATACAAGGTATGTTCATTTGCCATTTGCTATAAGCAGTCCATTACTCGACTGCTGTCAGACCAGTGTGCTGGAGCCGCTATCCATCTGCATTTGCAGCACCATCAATTCTTGTAGTACCCCGTGAGACCTTTGTGACCAAATAGAGATTCTCACTTAACTCCAGATATTTATGGAGTTATGGCCCGTTGAAGTTCCAGTGTTGTCCTATGGGAATCGCTATGTTTTATTACTTGCTTTTGTTAATGGCCGCAATTATTTAAGGGTGCGGCATACTGTGGTGTCCCCCAGGATGAAACCCACTTTTAAAGTCCTCTGCAGTATGCTGCAGCAGACCTACTGAATAAAGCAATGTAATTTCAGTGGCAATTAGTCCCCTTTGTCATGCAGGAAAACTGTGGCATTTACTTTATCCTGGCAGTGTCACATTTTCCTGAATGACAAAGCATTGGCAACAGGGTTGTAAGCAGTTATTTTTCTACTGTACCTACTCCACAACGTACTTGTCTCTCTGGACCATGCACAGGCTCACATTGTCGTGGAATCTGCAACATATGTCAGTACATGTTACAGGGCAATCAATTTACAAGCTGCACTGATGGACTTAAGCATCAAGTTCATGATTTTATCTCTTGCAGAAACCCTTTCGTTGTCTACGCCCTGTGGTGCAATTGTCCAACAGTCTATGTGGGTATGACGATGCGCCTCCTTAAGGACAGGATCCAAGAACATGTTAGGTCCATCATTAACCAACGTTCCAGTTGGGAGTCTTTGGTGTATCAAACATCATGCCTCCACCAATAATTTTAAATTTCTGGGCATTGCACACATAAAAACACACATCAGAGGAGGGAATAGACATGACGAACTGAGACAACTTGAGAGCAGACTGATTTCCACTTTGGGTTCATTATACCCAAAGGGTTTAAATGATGTATGGGACATTTTGCCATACCATTGATCTCTTTGTGTTCCTCATCCGTGTATTTTCCTTGATCTATTATGTTGTTTTTTATCATTTTTAAATAACTTTCTCTTTTTTACAGATATTTGGATCTGCCTATTTCTTCCAGGGTCGCAGTTTTCATTGCAGTCCCTTTGGTTGCCTTGAAGAGTATATAAAAGTATAGAACATTATTGCCATGGACCAGTTAACTTTTGTTTGTTTTTTTGCATCTATAATTAATTTACCAATTCACTGTGTTTTCTGGTCCTATTAGATTTAGCTAAAATAAAATATTATAATTACTTGCTTATCTTCCAGCCTGTATATGCACAACATACTTGATGATTATTACCTGTTTTATATATATACATGTAATGGATTGATAGTAATTGATTGAAAATGTTGCCCTTCATTGTGATGTCACTTATGAAGGACCTATATATTGAATGTTTGTCTTACTATTTGCCTCTCCCCCTGACGAGGCTCGAAGTGCTGGGGCTTGTCCCGTTCTTGTGATTTTGCACTTTCATTAAACCCTACAACACTCAGCATTACCTTTTGCTTTATGTTTCTTTTTTGTGCACCTTTTGGATCTTTTAGTGCAGGAGGTCACCAGGTTCAGGAGTTAGATGTACAGTTTCACCAAGAAATGGACAGCTGAGCTGGGTAGCATAATTGTGGTAGACCCTAGGTTGGAGCAAGAAAGCGCATAGTGTCAAGAATTCCAACCAGAATGCAGGATATTTAAGGATCACATGCAGTAAATTTATGATCCAGGGAGCCTGATGTACTGTACATGTAAGTCTGGGACTCAGAGGTACTCAAAAAGGTGTAGTGGGGGAAGACAATGCCTAGGACAGCAGGAAGGAAGAATGTTGACTATTTCAACAGGGTAGGTTGATAGGAAAAGGAGTAGATGACTCACATTTTAAGGGAGTTTGTCACTGCAAAGAACAAAGAGGATATCAGTGGGATCAGGAGTTCTACTGAGTCAATCTGGCTGTGCCAAAAGAAAAGGGGGTCAGGGAGAAATAGTCACCCAGAGAGGAACAGCAAGACTGCAAAAAGCTTAGCCCAGCTTATCAAATGCAGTAGTGATATATGCATTGTTAATGTTAAATTCCACAAAAAGAATTCTGGATGGTTTGTCCGTATGCTACTATACATATGTGAGAAAATGTTACCAATATTTTTTTTTCTACTGCAAATTTAAAATTGCTAAACCAATTACACAAGGATACACCAACTATGAATATGCATGTCAAATGTTAAGTCTAGGCCTGCAAGAGCACAGAAGTTACAAACACCTACATTTTTGAGAGTTTTCACATTTTGCAAATATTTACATAGTAAAGATTTGAACCCCTGCAACTTAAAAATCTCCAGTCCAATTCTCTCCATATTCAGATCATTCTATAAGCATTACAAAAAGGTTATAGCTTGGCAGAAGACACCAGGAGAAAGGACTGCTGTGTGACTGAACTTCTCTGCTGGGACTAAAGTAGAAGAACTTTTGTATTTGGACCTTTAATTTAGGGTAAAAAAACTAACATACAAAACAAAACAAAAAAAGTGTGTGTTTGGGTTAACTGAACTGAATGGTAACTGAAAAGTCGTCTAGGTGTAAATCTCAGGTGACTGAAAGGACTTAACTGCTGTGAGGTTTAAATTACTTGTAGAAAGATCTGGTAAGTAGGGGGAGTGGCTTAGCCAGAAGGAAGCTACATTTAAAGACTGCCTTAGAAAGATTCTGCTAATAGCTTGGCAGAAGACACCAGGAGAAAGGACTGCTGTGTGACTGAACTTCTCTGCTGGGACTAAAGTAGAAGAACTTTTGTATTTGGACCTTTAATTTAGGGTAAAAAAACTAACATACAAAAAAGTGTGTGTTTGGGTTAACTGAACTGAATGGGTAACTGAAAAGTCATCTAGGTGTAAATCTCAGGTGACTGAAAGGACTTAACTGCTGTGAGGTTTAAATTACTTGTAGAAAGATCTGGTAAGTAGGGGGAGTGGCTTAGCCAGAAGGAAGCTACATTTAAAGACTGCCTTAGAAAGATTCTGCTAATAGCTTGGCAGAAGACACCAGGAGAAAGGACTGCTGTGTGACTGAACTTCTCTGCTGGGACTAAAGTAGAAGAACTTTTGTATTTGGACCTTTAATTTAGGGTAAAAAAACTAACATACAAAAAAAAAGTGTGTGTTTGGGTTAACTGAACTGAATGGGTAACTGAAAAGTCATCTAGGTGCAAATCTCAGGTGACTAAAAGGACTTAACTGCTGTGAGGTTTAAATTACTTGTAGAAAGATCTGGTAAGTAGGGGGAGTGGCTTAGCCAGAAGGAAGCTACATTTAAAGACTGCCTTAGAAAGATTCTGCTAATAGCTTGGCAGAAGACACCAGGAGAAAGGACTGCTGTGTGACTGAACTTCTCTGCTGGGACTATATTGCCCTCCTTCCCCCACCCAAAGCTAGTTCTATTTTTATAGGCACAGGATTTGACTGATAATAGGAACTTCCTGTTTAGGGGCAGGAAGTGAGTGATCACAGAACCACCAAGGACCCACCATCCTAGAAGGGCAAGAGTAGCACTCCGGCCTCCTCTAGCTGCTGGAGGTCTGCCTCTGAACAAATAAGTGGTCTACTGAGAAATATAGGATATTCTTGTCTCAGAACAGGACAATCAGGAGTTTAAAGGGCACACAGGCAGAAAGTAAGGAGAGAGAGAAAAAAAAACAGAGGAAAGAGTAAGGATTGCAAACAGTTAAGGGGCCAGAAATAAGACATGATTGGAGTGGTGCAGTGCAGTGGCTGTGGAGCAGCAGTCTTCCGGGAGATGTTCTGGAGGATGCGGTGTTGTCCCATCTGCAGGCACCTCTCTGGGCTGAGGGAGGAGGTTGCTATCTCCAGGCTGAGTTGGCCAGGATTTGTGGGACCTTCTCTTCCATCCAGGGACCACCAGTGCCACTGCCATTACCTCAGAGGTTGCCAAGAAAGAGGAGTGGTTGGATCACAGTGGGCTCAGGAGGGTGAGGGTGGTGGAACAGAGGCGCATCCCTCCAGTTGTACCTCTCCACAATTCCTATGCCATTCTGGCAAAGTGTGGTTCCTCTATGGAGGCACCCACAGTGGAGACCAAGGAGGATGCTGGGAACCTCCACAAAGGAGACCCACAGAAGGGTGGCAGGGGACCCTGCAGGGGAAGGAAACAACTCCTGGTGGGGGACTCCATTGTTAGGAAGGTAGAACTGGGCAAGGAAGGGGAGAGGGAGGTAAGGTGCCTGCCTGGCGCCATGGCTTGGAGGGACAGGGAGCGAATCCTCAGGATTGCCAGAGCTGCTGCACAGGGGAGGGAGCTGGATGTCATTGTCCACCTAGGGACAAATGACCTGGCTAAGAAAGGGATTAGAGAAGTGCAGGAAGAGTTTGTGGAATTGGGAGGGGCCTTAGTCAAGTAGCACGCACGGTAACCTTCGGAGGTGCTACCCATCTATGGCATAGGAGAGGCTAGTGTGTCTGCACTGGGATTCAATCAGTGGTTGAAAACCGGTGTGGAGCTCAGGGATTTGGCTTCATTGGGGACTGGGGTCCACCTGGAGTGATGCAAGCCTATACTGGCATGATGGGCTGCATCTGTCCGGGAGGGAACCAGGATCCTAGGTGATAGGTTTAAATGCTTCATTGGCAAGCTTTTAAACTAGCCAAGGGGGGAGGCACTGGAAAGGAGCAGGAAAATCTTAGCCCCCAAACAATCACGGTAGTAAGTGTGGCAAACACCAACATGGAGGTGTCGATAGGGAGAAGGGCAGGGTAAATGGAGAAAGTGACAAAGGCAAGAAGGACAGGGATGGGGCAAAAGGGGTAAGGCCATCAGGAAATGGAAGGTAATGAGTACCAATGCCCGTAGTCTGGGCAACAAGCTCCCTGAGCTGGTGGTCTTAATGGAAGAGGGATGCCTGGATATTGTAGAAGTCACAGAAACATGGTACACAAGAACCATGACTGGGATGTTAACATACCAGGGTACATAACCTACAGGAGAGACAGGCAGGGGAGAAGAGGGGGAGGAGTAGCTCTCTATGTAAAGGAAGGGATAAAAGCAACTGAACAAAAGAGTAAACAGGGAGGAGAGGAGGCACTGTGGGTCACCTTGGAGACTGGAAAGGGCACCACAATCCGCACAGGGGTTGTGTACAGACCCCCATGTCAGGGGGAAGGAATGGACAAGGATATGATGGAAGGAATTCTTAGAATGGCAGAGAAAGGGGAGATACTGTTGATGGGAGACCTGAATATGCCAGATGCTAACTGGAGCACATTTGCTGCAGCCACATCCAAGAGCAGGGCCATTCTTGATGTCCTACAGGTGGCAGGCATTAGACAGCTAGTTTTGGAACCCACTCGTGAGGGAGCAATCTTAGACCTCATACTCTGAAATGGGGGCAGTGAGAGGATCTCAGATCTGAAGTGGGTTGCCATCTGGGGACAAGTGACCATCAAACAGCGTGGTTCACGTTTAACTCAGCTACAGAGTCAAGCCATACAAAAGTGAGGGTACTGGACTTTAGAAGGGCTGACTTTGGCAAGATGGAAGAGTGCCTCAGAAAAGCACTAGCAAACAGGCTGAAGGAGTGTGGAGCAACAATGGGAATTATCAAACTGCCATCACAGAGGCAACAAGCCTTTGTGTGAAGCAAATAAACAAATCAAATGAAAGAAAAAGCCACTATGGTTCTCAAGAGAGGTGGCTGTGAAAGTCAGGAAGAAAAGATAGCATTCCGGAAGTATAAGGAAACACAGAAGGAGCAGGACAGAGAGCTGTACCAGTTAAGGCAGAAAGAAGCAGGAGGGAAGTCAGAATAGCAAAGGCCCAAACTGAGAAAGATAGCCAACTCAGTTAAGAAGGGGATAAAACCTTTATAGGTACATCAGCGGCGTAGAAAGACAAAGGAGGGATAGTGAGGCTGAATAGATGAATGGTGGGTGGGCAGAGGGGACAGTGAAAGCAGGAATACTGAACGAATATTTCTGCTCAGTATTCACAAAAGAGGAGGGGAAGTGCCTAATCCAATTAACAGAAGCACTTTGATAGGGGGTCGATCCCAGTCCTTTCACAGAAGAAAGGGTTCTGCAAGAACTCCTAAAACTGAAGGTGGACAAAGCAATGGGTCCTGATGGAATTCACCCAGAATTCTAAAAGAATTAAGGAAGGAACTAGTGAAACCACTGGCTACTCTTTTTAATAAATCATGGGAGGATGGTGTGGTACCCGAGGACTGGAGGAAGGCGGATGTGATTCCCCTTCACAAAAGTGGGACCAAGACAGAGGCAGGAAACTACAGACCTGTCAGTCTGACCTCTGTGGTAGGGAAAGTGATGGAGTCACTTCTGAAGGAAAGAATAGTTGAGTACCTAGAGGTCAGTGGAGCACAGGATCCAAGGCAGCATGGGTTCACAGTGGGACGGTCATGTCAGACGAATCTAATAGATTTCTTTGACTGGGTGACCAAAGTAGTAGACCAGGGAAGGGCTGTGGACATGGCCTACCTAGACTTTAGCAAGGCATTTGCCACAGTCCCACACAAAAGATTATTAGTCAAATTAACCAGCCTGGGAGGGGTCCCAGGGTGGTAGCCTGGGTAAAACATTGGCTGGACAACAGGACACAGAAGGTAATTGTAAATGAGTCCACTTGAAGAAAGGGCGGTTACTAGTGGGGCACCGCAGGGTTCAGTATTGGGTCCAGTCCTTTAATGTCTTCATACAGTGACATTGCAGAGGACTGAAGGAAAAGTATGCCTTTTACAGATGACACAAAGATCTGCAACAGGGTTGATACACAAGGAGGCGTGAAAGGATGAAAAGGGACTTGGCAAGGTTGAAGGAATGGTCAGACGTATGGCAGCTAGGATTCAATGCAAAAGTGCAAATAATGCACCTGGGAAACAAGAACCAGGGAAGAATACAAATGGGTGAGGAGGTAACAACAACAAAACAGGAAAGGGACCTGGGGGTAATCATATCAGATGACCTTAAGGTTAGCAAGAAATGTGAGAAGGCAGTAGGGAGGGCCGGGGTATACTGGGATGTAGGGAGAGGCATCAGCAGCAGAAACAGGAAGTTGTTATCCTTCTGTACAGACAGTTTGTGAGACCCCATCTGGAATACTGTGTCCAGTTCTGGAGACCCCATCTCCGCAAGGACATAGACAGGATAGAGGCAGTCCAGAGGAGGGCAACTAAAATGGTGCAGGGTCTGCAAGAAAGCCGTGATGAGAAGAGACTAAAGGAGCTTAATATGTATACCCTTGAGGAAAGAAGGAGAGGGGGACATGATAGAAACTTTCAAGCACCTCAAGGGAATCAACAAAGTCCAAGAGGGTAGCATCTTTCAGAAAAGAGACTTGCAAGAACAAGGGACATAATTTAAAGATAGAAGGAGGGCGGTTCAGGGGCAGTGAGGAATGTTATTTCACAGAGAGGGTAGTGGATGCATGGAACAGCCTTCCTGAGAAAGTTGTGGGGTCTAAAACTGTGGGAGAATTCAAGAATGCATGGGACAGACATAAGGCAATTCTTGTGGGGGGCAGGAAGATATAGGCTGTTGGTTAACTAGGATCTGCGGCCTATCCTGTAGGTAGGGAAATGGGCAGACTAGATGGGCCTAGCGGTCCTTATCTGCTGTCAAAGTCTATGTTTCTATGTTTCTATGTTATTGATGCTAATTTACACATATCTAGTGCCAAAAGTGCCTGAGTTAAATGCAGATGACATTTTTCCACAAAATTTCCTGCAAAAAATTAAATGACAGATTTTGAGCACATATAATTTTGAGATGATGCATCATATTCTCATGAAATCATTATTAGAACACCTATCATCAAGGAATCATGCCAAATTTAAGATCTCTGACCTAATAGATGGCTGAGGTATGTACAGATAAACATTTTCATGACATTTCACACCGAAAATAAAATGACAGACTTTGAGCACCTATAACATTGACACTGTCCATTCAAAGGTTGTGATATTCGGAACTGTATTGGTCCTCTATCCACAGAGTGTGCATGCCAATTAGCATAAATGACAGCTGAGTTATGACCACATTACTAAATTTAAAACAATCCATAAAATTCCAACGAAATTTCACCAAAGTTTGCAGAATTTTGAAAACGTTTGGCAAAATTCCACAAATTCAGAATTTTCCCATTCTGCACAGCTGTAATAAAGTCACATCCACTGTTACTTGCATCACAGAGCATTACACATTAACATTTAAGCAATAAGGCACGACAGGGTGTGTGTTACTGTGTAATAACGTCACTCCTGGGGTGGGTTGAAGCACGAGGCGAAGCAGAGTGCTTCCATCACCCCAGGAGTGACGTTATTACACAATAACACACACTGGAGTGCCTTATTGCTATTATACAATGGCTCGATGTTATACAAAATAAAAACATTTAAAAAAATGTTTTTAGCAGATTTTTAGTGTGGCAGTATATCTTTGTTTCTTAAAAAAATGGCACAAGCATATGCTCATCCATACAGTGCTGTTATTGTGTAATAACATCACTGTCTCAGGCATACACTGACCAATCAGAGTCTAGGATTCTTTCTTGCCATTGTATAATACAAAATACACTCCCCCCCTCATAGTCTTTTAAAAGCACAGTCCTTCAGTAGCTGAATGGTAGTCCTTGTAATTAGAAGGATTCCAATTCAAAACACAAGGTCCCCCTTAAAATAGTCCCTAGATGACAAATAAAATTTACTGTACCACATCCCTTTTGGCTTGAAGCAAATTCTGTCCTGCGCCTTATTGGCTGGCAGTCGATTTGATGATGGCAATCATGAAGGCTTCTTGGCTAAAGCTGAAAACACTTGGGGGGGGGGGACAGTACTTGAAGCAGCAGGCTAATCTAATCACCAGCCCTGCTCTCACTGACTGCCCTACTATTCCTAGCACTGGGGTAAGGTGATACCCTATATCTATTACTTTAACTGAAGACTAGGCCCCCAGGCACTATCAAAATGGCAGGCCAAGTCTATAGGCTGGATTCCCTCTGGTCTGGTCTGGTTCCTTCAGGTTGCTCTACCTGCTCAAACTCTCTTCAACTGAGCTGTACAACTCCTTTAATACCATCTAAGCATTCTATTTTACCAAAATCCTGGTCTGTGAGTGGACACAACCCTGTTGCAAACCCTCAGCACCAATCAAATTAAACTCCTATTTGGAATTCGGCAGCAGCACAAGCTACTATGGAATTCTCTTTTTTTTAACTTTATTTTTTGTATTCCTTAAGATAGAAAATAAAAACAGTAACATATATTTCCATCAATTAGAAAACAATAAGAAAAAAATGAATACATAAAAAGCATAAACTTAATAAAGCACAAAAAACCTTTTTGTGTTTTTTTAGAGGGGTTAAAAAGAGAAAAGTTCTTCCAGCTTAATCTTACATTTAAGAGCCACTATGGAATTCTGACTGTCTTTTACTCTTTCTTAACTGGGTAAGGCCCACTAGGCACAACTGTATGTTTTCAGAGGCGACCCAGGAGCTTTGAGCTGGTTAAGCGATTTACTCAGAGTTACACAGTACACAAGTTGAGGTTCTGGGAATCAAACCCAGGTCTGCTGGATGTACCAAACTCATTCACAGCTCATCACTCTAACCTCTAGGCTATACTGAAGTTCAAATGCCTTCTTTGAAAATTCCAAGGCTGTCTAGTCCTGTCAGCTTGGACTAAATATTTTGCATTAATAACTTGTCACATAAATAAATCCTTATAGCACAAAGTCTAAGCATTTTACAATGATCCCATAAAAAAGATCACTTTCCCAGCTTTCTCCTGCATTTTATTCACAGAAATTCAGTCATGGGAATGCAGAGTTGCTAAGGCTATAAAAAATCAAACTGCTTGCAGTGACTTACCCCCACTGTCAAGAACTAAATAACTTCAAAATTAGCCATGTCCCCCTTTAAATAGCTTCACTGTAGCACTCTGGAGCCCACTCTGTTTGAATATTCAATTTTTGTAACAAAACTCCTCCCTGGGGCTGTCTTATGGGCATCTGAAACATATCCTGCCCTAAAGCACACACTCTCACCTGGCTTCATGCAGCATGGGTCCTGAATCTCAGTCACTCCACTTTCCAAAATTTTTACCAATTCTGTTAGCTTTTTCCTATTTATATGGAGGGAAATCAATCAATGGCTATATATATGTGTGATGAATGCAAAGTTACGAAGCCAATTGTTATATGGTACAAAAATATGGGGCATTCAAGATAAAATAAATCTAGAAACATGCTTAAACAAATTCTATAAAAAAATGCTAGAATTGTCGAACAGTGCTCCATCCACCCTGATTAGGGCTAAAGTGGAACAACTTCCAGTGGAATGTCAAATACACCAAAGATTAACAGTGTATTGAATTAAAGCGTTTGGGATAGGGAAAGTAGGCTACCAAGATTATGTGTGGAAGAAACACTTAATTACTTTAAAAGGGAAGTGATTTTCCCAAGTATACAAGTAGTAGAAAAAAATAATTAAACCATATGGGCTGCTTCAAACTGTTACAGACAGTCTCAGATATCCACTTTCACAAATTAAAGAAAGCAATAAGCACAGAGTTCAGGATATATTCACACAGAAGGATCTAGAATTCTGCAGACAATCTAAAGCATGTTTATGGCTGGCTAAAAACAACCAGCCCCCAATAGGAACATTTGGTCTACTTTATAGAAAGGGCACCCACCCACGTTCTCTTCCTTGGCAGCATTTACTTCAAATGTGGTGTACGGTAACCACATGTGGGTGGAAAGGACTTTGAATACCTCAGAAGGTTATATGAAGAGGACTCCTCTGATTCCTCCAAGAGGAGATTTTGATTGTGATAGTGACTAGGATTGTCCACTTTTTTTGAGTACCACGTACAGGAGTAAAACTATCTTTTGTTTAGCGGATATCAAATATATTGTGTTTGTATAGGATATTTTTGGTGTGTAATCAATGACTGGTATGAATAGCTTTGCAGAAATAGGAACCAGCTTTGAAACTAGGCAGACAACATTTAGCTTCTCAGAAACAGAACAGAAAAAACTATACACAGCAGTAGGAGCTGGTAGAAATCTTGAGGTAGATTCTTCTGAGAAAGATTTACAGTATAAACTAGAACAACTAAAAAGGAAGGATAGCAAATTAGAGTGGCATAGTATCACTCTAAGAGAATACTTACACTATAAAAGAATTCCTCATGGGCTAAGAATCCTTATCGAGCCAAACCTAGGAGTTGAATCCAAAATTCTTGATGAACGTTGGGAGGGGATTAAAAAAACGTTCAAATGATTTATGTATGCATTAATAGAAGCCAGTTTAGAAAGAAGGAGTGTGTTAACAGATGAAATAACCAAAATACAGGATCAGCTCAAATTAAAAACAGAGGAGGAACAGTTCAAAAAAACTTTGGAGGAAATAAAAAAACGGCTTCAAACATTTGAGGATGAACTGAAGAAAACCAAAATTAAAAAATTCAAGAGGGACACAAATGACTACAGGCTAAGCAGAGTTTATACATGGAAAGTGATTCCACCTTATAGGAATTATGGGGAGGACACTGATTCCAATAGTTCTGGTAGCTACGGCAGAAGAGCAGATAGACCTCAGTACATTTGACAAGGACATAATAGGGATTTTTTCAAAGGGAGCAAGCAGACGAGGAACGCCCACCCCATCATCAGGAAGAAAGGCAACCCAGATATTATACCAGGGCACAGGGCCCTGTACCAGAACAAGGTCAAGGCTACTCAGATCAAAGAACCGGAGGGAGAGGAGGAGGAGACAGAGGGAGAGGAGGCAATTGGGGAGGGGGCGGGAACAAGGGAGCTCAGGGCAGATGGATATAGCAGTGTTCAATCTGAGTGACAAAGAATTCTCAGACATAGATATGGCAGTTTTGAGTAAAGGACTCTCATTTGCTCCATATCAAAAACCTAATAGTTTTTAACTTATGGTAGACCTACAGCAGTTCTTCAGGACAGTCAGACTGAGAGAGATGTTTTACTTGCAAGCACCACAAGATCCACAACAAAGGGAGATTAGGACAGCTGTTAATTTTAAATCAAAGTTTAATCCTCCAAAAGGCCGAAGTCATAATGTAGAGGCTTTTGTCTCTTCAGTTACCATGGATGTTAAGGAATTGTTCAAGCACTCAGCATCCATAGCACCTGGATATAACCTTACATAACAAGAGAATAAGGCCTTGAAGGATCTAGAAAAGGATGAATCGATAGTCATTAAGGAAGCTGATAAAGGGGTGGAATAGTGGTTATGGCCCAAGAAAAGTATGTTGAGATGTGTAACAATTTGTTACAAATGGAAGAGAACTATGAACTGTTGAATCAGGATCCTACTGCTAGAATAGCAGCAAGCATTAAAAGCTTACTAGATGAAGCTGAGGATTTAAAGCAAGTCAAAAAATGGCAAAAAGATTTACTTATAGTTCCTTTTCCAATAACACCGGTGTTTTATGCAATACCTAAATTTCATAAGGATGCAGTTAACCCCCCAAGGAGACCAATAGTTTCAGGGAATGATTCAATTCTAGAACCATTATCTGGTTTTGTGAATTATTTTGCCCAGCCATTAGTATCAGGGATGCAAAGTTATACCAAGGACACAGGGGACATCCTTACACTAATAGACACTCTTAACCACACAGAAGACAGTAACAAATGGATATTATGCACAATGGACATTAAGGACCTCTACAAATTGATTCCTCATGAGGAGGGCCTAGAAAGGCGTACTAATGTAAATATGCCCCCTATCAGCTTCCTCATCAAACTATCACGTATTGTCCTGTATGAAAACTACTTCAGGTTTGAGGGTAGATATTATCAACAAAAAAAAGGCACAGCAATGGGCAGCATATTTGCACCTACATATGCCAACCTATACATGGACCATTTTGAAACTCAGTATATCTTAACTCCAATGTACAATCCATATTTTAAATTTATACACTGCTACAGACGTTTTATTGATGATATTCTCTTTTTCTGGTCTGGCACTGAAGGAAAACCGCAGGATTTTCACAAATATGTTAACCAATTAAGCAACAACTTACAGTTCACAATGACAGCCAGTACACAGGAGTTGGGCTTTTTAGACTTAAATATCTATAAGGATCAGGGGAAATACTGCACTAGGATATTCCGAAAACCCACTGATAGGAACATGCTACTACATGCTGACAGTTTCCATCCACAAAGAGTAAAAGACAGCATTCCCTTTTCACAAATGCTCAGGGTGAAACGTAATTGCAGTAAGTCTGGAGTAAGAAAACGGGAATATGCAGACATGTCAAGTAAATTTAGAGCTAGGGGATACGGGAAACAAGTCATAGCCAAAGCAAGAAATAGGACACAACAGGGAACAGATAGGGCAACAACACCAGTGGATAGTGAGACAGAAACTAGTTCACGCACATCTGAAGGAAGAATTGTGTTGTCCTTGGGATACTCTTCTCTGACACAGAAAATCAGACATAGTGAACTCCCACTGGGAAACATTGGCGCCTACAGGTGTTCCAGAGTTCAGAAACAGACCAATGGTGGCATCTAAAAAAGCAAAAACTTTAAAATATAGTCTTGTGCATTCAGAATTGAAACCGGTTAACAAAAGACCTGGTAAGCAACTACTTTTGGGACCATTAGAAAATGGTGTGATACCCTGTGGTAGATGTGCTCACTGCAGTAACACCTCAAAAAAGACTGAAATTTGTCACCCAAATGGTAATTCTAAGTATAGATCAACTCACCTATCACCTGTGACTCACACCATGTGATGTATGTTCTAACATGCCCCTGTTCCAAATATTATGTTGGGAAAACCACACACCCCCTTAAGAACAGAATAACGGAACACAAGAGAAAAATAAGGACAAAAGCAGAAAATAGTCCAGTAGCAATCCGTTTCGCTAATGGGAATCACAATGCTGCCTCCTTAAAGTTTTGGGGTATAAAAACAGTGGAGAAGCCACATGGGGGGAGACGGGAACAAAAGCCTAGAAAGGCAGGAAATGTATTGGATATATACTCTAAATGCAACAGAAGACAGACTTGGTATGAATGGTGATGAAAATTGGTCAGCATGCTGGTAGTACTGTTCTAATCAGCGAACTCTTGGCATTGAAAATCACAAAAGATAGTGGTAGCAATACAGTAGTAAGCTCCAGTCACAATAACTGGAGTTTATCTAAGGGAAAAAGGAAATTGGGGGGGTTGACCTCCAGTGACCTCCCATAGTGATCACACTGTGATGACAGTGGAAATCACCAAAGATTGTGGCAGTAATACAGTAATAAGCTGCAATGACAACAACTGGAGTCTATCTAAAGGTAAAAGGAAATTGGAGATTTGACCTCCGGTGACCTCCCATATTGATCACACTATGATGACAGTGAAAATCACCAATGGTTGTGGTAATAATACAGTAGTAAGATGTAGTGAAAATAACTGGAGTTTATTTAAGGGAAAAAGGAAATTGGGGATTTGACCTCTGGTGACCTCCCATGATGATCACACCTCCAGCCCTCCTTGTGACTTTTAACATCCAGTCATGTTTGCACCCTTCCAAAACCTCATCCGACAAGCCCTCTGTAAGTTTAGAAAAATGTGTTAGCTTGAACTATTATTATAGTAGCTTTAACTTTAGCTACAACAGTAGAGCAAGACACAACTAGATTATGAAAAGAGAGCAAAAATAGGAGTGGTGTATAGACCCCCTGCACTGGTGGAGGAGCTGGAGAAGAGTCTGGTGGCAGATGTTGGGAGACACTGCAGACTGGGCAGGGGAAAGGTGGTGGTGTTGGGGGACTTAAACATGCCAGGAACAAACTGGGAGACTATGACATCCTCGGTGGCCAGGGAACAGAGGTTGTTGGATGTCTTTCAAGACGCTGTTCCTAACTCAGCAGGTGGGGGAACCGACCAGGGAGGCGTGGGTACTGGATGTGGTCCTGGCAGACATTGACCAGATTGGGGGCTGGAGGAAGGGACCCATTGGCGGGGAGTGACCATGCGCATGGTCTGGTTCTGCCTGGACCTAGGAGGGTAGAAGGCTGCACAAAGACGGGGGTAACTGACTTCAGGGGTGGATTTTAAGGAAATGGAAAGGATCCTTAAGGAGCATTTGGATGGGATTAGGTCAGACATGGGCCTGATAGTAGGTGGAAATCATCAGGAGAGTAGTACCAGGATCTACCAGCACCTGTGCAAATGCAAGGCAATGCGGTGGGGTCCGAAAACCCTGCTGGTGGACCAGGGAGGTCCAGGAGGTGGCTGCGGGAAAGAAGGCAGCCATAGGCAATTCAAGTGCTCAAGAAGTGAAAGGGATCGAGGAGTACGAGCTGATGGCTAGAAGGGCCACTAGGTGGTTAGGGTGGCTAAGGCAAGGAAGGAGCAGAACCTGGCCAGGGAAATTAGGAGAGGGAACAAGGGGTTCTTTAGATACATTGGGGAAAAATGAAGGGTGAAGGGGCAGATTAGCAGGATTAAAACAGAGGAGAGATGGGCACAAGACCCGAGGGAGCAGGCTGAGGTACTAAATGAGTACTTCACCTCAGTTTTCACCAAGGAAAATTGAAGTGCTGCATCATACATGGGAGAGACAGTGATACTGCGAGGGGGACCCTTACCCATCGAGGCGGGTCTGGGGAGAGGGAAGGCATCACTGGCAGGAGGGGGAAGGCTAAGCAGGGAGAAGAGGTAGCGGAAGTGGAAATCACAGCAGAGATAGTGAGGGAAGGCCTCAGGTCCCTTAAGATGAAGAAAGCACCGGGGCCGGATAAATTACATCCCAGAGTGCTGAAGGAACTTGCGGATGTCCTGGCGAAACCCCTGGCGGAGCTTTTCACCATCTCTCTGAGGTCAGGGTGGGTGCCCCAGGACTGGAAGGTGGCCCATATAGTAACTATCCACAAGGGGGGATCAAGGGAGGTGGCAGGGAATTACAGGCCTGTCAGCCTGACATCAGTGGTGGGCAAGGTGATGGACGGCATTGTCAAGGAGAGGCTGGGGGGGGACCTGGAAAAGTCAGGGTGCCTGGACGACAGACAGCATGGATTTGTCCCAGTGAAATCATGTCAGACAAACCTTGTGGAGTTCTATGACTGGGTGGTGAGTGCCTTGGACCTGGGTAGACCAGTGGACGTCCTCTTTCTAGACTTCAGCAAGGCATTTGACTCTGTTCCTCATGTGGGCCTGTTGGATAAGCTGTGAGAAATGGAGGTGGGGAACCAGATGATCAGATGGATAGGCAATTGGCTCCAGGACCAGACCCAGAGGGTCATAGTTGGTGGGATAGTCTCATCCCCAAGGAGGGTCATTAGTGGGGTCCCACAGGGATCAGTCCTTGGGCCCCTTCTGTTCAACGCCTACATCTCTGACATAAGGACAGGTATCAGGAGTGAGATGAGTCTCTTTGCGGATGACTCAAAACTGGGGGCAGTGGTGGATGGGGAGGAGGGGAGGGTGGCCCTACAAGGAGACCTGGAGGCTCTGGAAAGATGGTCTAGAAAGTGGAAGCTGAGGTTCAATGCAGGGAAATGCAAGGTACTGCACCTGGGGGCCAGAAACCTGGGCCAAGTGTACACCCTGGGGGGATGCTACAAGTCTCGATCGCTGAGAAGAATCTGGGGGTGGTGGTGGATGTCAAGATGAACAACTCTGAGACTTGTAGGAGGGCAGCAGCCAAGGCCAACAGGATGCTGGGATGCATCACTAGGGGGATCACCTCCAGAAGGAGGGAAGTGATACTCCCTCTGTATAACTGCTTGGTGAGGCCGCACCTCAAGTACTCGTGTAGTTTTGGAGCCACATTTAAAGAGGGACATTAAACTCCTGGAGAGGGTCCAGAAGAGGAACCAAAATGATTTGGGGCTTGGGGGACAGGACCTATGAGGAGAGGCTCGAAGAGCTAAATATGTACACATTGGAAGAGTGAAGGGACTGGGGGGACATGATAGAGGTCTTCAGGTACATGAAGAGGGTAAATAGAGGAGAAATAGTCAGGGTGCTTCAAAGGAAGGAGGAGGGGGCCACTGGAGGGCATGGGTGGAAGCTGGAGGGGGGAAGATTCAGGGGAGAAAGGAGGAGGTGCTACTTCACTGAGAGGGTTGTGGAGCCATGGAATGCACTGCCTAGGGGGCTGGTGGAGGCAGAGATAATGGAGGGGTTCAAGAGAGGGTAGGGCAGGTACAGGGGAAGGATTCTAGAAGCAAAATCCAATGCAGTGAGAATATCTGGAACTGGGAAGGGAAAAGCCAGAGAAGGTGAGGGGGGCAGCAAGGTCAGCTCCCAGGGTGGGGGCTGACCAAACAAGCAGACGCAAAAGACCGTTAGGTCTATTCTGCTGGCATTTTAGTATGTTAGTATGTAAAGTATACACAATGCTTTTGAAATAATATACACATAGCACCAACACTGGCATTGAGCTGCCCATTCAAAATCTATCCTTTTACACCTAAATGGTAATATTGGAAAGGGGAGCACTCTATTGGGGAAAAGGAGGCCCACTGCTTTCCCTTTAACAAGAGCCTTCCTTTTAGCTACTAAGCAGCTGCCTGCTTGTGGCCATCAGGGCTGTCAATCAGACTGCCTACATCACTGGTGGGGTGGTCTGGTGGGCATGGCCACCACAGGCCAATCCCCTCAAACCAGGGCACAAAAAAAGAGCATCATAAACGTGCGACCAGCACAAGACATATCTGAACTGAAACTGCACCACATGCTATTTAGCTTAAGCAAGGTAAGAAAAAGAAACTTAAAAATGATTTGCTAGTATTAAGTAAAATGTTTATGGCATTACTGAGCATAGCAGAAGAGTTCCCAATGTTTAAACAAATAACTATGCATTTAAATATTTTTTTTATAGAAATGAGCATTGTAATGCTAGAAATCTGAGTGAAGGGAAGTTTGGAATGGTACCCCTGGGTGGTCTGAAATGAAACTAAACACAGACTCCAAGTGGTTGTAACTTGTTTCAGATAAAATGTTATAATCTGAAGCTAGAAGTAAGTGTCGATGCATATTTTGCAATAGTTCTAATGCTTGAATTGTAGAAAGTACATAGAGTACTCCGAAGGAAAATAGCTAAGGGACTGGTTTAACTATAGAACAGCATATTTAACTAGGATATTTTACCCTGTGCAAGTTATATCATGGAGAGAAAGGGGTAAAAGGCCATGATGGTTAAAAACAGACCATATACATTATAGACCATATAGATTAGAGTTGGACCAGCATAACATTCTGTGGTGATTTGCATATGCAGCCCATGATGCTTTGCATTGTGTGGGCATGTGTGATTTTGTATTTTCTTGAAACTTGGCTTCCCAGCCAAATGCCCTTTGGGGTAACCCTTGCCTCAGTGTTTACGCACAGAGGTTCTTTGTCTTTTAAATGTTTTTTTTAATTTAATGGGTTCACCACAACATATCCAAGACACACTGTCTTAGGGTAGCTGGTCCATTCCACTGGGGTGTCAAACAGATGAGGCATACTGATGAGTTCTGGTAGGATGAAACACGTGTCTATGTCTTCTGTTAGCACCCTTTGCAAACTGTGTGAAAGGCCTTTTGGCACCATGCAATTTTGCTTAAAGTTGGACCAGCATAACATTCTGTGGTGATCTGTATATGCAGCCCTTGATGCTTTGCATTGTGTGGGCATGTGTGATTTTGTATTTTCTTGAAACTTGGCTTCCCAGCCAAATGCCCTTTGGGGTAACCCTTGCCTCAGTGTTTGCGCACAGAGGTTCTTTGTCTTTTAAATGTTTTTTTATTTTAATGGGTTCACCACAACATATCCAAGACACACTGTTTTAGGGTAGCTGGTCCATCCCACTGGGATGTCAAACAGATGAGGCATAATGATGAGTCCTGGTAGGGTGAAACACGTGTCTGTCTTCTGTTAGCACCCTTTGCAAACTGTGTGAGAGGCCTTTTGGCACCATGCAATTTTGCTTAAAGTTGGACCAGCATAACATTCTGTGGTGATTTGCATATGCAGCCCATGATGCTTTGCATTGTGTGGCATGTGTGATTTGTATTTTCTTTGAAACTTGGCTTCCCAGCCAAATGCCCTTGGGTAACCTTGCCTCAGTGTTTGCACTAGAGGTTCTTTGTCTTTAAATGTTTTTTTATTTTAATGGGTTCACCACAACATATCCAAGACACACTGTCTTAGGGTAGCTGGTCCATTCCACTGGGGTGTCAAACAGACGAGGCATACTGATGAGTCCTGGTAGGATGAAACACGTGTCTATGTCTTCTGTTAGCACCCTTTGCAAACTGTGTGAAAGGCCTTTTGGCACCATGCAATTTTGCTTAAAGTTGGACCAGCATAACATTCTGTGGTGATTTGCATATGCAGCCCATGATGCTTTGCATTGTGTGGGCATGTGTGATTTTGTATTTTCTTGAAACTTGGCTCCCCAGCCAAATGCCCTTTGGGGTAACCCTTGCCTCAGTGTTTGTGCACAGAGGTTCTTTGTCAGAGAAACATTATGCTACTAAGATGAAGTAACCAGATATAACAGGTTACTACTACACAGTTACCTATGGAATTGGTTTATTTGTAGAACAGCATTTACAACCGGGATAGTTTATCCTGTGCAGGCTGTATTGTACAATGAAAGCTTTTATTTATACTAATGAAAGAATTACCTTTACTAGACTAGTGAATTCTAAATGTGGATTTGTTTGTTTGTAACTAAGGATTTAGTGTACATTTTTATCCAAACAGAACTTGTAAAGAAACAGCATTAGCTGTTTCAACTAAGGTATGATAGCCATGACTAAGGGGTCAAAGGTCACAATGGTTAAAAGAACAGTCAGTGAATACTAGAAAATCATCATGTTACCCAGAAAGAATAACCAGATAGGTTGTCTGTTTCAGAAGTGTGCAACCTTCACTATATAAGTCGCATTTAGGATAATATTCCTAGCTATAATTTGGGATGAGATGATATAGGAATAACCTGAACTTGATTTAATTTAAAATGGACTGATTGACATAAGATTAATTGTATTTGCAGACAAACAGGAAACTGAATCCTAGTTGTTCTAAAGCCAATAATAAAAGAATCTATTTAGGAACACAAGGTAAAATAATCCATATATATTTGTGATAAACGAGTGTAAATGTATATAAATAATATTTTGAAATCTTAGTTTTGTTCTTAATGACAAATAAAAGTCCACGGGTGCTCTTCACATAATAAGGTATACCATGTCACAAAAAACTATTTTTTTTTGGTATCAATCTTGGGCACTTAAAATATATAATGGTCAGTTTTGGTACTGTCACCAATTATGAGAAATGTTTCAAAAATTTTAATCAAAATTATTTTAGTATGATAGTAATGCTCATATTTGTATACCCTTATAGATCCTAAGCCTGCTGGATCCCTGGCGCTGGAGATCTCGGATCTCGGATCTCCAGCTCTGTTTCCATCAGCTCCCCTGGGAGCTCCGTGAAGCCGGCGGCTGCCGTTGAGGTAATTAAAGTACCTCCATCCAGCAGCAGCCTTGTGAGGGGGGTTAGCCCGTCAACATGCTTCGCGTGTCGACTGCCCCACCCACCCTGGGCCAGCATTTCCTTTATAGGCACTGGCCTCTGACATCATTTCCTGTCTGTCAATATTTCTAACTCCCCACTTTTCCATTTGCAGATTATACCGGCTTGCCACTAGAGGGACCCCACCCTTGATGCACTTCCTGTAGTCTGCCTACCTTCCCTGGAATCCCTTCTGCCTCGCCTGCACCACTCCTCCAACATTCCCTCCTCTGCCCTAACCCCATCCTCACCTGCCCCCTTTTTGTTTTCCAAATACCCATCTACCCTCTGACCCACCTCCTCCCCCATACCTACACCCAGTGACCACTAGGAGTCACTACATACCACCCCTTCGGAGGCCCATTCCCAGCCTTCTTTTGACCCCTAGACTATAGCCCTCTGCCCTCTCCCAGGCATATTCTGTGCTGCCCTGGCAGGGACTTGAGCCCTGTACCCTGACCACCAGAGTCCATGTCACTACCACTAATCTAAAGTGGCAGCCACACTCTCTAGGAGGCAGTACAGTTATCTTAACTTCCTACACCACTACCACCTGTATACCACGCTAGTTCACCTACTATTAAACTCCCTTCCCGTCATCCTCCTCCTGGTTCCCCTCCCCTCCAGCTGTATATCTCCCTAGGTCACAGGCTATTGCACCTTTAATTCCCACCAACTTAGTTCCTACTCACCCTACTATGTCCATGTACACGGACCTACAACTCCCATCCCCTAGCCACCCCTCCTCCCTCCCTCCCTGCCCTTTCAGACAGCTCGCTATCCTTGCCCTCCTGCCGGAACCCTACCTATCCCCTGCCCGCCACGCTCCCACCTCCCAGCCGTAGGGCAAGATCTATACCGCCATGCCCGGCCAGAGCTGTTGTCCTCCTACTACTCTTATCGGCAATATCCACCCCAACCCCGGTCCCACCCGGACCACCTCAGCAGGTGGGCGTCCCGGACTGCTGATTGCCTCCATGAATATATGCAGCGTCCTGAAAAAATTCGACTCCCTCCAATGTTGGGTCTCACAGCACAAACCTGACATCATTGCACTGGTGGAAACGTGGCTATATAATACCACCCCTGACACCCTTGTTACCCTCCCTGGCTACTCCCTATATCGTCAGGATCGAGTAGCCAAACGTGGGGGGGGCTGCGCAGTCTACACCAGGAACTCCTTCACTGGTCTCGCCCTCCCTGCACCGGACCTTGTAAATGGGGCCCAAGCCCTCACCATTAAGCTTACCCTGGACCCGCCCAGATCACCCTTTACCTCACCACTGCTCATACCCAGGTGCAAAACCCAGCCCTATTATCTCTAACTGACTACCTTGCCACCCTTCCCACAACGCTGATAAAATCATTGTTGGGGACCTTAATGAACTGGCTGTGTCCTCCTCCTCCCACTGGACTCCTTCACAGCCCTGGATCTAACCCAACTAGTCTCCCAACCCACATGTGTGAACCCCAAGAGAGGTACCAGCACCCTCCTCGATGTCATCATCACTAACCGCCCCTAAAATCCTGGACATCCAAGTCCTCCTGATTCACTCAGTGACCACTCCCTGTGCTGTTCCGCTGGTTGGCCACCCTACCCCGACCCACTGCACAGCGTCCCCACCGCCATTCAGACCATATGGCCCAAAAACCTAAACAGTATCTTGAACTGCAAGACTGGTCCCCCATTCTCCATGCGCCGGATATAGATACCGCTCTTGCCTTCTTTACCTTCACCTTTAATAAAGCCTGCAATCTCTTTGCTCCCCTCTCTGCCGTCCGATCCAAAAGACCTAACCTGCCCTGGATTACCCCTGCTCTCTCACAGCTGCTCAGGCACAGGGACAACCTTTGGTACCGTGCCATAGAAACTGGGCGTCCAGCTGATAGACAGGCCTACAATGCTGCGCGGAATAAGTGTACATGGGCTATCAGGAAAGCCAAAGCTGACCACTATCAGACCACCCTCACCGCCTTCTGGGGGTGCGCCCGTACCTTCTGGGACAAGGTCAAACAACTGAATGGGAACACTCGCTCCCCTCCCCATCCCAGATTACCACCAACAACACCACCATCACAGACCCCGCCGACATTGCAAACCTCCTCAACACTGCCTTTATTGACCTTAGCCCTATCCTCCCCAGTAACTTCTTTGATCAGCCACCCTCCCATCCTTCCCCTACCCTCCATCGCCCATGCTTCCACCTTCGTAGGGTAACTACCCAGGAAGCCAGACTGCACCTGACCCGTGCACTAAAAGGCAACAGTCCCAGTGACATCTCCCTGGATCACAAAATTCTCCGTTGGTCCTGGATCAAGTCCTCACCCACTCACCAGCCTTCTTAACAAATCCCTCTGCCTGGGACAATTCCCCTCCTCATGGAAAACTGCAACGGTTACTCCAATCCATAAAGGGGGTGACAGGACCTTAGCTGGGAACTATCGACCGATCTCCATTCTCCCACCCCTTTCCAAGGCGCTGGAAAAACTAGTTGCTGGACAAATATCTGAATACCTGACCAAATACAACATCCTCTGCCCTGAACAACACGGCTTCCGCGCAGGACACAGTACTAGCACTGCTCTTATTGAATTTGCTTCCTTCCTTCACCTCACTGACGCTGGCCTCGGCGGGAGCCGTGTTCCTTGACCTATCAAAGGCCTTTGACACGGTCTCCCAACCCCTACTACTGGAAGCCCTCTGTCACACTGGTTTTGCCTCTGGACTACTTGCTTGGTGCTCCAGCTACCTATCCGCCCGCTCCCAACGTGTCAAAATTGGTGGGACACTTTTTGATCCACGATCAATCCACTCAGGGGTTCCACAGGGCTCTATCCTGGGGCCCCTTCTCTTCTCGCTATACCTTAACTCCCTGCCCAGTGCTTGCCCTGGGAAAATTCTGCTGCACGCAGATGATACCGCCCCTTTGCCACTGACCGTAACCCTCTTCCTCCAGGTTTCTGCAAGTGCCTATAATGGCGCTGAAACTTGGCTTAAAGAGCATAGATTGGTCATAAATCTTAAAAATCTAAAATCATGCTCTTCGCCCACCTCAAAACAAATCTTCCAACTCTCCTCTCCATATCCTCTCCAGCTCTAAACAACAACTGGAGCAAGTCCACTCCTATAAGTATCTAGGGGTCACATTTGACTCAGCCCTCTCCTACCATGCCCACATCAGGCATTTGCTTCTGTAACCAATATAACCACTGGTATCCTGTACCGCTACAAAACTGTCTCCCCTGATGCCCTCCGCTTGCAGTTACATCCTCCATACTTTCCCTGGTGGACTATGGGCTACCTGTCTACGGTGCTGCCAACATGACTGCCCTCAACAAAATCCGCCTCCTCCTAAATAAGGCATGCAGGCTAATCACTGGGGCCCCTAGGCTCACTCATACCTGCCAACTTTATGACCTTGCAACAATGCTTGACCTCGACGAACGCCTGCTTTACCAAACGTGCCTCATTGCAAAAAAAACCTTACTAGGACTTTCTCCTCCTGGGCTGACTTCCTCCCTCCTCCTAGCCCAGCCCCTAGTCAGCACCCGGACCTCCTGCAAAACCACCTTCCTGGTTCCTCGAGCTAGGACCTCACTTGGACAGAGATCTTTCTGCCATAGAGCCCCTTCTTGGTACAACACTCTTCCTCGGCCATCACTGAAACCCCACCATCTCCACTTTCAAACTGCCCTCAAAAGCGAGTTGTTCAGCAAGCGCTGTTGGCACCTGTGCTTAAACGGATGCTCAAACCCCCTCTGTCCTGACAATGCCCTCTGGGCAGCTCCGTCCCTCACCTTCTTATTTCTACAACTACACTACTGCCATGATCCCATTGCCTACTGTTTCATAATGACAAGAAATCTAACCATGTTTGCATTATTTATGCTATGTACAGTGATGCCCAACTAATATCCTACTTGTTACCATACGGATCAAACCTCCGCCTGTACTTCTCCTGTATCATGCCTTCGCTTCTTGTAATCTGATATTATGTGACCTGTTTGACTGTTTTATCGATTTACCTGTAATGCTCCTGTCTCATGCCTTACTTTCCTGTAATCTGACACAGTTAAGCGGTTTGGCTGTCTTCACACTGCAATGACATACCTTTATGCTGCTAAACCCTGTATTTTTACCATGTTTCGATTATATCAAACTTGCTCTGTATTGCACTACCAATGTTTTGCTGTATCCATGTGCCATTTTTGCTTGTCTCTTTATGCTCATGCTCTCCTACGGGATGCATTCTGTTTGCTGTATTATCTGTGTTATCTTCCATTGCTGACGAGGTACCTTTGGAAATGAGCCTCTGGCTCAAAGGCTGTAAACTGATTGCAATATAAATAAATAAGCCCCTGAGGCAGCCCAGTGTTGAGTGAGACGTTGGGCATACCTAGGGGATCATGGTGTTCTAAGAAAATATCAAAATAAAACTACATTTCTTATGATGAACTGAGTGGCTGGTCTCCAGAATCTTTTTTTCACTACATAAAAACAAAAGGAGCCATAATATGGAAAATTATCTGTAATTAGTGGATAGACCAGCTTTGAGAAGATCGATAACACGCTTTAGATTTGAATGCTTTCCTAGCAATTGGAAAAATCTACAATATGATACAAAAAGAGGGAAAATGGGACATTATGTAGTTGTAAATTAGGACAGGGTGATCTTCTACATCTTGTAATTCTTTGCCCCCATCTATGAGAAATACAGAAAACACATGTTGGGAGAAATATTAGGAAAACTGGAATATGAATCACAACACCTATTAACACACCTATTGAAAACACAGTGTAAAAATATCCTGGCCCCTGTGGCCTCCCTCCTAAAAATGATAGTGGGGAAAAAAACTCCACATAACAGAGGAGTCCGATGAGAAGAAAGAATAAAAGATTGGATGCTATAGTAGTATGGGTAATAAGACTAAGACAAGACACTGGACTAACAAATGTGTTTGTTGTACTCTTTGTACTTTGAATACGTGGAGAAGTATTAACACACTATTTGCCTGCAGATTAGGCCTTACGGTCTATCGAGTCTGCTCGAACCTCAGATCCCTAGTTGGGTGCCAAGGCCCTCCCCTTCCCTCCCTTGTGTTCCCGAAACCCCTATCATCCATCCCCACCCCCCTGGGATAGGCCATCATCTGATACATCCACTTTCTGTGTCTGTCCCACCCTCTCTTGAAGCCCTCCACTGTGAATCTCTGAACCAGCTCGACAGGCAGTGCATTCCAAGGGTCCACCACCCACTCAGTGAAAAACCTCCTCCTCTTTCCCCCCTCACCCTTCCACCTTCCAACTTCAAACCATGCCCTCTGGTGATACCTCCCTGTTTTAGTCTAAAGATCCCCTCCATGTTTACTCTATTTATTCCCTTGAGGTACTTGAAGACCTCAATCATGTCCCCCCTGTCTCTCCTCTCCTCCCCTCCAATGAAAACAGGCAGAGCTCCTCAAGTCTGTCCTCATACGTCAAATCCCCTAGCCCTCGTATCATCTTAGTTGCCCTCCTCTGTACCCTCTCCAGGAGCTGTATGTCCCTCTTCAAGCGTGGTCTCCAGTACTGTACACAGTACTCAGGGTGAGTCTAACCAGTCCATTGTACAGCGGCAGAATCACTTCCTTGCTCTAGAGGTGATCCCTTAGATGCATCCCAACATCCTGTTTGCCTTGCTTGGCTCTCCTGCACTGCTCAAAGTTATTCATACATGCATCCACCATGACCCCTAGGTCTTTTTCCCCTATTGAGGCCTCCAGCGCCTCCCCTCCCAGGGTGTACCTGTGTTTAGGGTTTCTCCGCCCAAGATGCAACACCTTGCACTTGGTGATATTGAAATTTAATTTCCATGTGTAAGCCCAGCTTTCCAGGGTGTCCAGGTCCCCTTGCAGGTCTAACCTCCCCTCTCCTCCCTCAACTACTGCTCCCATCTTGGAGTCACCAGCAAAGAGACTCATTTCACACCCTATACCCTCCCTGATGTCCGATATGTATGCATTAAACAGGATCGGACCCAGGACCGAGCCCTGCGATACCCGACTACCAACCTCTCTAGGGTTCAAGAGCTCCCCACAGACCACTACTCTCTGGGTGCATCCAGCTAGCCAGTTTTCAATCCATCTGACCATCAAAGGGCCTACTCCTAACCCCATCAGTTTCTCCACTAGACCGTTGTGGGGGACAGAGTCAAACGCCTTGCTGAAGTCCAAGAATAATATATCCACAGGCTTTCCCCTGTCCAGTTCTGATGTTACCCATTCGTAGAACTCCACAAGATTGGTTTGACATGATCTACCTGGCACAAACCCATGTTGCTGACTATCCAGACCTCCCACCTCCTCCAAGTACACCCCCAATCGTTCCTTTAGTATACTCTCCATTAATTTTCCCACCACTGAGGTCAAACTGATGGGTCTATAGTTACCTGGTACTTCCCTCGACCCTCCTTTATGGATTGGCACCACATGTGCCTCTTGCCAATCCCTAGGTACCCTCCCTGTCTCAAGTGACCTGTTGAAGAGCTCTGCCAGGGGTGCAGCCAGTATGTCCGCCAATTCCCATAGTACTCTCAGATGAATGCCATCTGGCCCAGGAGATTTCTTTCTTTAGGGCCTTGAGGGCTAACCACACCCTTCTGGTGGAGATAGCATCATCCGCCACCCCTCCATCTTACTGGCCTTTTTATCCTTATCCAGATGTGACACCCCTGGGGTACATCTCCCTCCCTCTTGCTCCATTTTTGCTGCTACCTTGATCCCACTCACTGCCACTTCTATCCCCATAATGCCTTGCTTTGTAGATATCCCATCCCCCTCCCTAGTGTACACAGAGGCAAAGTACTCATTAAATACCTCTGCCTGGTCTCTCGCCTCTTCCACCCACCCTCCTTCTGATCTCAATCTAATGAGATGGCCCTTAGTTTTTCTCTGCTCCCCAATGTACCAGAAGAACCCCTTTTCCCCTCCATGAATCCCCTGTGCCAGCCGCTGCTCTTTACTGGACTTTGCTCCCCTCACCATCCAGGTGACTTTTCTAGATGCAAGATGGTAGATTTCCTTATCCCTAACCCCTCTTGTTGTTTCATATTTTTTATAGGCCGCCTTCTTTTCTCTGACTGCTACCTGTGCCTCACTGGACCACCAGCATGGTTTATGTGACCTTGCTCCCTTACGTTTCAACTTAGCGCAGATCCTGACTGCCTCATGAAGTCCCCTGTTATGACCTCCCATCTCCTTTCCACACTTGTCATTGATGTAATCCCTTCAAGTGATCCTTGAGAATATTTCCCATGCCCACAAAGTCTGCCCCCTGAAGTCCACTGCCAGTGTCCTAGATTCCCCTCCCCCATCTTATTTGAAACCAGACAGTATTGTGGTCACTCCCAGTCAGGGGTCCTTGACAACCAGGTCCCTTACCAGATCCCCATCTGCCAGAACCACGTCCAGGACATGCCCTCCCTTGTGGGCTCCATCACATGCTGTGTTAAGAACACATCCTGGAAGCCGTCCAGCAGCCTCTGCTCCTTGGCCACCTTAGAGGACATGGTTCCCAGTTTGTACCGGGCATATGAGGTCCCCCATCAACACCACTCCTTCCTTTTGGTCACACTGGGCAATGATGTTGTTCAGCAAACCATCCTCTAGAACATCACTCATCCCGGGGGGCCTATATACTACACCCAGCTTGACCTTATCTCCTGCTGGGGATCGTAAGGTGACCCATAAGGCCTCCATGTTTCCCTCTACTTCTTCTACCCTAGCAATTTCCATGTCATCTCTAATTAACATAGCCACTCCACCCCCTCTGCCCTCCTTTCTATCCTTCCTAAGCGTAGTGTACCCCCACACGTTTAGGTCCCAGTCATGGCTTTTGTTGGCCCACGTCTCCGTGACCGTGACAAAATATCTGCATGCTGTATCTCTTGTATTTTGTACATTTATGAAAATTCTACTGTGTTTATTTATTCAGCTGGACACTTAAGGACTACATTTTTTGTAAGAGTATACATTTGCATATTGTAAATGTTATGTGATTGTCAAGATTTTATATTTTGTAAATTGTAATGACTTACTGAAAGTTGAACAATAAAACTTTGAATTGAATCACTCCACCTTCCCAGGTTAGCACACTCCTTTCCTGATGTTTTATCCATTAAAAAGACATTTGCCCAGTTAGAGAACTTCTTAATGTACATTCTTGCCAAGTTTGGTGAAAATCCATCAAAACATGACTTGGCAGCACCCCTTAGTAAAAAAAGTTTCAATGTGTGGTGCATAACGTAGTGCCTGTGTATACTTATAAACTTGAAGGTTATGAATTTGAAGGTTATGAACTTGGAATTTGGTCTTTCTCTATTCCCACTATTGAAAGGAATGCTGGGTAGGTGTAGGGAATAGAAGGCCCAGCATCAAGGGTGAGTTAAGAGTGCCAGATGAGAGGAGGCTGGGGAGGATGGTTGGTGATTTCAAAACGCTCAAAGCGGATCAACGGAAGTCCTGAATTTAAGTAGGGGATGCGGGAGGAGCTATTTCCCCCCTCATTGAACCTCTGACTTTTAGCCCTCCCATTCAATGCGTGGTGCATAGCGTAGTGCTTGTGTATACTTATGTACTTGAAGGTTATGAATTTGAAGGTCATGACTTGAAACTTGGTCTTTCTCTGTTCCCACCCTTGACAGGAATGCTGGGTAGGTGTATGGAATAGAAGGACCAAAAAGATTTTTAATGGTTTGCGATTACCTCCTCCAACTCTGGAGAGTGTGACCAGTAGCATGCTGGAGAGGAAAACTCCCCCTTTGGGAGAAACCTCTGAGGACACATGGCTACTGACCTGCCCATCCTTTGGGCAACCTATGAGGAGATAATTCTAAATGAGCTGGACTGAGTTTTATTTCTGGTTGGGTCGATGAGTCATATTCTGGTTAAGTCGAAGAGTCTTATCCTCTGAAATTTTGCTGATCGATGAGTCATATCCTCTGAATCTTTGACGGTGTGAGTGGGAAGGTAGATTCTGGAAGATGAAGGAGAATCCAATTCGGATGGATGTCCTGATGAAAGAAGATGGGTGGTTAAATGATGTCCAGGATTTCTGTTGCGGTATTAGTGTACTGGAAGCCTGAAATGAGGATGGATCCAGGGATCAAAATCTATGGATGGTTGAGCACTAGACAGTGGCGTATTTAAAGGCCCCAAAAGGAATACAGAAGGAGGAAGTCCAGGAGGCAATCCAGAGTCAGGCTGAAGGTGAGGAAGCCAAGCTGACATTGAAGGAGGGGCAGCAATGAGGAGCTCCAAAGCAGGTAGATGATGGACAGAAGGGAGGAATAGAGACAAGGAGCAGACTCCCATCACTAGTGAGCGGGAAGGCCGGCCTTTGCTCAATGCTGCCCAGGTAGAGCTAGAGATGGAGACTGCACCAGGAGTAGAATGAAGAGGAATGAGTAGAGATTGAAGTCAGAGACAAGGACTCCCATCCCTGGTGGCCAGGGAAGCCCTCCTTTGCTCAATACCCCAGAAGCAGAACTAGGGATGGAGACTGTCAGGTCAATAGGAGTGTGCAAGAAGATGGCCACATAGGTCAGTGATGAAGGCCCTTCATGGAGTACCCGAGATGACATCGCTTGAGACCTCCACATAGGTTGAAGGTATAGACATATACCAGGGTGCCAGGGATTGCCAACGTTGAAGGACAGGAACAGCAGATAGAGGTACAGGAGTGTCTGATGAACCTGCCTCCAAGTGAGGTGAAGGGTCACTAGATGGTGTAGTTGCTATAGCCTATAGAACAGGAGCACCTTCAAAGGTAATCAGATGACAAGCCACAGCAAAGCAAAAGTCCAGTGAAAGGGGCATCATGAGACAGCGGAATATGAACCTCCATAAAGGCAGAACAAGGAAGTGTGATTGAAGTAACCACCACATAGGGTAGCAAGGATAGTCTGTCCTGGAGGACCCAGGATGGAATGGAACGAGACCTTTGCATAGGCCCCAAGGGTACAACAATACACCAGGATGGATGGGACCCACACCAAGTGATGGAGGGATGAGGTGTAGTGGTATGGGACCCCATGAAGGTCAGCAGGTGTTGGGTTGCACTATGAATCTAAGCAGAAGACAGGGTCTCCCATCCCCGGTGGATGGGGCAAGCCCACCATTGCACAATGCCAAGTTGGGGTCGGAGCCGCTGGCAAGTCAGGCAGGGCATGAATGATGCAGACGGAGGTGGCAAACCATGCTGAAGGGAAAGCAGGGAAGCGAATACTGGCAGATCCTCAAACTATCCGTAGGAATGGTATGCACCAGCAGAGATGAATGAGTCTCGAAGTGCACAGGTTCAGATATAGGAATGTGAGGTGAAGTGGTCCAAATGGAGTGTGAATTCCAGGAGATGCAGAGCAGTGGACACAGAGGCAGTCTAAAAGATGATGAGGAAGGCCGGTATACAGAAGTGTAGAGCTGGGTGACTGCAGGGACATGTGGTCTGACCAACCCCGGCAGACAGGGCAAGTCCATTGTCAACCAGGAGAATCCAAGAAGTTGGCAACTAGGACAGAACTAGGGGTGCTGGCCAGGCAAAATGTCCAGCTGTAACCTAAACAGAAGGTGGCAGGGCATGAATGATGCAGATGGAGGTGGCAAACCATGCTGCAACACACCAGCATCCTTGCAAAATTAACAGGAAGCAGCATGCAATTGAGGTCAGGCAGGAGAAGTGCCACATGCTAGAACCCTGGTATAAATGTGGAAGGTCAACCTCAAAGGGTACACCTAGTTCAAAACAGACAGCAGGCAAACACCAGAGAGCAGCATAAGAATGTCGGTAGGAGCCCAAGGCAGACAACTAGTATGTAGTTTGATAGACAAGTGACTGCTAAGATTTGTGCACAGCACAGTGCAGTTTCATATTATGAATTCATTCATGTTGTTTATGGTAGGCAACAGAGAAAGGGGGAAACATAACATGCATATAAAATCTCTCACCCATGGAATTTTATTTTGTTTCCTGGTAAACATAACCATCAGGGAATCCTTCTGTGGTACTCAAGAGAATGGACTGAGGTCAGGACTTCCCCGAAAAAGGAGCTTGCGCAGACATGCAAAGCAATCCCTAGTCTGTTAGATGATAGTAAAGTGATCAGTGAGAGTTAATAGAAAGACAAAGAGGAATATCTTTTACAGTTCATAGTCCAACAGAAGGACCGGAGACAACTGACGCTTGCCAGTTGAGATGCTGTCTGTCTCGTAAGATAATACAAGAGAAGTGCAGGAGTTCCCCTCAAAGTCAGTTCAACAGCAGCAGGGTGAAAAGAAGCATGGTTGCTGACAGCATGCCCAGGACGCAGGATGGTTCTGCACAGCTGAGGCGGGCAGCAACATATGGCAGAAGGGTAACTAGGCAGGTGTGTGTTCCCCGAAAAGCCGGACGGATGTCCTATGGCATCCCCAAGGAGTGGCTTACCGAGTTGCAGTGGCTGCACAGACACAGTGTGGATAAGGCAACTGAGTGAGCAACAGGTCAACATCCGGGGTAGAACACTAGGTCAGGATGGCAACTGATGAGTTGGCAGCAATCCAAGGAAGCCCAATAGAGCAGGGGAAGTAACGTGAGGTAGGAGGGACTAGATGAGGAGCGGCAGTGGTGACCAGGAAGGAGGGCCCAAAGAGGAGAGAAGAGGACAAAGGAGAAGCATAAGAAGGCAAGGAAAAGGAGGCAGATAGAAAAAAAAACAAGAATGGGGGAGGCAACAAACAAGAGAAGCACAGGAAAGGGGAAACGGGGACAGGGGGACAAGGAAAGGGAGAGGGGATGGGAGGGATGCAACAGAGAGAGGAAATGAAGGGGAACAGAAAGGACCAGGAAGAGGGAATGAAGAAAAGAGAGCCCACCTCACCAGCCGAGCGCCACAGAATCCGAGAGACTAGGGGAGCAGCAGACTCCGGGTCCCGAGCAGAGAGCACATGAGCTTCGATTTCGAAACGCTCAAAACAGAGCAATGGAAGTGCCAAGTTTAAAGAGCTGCTGACGCCACAAAGAAAACCTTGAAAAACATAATAATTAAGTACAATTCAGCTTGCATTCCAAGTATATTCTATAGATTTCTCCTCCCCATCTTTTATTACAGAGGAAATGTATACAAATACATGATATTTATCTGTCAGAGTTCCTCTGCCTCTATAGCTTACTCCCTACTTCATGTCATAATCTCTGTTGTGACATCACAGTCTGTTGCCATGGGAGTAACCGTGATGTCACAAGCAGTGCTATATGAACTCCAGTAGGGAGAAGGCAACAGGAATAGATGAACTCTTCAGGAGCAAAGATCCTGTTTTCATGTAAATGATCTCAGTAATGAGCAACAGGGAGGAGGAATATGGAACTAATGTGAAATGCAAGCTGAACTATGTCTAAATATTATGTTTTATCAAATTTGTCCTGAAGGTGTCAGTGGCTTTTTAAGTAGGGAATGTGGGAGGAGCTATTTCCCCCCTCATTGAACCTCAGGCTTTTAGCCCTCCCATTGCACATTTTTGCATTTTAAAATGACTACAGTACTCCATTTCCTCTACACTAGCTGGCTTTATTTTGCTCCGGTTTTAAAACACTGCATTTTTTGCGTCATAAAAATACATAACTGGCCAGCCTGGAGGTGCTGATGGTTGAGGCGCTGGACACCACACCTCGCACCACACTAGCAAACCGGGTTCAGGAACCAGCTCGGGACACTGAGGGTCGGCAGGGGTAAGAGAGGACTAAGTGTCTGGAGGACTTCTCTCCTCTCACAGGGGGAGGGAGACTTGTCATACCACTTGTTGACTGCCCTCTGGCAGTGGCTAGAGGGCAGTACAGGTTGGAAGGCACATGCCAATGTCATCATGTTGGTGGGGAGGAAGGTCAGAAGAAAAATGAAAAGCGGAGCCTGGCAGGTTCCGTGATGGTTCCTGCGTCTGCAGAGGTTGGCCTGGTGTATATGGATTGGGTCTCGGGGGGGGGGGTGCTCTCCCTTCTGGCCCACCGCAGGAGGAAATCCATGGGTGACTGACCAGGTCAGCAATACAGGGATGCAGGGAAGTCAGAGAGTGAGTCTCTCTGCTAGGAGAGACCGCAGCCACCTACTAGGGTTCCTAGGAGGGATAAACAGCTCTATGGCAAAACAAAATACATAGCTGTGTTCCCTGGACTGTTTACTAGCTCCATGTGGCTTTTATTTATACATTGTAATAATATGTATATGCATATTCATCAAGTGTTTCTGCATGTGGTGCTTTTGACTTCCTGAGCAGCTCTCCTACCGCTCTAAAATGGCACCTGTCTTGCGCTTGCATTCTATCAATGGGATTCTCCCATTCATTCTTTGTGTGCCCCTTATTGGTTTAAAATATTTAAAATCCATTGCAGCCAGTCCCTAATAAATACTGCTGGCGCTTGCCACCTGCCAACAAATATATTTTTTAAGTACAATATCTGGCCTCCTCGCCAGTTATAGGAGTGCTGTACCGCATCTCACTCTCATACTGAAACCTCACTTTGGCAGGCCTTAGACTGCTCCACGACTGTCACAGTTCCAATCAGCTGCTTTTGGCTGCTGTGAGGGGATTCCTCTCCAGGCATGCTGGCGCTTCACTGCAGAGCCGATGCTCGTCTCACTGAACACTGCCATTGCTCTTGGCGCCTGGGGTGCCACACTGCTGCTGCTCCTCCACTTAACTCTGCAGCAGACTGTCCATTTGGTTTAAATACAGGCACAATACTTTTCATTAATGAATAAAACTTTTTTTAGTTGATTTAACCCAGGCTGGCCCCATTTTACCACTGGACCACCAGGGCTGATACTTACTAGACAGGGCAACCAATCACTAGCCCTTGACTTTTACTTTTACCATAAATGTATGTATGTACATGTGTGCATATTAGAGATGCAATAACTCTCTTACTGTCTCCCTCTTAGCTTACTATTTACCCTTACACTAAGAATATGCTCATGGCTATTCCTTCTGCTTTTATTTCTTCAGGGTCTCAAACCCACTTTCAGGTGACCTATTCTTCACTTAAGGCACACATTTTATATTACTTAAGGAAAAGGCATTCCATGACTGTTATAATCAGCCACAGAGGAAGTTGGTATGCTTCCCAGATGGCTGTAATTAAAGATGTCAGGTGGAGGAGACTGCAAAAGCAACCAGATAAAATGTATTTTTAAGCACTAGTGCCATGTGTGATTTTCAAATTCTGCGGAACAGAATTCTGTAGAATTTCAGAAAATTCCACCTAATTCTGTGGAACTCCATTGCAAGCAATATTCCAAATTTTCTAAAGCAGAATATTCTTCACAGACTAGTAACACGTGGTTTACATGAACCGCAGATTCCTTTTCCATAATACAATCCATAATCCATGGAAAGTTTTTCTGTTTAGACAGAAATGCTTTTCAGAATTTCATGAAATTCAAACAAATTCCGGAAAACAATTTGGAAGCAGAATTTACCATTCTGCATGAATTCTGTCAGAATTCCACATACCACACAGTTCTACAATGGCACCAAAGTAAGCTAGCATTTTTTCTTTGCACTAAAAGTTTAAACTGAGGGCTGCATGTACAATACATGAAGATAAACTGCATTGCTCATAAAAAAGGTTACACTGTTTTTGATTCATTAATGGAGCATCTAGGCTGTTAACCCACCCACGCCACTGTGAGCTAAAAAAATAAACTCAGTAAAATATAGAGGATAATGTATGGTCCTCCATTGGTAACCGGTTTAACCATCGAGAGGTTGCCAGGGCGACTGTGTAAACCTCGAAAGCGAAGCTCGAGAGGTTTATGTCGCCAAGGCAACCTCGAGACAGTTAACATTAACTGGTTGTTGATAGAAGGACCACACATTGTTTTTTATAGTGTATGGTCCCAAGAAAAAGGGAAAACGGCACCTTACTTTACAAAATAGTCACCACCACGGCCGTTCAAACCTTCCCTTACTGCTGGGTGCATCCATCGGTTCCCAAGAGTAAAAAAAGGTGCACACATGCGCAGACCGATCCCCATTGCTAACCTATCGATGTGACGTAGCATCGATAGGTTAATAACATAACTACGTCACATCAATGGTATAACAACCTTAGGAAATGATGATTTCCTAAGATTAACAGCGTTCTACCATATATTATATTTTATTTTTACTTTCATTATTTTCTGAGGCTCTAAAGGAAAGATGGTGCTGGTCTGCCTCTTCCGACTTCTGACCAGTCATAAAAGATGTCCTTTTCAGAAGTCTGTTGCAACTGGTCTGTAGTTGGCGGGATGGACCAGCACCATCTCTTCTTCTGATCTGCCGTAAATAACTGAAGTAAAATCTATTTATATATTTACTTATTTGAAAATTGGTGACTGGGAAAGGCACACAGAGTTGAGGCTCATTTCCAGGTGCGACCCCTAGGGAAGGGGATAGGGGATAACAATACATAGCACAGTCACTGTTTGCACTTAAAATGAGCAATCCAAGAACATGAATTAATACAGGTGTACGAGCAAAATGAGTAGTTAAGGCGAAAAGCAACAGTCAGCTGTTTCAGCCACATCTATGTTGGGGTAGGATGGCTATTGCATGGGAAACAGTCAGGGAGAGGAAACGAGGAGCAGGGGGAAGGAAGGAGTTTCCACTGACAAACCATTTTATTAAAGGTTTTTTTTTTTGCTTTTGTACTTGTTTGCGGGGTGGATGCTCTGGTCTCGGACTATTTTCAGGTATGACCCGGAGCAATAAAAATGGCATAAATATACCAGAAGCACTACATGCAGAGAAGTTTTTCAGACATACCAAGCAACACAGGACAGAGTAATTTCAGCTGTATGACCCATTTACAGTAGTGTGAGCCAGTAAGGGGGCCTAGAGACTCCCTTATCAAATCAAAAATGGCACTACATTATAAGCAACCAGAAGTGCTGCTTTGCAGAGGTCACCGGTCTCTAATTGTAAAAGGGATAGGCAAACTGTCCTGGTCTTTACTAGAACCCCAAAGACTCTAAATGTTTCCTGTTTTTGAACCTCTTTTCCAACCTAATCATTTGCATATATTTGCATATTACATATATGCTATTTGCCTGTTTTTTTGCTTTTCATAACTTAAGAATTCCTTTATAGGGTTTGTTTTGCATGGCTTTCCATGCCAGTTGAAACCTTGTTGTACCGCAATTGAAAGGTCATGGAAAATGATTGTACCCTTCTGTTGCACAACAACATTCCAGCTGACTGGACACGCTCGAGGCAGCTGGTATTTTTCACAGCACTGCCGGGTGCACAGCAATCAGTTCAACTTCTGAAGTGAAACCACTTGCATGTTCGCTGTTGCAAAAGAGCATTGTGAAAACACTTAAAAAAAAAAACAACTAAAACCAAAAACCTATACACTATAAAAAACATTGGTTGGGTAACCACATGTCCAACCAGTCTGTGCACCCACCTCGGGCTTCTGATTATGGACCTATTGAGCTCCGCTCTTGAGGTGTGATGTAATCAGAACTCCTCTCTTGCAGCACAGGCTGGTTGTGCATGATTGCCCAAGCAATAATCGCTATGTAACAACTAGCTTGCATTTTTTCCCCATAGAAGGAGCAGGTTATAATTCTCCGTTATAACCTGCGGGTTATAGCGCCGAGCATGTGCTGCCTGCTCCTTCCCCGGCTTCGCGCTGCACCTCAAACCACAACAAACTATAAACCAGGCAAAAACACTTCACAGTTACCTTCGCGGTTCTGAAAGTAGCTTCACGGTTGTCAAAATTCACAAAGTCTGGTAATGCTCCAAAATTTTCCTAAAAAAAAAATATTTTCTAGAGAAACTAAACTCTTTGCCGCACTGCACAATATAGACACTCCCTCGCTCCCTCATTAACTTTCTCTCTTATTTCCATAGAAACAGCCAGGGTGTCAGACATTGTCACCCTCATTTGCATATCTCTAAGGCAACCACACCAGGGAAAGCCAAGGAAAAGGAAGAAAATACAGAAAAAAAGAAGTATTTTACAGAACGTTTTACAACAGAACTGCAAGTTTATAACAAAATTCTTTAACAGTTTAAACATTTTCAAAAAAGATCAGTTTTATTCTTCACTTCTGTTACCGTGTGCCATTCTGACATGAACCAGCCATGTTGCAGTTGAAATCAAGTTAAACCTTTTTAACAAATGCATTAAAACAATTCTCTTTCTCTGTTTCAGCCTGCCAAAGTTTTCCCCAAGTTCAAGTTTCACAATTCAAAAATGTCACAATCAGTCGCACATTCAGTTCAGTAAACTTGTTGCCATAAACGCTGCATCACAGTAATTTTGTATTCTCTACAAGGTGAAAAAATGCAAGCCAGCAAATACATTAAATAATGCATTGGGGAAAGTGCATAAAAGAGAATTTAATGACCACCCTCAGTGTGGGATGCTTTAATAAACCCCTCGGGCTTTGCCCTTGGGGTTTATGCAGTATCTCACACCTCAGGTGGTCATTAAATTCTTGTTTTGCGCTATCCCCCATGCATTATTCTTTATATAATTACCAGGGAGCATTTTTTCCCATAGGGAAACCCGGTTATAATTTGCCCTTATAACCAGCTGCAAACATACGCCGGGTTTCCCTCACTCTGTGCAAGCACCAGCCACTGCTCTTTCCTTTCTCACCACCAGACACTTCTCCCACTTGCACTCTGTGGTAAGTAAATGAAAACTCACCTCCCGTCACTGAGTTTTTAGCTGAAGCCTGATAACCATCCGGGGACACAGACGTGCATCTCATACAAAAGATGAGTTAAACTGCTTACAGTTCTGGGCAGTCAGATCCACGGAACTGTGTTTCCTCAATGTTCTTTTTCACGACGCCAGGACTGCCACTCTTGTAGCTACTTTTGTTAGCAGCAGTTCTGCCCGTGAGCCCCAACCTTGAGTAGGTATTGCAGGGGAGGGGCACCAGAATGTCAGTGCACATTAGCCTTTGACTCAGTGGACACAACTAAACAAGGTAACACATCCCAGAAATTAAACTTAAGTACTGAACATTTCAGGAAGGACTTGTGTGAGGTGAAACACCGACTGTGGCAGTGCAGCTTGAGGTTTCTGTTTTATATAATTTCTGTGGCGAAAAAACACTCCCCAGCAATTATTTAAAATAAAACATGGGGTGGTGTGTAAAACTTGAATTTTACACACACCCTCAGTGTTGGATGCTTAGATAAACCCCTCAAACATCACTCTCGGGGTTTATGTAGCATCCAACACATCGGATGTGTGTAAAAAATAGAATACAGTATGGGGTGGTGTGTGTAATGAGAAAGTTTACACACCCCTGAGGTGTTAGACACTGTATAAACCCCACAAGCGAACCTCGACGGGTTTATTAAAACATCTAACACCGAGGGTGTTTGTAAACTTTGAGTTTAAATACACCACCCCATATTTTGTTTTATATGATTGCTGGATTCCCCCTTTTTCGCCACAGCAATTATATAAAATACAAGATGTTCCAGTGCAGCCGTGCTCTGGTTCCGTTTTTGGCGGTACCCCACATTTTCAATGTCTGAGATTTTTAAGTGCTTTAAAATGTTTTCTTTGCCCCATATGTGATTTAAAAAAAATAAATAAGTAACTTACTGCTAAGTTCCTCTGGCGGCCGAGTTTCAGCCAAGAAGGAAGCAGCAAGCAGGTGCATGTGCAGAGAAAGGGAAACCTTGAGCATGTTTGCCATTATAAATGCTCCTTCATAATGGCAAATTATGGCACCATTTCTCAACGGGAAAAAGGGGAGACCCATTAATTATATTTTCATTACAAACACCACACAAATATTATTCTATATTTAATGCATGTCCCAGGGGTGCAGTAAGGCACGAGGCTGAAGGCCAAGTGTCCTTACATCCCCTAGGAAGTGTATTAAAATCTTATGATGCACACCCTGGAAGGGCTAATTCCACTTATAAAATGGCTCCAAGTACTGTAGTTATTTATATTTTTTTTTTGGGGTGGGGGATGAAATTTGGCACCTGACTATGCATTTATAGAGATATAATGCATGGTCAGGTGATGTATTTCAGAAAATGAAATTTCTAGATTTCTAGCCTTTTTATAAAGCATCTCAACATTTCTGTTACTTATGAGTAGAGTATCTTAGTTGTGTCTTTTCTCCACAATTGGTTGCTACCAGAAACTCATCTGCCTATATATATATATATATATATATATATATATAACACATATATATGTGTGTGTGTGTGTGTATATATATATATATATATATATGTACATATATATATAGTCCAGATTAAGGACTCCAGCATCTAGAGATCACCACCCTCTAATCCACAGTTGAACCAAATTCAAGAGAAGCTTGAAGAGGCAAAATTACATGCATAGCTGGGGAGACTAGGTGGGATAAAGGCCCTTATCTGTCATCAATATCTATGTATCTATGCATCACACTTTGAAAAATAAATTCCTATTTTAGAATTTCACAAAATCAGATGAAATTTTGGAAATCCTGTGGAATACAGAATCTGAAAATTCTGCACAGGTCTACCCATAGTGCTTCATGATGACCTGTCACTTTATCTTTGGAAGCGTTGGGACTGGCATGAATATCTTTCTCAAAATTAAAGAGTACACAATAGCAGGGGAGGTACTAACAACAACAAAAATGGAAAGGGACCTGGGGGTAGTCATATCAGATGATCTTAAGGTGGGTAAGCAATGTGAGAAGTCAGTAAGGAGAGCCGGGGGGATACTGGGATGCATAGGAAGGGGCGTCACAAGTAGAAAAAGGAAAGTGGTTATCCCTCTATACAGACAGTTGGTGAGACCCCATCTGGAGTACTGTGTGCAGTTTTGGAGACCTCATCTACACAAGGACATAGACAGGATGGAAGCAGTCCAGAGGAGGGCAACTAAAATGGTGCAGGGTCTGCATCAGAAACCATATGAAGAGAGACTGAGAGAGCTTAATATGTATACCCTTGATGAAAGGAGGGACAGGGGGACATGATAGAAACGTTTAAGTACCTCAAGGGAATCAACAAAGTCCAGGAGGGTAGCATCTTTCAGAAAAAGAGATATGTAAGAACAAGGGCACAATTTAAAGATAGAAGGGGGGATGGTTCAGGGGTAATGTGAGGAAATTTTTTTCAGAGAGAGAGTGGTGGACGCATGGAGCCGCCTTCCTGGAGAGGCTGTGGGGTCTAAAACAGTGGAGGAATTCAAACGTGCATGGGACAGACATAAGGCAATTGTAGTGGGTGGTGGCAGGAAGTAGGCTGTTGGTTAACTAGAATCTGCAGCTTATCCAGTAGGTAGGGAAATGGGCAGACTGGGTGGGCCAAGTGGTCATTATCTACTGTCAAAGTCTATGTTTCTATGTAAAATTAGTCCCTAGAACTTGTCCAGTGAAAATAAAAAAAACTCCCAGTAAACAGAGAATAATATATGGGGTAAATGTGTGTAACGGAAATTGTACACACACCCAAGATGTTGAATGCTACATAAACTCTGAGAGCATCCAACACCGAGGGTGTATGTACAATTCGAGTTTCTACACCACCCAATGTTTTATTTTACATAATTGCTAGGGTTGTATTTTTTTTTTTTTTTTGCCACAGCAATTCTATAAAATATGTCCAGTATTTCCCTGGTGCAGTAATTGGAATGTTAGACCATGGTTTGACAATGAAGAAGTAATTTATTTTTAAAACTCTACTTAGATAGCATCTAAAATCAAAACATGAAGCAAACAGTGGTATGAACTGCAAGAAAGAAACTGCACCTTCTAAAGAAATATCTGTCACAAACCCACTCAGCAGGTTAGCCCTCTACTCCCAAAGTGCCATCCTCTGAGTGTAGAATTGTGAACAGTTAACAGAACAAGGTAGCCCTCTTGTCTGTTTTGTGGGTTCGAGTCACCTTTGTCCCAAGTTCTGGAGGGATTCAAACTGATAACCTCTTGTTAGCGTACCCAGTTGTCAGGCTCAGATAATTCTGTCTTCGGGGGGGGCAGATATCTTTGTCTTATGGGTACCTAACCAGGTATTACAAAATGAACCCTTAGAACTTTGTGCAAGACCCAGAGAACTCTTATCCGTTTCCCAGTTTGGTACCACAATAAGCTCATGCACAGTGTCAACTGTAACCATCTAAGCTTCACTTATAAAAAAAAAGTATTAAGGCACACCAGGCAGTTTCTGTTTTTAAAATATATCTTTACTTTAAAATAGATAAAAAAAATAGGAAAACAGTAAATACAGAACAAAATATCCCCAACACATGCAATCTGAAAAACAAAACAGGTTTAAAAGTGCAAATTCTTACAATCCGTACACTCAGACTGGTCTTATCTAATAATATCTTACTTTCTTAATCTTGCAGTGCTTCAATGTTCCTCTTTTCTCAGACAGAAAATAAATGTGTCTCTGTGAGGTCTGCTCAGTATACTTAAAAGCAATCTTGAGCCCGCCTTCTCTCTGAGGTCACCTAACTCTGCCTTGGTGTATTAAAATTTATATTTTATAACACAGGATGTCCTAATAAGATATTTGAATCTCCTCTCTTCATGTGACTTCTCCCAACCCAGTCTGTGATCTACTTCACACAGACATCAAAGTCTCTTTGATGTAATTCACTGGATACCCCAAACACATGCATATTGGACTTCCCACTTTAGTCTGGGACCTGCTTCACACAGACATCAAAGTCTCTTTGATGTAATTAGCTGACTTCCTTGGGAGACACCCCCAACACATGCATATGCCCCTCTCCTCATGACACCTAGTGCAAATCAAAGGATTTCCCTGAGAGCATTATAAAATGGATATATTGGTTCCTGGCTTCAAAGCAAACTGTCAAGGTAATTGCATCTCAGATATCTGTAGTTTAACCTATGTCCTGTCCTTTGAACTTATGCCTGGGGGGTTTTGATGTGTCAGTTTTAGCAATACAGTGTTTCTCCTGACAGACACTCCCCTACATATTTTATATTGCAGGAAAAATATCATATTGTAATCAGAACCAGCTGTCCACATGCCACAATATCTAGCTGCTGAATAGGAAGCTTTAAAAAAAGATAAGTTTCCGTTTCTAGGGAACCGGTGGTTTCCATGGTGATGCTGCACATGTGACCTGCAGAGGGACGTGGAGGAGGGAGATTTTTTTTTAGGTATGCTGGTGATTTTTGGCCATGTGTTGTTTTCCCTGAGGCAATATTTAATGTGAGAAGGTATGGGATTTTGTTGATCTTAAGCTCTTCTGGAATATAGTGGCTCGTGCTTTTCCCATTGGGAAAGCAGCACATGTTTGCTATTATAACCAGCTGGTTATAATGACAAATTACAACTGGCTCTTCCTAAGGGAAAAAATGTGACCCAGTTATTATAATCCTATAATGCATACCCTGTTGTGGCTTATTGCGTAATTTCCTTAAATACGCCACATTAAAAAAACACATCAGGTTCCAAGGGTTGCCAACCTGAACCCCATCTCTATTTCTGTAATTGTACTTATCCTAAGAGTTTTTTCTCCTGACTTTGCCCTGGGCTAGTTCTCTCTTAGTGAGGGGTTCCAAGGGGAATGTTAACAGTACCTCAGGAAAAAATGGATGTGAACAAGCATTACTAAAGGTGTCCACCAAAACCTTGACAAAGTGAAGCCAAACCATAAAACTTTGGTCACTTATGTGATTTTGTTTTTAAGGTGGTTTATTTAAGGGAATAGTCAGTAATAATTTATTGATCGACATAAGCCATTTCATATATAAACAAGTTATACAGTGGAAATATGAACATACATAGAACATAGTACAACAGATTTAAAAGAAATTTTCCCTTTACAATACATGTTTCTTAGATCATAAACTACAAATACAATATAAAGTTACAGTTCCTTATAAGTACAAAAGAGTATTAGATTGTACAGTATTGTAACACCGTTTAAAAATCCCACAAGTTTTCAAGGGTCTCATGACTGACTTTACAGTTATACCCCAATTTTATTTGGGAGGGATTGCTTTGTTTAAATCAAGGAGGAGAAGTTCCCATTCTTTTCTCCCGAATCTTACCGATAGCAATTAAATATATTGCCAGATCTGTAAGTATGTCAATATTTTCTGAGTTATATAATAAATCTAATGTATATCTATCGGGAAAATTATGATAACTTAAATGTTTACCAAGTAATTTGGTCCTAGGTTCAGCATACCATGGGCAGCGAAGAGTCACGTGTCTTAAATCCTTAATTTCAGAAAGAGTACAGTTACACAATGCAGAAGTGGTTGGATTCTTATTATATCTTACCACAAGAGCATTACGAGCAAAGACTTTGAATCTATATCTAGTAAGGATTTCTCTATGTTCCTTGTGTATAACTAGTTTGAGGTAGGGTTTTAAATTATGTTCAACTGTGTTTTTCATCAACCAGGGAGATTTTTTTATATTTTTTAAGAGATAAAGACCCTTTTACCTGGAAATTTCATATATTTTCTTTGTTACATAAGAAGTATATTTAATACCAATACTGATATTTTGTTTATACCAGTTTTTAAGATGAAATAATCCATAGTTCTTCGGGAGTGTTTCAGTTTTGAATAGCCAAGTTTTTCCTTTTGACTGTAATGATTTCTCCTTCTCTTTTAAACATGATTTAGTTAATAAATCAACTTTATCAGTTTTTGTCTTAACCCAATAATTGATTATTTTAACTTGTATCATATGCTCTAAACTAGATTGACCAATCTGCGACCTAACCAAAGTATTTGGTGTACCAGTAGGTAAAGGTAAACTTTTTTATAAGCATTATTTAATATTGCTTCTAGCTTAGTAGTGTTAGCTACACCCTAGACTTCAGCTGCATAAAGTATTTGCATAATAAGTTTTGCATTCAAAGTTTTAAGAAAAGGTTCAATAGAGGATCCACCATATAGATGGTTAAATCATTCCAAAGCCATTAGAGTATATTTTTTTTTTTTTTGCAAATGTAGTTTATATGTTTATTCCATTTAAGATTACTGGACAACCAGACACAAAGACATTGGTATTCTTTCACGTATTTAAATTTTTGATTATTAAATAAAATGCTCCTGTAATGTTTTTTCCTGCCAAAAACCTTTATAAGGGAATACAGCATTTTTAACATTCATATTACTCAGGAGTAAAATCTCTTGGTTATGTCTTTTTTCAAACTGTGGATTAGTAATCTGCAGTTTACATAAAGGGGTGTAGAAGCACAAATTAATTTCCCATAAATCACGGAAAAAATTCCTAAGATCACATAACCCGCAGAAGATTGTTCTGCGATTTACATAAGAATGCTTTCTGGTATCCCACAGGATAAAAAAAGAAACTCCAAAAAGCATTTTGGAAGCAGAATTGCCATTTCACACAAAGTTTGTGGGCAGAATGCCATATTCCGCATATCTCAAATGGTGGCTATCAGCACACTGGTGCCCTGTACGCGTTTGCTTGCACTTATGCCTTTATATTCACTCTGTGCTTCCTCAGTGCACTGCTTTTTGTGTAATTTTCCAATACTTCTAAAACAGTGAGTTCCCAAACAGCTCCCATTAGGGTTATCACCTTTTAAAAAGCCCAAAGTGGGACATTTCTTACTGAAACATGATTTCTCTCAGGACAATATGTAACCTCGACCAATGTAACAGACTTGTTTTCTCTAATCAGAATTAAGACAAAGTGTTGTAGTTTTTCAGTTGTTTCTAGTGTTTCCTATCATTCTAATGTATTTTAGTTAAGATATTGTAGCTTTTTGCAGCATTTAGAGTAAAGTCAGAAAATATTTCTCCTATTGTAGTCAGGGCATGTAGTATTTTTCATGTTTTTTTGCAGGATACAGCTGTCCAAATCATTCCCTGCAAACATCAGGACAGGTGGTAACCATATTTCCCATATCCAGTGGCAGCTTCAGAAATTAAGAATGACTGGGAACACAGGAAGAGCACCAAGGTCTTTTGATTGTGCACAAAGGTCAAATCTCAATCTGGACTGGGTCTACTGTCATGCATCATTGCCAGGGTACAGATGAGCACAATAGACTTCTAACTGGGGCATAATGTGCCCGGACATATCCCAGCCTGGAGCCACAACCCATATTAGATGTAAAGGCCCCTAAAATGCCTTTGATGCTTGGCTGTATGGTGTAGAGTGATGAGGAATTGCTCAGGTCCACTGGTGACCTGGGTTTATGGTCTGAGCATGGGGCATCAGGAGAGTGGAGGCTGGCTGGGGGGGTTCAGAATGTTCCTTGTATGCTCTCCCCCAAGGGAGGGATGTTCAATGCAGTGCTATATGACAGCTTCTAGTGGAAGTGCCATTGATGGTGTTGGTGACCACAAACCTGGGGAGGCAGTATTGTATTGTGGTTAAGAGCACTGAGCTGCAAACCTGGAGGACTGGGTTCGAATCCCACAGCCACCACTTGCATACTGTGTGACCAATAAGCTAGTCACGTGACTTCCATGTGCTCCTAGAATGCGCCAAAACACATGCCTTGGCTTTGTGTGTCTTACCTTGCCAAAAAATTTTAAATAAAAAATGCCATCAGGCTGCCTCGATGCCAGCTGCTGTATGCAAAAGTTGGTGGGAGGGTGAGGAGAAGAGGTGGAAATGCATCACCAGTACACCCGATGATAATCTCACTGTCGATCCACACCAACAGACCTCCCTTAGTACACCGCAGAAGGACCCCTCCAGCCAGCATCTCAGCAATGCAGTTCCTCTCCTGAGCCAGGGGAGACCTCCAGTATGGAGAATCTGTCAACTAGGAGGAACTCAGGAGCAGGAAACTCACCCCCACAATGGCTGAAGTAGGCCCTAAACAAAGCATGCCAGTCCCCATGATACAGAGGCTGGAGTTCTGGAAGGACACTTCATGGCACAAAAGGGTGAGTTTGGTGGGCAGAGAGAGCTGGTGGAGACCAGAAGAAGTGGGAGGCTGGTGGACACGAGAAGCGGAAAAACACATTAAGCAAAAAAAAAATGCCTTTGATTTAGGAAAGTGCCTGTGTTCTTTTTTTTCTGTTCCTACACATGGTACTGTACAAGGGCAGCAGATGAATAACTTCACACCTTTAGGCATGTTTACACTGCCACCTTTGCAGCACATCAACCTGTGCACACGAGTTGATGCACTACAAAGTCGTCAGTGTGGACACTCACCAAAGCATGTTAGGAGTGCTTCAGAACCATTTTCTGCACCTGCGCAGGAGTGGGTACATTTAATGTGGTGAGTGCATTCTGTGGTAGTGTAAATGCTCCAATAAAAGCAGCCGCTCCTGGCTGGCCTGCTGGTGCAGTGGTAGAGCATCCATTTGCGATGCCGACATCTCAGGTTCAGGAACAGACCCGAGAGTCAGAGGGCCAGCCAGAGGGGAGTAGGATCAAGTGTCCCTAGGACTGTTCTCCTTCTCTGTATGAGGGAGGGTGGGAGTGCACTCAGTGCTCGTTTGACCCCTGGCAGAGTCCGGGGATCAGTGGCTCTTGACTGTCCAGATGCTGTGGGGGTGTGCTGGATGTTGGCACCGACACCACATGTCATTGCATGCCACGCCCCCCATAGGGTCTTCGGAGAAAATCCTTGTGGCTGCCATGTATGATGCCCTGCTCCTCCTGTACCGATCATCACTGTGGCACTCTTGGGTGACATAGCACCATCATCCACCCTTGGGGCCCAATGCCCCACCCTGGGGGTAAACCAAGGAGGCAATACCGCCAGCTGCTCCCTGCTGGCATCCTTGTATGGGCGTTGTGGGTGTCTGCACATCCCAGAGGACCCCACCCTGAGGGAATAAGCTGGGGGTATCACTCAGAGGTAAGTCCTTGGGAGAGGAGGGAGTCTGGGGAGAAGCGGGAACAGAGCTCTTGGTAGCAGCCATGACTAAAAGCATACTAAAGAAGAAAAAAAAAAGAAAACATAAAGGCAGCTGCTCCCAGACTCCTCCACTGCTACCAATGTGTCCCCACAGCCTCTCTCTGGTGCATCCTGCATCAGCGTGAGGGCGGGCTGTTGTAAAGGCAGAACTGAGCTACAACAGTGACCACATCGGGAACAGAGCAGCACAAAGGACAGAGCACTGCCTCCATGTAAACATGGCTCATGACTCCAAAGAAATGCTGAAAATCCCCTGTATTCTTCAAGGTGGTGGTGTTGAATCTACAGAGAAAACAGAATGTTCTGCTGGCATTTAAAGGAGAACCACAATGAACTCTGGAGTCATTTTCCCAGAAGTAGTAGTTTTAAAAGTAGTTTTTTTAAGTACTGGTTAAAACTCTCTTATCGTTCCATCTGCAAGACCTCCTACAGTTCTACCACCCATCTCATCCCCTGTGGTCAGCCAATGAGGTCCTCCTGGTGATTCCCAGGGTCCACTTGAAATCATCTGGCACCTGGTCTATTTCTGTGGTGGCACTGACCCTGTGGAATTCATTCCCTCGGCTGATCAGAGAAGCCCTCTCAGTTAGGGCCTTCAAGAGGGATCTGAAGACCTTCCTGTTTACTATAGCTTGTCCACCTTTTTAATTTAATTTAATTTAACATGCTGATCATATTTTCTGTATGTTTTAATGTGTTGTGACGTTGGTATCTGTAAAGCGCCTAGAGTAACAATGAGGTACTGCACTCTATTAATTGAATAAATTAAACTACACAGGCCTTTAGAAACCTCAGTAGGTGTTAATGCTTTACAGTCTGGTGGTAAGTACCATTTTAGAACTGTATGAGGTAGTTTATGTCCCTCTCGGTCACAGAGTTCTATAGCAGAATATGGACATTCTGCCAACAGTAGAAGAGCAGAAAAGGGACATACACTATATCATACAGTTCTAAAATGTTTTTTTTTTACTAACAACTTGTAAATCAGAAACACCCACTAGGATAGCTTAAAAACCTGTATAGCTAGAGCAATAACAGAATTTCGACCAGTATTTAAAAAACGCCTACTGGGAAAATTCAGCACAGTTTTCCTTTAAGAGCTAACTCTTAATTTACAGTAAGTATTTGTAAACAGTGCGTGGTTCTTACACTTTTGGTGGTCTTTGCTTCTTATTGCTTAAGGAATCATCTCTCAGCCAGCAGGCCTGGGGACTTTCCAGTGTCAAGAGCAGGGTCAAAGTCTTGTTTGTATTGCCAATTGCGAGTTGTGACATGAGCACCACCACCCACCCCCAAACACTGCACCTCGATCACTAAAGTAGCTACCTGAGGTCTTGACACAGAGTGCAGCAGTTCCTCCCAGGGTCTCTTGGACAGGGCTGTGCTTCAAAGACAGAGCAGAAGGCCTAAAATATTCAAAAAATAATCATATTACAGACATTTTAGCACAGAACTGCAAGTTTCTATTAAAGTACTTTTACTTTTAAAACATTCCCGGTAAACATAGCTTTCCTTCCTCCTGTTACCATGTGGTGTTCTCACATGAACCAGCCTACCGTAGTTTTAAAACAGTAAAACATTTTCAACAAATACATTTAATGAGTTTCTTTTTCACTGTTTGACTCTGCCAAAGCTTTCTTCAAGCACTAACACTTCAGAAATATGAAAAACAATTCCAAGTTCAAATCTACTTACTTCTTAACATAAAGGATGTGTCACAGTATTTTTTTTCTCTATGTGGAGAAAAATCACAAGCCAGCAGTTTCATAAAACAATGCATGGGGGTGAGTGCATAAATGAGAAATGAATGCCCTCTGTGTGGGAAGCTTTAATAAACCCCTTCATCTCCAGGGTTTATGTAGCATCCTACACCTCACGGGGCATTAATTTTTCATTATACACTCATCCCCATGCATTATTGTATATATTTTTCACACATGGTGCAGGTCTGTGATGCTGAGTACTCCCTACTATTAATTTATTTCCTATAGTAGTTGAGTGGCTTTCCCCATCTTGATCATGGTAATCACTTCACTGCTCCTAGAACCCAAGAGGGAGGACATTTTTTACACTCTGCTCACCTCTACTACCAGTGGCCAAGTACAGTGACTTTGTTATCTAACTGACTGTGTTGGTATCGACACTGTCACTTAGAAAACAAAAATCCTTGCATGGCAGCTGGTAGCAGAGGAGAGGGGAGTCTAAATACCAGCTGCCATCTTGAGGTCAGGGGGATCGGGGAGGTAACTGGAGGGAGGGAGCCACTAAACTATGAGGTGCGCATAAGCACAATAGCTTTGTAATGCATTACCAGCTCATTAGCAGTCCAATAAAGCAATTTGCTTCTAACTAGATTCATTAATGTGAAGGAATTGCTAATGTGGTGCCTGTGACAAAGTGGTTTGCAAAGTGAAATGTGTAATTCATTGGCAACTCATTTAAAACTCATTGCTCTTCCTGCTGTCAGTGCATTTGCAGCTGACTGGCAGCCAGTTACTGCACCAGGAGGAGAAGTGCACGATTTTTGATGCAGGCTGTGACCATGCGTCAAAATAGATGTGCTTTAGGTCTACAGATTGCCTGGTTTCTTGTGCGATAGCCCCCACCATGACCGCACACTCATTACAGCGAATTCGGTATGCATGCTGAGTGAGTGTGTGTGTGTGTATACGTTTTTTCTTTTCTGTCTGTCTGCCCCACTGTAATGCAGCAAAAGCTGGCACGAATGTGAACATTGATGCTGCATGTGAGGGAGTAAGGGCTGAAGGAGGAACTTAAGTATAGCGATTTGTGGACCTTGTTTGTCTGTCAGACTCTGCTGTCTGACTAGTGATTTACCAGGGTTGACAATTCTTTGGCTCAGATTTCACTGCTTCATGTAATTGTCTCCTAAATTAGTGGTTTGAACCCAGAGTTTTGATTCCTACAGAAGGGGCCATTTTACAAGCAACCAGCTTGTGTGGATAGCAGGGGCACCTTTTTTTACATGGGACAGATGTGTGGCAAGGACGTCATGCGAAGAAAATTTCTTGGGGGGGGGGCCACAACTAAAAATTGGTCTTAGGATATCCTGAAATTCCACTTTCACAGTCTTGCCCAGTCCAAAAAAAGGCACAACTTGTATGAGAATTTGGGGGGCACGTGCCACCTCAGATTCTGTGGGCATGACAGCCCTGGTGAGATGGGATTCAGATTAAACTTCATCTTTAGGTTTACAATAGTTTGCCAAACTAATTAATCGACAATGTGCCCTGTCCTAAGGCTTCTGCCATGTTAGGACTACAGAGAGTTTAGTTTGAGCAGCAAACCTGAATGATGTGCTACTCTTAGTCTGTTGGTTGGATTATTGAAGAGCCTCTGACATTCATCACGGGGAAAACTTTGAAAAACATAACATTTAGACTTAGTTCAACTTATAATTCATACATTATACTGTATTTCCCTTTCCCTTATTCTTTATTCCTTGCATGAAAACAGGATCCGCTGTCATTCAGGCAACATCTGCTCCAGCTGCTTGTCTGCAAGTGACATCACAATCTGACACTGTGATTGCAATGAGTTCTGTGGCAACCAGTTGTGATGCCACAGCAGAGGAATATTACCCCATATTTAGACAAGTAGCCGGAACAGGTGACATCAGATTGCAAAAGAAGTGTAATTTCCATAGCAACAGCCGGTGATGTACAAGCACGGAGATTAAGACTTCAGTCTCGGAATACCTCTTAGTTATAATGAAAACGTAAGGGATAAAGCTCCAGATTTCATATAGATGTATATGATATAGTATGTACAGTTCAGACATCTTTTGTTTTTATAAAATGGCAAGAAAAATTCTAGCAATGTCCTTGGCCGAGAGATGTCACCTAACTGTACATTAAATCTATACACACGGGGAGGTGCCAGATCTCATTTTCTTCTCCCTAAAAGCCTACTCACTAACCAATATTACTACACCTTCAAAACAAAAATAAAAAAAGGACAGCATCCACCATATTGAAAATACTAGCCTTAACCACCACATTATTTCAAATGAATTTGTTGGAAACTAAACACAGCTTTTTAATAAACAAGCTACACTGCCAGCATCATTGTACCTTAAAAAACATTTCCCTTCAGGTTAAAGAAAATATTTTCATTTTCGAGAGCTTAACAGAAGTCTGTGACCTCTGCTGAAAAAAACGCTGTTTTGACTCGGTCTCCCACTAAGCACAACAACGCAGTATACAGTTTCAGTCGGGAAACGGTTTCAACTCTATATGGCAATTTATGTCCTTTTTAAAGTACCAATAGCAGCACCTCAGTATTCTACTGTTGGATCTAGTCACATAGTAAAAATTAGGTGGCACTATTTCAACCACAGAGTGAGGCAGGCTAATGGGAGGCTGGCATCTTCAGTTAACTGCTCGTTCTTTGGCATAGAGACTCTGCGCCAGAGTCAGTGCCAGACAGAGTGGGCAGGTAGGGTTTGGGCAGAGCAGGCTATGTCAGAGTGGCTTGGGCATGCCGGGGCTGGTATTACTTGAATAGCTCTGCAGTTGGATGGCAGCCGGCGACAGGAGATACAGTAATACTGTCCTTGAATAGGTCAGAAGTGAGATCACGTCTGGAGTATAGTGCATAGTACTGGTTCCCATACCTTGAAAAAGACATACAACTGCTGGAGATAGTCCAAATGAGGGCAACAAGGATGGTAATGGGCCAACAGGATAGGATATATGAGAAGAGGTTGAGAGCACTGAACATATACCCCCTTGAGGAGGGGGGGTAGAGAGAGAGGGGACTTGATTAAGAACTTCAAGTATTTGAAAAGAATAAATAAGGTGGGCAAAGAGGGTCTCTTCGAACTCAGTCGGAACAAAAACACAAGGGGACACAGTCTCAAGTTGGGGGTTAAAGGTTTAGGACAGGAGCTAGGCAACTCTTCACTGAGAGGGTGGTGGCAAGTTGGAATGTACTTCTGGAGGTTGAAAATGGTAGACAGTTTCAACAGAGGCTGGGATACAGTTAAGGGGAAAATAAGGGTCAAGAGAAGAGAAGGACAGATTGGAGAGAGGGGTCAGGGTCAGTAGCCGATGGTTAGAGCCCTGCATTATGAGCAGACTAGATAGATCTAATGGCCTTATTCTGCTGGCTTTGTTGTACGTTCATGTTACAAGCAAAACAGTCAGTTACCACTCTTGAGCAGAGCATTGCCATTATTTTTTTTTTTTTTTGAAATTCAACTTCTTTATTGAATTTTGGTAACAAAAAAACAAGGTGTACAGACAGTGATATATACTGTAGTAAGACAAAAAGAAAAAAAAAAAAGGCATATACAGTGTAACAACAGGGAGCTAAGTGAAGTGTATGCCCACCCTCCCCACCCCGGAGGTGCCACCTCAAACCACTGGATAGCAGAGATGGGATGGCAAGAGGTACTGCGGTACTAAAAAACCAATAAAATGGAAACAGAGTGTACTAAGGCTGTCAGAGGTGACTCTAGTATGAGATTTAGTGTAAATATAAGGCGTATAGCTTGCCCCACTTCTGGCTAAAGGAAGGCATACTATTCCGGGAGCTAGCTATTAACCTTTCAGTCTTGAAACAAAGAGAAATTTCACTTAGCCATTCGGTATATGAGATAACAATTTGATCCAGCCAGTGTTTGAGAACCAGCCTTTTAACTGCTATGGAAATTAAGGCCATATGGAACTGGCATTCTTAACTCTAATATCAGAATACAACCCCAGTATACATATTTCAGCTGTAAATAACTCCTCTAATCCTAGAGCGGATCCAGATTGGTTTGAATTGTATTCCATAGGGGGCACCTTGTCACAGTACAAAATATATGTAATAAGTTCCCTTAAGCCTGCTCCATCTCTTGTACAAATAGTTGAAGTCAGCCTACAAAGTTTGACCAGCCTAATTGGACGTATAATACATATTGTTCAAAATGTAGAACTGGATTAACCTATTTCTATCTTGAGTAAGATATCTATATATCACCCAGATCTGGTTCCAAGGTAGGGAATCAGGTAAGAGAGACCAAACTAGGAACAGTTAAAGCGTTAGGGTATTTAGTATCTAATAGATAAGAATAGATTCTGGCAATTCTATAGGGTTTACTTGCATGTTCTTGAATTTGATCTAAGAAAGGTTTGGTTTGGGAATGTATCATTACAGTCCCAAACAGCTTCCCTAAAAGGTGTCTCAACTGGAAAACCTTAAATATAAATTTCTGCGAGATATTCAATTTAGTTAGCATTTCAGTGGAGGAAAGAAGAGAGCCCTGAGAATAGAGGGCCTCCACTGGCCAATCATGTATTTGTGGAAGCCAATTTGAGTTAGCAGGAACCACCGATTTTGATGTTAGGATTAAGGGTAAGGGGTCGCCACATCTTTTGTAAGCGGGATATTAAAAAAGCTCCAGCATTGAGAGAGAATCTTAATAGAAAGCCCTATAACCGAATTTTGTATAACCTCTGGTAGTGTGGAATAGGTGTAGTAGAAAATTCCGGAAGGGCAGAGATTGAATTTGTCCAGCAAGTTGAGTTCTAACATCAACCAAATAGGTTGATAGATACTTGATTGGGCGCTGATCCAACGTCCCATTTTGGCTAGATGGCTAGCCCAGTAGTAAAGCAAGAAGTTAGGGAGGCAAAGACCTCCCCTGTCTTTAGGTAGGTTGAGTTTAAGGAATGCCCATCTGGGATGCTTACCCCGCCAGATGAAGTTGGATAAGGCAGTATGAATTTGTTGAAAATAGGATCTGGGGAGCCAAATGTTGAGAAGATTTAGGGGGTTAAAAATACGGGGTAGTATGTTCATTTTAATGATGCTGATGCAACCCCACAAGGACAGCGGAAGACTGTCCCATCTACATAGATCTTTCTGGACTCTCACCATCAGGTCATCTAGATTAAGCTTTTTGGTAATCTCCGGGTCACGAGCTAAATGTATGCCTAAATATTTGAGGGAGACCGGAGACCACCTCATGCCAAAATGAAAGAAATTAACTTGGGATATAAGGGAGTTAAGAGGGAAAATAACTGATTTGGTTAGATTTAACCTGTAGTTGGATACCTGCCCAAACTGATTAATAATTTGTAATGCCCATGTAAGGAAGATTCTGGGTTGGCGAGATGCAAGAGAATGTGCCAGCAAAGACCGAGAGGGTCAGGACTTTCTGGGAGATAACACAACCTGTAATCTGAGGTGAGGCCTTAATACTGGTATCAGGGTTCTAAGTACAAGTTAAATAAGTAAGGGGACAGAGGACAACCCTGTCGGGTACCAGAATACAGGGGGAAACGAGATGAAAAGACGCCATTACAATAAATTCTGGCAGAGGGCGAGTTGTAGACTGCTCTAACCCACTGGATAAAGATATTTGGGAAGCCCATTCTCCCAAATGTGGACCACAGAAAATCCCAGTTAACCTGATCAAAGGCTTTTTCAGCATCTAGGGCAATCAGTGCCATGGGAATCTGGGAATCTTGTGCAACCTGGAAGATATGGGAAGAGTGCATGGTGGTCCACTGCAGATCTACCCTGGACAAACCCCACCTGCTCAGGACTCAAGCAAATGTTGCCAGACCTGTTTAATTCTGAGAGAAAGTATCTTGGTTAGGATTTTGATGTCATAATTTAATAATGAAATTGGCCGGTAACTAGCCGGCTCCAGCCGGGGTTTGTCTGGTTTTGGAATTAAAATTATTGTAGCCTCCAACAACGAAGGGTCAAAGGAGTCTGATGAAAACATATAGTTAAACAGTTTAAGAAGGAGAGGAGAAATCTCCTTGCGGAAAGTTTTATAAAAATTAGGGGAAAAGCCATCAGGGCCTGGAGATTTATCCATAGGTAGCCCCTTAATTGCATCTTCGATCTCATCCAAGGTAATAGGGGAGGATAACATCTCACAATGATGTGCCTGCAAGTGAGGGAGAGAAACACCATCTAAGAAATGTTCCATAGCGGGAAGATATACTTGAGAGGTACCACTACCATACAAATCCCTGTAAAAAGATTCAAAAATATGCGCAATATCTCTTGGTGAGGTTTTAATGGAGCCATCGGGTGACTTCAGAGCGGGGATTAACCTAGAGTTTTCTACCTCCCTTAATCTGAGAGCTAACAGTCTGCTGGGTTTTTTCCCCTTGATCTAGGTAGTGAGCTTTGGTTTTAAGGATGGCATATTCCGTTTTTTCTTTGATCAGGTTCTCATACTCGTTTCTGAGCTTGCATAGTTCCTCCAGGTCTTTTTGAGAGTTAGAGAGAGAGAAGGTACTCTCAGCCGTCCTGATTTGGTTAGACAGAGATATAATCTTGGCTTCCCTAAGTTTTTTCCTTCTGGAAGCCAGTTTTATGAAATCACCTCTAATAAAACACTTCAGAGAACACCAGATTAAATCCTCCATAGCAATAGAACCCTGATTGAATTCGAGAAAAGACGAGATCAAAGATTTGAAATGGGAAATTATATGTTCATCTTTTAAAAGTTGCGTGTTTAGCTTCCATGAAGTGTCCCCTTTGGCCACATGGTCTGGGAGACACCTTAATCCAAGCAAGGGAATGATCAGATATGACAATTGGCTCTATACCTGAGTGAGAAGTGTTTTCTAAGATGGTGGTACTAATTAAGATATAGTCAATTCTTGACCATGTTTGGTGTACCTGAGAGTAAAAGGAATATATACGGCCAGAAGGATTAAGCAGGCACCAAGGATCACATAACCTTAATAAATTCATGAAGTCCCCAAGAGCGATTTGAGATGGGGAAAGGGGTTTAACAGGTCTGTAAGTTCTGTCAAACTCTTGATCTGGGGCAACATTCCAGTCACCTCCCAGAATAAAAGAGGATGGCAGAAACCCACTCAATTTAACGGCTAACTGCATGAGAAAATTGGGGTCACCTCCCACTGGGCCATATATTGCCCCTAATACCACACTAGCACTATTAAGCAGACCCTTAACTAAAACGAATCTGCCCTCCTGATCTATAGAGCTGTCCTCAACCACAAATGGAATACCTCGTCTTATCAAAATAGCAACACCCCTACTGACCGATGTTCCCCCGGATACAAAGACCTGGGAGAACCCCTGATGCCGTAACCCGCTGGTCTCTGTACCTAATAAGTGTGTTTCCTGCAAAAATAAGATATCAATATTTAACAGGGAGCAGTTTAGAAGGACTTGATGCCTTTTAGTGGCATCACTAATACCTCTGACGTTCCAGGTAGCAATTTTAATAGGCCTCGCAGCCATACAGCATAGGAAAAAGGTTGGAGAAAACGAGATCCTGTGGCACATCCATCAGACTTAAAAATAAGTGGCACCCTCCAGGTTCCCCCCACCCTCCCAACAACCCCAATACATTGACAAAATGCCATAATTCTCCAGCAACCAGGGAAAATAATTGTGAACATCTAATAACAATGCTTGGTAACATTAACAGGTAAATGCATAATATAGATAGCGGGACAGCCCTTAACCTTCCCATCCTCCCTCCCTCCATAACAGCCCACCCTCTCCAAACCCCCTTAAAACTATATACAAAAGGCCCCAGTAAGACTAAGAAACTGAGTACAGAAAACCCGAATAAAACTAACAGGGACCATCCCCAAAAGGTTACATGCCCAGGAGTAATCAGACTTAAACTAAAATAAAGTATATGAAAGTAAACCACTACCGAGGCGCAAGTCAACCTGCCCCGAACCAAACAATGGACTCTAGATCTCCTGGGAACAGCAATCCAACCCCCCCCAGCTAGACCATGAAGCAGGTCACCCAGCGTATATCCTCTCCCTGAGCCACCCACCCACCATCCACGCCAAAGAAGGGAAAACTTAGCCTTGTGCCCCCACTATTAAAAGTATAACGAGCATAAAGATATAGGATCCCTACCAGGAGCTGCAAAAACTTGGGGTGATAGCGGCCCCTCCCATCCATAATGTACCAAGAATCATTTCTGGTGTCAGAGTCGTGGAGAAAACAGCCTTCCAACAGGTATGTCTATCTGCGTCCAGCAAAAGAAAAAATAAATCAAAAGGAGAATCGAGAAGAAGACAAGGACTTATCCAACTGAGCTATTATAAAACTAAAACCGCCCTGAAGTACGGGAAGTAACGGGAGGAGAGCATAGCTGAAGGACCAGTCAGTCCGTCACTAAAAAGGACCAGTGGAAACCGCAATCTGAAACTTAGTTCCACCCCCTCTCCCCCCTCCCACGATGCTGAACAGCTAGGCCTCTGGGGCTTACTCAGGCCTAACAGGCCTTAATCCAGACATCAACCCCGGTCCCAATAGACGGAGCAGAATGAGACGAGAGAGGAAGCGCCTATCGGTAAAAAAAAAAAAAAAAAAAAAAAGAAACCGCAGCATTAACACATTATCAGAAAGATCGCTCTAAACAGAGTTTCATAGCTTCAAACTCAGTTCACTTTGAAAAGACTGGGAAGCTTAAGAGTGAGATCTGACATGGCCTGATCTGGGCTTTCGTAGGGGTGCCAGACACCATCCAAGGCCACCAGTAGCTTAGCCGGATAATTCATCCTAAATCGAATACCCGCTGCGATGAGTTTATTCACAATAGGATGAAAAGCTGCTCTTTTTTGTCGGGTTTCATAAGGCAGGTCCTGAGTCAGTTGCAGCTTAGCATTATCCCAGAGAATTGATTCCAGCTCCCTTGCTTTAGACTGAACGTGCTGCTTCTCTAGAAAGCTGAGAAACTTGATTATTATGGGTCGAGGGGGAGCACCAGGTGGAGGCTTAGGTTTTAAGGAACGATGAGCTCTCTCAATGTGGTATTGCTGACTGAGAGGTGAAGGACCAACAACTTTATTCAACAGCTTCTGGATGAACGAGATGGTAACGGTTCCCTCTTCGGATTCGGGCAAACCGAGAATCAGTATATTATTTCTTCTACTTCTGCCCTCCAAATCCTCCGTCTTGAGTTGAAGCTTATTGATTTGCTGATGAAGTCGTGCGATCTCCGGTTCAGTTTTCCCCTTCCAGCTCTCCAGTGAGGTCGTTTTAGCCTCCATATCGCCCACTCTTCGCGTAAGTGCACCAAGGTCGTTTCTAATGTTTTTCACTTCAGAGGAGATATCTTGGAGGGTTTCCCGAAAGGGAAGCAATTCCTGTAGGAAGCGATCCTCCATAAGCAAGTTAGCTGAGGAGCTAGGGAGAAGCTGTTTAGTTGGTTGCCCCGAACTTTGATTTTTGGCTTTTTTTGCAGTTTTCTCGGGGGTAGTAGGCGGAGTATGCTTCACTCCGGCCTGCTTCATCTCCGCTTCCATTCTTCTGAAAGCTTCCAAAACGGCCGCCGCTGGTCCAAAAAACGGAACACTGCACCCTCCAGGCAGAAGGATCAGTTCCTAAAAGTAAACCCCTTATTACTTCGGGTTTTAGATGGGCAAAAACTTGAGATTTGCTGGATGGTAGGTAGGAGCTCCAGAAAAGGTGGCTACTAGTTGCTCTGCATCACGTGACTCAAGCATTGCCATTATTGAGTGAAGTGGGTCAGGTGCGAACTGCAGCAAGCAGGACTAGGTTAGAGAGACTGGAACTGAAAAATAAACAGCAAAGCCAACCTACTGGCTGTCTCCATTATTTCTCTGCAGTACAGATAGCTCCCTGCCTCGGCTCTGCTCCTGCTGGGTTTGGGGTGGGGGGGGGCTGCCAAACCAAAAGCAGAGCAGTGCAGTAAAATCAAACATAAAGGACTCCACATGCAGTGCACATAATGGGGTCACAGTGCCACCTGCTGGCAGAGTGCAATACAAATACAATACACACACTACAAAATAGGGACTATTCACTGAAAAAAATTGCTTTTTCTTTGCAAATATATTTAAAACATATTTTTGTGCTTGAAAAAACTTTAAATTTTTTACAAGTCCTTATTGACAAAAGCCATTTTATAACTGTAATAAGCCACTCCAGGATGTGCATTAAATATAAAATAAAGTATGAGGTAGTGTGTGTAACGAGAAGTTTACACACACGTGAGGGGTTAGATGCTACATAAACCCCAAGAGCGAAGCTCAAGGGGTTTGTGCAAGCATCTAACCTGGAGGGTAAGTATCTGAAGTTTACATACACACTCCCATATTTTATTTTATATAATTGCTGGTCTCCTCTTTGGCCACAGCAATTATATAAAATAGCAGCAGTTCCAGTGCGGCCACGCTCCAGTTCAGTTTTCGTTCGGTCCACATTTTTTCATTTTTGGAGGTTTCACAGTTTGTTTGTTTTTTTAATATTTGGTTATCCCACTATGTCAGAAAATAACACTTTTTTATGTAACTTACTACCGTGTTTCTTTGGCAACTGGGTAACCAGTGAGAAGGAAGCGGCAAGCCAGGAAGGGAGACACTGCAGCAGGCGCATGCGCAAAGGGAGGAGGAGAACAGTGAATGTTTTTGCCATTATGAACACTCCTTTATAATGGCAAATTATGCCACGGTCTGTATATAGCAAAAAGGGGTGAGACCCAGTTATTATAGGATTTAAATGCACTTTCCAGGGGGTGTAAAGACACTTGGCCTTCAGCCTTATGCCTCACTATGCCCCTGGGGCATGAATTAAATTTATTTATTTGTAATTTGTTGACTGGGCAGGTGCAATGAGACAAAATGTCCTTTTTTCAGGGTCAACCCTCAATTAATTACAATTGATGACAAAAGTGCATACAGGAGCAAAAACACAGGCAAGATCAGATAAGGTACTACAGTATTGCACAAATGATGATAACGTTATTGCATGAATCATGGAACACAAGCAATTTCCAGGGTTAGTTACACTTCAAGTTATATCGCACAACACATTTATTTATTGATTAGCTTTTGGTAACCAGGTAAGTACATTAGGCAAAAGACCTGCCTATTCTTAAGCACGACCCAAGAGAGTACAAAAATAATGATAGAGCAAAGTTTACAGAGCACAAGACAAGTATAACCAATCCCAGATAAACAGGACCCCATGCAGGGAGGTCAAAACATAGGTACAGTTCAAGTGAAACACCCACGTAGGAGTGTGTAATAAAACAATGAACAGGTCAAGCGGTACACAAAGCAGCAGTATGATGCAAACAAGGCAGGCATTGAGCAACAGGGAAAACCAGAATACGAATTAGGGGCAACTGCAAGCACCAAGTGCCCTCAAGTAAGAGTTACATCCTTCAGTGCAAATCCTGTCATGGCTAATTACTTACGTATGTACAGTTTGGGCATCTCTTAGGGTTGTACAAGCGCCTTATTGAGTTCTTTAGGTGGAAACTGCAAGAGAAAATCCATGTGTGTGTGTGAAATGGACTACACCACCCAAACTTAAAATGTCAGACATTTTTGAACTGTCTGGATCAGAGACCCGCTCATATAAGTTTATTGTTGCAGTTGGAGGCTCTCTCATGGATATAGGAGTGTCGCCTCCGAACCACAGTTGAAAAGTTCTTGTGTTTAAAGAATGCAAGAGGCGACATTCCTATATCCATGAGAGGGCCTCCAGCTGCAGCAATAAATGTTTTATAGAATGTGCAACTTTTGTTTTAAAATTACTTTTTTTCCCTCTGAATGCAGACAGTGCAAGCACATGATGAGATGCGCATTACAGCAGCTTTGAGCATGAGAGACAGTCTTATGGAAAAAAAGGTACCACATGCACAACTGAAGGAAGCGCTGTGATTCATCAGGGATGCTCCTACAGTCCATAATGATTACTATCAATCATTAAATCATTCATAGCCAGTCAGGACTGTATATTTCTAAAGTTCCATATAACCACAGCAAAACATTTTGGTTTTTAAACTCAACTTTAATTTTTTTACACAAAAGTCTTTAACATGATTTACGATATGTTTATATGCAGTTTCTGTGCCTCTTATGGTTATAAGAGTTTCTTCTCAAGTACTCTGTGTGCCACCTGTGCTCAGCTTTGCCTTGCGTTGCTCTCACCCAAAGAACTTGAGAATGCACTCTTACAAACCATAAGGGGCACAGTAACCGTACATACAGTATAAACATATATAAGAGTGTTTCGAATCTTTAGAAACAAGCAGTCACGACTGATTTATGCTCCAATATGAAAAGAATGTCTCAAAACTCAAAACATTGTTGGAATATTCCGAAACCAGGTTCTACTGATGACAGCTGTTATTGCTCTGGCTGTTCACCAACATACTGGGTCATAATGTCGCACGTTTAATAGTGTACGACATTATGGCTAACCCGGTACAACATAGAAACATAGACTTTGATGGCAGATAAAGACCGCTTGGCCCACCTAGTCTGCCCATTTCCCTACCTACAGGATAAGCTGCAGATCCTAGTTAACCAACAGCCTACTTCTTCCTACCCCCCCACAAGAATTGCCTTATGTCTGTCCCATGCATTCTTGAATTCTCCACAGTTTTAGGCCCCACAACCTCCTCAGGAAGGCTGTTGCATGCGTCCACCACCCTTTCTGTGAAAAAATACTTCCTCACATTGCCAATGAGTCAACCCCCCCTCTATCTTCAAATTGTCCCCTTGTTCTTGCACATCTCTTTTTCTAAAAGATGCTACCCTCTTGGACTTTATTGATTCCACTGAGTTACTTAAAAGTTTCTATCATGTCCCCCCTCTCCCTCCTTTCCTGAAAGATATACATATTAAGCTCCATTAGTCTCTCCTCATATGGCTTCTCTTGCAGACCCTGCACCATTTTAGTTGCCTTCCTCTGGACTGCCTCCATCCTGTCTATGTCCTTACAGAGATGGGGTCTCCAGAACTGGATGCAGTACTCCAGATGGGGTCTCACCAACTGTCTGTACAGAGGGATAACAACTTCCTGTTTTCTGCTGCTGATGCCTCTCCCTATGCATCCCAGTATACCCCCAGCCCTCCCTACTGCCTTCTCACATTGCTTGCTAACCTTAAGGTCATCTGATGTGATTACCCCCAGGTCCCTTTCCATTTTTATGTTTGCTTCCATGCATGTGCAAGAAACATAGTGCCATCATCGGAGATTTCGGAAGTGTGTCACCTCCTCCTCCAATTCAGTCAGTGTGCTGGCAGGCGCGGCCCCTGTAACCCTAATCGCATGATGGAGCTGTCTGGACAAGCTCCAAAATGCAGTGGCATACAGTTGAAAGAGGGAGCTACACTTGAGTGAGCAGCAATAAGATATTGCCTGCTCATAGCAGCACCCCCACACACACCACCTGCCCTTTACGCAGGCGTGCGTGCCCCCGCCGCACGCCTGTATAGCCGACGGGTGCCCAATCCCCATCAGCTGTGTTGCCTCCCCCGCCCCTCCCCAAAGACTTCAATGCCGCCGCTGGGTGCCCACCCCTAGCATGGCAATTCACACACATAGCCGACGGGGTGCCCAATCCCCGGCCGGGCTCCACTGTCCCTTCCCCGAGTAGTAAGTGCCACTCTGGGAGCCCACCCAGCGTGGCAATCTATCCTTAGGCCGACGGGTGCCTAACTCGTCCGGCTGAACGCCCCCACAATCGCTTTGCCACGCTGGGAGCCCACCCCAGCACGGCAAACGCCCCACGCCGTCTCTTTTTCATTGTATTTTTACCTGTAAAGAAAACGCCCATGTGTCTCCGCCTCCTCCCACAACCTGCACTACCCACTGCGCACTCCAGCCTCCCCACCCCCACTCCATACTTACCTCCTCGGACCTCGGCGCGACGATCTTCGGTGGACCAGGAACACGTCTGCACTCTTCAAAGCCGGCCGCGAACTGAGGAAATGCCGGTAAGCTGTATAATGGGCTAGATAGAGGGGTTTCAACTTTGTGTATATCTCGGGCATTTTTTGGAATTTTTGCACCAAATTTTCAACATGGGGTTTTTGGGACCCCTTCTCATGAATGATGTCATTGTCATGGCGTTATTCAGGCCCGAGGGTGATTTAGTGCAGTACTACGGCGGAATCTGAACCTGAATGCTACATATGTGTTTCTTTGATTCATGAAGCATCTAAAATGAAACTAGTGTAAAATCTAAAATATTTCATTTCTGGCGTGCATTGCACAGTTCCTCACATGAGCTCATAAGTTACATGAATTTTCAATATTTTCCTCCACATTTTCAACATTGCCACTTTACCCACACCTTCTTATGAGTAGTATAGCTGTCATTTTTCATCTCACCCAAAATGTGTTTCCGTCCAAGTAGCGCACAATGGCGCAGTCGGTGTGCGAAATCAATGCACTGGACAAATTAAGAAAATCACAGTGACACTGTTCATGAGCAGATGTCTTAAAGTGGCTATGTTGAATATTTGGTGAAAAAAGTCCTAAAAATGACTGTTTTACGAGCGTGCATGGCGCAGTTCCTACGCACGCTCGTAAGGTTGTGAATTTTCAATATTTTGACTCCAGATTTTCAACACTGTCATTTTACCACACCTTCTTATGAGTAGTACAGCTGCCATTTTTCACATCTCACTCAAAACGTGTTTCCGCCCATGTAGCGCACAATAGCGCTGTTGGTGTGCAAGATCAATATACGGAACAAATTAAGAAAATCACAGTGACACTGTTCATGAGGAGAAGTGTTAAAATGGCAATGTTGAAAATTTGTTGAAAAAATTTCAAAAAATGACTTTTACGAGCGTGCATTGTACAGTTCCTATGCATGCTCGTAAGTTTGCGAATTTTCAATATTTTTGACTCCAGATTTCCAACATTGCCATTTTGCCACACTTTCTTATGAGTAGTACAGATGTCATTTTTCACATCTCATCCAAAATGTGTTTCCGCCCATGTAGCGCACAATGGCGCAGTCGGTGTGTGAAATCAATGTACGGGATAAATTAAGAAAATCACAGTGACACTGTTCATGAGCAAAGGTCTTAAAATGGCTATGTTGAAAATTTGGTGAAAAAATTCCAAAAAATGACTGTTTCACGAGCGTGTGTTGTACAGTTCCGCACGCTCGTTATTTCGCAAATTTTCAATATTTTCACTCCAGATTTTCAACAGTACCATTTTACCACACTTCTTATGAGCAGTACAGCTGTCATTTTCACATCTCACCCAAAAGGTGTTTCTGCCCATGTGACATGAACACAGGTCAAAGGAAATCTCAAATGTACAGGACACATTAAGAAATCACAGTGACACTGTTCTATGAGCAGAGGTCTTAAAATGGCTATGGTTGAAAATTTGGTGAAAAATTCCTAAAATGACTTTTCTGAAATGCGTTGCTACAGTTCCTATGCATGCTCGTAAGTTTGCAAATTTAATATTTTCACTACAGATTTTCAACATTTCCATTTTATTAAACTTGCTTATGAACAGTACAGTTGCAATTTTTCATATGTCGCCCAAAATGTGTTTTCACACATGTAGCGCACAATGGTGCTGTTGGTGTGCGAAAGCAATGTTTAGGACAGATTAAGAAAATCACAGTTACACTGTTCGTGAGCAGTCTTAAAATGGCTATGTTGAAAATTTGGTGACAAAAGTCCATAAAATGACTGTGTTGTGAGTGAGCATTGCTCAGTTTCCACGCACCCTCATTAGTTCATGACTTTGTAATATTTTCAGTCCAGATTTTCACCAGTGACATTTTTCCACACTTCCTTATGAACAGTACAGCTGTCATTTTTCACAACATGGCTGAAGTGTGTTTTCACACTTTCAGTGCAGAGATGCATGGTCGCTGTGGGAAATCATTGTTCGGCACAGACAAAGAAAATCACAGTGACACTGTTCATGATCGGAGGCACCAAAATGCCTGAGTTGACAATCTGCTGTAAAAATCCCCAACCTAATTATATTACGGTGTGCGTTGCACAGTTTCTATGTACGTCGTGACTTCACCATTTTTAAAATATTTTACTACAGATTTGCAACATAGCCATTTTTACACCTCCCATGAAAGAGTACAGCTGTCATTTTACATCCTATTCGAATGTTTTTGCACCTGTGGTGCTAAATGTCAGTAGTCACTGTGCATAAGCAGCTTTCCTAACAAACTGATATTCCCCTGTTCATGAGGTGGGGTCACAAAACAAACATGTTGAAAATTTGGAGTGAAAATACCAACGAATGCCTGAGGCATTAGGGTTTTCAACTATAACGCCCAACCCTATAGAGAATGACAGGCATCAGGGGTGTGACTTGGGATTCTTGCCTGTGATGCTCATACCATTCCACACCCTGCAGTCATGAGAGGCATCGAGGTATGCCTTGGACTCTTTGGCCCCAAACTTCACCCCATTCTCCTATATTGCACCCATCTCACCATATTTCCTAATGAAATGGGGTGCGCATAAGGGCCAAAGACCACAAGGAACACCGTGACACTTGTCAGTCTCTGCAGGGTGGGGTGTGGTGAAATGGCATGGCCGTTATGCCTGACGACCCAAACGCACACCCCAATGCCTGTCACTCTCTGCAGGGTGGTGGTGGGGTTGGCTTCAGTTCAATACTTCACTGCCATTCCTATTACAGAGCTCTGTAACTTCTACACTACCACTGCCAATGCCAGCAAGCAAACATTCGGCATTGACAAATGCTTGTTGTTATTGTTACTACCTCCCCCCATTAAGTAAATTTCCCCTTGGTTTTTGTTTCCCTGGTACATTATTTTGCACTTCTTTGCATTGAATCCAAGCTGCCATACTTCTGACCATTCCTCCAATCTTGCCAAGTCCCTTCTCACCCTTTCCACACTCCTTGTATATCAACCCTGTTGCAGATTGTTGTATCATCTGCAAAGAGCATCTTTTCCTTCCAGTCCTTCTGCAATGTCACTTATAAAGACATTAAAAAGGACTGGACCCAGTACTGAACCCTGCAGTACCCACTAGTAACCCTCTTTCTTCCAGAGTGGACTCCATTTACAATTACCTTCTGTGTCCTGTTGTCCAGCCAATGTTTTACCCAGGCTATCACCCTGGGACCCACTCCCAGGCTGGTTAATTTGACTATTAATCTTTGTGTGGGACTGTGTCAAATGCCTTGCTAAAGTCTAGGTAGGCCATGTCCACAGCCCCTCCCTGGTCTACTACTTTGGTCACCCAGTCAAAGAAATCAATTAGATTCGTCTGACATGACCTTCCCGCTGTAAACCCATGCTGCCTTGGGTCCTGTGCCCCACTGGCCTCTAGGTACTCGACAGTTCTTTCCTTCAGAAATGATTCCATCACTTTCCCCACAACAGAGGTCAAACTGACAGGTTTGTAGTTTCCTTCCTCTGTCTTGCTCACATCCACCTTCCTCCAGTCCTCAGGTACCACACCATCCTCCCATGATTTGTTAAAAAAGGTAGTCAGTGGTGTCACTAGTTCTCCACTTAATTCTTTTAGAATTCTGGGGTGAATTTGACCACCTTCAGTTTTAGGAGTTCTTTTAGAACCCTTTCTTCTGTGAAAGGACTGGGGTCGATCCCCCCCCCCCATCCAGAGTGCTTCTGTTAATTGGATTAGGCACCCCCCCTCCTCTTTTGTGAATACTGAGCAGAAGTATTCATTCAGTATTCCTGCTTTTTCACTGTCCCTCTCTGCCCACCCACCGTCCATTCTATTCTGCCTCACTATCCCTCCCTTTGTCTTTCAATGCTCCCTGATGTACCTATAAAAGGTTTTATCCCGCTTCTTAACCAAGTTGGCTATCTTTTCCTCAGTTTGAGCCTTTGCTATTCTGACTTCCCTTCCTGCTTCCTTCTGCCTTAACTGGTACAGTTCTCTGTCCTGCTCCTTCTGTGTTTCCTTATATTTCCTAAATGCTATCTTTTTCTCCCTAACCTTTCCTGCCACCTCTTTCAAGAACCATAGTGGCTTTTTCTTTCATTTTGATTTGCTTATTTGCTTCACACAAAGGCTTGTTGCCTCTGTGATGGCAGTTTAGATGTTTCTCCATTGTTACTCCACCCCTCCTTCTAGCCTGTTTGCTAGTGCTTTTCTAAGGCACTCTCCCATCTTGCTAAAGTCAGTCCTCCTGAAGTCCAGTACTCTCACTTTTGTATGGCTTGACTCTGTAGCTGAGTTTATCGTGAACCACACTGTTTGGTGGTCACTTGTTCCCAGATGGCTACCCACTTTTAGATCTGAGATTCTCTCACTGTCCCCATTTGAGAGTATGAAGTCTAAGATTGCTCCCTCATGAGTGGGTTCCAAAACTAGCTGTCTGAGGCATGCTACCTGTAGGGCATCGAGAATGGCCCTGCTCTTGGATGTGTCTGCAGCAAAGGTGCTCCAGTTAACATCTGGCATATTCAGGTCCCCCATTAACAGTATCTCCCCTTTCTCTGCCAACCTAAGGATGCCTTCTATCATATTCCCTCTCCCTGACATGGAGGTCTGTATACAAACCCTGTGGGGATTGTGGTGCCATTTCCAGTCTCTAAGGTGACCCACAGTGCCTCCTCTCCTCCCTGTTTACTCTTTTGTTCCGTTGCTTTTATCCCTTCCTTTACATAGAGAGCTGCTTCTCCCCCTCTTCTCCCTCCCTGTCTCTCCTGTAGGTTATGTACCCTGGTATGTTAACATCCCAGTCATGGTTCTCTGTGTACCATGTTTCTGTGACTACTACGATATCCAGGCATCCTTCTTCCATCAAGACCACAAGTTCTGGGAGTTTGTTGCCCAGACTACGGGCATTGGTACTCACTACCCTCCATTTCTTGATGGCCTTACCCCATTTTGCCCTATCCCTGTCCTTATTGCCCTTGTCATTTTCTCCATTTACCCCTGCCCTTCTCCCTATCGACATCTCTATCTTGGTGTTTACCTCACTTACTACCCTAGTTTTTTTGGGGGGGCTAGGATTTCCCTGCTCCTTTCCAGTGCCTCCCCCATTGGCTAGTTTAAATGCCTGCCAATGAAGCATTTAAACCTATCACCTAGGATACTGGTTTCCCTCCTGGACAGATGCAGACCATCACACCAGTATAGGCCTGCATCACTCCAGATGGACCCCCAGTCCCCAATGAAGCCAAATCCCTGAACTCTGCACCAGTTTTTCAACCACTGATTGAATCCCATAGTGTGGAACACCTTAGCATCTTCCATGCCATAGACAGGCAGCAGCACCTCCGAGAAGGTTACCGTGCGTCATACTCTGGTAGTGTAGGTGATGGGGAGATGTGTGCTGTACCAGCCAATGCAGCTGAGCCTGCAGGAGGTGTGTGAGTGAACACCCAATGCTGACAAGGCTGCTGCTGATGTTGCTTTGCTGGCTGATGGGCAGAAATCTCGAATATGAAAGGATGCCGTTGCACCTATCACACTGTGACTGTATCCTCTCATTGTCATCTGGCAACAAAGCAGCGCCCCTCCCAACCCAGCTTTACCCAAATAACTATCGGTCAGGTGCCCAATCCCACCACAGGAGAACTGTGCTGTCACCCCCCCCCCGAACATCTGGCAGCAGTTAGATGCCCAAACCCTTCTGCTGGAGAACTCTGCAACATCCTGGATGAACGTCCAGCAGTCAGGTGAAGAACCCATGACCAGAGAACACTGTAAACCTCCCATACATATGTCTGGTGGTTGAGCACCCAACCCTGCCACCACAGAACTCTGCATACCACCCCAGAATGAACGTCTGGTGGTCGATTGCCCAGTCAGGCTGCCAGAGAGCTCTGCAAAAACCTGCCCAGAACAAAAGTCTGGTGATCAGGTGCCCAACCCCACCAGCAGAGAAGTCTGTGGTCACCCCTCCCACTCAAACATCCAACAGTCAGGTGCCGAACTCCACCTCTGGAGAAGTCTACAATCACTCCCCTCACCCAAATGTCTGACAATTAGGTGCCCAGCTTCACTGCTGCAGAAATCTACAGTCACCCTCCCTCACCTGAACATCCAGTGGTCAGGTGCCCCACCTGCGCACTGGAGAAGTCCTAACCTTCCCAACAGGATTCAACACCAGGGTGCCCCACCCCAGTGCCCCCAACCAACAAACTCACCAACACTCGGGTGTCTATTTTCCAGTGCTGGTACCTGCAATAAGGAAAACATAGAAACATTGAAATTGTTGGCAGATAAGGACCTCTAGGCCCATCCAGTCTGCCCAGAGGCCCTATACATTGTATGTGGCCACTAACCCTATGTGATCAATGGCTTTTCATCACTCCCTCTCCTCTCAAGCTTCCCTTGTGCCTGTCCCAGGTATGCTTAAACCCCTCCATTGTGCTTGCCATCACTACTTCCTGTGGCAGACTATTCCAAGTGTTGACTACCCTTTCTGTGTAGAAAAACTTCCTCACATTACCTCTTAATCTACCCCCTTCCAATTTCATATTATGCCCTACTTGTTCTAGTACGTTTTCTACATTGTAAGAGGTCCCCCACCTGCACCTTGTTTATAACCTTGATGTATTTGAAAGTTTCAATCATGTCCTCCCGCTGTCTCCTCTCCTCTCCTCCAGTGAGTACATATAGAGGTCCCTTAGTCTCTCTTCATATGTTTTGTGGTGCAAGCACTGCACCATTTTTGTTGCCCTTCTCGGGATAGTCTTCATCTTATCTATGTCCTTGCACAGGTGTGGCCTGCAGAACTACACGCAGTACTCTAAGTGAGGCTTTACAAAGTTTACCATGTTTTATACAATGGCATGACCACCTCCCAACCCCTGCTAATGATACCCCTGCCTATGCACCCCAGCATGCCACTGGCCCTCCCTGCTACCTTTGTGCACTGTTTTGATCCCTTAAGGTAATCAGAGATGATAACCCCTAGGTCCTTTTCCTCTTTGGTGACAGTCAGCTCCTCCCCTCAACCTGTAGCTCTCCCCAGGGTTCCCTCTACCCAGGTGCATTATTTTGCACTTCTTTGCATCAAACCTCAGTTGCCACATCTCCGACCATCTTTCAAGCTTCTCCAGGTCCCTCTTCATTTTCTGCACCCCACATCCCTTCTGAAGTATCCACCCTGTTGCAGATCTTTGTGTCATCTGCAAACAGGCAGACCTTTCCTTTCAGCCCCTCTGCAATGTCACTAATGAAGACATTGAACAGGACTGGTCCTAGTACTGATCCCTGTGGTACCCCACTGGTCACCCTCTCTCCCCAGATTGTACCCCATTTACCACAACCCTCCGTCTCTTGTCTGTTAACCAGTTCCTAACCCAGTTCACTACCTTGTCTCCTATACCCAGACTACCCATCTTGTTATTCAGCCTTCTATGTGGGACAGTGTCAAAGGCTTTGCTGAAATCTAGGTAGGCGACATCTACCACCCCTCCCTGATTTATTTCCCTAGTCACCCAATCGAAAAAAATCTATTAGATTAATTTGACATGACCTTCCTGCTGTGAATCCGTGTTGCCTCAGACCCTGATCACCGCTGGATTCCATATGTGCCACTATCCTTTCTTTCAGCAGTGTCTCCATGATCTTTTCCATCACTGAGGTGAGGCTGACTAGCCTGTAGTTCCCCACCTCCTCCTCCCTACTGCTGCTTTTGTGCAGTGGGACTGCATGTGCCCTCCTCCAGTTCTCTGGAACAACACCCGTGTTGAGTAACTCTGTGTACAGGGCCACCTGAGGTGATACTAGTTTCCTTTACAGTTCCTTTAATATCCTTGGGTGGATGCAGTCTGGCCCCATGGCCTTATCCACCTTCAGCTTTGTGAGTTCTTCCAGACCTCTCTCCACTGTGAATAGACTGATGTCCACTTCTTGCCCTCCCCAATATGGTCTCTACAACCAGCTGTGGTCCTTGACTCTCTCCCTCCTTAGTGAATACTGAGCAGAAGTATTTGTTCAGTATTTCTACCTTGTCCAGATCCCCCTCCTTACATTCTTCCTTCTCCTCTTTGAGCCTCACAATCCCCCCCCCCCGGGTTATTCTTCTTTCACTGATGTACCTATAAAATGCCTTATCCCCTTTGTTAACAGACCATGCTAAGCCCTCTTCTGTCTGCACCTTCACCCTCCTAACAGCCTTCCCTTAGACATTCAAGGTACACCTCCCTGTCCTCCTCCCTTTGGCTCCCTTATATTTCCTGAATCTCAGCCTTTTATCCCTGACTTTGTCCCTCACCTCTTTGGGAACCACAGTTTTTTCCTTCTTCTTTTCCCTTTGGCCACTATCCTAATGCATTGGTTTGTTATATCCACTATGGCTCCTTTCAGTTTCTCCCATTGTTCTTCCACCCCCTCTATTACCTCTCCCTTCCCCAGGACTGCTTGTATACATTCTGCCCATTTCAGTGAAATCCGCCCACCTGAAATCTAATACTCCTGCCCTTGTGTGGCTTAGTTGAGTCCATGTCTCCATGCTGAACCACACCATGTGGTGGTCACTGGACCCCAGCTGCCCTTCCACCTGTATTTCTTTGACTGTGTTTCCATTGGTCCATACTAGGTCCAGAACTGACTTGTCCTCGGTTGGCTCATGTACCAGTTGTCCGAGTCCAACCCCCTACAGGGATTCCAGGATGGCTGTTCTTCTGGCTGAAGCAGCCACCTGGGTGGCCCAATCTATGTCCAGCATATTGAAATCCCCCAGTAGCAGGACTTTGCCTTTAGCTGCCATGTCGTGTATGTTCTCCACCAGTTCCCCATCTACTTCCTCCCTCTGTGCCAGAAGTCTGTAGATCACCCCTGTGTATACTGCTGAGCCATCCACTGGCTCCAGGGTGACCCACATTACCTCGGCATCCCCATGTCTTCCCTGAATTTCTGCAGCCTTTATACCATTTCTGATGCACAGGGCCAGTACCCTGTTTTTACCCTTCCTGCCCTTCTTGAACAGTGTATAGCCTGGCACATTGACTTCCCAGCCATGATTAGCAGAGTACCATGTCTCTGTTATTGCTGCTATGTCAGGTCTGCATCTGCCAACAATGCCTCTAGAGCTGGAACCTTATTTCCTAGGCTATTGGCATTCGTTAGCATGACCTTCCATGTTTTACAGTCTGCCTTCACTCTGCTCTTGCTCTCCCTTTCCAGTGTCTTCACCCCACCCCAGTTTCCTTTCCTATGTGCTCTTGCCCCCCCCATATCACTTGTTATATAGTCTTCACCTGTCTGCCCCTTCCTGCCTGCTTTAGCTGTTCCTGTAGTCAGCTTATGTCCCTGCATGTTCCCATGGGGAGGGTGTTCCTAAGCATTCTAACCCTCCTGGTTCTCCCCCCTTTGCCAGTTTAAATGCTTACAGCTGAAACATTTAAACTTCTCACAAAGAACCAAAGTCCTCTTCTTGGACAGATGTAGGCCGTCCCCCTTATATAAGCTCACATCTGCTCAGGTCAGGCCCCAGTCCCCAATGAAGCCCAAACCCTCCCTTCCACACCAATCCTTCAACCAGGAGTTGAAGGTATGGATGTGGAATGCCCTAGCTTCCCATGTGCCCTGGACAGGTAGCATCTTCGAGAATGAGATGGAGCGTGCTGTCTGCTTTAGGTTCCCCAGCTTCCCGAAATCCTACTGGACTCTGGCTAACTCCACTCTTCTCCGGGCCAGGTCATTGGTCCCCAGGTGGGCAATGACATCCAGCTGCTCCCTCCTAACTATTGCTGTAGCGATTCTATGGATCTGCTTCCCATCCCACCATGCAGCGCTTCCTGGGAAAACTGTCCCAGGTTGTCTTCTTTGCTGTTTTTAAACCTGAAGAAAAAGGTCCATCAATAAATTCTGCTCTCACTGACCCTCCCACTCCTACCAAACAACCGTCTCTGCACCCACCACCCCACACACCCCCTGTACCTCTCATTTGTCTACCTGGTCCACAGTTCAATGTGCTTGCGCAACTTGGTATGTTGTATGCTTATGCCACTTAGATATATTGTGCCTGTTCACCTGTCTATTTGTGGGATATACCACCCTATAGGGGTACAATGATGAGGAACCCTAGAGGAGGGTTCCACCCCATAGGTGCCACGTGAATGATTCCCTTGGTTAATGGTAGCTTAGGTAGAAACCCATGGGAAAGAGTGATGTGCCACTGGAGGAGATGGGGAGGATGGTGGGGAAATGAAAGAAATGATCCTGGATTAGCCAGGAGGAGTGGCCTTTAAAGGCCTGATGGGGGAGTGGTTTGTTGCTCCACCCATTGAACTACAGGCATGGCCTTGCAACTCAATGTGCTTATGGAACTTAATATGATGTATGCTTATGAGACTTAGATACATTGTGGCTGTTTGCCTTTCTATCTGCGGTATATACCACCCTAGAGGGGTACGATGGCAAGGAACCCTAAAGGAGGGGTTCCACCCCTATAGGTACTACAGGAATGATTCCCTTGGCTACAGGTAGCTTAGAAAGAAGCCCAAAAAGAGTACCCAAAAAGGGAGTCAAGCATTGAAGGAGGCGATGAGTCAGAATGATATTGAGGATGGGAATGGAGGTCGATGGGTGTAGATGGGTAGGACAGGAGAGGAACAGGAGAGAATGAGGAACGATTAGTGGATTGGAAGCTTACATGAGGCAGGAGGGCAGAACTTCCTAAGGAGAAAGAGAAAGAACAGCCAGGGCCACAATCCGACTACATCCAACAGTGGAATCTAACTACGGAACCTATAAAAGCACTAACCCTATCTAAATATTATGACCATCGGCACAGAGGAGAGGAAAAAACCCCTTTGAGGAGGAAACCTCTGGGATCCAAGGCCTAGGTCACCTTCCTTCCAGGCTGAAGGACATTTTGGTTAGTGACAGCTCAGCTACTGTGGATCCACGACAGGAGTCCGACAGAATTTCTGTCGAACGCCCCGTCAGCAACATTGGCAGGTCAACCGCATTCTGCAGTCGGCTGCCAGCTCACTATTGCTGTCTTTGTCTTCTTTGGGGGGCTTCAGCCCCGAACCCCCCACAAGGGGGGCTGTGCCCCCGCACCCTCCCCACTTAAGGATTCTCAACTACAGTTGGAGCTGATTGGGGGAGTGCAGGACCCCCGACAGCCGCACCAGGTTCCAGCAGGTCTCCCACCACGGCTAGGTGCTGTAGCCGCTGTGGGGGACCTCGCTGGTGAAATGTCGCTGCGAGGGGAGTAAATGAGCTACTGCAATTTAGAGTCAAGATCGAGAGAAGAGGAAAAGATTCCAATTTGGAAGAAGCTTTCACTCTATCCTTCTAACAGGAATGCTGTTGAAGGTTGCGAGTGATGTCTCTGCAACTAGACGCCAAAAAGCAAAGGAGGATAAAAATGACCACTGAGGCACTTGGCCAGCCTACATAAGCCTAAGAAACAGACCAGGTGAACTAGAGGCGGTCAGAGGTAGAATAGCATAAAGGGTGCCCCCGAACCTGCTCGGGCATTTAAAGGAGCCCTGCTGAGGAGACCCCCCCCTCGTAGCTTGAAGTCATAAATTCTACATCCAGAGGTGTCACCAGATTGAGGGACGGCTGAAGATCCACCAGGAGCAAAAACATTCTCACTATGGGCCAGGGAGAAGGACCCCACTTCGAGCTTTGCATGCTTTAGATGTGAACATCATTAGTGCAGAGTGAGACCGTCAGCTACAGGTTAGTCTCAAGCCATGGAGCAATGGACATGGAAGGCACATGTCTGAATGGAGAAGGTTGAGTCGAGGTAGCATGAGACCCATATGAGGGGTATGCTCTGATAGTCAATGTGAATGAGTAGACCTACACAGAGGTTGGATGGAGTGAAGTAGACCCAAATATGGGTCAAGAAAAGGAGACTGCAAGTAGTAGCCACAGAAGTGCATGTCATCTGGTTCCATTAATAATTCAGATTAGCAGTGGATTGAATTGCACGGGTGGGAGATGAGGACGGCTGGGTGAAGCTCGCAGACGACAGTTGGGGTACAAGTACCAGAATTAGAACTAGGTAGAATGGTAGGTAGGAGGAACTGAGGAGTCAATATAGGAAGGATGAGGTTTGAGACAAATGGAGGCTGACATAGAGATGAGAGCGAGATGATACAAGCAATGGATAGCAGGAGAAGGCTGATATGATGAGGGTCAGGAAAACTGACGTATCGGTACAAGTGGAAGAGATGGTATAAGGCCAGCTACCTGGAGCCACGGTACCTATCATGTCTTAGCAGTCCCCTGCAGTGGGAAATACATCCACAAACGAGGTACTGGGACACCAAAAAGTGAATAGAATGGTAAGATAAAGTAAATTGAGGGAACATTGGCCGCTGAAGCTGGCGGACGAGGAATGGAGGCAAATACAGGTGAATGGCCAGAACAGAGGATTAGGGTAAGAAATATTCAACTGGCATGGCAAATGTGAGGGCAGGAATGCCCCAAAAGAAGGCACTGACTGCAAGCCAGCCAAAGACCCCAGCCGAGGAGCCAGGGAAAATGGAGACATGAGGGGTTAATGGTAGGAGGGGGCTGAGAGACCGATAAGGTTAAGTAGGAAGACACCAAACAGCTGAGTAAACTAGTGAGAAAATAAAGAGACTGAGTATGAGCAGCTGAGGCGAGGCTAAAATGTGATGGGAAAAGTCAGTGGCAGGTAACTACTGGTAATGAAGGCGTTGAGCGAAGAAGAAAAGAGCAAGGGGAGAGACGAAGGCCATAATACCATGGCTGCCACTCCTTTCTATCACACTGTAGAACATGCTAGGAGATAAATAATAAATGAGAAACATAGGACTAGTTATCTACGTAAGTTGAAGGTAAAGAGTCATGGTGGAGCAGGAACCCCCCCAAATCAATCAACCAATCAAATCTTTATTTTACCAGGTGGAACACCATTGAGATAAGCTCATTTTCAAGATGGACCTGGAAGAGGTTCACAAAAGGCAACATGATAGATTCATAGAGCTTAACTGGCAAACAGCATACAGATACATACCCTGAGTACAGGGCATGTAAGGTATCCATATCAGCATACAAGTTTATACACAATACAGACAGGTCAAAATTACAAAATAGTCAGGTGGAATATATAAGAAAATACACAGAGTATACACATTATATATGCCGGATCTACACTATGTGAAGAAAATAATTTAGAAGAGGTAAGAGGGAAAGAAGGCCAGGGAAGGGTAAACAGCAATTACTGTGGCAGTAAGTTAACACAATACAGACAGATGTGAGTCCTGACGCACTAATGATCCAGGCCTAGGGTAAAAATCCTGGGCACTATTGTCATGTGCGTCAATGCCTCCGCTGCATAAAATGCCCTCACCACATTAATGCCACCCCTCCCCCCCCGCTGCATCAACTGCCTATCCTTCTGTCCCTGAGAACAATTACGGCAATCAAATCTTCTGGGCTGGTCTAAACTAAAATTTGCTTACTACATACTTTTAAATGTGATTGTTTTACTTAAAAATGTGTATTTATTTGTACTTGGTTTAGTTGCTATAGTGTTTTTTATGTTTGCTTGCATGCATGTGCAAGAAACATAGTGCCACCATACGAGAATTCGTAGCTGTGCCTCCCCCACTTCCAATGCCCTGCTGCCTTTTGCAGGCGTGGCCGCACCGCACCAATGAATGTAGGAGCTGTCTATGACAGCCGTTCAGATGCAGTGGCGTACAGCTGAAAGCAAAAAAAATGCTGCAATCAGCGGCCGCAATGTGTAGGCACTTTGCATACTGTTGTCCGGCAGTATGCAAAGTGCCTACACATTGGCACTGCACTGAAACAGCTGTCATAGACAGTTCCATCCCCCACAACCAGTAGCACACTGGGAGCCCACCCAGTATGCTCATACGCCCCCACACACTATATGGCCGACGGGGGTGCCCAACTCGCTGCGCTGGCCATGCCCCCCAACAGACTTCTAGGTGCCATGCTGGGAACCCACCACAGCGTGGCAACAGTCCATATGGCTGATGGGAGTGCCCAATCCCGCCGGCTCCACTTCCCACCAAACAGCCTTCCAGCTGCACGCTGGGAGCCCCCCCAGTGTAGCAAAAGTCCGCATTGCCTTTTAAAAAAAAGTGCCCTGTAAGAATAAATGGTCCCTCGCCGACTGTCTTGGCCCCTACTCCCCACCCTCTGTGCACCCTGCCTCCCCACACCCCCACCTTACCCCATACTTACCTCTGGAGTCCAGCGCTACCATCTTCGGTGGACCGGGAACATGTCTGCACTCTTCAAAGCCGACCGCGAACTGAGGAAATGCTGGTAAGCTGTATAATGAAATAAATAGGGTTTATCAACTTTGATGCTTATCTCAGGCATTTTTGGGAATTTGTTCACCACATTTTCAACATGGGGTTCTTAGGACCCCACCGAATGAATTCTGGCACTGATATTTTGTTATTCGGTCCCAAAAGGTGATTTCGCGGTCACTGCGTGGAACCACCTTTCTGGATCGATTTACAAAATGACAGTGTCACAGTTCATGAGGTAGGCCCCAAAAACCCTATGTTGAAAATCTGGTGACAAAATTCCCCAAAATGACTCTTTTATGAGCGTACGTTGTGCAGTTCCTACGCACACTCGTAAGTTCGTAAATTTTTAATATTTCCACTCCAGATTTTCAACACTGCCATTTTACCACACCTCCTTATGAGCAGTATAGTTGTCATTTTTCACATCTCACCCAAAATGTGTTTCCACACATGTAACGCACAATGGCACAGTTGGTGTGCGAAATCAACGTTCGGGACAGGTTAAGAAAATCACAGTGACACTGTTCATGAGCAGAGGTCTTAAAATGGCTATGTTAAAAATTTGGTGACAAAAGTCCATAAAATGACTGTGTTACGAGCGAGCATTGAGCAGTTTCCATGCACCCTCGTAAGTTCATGAATTTGTAATATTTTCAGTCCCGATTTTCCCCTGGCATTTTTCTACACTTCCTTATGAACAGTAGAGCTGTCATTTTCACACCCTGCCAAGATGTGTTTATTGCTTCAAAGCAGAAATGCGTGGTTGCTGTTGGAAACCGCTGTTCGGAACAGATTAAGTAAATCACAGTGACACTGTTCATAAGAAGAGGTCCCAAAATACCTGTGTTGACAATCTGCTGTAAACAAATCCCCAAACTAATTACATTACGGGTGCACGTTGCACAGTTTCTATGCACGCTCGTGACTTCACCAGTTTTTTTAAGATTTTCATACCAGATTTTCAACATTGCCATTTTTTGCACCTCTCCATGAACAGCACAGCTGTCATTTTTCACATCCTGTTCAAAATGTGTTTTCGCACCTGTGGTCCAAATGGTGTGGTCACTATGCAAAATCAGCTTCTGGCTAACAAACTGATATTGCCACTGTTCATAAGGTGGGGCTCACAAAAAAACCCATGTTGAAAATTTGAAGTGAAAATACCAATGAATGCCTGAGGCATTAGGGTTTCCAACCATAACGCCCTACTCTGTAGAGAGTGACAGGCATCAGGGGTGTGACTTGGGATTGTCTCCTGTAATGCTCATACCATTCCACCCCCACCCACACCCTGCAGCCAGTGAGAGGCATCGAGGTGTGCCTAGGACTCTTCAGCCCCAAAGTTCACCCCATTCTCCTATACAGGACCCATCTCACTGCATTTCCTGATGGAATGGGGTGAACATAAGACCCAAAGACCCCAAGGCACACCATGACACTTGTCAGTGTCTGCAGTGTAGGGTGTGGTGAAATGGCGTGGCCGTTATGCCTAACGACCCAAAGGCACACCCCAATGCCTGTCACTCTCTGCAGGGCAATGGTGGGGTTGGCTTCAGTTCAATACTTCACTGCCATTCCTATTATGCATCTCTAACTCCTGCACTACCAATGCCAATGCCAGCATGCAAACATTCGGCATTGACAAATGCATGTTTAATACACTGAGTGATGTGGGATGCCTGTACAAACTAGAGATTATCAGATTCCAAGACACAGCACTGGATTAGTCAGATTCTGAGCCAATTTTCAGAACTAGGAATTTCAGAATTGCAGTCTGAAAATACTAAATCTGAGATTAAAGGCTAAACTATGTTTACATGGGAAATTCGGAGTTAAATTTTAGGAATTAGGATTTCAAATTTGATTCTAAATTCCATTTCAGAATGTGAATCTAATTCATAATCAGGTCCTCCTACATTCCTAAAGCTTTTTCATTCCAGATTGCTCCTACATAAGGAATTTTGCTAAAGGAAGGCTTATCTGGAAAAATAAACTTCTTCTTTTGATATCACATTCAAAATGCTTCCTTGTCTGCTGCCGGTGGCGCTGTTGGCTGGCCATGGACGCTGTGATGGTAGGCCACTGTTCTGTGGTCCAGGGTACTTGGATTTGAGAGATGACTGAGGCTACTGATCAAGGATGATCTTAGTGTCATACTGACCTGCTGCCAGAGCAACAGAGTTCTGGCTCTGAGAGAAGCCGCTCTCCCAAGCCCTCGGTGGGTGGGGGGGTAGGTAGATAGAGGCTCAGAAAAGTTTCTGAAGTCTGTGGTCCTGATACTGTCAGTAAGGCTTTGTTAGTGAAGCACTAGGTTCTTACTGTCCATAGACTGCTCAGCCCAAGCATATGTACTCTACAGGGAAAGGAGGAGCAGTTGAACTCCCGCAACAAGTTGCAAACACTCCTCTTGTTTGTAGGAGGCCATATGACATAGCGGTTAAGGGCATTGCACTGCAAACCTGAGGACCTGGGGTTTAAATTCCATCAATACCCCAACCATCCCCCGTTTGCATACTGTGTGACCCTGAGCAGGTCACTTAACCCTTGTACTCCCAGGTCGCACTGCTCCGACTTAGTGTGCCTTTCCTGGTTAAATGTTGCCACCCTTTACCTTTGTCCATCTTGTTCTCAGCAGATTGAAAGAAATTACTCACCGACCCATCTCAAGACACTTTTGTGCCTATTCAGTGTCATGTCTATCCTCCTCTGCTGGGGGCTGTGCACCTGTCACCCTCACTGGGAATAAAACCTGATGCACGGAGTCCCAAAGGGAGCTACTCTAACCATTCAGCTAAAGGAAATTTCCCCCCTTTTGAGGTGTTAGAGAGCTCCTTTGAATTTCATAGTTGCTATCCCATGAACCACCACTAGAAGGCTATATGGCTTTTGACTTTTATTTGCAGCTTTCATCACTAGATGGCTTTATTGCTTTTGGCTATTGTTCACTGGTTTCACTACCAGATGGTACTGCTTTATACAGGCTGCCTTTCTCTGCAACACTACAATGCCTTTGTTGGGGTGGAACAACCCATAACCTTGTTGCCACCTTTATATCTGTCCCCTCTAGTTGAGCAGATACACCCCCAGCCCTTGCTGGGAATCAAATCCAAGACCTTGACTCCCAAAGACAGTCGGTCTAACCATTTAGCTAAAGAGAAATTCCCACCAGCAAGGAGGTTAGTTTGAGCCTCTGAGTTTGTACATTGCAGTCTCAATGACCGTCACTAGATGGCTCTTGCAATTACTCTGCTCTGTAAGACTCAGTTATAGTTTTAATTGTAGAACTTCAAAACCCACGATAGTCCAGCTGAGATGCACAACTAATTCCCATTGAGTCCTGCTCCTACTTATTTCCATAGCTGGGTAGGCTGGATCACTGGGAGGTTAAAGAGCATCTGACATCTTCGGGACAGGAAACTCCCAGCAAGGACCTGCCTCCCTGAGGACCTAGATTAGCCATAATTATTTTTTTTTAAGGAAACAGTGCTTTAATTTTATTGTGAGCCAACTTCCTACAAGTTCTGAGCCTTAAAGTCCCTCCAGGGTGTGTGTTATTCTTTCAATCAAAATGTTTCAATTAAATTGAAAATTGGTTTACTGACCACAGACTAGTAGTAGTTGTTAACATCAAAAAAATGAAGACTATGTTCTTCACCCACCACCAAAATAAGGCCAAGGACTCTCCCCTAAAGATTCTGTCTAGCTCACTCCTCCCTCTGGACTAGATTCATACCTACAAATACTTTGGCATCACTTTTGAATCTACCCTCTCCTTCCATGCTCACATCAACTTGCTTTCCTCCACTACAAATGCCCGCATCAGCCTCTTATACAGAGATAATGACTGTCTGCCTCCAGAGGCTCTCCGCCTGGCAGTCACATCCTCAGTCTTATCTCTAGTGGACTACGGGCTCACAATATATGCAGCCTCTGATCCTACCGCAGTGAGCAAAATCCAACTGGCAATTAATAAGGCATGTTGGCTCCTCTCCAGGGTGGACAGGTGAACTCACACCTGCACCCTCTATTCCCTGACCGGCATTCTTTCTCTAGATGAGAGACTCCAATACCAGTCATATCTTCTTGTCAAAAAAAATCCTACTGGGTTTGACCCCCCCCAGGGGTCACCGCGTCCCTTCTCATGGCCACCTCCTCTGTTGCCACTTGCACTGCCACCAAGAATACTTGGAAGGTCCCAAGGGTCAGGACCTCATTAGCACAAAGATCCTTCCCTTCACAGCCCCTCCTGGTACAATGCCCCCAGCCGGGCCACCTCCATAGCCAAGATGGGTCCATTTAAGGCAGTACTAAAGAATCACATTCGGACCTCCCGCAACTGTCAGTGTGCTCGCTCAGGCATGGTTCCAGGCTCTGCTTCCACACTAGAGGGCAATCCCAAGCTTGCCTCTAACAATGTCACCTCTGAGGCACCACCCTCTATACCACTTTTGAATCCCACTGTACTAATATAGAACACTAGCTAATACCTGTATAGAACTGCTTGACAATGTCTCTCCTGAGGCAGAACCCAGATATAATACAATAATTTTGTGACTACCTCCACTGTACTTCTTCCTTCTACTTGTATAGGATTTTTTGACAATGTCTCCTCAGGGGGCAGCACCCCAGTTTAGTTATGTACTCATGTGTTTGCCACTACTGTACTTTAGCTACTAATTGTATAGGACAGTCTTTCGACAATGCCAGTGCTTGTGAGGCCAAAAACTGTTAGCAACCTTTGCATGGTACTGTACACTCATGTGTATATTATCCACTTGTAATCAAATGACCCAACTGTTGTCATGTACTAATCTATTAATGTTATTGCTACTGTTTTACTCTGTATTTGACATGGAGCCTTTGGAAACGAGTCTATGACTCAAAGGGTTGTAATTCCTAAGCGATCTTAAATAAATAAATAAAAATAAATGCAGGATAACATGCGTTTTCAAGTGGCTGAAGGCACTCTGCTTTACCTTATGCCTCACAACAAATCTAAGGCATGACATTATCCCAGATTAACACACACTCTGGAGTGCCCTATTACTTAACCACCTGTTACAACTGCACTAAGCACAGATTAGGTATGTCTATTTTGTGTTATTGTGTTAGTTTGTTAGTGTTTATCCATTTCACAGTATTGTTCTTTTATTGCTGTTACATTTTAAGCACCTTAAAAAGCCACCGATGCCTCAAGATGAACTTTGAAAATCATATTTGGCCACAAAGCAGCTTATATTTCTCATTAACTCTGTATTTCTTATTCACTTTATTTCTTACTGAGGTCATATCCATGAAAACAGGATAATTGTTCCTTGAGGGTTCGTTTAAAAACATCTGGAGCATGTGCTTTTTTTATGCTGCTCCCACCCTGTGGAATTCTCTACCTTGTCAGTTAAGAGAACGCCTGACCGGCATGAGTTTTACATCTGATTTTAAAACTTATTTGTTTTATCAAGCTTTTCCTGTATGATTAAAATTTTTATTCTTTGTTTATGCTGTATTTTATTGTAAAGTGCCTTGATAATCTGAAAGGCACTTAAAAAATAAATTTTACCTTACCTACCATTATCTCCAGCTGCTTTTTCCCAACCTGGCGCCTGCCACTGGAAAAGCAGCAAATCAGAGTGCACAAGTTTGCGCTGCGCTTGCCCATGCCCATGCCACAGAGGATGCCATATTTAGTCAGCTAGAGCACCGGCGCTATCCAGCTGAACTAGGGGCATGTCGCTGCAGTGCTAAGTCAAGTAACGCTGTCCCAATATGGATCTGAGAAGTGCAGGGCACAGCACCCCCAGACCAGAAAGCACGTGGGCACCTGGTGTGATATTCAGCTGGCACCATGCAAATAAGGCCATTAGGTATGCAAGGCACTAAGGGGCTGCATGCATGCCTATTATGTGCTTGTTTACTTTGAAAGTGGTGGCAGGATTGTGACCCTGCAACCTGCCCCCCTCTCCATTCAACCATCCCCATATAGGAGTACCCAGTCCCTGGTGTCCAGTGGCACCCCTGCCCTCCAGTCACCAGTCCTGTAAAAAATAAATCAGTCCCTGGTGTCCCATGGTCCCCCATCCTCTGATCCCCATGAAAAACACAACATTCTCTGATGTCCAGTGGTACCCGTGCCCCCTGATCGCTGGCCCCTTAAGTTGAAAGATGTGTCTAGTGGCACTCCCCACCTTCTGAACCCCATCTCTGTAAAAAATAAATACAGCATTCCCCAGTGTCCAGTGGTACACTCCGTCCCCCGATCACTGGCCCCATAGGTTGAAAGACAGTCCCTGTGTCTAGTGGCACCTCCCCTACCCTCTGATCCTTCACCACTGTTTATTAAAAATGTCCCTGGCATCTAACATACTAAAATGCCAGCAGAATAGGCCTAATAGTCTTTCGTGTCTGCTCGTTTGGTCAGCCCCCACCCTGGGTGCTGACCTTGCTGCCCCCCTCGCCTTCTCTGGCTTCTCCCTTCCCAGTTCTGGATATTCTTGCTGCATTGGATTTTGCTTCCAGAACCCTTCCTGTACCTGTCCACCCCTCTTGAACCCCTCCACTGTCTCTGCCTCCACCAGCCCCTAGGCAGTGCATTCCATAGCTCCACCACCCTCTCAGTGAAGTAGCACCTCCTCCTTTCTCCCTGAATCTTCCCTCCAGCTTCCACCATGCCTCTAGTGGCCCCTTCCTCCTTCCTTCGAAGCACCCTGACTGTTCCTCCCTATTTACCCTCTTCATGTACCTGAAGACTCTATCATGTCCCCCTGGTCCTTCTCTCTTCCAATGTGTACATATTTAGCTCTTGAGCCTCTCCTCATAGGTCCTGTCCCCAAGCCCCAAATCATTTTGGTTGCCCTCCTCTGGACCCTCTCCAGGAGGTTAATGTCCCTCTTTAAGTGTGGCCTCCAAAACTGCACGCAGTACTCAAGGTGCAGCCTCACCAAGCAGTTATACAGAGGGAGTATCACTTCCCTCCTTCTGGAGGTGATCCCCCTAGCGATGCATCCCAGCATCCTGTTGGCCTTGGCTGCTGCCCTCCTACAAGTCTCAGAGTTGTTCATCTTGACATCCACCACCACCCCCAGGTCCCTCTCAGCCATCGAGACTTGTAGCATTCCCCCAGGGTGTACACTTGGCCTGGGTTTCTGGCCCCCAGGTGGAGTACCTTGCATTTCCCTGCATTGAACCTCAGCTTCCACTTTCTAGACCATCTTTCCAGAGCCTCCAGGTCCCCTGTGGGCCACCCTCCCCATCTCCCCATCCACCACCCCCCAGTTTCGAGTCATCGCGCAAAGAGACTCATCTCATCCTGATTCCTGTCCTTATGTCAGAATCGTAGGCATTGAACAGAAGGGGCCCAAGGACTGATCCCTGTGGGACCCCACTAATGACCCTCCTTGGGGATGAGACTATCCCACCAGCCTCGACCCTCTGGGTCCGGTCCTGGAGCCAATTCCTATCCATCTGATCATCTGGTTCCCACCCCCATTTCTCCCGCTTATCCAACAGGCCCACATGAGGAACAGAGTCAAATGCCTTGCTGAAGTCTAGAAAGAGGACATCCACTGGTCTACCCAGGTCAAGGCACTTGTCACCCAGTCATAGGAACTCCACCAGGTTTGTCTGACGACGATTTCCTGGAATGAATCCCTGCTGCCTATCGTCCAGGCACCCTTACTTATCCAGGTCCCCCTAGCCTCTCCTTGACAATGCCTCCACATCACCTTGCCCACCACCGATGTCAGGCTGACAGGCCTGTAGTTCCCTCACCTCCCTTGATCCCCACTTGTGGATAGGCTCTGCTCGCCCACCTTCCAGTCTTAGGGCACCCACCTGTCCTCAGAGAGATGAGTAAAAGCTCTGCCAGGGGTTTTCGCCAGGACATCTGCAAGTTCCTTCAGCACTCTGGGATGTAATTTATCCGGCCGGTGCTTTCTCTGTCTAAGGGGAGGGCTTCCCTCACTCTCTGCTGGATTTCCACTTCCGGTACCTCTTCTCCCTGCTTAGCCTCCCCCCACCTGCCAGTGATGCCTCCCCCTCTCCCAGACCTGCCGGTCGGTAGGGTCCCCCCCTCAGTATCTCTGTCTCCTCCATGTATGATGCAGCACCCCATTTTCCCTGGTGAAAGACAGGGTAAAGTACTCATTTAGTACCTCAGCCTGCTCCCCAGGTCTTGTGCCCATCTCTCCCAATTTAATCTGCTAATCTGCCCTTCACCCTTCGTTTTCCCCAATGTATCTAAAGAACCCCTTGTTCCCTTTCCTAATTTCCCTGGCCAGGTTCTGCTCCTTCCTTGCCTTGGCCGCCCTCACCACTCTGGTGGCCCTTCTAAATCAGCTCGTGCTCCCTCGATCCCTTTCACTCCTTGAGCACTTGGATTGCTTATAGGCTGCTTTCTTTCCCGCACCACCTCCTGGACCTCCTCTGATCCACCAACAGGGGTTTTGGGCCTACCGCATTTCGTCTTGCTCTTGCACAGGTGCTGGTAGCATCCTGCACCCCTCTCCTGATGATTTCCACCTACTATCAGCGTCCATGTCTGCCAATCCATTTCAAATGCACCTTAAGGATCCTTCCATTTCCTTAAATCCGCCCCCTGAAGTCGGTTACTTCCGTCTTTGTGCAGCCTTCTACCCTTCCTAGGTCCAGGAGCAGATCCAGACATTGGCATGGTCACTCCCGCCAATGGTCCCTTACCTCCAGGCCCCAATCTGGTCACTGTCTGCCAGGACCACATCCAGTACCCAGTGCCTCCCTGGTCGGTTCCTCACCTGCTGAGTTAGGAGCAGCGTCTTGAAGACATCCAACAACCTCTGTTCCTGGTCATGAGGATGTCACAATCTCCCAGTCTGTTCCTGGCATGTTTAAGTCTCCCAACACCACCACCGTTCCACTGCCCAGTCTGCAGTGTCTCTAACATCTGCCACCAGACTGTCCTCCAGCTCCTCCGCCCAGGGCAGGGGTCTATACACCACTCCTATTTTCCTCTCTTGCCCCCCTTGTTATCAAGGTGACCAATCGCCTCCACGGTTCCCTCCGCCTCCTCTACTCCCCTATGCCAATGCAGTTTTTGACTATCATTGCTGCCCTCCTCCCTTCCCTCCCCTGTCCTTCCTGAACATAGTGTAACTCTCCAGGTTCAGGTCCCAGTCATGTCTTGCAGTGGCCCAAGTCTCAGTGACCGCTGCCACATCCACTGCTCCCTCAGTTAGCATCGCCTGGAGCTCAGGCATTTTTGCCCAAGCTCCTGGCATTTACAGGACTATCTTCCACCCTTTCCTATAGTTCCATTTCCCTGCTCGTGTGTTCCACTGGGGAGTTCTGTTTTCCCTGGTCTGCACTTTGCAGTTGGCCTTTTCCTGCAATCCTCCTGAGTCTCAGCGGTGGAGACAGAGTTCCTCCTTATTGGCACCCCTTGACAGCCTTTTCTCCCATCCACCCCCTTCATAAGTTTAAACCCACTTTTCACCAATGAACCCCTCTATTTTCAACAAGTTCCTTCCCCTCAAATTGAGATGTAGTCTATCTCTAGCATACAGCTCCTTATCCTCCCAGGTCTCCCCAATCCCCATCAACCCATACCCTCTGGCCTCCACCACCACCCTGAGCCACTGGTTTATCTCCCTAATTTTCCTTTGTGTTCCCACTGGCCCTTGGCACTGGCAGGATTTCTAGGAAGAGACTGTGCACCCCTATGTCATGACAGACCCTGGCGAGCTCCTGAATCTTGCCTGTATCTCTGGCTAGCTATTTCCCTCAATGTCATTTGTACCCAGGTGGACCAGTATGTCTGGGAACCCCACAATCTTTGTTAGCTGATATGCCTCGTGCTTAGCCCTGTGCCGTTGAGTCCAGGGAAGCATCTTGTTCTAACTGGCCAGGCTTCTCCCTCCCATCCCATTTGATACCCTGATCATTAGAATCCCCAACAGGAGCACTCTGACCGCTCCTTTTCCTCCATTTCCCCCCCTTCCATGTCCCTCATCCTTTCTACCGGCCCCTCCACCCAGCCGGCTCCTTGTTCCTCCCCCTATCTGGGTGCCACATGCACCCCCCTTATTACCATGGCCACCCCCTCTCAATCTATGCCTCTCCTCCTCCTGAGTATCCTTCTGTACCTTGCTAATTCCCCTCTCACTGCTAGTAACTGGTCCTTCTCCCCATCTGCTAAACTAGCCTGGCTCATCTCCCTTCCTTCCTGTCTCCATTTAGTTCCTCCTTGCTCGTCGTACTCCCTAGCCTAAACCCTCAGCTCCTTTTACTGAATCACTCCTTGTACTTCTGGTCCTTCTCCTTTACCTTTCCTCCCAACTGGTCCTTCTCTTGGGTTTCCTCCTCTTCCCCTGCCCCTCCTGCTCTGATTCACTGCTCCCCCATTCTCCTGCATTCCAGGTCCCCCCTGTTCTTCCTGCTATCTGCCCCTGCCTCCTGCCTCCCTCCCACTCCCTTTCCGTCTCCAACCACCCCTGTGGTAGCTACATAACCCCCTCATCCTTGAGCAGAAGAAGAGAATTAGGCAGTTACTGAGTGTAAGGTCTGATCCACCTCCCCGCCTTGCTTCCTTCTGTCAGCCCTGGCCATCTGCCTACTTCCCTGAGATGTTGTCCCTCCGTCCCCCTTTGTGAGGGTCCCCAGTTACCTGCCTGCTTCCTTGGTAGTGTCCTTTTGGACCCCCTCTGCCAGGGTCCCTATGTGAACCCTGAGTATTCTCCTGCACTCCTTTCCCTGTGCCCCCACCCCCAGTGCTTGGTGCAACCCTGTGGGAGATTCCCAGCCCCCTTCCCCAACCATACCACCCCCCTTCCCCCAGCTTTCTCCTAATCCCCGTAACCTCCTCCCTAAGCTGTGCTAGCTGGTAGCACACTGGGCAACCACCGAACTTCAAGCGCCAGTCCAGTATCATGGCTGCTCCACACCCTGTGCACCCACCCACCCTCCAAAGATGCCCCTAAAGATGTGTGGTTCCATCCCTTCCAAATAGGTTTCCTTGGGTGAACACCAGGTTCCCCTAGTCCAAGATACCCCTACTGCCTAATCAGGTCACCCACTAATCTTAGAGACAGTCCCACTGTACACCAGTAACTCTGTTACTAGGTGCAGTACAACACATTAAACTTATAAGGGAAATGAACAATTCCCTAAGCACCTCTCTCCCAGCCTTTAAATCAACCCCCAGTGGCTAGAACTGCAGGCTGCACCTGCGCTTTCCTCCAATTGCAGGGCAGGTGTTCACCTATGAATTTGCAGACTTCTGGGGAGGGAGGGGTGGGGAGGGTGGGTCCTGGGCAGACACCTGACTCGAGAGAGAGTGTATCAGCCTGTGTCTCCCCTCAAGCCCAGCAGCCAAAGAACCAGGCCCAAGAAAATCCCACCAAATAGTTTTAAATCAGAAGAAATAGGCCTCTACCAGCGCAGTCTGTTACACAGTGAAACATCCACAAAATGAGCCCACTTACAGCCACCAAATCAGTTTACAAACATCCAGCAGCCCCAAAACAATACCCTGCTGGCCCTTAGAAGTAAGAAAGAAAAGAACTAACCTACCAAGTAAAATCCACAAGAACCCTGTGAAAACAACAGCAGCACTACTGTCCTGGAACACAACTGATCCTGTCCCTTCCAGTTCTTTCATCTAGTGGCCCCTGCACCACCCTTTTGGTACACTACCTACCTACCCCCATTATCATGGTAAGCTGGTTTCACAGGAGCCAAAATGATGACCAAGCGTAGTTCTCCCTCTCACCACCTCAGCTGGCCACCATATGCAAGGACAGGAGCACACATCCTGCATCCTATAAAGGGAGCAAGTGTACTGTCAACAGTACATGCAGCTCCCTTCATGATACATGCTTACGTGCTTCTTGTCATTGGATATGGTAGCTTGCCAAGGTGGTGAGAGGAGGGGCTGTGCCAGTCACTGTATGGGCTCCCCATGGTGCTGGCGGCTATGGTGGGAGGAGGGTAGAGTGGCGTTCCTGGTGTGGCAGTGTGGTGAGCCGCTAGATGCCAGGGATTTCTTTCAATAAACAGCAGTGAGAGATCAGAGGGTGGGGGTGGGGGGATGCCACAAGACACCAGGGACTATCTTTCAAACTACAGGTCCTGCAATCGAGGGATGAGGGGGTGCCACTGGACACCAAGGAATTCTGTGTTTTTTATGGAGCCTGGGATCAGAGGATGGGGAGCCTATGGGACAGATTTATGTTCAACAGAACTGACCATGAGAGGGCAGGGGGTGTCGCTGGGCACCCGGGAATGTTGTGTTTGTAATGGGGACATGGTTCAGAGTGGACAGTGCCATTGGACACCAGGGAATGTTATGCTTTGTACAGGGGGTGGGGATTAGAGGATGAAGAACCACTGGACACCAGGACTGATTAATATTTTAAGGGGCCGGCAACTGGAAGGCAGTGGGTGCCAGCACCAGAGAATGTTGTGTTTTTACAGGGACTGGACTCAGAGTGTGGGGATGTCACTAGACAACAAGGAATGCTTGTGCTTTTACATTGGCGGGGTTAGGAGGTGGGGGTGCCACTAGACACCAATATAACAGGCGTGCTCCCTAACCGCCAACGTGGTTGTTGTCTGCAGTGACTCTGCCAGCCACTGAGGTTGCCTGGAGTAAGTCAGGCTTCTTCTCAATGGTAACTGCAGTGCGCAAACTGGCTGGTGCTATTCCTTTTGTGCAATGCTAATGTGCTGAATATTGCACTTCACCTGCATTCATGTCCCCACCCCTTCCTTTGTACATTGACTACAATATATCCTTGTGCACACACCATCCCTATTGGTGTGTGTTGCTGCCCCTTTAAATAATGCGCACGGGCACAAACCACAGGCAAGCAGTGTGCAATCACTTTTCTCACCAGACAAAGCTTTGAGTATTGGTCCCCAATGTCATAATATTCTGCTTGTGATATCATGGTTATTCCCATGAAAACACACCAATGTCACAACACAGCATTATAATTTCAAGTGGTGAAAACTCTACAGAGGCAGATGTGTTTGTGGGAAGTTCTTCAGTTATAAATAATGAAGAGGAGAAATCTATAACAGATCTATGAAATACAAGCTGAATTTTTGTCTACATATTATGTTTTCTGAAGTTTTCCCAGTAGTGTCAGTGGCTCTTTAAGCTCCTAGTAAAGTCATTTTTATGTTTGCTTGCACGCATGTGCAAGAAACATAGTGCCATCATCGAGATTTCGGTGTGTCACCTCCTCCTCCAATTCAGACAGTGTGCTGGCAGGCGCAGCCCCTGTAAGCCAATGCATTTTGGAGCTGTCTATGACACGCTCCAAAATGCAGTGGCATACAGTTGAAAGGGGGAGCTACGCTTGAGTGAGCAGCGATAAGAAGCTGCTCACGCGCAGCTTCCCCCTGCCGCAGGCGTGCGCGCCCCCTGCACGCAGTGTATAGCCAACGGGGTGGCCAATCCCCATCGGCTGAGCTGCATCTGTCTCCTCCCCCCTCCCGTCCCAGTAGTTGATGCCACGCTGGGAGCCCACACCAGCGAGGCAATCAGTCATTTTGCCGACGGGGGTGCCCAATCCCCGTCGGCTGAACCCGCCCAAAGTCCTTGTTGCCCGCTGGGAGCCCACCCCAGCGTGGCAAACGTCCCGCAATGTTTTTATTTTTTTGCCGATGGGGTGCCCAATCCCCGTCGGCTGAACGCCCCCAAAGTCCTTGTGCCACGCTGGGGCCCACCCCAGCGTAGCAAATAGTCCTTGAGGTTTTTTATTTATTTTGCCGGCCAGGGGTGCCCAATCCTCCGTCGGCTGAGACGCCCCCAAAGTCCTTGTGCCACGCTGGGCCCACCCAGCGTGGCAAATCCCACAACATCTTTTTTTTCTTTTTACCTGTAGAAAAAAACAGTCCAGCAGTCGTCTCGACCCCAACCCGCACCCACCACTACTTTCAGCCTCCCACCCCCCCACCCCATGCCTCCGGACTCGGTAGCGGCGATCTTGGTGGACCGGGAACACGTCTGCACTCTTCAAAGCCGACCGCGAACTGAGGAAATGCCGGTAAGCTGTATAATGGGCTAGATAGGGGTTTCAATTTGTGCATATCTCAGCCATTTTAGATTTTTGCACCAAATTTTCAACATGGGGTTTTGGGACCCTTCTCATGAATGATGTCACTGTCATGGCATTATTCGGGCCCGAAGGGTGATTTCGGCGCAGTGACTGCGCAGTGACTGTGAAATCACCCTTTGGGCCCAAATACTCCAGACAGTGACATCATTCATGAGAAAAACTCCATGTTAAATTAGTCAAAATCCAAAAATGACTGTTTAACTGGCGTCGTTGCGCAGTTCCTCGCGGGCATCCGTAAGTCGTGAAATTTCAATATTTTCACTCCAGATTTTCAACATTGCCATTTCACCACACCTTCTTATGAGTAGTACAGCTGTCATTTTTCACATCTCACCCAAAATGTGTTTCCGCCCATGTAGCGCAGAATGGCGCAGTCAGTGTGTGAAATCAATGTACGGGACAAATTAAGAAAATCACAGTGACACTGTTCATGAGCAGAGGTCTTAAAATGGCTATGTTGAAAATTTGGTGAAAAAATTCCTAAAAATGACTGTTTACTGAGCGTGCGCCAGTTCCTCATGCGCTCATAGGTTTCAATTTTCAATATTTCCACTCCAGATTTTCAACATTGCCATTTTACCACACCTTCTTATGAGTAGTACAGCTATCATTTTTCACATCTCACCCAAAACGTGTTTCCACCCATGTAGCGCACAATGGCGCAGTCGTTATGCGAACTCAGTGTATGGGACACATTAAGAAAATCACAGTGTCACTGAACTTACAGACTTAAATGGGCAGACTGGGTGGGCCATAGGCCCTTATCTGCCGACACTGTCTATGTATCTATGTATGTATGTATGTAACATGAGTGAATTGGAGGAGGGCACATGTGGTCCCTCTACACAAGTCTGGCAGCAGGGAGGAGGCAGGGGACAATAGACCATTCAGCCTCACCTCAGTAGTGGGGAAGATCATGGAGACATTGCTTAAAGAAAGGATAGTGGGGCATCTAGATGCCAGCGGAACCCAGGACCATAGACAACATGGATTCACAGTGGGGACATCATGTCAGATAAATCTGGTTGATTTATTTGACTGGGTGACAAAGGAATCAGGGTGGGGCAGCGGACAACGCTTACCTTGATTTCAGCAAAGCCTTTGACACCATCCCATATAGGAGGCTGATAAACTAGCTGGGTAGGCTGGACATGGGGGAAAGGGTAGTAAACTGGGTTAGAAACTGGCTAACAGACAGGAGGCAGAGAGTGGTGATAAATGGTATGCAGTCTAGGGAGAGGGGGCGACCAGTGGGGTGCTGCAGGGATCGGTCCTGGAGCCAGTTCTGTTCAATGTCTTCATTAGTAATATTGCAGAACATCTGAAGGAATTTTTCACCAAATTTTCAACATAGCCATTTTAAGACCTCTGCTCATGAACAGTGTCACTGTGATTTTCTTAATTTGTCCATACATTGATTTAGCACACCGACTCACGCCATTGTGGCTACATGGGTGGAAACATGTTTTAGGTGAGATGTGAAAATGACAGCTATACTACTTATAAGAAAGGTGGTAAAATGGCAATGTTGAAAATCTGAGGAAAATATTGAAAATTCACGTAACTTACGCGTATGAGGAACTGTACAACGTGACGCCAGAAACCGCTCATTTTAGGAATTTTTCACCACATTTTCAACATAGCCATTTAAGACCTCTGCTCATGAACAGTGTCACTGTGACTTTCTTAATTTGTCCCGTACATTGATTTCGCATACCACTGCTCCATTCTACGCTACATGGGCGGAAACACATTTTGGGTGAGATGTGAAAAATGAACAGCTATACTACTCATAAGAAGGTGGTAAAATGGCAATGTTGAAATCTGGAGTGAAAATATTGAAATTTTCATAGAACTTACAGAGCCTGCGTATTAGAGGAACTTCATAGCAAGCTAAATAAAACAGTCATTTTTGGAATTTTGACCCAAATTTTCAACATGGGGTTTTGGGACCCCTTCTCATGAATGATGTCACTGTCATGGTGGTATTCAGGCCTGAAGGATGATTTCGTAATTCACCGCACAGTCACTGCGTGAAATCACCCTTCGGCCCGAATAACATGACAGTGACATCATTCATGAGAAAGGGTCCCAAAAACCCCATGTTGAAAATTTGGTGCAAAAATTCCCAAAAATGCCTGAGATATGCAACAAAGTTGAAACCCCCCTATCTAGCCCATTATACAGCTTACCGGCATTTCCTCAGTTCGCGGTCGACTTTGAAGAGTGCAGACGTGTTCCCAGTCCACCGAAGATCATTGCACCAGAGTCCGAGTAAGTATGGGTGTGGGGGTGTGGGGAGGCTGGTGTGCAGTGGGTGGAGTGCCGGGTTGTGGAGGAGGGTTGAGAGAGCGCTACGGAACTGTTTTGCTTTTACAGGTAAAAAAAAAAAGTCGTCGTGGACATTTGCCACGCTGGGTGGGCTCCCAGTGTGGCACAAGGACGATGAGGATGTTCAGCCGACAGGGGATTGAGCACCTCTGTCGGCCATGGCATTTGTTGCCACGCTGGGGTGGGCTCCCAGCCTGGCACCTACTACGGGGGCGCAGCTCAGCCGGACGGGATTGGGCACCCGTCGGCTATGCAGTGCGGGGCGCGCGCCTGCGTCTGTGTCTGTGGGGGAGCTGCGCGTGAGCAGCCGATATCTTATCGGTGTTCACTGAAGCGTAGTTCCCCCTTTCAACTGTATGCCACTGCATTTTGGAGCGTGTCATAGACAGCTCCAAAATGCATTGGCTTACAGGGGCTGCACCTGCCAGCACACTGACTGAATTGGAGAAGGAAGTGACAAAACCTCCGAAATCTCCGATGATGGCACTATGTTTCTTGCACATGCGTGCAAGCAACATAAAAATGTGCTATATGAAATCAGATTCTATTCTGTGCTACTCAGTGCAGAAGGGAGGAAAAAGTTCTCAGAGCTCATCTTTCCAAGTGGTGCATGACTACTGGCTGCATGCATCTGTCCCAGAGGAGTGCATAGCAGGGTGGGGTGGCAGACTCCCAAGTGAATTAGCACATGTACTCCGCAGACTACTTCAGTTAGGTAAACCTCCTTTATTTTAAATCCATGTCCCACAATTAAGTAACAAATTCTCACAGTTGGCGATTATAGTGGCTCAAAACAAAGAGGTAATGTGGTCATGCCAAAATGTTCATTCTCCCAAACCCTGCACTGTGATGAACCAAGGCCGAATACATCATCATCCCAAAGTGCTAACCTTTTGGTATGGAATGACATAGCCTGTGAAGAAGGTGCCATATGGCATGGAAACATCAATGCATTGTGACTGCATGGTGCCGTATACCTGAGTTGGCCTTGGTTTATCACAGCCCATAGGTTGGAATAATGAACATTTGGCATAAACATGATACCTCTTTGTTTTGATTTGCTATACTAAAGACCCCGAATTCTGTGATTCCACACGTGCAGAATATTTCACAGAACTTACATCATGACACAGAATATACAGGCCCGGATATTCAGACTGCGCCGGGCAGGGGCTCAAGCCTAGGCACAATGCAACTGGGCTGCGCCAGGGCATGGACCAGGCGATATTCAACGGTGCCGCGCCATGGCTCAGTGCCATTGAATATGGTACAGAGGGTGCACACACTGCGCATGGCACAGTTGCACTGCGCCAGCACAAGACACAGTACAGAAGCAGGGGGATGCACCAGTGCAAGTGATATTCAGCATGTGGCATGCAAATGAGGCCATTTGCATGTGATGCATTGATCCAGGGCAACTTGCCAGGCTGCAGCCATCGGGGATCGACACCCTACAGACCCATTATGGTCCCCCGCTCCCGTACGCCCAATCGCGGGCATAAGTAAATATATGATCCCTGGTGGTCCGGTGGTAGCCCCCCCATCACCCAATCATGAGCATAAGTATATGTAGAATCCCTGGTGATCAAGTGGGATGCCCCCCATCACCCGATTGCGGGCATACGTACATTTAGAAGCCCTGGTGGTCCAGTGAGAAGCCCCCCCCTCACCTGCCCACTGAGGTCCCCACCACCCAGCACCCACCCCTGTGTGGTGGGTGGCAGCACCCTCCACATGCCACCCGCTGAATGACGGTGGCCTGTCTGGTCTGTATGCCTGTGGTCCCTGCGTGAACCAGTAGGTGCAGACCATAATGCTACTACACAGGCCCGATCTGTGATGAGCGCATTCATTCACATGATCAGAGCTACAGGTAATACAGTATGGTTTGTAAGCCTATTGGTCCAAGCAGTGGACCATTAGGTGTACAGACCATACTGTACGATGTCATTCAGCAGGCAGCCAGGCGCATGCGGTGGGGTGCTGCTGCCCGCCGATGATGGGGGTGCTGGGTGATGGGGGACCCTCAGTGGTGGGTGGGGGGTACTACTGGACCACCAGGGTCTCATCCTGACAGACGCCCGTGATCGGGTGAGGGGTCTTCCACTGGACCATCAGGGATTTAGATACACTTATGCCTGTGATGGGAGCAATGGGGTGGGGGGCACATGTCTACATGGGCAGGGTGCTTGTGGATGGTGTACCTGCTGGCTGCCCACAGCTGGTGGCTGTTGCACTGCGCCATGCACTTCAGCCGCCCACCTGTTGGTGGCCAGCATTTGAGCCCTTTTTTTCGGCTCAATGTTGTACATCAGTGTGCGGTGCTTGTAGGGGTTGTACCAGCATATGTGCTGCACATCCCAGGCTGAATATCGGGATGTGCCGCATATGCATGGGCATGCCCCCTGCAACTGCACTGCATACATTACCAATGGTTGTGCCGCACAGCCTGCCCCTTTGAATATCATGCCGGGGCGCAATGGGGGGATGCGCATGGCGCAACCCCTTTGAATATCCAGGCCACTGTTTTAGTGACAAAATTCAGTGCGCCATTGATGTTTCCTTCAAATATATAATTTTAACCTACTGCCTGGGTCCCATTCCTCCTTGTTTCTCCTGAAATCCCTCCTCAATGCATAGTGTATGATGTCATCAATAACATCACGTAATGGCTGGATTTTCAAAGCCCTGAGATTGCAGCAAGACCCTGGATGTGCCATCTTGTGCGGCAATGGACAAGTTAGACCATCATTTTGTGGTCTAGCTTGTGTCAATCATGGGGACTGTTTTTACAGTGCTTGCACCAGACATTTGGTGCAAGCTGCCGTAAATCAGGTAAACTGTTGCAACTGCATCCGACCGTAGAAAATCAGGTGCAGCTGCAGCAAATGACACTGGCATAGCAGTGATTTTAGTGTTGTAGCACAGTGCTTGATGCCACCCCTGCGCCATCCTTTGAAAATCAGGCACAATATTTCAGCCAATGGCAAAACTTCATTCTGCCACAGAAATAAATGATTCGTGCAGCAGGAATGAACCAGTACTGTCACAGAAGCCTCGGGGCTCTGCCGCAAAAATCAGAGATAGGGGCCTACTGTGACAATTTGTTACTACCAGATGAGATTTAACATAAGAAATTCTACTTACTATAGTGGTCAGCAGAGTATGTGTACTGTTCACTTTGGAGCCACCCCTCCCCCCTTTAGTGCAGGAGGGCTCACATCGCATGACCACCCAAACTGTCAGCGGCACTATTGAGCACCTGTAGAAGCAGGATGAACAATACTGTCAGCCCAGAGTCTAAGCCCTCAACCTCTGGTTTCTGAACCTTTTAGCGTGAGCCCTTCATCCATCAGACAATTTTTGTATGCAGCCTGCTTGGAACGGAGGGCAGGCGGCAAAAAAATGTCTGGAAATGAACTGGCTTACCTTTAGAAACGGCACCTGATGGACAGAAGTTGCTAATTTGTCTTAACGTACCAAATAAAAAAAAAAAGAAGAGAAAAAAATTCCTGAGAGTTATGCTGCATTAAAATATTATGATCAGGTACCTGTTTCAGCCCACGTCAAATGTCCTGCGACCCAAATTTAGGTAGTGACTAGATGTGCGGAATGCTGAATTGTGACAATGGAATTTGTGCAGAATGGCAGTTCCACCTCTGAAATGCTTTTTGGAATTTCTTTTTGAATTTCACACGATTCCAAAAAGCATTTCTCTGTAAACAGCAGAACAACTTTCCACATATTAAGTAAGCAGTGGAATCATTTTTTACAGATCATGGAAAGGGTATTCGTGATTCATGTAAAAAGCTGATTGTTAATCCACAAAAAAAAATCTGCTCTTGAAAATTTAGGAACTCTGCTACTGGTGGAATTCTGTTTTATTTGTTGGGATTTACAAAATAATTTCAGAACTGTGCACAGCACTAGTAGTAACCTATAGTTTGAAAGACCCTTTCCAAGACTCCTTGAGCTCAGCACAGAGTCAGGATCAGGACAGACAACTAGGTCTCACCCACCCTCTCCCAACCTTGCCTATTAACTTCTCTGAGCAATGAGGACCTTTTCTTCCAACACTGATGTCTACTGACGTCTGTTCCTTGTTTTCCAGTAAACTTCCACATGTTGTGTGGCTTAGTGATTTCCGGGCATAACTCGTCTTGCCTCATTGTTTGGGTAAATGTTGCAATAAGTGCGAGCGATGCATACCTGATGTCCCCAAGAACCCTGGAGAAACCAAGATGCTGCATCCCACGCAGCTACCTTAGTGAAGCAAAATGTTCAAGAAATGATACCTACCCCTCTGATGCAAAACTTAAAGAGACAGTAGCACCAAAACTACCAGGCACATAATGTGATTATTTTTTTAAAGGAGTCAGTTGTTACTTTTTATTCTTGAAGTATTTTCTTTTTGCAGTTGCTCATTAGAAGGCTTTCTACCTGGTAGTATTAGCGTTGATGTGAAGAGCAGTACTCTACCTGAAAACTGACACATCTAGTTCTATATCTCTTCTTACCACAGCAGTAATGGGACTTTACTTATTGTGACCTCACAGGTGACCCAGCTGGCAGTAGTTGATTGGCTCTTCTTGCTCAGCTGTGATGTCACAGGCAGTGAGGTCCTGGGGTTCATGATATGTAAAAGGACGACTAGAACAGCGAAAATAACCTCCAGGAACAATACAGTTCCACACGTCACACCAGGTATTGTCAGGTTGATAATCCTAACTAGCAAAAGTGAAAAGAAAAATACTTCAGATATAAGAATAACAGTTCATTACTTTTGAAAATGACTATTAATTTCAGGCAGTACTCTAGGTTTTTAAAGCTTTAAGCCTAGAAGCCTTAGCTCTGTCATGGTGATTTATATATACTTCCCATGATGCTTTGCATTAGTGGGGTTTGTGTAAATTTGTATTTCTTTTGAAATATGGCTTTTTGCTAGTGCTTTTCCAGGACAGCCTTTGAAAAATGGTATGTGGGGAGAGAGACAGGGAAGCAAACAGAGAGGAAGCTGTGGCATGTTATGTGCGCCAGTGCAAGTGTGGGAAATAAAATTCTGGACCTCGAGGCCATCATGGCGGAGGCTAGTCTGGATGTTCACTGACAGCAACAGCTGGGACACAGCGATACCAGGCTACACTTTGTTCAGGAGTGACGGAAGGGAGGAGTAAAGAGGCTTTGTACTATATGTAAGGGAGAGTATCAAAGCCACGGAGGGGCTGGAGCACCCAGAGGAAAAGGAAGTGCTAGCAGTGCTGTGGGTCCTTCTGGAGGCAGACGCTGGGGCTGCCATTCTGTGGGGGAAGCTGTCATCACAATGGTAAGTAAGAGGGAGGGCTGCTAGCTGGTGACTTCAGTCTGCCAGATGGACTGGAACCTTCCAACTGTAGCTTTAGCAAGGAGCACTGCCATCAACTCCCGACAGCGGGCTTTTCTCAGGCAGCTAGTCAATGAACCCAATAAAGAGGGAGCTGTGCTGGACCTGGTGATTACAAAAAGGAACAGCATTGCAGACATCACAGTGAGCAGTCCACCAGGTACAGTAAGACAGGAATGAGGCAAACGACACAAGAACAAGGGACCTGGACTTTAGGAGGGCAGATTTCAAAGGAGACTGGAGATGCCATACTGGTAACTGGAATATTTTAGGCATGTGAACTACTTGAGAATGGTGATGCCGTACAGGTAACCAGAACATTTCAATCATGTAAAATACTTGAGACATGTGATGCTATACTGGTAATTGGAATATTTCAGTCATGTGAAATACTTGAGACAAGTGATACCATACTCGTAACTGTAATATTTTAGTCATGTGACATACTTGAGACAAGTGATACCATACTCATAACCGTAATATTTCAGTCATGTGAAATACTTGAGACTGGAGATGCTACACTTGTAACTGCCATATTTCAGGCATGGGAAATACTTGAGACTGGTGATGCCACACCTGCAACTGCCATATTTCAGGCATGGGAAATACTTGAAACTGGTAATGCCACACTTGTAACTGCCATATTTCAGGCATGGAAAACACTGAGACTAGAGATGCCATACTTGTAACTGCCATATTTCAGGCATGGGGAACACTGAAACTAGAGATGCCACACTTGTAACTGCCATATTTCAGGCATGGGAAACACTGAGACTGGTGATGCCACACTTGTAACTGCCATATTTCAGGCATGGGAAACACTGAGACTGGAGATGACACACTATTAGCTGCCATATTTTATGCACTCGAAATACTTGAGACTGGTGATGCCACACTGGCAACTGGCACCTGGAAAGCTGTTAAAGGGATTGATGGAATATGGGCATGAGCAACACAGGAGATGAGAGATGTAGCAACACCAGTTGAGGATTTTTGTGTTGGGAACAACAATCAACAGGTGGGTGGCAGTTTTAGACACTGGGAACTGCAGGACACGTCTGCTCGAAAGAATACACAATGACAGTGGAAGTAATAAAGGAAAAGGGTGCTGGTCACAGATTTGTGTTAATATGACTTTGAATATAAATGTTAACATGTGCTTATTTGCTTACAGAACAATGATGGTTAACACAGAATGGCTTGTGTATGGGTCAATGCTATAACACACAAATGTTGTATCCAGTACATGACAATTATTGAATGCAATTGTTAGTGGCCATATGTGTACCCAAGGTGAGGTAAATGTATTTTTATAAACACAAGTTGTTCCACATGTGCTGGGTCAAGTGAGGATCGGTGAGGTTCCACCACATCCCCAGCAGTGCTGAACATTCATTCAGACAGTATGCTGGTGGAGGGGCAACAGATATAGTTAAGGGCCGACTGTGCCAAGTGCGGAGATGCTTTCATCCTTTTGATCCAGTACTCCACTGGATTTATGGAGAATGACTCCAGAGGCTCATTGAAATAACTGCTCAGCAGATCGGGTGCTGACTGTGTCTGCTGTTCTGTTCTCTTCCACTGCATAGCCTGTAGTGATGAGCTGAGTTCAGCCAAACAATCACCCTCCTTCTCAAGGTTTTCCATACTGCTTTCAGTTTGTGATTCTGAGATTGGCTCATCAATAGGGTTACCTGCTGGTCTCATCAACCCAAGGATGCAGAAACTAAGTTCTGAGCACATCTGCTTCTGAATGTCTGTAACCCTGTGAGTGGGCATTATAAGGTGTAGTACCTCACACTTGAAACGTGGATCCAACATACTGGCAAATATGTGCTTTTTATTGGAACAGAGATCAGAAAATCTAACTTCTAGTTCTGTATTGAGGTTTTCCACAAGGAATATCACTGTTCCTGGTGTCTGGTTTGGATCTTTCTCAGCATTTTCACTGAATCTCCTCATGGCTTTTTTCAGGACATGTACAGCAGGAATAACCTGACTTAGCAGTGCAGAATCAGAGCTAAGGCCACAAGTGCTCCTTTCAAATGGGGCTAAAACCTTTACCAAGCCCCTCAATCACAGCCCAGTTCAGATGTCCGAGGACTCCCCATGTCAGTTTCCATGCTCATCTCATGAAGGGCCCACTTTGCTCCAGAAGCCTTTGCAGCATGTAGTAGGTGGAATTCCACTGGGTCTGTACATCCTGGATGAAATAAAGCTGCGGCATTTGAAGATGCTCTTGTAGCTGATGCAGACGGTTTGTGGCATTCACAGAGTGATGGAAGTGGCTGCATATGCTTCTGACTACTTTGACTGTGTGATCTGCCTCTGCTGTGTTTGCCAAAGCCTTTGTCACCACCAAATTTAGTGTATGAGCAAAGCAGCGTATCCACTCAAAATTGTCATCTCTAAGTGCTTTTATCATATTTGTGGCATTGTCTGTGACTACAAACCCTACCTGCAAATTGTTGCCATCAATCCATGGGCTCAAGATCTCTTGCAGGAATAACAGTATGTTTATAGCCCGGTGATCCTTTTCCATAACACTGACATTTAGCAAAGCAGACCTGCAGGGAGAGGGGGAAGAGACAGAACCAGCACCAGTACCACCATCACCATCAGTGACTACCACATCTGCAAAACACCCGTCTGCAGTCAGTGACATATATGCATGATTTGAATTAATGCTGGTTCATATGTCAGTTGTGCAGTGGAAAACTCCACCAACAGCCTGTGCTAGTATTCTGGCAACTTCTTTTCTCAAACCATGGTAAATGTTGGGTACTACAGTACGTGAAAATGTGGTCCATGACGGTATATTATATCTAGGGTGCAAATGCTGCAGCAGCCTATGGAAACCTGTGTTTTCCACAATGGAAAGTGACTGCAGATCCAAGGCCATCATCTCACCAATTAAATTGGTGATCTGCTGTGCTGTTGGGTGTGACATCTGGTATTTGGTGTGGGCATGGAAGGCTTGCATGATGGGTGTAGTCAAAGTGGTACCACATCACATTGATTTTGACTTTAAAGCCATGATGGAGGGTGTTACAATAATAGGCGATTGAGCAGAAGAAGGCAGAATGGGTGATGCTTCTGTATGGGGACGCGCTATAAGTGGTGTAGGGGGAGTTGAGGGCACACTGTCTGTCTCAGGCATAGAATCACTAACAATACTTTGTGCATCTACTGACCAGTACCAGAAGAGGGCTGACAGGCACATGTTGTGGAGGGGGAGGAACAGCTGTGGATCGTTGAAGTGCACTGGGATGTTTAATTTGGAGATGGTTCCTCACTGATGTTGTTGTGAGATTTGAAAGTTTTTTACCACGACTTATAGTACAGTCACACACACAGCATACTGCCTTTGTTGGATCATCTTTTACAACACTAAAGTACAGCCTCACCACGCTTTTCCTTGCACTGACAGTGGAAATACGGGCCCCAATAGGGCAACCATGGGCATGTTTTGCCCCTTTCCCCTTATCAGACCTGGGTGCAGTGGATGCAGTTGTTCTACCTTTCTTTCTCTCCGCAACAGATGTAGTTGTAAAACTACTTTGTGCATCAGATGGAGCTGAACTTGACACAACTCTTTGAAAGAACAGGGTGGACTGTTTGTTTTGTTTAGGAGGAGGAGGAGGGTGACCCTGACCAGCCTGCTTGCCACGACAAGGAGCACTGCATTTTGGCAGCTGCACATTCACACTTCTACACAGATATGCCACATATTCAACCTCATTGCCAAATTCGCTTAGGTGGGTATCACTGTTAGATGATGTACTTAGCAAGTCTTGAGGCTCTGGTAAATATTCAGAACCAGATGAATGCTCTTCTTCGGAATCCACCACATCAGCAAAAGGAAATGTGGTGAGAGGAAACTTGCGAGGCTGAGCAACAGTGCATTTTGGCAACACAATTGGTGCAGTCGTTGTAACAGTCTCATGGTCAGTACTAGTCACAGTACCTATGGTCATGGGCACAGTTGGCAAGGTAGTAGCACTGTCGACAGTAGTTCTGGTGCCAGAATTACAATCAGGAGTTACAGTTAAAGAAATTGGCATCATATTACAGCTAGTTGTAACACTGGCAGCAGTAGTCATGGTGACAGCAGAACACTCAGGACTACTAATGGAGGCAAAGGTCGTGGTGACAGTGGCTGTGCAAGGGGCACAAATAACAGTGCACACTGTTATGGCAGTGGTGCTGTCAACAGTACAAAAAGGATTTGCTCTGCTTGCTGAAATCACGGCACTGGTGGTGGTAGGGAGCAGCACACTGATAGGTAGTGTTGCCTCTACGGGGGCAGTTGTGTGAATAGTACTACCACTGGTAGTGGGGGTGGGTTCTTGTTCTTGTATAACTGGAGATGTCAGCTGTAAAGCTCTCCTACTTTTATAAAATGATGGAGCTACAAATGCAGTACTAGTAAAAGTAGTGGCAGCAGTTGAAGTTATAGTAGTACTAACCCCAGTCTTACTGACACCAGAACCTGAAGGCTTATCGGGGAGAAAACTATTTTAGAGCAGCGAACTACAGACAGATCTTCTCTCACTCCTTGTTCCTCACCACTTACGACTGGTGGTGAAGATGACTTGCTTGGCTGGACCATGCATGTTTACGGGATTGATGAGACATGGTCCATAACTTACTGTGTATATTATTTGTGATTAGTGTCTTTGTTTATGTTGGTGCTTCTTGCAGAAAACAACAGCAGCACGCTTATGTAGCAGCTAATAAAGTCAAGCTGATACTAGAGAGATGGAGTCAGCAAACAACTTCTTACTTGTGCGGTGTCAGTTGTGCAGTCATACAGTACAGTAATTCAAGCTTTGAATGTGCACCAAACAACTACAACACACAGAACCCAGTGAGTCACATCTGACACACACAGAAATACTAAAGCAGTTCACAGAAAATTTACGTACACACTCAAAGTAGTGCACACACAGGGGAGACACACAAAAATAAAAACTCACATGAACAGGAGGCCACTCAGGTGCAGTGAGCTGTGGAGTGAGGAGTCACCTGATACACCTTCCTTACTCAGTTGTACAGGGAACTGAGCCAAGAACCAGACTATAGTCAGCAACAATTCAATGGGCCAAGTCTGACCCAGTGAGAAAAAATAGGCTGCTTTATATATCACAAAAAAAAAAAAAATGCGTGCAGACAACCGTGCATGCACTTGCAGGACACAGATTACAAGAACAACAATTCAATGTACACACGGATAATGTATTCACCGAGGTAAGCTGCAATGCAGATAAAAGGGAGGCAGATGACAATCACACCTCACTTATGCAGGGAACCGAGCCCGGAACCTGATTACAGCAAAATACCAATTTGCTTCACAAAAGAAATAGAAAATACCACAGGGGCTGTGTGTGAATTTGGAACAAAAAGCTAAGCATGTGTAACCCCCCTGCAAATGGGGGTTCTCAAAAGTCTTCCAGGAGGTTGCCTGAATGCTTCAAGTCTGGGCAGTGTTTAGTGTCTGAGCTGTTTAAATGTGGTTCCAAGTGAGTGCTATTTGAGCCTCCACGTACTGCCTCTTTAAGAGCTGTCTGCTTGCAGACTTAATTCGTTTGTATGGGGGGGACTGTGTATATAATGCTCGAATCCTACCCAAGCTGCTGCCAATTCTCTCTGTTTCTGCCGTTGCTACATGTGCAGAGGGAGCTTGTTGAAAGATATAACTGTTTGCCAGAAATCATTTAGAGTGACTGAGAAAATGTAGTTTGTCTAACCTGTCTTCATTTTAGCACAAACTGTTTCAGTGTAGCTCTTTCATTTTGGTAGCAGTAGCAGTCATGGTGAAGGGAGCAAAGATACAGCCAGAGGAAAGGATAGTAAAGGGGGTATCTAAAGGGGTAAAGAAATTCTTCTGGTACATAGGTGACGAGAAGAGAAAGGCAAGGGAGGGATAAGGGAGATAAGGAGGGTTGAATGTGGGCAGGGTACTGCAGAGAAGGACCAAGAAAAAGCAGATATCTGGAGCAGATACTGTACTTCTGCTCAGTCTTCACAGTGTAGGAAGGGGGGACAGGCCACCAGTGAGCAGCAGGAATAAAGGAAAGGGGAGGTGGGTACTAGTCCAGTTTCAGGGGATACAGTCCTGAAGTGACTTGCAGCTCTGAAAGTGAGGTCATAGGAGCAGACAGAAAACACCTAAGGGTACTAAACAAATGCAGGGTGCTGCTTGCTGCCCCACTGATGGCCTTATTCAACAGCTCACTGGAAATGGGCATGGTCCTGGAGGACTGGTGGAGAGCAGTCATGGTCCCTCTACATAAGAGTTGCAGTAGGGTGGAAGCTAGTAAATATAAGCTGGTAAGTCTCACCTCGGTGGTGAGGAAGTTAATGGAAAGCCTGTTAATGGAAAGGCTGGTAGAGAGTATCTGGAATCCAGTGGGCTACAAGATCACAGTCAGCATGGATTCACGGGGGGGGTGGTGCCAGATGAATCTTATTGATTTCTTTGACTGGGTGACCAGAGAACTACATCAGAAGAGGGCAGTGGATGTGGCCTATCTGGACTTTAGCAAGGCTTTTAACTATCTTACTCTTATGATGGGAGAGTTACCGGAGGGGTGCTGCAGGGCTCAGTACTGGGACCAATCGTCTTCAATGTCTTCATGAGAGATATTGCAGAAGAACTGGAAGGGAAAGAATACATTTTTACAGATGACACCAAAACCAAAAATAGAGTGGACACTCTGGAGCTGGATGGAGAAAATACGTGAGATCTCAGGAAACTCGAGAAGTGGTCAAGAGCTTGACAGTTGAGGTTCAATACTACAAAGTGAAAAATCATGCACTTAAGGCATATGAAACCTAGGAGACTAGGATTGGGTGGAGGTACTGACAGTCGTTAAGCAGGAAAGGGATCTTAGAAATGTAATATCTGATTACCACAAAGTGCAGGGCAGTGTGACACAGCAGTGGATAGGGCTAAAGGAATGCATAGGGAAAGAAATCTCCAGCAACAGAAGGGAAGTGGTGTTGCCACTATATCACTAGCTGGTGAGATCCCACCTAGAAATGAGGGATATTAACATGTACAACTTGGAATACAAGACAGCAAGCAGGAACATGATAGAGACCCACAAGTATCTCACAGAGGTAAACAGGGTGCAGGAAAGGCATCTCCTTCAAATGAAAAAGAGCACCAAGACCAAAGAGCGTGCAATGATGCTAAGGGGCGGAGCTTAAGTACGTAAGTACTAAGTAACCAATAATACCCTCCAGGGTGGGTGGTATTGGGGAATATCGGACCGACCAGAGGCATAATGAGGCCCGACGCCACAGGCAGAGGACCTTATAGACCCTGGAAGGTCCAATATTCCCCAATGACACCCACCCTGGAGGGTATTATTGCGCTTAGAAAATGGCTCTGTAAAAAACAAAAATATTCAATAAAAAATTGTTAATAAAAAATTTGTTTATTATAAGTTTTGTAATAAAATAGTCCCTCCACCTGAATCAGAATGATTAGAAGGAAAGCTGGTTTTATGCAATTCCACCCCTCACAGCAGCCTGTTTACACTTGTTGATTCAGACCCCCCATACACCTGTCATTATGCAGCACCTTTATTTCTGCATTCTACTGTTTTGTTGCATTGTCCTCCCCCCCCTATACACACACACACACTGGCAATAAAAGTTTTTTTTTTTTCTTATTGGCACCTGTTGTCATACAGATCAGGACTGGAGGAAAGACAGAGATTTTGACTGTGGTCGTCTGAGCGTACTTTCTGGGAGATTAAATATTTTTGTGTAACCCCCTTGCAAATGGGGGTTCCCAAAAGTCTTCCAGGAGCTTTCCTGAATGCTCCAAGTCTGGGCGGTGTTCAGCGTTTAAACTGTTTAAATGTAGTTTCAAGTGAATGCTATTTGAGCCTCCACATACTGTCTCTTTAAGAGCTGTCTGCTTGCAGACTTAATTAGTTTGTATGGGGGGGACTGTGTGTTTAATGCTCAAATCCCACCCGAGCTGCTGTCAATTCACTCCGTTTCTGCCGTCGCTACATGTGCAGAGGGAGCCTTGTTGAAAGATATAACTATTTGCCAGAAATCATTTGGAGTGACTGAGAAAATGTAGTTTGTCTAACCTGTTTTCATTTCAGCACAAACTGTTTCAGTGTAGCTCTTTCATTTTGGTCCTGAACTGCTGAAATGGACCAATCAATGGGGAAGGATTCCTTAAAATGGAGCCCGTGGACAAATCGGAACTTGGGCTCTCAATTTTGAGCCAGCCACAAGGGGATTGTATGGGCAGTGACTCTGGGAAATATAGTTTTGACCTTGGCACCTTTTTTCACCAACAGAGGGAGCCTCATTGTGAGTGACAGCCGAACCAGCCAACAGAATGGTGTGGAGCTAAAGGAAATGTCCTGCTCTGTGACTGGAAAGATCAGATCAGTTGTGACAGTGAAGAGAGAAGGAGCTCTGTGCTTCTGCGGTGTATAGTTTCATGCGGGAAGCGCATGTGAGGCCCTGAGGTCCGGCCTGCAGCCGTTGTAAGTGCCAGTTCAGACTGAATCTGATTTGTGAGGAGAAAGATGGAAGTCTAAAGAGTGGAAATCAGGCTCACCCTGTAGAAGACTGGAGAAACTGCTGAATTGCGCTCAGTCTGTCAGGAACTGAAGCTACTGTGTGCGCTCCCAGGTATTTTGCAGTAATTGTGATCGGGATCTAGGAGCAGCCTGCCTGGTATAGTACTTTCCTTTTACATATGAATGTGTGTAGTGCTTGTGGAGAATCACTATTTCCAATCCCCTGTGCTGTGTGTTGAAGCTGGAAGCAAACCCCAGCTTGTCTCGGACTAAATCCGTTTGCTATCAACTGCCGTGGGGTCCAGTCACAAGGACCTTGTCTCCATGCCCTGTTGTTCTGGCAACCCAGAAGAACATCACCATCCAGTTCTCAACTTGGGTATTGTGAGTACAATTCAGGGTATTCCCCTGCAGCCTGTTATCAATTACAAGTGTGCCATCTAATCCTTGTTGTTTCACTTCTTCATGGACTGAGCCATCCGGCTCCGAATTACAACTGGGTGTTGTGCATATATTTTGTTCTATGGGCCCTATCCATCTGCACCTGCCGCCAACCCTGGGCAACGGACCTGGCTATCCCCCAACCTGGGTACCCAGAGTGTGACTTTTCAGACCCTGTATGTGTGCACAGTACTGTGATTTAATTCTGCCAATTAACCTGATTGCCCCTCCCGTGTTACCGTCTCCTAAATAAATCAGATTTGTTGTTGTTATACTAGATACTGTCTGTGGTGTTGGTACTTATGGAAACAGTATTGTGTTTTGCTGTGTATGTTGTTTAACCTTATTTTCCTCAGAGACGTGCTGCAGAATCTGTCTCGAGGGTAAGTGGTACTTTATGAGTGAACAGTGTGTATACATGGGGTATTGAGGCTGTAACTCCTGTATACTGTGTGAGCCACTGGAGGGAATAAAAGGGTGTCTCAGTGTCCCAGAGGGCTGTGACCAAGCTAGTCTAACCACTACAATCCCTGACCTCTGGGTGGAGGCACCCGCCATAGAACCTAGGCCCCTCAACCTGTCAGTAGTCAAACAGGCAGGGGTAGTAGCCCTTGGGACAGTGCCACCTGGAGTTACATTTGTGTTGCACCCTTGTTTTAATGGTATGACCAGGAGCTAATCGTTATAGTGGGAGAAGAATGATGTACGGGTGGAAGAGTGAACGCTGTCATTACAGGTGAGACTAGGAAAGTAATTCACATATCAAAAATAAAGGAAATACTTTTCTTTTGTAGAGATGTGCTGAGAAATGTGTTTCTTCAATGCTGCTGGGATGATTTGTGTGTAAAGAAAGTAGGCGAAAAAAGGTTTGTAGCGCTAGTGGCATGAATGGGCGCAGGTTGAGGAGGCGAGGCAGCACTGCCTGGACATGCAGACTCATCGTAGCTGGCTAGGTCCCACTATGACAACTGCCATTTGTTTTTGAAGGAAGGGAGTCATGAAAGTAACTGTGTGTGTGTTTATGAAAGTGAACTATGCTTTGAAAACATTTATTTTATTTAAAGATTTAAAGAACATAGTTTGTTTTTTTTTTGATGGTGTGGTTATAGTGGGTTGTGGGGTCGTGACTGTCTTCATGGGGGGTAGCACCTTCCTCTGTCATTTGTGTACTTACTATTGCTTTGTTTGTATTATAGCTGAATGGTGCGGAGATTGAGATGTACACTAAAGCAGGACCTGGGGGACCGTAAGGTCAGGGGTCTGCAGATCAACAGAAGTTTGAGCGAGTTGGCATAAAAAACAAGTAAGTCTGTAAAAAAAAAAAAAAAAAAAGTTTTCTTTTGTTCTGTAGCGAGGAAGAGGAGAGGCAGTATCAGCGTGTCACAGTCTGTGACATTGGTGTACAGGGGCTAGTTACTCGCATGGCGTTCTACTGTCAGTTGTCTCTACTGTGGAGCTGTGTGGAAATGCAATCAGCTCCTTTTTTTCCTTCAGTTTCTTGGTTTTTACAGAGCCTTTAAACTGTAACAAAAAATAGAGAGCGTAAGAGATCGGGAGAAAGTCTGGAGGACTGGCATCGGTTCTCAGGTCTCGCTAAGTGGGGGGGGGGGATGGCAGGCATTTTAAATTTTAAATTCCACTGGCACCTTTCTATTGGTGGATCAGGTTGGTTGGGGCTGGCACTTTTAATAACTGGGCTCTGTTGTCTGATAGACGCCCACTTTGCCAGTGCTATCAGCCAATCAGAGCCCGGGATTTTCTTTGCCAATGCTTTTTTTTTTTTTTATTTATTTATACTTTTTGCCCTTTGGCCACTTGCATACACTCAGCCATACTGTCCTGTACCTGTCTTGCTCCCCAATGACCGCCAACTGCTAGAATACTCCGTGGTTTATCACCCAGGGTGGAACCACCTACTCCACAACCCGCCCCTTTATGACAGGTAAGGCTTCGATTCCCCGACATTGTCTCCCTGGCCTCCCCCCCAAGGCAGGGTTCCGGGACGGTAGTGGAGCCCAGTGGAACCAAGATTAAGTCGCTAGCAGTGCGGCGAGGAGCAATGGAAGCTAGGTACAGGGGCAGCATCATCCAGTGCACCCCAGAGAGAGTTTTTCCTGTTTTTCTGGGAGGCGGGGATGTGCAATGACATCCAGCATCTGCCCCGTCTCCTGAATTTGATTAACACTGGTTATGTGGGGATTTCTAGCCTCCGCTAGTAGTCCCTCGTATGCCGAACGTACCCCTTCCCCTCCCTCCGGAGGAGAGCTGTACACAGGACGCTCCATCCTTCTCCTCCCGGCCGGCCCTCCAATGACCTGGGTCCATTCCCAAACCCAGATCACTAACGTTGCAAGCAGAAATCCAACTGCTGCGCTGATGGGCCGGATTCTTTGCCCGTTTTCTAATTCACTAAAAGAGATGTAGATGCCTGGAACAGACGTCTAGCAGAAGTGGCGGAGGTCAAAACAGTAGGGGGCTTCAAACATGAGTGAGATAGACATAGGGGAATATTAGTAGGCAGGGAGGAGGGAGGGTCACCAGAAACCAGTTAGGGTCTGCGGAGATAGAATACTCGGGGACCATCTAGGCAGGCTGAGAGGGCCTGGTCCTTTTGTGTCAACAACTTCTATGTTTCTATGTTTCAATGCTTTTGCACTAAGCTCTATTTTATTTTAAATTTAAAAAAAAGAATAAATAGAAGAAATTGTGTGGCTGCTTCCCTCCCTCCCTAAAATGATGTTTTCCATGGAAGATGAAGCATCTGGAAGCATTTGGCAATGGAATCACATCCAAGTCCTAGTGTAGTAAAACTTTTTATGTTCTAGTTTGGGGATTTCCAGGCAGTTCAGCAAGGTATTTTGTTACATTATGAAAATCTTATCAGGATCAGCTTCCCAGAAGGGTCACAATTGTTCGTTTTTTTCCCTCAATTGTTCATTTTTCTGTGCCAGCAGGAGTAAATGATGTCTGCTTCATTAGTAGTCCATTGCATAAGGGTCTGCCCCCATCAGTCGATACTGGAATGCAGCACCACGGCCCATTTGCATATCTGAAAAGCCCACAGCCACCTCTCGGGAGTGCCAATGTCTCTGGAAATAGTTATCAGGCAGAACATGACTGGTCGACAGATTGGTTGTGACCTGGTTCTGATTCTGACTCTGGAACATTGGATTGAATGTGACTCAGTTCTGATTCTGACTAGGGAACAGCAGGTCGGCTGTGACAGCTTAATCTGGTTCAATGTCAGTTGGCATCCATCTGTATCCCCCTCCCCGGGAATAAGGCTGAAAATAGACAGAATTGTTGTCTAGTCCTCCTTCCTGGTCAACAAAAACTAAATAAATAATTAAAACCTAATTTTGATAATGACTAGGGATGTGTAGGTCAACTGTGACCCAGTTCTGATTCTGACTAGGGATGGTGGGTTGACTGTGGCTTCATTCTGAGTCTAATCATTGTTTTTGTGCTGGCTCTCTGAGCCCCCATACAGGCTCGGCCAGGTACCAGCAGAGGACCCCTCATACTCGGGCTTACCCCCCCCCCTCGAGTGGGGCCGCTGATAGGCAAACTCTGGTGGCCAGAGGGGACAGCAACGGAGCCAGCTTCATTAACAGGGGCTGGCATTTTTGTATGCTGTAAACCCCATGGGGGCAGGGACGTGCAATGATGAGCCACGTCCACCCCGTCCCCTTAACGTGCAGGTGCCGACCACTATGGAACTCCTAGCTTCCATTGGGGGTCCATCATGCATCAGACACTCAACCCCACTTCCCCATGGGAGTAGGAGAGCAATCCAACAGATGCTCAATCCTACTCCCCGCCAGCTCTCCGACTCCAGGTCCGTTCCTGAACCCAGGTCACCGGACCACAGATGGCAACCATGTCTCTGCACCAGCAGGCCTGTGCTGATTCTAAATAGGGATAAATGGGTTTGCTCTGAGATGGTTCAAGTTCTGACTAAAGACAGGTGAGTTGACTGTGACACAATTATGATTCTGCTTAGGATTGCAGATTGACTGTGACTCAGTTCCGATTCTAACGAGAGATGGGTGGGTTAACTGTGAGTCAGTTCTGATTCTGACTATGGATGGGTGGGTTGGCAGTGACCAAGTTCTGATTCTGGCTTGGGACGGTGGATGGGCTGTGCCTTGATTTTACGGTGGATGGGCTGTGCCTTGATTTTGATTCTAGCTAGGGACAGGTGGGTTTGCTGTGTGCCAGTTCCGATTCTGACTTGAGACAGGTGGGTTGACTGTGACTTGATTCTGATTCTGCTCAGGTGGCAGATTCACTGTAACTCAACTCTAACTAGTGATGGATGGGTTGACTGTGAGATGGTTCTGTTTCTGACTAGGGATGGGTGGGTTGAGCTGGTTCTGATTCTGAACAGGGAACAACAGGTTGGCTGTGAGCTGATTCATATTCTGAGTAGGGATGGTAGTGGCTTTTCTATGAGCCTGGGATGGGAAGGTTTGCTGTGAGCCAGTTCTGACTCTAACTAGGAAGGTGTGGGTTGGCTGTGACCCAGTTCTGACTCTGACGAGGGATGGGCAAGTCTGCTTTGACTCGGTTCTGATTCTAATTAGGCATGGGTGGGTTGACTGAGAGACAGTTCTGATTCTGATTAGGGATGGGTGGTTTGAGCAGGTTCTGATTCTAAATTGGGATGGGTGGATTCTAGGGGTGTGCGAATACAGTACCTTTACTTGAATATCAGGCAAATATTCATATTCAGTTGGCCAAATATTCCTTATTCCTTATTTGACCCCACCCCAGATGAGTGTTTTTTTTTATGTTTGCTTGCACGCATGTGCAAGAAACATAGTGCCATCATCCGAGTTTTCGGAGGTGTGTCACCCCCTCTTTCAATTCAGTCAGTGTGTTGGCAGGCACGGCCCCAGTCCTCCAATGCATGCTAAATGCAGTGGAGTACAGTTGAAGGGGGGAGCTACGCTTCAGTGAGCAGCGATAAGATATCGCCTGCTCATGCGAGCTCCCCCTACACCTACACACACACACACACACGCAGGCACACTGCGTGCGTCCCCCCCCACGCACACACTGTACAGCCGAGAGTGCCAAATCCCTGGTCAGCTGTGCTGCGCCCCCCAAAAAGCCTTCCACATGCCACGCTGGGTGCCCACCCCAGCATGGCAACTCATCATATAGCCGATGGGGTTGCCCGATCCCCCGTTGGCTCCACTCTCCTCCCCCCGAGAGTACAGGGTGCCATGCTGGGAGCCCACCCCAGCATGGCAACTCATCGTATATAGCCCGGCCAGGGGTTGCCCAATCCCCTGTCGGCTCACTCTCCCTACAGCGAGTACAGGGTGCCCGCGCTGGGGCCCACCCCAAGTGGCAACTGACTATGGCCAGCAGGTGCCCAATCCATGTCGGCTCCACGCCCCAACCAGCCGTCCTTGTGCCATGCTGAGCCCACCCCAGCGTGGCAAGCGTCCGGTCATCATTTAAAAACAAAAAACCTGTAAATAAAAACTGTCCATCGGCGCTTCTCCCTGCCCCTCCCACAACCCACACCACCCACTGCGTACCCTGCCTCCCACACACCCCTCACCCCATACTTACCTCCAGAGCTCGGCGAACTATCATCAGTGGACCGGAACACGCTCTGCACTCTTCAAAGCCGATCGCTAACTGAGGAAATGCCAGTAAGCTGTATAATGGGACAGATAGGGTTTTTTCAACTTTGTTGCATATCTCAGGCATTTTTGGGAATTTTTGCACCAAATTTTCAACATGGGGTTTTTGGGACCTTCTCATGAATGCTGTCACTGTCATGGCGTTACTCGGGCCGAGGGTGATTTCGCAGCCACTGTGTGAAATCACCTTTCCGAACGATTAATGAAACAACACTGCCAGTGTTCATAAGGTGGGCTCTCAAGAAGCCTATTTTGAAAATTTGGTGGAAAAATTCCAAAAAATGACTGTTTTACGAGCGTGCGTTGCGCAATTCCTACGCAGGCTCATAAGTTAACGAATTTTCAATATTTTCACTCCAGATTTTCAACATTGCCATTTTACCACACCTCCTTATGAGCAGTACAGCTGCCATTTTTCACATGTTGCCCAAAATGTGTTTCCGCCCATGTGGCGCACAATGGTGCAGTCGGTGTGCAAAAGCAATGTTTGGGACAGAGTAAGAAAATCACAGTTACACTGTTCATGAGCAGAGGTCTTAAAATGGCTATGTTGAAAATTTGGTGACAAAAGTCCATAAAATGACTGTGTTACGAGTGAGCATTGCGCAGTTTCCACGCACCCTCGTAAGTTCATGACTTTATAATATTTTCAGTCTAGATTTTAACCAGTGGCATTTTTCCACACTTCCTTATGAACAGTACAGCTGTCATTTTTCACAACATGGCCGAAATGTGTTTTCACACTTTCAGCGCAGAGATGCATGGTCACTGTGGGAAATCATTGTTCGGAACAGATAAAGACAAGCATTTGTCAATGCCGAATGTTTGCTTGCTGGTATTGGCATTGGTAGTGTAGAAGTTACAGAGCCGCATAATAGGAATGGCAGCGAAGTATTGAACTGAAGCCAATCCCACCACCTCCCTGCAGAGAGTGACAGGCATTGGGGTGTGCCTTTGGGTCATCAGGCATAATAACCATGCCATTTCACCACACCCTACCCTGCAGACACTGACAAGTGTCACAATGTGGCTTGGGGTCTTTGGCCCTTATCGCACCCATTCCATCAGGAAATATGGTGAGATGGGTGCGGTATGGGAAGAATAGGGTGAACTTTGGGGCCGAAGAGTCCAAGGCATGCCTCGATGCCTGTCACTGGCTGCAAGGTGTGAAATGGTATGAGCATTACAGGCAAGAATCCCAAGTCACATCCCTGATGCCTGTCATTCTCTACAGGGTTAGGCGTTATGGTTGGAAACCCTAATACCTCAGGCATTCGTTGGTATTTTCACTCCAAATTTTCAACATGTTTTTTTGTGACCCCACCTCATGAACAGTGGCAATATCAGTTTGTTAACCAAAAGCTGCTTATGCACAGCGACTATGGCATTTAGCACCACAGGTGCAAAAACATTCCGAACAGGATGTAAAAAATGACAGCTGTACTGTTCATGGGGAGGTGTAAAAAATGGCAATGTTGCAAATGTGCAGTTAAAATATTGAAAAAAATGGTGAAGACACGAGAGTGCATAGAAACTGTGCAACGCACACCCCTAATGTAATTAGTTTGGGGATTTTTTTACAGCAGATTGTCAGCACAGGCATTTTGGGATCTCCGATCATGAACAGTGTCACTGTGATTTTCTTTATCTGTCCCGAACAATGATTTCTCACAGTGACCAGCATCTCTGCGCTGAAAGTGTGAAACACATTTCGCCATGTTATGAAAATGATAGCTGTACTGTTCATAAGGAAGTGTGGAAAAATGCCACTGGTGAAAATCTGGATTGAAAATATTACAGTCATGAATTCTACGAGTGCGTGGAAATAGCAATGCTCTCGTATCACAGTCAGTTATGGACTTTTGTCACCAAATTTTCAACATAGCCATTTTATGACCTCGCTCATGAACAGTGTAACCGTGATTTTCCTAATCTGTCCCAAACATTGCTTTTGCACACCGACTGCACCATTGTGCGGTACATGAGCGAAAACACATTTTGGTGACATGTGAAAATGGCAGCTGTACTGTTCATAAGGAAGTGTAATAAAATGGCAATGTTGAAAATCTGGAGAAAATATTGAGAATTCGCAAACTCTACAGTGTGCGTGGGAACTGTGCAACGGCTCGTAAACAGTCATTTTAGAATTTTTCACCAAATTTTCAACATAGCCATTTAAGACCTCTGCTCATGAACAGTGTCACTGTGATTTTTCTTAATGTGTTCCATACATTGATTTCACACACCGACTGCGCCATTGTGCGCTACATGAAGCGGAAACATGTTTTGGGCAAGATGTGACAAATGACAGCTGTACTGCTCATAAGGAAGTGTAATAAAATGGCAATGTTGAAAATCTGAGTGAAAATATTGAAAATTCACAAACTAATGAGCGTGCGTAGGAACTGCGCAATGCGGCTAAATAAAACAGTCATTTTAGGAATTTTTCACCAAATTTTCAACATAGTCATTTTAAGACCTCTGCTCATGAACAATGTCACTGGGATTTTCTTAATGTCCCATACATTGGTTTAGCTTACCATCCATTGTGCGCTACATAGGCGGAAACATGTTTTGGGCAAGATGTGAAAATGACAGCTGTACAGCTCATAAGGAGGTGTGGTAAAATGGCAATGTTGAAAATCTGGAGTGAAAATATTGAAAATTCGTGAACTTACGAGCGTGCGTAGGAACTCGCAACGCACGCTCATGAAACAGTCATTTTTTGGAATTTTTCCACCAAATTTTCAAAATAGGCTTTTTGAGAGCCCACCTTATGAACACTGGCAGTGTCGTTTCGTTAATCAGTCCTGAAAGGTGATTTCGTGCAGTGGATGCGAAATCACCCTTCGGGCCCGAGTAACGCCATGACAGTGCAAGAATTCATGAGGAGGGGTCCCAAAAACCCCATGTTGAAAATTTGGAGCAAAAATTCCAAAAAATGCCTGAGATATGCAACAAAGTTGAAAAAACCCTATCTATCCTATTATACAGCTTACTGGCATTTCCTCAGTTCGCGGTCAGCTTTGAAGAGTGCAGACGTGTTCCCGGTCCACAAGATGCCGCCATGTCCGGAGGTAAGTATGGGGTGAGGGGTGGGGAGGCAGGGTGTGCAGTGGGTGGGTGCAGGGCGGGGGCCGGAGACTGCGTGGTACCGCTTATACTTTACAGGTTTTTTTTTAAATTGACGACGGGACGCTTAGCCACGCTGGGGTGGGCTCCCAGCATGGCAGAAGGACGGCTGGGGGCGTGGAGCTGACGGGGATTGGGCACCCCGTCAGCCATGGAATCTGTTGCCACGCTGGGGTGGGCTCCGCAGCGGCACCTGAACTCGGGAAAGAAGCCAACGGGGATTGGGCACCCCGTCGGGCGACAGCATGGGGGAGACAGTGGAGCTGATGGGGATTGGGCACCCCGTCGGCTACACAATGCTGCACCACGCTGGGGTGGGCACCAGCGTGGCCTATGTAACTGTGCTGGGGGCAGCACGCAGTATGCGTGCTGTGTGTGTGTGTGTGTGTGTGTGCGTGAGGGAGCCGCGCATGAGCAGGTGATATCTTATCGCTGCTCACAGCGTAGCTCCCCTTTCAACTGTACGCCACTGCATTTTGAGCTGTCATAGACAGCTCCAGCATGCATTGGCGGACTGGGCCGCGCCTGCCAACACACTGACTGAATTGGAAGAGGGGTGACACACCTCCGAAAACTGGATGATGGCACTATGTTTCTTGCACATGCGTGCAAGCAAACATAAAATCGCAGTGACACTGTTCATGATCGGAGGTCCCAAAATGCCTGTGTTGACAATCTGCTGTAAAAAATCCCCAAACTAATTACATTACGGGTATGCGTTGCACAGTTTCTGTGCACGCTCGTGACCTCACCAGCTTTTTTAATATTTTTACTGCATATTTGCAACATTGCCAGTTTTTACACCTCCCCATGAACAGTACAGCTGTCATTTTTTACATCCTGTTCGGAATGTTTTTGCACCTGTGGTGCTAAATGCCGTAGTCGCTGTGCATAAGCAGCTTTCGGCTAACAAACTGATATTGCCACTGTTCATGAGGTGGGGTCACAAAAAAACCAATTTGGAGTGAAAATACCAACGAATGCCTGAGGTATTAGGGTTTATAACCATAACGCCCAACCCTGTAGAGAATGACAGGCACCAGGGATGTGACTTGGGATTCTTGCCTGTAATGCTCATACCATTCCACACCCTGCAGCCAGAGAGAGGCATCAAGGTATGCCTTGGACTCTTCAGCCCCAAAGTTCACCCCATTCTCCTATACCGCACCCATCTCACCGTATTTCCTGATGGAATGGGGTGCACATAAGGGCAAAAGACCCCAAGGCACACCGTGACACTTGTCAGTGTCTGCAGGGTGGGGTGTGGTGAAATGGCATGGCCGTTATGCCTGATGACCCAAAGACACCCCAATGCCTGTCACTTTCTGCAGGGTGGTGGGGGTTGGTTTCAGTTCAGTACTTCACTGCCATTCCTATTCGCAGCTCTGTAACTTCTACAACACTGCCAATGCCAGCAAGCAAACATTCGGCATTGACAAATGCTTGTTTTAAAAGTCATTGTAACATTGTTAAACTCCACCACTTCCTTCCCTTTTAAAGTACACTAGGCAATTCTGCCATGAACACCCCCCAACAGTCTTTCAGGCACCCAAAAAGGCAACAAACTACTGCACTGGTCAGTGGTCAGGTGACACACGGTTATCATAGATTGAGCAAGGCTGCAGATAAGGTGATGTCTTGTGTCTTGTGTCTTGCCTAGAGCTACTAAAATGGCACTGGCGTAAGTGCATTGTATGTCCACCCAGGAAGAGAGGAGAGCGACATGTGCGATAGATTCATAGATTCATAGGTATTTGTGAGCAGAAAAGGATCATCTTGGCCCACTGAGTCTGCCCATCCCCCCCTCCTTATTTGGCCACCCCTCCCAGAGATCCCTCCTCCTCTCCCTAGCCAACCCCTTGTGTTTGTCTCATGCCCTTTTGAATCCCTTTTCTGCCATGCCAGACCTATACAAGTACCTCATGGGGTGAAGACAGGGCACATAAGGGGAGTTTTTCAAATGAGAAAGCACAAGTATCGGGGGAAATGGTTGCATGTGATGAAGCTGAAGGGGGAGTTGATCAAGACAGATGTGAAGAAATATTGACGGAAGGCATGGTAGATGATTGACAGGGACTGCAGGCATAAGTGATGCCACCAAAAACACTGTGGGGCTTCAAGCATGCGTGAGATAGGCATAGGGCTGGGGTCTATTTGAAAACAGGCAGGGAGACAGCAGGGTTGCTTTATGGTCTGCAGATGAGACCGATAAGGCAGGGATGGACAATCTGGGCTGACTGTGGGCCAAGCAGTCCCTTTCCAACAGGTAATTAGTAACCTAAAGTACACAATAGTAAGGTCAGTAAAACATGATGCATTTTACAAACGTTTCTAGTTTAACAGGGGCCTCATGGTGGCCCTGCAATTAATGCCAGGGAGTGGAGACTCAGTTACCCTTTTAATTAAAGATTTTACGTGATAGAAAAAAAGAGAGGGCGAGCCACAAAAATAAACATAACACTTTCATAACATTAGGCAGATTGTGAGCTGTACTGTAGCACAAGTTTTATGTGTTTAGATTATATCTGTAGCCAATTACTGGTAAGTTTAGCTTAAGTAACACTAGCTGTTCAACATGTTGAGGGTCCAGCTTGGAACAGTGTGGCTCAACAATATCTACAGCAGTGCTAAACATCCTCTCGGACAGCACACTTGTAGGAGGGCAGCTTAGGTATTTTAAAGCAAGTTGTGCCAGGTGAGGAGAGGAGTTCCTTTTCTAAACCCTGTAGCCCAGTGGATCAACATCAAATGGCTCAATTGATTCTGCAAAGTAGCCATTAAGTAAATTTTCTGCAGAGAGAGGCTGCGACTATGAGCATTTGTGTTGCTGTTGACGTAATGATGTGCTGAGTAACGCCCAGTCACGCCCCTCTACACTGCCACTATGTCATCTTTCCCCATCTCCACCAGTATCACCCGATTCCAAACCATCACATGCCTGTCTGTCTCCCTCAGGAACCTGAAGTGAAGCATGTTCTTCCCTTTCTGAGTGTCTGACTGCCTGTGTGACACTGTTTAGCTCTTCACTGAGCTGTTGCCTAAAATAAGTCACCCTGTGGGTGTCCATGGCTGTATGAAGGATCTCATATTTGAACCTAGGGTCCAACATGGTAGCAAACATGTGATGGCAGGTATCCATGATTGTGGCAAACCTTGCATCAAGTTCTGCATTGAGATGATTAACAAAATCAGTGACCTCTTGTGTACCAAGTATGTTGTCAGCCAAAAAACATTGTAATGATATTCTGAGAATATGCACAGCTAGGATAACCTGACTAAATAGGGCTGTGGAAGCACTTAGATCACATGTACACCTCTCAAATGGCACAAGAACCTTCACCATGCCCTCAAGAACTAACCAGTCGTGATGTACTAGGAGCCCCCTGATGTCTGCCTCTATTGACATTTTGTGTAGTGCCCACCTTCGCTCCAAGAGTCATGAAAGCATCAGGTATGAAGAATTCCATTGAGTGCTAACATCTTGGTGCTGGCAGTATAGCTCAGGGGTTTGGGTAACGAGCTGTGAATGAGCTTGGTACATCCCGCAGACCTGGGTTTAATTCCCACAACCTCCACTTGCATACTGTGTGACTCTGAGCAAGTCACTTAACCACTCCAGTGCTTCCAGGTTGCCCCTGAAAACAAGCAGTTGTGCCTAGTGGGCCTTACCCAGTTACCAAAGATTAAAATACATTTTTTTTTGAAAGAAATCTTGTATTACATGATGTTGGGGCAGACCAAGGCATTCCTGAACTTCTCTTAATTTGTTAGTGGCTTTTACAGAATTATGGAAATGGCTGCAGATTCACCATCGAATCAAAACTGGGCTCATTCAAACAAGCTCCGTCAGTAACTAGTTACAAACAGTAGATGTGACTGTCTCCCATAACAGCCTCCCCTGCTCAATGGCACCTTCCATGCACTGTAATTCTACCCCAACTTATTAGCCTTGGTTTCCCCACTCCCCTCCTGCCATGTCTTATCCCTTGTTCCCCTAATCCCACTTTCATCCCCTTCTCCACCCCTTCCCTCCCCATTTAAATCCCCTGTCTCCTATCACACTACTCTCATCCCCTCACTACCCTTTCCCCTCCCCCCCTCACTCTCTCAACCTATCTACCCTATAAACATTTTTGACAAGGCCAACTAGGCTGCTCCCTACTCCTGGTTCCTACTACCACTACCTCTCCTCCCTTTACCCCCCCTTACTATTATATTGCGTTCCAGACAGTGTTTTTAATTACCGTTTACAATGCATTAATTTCAATGTATAATCCTGATGTTACTTTTTAGTTTGCCAGTTGTTTACCATTGTTTGTCTAAGTCCTACTCTTGCTAACGTGGAACCTTTGTAAAAGAGTTTTTCTACTCAAAGGTATTGTAATCCAATACTTAAATAAAGAAATAAAAGATGGACCGGGCTGTGGATAATATGTTGTTGGTCCTAGTACTGCTATGCAGTGCATGAGTCACCACTAAATTTAGTGTGTGCAAAGCAATGAATACTCACAAAATGGCCATCATTGATGGCTTTCACCATGTTTGTGCCATTGTCTGTAACAAAAAAGCTAACTTTTAACTTGGTGTTAACACTGGACCGCAACATGTCCTGCAGGAACGTGAGACTATTATGTGCTCTATGGTCTTCCTCCATTAGTGCGACATTCACCAAAGCTGACCTAATCAGACTACCAGATTTGGGGGGGGCGCCAAGGGTGAGCCACAAGGTGATGCATCGGAAACAGCAGCAGCAGGGTGTTGTACACACCTGTATGCAGTTAAAGAGAGATAGGTACGCAGGGAGTTATCGCTAGTCCAGATACCTGATGTGCAGTGAAAAACACCACCAACAGCCTCTGCAAGCAGAGCAGCAACAGCAGATCGCACGCCATCATACAGTCATGGCAATACACTTTGAGAAAATTTAGTACAAGATGGGATCCGATAACGTGGGTGCAAATAGTTGAGAAGCCAATCGGAAGCCAGTATCTTCCACAACTAACACAGGGTGGAGATCGAACGTCATCATTTGGGCAGGCAGTATAGCCTAGAGGTTAGAGTAACGAGCTGTGAACAAGCTTCATACATCCAGTAGACCAGACCTTGGTTTGATTCTCACAACCTCCACTTGCATACTGTGTGACTCTGAGCAATTTACTTAACTGCCAAGTGCTGCCAGGTCGTCCCTGAAAACAGGCACATGTGCCTAGTGGGCCTTAACCTTTTACCAAAAACGAAAATAAAAAAAATCATCTCAGCAACCAGCTGTGTGATTTGCTATGCTGTTGGATGTGAGGCATGATACTTTGTTCATGCATGTAGAGCATCCATTATTGGAAGTGCCACGGGAGACATCGATGTAGACTGCTTCAACAACGGTGATGTGCAAAGTGCTGATGACTGTCTCTGCCTTGTAGTATCAGTGGAGTCAGACATGACCACCAGAGTAGAGGCCAGACTCCGAGTTGGTGAGGGGGAAGGAGTGCCGTGACCACCAAGTTGCTCTAAATCAGATCTGTCATTGGTACCACCAACCATCCACTGCCAACTGTCCACAAGAGGGGTTTAGTCTTGGTGAAACCAAGAGTACCGATCCAGACCCAGATGAGCTTCGATACACTTGATGGTGCATAAGCTTTAAGTGGTTCTGTAAAAATGTTGTGGTTAAGTTAGAGAGTGATTTCCCTCGGCTTATAGTGGTGTTGCAAAAAAGACAGACTGCTTTCCTTGTGTCCTCCTTTAACAGAGTGAAATGCAGCCACACAGCACTTTTAACACTGCAGTTACCAGTGATTCTGCTAGCACCACATTCACCAGTTGTTGTTTTTCAACAGATGTGCCTGTCTTGTCCCGATGTTCTTGCACTGTGACCACTGTCCTTGATGGCGCCATGCCAGTGCTGTCATCACTTGGCTGTCTTTCAGGCTGTGGTGCAGCCTGCCGAAGAAACATTAGTGTTGCTTGTGTAACCCCTAGGTGGCGCTGTTCCAAGGACTACTACCCCTGCCTGCGTGACTAGGCACAGGTTGAGGGGACTGAGTTCTGTGAATTGGTGCCTCCACCTGGAGGTATGGTCTTGGGGTAGCATAACTGCTGTTGGTATAGCCCTCTGGGATGCTATAATCCCCCCACCCCTCTAGTGGCCTAAACAGTATAGTGGAAAACCAATCACATATGACATACGAATACAATATTAAACCCACATTTAGTGCACTTACCACCAGGGCTAGATCAGCTGTGAAAGCCCTGGGGACCCTGTGTAAAATGAGACCAGCAATACGACAGTTCAACAACAATGCAATACCACCCCCCCACAAAGGTACACTGTAGCCAGGTTAAATGCAGAAAGAACAAAAATTTGATTTATTTGGAGGAGTTGCACAGGGGTGGGGCAGTAAATCTAGCGGTTGAATAATTAGATCTGATTTATTCAGATTTAGCATGCATGCACTAAGACTCCATCTGTCACAGTCACACACTCTGGGTCCCCAGTTGGAATAGGCTAGCCTGAAGCATTCCCTGGGGTAGGCCAGCGTTGCAGCTGATGTTGGAGCCCTTAGGAAAGAAAACAATCACGTGCACTTTAACCCAAAATTTGTAATCCGGAGCCGGATGGCTCAGTCCATTGTAACAAACCCAATCAAATAATCAGATGACACACAATAATTGCAGCTTTGTTGCAGGAAGCTACCCTGTTTGTACTCACACTACCCAGACCAAGAGATGATCTGATGAAATGAGACCTGTTGCAGATGGCTCGAAGAAGCAGGAAGAAAATCCCCTCATGGTCCTCGCTGAGATGCTGGTCATTAGGATTCAAGAACCCTTACCAAATGTGTTGCTATGGCAACACAGTGTTCTATCTATGGCAATACCTGGGTATGTCCAAAATTGTGCAATGGTACTACCCAGTGGTAGTCTGGTAGTACAATGGTGTCAACCTAGTCAGGTTTCTGGCCTCAGTGGTAGTGCCATGGCACAGTGGCATCCCTATGGCAATTTCGGCAGGTTGCTCGGACTGGTAAATGGGTAATAGTAACACAGTGGTATTACATAATTTTGAGTCCACTTTCATGTGGGACTCTATATTGCCCTAGAAGTTCCCAATGATAATGCAATGGTAGTACGACAATATTTTCTATATACCACCAAGACTTATTTGGTACCACCATGGTATCAGTATTTTGTAATGTCACCACACGGGCATTACGTTAGAGGAGCAGATTGGTGCACATATAAATCCCAACCTTATTTGGTATCACTGTGGTATGAGTGCATCTAGAAATTTGATACCACTGTGGTACCAACATGGTACATATCAAAATCAAGCAAAGTTTGAAAGAAATACAAAATGAAACATACACTGATAAACGCATTATGAGCGGCACAGTATATGCAAATTACAATAACAACCCTCAGTTAAGTTCCCAAATTGAATGGGATAGCACTGCTTCATTGAAATCCATTAAAATTCTATTAAATTCCATTAATCTTCCATTTTCTTCATGCAATCCCATTACTTTTCACCATTACATTTTGTATCACCCTTTTTAATGGTCAGTTTTTATTCCCATTACATTTAAATGTCAACCTGCTAAATTGGATTACATCATGGTTTGAAGGGAGGAGGCAGAGGATAACCATAAATGGAACCCTGTCAGATTGGGTAGAGGTGATGAGCGGGGTCCCTCAGTGTCCTGTTTTGGGACCCTGTCTCTTTAATCGTTTGCTGACGATTGTAGAATTGGGGCAATTGTCAACAATACTGAAGATGGTATTAATATGCAAAAAGCCCTTAAGGATATAGGGAATTGGGCAACTCAACATAAATTGGAGCTGAATGTGAATAAGTGTACCATAATGCACTTGGGAGTTAAAAATCCAAATTTATCTTATAGTGTGCTGGACAAAATATTACCCGTCACTAGGGAAGAACGCGATTTAGGAATTACAATAACTTCTGATCGCCATTTTAGTACCCATTGTAGTATAATTACAAAGAAAGATAATCAAATACTCAACTGTATATTAACACATATTAAGAGTAGAGACAAAAACGTTATTGTTCCCTTATATCAGGCTCTGGTTAGGCCCCATTAGAGTATGGTGCTCAAGTTTGGGCACCTTATAAAAAGAGAGATGTTGCCAAATTGGAGAGTGTGCAGAGAAGAGCAACAAAGATGATATAGAGGATTGTGTATGCGCAAGCATACACAACAAGGCAGTTGCGATCGAGAGGTTTCCGTGGTAACCTGAGACCTCGAGGCGTAGCTCGAGAGGTCGTTACCACGAAACCTCAAGATCGCAAAACTGCCTTGTTTGTGTATGGTTGCTCATACACAATCTTTATAGTGTGTGGGCAACCATAAATACCACTAAGTGAACACTCGATGGTGAGGCTTCGCTATCTGATCTGCCGCCAAAGTGCCTTCCGTGTTGCCGCGCGCTCGCTATTGCGATGCGTCAATGTACTCGATCTTGTTGTGCTGCACCGTGACGCACTGTAACAGTACAACAAGATCATGACGCACCGAGTGAAGGACAACAACGCTGTTCCAGGCATGGATTTCCATGCGGAACAGCGTTCCACCATACACTATAAAGGGATGTTATAATATGAGTTACCCTGAGAGACTTACACACCTGGACATGTTCTCCCTACAGTATAGGAGACTGAGACGGGATATGTGCATGACTTTTAGAGCCCTACAGGACAAAGTATTGTGGTCAGAATATGGTCTAAATCGAAAGGAACCATCATATAATATTAGGGGACATCCATTTCAATTGGAAACTTACAGATGGAAATTACTAAAGAGAAAATTCTGGTACAGTCAAAGAGTGATTGAACAATGGAATAGACTACCACATGAGGTGGTTACAAGCAGTACAATGGAACAGTTTAAAATAAGATTAGATACCTTCTATCTAAATAAACATGGGACATCCTAATTTAAGGCAAGCAACCTAAGGACGTTAGTCTATATATGTTTGATAATCCTATGAAAATTAATTGTTGTTTCATGGGCGCAAACCATTAATTTACTCACTCATGCCATAAATTAACCACTACAGGTCTCCATTAAGTATTTAATGTGTGTGGTACGCCCCTTAAATTTTGCATCAGCCTATTTTAATGGCATGTTTAATAACCACTGAAACTGAGCAATGAGCTTTTCATTGCCATGAAAATGATGGTCATGTAGCGCTAATCCATTAATTGCCATTATAACTGTCCAAATGAGCTTTTTATTACCATGAAAATAACAGTCATCTTGTGGCAATACATTAATGGCCATTAAGGATAGTTTTATTTACTATCAGTACTACTTTTCCCTAAGAACTATGGGTCCCCTTTGACTCCTGTGTAACCTTTTGTTTTACAGATACTCCCCAGCCATTCTCCAGAATCAGCATCTCCAAAGAGGTTCCCTCACCTGGACTATAAAGTACCCATGAATTAGTTACATGATTGAGGATGGGGTTTGAGACATAATTGAATCTGCATCCATTACAATGGGAGTCCAGATGGTTGTTGCCATGATGCTATATTGTAGTGAGGGACAGTTAAGAGGTACGGGATCAGTCTCTCCAGATCCGGTCCCCTATAGCTGGACCTCCACCTTGAAGCTGGAACCCCACAGCTGAAGACTAACATTTTGCTACAGCACATTGACAACACCATTTACAGTGAGGGACACAGCAATGCTGAGGGATAAAATGAGGGACATGTCACTAAGGGACTGTTGAGAGGTATGGTACAGTCCCTTTCCCATGTGTGGCCACCCTGCGCTGTGATGCTACAGATTTTACAGACTGACACAGGGGTCTATACTAACTTTTTTAGCCACTAGCTATCAGGGCTAGTGATTAGAAAAATCCACTGACCCAACAGGGAGTTTCATTAGCCCGGCACAAAATGACCAGAAAAAACTCCATTGAAATAATTGGTCCCATCGAAATCTATATAAGCCCATTCATTTCAATTGCATTTTGTTCTTGATATTTGCATAGCAACAGCAAACAGTCCTGGCTCAGACCAGATACTAGGCCAATGGGAAAGGAAATCAGTGTGGGATGTGACTTCCTGCCGGAAGCTCATGAAGAGGACTGTTACTTTTGTACACAGATGAAGAAGGAGCAGTCATCAAAATGAGGGGAGCTGACAGCCTCTTGTTTTAGAGGTAATTTAATTTCTGAGTATGTTCTATTGGGCAGCAAAGGCAGGCTTGTAATATCTCCAAAGACTGGGTCACCAGTAAGCTCTGTTGATGCCAACAAGCCCAGTAAGGTGACCCTAGGTGTTCCTATAGTTTAGGTTGCAAGGGGGGGGGGTGAACATAGTGGCCAGAGCCATATAAAAATAAAGTGCTTGTCTGCAGTTAAAAAGGTTTTTTCTTCTTATTGCAGCCTGCCCAGTAAAGGTGGCACAAGCCAGTGTCACATCTAAGGTTCAACTTTCACTGGACAGCTGGTTGTTATGGATTCAACATCCTGGAAGCCATGGAGGATACTGAGAGTGGCCAGTAATGGCCACTGGGGGAGTTTGAATTGACTGCGAAGGAGGACAGTCAGGGAAGTTCAGGTGCCCCGAAGAAAAACAAATACATGAAGAAAGTGCGGCAGAATAAAGGGGGGACACAGGAAAGTAAATTCAGAGCAAAAGGCAGTACCTGCAGTCCTCCTCTCATCCCTATGTCAGTCTCAGTGGTCCCAGCAGTGTCAGTGGTCCAGTAGTTGTGGCGGTCCCCAGGATCAGCAGTTGGCAGCTGTAGCGTGGGTTCTGTTTAGTCCCATTTGTGTTTTTTTTTTTGTAAAGAAAAAGTAAATGCCAGTTCCTTGGCAGTGGCCCCCACAAACAGGAAAGCATCATTAGATGAACGAGCACCAGGAGGAGCCAGCTACCCATCAAGGGAAGACCTCCCACCTGCCTGCAACCATCAGGGCATCCAGCATACACTTAACCCACCTCCTGTCTCAACTTCTCCCCAGTTTGGGGTGGTGAGTCAGTGACAGTGTCATAAAACAGGCACTGTCCGCCTGAACTAATACTGAAATAAAAAAAAAGATGTTTCTTTTCATTCAGTGAGCACAATAAAGGATGGCCGTGGATGTTAGTGTGGTCAGGGCAAGGCCCTGGAGCAAGGAACTGCCAAGGGTGGATCTATTCAAATGTATTTAAAATCAGCCCAGGAAGTGAGCATACAGTGAGATGGTGGCCTTATCCAAAATTACCTAAATTTATTTAACTCACGCTCCTAAATGGAGCACAGGTGGGCAGCATTCAAATGAAGTAGTTATCGGAGGTGGAGCAGAGGACGGGCAGGCAGGCCCTGAATTAGATAATGAACAGGGCGCTAAGGAGCAAGGTTAGGGTAAAGCCCCAGTTATAGCCAAGCTAGCCGGTTGGGCTAGTGAATAACTGCTAGCTGTCCCAAAGGTTTCAATTATTCAGAAATAAGCGCCAGGGATCTAGTTGTGGGAAGTAAGTCCCAGATTATAAAGTCAGAGTGCCCCATGGTGAAACAGGTGACTATAGTAGCCAAGTTCAGGGATATTCCTGTACTGCTAACTTGGTTTCCTTCTATAATCATGTCAGTATAGCCATGGATAATGGCATCCCTATGGATGTGATACTTCTCAACTACAGTAGAGCATTCGACAAAGTTCCTCATGACATCCTACTTGACAAAATGAATGATATGGGATTTTCTTACCACATAATTAATTGGGTGTCAGGTTGGCTGAATGGAAGATATCAGCAAGTCAGAATCAATGGCACACTTTCTCACTCACTGAGAGTGATCAGCGGGGTCCCGCAGGGGTCCGTGTTGGGACCCACCCTGTTTAACATCTTTATTAGTGACCTGCAGGCTGGCCCTGAGAATGTTCTCTCAAAATTTGCTGATGACACCAAGCTGTGTGGCTCTGTTCTTACATCGTTAAACAGAGAATCCATGAGGAATAACTTAAAATCCATTGAAGAATGGGCAGTTTTAAACAAGATGACACTCAACTCGGGCAAGTGTCATGTTGTACACTTTAGTAAGAACAACCCTAGGCAGACTTATTTTCTGAACAGTGTTGCCCTTCATGTGTCACCATTAGAACAAGATCTCGGGTAATCATTAACAATAAATTATCATCCAATGATCATTGCAAGATGATAGCTAGGAAATCCAATGCCTTGCTTTCTCGGATCCAACGCTCGTTTGTGTCTAGGACACAGGAATGCGTAATCCCCTTGTACAGAGCTTATGTTAGGCCCCATCTGGACTATGGATCCCCCTGCTGGAGTCCCTACATTGACGGAATTGAGAGAATGCAGAGAAGAGCCACAAAAATGGTCCCTTATTTATCCAAACTAGACTACGAGGAAAGATTAAGGGTTGCGGGGTTACACTCACTCTGCACAAGACATACCAGAGGCGACCTTCTCCTCTTGTACAAAATCCAGAATTCTCAGGAGTTAATGCACCACTGTGGCTTACATTTCTCTACCAGTTGGACTTCCCCACGGTATCATAACAAACAGATATTTGTATCTAAAACTAAAACAACAAAAAGGTTAAACTACTTTACAGTAAGAACACCCAAATTGTGGAATCTCCTTCCACAATACTTAGTGGACAGCAGCTCAAATCTAGTCTTCAAAAAAAGGCTGGATTGTTGGCTCGAGTTTAACAACTTCAAGGTATAATTATCCCACCAATGTGGTGGGGGACAATCTCGATGGGCAGTAGCCTTCTTTGTCCTTTGCAACCAAGTAAACCAAGTAAATTGCCTCCAGTAGCCAGGCTAGTGCTATAGGAATCTCTAGATCTGTTACTCAGGTCACTAGTCCTTTGCTGGGGCTGTGGCAGCTATGCTGCTGGGGTGGCTAACAGGCTAGGGCTGTAGCAACTATGCTGCCCTTGTAGGTAACTACCTGGTCCACTTCCTTTCCCTTGCTCCTGACTGAAACTGATACCCAAGTGCACTTTAAATCAGTAAATTCTACTATTTTGCAACACTAGCTGGGCTACTGTTTGCCACTTGGCTATAGCCACCTTTATCACCCTGACACACTCACTTTACACTCTGGGTTTTACTTAACCTAGCTGGCCATTGGTGCTTATTTCTGACTACATTTATTTATTTTGTTTATTTACTAAAAAGTTTCACCAGGAAAGGCACACTGAACAAACAAGTTTAAAAAACTCACTGTTCCAAGATCCATAGCGGCTGTGAACTTTTGCGCACATGCACAAGACTGCCTGACTCACCATGAGATGGTAAAGAGAGCGGGAAACAAAGTGAAGTGGCCTGCTGCTGCTGCTGTGATTTGACTCAAGCTGCCCTGCCTGCTTGCCTTCAATTCTGTGAGTGAGTCACTCGCCGTATTCATGTTTTTCATCGGTCCATCCATGATTCCAGACCACAACCCAACCAGATCCAATACCAACAAGAGGGACTAAAATACATTTGAGGAGCTGCACTTCCAGCTGCTGGGGACTGGCTTGCCTTAGAGAAGCCTCTTAAGACTTGGCTTGAAGTTGATTTTTGATTGGACAATCGTTGGGGGCCTGGGGGAGTCAGTAGGACAGTGGTGGTGAGGCCTGTGGATGCCACTGTTGTTGGAGCGGGAGTCTGACTCAGCACGGCCTGGAGGCATGGGATAAAGCAGAGAGGATGGAGCAGGAGCTAGAGGACTGATCAAGGTCTGCTTGGGGATGGGGAGTCCCTGCTGACTTGCTGGTGGCTGCACTGCTGTGAACGCGAAGACATTAATACTGATATGTCAAACTGTAGCGCTCTTCAAAGCACAATTTTTTTTTTAATACTACTGAATCATGAATGAAGATTAACCAGCCTAGGATTTAAATTAGCCAATTAAGGCTGGGTACATTACCATGCATTTCAGTTCTACTAAGCAAGGAGACAGATAGAACAATTGGCAACACCAATTAATTTTAGAGAAGGTAAGCAATCATAAAATGTGAGTTTTTATCTAGAAATATGATGCAAAAAAAAAGTTGGCAGTGTCCCTTTAAAAGTTTTACTTAACCTAACTAGCCATTGGTGCTTGTTTCTGAATACATTTATTTATTTTGTTTATTTACTAAAAAGTTTCACCAGGAAAGGCACACTGAACAAACAAGTTTAAAAACTCACTGTTCCAAGATCCATAGCGGCTGTGACCGTTTGCACGTGTGGTAATGTGAGGATATATTTCTTCACAGAGAGGGTTGTAGATGTGTGGAACTGTCTTCCTGAGGAGGTCATAGAGTCAAAAACAGTGGGGAATTCAAGAATGCTTGGGACAGGCATAAGGCAATTCTAGTGGGGGGGTAGGAGGAAGTAGGCTGTTGGTTAACTAGGATCTGCAGCTTATCCGTTAGGTAGGGAAATGGGCAGACTAGGTGGGCCAAGCGGTGCTTATCTGCCATCAAATTCAAATTCTATGTTTCTAAGTCTATACTGAACACATCAGTGAACTAATTCCACTGAATCACTTCCTGTCCCTGCCCAGCCTGAGGAATTGCAGGAGCACTGACTGCCCTTACCCAAGCCGACTACTATATTAACAATATATTAGCATGCAGATTTTTCTGCAAAAATAGAGTTCCTTAGTAGTATTTTAGCAGTCAATCAGTTTAGCATTCAGTTTAGTACAGTCATTCTGAGCTGATTCTAATGTTAAATACTGCTAACCATGTTTACTGTTATTAATGGTCATTAGCGAGCCGGCCTGGTGGCTCTGAGGGCTGAGGCGCTGGATGCCTTACCTTGGACCACGCCAGTGACCCGTGTTCAGGAATGAGCATGGGCCATCGGGGGTCAGCCAGGGAGGAGAAGGATGGAGTGCTTGGCGGCTGCTCTCCTTCTCCGGGGGTCATGTGCATGCTCCCCGCCGCAATACCGCCATCTGGGGAGCTTGGGTGGAAGGTGCAGTAGTTGGGGAAGCAGTAAGGGCATTGGGCAGATGTCAGCAGAGGGTAGAGCAGGAGGCATGTCTCAGCGTGCCTCCTAGCTCGATTGCCCTCATTGCGCCAACATCTGAGGGACGAACAAGGGGAAAAAAAACACCTCGGTCTCTCCTAGGTGACGACACCTCACTGCACGTCTTTGACTCATCGAGGTAGACTCCACTGTACCGGCCCAACGTCACAGTATGTATAGCTCTGGAGAGGTAAGAATGAGGGGTCCCTCCTCACCCTCCCCGGGGGGGGGGTTAACCGGGCACCTAGGTTAGTCTAACTGTGTACTCTAGGGGCAGACCACGATGAGGGTGGATCGTGCAAGAGAGGCTGTCAGAGTGGAGAGAGGAGGCAGTAGGGCCCATAAATACAAGGTTAAAAACAAAGTCATTAGCAATCAGAAGCAGTATAAAGATTCCACAGAATAACCCATACATAACTGCAGTCACCAGCGCTTTTTGAGTGCTAGGTGTTGAGCACTTAAACTAAACTAGCACTCAACAAAAGCTCAACTTGTGCACTTGAATGCTTTCTGAGTATTTAAATTAGTAACGGAGTACTGGTTCAAGATTTTAGTTTCAGAATATGTTAAATAGAGATGCATTTGAGCACAGATCGAGATCTTAAACTTTCAGAAAGCACTCAACAAAAAACTCAACTTGCCAGATTGCAGGCTCATATAGTCCCCATCCTCCAACAACTGCAGCTGTATACTGATTCCACTCAGCCTTGGCTCTTAGTACCTGAAGACCCACCAAGACAATTCATGGAATCTGGTTTGCCCCCTCCCCAGCTGCAGGCTCCCAGACCCATCCCCAAGCCCGTGCCGGGACTCCGCACACTGCCCACTACACGTGGGTGTCAGAGTGATCACTTCTGGCTCTTAACAGTTACAAGAAGTTGGCCCATCATTCATCAATGTTCATCAAATGCAAAAGGACACTGCTGTGTTGCAGGAGAGTAATTAACTTTATTGAATTCATTGTATATCATACACTCTCACAGCTCATACTTCACAGATGCCCTATGCATTTTTTCAAGGTGTGATGTCAAGAATGCAAAACCCTCTATATAGTGCTTAATGGTAAGACATCTAAAGGGGCAGTGCAATTTCCCATCAAGATGCTTATATACAGTAAATACTGTGTGTGTGTGTGTGTGTATATATATATATAAAAACATTTTAATCATATAAAGGGGCTGGACCAGTGGTGCTGAGGGATTGAGGCGCTGGATGCCACGTCATTCTACGTTGATGACCTGAGTTTGGAAGTGGATTCCAGTTGCTGGGGCCAGCTTGGAAGGGGGAGAGACTGAGCTTGGGACTGCTCTCCTTTTCCAGGGAAGGAGGGCTTGTATGCCCAACCTCTGACTGGTAATAGCACAGGCTAGGGTGGCACAGAAGAGGTACAGTGGGCTGGTGATGCTTGCATGCCTCTACATGCATGCCTCACACTGGCTGCAGAAGGGATGGGAGAAAACTGGAAAATGGAAGCTGGCATTTCAGTGAAGCCCTGCATGTTTGTCTGTGGACCCGTACTGCCACCCTAACCATGGTCTGAACTAGACTGTCTCAGGTGGGGGGGTGGGAGTATGGCCCTCCCTCCCTTCCTTGGCCATGCCATCGGGGAATCTGTGGTGGTACCCCTCCATGAGATGGCTCCGGGGCACACAAGCACTGATCTGTAGGGAGAGGAACAGTGCTGAGAAGCCCCCCAAATCATCCCGCTCAGTAGAAAAAAAAACAAAATGTGCAAAATGTAATGAGCAGCAAAGTGCTTTTTTGCCATTGTCCGGTCACCATCTGTCTAACCCCGCCACCTAGCACCGCTCTCCAGGATCTACCCAACCCACTGGAATGCATCTTGACTTACCCCCAGGGCAGGGCTGTTGGTGAGGGACTTCTTATAGAAATATAGAAGTTGTCAGCAGAAAAAGACCTTTTGGCCCACCTAGAGTGGCCTAAAATGCCTTCCAACTGTGCTATTGCAGACCCTACTCTCTCCCCAAATAGATGCTGCTTCGTGATCCTGGGGGGGGAAGTGCGTAAGTTGGTTGCATGGGTCTAGTTGAGGGTGGAGGTCCTCCTGCATGGCTGATGTTGTCTTTTCTGAATATGCTGATCCCCAGGGAGGCATGGCATGCAATGACATAGTGGTGCAAAGAGCGTTGGATGTCTGACAGACCTCATGAAGCTCTCAAGCACCAGCTGTCAGACCCCCACACTCCACCAGTGGTTGGTCAAAAGCCGGATGCGTCCCTCACCCCTGTAGAGGAGAGCAGTCTACGAGTCATTCAGTCCTCCTCTCCCCAGCTAGCCCGCTGACATTCTGGGCTCACTTCCAAAACCAGAATGTCAGGTCACAAGTGAACGCTATACCGCTGCGTTGGCAGGCCGGCAAAGTGAAATTGTAAAGTGCTCAGTTGCACTCTTCATTAATTTCACCTGCCAATATTGACAAAAACACAATAATAAAATAAGGCAAATAACACAAATGATTTTTTGTAGCATTTTAATGTGTGCTCCTCACACACTGTATTTTGCCATTTGTACGCATCAATATTTGGTTTTACTCATCAGTGTTCAAAAGTCAGCAGTACCCACTCTGAATATATCTTACCAGGAGCCCTGCATGGCACAGCACAATGTTGGTATCACATGCAACATGGTACAGTGTCACATGTGATACAGTACAGTGTCTGCTTTGCATGAGGCAAAGTGCTGTGTCAGCATCACCATGGCACAACATAGTGTTAAACAGTAGTATGCCACATGGCAGTGTTATGTCAGCATTGCCTGTGGCACAGTGATGTGCAAACAGTGCAAGTGGCACAGCTTACTGATGACAATGCACAGTGTGGTGTTGGCAGTGTATGTAGCACTGCACAGTATCTGCATGTCATCTAGCAAAACGCAATGCCTGTATAGAATGTGGCACCGTGACTGACAGCAGTGCACATGGCATTGTGCGGTGTTAGCAGTGCATATTGAACTGCAGAATGTCAGCCCTGCAACTGGCACATTGCTGTGTCAGTGCTGTTTTGTGACAGCACTGTGGTGTCTGCACTGCATTGACTGTCACGGGGCTGCCACCACGTGGCCAGCAGTGTCTGCACTTCATATTATGAAACACATCTTTTTCAGTGCATGTGGCACAGGGAAGTGACAGCAGTTCTCATGGCACAGCGAAGTATCAGTAACACATGTTGCATAGTAAAGTAACAGTATTGCACATGGCACAGCAAAGTATCAGACAGAGCACATCTTTTTTCAGTGCACGTGGCACAGGGAAGTGACAGCAGTTCTCATGGCACAGCGAAGTATCAGTAACACATGTTGCATAGTAAAGTAACAGTATTGCATGGCACAGCATGGTACCGGCAGAGCATGTAGGGACAGTGCAGTGACACTGGTTGGGAGCACATGCAGTACAACCACAGCGAAATGCCATGTGTAGTGCCTGCCACCAGGGTGGGTTGTCTCAGGAGCCTACCATCTGTGCCGAGTGGAATCAGAGGGGGAATGGCCATTCCATATGCTGTGAAGAGTGGTTGCAGGTGAGATAAGCCTGAGATACGTGTGTCACTCAAGGATGGCTTCTACTCCCTTAAGCTGCCTGCATCTGTTCCCATGAGCTACTTTGCACTGCTAGACACATAGCATCCCTCAGTAAAAGCATAGTCTGTGGGTCTGGACCCACCCCAAATAGCCTCCCCCCCCACCCAAGCAGCACCTCCTCCCAGTACACAAAGCGGAGTGGCAGCTACAGGGGGTATCTTGTCTGTGGGAGAGGGGTTCCTGCTGTTGGGTGGGACAGAATACAGTAGTGCCTCCAAGTAGCAGTGTCCAGGAGCCTTACCAAAAGAAACTGCTCACCAGGCATCTCAGGCAGGGCATCATAGTGTGCTTGTGATCCCCTTTGGACCAATTTAGTTTGCCTGCAGGAGAGAAAAACATGTTTCCATTATGCATATTCTGCCCAAACAAGTTGCCAGTAGCCTCAGTAGTCCCCACTAGCAACTACTGTGCCTAGTAAATTGTCCCATAGCTTGAGCATCACCTGTGGCAGACTGGCAATGGCCATGACATCGTGGGTAACCATACAACATCATGTGTCCCTACACAGCAACCTGAACTGTAGGTGGCCATTGAGAGAAGCTGGGAGGGTGCAAAAGCTGGAGAAAATGCCTCAGTTGGATGGCACTCAGCCCCCCCTCACCCCAGGAGGTATACTGTGGTTGCCCTCTTGGATCTCATGCCCCCTATTCCCATTTTCCTTTGTAGTCCCAGCTTAATTTCTTTGACTCCCCTCTCCATTACAAGAATTCCTCACTTCTTGTTCATTACTGTAGCCTCCTATTAATATTATCCCTTTCACTGTTGCACCCTCTCTCAAGTCCCCTTTTTAGCCACATAATCATGTTTTTTTCCTTTTTCTTTTGTGCTGCACTTCCTTTTGCCATTATCCCCTTTATCATTTCCAGTAGCTGAAAATAACTTTCACAGCCACTAGCAGGCAGGGCTAAAAGTCCATCTGCCTGACAAGATTTTCTGTAGCCCAGAACAATTCATTCCAACAATGTTTTGTCATGCACATAGCTTTCCTACCTTTTAGTTGTTCCTACTTTTTTACTGTTGGGGGCTTATTTAGGTTTCTTCTAACAAACCCAGCAAAATGTAGGAAAATATCAAACAGCAAAAAAAACTATGAGGAAAAGAAATAAAACAGAATGAATAAGTACATTTCTCTGGATGGGGTTGCATGAAAATATGCCAGCTTGGAAACAGCAACATAAATTTTAGGTCCAGTAGGAATATTCCACAGGCACATTGTGCAGCTGGGGACCCTTTTGATTGTGGCACTACCAGAAGGGGACAGGATGGAATGTGCACAACTCAGCCCTTAGAACAGGCATGCTTCAGTGAGTAATCTGAGACCAGCTAGACAGACTTCAAAGCATTCTTTCACCAAGCAACAAGAAATGGTCTACAAACAGAAGAAAAAGTTGGAGCAAGCTGAGGAAAAGGTAGAATTTTTTTGTTTATCTTTTAAACAGTAATTTGATGAAAAACATTTAGGCCAAACTGTACCTACAGAGCAAGATCTGTCAGATCTGAAGGAAGGGACACAAAAAGTTTGAAAATAATATAGAAGTAAAAGTCAAGGGGTCTTGATCCACAATCCCAGCCATTAGCTCTGAAAAGGCTGCTGCATCTCTGCAAATTCAAATCTGAGTGAGGAGGAAGGGAGTCTTGGTTAGTGCAGTAAATTAAACTTTGAGCTATGGAGGATTGAGGGGTCTGTACTGTAATTAAGTAAGGGAGAAGAAAAGACTTAGCTCTTTGAGGGGGCAGCTGTTCTATTAAAATTCAAACTTGAAGGGAGTTTGCAGTATTGGAATTAAACTTTGAGCTATGACTCTGTAGGTCTACTGTATCTTCCCATTTAAAGTGATGTGTCAGCTACAGGAGTTAACTACAGAGCTTGGGAGGTTGGAGGGAGACAGGGGGTTTAAATGGTGCTGGGGGGTTTCAAGTAGTAGTTGCTGAAGGGGAAAGAGGGCCAAGGGAGCCTATAGGTGCCAGTGGGGAGGAAGGCCTAGGGAGCCAGTAGCTGGGGAGGGAGCCTCTTGACCATGCGTCTTGGCAAATGATTGTGTCACAGTCTGCAGGACATGGTTACATATGGACAAGGCTTTAAGTTTTTCATGCAGTGCATGGATTTCACGATTACAGTGAAAACCAAGTGTCTCCGTGACATATAATTCCTAACTTGTCATGTTTGTTAAGTAATATGCATGTTGCAGCTAAAAAACAAGGTTATTTTTCTGTCCTGCAGCCTTGCTTCGTGGAGCCGCTTAACCTCCTGTTGCTGGAAGGGTGGGTGGTGTTGATCCACGTCCCGTTCTGCTGCTGACTGTGCTCAAAAAGGAATGCATCCTTGCACAATGGAGTTGACGAACCTCAGATTGCTGGAAGGGTATGGGATGTTGCTCCAAGTCCCGTTCGGCTGCCAGCTGTGCTAAAAAAGGAATGCAGTCTTGCATCGTGGAACCTCTCGGTCTCCAGTTGCTGGATGAATGGGAGCACAGGCATCAGGTTGCTGTCAGGGGTGGGGGCTGTTGCTCCCAGTCCTGTTCAGCTGCTGACTATGCTAAAATAGATGCAGTCCAAATATTTGTATCACATCTGTCCTAGATGGGAAAGGGCTAATTGGTCCATCAACGCGATTGGCTGCCAACTGTGCACAAAATCAAAGAGCAGACTTGCTTCTGTGAAAATCATTTTAAGCTGTGTGCTCACAGTGAAAATGGCAATTTACAACTTGAGAAACTTAGAACCACTATGGGCGTGCTCAGCACTCTGTGCTCGTAGAACCTTGGAAGTATGCACCACACTGCACCTTTTGCACTGAGCAGCAAACCTGGAGACCAGGGTTTGAATCCCACAGCCCTTTGTTACTATACTGTGTAACCTTGTGCAAGTCACTTAAGTTCCCTGTGCTGTTAGCTCACACCTGAAAACAAGTTTTGGCTTAGTGTGCTTTTCCTGGTTAATTAGTTTCCCCTTCCCTTTCCCCATTTGATTAAAGCTGAGCCATTAGCCCATCAGAAGCTCCACTATCCCACCTGGGCTACTGTTCTGAAATACTGGCCACCTGGCCATCCAGTGCACCAAGAGGATTTAGCTGAGCCCCTTCCCAAATGCATTCTCTTTTATTTCCTGTATTATTTGATTTCCTTTCTCTGTGTCTTTTTTTCCTACTTTGACCCAACTGTTCCTTTTAATTCTAAATGTACCCTTTTCCTTACTTCTGTGCTGTTCTATACCTGTTGCATTTCTCAGCTCTCTGTTTCTGCTCTTGCTACAGTATTTTCTCCATATTAACCTGATTTTATTTTATAGGTCTGACAGGACACGAATTGTTCTTCCTCATCAGATAAGTATCATCTATCTTTAACTTGTTCTTTCCACCCTATTTACTCTCTAAGAACTGCAGATCCTTTGTGACCCTTTTTTGTGTTTTATTTTACAGGGTCCCATGGACATCATCCCTTAAAGACCTGCCTCTAGCTTTCTATTCCTCAGGTAAGAGACTCAGATTCTACCTATATGTGGGTTGGCTGTAATGCTGTGGCCATGCCCATTACAGCGTGTGTCAGAGGGAGGCGAGAGAAGAATGAGAATGTCAGGGACCTTGGAGGGAGAGGGTTAGTACTGTGGCTGTGGAGGAAAAGGGGTCATTTTGTGGGACAGTGGAGGTCAGGATATTGGTGGTCATCAGGGAGGAAGGGTGCTGTCTGGGGCAATGGAGGAAGGGGGCTAGTTTAGCTTTTTTTTTTTTTGGGTGGGGCCTAGTGTCTGGGCAACTGTCTTGTGTTGTGGAGGAAGGGGGCTAGTGTTGGAGCATGGTGGTAGGGACACTATTGTCCAAAGCTGTGGAGTGAGGGGCATTTGAATTGGGGCTGTGGAGGGAAGAAGCTAGTATGGTGGGGGCCATTGGGGGAGGTGGCAGGTGGGTGCTTTGGATGAAGGTGGTCTGGTGTAGGGTGCTTTGGACAGAGGTGGCCTGACATAGGGTTCTGTTGATGGAGGTGGGCTGGTGAAGAGTGCTGTAGACAGATGTCATAAAATGTCCGAGCGTGGGGGTGTGGTCAGCAGACTGGGAAGTGGAACGGATCAGCTGGCCAGTAGTTCAGCCAGAGTTACGATCCCTTCCGGCTTTTACAGGACAGCATTAACATTTATAATTTTGACAAGGAGGGACTATCACTGCAGCAGAGTAATGGGATACTAAGCCCAAAAATTTGACACCTTTACTTTAACAGACGTGTGTTATATGGTCATATTAAGCTCCAAAATACACTACCGTGCATCTAAAACCCAAGAGCTCTTAACTATTTCCTCCAGCAAAATAACTCAAATTATCCAACAAAACTTAAGGGTTCAGTCTATTTGCTGCTATGAGTTCTTTATTATGGGCACTCCTGGCTGTTATGCCTTTTTCCTGCAGCCAATCCTTTAGAGCACCAGGGCTAACTAATCGGCCACTGCACAAGTCTGCGGTATGTGGTGCTTGCTGCTTTCATGCTCCTCTCAGGAAGTCCACTGATTTCCCCCTGTCTACTTCCCACAGCTACTTTTAAGCCCATTTTGGGGACTGGCCTTTAGCCGCAGTGCGGTTTTTCCATTGTGGCCCCCATCTTCTTCTTTTTTTTTTTTGTAGACTCTATTTTAGCATTCTGGATGCCCAGGGCATCCTTCCAGAATACTCACTCAACTCAGCCTGCCCCCCCCACACACACACACACACATTGATCTCCCTTCTGATCCATGTCAAGTCCAGCCCCCAAGATCACCCCCCTGGGGAAGGTCTGCCCACCCTTGATGGCCTGGTCTTGAATTAGAGGGACCTACCATGAGATCAGGTTGCCCATGGGAGATCATGATGCGAGTGGGTCTAACAGCGGGATGCTGGCAGGTCTCTGGGGTCACCTTCCATTCCACTGGTCACCAGAGGGTTTTTCCTACATGGTTGCCCCTCAGAGTTACAAATGTGCAATTGCGTCCAATGGCACTACATGCTGATGTACAGTGGAACTCTGCTCCTTGCAGCTGCAATGCTGCTTGTTCCTTACACTGCCCCTGACCACTATCAGGGGCTGCCCAATAGCAGCAAGTTCCCGGGATCCCCACCTGGGAAGGGAGATCAGTCCTCTGGATGCTCAATCCCTTCCCTCCCCTGCCAAATCTCAACTGCCTGAGCTCGCTCCTGAACCTGGGTCGCCATTGTGGCATCCTGTGCCTCAACCCAGTTGGAGTGAAACCCAGCAGAAGGAAACAGGCAGTTGGAGGTAGAAGATAAGTACTTTCTCTGTGCTGTTTGTTTTCCTTTAGGATTGAGCTAGCATTTCATGAGATGGCAATGTGTGCTGTGTGATTTCAACAGTACAAGTTCCAAACAAATGATTGTGTCTTGGCTGGGAGGAGGGGGGCATTTAACTGAGGGAGAGAGGTTGGAAATACACAGGAGGGGAAGGGGTGGTCATGTGATTCGAACCAGCCAATAATGGGGCTAGGATCCACGTATATTTCAAGCGACCAAGCGACCCTGAAACTTGAGTGCCACGAAGTGGAAGTGTAGCATCTTGAGTAGTGTCTGCAGGACATCAGCAGGGAGGAGAGCAAGCAGCAGAACATGCTGGTAGACAGGGAAGAGCCTAACTGGGAGGGCCATATATATCCATTACAGACATGGGGAGTTCAAGTTGGGGAAGGGGTCCATGGAGTGGAGCAGGACCAGGTTAAGGGAGGAGAGGATGTGCAGTGGCAGTCAATTAGGGCGGGAGATGGGAAGGGTTGTATGTTGCCATGGATGTGGAGCAGCCATATTCCTGGAAGCAGCTTGGAGGGCAGGGGGCTGCAGAGTGTGTTGGCAGATGGGTCAGCTCAGGCAGGAAATAGGGTGGTTGATAAGGGAACTGGAAGCATGGAGGAAACAGAATGGGGGGAACACAACCGGGGGGGAGCTAATGAGGCATTCAAAAGTGCTCATAACAGGCACAGATAAGGGGGAGCCAGGTAGGACAGCAGGAGGGCCACACAAGTGGCTGCAGCCTAGGGAAGGAAGTGATAACTGGAGGTGGATCCGGCACCGGGGCATAACTATGACTGGGTCGGAGTAATGATATCAGCCCGGGGGAAGGGGAACTGGACTCATTAGTGGAAAGGAGATTAGCACTGCAAACGGATTCTCAGGGTTGGCTAGTCCAGAAGACCAGGAAGCAGAGAGGAGGAACTTTACAGTGAAGGAGCAGGGAGAGGTCACTACAGGGGAAACATAACATAGCAGGGAGGCAGTAGGCAGTACACCAAGAAGACACAGTGGCGGGGGTGGCTCAGCGAGGAGATGGTGATGCAGTCTCTCTGGAGGGAAGTTAGGAGCAAGGAGATAGAAGGACAAGGGAAGCAGCAGGCAGCCTGAGGAAGGCCAAGGATGGGGACAGGAGGGGAGTCAGAGTGGGGAAGGGCCACATTTGAGGGAAGACATGGGGAAGTAATAGCAGAGGAGGTGGTAGCATGGTGGACAGAGCGACAAGTGAGCTCAAAGGGGAGGTTCCACAGACGGAAAATAGTTCAGAGGTGGTGGTCAGTACCCCAGTCATATTTGCGAGGGGGGCGAGGACAGGGCAAAGGTTAGAGGAGGCAAAGGGGAGGCTGGACAGGGGGGATGATCAGAGAACCTCACAAGTTGGGGAGCAGGGGAGTGATGGCCAAAAAGAGAGCAGGATAAGAGCCAGTGAGTCCTAATTCTGGGGTATTCTATACTTAAGAGTATAAAATGGGGGGGAACAGGTGCCAGAAAATAACATTTGGGTAGAATGCATGCCAGACATGACGGCAAGTAGAGTGGGGCAGAATATGGTCAGATATGTGGGGAAGGTGGAGGGGAAGCCACACATTGTGGTGTACCTGGGAACAAAATGATCTGGAAGGGAGAGGGATAGAGGAGGTACAAGACAGCTTCAGGGAAGTGGGGAAACTATGCAGCAAAGAGGGAACAATGGTAGCCTTCTCAGAAGTTCTGCCAGTGCCAAGGGCTAGTACAGACAGGAAGAGAAGAATCAGTGACTTCAACAAGTGGCTATGAGGGAATGGTGTATGTCCAAGGGGTATGGACTGGTGGGGGACTGGGGTAGCACATGGGATAACACAGATCTTTATGCAGGGGATAGGTTACACCTCAGCAGGGCAGAGTCACAGGTGTTGAAGCAGAAGCTGGGGGATTTCATCAATGTGTATCAATTAAACTAGGTAGGGGGAGGTATTGGAGCTGGGAATCACCAGGAGAGGGGGTAGAATGGACCTTCCCCCACCACTGGGACAGATACGAGCTTAGGTAAAATAGGTGTTGAAGTGAAGGGTAAAGAAGCTGGAAGGCTAGGAGCAGTGTGGAGAATGGTTTCACTAAATGCTAGGAGCCTGGGGAATAAGTTGGCAGAGTTGCAGGCATTGATGGCAGAGGGGAGGTGGACATAGCTGCCATGACTGAGACATGGGCAACCAGGCACCATGACTGGGACCTAACCATCCCAGGGTACAAACTATTCTGGAGGGATAGAGATAAAGGGAAGGCTGGGGGGGCTGCCATTTACGTTAGGGAAGGGATCGGATGTAATTGGGAGGAAGGGGGTAGGGCAGGTCAGAAGTAATCTGGCTGCAATTACACAGTCAGAAAGAGACCAAGATTTGTCTGGGGGTCATTTATAGACTTCCGGCTGAGAAGGAGGACATTGACAGGGAACTGGGTGAGCAGATAAGGAGGCATAGTGGCAAAGGGAGCACAGTGGTGGTGGGAGATTTTAATCTACCAGGGGTGGATTGGAGCATTCCAGCAACCACTTGCACCAGATCATCCCGGAAGTGACCCAGGATGGCTTCTTTACCCAGAGGGTAATGGAGTCAATAAGGGAGAGAAATATACTAGACCTGGTACTGGAGGATGGTGAACAGGTTGGGGATGTACAGGTGGAGGAACCTCTAGCAAGCAGTGACCACCGCACAGTGTGGTTCTCAATCAATCTGTGTAGGAAGTCCAGCTACAAAAACTAGGGTCCTGGACTTCAAAGGGTGGACTTTGGCAGGATGGGACGAATACTGGAAAAGTCATATGGCAAGCATCCACCCAGAAATGGACATGGAACAAAATGAGCAGTCATCAAGGCAGGACTGGCTGAAGCCACTAAAACATGTCAGAGCCAGGGCAAGAAAGCCAGGACCAAGAAACCAAGTTGGATGAGTAGAGAGGTAGTGGAGAAGGTGAGGAGAGAAATGCATTTAGGATCTACAAAGATCCAACAGGAAGACAGAGAAAGAGTATGTGAAGAAATCCAGAGAGTGAGCAGAAGCGGTAAGGGCAACAAAGGCAGCTAGGGGCAGAGGTTAGCTGGGGGATCAAAGAAGGAGAAAAGGATTTTTTCAGATATATCAGAGAGAAGAGGAAGAGCAAGGATCTAATTGTTAGGATCAGGAGGGGAAGTGGATGGGTAAAAAAGGGGTCTGAGCAGGCAGAAGTACTTAATGAATACTTCTGTTCAGTCTTCACCAAGGAAAGGGATAGGCCCATACCTGAGAAGAAGGACGAGGTGGGAGAGGGTGGAAGAGAAGCAACCATGGATCAGGAAATCACAGTGGAAAGGGTGAGGGAGGGCCTAAAGTTCCTGAAGGTGGACAAGGCACCTGGCCCAGATGGAGTTCACCCCAGGGTGCTGATAGAAGTTGGCAGAGGTCCTGGCAAGGCCATTGGTGAACCTATTCAGTGCCTTTCTGAACTCGGGGTACATGCCCAGGGACTGGAAGGAAGCACATGTGGTACCTCTGCATAAGAGTGGGCACAAGGATGAACCGGGAAATTACAGACAGGGAAGCCTTACTGCAATTGTGGAAAAACTGATGGAGACAATCCTCAAGCAAAGACTGGTGCAATTTCTTGAGGATAACAATCTCCAGGACAGCAGGCAGCACAGATTTGTCTCAGACAGATCCTGCCAGATGAACTTGGTTGGTTTTTATAACTTGGTCATGAGGGCACTAGACAGGGGACATGCGGTGGATGTCCTCTACCTAGTTTCAGCAAGGCCTTTGACTCAGTGCAACACGATAGGCTGACCTGCAAGTTGAGGAGTCTGGAGCAGGAGGAAAATGATAAGATGGGTCAGAACTGGCTGTAGGTAGACAGCAGAAGGTTGTAGTAGGGGGAGAGGCATCTGAACCCAGGGCAGTAACAAGTGGCGTACCACAGGGTTCAGTGCTGGGACTGGTTCTGTTTAACATTTTCATAGCTGACATTGCAGTGGGCATTAAGAGTAAGATCAGTCTTTTTGCAGATGAGACAAAGATTTATACTGAAGTAGATGGGGAGGAGGGAGAAAAAGTAATTCAGGAGGATTTGATGAAACTGGAGGAATGGGTTTACATTTGGCAGTTTGGTTTCAATGCCAAGAAGTGCAAAGTGTTGCATTTAGGAGGCAAGAAACCAGGGCCTTGATTACTAGCTGGAGAGTGTCCCATTTACAAATTCAGGAGAAGGATCTGGGCATGCTGGTAACTTGGGAGATGAACCACTCTGCTCAGTGCAGGAAGGCAGCAGCGAAGGCAAACCAGATGCTAGGGTGTATAGCAAGAGGGATTACTTCTAGGAGTGGGGAGGTCATCTTGCCCCTTTACAGGTCCCTGGTAAGACCGCACCTAGAGTACTGCGTGTAATTCTAGTGCCCCTACTTGAAAAAGGACATCAAACTACTGGAGGGGGTACAGCGCAAGGCAACAAAAAATTATCCTGGGGCTGGAGGACAGACCATATGAGCAGAGACTGAGAGAGCACAATATGTATACCCTGGAGGAAAGTAGGAAGAGAGGGGATATGATTGAGACCTTCAAGTACCTGCAAGGTTTGAACAAAGTAGACACCAGGTGTATGTTCAATATTAAAGGTGGAAGGAACACCAGGGGACACTGTAGGTTCAATAGGGAACTGTGGAGGCCCTATTTCACAGAAAGGGTGTTGACAGGGTGGAACGCTCTGCCAGAGGTAGTTGTATCATTGCAGAGTGTTGGGGGCTTCAAGAGGAGTTGGGACAGATTCGAGGAGAGGGCACAAATCTGGAGAGGGTGGGAGAAGTGGAAGGGCATATGAAGGAGGTGGGGGTAGCTGCAGTCTAATGGACTGAAGTGCTGCACACTCGAGCAGACTAGATAGACCGAATGGCCTTTATCTGCTGGCAATTTCGTATATTCGTATCCCCTTAGTGCCACTGGGCCAGCCTTGTGGCCCCCATCTTGTGCTTTTATTGTACCAGTTCCTTCCTACCAAGCCCCTCAGGACACTTACACTCGGCTGCCATGCAGCTTAGCTAGTGCTTTTTGCCACTTCCTGCTGGCTTCCCTCCAGACCCTCATAGCAAGCCCCTTGGTGGTCTTCACAAAGGCACCGTGTGGCTGATTGGTAGAGTGAGGCATAGTTGCTCTGGCCCCCTCCACTTCCCAAAAGTTCCCATCTTTTTTCCCCACCTACATGTTTCAGGCCACAGTGTAAACTGCGTGGGCTGAGACTTGAAAGCACCTTCCGGCACTGTCACTGTAGTGAAGTAGCACAAAACTGATGGCTGCATAGCCACATCATTTCTGATTGGCGGTTTTCTGACCAACCTACCTGCCTGCTTCATACAGTCAGAGCCCACAGACCCCTCCCCCAGCTAGATGCCAGGGAAATGTTAAATATAATTAAAAATCACCATTTACCACCAGTGTCCCCTTTCTTAAATAATATAAGGGCCACTAGTCCAAAAGCATCCCCACCTGCCTATCTGGACTACTAGTAAATTTACTGGCAACCTGCAGATCTCATAGGGGCGCTAAGGGGGGGTTATGCTGAGCCCCAGATATCACTTTATTCTCTGTTCTTAGTTTCTGCATTTTTTTCTATCTCTAGTTTCCTTATTTTGATCTAGTTTTATCTTTTCCTCTAAAACTCCTTTACTCCTATGCTGTACTGTGCCCTTTTTGTATCTCTACTCTCACTATTATAAGTTCCCCATACTGATCTATGTTTCCCTTCATTTCTACAGGTCTGGCCAAACTGTATGCCAATCGGATAAGTATCTTTGTTTAATTCTAACACCCCAATCTCTCCTCTAGCACCTCCGACCCTTTGTGTCCCCTTAAGCTTCTCTGTTCTTCCCTTTCAGGTCCTACCAGAATACCCCGAACCAAGGACACCCCAACTGTGATAGAGCAGGTAAGTCGTAATTACTTAACTGCTTTAGAATCCTAGAAATCTGGTGATAGAAAAGTACCATTTTGGCCAATTGAGTCTGCCCCTTAACCCCCCCAAACTCATCTCTATGTCAAGACACCCCACGCCTATGACTGGTCAACTCCTGGTGTCTGTCCCATGCTCTCTTAAATCCTTTCACCATTTTTGGCCCCACCACCTCTTCCAGTAGTATGTTCCAGGACTCCACCACCCTCTCAGTGAAGTAATGCCCCCTCACATTGCCCCTAAACCTTCCTTCTTCTAATCTTAGTTTATGATCCCTAGTTCTAGCACTTACATTCCTTGTAAATAAGCTTCACACTCTCACCTTACCAGTCTGCAACGGGTACAGATCCAATTCCCTCCACCTCTCCTCATAGGGCTTTCTATGCATAGTATGCACCATCTTGGTTGCCCTTCTCTGAACCCTTTCAATCTTGTCTGTCCTTGTGTAGGTGAGGCCTCCAGAACTAAACCCCATACTCCAGGTGAAGCCTCACCATGGAGTTATAAAGGAGCATCAGCACCTCTCTTTTTCTGTTTTATACCCCTCCCTATGCACACCAGCATTCTATTCAGTTTGGCCACCACCATGCTGCATTGTCTCTTTGTAGATGACACAAAGATCTGCAACAGGGTTGATACAGAAGGTTGGAGGAATGGTCAAGTATATGGCAGCTTAGATTCAATGCAAAAAAACTGCAAAGTATGGCACCTGGGAAACAAAAACCCAGGGGAGAGTACACAATGTGGGGTGAGATATTAACAACAACAGAAATGGAAAGGGACCTGGGGGTAGTCATATCAGATGACCTAAAGGTGGGCAAGCAATGTGAGAGGACAGCAAGGAGGGCTGGCGGGATACTGGGATGCATAGGGAGAGGCATCACCAGTAGAAAACAGGAAGTTGTTATCCCTCTACAGACAGTTGGTGAGACCCCATCTGGAATTCTGCGTTCAGTTCTGGAGACCCCATCTCCACAAGGACATAGACAGGATGGAGGCTGTCCAGAGGAGGGCAACTAAAATGGTGCAGGGTCTGCACCAGAAGACATATGAAGAGAGATTAAAGAAGCTTACTATGTATACACTCGAGGAGAGGAGGGAGAGGGGGACATGATAGAAACTTTCAAGTGCATCAAGGGAATCAACAGAGTCCAAGAGGGTAGCATCTTTCAGAAAAAGAGTTGTGCAAGAACAAGGGGGAACAATTTGAAGATAGAGGGGGGACAGCTCAAAGGTAATGTGAGGAAGTATTTTTTCATGGAGAGGGTTGTGGATACATGGAACAGCCTTCCTGAGGTGGTAGTGGACTTAAAAACAGTGGGAGAATTCAAGAATGCATGGGACAGACATAAGGCAATTCTAGTGAGGGGTAGGAGAAGTAGGTTGTTGGTTAACTAGGATCTGCAGCCTATGCATTAGGTAGGGAAATGGGCAGACTAGGTGGGCCAAGCAATCCTTATCTGCTGTCAAATTCTATGTTTCTGTTGGTTCCCCACCTTAAAGTTATTTGAAATTACAATCCCAAGATCTCTCTTCTGCTCGGTTTTCTTAACCCTCACCTCACGTGCGTAAATGGTTTGTGGGTTATTACACCCCATGTGCATTACTGTACACTTTTTGGCATTGAATTTCAGCTGCCAAGTTTCCGACCACCCCTCCAGAATCTTTAGGCCCTCTCTCATTGCCTCTCCCCCCCAGGTGTCCACCCTATTGCAGATCTTCGTACCACCTACAAATAGGCACACCTTTCCCTGCAATCCCTCCACTATATCATTGCTACAGATATTAAAAAAGGATCGGTCCCAGCATCGACCCCTGGGGCACACCACTCATCACCTCTTCCACCCTGCAATGCAACCCATTTACCACCACCTCTGGCTTGGTCCTTCAACCAGTTCTCCACCCACTTTGTTATTTTCTGTCCCACCCCTAAGCCTTCCAGCTCATTTCCCAGCTTTCTCTGCAGCACGGTGTCAAAGGCCTTGCTGAAATCCAGGTAGCCACATACACCCCCAAATCCACCTCCTGGTTGCCCAGTCAAAAACTCAATTAGGTTCGTCTAGCACAACCTTCCTCCCGGAAAACCAAACTACCTTGGGTCCTGGAGTAGTATATAGCGCAGTGGGTTAAGGGTCTGAGCTGCAGATCTGGAGACCTGGGTTTGAATCCCCTAGGTGCATAGTGTGTGATCCTGAGCAAGTCACTTAACTTCCTTGTGCTCCTAGGTTGCATCTGGAAACAAGCTTCAACTTTGTGTGTTACTCCTGGTTAAACAGTGTTCCCTACCCGCCTTTCCCTGTAGACCATTGATAACCAGGTGTTCTACTATTCTTAGCATTTCCATGACTTGTCCCACTGTTGAGGTCAGGCTGACCAGTATGTAGTTCCCTGCATTCTCCCTGTTAACACTTTTGTATAGAGAGGGACCACATCAGCCCTCCTCCAATCCCTGGGCACATCACCTGTTTACAATGACAGGTTGAACTGGGTAGTCGGAGGCCCTACTAACACCTTCCTTAGCTCCCTCAGTATCCTGGTGTAACTCCCCTACAAATGGGGGTTCCTAAAAAAGCCTCCATGGAGCTTGCCTAAGTGTTCCCCTGCCTGCTGGCATTTGGCATTTAAGCCGTTAGATTGGCACTGTGAGTGCTGGTAGAGCCTCCACATACTGTCTCTTTAAGAGCTATCTGCTTGCAGACACAGTTACTGCTTTTTCTAGGGGGCTGGTGTTTCTCTGCTCGAAGCCCGCCTGAACTGCAGGGCAATTGCTTCATTTTGCGGTCGCTGGAGGTGCAAAGGGAGCCCATCTGAATGATATGCTTGTTTTCCTATAAACAGTTACAGCATTCGTAATATTGTAGTTTGTCTAACTTGCTTTTGTTACAGCTGGGACTCTGTGTGTGTTGGCCCTCCATTTTGGACCCAAACTGCTGTTCTGGGGGCCAGTGGGATTAAGGGAGCTGTAAAATGGAGACTGTTCGTACCAACCAGAATTCGGACTCTCCTGGGAGCCGGCTTACAATGGGATGTATAGCTAGTAATTCTGGGATGAAGTTCTGGACCTTGGCACCTATTTGCACCAACAGAGAGAGTTTCTGAGTGATTGACAACTGAGTCCACCAACTGGACTGGGTGGCGCCCGAAGAGAATGCTCTGGCCTGCGACTGAGAGATCAGATCAGTTGTGACCGTGAGAAGAGAAGGAGCTCTGTGCTTCTGCGTTGTATAGTTTCACACAGGAAGCATGTGAAAGGCCTAAAGTCAAGCCGTTGCTGCTGCCAACTCGAATCGGACTGAATCCGAGAGTACTGAAAGGAAGGCTGAAAGAGTGGAAACTAGGCTCACCCTGTTGAAGACTGGAGAAATTGCTGAATCGCGCTCGGTCTGCCAGGAATTGAAGCTGCTGTGTGAACTCCCTGGTGTTTGCAGTAAGTGCGATCCGGACCTGAAAGCAGCTGCCTGGTATAGTAATTTCCTTTACATATAAATGTGTTGAGTGCTTGGGAGGAATAGCTATTCCGGGTCTCTTGTCACCGTGCAGTGTAAGCTGAAAGTCGAACTGAATGTAGTCGGACTGAATCCGTCTGCTGATCAAAGCAGTGTGGCCTGGCCTGTAGAATCCTGTCTCCCTGCTTTGTGTGTCTGGCAATCCAGAACCACCATCTGCACCAGGTTTTCAGTGTGGGGTAGTGTGAGTACAAATCAGGGCATCCCCCTGCGACCTGTTAACCATCACCAGTGTTTCATCTGATTTTCTTTCTTTCATTTCCTCAAGGACTGAGCCATCTGGCTCCGGATTACAATTGGGTATTGTGCATATCTTTTTCCTACAGGGCCCCTTCCATCTGCACCTGCCAGCCAACCCCGGGCAATGGACTTGGCTAGCCCCCCAACCTGGGTACCCAGAGTGTGACTTTTAAGACCTTGTATGAGTGCAAAGTACTGTGATTTCTTTCTGCTAATCAGCTTGATCTTCCCCTCCCTGTGTTTCACTCCCCTAAATAAACCAGATTGGATGTTATTGACTTTAACCTGTTTAAAGTGTCAGTACTTATATAGCAGGCATTGCCTTGTTTTGTGTAACTTGACCAACCTTATTTCACAGGGGGTCCTCCAAGACGAACTTCAGAATCGGTCTCGAGGGTAAGTGGTACCTTATGATTGGATCCAATGTACATGTGGGGTATTGGTATTGCAATTCTTGTGTATCGTGTGGACCATTAGAGGGAACAAAAGGGGGTCTCAGTGTCCCAGAGGGCTGTGACCAAACTCTACCAACCATCACAAACCCTGACCTCTGGGTGGAGGCACCCGCCATAAAACCTAGGCCCCTTAACATGTTGGTGGTCCAGCAGGCAGGGGTAGTAGCCCTCGGGATAGCGCCACCTGCGGGTTACACTGGGATGAACCCTATCTGGCCCCATAGCCTTAATGCTGCCAGTTCCGTGAGGATCCTTTATTTTGCAGTGGGACCTGGGTCCATTTCTGTGATCTCCCTATCCTTATTACTGGCCCATTTCCTGCCCCCTCCTTTGTAAAAAGCCGAACAGAAGTATTTGTTCAGTATTTCTGCTTTTTGGTGGTCATCATTGTTTACCCTCACTCCCTTTCAGACTCACAATCCCTTCCCTTGCCTTTCTTTTCTCACTGATGTACCTGCATGTAAAAGGTTTTGTCCCTCCTTGCCACTACACCAACTGGCTGGCTTGTGCCTGGGATCCCACACAAGTGTGGGTCTGGTATCAATGTGCACTTTGCATGTGGAGCCATTTTGGCTTGCCTGCTGTTTGCTGTAGTGTAGTGGATCATGGTGAACTGGTTTTGCTTGATTCTGCACTGACAGCTTCAGTTGCAGCAGATCCTGGAGTCCTCTGCGGCTGGCTTTGGTGCGGTGGGAGATTGTGTCCTACAGTGCATGTTAAGAGTTTATACGCTATCATCGTTTGTTTACTGGCCTCACTGTACTCCCTGGGCTAAGTTCTGTCACTGAGGATTGAACTTAGCCCCTGGAGAAAAGCAGAAGTGGAAATCATCTGATCAGAGATTGCGGAAGCTCGAATGTGCACTGTGGGCTATTGGAGCTTCAATTACTGCCTGTTGCTCTGGTGCCAGCTGCAGGAAGTTATGGGACTGGTTGTGTCTGGGGGTGTTGTCCTAGAGATAGTCACATTTGGCCTGCTATGGTCTGCTGTACTGCAATGGATGGTGTTTGGAAATTCCAAATCAAGGGGATAATTTAGAGGAAACATTAGGAGGTACTTCTTTACTGAGAGAGTGGTGGACAACTGGAATGGGCTGCTGAGGGAAGTGGTGGGGTAGAGGATGGTTGGAGGGTTCAAGAGGGCATGGAATAAGCACAGAGGGCAATTGCCGGGGGGGGGGGGACTACAGAAAAAACCTAGTAGATATAGGAAAACTGGGCAGACTAGATGGGCCTGTGGCCTTTTCTGCTGTCACATACATGTGTTTCCATGTAGTCTACAGGCAGGTTAAGAAAAGGGAGGGGGATCCACTACACCACCAGGGAAGCATACTGTATATTTTGCCTGGGCAAAGTTTTTGAATATTTGTCCCTCGGTGTCTTTATCTTGCCCTATGTTGGTCGATGTGTGGAGGAACATGGCCTCCTACTCCCAAAAACGATCAGTTCTAGGGGCACAGGGGCAATGAATTTTCCTCCCTCCCCCAACCATGACATCCCCTGAGTGACCAAGTCCATTCTAAAAGCGAGGTTGATGGTGTGGTGCAGGTTTGGTATCTCCCCCCCCCCAACCCCCAAAACACACAACCCACTTTTTTTTTTCCTTTTCATACTGACCCATTTTCCCTTTTATATCTACAGGTCTAACATGGCATTGACCAGGTATAGGAGGACACTGACCATACTTATCAGCAAGTATTGTTTTTGTGTTTACCCTACACTGTTTGTCATAATTCATAAAGAGATGCAGATCCTTTGTGAGCCCATTGCTGTTCTTGTTTTACAGATATAAATGGATGAGGCATTGGGTTGGAGCTGTACCTTGTGCCTTAGAAAGGAGACTATGGGATAGGGTGGGGGATGGGAATTAAGGTTAGCAATTCCAAGGAACACCACATAACCAATTTGCCAAGACTTGTGAGGCTCAAACCCTGTTTTTCATTTTCTTGTTTTGTGTACTTTGCATAATATAGTGTTTTTTGCTTTGCAACAAGTACTATATATACTGTATGTATATGTGGTGGGGACATTATGAGCTGTTTTTGAGGCACTTGGGCACTATATGCTTGAAGGCAGAGCACTGAGCGGCAAACATGGACAGAGACACAGGTTTGCATCCCCAGCTCCCACCCACTTACACACTGTATAACCAAGAACAAGTAAGTTAACTTTCCCTTTTGCCAGGAAATGCTGCTAAAGACTTCCAAAGATGGGGGATTGCCTCAGGGATGCCCTGGAAGGGAGGGAGACTGGGGAGAAATACAGGAACAGTGGGTGAAATTAAAAATAATTATAGTGAAAGGTGTTAGACATGTAAACAGAAGCAAGAGGGAAAAAAAGACCGCTATGGTTTTCAGAGGAGGTGTTGGGGAAGGTTAAGGCATAAACATCAGCATTCAGGAGGGTTCCTATAAGTTGAGCAGTGGCTTTCATTTTTTTAAAAGGTTGCTTAAATGTCTATAAAACCACTCTGAAAATGAGCCCCATAGACTTGTATGGGGGCATTCCCCATGCCCTCTTTGGAGACATGTAAAGTCAGAATGTGGGGGCAGAGCAGGCAGACCAGGAAGTGGAAAGGGGTCGGCAGGACAGCAGTTCACCAGAGTTACCATCCCTTCCTCTCTTACAGGACAGCAGTACATTTTATAATTTCTGCACTGACAGCTTATCACCACTGCAGGATGGGCTTAATGAAGCCCAATACAGAATGTCACACCTTTATTTTAAAAGGCAATGACTGATCGGGTCAGAAAATAAATGTACGAGTGGATTAACATGGTATAGTGATAGCCCACAAAGGAATCATTTGTGGAAGAGACTCCTGGCCAGGTGAGTTGCCATATACATGTCAGTGACTTGAGTGCTAGTTGAGAGCTGCTCTTTAATCATGGCCAACTATTACAAGCCTATTTATTTATTATTTATTTTATTTGATTACATTTTGTTGACCCAGTAGGCCCATCAAGACTAGGTGTCCAGTTTTCACGGGTCACCAGGGGTAGGGAGGATATAGATGGGAACCAACTGAAACGGAACCAGATTAAGCTGTTGGTGGTATTTGTTTTAGTGAATGCCTATGACCAAGCATAATCTGTGAAGCAGATGCTGATTAGCTGCCAATAACCTGCATCAGGTATTGATTAACTATGATGATAAAAGAAAACACCGTCAGCAGTGAAAGAAAACTTATGGTTTATGGCGGCTTTGGGTATTGATCAATAATGATGGATAATGATTTAGCATCACCAAAAGTACTGATTAAAAATTATTATGACTGAGCAAAACTGCTGCATGTGTGGTCCATATTGTGCAGCTGCAGATCTAAGTTCAGTGAGAACTGGTGACGTGGAAGATAGGCATGGGAAGCCAAAGTGGAGGGTGTGAGAGGCATGCAGGGGGGGGAACTGGGGAGGATCTGATGTCAAGTCTGATGGAGGGGACTAGCAGAAGGACCTGGAGTGGTCGATGTCATACCACATGAGAATCGCTGTACTAACATGTGCTACCCCCTGATTACCAATAGCAGTGGTAGTGCAATGTCATCATTGAGCTACCAGTATCCTCTTAGAGAACCACAGCACTACCATTGCACACAGATGGCACCACAGTGTCACCAATGGTATGGCAATGGAATTGAAACAAATCCATTGTGAGACCAGTTTCAATGGTTTTGCAATGACAGCTCATTGTGTTACCATTCTACATGGAAATCACCCCAGTGTTACCACCATGGTACATGGTACCACAGTGGCAGCAGTGGTTATACGCTGGAATTGAAACAAATCCATTGTGTTACCAAAACAGCAGTGGGAATACAGTGGTGTGTGTTTGAGCCATTGTAGTACCATCCATGCACACATTCTCATTGCGATACCACTGTCCATGTGGTACCACAATGGTTTCACAATGGAATTGAAACAAATCCAATGTGTTACCAGTCAAGGGGATGCAGTGGTACTGCAGTGGAATTTACAATGGTATGGAAATGGTGGACAAATGGTAATGCTACGGGTTTCCAAAGAAATTTTCGTAAGGGAACAATTTACTCTGGCTGAAAACATGCACAGCAGACATCACAAACTGGTTGGCCGCGCAAACACTTTGACAAATGAAACACATCTATATGTAAGGCTCTGTCCTTCTCTGGTCCTTCCAGCTAGCTTGCAGGCTGATTCCTCTTCCTTTCATCTTGGATGCTGCTTGAATCCCCTGCTGCTCTGACCCCAGACATGGGCCAACTGGACACTCAGACCTGCAGACTGATGGCCAGAAAAGTCTAGGCCTGGCAGGCTTAACCTCTGAGAGCTCGCAAGCTCCCCAGAGGCTCACACTGAACTCTGCACAAATCTCTCAAATCTGAAGAAAATGAGCTGTTACCCCCTTTTATATGGGTCTGAGCTCCAGAAATCCAATTGGCTGCCAAAGCTGTCTTGAACAGTCCTCAGATGTTAATTGGCTCACTTTTTGGCACCTAGAAATTATCCCAGTAAATCCCCTACAAGTCTCTGCCATTGTCCCTAGATCCCCTTTGTTAAATCCTGGCTTTCAATTGGCTGTTGACTGCTAAAATGGTGGCTACATACAATTCCCAAAGCGGTCTATTCCCTTGTCCCCACACCTAAAATTCTGGTGCAGCATGAGCAACATTAGTATCCTTTATATTCCTCCACTGTCTTGTAGCCTCAACAGTTTTCTCTCTGACAAGTCCACTTTTAAACAAATAAGTTGTTCCCTTAGGGAGTCGCTGCTCCCGTAACACACTGCCCCCAGAAAACACACAGCAGCTCATGAATATTAATGAGGGCATCCCTTGCCCTAACCTTTGCCCCTTAGCCTTTTGTCTAGTGCCCTGGAGGCAGTGCTTTAGGCAGCTGCCGTTTATTTAATTTAAAAGTACTTTTCCTTGCTTTTCGCGTGTCCCCGGTGCCTATTTTAACTTAACTTAGCACCGGGAACTGGTGGAGACAAACTTTCGGCCTTTGACTGCAACAGCGATCTAATGTGCAGGGCGCCTATATGAACTTGCAAGCAGCGGCTTAGCAACATGCCCACTGCTCGCAAGTTGATTTTCGGTACTACGAGGGCTAATTTATCAGAGGGACACTGGGGAAAACGCAAAAGGAACCATGGAGGATGGGCAGACACTGGGGACACCCAGAGGCATAACAGATGAGCCTCCAAATGGGGGCGCGCATTACACTTGTTTGGTTTTCTTAGAAGGATAGGGACCCTTACTCTTATTTAGTTGTTTAACCAGGTATAGCACACTAAGCTGAAAGCTTTTTTTACAGGAGCAACCTGGGAGCACAAGGAGGTTAAGTGACTTGCTCAGGGTCACACAGTATGCAAGTGGAAGCTGTGGGATTCAAACCCAGGTCTGGTCTGCTGGATGTTACCAAATTTGCAGCTCAGAGCCTTAGACCACTGTGCTATACTACCTCCTATCTTACTGCTACTTCTACTACCCTTGTTAGTAGTGCTACAGTTAGAGGCCATATTGCCAGCCACCTTTTTTTTCTGCCCTCAAAGTACACAGCATACTCTGCCTCATCTTCAAAGTCACTCGCATGTGCCTCTGATAAAGAAGATGACGTCACTGGGCAATTCATCATATGGAGGGAAATACTCAGAACCAGATGACTGGTCATCCTCTGTAACGTATTCAGGAGTACTGAGAAGCAGGAGGCATAACTGTGTTGACTGTAGTGGTCATACTAGTAATAGGCACCGTGGCAGGGATACCAGACTGTGGTGATAGTGTTACAGCAGTGGCAGGGTTCATAGTGGCAGTAGTGGCTGGAGTGACAGTCACAATTGCAGGACTGGCTGTAGTAGTCACGCTGCCCATTGTTGTGGAAGAGGAAGACAGGGTCTCTATAGTGGTGGTGGTGGTAACGACAGATGTGATGGTACTGGTGAGAGATGGGGACACATTGGTGGTTGTGGTGGGAGTCGTGATGGTACTGGTGAGAGATGGAGACACATTGGTGGTTGTGGTGGGAGTCGTGATGGTACTGGTGAGAGATGGGGACACATTGGTGTTTGTGATGGGAGTCGAGATGGTACTGGTGAGAGATGGGGACACATTGGTGGTTGTAGTGAGAGTTGAGAACAGTGTCCTTCTGCTTGTGCTTCTTGTAGAACTTTGCCCTGTGCCAGCCACAGTACTACTGTTGCTGGAAGACATAGGCTTGGAAGGGGAAAAGAATAACTTTGGGCCTCGAAGACAGGCTGACCCTCACTCATGTTCAGGTTCATCATCACCAACCTGTTCCTTCATTGTAGATTTGCTTGGGCTGGACCAAATATGTTTTTTCCCACCTCTACCTGCCATTGTCTTTGTCTATGCTAACAAGTTCTAAACACTCTCAAGTACTTAATACTTCATAAATGCATAAAAGTTCTACTTTATTTTAGCACAGAAAAATTATTACAAGCAGATTGTAGAGTCAAAAACTGTGGAGGAATTCAAGAATGTATGGGGCAGACATAAGGCAATTCTAGTGGGGGGTAGGAGGAAGTAGGCTGTTGGTTAACTAGGATCTGAGGCTTATCCATTAGGTAGGGAAACAGACATTTATTTTAGCATTGCTTTATTTTAGCATAGAAAAATTACTGCAAGCAGCATGCACACAGGGCAGGCGAGGGTGTGCACACACTGCAAGTGTCACTACCTAGCCCTAAACCGGGGGGGTGAGAGTGCAATCAGCCGACTGCCCTCCAAGTCTGCTGGTGGCTACTGACTTTCGTGAAACCCCAGCCCAATCTCTGATTACACCACAAATATTTCATACAGAGATATCTACGGCAGAACTACTGCAATTCACTTTTATTTTTTTTTTTGTAAATGCACACAAGTTCTGCTTTATTTCAGTACAAAAATGATTGCAAACAGCAGTACTGCTTTATTTTAGCACAGAAGAAGTACGCAAACAGCATGCTACGCAGGGCAGGTGAGGTGTCGCGAAACTACAGCGTCACTACCTAGCCCCTAAAAGTGGGGGGTGGGAGTGCAGTAGGCAAACTGCCCTCCGGAACTGCTGGTGGCTACTGACATTCATGAAACCCCAGCCCAACCTCAGATTACACCACAAATATTCTTACAGAGATTTCTTTTTTTTTTTTTTTTTTTGCTCTCCCAGCTCCGGGCCAGCCTCTCCTTCTTACCTATGCCCCTTCGCTGCCACACTGCCCTGACACAGCCACCCGTCACCTCACATTGCAGCCCCCCTGGTAATCCAGCATAACCCTTCGCTAGATGGGTCCCTCTCCTCCGAGGGGGAAGGTGCCAGTGGGACAGGCCAGCGCACTCATTCTTGGCCCGGGTGCTGCCCAGGTGGTCCATGGACTGCTCAGGGTCTCACAGCAGTGAGAGCTTGGCAACCGTGATCCGGTCGACCATGGAGCTTGTTTTCTTGTTTGCTTCCCAGAGGCGTGGCGTGGCACTAATGTCAAAGCATATGCTGATATTCACCATGCCCCATTAGTCAGTGGGACCTAGCGTAGTGCCATACTCCCGGCCTCTGCCAGGAGTTAGCAAGTGCCAGGTCGCCTCCCTGCCCTCCCCCCGAGAGAAGGCGAGAAGTCCTCTGATGCTCGAGCTCTCTCTCCCCGGCTGGCCCTCCAGCATCCTAGATCCATTTCTGAACCCGGGTCGCTGGTGTCACAAATGGAAATCCAACCGCTGCACTGATGGGCCAGCTATTTAGAGAGATTTCTACGGCAGAACTACTGCAATTCTAATGCACACAAGTTCTGCTGTATTTCAGTACAAAAAATGGTTGCAAGCTGCAGTACTGGTTTATTTTAGTACAGAAAAATTATTGCAAACAGCAGGCATGCAGGGTAAGTGAGGGTGTGTGCACACTGCAAATGTCACTACCTAGCCCTAAACTGTGGGGGGTTGGGGTGCAGTCAGCCGACTGCCCTCCGAGACTGCTAGCGGCTACTGACTTTCGTGAAACCCCTGCCCAACCTCAAACTACACCCCAAATATTTCTCACAGAGATTTCTATGGTAGTCAGCTGTGAGCTTATCGGAGCTCTAAGAGGACATCTGGGGACATCCCCAGCTCACTGGAGCTGGAATCAGACAGAAAAACAATTATTTATCTCTGCATTTGGAAGAGGAGCTCCATGGAGCTCATTTACAATTAAGGACTGTGCCAATTGGGTCAGAAAGCTCGTCGGAGCTTCTCAACAAGTGATCCTGTGCTGGACTTGGTTTGGGCTCACTCCCCACCCCCGTCCTCCACAACCTAATAAATGGACCTTTGTCCCACCCCAAGGGGCTGGGAATGTTCTCACTGTGTGTGTAGCAGGATCTGCCAGTGTAAGTGAGGAAGTGAACAATACCAGGGCAGGATTTTGTAAGTGATCTCCCAGTGCTAAAATTTGCTACTGCATACCTTTGGTCTTAGCTCAAGGTTCAATTTCTTTTTCTAGCCAGCATTAATCTGGAGTCACCGCTATTATGGGTAAATTCTGAGTGGCATGCTTTTAGTCCTGCTCCTGCTTTGCCTGCTTTGATCTCCCCTTGCATTAATGTATTTTCCTAGTGCCTTACTCGGTCAGAGCTGAAGGAGTATACCTTTGTAACCCCTACGCAGTGCTATCCCTAAGGTTACTACCCCTGCCTGTATTTCTGACCACAGGTTGAGGGGGCCTAGATTTGATATTATGGTGCCTCCACCCAGAGCAACAACAGTGGAAGTATCTACCTAACCTGGTATAGCCCTCTGGGAAGCTATAACCACCCACAAACCCACCTAGTGATCTTGTACTTTTAGCAGCAGTTAACACACAGTCAGCAATGAGCATTAATAATATGCACACACCCGTTACACTTACCACCAGGATTTGTCCTTCAGCGAATTTCCTGGGACATCCTGTAAAAGCAAGGTTAGCAAAGCAAGTGTACACTTCCAGTACTGCAAACCAACTAATAATATGCTCACATGCCAGGTTAAACGTGAAGCATCAAATCAGATTTATTTAGGGGGTTGTGAACAAGGAAGGGGGCGTGAATCTAGAATGATTACTATACTGATTAGATTCAGGTTAATTTGCATGCACTTTAGTCCCAAATAATCAGTCTGACAACACTGGGTACCCAGAATATTATGCTGGCTAGCCAGAATCTGTGCCCAGGGTTGGCCAGCGTTGCAGCTGTTGTTGGGGCCCTTGATGGGAAGAAAGGCAGTTAGCATGCACAAACAGAGCTTTGATTATTTGTAATCCTGGCCGGTTGGCCCAGTCTCTTGTAACCCAGTAAATCACAGAAGCAATTAGATGGTACCACAAATAATTAAATGATCTGTTGCAGAGAGCTGCCCTGAATTTATTCATGCTACCAGTTGGCTGTATTTGGCCTGGCAATATGAAGACCCTCTGTAGATCATCAAGGAGCATGGCGAAGCTGGGCCATCATGACACACATCCACTTCACGGCCTTTCCCTCCAGGTGGCCCCAACCTGTGAGTTGTCTCTGTGCCACTCTCTCGTGAGGAACAGTCTGTGGTGCAACACAATTTATTGGAGCCGTGCTGGCAAATGCCCAGGCTTGATGAACACTTTTGGCAAAGTTCAGTTTGTTTTCCTGGTGAAGACTCCAGCTGGCATAACAATCCGGTCACTGGCAAGACAGGCCTCAACCCACAATAACCATCCAGCACATTTTACAAGAACAGCATTAACTTTTCTTCCTCACAGTTCGGGTCTAAGTCGGTTGCTATTGCAGTCGATTCACTGAGCAAACCTCTCAATCATTAAATCAGTCTCTCACAACCTCTGGGCCAAACGCTTCACAAGAGCTTCCTCTTGGTCCAAATCTCAGGCTGTTCCTTCAGATATCTTGGAGCTTTCTGCCGCAAGTTAAATTTCCTTTTCGGATTATTCTGATCACTACTATAGGCAGTCTCAAGCAGGAGAACCACAGCAGGCCTTCCCCAACCAATTCCCCTAGGCTCCTTTCTTGGAGCAGCTTCTTGAACACTCGAGTTGCTCACTCTTCAAGCTCCAACTACAGTTTTCCTTTACACGAGGTACTTGAGCTAAGGACCCTTCAAGACCCCCTGTGTCCCATTGGTCCAAATGCTGGATGTCCCGGGCTGGACCAAACATGGTGGCTTCCATTCAGATAAACAAAGCTGCAAGAAGGCAGTTTAGATCAAACACTGTAACTCAAATATAACAGCAAGTTAGCAGTAAATAATTACAGGACTAGTTCAAGCTCCCTCTGCTTTACTATTGACAGCAGAGTGGAGAAAATTAAAGTGGTGTCTGGTCGGTCGTGAGCCTTTAAGCACTCTGACCCAGCCCTGACCATTTACTATACACACACTGGCTAAAGTCTTAAAGGGACAGGTGCAGAGGCACAGCCTGGCACTCTCACGCAAATCAATAGGACCAAACAAATAATCTTGGATTCACTATCTATGCAGAACATCTGCCAGGCAGTGGGCATGGATGGTGCCCAGGAAGAGATTAAGGTAAACCCCAAATTGGTGGAGGGGGTATAGTACAGAAAAGGAACCTCTGCAACTCTATTATTACCAGGACCGCTGGCGTACTGTCTTCAGAATATCTGTCTTGAATACATTCTCAACCATATACTTAACTGTGTTAGAAGCCATAGTGGGCATGGCTACCACATTGTTTAGGTCTGCTCTTCTGTGTCTTTTCCTTACACCCCTTACCCTACATCGAATCATGATCCTCAAGGGTTGGACAACACCAGTTGGCATCATGCTCTCCCTGGTCATCTTGTACTTAAGTATCTTCCTATGTCCTAACTGGTCTACAGCAAGTTGAAAGAGCACCAACCCTTTATCAGTTCATTTCACTCAACAACAGCCTACTATTCTGGGTTGGGGACTCTACAGGCAGGACAAAAGAGAAACTGCTTCAAACTAGCTTCCTACCTAATGGGCATCAAAGTATGGCCCTGTTGGACCACACCTAACCTGCCTAATTACCTAAAAAAAGTATTCTTCACCTCTCAGGAGGTATTGAGATGAACCCGGGACCCATCAATAGCAAGATCTCTTCGCCCTAGGACCTGATGTGGAAGCTCACCAAGTGAATGAAAGTACAGATGAATATCTGCAATCTATGACCAAGAATACATGAACTTGAAGCCTGGGTGGATCTCTACTCCTTGGATGTCATCGGAATCACTGAAACCTAGTTTAAACCATTTATATTCGATCATGAGATTGTCAGCCCAGGGTACACTGTTTTCCGGAAGGACAGAACTAACAGAAAGGGTGGAGGGATTCTAATATATGTCAGGTGCTCAATAAATGCGTTAAATATAAATCCCCCTTGGCTGGATAATAGGGCCTCTGAGTGTATCCTAGTCAAACTCTTGTTGAGAGGTACCAAACCCTAACAACTGGGCGCACCTACAACCCCCCTATGGTAGCTAAATGCAAACTGGAATTCCTCATTAGTCAGTTGGCTAATAACCCTGTGGTTGAACTCATTCTAATGGGTGACTTTAACCTTAACTGGTTGAGCAATGTAGTAAACAAGTCTACCTTAATGGATGTGTCACTTACTCAGCTAATCAGCGAACCTACTAGGCCTAACCCTAAGTCTGGCAATCATTCCCTTCTCGACTGGTTCCTGATCAACCCACCTGACAGAATTAAAGCAGCTGGTTTGTTACCCAACTCACTCAGTGACCATTCTCCCATCTTCTGCATATGGAGGAACAACTCCCCCAACTCTCCCCCCAAAATCCTGCTTGCATGGAACTATCGCAGTTTGTTCCTGACAACTTTCTAAAAGATCTAAGAGGGATGCACTGGTTGGACCTCAACAATCTTTCCGACATTGACCTGGCTCTTGATTTCTTTACCCATAACTTCTTAAGTGTCCTCAATAAGCATGCCTCACTAAAATAACTCAGAGTTCGAGGTCTTTGTTCATACTGGCTGGATCGGGAAAGAAGAAAACAAATGAAGCTCAGGGACAAGGCGTGGGGCCAATACAAACGCTCTGGTGAGCATGCTGATTGGCTGATATACAGGACGCTGAGGAATAGCTGCAAAAAAGAGCTAAAACACTCAAAACAGTATTATGTCAGGTCCCTTCAAACCTCTAACCTGTCTAACCCAAAGAAATTCTGGTTGCAAATTAACTATCTCCTAAAATGTCGCTCATCAGACACACTCCAGAGCATCTCAGTTGATGGCAAGCAGATGTCTGATCCTTACGGACTAGCGAATACATTTAATAACTTCTTCACTGATCTGGACAGATACATAGACCACTAAGCTGGAAAAAGGAATGTCTCTCCTTCTGATGTTCACCCTGGTCCCAAATTCCATTTCCACTTGATTTCTCAGAAGGAAGTCCTCTTCCTGCTAAACACAATCAAACTGTATGGCTCTCCAGGTTTTGATAAGCTGGAGCCCAAGTTTCTGAAAATTGCCACCCGATTATTGCGACTCCACTCAGAAACCTATTTAACAAGTTCCTTCTGCTCGGGCGATTCCCCTCTAAGTGGAAAATGGCCACAGTAGCCCCCATTCACAATGGTGGTGCCAAAGATCAGGTTGACAATCACCAACCATATCCATACTTAGTGTGCTTGCCAGAATAATGGAGAAGCTTGTGCATAGACTGGTTCAGGACTACATGGAAATCCATCACTTACTCTCAGATGAACAGCATGGATTCAAGAAAAAACATGGGACTGACACAGTCCTTGTCAGGTTCACATCGGAAGTACTCAGGGCAATGGACCAAGGACTAGCAACAAGTGCTCTATTCCTAGACCTAACAAAAGTGTTTGATCTGGTAAACCATGCTCTCCTCATATCTAGTCTTGTTAACCTCGCACTTTTGCCTGTACCTGGTTTTGACACTATCTAGGTGAGAGAAAACTAGTAAAACGGAAGGGTATGGCATCCGATCTTAAGCCAGTGAACCAAGGAGTCCCTCAAGGGTCCATCCTAGGACCTCTACTATTCTCTATATTCATAAACAACATACCCAAACATTGCAGAGGAGCTAACATCCAACTCTATGCAGACGATGCTATCATCTACAGGAGTTCAAAGGATATCAAATATCAATCAAATTAATCAGGGTCTCAATACAGACTTCAGAGTGCTGGAAAAATGGATTGTGAGTAGTAAACTGGTCCTTAATCTGAAAAAATCCAAGGCCATGCTCTTTGGCAACAAACGCTTGGGAGCTGATAGATCCAACCTTCTTCTAATCTCCTCGACCAATGGCATCAAAATAGTGGTTTGTGAGTCTATAAAATATCTTGCCGTACATCTTGACCAAGAGTTAACCCTACATTTGCATGTGGAGGCTACTACCAAGACCATCCATCAAAATACTGGCCTATTATATAGACTCAGTGGGTACCTCTGCAGTGAAGTTCGTCTGGCAATCGCCACAGGAACCATGCTTCCTGTTCTTCTTTATGGTGCTCCACTTATACAACCCCTCCGGGGTGTTGAACTTGCCAAGCTCAGAGTCCTTTATCATAAAATTGCCTCCTTCACAGCTGCTGCTCGTCCCCACGACCACTACTGGAACGTTCCCATGACACTCAACTAACCAGCACTTGAGGCAAGGCTTGCCTATACTACCCTCTGCCTGGCTTTCAAAATGGCCAAATTATCAGCCTCCCCCAGCCTCAGTGGTCTTCTCCAGTTCAAGTCTGTTAAGTGTGAGCTAAGGTCAGCTACCCACCCCGCCCTGGAAGTCCCTAGATCTAGATCCGTGCTGGCGACAGGTCCTTCGCCACTTCTGCCCCTGCCCTCTGAATAGCCTACCTTCAGAGGTGTTGAACTGCCCTACCCTGAACACTTTCAAGGCCACCCTAAAATCCCACTTGCTTGTGGTATTTCTGTGCTCTTGTAACTGATGCAGGGGTCTTCACCTGTTTCTCTGCCTGACCACTACATCTACCCCTGAGTTTGAGCCTCTTACTTACTAGCACCTTCCGAGTTGGTGTACAACTCAAGCATATACATAGTCTTGCACGAATCTCCTTGTTACTACTTGTGAATTGTCCTGTCAGTTGTATAAATTTCTAGTTACATTAAGTCTTGTAAACTAACTTCTTCTAATTGTATACCGGTAATGTTGCTGGTTATCCTGTTGTCTCTTGTATGTAAATGCTGTCTTTAGTGTTCTGCTATTGTCTCTTCTAGGCAAATGCTGTTTCCAGTTAATGTACTTAATCCTGTGTCACCCCTGAAAAAGGAACCCTGCTGTGGGCTTACCCGGTTAGCAAATTTCAATTAATAAATAAATAGAACTACTGCAGTTCACTTTTATTTTTTTTTTATTTGTAAATGCACACAGGTTCTGCTGTATTTTGGTACAAAAAATGGTTACAAGCAGCAGCACTGCTTTATTTTAGCACAGAAAAACTAGTGCAAGCAGCATGCACACAGGGCAGGCAAGGGTGTGCACACACTGTAAACATCACTACCTAGCCCTAAACCATGGGGGGGCCGGAGTGCAGTCAGTTGACTGCCCTCCAAGACTGCTGGCGGCGACTGACTTTCATGAAACCCCAGTCCAACCTCAGATTACACCACAAATATTTCTTACAGAGACTTCTACAGCAGAACTACTGCAATTCAGCCAAAACAAAAGCATCTTTAAATAGAAATAGCTTTTTATTTATTTTTTTCTTCCTTAGGAAATCACCTTATGTGGCACGGACGTACCCAATCGCAATGACCCGTTCTTCCGTCAGCTGCCGACCCGCTGCAGTCCAACCCCATTCCCACTTCATTTACACTGCGTTTCAACCATGATGCAGTATGCCAATGCAAAAAAACAAAACTAAATAAATAAATACAATTAACTACAGGCAAAGGATGGTGGGAGGGGGTTACAGTTCCAGAAACAGGGGTAGTTTACTTGGCATTAAAGGACATTCTAAGAAGCAGCATTACTCAGCATTATAAAATGGGTACAAAAATCCATTAATTTTGATTGGCTAAAACCAGTCACTGCTTGTACTGCCATTGGTGGGTGGGTGCCTAGGTGGGTGGTGCTCAGCCTGTGGAGTGTGCCATCATCCTGCCTATGGCAGCTTGAGCCAAATATTTGGAGCAAGCCCCCATAAAAGGCGTAGCCAGGACTGCCGCAAGCTAGTCCAGAAAAAGTTGATCTGACTTGTAGCAATTGGCACACAGGATGGAAAATCCCGATCAAGAGCCAGGAGAATGTGCCAGCTCCGTGTGCCATTTGTTCAGTGCACCCAGAGCTTACTCCATTCGGGACCCTTGGAAAATGTTTTTTTAAAGTTGTCCCAAAAGTGACAGTCTCACTCTAAATGTTTCTCAACTCATTTACATGTCATGTTGAAGCATTTCATGGAGCATCACTGGGCAGAAATGTTCAAAATCGTCACCCCCGCTCAGGCCTTGTCTGAGTGTGCCTCTCCCGGCTACCAGATTTGTAATAAATAAATAAAGACAACAATATAACAACGTCATAAGCTGACTTGCTAATGTGCAGCCCAACCAGTCAGAGGGAGAGAGGTACAATGGACAGGAGCCTCTGATGGTTAACCTCGCTGGTGGCCCCAAAAAGATAAGGCGACCACTGACTATAAAGCATGCTACCTATAAAACACAATCAAATACTCCCATTTTAGGTATCTGGGGTCTGTGAGATTTACATTTGGGGGGTGAAAAATATAATTTTCAGATTTCCACTGGTGGAGGATGCAATTTATCCTTAGTTTCAAGAGGCTTGTGGCAAAAATTGTTGGGGGTGGGGGGGTCATGTTTTAAAACAAAGAAAACAAACATGGCGCTGCCACGTCCCATGTATGCTTGTTTGTTTAAGATGCCCTTGTGGGGTTTTGTTATTGGAGATTTTCATGCTCTGTTAATGAGGGTCGTGTTTCTGGAGCAATTGTTCTCTTTGGAAGAATCCTGTGTATTGGAGTATCTAATGACGGTGAAAGGAGATGGCACCTTTACTATGCCAAGTCAACGGAGAGGGTCACTCCCTTGTATTCTGCCTGACTGCCATTTACCATCACTCTGTATATCATATATTTCAATTAATTTAATCCATGGCATATAATGGATATGCCATGGGTATGTGTGTGATACAGGATTCCAAAATCAGTGCGTACAGAAAACTTTTTTATCACACATGAACCCATTGCACAGATGGTGAATGCTACAGTCCTACTACTCAATACTGAATATTTAAGCAATAAGGCATAATCAGGGGTTAGAGTAACAGTCTGTTAATCACCCCCTAGGGGTGTAATATGGCACGTCATATTTGTGAATTTGGGGCTGGCCCATCGGTGCAACGGTAGCATTACCGCTCGCAATGCCAGCAACCAGGGTTCCATAACAAGCCCAGGCCATCAGGAGTCGGTCGGGGAGGGGATAGGATTGAGCGTTCCAGAGGACACTGTCCTTTCCTGGAGAGGGAGGGTCCTGTCAGTTGTCACCACACTGCCAGCTGGATGCAGGGGATGGTCAGCCCGACATGACCAGGGTGGGTGGAGCTGCGCAGACTGCGTGTGATATCACCTTATGAGGTGCACACTTGCAGTCCTTGCACGCATGACTCTGAGAGGGTTGGTGAGGAGACACTACCGCATAAAGCACTGAGTCCTGACTGGGAGATGACGGACCCCCGGCGCCAGCATGGTCCCCCATGAGCCCTCTCAGCAAGGCATCCCGTCAAGACACAAGAAGAGTTTGGGGGTCCCTGCTCCTCTTGTCCCTGCCTGGGGGGTAAGCCAAGGCTCAGTGGGGGAGTAGCCGCATCTTGGGATCGGCAGATAAGGGGGGAATAGCTAGGTGACCTTGGGTGTCTTGAAGGAGTCCTGGCAGAGTGAAGGGGGCATAAATAGATATTACAAAAAAAAAATTGGAGAATTTGGATAACAGTTTGAAATTATGGTGTACGTTGCTATCATAAGTTTGTTAACCATTTGACAATTTTGTAAAGTGTTAACCCTTGCTGTGCCGCCCGTGTGTATACAATTCCAAAAAACTAGATGTTCTAAATTTTCTGGCAGCCTACGGGTTAATGCAATCACATATTTCTTCTGCTTATTTCACAGTCATGTTCATCAAAAACTGACATTGTTGATAATTTAGGTGACAGTTTGTGGAGCCCAACAGCGGAAATTTCAAATAGTACTGTGAAAATGCCCTGAAAGAAGAAAACTTCTAATTGCAATAAACATATAATTCATAAAAACAGTAAAGGAATGGGTAGCAGATGAGGTGATAAAACTGAAAAATAAAACTGTCACAGAAATCCATCAGTAAAAATGACTAAAGAATCAACGAGAATGGATACCTCTACAGCTGGATGTAGTAGGTCTGAAACTCAGTCTAGCAATACTGGAAAAAAACATTAACTCATTAAAGGGACAGTAAACATTGCAGGGGTCACTAAACTGCGAAAGCCCATTAATATATCTTGCAAATGAGGTATTGTGCTTACCTGTAGGTGTCAGGAGTCCTGAGTTATGAATACACTACCTAAATCATCTGTAAATCAAAACAAGGCAGCAGCCATTTCATTGAATCATGAGACCAACAGTGATGTCACTGAGGGGCAAGCTGTAATTAACAACATGCAGCTAGCCCCTCAGTGACATCACTTCCTGTTTTAAAATGGCTACTGCCTTGTTTTGATTTACAGATTAAATAGATAGTCATAGCTCAGAACTCCTGACACCTACAAGGAAGTCCAGTGCCTCATTTGAAATATCTTTTCATAGGCTTTCTCAATTTGAGTGACCCCTGCAATGTTTACTGTCCCTTTAAGGGTGAGACATCAAAACACAAAATATCTGTTACCATTGTTGGTATGCATGGTATGCTTGGTGGATTACAATCGGCTGAATAGTGGTACTATGACATGTAATTTGCTGTTTCCAGGTATTTCTGTGGATTGTCTTTTCTCCCCCATACCTTTGGTTACATGTACCATTCCCTGGCTGTGACCACCTTCAGCCAACCTCCAGCACGAGACTCCAACGTGACATTAAAGGACTTACCAAGAGTCTCTCATACCCTTTACCTTGGTTCCCCAGGTACACCCGTTTGTTATCTCTTACGCATCCACACTGCTTCTCCACCGAGGCAGGGTCATCTTCAGCTCCAGTGCAATCCCGTACTTAAATCTACTCCCATAGTAGGTGGAGCTGAAGACTGGAGGAATTGTGGGTTCCAGACTGGCATCGTCTGGTACTAGGCACAGTGCTTGAGATCAGTGTCTCCTGTCCAGCCACCTGCATTTCCCAATTTCCTACTTCCATGGGCAGGAGCCAATATTCATTGACTTCCTTCAACTCCACACATCTTTTTTTTTTAATCAAGGTGTTTATGCTCCCTTCAGCTGACTCCACAACCCTCTCCATTGTGCACCATCTCCCCAGCTTAACTGATGGCAGTACACCCCCATGGATCTTCCCCACCATGGTGGGGTCAGGAAATGGAGGGGTTCCCCCCCCCCAAAGCACAATCCAGAATTTGCCGTAGGGACAAGTGACGGGGCGGATGGAGGTGAGCAGGCATCAATCAGACGCCCCTGCCATGCCGCCATTTTTCCACCTGCTTTTCTCCCTGGCCCAAGGTTGCAGCTATGGAGGGTGCATGAGTTTGGAGGCACATGTACTCCAGCCCGTTTTCTCTCCCCCCCCCCCCGACGTAACATCAGCCTCTGAACGTCCGTGTTCTGACACCTAGCCTCCACTAGGTGTCAGCCAAGATAGAGATGACTTGGAACCCTCCCCAGGAGAGGAGAGGTGCCATACAGCATGCTCGAGCCTTGCTCCCACCCTCCCCCACTCAGCCAGCCCCCAGCATGGCACAATGTAAGGCGCTGTAGCTGCGGTTCAGCCCTCAGTGTCACTGGGCCAGTTAACTCCACACATTTTCACTCATGCTACGCGACTTACACTGCTGAGTCCAACTAATCAAAGTACTTGCTGTGACTACATGCTCTTTTCGCTATCCCACCCAAATGCTGACAGAAGGCATACTATTGTTGGAGCACTGTGCAGGCCCGCCATGGAGAAAACATACTGCCCGACAGATGCCGAAGTCTAAGCTGCCCATTTTTTTTTTTTTTTTTTTACTTGTTGTTTATTCTTCCCCTACCCACAGCACTCCCACTTTTCGGGAGACACCTATGGCCTTCTAGTCTCTGCTCTCCTACCTGGAGCCTTGATGCAGTCCATCCCCCATGTAGCCGTGGCTATATCCCCAGGCAGGCACGGGACTGGGCCACCCCCGAAGTCCTTCTTGTTTTTCGTCAGGATGCTAGTACCGGGTCAGGCAGGGGCATTGGAGATTGGGGCCTGGTGCTCCGTCTACCGGGAGCACTGTGGGGTATTTTCTGTTTTTCTGTGGGCATGCTGCATGCCCCAACGTCAAGGCGTTGCTGCCGACGTCACCCACTCCCATTCCCCTCTATACGCTCGTGCACTTGTTATGCCTCCAGCTTCCACCAGAGGCCAGACAGGCGCAGAGTGTGTGTCCCCCTCCGGGAAAGGAGAGCTGTCCCTTGGATGCTCAATCCTTTCCCTCCCTACCGACCCCTGACGGCCCAGGCTCATTCCCGAACCCGGGTCTCCGGCCTAAGCTCCCCATTTGTTGCTCTTATTTTATCACTTTTTTTTTTTTCATAAACAATCTGCCACCCCTCCCCCACAACAATCCTTACTGCCTTTACATGTATGAATCATGACCTGACATTACCTTGTCATGTGTTTCAATCCTCTGTTTGTTATGCGGCTCCTCCTGTATCCATGGACCATGGATTGACATCTCCTTGTTCAGTTTGCCCTTCTTCATTGATCTGGGTTAATGACCTGCCTCCATCCCACCCTCAACTCATTTTTTCTTTGGAACCACTTCCACCCCCCCCAAACACGTCCCAAGTATCCTGTTAAGCCTGTCTAACACGACATGGGTCACAGCCTGCACGTTAGTCTCTGTGCATCTTGATCTTCACTGTCAGCCCCCCAACCCCAAAATCCCCTCATCTATTGCTTCTGCCCTTAACCACATGAATGCTCTCATTGGCCAGACCTTGGTTATTAGCACAGTCCACTGTCATCAGTCGCCTAGCACTTTTCCCTGTTATGTGTTGTGCAGCGGGTAGTGGCCAGGCAGGGGTAATATTCGTCAAGGTGTGCTGATCCACAGAGAACGTATACCTACTGATTATCTTGTTTTGTATATTGCGAGGTTTTTTTTGTCTGTTTCATTTGATATAAATTCTTATCAGTTCCTTTTCTTGTATAGGCTGACATTGTGACTAGATCGGAAAATGGTATCAATGAGTCATGTCTTTCAATGGCTGTAGAAATTCCATAGCTCTTTTTCAACATACTTAACGGCAGAGCAGTTGACCTAACTCCAGCACCTCCAGCCTTTGATTATGTGTGGTTCAGAGCTCAGTACTTATGTTACATACTGTAGCTGAATGATGTAAGTTGTGCTTGGATACAGAGGCCAGACGAGTAAGCAGGACAATGCTCGCAAGGTATTAGTAGTTTGAAATGATCAGTGCTTGGGTGCTTTAACATAGCCATGAGCAAGTCAGTGATTATAGTACATGTGTACTGAATAGTATATGTGAGGTGCTTAGGTTCTTTGAATTGATGAGTAAGTTGTTATGACTTGATATTTTGGCTTTTCTCTGTATCCCACCTCAAGAAGGATGCTTAGTCCAGTAGTATGAGACCCCCCCCAAAAAAAGAATAAGGATATCAAATGATTATCTCCTCCAACTCTGGAGAGAGTGACCAGTAGCACGCAGGAGAGGAAAACCCCCCTTTGGGGGAAACCTCTGAGGACCCATGGCTATTGACCTGCCCATCCTTCTGGGCATACTAAAGGAGAATAATCCTAATCTAATGACAAAGCTATTGGCTAATCCAAATTCACGTTGTAAATCCTGATCTAGTACAAGTAGCTGAATACAGTACGGATATTAAATATCAATAACGATGGCGCATCGTTTTGGTGAATTCCTAGTCCAGAAAATCCATGTGGAATAGAGTTAATAGAAGATGGATCCATGATCGAGCATAATAATTGAGAACGTTGAAGTTGCATAGGTGGAGGGCTCCAGAAGGTGAGGAAGTCTTCTCCGAGGAACTAGGGATTCAATGGTTAGAACTCCAAGTTCAGAATAAGAGGCGTTGGTACATCCATTGGACACGTTTGCAAAGAAGGCTGCATGATTTAGAGAAGGTGGAGCAGAAGGCGCTTCCGGTCTGAGTAGTTGGCAGGTAAGTGAGTTAGCAGTCATACTTAATACGTATAGGTAGACATTAGTTAGATAGACTTCCAGGCTCCTAGGGGCGAAGCAGGTGATAGACTTGGGATGACAGTCTTCGTTGGTCCTGTAAGGGCAAAGCAGGTAAGCTTGAGCAGATAGTAAATGAGTGGCCTTGCATATAATTCAGTAGTACTTGTGGTAAAATCGAACCTGAGTGATGCAGACATAATAGCAGAAGAGTAGGTATTGAATAAGTTTAAGTATGATATAGCAGAGTGTATTAAGGGAATACATAAGCATGTAATTGAAGCTTTTATTTGGTGAGCAATATAGTTCTACGGAGTGACGTATATGCACGTAATCAGAGGCCGAGTGGTACATCAGCTGAATCATACTGGAAGTATGATGAAGAGTCCTGCATGGATGTGCTTCCTAGTCGTAGATGAAGATAAGCGATGGAGATGGCCAGTCTGATGAGCAGTATCGTAACTGGATCCAAAGCCTTGGAGCATTGGAATAAGTAATGTCAAGGTGTAACTAGTGTCTGAATTCTTCCAGATGACTCTACTTAAGTCCTGGTAGGAATGTAGTAGCAATAACAATGGAACTGAAGTGGCAAGCAGAAGCATCCAGAGAAGTAGGTGACTATGGCTAATCGATTCCAGAAGAGAGTCCATAGAAAAGAGCTCCTAAGGCTGGCAGACACAGCTGCAGGCAGCACATGGTAGAAATGCAAACCTCCAGGCCCCGAAGCTGGGCGAGGCAGGTATGAAGTAGAAGTAAGTGAACCCCTAAGCCCGACGGTGAAGCAGGTCATAGAAGCAGGTGAGTATGCATTAGTAAAGTTCAAGGACTTCTGGCCCGTAGGGAGCAAGTCGTTCAGAGTGATGCGGTGAACCTCCGGCCCTGTAGGCAAGGCAGGTTGAAAGCAATAATTGAGGGTGTAATAGTAATAGTCGAACTGTATGTATGCAGAAGTAACAGCAAAGGAGTAGAAATGGACTATATACGGTATGTAAATGGTAGCATGTCCTGAGTCAATTCCTTGAAGGTTGAAATATATGCTAAGGCAGACTTATGAAAGCAGTAGAAGGGTGCTGTAGACTGTCGTATCCTGATCGAGGATAGAAATTATGCCGTGAAGAGTCTTGGGACGAGTTGACAACACAACCAGAGGTAATAAGCATCCTGAACCGTAGTAGATCCATGTCGTCTGTTTAAACTTATGATAAAGAAGGTAGTATGTGGTAGAGCTCAGCTGGGAGGTCCAACGAAACAGCAGCAATGACTTCAAAGGATTTGGATCAGTATGGCAAGATGGAGCCAAGGGAATTGAGGCGAATATCCAATGTAATCCAGAACTGATCCAGTAGAAGGAAGCAGCGTGTCCTTAACAAGTGGAAGTATGTGTGAGTAGCAAAGTAAGGGCTGTGGATCCGGTAAGGTAAGTAGAAGGGCAGCTAGCCCCACGTAAGCTTGCATGCGCAGCTGGACCCCACTTAGGTCAGCTGGTAAGTAAAATAAAGAGTGGCGGCTAGCCCCACGTAAGCTTGTATGTGCAGATGGACCCCACGTAGGTCAGCTGGTAAGTAAATAAAGAGTGGCGGCTAACCCCACGTAAGCTTGTATGCACAGCTGGACCCCTCGTAGGTCAGCTGGTAAGGTGAGTATAGTGGCAGCTAGCCCCACATAGGCAAGCATGCGCAGCTGGACCCCACGATGGTCAGCTGATAAGTAAGGAGTGGCACCTAGCCCTACGTAGGCTAGTATGCATAGCCGGACCCCACGCAGGTAGGTAGTTAGAGAGTGGCAGCCAAGCCCATAAAGGCTAGCAGGCGCAGCTGAACCCCACGTAGGTCAGCTGGTAGAATTAGTATGGAATGGATTATGAAGGATATACAGCAGAGAGCACTGAGGGAACGTAAAGCATGTAACTCGTAGCGCTGTCGTCAGGTGATCAAATGGTAGTAGAGCGTTGTAGGCAATTATGGTTCAGGAAGCCAAATTGGTACAGTTGGAAGCACACTTAGGAGACTGGTCTGACAAATCATGCATGTTGTGCATACAATAGCCCTGTATGGAATTTACTGATGAAAGCAGAATCAGAGGAAGTAGCGTTGTAAGGAGCCAAGTAGCCATAGAGCACTGGAATAGAGTCATGTCAAGGCCTATCCATAAGCTGGGAGTGACGGATAGAGCATGGTTAACATGTCCCACTTACAGATTAGCTTTAGGCAAGCCAGCTCAAAGCTGAGCAGTAGCAATTGCCGCTGTCTCTGACATCCAATCAACAGAATGGACGAAGGTCTGAGTAAGGAAGTCCAAGGGAGGGTGGCAAGGATTAAGTGCAGAAAATGTAGAACTGGACGTGAATTCAAGCATGCTAAATGAGCACCTAAGAGCTGTCCAGCAGGAAGTGAGGCAGGGATCATAATGACTGCTAGGCACTGCAGAGTTATGAGGTATGGCGACTGAGTTGGAATTGTGCCATATAGCAAGGAGAATGCTGCGCATCAAGCAGGTGCGCTGAAACATGAGTCGAGCTGTATGCAACTGACAAGACAGTTCAATTCACCTCCATTCATAAAATGCAGGTAACTACACAAGTGCAGGAAGGTGCAGTAGTTAGCAAGGGGACGAATCATACTTCTCGGCCTCAGTCATTGCACTAGTCTTCGATTTAGGAAAGGGCTAGAATGAGGAGCAATTCTCTTATTCAAATGATATCGTGTCTACAGAAAGTGGCCCCATAGGTAGAGATAGATAATGTGTCCATTAACTGAGTTCATCGATGTGATAGTATGTGTATCCAGAATTCACTGCAACATAGTGAGGAGCATCAGTAAACCTGCAGAGCAAAGGTAAATTTGAGTGAATCAGAGCACTAAACACAGTTCATTGCAGTTGAGAAGTGTGGGACGAATGGCCTGGCACAGATGGCTAGAGTTGCCATGAAGCGTGATATAAATGCTGAGTCTCCGAGCCGACACTGGTCGAATGGTACTGGTGACAGCTATAGAGGTTAAGGAGTAAATAAATACCATAGCGGCTGAGCTCTGAGTCATGTTCTATCTGTTAGAGCTGTCCTAATGGAATGGTAGATAGTGTACGCTGAAAGGTAGCTGAACCAGCTAAGTCTTGGAACAGGCACGAATGGTAGGGTGAATGCAGCAGAATCCTCGGTATGTGGAAGGCGAAGGTGCCTGCTGGGAGGGCGGTGTACGGCCGCATGGAGGTGGAACGGAGTAGGAGTTGTAGGTGGACTGAAGTGCGTGATGGGGCGGTAGCACGGCAAGGCTGCTCGAAAGCGGAGGCAGAAAGAACAAAGCAGGAAGAGACAGACAGGTGCGCTGAAGAGGAAGAAAGTGAAGGTGCAACAGTGAAACCCCAAAAAAAAAAAAACACAGAAAGCAGCACAACAACGAGGAGCGGGGGGTAGGAAATGAACAGCAAGAGACAAGAAAAATGAGCAGAGAAGAGGCACAGGGCGAGAGGGGCACACAACAGAAGAGAAGGAAGGAGCAACCGAGCACCAGCAACGCCACTAGCGAGTGCGACTCTCTGTAAGCAGAGCAATGGTTTTCCTGCTGGCTTAAGTACGGTGTGGGGGAGGAGCTCTTCCCCCACATAACCACAGGCATGTGCCTTTCAATTATTCTTAAAGGTGCGTTTGTACCTGATGCAGGGAAATGCCAGCACTGGTGGAAAAAAAGTGATGTGGATATCTCCGTGATGACTGTGTCTCACTCCTTCCTCTAAGTCTATGCATTTCTCTAGGTAGCTGACTACGTACTTGTCAGTCATGCTTTACGTATGTCTATATGTACAGCTACTGTGTCTCTTATAGTTATAAGAGTGTATTCTTGAGTTGTTTGGGTGGGAGAACAGCAATGAAAAGCTGACCAATTCTTATATATATAGGACTTGATAATAAACTCTTACATCAATAGGAGACCCATACAGATGGTACACATAAACATACAGTATTGCAAAACATGTTAAAGGCTTTTGGTTAACAAGAACAAGAAAATTCAATATAGAATCAACATGTTTCACTTCACATGCAATAAGATAATTCCATTTGTGAGTAATGGACTTTGCCAACGGAACATGTAACGTTTACGTATATTACAGTATGTTACAACCCGAATCTTTCAATCTGCAGTTTCAGCAGATGTTTCTCATTTACTTTGATGTTACCATCTGGATTCACTTGTACACAATGAATTGTGAAGTTATTATTGTTTCACTTGCTTCCTTGAGAAAGGTTCAGTATTCCAGTCTGAAGCCAGTAACATTAAAAATAGACATTGCTGCTGTCTGTTCTTGACGTCTGATTGACTGTCACACATATGCAGCAATTTAGTTATTTTGTGTGACATACTTTTAGAGGTCAGTGCTCAAAATTGGTACTCTCAAGAGCTTTCATAAGCATAACTGACATACTCCTTCCAGCAACCACTTTTGTGAGGTGGTTCACCATCTCACATCCCCTATGTACCAGCATCTCCCAGTTCCTCTGTTCCCTCTCCACCATACGCCCTATCCTGTGCAAATCCTTGATGGTAGGTACCCCCGGAAATCACTGGTCCATGCCAAATGAGTCCAGTCCACCCTTCACTACTCTCACTACCCATGTAATCACTTAGTACCTCACCAGTAAGGCTCTCCTAATTAAATGGCTCCACTTGAGTAACAACACAGTGTCTTGCCCGTCCCCATCACGTCTCGAAGACCCCCCCCCCCGCAAAGCAGAGTCAAGTGCCTTAACCTCCTCTATGGTCCTGCATGCCCCACCGTCCCCCTTCCCACCACTCTTCATCTGTTAGTACCAATGGGTCTCCGGCAGACTGAGGGTGCTTAGGATGGGCTCCAGTTGAGCTGATGATGAAGCTTAGATATTTCCACCCATGCTGCCACCAACTGTGCCAGGAGCTCAGCCAAGGTCCAACAGATGTGGGTGTGTCTCATCAGCCAAATCTTACCTGTAGAGAAGAACACACCACAGCCAATGCAACTGACTATATCATTACCAATCACAGTGCTGTAACCATAGCATATGATGAAAAAACATTCTTTTCTGTTGATTTCTGGGACACATAGCTAAAAGTCAAACGTTTATCATAAAATCATGTATATGCCTCTATGTCTATTGGGTGTTAATGTTTTCACATTCATTTTTTACAGCAAATGGAACAACTCATTTTGAATCCTGGCATCTTGACTTATCGCTGCAGCATTCAGGCGTGATGCATTTACTTTACCTGTGGAAACAGACATAAACAAGAGTAGATGTCACACTGCATATCGCCAATTCGTCCTTTGGAGACATGGATACTTAGGACGGAGTGTGCATCTCTCTATTGCTAGCTGTTGTGTTTGGAGAAGCCATGATGCCTATCTGGACCCTTTTGGACAATACACAAGGTTCATATAGCCAGGAAGCCAGACAGGAAGGTACGGGAAAGCCGCGACCAATCGGAAGGTGAGCGCTAGCTGAGCCTTGCTTCCAATTGGTCCTCCTACTCCATAGACTACTGCTTTATTTTGCACTGCCAAAACTGGCCGGGGATTGTATTTTAATAATGTAAATTCACCCAAAAAGAGCTGTTTTCCTGCTTTTTTAAACTTTATGGTTTTCTGCTGTATTTTTTACAAATGCTTTAAGTGATTGCAGTCTTTTAGTGGGATTTCTGGTGGGCCAGACGCTAAGGCGCCGACCCCCCCTCCCCCCAGTCTTTTGTTGTGCAAAATATTTTTCGCACCATTTGCAGAATCGTTTGATTGCTGCAATTTTGCTTTCTGACTGTGCTTTCCTCTGTCTCCCTCCACTCCTGGCCGTCCCTGCCCTCGAGCACCCAGTAGCGCCGGGCTCGCTCACCAGCAGGCGGGCGGCGACCACAGGCCGACCAGGAAACCAGGAGGCTGGGAGAGACAGCCAGGAAGGTACGGGAAAGCCGCGACCAATCGGAAGGTGAGCGCTAGCTGAGCCTTGCTTCCGATTGGTCCTCCTACTCCATAGACTACTGCTTTATTTTGCACTGCCAAAACTGGCCGGGGATTGTATTTTAATAATGTAAATTCACCCAAAAAGAGCTGTTTTCCTGCTTTGTTTAAACTTTATGGTTTTCTGCTGTATTTTTTACAAATGCTTTAAGTGATTGCAGTCTTGTGGTGGGATTTCTGGTGGGCCAGGCAGCTAGGCGCGAACCCCCAGTTTTGTTGTGCAAAATATTTTCACCACTTGCAGAATCGTTTGATTGCTGCAATTTTGCTTTTCTGACTGTGCTTTCCTCTGTCTCCCTCACTCTGTAGTCCCTGCCTCGAGGCACCCAGTAAGGCGCCGGGGCTACGCTCCATGTAGCTGGTGGGCGGTGACCACAAGGCCGACCAGGGAACCAGGAGGCCGGGAGAGACAGCCAGGAAGGTACGGGAAAGCCGAGACCAATTGAAAGGCGAGCACTAGCTGAGCCTTGCTTCCGATTGGTCCTCCTACTCCATAGACTACTGCTTTATTTTGCACTGCCAAAACTGGCCGGGGATTGTATTTTAATAATGTAAATTCACCCAAAAAGAGCTGTTTTCCTGCTTTGTTTAAACTTTATGGTTTTCTGCTGTATTTTTTACAAATGCTTTAAGTGATTGCAGTCTTTTGGTGGGATTTCTGGTGGGCCAGACGCTAAGGCGCCGAACCCCCACCCCAGTCTTTTGTTGTGCAAAATATTTTTCGCTCACTTGCAGAATCATTTGATTGCTGCAATTTTGCTTTCTGACTGTGCTTTCCTCTGTCTCCCTCCACTCTGGCCGTCCCTGCCTTCGAGCACCCAGTAAGTGCCGGGCTATGCTCATATTCGGTGGGCCAACCATGAAAGGCCGACCAGGAACCAGGAGGCCGGGAGAGACAACCAGGAAGGTGCAGGGAAAAGCCACAAAATTTTGCCCGCCCTCCCTCCTGGGTGTTTCTTTTATACACACCTTCCCTTGAATCTTCTATCTCCGCCCATAGCTAAATTCTATCCAATAATCTATCAACAGTCCTCCCATTGCCCTCACTACTATTATCCCTAGTTACCGTTTCATTATGGAAATGCTCCTCTTACTGTTTCTCTCTCTCATCTATTGTATACCTTGAGGATGATGCCATACCAGTCCATGCCCTACTGAACAATGCGACTTGTCAGCCTAGCCTCCCTATCACACCTCCAGTGGATGCCTATCGGTTCCTCAAATATGCATTCACGTTGCTTCACTATAATCCATGGGTAACCCCAAAAGGGTCTACACAGTCATGTATTTCTTCGCTCCATGCTCTGCTCTTGGATCTACAGTGCCCCTTATACCTGTCCACCAAACTAGCACTCTGTGACAAGTTACTAAGCCATAGTCCAGATTGGACCATCTCTAAGCATTGGACCCCGAGCAAGAAGAAAGCCCTCTGACTGTTCCTCCTCCTATCACTCAAGCCCTCGCTAAACTATTATTCTTTTGCTGATCTGTGCTGGTAATGTTGAAATGAATCCAGGACCCCCAGAGCTTCACCTCCCCAGCAGACCTAGCCTCCATTAAAGGTCTAAGCTTCCTTCACATCAATGTATGCAGCCTCCTAAAAAGATTTCATTAATACAGGCCTGGGTTGCCCACTTGCCAGACTTTCTGGTAATATCTGAGACATGGCTCAAACCTGCAACAAATGACAGGAGATAAATCTACCAACTATCAGTTATTCAGATCAGACCGCCTGTCAAAGCGTGTGGAGTAGCCATTATGTAAAATCGAATATACTGCATCTTGCCTTAGTGCAACATCATTGCCTAAAGAATTCGAATGCTTATCCCTTAAAATAGCTCTCCCCAACATGGCAGCTTTTCAACTAGTTGGCTGCTATAGGCCCCCTCTGCCGCCATAAGCTCCTACTCCATCTGGGAAACATAATCAAATTGGGCCCTGCAGATACCATTATTTTAGGTGACCTGAATTTAAACTGGCTCTCCAAAGCAGCTGCACCTAGTATCTTTTGTGATACATATGGGTTTACTCAACTAATAGATGAACCGACAAGAATTAATTTAAAAACAAAAGTAACAGCACCCTACTTGACATTATGCTGGTAAACAAACCCCATCTGTTCTCACACGCTGGAGTACTTTTCAGTGACATAAGTGATCACTGTCTTATAGCAGGATAAGATCATCAGGCAACCAACTAACCCTGCAAAATTCCTCCAAGAAGGTCTAAAAAACCTTAATATCGAGGAATATCTCCACGATCTATGTCATTCTGTACACTGGCAAGAATTCTATCTTACAGGTTCTGTGGAAACAGCACTTCAGGTGTTAAACAGCATAATCATAGGTGCCCTCAATACTCATGCACCAATCACTAGTGTTAGAACAAAAGCAAATCTTGCCGCTGGTTTTCTGCCGACCTTAAATCTGCACTGCTTGAAAGAGATAAGCTATGGAAAAGGGCAAGAAAGACCAAGGAACCAAATGACTGGCTGCTGTTCAGAAAAGCCAGAAATAGCTGCACCAAAAAAGTGAGGGATGCCAGGCTGCCTTCTATACAGCTGAACTTGATGCCTCCTACCTCAACCCAGCCAGATTCTGGGGCACCATCAAGGGATCCTAGGGCAGGATTCTAGCACTTCTTTGCCATCCCAAGTGCACCTTAATAAAGTTGCTATCACTGACAAGCGTGAGGTTTTAGATGCATTCAACAATCATTTCACTCCGGCTGGCCTTTTGTGACTCCTCTCCAGCTAATCTACTGCGATCACAACTTAAATTCCAGTCTACTGAGGTCAGAAGGCTGATTCTTCATTCTCATTCAAGCCAATTTTACTGAAACAAGTAGAGGACCTATTGCTGCATCTAGACACTAAAAAGTGCAGGTGCAGACTCTCTGGACCCCTATTTTCTAAAACTTGCAATACATGCACTTGCAGTTCCCCTAACACACCTTTTAATCTATCCTTATCCTCTGGTTCTATTCCTTCACTGTGGAAGACAGCACAAGTGTTTCCCCTCATTAAATCAGGGGACCCCATGGACCTCAACAACTATAGACCCATATCCATCCTACCAGTGCTTTCCAAAATGCTAGAAAAATTAGTGAGCATCCAACTAAGAGACTACCTCGATGTCAATAATCTCCTAAACCCTGCTCAATCTGGGTTTAGGACCAGGCATAACACCACTTCTGCACTAGCAAAAGTTACAAACGACTGGCAAACTGAGACAAAAAAAACAGCGTCTGTGCTGTACATCTGGATCTAAGCAAAGCCTTCGATACAGTGGATCATGAGCTGCTAATCTCTTCACTGCACTCCATAGGCCTAGATACAACCTCTCTTACGTGGTTCAGATGTTACCTCACTGATAGAGTGCAGCAGATGAAAAATGAAGGCGACCTATCCTCATCAAAATCACTCCTAAGAGGAGTACCTCAAGGATCTATCCCGGGCCCTATCCTTTTGCCATTTACATTAACAACATTGATTCCAACCTCACAAAACCAATGTTCACCTTTTGCAGATGACACTGTCTTATATGTCAGTAACCCTCACCATCAAAGGCCTGTGAATTACTACAATCAGAGTTCTCCCTGTTGCAACACCAACTACTTGAAAAAACTCCTATTGAATGCTAAGAAGACAAAGCTATGCTCTTCTCCACCAATATATATTCTACCACTCTTTCACCAAGCATTCTTCCCAACTATCCACCATCCTTGGAAAAGCCTTGACTATGTTGATAAATTCAAATATTTAGGGTATAGATTGACAACAGACTTGATTACACTCAGCATATTGAGGAACTCCTGAAAAAACTCCGACAGAGGCTCGGCCTTTTCTTCAGAATCAAACATTATTTAACCAGAGAGTCAAAACAGAGACTAATCCAGGCCTCATTTCTATCACTCATCGACTATGCAGATTTCCTATATGGCCACTGTACTATTTCCTACTTAAGTAAACTGGACACCTTGTACCATAGAGCTCTAAGATTCATCACAGATCTTCCTTTCAACACTCATCATTGCTCTCTCTATGCTGCAGTTGGTTGGACATCCTTACACCTCAGGAGGAACAAAATGCTGCTTTATGGATCTACAAGTTCTGTCTAACAATCTTCATCCTATATTTCAGATTGCTTTACACTGGCTACAGCTAGGTCATATGCCTAAACATAAGCTTCATCACTTTGAAGATACCAAAAGCCTGTACCTGGCATGGGAGATCACACTCAGTTACTCTCTAGCATTTGCTTGGAATTCTCTGCAGAAGACCCTAAAGTTGACCACCTTCATACCTATAGCATCCTTTAAAAAGTTATACACAAGTCTCTTCCCCGAGATATGCAACTGCTTTCACAAGGCCTAGTCCAATCACACCCCGTACCCCCCCATTCTTTTTTCTCTTTTTCTATGCAGCTTTGCTACACCATTGCCACAACATCTTCTGCAACTCCTTGCACTTACCTTTCCTATTCACCCATTACTAGTTGATTGAGTGCCTATCCAATTACATCCCACCAGACCCCCATGTCTTCTTTTTTCAGAGGTTACTTCAGCAATCCCAACACTTTACCACTTTTCAGTCAAAACTGTCTGATTTAGTTTGCTCTGGAGCCCGAAATCACTGGCTACCTTGCTTGTATATATGTGTATATTATTGCATCTGTTCATTTAGAAAGTTTTTTTTTTTTTTGTGTGTGTATATATATGTCTGTTATTGTACCTTCATGTTGTTTTTCGACCTATCAGGTCCATCTTGTAAATGAGCTTTGCTCAATGATGTCCGCCTGAATAAATAAAGATTTTGATTGCTTGATTGATATACTCTCAACTAGCAAAACAAGTTTAATGAGGTATTGCAATGTGACAATATCTTTATTTACCATCACTTACAGCAAAAGTTAGTAAATATGGGTGAAAGTTGGCACGTACATAGTTACTTAACACGTTCAAGGAAGTATTTCACAATCCAAATTTTGCTTTATTTAGAGTATATATTTTGATAATAATAAACCATTTACTATTAAAAAAACTATTTATTTATTTATTTAAGTCTTCAATTACTGGGTAGGTACACTGATCCAGAGGACCGTTTTCAGGCATGACCCAGGCCAACAGTATGGCACAATAAAATATATACTAGAAAACAAATTATACAGAATGTAAACAGAACAGTATAACAGTATAAACAGCATGGTGTACAAAGTGCTGGGGGAAATTAACATAATACACTACATATTACAAAGAATTGGGGGAAAGTGTGACAGTATACAGTATACAATTACAGTTTGAGCAAAAATTCAGAGACCAAATCACTGGAGTCACAGTCAAAGGTAACAGGCAATAACAACCGGGCAAGTAAAAAAAGGGGGTAGTCACAGAGTGCTATGTTAGGCAAGGCAACTATAAGAGCTGGGTTGGCAGCCAAGGTATGTGGAATAGGTAGTAAGTTGAAGAAGCGTAACCCTATCTCACCAAAATCATTCTGAAAACTATGTTGTATGCTTAACAGACTGACAGTATCTGTAACTACACATGCAAGAGTCTATATACACTTAAGAGTACATCAGTATATTCAAACATGGGCAAAAAGCAGGGCAGAAATGATTGATCCACACTTACATCTGCGCCCGGTTCATAGGCTACTATATTCAGTCGGATAGCAGACTAATGCTGTCCGACTGAATACTGGCACTTGTCTGAACAGTGCCAAGTCACTTTATGCTGTCTGAACATGGACCTGTGCTGTATCCGGTCCACTGGGAATTGAGCACTGGAACCAGACCGCATTTTGAGCCATGTCATGATATTCCGCCACAGCATGCAATGAGCCAATTGGCTATGCAATGCAATAAGGAGTCATTTGCATGCCCATTATGGGCCCATTGGCACAGGAAGCTGTGGCCAAGTTGTACTACTCCTGGTGGCATCTCGGTGCCTAGTAACACTGCATCACCTCCCCCTCGAATACCATCCAGCATATGTCTGATCCTGCCCCGCAGCCCAGTGGTACCACCCACTCCTTCCCTCAGGACACCCATCTCAAGGATGTCCCACAGCACCCAGGTGTCCATTAGCACTCCCCACCCCAAGATCACCCATCCAAGGAATTACAAATGATTCCTGGTTTATAAAGCATCCCCACCCTTCAGTCCCCCCAAACCAGTGATAGAAAAAGGATTCCCTTGTGTTTAGTGACACCCTCAATTCCCCTATCCCTCATTCCGGTACTTGCAAAGGAGTCCCTGGTACCTAGTGATACCCCAATACCCTCCAAGACCCCATCACTTATAAAGTTTAGTAGGTGGCCATGGAGCATGCAGGCATTGCCTTTCTTTGGATTGTCCATTTGTCCTGGTGGAACAAACCAACTCTGTGTAATGCATGTTAACATCGGCTACCGACATGAGTAACATTCTAACCACACAGAGTCAAATTAGAACTTAATTTGAACAAAGGATGGCAACCGTAACAGGTTCCGCAGTATCGTATCTGATATAACTGCCATCATGAGTGGCAGTATATCATTTCTGCGAAACAAACAGCTATGATGTCAGACATACTGTACTGTACCTCGAATATAATATTGTAAATTGTAATTACTGTTTAATCTTGTTACCTGTATTGTGTAATGTACTGTTTTCTCTCCCACTTCCCCCTTCCCCAGGACGCATCTAGAAACGTGCATTTTGCTAAGCATGCCTTCCTGGTGAAACTTTTCAATAAATAAATAAATACTCTTAGAAACTTAATTACAGAACATGTCGATATGCAATGAAAGCTATGGCAAACTAATGAAATAGTTTATAATAAAATACTGTTTACAAAAAAATGAACTATCGATGAAGACCAAATCAGTTAAAAAAAATCAGCCTATCACGTGTGTGTTTAATGTCCTTAGTTCAGATAAATCTTTTATTTTGAAGTTATGTCTACATTTACAGGAATGAGTGTTATTTTTTTGTGTGTTTGAAACTTTTAATTTATGCTAACTTTACAAATATGTTTGGCTTCATTATTTATGTCATTTGGTATTTTTCCTTTGATCTACACATTTAATATTATTCATTTCTAAAACAGAACAAAAATATACACATTCAAAATAAGTAATACAGTATAGGACACATCTATCAAAATTGCTTGCACTAGAAACACTGATAGTGTGACGTGTCAAATAAACGCTATTTAAAGTCAGAAACTCTTTTTTCATATGACTGGTGAGTCTGTTGCTGACTATTCACATCAATCATATGTGCTGACCGTTGGCCAGACATTAATAACAGTATGACAAATTCCATTAGCTCTACAGCCATTCAGGAATGGTACTACAGTCTTCAATTGATAGGTTTTAATATTACTCTGACGAACAAGTAAAGTATCCAAGAGTTGTGAGTGACTGGCATAAGAAATAAGACAGTAAGAAGTGACCAAACGTGCTCCACAACTACACCTATCAAAGTAGATAGTATGACGAACACGAGGAGAATGTGGGTTTACACAAAGAACGACTTAATACATCGGGTACTGTGAGGTAAAAAAAGCACAATTGATTCTGAAGTGCCGTCTTTCGGATGAGACGTTAAACTGAGGTCCCATCGGCCTAGATTGGTGGTAGTTCAGATGGATGTTAAAGATCCCATTGCACTTCTCGAAAAAGAGTAGGGGAATTTCCCAGGTGTCCTGGCCAAATTTCCCCCATTCAGTAAAAATACCACCAACAGCTTAACCTGGTTCAATTTCAGTTGGTTACCATCTGTATCCCCCCCTCCCCACTGGTCGCCCCTGAAAAAGGGACTTCTAGGCCCAGTGGGCTTACCGGGTCAACAAAATTCAATAAAGATAAAATAATAAAATAAAAGATGGTCATGGGGTGTAATAATGCAGTAGGCAGGGATATTTGGATGCCTTTGGAGGACATGGAGTGTTATCAACAGCAGAAAGTGGAACACGTAGTAACATCTGTAAAGATTGATAGTAAGACTCCATCTACAGGATCGCTAAAAGAACTAAACTCCACAAATTTAGGAGGATCTAGACAGGGTGGATGAAGTCTAGTGTATGTCTCCTAAAATGGTGCACGGTCTGCATCAAAACCCAAGAACAGAGTACATGTCCTCAGTATGTACACCACAGAAGGGAGTCGGCAGAGTGGGACCGTGGTATCTATGGTGATCCCTACAGTAATGGAGTCGGGTACTTTATCAAGGGGGGGAAAAAACTCGGCTCATTCTATCAAACCATGTGAGGTGGATGCAACAGAGATATGAAGACTACCCATCCTTGATTTTACCAAAAAATAACTTATTTACAGATAACACTGTGGATTCTAGGAACATTTATCCAGCAGGGGTATATACCCAGTCTTCTTCGGCGGCTTACATTTTATGTTTCTGTGTCTCTTTCTTCAATGACTATGAAACACTAAAAAAAACTATTGTTTTCGCAAGGCACATTTACAGTTTCAGTCCTGACAGATGAGTTTTGATCAATGTTTTTGCATTATGTGGAGGTACTGCAATTGTCAGTTGAATGCTCCCTGGGACATCAGTGTCCATCTCACACCTACTTGTAATATTCAGTTTGTGAGTTATACATTTAGCGAATATCATCATTATCAAGTCATAAAAGTATGAATATGTTTTCTTAGTTTTTTTGCAAATAACAGTGGATCTACCTGATTTTTTTGTTGAATGCTCTTCAGTAACTGGAACTCAAAAACATTTAATTTTCACGTACAACACACGCATACCATGGTTGACTCTTATGTTACAGTTGTCTGCATAATAGCTGTCACTGTACCCAAATATGTGTGAGGTGGTAAATTTCATCACCTCCTATAAAAAAACAGTTTAAGTAAGCAATAAGACATGACAAGGTGTGCGTTACACCAGCAGCTGAGGAGTGTACCAAAAAGTGGTGGGTCAGAATTGCATAGAATATCTCAGCCTGGGGAGCTATTCAGTTCATTCTTCTGACCCTTCAGCTACAAAACCGAGCAGTCGCCTGACCCCCTGGCTCTGCCGCCTATGCATTACACACTTCTAGTGCATGGTCGGAGTGTAATGATGTACTAGGCCAGAGCCAGAGTGCATCCTGCTCCTGGCGACGCACAAGAAGTGTGTAGCACACAAACCCACAATGTCTTATTGCGCTTTTGAAAAGGATAGTTAGCAATAAAAAAAAGGTCTAATTTCAAAATGAAACAAAAAAAAAAAAGAGAATTTATGAACTTACGTCTTTTCCCCCATCCTATTGTACAAGTATGGTCTATGAACATGATGGCTGTAGTCAAGTGCAGCATGTTAATTCCTGACTCTATAAACATTGTACGAGTAGGCGTATCTATTGGAGGTATACATCAGGATGTGTTGTTGGAACTGCTCCAGATCTGAAGAGCTCCTAAAACGCCAATATAAATGTATACTATCAAGTGGGGTACATTTTCATCTTGAACAATACAAGAAAATCCACATTTTAGGATTACTACCTTGTTAAGTCTGCTGTATCCCATATCAACACAAATACAGTACTCAAACTATATATATATATATATATATATATGAGACAAAGAACCTCTGTGCGTAAACACTGAGGTAAGGGTTACCCCAAAGGGCATTTGGCTGGGAAGCCAAGTTTCAAGAAAATACAAAGTCACACATGCCCCCATAATGCAAAGCATCATGGGCTGCATATGCAAATCACCACAGAATGTTATGCTGGTCCATCTTTAAGTAAAATTGCATGGTGCCGAAAGGCCTCTCACACAGTTTGCAAAGGGTGCTAACAGAAGACATAGACACGTGTTTCGTCCTACCAGGACTCATCAGTATGCCTCATCTGTTTAACACCCCAGTGGACTGGACCAGCTACCCCTAAGGCAGTGTGCCTGGGATATGTGTGGTGAACCCATTAAAATAAAAACCATTTAAAGACAAAGAACCTCTGTGCGTAAACACTGAGGCAAGGAGTTACCTCAAAGGGCTTTTGGCCGGGAAGCCAAGTTTCAAGAAAATACAAAGTCACATAGCCCCCACAATGCAAAGCATCATGGGCTACATATGCAAATCACCACAGAATGTTATGCTGGTCAACTTTAAGCAAAATTGCATGGTGCCGAAGGCCCTCTCACACAGTTTGCAAAGGGTGCTAACAGAAGACATGAACACGAGTTTAGTCCCTGCAGGACTCATCAGTATACCTCATCTGTTTAACACCCCAGTGGACTGGACCAGCTACCCCTAAGGCAGTGTGCCTGGGATATATTGTGGTGAACCCATTAAAATAAAAAAACATTTAAAAGACGAAGAACCTCTGTGCATAAACACTGAGGCAAGGGTTACCCCAAAGGGCATTTGGCTGGGAAGCCAAGTTTCAAGAAAATACAAAGTCACACACGTGTCTATGTCTTCTGTTAGCACCCTTTGCAAACTGTGTGAGAGGCCTTTCGGCACCATGCAATTTTGCTTAAAGTTGGACCAGCATAACATTCTGTGGTGATTTGCATATGCAGCCCATGATGCTTTGCATTGTGGGGGCATGTGTGACTTTGTATTATATATATATATATATATATATATATATATGCTGGACAAGCAATGTGACAAGGCGGTAAGGAGGCTGGGGGATACTAGGATGTATAGGAGAGGCATCACCAGTAGAAAACAGGAGGTTGTTATCCCTTTGTTTAGACAGTTGGTGAGACCCCATCTGGAGTACTGCATGCAGTTCTGGAGACCCCATCTCCGCAAGGACATAGACCGGATGGAGGCAGTCCAGAGGAGGGCAACTAAAATGGTGCAGGGTCTGCACCAGAAGCCATATGAAGAGAGACTAAAGGAGCTTAATATGTATACCCTTGAGGAAAGGAGGGAGAGGGGGGACATGACAGAAACTTCCAAGTACCTCAACGGAATCAATAAAGTCCAAGATAGTAGCATCTTTCAGAAAAGAGATGTGCAAGAACAGGGGCACAATTTGAAGATAGAGGATGGCTCAGAGGTAGCGTGAGAGTATTTTTCACAGGAGGGTTGTAGATGTGGCACAGCCTTCCTGAGGAGGTTGTGGGGTCAAAAACAGTGGGGAATTCAAAATGCATAGGACAGACAATAAGGCAATTCTAGTGGGGTAGGAGGAAGTAGGCTGTTAGTTAACTAGGATCTGCCGCTTATCCATTAGGTAGGGAAATGGACAGATTAGGTGGGCTAAGTGGTCCTTATCTGCCATCAAATTCTATGGTTCTATGTGAGTGGCTAGGACACCAGCACAAGGTGTAATCGAGAGACCTGGGACCATGATTTTGTACCCCCGGTCTCCCCTGCTACTACTTGTTTTGGTGTATTTAAAAAAATTAAAAAACACTCCCCTTCCTCCTGTGTCTCTCCCCATCCCTGAAGTTCCCCCCGAAGTTAGTTACTTAAGTTCTGGGAGGTGTGGGGGATGAAGGCCCTCCCATGTGGGGTGTGTGGGAGCAAAGCCCCCCACAAAAAAACATAAAGGCCCATTGTTGTCAATGGGTGCACTGTTCCCAACAGGTTGGTGTTTTGTCCAACTGTTTGTGTTCGGCTCTGTTTGGCTGTGACATTTTTAGCCACACTGTTTCAGCATGTTACATAATGACCCTGTGCCTTGGCCTTGCTGGAGGCCTTGTTACATTGACTGGTTTATTTACGGGAGTCGCTAATGATGACTCCTAGGTCCCTTTCCTCTGATGTTCTCTGAGCTTACTCCCTCCATCCAATACCCTGTGTTGAGATTTTTGCTCTCTAAGTGCATAACTTTGCACTTTTTGGCACTGAATTTCAGCTGCCAGACTTTGGAGCAATTTTCCAGCCTTTTCAGGTTTCTCTGCAACTGCTTTATCCTTTCCAAATTGTCATCCCTACCACAGCATTTAGTGTCATCTGTGAATGGACATAACCTGCCCTGGATTCCCTCTTTCATGTCTCTGATAAACATATTGAAGAGGACTAGGCCCAGAACAGATCCCTGTTATAGCCCCATTCGCCACAACTCCCTGCTGCCTGTCTGCCCTCCAACCAACTCCCTACCCACCCTATTTCCTTAACTGTTCCCAGATCCCCCATCTTCTTCAGCAGCCTTCGACATGGCACCAAGTTGAATGCCTTGCTGATGTCAGAGTAAATACACAGCATGGCATTTCCCAACTACCTTGGTTACTTAGTCAAAGAATACTATCATGCTGGTCTGATAAGACCTCCCTCCCTTTCACAGATCTGTGCTGCTTACTATCTTGAAGTCCATTTTTTCCAAGTATTCTATTAGATCTTCTTTGACTAGTGTCTTCATTCATTTCCCTTCATTCATTACCACAAAGACAAGGTTGACAGGTCTATAATTTCCTGGCTGCTCCTTGTTTCCTCCCTTATGCTGAAGAACAACATCCACCATTCTCCAGTCCCTGGGAACCATCCCTTGCTCCTTAGAGCTGTTGAATAACTCTGCCAGGGGTTCAGCTAACACTGATGCCAATTCCCTTAGAACCTGAGGACGCATCCCATCTGGCCCCAGGTCCTTATTTACTTTCAGGTGCGAGTGATTACAGCGCTGTCAGGTATGGGGTGGTGCCAGTTGAAGGTTTGCTAGCCCAAGTGAACAATGAAGTAATGAAGAACAACTGTCCTACTTAAACCAGGTACGTGTATAGACGAAAATTCTCCAGTCACTTTTGAAAGTAAATAGTTGATGCTTTCTTAGCAAATCTCAATGGTTGCGAACATAGAAACATAGAATTTGATGGCAGATAAGGACCGCTTGGCCCACCCAGTCTGCCCATTTCCCTACCTAATGGATAAGCTGCAGATCCTAGTTAACCAGCAGCCTACTTCTTCCTACCCCCAACCCCTAGAATTGCCTTATGACTGTCCCATGCATGCTTGAATTTCACCACTGTTTTTGACTCCACAACCTCTTCCAGAAGGCAGTTCCATGCATTAACAACCCTCTCTGTGAAAAAATACTTCCTTAAATTACCTCTGAGCCGCCCCTCTATCTTCAAATTGTGCCCCCTTGTTCTTGCACACCTCTTTTTTTGAAAGATACTACCCTCTTGGACTTTGTTGATTCCCTTGAGGTACTTGAAAGTTTCTATCATGTCCCCCTCTCCCTCCTTTCCTCGAGGCTATACATATTAAGCTCCTTAAGTCTCTCTTCATATGTCTTCCGGTGCAGACCCTGCACCATTTTAGCTGCCCTCCTCTGGACAGCTTCCATCCTGTCTATGTCTTTGTGGAGACTGGGTCTCCAGAACTGCACGCAGTACTCCAGATGGGGTCTCACCAGCTGTCTGTACAGAGGGATAATAACTTCCTGTTTTCTACTGGTGATGCCTCTCCCTATGCATCCCAGTATCCCCCCAGCCCTCCTTGCTGCCCTCTCACATTTCTTGCCCACCGTTAGGTCATCTGATATGACTACCCCAGGTCCCTTTCCATTTTTTTTGTTAGTATCTCACCCCCCATTGTGTACTCTTCCCCTGGGTTTTTGTTTCCCAGGTGCATTACCTTGCACTTCTTAGCATTGAATCTAAGCTGCCATTCATTTGACCATTCCTCTAACCTTGCGAAGTCCCTGCTCATCCTTTCTACCCAACCTTGTGCATCAACTCTGTTGCAGATCTTTGTGTCATCTGCAAAGAGACATACTTTTCCTTCAGTCCCTCTGCAATGATCACTTATAAAGACATTGAAGAGGACTAATCTATACTGAACCCTGTGGTACCCCACTAGTAACCCCTTTCTTCAGAGTGGACTCCATTTACTATTACTCTCTGTGTCCTATTCTCCAGCCAATTCTTTACCCAGGCTGTCATCTTGGGACCCACTCCCAGGCTGGCTAACTTGTATATTAATCTTTTGTGGGGATTGTGTCAAATGCCTTGCTAAAGTCTAGGTAGGCCATGTCCACAGCCCTCCTGATCTACTACTTGGTCACCCAGCCAAAGAAATCTATCAGATTTGTCTGGCATGACCTTCCACTGAATCCATGCTGCCTTGGGTCCTGTGCCTCTCTGGCCTCTAGGTACTCGACAATTCTTTCCTTCAGAAGTGATTCCATCAATTTTCTACCACTGAGGTTAAACTAACAGGTCTGTAGTTTCCTGCTTCTGCCCTGCTCCCACTTTTGTGAGGAGAATCACATCTGCCCTCCTCCAGTCCTCGGTACCACCCCATCCTCCCATGATTTGTTAAAGAGGGTAGTCAGTGGTGTCACTAGTTCTACCCTTAGTTCTTTAGAATTCTGGGATGGACCCATCAGGACCCATTGCTTTGTCCACCTTCAGTTTTAAGAGTTCTTTCAGAACCCTTTCTTCTGTAAATGGGCTGGTATCAACTTCTGTATCCAGAGTGTTTCTACTGTTTGTTTTAGGTACCTCCCCTCTTCCTTTGTAAATACTGAGCAAAAACATTTGTTTTAGTATCTCTGCTCTTCACAGTCATCCTCTGCCCACCCTCCCTCCCTTTTATTAAGCCTCACTATCCACTCACTTGTGTTTCCTTCTGCCTGATGTACCTATAAAGGTTTATCCCCCTTCTTAACTGAGTTGGCTATCTTTTCCTTGGTTTGGGCCTTTGCTGTTCTGACTGCCTTCCCAGCTTCCTTTTGCTTTAACTGATACAGTTCTCTGTCCTGCTCCTTCTGTGATTCCTTGTACTTCCTGAATGCTTTCTTTTTCTCTTGAACCTTCACTGCCACTTCCTTTGAGAACCATAGTGGTTTCTTACAGCGTTTCATTTTGTTTATTTGCTTCACACAAAGGCTTGTTACCTCTGTGATGGCAGTTTTATTCCCCATTGTTCTTCCACCCCTCCTTCCTGCCCATTTGCTAGTGCATTCCTTAGGCACTCACCCATGTTGGCAAAGTCAGCCCTCCTAAAGTCCAGTACTTTTGCCTTTGTATGGCTTGACTCTATTGCTGTGTTTATTGTGAACCATACTGTTCGAAGGTCGCTAGTTCCCAGATGGCTACCCACTTCTACATCTGTGATCCTCTCTTCATCACCATTTCAGAGAACCAGGTCTAAGATTGCTCCCTTTCGAGTGGGCTCCAATACTAGTTGTTTAAGGCATGCCCCCTGTAGGGCATCTAGAATAACCCCACTCTTTCGAAGTGGCTGCTGCAACTGCACTCCAGTTAACATCTGGCATATTCAGATCACCCATCAACAATATCTCCCCTTTTTCTGCCATTCTAAGTATACTTTCTATCATTTCCTTGTCCATTTCCTCCCCCTGAGAAGAAGTCTGTATCTAAACCCTGTGTGGATTGTGGTGCCATTGCCGGTCTCCAAATTTACCCACAGTGCTTCTTCTCCTCCTCCTCCCTGTTTACCCTTTTGTTCTGTTGCTTTGATTCCTTCCCTTATGTAAAGAGCTACTCCACCTCCTCTTTTACCCTCCCTGATCCCTTTTGTAGATAGTGTATCCTGGTATGTTTACGTCCCAGTCATGGTTTTGTGTGTACCATGTTTCTGTGACTGCCACGATATCCAGATGTTCCTCCTCCATCAAGGCCACTAATAGAGGAAGCTTGTTACTCAGACTACGGGTATTAGTACTCATTGCTCTCCATTTTTTGATGGCTTTACCTTCTGTTTTCTACCTTGGTCTTTTTCTCATTTAGTACCCTGTTTTGTAGGGAGAGGCTTGGATTTTCCTGCTGCTTATCATTGCCTCCCCCCCTTGACTAGTTTAAAAGCTTGCCAATTAAGCATTTAAACCAATTGCTCAAAAGACTTGTTCCCTTCCTGGACAGATGCAGACCATCCTGCCAGTATAGGCTGGTGTCCCTTCAGGTGGAACCCCAGTCCCCAATGAAGCCGAACCCCTGTGCTCCACACCATTTTTTCAACCATTCATTAAACTGCATGGTGCAAAGTATTCTCGCCTCACTCATGCCATTGACAGGCAGCACCTCTGAGAAGGATACTGTGTGTGCTACTTGTCTTAGACCCCTCCCCAATTCTACAAAGTCCTTCTGTACTGCTCTAATCTCATGATGAGCCAAGTCTTTTATCCCTAGGTGGACAATGATCTCCAGCTCAGACTCCCATGCAGCTGTTCTCATGATCCTGAGGATGTGCTTCCTGTCCCTCCAAGCCATGGCACCAGGCAGGCACCTTACTTCAGTTTTCCCTGCTCCCCCCAGTTCTATTCCCCTAATAATTGAGTCCCCCACCAGGAGCTGCTTCCTTTCCTTATGGTATCCTCTGCCTCCTTCCTGTGGGCCTCCCTTGTGACAGTTGTCCTCAGCCTCCTTAGTCTCCTCTGCGGGTGCATCCATAGGGGAGCTGTGCTCCCCCAGAATAGTGTATGGATTGTGGAGTGGAACAACTGACTGGGTGTGCTCTGTTCCACCATCCTCACCCTTTTTGAGCCCACTGTGGTCCAACTGCTGTGCTTTCTTCGCAATCTCTGAGGTAGTGGTGGTGGCTCTAGTGCTCCCTGGATGGGGAGGTTCCTTACTACTTTCCAGTGTGGCCTGAAGACAGGCAACTTCTCTTCCCTCAGGGCAGAGAGTTGTCTGCAAATAGGGCAGCATCTCAGCCTCCAGAAAGACTCCCAGAAGACTACTGCCCCACAGCCATTAGATTGCACTACTCCCAACATGTATATCTTTTTGTGTGTGTGTGTGTGTGTGTGTGTGTGTGTGTGTGTGTGATTGGTTTGTTATATAGAAATATATATATTATACAATGTGTATGCTTATATTGTCAGTGCAGTGTGCTAGAGAGGATATGACAGTGATATGCACCTTGCACTCTTGAGGAAATGATGTCAGAACCCCAGGTATAAAGGAACTATTTCCAGGGGTGGGCGGTGTGAGGGGTGGGCAGGGGTTGGACCAAAACTGTGCCCTCACCAAACAATCAGCTAAAAGCTCTGACCCTCCACTGCGATGAGTGCCTTCCTGTCAGCAAGATGCCCTACACAACAATTTGACAGAGAAAATACCCTGCTAATCAAACAGAGAAAAATCCAGACATCCAAGTCAGATACAGGTAAACCTCCCCAGCCCCAAAACAGCCTGGTGGTTTGTGCTCTGAAAGCAGTCAGCCCCAAAATAAGTCAGCTGTGCTTCAAACTCTTCCTGCACTGAAAATCTTAAGAATTGTAACAAAACAGGTTCAATTATAGAGAGATTCCAGATGATCAAACCTCCAGCGCTTCACTCATCTGAGCTTCCTCACACACACACCACTGAGGAAGCTCAGATGGAAATGTAAAAAATCGATGAGGTTGAGCATCTAAGCTCTCATAGTGGAATTTCTATTCTAACTCATTGAGATGTGCTAAGAAAGCATCTACTATTTTCTCTAAAAAGCGACTGGAGAATTTGTGCCTAAACCGTACCTGGTTTAAGTGGTGCAGTTGTTTTCCAGTACTTCCTTATTTACCTTCAGGACTGCTAGCCCCTTTTTGACTCCTTCACCAGTAAATTTCTGCAGTTTCATTTCCGGGACTCATCTATCAGCTTCCTATATGCCACTCTTCCCCAAGGGCATGCTATTCTCCCTACTAAATACTGAGCAGAAGTAGTCCCTTAGCACAGTTGCTTTCTGCCCCTCCTCTGTTATCTTGCACCCTCCATTGGCCTAATTCCCCTCCTTTATTTTTTTCTGTCATGTATCTAAAGAACTGTTTTCCCCTCCCTTGACCCCCTCTGTAATATGTAGCTATTCGGCTGCCTTTGTGATCCCAACTGCCTTCTTGTCCTTCCTAGTTTTCTACTGATACTTGTCCCATTCTGCCCCCCACCCCCCCCATTTTTATCTGTACCTTATAAAGGCCTTCTTTTAGGCCCTTACTGCCACCCTGACCCTTTCAGAGAACCAAATTAATCTTGTGTACTTATTTCTCTTGATAACTGTTCTTGTGCAGGTTTTGTTCCCTCAAGAACAGCTCCTTTATAACCCCTCATTCCTCCACTCCTTGTTGCTGTCACCCCAGCTATTCTTCAGCACAATTACCTCTTCTTGAACTCTTGCCTCCTGAAGTCTAAGCATATCAGCCTTAGACAAGGGCTTACAGATGCACAGGGCCACCTCTTACCATATAATATTGTGATTGCGGGACCAGGTAGTTCCCCGACCTGTACTCCACCTACTCTTTCCGAGTAGGTGAGTACCAAATATAACATGACTGACTGTCTAGTGGGATCACTGACTTGTTGTACCAACATGCATTCCTGCAAAACATCAAACAGGGCCTGGCTTCCAGCACTCCTGTCCTCTGGGATGTCCCAATCAATGTCTGACAGGTTGAGATCTCCCACTGTTACAACCTCCTACTTTTCTGCCCCCTTCCTACTTCAGTACCCAGTTCCTTATCTCACTCTTCTCCCTGCCCCAGTGGCCTGTAAACGACCCCTATGTGAGTCTTCCTACCTAAAAACTCTGTGAGATGAACCCTCAGTGATTCTACCTCCCCTTCCCACAATGGTAGCATCCTCTACCTCAATCCTTTCTCTGATGTAGTTGGCTACCCCTCCACCTCTACCTCTACCTGCTCCACTATCTCACCTATGTAAGTTGTAGCCTGGGATCACACTGTTACAATCAATGTTCACACTGGCCCAGGTTTCTGTAACAGCCACTAGCTCCAGCCAAGAGGCTGTCACCAAAGCCTGGAACTCACTAATCTAACAGAACAAAGAGTGGTGGTAAATTGGGGTTAACTCACAGGAGGGACAGGTAACAAGTGACGTACCCCAGGGATCAGTGCTGGGACCAGTGCTCTTCCATGTCTTCATAAACGATATTGCAGAGGGTCTAGAAGTGAGGGTTAGCCTTTCACAGATGATACAAAGCTATGTACAGGGTAGATGCACAGGAAGGTATAGAAAAAATGAGGAGAGATCTGAAGAGGTTAGAAAACTGGTCCAAGGAATGGCAGTTGGGTTTCAGTGGAAGAAAAGTGCAAGATTGTAATGCTGGAGGCCACCACAGAGGAAAGAGATCCAGGGGTAGTTATAGAAGACAACCTCAAAGTGGCTAAACAGTGCAACAAAGCAGCCGGAAAGGCTAACAGAATGCTAGGGGGCATAGGGAGGGGGGTATAACAAATAGAAGGATGGAAGTGGTGGTACCGTTGTACAACTCTCTAGTAAGGCCTCATCTGGAGTACTGTGGTCAGTTCTGGAGGACCCCACTCCCAAAAGACATAGGATGGAGACAGTACAGAGGAGGGTGACAAAAATGGTGTCGGGGATGCAGCATAAATCGAATGAGGAGAGACTCAGCTCTCAATATGTACTCCCTGGAGGAAAGGAGAGAGAGGGGGGACATGATAGAGACCATCAAATATCTAAAGGGGATCGACAGGGTACCAGAGGGGAGCATCTTACACATGAAGGGAAATAGCAGGACAAGGGGGCATAGCATGAGACTAAAAGGGGGAAAACTTAGCGGGAACTTGAGGAAGTTCTACTTTACTGAAAGGGTGGTGGAGAGATGGAACAGTCTCCCCCAGGAAGTGGTGGGGATGGCCACGGTTCAGAGATTCAACAATGCGTGGGATAGGCACATGGGAATTATCAAGCTAGGGCGAATGAGGGGGGCTTGTAGCATCTAGGGTACCTTAATCATTAAAAAGAGGGATAGAGCAAACTGGATAGGCCACAATGCCCTTATCTGCTGACAACATCTATGTATCTATGTACCTAGACTCATGGCATTGAGGCATACCACGCTCCAACATACTGTACGCTCACCCCTCTGTTGGTTCTCACTTGCCCTCCCCCATCATCCTTCTCTAATAACCTTGATGTCTTGTGTTTCCCCATCTTTTCATGTCTTTCCAGACTGTTATACCCTTCCCTGTCCCCTAGACTCCTTCCTTTTATCTGTTATTCCCAGAACACCTTACCCTTACCCCTGGGGGATTTCTACCTAGATTCCCCACTGTTCCTCCCTCCACAGTGGAATCCCCAGCCTAGCCTCACCTGCAATTAGTTTTACTGTCTGCCAGTACAGACGTCAAAAGTCTGCCGTGACGCACTAGTCCCCTCTCTTGGCATGTGAAGGCCAGCCACATTGAAGAATCTTCTGTCCCAGAAGCCTCCTAATGCCGTATAAAATGTTGCCCCTGTTCCTGATACCACCCATTCAATCATCCATTGAACTCCTCAATCTCTACCTCCCTTACTCTCTTCTTCCCATTCTCCCCATCCCAGACAGGAAGGACCTCAAAAAAGGCTAAGGAAGCTGGGTTCGTCTTCAGTCTATCCTCCAGCCTCTGGAAGTCCCTCTTCACTATCTACACAGGCCAGTTTGCCAGATTGTTGGTAGCAATGTGTACCAGCACTCCTTGTTCCTCCCCTCCACAGTTATTCTCCCTATCCTATCCCAGTCTTGGATGACCGATGCTCCAGGCAGGCATCTAACCACTATCAGCGTTTATCCTCACACCCTACCACCCTCTCAACCCCTCTAGCAATAAAGTCTCCTATCACTAGAATACTTCTTGTTAAATTCTGCCCTCCTTGCTCCAGGGTGTCACCACGTCTCCCTTCCCCATCAGCACCAACTGACCAATCATCACATCTGCCAGAGTCAGGCCCCTGTGCCTCTTCCAGGGGACTCATCATGGGAAAAGTTGGCTAGTGTATGACCATCCCTGCCACCTGCTTTCCTTCCCCTCCCCCCCACCACCCTCCACTCCCCTGGGCCAGTGGGACTCTAAGGAAGTAGGAGGTGGGGGAGTGAGCACAAGCTTAACTGGAGTCACAGTCGGAATATTTCCTCCATAGGTGCTGCCAACTGAGCATGGAGCTCCATGAAGGTCCTGAAAATTGGACAGTATCCCTGTCTCCAAAGCATAAGCTTGGAAATGAGTGTTCCACAATTCCGACAGCTAACTACCTCTCCTCTTACCCAGTGCTACATTCCAGTCAGTTAAATGCTTTTGCTGTATGCCTATGATTAAGTGACTTAGTAGTATGTGGTACAGGGCTAGGAGGTCTTCACATGCTGCAGTCTCGTACATTGATTCCTATGACAAAGAAAAAAAAAAATAAAATAAATGTTTTCTAAAGAATTACACAGGGGCCGGGGTTGGATGTAGCCGTGTAGCACCATGTAGCAGTGTCATGCTGTCCCCCTGCTGCCCCCCATATACACCCTCCCAAACCCCCGATCGTGGGGGTCCAGTAGCACCCGGACACCTGTGCCATCTGTCCTGGCCCCCATGCCCCTGATGTGTGCTGTGGTGGTCCAGGGCGGGGGGCCTTGAGGAGCCACCTGTCAGCTTGCAGGTTGCAACATCTTGGCTGCGATAAGCCACGCGTGGGCAACTTCCACATGCATGGTGTATCTCACAGGTCACAATTGCTGGGACCCTGCTGCTTCTGGAATATGGCGTAGGGTCCCTGGCATAGAGGCAACTGGCGTAACTCACAACTGCATACAAGTTATGCCGGCAGTCTTGGAATTGGCCCCCAAGAATATAAAACAAAAATAGAAGATTCAAAATTCTGTCTATTAATTTTATTCTGTCTAAAAATTCTGGGCCCTATTCCAAGACAGCAGGGAGAGCATGGTGAAAAGTACTCCAGTGCGTAAAGTTATGCCAAAACCCTTGCAACATGCGAGCTGCACCATATTCTAAGAGAATCGCCAGATACAATGGAAAATGCCAAATTATGCATGTCACAAGTTACACCCGCAAGACATGGCGTAACCCGTAATAGCGGGTGTAGCACTTACACATGTCACAACCCGATGACCATAAAAAAGTGCACAAGTCACAGACATGGCATAGGAGCTATGGGAAAGATGGCAGGTAGCAGCGGAGAGGCAGCAAGTGCGACAAAATACAGGAAGCGCAATTACACACGAGGAGACAGACGTCCTGCTCGATGATCTGAAGGCTCAGCCAGACCTCCTAATGGGCAAGGGAGGAGAACGGGAGCAGCGTCTCAAGCATAAGGAGGCATGGGAGGAGGTGGCCAAGAAGGTGAACGCTGTGGCCGATGCGAAGCGCACTGTGCGCAATCTCCAAAAGTGGCTCAGTGATCTCAAGTGCCACGCTAAGGCCAAGGAGGCCCAGAACAGGCAGCAGGTGGTGGCCACAGGAGGTGGGTCACAGGAGGTGACACCCCTCAGTGGACATGAGGAGAGGGTACTGGCATTCCTGAGCCAGCCCAGTGCCCATGGGGACTCGGATCTAGATATGTCACGGATGGTCACAGGGACAGATAAGTGGCTGACCGGCACTGCTTGCAGTGTGTGGGACAGTGATACAGGGGTGTGAATGGTGGCATGCATGGTAGGCAAGACATGGTGTGGTAGCACTGATGCACTGTTGTTCCTCCACAGGTGCAGCAGCAGCAACAGACACAGGGGTTGGTAAGCTAATGGTCACGCTGCCCTCAGTGTGTGGGACAGCGATGCAGGGGTGGAAATAGAGGCATGCATGGTAGGCATGACATGGTGTGGTGGCACTGATGCACTGTCGTTCCCCCACAGGTGTGGTGCCAGTGGACACAGATAGGTAAGCTGACAGCCAGCGCTGCCCCCAATGCATGGGACAGCGATGTAGGGGCAGGAACGGAGGAAGGCATGCTAGGCACGACATGGTGTGTTAGCACTGATGCACTGTTGTTCCCCCACAGGTGCAGCAGCAGTGGATACAGGGGCTATGGACAGTGGTGACACAGGCACCCATGCGGCTGACCACCCAACAGGCCACCACGATGCACACCCCTGGTAGTGCCGATGCAGCACAGCTGGACACAGCCCTGACACCAGTGGTGGGGGGGGCGTGAGGCAGCGGAGGAGCAACAGTGGGAGGAGGAGGAGGAGGGACTGGACCTGAGTGATCTGTTCAGCTGTGGCAGCATTGCAGACAACATAGTGCAGGATCTAAGCCCCGTGTCATATCGCAGGCTGGAGGACGCCCCGGATGGGACCACGCCATCCCCGCAGAAGAACCGCTCAGATGCACCCACGGACTATGCAGGGTTCTGCCAGGCACTCGTGACCACACATGCAGAACAGGCCGAGATGCTGGGCTGTATCAAGCTCAGCATGGATGCTCACCACACGACGATGGAGGAGCACATGGGTACCCTGATAGGAGTGCTGGAGACAGGGTCACACACCACAGAGGCAGCCATAGATCGCCTCGTGGACACCATGACCACCTCCCAGGCATGCATGCAGATGCAGACAAGAGCCATCATCCACCTGGCCATGGCTGTGGAGGGGTCCATGGTCCAGCAGACAAGGCAGGTGGACATACTGTCCATGGTGCTACAGGGTGCACACACAGCCCAGCCACTGCGAGGCACAGCAGTGAGGGACGCCACCACACAGGCACCACAGGAGTTGCACCTGCCACCAGCACCACCACAACGGCCACCAACAGCAGCGGCGGCAACACCACCACCATCAAAGGTGGCAGGGCCAGCAGCAGCACCCTACCCACCACTGCCACAACCATTGGCAACCCTGGAGCAGCAGCACCCACCAACACCACCAAAACCTCCAACAGCACCTGCGCAGGTGACCCCATCACTGCCACCACCTGCACCACCATCAACACCTACACCACAGCACCCATCGTTGATGACACCCGCAGTGCCGGTGCAACCGCAATCAGCACCGCCCCTAACAATACCACAGGTGGCACCATAGGTAGCCAGAACATCAAGGCAGAGGGCCACAGCAACACCTGCCACCGTGGCCATGAGGCATGCGGCAGTGGGAAGAGGGTGCAGGACCAGTGCCAGATGAGGCAGGCTGGCACCGGATGGCACACCTGGACAGGAGACAGCACAGGTGGCAGTGCATCAGCAGGCCGCGGATGGCAGTGGGCCACAGCACAAGGGACCGGGGACTGTGCTAGGACATGCACAAACTGCCCCAGAGAGGCATGGAAGACCCAGGAAGCCAGCAGTGCCAGTGAGACCTTTGGACAATGGTGGTCTAGTGGTCATGCAATGGGGGCAGGGTGGGCCCAGTGCCATCACAGGGGCAGCTGAGCCCGCAACACAGGGTGCTGGACAGGGTGTGAGCGCAGCCAAGTGCAAGAGATCTGGGCGGTAGAGGCAGGTGAATGACTGCAATGCCATTATGGTGCGCTGCTGCAATGGGAGGTGGGTAGTGGGCGGTGTGGCAGTATGGGAGGGCACCGAGTCCTGTGTGTGGGGTGTGCGTGTGCATATGTGTGTGTGTGTGGGCACTGTTGCACAGCACAATATGAGTGTGATTGCTGTGAATGGTCACTGGGTGTGGGTATGTGTGTGTGGGTATTGTCACAGCTGTACTGTAGCACTGCGCCATGTCACATCCTTTGTAATCAGCACTTCGGAAACACTGTGCACTATATATCTGTGTGGCCTCACTCATTCCAACCACTGAAAAAGGACATATCGCATGTAGCACACATCCAGTGCCTGTGTGAGGTGTATGCCCCATGTTGCACATACACATCCTAACTGTAGGCTGCGTGTACGTATAGGCCATAACTGTGTCATGCAGTAGATAGTGCGCACATGCAGTCTGCATGTATGCAGGCTGCAGGTGCGTAATGGCACTGGTTCCCTCAGGTGTCACACGTACGTGTACCATGTGAAAGGTGGGGCCGTGAAGGTGAGAGACAGGCCGCACAGCCCACAGGCAGATCTGGCAGCAGTGCACTACAGAGCTGGGGGGCAGAGGGCAGAGCTGGACTACCACTGACCTGGGCAACTGCAGAGAGGTAAGCAAGGGTGTAGGCAGGCATACCCACTGTGCACACATGTGTACTGTTTTGGTCACGGGTGTAGGCAGGCATACACCATGTACTCCATGGTGTACGCATGTATTGAAGCGGGGGTGACAGCATACAGGCCCTGAACTGCTTCCCTTGTCCATGGACACAGAACAGAACCAGCAGACCCTTCTGTATGTACAGTCATATATGTGAACACCAGAAGGATTGGTCACTGATACTGTCTTTACAGCCCAAGGACTATACAGCCTTACAGGGTCTGGGCTGGTATATTGGTGTCTCAAGAAACAATGCATGACATCTGTATATACCCATGCATGGGGGGGGGCGATGACCAGTGGCATAGGGTACTAATGTCGTAGTGAGTGTGCCAAATGTGGCAACATACACAGTCCTGGGGAACATCTGTATATTGTCTGGCTATGCCCCAGTCGTGGTGTGTCCCTTCCCACACCGTATGCACCTGTGCAACCAGTATCACTGTACATGGTTGTACATGTGTCAGTGTGGCATGCTTAGCAGTGTCTGTACCTGTGTAACATACTGCTAGGTACCACATGTACATGTGTACAACCTATGTAGGGTGTAGATGGGTCATCAGATCATCCGAGATGTGTGGCGTGGGGGTGGAGGCGAGGCAGCTATCCGAGGGTATGCATACAGATGCACACCATGGGGATGTGGCTGTAGGGAGCACGTACACACAGGCCATATTGGGCTACACCCCTGGTGGTCAGTAGTGGGACAATATAGTGCCCCCACCGGTGCTTTGCACATGACCCACTGACCCCCTACCATGGAACGGAGGCTGTCCCACTGTGGGACACATGTGCAGACAGTGGAGCACTGCACCAGACCCTGCCACGGGATGCCAGACCACTGTTACTCTGCCTGCCCATTGGTTCTGACAGTCAGTGATGGCCTGTATGCAATGGCCTGTGACACATGCCACAGAAGACTGTGCTTGCACCTGCTGTCAGTGCACATGAATGTCACCCCACACAGGGGAACAGGGAACACTGTAGCCGTACACGGTGGTCCTGGCATGCATTACTGCATCACACAGGCAGGGCAGCTCTCTGAAGGGGGGGCTGCACATTGCCACTGACCAGCGTCCTGGGTGCATCTGTGGCTTGTCCTGTGCTGTATGTGGTTGTTCCATGGCTGCACAGCAGGTGTGCACCCCAGTGGATGCCGACACAGTGCACTGGGGGATGGCGCAGGGTGGGACACCACAGCTGTACCAGCCCAGTGTGGTGGATGTCAGTGTGAGGGAGTGAGGTGTGGGTAGCCAGTGTGGGGTCACCCACTGCACACTGTATGCGCATGGCACCACACATCACCGTGCTGAAGGGGGTGGTGTGAGTGGGTGGTGTGTACACCATTGGTAGGGGAGGTGGGGCCTTCAGGGACATGTGTGTATAGCACAGCACTGTTGTGCTGCACCCCAGGGACAGCACGTGGGATGCATTGCTGCACACATTGCCGCTGTACACCTGTCCTGTATGGGTTGCTGACTACAGGCGGTGATGCTGGGCAGCATGTAGGGGTGTGAGACAGTACTATCCCCAGTACTGTGCACTGAGACGTACGTTGTGACATGTTTCCTTGCAAGTAGAGTCAGCACTGCCAGGGGTTCAGCTAACACTGATGCCAATTCCCTTAGAACCTGAGGACGCATCCCATCTGGCCCCAGGTCCTTATTTACTTTCAGGTGCGAGTGATTACAGCACTGTCAGGTATGGGGTGGTGCTAGTTGAAGGTTTGCCAGCCCAAGTGAGCAATGAAGTAATGAAGAACAACTGTCCTACTTAAACCAGGTACGTGTATAGACACAAATTCTACAGTCACTTTTGAAAGTAAATAGTAGATGCTTTCTTAGCAAATCTCAATGGTTGTGAACATAGAAACATAGAATTTGATGGCAGATAAGGACCGCTTGGCCCACCCAGTCTGCCCATTTCCCTACCTAATGGATAAGCTGCAGATCCTAGTTAACCAGCAGCCTACTTCTTCCTACCCCCAACCCCTAGAATTGCCTTATGACTGTCCCATGCATGCTTGAATTTCACCACTGTTTTGACTCCACAACCTCCTCCGAAGGCCGTTCCATGCATCCACAACCCTCTCTGTGAAAAAATACTTCCTTAAATTACCTCTGAGCCGCCTCCCCCATCTTCAAATTGTGCCCTTGTTCTTGCACACCTCTTTTTTGAAGATGCTACCCTCTTGGACTTTGTTGATTCCCTTGAGGTACTTGAAAGTTTCTATCATGTCCCCCCTCTCCCTCCTTTCCTCGAGGCTATACATATTAAGCTCCTTAAGTCTCTCTTCATATGTCTTCTGGTGCAGACCCTGCACCATTTAGCTACCCTCCTCTGGACAGCTTCCATCCTGTCTATGTCTTTGAAGATTGGGTCTCCAGAACTGCACAGTACTCCAGATGGGGTCCCAGCCAGCTGTCTGTATAGAGGATAATAACTTCTTGGTTTCTACTGGTGATGCCTCTCCCTGTGCATCCCAGTATCCTCCCAGCCCTCCTTACTGCCCTCTCACATTGCTTGCCCACCTTTAGGTCATCTGATATGACTACCACCAGGTCCCTTTCCATTTTTGTTGTTGTTAGTATCTCACCCCCCATTGTGTACTCTTCCCCTGGGTTTTTGTTTCCCAGGTGCATTACCTTGCACTTCTTAGCATTGAATCTAAGCTACCATACATCTGACCATTCCTCTAACCTTGCCAAGTCCCTTCTCATCCTTTCCACCCACCTTGTGCATCAACTCTGTTGCAGATCTTTGTGTCATCTGCAAGAGACATACTTTTCCTTCCAGTCCCTCTGCAATGTCGCTTATAAAGACATTGAAGAGACCAGTCCTAATACTGAACCCTGTGGCACCCACTAGTAACCCCTTTCTTCAGAGTGGACTCCATTTACTATTACTCTCTGTCCTATTCTCCAGCCAATTCTTTACCCAGGCTGTCATCTTGGGACCCACTCCCAGGCTGGCTAACTTGTATATTAATCTTTGTGTGGGACTGTGTCAAATGCCTTGCTAAAGTCTAGGTAGGCCCTGTCCACAGCCCCTCCCTGATCTACTACTTTGGTCACCCAGTCAAAGAAATCTATCAGATTTGTCTGGCATGACCTTTCTGCTGTGAATCCTTGCTGCCTTGGGTCCTGTGCCCCTCTGGCCTCTAGATACTCGACAGTTCTTTCCTTCATAAGTGATTCCATCATTTTCCCTACCACTGAGGTTAAACTAACAGGTCTGTAGTTTCCTGCTTCTGCCCTGCTCCCACTTTTGTGAAGGGGAATCACATCTGCCCTCCTCCAGTCCTCGGTACCACCCCATCCTCCAATGATTTGTTAAAGAGGGTAGTCAGTGGTGTCACTAGTTCTACCCTTAGTTCTTTTAGAATTCTGGGTTGAATCCCATCAGGCCCCATTGCTTTGTCCACCTTCAGTTTTGAGTTCTTTCAGAACCCTTTCTTCTGTAAATGGGCTGGTATCAACTGCTGTATCCAGAGTGTTTCTACTGTTTGTTTTAGGTACCTCCCATCTTCCTTTGTAAATACTGAGCAAAAATATTTGTTTAGTATCTCTGCCTTTTCACAGTCACCTCTGCCCACCCTCCCTCCCTTTATTAAGCCTCACTATCCCCTCCTTGGTCTTCCTTTGCTCCTGATGTACCTGCAAAGGTTTATCCCCCTTCTTAACTGGGTTGGCTATCTTTTCCTTGGTTTGGGCCTTTGCTGTTCTGACTGCCTTCTCAGCTTCCTTTTGCTTTAACTGATACAGTTCTCTGTCCTGCTCCTTCTGTGATTCCTTGTACTTCCTGAGTGCTTTCTTTTCTCTTGAACCTTCACTGCCACTTCCTTTGAGAACCATAGTGGTTTCTTACATCGTTTCATTTTGTTTATTTGCTTCACACAAAGGCTTGTTACCTCTGTGATGGCAGTTTTATTCCCATTGTTCTTCCACCTCCTTCCTGCCCATTTGCTAGTACATTCCTAGGCACTCACCCATGTTGTGCAAAGTCAGCCCTCCTAAAGTCCAGTACTTTTGCCTTTGTGTAGCTTGACTCTATTGCTGTGTTTATTGTGAACCATACTGTTCGATGGTCGCTAGTTCCCAGATGGCTACCACTTCTACATCTGTGATCCTCTCTTCATCTCCATTTGAGAAGAACCAGGTCTAAGATTGCTCTCTCAGGTGGGCTCCAATACTAGTTGTCTAAGGCATGCCCTGTAGGGCATCTAGAATAACCCACTCTTTCAAGTGGCTGCTGCAACTGCACTCAGTTAACATCTGGCATATTCAGATCACCCATCAGCAATATTCCCCTTTTCTGCCATTCTAAGTATACTTTCTATCATTTCCTTGTCCATTTCCTCCCCTGAGAAGAGTCTGTATCTAACCCCTGTGCGGATTGTGGTGCCATTTCCAGTCTCCAAATTTACCCACAGTGCTTCTTGTCCTCCCTGTTTACCCTTTTGTTCTGTTACTTTGATTCCTTCCCTTATGTAAAGAGCTACTACTCCTCTTCTTTTACCCTCCCTGTCCCTCTTGTAGATAGTGTATCCTGGTATGTTTACGTCCCAGTCATGGTTTTGTGTGTACCATGTTTCTGTGACTGCCACGATATCCAGATGTTCCTCTCCATCAAAGCCACTAATACAGGAAGCTTGTTACTCAGACTACGGGCATTGGTACTCATTGCTTTCCATTTTTTGATGGCTTTACCTTCTGTTGCAGTATCCCCGACTGACCTTTCCGCCTCGGTCTTTTTCTCATTTAGTACCCTGTTTTATAGGGAGAGGCTGGGATTTTCCTGCTGCTTATCAGTGCCTCCCCCCTTGACTAGTTTAAAAGCTTGCCAATTAAGCATTTAACCGATTGCTCAAAAGACTTGTTCCTTTTCTGGACAGATGCAGACCATCCTGCCAGTATAGGCTGGTGTCCCTCTAGGTGGAACCCCAGTCCCCAATGAAGCCAAACCCCTGTGCTCCACACCATTTTTTCAACCATTCATTAAACTGCATGGTGCAAAGTACCCTCACCTCACCCATGCCATTGACAGGCAGCACCTCTGAGAAGGATACTGTGTGTGCTACTTGTCTTAGGCCCCTCCCCCAATTCTACAGTCCTTCTGTACTGCTCTAATCTCATGATGAGCCAAGTCATTTGTCCCTAGGTGGACAATGACGTCCAGCTCAGAATCCCGTGCAGCTGTTCTCGTGATCCTGAGGATGCGCTTCCTGTCCCTCCAAGCCATGGCACCAGGCAGGCACCTTACTTTAGTTTTCCCTGCTCCCCCCAGTTCTATCCCCCTAATAATTGAGTCCCCCACCAGGAGCTGCTTCCTTTCCTTGTGGTATCCTCTGCCTCCTTCCTGTGGGCCTCCCCTTGTGACAGTTGTCCTCAGCCTCCTTAGTCTCCTCTGCGGGTGCATCCATAGGGGAGCTGTGCTCCTCCAGAATAGTGTATGGATTGTGGAATGGAACAACTGACTGGGTGTGCCTCTGTTCCACCATCCTCACCCTTCCTTAGCCCACTGTGGTCCAACTGCTGTGCTTTCTTCACAATATCTGAGGTAGTGGTGGTGGCTCTGGTGCTCCCTGGATGGGGGAGGTTCCCTTCCTACCGTCCAGTGTGGCCTGGGGGAAGGTTCCCTTACTACTGTCCAGTGTGGCCTGAAGACAGGCAACTTCCTCCCTCAGGGCAGAGAGTTGTCTGCAAATAGGGCAGCATCTCAGCCTCCAGAAAGACTCCCGGAAGACTGCTGCCCCACAGCCATTACATTGCACTACTCCCCACATGTTTATCTACTTTTTGTGTGTGTGGTGATTGGTTTGTTATATAAAAATATATATATTATACAATGTGTATGCTTATATTGTCAGTGCAGTGTGCTAGAGAGGATATGACAGTGATATGCACCTTGCACTCTTGAAGAAATGATGTCAGAACCCCAGGTATAAAGGAACTATTTCCAGGGTGGGTGGGATGAGGGGTGGGCAGGGTTGGGCCTAAACTGTGCCCTCACAAAACAATCAGCTAAAGCTCTGACCCACCGCTGATGAGTGCCTTCCTGTCAGCAAGATGCCCTACACAACAATTTGACAGAGAAAATACCCTGCTAATCAAACAGAGAAAAATCCAGACATCCAAGTCAGACACAGGTAAACCTCCCAGCCCCAAAACAGCCTGGTGGTTTGTGCTCTGAAAGCAGTCAGCCCCAAAATAAGTCAGCTGTGCTTCAAACTCTTCCTGCACTGAAAATCTTAAATTGTAACAAAACAGGTTCAAATTATAGAGATTCCAGATGATCAAACCTCCAGCGCTTCACTCATCTGAGCTTCCTCACACACACCACTGAGGAAGCTCAGATGGAAATGTAAAAAATCGATGAGGTTGAGCATCTGGAAGCTCTCTGTAATTGAACTGTTTACAACCATTGAGATGTGCTAAGAAAGCATCTACTATTTTCTCTAAAAAGCGACTGGAGAATTTGTGCCTAAACACGTACCTGGTTTAAGTAGTGCAGTTGTTTTCCAGTACTTCCTTATTTACCTTCAGGACTGCTAGCCCCTTTTTGACTCCTTCACCAGTAAATTTCTGCAGTTACATTTCCGGGACTCATCTATCAGCTTCCTATATGCCACTCTTCCCCAAGGGCATGCTATTCTCCCTACTAAATACTGAGCAGCAGTAGTCACTTAGCACAGTTGCTTTCTGCCCCTCCTCTGTTATCTTGCACCCTTCATTGGCCTAATTCCCCTCCTTTATTTTTTTCTGTCATGTATCTAAAGAACTGTTTTCCCCTCCCTTGACCCCCTCTGCAATATGTAGCTATTCGGCTGCCTTTGTGATCCCAACTGCCTTCTTGTCCTTCCTAGTTTTCTACTGATACTTGTCCCATTCTCCCCCACCCCCCATTTTATCTGTACCTTATAAAGGCCTTCTTTTAGGCCTTACTGCCACCCTGACCCTGTCAGAGAACCAAATTAATCTTGTGTACTTATTTCTCTTGATAACTGTTCTTGTGTAGGTTTTTGTTCCCTCAAGAACAGCTCCTTTTATAACCCCCCTCATTCCTCCATTCCCCTGATGCTGTCCACCCCAGCTAATATGTCCAGCACAATTTACCTCATATGCTTGAACTCTTGCCTCCTGAAGTCTAGCATATCAGCCTTAGACAAGGGCTTACAGATGCACAGGGCCACCTCTTACCATATAATATTGTGATTGCTAGACCAGGTAGTTCCCCGACCTATACTCCACCTACTCTTTCCGAGTAGGTGAGAACCAAATATAACATGGCTGACTGTCTAGTGGGATCACTGACTTATTGTACCAACATGCAGTCCTGCAAAATATCAAGCAGGGCCTGGCTTCCGGCACTACTGGCCTCTGGGATGTCCCAATCAATGTCTGGCAGGTTGAGATCTCCCACTGTTACAACTTCCTACTTTTCTGCCCCCTTCCTACTTCAGTACCCAGTTCCTTATCTCACTCTTCTCCCTGCCCTGGTGGCCTGTAAACCACCCCTATGTGAGTCTTCCTACCTAAAAACTCTGTGAGATGAACCCTCAGTGATTCTACCTCCCCTTCCCACAATGATAGCATCCTCTACTGCCTCAATCCTTTCTCTGATGTAGTTGGCTACTCCTCCACCTCTACCTGCTCCACTATCTCACCTATGTAAGTTGTAGCCTGGGATCACAATGTTACAATCAGTGTTCACACTGGCCCAGGTTTCTGTAACAGCCACTAGCTCCAGCCAAGAGGCTGTCACCAAAGCCTGGTACTCACTAATCTAACAGAACATAGAGTGGTGGTAAATGGGGTTAGCTCACAGGAGGGACAGGTAACAAGTGGTGTACCCCAGGGATCAGTGCTGGGACCTGTGCTCTTCAATGTCTTCGTAAACGATATTGCAGAGGGTCTAGAAGGGAGGGTTAGCCTGTTCACAGATGATACAAAGCTATGTACAGGGTAGATACACACGAAGGTATAGAAACAAGCATTTGTCAATGCCAAATGTTGATTGCGTTGGTATGTTGAGCACGCTCACTGGCCCTCTGTCAGGCGCTCAGTCTGTTTGGACCGGTGCTGCAGGCTGCTCTTTTGTACTCAGCTCCTGCCTGCGTTGGCACCTTGTTCTGCTCACTAAGAATTCTGCAGCTGTCCTGACAGAACTCCGTTGAGGTGGCTCACTCCCCCTCTCTCACTCATTCATTCTGTTTCTCCTGGTGCTGCAGGCTGCCCTGTTTATTTTATTTATTTATTAAGTCTGGGATTTCAAATACCTTTGAGCCTTGGCTCTTTTACAAAGGTTCCACATCAGAGAAATATTAATTATGGGGAACATCAAGACAGACATTACAACAATGTGGACATTGCAAACAGAGTACAGATTAATACAATTCAAGGGTAGCATTGTAACAAGGCAGCCAGTGTCATTTGTCAGAGAAAACAAACAACAGATAAGAAGTGCCAGAGTCATAGGGAGAGGGAAGAGGGGAAGGGCGGAAGGAATGTAGAAAGGGTGGGGAGAGGGTGAAAAGTGCAGCACTGGGTATACCAAGATGTGAGGGTAGAATCCAGTGGGGGGGGGACCACTAGAGCAGGAAGGGAAGTGTAGAAACAAGGTTAAGTTGGGCAGTCACAGGAGCTGTTGGTAGTGAGATAGCCCCAGAGCCTAGTTTTAAACATACCAATTGCTGGGGCAGAGGAAATGGTGGGGCTGAGGCCACTGAACCAGAGTGGCGCTTGATAAACAAAAGAGCATTGTCCCTGTGAAGTGTGACAGTGGGGGACTTTCAGTAGCTGTAGCGTGGATCTCCTAAGGCACCATTTGTTAATTCAGTGTTGTAACAGAGTTGAGACCCCAGAAGGTGCAAGGCCAAGGTAGATTGTACTGGGCTCCTGCCTCTGTTGGTGGATTTTTTTGCCCACAAAGAAATGTGCAGCAAGTCCGACACAGGTCTGTTGAGCCTGCTGACTCCCCCTTTCTCACTCACTTGTTCCATTTCTGCTGGCGCTGCAGGGTGGCCTTTTGTAGTAGGCTCCTGCCTGCGGTGCCACCTTTGTCTGCCAACAAAGACATCTGCAGCAGTCACGATAGAGCTCCATTGAGCTCGCTCACTCCCCCTCTCTTACTCGCTCATTGTGTTTCCCCCAGCGCCACAGGCTGCCTTTTTGTACTGGGCTCCTGCCTGCGTTGGCACCTTTTTCTGCCCACAAAGAAATCCACAGCTGTGCTGACAGAGCTCCGTTGAGGTCGCTCACTCCCCCTGTGTCACTCACTCATTCTGTCTGTCCTGGCGCCACAGGCTGCCTTTTTGTATTGGACTCCTGCCTGCATTGCCGCCTTCTTCTGCCCACAAAGAAATTTGCAGCAGTTGCAATAGAGCTCTGTTGAGCTCGCTCACTCCCCCTCTCTCACTCACTCATTCTGGTTTCCCCGCCAGTGCAGGCTGCCCATTTGTACTGGGCCCCTGCATGCATTGGCACCTTTGTCTGCCCACAAACAAATCCGCAGCTGTCCCGACAGAGCTCTGTTGAGGTGGCTCAGTCTCCCTGTCTCACATGCTCATTCTGTTTGTCCTGGTGCAGCAAGCGGCCCTTTTGTATGGGACTCCTGCCTGCATTGAGGCCTTTTTCTGCCCACAAAGAAATCCGCAGCAGTCCTGACAGAGCTCCGTTGAGCTCACTCAGTCCCCCTGTCTCACTTGCTCGTACTGTTTCTCCCACCGCTGCATGCTGGCCTTTTGTACTGGGCCCCTGCCTGCATTGATGCCTTTTTCTGCCCACAAAGAAATCTGTGGCAGTCCTGAAAGTGCTCCGGTGAATTCGCTCACTTCTCCTCCATCACTCGCTCTCTCATTCTGTTTCTCCCAGTGCTGCAAGCTGCCCTTTTGTACTGAGCTCTTATGTTGCGCCCTTTCTCTGCCCACAAACAAATCCAGAGCTGTCCTGACAGAGCTCTGTGGAGGTCACTCAGTCTCCCTCTCTCACACGCTCATTCTGTTTGTCCTGGCGCTGCAAGCGGCCCTTTTGTACAGGACTCCTGCCTGCATTGGCGCCTTATTCTGCCCACAAAGAAATCCGTAACAGTCCTGACAGAGCTCTGTTGAGCTCACTCAGTCCCCCGTCTCACTCGCTCGTACCGTTTCTCCCACCGCTGCAGGCTGGCCCTTTGTACTGGGCCCCTGCCTGCATTGATGCCTTTTTCTGCCCACAAAGAAATCCGCAGCAGTCCTGAAAGAGTTCTGGTGAGTTTGCTCACTCCCCCTCCCTCACTCGCTCTCTCGCTCTGTTTCTCCCAGTGTTGCAGGCTGCCCTTTTTTACTGGGCTCTTGTGTTGGGCCCTTTCTCTGCCCGCAAACAAATCTGCAGCAGTCCCGAAAGAGCTCAGTTGAGCACGGTCACTCCCCCCCTCACTCGTTCGATCTTAATGTGTCCCAAACAGTGATGTCCCACAGCGACCGTGCTATTCTGCGGCAGGAGTGCAAAAACACATATTAGCCATGATGTGAAAAATGGCAGCTGTACTGTTCATAAGGAGGTGGGGAAAAATGCCACTGCTGAAATTGTAGCGTGAAAATATTACAAAATTGAGAAGTTACAAGGTTGTGTGGAAACAGTTCAACGTACGCTTGTAACACAGTCATGTTATGGAGTTTCGTCACCCGATTTTCAACACAGGCATTTTAGGACCTCTGCTCATGAACAGTGCCACTGTGATTTTCTTAATCTGTCCCGAACAGTGATTTCCCACAGCGACTGTGTTATTGTGCACCGGAACTGTGAAAACACATTTCAGTCAGGATGTGGAAAATGACAGCTGTATTGCTCATAAGGAGGTGTGGAAAAATTCCACTGTTGAAAATGTGGCATGACAATACTACAAATCTGCAAAGTTACAAGGGTGCATGGAAAGTGTGCAACGCGCACTTGTAACACAATCATTCGATGGGCTATTATCACCAACTTTTCAACACAGGCATTTTAGGACCTCTGCTCATGAACAGTATCACTCTCATTTTCTTAATCTGTCCTGGACAGTGATTTCCCACAGCGACCGCTCTATTCGGTGCCGGAAGTGCGAAAATACATTTCGGCCAGGATGGGGAAAATGACAGCTTTACTGTTCATAAGTAGGTGTGGGAAAATGGCAATGCTGGAAATCTGGAGTGAAAATATTTTGAATTTGCAAACTTACGAGCGTGCGTGCAAGCTGCACAATGCACGCTCGTAACACAGTCATTTCATGGAGTATCCTTACCAAATTTTCAACATAATCATTTCAGGACCTCTACTCATGAACAATGACACTGTCATTTTCTTAATCTGTCCCGAACACTGATTTCTCACAGCGACCGCGCTATTCTGTGCTGGAAGTGCGAAAACACATTTTGGCCAGGATGTCACCAATGACAGCTGTACTGTTACCTGAGAGGTGGGACAAATGCCAATGTTGAAAATCTGGTGTGAAAATATTGTAAATTCACAAAAGTCTACAGTGCAGTAGCAACTGCGCAGCGCACACATCATAAAACAGTCATTTTTTTGATTTACCACCAAATTTGCAAAATAGGCTTTTGAGAGCCCACCTCATGAACACTGGCACTGTCGTTTGAGAATGGCCTCGAAGGTGATTCTGCGCGGTGACCGCCAAAACCACCTTTCAGGGCCGATTAACACCATGACAGTTTAAGAATTCATGAGGAGGGTCCCAAAACCCCATGTTGAAAATTTGGTGAAAAAATTCCCAAAAATGCCGAGATATGCACTAAAGTTGAAAACCCTATTCATTACATTATACAGCTTACCGGCATTTCTTCAGTTCGCGGTCGGCTTTGAAGAGTGCAGACATGTTCCCGGTCCAGTGAAGATCGTCGCACCGAGCTCCGGAGGTAAGTATGGAGTGAGGGGTGGGTGTGGGGAGGCTGGGTGCGCAGTGAGTGGGTGCGGGTTGTGGGGGAAGGGCTTGGAGACTACGAGGGACAGTTTTCTTTCTTTCTGGTACAGGAAAGGAAGAAAACGTCGCAGGACTGCTCACAGGGGCATGTGACACGCTGGGGTGGGCTCCCAGCATGCCACCGGAATCTAGGGGGACAGCTGCAGCTGATGGGGGATTGGGCACCCCAGTCGGCAAACAACAAAAGGGGATTATTTATGCCGGCGGGATTAGGCACCCCATTGACAAACAACAAAAGGAGGGGCGGGTTCCTTTCTGTCAATGGGGATTGGGCGCAGTGGCACACAATTAAATGGGGTTCACATTATGCCAAGCCGAGAGGTGGGCTCCCCATTGCTTAAATAACATGGGGGTTAGATATTGTTTGTGAATACGGCGGCAAACCGCAGCCATGTTCACAAACAATATCAGAGATCCTACATTCCGCCCTGCAATGACGGGTCGCTCCCTCATTGCAGCAGATGGCTGACGCTGCAATGACGAGGCGGCCCCTGATTGCAGCGGCTATTTTTTTAGAAAGTTGTGGCACACTGGCTGAACTAGTGTCAGCAGCAGTGTGCCACGGCATTGGGGGACAGGGGAAAGCCTTTTGCAGGCTGTGGGGCCATTAGCGACAACACTGCCATGCCTCCACAACCTGCTTCTGGAGAAATCTGTCGCAACATGTTTCTTTCGCATGCGCGCAATCGACATAAAAATGAGGAAAGATCTGAAGAGGCTAGAAAACTGATCCAAGGAATGGCAGTTGGGTTTCAGTGCAAAAAAAGTGCAAGATTGTAATGCTTGAGGCCACCACAGAGGAAAGGGATCCAGGGGTAGTCATAGAAGACAACCTCTAAGTGACTAAACAGTGCAACAAAGCAGCCAGAAAGGCTAACAGAATGCTAGGGGGCATAGGAAGGGGTATAACAAGTAGAAGGAGGGAAGTGGTGGTACTGTTGTACAACTCTCTAGTAAGGCCTCATCTGGAGTACTGTGCTCAGTTCTGGAGGTCCCCGCTCCCAAAAGACATAGGATGGACACAGTACAGAGGAGGGTGACAAAAATGGTGTCGGGGATGAGGCATAAATCGAATGAGGAGAGACTCAGCTCTCAATATGTACTCCCTGGAGGAAAGGGGGGAGGACGTGACAGAGACCATCAAATATCTAAAGGGGATCGACAGGGTACCAGAGGGGAGCATCTTACACATGAAGGGAAATAGCAGGACAAGGGGGCATAGCATGAGACTAAAAGGGGGAAATCTTAGCGGGAACTTGAGGAAATTCTACTTTACTGAAAGGGTGGTGGAGAGATGGAACAGTCTCCTCCAGGAAGTGGTGGGGATGGCCACGGTTCAGGGATTCAAGAATGCGTGAGATAGGCACCTGGGAATTATCAAGCTAGGGCGAATGGGGGGGGGGCTGCTGCACACAGGGACAGCAGCATGTGCCGGGGCACCGGAGGTCAGATAGGTGTATGCACTCTATGTCATTTGTTGTGTCCATGTCATGGTGGCCCGTGGTGGCAGGGGTGGCAGCTGTGTGTTGCGTGTGTGTGTGTGTGTGTGTGTGTGTGTGTGTGTGTGCAGCCTGTTCCAGAAAGCACCAACCACCGCTTTTGCTTCCTTACAGGTGTGCAGAGCAGACTGACATCCCGCCACAGGACCCTGCTGCGGGCGATGGCGGAGGTGAAGATGGAAGACGCAGAGGCCTACCTGCGCCGCACCCAGTGCTGGATGTGCAGGGTCCAGCCCTTCCCGCCATCACTGGAGGAGGAGGTGGAGGTGCCGGACACCACAGACAGTGAGCAGCAGGGGCTCCAGGAGCTGCCAGAGGTGGAGGCAGCAGAGGACACAGTGCAGACCACTGAGGGACTGGTGGCATTGGAGGTGTCCGCTGCCGGGCCGGTGGTGGTGGAGTGGCCAGCAGAGGCGCAGGAGCAGGTGGCACCCCCAGATGTTGAGCGGGTGGAGGATGAGGCCATGCTGGCCGTGGACGATGCCGACCGACTTTCCGACGGTGGTGGCATGGACCAGCAACAGCCTGGTGAACAGGATGCTGGAGATGGGTCACCTGAAGGTCAGCCTGGGCCGCGGGTTGCGCTGTACCCAGGACAGCTGTCAGCAGGCAACCAGCAGCATATTGTGCTGGTGTCCGCCATTATGGATGATGTGGCGTGCCTGCATGGCTCCATGGGTGCCCTCCTCATGGTGCTTCAGAGGCGCTGGCACCGCACACTGTGGACATGGGCCACATACATTGGACCTTTCAGCCCTAAGCCCGTTGGCTGCTATGGGCCTGTGGGGGGGTGTGGACAGCCTGTTGTGAGTATGTGGGTTGGGGGCCAGTGGGCAATGTGTGGTGTAGGGAGGGGGCTGCATCCCATGTGTGAGGGGGCAGTGGGGGTTGTGCCTGGGTGGGGTCCATACTGAGGGGCCATCTGTTGGGTGTTACTGTTAGTTGGGCGGGTATTGTACATATGGGTGGGCCTTGTACATATGGGGTGCCTTGTACATATGGGGTGGGGGCCTTGTACATATCGGGGCCTTGTGCATACGGGGTGGGGGGCATGTCCACCTGGGCTGGGGTGGGTGGAATGTACATAACGGGTGTATTGCGTGGGCGCTGGGGGGTTGTGTGTGTTCCTGCCGTTGTTGTTATTACTGTTTTACCCTTGTACAATAGTGTGCAGTACTGTTCATTAAGTAAGCAATAAGACACGACAGGGTGTGCATGGAACATACTTTACTGCACAGCCAGGGGTGTAATAAGGCACGAATCCTTGGCCGAGTGCCTTTAGCCCCTGGTGTGCGGTAAAATATGTTCCATGCACACCCTGGAGTGTCTTATTGCACTTATAAAATGGTCTACAATTTTATTTTACTTTTTACAGTTACAAAAATAATGATTATATGGAGAAATAATATTTTGTTCTGCAAATCTATGATAAAATAGTCCTTCCGCCTGCATTTTGGGTTAATATTCAGTAGCTGATTTGCATGGGGGAGGGGTACACTAGTGGAGAGAGAGAGAGAGAGAGAGAGAGAGAAGCTGGAGAGAGGAGGTGATGGACAAGTACTTAACTTTGACAGAGACACAAATGGGTTGCTGAAACAAAGCCACACAGGGAACGCTGGGACCAAATGCTGTGCAACAGGGATCCCACCCCCAGCACGTAAATCACAAACCCATTTCCCGGTGCTTACGTGGCAAATAAGTGACAGTGCAGGCAAGCTAGGGAACATGGATCACATCAACACCCCCTGCAAATCACAAACTCTTTTCTCTTGGCGCTGTTCACCTGGTACAAACACAGAGCGAGCCAGGAAGAAATACAGGAAAGATTTTTTTGTTCCATTTCACGGGCGTAATTGCGAAGCGATTAGCTGAGTCCCCAGGCAGCAGAAAGTGATGTAGCTGATGAACCCGTACGTAGCAGGAAGCACTTCTAGTTCTGTGGCAGGAAGTAATATTGTGGTGGGTTCCGGATTTCACATAATTTTGGTTTCTAGGCATTGCTGTCAGCTACATGCTGTCCCAAACTCTTAGCAAGGAAAAAACAATGGCAACACTCTTAAATGCCAACGTTCTAATGCTTCATGATATTTGCCTTTTACTGCAGTCCTTTTTTTTAGCCATGCATGGAACATATTTCATGCATGATGAACTAGATCTTTGATTGGCTGGTTTAGCCTACCCATTTTATAAATGGTGTGTTTCACACCTGGCTCTACGCATCTGTCTCTGGTATGTATGGGCACGTGCACGTGTGTGTGTGTCACTGCGCATGAGGGGGCATGCATGTGGTGGTCCTGCACCATCTCCTGTGCATCCCCAATGTGCACATGGTATCTGTGTGCCAGCTGTGCATCTCACAGCCCTGGGTGCATACCGGTGGTAGTGGCTGCATGGTGCCCTGTGTGCAGTTGTGCACTGTGCCGGTTCTGGGCCACATGCCACCACACCATGCATGTCCCAACTGTGTGGTGGCCTTGGGCCAGTATGGCTCCCTTCAACCCAGGGGAACGGTGGTCTCTGTGGGTGGCACCAGTGGCATGATGCAATGGTGTGTCCTACCACCATATGTATGCAGGTCTGCACCACCCGGTGCTGTGTCCCTGTTGTGGTCGCACTATTTACATATATCAGTGGCCATGGCAGGAGCAGAGTGCCTGGTGGTGCCATCATCAAGGTGTTGTTCCTTTGCCCTGTGTGTGTCCTTCACCTCCTGTGACTCCACGCATGCGTCCATGCATGCTGTGGTCCTCTGTGTGATGCCTGTGGTGCCGTCCCACAATCATGGTCATGCCTCACAGATGCTGTACAACACGCATGGGCACTGTTCCAGCTCCAGTGCTGCCACACATGTCGCATTGCACCTGGCAAGCAGTATTACCTCCCCTGGTGGCACGGTGGCGATGGCATGTATGCCATGCCATTGTCAGGGCTGCATTGCACCACAGTGTGTCCCCCGTACTGCTGTGGGTGTCACCATGGTGGTGCTGGGGGGATGGTGGTGGTGGTGCTGTTGGTTGTGGTGTCCTACTGCCACCTCAGATGCACTGCTGGATCAGCTCATGTCATGCACAGTGTCCCGCAGTTGCACCACTGTGCGTCTGGTGTCCCACCATGCTGTATGGACCACTGTAACCCTCTTTAGGTGCGCCATCCTCCTGGTCACCATCAGGCAGTGGTACACTGCGTGCCAGGGTGCTGTTGTGAGGGCTGCAGCAGGTGTCCACTATCCTACCTGCCGTTGCAGGGCTGTACTGGTGCTCACCCTCCGTGGTGTCTTGGCATCAGACTCGGGACATCAGTGGTCTGAGGGTGTGCTCCATTTCCCCTCTCATGCTGGTGTGGGCCTCATTGTTCCTACCCTTGGCTGCTGTCTGTTGTGTTCTCACAGGGGTCATCATCCATTGCATCTGTGAATATCCACTGTCACCTGTTGGGGGAGGCTGGGTGCATGTTGCTGTGTGCACCCCTGTCATCAGCATCTCACTATCCTCTGCATGGCATGCACTGTTGCATGCACATGCACTCACATGCAGGCATACACTCCCAGTCTTACGCTTAGACTTGGCTCTGTCCATGCTTCCCTTGCCATTGTGCTGCCTTCCCTGGCCCCTGTGTGTTGCACAGTGTGTATGTGTGTCTTGCACCTGCCTGACTCCCATGTGTGGCATTCCACATCTCTCCATGGCTGTCACCCCTGCCCACTGCATTGCCTGTCCATCCGCTGCCCCCATTGTGCCACTGTGTCCCCACTCACCCACGTGCACTGTCTGCCACATGCACACACCCTGCCACGGCCTGTAGCGTGCTATGCACTACTGCTCAGTCAAGTCCTCAGTGGTTTTGCGTTGGCATCTTAGGCTATGCACTGGTGGCCTTGGTCCCATTGGTGGGCACTGTGGCTCGGTCCCCTGGGTCCTGCCTCTGTGCCTGGCATGCCTGCGCTCACAGGGCTCTGCTATCCTGGTTCGGCTCCTATTGCTGACATTGCTGTGTGTCCCACTACATTGCTGTCTGCAGTCTGGCTATGTGGTGGTGGTGGTGGTGGGGGGGGGTTCTTTGGCCTGTGCTCTGGTTAGGACAGCTATTCCTTGTTCTAACTTATGTTGCCTTCCTCTGGCATATTTACTTACTCCACCTGTTCTGGAATAGCAGTTTTGTGGTGTTGGTGTGTTACGCATGTCGCAAGCCATGTTACGCAGTGGCACAGACTTTTTTTGTGTAACTGCATCGTAACTTGCAGTTGTCGTAGCAGTTGCAGGTTGCGGCATAAGTGTTCTTTTGGAATCGCATGTGTGTCACAAGTCGCTGGCGTAACTTGTGATTTGTGCCATCAGGACTGGCCTACTGTATTTACTCCTGGTGTAGCTGTCTTGGAATCGAGCCCTCTGTTAATATCTGGGATAACACTGGTACCAGAGGAAAGAACAGGTAGCACCCCCAGTAAAAATGGGTTTATACAGGTTGGGGAAGGTGGGTTTTTGTTTTTGTGTTTTTTGCCTTGGAGGTTAGTGAATAGTAATCTGTATTGAATAGGTTGAATCTGAAAGATCATGAAAAACCAGTCAGAATACTACTGTGTATTGCATTACCTAATAGTACATCTAATTAATTATTCATGAGCCTAGTGAAGCTCCTGATTGGCTACTGGATCAATCATCAACATCTTAGAAATCACCGATCTAGCTGTCAGCTGACACTCTGTGGCACGCACAGCTCTTGCCACACAGCTAAAATCTAAATATAAGTAAAAACAATGGCAAAAGCAAAAGTTGTTATTGCGATTAGACTTGATCACCTTGGGCCACCCATCCCAACTTGTTATTAATCTCTTGGAAATGTCCAGCTTCTCAGTCATCACTGCTTAATTGTTACTACCTCCCACCTTTTCCTATTTAGGGCATACAGCCAGGACATGAAATAAAGTCACTGGGACAGATTTTCAAAGGTTGATGCGGGGCCTATGTCAAGCCCTTCATCAAACTCTTGCAATGCAGCAGCCGCACCAAGGCCAAATGTCACACCTGAAGACCTGTTTTATGGTCTTGAACTCAGTTTTAGCATTTGAACCTCCTTTATGACAACTTGTGGCAAAGTTTGGCCACAAGCTGCTTGAGGAGGGCACTGGCACTGACGCACCCTAGACCCAAGAAATGTGGTCTAATAGGCGTCAATGTGACATGCAGGATGGAAAATTCTGGGTCCTTCCACAAGTCTAGAGCGACAAATAGTTGACGTACCCAGGGCTTGCTGCAAAAACAGACTTTGGAAACTCCAGCCCAGTTGTTTTTTGTTTCTAATTTCTGACTGCATCTTATTATTATTTAGAGTTATAAGTGTAAGCTTTGTGGGGACTATCACTGCTTGAATTGCTACATGGGTTGGATTATCTAGGGGGGAGATGGGGGTGCTATATCCCAGGGTGTTGTACCATACTTAGACCATACCCACTTTTACCTTTCCCTGGGTGGTGACACCGTGCTATTTACTGTCTTACAATTAGAAGATAGGGTGCATAACAACAACCCTCATAGGTGCTAACACTGCCAAAACTAGATAAAACAGCAAAGTAAAAGATGGAACACTTACCATAAGAGATTCAAATGTATTTACTGCATAGAAATGTGTAGCTATTAGCACCCCTATGTATCATAGAAACATAGAATTTGATGGCAGAAAAGGACTGCGTAGCCCATCTAGTCTGCCCAGGTGTTCTGAGACCAGCGCAATACTTCCCCAAAACTTGATTCTGAGTACAGACAGACCAGGCATAAGCATTTCAGCCAAACTAAAATCTTGCAGGAGTTTAGGCTCAGCAGTAAGTAATACAGAGCTGGCGGTTTGAATAATATAAGGAAAGCCATTTCCTAATGACCTGGAATAATCCAGGTGGAGTTTGTTGACAGAGACCTGGATAAACCCAGACCAAAGCAACATTAGTGGATAAACAAGTCTTAATGGTCTAAAAAGGCCCCAGATCTTTTTATATTTACATAATACAGGCAAGACCCAAGCTAAAGAAAACTAGCTGACTATTTCTGATAAATGTTTATTGCTTCTTAGCTAACCATTTCTTACACCTCTCTACATTTAGAGAGAAGGACGCGTCCCAAGTATTTGTAATAAATTGTAAAACAAAATGGTTATATTAAATGCACGCTGAAAATAGAAAATAGAGTTACAAATCTACGTTTCAACCTTAAGTCTTCTTCAGGAAGTATCTAAAAGAGGAAAAAACAAAGTTAGTGTCATAAATTTGTCATAAAGTGTAATAAATTGTGTTGGTTCTTAGCTAACCATACTATCACAGCTATCTACATCTAGAATTAAGGAAATAGTACCCGTCTACAGCACTCTGATTGGTAGAAAAGTAACAGCAGATCAGGCAACTATAATGTAAGTGGTTCTGTGACAAAAACTGCCCCTTGGGCTGTCCCAGCTTGCAGTGCAGTTTTGTCGGGGACTACAGGTATTTACAAACAGGATATATTTACAGTAAGACAAAAGGTTTACACGTTTACTGAAAACAGAAAAAGAAAGTGAGTTGAACAGACCATTGATGGTTATAAAAATATTAACTTTAGCCTCACCTAAAGTCTCTTTACCTGCTGCTAGCTACAGAAAACATTCCACCTAGGCTGTGCTTCCTTACCAAGCTAGCTCACAGCTGGGCTCCCTTCTTCAGATGTCGAATGTCAGAGAGAGAGAGAGAGAGTTGGGTGCCTTGCTCCCCAATTTATGTGCTCAGGTCTGCAGGAGAGTGATCTTTCCCTTGATTGACAATTCCCCCAGTATCCCCCACCCATATAAGAATGTGTGTGTGCATACCTGTGTGTGTGTGACCTGATCTTCTTAGCCCTTCCTCGTTATCTCTAGAAGTTTTGCATCATGCACCTGGGTCCATTGTCTGCCATTGGAACATATCCCAGGAAAGACTCCCCACTAGGATTATGGCTTAATTGCTTCCTCCCTGCTCATCTGGTCAGCCATTACTGCTAACCTACCCACAAGAATGCTGGCACCTCCACAGTGGGTGGCCAACCTTTATAAGCTGTCTGTTGATGTGACCTGGCAGACGTTTTGTTCATTCCAAACAGAGCCTGTTACAGAAGAATATTTTAAACTAACAGAAAAAAGAATAAATGAATCTGGTCACATATCCTGTCACACTATGCCACCAGTAGTGATAACACAATACTGCTGGTAGAGTGAACTTAGGAGATGGACTACAAATAGGATCCAGCAGAAATTATTTATTTTATTTATTGAACAAATAGGAATTACAAACCTTTGAGTCAGACACTCCTTTGCAAAGGCTTCACGTCCAAGTTAAGGCATAATATAGAACAGTTGGTACAGAGGAGACTACAAACAGGATATAGGATAATTCTGAGGGTAGCCATAGTACCCTGCGTCAAATAAGCACACTAATTTAGCAAAACAATATTATACAATATTCTGGTAAAGACAATCAAGGTGCTACTCATAAGATACAGGATAATACAGAGGGTAGCCATAGTACCCTGCGTTAAACTGGCATATAAATTAGGGAAAACAATATTGTAACACTGTTCAGGTGAAGACAATCGGGATCAAGCAGGCCAAGTAGAGAAATTGTGTGTAGAAGGTTAGGGGTAGAAGACAAGGGATGAGAATGAGGGTTAAGGGTTGCCGAAGAAATGAACATTTCAGAAAAGTAGTAGGAGGAGACAGGAATAAAGGAGGTTAGGTGCAGCCACAGACAGACGAGGTGAGAAGAAGCTCTCTAAGACTGGATTTGAAGGGGCCAAATTTCAATTACCTTGTGAATAAGGAGGCTGTCACTGGTACTATCAAAAATAAATTCTGTACTTGAAGATACTACAGGTGTTTACAAACAGGATATATTTACTGTAAGACAAAACGTTCACACATTTACTGAGAACAGAAAAATAAAGTAAGTTAACAAGACAGTTGATGGTTAGCAAAATCTGAGCTTTAGCCTCACCTAAAGTCTCTTTACCTGTTGCCTGCTAAAGAAGACATTCCACCTAGGCTGTGCTTACTTACCAAGCTAGTTCAAAGCACAGCCCCCTTCTTCAGATGTCGAATGTCCGAGAGAGAGAGAGAGAGAGAGAGACAGAGAGAGAGAGAGAGAGAGAGAGAGAGAGAGAGAGAGAGAGAGAGATGGGTATCCCGCTCCCCAATTTATGTGCTCAGGGCTGTGAAAGGAGTGACCTCTCTCTTGAGTGCCAGTTCCCCCACCCATGTGAGAGCCTGCCTGCCAAGGAAACATATCCCAGGAAAGTCTCCCATCTGGGATTATGGCTTAATTCAATCCTTCCTGCTCATTCAGTCAGCCTTTACTGCTAACCTCCCCACGAGACTGTTGGCACCTCCACATTTGGTGACCAGCTCTCATAAGCTGCCTATACATGTGATATGGCAGCCATCTTGTTTATTCCAAACAGAACCTGTAACAGGTGAATATTTAAACTAACGGAAAAAGAATAAATGAATCTGGTCGCATATCCTGTCACCGGTACACTTTGGAGACACCATTTCCAACTAGAGTATAAAATTCCAGTTTTTTTGTCCCTCAGGTAGACTCTCTGAGCACGTTCCTGAGAAGCTGTTACTGAGTGTCCCCAGCAGGCATTTTTGGCTAAGACCTGTGACAAAGAGCAGCGGAGTGGTAAGGTTGAGCTCTTTGCCGCTAGCACAGTCAGTTGGGCAACATGCACAATATCAGTGGTCAGGATTTCAGGTCCAAATAAGACTGGTCTTGGGGAATGCTGTGCAGATGCATACATAGATTAGATAGTAGACTCACTACCTTATACTGTAGGTTTGTTGGGATATAGGTTTGTTAGGCAGAAGGCTTTTAGGATATAGTTTCGAATAGTTACTTTTTGTAGGCTGCATGATTTAATTAGGTCACTTATTTCTGCTTCCTTAGATTAGGAATTTCCATTAGGAAAGGACAACTTGGCTAACAAAACCGATATATGCTCATTGCTTGTGCTGCATAAGAAAAAGATGAGTCTGTCATGACATGTTATAACAAGTTCTCTCATAAGAATTGTAATCATCATTTTTCATATATCCTGTGTTTCTGTAGTTTAGTGGGTATGCAGATACCCTCATTATAGTAATAATAAGTACAATAAAAACTGCCTGAGTCTTGTGAATACGCCCTGGATTTGTTTTTGTTCTATACATAATAACCAATTACTCAGACAATTGTATCATATGGACCCTGGCACAGATATCTAGGTCCAGTACTGATCTGGGTCCTGATATCGAGGCTAGGTGACAGTTCCCTACCTATTCTATCTCCACAGACTCTAGCCGGTCTCCATCTACTCTCCCACTTCCCAGCATCCTATCTAATGTACCCCTATGTCTAGTCCATTCGTGCATGATGCCCCCTCTCCCCCACTGTTCTAGCCTCCACCACTTCCACTGACAATCTATATCAGGCATCCCCCACCCTTTCAGTGAAGAAATATTACCCCACATTCTTCTTAAGTCCCCAGTTGCACTGCATGCCCCCTGGATCTGGTGCTTGTTCTCATTTGAAAGAGACTCCCCACCTGTACCCTATTCATCCTCTTGAGATATTTGTAGTCCTCTATCATATCCTCTCTCTCTCCCTCCCTCCTTTCTTCCAGGGTGTGCATGCTGAGATCCCATAATCTCTCCTCAAAGGGCTTCTGTGCAAACCATGCACCATTTTAGTTTCCCTCCTCTGGACTACCTCTACTCTGCCTATGTCTTTCTGTGTATCAAAATATATAGTAGTAGTAATTGTTTATAAATCTACCAAAAAGTAAGTTCAGCTAAAAGAGCAGCACTATAAATACAACATACATAATTCACATAGTGTAAAATACATCTTCCAAAATTACACATTCCCATCCCTTGATTTTCTATTACCCATCAAGTTCAAATTGTTTTACAGGGTACAGACATACTGCACATTTTGAGCACATTTCTCTCTTATCCCAAGCTGGGCTTCCATTATCACTTTGTAGATCTAATTTTATTTATTCTCAGAAAATAATTTGCCAGCCTGTGTATTGTCCAGTCATTTGGAGTTTGAATAAGGATTGATAACAAAGTACCCAACTCCATATCATGCTTAGGATTTATGAATGGACCCAATCAGAACTCCCTTCCCATTTCATACCATTGGCAGTCCCAACACATACGTCTCCAATTTTCTATTCCTCCCTTAGAGCAGGAATATTCCCCATTCCCTCCTGTTGTGTGTGTGTGTGTGTGTGTGTGTGTGTGTGTCTTGCTTATAAGACATTGCTTTCGTACCTTTTAAATTGTTATTTAATGAACATTTTCCTCAGGGAAGGATCTTCCAGGGCATCACAATAATATTTATACCTAAAGTGCTTACTGTTATGTGCAAACCATTTAGAGTACACTGAGCCTGCTGTCTGGTTCATAACTGTCTTAATCCAGAAATTACAATTATTTTATGTATATACTTTTTATATTTAAGACTTACAGTACTATTTTTCTCAACATATTTCTCTAGAAAGAGCAATTTATATTTGGTCAGACACTGTCTTATTCTAATAAGCCAGGGTGATTGTTTGCATTTTCTCTGTATCCATTTCTTTTTTCTTTAAGACAGATGAGAGGGAATCTGCCTGTTTCCATTCTTGTCATTTTTATCCAATAGTTCAAGACTCTACTTTCAACAAATGCGTTAATTATAAGTATTCCTAGTTCAGATCTGACACATGCGGCTAGGTAAGAATGGCCTAGCCCCAGTACATTTTGTAGCATCTTAAACAGAAAAGTAATTAATTTATCTCTGTTTTTGTGTCCAATATTTGTATACCTTAAAGAAGTTATGAATTAAATTTTGCTGTTATAGCTTTTAATAATGGCTTAATTGACAGTCCTCTGTATTTGTAGTTGAATTTTGCTAGACCATTTTTTTTTTAGTGTATGTATGGTCTTCTAAGTTTGAACCTTCTAAGCACCGTTATTTTCAAATGTTATTTCCAGATAAACATAGGAATTCACAAGTTCAATCTTTTTTGATTTGATTGACCAAAAGCCATTTGTTTTTGTATCATTAAATATCATAATCTTTGTTTTATCATAATTTATATTTGATTTCAGATGTTTTGTTGTTTCAAAGAGGCATTCTAGTTTTTTTTTTGTAAGCCCACCTTAGACAAAGAGAACAAGATTAAATTGTCCGCATAAGCTAATGCTGAGTATAAGTCATTCAGTATTTTTGGAAAATCTCAAATATATATAAAACAAAGCATTGTGTCTAAATCTCCTATTGTGAGTGCTCTGTTTGTTTGTTTGATATTTTCTTTTGTAACTTTTGTTATGAACGCCACAACAAGGCAGATGTAAGACCCAGGCTCCTAAGTCTTGCCGAGCTGTCAAGCCAGGAATAGCCAACGTAGAATCCACCGTAACCTGATGTCGCTGTAAGGCAGGAGTGCCTCAGGCTCCTGAGATTCCTCAGTAAGCATGATAGTGAAGGTACATCCCTGGAAAGAATATGCCTTGCACTGATTTGTTACCTAATTCCCTTGCAAACTGCTCATTATTTTTTTTTTATAGATTCCCTCATGTCACAGGGAAAAACTTTTGAAAAACCATGTCATGGGGAGAAACTTTTGACAAAACAATTTCCATGTCAGTCTCAGATTAGATTTCATGGGCTGGATTTTCAGCCAGTTGTGTCATGATTCAACTTTGTTTGCAGTTCTTTTGACACAATTGTTAGACCACAGAAAACATGGTCTAGGGACAGATATTCAAAGCTTTGGACTGGGCGCAAACCATTTGTACAGGGTTAGCACTGGGTTAGCGTGTGTCCGCTATATTCAAAAGGTCAAATAGTATGTGCAACTGCATTAGCGCCGAGCAAAATTATAATGTATGCAAGGGGCAAACTGAGGGGGCATGTTCATGAATACAGGCACAGTGCTATACTCAGCGAATAGCGCCATGCAAAGTGTTTTTGCACGACTTAGTGCAACACTTTGCATGGTGCAAATTACCACCCAGGAAAAGGTAATCTTAACTCTGGGCAAACCAGCTTTGCGCAACTTTGTGGCTTTGCGTGACTTTTGCGTGGCTTTGCGCGACCCTAACCAGTATGTATGACACACAGAAATAAGCCAGACATAGAGGAAACATGTTGCTCACTGATAGAGTCCCTATGATGCCATCATCTGCCACCAGTCCCAGCCATGCCAGGCAGTAAGTGGTGACCTGGCTCCCAGTGGACACCATGGCAGTACAGCCATACAGCACACACCTGCAGACCACCCTTCTGTGGACACCAACAGATGCCAGCACACACATGCAGCACTGTGGGCATGTGTTGAGGGGGAGGGTGTACAGGTGACAAGGTTGCACCACAGACTGGGTGTGGCCACAAGGCTGGGACAAGCCACGCTGTGCACATGGGCCAGTGCTGGGAATACCCCAACACCAGTGTGCCTGTCTGATGGTATGTGCCCCCCAGCCACATATCGAACATCTGTGCAGACACCACAGCACACACAGCCAGCCGTGTATATGTCACTGTGAGCATCCCATGCCAGTAATGCAGCATCTGTGGTTCACACAGCAGCATAATAGTAATGTCCACTATCAGTAAACACCTGCAAGTTGGGCCTGTCACTGTGTACAGTGCAGTGGTCATCACTGCCCTGCACACCATAGGCATTGCTGTGTCCCTTACACTACTTGCCCTCTTGCTACTGTAGTGTCTGCTGTGCACTGTAGCATGAACTACAGTTTGACAGTTGCATGCAGCACCACTACCTGTGCCTGTGCTGTGTAGTCCTCTGGGGCACGATATTCTATGCTGTGCTGTACAAATGTAACCTGCAGCTACCACCATGCACTGCCAGACTAACCTACAGGAGGAGCTGTGGGCAGACCCAGCCAGCCCCTGTACTTCCAGACTGACCTACAGGTGCGGCTATGGGACCCTGCAATAGCACTAGGCAAACTGCATGCAAATCAGGTCATAATGAGACGCAAATCTGGATGTCTGCCCACAGACTGCCTAAGTAGGCGCATTTGCATGTCACTTTTGAATATAGCAAAGGTTTGCCCCTGGCAAACGTGATTGCGCCAGGCAAATGGCTTAGCTCCACGCTAAAGCTGTGCAAATGTGTTTGAGCCACGCAAACGTTTCAGAAATATTGTACATTTTTGCACAATGTAATTTCACATGCGTTGCAGCTTTACTTACTCCACACCTTCGCATGCCACATAGTTCACCTCTACCTTCCTTCACATCACAGTGAACTGGGATGCTGTCGTGGCTTGCACTTCCTTGTTGCTGTATTCAGAGCTGTCTTATTCCTGGGCTTTTTTGCACTGCATTCCCAGCCCAGTTTGCCCGGCTTCCTTAGCATGCTATATTCAGCAGGTTTAGCACCAGGGCTATCCCTTTTCAATATAGCATGCTATTGGGTCAGGGCTAATTTAGCCCTGGGGCAAAGTTTTTAATATCTGTTTTTTAATGTCGTCACAAGTTCCCTGTGCTTAGCACTGAAAGTGGCGCGTATGTCAAAAATTAGAAGCATCGTCATCCCCAGTATATTGAGAAAAGTGTTGGAAATGTGTCAGAATGAATGAATATCAGCTGCAAACATTCTGGTGCATTTCTACCCTGCAGCAGCACAACTGCTGTGAGTGCATTGCAAAGACATCTGAAAATCCAAGCCTGTATCTTCTCTGTATTTAGCTCCTGTTTTCTGCTTTGTAACAATGAAGATTAACATAAAAACAGGAGCACAAAATTTCATTTGTTCTGGTCACTTGTCTATACCCAACATTTGAATTTTATTTATGTTTTAAGAGGATAAAGTCACTAGGCATAACCTATTTTCAGGACTGTCCTGTAACTAACAAAAGTTACAGCAACATTCATTTAAGCAATATACCACAACAGGGTGTGGGTTATGCTAGGATTCATTATGATGCAAAAAATTGGAGAAACTCAGACCCACTCACCGGATTTAGAAATTAATATATTGTATTTATTGTGATACCACTTTTTAAATAGATCAACATTTCGTAGTTGTCACACTACTTCTTCAGGATCTATAAATTCATAAAAATCATTTTTAACCACTCCTTGGTGATACTGACAAAGCTCTCCAAACTAACATCAAATTTAGAAAATTCTTCAGTGCTGCCCATTCATTACAGTAGCGCTCATTCGTACCTCAGTCGGCAGCTGGCCGTGGTGATGAGAGGAGGGCTGAGCCGGTCGCTGTCTGTATTCGTGGGATACTATTTTGATGAGTGGGAGCATCGCTGCCTGGTGGGGGTCCACTAGACTACCAGGGAAAAATTACTTTCTTAATCTTTTACAGGGTCGGGATTCATGCTGGGGGGGTGGGAGAATCACTAGACTACCAGGTAAAACTTATTTTCTTAGTGTTTTACTGGGTCAGGATTTGTGCAGCGGGGGTGGGGAGACCACTAGACCACAAGGTCCTTCTTCAATTTACAGGGGTACAGGGGGTCGGGGTTTGTGCTGGTGGGGTGGGAGACCACTAGACCACCAGGTCCTTCTTTGATTAAAGGGGCTACTGGAGGTTGGGAATTATGTGTGGGATGGGCACTGCCGCATTACCGACAGCTTTTTCTTGGTGGTATTTAGCGCCACGCTACAGGTCACGCTAATGCCTGTTGCGCAACCTGTAGCACTATCCTTTTGAATATGCCATGCTGCTGGCATTCTTGGGTGCTCCCCTATCCCTGCCCATGCATATTATTATCTATTAGCGTCAGTACTACCACACAGCACTGGCGCTAATAAGGCTTTTGAATCTTGCAGCCTCGCGCAAATCCAGCGCAATTCCAGTACTACGGATTTGCACTAGGCACAATGCTTTAAATATCTGACCCTTCGTAGTTTATATTTTTTTTCTTTTTTCAACTTCTTTTGTGGTTTAACTGGTTACTTTTGCCTGGGAAGCATACTTGCTTCTTCCAACAGTCAATCCTAAAAAGTCATTGCCCAACAAACAGAATGACATATCTAGGTTCAGAGTTTCTACTTGTATATAGCACAATATTGATCACCTAGGCTTCTGTTTCTTTCAAATTACACTATACAGGTACCCATTATTTTCAGTTCTGCAAATCACACATTAACTCCGTTCGTTGTCCCTTCGTTTTTTATACTTTTCATTCCCTAGGTCTCTTATCTGCTCCAAAATGGCAAACATTACATTAGCTCTATTCTACATTTAACTCGCTTTTTTTACAAAAACACAAAGTTTGCGTTCTCTTGTTTACACTTAAAAGTCATGCCTGAAACCAGGCTTATCTGTGTTGTCTTAATGAAACTAGCTGCTTGCTTTGGTTCTCTTTACTTTTAGAAGGCAATGTCTCAGCTTACCCTGACACAGGTTCTTAGCTCGTTTATTTTTTGCCGCCTCCAGTACTCATGGCATTGCGCACTTTATATTTGGTCTGGTTGCTATGGTAACATTATTACGTCTCTCATTGTGCGTGATGCACGTGCAGTGACTTAAAGTTCACACATTGTTTTTCTTCTCAAAATGGATCAAATGGACAACCTTCTTCTCTTTAGTGTTTTATTGTTCTCTTTAGAACAAGCACATGCACAGTAGCTGAAAAGACTCACTTGTAAAGAACTTTTTTCATTTCTTTTCTCTTATTTTTAAATTAGGCTGTATGTGTAAGGTTGATTAGTCTTTCTCAGATGTTGGTTGTATAGACCTAAGTTTAGAAATTTTTTTCTAACAATTCACTTGTTCGAAATGTTGTGATATTTATAAATTCTTTATTTGACTGGATTAGAGAGTCAGTGGACTGAATCGGGACCATAACGCCGTGCTTGAAGTATGCATAGCCCCATGCCCCAACCCATCTAACCAAAAAGATTGGCTATCAAGGTGGCTACCAACACTAAGGCACCATAAATTGCACAAAAGTTGGTGGTCAGTCCTAAAACGTGACTGTCCAAAGCTAAACCCGCAGGCACAACAATATTTTTAGTTTTACTCTACAAATTCTGACCATGCGATTTCTTCATTGATGTCGGATGTTAGGATTTACCATGCCTGGTGTGGTGTTTGGTCACGAGGCTGCAGGCCGAGTGAGCGAAACACACCAGGCGTGGTAAATCCTACCATTACCTACACCCTGGAGTGGTATATTGTGATTATACAATGTTCCCCTTTTTTTCTGTTTTTATAATGGGACAAAAAAGTATTTTTTTCATATTTTAGCTTATTTTTTATAATTTGTTGCTGCACAAGAAAAAATAGTTTTGGTTGCTAGGGTTTTCGTGTACTGCACATGCACAGGAGTATTTTACTGTATTGTGCTGGGAAATTTTAACCACTGTGCCCTATGTCTCCAGCACACTCTGTTCTCACTCTGTTTGTGTTGTAGGAGTCGAGTTCTCAGGAGAGGCTTGTGAATTTGAAAGGGGGAGGGTCCTGGCTGAATGGCATTTCTGTTGCATACACAGAACCACCCTGGGCGTCGAACACTGCTGCTGCAATATATGACAGCCATTTTCTAGCCCTTTTGTGCTGGGGAAACAATGTTAACATTTCTTTTTTTGTTGAGTTCTTTTTTCTACCATCAGCCTCATTTTGTCACAGAAGAGGGACAGATGCCATAGCCGGTGGCAGATTTCAAATGTGAAGCCGCTAAGTAAAGTGGAGGAGGCTGCAAGCGGTGAGAGAATGTGAAACAGTGAGCGCTGGAAGTTGGTGACCTACTGAGGTGAAGTGATTAAGAACAAAAAAAACAGTTACTAGGATATTGTGTGAGTGTTGTATGACTTTTTTTTTTAATTGTTTGAGAGAGGTTACTGGTGCTGTTTGGTGGCGACTCAGTATGTCAATTGTTCCGGCGGCTGCTCGCTTTGATGTTCAGTGATCTGGCAGAGCCCGAAGTATGAGTTCTGCCAGACAGGGAGTTGGCACACTTAGAGTGATTTGAGGGAGATTTCTTAATGTGGTTCACTGGTGGCTGGCACCTTTTCCCGTTGGTACATTGTAGGATTTACAATGGGGAAAAGGTGCCAGTCAACCATTCAGCTTCCAGGATTCTCGGACCCCATTATATAATATAAAATAGAAAATGTGCCAACAGTTTCATTCCTATGCTTGAGATATCAGTCTGTTACTATGAGGTCAGAAACAGAGGAGTGAGGGATTTCCACTGTAGATGAGCAGTAGGGGTGTGGAGTAATAGACACCAGAAAAATAAAGCACCCACAGCAGTAATTCCCTACAGTAAATGGAATGAAAAGCAATTCTTACCATTTATTTAGTAAGAAAATGTGCAGTATATCATCTGCAACTGTACTGCACCTTTTTTTATTAAATAAACAGAACTGCTTTTCATTCTATTGTGTGGAGTTACTGCTTCGGGAACTTCATTCCTCTGGTGTCTATTCTGCATTGCAATATAAATTGCCCTACTTCATGTTTCTTGCTGTTTATTGTTTTGGTTTCTGATGTAGGAGTAATTAAAAGTAAAGATTAGGATACCCTCACACTTTGAACATTATAGAAAAAAAAAAAAAACATCCAACACCCCCAAAACTCATATATCACAACACAAGGCGGTGTACATTATTGTTATTAAACAATGGCTCTTATTCATTCATATTATGGGGAGCACAAATGAGCACATGTAGATGGTTATTAGGCAGAGAACAAGTGTTGGAACATCCATTTTATGTGTATGGGCATCTATTTTATAGTATCAGTTGTACAGTTTTTATTTTTTTATTTAATTTTTTTTTTTTGAGGAAACACTTCCCATGTGAAAGCACTGCATCATGGGTATGCAAATAATCAATTGTCTTTCATCACTGTAGTGTGTTATGCAATACCGGGCAATTTGGTATTTGCATACCCATGATGCAGTGCAGTCATGGTGTGTTTCCTCATAAAAAATAAAACTGATACTATAAAACAGATGTTCCTACAATATAAAGGATATGTTCTGACACTTGTTCTCTGCCTATGAAATGTTTTAGCTATGACAATTTAAAAAAAAAAAAGGGTTGCATCCCACAATATAAGTAAATAAGGCTTTTATATGAAGCTAAGCTCTTGTGGGTGTTCTATAAGTATAAGATGTTGTGATAAAAAAATATGCTGTGATTTCTTATTTATGCTGGTGTACAGGTTTGTGTATGATTGGATTTGAAAGAGTGAGATTTAATTTTGCTGTAGTAAATATACACTCACCAATCAGAGTTTAGCAAATTTATTAATTTTTAAGTATTATCAGCATTTTTTTTTATTATTTTGATCCATTCATCAGACCCTGTTTGGGGTTTTTGTATTTGCTTGCCCGCATGTGCAAGAAATTTAGTGCCACCATATGGATTTTTGTAGGTGTGCCACTCTGCATCCAATGCCCAGCTCTTTCTTGCAGGCCCAGCTTCACTGCACCAGTAAATGTCTGAGCTGTTTATGACAGCAGTTCAGATGCAGTGGCGTACAGTTGAAGGCCAAAGACCACTACAATCAGCAGTGGTAACATGTAGGCAATTTTCAATGTGCCTACATTCAGCACTGCATGTGAACAGCTGTCACAGACAGACCCATTTTGTTCTACTCCTCCCCCCCAACAAACACCCAAGTAGCACACTGGCAGCCCACCCCCGCACACTGTATGGCCAACGGGAGTGCTCAATCCCTCATCGGCTCAACTCCCCCCCAAAACAGACTTCCAGGTGCCACGCTCGGAGCCAACCCTAGCATGGCAAAAGTCTGTATAGCCAACAGGGGTGCACAGTCCTCTGTCAGCTCTACTGTATCCCCCCAAAAACAGACTTCTAGGTGCCATGCTGAGAGCCCATCCCAGCTTGGCAAAAGTCTGTATGGCCAAGAGGGGTGCCCAATCCCCTGTCAGCTCCACTGCCCCCCCAAAAAACTTCCAGCTTCCACGCTGGGAACCCACCCCAGCATGGCAAAAGTCCCACGTCATCTTCCTGAAAAAGAAAACAGTCCCTTTTTGACTGTCTTGCCCCCTCCCCCAACCCGCGCCCACCCTCTGTGCACCCACCTTCCCACACCCCTGACCCCATACTTACTTCCAGAGCCCAGCATGATGATCTTCAGTGGACCAGGAACATGTATGCACTCTTCAAACCGACCGAAAACTGAAGAAATACTGGTTAGCTGTATAATGATATAAATGTTTTTTTTTTCAACTTTGGTGCATAGCTCAGCCATTTTTGGGAATTGTTTCACCAAATTTTCAACATGGGGTTCTTGGGGTCCCATCTCATGAACTCAGTCACTATCATTTTGTTATTTGGCCCTGAAAGGTGATTTTGCGGTCACTGTGCAGAACCACCTTTTGGGACTGAGTAATGAAACAACAGTGTCACAGTTCATGAGGTGGGCCCCCCAAAACCCTATGTTGAAAATTTGGTGAAAAAATTCCCCAGAATGACTGTTTTACAAGTGTGCATTGTGCAGTTCCTACTCAGGCTCGTAACTTTGCCAATTTTTACTATTTTCACTCCAGATTTTCAATATTGCCATTTTACCACACCTCCTTATGAGCAGTACAGCTGTCATTTTTCACATCTTGCCCAAAATGTGTTTTCATGCATATAGCACACAATTCTTTTTTTTTTTAGTTTTTGTTGACCGGGTAAGTGCACTAGACAAATTCTGCCTATTTTTAGGCAAGACCCGCAGGAGGGGGATACAGATGAATGCCAACTGACTTTGAACCAGATTAAGCTGTTGGTGGTACTTTAGTGAATGGGGGGAAATTTGGCTGGGGCACCAGGGAAATTCCCCTACTCTTGCTGCAGAGGGCATTGAAGTGCTGCAGGAGAGATGGACGGTCTCAGTCAGCAACAGTCTGTGGAAGGGGATGGTGAGGTTTTGGGGCTGCTAAAATTACTATAGATCTACCTGTGGATGTTCGACTTGAAGCAACAGATCTATTGCAGGAAGCTTTATCGCTAGAATCTGAATCCTTACCTTTGAATACCAGGTCGGCTGGTGAGATGGATAATGAAGAAGCAAAAATACAAACTGAACTAGAGGAAAAAAACAGCAATTGTTAAAAATGATATATGTGACTGAATATGAATTTCAAGTCAGTAGAACAAAACTGGAAGAAAAAAAAGAAGGAGAAAAGTATCTACTGCTAGCCCTTTACAAGGTACATGTAAAAGACTGCCTCTGGACAATCCACCCGAATCAAGAGCAGTGTGTTCAAGCCAATATACAAATGAGGTTTTGATTCAAGGCTCAGAAGAGCAAGACGAGGAGCAACAGGGTGACTCAGATGAGTGGTCTCCTGGAAATGCTCTAAAAGAAGCAGGTTTGGAGTATCGTGGAAATCAATGGGTTCCTGATTCGTCAATGCCCATTCAGGGCTCCCCTGAAAGTTTGGCATTAAGACAGAATGGAGTTACAGTGTTACAAATTCAAGGAAGACACAATGTATCTCCCCCAAATCCTAGGTCCATATTGTCTCCTGGTACAGTTGTGCGGGATGAAGTTGAGGCGGCTCCTGTGGTTGCTAGGTTGGAATCAGAAAACCATCAACAAGAGGTCTCAGAAGTGCAACAACAGGCTGGAAATATAACAGCATTTGACAAAGAAAAGAGTTTACCTACTTTAGGACAGGAGCAGGTAAGAGGGGACCAACTTAGCTCCAGTCCGACACGGTCGGACCCTTCAGGTACGGGTCGGCGGGAAGAGACAGATGCTACTTCTAATTCTGGACAAGGGCCAAGATCTTATGAAAGGCTGTTTAGAAAGCCAGCAGGAGCAGCAAAAAGATGATTCATAGTTCTTTTTTGCTACAAGGGTGTGGCTCCCATTCCCCCTGATAGACTTTGGGTGGGGACAACTTTGATTAAGGAATCGTTAGGATTTTTACCAACTGAAGTATATGCATTCATCCATGCACCTGGTGATCACAGCTATGATATTAGCTTTTGTACTATGCCCCTTTTAGACAAATTCTGGAAACTATATTACGAAGTGAAAGATTTAGAAGTTTGGCATGACTTTGAGGCTATTCCTATGGCAAAGCCTATAATTAAAACTGTGGCAATTTTGTTTAGGAATGAAGGAGTGGACGTAAATGATATTGTCTTTGGGCTGGAGAAAAGATGTACTATTTTTGATCATCCACGGCCTGTGTGAAAATAGGCGCTTGGTTGTCTAGTGTGCTTACCTGGTAAACAAAAGCAAATAAACACTGGATGACAATGGTTTCTGGACTGGGGGTGGCATTTTCAGGTACAGCTCCAAGATACTGAATCGAGCATACAGCATTTACCTAGTTCTTTTTATTTAGGAAGAGATTGTGGGACAGTTTTCCATGCTGGGCAACCTCGAAGTTGCTATAGGTGTGGTTCTCTGCAGCATTTAAATTCTGATTGTGATAATATCAGATGTTTTCTTTGTGGGGATTTAGGCCATTCAGCAGCCCAGTGTACAGCTCCCCCATTTGTAATTTATGTGGAGATGGGCATGTTTTCCAGGAGTGTCCCTGGGCAGCTCATAATTCTGACGAGACTTCAGATCATGATTTAATTTTATTACAAGCTTGTTGACCTTTTTTCCCTCAACAGATGGATGTAGGCAGCTCCTTTTCTCAGTCAAGACGTAGAGGAAGAGGGAGAAGAGGCTATAGGGAGAATAGAATGGATAATGTAATTTCTGGAGGAAGGCCTCCAGCAGATAAGAGTTGTGTCTTCAGTAACAAGTAATTTGAATTGGAAAACAGTAGAAAGAGACAGGGAGGGGGATTTGGCAGATATAAATGATACACCTTTTGTAACTCCCCAAGGGTCACCAAAAAGATTTCCATCCCAATCTCTCATTTCAAACCAAGACGGTAGCTCTAAGTGTAACCCCCCTGTTACCCGGGGTTACTAGAATCCCAGTAAGACCTAGTGGTAGGCAGGGAAGGCAGCTTGTGAAACTCCAGTTAATTGGATTTCTCACTGTCTCACTCTGTTCTCAGTCTCAGCTGAGACTGAGGGGTGACATAATTTTAGAACTATCGCAGCTGCATAAGCCACACTGGAATGTTGCAGTTGAAGGTTAGAGTAAAATGTTGGGGAATTTGAAGTCAGAGTCTGTGTGCAGTCAGAGAGAGAGACTGTAGTGCAGCAGAGTGTGTGCAGGCTCTCAGAGCTTTAAGCTCTGTTTCAGAGCTACTTTTGCAGTAGGTGTGTGTTTCCACCTGAAGAGGAACACAGGAACTGGTAATTGAAGTAGTAGAGACCGCTCTCAATGGTTCAGAGCCCCATCCCTGAGGGGATGGGGGAAGGGGTCTGCCTGTTTTCCAGGGGCAAACCCCCTGGGTCCGGCTAGTGGAAAGAAGCTGCCTGTTTAAGTTGTGCTGAGGCACCAGAAGCTCTGAGAGGAAGATTCCTTGTGGAGGAAACACCTGTGGGGCACCTGCAACCAAAGGGTGAGTTCGCTCTGAAAAAGGGCAGGTGTTTTCACCTGAAACAGAAGAAAACCTAAAGGGACTGTTACTGTGGGGTCAGGAAAAGACAACCAAGTACAGTTGGAAGAATGTAGGGATTGGACTGCTTAACTCAATGGGGGGTCTAGAGTAATAGACAATGCCACTTAATTTCAATATGTTCAAGTCCAGCACAAATGGGAAGCAAGACAAGTAGACGGAATGTGAAATACATTTAGCAAGAATCTACATTGCAAAGTGCTAAAGGGTGAGGTGTTTTCTGTCTGGAGAAATGGCCGGGTATGAATTGTGGGAGCGAGAGGTAGTTACCAAATTCACCTCTACGGATTTACTCTGAGACACCTTTTGCTTTCTCTCAGGTACTTGACCAGTGCCTGAGGAAAGTACCCAGACGTAGGATTAAAATGAAGATTCCCTGATGGAGCCGAGGCGCTCCTAGGTGGTTTAGGGAGCCACCAGAAAATGTTTCCATGAAGTATGGAAGGTGTCCAAGTGGCTGGCAAGGGAACCGAGCCAGGGAAAACCCAGAGCAGTGTACAAGTTCAGGCTGTGTAACCCAAAGCAGTGCACAAGTCTGGGCTGTGTGCCCAGTGTGTTGTAAAGCCTGAGGACTAAAATGATGAGGATGTGTTCTGGTCATTTTTAATCTGCATTATCAGGAGTGTAGCCCTGTGGGAATCCATCTATGCTTTGTTTATTCTGTTTGGATATGAATAAAAGCTACAATTTAGAATCCCACTTCTGGTATTGGTCATTACAGTTATTGCTTCCTGTGTTCGGAGTTACTTGGGTGCCCCTGTGCAGAGTAGCCAAACCTAGCCTTTGTGCCGAGTGACATATACATCCCCGAACCCAGCCCACCTGATAGAGCTGTCAGATACAAACGGCATAACGGCTGGAGTTACATAAGCGTTTGGGGAGTTCCTCTGAGACAGTACCAGAAGAACTACAAGCAGATATAGTTATCCCCCCCCACTCCCCTTGTTGACTTAGGAGAAGCTCCCCAAGGAGTAACCTTATCACCATTACCTCTATCAAATCATTTTGTGGTGTTTACTTCATGGGGTGAACAGGCTGAGACAGAGAGTTCCATGGAGGAAGGGTTCCTGCCCCCCCCCTTCAAGGGTTGAGGATATTCCACACGTGAATTTACAAAAATCCGGGACTGAGGTACTTTTGAAAAGAGTTACTAGGTCTAGCAGAAAACTAATGAAGCCTCCTCCCTGAGCAAATTTATTTAAGAGTAGCGAACCTGACTGTTAATAGTATTAAATCTGAGATTAAAAGGAAAATGACATTCAGTATTTTACAGCAATCTGAGTTTGATGTTTTTTATGTTACAAGATGCTAGGTCACATACCCTGGCAGAGGTTGTCCAGGCTGCTAGTGATTGGAAATGGGGGTTGTCAAGTTGGTCTCTAGGTATGGAGACCTGTAGTGGGATATGATTTTGTTTTTGTTCCTCTGATGTTTCTATTTTGAAACTAGTGGACATTGACCCTGGTAGGGTTTTGCTCTTAGATGGTGCTCATTCATACTTCTTATATAGACTTATCACAATCTATGAGCCTCAAACCAAAGCTTTAAGGACTGAATTAATTAAAACAATTCAGCTATATTTGTTTACCAGCAGACAATTGTTTTTTTTTGGGGGGGGGTTAATGTAAATATGCAAAAAGTCACAAGTTCAACAAAACAGTATTGTAACAAAACCTTTTTGCAACAGGTAATGCGTCAATCAGGTTTAAAAGATGCCCAGTGGGAGGGGAACCATAAAGGACAATCTACTTTTTTTTTAAAGGAAGTCTGTCTTCTAGGATAGATTTTATGTTTCATAAACAATCTCTGCCAGTGTTTGAGACAGTTTATTTTCCTATTGAAACATCAGATCATGTTTTGACTGGGGTGAATGTTGCTGTACCGCCTGGTAGGGAAAAAGGGAAGGGGTACTGGCGTACGAATGTCTCATTGTTAAAGGATCTTTTAAAGGATCTCACGACTTTGGTTGTAGATGAAAAATCAACAGTTTTTTTATATGATGACATCAGTCTATGGTGGACAGATTTAAAAGCTTTGTTGATAAGTTTTTAACAATATGTCAGTAAAACGCAGGTAGCTACTACACAACAGAAGTATCTAGCATTGAGAAAGAGGTTGGGCATTTTGCTGACCAGACAAGTGTTAGAGAAAGTAGATTTGAAGGAGGAGACTCAACATCTAAAAATAGAAATGAGGACCTATCAATATTCTAGATTAAGCTCTTTAATGAAAGAACAGTGTTTTGGTACGCATGGGAAGTCTGCGGATATTAATCCTGTTTTTAATTGCCACCAAAGATGTGGGGAAACAAAATTATGGGTCTGGAATCATCTTGAGGATGTTTGATAACAGAAAATGAAGAGATAATGAAGATGTTAGTGGAATTTGTAATTGACACATTCGGGGAACCTGCAGCAGACTCTGAATTTGCCTCTCGGATTTTACAAGTGGTGGAACCCCTAATTTTGAATCAGCGATTGGGAAACATATGATTGCCCCATTTACAAATTTAGAATTGGCTGAGGTTATGAAATCCTTACATAAAGGAATATCTCCTGGGTCAGATGGGCTTCCTGGAGAGATGTATAAATTTCTGTGGGGTATTATTCCATCTGAAATTCTTTCACTTTATAACTTTTTTCTTTCAGACCATTGTTTGCCTACTGCAATGTATGAGGGGTTAATGATTTTTTATTTAAATCAGGGGATCCTACAAATTTGGGTAATTGGTGTCCTATAACTTTATTAAATAATGATTTTAAAATGTTTGCAAAGCTGTTAGGGAACAGGTTAGCTCGAGTGATGGGAGATTTGATTAGCCCGGTACAATTTTGTTCAGTACCAGGGAGGCAAATAATGGAGGCATTGCTTCTATTAAGGAAGATAGTAGAAGGAGATAAGGGGTATGGACACGGCTCACAAACTGGATATTTGGTTAGTTTAGATCAAGCCAAAGCTTTTGACAGGGTTTCTCATACATTTTTGTGGCAATGTTTCGGGAAATATGGAATACCATTGAGGTTTATAGAATGGCTACAGTTATGTTATGCTTTGGCTTTTGTGAGGCCATATGATAATAGCCACCAAGGTCCCAAATGTTTGATAAGAAGAGAGGTACACCAAGGGTGTCCATTGAACCCCTTTTATATGTTTTTATGTTGGACCCTTTGTTGCGGATTCTACAAAACTCCCCCAAAATTCAGAGTTTGTCTGGGGTGAGCTACAGGGACTGCAAACTGTTAGCATATGCAGATGATCTCTGCCTCCTGCTTCAAAATGAACACTCCTTTGGGATAGCTATGCATCTCATTCAGGAGATAGGGAAGATAACCGGGGCTTGTTTGAACATAGAAAAAAACGAAATGTCTAGATCTTACAGGGTTTGCAGAAGAGTCTAGATTGATGGGAGGGTGTCAGGTAGCAAGGTTTCCTTGCAAAAGTTTGGGAATATATTATGGAGGTAGTGACAAGGCACGATATAATTGGGAAATAATGATTTCCAAAGGAAAAGAGATGGTAGGACATTGGAACCATTGGAAATTATCAAAAAAGAAAAGAAAATAATTTATCTGATAAGAACTTTTTTAACCCCAGCATTTTTATATATTAGTGTTGGTTTTTGGTTCCTAAGAGTTTGTAAACACCTCTTTTAGGGTGTTTCTTCTCCTGATTTTGGGGGAGTAGACTTAACCCTATCAAACATATTGTACTTTATCAGGGTATCAAAGGGGGTGGTGTGAATATGATTAATCCCATTTTATTTTGTATACTATATTTTTGTATAGTAACTTTCTTACCTTAATCAAAGGTTTGGTTCAGCTTTGGGGGGAATGTTTTTTTTCCTTAATACAAGGGGTGGTGACGGAATGGAACGCAGGACATTTTCTTCATAAAAATAAAAGAAATCCTAGATTGGTTAAAAGATGGGGAGGGGTGGTGGATGGGTTCAAAATAGACATAGTGCTTAGTTATTCGAGGAAAAAATTGTATTTGGAAATTCTATCCACTCATTTTTTTGAAAATCCATTTACAGGATTTTCACAACAACAGCAGGATAATATTGCGTAATATATAACTAATGTAAGGTTACCAGACAAGTTATGGGATACTGTATGGTTAGGTTTGCATAAAAGGATTAATGTTAAGAGCCATCAAAAAAATGCAGTCCTTTCTTAGAACCGTCTATAAACTCTTTTGCTTCACACGTTTCACAGCTAATTATACCTCTCTGTTAATTGTCACATGCACGATTTCACCTACTGTTTGTAATATGAAAGCTGCACACATGTGCTTCCACTTCATGGCTATTACTTGTATGCACCTGTCCTCACCTCTGTATAACAACTTCCTGCATAGTGTTCTATTCAAAATATACAATCTTCCTCTGCTGTATGTAAATGTAATTGCATAGCTTGTACACTCTTCTTATGATATATTGTTCCACATGTCCCTATCCCCCAGGACACATCTGGAATCGAGCGGTAACCCGCTCAGTATGTTTTCCTGGTAAAACTCTTCAATAAATAAATAATTAAAAAGCATAAATCTTTACAAGATAGGTATTGTCCTAGAGAATGTTGTGTCCTTCAATTAGAGACAATGGATCATTTATATTACAATTGCCCCTATATTATTGAATTCTGGGATGTCTTGAAAAATAGATGGAAGGGGAGGTTACATCTTCCTCCAGATTCCCAGTTACCTTATTATGGGATAATTCCTCACCTGGCGATACAGTTTCAAGATAGTACACTCCGTATTCTTTTTGCTCATATATTATATTGGATCTGGCTTGGACGTAGCCGGTTGGTTTTACAGCAACGACGTATTTCTTCTTTTCAGCTTACCCAAATGCTTTTAACAGATTTGCAGCAGTGGAAATTAGAAGAAAGATTATGAGTTGACCTGGATAGCTGGTCCTCTTAGTGGTGTGCTGTGGATTTTCTTTAAAATAGAGCTGATTTTGTTTTTATTTTTTGTTTTCTAGGGCAGCTCTGTGAACGTATATTAGGAGTTATGTTGCTAATAACTATTATATTTATTTGGGTTTTTCTATTACAATGGAATGGAGGGGAAGGGATTTTCTGTTTAACAAGACTATACTGGGATTATCTATGTCTTACAGTTTGATTGCCATTATTTCAATGATGGTAATTACCTGATGAACAGTACACTATATTTAGTGTGGAATGAATATTACAGTGGGTGATTATTGTTTTTGTTTCCTTCGGTAGGGAAATTTCTAATTTTGATTATGGTGAGAGAACAGAGGAATAGTTATAATTTTGTTATGCCTCTTTTTTTGCAAAGGTTTGTATATGAAATATTACTTTTGGTGTTGATTTTTTTTTATGTATACAGCAATGTAGAATTTTACAAACACCTTGACTATGTATGATTACATTATGTATTTAATTTTTTGCTTTGATCAATTTGTGTGATTTTACACTGTATGTTTATGGTTTGATATTGAACAAATAAAAAAATTCCCCCTACTCTTTTCGAGAAGTGCCATGGGATCTTTAACATCCACCTGAACAGGCAGATGGGACCTCGGTTTAACGTCTCATCCAAAAGACAGCACCTCAGTGTCAGTTTTGGGATATTAACCCAAGTACCTAGTGTGAGGATAGAACCCAAAACCTTCTGATCTCCCAGCTTCAGAGGCAAGTGTGCTACCTGCTGAGCCACTGACACTACAACACATGGTGCAGTCGGTGTGCTAAATCAATGTTCGGGGCACATTATGAACATCACAGTGACACTGTTCATAAGCAGAGGTCTTAAAATGGCTATGTTGAAAATTTGGTGTCAAAAGTCCATAAAATAATCGTGTTACGGGTCATTTTTCACACCCTAGCCAAAATGTGTTTTTGCACTTCCAGCGCAGAATAGCATGGTTGCTGTGAGAAATTAGTGTTCAGGACAGATTACGAAACTCACAGTGACACTGTTCATGAGCAGAGGTCCCAAATTGCCTGTGTTGAAAATCTGCTGTAAAAAATCTCCAGACTAATTACATTACGGGCGTACTTTGCGCAGTTTCTACGCATGCTCGTGACTTCACCAGTTTTTGTATATTTTCACTCCAGATTTTCAACAATGCCATTTTTTACACCTCCTCATGAGCAGTACACCTGTCACTTTTCACATCCTGTTTGAAATGTGTTTTCGCACCTGTGGCGCCAAATGGCACAGTTGCTGTGCAAAATTACCTTTCACCTAACAAACTGATAGTGTCACTGTTCATGCGGTGGGGTCACAAAAAGCCCATGTGGAAAACTTGGAGTAAAAATACCAAGAAAAGTCCAGGGCATTAGAGTTTTTGACCGTAGCGCCCTACCCTGTAGGGACTGACAGGTGTCAGGGGTGTGACTTGGGATTTGACAACAGTAGTGCTCATGCCATTCCACCCCCACCTGCACCCTGCAGCCAGTGACAGGCATCGAGGTGCGCCTAGAACCCTTTGCCCTAGAGTTCACCCTATTCTCCTACACTGCACCCATTTCAGTGTATTTCCTTATGGAATGAGGTGACTGTAAAGCCCAAACAACCCAAGGCACACCTCGACACTTGTCAGTGTCTGAAGGGTAGGGTGAGGCGAAATGTCATGACCGTCATGGGCGATGACCCAAAGGCACACCCTAATGCCTGTCCATCTCTGCAGGGTGAGGGTGGAGTTGGTGTCAGTTCAATGATTCAGTGTCATTCCTATACTGCATCTTTCTAACTCCTGTGCTTCCGCTGCTAATGCCAGCAATCAACATTCGGCATTGACAAATGCTTGTTGGTACTTGGATTTCTAAAAATAAAAGTTCTAATAAAACAGCACTGGGCCACCCAATGGCCTGCCGAGTAGTACCTTGCATTGCTGTGCAGGCCACCTGAGCTCCGAGCACCATGTTGGGGGCAGGCTTGGCCATAACAGCTCAGAATGGGAAGGCGTTGGGCACCGGTGCTGCAGTGACCACTGTGGTGGGCTCAGGGAGCCTGTTCCTTCTGTAGGACGTCGCTGCATGCAGCTGAAGTCGCTCAATGCTTGGATTGCTGGGAGGCACTGGGGAGAAAATGTGGGTTCAAACCCCATGGCCATCTATATAGTAGCCTGTGCTGTGTAGGAGTCCTCTAGGTCCTAGTGTCAGCTGGCACTAGATCACATGGTGGACTGCCATGAGGGCAGGATGGCCCTTCCCCTATGGCCCATGTCACAGGAGGCAGACCCATGGCAGACGCTGTACTGGGCTGGGTCCCAGGGAGCATAAAGAGTGAACAGACCTGACAGGGGGTATATCTCTATGAACAGGGTATGTTCCTGAAGATGACCAGGGGCTGGGAGAAAAATCTGTATGCAAAAAATATAAATAAATAATAAACCCCACCCTTCAGGTGACTAGGGGTAGTCCCATTGACACCCTATTCCCCCAGTCATCTCCCACCTCCAACCCACTCCCTGGTCCTCTACTATTATAATGAACATTATATCTGGCATCTGCCAAGCCCTCTGCTACAGGACATCATTTTAAACCCACTCACCTTCCTAACCCATATCACCAACACCCCCATCCAGGCCCTATGGGTAAAATCAGAATTGTTTTTAATGGACCCCTTCTCCAACTCCATTATGAGGGGGATAGCCAAAATCCTAGTACCTGAGACAGGTCCCCGTCCCTGCAGCTCCAGCTGATGCTCTGAGGCATGCGGGGAGGGGGTCTTCCTTGATGCTAGAAAGATAGGGGTCATTGAAGAATGTGTCAGTGAGTGTTAACATGTAATCATCTGTTACAGTATGCGTACATTTCTCAGTGATGCTAGGTTTATCACCCACCTGCTCCACCTCCACCACACACATCTCAGAGCTCTCAGCAGGTGCTGAACTGTGTGGGGGCCTGGTTAAACTGCTGGGATTTTAGTGGTGCCACCTAATACTTTTCTGATTTTACCCATAGCATCAGGGATTGGCAGCTTAGGGACATCAATGGGCAGATTTAAACAGATGGTGTCCAGGAAGAGTAGAATACCAGATAAGGTGTTCATTATATATTTTTTTATTTCTGTTTTACTAGGAAGGTGGACTGGATCAAAATGATCTATGTTCAGCCTCGCCTGGGAATAAGGGTTACAACAGATGGAAGACAATGCATACTACAATACAAAATGCAGTACTAAATGCAAAATGTGATAGTATCCTTATTCGTGTAGTTTATTTACAATAACCACACCATCTTCCTTGTGGTTACAGCTGCATATGGTAGACAGATATGGGTTGGGGGTCAAGAGAGAATTGGAGGGTTGGTGATGCTTACAGATCTGACCCTGGCCAAGTGGGATTGCTGGAAAGGCTTTTTTTACCATCTTATTAAGTTCAATTTGCCCCTAGTAATGAATAAAGAATAACAATTACGTTTGGTCTCGTGTAGGAATACTTGGCAAGTATTCAAGAGACAGTACTAGCAGACCCCTGAACAAGGGGCCAGAGAAGATAACCTCTAGGAGACAGCAGTCCTCTCCATCTTATAAAATGGGTTGGAAATTTCCTGCTTCCTGATAGGCTAAACAAGTTCTGAGACCCATATCTTAATACTCCACAACTGCACAGGTTTGAGCAAGTTCAGGCAGTGGGATTTGGAATTTTTGCAACTCACATACAGAATTCATAAGCCACTTCACTCGTTGCTGATCTCCATCACAAACATGGTTGCTTCCTTTACTCATATATAAAAATTTTCAACTAGGCCCTAAAAGAGGCCGGCTCAGTGGCACTAAGAGTTGAGGCGCTGAATGCCACTCCTCGTGCCATGCTGGCGAGCTGCATTTGGGAACAAGTGCGGGCCTCCGGGGGTTGGCAGGGAGGAGAAGGATTGAGTGTCCAGAGGACAGCACTCCTTCTCCGGGGAGGGGGGGGGTTTGGCAGTTGGTGTCAGTCTGGCCCCTAGAGGCGGCTGGGGGCTGGTGCACTGACGTACTGATGCCACAAGATGGGGGATCAGGAGCGGTGCAGATGCTTGACAGCGGCGCGCAAGGGAGCATGCATGGCGCTGTCGCAGGTATCTTTACACACACTGCCTTGGCAACAAGGAACACCAGGAGAATTGCACCACAGAGGATGGAGGGGGAGCTCACAGGCCTCGCACCCAGACAGCCACAGCACAGAAACACTAGATCCGATCTCAGAGGGGAGGGTCCCTCTGACCCTACCGGGGGGGTAAGCCCTGGGGCCACTACTGTGCTGGCTGGTGGACACCGGGGTGATGAGGCTGGGGCTCCCCCAGATTGCGAGGGCTGTGGGGGCAAGAGTACAAATAATCAGAAAAAAAAACTAGGCCCCCCAAAAAAGGCCACTAAATTTAACAAACTAAGTAAACACTTAAATGTTCTTTATACTCATGAGCCCTTCCTTAAACACATTTAAAAAAATCAAAGGACTACTCAGGGTTTCCACTGCTGGTGTTTATTTGATGACTATAAAAAACATCCCTTTCCTATCTTCACAAGTATGCCAGATAATTCCTTGCTCCTTACCCTGCAACAGATAAAATTGAAGCTCTGGCTCCACTTGAGGCCTGTTTCAGTGTCTGTGTGTGTATGCCAGCTGAATTGTGCAGAATTTTGAAATCATGTATTCCATGTGGGATGGGGGGAGTGTATTCTACTACTGGAATGCTGCAGAGTTTTGAATTCTTGTATCCATAGTAAGTTATTTTGTTATGCACTTTGCCCTGTATTTTTTATTCTCTGTATTTTGTCTTCATTATTCTCTGTACTTGTCTCCTTCTCTGTATGATATGGAGCCTTTGTAAATGAGTCCCTGACTCAAAGGGGTGTAATTCTGAGAATTTATAAATAAATAAATAAATGTGTAGCAAGACACATGACTGACTACTGAAAACAATCTGTGGAGAGACTATTTTACATTTCTTAGCAATACGTTATACTTTTTGTGGCCTTTAAACCTTTTAGAGTGTTCATTTTATTTAAAGTTGCATATGGACCCATTTTATAAGTGCAGTAAGACACTTCAGTGCCTTGGTTGTGCTGGTTTTACCACACTTCCAAGAGGATGAAGACACTCGGTCGGCGGCCTCATGCCTTACTACACCCCTGGACATGTGGTAAAGCCAGCACAACCAACGCCCTGTCCTGTCTTATTTCTTACCTAATGTGCAGAGTTACAAGGCAAATGGGAAGCTAAACCAAAAAAAGTTATGAAATAAAAGACTAAATGGATTTGTCGTGCTTTATTTTTCATGGAACCTGCGTACCACCCCCTTCTCCCTCAGGACCTACATGGACATACATGGAAACAAGCTCCTTCTGCTCTCCCACTTAAATATTTTTAAATAAATAAATGTAAAATTCGGGCCCCCCCCAGCACTTCTGTCCAGTAATAAGTTGCTTCAAGCATGATCAAAAATATAAGCAAACTTTGTTTCCCCCTGTCTCTGCCCAAATTGTTTTAGCAAGCTAATGTATTTACACTTCATGTTGCTCAATTTTGTTGTCAGTCGATGCTTTGCATTGTTGTTATGGCTTGGTACTTCTACCATTCTCTTTCTCCAGCCCCTGTCCTTTCCCCTTCCCTGGATTGCATCTATGCATGAGACTTTTTGTTCTGTATGTCACTCACCCTGGTAAAAGAATTTCAAATAAATATATTAGAGAGTCACACAAATCACACACACGCACATATGCACACACAAACACATGAATGCACACACATGCACACACACACACACACACACACACACACATGCACTCGCATATATTGCATATGCAAAAGGAGGCAGTGCGGTCTAGTTGTTAGAACACAGTCTTGGGAACCAGGAGGCCCATGTTTTAATCCCACCAGAGCCATCTACATAGTCTGTGACATCCCAGTAGTCCTCTCTGCTATCAAAACAGGCAAAAGTTAGACCTCCACTGAAAATGCATCTCAGCTGGGCTATGCTGGGTAAAATAAACAGTCACTATCCCCTTCCCAGCCTGTGTGGGTGGCTGTTTGTGTTTGTGTCTGTATATTGTTTTGGGTGGACTTTCATGCTTTTCTGCTTGGAATGCCTAAACCATTTTTAAAGCGCTCATCCATGAAAGCCTTCTGGACAGAATTCCTGTAAAACATAATTGCCATGTGCTAGCAGTTTCATTGTAAACCAACTTTTTGGAAGCTGTCCCATTCCAAGCTAAACTAAGGAATGTTATCGTTCATCACATTGTACTACAGAAAACTCCAGCTGTACACAGGAACCATCACCTCAGAATACACAAAATGGTCTGATGATGCTGGTAACTTCGGTCCTGTCCACACTACCCCTCTGTAACATTACAGAGTGCCCAAACCGTTACTGCAATGGTTTGCGTTTACACCTGTAATGTTAGAGAAGGCGTTTTTGTAACCGTTGTTGAAACCACATATGAGGTGGTTTCAACAACGGTTATGAAACCGGTTATGCCTTGGTAACGTTACCGGACGTAGTGTGGATGCGTGGCACCAGTCCCCTAGCACAGTGCGAGCTGCATTGTGGGATTGGGTGCCACGGTAACGGTCGCCCAGCTCCCGAAGTGTGGACCAGCAGTGCCGGTCCCATAACGAACACCGCGGCAGTGTGGACCCACTGCACTGCTCCCCGGTTGTAACGGTTTCTATCCGTTATGGGGTATGAGTGGTGCACTGTGGACGGGGCCTTCAAGATCTGATGCATCCTGTGGACAAAGAACCTTGATACTGCTACCCTAAGGCAGTAATTAGCACCTTCTTAAATTGGCTCTCTGTTGCTGGCTTGTCTGCAGCTCCTCATTGGTTTCTCTTCAGTCCCCTCATCCAAGATATTTATTTTGTCAAAGCTGCTTTCCTTTGGACTGCCTAGAAGGCTGAACCATATCTGGACTAACTCACCGGCATACCTCTCAACTGTTATGAATTTCACATAGTGCCATCATTTTTACACTTAAAGATGCCCTTGTTTCATAAAGGTTTACTGATGTTCCTCATAATGTTAGAGCTATTTATGGATGCACAAACTATTAAAACATTTAACTTAACTGATAGAAACATTTGTTAGCATGAAACATATTGGGCTCACTATTCTTAGACATATTATTCTTTAAAATAAGAACATGCTATTTATACATTCTGGCCATTTGCTCTGAATTTTGAAGGCCAGTGCTATACATTTTAGTGCTGAGAGATTGAGAGGTATGCTCACCAGAGCTTCTTCAAGCTGCAAGAGGGCTGTGAGGAAAGGGATCATTACTAGTAGTCTAAACCATGAAACATCACACTCCCCCCAATACCCAGATAAGGGGATCCAGAAACCAGAATTGTAGTACACAAGCTTTTATTGATTACAGGTCATGAAGCATGAGTGATGCGCATATCATTAAAACACAGTGACCCTCACAGCCAGCACAGTAAGGTTCACCCACGATGTTATGCCTGTAAAAGTGCCGCAGGAAACCAAGGCATCGTCAGTTATGGCATCAGGCACTGTAGAGCAGACAAACAGGGTGCTGATGGTTTCAGGGGAGTCAATCACCTCCACCTTTGGCATATTGGGGTGGAGGCAGCATAGAGAATGTCACCCAGAACTCCAGGGCGCCTGTATTAGTTCTGCCCTCATTTGGGCGCCCTAATGTCGGTGCCATAATCACGGCGCCCTGTTAACAGTATACAGCACAGTAATTACCCAATACCATTTTGTGCCCAAACCTGCACTTTCTCAAGGGTAACACAAAATATGTTGGAACTGCCTTTTATAGGCCCATAGTGATGATGTCACAGTGAGGTCATACAGTTAAAATGACACCATTATAAATAGCAAAGTTCCTACTTGTAGGGCTACACGAGCTGGCAAATTTGGCCCAACAGGCCATTTTTGAGCTTGATCAGGCTAAACCCGAATTGGCCTGATGCAGCCTGAAATGAAATGAAGGTTGTGGGGGGATCTTTTTCATGGCACTCTTCCAGCAGGACATTCCACCAGCACCATCAACAACCTACTCACATGAGTGGTTCAGCTATGAGAGAGCACTGTTAATCATCAAAACCCACCCCCACCTAACCAGCTTCTTTAAAATGTGAAATAAAGGCTCAAGCCATTACCAGCTTTTCCAGGTTTTTCAAGTGAAACCCAACTTAGCCCATTCCACCAAACCTTCCCGAAACCCAAACGTCCCAAACCTGTGGTCCAACCCAGTTCCCAGCCCTACTGAACTGCCTTCAGATGCCCATAGTGATGATGTCACAGTGAGGTCCTACAATAAGACCAAGTTAATATGAAAGTGACACAACTCTGAATAAAAAAGTTCAGACTGCACAAAAGTTATGAGAAAGAAATGATTAGAAACTTCCCTCAGTGTCCTCAAATTACTTATCTAATTCAAGAGAGTATCCCCCACATCAATTTTTTAAAAATTCAGCCCGTAATGGTAATCGGAGTACCGGGGAATTGAACCAATAAGGCACAGGGTCCACTGTTTTTTATGGGGAATCTCCAGAATCAGACAGGACGTGATGCCAGAGCAACCACCTCAGATTTCAACAGCAAGAGGGAGGAGAAAGAGCAGAAGATGTGAAAGAAGAGCCCACAGGAACAGACGGGAACTGAGGAACAGGGCACAAGTGCATTCAGCCAGGTCACAACAGTCACTGGGGAGAAAACAACAATACACGGAGGAGGAGATAGCAATACATGTAAATATCCGCTCCTATATACCAATGGACACTGTGAACTAACCGTAGTACAAGGAGGTCTTTCTTTTGTACCCATGGTTACTGCTAAAGCCTTGGACTATGTGACTGAACTCTATAAATTCACAAGAAAGTTGAACCTGTGATATCATTTTTACGAAATACAAATAGAACTGCATAATTTGTTACCCCTGAAATATCTCAGGTTATGGTCAAATCTACATTCAGACCCCAGCAGCTCCAGCAGTTATAGCCTTTGAGCAAATGTGTGAGTGGGACCTGCAAAATTAATGTGCCAGGGGGAATAGTGCTCATTTCAACAATACTAGTATTGAAGAAAGAAAGGCACTTGATGATTTGAAAAGGAACCCCCATATAACTATAAAATTGGCCGATAAAGTAGTAGTAGTAAAAACTTTACTTTTATTCAGGAAAACAAATCTTTAGGCCAAAGGCCTAGTTTACAAGACTGTCCTGTTTGTAACATGTTGCCTATACATAGAGGGTGGGATATTCAAGGGTTGCGCCATATTCGCAATAATGTTCTCGCAAGACCAAAAGCGCGCATTCTGCGAATATTCAGCAGGAGGCAGATGTTTCCTAAAACATGCTGAGCAACAGCGCAATGCAAAGGAAGGCATGTGCAACCGACGTCGGTGGAGCCATGCATAAAGAGCGCAATGCGAAATTGAAAGACTTGAGCATTACGCAAGAGCGGAACTGCCGGAAATTGTGCACTAGCGGAAATGAGCCAAAATAAAAAGGCTCAAGGAAGCGGCGCAAGAACGCTACAAGGATGCCAAGTGGGGTAGAGAGAGAGAGAGATAGACAGACAGACAGACAGTGACAGGCTAGGGCAGGCAAGGCAAGCATTGTGGGCCATAGGCTGCAGAGGCCAGCGGGGGGTGCCCGGTGCAGTGGAAGTAGCAGTCAGGACAGCGGGGGTAACACAGCAACACCAGCCGGGGGCAGAAGCCAGGGAGATGGACAGTGCCAGCTTCCACATGGAAGCTGTAATGAGGGTTGAGAATGCAAGCTGCAGGGGACGAGGCCGTGGAAGGGCCCGTCGTGAATCGCCCCAACAGGCAGTACCGTGCCCGCATCAGCTATGAGCTGTATACAGATGTAGAGATCGTGGGCCGGTACCGCCTGAACAGGGCAATACTGAGGCGGCTTTGTGAGCTGTGCAGTGATGTGATGCAGGCACCCTCACGATGGAGTCATGCTCTGTCAGTGGAGACCAAGATGACAGCCTGCATGTGCCTGTTCGCCACGGGCACCTTCCAGAGGCTGACAGAGGACACCACAGGTATCACACAGTCGGCCACGTCTTGCATCCTCACCCAATTCCTCAGCGCACTGCTGCCACATGCTGCGGAGCACATCCATTTCCCCAGCACCGCAGCAGAGCGTACAGCAAACATGCGGGAGTTCCACAGGGTAGCACGTATGCCTGGTGTGCTAGGGGCCATAGACTGCACCCATGTGGCCATTCGCATGCCACCTGGCCCCGATGGGGAAGCATATAGGAACCGAAAGGGCTACTCCAGTGTCAACTGCCAGGTGGTGTGTGATGCCACTGGGCGAATAATCAATGTCTGTGCCACACACCCTGGCGGAGCACATGATGCCTTCATATGGCATCAGTCCGCACTGTGCCATCGATTTGAGAGTGGGGACATTCCCACAGGACATCTAGTGGGTGAGCACGCATGTATGGAATGCAAACTTGGGGCAAGGGTGGAATGCCACAGGTGCCATGGTAGTGGCACACAGGATATGGGCAAATGGACCTGAACATGACACTGATCTCCACTATCTCCACACAGGTGACAGCGGGTACCCACCCCCCTGGCTGCTCACACCATGCGGCGCCCATGACCCCATCGCAGCAACGCTATAATGAGGCACATGCTGCCACACGCAACATCATAGAGCGGGTGTTTGGGATGCTCAAGGCATGCTTCCGATGCCTAGACACCTCCGTCGGTGCCCTACAGTACAGCCCCCCAAAGGCCTGTGGGATATTCCTGGCCTGTTGCATCCTGCACAACATGGCCAAGGACTGTGGGATAGCCGTACAGGTTGAAGAGGGGGACAGCGATGGGGACGCCAGTGGCGCCGGTGTTGATGTCGATGAGCAGCCCCCCCTAGGATGGCGGGACCCCCGACTGATCCGGCAGGCCCAGCTGCACCGGGACACCATCACAGAGGAGCACTATGCACAACACAGGTAAGTCAAGGAACATGCAACCAACACTGTCCATGCGCAAACCACAGGCACACAGGGTAACACACCAGGGATGCAGCTGGCGGCCAGGGAGTGGAAGGGTCCAGGCATACAAACACACCATCAGGGAAGGGTGAGCACTCATATGGACACACACACACCAGGCACAGAGCGTACATGGACAGATGCACAGCACAGCAGAACCAACAGTGCTAACACACAGCACCACCGACCACCCCCACCACCTGTACTGTCCAAGTATGTGTGTCAGATGCTGGGCACCCTTGCACCTTGGTGTACAGTACAATGCAGGCATCATCATGCACACGCACCTGTGGGCAACAGTTGGGAGGGTGTGCAGGTGGTCCGTGTGTGTCGGCGTGTTGAGCAGAGCACCCAGCAGTGCACTGCCCACCATGACACACATTGCACACAGGGCAGCACCAGACAGGGTCCACACTGGGAGACAGGTCAGTCACGTAGCATTGTCCCATGGCCACCGTGGATGCGTGGGCGGCCCCACCGTGACCCAACAGCACTGGCAGACTGAGCAGGGGCCACATGGGGTGGCACTGTTGGACCACCAGGGGTCCCACTGCGCGAACGCGACCTTGCCCGCACAGGGGTCTGCAGCATGCCGAACACACCTGCACCAGGGGTGCCGGGATGCCCACAGCAGAACCTGGCATCGACAGGCCTGGTGTCGCCAACGCCGGAACGGGAGTGGAGCGTGAACTGTGTGGGTGTGCGTACAGGGACACCTGACTGTGTGCCCAATGCGCCCACTTCAGAGACCACTGCCTGGGCCGTCTGTCAATGGCGGCGGTCACATCCATCCGCATGTGGACCATCTCTGCACAGTCCAGAGCACACTCCCTGCTGTGCCGCTCCACAGCCACACACAGTGCCTCCACAGACATTGCAACCCACCTCTGCTGCTGTACTGATTCCCGCAGCAGGCGGGTGTGCTCATCCAATGGGTACTCTGCCGCAACGGCAGCCTGTCCCCCAGGGTGTTGAAGGTCCTGATGCACAACACCCCTTGAGGGTGGGCGCTGTTCACCAGGGCCAGGAATGGGCGTATCACAGGGCGGTGGGCATGTGCCACCACTGGACACTGTACCCCCAGACCTGGTGGGTGACTGCTGCTGCTGCCCCTCCAACCGCTGTGCCACAGAGTCCACTTGTTCCACCGGCCTGGCCACACAGTGCCAGACACTGCACAGCCACCGGTGCTGCCCACGGTGCTGACAGGCACAGCCTGGGACTGTGCCGACATGCTGGCACACAGTTGGAACCAGCAGGCCCAGGGCATGAGTGGCCTGCTGTGTGTCCGTCATGGGACACACACATGTCACTGCCCATTGCAGTCCTTGATCATCAATGGTGCAGGGACGTGCTACAGCCACAGTCACAGCGTGATGGCATGCTTGCATGCCAGACTGCTGAGACACAGGCTGTGCACCCCCACACCTGAATCACCGACACCAGGGTTGACAGCCCTGCGGCATGCTGGTGTAGTGCATGCTGGCTGCGACAGAGGTGGATGGAGCCTCCATGTCCAGCAGGTCATCCTCACTGCCTGGTCCCACCACCACCGTCTCCTGGAGACGAACAGGATCTACAACAGAAAGAGAGGACATGTGAGTGCATGTGACCAACCTTCCCCCCAACACTACCACCATGTCATACCGTGCAGTGATGGGCTTCCACCTGTCTGGAATCCATCTCCCAGTACGCCCTCAATCGCACTGCGCTGCAGAGTTGCAGCCAGTTGGTCCTCAGCTGGGGTCAGCTCCGCCACCGCTGGCTGGCCCTGCCAGTACTAACGTGCTGCCGCCCCTGAGGGCCTACCTTCTCCTTCACCCTCCCTCGGTCTGTCCCAATCTTTTCTTGCATTCCTGCACGAAGCACTGGTGGCTTCCGTGCAGGTTCACTGCCTGGCTACCCTCCCATGCAGCCGCGACGTGGGCCTGAGGGGTGCCCTGGCTCCACGCAGTAGTGCCTCATCCTCCAGGTAGGCCTGGAAGAGGGCCTCAGTCTCTGCCGTGGTGAAGTTGGACCTCCTTCTTCGCCCACCATCCTCACCCTCACCTTGTCTCTGCTCGGTCATGGTTATCTGTATGGGTGTAAGTGGACACCTGTCACTGTGCAGTCTACAGCATTATCCCATGCCCATTGTCCAGAACATCCCACAGCATGCAACTCACCTCTCACCTGCAGTAACCGACTCTGTCCAGCACAGCCCACTGTCGCACTTTTATAGCGCAATGCATGCAAATTAGGAGAGGAGCAACTGTAATGAGATGCAAATCGCGCCACTGCGCCTTTGAATGGCTGATCAGATGATTTGCATGTGTCGGCTGAATATTGCGCCATTGCGCTTTTCGCAAGACGGTTGATCCGGCTGAGCCAATAGCGCAGATCTGTGATTGTGCGGTACACTGCATTGTGCATGCCCAGGTAGCTTACGCAGGCGTCTGCCGCGCTGATGGCGTGCTGTGCGCGATCGGCAATTCAGAGCCGCGCTACCATTGTGCCAGTGGCGCCACAGCACTAGGCACTATATGGCCAGGCACTACCGCGCAATAGTCCACTGTGGCACTGGTACGCAGGTGGTCAGTTGCGCAGGATGCGTATACGCAGATGGCGCTGTGCGTGGCCTTGCATCATAGACCCCTGACTTGGTGTCCGACCTTTGCCCCCTGCCGCTGTTCAGCTGCCATGTGTACGGCCCTATTGCACTGTCTGGTGACAGCGCTATGTGGACTGACGGCGCTGTTCGAACAGTGCGATTGGAACCTATGGTGGTCTATTGCGCAACATCTCCATGTGGGGTTGCCGCGCAGCGGGGCGCCATATTGCCTGCTGTAAACTTGGTAGCATGGCACGCAGGAGGGCAGTGCAATGGAGCCCCGAGGAGGTGGCCAACTTGGTGGCCCTGGTGGAGCCCCACTATGGGGCACTGTATGGTGAGGTGCCCCTCACCATGGCTAGGACCCAGGTCTGGCAGCAAGTGGCCAGTGACCTGGTGGTCACTGGGCAGCACCGGTCTGCTGAGCAGTGCCGGCACAGATACAGTGACCTCTGCAGGAGGGAGCCTGAGCTGCATGAGCGGCTGCATTCACGTGCCAGGAGGGGCGTGGTGCCTAGGCCAGGTGGGTGTACCGTCTATGCACCTGTATTCTCTGTAGGGTGTGAGTGTGTTTTGGTGGATGTGCATAGGTGATGGCTCTGACATGGTTGGCTGTGTCATTGTGTGCAGGTGTGAGATGCATGGGGCTGGCTGTGTGGGCAGGCACTCTCACTGGGGCAGGGGCAGTCAGCTTGGAGTCACACTGATGTTTTCTCAACATATGTCTCCCACAGGCGGGATATGAGGATGCAGGCACGCCTGCGGAGGGCCGTGACAGGGCCCGGTGCCAGTCGGTGGTGCAGCAGGAGGTGGCCACAACAACGTGCAGCAGCAGCAGCAGACACACCTTCTTGCGGAATGTGAGTATCATTACATCATGGATGCTATTGCATGCTGGAGGGGGTGGGCATGACCACCAGCCATGCACAACACAGCCATGCACGACACAGGCGACATTCATCACTGTCCAGTGTCACTGCACGTCTGTGTGTGCATCACTGGTGGTCCATGCATGCACTGGGCACATGGCTGTGTAACTGGCATCGCACCACATTGCCACGTCACTTGACAGCCTTATTTGTGTTGTGATGGACATGGGCAGTGTGTGTGTGCAGTGGTGCACATAGCTGGTGCTGCCTGTTTGTGATGGCCATGTGCATGTTCACTGTGGGTGGGTGCATGCCATCACAGGTGCAGGACATTGGCCTATATGGCTTGCAGGTTGGGTGGTGTTCAGGGTTGTGGTCAGTCACAGCCATTGACTGTGTTCCCATTTTCCTAGGCCTCAGTATTCTCAGGAGGATACAGCGGGAACTGCATGGGCTGGATCGAAGTGTCCTTGGACAACCAGGCCATCCTCAGGGACATCCATCGACATGGCCTGTGGAGGAGGCATCACCAGGCACAGTGGCACCGGGTGGAGGAGGACCAGCCTGCTGGGCCTTAGGCCAGATTCCCTTCCCACTTCACCCATCCCTCCCACCCTGCCTTCCTCTCCAAGTTGTTCATCCCTACCCTTGCCCACCCTACCTTGTACCCCTACCCCCCTTGTAAATAGTTATGGTGTTGATAGTTTGTGATTTACATTTTATAATACATTTATATTTTGTTATGAATACTGTGTTGGTCTCTGATTTGCAGCTGGCTATGGTTGCTCAGTTGCAGTGGTGTGCATGCCATCTGGGGTGGTATGGTCCTGGGTATGTGTTTGTGTGTGTGTGTGTGTGTGTGTGTGTGTGTGTGTGTGTGTGTGCACGTGTGTGTGCATGGGGGGGTATCTCCAGCATGGCAGTGACTTTCTGTTGGTCTGTTGCTGCTGCCACCCACTGCTGGGTGCACAGGGTGGGTCTGGCTTGTATGCTTTTCTGCTGCAGGGGTTGGCGTGTCGGGGATGCATGGTGTTTCCTGCAGTGCCAGTCACTGCACATGGGTGGTGTCTTGGGGTCATGGTGCAGGGTGTGCTGTACGGGAGGCTGATGTGCACTGTGGTTGTCAACCCCTGTGTGTGGCACTCTCAGCCTGCCAGTGGTTGTGCTGGGGCGTCATGGCTCTGCTGTGCTTTGCTGGCTTGTCCCCATGGGCCAGTAGATCATCCGTCCCACCCCCAGTGATGCTGTGCTTGGGGTGTGCAGGTGTCTTGTTGGTTCTGCAGTGTGTTCCTGTGCCCATGTGTGGCATGGCTGGCGGTGGGCCCCAGCCTGCCTCCCTGGTTGTGCACTTCCATTGCTCTGCTGGGGGCGCTGTGCTTGCGCTATGGCACCTCTGGACTGCTCAGCTGGGCTGCCCTTGTTGTGCTATGGCGCAATCTTACTGCTCAGCTTCCCCTTCCTGGTTGCGCTATGGCGCAGTTAGTGCGATATTCAGACGTTGACTGCTTGCGCAATTTGTTCTGCTCCATGTTTGAATATCGCGTCTGTTGCGCATATGCGCAATTGATTTGTGCTTGCTCCTGCTGTTGCGCACATTTTGAGCGCAGTTTGAATATCTGGCCCAGAATATACAGCTATAAAAACAGGGAACAATATATTTTCACATACATGATAATGCTTAAACAGTCAGTCAGTCACTATATTCATCCCTTACCACACCTCAGAAACTCCAGCATTGATTCATTCAAATTACTTAAAACATAAGCAACTAACATGACTTAATGCTATTAATTCCCGTAGAAACTGACTATACACTGGAAATGAACGAACCGAATAAGGTAAATTATTCCAGTATTTAGCAGCTTGATGACATAAGGTCTTTTCACCATGTCTATTTTTATTAACAGAAATGTAAATCTTATGTGTTTGGCAGTCCTTTTTGGTCTTAAATTTACTCGGTCACACCCTCCAAACAGGCCCTCATTAATATAATGCTCTGGATAATCTATATGATATTTATAGATTAATTTTTGCCACACCGTGGCACATCTGTTCTCAAGTGTTTGCCACTGTAGTGTAGTCAACAACACACAATTGTGTGTTCTTGGCTCACACCGTAACACATATCTTGCAATTCTATTGTAGACTCTATCCAATTTTTTCAAAATGATTTATTGGCAGCTCGATATACAAAGTCCCCATATGTCAATACAGGGAGTATTAATTGTTCAGCTACACTTTTCCTACTACTTTTATTTAAACATCTAGTTGTTCTTTGCAGCACCCCCACTCTTTTACTCACTCTATCAATTAATGATTCAATATGTTCTATAAAGGTTATTTCCTTATCAAAGGTGATTCCCAAATATGTATAAGATGACACCTGTTCCAAATATCTTGTATCATTATTCACTTTAATAGTGAGTTTATTTTCTTTCTGTATAGATCCTAAATATAATATTTTTGTTTTCTTTGTGTTCCTCACGAGGCCCGACCTGGTGAACCACCCATTCACACTTTTAAAATCCGCCTGCATTTTTTCTTGTAAATCCCTACTATTACAGCCCACAGTTACTGTTGCAGTATCATCTGCATACAACTGTATCTGTGAATGTTGTATAACTTGTGGGAGGCTGTTGTTAAATATTAGAAACAACAGGGGTCCTAATATGGACCCCTGTGGCACACACCCCCATTTACAAGCCTTTCAGTAGCGTTGTCCCCATTTATTTACACAAATTGTGTACGGTCCTCCAGATACGATCTTAACCATTCCCTGGGCCCTTCAGTAATTCCCATCCATTCTGTGGTTAGCAGCAGAAGAGGGTGGTCCACCAGGTCAAAGGCCTTGGATAGATCCACAAAGATAACTGCTGTCTCTAATCCCTTATGTAAGGAAGTACTAATGAGACCATTAAACTCAATTAGAGCAGATGTTGTAGAGAAACCTTTTCGAAACCCAGATTAGTATGCTGTAATCAATCTGTACCTCTCTAAATATCCCATCATTTGAGTATAAACATGCCTCTCCAAACACTTTGCTAAGATAGACAATACAGCAATAGGCCTATAGTTATTTAACTCTGTTTGTTTACCCCCCCCCCATGTATGGGGTGATTTTACTCACCCTCCATTGTTGTGAAAAATAGCTTTCTTGCAAGCTTCTATTAAATATGTTTGTCACTATAGGTGCTATATACTTAGCTGCTATTTTCAAAAATCTCCCTTCCAAACAGTCTGGGCCTATTGCTTTATGAATATTTATTTTAGTTAACCCCTTCTGAACATCAGACACCTTTAGGATCTTAAATCGAAAAGGTGGTTGAGGGCCTTGAAAGTCATCTATACCCTGTTGATTTTGAGACCCCAAGTTGCTCACTGGTTGGGCAAATACCAGGTAAATCTACAAAAAAGTTATTTAAGGAGTTAACTATTTCATGAGTACCGTCAATCAAAACCCCATCAATTTCAAGACCAAAATTCTTATTAACTCCTTGCCCTGGTCTAGACAAGGAGTTAATGGTCTTCCAGAATTTTCTAGGATCAGATTCCATGGTCAATTTATCTTTATAATAAAGAATTTTTGCCTTCTTTATCTGTTGTTTACATTTATTTCTTTTTTGTTTAAACAAAACCCAATCATTTACCTGTTTTGTTTTTCTTGCTTTTTTCCCCCAACACCTATATTTTACTCTAATACTTTTTAAGATCTTGCCATTTATCCAGGGGAGTTTAACCGGGTGTTTGTTCTGTTTCTATATTCTTGGGGCATGCATATCACACAATTCAGTGAAAGTCTCCGTAAAGTATGTCACGGCTGAGTCTAAATCTGATATGAGTTTATACCACTCCCATTTTTCCCTCTCGACACTTAATAGGAAACTATTTTCTGAAGAAAGCTTCATATTTCTTACCCATATATTATTGGGCTCCAGAGTTTTCTGTTCTTGCCCTATCTTTACATCTCCTCATATTGGATTATGATCTCCAAGACAAGGTGATAAATATCCTGAGGCCTCAACTATCAGTGAATAAGATACAAAGAGCACATCCAATAGTGTTCCTTTTCTAGTCATATTTGTGTATCTTGTGGGTTCTTGTATATACTGAACTACTCCTAGAACTGACACTACTTCTTTCAAGGACCTACCCCTCCCTCCCTCCCAATTACAATTAAAATCACCCATAAGGGCTATATACTTATCCCCTACAACCCCCTGTATTGTGTTAATTGTTTCCTCTATCGGTCCCATTTTTGTTTCTGGTGGGGAGCAAACCACAGAAATAACTAAATCCAGTTTGCTAACTTTTACTGTTATAGTTTCTATATTATTTAAACTTCCTTTGTTTAACAAATCAGTATATCCTAAACTATTTTTATGTACAAAACTACCCCCTCCCTGTTTTAATCTGTCCTGTCGATATAGTATATAACCTGGTATGCCAAGTTCATCATCATCCATGTCTTTTGTCAGCCACGTTTCTGTTAACCCGTATTATATCTGTTTTAGTAGAAAAATACTGGTATGCTAGCCCACTCACCCCCAAAAAAATATTTTTAAAAAAGATAACTCTTTCAACAAAACTTGTTTATTTTTCACCATTAACATCCAGTATATCATTCTCTACATTTCGGGACTTATCCCTTCATCTGGACAACTGGTTATTCTTAATGAAGAAAGAAAATAAATAAAAATATTTTTCATTAACATGCTCTTTATAAAAATACTAAGAACCATTTAATAGTAATGGACTAAATAATAAATAATGAAGGCCTTTACATTTAATGAGTTCGTTCTTTATCATCAACATTTCTTCAATTAAATGTGTAGTTGTTCGACTCCCACCACTTCCTGGTACAACACAACAACAAAAGATTAGCTCTCTGCTTCAACTTTGTATGGCTTCTAAAACACTTTTCATTTAAGGTAAAACAAACTTCTAAGTTGACAAACATTTTAAACCAACACTAATGCCACTAGGAATTTTCAATTTTCATGTATTTTGAATGTCTATGGGTAACACAAAAGAGATGCTAATCACATTAACTGAAATCAAAGTCAATTGGTATTTCATAGTTTCTTTAAGGCGTCACACAATCACAACACTATAAAATAATCTTGTTTGACCAAACCCGTTCATATATTGTTCTAAATTTATTATACCTCACACTGACCTTTTCAGTATCTTGCATTCCACCAAGCAGTGTAAATAGCTTTAATGATAGTCCTGCCTGCAATGTGAACAAAATGTCATTCATTTTCACAAAGGTACACCCAATTAATTACTTCAACAATAGAGAAACCCAATATCTCTTTTAAAATCTATCCGTATTATACCCATATAGACGTTATATCTTCTACAGGTTACAAAGTATCCATTTGTTTAAATGTCAACAAGTAAAATAGAGGCTAGCAGAGGCTTTACTTACATTGATGTGTTTCTCCAGGCAGACAATAATGCGAGGGCCTGAAAACTCTGTTTATATAGAAGGTGCTCCACCCCCAAATCTGGCTTAATGACTCAACGTCACTTGCAGACTAATTACACTAGCCTATTATATCTGGTAATTGTTCCCCAACCATTAATCTTAAAGTATCCAGTTTATTTCTTTTACTTCTAGCATTGTCATGTAAAACTCTTGTTTTTTTAACAGCTTCAGGCCCTGGATTCAGCTCAACATCTCCTCCTAATATTAACAAGATAACAATAACAACAGTAGTTTATTTCCCGCATAACCCATTATTACAATTAGACAAGTTTAAAACTATTACTGTGCCTTGCTGGTTCCACTGTTTCTATTTATTTGTAAAGGTATTTCCTCTACTTGTAATATCACACAACTTTTGAGTTTGAAAAGTAGGTGCCAGCCAATAGGCTCCCACTTTTCTCTCTTGCAGATCCCCTGTGGTTATCCTTGAAAGGCAATGTAAGATTAAACTCAACAACATTCAACAGTACATTTTAATTTAACAACATCGATGTCTTATGCAATCTTATTAAATAATTTTACAAATACTCTTACCAGTTTAAGTATGTTTAAAATAAACACATGAATCCAATCTCCCAATATGTATTTAAAATTTATGTTACCATGAAAAGGGAAAAACATCAGTTACTTGCTTTTGTAGATGTTCCCTGATTTTGATTTATCATACACAAGCTTCACCCGGCTTCTAAGAGAAAGCACCTTTCAAACTCTTACAGTAAACTACAAAAACACAGCAAATATAATGCTAAATATCTTAGCCCCCCACATGATCCTCTTTCCAAATTCAAATCACAAACACAGCTCTTTCCTGTTACCTAATTATAATTTACCCCAACATCCCAAAACCTTATTATGTTTGTGTTTTCTGCTATCGAGTGGCGCACTCGTGCCACAGCGCTCATGCTGTGAGCCGTGCAATGCTTTTATCTTGCTCTGTCCCTCCTCCTTTTGTGACGAGTGTGCTCATTTCACCTCCCTCCCTCCCACTACTGTTTGGAACCACAGTCTCTCTGGTGTACCAGGAAAAATATTCAAGCAGGAGTCTCGGTCACAGTAGATTGTTCTCTGCATGTCAGGTAGGAGCACTGGCACAAAAGTCCCAACAACTACAGCTGACTCGTTTTACAGGTGGTAACAGTTAGTAGCTGATTCTTATAGCAGGATTTAAACTGTAGCAAGATTTAAGTTGTAACAGGCTGAAACCACACTGCTCTTTCAGTTAAGGTACTTTTAACAGGATATAAACTGTAGCACAATTTGAATTGTAGCAAGCTGAAACCACGCTGCTCTTTCAGTTCAGGTACAGATGTTACAAATACCTGCAGCGCCTGTAGTTCTGTAGTGGTTATGAACACAAGCATGTATGAATGGGTGGTCTGGAAGCAACTGGGAGATGACAAAACGTATTGTAAGTTACCAGGGGATCCCACTAAAAAGTACAAGGAGACAACAGACAAGTTCTTAAGGGTGTCCTGCTTGAATGGTATGATTAGTAAGGAAGAAAGAGATTTTTTGGTGGTCGAGTACCCTGTATTGGCTTCTATATACATGTTTTCTAAAATTAATAAATTACTAACAGACCCACCTGGATGATCCATCTTAGCCAGCATTGGGTGTCTCACAGGACCCCTTTTGAAATACATTAACAGTTTCCAAGCCCCGGTTTGCGGTCTCCTGTCCTGTATAAGAGATTCAGCAGACATCCTGCAGACATTGGATTATGTAGATCTTCATCGAGGATCTCTCCTCCACTGGGTCACACCTTTGGAACTGTAAGCCATTGGCATCAGGGCCACTCAGAAATGTTTGAGAGCTGGGGGCCACCCACAATGCTGTGCAATGTCAGTGCCTATAAAATGGGGGCCACCCTACTGCTCCTCAGTTCTTTTTTCTGCTGCCTGTCACTCATTAGACCTGCAGAGAAACAATGCAGTCATTTTCTATGATTTTGTTTTTCTACTTAACTTATCAACATTGTCCCCGTACATTGCCATTGACAGAACCTTTACTTAGGTTTTGTACCTGCGATTACAAGATCTACAAGAATGACACTCACACTGTGTGCTTGTGGTTTGGGTTTGTCCCACAGTGAGAGAGCCTGTAAAATTTGCTAGGGATTTAACCAGGCCACAAGGAGACTTTGTAAGAAAGCTCTGGAAACCGCTATTGCCCTCAAGACCATAGAATCTCAGACCAGAACCAGGACCATGGGCTCCCAGCCAGTTTCTCCCTCATGCCCAGCCGCCACCAGTAAAGATACTGTCAGGCACTTGGTGCCACTGTTGTCACCATGGTCGGTAAAACAGTTGAAGAAAAATAAAAAAAAGAACAAGGACAGATTGTTGTCGAAGACCTCCTTCAGCCATCGCCATAAACAGCTGCAACACCAAGCCTGCACTCTGGGAACACAGTGACCCCAAATAATAGCCAAGACACAAACTTTGACATGCAGAAATATGCTTTTATTTCTACAGTAAGCTAACAGTGGAGGCATGAGAAGACCATGGGGGTTGCGGGGCATAACCAACAGACTGACATTCTGGCTTAAATATCAAACTCTTAAAGGTGTATTGACATATATAATGAAAAGTGAAAACATAGTTTTACACATAATCCAAAAATGTGACACTTGACATACAGAGACAGCACTCCCTGGGCCCGATATTCAGAAGTGTGCCCAGAGGATGCACAATGGAATGCAGCGCAATGCAGGTGCACCATGGAAAACACATGCCATATTTAGAACATGCACCAGAGACATGCACAAGCGCAAACAGCACTGAATATAGCACAGATGCGCCACTGCGCAACCAGGACTGTGCAGGAGGAGGACAGGAGGCAGCAACAGGCAAGCTGGGCAAGCACAACAGGCAAGGGGGCACAAAGGCAGGGCAGCACATATACAGGGTAATACTAACATACTAACATACTAAAATGCCAGCAGAATAGGCCTAACGGTCTTTCGTGTCTGCTCATTTGGTCAGCCCCCACCCTGGGTGCTGACCTTGCTGTCCCCCGCGCCTTCTCTGGCTTCTCCCTTCCCAGTTCCGGATATTCTTGCTGCATTGGATTTTGCTTCCTGAACCCTTCCCTGTACCTGTCCCACCCCTCTTGAACCCCTCCACTGTCTCTGCCTCCACCAGCCCCTAGGTAGTGCATTCCATGGCTCCACCACCCTCTCAGTGAAGTAGCACCTCCTCCTTTCTCCCTGAATCTTCCTCCAGCTTCCACCCATGCCCTCTAGTGGCCCTTCCTCCTTCCTTCGAAGCACCCTGACTGTTCCTCCCCTATTTACCCTCTTCATGTACCTGAAGACCTCTATCATGTCCCCCTGGTCCCTTCTCTCTTCCAATGTGTACATATTTAGCTCTTCGAGCCTCTCCTCATAGGTCCTGTCCCCCAAGCCCCAAATCATTTTGGTTGCCCTTCTCTGGACCCTCTCCAGGAGGTTAATGTCCCTCTGTAAGTGTGGCCTCCAAAACTGCACGCAGTACTCCAGGTGCGGCCTCACCAAGCAGTTATACAGAGGGAGTATCACTTCCCTCCTTCTGGAGGTGATCCCCCTAGTGATGCATCCCAGCATCCTGTTGACCATGGCTGCTGCCCTCCTACAAGTCTCAGAGTTGTTCATCTTGACATCCACCACCACCCCCAGGTCCCTCTCAGCCATTGAGACTTGTAGTATTTCCCCCCCAGGGTGTACACTTGGCCTGGGTTTCTGGCCCCAGGTGGAGTACCTTGCATTTCCCTGCATTGAACCTCAGCTTCCACTTTCTAGACCATCTTTCCAGAGCCTCCAGGTCCCCGCAGGGCCACCTCCCTCCTCCCCATCCACCACTGCCCCCAGTTTCGGTCATCTGCAAAGAGACTCATCTCACTCCTGATTCCTGTCCTTATGTCAGATATGTAGGCGTTGAACAGAAGGGGCCCAAGGACTGATCCTGTGGGACCCACTAATGACCCTCCTTGGGAATGAGACTATCCCACCAACTATGACCCTCTGGGTCCGGTCCTGGAGCCAATTGCCTATCCATCTGATCATCTGGTTTCCCACCCCCATTTCTTCTAGCTTATCCAACAGGCCCACATGAGGAACAGAGTCAAATGCCTTGCTGAAGTCTAGAAAGAGGACATCCACTGGTCTACCCAGGTCCAAGGCTCTTGTCACCCAGTCATAGAACTCCACCAGGTTTGTCTGACACGATTTCCCTGGGATGAATCCATGCTGTCTATCGTCCAGGCACCCTGACTTATCCAGGTCCCCCAGCCTCCTCTTGACAATGCCCTCCATCACCTTGCCCACCACCGATGTCAGGCTGACAGGCCTGTAGTTCCCTGCCAGCTCCCTTGATCCCCCCTTGTGGATAGGCACTACATGCGCCACCTTCCAGTCTTGGGGCACCCACCCTGTCCTCAGAGAGATGGTGAAAAGCTCTGCCAGGGGTTTCGCCAGGACATCTGCAAGTTCCTTCAGCACTCAAGGATGTAATTTATCTGGCCCCGGTGCTTTCTCCATCTTAAGGGAGCTGAGGGCTTCCCTCACTCTCTCTGCTGTGATTTCCACTTCTGGTACCTCTTCTCCCTGCTTAGCCCTCCCCCCACCTGCCAGTGATGCCCCCCCTCCCCAGACCTGCCGACTGGTAAGGGTCCCCCCTCCTCATTATCTCTGTCTCTCCCATGTATGATGCAGCATCCCCATTTTCCCTGTGAAAACTGAGGTGAAGTACTCATTTAGTACCTCAGCCTGCTCCCCTGGGTCTTGTGCCCATCTCTCCCTGATTTAATCCTGCTAATCTGCCCCTTCACCCTTCGTCTTTCCTAATGTATCTAAAGAACCCTTTTTCCCTCTCCTAATTTCCCTGGCCAGGTTCTGCTCCTTCCTTGCCTTAGCCGCCCTCACCACTCTAGTGGCCCTTCCATGCATCAGCTCGTACTCCCTGATCCCTTTCACTCCTTGAGCACTTGAATTTCTTATAGGCTGCTTTTTCCCGCACCACCTCCTGGACCTCCTGGTCCACCAACAGGGGTTTTGGGCCCTACCGCATTTTCATCTTACTCTTGCACAGGTGCTGGTAGCATCCGGCACCCCTCTCCTGATGATTTCCCACCTACTATCAGCTCCATGTCTGACCCAATCCCATCCAAATGCTCCTTAGAATCCTTCCCATTTCCTTAAAATCCGCCCCCCTGTAGTCGGTTACTTCCGTCTTTGTGCAGCCTTCTACCCCTCCTAGTTCCAGGCAGAACCAGACCGTGGCATGGTCACTCCCCGCCAATGGGTCCCTTACCTCCAGGCCCCCAATCTGGTCACTGTCTGCCAGGACCACATCCAGTACCCGTGCCTCCCTGGTCAGTTCCCTCACCTGCTGAGTTAGGAATGCGTCTTGAAAGACATCCAACAACCTCTGTTCCCTGGTCACAGAGGATGTCATAGTCTCCCAGTCTGTTCCTGGTATGTTTAAGTCCCCTAACACCACCACCTTTCCTCTGCCCAGTCTGCAGTGTCTCCTAACATCTGCCACCAGACTGTCCTCCAGCTCCTCTGCCAGGGCAGGGGGTCTATACACCACTCCTATTTTTACTCTCTTGCCCCCCCTTGTTATCAAGGTGACCCAAATCGCCTCCACGGTTCCCTCCGCCTCCTCTACTCCCCCTATGCCAATGCAGTTTTTGACTATCATAGCTACCCCTCCTCCCCTTCCCTCCCCCCTGTCCTTCCTGAACATAGTGTAACCCTCCAGGTTCAGGTCACAACAGGCAAGGGGGCACAAAGGCAGGGCAGCACATATACAGGGTAGCAGGCCAGCCCCATGGTCTCAGGCCACACAGGGGATGGGAACACAGTGCAGAGCACAAGCACACAGACAATGGGCCACAGGGACCGGAGACTGCACTACAGAGGCACACAGGCCAAGAAGCACACCCAGCCACCCACCCTGAGAACAGAGCAGACAGTGGCCCATGGCACAGCAGCACCACAACCCTGACAGGCCACACAGCACGGGAAATTGCAACAGGAATGCCGTGTGTGACCAGGCCCAGCACAGTGTGATTGGGCACAGGAGCCACATGGGCACAGGGAAACAGGGTGCACATGCCACGCCACCAAGCAACTACACATGGCCCAGCACTGCAACACACCCCAGCACTGGTAAGGGCAATGGTGCAGGTGAGGGGCATGACAGCAACACCATACAGGGACATGCAACACTGGACTGCAGACAAGCCAGAAGCACACCCATGGCCCAATGGCCTGAGGCATGGTGGCAGGCAGCACACAGCAGCCACAGTACAAGGGAACACACCACACAAAGAGCAGAGCCATGGACCACAACAGGCACACCCAAGAGCAGCACAGAACAATGGAGGCACAGTGCAGGTAAAGGAGACGTGGACACAGAGGTGTAGATATAAAACAGTTTGCAGAAACACAAAACAGGGGTGTGCAAACAGTGCAGAAGAGAATACAACAGGATGTGAGGAGGAAGGGTGGGACCAGATGGCATAAATGGGAAATGGGACCAGGAGCATGGTGGCAGGAACAGGCAGGGGACAGAACAGCAGGAGAGGCAACAAGTCCATGGCCCAGTGATGGGCTGATCCACAGTCAACAGCGTGCATGGCCCAGTGCCTCCCGCAGCTGGAACACCTCACTCACAAGTGCCCAGGTGGCAGCCAGCTACCTGTGGCAAATCCGGTGAATGGAGTCTAGCCACCGAAACATCAGCTGCACCAGACCTCACAGCATGCGGAGCATCACGCTGGGTGCCCTCCGAGGGTGCTGACCCTGCAGCCCAGCTTGATCTAGAGGAAGGGAAACAAGACAGGCAATGAGTACTGGTGCCCACATAGACTTGCCCCACCCACAGGTGTGCAAAGGACAGCCACTGTACACACAGATGGACAGAACTGGAACAGGCACATACACAGTGGACAGCAGCAGCTGACACCGCTACGGCCCTGGGTCACCTGCAATGGACCCACTCCAACACCCAGGCAGTGGACCACACAGACCAGGTGCAAGGGCCCCTCAGTCAGTACAGGCCGCCCTGTGCAACAGATGCCTATCAGGGGATGTGTGCACACCCCCGCCCCACCCGGGATGGCATCGTCCCTGTCCCACACACAGACCACAGCCAGGCCCTGCAACAGGTGCAGCATGGTGCATGCACCAGTGCCTGGCACTGCCCATCACAGTGGGCATGCATGGCCACACAGGCCCATGCACCAGCCCACAGCTACCCCCACAATCAACAATGCGCCCAGACACTGTGCCACACACACTCACCTGCCTGCATGGGCGCAGGTACACCTGCATTGCCTCCATCACTGTGCTGCCTGACCTGTGCCACAGCTAGCCTGGCCCACCTGCTGTTCTTGGGACCTGTGGAAGGAACAGAGAGAGAGAGAGAGAGAGAGAGACAATGCACATGAGTGCCATGGCATGACCACAGCCACCCTCCACCACCACCTCAGTGCTCAGTGCTCAGTGCACAGCGCTGGCAAGGCACGGGCAGCTGCACATACCCGCGCCCAGGGCATGTTACATGGCCCTCCATTGCTGTGCACACCACAGGCATGCAGTGCAGCAACAGAGGATGTGCACCAGCCACCAGTGCAGGCCTCCCCCGCAGCCGCACACAGCACAGCGCAGGCCTGTAAGCGCAGATGCATGCAATGGCCAAAGAGACACCTACCTCTCTGTGGCACCGATTCCCTGCATGCCTGCTCCTGCAGCCACCGTAGGCATCCTGGATCCTGCCTCCACAGGTCACCGTAATGGTGCCTGCACTGCTCTGCCATGCGTGGCACCCCTGTCTGCCGTTCCAGGCCAGATGTCACACTCTGCCACACCACTGTGTGTGGCTCCTGCAGGTCTGCTACTCCAAAGAGGTCATCCTCAAGGGCAGGACAAGGGCCACTAGGTTGGCCAGCTCTACCTCTGTCCCTTTGACAGCCCTGCAACCACCACGCTGCCCTGAGCTGGACATGTTGCCTACCGACACTGTACAACATGTGAGCTGACTGTGCCAGCACATGGAGCAGTGCACCGTGGATGCACAAAAGGGCCCCATATCATAGCTGCACAGCACACATCTGCATGATTGGGATACACAGCTGCCACCAATCACGCAGCTTCACACATGCACAGTGCGGCCACGTTAGGCGGGAGTCAGGGGTCAGGGCTGTGACCCCACAGATGCACAGCATGATCCTGCATGGCTGTGTGCCCGCACACGCATGCACACATCTGCAGCCACTGTGCGCAAGGGGTTACGGCACAAGCGGCAACAGTGCACAATAGGCCAACACAGCACAAGGATGCAGCATGTGTGCCTGCGCACAGGGCCATATGCGCAATGGGGGCATGCCACGCAATGTGCAATGGTGCACCATAGGCCACACACGGTGGCTGCATTACGCAAGGTGGAAGCACCACCGCGCACCACACATGTGCAAGATGTGTACCAGCAGCACTCCCTGGCGCATTCAGAATGCGCATGGCACAACACAGCGATATTTGGCCATGCTATGCAGATTGCCTACTGAGCCTATGCATGGCACAATCGGGCACATTAGCATACCATTACAGTTGCTCAGCCGCTCATTTGCATGTGTTGTGCCATAAATGCGTGCCACCATGGCACTAGGCACTGACAGCTATTGCAGCCATATCGATATGGGCCTACATACATTGGGATGCTACTGGGAGTTCAGGCTATGCAGCAGTGAACCAGGCTGGCCTGATAGTCCACTAGTGGTGCCACTGTTTCTGTCCACAGGTAGCAGCATGTCGGAGAATGATGGAGCTGAGAAGCAGGGGCCTGCATGGAAGAGCAGGCCCACTTTACCAGGGATGAGCAGCAGGCCCTGTTCAAGGACTATGTGGATAGGGAGGAGCTGCTGAGTGGGGCCACGGGCACCCCACAGGAGCGTGCCACAGGGTGGGAGAGGTGTGGCGGTATGCCCAGCACCAGGTGGTTGGGGTCACACTCCTCGGTGGTACCTGTGGTGTGCTGCATGGTGGCCACAGCTGCCCTGTGCCACTGTCCTGCTGCCTGCTGCACAGTCTCCATGGCCTCTGTGTCCACGGCATCTGCCCCACCATGGCCGGCCTCAGTGGCATTGCCACTCACCACCGTGGGGCCATGGACGGAGGGCCAGCATGGGTGCCATACTGCCACTGCAGTTGATGGCTGCCAGTGTGCTGGACTGTACCCTGGGTGGTGACCCTGGGCCCGTTCCACCCAGGCTCAGTGCAAGGTCATCATCTGTGTCGGACCCACCAGGCACCTGCATGCCTGGTACCAGTACGGGAAGCTCCTCCAGGAGTAGTAAGTCCAACAGAGGGTCATCATCTCCCAGGTCCAAGAAGGCTAGCAGACCATCACTGCTGCGTCACTGGTGTTCCATGGCTCTGATGCCTGTCGATGTAGAGGGCTCATCCTCAGTGGGCCCTGCATCAGCGGGTGTGTCCTGCAACCCACCCCTGAGGTGTGATGGAGCTGAAACACACAGTGGTGGCACACATGAGTAGGATGGCAGTGTGCACCCCGCACCACAATCAGAGGGGTCATGCGTGCACACGCATGGCCGCCATGGGTAATGGCTGGCCTGTTATGCCACACAGCAGGCTGGGTGCACCAAGCATGTTGCTCATGCAGGGTTGGACGTACATGATGGACAGAGCACATGGCTCACCACTACATACATGGCGGCATGCCATGGCTGCACACTGCTGTTGACCGCCCTGCCTGCTGTGCGCTGTGCATCAGCCCGCACCCCTGTGGGCCATGCTGTGCTCGGTGGGTCAGCATAGGCCCCAGGATAAGCATGCCACTGACAGGCTGGAGGAGCACATCACGCTGCTGTGGGCATCCATGGAGAACCAGGCGATGCTCAGGGTGCAGTTGTGTGCACTGTGGGTGGAGCTACACCACCAGTCCAAGCATGCAGACATTGGACACGCCCAGCTGATGGGTGAGGTCCGGCAGCTGTGGTAAGCCACAACCACCTTGCTGGACCACATTGCCGGTGCCATCACCACCGGATGTGCATAGCTGGCATCCTGTGGGCATGGCAGGGTGTGTAGGACTCCCTGCAGTGTGGCGTCCTCTCCAAGATCCAGGCATCTAGTGACCCCAGCACGGCTGATGCCAGGCTCTGACATGCCCTTCCCCCGACACCCCTGGTGGGTCTCTGTTCGCCGGGCTGTTCACGTTAGCAGGGACCCAGTCATGTTCCTGCACCTCCACCCCCACAAGTGTGTTAAGTACAACTGTGGCCATTGAGCAGCCTGTGGCTGCCACACAGCCAAGGTGTGGCCACCCACGTGGCCATGGAAGCCGTGCCTGCACATGGTAGGCCTGCTTGGTGTGCCATCCCATCCTACTACTCGGCGCAATGTCCTTGTGCACACCCATGTGCGTGTGGCAGCATGTCTCTGTGGTTTGCGGTGTGGCCCCCCTGTGTGCGTGCTGTGCTGCAGGGCCCTGTGGCATGAGGGTGATGATGGCAGTGCTGTGCCAGCCTTGCCAGTGTGCCGGTGCCATCTGTCTGATCCATGCCACCACCTGCGGCCTGTATGTTGTGTGCACGGCCTGCCGCCACATCCACTGCCTCCTGACGTGCTGTCTGCACTACACACTGTGGGATGCTGTGTGCCTGGTGTGCCACTGTTGCTGCCTGTGCCTATCCTGGTTCAGATGGCCATTGTCTAGCCCCATACCCGAGTGTGTGCATGGGTGCCCATGCGTGTATGCCATACAGCGTGTGTGGATGTGTGCCGGTGTTGTCCCTGTGCCGGCTGTATGTGTGCTGGTGGCCCCGCATGCCTCCTTGTGTAGCTATGCACCTCCATGTGTGTGTGTGGGTGTGGGTGTCTGTTCCATGCCTGCATGTCTCTCATGGTTCCTACTCACCTGCACCTCCCAAAGTGCTCTTGTACGATGGTCGCCCTATGCATCCTGGCCCTTGTGGTGAGCCTTGTGTCCCTCCATAGCAGGATTGGCTGCTCCATCCCTCCAGCCCTTCATCCCATCATCATCACTGCTGTCAGCCTCATCCACCTGTACGGCTATCCCATGGTCAATGGCCATGTTGTGCAGCATGCAGCAGGCCAAGACTAGTCCATAGGTTTTCACAGGGCTATATTGTAGAGCATCACCAGACCTGTCTAGGCAACAGAACCGCATCTTGAGTATGCCAAAGAACTGCTCGATGATGTTGATGAGAAGACTTGGTTTGCTGGCCAAGGCACCTAGCTTCACCTGAGCTCTTTCCTTCTAAAACTGCTTGAAAGGCAGAGTAGAGAAACTTACCAGAGCAAGGGAGAAGGATTAAGACTTAGTTTGGCTAAGCAGATTTACTGTGTGGTGGTGTTTTTATTTTGTACTCACAGGGATTGCTACTGTTTGTTGCTAACATTTCATTGCTTTATTTTTTCTCTGATTCAAATTGTTGTTGTGGTATACCTTCTCTGCATTATTACAAGGTGTGCCTCTACAGGTGTGCTAACAGATTACTGCTGTAATCTTCTGATTCAAATTGTCTTTGCAAGGTATATCTTCTGTTACTGCTTTTATTTTCTCTGGAGCAAAGTGTTTCTTACAGGGTATATCTTCTCTGAAATTATTACAGGTGGTGCTTTACAGGTTTTACAGTTTTATCTAACATTAGGATAAGCTTTCAGGGTTACTGCATTTGTTGTTGACTGATTGTTTCTGCCTACCTCCTTGTTCTTTCGTCCGTGGTTCTTCTTTTAGGCAGGGAAGGGCCCAGCCACCCACCCCCATCCCCAACCACCCCACGCTACACTCCTTTTATAGGGTACCACAGTTGTGACATTTCCTGTGGCAGAGCAGGAAGGGCAGATCAGTGGGGCCTCCACAAGGTGATCTCATTTACAGGGGCACTAGTAATTTAACTTGTTATAACAAGTTAAACAAAGCACAATTAAACCATTACTTGCATTTTTTTTCCTTTTTTTCCCTTCTAATTACTCTGACTAGGTTACAAACTTATTTGCAATGGATTTCATTAACTGCAGGTACTGTGGAACAATTTTCAGAAGGACAGTCTTACAGGATTTAGGACACTGTCCTACATGCTGGGCCTTTGGAGATCTTAGGTCTCAGCTCCGGGCAGCATGGGCAGAGATTGCACGCCTCAAATTTCATATTGAAGAGGAAATACATTATAAGAACCACCCATTTCCCCAGCATCCAAACAGAAAACCCTCGACTGCAGAGGGTAGTTGGTCCAGGAGGTTGGCAGGTGGTTAGAGGAGCAAATCAGGTGCCCCATCACTCTCTGCTCTCCAACACATTACCTCCAAAACCATATAAACACTATAAACAGGTATCTGCCTCTATTCTGAAATCAAATAAAGAGGCAGAAGACACTGCAGAGCAGGACATCATGCACAGGAGCTAGCACAACAATACTCACCCAAATCAGGAACCAAAACTAAACAAGCACAAAGGAAATCCAAAAACTTCTGATCATAGGAGACTCCATGATTCGGGAGTTGATACCCATCTCCAGCCAGGGTGATGGTCAGATGTCTCCCAGGTACATCAGCATGGAGACACTGACGCGCATTGCATAAAATTGTTCACAAAGCAGGAGAAAACATTGATGTCCTAGTACACATAGGGACTAATGATCTCACCAGCCGGTCAGTTGTGGAGACCAAGGAACACCTGACTAAGCTGGGTGACAAACTATCATCTATTTCGTCCGGCATCTCCTTCTCTGAGATCCTGCCAGTCTGGGAGAAGGGAGCAGATGGACGGAAGGTCAGAGAAGGGGAGATAGGGGAGCTAAACACGTGGCTTAAGGACTGGTGCCAGGAAAAAGGACACAGATTTGTAGGGAACTGGCAACAGTTCTGGGAGCGAAAGTTCTTTAAATTTGATGGACTGCATCTGACTACAGAGGGAGTCAGTGCATTGGGGCAGAAGTTTGACGTCTTTGCAGAATATTTAAACTAGCAATGGGAGAGGGTGCAGCACCCACACGTCGAATGGGAAGAACACCCTCCCCTCAGCTAGTGGTCAAACAGGAATTCAGCGCATTTCGCTCATTTGCATCACCAGCAAGAAAAAGGTTTGTCTCCACACGATGCCAGGGTAATGCCAAACTTCACCCAACAACTAACACACCAAAATCTGGCCAATGGAAAATCATGTACACAAATGCTCACAGCCTGGGAAATAAGATCCCAGACCTGCAGGCAATAATGTCAGAGGCTAAACTGGACATAGTAGCAATTAGTGAGACGTGGTTTACCAGTAACCACACTTAGGAGACTTCAGTACCTGGCTTGTATTGTTGAGAAGAGACCGAGTGCAAAAGGGGGAGGAGGGCCCTGTATGTTAATGAAAATATCAAAGCTACAGAAATTCAGAATACACATAAGGAGCCAGAAGAACTGTGGGTCACCCTGGAAACAGGAAATGGGACAGCCATAAGAACTGGGGTTGTCTACAGGCCCCAGACCAGAGGGAGGACACAGACACATTACTGTTAGAAGATATACAAAACATGACAGCTAAAGGGAGGTTCTGATAATGGGAGACTTCAACATGCCAGATACAGATTGGTCAATACCAGCAGGAACATCTGTCAGAACTAGACTCACAGTGGATTCCTGCAGGGGAGGGCCTCAAACAACTGGTACAGCAACCCACAAGAGACAGGGCTATCCTAGATCTAGTACTGACTAACAAAGAAGGGATCACAGATCTCCAGGTAGAAGGTCACCTAAAACAGTGACCATCACATGGTATGGTTCAATTTGGCTACTACATCTAAATCATCCCATTCCAAGGCAAAAATATGGGACTTCAGAGGAGCTGACTTTGATAAGATGGCCAACACAGTTAAGCTAGCCCTGGCAAAAAGAAACACAGGTGAGGAGGTACAGGCAAAGTGGGCAAGCATTAAGGATACAATACTTGAAGCAACATCCCATTGTGTTAGACAGAAAAGGAAGTGCAAAAGAAGAAGGAAACCACTTTGGTTCTCAAATACAGTAGCAGAAAAGGTCAGAGCCAAAAGGCTGGCCTTCAGGAAATATAAGGGAACACAGCGGGATGAAGATAGGGAGGCATACCAAACTGCCCTAAGGGAAGCAGGTAAGGCAGTAAGGCAGGCAAAGTCCCAAACTGAGGAAACACTAGCACGAACAGTAAAGAAGGTGACAAGACTTTCTATAGATACATTAGTGAAAGGAGAAAGTCCAGAGGGGTATTGCTAAGCTTAATGGAGAAAAGGGAGCATGTGAGGAGGAGGACCCTGTAAAGGCATCTATCCTAAATAGATACTTTGCTCAGTATTTACTGAAGAGAAGGTAGGGCAGGGCCACAGCTCAGCATCATGGACACAGGGGAGGGAGGTGAGCACTACTCCCTTCACAAAGAAAGGGTCCTACAAGGCTTGCTAAGCTCAGGGTGGATAAGGCAATGGGACCTGATGGCACACATCCCAGGGTACTTAAGGAGCTAAAGGAGGAACTAGCAGAGCCATTAGCAGAATTGTTTAGTGAGTCTCTGAGCACAGGAGAGGTCCCAGAAGACTGGAGAAGGGCTCATGTGATCCCGCTCCACAAGAGTGGTAGCAGGGAGGAGGCGGGAACTACAGACCAGTCAGTCTTACCTCAGTAGTGGGCAAGATTATGGAGGCACTCCTTAAGGAAAGGATAGTGCAACACCTGGAATCCATAGGGCACAGGATCCAAGACAGCATGGGTTTACAAAGGAAGGTCCTGTCAAACTAATCTCATAGATTTCTTTGACTGGGTAACCAGAGTGGTGGACCAAGGGGGAGCAGTTGATGTCGCCTACCTTGACTTCAGCAAAGCTTTTGACACTGTTCCACATAGAAGATTGATAAATAAGCTAGGTAGGCTCTGGGGTGGGTCAGAAGTTGGTCAACTGGGTGGCAAACTGGTTGACTGGCAGAAAACAGAGAGTGGTGGTGGTATACAGTCAGAAGAGATGCAAGTCACAAGTGGGTACTCTGGGATCAGTCCTGGGGCCAGTCCTATTCAACATCTTCATTAGTGACCTCGCAGATGGACTAGAGGGAGTTTGTCTGTTTGCAGATGACACCAAGATCTGCAACAGAGTAGATGATCCAGATGGGGTGGGCAGAATGAGAAGAGATCTGATAAACTAGCAAAATGGTCAGAAGAGTGGCAACTGGGATTTAATGCAAAGAAGTGCAAAATCATGCACATAGGGAGAGAAACCCTGAAGCCACTTATAGGCTGGGAGGAGTTGCTAGCAGTCACAAAGGAAGAAAGAGACTTGGGCATCATCATCACTGATGACCTAAAATCATCCAAGCAGACCTCTAAAGCAGTAGGTAAGGCTAGGGGGTGTTAGGGTGTATTAGTAGGGGTATCACAAGTCGTAGAGGAGTAATAATCCCTCTGTACAAGACATTGGTTAGGCCCCATCTGAGGTACTGCGTGCAGTATTGAGCCACACCTTCACAAGGACATTAACCAAATTGAGGCAGTCCAGAGAAGGGCAACCAAAATGGTGCAGGGACTGCATCAGAAGACATATGAGGACAGATTAACGGAGCTCAATATGTATACCCTTGAGCAAAGGAGGGAGAGAGGTGATATGATCGAGACATTTAAACACCTTAAGGGCATAAACAAGGTGAAAGAGTCTAACATGTTTAAATATAAGAAAAATAGCAGGACAAGAGGACACAGCATGAGATTAGAGGGAGGCCGATTAAGGGGGAATGTGAGGAAATTCTTTTTCACAGAAAGGGTGGTAGATGCATGGAATAGCTTACCACAAGAAGTGGTGGCTATGAATACAGTGCAGGGCTTCAAACAGGCATGGGATAGGCATAAGGGAGCAATACAAATGACTATGAATAGATAGGTCACTGACAGAGCAAAGGCCGATGGCACATTTATAAGGTAGAAAAAGAAATGGGCAGACTGGATGGGCCTTGCGGTCCTTATCTGCCATCAACTTCTATGTTTCTATGTTTCTATGTTGCGTGTCACAATGTGGGCCTCATTGTACCTTTCTTTGGTGGGGTTTGCTGGGCGCTGGATGGGGATTAGCAGCCAGGGTCGCAGGGGGTATGTGCTGTCTACTGTGTGGGTAAGGTGTACAGATTAGCACATTGCCATGGTGGTGGCCCCCCCATGCCCCCTTCAGCATCGCTGTCAGCGGCTGCCGCATGTGGCCTGGGCCCCCGGCCCATAAGCAGCCTCCCCAATGCCCCATCCCAGCCCATACTCACCTACCAGGTGGCCTGTGGGGATCTCCCCCTGCTCAAATCACTGGCACAGGCATCGTGTGCACTTCCGGGGTGTGTGGTGCAGACATTAGTGATGCACCCCATGGTGTCGCACACCACCTGGCAGTTGACTGATGGGTAACCCTTCTGGTTCATGTATGCTGCACCCTCTGGGCCAGGTGGTGCACGTACGGCCACATGGGTGCAGTCTATCACCCCTATCACACCTGGCAAGCGTGCCACCCTGTGGAGGTCTTGCATGTTTGCTGTACACTCTGCCTGTGTGCTTGGGAAGTGGATGAACTCTGAAGCATGTGGCAGCAGAGCATTGAGGAACTGTGTGAGGAGATGGGACGTGGCCGACTGGGTGATGCCTGTGGTTGCTCCTACTGGTTTCTGGAAGGTGCCCGTGGTGAGCAGGCACATTACTGCTGTCACCTTGGTCTCCACTGTCATAGCATGGCTCCTCCTGGTGGGTGCCTGCAACTCATCATGGCACAGCTTGCAGAACTGCCTCAGAATTACCGTGTTCAGCCGATACCATCCCACGATCTCGGCATCACCAAAGTCCTCAAAGGTGGTCTGGGCATGGTACTGTCTGTGTGTGATGCACTGCCGGCGGGCCCTTCCCTGGTCATGTTGCTGTTCCTCCTCCCGCCTCCTCACACCCCTCATCACTGCCTCCATCATAAATGGTGTTCCATCCATGTTTCTGGTGTGCATCTGCCTCTTGCGCATCTGCTGTGTGTGCATTTGAGCCAGCTTTTATAGGCTCAACTCTGTGCGGCGCATTCTGTGTGTTGCTCCTGACTTACGCCGTGCTTTATGGCTGAATATGCCATTGAGCAGTGTATTCATGGGTACGCCCCCTTGTACTTGTGCCGCATACATTACTGTTGCACATCTGCGTAGTGACTTTTGCACTGCGCATTCGTGTTGGTTGAATATTGCTCCGAGGCACATTTCTGTTGTAGCGCATGCGCAACTCCTCTGACTATCATTAGTATATTATAGTTAAATGTGTAACTGTACTGATGTCACTTCCTGTACTGATGTTACTGCCTGTTCATTTTTATTTCTTGACTCAAAAGCTATTGTGCAATAGGAAAGGTAGAAGATAGGAACTGTCCCTTCTAACCCCTCCCAGGCACGATATCAACATGGGGTTTCAGGCCTTCTCACACTTTGCCCCCAATTACTGGAACTCCCTCCTGGGTGCCCTCTGGCACTCCCCCTCCCATGCCTGTTTCAAAAGGGAGTTCTACCACCATCTAATTGTCTCTGACTCTTGTACCTGAATCTTGCCTCCCTAAGTAATATACCTATATGCACTTTACGTTATTTGTGCTAAGAAAGTGTTTGCCGAATTTGTTTAATTCTCTTGATGCACCTTATTACTGACACATCTTATGCTTCTGTTGTTTTTTGTTGCATTGTACTGTCTCTTTGCTACCTCCGTCATGTACTGTATTGTATTGTGCTGTACTGTACTGTATTGTATTGTGAAACTATAATATTTCTAACGCCATTACTGCTTTACTGTATTTGTACTCCATTGTGCTTGTAACTGTACTCTCCCAGGTTGTGACTGAAAATAGGCATATTATTGTCTAGTGCACTTACCTGGTAATCAAAAACCAAATAAATAAATAAAAATATACAAAAACATTTGTGTGGGGTACATGGTAATGTAGCAAGAGACTGCTAGCTGGGAAAGCTTTAGTACTTTAGAAAGCACCTTTCTCTGTGCTGCAAACTAAAATGAGGATGGTCCCCTCTATAGGAGCTCCTCAGTGCTGCTTTCAGACTCAGAATACCCCTCAAGGAAGGGAATGGATTGTAATTTGCCCCCAAGGGGCTAGCTGCATGATCCCCTTCCACTTCCTTAGTGCTGGATCCACCCCTGAGCTCCATCGTTTTGTGATGTAACTGTAGTGAGAGTGTGGGGAACACTCCATGCAAGTTGATGCTCAGTGTGCAAGAGGGAGAGGGGGAGGAGCCAACTGCAGCAGCTCACCCAGGAGCTGCGCGGTGATCGCAACCCGCCGCAGCATATGACTGTTTCTTTTATTTTTTTTCTGCTCTGCTGGTCCCCGATAGCAAAACGAGGGATGAAGGGAACAGCAGGAGCACTCAAAGACCCTCCGGATCCAGGCAGCAAGGTAGCACAAACGGAGGTGGCATCTGGTAAGCCCCAACCATGGGGGGGGTTACAGTTAGATGCCCGAGGCTGGGACAGGAGCGGAGAGGACAGCAGCAGTGGCAAGCAGCGGGTGGGTTTAATGAAAGATGCCGGGCCGGAGGGGGAATGGAGGGTGCATGCAGGGCAGACTGCAGCAGTGGGAGGGAGTGGGAAGGTCTGCAGACTTGCAATGCTGGCTATGCAAATGAGAGGAATGAAGTGCACTTTCTCATCAGTGCGATTCATTTCTCTCAAGAGCGAGCTGGCTCCCCGCTATGAAATTCTGACGGCCATCACACTCGGCTTCAGTGGTCATTGGTGTGTCAGGGTCACGCCCACTGTACAGTGCTCTGCATTGGACTCATCCCTGACACACATCTCAAATGCGGTACTGTCCCAAGGTGTTTCTTGTGCAAGAACAAGGAAACACAAAATTGGAATTGATTTTTTGGAGGTTGCAGCTGTACCTACTACGGTGGTGCCTCCTGCATACCCTGCATTGGAAGATGCTACCTTTGTTGCATGGCATAGGCCTAACCCTTTGGCTGCAGTCCCTCAAATGGCTAATAAACAGTATCCTGCACCATCTGTTAAAGGGACATTGTCAACACCCTTAGGTCTCAAATTGTCCCTAGTTTGAACAAGCATTTGTCAATGCCGAATGTTTGCTTGCTGGTATTGGCATTGGTACTGCGTGAGTTAGAGAGATGCATAATAGGAATGGCAGTGAAGTATTGAACTAACACCAACTCCCACCCCCTTCCTGCAGAGACTGACAGGTGTTGGGGTGTGCCTTTGGGTCGTCGGCCATAATGCTCATGCCATTCTACCTCATCCCACCTTGCAGACACTGACAGGTGTCACAGTGTGCCTTGTGGTCTTCGGCCCTTAAGCTCACCCCATTCCATAAGGAAATAAGCTGAGATTGGTGCAGTATAGGAGAATGGGGTGAGCGTTGGGGCTGAAGACCCCAAAGAGCTACCGATGCTTGTCAGTGGCTGCAGGAGTAAGGGAAATTAAGTGGAATGGGTGTAAGCATTACAGCCGACGACCTAACTCATACCCCGACGCCCTTCAGTCTGTAATGGGTGGGGCATTACGGTTGAAAACCCTAATGCCCTGGGCGTTTAACATAGAAACATAGAATTTGTTGGCAGATAAGGACCGCTTGGCCCACCCAGTCTGCCCATTTCCCTACCTACTGGATAAGCTGCAGATCCTAGTTAACCAGCAGCCTACTTCTTCCTACCCCTACCCCCTAGAATGGCCTTATGACTGTCTCATGCATGCTTGTTGGTATTTTTGCTCCAAATTTTCAACATGGACTTTTTGGGACCCCACCACATGAACAGTGGCACTATGATTTCGTAACTCAATCCTGAAAGGTGATTTCGCACAGCAAATGAGCCATTTGGCACAACAGCTGTGAAAAGATATTTTGGGCAGGATGTGAAAAATGACATCTGTACTGTTCATAAGAAGGTGTGAAAAAATGACAATTTTGAAAATCTGGAATGAAAATATGAAAAAGTGGCAAAGTTACGAACATGTGTAGAAATTGCATAATTCACACTTGTAACACAGTCATTTTTTTGAATTTGTTCAAATTTTCAATACAGCCTTTCTGGGACCTCTACTCATGAACAGTGGCACTGTGATTTCATTAATCTGTCCCAAAAGTTGATTTCGCACAGTGACTGCACCATTCTGCCCCATAGGTGCAAAAACACATTTTGGGCAGGATGCAAAAAATGACAGCTGTACTGCTCACAAGGAGGTGTGAAAAAATGGCAATGTTGGAAATCTGGAGTGAAAATATTAAGAATTGGTGAAGTTACGAGCATGTGTACAAACTGCGCAATGTACGCTCATAATGCAGTCATTTTTTAGAGTTTTTCACCAAACTTGCAACATAGGTTTTTGGGGACCCCACCTCATGAACAGTGGTACTGTAATTTTGTTAATCAGTCCCAAAAAGTGATTCCGTACAGCGACTGCAAATCACCTTTTGGGACTGAAAATGAAATGACAGTATCAGTGGTCATGAGGCAGTGTCCCAAGAACCCCATGTTGAAAATTTGGGGCCAAAACTCCAAAAAATGGCTGAGATATCAACATAAGTTGAACCCCCCCCCATTTATTGCCATTATAGGGCTTACCGTGATTTTCTTCAGTTTGTGGTCAGCTTTTGAAGAGTGCAGATGTGTTCCCAGTCCACAGAAGATCGCAGTGCCAGACCTCTGGAGGTGAATATGGATGAGGGGGATTGCGGGGAGGGGTGCGCAGAGGGAGGGTCGGGATGGGGGAGGGGCAGTGAGGACGACAAGGGACTGTTTTCTTTTTTTTTCAGGTTTTAAAAAAAAATGTGTCATGAGGCTGTTTTCTTTTTTACAGGTGAAACCAAAATGGATTTCAGCACACTGGGGTGGGATCACAGTGTGCCAAACTAGTGGAGGGGGGATCAATGCCGACCTGGGGATTGGGCACCCCGAGGTCGGCTGACAAAAAGGGGAGTGGGGGGCATCCGACACCAGGAGGGGCATTCGGTGTCAGAAAAAAGATAAGAAGTACTTTGATACACTGGAGTGGGCTTCTAGTGTGCCACAATAGTGGGGGGGGCATGCCGACACGGGGATTGGGCACCCTGATGTCGTCTTTGGGGGGAGTGTGTGGTGGGCGGCAGGAGCCACCAGTTATGTGTGGTGGGGCTCATTTATTTCACTGGGAAAGGCACACTGAGCAAACAAGTTGCTCTAAGTCCAGCCATGCGCATTATTTTGCACTGTAATGTGCATGGCTGAAATTTGCCTCGTTACCTGGGGGAAGGGATCTACCGCTGCAATGATGAAACTGTCCATGATTGGAGTGGCAGATTTCTTTCAAGTCCGGAGCTTGCTCTGAAACAGCCATCATTGGCAGCTTCCCTGTTGATTGGTGGCCAAGGGACGAGCCCCTGAAAGTGTTGACTGGATTGGCCAAACACTGCCACACCTCTGCAAACCTCTACCCTCCTCAAAATGTTTCTTGTGCGCTGTGCATGCAAGTAAACATAAAAACACATTTTAGGACTGCCCACATTGTGTAAAGATTGCTGATGTAGTTGGTTGTTTGATTTAGATTCCATTTTTGTTTTTAAAAGTGAAAAACAGATGTCCCACCATACTGGTGTTACCACACCAAAACATGTTTGTTTACATTCCTTGATCAGCTTCCACTGTATCTTTCCTGGACCTGGAAACAGCCTCACATAGGCTAGCTACTCATTATGTGATGGGAGGAGAAGAGACTATTGCATCATGAGTAGCTGCACTGTTTGGGGGTGTTTGTAATGTTCAGGAAGTATGCAATAAGAGTTGATTGAGGATTTGAAACAAAACAAGGTTGGGTATAATTACACTATTACCATGATTTTCATTTCTACTAAGAAAGAAAACAGATAAAACAAACAGCAACATCAAGGAACTTTAGAGAAGGTAAGCGATCATAAAATGTGGGGTTTCATCTAGAAATAATATGTCACAGGATGGGTTGAGTGCCCCTTTAAGCCTTATTATGCTTCTCAGCATGAAACTCAGTCAGCGGTTATCATGGCTGCTAATGATCACTCTAGGGCCCCTAAATGCATGCGTACTTTGACTTCTGACAAGGAATCCAGAAGGCTGGATGTTATGGACAAACAAACCTATGCCTCTGCATTTTTGAGCCTAAGAATTGCAAATTATCTGGCATGTATGATAAAATATCAGAATAGCATGTGGAACTCTGCCATGACTACTGCTCATAGTCTTGCCAACTTGCCAAGGCTGAAGTTCCTGAAGCGGCTCCAGCTGGTATTGATAATGGGAAGCATCTGTTATGCTCAGCAAATGCCTCTAATGCATCTGCTAGGACTGCTGCCTCTGGCATCTCAGGAGATATTCCTGACTCAGGGTGACTGGCTTTGCTACTGAACAACCAGGGATACCCTCAGTAGTCCAAAGGTTATGGTGGTGGCCTCCCTCCAGGTCCCCAACCCCTGGTGCTCTTACTAAGGCAGCCAATGGTATCAGTCAAGGCATCCCCGCCGCCTCTAGCACTTTCTGAGTCCCAACTTCCTCCCTCTCCACTGTTGCCTACAAGTATGCAAGTTGGGGGGGATCTCCCTTCATCTGTCAAAATGGAGGAAGATCACCACAGATGACTCAGTTTTGGAAATAATAGAAAAGGGACATGCTTTGGAGCTGCTGCCCAACCCTCCAGTCCATCTTCCAACTCCTTTTCATTTTCCTCCGGGCCACTTGTCCCTTCTGAGAGAAGAAGTGCTGTCACTACTTCAAAAGAACACATTCGAAATATCCCTTCCAAGGAAAGGAATGGGGATTCCATTCGGGGTATTTCCTGGTTCCCAAGTAGATGGGAGAACTGCGACCTGTACCTGACCTCAGAGACCTGAAAACATTTATCAAATACAAGAAGTTTTCAATGATGTCTTTAAGCTGTCTTTCCACTACTGCAAAAAGGGCATTGTCTCTGTGCCCTGCAGGACACCCACCTTCATGTAAAAATCAGAAAATGCCACAGGCAGTACTGTACCTCTGCTTAATGCTGCAGGAAAGCCATTATCAGTTCAGAGTCATGCTCTCTGGCTCATCCTCAGCGATGCACATATTTACCAAATGTTTAACACTTGTGGCAACAGCATCAATGTTCTGGAGATGAGGGCTGTTCTGCTTGGCCGACAAGACTTCACCGAACACTTAGCCTCAGTCCCTTGTTAATAGGGGCAGACAATGTCAGCGTAGTGCACTACATTATCAAGTAAGGTGGCACTTATTCTTACCCTCTATGCAAGGAAGTGATGAGAGGATGTTACTGGGTGATGTCTCATGGCCTTCAACTGTCAGCCGTTTCTCCCTGGTGTCCAAAACGTCTTAGCAGGCAGGCTATGTCGGTCCTAGCTAGGAGTACGAATGGGTACTGCTGACCTCCGGGGTAACTGAGCTCTTTGCCAGATGGGGCCATCCAGAGTTCAACCTTTTTGCATTCCCACACAGTGCAAAACTGCCGCATTTCTGCTTGCTCACCCCAAGGCCTGGAGTTTTTTGGCAAGACGAATTGTCCCTCTCCTGAAAAGGGAGATTCATTCACCACCACCATCATCCCCACCGGAGATACAGTATACAAGCTGGCCTTTCCTTCTTTATTGAATTTATAAGTACTTCCATTTAAAACAAGGAGATAATTATCTTAGGGTATATAAACCTTGACTGACTTGGTGGCAAAATAAAGCACAAGAGCTACAGGTCACTACTAAACAAGAGCACGTCATTTATCTGTAAAAGGAACGGCACTCACCTCCCCTTCCTGAAGGTTAACAGACACTCGCTACACGGAGTTATCAAGTGTAAATGTATTTATTTTTATTTATTTAAAAGTTTCACCAGGACAGGCATACTGAGCAGAAACTGCTTGTCTCCAGGTGCATCCTGGAGCTTGAGGGGAAAACAGACAATAATGCAGTTACAAGCAGCTATAGATTACAAGGTTATAAAAGTACAGTATTACAATAATGACAGATTTCAAAGTAGCAGTCATCAGAGTAAGCGTTTCACAGTAAATTGGACAGACTGGATGGGCCTGGCAGTCCTTATCTGCCGACAGTCTCGGTTTTTTTTTTTTAACGTTTTATTTATTCATTTTTCTTTTATAAAATGCAATACAATTAGTACATTGGCAATGATATTCATACCTGAACAAGACGAATAATCAGTAAGGATAGGTAATTTCCATAAATATCAACAAATCTAAAAAAAAAACAACCTTACAATTGTCTATTCAAACATCTGCAATAATATAACAGTGTAGATATAACCACAGCAAGGCTGGGAAACTAAATACATTGGGTAGAATCTGACTGCTAATTAATCTGTTCTCAATACATACTCAGTACTTGATATAAAGTGCAAGCAGTGCTAGGCAGGCCCGGGAAAACTGTTTCCTATACATATATAGAATAGCGGATGGGTAACCATTCATAACAAGACTGTGTTTCACTCGAGGGAGTCGACTTCGTAGAGACCTCGAGAGTGAAGTTTGAGAGGTCTCTCGCTTGATGTCATCAACCTCGAGAAAGAAACACAGCTCTAGTTGTGGATGGGTGACCATCCACTGTTTTATATAGTATATGGTTCCATAAATATTTTTTAAAAAAAAGTTTAATTTTGACAAGGTATCATACCTTGTGTTTGTAGTCCCGCTTGGTCCTAGCCACTCAGTGTGGTCCTGCTCCGCTCCTTCACTGACTAGTGTCAGTCGTTAGTCTACACTCCTCTTGACACTAAACATATTTGCTGCAGGAGTTATGAAAAACAAACTGACAAAATTTGTTATCTGTTGTTGCTCCCGCTCCCAGTGTCTGCTGCCTCTCCTCACTCCCACTCACTGCAGCTTCTCCCCACTACCACTGTCTTTCTCCCTGCAGTGGCTTCTCCCCACTCCTGCTTGTTCTCTCTTCGGTGTGGCTTCTTTCCATTCCCGCACGCTCTCTCTCTTTCTGGCATGGTTTATTTTAAAATGGTATAAAAAAATTACTTTTTTGACCTGAAGCTGTGGAAGGCTCTTCCTGTCAGGAATAGGAAGATCGCATTGCTGCCAATAGTATGAGAATCGGGCCGCCATGTTATGAGATTTTTTCTCCTTTGGACCTCATCAAGAAAGTCAATCAGGTGACAGGAGAAGGCTCATAAGTTGCACTATAGATGTGACTTCAGAATGATTGTACAACAGCTTTTTTGACCTTTGAACTGTCCTACAACAAGATTTAGAAAGCACCTGAATTCTATCCACAATAAGCTTTAACCATATACTATAATCTTAGTTTGTAGCCCTTACCCCAATTGTACCCAAAGGGTATCTAAGAATAAATGATGTAGAAGTGAGCCCCGGGGGAACCTACAATGGTGTAAGTAATGAGGTATCCAGGTATCAATGAATAGACATAATGGGCCCCCCCATCAAATAAGCAGAAATAGCAGTACCTCTCCTGCAAGTACGTCCCCTCCCCTTCTACAGGACAAAATCTTGTCTGTGTGACACAGTGTATAAAACCCAACATCTTCATGTAGATCAAATTGTTCTGTTCTATGGTTCACAATGGTTGTTAACCTTTCCATTTCATAAACCAGAATCATCAAGTATTGCCATTCTCCTATGGTTGGCGTCTTTGTTGCCAACCACCATTGGGTTATGGCCTTTTTCATTGTAAGAATGCATATATTTAGCAATTTCCTGGCAGAGGATTTCCCATACCTCTAGCATACACTGAAAATAAAAAGAAACTAGGTGTCAACTGTACAGAGTCAGCAAAGGTCTTGACAAAGGCCTCCTGTAACGTGTCCAAAAATGGGCAAAGCGTTAGGCATCTCCAAAAGAAATGTCCATGCATTGCTAGAGAGTGCCCACAACCCCTCCCAACATAAAGCTCCCCCATTTGGTAAATATTTTGTCTGGATGGCCGGTGTCTTTTTTTTTTTTTTTTTATTATTTTCTTTCTGGCCCTCCAGCTCAGAACCCTCTCAGGCCACTGCTCTCGCCGGCTCGCTGTGCTGCACTCTGTGTTCCCCCTGCCATCTTCAAGTTCGTCACGGTTCCCCAGGTCGGGAGACGGCAACCTGGGAGACTGCAGGGGGCAGTGGCAAGGAACTAGCGTTTGGCATGTGGTGCTGGCACTGGCAGGGCCATTGTCTATCTCAGCTGGAGGGGTATTTCTTGCCTTCTCCTCCTGTAGGTGCCTGGAGCCCCCCCCCCCCCATGCGTGGTGCACGTCTGATGCTAGCACACGGCAACCCTGCCTGCATTAGCCACACTCCCTTATGTGCAGCTCTGGCACTCTATGGTGTCCCCGGTCTCCATCAGGGACTGTCAGAGCACAGAGTGGTCCCATGCCCCCCCCACCCCTGGAGAGGAGAGCAGCCCTGCAGGCACTCGATCCATCTCCCTCCCTGCCAACCCCTGACACCCAAGCTCGCTCCCGAACTTGGGTTGTCGGCGTGGAGCGAAGTGTGGTGTCAAGCGCCTCAACCCTCAGTGCCTCTGGGCCGGCGGATGGCCGGTGTCTTAAAGTAACAGAGTGTGACATTCCATGAAAATTCTTTCCTAAGTTTTCTTTGTGTTTCTATGTAGTGATGCAGAATACAGTTCAAATGCTTACAGGTAAGTAATATGTTACATTTGGCAAATGACAGATATAAGATTAAATGAAGTACAGGTAGAAACGTGTTACATCCAGGCAGTTTCAAGGTCACTTCAATTGAAATAAGCAGAATGGGTCAAAGGCAGCAGTCATCAAAGCAAGTGTTTCACCGAAGGGGGTAGGGGGCATGGAATGCAGAAACTAGGAACATCTGCAGGAGGGGAATATTGAATTATGGAGAAGGGAGGAAAGGGGGCGCAAGCACTGCAGATGGGGGTAGGGTGTTACAGAGTTTAGGGAAGTGATAAGAGATGGCGGCCTGTCCAGCGGTGGTGGATCACCTTGGAGGGAGAACAAAGGTTCAATGATCATAATTACGAAGGGAGAAGGAGCAAGGTAGGGGGAGGGAGAGAGAAGAGGTGAGGTGAGGTAAGATGTTTCATTTGTGGCATAGTTGTAGCTATGCCCTGCAAATAACCCCATTTTTGTTTCACTTTCTCTCTTTCCTGCTTAAAATTTTTCACCCTTCCCCACTCCCCCAGCCTTTCTTAAATACTCCACCTCCCCCAGAGGCACCACCCCTAGGCAGTCTTCATCCTCCCCTCTCACTAATATTGCAACTCCCATTAAAGATACAGAATGCAGTTATAGGGCCCAACATTTGTCAGTGTTAATCTTAACTGTTTAAGTCTAATTTTCTGCGTAGCACACCCGCCCCTGAACTAAGTTCTCATCATAGTATTTGGGTGGTATTTCTGTCACACATATTAGTCTTCCATTCTGCCTAATTCCAAACCTAGCCCTTGACATTTGGGTGGTATTTCTGTCACATGTATTAGTCTTCCGATCTGCCTAATTCCAAGCCTAACCCTTGACATTTGGGTGGTATTTCCGCCACATGTATTAGTCTTCTGATCTGCCTAATTCCAAGCCTAACCCTTGATATTTGGGTGGTATTTCCGACACATGTATTAGTCTTCCAATCTGCCTAATTCCAAGCCTAACCCTTGACATTTGGGTGGTATTTCCGCCACATGTATTAGTCTTCCGATCTGCCTAATTCCAAGCCTAACCCTTGGCATTTAGGTGGTATTTCTGCCACATGTATTAGTCTTCCGATCTGCCTAATTCCAAGCCTAACCCTTGGCAACAACAAACAACAAGAGCTGCACTACTTCTCCTTTGGCAGGTTATACAACCTGCCCACTAGAGGGAGCAGCTGTACTCCTCAGCAGCATGAAGTCTCTTCTACTGCAGGAGCTTCTCTTACTGACTCTTGGTATAGTCATATTAGCCAACCTCACAGGGGTCCCACAGAATAAACGGGATGAAACTACCTTGGACTCACCCCCTGCCCTGTTACTACTCTGGCAGATGGTATGCAGCCTGAGGGGCACAAATGCTGACACAACACGCCCTTAAGCCTTCCACATCCCCCCATAAACCTTCAGATCGTATGAGCCCCCCACAAACCTTCAGATCGTATGAGCCCCCAGTTGTCACACTAGCGGCCCTACTGCACATCTGCTCCCTCATAGTCCATGCCTACAACACTAAGCAAATAGGGATAAAAGCCAGACCCTGCTGGGCCCTTTGGTCTTGATCTCTTTGTAAGATGATCCTCCTACTGCTGCTGTTATCTGGTAATGTCCACCCTAACCCTGGTCCACCCCCCCCCCACTACCAACAGGGCGGGGATACTCAGGATTGTTTCCCTTAATATCGGCAGCTTACTTCCTAAGCTCATGTAATTCCAGCCACGACACTGGTTAATCCAGACATCATAGCTCTCACGGAGACATGGCTGTCCCCTAAAATCTCTGACACCACTATCTCCTTCAATGGCTACACCTCTTATCGGCAGGATAGACTGTCTAAATGTGGGGGTAGATGCTTAGTTTATGTCAGTTGTGATATAAAATCCCCGATCATGCACAGCAGTATGCACTCGAAAGAGGCTCAAATCCTAAACTTAAAGATCTCCATAGGGCAGCAAAACAAAGTCCTTATGCTTACCGTGGTGTACACACCCCTGGGTCACAAAGCCGCCAGCCTTAAATACTTCATAGGAACCAGCAGATGCTGGACAAAAAGTGGGAACAGATCATAGTTGGTGACTTTAACATTAACTGGCTTTCTCAGGAAGAAGCTCTGGCAAGAGACCAGATTTCTGGACTCTATCTTACCCAAATGGTAACATAAGCCACCCACCTCAACTACCAAACTGGAACCAGCACACTCATAGACTGGTTCTTATACTCCCACCCAGAACACTCTCTGAGGTTTTTGTCTTACCAGACAACCTCAGTGACCACTCCCAGTCTTGTGTATGTGGACAAAAAAGTTCTCTAAGCAACCACTCAAAATATCCCATAACTGCTCCCTGAAAGCCGGACTCTTGGAAGCTTTCAAACTGCACCTAAAACTGATTGATTGGTGCCCAATTGACAGAGCCTTGGATGGGAACCAGGCCCTGGATTACTTCCTCCAGACCTTCACCCAGGCCTGTGACATCTTCACCCCCATCAGAGTTAAGAAGGTTAAAGGTACTACAAACCCCTGGCTTTCAGGCTCACTACTTGCGCTCATGCATCAAAGAGACAATCTCTGGCATACAGCCAAGGTGACAGGCAAGCAGGCCGACGTGTCCGCCTATAGGGCTGCCAGAAACAACTGCACAAGGCTTGTTCGCCAAGCTAAAGCCACCTACTATAAGGACAAACTAAGCAAATTATAGGGCTTGGGTAAAGATTTCTGGCACTCCTTGGAATCATTAGCTGGTAATGCCCCGAGAGCATCACCAAACCTGATCACCTCAAATACTGGGATGATCCAGGAACCCCTTGATATCATTAACACCTTCAATTTAGCATTCACAGATCTGACTGGTGTATTACCAGGTGAATAGCTTGTGCCACAATTAGAGCAGCCCCCAGGTCCGGATACAGCCACACCTACAGGTTATGGACTACTGCTTTTCAGTTTCAAGCATAACTCAAGAACTGAGACAATCAAATATGTCAAGCAGGTCCTAGGCAAGACTAGGATGGGGAGTGACCTAATCGACCTGAAGCTGCTCACCCTAACCCTGGAGGAGATAGCTGACCCCCTCACTAAGGTTTTTAACTCCTCCCTTAGGTCGAGTGTGTTCCCAGATGCCTAGAAGCTGGTACTAGTTACCCCGTCTTCAAAACTGGAGACATAACTAACACATCTAACTACAGGCCAATCTTAATCCTTTGAAAGCTTTGAAAAGGATGGTCTCAGACCAGCTCACTGAGTACTTGAAGAAATATAATCTGCTCGGCCCTCAGCAGGATGGTTTCCACAAAAAACACTCAACACTTTCAGCACTAGTCAAATACACCTCCCAGCTCTATGGTGCTTTGGATAAAGGGATGGCAATGGGGTCTATATTCATAGATCTCACAAAGGCCTTTGACTTGGTGAACCACCACCTTCTCCTCAGCAGCCTGTCATCAATTGGCCTATCTTCAGGCATGGTGACTTGGTTTGGAAGCTATCTCTCCCATAGAACCTAATGAGTCAGAATAGGAGACACATACTCGGAGCTAAAGGAGGTGAGCCTAGGAGTCCCCCAGGGATCTATCCTCGGCCCAATACTCTTTAGTTTGTTCATAAATACCCTCCCCTCTGCCTGCCCTACACACACATTGTACTCTATGCTGACGATGCTGTCATATCCTTCCCAGGAAGAGACCTGCATACCATCCCTACTGAACTGCAGGACAGCTACCATAAGCTTGAATCCTGGTTCTGCAAGAACAAGCTCCTGCTCAACCACAAAAAAAGATGAGCATGCTGTTCACAGTTCCCCAAAACAAACAGAAGTTCAGCCCACTGCAAATCCTGAGCCCTAAGGGAGACCCTCTTGAACAAGTCTCCATATTTAAATACCTAGGAATTTATCTTGACGCTCTCAATTTCTCCAGTCATATTGACCACGTCATCAAGACCTCCAACATGAAACTGGGTGTTCTGTACCACCACAAGCACTTGCTACCACCTGCGGCACTCAAATTAGCCAGAAGTAGCTCGGTACTAGCCACCATTGACTATGGGCTTCCAGTCTATGGAGCAGGCTCTGGCACTGCCCTCAAGAAGCACTCTCCTAAACAAGGCCTGTCGCTTAACCTAGGGCGCTGATCTTTCTACCCACACTTGCACCTTCTTCAGTGAGACAGGGTGGCTCGAACTCCACCTACAACCTCAAGTCCAAAGTTGTATGCTTATCAAAAAAGCCTTGCTAGGACTTATGCCTGAGTCCACTAACAGGCTTTTCGCAAAGGCGTTACCCCTTAAGCAGATTAGGAGCACTGCAAAAGGGGGACTTCAGGTGCCATTCAAGTGTACTAAACTGGCACAGAGATCACTCACCTTCCTGGACCCAAAGTGGTTCAATGAGCTGCCTACCGTGCTCTTAGAGTGCACCAAGCTCAGACAATTCAAATTTGGGCTTCGTGCCACACTAGAACTAAAAGAACTCTGTGTCTGCCGCACTAAGCCCATGCTCAGGGCCCCTAGGCTATCCCACCCACCCCTTGGCTCTAACCATCCAACCACTGCCCCCTGCACTCTTTCCCCCTGCTCTCTTCAACAAATCCCCCTACTTGCAAAATACCTACCTTGCATAGTCTACACTATAGTAAACTGTCACCCCCCCCCAGCAGATTGCCCACTCCATCGACTACATATGTGAATATCTGACAGTGCCTACCTTGGGCAGCTTCCCACCCCAGCCCCTCATTCTCACCCCTGGCCACCACTGGTGAGCTCAGCCTACCACTCTGGCAACCGTCCATGCCCCACCCCACTTGTCCCCTGTACTACCCAGCGGAGACTCAATCCCTGGCCTCGACCCCTCTTTCCTGTTTCTAACACTACTATTCCCACACTTAGTGCTGTTACTTACAATGTTAAACTCCTATGTACTAGTGAAACTTACAATGTTTGACTCCTATGACTAGTGAATCCTAGACTCCTATGTATTGGTGTAACTCCCCTACAAATGGGAGTTCCCGAAAGTCTTCCTTGGGTGTGCCAAAATGCCCACTGCCAGGCTGATGTCCTGTGTCTTAACTGTTTGAAAGTGTTTGTATGAGAGTGCCTTAATGCCTCTGTGCTCTGTCTCTTTAAGAGCTTTCTATTTGTGGTGTAAAACTAATCTGGGTAGGAGCCGAGTAGTTTCAGGCTCAAGTCCTGCATGGGCTGCCAGATAATCACTCCGTTCTGCTATCACTAGTTGCGCATAGGGAGCTATGTTAGAAGCTGTACTTCTTTGCTGATTAACTATTGTAATAGTAATGATATTGTAGTTTGTCTAACCTGCCTTCTTTGCAGCATGGAAAGTTCTGTTTGTCGCCACCATCTTGGTCCTAGACTGCCAGAATGGGCCAATCAGTACCTCTGGGGACCCTAAAATGGAGTCTGTCCCTAGGGGTCTTGTGGGTATGAATTTCTGTAGGAATTGTAGCTTTGTGACTTTGGCACCTAAATGCACCTGGAGGGGGAGCCCTTGCTTTGACAGACTGATGGATCAGCCAACCAGAACCTTCTGGACCAAAGGAAAATTCCCAAGCTGCCTGCTGCAGTGTGTCAGTCTGGAGTTAGAGTTTGGAGAGTAAACAGCTCAAGTGATTTGAGCAGCAGCTGCGTAGATTGCACAGGAGATTGGTAGAAAGGCTGAGTTTGGCCTGTCTGCCTGCTGTCCCTCAAGAGGGGATCCTTTGAAAGGCTTAGCAATCGGACTGTATCTGAACTGGAGTGAGATAAAGCCACTGAAGAGTGACCAGACTTAAATCTGAACAAGATCGAAGATTTGCTGTACGTGATCAGCCTATCAGGAGATCCATTCACCATTGAACTCACAGTTTTGCTCAGAGACACTGATATTGTGACCAGACTGCTATCCACTTGGTGGTATGGTGATTGCTTTACTATAAATGTGCTTGTAACCTGCTAGTGGGTCGCAATTTGTTTGCCCACTGTTTAATTGTGCCTTGCTTGCTGGAAGCTGCATCCAGCAGCTACTGGACTGAATCTGCATTCATCTCTAATTGGTCTGGACCTCCACACTTTGGCCCAGACAGCAACTCACGCCACAAAGAAGACCATCGATGAGAGACCTGCCTGGGGATCAGCCCCCTGCTCAACATCACGAACAGGAATGACACCACGGTGAATTGTGTGGGCCACGTTTCTCCTGGCAAACCAGCAAGTCATCCTGCGGTCTCCATTTCATCCATCCTGTGTCCTGTACTGGGTAGCGTGAGTAAACACCAGGGTAGCTCCCTGCAACAACAGCTCAATCAAAGTGTGTCATCTGATTTGTTTTGCCTAATCTTCATGAACTGAGCCTCCTGGCTCCGGATTACAAATTGTGTGTGGTTGTGCATGCCTTTTCTTTTCATCACAGGGCCCCAACCAGCTGCGATGCCAGTCTACACCGGGCAACGTTCCAGGCTAGCCCACTTTATTTCCAACTGGATACCCAGAGCGTGTGACTGTGCAGGGACTAAAACTGCATGCATAATTGCCTGACTAGATCAGTTTTAGAATCAGTCAACCTGATTACACCCCTCCCTTGTTCAATTCCCCTGAATAAATTAGATCTAACTTTTTTTGCATTTAATCTGACTTTGGTTCCAGTTCGTACCAAAAGCACTGTACTGTTGTTATTTGCTGTGCCTAACCTTGTTTTACAGGGGGTCTCTAGGGTCGAACTGGTGGAACCAGCCCTGGTGGTAAGTGCAAACAGTGTGGGGATTTGTATGCTGAATAGGGGCTACTGTGAAAGTGTTTGTTGCATATTGTCTAGGCCATTAGAGGGGAAGGATGGGGGGGTTACATTGTCCTGGAGTGCTGTACTCAGGTTAGCCTTGTTACTAACAACCCTGCCCTCTGGGTGGAGGCACCCGTTTCAGTACCCAGGCCCCTAACCTGCAACTAGCCAAGCAGGCAGGGGTAGTAGCCCCTGGGATAACGCCACCTGGGGGTTACATCTTGGAGGCACCAATGCTGGGATTTGCACCTTCTAGTGGTCAGAAGTGGGTACTACAACCCCATGCTTAAAAATTGTGGTAAAATGGAGGCGCTCACTACGTCCAAGTTTAAACTTGCTCCCGACAAGCTGCTAGTGCACTGTATGATGGGATGGAGTGAGGCAGGGGGGTAAACCCTCAACAAGCCATTTTATTAATGGGCATCCCATTAGGGACCACTAATGCAACTATTATAGAGACTGTTGAACAAGTTAAGTGTTTGGGGAAGGTTGAGATGAAAGGAAGGGATTCTGACCTGTTTGATCAAACTATGGTGGCCCTGCTCTCCTGCAGCCTGCCCACTGAACCAGAGAAGGTACCCCCTGTCATTTGCCTGAAGGGTCCCAAAAGGGGCCGGGGGTAATTCACTTACATAGTGACCCGGCTGCTCCTGCAGGATCTCCCCGCATAGAGGGATTTAAAGACAAGCTGCTTAAACTGTTAGCCTCTGATGGGTGCTCTGCTACAGAGCAAGTGAAAATATTAGAGCTTTCTGAGGATGTCACTCCCGTGCAGTTCGCCATAGCCTCTCCTGCCACCCCTACAGTTGCTTCCCCCATAGTGATACCTACTGTACATTTGTACTCATACTGCAGACTTAGTCTCTTTTCGGGCATGGTCCCGGTGCCCGTGGGGAGGACGATCTGGAAACGTGGATGCACACACCACCCCAATGGTCCAGGAGTGGCAGTGTGCTGAGGGGGAAAAGAGGAAGAGGTGCATGGAAAGCTTGAGGGGCCCTGCACTGGAGACCATTCACTTCCTGCGATCCACCAGCATGGAGGCCATGGCCACTGAATACCTCTCTGCCTTGGAAGCAGTATTTGGTAGCACTGAGTCAGGGGATGATCTGATTTGGAAGTTTAAATCTGCAAAACAATGGAAAAAATGAAAAGTTGTCAATCTTTGTCACCTGAATTGAGCAAGCTTTGCAGTGGGCCCACCGGAAAGGGGGGGTGCCCGCCAGTGAATTGAACAGAGTCAGGCTAGATCACATCTTAAAGTCAGCAAGGCACTCTAGCATAATGTTGTTGAAGCTTAAAACTGCAAGACAGAAGGGGCAATCCCCCCAAAACTGTGACCTAATGAAAGAGATCCGTGAGACTGAGGATGACGAAGAGGGATGGGAGCCCCATGCTGGGGATGCCCGCACCTGCCAGGCCTCCGAGAGGGATGAGGAGGCTGAATTGCAACAGTTGAGAGAGCTGATCAAGGAGCTGACTGAGCTGAAGGTCAGCCAGCAAGCAGCCAAGGCTGCTAGAGATGCTAATTCCTGTCCAGCCACCCCTGAGGCTAAAAGCGAGGCCCTGCTGGGAGGAGTGGGGGTACACGTCATTTCCTCTGAAACCCGGCCTGAAGACAACCTTCCAGGAAGAAGTACGAGAACTGAGAGTTTTGGTGGGAGACCTGCTCCGAGCTACCCAAAGCACTGACCCTTGGGGGAGCTCAGAAAGCCAAGAGAGCAAACCCCAAACCAGAGACAGACCCCGAGACTCCTCCACTATGTTCAAGCAGGGGAACAGCTCCTCTTCCCCTTGAGACTCTAAAGAACCTGTTTTCTGTTACCACTGCGGAGAGGATGGGCACGCCCGGATCACCTGCCGTTCGCCTGAGAATCTGAGAAAAGTTACTACTAGGCTGCTGCCATTGATTAGATGGAGCAACATATGGCCACAAGGTGGGGCTGCCCGTAAAAGCTATTCATGCAAGGCAGCTGTAAAGTCAACGCCCACGTCCATGTCACCTGAGTGGTCTGAGGTGGTGGGCCCTTCAATGGAAACTACAGTGATTGTGAACGGTGTGTCTGCCCGGGTCGTGCTTGACAGTGGATCTCAAGTAACCATAGTATTTCAAGATTGGTGCCAGAAGCATCTGCCTAACATGCCCCTACAACCCTTGGAAGGTTTGCACGTGTGGGGGTTGAGTGAGAAGTCCTATCCATACTCGGGGTATATCCAGATCTGGCTGTCATTCCTTACCACCGTGGCTGGGGTAGATGAACAAGTTGAGACTCTTGCCCTTGTGTGTCACCCCATCAGACTGTAATATGGGATTCCCCTGTTAATTGGAACAAATGCTCACATGTTTGGGAGACTAGCACAACTTTGTCATGAGAAACAAGGGCAATGGACTGGACGGGCCCTAAGAATTCCATCATTAATCAAAACAGCTTATGACTTGCAACAGAAATCCAATGAAGTGGACCAAGATGAGCCAGTGGGGATAGTGAGGAAAAAGGATCCTGACTCTTTTGTGTTGGCCCCCAACACCCAGTGTATGATCCATGGAGAAGTCTGCCAAAGGAGAGATGTAAAGAACAAAATATTGATGATAGGCACCCCTGGTGAAGGGAAGCTGCCAGATGGTTGATGGTTAAGTCCAGTGTATTACCTGCACGTGCCCATGCCTATGCCCGCTGAGTGATGATGCAAGTGAGAAACATGTCAGACAGGGAAGTTCGTGTGAACTGGGGATGCATGCTGGCTACAGTACACTGCACAGACATTGCAGTATTACTCAGTAACAAGTACTCTGACAAAAGGGAGAAAGTGACTCCAGACTTATTTGACATCGGTGATTCCCCCTTGTCCGCCGAATGGAAAACCCGAATTAGAAGGAAACTTGCTCAGAGAGACCAAGTGTTCTCACTAAAAGAGTGGGACGTGGGGTGTGTCCATGGTGCCGAGCATAACATACGCCTGCATGATGACCGACCATTTCGAGAGAGGTCCCGATGCCTTGCCCCAGCTAACATAGATGATGTTAGGAGGCACCTACAGGAAATACTCGCTGCTAGCGTTATTCAAGAATCAAGAAGCCCACGTGCATCCCCCATTGTAGTGGTGCATAAAAAGAATGGATCTGTGAGGATGTGTGTGGACTATCGGACCCTCAACCGACGGACTATCCCAGATCAATACACCATGCCATGCTACAGGATTCCCTGGATTGCCTAAACGGGGGTCAGTGGTTCTCAGTACTGGATCTCCACAGCGGATATTATCAGATTCTGATGGCCCCAGAGGACTGTGAGAAAATAGCCTTCACCTGTCCCTTGGGGTTCTATGAATTCCTGAGGATCCCACAGGAGATTTCGGGTGCCCCTGCCACGTTCTAGAGATTGATGGAATGTATGGAGGGAGACACGAACTTGCTGGAATGTTTAGAGTACTTGGATGATATCATTGTTTTCGGACGCACGCTGGAGGAACATGAGATCAGACTGTTCAAAGTCCTCGATTGTTTGGAAGAATTCGGCCTCAAGTTATCCATAGACAAGTACCATTTTTTCAAACATCTGTGAAATATGTAGAACACATAGTGTCTGCGGAAAGGATACAGACAGATCCCAGTAAAGTTGAAGCTTTGACCACTTGGCCCCAGCCCAATAACCTAAAAGAGAGATATTTCCTGGGGTTCTGCGGCTACTACTGCAGGTTCATCAAAGACTATTCAAAGGTGATTCAACTGCCCCTTAACCTTAGCCAAGGCTACCCCTCCTACCAACCGCAAATACAAAAAGGGGGCTATCAAAGACCAAGAGAAAATGTATTTTTGAACAGGTGAGCCTTTTGGGACTCAGTGGACACCCAAATGTGAAGCAGCTTTCTTTGAAGTCATATATCAGCTCACCCACGCCCCAGTCCTTGCCTATGCTGATCCTACCAAGCCCTATGTTCTGCATACAGACACTAGTTTTTAGGGCCTTGGGGCTGTGCTATATCAAGACTATGAAGATGGCTTGAGACCTGTAGCTTTCGCCAGTAAGAGCTTGACCCCGTCAGAGCGGAACTATCAGTTAGAATTCCTCACCCTAAAATTGGCCACAGTTGACCAGTTTCATGAGTGCCTCTATGGAGCAAAGATATTAATGAAGACTGGCAATAACCCACTGACCTATGTGCAGACTTCAGCTAAATTGGACACCACTGGGCACCGTTGGCTTCCTGCCTTATTAACTTATGATTATGCTGTTGAATACAGACCAGGACTAAACCACATTGATGCTGATGCCCTGTCACAAAGGCCAGCTTCCAAGGACAATTGGGTCAGACTGTCTGAATCTGACATCAAAAGCATTATGCCAGAAGTTTGATAAAGATGAACAAATGTCTGTGGACACAGTGGACTGCCTAGTAGATTGCTTGGGCTCTCCTGATACCTGCATACTGACTGCCTATTGCCATTTCTCTGCTTTATATATTAGTGCACTACCTCGGTTCGATAATAACAGCATTCAGTGGGCTCAATCCCAAGATCCCATGATTCAACCAGCATTTGATGCCCTGCGTGTTGGGAAAGATGTGTCCAAGTTGCGTTCCCCTGACTTGAAAACTGCTCTATTGTTCAAGGAAGGCCCCAGATTAAAGTTGCGTGATCAATTGTTATACAGAAAGACAGTGGATTATTGTGGTCAAGTAGACAAGCAACAGTTGGTCCTACCTATGGCCTTTAAGCAGCTGGTACCGAGGTCCCATCACAATCACATGGGGCACCTCGGTATTACCAGAACTCTGGACCTGGTACGATCCCGATTCTACTGGCCAAAGATGGGGGCTGATGTTGAGAATCATGTCAAAACTTGCAGTCGCTGCCTGCAGCGGAAAGGTTTGCCCCAGAAAGCTGCTCCACTTGTCAACATCACTACCAGTGCCCCCATGAAACTGGTCTGCATAGACTTCTTGTGCTTAGAACCCAACCAAAAGAACATTGGCAATGTGTTGGTAGTTACTGATCATTTTACATGGTATGCACAAGCCTTCTCAATTAAAGATCAAAAGGCCTCTACCGTGGCCAAGGTGCTAGTGGAAAAATTCTTTGTCCACTATGGTACCCCCAGCGGATCCATTCTGACCAAGGCAGAGACTTTGAAAGTAGGTTAATCAAAGAAATGCTCTCTCTGTGGGGGGTGTGGAAGTCAAGAACCATCCCTTATCACCCGCAGGGGGACCCTCAATCAGAATGTTTTAACCGCAGCCTTCTGGACATGCTGGGCACACTCCATCCAAAAAACAAGCCTAAATGGAGCCAGCAGATTAGCACCTTGGTACATGTGTACAATTGCACCAAAAGGGACACTACTGGGTTCTCTCCCTACCGTCTCATCTTCGGGAGGGAGGCCCGACTGCCAGTTGATGTCTGCATATGCAGCCCATGATGCTTTGCATTGTGGAGGCATGTATGATTTTGTATTTCTTTGAAACTTGGCTTCCCGGCCAAATTCCCTTTGGGGTAACCATTACCTCAGTGTTTGCGCACAGAGGTTCTTTGTCTTTTAAATAATTTTTTGTTTTAATTGGGTTCACCACAACATAACCCAGATATACCATCTTAGGGTAGCTGGTTCATTCCACTGGGGTGTCAAACAGACGAGGCATACTGATGAGTCCTGGTAGGATGAAACATGTGTCTATGTCTTCTGTTGGCACCTTTTGCAAACTGTGTGAGAGACCTTTCGGCACCATGCATTTTTGCTTAAAGTTGAACTAGCATAATATTCTGTGGTGATTTGCATATGCAGCCCATGATGCTTTGCATTGTGGGGGCATGTGTGATTTTGTATTTCTTTAAAATAAATGATGACTGAAACTGGAAGGTAGCTACTCTGGAGAGGGTGGTGTGGTAGAAAGAACCAAAAGCCCTAAAATACTACATTTATTTACTAGTGTTTTTTTTTTGGGGGGTGCATAAACAATCTAAGAAATAATGGAATTGAGGGAAAAAACTGACAAGCCTAAATAGCAGTAGCGCCCTCTACTGGCATTAGTAAAGGAACTACTTAACATCTACACTGACTTTTTTTAATTCATTTTTACTTCTTCATTTATTTATTTTTAATTTTTCCAATATTTTATATAACTCTTACTGATAGCCCATTTTCTAAGCGCAATAATACCCTCCAGGGTGGGCGGTATTGTGCTATATCAGACCTTCCAGGGGCTATAAGGCCCTCCGCCTGCAGCATCAGTCCTCATTACGCCCCGGGTGGTCCGGTACAGCACAATACTGCCCACCCTGTCGGGTATTATTGCTTACATACAGTCCCTCAACCTCCGATATTCCAATCTCGGGATTCGCCCTCGGGCCATCAGAGACAAGCCCCAGATAAGATGTGTATCCAAAATCAGCGAGTTCTATATGCCATCCCACAGTGATTCAAGTAAGTTCAGGCCCTTTACCTTTGCCAAGAAATCCTCCTTCTGCAACAACGGTCCAGCGCGGGTCTCAGTACTACAGGCCTCCCCACGGCCTCGGGGTTGCACTTCTTCAGTCATCCATATGGCGATCACCTGAACAGCGGTCGATCACTCATCACAATTACACATCACAGCCATTGCAGCCACATTAGTTTCAATGTGTTGCTCCAGCCTCGCTAGAGAGTTTTCCAGTTTGGAGTCCATACTCTGCAAAACGGCTAGTAGTTGCTGCCATGGGGAGCTCGACAATGGTTCCAGCGTAGTAGTAGATGCGCAGTGTAGAGGATCAGTGGCCTTGCTTGCCATCTCGACGATGGTTTGAGCAGGTGTAGGAACGAAATTTCTTTGCCTCACCGTATAAAGTCAGGTATCAATCGAGAGCTGATAGGTTCAGTAAGCCAATGCAAACCAAATTTCCAGAGTTTGATCAGTTGTAAAGGTTATTTTTACTAATATAAAGCAGCTGATGTGTAGAGCATTCAGGAAATGCTTCCTGCCTGGAGATTGGCTCTCTAGCGCCCCCAGTTGGTATGATTTTGATTTGCTGTACTACTGTCTGTCCTAACAGGGACCTCTCTGTAAATCAGCACTGCTCACTGGAGCTTTTTTTCCTGCTAAAACAAATACAAACACAATCAGTCATCATTCCAACTATTGCATATGGACAGCTTACTCTTTTAGGGTTCCTCTGAGAATTATACAGTTCTGGGATTTCTCAATGTTTCTACCAAGTGCCTTTTTGGATGACGCAACCCAAGTAGACTGTTCAGATCTGTGGAATGCGACTGACGTGAATATAGCCCTGTCTTATTTCACTGCCACGTTTACGAAACTTTAAAACGGACATATATATGTCATCAAAAGGAGAATCAGAGGTACTGACCCTAACATAGAAACAAGGTAACTGACGCAGGAGAAAGGGCCCAGTGGGCCAGGCAGTCTGCCCAACCCTACCTACAGTTGGATCATGATGTGATGGCCCCTACAGTCATGCACTTCTTCTAAATGGCTAGACAGTGAGTTCAGTCACTGAACAAGGCCCCTGCCTTGACATCTGACTGGGAAGAATATAGAAAACAGAGGAACACTGCAGGTGACCCAAAGAACTTCTTTTATTCTTTGGTAACCAGGAAAGGCCACGTAGGCATAAGTGCCTGTTTTCAGGGGCATTGGGGAGGTTAAGTGATTTGCTCAGAGGCACACAATATGCAAGTGGAGGTTGTGAGAATCAAACCCAGGTCTGCTAGATGTACTAAGCTCATACATAGGTCAGTACTCTGACCTCTAGGTTGTACTGCCAGCCTGGCTATGCATTAAGGAATGTATAGGTTTGAATCGGTATATGGCTCTATTCATGATATGGAACTGAATGCTATTAGCTGTAAGAACCCTGACACTATTGCTCATGTATTCAACATTCTCATCTCTAACCTATATGCCTAGTATGATGGCTCTTCCGCTACACTGGCCTTGCAAAGTGGTTCTATCTATCTATCCAGACACCCCCCCCCCACCTGAGGGAGGCTAGGGCAGCTGAGGTCTCTAAATTGCAAGGAGTATGATGTGCATATATTTGAAATACAATTTAGAAGTGAGAAAGAAAAACGTGTGCTAGCTGGGGTTTGAACCCATGCCTGATCAGAATACCATTCTGCAACACTAGTAGCTATACTACTAGGACAATTGGAAACCCAAGGATCCCAAAGGCACTCATCCTTTCTCAATTCGCAACCTGGAGCCACACAAATTAGAATTACATTTTTATTTACAAGAAGTACAATTGAAATGGAATTTAGAAGTGTGAAAGAAGTAAGTGCCCTAGCTGGGATTTGAACCCAGGCCAGCTCAGAATACAGTTCTACTGCACTGCCAGCTGTGTCTCTATGAGAGCTGGAAAACTGGGTTTGAATTAAATTTTTACTTACAAGGACAGCGATGTGCATATATTATATCTGAAATACAGTTTAGAAGTGAGAAAGAAAGAAGTGCCCCAAAATGCACAATTTATCTAGAAATATTAGTGCAAGATCTAATGATAGTGAGCCTAGGTTCCTATAACTTGCTAAATACAGCTTATCTTCCCCTGTAGCCAGACTCTTCAGTCTGTCATTCAATACAGGTATAGTTTATAATTTATGGAAATTAGCTCATTCAGGGCCCTGTGCACAAACGGTATCCCAGCCCTATGCACCACGTCACGTGATGTATAATGCTGGGATGCATGGCATCCTGGGTGTCCAACAGGCACTCACAAATGCACAAGAGGCATGCACTCACTGTACACCCCTGCCTGGGGCCATCTGCACCAGATTCCATGCAATTCTGTGGCCAGCTTGTGCACAACAAGTGGAATGTGAGAGGTGTATATAAACACATACATGTATTTCGTTTGCATGTTACTTGTATGATAGGAACAGCAGAAGACTTAGAGGTCCATTATGTGCTGCCCTTTATCCTCATGGTAGTAATTTCCCAGTTCTTCCTGTGACCTATAAATGTCCAATTACTTTTTAAACACATTAGGGCCAGGATATTCAAAGCTGAGCACCATGCTCAAATGGATTGCGCCGGGTTAGTGCAGGTTCGAAATATTCAAAGCCAGACATAGCGCTGGCACAATGCATTAGTGCCGGTGCAAAAAGTTAATGTATGCAAGAGGCAAAGTGAGGGGCGGGAACCTGAATAGGGCAATGGCATGATACGTAGGTGTAAGCATGGCGCAAAGCCCTTCATGACACTTAGTTGTGGCGCTAATTAGCGCCTATAAAAGGCAGATCTTATCCCAGGGCAATTCACGGAGGAGGTGTGTGTGGCCAGGACAGGAAGCCAACACGGTGTTTTTCGCAAATGTTGTAATGATGCAACTCATGGAGGAAGTAGTGCAGGAGGAGGAGAGGGACCAGACCCACCATGGCCCACACCGCAGGCCAAGGAGGAGATACTCTGCACACAGGTTGCACCGGCCCAGAGTCTCCTTTGAGACCCTGCCTGATGAGCACATCACTGACTGGTACAGGATGAACAGGGCCAAGTTGAGGCAGATATGTGAACTCCTGCATGAGCAGCTGCAGCCTAACACCAGACGCAGCCATGCCATGTCAGTGGAGGAGAAGTTGACAGCAGCGATGTGCTTTCTAACCACTGGGACATTCCAAACCCCAGTCGGAGACACCATTGGGGTATCGCAGTTCTCCCCCTCGTGCCTCCTGACCCTGTTCCTAGATGCCTTCCTGCAGCATGTTGCTGAATTCATAGTATTCCCAAGCACGGCAGCTGCGCGCAGAGCAACCATGCAGCAATTCTATCGAGTTGCGCACCTACCAGCAGTACTTGGTGCCATTGACTGCACCCATGTTGCCCTCCGTGCACCTCCTGGCGAGGGCAATGACATATATGTCAACAGGAAGGGGTTCCACTCAATCAACTGCCAGGTGGTGTGTGATGCGACAGGGTGCACTAGCAATGTCTTTGCACAGTACCCCCGGCAATGCCCACGATGCCTTCATATGGCACCAATTGAGGCTGTGTCAGGCCTTTGAGGAGGCAGAATACCCAGTGGGCATCTTGTCAGTGAGTATATGTATCCATGACAGGCATCACACACTATGGGCAACAGTGCCAGGGAAGCATGGACAGTGTGGGGGAAGGGAGAGGGAGAGACGGGACAGCAACACATGTGTAGTACATAGGCAATGGCCAGACAGCAGAACAGTGCAGCTAACATATACACATATGTTCACAGGGGACAGTGCCTATCCCCTGAGATCCTGGCTGTTCACACTGGTACTGCAACCAGCAATAGTGGCCAAGGAGAGGTATAACGAGGCACATGCCACCACAAGGAACATCATAGAGAGGGTCTTTGGGATGCTGAAGATGTGATTTCGCTGCCTTGACCGTTTCGGCTGTGTCTTACAGTACAGCCCTCAAAAGGTATGCTGTATATTCCTAGTGTGTTGCATGCTGCACAACATGGCATTAAACCATAGTATACGTGCATCTGAACCTGAGGTACAGTCGGACAGTGACCCAGAGCCAGAGATCCAGGGGATAGTAGAGCAACTTGAGAGGAGAGACCCCAAAATGGCCCGCAGATCCCTGGAGCACAGGAGCAGCATTATCGACACACTAGCAAGGATGGGAAGGTGAGTGAACAGAACACAGAAAAATAACAGGTTAAATGCAATGCCTTTATTAGATGTGCAAATTATGTACAGTGAAGAACAGTGACAAAAGTGCAAACACCTGGGGTTACAGGCAGTGTCACAGTGCGTGTGTGATGTATGTGTGTGTGTGGCAGTGCACAGTGCACGGCACAAATGGATGGATGATACAAGTAAGCATTAATCCTGATGAAGGAGACTTCTACTGGGGAATTAATGCATGGTTGGGGGGGGTTGTGGCATGAGGCCGAAGGCTGAGTGCCTACAACCACCCAACCATGCATTAATTCCTCAGTAGAAACCTCCTTTGGAGGGGATTAATGTGCTTGTAGTATGACAACTGCAAGGTTAATAATGTTTTAAGTCTTACATGTGGGACAGAAAGTAACAGCAAGTCAAAATATTAGTGAATGCAATATTATGTGCTGCTGAACTCTGCACTTCTACATTACTACACAGGCTGCATCTGCAATGGTGCATGTGCACCATCTCTTTATATTGTGACTGTTTTTCCACACATCTGAATCTTATGCTTTCAATACAGGTAGATAAAACTATTACAGAAGCACTTCCCCCTGTGTTTTAGCATAGTGTTCCTTTCACTTGTTTCTTTCGTTTTTCATTCTAATTCGCTAATGTATTATGGGGAAAGTAGAAATATTTGCATATGTGACATCTCAGTTGGTTATCGATACCAATGTATGCAAATCTTTCTAATGTCCCCACAATGCATTAGTCGTCGGAAACCAGTGACAACACTCACCTTCCATGCATTGTGGGCTAAACATCGAGAGTAACACTGAGATACACACAAACAGAGTCTTTCATGCTGATTTGTCTGTCTGTTCCTGTGCATGGCAGCAGTGATTTCTAAGGAGCTCTGTTTTTGTGGACCCATTCCGTGCACAGAGCAATTGCATAAGCATGAGTCTATGGTTTCACAGTATTTTTTTTAAACATGCAGAGCAGTGTTTAGCTCCCTCGGTCTCTGCTATATCTGGTAACAAGTGATTGGTGAAGTACAGTGGGGCAGGTGGAGGTGAAACTAACTTGACACAACGCTAAGTTTTGCTGCCACCTATCGGGAGCAATTGACAATGGACCACACAGCAGTTTCCTAGGCATGATCCCGCTGCCTAGCGGTGATTATTGTGTTGGAGCGTGCATTACCAGTGATTAATACCCGCTCCAACTTTGATCAGGTGACGCATTCTGCCCAATGACGTTGCACTATTTCACCTTTCTCTTTTTTGCCATGTTACAAGAGTGTGTTGCGTGCATGATGTGAAGCTGGGGGTGTGGACTGGCAGTTGGGGTACTCTGGGTGTGACGTTCCAGTGTGTGGGTGAGGGACCGTGCATGTGTGTGAGTGTGAGTGTGAAAATATGTGAACCAAGTGGCTGCTGGCCAGGACATGCCAGACTATCGCTTGCGCCTACCACCATGAACACGGCATGCACCATGTCTGTGGGACACGGAGGTGGGCGTGCTTTGTCAAGGACACAGGTGTTGAGGACTGTGGGGAGGTATGGAGAGCGGCACACCCACCGGCATGGCTGGGCACAGCACCAGCCATAGAAGGTGGGTGGCCACATCACCATGCCTGGCCCACGGAGGACTGGGATACTGGGGTGGAGAACCCGGTGCCCCCACCATGTATGCAGGCCGCACGCCAGGGAGTGGTACTGGTCCTCCCATGCAGTGTCGTGTCTGTGCCCCGCCGATGGCCAGGAGTGCAGCATGCATCACCTCAGCATGAGCACACAGAGCCGCCATTAGGTCCCCAAAGCCCCACTCTACAGTGCCAAGTATCCTTGTCATGTGCTCCTCAGACCGCTGCTCGGCACAGAGCATGGCCATACCTAGTGTCTCACACAACTGTGAAAGTTCATGGAGCATCTCCCTGCGGAAGTCATGCAGATCTTGTTGAACAGCATGTTGTGAGAATAGTGCAACATGGATAAACATAGAAACATAGAATCTGATGGCAGATATGGACCGCTTGACCCATCTAGTCTGCCCATTTCCTTACCAAATGGATAAGCTGCAGATCCTTGTTAACCAACAGCCTATTTCCTCCTACCCCCCGCTAGAATTGCCTTATGTTTGTCCGGTGCATTCATGAATTCCCCCACTGTTTTTGACTCCACTACCTCCTCAGGAAGGCTGTTTCATGTATCCACAACCTTCTCCATGAAAAAATACTTCCTCACATTACCTCTGAGCCATCCCCCCTCTATCATCAAATTGTGCCCCCTTGTTCTTGCACATCTCTTTTTCTGAAAGATGCTACTCTCTTGGACTTTGTTGATTCCCTTAAGGTACTTGAAAGTTTCTATCATGTCCCCCCTCTCCCTCCTCTCCTCAAAGGTATACATATTATGGTCCTTTAATCTCTCTTCATGTCTTCTGGTGTAGATCATGCACCATTTTAGTTGCCCTCCTCTGGACAGCCTCCATCCTGTCTATGTCCTTGTGGAGACGGGGTCTCCAGAACTGCACACAGTACTCCAGATGGGGTCTCACCAACTGTCTGTACAGAGGGCCAACAACTTCCTGTTTTTTACTGGTGATGCCACTCCCTATGCATCCCAGTATCCTGCAAGCCCTCCTTACTGCCTTCTCACATTGTTTGCCCACCTTAAGGTTATCTGATATGATTAGCCCCAGGTCCCTTTCCATTTTTGTTGTTGCTAGTATCTCACCTCCCATTGTGTACTCTTCCCCAGGTTTTTGTTTCCCAAGTGCATTACTTTACACTTCTTTGCATTGAATCTAAGCTGCCATACCTTTGACCATTCCTCCAAACTTGCCAAGTCCCTTTGCATCCTTTCCACCCCACCTTCTGTATCAACCCTGTTGAAGATCTTCGTGTCATCTGCAAATAGACATATTTTTCCTTTCAGTCCATCTGCAATGTTACTTATAAAGACATTAAAGAGGACTGGTCCCAGTACTGAACCCTGTGGTACCCCGCTAGTAACCCCCCTTTCTTCAGAGTGGACTCTGTTTATTATTACCCTCTGCATCCTGTTGTCCAGCCAATTCTTTATCCACCTTGGGGCCCAATCCAAGGCTGGCTAACTTGTATATTAATCTGTTGTGTGGGACTGTGTCAAATGCCTTGCTAAAGTCTGGGTAGGCCATGTCCATAGCCCCTCCTTGGTCTACTACTTTGGTCACTCAGTCAAAGAAATCTATTAGATTCATCTGACATGACCTTCCTGCTGTGAATCCATGCTGCCGTAGGTTCTGTGCCTCACTGGCCTCTAGGAACTCAACAATTCTTTACTTCAGAAGTGATTCCACCATTTTCCCTACCACTGAGGTCAAACTAACCGTCTGTAGTTTCCTGCCTCTGTCGTGCTCTCACTTTTGTGAAGGGGAATCACATCTGCCCTCCTCCAGTCCTTAGGTACCACACCATCCTCCCATGATTTGTTAAAGAGGGTAGTCAGTGGTGTCACTAGTTCTACCCTTAGTTCTTTTAGAATTCTTCGGTGAATCCCATCAGGCCCCATTGCTTTGTCCAGCTTCGGTTTTAAAAGTTCTTCAGAACTCTTTCTTCTGTGAATGGACTGGTATCGACCTCCCTATCCAGAGTGCTTCTATTCTTTGATTTAGGTACCTCCCCCTCCTCTTCTTTTGTGAATACTGAGCAGAAGTATTCGTTCAGTATCCCTGCTTTTTCACTGTCACCCTCTGTCCATCCTCCCTTCCCTTTATCAAACCTCACTATCCCTCCTTTGGTCTTTCTTCATTCCCTAATGTACCTACAATAGGTTTTATCCCCCTTCTTAACTGAGTTGGCTATCTTTTCCTCAGTCTGGGCCTTTGCTAGTCTGACTGCCTTCCCTACTTCCTTCTGCTTTAACTGGTACAGTTCTCTGTTCTGCTCCTTCTGTGTTTCCTTATACTTCCTGAATGCTACATTTTTCTCCGGAACCCTCCCTGCCACTTCTTTTAAGAACCATAGTGTTTTTTCCTTCATTTTATTTTGTTGATTTGCTTCACACAAAGGCTTGTTGCCTCTGTGATGGCTGTTTTGATTATTCCCCATTGTTCCTCCACCCCTCCTTCTTGCCCATTTGCTAGTGCTTTTCTTAGGCACTCTCCCATTTTCCCAAGTCAGCCCTCCTAAAGTCCAAAACTCTTGGTTTTGTATGGCTGGACTCTATGGCTGTGTTTATTGTGAACAACACTGTTTGGTGGTCGCGTGTTCCCAGACTGCTACCCACTTCTAAATCTGAGATCCTTTCTCCATCCCCGTTTGACAGTACCAGGTCTAGGATTGCTCCCTCCCGAGTGGGTTACACTACTAGCTGTCTGGGGCATGCCCCCTGTAGGGCATCAAGAATAACCTTGCTCTTGGATGTGGCTGCAGCAAAGGTGCGCCAGTTAACATCTGGCATATTCAGGTCCCCCATCAACAATATTTCCCCTTTTCTGTCATTCTAAGGATGCCTTCTATCATTTCCTTGTCCATTGTCTCTCCCTGAGATGGGGGTCTGTATACAACCCCAGTGCGGATTGTGGTGCCATTGCCTGTCTCCAGGGTGACCCACAGTGCCTCATCTACTCCCTATTTATCATTCAGTCCCGTTATTTTGATCCCTTCCCTTACAAAGAGAGCTACTCCTCCTCCTCCTCCTCTTTTACCCTCCCTGTCCCTCCTGTAGCTTGTGTACCCTTGTATATTGACATCCCAGTCATGGTTCTCTGTGTACCATGTTTCTGTGACTGCCACAATATCCAGGCAACCCTCTTCCATCAAGGCCACTAGTTCAGGGAGCTTGTTACACAGACTACAGGCATTGGTACTCATCACCCTCCATTTGTTGATGGCCTTACCCCCTTTTAGCTCCATCCCTGTCCTTACTGCCTTTTTCTGTATCATAGTCTGTGCACCCTGGCCACCTGTTCCTGTGGGGGACACCCTGGAGTGGTGGGAGGGTGGTGGCTGGCGGGGTCGCTGGGGCTGCTGAGGCAGCACAGGTCCACTGGCACGTGCTGGAGATCATTATACACCATGCTGCAGGTCAGTGTTACCCTGGGCCCATGCCCCCCCCCCTGCTCTGCAATCAAATGTGTTGGCCCAGCAGGTTCAATCCCACTGTCCCTGTCCACAGGTCCCCCAGGTGGCAGCCCATCCTCAGTATCAGAGACACCCCAACTTTGGTCACTGGTGACTGTGAATGTGATCACTGGGCCACTGATGAAGTCCTCAACTTGTGCATCCTCCAGGTATATAGCATTGTCGATGGTGTCATCATCATCATCATCATCAACGTTGTCATTTTCTCCATGTGCTGTGATGGGGTCCACCATTGGATAGGTGCCATGGCCACATGCACCCCTGCGATACACAGCCACAAACGGTCCATGTGTGACCCCCAGGCCCAACATTGAGAGCACCACCCGAGTTGCGTCCTCCACATCCTCCATGGCTGATGGCCCATACTCCTCCTGCACACCAGCTGGCGGTACACCCTGTGCTGTGAAGCAAAGTGAGCAGTGTCAGAGAAACCGTAAAGCACAGTGTACACCATCCCCACCATCATACAATGAATACCACTACAGTGCATAGCCCGTTGAATGCCCAATCCCTCCTAACATGCAGTATGAGAGCCCAAACCATACAGTGCATCCAAAAAGTGGTTAATAAAATGTGATGCCAACACATGCCCAGTGTTGTGTAGCCATGAACCGCTAATGTACAGCAACCACCCCATATGTGTGACTGTCAGGTGCAACTAGGCCATGACAGTGGAAGACACACAACCCCCTGCACATATCGTGCCAGCACTGTAGTACGCAAGATGTGTACATACCTGGATGTGGTGGTGTCAGCTATCCCTCCATCTAAGTTAATTTCCCTCGGTTTGGAAAAAGTCAATGGTTATGCCTGTTCATAAGAGTGGTGACAGGGCCTTACACTCAAATTATCATCCCATCTCCATCTTGCCCCCTCTTTCCAAAGCTTTGGAATGTATAGTAGCTGATCAGTTGTCTGAGTATATCTGGACACCTACAATATTCAATGTGCCCAACAGCATGGTTTTAGAATGGGGCACTGCACCACCACTGCCCTTTTAGAATACACAGATTTCATTCATAAGGCATTAGATCATGGTCACCGACCTCTCAAAGGCATTTGATACTGTTAATCACCCTCTATTACTCAAGTCCTTACCTGGCCTTGGACTGTCTGAAGAAGTCACAGGTTGGTTTAAAAGTTACCTTGGAGAGAGAATCCAGAGAGTGAAAATACTTGATACACTCTCTCTTAGTAACCCTGTAAGGTCTGGAGTTCCCCAAGGCTCGATTCTGGGCCTTCTCTTATTCAGCCTTTTTCTTAACTCCTTGCCACACGTATGTCCCACCAACCTGCTCCTGTATGCAGATGATGCTGTGTTCTTCACTTCCCACCCAAATCCCTTGCTCCTCACCAATAGTCTGCAACAGAGTTTTTCCACTGTTGAGACCCGGTTCTCCAAACATAAACTAACTCTGAACTATAAGAAAACCAAAGTGCTGCTCTTCACTAGCCCACACAACAAGTACAAAATGCACAGTTACATATCGTAAACAATCTCAGCCCATCCCATCTTGGCATAACCCTTGATAACCACCTTTCCTATCAGGAACACATCAATACAATGTCCAGAAATGTCTGTATCAGGCTTGGGCTTCTCTTTAGATGCAGCCATTGCATGACCCAAGAAGCGCGATACTTAACCTTTGCTAGCTCTGTCCTATCTATCATTGACTTTGGGCTTATCATCTATGGTGCTGCCACCAACTCCACACTTAGGAGGTTTAGTGTTGCTCTTACCAAGGTGTGTCGCCCTTGTGACTGGAGCCCACCGCTACATGCACATCTGTGACCTTTATACTACAGCAAACTGGCTGAACCTTCAGGGCAGAGTCTTTTACAAAACTTGCCTGTTTGCTAAAAAAGTTAGTCTTGGACTAGCCCCCCCCCCCCTCTTCTTCTGCTTCTCTATAGGACCAATAACCTACACCACACCAGAAGCACCTCCAGTCCCACTTCCTAGTCCCTTTCTTCCGTACAGCCCAAGCCCAACGAACATTTATGTATATGGTTCCCAGCTGATTGAACAGCCTTCCACCTGACCTGGCCGTCTCCAGGTTTGGACCCTTCAAAACCAAACTTAGACTGCATTCCTTGAAATGGAGCAGTTGTGACTGCCCCTTCTAAATTACTTGACTCTCTCCATCCTACCTAACACCTATTTCCGTCATCTGCTCTGCACCTTCGTTGTGGATCTTAGGACTAAGGTACCTCTCCAGTACAAAGCCTACCTTGGGCTACTCATACTTCTCGTCACCCTCCGTCTGGTCTCCATATACTCCTTACTCCCCTACTCTTGTCTCTCAATCTTACAGGTCCTTGACAAGGTCATCCCTCTGGCCGCTCCTTCGCTGTATGCAAAAGCTTGTTATCCATGTAACTCCTGAATCCTGTGCAACCTGTGCAATGTAATCTGAAGCCATGTAATTTACTGTAATCTTGTAGCACTTTGTAATTTTTTTTGTTCTCATTGTTGACTCTGTACCTACTCATGCTGTCTATTGTACCATGTATATTGTCCTTGTTTCTCTCATTCTATGATGTGGAGCCTTTGTAAATGAGCCCCTGGCTCAAAGCCTGTAATTCAGAGATTTCGATAAATAAATAAATTAAGTTGGGAAGAAGCAATAGGAGCTGGTGAACTAAGGAACAGCTATCCTCTCTTCATATATATGACCTCAGTAATAAATAATGGCGATAAGAAATACAGAGTTAATGAAAAATATATGCTGCTTTATGACCAAATATTATGTTTTTAAAAGTTCTTCTCAAGGCATCGGTGGCTTTTTAAGTAGCTCCACAATGTTTAGTCCACCCCAAAATTGTGTGCAGTAGTTGATATACAGTCTAATATATCTCTCTATATAAAGGTAAGATTATATTACTTGACTTGTTAATGAAATGCCTGCTTATGGAGTTTATAAAAGTAATTTATTTTTTTAAAGATTATATATATATATGACTAAATACCCCAAAATGGACAAATTTCAGAGTGGTCAGTAAGGTCTGACCATGATCTAGCCCCTATAATACATATCCAAAAGGCCTTTCTTCTCAAAATTGTGGCTTCAAAATCACCCCCTCCCTTTTTTTTAAGGATGACTTTCTCAATGGCCTGAGAAACAAAAGTTATAGTTGTTTCCCGTTGTAATACATGACTGGCCAAAGCATTGTCTGCACAGCCATTTCTCATACCTTTCAAGTGTTCTCGAATTCTGATCTTAAACTTTCTCAGCGACTTGCCCACATAAAATGCCCCACATTGGCATATAGCCATAGTCATACAATGGGCATGAGAATAAATGGGCCTATGTTCCATATTTATTCTCATATAATCAGCACGATAAAATACTGTTTCACAAATAAAAGCATTTATTTTTATCTGAGGTGGAGCTGACGTGGAAATAAATGATTTATTCTCACTCCAGCTCATTCCACAATGGTGATTTTCACTCCAGACTTGGCAACAGCCTCTACAATGGAACTAAACTTAGGGCTTGGAATCAGGTCGCTCCATAAGTTTGGGCCACTTGGGTTTGTGGGAGGTTCAACAAAATGGACAGAATCCAGTTTCACAAAAAACAAAAATGATGTCCTGAAAATTCTTTATGCAGTTGTTGGGACTAAAGCCTCCCACATCTAGACTGGCTGCATGTTGCAAATTAGTCTGGGTGGGGAAGCAACCACGAGGTAGTAGGTGAAGAGGAGTAGGAATGGGCATTACAGGTCAAGGGAGTGCTCCTGACCAATCAACGCACTCCTTTCCTCTGCTCATGACCTGAGACACTTTTTTTTGTGACGCTTGTCTCGTGCGCAGTAACCCTGGAAACGACCATGTTCTGGTAAGGTTTTATTTTTTTATTGCTATCTTATTGATCAAGTTCAATCATTACTATATTAATACTACCGCTAAGACCACTCTTAAGGCTGTAAGAGTGGTCTCACTTACATCCTTAGGGTATTAGAACGACTCACCTTCGGTTCGTAGCTCTCCTACCCTAAGAATGCATGTGACACCACTCTTACAACCATAAAAGTAGTCTCAGTGGTGGTGTTAACACACACATGTGAGAGAGAGAGAAATGTACATGTGAAGGCACCAAGTAGCTTGTTCTTCAAGTTTGTTGCAGGAAAACTCCATTGTTCTTTAATATCGGGCCAAATCGGTTTGGTCTGGCCTGACATAAAATTGGCCTTGTTTTGCACCGCATGACCTGACTAAATGTTTTCAGGTTCCACATCATAACAGCGATAGCAAAAGAGCAATCGCTGTTATGGCGTGTGTATATCGCCGAAAAGCAAATGTACTCAAACACAGGTGAAAACACAGCTAGCAAATTAAAACACTGTTAATGGTGGGGGGTAGACTGCATCCCCCTGCACCCCCTTGACTAAAGATAACCAGCTCCGGCCGGGTGCATGTCAGGGAGGGGGGAGATAGATTGAAAAATAATTTTAAAAATTCCAGCGGCAGTAAAACTTACACCAGTCCCCAGCCCCGGTACCTGCTGCATCACAGCTAGCAGCCCTCACCACCACACCACACCAAATGGCTGGCTTGGCTGCAGCAGGCACACTACCCCACACAAACCATCTTCCCTATCCCTCCCCTTCTCCTCTCTATTCCTCCCCTTCCGGTCGCCCTCCCTACACTCGCGTTCACATTTGGTCGCTCACCTTACAGGGTAGCCCAAAAGGCTAGTGCTGTAATGAGTTGCTGTTTGACAGTCATTCATATACAGTCGCAATCATCACTGATACCATGTTTTCACATTCCAAGCCAGTTGACCAGCACTTAATTGGAATCTGCCCCTCATATAAAACTCCACTCTTTTGTCACTCTACAAAAAACAATATTTTTCAAACTACTGCATTGTTTTTAGAACTGCTGTTGTTTTCTTAGAGGAAGTGAAAGGGAATACGGCGACTGCACAGCCATGGTTGCAAACAAAATGTGGCTTTCAATACTAGTGGCGCTAAACTGCAAAACGGCTGCTCACCCAGTGCCCACACAGAAGAATTCCCCGAAATAACAATTTCAGCGTTTTTCAAATAAAATGAAATCCAGGACTGGATGAATCTGAGCTGGTTAAAGTTGAACGCCGGTAAGACTGAGGCTTTGGTTGTGGACCCGGTCATGAGTCGGGGGTTGGGTCTGGTCAGCCCTCTGGTGTATTGCTGGGGGGAGAGCCGATCCTTACCTCCGAATGGGTGCGTAACCTTGGAGTGGTACTTGATGACGGGCTGACTCTTCGTCATCAGGTGTCAGCAATCGTTAAGTCCGCATTTTACCATCTTAGGAATATCGCCAGGGTGAAACACCTTGTTCCATCCAGCGATTTACCCGTATTGGTCCATGCCTTCGTGACATCTCGCCTTCACTATTGCAACTCCCTTTACCTGGGGCTGCCTGGGGTTGACATCTGCCGCTTGCAGCTAGTGCAGAACACTGCAGCAAGGTTAATGACAGGGGTAACTAGAAGGTCGCATATTACCCCTGTGCTGCGCGATGTGCACTGGCTGCCTATACAGTGGCAGATCAACTTTAAAGTAGATCTTTTGACCTTTAAAGCCCTGCACGGACTCGGTCCTATTTGAAAGAGCTTCTGATTCTTTACCATCCCGTGCGACAGCTCCGTTCAGCCGACGAGGGGTTGCTAGAGGTTCCGAGGATTACACTGAAGTCTTCTGGGGCTAGGGCCTTTGGGTTCGTGGCCCCAACCCTCTGGAACTCTCTGCCTCGCTGGCTTAGAGAATGCACGACCGTGGAGGCCTTTAAGCTTGATTTCAAGACTTTTTTATGGAACAGGGCTTTTGGGGATTGATGCTGTTATCAACTGTTGTTTTTATATGTATATTCTGATTTTATGATTCTCTTGTACAGCGCCTTGGTACCCGAAAGGCGCTAAATAAATATAGTTTTATTATTATTATTAAAAAAAAATGAATCAGCTGGATCTGAGGTCTGAAGTTGAGGCTGACGATCTGCTTGCAATCTGTTCTGTCCAGATACAGAGCCTTTGATGGCATTGGAGCACCACCTAGTGGCAGAAAGAAGAAATTCAAAACAGTCCCCATGGCAGATAATGCAAATATTTTCCCCACCCCCACCTTGCAGGCATAACATTTCAATGACTGTCAAGTGCCTCCTTTCTATGTAAGCACTGAACATGCGGTTAGCAATACCCTCGATAAAGTACAGTCATTGCCTAGCGATGTAGTACCCACTATTGCCAACACATTCTTCGTTCAAAAAACAGAAAGTCACCAAGAAACCACAAACAAATGGCCATGAACCCACAACGTCTGCATAAATCCATACAACAAATGAACAGTTTCTTGACTCTGCCAAGGACCAACATACAAAAAAAGACTAAGCTAAACAGATAAAGGCTATGGGTTGGAGGTTGGACCGTTGTTGGAGGAAGTCCAGGACTGACAAGGATTAGCTGGCTTTGAGGACTCACTATGGTGAATATCTAAGAGCAGTCTCCCATAAGAAGGCAGAATTTCTGTCATGGGAGATTGCTGCAGGGAAGAACGGACCATCTCTGCTCTTCTGGACAGTTACAGACTGCTTCGTCCCACCTGCCTACAGCTGGAAAGAGCGATTTCATCCTCAAGAAGGGAATAGCTTGCTCATTTCATCTCTGACAGAGTGTCTTCTATCAAGTCAGGGATTGCCCCAACTGGGCTTGTGTGGCCTTGTAGAGGGGAGATGGTCATCACTTGCCATCACTGGTACTGTACATGCTGTTGTGATCTAATGACTTAACTACTGTAACATACTGTACCTTGGGGTTAGTGGAGAGGTCCTAGGATGACTAAAGCTGGTGTGGAACACAGCGGCCTGGTTGCAGATGGACCTTCTGAGGTCTTACCATGTAATCCTGGTCCTGCATGACCTGCACTGGCTGCTGATACAATGCTGCATCACCTTCAGGGTTATGCAGTGGTGCATTACCTTCATGGATGGGCTAGTGACCTGTAAAGCCCTATACAGACTGTGCTCAGGTTATATAACTGACCTCCTGAATCCCTACCATACCTTGTGCCCTCTCTGCCCCTCTGAGGTGGGTCTGTTAGCAGTTCCCAGGGCTAGGCTAAAGCCATCACGTGATCATGCTTATGAAGTTGCCAGTCTAGCCATGTGGAACTTGCTACCACAATCCTCGAAGGAAGCTCCCTCAGTGGCAGCCTTTGAGAAAGATCTGAAGACCTATCAGTCTAGGGAGGCCTTTGGGATCACTTAGTTGCCTCCCCCAACAGGCTGCTATTTTGTTATGCATTTTCAATATATTAACTGTTTTTATAATATTTATGCATTTATCTATGTATCTTCATTTATGTAAAGCATTCAGAGCCCCAAGGAAGGGGCGATAAATAAATAGCATTTATTACAAAATATTTTAATGACAACCTACAGGAATTGAGAGATATACATCCTATTCCACCTAGCCACTTGGACATTCTCTGTTGCTAAATTTTTATGAATACTAAGAAGCAGCAGACGAGTAAGACCAACAACAGAAATGAGCCACTGACGTCATTTTTTCCAGTCACTGGAACGCTACCTTAAACAGACGAATTGCCCTGTTTTTCTGAGCTGTGGCTTGGAATTAAAAACAAAACTGCAATGTATTGGTGGCCAAACAGAAAAAAATTTTAATCTAAGGGAAAGGGTGATGGGCAAAATGCAGCCAATGAACTCAGTGGTGAGCTGATCGAAAAGTTGTACGAAAAAAGAGTCACCGTAGAACAAATTATGGATTGTGTGCTGTTTACTTTTTGGGATATGAGCTAACGACAAAGTCCGAAACTTGCACTGGGAAGATTTCCAACCTGGAGAGGTTAAAAATGGTACAACATATTTGCAATTCAACAAAGAAAGGGTGACCAAGACCAGAACATGGGGAAACCTGCATGGCATTAGAAAACTAAAGCTTGGGGCCAGCCCAGTGGTGTGGTGGACTGAGGCACCGAGAGATACACCACCCACAGCACTGGCGATCCTAGTTTGGCAATGAACCGGGATCACTGGGGCTTGGCTGGGAGAAAGAGGACTGAACGTCTGTAGACACAGTGAGCTGCTACTTGCCTGCTACCCAGTGGAGACCATGTGGCATGGCAATAGTGGGTGCTTCCCAGAGGGCTGGGGGGCAGGCACTCAAGTATGTATGGCATTTTCACATCATACATCCACCCCATGGCACACATTCCTGACCTCGGGGGCAGGAGTAACAACCCAGGAGGAGAAGTCCCCTGAAAGATATTAGAATAATGGCCATTGTTATGTAACCCCTAGATGGCGCTATCCCAGGGGCTACTACCCCTGCCTGATTTGCCACTAACAGGTTGAGGGGCCTGGATCCAATGGCGGGTGCCTCCACCCAGAGGTCAGGGTTTACAATAGTTAAACTAACTTGGTCACAGCCCTCTGGGACACTGCAACCCTCTTTCTTCCCACTAGTGGCCCACACAATATATCAGAATTACCTTTCAGTATACACTTACCCCAGGACTGGTTCCAGCACTGGGACCTCCTGTGAAATAAGATACAGTGCAACAATCACAGTACAGTACTTTAACATAGACAAATACCTCAGGCAGTATAACTTTGCTGAAACAAGCAGCTCTGATTTATTTAGGGGATATAACAAGGACAGGGGAAATCAGGTTAATTAGCTTATCACTCTACTCATCTATTTATGGCTCTGTGCACAGGCCTATCCTCATCAGTTACTGTCCCTGGGTACCCAAGCCCCAGTGGCTAGTCCAAACCGTGGCAGCTGGTAGGGGCCCTTTCACACAGAGAAAAGGAGAATTAAACAGTCAGCAGTACAGTAATTCCATTTGGATTTAATGTGGCAATTCAACAGGGCGACCCTGAATTAGTACTCACGACCTCCAAATAAGATAGGGTCCTTCAATGTCAGCAGGGCTACTCTTGAGCTCCAAGAGACTCTCACACATTTATATGGTAAACAGCCACAGGCAAAAGTCACTTAATGGCAGCAGGATTCACTTGAGGTACACAAACCTCTTCACACATTTATATGGTAAAAAGAAAGCACTATACCAGGCAGGCTGCATCTGTATCCCGATCGCAATTACTGCACAATACCCGGGAGAACACACAGCAGATTCAGTTCCTGACAGACCAAGTGCAATTTTCAGCAATTCCTCCAGTCTTCTACAGGGTGAGCCTGGTTTCTACTCTTCAGATATCCTTTGATTCTCTTCACAGGACGGATTCAGTCCCAAATGCTGCAGACCAGAACTCTGACCTTACACATGTTTTTGACTAAAACTGCACTGAAGGAGCACAGGGTTCCTTTCCCTTCACTGCCAAAGCTCAACTGAAACTCCCAACAGACAAAACTGGCACTTCCTTGAGTTCCTCCCAGTTCTTGACTGGATTGGCTGTCACCACAATAGACTGCTGCTGTTGGTCCAAAAAGGCGCCAAGTCTAAACTACATCTCCCAGAGTCACTGCCCATACAATCCTCTTGTGGCTGGCTCAGATTATGAGTCCAAGTTCTGATTCGTCCAAGGCAACATTTTAGAGCTAGCTTACCCCACACTGATTGGTCCAGTTCAGCAGTTCAAAACCAGAATGGGGAACTAGGCAGACACAGTTCTGACTGCAAAGAAAGCAGGTTAGACAAACTGTAATTTCATTATTACTCTAAATGATTTCTGGCAAACAGTTACATCTTTCAGATAGGTTCCCTTTGCACTCCTAGTGACTGCAAAAATGGAGTGAATTGGCAGCAGCTCGAGTGGTACTCAAACAGAGAAGCACACAGTCCCCCATACAAACTAATTATGTCTGCAAGCAGACAGCTCTTAAAGAGACAGTACCAGAGGTTCTAAAAACACTCACTGATAAATGGCTTAAACGCCAAACACCATTCAGGCTTGGAGCATTCAAGCAAGCTCCTGGAAGTCTTTTGGGAACCCCCATTTGCAGGGGGGTTACAGTTAAATTACAAGATGCATCAAATCGAGTGTCCTAAGATACTGACAGATGACAGCCCTTTCTTTCTGTCAATAAACACAGATACATAGATGTTGATGGCAGATATGGGCCTAAGGCCCACCTAGTCTGCCATTTGTGCACATAACTGTGTTTCTTCAAGCTTCCCTAGAACTAGGTTATTCCCTTCCCTCGACTAACAGGTTCCCCTTATGCCTATCCCATGCATTCTTAAATCCTGTAATCGTTTCTGCCCCCATTGTCTCCTCTAGCAGGGTGTTCCATTTGTCCACCACCCTCTCTGTGAAGAAGTACTTCCCCACATTCCCACTGAACCTCCCTCCCTCTAGTTTCATTCCATGTCTTCTAGTCCTGGGACATCTTTTTCTATGAAAATTGTGTTTTCCTGCAGCTTGTTCCTCCCTCTGAGGTACTTACATGTCTCAATCATATCCCCCCCCCTCCTCTCTTCCAGGGAGTATATATTTAGGTCTTTCAGCCTGTCCTCGTAGGTTTTGTGGTGTAATCCTTGCACCATCTCGGTTGCCCGCCTCTGAACTGTCTCCACCCTGTCAATATCTTTACATAGGTAAGGTTTCCAGAGCTGGACACTGTACTCAAGGTGGGGTCTCACTAATGTCTTGCATAGTGGAATTATGACCTCCTTTTTCCTGTGGGTGATACCCCTGCCTATGCATCCCAACATCCCACTTGCTTTTCCTGCCGCCTTGTCGCACTGACTCCCTACCTTGAGGCCATTGGAGGTGATAATCCCTAGGTCCCTTTTCTGCTTGGAGCATTCTATATCCCCCCCCCCCAGCTCATATGTTGTTCCTGGGTTTTTGTGCCCCATGTGCATTATTGTGTATTTCTCTGCATTAAATCAGTGCTTAAAAAACAATCCGAACTGATCCACAACATGGTTCAAAAACCAACCTCTTGGCGCCAAGATTTCAACAGTGGTAAAAGAAATGATTGATGCAGATGGTCTCAACACATCGCAAATGTTGACAAACCATAGTGTGCACAAGCACCTGGCGCAAACACTGACCAAACACAGGGTGCACCCAACAGATATCGTGCAGATTACCGAGCACAAACAGTTATAGTCCTTAAACAACTATTCCACAAGTGAGGAGCAGAAACAACAACAGATCTCATGTATATTTAGTCGATTGCCTGCAAATTTCGTCAATCAACCCAACTCAAGGGACAAGACTAAAGTGATGGATTATCTTAAAAGGGTACAGTCAGCACTAAGAGCCTTACAACCAAGTGTGGATCTGATCCCAATTTGCAGTTTGTGTTCAAAAACATTTTTTTACTTACTGTTTACTGCATATAGTATGGTACATCAGACTAATTCTGTTGACTAGAAGCAGACATTTTCTTTGACTAAAAGTCTCAGAATCCCCTGTGGATGATGTCAGAGGAGGGCTGCAGCAATATGAGATGCAACAGGCTACAGGGTTGGCACTATAGCCTAGAGGTTAGAGGAGTGAGCTGTGAATGAGCTTGGTACAGCAGAACTGAAATTTTATTTATTTATTTATTCATTGTCAGATTACAATACCTTTGAGCACATAACAGCTCTTTTACAAAGGTTCCACATCAGTGGGAAGGGTGACAGACATACAGTGGATGGTATTACATAAAATATTGACAAGAAAGTATTTAAAATGACAATATGATATTAATATTGCAACTAAAATTAAAACTATGAATTGGTAGGACATTAAAAATAACCTAATAACAGGAGACAGCCCAAGGTGCTTTCTCAAGTAGGTATAGTTAGGCATGGCTGAACAAAATTTCAGGTAAGTGGAGATAAACAGTGGAAGAAGTTGATTCCCACAACCTCCACTTGCATACTGTGTGACTCTGAACAAGTCACTTAACCTCCCCAGTGCTCCCGGGTCACCCCTAACAACAGGTACGTGGGCATTACTCAGTTAATGGAGAATAAAAAAAATGTTAGAGCTTTTATGTAACCTCCAAGGGGTGCTACTCTTAGGGCTACTACCCCTGCCTGCCCCAACTGTGACAGGGTGAGGGGCCCAGATCCGTTGAAGGGTGCCTCCACCCAGAGGTCGGGGTCAGAACAGTCAAGATCGACTCGATCACAGCCCTCTGGGTTACTGCAACCCCCCTTTTGTCCCTCTAGTGGCTCACTCGAAGTACTGACAACACTTTTCCCTGGTCCACTTAGCCCCCGGCTCGTACCTCTCCGCTCACTCCGGGAACTCCCTGGAAAGTAAGGTACCATTATTACACTTTCACTGTACAGTATATCCTCAGTAAAACACAATCCAGCCAGGGTATAAGTACAAAACAAACAATCTGATTTATTTAAGGGAGAGAAATAACAAGGCCAGGGAGAAATCAAGGTGACTGGCTTATCACTATACTTATCTACCTAGGGCTCTGTGCACTGGCCTGAACCTAGTAATTACTGTCCCTGGGTACCCAAGCCCTAATGGCTAGTCCCTCATGGCAGCCGGTTGAGGCCCTGACACAAATGAACCTTACTGTCCCGAACAGATCAGAATGAGCAGGAGGCTCGCTTAGTGCAGGCAGCAGTATACTGAACTGATTGGGTTTATCTTGCCACTTGTCTGAAAGATTACCAGGGAGCTACCCTGACCCAGTACTCACTCCTCCAGCAGATAACCACTCCTTTATCACTTGCAGGGCTGAGCCTAAGCTTCGAAAACCTCCTCACACATTTATATGGCAAACAACAGAGGGGTACCATACCAGGCAGCTGCTTCCAAGACCCACACGAACTCACAGCAGACTCAGGTGCTACAACGGCAGCTTCAACTTTCTGATGGACTGAGCGCGATTCAGCAGATTCTCCAGTCCTCCACAGGTTGAGCCTGGTAGGTAGCTGTGCTAGACACAGCCTCCTCTGGTCGCCCGCCGACGGATTTAGTCCGATAGCGCTGGCAATTCAAAACAACCGCCTCAGGCCTTTCACGTGCTTCCCGCGCAAGCACTCAATGGCGCAGAAGCTCAGAGCTCCTTTCTCCTTCTCAGTCACAATGCATCTGCCCCCTTAGAGCCTGGGGCACTCCTTTCAGTTCGGGCACTACCTGATCCCATTGGCTGGCGTCAGCTGCCAGTCAATTACTCTGGCCCCCAGTGGCCCGAAAAAGCGCCATAGCCCATAATGCCTTCTCCAACATTACAAGCAGTCCCTCTATTGGTCAGACGGCTCCACGAGAGTCCCGTGGTACTGATTGGTCCAAGTCGGCAGTTCGGGACCAACATGGAGGAGATAATCACAACAGTCCTTGCTGGAAACAAAAAGCAGGTTAGAACAACTACAATGTCATTACCACTCTAAGCAATTATCAGTAAACAGTTACATCTTTTCCAGGGAACTCCCTCTGCACGACTAGCGATGGCAGAATGGAGCGCTTACTCAGCAGCCAGGGCGGGACTCGGGCATACAACCACACAGCCCCCCCCCCCATTTCAACTAATTATGACTGCAACAGGCAGCCCTTAAAGAGACAGTATATGGAGGCCTTAAAGGCGCTCACTGGCTACCTATTTAAAATGGCTTAAATGCTAAACATCAGCCAGGCATGGAGCATTTAAATGAGCTCCGGGGAAGCTTTTAGGAACCCACATTTGTAGGGGGGTTACACCTATAAGATCCAATCAGATGTTTACCAGCCCCGCTGTTCTTCTGTGGCGAAATACAGTCCTGTACTTAGCCCAGGGCAGACCCTGGGACCAACAAACAAAAGATAAGAGCTTATAAAAACAGTAACATGCACTGAAGCATATTGAATCTCCCACTGCTGCAACCCTCCGCTGATGCCAACAGGCCTAAGTCTTACAAATCTAGACCAGTCCAGTTTGAGAGTGCTTTGTTTCAGCTATACCAACGCGCAACAACAGTGAATGTAAAAAACTGCATGCAGTGTATAGTTCTGGAGACCTTACCTATATAAGGACATAGGATAGAGAAAGTTCAAAGGAGGGCAACAAAGATGGTACAGGGATTGCATCACAAGTCCTATGAGGACAGGCTGAAGGACTTGAATATGACTTGATATGCCAGGTAGATCATGTCAAACCAATCTTGTGGAGTTCTACGAATGGGTAACATCAGAACTGGACAGGGGAAAGCCTGTGGATGTATTATTCTTGGACTTCAGCAAGGCGTTTGACTCTGTCCCCCACAATGGTCTGGTGGAGAAACTGATGGGGTTAGGAGTAGGGCCTTTGATGGTCAGATGGATTGAAAACTGGCTAGCTGGACGTACCAGAGAGTAGTGGTCTGTGGGGATCTCAAACCCTAGAGAGGTTGGTAGGGGTACTGCAGGGTTCAGTCCTGGGTCCAATCCTGTTTAATGCATACATATCGGACATCAGGGAGGGTATAGGTGTGAAATGAGTCTCTTTTATGGATGACTCCAAGATGGGAGCAGTAGTTGAGGGAGAAGAGGGAGGTTGGCCCTGCAAGGGACCTGGACACCCTGGAAAGCTGGCTCACACATGAAATTCAATTTCAATATCACCAAGTGCAAGGTGTTGCATCTTGACGGGAAACCCAAACACAGGTACACCTTGGGAGGTGAGGCACTGGATGCCTCAATAGGGAAAAAGACCTAGGGGTCATGGTGGACGATGTATGAATAACTGAGCAGTGCAGGAGAGCGGTTAGCAAGGCAAACAGGATGTTGGGATGCATCAGAAGAGGGATCACCTCTAGGAGCAAGGAAGTGATTCTGCACTGTACAATGGACTGGTTAGACCACACCTTGAGTACTGTGTACAGTACTGGAGACTACACTTGAAGAGGGACATACAGCTCCTGGAGAGGGTACAGAGGAGGGCAACTAAGATGATACGAGGGCTAGGGGATTTGACGTATGAGGACAAACTTGAGGAGCTCTGCCTGTTTTCATTGGAGGAGAGGAGAGACAGGGGGGACATGATTGAGGTCTTCAAGTACCTCAAGGGAATAAACAGGGTAAACATGGAGGGGATCTTTAGACTAAAGCAGGGAGGTATCACCAGAGGGCATGGTTTGAAGTTGGAAGGTGGAAGGGTGAGGGGAAAAGGAGGAGGTTTTTCACTGAGAGGGCGTGGACCCTTGGAATGCACTGCCTGGCGAGCTGGTTCAGAGATCCACAGTGAAGGGCTTCAAGAGAGGGTGGGACAGACACAGAAAGTGGATGTATCAGATGATGGCCTGTCCCAGGGGGGTGGGGATGGATGATAGGGGTTTCTGGAGCACAAGGGATGGGAGGGCCTCGGCACCCAACTAAGGATCTAAGGTTTGAGCAGACTTGATAGACCGTAAGGCCTAATCTGCTGGCAAATAGTATGTTAGTATGTTAGTATGTAATCCCTGGAGGAGAGGAGGGAGAAAGTGGATATGATAGAGACATACAAGTACCTTACAGGGAGGAACAGGGTGCAGGAATACACTATTTTCCAGTGAACAAGATGTTCCAAGACTAGAGGGCATGGGATGAAGTTGGAGGGAGGGCGATGCAGAGGAAACATGAGTAGGAATTTCTTCACAGAAAGGGTGGTGGACAAGTGGAACACCCTGACAGAGGAAGTGGTGGGGGCTGAAACAATCATGGGATTTAAGAATGCATGGGATAGACATAAGGGAATTCTGGTGGTCAGGGGTAAGGGGGCAACAGACTTCTAGAAAAAACAAAAGGGAACTTACAAGCTCAAATGAGCGGACTGGGTTGGCCACAGGCCTTTTATCTGCTGACAGTGTCTCTGTATCTATGCTTCCTCAGTACATAAGCAACATGACCAGGAACAACACATCCATTCCTCTATATCAAAATTGCAAACACAGTTCATAACCAGTTGCTTTTCAAATGAATCGTTATCCAGGGAAAGATCCCCATTTCAAATCTTTTTATGTAAAATCTTTTTAATGAAACAGAGATTTAATTGTAGATATCATAAAAATAAATTATGCATGTAAGCTCATTCCCGGTCACATCCTAAGTAAACCCCACTGAAAACGCAGCTGCCTTACGAACAGACCACACACATGTTGCTCTTTCAATGGGACAGTTTGTCATTTAACATGAAGAAGGTCATGGCATCTTGACAATGTGTAAGCAGCAAAATACTTGTAACACCTCCCTTCCCCCACACACACACATATGACACGCGGAGTTAAAATTTGCTGAACAGTGTTATACCAAAGATTTAAAGCAGCAGTGCAAAACAAACAAGCATTTGTCAATGCCGAATGTTTGCTTGCTGGCATTGGCAGTGGTAGTGTAGAAGTTACAGAGCTGCGTAATAGGAATGGCAGTGAAGTATTGAACTGAAGCCTACCCCACCACCACCCTCCAGAGAGTGACAGGCATTGGGGTGTGCGTTTGGGTGGATCGGGCATAACGGCCACGCCATTTCACCACCCCACCCTGCAGAGACTGACAAGTGTCACGGTGTTCCTTGTGGTCTTTGGCCCTTATAAGCATCCCCATTTCATTAGGAAATATGGTGAGATGGGTGTGATATAGAGAATGGGGTGAAGTTTTGGGTCGGAGAGTCCAAGGCATACCCCTGATGCCTCTCACTGACTGCAGGGTGTGGAATGGTATGAGCATCACAGGCAAGAATCCCAAGTCACACCCCTGATGCCTGTCATTCTCTATAGGGTTGTATAGTTGAAAACCCTAATACCCTGAGGCACTCGCTGGTATTTCACCCAAATTTTCAACATGTTTGTTTTTGACCCCACCCATGAACAGGGGAATATCAGTTTGTTATCCGAAGCTGCTTATGCACAGTGACTACGGCATTTAGCACCACAGGTGCAAAACATTCCAAACAGGATGTAAAATGACAGCTGTACTCTTTCATGGGGAGGTGTAAAAATGGCTATGTTGCAAATCTGTAGTAAAATATTAAAAAATGGTGAAGTCACAGCGTACACTAGAAACTGTACAGCACACCCGTAATATAATTAGGTTAGATTTTTACAGCAGATTGTCAACTCAGGCATTTGATCCTCCGATCATGAACAGTGTCACTGTGATTTTCTTTATCTGTGCCGAACAATGATTTCCCAGTAGCATTACATGCATCTCTGCACTGAAAGTGTGAAAACACACTTCAGCCATGTTGTGAAAATGACAGCTGTACTGTTCATAAGGAAGTGTGGAAAATGTCACTGGTGAAAATCTGGACTGAAAATATTACAAAGTCATGAACTCAACGAGAGTGCATGGAAACCGTGCAATGCTCACTCAGAACACAGTCATTTTATGGACTTTGTCACCAAATTTTCAACATAGCCATTTTAAGACCTCTGCTCATGAACAGTGAACTAATTTTCTTAATCTGTCCTAAACATTGCTTTACACACCAACAGTACCATGTGCTCCATATATAGCGAAACACATTTTGGGCAATATATCAAAATTGCAGCTGTACTGTTCATAAGGAAGTTTAATAAAATGGCAATGTTGAAAATCTGGAGTGAAAATATTAAATTTGCAAACTTACGAAAGCATGCATAGGAACTGTACGCATACGCACGCTTGTAAAAGTCATTTTTAGGAATTTTTTCACCAAATTTTCAACATAGCCATTTTAAGACCTCTGCTCATGAACAGTGTCACTGTGATTTTCTTAATTTGTCCTGTACATTGATTTCGCATATCGACTGCGCCATTGTGCGCTACATGGGCGGAAACACGTTTTGGGTGAGATGTGAAAAATGACAGCTGTACTACTCATAAGAAGTGTGGTAAAATGGCAATGTTGAAAATATGGAGTGAAAATATTGAAAATTTGTGAACTAACGACGGGCATGAACTGTACAACGACGTCAGAAACAAGTCATTTATTGAATTTTTCACCAATCCAACATAGCCATTTTAAGACCTTTGCTCATGAACACTATCACTGTGATTTTCTTTAATTTATCCCGTACATTGATTTCGCACACCGACTGCGCCATTGTGCGCTACATGGGCGGAAACACGTTTTGGGTGAGATGTGAAAAATTACAGCTATACTGCTCAAAAGAAGGTGTGGCAAAATGGCAATCTTGGAAATCTGGAGTCAAAATATTGAAAATTCGCAAACTTACGAAAGCGCAGTATAGGAACTGTACAACGCACGCTCGTAAAACAGTCATTTTTTGAATTTTTCACCAAATTTTCAGCATAGCCATTTTAAGATGTCTGCTCATGAACAGTGTCACTGTGATTTTCTAATTTGTCCTGACATTGATTTCAAGACACCGACTGAGCCATTGTGCGCTACATGGGCAGAAACACTTTGGGTGAGATGTGAAAAATGGCAGCTATACTACTCATAAGAAGGTATGGTAAAATGGCAATGTTGAAAATCTGGAGTGAAAATATTGAAAATTCGTGGAACGTATGAGCTTCATGAGAACTGCGCCAACACATGTTGCAGTTTGTCATTTTGGATTTTAATAATGAAGTGACTTCTCCGTGATGTCACTGTCATGGTAATTCAGGCTCAAAGGGTGATTTCGCGCAGTGACCGTGCAGTGACTGCGAAATCACCCTTTGGGCCCGAATAACGCCATGACAGTGACATCATTCATGAGAAGGGCCCAAAACCCCATGTTGAAAATTTGGTGCAAAAATTCCAAAAAATGCCTGAGATATGCAATACAGTTGAAACCCCCTATCTAGCCCATTATACAGTTTACCGGCATTTCCTCAGTTCGCGGGTCGGCTTTGAAGAGTGCAGACGTGTTCCCAGTCCACGAAGATCGTCCGCGCCGAGGTCCAGAGGTAAGTGGGGTGGGGGTGGGGAGGCTGGGGTGCAGTGGTGGGTATGGGGTGTGGAGGGGGGCAGGAGACTACGTTGGACCATTTTTTCTTTACAGGTAAAATACAACAAAAAGGACTGACATGGACGTTTGCCACACTGGGGTGGGCTCCCAGTGGCAGAAGAACGGTTGTCGGAAAGCCTGAAGAGGGATTGGGACGGCACCCCTCACGCCGGCCTAAGTGATAGATTGCCACGCTGGGGTGGGCTCCACCGTGGCACTTACTACCGGGAGGGGAGGACAGTGGAGCCGACGGGATTGGGCACCCCATCGGCTATATTATGTTGCCACGCTGGGGTGGGCACCCAGGTGGCATTTTGAAGCCTTTGGGAGGTGGGGGGAACACAGCACAGCCGATGGGGATTGGGCACCCCGTCGGCTATACAGTGTGTGCGGGGTGGGGATGCGCACGCCTGCGTGGGCACACGTGTGTGTGTGGGAGGGGAGCTGCACATGAGCAGGCAATATCTTATCGCTGCTCACTCAAGCGTAGCTCCCCCTTTCAACTGTATGCCACTGCATTTTGGAGCATGTCATAGACAGCTCCATCATGCATTGGCTTACAGGGGCCGCGCCTGCCAGCACACTGACTGAATTGGAGGAGGAGGTGACACACCTCCGAAATCTCCGATGATGGCACTATGTTTCTTGCACATGTGTGCAAGCAAACATAAAAAGGGGACAAAAAATGTGCCCCTACTTTTTTTTCTCTATAATGGATTCCACACATCTTCCAGTTTTAACAATCACACAGCAGTGCAGCAGTGAGAAAGAAGTAAGTGCCTTAGCTCGGACTTGAACCCAGGCCACCCAGAATACCATTCCGATTGCGCTAACCAGCACCATCACACAGAAGTGCGGTGTGCATATTTACGGAACACATACAAACAGAGGTGAGAAAGAAGTAAGTGCCTCAGCTGGGACTTGAACCTAGGCCACCCGGAATACCATTCTGATTGTGCTAACCCTGTTGCACAACTTAAACAACTGGAACCTGGGTTGTCACTGAGCACATTACTCTTTCTCAAATGCACAACCCAATGGCAACACAAATATTTACTTGTAACAAACCCACAGGAGTGCAGTGTGCATATTTATAAAACACATACAAACTGAGGTGAGAAAGAAGTAAGTGTCTCAGCTGGGACTTGAACCCAGACCGCCCGGAATATTGTTCCGATTGCACTAACCAGCTGCACCATTGAAACAACTGGAACCTTGGTTGTCCAGTTTTATTTGGTTGCAAAATGTATTAGTGCCACCAAAATAGAGTATTTTATAAATATTTTAATTTATTTTCTTTTTACTCTGGAAAAAAAGATGGCTGCCACGTTTGGCTTCCAAACAGGTATTGTAGAAACAGCAAGGGCAAGGTTTGAGAAGAATAACAAAACCTTGGCACACAACAGAGAAGGTCCCTAGACATCAGATCTGAAAGGCCTGCTAATATTTTTAGGTTTGCTTGCAGGCATGTGCAAGAAATATAGTGCCATCATCCGAGTTTTCGTAGGTGTGGCACCCTGTCTTCCAATTCAGTCAGTGTGTTTGCAGGCCCGGCCACTGTTCACCAATGAATGCTGCAGCTGTCTACAACAGCAGTTGAAAATGCGGTGCCCTACAGCTGAAAAGGAGAGCTACGCTTCAGTGAGCAGCAATAAGATATCGCGTGCTCATGCACACCCCCACACACACACACGCACGCATATTGCATGCTCATGCGCCCCCCCCCCCATGGACACACTGTATAGCTGATGGGGGTGCCCAATCCCCCGTCAGCTGTGCTGCATTCCCCCCCAACAAGTTCTAGGTGCCACGCTGGTAGCCTACCCCAGCGTGGCAGCAGTCTGAATGGCCAACAGGGGTGCCTAATCCCCATCGGCTCCACTGCCCCCCTGAGACTATCGGTTATGCAACAGTTTCTGTGGCTAATGGGGTGCCCAACCCCCATCAGCTCCATGCCCCCCAAACAGCTCTTCCAGCTGCCACGCTTGGAGCCCACCCCAGCATTGCACAAGTCCTGCGCCATCTAAGTCAAAAAAAACGAAAGAAAACCTTCCTCGCTGACTGTCCTGGCTCCTCCCCACCCGCCCACCCTCTGTGCATCCACCTCCACACCCCCACCTCACCCCATACTTGCTCTCCGAGTCCGTGCGACGCATCTTCAGTGGACTGGGAACACGCCTGCACTCTTCAAAGCTGATCATGTAATGGAGGAAATGCCGGTAAGCTGTATAACGGAATAAACAGGGTTTTTTCAACTTTAGTGCATATCTCAGGCATTTTTGGGAATTTTTTCACCAAATTTTCCACATGGGGTTTTTGGGACCCCACCTCATGAATTCTGTCACTGTCATGGCATTAATCAGCCGCGAAAGGTGATTTTGCTGTCACGGCACGGAACCACCTTTTGGGACTGATTTACAATATGACAGTGTCATAGTTCATGAGGTAGGCCCCCAAAAACCCTATGTTGAAAATTTAGTAAAAAAATTCCCATAAATGACTGTTTTATGAGCATGTGTTGTGCTGTTCCTATGCACACTCATAAGTTCACAAATTTTCAATATTTTCACTCCAGATTTTCAACATTGCCATTTTACCACACCTTCTTATGAGTAGTATAGCTGTCACTTTTCACATCTCACCCAAAACGTGTTTCCGCACATGTAGCGACAATGGCAATAGTCAGGTGAGAAATCAATGTATGGGACAAATTAAGAAAGTCACAGTGCCACTGTTCATGAGCAAAGGTCTTAAAATGGCTATGTTGAAAATTTGGTGAAAAAATTCCTAAAAATGACTGTTTTATGAGGGTGCATTGCGCAGTTCCTACGCACACTCGTAAGTTCGCGAATTTTCAATATTTTCACTCCAGATTTTCAACATTGCCATTTTACCACACCTCCTTATGAGCAGTATAGTTGTCTTTTCTCACATCTCGCCCAAAACGCGTTTCCACCCATGTAGCGCACAATGGCACAGTCAGTGTGTGAAATCAATGTTTGGGACAGATTAAGAAAATCACAATGACACTGTTCATGAGCAGAGGTGTTAAAATGTCTATGTTAAAAATTTGGTGAAAAAAGTCCATAAAACGACTGTGTTACGAGCGACCATTGCGCAGTTTCCACGCACCCTCGTAACTTCATGGATTTCTAATATTTTCACCCAGATTTTCACCACTGGCATTTTTCCACACTTCCTTATGAACAGTACAGCTGTCATTTTTCACACCATGGCTGAAATGCGTTTTTGCATTTCCAGCGTAGAAATGCGTGGTTGCTGTGGGAAATCACTGTTTGGGACAGATTCAGAAAATCACAGTGACACTGTTCATGAGCGGAGGTCCCAAAATACCTGTGTTAACAATCTGCTGTAAAAAAATACCCAAACTAATTGCACTACGGGTATGTGTTGTGCATTTTCTATGCACGCTTGTGACTTCACCAGTTTTTTTATATTTTCACTGCAGAATTTCAACATTGCCATTTTTTGTACCTCCCCATGAACAGTACAGCTGTCATTTTTCACATCCTGTTCGAAATGTGTTTTCGCATCTGTGTTGCCAAATGGCGTAGTTGCTGTGCAAAATCAGCTTTCCGCTAACAAACTGATATTGCCACAGTTCATAAGGTGGGGGGGGGTCACAAAAAACCCATGTTGCCAGTTTGGAGTGAAAATGCCAACGAACGTCAGAGGCGTTAGGGTTTCCGACCATAACGCCCCAGCCTGTAGAGATTGACAGGCATCAGGGGTGTGACTTGGGACTCTTGTCTGTAATGCTCATACCATTCCACACACTGCAGCCAGTGAGAGGTTTGGACTCTTCGGCCCCAAAGTTCACCCGATTCTCTTATACAGGACCCATCTCACTGTATTTCCTGATGGAATGGGGTGAGCATAAGGGCCAAAGATCCCAAGGCACACCGTGACACTTGTCGGTGTCTGCAGTGTAGGGTGTGGTGAAATGGCGTGGCCATTATGCCTGACGACCCAAAGACACATGCCAATGCCTGTCACTTTCTGCAGGGTGGTGGTGGGGTTGGCTTCAGTTCAATACTTCACTGCCATTCTTATTATGCAGCTCTCTAACTCCTACACTAACAATGCCAATGCCAGCAAGCAAACATTCGGCATTGACAAATGCTTGTTATTAACTACAGCTGAAACTAGCTTTTTTCGAAAAACAATTTTCATTGCACCGCTGCTTCAAAGGGGACAGGAAGTTATTTCTAATTGGCAGCTGTTGATAATATTCCTATTTTCAGAAACGATACACCTAAACAATCCATGTTTTACTGTTCCTGAATACAAAGTGATTCTAAACTCTGCAGTTTGTACTTTTTTTGTTTGTATGCATCAATACCAGCAGGAACATCTGCCAGAACTAGACACAATAATAATAATAAGCTTTATTTGTATAGCACAATTCTAAGAACCAAAGTGCTGTACATTGTTAAAATACCATATAAAACAACAGAACAAAATAGTCTAAAAATACTTGCAATACAAAATTCGAATAAGTAAGATAAAATAATCACCAAATGCTTGCTGAAACAGGTGTGTTTTTAAGCCTGCTTTGAAGCTCTCCATGGTCCTGCACTCTCGAATCTGATGAGGTAGAGAGTTCCACAGGTTGGAAGCACCATACATAAAAGACCGGGCCCCAGACATTTTCAGCCAGACCCTGGGAACCTCTAACAACCCCTCATCAGTTGAGTGGAGAGGACAGCCAGGGCTGTAGGGAGTCAGGAGTTCTTTCAGATAGCTCGGACCCAGTCTGTGCAGGGCCTTATAGGTCAGAAGTCCAACCCTGAAGGTGGTATTAGTGGATAGTGGATTCCCTGCAAGGGGAGGGCCTCAAACAACTGGTACAACAACCCATAAGAGACAGGGCTATCCTAGATCTAGTACTGACTAACGGGGAAAGGATCACTGATCTCCAAGTAGAAGGTCACCTGGGGGCCAGTGACCGTCACATGCTACGGTTCAATTTGGCCACTAGAACTAAATTATCCCATTCCAAGGCAAAAATATGGGACTTCAGAGGAGCTGACTTTGATAAGATGGCCAATAGAGTTAAGCTAGCCCTGACAAGAAGAAATGCAGGTGAGAGAGTACAGGCAAAGTGAGCAAGCATTAAGGATGCAATACTTGAAGCAACATCCCATTGTGTTAGAGAGAAAAGCAAGAGCAAAAGAAGGGGGAACCACTTTGGTTCTCAAAAACAGTAGCGGAAAAGGTCAGAGCCAAAAGGCTGGCCTTCAGGAAATATAAGGGAAGGCAGCAGGATTAAGATAGGGAGGTATACCAAACTTCTCTAAGGGAAGGCAGTAAGGCAGGCAACAGCCCAAGCCGAGGAAACACTAGCATGAACAGTAAAAGAAGAGGACAAGACTTTCTATAGACTTTCTATAGATACATTAGTGAAAGGAGAAAGTCCAGAGGGGGTATTGCTAAGATTAAAGGGGATAAGGGGGAGTGTGTGGAGGAGGACCAAGGAAAAGCATCTGTCCTAAATAGGTACATCTGCTCAGTATTTGCTGAGGAGAAGGTAGGTCAGGGCCCACAGCTCAACACCATGGACACTGGGGCGAAGGACCTGTGCACTAGTCCCTTTACAAAAGAAAGGGTCCTACAAGTGTTCACTAAGCTCAGGGTGGACAAGGCAATGGGACCTGATGGCATACATCCCAGGGTACTAAAGAAGCGAAGGGTGGAACTAGTAGAGCCATTATCAGAACTGTTTAATGAGTCTCTGAGCACAGGAGAGGTCCCAAAAGACTGGAGAAGGGCTCATATGGCCCCACTCCACAAGAGTGGTAGCAGAGAAGAGGCAGGGAACTACAGACCAGTCAATCTTACCTCAGTAGTGGGCAAGATTATGGAGACACTCCTTAAGAAAAGGATAGTGCAACACCTGGAATCATTAGGAGCACAGGATCCAAGACAGCATGGGTTTACAACAGGAAGGTCCTGTCAAACTAATTTCATAGATTTTTTCCTTTTTTAATTATTATTTATTTATCCTTCTGCAGCCTGACCACCTTCAAGTCCCCTGATCGGCCCGCAGGTTCACTCACATACTGACCTGGTGCTGCTAGCCGACCCGTGGGGAGCTCCCCTATTCTTCCACGCCGAGACCGTGACCAAGCCTGTAGTGCAATTCCCCAACAGGCCTAACAGGGCATGTAGAAGAGCAGCCATCAAGCTGCTTGGTCATCTGCTCCTTTTTCCTCTATTTATTATCCCCGAGGTGTGTACAGGCAATGACGTCAAGGCACAATGTGCCAACGTGTGCCGCACCTCAGCCCTGAGTGCATCACCCCTTGCAGTGCCCCCAATCTCCATTGGAGGCTGCTGTAAAGTGATGGAGCCCCTGGTCCCTCCCCAGGGATAGGACAGCAGTCCTCCGGATGTGCGATCCTATCCTTCCCCTGCTGTCCCCCGGCGGCCTGAGTCTGTTCCCAAACCTGGGTCACTGGCGTGGCATGAGGTGTGACATCCAGTGTCTCAACCCTCAGTGCCACTGGGCCAGCGTATCTCATAGATTTCTTTGACTGGGTAACCAGAGTGGTGGACCAAGGGGGAGCAGTTGATGTCACCTACCTTGACTTCAGTAAAGCTTTCGATACTGTTCCACATAGAAGATTGATTAATAAGCTGGGTAGGCTCGGGGTAGGTCAGAAGTTGGTCAGCTGGGTGGCAAACTGGTTGGTGGGCAGAAAACAGAGAGTAGTGGTAAACAGCAGTCAGAAGAGATGCAAGTCACAAGTGGGGTACTTCAGGGATCAGTCCTGGGGCCAGTCCTCTTCAATATCTTCATCAGTGACATTGCAGATGGACTGGAGGGTAAGGTTTGTCTGTTTGCAGATGACACCAAGATCTGCAACAGAGTAGATGATCCAGATGGGGTGGGCAGAATGAGAAGAGATCTGGATAAACTAGCAAAATGGCCAGAAGAGTGGCAACTGGGGTTTAACAGAAAGAAGTGCAAGATCATGCACATAGGGAAGAGAAACCCTGAAGCCACCTATACTGTAGGTTGGGAGGGGAGTTGCTGGCAATCACAAGGGAAGAAAGAGACTTGGGCATCATCATCATAGATGATCTGAAATCATCCAAGCAGACCACTAAAGCAGCAGGTAAGGCTAGAGGGATGTTGGGGTGTATTAGTAGGGATATCGCAAGTCATGAGAGGGAGGTAATAATCCCTCTTTACAAGGCATCTGTTAGGCCCCATCTGGAGTACTGCGTGCAGTACTGGAGGCTGCACCTGCACAAGGACATTAACAAAATGGAGGCAGTCCAGAGAAGGGCAACCAAAATGGTGCAGGGACTGCATCAGAAGACATATGAGGACAGATTAATGGAGCTCAATATGTATACCCTAGAGCAAAGGAGGGAGAGAGGTGATATGATCGAAACATTCAAACATCTTAAGGACATTAACAAGGTAAAAGAGTCAAACATGTTTCAATATAAGAAAAATAGCAGGACAAGAGGACACAGCATGAGATTAGAGGGAGGCCAATTAATGGGTAATGTGAGGAAGTTCTTTTTCACTGAAAGGGTGGTGGATGCATGGAATAGCCTGCCTCAGGAAGTGGTGGATATGAATACAGTGCAGGGCTTCAAACAGGCATGAGACAGGCATAAGGGAGCAAAACAGATGAGGATGAATAGATAGGCCATTGCCAGAGTAAAGGCCTATGGCACATTTATAAGGTAGAAACAATGAGCAGACTGGATGGGACTTGTGGTTCTTATCTGCCATCAACTTCTATGTTTCTATGTATGGGCAGTATTTTATTACAGTTCTCTTTACAGAACCAGTGATCTGGAGTTTTACCTGTGTCACAGTTTTTGTGCAGAACTCTAGGCATGGTTCTGATGGGCCAACAGCTCATGCTTAGCATTCTGTACACAAACCATGACATCATAAAAGGACCAAATTACTGGCTCCATGAAGAGAACTGCGCAAATATTGTCCATAAAAAGAAAGCCATAGAAAACAGTTTTTGCAACAGTGTTTATTCAAAAGCAGTTTAAATATGGATTATTTGGAGGTATGAATTAAATTTCTGTTAACAGATGCATTACTAACTGCTGCCAATTAGCACACCTTTCCTGTCCCCTTTAAATAAGGTAACTGAGTTGAGATGCCTAGGTTTCATGCAACTATATATACAACAAAGCTAACTCATATGGTTGCCATGCCAGTCTTTGTAGACTGAGCAAACATTCAGAATGTGGCCATCGATGCCCAAGGGCCATGAATGGATCCCACGGAGATAGTATGCAGTTCCCAGTGAAGTCTACCCTGAAACCCAGCAACACAAGCTGGTGACCATCTGACGCTAAGCAACACAGTTCCATCACCACGGCCCCACATCATAGTAATGAGGTCATGCATGCTCAGTCCGGCATCTCACCTAGCCAGTCACAGACACAGAGCCAAGGTCCATAATACTCATTCTGCCACTTATCGCATGGCTGGCATCCACATGCATTGCTGCGGCAGACTTCTCTAATTCTGGCTAAGAAAGAATCTCTCTCTTTCCATTTAAAAATCACACTTTGAAATGTATGAAACTCGCTTAAAGGAGAACTACGCTGAATTTGCAAAGTTATTTTCCCCAGCAGAAGTTGTTTTTTAAATACTGGTTCAAATTCTGTTATTGCTATATCTAGCCAAAATTTTTAGTTATTTGTGTGGGTGTAGCAGATTTACATGCTGCTGGTAAGTACCATTTTAGAACTGTATGATGTAGTTTATGTCCCTGTTCTATTCTTCTGTTATTGGCACAATGCATCCATGTTCCAAAACAGAATTCTGGCTGGGAGGGACATACACTACATCACAGAGTTCTAAAATGGTACTTACCGCCAAACTGTAAAGCACAAACACCCACGGAAGTTACTAAAGGCATGTATAGATGGCGCAATAACAGATTTTTAGCCAAACTCAAAAACAGCTTCTACTATGAAAAATAACTTATAGGCTCAGTGCAGCTCTCCTTTAACTGGTAAAAACAGGCAGTGGCTATTGACCATGCCCATTATATAAATGGCACATGCCACGGGCTACCTGTAAATGCATCATTTATCTTTAAAATCTGACTTCCATAAGATCTCAGTTATATTTCCACCACTTGTGAGGTCAACAGAGGTCAAAAACCTTAAGATATAAAGTCAGAGCCCTGGATGGAAGGGGTGTTGAGGCTGGGCCCGACATCTGAGGAAAGGAACCTGGGAATCATTGTCAATGGCTAACTTAAACAAGCCAGCCATTGCAGTAGAGCTACAGTAAGGTAACACGGTACTAAGATGCTTCAGGAAGGGATTTGACATTCTGAGGAAAGAGGTGCTATTGCACCAGTGCAGGTCACTGGGGAGACCTCACCTAGAGTATTGTGCCGAGTTCTGAGGTTCACACCCGAGACAAAACAGGGAATAGCTACAGCCTGTGCAGAGTAGGGTCACGAAAATGCTCCCGGGACAGCAGGGCAGTTCTAACGAGGAATGGCTGGATGCCATGTGCATGCACTCGCTGGAGGCCACAAGAGAGAAGGTTCAGCACTAGGTCAGAATAGCAGCACTGAAAACAGAGCAGTCAAGAACTGAGCTGGTCAAAATGTTGCCACTTTATGTTTTGTGGGGGGCTCCTCCCCTGCACCCAATATGAGATCCTAATTCCAGGGGGAGCGGATCACAGGGCTAGAAGAACATTGTGGGGCAGTGGAATACTGTTTCCATGGGACTTTGTGAAAAAATTAAGTCCCAATAAAGGCAAAATCTAGGGAAACCAGCATCAGAACCCTAACTCCACTACCACCCGGGCAAGTTGCTCCATGCCTCAGCCCTCCATGCCACAGGATCAGCTCAGACAGCCTCTAGTATTCTGCTGCCCTTGTCCTGTGGCAGCACCATGGACAGCGACCTGGGAGCACTTACTGCAAGCGCTGTCAATCCCCTCTCGCTGTTCGTGGCAGTGCTGTTCAGACTAGTGCTCTCCTTGTGTGCGCTATTCTGGCAGCGCTATACATACAAACAAGCAAAAGAGCCAGCGGAGGAAGGCCAAAATGGTCTATCGAGTCTGCTCATTAGTAATGCAGTGTCCCTGGCTTTACGCCATTGACCCTGCCCCTGCTCCCCTGTCAACCCTTCCTTCATAGCTCTCCCCCCATGGTTCCATGGGTTCCCTTTATGCCAATCCCAGGCCCTCTTAAAGCTTCCCACTGCCTTCACTGAGACCACCTCTCCTGGTAGCACATTCCATTTGTCCACCACCCTCTCTGTGAAAAAATGTTTCCTAACATCCCTCTTAAATCCCCACCACCAACAACTTCAAACTGTGCCCCCTCATGGATCTGTTGTCACTCAGCTTAAAAAGACCTTCCCTAGCCATACTGTTTATTCCCTTCAGGTACTTAAAGGCCTCTATCATATCCCCCCTCTCTCTGCCCTCCTCCAGGGAGCACATTCTTAGGGCTCTCAGTCTCGTAAGACTTCTCCTACTTTCCCCCTGTCACCTTGGTTGCCCTCCTTTGGACCTTCTCTAACAAGCTGATGTCCCTCTTATGATATGGATTCACATACAAACAAGACTGTGGGGAGAGCCAGTAGGATGCTGGGGTGCATAGGGAGAGGTATCACCAGCAGAAGATAGGAGGTGGTGATGCCACTGTACAAATCATCGATGAGACCTCATTGGGAGTACTGTGTCCAGTTCTTTTTTTTTTTTTTAATTAAAGTTTATTGGAGAACTATTATATCATAGCAACAAGAATGTTACAGATTGCAAGAAAGTCCTTTTCTACTCATTTACACACTCTGAAAGGCAAAACAAGAGAGAGAGAAGAGAGACAAAATAAAAAAAACAACAGGAAAAGAACAGCCGGAAAGAGAGAAATAGAAGGAGTAAAGTTCCAGAGGAAAGGGAGAGAGAGAGTGCCTTCGAAAATATAAAAAGAGAAAGGAGAAAAGAGGGAGAAAAGCGCTATATGCAATGTGAGAATTCCACAACTTGTTGCCTATGGCCTGTATTGGAATCCTTTTCACTATCTCTATATGCCCCAATACACACCAACAGCCTACTAGGGCATTTACACATTACCTATTTGATTTGGTAAAAAGAAGAGAAAACATCACAAACATTAATAGAGAGGCAAAAAACTTTACCTAGACAAGAGAGGACCCCCCTGCCCCATTCCCATGCAGAACCTTCGGGCCGGGCCAGGACAGTCCCCTTAAACATATCTGGCTAATAAATCTAGTACAGGTTTCCCCTCCCGGGAGGCCATGAAATGCATGAATGGTAGCCGTCTGCCTTTGAATCTATCTACGGATAATCTCAGCTTGGCTGTCAGATATTCCATATCCAAGATCTTGGTGCAAATTCCATACCATGTAGAGGTGGTGGGCTTGTCTGGGGTAAGCCAGGACAGATTAATAGCCTTAAAGGCTGCTGTCACCAAAATTCCAAACAGATAGCGGGAAGACCTGGAAGCCAAAGCAGGAGGGGGCAATCCCAGTATCCAGTGCTGAGGGAGCTCTGACGGCCCAGTTTCAAAAATCCTTTCCAAAATATCCTTTACTTCCCTCCAAAATTCCCGTACGATTTTGCATTCCCAAAATATATGGAAGTATGTGCCCACCAACTGACAGTTTCTCCAGCACAGATTCGAGTGATGTGCCCCATAGTGTTTTGCCACTGTAGGAACCCTAAAGAATCTGACCAATAACTTCCACCGAAATTCCCACCAGAAGAGGGATGAGGTACTGTTGTGAATAGATTTCTAGATGGAAATCCAGTCAGGTTCACACAGGGTCATGCCCAGATCATTGTGCCACTTATCCTTGATTAGGGCCAGGCAGTCACCCTCCACCCAATTCATTCCCTGTACTAATCTGGAGATCTGTTTTTTTGATTTAGGATATTAATCAGTGATGACAAGGTCGCATGTATTGGGTTATTTAGAAATTCTGCACCTAAATCGAGCTCCTTTTTATTTGAGTGGACATAATGTCTTAACTGGAGGTACCTAAAAAAATCCTTGTGTTGAAGGTTAAATTTGGCTCTTAACTGCTGAAATGATTTTACTAAATTCTGATCAAAAGGTTGGCCCAGATTAGTCAGCCCTAATCTTGCCCATCGCACGAAGCCCATATCCCACTTGAGTGGGCCGAAATCTAGGCAGCTTAGTATGGTTGTGTGTTTATTGAGCTTTAAAACATTACCTATTTTTAAATTCATATCCCTCCAAACCTGAGAAATCACCCTGGTGAATGGATTCCTAAAATCCAGCAACCGTAATCTCAGAATGTCCAGAAAAATAAATTCCGAGACATTTCCCAGGAGGGGGAGTCAGCCATCTCAATCTGAACCCACTTCGGAAGGAATTCCTGGGACATTGTCGCCAACGGCTGCAGTTGAGATGCCCAGAAATACTTTTGGACATCAGGTACCCCAAAACCCCCTCTTTCCTTAGGTGCCACCATAATCTTCCACCTCACCCTCTGTCTTTTTCCTAACCACAGGAATTTAGAAAGGGTAGAGTTCAACTCACGCCAAAAATTCCTGGGAGGTCTGAGGGGGATAGCTCCCATTATGAACAGCAGGCGAGGGAGAATATTCATGCGAATAGATTCTCCCCTGCCAGAAATGGACAAGGGGAGCTCTCTCCATCTATTACAGTCCTCCCTAATCTCCTGAAGTACCCTTAAGTGATTTGTAGAAAATAACGCCTTGAAGCCTTTGGGGACCCACACTCCTAGGTACTGTATCTGAACCCTGACTTACACCACTTGATTTGCTGCATCTGCGGTAGGGGCTGATTCAGGGGACCGACCAGGGGGAATAACTCAGATTTATCCGGATTGACTCTATAACCAGAGAAAGCTCCGAACTCAGAGAGAAAACTGAAAATCTTGGGGACTGCATTCACAGGATCTGATATATATAGTAATGTATCGTCCGCATATAGCGAAATCTTAACCTCCACACCCCTAACCTGGAGACCCCGAAAGACATCTGTTTGGCGAACAAAAGCTGCCAGAGGTTCCAAACTAAGGGCAAATAAGAGGGGGGAAGGGGACAGCCCTGTCTGGTACCTCGCTCAATCCCAAACTGAGTGGAAATCGACCCGTTCACCCGGACCCTTGCTCTAGGGTTAGAGTAAAGGTTGGTTATCCAAGTCCGGAATTTTTCTCCAAACCCAAAACCCCCCAGGACCAAGTCTAAATATTGCCAATTTAAGCGATCAAATGCTTTTTCAGCGTCTAAGAATAGCACTGCCGAAAGCGGGGAATCAGTAGGGAGCTGGGCCGAGGAAATAACGTTTAACAACAATCTAATGTTGTCTTGAATATGTCTATCGGGAATAAATCCCATTTGGTCCTGGTGTACCAGGATGGGAACCACTTTTTGTAAACGTACTGTGATAATTTTAGCAAAAATCTTGGCATCTAGGTTGAGCAGTGAAATGAGACGGTATCCAGCACAGGACGCGTGATCCTTCCCTGGCTTGGGCAGCACTGAAATAAGGGCCTCCCCCCATGTGTCTGGCAAGGCCCCCAGCTCCTGTGCCATGTTGCAAACTCTGGAAAGCAGCAGGGTTAACAAGTCCCAGAACCCTTTGTAAAATTCTGAGGTGAACCCATCCGGGCCAGGAGCCTTGCCAGAACTGAGAGAATGAATGACTGCTGCCACCTCACCTTCTGTAAAAGGAGACTCCAAGGAGTCCCTCTGGGTGTCTGACAGAACCAGAAGCTCCGGACCCTGTAGAAAATTTTAAAATTTTTCCCAATGTTCTGGTATTTCTTCCTTGGTGTATAGATGTTTGTAGAATTCTGCAAATTCCTGTGCAATGTCACCTGGGAGAGTCTTATGCAAATGGTCAAGCGGATCCGAGCTGACCTTAGACACATACCTGTCAGACGCCTGTTTGCGAAGCCTAAGGGCAAGCAATTTGCCCGCCCTCTCCCCCTCTCATAATAACGCTGCCCAGCATATCTAAGGGAGTTCACCACCTTTCTGTGCAATAATGAATTATATAGGTCTCTAGCCTCCCGTAGCTTTTTAAGTGTACAGGTTGACCCTGTGCGTTTATGTGCAGCCTCCAGATCGGCAATAGAGGCAAGAGTCTCCTACATGTGAGCCCAATATAACTTATGTTTGTGAGAAGAAAATGCTATCGTGTGCCCTCTTACCACCGCCTTTAGGGCGTCCCACAAAAATTTGGGTCTGGAAAACTCCTCTGTATTCTCACTCAAATAACACTGAATAACCTTTTTAGTGGATTCTACATATTGTTTATCATTAAGTAATCTGGGGTCGAATCTCCAAAGACCACCTCCCTCTGCCATATCCCAACAAAGCCGCGCCCTGACCATGGCACGGTCAGAGATCGTAATTGGAAGGATAGATATATCCTTAAATGAGTTCAAAGCATTTCTCTGGGTATAAAATCTGTCCAGTCTGGAACACATGTTGGAGGCCAGAGAAAAAAAGGTGAAGTCTCTCACCGAGGTATTGAACTGCCTCCATGGATCAGTTAATCCAGCCTCAACAAGCAGGTTACGAAGTAACTGTGAGCAGGCCTTAGAACCTGGGATTTTGGTTGAGCTTCTGTCCAAAGTAAAATCCTCAACACAATTCCAATCACCCATTAGGATAATTTGCCAAGGGGGTAGGTTGGCCAATGAGTTGAACAGAGAATGAAAAAACTCACCTGAAGTGGGTTTGGGGCATAAATTCCAATCAGATGAATTGACCGACCCTTATAAATACCAGAAACTGCCAGTTGGTGTCCAGAACCTGATTTAATTATAGATTGAATCTGAAATGGAAGGCCCCTACGAAAAAGGATAGCTACCCCCCCTTTTTTGATTGGGGGTGTTCATTGGAGCATACTGTACTCACCCAATCCCTACGCAATTCCATATGCTCTCCCAGGGTCAACCTGGTCTCCTGAAGACAGGCAATGTCACATTTTTCCCTTTTACATTCAGCTAGTATCTTTGCACGTTTAACAACATTGTTAATTCCCTTGACATTAAGAGAACAGATTGTCAAATCCGCCATACTGTTTGTCTTGACATAACTTCAACCACAATTACTCTCCCTGTATCAAATTGCAAGATCTTCATGTATGATCATGTAGAAAGGCACTCTCACCAAAGTAAGAAAAGACCAAGAAAAGTGAGGGAATAAGAAGAAACAGACATTATAGAACACAATAAATAATAGAAAGGAAGAAAGAGTTGCAAGTCCTGCACAAAATGCGCTGGGCCTGCCTCCACCAAGGGAGTGCAATGACCAATGGTCGCCACCAGTATCCAATACAGTGCCCAAAGCGCCCAACTGAGCTGGTAACACTCAACTCAGCGAGCGCTTCAATGCAAATAGGGGAAAAGATGAACTATTCCCCCAGAAGGGAACTACACTCTACTAGGAGTGAAAGGGCTGGAGGTTCCCCGGACCTGGAGAGTCCCCGGCCTGCACCCTTTAACAGGTTCGTTGTGGAAACAAGACACTTCCGGGAAGGGCTGAGAACCACAAACCCTCTTCTGGCCTCCAACCATAACCCAATTACAAACCCACCTCCTTGAAAGAGAATCCAGTGCTTCCACAAACAAACAAAAAAAAAGGGGGGGGGACGGATGAGCTAATGGCATCATTATATTAACCAAAGTCTGGTGCACCCAACTCCCCTTTACCTCATATATTCCCTCATGGCTAGAAATCTGGGTCAGTTAAATGGGACACAGGCGAATTACCCCTACCCTTCATGCCACCCAGAGGGGGAGTGACCATGATAGAAAAGCCCAAAACAAAATCTGACCTGTTTTATCCTACCTATTGCCCACTCACCCCCCCGACTGCCATCAAATGGAGTCCCACCATGACCGCACACCACAATGCGAAGGGCGAACACGAGGTCCCGAAACCATTGGACTGGACATGCTTAAATTGTTATCCATAAAAGCAAATTCCCCTTAGTTTTAATAGGAGTTATGCCCCCTAAGACCCCGTGAAAAAGGAGGTGGAGAGGTAGCCCTAGAGGCCTGGAGGAGAGCAAGGGGGACCGGGACCAAGAACGGACCTCAGGAAGGTGCCACCTCAAAAATGGCCCCACCCAACACAAGACCCCAGAGAGAAGGGATCGCTCACCTGTCCCTGCACCATAACAACAACAATCAGCTTCCCCCAAAAGGAGAAGAGGGTCCTCCCCCACACTCCACCCCACCTGGGACCAAGCAGTCGCCAAACACAGAAAAGACAAACAAAAAAAGGGGGGGGCAGAGGAACAGATGACCGCAAGGTAAGCTCCTTGTATACCCATATAGTAAGTTCCAGTGGTGTTATATTCAAACTGTGAGTAATACAAATTCAGGGATTCGAAACACATCAAACAAAAATAACAGCCCGCCATTCACACTGTCCATATAGAACAAGAAATAAGCAATAAGCTATCCATTGCGATTCAAGTGATCTTCTCCTGGTGTTTTCCTTTGGCAATCCATCTGGTTAGGTCCGCGTGCAGGGGCAGAACAGAGTCCACTCTGAAATGAGGTCGATTAATGGTCTTCAAGCCCGGAGCCACTGTCCACAAAAGTTGTTCGATCTCCTCCTCTGCAATTTCTTCTTTTATGTCTGAAATCTGGATGTTTTACAATGCCAAAAAGTCCTGTGCCATTAGTAATGAATCGTAGATTTTAGGGCCATCCGGCATTTCTATCCATAACCTGGTGAGGTAGCGCAGCTGGACCCTCAAGCCTTTCTCTCTTAACTGCTTTACCACCATGAGCACCTTTCTCCGGCACTGGGCTAGGGCAGGGGGAAAGTCTTGATCCACAAACACCTTTGTGCCATCAAAATTCAAATCCTTCTTTGCCCATGCCAAACGAAGTATCTTATCTTTCGTCGGATACCTCAGAAATTTAATTATAATAGCTCTGGGGGCACCCTGCTTGGGTTTTGGAGCGAGAGCCCTATGTGCCCTTTCAGTCTCCAATGGGATGTCCTCTTCTATTTGCAGCTCTGTTTTCAGCCAACAATCCATAAACACCACCATGTCAGCTTGCTCAGCCCCTCAGGTACTCCAACCACCCCTAATATTCGCCCTGAAGTGCGCCTCCAGCATGCTTCAGCTTTGCAGCTGACAGGGCCTTCTCTCTACATATAAGTATGCCAGTGATGGTCGTAGGCCATATGTTCAGCCTGTAGCCTCTCCAAATGCTGTTCCACCACAGCAGTTCTCGATTCCAACTTCTTAAAGTCCCTCTGAATATCTGAAACCTTAGCATCTATATTGTGTAGTAGCTTAACGATTTTCCTCGATTCCGCTCTAGTGCAGGTGGAGCCAGAATCGGAACAGGAATCTTCCGCCCCAGAGGCCAAAAGCACTGATGAGCGTGAGGAAACATAGAAACATAGAAACATAGAACATAGAAACATAGAAACATAGAAACATAGAATATGACGGCAGATAAGGACCGCTTGGCCCACCCAGTCCGCCCATTTCCCTACCTGATGGATAAGCTGCAGATCCTAGTTAACCAGCAGCCTACTTCTTCCTACCCCACCCCTAGAATTGCCTTATGGCTGTCCCATGCATGCTTGATTCCACCACTGTTATGCGACTCCACAACCTCCTCTGGAAGGCAGTTCATACATCCACCACCTACGCTGTGAAAAATACTTCCTTAAATTACCTCTAGGCCGCCTCCCTTCTATCTTCAAATTGTGCCCACTTGTTCTTCCACACCTCTTTTTTGAAAGATGCTACCCTCTTGGACTTTGTTGATTCCCTTGAGGTACTTGAAAATTTCTATCATGTCCCCCCTCTCCCTCCTTTCCTCAAGGCTATACATATTAAGCTCCTTAAGTCTCTCTTCATATGTCTTCCAGTGCAGACCCTGCACCATTTTAGTTGCCCTCCTCTGGACAGCTTCCATCCTGTCTATGTCTTTTGGAGATTGGATCTCAGAACTGCACGAGTACTCCAGATGGGTCTCACTAGCTGTCTGTACAGAGGGATAATAACTTCCTGTTTTCTACTGGTGATGCCTCTCCTTATGCATCCCAGTATCCCCCCAGCCCTCCTTGCTGCCCTCTCACATTGCTTGCCCACCTTTAGGTCATCTGATATGACTACCCCTAGGTCCCTTTCCATTTTCATTGTTGTTAGTATCTCACCCCCCATTGTGTACTCTTCCCCTGGGTTTTTGTTTCCCAGGTGCATTACCTTGCACTTCTTAGCATTGAATCTAAGCTGCCATACATTTGACCATTCCTCTAACCTTGCCAAGTCCCTTCTCATCCTTTCCACTCCACCTTGTGCATCAACTCTGTTGCAGATCTTTGTGTCATCTGCAAAGAGACATACTTTTCCTTCCAGTCCCTCTGCAATGTCACTTATAAAGACATTGAAGAGGACTGGTCCTAATACTGAACCCTGCAGTACCCCACTACTAACCCCCCTTTTTTCAGAGTGGACTCCATTTACTATTACTCTCTGTGTCCTATTCTCCAGCCAATTCTTTACCCAGGCTGTCATCTTGGGACCCACTCCCAGGCTGGCTAACTTGTATATTATCTTTTGTGTGGACTGTGTCAAATGCCTTGCTAAAAGTCTAGGTAGGCCATGTCCACAGCCCCTCCCTGATCAACTACTTTGGTCACCCAGTCAAAGAAATCTATCAGATTTGTCTGGCATGACCTTCCCGCTGTGAATCCATGCTGCCTTGGGTCCTGTGCCCCTCTGGCCTCTAGATATTTAACAATTCTTTCCTTCAGAAGTGATTCCATCATTTTCCCTACCACTGAGGTTAAACTAACAGGCCTATAGTTTCCTGCTTCTGCCTTGCTCCCACTTTTGTGAAGGGGAATCACATCTGCCCTCCTCCAGTCCTCGGTACCACCCCATCCTCCCATGATTTGTTAAAGAGGTTAGTCAGTGGTGTCACTAGTTCTACCCTTAGTTCTTTTAGAATTCTGGGATGAATCCCATCTGGCCCCATTGCTTTGTCCACCTTTAGTTTTAAGAGTTCTTTCAGAACCCTTTCTTCTGTAAATGGGCTGGTATCAACTTCTGTATCCAGAGTGTTTCTACTGTTTGTTTTAGGTACCTCCCCCTCTTCCTTTGTAAATACTGAGCAAAAATATTTGTTTAGTATCTCTGCCTTTTCACAGTCACCGTCTGTCCACCCTCCCTCCCTTTATTAAGCCTCACTATCCCTCCCTTGGTCTTCCTTCGCTCCCTGATGTACCTATAAAAGGTTTTATCCCCCTTCTTAACTAAGTTGGCTATCTTTTCCTCGGTTTGGGCCTTTGCTGTTCTGACTGCCTTCCCAGCTTCCTTTTGCTTTAACTGATACAGTTCTCTGTCCTGTTCCTTCTGTGATTCCTTGTACTTCCTGAATGCTTTCTTTTTCTCTTGAACCTTCACTGCCACTTCCTTTGAGAACCATAGTGGTTTCTTACCTCGTTTCGTTTTGTTTATTTGCTTTACACAAAGGCTTGATATGTCTGTGATGGCAGTTTTTATTATTCCCCATTGTTCTTCCACCCCTCCTTCCTGCCCATTTGCTAGTGCATTCCTTAGGCACTCACCCATTTTGATAAAGTCAGCCCTCCTAACATCCAGTACCTTTGTCTTTGTATGGCTTGACTCTATTGCTGTGTTTATTGTGAACCATACTGTTCGATGGTCGCTAGTTCCCAGATGGCTACCCACTTCTACATCTGTGATCCTCTCTTCATCTCCATTTGAAAGAACCAGGTCTAAGATTGCTCCTCTCGAGTGGGCTCCAATACTAGTTGTCTAAGGCATGCCCCTGTAGGGCATCTAGAATAACCCCACTCTTAGAAGTGGCTGCTGCAACTGCACTCCAGTTAACATCTGGCATATTCAGATCACCCATCAGCAATATCTCCCCTTTTTCTGCCATTCCAAGTATACTTTCTATCATTTCCTTGTCCATTTCCTCCCCTGAGAAGGGGTCTGACTAACCCCTGTGGGAGTGAGGGTGCCATTGCCGGTCTCCAAATTTACCCACAGTGCTTCTTCTCCTCCTGTTTACCCTTTTGTTCTGTTGCTTTGATTCCTTCCCTTATGTAAAGAGCTACTCCTCCTCCTCTTTTCCCCCTGTCCCTCCTGTAGATAGTGTATCCTGGCACGCTTACATCCCAGTCATGATTTTGTGTGTACCATGTTTCTGTGACTGCCATGATATCCAGATGTTCCTCCTCCATCAAGGCCACTAATTCAGGAAGCTTGTTACTCAGACTACGGGCATTGGTACTCATTGCTCTCCATTTTTTGATGGCTTTACCTTCTGTTGCAGCATCCCCCACTGACCTTTCTACCTTGTCCTTTTTCTCATTTAGTACCCTGTTTTGTAGGGAGAGGCCGGGATTTTTCTGCTGCTTATCAGTGCCTCCCCCCTTGACTAGTTTAAAAGCTTGCCAATGAAGCATTTAAACCGATTGCTCAAAAGACTTGTTCCCTTCCTGGACAGATGCAGACTATCCTGCCAGTATAGGCTGGTGTCCCTCCAGGTGGAACCCCCAGTCCCAATGAAGCCAAACCCCTGTGCTCTACACCATTTTTCAACCATTCATTAAACTGCATGGTGCAGGTACCCTCGCCTCACTCATGCCATTGACAGGCAGCACCTCTGAGAAGGATACTGTGTGCATTGTCTTAGACCCTCCCAATTCTACAAAGTCCTTCTGCACTGCTCTAATCTCATGATGAGCCAAGTCATTTGTCCCTAGGTGGACAATGGCGTCCAGCTCAGCTCCGTGCAGCTGTTCCCATGATCCTGAGGATGTGCTTCTGTCCCTCCAAGCCATGGCACCAGGCAGGCACCTTACTTCAGTTTTCCCTGCTCCCCCCAGTTCTATCCCCCTAATAATGGATTCCCCCACCAGGAGCTGCTTCCTTTCCTTGTGGTGTCCTCTGTCTCCTTCCTGTGGGCCTCCCTTGTAACAGCTGTCCTCAGCCTCCTTAGTCTCCTCTGTGGGTGCATCCATAGGGAAGCTGGGCTAAGGCTCGTCGTCAGTCTGCCTTGCAAAGTTGCAGATGTCATTTTGGCAATCAATGATCCTCTCTTCTTCATGTGGACCATCACGGATCACTGCCTGTACCTTTAACACAAAGCAAATGATAAAGATGCCACCACAAACCACTGGATTCCCTATATTTTAGTCTGTTGGAGAGCCAGAGCGATAAGTTAAGTGCCCATTCCCGCTCGCTACGTCACCGGAAGTCCCCTACTGTGTCCAGTTCTGGAGGCCACATCTCCATAAGGACATAAACAGGGTAGAGGCAGTTCAAAGAAGGACAACACAAATGGTGCAGGGCCTGCACCAAAGGTCATACGAGGACATACTGGAGGCGCTCATTATGTATATCCTGGAGGAGAGGAGAGGAGAGAGAGGGGAAACATGATGGAGACCTTCAAATACCTAAAGGGCATAAATAAGGTAAAGGAAGGTAGCATCTTTCAGAAAAGAAGGTGTTCAAGAACAAGGGGACATGACATAAGACTGGAAGGCGGAGACTAAAGGGCAACGTGAGGAAGCAGTTCTTCACAGAAAGGGTGGCTCATGCATTGAACAGCCTCTCAGCGGAGGCGGTGGGGCAAAGTGGGTGGGGGAATTCAAAACTGCATGGGATAGACATAGGGGAATCCTAACGATACAAAAGAGGTAGTAAAGCCAGAGATCATGTAGGATATGAGGCTTTTGTAGTAGGTAGAAAAAAATGGACGGGCAGACTGGATGGGCCTATTAGTCCTCATCTGCCGTTCATTTCTTTGTTTCTACTCCAGTACTTTACCCCATATTCTAAATGTAGTCTCACCAGTGACTGGTACAGGGGCATTATAACCTCACTCTGTCTGCTGCAGAATCCCTTGGTTATACACCCAACATCCTGTTTGCCTTTGTTGCTGCCTTCTTGCATTGCATGGAGTGTTTCAGGTCGCTGGTGATCACCACCCAAGATCCTTTTCTTCCTCTGTTACTGCTATTCCCTGCCCCCCGCCCCCAGGTAATACTCGGTCCTTGGATTTCGGCCCCAATGTGCATTGAAGCCAAGTTGCCAGATCCCCGACCAGCTCTTAAGTTTCCTGAGGTCTTCCTGCATGTCCTGTATTCCTTCAACTGTATCCACCCTCCCGCAGAGTTTGGTTTCATCGGCATACAGGCACATCTTGCCTTCCTCAATGTCGTTTATTAAGCTATTGAACAACACTAGCCCTAGCACGGATCACTGTGTGAATTTGCTGGTTACCTCCTTGGTACTGGATAACTCTCCCCCCACCACCACCCACTGGGTTCTGTCATTTAGCCAGCCAGCTAGCCACCCAGCATGATAGAGAGGTACTGGTCAAGTTACTGAGGGGAACTAACAGGGAGGACAGCAACTATCTATGCAAGAGGAACAGTGGTGCAGTTATGAGAGAACATGAATGGAGGCTAGTTGGTATAAACGTCAGGAGGGACATGAGGAAATTCTACTTCACTGAGATGGTGGTAGAGCTGTGGAACAGATTACTGGCAGAAGTGGTGGGAGCAGGTACTATAAATGTATTTAAGCATGGCTGGGAAAGGATTAATTCCCTTCCAGCGATATGGAACAACATGCAAAAGGTTCTAAAGCTTGCAATATCAGTAAACCGGGCCTTCTTTAAGGCTCTGTTCCTTCGTAAGTTCAATGAATCTTGTGACTGCTTTAACTAGCCTAGCCCTGTATCTTGAACCCTGTATACTACTTGTACATTGTCCGCCCCTTGTACATTTTCAACACATCGCACTCTGCTAGTCTTCCTTTGTCCACCCCATTGCCAACCCAGTACCCTCCTCTTCTTAAACACCCTATTGTCCATACCTTCCCCCCTGACTTCCCCTCATCTCTGACATCTTAGCCCTCACCTTGTCAAATCAAATCAAATCAAACTTTATTTTTACAGCGCCTTTCAAGAACCAAGGCGCTGCACATAAAATCAATTATAAAATACAACATTAAAACAGGAAGATAAAACACATTAGTCATTAGGGAAGGCAAAATTAAATACATATGTTATTAGCTCAGTCTTAAATCTATCAACAGTCAGGCATTCTCTTAGCCGACGAGGTGAGAACTCCACAGGTTGGAGCCAAAAAGCAAAAGCACGAGCACCTGATGTTTTTAATCGTACCCTGGGAATCTCTAGCAATCCCTCTTCGGTGGATTGGAGAGGACAGGAGGGGCAGTAGGGTATCAAGAGGTCTTGCTGGTAATCAGGTCCCTGATCATGTAGGGCTTTAAAGGTTAGCAAACCAACTTTAAAGGTGATCTGCCACTGAATAGGCAGCCAGTGCAGTTCGCAGAGCACAGGAATAATATGACTGGACCTAGAAGTCCCAGTCAAAAGCCTGGCTGCCGTGTTCTGCACTAGCTGCAAGTGGTGGATATCAATCCCAGGAAGCCCTAGGTAGAGAGAATTGCAGTAATCAAGGTGAGTAGTGATGAAGGCATGGACCAGTGTTGGAAGGTCATCCGGAGGAACCAAGTGTTTCAACCAGTGATTTTCCTCAGATGATAAAAGGAAGATTTGACAACAGCCGACACCTGAGTCCGTAGTGTCAGACCGTCATCAAAAATAACGCTGAGGTTACACACTCGGTCTGAGGTAGCGAGCTGTGTACCATCAATCAAAACACCTGATGCCTGGCCAGCTCACATACCTGCCACCGGACGACCAGGTTTGACAACCAGCACTTCAGTCTTATCCGGATTCAGTCTCAGCCAACTAGAACTCATCTAGGTTCTGATCTTGGCAAGGCAGTTGTTTAGCACAGAGAGAAAACAGCTTCCTATTCGGGCAGAAAGGACGTATACAGTTGAGTATCATCTGCATAGCAGTGAAAATTCAAACTGTATCGACTGATGATATCTTCCAATGGCAGCATATACACTGCAAACAACATGGGGGCGAAGATGGAGCCCTGTGGCACCCCGCAAGACAGAGAGTAAGTGCCAGAGGAATAAATTCCAATGGTAACTCTCTGAAGCCTCTCTGCAAGAAAAAAGTGGAACCATTTGAGGACTGTGCCAGACAGACCACAAAGCAGCCGCAGGTGCTCCAACAGCACACCATGGTCTACAATGTCAAATGCTGTGGAGAGATCAAGAAGGACCAGAATGGTACAAGCCTTTTCGATCTCTAGCCATCAGGAGGTCATTCAGTACTCAGACAAGTGGAGTCTCCGTGCTATGCTTACTTTGTCCTGCCCTTCACACTTCCCCCCTTGGCTCCCCCTTACCTGACACCCAGCCCCCCCCCATCCCATAAGTCTTGCTGTGACTGGGCAGGTATTGTTTATGCTGCAAATACTGATTTGTATTATTCTGTAAATATTTTTTGTTCTTGCCTTATCAATGTTGAGCTTAAGTTTTTGAGGTCTACTGTACTGTTAGCCACATTGTATGCACTGTTATTTATGCCTAGCTCGTATTTGCTCTACACAGACTATTGTCTCATTGTATTATAGCAACATTTGGCTTATGCGTCTTTGTTATGACCTACCCAGGTCCACCTTGCAAATGAGTCTGTCTCAGTGATGTTTCACCTGGTAAAGTAAATGTAACCCCCTTGCAAATGGGGGTTCCTAAAAGCTTCACAGGAGCTCGTTTAAATGCTCCCTGCCAGGCTGGTGTCCTGCATTTTTGCAGATTAAGTATGATCGCCAGGAGCGCTATCAAGGCCACCGTGCCTGTCTTTTTAAGGGCTGCCTAACTCGCAGTCATGATTAATCTGGGAAGGGGTTTGAGTGTTACCCTGCTCGAGTCCCTCCCAGGCTGCTGGATAATTGCTCCATTTTTGCCATCATTAAATTGTGCAGAGGGAGCTCCCCTGAGAGATGCAGCTACCTGCTGGGAATAACTTAGGGCGATCAATGAAAATGTAGTTGTTCTAACCTGTTTTTCCTTTGCAGCAAAGACTGTTCTGATTCTCCCTTTCATTTGGGTCCAGGACTGCTGAATTGGACCAATCAGTACCTCGAGACCCTACATAGTCAGCTGACCAATAGAGGAACTGCTTGTATTTTGGGAAAGGTATTATGGGCTATGGCACTTTTTCGCACCACTGAGAGCAGAAGCAGTTGATTGGCGGGTGCCGCTAGCCAATGGATGCGGGTAGCGCCTGAACTGAAGGGAGAGCCCCTTGCAGTTGGGGGGCAGATGCATAGTGGCTGAGGAGAAGGAAGGAGCTCTGTGCTTCTGCGCTGGTGGAGTGTTCGTGTGGGAAGCGCTTGAGGCCTGAGGTGGCCGCTGTTGCCATTGAGTGAGTTGTACTAAACTACCGCGCAGGGTCAGAGGATGAGGCATAGCTCAGCTACCCACCAGGCCTGGGACCTGTTGGAGGCTTGGAGAATTGGCTGAATCGCACTAGGTCCTCGGGAAAATGGAAATTGCCATTGCAGCACCTTAGCCGGCTGAGAGTTGTGTGAGCCTTGGAAGCTGCAGCCTGGTGTGGTACCCCTCTGGAGCTGCCATATAAATGTGTGAGGAGGCTGGTGAAACTCAGGCTCAGCCCTGCCAGTGGTGCAGAAACCGTTGCTTGCTGGAATCGTGAGTACTGAATCAGGGTAGCTCCCTGCTAAGTTGCAACAGTGGCTTCAAGTTGTTTTATTATACTGCTGACTGCCTAGCTGAATCTTCTCTCCATTCTGACTTTCTCAGGATTGTAAAGGCAATCTGTGTCAGGGCCCCAACTAGCTGCCACGGTGGACTAGCCATTAGGGCTTGGGTACCCAGGGACAGTAAATATTAGGTCCAGGCCTGTGCACAGAGCCCAAGGTAGATAAGTACAGTGATAAGCCAATTAATTCGATTCCCCCCTGTCCTGGTTACTTCCCCTTGAATAAATCAGATTGTTTGTTCTGCAACTACGCCCTGGCTACTGTGTGCATTGCTGGTGAACTGCTGTATAGTGACTGTGATAAAACTGTACCTTACTTTACAGAGGGCCCCCGGAGTGAGTTGAAAGATACTAGCCTGAGGGGGATAAGTGAACTGGGGAAAAGCATTGTGGGTACCCCGAGTGAGCCACTACCGGGACGAAAGGGGGGGTTGCAGTAACCCAGAGGGCTGTGACCGAGGCAATCTCGACAGTGCTTACCCTGACCTCTGGGTGGGGGCACCCATCAATGGATCTGGGCCCCTTACCCTGTCTCAGAGGAGGCAGGCAGGGGTAGTAGCCCTAAGGATAGCACCCCCTTGGGGTTACAACTTGGAGGCACCGCTGGGATCAGCGTCCCCTAGTGGCCAAGTGGGGAAGTACATAAGAAATGGAAAACGTGGAAGGGGATATGTTGGGAAAAATTAAGTTGGGACCTATTAAGACAATGGTACACAGACTGATGGGGTGGGGTGAAGCTGAAGAGCTGGACTCCCAGAAAATTGTGTTACTGTTAGATGTACCTTTGGGAACCCCAACTGCTGACATCATTTCTGCAGCAGAGCGAGTAAAATGTTTAGGCAAAGTGGAGGTAAAAGAGGGTATGGCTGACCTGCTCGACCAGACGCTGCAGGTTGTACTCCCGCGAAGTGTGGCCATCGACCCTGAGAAGGTACCTCCAGTGATTTACCTGGAGGGTGCCTCACAGGGATAGAGGCTAATTCATATTCGAAGTGGGTCAGTCACCCCTGGGGGGTCCCACCAAATGAATAGTTTTAATGACAAACTGCTTAAATTGCTGGCTGTGGAGGGGAGAACTACTCAGGAACTGCTGCAAGCATTAGATTTGTCTAGTGATGCTACCCCTCAGGGCTCCCCCGGCACCTCCCCCTGTCCCCCCAAGAGTTCTATTTTGGCTTCACTGCCCCTAGTGGTCCCACCTATACAGCTCGATTCTTACCGTAAGTTAAAACTTTTTTCTGGCACAGTGCCGGTGCCTCCAGGGGAGGATGACCTGGAGGCTTGGATGGACTATGCCACCTTCTTAGTCCAGGAATGGCAATGCTCTGAGGGGGAGAAAAGGAAAAGACTGTTGGAGAGCTTGTGGGGTCCTGCTTTAGAAGCCATTAGGTTTTTCTGGGCCACCAGTCCGGAAGCCACCGCTGCAGAGTATCTCTCTGCTTTAGAAGGGGTCTTTGGGAGTACAGAGATGGGTGAAGACTTATTATGGAAATTCAGGTCTTCTAAGCAGTGGAGGAATGAGAAGCTGTCCGCCTTCGTCACTAGGGTGGAGCGGGCCTTGCAAAAGGCCTATAGAAAGGGGGGAATCACTGCCACAGCCCTGAATCAGGTCAGGTTAGAACATAGGTTGATTCAAGCCGAGGATAGAATACCATCCTATAAGGCTCGTCTTCCAATTCTATTGACATATAAATTTGTTTTCTCAGAGAAATAGATCTATCCCATTCTTGAATTGATTCATTATGGTACTATTTACAGTTTCCTTTGGTAGTTTATTCCAGGATCCCACAACTCTTAAACTATACCAGTGTTTCTGAAAGTTATGTTCCCAAATTTGTTGGTACAACTGTTTATTATGATTTCTTGAACTAGTTATCCCAAGTTTATATGTGAACCCCAGTTCTTTTATTAACTCGTCATCTTCCATACTCTTATATAGGAAACATAGATCTCCTCTTATTCTACGATACTGTAGAGAATAAAGATTTATACTAACTAGTCTATTGTAATATGTTTTATTTTCTAATTCTTTTATTTTTTTTGTAAATCTTCTCTGGACTCCCTCTATATTTAATATGTCTTCCTTGTTATATGGTGACCAAACCCTTGCACAGTATTCCAAGTGTGGCCTGACCAATGCAACATACAGAGGCATCAACACATTCCTATCTCTACTCGTTATGTGCTTAAGTGTACAATTTAGAATCTGGTTAGCCTTCCTAAGCTGGTTTCTACTGTGCACTCTGAACTTCAGATCTTTGGTAACTGTAATTCCCAGGTCTTTTTCCTTCAGTTACGACCTCAAGTGTAATAGTATCTATTTGGTAAGTTGCTTTTATGTTATTTTTCCCCATATGCATGACTTTACATTTGGCTTTATTTAGGCCTAACTTATTGCTGGTTGTCCATTCATATATTGGGTCCAGTGTATGTTGTAATGCTAATATATCTTCATCTTTATTTGTGACTACACCCAATCTGCTATTGTCGGCAAATTAGAATATTCCCCGTTTATGACCACCCTCTGTTTTCTAGCCCGCAGCCAATCAGAAACCATCTGCATATGTTATTGGGTAGTTTTTCACTTTCCAACACTGACAGTAATTCCTTATGTGGCACTTTATCAAAGGCCTTTGCAAAATCGAGAAAGACCACATCCACAGGGTTCCCACTGTCCAGTTCTTTGTTAACTCTTTCATAGAAGGACAGTAAATTTGTCTGGCATGATCTGTTCTTCACAAACCCATACTGTATAGGATCCCTCATGTCTTGTACCTCGAGATGTTCTGTTAGTATATCTTTAATTATGCTCTCCATGAGTTTTCCCAGAATTGATGTCAAACTTATGGCCGAAAGTTTTCTGGTTGGGTACTAGGTCCTTTTTTTAAGATGGGTACAATATTTGCTAATTTCCAGTCGTAAGGGACAGAACCAGTATTTATAGAAGTTTGGAATATATGTGTCAGGGGATAGGTCAGTTCTCTTGACAATTCCTTTAGGATTCTAGGGTGCAAACCATCTGGGCCAGGTGATTTATTTGGGTTAAGTCCAACTAACTGTTTAAATATGTTGCCTGGGTTCATACTTATTGTTTCTTGCTCAAGAGGTTGTTTTGTGTTATATGTATCATTATCGTTAGAATTATAGACCGAACAGAAGTATTTATTTTGAATATTTGCCATTTGTGGGTTAGAAGCTTGGGATCCATCATCAATAGTGAAAGGTCTTATACTGTTTGATGTCTTCTTCCGATTATTAATACAAGAAAAGAAGGCTTTTTTATTATCCTGTACTTTCTTAGCAAGACAAAATGGTTATATTAAATGCACGCTGAAAATAGAAAATAGAGTTAAAAATCTACGTTTCGACCTTAGGTCTTCTTCAGGAAATATCTAAAAGAGAAAAAAAAAAAAACAAGTTAGTGTCTTAGCAAGGTTATACTCATATGTGGTTTTAGCTTTCCTGATATTAATTATAACTTTTTTTTGGCATTCCTTATACTCTGTATATAACTTAACTGTTTTATGAGCTTTTAGCTTCTTAAATAGTCTATTTTTTTTGTTTATTAGCCTTTTAATTTTTGTGTTAAGCCAGGCAGGTCTTATAGCTCTGTCCTTGTGACATTTGGTTGTTACAGGGATAAATTCGGTAATCAATTCATCCAATTTATTTTTGAGAGAATCCCACATACTTTGTATAGTTTTGTTGTTAAATTCAGAAATCCAATCCCAGCAGCTCAATTTAGTTCTCATATTATGGAAATCAGCTTTTCCTTTCCCCTAGTTTCCCCATATTTAATTTTATAGTAGCTCCCGTGAGTTTAATTTCGATTTCTTTTATATTAAATGATACGATATTATGGTCACTGTTACCTAATGGGGCTCCAATTACCACGGAATTTATTATGTCTCTCATATTATTAAAAATTAAGTCGAGAGTATTATTGCCCCTTGTGCTTTCTTGTACTAGCTGGACAAGGCCCCTGTGATCCATTATATCAATATATTGCCTTTCAAGGGGACAAATGCCCGTACCTTTTACCCAGTTAATATTTGGTAAGTTAAAATCACCGGTTATCAATAGTCTAGTGTTCGTGTCCAGTTTCTCAAATATATTCAGTAAAGTTTCATCATCATCACGTGACATAGGTGGTGGCCTATAAAGTAGCCCTAATATGATTTGGGGTCTGTTTATCGGTGATAATTGAACCCAAAGGAGTTCAGTTTGACCTACATCCCATTTTAATTTTTCCAAGACAATATCATTGTGAATATAAATTGCCAATCCTCCCCCCTTTCTATACTTTCTACAATAGGAAAAGAGTTTATACCCCACAATTTCCTTGTCCCATTCATCATTTTCTTCCCACCATGTTTCAGTGACCAAGGCTATGTGTACTTTATTACTACATAGGATTATTGTTAGCTCATCATATTTGTTTTGTAAGCTATGTGCATTTATCAATATAGCATTCCACCCCATAGTGTCATCAGATGAGGATGGGTTTACGTTCAAGTTTTTATTTTCATGTTTTAAAATCTGCCAGATTCTCTAGTGTAATACTGTTGAAACTCAAATTACATGATCGACGGGCCACCCTGCCTGAATATTGTAAGTTAATGAGGGAAATTAGAGAGGTGGAGACTGATGAAGAGGGGTGGGAGCCATGTGTAGGGGCGGTTAACCCTAGTGGGACCCCTGAGCCTAGCACCCCTGTGGAGGTCAGCCTGTCCAGAGGGTCTGAGGGATCCCCAGATTTCCCTGGTGCTATGGGAATGTGAGTTGTTTCCTCCGACCCCCGTGTAGAGAGTGAGTTGAGGGCCGAGGTCAGGAATTTGAGGGAACTGGTGAGGGACTTGAAGCAATCTACTATGTACCCTGTTAGGTCCGGGGCCCCTGAGATAAACTGAAACCAGACCCCCCAGCCCAAGGGAGCCCCCTAACCCCTCTCAGGGCCCCCCACAAATACAGTGTCCACCGCCAAATAGTTATCCCCGGGACCCCAAGTTCTGTTACCATTGTGGAGAAGATGGGCATTTTCAACGTGAGTGTCAGAGGCCGGAGAACTTAAGGAAAGTTAACAGTAGACTGATCACTTGGCATTGCTGGACCCAGTCTCGACCGCCTAGGAAAAGTTTTGTGACTCGGGCCCAGCCTCAGTCGACTCTCAATGCTGTGACCCCCGACTGGTCTGATGTGGTTGGGCCTTCAGTGAAGACCCCGGTGCGAGTAAATGGGATTCCTACTCTAGCTGTATTAGACAGTGACTCTTAAGTAACCATCCTGTTTCAGGGCTGGTATCAGGCACATCTACCTGAGGTGCCTCTGCAACCCTTGAATGGTGTACAAGTGTGGGGGTTGAGCGACAAGGCATATCCGTATTTGGGGTATATCTGAGTTTGGTTATCATTCTCGACATCTGTGGCTGGAATGGATGAGCAGGTGGAAACTTTAGTTTTAGTCTGCCCACCCACTGGACTGTATGATGGGGTGCCTTTGTTGATTGCGAAAAACGCTCATGTGTTTGGACGATTGGCCCAGTTGTGCTCAGAGAAACAGTCATTCAAAACTGGCTGAGCCCTAAAAATACCCGCTGTGCTCCAAAAGGCAGTTGCCACCAAGAAGAAGGTTGGCCAGGAGGAACCTGAGGGCCCGGTGGGGGTGATGTGGAAAAAGGATCCGGCTCCAGTGGTACTAGCCCCAAATTCCCAGTGTGTCCTGCATGGAGAAGTACAATTAAGGACGGATGTCAAGAATAAGTTGTTGATGTTGGAAGCGCCTGGGGAGGGAAGATTGCCTGAGGGACTGTTGGTAAAGCCCAGTATCTTGCCGGCTAGAGCTCATGCTTATGTCAAGAGAGTGATGGTTCAAGTGCATAATGTGTCCGACAAAGAGATTCGGATAAGAAGACGGTGCACCCTGGTGAGTGTCCATTGTCTGGATACCGTAGTACTGCCAAGTAGCAAGGGTCCTGGGACAGACGATCAAGTTACTCCTGATTTGTTTGATTTCAGTGACTCTCCATTGCCAGCTGAATGGAAAAAGAGGATCAGTGAGAGGCTTGCCAAGAGGGACCAGGTATTCTCCCTAAAAGAGTGGGATGTGTGCAAGGGGCTGAGCATCACATTCGGCTGCATGATGAAAGGCCTTTCCGAGAGAGTTGCCGGCACCTGGCCCTGGCTGACATCAATGATGTGCGGCGGCATCTGCAAGAGATGTTGGCTGCTGGTGTGATACAAGAGTCCAGGAGCCCCTATGCCTCCCCCATTGTGGTGATAAGGAAGAAGAATGGGATGGTTCAGATGTGTGTAGACTATCGCACTTTGAATCGGCAGACCATCCCCGACCAGTATACCATGCCATGCATACAGGACGCCTTGGACTGTTTAAATGGCAGCAAGTGGTTTTCCATGTTGGATCTCCGCAGTGGGTACTACCAGATCCCGATGGCCCCAGGGGACTGAGAGAAGACTGCATTCATTTGCCCCCTAGGTTTCTATGAGTTCATTTGGATGCCTCAAGGGATTTCAGGTGCCCCAGCCACCTTTCAGCGCCTGATGGAGAGGGCCATGAGGGATATGAATTTGCTCGAGTGTCTGGTCTATTGAGATGACGTCATAGTGTTTGAACGCTTGTTGGAAGAACACGAGCAGCGACTATTTAAGGTCTTGGATCGGCTGGAGGAGTTTGGCCTCAAGTTGTCTATAGATAAGTGTCAATTCTTCCAGACTTCCGTAAAATATGTGGGCCACATAGTGTCTACTGAGGGCATAGAGACTGACCCTAGCAAAGTGGATGTGTTGACTACTTGGCCCCAACCCAGGAACATGAAAGAGTTGCAATGGTTTCTGGGGTTTTGCGGATATTATAGGTGATTTGTCAAGGACTATTCTCGAGTGATTCGTCCCCTCCTCAACCTCACTCAGGGGTACCCTCCTACACACAAAAAGTATAAGAAAGTTGAGCGATCCGAGACCGAGAAGAGGTATTTCCAACTGAATGAACTGTTTGGGGATCGTTGGACTGTTGAGTGTGAGGATGCTTTCTATGACATCATAAATCAACTCACCCATGCCCCCGTGTTGGCCTATGCTGACCCGGCCAAGCCCTAAATTTCTCCATACCAATGCTAGTCTTCAAGGATTGGGAGCTGTGTTATATCAGAGCACTCAAATGGCCTTTGAGACCTGTAGCTGGCCAGCAGAAGTCTGGGTCTGGCCAGAAAAAACTATCCCTGCATAAGCTAGGAGTTCCTGGCTCTGAAGTGGGCCATTGTTGATCAATTCCATGACTATTTGTACAGTGCCAAGATATTAGTAAAGACTGATAACAATCCTCTGACCTAAGTACAGACCTCAGCCATGTTGGACGCCACTCGCCACAGGTGGCTCTCTGCCTTGGCCACCTACGACTATGCTGTTGAATACAGGGTGGGTTTAAACCATGTAGATGCAGATGCCCTCTCCCGGAGGCCTATGCCCCAAACTGATTGGATCAGGTTGTCTGAGCCTGGCATAAGAGCCCTTTGCCAGAAGTTTGATAAGGAAGACCAGGTGTTCCCGGATGCTGTGAACTGTATGGCGGATTGCTTGGGGCCATCCGAGAGCTGTATACCTGCTGCCTACCATCACTTCTCCGCACTGGACACTAGTTCACTGCCCCAGTTTGACAATACTAGTCTTCAACAGGCTCAATCCCGAGATTCTCTGATAAAACTGGTGGTGGAAGCCCTGCAGGCCGGGCAAGATGTGTCCAAATTGCACTCCACCGACTTAAGAGCCACCTTGTTATACAAAGAAGGGCCCAAATTAAGGCTGATTAACCAACTACTCTACTGAGAGACTGTACATAAGGAGGACCAGATCGTCAAACAACAGCTGGTGCTGCCTTCAGAATTAAAGGAACTGGTTTTAAGGTCTTTGCATTATCAGATGGGGCATCTTGGCATTGACCGAACCCTCGATTTGGTACAAGCCCGGTTTTACTGGCCAAAAATGAGCGCAGATGTAGAGCGGTATGTCAGGACCTGTAGTCGGTGTTTGCAGAGGAAAGCCTTGCCCCAGAGAGCTGCTCCCATGATCAACATTACTACTAGTGCCCCTATGGAACTAGTCTGCATTGATTTCTTGAGTCTGGAACCCCATCTGAAAAATATCAGTAATATATTGGTGGTTACCGATCATTTCACCTGGTACGCACAGGCGTTCCCTACTAAGGATCAGAAAGCAACCACGGTGGCTAAGATACTTGTTGAAAACTTTTTTTGTCCACTACGGGGCCCCCCAGCAGATCAATTCCAACCAGGGAAGGGACTTTGAGAGCCACTTGATTAAAGAGATGCTGTCTTTGTAGGGGGTGCGAAAGTCAAGAACCACCCCTTACCATTGTCAGGGAGATCCCCAGCCTGAAAGGTTTAACTGCACATTGCTTGACATGTTGGGCGCATTGCAACCCAAAGACAAACCGAGATGGAGCCAGCAGATTAGTACCCTGGTTCACGCTTATAACTGCACCAAGAGTGATGCCACGGGATTTTCCCCATACAGACTGATGTTTGGGAGAGAGGCTAGATTGCCTGTGGATGTGTGTTTTGGAGTTTTCCCTGATGGGGTGCAAGTCGAAAATCATCTACAACATGTACAGAAGCTGAAGGCCCAGTTAACCCATGCTTATCAGTTGGCCCAGACCATGGCTGCTAAAAGAAACTTTGCCAATAAGGAGAGGTATGACAAGAAAGTGAAGACATTGGAGCTAAGAGAAGGGGATAGAGTGTTGCTACAAAATCTGGGACTGCATGGAAAATGTAAGATTGCTGACCAGTGGCATCACCTCCCTCATATTGTTGTGGGGCAATTGGCTGATTTGCCTGTATATAAAGTGCGACTTGAAAACAATTCCAAAGATGTGAAAACCATTCACCGAAATCATCTGCTACCAATCGGGCAAATCCTGATTGAAGCCGAACCTTCAATTGCCGCCCCCTTCCCACCTATGACTAGATCTGCTGCTAAAAAAAGAACCCAACCTGTGGATTCTTCATTAAGCCAACCAAGGGAGCCTTGTTCAAACCCTGCAGAGGGAGAAAATCAACAATCAGTGTTAGAGGACGATGAAGATGATGTTGAATACTATCCCTCTTATGAACTGAGCCAGTTGTTTCGGGGCAATCCCCTTGTTAACTCCGGAGATGAGGTTGGGCCTTCTGGACTGTTCGAGACCCCTACCTTGTCTCCAGAACCAATGCCTCCAGAGGATGAGCTGGGTAGCAGTAAAGCCCAAGGGGTGGGGTCCTTGAGCCTGGCTGAACTGTCTGGTCTGGCTAAATTATTTGACTTTTCAGAAGAAGAGAGTGATATGGGGGAATCAGCCAGTGATATTCCAGAACAGGAAGAATATTTTGAATGCCCTGATGGTTCCTCACTAGCGTCTGAACAGCCCTCAACTGAGCCCAGTGGGGTGGGTCCTGGGGGAGAGGGTCAGGCTCCCAATAGTGCTATGAGCCCTGGGTCTTTTTTCCCTGTGGAGATTCCGCTACTAGTGACAGTGAGGCCGGATTGGAATCAGGGCCTGTCTCTGGGTTTTTCGAAACCCCTAGACATTCCAGCCGAGAAGTACAGCCTGTAGTAAAGTTGAGCTACGAGTCTCTGGGCCAGCCTGTGGACCTGCACTTAAATGTGGTCCATAAAGGGGTGTATGTGTCCCAGAGCTCTTTGCCTAAGTTAGCCCTGGGGGATGACTCTAGTCTGTTAATATTGCCCTTCGGGTGTGGTGCTCCTACTTTAAGCGACCTGCCAGTAACTGACATGGAGGGGTTCCCTCAGTTCCAGGGCCATGAGCAGGAAATATTGACCTGTTTGGTTAAAAGAGAAACAAAGGGTTATGTGTGTACACCGTTGTATAACCCATAGTACACTATGAATATTCATGTATGTAATGTAAAGTGTGATGTAGTGTCAATTAGGCTGTGTGCCTTCAAGTGAATTAAGGGCAATTACTTGGCGCGGATGCCAAGTTTCTCCAGGCCAGGGAGGGTGTAACTCCCTTGCAAATGGGGGTTCCTAAAAGCTCCACAGGAGCTCGTTTAAATGCTCCCTGCCAGGCTGGTGTCCTGCATTTTTGCAGTTTAAGTGTGATCGCCAGGAGCGCTGTCAAAGCCTCTGTGCCTGTCTTTTTAAGGGCTGCCTAACTCGCAGTCATGATTAATCTGGGAAGGGGTTTGAGTGTTACCCTGCTCGAGTCTCACCCTGGCTGCCGGATAATTGCTCCGTTTCTTCTATCATTAAATTGTGCAGAGGGAGCTCCCCCGAGAGATGTAACTGCCTGCTGGGAATAACTTAGGGTGATAAATGAAAATGTAGTTGTTCTAACCTGTTTTTCCTTTGCAGCAAAGACTGTTCTGATTCTCCCTTTCATTTGGGTCCAGGGCTGCTGAATTGGACCAATCAGTACCTCAGGACCCTACTTAGTCAGCTGACCAATAGAGGAACTGCTTGTATTTTGGGAAAGGTATTATGGGCTATGGCACTTTTTCGCACCACTGAGAGCAGGAGCAGTTGATTGGCGGGTGCCGCTATCCAATGGAAGCGGGTAGCGCCCGAACTGAAGGGAGAGCCCCCTTGCTGTTGGGGGCAGATGCGTAGTGGCTGAGGAGAAGGAAGCAGCTGTGTGCTTCTGTGCTGGTGGAGTGTTCACGCGGGAAGTGCGTGAAGGCGTTGAGGCAGCCATTGTTGCCGTTGAGTGAGTCGGACTAACTCTGCCGGCGTGCGGTCGGAGGAGGCTGGGGCCAGCCCAGCTACCCACCAGGCTCGACCTGTTGGAGGATTGGAGAATCGGCTGACTCGCACTCGGTTCTCAGGAAAGTGGAAACTGCCATTGCAGCACCTTAGCCAGCTGAGAGTCGTGTTAGCCTTGGAAGCTGCAGAGTGGTGTGGTACCCCTCTGGAGTTGCCATATAAATGTGTGAGGAGGCTGGTGAAACTCAGGCTCAGCCCTGCCAGTGGTGCAGAAACCGTTGCTTGCTGGAGTCATGAGTACTGAATCAGGGTAGCTCCCTGCTAAGTTGCAACAGTGGCCTCAAGTTGTTTTATTATACTGCTGACTGCCTAGCTGAATCTTCTCTCCATTCTGACTTTCTCAGGATTGTAAAGGCAATCTGTGTCAGGGCCCCAACCAGCTGCCATGGTGGACTAGCCATTAGGGCTTGGGTACCCAGGGACAGTAAATATTAGGTTCAAGCCTGTGCACAGAGCCCTAGGTAGATATGTACAGTGATAAGCCAATTAACTTGATTCCCCCCCCCCGTCCTGGTTACTTCCCCTTGAATAAATCAGATTGTTTGTTCTGCAACTACACCCTGGCTACTGTGTGCATTACTGGTGAACTGCTGTATAGTGACTGTGATAAAACTGTACCTTACTTTACAGAGGGCCCCCGGAGTGAGTTGAGAGATACTAGCTGGGGGGTAAGTGAACTGGGGAAAAGCATTGTGGGTACTCCGAGTGAGTCACTAGCGGGATGAAAGGGGAGTTGCAGTAACCCAGAGGGCTGTGACCGTGGCAATCTCGACAGTGCTTACCCTGATCTCTGGGTGGGGGCACCCGTCAACAGATCTGAGCCCCTTACCCTGTCTCAGAGGAGGCAGGCGGGGGTAGTAACCCTGAGGATAGCGCCCCCTTGGGGTTACATAATGATAATTGATTGATTGTTTATTGATTCATTAATGGGATGACAGTTCCATATGGAAGAGCTTGGGAAGTAGGGGGGGTTAGGGGGAATAAGGGACATTTTGGGGTAGCTTCAAGACATTGGGTTACAGGGATAGGTTTGAATCTCTTTATGGGAAGACTGGAGGGACCCTTGTTTTTTGTCTGCCAACAACACCTATGTTTCTGTCGAGGTAGCCTATGGCATAACCAGTGTAAATTTCACCACATAGAAACATAGAATTTGTTGTTACAAATAGGACTGCTTGGTCTACCAAGTCTGCCCAGATAGTCCCTGCCTAGTCTGTCTATGCAGACACTAGCTGATTGCCGGCAACTCTCCTTCCTCTCTGCCCATTTCCTAATGTAGTTCCCCCTGCCCCAGGAACTATGTAATGTGCCTTTAAGAGCATCTGTCAACCTCTGGGTTGTGCCAGTTTCTGTGCCCTTGGAGAACTGGCTCTGCTGGTCTGGCTTGGCATTCCAAAAGGGAAAAGTTAGTGGTCTTTGTTGAAGAGCGGCGACTGCTGAGTCAGAGTTGGTAGGAGAGGTACTACTGGCACACTATGTCAGCTCCCACTGTCGTGAAAGTTTCTCAGTGGATCCCGTCATTGAGAAAAAAGTACTCATTCATGGAGGCTGCCGTCAAAGAGAGCCCCTGAAAGGGGGAGAGGGCTCCTTTCCAGCAGGAAGAAGACACTTGAAGAAAGAGAGGTCTTCTGACAGAAAGTTGGTCCAGCGGAGTCCTGTGGGCAAAGGATCTAAGGTGATGTCCACTCTATTTTACATTTAAAATGACTGATTTGGCACTCAGTGGTTCCCTTCCTCCCCAAGGGAGGAACAGTGACTTTCAAGTTACAGAATTTCTGTCAGACAACAGGAATTTGCCTCAGAGTTCAAAGTCTGCACCAGATTGCCCCTAAAATGTTTGTACCGTGCCAGTATTCACCAGATGTAATGCCCAGGTTGGTGAAGTGTCCTTATTTTAAAAGGGGAAACGATGTGAGAGAAGAGTAAAGGATAGACTCTGTGGGCAGTCAGAGTGTATTTGGAATTCCCTCGCAGGATCAAGCAGTGATGCACAGTGTCAGTGCTGGATCTTCGAAGTCTGCAAAATGTGAAAAAAGGGACAAAATGGGCTAGGAGATGTCTGGGGAGTCCCCATCCATTGCTGCTTGGAGCGATGGACTCTAAGAATTCCAGTGCCTCCACTGGGGCCAGTAAGTGACAAAAAAAGTACCCCACCAGGGTTGAAGAGAACCCAGAATAACAGGGAATGTTCACCCTGCAGTGACAAGGTGATGGAAAATAGACCGCTGGCTGAACTATGCGACCAGAAGTGTGAGAATTTAACATCTTGGTTTGTGAGCTCAAGTCGGAGGAATAAAGGATTCTGGTTTAGTTTTAAAACTCATTTGGGCATTTGCCTCTGTTATTTATTTATTTATTACAGTCTCGAAGTTTGACACACCTTTGGGTCAGAGACTCATTTACAAAAGGTTCTACGTCCAAAAGAAATCATAACAATTAGTTAAATGCAACAATGCAACAAAAACATGACATGGATATAGCTCAAAAAAACAAGCATTTGTCAATGCCGAATGTTGTCTTGCTGGTGTTGGCACTAGTGGTGCAGGAGTTAGAGAGATGCATAATTGGACTGGCAGTGAAGTATAGAACCGACGTCAACCCCACCCCAACCTGCAGAGACTGACAGGCATTGAAGTGTGCCTTTGGGTCGTTGGCCATATCACTCATGCCATTTCGCCTCACCCTACTCTGCAGACTCTGATAAGTGTTGCGTTGTGCCTTGTGGTTGTCAGGCCTTACGCTCACCCAATTCCATAAGCAAGTACGTTGAGATGGGTGCAGTATAGGAGAATGGGGTGAACTTTGGGGCCGAAGAGTCCAAGGCACACCTTGATGCCTGTCAGTGGCTGCAGGGTGGGTGTGGGGGTGCAATGGCATGAGCATTACAGCTGACAATCCAAAGGCATTCCCCTGATGCCTGTTAGTCTGTACAGGATGGGATGTTACAGTTAGAAACCCTAACACCCTGGGCGTTTGTTGGTATCCGCACTCCAAATTTTCAACATGGCCTTTTTGTGACCCCCACCTCATGAAAGAATTTGGGGCCTCCGTTCATGAACAGTGGCACTGTGATTTTGTTAATCTGTCCGGAATGTTGATTTCCCACAATGACCGTGCCATTCTGCACCAGATGGGAAAACACAGTTCAGGCAGGATGTGAAAAATGACAGTTGCACCATTCATAAGGAGGTGTGAAGAGATGGCAATTTTGAAAATCTGGAGTGTAACTATTAAAAATTCTTGAAGTTACAAGCTGCGTGAAAACTTCACAACGCACACTCGTAACAGTCATTTTTTGGAATTCTTTCACCAAATTTTTAACATAGGCATTTTGAGACCTCTGCTCATGAACAGTGGCACTATGATTTTCTTAATCTGTCCCAAACGTTGATTTCCCACTGCAACAGCGCCATTGTGTGCCAGATGTGTGAAACCACATTTTGGGCAGGATCTGAAAAATGACAGCTGTACTGTTCATAAGGAGGTGTGCAAAAATGGCAATGTTGAAAATCTGAAGTAAAAATATTAAAAATTCTTGAAGTTACGACTGTACGAGGAAACTGCACAACGCACACTCATAACATAGTCATTTTGTGGAATTTTGTCACCAAATTTTCAACATAGGCATTTTGGGACCTCTGCTCCTGAACAGTGTTACTGTGGTTTTCTTACTCTGTTCTGAACATTGTTTTCCTACAGCGACTGTGCCATTGTGCGTCAGATGTACGAAAACACATTTTGGGCAGGATGTGGAAAATGACAGGTATACTGTTCATAAGGAGGTGTGAAAAAATGGCAATGTTGAAAATCTGAAGTAAAGTATTAAAAATTCTCAAAGTTACCAGCGTGCATGGAAATTGTGCAGTGCATGCTCATAACACAGTCATTTTTGGGAATTTTTTCACCAAATTTGCAACATAGGCTCTTTGGGAGACCACATCATGAACAGTGACACTGTTGTTTCATTAATCAGTCCCAAAAGGTGATTCTGTGCAATAACTGCGAAATCACCTTTCGGGACCGAATAACGAGATGACAATGACAGAATTCATGAGATGGGTCCCAAGAATCCCACGTTGAAAATTTGGTGCCAAAATTCAAAAAAATGGCCGAGATATGCACCAAAGTAGAAAACCCCCCATTTAGGCCATTATACAGCTTACTGGCATCTCTTCCATTTGCGGTCGGCTTTGAAGAGTGCAGACGTGTTCCCGGTCCACCGAAGATCATCACGCTAAGCTCCAGAGGTAAGTATGGAGTGAGGGTGTGTGTGGGAGGGTGTACAGAGGGTGGGCAGGGGTTGGGGAGGGGCACTGGACACATCGAGGGACCATTTTCTTGTTTTTCAGGTAAAAACAAAACAAAATAAAACATAAAGACAATGTGGGTCAGTTTTCTTATTTTGCAGGTGTGTTTTGGCACACTGGGGTGGGTCCCCCATCAGCACAGAAATGTGTCAAGGGTGCATGATGCCATGGGGGATTGGCACCCCCTCGGCACACAAATTAAATGATAAGGGGGCCATTATGCCAACAGAGGACTGGGCTCCCCATCAGCAAACTGAACTGGGAAGGGGGCATGCCGACAGGAGGATTGGGCACCCCCGACATCAGCTTGACTGGGACTGTGAGGCGGACTGCGACAGCTGCCGCCATCTTTTATTCAAATGTTACACCAGGCAAGGCATGCCCTGCAATGAGGGGTAGCTCCCTCATTGCAGCGGCTGCATCATTTCAAGTTGATGGCACGCTTTTACACTGCTGTCATAGACAGCATGCAGTTTAATTCGTGCTACTGAGCCCAGCCTGAAAAAGTTGTGGCGCCACTGGCCACAACAAGACTGCACCTCCAAAACCTGCTGTTCCAAGCTACCCCAATATGTTGCTTGCGCTTGCGCAAGAGAACATAAAAAATAATCAGAGCCGTCATTATATCAGACTTTGTCAAAGCTGGCAAATAAGAACCAAAAATAGATAAGAAGGTAAAAACTAAGATAAAATTACAATAATGTATCCGTATGTGAAAATAGGCAGTCAAGAATAACTTTGTCGAAGCAATAGGTTAACATGGGTCAGCCAAGGCAAATAAAAGGAGCAGTGAAAATGGGGAAAGAGGAAGGAGGGGGAATAGGTGGAAATCAGGGTTCAGGAGCTACAGAGTGAGGTGAAGTGGAGAGGAAACACGTCAAGATCGAGGTACCTATGGGGGGGTGTGGGGGAGGAGGGGAAGGGAGAGTGGCAGCTGTTTAGCCAGCTAAGCAGAAATGAGGGGATACATGAGGGTGAAGTAGCTTAAGTTGAGCAGTCGCAGTAGTTGAAAGAAAGAAGGCACTGTCTGAGGTTATGTTTAAACTGCCCTAACTTGGAGGCAGTTTGTTCATTAAGAGGGAGATCATATAGCCAGGTGGAAGCTGTGTAGAGAAAGCCCCACTGTGCTTGATTAGTCCAACAGAATGGGGCCTGATAGGTACTGCACAGTAGGTCTAGTTACGTTTCTCGTCCCTTGAGTATTGGTTGCTGGGGTAAGGCGGTGTTGTGTTATGTTTCCAAGTTCTGCTAACCCCCTTGGTTTTGCAGCTCCGTTAGCCCTGCCATATGTCAGTGGAGCCCCAGAGGTCACTTCAGGCTTGGGAGGACAAGTATGTGTTTTTTCAGCTGCTCTTTGCATAAGGCCCCTTCCTGAACAACTGTACCATCTACATACCCCTAGACCCAGGAGGGAGAACTTACACTAATATTTCCCTATGTCTAGCCTAAGCATGGCTGAAACCACACCGCCTTCACCATTTCTTCTGGCAGTCTATTCTAGGCATCTGCCACTCTTGCAATAAAGTAGTACTTCTTCACATCCCTCCACCCCCACCAGCTTCATCACATGACTTCTGTTTCTGGTGCTCTTCCTCATTTAAAAGAGACTCCCCTACTGCACCCTGTTCACCCCTGTGAGGTACTTGTAGGTCTCCATCGTGTCCTCTCTCATTCTCCTGTCTTCCAGGATGTACGTGTTGAGATCCCTCAGTCTCTCCTTATAGAGAGTTGCATTATACCTGACAAAATGTCTCAATATGTCAATCTTACCTGTCCTTGGGTTAACTAACTCACTAGCGATCCTGATCTCATGACAAAATGTACAAGTACCACATTTAAAATAGTCATTAGGTATCCGTGGAAGCCAATTTTTATAAGGACTTTTGTTTGGACCTGGTTGGAGACTATGTATAATTTCATCTCTCAGGTGCCGTCCTCTCCTATATTCCATTCTCCATGGGTGTCTAACAGATTTCTCTCAAACAGGGTTCAGTTTGATATACATCTTTCATGACTGTTTCTCTAACTCAGTGATGCACTATATGTGATAATATAATTCAGAGGTTGCTAACTATTACTACCTTTCTCTTCAGTGCAACGCCTCACTTCTATGGGCCTCCTTGACTTCCCCACTAGCAGTATCACGCACACTGGCATTACAGCCTCACTCCAAGAATATCAATTTTGTTTTTGCGCATAGCTGCTTGACCCCTGAGCTGCCAGCTCCTTCTTCTTCCTTTTCCAGGTCTTGTGCTGTCTGCCACCCCTAGGACCCATCTGCCACTCCTTCCACTATTACAGCTGGTGGGGATTCACATGGAGCCGGCCCAAGGGTGCTGGTTATTGTAATTCAGTTTGCTCGGCACACATATCCTTTTTCCTTTCTCACCGAATATAGCCCCTCCTGCCACTCCATGGCATATTTGTTTAAGTCTTTGGTAGCCAGGTAAGGCCCACTAGGCACAAGTGTCTGTTTTCAGGGGTGACCTGGGAGCACTGGGAGGTTAAGTGACTTGTTCGGAGTCACACAGTATGCAAGTGGAGGTTGTGAGAATCAAACCAAGGTCTGGTCTGCTGGATGTACTAAGCTCGTTACTCTAACCTCTAGGCTATACTGCCAGCCCTATATGGGGTGCCTCTTTAGGCCTGACATGCCACAGTGCCCAGGCGGTATGAGCAAGCTCCCTGCCTTGACCACAGGGGTTGCTGTGGCACTGGAATTCATGCCAACCCTCCGCTGACTGAGGCACAGTGTTGTGTGGCAACTGTCTCATCCTGGTCTGCTTCCGGGCACAGAATCGCAAATCCCCTTCCAAACCAGAGTTGCTCTCAAGGCAGTACAATGAGCTGATGCTTGGCTGTCGGAGTGGCCTCAGAAATCTCAGTTTCATCTCTTGACATCTTTTTTTAAAATTGGCCTTGTCAATACATATTTGCCTCAGCCTCAGAATTTGACATTTCTGTATATTATAAAATAGCAAGAAAAATTCCTGGCCTCTAAATGGTCAGTGCTGACATTAAACAGTGATGTTATCTGGTTCAGGAGTGCCAGACTGTGGACAGCTTCAAATCAGCACTGAAAAAACTAACCTGTTTAATCTTGCATTCTCTGTGAGTTAATACTGATTTGATTCTGTTTGTGAGCTACTGAATTTTAAGTATTTTGGTTTTAATATATTTCATATATTTTTACTATTGTAAAGTGCTTTGATGCTTCTGAACTGCACTCTATACATAAAGGTTATTATTATCTCAGCACAACATCACGCCTATTCAAATCGCAATTAAAATGTATTTTTTTTCTTACACGCAAGCCATTTTATAATTACCACAGTGCACTCCAGGGCGTGTTTCATGGGGATAATATCTTTTCTTAGGTGTTGGAGGCAAAGCAAAAGACTTTCAGTTTAGCTTGTCTCAGCATTCCAGTTTGTAGCAGTACTGTTCTCTGTCTCTGCCTCTGTCTCTCTCTCTCCTTCTCTCTCTCTCTCCCTCTCCCTCCCTCTCTCTCTCTCTCTCTCTCTCACAAACCCTGCCTCTTGCTCTGTCTGGTTACCTTTTTATGTAACCCAGGTAAGGCTCATCTGTGCCCTTCCCACACAGGGATTTCGAGGCCTGCATAAAGTCAATGCATATGACTTTTAATGGGCCAGGCCAGAAATCAGCAGGGCTAGGTTTCAATTCACCCCATTCTCCTACAAATATCTTAGTGGAGAGGGGGGACCTGGGTAAAAGTTGCATGTACTCCTTCACTGGCAGTCTTCCATTTCTTTAAAATCCACCCGCCTAAAGTCCAGAACCCTTGTCCTTGCATGGTTAGCCACTGTTCCTGTCTTGATGTGAAATCCCTCTGTACAGTGATCACTGGTACCTAGGGGACTGCTCAGTTTGATGTTTGCGATGCTGTCCCTGTTTGTAAGCACCAGGTCCAACACTACCCAATCCCTAGTGTGTTCTTCGACTAGCTGCCTGAGAAAAGCCCCTTGTAGGGAGTCAAGGATGGTGGTGCTCCTTGCCAAAGCTGTAGATGGAAGGCTCCACTCCATGTCTGGCAGACTGAAGTCACCAACTAGCAGCACCTCTGCCGTACTTGCCATTCTGATGATGTCTTCTCCAAGTGCCTTATCAAACTCCCATTCCTGTACTGAAGGTCCGTATACCACCCCAGTATGGGTAGTGGTCCAAGTACCTGTCTCCGGGATGACCCGCAGCACCTCCAGCTCTTCTTCTTCTTCTGGGTGCCCCTGTATCTCCATGGTCCTGATTCTCTCCCTCCCTCCGTCCCTCCGCCACTCCCTCCCTTCCTCTGTCCCTCCGTCCCTCCTTCCCTCCCTCCCTTCCTCCCTCCCTCACAAATAGTGCAACCCTTCCTTCCCCCCTCCCTGTCCTGTCTCTCCTGAACAGAGAGTAGCCCAGTATGACCATGTCCCAGTCGTGGCTGTCAGAGGATCCTGTTTTCATGCAACTCATCTTGTTAGTAAAGAACAAGGTTAAGGTAGATATAGGAAATACCAGAATTATAAGTTGGAGTTTTTTTCTGAAACCTGTACTCCCCATGATGCTTTGTAGCAATGGGGTAGTTATAATTCTGTATTTTTTATTCATACAAGGAAGCTGTTCAGTTGTGGAACTAATTGGGCCATCTTTGTTGACCTCTCCAGGAACTTCAACATGGTAGACCATGGTATGCTCTTGAAAAGGTTGGCATAGTTGGGACTTGGCCATGGGGCCCATGGTCGGTTTAAATCTTGTCTTAAAAAATAGGAAACAATATACCAGAGTTAATAGTCACACTTCGGGCAGCCTGGATATAATGAGAGCCCCCCCCCCCCCGGGGTCAGTACTGTGTACTTTTATTTATTTATTTATCTCATTGTTCATAAAAATACCTTTGAGCAAATGCTCTTTTTCAAAGGTTCCACATCAAGTACAATAGACAGCAAGCAGAACAACAAAATGGGGAATATACCCGTAGGGAAACATATTACCCAGGCATAAACATTACTGGAAGAAACATCACATACAATAAAATAAAAAGTACAGCAGAAATACAACAATGCTTAAACACTGTAAGATTGCTACATTATTATGTTCCGGTAACAAACAATCACATTCAAGGGAACTTTAGCTTAATGCAGCAGCCAGTGACTGAAGCTTAGGGGAACACAGGGACAAGTGAAGCAGCAGCCCACAAATGGGCTTTATTTTGCCTATAAGCAATGGAAGCAGGGAAGGCAAAATGGGAGGGGGGGTGGCAGCGGGGGGATGGGGTACAGCTAGGACCAGGATGGTCCACCAGGAGATGGGATTTCAGTAAGTGCAAGGCAGAGAAGAGTGCAGGCCAGAACAGAAACTGGCCAGGCCAAACCCATCAATTGATAAGACAACTGAAATGATAGACAGGTAAGAAACCCACCCACTACAGGACATATAAAGTATGATGGGCAGGAGGGGGAACAGTTCTGGGTACATCAGTGGGCAACCATGCTAGTAGAGAAGTAGTCAGAGACTGATAGCACACCAATTGCCTGCATCTACAGGCCCCACTGACAGAAAGGTGCTGCTTCAACTCCACCTTAAAGGAGGGGAGGCTGTTATTGTGCAGTGGGTGAGCAGGGATCTCATTTAGCCATAAAGCAGCCCTGTAAGCAAATGATCTCTGGCCTAGTGACATTTTTCTGAAAGGGACATCCAGAGCACCCTGGTTCTGACCCCAGGTCAGGTAGCCTGATCTACTAGTAAGCAGCAATTCACTGAGACAGGGAGGCGCTTTACCAAGAAGTGATTTCTTGCCCAATTGGCATGTCTGGCATTTTATCCTGTTGGCAAGATTGAACCAGTTGGTTCATGCTCATATAGAGAGCATGTGTGGGCAAGATTTTCACCACCGAGGGTCAGCCTACATGCATGTTGAGGGCTGTAGCAACACGCATGAGCACAGTGTCAGAGGCAGCCCTGTATACCATGAGTCTATAATCGATGACTGAGGGAATGGAGGAGGAGACAGCGAGACAAAGAGTGGCAGGCGTGAGATATTGCCTATGCCTATACAGCATGCCCAGTTTAGTATTTACAGCTTTTATGACCTGGTCAATGTGCTGCACAAAGGAGATGGTGTCATTGATAACAACACCAAGGTACTTGAAAGAATGTACCTGCTCCAGGGGGGCTGCCTTGTTATTAGTGATGGTTAGGGCTGGAAGAGTTTTCTTATGCTGACAGCTGGATATAAGCACGTCTTCATCTTCTTGTAGTGAAGAAGCAGCTTCTTGTTGCAGAACCAATCCTCCAGGCCATTGAATGGATAGATTTACTATCTACTTCTCACTTTATATGAGAGGCCTGGGTAACAACTTGAAGAACGAAAGCTATCTTCTTTATATAGGTGATACAGTACTGTGATTTATGTAGTTGGGGACTCGCTTTAGTTTGTCTAGGCAGAACTACTAAAGGTCTTTAGTTCTACTGTTCTACAATTTCCCAGTTTAAAACTACAATTAAATGCAGGAAAAACAAAGTTGATGCTTTTTGCATTTCCAGCAAAGTTAAAAGGGACTAAAAATTCCCTCCTTACCATTTTAACCTCTGATGGTTGGTCACTAGATTTGGCAGAGAGTTATAAATACATGGGGTCTTGGGTGGAATCCAACAGCATGGGTAATGCGTACAGTATATTGATATTTTGACTAAAAAATTTGGCATGTGTATAGGTGCACTGTCATGATATAAAACAAGCATTTGTCAATGCTGAATGTTTGCTTGCTGGCATTGGCACTGGTAGTGTAGGAGTTACAGAGCTGCATAATAGGAATGGCAGTGAAGTACTGAACTGAAGCCAACCCCACTACCACCCTGCAGATACTGACAAGCATTGGGGTGTGCCTTTGGGTCGTCAGGCATAACGGCCATGCCATTCACCACACCCTGCAGACACCGACCAGGTGTCCACGGTGTGCTGCTGGGGTCTTGGCCCCTTAAGTTGACCCCATTCTATTAGGAAATATGGTGAGATGGGTGCAGTATAGGAGAATGGGGTGAACTTTGAGGCCGAAGAGGCCAAGGCACAACTCGATGCCTCTCACTGGCTGCAGGGTGTGGGTGGGCGTGGAATGGTATGAGCATTATAGGTGACAATCCAAAGTCACACCCCTGATGCCTGTCAGTCTCTACAGGGAATGCCTCAGACGTTCATTAGTATTTTCACTCCAATTTTCAACATTGTTTTTTTGTGACCTCCACCTTATGAACAGTGGCAATATCAGTTTGTTAGCCGAAGGCTGATTTTGCACAGTGACTACGCCATTTGGCGCCACAGTTGTGAAAACACATTTCGAACAGGATGTGAAAAATGACAGCTGTACTGTTCATGGGGAGGTGTAAAAAAAATGGCAATGTGGAAAATCTGGAGTGAAAATATCAGAAAACTGGTGAAGTCATGAGTGAGCATAGAAACTGCACTACGCACACCCATAATGTAATTAGTTTGGGGATTTTTTTACAGCAGATTGTTAACACAGGCATTTTGGGCCTCCACTCATGAATAGTGTCATAGTGATTTTCTTAATCTGTCCTAAACAGTGATTTCCCACAGTGACCACGCATTTCTTCGCTGGAAGTGCGAAAACACATTTTGGCCATGGTGTGAAAAATGACAGCTGTACTGTTCATAAGGAAATGTGGAAAAATGCCAGTGGTGGAAATCTGGACTAAAAATATTACAAATTCATGAACTTATGAGGGTGCGTGGAAACTGCGCAATGCTCGCTCGTAATACAGTCATTTTATGAACTTTTGTCACCAAATTTTTAACATCGCCATTTTAAGACCTCTGCTCATGAACAGTGTCACTGTGATTTTCTTAATCTGTTCCAAACATTGATTTCGCACACCAACTGCGCCATTGTGCACTACATGCGTGGAAACACATTTTGGGCGAGATATGAAAAATGACAACTAAAATAGTCTCTGTTCATTTGTGTGCTGTGGAGGAGCTGCCAACCATTGAATTATGTAGAGCAGACACTTGGTAAAATGTATGAGGAATTATTGTGAAACTATTTACAGAATATTTAAAAATCCCCTTTAAAACAGCAATTAAAAGCAGGTGAATTCAGGTAGCTGCTGTACTGTTGCTGTCTTTTGACATGACAACAATGCCTCTCACATGTGCGCTTGATTTCATTTATATATCCTGCATTATCCTAAGTTATTTAATTGCTGTTTTTTTCAAGTTCAGTGGCATAGTTGAAACCATTGTCACACAGGCTAGAACATCCCTTGTAAGTTTACTCATGTAAGCTTCAGAAGAAGACCTTGTTGGGCCAAACACTTAAACACTTTGTTATTTTTGTAACATCCATGTATATTGGTTCAGTAAAAGGCAACAAACCATTTGCTTCAGTATAATTTTTTTGAATGCACTGCATTAAGATAAGAATTATATTGTAAGACCCTGGCAGACTACATACAGGAAAGCTCCCAGATCTATAGGGAGTCATTTACAGGGAAATTGTTCCCATTGACTTGCATTGGTTACAGGGGCATCAGACATAAGCCCTTTTAGTCAGGATTTCATGACAAGTTGAATTCCTTTGGGGAAGAATTGCAGTGACTGAAGTGAATATAGGTTCACTAGGAAAGAGTGAGTGCGTGTGTGTGTGTGTGTGTGTGTGTGTGTGTGTGTGTGTGTGTCTGTGTGAGAGAGAGAGAGAAAGAGAGAAGGGAACAAAAAGGGGGTGTGTGAGAGAGAGAGAGAGAGAGACAACATCTCCTTAAAGCTATGTATCTCTCCCACCCACATTATGGTGATATGGGGCGGGTTAGGGTGTATTGTTTGTATGAAGAGGAGGAGAGAAATTACATTTTTATCTCTTTTTCAGATTCCTTAGACACTTGTGGTACATCAAGTTGTTACATTCTCAGTGTATATTGACATCAGTACATATCAGGCTATGTGGTCTTAATTCCTTGAGGTTCCTCGACTAGAGTTTTTTGTTTGACACTAATGTTATCAATTTATATTTAAATTATCATTTATATAGTCCTGAGGTTTTTGAAATTTCTTGGGCCTTATATCTAGCTGGAGAGTACAGCTGGGTGACAGGTCCAGCTAGGTTTTACACCACACTGTGTGCACTTATGTCTTTAAGACAACTTTACTGGTAAATTCTTGTCTATAATGCGGACATTGGAACTTCATGAGCCCTATAACAATCTAAGTTTGTCTTTAATCTGGGTGGGGGTTGCCTTTCAGTAATCACATCCTTATACTAACTGTGACACTCATAGCTTGATTTAGGAGTTATCTGCTTCAGCAGTGTTATCTTATGTCAATTAAATTTATATGCAGTAGGATTCTTTGTACGTGTGTTCCACCAAACATGTTTAACCCAAGGCTGCTTCTGGCTGAAGGCAGTATAGTACTGTTAAACTTCTCTGACATCATCTTCGTTTTTTTTTTTTTTTTAAATGAGTATTTTAAACCAATGGGGATTTTTTTCTGTTTTTCTCTGCATTATCTAGCTGTTATAAGTATTGTATTTTCTAAACAACTGCCATGAGCTTCTGAAGAAGGACTGGTTGGTCCGAAAGCTAGAGCACTTTGTTCTTGTTGTTACATCTATGTTGGTCCATTAAAAGGTATCAAATCATTTGCTTCAGGGGCATCAGAGCAATTCTGCTTCATGTGAAATAATGAAATGTATGGGGAATTTGCACTAGAGTTACAGGAAAATGCAAAATCAATGTAATAAGCACTGCTACTGTGTCCTCTAAAGTCCATCATTTGTTTTTTGTTTTACGCCCGCCGGCACGCGCGCAAGGAACGCCTTGGGAGAATGGGACACTTTGGAGGTGTGCCTGCCCTGTGCGATCCCCTGCTCCGTTGAGCAGGCATGGTGGTCCTGCACCAATCGCTGCAGTGCTTTGTATGACAGCAGTGGTCTTCTCTTCAAAGAAAACCACCGCTGTGTGCTTGCAGCGCGTCACGCCCCCCCTAAAATCTTTGCTGCCAAGCTGAGAGCCCACCCTAGCATGGCAAACGTCCTTTGTCGTCTGCCAACGGGGGTGCCCAATCCCCCATCAGCTCCACCTCCCCTCAAACAGCTTTCTCTGCTGCCACTCTGGGAGCCCACCCCAGCGTGGCAAACGTCCCGCGTTGTCTGCCGATGGGGTGCCCAATTCCCCGTCAGCTCCATGGCCCCCCCCAGCCATCCTTCTGCCATGCTGGAGTCCACCCCAGCGTGGCAAACATCCTGCATCACAATTATAGAAAAACCCTGTAAATTAAAACGGTCCCACGAGTCTCCCCGCCTCCTCCCACAACCCGCACCCACCACTGCGCACCCTGCCTCCCCACACCCCCATACTTACCTCCGAGCTTGGGCGCGACGATCATCGCTGGACCAGGAACACGTCTGCACTCTTCAAAGCCGACCGGGAACTGAGGAAATGCCGGTAAGCTGTATAATGGGCTAGATGGGTTTTTTTCAACTTTGTTGCATATCTTAGGCATTTTTTGGAATTGCACCAAATTTTCAACATGGGGTTTTTGGGACCCCTTCTCATGAATTCTGTCACTGTCATGGCGTTATTCGGGCCCAAAGGGTGATTTCACAGTCACTGTGCAAAATCACCTTTTAGGCCCAATTAACAAAACAACAGTGCCAGCATTCATAAGGTGGGCCCTCAAAAAGCCTATTTTGAAAATCTGGTGGAAAAATTCCTAAAAATTACCATTTTACGAGCGTGCATTGCACAGTTCCTACGCAGGCTCGTAAGTTCACGAATTTTCAATATTTTCACTCCAGATTTTCAACATTGCCATTTTACCACACCTTCTTATGAGTAGTACAGCTGTCATTTTTCACATCTTACCCAAAACGTGTTTCTGCCCATGTAGCGCACAATGGCAAAGTCGGTGTGCGAAATCAATGTATGGGACACATTAAAATAACAGTGACACTCTTCATGAGCAGAGGTCTTAAAATGGCTATGTTGAAAAATAGTGAAAAATTCACAAAATGACTGTTTTACTGCAGGCATTGGCGCAGTTCTACGCGAGGCTTGTAAGTTTGCGAATTTTCAATATTTTCACTCCAGATTTTCAACATTGCCATTTTACCACACCTCCTCATGTGCAGTACAGCTGTCATTTTTCACATCCTACCCAAAATGTGTTTCCGCCCATGTAGCACACAATGGCGCAGTCGGTATGCGATCTCAATATATGGCAAATATTAAGAAAATCACAGTGACACTGTTCATTAGCAGAGGTCTTAAAATGGCTATGTTGAAAATGTGGTGAAAAAATTCCTAAAAATGACTGTTTTACGAGCGTGCGTTGCGCAATTCCTATGCACGCTTGTAAGTTTGCGAATTTTCAATATGTTCACTCCAGATCTTCAACATTACCATTTTGCCACACCTCCTTATGAGCAGTATAGCTGTCATTTTTCACATCCTGCCCAAAACGTGTTTCTGCCCATGTAGCGCACAATGGTGCAGTCGGTGTGCAAACTCAATGTATGGGACACATTAATAAAATCACAGTGATACTGTTCATTAGCAGAGGTCTTAAAATGGCTATGTTGAAAATTTGGTGAAAGAATTCCTAAAAATGACTGTTTCTGAGCGTGCGTATGCGCAGTTCCTACGCACGCTTGTAAGTTCGCGAATTTTCAATATTTGCACTCCAATGACTTCCAAATACCTAAACAGCACATAGAAGCAAGCAACACTCAGCACTGACAAATGCTGGTACTTCTTTGTCACTGATTTTTTTAAGCCATGTCCAAGTGCCAAATACCACTGCAAATACCTGCAAGCGAACGTTCGGCATTGACAAATGCTTGTTTTCATAGTGTAATAGACCAACAACATGCCTTTCCCTGATTTGAAAGGAAGTGTGAATTATTAAGTATCTGAATGTGCTAGTGTGAACTAGCCTTCATGCTTTGCCCAAGAGAAGTGGGGGTGGAGGGTTGAAACAAAGGGAGTGGATGAGGCAATGTGCAGTGTATCTGGCACAGCTTCTGAAATCCATATAACTCTTCTCAATTCAGTAAGCACCAGTGGCTTTGTTTGAGAGGTGTGAGGGGGATGAGTGTGGGAATTCAGACACATGGCTGACATACAGCATCTTGTTTCTGCAGTCACATAAAAATGCCAGTTCATGGCAATTCAGAGAAAAAAAAATATTTTGAAGCTGCATTACCAGACTAAGTGTGCAGTTTAGTGAATTACCACACGGGGGTGTGTATATGACAGCACTAAAAGGTGCATTAAAGTGCTTCAGTCATGAAAACCTCCCCCACTGGCTGCTGCTGAAATGCATAGCAGTATGTTCTCCTTTGTGCATTCTGGCTGTTCTTTGCTTCAGCTGCAGGTAGTACAGTACGCTCAAGTTCGTTTGCATAGGTTTTAGCAGTGGGGAGTTCACATTGACAGAGTCTAGTAAGAGAAAATGCTTGGAATTACACAAACAACTAAGTCTGAGTTTTCACATCAAATGCTGAGGTATTTTTTTTCCTGGAGGATTAGAACCCATGGAGTCCATGAAGGTGTGCTGTGGAGAGCTGGCATGTGTAAGGACTGTTAGGCACCCACACATTTTAGTGGTCCTGCTGTGGCAGGGACCAGTTTATTAAAGTAATGATGTGTGGCTTGTCTCTCTAAGATAGACAAGACTACAGCAATCTATCAGGTAACCAACACAGTTGATCTGTGTGTGTGTGTGGGGGGTGGGAGCTGCTCACTGAAGTGTAGCTCCCTCTTTCAACTGTATGCCACTGCATTTTCAACTGCTGTCATAGACAGCTCCAGGAGTGATTGGAGAACTGTGACCATGCCTGCAAACACACTGAGTGAATTGGAAGATGCTGACACACCTCTGAAAAACTCAGATGATGGCACTATGTTTCTTGCACATGCGTGCAAGCAAACATAAAAATGCCTGTCTCCAGATTTCAAAACGAAAATAATTGAAACACAAATCCCTCACCTATTTGATTACGCTGATATGCCTTTTGAATATTCCACTCATGACAAGCTTCATAAGCTTGGTGTATTGTGTAAAAGGCTGGCAGGAATGGTTAGGGATTGCTCTAAACTTGTCCACCATTGTAAACTGTACAAGAGGGTAGATTGGTTGCCCTTGGAGAATGATAAAAATTTATATAAGATTATATTTGCAAAAAAAAGTGGACATGGTCTGACACCTGAATATCTAACAGAGGGCCTGATTATTGGGAGAGAAAAATACTGTCGCTTAGAGCAGTAGATCAACTTGAGTTAGTTATATCGAGGGTTAAAACCCATGCTACTTTTTTTTTCCTTTTCCCATTCTGCCCCCTCTTGTGGAACTCTCTTCACTCAGAATTTCAAATTGTTAGATGGAGAAAATGACCAGTCTCCATTATAATATTGTGGTTCAAGGGTACAGTACCCTTACGTGACACTTGCTGCCCAGAAGCCTAGGTTTAAGTACTTAAACATCATCACGGGGGAACAACAGTAGACAGATTCACTTATTGCCACTTATTGTCAAGCATGTGTAATGATTTCGTTTTGTAAGAAGTGGTTCATATTTTTGTATTTTGAAGTGTGAATTATTTACAACCAATGTCAACTTGTGATGCCTTTTCTATTTTCATGCAGCTTTTTGTGATGATTGGAAACTGAACTGCTGATGGACACAAAGAACCCACTCAGTCTGCCTTTTTTCCTTATCTACTTTTACTATAATGTTAATCTAATTAATTTAATTTTTAATATGTTGGCAGATAAGGACTGCTTGGCCCATCTAGTATGCCTTTCTTACCTATCTACATTTAATATAATTGTAATCTAATTTAATTAATTTTCAATCTAATTTTCCCCTATGGCTCCAATGTTTTCATACCTACAGTATCACTGTAGACCCTACTTGATCTCCATCATTGTAAATGAGACTTCTGTCAATGGTTATTCCTAATAAATTGAAACAGAATTGAAACTGAGTCAATGTTTGTTAAAGGACAACCTTGTTTACCTGTAAAACATGGACAACCAGAACGCACGCTGGTCACGCCCCATCTGGAGTACTGCATAGCATTCTGAGGCTCCTTAATACAAAAACAGGATATCAAGGCAGTCGAGAGGGTGCAAGGCAGGGCTGCCAAGATCATTAGGAGTGTGGAAGACAAAAGCTACAGGCTAGAAACCCATAACATGCTCATCCTGAAGAAAAGGAGGTGGGGGGGCATGATCTCAGTCTCCACATACTGGAGGGTACCACCAGAGTCCAACAGACTGAGATGTTTGATCTGGTGTGCTTCAGCAGAATGTTGAGGCATACCCTGAAGATTGAAGGTAATAAATTTTGGGGGTGACATTGTGAAGCACGTCTTCTCCCAGAGATTGGGAAACTTACGAACAGCCTACCAGTGGAGACAGTGGGTATGAAGACAATGCAGCCTTCTAGGTAAGCCTTGGCAGATTCCTGCTATTGAAATAAAATTGAGGCTTTAGCTGCATGTGAGGTCTTTGGTGTGTGTGTGTGTGTGTGTGTGTGTGTGTGTGTGTGTGTGCGCGCGCGTGTGTGTGTATGTGTGTGTGTGTGTACAGTATGTTGGGAGAGGAACTTTCTGCAAATGGAATTGGGCAGAATTTTAAATCCCTGTACTCTGTGGTAAACATTCCATATGTTGAATGTGGGGAAAGACAGAGACAAAAGAAATGGGGTGGGGAAAGAACGCAATAAATAGCTGTACTGTTTAGAAATAGTATAAATGCTTGTGTGAACTTTAACTCTAGCCTTTCTCTGTTCCCAGCCTCAGTAGAGGAGCCAGGTAGCATTATAGAAATAGAAGGCATGGAACTAAGGGAGAGAAGAGTGCTGAAGGAGGAGGAGGGGAGGATGGAGGATGTTTGAGATGCACTAAATGTGGAGTGAGGAGCGAGGGTGGCTTAAATGTGAAGTGTGGCAGGAGTTATTCCCCCACATCGAACCTCAGGCAAAGCCATCCCATTTGATGTTTGGGACTAGCGTAAGTGATTGTGCAAACTTTAACTTTGGTCTTTCTTTATTCCCGTCCTTAGTAGAGGAACTGGGCTGCATTACAGAAATAGAAGATGCAAAATGAGTGTGCTATCTCATCCAGCTCACGGAGAGTGTGGACAGTAGCACGCAGGTAAGGGAAAAAAACCTTTGAGGAGGAAACCTCTGAGGAACAATGTTTACTGAACTTCCCTTCCGCTGTGCATACTAAGAAGAGATAATCCTAAAAGCTTGTCTGAGTTCTACTTCAGGATTGGGGATGTAGGTCTCAAAGCAAAGCATGAAGAGGTTCACCTTCCAAGTCTCTTGATGACATGAGCCGGGACGTTGTTCTTTGATGCAGAAGATGCAGCTCTGATCCAAAAAGAGTGACCTCTGAAGGCAAACAGATTACGTCCGACTTTTTGTAACAGGATTCTCACGTGTTGCATGAAACATTTGGTTGATAGAGGTATGAGGTTGTTGATTGACAGGTGAGGCTGTGAAGAACTGGCACAAACATGATAGTACATGAAGTGATCAACACAGCTACTGGACACCAGTTATTCTGAGTGGGGTAGTATGAGATCTGAACTCCTTGGTGCAGTTTTTCAGTTTTTGAGGTTGGCAGGAAGAGAATATAATGATCGTCTTTCTTCTTCTTTGCTGAAGAGGCCGAAGAAGCAGTAAACTCTCTGGGATGCAGGAAGCCATGGAGCGCTAAGCAAATGGCTGATGACAGCATGATGTTTGTGGTAGGGTCGAAGGGATTTGTGCGCAGTAAATCCAACAATCTGTGACATATAGATCCTTCAACAGGTAGTCGTTCAGAAGCATTTGATCAGGATGATCTATGGATTCCGAGTAGGAGAAGTTTGACTGAAGCGTGGGACAGGATTGAAAATATGGATGGATTTGACTGATATAGGAAAAATTGAATTCCAGATAGGTGTTGTTTTATGGTTCTATATGATAACTTTAAGGCTTGGTGGCAAACGTTTATAAATGGCAGGATATGACTGATGGAGAAGGAACTTGAATGAACTGATTGAAAGGCACAAAATGAGGAAATTTTCTTCCAAGTGATGGTATAAGTTGCTCGAGTAGTAGGCACTAGGGCTGACCACATGATGACTTCAGCCTGCTGATGACAGAAGATGAAATCAGTGAATCAAGGAGGAGAGGTCACGGTTGAACCTGTTGAAGAACAAAATGCGATAGAATTCCTGGAATTGAAATTGGGAGAGATAATCAGGAGCTTCATTTGTGTAGCCAGGAATATGAAAACATTTCATGGTGAAACTGTGGTACAGTGCTAACCAAGTCAGCCTCCAAATGAACAACATGGTGGAATGGGATGAAGACCTGCCTTTTATTTATAACGTCCATAGGGGGTTGAGTATCAGAAAAGATTGAGATGGTTTGCAAAGACCAAAGATGGCCCCATATGAATGCAGCAGCTACAATAGGGTAAAATTCAAATAAAGGAAATGTTTTGGAAAAGTCTTGAAGTGTGTATGTCAGGAGGCCAGGAAACCACAAACCAGGAATGCTTGAAGAAAGCTGCAAAACCATGATAAAGTAATGTATCAGTGTATATCTTGGGATAGAAAGCGGGAGATTGTTCTTTGTAGAACATACAGCATCCATTCCAACAGGCTAGAAAGTGGGACCACATATGAACATACAAAATTTGTCAGCAGAAAAAGACCTAGTGGTCTATCAAGTCTGCTCGAATGTGCAGCTAGCACCCCTTACTCTGCAGCTGCCCCTCCCTCCCAGCGCTCCCCTCCCTTGACCTTCCCCCTTGCCCTGCCCCAGCCCCTTTTGAATCAGTCCACTGTTCTACTCGATACCACTTCTGCCGGTAATGCATTCCACCCAGTGACCACCCTCTCTGTAAAAAAGTGTCTCCTCATCTCCCTCCTGAACCTTCTTCCCTCCAATCTCATATCATGGCCTCAGGTATTCTTCCTCTCCCTTGCTTTGAACAGCCCCTTCATACCTGTCCTGTTTATTCCTTTCATGTACTTGAAGGTTTCAATCATACCCGCCCTGCCCCTCCTCTCCTCCAGTGAGTACATGTTCAGTTCCCTCAGCCTCCTCTCAAATAGTAAGTCCCCCAGCCCCACATGACTAAATCAGATTTGGCTGCAGCAATAATGGATATGTGATGGGTAGTTCGGAGACCGAAGAGACCCCCCCCCAGGAACAGGAGGTTGTGAGGGCTTCAGCTAGCTCTCCCCCACAGCAACGGAGCACCGAAAAAAAAAACACCACAGCAAGACCCCCCAGGAACAGGAGGTCATGAGGGCTTCAGCTATCTCTCCCCCACAGCGATGGAGCACCGAAAAAAAAATGCCACAGGTACTGAACTGCACTCGGGGAGCAACTCACCTGGTCGCGACCATTGCTGCAAGAGCATTTTTTAAAATCAGCTTCTTGGCACCTTTTTTCCCCTTAAGGCAGTAAATATATCGGAGCACTAATGGAGTTTTTTCTGTTTCTGCCAGCATGTAACCTTTGTCTAAATACCAGCTACACTGCCAAATTAATTACTTTAAATAGTGCAAGCTGTAACAGTAGAAGAACCTCTTGATTGTAGCCCAAATTAGCAGCAGACTCCAGCTGTATTTTAGAAACCTGTTGTCTACTTTAAGTACTGCAAACAAGACTCTTAATGGAAGCCCATATTCATGCTGCCCTGAAATCTGATACAGCCCAACCCCCTTCATTGATAGCCCTCTCCTCCTTACCTATATAACCTTCTGTCTCTCTGTCTCCTTCCTCCACAGCAAGATCCCCCCCAGGAACAGGAGGTCGTGAGGGCCGATTAACGCCACAACAGTTCAAGAATTCATGAGGAGGGGTCCCAAAACCCCCATGTTGAAAATGTGGTGCCAAATTTCCAAACAATGACTGAGATATGCAGCAAAGTTGAAAACACCCTATTTATTCCATTATACTGTACAGCTTACCAGCATTTCCTCAGTTTGCGGTCGGCTTTGAAGAGTGCAAACATGTTCCCGGTCCACTGAAGATTGTCGTGCTGAGCTCCGGAGGTAAGTATAGGAGTAGGAGGGGTGTAGGGAGAGCAGTCTTGTCAGGTGGATGCAGGTTGTGGGGGGCAGGGAGACCATAAGGGACAGTTTTCTGATTTCACAGGTTTAAAAAAAAAAAAAAAAAGCATCCATGGACAGTTTTTTCTTTGCAGGAGCATTGGGCACGCTGGGGTGGGCTTCCAGCATGCCACCGACTGCTTCTTTTGGGAGGCAGTAGCCGATGGGTGATTGGGCACCCCATCAGCACCGCGACAAAAGCGGGGGTTTAGATTATGCCGATGGGAATTGGGCACCCGTCAGCACACAGTAAAAGTGGGGGGGGGGTTACAGAATGCTGACGGGGATTGGACTACCCCGTCTGCAAAATCAACATTAAGCACCAAAGCTGATGGGGATTGAAGCCCCCATCAGTAAATAAACATGGTGGGGGGGTTATATTGTTTGTGAACATGGTGGCAAGTCGCCACCATGTTCACAAACAATATCAGGGTTTGGAAGTTCCGACCTGCAATGACGGGTCGCTCCCTCTTTGCAGCGGATGGCTGACGCTGTAATGATGAGGCGGCCCCTGATTGCAGCGGCGAAATTGTCACAAGTTGGTGGCAACGTTCCAAACCCTTGTCAGCAGCTGCGTACAACGGCATTGGAGGACACGGGACAAGCCTTTGCAGGCTATGGGGGCATTGGCAACAACAGTGCCGCACCTCCACAACCTGCTTCTGAGAAAGCTGTCCCAATATGTTTCTTGCGCTGTGCGCAATCAACATAATAAAGGATCAAGTAACAGCAGGACTGACTTACCTGCCTGTCAGTTTGAATGGGGAAACCTAGCTGTTTGGTGTGAGAACCAACTTACCAATGATGAAAATATATTTATTCTAAATTTAAAGATTGATTTAGCATTATCTTCCGAGTCTCCCTATTTTAAGGTAGTCTCCTGATTTTTTTTCATTTTTTGAGATTCCCCCTGCTTTTTGCAGCAGTAGTCCATGTCCCTAAAATTATTAGAATCAAAGAACAGGCTATTCCTCCTTTAGCAAGGCATTTCGAGTACCTTACATTCAGTAAGGCATATACTTTAGGGCCCTGTGACAAGCTCCCTGATTTACGTGGTCAAAATTAGGATTTGAGGAGTGTTGACTTGGAAGCCCTGATTTAGTTTAGTTTTGTGTTGTTTTTTTTTTGTTTGTTTCTTTTTGTTATTCTGGTGCCATTTTAAAAACACAGTAACACAATTCAGGGCTGCCAATTATTGGGTAATTACAGCACTCACCCCTCGGGCTTAAAGGGCACTCGGCTAATGCCCCAGGGGCCAGATTCACAAAAAATTGCAAATGGCAGTGCAAAGTGTTGCGTTGCAATTTGCAGTCGCACACTTGTAAAAAATTGCTATTCACTTTTGGATAGCGTGACTGTGAATAGGGATAGGTAGCAGTGGTGATAAATCCTGTATCACCTGTGCTATCCCACTAGTCCCCGACCTGTAGCCTAGTGAATGGTTCCACAATGGGTAGTCTGCCTGTGCACTGTTCTCAATTAACTGAAGCAGCTATGCAAATGTAACCCCCCTACAAATGGGGGTTCCCAAAAAGTCTTCCTTGAGCTTGCCTAAATGCTCACTGCCAGGCTGGTGTCTTGCTTTTTAGCAGTTTAAATGTGATTACCAGAGCCTGTACAGCCTCTGTGTACTGTCTCTTTAAGAGCTGCCTGACTGCAGCCTAAGTAATCTGAGAGGGAGCTCTGTTGAAAGATGTAACTATTTACTGAAAATCATTTAGAGTGATAATGACAATGTAGTTTGTCTAACATGCTTTCTTTATAGCAAGGACTGTTTTGTTTGTCTCCACTATCTTGGTCCTGGACTGCAAATTGGACCAATCAGTACTGGTGGGACCTAAAATGTAGCTGGACTACAGGAGCTGTCTGAATTCAAAATCTGTAGGAACTTTAGTTTGGAGCTTTTTGCGCCTTTTTTGCAACTGAAGGAGGAGCTCTTGCTTTGACTGACAGCTAAATCTGCCAACCAAACCTTTTGGATCTTGGGGAAGTCCCAGGCTGCTTGCAGTTTTCGGTTAGTTCTGAGCTGGGAAGTGAAATGAGAAGAGCTCAGGTGTATTTTGGGGCAGCAATCCTGAGTGGATTCGCATGAGAAAACTGTGAAAGGGCTGTGTTTTTGGCTTGCATGTCTGCTAGCTGCTCCTGAGAGGGAGAGAAGAGAATTATTTTGGGCTAAATCCAAGTTTGTGTGACTAAAGTAAGCTACTGAAGTGGGCCAGGCTCAACCTGAAGAAGACCAAAGATTTTGCTGAATGCGATTGGCCTGTCAGGAGTTTCAGCTACCCCTAAGCTCCTGGTGTGTGCAGAGACATTATGATTGTGACCGGGGAGCGCTTTGCCTGGTACAGTAGAATTCCTGTACATGTAAATGTGCTACGAGCTGCTAGTGGGTTGTGAGTTAGTTCCCCACTGTATGAACTGTGTTCTGCTTGCTGGAAGCTGTATCCAGCCCAAAACCGACTGCATCTGAATGTGTCTCTATGCAGTCTGGGCCTTGCCAGACTGACCCAGCCAGACTACCCACTGCACAGAGAAGCCATCGATGAGAGACCTGCCTGAGGATCAGCCCCCTGCTCCACGCTTGAACAGGAATGTAGCCTCTGCGACTCATGTGGGCCCTGCTTCTCCTGGCATTCCAAATCAAACACCTGCAGTCTCGATTTTCATCCAGCCTGTGTCCAGTCTTGGGTATCGTGAGTAAATACCAGGGTAGCTCCCTGCAACAACAGCTTAATCCGAGTGTGTCATCTGATTGTCTTGTTGTTTCGTTTCCTTTACAAACTGAGCCCTCTGGCTCCGGATTACAAATATTGTGTACTGTGCATGTTGTGTTTTCCATCACAGGGCCCCAACCAGCTGCAACCCCGGGCAACAGTCCTGGCTAGCCCATCTCTTCTCCACCTGGGTACCCAGAGGTGTGACTGTGTGGGGGACTCAAAGCGCATGCATAACTGCTTGATTGATATAACCTTTAAGCTAATTAACCTGATTTTGCCCCTTCCTTGTTCAAGTCCCCTGAATAAATCAGATCTAACTTTTTCTGCATGTAATCTGACTGTGGTTCCTGTTTGTGCTCAAAGCGCTGTACTGTTGCTATTTGCTGTGCATAACCTTGTTTTACAGGGGTTCCCAGGGTCAAGCCAGAGGAACCAGCCCTGGTGGTAAGTGCAGGCAGTGTGGGTACTTGTGTGGTGTACCAGGAGTATTGTGAAAGTGATTATTGTACAGTGTTCAGGCCACTAGAGGGGAAAGAGGAGGGTTACAGTGTCCCAGAGGGCTGTGCCCAGGTTAGCTTGACCACTACCAACCCTGACCTCTGGGTGGAGGCACCCATTTCAGAACTCAAGCCCCTTAACTTGCTACTAGCCAAGCAGGCAGGGGTAGTAGCCCTTGGGATAGCGCCACCTAGGGGTTACATCTTGGAGGCTCACCACTGGGATTAGCATACCCTAGTGGCCAGATTTGTGAATTGCTGTTAAAAATAAATGCCTACCCCAACAGAAGTGGCTGTACACCAGTTGGTGGGGTGGTGTACTGGGCAGGAGATCGACCCCCAAAATGCTATACTTATCCTGGATATTCCCCTGGGTACCAATAAGAACACTGTAGAGGGAGTACTTTCCAAGGTTGAATGTTTACAAAACCCTGTGGTGGTGGGTCGACAGGCTAATCTGCTCGCCCAAAGTTTCATGGCGTTAGTAGAGTGTAAGGACCCAGTAGACAGTCCCAAAGTGCCACGGAGTATCACCCCTGAAGGAGCCCTCACTGCCTGGAGAGTGATAACTAAAGACAGTAAAGACCCCAGGGAAAATGAGCCCCCCCACTATCTGAGACTTTTGAGGAGAAATTTGCTAAATTGTTGCTGGAGGAAGGGAAAACTGTGGAGGACTTAAAGAAACTATTCCTGCCACCTGGGGGTGTTCCTCCCCCAACACCCCCTCCTCCAGCACCCATTATTCCCCTCCTTCTGTGCCCGTGCCAATGCTGGCTCCTATGTCTGTACCTGCCATTAGTCATGACTCTTACCGAAGGTTGAGAATCTTCTCCGGCACCCTTCCCACACCCCAAGGGGAGGATGATTGGGAGACCTGGATAGATTGTGTTGCCCCTTTGGTACCCGAATGGCTGTGTGTGGAGGCTGAGAAATGGAAAAGGATCATAGAAAGCTTGAGGGGTCCTGCCCTAGAGGCCATTAAATTTCTGAGGTCCACAAACCCTGATGCATTTGTCCAGAAGTACCTATCTGCACTCAAAGGCAATTTTGGGAGCATTGAGTCAGGGGAGAACTTGATGTGGAAATTTCAAGGTACAAAACAATGGCCAGGGGAAAGTTTGTCTGCTTATGTTCCTCATCTGGAATGAGCGCTGCAGAAGGCTTACCGAAAAGGTGGGGTAACTGCCAGACACTTAAACCATGTGAAGTTGGGGCACATACTGCAATATGCAAAGCATTCTAAATTGCAGCTCCTTCAATTAAGGCTCCCAGATAGAAGGGGTAACCCACCGGACTATTGTGACTTGATGAAAGAACTCTGGGAGGTTGAAGATGAAGAGGGGGATTGTAATTCTAGGGTGAGCGCAGCCCAAGTGATCACGGCATCGGAAGGCCCTTCTGAAGTGGGGACCAATGAGGGTGTGCCGCCATGGGATGAACTGCTGAGGGAGTTCAGAGAAACAAAATACAGTCTCTTTATGAAGGCTGCTCCTACAAGTACAGGAACCGACCATTATCCAACTGCATCTGCTATGGGGGTGTCCACCCAGGCATCTCCTGCTGACAGCAGCTCGAAACTCGATGTCTTGACTATGAAAGTAAGAGAATTGATGAGATGTCTCCAAATTCTCACCACACAGCAGACAGAGATGGCACCAAGGTTTTCAGTTGGTAGTACTACTGCCCCAGCTCCCAGTGTGATGCCTCAGCCACCTCCAATCCCAGAAAACATATTTTGCTATAATTGGGGGAAGGATGGGCACATGAAGAGAGAATGCCGGTCCACAAAAGACCTAGATAAAGTTGTATACAGGCTTCAAGGAGAGCTTCGGAGAATGAATCAGTGGTTGAGGAGTGCCCAAAATGACCGCAGTGAGAGTTCAAGAAGTAGTAACTCAAATGCCTATGTGGTTAAATCATCTGTCCAGGCCCCTTCTGCTGTTCCTCCAGACTGGTCCAAAATAGTGGGCCCTTCAATGGAGACTACTGTGGCTGTGAATGGTATTCCTACTCAGGCTGTGCTGGACAGTGGGTCGCAAATGACCATTGTATTTAAGGACTGGTATGACAAACACTTATCTGCTGTGCCCTTACAATCCCTGGAAGGCCTACATGTGTGGGGGCTGAGCGACAAGTCTTCTCCCTACCTAGATATGTCCACCTCTGGTCATCATTTCCTGCAGCTGTAACTGGTGTAGATCTGGAGCAAGTCAAGACACTGGCCTTAGTGTGTCCCCCTACTGGACTGTATGGTGGGGTTCCCCTGTTAATTGGGACCAATGCCCATATGTTTGGGAGACTGGCACAACTCTGTCGCAAGAAACAAGTTCGACGGACTGGGAGGGCCCTAAGAATTCCCGCTGTGATCAAGAGGGCCTATGATTTGCAGCAGAACCCCAAGGGAGTGGACCAGGATGAACCGGTAGGGATCGTGTGGAAGAAGTATCCCGATTCAGTGGTACTGGCCCCTAACACCCAGTGTACCATTCAAGGGGAGGTCCGCCTCCGCAAAGATGTCAAGAACAAAATACTGATGTTGGACGCGCCAGGCGATGGAAAATTGCCGGAAGGATTATTGGTTAAGCCCAGCATCTTGCCAGCTCATGCTCATGCCTATGCACGACGAGTGATGGTCCAGATTCATAATGTGTCAGATCAGGAGATCTGGGTGAACAGAGGATGCACCCTAGCTATGGTACACTACGCAAACACTGCAGTGTTGCCCAGCAACAAGCCCCCTGGCAAGACAGATAGAGTGACTCCCGACTTGTTTGATTTTGGTGACTCCCTGTTGCCAGCTGAATGGAAGACTAGAATTAGCCAGAAATTTGCCTAGAGAGATCAAGTGTTTTCGTTGAAGGAATGGGACGTGGGATGTGTCCAGGGTGTGGAGCATCACATACGCCTGCACGATGAACGACCATTTCGAGAAAGGTCTCAATGCCTAGCCCCTGCAGACATAGACGATGTGAGAAGACACTTGCAGGAAATGCTCGCAGCTGGTGTGATACAAGAATCCAGGAGCCCATATGCTTTTCCCATTGTAGTTGTGCGTAAGAAGAACAGATTCGTGAGAATGTGTGTTGATTATCGAACTCTGAATCGGCGGACCATCCCCCGATCAATACACCATGCCCTGCATATAGGATGCTGTGGATTGTTTGAATGGGAGCAAATGGTTCTCGGTGTTGGATCTTCACAGTGGATATTACCAGAGTCCAATGGCTCTGGAGGACTGTGAGAAGACAGTCTTCATCTGTCCTTTGGGCTTCTATGAATTCCTGAGAATGCCACAGGGGACATCGGGCACCCCAGCCACCTTCCAGCGACTGATAGAATAAGCAGTGGGAGACATGAATTTGCTAGAATGCCTGGTGTACTTGGACGATGTCATTGTGTTCGGGAGCTCCCTAGAGGAACATGAGAGTCGACTGTTCAAAGTACTAGACCGACTGGAAGATTTCAGCCTCAAGCTGTCCATTGACAAGTGCCAGTTTTTCCATACCTCTGTGAAGTAGGTAGGGTACATAGTGTCTACAGAGGGGATAGAGACTGATCCTAGTAAAGTTGAAGCCTTGACTACTTGGCCCCAGCCCCACAATTTGAGAGAACTACAACGTTTCCTGGGATTCTGTGGCTACTACCGCCGGTTCATAAAGGACTATTCCAAAGTGATTCGGCCACGCTTGAATCTTACCCAGGGTTACCCTCCTACCAATCTGAAATACAAAAAAGGGTCCATCAAAGAACCAGACAAAGCATATTTCTGCCCAGGTGAACTTTTCAGGTCCTGTTGGATGCCTGACTGTGAAGCAGCTTTCCACGAAGTCATATACCAGCTCACCCACGCCCCCATCCTCGCTTATGCTGATCCCACCAAACCCTATGTGCTGCATACTGACGCCAGTCTGCAGGGTCTAGGAGCTGTACTGTATCAAGACCATGAGGATGGTTTGAGACCAGTGGCATTCACCAGTAGGAGCTTGACCCCGTCAGAGAGAAACTACCCTGTGCACAAGTTGGAGTTCCTTGAGTTAAAATGGGCCATTGTCGACTACTTTCATGATTACCTCTATGGAGCAAAAATATTGGTGAGGACTGACAACAACCTGTTGACCTATGTACAGACTTCAGCTAAGTTAGACGCCACGGGGCACTGGTGGCTTTCTGCATTGTCAACATATGATTATGCTGTCGAACACAGACCAGGCCTGAATCATATTGATGCTGACGCCCATCTTGGAGGCCCATTTCCAAGAGTGACTGGGTCAGGCTGTCTGAACCTGACATCCAAGCATTGTGCTAAAAGTTTGATAGAAATGAACAGATGTCTATGGACACAGCGGGCTGCTTAGTAGATTGCTTGGGCCCCTCTGACACCTGCATACCGGCTGCATATTGCCACTTCTCTGCTCTAGATATTAGTGCACTACCTCAGTTTGACAATGACAGCATTCAGTGGGCTCAATCCCGAGATCCTATGATTCAGCCAGCACTTGATGCCCTTTGTGCAGGAAAAGATGTGTCCAAGTTGTGTTCCTCTGATCTGCGAATCGCTTCATTATTTAAGGAAGGCCCCAGGTTGAAGCTGCTTAATGAGTTGTTGTATAGAGAGACTGTAGATCGGGGTGGCCAAATAGACAAGCAACAATTGGTCCTGCCCACAGCCTTCAAAGGTTTGGTACTGAGGTCCCTCCACAATCATATGGGCCACCTTGATATCGACCAGACCCTTGACCTAGTACGATCTCGATTCTACTGGCCCAGGATGGGGGCCGATGTTGAGCACCATGTAAGGACTTGTAGTCGCTGCCTGCAAAGAAAAGGCCTGCCTCAGAGGGCTGCCCCCCTTGTCAACATCACTACCAGCACCCCAATGGAACTAGTCTGCATAGACTTCTTGAGTTTAGAGTCTGATCAGTGAAACACTGGCAATGTGTTAGTGGTCACGGACCATTTCACACGGTATACACAAGCTTTTCCCACCAAAGATCAAAAAGCATCTACCGTGGCCAAGGTGCTAGTGGAAAATTTCTTTGTGCACTATGGAGCCCCCCAGCGAATTCACTCTGATCAGGGCTGGGACTTTGAGAGTCAACTAATCAAAGAAATGCAGTCTCTATGGGGGGTGCGAAAGTCAAGAACCACCTCTTATCACCCGCAGGGGGATCCTCAACCAGAATGCTTTAACCGCACCCTACTAGACATGCTAGGCACCCTTCACCCAAAAGATAAGCATAAATGGAGCCAGTAGATTAGCACCTTGGTACATGCATACAATTGCATGAAGAATGATGCTACCGGATTCTCTCCCTACCGCCTCATGTTCGGGAGAGAGGCCCAGCTGCCTGTTGATGTCTGTTTTGGGGTTTCTCCTGATGGGGTCCGAGCCAAAGATTACCTGCAATATGTACAAAAACTTAAAGCTCAATTGAACCATGCCTATCAACTGGCCCAGACAATGGCCGCCAAAAGAAATCTAGCCAACAAAGAGAGACGTGATAGAAAAGTAAAGGCTCAAGAGCTTAGGCCTGGAGACCGTGTGTTGTTGTGAAATTTAAGATTGTATGGTAAACACAAAATTGCTGATCGATGGCACCATCTTCCCCATGTCATAGTTGGAAAGTTTGATGATTTGCCAATGTACAAAGTGAGCCCAGAGAATAACTCCAAAGCTGTCAAGATCATGCATCGTAACCACTTGCTACCTATTGGTCAAGTTGTAATTGACGCTTAACCCACCGAGATTGATCCCCCTGGACCAGTGACTTGTGCTGCTGCAAGAAAGAAACAGAGTCAGCCTGCCCCCGTGGTTGCCGATTTAAGACTTCCCCCACAGCAGGCCCAGAATGATAGTGACTGACAGTCTAACTTGGATGACAGTGAGTGTGATAATGCCTATTACCCCTCATGTGAACTGAGTCAGTTGTTTTGTGGAACTCCTATGTTGAATTATGGGGATGAAGCTGGGCCTTCTGGACTGCCTCACACCCCGGCACCATCCTTGGAGCCAATGCTCCCTGAAGGTGAAGTGCAAAGTATCACATCTGAGGATTCTGAGTCTTTGTGTATCGTGAAACTGTATGATTTGCCTGAAGGAGAGGCTGATGGTATGAGTCTTTCTGGTGACATGCCAGAACTTGAGGAACACTATGAGAGTGCTGACAACCCCCCTTCAGTGCCAGAGTGCCTTCAAAATCAGCCAAGTGTTGTAGAAACAGAGACTACAGAGCAAGGGGCTGACAGTGCTCCCAGCTTGGACATTCCCCTTCATGCAGAGGCACCCCTCACAAGTGATGAAAGCTCCAAGACCATTGCTGAAAGTACAGAGACTGTGGTTGTTCACCCCAGAAAGACTGGCCAAGCTGTCAAGCCAGTGGTGGGCTTCAGTTACGATTTCCCCGGGAGGCCAGTGGTTTTGCCTCTCAATGTAGTCCACAAAGGTGTTTATGTCCCTCAGAGCTCACTGCCCAAATTAAGCTTGACGGCCCATTCCAGGTTACTTGTTCTGCCCTCTCACCATGGTGCCCCTGCCCCATCCAGCCCGAAGTTAGCTGATAGGGAAGGGCCCCCTCTTGCATTGTTTAGAGTACAAGAATTTATTACATGATTCTGTATAGTAATGTTCAATTTACCTGTGTGAAATATGCATAATGTATTGTCAGAATGGAAAAGATATAGTGGAGTACATTGAAATGTATAGTAAAGTGACAAGTTATGCCAATTGATGAATCAGATAGTACTTGTATAGCATGCTAATGGTATAAATATCTTGTATATGTTGCATTTTCAATGTTATGATGGTACAGACTTGACGTGGATGCCAAGTTTTCCCAGCCAGGGAAGGGTGTAACCCCCCTACAAATGGGGTTTCCCAAAAAGTCTTCCTTGAGCTTGCCTAAATGCTCACTGCCAGGCTGGTGTCCTGCGTTTTAGCAGTTCAAAAGTGTTTACCAGAGCCTGTATAGCCTCTGTATACTGTCTCTTTAAGGGCTACCTGATTGCAGCCTAAGTAATCTGAGAGGGAGCTGTTGAAAGATGTAACTATTTACTGAAAATCATTTAGAGTGATAATGATAATGTAGTGTGTATAACCTGCTTTCTTTGTAGCAAGGACTGTTTTGTTTGTTTCCACTATCTTGGTCCTGGACTGCAAATTGGACCAAACAGTACTGGTGGGACCTAAAATGTAGCCGAACTACAGGAGTTATCTGAATTCAAAATCTGTGGGAACTTTAGTTTGGAGCTTTTTGTGCCTTTTTTGCAACTGAAGGGGGAGCTCTTGCTTTGACTGACAGCCAAATCAGCCAACCAAACCTTTTGGATCTTGGAAAGTCCCAGGCTGCTTGCAGTTTTCAGTTAGTTCTGAGCTGGGAAGTGAAATGAGAAGAGCTCAGGTGTATTTTGAGGCAGCAATCCTGAGTGGATTCGCATGAGAAAACTGTGAAAGGGTTGTGTTTTTGGCTTGCATGTCTGCTAGCTGCTCCTGAGAGGGAGAGAAGAGAATTATTTTGGACTAAATCCAAGTTTGTGTGACTAAAGTAAGCTACTGAAGTGGGCCAGGCTCAACCTGAAGAAGACCGAAGATTTTGCTGAATGTGATCGGCCTGTCAGGAGTTCCAGCTATCCCTAAGCTCCTGGTGTGTGCAGAGCCTTTGCGATTGTGACCAGGGAGTGCTTTGCCTGGTACAGTAGAATTTCCGTACATGTAAATGTGCTATGAGCTGCTAGTGGATTGTGAGTTAGTTCCCCACTGCGTGAACTGTGTTCTGCCTGCTGGAAGCTGTATCCAGACCAAAACGGACTGCATCCGAATTTGTCTCCATGCGGTCTGGGCCTTGCCAGACTGGCCCAGCCAGACTAACCACTGCACAGAGAAGCCATCGACGAGAGACCTGCCTGGGGATCAGCCCCCTGCTCCACGCTTGAACAGGAATGACGCCTCTGCGACTCGTGTGGGCCCTGCTTCTCCTGGCATTTCAGATCAACCACTTGCAGTCTCGATTTTCGTCCAGCCTGTGTCCAGTCTTGGGTATCGTGAGTAAATACCAGGGTAGCTCCCTGCAACAACAGCTTAATCTGAGTGTGTCCTCTGATTGTCTTGTTGTTTCTTTTCCTTTACAAACTGAGTCCTCTGGCTCCGGATTACAAATATTGTGTACTGTGCATGTTGTGTTTTCCATCACAGGGCCCCAACCAGCTGCAACCCCGGGCAACAGTCCTGGCTAGCCCATCTCTTCTCCACCTGGGTACACAAAGGTGTGACTGTGTGGGGGGGGACTCAAAGCGCATGCATAACTGCTTGATTGATATAACCTTCAAGCTAATTAACCTGATTTTGCCCCTTCCTTGTTCAAGTCCCCTGAGTAAATCAGATCTAACTTTTTCTGCATGTATTCTGACTGTGGTTCCAGTTTGTGCTCAAAGTACTGTACTGTTGCCATTTGCTGTGCATAACCTTGTTTTAGAGGGGGTCCCCAGGGTCGAGCCAGAGGACCAGCCCTGGTGGTAAGTGCAAACAGTGTGGGTACTTGTGTGGTGTACCAGGGGTATTGTGAAAGTGATTATTGTACAGTGTTCAGGCCACTAGAGGGGAAAGAGGGGGGTCACAGTGTCCCAGAGGGCTGTGCCCAGGTTAGCTTGACCACTACCAACCCTGACCTCTGGGTGGAGGCATCCATTTCAGAACTCAGGCCCCTTAACCTGCTACTAGCCAAGCAGGCAGGGGTAGTCGCCCTTGGGATAGCGCCACCTAAGGGTTACACAAATGAGCCCATTCAGCATGCAAGGTGCTAGCTGGGCATTTGCATAGGCTGTGGGTGACATAGCTCACCCCCCACTCTTGGCTGACACACAGCCACAGTCCATGGGGACGGGTGCGCCCATCATGCAGATTTCCATCTCTTTAATAATAAAAATGATGTCCCTGGTGGTCTAGTGGTCCCTCCCCTGTCCTGATCAGCAGTCACCCTCCCATGCATAAGTAAGCATATGTTCCTGGTGGTCTAGTGATCCTCCCCATCCCCGGTCGCAGAGCACTGTCCCTATAGTTGAAAAAAAACAAATATGCCCTGGTGATAGTGCCCCCCCCGATCGCTGATCACCATCCCTATAGTTAAAACAATCAAGTATACCCTGCTGGTATCCCCCGTGATTGCTGATCACTGGCCCAACATCAAATATTGTCATTCACTGTTACTCTAGTATTCTCCCCCTCAACAATCGCAGTCCCAATAAAAAAAATATGATACGCACTCATCCCTGGTGGCTAGTGGTCCCTCCCCCCCATCCAATCACTCACCCTAAGTCATCGAAATATTCCCTGGTGCCCAGTGTAAACTCCCCAAATCCTGATCCCCCCATATAGGTACAAGGATGGAAATGAGAAAGGAAAATGTAGGCGCACCGGGATTTGAATCACGGACCTCTGGTATGCCGTTAAAGCACTCTAACCATTAAGCTACAGGCCCACTGGTTAAAGTGTCCTATTTCACAGTCACACATTCCTTTCTCTAGTGTTGCTCAATTCTGCAACCAGAAACCAATTTAGAAATACCACTACTCTCAGTGCAGTTTAACCCCTGCAAGGTATATCGTTTTTTAAATCAAGGATGGAAATGAGAAAGGAAAATGTGGGGCGCACCGGGATTTGAACCATGGACCTCTGGTATGCCATTCCAGCGCTCTAACCATTAAGCTACAGGCCCAAACTATAAACTAAAACTATATACCTTGCAGGGGTTAAACTGCACTGAGAGTAGTGGTATTTCTAAATTGGTTTCTGGTTGCAGAATTGAGCAACACTAGAGAAAGGAATGTGTGACTGTGAAATAGGAAGTTCTTTGGACACTTTCACCAGTGGGCCTGTAGTTTAATGGTTAGAACACTGGAACGGCATACCAGAGGTCCGTGGTTCAAATTCTGCTGTGCCCACATTTTCCTTTCTCATTTCCATCCTTGATTTAAAAAACTATATACCTTGCAGGGGTTAAACTGCACTGAGAGTAGTGGTATTTCCATATAGGTACAGAAATTTGTCCCTGGTGTCTAGCGGATCCCTCTCCCATCCCCGATCTCCCATACAGAGAATTGAAAATTGACCCTGGCACCTAAGCGTCCCCCACCCCCACCCTGGCAGGTAATGCCTCACCACCCCATTCCCCATCATGATCCTGGAGCCAGCGACCAGCAAAGCCCTCCTCTCTTCACCATGTGCGGCTGCCAGTGAGCTATCAATGAGCATGTTCTGTATATGCGCGCTCACTGACTGACATCTATCAACGAGCGCGTTCTGTATGCAGTACGCGCTCACGCTGACATCTATCAATGGCGCGTTCTGTTACGATGCGCGCTCACGATTGATCTATCAATAAGCGCGTTCTGTATGCAATGCGCGCTCACGGCTGACATCTATCAATGGCCCGCGTTCTGCATGCAACGCGCTCACCGACGACATCTATCAATGAGCGCGTTCTGTATGCAGTACGCGCTCACCGACTGACATCTATCAATGAGCGCGTTCTGTATGCAGTACGCGCTCACCGACTGACATCTATCAATGAGCGCGTTCTGTATGCAGTACGCGCTCACCGACTAACATCTATCAATGGCGCGTTCTGTATGCAATGCGCTCACCGGCAACATCTATCAATGACGGCGTTCTGCTTGTGCAATCTGGCGCTCACATTGTTTATCTATCAATGGCGCGTTCTGTATGCAGTACGCGCTCACCGACAACATCTATCAATGAGCGCGTTCTGCTGTATGCAGTACGCGCTCTGACTGACATCTATCAATGAGCGCGTTCTGTATGCAGTACGCGCTCACCGACTGACATCTATCAATGAGCACGTTCTGTATGCAGTACGCACTCACCGACTGACATCTATCAATGAGCACGTTCTGTATGCAGTACACGCTCATTGACAGCTCAGTCAGTGGCCAGCCATGATGGAGACTGGAGGGCTGTGCTGGTCGCTGGCTCAGGATTGGGATGAGGGGGAGTGGGATGGTGGGGCATTACCTGCCAGGGTGGGGGGCCACTAGGTGCCAGGGTCTATTTTCAATTCTCTGTACAGGGGATCAGGGATGGAGGGGGTCTGCTAGACACCAGGGACAATTTTCTGTAGTTATACAGGGGATCGGGATTTGGAGTGGGGGTTACACTGGACACCAGGAAATATTCTGACAACTCAGGGTGAGTAATCGGGTGGGGGGAGGGACCACTAGCCAACAGGGATGAGTTTGTATCATACGTCTTTTTTATCAGGATGGCGATCGGCAAGGGGGGAGGGGGCACTAGAGCACCAGGACATGGCAATATTTTATATCAGTCAGGCAATCAGCAATTATGGGTGGGGATGATATCAGCAGGGTATACTTTGTTGTTTTAACTATAGGGATGGCATTTGGTGATGGGGGGGGACTACCACCAGGGCATACTTGCTTTTCTTTCATCTATAGGGATGGTGATCAGTGCTCAGGGACAGGGAGGGACCACTAGACCACCAGGAACATAATTTTACTTATGTACAGGATGGTGATCGGCAATTGGGATGTGGAAAGACCATTAGACCACCAAGGTAAACTTCAGTTTTATTATTACAGGGATGGCAATCAGCAATTGGGGACCGGAAGGGACCACTAAACCACCAGAACAATATTTTTTTTGCTATCAAGGGGACAATGATCGGCAGCACCTCCGCCAGCCACTAGGGTTGCGCAGGATATCACCAGGTCTCAGTCGGTGGTATTTGCTCCGCACAAGGAGACTACTCAAGAGGCCCTTGTGCGTGGGAAATACTTTGTGAATTGGGCAGTGCTGATATTCACGTCCCCTCCCCCTCACTTGCATTGCAGACCCATCCAGACTTTGCCTCGGCACCTTTTGTGAAAACTAACTTGGGGAAAAAACCCAGTTTGCAGCGAGGCAAAGTTTCATGAATCTGACCCCAGGCCTCCAACTCAGGCACCGGATACAGCATACTAAATCCAAAACAAAAAAAGAGAGTGGGGGGTGTGCAGTAATTGCCCAATAACTGCACACCCTGTTGTGTGATATCGCTCACATAAACAAAGAGAAAAGGTGAGAAAACACAGTTACGTAAGCAGACCCAAGCTACTTAAATATATTCTTGGAGTTCATAAAAGCACATACATTTGAATAATATATGGGTGTTTTTTCAAGTGAAATCTAGCCCTCAAAAAAAAAAAAAAAAAAAGACAACCTGGCAGGTTTAAAGTTGTTGACACTTTTCCAGTAGGATACTGTACCTGTCTTGATTCTTATGCAGGTGCAGTGATAGGCAGGTTTAAAGTTTTTGACACATTTCCAGTAGAATACTGTACCTGTCTTGATCCTTATGCAGATGCAGTAATGGGCAGGTTTAAAGTTTTTGACACATTTCCAATAGAATACTGTACCTGTCTTGATCCTTATGCAGATGCAGTAATGGGCAGGTTTTTTAAGGGTGGTGCAAGGCTTACATCAAGCCCTGCACCTCCACATTTCTTTCTGCTGGTATGCCAAGCACTAGTGGTGATAGGATGGATCCATGGCAATCCAGATCCACCAAATACCTGCCCTTTGTGGCAGGTATGGTGTATCTACTGGACACCACCCCTATCTGTCCATGGATCTGGCCGTCAGATCCCTGGTCGGATCCCGTGTTATGTGATGGCCGGATCCAGGATGAATACGAGCTACATGGCTCCTTTATCAAAACCGCACTGAACTTACCCTAAGAGACATTTCACTGGAGCTAGATCGGGCACACCATGTACTCTGCCCCAAGCCAGCTTCGGGCAACCACCCTTGCTCAGTGTTGGTAACTTAATTCTCCACTTTCAAGACAAAGAAACAGTGTTATAAGCAGCCTGGAATAAAAAAAAAAAAATATTATGATACCCAGGCTTGCTTTGAAAATGATTACTGTCAGTTGGAATGACACTAAGATGTGCATACATCCCAGTGCTAAGAGCACTTAAACAACAAAACGTATGCTTCCAAACCCTGTATCCTGCCCGTCTTTCAGTATTTCCGGAAATTGGGATTAATACTTTTTCACATTTTGTTTTTACAACCTATGATTAAAGCCAGAAACATACAGGGTGCCCGCCATGAAAGTGTACAGGCTTGATTGATCACCTCGCCACATGTGCTGCTACTAATGAGGCCCCAGCACATCTGCCTTCAAAGGAAACTAAAAGGAAATAAAGTAAATAAAATAAACAAGCTATAGAGACATCTATTCTCTGGGCATTGCCATGAACCATGATCGTGAGGGAGGACTGAGGAGAAGTGGTCATCATTGCTCTCAGGGAGGAGGGCAGTGGGGCATCCAAATAAGAGGTCGTTGACCAGGGAGTGCAGATGTACAGTTGTTGGTTCCTTAGGCCTGTGGGCTGGAAGGTTCCCAGGATATTGGGGGGGTTGGTATCATACTCAGGCACAAAGATCTATCCCTGGAGGCCTGCCTTGACTGTGATTCAGATCAGTCACCGCTGATAACACTTGATGACTTTAAAGGAGGATATCGATTCCCATACACAATTTTCTCTGCAGAATAATCTGAAGAAACATATGTAAATATTTGTTTGGTATGGAAAGCTATTTAAATTGATATACAGTATATAGTTCAATAGAATCAAATGCAGAGAGCTGTATATGTTTTACGTGCATGGTATAATGCGTTTCGTAATGGGTGTTCTTTTAACCCCTAACACTGTTGATTAGAACACTGGATGAGTTTACACAAGTACTCTCTGCAGAATAATCTGAAACTTATTTAAAACAAAAGTCTTGCAGTAAGGGAAGCTTCTTGAATTGAAATGCTTAGTTCTACAGACTTATTTGTTGGGAGAGGTATATATTTTATTTGACTTAAAGTATAGTATAAAAAGTTCCAACATAGCTGTTCCCTTGACCCTGAACATTCTGGATCAGGCACTCTCTCTGATCTATCTGTGGATTTTCTATTCAGTGGGTTGTGGACTAGAGCTGACTGTGAACAGATCACAGGAAGGTGGTAGGGTAACAGAGGAGTGGTGAGCATTATTCAGGTTTCTAAAAAATGTGGGTTGATGTCGCTCACAAGAATTAAAACATCTCCCCCTTATGTTTTTGTTCCTTCACCCTTACTCTGCTTATCATTAATCACCACGGAGTACATGATGTCTGCTTCTTATCCCAGGGATCCAGCAGCAGATACAGGGTCAGATCCCTGGATCCCTGGATCCGGTACCGGATAACATGGGTTTCCGACCCGGAATCCAACCTCCGTATTCGGCTGGATCTTGAGACAGATCCCACTCAAATAGTGTTGCCATCCACTGGATCTCTAGGGGATCCACAGCATTACTAACCGAGCAACACTACCAAGCACGTTTGCCACAACTATGTCTGATGTATAGCTCAGATGCAGTTGCAATGGTTTACCCCATTTACAGTAGTCTGTACCAAATCTCAGGCACAAGCACCATAAAAAAGGTATGCAGAAGTGATGCAAGCTGGGATGTGGGGCGTGTGGAGCAACTGCAAGTTGAGGGGCTAGCTGCACAATCGAGCAGACTCGATAGACTGTAAGGCCTGCTTCTGCTGGCATTTTTATATATTTCATATATTTGTATGTTCATTTGTAAGCTGGACCACAAAAAGATGGTCTAACATGTGGCAATTACCACCCAGGATAGAAAATAGAGAATAATGGATAGGTAAGTGTGTGTTATGGATTTTTTTACACACCCAAGGTGTGTGATGACCCATAAACCTCGAGAGCAAAGCTTGAGAGGTTTATGAGATCATCACACACCTTGGGTGAGTAAAAACATCCATAACAACACAGATATTAGAACAACTTTTTTGACCTTTGAACTGTCCTACAACAGGATTTGGAAAACCATTGTTTTCCATCCACAATAAACCCTAACCATATACTATAACCCATTTTCAGGCTATTGCGGTGTTTGAGAGAAGCTTGTTAACAGTGTGATAAAGGGGGTCACTGGTAATTATATCCCACTACACTGCTGCAAGCCCCATAGCCATATCTGTGAATGTGAGGAGCTTCGAAATCTAGCCCTTAAAATATGGCCCAATATTTTGTTTTAATAAAAATGTGTGTCACACATGGTTTCATTGTCTTTATTGTTTTAGCCAACCCCCACCTCCATTACCAGAACATGGACTTTTGTTTGACTTCAGAGTTAAAATATAAGGATATTTCCATGAATATATTTTACCTTTTTAAAATAATTTCTTCTTATTTTTATTTATTTTAAGTTAAATATTTAAATGCCATTTTATAAGTGCAATAAGACACTCTAGGGTGTGCCATTATGATGTTATAGTCACATTTCTCAGGTGCATTTAACGGTACTTGGCTGTGCCTCATGCCTAAAACGCACCTCAGGCGTGTAATTATATCATCATAATGGATACCCTGTCAGGTCTTACTGCTGACCTAGTATACCTCAGTTACAAGAAAAATTATGCTGGCTCCATGGTGCCCAGCAAAGGGGGTTTGCTCGGCATGCTGGCGATCCAGGTTCGTGCCCCGAGCCAGGATATCAGAAGTCGAATCTGGCAGGAAGGGGATTAGAACATTATTTGGATGCTTCCCTCCCGTGGGGGTAGTCTTAGCCCCTGGGAGTTGATAGGGGTTGGTGTTCTTGGTGCGTGTGGCATTGACACACCACTGAACCCCCCCCCCAAAATGCCGATGTGTCCATCCCTTTGTGGAAGGGTGTAGATGGGTCGGGAGAAAAGTGGAAAATCCACCCTCAGCTGACTGGATGATGGTTGCCTGTCCCCACCACTACGATAGCCTGGAGGTGTCTGTGCCAACCCCTGCCATGCCCGGGGTACATTGTATGCCTGTGGGCATATCTCCTCTCTCAGTTTCAGGCCCATGAGGGAGGGGCCCCCTCGATGAAGGGTTACGATGTATTACCCAGGGGCACAGCACAGATGGGGCAGAGGACGGTGAAGACGATGTGATGGCGGCGGGCCTTGGTGGCCTGAAGAGGTGGCCGACCAAAGGCCTGGGGAGGAGAGGAAAAAAAAAAAAAAACAAGAAAAATTATGTTAAACAGCAGGGGCCAGATATTTGAAAGTGCACGCAGGCACAATGTTTGTGCTGTGCTACAGATTGTGCCTGCACTATTTCCACAGCCTGCTATATTCAGGGCATAGTGTTGATGCTATGCTCTCTGAATATGGGGTGGAGTTTGCACCATGCAAACAACTTTAGCAAGAGCTGCGCAGGGCAATAGCGCAGTGCTGCATATAGCACTAAGGACAGCGTGGTCTGCGAAGGTGGCACACCCTGGTGCAGCCCTGTCTAGGGCACTGGGTATGGAGCTGCACACTGGGAATATTTGTGGGTGGGCAGAAAGGACACCAAGGACAGACACACAACACAGCTGCATCACTGTCAAGCAATAATCTTTAGCAGTAGAAGAGGCGGCAGGCCAGAACAACATGAAAGGGTAAAGGGGAAAAAAACAGGGGCTCGGGTGGAAACATGGGATAGAAAGAGTCCAACTAGGGTTTCAACAACAACTGAACATCTGCTCTGCAGGCAGGCTCATGGTGCTGGTAGGGGAAGAGGGTGGTACAAGAGGCAGTGTCTGTTGTAGGTGCTGGGCCAGTGCCACCAGCTCCTGGATGGCCTCGCCTATGTCTTCAAGATGCATCAGGATGGGGCACTGCTGCCACACCAGCCAACACAGCAGGTCATCATGGCCCTCAAACGTCTCCAGCTGCTGTTGATGGTCAGGACTCCTCCAGACACCTATGAACAGAAAGAAAATGAACTCAGCCAGCTGTGGACACAGGATGGTACATGCAGGTGTTGCCTATCATACACTGCCATGGCAAACCTAGCCAGCTCATGCAACATAAAATAACCCAAGGATGACGGATGGTCAGCAGTCACAAAGGACTGGACATTGCATACCATGGACACCACTGTGGACCCATAAAGTGGAGGGATGCACATGCAACGGCCACAACATGGTATCCAGTGATGATAGCAACTGTAAGTGAGTGACTGTCAAAACAGCGACTCATTTACAGCGCTACCCTGTAAGGGTAGCGATGGAATACGAAAGCGACAGTAGGGATCAGCGAGGGAGGGTAACAGGAAGGGGAGGGATAGGGAAGAGGGTTTATATGGGGTAGTGTGCCATGCTGGTACTGATCTAGCCGTGTGGTGTGGTGGTGAAGGTGGCTAGCTTTGGTGCAGCAGGCACTAGGTTCAGGGCAGGGGACTGGGGAATATTTTACTGCTGCTGTTTTTTTTTTTTTTTGTCAGACTATCCCCCTCTCCCTGACATGCACCCCCTGGAGCTGGTTATATTTAGTCAGGGAGATGGGGGAGGTGCACCCCATGAGGAGGGTTCAGGGGGACACAACGCCCCCCCCACATAAATACTATTTTAAGTTGTTGGATGTATTGTCACCCAGAAGTGTACATCACCAGTTTGCTTTTCAGTGATGTACACTCGCTGTAACAGAGATCACTGTTTTGCGAGCACTGTCATGACATGGAACCCCACACCATGGAGCACAAGAGCTGACCCACATGGCATAGACACACACCATCAGCTGGCATAGCAGACGTGTGCCTGCTGCACAGGCATCAGCAGTACTGTGCCAGAGTCTGAGGAGCAGTGTCATGTCCCAGGTGGCAAGGAGAGGCACCCACAAACCCCATGACCACTGACCAGGCATCCTGCACCTTGGCCAACCTGGTGTGCAGGACATGGACACACTGTGCAGCTGTGTTGTGTGTACCATGTCTATGTGCCTATGATCTGTTGTGGCTGTGACTTGGGGAGGTGCCTGGATGCCCATGTCCTCTACCCTGCAAGGCCTGGCATGCCATTGATATCAGGAACAGCCATCCATTGTGCCATGTTCCAGCTGAACAGGACTGTTGCTGCCCCAGCTGCACTGCCAGGGGTGTCGCTGTCTCCTATGCTGCTGACTCCTGTGATGCCACTCAAGCGGTGCAGTGTCCCTAACCCCCTGGACAGCATGTGGAATGGTGACAAGGTATATCCTGCCAGTGTCTGATATAGCCAAGAGTACACCGTGGAGGGCCAGGCCCAACACCCACGATGGCAGTAGGGCCATGGCCACCACAGCGACACCTGTACCGGCACCAGTACATGTACACATATAACCCTGTGTGTTGCACACACAAATGGGTACTCACCTGGTTGTCACCCCTCTGGGGCACTGCCATGGGCCCCATTATAGTTCACCAACCTCTCCCGGGCCTTCCTCTGGCACTGATGGCCCTGCAACTGCTGGTCCTGGTCTTGGGCAGGCTGAGCATTTAGATCTGTAGGGGAGGAAAAGGGAGGTGTGATTAGTACCTCGCAGTGGTACACAGTACCCCATCCAGTGTACACTACCCAATGTAACTGCACAGCTGCCCATAAGGTGACCCAACTGCAACATATGCTGGTTGTGGGTGGACAAGGTGGGTGGGGCTGCAAGGTACCAGTGGCACCACACACAGGCAAACTCTGTCACACGTACATACAGTATGTCCATCCCATGGAATGGGAACAACCACAGTGCATGCCACCTTGTGTAGTGGCTGCAACCCACCAGCCCCTGTACCACACACAATACATGCCAGCCTCAGACCCTGTGCAGACTTTGTAGGCATGGGTATGCATGGTGCTCCAGGTAACACACAACAAGGGCAGCTCTGCATACCGGTGTAACAACCTGGGGTCCTGGATACTGTAGGTGTGTGCCCACACAGTGTCCTCTACTTGTCCGGACCCCTGTGCAGACATTTTACACCCCATGCATTACTTGGCTCATGCAAGCTTGCTGTTATGTGGTGTAGTGCGTGCACCATGTATGACACAGCCAGGGGACAGTGGCAAGTCTTGCTGGGTACAGCACCCAGGATGGCTACATACATTACATATATGGCAGTTATCCTGGTTGTACATGGCACACAGCATTGGCACATCAGATGCACCGCACCAAGCCCAACCAACCCTGCCAAACATGCCATGCCACTATATATAGGCCTGTCACACCCGTGATACTGCAGCCATGGCCCTGTGGTGGCCCCAACCGTGCCATGGTCAGTATACTCCCAGGCATACGTGACAGGTCTGGTCATGCACGGGGCCATCTCAGGGGTCAAGGTGCCTGGATAGCTGCATGCAACTGACAGGAAATGTGGTGAGCATGTCCCATTGGATCCTGGGGATTACCGTGAGCACACAGGTGGTGGGCACAGTGCCCTGGGGGAGTCTGTCCCTTACAAATAATGCCATGTCTCCGGTCTGCATACATGTCAGTACACACACCTGTCATACATCCAGCTGTACTCATCTGGACTGGGCATGGTTTCACCTAGTGACCATGTCCCCCAGTTTGAGTAGGCAGCATGCCTCCTGCCATTACAGGTCACTAAACCTATGATGTCACTGGTCCCCTGTGCGGGTGACCCCTGTTCTGTGCATTGAGTTCCAGCCCATATAGGTTCAGACCTCACATCAGGGCCTGTCTGCCCCACAGTACGGCAGTAGGAAGGGCTGGGGGGATACTGGGATGTATAGGGAGAGGCATCACCAGCAGAAAACAGGAAGTTGTTATCCCTTTGTACAGACAGTTGGTGAGACCCCATGTGGAGTACTGCATGCAGTTCTGGAGACCCCATCTCCGCAAGGACATAGACAGGATAGAGGCAGTCCAGAGGAGGGCAACTAAAATGGTGCAGGGTCTGCAAGAGAAGCCATATGAGGAGAGACTAAAGGAGCATAATATGTATACCCTTGAGGAAAGGAGGGAGAGGGGGGACATGATAGAAACTTTTAAGTACCTCAGTGGAATCAACAAAGACCAAGAGGGTAGCCATCTTTCAGAAAAATAGATGTGCAAGAACAAGGGAGCACAATCTGAAGATGGGGGGGTGGTACAGAGGCAATTTGAGGAAGTATTTTTTCACAGAGAGGGTAGTGGATGCATGGAACAGCCTTCCTGAGGAGGTTGTGGGGTCTAAAACTGTGGGAGAATTCAAGAATGCATGGGACAGACATAAGGCAATTTTTGTGGGGGGTAGGAAGAAATAGGCTGTTGGTTAACTAGGATCTGTAGCTTATCCTGTAGGTAGGGAAATGGGCAGACTAAGTGGGCCAAGCGGTTCTTATCTGCCATCAAAGTCTATGCTGCTATGTTTCTATGTTTCAGCCTCCCCAGCAGTTGGTCCTCCCTGGCCACCACTAAGTCAACCAGGTTGGCCAACTCTACAGCTAACCTCCTATGGTCACACTGAACAAGTGCCCTGCGTCGGCTGCCAGACATGTTTCTTGTCTCTTTAGTGCTTCACAGGCTGCAGGCATGCTGTTTTCTGTAACAGGCCCATGTAGCAATTGTGCAGCATGCTGCAGTGGTTGTGCTGCGCTATGACTTTTTGTGCTGCACAACATGCACATCTAGGCACAAGGACAGGGCCAGGGGAATGCGGCCGGCATGTTGTGGCACATGTGCGGGTTGCGCATGCGCCATACAGTGCAGTATGCTTGCATAGTGATGACACGTATATGGACAAGCAGACTGATGACATCATAGGGGAACACATCATCTTGCCTATGCCACGGCCATAAGATGCACAACCAATCATGTGGTGCAAACCCGTGTGCAAGAACAAACCGGTTAGCGTGGTGAGCAAACCTGTAATATTCAGCCAAGGTATGCAAATGAGGTCATTGGGCAGTCCATGGGTAAGTAGCCACATTGGCATGTCATTACAGGCAATTCTGCATACATTAGCATGCCAGATTGTGCCTGGGCTATTAAGGGAGCACACTGCACCACCTAGACAGTGCAGTGGAACTGCAGGTGAATGGAGGTAAGTGTCTTGTGGAATGGCCTAGAAATGGAGGTGTTTGCAGTGGGTTGTGTGTATGTGTTGGCCTCAGCATTTCCACAAGATGCATGTGGCATGCCCAGTGTCCCTAGAATGTTCTGACAATGCTCCTGTAACTCCAGGGTGATTTTCATGCTTTAATGTAGTGTACGTCAGTCCTGTGCTAGCTGATGAGCTCTATTGTCATGTATAACCTATACGGCTGTATGGGACATATGTCCCTGTAGACAGCTCTAAAGCCTGGTAACATACAGGACTTTTGGTAGCTCTGGAAGCATTGAATGTGCTATAGGTGGGGGTGGCAGATCTACCTGGTGTTGTGTACAATACACAAACCTGGAGCCACGTAAGGGACACCTGTCCCCATTACCATACGAGGGTTCTGTGGGACAATACAGTCTGCATGTGGCCACATACCATGCTCTACACATCACAGAAGCATGGAACCTGTGCTATGGGACCTTAAGGAGCATGGTACAGTGGTACAAGAGCAATGCAACTGTGTCTCCAGGCCAGGTCCACAGTGTTCTGGAACCTTCAATGTTGTGCTCTGGTGGATATTGTAGATGGTATGCCCGTGTATCCCCTGTACCACAATGGACACATAGAAACATAGATTTTGATGGTAGATAAGGACCGCTTGGCCCACCTAGTCTGCCCATTTCTCTACCTAGAGGATAAGCTGCTGTAACCCCCCAGCAACTGGGGGTTCCCAAAAGTCTTCCAGGAGCGTGCCTGAATGCTCCAAGTCTGGGTGGTGTTCGGCGTCTGAGCTGTTTAAATGTGGTTCCAAGTGAGTGCTATTTGAGCCTCCATGTACTGTCTCTTTAAGAGCTGTCTGCTTGCAAACCTAATTAGTTTGTATTGGGGGGACTGTGTATTTAATGCTCGAATCCCACCCGAGCTGCTGTAAATTCACTCCACCTCTGCCATCGCTACATGTGCAGAGGGAGCCTTGTTGAAAGATATAACTGCCAGAAATCATTTAGAGTGACTGAGAAAATGTAGTTTGTCTAACCTGTCTTCATTTCAGCATGAACTGTTTCAGTGAAGCTCTTTCATTTTGGTCCTGAATTGCTGGCTTGGACCAATCAGGATGATAGGGAGACCTTAAGATGGAGCCTGTGGACGAATCGGAAGTTGAACTCTCAATTTTTAGCTAGCCACAAGGGGATTGTATGGGGCAGTGACTCTGGGAAATGTAGTTTTGACCTTGGCGCCTTTTTTCACCAACAGAGGGAGTTTTATTGTGAGTGACAGCCAAACCAGCCAACAGAATGGTGTGGAGCTAAAGGAAATGCCCTGCTGTGTTACTGGAAAGATCAGATCAGTCGTGACAGTGAAGAGAGAAGGAGCTCTGTACTTCTGCGGTGTATAGTTTCGCGCGGGAAGCACGTGTGAGGCCCTGAGGTTTGGCCAGCAGCCGTTGTAAGTGCCAGTTCAGACTGAACCCGATTTGTGAGGAGAAAGAAGGAAATCTGAAGAGTGGAAACCAGGCTCCACCCTGTAGAAGACTGCAGAAATTGCTGAATTGCGCTCGGTCTGTCAGGAACTGAAGCTGCTGTGTGTGCTCCCGGGTATTTTGCAGTAATTGCGATCGGGATCAAGAACAGCCTGCCTGGTATAGTACTTTCCTTTTACATATAAATGTGCGTAGTGCTTGTGGGGAATCACTATTTCCAATCCCCTGTACTGTGCGCTGTGTGTTGAAGCTGGAAGCAAACCCCAGCTTGTCTCGGACTAAATTCGTTTGCTATCAACTGCAGTGGGGTCCAGTTACAAGGACCTTGTCTCCATGCCCTGTTGTTTCTGGCAATCCAGAAGAACATCCACCATCCGGTTCTCAGCTTGGGTATTGTGAGTACAAATCAGGGTATTCCCCTGCAGTCTGCTATCAATTACAAGTGTGTCATCTATTGTTGTTTCACTTCTTCATGGACTGAGCCATCCGGCTCCGGATTACAATTGGGTGTTGTGCATATATTTTCTTCCTACAGGGCCCCAACCATTTGCACCTGCCGGCCAACCCCGGGCAACGGACCTGGCTAACCTCCCCCCATCCTGGGTACCCAGAGAGTGACATTTTGGACCCTATATATATGTGCACAGTACTGTGATTTGAACTTGGCCAAAACTAATCAACCTGATTGCCCCTCCTGTGTTACTGTTCCCTAAATAAATCAGATTTGTTGTTATTATACTATATACTGTCTGTGGTGTTGGTACTTATGGAAACAGTTTTGCCTTTTGCTGTGTATGTTGATTAACCTTGTTTTATAGGGGGTCCTTAGAGACGTGCTGCAGAATCAGTCTCGAGGGTAAGTGGTGCTTTATGAGTGAACAGTGTGTATACATGGGGTATTGGGGCTGTAACTCCTGTCTCAATCTCAATCAATCTTTATTCCGGAGTACCGTGTAAGCCACTAGAGGGAACCAAAGGGAGTCACAGAGTCCCAGAGGGCTGTGATCAAGCTAGTCTAACCATAGGCACTCGCCATAGAACCTAGGCCCCTCAACCTGTCAGTAGTCAAGCAGGCAGAGGTAGTAGCCCTTGGGATAGTGCCACCTAAGGGTTACACTGCAGATCCTATTTAACCAACAGCCTATTTTTTCCTACACCTCACAAAAATTGCCTTATGTCTGTCCCATGCATTCTTGAATTCTCCCACAGTTTTAGACCCCACAACCTCCTCAGGAAGGCTGTTCCATGCATTCACCACCCTCTCTGTGAAAAAATACTTCCTCACATTGCCCCTGAGCCGTCCCCTCTATTTTTAAATTGTGTCCCCTTGTTCTTGCACATCTCTTTTTGAAAGATGCTACCCTCTTGGACTTTGTTGATTCCACAGGTACTTAAGCGTTTCTTTCATGTCCCCCCTCTCCCTCCTTTCCTCAAGGGTATACATATTAAGCTCCTTTAGTCTCTCCTCATATGGCTTCTCTTGCAGACCCTGCACCATTTTAGTTGCCCTCCTCTGAACTGCCTCCATCCTGTCTATGTCCTTGCAGAGATGGGGTCTCCAGAACTGGACGCAGTACTCCAGATGGGGTCTCACCAACTGTCTGTACAGGGGATAACAACTTCCTGTTTTCTGCTGGTGATCCCTCTCCCTATACATCCCAGTATCCCCCAGCCCTCCCTACTGCCTTCTCACATTGCTTGCCAACCTTAAGGTCATCTGATATGATTACCCCAGGTCCCTTTCCATTTTTGTTGTTGTTACTACCCACCCCCAATGTGTAATCTTCCCCTGGGTTTTTGTTTCCCAGGTGCATTATTTTGCACTTCTTTGCATTGAATCCAAGCTGCCATACTTCTGACCATTCCTCCAACCTTGCCAAATCCCTTTTCATCCATTCCACACCTCCTTGTGTATCAACCCTGTTGCAGATCTTTGTGTCATCTGCAAAGAGGCATACTTTTCCTTCCAGGCCCTCTGCAATGTCACTTATAAAGACATTAAAAAGGACTGGACCCAGTACTGAGCCCTGTGGTACCCCACTAGTAACCCCTCTTTCTTCAGAGTGGACTCCATTTACAATTACTTTCTGTGTCCTGTTGTCCAGCCAATGTTTTACCCAGGCTACCACCCTGGGACCCACTCCCAGGCTGGTTAATTTGACTATTAATCTTTTGTGTGGGACTGTGTCAAATGCCTTGCTAAAGTCTAGGTAGGCCATGTCCATAGCCCCTCCCTGGTCTACTACTTTGATCACCCAGTCAAAGAAATCAATTAGATTCGTCTGACATGACCTTCCCGTTGTGAACTCATGCTGCCTTGGGTTCTGTGCCCCACTGGCCTCTAGGTACTCAACAATTCTTTCCGTCAGAAGTGATTCCATCACTTTCCCTACCACAGAGGTCAAACTGACAGGTCTGTAGTTTCCTGCCTCTGTCTTGGTCCCACTTTTGTGAAGGGGAATCACATTTGCCTTCCTCCAGTCCTCAGGTATCACACCATCCTCCCATGATTGGTTAAAAAGGGTAGTCAGTGGTGTCACTACTTCTCTGCTTAATTCTTTTAGAATTCTGGGGTGAATTCCATCTGGCCCCATTGCTTTGTCCACCTTCAGTTTTAGGAGTTCTTTCAGAACCCTTTCTTCTGTGAAAGGACTGGGATCGACCCCCCTATCCAGAGTGCTTCTGTTAATTGGATTAGGCACCTCCCCACCTCTTTGTGAATACTGAACAGAAGGATTCATTCAGCATCCCTGCTTTATCGCTGTCACTCTCTGCCCACCCACCATCCATTCTATTCAGCCTCACTATCCCTCCCTTTGTCTTTCTATGCTCCCTGATATACCTATAAAAGGTTTTATCCCCCTTCTTAGCCGAGTTGGCAATCTTTTCCTCAGTTTGGGCCTTTACTATTCTGACTACCCTCCCTGCTTCCTTCTGCCTTAACTGGTACAGTTCTCTGTCCTGCTTCTTCTGTGTTTCCTTATACTTCCTAAATGCTATCTTTTTCCCCCTAACCTTCACCACCACCTCTTTTGAGAACCATATTGGCGTTTTCTTTTGTTTTGATTTGTTTATTTGCTTTACACAAAGGTTTGTTGCCTCTGTGATGACAGTTTTGATATTTCCCCATTGTTGCTCCACCCCTCCTTCTAGCCTGTTTTGCTAGTGCTTATCTAAGGCACTCTTCCATCTTGCCAAAGTCAGCCCTCCTGAAGACCAGAACCCTCACTTTTGTATGGCTTGACTCTATAGCTGAGTTTATCATTAACCACACTGTTTAGTGGTCACTTGTTCCCAAATGGCTACCCACTTCTAGATCTGAGATCCTCTCACTGTCCCCATTTGAGAGAACGAAGTCTAAGATTGCTCCTTCATGAGTAGTTTCCAAAACTAGCTGTCTGTAGCATGCCACCTGAAGGGCATCGAGAATGGCCCTGCTTTTGGATGTCGCTGCAACAGAGGTGCTCCAGTTGACATCCGACATATTAAGGGCCCCCATCAACAGTATCTCCCCTTTCTCTGCCATCCTAAGTATGCCTTCTATCTATCTATTTCTATCTCTTCTCTTCAGACTCTCTCTGCCTGAGCGGTGCCCCTCCTCTGGAGGTGGTGCAGGATGGCTGTCACGCCGGCCACTGCCCGCCTGGAAGCCACCAAACTCAGTCGTTCGCCTGGTCCCCGAGGTAAGATTCTCATGTAGGTACTTGCTGCTTTCTGATTTCTGCACTCACTCACTCTCCAGTGGGGCCTTCCGATTGGTGCCGCTCCCCAAGTGCTTACCGCTGATTGGACAGCCGGTTCTGGGCTTCAGTGCTCATTGGAGCGCCTTTTACTGACTGAGACTACAGCGATTCAGTGATTTTTTTAATCAAACTTTAGCGCTTTCAGCACCTTTTTGTAATCTATTGAATCCTAGCTCTTCTATCTTGAATTTTTTCCCATCCCCCCAACCCCTCCCAGGCCTCCATTAAATACTCAGTAGCTCCTTCCCCCAGATCCCCCCCCATATCATTGGCTTATCTCCAACCCTGACCTAGCTGTCACCTAAACTGCATAGTTTGTATTCCCCTCTTGTTTTTCTTTACATGCTCTTAGCTCACAGCTTCTTACCCAGATTAACTGACCTATTAGTTTCCTGTCACAGTTTCTTCTGTCCCACATTATAATTTCTACTACCCCAGTGAGGCAGCCATCACCTCTCTAAGCTCACAGGTTTTTGACCCCCACTCCAAGTGGGACGTGTGTAATCTCCACCTGCTTAAGTACCTTACGTATTTCCTATCTACCCTTTCAGGCTTGTATTTTTGAGGACTTTGTCTGACCCATTATAAAGTACCTTCCTGAGACAGTCCTATCTCTCATAAACAGTGCACGTCTGTTCTCTGGCTTGTTGCTGGTGGCACCTATCCTCTTTGCCTGTTGATAAGGGTGCAAAAATGACCTTTCAGATGATATTGTATTTTCTTGCGACAACGCTACCCCTTCTCCGCTTGTCCATGCCCATGACACCTCAAACCGAAGCAACCCTCCCTGGCTTTTTGCCACAAGACTTTTACTACTTTAATCTTCTGATACTACCTTCCCCTTGCTGTGACCCAACCCCCATGTTACCAAACAGAATATTGATCCACATTGTTGCCCCTGTCCAAAAGAAATGCCACTGGCACCTCCATGCCTATGGTTACTTCTTGCGCCACAAGCTATGGTATTTTCTCCTACTTGCTATACTACTCTCAGGTGATGTTCAACTAAATCTTGGACCGGCTAATGATCTGCCCGATGCTTTTAGCAATGCTTAAGGCCTTATCATTGCACACCACAGTATTAAGAGCCTTACACGTAATCTGGCTGAGCTTGAATCCTGGACCTCCCTATACAAGCCTGACATTCTATGCATAACGGAAACTTGGCTGAAACTGTCCATACCTGATCTCTGTGCTCTCTTCCTCAATATAATATATTAAGACTTGACAGAGCTAATCTCAAAAGAGGGGGCGGACAGCTGTCTACTATAAAGATCATCTTGATGCCTCTGCCCTAAAATCACCTACCTTACACCACTGTGAGGCACTTCATGTCCTGCTCACTCTTGGGTCCAAAAAATTACACATTGTATGTGCCTACAATTCCCCAAGCAATAGGTAAACAGGACTGGATGAACTAGTAGACCAAATCTCATACCTAGCTGGAAGAAATGAGGCCCTCATACTTGGGGACCTAAACATAAATTGGCTGGGCAGTAACCAATCCACAATAATGGCCAAATTTCAGAGTTATAACCTGCACCAACTGATAGGCGAACCCACCAGACACGCCCTTCACTCAAACACGAACACGCTACTAGACTGGATCATGACCAATCACCCTGAAAATGTAATTACCTCTGGAATACTACCAGGTGCCATCACTGATCACTCCCCAATATACTGCATCTGGGGCAAAAATAGACCTTCACTGACCGTACCTCATTTCATTACCTTCCGCAACTATGCTAACTTTAACCCACAGTCTTTCTTGAGCGACATTACTGCCACTGATTGGTCTCCCATTCTTACATCCGATGATGCTCAGACTGCCCTTAATCTGTTCTTGAAACACTTCCTAGTGCTCCAGGATAAGCACTGTAAACTTGTGACCCGTCGGGTAAGGAACAAGCAAACCCACTGGCTGAAATCTGACCTGCTAGCTAAACTCAAGTTAAGCGATAAAGGCTGGTTCCGCTATAAGAACTCTGGGCTAACCTCTGACCTCAACACCTACAGGGCCCTGCAAATGCCTGCAAAAGGACATCAAAAAGCCAAAAGCTCCTACCTGTAAGACCCTACTAACCAACTTCTTGGAGACCCCAAAATATTTGAGTCACATATTAAATCTTTCCTTGGTTCAAATGTAGCATCCACCCTAATGACATGTCACTTGATGGGGTGCACTGTAATAATCCTAGAACCATCGCCAACTTCTTCAACAACAAATTCTCAGACTTAACTAACTACACCTCCTCCTTCCCTGTCCAACCAGTTGTACCCAACCGACAAAATGCAAATGGTCCTCTTTTCTTCTTCAAATCAGTCACTAAGTGTGAAGTGCTTCAACTGCTAAACAATATCCAGGAATGCACTACAGCTGGCTCTGACAATCTTGAACCAAAGCTCCTCAAGATTGCAGCACCCTTCATTGCTGACCCCCTAGCCAGGATTTTCATGCTCTCCCTTTTGCCAGGGCTATATCCCTGAGATATGGAAGTCAGCTAGGATTACCCCTGTTTTCCAAAAAGGAGACCGCAAAGATCCCTTTAACTATAGGCCCATTGCCATACTGTCTGTCCTAAACATAATTCTCAAGAAGATTGTAGCCACCCAGACAACTGATTTCCTTTAGAAACATGATGTCCTTTCCCCAGCCCAGCATGGTTTCCACAAGGGCCATAGCACCACTACTGCCCTTCTCAAATTCACGTCAGATACACTTGTGGCTATGGACTCCGGGCTACTCACTGAGGCTATTTTCATAGATATGACCAAGGCTTTTGACCTTGTTGATCACTCCATCCTTCTTACCACCCTTGGACCACTAGGCTTCTCAAATAACATCGTAAGGTGGTTTAGGAACTACCTATCTGATAGGACTCAATTTGTGAAATACAACTCTACTCTCTCGGACAAGACCATTATAAATGTTGGGGTTCTGCAAGACTCCATCCTTGGGCCCCTACTTTTTTCTCTTTTCATAAATAGCATCTCCACTGACCTCTGCAGGACAACTTCCTTGCTTTATGCAGATGATATTGTTCTGTATGCTAGCGCGAAAAGCATTGAGGACATAAACAGTCTTCTCTCTCTTGACTTTCAGTTAATTCAGGGGTGGCTATCTGCCCACAAACTTGTTTTAAATGAGTCCAAAACCCAAGCTATGCTCTTTAGGACAAATACAAAACTCAAACATGCTCATCCTAATTTTAAAGTCACCTCATTAAATGACTCGGTAGTTGGGGTGGTAAACTCTTTAAATATCTGGGCCTCACCCTTGATCCGTCTCTAAATTTTGACCTACACATCAACCAGACCTGCAAACTGGTCAACTCCAAACTTGGAATAGCCTACCGAACCAGCTATGTGCCCATCCCCTCAGCAAGGCTTGCCATAGCCTGCGGTATGCTCCTTCCATCACTTACCTATGGTGCTGTAAATCTATCCTTCGGAAATGGGATATCACATATAACAATATGTGTCTCTATGCGTCCTCCTCACACTGTCTGAAACATCACTGTCTCCTCTATTCTGACTTGGGCTGGCTTCCTCCTAATGTATTAAGGCTTCACGCATATGGATCTGTCATTGATAACATTGTCCGCCTACAAATACCTACATCCCTTGCAGGACTTTTCCAAAATCTGACGCCTTGCTATGCGCTGGGGTCTGTTGACCAGACCCCCGTCTTTATCCCCAGACACAAAACCACTAAAGGCGCCAGCGCTTTCTCCTGCCATGCCCCCAAATACTGGAACTCCCCATCACTAGCTTTACACCAATCATCATCTCATACAACTTTTAAAAAAAGGCTGCGAAACTATCTTGATTCTTCCCACAAGTGCTCCTGTTTCAAACCTCCATAGCTTCTTTTGCTCCCAGTCTTCTCTTCCATGGTGTTTATAATATGATCCCCTATACACTATCCACTTCTCCTCCCTATCTGACCCACTTGTACCCTCCCGGGTTGTGCCTGAAAATAGTCATTGCTATGGCTAGTGCACCTACCCAGTTAACAAAAACTAAATAAAAATTAAAAATAAAAATATCCTTGTCCATTCCCTCCCCCTTACATGGGGGTCTGTATACAACCCCTGTAAAGATTGTGGTGCCATTTCCAGTCTCTAAGGTGACCCACAGTGCCTTCTCTCCTCCCTGTTTACTCTTTTGTTCAGTTGCTTTTATCCCTTCCCTTACATAGAGAGCTACTCCGCCCCAACTTCTTCCCTCCCTGTCTCTCCTGTAGGTTGTGTACCCCGGTATGTTAACATCCCAGTCATGGTTCTCTGTGTACCATGTTTCTGTGACTGCTACGATATCCATGCATCCCTCTTCCATCAAGGCCACCAGTTCAGGGAGCTTGTTGCCCAGACTACGGGCATTGGTACTCATTACCCTGCATTTCTTGATGGCCTTACCCCCTTTTTGCCCCATCCCTGTCCTTATTGCGTTCGTCACTTTCTCCATTTACCCCTGCGCTTCTCCCTATCGACATCTCTATGTTGGTGTCTACCTCACTTAGTACCCTGATTTTTTTGGGGGGGCTAGGATTTCCATGCTCCTCTCCAGTGCCTCCCCCCTTAGCTAGTTTTAATGCTGTCCAATGAAGCATTTAAACCTATCACCTAGGATCCTGGTTCCCCCCTTGACAGATGCAGACCATCACATCAGTATAGGCCTGCATCCCTCCAGGTGGACCCCCTGTCCCCAATGAAGCTAAATCCCTGAGCTCTGCACCAGTTTTTCAACCACTGATTGAATTCCATGGTGTGGAGCACCCTAGCCTCACCTATGCCATAGACAGGCAGCACCTCCGAGAAGGTTACCGTGCGTGTTATTTGTTTAAGACCCCTCCCCATCTCCACAAGCACTTCTTGCACTGCTCTGATCCCTTTCTTAGCTAGGTCATTTGTCCCTAGGTGGACAATGACATCCAGCTCCCTCCCGTGCAGCTGTTCCTGTGATCCTGAGGATTCGCTCCCTGTCCCTCCAAGCCATGGTGCCAGGCAGGCACCTTACCTCCCTCTCCCCTTCCTCCCCCAGTTCTACCTTCCTAACAATGGAGTCCCCCACCAGGAGTTGTTTCCTTCCCCTGTGGGGTCCCATGCCACCCTCCTGTGGGTCTCCTTTGTGGAGGTTCCCAGCATCCTCCTTGGTCTCCGCTATGGGTGCCTCCATAGAGGAACTACACTTTTCCAGAACGGCATAGAAATTGTGGAGAGGTACAACTGGAGGGATGCACCTCTGTTCCACCACCCTCACCCTCCCTGAGCCCACTGTGGTCCAACCACTCTTCTTTCTTGACAACCTCACAGGCAACGGCAGTGACTCTGGTGGTCCCTAGGTGGGAGAAGAGGTCCCACAAATCCTAGCCAACTCAGCCTGGAGGTGAGCAACCTCCTTCCTCAGCCCAGAGAGGTGCCTGCAGATGGGACAACACCGCATCCTCCAGAACGTCTCCCGGAAGACTGCTGCACCACAGCCACTGCACTGCACCACTCCCATCATGTCTTATTTCTGGCCCCCTAATTGTTGTTTGGAATACTTACTCTTTCCTCTGTTTGTTTATTTCTTTTATTTTTTTTGCTGTTCCTACTTACACCTCTGTGCCCCTTTAGCTCCTGATCTTCCTGTTCTGAGACAAGAAGTTCCTGTATTTCTCATTAGTCTCCTTACTTGCTCAGAGGCAGACCTCCAGCAGCTGGGGGGGGGGGACGGAGAGCTACTCTTGCCCTTTTAGGATGGTGAGTCTTTGGTGGCTCTGTGATCACTCACTTCCTGCTCCCAAACAGGAATTTCCTGTTGTCAGTTAAATCCTGTGCCTATAAAAGTAGAACTGCCTTTGGGGGAGTGGAAGGAGGGCAATATAGTCCCAGCAAAGAAGGTTAGTTATACCAGCAGGTCCTTTCTCCTGGTGCTTTGCTTGTTCTCTGGCAGAAGCTATCTAGGGCAGTGTTTAAATCTGGTTTTAACCTGGCTCCTTCTAGTTAAGCCACTCCCCCTACTTTGCAAATCTTTCTACACTTAGTTAATCTCACAGATAATTCCCTTCAGCCACCTGTAAAAAGCACCTAGATAACTACTCAGATAACAATTCACTTCAACTAACTCTGACAAACACACTAACTTTTTTTTTGTTACCCTAAATTGAAGGTCCCAGTACAAGAGTTCTAGTTCTTAGTCCCAGTAGAGAAGTTTAGTTATACCAGCAGGTCCTTCCTCCTGGTGCTCTGCTTGTTCTCTGGCAGAAGCTATATTGTCCAAGGTCACGTTTCCCTTGCCCTGTACAATATGGGACATCCCGTACAGTTGGGGGCTCCGCTACAGAGAAAGTGCTGTGGTGGGGGGCTCTATCACATCCTATATTACAGGTGGTGTCTGTACTGTGGGGGTGTTGTCTGTCTACAACTGGTCTAGCTGGGGATGTACGATGGTGATGGTAGGCCTGACAGCAAGGTACTGATGATAACCACAACTGCGAGATGGCCATACCAGGCTACAATCTATTCAGAAGAGACAGGGCAGGCAGGAGGGGGGGGGGGAGGAATGGTGCTTTATATGAAAGATAACATAAAGTCCACAGAGATACAGGGGGAACTGGGGGGGGGTACTGTGGGTTAAGCTAGAAAGAAGAACAGTGTCAGCCATCCATACAAGGGTAATTTACAGACCACTAGCTCAGGGGGAGGAGATGGATAGGGAGATAATGCTAATTATCCAAATGATGGCGCACAATGGGGAGGTAGTGTTGGTTGGCAACTTCAATATTCCAGACATAGATTGGAGCCTCCCAGCAGGAGCAGCAACCAGGAGCAGGTTTATCCTGGACTCCCTACAGGGAGCCTTCCTTAAACAACTGGTCATGGAACCCACACGCAGGCGGCAATACTGGACCGGGTGCTCACAAACAGGGACAGTATGACAGGGATCACAGTAGGGGGGCACTTGGGGAACAATGTCCGCCGGTCATTGTGATTTGACATAATTGAAGGGTCAGAACCCAGCCAGACAAAAACGTGAATCCTTGACTTTAGGAGGGCAGATTTTGGAAAAATGGGGTAATGCTTGGAATAGGCACTAGCTGGAATACGGAGGAAATTAGGGGTGGAGGAACAGTGGGCAGTATTCAAATTAGGGATAACAAGGGCAACACAATTATGTGTAAAACAGGTTAAGAAAGGGAAATGGAAGAGGAGGCCATTATGATATTCCAAGGAGGTAGCGGAGAAAGTGAAAGCCAAAAAAACACATTCAAACAATACAAAAAGACACAGGCAGAACGGGACAGGGTGACGTACCAGGAGAAATAAAGGGAGGCAGGGAGGGCAGTACAGTAAGGGAAGCCAAAGTACAAAAAGAGGAACCCATAGTGAAATCAGTGGTTAGAGGGGACAAAACCTTTTACAGGTACATCAGTGACAAAAGGAAGGCAAAGGGAGTGATAGTGAGGCTGAAAGGGGAGGTTGGGAGTAGATTGGAGGATGATAACAGCAAAGCAGACATACTGAACATTACTTTTGCTCAGTCTTTACAGAGGAAGGTGCAGATAATGGGCCAGAAGGGAGTAGAAAGGGTAGAAAGGGCACAGAAAAGGATAGAAGTCCTTTTCCACAAGAAAGAGTCCTAAAGGAACTGGAAGGAATAAGAGTCGATAAAGCTATGGGGCCAGATGGGGTACACCCTAGGGTGCAAAGGGAGCTAAGAGAGGTGGTGGCCGAACCTCTGGCAACCCTGTACAGCCAGTTACTGGAAACAGGAGAGGTACCCAAAGACCGAAGGACAGCTGATGTATTCCCCTTATACAAAAGTGGGAACAGAGAGGAAGCGGGAAACTACAGACCAGTCAGCCTGACCTCAGCAGTGGGGAAGATCATGGAAACACTACTGAAGGAAAGAATAGTGGAGCACCTGGTTGCCAATGGTCTACAAGACCCAAGGCAACATGGGTTTACTGGAGGGAAATAATGCCAGACTAACCTCATTGAATTCTTTGACTGAGTAACAAGGGAGGGGAATGAGGGGCGGGGGACAGTGTATGTGACCCATCTAGACTTCAGCAAAGCCTTTGACAGTGTGTCGCATAGAAGGCTGTTTAACAAACTGGGGAACATGGGAGTGGGTAGGATGGTGGTGCAGTGGTTGAGGAACTGGTTGGACAGCAGGAAACAGAGGGTGGTGACAAATGGCTGTCACTCTGCAGAGGGAAAGGTAATAGGGTGCCACAGGAATCAGTGCTGGGTCCAGTCCTCTTCAACATCTTTATCAGTGACATTACCTAAGACCTAGAAGGGAGAATTTGCCTGTTCACTGATTACACAAAGCTCTGTAACGGGGTGGACATGCTGGAAGGTGTGGAGAGCATGAGGAGAGATCTGCAGAGGTTTGAGGACTGGTCAAGGAAGTGGCAGTTGAGATTTAATGCAAAGAAATGCAAAATAATGCACATGGAGTACAAAAACCCAGGAACAGCATATCAACCGGGGGGGGGTTTAGAATGCTCCAAGCAGGAAAGGGACCTAGAGGTTATCATCTCTGATGACTTCAAGGTAGGGAGTCAGTGCAACAAGGTGGTAGGAAAAGCAAACAGGATGCTGGGATTCATATGCAGAAATATCACCAGCAGGAAAAGGGAGGTCATAATTTCACTATATAAGACATTAACGAGGCCATACCTCGAGTACAGTGTCCAGTTCTGGAGATCTTACTTACGTAAAGACATAGATAGGGTGGAGACAGTTCAGAGGAGGGCAACCAAGGTGGTGCAAGGATTACATCACAAAACCTATGAGGATAGGCTGAAAGACCTAAATATGTACTCCCTGGGAGAGAGGAGGGAAAAGGGATATGATTGAGACCTATAAGTACCTCAGGGAGAGAGAAGGGAGAGGGGATATAATTGAGATCTATAAGTACCTTACATGGAGCAACAAGGTGCAGGAAAACACAAGTTTTCATAGAAAAAGATCCTCTAGGACTAGGGAACATGAGACGAAACTAGAGGGAGGGAGATTCAGGGGGATCACGAGGAAGTACTTCTTCAAAGAGAAGGTGGTGGGCAAATGGAATACCCTGCAGCAGGAGGCTGTGAGGGCAGAAATGATTGCAGGATTTAATAATGCATGGGATAGGCTAGGGGATCCTGGTAGTTGAGGGAAGGGAACAGCCTAGTTCAGGGAAGCTCAAAGAAGCACAGTTACATGCGTAAATGGGCAGACTAGATGGGCAGTAGGCTCTTATCTGCCATCAACATCTATGTATCTATGTACTGGAGTCGTGCTGGGATGGAGATCCTGAGACACTCACAAACTTGTGTACGATGTATGCAGCAGTACCGTGGGCATATGGCGGTGCTGTCCAGCTGTGCCCTCATCCACTAGTGGTGGTGCTGCCATGTCTGGGGGGGGATCCCCTGGTCCATGGTGCACACTGCCAGCGGGGTCACCCAGCACAGTCATGCCTCCATGTTGGTGGCCCAGGGGTATGTGGGCTGATGCTGTTGTCCACCTCTGCCTTTCTTTAACCATCACATTGGCGGCGGTATGCATGGAAGGCCTGGTGTCAGTAGGCCTGGGGCTGTGGGAGGGCATGCATTGCCAGGACACCTACATGGTCTAGGGTGGGGGGTACAACACTGTTCCGTTCAGCTATGTGCCACTGGCTGAACTCCCCAATCACCCGTCTTGCACTCCCTTGTCTGACAGGTATCATGGAGGATACCAACAAGTTGTGGGCCAATCACATCAGCATTGAGTTGCATGCGCTGCCACAAGCTTACACGGCCAGGGAAGATGTAATGTCCCAGTGCAAAAGCACTGATGCTCATGTACGGTGGGCCTAGGACTGGATCGCGGAGGAGGTGAATGCCATCGACGGACAGAACAGGCATATTAAAGTGGTGAGGAAATGCTTCAGGGACTTGAAGAGCTGCATGAAGGGGACCACGGCAACAGAGCGCAGGGTGCTGCATGCCACAGGTTTTGACCACCGCACATTCCCCGAATCTTGTGGAGGAGGCCATACCATCTACCCTACAGCCTGCGAAGGTGATGGGAGTGCTGGATGGTGGATATAAAAGCCAAGTGGGATGTGCCCAGCCATGTGAGAGATTGCCAGTGCGACGTTCTGTAGGCCATGTGTGTCGGTGTGGGTGTCTAGTGATATCAGTGCACTAAGAAGCCAGGGATAGGTAGTCCATGGTGTGTGGGCAACACTACTGTGTCCCTGTCACCCAGTGAGTGGCCTTCTGTGTCCATGCCCACAACAGTACCCCATGTGGTGCTGCCTGTGTGCCCTCCAGTGCTGGAATGTGTGCACCCTGGGGTGGTGAAGTGTGCCTGGTTCTGCAGAGGGGGTGTCCACTGGTGCTGAGTGTGTGCTCCATGGTGTTGGGGTATGTACTCACCAGTGCTGGGTGAGTGTCCATTGGTGGTGGGCTGTGTACACACTTGTGCAGGTTGTATTTACATATGTGTGGGGGTGTGAGCATGTTAGTGATGGGGCATGTGGACCCTGGCACCGTACTGTGCTCCCCATGGTGAGGTTATGTGTGTTCCTGGTGTAGGGGTGTGCTGGTACCTGTGGGGTATGGGGTCTGCACTGCACACAGCATGTGGGTTTGTGGCACCATATGCTAAGGCATGCATGCAGCCTCGGCCTGCACACCACTCTGCCTGGTATGGTACTGTATAAATCCCCTCTTATCTCCCTACAGCACAGCACATGGGTTCAGACAAAGAGGACAACACAGGATCCTCCTGATGTGTGTAATTCCTGTTGCCCTCCCAACCCCACCACCCAGAGGACAGCAGCAAGGAGGCTATAGAAGTAGATGACAATGAAACCCACACTGAGAGCTTGGAGCACGTGAAGCCTGCTCAAAAGCAGGAGAGACCATCCACCACTGCTAGCCCCATACCACTGGGGATCAGACACTGTCCCCCCATGACTCAGTGGTCACATGGGTACACCCCACCTCTGTCCCTGGCACAGCCACCACTGTGCCACCCAGGATCCCACCAGCACCATGGATTGCACCCTTCCACCCCCCTCCAGTACCACAGGGCCAGCCACCATTGCACCTCCCCATGATGCCTCCAGCACATTCTTGGCCTTGCCACCCCATGCCCATCATACCAGGCCAGCCACAGCCAGCCTGCAGCACCCATGATGAGCCACTGAACCTACTGCGGTGCAGTCTCAGCCCATACAATGGCCGTGAGTGCAACTCGACCCTGTCTCACTGGGCAGCCCCCAGTGACAGCAGGATACAGCCAAGAACTGGCAGCTGCTACCATCTACTGTGGAGGCACAGACTGCTGCGCAACAGGAGCTGACATGTCTCTGCCACATGGACATGAGAAAGTATTACTTCACTGAAAAGGTGGTAGATGCCTGGAATAGACTGGCAATGGAAGTGGTGGAGGTGAAAACAGTAGGGTGTTTCAAGCATGCGTGGGATACACATAGGGGAATGTTAGTAAATTGGCATGGAAGCAAGAGGGTCACTGGAGACCAGTTAGGGTCTACAGAGACAGATTAGGCAAGGAACATCTGATGAAATCTGACAGAGTACCAGACAAAACGTTAGCCTTTCTGTATTAGCCACCTTATTTATTTGTTTATATAAACACAATGGTTTAAATATTTAATAGCGTTTGTGTTATTCTCATTGCCGTGTGGGTGCTTATTCTCCTTTTGCTCATTACTAACATATTAAAATGCCAGCAGAATAGGCCTAACGGTCTTTCATGTCTGCTCGTTTGGTCAGCCCCCACTCTGGGTGCTGACCTTGCTGCCCCCCTCGCCTTCTCTGGCTTCTCCCTTCCCAGTTCCGGATATTCTTGCTGCATTGGATTTTGCTTCCAGAACCCTTCCCCTGTACCTGTCCCACCCCCTCTTGAACCCCTCCAACGTCTCTGCCTCCACCAGCCCCTAGGCAGCACATTCCGTGGCTCCACCACCCTCTCAGTGAAGTAGTACCTCCTCCTTTCTCCCCTGAACTTCCCCCTCCAGCTTCCACCCATGCCCTCTAGTGGCCCCCTCCTCCTTCCTTCGAAGCACCCTGACTGTTCCTCCCTATTTACCTTCTTCATGTACCTGAAGACCTCTATCATGTCCCCAAGTCCCTTCTCTCTTCCAATGTGTACATATTTAGCTCTTTGAGCCTCTCTCATAGGTCCTGTCCCCCAAGCCCCAAATCATTTTGGTTGGCCTCCTCTGGACCCTCTCCAGGAGTTTAATGTTCCTCTTTAAGTGTGGCCTCCAAAACTGCATGCAGTACTCAAGGTACGGCCTCACCAAGCAGTTATACAGAGGGAGTAACACTTCCCTCCTTCTGGAGGTGATCCCCCTAGTGATGCATCCCAGCATCCTGTTGGCCTTGGCTGCTGCCCTCCTGCAAGTCTCCGAGTTGTTCATCTTGACATCCACCACCACCCCCAGGTCCCTTTCAGCCATCGAGACTTTTAGCATTTCCCCACCAGGGTGTACACTTGGCTCGGGTTTCTGGCCCCCAGGTGGAGTACCTTGCATTTCCCTGCATTGAACCTCAGCTTCCGCTTTCAAGACCATCTTTCCAGAGCCTCCAGGTACCCCTGTAGGGCCACCCTCCCCTCCTCCCCATCCACCACCGCCCCCAGTTTTGAGTCATCCGCAAAGAGACTCATCTCACTCCTGATTCCTGTCCTTATGTCAGAGACGTAGGCGTTGAACAGGAGGGGCCCAAGAACTGATCCCTGTGGGACCCCACTAATGACCCTCCTTGGGGATGAGACTATCCCACCAACTACGACCCTCTGGGTCCGGTCCTGGAGCCAATTGCCTATCCATTTGATCATCTGGTTCCCCACCCCCATTTCTCCCAGCTTATCCAACAGGCCCACATGAGGAACAGAGTCAAATGCCTTGCTGAAGTTTAGAAAGAGGACGTCCACTGATCTACACAGGTCCAAGGCACTCATCATCCAGTCATAGAACTCCACAAGGTTTGTCTGACATGATTTCCCTGGGACGAATCCATGCTGTCTATTGTCCAGGCACCCTGACTTTTCCAGGTCCCCACCCAGCCTCTCCTTGACAATGCCCTCCATCACCTTGCCCACCACGATGTCAGGCTGACAGGCCTGTAGTTCCCCGCCACCTCCCTTGATCCCCCCTTGTGGATAGGCACTATATGCACCACCTTCCAGTCCTGTGACACCCACCCTGTCCTCAGAGAGATGGTGAAAAGCTCCGCCAGGGGTTTTGCCAGGACATCTGCAAGTTCCTTCACCACTCTGGGATGTAATTTATCCGGCCCTGGTGCTTTCTCCGTCTTAAGGGAGCTGAGGGCTTCCCTCACTCTCTCTCTGCTGTGATTTCCACTTCTGGTACCTCTTCTCCCTGCTTAGCCTTCCCCGCTCCTGCCAGTGATGCCTCTCCCTCTCACCAGACCCGCCGATCGGTAAGGGTCCCCCCCTCCTCAGTATCTCTATCTCCTCCCATGTATGATGCAGCATCCCCATTTTCCTTGGTGAAAACTGAGGTGAAGTACTCATTTAGTACCTCAGCCTGCTCCCCTGGGTCTTGTTCCCATCTCGCCCCTGATTTAATCCTGCTAATCTGCCCCTTCACCTTTCATTTTTCCCCAATGTATCTAAAGAACCCCTTGTTCCCTCTCCTAATTTCCCTGTCCAAGTTCTGCTCCTTCCTTGCCTTAGCCACCCTCACCACCCTAGTGGCTCTTCTAGCCATCAGCTCATACTCCCCTCGATCCCTTTCACTCCTTGAGCACTTGAATTGCCTATAGGCTGCCTTCTTTCCCCACACCACCTCCTGGACATCCCTGGTCCACCAGCAGGGTTTTTGGGCCCTACCACATTTTCGTCTTATTCTTGCGCAGGTGCTGGTAGCATCCAGCACCCCTCTCCTGATGATTTCCCACCTACTATCAGCATCCATGTCTGACCTAATCACATCCAAATGCTCCTTAAGGATCCTTCCCATTTCCTAAAAATCCATCCCCCTGAAGTCAGTTACCTCCGTCTTTGTGCAGCCTTCTCGCCCTCCTAGGTCCAGGCAGAACCAGACCGTGGCATAGTCACTCCCGTCAACGAGTCCCTAACCTCCAGGCCCCCAATCTGGTCACTGTCTGCCAGGACCACATCCAGTACCCGCGCCTTCCTGGTCAGTTCCCCCACCTGCTGAGTTAGGAATGCATCTTGAAAGACATCCATTACATATGACTGATTTCTGAATTAGAGCACCACATGTCTCCTGGTGCTCCTAGTTTTCATTTTTTTGCAGGGACCACCTGAGCAGACAGGGTGAGTCAAGTGGTCCTTTTCTGCTGACTAATTCTATATTTCTATGTGGTAATCAGTACTGAGCAATAAACAGCCAACTTTGTAATGGTTCACCCATGCTGGTGCGAAAATCATGTTGCTGACACCAATCATGGTGCAGCCAACATGCCGCCCAGCATTACATCGTAAGTCATTACGTCTCTCGGGAGTTACAACACCAAAGTGCCCTCCTGGAAAACAGTCAGCCCCCGCACCCACCAAAACTAAATATAACCTCCTCTGAAGTGGGCATGCCCTGGAGGGGGGAGAAATTGTGTGGGCAAGAAGGACGGCATCAGTGAGGGTCGATCTAAAATCAAGATTGTCCCTGTCACTGTTGCGCTTGTTGCGGCGCCCTAATTGCTGCGCCAAAATTCAGTTGCAGCGCTAATGGTATTCCCTTCATAAATATGCCAGCACAAATTGCCAGTTCCCTGAATTTCTGTCTCTCAGATCTGAGGATGTGTGCCACCTTTCACATCTCTTTCTCAATGTTTTTATGAAACAGCATCCCACATTTGGGTAATGAATGGTTCAGAAATACACATGTATGAATATGACCCCTGGGTTTACTGTAAATGGATCTACATTGTTTTTACAATTACTTTTGTGTTTTGTTTTTGTTTCATTCTTTTTCCCCAGTTTGCCAGCCCTTGTCAGCCAGCATCCTACAACACCGTCACCCATCTCCTCCGCTACTTACCTTCACTGTCTGCACAGGGCCAGCTTCCGGTGACATGCTTGCATGCATATCGGCATCTGAGGTTGAGGCAGGCCCTCTCCTGTGTGTGCATTCCCACTGTACTGCTACATGTCTTTCGCATGGTGGCAGATAATCAGCAGGAAGCAGTGCCCCCCTCCCCCCGGAGGAGTACCATCCTTAGGACACTCAATCATCCTACCCCAGCCAGTTCCCAAATGACCCAAATCCATTCCTGAAATCTGGTTGTGGTTGGTGGCACAGTGAGTGGTAACAGTAGCCCTGGGCTACCATGGGGACCTGTGTTTCTTGTTTTTGAAAACACATACCATATTAGTGGTATTGGTGTGGGGGGGGGGGATCACTAAGCTCAATAATGAAAAAAAAAATCTGTAAAATCTAAACTGTAACTTCATACCTTAAACAATGAGTCACTCAGACTTTCCCGTAGGAATGTAACCCAAAAATGTTTGTTTGACATGTGCTGAATTAAGTGGGCTGTGAAGCGGGGGTGGTATTTCACAATCTTATAGACTTACTCCGCTAAGGCTTTATGTTTTTTTAAAGGACTCTTTAGCAGTCCAGTGCTTTGTTTTATTGCTTTACAGTTTATGTATCTGTAATTTCCAAGGAAGCCAAAATGGTATTAGTTTCCCATCATGTGCCTGTGTTGACTTGAAAGGCAACATTATGCAATTTACAGGGGCTGCAGAGTATGCAACATTTACAATTTACAGTAGATACCCCACCCCCACCCCACTCAACTTTCTGTGTATCTCTCTCTTTCTGTCTTCTGCCTCTTTGGCCTATAACTTATTTAGCACCCATTACAACCACCACCCTTGCACCATACTAGATGATATCACGGATGACGTCATTGGTTGCAATAAGCTAATGGTTTCTGATGCTGATACTGCTACTTGCATGGGCTGTTACAGTTAGGAACATTTCTTCCAATAGCACTTTTACACATTCAAACATTCCATTGCTCTAATCTGACACAGAATGGCTGCCTATTTGCAACTGACTGAAGTACTGTATGCACCTGGAGTACTGTGTATAATTTTGGAGAACACACCTTAGAAAGGACATAGACAGAGTAGAGGCTGTCCAGAGGAGGGCAACTAAAATGGTGCATGGTTTGCATGGGAAATCCTACAAAGAGAGATTAAGGGAACTTAACGTATATAAGAAAGGAGAGAGAGAGGGGATATGATAGAGATCTACAAGTACCTCAATGGAGTGAATAGTGTACAGGTGGGGAGTTTCTTTCAAATGAGAACAGGCACTAGAACGTGGGGTGGGGGGTGGGATTCAAGAGTGAGGTGAACAATTATTTCTTCACTAAAAGGGTAGTTGATGCCTGGAATAGACTGCCAGCGGAAATGGTGGAAGCCAAAACAGTCGGGAGAGCCAAGCATGCATGGGAAAGACATGGAGGGATATTATATAGAATGCTAGGAGTTGGGAGGGTCGACGGAGACCAGATAGGGTCTGCAGAGACAGACTAGGTAGGGAACAGTTAGCGCACTAGTTGGGATATGTGACTTAGGGTTTCCAATCCTAACTCCCCATCCCCCCTCCCCAAAGTAGCCAAAGGGACAAGACAACACAAATGACTGCAGGCAGCCATCATCAGGTAAGGCAAACAATGTACAGCTCTTTCCTGAGGACACAAGAGACATCTGTTGTCATGGGCCAGTGCTTCTATAGCCAAGGTATAAGAAAACTCAGAGGGAGAAGGACAGGGAGTGGTACCAAATAAAACAGAGGGAAGCAGGAAAGGCTGTTAGGGGAGCAAAAGCACAGACAGAGTAAAGGAGAGCCAAAGGGGTAGCTAAAGAGCATAAGACTTTCAAACCGCATGAAGTCTTGCTGTATTCTGACTATTGCAGTTAGCCCCAGCACTCAAACTGCCTCGGGGTCAGTTGGGGTCATTCTCTCTCTGGCGGTGGGGGGGGGTCATCCCAGAACAAATAAGAAGTAGTAGGGTGCCTGCACCCAGAGAGAGTAAGTGGGCCAGATGTTGTGTGCAGTACCACCCCTGGGATGCAGTAGCTACCCACCTCCCTACACTGGACTATACACCCCCTGGTCACCAAAAAGATAGCTGCTACCTTCACCAATAAATACTTTAATTATGTTATACAAAATGGAAGCACACACAAAAGTAAAATTCAGCAAATTAGCAGTGCTTTTATTTAAGAACCCAGGCCTGGAAACTGGGAAAAAAAGAGGGGTTTAAACAATTGCAAGTCACCTTGAGCACTCCCCCCCCCCTTAGCAATGACGCCCGGGAGCCCCTATGCTGTGGGTCAGCCCTACCCTCTCCAATCCCACACAGTTTATAAAGCACCTGCCGAATTAAGGGGCACAAAAAGAAGAATTACATTACACAGTGTGTGATAACTCTTCAGCTGATACCAGTAGTAAAACTACAGTTTCAGGTATGACAAAATAAACAATGACTCTGGGTACCCAAGAACTACACTAGAGTCATTTTGCATGCCTGGTAGCTACATTGTCCAGGTTCTACTTGTGGTTCACTTCACGAAGATTGGTAAGCTTGCACTTTAACCCTTCAACAGGTCATGGTGTGCTAGCACAGTTTAAAGAACTTGAAATTCAACAGGAAACTACTTGAAACCCAATTTTGTAATCCAGATGCAGTAATTATAATCCCAAACTGGAAAAGTACAAAAGACCCCAGTCAGCAATGCCAGCACTCATGTGACCCATGGATGCGGCAGTTCATTTGAGGCAGGGAATAGCACACAGCAACAGGGTGAGCAGCAGTCAGGAGCAAGGCCCAGTGGCCTGGGAATGAAGCACTTCCAATTCCCTCAGATGTTCTGCAGCACAGCAGCCCTTCTGACTCACACCTCTCAGGATACAGCCCTTCTTACTCACACCTCTCAGGATACAGCCCTTCTGACTCACACCTCTCAGGACACAGCCCTTCTGGCTCTGCTCTCAACCACAAGAGCACTGTGCAGCAGCTTCCCAGTTCCCAAGGAGCCCAGACCGCAGGAGTGACCCCCACAGTCCAACTGCCTCTGGATCGAGAGCACCCCTGAACTCAGAGCACATGCCCCGTGGCTCTCTGTTCCCTGATCCACCCCACTAGATAAGGGCTAGCAGGCCCCTTATCTGGCTCTGGAACAACCTGGGTAGAATGCAGGTCTTTGTTTCCACTCGGTACACCTCAGCAGCTTTGGAATGCAGTAGTGGCCCACCGGTTCACACTGTCAGCAATTTCTTCCCACAGGCGCTTGCTGGGCACAGTCTCTGACTAGTGTAAGCCCAGCATAAGGCTTGCAGTGAGCTGGCAGAATGAACCCTGGTGAGGGCTCACAGGATTGTTGGCCTGGCTAGGTCTCTTGCTTGGTCTTGCCATTAGCAGGTCTAAACACCTCAGTGTCCCTCTCAGACTGCCACAAGCTCCTCAAGAGCCCAGCAACTTCTTTCTCCAAATTAGTGTCCCCTTGGATAGGTAGGGCTTTCCATCAGACCTTGTGCCCTGTTCTGCACTCCGAATGGCCCTTGTAGCCTGCCAGTCCATTGTGGAGAGTCCCTGGTTTTATCATTGCCCCATATGTCCTTGCTGTTGTAGCTAGGGCTTCTGGGCCCTCTCATTGGCCAACTGCCAGGTCGGGGTCCTCAAAATGGCCGCCGTCTGAAGGAACCTGGTGCTTCAAGTCTTTTATTTGATTTATTTTCTCTGTGCCCCCATGGTATACTAGCCCCCTGGGTCTTTTTACAACCCTCCTGTGCTATTGTACACTTAGCTGGGTGTGGCTGTAGTGCGGCGGGTCCACAAGTCATGGCATGCTGGGGTCAGTGAGCAGGGAGTGCTTGGGAAGATCCTTCTATCATCATGCATTTCTGCAGTGTCACAGGCAGTCTGTTGTATGGTGCAGAAAGTGCCAAAATGAGGAGGCATCCTGTGCCTACAATCCCTGCTGACAGAAATGGGGAACTAGAGCTGAAGAATCTGTGACTGCTGCCACTTGCAGCAAGGGCACAGTAGGCACCAAAACCCAGCACCACCGTGGCTCTCACTCACTGCAGCACACATGCAGGTGAACCAGAGAGTCACAGAAGAACTCCAGCAGCACTCAAGAGACTGGCCGCCAGCAGCAGCAGCATGAACCATGGGAGGGTGGCAGCCGCAGTCCAGGCATGCCCCCTTTCAAGGAGGGAGGGGGTTATATAAGGTACTAAAGGAACTTAGGTAGGTGCTAGCTCCTAGCTGCCCTACTGACAGCCTTATTCAGCAGTTCTCTGGAAACAGATCTGGTTCCAGAGAACTGAAGGAGAGCAGATGCAGTCCCTTTACATGAGAATGGACTGGAAGAGTACCTTGAATCTAATAGGCTGCAAGACCACAGGCAGCATGGATTCACGAGGGGAGTGGAGGTCATGTCAGATGAATCTGATTGATTTCTTTGAATGATGACCAGGGAAATAGATCAGGAGAGGGCACTGGACATGGGCTATCTAGGCTTTAGCAAGGCCTTTGACATGGTGCCACACAGGAGACTGATTAAGAAATTGAGCAGCCTTGGGGTGGGATCTAAAGTGGGGAACTGGATTAATAACTGGTTAATGAATAGGAGTCAGAGAGTGGTGGTTAACAGCACTTGTTGTACTGATAGGAGAGGGACTAGTGGGATAGAAACATAGAAACATAGAATTTGACGGCAGATAAGGACCACTTGGCTCACCCAGTCTGCCCATTTCCCTACCTGATGGATAAGCTGCAGATCCTAGTTAACCAGCAGCCTACTTCTTCCTACCCCCAACCCCTAGAATTGCCTTATGACTGTCCCATGCATGCTTGAATTCCACCACTGTTTGTGACTCCACAACCTCCTCTGGAAGGCCATTCCATATATCCACCACCGTCTCTGTGAAAAAATACTTCCTTAAATTACCTCTGAGCCGCCCCCCCTTCTATCTTCAAATTGTGCCCCCTTGTTCTTGCACACCTCTTTTTTTGAAAGATGCTACCCTCTTGGACTTTGTTGATTCCCTTGAGGTACTTGAAAGTTTCTATCATGTCCCCCCTCCCTCCTTTCTTGAGGCTATACATATTAAGCTCCTTAAGTCTCTCTTCATTGTCTTCTGGTGCAGACCCTGCACCATTTTAGTTGCCCTCCTCTGGACAGCTTCCATCCTGTCTATGTATTTGCGGAGATTGGGTCTCCAGAACTGCACGCAGTACTCCAGATGGGGTCTCACTAGCTGTCTGTACAGAGGAATAATAACTTTCTGTTTTCTACTGGTGAAGCCTCTCCCTATGCATCCCAGTATCCCCCCACATGGCTCAGTACTGGGATCGATCCTCTTCAATGTCTTCATAATAGACATTATGGAAGAACTGAAAGGATGTATGACAACTTTTTATGTAGTTTACTGTGTGTATTTTTTTAATTTTTATTATTGGCTAAGCCTCTGTATATAATTCAGCTGAGGGTGGAAGAGGTGTAACTTTGAATATACAGTCCTGGGTTCTCAGAGAGGATGGGTGTGAACAGAAACAGTTATTTTGTTCTACTTAAACTTCAAAGGGAATTTATTTTATAATCAAGGGCTGTCCTGCCAGTGTAAACAAGGTCCAGGCAGAGGAGACAGAACCCCATGGATTAAACCAGAGAGAATAAAAGAAACTGTGATCCGCAAATCCAGGGTCTGGATAACAAATCCAGTTTGGACCTGTTCTCCAAATGGCTGGTGCCCAGGGAACAAAGTGTTGGCTAAAACTCTGATGCCAAAGTGACATATACGATGATGTGGCGTGGTGGGTCAGCCAGTTGAAGGCATTTGTGGTCTGTGTTTGACCATGGAGTCAGTTATGATTCGGGACTCTGAATGAACAAGATTAAGGATTTGAGTCTGCCATAACTCATTAGTTGGGGTATGCTTCTACTTTACTTACAATTTAGATAGACATAAGTTAGGTTCTTCTGTGTGCACTCTATCTTTTTCAAATAGAACTACTGTACTGCCCATACACTATGTTTACATGCAGTTGTGTTAGTGGGTAACTGCACTCGGAGTGGAGATCTCCAAGTGTAACTCGATAACAGTAGCTGCATGTAAACACAATGTCAGGAAGTATCCAGGCATCTACTTATCCTGTAAAGATGCCTGGATAATGTTAGATATCGGGTCGAGGCGCCGGCAGCTCAATTAAGCCGGGCGGACCTCCCCTGGACCTTCTGCCTGCACTGAGCCAAAGACCGCAAGCAGAGGGAAGGTTTTGGCTCCTCTGCTGACTCTTCTGTTGAAATTCCCGCTCACCCTCCCTGTGGCTGTGGTTTACTAAATAGGCTGCAGTCGGATGAAGCCCAGCCCAGGCAGTGTCTCTCCCCTATCAAATCCAGTTCTCGCTACACAAGGAGGAGCTCAACCGCCACATCATCAGCCCACTACTCCCCAAACTGCTGAGGAACCCCTAGTCTCTCTCCTATCCTGTTGCTGCCAGGCTCATAGAAGGGAGTCCCGCTCTTTTTCCCCGTGGGACCGATCCGTTAAACCTGTGCATAGACAAGCCTCGAAGTTCCATTTCTCATCTCTGGACATTATTGCCTGACTTGTTCTTTAAAATTCTATGGCTGCGCTAACTATCTGACTCTCTCGGTTTTCCTACCAACACAGCCACTTAGGTCCTAGCTCATTTGCTAGCCATTTGTCTGAATAGTTACAGATGCTTCATTTGTCTGATTAGTTACAGCTGCCTCAAAAATAATCCTGTGCCTTTTTTCTTTAACTGTCACTTAGCCAAAGGACCTTATAAGTGGTAGACTCTGATTTTCATGTTGTTTTTCTTTCTCCAGCTGCATCATATATAATCCTGTGCATTTCGTTTTAAACAGACACTCACCAAAGGTTGTTATAGCGCTTGTCTAACTACTGCATATAACTTAAGGTCTCTGTAAATGTGAGTATTAACTGTTAACCCAGGCCACAGCAGGCTAAATAGCTATAGGCCGAACTGTTATTGGCTCTAATCCTGCATTCTGCTGCCATAAGCTAAGCCGTAGCTGCAGGATCTCCTGCAACCTTGCTGTTACCTGAGATTCCTTGCCATTATCAGACAGGGAACCATCATGCGCCCCGGTAACTGGAACAAGGGTATTATCCTGGCTACAGTCTACATTCTGACTCAACTAGGGACCAATACCCTAGTCAGCAATGCCTACAGCCGCCACGATACTTGAGAGGGGGACGGGAGAGGATATGGCAAGGCACTTCTTATGCCCTTTGCCAAGGATTAACATCCTTCTCCTAGCGGCACATGGATTCTCTAGGAAGGGGGTCCTCTACAGAGTCCTTCTCTGTGCTACGAGCCCGACCCTATGTCAGGTTAAGCTGGCACTACTTCCTCCAACCCTCTCTCTCCTTAGTACACTCGCTGCCCTACTCCTACTGGCAGGGGACATTCAACCCAACCCAGGCCCAGGGACTATTAATGTTTCTATCTCCTCTCCTATGGATAGGGCCTGGGATGGAGCGAAGGGTCTGAGGCTGGTTCACATAAATATCTGCAGCCTGAGACCAAAGATTCCGGAGGTACAAGCATGGATGGCTGTCTACAAACCTGACTTACTAGCGATCTCTGAGACCTGGCTAAAACCCCACATACTGGATTACAAGGTTGCAGTCTCCGGCTATGCCTTTTTCAGAAAGGACAGACCCTCGAAAAGAGGGGGTGGAGTGCTAATTTACGCTAAGGACTCTATTACGTCCTCAATAGTCAGGCTGCCCCTGGACTCAACCCTGGACTCAGAAGCAGTCTTCTTAAAGCTCATAATAGGTGGGACTAAACACCTCACAATTGACTGCGTATACAGCCCCCCAACCAATGCCCTCGGCTCTTTGGATACGCTCCTGAAGAGCTCTGTGGTGGGCTCAGCAGCTGAGATTATCCTATTGGGTGACTTCAACTTAAACTGGGCACAAGAGGCGAAGTCCGCAATAAACGGAGTCCTACAAGACTCCCACCTCTATCAAATTATCTCCCTACCAACCAAAATGAACTACAAATCAGGTAGGCACTCAACAATAGATTGGGTCCTGACCTCATCCCCAAGTAATGTAAAGTTGGCTGGGACCCTGTCAGATGCTTTAAGTGACCACTCGCCAATATTTGCCATATGGAAGAATAACAGGATAAAAGTCCCACCTCGAACAATCACTTCCAGGGATTTCTCCAACTTCCATCCTGAACAGTTCATAGGCTACCTAAATGGCATTGACTGGAACCCCGTGAGACACCTACCTAACCTGGAGGAAGCTGTTAAATTTTTCCAAGCCACCCTAACTGGTATCACCAACCTGGTAGCCCCCTTGAAAACCCACAGGGTTAAGGGGAACTGCTATAAGTGGATCTCACCACACCTAAAAGCCCTGATGTCTACCCGGGACAAAGCATGGAAAAAGTTTAGGAAAACTAAACTTCCAGTGGACTTAGCCAGATACAGGGCGCTAGAAACCAATGCAAACAGACCATAAAGAAAGCTAAGAAAGAATATATCTCCAATCTCCAAAACAAACCTGGAAACCCAGGTTCTTCTGGTCTCATATTAACGAACTCCTAAAGGTCATAAAAATCAACTTCCGGCCCTATCCAGGCGAACGGGCAAGTACTGGACGAGGGGCCTCGTATCGCTGAGGCCCTAAACGACTACTTCATGAACCTGGATGCATACAAGGTGGGGCACTTAGATAATGGGATCAAGGCTCACGAGCATCTGCCCCACGAACTTGACCACCCACAGTTTCATCTGCGGCTTGTTAAGGTAAAGAAAGTTCTGCTCATCCTTACATCCCTGCAGTCGAGAGGCACGGGAGACCCTGACGGGATCCGGCCAAGAATCCTTAAGGAGGGTGCCCCAGCTCTAGCGAAGCCAATAGCCTGGCTGATAAACCAGTCCTTATTGGAGGGGTAGGTTCCTGAGCCATGGAAGCAGGCCCTAATGATTCCCATTCACAAGGGAGGCCCTACCGAGCCTATAGGGAACTATAGGCCTATCTCCTTGCTGTGTGCAATAGCGAAAATACAAGAGAAGCTAGTCTACTCCCAACTTCGCAAATACCTGGAAACTCACCAGGTAATCTCCTCGTCTCAGCACGGCTTCAGAGCTAAGCATGGGACAGATACAGCACTAACCAAATTCTCGACTGAAGTCTTGAACAACAATGACTCAGGGGTCAGCACAGGCACGATCTTCATCGACCTCTCTAAAGCTTTTGACTTGGTAAACCACAGCCTCCTCTTGCATAAAATGTGCTCCCTTGGCCTGGACACCCATGCACTAGGTTGGTTTGCGAGCTACCTCTCCGGCCGTACCCAGAGGGTCAGATGGAAGGACAATGTCTCCCAGATTGCACCGCTCAAAGAAGGGTACCACAGGGGTCTATACTTGGCCCTTCTCTTCACTCTGTTCATAAATGATCTGCACTTACACTGTGGGAGCAGCAGTGTCATCCAATATGGATATGCAGTCATTTACCGAGCCTCCCTAATGTAATAGAACTGAGAAAGCCCTTCAAGAGGACATCCTTCAGATGGAGGATTGGCTCACTTGAACAAAATGGTACTAAACACCAGCAAAACCAAGCGATGCTGTTTGGACCCAGGTCCCTGGGATCTGAGCGGTCGATGCTCCTTCAACTGCGGTCCAGAGGGGGAGACTAACTCGAAGTGGTTACCTCTACAAAGTACCTCGGTCTAACACTTGACCAAATCTTCACTTTAAAAAATCATGTTGATCAACTAACCAAAGCCATCCATGTGAAACTCGGTAACCTCTATAGATTAAAGGACCAGATTATCCCTGAAGCCAGGGTAGCCATCGCAACCAGCGTCCTACTCCCTAAGCTCACCTACGCTGCCCCAGTTCTCCAAGGTGTGGCCTCTACGGAACTTGGCAGGCTAAAGACCTTATACAACAAAATTGCCCGGTTTGCTACTATGTCCCACCCTAGAACCCACCACTGTGAGGCCCTAACTATACTCAGGTGGCCGTCATTGGAAGCCCGCCTCATCTACCCGACTCTTTGCCTGACATTTAAGCTACTGGGCCCTCTCCCCCAAGCCTCACAGGGCTAGTCAGGGTCAAAACCAACCAGAGGAGTCTCTGCACCTCAGGACAAACTCTCCTCGAGGTTCCTAATACTAGGACCAAAGCCGGGTCCAGGTCCTTCGTGTCCACAGCCCCTTCCAACTAGAATAACCTCCCACTTGTGGTACGGGAGGCAGAATCTGGCTCCTGCTTCCGGTCCAAACTTAAAGCACACTTGCTCGAAAGGAGTACCTGCCTATGCTTTAGGACCTGACCTCATGTCTCTCCCCCCATTCTTAGGAAGGTGAGATTTATTGTTACCCATACCTCCATCCATCTAAACCCTCAGGAAGGTATCCTGACTCTAGGCAATTATTACCATACGTGTGCACTCCTATGATCTACATGATTTGTGCATGCAAAATGTTTGTATATACCCAACTCGAGATGTCCCACCGACTGCATTGTTCCCTCACCTCCTACCTGATTGTAACCTTATGGCATATTTAGCTGTCCAACATTACGTAATTTTTCAATTTGTACTGTTCTGTTTACCTGTATGTTACTTTTTACCCCCGGGTCGCCCCTGAAAAAGGGACCTTCGGGGCCCAGTGGGCTTACCCGGTCAACAAAATTCAAAAAATAAATAAATAAACCTCTGGGGTAACCTCACACATGTAAACGCGTGATCGACAGTTCCCTGTTTCTTACATCTTGTTCTGATGTCATAATACTGATGTTGGGGGTGTGGTCTCAGTTCCCTCCCTTTTGTAATGCAGGTACAGCAGTCTCTGACACTACAGTGTGTGTAGTGTGTAGCTTCTGCACCCCAGCTCTCTCCCAAACTATGCAACAGGTGGGTTGGTGGGGGGCTAAGCTTAAAGCTACCAACAGTCCCTATTTTCCCAGGACAGTCCCTATTTTAGGCAGCATGTCCCAGTGTCCCCACAAGTTTTGCAAAATGTCACTTTTGTACTGGTTTTTGCTTACTTGTCCCAGTTTTGTCCCTTTTTATGTTTGCTTGCACACATGTGCAAGAAACATAGTGCCATCCTCCGAGATTTCAGAGGTGTGTCACCTCCTCCTCCAATTCAGTCAGTGTGTTGGCAGGTGCGGCCCCTGTAAGCCAATGCATGCTGGAGCTGTCTATGACAGTGGCATACAGTTCAAAGGGGGAGCTACGCTTGAGTGAACAGCGATAAGATATCGCCTGCTCGCGCGCAGCTCCCCCATACCACATGCCCACGCAGGTGTGCGCCCCCAGGCAGCACACACACACACACACACACACACACACACACACACACTGTTTAGCCAACGAGGGTGCCTATCCCTGTCGCTGTGCTGTGCTGTGCTCCCCGCCCCAAAGCTTTCAAATGCCACGCTGGTGCCCACCCCATGGCAATTAATGATAGCAGCCGACGGGGATGCCCAATCCCCGTCGGCTCCACTGTCCTCACCCCGAGTACTGGGTGCCATGCTGGGGCCCACCTAAGCGTGGCAATCGATGCTCCACGGCCAGGGGTGCCCAATCCCGTCGGCTGAGCGCCTCCCCCACCATCCTTGTGCCACGCTGGGAGCCCACCCCAGCATGGCAAACGTCCCGCGTCCGTCATTGTAATCTAAAATAACACCTGTAAAGTAAAAAGGTCCCCGTAGCCCCCTGGCCCCTCCCACAACCCGCCCACCCACTGCGCACCCTGCCTCCCCACACCCCACCCCATACTTACCTCCGGAGCTCGGCGCGACGATCTTTGGACCGGGAACACGTCTGCACTCTTCAAAGCCGACCCAACTGAGGAAATGCCGGTAAGCTGTACAATGGGCTAGATAGGGGCTTTCAACTTTATTCATATCTCAGGCATTTTTGGAATTTTGCACCAAATTTTCAACATGGGGTTTTTGGGACCCCTTCTCATGAATGATGTCACTGTCATTGAGTTATTCAGGCCCGAAGGGTGATTTCGAAGTCATTGCACAAAATCACCCTTCGGGCCTGAATAATGCCATGACAGTGACATCATTCATGAGAAGGCATCCCAAAAACCCCATGCTGAAAATTTGGTGCAAAAATTCCAAAAAATGACTGTTTTACAAGCGTGCATTGCGCAGTTCCTATGCAGGCTCATAAGTTCGCGAATTTTCAATATTTTCACTCCAGATTTTCAACATTGCCATTTTACCACACCTTCTTATGAGTAGTACAGCTGTCATTTTTCACATCTCACCCAAAACATGTTTCCGCCCATGTAGCGCACAATGGCACAGTAGGTGTGCGAGATCAATGTATGGGACAAATTAAGAAAATCACAGTGACACTGTTCATGAGCAGAGGTCTTAAAATGGCTATGTTGAAAATTTGGTGAAAAAATTCCTAAAATTGATTGTTTTATGAGCGTGCATTGCGCAGTTCCTATGCACGCTCGTAAGTTTGCAAATTTTCAATATTTTCACTCCAGATTTTCAACTTTGCCATTTTACCACACCTCCTTATGAGCAGTACAGCTGTCATTTTTCACATCTTGCCCAAAATGTGCTTCCGCCCATGTAGCGCACAATGGCGCAGTCGATGTGCAAAATCAATGTGTGGACACATTAAGAAAATCACAGTGACACTGTTCATGAGCAGAGGTCTTAAAATGGCTATGTTGAAAATTTGGTGAAAAAATTCCTGTAAATGACTGTTTTACGAGCTGCGATGCTAGCAGTTCCTATGCATGCGTCGTAAGTTTGCGAATTTAATATTTTCATTCCAGATTTTCAACATTGCCATTTATATTATACTTCCTTATGAACAGTACAACTGCAATTTTTCATATAATGCCTTAAAATGTGTTACATGTAGCGCATAATGGTGCTAAGAAAGTAAAGCAATGTTTAGGCTGGAGCTAAGAAAATCATTAGTTACACTGTTCATGAGCAGAGGTCTTAAAATGGCTATGTTGAAAATTTGGTGACAAAAGTTCATAAAATGACTGTGCTACGAGTGAGCATTGCACAGTTTCCACGCACCCTCGTAAGTTCATGACTTTGTAATATTTTCAGTCCAGATTTTCATCAGTGGCATTTATCCACACTTGCTTATGAACAGTACAGCTGTCATTTTTCACAACATGGCTGAAGTGTGTTTTCACACTTTCGGCGCAGAGACGTGTGGTCGCTGTGGGAAATCATTGTTCGGCACAGATAAAGAAAATCACAGTGACACTGTTCATGATCGGAGGCACCAAAATGCCTGAGTTGACAATCTGCTGTAAAAAATCCCCAACCTAATTATATTACGGGTGTGCGTTGCACAGTTTCTACGTGCTCTCGTGACTTCACCATTTTTTTTAATATTTTTACTACAGATTTGCAACATTGTTATTTTTTACACCTCCCCATGAACAGTACAGCTGTCATTTTTTACATCCTGTTCGGAATGTTTTTGCACCTGCGGTGCTAAATGCCGTAGTCACTGTGCATAAGCAGCTTTCGGCTAACAAACTGATATTCCCCCTGTTCATGAGGTGGGGTCACAAAAAAAACATGTTGAAAATTTGGAGTGAAAATACCAACGAATGCCTGAGGTATTAGGGTTCCAACCATAACGCCCAACCCTGTAGAGAATTACAGGCATCAGGGGTGTGACTTGGGATTCTTTTCTGTGATGTTCATACCATTCCACACCCTGCAGTCAGTGAGAGGCATCAAGGTATGCCTTGGACTCTTCGGCCCCAAAGTTCACCCCATTCTCCTATATCGCACCCATCTCACCGTATTTCCTAATGAAATGGGGTATGCATAAGGGCCAAAGACCCAAAGGAACACCGTGACACTTGTCAGTGTCTGCAGGGTGGGGTGTGGTGAAATTTATTTATTTATTTAAAAGTTTTACCAGGAAAGACATACTGAGCAGACTACCGCTCGATTGCAGATGCGTCCTGGGGGTAGAGGGAACGGGATAAGTACATTTCAAGTAAACAATACAGAAATTAGAGAACAGCAAAAGTTTACATAGGTTACATACAGTATGTACAAGGTTATATAATTTTGGCATGGCCGTTATGCCTGACGACCCAAACGCACACCCCAATGCCCGTCACTCTCTGCAGGGTGGTGGTGGGGTTGGCTTCAGTTCAATACTTCACTGCCATTCCTATTATGCAGCTCTGTAACTTCTACACTACCACTGCCAATGCCAGCAAACAAACATTCGGCATTGACAAATGCTTGTTTTTTTTGCTAGCTGCTAATCCGTGAGTGACAGTTATTTCAGCACCACTGTGGCGCTGCTCAGGCTGGACAGCAATTTGTAACTTCAACCCCTGTGCCTGTGTTGCACTGCAAGCATGTCAGTGGGAGCACAGTAAAGCATGTTCCTTCCTGTTAGATTAGACTGAGTAGTAGTGTAAACAAGCACATGTGGACATCTCCCTGCCAGCGGCCGAGAGGGACTCCAAACAGAGAAGAGACAGGCAGCAGGGAACTAAGGTACATGAACCTGATCAGCTGTAGGGAAGTGTGCAAAAACAATCTGGTGTGGTGGTGGGACTCACTGAAGTGAAGTTTGCTCAGCAATTAGGTGAGTGTAAGCGGGTTGTATGGGACTGTCAGGAGGAGCAATACATGTGGCTCAAATGTCTGATCACAATTTAACGCAGGTTTGCTTCTAATGAACTTTCTGAATATCATGGTTTGTAACTTGCTGCAGCAGAATGATGTATTGTTTTAACCTGAATGTTTGCTACTGGTGTTACTGTGGGGCGGCATGGCCAGAGCAAGCAGCAAAATGTAATTGATTGTGCACAGCATTGTCTGCGGTGGTGGGGGGCGGGGTGGTGGGTGTCATGGTCAGGATGGACCGTCCCAGTTTTAGGCCTTGGAAAGTTGGTAGCTTTAGCTAAGCTGCAAGGGGTCACTGGTCTGTTGGGTTGGCTAAGCTACAACTGGCTACTGGTATGTTGTGGGGGAGGGGGTCCAGGCTCCAGCTGTGATTGTGGTGGCTCACTGCCAGTTTGTGCTGGGGAGGTCTGCTGCAAAGGAGTAGCGTGGGATGGATGCTGTGCTGTGGTGGAGGGGAAGGGAGAACACAGGTAGTCTGCTCTTCCGGGGGGGGGCACAGGTAGTCTGCTGGGGAGGGGTCATTACTGCTGAGGGTTGCAGGACTGTGGGAAGGGTGGTTACAGCTAGGGGATACACATAGCCAGCATGGGGGGGGCAACTGTGGGGGCTATGGCTTCTCCACTGCCTCCAGCCCTTGCTATACACCCCATTTACAGCCCACCATATCTCCTATGTGGGAAGGAGCAGTTCCAGCTGTGGGGTGAGGACACACACGCAACCCTGTATGTTGTTCAAGAGGGGGTGTACAGCTGCAGGGGGATGGCTGGACTGGAGAAAAGGGGTTCCAGCTGTGTGAGGGGCACACAGCTAGTCAACTTTAAAGGGTCTATTGCGGGTGGGGTAGGTGGTCTGTGTTAAGGGTGGATTATGCTAGGGGATGTACACGGCCAAGTTGGGGGGGTCTACGGGAAGGGTGAGGTTCCAGTTGTGAGAAGACGTGGCTTGTCCATGGCCACTAGCTCTCAACATCCCCTCCCTTTACAGCGCACCATACCCCCTCAGTTGGAAGAGGGGTTTACAGCTGTGGGGTGAGTGTACACAGCCAGCGTGTTCATTGTGAGGTGGTGGCCACCTGTAGTGGGATGAATTGCCTGTGGAAAAATTCCAGCCGTGAAGTAGGTGGCTGGTCCTCTGCTTTTACCATCAACTCCTCTTCTCCTTACAGCCAATCAACATCCCCTCTACTCCTTTCACTGCCCCACAGCACACCCCATCTCCATAGCCCCTCCTTGACCTGAGACGGCCTTCATCCACAGCAACCCTGGCATCACTCTCCCTCTCTGATCAGTTGAGACACTCCTCCCTCATACCCTTGACACACACACTCCCTGTATTGCCTTCCATTGACATCACCTTCCTGATCCGTGACACCAAACCACACACCCACCCTTGTCCAGACTCTTTCCCTCCACAGGCTGTGAAACGACCCACTTCCTCCACAACCCATGACACTAGCCACCTTTTTATTTGTTGCCCCCATCACTAGTTAACCTCCTTCCACAGACCCAGATAGTGGCACTAACTCCCCAGCACTACCCTCCTCTATGGCCCTACAATAACCCCCTCAATGCCACCCCCCCTTAACTCACAGTCCCTTTTTAATGTCTTCATCAGTGACATTGCAGAGGGACTGGAAGGAAAAGTATGCCTCTTTGCAGATGACACAAAGATCTGCAACAAGGTTGACACATGAGGGGGGTGGAAAGGGTAAGAAGGGATTTGGCAAGGTTGGAGGAATGGTCAAAATTATGGCAGCTTGGATTCAATGCAAAGAAGTACAAAGTGGGCCGGCCTGTCGGCGCAGTGGTAGTGCTACCGCTCGCAACACTGGTGACCCAGGTTCGGGAATGAGGCTGAGGAGCTGGAGGGCCGGCTGGGGGGAGAAGACTGAGCATCCATGGACCACTCGCCTTCTCCAGGGAGGGAAGGGGACATGGTTTGGTGCTTGACTGACCCCAGGCGGAGGCCTGGGGTACAGCAAGTGCTTGGCCATTCCAGGAGGGTCGGGCATGCCAGATGTTGGCAAAACTCTGCCTTGATATCAGGACGCAAGGCACGCCCAGAAAAAACAGGGAAAAACACCTCTTTTGCTCTGGGTAGACGGAGCGCCAGCACAGACCTCAGTGGTCCCCTGCCTGTCCCACGTGGTGGCCCCGATGAAGTGACGTTAGTTCGGGGTGCAAGGGTCCCACCTTGTCCCCGCCTGGGGGGAAATCCAAGGCTACATGGGGGGACCGCTGTGGGGCTTCAGGTGCAGAAGGAACCGGGGCAGACGCCAGGTGCTCCCGAAGAAGTGGAGTGCAGGGGGCAGGGGAAGGCGGAAAATAGAAAGTAAAAAAAAAAAAGAAGTACAAAGTAATGCGCCTGGGAAACAAAAACCATGGGAAAGAGGCACTAACAACAACAAAAAATGGAAAGGGACCTGGGGTAGTTATATCAGATTACCTAAAGGCAAGCAAGCAATGTGAGAAGGCAGTAAGGAGGGCTAAGGGGATACTGGGATGTATAGGGAGAGGCATCACCAGTAGAAAACAGAAAGTTGTTCTCCCTCTGTACAGACAGTTGGTGAGACCCCATCTGGAGTACTGCATGCAGTTCTGGAGACCCCATCTCCGCAAGGACATAGGCAGGGTGGAGGCAGTCCAGAGGAGAGCAACTAAAATGGTGCAGGGTCTGCACCAGAAGCCATATGGAGAGAGACTAAAGGAGCTTAATATGTATACCCTTGAGGAAAGGAGGGAGAGGGGGGACATGATAGAAACTTTCAAGTACCTCAAGGGAATTAACAAAGTCCAAGAGGGTAGCATCTTTCAGAAAACAAGATGTGCAAGAACAAGGGGACACAATTTGAAGATAAAGGGGGGACAGCTCAAAGGAAATGTGAGGAAGCATTTTTTCACAGAGAGGGTGGTGGACATATGGAACAGCCCTCCTGAGGAGGTCATGGGGTCAAAAACAGTGGGGGAATTTAAGAATGTATGGGACAGACATAAGGCAATTCTGGTGGGGGGGTAAGAAGAAGTAGTCTGTTGGTTAACTAGGATCTGCAGCTTGTCCAATAGGTAGGGAAATGGGCAGGCTAGGTGGGCCAAGCGGTCCTCATCTGACATCAAAATCTATGCTTCTATGTCCTTCCAACACACACGCTCACTCCATAATCCCCTAAGAGACCCTTCCCTCTCCACTCCCTTTACAGCCCACAAGACCTCCTCAGCAAGAAGGGGAGATTCCAGATGAGAGGTGGTGGCACACAGCCAGTATGTTCTTTGGGAGGGGGTGTCCAGCTGCAGGTGGAATGGCTGGTCTGTGTGGGGGCTTCCAGTTGTGTGGGAGCATGGCTTGTCCACTGCTGTCCTACCACTTGAAACAGGAGGGGGGTAAAAACAGAAGGGCTGTGAGGAAGTACTTTTTCACAGAAAGGGTGGTGGTTACCTGGACTAGCCTTCCAATGGAGGTAGTGGTGGAGAAAACAGTGGTTAGGTTACAAAAATGTCTGGGACAGGCACAAGGGAATCATGGGGGTAAGGCAGTGAGGAGAAAAGACTGCACTGTGGATCAAATAGGGTCTATTAAAAAAAAAATGGGTAGACTTGGTGGGCCCAGCGACCTTGTCTGCCACCGCATATCTATATACTGCATGTACTGTATCTATGTACCACTGAATTCCCCTCTCTTTACAGCTTATCAAACCCCCCTCTGTCATGTTCTCTGAACTCCTTTCATGCCTCCACAGCACTCCTCTCCCTCCACAGCCCCCAACACTACTCGCCGCCCCCATGGCCCCACACTAATCCCCCATCACCACCTCCCTCATTCATGTCTTCTTACCTCAGTCTCCCCACCCAACACCCACGTTTCCTTCAGTCTCCACAAACACGATCTTCTCTCCACAGTCCCTCACCACCTGCATTCTTGCTCTCTTCATGGCACCTCAAGAACCTTCCTCCCTGGACTCTCTCAGTTGCCCAACACATCCCTTAGACAACTCTCATCCCAGCCCACCAGACACCTCCCTCACTGATACACTGGACACCCTTCCTGTCCCCCCAGACACCTCCCTCAGTGATACACTGGACACCCTTCCTGGCCCCCCAGACACCTCCCTCACTGATACACTGGACACCCTTCCTGGCCCACCAGACACCTCCCTCACTGATACACTGGACACCCTTCCTGGCCCCCCAGACACCTCCCTCACTGATACACTGGACACCCTTCCTGTCCCCCCCAGACACCTCCCTCAGTGATACACTGGACACCCTTCCTGTCCCCCCAGACACCTCCCTCAGTGATACACTGGACACCCTTCCTGGCCCCCCAGACACCTCCCTCACTGATACACTGGACACCCTTCCTGGCCCACCAGACATCTCCCTCACTGATACACTGGACACCCTTCCTGGCCCCCCAGATACTTTCCTCCATCACTACCCAGCAAAATGGATGCCCTTCTTAGACATCCCACCCTCCCTGGCCCTAAAGACATATAATTTCCTGGGCCCCCACCCCCCAGTCCCTACTGACACCCACCTTTCCTCCTTGGACACCGCCCCTTTCAAGGGTCCCCTGGACACCTCTTCCTTCCTTGGGCCCTGGACACTCACCATACAAACACTCTATCTAAAGCTACCTACAGTCTCTATTTTCCCAGGACAGTCCCTATTTTGGGCAGCATGTCCCAGTGTCCCCACAAGTTTTGCCAAATGTCACTTTTGTCCTGGTTTTTGCTTATGTGTCCCAGTTTTGTCCCTTTTTTTTTTTTGCTGACTGCTAATCCGTGAGTGACAGTTATTTCAGCACCACTGTGGAGCTACTCAGGCTGGACATCAGTTTGCAACTTCAGCCTTTGCGCCTGTGTTGTACCGCAAGCACGTCAGTGGTAGCACAGTAAAGCATGTTCCTTCCTGTTAGATTAGACTGGGTAGTAGTCCAAACAAGTGCATGTGGACGTCTGCCTCATGGGTATAGCCAGGCACACTCCAAGTACTCCATGGTGTACAATTTTATTTAAGGGGGTAGCAAATAGACTCTGAACTGCTTCCTTTTTGCATGAAAACTAACAAAGAAAATGCTGAACCTTTCTGAAATTTTATTCATAGGAGTCGAAACTAGAAGGACTGGTCACTGTCATTGCATCCCAAGGACAATACAACTTTACAGGCTCTGGGCTGGTATGTGGATGTCTTAGGGAGTGATGCATGGCATTTGCATTTACCCATGCATGGGGGGTAGCACACCAGTACACCCTAATGGGGGGGTAGCAGTGCGTCCACTCGGTGTGCAGATCTGAAATCCCTGGCTACACCCCTGGTCTGCATGTCAGTAGCTCAGAGGGACTCCAGACAGAGAAGAGACCGGCAGCAGTGAATTAAGGTACCCAAACCTGATCAGCTGTAGGGAAGTGTGTAAAAGCAATCTGGTGTGGTGGTGGAGTCACTGAAGTGAAGTTTGCTCAACAAATGAGGTGAGTGTAAACGGGTTGGATGGGACTGTCAGGAGGAGCAATACATGGAGCTCGAATGTCTGATGCCAATTTAACTCAGGTTTGCTTCCAATGAACTTTCTGTACATCATGGTTTGGAACTTGCTGCAGCAGAATGATGTATTGTTATAATCTGGATGTTTGCTACTGATGTTACTGTGGGGCGGCATGGCCAGATCAAGCAGCAAAATCTAATTGACTGTGTGCGGCGTTGTCTGCGGCGGTGCCCGTGGGAGTGACACGGTGTGGGGGTGTCATGGTCAGGATGGACCGTCCCAGTTTTAGGCCTCAGAAAGTTGGTAGCTTTATCTATGACCCCACTTACCGTACAACTGCAGCTTCACCTCCTTAATCCACAACCAGTCAGTATCATCTAGTTATCGACAAAAACACTTCCTCTCTTACAGAGTATACCTTATAGTTTTACTGTGGGGAACAAGCTGAAAAATGGCTCACGGACTCCCTTTCCAATCCTTATAGAATTTTAAAACCGACATCCTATCTCTATGTAACCTTTCTTTTTCTGGAGAAAACTTGCCTAACCTGCCTAGACATTCCTCACAGAAACAGAAAATGTTGGTAAAAAAGACCATAGGTCCATCTATTCTGCCCTGTTTCACCCTAGTCTACCCTGGGACCTAGTGTTTAGTCAGGGTAATTGCCCTCACCCATCCCCTAGGCCCTGCTTTACTGCTTTTCCCGTGTCACAGTTAAGCTTTTCACTTGATCACAGCTGCGTTTGAAACCATTGATCTAGAATGTCTTTGTCTTTTCTTAGTTGGGGACTTCAGAACTGTGCACAGTATTGCAGATGCAGCCTCAACAGTGACCTCTAGAGAGGGTTCTATGTCATAACGGTGACCACCGAAAGGCGATCACCAGTAGGGCAACATCACATCGCCGAAAAGCAATTTTGGCGATGTGCCCCTCCCGGCGCACAGCAAAAGAGCATCAGGGACTTACAATTTCAGTTGTTATCTGGGGGTCTGAGCCCCCTTCCCCCTGCACCCTTCTACTATAGGATTCTCAACTCCAGGGGGTTCATGTCGGGAGGGAGGGAGGTGTGCAAACCCCTTGGAAAAAAAAATTCCGGCCAGGCACAATAAAATGTACCTGCGCTCAGACCTGAGCCCAGTACCCTGTGAATCCCAGCCCTGAGCCCACCCACCATGCCACAGGGCCAGCTCAGCATTTCACCATGGCACCACCCCTCAAAACCCTCCCTCCTCCCACCCCCGCTCACATGCTTGCTCCCCACCCCATGTGCATGTACATGTAGTGACATCCTGTCACTGTATGTGCGAACTAACCCCCATCTGGTCCCCCTCCCTCATCCACAGCCCCCATGACACACGCCACGACTGAGACACCATTTTTGTATGTGCTCAATTGTGGTCGCCCATGTCACGGGCTACCCTAAAGAGGCAATATCACCTCCTTCCTCCTGCTGTCAAACCTCCCCCCGACATACCCTAACATCCTGGGCACCTTGCCGTAGGCTTGATACAATGTCTAGATTGTTTTAAAGAGTCACTTATGATGACTCCCAGGTCTCTTTCCTCAGTGGTAGTGTGCAATTTAACCCATCCCATCCAATAATCCTTCCTAGGGTTCCTGTTCCCTATGAGCATCGCCTTGCACTTTTTGGCATTAAATTTAAAATGTCAAATTTTGGATCACTTCTGTAATCTTTGCAGGTCCCTCTGCAGCACCCTAACCCCATCCTCGCGCTCTACTCTGCCACAGAATTTAGTGTCACCTGGGAAGAGGCACATGTTTATTTTTTTATTTATTTAAATCTGGTAACTGGGAAAGGCACACTGAGCCGAGGTTCGTTTCCAGGTGCATCCCAGGGAATGGGTCTCAGGATATTGAGAGAATCTTGCCTTCTATTTCTTCTCATCTGTCAAAGACAAACATATTGAAAAGGACCAGCCCCAACACTGGATCTGTGATGCCAGGCAAGGGGGATCACCTGGCATGCTGAGGACCAGGGTTCATGCCTGAGCCTGGAACTACAGGAGCAGAGACCAGCAGGGAGGGCTAGGAGCATCTCATGGACACTGTCCTCCTGGGGGGGTACTGGGGTTGCCAAGCCTCTGTCTGTATTGGGTGGCTACTGGTGGCCACACTGTGGCATCATATGATGCAACGTGGATGACAGTCAGGCAGGACACCATTGACGCGGCCTCAATTGGGAAGGGGAGGTTGGATGCCAGACCAGAAAAATACATAAAATTGGCTGCCCAACTGACCGGATGACAGTCGCCAGGTCCCCCTCCACCATGAATCCCCAGCAGAATGCCTCTCGAGCTGCACCCATAGCACTATGCCCCGGAAAGAACTGAATCCCATCTCTTCGCCCTGTAACAATGCATGTGGAATTTAAGGCTTAAACACATTTTCTGATTTATGATTCAGTTTCAGCTGATGTACACAGACTATATGCTAATTTTGTGTAATTTCACCATAAACCACATCCTGGTGTGGTTTATTGCTTAAATATAACTTCTTTGCTTTTAATATATAATGCTAAAAAAGACAAAACAGAGTAGAAGCTCCCTGCCATCAGTTGGAGCTCCTATGTGGCACTTGTTTAATTTTTTAAAACAGCCCCCAAAGAAAGGAGAAGGGATTGTAGTTTGCTCCCCTGAGGGCTAGCCTCACAATCCCTTTCCACTTCCAACTAGACAGCATTGTGCTCCAATGTTTTATGATGTCTGAATAGGGGGAGCACTCCATCAAAGTCTATGGAGTATCATCTTCAAGCACTGCTTTTGGCTGTTTAAGTGGACATTTTGTAAAATCGGAGTAGGGGTCAACAAACAGGGCTCTTGTTAGTTGACGTTTAGGTCCGATTTTACACAGTGTACACTTAAATTCTTCAAAACAGCATTTGAAAATTATGCTTCATATACTTCAATAGCACCAAGCCAGTGTTATTCCTATACAGACATCATAAAATGGTGTAGTGCGGGGGTGGAGTGGGCTAGAAGGAAGCGGAAAGGGATCATGTAACTAGCTCCTTTTCTTTCCTCATATGTACTTTACCCACCTACGCAGCTGACAGACCCCTTATACCCAGTCCTCTCAGCTCCATCACTGAAACACCCCTCCCCAGCACTTACTGTTTGTGCCTTAGAACGGCAGGGTGCCTGGTCACCGATGCGGGGGCCTATGAGACTGGATGTAATCCTATAGCAAGAGGGGGCTTTCCCCTGCTGTGTATTGCCCCTTTAATAGCCACCCACATTCAGTGGCATAACAAGCAAGTTCCGCCTCCATGGAGACTCTGCAAATACCTGTGTTTGGCTTGTCTTGGTGTGCCTGCAATACACTACCACCTAGACACCTCCAGATGGCAGGTAAGCACTACACCCTCCCCAAGGGAGGACATCCGTCAGTTGGAACGCTCGATCCTCCCTGGGAGACTGGGGCTCCACCTGGAGAGATAGAGGAGATGGCCTGCATCCATCCAGGAGGGAAACTGTGATCTTCAGTGAGCAGTTTAAATGCTACACTGGTAACAGGGTGATCTACAGACCTCCGGCAAGGGGTGGGGGGTAGATAAGAATATGATGGAAGAAATACTAGGGATGGCTAACAAGGGGGAAGGTACTGCTAGTAAGGGGCTTCAGTTTACCAGATTTGTATTGGAGCCTCCCAGCTGCAGCATCAGGTTGAAACAGGAAAATCTTAGACTCTCTGCAGGGGACGTTTCTCAGGCAACTAGTTAGAGAACCCACTCGAGAGGGGGTGTTATTGGACCTGATACTATCAAACAGGGACAGTGTTGCTGACGTCACAGTAGGGAGCCACCTGGGATCAAGTAACCATCGTATGGTGTAGTTTGATACAAAAATGGAGCCGGAAACAAACCATATTAAAATGAGGGTCCTGGACTTCAGGAAGGCTGATGAGAGTGTCTCAGGGATACCCTAGCAGGTACTGGGAAAATGGGGTGGGGGTGGGATAGAGGAGCAGTGGGGAAAAATAAGGGAGGCCATTGATATTGCAACAAACCTCTGTGTCAGCGAGGGTACAAAGAGCAGGAGGAAAAAGAGACTGCTATGGTTCTCCAAAGAAGTAACAGAGACTGTAAGGCTGAAGAAGCTAGCATTCCAACAATACAAGGCACTACAGAAGGAAGAGGACAGAGAGGTGTATCGAGAGACAAAGGGAGGCAGTAAAATCATTGAGGTGCGCCAAGGCACAAACAGAGGAGAACATTGCCAAGTCAGTAAAACAAGGGGGATAAAACATTCTTTACATGCATAAATGATAAGAGGAAGAACACGGCAGGGATAGTAAGACAAAAGGGGAGTGTGTGGACAACAACCAGAAGAAGGCAGACATACTGAACAAGTACTTTTGTTCAATATGTACAATGGAAGGGGCAGAGAATGAACCAAAGATAGGGGATAAAGGAGGCAAAGGAAGGAAGATGGACAATAGCCACTTACAGAGGAGACAGCCCTCAAGGAATCAGCACAACTAAAGGTGGTCAAGGCAATGGGGCCAGACGGGATTCACCCCAGGATATTTAGAGAACTTAGGGAGGAGCTGACAGCACATCTGATGGCCCTGTTCAAGTCAGAGGACTAGAGAAGGGCAGATGTGGTCCTGCTTCACAAAAGTGGGAACGAAGCAGGCAGGAAACTACAGACCTGTTAGTCTGTCTTCGGTTGTGGGCAAGGTTATGGAAACACTACTAAAAGAAAGTATCATGGAATATCTTGTGACCAATGACTTGCAAGATCCAAGGCAGAATTGGTTAGCAGGTGGGAGAGCTTGCCAAACAATTTGCATCCGAGTATACGCTAATTGAGCAACTGCAGCCTCTAGTTTGTCAAGGCAGGCAGGCACCCACTGCTTCATATCTGCATCTCACTCTTTCAGTTTCGCAACATCACATAGCATAGCTTTCATCACCTCTGTTATATGTGCTTACAATGCCTACAGTTCTTTAAGAATCAGCTCCATTTTGTTACCTTTCCTGTGTGCCTTACTGGTTTTTGCTGAGCTTTCCCCAAAGGCCAGAGACATGTTTGATACCTGCGAGAACTTTGAATCAGACAGCTCCTCTGGTAAGCTGTCCGCATCTACCTGTGCTGAACAGGATTTTGGCTGGGAGGGCTTCACTATTGATAATACAACCCCTCTGCAGTATTATGGTAATATTATTTTAAACGCATTTTCTAACTTGGGTTACATAAGGCAAGGAAGAAAGAGCTGAAATATCAGGAGGCCATCTCTCTGACACCACCAGATATCTTTTGTGCCAGTTTTTATTCTGATGGTATGAAGTTAGAGAATGGCTTTGAAACTAATTAGCACTTAATGGAAATTCCCAGACAAGTGACTTGGATTCCCTGAGGCCACATTTGTCCAAATATATCCACAAAGAAGCTTAAAATGTCAGCTTTCAGATGGTGTATAAGTGCTTTTGGAAACTTTAAGCAACATTTTAATATCGTTATGAAAGTTGTGCCAAAAATAGCCCCTTTTCCAGAAGACAAAAACGGAGCATGCCCAAAGGTATCGTTTGCCAGCAGATACGAACCAAGCACTCAAGTGTGGGTCTCACTGCTGCAAAATTCCAAAGCTGAATGGACTCTTGTTTGGGGAATTTTCAGTCATTTACAAACCTTGAGTTTAATTTATTCAGAGCATTTGAGAGTTTAAAAGGGACTGCACAGCTCAGTTCAGATCAGACAGATTGAAAGTACTTCAGATTGTATGATGAGCCAGACAGACAGACCAGAGGGGTGGATCAGCCTGCAGATAGAGGCCAGAAGGCAGGGAAGGTCCTAGCGGAGACTAGCTTTCAGTAAAGCCAGCATAACAGGGGTCACCTTTATTCCAGCATAAGAACAGTAGGGCAGTAAGTGAGATCAGGAATGTTAGTTACTGCCTTCTGCACTGAGGTACCTCTATTTCTTTAAGCAGCTAATTTTCGGTAAGTATATTAACAACCAGCCACCACAAACAGTTCAACTGAAGCAAGGGAATTGTTTGTAGTCTTGATCATATCCCTTGTCTACATTTTACTTAAACAATCTTCTGTGTTTCATTTGTCCTGCCTTCCTTTTTCTTACAATCTGTTCAGCTTTCATTCTTTCTCTTTCCCAGTCTGTCTCCTTGATTATAAATCTTTCTATAGTATGTATGGCACATTCCGAACATTAGAGTTCAGCGACAGCAAAGGGCTATAGTACGTGAGCTGCTGTCCACTGGGTATGGGAATCCATACAAACACCCCACTTTACCACACTTGTGATGTCAGAACTGTAGTACAAAGACTACAGAAATTATCGTACCATAGTTCTGTGGTCACAACTGTGTTGTCATAACAGCGCAGCAGTGTGACTGCTATTTTCGATGCCGGTGGCACGATATAAGAAATGATCCTGGATCACCAGGTGGATGGTGGGGAGGAGGTCTGAGTGTCTCACAAGATGCTGACCTCCTTGGGGTGGGGGTTGATTGACTCTCGCTGCTAAAACATCTCCATGGGGAGCTCAGGGGGGGCAGAAGTGTGTAGTTTGGCAGTTTAAGGGTGGTGAGACATCCCGGCCATAGCTGCATGAACATATGTTGTATGTTTACCTAGCAAGTTGATGCCAACCTCTCAGGGAGAAAAGTTAAAATAGCCAGCCCAACAGGATGGCGAGCCATCTCCTCTGAAACGCTCAGGTGCTGCAGCATCCATACACCCTGCACATCAACCAATGCTGCACCAGATTTGCACACTGCAGGAGGATGACCATCCCGTCCTGAAGGCTTTGGCTATGAAGGCTAAATCACGGTGACAGCAGATAAGGTTGTCTGTGGGACTGAGGGTGACGGACAGGGCTGAGCGGTGGTCACAGAAAGAAGGCTTTGGTGGATGTCGAGGCTGCCTAAGAGAAACAGTAATAAAAAAAACGGAGTGGCTGCAGTTTATGGGTCCTGTCAAAATGGAGATGAGACTACCACAGGAAACGTAAACAATCGGGGGACTGTATGCCCCGTGCCCCCTCCCCCACATACATTCGATGTTAGTTTTGGGGGGAAAAGCCCCTCAAGTCCTCATCCCACCACGAGTAGTATATTATCACTACCAGAACTACTTCTAATAGTTTGCAAGGATGTCACTGTTGGAAATCTCACTAGCTGAAATCTTGTCTGCCATTTTGTTGGACCCATAGACTGCATACGAGCCAAACAAACTGTGGCACCAGGAAAAAAGCTGAATCATTCGCCACATGGCCTATTCATGCCATGAAACTGCCATTTTCTGAACTGCTTTCAACACAGTTAAGCGGATATGGTGGCAGCATTTTTAGAAGTACTGCCAAAGTTAGACAGTTCTTCATAGAACAAGTAAACAGATAATAAGTTACGTAGAAACATAGACTTTGATTCCAGATAAGGACCGCTTGGCCCTCCCATTCTGCCCATTTCCCTACCTATTGGATAAGCTGCAGATCCTAGTTAACCAACAGCCTACGTCTTCCTATCCCCCACCAGAATTGCCTTATGTCTGTCCCATGGGGGTGGATATTGCGGCCATCATGGAAACATAGGCCACCCAGTACCAGGACTGGGATATGATGATCCTGGGGTTCAGATTATTCAAAAAGGATAGGGATAAGGGGAGTGGGGGGGGAGTGGCGATCTATGTAAGGGATGGGATAAAGTGCATAAGGGAGGAAGGGGAGGAGGGGAGGACAGAAGCACTATGGATGCAGTTCCAAGATGCAAAGAATGGGACACTGAGGATGAGGATGTGTACAGGCCACCAGCTCAGGGGAGTGACCGGGATAGGGAATTAGATGAACAAATAAGGAGGGTCTGCAGGAACGGGAGCATAGTGGTGGTGAGGAGACTTCAGCCTACCAGGGGTGGAGTGGGGCACCCCATCCACCATGAGTGCAAGGGAGGGGTCCTGTTAGAATCATTTCAAGACAGCTTCCTGACACAGCTGGTTCAGGGGCTGACTCGGTTAGAAAGGACTCTGGACCTTGTACTTGATAACGAGGAAGCTGTAAGGAATCTGGAAGTGGAGGAACCACTATCTGTGAGTGACCCCTATTCGGTGTTTTTCACGCTCAACATGGGGAGAGAAACGGGGCACAGGTACAAGGGTGATTGAGTTTAGGGGGGCGGACTTTAAGAAGATGGGGGAAATTTGGGGCAGGCACCTAGCAGGTATGCAACCACACATGGATGCAGATCAGAAATGGGACCTCATAAAGGAAGGCCTGGTGGAGGCAATGGAGTCTAGCACTAGGAAGAAAAACAAGATGGTGAGGGCAAAGAAACCCAGTTGGCTGACACAGGAGGTTATGGAAGGGGTGAGGGTCAAGAGGGCAGCATTTTGAAAATACTGTACAGGAAATTGGGGAGGGGTGAAGATGATGATATGTACATGGAGAAGTTTAGGGAGGTTGCTAGACTGGTCAAGGCAACCAAGGCATCCAGGGAGCTAAGACTGGCACAAGGAATCAAAACTGGAGAAAAAAACTTCTTCCGCTACACTGAAGAGAGAAGAAGGAGCAAGGATCAGCTGGTGAGGATTAAGGAGGATGGAGGGTGGGTGGAGAAATGGATGGAACAGGCAGAGGCACTGAACAAATACTTCTGCTCTATATTCATGCAGGAGAAGGGAGGGCAGATACCCAAGGTGGGGGGGGGGGAGATGACAGATGTTGGGATTACAGATAGCCATTTTACTAGATGGATTGAGGGTAATAAGGGTGGACAAAGCACCTGGACCTGATGGCATTCACCCTAGGGTACTAAGGGAGTTGGCAGAGGTCCTGGCAGGGTCACTGGCTGACCTGTTCAATACCTCCCTGGACATGGGATGTGTACCACTGCACTGGAGAATGGCCCATGTGGTGCCCATCCACAAAAGTGGCCCAAAGAATGAACCAGGAAACTATAGGCCAGTGAGCCTCACATCGATCATGGGAAAAACTCATGGAGACCATCCTAAAAGAGAGGCTAGTGAGCTTCTTGGAGGAAAATGGTCTCCAGGATGATCAACAGCACGGGTTTGTAGCAGGTAGATCCTGCCAGACAAACCTTGTAGAGTACTATGACTGGGTGATGCGGGAACTGGACAAGGGCCATGCAGTGGATGTCCTGTATTTAGACTTCAGCAAGGCCTTTGATTCATTGCCACATGGTAGGTTAGGGGGGAAACTGGAGCATGTGGTGGTGGGACCAAAAATGGCAAAATGGATCACAAACTGACTAAAGGTAAGGCAGCAAAGGGTGGTGGGAGGGGACCTCTCATCACCGCAAGTGGTGACAAGCGGTGTACCACAGGGATCAGTACTGGGACTGGAACTGTTTGGGATTTTTATTATAGTTATCTCACATGGGATCTGGAGCCAGATCAGTCTGTTTGCAGACAATACCAAGATGGGAGTTGTGGTTGATGATGCGGAGGGGTGGAAGGGGTTGCAGGAGGACCTGACTAAGCTTAAGGAGTGGGTGGAAACATGGCAGTTGGGGTTCAATGCCAAGAAGTGCAAGGTTCTGCACTTTGAAGTCAGGAACCAGGGGAAGGATTATCTCTTACAGGGAGCATGAACAGCTCTACTCAGTGCAGGAAGACGGCAGCAAAAGCCAACAAAATGCTTGGGTGTATGTGTATTGCAAGCGGACTCTCCTCCAGAGGGAATGAGGTTATCCTGCCCCTGTATAGGTCGTTGGTCAGGCCTCACCTGGAGTACTGCATGCAATACTGGTGCCCATTCCTAAAAAAGGACATCAGATTGTTGGAGGGGTGCAGCGAACAGCCACAAACATGATCCAGGGATTAGAGAGCAAGCCCTACAAGGACAGGCTGGGAGAACTGAATATGTGTTCACTGGAGGAGAAGAGGGATAGGGGGGTTATGATAGAGACCTTTAAGTATCTAAAGGGGATTAACAAGACCAATACAGAAGGGATTTTATAGATGAGAAAGGGGAGAGACACAAGAGGGCATGGACTGAGATTGGAGGGGGAAGATTCAGGAGGGAGATGAGGGGACATTTTTTCACTGGAAGAGTGGTGGATAAATGGAACACCTTACCAGACAATATAGTGTCCTGTAAGATGGGGGCAGTTTCAAGAGGGGTTGGGACAGGGCAAGGGTAAGGGATACTGGGAAGAAAAGGACCGCTGCGAGATGAGGTGCTAGCTGTACACTCGAGCACACTTGATAGACCGTGAGGCCTGTTTCTGCTGCCAATTTCATATTCGTATGCATTCCTGAATTCCACTACTGTTTTTGACCCCATGACCTCCTCAGAAGACCATTCCATGCATCCACCACCCTCTCTGAGAAAAAATATTTTCTCTCTTTGCCCCTGAGCCATCCCCCACTCTATCTTTAAATTGTGCCCCCTTGTTCTTGCACATCTTTTTTTTTTTAATAGGTTTTTTAATCCTTTCCGAGCCCTGGCAGGGGCTTTGGCCTTCCAAGGAGGGACTCTCTCTCATGTCCCACTGCACTTAGCCAACCCCAGAATTCTCCCCCCGCTTCCCGGGGACCCAATCCAGAAGCCAGGGTCAGCCTTCGGCACGGCGGACGTCATGGAGCTCTGCCAGGCTCCTTCTTCCTCCTCGTTTTTGTCCCGTCTCCCCTCCCTACCTGCGTAACCACGTCGGAGCATGCCTCCCAACCCGTATTGTCCTCTAGTCACCGCCAGAGGGCAATCAGCAAACGGAGCGATGTTGGACCCTCCCCCAGAAATAGAGAGCAGTCCTCTGAATGCTCGAATCTCCCCCCCCCCCGCTGACCCCCAGCATCCCAGTCTCATTCCTGAACCCAGGTCACCAGCGTGGTGTGAGGTGTGGTGTCCAGTGCCTCAACCCTCACACCACCAGGTCAGCTGCACATCTGTTTTTCTGAAAGATGTTACCCTCTTGGACTTTGTTAAATCCCTTGAGGCACTTGAAAGTTTCTATCATGTCCCTCCTCTCCCTTCTTTCCTAGAAAGGATGAGAAGGGACTTTGCAAGGTTGGAGGAATGGTCAGACATATGGCAACTTAGATTCAATGCAAAGAAGTGCAAAGTAATGCACCTGGGAAGCAAAAACCCAGGAGAAGAGTACACAACAGCAGGGGAGGTACTAACAACAAGAACAAGCATTTGTCAATGCCGAATGTTGCTTGCTTCTATGTGCTGTTTAGGTATTTGGAAGTCATTGGAGTGCAAATATTGAAAATTTGCAAACTTACGAGCGTGTGTAGGAACTGCGCAACGCACGCTCGTAAAACAGTCATTGTTAGGAAATTTTTCACCAAATGTTCAACGTAGCCATTTTAAGACCTCTGCTCATGAACAGTGTCAGTGTGATTTTGTTAATGTGTCCCATACATTGAGTTTGCACACCGACTGCGCCATTGTGCGCTTCATGAAGTGAAACACGTTTGGGCAGGATGTGAAAAATGACAGCTGTACTGCTCATAAGGAGGTGTGGTAAAATGGCAATGTTGAAAATCTGGAGTGGAAATATTGAAAATTCATGAACCCACTAGCTTAAGTGTGGAACTGTGCAACGACACTCGTGAAACAGTCATTTTAGGAATTCTTTCACCAAATTTTCAACATTGCCATTTTAAGATCTCTGCTCATGAACAGTGACACTGTGATTTTCTTAATGTGTCCCATACACTGAGTTCGACACCGATCAGCGCCATTGTGCGCTACATGGGCGGAAACATGTTTTGGGCAGGATGTGAAAATGACAGCCATACTGCTCATAAGGAGGATGGTAAAATGGCAATGTTGAAAATCTGGAGAAAATATTGAAAATTTGTGAACTTACGAGCCTGTGTAGGAACTGCAAGAACGCACGCCAGTAAAACAGTCATTTTAGAATTTTTCACAAATTTTCAACATAGCCATTTAAGACCTCTGCTCATGAACAGTATCACTGTGATTTTCTTAATTTGTCCGTGACATTGATTTCGCACAGCGACTACGCCATTCTGCGCTAAAAATGGAAACACATTTTGGGTGAAATGTGAAAAATGACAGCTGCACTACTCATAAGAAGGTGTGGTAAAATGGCAATGTTGAAAATCTGGAGTGAAAATATTGAAATTTCGCAAACTTACGAGCCTGCGTAGGAACTGCGCAACGCATGCTTGTAAAACAGTCATTTTTGGAATTTTTGGACCAAATTTTCAACCTGGGGTTTTTTGGACCCCTTCTCATGAATGATGTCACTGTCATGGCGGTATTCAGGACCGAAGGGTGATTTTGCAGTCACTGCGCAGTCACTGCGCGAAATCACCCTTCGGGCCCGAATAACGCCATGACAGTGACATCATTCATGAGAAGGGGTCCTAAAAACCCCATGTTGAAAATTTGGTGCAAAAATTCCCAAAAATGCCTGAGATATGCAATAAAATTGAAACCCCCCCTCCATCTAGCCCATTATACAGCTACCGGCATTTCCTCAGTTCACGTCGGCTTTGAAGAGTGCAGAATGTGTTCCCTGTCCACCGAAGATCGTAGCGCCGAGCTCCAGAGGTAAGTATGGGGTGAGGGGGGTGTGGGGAGGCTGGGTGCGCAGTGGGTGGGTGCGGGTTGTGGGACGTTTTTTAATTTACAGGTTTGGTTTTTTTTTACTATTGACGACGCGGGACGTTTGCCACGCTTGGGTGGGCTCCCAGCGTGGCAGAAGATGGCTGGGGGGGCCGTGGAGCCGACGGAGGATTGGGCACCCCGTCGGCAGTCAACGCGATGGACATTTGCCACGCTGGGGTGGGCCCTACGCGGCAGAAGATGGCTGGGGGCTGTGAGCCAACGGGATTAGGCACCCCATCGGCAGTCAACGCTGGATGTTTGCCATGCTGGGGTGGGCTCCCAGCGTGGCAGAAGATGGCTGGGGGCTGTGGAGCCGACGGGGATTGGGCACCCCATCGACAACCACGGGGACGTTTGCCATGCTGGTGGGCTCCCAGCATGGCAGCAAAGATTTGGGGCATCGTGATGCGGGGCAGCGTGATCGGGCGGCGTGGCGCGTGCTCTGTATGACAGCGGTGGTTTTCTCTGAAGTGAAGACCATCGTTGTTATGCACAGCTCCTGCACCCATTGGTGCAGGACATACGCCTGCTCAACTGAGCAGTGGATTGAAAGGAGAGGCACACCTCCAAAGTGTGCTACTCTCCCAAAACGTTCCTTGCGCATGCGCGCAAGCGAACGAAAAGGGAAGTGGTTATCCCTCTGTACAGACAGTTGGTGAGACCTCATCTGGAATACTGTGTGCAGTTTTGGAGACCCCCAACTACGCAAGGACATAGACAGGATGGAAGTAGTCCAGAGGAGGGCAACTAAAATGGTGCAGGGTCTGCATCAGAAACCATATGAAGAAAGACTGAGATATAGAGGATAATGTATGGGGAAGTGTGTGATACAAGAATTTAATGTGCACACGAGGTGTGGGATGCTACATAAACACGGAGGGCGAAGCCCGAGGGGTTTATTAAAGCATCCCACACCGAGGGTGTACATTAAATTCGAGTTTGACATACTTTCCCCATATTTTATTTTATATAATTGCTGATCAGCAATTTTTTCCCAGCCAGACTTCTGAGGTCATGATTTATTTTAGTGCATCTGAACTGTCATTGTTTGTCAAACAGTGCACACACACTCATTCACTCTGTCTCTGCCTCTGCCTCCCTACTTCCCCTTTTGTTAGCCTTTTTTTATTTGGTGCTGTTTCTGCATTTGTTTATTTTTTTTTACTTACAGATTGAAGTTGGTATTCACCCAAGTTACCCAAGGAACCGTTGCGCCTTGCACTGGCTCTGTCTGACGCAGATGAAGTGCAGGATCAACCGGATAAATCGCTATTTTAAATGCAGAGGTAGATACCGAGTAAAATAAAAAATAAAAAAATGCAAATTACAAAGAGAGAAGCGTTTGGTGGGTGCTGGTGGCAGCTCCTCGGTAACTAGGAGATGGAGCCGACATGTTTTCGAAATTTTTAAACCCACCCACATAGAGAGCAGAGAGCCAGTGAGGGAGTGTGAAGTTGTGACAGACACAGCACGTGAATGCCGTAATAACCAGCGGGTTATTACGGCAAATATCAACTCAGTCATCCCATTGAAAAAAATTGATGACCGGTAATTATAGCTTAATATGTATACCCTTGATGAAAGGAGGGACAGGGGGGACATGATAGAAACTTTTAAGTACCTCAAGGGAATCAACAAAGTCCAGGAGGGTAGCATCTTTCAGAAAAAGAGATGTGTAAGAGCAAGGGGGCACAATTTAAAGATAGAGGGGGGGACGGCTCAGGGGTAATGTGAGGACATTTTTTTTCATGGAGAGAGTGGTGGATGCATGGAACCGATTTCCTGGGGAGGTTGCTGGGTCTAAAACAGTGGGGAAATTCAAACATGCATGGGACAGACATAAGGCAATTATAGTGGGGGGGGGTGGCAGGAAGTAGGCTGTTAACTAGAATCTGCAGCTTATCCAACAGGTAGGGAAATGGGCAGACTGGGTGGGCCAAGTGGTCCTTATCTGCCATCAAAGTCTATGTTTCTATACATATTAAGCTCCTTTAGTCTCTCTTCGTAAAGGAGCTTAATAGGTATACCCTCGAGGTACACTCACAAGTTACCAGTGTAATAAGTTACAAATTAAAAAATATTAAGACTCAGCATCTTTTTTGTGAGGCACTGCATCTGTCCCTTTTGATTGTACTAAGTTTCCATTTAAAAACCTACATGTACCATACACTATTATATAAACTGTGTTCAGCATGCATTTCCATCTTAGTGTGTAGATGACAGCATGAATTTAGTTTCTTAAAATCTGTCTGTGGCCCTGTACAATAGCTGCTCTTTGGAAATCATTAGGTTATGCAAGGAAGATTTATGTCACTGCAAAGCATGTCAAATGCAGCATATAGATATACTGCAAAAGATGTTCCCAATTTCCCTAGTAGAAAAAAAAGTGAAAAAAGAAGTGGAGGCACGTTTTACCATCGCTGCTGAACCACTTATAGACGCATGCTGAGTTGCACTGGAGCGCTCTGGCCAGTCATGGATGCGCACAGGTCTGGAAGAACCAGATTAAGAGGTGTGACTTATATACGCGGTGCTAGGAATTACTGGGTAAGGCTGTTGTTAGCTGGTAACCCCTTACCCGGTAACACCTGCATGCATGTAAACACAGTACATTTCTTAGTGTGTCTTACCCTGTAACATATGTAAATATCTTGGATTACTACATATTATTTTCACATACTTCATGCTTTCTGTGACTGAATCATTCTAGGTACAGATAATGGGAGGGCTTGGCCTGAGGTTCAATGTTGGGACTAGCTCCTCCCACAACCTCTATTTAAGCCCTCCACTAAACGCACCTCCCTTGTTTACGGAGTATTTTTGTCCCTGAGCTCCCTGCATGGCTGTGCATTTCTCCTTCTTCCTGCTTATCTTGTCCACCCCCCTTTTTCTGTGAGTCCTCCTCCTCCTCCTCGTTGTCTTCCCCCCTTTGTCCTGTCATTGTCTTACCTTTGTTTTGCTCCCGGCCCTGTTTGGTCCTCTCTCCCTGCCTGCTCCTCTCGGCCTCCCCATTCTCTTTCCCTGTTCACCGCTGTCTCCTGCTGTGGTTTGTGGGCTTCCCTTCGTTATCTCTTTTGGGCTTCTCTGCCCACCTCCATCTCTGTCCTTTCATCATCATTATCCAGACCAGCATGGATTTTCTTGTTTCAGATGCCGTGGCTTTAATTTTAGCCTTCTGGAACCCTGCTTGCACGGGACAACTACATGCTGCCCTTACCGGCACCTTTCAAGCTTCTACCTATGCCTTCCCATTTCTCCCCTCGGGCCTTGCTCCCGTCTCCCTCGGAAGCGTGCCCACTCCCTTCTATTCCCCGTGATACATGAATGTATTTTGGAAACTACCTGCAAGGCCCTCTACGCACAGCCTGGTTGGCGGAGTCGCACACTCAGCAAGACATGCATGCAACATTCATTGTCATACTGAAAGGAAACTGCACATGAACTCCTACTTCCTTCAGATACTTATTTTTAGTCCTTTGTGTACTTCGCCATATTCCACATCGTATGTTATTTTGCAGCATAACCACTACCAGACCACCACTCTCCTGATTTTCCTGACTCTCCTGCATTGGCAGGATTCCTGGCTGTATCATTCCGGTGGTTTCGTCTGTTGTGTAGCTTACCCGAGATTGTATGCATTCATGTAATTCAGTTACTCAGAGCACTGCTCTCACCTCTTGTTCCTCTGTTTCCCTACTGTGCTCCAGCACTGCCTGCTCCACGGCTGCCAGCAATTTCAATCTCCCTAGAGCTCTGTCTGGTTCCTGGACTGGTCACCCCACTCAGCTCCTCTCATTGCACTGTCTGTATGCCCATCCTTATTGTACAGCCGTACATGGCTTTGGCTTTCATATTTACCTGGTGCTGATATAACAGATACAGGGGGTGGGGGAGGGGTTGCTCAGCCTCAGTCTCTCAAACACTGTGTTTTCTGTTTGTGGTTCCTGTAATTCCAGGTGTCAGCCTCTACCAACTATGTTTGTCTATATGTAATTTCACAGCCTTCATCCCTTCTCTCTCTCTGGGGATTCCCTTTTTTGGTTTAGTTGCGCTTGGGGGAGGCGGGGGTTAGGGTGATCCTATTCTACCATCCCTTGGGTTGTTCCCTCTTTACTATCCCTGCTTCTTACAACCTCAGACGCCTATGCTCCACCAGTACCCCTCTCAGGTATGTGCATCCGTTCATGGAAGTATCCTCCCCTGCATCCCACTGCTCTTACTTCCGAAGCAGCCCATTATTCTATTACTCACTCCCATTGTGTGTCCTCTATCCCATAGTTCCTACTCCTATCCTACCATGTCTGTGTATCATTCAGTATCCTGTTTGCCTGACATTCCTTATTTACTCACCCTCTGCAACTGCTTTCTACACTTTCTGCTAGCCCATACCAGCAGTACTCCGGACTGTGTCCCTAACTCGCACCTTCTGAGGTGCGGAGCGAAGGTAAGTTTCCCCTGTCTACCGGGGATGGGATTTTGTTACATTGAGCACCTTATTCTACTTACTACCTTGACATCCTCCATCCCTAACTCTGCTGGACAGCATCGAGTGAAGGTTAGCTCACCCCGACTACCAGGGATGGGAGTCATGTCTGCTTGCTCAACTGCTTCTCTACCTACTACCAGTTACCGCTTCCCTTCAGGAACAGAACTTCTTACCCATTCGCTCACCTCATCCTACCTATGTCTAGCTGCCTCAAGATAGGATCATCCCGTTTCAGCCATCATTGATATACGCCTGTACCTCCATCTCACACCTGCAACTTTCATGGACTTCCTCCTGTTAGTAGCCTTACTTTCTCCTTGCCTGCAGCCGCCCCTCCAGCCTCAGAGATCTACCTTGACTGGTCCGCAGCCTGAGCTTGCATCGCTGTTTCCACTGGCTTTTTCCTTTATCTGATACTGCTCGCTGCTTCCCTTCAGGAATGAGACCATCTCACTCCACCTGCCTTCTGCCCATGTCTTTGTCCATCTACATGGACAGCACGACAGATCATCACCATCATGGAGTTGTAGCCCGTCCCTGGATCCACTAGGTAATTGTGTCCTCTGTCCCTTTTCCCAGTTGTGCTTCCAGTTTGAAGAGGACCTCCATTCTTCATTTGCCTCTATCCTCCTACCTCTGCGGAGTGCCATCAAAGGCTAGTTTTCTCTCCTGTTTACCATGCCTGAAAGCTCATTTCTACAATCAACTGTCTTGATCTTACCTGCTCTCCACCATACTGTCGCTTGATGCTCCTGCCTGGACTTGAGAATTTCCCTACTGTGCCTTCACCCTTGCCCATTATCTGGACTGTCATGCTTTTCATCTCACCTCACCTGAGTAAGGTAGGGGTTTCCGTCTGCACCTGCAAGCCCAACCTTATGCAATGTCCATTTCCTAACCTCATTACCACTTCTCTCCAGTCTTGGGACCCAGTTACTCAGACTAACTTCCAGCCTTCCTCATCACTCGCCATCCCATTCATTCATGGACCTTCATCCTTTACCCCCTTGACCTACTTTCCCCCATGATTTGGATCTTGCCAGCTGCTCCGGTATCTATCTCAATCCAGTTTGACTGCTTCTGGGACTTCCTTGCTGCAGGTCACCCATCCAGTCGATGCCAGAGTTTCATTTCTCCTTCAGATGTGGAACTTCCTCCTTTGCTCCAGCACCTTCTGTCCCTTCACTGGTTGGTTGAAACCATTGTCTGATGTCAGACTACTGTACCTCAACCCAGATGATCTGAGTACTATGCTTCGCTTTTTGGCCTCCATAGACTGTCTTCTGGTGACTGCTACAGCCTTCCTGCATCCTGCTGCTGTTCGCTTGGGGCCTAATGGTTCTGTTCCTTCTGGCCCAGTTTGTCATCTGGCTTTGCCTAGCTCATTACCTTTCCTGGATGGTTCCTCCAGTTCCATAGGATTTGATCCGGACTTCCTTCCCATTTGACTTGCTGCCTCTCAACTCTGCCTTGCTGGCTCAGGGCTTTGTGCCATTTGCTGTGACCTTTTGGGCCTAGTACCCTATCTCCGACCAATACTTTTTCCAGGTCAACTGCTGTTTCATATTATTCATTTCATTCTCCTACTCTGGCCAATCTAGCAGCACTCTTCTGCTTCTCATTGGATCTCTCTTTCATTACTCTGGTGACATACTACTGCCAGCAAACATCCCTTGGCTAACATGCCTCATAGACTCCTTTGCCATCATAGAATTTAATTGCTGCCCAATCAGCTCATCAGGATTATTCATGACATCCCATTCGCTTGGCCATAGGAAGATCTTCTCCGACTCTGATGGATATACCCTCCGACTCCTGTCCATTCCATTACCATGATTTCCCTGTCTACTTTGTCTCACTGGCTATCCTCCTACATGGAAAGGACGTAAATCCTTTTTGCTATGCTCTGTCTTTGTGTAACCCCCCTATAAATGGGGGTTCCTAAAAGTCTTCTTTGGGTGTGCTTAAATGCCACTGCTAGGCAGGCATTCTGTGTCTTTACAGGTGTAAAAGTGCTTGCATGCAAGTGCCCTGTTAGCCTCCATGCCTGTCTCTTTAAGAGACATTATTTTTGTAGTGTATAATTAATCTGGGTAGGGGCAGAGGGTTTCCAGGCTTGAGTTCCACCCGAGCTGCAGTAATATTGCTCTGTTCTGCCATTGCTAATGGTGCAGAGGGAGCTTTGTTAGAACTGGTAATTGTTTGCTGACTATCTGTTCTAATAACAATTGTATTATAGTTTGTCTAACCTGCCTTTCTTTGCAGCATGAACATTTCTGTATTGCACCAATCAGTATCTTTTGGGGACCTTAAAATGGAGTCTGTCCCCAGGGGTCTTAAGGGAGTGAATTTCTGTAGGAATTTTAGCTTTTTCACTTTGGCGCCTAAATGGACCTGGAGGGGGAACCCTTACTTTGACAGACAGATGAATTAACCAACCAAACCCTTTTGGATCAGAAGGAAGCCCCGGTGATGCCTGCAGCAGAGAGTCAGTCTGAGTTTGGAGTGGAGAAAGTGAACAGTTCAAGACATTCGAGTTGCTGCTCCTGCGTAGTTGTGAGGGAAACTGGTGGAAATGCCGAGTTTGGCCTGTTTGCCTACCTGTCCCTCGAGAAGGATCCTTAAAGAGTGCTTAAATAACCAGACTGTATCCAAACCAACTGTGACAAAAGCCACCAAATTGTGATTCTACCTTTGCCTGAAGAAGACCGAAGATTTACTCCACACAATCAGCCTGTCAGGATGTCTGAATCACCACAGAGATCACGGTTTTGCTCAGGAAAGCTGACATTACAACTGGACTGTCATCCGAATTGTGGTATTGCTTTTCTTTTACTATGTTTGCTGAATGCTGTTAGTGGGTCGTGATTTGGTTCCCCACTACCTAATTGTGTCACACTTACTAGAAGCTGCATCCAGCATTTACCGGACTGAATCCAAACTGTTCACCCAGCCTGGGCCTCCACAATTTGGCCCAGTCAGCTACTCGTGACACATAGAAAACCACCAACCAGAGACCTGCCTGGGGATCAGCCCCCTGCTCAACACCTCGAACAGGAACAACACCTCGATGAGTCCTGTGGGCCCTGCTTCTCCTAGTAAACCAGGAAGTCATCCTAAAGTCTCCATTTCATCCATCCTGTGTCCTGTACTGGGTAGCGTGAGTAAACACCTGGGTAGCTCCCTGTAACAACAGCTCAATCAAAATGTGTCATCTGATTTAGTTGTTTTGTTTAATTATCACAAACTGAGCCTCCTGGGTTGAGGCACCTGTTTTCAGTACCTAGGCCCCTTAACCTGCAACTAGTCACACAGGCAAGGGTAGTAGCCCTTGGGATAGCGCCACCTAGGGGTTACATCTTGGAGGCTACCACTGGGATTAGAGCCCCCTTAGTGGCCAAAATCAAGAATAATTGTTAAAGATTAATGGCTACCCCAGTAGAAATGGCTGTACACCAGTTGGTGGGGTGGTGTACGGGGCAGGAGATTGACCCCCACAATGCCTTGTTAATACTGGATATACCTATGGGCACTAGTAAGGACACTGTTGAAGGGGCACGTTCCAAAGTTGAATGTTTGAAAAAGCTGTAGTGGTGGGTCGACAGGCTGATTTAACTGCCCAAACTCTCATGGCCTTGGTGGAGTGTAGTGTCCCCCTGGACAGTTCAAAGGTGCCCCAGACTATCATCCCAGAGGGATTCCCAGCTGCTTGGAGGGTGATAACTAAAGATAGTAAGGATCCCTTAGAGGATGAGTCCCCCACCATTATCTGAGTCTTTTGAGGAGCAGTTTGCCAAGTTGTTACTGGAGGAGGGTAAAACTATGGAGGATTTAAAAAAATTATTCCTGCCACCTGGGAGTGTCCCTTTCCCTGCTGTCCACACCAGCCTCAGCACCTGTTCTTTCACCAGCTTCTGTACATGCCTCTGTGCCAGCAGGTAGTCACGACCCTTACCACAAGCTCAAGGTGGTCTCTGGCATCCTCCCTACTCATAATGGGGAAGTCGACCTGGAGACCTGGATAGACTCTGCTACCCTTGTGGTACAAGACTGGCAATGCTCTGAGGCCAAAAAAAGGGCCCGACTGGGGGAAGGCCTCCAGGGGCCCACCCTGTGTGCTTTTCACTCCCTGAGGTCCTCTGACCCTGACGCCAGAGCCCAAGAGTACTTAGTCACCCTTGAAAATGTGTTTGGGGGCACCACTAGTGTTGAGGCATTGAAATGGAAACTTAAACATGTTAAACAACAGCCGGGGGAATTGTTATCTGCCTACATGGATCGATTAGAGGGAATCCTACAAACCATTTTTCAGAAAGGAGGCTGGGCCTCTAGTGAGGTGACCAGGTAAGTCTGGATCATATACTCTGCTCTGCCCGACATTCCAGTTGGATGTTGCTCAAATTGCAATTGCACCAAAGGAAATCTGGTTCCTTGCTCTTCCATATGTTGATGGAGGAGGTATGGGAAGTTGAGGAGGAGGAAGGCTCTCAGGAACCCTGTGCAGTCATGGCTACTGCAACCCCTGCTCCAGGCACGGGGTCAGTTGCTGATGGCTGGAATTCCAGAAGTCACATGACTGAATCCAAGAACTAAATGCTGGTGCCAGTTCCAGGGAGCCCAGCAAGAAAGGGACTGCTAAGGATGCGCCGCCATGGGATGAACTGCTGAGGGAGTTCAGAGAAACAAAAGCCGGTCTCTTTATGAAGACTGCTCTTGCGGGTACAGACCCTGATCCTTATCAGAGTGTGTCTGCTATGGGGGTGGGGGTGCACACCCAGGCTTCTTCTGTGGACGGCAGCTCAAAAATTGATGAATTGACTATGGAAGTGAGAGAAATACTGAGACACCTCCCAATGCTCGCCACACTACAGACAGAGGTGGAACAAAGATTTTCAGTTGGGGGTACCCCCGCCTCAGCTCCCAATGTGATGTCTCGGCCATGCCAGACCCTGGAAAGCATATATTGTCATAACTGTGGGAAGGACGGGCATATGAAGAAAGAATGCTGGTCCTCAAAAGACCTAGACAAACGTATATACAGACTTCAAGGGGAGCTCCAGAAAGAGAGACCATGGCTGAGAGACGTCGGCAACGACCGCTGTGAAGGCTCAAGAAATACTAACCCAGACTTCTCTGTGGCTAAATCGTCAGTACAGGTCCCTGCTACCACCCCTCCAGACTGGTCCAAATTGGTGGGCCCTTCGATGGAGACTACTGTGATTGTCAATGGTGTCCATGCTCGGGTTGTGCTCGACTGCGGATCGCAATTGACCATTGTATTCCTGGACTGGTATGACAAACACTTATCTGATGTGCCATTACAATCTCTGGAAGGCCTACATGTGTGGGGCCTGAGCGACAAGTCTTAACCCTACCTAGGATATGTCTGGCTCTGGCTGTCTTTTCCTGCGGCCGTGACTGGTGTAGATGAACAAGTAGAGATGCTGGCTCTGGTGTGCCCTCCTACAGGGATGTATGATGGGGTCCTCCTACTCACTGGAACCAACACAATTTGGGAGGTTAGCACAGTTGTCCCAAGAAAAACGAGACCAACAGACTGCTCGGGCAATGAGAATTCCAGCTCTGATCAAGAAAGCTTATGACCTGCAGAGGCAGTCTGTGGCAGAAGATCAGGATGAGCCCGTTAGAATTGTCTGGAAGAACGACCCTGATTCATTGATATTGCCGCCCAATACTCAGTATACTGTTCATGGAGAAGTCCACCTTAGAAGAGACGTGAAAAACAAAATATTAATGCTGGACACACCAGGTGAAGGAAAGTTGCCAGAGGGGCTGTTGGTTAAACCTAGTATCCTACCTGCCCATGCCCATGCCTGTGCATGATGAGTGATGGTCCAGATTCGAAATGTGTCAGATGGAGAAGCCTGAGTAAACAAAGGGTGCACACTAGCTACAGCACACTGTGCAGACACTGCAGTATTACCCTGCAACAAATATTCTGGTGAGAGGGAGGAGGTGACCCCAGACCTATTTAACTGTGGTGATTCCCCCTTGTCTGCTGAATGGAAGACTTGGATAAGTAAGAAACTTGCCCAGACAGACCAAGCATTTCTGCTAAAAGAATGGGATGTGGGGTGTGCCCATGGTGCTGTGCATAATATTCGGCTGCATGATGACAGACCTTTCCAAGAGTGGTCCTGCCATCTTGCTCCAGCTGATATAGGCGATGTTCGGTGGCACCTACAGGAGATGCTCACTGCCAGAATTATTCAAGAGTCAAGAAGCCCCTACGCATCTCCCATTATAGTTGTGCGCAAGAAAAATGGGTCTGTGAGGATGTATGTGGATTATCACACCCTTAACCAACAGACTGTCCCAGATCAATATACCATGCCCCGCATACAGGTTCATTTTGTATGTCCCTTATGACACGCACCACTGCAACCTCTATTCTTCCATAGGCTGGAGCTCCCTTAGCTTCAGGAAGCAAAAGAATACTATTTTATGGACATATAAGGCAATCACTCATAAATTACCTCAGTACCTCACAAGCTGCCTAACTCCCTGCAACCCTAGTGCCTATTCTCTCAGAAGTCTTACCATCTTATCTCTGGCTATCCCTAAAGTTAAAACACGCTTTGGTAGAGCCTCAATAAGCTTCACTCTTCCTACGCTTTGGAATAAGATCCAGAAAACCTTAAGGCTCAATTTCCCTGTCACGTTCTCCCTCTTCAAATCCTTGTTTCTGAAGATCTTCTCCGAGGTCTGTCATTGCTTCAAGTCAAGGTCTTAACATCATGATTTGTTACTGCTTTAAATTTTGGTCTTAAACCTCAACCATTGCCTGAAGTGTCATTTTAGTCCTCCCTTCTGTCATTGTCCAAATCTTGGTCCCAACATCATGATCTGTCTTTGCTTCAAATATTGGACTTAAACCCCAACCATTGCCCATGGCATCTGTCCTCCCTTAGAACAGTCCTTCTTCCCTAGGCCATCATGTCCAACCCTCTCCTGTCTCATCTGACCTTCTCCCCACCCCCTCCCTCCCACCCCACTTGACAGGCCATGCCTACAGTACTTATCAAAGGACTCTTGCATCTCAATCTTCTTTGCACTTTGACGCTAGAATAACTGCCACTCCTGCTCACTATGACTCCTCCAATGATGTTTACTGTATAAACTTTAGCTCATTACTTTAAGTCCATATATCTGTATCTATGCAATTGTATTTAAATGGCACTACCTATTGCAATGTTCTGGTGGAAGTATCTTGTTACATGTGATGGATATATGTTATTATGTTGGATGCCCTGGACTGTCTGAATGGGAGTCAGTGGTTCTCAGTACTTGATCTCCACAGTGGATATTATCAAATGCCGATAGCCCTAGAGGACTGTGAGAAAACAGTCTTTATCTGTCCTTTGGGGTTCTATGAATTTCTGGGGATGCCGCAGGGGATTTCGGGTGCCCCTGCTACCTTCTAGAGGTTGAGGGAATGTACAGTAGGAGACATGAATCTGCAAGAATGTTTAGTGTACTTGGATGATGTCATTGTTTTTGGTTGCACACTAGAAGAACATGAGGCCAGACTGTTCAATGTCCTTGATCACTTGGAAGAATTCAGCCTCAAGCTATCCATAGGCGAGTGCAAGTTCTTTCAAGCATCTGTAAAATACGTGGGACATATAGCATCAGCTAAGGGGATACAGACAGACCCCAGTAAAGCACAGTCCCTGACCACCTGGCCCCAGCCCACCAACCTGAAAGAGCTGCAGCATTTCCTGGGGTTTTGTAGCTACTGTCACTGATTCATTAAAGACCATTCGAAGTTAATCCAGCCACTTCTTAATCTTACCCTAGGCTATCCTCCCACCAACTGCAGATACAAGAAGGGGTCCCTCAAAGAAGAAGACAAGGTGAATTTTTAACAGGTGAACCTTTTGGAACCCGTTGGACCCCTGAGTGCGAGGCGGCATTCTTCGAAGTTATCTATAAATGATAAATGGCTGGATGTCTTCCAGCTGGCTGTGGCTGAACCCTAACAAGACTGAGGTACTGGTAGTGGAGTCGAACAGAGCTCGTGATGGGATGGCCTCTGATTCTGCGTCTGGCATTGTGATAGGAGCTGTGTCATTGATGGCCTCCCCAAGGGTGCGTAACCTTGGTGTGATCTTTGACAGGAACCTGTCCATGGAGGCTCAAATATCCTCCATGGTACGTTCCTGTTTTTTCCATCTTAGAAATATCGCCAGGATTAAGCCCCTTGTTCCGCCTCTGGACCTCCCTACTCTGATACATGCCTTAGTCACTTCGAGACTTGACTACTGTAATGCCCTCTTTCTCGGGGTCTCTGGAACTTCTCTTCACAGACTGCAGCTAGTGCAAAATGCTGCTGCCCGGCTTTTGACTGGACAAAGTAAGTTTTGTCATATCCTCCCGGTATTGCGCGAATTGCACTGGCTGCCTGTCAGGTGGAGAGTTTTGTTCAAGGTGGGTTTTCTCACCTATAAGACCCTACATGGACAGGGCCCTGGTTAACTTTCTGATCTCCTGGTACCGTCCACCTCTGTCCGGGATCTCCGCTCCTCTGGTGGTGGCCTCCTCAAAGTTCTGAGAGCAAGGTTGAAATCAACAGGGGATCGATCTTTTGGAGTTGCTGCTCCAGCTCTCTGGAACTCGTTGCCACTTGAAGTGAGAGAGCCCCCACTATAGAGGCCTTCAAGAGTCGTCTTAAGGCCTTTTTATTTGTGCAGGCTTTTGGAGATTAAGTTATATGTATGATATTTTAATTGTAATGTACACGGTATGACATACTGTATAGTTTTTGTACGGTGCCCAGAGCCTTTGGGATTGGGCGTCTTTTTAAATAAAATTGACTTGACTTGACTATAAGCTTACGCACGCCCTAGTCCTTGCATATGCTGATCCCACCAAACCATACCTCCTGCACATGGATGCCACTCTGAAAGGACTTGGGGCTGTGCTAGATCAAGAATATAAGGATGGCCTGAGACCTGTGGCCTTCGCCAGTCACAGCTTGACACCCTCTGAGCAGAATTATCCTGTGCGCATGCTGGAGTTCCTTGCTTTAAAGTGGGCCATAGTCTATCAGTTCCATGAGTACCTCTATGGGGCCAAGATATTAGGAAAGACTGATAACAATCCTCTAATGTATGTACAGACTTCAGCCAAGTTGGATGCCACTGTGCACCTGTGGCTTTCTGCCTTGTCAACTTATGATTATGCGGTTGAATACCGGCCTGGACTGAACCATATTGATGCTGACACCCTTTCACGGTGACCAAGTTCCAAAGACAATTGGGTGAGGCTGTCTGAACCTTCTATTAAAACACTGTGGCTAAAGTTTGATAAAGATGAGCAATTGTCTGCAGACATCGTGGACTGCCTGGTGGACTGTTTGGGGCCCCCAATACTTGAATACCTGCCACTTATTGTCATTTTCTTTGCATTAGATATCAGTGCTTTGCCCCAGTTTGATAGTGACAGCATTCAGTGGGCTCAATCCCATGACCCCATGATTCAACCCGCACTTAATGCCCTGCGTACGAAGAAGGATGTGTCTGAATTATGTTCTACTGACTTACGAACTGCACTGTTATTCAAAAAAGACCCGAGACTAAAGTTACGAGATCAGTTATTATATAGAGAGACAGTAGATCTTCAAGGTCAATTGGACAAGCAGCTGTTGGTCCTACCCACAGCCTTCAAACAGCTGTTACTGAAGTCTCTCCATAACCACATGGGACACCTCATTATTGACTGGACTCTCTACTTAGTACAATCCCGATTCTATTGGCTGAAAATGGGGGTAGATGTTGAGAATCATGTCAAAACTTGCAGTTGCTGCCTCCAGAGGAAAGCTTTGCCCCAGAAAGCTGCCCCATTTGTCAACATCATTATCAGTGTCCCCATGGAACTGGTTTGTATAGACTTCCTGTGTCAGGAGCCCAATCAAAAGAACATTGGCAATGTACTGGTAGTAACTGATCACTTTACCCAATATGCACAAGCTTTCCTGACCAAGAATCAAAAGGCCTCTACGGTGGCCAAGATGCTAGTAGAAAAGTTCTCTGTCCACTATGGTGGAACCCAACGTATCCATTCTGACCAAGGAAGAGACTTTGAAAGTAGACTAATCAAAGAAATGTTCTCTTTCTATGGGGGGTGCAAAAGTTCAGAATCACTCCCTATCACCCTCAAGGGGATCCCCAGCCAGAACGCTTTAACAGAACCCTTCTGGACATGTTGGGTACTCTCCATCCTAAAGACAAGTCCAAGTGGAGTCAGCAGATTAGCACCTTGGTACATGCTTACAGTTGCACCAAAAGTGATGCTACCAGATTCTCTCCCTATCGTCTCATGTTCGGGAAGGAAGTCCAGCTGCCCGTAGATGTTTGCTTTGGGGTTTCCCCAGATGGGTCCGAGCGGAGAACTATTTACAATATGTACAGAAACTGAAAGCTCAATTGAACCATGCATATCAACTGGCTCAAACAATGGCCACCAAGAGAAACCATGTCAACAAAGAGAGGCATGACAAGAAAGTGAAGGCTCAAGAGCAACTGCCCGGAGACCGTGTATTGTTGCGCAATTTGGGACTGCATGGAAAGCATAAAATTGCTGACAGGTGGCATCACCTTCCACACATAGTGATCAGTAAACTGGATGAACTGCCTGTGTACAAAGTGTACCCTGAGAACAACTCTTGAGCTGTCAAGACCATGCACCGCAATCACCTACTGCCCATCGGTCAAGTGATCATTGATGCTGAACCAACACCCGACACTTCCCCTGGGCCGGTGACTCATGCTGCTGCCAAAAAGAGACAGAGTCAACCTGCCCCTGTTGTTCCAGACCTAAGGCCTCCCCCCCCCAGCAGGCCCTGAATGATGATGACTGTCAGTCCATTTCTGATGAAAGTGAATATGACAGTGCCCACTATCCTCCTTATGAACTGAGACAGTTGTTTTGAGGCAATCCTCTGCAGAATGGTGGGCATGAAACTGTGCCTTCGGAGCTGCCTATCCCCCCAGCTTCTTCCCTGGAACCAATGCCCCCTGAAAGTGACATGCAGAGTATTACATCTGAAATAGAGATTCCTTGAGTCTAGTGGAACTGTTTGAATTACTTGAGGAGGAATCTGCTGTGGAAAATCCCCCTGGTGACACACCAGAACCTGCAGAACAATATGACAGTGTTGACAGCCCCCTTCAGTGCCACAAAATTCAGTGATCCAAGAGTTATTTCAGGCTGAGCAACCTGGGCCCTCTTCAGGAGAGAATAATAAGCAAAATAATGTGGAAGCAGAATCTGCCGTACGAGGAGCTGATAATGTTCTGCTACTGGAGACTTTGCCCAGTGCACAGGTACACCTTTCTACTGAATAAAAGACTGATGCAAATGCTGGTACTCCAGAGACTGTACCTGTTTTCCAAGGAAGTCTGAGAGAGCAGTTAAACCCGTAATATATGTCTGAGCTACGACTCCCCTGGAAGACCAGTAGATCTTCCTTTAAATGTTGTCCACAAGGATATCTATGTTTCAAAGAGCTCACTGCCCAAACTGAGCCTTTCTGCTACTTCCAAGTTGATTGTCTATCCTTCAGAACATGGTGCCCCTGCCCCATCTAGCCAAAAGTTAGCTGTAGGGATGGGACCCCATCTATGTTGTTTAGAATGCAAGAAACTATAACATGAATGAGTACAGTAATATTATTGTGTGAATCATAGTGAAATCCTTATTGAATGTATGAAAAATGCATAACTGTTGCCATAATATATACAGCATATAATCATATGTATTAGCTATTTTGAATACGTATAGTGATGGTAATGAAGCATCTATTTTGTATAAGTACAATTTCTTCAAATAACATTGTTGTGGGCATAGACTTGATGTGGATGCCAGGTTCTTTCCAGGCAGGGAAGGGTGTAACCCCCCTATAAATGGGGGTTCCCAAAAGTCTTCTTTGGGTGTGCTTAAATGCCCACTGCCAGGTGGGCGTTCTGTGTCTTTACAGGTGTAAAAGTGCTTACATGCGAGTGCCCTGTTAGCCTCTGTGCCTGTCTCTTTAAGAGACATTATTTTTGTAGTGTATAATTAATCTGGGTAGGGGCTGAGTGTTTCCAGGCTTGAGTGCCGCCCGAGCTGCAGTAATATTGCTCTGTTCTGCCATCGCTAATGGTGCAGAGGGAGCTCTGTTAGAACTGGTAATTGTTTGCTGATTATCTGATCTAATAACAGTCTTATTATAGTTTGTCTAACCTGCCTTTCTTTGCAGCATGGACATTTCTATACTGCACCAATCAGTACCTTTTGGGGACCTTAAAATGGAGCCTGTCCCCAGGGGTCTTGTGGGAGTGGATTTCTGTAGGAATTGTAGTTTTTTCACTTTGGCACCTTAATGGACCTGGAGGGGGTGCCCTTGCTTTGACAGACAGATGAATCAACCAACCAAACCCTTTTTGGATCAGAAGGAAGTCCCAGTGTTGCCTGCAGCAGAGAGTCAATCTGAGTTTGGAGTGGAGAGAGTGAACAGTTCAAGACATTCGAGTTGCTGCTCCTGCATAGTCGTGAGGGAAATTAGTGGAAAGGCTGAGTTTGGCCTGTCTGCCTACCTACCTGTCCCTTGAGAGGGACCCTTAAAGAGTACTTAAATAACCTGACTGTATCCGAACCAATTGTGACAAAAGCCACCGAATTGTGACTGTACCTTTGCCTGAAGAAGACTGAAGATTTGCTCAACGCGATCAGCCTGTCAGGACGTCTGAATCACCATGGAGATCATGGTTTTACTCAGGAAAGCTGATATTGCAACCGGACTGTCATCCAAACTGTGGTATTGCTTTTCTTTTACTATAAGTGTGGTGAATGCTGTTAGTGGGTCGCGATTTGGTTCCCCACTGCCTAATTGCGTCACACTTGCTGGAAGCTGCATTCAGCATTTACTGGACTGAATCCGAATTGTTCACACGGCCTGGGCCCTGCCAACTTGGCCCAGTTAGCTATTCTCGATGCAGAGAAAACCATCGATGAGAGACCTGCCCAGGGATCAGCTCCCTGCTCAACACCTCGAACAGAAACGACACCTCGGTGATTCGTGTTGGCCCTGCTTCTCCTGGCAAACCAGCAAGTCATCCTGCAGTCTCCATTTCATCCATCCTGTGTCCTGTACTGGGTAGCATGAGTAAACACCAGGGTAGCTCCCTACAACAACAGCTCAATCAAAGTGTGTCATCTGATTTAGTTGTTTTGTCTAATTATCATAAATTGAGCCTCCTGCCTCCGGATTACAAATTGTGTGTGGTTGTGCATGCTTCTTCTTCTTTCCATCATAGGGCTCCAACCAGCTACAACGCTGGACTACCCCGGGCAATGAATTAGGCTAGCCCCCTTTGTTCCAACTGGGTACCCAGAGTGTGTGACTGTGAAGGGACTCTAAAGTGCATGCATGATTGTCTGATTGCATCAGTTACAGAACTAATCAGCCAAATTATGCCCCTCCCTTGTTCATTCCCCCTGAATACATCAGATCTAATTCTTTTTGCATTTAACCTGGCTGTGTTTCCATTTTGTACCAGAAGCACTGTACTGTTGTTGCCTGCTGTGTCTAACCTTATTTTACAGGGGTCTCCAGGGTTGGACTGGTGGAACCAGCCCTGGTGATAAGTGCAAACAGAGTGGGGATTTGTATGCTGATTAGGGGCTATTGTACCTGTTTATACTGTTCATTGTTTAGGCCACTAGAAGGGAAAGAGGGGGGGTCACAGTGTCCCTGAGGCCTGTACCCAAGTCAGCTACGCTGCCACTAACCCTGTCCTCCAGGTGGAGACACCTGTTTTCAGTACCCAGGCTCCTTAACCTGCAACTAGTCATGCAGGTGGGGTAGTAGCCCTTGGGATAGAGCCATCTAGGGGTTACATTTGTAATTAGTATCCCTTCTATGGATACCAGGAATCGCAAGATAACCCATTCAACTACAAACATCACCTGTCTTGCCTTCTACAGCCTCTCCTACTACCCTACTACCACCGACTCTGTTCACCATGTTACTCGACTCCTACTCCTCAACAGTCATTGCTTGTTTTAAGAATTTGACAGATGTCTTCCAGAATGTTCGTTGTGGGATCTCCACTGCCTAGCTGATTGCTAACTCCATGCCATCCAAACCATCATTTTATCTCCTGGACATCGCCATTCCTCATACAATCATCCACACCTTTTCACCTAGTACCTTCAGCCGGGTTAACTGCTCTTCCAGTGGACTCTTCAGCCGCTTCTTCTCGAATTATCTTAGTTAATCTCTGCAGTAAAAACCATCACCAAGAACTGGCTCTCCTGAATTCTAACCAGCAATCCGTAACAGTCAAATCAAATTCACCAACTCAGTCTTGCCTCCCAATCGGTCTTAATCAGCTGTAGCACTAAGATCCTATGGCATCCTGCACTAATTGATTTCACTACCAATTCAGCCTACAGACTCTTCCTTATATCCACCTCCAAGCTTCTCTCAAGTACTTCGGCATCAGGATTACCGTAAACTTAACCAACCTATGCCACCACCATGCATCTCCTAGAAGACCACACCACAGGAAATACCCATGCTTACTTTAGGCAGCGTACCAGCAGAGTATTCACATATAAAGTAATGAACATCATGACCAAAGAAGCCATCCAGCCCTTATACCAAATTTCCAGTCATTCCCCATATACATTAGGCTACCATCTGGACCGCTTTGCAAATCTTCTTCTATATGTTTACTAATCACTTATGGCATTACTCTCATCAGTCACTCAAACTCTCCTCTACTTATTTTACTCTGGGATGCTTACTTAGCGACTTGTCACTCACTGATTGATTCTTTACCTCCAGACTACCTTGAACGTCAGACCTGACACAGATTGGATCAGTCACCCATAACTTTACAAATCATCGCAAATCCCACAGTGTATCATCTGGTTTCTTATCAATCAAATTATGCTCTCCTGACTTATTACACCCGTACAATCCTTTTGGACATGCATCTTTCGTCACCTTGGAAATATGGACTACATCAGCCCTTTTTCAATGGGATCTGCTCCACACATAGGATTCTACCATCCCTCTGGAAAAGAAGTACTCTTCATCATCAGGATCATCATTCAGTCTGCATCATCCTTCGATCGAGAATGAACCATCATCTCCAGGGCACTCAAAGACTCTCTCCTACTCATTACTACTTCAATGATGCTTCCATAGCAGCTCCTCATTCAGTACTGAATTCCTTGCCTCCAGAACATACCTTGACATTCAAATCTTTCACAAGTTGGATCATTCAACAATTACTTCTTGTACCATAGCATTTCCACCATTCCTCGACTAGTAACTTATCGATCAAGTCATGCTCCCTCTGCTCATTGCATCCTTGCAATTCCATGGGACAAGCATCATTCATCACCTTGGAAACTTGGACTTCCTTCACCCCTTTTCACCTGGATTTACTTTACACTTCGGATTCTATCGCTCCTTCAGAAAAGACCTACTCTTTAACCTCAGGATCATTGTTCGATCTGCATCACCCATGGATCAAGGATGGATTATCATCTCTCCAAGCAGCTCACCAACCTCAAATTAACTATGGTTACTAAAACCTAGGTCCTTCACCTTTTAGTATGCCCAGAGGACGGACAGACCTCCGGCCATGGATCCTCAGAGGTTTCCTCCACCTGGAGGGGTTTCCTGTCTTGAGTGCCAGGGGGTCATATTCTCCATGAGTTGGAGGAGGTATCTTTTTGGGCCTTCTATTCCCTACAGATTACTACCTACATACCTACTACTCAAGGGTGGGAATAGAGTAAAGCTACAAAAAGTACTACAAGTTACACAAGCACTATATACCCCATCTCTCCTCATTGCTATTCCACAAACATTGAATGGGAGGGCTTGGCCTGAGGTTCAATATGGGGAATAGCTCCTCCCACAACCTCTATTTAAGCCTTCCACTAAACACACCTCCCTTGCTTAGGGAGTGTTTTTGTCCAGCACCATCCCCTCCTCCTCCTTCTCTGGCGCTCTTCTCACCCTTGTTCATGAGTCTTCTATTTCCTACAAATTACTACCTACATACCTACTACACAAGAGTGGGAATAGAGTAAAGCCACAAAAAGTACTACAAGTTACGCAAGCACTATATACCCCATCTCTTGCCATTGCTATTCCACAAACATTGAACCGGGGTATTTTGGCAAGGGTTTGATCTGTCCTTGATCGGTACCATATTTAAAGTAAAAGTGTTCTCCGCTGTAATAGAAGGGGTGGTCATTTACCCTTTGGTAAGGAGCACTGTACTGTGTGTGAGAAGTGGCTCTGGTGGGATTCAGACCTAGAGGTAAGAAAAGTAAGGTTACAGTGAGTGATGGCAGCATACCGAGGTAACTCTTTCAGGTGTCTCAGGGGTTGTGAAGCTGATAACCATTGCAGACTGATTTCTCGGAAAGAACAAATCTGTGACAGGAAGGTATACCCTTTTGCAGATGATACCAAAATCTGTAATGGAGGGACACAAAGGATAGGGTAGAGAGAATGGGTAGGGATCTTGGGAAACTTAAAGAGTGGTCAAGAGCATGGCAGTTAGGGTTCAGTGAAAAAAAGTGTAAAATCATGCACCTATAGCATAGGAACCAAGGATCTGAGTATAGGATTGGGGGAGGTACCGACAGTCAGAAAAGGGATCTCAGGATTATCAAATCAAATCATATTTTATTTTTAAAGCGCTTTTCTGAAATCAAAGTGCGTATACAATATTAAAACAACCAATAAGCAGTTAAAACACACAGAATTAAAAGGCAGCAGAAATAAAACTAAACATCCTCCCCAAATGCTAGGCCAAATAAATATGTTTCTAAAGAGGATTTAAACATCTCAGTGGACAGGCACTCTCTAATCCGATGAGGTAGAGAGTTCCACAGGGTCGGGGCTAGAAAAGCAAAAGCCCTAGCACCTGATATCTGAAGATGGACCCTGGGAACTTCTAGCAATCCCTCGTCGGCGGAGCGGAGAGGATGGAGGGGGGTGGTAAGGCCGAAGGAGGTCTTGCAAGTAACCCGGTCCCTGTCCATGTAGGGTCTTATGGGTCAGTAACGCGACCTTAAAGGTGATCCTCCACGGCACCAGCATTCAGTGCAATTCGCACAGCACAGACGTGACATGGCAAGATCCTGACTGCCCTGTCAACAGCTTGGCCACTGCATTTTTCACCAGCTGCAGGCGATGGAGATCCACCCCCGGTAACCCTAGGTATAGAGCATTGCAGTAGTCAAGATGAGAGGACACAAAGGCGTGAACCAGTACAGGAAGGTCATCGGGTGGAACAAGGTGCTTTATCCGGGTGATGTTCCTCAGATGGAAAAATGAGGATTTAACTGCTGACACCTGTGCTTTAAACATCAGTTCGCTGTCAAGCACAAGCCCCAGATTCCGCACCCTTTCAGAAGGTCTCAACTGGTCACCCCCCAGCACCAGGCTGGACGGTTGCCCAGGAGTCAACTTCTCTATTCAGTGACCTGAGTCCACCACCAACACCTCAATCTTATCTGGATTTAGTTTCAACTAGTTAGCACTCATCCAATCTTGAATATCAGTGATGCAATTGTTAAATACCGAGACCGCACTACTCTGTTCGGTGCAAAGGACAAGTAGAGCTGAATATCATTTGCGTAGCAGTGAAAACTCAGCCCTTACAACCTTATAATATCTCCCAATGGCAGCATATACACCGTGAACCGCATGGGGGACAGCACAGAACCCTGCGGAACCCCACAAGGCAGGGCAAAGGGGGCCGAGGAAAAAATTCCCGACACCACCCTCTGAGACCTGCCCGTGAGAAAAGAATGGAACCATCGAATGACTGTCCCCGACAGTCCACAGATTAGTCAAAGGCATTCCAACAACACCCCTTGATCCACGGTGTCAAATGCTGCAGCGAGATCTAGGAGAACCAAGATTGAACAACTCCTCCAATCCCTCGCTATTAGGAGATCATTCATCACCAGAACTAATGCTGTCTCAGTACTGTGCCTCTTCCTGAAACCAGACTGGAGAGGATCATAGATTTCATGGGTGGTAAGAAAGTTCTCAAGCTGCAACGCAACTACCTTCTCAATAACCTTACCCAAAAAGGGTAGGTTAGAGACCGGTCTGTAGTTTGCAAGACAGTCTGGGTCACTGGATATTTTTTTAAAAGGGGAGTCACCACCACCTCCTTCAATGGATCTGGGAATACCACTTGATCCAGCGAACACCAGACTATCTCTGCGAGGATCGGTCCAATGACATCTATGCACCCCAGAAGGAGGCACGTTGGACCCAGATCCAAACTACAGTAAGTCAGTCGTAAGCCCTGGACAGTCTTCATGATATCCATGATTGCTGGCCGGTCGAAATCTATCCAGACAGACTGGGTGTCTGCACCCTCGCATCGACCTCCACTATACTCATTTGAATGAGTTGAACAGATCTCCGACCTGATGGACGACACCTTATCTGCAAAAAAGCTAGCAAACTCCTCCCACTTAGATTGTGAAAAAGCTCTTCGGCCCCGGAGACTGGCTGGATTGCACAGTCTGTCCACAGTCGGAAAGAGCTGAGCAGGTCAGTTTCTTGTTGCAGTAATCTCCCTGGACAGGAACTCTGCCTTCTTACGAGAGATTTCTGATTGATAGTCCAAATAATGGGTGATCAACCTAAGTCTGTCCTCCTCCAGGCCAGATTTCCACCAACAACATTCCAACCTTCACCCCACTCTCCTTAACTCCCTCAATGTCCCATCAAACCAAGGGGACTGAGGATGAAGAGGTAGGGGACGAACTTGGACAGGAGCCATGGAATCCAGGGCCTCCAGCACCACACTATTATAGCGTATTACTAGATCTCCTGGATCCAAGCATTCCAATGGCCAACTCGATAGGTCCAGCACCGCCAGCAGACCCTCTGGGGTAACACCTCTCAAAGGGCGGTACCGGACCATCTCCCAAGGGGCTGGTCTCATGGGGGGCCACGAAACTGAACCTAATAGAGTGATGGTCTGACCATCCAACTGGTTCCACCACCAAATCAGCGGCCTCCATCCCCAGGAGGAACACCAGGTCCAAGGAGTGACCCTGACAATGGGTCGCAGCAGTAACTACCTGTGTAAAGCCCAACAAAATCATCAGTTGGAGGAAGTTTTGGCCAAACAGCAAGAGTTCATCATCAACCCAGGCATTGAAATCCCCCAGGAACAACCACCTGGAGGATTCCAACACCATGTCAACCATGAAATCTACAACTTCCTGCAAGAAAGCTTTTTCGCCTCCCAGTGGACGGTAGACGAAAAGAATCCTGCTACCCACACCTGCTCCTAGGATACACTGATACTGATACTCCTGGTGATCCCCACTGAAATCTCCACAAGGCCCAGTTCCATCCTAAAACAGATGGCTACCCCCCCGGCCCTTCGATCCAATCTTGGGCGGTGTATCACTGAGTACCCAGCCAGAACCGCTGACTCCAATACTGGACTGGCATTTTCATCCAACCAGGTCTCGGTGATGCAAGCAAGATCCAATGACTCAACCAGATCAGTAATAATTTCTGTCTTGTTTTTTATAGATCTGGCATTGCACAACACCGCCCAAGTTGGATGAGAGGCTATGAAAGAACGGGCAACTTGTCCACTATCAGTGAAGCCCTTGAGTATGGGAACCAGGCAGGGAGGACCCCTTTCCTGGACCCATTTCACCCCAGGGTGCCTCCTCAAACTCACCATCCCTATCCACCCTCCCCGCTCCTCCCCCCGGGTCCAGGGGCCCCGCTCCTTTGGCCCCTCTGTACAATACCTGAGGCACGACAATGCCTATACACCTCAGGCTGCAACGGGGGACTATCAAAGGGGCGAAGGTCCTTTAACCTGGATGGGGAATAGTGCCTGCCCACCAGAACATGATTCCAACACATGCTACCTATGCAACTACCGACTATAAATATTTAATACAAACACACCAACATCAATTATTAACAAAAAATAACCCTCGATCTCTCACTTCGAGGGTTTAAAACAAACTAAATTTAATAAACTTTTGAATGCGAGTTCTAGAAACCAGAGTTCTCTCACTACTGCAGCGGATTGACCAACTCCCCCCCCCCCACACCACCACCACTACCACCTCTCACATAGCAGGGGAGAGTCTTACAGGATAAAAATAAAAAGTCAATTTAGACGAACCAACACTCGAAATGTTCAGTCACTTAATTTAAGTCCAGCAGCAGTGGCCACAGGCAGCAAGCTATGCACATACAATAACTGGCATCCCTACCCTATCTGATAACTTCACGGTGGCAGGGCAGTATGGCAAAGCAGTGGGTAGGGCCAGTGGGATACTGGAATGCATAAAGGAGAGCTATCTCCAGGAGGAGGAGGAGGGAGGTGGTGTTGCAAAAGAATTGATTGCTTGTGAAACCCCACATGGAGTATTCTGTCAAGTTCTCGAGGCCACCCTCAGAAAGGACATAGACTAGTAGAGGCAGTCCAGAGGAGGGCAACTAAAATGGTGCAGGGGTTGAACCAAAAGCCCTATGAGGAGAGACTGAGGGGATCTCAACATGAATACTCTGGAAGACAGGAGAGTGAGAGCGGACATGGTAGAGACCTACAAGTACCTCATAGGGGTGAACAGGGTGCAGGAGGGGAATCTCTTTCTAAGGTGAAAGAGCACCAGAATGTAGGTGATGAACCTTGTGCGGGAGTTTAAAAGAGATGTGAGGAAGTACTACTTCACTGAAAGGGTGGTAGATGCCTGGAATAGACTGCCAGTAGAATGGTGGAGGTGAAAATAGTGGGGGGGCTTCAAGCATGCATGAGATAGACATAGAGGAAAATTAGTAAATAGGCAGATAGGTGGGAGGGTCGCTGGAGACCAGTTAGGGTCTATGGAGAAGGACTAGGCAGGGAACATCTGAGCAGACTGGGTGGGCGAAGAGGTCCTTTTCTGCTGTCACATTCTATGTTTCTATGATCTGTGGACACTTAACTTTCATCTGCTCTGGTGCATTGTCTTTGTGACAGGGTTGAAAAAGACCCTCTACCATTTGTTGTGCAGAAAGAGTTGAAAGCAAGGATCTGTTCTATCCTCTCCTGTTCTTTCTCTTGTCTGTTCGATTGTGCAATCAAAATTTCTTGTGAGACCTAGGAACTGATCACTTTGACGGTCTCAAGATTCTCCCCCTCCCATTATCTCCCTGCCTTTACTTGCTGTTTTTTTTTTCGCTGTTTCTCTCCTTTCTTCCCCTTGCTTATCTGTGGTTATAAAAATATCAGTATATATGAATCTTTGTGTGAAACTGTGTGAAACTGGGTTCTCTGGTTTAAAAATGCATAAATTTTGTTGAAATGATTGCAGAAAGCTATTTGGAATTCAGGGGGTTAACTCTGAGATGCATTTTGACCTCCACAAACTCTTTTGCAGAGTTGTCAACAGGAGATTAGCTCTGGGACATCATGTTCTATTTTCTTGCACACGCAAGGAAAGAAACTGATGAAGGTTTGATACAGTTGTGAGAAACAGGATGTCTGTTAACGAGCTCAGGATGCAGAAATGAATCAGCAGGCAAAGACTTGTTGTAAAAAGAGCAGCAATGTTTGTTAGAGAGAGAGAGAGACTGAAATTTAGAATTACAGATACCCTCAGATGATGGACTTTGTTTTATTTGTTTGTACTGCCTTTGTAAATAGCTATCCTGAACATTTTTTTAAATTTTACTGTTATTGAAAATAATAAAATGTTGCTTGTGAATTTTATAACTGCTCCTGGTTTTCCTGTGCTTCCTGACCTCTACCTCGATGACAGTCTTCAAGGGACACCATAGTCCTCTGTTTATGACATGATAATCATCTGTATAGATTGCTGGTAAGACCCCACCTAGAATACTATGCCCAGTTCTGGAGACCATATCACAGGAAGGACATAGACAGGGTGGAGGCGGCCCAGAGGACAACTAAAATGGCACAGGATCTACATCAAACGGCCAATGAGGAAAGACTAAAGAAATTGCATTTGGGTCATTCCAATATCATGGTATCATATTATTTAAGGGAAAAACTTAGAATTTACACTGAAGAAAAGGATTTGGGAATTATTATTACAAATGATCTCAAGAACAGTAGGAACTGTCAGGTTAAGGCCAACAGGGCTAGTGGTATATTGACCGGTATGCAGAAAGTTCCCTGACAGCAGTTACAGTGACACACTGCCACCGACAGTCCTGACAGTGCCACGTCCCAATACTGACCGGGAAATGAACCAACACTGACCCTGTGTCAATGTGGGGGGCTACGCCCACCCCTCCATGTGGAGGACTGTACCCCCATACCCCCACTATACATTGCTAACTCCAGTTGCACAGACAGTGGAGAAATGGCAAATCCTGCTGCCCACACACCAGTCACCGCAACATGTAGTCAGTGGCGAATACAGCTTGCCACTAGTGTGATCGCTGTCGGGGAATTGCTGTTGGGGAGTCGTCATTACAGTGTCACTGTAACAATGGTATACCAGCTAGATACATATCCAGCAGGGACCAAAGGATTATTCTTCCATTGTACAAGTCACTCATGAGACTGCAACTGGAGTACTGTTCACAGTTCTCATCAACAAATTATAACAGAGATATCAACTTATTGGAGAGTCTCCAGAGGAGATCTACTAGAATGATTAGATCAGTTAAAGACCTGAACTATGAGGATAGACTGAGGGTTCTTGATCTGTACTCATTGGAGTATAGGTATCTGAGGGGGGATGTGTGTTTCATTTTCAGTGCCTTCACTAACAACAATCTCTGGGATTGTGTAGGATTAGTGTGTAAAGACTATGTCATAAGATCTCATGGCTTGCAGCTACAGGGAAAAACAAATAAGACAAAGAAAAAGAGCAGGATTCTTTAGCAACGAGTGGTGGGAATGTGGAATCGACTCCCGCCTGAGGTTGTGGGTAGTAATAATAGGAATACCCTTAAACATTACCTAGCTAAGTACTGCTCCTTACATTCTATCTGAAGGTGTCCATTACTGCACATGGCCAAGAGGGTGCATGGAGGAGTGCTGTGAACCAAAGGGGAGCATCGGCTGGGTGGTTTTGGGGCCACAACGAAAGTGAGGTGCATGTGGAGAGGAGCCAGCAGACCAGGAGGAGACTGCATGGGGAGAGGGTGAACCAGACAGAACAGAGAGGTGTTCCGAGTAACCAGGCACAGTCTACCTGGAGGGAAGTTTTCTTTTCTCTTTCTTTGTTACATACATTGTTGACTACAGGGGTGGACAACTAATTTATTGGCCGAACTTACCTGGGGAAGTCTGTGGTGTTTCAGAGTGTGTGGTGGAGCACAGTAGTTAGATTGTTTTTCTTTTTTTCATCCAGGAACAGAAGGATTATCCCACCCCCACCCCATCCCCAACCACCCCTGGGTGATCCACCTTTATAGGCACCACACCCACTTAAAGATACAGTGCAGGACTGTGCAAGCAGCAGCCCTTCTTCTAGTCACCAGAGCAAGAGGTGTACCAATCAATAAAATCACATTTAACCCCTATAAACAAAAGAGGAGAGGTAACAAGGGAGAGGAAGGGAAGGAAAAAGTGAAACAAACTTGGAATAAAATTAAATATGGAATAAAGGGAAGGTGAGCAACAGCGGCAGACATAGGTTAAAGGGCAGGAATAAAAGGAAAAAAAAACACTACAGACATGTGGAATAAGGAGGTGTAGTAAAGTAGTAAACACAATGTATGGAGTGATGTACTGCAGTTGGTGTGGGGCAGCAGTATCCAGAAGGACATTCTGGGAACTGCTGTGCTGACCCATATGCTGCCACCTCTCTGGGCTGAGGGCGGAGATGGCCAGTCTTCGGGCAGAGCTGGCATGCATACTGGAGACCTTTGCTCCCGCCCAGAGGACACCATGTCCGCAGCCGGCACCCCAGTGGGTTCCTTGGCAGAGGGCAGGATGGTGTACAGTGGGCTCCGGGAGGCTCAGGGAGGGGAGTACAAGACACATCCCCAGCCAATCCAACTTGATAGCAGGTATGATGTTCTACAGGAAAGGGAGAGTCCCAAAAGGGAACCCAGAGTTGTGACCAAGGAGGATGTGCTGATCACTCATAAGGGAGACCAAGGGAAGGGGGAAAGAGAACCCAGGAGGAAGAAGAGGAGGGAAGATGTGGATAGAGAAAGAGCTTTGGGGGGAGGAGGCAAGTCAGACAGGGAGGGCACTAGGGGAAGGGACGACACAGGGGCAGGGGATGGAGGTGGCACAATGAGTAATGACTGTGGCACAGTAGTGCATGGTGGGGGGGTTCAGATGAACAGGCTGGGGCAGTCTCTCAAAGCAGTAACAAGGAGAAAGGGAATGTACTGGTACTGGGAAACTCCATACTGAAGGGGGTCAGATGGGGAAGTAAAGGGGAAAGGCATAGTCGCATATGGGTAGAGTCCATACCTGGGATGATGGCAGGTAGAGCAGGACAGTCTATTCTTAAGTGTGTAAGTAGGGGAAGGCTGAAACCGCATGTTATGGTGTACTTGGGGACAAACGACTTGGTGGGTGAAACAGTGGAAGTGGTAAGGGAGAGGTTCAAGGAACTGGGGAAGTTGTGCGAGGAGGTAGGGAGATCAGTGGCCTTCTCTGAGGTACCACCAGTACCCTGTGCAAGTACAGTGAGGAAGGGTAGGATTGAGGAGTTCAACACCTGGCTGAGGGAATGGTGTCGATCCAAAGGGTACGGGGTAGTGTGAGGTGCTGGGGCAGGGTCTGGGACAACAGTGATCTGTTCGCAGGGGACAGATTACACTTGAGCAGGGAGGGGCAGAGGGTGTTAAAACAGGGGATAGAGGAGCACATAGGGACAAAGGATTATTTAAACTAGACGGAGGGGTAGCAAGTGGGTAGCTAGAAAGCGATGTCTCCGAAGAGGGGAGCCTAAGGATCTCCCCCACCACCATATGAGCAAGGATGAATCCAGGGTGGGGTCGATGGAAGGGGTTAAGAAGGGTGGTATAAGGGGTAAGGAAGGAAGGGGATCAACTTGGAGGGTTGTCTTCTTGAATGCTAGAAGCCTAGGAAACAAAACTGCAGAACTTCAGGCTCTATTGGCAGATTGGGAGTGGACATAGTGGCCATCACCGAAACATGGGCCAACCAATGCCAGGACTGGGACCTAATGATCCCAGTGTATGGATCTACAGGAAGGATTGGGGCAGGGGGATGGGGGTGTCGCAGTTTACGTGAGGGAAGGGATAACGTCTGCAAGGGAAGAGAGGGAGGAGGGTAGAACCGAGGCCTTGTGGGTGCAGTTCCAGGACATGAGAAATAGGACTCTCAGGATGGGGGTGGTATATAGGTCACTGACTTAGGAGAAGGACTTGGATAGGCAGCTTGCAGAACAAATTAGGAAGGTGTGCGGGAAGGGTAACACAGTGATCGTGGGGGATTTCAATCTGCCAGGAGTGGATTGGGGTACCCCAGCCACATCGAGTGTGAGGGAATAGATACTCCTGGAAGCATTCCAGGACTGCTTCCTAGCTCAGTTGGAACCGAGCCAACTAGACTGGGTAATATGCTGGTTCTAGTTCTATCCAACAGAAAGGCTGTGAGAGAGATGGGGGTGGCGGACCCACTGGCAGGGAATGACTACCAATCCATGTGGTTCACGCTCAACATGGGAAGGGAGGCGGTAGGTACAGGGACCAAGCTGGTTAACTTCAGACAGGCTGATTTCAGGCATATGGGTGGAATCTTAGGGGGGTACCTGGCAAAAATTCAGCCACACTGGGATATGAACCAGAATAGGAAAAAATCAAAATGAGGCCTGTGAAGGCTACTAGGACCTGTACCAAATTACAGAGCAAGAAGGGAAGGGCTAAGAAGCCAAGCTGGTTGAGTAAGGAAGTTTTAGATAAGGTGAGGGCAAAAAAAGCAGCATTCAGTAGATGCAAGAAATCCGGGAAGGGGGAAGATAGGGAAGAGTATGTGAAGAAGTCCAAGGATGTTATCAAGAGTGTTAGGGTGGCCAGGGCCTCCAGGGAACTAAGGCTGGCTCAGGGAATCAAGGATGGGGAAAAAGACTACGTATAGGAGAGAAGGAGCTGCAAGGACCAGATAGTGAGGATCAAGAAGGACGGGGGTGGGCAGAGAAAGGAGCAGAACAGGCAGAAGCACTAAATGAGTACTTCTGTTCCATATTCATGAGGGAGAAGGGCGGGCAGCTACCACGGGGAGTGGGAAGGGGGGAAGGGTTGACAGATGGGGTAATCACTGAGGGCAGGATATTGGAGGGTCTGAGAGCTTTGAGGGTGGATAAGGCACCAGGACTGGATGGCATACATCCCAGGGTGCTGAGGGAACTGGTGAAGGTACTGGCTGGTGGACCTATTCAATACCTCCCAGGACACAGGGTGTGTGCCACAGGACTGGAGGATGGCCGATGTGGAGCCCCTCCATAAAAGTGGTTCTAAGGATGAACTGGGCAATTACAGACCTGTAAGCCTAACATCCATCATGGGGAAGTTGATGGAGACAATCCTGAAGAAGAGGCTGGTGATATTTCTGAAGTATAATGGACTCCAGGATGACCATCAACATGGGTTTGTCTTGGGAAGGTCCTGTCAGACTAACCTAATTGAATATTATGACTGGGTAACAAGGGAATTGGACAAAGGACATGTATTGGATGTCACATTTTTGGACTTCAGCAAGGCCTTTGATTTGGTGCCACTTGGGAGGTTGGGGGGAATTGAGACATGTGGGGTGGGGACTAAGATGGTGAACTGGATTAAGAACTGACTACAGGGAGACAGCAGAGGGTAGTGGTGGTGGGGGGAGTTATTGTCTCCAATGGCAGTGTCGAGCAGGGTGTCACAGGTATCAGTTCTTGGGCCAGTGTTGCATAGGATATTCATTGTGGATATCTCACATGGCATCAGGAATAAGATCAGCCTTTTCACTGATGATACCAAGTTAGGGGGGGTGGTGGTGGTGAATGATATAGAAGGATGTCAGGGACTGCAGAACGACCTGACTCAACTGGAGGAGTGGTTGGAAGCATGGCAGCTGGGGTTCAATGGGAAAAAGTGCAAGGTACTACACTTTGGAGCAAAGAACCCAGGGAGGAGTTACGAGCTGGGTGGAGTACACCTAGCAACCACTGAGGAGGAAAAGGATCTTGGGGTGGTTGTAACAGGGAAGAAGAACAACTCAGATCAGTGCAGGAAGGTGGCAGCAAAGGTCAACAGGATGCTGGGGCCCTGGGGTGTATTGCGAGAGGAATGTCCTCCAGGAACAGGGAGGTCATCCTGTCTCTCTACAGGTCGCTGGTCAGGCCATACCTGGAGTACTGCATGCAGTACTGGCACCCATATCTAAAGAAGGCTATCAGATTACTGGAAGGGGTACAGCGCAGAGGAACTAAGATGATCCAGGGACTGGGGGACAGACCATTCAAGGAGAGGCTGAGGGAGTTGAATGTGTACTCCCTGAAGGAGAGGAGGGATCCGGGGATATGATCAAGACCTTTAAGTACTTAAAGGGGATTAACAAGACAGGAACAGAAGGGATATTTACGTTAAGCAGAGTAAGGGACATGAGAGGTCATGATCTGAGATTGGAGGGGGGGTAGATATAGGAGAGAAATGAGGAGACACTTTTTCACAGAAAGGGTGGTGGTGGATTGGAACACTCTGCCAGAGGAGGTGGTATCCTGCAAGACAGTGGGGAGATTTAAAAGTGGATGGGATAGGGTGAGGGGGGGTTATTGTGAAGGGGGAGGGGCAGCTGCAAGGGAAGGGTGCTAGCTGCACATTCGAGCAGACTTGATAGACCACGTGGCCTGTTTCTACTGGCTAAGAGACAGAGCAGGCAGGAAGGGAGGAGGAGTGGCACTGTATGTGAAAAATGACATAAGGGCCACAGAGATCCAGGAGGAACAAAATGGGGGAGAGATACTGTGGGTTAAGCTGGAAAGGAAAATGGGGACAGCCATCCGCACAGGTGTGGTCTATAGACCACCGGCCCAGGAGGAAGAAACAGATAGGAGTTGATGCTAGCCATCCAAAGGATGGCAGACAAGGTGAGGTAGTACTGGTTGGAGACTTCAATATTCCAGATGTGGACTGGAGCATCCCAGCTGCAGCATCAACTAGAGCAGATTTATCCTGGACTCCTTCAGGGTGCCTTCCTCAACAACTGGTCATGGAACCAACTCGGCAGAAGGCAATACTGGACCTTGTGCTCACAAACAGGGACAGTGTGATGGGGTAACAGTGGGGGAGCACCTGGGGAACAGTGACCACCAGTCATTGTGGTTTGAAATCACAGAAAGAGCAGAACCAAACCACACAAAAACACATATCCTGGATTTTAGGAGGGCAGACTTTGGGAAAATGGGGAGATACTTGAAAGAGGCATTAAGGGGAATGGGACAGGAATCAGAGGTTGAGGAGCAGTGGGCAGTATTTAAAATGGGGATTACAAGAACAACAGAATTATGCATTAAGCAGGTTAGCAAGAGGAAAAGGAAGAGGAGACCATTATGGTTTTCCAAAGAGGTAGCAAAGAAAGTGAAAGCCAAAAAGATTGCATTCAGGCAATACAAAAAGACACAGGCAGAAGAGGATAGGGAGAAGTACCAGGAGAAGCAAAGGGAGGCAGGGAGGTCAGTAAGGGAAGCCAAAGCTCAGACAGAAGAACACATTGCAAAATCAGTGGGTAGAGGGGACAAAACCTTTTACAGGTACATAAGTGAAAAAAGAAAGACAAAGGGAGGGATAGTGAGACTGAAGGGGGAGGATGGGGGCTGCGTGGAGGATGACAACAGTAAAGCTGACATATTGAACAGGTATTTCTGCTCATTCTTTACTGAGGAAGAGGAGGGTAATGTGTCTGAAGGGAGTACAAGGGTGAGAATGGTGCAGAAATGGACACAAACACGAGAAAGGGTCCTGAAGGAACTGGAAGTAATGAGTTGATAAAGCAATGGGGCCAGATGGGTGCACCCCAGGGTCCTTAAAGAACTAAGAGAGGTGGTGGCTGAACCTCTGGCTATCCTGTTTAGCCAATCACTGGAAACAGGGGAGGTACCCAAAGACTGGAGGATAGCAGATGTAGTCCCTTTATACAAAAGCGGAACAAAGAGGAAGCAGGGAACCACAGACCAGTCAGCCTCACCTCGGTAGTGGGGAAGATCATGGAAGCACTACTGAAGGAGAGATTGGTGGAACATCTGGTTGTCAATGGACTACAGGACCCAAGGCAGCATGGTTTCACCAGGGGAGGTCATGTCAGACCAACCTCGTTGAATTTTTGACTGGGTGACTAGGGAGGTGGATCAGGGAGGGCAGTGGACATGGCCTATCTGGACTTCAGCAAGGCCTTTGACACTGTGCTACATAGAAGACTACTACACAAACTGGGGAATATGGGTGGGCAGGACAGTAGTGTGGTGGGTAGGTAACTGGCTGGGTGGCAGGACACAGAGGTGGTGGTAAATGGCCTCACTCCACAGAGGGAAGAGTGATCAGTGGGTACCACAGGGATCAGTGCTGGGACCGGTCCTATTCAACATCTTCATCAGTGACATTGCGCAGGACCTAGAAGGCAGAATTTCACTGTTCGCTGATGACACAAAGCTCTGTAACAGAGTAGACACACCAGAGGGTGTAGACAGAATGAGAAGGACCTGCAGAAACTTGAAGAATGGTCAGGGTTTGGCAGTTGAAATTTAATGCAAAGAAGTGCAAGATAATGCATATGGGGCACAAAAACCCTGGCACAATATATCAGTTGGGGGGTGAGGATATAGCATGCACCAAACAGGAAAGGGATCTTGGGGTTATCATCTCTGATGACCTCAAGGTAGGAAAACAGTGTGACAAGGCAGCAGCTAAAGCAAATAGGATGCTGGGATGTATAGGCAGGGGCATCACCAGCAGGAAAAGGGAGGTCATAATTCCGCTATACAAGACACTAGTGAGGCCCCACCTGGAGTACAGTGTACAGTTCTGGAGACCATACCTACGTAAGGACATAGACAGGGTAGAGAAGGTTCAGAGGAGGGCAACAAAGATGGTGCATGGATTGCATCACAAGTCCTATGAAGACAGGTTGAAGGAACTGAACATGTACTCCCTGGAGGAGAGGAGGGAGAGAGGGGATATGATAGAGACATACAAGTATCTCACAGGGAGGAACAGGGTGCAGGAATACACTATTTTTAAGCGAAAAAGATGTACCAGGACTAGAGGGCATGGGATGAAGTTGGAGGGAGGACGATTCAGAGGAAACATGAGGAAGAATTCTTCACAGGACGGGTGGTGGACAAGTGAACACCCTGCCAGAGGAAGTGGTGGGGGCTGAAACAATCACGGGATTTAAGAATGCATGGGATAGACATAAAGGAATTCTGGAGGTCAGGGGTAAGGGGCAACAGACTTCTAGGAAAACATAAACTGAACTTACAAGCTCAAATGGGCAGACTGGGTGGGCCATAGGCCCTTATCTGCTGACACTGTCTATGTATCTATGTATCTAACTTGTATGTTTGTATGTTATTCCCTTTGAGTAAAGGGCAAGCTGTATAAGGGCTTGTGCCTGACCTGGCTCATAACAATTCTATGATCCCTATGACCTCAATATGTACACCCTGGGAAATAAGCAGGAGCAGGGGATACCATAGAGACCTTTAAATACCATTAACAGCTTTATCTGGTTCAATGTCAGTTGGCATAGCTCTGTATTCCCTTTCCCCGGGACGAGGCTGAAAATAGGCAGAAATGTCTAGTCCTCCTTTCCCGGTCAACAAAAACTAAAATCAAAATGAAATCAGATATCTCATGGGGGTAGATAAGGTACAGTAGGAAGTATTTTTCAGAAAATAAGGCGTTCAAGAACAAGAGTACATGCTATGAAGCTGGAGGGGTTGGATTCAGGAGAGATGTGAGGAAGTACTTTTTGGCAGAAAAAGTGGTGGATTCCTGGGACAGTCTTCCAGCAGAGGTGGTGGGGGGCAACAACCGTGGTGGGGGATGATGAATACACGGGATAGGAATAATGGACTCAGTGGAAAGGAAGGGGGGGTGGGAAAAAGAGCCAGAGATCAGGTAGGGAAAGAGGGGCATATAAAAAAACAAAAAAGAGCCGTGCGCACACCAGGCAGGTATTTGCTTGCCAAATTTATTAAAGACGAAACATAGAGCCATTCTAACACCTCTACTGGTATTGCCTCTCCAGGGAGGCTTCTTTGGGGGGGTGGGGGGTCAACATTCACTGACACTAATACCCTACCAAATTACGTTCTCACACCTGATTGAAAAAATGTACAAAAAGCAAGTGTACAGCACAGTGTTAAATAGTGTATATCCTATAACCAAATAATATAAGGAACATTGCAAATATTTGCAAAGCATTCACAAACTCACGTGCAAGGTTGTCTCCATCCAGGGTCATTCTAAATGTATATATTTTGTTTAAATTATAGTCACCCCTGTTGTCAGTCTTTAAAAATACAAATCTCCTAATAACCAATATACCCCATTCATAGTTGTTTACAGTCATTTAGAAAGATAATGAAACCCATATTCTGTAACAAAAAAAAATTTATGTAGTGCTGTGATGGACCAATTAACTGATTAAAAAAACAACAACAACATCAGAAATATTCACCCACTGCTATAAATTACATACCGAGGAGAGGGAGGTGGGGGCAAGGAACCAGATTAAAAAAAACAACTTTACAAGTTTCATAAGTTTAAAACAATTAATATCTTTCACAGAAACCTTTCCATAACCAAACACTTCTTGTGAAACTCTTATGATAAGCTATATTGTAATGCTAAATGGGACGAATCCAATTTTCTGCTAAAGAGAAAAAAAGGTAAGCAAAAACAGACATTCATTAACTGTCCAAAGATCATTGGGGGGGGGGGGAGACTGGACCAAAAAATATTATTATTTATAAACTTCCCACTACTTGATCAAGGGAGACCACTCTAATTTAAAGACTAGTTTTACAGTACTGAGGAGACAATCGTGTGCAAAATAAAATAAGCTGGACACAAGCATGCTAATTCTCTGTTTCTATTTCTGCAGAAACTAGTTGTGATTTCACAGGAGAAGATTATGGTATCAGTTTTAGTGCAGCAGTCAGAGCAGATAAAGACCAAGTGACCAAAAGACTGTTTTTGTGGAAATTTCATTAAGTAATTAAGTACAAGAGGAAGATAAGTATGCTGTTTGGCATGCTATCGTCCAAACTGTTTGCACTTAGTAGATTTTTTCAGACTTGGGCCTGTGGTGTTGTGCTTCTGTAGATATACACAAACTGCAGGAATATTGCTCATTTACATTTCAGACCATGAGACCTCTTTTTTTTTTACAAGGGGGGGTCTTAATTTTAGAACTGGATAGATTCTGAGCCTAGGAAGGATTGACTCTTTGTTTTTTCTTTTTCGGACTAATAGACCAGTTCCCAGATGTCTGTGGAGGACTTCTGCATCCACTCGGCAGAGCAGGGTGTGTCATTCTATGAGTTTAAAAGGCCTTATCCCACTCTTAGGATAATGGTTTACCCAGTTTTGCATAATTAAACTATGGTTATACATGGTCAGATAACTGCATTGATAGTAGGACTCTAAATAAGGGAAAAAAATTGGTCTATTTCAAAACAAACACAAAATAATACCCTGGGGTAATTAAATAGGCATAACCCACTCCAGGGCATGGGTTTCTTAAGAATTAATTCACTTTCTGGGTTTGCTGAAATGGTCATCTGTTGGCCTTGTGCCACCCACTTCACCCCAGGACATGCATTAATTCAGGTGGAGCAGCACTGTGTGACAGCACTGGCAGGGAGAGGTTGGCTGGCTCATGGCGTGAATGCCTGTTGCATGCATGCGGACGTCAGTTCACGCCGCTCTCTCTGGGGAGGGAGAAAACAGGGGGAGGAAATCCAGCTGAGGCAGGATGATGACCTCGGCTCACTGGCCCCACACAGTTGACGAGGCTCCTCATCTCCCCATGCTGAATTTGGTCTCCGGAGGTGATTTGCCATCACCCCCTGATGGCCTCACCAGCATACATTTACCAATTTCTGTGGGAAACACATCCTGATGATTTTACTCCTGGGTTACCAAACGTCCAAATCTATATGGAATTTGGTTTGTGTGGAATTGCTGAAATCCCTTAAATGGAACCTGTTATTGTAAGCATCATCAGTCAGGTATCTGATGAGGGTGCATGAATCGTCATGGTCACCCTGGCAAATGACCAATCAGAGCAGAGATTCAGGGGCGCTTCCTTTTGGCTATACTGGGAGGTACAGGGTTAACAATCCTCTGCAGCTGGAGAGAAGGACTTCCCATCTTGGCCCTGGAATGTTTTATGGTTTAAACTCAGCGATGGCTGTTCAAAGCCACTCGAAACCAATGCCTGATGCCAAGTATTTCAGCTTCTTATCTGTTCCTTCCTGCAACACAACAGATGGGGAAAAAAAATAACATTTATATAAACTTGTGGATTGTTTGAACTCCTTCTTTAGTAAATAAACTGCATGCATTGTAAATCATCTCCACCGGCGCCAGGCTCCCCCCTTTGGAGACCCTTCCTTTCACAGCCATCTCAGTACTACTGTGAAGCCACACCACACAACACCTTACACTGTTACCCTCCTGGGTACATTTTTATTTATTTTATTTATTTATTGAATATTCAGAAACACCATTGAGTGGCGCTAATTTGCAAGGGTTCTATGTCATATTGTACAGAGCTACAAAAGTAGTGTTTGGACAAAAACAGACAGTCCATTGGTTTACAGCAACAATTCGTACATTCTTGTATGTCAGAAGGCCACTTCATGGAAGTGGTATCCAATAGGAAGGGAGCAGGAGGGGAGAGGAAGGAAGGTAGGGAATGTGACTGTAGGCAGATGAGATGGGTGTGGGAAGAAGAACAAGTGCCTTTTAGAAATCATCAGTTTTAGAGTCCTCCCTCCTTTTTCATTTTAAGGTTTATATAGATGAAGAGGAATCAGCATTTATATAGCACTTCTCATACACATTGTGTCCCACAGTGCTTCACAAGCAATGTTAGACTAGTAATAAAGTGAATGAATATGTAGTGGCAGCCTTTTCGCACAACACCCACACACAGCCCTGGACAATTGCATTAACTGGTTTTATGGGAAGGGGAATGTTGGCCAGGACACTGGGAAAATCCCCTACTCTTGGAATAAGTGCTTTGGGTTTTTCTACTTCCACCTGAACACCCACCAACACAGCACCACAGTTGGGTAGGAGGGACCTCGGTTTAACATCCCTTCTGAAGGATGGCACACCCCAACAATAGCATTCTCCTAGTACTGCACTCGGATGCCAATGTTTAAGGTATGAGCCCAATCCCAGTTTGGGACTAGAACCCACAACCTTCTGCCCCAGGTGGATGTGCTACCAACTGAGCCATGCTGACACCTGATTTAGCCAGGATGAACCAACTGTATGTAACATTATGTCTGGCTTTTTAGAAAGTTCTTGCTTCTACCCCAGTTTAACAGAAGGTACCAGGCACCCTACAGCCTCTCCCTTCCCAGTGGAACAACTTTCCACCATCACCAGGCATCATGGCATGTGGATGGGGGGCATCCTGTAGACTGCTACCACCAGCCAGATGAACCTTTGCCCCTTTCAGTCCCACCCACCTCCCTCCTTATGTCAACTCCTTCATGATCACACTGGCTTGAATCAGTGAAAGGTGGATGTTACCAAGTGGCCCATAATGTCAATCCCATCTCTCAGTCTGCAGGTGGTGCTGATGTGGCAGGACAGGGAACTCCCATCTCCTGGAATCTGAGAGTGCTGCCTTCTGAGTGAGTGCTCCCTAAACACCTCTGACCTTGGATGGGACTCAGATTTATACTGTGATTTGAACCCATGATTCTTAGAAACATAGACAATGCCGACAGAAAAAGACCGCTGTTCCATCCAGTCTGCTCATGATTCCCTATTAATCCCCAAGACCTAAATGTCATCCAGGGTACTAGTCTTCACTATCCTCCCCCTAATCTTTTCCCTGCTACTATTGCCCTGAGAAGCCACTATAGCCTCCATGCTGTCCCAAATGTGCTTGGCTCTAGGTGACAAATTCCTGGCTTGCCCACTTGTATCTTTGATGAGTGTCTCCATTAGTTTACCTGCTAAGGAGATGATACTAATGGGTCTGTAGTTTCCTGGTTGATCCTCATCTCCTCCCTAGTGGAGCGGAATTACATCCACTTCCCAGCAACCTTTCCGAACCATCCTTAACTGTCGTAAGCTGTTGATTAGCCATGCCAAGGGTTCAGCTAGCTCCAATGCCAGTTCCGCCTCGGATGCATCCCATCTGGCCCTGGATCCTTATCTAGTTACTAGAGTCCAAGCCATTTTCCAACTCTCCCATAATAATAACCTGCCCCATTTCTGGGATCCCTCTTGCAGCAGCCTTTACGCCACTTTCAAACAAGGGTCCTCTACTCTCCACTATGAACACCAAGCAAAAGTAGTTGTTAAGAAAGACTGCTTTCTGCTCATCCTTTCCTATTACCCTTCAACCTAATAATTCTCCCTTTCATCTTCCTTTTTCACCCTAATGTACAGTATCTAAAAAAGACATGAAAAAAACAAAACAGAAAGCTGCTCCACTCTGCCTCCAGTGCTCAACTAAAGGAAACGGCACCCAGCCTGAAGGTAGAAAATGAGTGTACTCACCAGCATCAAGTGCAAAATCTCTTCACTTTGAAAAATGGTAAATGCACAAACATTCCAATCAAAATCAGGCTGCAGAGCGTTGCTACTAGGGCCCCCGGGGATGACCCAAAGCCTCACCGTGGCGTCCCGTTAGAGGCAACACCATTCAAAGCTGCCAATCCCCAAACAGAACCTTCAAATGGGATGTTGCATTCATACATGTTAGATGGTGCCAAAGTAAGCAACTCAAAATGTAGCAAACAGATCCAAAAGACTGTAGATCCCAACACCACCAATCCAAGGCAGAAGATCAAAGCACCATCTGCAGCTAGCAAGATGCCTCAAAAAACATACACTAGAAGTATGCAAAATATAAACACCACCACTACCATAATGAACAATTCAAAAACAACATATTTCCTATAATTTTTCAACCAGGAGGTCACATTTAATGAACAAGGGCACTAACTGTGTAAGGTTCATGACGGACACCTGGACCACCGTGCTAATCCAGTAAACCACAACCTCCAAACAGAACGGCCATAAACAACACTATGCTGTCTGCAATGTCACCACTGGGTGGCCCCACACAGTGCAAAAGGCCATCTTCATGGACAAAAATGCTTGGGACCTTATTGTGTTACATGTTCCCCAGAAAATCATAACACACTGCATGGCCACAGAAAAGCAGCATTTAGAAGAAGAGGCTTGAACATTTAAATTCCATTTGGAAAACTGTTTATATCGCCTTAGCAAATAACCAGCAGTCTGAGAGACCTAACTAGTAAAATTAAATCACTGAAAGATCTGACACATAATTTATCATCCACACCTGGAAAGTTATGTGCACCCAAAGTGTATCGCCAGTACTGTTCCCTTTTATTGAGGTGGGCTTCAAAATCCCCCCCACCCTCCAGGATTTTACCAGACTCTCTCAATCCCTATTGCTTTGTCTACAGTACTGGATGTACACCTTGGGTGCATGTGACCCTCCAGATCTAAATGATAAACTATGCATCAGATCTCTTCTGCACACTTAATACAATAAGGTCCCAGGCACACTCATCTCGAGAAACTCACCCCCAGCACCATGGGTGACATCCCATCAGCAACACAGCTGAAAAGTCCTTTCTGTAATGGCTGCAATATCCAACTTATGAAACTCCATTAAATTACCCTCCTTCAACTGTCTCTGACCCCGGATCTTAGCAATCGTTCTTCACCCCCTAAACATGGCTCTGTTGCAATGGGAGTCTGCACCGGCTGACGTTGTCTCTCTGCTCCAGTTCAAGCACAATTATTTCTACCTTAGGCTCAAATGGCTTGCCTATGAGCATAGCCTGGACCAGCAGTAGGTCCCACAGAAGCAGTGGTTCACGCACTAGAGGGGACAATCAGCATCATACCCAATTTTTCTGGGCCGCAGTCAGCATACCAACAGATGCCCAGTATGCATAGATGGCTCCTTGGTGCCCCTTAAGGATTATGTCTTGCAGTACTGACTGTGACAGGGACCAGAGGCAGTCAGGGATCATTGCTACTGTGCAGCCCAGAGGATAAAGATCCTTCCCTTGGCACTAGAGCAAAAATCTCATCTATTTGAATGCATATGTTCTGCGATTTGTCTCCTTTTTGGATGCCTCCATAATAAGTAGAACAACTCTGGAGAGACCCAAGGCCTAGAACTCAAGGCAATCAGGAACTTGACTGAGAAGTACAGGGAGTGAGGGTCCGGGAGTAGGGCCATCCCTTGTTGTCTCATCAGCAGGTTTGCATGGCAGGGCAACTGCACTTCCCCACAGCTTGTCCCCGTGAATGAAAATGTTCTGCACTGTGATTAGTTATTGTAAGGAAGTTAAGTATTTGTTTGTTTCATGTCATTCAATAGTGACAGGACTTATTTATCTTCTGACAAATGTACCACTTCACAGTAATCATTCCTTATCAACTATGACTGCGGAATGCTCATACTGGACAGTTGGCCTGATAGCTCAGGTGGCAAGAGCACCAAGACAGTATTTTGGGGTTCTAGGTTCAGTTCCCAGTTAGGTGACATTATTTCTTTCTCATTATAATTTGTTCAATCAGGCAGCTGGGGAGGCACCAAATAGTGGGGAGGCAGACTTCAGACTTCACAACTTTCGAGTTCATTTCAAATCAGTTCACACAGAGCTTTCTGGTCATCTTTAAAATCCCCAACATTTCGATAGTTAATAAGCAGTTTTATCAAGGGCATACACAATTACACATATTCCAAAAATGCAAAGAATCATGGGAAGTATATGTGAATCACCATGAAATAATTCAGACTGGTTCTACTTAAGCAGGATTGTATGGTGCCAAATGACCTCTCACACAGTCTGTAAAGGATGGGGAACAGAAGGCACAGACATGTGTTTGATGCTACTCAGGACTCATCAGTGTGCCTCATCTGTATCTCAGCCTAGGGGAAGGAGGAACCAGCCCTATGATGGCCTTATTGGCTTGGACCATGGTGAGCCCAAAATAGAAAAACAATCCAAATCTAAAGGACAACAGGGGGGATTTTCAAAATGGTCGCAGACACAAATGCATGCTGCATCTGCGTCCATTTTCTTGCATCCAGGCAGCCCTGCTACTACTATCAGAGGTTGCGTCCAGGACAAAAATTCACAATTTTCAGCAATAAATGGATGCAACTGCGTCCAAACTGCATGCAATTTGGACACTGTTAGGCTATTTAATAGATGGTCTAACAGGTTCAGACGCATTTCTGCTTTGAAAATTGCAGCAGACGCAGCTTGGGCAGGTCTCTTTGAAAATCCTTCCCAAAGACCCTCAGCACAAAAGCACTGAGGCAAGGGTTACCTGGGAAGGGGGTTGGCAATGAATCAAGATTTTAAAGAAATAAACCAAATTACACATTCCCCATTAATGCAAAGCATCATGGGAGATGGTCCACCAGATAAAAATATATCACAGTATTACTATTCAGGTCATCGATATAGAGGAGTAATGCCCTCAATAACAATAACAGTGGATTGTTACAATTTGTATGAAGAATGTATTTTAAAATTTCAATGCACTCTGAAAATAGTAATGCAAAGTGCAAGTTCTTTTTCAAAATACTCCTAACAGGCAGCCCAGTGACCCTGCAGAAGTAAATATATTCTACTAGCAGCTGACCCTGGTGGAGGAACGAGCCTCAGTCACTTGCGATTGGGTTGCCATGGTGGAGGAGCGAGCCTCAGTCACTCACGATTGGGTTGCCATGGTGGTGGAGCGAGCCTCAGTCACTTGCGATTGGGTTGCCATGGTGGAGGAGTGAGCCTCAGTCACTCACGATTGGGTTGCCATGGTGGTGGAGCAAGCCTCAGTTGCTTACGATTGGGTTGCCATGGTGGAGGAGCGGCCTCAGTCCCTTGCGATTGGCGTTATGGTGGGAGGAGCGAGCCTCTGGGTCGCTACGATTGGGTTGCCATGGTGGTGGAGCGAGCCTCAGTCGCCATATTGGGTTGCCATGGTGGAGGAGCAAGCCTCAGTCGCTATGCATTGCTGTGGTGGAGAGGAGCAGCCTCAGTCACTTGCGATTGGGTTGCCATGGTGGAGGAGCGAGCCTCAGTCGCTATGTATTGGGCTGCCATGGTGGAGGAGCGAGCCTCAGTCGCATTGGTTGCCATGGTGGTGGAGCGTCTCAGTCGCCTGCATTGGGCTGTTATGGTGGAGAGAGCGAGCCAGTCGCCATGCTTGGGCTGCTGCGGTGGTGGAGGAGCGAGCCTCAGTCACCACGCTTGAGTTGCCATGGTGGTGGAGCGAGCCTCAGTCACTTGCGATTGGGTTGCCATGGTCATAAGGTGATGCCATAAGCATCTCTTCCTTGTCATTGTGTGGATGGCACCACGTTCTGCAGCCATAGAGACTCCTGCAGCAGGACCACTGAAAGTTCACTTTCCTCTGTGGGGAAAGCTGCATGTAAGTGAGTCCACATGGCACCACTTTTGTGTGGCTGGGTGGTAGGCCTGAAGGGAGGATAAGAAGTTGAAAGGGAAGGTGAACACCCCAACAACCCTTCAGAATAATGGCAGCTAGTTTCATTGGGCCCCACACAATGGGAATAGTTATTGCTGGCCGTGCTGAGGCTGGGGGAATGGAACAACCTAAGGAGGGAATGACACAATGGTGTAGGGAGAACAAAACACATGATAAAATTACAGGCTCATGTGTCTATGTCCGAAATCCTCTTTGAAAATTAATAGGCCCAGGCAGGTTTTTAATAAGCCCAGACAATTCTTTTTAGTTTGTCTTGAAAAATTATGTTCTTCTTGCAGACATTTACAGAACAGAAACCATTACACAGCAGTTTTGGTGGCCTCCCATCACAGTTAAGTAAGAAGTATGGAAATAATGTGGGGGTCATCATTTTTTTTCAATTAAACATCTTTTTCTGGAAATAGCATTAGAATAAACAAATGCACAGTGTATATTTAATGGTTGTTTTCAAATCTGTATTCTGGTTAGTGGCTTTCTTAGGTCAGAGTGAGTGGGATGGTGTTCTTTAACTCCTTAAAAGCGGTCTTGGAATTAATGCTTAGGGAAAACACACACACACACAACAGACAACAAATAGATCATAAAGCATATGCAAACGGACCAGCCCAGTGCTGCGGTACCATACGGGAGATCTTGGTTGGCATTACAGCTCCAACTTCCAGTCCCTGGTCTGGTGGAGTCTTAGGCATGAGGCAGTGCATTCAGGCCATGGTGGGGTGATGGAGGTGAGGCAGCATGTCCCACTGCTTGTGCACCTCCTATGGCGGGTGACAGGAGGAGAGCATTACATTGTTGGTGACCCCGCAGTGTCCCCCTTCCCTTGCCATGAGGTCAGGCATTGTGGTGACAGCTCCAGAAAGTTGGGAAAAGGTAGAATCTTAAAGAGCTAGTAACCCAAAAACTAGCAAACATGTAATCCCCCTCCCAGGTGTAGGAGATTACCGGCAATGGAATGTGGCTGTCAGGGAAGGGTGCACACCACCAACATTTATATTTCCTAACATTACACCATGGGTCTGAAAGTGGGGAGACTCACCGAGCACTGTGCTGTAGCCAGGTTTTCATTATAATAGGTTCTTCCATTTCAGTGTGTCCTCTTCCAGGAGACTTTGTCATCCCCATCTAGCAGTAAGTAGTCTCCAAATGTTCAGACAACCCTGGGCCTGGGATGCAGACCTTGCTGTGGAAGAATATGTTACCCTGGGGCAACCATTAACTCAGTCTCTCAATGATTGGGCCAGATACACATAGCCAGATACATCAATGCTTCCTTACTGTCCCTGGATCAGCAAACACTACACCGGGGGTCACACAGCACTCGTCCGTTACAGTCACTCCGATTCTGTCAAATGGAATCAGATTTGTTAGATTCCAGCCTGATTTTTGGGATGCCAGATTTTCTGAATTGCAGTCTGAAAATCCTAATTCATAAACTGAATTCTAAAACCTATTTTTACATAGGAATTTAGAATTTAGTATTCAAAGTCCAAATCTTATTCTGATTTTGAGGTCCTATGAGGCTTTCAATCGGAATCGGATTAGAATTTAGAAGTTCCTAAATTAAAAAATCGGATCAGAATCTGCCAATTCCAAGCATCCCTACTATCCGCAGTTACACACACACTTCTCTTCAGGCCCCAGAGACTCCCCAGCTGTTTTCATGCAGTTCTGTTATTTAGCCCTAAAACCATCCTATACTAAACATCTGTTCAGGGGGCCTCTCCCAGCTCTTGTCTGCATGGACATCTAGTTAAGAACATCACCCTCTATGGCACTCTGCTGCTCCATAAATCTATCACCACTTAGGTCTTGCTGTCACGGAAGAGCCCCAAAATGGTGTCTGCTGTGTCCACAGGAAACCCTCTGTCTCACAGAGCCCCCAGGGACCAACAACCACAAAATGGTTGGTCCTTTCTGCTTGTACCCTTAAAGCAGCAGTATTTATTTGTAACACCGCCTCCAATTTTGGGGAGCTTAGCTTAAGTATCTCCGTGGGCTGCACTACTGCCCATTGCCTGGCAGACATCCAGAATGAGAAGTAAAATCCATGTTCCATGTTGTGCTGCCACTGCTCTGCATGTGTGTGCACATCCATGCCACCACGCTATCTCTTTAAGAGCTCCAGCCTTGTGTATAGTGTAAATAGCCTGGACTGGGTCCAAGTACAACAAGCTCGTGACCAGCCAGGCATTACCCTGATTGACTCCACTCTGCTGTCACTAGTAGAGTAGAGGAAGCCCTTCAATAATCTGTAAACCTTTATTTCTAAATCCTCAGTGTTGTTTAAATACAATAGATTGTTTGGACTGCCAGTACAGCCAGTATCAGTTCTTTCTGATGGAAGCTGCCATCTTTGGTCCTGTACTTCCTGGTATTGACCAATCGGAAACAAGGAGTCCTTAAGGGGTGCTAATTACAACTAATTATGGGTGAAACCGTGAACTTTCTTGTTGGTGCCTAAGATAACCATTAGAAGCACTCAGACTGTGATTGACAGCTCCTTTAGCCAACCAGAATGCAGGATTCTCAAACTAACTGTGGGACTGTTTGAGACAGAGTTCAGTTCAGCTTGAGCCACAGAGGAGGACACAGCCTGCAGTTGGGCTGAGAGAAACTACAAGGAGGAGGGCTGTAATTGCCTACTGTGACTTCTCACTTGGTCCAAACAGGGATCGAGTGGTCTGAGACTGCATTTAAGCAAAGAAGGAAGGGTTCTTCAGCACAAGGCTGAGGAAGAACTGGTCATTTACCAAGGGAAAGAAGTTTGTGGTTTCTTTAGCCACAAGCCTGTGGCCTACTGCGTGTGTGTGGAGACATTGATCCTGGGACTCCAGAAGCAAAGTAGGAGCCACTTCAGTGCAGTAAGGACTTTCCCTTGCAAAAGCCCAGCTGGAGGGTTTACCAGCACACAGATTAAACTTAAACTTAGAAAATACATTTTCTTCATCTGGGCCCATGACACCAATGGTCCAGACAGATTGTTCCTATGCCATTCTCAGCATCCAGGTGAGAGACCAGCATCGGTGATTCAGCCTCTGCACAGCAATCAAATGCAGGTTGCGGACACTGATGGGGAAAGGCCACGAAGTGGAGGTGAGTCATATTGGCCTTGGTCCCCATCTTCAGCTCAAGCAAGCAGCAGGTCTTGATGTCGCCAGTGCCTTCTTCCATTGTTCTGGGTATAGGGAGTAAAATCAAGGTAGCTCCCTGCAACAAATTATCAATTGTTCTAATACTACCATCAGATTCAGTTTTGTCAGTTAATGTGCTTTGTGTGACTCGGCCATCCGGCCACAGATACAAATTGTTCATGGTTTCCAAATGTGTTGCTTCCATTTAATCATCCCTCTTTCTATCAAGGACCCTAACATCGGCTTCAACACCGGCCAACCTGTCTCCCCACCTCAGGCATGCCTGTTTTCCACTCTGGGTACCCAGTAGTTGCCAGACTGATAAATTCAGGGACTAAAAGTGATTAGAAGCAAGTTAGCCTGTCTTAAGTACAGTGAAGTAATCATTTGTCTAAATTCTCACCCCTCCCTTGTTCACATCCCCTTAATAAACCTGATTTACTGTTTTGCTGTTAACCTGGCTTGTGAGCATATCATTATCTGGCAGTTACTGAAGTACTGCAAAGCATATTGAAAGTGCATGTCTGTATTATTGAAACTGTCTTTTACAGGGGCTTCAGGGTGAAAGGCAGAAGACCAAACCCTTCTGGTAAGTGGAAAGTGCATGGGCATATAATCAATGCTGGCATTAGCCTATATTCAAAGCAATACGTGTTACAGTTGCAGAATTAAGTGTACAGGGTTACTAGGCAGGATTGTGGGTGGTTATAGCTTCCCAGAGGGCTGTACTAATTCTGTTAGGAACCCACTTAAGCACTACTCTGGGTGGAGGCACCATAATTGTAGTTCTACTATTGTTAGGCACACCACAGTACCTCACATTTCCGAACCCAGGCCCCTCAACCTGCAGCCAGGGAAGCAGGCAGGGGTAGTAGCCCTTAGTATAATGGCACCAGGATTACATATTAGTTTGCAAAAAAATCCCACCCCCCCCCCACACCCAAATTGGAGCTTACCTGGACTGCCTCCTCCAGCATCTCTGGAGCTGTCTTCAACCTCCAGCTTCCAGGACTACAGAAGAGGGGGACCAGCAGGGCACTTGTGTAGTTATCAGAAGCCCTGGTGGGATTTTAACCAGTGCTCCACTCAAGGATCTGAAGCTGTTGCCACTCAGCTCCCCCTGCTCTCAGCCGCCAGGATTGGTAGTGTGATCAAAGGCGGGGTTAAGAAAGACAAATGGCAGCAGGTTTTGCATTCCCTGAGCCCAAAAGATGCAGGGGGCCAGGGAATGGTACAAGGAAGAGTGCAAGAGTGATGTTGGCTGCCACACATACACAGATACACGTAACAGAGCCAGCGCTCAAAGAACAAGGTTGGGCACAGCGGCCACCTCACATGTGGATCCAGCTCCATGGAGTGGAGTTGGGATCAAAGCTGAACTGCACTGTGGGCACAGTCTAAATGAGTTCCTGGCCCAGGGCAGGCAGCAATTTGGGAACCAGAAAATAAACCTAGGCCCGGATATTCAAACTGCGCCCAAAATGTGCGCAACAGTAGGAGCAAGCACAAACCAATTGCGCATATGCACAACAGGTGCGATATTCAAACATGGAGCAGAACAAATTGCGCAAGCAACCAACGTCTGAATATCGCACATACTGCACCATAGCGAAACCAGGAAGGAGAAGCTGAGCAGAAATGTTGCGCTATAGCGCAACCAGGGCAGCCCAGCTGAGCAGTCCAGAGGTGCCATAGCGCAAGCAGAGCCCCCCCCAGAGCAATGGAACTGCACATCCAGGGAGGCAGGCTGGGGTCCACCGCCAGCCATGCCGCACAGGAACACACTGCAGAACCAACAAGACACCTGCACACCCCAAGCACAGCATCACTGGGGGTGTGACGGATGATCTACTGGCCCATGGGGACAAGCCAACAAAGCACAGCAGAGCCATGACACCCCAGCACAACCACTGGCAGGCTGAGAGTGCCACACACAGGGGGTTGACAACCACAGTGCACATCAGCCCCCCGTACGCACAGCACACCCTGCACCGTGACCCCAAGACACCACCCATGTGCAGTGACTGGCACTGCAGGAAACCATGCATCCCCCCAGCACACGTCAACCCCATGCAGCACAGAAGCATACAAGCCAGACACACCCTGTGCACCCAGCAGTGGGTGGCAGCAGACGGCAAGACCAACAGAAAGTCACTGCCATGCCGGAGATACCTCCCCATGCGCACACACACACACACACACACACACACACACACACACACACACACACACACACACACCCAGGACCATACCACCCCAGATGGCATGTACACCACTGCAACTGAGCACCCATAGCCAGCTGCAAATCAGAGACCAACACAGTATTCATATCAAAATATAAATGTATTTTAAAATTTTCAAAGAGTAAATTACAAAACAATAAACTAGAACTATTTACAAGGGGTGGGACGGGTACAAGGTAGGGGTGGTCAAGGGGTAGGGATGAACAACTTGGAGAGGGAAGGCAGGGTGGTAGGGATGGGTGAAGTGGAGGGTAATGTGGCCTAAGGCCCAGCTGGCTGGTCATCCTGTGCCTGGTGCTGCTGTTCCCTGCGATGCCTCCTCAGCAGGCCATGTCTCCTAATGGAATCCAGGATGGCCTGATTATCCAGGGACACCTGTGTCAGGCCCCGTATGTCCCGATGTATCCTCCGGAGAACTGCGAGGCCTAGGAAAATGGGAACACAGTCAATGGCTGTGACTGACCACAAACCTGAACACCACCCAACCTGTAAGCCATATAGCCCAATGTCCCGCACCTGTGATGGCATGCACCCACCCACAGTGAACATGCACATGGCCATCACAAACAGGCGGCACCAGCTATGTGCACCACTGCACACACACACTGCCCATGTCCATCACAGCACAAACAAGGCTGTCAAGTGACGTGGCAACGTGGTGCGATGCCAGTTACACAGCTATGTGCCCAGTGCATGCATGGACCACCAGTGACGCATACACAGACCTGCTGTGATACTGGACAGTGATGCATGTCACCTGTGTCATGCATACATACATAGATACATAGTGTCGGCAGATAAGGGCCTATGGCCCACCCAGTCTGCCCATTTGAGCTTGTAAGTTCACTTTGTTTTCCTATAAGTCTGTTGCCCCTTACCCCTGACCTCCAGAATTCCTTTATGTCTATCCCGTGCATTCTTAAATCCCGTGATTGTTTCAGCCCCGACCACTTCCTCTGGCAGAGTGTTCCACTTGTCCACCACCCGCTCTGTGAAGAAATTCTTTCTCATGTTTCCTCTGAATCATCCTCCCTCCAACTTCATCCCATGCCTCTAGTCCTGGAACATCTTTTTCGCTTAAAATAGTGTTTTCCTGCACCCTGTCCCTCCCTGTAAGATACTTGTATGTCTCTATCATATCCCTCTCTCCTCTCTCCTCCAGGGAGTACATGTTCAGTTCCTTCAACCTGTCTTCATCGGACTTGTGATGCAATCCATGCACCATCTTTGTTGCCCTCCTCTGAACCTTCTCTACCCAGTCTCGCCCCTTACGTGTATGGTCTCCAGAACTGTACACTATACTCCAGGTGGGGCCTCACTAGTGTCTTGTATAGTGGAATTATGACTTCCCTTTCCTGCATGGTTGTGTTGTGCATGGCTGGTGGTCTTGCCCCCCAGCATGCAATAGCATCCATGAAGTAATGATACTCACACCTCAAGCAGCTGGGTCTGCCGCTGATGCTGCTGCTGCCGCTGCTGGGGTGCAACACCCACCAGCACCGGGCCCTGGCACGGCCCTCCTCACCCCTGCGGCCTGCATCCTCACATCCCGGCCTGTGGGAGACATATGTTGAGACAAACATCAGTGTGACTCAAAGCAGACTGCCCCTGCCCCAGTGAGAGTGCCTGCCCACACAGCCAGACCCATGCATCTCACACCTGCACACACTGACACAGCCATCCATGGCAGAGCCATCACCTATGCACAGCCACCAAAACACACTCACACCCCTACAGAGAATACAGGTGCATAGATGGTACACCCACCTGGCTCAGGCACCATGCCCTCCTGGCATGTGACCGCAGCCGATCGAGAAGATCCGATCCTCCAGCAGAGGTCACCGTGATCGCGTGCCGGCACTGCTCAGCTGACCGGCACCGCCCAGTGACCCCCACCAGGTCAGTGGCCACTTGCTGCCACACATGCATCCTGGCAATGGTGAGGCGCCACCATAAAGTGCCCCATAGTGGGCTCCACCAGGGCCACCAAGTTGGCCAGTCTCGACAGGGCTCCACTGTTCTGCTCTTCTCCGCAGCCATGGTACCAACTTTACAGCAGGCAATATGGCACCGGCTGCCGTGAACCCTAGCGTGTGAGATGCGGCGCAATAGACCACCACAGGTTCCAATCGCTGCTTTCTAACAGCGCCATCATTTTCACATAGCGCCGTCACCAGACAGCGAATAGGCCGCACACATGGCAGCCGAGCAGCACCAGGGGGCAAAGGTCAGACACAAGGTCATGGGCAATGATGCGGCCACGCACAGCGCCATCTGGACGATACGCATCCCGCGCGATCAACCAGCCGTGCATCAGTGCCACAGTGGACTATTGGCGCAGTAGTGCCACAGCGCCATATAGTGCCCAGTGCTGTAGCGCCCACTGGCACAATGGTGGCTATGGCCTGAATTGCCGATCGTGCACAGCACGCCAGCAGCGCCGGCAGCGCCCGCGTAAGCTATCTGGGCATGCGCAATGCAGTACCACACAGTCACAGATCTGGCGCTTATTGGCTCAGCTGACTCAACCGTATGCGCGAAGTGCAATTCGCGATATTCAGCCGACATAGCAACTCATCTGATCAGCCATTCAAAGGTGCAGTGGCGCGATTTGTATGTCATTATAGTTGCTCCACCCTAATTTGCATGCATTGCGCTATAAATGTGCGATACTGGCGCGCTGGCACAGATTGGTTACTGCAGGTGAGAGGTGAGTTGCATGCTGTGTGATGTTCTGGACAATGGTCATGGGAAAATGCTGTAGACTGCATAGTGACAGGTGTCCACTCCCCCCCCATACAGATCGCCATGACCGGGCAGAGCCAAGGTGAGGGTGAGGACGGGGGGCGTAGGAGGAGGCCCAACTTTACCCCAGCAGAGACAGAGGCCCTCTTCCAGGCCTACCTGGATGAGGAGCAAGTACTGAGTGGATGGAGGGGCACCCCTCAGTCCCGTGCGGCTGCATGGGAGGGGGTAGCTCGGGCCATGAACCTGCACAGAAGCCACCAGCGCTCCGTGCAGGAATGCAAGAAGAAGATGGGGACAGACCGCAGGAGGTTGAAGGAGAAGGTGGCAGCCTTCAGGGCAGCACGTGCTGGCACTGGCGGGGGCCCGCCAGTGGTGTTGGAGCTGACCCCGGCTGAGGAGACACTGGTTGCATCAATGCAGCAGAGCGCTATAGAGGGCATACCAGGAAGTGGATTCCGACAGGTGGAAGCCCATCACTGCACGGTGGACATGGTGGTGGTGTTGGGGGGTTGGGGAAGGTTACCACATGCACTCACATGTACTCTCTTTCTGTTACAGATCCTGTTCGTCTTCAGGAGATGGTGGGTGGTGGGTCCAGGCAGTGATGATGACCTGCTGGACATGGAGGAGGATCCATCCACCTCTATCACCAGCCAGCAGGCACTGCAGCAGCATGCACGCTGGACCGCCAACTCTGGTGTCGGTGATTCGGGTGCGGGGGGTGCACAGCCTGTGTCTCAGCAGTCTGGCATGCAAGCATACCAGCACGCTGTGACTATGGCTGTAGCACGTACCTGCACCATTGATGATGCAAGGACTGCAATGGGCAGTGATAGGTGTGTGTCCCATGACAGACACACAGCAGGCCAGCATGTGCCCCTGGGCCTTCTGGTTCCAACTGTATACCAGCATGCTGGCACAGTCCCAGGCTGTGCCTTTCAGCACTGGTGGGGCAGCACGTGGCTGTGCAGGTGTCTGGCACTGTTGCTAGCACAGCGGTGGAACGTGGGACCCTGGGGCACAGCAGTTGGTGGGCAGCAGCAGCAGTCACCCACCAGGTCTGGGGTACAGTGTCAAGTGGCAGCATGTCCGCCGCCTTTGATCCGCCCATTCCTGGTCCTGGCACAGGCGCCCAAGGGGTGTTGTGCATCAGGATCTTCCACACCTGGGACAGGATGTCGCTAGGGCTCGTACCATTGACGAAGGCACCCCGCCTGCTGCAGGAACCAGTACAGCAGCAGAGGCGGCTGTAATGTCTGTGGAGGCACTATCTGTGGCTGTGGAGTGCACAGCAGGAGTGTGCTCTGGACCGGCAGAGCTGGTTTGTATGTGGATGGATGTGCCGCCGTTGACAGGCTGACCCAGGCAGTGGTCTCTGTCGTGGACGCATTGGCACACAGTCAGGTGCCCTGTACCACACCCACACAGTTCACTCTCCACTCCCCGCTTCCCAGCGTCGTGCCACACCAGGCCTGTCGACGCCTGGTTCTCATATGGCCATCCCGAGCAACCCTGGTGCAGGTTGTTCGGCATGCTGCAGACCCCTGTGCGGGCAAGGTCGCGTTCGCGCAGTGGGACCCCTGGTGGTGCAACAGTGCCACCCCATGTGGCCCCTGCTCAGCCTGCCAGTGCTGTTGAGTCACGGCAGGGCTGCCCAGTCATCTGCGGTGGCCGTGGGACAGTGCTACATGACTGAGATGTCTCCCAGTGCGGGCCCTGTCTGGTGCTGCCATGTGTGCAATGGGTGTCATGGTGGGCAGTGCACTGCTGGGTGCTCTGCTCACCACGCCGACACACGGACCACCTGCACACCCTCCCAACTGCTGTCCACAGGTGTGTGTGCATGATGATGCCTGCATTGTACTGTACACCAAGGTGCAAGGGTGCCCAGCATCTGACACATGTACTTGGACAGTACAGGTGGTGGGGGTGGTCGGTGGTGCTGTGTGTTAGCAAATGTTGGTTCTGCTGTGCTGTGCATCTGCCCATGTACGCTCTGTGCCTGGTGTGTGTGTGTCCATATGAGTGCTCACCCCTCCCTGATGGTGTGTTTGTATGCCTGGACCCTTCCACTCCCCTGGCCGTCATGCACCCCTGGTGTGTTACCCTGTGTGCCTGTGGTTTGCGCATGGACAGTGTTGGTTGCACATGTCCCCTTGACTTACCTGTGTTCTGCATAGTGTCCTCTGTGATGGTGTCCCGGTGCAGCTGGGCCTGCCGGATCAGTCGGGGTCCCGGGCGTCCTAGGGGGCTGCTCATCACCATCAACACTTGCACCACTGGCGCCCCCATCGCTGTCCCCTCTTCAACCTGTATGGCTATCCCATAGTCTTTGGCCATGTTGTGCAGGATGCAACAGGCCAGGAATATCCCACAGGCCTTTTGGGGGCTGTACTGTAGGGCACTGTCGAGGTGTCTAGGCATCGGAAGCGCCTTGAGCATCCCAAACACCTCGCTCTATGATGTTGGCGGGAAACATGTGCCTCATTATAGCGTTGCTGCGATGGGGTCATGGGCGCGGTACGGTTGAGCAGCCAGGGACGGAGGGTATCCACTGTCACCTGTGTGGGAGATAGTGGAGATCAGTCTCATGTTCAGGTCCATATTGCCCATATCCCTGTGTGCCACTACCATGGCACCTGTGGCATTCCCACCTTGCCCCGAGTTTGCATTCCATACATGTGTACTCACCCACTAGATGTCCTGTGGGATGTCCCACTCGAATCGATGGCATAAAGCGGATCGATACCATATGAAGGCATCATGTTTTATCAGGGTGTGTGGTACAGACATTGATTATGCGCCCAGTGGCATCACACACCACCTGGCAGTTGACACTGGAGAACCTTTCTGTTCCTATATGCGAACCCCATCAGGGCCAGGTGGCGTGCGAATGGCCACATGGGTGCAGTCTATGGCCCCAGCACCAGGCATACTGTAAAGCACTTGTGAACTCCTGCATGTTTGCTGTACGCCTGCCGTGGTGCTGGGGAAATGGATGTACTCCGCAGCATGTGGCAGCAGTGCACTGAGGAATTGGGTGAGGATGCATGACATGGCCGACTGTGTGATGCCTGTGGTGTCCCCTGTCGGCCTGGATGGTGTCCGCTATCAGCAGGCACATGCAGGCTGTCACCTGGTCTCCACCGACAGAGCGTGACTCGCCGTGAGGGTGCCTGCATCACATCACTGCACAGCTCACAGAGCCGTCTCAGTATTGTCCTGTTCAGGCGTACCGACCCACCATCTCTACATCTGTGTACAGCTCAAAGCTGATGCGGGTAACGGTATCGCCTGTTGGGGTATACCACGGGCCCTTCCACGGCCACGCCCCCTGCAGCATGCATTCTCACCCCTCATTACAGCTTCCATGTGGAAGCTGGCACTGTCCATCTCCCTTGCTTGACCCCTGGCTGCTGTTGCTGTGTTACCCCGCTGTCCTCACTGCTACTTCCACTCGCACCGGTAATTCCCCACTGGCCTCACAGCCTATGGCCCACGCTTTCCTTGCCTGCCCTAGCCTGTCTGTTGTCTGTCTGTCTGTCTCTCTCTCTCTCTCTCCCCCACTTGGCAGCCTTGTAGCGTTCTTGCGCTGCTTCCTTGAGTCTTTTTAATTTGGCTAAATTCTGCTAGTGCGCAATTTCCGGCTGTGCCGCTATTGCGCATCGCGCAAGTGTTTGAATATCGCATTGCACTCTTTATGCATGGATCCACCCCCTTCAGTTGCGCATGCCTTCATTTTCATTGCGCTGTTGCTCAGCATGTTTTCAGTGGCGCAACTGCCTCCTTCTGAATATCACAAAATGGCGCATTTTGGGACTTGCGCATGCGCAACCCTGTTGCGCATGGCGCAACCCTTTTGAATATCCGGGCCCTAGTGTACATGCATGTCGTCAAGGCACAGGTCAGGAAGTATAGGGAAAACCAGGAGCAGTTGTAGAATTCACCAACAATTATTTATTTACAATAGCAGTATCATAAAATAAACTTGTTCAGTATAATTATTTACAAAGGCCAACTAAAATAAAGATTTCTTTCCATCTCTGTGTCCTTTGTTTTCCTAATCTTTCTTGCAGTTGCAGCTTAGCTCTTTTATAAGTCTTTTCAACCCCCATTCTTAGCAAGCATCTTGTTCTTGTAAGTTTCATGAGCTGCTAGAACACAGTTTGCTTTCTTGAGGCCCCCTTTGCACAGCTTTTGCAAAAGGCTCAATCATTTGCACTCAGGTAACCTCTGGAGCTTACAATACCATTCTGCAGTCATCTCAAATTATAATTATATATATTTCAACAGTAACTCTATATATTTTCTAAGTAAAGGAGATCCCAACATCAGTTACATTTCCATACAATGATTTGCACATATTTTTAAATTAGCAGATATGCAAGGGAGGGCTGAGAGACAGTAAGAGGCAAAGAACTACGAGATTGTTGGGGTGATCAAGTCTGAAGTCTCACAGGAAAATTTGGTTGCGCAACCAGACAAAGAAGAGACAGAAAAGGAAAGATCCTTGCATTTAAACACTTTCTCTAAACAACTGGGACAGGGTCCTATTCCACCTTATCACATACACCCCCTCCTTAAGAGGGAACCTGTTTTATTAAACAGGTTTCCAAAACGTTTTAATAATTCTCTCCTAACAATTGCTGCTTTCCGAAATTAAGCACATCTACATTATCAGTTTTTATATAACAGTACAGTAAACGGTAAAGTTCAAACCCATACCTTTGTTTTCAACCTTCAGAACCCTCAATTCCTGATCCATATCTTGGCAGAAAATCAGCATTGCTATTCTCTTTACCAGATTTATGTATCACAGTGAATTTAAATGGCTGTAGTGCCAGGTACCACCTTGTGATTCTGGAATTTTTATCTTTCATCTGGTTAAGCCAACAGAGAGTATTGTGATCTGTTATAAGCACAAAGTCAGTTCCTAGTAAATAAAACATAAGGGACTCCATGCCTACTTTGCTGCTAAACATTCCTTTTCAATAATGGAGTACCTTTTCTCTCTGTCATGCAACTTCCTACTTATGTACAGAATAGGATGTTCTGTCCCATCTACATTTTGGCTTAGGACTGCACCTACGCCTCCCTCTGATGCATCTGTTTGTAGCAAAAATGGTTTCTCAAAGTCTGGGCTTCTTAAAAGCGGTGCTGAACATATGCAGCCTTTATGGCTTGAAAAGCTTCATCACACTCTGGGGTCCATTTCACATTATTTGGGTACCATTTTTTTGTGAGTTCAGTGAGGGGAGTAGCTAACTCTGCAAAGTTGGGAACAAATCTGAGATAATAACCAGCCAACCATAAAAATGACCTGATATGTTTCTTTGTTTTAGGAACAGGGCTGTTAGCTACAGCTTCTATTTTAGAAACCTCTGGCTTGACTTCTCCATTTCCCAACACATAGCCCAAATATCCGGTTTCCTGCATGCCCAATGCACATTTGGTAGGATTAATAATCAGACCTACATTTTTAATCACTTGGATAACTGCTCGTAGGTGTTCCAGGTGGCTTTTCCAGTCTGGACTGTACACCACAACATCATCCAGGTAAGCAGTACAATAACCAGTGTGAGGGGATAAAATGACATCCATGTGCCGTTGGAATGTAGCTGGCGCACCATGTAAACCAAATGGCATGGTGGTGAACTGATAGAGTCCTATAGGGGTGGCAAATGCAGTTTTGTCTCTGGATTCTTTAGCTATAGGTATTTGCCAGTAACCCTTGGTGAGATTGAGGGTACTGATATTCTTTGCACTCCCTAGTCTCTCTACCAAATCATCTATTCTGGGCATAGGATAACTGTCAAATTTTGACACTTGATTAAGTTTCCTAAAATCAAGGCAGATTCTAACACCCCCTTCTTTTTTGTTTACAATTACCATGGGAGATGATCAAGCCTCGACCTCTTATGATTCCCAATTTTTTCATTTTTAGTTTCTCAACCACAGCAGTTCTAACCGCTCTGGTAACCTGTATGTATTTTGCCTAATAGGACGAACATTCCTTGTCTCTATTGTGTGCTCAACCCCTTTTGCTCGGCCTGGTACCATAGTAAAACTACTGTTAAATGTCTTTCACACATTACGAATGTCTTCAGTTTGTCTCTGAGGTTAAGGAAACATTCACCTTTACATCATCAGCATTTATAGTTTGTTCCAGTCTATCATAAGCTACATCAATGTCTTCCTTATCAGTTTCTGGTAAAACCAGCAAAGCAGCTTTTGACATTTTTTCAGCCCATTTCTTGAGGAGGTTAACATGGTGTATCTTAGTAGGATTTTTCCTGTCGGGGTCTTAACCTCATAATTTTCAGTGCTAGTACGTCTAAGAACCTTATATGCCCCTTGCCACTTCATTAACAGTTTATTTTCTGTTGTGAGCAACAGTAGCAAAACCTTTTCACCTGTCTCAAAAACTTTTTCTTTTACCCCATGGTCATAATATACCTTCTGCTGATTTTGAGCCTTTTCCTGATTACTATGGGCAATTTCAACATATTTTGCCAGCTTCTTTCTTAGGGCACACATATAAAATGTTATAGATTGTTTCTGAGTGGGGTTATCTTCCCATATTTCTTTCATCACATCCAGTGGCCCTCTTGGCTGCCTACCATACAGCATTTCAAATGGAGAAAACTCTGTTGATGCCTGTGACACTTCTCTGTAAGCAAAAAGCAGGTAAGGCAAGTACTGGTCCCAATCTTTCCCTTCCCCTTTTACATACCTTTTTAACATGAGTTTTAGGGTTTGGTTAAAATGCTCAACAAGACTGTCTGTCTGAGGGTGATAGGGGGAGGTTCTTATGGCAGTAATACCTAGCAGTCTGTACAGCTCCTTAAGCAATGCAGGACCAAAATTACTACCCTGATCAGTAATAATTTCTTTAGGTATGCCCACTCTGCTGAAAATTTTGGCAAGCTCTGCTGCAACTTTTGGAGCTGTAACAGTAAGCATTGGAACGGCTTCTGGGTATTGAGTAGCATAGTTGCATACTACCAGAATAAATCTATTACCCTTTTTGCATTTGTCTAAAGGATCAACCTCATCCACTGCAATTCTTTCCAAAGGCACATCTATTAAGGGCAGGGGCACCTTGTCTTTTCTAGTGACTGGGGCTACTTTCTGACACTCAGCATGGGAATTACAGTAGGCAGCAACATCTTCATGAATTCCAGGTCAGTAAAATCTATACAACAATCTGGCAAGGGTGCGATCCCTCCCTGAGTGACCAGCCATAGGACTATCATGGGCTATCTGTAACAATTCTGTTCTATACTTCTATGGTATAATCAATTGTTCTGTCTGTTCCTGTGTCTGCGGTTCAACCCAAACTTTGTACAGTAACCCATTACGTTTTTTAAACATTGGTTCACCCTGTTTTGGTTTCACCCCCAGCTGCTTGAAATGACCCTGGAGAGAAACATTGTTAACTTGTTCTGAAAGAAAATCACAATCAGTTAACAATTTAGTTCAGCATTTTCATATTTTAGCCCTTTATGTCCATCAGTCATTCACTGCCACAGTTTCTTCAGGCATTGTTTTTCTTTCTTGGATTTCCGGATCTTGGAGCTGTGCTCAAACAAGTCTGAATCAAAATCACTGAAAGGAAAAGTGTCCTCACCATCTGAAATTTTCTTTTCCTGAGCTCTTGTCACCACAGCTGCTGAAACATCAGGATTTACTCCTTCTTTGATCAACTCAGTAAATCCTGGAAAGTCATTTCCAATAATCACAGGTACAGGTAACTTAGGTACTACCCCCACTTTCATTTGTTGTGACACACCCTTAATGGTCAGAGTCACTTGGGTGGTGGGATAGTATTGAGTGTCCCCGTGGATGCAGATGACACCAGTACCTGGTTCCTTTGCACAGTGTTTTCCCAGCACTTTAACATACAATAGGGTCTGTCTGCTTCCGGAACCAATAAGCCCCTTTGCAGTCTTATCCCCCACCTTCACATCTGTTAAGTACTTGCCCCAATTTGCCAAGGATAAATCTGCTCCAGTGCCACTCTCCTAACTACGACAGTTTCTTGCAAAATGGCCTGGCTTATTACATTTATAGCAGATAACGTCTTTGGGCCCAGATTTGTTATTCTCACCAGAGTTCTTATCAGGCTTGGAATTTAAATGGGAAAAAGAGTTTCTTACTGGTGCTTGGCTGTTACCTTGCTGCTATGGCATCTGTCTGGCCATTTGGTAGTCCTCCGCCAAAGAAACAGCCTTTTCCCCACTCTCTGGTCAGTGTTCCTTTACCCACAGCTGCAAATCTGTAGGCAAGATGTTGATGAATTGCTCCATGGCAAATGTGTTGATCTGAGGTACTGTTTTGCTCCATTTTATCAGGAGTTCTCTGAGTTGGGTGAAGGCTTCTTGAGGATTGTCGACCGAGTTGTACCTCAGATATCGAAATCTCTGCCTGTATGTCTCTCCAGAGATGTCATACCTTTTTAGGATTTCACTTTTCCCCAGGTCATAGTTTTCTGACTGTGTATTGTTCATATTGCTGTAGGCAAGCTGGGCTTTCCCTGTTGGGTAAGATACCAGTCTGATTGTCCATTGCTGCTTTGGCCATTGGCAGGCTGTGGCAACTCTTTCAAAAGTTGTCAGGTTGCCTCTATATCATCTGAGGAGCACAACTTTGTAAGTTTAATGGCTTTTAAATTGTTTACTTTTTGTTGCTTATCTAGGTCTCTGCTGGATTCTCTGTCTTTAATAGCTTGCAAGGCATCCAGCCATTTCTGCTCCTGTCGCTGCATCTCTTCTCCCATCTGCTGCTCCTGTCGCTGCATCTCTTCTCTCCTCTGCTGCTTCTGTTGCTGCATCTCTTCTCTCCTCTGTGCTTCTAAATGTTGAATCTCTTTTGCTTTCTGTTTCTCAGTCTCTTTTTGTTGTATAGCCCACCATTTGAAAAAGTCCATCAGGCTTTCAGGTTATGTCACTGCCTATTCTTTTTCCATAACTTGTACTGGCTGTACAATCTCAGACTGGACTTCTGTCTCTGCTAGTTTGGCTTCTACTCTCCTAGTAACCATTCCTGGACTTGCTTCTGCAGAATCCATACCTTTCTGTGTGCTTCCCTGGTACTAGGTCCTTAACCCATGCACAAAACTCTTGTCTTAGGGTATGCACGGTGTAAATCTCACTTAGGCTGACACCATCTGTCGTTGAGGCACAGGTCAGAAAGCACAGGGAAAACCAGGAGCAGTTGTAGAATTTATCAAAAATTATTTATTTATTTCATTAAACACACTGGCTAAGTGCTGGCTGAATGAAACCTTACTTAAATGAAACTTTGCATGTTATTTTGCTGAATTGTCAGTGATTTTGTTTGTATTCACCTTAGCTCTGGGAAAAGGGTATCATCCCTAGCTCTGAGCTCTTCTCTGACATTACAAAGGAGTGTGGGATACTGGAGGATAGGGGAACTTCCTGGTTTCCCTGCCTCTATTATTCTCCCTGTTCTGCACTTTTATACAACTTGCTGCACTTTTTGGCATTGGAACCCTGCATTACACACTAGGGTTAGCCTTTTTAAAGGTGTTTCAATCATATTTTGGGCATCTAGCACTAGCACGAAACTGGAAGTAGTGCGATCACACACTTTCAGTTTTTGGGCATAAAACAACTCGCACTAGCAAGCATGTGCAGGGCTGCACGTGGAGACGCGTGTGGAGACACACGTGCTTTACGCATGTCTACTGTGTCCACTGGGGACATCAGGACCAGAACACCAGACCCGTCAGTATTCAATCAAGGTACTCTAACAAATTCCTGATAACCACACTAACTGTTTGTATATTAGCCGGTATGAAGAAAGCAAATAAGCTATGTTCATCTTGCCAGATGTATACCACTGGCAAACAAGTGCCTAACTTTATTTGTGATAGATGTATACTAGTTAAAGACCTACAGAATGAAATAAAACAGCTACAGCCTAAAGAGACACTAAGCTCTGAAATCAAAGCTCTGGAGGATTACATACATCATATGTCACTTCTAGTAGAGGCAAACACTTCTTCCACAAAACACTTGGAAAACACTTTTTCTTATGAACAACCCTCAAACATTCTTCCCACTCCAAATCTAGTGGTGCAGCCAGTCACCACCTCTACCCCCTCTACTACTGCTACCAACAATTTAACTCTGCACCATAAGGATGTAGATAGCTGGACAAAAATACCCCCCAAAAAATGCACCAAAAAAAGAAATCACTCACCCCCCAGTACCCATACAATCCCAATACACAATTCATTCAAACTCCTCCTCCAAAGGACTGACGAGGTTCCAGATGATATATTAGGAGTACACAGCAACTCCATACCTAAGGTCTCAGCACCTTTATTGCAGCCTAATGCTGAACAGCCCTATACCCCTATCACATATGGATCTTTTAAGAATGTCCCTGAAAACTACATAAATTATTCTAACAAAGAAGGACCAAAACCTCACTCAGACAATGAAACATGTAATAACTTAATAGCCAAACCCTTCTTGGCCACGACCTCTCAGGCCACTACTTCAGCACCATTTTCTCCATCAAACCAGGCAGTACCAAGCACAAAACTACAGGTATTTATCCTTGGAGATTCTATTACAAAATACATTGACCGGACAGTATGTAACCCTGACAAAGAACACCGAACTTGTTCCAGCTACAGAAGGAAAAAAATTGCAGATATCACTTCAATGATTAAACCTGTCTTATCATCGGCTGGTGAAAATCCTTTAGTGATTATCCGTGCAGGGACCATTGATGTTGGGAGATCTCATCTCCAGCAAATCAAGCAGGACTATGTTGCCCTATGCAATGTATTAATTGAACGTGGCTGTAATCTATGTATCTCTGAAATATTACCCATCCCAGGAGCCACCAGGCACATCACTACCAAAATAAAAGCTCTGAATGAGTGGCTCCTTAAATGGTGTTACTGGCAAGGAATAACTTGTCTAACACACTGGAAATAATTTGAAGATAGACCATCACTTTACTGCTGGAATGGCTTGCACCTCAGTAGAAGGGGTAGTACTGTCCTAGGGTGTAAGATAACTTCCTTTATAAACAAACACTTAAACTGATAAAAAAGGGGGAGACTGGGGCAACCCCCACATCTTTTATTACTAATCCCTGCTTACAACATAGCGCCAACCTAAACATTCTATCCTTGAATGCTCAATCAATGACTATTTCCAAGCATGCTGAGCTCAAAATATTGGCTCAGTCTTTAGTTCTAGCTTTAATAGCCATCACTGAAACTTGGGATAACACAGACAAAAAGTGAACTGTAGAAATTCCTGGCTTTAAGTATTACTATAGAAATAGAGAGGACTCAAGGAAAGGGGGAGGGGTCAGTTTATGTGTAAGAGAAGACATCCTATCTTATGAATCAATGATTAAAGTACAAACTGAAAGTTTATGGGTCTATATTAGACCCATGGGCATTCCCCACCCAGCTACTCATCGGGACTTGTTACCCACCACCTTCTTCTGATATAGACCAGACCAGGCAGCTGGCAGATGAGATCACCCAGATAGCGCACAAAGACTCAGTCCTCATACTGGGTAACTTTAATCTTCCCACTAATAACTGGGACACCTTATCTGGTATTAACCAACATGATGAGCAAATTATCTCTGCCATTATTAACCTAGGCCTTAAACAAATAGTTACAGAGCCAACAAGGGGAACAAACATACTAGACCTTGTTATAACACATTTAGAAACTCTCACATCTGATTTTCGGATCTTAAATCCTTTGGGTAATAGTGACCATATGACCATATTTTTTCTATACAACTTCCCCCACAACCTAAAATTAATAAACTAAAAATAAAACAATATCGTAAGGCTGACTTTCACAATATTAATTGTTCTTTAAAGTCTCTCAACTGAGAACAGTTTCTTCCTCCACTGAAAACTGAAGAAGCTTGGGACTTTCTAAAGACAAAAATCCTCCAACTTGAAAAGCAATATGTCCCAGAAAAATATAAGTATATTAGCAAAGGCAAAATACCGCCTTGGTTCAATGGAACTATTAAAAAATTAATAACACACAAAAGTAAACTCTTCACAAACTTAAAAAAATGCTCAAAAGATCAGAAAGATATAGCCTTAGCAAGATATAGGGAGGCAGTCAAAGAATTAAAAAAACAAATCACCTTGACTAAACGCAATTTTCGGAATTTAAAATAGCATACACAAAAGACTTCCATAAGGTACTGTATTCCTATCTAAATGGGAAAAAAGGTAATAACAACCTGATTGGTACACTGGTCTCTAACAACATAACTATAACATCCGATATTGAAATGGCTACAGAACTAAATAAGTATTTTTCATCAGTTTTTATTCAGGAACCAACTATCATTCCACCTAATGAAACAGTACCGAAGCTAGAAGCAGGTAAAATCTCCTTTCAGGACACGCAGGGGGTACTGGATTCACTAAAACAACACACAAGCCCAGGCCCGGACAAGATCAGTTCCAAATTTCTTTTGGGGACAAAGGACTCAATCACTCTACCTTTAACAATTATCTTTAATAAATCCCTTCAAGAATCCTCGGTTCCTGTTGATTGGCGTATAGCCACTGTTACACCCATTTTCAAACGGGGTTCCCATTCAAAAGTTGAAAATTATAGGTCCATTAGCCTAACTTCCATACCTTGCAAATTAATGGAAAAAATTATTAAACAACAACTTAGAAGTGAAATGGCAACTCTAAACATCAATGATGATTATCAACATGGGTTCAAACCAGGTTTTTCCTGTACCATGAACTTGCTCTCTTTCTATAACCATATCAGTTATAACCTTGACTGTAATATACCCATGGATGTTATTCTTTTGGACTACAGCAAGGCATTTGATAAAGTGTCACATGTCATCTTGATTAATAAACGTATCCACTTAGATTTCTCATCATCCATTATCTCATGGATAAACAGTTGGCTGGGAAATAGAACTCAGAGATTAAGGCCAAATGGTGCATTGTCTGACATAGGAGAGGTGACTAGTGGGGTCCCTCAGGGATCAGTCTTGTGTCCCACATTGTTCAATGTGTTCACTAGTGACATGTGTATCTTGGCCAACAACTTTATGATCATATTTGCTGATGACACCAAACTTGGGGGTAAGGTTAACAACCAGAATAACAGTCATAACCTAAAACTCGACCTAGCCTCAACTGAAAACTGGGCACTTGACAACAGAATGTACTTCAATGTTGCCAAGTGTGCAGTACTTCACTTGGGAAAAACAACCCCAGACAAACCTATTACCTAAATTACACTATTATTAGGACTTCTAATGTAGAAAAAGACCTGGGAATATTAGTAAATGATAAATTATCTTCTACTTCTCACTGTTCTAGAGTTGCAAACCAAACTAACACGTTACTTCATAGGATTAACAAAACGTTTATTTCTAAATCAGAACAATACCTCATGACTCTGTATAGGTCACATGTCAGGCCCAATCTGGACTATGGATCCTCATTTTGGAGTCCTTACTTAAAGACTGACATTAATAGAATCGAACAAATCCAACGTAGAGCCACTAAACTTGTCCCCCACCTTGCTCATTTGGACTATAACACCAGATTGCAGAAAAACAGGACTTTATTCACTCAGGCAAAGACGGATTAGAGATGATCTTCTGCAGTTGTTTAAGATTCTTGAATCTTCTGCTCAAATAACAATATGTGGTATTGCTTACTCCACAAGAAAAATTGTGGCTATACTCCATTACAATCAACTAGAAGTTAAAAAGGAAAATAACAAAAATAGGCTAAATTATTTCTCCATTAGAACACCCAAAATATGGAAAACATTACCCCAGGACATAGTTGACTCACCAACTATTACAGCATTTAAGAACAAACTTGATAAATGGATGGAAGATCAGAATTTGGGTTAAATGTTCCATGTATATGGAGGACAATCTCGATAGGCAATCTGCCTCCTTTTGTCCTGCAAACCAAGTAAACCAAGTACACTAGCAGTATCATAAAATAAACTTGTTCAGTATAATTGTTTACAAAGGCAAACTAAAATAAAGATTTCTTTTAGTCTCTATGTCCCTTGTTCTCCTGATCTTTCTTGCAGTTGCAGCTTAGCTCTTTTATAAGTCTTTTCAACCCCCATTCTTAGCAAGCATCCTGTTCTTGTAAGTTTCAGGAGCTGTTAGAAGACAGTGTGCTTTCTTGAGGCCCCCTTTGCACAGCTTTTGCAAAAGGCTCAAACTTTTGCACTCAAGTAACCTCTGGAGCTTACATTACCGTTCTGCAATCATCTCAAATTCTAATTATATATGTTTCAACAGTAATGCTATATCTTTTCTAAATAAAGGAGATTCCAACATCAGTTACATTTCCATATGATTTGCACATATTTTTATATTAGCAGATATGCAAGGGAGGGCTGAGAGACAGTAAGAGGCAAAGAATGGCAAGACTGTCGAGGTGATCAAGTCTGAAGTCTCACAGGAAAATTTGGTTGCACAACCAGACAAAGAAGAGACTGAAAAGGAAAGATCCTTGCATTTAAACACTTTCTCTAAACAACTGGGACAGGGTCCTATTCCACCCTGCCACAATGTGCACTTGATCAGGAGAGTGGCACAGGTACCCGACTCATGTAATAAAGCAGCTGATAGCCAAAGCAGCTAAGTGCCCAATAAATCAAATACATCCCTGGCCCCAGAACAATAACTGGGGCCAGGATGTGGAAAATACATTTTGGGGAACTGTAAACACAGTAGCAGCAAACTGTTAAAGTTGGAACTAAATGTAAATAAAGAAGGCCACCTCCATCAGAGAACTGTGCAGCAGAGCACCATAGGAGGGTGTTGAAGGTCATATCCATGTTGCTAACAAATTTTGGCCAATAGAAAAGCAGCTTGAGCCAAAGACAGTTTGCCTATTAACAAGCTTGGCCAGTCAGGTGTTGAGTTTTTACCTGCATAAAAGGGGCTGTTTTTAAAAGTATGGGGCAGTTCAGTCAGATCTCGGGGAGAGTGACTGTGTGTCAAGGTGTGGGCCAGTGTACCACAGTCTGTCTAGGCCTGGCCTGCCATGCAGACTACAGGGGTCTTTTTTTTTGTAACTACATATTTATTGACATTTTCAATACATACATATACACAACATCAAGGAAAACACATCAGACATATGTAAAAGCACATCTTATGATCATATCACATTACATTACATTAAACAATAGTTAATTTTAGCTAAATGTCTCTATAGAAGCAATCATACAAACAAAATTTGTATTAATCCTAGAGCAAATAAAGTGTAAATAATCTATAAATGTATATTTTATTTTATTTATTTATTTCCTGGAATTACAAAACCTTTGAGTCAGAGACTCATTTAGAGAGGTTCCATGTCTCAACATGCAGTAGGTTAGAATACAGACAAAGTACAATAAAATAGTACAGACAATGGGATATTGAATCACAAGGCAGGATTATGTGGTAAATGAATGTAAACACATTTGGGTAACAGTTGGCACTGTGTAAATTTGTGGATACAGTGGATGCAGATGATAATAGAGGGCACAGACAATGAGAACATTAGGTAACACTTGAGCCATCAGTGAGGAGACGTTGTCAAAAGAGTATGGAATTCCAATCCCAGTGCAAATTGATAAATAACAAGGAAAGGTAAGAGCATGAACATGTAGAGGGAAACAGGTAAGGGGGTTACAGGTAGTAACCCCCTATAAGTATCATAACATATCAGAGTTATAAGGAACAGAAAAACTAAAAGTTTTTTTTTTATTAAAAGGGAATTTGCCATAATATAGGATAAGTTTATCAAGTAGAAAGAAACCAAGAAAAGGGGGCAATAAGAGAAGAGAGAAGTATAGCAGGAAGAAGGAGAAGTAAATAAGTGATAGCAGGAAGAAGAAGAAGTAAAGAAGTGATTGTAACAATGACTACAATGTGGATATTTAGAGCCAAACAATATGTCACAGAGGGTATCTATCGTTATACTCAAGGTACTGCCACATGTATGTTAGCTTAAGCTTACATACTTGGGAGCTGTATTTTGCTGTGTTAGAGATTATTAAGTTACATAAGTCATCAAATTTTTTGTTGAAGCCCAATAAATTACTTCTCGGTCCATGTAAGAGTATTTACAAGCTAATTAGTTCTATAAGCTCAGATAACCATTCCTTACTCATTGTCACCTGGGCGGCCATTCTGTGTCAGGTTAAGCAATGGATAATTCAGACTTCATACAGAGGCTATTGGAAGTAATGAGTTAACCGAGGGTGCTCTGTCATCTATCCATAATCTTGAAACACAATTCTTCACTGCCACTGAAATGAGAGTAACTGAATGTTTGGAATCTATCCTTACATATGATTTTTTTACCAAAGTAGCCCAGAATACATGAAGCCCAGAATACATGCTTCCATGTTCATATTAGTATACATGTGATTAAAGTCCTTGAATGTATTTATTGCCTTTTGCCAAAGGTCCTGGATATTTGGACATGTCCAAAACATGCAAATTAAGCTACCGCTGGCTAAGTTGCATTTAGGGCATTTACCATATTTTCTTAGCCCATTAGTTTTCCACTTTAGAAGGGGTATTATATATTGTTTATCAGTTTGAATTGTTTGGTTCTAAGTTTACCTTAAGAGTATGCCTTATAACCAAAATTTGAAATACCAGCCAAACTCCAGCCAGAGGTGTCTTTATTCAAGATCGTAGACCACCACATTTTTTTTTTCCTCCACTCTACCTCTGATAGAACTGACCAGGAAATTGTAAATCTTGCAGTCTGTAGGTTTCCTATAGATTATTTCAAGAAAAGTGTTTGGTGTGGATCTGAACAGGAGATGTCCATTCCTACATAGTACAGTACTATCATACTCTGCTTCAGGTTGCCATAAAACACATTACCATTCTGTTCTAAATTACATTTGTTCTGCAGAGCATTGAATTGCTTAAACCTTTTGTCAGCAATATCCTCTAATATTTTAACACCATTTCTCTCCCAGTTATCATTCCTGATGGGTGCCCCTTCTATTGGTATATTTGGATTGCTCCAGATAGGCTGTTTGATAGATTAGCAAGGTTAATACTAAGTGATTTACTAAGTTGAGAAAGTATGCACACGGATTCAGAAATAGTCTGATTTCCCAGGGGCTGTGTGTTTTTGCAAAATAATAATGAAGTGAAATCTATTTTGGAAGCCTTAGCCATATATCTTTCCATATTAAGGTAGTCAGGGGTGGACATATCGATCCCCTTGATGAGTAGCCATTTGTTGTGACTACAAAGGCTTGGGATCCCAAAGTAAAGTGTGTGTGAGAAGAAATGAAGATGTTTTCAGCCAAACTACCATTTAAAAGGCAAGTTGGAGCTGGGGTTTTCCTACCTGCCCACACACTTTTCTCCCCTGTAGGATCAGCTTCTTCTGTGTTTCCAGTCCAAGAAGACACCTGCCTTTATCCAGGTCTCGAGTCTTAGTGAAGCAAGCAGAGAGAGAGAGAGACAGAGAGAGAGAGAGAGAGAGAGAGAGAGAGCTGAAGTGGAGAAAAGCCAGTGTCCCAGCCAGGAATGCTGTATCCATTCCACCTGTTCCAGCAAACTGTACCAGAGGTAGCATTTGTGGTACCAGAACCATGAGTAAATCCAGGGCTCAACCCTGCAACTGGGGAAAGAGCTATTGTTTTATTTTATTTTTTTTATTTTAGTCTTTGGTAACTGGGTAAGGTTGTCAAGGGTTGAGGGAGAAGTCCTGGGCAGGACTGTGCCAGTGAGAGACACCCAGGCAGAAGACCTGTTAAGGCCAGCTTTCCACCAAATCCCATTTGAATTGCAAATAGAGGACCCTTTTCCAACTGTTGCCCCAGTTTAAAGTTTATGTCCAACTACAGTGTGTTTTAAAACCACAGTATTTTACATGTACCAGTTTAAAGTATGCCACCAAATCTCTACCATGCTAGCAGCATCAGTGTCCCCAGTGTGGTGCCCACTGCAACTATTAGAAGATCTCAAACACATGGCTTTTGGGGGGAATTAAAATGGGTGCACCTGCATTGGGGTTTAAGGACTTCTAGGGGTGGACAGAGTTTATGGGGCAAAGTATTGAACTGTTTATTGCCTTGAAGTCTGCACAGAGTATAGAGATATTGTTACCCCCATTACTCCCATGTTATTTTGCTGCCCTTTGTTTTTCCTGTGTCCGTCCTTTAAAATAAATTACTTGTTTAAATCGCATTTTATGGTTTGGGAATCATAAGTACTTACTGTGTCATTTGCTTTGGGGAGGGACTGTGTGGGCAGTTTATGCATTGTTTCCTGGGGGGGATGATAGTCTAGCATTTCAACAGCCAGGTACCCCATATCATCTTCCCTGGTGGAGGCACAGCACTATGTTAGGCTAATGTTGCACATCTTTATGTAGTCCAAGCCAGCCTCCTTGCTAGAAGTGGAGAGGTGAACACCAAAGGTCTCGGTACAGCGACCACTTACAGTTTTTAGCAAAAATGTATTTCTGTCTGCAACAGATGTAATACCAAGGAAATGTTTTGCTTTTAATATTTTTTAATCTTACTAGTTATGTCGCCTGTAACTTATTTTAGTTGTGGGATGTATAGGGAGAATTGAAAATTGCCTTATACTGCAGTCCCAGGCCCAGGCCTGTTGTGTGAGCATTCCTGGGTTCCCACAGAAGATGGGTCAGGAATGTAACAGTTTCTGTCCTGTAAAAAGCTTTTGTTTTGGTTAAGCTTCAAAGGGCTGAATACCTTTCAAAACAAACAGACACATTTTGAGTATAAACAGGGCCAAGGCAGAGCAAGATGGCACCCCACCAGTTTAGCCAGCTGGGATAACAAAAGGACCAGGTTTCAATCTGCAAAAAAAGTTTGAACCCGTTCTGGAAAAGGGTGTTCTCCACAGATCAAAAAAATGGTCCAGTATGTGATGTCAGAGGGGTGGGTAAAATGACTCTGGTGCAGAGGGCCAACCAGCTGAAGATATCTGGGTGTGTGTGTTTGCTGTTAGAATTTAGTTATATTTGGGATTCTGAACTAGCAACATCACAGTTTCAAGTCCGCCATAACTCACCAAGTTCCCAGTTTGGGGTAAGCTTCTTCCACTCTGCTTAGCAGTTAGATAGCTTTCAGTTAGGTTATTCTGTGTGTCCTGTCTTTGCAAATGAGTTTGTTTTTATCTCTGTAGAACTACAGTATTCTCCATAGTCTTTAGTGTGTATTATCCTATAACATGTAAATACCGTGAAGTATTAAATGTTATTTGTATATACTTCAGGCTTTCTGTGACCAAGTCATTTCAGGTATAGATAACCAGGGTAAATTAGCCAGCCTGTGATCCACTTCCAAAGAGATAGGCTGCAGTTACCATAGCTAAGGCAAAGTGTTCTCAGCTGTAATGAAAGGTGTGGGTCGTTTGCTGTTTGAGCAAGGAGCACTGTACTGTGTGAGCAATTGCTCTGGTGGGACTCAGACCTAGAGTTACACCACTTGACATTGCAGCTGAGGGGTGGCAGCATTCTAAGATAACCCTTTCAGGTGTCTGAAGGGTTATGAAAACTGGTAGCAGTGCAGACTGAGTTCTGGGAGACAATAAATCAGCAGCAAACTCAATGGCAGCGGGTGGCATCTGTAATGGATTGTCAATAAAAGTGTTATCTGTCCAGTCACAGGACAGGGTATACAAAAAGGGTACTGTGCACACTACCATTTTTATTTTACTGTAAGAATAGCTAGCTAGAAGACTCTATGTCTGGGCCATATGCAAACTGCAGTTTGCCAAGCCTTCAGGAGCTGTGCAAAAGAAGAGGACTTGTCCCTGAGAAAGGCCAGCTATGGGCAAAACTGATAGACATTTTGGAGAAAAATGACCTGGGAAGCATGCAAAAGTGGTCACTGCTAGTCAAAGTTGTGAGACAGAAACTAGGGAGCGTGCATGTGAGCCAGAGCATAGAACTAGGAAAGCTGTGCAGATAGAGATGATGAAGTTGGTGCTCACCCTGATTAAAGCAAATACAGAAAGGGAGCTGTAGAGGACACAGCTGGAAGCTAAGGAGCAAAAGAAAGAGAGAAGTGCAAGAAAGGCAGTGCAGGCACAAGATCTAGCTGAGTGGGCAAGAGAGAGAGAGAGAGAGAGTGAGAAGAGCAAGAAATGCTGAGAGAGGAGCTAGAGAGTGAACAAGAGAGTGAGTTTAGTCTCAGAAAACAGCACCACAAACCTTAAGTAATGGCATCAGGGGCTAGACCAAGAAGCCAACATTAATTCAAAAATGTTTTCCAAGTAACAGGAGGGGTATGATCTTGATTTTATTTTTAAAATCTTTTAAGAGAAATTGTGGGTAATTGGAATTGCAGGGCTTCTTGGTCGACTCACCTTTTGCCACTCCTTACGGGCAAAGAATTAGAAGCCTTCACCAGGATGAACAATGATGACTGTATGGACTACATCGAAGGGAAAAATGTCTTGTAATAGCATTTTGAATTGACTCCCAAGGCTTAAAGACAAACATTTAGAGGTTTAAGGAAGGTCCCATGAGACAGTTATTCTGAAATGTGTGTATAACTAGGCAATCTGTTAGAGCGATGGTTAGAGAATGCAAAGGTTAGCTCTGTGGAACAGATAAAGATCTGTTCTTCATGGAACAGTTCTTAAAGACTGTACTAGATGAGTTTAGAATACAGTTGCTGGTTAGGACTCCGAACTCCATGAAGGAGACAGCTGAGAGGGCTAATCAGTTCATATACAGCCGAAGTTATACACTCAGGGCAAAAATAATGGGGGGCATCAGGTGGTTTTAATGGAACCCTGGGGGGGGGGTGGCAACCTAAGGAAATTCAGTCAGTGCCCTAACAAAAAGGGAAGTTGGATGGTTTCAAAAGCAAGAAGTCAGGGGATAGCAGGTACTACTGTATATCTGTCACAAACCAAGACTGTCCCAAAAATATAGCAAAAGGCGCAAGTGCAGCGGGAGGGTGTAACCTTGAAAGCTCTCAGCAGCTAGTTGCCTGTACCCAAAGTGCAGTTCCCACTAACTCCACTGCACACATGCACCCCGTGTTGGTAAATGGGATGGTAACCCAGGGATTGAGGAATACTGGAGCCTCCATGTCAATAGTAAAACAGGATTTGATTCACAAGGAATACATTCTGCTAGGCCAGTTTTCCAAGAGGAGTGTTTGGCCTTGCAGTGTCAGGGAAGGTGGCCAAGGCATGTGGAAGGTGGGTGTTTTACCAGACCTGTCCATGGATGTAATTATGGGCAATGACTTTGGCAGTTAGGCTAACATTGTGTGCATCATAACCCGTAATAAGATTAGGAAACCAGCTTCTGAGGACACAGAAGGGGCAGTGAAGAAAGCAACCCATCCCTCAGCAGCAGGGGAAGTTGTAGTTAAAGAATAAGCTTGAAGCAGCAGTTCTGAGCCACAACTGCAGACAGGGGAGACCCCAGCCATGGGCAGCTCTCCCACAGGACAGTGTGCCTTAGGGAAGATCAGCAGTGCTAAGCTGGGGAGAGCTCAGCAAGCTGGCCCCTCCCTACACAAACTAAGGGAGTTAGCTACCAGGGAGAAAGGTGACTTTCAGGGTTCAGAGAAAAGGGAGGTATACTGGGAGAATGGGATTCTATATCGTGAGTGGGTTCCAAAGAGAGAAAGAGAGGATAGTAGATCTTAAGAAAGTGTAGGAAGCAACTTCTGGCCTTAACCCAGAATGTACCCTTTTCAAGACACTTATGAGTCAGCCTTACAAAAAGGGGACTGACTAACAATTTTCACTGGCCCAGTATCTTTAAGGACATGGCAAACTACTGCTGAACTTGTCCACAGTACCAGAGGGTGGGAAAGGTTGGGGACAAGGCTAAGGTGGCTTTGTTTCCCTTGCCTATAACTGAAGAGCCATTTCAGTGAGTTACTGTGAATATTGTGGGGCCACTGAGCATACCAAATCACATAATCAAGAGGTACATTTTGGTGGTTATAGATTACACCATGGGGTACCCAGCGACCATGCCCTTATTATCCATAGAGGTGGAAAAAGTGGCTGACAAACTGCTGTGAATGTTTAGCCTGGTAGGTTTTCTGCAGGAGATTCTGTTGGGCCAGGGCTTCCATTTCATATCTACCCTAATGGCTAGTCTTTGGATGGAGTTTGAGATGTGGCATCTCAGAGCCTCCTCATACCACCCCAAGACATAGGGTCTGGTCAAGTAATTTAATGCATCACGTAAGTCTATATCAAGGGCTTTCCCTGCCCAGCATGCAAAAGAGTGGGACAAGTACTTATCTCATCTCTTATTCGCATATTAGGAAGTCCCTCGGGAGTTCATAGGGTTCCGACCCCTTAAGCTCCTGTTTGGCCATAGGTTAAGCGGTCCCCTTGATTTGGTATGGGATGAATGGGAGGTAGCTTGCTCCCTTTGGGGAATCTGTTGCAGAGTCCATCCTGAATGTCAGGTCATGGTACAAGTAGCTGATGAGGTTCACCCAGGAGCTCCTAGCCACTGCACAACAGAGGCAGAAGACACAGTATGACCATGAAGCTAGGGCCTGGGAGTACGAAGTCGGCAATGAGTGATGGAACTCATCCCCGTTCAACAGAATAAATTACAGGCAGATTTTGAGGATCCTTGCTTGGTGGTTGAAGGGTGAATTATGTTAATTGCATGGTGGAGCTACCTGACAGGAGACGCAAGCAGTGAATCTACCACGTAAACATCATGAAGCCCTACCATGATCGTGACAAAATGGTCCTGGGTGTGTGCAGCTATGTGGAGGAGGAGGCAGAAACAGACCTGCTGGTGGATCTCCTGGGAGAGGTCACCCTCTTGGAGTGGCTGACACCAGCTAGCTCTCAAAATGCATAGAATGCTGCATACATTTGAGGAAATGTTCATGGGGAAACTGGTGGGGTACAATGCTGACAGAGCACCACGTGGATACAGGGGCAAAGACCCCACTAAGGCAGCCATCCTACAGAGTCCCTGAGGGAGTGAAACATGCCATTGAGGGGGAGATCAAGGAAATGCTGGCTCTTAAGTTGATCCAGGAATCCAGTAGTCCCTGGGCTTCCCCAATAGTATTGATCCCCAAAAAGGATGGAACCACAAGGTTCTGTGTTGACTACTGCAAGCTCAACAGTTGTATGGAGTCGGATTCATACTTAATGCCCTGGACAGATGAGGTCTTGGAGAGGTTGGAGGAACCATGTACCTGACTACCACAGACCTGACAAAAGGCTATTAGCAAATACCCCCTGACCCCTGAAGCCAAATGAAGGTCAGCCTACATCACTTAGTTTGGCCTATTCGGGTTTTGAGTAATGCGATTCAGGATGAAAAACATGCTAGCCACCTTTCAATGGTTCTTAAAACACATTCTGTCTGGGGCAGGAGATTTTGCTCTGGCACATGTATATGACATTGCCATCTATAGCCAGACATGGGAGGCTCACGTCAGGTACATGACTGAGGTGTTCTGCCGATGGAAGGCTACTGGACTGACAGTCAAGGCGGAGAACTGCCAACCAGGGATGGAAAAGGTGTCATACCTTGGGCACAGGGTGTAAAGTGGGTACATCAGGCCTGAGAAAGTAAAAACTGAAGCCATACAGGGATGGGCCACACCCACAACAAAAAGTACAGGTCTTCAAAGGGACGACAATGTATGATTGTAAGTTTGTGCCAAACCCTGTCCAGTCTCACAAGGAAGAAAATGCCAGGAGAAGTTCAGTAGTGGGTTGTTTGCCCTTTAGGTAAGGAACAGTGTACTGTGTGAGCAATGGCTCTGGTGGGATTCAGACCTAGAGATACCCCGAGTGAGGCTGTGGCTGAGTGGTGGCAGCATACTAAGGTAACCCTTTCAAGCATCTGAAGGGTTGTAAAAACTAGCAGCAGCACAATCTGAGTTCTGGGAAAGAGCAAGCCTGTGACTCCAACATCCCTAGATTCATCCTTGGTGTATTGTTAAATTTCTCAGATATTTTTAAAACAGCTTTTATACCTACCTGTGTAAGAAATGACACACGTCATTAAAGATGGCCGCCACTAGCAATTTTTAGAAAATTTGTTCTGTTGAGGTTAGCCGTTGACTGTACAGACTACATTAATACTGTGGATGTATTAGGATAGTGCTACCACATGTTTCTGATAGAAAACAGCACAGCACTGTACCAAGCTATTTACATTTTTTATGCTGGGTGTGGCTCAGGAACAGGAACTTTTAAGAACTTAAAAATCCTGGGCCAGATTTTCAAAAGCTTGCAAATGCTGCAAACTCCCGGTACACAGAACATATGGCGCACAGAGCTTCCTGCATTCTCCTGGCTGGCCATTGGGATTTTCTATCTAATGTGCTCTTATCACCACAAGTCAAACTAGCTTTTTTGCTGGTCTAGCTTGTGTCAATCCCAGCTACCCTTTTCACGGCGCTTGCACCAAATATTTGGCGTAAGCTGCCGTAAAGTGGGAAAACTGTCGTAACTGCTCGCTTGTAGTGAAATTAGGTGCCGTTGAGGCCAAGGTGTTTGGTGCAGCCACACAAAAAAATATGGTTTGATGCAGCCCTACGTTGACTTTTAAAAATCCAGACCCCTGCATCTTAGTTCAGGAATGAAAGAAACAAACCAAAAAATGGGATATGTTGATGTTTTTGCCAGGAAAACATTATTGCTGAAAGAACAAATACTGCTGCTTTATTTCACTTCTAGTGAAAAGCACTAGATGTGAACTCTGCGGGGTCTAAACTATTTACAAGTTCCCCAGAGGATTATAAACCTCTAACTCCGCCTATTTCCCACTAGGAAGAGAGTGTTACAAGCAGAAAATACTATTAAAAGTAGCTAGTTGTTACTTTTTATCACAGATGTGTTTTCTTTCCATTTTGCTGGTTAGGCAGTTTCATTCTAAAAGTTTATATGTAACGTTACTGTGCCTCTCATGGTTATAAGACTGCATTCTCGTGTCCTTTGAGTGAAAGAACTGCCAAGTGATACCGAAACTAGAGTCTTGGGAAGAAACTCTTACAACCATAAGAGACAGTCATGAACTGTGCATACAAAGAATCTATATTATAAGTCATGTTGAAATTTCTGTTTTTAAAAATTGGAAAATTGAATTTAAGAATAAACAGGTTTGTTTTGTTGGACAGCAAAGAAACTGCTGCGTGAGAAATGAAATGTTCCAACTGAATGTAAAACTCGGAATTTTAAAACTATTAGCATGAGCCACTCTCTGATATATGTTAATACCACTGCAGAGACCACTCTTACACTTATAAGAGTGGTCTCACATCCATTCTTGGGGTATGAGAACCACAAAGTGAAGGTGAGCAGTTCTGATACCTTCAGAATGTAAGTGAGACCACTCTTGCAAACATAAGCATGGTCTCTGTGGTGGTGTTCATATATTATTGATCGAGGGAGATCAACAATGTATTTTTTTTTTAAAACTGTCCAAGAAGCCCTGTAGCACTGAGGGTTGAGGCACTGGATCCCACATCTCACTCCATGCCTATGACCCGGATTTGGGAATGAGCTTGGGTCACTGGGGGTCGGCAGGGGGGAGAGAGAGAGAGAGAGAGAGAGAGAGAGAGGATTGCGTGTCCCACGACAGCTTTCCTCTCTCAGGGGTGGGTACGTCACCCTGCTCTATGGCTGCCACCTGGTGGAGGATAGGGGCAGTGCTGGACAATGGGAGATGCAAAAACGTGGCATTGGAAAGACACACATGCCTCCACGCCTGCACATTCTTGGCCATGGGGGCCAGGGTTACCAGAAAAATGGAAAAACAACTGCTGGCTTAATGAAGCCCCACAGTGCTCTGGTATCGTGGCTTCACAGCATTCTCAGGCTCACTCCAGCTATCACTCAGGGGGGAAGGACAGCCCTCCCTCCTTCTGCCCCACCATGGTGGGTATTCTGTGGGGAATTACAGGGCCCGAGACACTGGGGTGGCATAGCAGCTGAGAGTGACTGGCAGAAAGGGTGGACGCATGCTGTCAGGTCGCAGGAGGAAAACAGCTTATAGAAAAAAAAAACTTCCAAGAACGTGTCCATTTCCAGGGCATCTGCGTGTGAGATACTCCTCACAGAATAAGAGTATTTCACATGCAGAGAAAAGGAGTGCTCTGATTAGTCAGGAGCACTCCCTCACGTTATAATGGTTATAAAAGTACCTGGAATGTTTAGAAAGGAGCAATCCTGATTGGCTAATAATGATGTTATGGGTTAAATATGATATGTAAAACACCCACTAAATGGGGCTTATCTGTCGGGATATGGCCCCGATGCTGCCCTGTGGTGTCACCATCAGTGGTCCTGGGTGGGATTTGGACCAGGCAGCCCTGTTAGTGTTCCGTTGCTGCAGCCACATAAATCCTGTGTCTCAGCCACATCTACAGTAGGGGGCCAAGGTCCAGTCCTGTTTTCCATGCCTCTGGGTCCTGTCTATGGCAAAAAATAGTCCCTTGGGCTGCCGAGAAAGGGAACAGCAGATGTAAACAAAAAAGACGGTAGCACACACACCCATATACGCATGCGTGGCTACCCGGGGGATAAAATTTAAAGAAGCTGCAGCTCCAAAGGAGTGTTTTGGCTAGGGCCACATTGCAAATATATCCACAGCTCCAGGGCTGGCAGCGGAGCTGGGGATCATCAGCGGAAAGCCTCCAGGTGTGGGGAAAATGGGTTTTGCCACTAGGAAGGGGCACATTATAAAAATAAAAGGGACTGCAATGTTTGGGAGACATGTAGATAAATACAGCACCCCCACTGTACTCCTGCAGAGGGGGAGGGGGCCGCTGAGAGAAGTGAAAGGGTACAAGCAAGTGCCTGGGAAACATGCAGCAAATCAGAGGAGGACTGTTGAGAACTGATAAAAGGGGGATGTTTTGCCTGCCAAAGAGAGATCAGCCGAGGGATCTGAGAGACTGTTTTGGGCTACTTAGCTCTAAGGACTGATCAGCTGTCCATTGTCCTAAGCAGGCCCAGAACTAAAAGAGGGGCAAAGTGCCTGTGAGAAACGGTGATAGCAGGCAGAAGAAGCTGAGCCACTGATTGTTTCCCTGCAGCCAGCTTTGAACCCACAGCTGTGACTGTGCCATGAGAATTGCAGCACAGGGAAAGAGATTGGCAGCAGAGAGACTCTTCAGGCTTGCAGCTTGAGAGAGAGAGAGAGACAGAGAAGACATTGGATATTTGGCTGCCAAGACGGAGAAGTGAACATTGCTATAGAGTGGAGGCTGTAAGTGGTAGCCATCGGAGGGAAAGAATTGCAGCAAACATAAAGAGACTGAGCCACCATGTTCCCCCCTCAGTGGGGTAAGTGTGTTGAGACTGTGTGCTGCAAGCCAGAGTGACTGCATGTGCTTGGGTCAGAGACTGAGGCAAATTCCAGTTACACTGCGGTTTCAGGAAAGGTGTGTGTGCTAAGCTACAAGTCTAAGGGACCCAGCCTGCCTTGTCCCCAGATCAATATTGAAGAAGACCAGTGAATAATATGCCCATTCTTCATATCCTCAATCTCTCCATTACATCTGCTACTGTGCCGTCCTGTTGGAAATCCGCATACATGTCCCCCCCATTCAAATCTGATGACCCTTGCGATTTGAATAATTACAGGCCTATCTCCATCTTGCCTATCCTCTCTAAAGTTTTTGAAAAACGAATCTATAACCAACTGAAAATTCACTTGGAAACTTCCTCTCTCACTAAGCCAGCTCAATCTGGTTTCCGGGCAAATCACAGCACAATCACTGCTTTAGTGAAAGTAACTAATGACTGGGCCTCTGCTGTAGATGCTAAGAAGATAACTGGAGCAGTCTTCTTGGATCTTAGTAAAGCATTTGACACTGTTGACCACAACCTGCTAGTCAATTGCCTCACTAACTTAGGTACCACGTCCTCTACCCAGTGGTTCTCCAGTTACCTAATACGGAGAACCCAGAAAGTAAAAGCTGATGGCCTTTCTCTGCCTCTCTGCCGATTGTCAGAGGAGTCCCCAAAGGCTCCATTCTAGGCCCTATCTTGTTTTCGTTGTACATTAATGACCTTGATTCCAACATAACTAGATCCAATCTGCACTTCTTTGTGGATGACACTGTACTGTATACCTCTGGCTCAACGTTATCTGAAGTTAGGCGGGTGCTTCAAGCAGACTTTGCCCAACTTGAACATAATCTAATAAAGGCAAAACTTCTCCTTAATGCAAAGAAAACCAAAGCAATTATATTATCTCGCAGTACCTCCTAAGGCACCTCCCATACCCCTCCTAAAGACTTTATTGTTACTTCTCTAAGCGAACCATTGGAAGTCGTTTCCAAATTTAAATATCTGGGTATCTGGATAGACAATAAGCTCTCTTTTAATGACCTTATCCAGGACTTATCCAGGAGGCGCAAAGCCAAGCTAGGTTTCTTTTTTAGAAATAGGTGCTTTTTCCCCCTTGAGACTTGAAACAGGCTCGTTCAGGCTACATTTCTTCCCCTTCTTGACTATGGTGATGTAATTTACACTTCTACTGCTCTCACAAACCTAAGCAAACTGGACATCCTCTATCACCGTGCATTACGGTTTATTACCAACTCCCCTTACCGTTCGCACCACTGTGACCTGTACGCAGCTGTTGGCTGGACATCTCTCACCACTAGACATCTGCTCCATGCTGGTCTCTGGATCCTTCAGTTGCTCCTGCATAAACTACCGAGTTACCTATCATCTCTCATCTGTATTTCTCACAGTGCATACTCTCTCAGGAAATCTGACTTCATTCTGCTGGACGTACCTAGGGTACGTACTCCTTTTGTAAACGCGTCATTATGATGCTCTTCCCTTCTATTTGGAACCAACTCCAATCCATGCTGAAACTAACTAGCATCGTCTCAATTAACTCCTACAAAGTGCTAAGTGCAACTAAAATAAAAGATATCTGCAACTGTTATTAAGCCCCTTCCTATCCCTATGCGTGCCTTATACATTTATGTGTAAGCCCCGCCCCCGCCCTTATGCATGCCGCTTATTTATTGTCCACACTACCATTTAACCAAGACATAATTGCATTCTTGTAGCTTCTGACTTGCAACCTGTGACGAATACTGCAAGAATCCCACACCTGCTCCCCTTCCCTTCTCCTTCCTACTCTTGGCTCTCTCTACTTGTATATTACTTCCCTCACTTGTGCCAAACCGTGACTACCTCATTTATCCTTTATTGCCTATCACTACTCAGTATGCTAAAAGTATTTATTACAAACACCAGTTACCCTGCCTTGTACTGCTGGTACACTACCTTGTAGTGCTTGCACACTATGTACCGCATGTCTTCTCACTGTCTATAGTTTTCCGATGTTATATCCTTTTATGTAATATCCAGCTTGAACTAAGTGTACACCTTGAATACATGTAATAATATTTGCTCTATCGAGTATTATATTTGATGTGATGTCCTTTATCGGTGTAAAGGTCTCAGGACCTCCTTGTGAATGAGCTTGCTCAATGGAGTTTTCCTGCAATAAACTTGAACTTGAAGAAGACAGCGTGAGGCCTGCCTGGTGAACACTGTCCACAAAGGCCTCAGAGGTGAAACTGGTAAGGCCAGGCAGGAGAAGACCAGCATTCTTCAACTTCTTCAGTCAGCCCCTCTGCTGCTATGGTGCACCTTCAAAGAGATGCCTTCAAGGTACCGTGTGAATTCAGATCCAGACTATGAAAGCCCCCCCACAAACTGTAAGTATCTCAGTGCTGTGGCTCATGGGAGAACTGTATTAGTTAGTTAGCTAGCTAGTCAGGAAAAGGAGGTTAAGTCCTGGGCAGGACTGCACCAAGTGTAAAGCTGTGCCCAGGCAGTAAACTTAAAGGTTGCATCTGTTTAAAAGTTATTTGGGCCCCAACAAAAGATCCCCAGTGTCGAAATCTGCACCACAGTGCGGTCTGCGCCGAAAGGGACTATAGACACTTAGCAGCTGCAGTGGGAAGCTGGGTGCGCCACGCAGGTGGGAGGTGGGGATACTGTGTGGGGTAGCATTGTTTGAGCCAGTTATTATTGTTGTTGTGATATTTTCTCCCTCTTCTTACTAAATCTTGTTATTGGTTCATATTATATGCTGGTACTGCAAATTATTGCAAGGGGGGGGATTATTATCGTGTGGGGAAGTGCTGTGGGGGTGGTTACTGCATATTTCCTGGGGGGTGATAACCTGCAATTTGTTCACAGGTATTTCCTTCCATTGCCCCAGGTGGAGGCACTGCACCATTTCTAATCTCCACTACTGAACCTGTGCCGGCCCCCTTGGTGGTGGATGCAGCATGAGAGCCCTGGAGCAGCCAAGGTGAGTCAAAAGTCTTTTACAGATAGTAGTAGGTTTGATGGGAAGCACAATGCTTTGCCTGGAGACTGACATATCAAGTTCTGTTCCTTTTCATCCATCATCAGCATTGTGGCCTCACTTATTGTGATGTCACAGGTGACCGATCTGGCAGCAGGTGAGTGACTTTTCTGGGTCAGTTGGTTAGAAATGATGTCATAATCAGCGAGGTGACAATGCTGATGTGGTGTAAGGGTGGCCAGAACTTGGTACATCAGCCTCCAGATAGTGTACTCTTCCACACATTATAAACCATGACATCATTCTTGGCCAGTCGGGATTGTTTATTTCTAAACATTCCAAGTACTCTTTTTTTTTTTGTGTGTGTACCACAAGAGGTTGTCTCATGCAAATCATTCTAAATTTCCACATTTCTAAGTTCAAGTTAGTATAGTTTATTTTGTCACACAGAGGTTTCTCTACTTTTCTTCAAGTCAATTTAAATTCCTGTTGCATTTTTTTAAATGAAAAGCACAAACAAAAGCAGGCACTAGTGCGCAGGATGACTGCACTCTTTATAGATAAAGTGCTGACAAGGGCAAAAAAGTCAGTAACGTGCGAGTAATGCTACAAAGTATTGCACTTACTGCGTTCAGACAAGGCACCTGAAAACAATACATAAACTGCCTCCACCAGTTTTGCTTCCAGCTTCCTCAAGAGTCCCAGATGTGTAGGACTGTTAACCTTTCACAGTGCAATATTTAAAGTGGCATACCACCCAGATGTAATACTCATGCCAAATGGTACAATTGTGCATGGCATTAACAACTGATAAGTACAAGTACCGGATAACTTTCATACATCCAATGGAGGGTTTCATGCAAGTAAATCAATATTGTGGCTAGCACAGAATCATTTTGTAGTAGCCCCTGCATAGTGCATACACCAAGCCAGCTGAATTTTATGTTGGCTTGCGTGTACACACAAGCAACATCTTGTGGTAGTAGCACATTTCAGAGGTGTGACAGTAAATGCAGGGGCCGCGTTAGTGGGTGCGTCCCTCAGCTGCCAATCATTGAGCATGCTGGCGATGACAGAAAACTTCAAAAAGAGCCCAAAACTTGAAAGAAATCTGTTGCCACAGTCAGGTGCAGTTTCATCATTGTATCGGCAGATGACCAAACTCCAGCCATGCGCATTACAGTGCACAGTAATGCGCATGGCTGGAGTTATGAGTAACATGTTTGCTCAGTGTGCCTTTCCTACTGAAACATTTCAAAAAATAATGTAGCCGCAGAGCGGCTTTCCACAATGGTGGCTGCTACCACCCGCCATACAGTCCCACAAAGCTGACATCGGAGTGCCCAATCCCTGTGTCATCATGTTTTCCCCGACCCCATTTAAATGTGGCACACTTGGAGCCCACCCCAGTGTGCCGAAACATGGCGGCTCCTGCCGCCTGCCACACACTCCCAAAAAGCCAACATTGGGGTGCCCGATCACCCTGTTGGCATATATCCCTCCTTAATGTGACACACTGGGATCCCACCCCAGTGTGCTGAAATTTGTATTTTCTTCCAACACTGGGATGCCCACTCCCAGTGTTGGATGGGCCCCCTCCCCCCTAAACCCCTCAACATGATTTGCTGAAATCGGGTTACCCAATCCCCATTTTGGCATGCCCCCCCCAACTATTGTGGCACACTGGGAGCCCACCCCAGTGTGCCCACATTAATAAAAAAAAATTCCATGTGAAAGAAGAAAACCGTCCTTCACTGTTTTTTATGTTTGCTTGCACGCATGTGCAAGAAACATAGTGCCATCATCGGAGTTTTCGGAGGTGTGTCACCTCCTCCTCCAATTCAGTCAGTGTGTTGGCAGGCATGGCCCCTGTAAGCCAATGCATGCTGGAGCTGTCTATGACAAGCTCCAAAATGCAGTGGCATACAGTTGAAAGGGGGAGCTATGCTGCAGTGAGCAGCGATCAGATATCGCCTGCTCATGCGCGCTCCCCCTACACACACACACGCGCACACACACACACACAGAGTTTTCCTTGCGTCTCCCATTGCTGTTGGGGGGGGCTGTGTCTCCCTTGCTTTTTACTGTTCTCTCACATCCTCCGGGCGGGTCCGTGGCTGCACCAGCACTAGACGGGGGCTGTTGGCTTTGCTCGTGGGATACTGTTTGAGGTTAGTACTGCAATAGCTCTACATATTAATTGGATATAGATACGAAAAGAGGCGTGCCTGTGTTCAGTATGGCTCCCGGTGCTTTTGGGGCGTCTCACCTCTCCCACACCCTACAGGTCCATAGTAGGCAACAGTGAATGGGAGTTTGCCTGTCGGATACAGTTTGAAATATACATCTCTAAGCTCAAAGATTTGTCACAACGTCCAAGTAAGTTTGCACACTGGAAGGGGAGTATTCTGCCAAGACTGCCTGGGAGGGTTTTCGCCAGGCCCTGTGCCAGCTGGTAGAAATGCTGTTCGGAGGCAAGCGGGTCGGTTAGTTCTTTTGAATCTGTTCTGGGGAATCGGGCTAGGGCAGGGGTTCTCAAATGGTGGGGCCAGCCTCCCTGGGGAGGCCCCAACCTGGTCCAGGGGAGGCTCAAGCAAGTCTGAAAAAGTACTGTATTTAAATTTTGAGTTTTATATATTTTGTGTGAAGAGATGAAGCAAACTGAAAGAAGATAATAGTAGGTAAATCTTATGTATTTATTTACAAATAAGTGACAAGAGCAGGTGAATGAGCTGAGGCTCATTTCAGGTGTACTAGGGGAAGGGTAGGGAGTCAATACATTTCAAAAGGTAACTGCACAACAATCAAGAAATACACAATGAACAATAGTGCAAACAAATATGAACAATAAACTAATAATGAGAGGTGGTAATTGATTAATTTGTAGCCGGATGGCAGAGCAGCCCAAATACAAGGGTTGAACATAGAAGTGCTAAGAGCAAAAGCAGGAAGGAGCAAAGTAATCCATGAGAAGTTACTTAGGAGCAGGGAAGGAGAGGGAGGGGCAAAGTATATACAGTAGGTAGGTTATTTCGTATAGAGGGGAAACAGAGAAAGTAGTCTGACCCATGAAGGTACTGCAACAAGGGGTAACAATGGTTCAGGTATAAAAATAGCAGAGCAAGTAGGCTGGCCTGTGGGGGGGGGGGTTACAGTAAGCTGAATAACGTTTATTTATTTTGTTATTCAGATAACGCCTTTGAGCACAGGAGCTCTTTTTCAAAGGTTCCATGTCAGTATACGACAAAGAACTGAATGTGAGCCAAGTACTCAAAGGGGTTTCAATTTATTCATGGTGTACTGAGCAAAGTACAATATGTTATTTTTCTTTGGGGAGGCCCAAGATTATTTCAGTTTTTGGGGGAGGCTCAAAATCTTTTCCATGGATTTGGGGAGGCTCACTGTAACAAAGTCTGAGAACTATTGGGCTAGGGAAATTTAAAAATGGACTAAATTACACCCCAAAGTTTGGTGTTGGGTTGGGATGTGAGCGACAATTGAATAACGGCACAGATTTCTGCCCCATCCCACCCCACGTACTGCTTCGCGATTCATTGCACGTCCGAATGCAATGCCCTTAATTTTGGGGTATTAGTCTGAATTGGTAGACTTTACTTGTTTAACTTGAATGTATTCGGGGCATATCAATGGCTGATCACGATAACCACAGATAAGCTCAGCCCTGTTTAGAAATGGTAATCGGGCTTAAAATAGTGGGTGTGGGGACCTGCTATGTGAGCGGAGCCGGTATCCGATGTGTGACTTTATAAGGGCTGTTGCTGCTTAGGGTGAGCAGCTGTGGCACCACTGACCACGGCAACTGCGGGTCAACAACTTCCCTTCGCAAACCTGAAAGTGTGCATCTGAGAAATGCTCATTAAATTAGAGGGACCGACCGACCAAAATGTAGTTTTGTTTCTATATATATATATATATATTTTTTTTTTTTTGTTTGTTTTTATTTTTTTTCCGAACGCCGGGGAATGTTGTGTATAGCACTCGGCCAGAGTTTGTTGACCTAAGCATTTTACATTGGTCAAGTGTTCTACTGCTTTAATACATTGCTTATATTTCACCTTCCTGACTAGGGAGAGGTTGCTGCTGCAGGCCTGACCTTTAAAAAAATCCTTATGTTTCCACTGTAAACTGGTAAAGAGCGCTCCAGTCTTAGACGCCCCTGCTGGTTCAGTGTCAAAATCGTAGTAAACCGCAATAGCGCCTAGGATATTTAAGCACTTACATTTTAGTGATTGCTCTAAATAGCGCTGGTAATTAAAACGCCCACTGCACTTAAACAGCTGCGTGCTCTCAGATCAGGTCTGCATGTGTTTACTCACTTCCTGGCACAAATAGGGTTACAACTCTCAACAACTATGCAGGTTTTTTGTTTACCGATTAACTTTTTTACTTACTACTGTACCTGACGTTAAGGACTCAAAGCTAGTCCACAGGGTTCAAATCAAGTTCTGCATGTGTTTACTCAATTCCGGGCACAAAGTAGGGTTAGAAACTCTCAGCAACAATGCATGTTTTTTTTTGCTTACTGATTAACTTTTACTTATACCTGGGATCTTGATAGCAGTTGTGCTTTGCAGACAATCATGTGCTGCAGTAAATTAGCTCTGTTGTTTTTTTACGCTGCTAACTATTTACTTGTACCTAGAATCAGGTCTGATGATATGTAAACTAAGGTAATCCTTTGTTACACATTGCTAGTCCATGTCAAACATCTGCCAGCACGGCTTGTTACACCCACTTAGAACCATCCCCAAACGAAAAAGACAGACATGTAGACATGTTTCAGTCTTTGCCAACAGGTATTATTTATTCAACAACTCAGCTACTTTACTGAATTAAAAAGTTATGTATGTGCTTAGCATGCCTACCATATTAACCATGGCAAATCGTGCTCTTCTAATATGCACTCTTTCGCACTAACGCTGTTTGTGATTTGTACTATTATGGTAGCGCTGTTTTGTCTTGCGCTATTGCAGATGCACGATTTTAACCGGATACCCCCCGCCTATAGTCGCTCTCACCTGACAACGTAGGTAAGCACACTTACTATTGCAGTCATTTTCTTGCTTAAACTGACATTTCCATTGGAGGAGGAGGGGGTCAGGTTGCCCCTCTTTTTCATAAAGTAAAACAAATACCTGCATTTTGGGTAAAACCATCAGACAGTGCTAATGAATGAATGAATGCCACACAAAGTACAGTCCTCTTTTTTCGTTCAGAACACACAATCTGTGGGTGACATTTCATGGCACCTCATTTCAGTAGGCCCAGCTGTGTGTGTGTGTGTGTGTGTGTGTGTGTGTGTGTGTGTGTGTGTGTGTTTTTTTTCCTCCCCATTCCGAAAATTGAATCTCCAAGTGAATCTAGGAGCCCTCTACACTGAAGGACAAGCTGGATGTTGATACAATCTACCTGACACCAGTGAACCACTTTAGGAGCGTAGCGTAGGCTCCAAGTTCTTTGCCACTGAGAAAGAATTCTTACAAGGGATGGTGTTGTTTTTAGCCAAACAAAGGGCGAAAAATGCATAGATGCTTACTTTTCTGAATGAAAAAGAACACCACAGGTGGGCCTGATGTGGACGTGCTTTTAAGTGTCGCCCACAGATTGTGTGTGAATGAATGAACAGAAGAGATAATCGGACTTTATTGCGTGGAAGTTAATTCATTCTTTAAACTGACATTTCTAATGTCATTTTACTGACGTGGAGAGGAACTACAAGGTAATTCTGCCCCTGAACAGGTCCCTAGTGTGGCCACATCTGGAGTACTGTCTCTGTTCGGCAGTCCCCACATAATAAAAGATTTGACACTTGGAGAGGGACTAAAGGAGAACTGCAGAAGTGATGTTGGGGCAACAAAGGAAGACCTACTTGAGGAGAGACCAATGTCTCAACATTTAGTCTCTGGAGGCTGTTGGGGGTGACAGAGGATGGTAGAGACTTGCAGATTCTTGAGGGGAATAAACGGGGTATGCAGCAGTGAACTATTCATGAAGTGTGAAAGCACTGTTACTGGTGGAGGGGTGTGTTATGGATGGAGTTGCTGTGGATAAGGGAAAGGGGAAATTGTTTAACCAGGAAAGGCGATTATTGTCAAAGCTTGTTTCCAGGTGCAACCTGGGAGCACAAGGAAGTTATGGACTTGCTCTAGGGTCATACAGTATGCAAGTGGGGGCTGTGGATTCAAACCCTGATCTTCAGATTTGCAGCTCAGAGCCTTAAACCACTGTGCTATACTGCCTCCTTGGTTCAAAGATTCAAAAGGACTGAAAAGTCTTTACAGAGTGGTTGCTGATGAATAGAATAGTTTACCCAAGCAGAGGGATTGAAGGCAAGTCAGTGATGATATTCCAGCACGTTGTAGAACAGACACACAGGGAAGGTGAGGCCTGTGGAGGTTATGGGAGGATAGAAACAGCTTGGCAGTGTACCATTAGGCAGTAGGATCAGTAAATCCAGTCTGGTGTGAAGGTCTACTCAAACTCTATGTAATGAGCAAACAGCATGCACTGGTGTGTCTATCTGCCAGCAGATTCCGTGCATGTAACTCTTATGTACAAATGGCATGCTTTTCTCCTAAATCAGGCAAGTCCTGTAACATACATATGAACATACGAAGAAGCCAGCAGAAGGCTATTTGGTCTATCAAGTCTGCTCATATTGCAGGGTCCACAGCTTGAGAAAATGTCCTTTCCCTCCCAACTCCTCCCATCCTCCGTACCCATGATTCTTGCCTTCCCCCATGCCTGTCCTAGCCTCTTAAAGCTGCCCACTGTATATGACCTCTTCTGACAGCACATCCTAAGTGTTCACCACCCTCTGTGAAGAAGTGCTTCCTGACCTCCCTCCTAAACCTTCCACCTCCAGCTTAAGTCTGTGCCCTTGTGATATGGTTGCCACCGCTTAAAGAGACTCTCCTTATCAACTTTATTTATCTCCTTCAAGTACTTGAATGTCCCAATCATGTCCCCCTCTCTCTCTCTCTCTCTCTCTCTCTCTCTTTTTCCTGTCTTCCAGGGAGTACATGTTCAGTGCCCTCAACCTCTCCTCGTGTGCCTTGCTGACCGGCTATCATCTTTGTAGCCCTCCTCTGTACCTTCTCCAGTGGGTTAATGTCCTTTTTGAGGTGTGGACACCAGTACTGCACTCCATACTCTAGATGCAGCCTTACCAGTGACCTGTACAAGGGCAGTATAACCTCCTCCTCTCCTACTACTGATCCCCCTAGCTATGCATCCCAGCATCTTGTTTGCCTTTGCTGCTGCTTTCTTGCACTGCGTGGAGTGCTTCAGGTCACAAGTGATCACCACTGCCAGGTCCTTCTCCTCCGATGCCGATGCAGATACTCAGACTCCACCCAGGTAATACTCTGTCCTGGGATTCTTGGCTCCAGTATGCATAACTTTGCTTTTCTTGGCATTGTTGCTGTTAAATGGCTAGTGCAGGTGCTCAGTCTAACCTTTGGTATCCTCCAAGTGTTGCAATGTCTAGAGAATTAACTATTTGTACATGTAAATAGACTTTTCACTGATTTTCTTTTTTGGGAGAACTGGAGTATGTAATGGCATGGTCCCGTGCCTACACTCCCTCCCCTCCACAAGGTGGCTCGCAACTGTGGTTTGGCTACTCGCCGCCTCCGTCCACCACCACCACCACCCCCACCCCCACACTCCCTTGACAAGTCCATGACTGCTGCAACTCTCAGCTTCTGCCTCCCCCACCATCTTTTTAGCCCTCTCTTCCCAACCTCCATTTATTCTCTTCACTTTCTCCCTACCCTAAACTATCCACTCCGCTATCTTACTCTATATGCAAACCGAAGGTACCTTACCTTCTATTGATTTGTCTTGTATGCATAATCTGCTTGTATAAACCACTGTAATTGTACATGTCTGATGCTCTATGTTGTTTAATCCTTTGCTATACTGTCTTCCCTCCCTCTGACGTGGAACCTTTTCTAAAAGAGCTCTCAGCTCAAAGATGTTGAATCCTAGATCTTAATAAAATGTTCATCTTGCTTTACCAGATCAGGTTACTTCTTCAGCGGCAAATCCTAAATCCACAAAATAAGTGCTGATGTTTTCTAGAAGCTTTAAGACATCAAGATCTAATTTTAACATCTATTTTCTAAACTTTTGGTGAATTTTTTTTTTCTAAAGTGCCTAGTATTTATTTATTTCAACATGTTTTGCCAGGAAACTAGCAGACACAGAAGACTCTTCCAGTTGTGACCGGGAGGGTCAGAAGGTAATAGGTACAGGTGACAAGTTATCAAACATTACAAGAAAGCATTCTTGACAGGTATTCTTATAAACTGCAGCAGGGCAACATAAGAATAACAACACAAGGCCGGCCTGGTGGCACTGAGGTCAAGGTACTTGACACCACACCTTGCACCATGCCGGCGACCCTGGTTCAGGAACAAGCCTGGGTTGCTGGGGGTCGGCAAGGGAGGGTGAGGATCGAGTATCTGGAGGACAGCCCTCCTCTACTGGGAGGGACAAGGGTCCCTGTTTGACACTCGGCTGACCTCTGGCAGAAGCCAGAGATGCAGCAAGCACTAAACGTAGCTAAGGGGCAGGGAGTGGCAGACATCGGTATAGTTGACACTGGGGAGCTAGATACTCCCAGGAAAAGGGGAAAACACCTTCAGCTCTGCAGAGATGGAGAACTGGAGCGCGTTCACGATTTACGGCCCTTCCAGGCATCCGACCACCGCCAGAGAATCTCGGGTGTTGGGGCTTCACTCTAGTCCCCTGTCGGGGGGTAAACAGAGGCTACATGGGCTATGGAGGACTGACCAGATAGGAGGAACTATAGTGGGATGACTCCTAGGTGTACTCCCGAGGAGACAAGAGTGGAGGGAGAGAGAAGGAAAATAGAAAGTACAAAAAATATATAACACAAACACATGCAGGTACAGTATTTAGGCAGGTGCAATTGGGAGTCTTATGAAAGAGACTCACAGTATCTACTGATCATTTAACAAACTTATTATACAGTAGGCAGTGTTCTAGGCAGGCTTGAGTTATGGGGGATAGTTTGTGGCTCATGCCTTCTATGACGCCTCAGACTCTGGACTGCTGCGCCCAGAGGGCATGATGGGCAGTAGGGGCATGCAGTCAGGGAGGCATAATGAGCCTTTATTAATTGTTTACATGACATAAAAAGAATTTGTAGTGGTGATTTTGATAGTAAGCTTGGTCTTAACATGTAGGTGTGTAGGGATTGAGGCTATTTTAAATTTCTTGTGCATCTAGGGATCTGGAAACATTGACTGCCTTCCGACTCGCAAGGAAGTAAGTGCGATTGGAGGTTGATGTAAAAAGATCTAGGGCGATAGAGGGAGTTTGCTCGACTAGTACCTAGCGTCTACTAGCACAGTATGTAGAGGACTCTTTTGGAGGTGGTAGCCATCAGAGTTCATTGTAATCATACATCGGGGAACAGGTAATACAAATCTGCATAGTGCATTGAACAGTGTTGTCAGTTTGGACAGGGCAGAAAAGTTATTGGTCATGTGAAATTCATAGTCCCAACAGGGGACGATGAGTGTTTAACAACCAGTTTCTGATGTGTCAGCTGAGGCAGCTTTGGTACCCGTCAAGGGCACTCTAGCTTTGCACAGCACGTGCCAGAGTAATCGAGCTGTGATCCAGATGTAGATATTTGTATGAAGATAGTCCAGGCAGGCCCCCAAGTAGTTACTTACAAATTGAAAAAAAAAAAAAGCTGGTCCTTGTGAGGAAGGGCAAGTCCCCCAATTACACTTTTCCAGGAAAACTATTGAAGCTGAGTCACTGAGTGAGTGTTTTCTGTTACATGCAAAATTGAGTCATCTTTAAGCACTTTGTATGCAGCATTGAGTAAAAAAGGAAGTTCTCCTGTCTTATTACTAAAACCACATAAGTGTGGTGCAGTTAAGATGGCTTACAGTTAAGGTGGATGTGTTACTGCTGTATGGTGTTTGTATTGTGTTGCATTTCTGCGGTCACTTTAAACTGATGCTTTTTATGTTTGTTTTTGCATGCGATGTGCAAGAAACATAGTGCCATCATCGGAGTTTTCGGAGGTGTGTCAGCCCTCTTCCAATTCAGTCAAGTGTCTCAAAAACCTATTTTGAAAATTCTGTGAAAAATTCCTAAATGACTTTGTTTAGCGCATGCATGCTACGTTCCCGCCACACTGTAAGTTCGCGAATTTTTAATATTTCACTCCAGATTTTCAACATTGTCATTTTACCACACCTTCTTATGAGCAGTATAGCTGTCATTTTCACATCTCACACAAAAAGTCTTGCTCACTGTAGCTGCCATATAATGGCGCAGTCGGTGTGGCAAAATCAATGCACGGACACATTAGAAAATCACAGTGACACGGTTCATGAGCAGAGGTCTTAAATGGCTATGTTGAAAATTTGGTGGAAAAAATCTCAAAATGACTGTTTTAGGAGCGACATTGATGCAGTTCCTGTGTACGCATGGCAAGTTTGCAAATTTGTAATATTTGCACACCAGATTTTCAACAGTGCCATTTTCCACACTTCCTTATGAGTAGTACAGCTACCATTTTTCACATCTCTGCCCAAAATGTGTTTCCCACATGTAGCATAATGGCATGTCAGTCGGTGTGCAAAAAATAATGTTTGGGACAGATTAAGAAAATCACAGTGACACTGGTCATGAGCAGAGGTCTTAAAATGGCTATGTTGAAACTTTGGTGACAAAACTCCATACAATGACTGTGTTATGAGTGAGCATTGTGCAGTTTCCACGCACCCTCGTAAGTTCATGAATTTGTAATATTTTCAGTCCAGATTTTCACCAGTGGCATTTTTCCACACTTCCTTATTTACAGTACAGCTGTCATTTTTCACAACATGGCCGAAATGTGTTTTCACACTTTCAGCACAGAAATGCGTGGTCGCTGTGGGAAATCATTGTTCGGGACAGATAAAGAAAATCACACTGACACTGTTCATGATTGGAGGTCCCAAAATGCCTGTGTTACCAATCTGCTGTAAAAAGAATCCCCAAACTACTTACATTACGGGTGTGCATTGCACAGTTTCTATACACGGTCGTCACTTCACCAGTTTTTTTTTTTTTTTTTAAGATTTTCACAGCAGATTTTAAACATTGCCATTTTTATGTTGCTTGCACGCATGTGTAAGAAACATAGTGCCATCATTGGGATTTTGGAGGTGTCACTCCTCCTCCAATTCAGTCAGTGTGCTGGCAGGCGTCGTTCTCAGTTATCGCATTTTGGAGCTGTCTATGACACGCCCAAATGCAGTGGCATACAGTTGAAAGGGGAGCTACGCTCAGTGAGCAGCGAGAAGAGGCTGCTCTCGCGCAGCTCCCCCACTCGCAGGCGCATGCTACCTCGCGACGCACTGTAGCCGACGGGTGCCCAATCCCCGCCAGCTGAGCTGCATCCCCCAGCAGTAGGTGCTATGCTGGGAGCCCACCCCAGCGGGCAGTGGTCCTTTGCCTGCTGGGGTGCCTAACTCGTCGGCTGAACGCCCTCAGTCTTGCCACGCTGGGAGCCCACCCCACCGTGGCAACAACTACTATGGCCGACGTAAGCCCAATCCCATCGGCTGAGCGCCCTTCGTCTGTGCACGCTGGGAGCCCACCCCAGCGTGGTGGCCATCCCACAACGCCTTTTTTAAAACCCTGTAAAACAAAACTGTCCTGCGTGCGCTGCCTCCCGACTTCCCCCACAACCCGCACTCCACCCACTGCGCACTCCAGCCTCCCCGCACTTCACTCCATACTTACCTTCTGGACTTGGCGCGACGATCTTCGTGGACCAGGAACACGCCTGTACTCTTCAAAGTCGGTTCGCAACTGCAGGAAATGCCGGTAAGCTGTATAATAGGCTAGATGGAGGGTTTCAACTTTGTTGCATATCGCAGCATTTTTGGAATTTAGCGCAATTTTCAACATGGGAGTTTGGACCCTTCTCATGAGTGATGTCACTGTCATGGCGTTATTCGGCCCGAAGGGTGATTTCATGTAGTGACTGCGCAGTGACTCAAAATCACCTTGGGCCCAAATAATGCCATGACAGTGACATCATTCATGAGAAGGGGTCCTAAAAACCCCATGTTGAAAATTTGGTGCCAAAATTCCAAAAAATGACTGTTTTACGAGCGTGCGTTGCGCAGTTCCTAAGCAGGCTTGTAAGTTCTTGAAATTTCAATATTTTCACTCCAGATTTTCAACATTGCCATTTTACCACACCTTCTTATAAGCAGTATAGCTGTCATTTTTCTCATCTCACCCAAAATGTGTTTCCACCCATGTAGCGCAGAATGGCGCAGTCGGTGTGCGAAATCAATGTACGGGACAAATTAAGAAAATCACAGTGACACTGTTCATGAGCAGAGGTCTTAAAATGGCTATGTTGAAAATTTGGTGAAAAAATCCTAAAGATGACTGTTTTTAACGCGTGCGTTGCACAGTTCCTATGGACGCTCATAAGGTCGCAAATTTTCAATATTTTCACCCCAGATTTCCAACATTGCCATTTTATCACACCTTCTTATGAGCAGTACAGCTGCCATTTTTCACATCTCACCCAAAACGTGTTTCTGCCCATGTAGCACACAATGGCGCAGTCGGTGTGCCAGATCAATGTACCGGACAAATTAAGAAAATCACAGTGACACTGTTCACGAGCTCAGGTGTTAAAATGGCTATGTTGAAAATTTGGTGAAAAAATTCCAAAAAATGACTGTTTTACGAGCGTGCGTTGTACAGTTCCCTACTGCACGTTCGTAAGTTCGCGAATTTTCAATATTTTCACTCCAGATTTTCAACATTGCCATTTTACCACACCTTCTTATGAGTAGTACAGCTGTCATTTTTCACATCTCAGCCAAAATGTGTTTCCGCCCATGTAGCGCACAATGGCGCAGTCGGTGTGCGAAATCAATGTACTGGACAAATTAAGAAAATCACAGTGACACTGTTCATGAGCAGAGGTCTTAAAATGGCTATGTTGAAAATTTGGTGAAAAAATTCCCTTCAGATGTTCTGCAATATTACTAATGAAGACATTGAACAGAACTGGCCCCAGGACCGATCCTTCAGCACCCCACTGGTCGCCCCTCTCCCTAGACTGCATGCCATTTACCACCACTCTCTGCCTCCTGTCTGTTAGCCAGTTTCTAACCCAGTTTGCCACTCTTTCCCCCATGTCCAGCCTACCCAGCTAGTTTATCAGCCTCCTATATGGGATGGTGTCAAAGGCTTTGCTGAAGTCAAGGTAAGCGTTGTCCACTGCCCCACCCTGATTCACTTCCTTTGTCACTCAGTCAAAGAAATCAACCAGATTTATCTGACATGATGTCCCCACTGTGAATCCATGTTGTCTATGGTCCTGGGTTCCGATGGCATCTAGATGCCCCACTATCCTTTCTTTAAGCAATGTCTCCATGATCTTCCCCACTACTGAGGTGAGGCTGAACGACCTGTTGTTCCCTGCCTCCTCCCTGCTGCAGGACTTGTGTAGAGGGACCCCATGTGCCCTCCTCCAATTCCTCATGTTGAATGACTCCAGTGAACATGGCTGCCAGAGGTACTGCTATCTCCTTCGCAGTTCTGTTAATATCCTTGGGCTATGCCATCTGGGTTCCATCGCTTGTCTACCTTCAATTTAGTGAGCTCCTGCAGGACTCTTTTGCCTTTGAATGGACTATTGTCCACCTCTTCACCCCTTGGCAACTGCTGTACTGCTGTGGCCCTTGCCCTCCCACTCTTCTGTGAATACTGAATGGAAAGACACAGTGGATGTCTTGGGAGGAAGGCATGAAACTGTCACTTCCAAATACCTAAACAGCACATACAAGCAAGCAACATTTGGCATTGACAAATGCTTGTTACACATCCCATGAACAGTACCGCTGTCATTTTTCACATCCTGTTTGGAATGTGTTTTTGCACCTGTGATGCCAAATGCCATAGTCACTGTGCAAAAGCAGTTTTCGGCTAACAAACTGATATTGCCACCGTCCATGAGGTAGGGGGTTGCAAAAAAAACATGTTGAAAATTTGGTGTGAAAATAGCAATGAATGCCTGAGGCATTAGGGTTTCCGACCATAACACCCCACCCTGTAGAGAATGACAGGCATCAGGGGTGTGACTTGGGATTCCTGCCTGTCATGCTCATACCATTCCACCCCCACCCACACCCTGCAGCCAGTGAGAGGCATCAAGGTGTGCCTTGCATTCTTCGGGCCCAAACTTCAGCTCATTCTCCTATACCGCACCCATCTCACCGTATTTCCTGATGGAATGGGGTGCGCATCAGGGCCAAAGACCCCAAGGCACACCGTGACACTTGTCAGTGTCTGCAGGGTAGGGTGTGGTGAAATGGCGTGGTCATTATGCCTGACAACCCAAAGGCACACCGCAATGCCTGTCACTCTCTGCAGGGTGGTGGTGGGGTTGGCTTCAGTTCAGTACTTCACTGCCATTCCTATTACGCAGCTCTGTAACTTCTACACTACCACTGCCAATGCCAGCAAGCAAACATTCGGCATTGACAAATGCTTGTTTTTTTTTTGTACCTGTAAAAAAGGAAATGGTCCATCATTGCGTAGCTGCCCCCTTCCCCATCAACCCTTCATGTGCACACCGCACCCTCACCCCATACCTGCCTCCGGTCAGGGCTATCATCTTCTGTGGACCAGGACACATCTGCACTCTGCAAAGCCGAACCACAAAATGAAGAATCAAAGGTAAGCCATATAATGGGAGTCAATGGGGCGGGGGGTTCGGCTTATGTTGATATCTCAGCCATTTTTTTGAATTTTGGTCCCAAATTTTCAACATGGGGTTCTTAGTACCCCACCTCATAAACACTCATTTCTTAGTTCCAAAAGTTGATTTCACGGTTGCTGCATGAAATCACATCCAAGGGAGGTCCCAAAAAGCCCATGTTGCGAATTAAGTGAAAAAATTCCAAACAATGATTGCGTTATGAGCATGTGTTGCGCAGTTTCTATGCATGTTCATAACTTCACCAGTTATTAATATTTTCACTCCAAATTTTCAACATTGCCATTTTTTCACACCTACTTATAAACAATACAGCTGTCATTTTTCACATCCTTCCCAAAATGGGTTTTTGCACCTGTGGAGCAGAATGGTGCAGTCGCTATGGGAAATCAACTTTTGGAACAGATTAACACAATCACAGTGTCGCTGTTCATGCCAGGAGGTCCAAAAATGCCCATGTTGAAAATTTGGTGGAAAAATTCTAAAACATGATTGCGTTACGGGTGTGAGTTGTGCAGTTTCTATGCACGCTCTTAACTTCGCCAATGTTTCATATTTTCACTCCAGATTTTCAACATTGCCATTTTTTCACACCTCCTCATGATTAGTACAGCTATCATTTTTCACATCCTGCCCAAAATGTGTTTCCGCACTTGTGGTGCAGTCACTGTGCAAAATCACTTTTCAGGATTGAGTAACGAAATGATAGTGACACTGTTCATGAGGTGGGGTCCCAAAAAGTCCATGTTGAACATTTGGAGTGAAAATATCAACAAACACTCAGGGCGTTAGGGTTTCCAACCATAATGCCCCACCCTGTAGAGACTGACAGGCATCAGGGTGTTACTTGGGTCGTTGGCCATAATGCTAAAGGCATTCTATCCCCACCCTGCAGCCACTGGCAGGCATCGAGGTGTTCCTCAGGGCCTTCAGCCCTAATGTTCATCCCATTCTCCTATGCTGCACCCATCTTAACTTATTTTCCTATGGAATGGGGTGAACATAAAGGCCAAAAACCCCAAGGCACACCGTGACACCTATTGCTGTCATGGATGGGGTGAGGCGTAACGGTGTAAGCATTATAGCTGATGACCCAAAGGCACCCCCCCAATGCCTTTCAGTCTCGAGGGGGGGTGGTGTCAGTTCAATATTTCACTCCATTCCTATTATGCATCTCTCTAACTCCTGCACTACCAATGCCAATGTCAGCAAGCCAACATTCAACATTGACAAATGTTCATTATTGCATATGGCCGGCTGCTTCCAGACAGCAATGCAAACATCTCATCACCTTCTGAAATAGAAAAAAAAAGCAGTAAAGTTGATATGTATTGTGACAATAACAGTGTCAGATCAGTTACATGCATAGACTCTGAAAATCCTTAATTTCCTTCTTATAAAGGGAATAAAGTCAAACTTGCCATTCAGGTCTGAATTGTAGTTACAGTACCTCCCAAGTTCATCATCCACATTGCTTCTAGTTTTAAGAGACATTTGTCTAGGTTCCCTCCCCTTCAACACAATTTCACTTTTTCCACATCAAAGAAGTGGAATACATGTTTGTGTGGTGCTGCTTGATAGTAAATATGTAGTGACAAGACACTGTTACAGTCACTCTTCTGACTAGCCCCCATGTGCTCCCCTATGCAGATCTTAAATTGGTGCAGCATTTTCCTATATAAAAAGAACCACATGTACATATTTTATTTATTTAGTCATTTTTTAATTTTATTCTTTGTTAACTGAGTAAGGCCCACTAGGTACTAGAGATGTTGTGAAGTTTAAATCCGCCGGCGAAGTTCCCATGAGGTCACCAAATTCGGCCCATGAAAAACGTCTTGTAAATGACATCTCTGGCGCTAAAACTTTGCCGGGAAACTTTGTCTGTTAACTTCTACTTTTTTTAGTAACTTCGAAGGTAATTGTCTTAATCTGGTGCCAAAACCTTGTCAGTTAACTTCCAAGGCAACTTCGACTTTGTTAGTAACTTCGAAGTTAATGACAAATATGGTTTGTAACATGATTCACTTACTGCATGTCACATGGAAGATGCCAGACAGGCAGGAAGTGAATGTTTCACTTTCATTTCAGCTTGTAGCTGAAGGAGAGTGGAGACTGTCTGATTCAGAGGAGACAAAACATTTTGTATATCTGATTCTTTAGAGTTTAGACTACAGTTGAATATTTTACTCCTTTTTTAATTTTAATCCTTATCTTTCTTTACTGCACTTTCTGTTTTATAAATATTTTTAGTGTATACTTCTTTTTTCTGAGTTCTTACTGTCTTTTTCTTTCATTTTCTTTACATTTTTGATTGTGATGACGGGCAGAGTCAGGACTTGGCTGAGTCCAGACCGGGTGGTGCTGGAGCACCAGTAAGGTGCCCACATTTTTTTTCAAAAGGAATTGTGCCCCCCCAGCTCAGAAACGGCATTCTGCTGCAGCAGCAACAGGAAAAAGATAAACAGCAGCAGAAGCCGGAACAACAGCAGCAGCAGCAGACACAAGTCCCAACCCCCCAGCAGGAGCCTGCTCCCTCCTCTTCTGGTGCTCCCCCAGTCCCGTAGCACTTTGTGGTGTGGGATGTTTTTGATATGCACCCTGCAGATGAGACAGTGGCCATCTGCAAGGTGTGTGGGTGGTGTGTGAGGCATGGCAAAAAAGGGAGCTATCTTGGGACCGGCCGCCAGAGGACGCACCTCTGCAACCACCGCCTCACTGAGTGGCGGGCCAAAGAATGTGATGCGGCTGCATCACATGATGGTGGTGGTGATGGCCCTGGGGGGAAATGTGGAACAGCATGAGGTTGGCGGTGCTGCTGCAGCATCCATGAGTCAGTGATGGCGTGGCAAGCATGATGTGCACCACTGCAGTACTCCTTATGTACCTCAGCAGTGCTGTTATGAGAGTGGCAGTAATGATGACCCCATGGCACCTGCCACAAATGGCCATCTTGTAGTTTTGTGAGCTGAGGTGAATGATCTGTGGCAAGAATTCACCACCTTCCAGCAGGAGGAGATAGATCTGCTGGATAGTGTCATGTTTAGCCATGAGAGGATCCTCACTCTCCTATCTGAGCTGTGTGGTGGTGGTGGGTATGGCTTATCTTTTGGCAGTGCTGGTGGGGTGGTCTGAGTTGTTTTGTTTCAAGAAACATTTTATTTCATATGTAGTTATTCTGTCATCTGTGTTCTTAATTTCTCCACTCTCTAGTCCCCCCCCCCAAAGATAAAATCACTCCAAAAATATTAAGGTCTGTTTTCTCTGTCCTCTTTTTACGTTCACTTGCGCGCATGCACAAGGAACGTCTTGCAACAGTATGACTTTTGGAGGTGTGTGACCCTCCTCCCCATTGCAGTGCTCAGTGCAGCATGTGCGACCCTAGGGGACCAATACATGCCGAGTTGTGTATGACAGCAGTTCGGCTGTGTTGGTCTTCACTTCTAAGAAAAGGTCCACTGCAATCAGCGGTGGTAGCATGTATACAATTAGCATACCTACATCAGCCAAACTGCTGTCATTCACAGGTTGGCATCAAATCCCTCCCACTTCCTCCCTCTGCTAATGTCCTCCCACTCCCTTCTTACTGTTCTCCCCGGCCCCCACCTTGTATGCCAAGAGGGTGCCCAATCCCCTTCGGCTCATGTGCCCCGAGCACACTGTGTGACCAACTGGGTGCCCAACTCAATCAGCTGCAGCCCCCAAAAAGCAACCAGTTGGCACTATGGGAGCCCACCCCAGTGTGCTCATGCTCCCTCCCCACACACTCACTGTATGGCCAGCAGGGTACCCATTCCCTGCCAGCTGCAGTCCCCCAACAACATGTAAGTGGCACCTGGGAGCCCACCCCAGCGTACCAACATCATCTGTCCCCCCAATCCTGTGAAACAAGAAAATAGTCCTCGGTGAGTCCCTCACCTCCCCTGCCAACCTGTGCCCACTCTCTGTGCTCCCACCTCCCCACATCCCCCTCACCTAGGTGACACGCTGGGAGCCCACCCCAGCATACCAAAATGTCCTTTTTACAGTGCTTTCAGAAAGTATTCACCCCCCTTGGATTTTGTCACATTTTATGATGTTGCAAACTCAAATAAAAATACATTTATATGGGATTTTTTTTGTCACATATCTACACAAATTACTCTATAATGTCAAAGTGGAATGAAACTTCTGGAATTTTTTGTACACGTAATTTAAAATAAAAACCTGAAATGTCTTGATTTGATAAGTATTCACCCCCTTTGCTATGACACTCCAAACTGAGCTCAGGCGCATCCAATTTCCTTGTGAGATCACTCTAAAACTTGAATGGAGTCCACCTGTGGTCAGTTCAAATGGTTGACATGATTTCAGAGGAAATACACCTGTCTATATAAGGTCCTACTGTTGACAGTGCATGTCAGAGCAGAAACTCTACCATGAAGACCAAGGAGCTGTCCGTAGAACTCCATGATAAAATTGTGAAGAGGCATAGATCTGGGGAGGGGTATAAAAACATTTCTAGGGTGTTAAAAGTTCCCAGGAGCACAGTCAAGTCCATCATTAGGAAATATAAAGAATACGGAATTACCCAGACTCTTCCTAGAGCAGGCCGTCCTCCCAAACTGAGCAACCGGGCAAGAAGAACCTTGGTCAGGGAAGTGACCAAGAACCCAGTGACCACCCTGACAGAACTACAGAGTGCCATGGCTGAGATGGGAGAACCTGTCCAGAGGACAACAATCTCTGCAGCACTTTACAGAGTAGCCTCTATGGGAGAGTGGCTAGATGGAAGCCACTCCTGAGAAAAGGCCACATAATAGCATGCCTGGAGTTTGCAAGAAGGCACGTGGCAGACTCCGAGACCATGTGGCAAAAGATTCTCTGGTCTGATGAAACAAAAATTGAACTCTTTGGCCTGAATGCAAAGCGCTATGCCTGGCGCAAACCGAACACAGACTCAGCACCCGTGTAACACCATCCCTACCATGAAGCATGGTGGTGGCAGCATCATGTTATGGGGATGCTTTTCAGTGGCAGGGACTGGGGCACTTGTCAGGATAGAGGGAACAATGAATGGGGCCAAATACAGGCACATCCTTGAGGAGAACCTGCATCAGTCTGCAACAGACCTTGGAGTGGGGCGAAGATTTACGTTCCAACAGGACAACGACCCCAAGCATACAGCCAAAGCAACACTGGAGTGGCTTCAGAACAAGAAGGTGAATGTCCTTGAGTGCCCCAGCCAAAGCCCAGACTTGAATCCCATTGAGAATCTGTGGAAAGACTTAAAGATTGCGGTTCACCGACGCTCCCCATCCAGCTTGACAGAGCTTGAGCAAATCTGCAAGGAAGAAAGGGCGAAAATCCCCAAATCCAGATGTGCAAAGCTGATACAGACATACCCAAGAAGACTCAAAGCTGTAATTGCTGCCAAATGCGCTTCTACAAAGTATTGACTCAGGGGTGAATACTTAAGTAAACAAGATATTTCAGTTTTTAATGTTTCATACATTTTTGTTACACAATAAAAATATTTTTGCCCCTTTAAATTGTTGAGTATGCTGTGTGAATCAAGGAGGAAACAAATCATTTCAATTCATTAAAAATTCTGGTAGAAACACAACAAAATGTGATAAAATCCAAGGGGGGTGAATACTTTCTGAAGGCACTGTATATGTTTTTTTTTTAACTCCTGTAAAACAAGAAAACGGTCCCTTGATGAGTCCTTGCCCCCCCCAACCCAAGCCCACCCTCTGCGCAACCACCTCACCATACCCCCATCCCATACTTACCTCTGGAGCCCGGTGCGATGATCTTCAGTGGACCAGGAACACGTCTGCCCTCTTCAAAGCCGACCGTGAACTGAGGAAATGCCGGTAAGCAGTATAATGGCATAAATAGGGTTTTTCCAACTTAGGTGGATATCTTGCCCATTTTTTCAACTTTGACACCAAATTTTCAACATGTGGTTCTTGACACCCCTTCTCATGAATTCAGTCACTGTCATGGCATTATTTGGTCCTGAAAGGTGATTTCACAGTCACTGTGCGGAATCACCTTTCAGGACTGATTAACAAAACGACAGTGTCAGTGTTCATGAGGTGGGCTCTCAAAAAGCCTATGTCACAAATTTGGTGAAAAAATTCCAAAAAATGACTATTTTACCAGCGTACGTTGCGCAGTTTCCAGGCAGACACATAAGTTTGCAAATTTGTAATATTTTCACTCCAGATTTTCAACCTAGGCATATTTCCACACCTCCTTATGAACAATGCAGCTGTCATTTTTCACATCCTGGCCAAAATGTGTTTTCGTGCTTCCGGCGCAAAATAGCATGGTCGCTGTTGGAAATCAGTGTTCACTACAGAGTAAGACAATCACAGTGACACTGTTCATGAGCAGGGGTCCTAAAATGCCTATGTTGAAAATTTGGTGGCAAAAATCCATAAAATGGCTGTTACGAGTGTGCATTGCACAGTTTCTATGCACACTCTTAAGTTTGTGAATTTGTAACGTTTCCACTCCAGATTTTCAACATTGTCATTTTCCCACATCTCCTTATGAACAGTACAGCTGTCATTTTTCACATCCTGGCCGAAATGTGTTTTCGCATTTCCAGCGTACAGTAGTGCGGGCAGCTGTGGGGAATCATGTTTGGTACAGAGTAAGAAAATCACAGTGACACTGTTCATGAGCAGACATCCCAGAGGAGTGGCTATCTCTGCAAAGCAGTGTACAAAAGATGGAGATTAGTGTCCAAAAGGTGGATAAGCAGAAAAGGGGCAAAATTCAGCAGAAGGGCAAACAGCAAGGAGAACCAGGGATAAATGACAACCAAGGAAGGGGCTGGAGTAGAACAGTGAAGCAGTCTAGGGAGGTCAAATCATGGAAAGCCATGTGTGCAAATGCCAGGAGCCTTAGCAACAAGATGGAAGATCTGAGGCTGTCATGGTACAGTCAGACTTGGACATTGTGGCCATCACTGAAACCTGGTGTAATGATAACCATGACTGGGAGATGGCCATACCTGGCTACAACATATTCAGAAGAGACAGAGCAGGCAGGAAGGGAGGAGGAGTGGCACTGTATGTGAAAAATGACATAAGGGCCACACAGATCCAGGAGGAACAAATGGGGGAGAGATACTGTGGGTTAAGCTGAAAGGAAAATGGGCCAGCCATCCGGCACAGTGTGGTCTATAGGACCACCAGCCCAGGAGGAAGAAACAGATAGAGTTGATGCTAGCCATCCAAAGGATGGCAGACAAGGGTGAGGTAGTACTGGTTGGAGACTTCAATATACCAGACGTGGACTGGAGCATCCCAGCAGCAGCATCAACTAGGAGCAGATTTATCCTGACTCCTTCAGGGTGCCTTCCTCAAGCAACTGGTCATGGAACCAACTCGGCAGAAGGCAATACTGGACCTTGTGCTCACAAACAGGGACAGTGTGATGGGGTAACAGTGGGGAGCACCTGGGTAACAGTGACCACCAGTCATTGTGGTTTGAAATCACAGAAAGAGCAGAACCAAACCACACAAAAACACGTATCCTGGATTTTAGGGGGAGACTTTGGGAAAATGGGAGATACTTGAAAGAGGCATTAAGGGAATGGGACAGGAATCAGGGGTTGAGGAACAGTGGGCAGTATTTAAAATGGGGATTATAAGAACAACAGAATTATGCATTAAGCAGGTTAGCAAGAGGAAAAGGAAGAAGAGACCATTATGGTTTTCCAAAGAGGTAGCAAAGAAAGTGAAAGCCAAAAAGATTGCATTCAGGCAATACAAAAGACACAGGCAGAAGGGGATAGGGAGAAGTACCAGGAGAAACAAAGGGAGGCAGGGAAGTTACAGGAAGCAAAGCTCAGACAGAAGAACACATTGCAAAATCAGTGGGTAAAGGGGACAAAACCTTTTACAGGTACATAAGCGAAAAAAAGAAAGACAAAGGGAGGGATAGTGAGACTGAAGGGGAGGATGGGGGCGTGGAGGATGACAACAGTAAAGCTGACATATTGAACAGGTATTTCTGCTCAGTCTTTACTAAGGAAGAGGGGTAATGGGTCTGAAGGAGTACAAAGGGTGAGAATGGTGCGAAATGGACACAAGTCCTTTACACGAGAAAGGGTCCTGAAGGAACTGGAAGTAATAAGAGCTGATAAAGCAATGGGACCAGATGGGGTGCACCCCAGGGTCCTTAAAGAACTAAGAGAGGTGGTGGCTGAACCTCTGGCTATCCTGTTCAGCCAATCACTGGAAACAGGGGAGGTACCCAAAGACTGGAGGACAGCAGATGTAGTCCCCTTATACAAAAGTGGGAACAAAGAGGAAGCAGGGAACTACAGACCAGTCAGCCTCACCTCGGTAGTGGGAAAGATCATGGAAGCACTACTGAAGGAGAGATCGGTGGAACATCTGGTTGTCAATGGACTACAGGACCCAAGGCAGCATGGTTTCACCAGGGGGAGGTCATGTCAGACCAACCTCATTGAATTTTTTGACTGGGTGACTAGGGAGGTGGATCAGGGGAGGGCAGTGGACATGGCCTAGCTGGACTTCAGCAAGGCCTTTGACACTGTGCCACATAGAAGACTATTACACAAACTGGGGAATATGGGTGTGGGCAGGACAGTAGTGTGGTGGGTAGGTAACTGGCTGGGTGGCAGGACACAGAGGGTGGTGGTAAATGGCTGTCACCCACAGAGGAAGAGTAACCAGTGGGGTACCACAGGGATCAGTGCTGGTACCGGTCCTATTCAACATCTTCATCAGTGACATTGCACAGGATCTAGAAGGCAGAATTTTACTGTTCGCTGATGACACAAAGCTCTGTAACAGAGTAGACACACCAGAGGGTGAGACAGAATGAGAAGGACCTGCAGAAACTTGAAGAATGGTCAAGGGTTTGGCAGTTGAAATTCAATGCAAAGAAGTACAAGATAATGCATATGGGGCACAAAAATCCTGGCACAATATATCAGTTGGGGGTGAGGATATTGCATGCACCAAGCAGGAAAGGGATCTTGGGGTTGTCATCTCTGATGACCTCAAGGTAGGGAAACAGTGTGACAAGGCATCAGGTAAAGCAAATAGGATGCCGGGATGTATAGGCAGGGGCATCACCAGCAGGAAAAGGGAGGTCATAATTCCACTATACAAGACACTAGTGAGGCCCCACCTGGAGTACAGTGTACAGTTCTGGAGACCATACCTACGTAAGGACATAGACAGGGTAGAGAAGGTTCAGAGGAGGGCAACAAAGATGGTGCATGGGTTGCATCACAAGTCCTATGAAGACAGGTTGAAGGAACTGAACATGTACTCCCTGGAGGAGAGGAGGAGAGAGGGATATGATAGAGACATACAAGTATCTTACAGGGAGGAACAGGTGCAGGAAAACACTATTTTAAGCTAAAAAGATGTTTCAGGACTAGAGGCATGGGATGAAGTTGGAGGAGGATGATTCAGAGGAAACATGAGAAAGAATTTCTTCACAGAACGGGTGGTGGACAAGTGGAACACCTGCCAGAGGAAGTGGTGGGGGCTGAAACAATCACGGGATTTAAGAATGCATGGGATAGACATAAAGGAATTCTAGAGGTCAGGGGTAAGGGGAAACAGACTTCTAGGAAAACAAACTGAACTTACAAGCTCAAATGGGCAGACTAGGTGGGCCATAGGCCCTTATCTGCCGACACTGTCTATGTATCTATGTATCTATGTAAAATACCTATGTTGAAAATTCGATGCAAAAATCAAAAAATTGACTGTTTTACGAGCATGCATTGAGCAGTTTCCACGCACGCTCTTAACTTCGCTAATTTGTCATATTTTCACTCCAGATTTTCAACATTTGCATTTTCCCACACCTCCTTATGAACAGTACAGCTGTCATTTTTCACATCCTGGCTGAAATGTGTTTTCACACCTCTGGTGCAGAATAGCGTGGTTGCTGTGGGAAATCAATTGTTCGGTACACAGTAAGAAAATCATAGTGACAGTGTTCATGACCAGAGGTGACAAAATGCCTATGTTGAAAATTTGGTGAAATAATTCCAGTGAATGACTGTGTTACAAGCACGGGTTGCGCACTTTCCACACATGCTCGTAACCTTGAGCACGCCCAGGACACTAGGGTTCCTACGACAGACACTTAAGAAGTGTGACTGTGAAATGTTGATCAGATGCAAGAGGGTTGTAGAGAGGTACTCTGTTGGGATATGGATGTTAAAGGGGCATGGATACAACTGCGGGGGGGCTGCATAAATGCCAAACACCAATGCAAATACCTGCAAGTGAACGTTCAGCATTGACAAATGCTTGTTTGCTATTGTTTTGTTCATGTGGATGTACCTTGCTTGTCCAGTTCTGTTATTTCTTTAATCCTTTTTACACATGATGAACCATATTCCTTCCTTTCATTTTTGTCACTGGTTCATCAAATATGCTCCCTCCTTCTATCCACAAATGTCAAGTATTTGCCACATTACATAAATTGTTTCCCCATGGTATCTGATGGTACGTAACTGGTAGTTGTGTTGTGTGCAACCGCCAACCACCCAAAGAAAAGCAAACCATAACACGAACATGAGCTACAGTATTCTACTGAGAAGTTAAGCATAAATCTGTTTTAAGCACTTAACTTTTTTACTACATTTGCCAGAAATGTGAAATTGTGTCCCCAGACATTAATTGCTTCCCTCACTGAAATACTGTTGCTGCACACACCTGAGAAAGGAGTGCAAAGCAAATGTGAAGCTTGCAAGAGAATCTAAACATATTTATCATACTAAGCATTTTTGGGCCTGTCACCCCACCACCACCAGCACTTTGCCAAAAATGTGAAGTTGTGTCCCCAGAGAGAAAACGTATCCTTTCAGTCAAATACTGTTGCTGCACACACCAGAGAAGGCAGTGCAAAGCATTTTATTTATTTTATTTATTTATCATACTTTAGGATTACAACTTTTGAGTCAGGGACTCATTTACAAAGGCTCCACGTCAGAGTGAAGACAAACATACAGAATACTTGCTAGCAGTATGATTGAAAAACAGGTTACACACAGCGAAATTATAGTAACAACAGGGGTACATGATTACAGTTACATACCGCTGTGTTTCAAGAAACAGTTTGAATAGTTAGGCAGCTTTCATTGGCTATGATAAAAGATCACGAGCATATGTGAAACTTGCAAGAGAACATAAACATATTTATCGTACTAAGCATTTTTGGGCCTGCCACCCCACCACCACCACCACCTTGCCAGAAATGTGAAGTTGTGTCCCCAGAGAGAAAACACATCCCCAGTCAAATACTGTTGCTGCACACACCAGAGAAGGTGGTGCAAAGCATATGTGAAGCTTGCAATAGAACATAAACATATTTATCGTACTAAGCATTTTTGGGCCTACCACCCCCACCACCACCACCTTGCCAGAAATGTGAAGTTGTGTCCCCAGAGAGAAAATGCATCCTTTCAGTCAAATACTGTTGCTGCACACACCAGAGAAGGCGATGTAAAGCATATGTGAAGCTTGCAAGATAAACACTATTGTCGCATGAAGAGGGTGCTTTGATGCTGTTGCGTGCTGCTGTTGTTCCAAAGTCAGAGAAACAACCTCTTGCTCGGTGTGGTCCTGGATTCATGATGGCATATAGACATACTGCACAGGTAAGTACCTTTGTTTTCGTTTCATTGTAATGGAGGGGGGTTATTGCTGCTGTTCGAAGTCCAATATATTCGTAATTCTCTGCCATTAATTTTCAGCTATTTTGTGCATATGACATTATATTGCTGGACAGCTACAGCATAGATGCTATATCCTGAATCTCATGCCCAACATTGGCCAACCATGAAAGTAAATATTTTTTTGTTTGTGGAGGGGGGGATTGCTCACTGGGGTTCTTAATGACACATATCCATAGTGCACAGGTAAGTACCGTTGTTTTGTTTTCATTGTAAGGGAGGGGTGTTTATTGCTACTGTTTGAATTCCAATATATTACTACCTCTCTTTCATTGTTTTTCAGTTATTTGTACTGAATGCAGATGGATGACATCCTACTGCTGGACTGTCTGACTCATACGCAACATTGTTCAACCACAAAGGTTAAGTATTTTGTTTTTTTTAAGGCGTGGTGACTCGTTTCTGTACCATAATTGACAAATTAATTTCATTTCTTAATCACTGGCTCTGCTGTTCTTCCTTATCTTGATAGGTATTCCTTGTGCCTGAATTTGTTGCAACAATGTACTTGATGATTCACCAAGCAAATGATGTCAGTCCACAGAGAGCACCTGGAAAACAAGAAAGGATTTTTGTGAATGAAAGTCATGGAAAGAAAAGTAAAGCAAAGGAAAGGCAAGCAAAAGAAAGGAGAGGAAATTAAAGCAAAGTAAAGAAAAAGCATTAAATCACAATTGGAAAGGCTATGCCTGGCATTCGATGGCCAAGCAGCCAGCCACTCCCACTTCCTGAGCTATATAAGCAGTTCCTCTCAGCCTCATTGTGAAGCACTTTTTCTTTGCAGCCGAAGGCTCTGTCCATCTGTCCTCTGAGCTGGTTATGCCTGCAGGGCTGGCTGAGCCCCCCCCCCCACACTTGCTGCTTCTGCTTGTCTTTGCTGGTTTTCTGCGTTGATTTTCCTGCTTCTGGTTTGTTTTTTGAATTCGGCTATATGTGTGCTTCTTCTTTCTTTGTTTCCTGTTCTGTGTTTGTGTGTCTTTGGTTTTGTTTAGTTGTTGGGCTTTGTTTCTAAACTCCTAGCATATTGTTCCAGAGCTCCTACTAGCTTTCAGTCACTCAACTCTCAAACTACTGCAATGCAACTGCAATCTTTATTTGTGTGTTTCAGCTCCACCATAGCTGCTCCATGTTGCACACTCAATTGATTTCACCTGACTAAGGCTTACACTGAACCTAGCTATGCAACTCAATCATGCTCTCTCATTCTGCTTACCTCATTATAACAGCTTCATTGTACTGTCTGGCTAGACCTGCTTTCAGAGCAGTGTCTCTCCTTATTTATGTTTATTGCAGTTACAACTCAGTGTACTCCATACGGATGTTGCTTTTATATTTATTCACTTTGTTATACTCTGAGGTCAGCTAAAAAGCTCCTGCTGAGGCTGTTAAATTAGCTTTATATTTGCATGTGGTTCTCGGCCTTCCATCACTTTCTTGTTTGTCCTATGGCGGGGACTGGGAAGTGTTTGGGGAGTCGTGGCCCCATGTGGCTAATTATTTCTGTTCTAAATCCTGCCTTCGCCGCCGAAAATCCTCAGAGTATTTGTCACCTTGATTTGGCTTTTAAATGTCTGACTGGCTTGCCCCACTATTCAGTGCTGTTTCATTGCTACTACGTTATGCAGACCTACATGCAGGTCCACTTATTACTACTCTGTTTACTGACCTACGTACAGGTCCACGCTTGCTTACACAATCGATTGCTCATTCCTACTGCATCCTCTCAACTTCAGCCTCTGGGATGTCTGCTGCAATCAATCTGCATTCGACCTTGCAAGGTCTCAGCACTCACTGCTCATTACGAGCAGTACACCGTGCTCAATCAGCTCGCCAGCTTCTCAGCTCTCAGTCTAATTCTGGGGCATGCCAGCCATTCTATTCTGGTGCAGGGTCCCTGCAGTCAATTGTCTCGCTCTGCATTTAGTCCACATCTTGAGCATGTCCAGCTTGGGGCTGGATCCTTCTCACCTGGCCCATAGCTGGGAATGTCCTCACCCCGGGCTTGGCTTTAGCTGCCTGCTACATGAAAGCAGCTCCTGGTGTAGAATTTAAGACTAGCAGTGAAGGGTGGTTACAATGATCTCCTTTGGCTCTAGTGTTCCACTATAATGGTTAGTCATTGATTTTAGTGGTTTCCCTAGCAAGGCATCTTAACCGCATTCTCCCTACAACTGCCTCTGGTTCACCTGGTTTGAGTTTAGGGTTGGTAGGCCAAGTGAGTGCCTCAGCAGTCGTTGCTCTCCTCATCTGCCTTGGTTGCATGTATTGTTGCAGAGTTTTCTTGCAACCTTCCATGGCATTCCCGCTAGAGGGTTTGAGTGAGAGCCTTCCTCCAAATTGGAATATTTTCCACCTCCCTGTAATTGGGTTTTCCAAATTGCAGCTGCAGAGCCATTACTAAATAAACTATCTCAAGCCTGGAGGGAAGGCGACCTAGGCCTTGGATCCCCAGAGATTTCCTCCTCACAGGGTTTTTTTTCTCTCCTCCATTGCCTCAGGTCATAACTGTTAGTTAGCAAAGTAGTGTCCCCTAGTTTCTTTAGGTAGGTTCCGCTGTTGGATGGAGGTGGAGGATGTCCTGCCGTTCCCTCTCTCTTTAGAGGATCCACTCATTCTCAGTGCAGACCATTAGTATCATGGTACACAAACCTGGGCATTTCATTAAGTTATCAAACTGAGCATCTTATTACGTATGTCAAACTGTCTATGCATCTCTACTAGTACATTACAGTTATTGCTCCTGTGTCACAGTTACTGCTTGCTCATAAGCTTTGTGTCACCTCATTCTTTAGGATATGATTATACTACATTTCTTTTGGGGATTCCTAAGGTACCTTCAGCCACGGGAATCATCCAGTGGCACCTGTAGGGGTGGAACCCTCTCCGAGGGTTTCTTGCCTTTTCGTACCCCTACAGGGTGGTAATTCCTCTGGAATAGAGAGTGTGAATGGCCAAAACCAAACTAACACAGTTGCACAAGCATAACACTAAACTGGCTGCACAGGACATTGAATTGTAAAGGCTATGCCTGGAGTTTGATGACCAAGCAGCTGGCCACTCCCACTTTCTGAGCTATATAAGCAGTTCCTCTCAGCCTCATTGTGAAGCACTTTGTCTTTGCCCCACTATCCTCCCCTCCTCCTGCAGCAGCAGTACTCTTTCCTTAGGGGGATTCCTAAGGTATCTTTAGCCATGCGAATCGTCCCTTGGCACTTCTAAGGGTGGAACCCTCTCCAAGGGTTCCTTGCCTTTCGTACCCCTACAGAGTGGTAATTTCTCTGGAATAGAGAGTGCAAACGGCCAAAACCAAACTAACACAGTTGCACAAGCATAACACTATACTGGCTGTGCAGGACATTGAAGTATACTTACCGTTAGAGTACTACTACTACTGCTGGCTGTGCAATTCTGTTTTGGTGTCTGCGTTCTGTAGCAGAACTGGCAAAACCTGCATGAAGAAGATATTACAGGAAAACATTTTAATGCTGCAATGAGTCTCATCAATCATGGACTGATTTTCTGCCTCTGGTGGGCTTATAGAAGTGCTGTAGTGTCTGAAAAACAGTGCGGGTGTCTCACCAACAGCAGATGAAGAAAGTCCTTGATGCAGTGTGGTTACACTCGCATGATGATGCCTTGCAGACTTCAGTCAGTGGCTTGATGGAGGAGGACCAAGATGAATCTGTCAAGAGGAGAGTTTTGAGGAGGTACAGGAGGTGCTTCTGTTTATCACATTCGTGGCGATGAATCATCGGTCACTGCGGTGGTGGAAGTGGTAGCCAAGCCAATGCTGTTTCTTACTTGATGTGATTGTGAGGAGGAGGACATAGCTGAAGCAGCCCAGGGAGTACAGAGGAGGTAGAGGAGATGGTTCTCTTTATCACAATTGGCTACCTACTACATGCCGATACCACTGGTGGTGGAAGTGCAGTGCCATGCTGTTTCAGCCTGTGTTGGAGGAGGATGCAAGGCATCTACAGTGCAAACAAGGGATAATAGGAGGAGACGGGTGAGGTGTTGCGGTCACTGCTGCACAGTTGCTGTGTTTCTTGCTGGCTAGAGCGGGTGTTCTGTTCAGTATTTCGTAAGTGGCATAGTGCATTGTTAACAGCTGTTCAATTTGATGCAATTAAGAAGCAGCATTAATTAATAGTTGTTGATGTATATCTCAGCACTGAATGTGATACATTATTATTGTTATTAAGTTGACATCCAGGAGTACATTGTTGTGGATGGGTGGGGACATGGAGGGAGAGGGAGAAAATAAGCAGTACAGTTCATTGTCCTTCCACATCCTCCATGAAGCATCCCTCACAGTCTTCAATACTGGAAGTGCCACCATATGGGAACTCCCTCTCCATCACTGCTTCATCCACTTCAGTGTTGTGAGATAATGATGAGGTACACCCCAGTCTGCCTAAAGCACTTTCCTCCTCATCATCATCACTGTCAATTGGTGCTGTTACCATGGACATTACTCTTTTTGAGGGTAGGTAAGCCTCATTCATTTTGATAAATGTCAGCATGCCAACATTTTTAGGAGATAGATTTGTGCGCATGTCATGCACAATGGCACCCGCTGAACTGAACAGCCTCTCAACGCTGACACTGGAGAATGGGCAGCTAAGATATTTAAGGGCAACCGCTGTCAGTGCAGGCCAGTCATTGATCTTAGTGCCCCAGAATAGTAGTGGCTCATCTCCAATGGTGAGGTTCTTTGTATCTGTGAAATATGCATCTACCATGCGTTTTGCAAGTTGAAAACGTGCAGCGTGATCATCCTCCTCCTCCTCCTCCTCCTCAGTTTCCTCCATGTCTGCGACTCCCACCTGACTGAGGGTGACCCAAATCGGATTCAGCATAGGTTACTTTACCTTGCATTGCTTTTCTGCAGTTTGACACCCTGGCTGAGATGAAGAGAAGTGGGTGGCAGTAACACAGGATCGTTGAGCAGTACATCATCTTTCTTTGCCCCCTGTGCCCGTAGTAGCAGCTCTGCACCGTTTACCCTTCATTCGAGCAGTTCTGTCAGTCTCTGCAACTCATGATGCCCACCTTGTAATATGGCTGCCAGCCCACGTTTATAATGTGGGTCGAGCACTGTTGCAATTCCACACTCCTCAGACTGCATAATATACTTTATGTGGGTGTTGGGAGTCTAATGTGGACAGCATATGTTCCATTAATGAGCAAATTGCTCTGTCACCACATGCCTCCAGCAGTTGCTGCACATTCAGCAGTGTCTGCCTCAGCACCCATAGCAGAGGGATGGACTCACTGATATTGGCGGTGTCCCCACTTACTGCTTGTGTTGCATGCTCGAAGGGCCTAAGAATCGAGATGAGCCCATCCATTAGGCGCCACTGCTCTGTTGTGAGACACATGAATGCCCCACTGCTGTCACGACTCTCATGAATTCGCAGAGACTCAGATATAGCCTTGTACTGCTGGTATAGATGCTCCACCATGTACAAGGTGGAGTTCCACCGGGTGACATCAAACTTTAGATGGTGCTGAGCCAGCTTGTTCTTTACCTGCAGATCACAGAGATGATCACATGCTTTTGCTGAACGTGCAAAGTGGGCACAGATGCAACGGGCAAGAGCCAAAACTTCTTTGATATCCTGATGGTTAAGGAAAGCCTTCACCACAAGGTTAAGGCAATGTGCCAGGCATGGCACCCTGACAAATCCCCCATCAGCGATGCATTTCTGCACATTTGAGCCATTATCACTGGCGGTGAATCCAGCTTTCAGTGCATGGGGGTGGAGCCACTGATCAGTCTCAGTTAGTATGACTTCCAGCATCTTTTCTCCAGTGTGTGACCCGGGGATACTCTTCATGGTCAGTGTTGCATGCTGCCTTACACCAGGCATGTTGCTACCACCACAGTTTGTCCTAGTGCAATTCTTGCCTCTCCCTCAATCAGCCGCTACCCCAGGTACCTGTGGCCAGTGTGCTGTAATGCACAGGTAACAGCTACCAGACGTTTCCCCACTGGTCCACATGTCCATGCTCAGATGGACATACTGTGCTGAGGAATGCTGCAGGACATGATGTACCATGTCACATACAATACTGTATAGTTCAGGGATGGCACGCTTTGAAAAGTGTGCACGTGATGGCATCTGCCATTTTGGCAAGGCATGGGCCATGAATCATCTAAATCCTACATTCTCTACAAAGGCGTATGGCAACAAATCCAGAGCAATCATTTCTGCACATGCTGCGTTCAACTCCCACATTGTACCATGATTAGGTGGGAATTTTGTTTGTCTATCCAAAATGGAAGGCAGCGTCGGCTGAACTTTTCTTGATACTGCTACCATCAGTAATGCACCTGGTGGTGTGCCAAACAGCTTGCCTTGTCGTTGTGCCAGTAAGAGGGTGCTCCTTGTCTGGGGACTGCCACTAGTACTCATGGCCTGTGGCGATGCATGACACACCTCAGCGGCTTTTTGGTTTTTCATAACTGGTGTAGCAATCACATTTTGGGTATGGGTGGTACTCCGGATGCTAGGACTACTACTTTGCCCACTTCCAGAATCCTCCTCCTCCAGTACAACAACGATGTCCTTCTCCTCACCTGCACCTCCATGTCCCTGTAGTGGTGTTGGGTGTATTTTGCTTACATTGCTCTCTGATTGTGATGTACCAGAAACACTGGCACTGGCTTCCTTCTGGTGTTGACACCACCGAATTGGGTGCCTATTTTTAAGGTGTGTGTCTGTTGCCCACCTGTGCTGAGGTGACTACCCTTCTTACCCCAACTTACTCGGGTTTGACACAGTTGGTAAATTGCCACTGTCTCGTCAGATGGGTCCAGTACATAAAAATCCCACACTACGGATATATGGGGCCTTGTATTTACCTGGTGCCAAGATGACTGTGTAGCAAAGGAGAAGATTTGCTCTTTGTTATGTTGTGGGGTGACCAGACTGGACCAATGTAGAAATGGGAGAAGCAGTGGTTGGTGTGACCTTCTCCTTGGTGATTTTAGCAGTTAAAGCAACAGGAAAGACACATTCTGTAACACCTTGTTTTGCCCTGTTCTTTTCTGGCTCCCATGAGAGATCCATGTCGTCTGATACATCATCATCATCCACATCATAGTCTGGAAAAAAGCTATCACTGCTGGCAGTCTCATCAGCCTCAGCAAATCTGTCTGCCTCAGTAGCAAGTGCCACAGGCTGTGAAACACGCACCTCCTCTTCATCACTGTTGTCCTCATGTTGCTCCACATGTACCACCTCACCCTCACTCATGGGGCATGGACACAAATTATCTGGCTCTGCCTCTGACCTACCATAACCAACAGCACCACTTTCAAATTGCACTTCAGAACCAACAGCCGCCAATCCCACAGTGGTTTGTTTGCTGATGGTGCTGCTGCTTCCTCGCACTGTGTCAGTGTCACTTGACATTGAGACATCTGTCAACATGTCTGCCGTAGATTCTGCTGAGAAAAACTTTATGGCAGGAAAGTCAACACCAGGGCCAAATACTTTGCTACTACTGCTACTGTCTGCCACAGTCATCAGAATGCTGTCCCTGTGCTCTCACAGACATGTGCTTGGCCTTCTCTATAGATTAAAACCCTTCCTAAACAGAGACTCAAAGAAGAGGTTAGTCCAGGCCATTTTTCTATCAGTTGTTGACTATGCAGACTTCCTTTATAGTCACTGCCCCATCTCCTACCATCACAAGTTGGATACCTTATATCATAGAGCAATAAGGTTCATTACAGATCTGCCATCTAATACTCATCATTGCTCTCTTTATGCTGCAGTTGGGTGGGTTTCCTTCACCTCAGAAGGAACAGAAATGCAGCACTATGGATTACAAGCGTTGTCAAAAAACTTCCAAACTATATCCTGGACTGCTTCACCCAGACCTCTCCTAGCTCCTATGCCCTAAGAAGCAACAACATCAACCTGCTCAAATTGCCCAAATTCAACACCAGGCTAGGGAGGGCAGCAATCAGCTATTCTCTAGCTATAGCATGGAACACCCTATAAAAATCCCTAAAATTGTCCAATATCATTCCATTTGCATCCTTTAAACAGCATTGTACAGTCTTCTTCAAAGAGAAATGCAATTGCTACCACTAGAGCTAGCATTGTCATCTCACAAATTTCCCTTCCAAACCATATATGGCATATTCCTTTCAGACAGACACCCCATCTTATGGCACCCAGTAATACCTTCACCATCCTAGTATTACATTATGTTGAGTGTCTGCATGCCCCCCACTGGGATATGTATATACTGTACATACTGTAAATATTAGCTTAACTTTCCTGTAACCGTTTTTTATCATGTGAATTTACTGTACATCACTGTGTTTATATACGTTATTTTCCCCTGTATGTATAACTGTCTTATATAAGTGTATGATGTATCTGTTGTGTATCAACTATTGAACCTTGACCTTATCAGGTCCATCTTGTAAATGAGCCTTGCTCAATGATGTTCGCCTGAATAAAGAAAGATTTGATGATGATGATGATGATGATGTTCCTGGTTCCTGCACCACTATTAGGATTAGGAATCACAAACTGGGAAATGTTCTCTCTGGCCGATCCACAGCCTCTCCCTTTAGTTGCCCTTTTATTCCCAGTCATTCTTCAGCACACGCAGGGACACGACAATCGCTCAGGTTAAATCACTGTCTGGAGAACAGTGATTTTTGGCCCTAAATACAGGTGTGTATGCAAGGACACAACAATCTCTCAGGTTAAATCGCTGTCTGGAGAACAGTGATTTTTTTTTACTAAATACAGGTGTATATACGCAGGGACACGACAATCACGCTGATTAAATCGCTGTCTGGAGAGCAGTGATTTTTTTCCTAAATACAACTGTATATACGCAGGGACACAACAATCACTCGATCGCTGTCTGGAGAACAGTGATTTTTTTCCCTAAATACAGGTGTGTATGCAGGGACACAACAATCACTCAGGTTAAATCGCTGTCTGGAGAACAGTAATTTTTTTCCTAAATACAGGTGTGCATGCAGGGACACAACAATCACACTGGTTAATTCGCTGTCTGGAGGGCAGTGATTTTTTTTCTTAAATACAGGTGTGTATGCAGGGACACAACAATCATGCACGACTAAATTGCTGTCTGGAGAACAGAGATTTTTTTCCTAAATACAGGTGTATATATGCAGGGACACAACAATCACTTGATCGCTGTCTGGAGAACAGTGATTTTTTTTCCCTAAATACACATGTGTATGCAGGGACACAACAATCACTTGGGTTAAATTGCTGTCTGGAGAACAGTAATTTTTTTCCTAAATACAGTTGTGAACGCAGCCACACAACAATCACTCAAGTTAAATCGCTGTCTGGAGAACAGTGATTTTTTTCCCCCTAAATACAGGTGTATATACGCTGGGACACAACTATCACTTGGGTTAAGTCGCTGTCTGGAGGGCAGTGATTTTTTTTTCCTAAATACGGGTGTATATATGCAGGGACACAACAATCACTAGGGTAGAATCTCTGTCTGGAGAATAATGATTTATTTTCCTAAATGCAGGTGTGTACGCAGTCACACAACAATCACTCGGGTTAAATAGCTGTCTGGAGAACAGTGTTTTTTTTTTCCTAAATACAGGTGTGCACACAGTCACACAACAATCACTCTGGTTAAATCACTGTCTGGAGAACAGTGATTTTTTTCCTAAATACAGGTGTCTACTCAGGGGCACAACAATCACTTGGGTTAAATCGCTGTTTAGAGAACAGTGATTTTTTTTCCTAAATACAGTTGTGCAAGCAGTCACACAAAAATGACTCGGGTTAAATCAATCAGGAGGACAGTGATTTTTTTCTTAAGAAAAGACAGGGCACTTGCCCACTTATTTTATTCAGAAGAAAACTGTGCCTTCTAAACTGCTCCTACCCTTCCTCAGCCCACACAAGGCGCCAAACCACAACTTTTAACAGAAAACTAAATACTGCAAATAAACAATACAAGAAGGAGAAACGTAACACTAAAAATCACTGTGTGCGCAAAGAGCCCTCACAGTTACAGTTCTGAAGAAATTTGACAAACAAAATGTTCTTTTATATAATGTTTTTAGATTTGACTCTTAGCTGCAGCACAAGCTCTGCTGTCTCTTTCAAACACACTACATTCACAGAATGACAAAGCTAGCTTCTCACTGGCTGTTCAGCAACATGTGACCTCATATCCCATGGTTCATTGCAAGCTTCGACTCTTATGCTGAACTTCGATGGTGAAGTTCAAGCTTCATGGATTTGGGACACCTCTACCATTGACTGTAACAGGAATCAAAGTTTTTGACCTCCAAATTTCACGATTCTGCCCAAAAACACTTCGAAGTGGGACTTCGCAGGGCCGAACACTTTGAGGAATATTCGAAATCCACGAAATGTTACAGAGCTAATTTTACCAACTTTGCACACCCATACTAGGTACAAGTACCTGTTTTCAGGGGTGACCTGGGAGCACTGTGGAGGTTAACTGACTTGCTCAGAATCACACAGTATGCAAGTGGAGGTGGTGGGAATCAAACCCAGGTTTGCTTGATGTACCAAGTTGATGCACAGCTTGTTACTCTAACCTCTAGACTATACTGCCAGCCCCATACAGTGGCCTGATATACCTGGGCTGAACTATTGCAGTTTATGAAACTTCTGACTTCAAAGGTGAATTAACTGAGGTGAAAAGAGTAGTCCTTTCTACACCGTCACGATATTTGCAGCGCCCCCATTTGAAGGTTCCATTGGGTACAGGAGGGGGTTCTGCTGAATTTTTGTTCTGTTGGAATTTGAAAATTCCACACAGCATCAGTTACTATTAAATTCATGCAGTGCACTGGCCCTTTAAAGGGATTTGATAACTATAACTCTCCCCAGCCCTCCCAGTATTGATCCATTATATCTCTTACTGTGTATTGTACTCTCTCATACAGTAAGTTGTTATTTTCCCCAATGCTTTGAGCCATTCCTCTACCTTTGGAGGTTCCTGCTGTTTCCACTGATGGAGGATTATGTGCTTAGCTATTACCAAGGCTACCGAGAGCCATTTATTGGTCCTACTCTGAGCTTCAGCATTTTGAGGGGCTAAACCCAGCAGAGTCCATGCTGGGGACTACTGTACAGGTCCATGGGGCAAGGTTGCACAAACTGTTTAGCTTGTGCTCCAGTACATGCAGAGTTTGGGGCACAACCACAAAAGATACATTATACAACCCCCTGCCTAGTCACATCCCCAACAGCAGTCTGAGAATATTAGTCCCCACTTATGGAGTTGCTGTGGAGCTCCGTGACAGCAGAGTAGTATTTTAAATTTCGTGAGGCGGTTTCTGGTATTTTTGACATTTCTGATTAGGTTGTTCCAGCAGAACTGCCATTGCTGAGGGGAGATGTCCATTCCTAGCTCTTCACTCCATTTGTCCCATGTGGATGTGAAATCGTCTAGTCCGGATTTCCCCAGAAACTTGTGAAGTAAGCTACTAGGTGGGGAGGCTCCCTACGTGTTGGTCAGCAAGGAGTCTAGCTATAGCTAGTTATACTCATTAATTATATAGTGCCAGCCCAGCCATCTCTTTAGGGCATGTCTTAGCTGCAGGAATCTCTAATGCTGCTGCTTGGGGATGCCAAAATCCTTCTGGAGCTGAGAAAAATATTTGAACTTCCAGGAGATCTGCCAGCTGTGTAATGCCCCTTTCCTCCCATGACTTCCAGTAAATGGGGGTTGAGTCTATGCACACTAGCTGTTACTCCTCGGTGTCTAAAGAAACTAGAGCAGCTTCGAGCTTTCTGGTATACACCTGCCAAATTAACTTGAGCAAGTGTCTAGTATTGTCTGTGCCCCACCCACTTACCCCCAAACAAACTCCACTTGGTCTTTGTTTCCCAATAGGGGGATGAGTTTCTGCAGTCTGCAGGTCAATATCTTAGCGTATATCTTACGATCAGCAGTTATAAGTGAGATGGGAAGATAACTGGTGCAGTTGAGGGGAGCTTTGCCTTATTTAGGGATCAGGGATATCAAGGCGGTGCAACTTGACTGGGGGAGCTGACCAGGTCTTGTGTCTCTGTGAGAACATCAGCTAAGGTGCCTGCTAGTTCCTGTGTTAAAGTGGCATAAAACTCTGCGAGAAGCCATCTAAGCCAGGTGAGTTCCCTTGATGGGTGCTCTAGATGGCCCCTTCAATTTCTCCCAGTTCTATAGGTCAGTCCCAAGGCTATTGCCCATTCTGGTTGTATGGCTGACAAGTGGAGGCCTGCCATAAACGCACTGATGTCCTCATCTGAGGTCTGGCATTCCGCCCTATAAAGGTCCTTGTAAAAGGAAAGGAATGCACCACATATGCCTTTACTATCTTTCCTCAAGGAGTCATCTGGACCATTGATCACTACAACTGAGGACCTCTCCCGGTCTTTCTTGAGCCAAAATACTAGGAGACACCCAGGTTTTTCTCTGGCTTCCCAAAATACTTGTCTCATTTGGAATAAGGCATACTCTGTCCTTTGGTGCAGGTATGTTTTAAGTTTATGCCAAATACCCATGCTCTGTAGGAGTAAGGAAGCACTGTCTCTGGGGTTAGTTCCTTACTTGTCATCTTAGGTCTTTAAGCTGGGACTGGAGAGATCGCCCCAGTTTTTTTTTTGATGTGTGAGGAATAACTTATGCATTGTCCTCTTATGTAGGCCTTCAGCATACCTCTCAACCTTTCATCACCCAAATATGTGGCAAGATGTCTGAAAAATGAGAAACATGTGTAACATATCATCAAAACATGCCATTGCAAGTTCAGAATATTGCATCATTGTACTAATGTTTATATTGTTTGATAACTGTGCATGATAAAATATTATAAATTTCTGCTTTAAAGTGTCAGTGGACAATGTGGAATACTGCCTTTACCATGTAGGACAGAGGGTTTCTATGAGGTAAAATAAGTGACGTACCTTATCATGTAAGACGGTTGAAAGGTATAGCCTTCAGGGTGTCCCACCTGGTTGCTGTCAAAGTGTCTTCTGGCTTGTTAAAGTTCAGGAGGTCCTTAACATCTGAAGCCAGGGCCATTCTGCATGTCACATCTTTGAGAAAAGAGACCTTAAGCCTCCACTGCCCCTTGGTTGTTTGCTTAGCCTCTGAGGGCAGCCAAGCGAATTTGACCAGTGCATGATCTGAGATAAGGATCTGAGGGGGGATCAGTATGAATTTCCAACACATTAACCCCCAACAGTAATGCGACCGACACTGACTGCCCGTATTGTACAGTTCGCCGACAAAAAGTATCCCGTAAGCTGACATCCCGTAAGCTAATGTAAAACCTTGACAGTAGTTTAGCAGCTAATAAAATCCATTCCAGGTCTTAGCATGTCATGCAGCTAATAAAATAACAGGAGAACAAATAAAATCCTTTTTGCAAAAAAAATAAAATGACATGACATGCCTGTAGAAGAAATTAACAGGTGAGCTAAACAAATAGCGACAGAGCAACATACCTTCATGTGGAAGCAAATAGTCAGTTTAAAATCCATTCCACGACTTAGCATGTCATGCTCAGTATAAAATCCACAGATTCTGCACCTTTCTCTTGTTGTCAGCGAATAGTCAGATTAGATGACTAGGTCGTGGGCAATTCCTCTAATGAAATCCTTAGCGGTTCTGTGTTCGCGGTCTGCAACAATTGAGGAAATCTTTCCCTTCCATTTGGCATACTTTTTTCTCATTTGTGATTTTGGCATTCCCCTAAATATTTTTTCTATGGTGCTGTCAGTGGCTACCTGTTTGTTGTTCAGTTCTTCCACGAAAGCTCTGTCTGGATGAGCTGTGCAGGGGTATCATGTGTAGTAACTGCTCAATGTTTCAACGAGGCAACTGCACAGGTAACAGGGGCATTTGTTGCATCAGGGGAATGATTCTGTTTGGTGGTAGATCTTAAGTGGTGGTGTCCGCCGACAAGCACTGTAGACGCTCGTCCTCTACATCTCACCTCCCTGTGCTGACAACACCAGTAGTACAAGTCAGCATGATGTCATTCTTTAACATATAAATAGCCGGCAACACTCAATTTCATGTTCCCCTGTTGTGAAGGCACAACCACGCAGATCTGAGGAACCAAATCAGACATTGCTACAGCACAATCCACAGGTAATGTGGGCAGTCAATTACCTAATTATTATGTAGTGTGCAGCTAATTAACAGGTGCTGAAGTAAATTAGGAGATGCTAATTAACAGGGGTGCTTGGAATGGGGAGAATACAATGATGGGCAAAATTACCATGTGGGCAGATTAAAGTTGGCAAATCAGAGTCAGGAATTGACCAGTCGGGACATTCAGAATCAGGAATTTGTACTAGATCCGATCTGAGCACTACCAGCATCCAGTGTGTATTCTATTAGCCCTGGGTAGAGTAGCCAATGGTCAGTTCTGGTATAAAGCAGATGGGGTGGGAAAAATAAGGAGTAGTTTCACTCCTTAGGGTGAACTAGTCTCAAACTATCTGAGAATCCCAACTCCTTTGCCAGGTTCTGCAGTGCTTTCAGGGCCTGAGAGCCCAGGTTCTGTGGGGGTAAATTCCTGTCCAGAAGTTCATCCCATACAATGTTCATATCGCTGCTGATCACCATTTGTCCATGCTATAGTTCAGACCACTTCTGAGTCATGGAAGTGAAGACATCTAGTTATGAAGTGTTTGGAGCATATATGTTGCAAAGTGTGACTTGTACCCTTTCAAGTTCTCCCTACACCATAAGTTAGCTCCCTTCGGGGGCTCTTAATTTCCCTTTCTCCTTAAAGGATATTCCTCTGTGGATTAGGATTTTTGCCCCCCTGCTTTTGGAATTGTAACATATACCAAAGAAGAAATAAGCACCCAAGGCAGGAGTACATTAGCTAAAAAAAAAATTTCAATATCTGATTAAGCACGACAGGTGAGCAAGCGAAAACGCAAGAAGTGTGTGCAGTCCATTGCTGCCACGTAGAGATGTGGTCAGCCTTGTTCATCAATTCTGACCCTCTTTTGGCACTTTATGGCATTTTGTTTTGGTCACTATATAGAGGATAAAGTATGGGTCGGGGTGTGTAATGAGAAGTTTACACACACCCAAGGGGTTAGATGCTACATAAACCCGAGCCAAGCGGAGGTTTATGCATAGCATCTAACGAGGATGATGTAAACTTCAAGTTTACACACCCGACCTATATTTTATTTTATATAATTGCTGGGTTTCTCTTTTTCACCTCAGCAATTATATAAAATAAAAATAAAATCATTCAGGTGTGGTCACTGGTTGCGGTCAGGTTTTGGTGCGGGGTCTGGCTTACTGCCTTTTTTCCCTCACAGTTGGCAGCTCAGTTGTTGTTGTTTTTTTGTTGTTTTTTTATAGGGACATCAGTGCATTTTAAATTACTTACCACCAATTCTGAGTGGCAGTTTGTCCTGGAGAATGAGAAAGTGGCAACCGGCGAGCAGTCAGTAGCAGAGAGCTGCAGCGCATGCATGTGTAGAGCAAGGGAAACTGCACGTGTTTGCCGCAATAAACACTCCTTTATTACGGCAAATTATGCCAAGGTTTCCCTATGAGAAAAAGGGAAAGCCGGTAATTATATATAGAATAATGCATGGGGTGGTGTGTTTAATGAGATTTTATATGTACCACGAGGTGCTGGATGCTACATAAACCCAGAGAGCGAAGCTCGAGGGGTTTATCTAAGCATCCAACACCAAGGGGGGGGATGTAAAATCTCGAGTTAAACACACCACCCAATGTTTTATTTTATATAATTGCTGGGGAGTGTTTTTTCACCACAGCAATTATATAAACTAAAACAGCTGCTGAGTGAACGATGGGTAGTTTGCAATCTGTGGCTGAGCTGCTGTTGAAACCTTTTTTTTTATTTTTTATTTAAAGTTTAGCAGTGAGCAAAGTCAAAAGCAGAGAGGCAATATTTTTCTTTTTTTTTTCCACTGCTGCTGAGTCATCCTGGTGGTGTCGGGTCAACTGGCGAAGTGTCGGTGCCGGGAGAGAGTGGAGGCAGTTGCATGCAGGGAGTGTTGAAAACCTGGTGCATATTCTCCGTTATAACCCGCGGGTTATAATGGCGAATTATAACCTGGGTTTCCTATGGGAGAAAGCGCTCCCCAGTTATTATAGCACTTTAATTAAATACTTCCATTTAGCTAAAGTACTCCCGCCTTGGGTGCTCTTTTTTTTTCCTTTGGCCTATTTTACGATTTTAGTAGTAGTACCAAGCCTCAGTCCCAGCATGGAGGTTCCTGTTTGTTCCTGGAACTGTAACAGCAGCTAAAAACGTGACCCACCCAGCCTGTCTTAAGCTTGTCTGCCTCCTGCCTGAGCAGATGTGGCTCCTGGAGGAAAACTACATCTACAGACAGCCATTTGAGATGGTCTAGTATTTTCCTCTTATTAAAGGAGTAGTGCACCCTTATATATTTAAATGTTATTTGTTCCTTGTCAACAGACAACTCTTTTCGTGTAGCTTTTGGAGATCTATTTGTAACCCCTAGGTGGCGCTATCACCACGGGCTACTACCCTGCCTGCTTCACTAGTAGCAGGTTAAGAGGCCTGAGTTCCGAAAAGAGTGCCTCCACCCGGAGGTCAGGGTTGGTAGTGGTCAAGCTAACCTGGGCACAGCCCTCCGGGACACTGTAACCCCCCTCTTTCCCCTCTAGTGGCCTGAACACTGTACAATAATCACTTTCACAATACCCCTGGTACACCACACAGATACCCATACTGTTTGCACTTACCACCAGGGTTGGTTCCTCTGGCTCAACCCCGGGGAACCCCTGTAAAACAAGGTTAGGCACAGCAAATAGCAACAGAACAGTACTTTGAACACAAATTGGAACCACAGTCAGATTTAATGCAGAAAAAAGTTAGATCTGATTTATTCAGGGGCTTGAACAAGGGAGGGGCAAAATCAGGTTAATTAGCTTAAAAGTTGTATCTGTAGACTGGGTGGGCCATAGGCCCTTATCTGCCGACATTGTCTATGTATCTATGTATCAATCAGGCAGTTACGCATGTGCTTTAAGTTCCCCCACACAGTCACACCTCTGGGTACCCAGGTGGAGAAGAGCTGGGCTAGCCAGGATCGTTGCCTGGGGTAGGCCAGAGTCGCAGCTGGTTGGGGCCCTGTGATGGAAAAAAACAACTTGCACAATACACACTGTTTGTAATCTGGAGCCGGAGGGCTCAGTTAGTGAAGAAAAAAGAAACAACCAGGCAATCAGATGACACATTTAGATTAAGCTGTTGTTGCAGGGAGCTGCTCTGATCATTACTACCGATACCCAAGACTGGACACAGGCTGGAAGAAAATCGAGACAGCAGGTGGTTGATCTGGAGAGCCAGGAGAAGCAGGGCCCACACGATTTGCCGAGGTGCCGTTCCTGTTCAAGCATGGAGCAGGGGGCTGATCCCCAGGCAGGTCTCTCGTCGATGGCTTCTCTGTGCAGTGGGTAGTCTAGCTGAGCTAGTCTGGCAAGACCCAGACTGCATGGAAGCAAAATTCAGGTGCAGTCCATTTTGGGCTAGATACAGCTTCCAGCAAGCAGAACACAGTTCACACAGTGAGGGACCAAATCACGACCCGCTTGCGGCTCACAGCACACTTACATGTAAGAGAATTCTATTGTACCAGGCAAAGCGCTCCCGGTCACAATTGCAAAGTCTCTGCACACACCGGGAGATTGGGGGTAGCTGGAACTCCTGACAGGCCGATCGCATTCAGCAAAATCTTTGGTCTTCTTCAGGTTGAGCCTGGTCCCACTTCAGTAGCTTACTTTAATCATGCAACTCGGATTCAGTCTGAAAGCAATTCTCTTCTCCCTCTCAGAGCAGTAGACAGACATGCAGGCCAGAAATCAAGCCTTTCCACAGTTCTCTGGCATGAAAACTACGCAGACAGCTGCTCGAACTATATTGAGCTGTTGCTCCTTCAGCTTACAACTAAGATCTGACTTAAACAGCAGGCAGCTTGGGGATTTCCTTCAGATCCAAAAGGTTTGGTTGGCTGATTTGGCTGTCAGTCAAAGCAAGAGCTCCCCCTTCAGTTGCAAAAAAGGCGCCAAAGCCCAAAACTACAATTCCTACAGATTTTGACTCCAGACAGCTCCTGTAGTCCACATCCATTTTAGGTCCCACCAGAACTGATTGATCCAATTCGCAGTCCAGGACCAAGATAGTGGAGATAAGCAAAACAGTCCTTGCTGCATGGAAGGCAGGTTAGACAAACTACATTATCACTCTAAAAGATTTTCAGCAAATAGTTACATCTTTCAACAGAGCTCCCTCTCAGATTACTTATGACTGCAATTCAGGCAGCTCTTAAAGAGACAGTACACAGAGGCTATACAGGCGCTCTCTGGCAATCACATTTAAACTTCTAAAATGCAGGACACCAGCCTGGCAGTGAGCATTTAGGCAAGTTTGAGGAAGACTTTTCCGGAATCCCCATTTGTAGGGGGGTTACATCCTTCCCTGCCTGGAGAAAACTTGGCGTCCAGATCAAGTCTGTACCATCATGCATCAGTTAACATAAATTTATTACTTTACTATACACATTCACTACACTTCACAATACTATATCCAGTCTGACAACACATTTTGCATATTTCACACAGGTAAATTGAACATTACTATACTGAATCAGGTAATAACTTCTTGTACCTTAAACAATGCAAGAGGGGGCCCTTCCCTATCAGCTAACTTGGGGCTAGAGGGGGCAGGGGCACCATGGTGAGAGGGCAGAACAAGTAACCTGGAATTGGCTGTCAAGCTCAATTTGGGCAGTGAGCTTGGTGAGACATAAACACCTTTGTGCACCACATTGAGAGGCAAATCCACTGACCTCCCAGGAGAATCATAGCTGAGGCGTACTACTGGCTTGACAGCTCAGTTAGTCTTTCTGAGGGTGACAACTACAGTCTCTGTACTCTCAGCACTGGTCTGGGGACTCTAGTCACTTGTGAGGGGTGCCTCTGCCAGGGTGGGAACATCCAAACTTGGGGCACTGTCGGCTCCTTGCTCTGCAGGCTCTGTTTCTATAACACTTGACTCATTGTGTGAAGGCTTAGGCGCAATCAAACTTTGAGGCACTGAAGGGGGGTTGTCAGCACTCTCATAGTGTTCTTCAAGTTCTGGCATGTCACCAGAAAAACTCATGCCCTCAGCCCCTCCCTCAGGCAAATCATACAGTTCCACAATACACAGAGACTCAGCATCTTCAGACGTGATACTTTGCACTTCACTTTCAGGGAGCATTGGCTCCAAGGACAAAGCTGGGGCTTAGGCAGTCCAGAAGGCCCAGCTTCATCCCCACTATTAATCATGGGGTTACCTCAAAACAGCTGATTCAGTTCATAAGAGGGGTGATAGGCATAGTCGCACTCACTATTGTCGGAAGTGGACTGACAGTCACTATCATTCTGGGCCTGCTACAGAGGAAACCTTAAATCTGTGACCACTGGGGTAGGTTGACCATCTCTTTTTTGCAGCAGCACGTGTCACCAGCCCAGGGGGCTAAATTTCTGGGAGTTCAGCCTCAATCATGACTTGGCCGATAGGTAGCAAGTGGTTATGGTGCATGGTCTTGACAGCTTTGGAGTTGTTCTTTGGGCGCACCTTGTACACAGGTAAATCATCCAGCTTTCCAACTACTAGATGGGGAAGATGGTGCCACCGATCAGCAATTTTCTGTTTACCATGCAGTCCCAAATTGTGTAACAACACACGGTCTCCAGGTCGAAGCTCTTGAGCTTTTACTTTTTTATCATGCATCTCTTTGTTGGCTAGATTTCTCTTGGCGGCCATTGTCTGGGCCAGTTGATAGGCATGGTTCAATTGAGCTTAAAGTTTTTGTACATATTGCAAGTAGTTTTCAGCTCAGACCCCATCTGGAGAGACCCCAAAACAGACATCAACTAGCAGCCGGGCCTCTCTCCCGAACATGAGGCAGTAGGATGAGAACCCAGTAGCATCATTTTTCATGCAATTGTCTGTGTGTACCAAGGTACTAATCTGCTGGCTCCATTTATGCTTGTCTTTTGGGTGGAGGGTGCCCAGCATGTCTAGAAGGGTGTGGTTAAAACATTCTGGTTGAGGGTCTCCCTGCGGGTGATATGGGGTGGTTCTTGACTTTCGCACCCCACATAGAGAAAGCATTTCTTTGATTAGTTGACTCTCAAAGTCTCTGCCCTGGTCAGAGTGGATCCGCTGGGGGGCACCATAGTGGCTGAAGAAATTTTCCAGTAGCACCTTGGCCATGGTAGATGCCTTTTGATCTTTGGTGGGAAAAGCTTGTGCATACCATGTGAAATGATCCGTAACCACTAACACATTACCAATGTTCCGCTGATCAGGTTCTAAGCACAAAGAAGTCTATGCAGACTAGTTCCATGGGGGTGTTGGTAGTAATATTAACAAGGGGGGCAGCCCTCTGAGGCAGGGCTTTTCTTTGCAGGCAGTGACTACAAGCCTTTACATGGTGCTCAACATCAGCCCCCATTTTGGGCCAGTAGAAGCAAAGAGCGTACCAGGTCAAGGGTGCTGTCACTGAGGTGCCCCATATGATTGTGGAGGGACCTCAGTACCAAATCTTTAAAGGCCATGGGCAGGACCAATGGTTGCTTGTCTACTTTGCCACTAGGATCTACTGTCTCTCTATACAACTGATTGAGCAACTTCAATCTGGGGCCTTCTTTAAACAATAAAGCAGTTCGCAAGTCAGTAGAACGTAACTTAGACACATCTTTCCCCGCACACAGGGCATCAAGTGCTGGCTTAATCATAGGATCTTGGGATTGAGCCCACTGAATGCTGTCATTATCAAATTGAGGTAGTGCACTAATATCTAGAGTAGAGAAGTGGCACTAAGCAGCCGGATGCAGATGTCAGAAGGGTCCAAGCAATCTACTAAACAGTCCACTGTGTCCACAGACATCTGTTCATCTCTATCAAACTTTTGACACAATGCTCGAATGCCAGGTTCAGATAGCCTGACCCAATCAATCTTGGAAGTGGGCCTTCGTGATAGGGCGTCAGCATCAATATGGTTCAGGCCCAGTCTGTATTCGACAGCATAATCATAGGTTGATAATGCAGAAAGCCACCGGTGCCCAGTGGCGTCTAACTTAGCTGAAGCCTGTACATAGGTCAACGGGCTTATGTCAGTCTTCACCAATATCTTTGCCCCATAGAGGTACTCAAGAAACTGGTCAACGATGGCCCATTTTAGCGCAAGGAACTCCAACTTATGCACAGGGTAGTTTTGTTCGGATGGGATCAAGCTCCTAATGGCAAAAGCTATTGGTCTCAGGCCATCCTCATGGTCTTGATACAGCACAGCTCCTAGACCCTAAAGACTAGCATCCATATGCAGCACATAGGGTTTGGTGGGGTCAGCATAGGCGAGGATGGGGGCATGGGTGAGCTGGTATATGATCTCATGGAAGGCTGCTTCACAGTCGGGCATCCAGCAGGGCCCAAAGAGTTCACCTGGGCAGAAGTATACTTCTTCTGGTTCTTTAACGTCCCATTTTTTTTGTATTTACGATTGGTAGGAGGGTAACCTTGGGTAAGGTTCAAGAGTGGACAAATCACCTTGGAATAGTCTTTAATGAACCTGCGGTAGTAGCCACAGAACCACAGGAAACGTTGTAGTTCTTTCAGATTATGGGGCTTGGGCTAAGTAGTACGTGCTTCAACATTACTGGGATCAGTCTCTATCCCTTTTGTAGATACTATGTGCCCCACATACTTCACGGAGGTTTGTAAAAACTGGCACTTGTCAATGGACAGCTTGAGGCCGAAGTCTTCCAGTCGGTCTAGGACTTTAAACAGTTGGTTCTCATGCTCCTCTAAGGTGCTCCCAAACACAATGACATCATCCAAGTACACCAGGCATTCCATCAAATTCATATCTCACACCCCACATTCCATCAGTTGCTGAAAGGTGGCATGGGTACCCGATATCCCCTGTGGCATCCTCAGAAACTCATTCAAACCCCAATGGACAGATAAAGGCTGTCTTCTCATGGTCTTCCAGGGCCATCGGGATCTGGTAGTATCCGCTGTGAAGATCCAACACCGAGAACCATTTGCTCCCATTCAAGCAGTCTAGGGCATCTTGTATATGAGGCATAGTGTATTGGTCTGGGAATGGTCCATCGGTTCAGTGTTCGATAATCAACACACATCCTCACAGACCCATTCTTCTTGTGCACAGCCACAATGGGAGAGGTGTATGGGCTCCTGGATTACTGTATCATGCCAGCAGCGAGCATTTCCTGCAAGTGTCTTCTCACATCATCTCTGTCTGCTGGGGTTAGGCGTCGGAACCTCTCTCAAAATGGCCATTCATCATGCAGGCGTATGTGATGCTCCACATCCTGGACACATTCCACGTCCCATTCCTTCAACGAAAACACTTGGTCTCTCTGGACAACTCTCTTGCTAATTTTAGCCTTCCATTCAGCTGGCAACGGGGAGTCACCAAAGTCAAACAAGTCTGGGGTCACTCCTTCTCACCAGGGTGCTTGTTGCTGGGCAATACTGCAGTGTCTGTGCAGTGTACCATAGCTAGGGTGCACCCTCTGTTCACCCGGATCTCCCGATCTGACACATTGTGAATCTGGACCATCACTCCTCATGCATAGGCATGGGTACGAGCAGGCAAATGCTGGGCTTGACCAATAATCCTTCTGGCAATTTTCCATCGCCTGGCGCATCCAACATTAGTATTTTGTTCTTGACATCTTTCCAGAAGTGGACCTCCCCTTGAATGGTACACTGGGCGTTAGTGGCCAGTACCATTGAATCGGGATCCTTCTTCCACACGATCATCACCAGTTCATCTTAGTCCACTTCCTCGGGTTTTTGTTGCAAATCATAGGCCTTCTTGATCAGAGCCAGAATTCCCAGGGCTCTCCCAGTCCATTGCCCTTGTTTCTCATGACAGAGTTGCACCAGTCTCCCAAACATTTGGGTGTTTGTCCCAATTAACAGGGGGACCCCATCATACAGTTCGGTGAGGGGACACACTAGGGCCAACGTCTCTGCTCCCTCCTCAACACCAGTTACAGTTGCAGGAAAAGACAACCAGAGATGGACATACCCTAGGTAGGGATAAGACTTGTCGTTCAGGCCCCACACATGTAGACCTTCCAGGGATTGCAAAGGCACATCAGATAAGTGTTTGTCATACCAATCCTGGAATACAATGGTCACTTGTGACCCACTGTCAAGCACAGCCCGAGTATGAATACCATTCACAGTCAACGTAGTCTCCATTTAAGGTCACACTATTTTGGACCAGTCTGGAGAGGCAGTAACAGAGGACTGGACAGACGATTTAGCCACAAAGAAATCTGAGTTAGGGTTTCTCAAACCCACACTGTGGTCATTTTGGGCACCTCTTGGCCATTGATTTGCTTTTCGGAGCTCCCTTGGAGTCTGTTTACTACTCTTTCTAAGTCCTTCTGAAACCGGCATTCTCTTTTCGTATGGCCATCCTTTAAACAGTTGTGACAAATGATAGACTCCTGGGTCATCCTGGGAGAGAACATCGTATGAGGAACTGACGCAGTAGTAAGAGATTGGGGTCTGGTATCTGCTTGCAGTGGTGAGAGTGCTGCAATATGTCTTAACAGTTCCTTTAGAGCGGCAGTCAATCTGGTGATCTCAGCCTTGGAGCCACCCACTGTAGCGGATGCCTGAGGGTGCACCCCCAACCCATGGCAGTCACATCCTGAAAGGGACCAGAATCTTGTTTCATGGGGACACCCTTGCAGAGGCACCCGTCTTCAACTCTCGGACTTCCTTTAGCAGCTCGTCTTTCCAATGCTGGGACCAGGGCGGGAAGTCCTGCGCATTCTCAGAGTGCTCGTTAAGTGCCAACATTTGCCCCTGAGCCTCACTTGGCTGATCACTCTTGGTCACTTGTGCAGCAGCAGCAGCAGATATGGGTGCAGATCCCCCATGGGGTCGCCTTTGCTCAACCCACCGAATTTCTTTCATTAGCTCATCATACAGAGGGGACGATTCCAGTCGGGTGGCAAGGCGCAACTGAAGCAGTAACAATTCTAAAAATGGAGCAGACTTAAGGATCTGGTCTAGCCTAGTTCGATCTAATTCATTTGATGGTAAACTACCCTTTCTGAGGCACTCTTATAGCAGCTTTTCAAGCCGAGATACATACACAGACAATGGCTCCCCTGGGTACTGCTGAGCATTTCTTACTCTCCACCACAGATCCTCATCTGAATCCGGGCTACCATACACATTCTCCAATGCATCAAGATAGTCCTGTGCAGTTGCTCCAGGGTTATTGGCCTGCTTGGCATGGATGGTAGCCAGGACAGGACCGCAGAGGCTCTCACTCAACCTCTTTCATTTCTCTGCTTCTGAGCATTGCCATACAAGTACTAGAGGGGCAACATAGTCTATCCAGGTCTCCCAGTCATCCTCCCCCTGGCGGGTGAGGAGGGTGCCCGAAAAGAATCTCAACCTTTGGTAGGAGTCGTGACTAATGGCAGGTACAGATATAGGGGCCAGCATTGGAATGGGAACAGCTGGCGGGGCAGTAACAGGTGCTGGAGTGGGAGGGGTGTGGGGAAGGAACACCCCCAGGTGGCAGGAATAGTTTCTTACAGTCCTCTACGGTTTTCCCTTCCTCCAGCAACAACTTAGCAAATTTCTCCTCAAAAGTCTCAGATAATGTGGGAGCTCATCCTCCCCGGGGTCTTTACTGTCTTTTGTTATCACTCTCCAGGCGGCTGAAACCCCTTCTGGGGCAATAGTCTGTGGCACTTTAGAGCTGTCCACAAGGTCACTACACTCTACTAAGGCTATGAAAGTTTGGGCAATCAAATCATCCTGTCGACCCACCACCACAGGGTTTTTTTAAACATTCAGCTTTGGAGAGTACTCCCTCTACAGTGTCCTTATTGGTACCCAGGGAAATATCCAGTAAAAGCAGATCATTTTGGGGGTTTATCTCCTGCCCAGTACACCACCCCACCAACTAGTGTACAGCCATTTCTACTGGGGTAGCCATTAATCTTTAACAATAATTCATAATTTTTGGCCACTAGAAGGCACAAAATCCCAGAGGTGCCTCCAAAATGTTACCCCTAGGTGGCACTATCCCCAGGGGCTACTACCCCTGCCTGCTTGGCTAGTAGCAGGTTAAGGGGCCTGAGTTCTGAAACAGGTGCCTCCACCTGGAGGTCAGGGTTGGTAGTGGTCAAGCTAACCTGGGAACAGCCCTCTGGGACACTGTAACCCCCCTCTTTCCCCTCTAGTGACCTGAACACTGTACAATAATCACTTTCACAATACCCCTGATACACCACACTGATACCCACACTGTTTGCACTTACCACCAGGGCTGGTTCCTCTGGCTCAACCCTGAGGACCCCCCGTAAAGCAAGGTTAGGCACAGCAAATAGCAGCAGAACAGTACTTTGAACACAAACTGGAACCACAGTCAGAATTAATGCAGAAAAAGTTAGATCTGATGTATTCAGGGGCTTGAACAAGGGAGGGGCAAAATCAGGTTAATTACGTTAAAAGTTATATCAATCAGGCAGTTATGCATACGCTTTAAGTTCCACCACACAGTCACACCTCTGGGTACCCAGGTATTGAAGAGATGGGCTAGCCAGGACCGTTGCCCAGGGTAGGCCGGCATCGCAGCTGGTTGGGGCCCTGTGATGGAAAAAAACAACATTCGCAATACACACTATTTGTAATCCGGATCCAGAGGGCTCAGCTCATGAAGAAAAAAGAAACAACCAAGCAATCAGATGACACATTTAGATTAAGCTGTTGTTGCAGGGAGCTACCCTGATCATTACTCACGATACCCAAGACTGGACACAGACTGGATGAAAATCGAGACAGCAGGTGGTTGATCTGGAGAGCCAGGAGAAGCAGGGCTCACACAAGTTGCCAAGGCATCGTTCCTGTTCAAGCATGGAGCAGGAGGCTGATCCCCAGGCAGGTCTCTCACTGATAGCTTCTCTGTGCAGTGGGTAGTCTGGCTGGGCCAGTCTGGCAAGACCCAGACCACATGGAAACAAAATTCAGGTGCAGTCCGTTTTGGGCTGGATACAGCTTCCAGCAAGCAGAACACAGTTCACACAGTGGGGGACCAAATCACGACCCACTTGCGGCTCACAGCACATTTATATGTAAGGGAATTCTACTGTACCAGGCAAAGCGCTCCCCGGTCACAACTGCAAAGTCTCTGCACATAACGGGAGCTTGGGGGTAGCTGGAACTCCTGACAGGCCAATCACATTCAGCAAAATCTTTGGTCTTCTTCAGGTTGAGCCTGGTCCCACTTCAGTAGCTTACTTTAATCGCACAACTCTGATTCAGTCCGAAAACAATTCTGTTCTCCCTCTCAGAGCAGTAGACAGACATGCAGGCCAGAAATCAGGCCTTTCCACAGTTCTCCTGCATGAGAATTATGCAGACAGGTGCTCAAACTATATTGAGCTGTTGCTCCTTCAGCTTACAAGTTAGATCTGACTTAAACAGCAGGCAGCTTGAGGATTTCCCTCAGATCCAAAAGGTTCGGTTGGCTGATTCGGCTGTCAGTCAAAGCAAGAGCTCCCCCTTCAGTTGCAAAAAAGGGGCCAAAAGCCCAAAACTACAATTCCTACAGGTTTTGACTCCAGACAGCTCTTGTAGTCCAGCTCCATTTTAGGTCCCACCAGAACTGATTGGTCCAATTCGCAGTCCAGGACCAAGATAGTGGAGATAAACAAAACAGTCCTTGCTGCAAAGAAGGCAGGTTAGCCAAACTACATTATCATTACCACTCTAAATGATTTTCAGCAAATAGTTACATCTTTCAACAGAGCTCCCTCTCAGATTACTTATGACTGCAATCCAGGCAGTGCTTAAAGAGACAGTACACAGAGGCTATACAGGCATGCTCTGGCAATCACATTTAAACTGCTAAAATGTAGGACACCAGCCTGTCAGTGAGCATTTAGGCAAGCTCAAGGAAGACTTTTCGGGAACCCCCATTTGTAGGGGGGTTACATATGCCTGGCCACTCCCTCATCTCTCACATTTGTCTAGGGGTCTGGATGGTAAAATGGGGGGGAGGGGCCTAGACCTGCAGTACTACAACAAGCAACACACTGTCTCACAGATGATAAAATGTTAGGCCTTACCTGGCCGGTGGAACTTCAAGCACTAAACGTTCTCACCTCATCAGGCTGATGCTGTTCCATACGCTGCTGCACCCCTTCTGCTGGGTTTTGGTGGGTTCAAGGAGATGGGAAGTCCTTTCTTTGAAGGGATCAATTAAGTTACTTCATTAAATAACCCAGTACCACCATGAAAAGGAAAAATATTTAATTTGAAGGTATTAATGATTCGCAACAATAAATATTTGGAGCAGCTCTGTGGGTCTGAGAGCATAGGCAGAAATTTGGCGGCCACATAGGTACTGGAAAACCCAGAACAGCTGGATCACTAAGGCATAGAAAACAGACCTGAAACAGACTCCACACATAACTCTGCAAGCCAGATTCAAGGTTTACACCTGCCAACTATTTTTCTGAAACCAACCTTTTCCCTGGGAGGAGTACCTAACTCCCCCCCCACCTCCAGACCTTATTGAACCGGGGCCTAATGCAGCCTATTACCATACCATGGCTGCTCCATTTCCCTTTTCCCAGAGCCAAAACCAAACACTGCTCCAACCTCCATTTAGGGTTGCACAGTGGCCTATAAGAGTGAGCTGAACAACTTCTCCCTCCTTTTGTTACAGCATTCCCCTCTGCACTCCTTTATGGGTCTAACATGGGTCCTGCCCCAGACACGGGCACGGCAGGCCCAATAAAGGGAAAGCCAGAGTGCAGGCCATCTAAGCTTACCTCCAGCAGTGTACCATATGGGAAATTACCTCCATGAAGCTGTCACCTCCAAGAGGCCCTGACGTGGCCCTGCCACCACCACAGCAGCCCCACTGCCATTCCGTCCCAAATTTTTGAGGTACGGATGACCCCAGCATCCTGATGACCCAACCTTACTTTTTCTTCCAATCTCCTACCTTCCGCAATGGTAATTGCTCCCCTGACTCCAACGGCCGTCAGCTCCTGCCACCTCCCCCACGGAGATGCACTCCACACACCGCTGCTGTTCAAGCCAGTACCTTACAGGGTGGGGGGTTTAGGCACCGGCCACACTACCCTGCCAAACCTGCTGTTTCTCCCCTCTTTTCTCTGCTGCCCCCTACTTATATAGCGGGCAAGAACACCAACTCCTAGGGGCAGGACACAGGAAATGCCTGAAGCTAACACCTAATTGGAGGGGGGTGGGAGAAAAAGGACCATAATAGTAAGCCCACCCCACGAGGAGGGGCTTACACTCCTCCCCCAATTAAATCATTTCCTCCTGGAAATTAAACAGGGGCTCTTCTTGGGGGACTCCGACCAGGGTCAGTATGCGCACTCTCCACTCAATAAAGAATCTCCCCAGAGCACATCCCAACCAGAAACCTAAACCCCTCGGGCCTACTTACCTAGACTGCCCTGTGGAGCGAGTTCGGCACAGAGGTTCATAAAACTTTTTTTTTTGTTTAATTTCTTTTTTCTGCACCATCTTTCAGGGAACTCTCTCTGGCATCCTCCATTTTCCTGTCTCTGCCTCCCACCTGAGGTACTTCTCCTCTCCCCTCACTTTACCTGACATATCCCCTGGTTCTGAGCCCCCCTGGGAGGGGCCGCCTTTTCTGCCCAGGGTGCTCTATCTACAGTATAAAGTGTTGAACGTGGCAGTCAGCGGAGAGGAAGGCGCTGGTATTTTGAGTGTGGTCCGGGACGGAGGTGCCTTCATCTATGCCCGAGGATGGGGATTTTTCTTGTTTTCTTCCATGGAGTACAGCATGCAATGATGCCTGCACACGGCTATCCTGCTGGCGTCTGCCACACTCCACCCCTTACATCACCGGGTAATCCTGCAGTACCCCCTATCTCCATTGGGGACACCAGGACACTGGACATCCCTAGATCTCTCCTCAGGGAGAGGAGAGCTATCCTCTGGATGCTCAATCCTCTCCCTCCCCTGCTGACCCCCAGCTGCCCGAGTCCGTCAGCAAACCTGGGTCACCGGTGTGGCGCAAGATGTGGCGTCCAGCGCCTCGACCCTCAGCGCCACCGGGCCGGCTGGTTCATAAAACTTTTAAACTGCAAAAAACTTAGAGCAATACTATTACGGCCAGACTGTCCAGAAAGTGAACCATCCAACTATCCTGATAAAATGACACACACACACCATTCTCTCACCCATGCACACAACACATTCATACTCTAAACATTCTTATTTGAGGTAGAGATAATGCAGTAAAACATTTTTAGAACATATTATTTGGAGGTTGTTCCAACTGGAGCAACCAAATAGAAACACACTCTCTCTTCTTTTTTTTTTCCCAATCTTTAACCAAACAGTCTCAGCGTTTTTATTCCAGCAGTCCCAACCCCCCAGGCAGGGAAAGTCCTGGAGCGACCGCCACTGGGCACAACATTCTTTTAACCTTGAGAGTTTTACTAAACAGCTTGACTTAAACATGACAGTACTGGCAAATCACAATAGTGCTGAGCATTTCCTTTTCGGATGGCAGGCCCTCCACCGTCAGGATAGTAGTAATCTTGATCTGGCTTAGTGGTGTTCTCAGCAAAGGAATTCATAGATGTTATATAGTACTTCATCTGACTCCTGGCCACATCTTGCATGAGTCCAGCCCAAGATGTCAAAAAACACAAGGTTCTCACCTTCTGTATGACTTCCTGAGTGGGCCGGTCAGAGGTCCCAGAGCACTGCTGAAGCTTTTGCACCATGCCCCAGAATACCCAGTCCGATCGCTTTTCCTCAGTTATGTCCCACAAACATTTAGAAACATAGGGGTATACAGCACTAGGGTATTTCAGATGGCTCCTCTGTCACACCACCTCTCTGCCTGCGATGACTGGGGCAGGTCATTTATGCTGGTATGTCTGGCTGCTCCTGGTTCCAGCCACACCTGGGTCCAGTACTGGATGTTCTTAGGGTCACTGCTCAGCAAGCCATCCATTTTTAGTCAAAGAGCCTTACACAGCACTGGGAGGCGCAGGTGGTGCCAGGCAACTTTATCATAGGCCACTCATAAGGCTGAGGGACAGCACTGTACACTTCATAATCAGCAAATTGGTACCCTTTAAAGTCTTGTCCCAGGAACAATGGAACTGGCATCTCCCATGCAGCCTCATCCTCAGCTCCCTCCTCCTTTACACATCTAGGAGTATACAAGTATGAAGTTTCCTCCCTCAAGGCACTGGACGAGCCACTGTTGCCAGACAGAGAACCTATGGCAGACCCACTGAGACCTGGGGGGGTCGACAGATGCTGACCCACATCCTCTGCCACTCCCTCTGCCATGGGGATAGTCGATGGCAGCAGGTGCTGTAGGACTGGGCGGATGTCTGTGTTCAACAGCACCCTTACTGGTGGTTTCCTGCACGGCCTCCACCACGGCATCCGGGGCCTCCATTTTAGGCTCTAACCTGGGCTCTATGCTTGGGGCCAATAGGCTGGCCTCTGCATCTAGGTCCAAACTTCCTTGCAAAAACAATTAAACAGAGCCCGCAGATGTGCCAGATAGGTAGGGCCAAGCATAACTAAAGGCGGTGCCTCCCCAGAGTTCTGTGGGTGACCCACTGGAACAGACCGAGCACAGCGGCAGCTGCACCACTCCTTCACCTCAATAACCACATCAAACACATTTTTCTTCTGTCATGTCTCTACCTGCTGAGTTCCACAGCCGGGTCAGCAATGAAGTGGGGATGGTAGTGTAGTGCTCCTGCGAAGAAACTTTTTCAGCCATTTTAAGTAGAATTTCACTAATTGCATCCTTCTGCATTGCATTCTCATGGGAAAATGGCGCCTCCTTCTCCCACCTCCCAGAACCACCAACAGAGAACCAATCCCAGGCACCGCTCCACCACACCTGTACCACCCCTTCCAGATGATTGGCACCTTGCTAGATATACTAGGCAGGAAAATGTGCCTACCTCCTAATGGCTTCCCACAAGTTGCCCCAGACTCAGCCAGGCCCATGGCGATGGCCAAACTCCCAACTCCTTGCAATTTACTCTGTGGCATTGAACTCGTAAACACAGCTGTTGACATCCCAGAGGAGCTCCCATGTCTGGCCACCCCCTCCTTCCTTACATTTGTCTAGGGGTCCTGATGGTAAAATGAGAGAGGGGGGGCCAGAACCTGAGTACTCCAACAAGTAACACACAGTCTCCCAGATGATAAAATTTTAGGCCTTACCTGGCCGGTGGAACTTAAAGTACTAAACGGTATCACCTCATCAGGCTGATGCTGTTCCATACGCTGCTGCACCCCTTCTGCTGGGCTTTGGGAGGGTCAAGGAGATTGAGAAAGTACCTTCTTCAGAGTAATCAATTAAGTTAGTTAATTAAATAACCCAGTTCCACCATGAAAAGGAAAAAAAATAACATTAGGCCTAGTAGTGGGAAGGGAATGTCTGGCAGGTGAGGCAGGGCATTGTACAAGCACTAGGCCTAGCAGTGGGAAGGGAATGTCTGGCAGATGAGGCAGGGCATTGTACAAGCACTAGGCCTAGCAGTGGGAAGGGAATGTCTGGCAGATGATGCAGGGCATTGTACAAGCACTAGTCCTAGCAGTGGGAAGGGAATGTCTGGCAGATGAGGCAGGGCGTTGTACAAACACTAGGCCTAATAGTGGGAAAGGAAAGTCTGGCAGATGATGCAAGGCATTGTACAGGCACTAGGCCGAGCAGTGGGAAGGGAATGTCTGGCAGATGAGGCGGGGCATTGTACAAGCACTAGGCCTAGCAGTGGGAAGGGAATGTCTGGCAGATGAGGCGGGGCATTGTACAAGCACTAGGCCTAGCAGTGGGAAGGGAATGTCTGGCAGATGAGGCGGGGCATTGTACAAGCACTAGGCCTAGCAGTGGGACGGGAATGTCTGGCAGATGAGGCAGGGCATTGTACAAGCACTAGGCCTAGCAGTGGGAAGGGAATGTCTGGCAGATGACGCAGGGCATTGTACAAGCACTAGGCCTAGCAGTGGGAAGGGAATGTCTGGCAGATGACGCAGGGCATTGTACAAGCACTAGGCCTAGTAGTGGGAAGGGAATGTCTGGCAGATGATGCAAGGCCGCTCAGCAGTGGGACCACAGGTGGACCAGCACCGAGTTGGCCAATCTGGTCAACCTGGTGGTGACCTGAGAGGGCCAGCTGCTGAGGAAGGCAGCAGGGCCAGACAGGCCTCATTGTGAAATGTGGGCATCTGTGGGGTGGTGCCTCACATGCAGAACTGGGGTCAACCTACACTGGTGACCAGTGCAAGTGCAGAAACCATGACCTCCAGAGGCGGGAGGAGTGCTACCTGCAGCAGCTGCAGGTGATGATGAACGGTGGCATTGAGCCCAGGCCAGGTGATGGTTGTATGCATTGTGTGTATAATGGCCTGTGGGAGGCCTGTGTCATGTTAGGGTGTGAAAGGGCTACTGCCTCTGAGGCACTGTGCACATTACCTGTGTGTCCATGCTGTTCCCATGTGTGGTATGGGACATCCCCACTCCATGGCCTGCCAGTGCATCTGGAGGTGTCTGGGCCCCCTGTCCCATGGAACATCCCTGCAGCCTGTACAGGGCAGCATGTACCTTGAGTGACAGAGGCATGTACCTGTCTAGGTTGCACTGTTGTGGGCCGTCACCGTGACATGGTGACAGTGTCAAGATGCATGACAGGCCCATGTATAGTGTCTTGGCATGTTATGCAGGGTCGATCTACCTGGTATGGTGACCTTGACGTGTCACAGCTCTTTGCCAGGTACAACCCAGGAGGGTGGCATATGTGTCCTACATGTTGCTGTGCTGGTAGGTGCCCTATCAGGGTGTGGATGTGCCCACTTTCTGTGTCATTCTCACTGTCCGTAATATGTTGCGTGGGCACTGGTATGCATCTCCCAGGTACACCATGGAGTATTACTTCACTGAACAGAGGGTTCTAGACATGATGTGGCAACTGTGTGGGGCCACACCTATTGTGTCCCACCCACTCCCCCCAGCCATTATGCAGGTATGCCTTTCCAGTCCCTCTCCTCTTTGACTTAGTTCATCATGCATACTGTGCCTTGAAAGGGTCTCCATCTGACAGATATGGATCTGTTCTTCAGGGGCTGGGGGGGGGGCTGGGAAGATGTGGGCACTGCACAGGCCAGTTTACACTGTGCAAGGCCCTACCTACCACAGGGGGAGGTATCATACCTGCTGTGCCTGGGCTATGGCTTGCATGTGTGTGTGGTGCCACGGGTGGTCCTACAGGTACGTTGCAGGAATGCTCAGACCTGTCCATCCACATCACTTACATCTGGCGGCTGGTACACAGTACAAGCATATGGGTGTTTGTTTGTTTATTAGTTGAATTTTGATGAGATCGACACATGACAGTCCCTTTTTCAGGAATGACCCGGAATTAGTGACATACATTAAGTGATAAAAGAAACATACACATTTACAGAGGAGAAAATAAATATAAGAGAAATAATTATACATACAGGGTACATCAGATTAGTTACAATCAGGAACATCATGAAACATATATTCTGAGACAAGTATCCCAGATTATAGCAGCACAGTTTTGCATGAGTAGGCCAGTTGGAGAAAGTCCATGGTCCATCTGGAAGATGGTAAGCATTCAGGCCCAGCCTGAGGATGTCCAAATAATGAAAGACTTCCAAGAATACTTGAATCCTTTTTTAATTCTTCTATACTGATGGTACCTAATGCAGATTCATGCAGGAAATAAACAAAAAAGCAGGACCAAACTCAATTCCATAGTGTGCCGCAGCTTTATTTCCATGCCAGATTAATTATACCAACGGTTCAAGATTCTAATCAAGCTCTTCCTCAGGGTGCTGGCTGTCAATAATATCAAATAATGAAACTAATCAGTGATGGCACTTACATTATAATCAAAATCATATACTAAATAGCAATATGTTTAAAAACTTGGAGCGGATTCATTCTCCATTTTATCTAAATATTGTCACACTTAGTTGCTTATTCCAGACTTCATCTGCATATTTGCAATTTTACAAAAAAACCCTGAAAATTAAGCATTTTTATTTTTCTGAGTGAAATAGATCCACAATATGTGTTTCTGTTTTTTTTTATATAAAATCAAGAATTCATTGATAGAAAATAAATTCCAAACTTACACTTATAAATTCTTCACTGGAGAAATCTATCTTTTGTCACACTTCCAAAGGCAACCTCCACAGGCTGCAGCTGGTGCAGAACGTGGTGGCAAGGTTGTCGACTGGGGCAAGGAGGTGAGAGCATATCACACTGGTCCTTCGCGGACTACACTGGCTGCCGGTCAGGTGGAGGATTGTCTTCAAGATAGGGCTCCTTACCTATAAGATCCTGCATGAAAGGGATCCTGTCTATTTGCAAGATCTCCTTGTTCCTTACTGTCCGGCCCGGGCACTCCGTTCTGAAAGGGAGCCCTCCTTGGGGTTTCCAGGGTTAGGTTGCGACACTTAGAAACATAGAAACATAGAAGTTGATGGCAGATAAGGACTGCAAGGCCCATCTAGTCTGCCCATTTCTTTTTCTACCTTATAAATGTGCCATCGGCCTTTGTTCTGTCAATGGCCTATCTATTCATACTCATCTGTATTGCTCCCTTATGCCTAACCCATGCCTGTTTCAAGCCCTGCACTGTATTCATATCCACCACTTCCTGAGGTAGGCCGTTCCATGCATCCACCACCCTTTCTGTGAAAAAGAACTTCCTCATATTACCCTTTCATCAGCCTCCCTCTAATCTCATGCTGTGTCCTCTTGTCCTGCTATTTTTCTTATATTGAAACATGTTATTTATTTATTTATTTATTTAGTTAAACATCAGTTTAGAAACCTTTGAGCCAGAGGCTCATTTACAAAGGTACCTCGTCACAAAGAGGACATCAGAACAGTAGTACAAGGGACACAGTACTTACAAACAAAAAAGTTACAGTTCAATTACAATTTTGTTACAATAGAGTACAATCTCCAATGAGCTAAAGATAACAAAAGGTGCAAAACTTATGGTCGGGGGAGAGCTGGTGGGGTTAGAAGGAAGGGAGATAGGGGAGGAGGAATAAGTAGGGAAAGGAAGGGGGGGAGCCGCTCAGTGAGCATTGTCAAACAGAGTATATATATATATATGTAGATAGATATATATATAGATATACTGTTAGATTCTTTCACCTTGTTAATGCGCTTAAGGAGTTTGTGTTTCGATCATATCACCTCTCCCTCCTTTGCTCTAGGGTATACATATTGAGCTCTGTTAATCTGTCCTCATATGTTTTCTGATACAGTTCCTGCACCATTTTGGTTGCCCTTCTCTGGACTGCCTCAATTTGGTTAATGTCCTTGTGAAGGTGTGGCCTCCAGTACTGCATGCAGTACTCCAGATGGCGCCTAACCAGTGTCTTGTAAAGAGGGATTATTACCTCCCTCTTCTGACTTGTGATACCCCTACTAATACACCCTAACATCCCCCTAGCCTTACCTACTGCTTTAGTGGTCTGCTTGGATGATTTCAGGTCATCGGTGATGATGATGATGATGCCCAAGTCTCTTTCTTCCCTTGTGACTGCCAGCAACTCTCCTCCCAGCCTATAGGTGGCTTCAGGGTTTCTCTTCCCTTTGTGCTCGATCTTGCACATCTTTGCATTAAACCCCAGTTGCCACTCTTCCGACCATTTTGCTAGTTTATCCAGATCTCTTTTCATTCTGCCCACACCGTCTGGATCATCTACTTTGTTGCAGATCTTGGTGTTATCTGCAAACAGACAAACCTTACCCTCCAGTCCATCTGCAATGTCATTGATGAAGATATTGAAGAGGACTGGCCCCAGGACTGATCCCTGAGGTACCCCACTTGTGACTTGCAACTTGGGTGAATAGGGCATTAGCAGTGGCTGTGCCTACCTTGTGGAACTCCTTACCTGATTACTTGAAGGGGGGCTCCCTCGGTAGAAGCCTTTAAAAAGGGATTAAAAACATATCTGTTCCAACAGGCCTTTATTGATTGATTTCTGTTATGAAGTATAGATAGAATGATGTCCGTATTTATAATGATTTTATTATATTATATGTGTGCTTTTTGCATGATTTTAAATAATTGGATTATTATACTGCTGTTTTTATTATACAGTGCCCAGAGTCCCAGGAAGTGGGCACTTCATAAATAAAATATCTATCTATCTGTCCGTCCGTCTGTCTGTCTGTCTATCTATCTGTCTGTCTGTCTATCTATCTCTCTATCTAGTTATCTATCTGTCTATCTAAATTGTGACCATAGCCAACCGATTCTGTTTACCAGGATCTTTACTTCTTTTTGTCAACGTATGTTCTCCACTAACTCGGTTTGCTTTATCCAGTGCCAGCTGTAAAACAAATTTGTCATAATTTGTCTAATTTTTTGTATTAGATCCCTCATATTTCTTTCATATGTATTGATATCTCCACTATTCCTTTTATACTTCAGTAATTAACTATATGGGATACTTTTTATTAAACTCCGATGGTAATAGCTTTGAGCAAGTAGTATTGTGTTCCTATCATTTTTTTTACAATAAAGGTCAGTATTGAGAGTGCCTCCCTCCTTAATGACAAGTAAATCCAGGTATGGTATCTATTTACTGCTATGTTCTATGGTGAATTCCAAATTTGGTAAACAGCCATTTAAAAAATCATCAAAAAAACAATTTAAGTCTTCTATAGAGATGCAGCAAAATTAAATTTTGCCGGTGAAATTCTGATGAAATTGCGAATTTTGCTACGCAAAACATTTCATGAAATTCACTGATTTTGCTGACGAATTTTGCAGGAACAAAATGTGAAATTTTGACAGCAAAATCGTGAATTCCTCCCCCGAAATGTGGAATTTCACCACTGAGTGGCAGAATTTCACTCGCGAGTGGCAAAATTCTGCCGGCTACGGGTGAAATTCTGCATTTTGTGGGCAAAATTCACGATTTCCCAGGCAAAATTAGCAATTTTACCAGAGGAAATTTTGCATTTCGCACCCATGAAATATTTCTCAAAATGTTCAAATTTTGTAAAATATTTCACTTAACGAAATTCTCGGATTTTGCAAATCCCTAGTCTTTTACACTGCCATCCCACACGAAAAAGATTGTCAATAAAAATTTCCACAACTAATTGACCTTAATAATCTATTTATGGTTGCTGAAAAAACGTAAGTGTCCTCAAAATCCATTATGTATATGTTGCCATAAGTCAGGGCCATATTGGCACCCATTGCTGTCCCTTGTTTTTGAAGAAATATGTTATCTTCAAATTGAAAATAATTTTTGTAAAGTACCAATTCTGCTCATTTCAAAATGAACTCATCAGGGGTCTCATCTCCTCCCTGTTGTACAACACCTTCTTTAAAACTTCTAGGCCTTCCCTACGAGGGATAAACGTGTAGAGACTCTTGACATCTACTGTTACCAAACTTATTTCATATAAGTCATGCCCCTCTTTATTAAAGACTTGCAATATCTCAATAAAATGTTTCAAATAGCTTACATAAGATTTAGAATGTTCTATCGGAGGTTTACATTGAAAATTCACAAGAATAGATAACGGTTTTGTCATGGATCACTGTCCTGATATGATGGGTCTCCCTGGTGGTTTTACAGGACTTTTATGAATTTGGGGCAAAACATAAATCAACAGAATTTTTGAAAATTTACATTCCGGTGCCTCAGAGACCCATGATTCAATCCATTTCCTATCATCTGCCTCATTCACAACATTGTTGATTTTTGTCTCTTAGGTCACCAAATGGTATCATAGTCACGCTCTCATAATTTTAACAGCATTCGATTGAAAATACCATTCCTGAGTGCCAGCCTGGTGGCTCAGGGGGCTGAGGCATCTCTGCTGTACCTCTTGCCACACCAGCAACCTTGGTTTGGGAACAACTTTGGGTCGGCAGGGAGCTGGCATTGGTGGAGAGGGTGAGAGCAGGATTGAGCTGCCTAATGGTGGCTATCCTCTCCCAGGGAGGGGGGTCACCCTCTTGCAGTCCCACTACCTCTGGATGGAGATCTGCTGGTGGCGCAGGTGGGTAATGAGTGACCAGTAGGATGGGGCATCCCGCAGCATGTGACATGTGTACTACTACTGTACTGTAGTACTGGGGCTCCATAGAAAAGGCTAGGCATTAAGGCACTGTTAGCAATGGCTAGACAAGCATTCCTAAAAAGGAAGGGGATGAGCCTGTAAAGGAGGCCGGGCTGCTGCAGTGTTTTGACTACTGCATCCACATGAGGTGCAAAGGTCATGTTTTGACCTGGCACCACCCCAAAGTATTTGAGTGACTGCATCCCTGTGAGATGAGTACCACCACAGCTTAAGAAGGTGTTGCCTCTCAGTGCCTAGCCTCTTGTGATCAAAAAGCATGACTTTGGTTTTGTAACATTGAGGACAAATTTGTTTTCAGGAACCAGTTTTCAAGAAGGTGGAAGTCGCTCTTCAGGTTATAGTTATTACAATTAATGTCCGCCTACGATCTGTATAAGACAGCATCATCTGCATATAGTTGTACCATGGTCCCTCCACAGTTAAACAAGCATTTGTCAATGCTGAATGTTGTCTTGCTGACATCGGCATTGGTAGTGCAGGAGTTAGAGAGATGCATAGTAGGAATGGCAGTGAAGTATGGAACTGAAGCGAACCCCACACCATCCTGCAGAGACTGACAGGCATGAAGGTGTGTCTTTGGGTCATCGGCCATAACGCTCATGCCATTTCACCTCACCCAACCCTACAGACTCCAAGTGTCATGTTGTGCCTTGGGGTCATCGAGCCTTATGCTCACCCCATTTCATAAGTAAATATGTTGAGATGGGTGCAGTAGAGGAGAACAGGGTGAACTTTGGGGCCAAAGAGTCCAAGGCACACCTTGATGCCTGTCACTGGCTGCAGGGTGGGGGTGGGGGGTGGAATGGCATTAGCATTACAGCCGACAATCCAAAGTCACACTCACTCTGATGCCTGTCAGTCTCTCTGGGAGTTATGGTTAAAAACCCTAACGCCCCAGGCATTTGTTGGTTTTTGTACTCCAAATTTTCAACATGGGTTTTTTTGTGACCCCACCTCATGAAAGCATTTGGGACCTCCACTCATAAACAGCGGCACTGTGATTTTGTTAATCTGTCCAGAAAGTTGATTTCACACAGTGACCGTGCCATTCGGCTCCAGATGTGCGAAAACACATCTTGGGCAGGATGTGAAAAATGACAGCTGTACCATTCATAAGGACATGTGAAGAAATGGCAATGTTGAAAATCTGGAGTGAAAATATTAAAAATTCTCAAAGTTATTTGCGTGTGTGGAAACTGCGCAATGCACCCTCATAACACAGTCATTCTGTGGAATTTATTCACCAGATTTTCAACATAGGCATTTTAGGATCCGCGCTCATGAACAGTGTCACTGCAATTTTCTTAATCTGTCCCGAATGTTGATTTCCCACAGCGACCGTGCCATTGTGCTCCAGATGTGCGAAAACACATTTCAGGCAGGATGTGAAAACTGACAATTGCACTGTTCATAAGGAGGTGTGAAAAAATGGCAATGTTGGAAATCTGGAGTAAAAATATTAAAAATTCTCTAAGTTATGAGTGTGCATGGAAACTGCGCAACACACACTGGTAACAGTCATTTTTTGGAATTTTTTCACCAAATTTGCAACATAGGCTTTTTGAGAGCCCACCTCATGAACAGTGACACTGTCATTTCATTAATCGGTCCTGAAATGTGATTCCACACAGTGACAGCAAAATCACATTTGGGACCAAATAACAAAATGACAGTGACTGAGTTCATGAGGTGGGGTCCCAAGAACCCCATGTTGAAAATTTGGAGCCAAAAGTTGCAAAAATGGCCAAGATATCCACCTAAGTTGAAACTCCCCCAATGATGCCATTAAACAGCTTACCGGCATTTCTTCAGTTCGTGACTGGCATTCTACGAATGAGTAACATCAGAACTGGACAGGGGAAAGCCTGTAGATGTCTTATTCTTGGACTTCAGCAAGGCATTTGACTCTGTCCCCCACAATGGTCTGGGAAAAACTGACGGGGTTGGGAGTAGGCCCTTTGATGGTCAGATGGATTGAAAACTGGCTAGCTGGACGCACCCAGAGAGTAGTGGTCGGTGGGGAGCTCTCGAACACTAGAGAGGTTGGTAGTGGGGTACCGCAGGGCTCGGTCCTGGGTCCGATCCTGTTTAATGCATACATATTGGACATCAGGGAGGGTATAGGTGTGTGAAGAGTGCAGACGTGTTCCTGCTCTACCAAAGATCATCGTGCCAGGCTCTGGAGGTAAGTATGGGGTGAGGGAAGGTGTGAGGAGGTAGGGTACACAGAAGGTGAGTGCGGGTTGGGGGATCGGACCCGACAGCGAGGGAACATTTTCTTTGTTTTGGGTAATAAAAAAAATAAATAAACGAACACCGCGGACCGTTTTAATTTTTTACAGATGTAAGACAAATGTTGGGCCCACTTGGGTGGGCTCCCAGCGTGCCTAATGACTTTGGGGACTGATGTTAGCCACACTGGAGTGGGCTCCCAGTGTGCAACACAATCTTGGAGGGGGTTAAACATGCTGACAGGGGGTTGGGCACCCCCAAAGTTAGCATTCTGGGGACTGTGAGAGGTGGATGGCAGCAGCCACCACCATGTTTATTGAAATGTTACACCAGGCAAGGCACACCCTGCTGTGACGGGTGCTCCCTCTTGGAAAGTGCAAGATACAGGGGCCCACCTGGAAAACCAATAGGAAACGTGGGAGGTCTGGATAGTCGGCAACAAAGGTTTGTGTCAGGTAGATCATGTCAAACCAATCTTGTAGAGTTCTATGAATGGGTAACATCAGACCTGGACAGGGGAAAGCCTGTGGATGTATTATTCTTGGACTTGAGCAAGGCATTTGACTCTGTCCCCCACATTGGTCTGTGGAGAAACTGACGGGGTTGGGAGTAGGTCCTTTGATGGCCAGATGGATTGAAAATTGGCTAGCTGGGCGCGCAGAGTAGTGATCGGTGGGGAGCTCTCAAACCCTAGAGAGGTCGGTAGTGGGAAAATGACGTACTGGTCTCTGTCCGATACTGTTTAATGCATACATATCGGACATCAGGAGGGTGAAAGGAATGAGATTCTCTTCGCTGATGACTCCAAGATGGGAGCAGTAGTTGAGGGGAAGAGGGAGTTTGGCACTGCAAGAGGACCTGGACACCCTGGAAAGCTGGGCTCACACATGGAAATTAAATTTCAATATCACCAAGTGCAAGGTGTTTACATCTTGGTAGGAAACCTAAACAGGTACACTCTGGGAGGGCGCTGGAGGCCTCAACAGGGAAAAGACCTAGAGGTCATGGTGGATGCATGTATGAATAAATCTGAGCAGTGCAGGGAGGCTAGCAAGGCAAACAGGATGTTGGGATGCATCGTAAGGGGATCACCTCTAGGAGCAGGGAAGTGATTCTGCCACTGTACAATGGACTGGTTAGACCACACCTTGAGTACTGTGTACGGTACCGGAAACCACACTTGAAGAGGGACATACAGCTGCTCAAGAGGGTACAGAGGAGGGCAACTAAGATGATACGAGGACTAGGGGATTTGACATATGAGGACAGACTTGAGGAACTCTGCCTGTTTTCATTGGAGGAAAGGAGAGACAGGGGCGACATGATTGAGGTCTTCAAGTACCTCAAGGGAATAAATAGGGTAAACCTGGAGGGATCTTTAGACTAAAGCAGGGAAGTATCACCAGAGGGCATGGTTTGAAGTTGGAAGGTGGAAGGGTAAGGGGGGAAAACAGGAGGAGGTTTTTCACTGAGAGGGTGGTGGACCCTTGGAATCTGCTGCCTGGCAAACTGGTTCAAAGATCCACAGTGGAGGGCTTCAAGAGAGGGTAGGACAGACACAGAAAGCGGATGTAGCAGATGATGGCCTGTCCCAGGGGGGTGGGGATGGATGATAGGGGTTTCTGGAACACAAGGCGGGGGGGAGGGCCTCGGCACCCAACTAGGGATCTGAGGTTCGAGCAGACTTGATAGACCGTAAGGCCTAATCTGCTGGCAATTAGTATGTTAGTATGTAAAAGGAGCTAGGGTGACACACGTATGTCAGTATTCCACATCAGTGTGATACACCAGCTCTGTATTTGCCTCTGACAGTTACTTGGCAGTGCCAAAACTACTATATGTCACAGGACAATATATGATATATGCACTGATTTTTGGAGTTTAGAGTGTAGCCATGAACCCACAAAGGGGGGTGCTCCTGGACTTTTCCAGGTATCCAGGTGGGCTGGTCTGACTCTGGCTGTCAGTCGGTGGTGGGTGGTAAACCAATAGTATACACCTGCTCAAGGCAACAATATGGTTGTGGGTGACCCCAATCAAGGAAGGGAGGACTACACCTCTTACATCCTTGGCCCTGCCACTGTTTTGACTCTTCCGCCTCCCATGTCTTCACTATGCTGCATACCTCTGTGGCTGGCAACAGATGTCTCTGAGTGGCCCGCCATGCAGGTTGCATGCCTGTGTGGACATCATCTCCGGGGTTGTGGTGGGGGAACCTCACCCTTCACTTGGGACACTGGCCCACCAGTGCCACTGCAGTGTGTCATGGTCTGTGCAAACTACTGCTGTGCACCTACGTGCTGCTGGCATGGTGCTCTGTGTCTGTCTATCATGCCATGGCATGCCTTCCACTGGGTGGTGGTGTGCCCCCTGTGTCACCAGTCAGGTGCCACAGGGGGCTGGTAGTAGAACTTGCAGCCCCAGTTGTGACCCCGTCAGTGTTAGTCCAGTCCTTACTGCCATATGCTTGGGACTGTATACATGGCTGTTAGCAGGTGGTTGGCAATGACCATTGTAGTACTGGTACACCACTGTGTCCTGCCATGTGCATCATACAGCCTCTGTGCCCCCCTCCCCTTGCAGGGCTCAAGAGTGACAGCTAGGTTTCAATGCAAAAAAGTGCAAAATAATGCACTTATGGCACAGAAACCCAGGGCAGAGTACAAAATGAGTGGAGTGGTATTAACAATCACCAAGCAAGAAGGAGACCAGGGAGTAATCATATTGGATGACCTAAAGGTGACAGGTGAAAGGCAGTGTGACAAGACAGTAGGGAGGGCAAGTGAAATGCTAGGGTGCATAGGGAAGGGAATCATTAGTAGAAAGAGGGACGTGGTGTTACCTCTGTATAGATCTGTGGTAATACCTCATCTAGAGTACTTTGTCTAGTTCTGGAGACCATATCTCCAGAAGGACATAGACAGAGTGGAGGAAGTCCAGAGAAGGGCAGCAAAAAGGTTGCAAGGTCTGCATCAAAAGCCCTATGAGGTGAGGCTAAAGAAGGACCTCAATATGTACACCCTGGAACAGAGGAGGAAGAGTTGGGATATGATAGGGACCTTTAAATACCTCATGGGGGTAAATAAGGTACAGGAGGGGAGTATTTTTCAGAATAAAAGGTGCTCAAGAACAAGGGGACATGCTATGAAGCTGGAGGAGGGGTTAGATTTTGGAGAGACGTGAGGAAGTACTTCTTCACAGAAAGTGTAGTGGATTCCTGGAACAGCCTTCCAGTGGAGGTGTGGAAGTGAAAACAGTGGTGTGGCTCATGAATGCATGGCATAATCATAAGGGGATCATAGTGGAAAGGAAGGAGGGAGGGAGGGAAGGAGAAAGAGCTGTAGATCAGGCACAGTCTGTGGTAATAGTGTAGGTAGGGAGAAATGAGCAGATAGGATGAACCAAGTGGTCCTTCGTCTCCTGTCAGATTCTGTTTCTCCATGGTAGTCCACCTGCAGTGGTGTCATTTCCAGTGCCATATGCACTGTGTGTCATGCCTTTGAAGTTCACCGAAGCCCCGTGTATGTGGCAAGCGGTCTGTGGAGAGTGGGGCCATTGGTGGGTGGTGCATGCAGTGTACCACATGTGGTCAACAACTAACACACACACACACAGTCATGACTAGGGCATGGTTGCTCCACTGTACATATTCTGACTTGACTAGCTTTTTCCAGCACTGGTGCTGTATGAGTGGTAGCCTTGTACCTAGGGCAGTGATGCCATCATCAGGGTGGGGAGGTCACCTCCAGGTGGGTCTGCATCCCACAGCAGTGCTGTGCCAACAAGGGTGGGGGGTGCATACGGCACACCATCTGTGTACAACACCATGGAACTGGCATGGTACTTTGGCTGCTACACATAGTGCAGCATCCCTGTGCTGTCCAGAGACAGCTGAGCCTTGTGTCACATGCGTTTGGCTGGCCCAGGCCCTGCAGCTGACAAGGGCAGGACCTAGCTGTCTGTCACCCCACAAACCTGTCATGGGCTATGTGCAGCATGGTGTGGGTGCAGGGTGTGTGTGCAGCTCCCCGTATTCCCCACCATTCCACAGCCTATGGTGCCCTGGCTTTGGGCAGCTGGTACTTGTGCTGCAGTTCCACATCTGGCATGCCCACCTGTATTGCTTGTACCTTGCAAGGCTACATCGCTTATGTTACAGCACAACACACTCATTGCATGTGCAGTCTTCTACTGTGGAGTCCACCATGCTGTCTGTGGTATGCCACACTCAAGCTGCTCTGGCTATGTGACACCCTCCACCTCTGTGTGGTATGCAGGCCAGGTGTCAGCTGGATGTACTCCTGTTCCACATGTAATGCTAGCCCTGTGTCTCCTGTCCTATGTACCTCACTGGCTGAGTCCTTTGTATTGTTTTGCACAGGTGCCCATCGTGTTAGATGCGACCAACCAGATGTGCTAGAAATGGGCATTGTTTTAAGTGTAATGAAAAATTCATGAATTTGAACTCATGAGTGCAAATGTAGTCACAGTATTGTGTCAAATGGTGTCGTGTGACAGATATATTTGATTCAAGTCCATTTGGTACGTAATGTTTACGATACCTGTATGTTGGTATAACTTGATGATGATGTCATATGACAGTACTCAAGGACGTCATCTTCTCCAGGTTGCCGCCCCCTGAGGAAGCTTGAAGGAGTGAAGCACCGGAGAACCTGGATAAAGGTCGGTGACTGGCATGTTAGCATGAGTGTCTTAGTACCTGGTTATTTGTTAAACGTAAATAAAATAATTTTTGGACTCAGCAGCCAGAGTGTGTCGTCACTTATTTGCCGCCTTTACACACTCATCATTCTATATCCTGGAGTGCAGTTTGTGAGAGGTTTTGGTTTGCAACTTTAGGGGTGAGCAGCCCCGAAACTGCACCCTGCCAAGTACCGGTGAGTGCAGTACTTCTTTGTTGTTTCAAATTCTGACTGTGGCACACACCCACCACAAACCTAGAGCATGTGGTCTCAGTTTTTGTTCGTTCTGTCATTTTTAGAACCTTGTGATATCATGGGGCTTAGCTGTGGCCAACTACATTGGTTAGGCTCAGACTCTCCCTCTGTGACATCACAAAGTTCTAAAAGTGGTGACAACATATAGAGCAGACTTTAGTGCTTAATAATTCCGGACTGCTCTCAGCTACAAAAAGCACACTAATTCATTTTAAGGGATACTGTCAGCTCTTTTTGCAGCATATTATGTCTAAGTTTAATACCCACATTTTATTATTGCTTACCGTCTCTAAAATTCATTGGTGCTGCTGGTTGTTCTCTCTTCTTCCTTTCTTAGTAGAACCAAAATGCATTGCAATGGTGTAATTATACCCAACCCTTTTTTATTTCAAATCCTTGATCAGCTGTTACTGCATACTTCCTGAACATTACAAATACCCACAAACAGTGCATCTTCTCATGATGCAATAGTCTGCTCTTCTCTCACTGTATCATGAGTGGCTAGGCTGTGTGGTGGTGTACCCAAGTCCTGGAAGGAAGCAGTGGAAGTTGATCAAGGAATGAAAACAAACACGTTTTTGTGTGGTTACAGCAGTATGGTTGCCAGTCTGTTTTTCACTTTTAAAAGGAAAAAATGAATCAGAATCAAACTACCAGCTATGTCAGCAATCTGTATTATAGATCACGGGAGCGCTCCTTTCCTTTACGCGTGAGACACTCTTATTCTATGGAGAGCGTCTCACGCGTAGATGCCCTGGAAACGGGCATGTTCCAGGACAGTTTAAAATAATTATAATAATAAATTATTGATGGCACTCAATCAATAATATAATAAAATGTCCTACATCACCACTCTTTGTGCACAAGAGAGGTTTCACTTGTGTTCTGTTTAAACCCGAACAGCTCAGCTTCACTTTACTGTTCTCTCTCGAGCAGAAAGTGCGTGAAACCACTCTTATCCAGCAACAAGTGGTTCTGGGGAATGTATTAATATATACACAATGGCGGCAATCATGAAATGGGGTTTTTAAACTAGGGACAAGTTGAAGCCTATGGAAGTTAACAGTGTCCCTTTAAAGATGCAGCTTTTGTTAGCTGACGGTGCCACCCCACTTGTCTAGAACTCACTCCCTTGTCATCTTAGGAGTTATCTCTCCACTGAAGTGTCATTTTTGAGTTGTTATTCAGTGTGGAGTGTTAAGCCTTTGTTTCAGTGTTTTAGTACTATTTTACTGTTATTTACTAATGCATATAATTTATATTGCCCTGGGAAACGTTTTTTCTGACTTGTACAATGCTCTGAACCTCTCAGGACAGAGTGCTATATAAAATTGTAAGCCCCTCACCTTGTGGAATGGGCTTACTATTCTGGTCCTTTTTCTCCCCCCCCCCCTCCTATTATGTGTTAGTTTCAGGCATTTTCTGTGTCCTGCTGCTAGGGGGCAGTGTTTCTGCCCACTATATAAGCATGGGGGCAGCAGCACAGAAGAGAGAGAGATGATGGGTTTGGTAGGACAAGTGTGGCTGGAGCCTAAAAACCCCTGGCTCGGAGGTACTGGCCTGAACAGTGATGGTGCATTAGGTGGTATCTCCGTGAGGGAGAGTGGCAGGAGTTGGTAACTGTTGGGGTCAGGTGAACTTCTGGGATTAACGGAGGTAGGAAGAAACTTGGAGGTAGAAGTCAGTTTGCATCACCTGCAGGCTGGGGTCGCCATACCTTAATTTGGGGACAGAATGGCAGTGGGGCTTTCGTGGTGGTGGCAGGGCCACGACAGGGCCCCTTGGGGGTGGCAGCTTCAAGGAGGTAATTTCTCATGTGGCACACTGCTGGAGGTAAAGTTGGATGGCCTGCACTTGGGATTTTCTTTATCCGGCCTGACGTGCCCATGTCTGAGGCAGGACCCATGTCAGACCCATGAAGGAGTGCAGAGGAAAACAATAACTGAAGGAGGGAGCCGTTCATGCAGCTTCATACTTATGTGCCGCTTCGCAACCCAGTATGGGAGTTAGAACAAAATTTGGTTTTGGCTCTGGGAAAAGGGAAATGGAGCAGGCACGGTATGGTAATAGGATCCATTGGGACCCGGTTCTATATGGTCTGGAGGTGGAAGGGAGTTTGGCACTCCTCTTGGGAAATGGTGGTTAAGGAAAATGCAGTTGATAGGTGTGAGCCTTGATTCTGGCTTGCAGATCTATGCATGGAGTCTGTTTCAGGTCTATTTTTCTAGGCATGTGTGATCTAGCCATTCTGATCTATCCAGGCTTGTGTGCCCGTCAAATGTATGGCATATTCTCTCAGCTCCAGGGAGCTGCTCCATATATTTATTGTGTCTGAATCATTAATAACTTCGAATTAAATGTTATTGTATTTTCCCTTTTACACGATTGCGTGGAGTTATTAAACAAACTAACCTAATTAAGCCCTCTGAAGAAGGTTTTCCATCTCCTTGTCCCTCTCGAAGCCTATCAGGGCAGTGCAGTGGCATGCGGGTTGGCATCAGCCTTGTAAGATGAGGCCTGTTCTAGTGTTTGAAACTCCACCAGCCAGGTAAGTCTTGCATTTTATTATATCTGAAACTGTGTGCTGCTGCCTGGAGGACTCAGGTTTTGTATCTCCCTTCCACTCATATTTTACCATCGGAACCCCTAGACATGGGGGGGGAGGTTACAAAATAAAATGCCTTGCCTTAGTTAGAAAAAAAATGTCATAATTTGTTTTTTTTTTAAGCAATAATTTCTTTCTAAGATCCTTACATTATTATAAGTATACAGTATTTGTATTTCTCTTTGATGTTCTTAAAATAACTTTTATTATGTTCTCGTGCGTGCATGCGCAAGGAACGTTTTGTAACAGTATGACTTTTTGGAGGTGTGTGACCCTCCTGTGCAATCCAGTGCTCCACGTAGCAGGCGCGACAGTAGCGCTGCAATGGATGGGCAAGCTGTCTATGACAGCACTTCGGTTGCCCCGGTCTTCACATCTAAGAAAATGTCTGCCGTAATCAGCGGTGGTAACGTGTATGTATTTAGCATATTTACGTTACCCTTTGTCTGGCACTTTCTTTGCACCTTGCTTCAAGGACACTGATCTGTAGTTGGTGTGTCTAGCACTGGCTTGTACCGCACTGACACCTTGCTCATCTTCTGGTGAGGTTCGACACAGCTAGCCTGGGGAATAAAACTTCTAAAGGCACAGGACACCATGCCAGCACCATGGAACTCATTCGATGTCACAGTTCAACTTCACACGCTGTAGTATTGCCCTGCTCAAAGCTAACAAAGCCCACACTTGTCTGCTTTGTAGATTTCCCTCCCAAGTTCGACAGCCCAGGAATCTCCTCCTTTTGTTGAATTCCCAGCAGTTACTAAATTTCCTGTTGACACCAGAATATTTAGAAAAGTGTTGGGAAGGCAACGCTAGAGTTGTTAAATTCCAGCATAGCGGAGTTCTTCCCACCCTCGGCCTGGCGGTCAGGCTCACTTCCCCCTAATATTTGTAATGTGCACTTGGAAAGGGAACATTTAATTGTGTATCTAGAGTTTCACGTTCCCTGCCTCGGAGTTTCCATCTGGCCATTATTCATGCATTCCTCGCCTCCTCCTGCATGCCGCAGATGATATCCAGAGCTGTAGCCGGAGGACTACACACCGATCCAAACAAACCCCATCATCTCCCCTCTGTTGGCATGCCTGTGAGACCCGCACTGTTGTGTGGAGCCAGCAGTCCTCCCTTAGTCCCTCTGGCTATAGTCTCTGCATGTTGATCTGCTGCCTCCGACCCTCTCACTTTGCCTACTGATGGCCGAAGCCTGGCTGTAGGAAGAGGAGGAGTCGCGAAGGGACGGAAGGGACTGTGCTGCAACTCACAGGGCCAGAAGAGGACAGAGCAGCAATCCAGCAACAGGTAAAAGTGAGACAGAGGCAACAAAACTTACTTCATGGAAATCATTAAGGAAGTGATCTGTTAAAAAATCGTTATGTGCACTGAGTGTATGAAATGTTCTGTGTGATTTCCAGGCAGATGCTGATATTCTTATATCTGTTTCAAGAGTACCAGGCAAGAGTATCAATGTGGGGACTGGATCACAAGTATCTGTTTAATATAGGTCAACTAAATGCAAGCAATGGCAGTGTGGGTGGACCTTTTAAGCCATGAGCTGCTATGTTCTACTCCCACCACAGCCTCTGGTTTATATATGACCCTGAGCAAGTCACTTTACTTCCCCTGCATCCGTCTGTTCCTGTTAGAGGCAAGACCCCAAAGAAACTGTGTATTTTATATTTTTCTGGCCATTTATGGCAGAGTATTTCCCCATGTTAATGATGACATTATTGTTTTTGTTCCTTCCAAGACCCTTGGGGCATCCCACTCCTTTGGACCCCATAAGTCCCAGCTGCTGGCTGGATTCATCTGCCGCTGCTGTTCACAGGCTCCATGATCCCTTGGGTCTGTTGATTTGCTCCAATGATGCAGAGAATCCCTATCTTTGGTGGGATCTTGTCCCCCCTTTGGCAGGTCAGGAGGAGGAGAAGGGAAAGCATTGATTGACCTGGGGGTCTGAGGGGGTACATCATGGCAGTGCTCACAGTGGCTTGGAAGGACAGAGGGACATCATCTAATGTGTCTCAGCCAGGGCCATGTTATCCCTCATTTCACCTATCCTCCAAAATGCAGCATGTCTGCGTTGGTGTCCTGGGGGGTGCTGAGCAATGCATAGTCACCCATGGCGCTCAGGGTACTACCACCAGGAGACTCCCCCATGAGGACAGCATCCTTGTGGACACTGTTACCCTCCATGGCAGCATCTGTTCCTGCCATCCTGGGCTTGAGAAATTTTTTTTTTTTATTCTTAAAAGTACAGAAGTTGCATGTGCTTAGGTTTCAGTTTTTTAAATGTTTTATTTATTTTGTATAGTTCCGGGAGTGTCAGTGATTTACTGTACTGAACTGCCAAAATTATAATGCCACAGTGAAGAGTATACAGAACATTTATGAGTAACTCACATACTGATACTGGAAGGGATTTACATTTCCCTGTTTTGTGTCAACACAGTTTAAAGCATAGCAGGGTCTGACACTGACTCATGGACTGTGCGTTGTTGTGAGGCTGCTAAGTTTACAGGAAACGCATTGAGTGTGGGGGGGTTGTGTAATTTCACTTCTTTGAAGAGCTACTGATTTTTACGAAAGTGTTTTAAAATCATATCATACAGCTGGCAGTATGGCCCCATGTAGTATCTCGTTTTCATGGGTGTCCCTTTGTACACATAGGGTTCCTTGTGCTTAAATTTATTTATTTATTTATTTATTTATTTGAAAAGTTTCACCAGGAAGAACATACAGAGTTGCGATAGCTCAGATGCATCCGGGGTGGAAGGGGGGACACATACTATCATACTAAAAAAAAAGTAGCAGATTATGACCTATGGTCTTTCGAGTCTGCTTGGGGATTGGTGCCTAACCAGGGCACCATTATAACCCCCCCTCCCCTCCCTACAGGATTCCCAACCCCCAGTGGGGCTCTGGGATGCACCCTTCCCCTATACCTATACCAGGCCTTCTTGAACCCCTCTTGTAGCACCTACAAACTCCATGGGCAACCCATTCCAGGGCTTCACCGCCCTCTCAATGAAGTAGCGTCTCCTTGTTCCCCCCCTTACTATCCCCCATCTAGCCTCATTGAGTGTCCCTTGGTTGCCCTACCTCCCTCAGCTGAAGCACCCCCTCAAGGCTTACCCTATTCATTCCCTTGAGATATTTGAAGACCTTGATCATATCCCCTCTGTCTTTTCTCTCCTCCAGTGAGTACAGGTTGAGTTCCTCAAGTCTTTTTCCCCACAGGGCTTTTCCCTTAGGCCTTGCATCATCCTGGTCACCCTCTTCTGGACCCTCTGCAGAAGAGCAATCTCCCTTTTAAAGTAAGTATGCTGAAACTGCACACAGTACTCAATGTGTGGTCTAACCAGGCAATTATACAGCAGAAGGTGCGCCTCTCTACTCCTTGAAGTCATCCCCTTCCCGGCTATGCACCCCAGGATTTTATTTGCTTGGGCTGCAGCCCTTTTACATGGCTCCAGGTTATTCATTTTAGCATCCACCACCACCCCGAGGTCCTTCTCCCCCCTCGAAAGCTGCAGTGCCTCCCCCAAGGTGTATACATGAGACGGGTTTTTAACCCCCAGGTGAAGAACCTTGCATTTCTCAGTATTAAACTTTACTTTCAAGGAACGTGACCACCACCCCAGAGTCCCCAGGTCCTCCTGGAAAGCCAGCTTCCCCTCCTCCCCATCCACCACCGTCCACAGCTTTGAGTCATTGGCAAACAGGCTCATCCCACTCTTGATACCACTTCTGATGTCTGAGATACAGAACAGGAGTGGGCCCAGTACCGATCCCTGTGGGACTCCAGTAATGACTCTCCTGGGGAATGACGCCCCGCTAAACCCTCACCTTCTTTTCATCCCCGCTAGCCAGTTTCCTATCCAACTGACCATCTTCCCCCCCCCAGCCCCATATCCCCCAGCTTCCCCAGCAGCCCGGGATGTGGCACCAAGTCAAATGCCCTGCTAAAGTCTAGAATGAGGACATCTTCTGGCCTGCCCAGTCCCCGTTGGCTCCAGGCCCCCCTCCAACAAACTCCTAGGTGGCACACTGGGAGCCCACCCCAGTGTGCTCATGCCCCCCCATTCGCTGTATGGCCAATGGGGTGCCCAATCCCTTTTGGCTCCAGCCCCCTCAAAGAAACACCCAGGTGTGCCGGCATGTTAGGAGCCCACCCCAGTGTACCCAAAGTGTCCCACATTGCTGTTTTCTTTTTTTTTCCCTGTGAAAACAGGAAACGGTCCTTTGCAGTCTCTCGTGCCCCCTGCCCATACCCACGCCTACCCTCTGTGCAGCACAGCTATCCATACCCCCCTCACCCCATACTTACCTCTGAGCCCGTGCAAGCTAACTTCTGTGCAACAGGAACACATATATAGATACATAGATACATAGACAGTGTCGGCAGATAAGGGCCTATGGCCCACCCAGTCTGCCCATTTAAGTTTGTAAGTTCAGTTTATGTTTTCCAGGAAGTCTGTTGCCCTTACCCGACCTCCAGAATTCCTTTATGTCTATCCATGCATTCTTAAATCCTGTGATTGTTTCAGCCCCCACCACTTCCTCTGGCAGGGTGTTCCACTTGTCCACCACCCGTTCTGTGAAGAAATTCTTCCTCACGTTTCCTCTGAATCGTCCTCCTCCAACTTCATCCATGCCCTCTAGTCCTGGAACATCTTTTAGCTTAAAATAGTGCATTCCTGCACCTGTTCCTCCTGTAAGATACTTGTATGTCTCTATCATATCCCCTCTCTCCCTCCTCTCCTCCAGGGAGTACATATTCAGTTTCTTCAACCTGTCCTCATAGGACTTGTGATGCAATCCATGTACCATCTTTGTTGCCCTCCTCTGAACCTCCTCTACCCTGTCTATGTCCTTACATAAGTAAGGTCTCCAGAACTGTACACTGTACTCCAAGTGGGGCTTCACTAGTGTCTTGTATAGTGGAATTATGACCTCCCTTTTCCTGCTGGTGATGCCCCTGCCTATGCATCCCAGCATCCTATTTGCTTTACCTGCTGCCGTGTCACACTGTTTTCCTACCTAGGGTCATCAGGATGATAACCCCAAGATCCCTTTCCTGCTTGGTACATGCTATATCCTCACCCCCCAACTGATATATTGTGCCAGGGTTTTTGTGCGCCATATGCATTATCTTGCACTTCTTTGCATTGAATTTCAACTGCCAAACCCCTGACCATTCTTCAAGTTTCTGCAGGTCCCTTCTCATTCTGTCTACACCCTCTGGTGTGTCTACTCTGTTACAGAGCTTTGTGTCATCAGTGACTTTGTTGTTTATTTAAATGTGATATGTTGTCAGCCTTTTATCAGGAAAATGGCTCTGATTTGCTGTTAGGTATTAAAATGATATGTCAAGATGGCTTTTGAATGATTTGGATTTATATGGAATCCATAAGGCATAATGGGGGAATTTATTTATTCATTGAATTTTGTTGACCAGGTAGGCCCACTAAGACTAGAAGTCCCTTTTTCAGGGGAGAGGGGGTGGGGGTAACAGATGGTAACCAACTGAAATTGTAACATGGCATAATTCCTTACTTGAACCAGATTAAGCTGCTGGTGGTATTTTTAGTGAATGGGGGAAATTTGGCCAGGACACCGTGGAAATTCCCCTACTCTTCACTGGGAGCGCTGTCCTGTTGGTGTGTGGTTGAGGTTCATTCTGGATTGAGACATTGAGATATGTGGATCAGTCAGTGATTCTCCGGCGGGCGTGGTAGTCGCTGATAGCGGAGACCGACATCGGTGGAGTATGACTGAGTTTGAGCCCGAGAAGTTGCACGCTGCGGTGGTGAACACAACTTTGCAGTCGGATCTTGGCAATGCCATTTGCAAGGCTGCTGGTGTTTTACAAAGTGACTCTCTGATGTTACAAAAGGACAAAAAGAGGAAAGGAATGGCTGGAGTATCACCTTCACAAACACCCTCCACTTCAAAAGTTTCTTTTGGCTTTCAGGTGAGCATTCCGCAGGACCAGCTGCCGCTTTCCCCAGGTGATAGCAGGTTGTTTTCTGTAGAGCTATCATAGCCAGGGGATGTGGGCTGGTCTGTGGAGGCCACTTTGTGACAGTCGGGCTGGGCTCAAAAATTGGATGGTACTTGGGTTGTGGACCCAACGTTTGCAACTGGTACTAGGCAGGTAGGCCTGGCGTCTGCCTTGGGACATAGTTCGTAGCAGGTGGATTTGACTCTGGGTGTGGGCCCGAGGCCTTTACTGTCAGCAGATTCTCCCACATTTTCTCCCCTGATTTCTGTGGAACAGGAAGCTGTTTCTGCTGGAGCGGCTCTGGTGGCTCCTTTGGAGTCTGGGGGGGGTGGATTCTGGGCCTGATGTTGCTACTGACCCTGTGGACATTTTAAAGGATGTTCCTGAGCAGGATCCTATCCTGTTGTCTGACCGTATTCCTCAGAAGCTTTCTTACGCAGGCCTGTTTCACAAACCTGTTGAGTTGGCGAAAAGGAGGAATGCTATTAGGCTCCGATATCTGGGTGGTATAGCTGAAATCCCTGGTCGATTTTATGTGGGTAAGGTCTTATTGAAACAGTCCCTGGGTGTTTCACCCACTGAGATTTTGCACTTATTCATGCATCCGGAGAACATACCTTTGATGTCAGTTTTAGGACTCCGGATATTTTGGAATGTTTTTGGACTAAATATTTTCGGACTAAATATTTTCTTCTTAAGACCAATCCTTTAAGGACTCTGTTTCAAGTTATTCCCTTGACCATGCAATCACTTCAAATTATTATGGTTTTATTTCGCAATGAAGGGGTCAATATTTCTGATATTTTATTCTGGTTGGATAAGTGTTGTGATGTCCAGGGTACCCCTGAGCCTATTATTAACGCAGAGGGAGTCTGGAATGGGGGTTGGTGGATTGTTTTTTCATCAGTAGGGACAAGGGTTTTCTTTCCTATCCAAGTCAGCCTCGTAAATGTCATAAATGTGGTTCAATGAGACACATTAGTACTTCTTATGATAAGATTTGTTGCTTTCATTGTGGGGATATGGGATATATTAGCACGGAATGTGACAACTCTTCTACATGCAATTTTTGAGATGAGCCTGGCCACACTTTTACAGAATGCCCTCTTGCAGCGCATAAAACTTCTGAGGCTGATTGTACGGTTCAGGACTATTATATTAATATGGCCAGAGCAGGCAGAGTACCTCCTGACCCTAGACACCCTAGACCACCCAAGAGTGGTGTGCCACATCGTCCTCCAGTAATTTCTACAGTGCTGGACACTGGTTTAGTGTCTGGGGTGCCTCCCTGTACTTCTAAGGGACAGGATCCTGTAGCCAGTGACCTCTTAGTCCACCCTTTACCTGTGGCAACAGGAGACATGGCTCCTCCGTCACCTCCTGTATGTCCCTTGAAAACAGTAATGCCTGCTAGTGTAGATACTCCTCCCACTATAGGGGTTGTCCCTGACGTTCCTTTGTCCAGTTCTTATGGGATTCTGGCTGTTGAGGATGATTCCAAGAGGGCACAATTTGAAGATAAAGGGGGGGCGGCTCAGAGGTAATTTAAGGAAGTATTTTTTCACAGAGAGGGTTGTGGATGCATGGAACGGCCTTCCGGAGGAGGTTGTGGAGTCAAAATCGGTGGTGGAATTCAAGCATGCATGGGACAGTCATAAGGCAATTCTAGGGTGTGGGGGGGTAGGAAGAAGTAGGCTGCTGGTTAACTAGGATCTGCAGCTTATCCAGTAGGTAGGGAAATGGGCAGACTGGGTGGGCCAAGCGGTCCTTATCTGCCATCAAATTCTATGTTTCTATTCCATGGATTTGGATTCGGATGTGGCTTCCAAATCTGCCTCGCAATGAGACCCAGTGTCTGATATGGATGTTAAGAAATCTGATGAAGTACAAAAAAAGCTGAGGAAAAAAAGTGGACTTAGGATGGGTTTACACAAAAGTGCCAGGAAGAAACTGTTGCCCTCTTGAGTCTAAGTTTCTGGTATTGGTGATTTGACTGTGGCCTCGCTGAATGTGAACGGTATTCATACTAAGTATAAAAGAATGGCTACTTATGACAATTTTTTCCGGTTTCAAGGTGATGTGTCTTTTTTTCACGAGACTGTATACTTGCTCTGATGTTGAGGATGCATCTTGAACTTGGCCGTGGGGTCCCTGTTTTTGGTCAGGATGAGGTTTGGATTTATGTTCAGGGATTAGGTTTTGGTTTTTCACTTCTGATATCCTAGTTACTGATGTTGTTGAAACTGAGGTGGGCAGATGTCTTCTGCTGGACGTTTCAATACAGAATTCAGATTTCAGACTCATTAATGTGTATGCTGCACAGACTAAAACTGATTGAATTGCTTTATTGAAAAGAATTAGTCCAATTTTATTGACTAGACGTAATGTCCTTTTTGGTGGGGACTTTAATATTAATAGTACGGTGGGGGATAAGGAGGCTAAATCTCCCAAACTGTATTGCGATTCTAATTTTTTGAATGGCCTTTGAATTTTTCGGGGTTGATAGAAGTTTTTCAGTCAGATGTAGAATATACTTATTTTTCGGGTTCTAAGAAGTCTCGTATAGATTATTGGTTCGTGTCCCCCAAATCTGAAGTTTAGTTCTAGGGTTGCATTTCCTGTGGCCACCTTTGATCATGTGCTTTTGCAGGTTATCTTTTCTGATTATCCCAGTAATTCTAGGGGTCCGGGTTATTGGAAAATGAATTTATCATTGTTGGACTTTCCGGAAGTTAAGGATGGTTTTGTTACTTTACTGAGGGTTCGTAAATCTGTTTATTTTTATATGAGGTGATGCAAGATTGGTGGGATGATACTAAGTCTGATATACAATAGTATTTTTAAAAAATTGGACATCTTTTGGGAATAGCAAAGGGGGATTCTTATAAGTCTGTGAAATCACATTTGGAAAAGAATATTGTGATTTACAAAATGGTTTACAGGTAGATATGTTGGTTGTGCACACTTTGAAACAGGAGTTATTTAAACTGCAACATGACAAACAACAGGTTTTGGAGACTGCCCAGAGATTTGGGGTTTCCAGTGCACAGGGTGAGGTGAATCCATTTGAACAATGTAATAGATATAGGAAACACAAGGAAATGAAACAGGTCTTAAACTCTTTAGGAACTTTAGTTTCTTCTCATGAGGATATTCTGGTGGCTTTGAAAGACTATTTGTTGAATACTTTTCAGGTGGATCAATCAGTGGCCACGGAGACAGGTAATGTTTGGTTGTCGGGTGGCTGTAGGGTTTTTGTTCGTGAGGACTTATTTCCGGTTTTACAGCATCTATCTCAAGGTTGGAATTGGAAGCGATAATTACTTCCTTACCCAAAGGTAAAACTCCTGGTAGGGATGGTTTGGTGAATTAACTATATCCTTTGATTTTTTTCTGTTTTAGGTTCAGAACTGGTGATTTTATTTCAGGTTTGTTTAGATACTGGTGTTTATCCTGCACATTTCAATCGGGGGCTTGTTATTTTTCTATCTAAATCTGGTGATTGATAGGGAGATTTAAGGGAATTGGAGGCCTATTACTCTTCTTAATTCAGACGGTAAAATTTTGACTAAATTATTGAGTAATATGTTGACTATTATTTTGCCCCAGATTATTAATTCTTCTCAGTTTTGTTCTATTATGGGTCGTACTATTGCGGATGCTTTGATTTTGTTGCGTGAAGTATTTCACAGGGGTTTCTTGAATGATATTTCTGGGTTTTTGTTAAGCCTAGATCTATTAAAAGCTTTTGATCGGGTTTTGCATGTTTACTTATGGTCCTGTTTGGCTTATTATGGTGTTCCTGTTTTCTTTATTTCCTGGTTAAAGGGTTATTATAACTCAGCTGTTATGGCTCCTTATGTGCATGGGAGGATTGATAAGTTTCAGGCGTGTCAACAAGGGCTATGTCAAGGTTGCCCTTTCAGCCCCCTGTTGTATATTCTTACATTAGATCCATTGTTACAGCAACTAAATGCGATGGTTGATATTAAGATGGTATTTCTCTGCATAGTGATATGACTGAACTTCTTACCATGGCTTATGCTGATGATTTCTGTATCTTGTTATCAGATCTACCATCTGGGGCTGCCACAGAAATAGTCTTACGGCGTTTTATGCTGGGTACTGGGGCCAGTATTAATTTTAATAAGAGTAAATGTGTTGTGTTAGGGGACATAGTCAGACATTGTTCCAGGATTATGGGAATTCCGGTTTGTGGTTCAGAGATTAAGATTTTGGTATTTTCTGGGGGGGCCCTCAACCGGAGATTTATAATTGGAATGTTATTTTAAAAGCTGCCCAATTTAGGATTCACACTTGGAATAAGTTGCGTATGGCCAAATTTAAAAGGGTCTATATGGTAAAGACGTATTTATTAGGTATGTTTTTGCACTTGGCAGCTGTATATGCATTACCCAGTAGTTCGGAATGTGCCCTGTTTAGTGTCTTTTTTCAGGCTATTTGGGGTAATCCTTTAAATCCCATTAAAAGAAATGTTTTACATTTGCCCAAAACGCAAGGTGGTCTGAATATAATTAACCCACTTGTCTTTTTCTTTTCTATCTTTTTATTTGTGAATGTTCATCCTTTGATCACTAACGTGTATAAGATTTGGTCTTCTTGGGTTTTGGATGTCCTGGAAGGCTGGTTTACTGATTGGGCATGGGACATGGTGGTACCTAAACAGAAGCATGTACATAATGTCTTGTTTACTTATTCTTCCTGTTTTCGTAAGATAAAACAGTGGCAAATTACTAAATCAATGGTGACTCGATTATCTAGGAAGGAATTAAATGCTATGATTCAAGCTATGTCTTGTTTTCATTTGCCTGATTTTTATTCTAGGGCGAAGGAGGATATTGGCTTTATACAGGAAATTATATGCTCCACACCTCAGCTTCCTTCGTTGTGGGATGTGACGTGGCTCTGTGTTCATGGTAAATTGCCAGTCAGGGCCAATTTGAAACATAAGAATACTGAAGATTGTTCTTGTTCTAGAGGTAATTTGCGTTCCAAACCAGTAGAATCTAGGTTTCATTTATTTTTCTCTTGTCCATATGTTGTTAGCTTTTGGTCAGTGGTGGAATGTAATTGGGTTTCTTCTCCTTTTCGTAATCTGACTTCTGAGGTATTATTTCTGGGGGTTTTACCGACTACCTGGAATGTATACGATAGAACTATAGTGTATGGTGGAACGCTGTTCTGCATGGAAATCCATGCCTGGAACAGCGTTGTTGTCCTGCACTCGGTGCGTCATGATATTGTTGTGCTGTACTGAGTACGTCACCGGTGCAGCACAACAAAATCAAACACATTCGCACATGCGCAGTTGAGCGGCCCATGGCAACGTGGAAGCAAGCATGCGGCGGCAGACACAGAAGTAAGTCTTTTTTTTTTGCCATGTACTTGTTCTTGTGTTCACTGAGTACTGCTTATGGTTCCCCATACACCATAAAAGATTGTGTATGAGCAACCATACACAAACAAGGCAGTTATGAGATCTTGAGGTTTCCGTGGTAATGGACCTCTCGAGCTACGCTCTCGAGGTCTCTGGTTACCACGGGAAACCTCTCGATCACAACTGCCTTGTTGTGTATGCTTGCTCATACACAGTCCTGTATGTTATGCAGAGTATTTTGGGCTGCTTTAAATTCCATATTTGGAACAGTAGAGTTCGGCGGTCTTTGCAACAATTGTACATTACTCCTGAACAGTTGTTTTGGACTATAGCTGAGGCAGTTCTTTCTCTTCATAAATGTGATTTTAGTTCTGTATCAGTCATGGTTTCCAGAAAAAAATGGAAGCATTTCAATTGGTTAGATACTGGGTGAGTATTGTATATCTCGTTTTGCCTGTATAAAGTCTATTAATTTTGCAGTGGGAGAGGGACAAGGGTGTCTCTTAACAAAGGGGAGGGAACTTTTTTTTTCACCTACAGTTTTGAATTTTAATGATGTCTTTTGAGATTCATTAGATATTATAGGCCTGTAACACCATTTTGAGTTTTTATGTTTTGTTTCTAATTTTAGTATGCTTGAATACAGTTTTATTTTTCTTTGCATTTTATCGGTTATTTTACAAAACATTTCACTGCTTTGTTCGTAGGTAGTGGGGATGGCATTTGTTTATTCTATTTTCCTTCTGCTATTGGATTGCATGTATGTTGTAATACTGTTTTCTGATTTTATGATGTTTCTTCTTTTATCTTGTATGATGTTAATGCTGTATTGTTTATAAGTTATTTCCAGTTCTGAATAAAAAATTCCCCTACTCTTTTTGAGAAGTGACATAGGATCTTTAACATCCACCTGAACAGGCAGACAGAGAAGACAGGAACACTCCCCCCCCCCCCCAATTCTGCACTACAGTGTCAGTACTGGGATTTAAAGAGCTAGTGGAGTCAAATCAGGCAGGCAGGAAAATAATATAAATTTTAAGAAGTAGTCAGTTATAAAATTTAACTTCTGAAGTACCTTTCTTTTACCTTTTGCCCATCAGAATCGTCTATGTCATAATGTTGTGGTGGCTATGTTGAACAGCTTTTAGCATAGCAGCTGACATACCTAGCTGTACTGCCCCCCACTACATCATCAGCATTGTGAGTTCGCTGAAAGTGAAATCGCATGTGAATGACCTGGCAGTCACTGAATTGCTGTTCCTAAGTAGCAGTGATGTCACAGTCAGTGAGGTCAAGATGCTGGTGATGTAATGGGGGCAGTATAGCTAGCTATGTCAGCAGCCACACAGAGTGCTGTTTCACACATCACACATATTAACCCTTGCAGGGCCACAGACTGCTATATCAGTCCAAAATTCCTATACGTTCTAATTCTGTCAGCAGCCTAAGGGTTAACATCAGGTAAACAATCTTCTAATTAAACAAAGGGAAAAGATAAAGTACCTCAAATATAAAAGATAATGATTAACTGCTTTTAAAATCTAATATTAGTTTTTGGCAGTACACAAACTCTTTAACCCACATGCCTATTGTGGGGATAGAACCCATAGCCTTTTGATCTTCCTGTCTCAGAGGCCAGTGTGCATGCTATTTTTTGCATCTTTCAATTGTTAGTCTTTACACAAATTCTCTCAGACCTTTTTCTGACCACTTGATGGAATCTTGAATGAGTTATATAAATATTATTTTCTTTCAGGCCCTGACCCTGCAACTAAACACACACTCAGTAAGTCATATTATATAAGCATTTGTCAATGCCAAATGTTTGCTTGCTGGCATTGGCATTGGTAGTGTAGGAATTAGAGAGATGCATAATAGGAATGGCAGTGAAGTATTGAACTGAAGCCAACCCCACCACCACCCTGCAGAGACTGACAGGCATTGGGGTGTGCCTTTGGGTCGTCAGGCACAAGGTCCACGCCATTTCACCACACCCTACCCTGCAGACACTGACAAGTGTCACTGTGTGCCTTGGGGTCTTTGAGCCTTATACTCACCCCATTCCATAAGAAAATATGGTGAGATGGGTGCTGTATAGGAGAATGGGGTGAACATTGGGACCAAAGATCCCAAGGCACACCTCAATGCCTGTCACTGGCTGCAGGGTGTGGGTGGGGGTGGAATGGCATGAGCATTACAGGCGACAATCCCAAGTTACACCCCTAATGCCTGTCAGTCTCTACAGGGAGGGGCGTTATGGTTGGAAACCCTAACGCCTCAGGCATTCGTTGGTATTTTCACTCCAATTTTCAACATTTTTTTTGTGACCCCACCTCATGAACAGTGGCAATATCAGTTTGTTAGCTGAAAGCTGATTTTGCACAGTGACTACGCCATTTGTCACCACAGGTGCAAAAACACATTTTGAACAGGACGTGAAAAATGAGAGCTGTACTGTTCATAAGAAGGTGAAAAAAATGGCAATGTTGAAAATCTGGAGTGAAAATATAAAAAACTGATGAAGTCACGAGTGTGCATAGAAACTGCACAATGCACACCCGTAATGTAATTAGTTTGGGGATTGTTCACAGCAGATTGTCAACACAGGCATTTTGAGACCTCTGCTCATGAACAGTGTCACTGTGATTTTTTTTGTCTGTCCCGAACACTGACTTTCTACAGCGACCACGCATTTCTGCGCCAGAAGTGCAAAAACACATTTTGGCCAGGATGTGAAAAATTACAGCTGTACTGTTCATAAGGAGGTGTAGAAAAATGCCAGTGTACAAAATCTGGACTGAAAATATTACAAATTCGTGAACTTACAAAGGTGCATTGAAACTGCGTAATGCACACTCATAACACAGTCATTTTATGGACTTTTGTCACCGAATTTTCAACTTAGCCATTTTAAGATCTCTGCTCATGAACAGTGTCACTGTGATTTTCCTAATCGGTCATGAACATTGATTTCGCTCACCAAGTGCGCCATTGTGCGCTACATGCGTGAAAACACATTTTGGGCAAGATGTGAAAAATGTCAGCTGTACTGCTCATAAGGACATATGGTAAAATGACAATCTTGAAAATCTGGAGTGAAAATATTAAAAAGTTGCAAATTTATGAGTGTGTGTAGGAACTGCGCAATGCACGCACGTAAAACCGAAATCTCTTCCCCGTCCACAGCACTTTTCTCTAAACCAATAGACAGTCACACCAGCTTGCTGACCCAACCAATCAGCAACTTCGCTACTCCCTATTGCCTACTATCAATATCCCTCTCAGAATGGGGAGCTTGCTACTGATACTGCTGTCACTAATAGCCATAGGGTTCCACAATGAAGATGACCCTATTATACAATCTAAAGTGGTCAACCGCCTAGTTTCTCTGGAACATCCCCGTGGCTGACACCTATACCCTCATATATGTCTTGCCATTGCTGCATCGACTACAGGGTACAATCACCATAAAGTTACACATCACCACATATATGTCTCAGACAAGGCCCCACTACTGGGTATATAGATCCCCACTAAGCCTAGTCATCAAACTGCTAATTGGTATCCCGACACACTACCTTAAATCAACAGGAGCACCCAAAACAAAGAGTGCAACGGAATAAAAAAGGAGGACCAAAGACAGCCCCTCTCCCTATCACTGGCAGCCCTTATGAAATTACTGATCTTCCTATTGCTCTGTATTGGTAATGTAGAAATCAACCCTGGACCTCTTGAAAGCATCACCTCTCCTCAGACCTATCCTCAATTAAAGGCCTCAGTTTCCTGCATATTAATGTATGCAGTCTGTTGAAAAAATTTACATTGCTACAATCCTGGGTTGCCCTTGTCAGACTTTCTTGTGATAACTGAGACATGGCTCAGGACCACCACAATGGACAGGGAAGTTAACCTACCTAACTATCAGCTATTCAGAGCTGATCCCCAAACAAGGGGAGGCGGAGTAGCCATATATGTAAAAGCTGGTTAGGTTGTATCCTGTACTGCTGCAACATCTATGCCCAAGGAATTTGAGTGTCTATCTCTAAAGTCTCTCTCCCCAATACAGCAGCTTTCCATTTAATTGGATGCTACAGACCCCCCTCTGCTGAACACAAGCTCTTATCCCACCTGGGAAACCTGGTCAAGTCCTGTACTGAAGAAGTCATTATCATAGGGGACCTGAATTTCAACTGGCTCACCCAGGCAGCTACACCTCTGGTATCATTCTGTGACACCTATGGGCTCACACAGTTAATTAATGAACCAACAAGACTAAATGCAAGGAATAGTAGTAACAGTACTCTACTTGACATCATACTGGTGAGTAAACCACATCTATTCACACACGCTGGAGTGCTCCTATGCGACATAAATGACCACTGCCCCATCGCGGTGGTAAGATCAACAACATTAAAACAGATCCTGCAAAATTCCTCATGAGGAGATCCAAGAAAAACATCAATATTGAAGGATATCTATGATCCAGCCTACTCTCCACACTGGCAAAGTTCTATCTTGCACATTCTGTAGAAAAGCTCAGCAGGTGCTAAATAGCATTATATTAAATGCCCTTAACACTCATGCCCCAATCTCTAGTATCCGAATAAAAACAAATCCTGTTGCTGGTTTTCAGCTGACCTCAAAGCTGCACTGCTGGAGAGAGATAAACTTTGGAAAGTAGCAGAAAAACTAAGAATATCATGGACTGGATGATCTTTAGGAAAGCCAGGAATAAATGCACTAGGAAAGTTAGGGATGCAAAGGCTGCCTACTACCTGGCCCAGCTCAACTCCTCCTACAATAATACTGCTAGATTTTGGGGCACCATCAAGGGTATGATGGGCCAGGATGTTAACAACCCCCTTCCAACCCATTTACACAGTAACTATGGCCCCATTACTGGCACATTGGAAATCCTGGATGGATTCAACAACCACTTCACAACAGCTGGCCTTGCCTTTGACTCCTCCCCAGCTAACCTATTAAGGGATCATTTAAGCTCCCACTATACTGGTGAACAAAGAGTTGACTCCTCCTTTAGCTTCAAACTTATACTGTTGAAACAAGTTGAGGATCTATTATGACATCTAGATACCAAAAAAAGTGCAGGAGCAGATCTTCTGGACCCATTCTTTCTAAAGATTGCGTGTCATGTGCTTGCAGTCCCCCTAACTCACCTCTTTAACCTTTCCCTAAACTCTGCTCTATTCCTCGCTGTGGAAGATAGCCAAGTGGTCCCCTTCTAAAATCAGGGACCCTATGGATCTTAATAACTACAGGCCCATTTCCATCCTACCTGTGTTATCCAAGATGCTGGAGAAATTAGTGAGTATTCAGTTAAGGGACTATCTGGACAATGCTAATCTATTAAATCCAGCTCAATCTGGATTCAGGGCCAAACATAGCACTATCACTGCATTAGCCCAGGTCACCAATGATTGGCAAACCGAACTGGATAAAAAGAACAATGTCTGTGCAGTATTCCTGGACCTGAGCAAAGCATTCGACACTGTGGACCATGAACTGCTACTCTCATCCCTACACTCCATTGGCCTAGATCCATCCTCCCTTAAGTGGTTCAGATGCTACCTCTCCGGTAGATCACAGCAGGTAAAAGCTGAAGGTGACCTCTTCCCATTAAGACCACTGTCAAGAGGAGTCCCCCAAGGCTCTATTCTGGGTCCTATCCTTTTTGCCATTTATATAAATAAAATTGATTCAACCCTTACCAAGTCCTCAGTACATCTCTTTGCTGATGACACTGTACTGTATGTCAGCAACCCTTCACCTAAAGTTGCTCATGAAATCCTACAAGCAGAATTCTCCCTGTTACAACATCAGCTTCTTGAGAAAAAGCTTCTGCTAAATGCAAAGAAAACCAAAGCAATGATGTTCACAACCCAAAACTCCACCAGCATCCTCTTCAATCAGTCTCCCCAGATATGCACTATACTTGAGAAAATCTGGAGTATGTTGAAAATTTCAAATACCTAGGTGTGTGGATTGACAACAGACTTGACTTTACTCAGCATCTAGAACAACTGCTGAAAAGCTTCACCTAAAGGCTTGGCCTCCTCTACAGATTAAAACCCTTCCTTAATAGAGATTCAAAGATGAGATTAGTCAGGCCATCTTTCTATCAGTCATTGACTCATAGACTTCCTCTATAGTCACTGCTCCACTCCCTACCTTCAAAGTTGGATACCTTATACCATAGAGCAATAAGGTTCATTACAGACCTGCCATATAATACTCACCATTGTTCTCTCTATGATTCAGTTGGATGGGTTTCCCTTCATGTCAGGAGGAGCAGAAATGCAGCTCTATGGATCTACAGAGCTTTATCAAAAAAACTCCCAAGCTATATCCTGGACTGCTTCAACCTGACCACTCCCAGCTCCTATGCCCTAAGAAGCAACAATATCATCCTGCTCAAATTGCCCAAAGTCAACACCAAAATAGGGAGGGCAGCAATCAGCTACTCTCTAGCCATAGCATGGAACACCCTACAAAAATCCCTAAAACTGTCCATTATCATTCCATTTACATCCTTCAAGCAGCACTGTACAGCCTTCTTCACAGAAATGCAGTTGCTACGCTAGAGATAGAATAGTCATCCCACAAAACCTTATTCCAATCACATATGGCATATTCCTTCCAGCCAGACACCGCCAGTATATGGCACCAATATTCCCTTCACCATCCTTGTACTCATTATGTGAGTGACTGTCATGGCCCTCATTGTGATATATATGTATTGTACATATTGTAGATGTTAGTTTAACTTTCTCTTGCCAAGCTTTAACATGTGAATTCTCTGTATACTATTGTGTTATAAATAACATTTTCTTGTTTCTGTATGTATAACTGTCTCATAAGTATGTGATGTAATTGCTGTGCACCAACTCGAACCTTGACCTTATCAGGTCCATCTTGTAAATGAGCCTTGCTCAATGATGATCGCCTGAATAAATAAAGATTTGATTGATTGATTGATTGATTGAAAACAGTCATTTTTGGGAATTTTTTCACCACATTTTCAACATAGGGTTTTGGGGGGCCTACCTCATTAACTCTGACACTGTCATTTTGTTACTCAGTCCCAAAAGGTGGTTCCATGCAGTGACCACAAAATTACCTTTTGGGACTGATTAACAAAATGACAGTGACTGAGTATAAGTGAGGTCCTAAGCACCTATGTTGAAAATTTGGTGAAAAAATTTCAATGGCCAAGAAATGCACCAAAGTTGAAAAAAACAATGTATGCCATTATTCAACTTACCGGCATTTCTTCAGTTCGCGGTCAGCTTTGAAGAGTGCAGATGTGTTCCTGGTCACGAAGATCATCTCGCTGCACTCAGAGGTAGAAATATGATGTGGAGGTGTGTGGGAAGGGTGGATGTGCAGAGGGTGGTAGCCGGGTTGGTGGAGGGGGGCAAGACAGTCAACGAGGGACCTTTTTTTTTACAGGTGTTTTTTTTCTTTTTAGACACGGGACTTTTGCTACACTGGGGTGGGCTCCAGTGTGGCAGCTAGAAGCTTATTTTGGGGGGACAGTGGAGCTGACGGGGAATTGGGCATCCCCATTGACCATACAGATGTTTGCCATGCTGGGGTGGGCTCATAGCGTGGCAGTTGGAAGTCATTTTTTTTGAGGGGGCTACAATGGAGATGACAGGGGATTGGACACCCACGTTGCCATACAGACTTTTACCATGCTTGGGTGGGCTCCCAGCATGACACCTGGAAGTCTGTTTGGGGCGCAGTGGAGCCAATGGTGGATTGGTCACCCCTGTTTGCCATACAGTGTGGGGGGAGCATGCTGGGGTGTGCTCCCAGGATTCTACGTAGGTGTTCATGGGAGGGGATGAACTGTCTGTGGCAGTTCAGATGCAGTGCTGATGTGTAGGTAATTTGCATACTGCTGACGGCAGTATGCAATTTGCCTACACATTACCACCACTGATTGTGGCGGTGTTTTTCTCAGAACTGTACGCCACTGCATCGGAATGGCTATCCTAGACAGCTCGGACATTCATTGGTGCGGTGCAGCCATGCCTGCAAAAGGGAGCAGGGCACTGGAAGTGGGGAAGGCACACCTACGAAAACTTGGATGGAGTCACTATGTTTCTTGCATATGCATGCAAGCAAACATAAAAATGAGAAAAAAAAAGTCTTCTGTTTCCACTGGTTGCCTCCAATCTGTCCTGTGGAAAGGAATGTCAGACAGCTAGCAATATGCATTCCACTGTATGTAATCTGACACTGAGTCTGATTTTCATTTTCACAAAAACCAAGAGGAAATGAGTCCTGTAAGTTGCTGAAAGAAATAGAACAAATCTGTTAGACTGAGCTGGACAGATGATAGAAACAGCAGTTTAAAAAGGTTTTTTGTTAATATCCTGAGAAGTTGTACAGTAGCATCCTCCTCCCCCCCTTCAAATGCCTTTAGCATAGAGCAACAAATAGCAAATACCAGAGGGGGGAAGGTGCACTACTTTGCAGGAATACATACGAATGTCTAAAATGGAAGTTCCAAGAAAAGCCGTTTTAGGCATTTTAGATCTACAGATGACAGAAGGGCTGTAGGTTGCCCACAGCCCTAAAAAATGGATTTATCGGTGTTCCTGTCAGAAACACATTATTCCTGAAAAATATCATGATAAAATGTTTTTCCATTGATAAATTCTATTCATTAAAGAGCTTTGCACAGACTTTGAAATGATAAAATCATGTTTTTGTATTATTTATAAACTGAGTAAAGTCCACTAGGCACAAGTACCTGTTTTCAGGGGCAACCTGGGAGCACTGGGGAGGTTAAGTGACATGTTCAGAGTCACACAGCATGCAAGTAGAGGTCATGGGAATCAAACTCAGGTCTGCTGGATGTACCAAGCTCATTCACAGCTCATTACTCTAATCTCTAGGCAATGCTGAATCAATCAATCAAAACTTTATTTATATAGCGCCTTTCGAAATCAAGGCACGGTTCACAACATAAATAAATGTTAAAATAAACAAGAATATAAATGATTTAAAATCAGTCAATCTGTCCATCTGGAAAGGTCAAAGAAAATAAATAAGTTTTAACAAAGATTTAAAACTACCGACGGTCAGGCATTCTCTTAACTGACAAGGTAGAGAATTCCACAAGGTCGGTGCTGCAAATGAAAAAGCAAGAGCACCAGAAGTTTTTAAACAAACCCTGGGAATCTCTAGCAATCCCTCATTGGTGGATTAGAGAGGATGATTGGAGAAGTAGGGAGTCAGGAGATCTTTCAGGTAGTCTGGTCCCTGTCCAAGTAGGACTTTAAAGGTAAGCAAGCCCACCTTACAGGTGATCCGCCACTGAACCGGCAGCCAGCGTAGTCCGCGTAGGACAGGCGTAATGTGGCTGGTCCTTGAAGTACCAGTCAGCAGCCTGGCTGCAGCATTCTGCACTAGCTGCAAGCGGTAAATAGCAACCCCAGACAGCCCTAGGTAGAGGGCACTGCAGTAGTCAAGACGGGTGGTAATGAAGGCATGGACCAGTGTTGGAAGGTCGTCCAGTGGAACCAGGTATTTCATCTGGGAAATATTCCTCAGATGGTAAAATGAGGATTTTACCACGGCTGACACCTGAGATTTCAGGGTCAAGCTGTCATCAAAAATAACATCCAGGTTATGCACCCGATCTGAGGTAGTGAGCTGAATACCATCAAGCCATAGGCTCGACACATGCCCAGCCCCCAAACCCACTCCTGGGTGACCTAGGTCCACAATCAACACCTCAGTCTTATCCGGATTCAGTCTCAGCCAACTCGAGCTCATCCAGACTTTGATCTCAGAGAGGCAACTATTTAGCCTAGAGATCGCATCAACCTGTCCGGGCATAAAGGATATATACAGCTGAGTATCATCTGCATAGCAGTGAAAACTCATGCCGTATCACCTGATGATATCTCCCAATGGCAGCATATATGCTGCAAACAACATGGGCACCATTATGGAGCCCTGAGACACCCCACAAGAGAGGGGAAGGGTGTCAGAGGAATAAATTCTGGTGACAACCCTCTGAGATCTGCCTGTGAGGAAAGAACGAAACCATTCGAGGACTGTACCAGACAGTCCACAAAGGAACCGCAGGGTCTCCAAAAGCACCTCATAGTCCACAGTGTCAAAAGTTGCTGAGAGATCGAGAAGGACCAAGATGGTATGAGCCTTTCGATCTCTTGCCATTAGGAGATCATTTAATACCCAAACAAGGGCAGTCTCCATGCTATGTCTCTTCCTGAAACCAGACTGAAGAACTTCATAGATATTGTGAGTTACAAGATGATTGTCCAGTTGTAATGCAACCACCTTCTCAATAACCTTCCCCACAAAGGGAAGGTTAGAGACAGGTCAGTAGTTAGCTGGGTCATCGGGGTCCAAGTAGGATTTTTTAAAGAGTGGTCAATTGACCACCTCCTTTAAGGGATCTGGAAAGATTCCACTCTCCAGGGATCTCCATACAATTTCAGCAAGGATCGGGCAGATTAACATCTACATACCCCACTAAAAGGGTGGTAGGGCCCGGATCCAAACTACAACAAGTTGGTCGCAAAGTCAGGACAATCTTCACAATGTCTATGAATTCCGATCTGCTAAAATCCGTCCAGACAGACCGGGTGCTTACTACTCCCCATCGACCTCCGCAATCTCTCATGGAGTGAACTGGAATTTGTTACCAGAAAAGAATCAGTAGGCCCATCTAGTCTACCCTGTTTTATCTTACCTAATCTATGAGGAGCACTGTTTATAGCTGTTCCCCTTTAAGTTTTTACGTTGTTGTCACAATACATCCATGTTCTTCTCTGAAACTCTGTGGTCAAAAGTAGCATACGCTACATCACATAGTTCTAATACAGTACTTACCACCTGTTTGTAAATCAGAAATACTGACTGACTTAACTGAAAGGATATTACAGAGAATAATGCATGGGCAACCATACACAATAAGGCTGTTTTTCCATCGAGGTGTGACATGACATCATAGACCTTGAGAGCAAAGTCTGAGGGGTCTTGATGATCTCATTTCACCCCAAGGTAGAAACATCAACGCTGTGTATAATCATCCATACATTATTTTGCATAGAACATGTTTATTTAAACTTTTTTACCTTGTTTCTAATTTGGCCTTGAGTTGTGATCAAATAAACAGAAAAGGCAAACAAGATACGATTAAAAGCATTCGGTGTGATTTTAGCTACATGAGTTGGCAACATTTTTACTAGTCCATCTTTTAACAAAACAGTTCACTTGGAGTGTATTTAGTCTTGCTGATATATATTCATTATGAGGACTCAGGAGTGAAGGTAAGTTTCAGGAATATTTATAGATACCAGATTCTACACTGTTTTACCACAGTTATGACATCATTACTGAAGTACAACAACACTCTGACATCACTGCTGGGGTGAAACAGCATTCCAACATCACTGCTGGAGTACAGCAGCATTCTGACATCACTAATGTTGTACTACAGCATCCTGACATCAATACTGTGGTACAACAGCATTCTGACATCACTACTGTGGTACAACAGCATTCTGACATCACTACTGTGGTACAACAGCATTCTAACTTCACTACTGGGGTACAACAGCATTCCAACATCACTACTAGGGTACAACAGCACTCCAACATCACTACTGAGGTACATTAACATTCTGACATTCTGTGGCACAACAGCATTCTGACTTCATTACTAGGGTATAACAGCATTCCAACATCACTACTGGGATACAACAGCATTCTGACATACTGTGGTACAACAACATTCTGACATCACTACTGTGGTATAACAGCATTCTAACATCACTACTGTAGTACAACAGCATTCCAACATCACTACTGGGATACAACAACATTCTGACAATCTGTGGTACAACAGCATTCTGACTTCACTATTAGGGTACAACAGCATTCCAACATCACTACTGGGGTACAACACCACTCCAGCATCACTACTGGGGTACAACAGCACTCTGACATCACTACTGTGGTACAAGTAGCATTCTGACATCACTGCTGTGGTGCAGCAGCATCCTGACATCACTACTGTGGTACAGCAGCATTCTGACATCACATCACTACTGTGGTACAACAGCATTCTGACATACTGTGGTACAACAGCATTCTAACATCACTACCGAGGTACAACAACATTCTGACAAGATTTCTGTGGCACGACAGCATTCTAACATTGTTACTGTGGTAGAACCGCATTCTGACATCACTACTGTGGTACGACAGCATTCTGACATCACTACTGTGGTACAGCAGCATTCTGACATTAATGTCACATTACTACTGTGGAACAAACAGCATTATACAATGGCAAGAAAAAATCCTGGACTCTGATTGGTCAGTCTTGGGGCTGGACCCGTGCTGTAAACCAGTACAACATCACGGGTCTAGTCTCAGCCTCACTGTGAACCTGCAGATGAGCATTTTATGGCTGAGCATTTGATTGATTATTTCATCTTCTCTTAAGAAACAAAAATATTTTTCCACACAAAAACATCTTTAAAAAATGTTTTTTTTTATTTTGTATAACAACGAGCCATTGTATAATAGCAATAATGCCCTCCAGGGTGTGTGTCATTTGGGATAGCATGCGCCTCAGTTGTTGGACACACTGGCTGCGGCCTTGTGCCCAACCACCTGAGGCGTGACGATAGCCCAGCACGACACACACACTCTGTTAGGTATTATTGCTTACATCACTAATGGGGTATAGCAGGATGCTGACATTACTACTCAGGTACAACAGCATGCTGACATCACTACTGAGGTTTAACAGCATTCTGACATTAATGTCACATTACTACTGTGGAGCAAACAGCATTCTGACATTGTTAATGGGGTATAGCAGCATGCTGACATCACTACTCAGGTACAACAGCATGCTGTCATCACTACTGAGCTTTAACAGCATTCTGACATTACTACTCAGGTACAACAGCATGCTGTCATCACTACTCAGGTACAACAGCATGCTGTCATCACTACTCAGGTACAACAGCATGCTGACATCACAACTCAGGTACAACAGCATGCTGTCATCACTACTGAGGTTTAACAGCATGCTGACATCACAACTCAGGTACAACAGCATGCTGTCATCACTACTGAGCTTTAACAGCATTCTGACATTACTACTCAGGTACAACAGCATGCTGTCATCTCTACTGAGGTTTAACAGCATTCTGACATTACTACTCAGGTACAACAGCATGCTAACATCACTACTGAGGTATAACAGCATTCTAACATTACTACTCAGGTACAACAGCATGCTGACATCACTACTGAAGAACAACAGCATTCTTACATCACTACTCAGGTACAACAGCATGCAGACATCACCAATATAGTAGAACAGCATTCTGACATTACTAATGGGGTACAGCAGCATGCTGACATTGCTACTGTGGTACATCATGATTCTGACATCACTACTGTGGTACAGCAGGATTCTGACTTCACTACTGTGGTACGGCAGGATTCTGACTTCACTATTGTGGTACAACACATTCTGACATCACTAATGGGGTACAGCAGCATGCTGCAATTGCTACTGTGGTATATCATGATTCTGACATAACTACTGTGGTACAGCAGGATTCTGACTTCACTTCTGTGGTACAACACATTCTGACACCACTAATGGGTTATAGCAGCATGCTGATGACACTACTGTGCTACAGCAGGAGTCTGACTTCACTACTGTAGTACAGCAGGTTTCTGACTTCGCTACTGTGGTACAACACATTCTGACATCACTAATGCATTATAACAGCATGCTGATGTTACTACTGTGGTACAGCAGCATTCTGACATCACTAATGGGGTATAGCAGCATGCTGATGTCACTACTGTGGTACAGCAGCATTCTGACATCACTACTGTGGTACAGCAGGATTCTGACTTCACTATTGTGGTACAACACATTCTGACATCACTAATGGGGTATAGTAGCATGCTGACATCTCTACTGTGGTACATCATGATTCTGACATCACTACTGTGGTACAGCAGGATTCTGACATCACTACTGTGGTGTGGTACAGCAGGATTCTGACTTCACTATTGTGGTACATCACATTCTGACATCACTAATGGGATATACCTGCATGCTAACATTGCTACTGTGGTACATCATGATTCTGACATCACTACGGTGGTACAGCAGGATTCTGACTTCAGTACTGTGGTACAACACATTCTGACATCACTAATGGGGTATAGCAGCATGCTGACATCACTACGGTGGTACAGCAGGATTCTGACTTCACTACTGTAGTACAATACGTTCTGACATCAGTAATGGGGTATAGCAGCATACTGATGTCACTACTATGGTACAGCAGCATGCTGACATCACTACTGTGGTACTGCAGTATTCTGACTTCACTACTGTGGTACAACATATTCTGACATCACTAATGGGGTATAGTAGCATGCTGATGTTGCTACTGTGGTACATCATGATTCTGACTTCACTACTGTGGTACAACACATTCTGACACCCCTAATGGGGCATGGTAGCATGCTAACATCACTATTGTGGTACAGCAGGATTCTGACTTCACTACTGTGGTAAAGCAGCATTCTGGTGTAACTACTGTGGTACTGCACCATACTGACATCACTACTGTGGTACAGTGGCATTCTGACATCACTACTGTGGTACTACAGTATTCTGACTTCACTACTGTGGTACAACAAATTGTGACATCACTAATGGGGTATAGCAGAATGGCTGACATCACTAACGTGGTACAGCAGGATTCTGACTTCAATACTGTGGTACAGCACATTCTGACATCACTAATCAATACACTTAATCAATCAATTCTTTATTTATGAAACGCTATTCCAAAAGATTGTAGCATTGTACAATAATGAACAAACAACATTCAACAGAAAATATATTTCATAAAAACATATTAAAATATAACACTAAAAAGCAGGAATTTAAATATCAAACTTTTTTAACTATCAAAAAACACTGACTCAAATAAATAGGTTTTTAAGGCCGATTTAAAGGCCTTGACAGATGGGCGCTGTCTAACCCGATGAGGTAGAGAATTGCACAGGGTCAGGGCTACAAAAGCAAATGATCTAGCTCCTGCAGTTGTCAAACAGACCATGAGAATCTTTAGCAATCCCTCATCGGCGGAGCAGAGAGGACAAAGCGGGAAGCAGATTGGATGACATCACTACTGTGGTACAGCAGCACTCTGACATCACTACTGTGGTACAGCAGCACTCTGACATCACTGCTGTAGTACAATAGCATTCTGGTATCACTACAGTGGTACAGCAGCATTCTGACATCACTACTGTGGTACAGCAGGATTCTGACTTCACTTCTGTGATAAAGCAGCATCCTGATATAACTGCTGTGGTACTGCACTATTCTGACATCACTACTGTAGCATTCTGACATCACTACAGTAGTACAGCAGCATTCTGACATCACTACTGCTGTACAACAACTTTCTGCCATCACTACTGTAGTACAATAGCATTCTGGTATCACTACAGTGGTACAGCAGCATTCTGACATCACTACTGTGGTATAGCAGTACTCTGCCATCACCACTGTGGTACAGCAGCACTCTGACATCACTACTGTGGTACAGCAGCACTCTGACATCACTGCTGTAGTACAATAGCATTCTGGTATCACTACAGTGGTAAAGCAGCATTCTGACATCACTACTGTGGTACAACAGCACTCTGCCATCACTACTGTGGTACAGCAACACTCTGACATCACTACTGTGGTACAGCAGCATTCTGACATCACTACTGTAGTACAATAGCATTCTGGTATCACTACAGTGGTACAGCAGCATTCTGACATCATTACTGTGGTACAGCAGCATTCTGACATCACTACTGTGGTACAGCAGCACTCTGACATCACTACTGCAGTACAAAAGCATTCTGGTATCACTAGAGTGGTACAGCAGTATTCGGACATCACTACTGTGGTACAGCAGTATCCAGACATCACTATTGCTGTACAACAACATTCTGACATCACTACTGTGGTACAACAGCATTCTGACATCACTACTCAGGAACAACAATATGCTGATATTACTACTCATGTACAACAGCATTCTAACATCCATACTGAAGTACAGCAGCATTCTGACATAACTACTGAGGTCCAACAGCATTTTGACATTCCTACTGTGGTACAGCAGTATGCTGACATCACTACTGTGGTACAACAGCATTCTGACATCCTTATGTAGGGACTACAGCATTCTGACATCATTACTCAGGTACAGCATGCTGACATCACTACTGTGATACAGCAGCATTCTGACATCCCTACTGAGTTCCAATAGTGCTCTGACATCACAACTGTGGTACAACAGCATTCTGATATCACTACTGTGGTACAGCAGCATTCTGACATCACCACTGTGGCATACATATGATATCTCCTGCTTTTGCCAGGAGACTCCTGTTTTTTTGACTGAACTCCAGCCCTCCCTTCTGAGAAACAGAATCTCCTGCTCAAGTAAAATTCTGTTTAAAATGCTTATTCTTGACAAAATAAAATTTATTAAATGTTTTTAGATGCCCTTTTTCTTGTTTTTGACACCAAACTCGTGACTCGTGATGTTATGAAATCTCCCTACTAGCAGGCCAATCTCCTTACTAATTTAACCCAATTCTCCCTCTTAAGCAAGTTAGAAATATCACAGGTATGCTTGTGGTAGAACAGCATTCTGACATCACTACTGAGGTTCAACAGCATTCTGACATTACTACTGTAGTACAGTAGCACGTTGACATCACTTCTGTGGTACAGCAGCATTCTGACATCACTAATGGGGTATAGCAGAGTGGCTGACATCACTACTGTGGTACGGCAACATTCTGAAATCACTACTCAGGCACAACAGCATGTTGACATCACTACTGTGGTACAGCAGGATTCTGACTTCACTACTGTGGCACAACACATTCTGACATCACTAATGGGGGTATAGCAGCATGCTGATGTCACTACTGTGGTACAGCAGGATTCTGACATCACTACTGTGGTACAGCAGGATTCTGACATCACTACTGTGGCACAGCAGCATGCTGATGTCACTACTGTGGTACAGCAGCATTCTGACATCACTACTGTGGTACAGCAGGATTCTGACATCACTACTGTGGTACAGCAGCATTCTGACATCACTACTGTGGCACAGCAGCATGCTGATGTCACTACTGTGGTACAGCAGCATTCTGACATCACTACTGTGGCACAGCAGGATTCTGACATTACTACCATAATACAGCAGTATTCTGACATCACTACTGTGAAACAGCAGGATTCTGACTTCACTACTGTGGTACAACACATTCTGACATCACTAATGAGAGTATAGCAGCATGCTGGCATCACTACTGTGGTACAGCAGGATTCTACATCACAACTGTGGCACAGAAGGATTCTGATTCACTACTGTGGTACAACATATTCTGGCAACACCAATGGGGTATAGCACCACGCTGAAATCACTACTGTGGTACAGCAGGATTCTGACTTCATTTCTGTAGCAAAGCAGCATTCTGATATAACTAATGTGGTACTGCACCATTCTGACATCACTACGATAGTAAAATGGCATTCTGACATCACTACAGTGTTACAGCAGTATTCTGATATCACAATGATGTGCAACAACATTCTAACATCACTACTGTGGTACAACAACATTCTGACATAACTACAGAGGCCCAACAACATGCTGACTTCACTATTGCTGTATAACAACATTCTGACATTACTAATAGGGTACAGGAGCATTCTGACATCACTGCTCAGGTACAACAGCATTCTGACATTATTACTGTGATACAGCAGCATTCTGACATCACTACTGTAGTACAACAGCATGCTGACACTCTGACATTCCAACTATGGTAGGGCAGCATGCTGACATCACTACTGCCGTGCAACAACATTTTGACATCACTACTGTGGTACACCAGCATTTTTCTGATATCACTACTGTAATACAGCAGCATTCTGACGTCACTGCTGTGGTACAACAGCATTCTGATATCACTACTGTGGAACAACAGCATTCTGTCATCACTGCTGTAATACAACAGCATTCTGTCATCACTGCTGTGGTACAACAGCATTATGATATCACTACTGTGGAACAACAGCATTCTGACATCACTGCTGTAATACAACAGCATTCTGACATCACTACTGTGGTACAACAGCATTCTGCAATCACTGCTGTAATACAACAGCATTCTGACATTACTACTGTGGTACAGCAACATTCTGACATCACTACTGTGGTACAGCAACATTCTGACATCACTACTGTAGTACAACTGCATTCTGACATCACTGCTGTAATACAACAGCATTCTGACATCACTACTGTGGTACAACAGCATTCTGACATCAATGCTGTAATACAACAACATTCTGACATCACTACTGATCACAAAGAGTTGTGTCCAGGGTTTTTTTCTTCTGGCCCAATGGCTTTGTTGTGTGGGGTCCCTCAGGGTTTGGTACTGTCACCCATGTTGTTCACAGTGTATATGCTACCCCTCGGAGACATTATAAGAAGGTATGGGCTGAGGTTTCACTATTACGCAGATCATACCCAGCTTTATCTTTCTTTTGCACCCGACCAGGATGGAGCTCTCTCAGTCTTTAACAACTGTCTAAAAGAAATCCAGGAGTGGATGGACTCTAGCTGGCTGAAGTTGAGTTCAAAAAAGACAGAGGCACTGGTTGTGGACCCAGGTCATCAGGTAGGGGAGTTGGGTGTTGGCGAGCCTTCCGGAATTATTCTTGGTAGTATTTCTCTCCCGACCTCCAAACGGGTGCATAACCTGGGGGTGGTTTTTGATGATAAGCTGACACTGCAGTCGCAGGTGTCAACTGTCGTCAAGACCTCCTTTCACCATCTTAGGAACATTGCCAGGATTAGGTATCTGGTTTCATCTGATGACCTTCCAACTTTGATCCAGGCCTTTGTGCCCTCGCGCCTGGACTGCTGCAACTCCCTTTATCTAGGGCTTTCAGGGGTTGAAATCCATCACCTGCAGCTGGTGCAGAATGCACCAGCCTGGCTTTTGATGGGCTCTAATAAAGCCTGTCATATTACTCTGGTGCTGCGCAAACTGCACTCGCTGCCAATATGGTGGTGGATCACCTTTAAAGTCGGCTTACTGACTTTTAAAGCCCTACATGGTCAGGGTCCGGTTTATCTGAAAGAACTTCTGGTACCCTACTGCCCTGGTTAATCGCTCCGCTCAGTCGATGAGGGGTTGCTAGAGATTCCAAGGGTGAATAAGAAATCATCTGGTTCTAGAGCCTTTGCTTATGCTGCACCTACCCTTTGGAATTCTCTACCCGTCAGTTACGGGAGTGCACTTCTGTGGAGGAATTTAAGAAGGGTCTGAAAACTTTTCTCCTGCAAAAAGCCTTCTTGGAGAAATGAATTGTTTATCTGATTATGTTTTTAATTGTGTTGAGTATTGCTGGATTTTATAATGGTGTTTTTTAAATAATTTTAAATTGTAAGGCACTTTGGAAATAGAAAGGTTCCGTATAAATAAAAATTATTATTATTATTATTATTACAGTGGAACAACAGCATTCTGAAATTATTGCAGTGGTACAACAGCATTTTTCTGACATCACTACTGTGGTACAACAGCATTCTGATATCACTACTGTGGTATTACAGCACTCTGTCATCACTGCTGTAATACAACAGCATTCTGACATCACTACTGTAATACAGCAGCATTCTGTCATCTCTGCTGTAATACAGCAGGATTCTGACATCACTACTGTGGAACAACAGCATTCTGACATCACTACTGTAATACAGCAGCATTCTGTCATCACTGCAGTAATACAACAGCATTGTGACATCACTACTGTGGTACAACAGCATTTCGACATCACTGCTGTAATACAACAGCATTCCGTCATCACTGCTGTAATACAGCAGCATCCTACATCACTACTGTGGTACAACAGCATTCTGACATTATTACTGTAATACAGCAGCATTTTGTCATCACTGCTGTAATACAACAGCATTCTGATATCACTATTGTAATACAGCAGCATTCTGTTATCACTACTGTAATACCACAGCATTCTGACATCACTACTGTAATACAGCAGCATTCTGTCATCACTGCTGTAATACAGCAGCATTCTACATCACTACTGTGGCACAACAGCATTCTGACATTATAACTGTGATACAACAGCATTTTTCTGACATCACTACTGTGGTACAACAGCATTCCGACATCACTACTGTAATACTGCAGCAGCATTCTGCCATCACTGCTGTAATACAACAGCATTCTGACATCACTACTGTGGTACAACAGCATTCTGAAGTCACTGTATAGTCATGGCATTCTGTCATCACTGCTGAAATACAGCAGCATTTAATCTCTACTGTGGTACGACAGCATTCTGACATTATTACTGTAATACAGCAGCATTCTGTCATCACTGCTGTAATACAACAATATTCTGATATCACTTGTGTGGTGCAACAGCATTCTGACATCACTACTGTAATGTAACAGTATTCCGTCATCACTGCTGTAATACAGCAGGATTCTGACATCACTACTGTGGAACAACAGCATTCTGACATCACTACTGTAATACAGCAGCATTCTGTCATCACTGCAGTAATACAACAGCATTGTGACGTCACTACTGTGGTACAACAGCATTCCGACATCACTGCTGTAATACAACAGCATTCTGTCATCACTGCTGTAATACAGCAGCATCCCATCACTACTGTGGTACAACAGCATTCTGACATTATTACTGTAATACAGCAGCATTCTGTCATCACTGCTGTAATACAACAGCATTCTGATATCACTATTGTAATACAGCAGCATTCTGTTATCACTACTGTAATACCACAGCATTCTGACATCACTACTGTAATACAGCAGCATTCTGTCATCACTGCTGTAATACAGCATTCTACATCACTACTGTGGCACAACAGCATTCTGACATTATAACTGTGATACAACAGCATTTTTCTGACATCACTACTGTGGTACAACAGCATTCCGACATCACTACTGTAATACTGCAGCAGCATTCTGCCATCACTGCTGTAATACAACAGCATTCTGACATCACTACTGTGGTACAACAGCATTCTGAAGTCACTGCTGTAATACAGCAGCATTCTGTCATCACTGCTGAAATACAGCAGCATTTACATCTCTACTGTGGTACGACAGCATTCTGACATTATTCTGTAATACAGCAGCATTCTGTCATCACTGCTGTAATACAACAATATTCTGATATCACTTGTGTGGTGCAACAGCATTCTGACATCACTACTGTAATGTAACAGTATTCCGTCATCACTGCTGTAATACAGCAGGATTCTGACATCACTACTGTGGAACAACAGCATTCTGACATCACTACTGTAATACAGCAGCATTCTGTCATCACTGCAGTAATACAACAGCATTGTGACATCACTACTGTGGTACAACAGCATTCCGACATCACTGCTGTAATACAACAGCATTCTGTCATCACTGCTGTAATACAGCAGCATCCTACATCACTACTGTGGTACAACAGCATTCTGACATTATTACTGTAATACAGCAGCATTCTGTCATCACTGCTGTAATACAACAGCATTCTGATATCACTATTGTAATACAGCAGCATTCTGTTATCACTACTGTAATACCACAGCATTCTGACATCACTACTGTAATACAGCAGCATTCTGTCATCACTGCTGTAATACAGCAGCATTCTACATCACTACTGTGGCACAACAGCATTCTGACATTATAACTGTGATACAACAGCATTTTTCTGACATCACTACTGTGGTACAACAGCATTCCGACATCACTACTGTAATACTGCAGCAGCATTCTGCCATCACTGCTGTAATACAACAGCATTCTGACATCACTACTGTGGTACAACAGCATTCTGAAGTCACTGCTGTAATACAGCAGCATTCTGTCATCACTGCTGAAATACAGCAGCATTTACATCTCTACTGTGGTACGACAGCATTCTGACATTATTACTGTAATACAGCAGCATTCTGTCATCACTGCTGTAATACAACAATATTCTGATATCACTTGTGTGGTGCAACAGCATTCTGACATCACTACTGTAATATAACAGTATTCCGTCATCACTGCTGTAATACAGCAGCATTCTGACATCACTACTGTGGTACAACAGCATTCTGAAATCATTACTGTGGTACAGCAGCATTCTGACATCACTACTGTAATACAGCAGCATTCTGATATCACTACTGTGGTACAACAGCATTCTGACATCACTGCTGTAATACAACGGTATTCTGACATCACTACTGTGGTACAACAGCATTCTGACATCACTACTGTGGTACAACAGCATTCTGTCATCACTGCTGTAATACAGCAGCATCCTATATCACTACTGTGGTACAACAGCATTCAGACATTATTTACGAACAAACGAAATTTGCCAGCAGATAAAAGGCTAGAGGTCTATCAAGTCTGCTCGAATGTGCAGCTAGCACCCCTTATTCTGCAGCTGCCGCCTCCTTCCACCCTTCTCCTTCATTAACCCTCCCCCTTGTCCTGTCCCATCCTCGTTTGAAGCAGTCCACTGTTCTACTACATACCACTTCAGCAGGTAACGCATTCCACCCAGCCACCACCCTCTCTGTAAAAAAGTGTCTCCTCATCTCCCTCCTGAACCTTCCTCGCTCCAGTCTCATATCATGGCCCCTGGTGTCCCTCCCCTCCCTTACTTTGAACAGCCCCTCTGTACCTGTCTTGTTCATTCCTTTCATGTATTTAAAGGTTTCAATCATGTCACTCCTGTCGCCTCTCCTCCAGTGAGTACATGTTCAACTCCTTCAACCTCCTCTCGTATGATAAGTCCCCAGCCCATTGATCATCTTTGTCGCTCTGTGCTGCACCCCCTCCAGTAACTTAATGTCTCTCTTCAGATACGGACGCCAGTACTGCACGCAGTACTCCAGGTGTGGTCTAACTAATGACCTATACAGTGGCAGAATCACCTCCTCCTCCTCCTCCTCCTCGAGGATATACCCCTTGCAATACAACCCAGCATTTTGTTGACCTTTGCAGCTGCCTTCCTACATTGTGGTGAGTTGTTCATTGACCCTGTAATGAGCACACCCAGATCCTTCTCCTCCTCTGTCTGGGCTAGCTGCACTCTCCCTAGCTGGTAACTCCTCCTCGGGTTCTTCATCCCAAAATGCAGCACCTTGCACTTTTTGGCATTAAAGCCCAGTTGCCAGGTGTCTGACCAGGTTTCAAGCTTTGCCAGATCATCCTGCAACCCCTGCAACCCCCTAGGTCATCCACCACCGCGCCTACCTTGGTATCATCAGCAAATAGACTGATCTTGCTCTTGATGTCCCATGCTATGTCTACAATGAATATCCCAAACAACACTGGTCCCAACACCGAGCCCTGTGGAACACCGCTCGTCACTGCCCTTGGGTGTGAGAGCTCCCCACCCACCACCACCCTCTGTTGCCTTCCCTGCAGCCAGTTTCCTACCCATCTCACCAGCTTTGCACCCGCCCCTATGCCTACTAACTTCCTTCCCAGCCTTCCATGTGGCACTGAGTCGAATGCCTTACTGAAGTCCAGATACAGGACATCCACTGCATGGCCCCTGTCCAGTTGCCTAGTTACCCAGTCATAGAACTTGACCAGGTTGGTTTGGCAGGATCTGCCATGTATGAAGCCATGCTGTCTGCTGTCCTGTAGTCCTTTGGCCTCTAGGAGGGCTGCCAGCCTCTCCTTCAGGATAGTCTCCATTAGCTTACCCACTATGGATGTGAGGCTCACTGGTCTGTAGTTTCCCGGTTCATCCTTGGGGCCACTCTTGTGGAAGGGCACCACATGAGCCATCCTCCAGTCCTGAGGCACACACCCGAATGTAGTGAGGCATTAAATAGGTTCGCCAAAGGTCCTGCAAGGACCTCTGCCAGCTCCTTCAGTACCCTGGGTGGATGCCATCTGGGCCTGGCGCCTTGTCCACCCTCAGTGCCTTCAAACCCTCTCGAACTCTGCCTCCATGATTTCCTCATCTGTCACCCTCCCCCGCTTCTGCCATTTCTCCACCTTGGTGTCACCCCTATTCTCTTTAGTAAATACTGAGCAGAAGTACTCATTTAGTGCTTCCCCTTATCGTACCCTGCTTCCACCCAACCCCTCCTTCCTAATCCTTACTATGTGGTCCTTACGGCTCCTTTTCTCCCTGATGTACTTAAAGAAGTCCTTCTCCCCGTTCTTAATGCCTTGTGCCAGGATGAGTTCCGTAGATGCTTTGGCTCCTCTTACTGCCCTTGTCACCTCCTTCGATTCTGTCAAGAACTCCTCCCTGTCCTCCCTCCTCCCTGTTTTCTTGTACTTCCTAAAGGCAGCTCTTTTCCTCCTTACATTTTCCATGACCTCCTTGCTCAACCAGATCAGTTTCTTAGCCCTAGCCTTCTGCTCTGGGCTTTGCAGCAGGTTTTGGTTGCCTCCACTATCCCCAGCTTTATGAGCTCCACCTCTGGTTAGTGTCCATACTGGGTTGAATTCCTGGCAAGGTACCCTTTACCACTTCCCCATCCTCCCAAAGTCGGCCCTCCTGAAGTCCAGCACTATTGTGCCAGATTCCACTCCTTCCTTGCCCATATCCAATGTTAGCCATATTGAGTGGTGGTCACTCCCTGACAGCGGTTCCTCCACTGGAAGTTCTCTCACAAAGTCCCCATTTGCCAGCACAAGGTCAAGGGTATTCCCTAACCTGGTTGGTTCAATGACAATTTGCAGCAGAAAGCTGTCCTGGAAGGCATCCAGCAGTACCTGTAATGCAGAAGCATTCTGTCATCACTGCTGTAATACAACAGCATTCTGACATCACTACTGTGGTACAATAGCATTCTGACATCACTACTGTGGTACAACAGCATTATGACATCACTGCTGTAATACAGCAGCATTCTACATCACTACTGTAGCACAATAGCATTTTGACATTATTACTGTGGTACAGCAGCATTATGATATCACTACTGTGGAACAACAGCATTCTGACATCACTGCTGTAATACAACAGCATTCTGACATCACTACTGTAATACAGCAGCATCTTGACATCACTACTGTGGAACAGCAGCATTCTGACATCACTACTGTGGAACAGCAGCATGCTGACATCACTACTGTGGTACAACAGCATTCTGACATCACTGCTGTAATACAACAGCATTCTGACATCACTACTGTGGAACAACAGCATTCTGAATTCACTACTGTAATACAGCAGCATCTTGACATCACTACTGTGGAACAGCAGCATTCTGACATAATTACTGTAATACAGCAGCATTCTGACATCACTACTGTAATACAGCAGCATTCTGACATAATTACTGTAATACAGCAGCATTTTGACATCACTACTGTAATATAGCAGCATTCTGATATCACTACTGTAGTACAGCAGCATTCTACATCACTACTGTGGCACAACAGCATTCTGACATTATTACTGTGGTACAACAGCATGCTGATATCACTACTGTGGTACAACAGCATTCTGACATAACCGCTGTGGTACAACAGCATTCTGACATCCCTGCTGTAATACAACAGCATTCTGACATCACTACTGTGGCACAACAGCATTCTGACATTATTACTGTGGAACAACAGCATTTTTCTGACATCACTACTGTAGTACAACAGCACTCTGACACCACTACTGTGGTACAACAGCATTCTGACATCAGTACTGTGGTACAGCAGCATTCTGACATCACTGCTGTAATACAACAGCATTCTGACATCACTACTGTGGTACAACAGCATTCTGACATCACTGCTGTAATACAACAGCATTCCAACATCACTACTGTGGTACAGCAGCATTCTGACATCACTGCAGTAATACAGCAGCATTCTGACATCACTACTGTGGTACAACAGCATTCTGACATCACTACTGTGGTACAACAGCATTCTGACATCACTACTGTAATACAGCAGCATTCTGTCATCACTGCTGTAATACAGCTGGATTCTGACATCACTACTGTGGAACAACAGCATTCTGACATTATCACTGTGGTACAATAATATGCTGGCATCACTACTTAGTACCCACAACCCTCACACCTTGCACATCACTTCCTTTATACCCATAGCCTGTGACATCATACAGTACCAGGTAACCTCATACGCATACTGTTAGCAATCATACTTCAATGCACAACACAGCCACACACACCACACCCTAATGTAAATCTACATACCTTGATATATTATAACACTAACAACTATTGACAGTACATAGAAGTAAACAGGGAATAAGAAGGAATTAAAAAGGGGGAAGACAAGTGAGGGAAAGGATAGACTAAGGAAAATGATGGGCATCGTGCAATGCAATGGTTGGGGGCAGCGGTGTTCAGGATGACCTTCTGGGCACTGCCCTAGCTGCAGGCACCTCACTGTGCTGAGGGCAGAGGTTGCAGGACACCGAGCAGAGTTAGGGAAGATCCGAGTAACCTTCCTCCCACAAAGGGACCACCACATCTACCACCACTCCCTCAGAGGATATCAGTAAGGATGGATGGATGGACTACGGTGGGCTCAGACAGGGTGAGGGAGGTGGGATGGAGGCACATCCCCCAACCAGTGCCACTTCAAAACTCATACACCATCTTGGCAGAGCAGCATGATCACACAGCATCCCCAGAAGTGGACACTTAGGGGCATGAGCGGGTCATCCGATAAGGATCCTTGAGGGCAAAGGGAAGGAGAATGTGAAGGAGGAGGAAGCAAATCCTGTTTGGAGACTACATCATTAGAGGGACATAGCTGGAAGTGGGCAGCAACAGGGAGAGGGAGGTGGTGTGTCTCCCTGGTGGCACAGTTTGGAGGAAGGACAGCTGGATCCTAGGGCTCACTAGGGCTGTGACAAGTAGGAGGTAGCTGGACATCATTGTCCACATGAGGACAAACGACCTGGCAGGTGGGAGACAGATGTAGGAAAAGTGCAAGAGGAATTTAGGGAGCTGGGGCAGTGTCTTGGGCAAGTAACCTTACTTTCTCGGAGGGTCTTCCTGTCCATGGCAAGGGAGAGGGTCAAGATATCTGCACCATGGAATTCAACACATGGCTGAAGAAATGGTGTGGAGAGGAAGGGTATGGCTTCATTGGGGGATTAGGGTCTCATATGGAGGGATGAAGGACTGTATTCACCAGACAGCCTACATCTATCCGGGGGGGGGGGGGATCCTCACTGAAAAGTTCAAATGCTTCCTCCACAAGCATTTAAACTAGCCAAGAGGGGAGGCAAAATCAGTCATGGGGATAAAGGTAGCCCCCCCAACACGTAACATATCTGAAATAAGGGAGAATCCAATTAGTACAAGGGCTCTATCAAACCCAATAAATTATACACAATTGTGGGGAGGACAGAAGATGGAACTCAAAAATGTCACAGGGCCGAAAAAATGGAAAAGGAAGGTGGGCACACAAGCTGGAAAGTTATGTGCACAGATGCCCGCAGTCTGGGGAACAAAATCCCAGACCTAATGGCATTGATGGAAGATGCAAACCTGGAAATAGTAGCTATTACAGAAACATGGTACACAGGGAACCATGACTGGGATATAGCCATACCAGGATACACACTTTTTTAGGAAGGATAGGGAAGGGAGAAGGGGAAGGGGCTAGCTATGGATGTGAAGGAGGGGATTAAAGCAACAGAGGCTCAAGGGTCGCAAGAAGGAGCAGTGGTACCATGGGTCATCCTGGAGATGGGAAAAAGGACAGCAATTCATACTGGAGTGATTTACAGGCCCTCTGGCACAGGGGGAGGATTCAGATGAAGCTCTTGTGGAAACCATCCACAAAATGGCAGCCAAAGGGGAACTGCTACTGATGGGTGACTTCAGCCTGCCTGCAGTAGATTGGAGCACTCAGACTTTGAGTACAACAAGGGGCTGGGACTTCATGACTGCCCTGAATGGGGGAAGACTTAAGACAGCTTGTAGCAGAACCAACTCACGAGGAAGCTATGCTGGATTTGGTCCTGACCAACGGGGACAGGATCACAGATGTGGAGGTGGGCAGTCCCCATGGTACAAGTGACCACAGGACAGTGTGGTTTAAGGTAACGGAGGAGGTAAGCCATATAGGGGTAAAGGTCCTAGATTTTAGGAAGGCTAACTTCAAGGAGATGGGTAGAAATCTCAAAAGAGCCCTAGCAGAGGAACGTACAGGGGAGAAATGTGGAAAAACAGTTGTCTAAACTCAAGCGAGTCATTATAGAAGTAACAGGTCACTGTGTCAAAGTGCATAGCAAGAGTAAAAGAAAGAAAAGGCCATTATGGTTCTCGAAGACAGGGGCCAAGAAAGTAAGGGAAAAGAAAAGAGCCTTCAGAACATACAAGGAAACCCAAAAGGATGAGGATAGAGAACAATATCTGGAGAAGCAAAGGGAATTTAGGAAAATAATTAGAAGGGCTAAAGCATAGACAGAGGAAGGTATAGCCCAGGCTATTAAAAAGGATGACAAGACCTTCCTCAGATACATTAGCAAGTGAAAAAAGACCAGAAATGGGATTGTTAAGCTGAAGAAGGAAGGAGGAGAAAGGGTGGAGGATGACCTAGAAAAGGCTGAGATACTGAACAAGTACTTTTGCTCAGTATTCACCAGAGATGGGGAGGGTGAGGGACAGAGACTCAGTAAGAGTGTATTCAGGTGAGGGAGGTAGATACCAGCCCATTCACGGTGAAAAGAGTCCTAGAAGAACTCGGGGAAACTAAAAGCAGATAAGGCAATGGGGCCAGATGGGATCCACCCCAGAGAACTAAAGGAACTCAGGGAAATGCTGGCAGAACCAGTGGCTGCCCTTTTCAATGCATCACTAGATACAGGGGAAGTACCTGAGGACTGGAGGAGGGCAGATGTGGTCCTTCTCCACAAGAGTGGAAGCAGAGAGGAGGTAGATAATTACAGGCCTGTAAGCCTGACCTCAGTAGTGGGGAAACTAATGGAGTCCTTACTTAAGGAGAGAATTGTGAAGTTTCTGGAGGATACCTGGGCACAGGATCCAAGGCAGCATGGATTCTCATTGGGCAGGTCCTGTCAGATGAATCTTATAGATTTCTTTGACTGGGTAACCAGGGTGGCAGATCAGGGAGGGGAGGTGGATGTAGCCTACCTGGATTTCATCAAGGCCTTCGACACTGTCTCACACAGGAGATTGCTAAATCATCATCATCATCATCAAATCTTTATTTATTCAGGCGAACATTATTGAGCAAGGCTTATTTACAAGATGGACCTGATAAATAAACTGGGGAGCCTGGGAGTGGGCCCTACAGTGGTAAAGTGGGGTTGGGAACTCTCTGAAAGAATGGCACAGTGAAATTCTCCAGGTTTTGGAGACGGAGCGACAAATTGTGAAATGAGCAGACAGACTAGAAGCATTTAATAGGAAATGGGCCCTCTTGGTGACTCTTTTGCTTTTGATACAGTCTCTCTAGAGATCAGGAGTAAAACTGGACTGTGGCAACATTTAGGGACCAGGAATAGGGGGGTTGCCTTACTAATAATCTAATATCTGTCACCGGCCACCAATATAACAGCTGGAGGGGCTCCTCCAGCTGTATTCCTCGTAACCCTAAAACTAGGTTTACAGTGCTCGGGGGAGAAGGAGGAGGAAGCAGGGATGGTCATGGGAGGGGAGGAGAGGTATTTCTTTAGGAGGTAACTGCTTCTATGTTTTATAGTCATACCATTGCTTTGTTGCAGATATGCATTTTTGCTTCACTGTCGCAGCTTCCTCTATAGTGTCTTGACACATGTATTGTGTAGTGATATTGAAAACAAGCTGTTGATTGTATGGCTGTATGTTTATTTTTTCAGTAAAATTTAATATAGTGTATTAAATTGAAAAAAAAGTGGGTTGGGAACTGGCTAAGGGAAGGACTCAGAAGGTGGTGGTAAATGGCATGAAATCTGAGGAGAGGGAGGTGAACAGTGAAGTGCCACAGGGGTTAGTGCTGGGGCCAGTCCTATTCAATGTCTTCATTAGCGACATTGCAGAGCATCTGGAGGGAAAGGTGTCGCTCTTCACAGATGACACCAAGATCTGCAACAGAGTGGACACACCGGAGGGGGTGGAAAAAATGAGAAAAGACTTAAGCCTATTAGAGGAGTGGTCAGGTGTCTGGCAGTTGAGTTTCAGTGCTAAAAAGTGCAAGATCATGTATCTGGGTCACAGGAATCCAAGGGAGGAGTACAGGATTGGTGGAGAAATTCTGGCCACCACAAGTCAGGAGAGAGAGACCTGGGGATTCTCATATCTGATGATCTGAAGGTGACCAAACAGTGTGAAAAAGCAGTGGGAAGAACACACAGAATGTTGGGGTACATAGGAAGGGGCATTACAAGCAGGAGGAAAGAGGTGGTGATGCCACTGTATGGATCACTGATTAGGCCGCAGCTGGCATACTGTGTCTGGTTCTGGAGAACACATCTCCAGAAGGACATTGACAAAATAGAGGCAGTCCAGAGAAGAGCAACAAAGATGGTACATGGACTGTACCAGAAGCCCAAGAGGAAAGACTTAAGGACCTTAATATCTATTCACTGGAGGAAAGAAGGGAGAGGGGAGATATGATAGAGACATTCAAGTACCTTAAGGGAATAAACAGGGTACAGGTGGAAATCATATTTCAGAGAAAACTCTGCACAAGAACAAGGGGGCATGATATGAGGCTGAAGAATGAAAGGCTCAGGGGTAAAGTTAGGAAGCACCTTTTCATTGAGAGGGTGGTGGAGCAGTGGAACAGCCTTCCAGCAGAAGTGGTGAGTGCAAAAACAATACAGGGGTTCAAGAGTGCATGGGATAGACATAAGGGTACCCTGGAGATGTGCAGAGCAGGAGATCAAATAGGATCTGTGACTGCAGCAGTGAGTAGGAAAATGGGCAGACTAGGTGGGATGTATGGTCCTTATCTGCTGACAGATTCTATGTTTCTATGTTACTCAGGAACAACAGTATGCTGATATCACCATTAAGGTACAACAGCATTCTGACATCACTAATGGGGTATAGCAGCATGCTGACATCACTACTGTGGTACAGCAGGATTCTGACTTCACTTCTGTAGTAAAGCAGCATTCTGATATAACTACTGTGGTACTGCACCATTCTGACATCACTACTGTAGTACAATGGCATTCTGACATCACTACTGTGATACAACAGCATTTTGGCATTACTGATGTGGTACTACCACATGTGGACATCACTACTGTGGTACAGCAGTACTGACATCACTTACTGCTGTACAACAACATTCTGACATCACTACTGTGGTACAACATGATTCTGACTTCACTACTGTGGTACAACAGCATTTTGACATCACTAATGGGGTATAGCAGCATGCTGACATCACTACTGTGCCACAGAAGGATTCTGACTTCACTACTGTGGTACAACACATTCTGACATCACTATTGGGGTATAGTAGCATGCTGACATCACTACTGTGGTACAGCAGGATTCTGACATCACTTCTGTGGTAAAGCAGCATTCTGATACAACTGCTATGGTACTGCATCATTCTGACATCACTACTGTAGTACAAGAGCATTCTGACATTACTACTGTGGTACAGCAGTATTCTGGCATTACTGCTATGGTACAGCAGCATTCTGACATCACTACTGTGGTACAGCAGTATTCTGGCATTACTGCTGTGGTACAGCAGCATTCTGACATCACTACTGTGGTACAGCAGTATTCTGGCATTACTGCTGTGGTACAGCAGCATTCTGACATCACTACTGTGGTACAGCAGTATTTTGACATCACTACTGCTGTTCAACAACATTCTGACATCACTACTGCGGTACAACAACATTCTGACGTTACTACTGTGATACAACAACATTTTGACATCACTACTGTAGTACAACATAGTGGATTGTCTATGAGGAGTCATTCACAACAAGGATATTCTCGATCGAGAGGTATCCTTAGCAACGTTAGACCTCGAGAGCGAAGCTCGAGAGGTCATCCATTGTCAAGGAGACCTCGAGATTAGAGAAGATCCTTGTTTGAGAATGACTCCCCATAGACAATCTTTTATAGTGTATGGGGAGTCTATTCATGACAAAACAGTGAGTGGATGCAGAAATGTTTTAAATCAAGCCTTACTTGGCTTCGATGTTGTGGCTCGCACCAGCGCTACTCGCTCCCTCACTGACACGGCTTCTAAATCACATATGCGCGAATGCGTTCGATCTTGTGCTGCACTGGTGAGGTACTCAGTGCAGCACAACAAGATCGTGATGCACTGAGGCAAGCACAACAATGCTGTTGGGAGCATGGATTTCCATGCTCAACAGCGTTCTGCCATACACTATAACATTCTGACATCACTACTGTGGTACAACAGCATTTTGGCATCACTGCTGTGGTACAGCAGCATTCTGACACTACTCTGGTACAGCAGTATTTTGACATCACTACTGCTGTACAACAACATTCCGATATCACTACTGTGGTACAACAGCATTCTGACATTACTACTGTGGTACAACAACATGCTGAGAGCTCGGCTGTGGTCCAATAGCATTCTGACATTAGTACTGAGGTACAGCAGTATTCTGACATCACTACTGCTGTACAACAGCATCCTGACATCACTACTGCAGTCTAACAGCATTCCGATATCACTGCTGTAGTACAACAGCATTCTGACATCACTACTGTGGTACAACAGCATCCTGACATCACTACTGCAGTCTAACAGCATTCTGACATCACTACTGTGGTACAACAGCATTCTGATATCATTGCTGTAGTACAACAGCATTCTGACATCACTACTGTGGTACAGCAACATTCTGACATCCTTACATAGGGACAACAGCATTCTGACATCATTACTGTGGTACAACAACATTCTGACATCCTTACGTAGGGACAACAGCATTCTGACATCACTGCAGTGATACAACAGAATTCTGACATCATTGCTGTAGTACAACAGCATGCTGACATCACTGCTGTAATACAACAGCATTCTGACATCACTGCTGTAATACAACAGCATTCTGACATCACTGCTGTGGTACAACAACATGCTGACATCACTACTATGTTACAACAGAATTCTGATATCACTTCTGTGGTACAACAGCATGCTGACATCCCTAATAAGGTACAACAGAATTCTGACGTGTTCTTTTTTGCCCATGAGGGGAGGTGTGTATGTAATTTTATATGTGTGATATTAATTGAAGATATTTTTTAAATTTGCAAACAATATATGTTTAGCAGCCTATTTTTTGGAAGAAATTGAGCGAACCCTTTTTGCTATGGACAGCATTCTGACATCCCTGCTAAGGTACAACAGCATGCTGACATCACTACTGAGGTCCAACCGCATTCTGACATTACTACTGTAGTTCAGTATAGCACGCTGACATCACTACTGTAGACAACAGCATTCTGACATCACTACTGTAGACAACAGCATTCTGACATCACTGCTGTGGTACAACAGCATTCTGACATCACTACTGTGGACAACAGCATTCTGACATCACTGCTGTGGTACAACAGCATTCTGACCTCACTACTGTGGTACAACAGGGTTCCATGTGATAAGGGTGAGCGTAAAACTGTGAGGCCGAAATGGGTGAAGGAGAAACAGCACAGCCACATAGGGTGAATAGGCAAAACACAGCGATCGCCAAAACTGTGACAACAGTGCCACAGTGACTGAATATAACCAACTCCAGGGTGGAAGCAACTTGAGGAGGGGGGAAAAAGCCATAGATTGCTGTGTTTTGCCACTTGCCCTATGTGGCCGTGCTGTTTTCCTTCGCCCCTTTTCCGCCTCACGTTTTTGCGATCACTGTCTTCTTGGGATACCATACAACAGCATCTGACAGTGAATGGATTTCCATATACGGGCGTACTAAAACATAAACTAGAAAAAGAGAGCAGGAACTATAAAGGAACTGGGTCCAGTTCTTAAATGTGACCAGCAATGAAAAGTTGTCTTTCTTTTTGCATTATTTATTCAGAATTACCCATTTGATACGTGGGTATTGGTTTCTAAATGCATAATGTTGTTGTTTCTAAATCTAGGAAATTATACTCTGATGGATTACTAGAGGAGGGCAGTTGATGACATCACCACTGCCACAAACAGAGAGCTGCATGTTTAGTTCAGCTGAGTTTAGTTTGTCTATACCAGGTCCTTCAGATACCGGGAACTACAGACCCCGCCCTTCAGAGCAGGGAGCTGGTCAGTGTTCTAGAATATGTCTGGGTACTGGGACAAACAGCACTGGGGTCCCCTAGGGCATTACATATCACTAACATCTCTAATATTAAGACCTCCACTGTCCAATGGCATAGAATCTTTAAGCCTGAAACTCTCTTATAAACGCTATTAGCCATTTAGTAACCTGACTCAAACCTGGGCGAGGGGTGAGAGGCTGCTTACCTATTTATTTTGTTATCTTTGTAAATGCACTGTCGTCAAAGTTCCTTTTTTTAAGCATGACCTGGTGTACAAAGTACAATCATTTAAGCAGATTAAAATACATAATGCGCCGTAAACATTATATACAATGATAATGTACAATAATACAAGGAAGATCATTACTTAAATAAAAGCACAGATGAACAGTGCTTTTTCAAAGCCGAGCTGAAAGCACTGCCTATAGTTAGCAACCTTCTGGATAATAGAATTTATTGTATGTCACTGCTACATGGCTGCCAAAAGACTGTTGACCTATTTTGATGTGTACTAACAGAACTTGCATTAAGCCGTAATTTGCTGAACTGGAATCAAAATTGCTACTACTGAGTTTCAGCTGGCTGACACAGCACTGAGGTTCAGTTCTTTTTAGCAATCTAAAAGCAAAACTAGATTTAATAAGTTCTTCCCTTCAGTTGAAAGGAAGCCAACTGAGTTGATTAAAAATTAAACAGCAGTGGGTTCTTTTGGCCGCAGGTCAGGATAAGGCAAATGTTCCCATTGTGTTGCAAAGTGTTCTTTTTTTGGCCAGCACTGTGGTGGGGGCAGTATCAACAACAATTTCTCCTCAGTCAGTCAGGGGGAGAAACATGGAAACAGAGATAATGTTGGCAGAAAAGAATCCATCCAGTCTGTCCAGGTTTAACCTGTGGCAAGATATGCCCTGCCAGTCAGATGGGCAGATGTGCAGTGTTATATTTTGTATATGTTCATTCCACGAGAAGGCCGGTGTTAAAGAAAGGCCTCATAGGATAATGAGAGAGAGACTGGATTTTTAAATGTTTTGACCTTCCTCTGACCTGAGAGGAACCAACTTGCCTGCCAGGAAACTGAGAATTATTTGTCAAAAGCTTTGGGGGTAGCTGATCAAAGCATATTTTCCTGGTTAACTAATTGAGGGAAGCCAAGGTAATAAAACTCTTAAGGATATGGAGAGAAGCTATTCCCTGTTGTAAAGTTCAAAGCCCAGGATGTGTTAAACAGGATTTTGGGAAGAAGCCATTCTTTACAGGATGGCCACGCTGCTGCCCCGCTCCACACCATGCTAAGCAAGGGCTCCTGTTGTTTTAGTTTTTTGTATCTTATTCAACTTCGCTCCAGTAGTTTATGAATGAGACTAACGTTATTCTCTAACCGGATTTGTAACAGTGACCTTGGAGATGGCTTTTCATTGCTGAGTAATGCCGTTTGACGGAAACTTTCATGGTTTTGTTATTTTACTGGCCGGTATTCTGAATTGAGAACGGCAAGGCTAGCTAGTCTTTGCTAATATTGGGCAAGCATTTTTTGGCTTTGGGAAGATGAATGGACCCGAAACAACATGCGGCATTCCAGAAAGGATTCCGACTAAGATTTCTCCATTGAGAGGGTAACTCAATGACTCTGAAGCAGTAAGGAGGAGGACTGAAAGTATGGTGGCACTTTAAGTGCTGATAGACTTGTATTGGCCTTCATAAAGGTATGCCATCATTGTCAAGGGGCCAGGATTACTAGAATTGTTCGGAGAAGTAATTCTTGAAGTTATTGTGCTTAGAGGAGCACTCTCTCCGATTTTGTTTTAACAGGTGTTTCCAGCTGGAATCAGTAAGGGAAAATCGATGGAGTAGTGCTCTGGATCATGAAAAGGCACTCTGAAATATATAATGGACTCTTTGAGTAGGGGACCGGGAAGATGTCCCAGAAAATTATTGTCAGCACAGCAAATATGAATGTTAATAGTCAGGAGCAACTAGTGCCTACCTTGGTTACCGGAGTTGTGAATACATACTTTCGGAAAGGAAAGAGAGGAAGAATTTGTCCACTTAAAATGTGTCCTACCAGGTTTGCCCTAAACAAATACAGGTAGAATAAATGGCTTATGTGGATATTTAAAAAAGAAGTCTCCTCAGACAGTCAAGGTGTGCAACACTAAAAAGTATGGTGTTCGGTGTATAGTGGACGATTTTTTATTCCTGGGGAAAGTGATCCCAGGAGGTATGATACTGAAAGTTCATCTGACCCTTGTTTAAGAGAGATGAGCCAGTTTCTATTTAAAATTGCTGCTGTACGCCTTTATAAAATTCTTTAAGAGACACCGCTGTGTGACAAATAACCACACAAGGCACAGTATGGCCTATATGGACTCCAGAATTTAATTGGAGCTGTTATTATGAAACTTTTATTTGAGTGACCAAAGATAGAGGGACTCCTAGATTTATTGGAGTTTCTAAAACAGGGTCCTATATAATCTTATAATTAAATTAATTTTTACATTTTATATTAAAATGTTTATAAATTGTTTAAATGTTTAAATGTCCAGGATCACTTACACAGTATGTTACTGGTTGTTTGATACAAAGTACATTTCAGTAATTGTTGAACTGGGAATTGGAAGACTAATTAGGAACTTTTTATTGCATGAATGGGGGCTCCGTCTATTTTAATTGATATTTTAAACTGACAGAATTGATAGACATACAATAATGAGCTGTTCGATTAATGGTTAATGGTTAATTTAATATTGGGTTCCCAGCTCTGACATTTATGATAACCGTAAAGCAATAATGAGTATGATAGAACTTGGGAGAAACAGTATAATTAATTTGTCTTAGTGCAGGTCTGGCCCGGTGGTGCTGAGGGTTGAGTTGCTGGATGCCACATCTCGCGACACGCCGGCGACCCAGGTTTGGGAGTGGACTTGGGCCACTGGGGGTTGGCTGGGGAAGGAGAGGACTGAGCAGCTGAAGGACTACTCTCCTCTGCTGGGGAGGGTTCCGGGGGATTCCTCGTGCAGTGGTAGCTCCTAGTGGTGACTGGGGATGCTTCACAGCATAGTAGGGCAGCCAATGGGGATGGCATTGGTGGGCAACTGCAGGAGGGGGTGGGAGCATGTCCTCCATGCGCTGTCGCCATTGCGTGGCCATGCCAATAGGGACATAAACAAGAAAACCCCCCATCTTCTGGTAGGCAAAGGCAGAACCAGTGGTTGGCCCCATGTCCAAAACTGGGCTTCCCAGCCCCGCATCCGGTTCTTCCTCCAAGTCCTTGGTCACCTACTAGATTGTAGATTGTGCACCAGGAGGAGTTCAGTGGTCCCACCCTGGGGGGCTCAGAGCCAGGGGGTTGTGAGGCCAGGAGAGGCAGAGAGGAGAAGGGCCCAACCAGAGAGTTGGGAAGCTGGAGGTTTCAGGCAGATAGGAGAAGCCGCACTGAGTGTCTACGCCAGAGATAATCCAGTAGGTCAGGGTGCAGAAATAGAGTTAAAAAAAAATTAATGTTAGCGCAAACAAGGACATGATCATGAGACTATTAGTATCGGTTTGGTAGCTGAATAACAAGATTGGGTCTCCAATTAACCTCTAGGTATGATGAGATCAAATTGGCCTTGTAGCCTAAGAAAAAGGCATTCCTTCTTGAAGGGGAGCTAATATATAGGTCTGAAATTTGCTAATAATGAGGAACTGGATATATATATTTTCTGATGTTTCGCTATCCCCTAAGCTGAAGGTTCTTGATTGATGGAGTCCTTAAGTAGTGTGAGGGATGGGTTGTTATGTTTGGGACCCCTTTGAGTAGAATCAGAAAAGTTATTTGATATCTGGTAATAATGTTTAAATGGGAATGCCTTTTGGATATTGTTATTTCCTTATTTTGCCACTGCTGTTTTTGGATATCATTCTTATGAAGTTGGGTTGCAAATTGAAAGGATGGACTGCAAACTAGTCTCCAGATTTAGGTCTGCTTCTTTTTGACATGGGGGAAGCTTTATTAAATTCTTTTTTCTTATGCAACCCTACTCTTAAATGTAATAACTACTCGGCAAAATGGATATTTTAGATTTTTCTATATGTATGAAATTTTATATGAAGATTTGCTGTATTTTATGATCTGTTGGATGATTGTAAAATGTTTTGTCTTGTGTTTTCGTAATAACTTTTTTGTCAAACGATTAAACTTAACTGAACATTCTTTACAGGACACTGTGAATTAGCTTAGATGGTGTTATACTGAAACCTCAAAGTTTTAACTCCGAAGTCATGTTCATGGTTATTAATATCTGCCAGGAAGATGTGATGTCAGAACCGTAGTAAAACTTTTGGACAGCATAATAGTGACATCTACTGGCCTAAAAGTTAAGACTTACAGAATGCCTTGGACCTCTGGTATATAAGGAGGTCCATGGAGCAGTTTGAGACACATTCTCCTCTGGACACTGCTTGGCACACTTCTTTTCAATCTGGTCATCACTTGACACACAGCAAAACTGCTGAAACCCAGAGTGGCTACAAGGACTTTGAAATCTTCATACCTAAGGTAGAGACTTAGTTAACCAGTTTTAGTGCATTTTATTCTGTATACTTTTCCATTTGTTTCTTATACTGTAACCTAAATAAGTATATGTCCTCTTTTAGTTGTAACTGTATTTATTTAATTATTTTAGTAAAACCTTTTACTTTTCTAAAGTGTGAGTTTCTTTATATTGTATGTGTGACTGTAGAAGGTTTATTAAACTCTGTGACAACTGTTAAATGCTTAGAGGGGTCACTAATAGTAACCAAATTAAAAAAGGATCTGAAAAAGGTAATCTGGAAGGATAGGAAGAATACCAGAGTCTCATATGAGTCTGCGGGGATGTAAACTAGGCTGTTGCATGTCCTGTAGGGTGAAGGCCAAAGTCAGGTGTTATGCTGCATCCCCAAAGAGAGCGTAATGCCTAGGTCTTCCTCCTTTGTGTAATAGCCAAAAAAGGGTTAATATTTGGCCACTAGACTCGAGACTGGTATTGTGCCTTGATCCAAAGTAAAGAGGGATGCTATGGGACCTTGTGGCGAGTGTTCTGTTGTAAACCCAGCAAATGCTCTGGAAGGAGACGAGGAGGGTATCCCTGTTTTCCCCCTCCCTGTCATGGATTGCACTGTGAGCTCAGTGGACCTTGACCCTCAGGAGTGGGTTCATGACAGATCTGGTGTGCAGCATTGGGATCCAAGAGATTTGGTTGCATAGTGTTGCGATTAGAGAGATTGGTGACACAAGCATAACAGTTGGATTCAAGCCTAGTGTATCAGATTGATAAACTGAAAACAGTCTACACACAATCAAGGCAGAGATCTTTTAAAAATGCATAATTTGCTTACAGTATAAAGTACCCTACCTGTTTTTGTTTTTTTCTTGGGTATAAAGCTAGTGTAGCAGTAGTTAGGGAAGAAGATGGCTTCTATCTACAGTGAATACACTGCAGAATACCTAAAGCAGTTGTGTCAGGAGGGAGGGGTCTAGTAAGCCAATAAGCACCTCATGGAGGCTCTCATGGCAGCCGATGAACTAGCAGCTGCCTGGAACCTCAAGTTATGGTCAGTGACTAAAAAGGACCAGAGCCTGGGCATGGGATGCCAGGGTCCATCACAGAGTCTAGTCTCAGGGAGGTGGACAGCAAGACCAGAAGGAACCCAGAGCTACACCAGCAGGGGAAGGTCACCACAATGCTGGAGCCAGAGGGGATCAGGTTGCAGCTAGAGCTGAAGAGACTGGAGTCAGAATTCATGCAGAAAAGGTTGGAAGCCCAGCAGCAAAGAGAATTCAAGCAAAGGAAGTTCGAGCTGGAAATGTAGGAAAAAGAAGACCAGCATCGGAGAGAGGCCGATCATAGCATAATGATGAAAGTGTCCCAAACCATTCACGGAAATGTGCCCATGTATGAGAGGGTCCAAGGAAACCATGCACAAGAAATGAAGCTCCAGAGACTATAGCATCCAGACCGGAGAATACGAACGATAAAAGTGAATTCCCAATTATGGTCCTTTGTCCTCGAGTTGTAGTGAGCAATGACCCAGATGGAAAAGGTAGGTGACTGAGAGGCATGTGGAGCGCACTGAAAGGACAGCAAGCAGGGTGAAGCATGAGCAGCAAAGTGACACATGCAATGGAGCACCCCACAATGATGACATGATGAGGCACACCAGCAGGAGAAGGAGCAGTGGGCTACGAGACAAAAACCTACCAGGAGATGCGCCCCAGGGAAGAAAGGAAATGAGGAGGGATGGAAACCTGAGGTATGTGGAAGGGGAGGAAAAGAGGAAGGAGATAAAGAGAGCCGTGGCACAAGCGACAACAGAACAAGGAGGTAGGCAGGACTGGTGGGGAAGATGCAGCTGCAAGGACAACAACTGAGAACACGGCCATGTGCAGCAGCAGAAAGAGAAGGGGCACAGAAAGGGGGAAATGGGAGAGAGCAGGCGTGGTGGGAAAAGTTGCAGGAGCTAACAAGAAGAAACAAAAGTAAAGAACACGGAGACAAACAGGCAGGGGAAGGAAACACAAAAGGCAGAGAGCAGGCGTCCGGAGGCGTCGCAAATTGAATCAAGCTGAGAGGAAGGAGGACCACAGCAGAAGTGTGGAAGGACGACGCCTCCGGCCGAAAACAGAAATGAATCCTGGGAAGGCCCAGGGTGAGTTACTTTATAAAGCCTGATGGAGGAGTGATGTGGTTGCTCTGCCCAATCGAACCTCAGGCATACAGCCTTCCCATAATGCATGTTTAACAGCACTGAAAATGCAGCAAACAGGATTAAAAATTAAATACTGCACTCAGGTAGTTTTGAATATATAATGAAAACAGTTTTATTTTTCATTAATGGCCATCTTTAATAACAGCGTCTTCCAGAAAAAAAAAATTGCTTACTGGTTCAATGCAGTTCTCCTTTCATTGCCGCCATGTTTGTATTCTACAAGGATCTCATTCTTTGATGCATAAATCTTTTTAAGAGTTTATTTGTCTGAAAGGTGCTTTATAAAACCAACACTCCTTTCTAGTCAGTATTTATTTACAGTGGTGTGAAAAAGTATTTGCCCCCTTCCTGATTTTCTCTATTATTGCATATTTGTCACACTGGATGTTTTCAGGTCTTTAGACAAAATGTAATATTAGATAAAGGGAACCTGAGTGAACAAATAACACTTGTTTTTTTTTTTTTATTTCACTTATTTAATGAAAAAAAGTTAACCAACACCAATTGGCACTGTGTGAAAAAGTAATTGCCCCTTACACTTAATAACTGGTTACGCCACATTTAGCTGCAATGACTGCAACCAAACACTTCCTATAATTCAATATCAGTCTTTCACATCGCTGTGGAGGAATTTTAACCCACTCTTCCTCGTAGAACTGCTTTAATTCAGTAACATTTGGTAGGTTTTGAGCACGAACTGCTCGTTTCAGGTCCTACCACAGCATCTCTATTGGGTTTAGTCTGGACTTTGACTAGGCCACTCCAAAACTTTAATTTTACTTCTTTTCACCATTCTGATGTGGACTTGCTTTGTGCTTTGGATCATTGTCTTGCTGCATGACCCAACTACGCTTCAGCTTCAGCTGACGGAAGGATGACTGGACATTCTCCTTAAGAATTTTCTGGTACAGAGCAGAATTCATGGTTCCTTTAATTATGGCAAGTCATCCAGGTCCTTAGGCAGCAAAGCATCCCACACCATCACACTACCACCACCATGTTTGACTGTTGGTATGGTGTTCTTACTGTGGAATGCTGTGTTTGCTTACGCTGAGACATTATGGGATCCATGTTGTCCAAAAAGTTCCACTTTGGACTCATCTGTCCATAGAACATTTTCCCAATAGGCTTGTGGATCATCCAGGTGCTTCTTGGCAAATGAGATATGAGCATTTATGTTCTTCTTGGTTAGCAGTGGTTTCCGCCTTGCTACTCTCACATGAAGCCCATTTTTGCCCAGTCTCTTTCTGATTGTGGAGTCATGAACACTGACCTTAGCTGAGGCAAGAGAAGCCTGCAGTTCTTTGGATGTTGTTTTAGGATCCTTTGAGACTTCTTGGATGATTTTACACTACGCCCTTGGAGTAATTTTGTGAGCCACCCACTCCTAGGAAGGTTCACTACTGTTCAAGTGTTCTCCATTTGGAGATTATGGCTCTCACTGTGGTTCGATGGAGTCCCAGAGCCTTAGAAATAGCTTTGTAACCCTTTCCAGACTGATAGAGGGCAACAAAATGTTTTTTGATCTTTTCAGGAACTTCCTTTGATCATGGCATAATGTACTTGTTGAATCTTTGTGCTGGCAATGTGACTCTGATGGTAAGGGCCAAAATAAGTGAGGTTTATATTGAGCAGGGCTGGCTGTAATCAAGCCTGGCTGTGTTCAATCAGCTGACTCTAATTATCCCTTTAATTGGGTTGATTTAACTAGGGGCAATTACTTTTTCACACAGTGCCAGTTGGTGTTGGTTAACCTTTTTCATTAAATAAATGAAATAAGTAAAAAAAAAAAGTGTTATTTGTCTTCTCAGGTTCCCTTTATCTAATATTATATTTTGTCTAAAGACCTGAAAGCATCCAGTGTGACAAATATGCAATAATAGAGAAAATCAGGAAGGGGGCAAATACTTTTTCACGCCACTGTATGTAGAATTATTGACCAGGAAAGATACATTTAAGGTTCGATTCATGAAGTGGGCAAGGATCTGTTAGATTCTAGCATATCCCTGCTACAGCATACCACACCTCAATGTCCGTCTGCACTGGATGGCACCCACAGCCCTCCCCTTGGCAGAGCTTCGCAGGGGAGAAGAGCCATGCCAGACACTAGGTATCCACTCGGATGATGCCTGGGCTGTCTTGCTGTTGGATCCCTGACTCTGCATGGAATAGAGGCTGGTGGTATACGACAGTTCTCCAAAGAGCCCCCCTTCCCCATGGTCCAAGACTCTATCACAAAAAGAACATGTGAGATGACATTATTGAAGCTTTCAGAGATTCCACAGCAATTCTTTTGGGGGGGGGGTCAGTGGGTTGACCTTGGAGAGATAAAACCCCATATGGAAAACAAGTTCCATGGCAGATGGGGAACCCCAGGCAGGCTAGAAGGACCTTTGGTTTTTTTCTGCTGTCATCTATGACTCTATGTTCATTTTTTCCCATAGTTCTGTAGGTCACCCATTTCTGAGATCTCAGTATGTACACGCTGGAGGACAGGAGGAAGAGGGGAACATGACTGAGATGTTCAAGTACCTATACAGAGGATAAGCAAGGTGGAGAGTCGTGAGTTGTTTACAGTGCATGGTAACATGAGCACCAGGATAAGCTGCTTAAATGTAGCGGGGGGGGGGTTAAAAATAATGTCAGGAAGTACTTTTACATGGAAAGAGTGATGGCAGACTGGAATAAATGTCCGAAACAGGTAATCTGTGCTGAGACAATAGGGGGGTCAAGAAGGCATGGGACAGGCACATAGGAATAGTACATACAGGGGGCAGTTAGAGGAGGGGAAGAAATAAGGACCAATAGGAAAACAGTCCCATTTCTAGGCAGGCTTTAGACTAAATAGACCTTTAGACCTTAATCTGCCAACGTTTTCTATGTTTCTGTTTTCTGTTAAACAAGGTTGGGAATTGGCCCGATGGCGCAGAGGGCTGAGGTGCTGGCGCCTTACCTCGAACCACGCCAGCAACCCGGGTTCGGGAACGGACTTGGGATGCTGGGGGCTGGCAGGGGAAGGAGAAGATTGAGTGTCTGTAGGACTGCTCTCCTCTCCTGGGGTAGGTAGTGGGGTGTCGTCGCTCTGCAGTGGCCTCTGGCAGAGACCGGGGGCACTGCAGATGCAACATAGGAGGGTACATCACCAGAAAAGCAGAAAATCGCTCCCCTTTCAGCCGGATGATGGCCGCCTGGCTGTCTGATGCCATTAATGTTCCACAGAGCCAGCCACCTCGGCAGTACCCCAGGGCCAAGCATTGCGCTGATCTGCCCCCCTCAGCTGCATTAGAGGAGGGGGGCCCACCTGGTGAAGGGTTATGTTGGGTTACCCTGGGGATGACTGCCATCTGAGAACGGTGGCCTGGGAATGGGATGGGTCAGATGCAGCCTTGGCACAGCCTGAAGGAGTGGCTGAGGTGGCAGCACATAGGGAAAAAGAAATAATGCAAAAAAAAACCAAGGGTGGGATGATACAAGGGACTGCATGACGGGGAGGGACAGCAAAGAGCCACTAGGGCTCTCTCATTCAACATTAGTTAAGTAAGGATGGGCAGACATGATGGGCCAAGGAGTCTTTTTCTGCCAACAGAGTCTGTGGGCTCCATTTTCAAAAGCGGACATTTGGCGCAAGGTGTCTATGCCAAAAGGAACTGACGCAAGTGGCACCTTGCGCCAAAAGTTGCAGCAATCCTGATTTTTGAATGCAGGCTGCGTTGAAAGTGGAATGCCATGTGCTGAGCTCCCACATGCCACCTTCGCACCAGCAGAGGTGATGCTCCAGGTACACCATGGTAGGGCTGCAGCAACTCCTTATTTGGGATTTTGGAAACTCCACCATGGTTGCAGGATGGGGCTGAGGTTAGGCCAGCCATGAGCTGGCTTAAGGGCCCTACTCCCCATTGTTTTGCAGGGTGGTGTGTGAAGGGGCCTGCATAGTTGGAAATCAGGGAATAGGAACCAGTGGGGGTGCCAGACTGGGTGACAGTGGCACAGCATCAGTGGCATGGTACAGAGGTGGCACCAAGCAGTGGTGCCATGGCCAGTGGGACACAGCCGCATAGATGGGGTATACTGTGGTAGGCACATAGGAACCCTGTCCAGGACCCCAGGTGCCAGCAGCCCTGGCACCAGCCCCATCACTGAAAAAGACCTTGACATGCAGTGGGTGGCATTGGCTGCGGGGTATTAGGTGCCGTCGGAGAATGGGGATGTCCCCTGGCACCACAACATTCCCCACTATACTGTCCACTGCATGGAATCATGCTAATGCCTGACTACACAGTTGGGGACTGTGTAAGTGACAGGGCAAGTGCCAGGGCTAGTGGCACCAGGGGGTCCAAGATAGGGTCTGTGCATGCCTCCCATAGTGCATCCCATTTATGTGGCTGCATCCCACTGGCCATGGCACCACTGTGGGGTGCCACCTCTGTACCTTGCTATTGCTGCCATGCCCCAATGAACCTGTTCATCACCCCCACTTGTCCCTATGCCGTGGTTCCCGACCATGGTTATGGTTGTAATTACTGAGTCCTAGTGCAATGAAAACCAGGCTTGGGATGTGGCCATGTATGTATATATTTTGTTCCTATTCTATCTGTATTTACTGACTGATTGTGTTATGTTCATTAGGTTCTACCTGATTCTGTGTAGTGCCTAACTTGTATCATGTTGTCCTCTGTATGAACTTGTATTTCATTGTACTCTCCCAGCTTGTACCTGAAAATAGGTGAATCTCTTGTCTAGTGTCCTTACCTGGTCAACAAAAGCTAAATAAATAAATACCAGGGTATACTCAGTTCAGAAAAGATAGGGTAAGTAAAAAATGGGAAGCAGTGGCTCTTTGTGTGAGGGACAAAATAAAATCTACAGAAATACATGGAGAGCAGGGAGGAGCTGAGGTACTGTGGCTCACCCTGGGGGTGCAGCATCCGGGGGGAGTGGCAGAGCTTGCTGCTTTGAGCTGGTTTTCTGTTTGGACTGAAGGAAACGGTGAGCTGCCATCTCGGTCCCAGTTTTAACACCTTTAGTTCTGCTGGACATGTTTTGCTGCATGACTGCTGCGTGGTGCTATCATCTGATTGGAGGAGACAGTGGAAGGCAGAAGGAGCCTGATGTGCTGTGTTGGCGGGAGCGCCATTTTGGGAGAGACTGTGAGGCAGAGACTGTGCCTTGAATCCCTGCTGAACCTAATGCTATCAGAGTGCCCACTTTTCACCATGACTGGAGCATTGGAGAAAACAGGTAGGGAGGTGAGTGTATCATCCTCCCTCCTGTCATGGCTATGGAAATTGGTCAGGAAGAGCAATGAGAGAGACCACTATGTGATTTGTAATTGCATGGGAGATGATATCAAGCAGTTGCCAGTCTGCTTCAGCTGCTCCCGCGGTGCAGCTCCTCTGCTGTATCAGCCTTCTGCACTGTTTGTGCCACCCTGGGAGTGGCCCTCCGTGCCTGTGCAGCTGAGTACCCATGCTTCCAGCTTGGAGAACTGGGAAGAGATGGAGAAGGCAGTGAGTGAAGTGATCCCCGAGGAGAAAAGTGACAGACGTCTGCCCAGCCCTTCCCCTCCATCAGACCCTGCCCCTTCCCATGGCGGAGGGAGAGGCAGTGGGTGGGCTAAGCTGTGCCCCCTCTATGGCTCTGGAAGAAAAGAAGCCAGATGTGGTAGTCAGAGAGGTTCTATCTGAGAGGCGAGCGAGCCTCCGGAGGGGGGTGGGAAGGGTCGACCCTGTGCCCACTGCTCCCAGTGTTACTCCTGTGTCCTTGGTTTTTGAAGATCAACTGTGGGAAAGGGACATATCCAGGCCTTACAGGTTCCCCAGCCTATGCTATCGTGACACTATCCTACCCCCTCAGATGCCCCCAACTACCTTACACCTTCCACCCATGTTTGCAACCCCTCCTTCTTCTCGCCTCTGAGAGCTTCCAAGTAGGGTGTTAACCTCTGACGCTGGCTAGCTGCTATACTGCCTAAGCTGTTTAATGCTGTTGTACCCTGTAACTTACCTGTACCATATGTAACCCTGTCATCTGTATTGTATTGTCTATGTGACTGATGTGGAACCTATAAATGAGCATCTGCTCACTGGTTTAATCCAAGACCTCAATAAATAAATAAATAAAATAAAATAAAAAACTATCCCTTGCTTGGCCTAAGTGTATAAGCAGAAGAGGTGTAATATGGATTCTCTGAGACCCTATGACACCCAGTACCACCTCTACACCTCTAGGAGTTGGCTTGGAAAGAGGACTGCACCACAAACCAGCATCAGGAGTATCCCTGATTGGTTCCAAGCCGAACAGCGGGTCAGGCGATGCATTAGGAAGGAGTATCCAGGGGAGACTTACCCTGTTTATGTGAATGCATATGGACATTATAGGAGAGAGAAGCGAAGACTGGGTGTTCCAAGGGGCCCTGGATAAGGTTAAACAGCGCAACCAAGTGGATCCCAGTGATCCTGGACCTAGGCATCATCAAGCTGTCAACCAAGCCAAGAAGCTATGTATCACTCCTGTGTGGACAGGAGTGACCTAGTTCAAAATGTTCACCATAGTGCAGGATGCAGAAGGGCAACACTAAATATTAAATCACTGGTGAAGATTCCTTTGGAGAAGAAACTATAAAGCCAAATTCCAAGCTGCATTTTGCATCTGACCCATCCTAGGTGCAGGAAATGGACCTCCCTCATCCCCCTCAGGACTGGGAAGGTCTGTTGGACTTTATTCTGGACTGACCCCACCATTTGAGGTAGCCTGGATCCCCTCTGTTCGGGTTTGCAGTAACTGTTGATCCTGTTAATGTACTGTTAAAATGTTTGTTTTTTTTTAACCAGAAGAGACACACTAAGCTGAAAGCTTGTTTACAGGAGCGACCTGGGAGCACAAGAAAGTTAAGTGACTTGCTCAGGGTCACACAGTATGCAAGTGGGGGCTGTGGGATTCAAACTCAGGTCTCCAGGTTTACAGCTCAGAGCCTTAAACCACTGCACAATACTGTTTGCTTGTTGGTTTCACTGTTGAGATTTGCCTAGAAGTGTAGCATATTGCATTTCCTACCCTTCTGGACTGCAGAATTTGGACTGTTATAGACATCTGAAATTTGTGCTTAGAATCATTGTAGGCACCAGTTATTAATCTACGTGATGTAGCTGAGAGAGTGTGAGGCCTGTGTGGAATGCTGAGAGGTGTTTGTGAGGTGAATGGGAGAGTGGCAGTGTGTGAGTGTGGTGTGCTTATGTGTCAAGCTGAAAATAATATATATATATATAAACTATTTATCAAATTGCTTCTTTTAAATTGTTGTTGCACCCCTGTTTATGGTGCTGTGTTTAAAAGTTGTTTTGGTAGGTGGGTAAGATTATGTGGGAAATGGCTATGTCTTGTTTTGTTCTGATGGTGGCAGCATCACTGAAGAAGTGCGCCGTGATGCACTTGGGGAGCAGGAACAAAAGAGCAGGGTATACCCTAGGTGGGGAGGAAATTAAAGTAACAGAACAGGAGAGGGATCTGGGGACCATAGTCTCCTCGAACCGTAAGGTAGGAATCCAATGTAGCAGGGTGGGAAAGGCCAGTGGAATGCTGGCATGCATAGGCAGGGGCATTACTAGCAGAAAGATGGAGGTAATAATACCCCTTTACAAAGCCATGGTGAGGCCACACCTGGAGTATGGGGTTCAGTTCTGGAGGCCACATCTCCGCAAGGATATAGATGCGTTGGAGAGGGCTCAGAGAAGGGCACCAAGATGGTGCAAGGTATACAGGGAAAGTCATACGAGCAGAGGTGTAAGGAGCTGGATCTGTACATGCTGGAGACAAGGAGGGAAAGGGGAAACATGATTGAAACTTTTAAATATGTAAAGGGGCTCAATAACGTGGGAGAAGAGGGTGTACTTAAGAGGAAGGAGGGGGTCAAAACTAGAGGGCGCAGCCTCAGACTGCAAGGAAAAAAGATACAGGGGCAATGTGAGAGGACGTTTCTTCATGGAGAGGGTGGTGGAGCCCTGGAACAGACTACCAGGCAGAGTGGCGGGGGCTAAATAGGTGGAAGTATTCAAGAGGGCATGGGACAAGCATATGGGGCTGAGTATTGGGGGGGGCGGGGCTGGCAGGGAGGGGAGGTGTAGGGGGGAAAAAAGAGCAGACTAGATGGGCTGGTATGGTCCTTTTCTGCCATCAAGCTTCTATGATTCTATGATTCTGTGATCACTTTGGTAGTTAATGGGTGAGTTTGGGAGGGCTTGGGACACTACCACTGTACCCACATCAGTATTCTGGGTATAGTGGGTGGGTTGCCAGGTCCTGTATAGTTGCAGCTTTTTGGGGTTGTCGATTAATTGGGTTCGGCCCTTTAGGTTTATTTGGGCTACCCACAATTGCGGTGGTGCAGCCATATTGACCAGGGCTTGCTCTGGGGCCAGAAAGTTCACATATTCTCCTCAGGGTCGGGCCTGCTGGGCAGCTGCTAAGCCGTTTACCAGGAGATGAATGATCTAAAGGAGGGGAGAGTATAAGCTCCCTTTGGGAGCTTACTAGTTAGAGCCCTTTAATTCTAGGCTGTCTGTGTTTGGTTCTACCAGCTGGTGGGTGGAGCTGGGGCTGGTTTTGGCATGTTTTGCAGGAGTTACAGGAGGCTAAGGAGCAAGAGGTAGGGCTCCCAGGCCAAAGTGCAAAGAAGGTTCAGCTGTAGAGCCGAAGTTTGGGGCCGGGATGGAGCGATTGTCATCCCGGTCCAACCCCTGTCCATTTCGGCCTCATCAGGATAGTGGTTGCAACTGCCTGTGGGGCCACTCTGGGTTGCATGGTTAGGACCTCCTGGAGTAGGAGGTGGGAGCTGGGGCCCAGTGGAAAGTATGAAGCCTGCCTCATGATCCCCAGCACCGGGGTATGCCTTGGGTGGTGTCCCAATGTGAGTCCACTGGTTGCCATGGGTCAGGCGCAATGCAGTGGTGAGAGCCTGTATCATGGGAGGCAGTGGTGGCAGCCTGCCTCTGGGGTCCCCTGGTTTAAGCCTGCGTCCAGTGGCACAGTAGGTATGGCCGAAGTGATGAAAGAGTGGCATCGTGTGAGTGTCCCTAGGCTTCTAGGCCACAGAACCAGGACTAGGTGTGGGGCACCATTGCCATGGGGTCACCATCCCCATTAATGAGTTGAGATAGGGACACCCAGGCTGGGGGAGGAAAGCACCTTGCACATTCATATTGAAGTTGTCAGCAAGAACCACAAAGTTAGTGCAGGAATGGAGGTTGGAGTGTTTGCAGGGAGTCTATGTGCTGTAGCCACCATCAGGAAGGAGCTGTGGCTCCCCTAAATGTCAAGTTTTGTGCCGTGAAGATCCTTGGATCTGCATAGAAAGAAATAAGGTTTCCACTCTGTAATAATTGTTCTGCTTGGAATTGTTTCCACTGCTCCATGGAGTGTGACCCTGTTTTATTAATTGAGTTCCTTTTTATTTTCTTAATTGCGTCTGGACATTGGACTTATTTCTTGCACTTGCTAATATACTAACCAGCTTGCCTCCCCAGCTGCCCGAGAGAACCCTTTCTGTATCAGCGTGCTGCACCCCCCACATTGCCTGCTGTGTTGGCACCATCCTAACCAAGGTATGAACTATTTATTCCTTGGACTGTGTTTTCTCTGCTTGTCTAGCGCCCCCTCCCCTAGTGTTAACATCAGGACTACCCCTAGATATGAGAAGGGGGGCTTACAGAGAAAGAGTGGTGATGGATCGGAACAAGCTTCTGGAGGAGATCACTGGGGCTGAAACAGTGGGCGGGTTTAAAAGGGCATGTGACAGGTACAAGGAAATAGTGCATAAGGGGGGAGATGGGGATAGGGAGGACTGACAAGGGTACAGCCCCAAAAATTAGGCTTGGGTAGACTGGATGAACTGCTAGCCCTTTATTTATTTATGTATTTATTTATTAGATCATCGGTTTACAGACCTTTGAGTCAAAGACTCATTTACAAAGGCACCTCGTCAAGAGAGCAATACATCACAGCAAACAAAACAGCACAGTACGTAAAACTTAGATTAAAAAAGCAACCAGTGTTACAGGCATTCACTGGTGGTACACGCTTGGTAATAGGTAGATCACAGTAGTCATAATATAGGTACACGAGTATCATGTCAGGTAGCAACCAGAGATATTTTATTACATTAGTCAGCAGATGTTGCCTGAGACCCCAGGTATATACAGCAAAAGTAGACAGGGCAGACCCAGCCTAGGGGTGAGGGTAAGGAGCAGGTGGGGGATTATGTGCAGTTGCAGCAGCAAGTGCTTGTCAGATGGCTTCTGAGGGAGACCTTGAAAGGACCAAGCTTGGTGGAGTCAGCTGTGTTGGCTGGGAGGGAATTGAATCTGCCATCATTTTCTGTTTCTAGGCTATGCCTCAATTCGGTTCACAACACTTTGCTCCGAACTATGAGCTCTGGTGTAAAGTGTGCCCCTGTACAAATATCCCATGACAGTTTGCCCCCTGCATAAATATAATAAAATAAACCCCAGGTAGCACAAAATGGGAACAAATTGTGCAGGGAGGGGATCAATGCCAGTCCCATAGCCCAGAACAAATTGCTGTGGAGCAGAATGACCAGCATGAACTGATGTGTCCCCGTGTTTTTGTGTGACCTCCTAATCAGAGTAATCTCAATGACCAGAGTTAATGGAGGGTTGCTCTTTACAAAAAAATGGTAATGTCCACAGTTTTCTATGTAAATTATTTCCTTTATTTCATGGTAGATAGACCCAACGTTTCGCCTAATTTATGGCTTCTTAAGGGGATTATGTCCAATACTTGTTACGTCTATAAGTTAAAGCTGTGCTAAACAAATACTTTTGGGGACAAATACTACACTTTTTACAAATAAAAATATGAAAGCAAATAACACTCATAAATATCTGTATTTGTTTTAGATCACATAAAGTAGTATCAGACCTTAGTTCAGGCTGATGTGAAACACCTATGACTATTGCTGCTCATTATACGGATGCATATTTTCTTGATGACTCTGCATATTTTATTAAAACCTCTCAAATCCTTGGTCTTGTGTCACCTTTAACAACAGAAACAAGTCTGAAATGTAAAATAAAAAAATTAAATATTTTGCAAACAATGATTTGCAAACAAAACATATACAGATGCAAACAGAAATACCAGAGGCACAAATACAACTATTAGAAATCTTCCCTGTGCACAACCCTACTGTAAGTTTCAAAGTAAATGTGTCTGCCTGTCTGCATGCTGAAATAATTTACAGAGAAAACTGTGGACATTACTTTTTTCCTAGATAATCTCCCCCCTCCACTTTCTGGATCACAGCAAGCATCTTGGGGTAGCTCCAAACTACAGTTTACTTGTAGGATCTCTGAGCATCATTTCCTGTGGCTTTTTTTGATTGTTTTAATGGAGGTTCTCCTGGACTCCCCCATTGCTCACCTCAACCTCTCTCTCTCTCTCTCTCAACCGTCTCCCGAGCCTGAGAATGGCCAAAGTCTTATCCCTCCACGGGGGGGGGCCACTTCTCTCCAGGGAACTACCATCCCATCTCTCTACTTCCTGCCCTGGCTAAACTCCAGGAAGCCCTCGTACTTTCTAGGCTCACCTCCTTCCTTGACAGCACCTTCTTTCACATCCCTTTCCAGTCAGGTTTCCAAAAGACCCACTCTGCAGTATCCTCCCTCCTCCGTGTAACAGACTCCATTCTTACCGCAATGAACAATGGCCACCTCACCTCTGCCATCTTCATAGACCTGACAAAAGCCTTTGATTTGGTGTCCCACCATCTCCTCCAAATAAACTGGCATCCACAGGCCTCTCTTCCTCTAAGTGAAATGGTTCCAGTGCTATCTCTCTGACCGCCAGCAGTTTGTACATGTAGCTAATGCGCTATCCCCTCCTCTCACTACCCATGCATTCAACCCCCAAGGTTCTAAACTGGGACCAATTCTTTTCTCTGTCTTTATAAACAACCTTCCCTCTGCATGTGTCGCAGCAAACATTCACATGAATGCCGATGAAATGGTGCTCTACTTGTTGGGCCCCTCTAGCAGCGCAATTGAAGCACCTCTCCAGCTTGGCTTTCTTAACATTCTACAATGGTTTAGCTCAAATCAACTTACAATGAACACTAAAAAAGCTGTATCAATGACCTTTGGCTCCTCCCAGAAACTTGATAAAGTCCAGCCCCCCCAACCTTCCACACCCTCGATGACACCAAATTGGAAACTGTATGTGCTTTCAAATACCCGGGAGTCCAGCTCGACCCCAAGTTGGACGTCTCCCACCACACTGACACCCTACACACCAGACTCCACCCCAAACTCAGAGCTTTGTATAATTTCAAAGACTGTCTAACCCTTCCAACATGTTGCGAGCTTGTCACAAAACTGATTCTTCCCTTGTTGATTATGTAGATATGGTATATGGCTCAGCCCCCTCCTCCTCCTCACTCACTAGGCGTGACACCTTTGCAACACCTTCGGCCGTTTCGTCACCAGTCTCCCTTCCCTTACTCACCATTGTTCATTATACTCGGCACTCGCAGTCCTTCCTCTCCCTCTCCACTGCCAGAGTCACAGTGTGTCCTACATAGCTAAATATTGGTTTACCTCTCTCCCTGCTCGCCTATCCTCCCTCCTCTCGCCTGCCAGCTCTTCTGACTCCCCCCCCTTCCCCCGTTCTAGGGACTCAAACACCTTCTCAGTCCCTCAGGTGCACTCTTGTGCTGGACAAGCTGCTTTCTCCTACTACCGCCCCCTAACCTGGAATTGGCTCCCCTCCCTCTATGGTTGTCCCCCTCCCTTTCCTCCCTTAAATGCCAGCTAAAACTCTCTTTTCAGCCCTCCTGCACTTGCATCCCTGCCCAGGTCCCAAGTTGATATCCCTGTTAATTCCTTTTCACCTGGTCGATATCCACCCTCAGTGCTTGCCTTATTAGCCCTAAATCTATACCCTATCTGCACAAGCATTTCCTAGTTATATAGATCCTAACCCTGTTATGTCCTCTCTCTATACATTCACTAGCTTTATAGGGTGCTCATGCAATGTAAAACGTATTGTTTTCTCTTATTGTTCCATGCTATGTTGCTTGTAACATGGATTATTTGTTCAATATAACTCTTTTTGGAATATAAATATCTGTATATACTCCTTCTCCCTCTTCCCCCAGGTTGCACCTGGAAACAAGCCCCGGCTCAATGTGCCTTTCCTGGCTACCAACTTTTAAATAAATTAATAAATATATGGCTCAAGGCTGCTCTCCTCCACCACCCTGGACTGGGATCTCATAAACCCCAGATGAGTCCCATGGGAGGCTACCCCCACTACTCCATATTTCTTCTACTCGAGATCCTGGGGCCTCCTCAGACTCTCATCTCTCAGGCTCTCTCTAGGGAACATTAAATCCAACCTAGGACCTATCCCCACTCCCTATATACACCTTTCTAAGGGCCTAAATATCACCCATCTTAATATAAGAAGTCTACTACCCAAACTAACCCTCCTTCAGCTCCTCATGATGGATCTCCTCCCACATGTGCTGGTCCTCTCCGAAACCTGGCTATCCCACAAAATACCAGACAACAATCTCACTATTCCTGGCTAGTCTCTTATCAGGCAAGATAGACCCAGCAAGGGCGTAGGTGTAGCTATGTATTTATCCTCCAGCTTCCAATATTCTCCTGTACTGTCAATATCATCCCCCTCCCAATATGAAATTATCCTCATCAAGCTTTCCCTCCCATTCACTTTGCCAATTTACATAGTGGGCACTTATTGCCGCGCTGGTCTCCCTACATTAACTATATATGAACTCATCACCACCATAACCACACGTACCTCCTCTGGTGAGCTATATATGCTAGGTGACATAAACCTGGAATGGCCCTCCTTCAAATTCTAAAATGTGTTCTAAAGTAAACTCGCTAAACTGAACCCAATTAAATAACTGTGCCAACTCGACTCAACATTAAATCACTCAAGCACACCCTGATAAACTGGGCCCTTACTTCACATCCACATTGCATTATTGACTCTAGTGTCCTGCCAGACTCTCTGAGCGATCATTACTGTATCCGCAAGGTCCACTGGCCTAAAGCTCCCCCTAAATTAATCTCATTACACTCGTCACTCACTAAATCTTGCCTCCCTCCAGAGTGATCTAACCCACACTGATTGGTCACCCATTTCAACAGCTTCCTCTACTGATACCGCACTCAGCTATTTTCAAACCAAATTCCTGGGAATCTGGGGCCTGCACACTCCTTCAAAACTTTTCAGAGTCAGAGGATCTCACCTCCCCTGGGTTAACGCTGAACTGCTGGTCTGCATGTGTGCTCGCGTTCAAGCCTGGAAGGCCTACAAGACATCTGGGTCCCATACTCTCCTTCTCCAATACCATTATCTTAGAAATGCTTGTACTAGAGCCACCAGATATGCAAAAGCAAAATATTTCTCTACCTCCTTTATCACCAACTTAAGCTATCTTTCCAAATTTTGGAAAGTTGTCCAATCCATCTTCTCTCTTCCCTCTCAACTCCCATCCCTGTCCTCATGCATGGTTAATTCCACACTATCTGACCATCTGTAGCATCAACTTTCAACACATTCTTCACATCCTGTGCATCCTCACTCCTAGCTACTCTCCCTCCATTTACACCCAATTCCTCCCACAACTCCCTTCCCACACCAACCCAACTACCACTCCCATGTTCTCCTTCTCAATCATCTCTCCAAATGATGCCTGCAAGATTCTCCTTGCCTTGAAACCCAGCAAAGTTAAGAACCCAGATGGGCTAGGACCCCCAAACTGCTCTATCTCTCTGCCTCCTCTATAATATCCCCCCTAGCTATGCACCTAAACTTGCCTTTCACTCTTACCTCAATTCCCACAAACTGTAAACACTCTACAGTTATTCCTCTCCCTAAAGGTGATGATCCCACAGTCCCAGAGAACTATCAAACCAATCTCACTACTCCCTATGCTAGCTAAGCTCCAGGAGCATGTTGTGCTCTCTCAGCGCCTCCCCTATCTCGACTCTAGCTCCTTCTTCACCCCTTTCCAGTCTGACTTCCACAAGTCCCACTCTACCACCACCTCCCTCATATGGCTCATTGACTCTATACTCACCGATATGGATCAGGGGCATGTAACCTCAGCAATATTTGTCAACTTAGCTAAGGCCTTCCACACTGTACTGCACTGCCTTCTTATCCAAAAACTCACGCCCACTGGGCTGTCCACCTCAGCCACAGCATGGTTTCAATCTTACCTAACAGGCAGATCTCAATCAGTCAAGACTGGCTCCTCCCTCTCTCTCCTCCCCTCTCCATCAACACTGGAGTCCCTCAGGGCTCAGTACTTGGCTCAATCTTATTTTCTATCTTTCTAAATTACCTACCTGCAGTTCACTCTTCTTCTCAAATTCACATGTATGCAGACGATAATGTCCTTTACACCTCTAGTGCTACTCATGCTGATGTGAAGGCTAGGCTGCAACAGGATTTCGATAGGATCCAGTTATGGTTCCAATCCAACCAGCTGTTCCTGAATGCTAAAAAGACAGTCCCTGTGTCCTTTGGTACTAGGCAGGAGCTCTCTAAACTCCACCCCCGCCTTCCACACCCTGGAAGGTACACCTATTGAGAACATCAACTCCTTTAGATACCTGAGGGTCTGGTTAAACCACTACCTGGACTTTCCAGCATAGGTGAATGCAATTCAGAATAATCTGCACCCCAAGCTTAGTGCTTTATACAAAAACAGGGATTGCATTCCACAAACAGCACACCCTGCAATTGTGCAGAAAATGATACTCCCCACCTTTGACTATGCTAATATAATCTACAGTGCCACCCCAAAATCTACACTGGCCAGACTGGACACCCGCTTTAACTCCTTCTGTCGCTTTGTTCTATCCTGCCCCCCCTTGTACTCAATCAATCAATCAATCAATCAAAATCTTTATTTATCCAGGCGGACATCGTTGAGCAGTGCTCATTTGCAAGATGGACCTGGGTGTAACATAGAAACATAGACATAGAAACATAGACTTTGACAGCAGATAAGGACCGCTTGGCCCACCTAGTCTGCCCATTTCCCTACCTAGAGGATAAGCTGCAGATCCTATTTAACCAACAGCCTATTTCTTCCTACCCCCCACAAAAATTGCCTTATGTCTGTCCCATGCATTCTTGAATTCTCCCACAGTTTTAGACCTCACAGCCTCCTCAGGAAGGCTGTTCCATGCATCCACCACCCTCTCTGTGAAAAAATACTTCCTCACATTTCCCCTTAGCCGTCCCCCCCTCTATCTTCAAATCGTGTCCCCTTGTTCTTGCACATCTCTTTTTTTGAAAGATGCTACCCTCTTGGACTTTGTTGATTCCACTGAGGTACTTAAATGTTTCTATCATGTCCCCCCACTCCCTCCTTTCCTCAAGGGTATACATATTAAGCACCTTTAGTCTTTCCTCGTATGGCTTCTCTTACAGACCCTGCACCATTTTAGTTGTCCTCCTCTGAACTGCCTACAGCCTGTCTATGTCCTTGCAGAGATGGGGTCTCCAGAACTGGACACAATACTCCAGATGGTGTCTCACCAACTGTCTGTACAGAGGGATAACAACTCCCTGTTTTCTGCTGGTGATGCCTCTCCCTATACATCCCAGTATCCCCCCAGCCTCTCCCTATACATCCCAGTATCCCCCAGCCCTCCCTACCGCCTTCTCCGTTGCTTGCCAACCTTAAGGTCATCTGATATGATCATCCAGGTCCTTTCCATTTTTGTTGTTGTTACTCCCCCCATTGTTAATCTTCCCTGGGTTTTGCTTCCCAGGTACATTATTTTGCACTTCTTTGCATTGAATCAAGCTGCCATACTTCTGACCATTCCTCCAACCTTGCCAAGTCCCTTCTCATCCTTTCCATGCCTCCTTGTGTATCAACCCTGTTGCAGATCTTTGTGTCAGCTGCAAAGAGGCATACTTTCCTTCAGTCCCTCTGCAATGTCACTGATAGAGACATTAAAAGGACTAGACCAGTACTGAACCCTGTGGTACCCCACTAGTAACCCCTCTTTCTTCGGAGTGGACTCCATTTACAATTACCTTCTGTGTCCTGTTGTCCAGCCAATGTTTTACCCAGGCTACCACCCTGGGACCCACTCCCAGGCTATTAATTTGACTACTAATCTTTTATGTGGGACTGTGTCAAATGCCTTGCTAAAGTCTAGGTAGGCCATGTCCACAGCCCCTCCCTGGTCTACTACTTTGATCACCCCATCAAAGAAATCAGTTAGATTCGTCTGACATGATCTTCCCGCTGTGAACCCATGCTGCCTTGGGTCCTGTGCTCCACTGGCCTTTAGAAACTCAACAATTCTTTCCTTCAGAAGTGATTCCATCACTTTCCTTTCCACAGAGGTCAAACTGACAGGTATGTAGTTTCCTGCCTCTGTCTTGGTCCCACTTTTGTGAAGGGGAATCACATCTGCCTTCCTCCAGTCCTCAGGTACCACACCATCCTCCCATGATTTGTTAAAAAGGGTAGTCGGTGGTGTAACTAGTTCTCTGCTTAATTCTTTTAGAATTCTGGGGTGAATTCCATCTGGCCTCATTGCTTTGTCTACCTTCAGTTTTAAGAGTTCTGTCAGAACCCTTTCTTCTGTGAAAGGACTGGGATCGACCCCCTATCCAGAGTGCTTCTGTTATTGGATTAGGCACCTCCCCACCTCCTCTTTTGTGAATACTGAACAAGTATTCATTCAATATCCCTGCTTTTCACTGGCTCCTCTCTGCCCTCCCAGTTCATTCTATTCAGCCTCACTATCCCTCCCTTTGTCTTTCTATACTCCCTGATATACCTATAAAGGTTTTATCTCCCTTCTTAACTGAGTTGGCTATCTTTTCCTCAGTTTGGGCCTTTGCTATTCTGACTACCCTCCCTGCTTTCTTCTGCCTTAACTGGTACAGTTCTCTGTCCTGCTCCTTCAGTGTTTCATTATACTTCCTAAATGCTATCGTTTTCTCCCTAACCTTCACTGCCACCTCTTTTGAGAACCATAGTGGCTTTTTCTTTCATTTTGATTTGTTTATTTGCTTCACACAAAGGCTTGTTGCCTCTGTGATGGCAGTTTTGATATTTCCCCATTGTTGCTCCACCCCTCCTTCTAGCCTGTTTGCTAGTGCTTTTCTAAGGCGCTCTCCCATCTTGCCAAAGTCAGCCCTCCTGAAGTCCAGAACCCTCACTTTTGTATGGCTTGACTCTGTAGCTGAGTTTATCGTGAACCACACTGTTTGGTGGTGACTTGTTCCCAAATGGCTACCCACTTCTAGATCTGAGATCCTCTCACTGTCCCCATTTGAGAGTACGAGGTCTAAGATTGCTCCCTCAGAGTACATAACAATACAAGGTAGTGCAATTGAATACATATATATTGATAACAGGTCAACAAGAAACAATGGAACATACAGGCCTGTAGCAATATGAGTCAGCAGTGCAAAAAAGGAGCAGGTACAAATATTCAACCTGAGCACAGTAATGGAGGAGAAGGAGAGGAGGAGAAGGAGGAAGAGTGAGAAGTAACGTGGGCAGCAGGAAGTCAGAGTGGAGAGGAGCGGGGGGAGGATGAGATAAATAGGGATGCATGTGGAGAGAACAGGTAGGATAGGAGAAGGGTATAGACAAGGGGTACTGGAGGAGACCATTAGGGAGGTGAGTGAGTAGCAAGGGAGGGGATGCAGAGATAGTTTCAACCAGAGAGTACGAGCAATTCCTACCCTAAAGATGGGAGACTTAGACTGAGGATAAGGGGGGAAGCAAGTCAGTAGGGGTGGGGAAGGAGATAATGGAATGTCTAGGGATAAGGAAGGCGGGGGACAGTACTAGGAGGTCTTAAGGTTTTGAGTACTGTGCAGGGCGGGATGAGGTACTATGGAGGACACTGATGCAGATCTTGGGAGGGAGAAGCAATTGCATCACTGTGATCTGTATAAAGCCCTCTCCCTCCCATCCCTGGAATCCAGACTTTTGTCCCATTGTGCTAGTTTCATGACCAAATTGTGGTCTGTTACTCTCCCTTCCTGTCTCTCCTCTTCCATCTGTGCTTCACCCAATGCACGTACTCCCTCCGTAACACTGACCCCAAATCCCTTGCAATCCCCCTCCAATCCACCTCTGCCTGACAATCTGCCTTTTCATTCCGCTATCCAAAGCAGTGGAACTCTCTTCTGTCCTCCATCCGTAACGCAGCCTCACACACATCTCTTTCCTCCCTTTTATGTGATTACACCTACCCAACCTGCTCCAGCCCAAACCTACCCTCCTCACACTAGTCTAATTTCTCTCCACTCTTCATAACCTCATACATTTCCCACCTACCACACCTCACCTCCCAAGTTCTACCCTAAAATTACTATGCCTAAGTTTTCCTCCATTGCTATGGTCATCTAACTGCTGTATTAGCCTTTCTCGGGAAATGCACCTTACAGTAGCTAGGCAGTATCAATGCACTAATCAAATGCTGCACCTATTGGTCAATCTGGACGCCTTTCCATGTATGTATATTTTATTCATGCCGTAAATATTGTTTGTATTATTGCTGTAATACCAGTACTATGCAAAACAGGAAACTACTTGTGCCCTGTGGAGGGTGTATGGCAGGCATTAAAGTTACACCAGGGTGGCCCGGCTGTAACTCTTGTATACCCTCCATGCCCTGATCCCTAAACTTTGTGGAGCCCAAAAGAGCTTGCCAGCTGTTGCTCATAGCCCTTTTTGATGGAAGGCTGGGGCTTGAAGTTTTTACTTTGTTTTACTTAAAAAAAAGTCCTTCCATATGGAGTTACAGTAGCACTTGGAAGTCAGCCATATCTCACAGTTCCCAGCTATGCATGGAGCGGGGGTTTTATGTACGTCCCAGCATCTGATTGGATGCCAATTGTCTGGCCCTGCACTGCCTCCTAGAACACTCTTGGCTCCTGAGGGCTCCTCTCTGTACTACGACTGGGGTGACAAGGGGCTGTGAATATGGCCATGCGTGGCCAAATCCTGAGACACATGTAGTATGTGCCAAAAACACATGATTTATGCATATCTGGCCTCTTTTTTGTAGATTGAGCCCTAAGATATTCATCTTGCAAAGTTTTTGGTGAGTGGGCAGCAAAGTTGAGTGATTCTGAATGGCCAAACTCAGCACTGTTACTTCAAATTGAGCGAGATGACTCTCTTATGCAATAAGTGACATCCCTCAGAGGTCAAATTAACTTATTATAAATCATGACCAGACAAAAGTAATTCTTGAACACATTTTTATTGTGTTAAACATTAATTTACTCATTTACTTTATGAGGTAAGTTGTAACCCCCTGCCACTTTTCCTTAGAACAGTACAGTCCAGTAGCAAGCATTGTGATTGTGTGTGCAGCTGATGACAGAGGACAGTGAGTACCTACTGTAGGATATAGGAGCACTAACTGAAATTCTTCATTTTGGAGGTATTTCATTATTTATGTACCTTCTCACCAACTGGCTTTCTTCCAACCTTGTACTCCAAGTCCCATCCCCCACCTTATCTAGGATTTGCCACGTCTGGTGAGTCCTCCCATGGATATCCCCCCCAGCAGGGTTGTTGGAGCTGTGCTAACCCCTCCAGAGCCCAATACTGACCCAAGAGGTGCCTAGTCAGTGGTGCATCACCAGTGGAGAACAGGGCACATGTAATCCCCGAACAAATGGGGGTTCCTGAAAAGTCTTCCTTGAGCTTACCTAAATGCTCATTGCCAGGTTGGTATTCTGCATTTAGCAGTTTAAATGGTGTTGCTAAAGAGTGCCTGTGGAACCTCTATGTACTGTCACTTTAAGAGCTGCCTAGTTTGCAGTAATATTAATCTGAAGGGGGGGGCTAAGTGTTTTCATGCTCGAGTCCCGCCCGGGCTGCAAAGAAATAGCTCCATTTCTGCTATTGCTAATTGTGCAGAGGGAGCTCTGTTAAGGATGTAACTATTTGCTGAAAATAATTCAGAGTGATAATGATAATGTAGTTTGTTTTAACCAGCCTTCTTTGCAGCAAAGACTGTTTTGTTTGTCTACACCATTTTGGCCCGGGACTGCCGAATTGGGCCACTCAATACTGGTGGGACCTAGAATGGAGTCGGACTACAGGAGCTCTCTGGAGTCAAAATCTGTAGGAATTGTAGTTTTGGACTATTGGCGCCTTTTTGTAACTGAAGGGGGAGCTCTTGCTTTGACTGACAGCAGAATCAGCCAACCGAGCCTTGTGGATCTGAGGGGAAGCCCCCGAGCTGTCTGCTGGCAAGCCAGATCTAAGTTGAAACCTGTAGGAGCAACAGCTCAGTAGAGTCTTGAGCAGCCATCTGTGTAGTTTTCGTGCGGGAGAACTGTGGAAAGGCCTGATTCCTGGCCTGCATGTCTGCCTACTGCTCTGAGAGAGAGAGAGAGAGAGAGAGAGAGAGAATTATTTTTGGACTGAATCCGAGTGTGTGGGATTAAAGTAAGCTACTGAAGTAGGACTCGGCTCAACCCGAGCAGGACCGAAGATTGTGCTGAATGCAAATGGCCTACAGCTGCCAGAAATCGCATTCACTTGAGAACTTCTGACTTGTGCAGAGAACAGTGCGATTGGGACCGAAGAAGAATATATTTATTTATTTATTTAAGAGTTTAACCTGGCAGGCATACTAAGCGACTAGCCGCTCGTTTCCAGATGCGACCTGGGGGAAAACAATGGGGAACATTTTGGCAAACAGACACACACATATTGATGTACAGATTGAGAGGCACAAAATATGAAGGACTATACATGTTGGTAGCTAAGGTAACCATACAACTTAGAAGAAAATATGCAGGCATGGAGACAATGCATAGAAGACATTTCATTGTACAAATAAAATTAAGTTTAAAAGTAGTGATGATTTGTAGACTCTTATTAGGAAGGGGTACATATCCCACTAGGTGAGGTATTTGAGACCCAGGAGACCTTGAGGGCTGCTAAGGTGTAGGCCCGTTGCAGGAGCAGACAGTGAGAAAGTATTCATGGAGGCGGGAGTTGAGGTGACTGTAGCTAGTGATATGACGGATATCTGTTGGTAGGTCATTCCAGAGTTTAGGCAAGCGGTAACTAAACGCAGTCTGACCCATAGTGGTATGTATGCAAGGGATATGGAAGCACCTATTATCTGAGTTTCGCAAAGAGTAGGCCGCCCTGGGTTGAGTAGTTAAGGTGGATATCAGCTAGGGTGGGAGGGTATGGGACCAGAATTTAGCAGCAACATGTAAGCAGTGAATTTGTCTGCGGGCTGAGAGTGAGGGAAAGGCAAGAGAACTATAGAGGTCACAGTGGTGCGTAAGTTTAGGACATTCAGTATGAGGCGGCAGAAGGAATGAAGAGTGTGTCAGGCTGGTCAGAGTGGAGGGTGAGGCGGTGCCATAGACTAAGTCCCCATAATCAAATATTGGAGTATCATTTTTGCACTAGTTACATCCTGGCCGGGTAGGCAGCAGCCTTGTTATGATAGAGGGCCCCCAGTTTAGGAAGCAATTGTTTGTGAAGGGAGTCTATGTGAATTGAGTAGTCTAGATATTGGTCGAGCCAGACTCTGAGGTAGTGGAATGCGGTACAGGAATCTAAGGGGGTAAGATCCAGGGTTAGGAAAGGGAGGCGGATGGTGAGTCGGGAGAGGCGAGGTTGCGAGCCAAAAGTTATGGAGATTGTTTTTTTTGCATTTAAGAAAAGCTGATTCGATTTGAGCCAGGTACTGTAGAATCCTTTGCATATGGATGTGCTGTGTATTGAAAGTGGGTCGTGATTCTTTTCCCCACTGTGTGAACTGTGTCTTGCTTGCTGGTAGCTGTATCCAGTTCAAACAGACTGAATCCGTGGTTATCTCCATGTGGCTGGGCCTTGCCACGAGGGCCCTGCCAGACTACCCCACTGCACAGAAGAAAAGCCATCGACGAGAGACCTGCCTGGGGATCAGGCCCCTGCTCCACGCTAGAACGAGAATTACGCCTCGGCGAAATCATGTGGGCCCTGCTCCTTCTAGCAATCCGGACCCACCACCAGCTGTCTCGAATTTTGTCCATCCTGTGTCCAGTCTTGGGTACCATGAGTAGCTATCAGGGTGGCTCCCTGCACCTATAATATAATCTAAGTGTGTCATCTGATTTCTTGGTTGTTTCTCTTTATTCACGGACTAAGCCATCAGGCTCTGGATTCCAAATAGTGTGTTGTGCATGTTGTTTTTCCATCACAGGGCCACGACCAGCTGCGACACCGGCCTACCCCGGGCAATGATTCTGGCTAGCCCATCTGCCTACTACCTAGGTACCCAGAGTGTGTGACTGTGTGGGGGGTTCTGAACTGCATGCATAACTTTTTGATTAATGTAGCTTGTGAACCAATCATCCTGATTATGCCCCTTCCTTGTTCATGTCTCCTGAATAAATCAGATCTTACTTTTTCTGAATTTAAACTGACTGTGGTTCCAGTTTGTGTTAAAAGTACTGTACTGTTGCTGTCTGCTCTGTTTAACCTTGTTTTACGAGGGGTCCCCAGGGGTCAAACCAGAGGAGCCAGCCCTAGTGGTAAGTGCAACCAGTGTGGGTACTTGCAAAGTGTATCAGGGTATTGTGAAAATGATTATTGTGTACTGTTTTGGCCACTAGTGGGGAATGAGGGGGGTTACAGTGTCCTGAAGGGCTGTGCCCAGGCTAGTTTGACCACTACCAACCCTGACCTTCGGGTGGAGGCACCCGTTTCAGAACTCAGGCCCCTTAACCTGTTATTAGCCAAGTAGGCAAGAGTAGTAGCCCTTGGGATAGCGCCACCTACAGGTTACATACAGATTGTCAAAAGTGGACCAATTGTACACGTGCATCAAAAAAAAGTTGCAGCATGGGAGGACACCCATGTGCAAATGCAGTTTTCTCCACACCCTTGCAATTTTGAATGAGATTGTCTTTTTGCATCCTTTTCCACATTTTGCAGCAGTTTATGCAATATTTTTTTTGCACAGCTGTGCAAAAAGTGCTATACCTGGTATTACTAGGTGTAGCAGGGTATGCATAAAAGGAAAATACCAGCCGTACTAAAAACAAGCATTTGTCAATGCCGAATGTTGATTGCGTTGGTCTGTTGAGCTCGCTCAGTGGCCCTCTGTCACTGGCTCAATCTGTTTGTCCCAGTGCTGCAGGCTGCTCTTTTGTACTGGGCTGCTGCCTGCGTTGGCATCTTGTTCTGCCAAGGAAGAAATCTGCAGCTGTCCCGACAGAGCTCCATTGAGGTGGCTCACTCCCCCTCTCTCACTTGCTCATTCTGTTTCTCCTGGCGCTGCAGGCTATCCTTTTGTACTGGGCTCGCGCCTGTGTTGGCGCCTTTTTCTGCCCACAAAGAAATCTGCAGCAGTCCCGATAAAGCTCTGCTGAGCTCGCTCAGTCCCCTTCTCTCACTCGCTCATTCCGTTTCTGCTGGTGCTGTAGGCTGCCCTTTTCTACTGGGCTCCTGCCTGCGTTGCTGCCTTCTTATGCCCACAAAGAAATTTGCAGCAGTTACAATAGAGCTCCGTTGAGCTCACTCACTCCCCCTCTCTCACTCGCTCATTTTGGTTTTCCTGCCACTGCAGGCTGCCCTTTTGTACTGGGCCCCTGCGTGCATTGCTGTCTTTTTCTGCCCACAAACAAATCTGCAGCAGTCCCAACAGAGCTCAGTTGAGCTCACTGACTCCCCCTCCCTCACTCACTTGTTCTGTGTCTCCTGGCGCTGCAGGCTGCCCTTTTGTACTGGACTCCTGCCTGCATTGGTGGCTTTTTCTGGCCAGAAAGAAATCTGAAGCAGTCCCAACACAGCTCCAAAGAGCTTGCTCATTCCCCGTCTGTCACTCACACATTCTATTTCAGCTGGCACTGCAAGCTGGCCTTTTGTACTGGGCTCCTGCCTGCGTTGCCACATTTTCTACCCACAAAGAAATCCACAGCGGTCACAATAGATCTCCATTGAGCTCGCTCACTACCACTCTGTCACTCTCTCATTCTGTTTCTCTTGGCACTGCAGACTGTGCTTTTGTATGGGGCTCCTGGCTGCATTGGCACCTTTGTCTGTCTACAAAGAAATCTGCAGCTGTCCCGACAGAGCTCCATTGAGGTAGCTCAGTCTCCCTCTCTCATGCGCTCATTCTGTTTGTCCTAGCGCTGCAAGCTGCCCTTTTGTATGGGGCTCCTGCCTGCATTGGCGCCTTTTTCTGCCCACAAAGAAATCCGCAGCAGTCCTGATAGAGCTCCATTGAGCTCACTCAGTCCCCCTGTCTCACTCACTCATACTGTTTCTCCCACCACTGCATGCTGGCATTTTGTACTGGGCCCCTGCCTGCATTAATGCCTTGTTCTGCCCACAAAGAAATCCGCAGCAGTCCTGACAGCGCTTGGTGAGTTACTCGCTCCCCCACCCCAGTCGCTCTCGATCTGTTTCTCCCAGTGCAGGCTGCCCCTTTTGTACTGGGCTCTTGTGTTGGGGCCTTTGTCTGCCCACAAACAAATCCATAGCAGTCCCAACAGAGATCAGTTGAGCTCAGTCCTCCCCCCACTCGGTCGATCTTATGACAGCTGTAGTGTTCTAAGGAGGTGTGAAAAAATCCACTGTTGAAAATGTGGCGACAATTACAAATTTGTGAGAGTTACAAGGGTGCGTGGAAACAGTTCAACGCACGTTTGTAACACAGTCATGTTATGGAGATTCGTCACCAAATTTTCAACATAGGGATTTTAGGACCTCTGCTCATGAACAGTGTCACTGTCATTTTCTTAATCTGTCCCGAACACTGATTTAACATAGAAACATAGAAACATAGAAACATAGAATTTGACGGCAGATAAGGACTGCTTGGCCCACCCAGTCTGCCCATTTCCCTACCTACTGGATAAGCTGCAGATCCTAGTTAACCAGCAGCCTACTTCTTCTTACCCCCACCCTAGAATTGCCTTATGACTGTCCCATGCATGCTTGAATTCCACCACTGATTTTGACTCCACAACCTCCTCCGGAAGGCCGTTCCATGCATCCACAACCCTCTCTGTGAAAAATACTTCCTTAAATTACCTCTGAGCCGCCCCCTCTATCTTCAAATTGTGCCCTCTTGTTCTTGCACACCTCTTTTTTTGAAAGATGCTACCCTCTTGGACTTTGTTGATTCCTTTGAGGTACTTGAAAGTTTCTATCATGTCCCCCTCTCCCTCCTTTCTCGAGGCTATACATATTAAGCTCCTTAAGTCTCTCTTCATATGTCTTCGGTGCAGACCCTGCACCATTTTAGTGCCCTCCTCTGGACAGCTTCCATCCTGTCTATGTCTTTGCGGAGATTGGGTCTCCAGAACTGCACACAGTACTCAGATGGGGTCTCACCAGCTGTCTGTACAGAGGATAATAACTTCCTGTTTTCTACTGGTGATGCCTCTCCCTATGCATCCCAGTAACCCCCAACCCTCCTTGCTGCCCTCTCACATTGCTTGCCCACCTTTAGGTCATCTGATATGACTACCCCCAGGTCCTTTCCATTTTGTCATTGTTAGTATCTCACCCCCATTGTGTACTCTTCCCTGGGTTTTGTTTCCCAGGTGCATTACCTTGCACTTCTTAGCATTGAATCTAAGCTGCCATACATTTGACCATTCCTCTAACCTTGCCAAGTCCTTCTCATCCTTTCCACCCACCCTGTGCATCAACTCTGTTGCAGATCTTAGTGTCATCTGCAAAGAGACATACTTTTCCTTCCAGTCCTTCTGCAATGTAAGCATAAAGACATTGAAGAGGACAGTCTACTACTGAACCCTGCGGTACCCCACTAGTAACCCTCCTTTCTTCTGAGTGGACTCCATTTACTATTACTCTCTGTGTCCTATTCTCCAGCCAATTCTTTACCCAGGCTGTCATCTTGGGACCCACTCCCAGGCTGGCCAACTTGTATATTAATCTTTTGTGTGGGACTGTGTCAAATGCCTTGCTAAAGTCTAGGCCATGTCCACAGCCCCTCCCTGATCTACTACTTTGGTCACCCAGTCAAATAAATCTATCAGATTTGTCTAGCATGACCTTCCGCTGTGAATCCATGCTGCCTGGGGTCCTGTGCCCCTCTGGCCTGGATGCTACTAGACAGTTCTTTCCTTCAGAGTGATTCCATCATTTCCCTATCACTAAGGTTAAACTAACAGGTCTGTAGTTTCCTGCTTCTGCCTTGCTCCCACTTTTGTGAAGGGGAATCACATCTGCCCTCCTCCAGTCCTCGGGTACCACCCCATCCTCCCATGATTTGTTAAAAGGGTAGTCAGTGGTGTCACTAGTTCTACCCTTAGCTCTTTTAAATTCTGGGATGAATCCATCAGGCCCCATTGCTTTGTCCACCTTCAGTTTTAAGAGTTCTTTCAGAACCCTTTCTTCTGTAAATGGGCTGGTATCAACTTCTGTATCAGAGTGTTACTACTGTTTTTATGTACCTCCCCTCTTCATTTGTAAATACTGAGCAAAAATATTTGTTTAGTATCTCTGCCTTTCACAGTCTCCTCTGCCCACCCTCCTCCCTTTATTAAGCCTCACTATCCCTCCCTTGGTCTTCCTTTGCTCCTGATGTACCTATAAAGGTTTTATCCCTTCTTAACTGAGTTGGCTATCTTTTGTGGATTTCCCACAATGACCATGTTATTCTGCACCGGAACTGTGAAAGCACATTTCGGTCAGGATGTGAAAAATGACAGCTGTACTGCTTACAAAGAGGTGTGAAAAAATGCCACTGTTGAAAATCTGGTGTGTCAATATTACAAATCTGCGAAGTTACAAGGGTGCGTGGAAAGTGTGCAACACACACTTGTAACACAGTCAATTGAAGGGCTGTAATCACCAAATTTTCAACATAGGCATTTTAGGACCTCTGCTCATAAACAGTATCATTGTCATTTTCTTACTGTGTCCCGAACAGTGATTTCCCATAACGACTGCTCTATTCTGCGCCGGAAGTGCGAAAACACATTTTCGCGGGATGGGAAAAATGACAGCTGCACTGTTCATAAGTAGGTCTGGGAAAATGGCAGTTTGAAAATCTGGGTGAAAATATTATAAATTTGCGAAGTTACGAGTGTGCGTGCCAACTGCACAATGCACGCTCATAACACAGTCATTTTACCGAGTATCGTTACCAAATTTTCAACTTAGGCATTTTAGGACCACTACTCATGAACAGTGTCACTGTCATTTTCTTAATCTGTCATGAACACTGATTTCCCACAGCGACCGTGCTATTCTGTGCTGGAAGTGCAAAAACACATTTCAGCCAGGATGTGAACAAAGACAGCTGTACTGCTCACAAGAAGGTGTGACAAAATGCCAATGTTGAAAATCTGGCATGAAAATATTGCAAATTCGTGAAGTTACGAGTGTGCGTAGCAACTGCGCAATGCATGATCGTAAAACAGTCATTTTTGGATTTTGACCACCAAATTTGCAACATAGACTTTTTGAGAGCCCACCTCAAGAACACTGGCACTGTTGTTTTATTAATCGGCCCCGAAGGGTGATTCCGCGCAGTGACCGCGAAACCACATTTCAGGGCCGATTAACGCCATGACAGTTCAAGAATTCATGAGGAGGGGTCTCAAAAAACCCATGTTAAAAATTTGTTGAAAAAATTCCCAAAAATGCTTGAGATATGCACTAAAGTTGAAAAACCCTATTTATTCCATTATACAGCTTACCGGCATTTCTTCAGTTCGCGGTCGACTTTGAAGGTGCAGGCGTGTTCCTGGTCACGAAGATCATCACACCGAGCTCGGAGGTAAGTATGGGGTATGGGGGTGTGGGGGAGGCAGAGTGCGCAGTGGGTGGGTGGGTGGGGTTGTGGGAGGGGGCAGGGAGACTACGAGGGACCATTTCTTTTTATCAGGTAAAAAAAACAAAAAAACATTGCAGGACCGTTTTTAATTACTGGGGCATGTGGCATGCTGGGGTGGGCTCCCAGCATGCCAGGAGGTCTTGCTTTGGGGAAGCAGCTGTAGCTGATGGGGATTGGGCACCCCTCGACAAACAACAAAGGGCCATGTGGCATGCTGGGGTGGGCTCCCAGCGTGCCACGAGTCTTGCTTTTGGGGGCAGCTGTAGCTGATGAGGATTGGGCACCCCATCAGCAAACAACAAAGGAAATTACTTTCTGCCGAAAGGATTGGGCACCCCGTCAGCAGACAATAAAACCGGGGGGGGAGGTTACATTATGCCGACGGGGAGTAGGCTCTCTTGTCGGCAAATAAACATGGTGGGGGGTAAATATTGTTTGTGAATAGGGCGGCAAGCCACCGCCATGTTCACAAACAATATCAGGGATCCTACATCCCGCCCTGCAATGACGGGTCACTCTCTCATTGCAGCGGATGGCAGACGCTGCAATGATGAGGCGGCTCCTGATTGCAGCGGCTGATTTTTTAGAAGGTTGTGGCACACTGGCTGAACTTCAGTCAGCAGCAGCGTGCCACAGCATTGGGGGATGGGGGACACGCCTTTGCAGGCTGTGAGGGCATTGAGCACAACAGTGCCTTGCCTCCACAACCTGCCTGAGGAGAAAGCTGCCGCAACATGTTTCTTGCGCATGTGGGCAATCAACATAAAAATGATTCTGTTTGGTTAAAATGGAGTGCTGTCTCCCTGCCTCTTGATTGAATGATGAAATGACATAGAGATATTGACAATGACAGCAGAAAAAGACCATTGGCCCATCCAGTCTGCCCCAAAACACTTTAACAAACACAGAACCTATTGCCCATACAGTGTTCTAACACACACTATCCATCCCCTTGCTCCGTGCCTTACCTTCACCACCCTGAGCAGTCACTAAACCCAACCGTCTGTACCAACTGTGTCTGAAACCATTGCTGGCTTTGGTGCCTGCCACATCAGCTGGCAGATTATTCCACAGATCCACCACCCTTTCTGTAAAATAAAACTGTCTTACCTCCCACTTGAACCTACCCTGTCAGTTTCCACTCATGCCCCCGTGATCTTGATCCACTACTTATGTTAAACAGGTCCTCACAGTTTCCCTTGTTCAGTCCTTTCAGAAACATGCAGATCTCTGTCAGTTCTCACCCATCTCAGCTGGCAACCAGCGAGTACATGTTCTGTGCCTTTGAGTCGATCCTTTTAAGATCTGCATTGCTGACCCTGAATCATTCTGGTCACCCTACATTGCACTGTCTCCAGCCTGCCCTTATCTTTCCTTAGGTGAGGACTCCAGAAATGGCCACAGTACTCCAGTGGGGCTTCACCAGTGATCTATAGAGAGGTAGTAATACCTAGAAACATAGAAACAGAATTTGTGGGCAGATAAGGACAGCTTGGCCCACTCAGTCTTCCATTTTCTTCCTGCAAAATCCTGTACTGTCACCGCAGACTATTCCTGAGCTCCTATTACCCCTCTCACTTTCCTACCAAGATTCATTTGTGCCTATCCCATGCATGCTTAAAGCCCACCACTGGTTTCACCCCCACCAGCTCCACTTGAAGACTGTTCCAGCGGTCTGTCACTTTTTCAGTGAAGAAGTACTTCCTCACATCCCTTTTAAATGTCCCTCCTTTCAGATTCTTTGCATGCCCCCTTGTTCTCACACACCTTATATTCTGAAAAATACTCCTCTGCTGTACCTTATTCACCCCCATGAGGTACTTATAGGTCTTGATCATGTCACCCTTTCCCTCTTCTCCTCCAGGGTGTACATATTGAGATCCCCCAGTCTCTCCTCATAGGGCTTAAGATGCATCCCCTGTACCATTTTAGTTGCCTTCCTGTGTACTCCCTCTACCCTGCCCCTGTCTTTCCTGAGATGTGGTCTCCAGAACTGGACACAGTACTCCAGGTGGGGGTCTCACCAACAGTCTATACAGTGGTAACATCATCTATCTCCTTCTGCTGTAATTCTCCTTCTTTATGCACCCCAACATCCCGCTGGCCCTGCCTACTGCCTTGCCGCACTGCTCTGCCACTTTGAGGTCATCAGACTGATAACCTGCAAGGTCACTTTCCTGTTTAGTGCATGTCAATACCACTTCCCCCAATTTATACACCACCCTGGTTTTCTGTGTCCTAGGTGCATGATTTTGTACATATTTATATTAAAACCCGACTGCCATACCCTCAACCACTCCTCGAGTTTTCTCAAGTCTCTGCTCATTCTCTTCTCCACACCCTCTAGAGTACCTACCCTATTGCAGATTTTGGTGTCATCTGCAAAGAGGCAGACCTTCCCTTTCAGATCTTCTGCAATGTCTCTATGAAGACACTGAAGTTACTCTATCCTGCTCTTGGAGCATTTTCATCCTGCAAATATAGATCCAACATTTTGAACATGGGAATGCTATTCACTACAATATCTCTATCAGCTAAAGTCTGGGAATGTGGCTAAGTCCTTTACCAAAGTACAGGCAGAAATTGGACTCAGACAGTCAGACTTTTATAGATACCTGCAGTTAAGAAGCTATTTCCTTTCTCTTCAGATTGGGGCATGGAAACCAGAAACTCACCCTGCTATTATACATTCCGTTATAGATCATATAAAATCGAGTACAGCAGCCCACATGACTTCTAGATTATATTCTGCCCTGATTGACACTGTTGGGGACTCTACCAGTAGTATACAAAGGGTGGTGAGTAAATGGAATGCGCTGCCAGAAGAGGTGCTGTCATTGAGGACAATGGGCAGCTTCAAGAATGGCTGGGATAGATACAGGGGGAAGATAAGGTCGTGGAAGGGGGGAGGAAAGGGATGGAAAGGTTGGGGTGGAGGAAGCTGCGATGACTGGCAGCCTGAGCTGTGATCCCTGCACACTGAGAAGACTAGATAGACCAAAAGGCCTAATTCTGCTGGCTGTTTGTAAGCTTGCATGTTCGTATACTCTACACCTGGGGGGAGGAAATGGATACTCCGATATTAGTGGAGGAATGGCGTAGGGCATGCAGAACCTCTGTTAAAGTTACCAGTTCCCATCCATGGAGGGAAGACTCCTGCCAAAATTTGGTGTGCTACTTCCATATCCGTGTGGTTGCAGCCCATTATTTGCCCACCAGGGACACCTCCTGCTGGTGGTAATGCAGAGATATGCAGGCACGCTATACACATGTTGTGTGGTCTTGCCCGATCTTGCGCCTTTTCTTTTTATCACTACAGGCAGAACTAGAGGAACTATTTGGTAGACCTTTTAACACCCAAAATGTTCCTACTTAACCTTTTCCCTCGAACCTTCTGAGACCCTAATAAATTATACCTATTAGGCATCTTATTCATAGCAGCCAAAAAAAGGAATCACTCAGCACTGGCTGACCCCCAACCCTCCAGATATTCTAAGTTGGTGAACAATTGTAAACCAAATTTATACAGTGGAAAAGAATACATATTCAATGAATGATAAGACAAAGCTGTACTCTTCTAGATGAACAGGTTGGCTTTTATACATGATGAGTAAGCATAAAGACTTTGTCCCATAAAGGGTGGTTTATACTTCCCCATACCATAGCGTCTTGGTGGAGCTCTCCCAACACAGAGCATGAGAATAAAGCCCTGTTTAACACTGTTTAAGGTAAAGGAAACTGAACTTAACCCCCCCCCCCGTGGCATCTCACCCCTGAAGTTAGGGGATGGAATGGGGTTTCCACTTGGCCCTCCCACCATCACACTGGGTCATTTTATTTCACCTGAGATGTCAGTATTGAACAGTTATACTCCACTTCATGATGAATACTGTATTTCTAGAAAAATACCTTCCTCCGTGCTGTCCCTTAGGGGTAGGCGGAATTTTCCTAAAAGATGGTACGGTATAACTAACTAATGATTTGTAATAATGACTCAGGAACCCACTGAATGTAATGATTTATAGCTTTATTTTGTATACTGTATAAAGTTGCAGACACGAAAATGTTTTTTTTTCAATAAAAATTATATTTATAAAAAAGAAAAGACATTGAAGAGGGCTAATCCCAGTACTGAGCCCTGAGGCACACCACTGGTGACTCACCCCTCATTAGGTTGAGTTCCGTTTACCACCACCCTGTCACTTATTCATCAACCAGTTCCATACCCAGTTTACCAACTTGGGTCCAACCCCCAAAGTACCCAGTTTCCTTATAAGCCTCCTATGTGGTACAGTGTCAAACGTCTTCCTGAAATCTAAGTATTCCATGTCCACCTCCACAGCATGATCTAGTTCTATGGTCACCCAATCGAAGAAATTGTGAAGGTTCATCTGACATGACCCCTCCCATGTGAATCCATGCTGTCGTGGGTCTTTTTTTAAATTTAATATATTTTATTGAAATAGAATAGAAATACTTACACAAACAACCCCCTGTAGCTTCCTTCGCCCTTACAGAATGGAGGTGGAAAATCAGATGAGCACAAGTGAAGCTATGACAGTACAAATGTCAGGTCTAGTGTATATATATATATATATATATATATATATATATATATATATATATATATATATATATATCCACTTTAAGCAACAGTGTTGAGGCCTAATCCATCAAAGTAACTATCTCTTATCTACCTCCTTCCCTCTCCCCAACCCCTCCACCAACCTCCCTCCTTCCCGGAGCATTTATAAGAACATTGCCTGTATAGACAGATGGGGGGTAGAACAACAGCTCTGTTCTTGCAACCCCAGGGCATAGGCACTGTTGGGAAACCCCACCCTTCTGCCCAGAATGGAACTATTCTGGTAACAATTCAAGACAGGGAGAAGGGCTAATAGCGGGGCCCATTTCCTGCAGAATGCCTCTTGGCGATTCATCCTCCTAGCAATATGTCGTTCCATCTCAAGGGCTTGGAGCACCTCTGCGTGCCACTCTCTTAGGGATGGCTTGGTTTGATCTAACCAATGACTATTATTAGTTTAGCTACCACTGAAATAAGTGACATGCAGACCTTACGACAAGCTAACATTTCTTTAGGAAAGTGATCCAGCGGACATATCTGTTGAGTAAAGCAAGAATCCAGTCCCAACATGGGGTCCAAAGCATCCCGAATAGCTTGCCAGAAGGGAGTCACCAAGGCACAGTCCCAAAGAATATGTTTCAATGTCCCCTCTACGTTCCCACATCTAATGCAGAGTGGAGACACTATTTTACCCATCCTAAACAGTCTTGCAGGAGAGAAGTAAAGGTTATGCAAGATACAGAGTTGCAAAAACCGGAGGCGGTCCTGCTTAATGTATTTGTGTAGGCACTGCCAGATCTGTTGCCAATCCCTCTCACTCATATTGAGATCTAATTAATTCTTCCAGTAAAAACAAACCCCCGAAGGTCTGTATGGATCATGCCGTTGTGGAAGGATATAGTATTTGGATATAGCGTGTGGCGGAATAGCGGTGTTACTTAATGTTTGCAATAAAGAGCAAGAGACGCTCTGCCGGGGGGGGGCCCCAAGAAGGAAGATAACACACTATGCAATTGCATGTGCTTAAAAGGATGGTAAGTAGGAACAGAGAACCTGTCCTGAATTACCCTGGCCGAACTAGTCTTTCTATTGCAGAGCAAAGATGAGGTTGGGACCCTACCCAAGGCAGGACAGAAGCTCAGGGGAATTATACGGTTCACTATTCGGAAGTGTATATTTCCAGATAGTGGTTGGGATGGATCCTGGAGTAGCGAAAGACTAAGGTGAGAGCAGATCTGGTGAAGGGCATTAAGGGACCATCAAACCGGAGAGTCACGGAGTGGCTTTGGGAGTTCTGAAGGTTTGGCATAGACCTGACTGCCTATGCACTGAGAACAACAGAGGTGCTGTTCCAAAAGTAGCCACAAGGGGGTATAAGAACCATCCATATGCCCAGCTGCGAAAGCACTCCACCTAACAATTTTACAGCTGTGAGTGGCACAGTAGTAGAGAAAGAAATTAAGTGTTCTCAGTCCCCCCAGCTGTTTCTGATGGGTCAGCTTGGAATAAGCTCTGCAAATGGCTTTGCCATGCCAGAGGAATTCTGACAGAAAGGTTTGAAGCCTGGCAAACCAATGTTTGGGTAAGTAAGGGCTCACCATATTCAAGGGATACAGTATTCGAGGTAAAATGTTCCTCTTGATTATATTCACCCAACCCCACAATGAGAGCGGGAGTCTTTTCCATCTCTGCAGGTCAGCCTGAATATCTTGACATATAGGGGACAGGTTGAGTTTTACCAGAGCAATGATGAAATGAGAGATCTTAATCCCCAAATAAGTGAGAACTTTAGGTTCCCAGGAAAGGCCTTGTTCCTTAGTCCACTGTTTCTGCACATGAATGTTGAGAGGCATCACCTTTGATTTGTCCAGGTTTAATTTGCAGCCTGCCACTCACGAAAATCTGTCGATTATATTCACAGCAGCTGGTATGGAGGTTTGGGATTCCTCCAAGTGTAATAGTAAGTCATCTGCATAAGCAGACAACAGGTATCCGTCCTTGCCAGCCTGTAATCCTCAAATTTCAGGATTAGTTTGGAGGGAGTGAATGAGGGGTTCCAGGTAGAGACTGAAAAGGAAAGGAGATAGTGGGCAACCTTGCCTGGTACCACGCTGAAGAGGAAAGTGGAGGGGACACTCCATTACATTGGATCTTGGCCATGATGCAGTGATATATGACCTTGAGCCAGTCACAAAATTGATCCAGAAAACCAAATCTCCAAAGTGTGGCAAACATAAAGGACCAGGAAACATGGTCAAAGACTTTTTCGGCGTCTAAACAGACTATGACTATTGGGACTTGACTCTTGCCCGCTATCAAGATGAGGTGGAGAACTTTGCTTAGGTGGTTGGATGACAGTCGACCCGCCGCAAAGACAACCTGAGTTGAGCTAATAAGGCCCTGCCAAGAATCTATGAGACAATTAGCCAGGACCTTGGTGAGGATTTTTAAGTCGGTGTTCAGGAGGGAGATGGGACGGTAGCTTCCGGGAAGTAAGTGAGACTTACCTGGTTTAGGGATAACAGTGATCCAAGCTTGGGTAAAGGAGCAATCCGAGAGATCAGATACTCGCAAGTCATTGAATAACCTTACAAGAAAAGGAGCCAAGATGTCCACAAAGGTGGCATAGAATGATTAAACCTATCTGGACCCGGGGCCTTCTCCCTCGGGAGTTGTTTTATCATCTGCCGCACTTCACTGTGGGAAATAGGGGACTGTAGAAATTCCTGTTGAGATTCTGAAAGAGTGGGAAGTGGGACAGAGTCCAAATATTCTTCTATAGATTTGGAATTGGGCTCTTGGTCGATTTCCAGACAATAAAGCATTTTATAGGACTACTGGAAGGCAGCTGCTATCTCTCGAGAGCAAGTAAGGATTGCCCCTCCTGGAGAAGGCTGAAGACTTCTTTGTATCAGTTGATGGGCTTCTAGCTGTTTAAGCCTTAAGGCCAAGAGTTGTCCTGCTCGCTCGCCTGATTCCAGATAGTGGAATTGTGACCCTTTGGAGAGCTAGATCTGCTTGATCCGCTAGTAGACCAAAGTAGCAGGCCCTGAGATCATGCAGTCAATTCCAGACATTTAAATCGACCTCAGCTAATAGATGATGCTCTAGCTCGCAGATCTGAGATAACAAATGTTGCGACTGTTCATCGCGCTGTCTTTTGGCCTTAGTCGCCAGGCAGATACACTCCCCTCTTATGGCACATTTTGTTGCCCTCCCCCCTCGGACATCAGGGCAGGAAATCGACCCCTCGTTTTCTTTAAAGAAATTCTGAATATACTCTTTAAGGGATTTGAAGATGTGGTTGTCTTTCAAGAGGGAAGATTTCAATCTCCAGGCCCTGTCCTGATCCTCCAGTCCCCTCAGGGAGTGCTCCATATAAACAGGGGCATGATCAGAGATCACAGTGGGAAGAATCTTGCAATAGAGGAGGCCCAAGAGGTTAGATAAATTAATCAGAAAGTAGTCTATTCGAGAATGTGATTTGTGTGTGGGGGGGAGAAGTAGGTATATTGACTGTCGCTGGGATGTAGTACATACCAGGGGTCCCCTAGGCCCAGCGAATCCATGAGATCCCTCAACCCTCTTTATGCAGATGATAGACCCTTACGGCAGATTCCTGATCTGTCCAGGTCCGGGTTGGGGACTAGGTTCCAGTCTCTGACTAAAATGATTGGAAGATGAGAAAAAGGTAGTAAGTGAGAAAGAAGGTTAGAGAAAAATGTGGGGGAATTGTCATTGGGGCCATAGATTCCCCCTAAAAATAATTCAGTTAAGCCCAGACGCCCTTGGAGTAGCAAGAAGTTGCCATCCAGATCACTGTGATTCTTAAGCATTTGAAAGGGAACACCCCTGCGTATTAATACACACACACCACCCCTTTTATTATTAATTCCCACACTGTACACTTGCCCGATCCAGTACCTACAAAAAAGTTGGATATCCCCCTGTTGGAGGTGGGTTTCCTGTAGGAAAACCACGTCCAGGTGATATTTTTTAAGATGTCAAAGAATCATGTACCGTTTATGCTTATTGTTTTCCCCCTTCACATTCCAGGAGGAAAATTTATATGTAGTACCCATCATAGATAGTTACTATCACTGTCAAATTGAACCCCGTCAGCTATATACCAAGTGAAAGAATGCTCCAGGACCCAGCCCCAAAAAAACAACTTCCCTTAACAGTGACCTCTACCTCTCAGTCCTCCCCTCCCTCTCCCCCAGCCTCCCCAGTAATTCAAACTCACTAACAACAACAAAACTAGTAACTTTACCCCAGTAATAGCCGCCTCCATTTTCCCCGGCCCTGAAGGCCGCAACTCCAACAAACCACTGCCCGTTGCCGTGGGTCTTTTTACCTGCTGGATTCAATATAATACACTAGCCTTTCTTTTAATAGTGTCTCCATTAGTTTCCCCACCACTGCCTTTAGACTGACTGACCTATAGTTTCCAGCCTCCTCCCTGCTGCCACTTTCATGAAGTGGGACTATAGTCCTCTGGAACTGCTCCTGTTTTCAATGAGTGAACAGAGTTGTCAGAGGTGTAGCCAGTACCTCCTTCAGCTCCCTCAGCACCCTTGGGTTTACCCCTCATTTAGCCCCATCACCCTATCCACTTTCGGAAACTCAAGTCCCCAAAGGACTCTTTCCTCTGTGAATGGACTTGTGTCCACTCCCTCACCCCAGTGTTTCTGCTGCTTCTATGTGTTCTGTCCCTCTCTCCCTCCACTGTGAATACTGAGCAGACGTATCTGTTCAAGATATCTGCTTTTTCCTTCTGCACAGTCGCCTCCTGTCCATCTTAATCTCACAATCCCTCGCCATGTCTTCCTCTTTTTCACTTATGTATCTGAAAAGCGTCTTGTCCCCTTTAACTACTCCTTTGACTATCCTTTCCTCTGTTTGTGCTTTTGCATCTCTCACCACTTTCCCTGCATCCCTCTTCTTTTCCTGGTACACCTCCCTGTCCTCTTCCTTCTGTGTCTCCTTGTACCTCCTGAATGCCACCCCTTAAGACTTTACCTTCACAGCCACTTCCTTCGAGAGCCATAGTGGTCTCAGTTTCCTCCTGGTTTTTTTTTTTTTCCACTTCTTCTGCACCGAGATTTGTTGCCTTCACTATGCCATCTCTTAATTTGGTCCACTGTTCCTCCACCCCACCCAGGCAATCCCTTCTTGCTAGTTTATCTCTGAGGCATTCACCTATCTTTTCAAATCTGCCCCCCTGAAGTCCTGGACCCTCATCCTTTTGTGGTTTGTCTCTGCCACTGTATTTATGTTAAACCACACTGCACAGTGATCATTGGTCCCCAGGTTGTATCCCACCTTATTGTTTGCAACACCATCCCTGTCTATGAGCACCAGGTCCTGTATAGCCCTATCTTGAGTGGGTTGCCTGACTAGTTGCCTGAGAAATGCCCCCTGCAGGGAGTTTAGGATGGTCCTGCTTCTACAACCAGCAGATTAAAGTCCCCCACCAGCTGCACCTTCGCCTTTTTTTCATCATGCTGATGGCTTCCCACATTGTCTTATCCAGCTCTTCCCCCCATGTTGGAGGCCTGTCTATCACCCCAGTGCAAATAGTGACTCTGGCTCCTGTCTCTAGGGTGACCCACAACACCACCATCCCATTCTTTACCCATAGGTTCCTTTGCATTTCTGTCACTTTGATACCATTCCTCACATACAGCACAACCCTTCCCCCCTTCCTCCTCTCCCTATCCTTCCTGGATTGAGCGCAGCCTGGTGTGGCAACGTCCTAGTCGTGGCTCCCTGTGCACCACAACTCAGTAATGGCCACAAAATCCAGGTCCGCCTCCGCCATGATGGCCTCCAGGTCTGGAATTTTATTTCCATGACTCCTTGTGTTGGCACCATGGCTGTCTGCAGGTTGCTCCCACTCTGCTTATGACCCCCCCCACCTTTGTTGTCACTTGAAACTTCCCTCTCTCCCCCTTCCCTCTACTACCCTCTTCATGTCTTGTCTCCTCAACAACTCCCTTTTCATCTCTTCCGTTCTTGTCCCATTGTGCCCTACTATGCTTCTGTTTCCTTTAACTTGTGTCCTGGGGGAGTTTCCTCCCCTCAGGCCCTCTCTTGCTGTTGCTTCAATCTGAGTTTGTGTATGGGGGGGAACAGTTAATGCTCCTTTTGTGTTTCTGTCTCCCCCTTCAGTTAGTTTAAATGTTCATCAAGGTAACAGTCAAACCTTCCACTGAGGACTGCAGTCCCCTTCCCAGATAGATGCAGTCCAGCACATCTGTATAGACGCATATCCTTCCAGGTCTACTCCCAGTTCTCAGTGAAGTTGATCCTCTCCTCACCGCACCATTTTGTCAACCAAGTATTGAAGCTCCTGCTGTGGAGTACACTGTCCTTCCCATGGCCATAGACAGGTAGCACCTCGGCAAATGCCACCATATGTGCTACTTGCCTTAGGCCCCTGCCCAGTTCCCTGAACTCTCCATGTACGCCACAACCCCATTCCTCGCTAGGACATATGTCCCCAGCTGGACAATGATATTCAGCTTCCCACCCTGACCTGAAGCTCTAGTGATCCTTAGTGTAACTCCCCTACAAATGGGGGTTCCCAAAAGTCTTCCTTGGGCTTGCCTAAATGCCCACTGCCAGGCTGGTGTTCTGTGTCCTTGATGGTTTTAAAAGTGTTTGCATGACGTGAGTGCCCCATTAGCCTCTGTGCCTGTCTCTTTAAGAGTTGCCTATTTGCACAATTAATCTGGGTAGGGGCTGAGTAGTTTCAGGCTCAAATCCCGCCCGGGCTGCATGCAGTATTATTGCTTCACTCTGCCATCGCTAATTGCGCAGAGGGAGCCCTAATAGAATCTGTGGCTGTTTACTGATGATCTGCTTTAATAGTAAAGATATTGTAGTTTGTCTAACCTGCCTTCATTGGAAGCATGGACATTTCTGTTAATCACCACCAACTTGGTTCTGGACTGCCTAGTTTGGACCAATCGGTACCTATGGGGACCCTAAAATGGAGACTGTCCCCTGGGGACTTGTGGGAGTGAATTTCTGTAGGAATTGTAGTTTTTACATTTTGGCACCAAAACAGACCTGGAGGGGGAGCTCTTGCTTCAACAGACAGATGGATCAACCAACCGAGCCATTTGGATCAGAGGGAAATCCCAGAGCTGCCTGCAGCAGTGAGGCAGAAGTGAGCTGGAGCTGGAAGTGTGAGCAGCTCAAGCTCATCAAGCTGCTGCCCCATGAGGCAGCGTGGGGATTTCGCAGGAAGGCTGAGTCTGGCCTGCCTGCCTCTAGCTGTCCCTCATGGAGAGATTTGTGCATCCTTAATTCGGACTACGTCTCCAAATTTTCGCTGTGCCCTGAATAGTGGGTACTGCGAGTCAGTCTGAGTTTGAAGTTTGAAGAGTGAACTTCTCCTGTGTAGTAGCACAGGAAACTGGTGGGAAGGCTGTGTTTGGCCTGCCTGCCCCATCTTTCCTGTGTGGGAGTTTCTCAGCATAACAGAGACACCTGACATAGAATCATAGAAACATAGAATTTGACGGCAGATAAGGACTGCTTGGCCCACCCAGTCTGCCCATTTCCCTACCTACTGGATAAGCTGCAGATCCTACTTAACCAGCAGCCTACTTCTTCCTACCCCCACCCCCTAGAATTGCCTTATGACTGTCCCATGCATGCTTGAATTCCACCATTGATTTTGACTCCACAACCTCCTCCGGAAGGCCGTTCCATGCATCCACAACCCTCTCTGTGAAAAAATACTTCCTTAAATTACCTCTGAACTGCCCCCCCATCTTCAAATTGTGCCCCTCTTGTTCTTGCACACCTCTTTTTTTGAAAGATGCTACCCTCTTGGACTTTGTTGATTCCCTTGAGGTACTTGAACGTTTCTATCATGTCCCCCCTCTCCCTCCTTTCCTCAGGCTATACATATTAAGCTCCTTAAGTCTCTCTTCATATGTCTTCCAGTGCAGACCCTGCACCATTTAGTGCCCTCCTCTGGACAGCTTCCATCCTGTCTATGTCTTTGCGGAGATTGGGTCTCCAGAGACTGCACACAGTACTCCAGATGGGTCTCACCAGCTGTCTGTACAGAGGATAATAACTCTGTTTTCTACTGGTGATGCCTCTCCTAGGCATCCCAGTATCCCCAACCCTCCTTACTGCCCTCTCACATTGCTTGCCCACCTTTAGGTCATCTGATATGACTACCCCAGGTCCCTTTCCATTTTGTTGTTGTATCTCACTCCCCATTGTGCTCTTCCCTGGGTTTTGTTTCCCAGGTGCATTACCTTGCACTTCTTAGCATTGACTCTAAGCTGCCATACATTGGACCATTCCTCTAACCTTGCCAAGTCCCTTCTCATCTTTTCCACCCACCCCTGTGCATCAACTCTGTTGCAGATCTTTGTGTCATCTGCAAGAGAGACATTACTTTCCTTCCAGTCCTTCTGCATATAAACTTATAAAGACATTAAAGAGGACCAGTCCTAATCTGAACCCTACGGTACTCCACTAGTAACCTTCCTTTCTTCTGAGTGGACTCCATTTACTATTACTCTCTGTGTCCTATTCTCCAGCCAATTCTTTACCCAGGCTGTCATCTTGGGACCCACTCCCAGGCTGGCTAACTTGTATATTAATCTTTTGTGTGGGACTGTGTCAAATGCCTTGCTAAAGTCTAGGTAGGCCATGTCCACAGCCCCTCCCTGATCTACTACTTTGGTCACCCAGTCAAAGAAATCTATCAGATTCGTCTGGCATGGCATCTGACTCTATCCAAGTTTGCTGTGATTGTGACCAGAATCCTGATTTGTGACAAATTGAATCATCCTGAAGTGGACCGAAGATTTGCCTCAGTACAATCAGCCCATCAGGACTTGAGACTGCTACAGAGTATACGGTTTGTGCAGAAAGCCTATGAAGTGCAACTGGACTGTCATCCATACTGTGGTATTTACCTTACTTTTACTATAAGTGTGCTAAATGCTGATAGTGGGTCACAGTTTGGTTCTCCACTACCTGACTGTGTCACGCTTGCTGGAAGCTGCATCTAGCAACTACCGGACTGTTATCTGAATTGTTCACCCGGTCTGGGCCCTGCCACCTGGCCCAGACAGCTGCTCATGCCACAGAGAAAACCATCGACGAGAGACTAGGCCAGGGATCAGCCCCCTGCTCAACATCATGAACAGGAATGACACCATGGTGAAGTGTGTGGGCCCTCCTTCCCCTGGCAAACCAGCAAGTCATCCTGCAGTCTCCATTTCATGCATCCTGCGTCCTGTACTGGGTAATGTGAGTAAACGCCAGGGTAGCTCCCTGCAACAACAGCTCAATCAAAGTGTGTCATCTGATTTGATTGTTTTATTATCACAAACTGAGCCACCCGGCTCCGGATTACAAATTTTAGGTTAATGTGCATGACTTTTTCTTTCCACCATTAGGCCCCCGACCAGCTGCAATGCCAGCCTACCCTGTGCAATGCGTCAGGCTAGCCTACCTCAACAAGTGGGTACCCAGAGTGTGTGTGACTGTGTTGTGGGACTCTAAAGTGCATGCCAATTAACCTGAATTTTTTAGATCTTGAATCAACCACCAGATTCTGCCCCTTCCTTGTTACTGCTCCCTTGAATAAATCAGATCTAAATCTTTTTGCATTCAAACTGGTTGTGATATACCTCTGTATTATACATACTGGGGTATTGCTGTTTACTGCTACAGTCTTATTTTACAGGGGGTCTCCAGGGCCAAGCCAGCTAAACCAGCTCTGGTGGTAAGTTTAACTAGTGTGGGGTTAAAACTGTTGTCAGGTGTAAATTGCAATTGTGTATTCCATGATCATTTAGGCCACTAGAGGGAAAAGAGGGGGGTAACAGTGTCCCAGAGGGCTGTACCCAGGTCAACTATGCAACCACTAACCCTGTCCTCTGGGTGGATGCACCCGTTTCTAGTACCCAGGCCCCTCAACCAGCATCTGGTCATGCAGGCAGAGGTAGTAGCATAGAAACATAGAAACATAGAAGTTGACGGCAGATAAGGACCGCAAGGCCCATCCAGTCTGCCCATTTCTTTTTCTACCTTATAAATGTGCCATCGGCCTTTGCTCTGTCAGTGACCTATCTATTCATAGTCATTTGTATTGCTCCCTTATGCCTATCCCATGCCTGTTTGAAGCCCTGCACTGTATTCATAGCCACCACTTCTTGTGGTAAGCCATTCCATGCATCTACCACCCTTTCTATGAAAAAGAATTTCCTCACATTCCCCCTTAATCGGCCTCCCTCTAATCTCATGCTGTGTCCTCTTGTCCTGCTATTTTTCTTATATTTAAACATGCCCTTGACATAGCACCACCTAGGGGTTACACGTAGGATACGCTGTCCATCCTTCAGAGCCTAGACACCTAACCTCCCTCTCTCCACCCCTTTCTGCTATTAAATCTATCCCACTGACAACTGAGTCTCCCACTAGAAGCTACTTTTTCCTCTGCTGGGGTCTTCTGGCTTCCACCTTGGGGCCTCTTCTTCAGAGGACCCCCACATCCTCCTTTGCCACCACTACAGGTGCCTCCTCATGACAGTCCCATCCCATGAGAATGGAAAAGGAATTCATTATTGGCACAGGCTGAGAAATGTGACTCTGACCCATCATCCCCACCTCCTTCCTGCTGCTGTCAGTACACCTTCCAATACACTCCATCAACCTGTCTGTCTTACCGTAGGCCTTATTGCGCTGGCTGATTATTTTAGACAGTCCCTCAAGATGACCCCTAGGTCTCTTTCCTCGGAGGTTGTGCCCAGCTTTACCTTCCCATTCAGTACTCTGTCCTGAGATTCTTGCATCACCTTGCACTTTTTGGCATTGAATGTTAGCTGCCAAACCTTTAGCCACCTCTTTAATCTTTGCAAGTCTCTCAGTGTCACCCAACCCCACCCCACTGTCTACTCTGACACAGAGCTTTGTGTCATCTGTGAAGAGACACATCTTGCCCTGGATTCCTTCTCCCATGTTGTCTATAAATATGCTGAATGCACTGGACTCAGAACCAATCCTTGTGGCATCCTACTGGTGACCTCCCTCTCTTCTGATTTGATTCCATTAACCATAACCCTGTGCTGTCTCCCTTCCAACTGATTTTCCACCCATCTAACTGTGTCCTTCACTGCACCCAGATCCTCAAGCTTCTTACTTTCTGTGATAAAAGGGATGCCAAATCAGAACGCAGCCATTAAACTGAGGGATTAGTCAGGAGTGTGAAAGGGTTACAGCTGTAGACAAGGCACACAGAGCTGTTTATTCCTGGTAATGTCTGGTAATTAGTAGCTTGTGGCTGGCACTTGCTTCAGTAGCAAATTTGTTTGATTAAAAACTGGCAGATTAGGCCCTGGCTGGAGTCCGCAGATTGACTTTGTGTAATTAGAAGGCCTGTTCACAGCAAGCAGAGGGACGAGCGAGAGGGAGGGGGAGATGGTGCAAACTGTTCTCCGCAGATGGATGAATTAATGCCTGCTGTTCGGGACAACGGAGCCAAATCCCCAGGACTGGCAGCCTTACAGTAGAAGGGAGTGTGTTGCTTCTTATGGAGCAGATAGCCTGAAAAAAAACATGGACAAAAATTAAAAACTCATGAGGGGTCTTTCATATACAACCAGACCTAGTTAATCCAAAAACATTTGCATTTGTTCAATTTGTCATGTCATAAAAAATATATGTAGCAACCAGACAGTGTACCAGACAATTGATATTTTGACATAGTCTTTTTTTCAAATAGAAAAGTGAATAGGAACAATAAACAGTTAAAAACAATTCTTTTCTTAAGCATTTTAATGTAATTTAAAATAATCAAGGATGCTTTTTTGCTTGGCAGTTTCTGCTCCCTTTGCATATCCACATTTGCTTGTGTCCAGAACACAGTGTACAAGATTCTACATTTCCCCAGAGGGATGCTAGCTGCAGCAGATAAGAAGTGATCACATTCAGGCATGTATTATTCTCTGTTGATGTAACTGGCAGAGGTGGAGGTGCATGTGGCTCTTGCGTAGATTCAGACCTCTTTATGTAATTGTTTGCCATCTTAGAATTTGTTGGATAGTGTAAATCTGCATATTAATTTATTTATTTGAATTTTGGTAACCAGGTTAGCCCACTGAGATGGACTGTCCCTTTTTCAGGGGTTATCCGGGTGAGAGTACAATAATGGGATGTACAACGTAAGAATACAACAATAATAGAGGAATGTACAATGGTGCATAAACAGTAGTTGCAATTATTTAAATAAACATATATATAAATAGTATAATTTACAAATCACTCTGACAGTAGTCTAAGATAAAAACAATAGTGAAGGTCTGTATACAACGTTCATAAGGGCCAAAGGGCTATAGAAGGGGGGGCATCAGGTACAGGAGCATTACTATCAGAAGACTAGGTGAGACTTAAGAGAGTGCTTGAACTGAAATAAAGAAGGGCAGGTTAGGACCACAGGTGGAAGGGAGTTCCAAAGAGAGGGTCCAAAGAAGGAGAAGGCTCTCTGACCAACCACGAGATGAGATTTAGGAACTGCTAGCAGTGGAAGACCAGACAACTTTAGGGATCTAGATGCAATTTTGTGTTGGATAAGAGTTTTAAGACAGGTAGGTGGGGATATGTGGACCAGTTTAAAGATCAAACACAAGGTGGAATATTGCAATCTAGCTTCAAAGGAAGGTCAACCAAGAGAGGCAGGGACAGAGCAGTGGTGCTTCCTGGAGCTTGTACCAAGTGTGAAGAGTCCAATCCTGTGGCATACTTGTTTTAGCTGGGCAAAGGTGGAGATGAGGGAGGAGTGGAGGATACAAGCTCTGTAAGTGATGAGAGGAAGAAGAGAGGAGGATGGTATGGCAAGGTGAGTAGAGGGAGTTAGGTAGGACTGGAGCCAATAAAGGAGGCCTAGTTTCTGGTGTAGGATCCTAACAACATTGGTAACATGTGCATCAAAGCTGAGGTTGGACTCTAAGGTGATACCTGCTGGTATTTAAATGATTGCACCAGTTCAAGAGGATCACCATTGGAGGAGTTAGTCATGAGGGGGGCCAGGCTAGTTAGCTTAGGAGTGCAGTGACGGAAGAGCATAGCCTTAGTTTTCTTGGTGTTGAGTACTAGGAGATTGTTGAGAAATGCCTCAAGGCTCCGTAAATCCAGTTGTAACTGGTGGTTCAGCCAGGCAGGGTCAGAGGAGGATCTGTACAGGATGGTATCATCGGCATACAGCTGAACTGACACACTACCACAGTGCTGAGGTAGTTCATTAATAAACAATGAAAACAGGAGGGGGTCAAAAATAGACCCCTGGGGGACCCCATCGATTATGGCATATCTATCTCTGCTAACACTCGGGCACAGGAAGAGGAAGGCTAAAAGGGAAGATTTGGAGTTTGGATTTATATAGCACCATTCACACGAACTGTATTTCAAAGATGGGGGTGTGGTCTGTTCACCACCATTGATAGCTACTTGAATCTCTTGCTCTGTCTTACCCACAGTTAATCCCTCACTATTCACTCCTCTCTAGAGCCCAGTTTTCTTTTCCTACCTTGTTCCTGTTAAGCTGGATGTCAGTTGGAGAGGCTTCACCGTCTTGTTGTTTTCTGGTGGCTTTGTGTAGCCAGTGTTCTGAACTCTCTGTGTCCTGCTGTGAATGGCCTACTCAGCTTTCTCCTTTGACAGCACTCAGAAACTGGACTGTCATGATAATATCCACTAGACTTCCCAACACAAGCCTTCAAGACATTACAGGGACATTAGCACACATACTGCAAAACTCCACCAAACTTAAAGCCACCACTAAAAGGACCACCCATGAACTTTCCTCTCTGTGTGGGTTGATGCATCTGAGACCCAGTTGTTGGCAGGTAAACCTCAGACTCTCATCTGCAAGCCCAAGGCATTGAACAGGCATCCATCATTCACCATTTGCTCAGCAAAAGTTGATGACTTGGAAAACTGGAACAGGCATAATAATTTGCACTTTCCTAGGCTTTGGAAGGGGCTTTAGGCCAGGATACAGCAGGCTTCCTCTGGAAAGTAATTCTGGAGCTCCTACATGTGCCTAACTGTCCTCTGGTGGAGATAGAGAGGGATCATTCATCACTTGCTTCCCACTCTCCCTGTTACACATCCCCAACCCATTCTAGTCAAGCTGCTCAGATAGCCTGGAAAAGAAAACATCTTCAGGCTGGCTTGTGATCATGGGGACCTCATCTAGCAGCGCCACCACTTAGCCCTCTACCAAGACTTCTCCACTGAATTGTCTCAGAAGTAAAGGGCCTTTGCTGTTGCCTGGAAACAGCTTGCTCAGCAGGGCTTCAAACTTACCATGCGGTATCCTGCTTTTCTTTGAGTGACTGTAAATGGTGCCTGTCTGGACTTTTACTCACCAGAAGCAATCAAGACCTTTCTCCAGACACTTGAGCCTCCTCTTTCAACAGTGCCCTCACACCCAGAATGCAAGTAATTGGGGGGCCCTTAGACTGTGATGAACACCACCGCACCCTCCAAACTGCTCTTCAGGGACTATTCCTCAAAAACACTGCTCATTCCTGTGAAAGGGGGTAGTTATAGGGAGCACCTTCCGGCTCTCTGGTGTGACTCCCCTGGTCAGTCTCATGTACATGGTTTTCTCCAAGACCGGTGGAGACTGGCAGTTCTTCTGAGTATTCCACTGTCCATGTTTGTCATCTTTCCAAATCATCTACCATTTGGGCCAGGTCAGGATAAAGTTTGCTTGAAGTGGTAACACAGAGAGTAAGCAGATTGGCACCTGTGTCTTGACTCAGGGCACCTGCCACAAATATTTCACCTGACACCTGAGTGACCAAGACTATTCGGTCTCGGTCTATAAAGGCTGTGTATTCATTAAAATCTAAGGTCCCCTTATGAGTGTGATTACTTATCAGGGGGCAATGGAACTTCCTCAGTTCCTCAAATATTTTCATGTGCACTTTAAATCCATCTGTTAACTGGTGTCTGGGACAGTCATATATCTTACACCAATGTCTCCTCTTAGGATCTATCTAACACCATCCCAAGTATTTATGTAATGGTTCACTACATGTGAAATCTGTACAATTTAATATATGGATGTAACCTGGGACTGTTACTTTAAGTGAGCCAGCATGACTGAGAAAACAGAAATCCAGACCTGATTTACTTTTAAGGTTATTCTGTTCTCAACTCATGGCTCTAAGTTTTATAATATTATATTGAGAAGGAAAATCAAAGTTAGGATTCAGGATAAAAAATGTTTACTTTTGATATACATGTTTAAAACAGCAGTACTATGAAATCAGGAAGTGAGTTATCAAAATTCTGTTTCTCGGCTGTAAGCATGTGGCCAAAGTTCCAGTTTCCATACCTGTAAATGTTTTTTTTTTCCAGTCATCTTTGTTTTTTTAGATATTTGCAATTTATTTGAGTGGTTGTAGTGCTACAACAAATATGGCGGCTGACTAATTTTCAGCTGCGCTTTTTCTACAGGTCACATCATGTCTTTTGACTACAGCAGTGGGACCCTCTGCTGACTATTCCCGATGTCCCTGCAATTCATACACATGTGCAGTTGGCAGCAGAGGGGGTTCCAGTGCAACATGCTTAGTGGCAGAAATGTAAACAAAAGCAGAGAATAACTGAGCAAATTACTTGGTGATAGTACAATGCTGGTGAGAAAGAGTACCAGGTATATGATTAGCAGGGCACAGGGAATAAACTGTCTAAAAAGCGCAGTTTTTTTTTTTTTTTGTAGTACTGCTGCTTTAAGGTATACAAAACAGTTTTTGGCAAAAAATAAATAAACAATTGCAATTTTAAAATTGCAGTCACAGTTCTGAACTACAAGGAAAATATCTATAAAGCAGTTTTTGACATTAAATGTAAGTAGTTAAATACAGTTTTAAATTTCAAAAATCTTAAAATACAGTTACAATTTTTCTGAACAGCAGTACAAGCAGAAAATAATTCCTTCGTCGCAAGTAAAAATATGTAGCAGTAAAAGAAGTAAAAACAAATGCCAGGCTTGTCAGCCTTGGGTCCTATGCCTAAGGTGAAGGTATCAAAACTCACCAGACCAGTGTAAACTGATGTCCTAATGAGATCCTGGGAGTTGGGGTGACCTGTGGTTCTCCCTCTGAGACTCCTTACCTCGATGGAATTGTTGAGGGTTTAAATACTTTTTTCCAAGGCAAAGGATAAAGACCCAGATAATTTTAGTAGTTTGGCCAGGCAGAGGATAGGAGATACCCCCACCAGATCTTAGCAGTTTCTGTGAGTCAGGTAATTACTGAATGATGGGCAGATGCTGAGGGCTGTTAGTAAACAAAGGTGTATGTGACTGATACAGGGAAATATTTGTGCTGTAACCTGGGCCTGACATCATTAAATTTGTGTCAGTGATTGTATAGAAACATAGAAATGTAGACTTTGATGGCAGATAAGGACCGCTTGGCCCACCTAGTCTGCCCATTTCCCTACCTACAGGATAAGCTGCAGATCCTAGTTAACCAACAGCTTATTTCTTCCTACCCCCCACAAGAATTGCCTTAAGTCTGTCTTATACATTCTTGAATTCTCCCACAGTTTTAGACCCCGCAACCTCCTCAGGAAGGCTGTTCCATACATCCACCACCCTCTCTGTGAAAAAATACTTCCTCACATTGCCCCTGAGCCGCTCCCCCTCTATCTTCAAATTGTGTCCCCTGGTTCTTGCACATCTCTTTTTCTGAAAGATGCTACCCTCTTGGACTTTGTTGATTCCACTGAGGTACTTAAAAGTTTCTATCATGTCCCCCCTCTCCCTCCTTTCCTCAAGGGTATACATATTAAGCTCCTTTAGTCTCTCCTCATATGGCTTCTCTTGCAGACCCTGCACAATTTTAGTTGCCCTCCTCTGAACTGCCTATATCCTGTCTATGTCCTTGCAGAGTTGAGGTCTCCAGAACTGGATGCAGTACTATATATCAGGTCTCATTAACTGTCTGTACTGAGGGATAACTTCCTGTTTTCTGCTGGTGATGCCTCTCCCTATGCATCCCAGTATCCCCTCAGCCCTCCCTACTGCGTTCTCACATTGCTTGCTAACCTTAAGGTCACCTGATGTCATTACCCCCAGGTCCCTTTCCATTTTTGTTGTTGTCACTACCTGCCCCCCATTGTGTAATCTTCCCCTGGGTTTTTGTTTCCCAGGTGCATTATTTTGCACTTCTTTGCATTGAATCCAAGCTGCCATACTTCTGACCATTCCTCCAACCTTGCCAAGTCCCTTCTCAACTTTTCCACGCCTCCTTGTGTATCAACCCTGTTGCAGATCTTTGTGTCATCTGCAAAGAGGCATACTTTTCCTTCCAGTCCCTCTGCAATGTCACTTATAAAGACATTAAAAAGGACTGGACCCAGTACTGAACCCTGCGGTACCCCACTAGTAACTCCTCTTTCTTCTGAGTGGACTCCATTTACAATGACCTTCTGTGTCCTGTTGTCCAGCCAATGTTTTACCCAGGCTACCACCCTGGGACCCACTCCCAGGCTGGTTAATCTGATTATTGATCTTTTGTGTGGGACTATGTCAAATGTCTTGTTAAAATCTAGGTAGGCCATGTCCACAGCCCCTCCCTGGTCTACTACTTTGGTCACCCAATCAAAGAAATCAATTAGATTCATCTGACATGATCTTCCCACTGTGAACCCATGCTGCCTTGGGTCCTGTACCCCACTGGCCTCTAGGTACTCAACAATTCTTTCTTTCAGAAGTGATTCCATCACTTTCCCTACCACTGAGGTCAAACTGACAGGTCTGTAGTTTCCTGCCTCTGTCTTGCTCCCACTTTTGTGAAGGGGGAATCACATCCACCTTCCTCCAGTCCTGAGGTACCACACCATTCTCCCATGATTTGCTAAAAACGGTAGTCAGTGGTGTCACTAGTTCTTCCCTTAATTATTTTAGAATTCTGGGGTGAATTCTGTCAGGCCCCATTGCTTTGTCCACTTTCGGTTTTAGGAATTCTTTCAGAACCCTTTCTTCTGTGAAAGGACTGGGATTGAACCCTATCCAGAGTGCTTCTGTTAATTGGATTAAGCACCTCCCCCCCTCCTCTTTTGTGAGTACTGAGCAGAAATATTTGCTCAGTATCCCTGCTTTTTCACCCACCGCCCATTCTATTCAGCCCCACGATCCCTCCCCTTTGTCTTTCTATGCTTTCTGATGTATATTTTAAAAATATACTTTATTAGCTGAAGACCAGCTTGTGCTCAGGGCGAGGTACGTTGCTTTGAGAAGAATCATATTTTAGACAGGTGTGAACAGTTGGACACTAGTTGTGTTTGGTGGTTTACTTTGGCTAGACAAGGTTGAGTGCCCATGTGGTCAATTACTCACCTAGTGGGACAGGGCTGGCTGGTCCTGATTGTTCATGCAATCAGATATTCCCCGAGTACAGCAGGTACTCCCTGAGTACGGCAATGGTTGACTCCTCACTGACCTCTTACAGCCAGTCTGAGTAGGTAAAAATAAATAAAAATGTTGCGGTGCTCACTCAAGAAAACCAAAGTCACCATAAATTCAACTAATTTGCCAATTTATTTTAAACTCGCAGTGTGTGCCCCTAGCGCCTCGGCTACTCACCTTCAAGGAGGCGTAGGTCATGATAATCATTGTGCTCATTTTATACAGTTCATAATCACGTGACATCATTGAAAGTGACATTTTATCCAGTCACAATCTTAACTAGTAACTAGTTACAATTTTGAAAAAAGATGGAAATCTACAATTCTATACACACAAAATTCTCTTTTATTCACAATTTAATCACTATTTTAATAAACATATTGAAAAAGGACCATCTTATGTTTCAAACCAGGAAGCAAGCCCTTGTAGAGTAAAAACCCAAAATTCTGATCTCTGGCTAGTGGCAACTTTTAATATTATTAAAGGGTTCTCCAAGAGATGGGACACACCAAATAACAATTTTTTTAAAACATTTCTATCATAGCCATTTGTCAGGTATTAGAATAATTTAGACTAGCAAAAATACTCCTTCCAGTTCAGAGAATGGAGTAGTAAATAAAGCTATACTTATAACTTGAACTTACTATCTATATCTTTTGCTAGTATATAATGGATCTTATGCATACAAGCATACAGAAAGCATTTTTTTATGTTTAATATACATCATTCTTAGAAAAGAAAGAACATTTTTCAAAAAACATTACAAGAAGGAATCCAAAATGCATTCCTATAGAGGTTTCGGATCAAAAACTGGTTTCTGTTTAATGCTTGGCCTTGTAGAATGAACATAGATGATCTCTATAACAAAATACAAAGAAATTAACATTAAAAATGCATATATGGAAATATGGACCAAATTATAAATTTCTATACAATTAATATTCCATTTTACCCAAATAACAGTAGAGGACTAGACTGCATGAAAAGCAGAACGAAATAGGAGAATAGAAAAAAGGAAGTGGAAAGGGAGGGGGAGGGGGAAGGAAAGCCAAAGGCTTGGGAAAGGAAATAAAGGAGAGCAAATGAAGAGAAGAATGGCAGAAAATATCCAAATATATAACAATGGTATTAACAAATCTCTATAAGCATATAGAGCAATCAGGGATTCTCAGCAGTTTTTCTTTTTGTACTTCAAGAATGGCTTCAGATCCCATCTCTCATTAAGGGCATTTGGCCTTACTGTATCTACTTTAAAAACCCAAAAGCTCTCTCTTTTCATTAAGAGGTTCTGTCTATCACCCCCTCTAGCTGGAATATGCACTCATTCTAAACCCATGAACTTAAAGCTCAAAGGGTCAGAGTTATGCATTTCTGCAAAATGTCTACTCACAGGTTTATCCATCTTCCTATTAATAATGGAATGAACATGCTCTTGTGTGCATTCCTTTAACATTCTTACTGTCTTTCCTATGTAGTAGAGTTTGCAGTCACACCATAAAATGTACTCTACAAACGAGGAAGTGCATGTAATAAAATCACTGATCTTAACACTAATTCCATTAGGCATGGCAAAATCACTACCTGTCTGCATATATTTACATATAGCATCTTCCACATTTATGCAGCCCAGAAGGTTTTATTGGTAACCATCTCTACCTGTCTTTTGATTTTTGATAGAACTGGCTCCTCACTAAATTATCCTGCCAGCTAGCCGTTTTCCTAAATGTTTTTGTGGGATTATCTGCAATCACATTCCCTAACGTTTCATCATTTCTTACGATACCCCAATTGCTCCATACAATGTTACCCACATATACTGCCAAAACATTGTATTCTGTAGAAAATGTAATCTCTTCTCTCTTCTCCTTTATTAAACTATTCTCCTTTCATTCAAGCAATGATGCCTGTGTAAAGTTTTGAACCCTATTAAGAGCTTCTGTAAGAATTTGCTCCCCATAGCCTGTCTATCTCTAAAACTAGCCATCAATTCCTCCGCTTGTTTGAAAAAAATCTACTTCTGTAGTACAATTTCTTCTGATTCTTAGCAATTGGCTATAGGGAAGGGAATCTTTTAACTTATTAGGATGTGAACTGTTGTTCCTCAGCAAAGAGTTTGTCGCAGTTGTTTTCCTAAAACCCTTTGTACTAACTTTTCCTATAGTTACATCACTCATGAATATTATATCCCAAAAAATCTATTTGGCTAGAATCCATTCTTGGCATAAATCTCAGATTTAAATCATTACAGTTAAGCCAGAGTAAGAACTTCTGAGCTCTAGCAGCGCCTCCCTTCCATACACATACAGTCATCGACAAATCTCCCCCATTTAATGATATTTTCACAGTAGGGATTTTTCTGCAGATTATTTAGATATTCTAACTCCCAGCCACCCATAAACAAATTAGCATGGCTGGAGCCATGGCCGTCCCGCATGTTTGCAGATAGTACTCATTATTAAATTCAAAGTATTCATGGCTAAGCATAAAATCAAGGGCTTTTACCACAAAGTCTACCGGGGAACCAGTTTCTTCACTATCTTGTTCTAAGAAAAACCTTGCTGCTCTAATCCCATCCACATGCCTAACTGAAGTATAAAGGGACTCAACGTCCACTGTTATCCACATAAAATCAGGTTCCCATGTTAACCCATAAAATTTCTTTATGGTATCCCCTGAATCTTTCAAGTACGAAGGTAATTTGAGGATACTATATTGCAAAAACAGATCTATAAACTGTCAAAGATGCTCTGTCACTGATCCTACTCCTGAGACAATAGGTCTTCCTGGTGGATCCAACATATTTTTATGTGTTTTAGGCAGACAATATAATTTAGGCAGAATAGTATGTTCACAATACAGATATTTAAATTCCTCATTAATTATGCTGCCATTCCTCACTGCTTTCTCCAATAAAATATACAGCTCTTTTCTGTATTCATAAATTGGATTATTTTTCAGTTTGTTATAATTATTCACATCAAATACAAGTTTCTCCACCATCCCTCTGTAGTTCACAGCATCCATTATTACAATATTACCTCCCTTGTCCATTTTTTTAATTACCAGCTCTTTGTTCAATGATAATTCTTTAATAGCTAGTTGTTCCTGATAGCTTAAATTATTTTTCAATTGTTTACCTTTAGTGCTTGAAAGAATCTCTTTTACCTTATATAGAACCACATTTTCAAAGGCTGAAATGTTTCCATTTATGACAATCGGTCAGAAATCTGAACTGCTCTTAAATAAGGTCTCTCTCATCTGTTTCAAATCCATAACATTTTCTCTTGTCATGATGCTGTTCTCAGCTTCTAATACTTCTGTCTGATAGTTATCACCAATTATTGTCCCACCCCCTCTATTATTATCAAGCTTCATGACTGCTTCAAGTAAATAATCCAGATCTTCATAGACGGCGCCCATTTGCACATTTTCCTCCAACCCCATGTTAATCGCACTCTCTTCTTGTTTCTTCAAAGCAAAGTAATATTTCAGTCTAATTTTTCGAAACAGCTTGAAAATGTCTACAAACACCGTGAAGTAATTGACTGCTGGTGTTGGCACAAAATTCAAACCCTTCTGCAGTAGAGAAACCTGGAGCTCTGTAATTAAATGCTTACTCAAATTTACTACTTGTAGACTGGATTCCTCATTGTTCCGAGGGTTCTCTCTTCATTTATTCCTTCTTCCTCCTTGATTCCCTCTTCTAAAAATAGGCTGCCTGGGTTTATCAGTGGAACGTAACTCACAGGTGCCTGAAATTAAGAAGATCTCACTTAGAATTCATGAAGACACAGTTTTGTCTGGAAAGTGACAAGTTCACTCTCGATACTTAACTCTACTTAAAGTTATGAGAAGAATATAAACAGAGTATATAAGTTTCAAACTTTGCAAAATATAGTCTACCATGTTATAAGTTTGTTAATCAGTTAATCATAACACACCATGATTCATTAGTAAATATCAGGTTATAAATTGTTGATTAGTCAGTACAAGATCAAACACACTGCAATCCTTTATTGATTAATAACAAACTGATACCCGTGCATTATTGGCTTGGATTACATGTTTAACATCTGCTGGGTGGAGCATTTGAAGCAACCCATTCATTTACCATGCTGTCCTGCTCTGGATTCATTTCTTCTCTGATTGGTGGCAATGGGGCAGGTACATCCTGAGAATTAAGCAATCTTAAATAATTTCCCATCCATGGGGTATGGTAGTTTGGTGGCATAGGTGGGTGTAATGGAGCAGGCAAATTTAGTGGGGCAGGTGCATACCAAAATGGTGCAGGGACTGCATCAGAAGACGTATGAGGACAGATTAATGGAAATCAATATGTATACCCTTGAGCAAAGGAGGGAGAGAGGTGATATGATCGAAACATTCAAACACGTTAAGGGCATTAACAGGGTGAAAGAGTCTAACATGTTTAAATATAAGAAAAATAGCAGGACAAGAGGACACAGCATGAGATTAGAGGGAGGCCAATTAAGGGGTAATGTGAGGAAGTTCTTTTTCACAGAAAGGGTGGTGAATGCATGGAATGGCCTACCTCAGGAAGTGGTGGCTATGAAGACAGTGCAGGGCTTCAGACAGGCATGGGATAGGCATAAGGGAGCAATACAGATGAGTATGACTAGATAGACCACTGACAGAGCAAAGGCCGATGGCACATTTATAAGGTAGAAAAAGAAATGGGCAGACTGGATGGGCCTTGCGGTCCTTATCTGCCATCAACCTCTATGTTTCTATGTTTCTATGACCCCAGACAGGGTTGGCAGGGCAGACCCATCCTGATCCAGACCTGGCAATGCGTAAGCCTGAGATGGCCGGCCCTGTAGTGGAGTAACCCCACTTAATGGCCTAGTTAAATTTAACAGAGCAGGTGGGTTTGGTGTCAGAGGCAGACCTGGTGAGGCCTGCAAAATGGGATTACATGCAGAGCACCTGTCAGCAGACACCTAGATACAACCAGAACACCACCAAGAGGTTCACCCCACCTCCTGCAGAATGATTCTGCAGCCAGAGCCTGAACTCACACTCACCAGCTCTGCAGTCCACCAACAATAGCAGGCCCTGAGATTGCCTTCGCCAGTGGCACCCTCTGTGACTCACTCACAGCCACCAGCTCTGACTTAGTCAGACCTGCTTGTGCACCCCAAATCCTGGGCAATGATAGCAGCATCCACTCCTTTGCCTCCAAGTGTGTCTTCTGACCCAGAGGATTTAGCTAGCTTGTTGTTAAAGCCTCCTAAGCCTACACTCGGCCCTGGCCAAGTCTCTATATGGAAACTAAGTACTGCTTTCTCTGGTGTTTGGGACCTGTGGAGTTTACAGTGGCTCTTTAACAGTGTTGCAACAGGCCAAGACTTTGGAAGGAACCCTCAGAAAAAAACTCCAGGCAAAGTTCAATGAAACAAAACGTTGCTTTATTTTAGCATCAAACATGGTTTCAAAGCAGCTTACTTTAGCAGAGCAAACACAAAACAAATTCTACTCTCAATTTTATAGCAGCTTTGCTCTCTCTCAAGCCCCCAAATCCTGTCTCTTGCTCTGTCTGGTTTCCTTTTGATGCCTCCCAGGTGAGGCTCTTACGAACATACGAAATTTGCCAGCAGATAAAGGCCTAGTGGTCTATTAAGACTGCTTGAATGTGCAGCTAGCACCCCTTTTTCTCATTTGTGCCCTTCCCATGCAGGGATTTCCAGGTGTGCATACAGCCAGTGCATATGGTCTTTAAAGGGCCAGGCCAGAAATCAGCAGGGTAGAGTCTCAATTCACCCTGTTCTCTGCTAGTATCTTAGTGGACAGGGGGTCCTGGAGGAAAGTTGTATAGACTCCTTCACATATACTGGTTCTATAATTATCTCTCTGAGCATCAACAATTCGTTTAGCTTAACAATGCCAAGTCATGTCTCTCCCACACCTGGATCAGAGTTCCTCAGGGATCCATCTTGGGTCCTCTACTTTTTTTGGTCCTCGAAAATGATCCCCCCCAACCCCCACTGTCCAACCCATGCTCTGCCCTTTTATATGGTGATGACTTGGTACTATACTCCAGCTCCTCTGACCCATCAGACATCAACCAGAACCTAAACTCAGGCTTCAACACCTTCCAGCACTGGTTGAAGCAAAATAGACTCGTCCTCAACAACAAAAAGACGGGTTTCCATGCTGTTCAGCTCAGGACCCAAAATCAGGGCTTGTCACCAGTCAATATGCATCAAAGCATCCAATGACACACCACTCAGTACTGTCTGCTCTTTCAAATACCTTGGAGTTATCTTGGATCCGGCCCTGGACTATGGCATGCACCTCTCTACTACTATTAAAACAGTCAACATACAACTTTGTCTGGCGTATAAAGTTAGGGTCAACCTCACATCTGCGGCAAGACTGGCCATTGCTCAGGGGCTCCTGAGACCTAAACTGGCCTGTGGGATGATTGCCCTTCCAGAATCCTCAAAAGGGTTCCTCCACAAATGGGATGTCGGTTATAATAACATCTGCCGCTTTGCTGTCAGTACCCAAGCTCGCTCATCACTGCGCACTCTACTCTAGCCCCCACAGCTTTCTGGCAATACACTACCACTTGCTTCATTAAAAACATCATAGCCTCCCTGAAACCTGACAAGCTGGCCCTACTGTTAAAACCTGCTCACTCTGCATACCCCCTGAGATCTGCTGATAAGCCCTACCTTGCCCAGCCCAAGTGTAACACAACAAATGGGTGAAAACACCTTCGCTGTTAATGCTCCAAAAGTGTGGAAACCCCCTCCTGCTGGTTCTCAGGAACTCCAAACCCCCCCCACCCGGTGTTTTAAGGAGAAACTCCATATGGTTCTTGCCATTTCTGAACTCTGCTCCTGTGGTGGGTGTAACCACTCACTTGCCTGACCCTCTAAGCTCTTGCCCTGGCACTTGTTCCTATTCTCCGTGTCCTGCTCTCATACAGCTTTACCTGAACTGATTACTTCCTTTGCACTTACCTTCTGTTTGCACAATGTCACATGCAGGGTCACTGTTCCTGTCTTATCTTTGTCTATGCCACTGTAATGTGTTATGTTTGTATAAATTCCATGCCCGACATATTGCTCCATTTTGTGTTACCTGACTAATATTTCTGGCTAATTTGTACTGCTTGGTGTCACCCAATCTATTCTTTGTACTCACTGTTGTTTCCCACTCCACTGTTTGTAACCTCCTGGGTCATGTCTGGAAATAGGCAACTTTGCTGTCTAGCACACTTACCCAGTCAACAAAAACTAAATAAATAAATACTACCCCTCAGAGCTGTGCCTGTGGCATACTTGGCACTGGCTACCATCAAGCTGCCCTCCTGGAAGAAAAAAGTCAACATTATTATGCAAGGAACCTGCCTTATGATGCACCTGGAGTGAAAATGGATGCAGAGTCAGGTACCACTAGGTGACTTCTGAATTAGTGTCCCACATGGCATGCAACCACGTGAGGAATGTGTGGTCAGTGACCAAGGTGAAGCATCTTCCCAACAAATAGTAGCACAGGGCTATTACTGCCCACTTCACTGCCAGACACCATTTCTCTAACGTGGTATACTGTTGTTCCCTGGGAAACACATTTCTCTATATATAAAGGCTGAGGTGAGTCCCATCAAATTCTTGTGGCAAGACAGCCTCCAACCCTACTTCTAAGGCATCAGTGTACAAAATGAATGGGCAGTTGAGATTAGGACTCTGTATGACATGTCCCTTACGCAACACACCTTTTATAGTTTAGATCAATTAGTAGGGCAGCAAGCGTTGGAAACTCTGGAATGAACCAGCAATAATACCATGCTAAACCAAGGAAAGACCTAACTTGCTTATCAGTAGTTGATATGGGGCAGACAGCAAGGGATTTTATCTTCTTCACAATTGGGTGTACATGGCCATTCTCAGCTATGTCTCCCAGGTATTTGGTGTCCTGTCACCCCAGGGTACATTTCATGACATTGGCTATGAGATCTGCCTCCCTGAGTGACTGAAGTACCACAGCCATGTCCCACAGGTGAGTGTCTCAATCAGAGCTAAAATATGACAACATCGTCCAGGTATGCTGCTGCATAAAACCCATGCGAGTGGAGGATTCAATCCATCATTCTCTAAAATTTGGCTGGGGCACCATACAATCCAAAGAGGAGCATGGTAAACTGGTACAGACCAAATGGGATAACAAGGCCGTTTTCTCCTAGGATTCAGAAGTTAGTGGGATTCACCAGTACCCCTTGGTTAGGTCTAGGATACTAATCCACTAGGCCTTACCCACTTGGTCCAGAAATTCATCCACTCTAGGCACAGGATATGTGTCAAACCTGGAGACTGCACTGACTTTCTGGAAGTCAATACAAAACCAAATGGACCCATATGGTTTTAGGACTAATACAACTGGACTAGACCAGACACTCTGAGATTCATCAATGACTACCAGTTCCAACATAGGGCGGATCTCCTCCCGTACCATCTGTTGGACCTCTTTTCAGGAGCCTATATGGCTGTTGGCAGATTCAGAGACCTGGGTCTGTGTCTATGTGGTGTTGAATCACATGAGTTCATCCTGGTTTTGGGGGGAATACATCCCCAGAATTTCCTACAAGTTGCTGGGTTTCATTTTTCTGGGCTAGGTTGAGCCATTTTTCCAGTGGGACGGGTCTTGATTCTTTTTAAATTTTAGGGCCTAAGTCAAGAATTCTATCTTCAGTGTCCTCATTCATCACCTGACTAGGGGCCCATTTAGGTTCTGGGTCAACTAGCAAAGCCTTCCTCTCTTTCCAGGGTTTTAACAAACTTACATAAGAAATGTGTTTTTCCCCTTTTTACGGTTGGGTTATAATACCTCAAAATCAACTGGCCCCACTTTTCTCAGAATCTCATGTGGTCTGTGACTAATGGAGGCCCTCAGCCTGTCTGGGAGAAATTTCACCTTGTGTCAGCTGAGAAGATTCTCTGGGTGATTGTGAAGCTGCATCCCACCTTCTGATCACTGGATCCTGGACCTGCCCAGCTTTTATTAGACTTTCTGGAGTCCATTGATCTGGTGATTGCTGAGATTGCCTGGTGTTCCCTTGGACAGGGTGTGTGTTTCTGACGGCCTTGAAAAGGGCTGTCATGAGGCCCTTTCTCAAGAAACCTACTGTGGAATTATCTGGAATGTGTAGTATGGTATGGGCTACATGCCCATTGGCTCATGCTGTGGACCAATGGGCCTACAGCCCTAACAACGGTGTCAGTCGGCACGCGGTGGGGCAGCAGGCGGGTGGGGTGCTGCCGTCCACCGGCTGACAGGGGGGGGAGTGGGTCAGTGAGGCTTAGTGGGCGGGTGGAGAGGGGGGATACCGCTAGGCCACCAGGGATATTGGACATATTTTTTTTTTATTACAAATGCCCACGATCGGGCAGACAGCGGTCCACTGGACCACCAGGGATATTGGACAGAATTCTTAATTTATATTACAAATGCCCGTGATCAGGCAGACAGTGGTCCACTGGCCCACCAGGGATATAGGGGTTCTTTTATTTTACAAATGCCCGCGATCGGGCATGGGGGGGCCACCAGGTGCAGCCAGAGCTCGGGTGGCCAGCCACAGGTGGCAGCTGCCGTGTTGCACCCTGTAATGCGGCAGCTCACCTGTGGGTGGCCATCCGTTGTTCCTTATTTTTTGGATCAACTTTGTGCTGGCGCAGGTAGGGGTTGCGCATGCATGCATGGCTCTGCACATCCTGGGCTGAATATCGGGCTGTGCAGGGTATGCATGGGCACGCCCCACCTGTGCTGCATAGCATTACTGATGCGCTCGGCACTATCGGGATTTGTGCCATGACTTTCCTTTGAATAATATCATGCCGGGCGCATCAGTGGGTTGCACATGGCGCTACACTGTTGTGCCATGCACAAATCTTTTGAATATCTGGGCCCAGATGTTAAAAAGATACAATGTCAGTGGCTAGAGAATATATGCAATAATGGTTGATGTGAGGAACAAGGTGAGGTATAATACAATGACAGGTTAACAAGTAGAAAAGCGGATATGCAGAGTGTTGGGGTATACATATTGTACTAAAGGGTACAAGTCTAGTGACATGAAAGCAATGGACGAGGTATGAGAAAAACTTTTGAGTATGAGCAAAGGGGTGTAGGGGCAAAGATACCCAAAGGGGATCGAGGGAGGTGGTGTTGAGGGAGAATGAGATGGAGGTTTCTGAATGGAGGGCTGGAGTGATAGAATATGAGTGTGAGAAATAGGGGGTGATAAGTGCAATGAGAGAGGGAGTGGGGTGATAAGTGCATTGAGAGAGGGGAAAGTAGGGGAAATGGAGTAATTTATGGGGATAGAAAGGGGTCAGGGTGACGGCAGGTTGTGTGTGTGGTGGAGGAGGCAGAGGGAGTGATGGGAAGGTTACTGAAAGCAGCGGCATCTGTGAGATGTTGATTAGTGTACTTTAGGAGCTGTGTAAAGGCGGGGATTTCTTGATAGGTGGGGAGAGATTCAGAGGGATGCTGCTTGGTAACTAAAAGAACGTTGTCCCGTATTTATACGGGACATAGGGACTGTGAGGTCATTATTTGCAGTAGAACGGGATGCGGGAAGATCCAGAAATGGAGAGCTGATTTTGTAAGTAGGCAGGGGTGCCAGATTGTATAATTTTCTTTACAAAGGTGGCATAGACCAAGTTGGCTTTGAGGTCAGGAGGCAGGCACTTTAGGCAGTCAAGGACTAGGCAGTGGTGTGTATTAGATCTGCTGCTAGAGGCAAACTTACCTGTTTTGTAGTAAAGGGCATACTTTTTTGTAAAGTGGACTTGTTGGCGGTATTGATGATAGGAGAACTGTATTCAAGGGAGGGTATGAGGTTTGTTATTGCAGTCCAAATTCTGGCAGTAGGTGTTACATATTTGCTTCTTCTGTAGAGAGAGCCACATTTCTGGTGAAGAAGTGATTTAATGTGCTGGACATGTGTGTCAAATGAGACTGACAGATCGAGATGAATATCAAGGTATTTAAAGGACATGGTCCTTAGTAAGAGGGTGCCATTAGCAGTGAGGGCAGAAAATTTGGGGGATAGCTTGTTGAGGGTATGTCCAGCCCCGAAAAGCATTGACTGTGTTTTAGGGAGATTAAGGGCCATTTTCTTGCAAGAGGACCAGTCCCGGAACTTGGCAAGGCAGGAGCTACGTGATTGGTTTATGTCATCAGTATCGTTGTTGTGTGTGAGTAGTATAGCATCATTTGCATACAGGAGGAATCGTGTGGGTTTGCAGGCTGCAGGCAGGGTATTTATGAATATGGTAAAAAGGAGAGGGCCCAAATGGAGCCCTGTGGGATGCCACTGGTGATATTGTTTACTGTGGACAGAACTACTCTCACAGCCTGATTTCTATGGTTGAGGTAGTTAGTGACCCATTAGAGGGCAGAAGGTCCTATCCCCATGTCTGACAATCTGTTAATAAGCAGTTCATGGTCACCCCAGTTTTCCCCACTGTGAAGGTATTCATTAGAAGGGCTTGAGGGAACAGGGCTGCTATTGATCTGGGATATTTTTGTCCAGGTTCCACCCATGTACTGTGCACTTTTTCCAGGGGTTACAGCAGTGCTTTGGGATTCCTCAGTCTGATTTTTGGTTTTATTTGCAGCAACGCAGTTCAGTGTCTCAAGCACTACAGAATGACCAGGTACTGTCTAGGCCATGTGCAGACTCCCCCTTCCTCCCTTCCTCCTGATTCTGCGACTCCAGAGGTGGAAGGGAAAGGGAAAATTGTTTAACCAGGAAAGGCACATTAAGCTGAAGCTTGTTTCCAGGTGCGACCTGGGAGCACAAAGAAGTTAAGTGACTTGCTCAGGGTCACACAGTATGCAAGTGGGGGCTCTAAGATTCAAACCAAGGTCTCCAGGTCTGCAGCTCAGTGCCATAAACCACAGTGCTATACTGCCTCATGGCAAAATACATAGTTATATTGGGGAAGCCATACCTGACTAGTCTGTAAAGGTATGCCAGAAATGGAAAGCAGCTTTAGGGCTTTCTGTCCCAGCTAAATCCTGGGCCCACTGTTGTAAAGTGGCTTATGCAGCCTTCCCAGTTAAAATAAAACCTTTCTTTAGTGGTATTGGACCCTAGCTCAATTGAAATCCCTTGGTATTTTGAACTACAACTGCTGTTGGCAGTGACAAGGCCCAGGGGAGATCTTTACCACATTTTATGGTCTTTCCCACTAATCCAACTTTTTTGACAGCAAGTGCACAGGAAGTGCCTTAAGTTTCTGGGCGCACCCTTCCATACTCCACACCCCTCTTTTTGCTGGGACTGCCCCCCGCCGGGAGCCTATTTATGAAGTCCTTCTGTCGGTTGGTGGCAGTGGATGTAGAGGTGAAACACCTGATACTCCCTCACTAGCTTTCCCAAGATACCATATCAGAATGTTGCCAAGTTATTAACTAACTGGTGATACTGTCTCAGATGTCCTCCATAGTGAAGGGAACCTAACCCTCCTATTATGCTACCTGGACTGCTTACATCGACTAGCCACATTCCAGGTCAATCCTCGGTTCCCAGATAGGGATGGTCAGACCCTACTCTGACATACAGGAGGGGTTCTATCCACCCCTCCTTCTTTAGGTGATCCCACACCCCTCCTCCTGCAGGTATTAGACTGTACCCTCAACAACCAAGCTGATCTGCACGTCCAAGTGCCATAAGAATCTTAATGTATTGTTGTTCTGTCATTTCCATCTTACGCCTACGTGTCTGAAATTTCTGGATTTTATGTACGTTTATTGGTTTCAGCTTTTGTAGTTCTATATTGTTGTTCTTGAAAAGTTTTAATTAACTGCAAAAAGAAATTATATTTCAAAGTGATTTACAATCTAGAAGATGGATAGAATATTGTTGCCATTAAACCACCCAATGAGATTCAAAAAAACAGGGAGAGAAACATACCTCTTGACCAGCTCTCTGCACCAGGTCTGTGCATCAGGCTGATTTTTATTTGTATTCGGGTCTCCAATATTTGTATTTGTGTATCTGGTATTTGCATATCTGGAATTTGGATCTGTGTCACTGCTATTTGTATCTATGTTTTTTTGTATTTGTGTTTGTACTTGTATTTGTCTTAGTTGTGATTCTGGTATTTATATTTGTGTCTCTGATTTTTTTATTTGTGTCTCAGGAATTTGTATTTGTGTCTCTGTATTTGTGTCTCTGGTATTTGTATCTTTGGCATTTGCAACTGTGTCTCTGTTATTTGTATTTGTGTATCTGGTATTTGTATCTGTGTATCTGGTATTTGTATCTGTTTCTTTGGTATTTGTATTTCTGTCTCTGGTATTTGTATCTGTGTATCTGGTATTTGTATCTGTTTCTATGGTATTTGTATCTGATATTTGTATCTGTGTCTGGTATTTGTATCTGTTTCTCTGGTATTTGTATTTGCATCTCTGATATTCGTATTTCTATTTGTGTCTCTGGTATTTGTATTTGTGTTTGGTATTTGCACTTGTGTCTCTGATACTTATATTTGTGTCTCTGATGTTTTTATTTGTGTCTCAGGAATTTGTATTTGTGTCTCTGGAATTTCCAACTGTGTCTCTGGTAATTATTTGTGTATCTGGTATTTGTTTCTGTATCTCTAATATTTGTATCTGTGTCTCTGGTATTTGTATCTGTGTCTCTGGTATTTGTACCTGTGTCTCTGGTATTTGTGTATCTGTTATTTGTATTTGTGTCTCTGGTATTTGTATCCGTGTCTCTGGTATTTGTATCTGTGTCTTTGGTATTTGTGTATCTGTTATTTGTATTTGTGTCTCTAGTATTTGTAGCCGTGTCTCTGGTATTTATTTATTTACTGAAATATAGGAAATACACCTTTGAGCTGGAAGCTTGTTTACAAAGGTTCCACGTCAAATGAACAAAAGACACATAACATACAATACAAGACTGGAAAACTGGGAACAGTAAAAGTGCAGTGTTACAGGGCACCAGTGTCCAAACAGAGAATACAAGGATAACATGCAATTAGATAACAATGTGACAACAAATGAGGTATTTAAGCAGAAATAAATGCTTCTTTGTGAAGCTCAAGAGTTAAGCAGGATAAGTACTTCTTTGTCAGGTTCCATAAGAGAATGATTGGGGGAAGGGGTGGGGGGGATAAGTACAGATGGCATAATGGGCAGAGGGCAGTCCATGACAGGAATCAGGGGCTAGCAATCACAAATGCAAAGACAGGTGAGGTGTTGGTAGAGTTGTCTCTTATTAAAATGGACCAAGCTTGACTTTGAATTTGTGTGTCTGTTATTTGTACTTGTGTCTCTGGTATTTGTATCTGTGTCTCTGGTATTGGTATTTGTGTATCTGTTATTTGTATTTGTGTCTCTGGTATTTGTATTTGTGTCTCTGGTATTGGTATTTGTGTATCTGTTTTTTGTGTTTATGTCTCTGGTATTTGTATCTGTGTCTCTGGTATTTGCATCTGTGTCTCTGGTATTTGTATTTGCATTTGTATCTCTGGTATTAGTATTTGTTTATCTGGTATTTGTATTTGTGTCTGTGTTATTTGTATTTATGTATCTGCTATTCACATTTGTGTGCCTGTTATTTGTATTCATGTCTCTGGTATTTGTATTTGTGTCTGTTGTATTTGTGGAGGAAATACTGTTTAACCTCTATTGATAGTGAGAAGAGCCAAATAGTTTCCATGATTTGTATATCTGAGTGAAGTTTGGGATACAGTAAAAATAGATCAATTAGAAATCCCACTCAATAAACTATAGCAGTCAGCTTTGGGATTGGGATTTTCGGCCCCGGCTGCTCTGATAAGAGCAGAGATAGGCATGTTTAGCCTGAAACCACTGATTGATGCTAAAAAACTCAAGTATTGGATCAGAGTGTCTAGGATGGATAATAATAGGCTATCACAAATGTGCTTGGGTGAAAAATTATTATGGCATTCGATGGGCTGCAGACAGTCAAGCTGGTTAAAAAACATTGATTTTCTTCTTAATAATTATAAACTGAAATTCTTAAAGCAATATATAAACAGAGGAATCCTAATTGTTTGTTTATTTAAGGTTAAGACCATAGAGCACAAGCTCATTTACAATTGTGACCTTAGAAGTAGATTACAAGTTACAAAAAATACACATTACATAGAATTCATAAAAAGTATATAAATACAAAGTCCAAATATAATTAGTCCAAAATACAAAAAGTACATCAGTAATAGAATTATTAACTTTCATAAATCTAGCGATTTGGCCAAACTATTTAAATTAAAAAATGTCTCCATGGTTAGTATTGAATGACATAAGACATGAATATAGATATTCTCAAGATATCTTAACAGAGCAGGATAAATGCAAACTGTATACAAAGTATCGACTTGAGTTTTTTTAAAGTAAGGTTCTCAAGGCCAGATACTTAAAATCAAACTTTGAGTCAGAGAGATTCTGTGATTGTACCAGACCTGAGATAGATATTTCACATGTTATGTTTTTCTGCACGTGGTATATTGAACCCAGCAAATACTGGCTCCATCCAGTTTGGAGTACAAACTACAGGCAGAGGTACAGTATCTTACTGAATATAATGTTTACTGTATAACACAAACAAATAATTATCAAAGTAGCCTCTTACCTAAAAAAAAAAATATCTCTAATACGCTTAAAACATGACAAATAAACTGTATTGTACTGTATATTAAAGTTGTTTGCATTTTTAAGAGAGCTCTGATTTTTACTGATATTGTGATATTACAATTTGTATAGTGCATGCTGTTATCCACTGTATTTATTTATACGTTTTAAAATATTATGTATTTATATGTGTAAAGGCCTATGACTGAACAACAATAAACTTTTGAACTTTAGTATTTATATTTGTGTTTCTGTGATTTGTATGTGTGTCTCTGGTAACTGTATTTGTGTCTGTGGTATTTGTATTTGTGTCTCTGGTATTTGTATCTTCGGTATGTGTATTTGTGTATCTGTTATTTGTATTTAAGTATGTGGCATTTGTATCTATGTCTCCAGTATGTGTATTTGTGTATCTGTAATTTGTATTTGTGTCTCTGGTATTTGTATCTGTGTCTCTAGTATTTGTATTTGCTATCTGTAATTTGTATTTGTTTCTGGTATTTGTGTATCTGTTATTTGTATCTGTGCCTCTGGTATTTGCATTTGTGTCTCTTGTATTTGTATCTGTGTCTCTGGTATTTCTGTTTGTGTCTCTGGTATTTGTATCTGTGTCTGTGGTATTTGTATTTATGTCTCCGGTATTTATATTAGCGTCTCTGGTATTTGTATTAGTGTCTCTGGTATTTATGGCTCTGGTATTTGTATCTGTATCTGTGATCTTTGTATTTCTGTATCTGTTATTTGTATTTGTGTCTGGTATTTGTATTTGAGTCTGGTATTTGTATCTCTGTCTGTGGTTTTTGTATTTCTGTATCTGATATTTATACTTGTGTCTCTGGTATATGTATCTGTGTCTCTGGTATTTATGTCTCTGGTATTCATATTTGTGTGTCTGTTCTTGGCATCTGTGTCTCTGGTGTTTGTATTTGTGTCTCTGGTATTTGTATCTGTGTCTCTGGTATTTGTATTTAAGTATCTGGTATTTGTATTTGTGTATCCAGTATGTGTATTTGTGTATCTGTTATTTGTATTTGTGTCACTGGTATTTGTATCTGTGTCTCTGGTATTTGTATTTGTGTAACTGTAATTTGTATTTGTGTCTCTGGTACTTGTATTTGAGTATCTATGATTTGTATGTGTGTCTCTGGTATTTGTATTTGTGTCAGTGTTATTTGTAATTGTCTCTGGTATTTGTATTTGTGTCTCTGATATTTGTATTGGTGTCTCTGATATTTGCATTTGTGTCTCTTGTATTGGTATCTGTGTCTCTGGTATTTCTATTTGTGTCTCTGGTATTTGTATGTACGTCTCTGATATTTGTATTATTGTCTCTGGTATTTCTATCTGTGTCTGTGGTCTTTGTATTTCTGTACCTGTTATTTGTATTTGTGTCTCTGGTATTTGTGTCTCTAGTATTTGTATTTGTGCATCTATTATTGGTATATGTGTCTCTGGTATTTGTATCTGTGTCTCTGGTATTTGAATTTGTGTACCTGTTATTTGAGTTTGTGTCTTTGGTATTTGTATCTGTGTCTCTTATATTTGTATCTGTATCTCTGGTATATGTGTTTGTGTATCTGTTACTTGTATTTGTGTCTCTGGTAGTTGTTTCTGTGTCTCTGTTATTTGTATTTGTGTCTCTACTATTTGTATTTGTGTCTCTGCTATTTGTATCTGTGTCTCTGGTATTTGTATTTATGTCTCTGGTATTTGTATCTGTGTCTCTGGTATTTGTTTCTCTGGTATTTGTATTTGTGTATCTGTTATTTGTATTTGTGTCTCTGGCATTCGCATTTGTGTATTTGTTATTTGTATTTGTTTCTTTTGCATTTGTATTTGTGCATCTGGCATTTGTATTTGTATTTTAGTCTCTGTTATTTGTATTTGTGTCTTTATTTGTGTATACGGTATTTGCATTGGTATCGGTATTTGTTTTTGTATCTCTTGGATTTGTGTTTGTGTATCTGGTATTTGTATTTGTGTCTCTGTATTTGTGTATATTGTATTTGTATTTTAGTCTCTGTTATCTGTATTTATGTGTCTGGTATTAGTATTTGTATCTCTGGTATTTGTGTTTGTGTCTCTGGTATTTGTATATGTGTCTCTGGTATTTGTATTTGTGTATTTCTTATTTGTGTGTGTGTCTCTGGTATATGTGTCTGTGTCTCTAGTATTTGTGTCACTGGTATTTGTATCTGTGTATTTGGAATTTGTATCTATATCTCTGGTATGTGTATGTGTGTATCTGTCATTTGTATGTGTATCTCTGGCATTTGTATCTGTGTCTCTGGTGTTTGTATCTGTGTCTCTAGTATTTGTATTTGTGTCTCTAGTATTTGTATTTGTGTCTCTAGTACATGCATCTGTGTCTCTAGTATCTGTTATTTGTATTTGTGTCTCTGGTATTTCTGTCTGTGTTTCTGGTATTTGTATACCTGGTATTTGTATTTGTGTATCTGTTATTTGTATTTGTCTCTGGTATTTATATTTGTGTCTCTGTTATTTGTATTTGTGTCTCTGGTATCTGTGTCTCTGGTATTTGTGTGTCTGATATATTTGTATTTTGGTCTCTGTTATTTGTATTTGTGTCTTTATTTGCGTATCTGGTATTTGTGTTGGTATCTGTATTTGTTTTTGTATCTCTGGTATTTGTATTTGTGTCTCTGTTGGTTGTATTTGTGTATCTGTTAGTTGTATTTGTGTCTCTGTTATTTGCATTTATAGGTTCATAGGTGTTTTATAAGCATTGGAGGTCTGTCGACCTAAGTGCAGCTTAACACTTTTTATGTTTGCTTGCATGCATGTGCAAGAGACATAGTGCCATCATCTGAGTTTTTCAGAGGTGTGTCAGCATCTTCCAATTCAGTCAGTATGTTTGCAGGCGTGGTCACAGTTCTCCAATCACTGCTGGAGCTGTCTATGACAGTAGTTGAAAATGCAGTGGCATACAGTTGAAAGAGGGAGCTACGCTTCAGTGAGCAGCTCCTCCCCCCACCCACAGATCAACTGTGTTGGTTACCTGATAGATTGCTGTAGTCTTGTCTAGCTTAGAGAGATAAGCCACACATCATTACTTTAATAAACTGTTCCCTGCCACAGCAGGACCACCAAAATGTGTGGGTGCCTAACAGTCCTTACTCACACCAGCTCTCCAAAGCACACCTTCAAGGACTCCATGGGTTCTAATCCTCCAGAAAAAAAATACCTCAGCATTTGATGTGAAAACTCAGACTTCGTTGTATGTGTAATTCCAAGCGTTTTCTCTTACTAGACTCTGTCAATGTGAACTCCTCACTGCTAAAACCTATGCAAACGAACTTGAGCGTACTGTACTACCTGCAGCTGAAGCAAAGAACAGCCAGAATGCACAAAGGAGAACATACAGCTATGCATTTCAGCAGCAGCCAGTGGGGGAGGTTTTCATGACTGAAGCACTTTAATGCACCTTTTAGTGCTGTCATATACACACCTCTGTGTGGTAATTCACTAAACTGCACACACAGTCTGGTAATGCAGCTTCAAAATATTTTTTTTTTTCTTTGAATTGCCATGAGCTGGCATTTTTATGTGACTGCAGAAACATGATGCTGTATGTCAGCCATATGTCTGCATTCCCACACTCATCCCCCTCACAACTCTCAAACAAAGCCAATGGTGCTTACTGAATTGAGAAGAGTTACATGGATTTCAGAAGTTGTGCCAGATACACTGCACATTGCCTCATCCACTCTCTTTGTTTCAACCCTTCACCTCCACTTCTCTTGGGCAAAGCATGAAGGCTAGTTCACACCAGCACATTCAGATACTTAATAATTCACACTTCCTTTCAAATCAGGGAAAGGCATGTTGTTGGCCTATTACACTATGAAAACAAGCATTTGTCAATGCCGAACGTTCGCTTGCAGGTATTTGCAGTGGTATTTGGCACTTGGACATGGCTTAAAAAAATCAGTGACAAAGAAGTACAAGCATTTGTCAATGTTGAATGTTGCTTGCTTCTATGTGCTGTTTAGGTATTTGGAAGTCATTGGTGTGCAAATATTGAAAATTCGCGAACTTACGAGCGTGGGTAGGAACTGCGCAATGCACACTCGTAAAACAGTCATTTTTAGGAATTTTTTCACCAAATTTTCAACATAGCCATTTTAGGACCTCTGCTCATGAACAGTGTCACTGTGATTTTCTTAATGTGTCCCATACATTGAGTTCGCACGCCGACTGCACCATTGTGCGCTACATGGGCTGAAACACGTTTTGGGCAGGATGTGAAAAATGACAGCTGCACTTGTCATAAGGAGGTGTGGTAAAATGGCAATGTTGAAAATCTGGAGTGGAAATATTGAAAATTCGCAAACCTACGAGCGTGCGTAGGAACTGTGCAACGCATGCTCGTGAAACAGTCATGTTTAGGAATTTTTTCACCAAATTTTCAACATAGCCATTTTAAGACCTCTGCTCATGAACAGTGTCACTGTGATTTTCTTAATGTGTCCCATACATTGATTTTGCACACCGACTGCACCATTGTGCACTACATGGGCGGAAACATGTTTTGGGCAGGATGTCAAATATGACAGCTGTATTGCTCATAAGGAGGTATGGTAAAATGGCAATGTTGAAAATCTGGAGTACAAATATTGAAAATTCGCAAACTTACAAGCGTGCGTAGGAATTGCGCAACGCAGGCTCGTAAAACAGTCATTTTTAGGAATTTTTTCACCAAATTTTCAACATAGCCATTTTAAGACCTCTGCTCATGAACAGTGTCACTGTGATTTTCTTAATGTGTCCCATACATTGATTTTGCACACCGACTGCACCATTGTGCACTACATGGGCGGAAACATGTTTTGGGCAGGATGTCAAATATGACAGCTGTACTGCTCATAAGGAGGTATGGTAAAATGGCAATGTTGAAAATCTGGAGTACAAATATTGAAAATTCACAAACTTACAAGCGTGCGTAGGAATTGCGCAACGCAGGCTCGTAAAACAGTCATTTTTAGGAATTTTTTCACCAAATTTTCAACATAGCCATTTTAAGACCTCTGCTAATGAACAGTGTCACTGTAATTTTCTTAATGTGTGCCATACATTGAGTTCACACACCGACTGCGCCATTGTGCGCTACATGGGCGGAAACACGTTTTGGGCAGGATGTGAAAAATGACAGCTGTATTGCTCATCAGGAGGTGTGGTAAAATGGCAGTGTTGAAAATCTGGAGTGAAAATATTGAAAATTCACGAACTTACGAACGTACGTAGAACTGTGCAACGCACACTCGTAAAACAGTCATTTTTAGGAATTTTTTCACCAAATCTTCAACACAGCCATTTTAAGACCTCTGCTCATGAACAGTGTCACTATGATTTTCTTAATGTGTCCCATACATTGATTTTGCACACTGACTGCACCATTGTGCGCTACATGGGCGGAAACATGTTTTAGTAAGATGTGAAAAATGACAGCTGTACTACTCATAAGGAGGTGTAATAAAATGGCAATGTTGAAAATCTGGAGGAAAATATTGAAAATTCGTGAACTTACGAGCCTGTGTAGAGACTAGCATAGCATAGCTCGATAAAGCAGTAATTTTAGAATTTTTCCATCAAATTTTCAAAATAAAGGCTTTTGAGAGCCCACCTTATGAGCCTGGCACTAGTTGTTTTCCTTAATTGGGCCCAAAAGGTGATTTCACACAGTGACTGCAAAATCACCCTTCGGGCCCGAATAACGCCATGACAGTGACAGAATTCATGAAAAGGGGTCCCAAAAACCCCATGTTGAAAATTTGGTGCAAAAATTCCAAAAAATGCCTAAGATATGCAACAAAGTTGAAAAAAAAACATCTAGCCCATCATACAGCTTACTGGCATTTCCTCAGTTCGCGGTCAGCTTTGAAGAGTGCAGGCGTGTTTCCCAATCCAGCGATGATCGTCGCGCTGAGCTCTGGAGGTAGGTATGGGGGAGGGGGGTGTGGGGCAGGTGCGCAGGGAGGGTATGGGTTAGGAGGAGTGGCCGAGATCATGTAATCGCTTTTACTTTACAGGTTTTCTTTCTCTAATTGATGGGACTCTGCGTTGGGGTGGCTGTGCGTAGTAGGATACGGCTGGGGTTTATGGAGCCGACGGGTATTTCAAAACCTGCCAGCAGACGACGATGTTTGCCACTGGTGTGGGCTCCAGCATGGCAGCAGAGAAAGCTGTTTGGGGAGGTGGAGCTGACGGGATTGGGCACCCCTGTCGGCAGATGATGCAGGACATTTGTCATGCTGGGGTGGGCTCCCAGTGTGGCAGCAAAGATTTGGGGGTGACACACTGCAAGCACACAGCTCTGGTTTTCTTTGAAGAGAAGACCACCGCTGTCATACACAGCACCGCAGCGATTGGTACAGGACCGCCACGCCTGCTCAACAGAGCAGGGGATTGCACAGGGCAGGCACACCTCCAAAGTGTCCCATTCTCCCAAGACGTTCCTTGTGCATGCGCGCAAGTGAACATAAAAACAAAAAACAAATGATGGACTTTAGAGGACACAGTAGCAGTGCTATCACATTGATTTTGCATTTTCCTGTAACTCTAGTGCAAATTCCCCGTACATTTCATCATTTCACATGAAGCAGAATTGCTCTGATGCCCCTGAAGCAAATGATTATTTACCTTTTAATGGACCAACATAGATGTAACAACAAGAACAAAGTGCTCTAGCTTTCGGACCAACCAGTCCTTCTTCAGAAGCTCATGGCAGTTGTTTAGAAAATACAATACTTATAACAGCTAGATAATGCAGAGAAAACAGAAAAAATCCCCATTGGTTTAAAATACTCATTTAAAAAAAAGCAAAAAAAAACGAAGATGATGTCAGAGAAGTTTAACAGTACTATACTGCCTTCAGCCAGAAGCAACCTTGGGTTAAACGTGCTTGGTGGAACACACATACAAAGAATCCTACTGCATATAAATTTAATTGACATAAGATAACACTGCTGAAGCAGATAACCCCTAAATCAAGCTATGAGTGTCACACTTAGTATAAGGATGTGATTACTGAAAGGCAACCCCCACCCAGATTAAAGACAAACTAAGATTGTTATAGGGCTCATGAAGTTTCAATGTCTGCATTATAGACAAGAATTTACCAGTAAAGTTGTCTGAAAGACATAAGTGCACACTGTGTGATTTGTAAACCCTAGCTGGACCTGTCACCCAGCCGTACTCTCCAGCTAGATATAAGGCCCAAGAAATTTCAAAAACCTCAGGACTATATAAATGATAATTTAAATATAAATTGATAATATTAGTGTCAAACAAAAAACTCTAGTCGAGGAACCTCAAGGAATTAAGACCACATAGCCTGATATGTACTGATGTCAATATACACTGAGAATGTAACAACTTGATGTACCACAAGTGTCTAAGGAATCTGAAAAAGAGATAAAAATGTAATTTCTCTCCTCCTCTTCATACAAACAATACCCCCTAACCCACCCCACATCACCATAATGTGGGTGGGGGAGATACATAGCTTTAAAGAGATGTTGTCTCTCTCTCTCTCTCACCCCCCCTTTTTTTTCCCTTCTCTCTCTCTCTCTCTCTCTCCCACAGACACACACATACACACGCACACATACACTCACTCTCTCCTAGTGAACCTATATTCACTTCAGTCACTGCAATTGTTCCCCAAAAGAATTCAACTTGTCATGAAATCCTGAGTAAAAGGGCTTATGTCTGATGCCCCTGTAACCAATGCAAGTCAATGGGAACAATTTCCCTGTAAATGACTCCCTATAGATCTGGGAGCCCTGCTGTATGTAGTCTGCCAGGGTCTTACAATATAATTCTTATTTTAATGCAGTGCATTCAAAAAAATTATACTGAAGCAAATGGTTTGTTGTCTTTTACTGAACCAACATACATGGATGTTACAAAAAGAACAATGTCTAAGTGTTTGGCCCAACAAGGTCTTCTTCTGAAGCTTACATGAGTAAACTTACAAGGATGTTCTAGCCTGTGTGACAATGGTTTCAACTATGCCACTGAATTTGAAAAACAGCAATTAAATAACTTAGGATAATGCAGGATATATAAATGAAATCAGCGTGTACATGTGAAGGCATTGTTGTTATGTCAAAGACAGCAACAGTACAGCAGTTACCTGAATTCACCTGCTTTTAATTGCTGTTTTAAAAGGGGATTTTTTAAATATCCTGTAAATAGTTTCACAATAATTCCTCATAATTTTTACCAAGTGTCTGCTCTACATAATTCAATGGTTGGCAGCTCCTCCACAGCACACAAATGAACAGAGACTATTTTAGTTGTCATTTTTCATATCTCATTTAAAATGTGTTTCACATAAAGCATAATGGCAGTTGGTGCGAAATCAATGTTTGGGACAGATTAAGAAAATCACAGTGACACTGTTCATCAGCAGAAGTCTTAGAATGGCTATGTTAAAAATTTGGTGACAAAAGTTCATAAAATGACTGTATTACGATCGAGCATTGGGCAGTTTCCACGCACCCTCATAAGTTCATGAATTTGTAATATTTTCAGTCCAGATTTCCACCACTGGCATTTTTCCACATTCCCTTATAAACAGTACAGCTGTCATTTTTCACACCATGGCCAAAATGTGTTTTCGCACTTCCAGCGAAGAAATGTGTGGTCACTGTGGGAAATCACTGTTTGGGACAGATTAAGAAAATCACCATGACACTGTTCATGAGTGGAGGCCCAAAATGCCTGTGTTAACAATCTGCTGTAAAAAATCCCCAAACTAATTACATTACGGGTGTGCGTTGTGCAGTTTCTATGCTCACTCATGACTTCACCAGTTTTTCTGATATTTTAACTTCAGATTTTCAATATTGCCATTTTTTTAACCTCCCCATGAACAGTACAGCTGTCATTTTTCACATCCTGTTCGAAATGTGTTTTCACAACTGTGGCACCAAATGGCGTAGTCACTGTGCAAAATCAGCTTTCAGCTAATGAACTGATATTGCCACTGTTCATAAGGTGGGGGTCACAAAAAACAATGTTGAAAATTTGGAGCGAAAATACCAATGAACATGTGCAGCGTTCCCTGTAGAGACTGATAGGCCTCAGGGGTGTGACTTGGGATTGTCGCCTGTAATGCTCATACCATTCCACCCCCACCCACGCCCTGCAGCCAGTGAGAGGCATCGAGTTGTGCCTTGGACTCTTCGGCCCCAAAGTTCACCCCATTCTCCTATACTGCACCCATCTCACCATATTTCCTAATAGAATGGGGTCAACATAAGGGGCGAGACCCCAGGAGCTTACACCATTGACTACCTAATGGTTGTCTGCAGGGTAGGGTGTGTGAAATGCCATAGCCGTTATGCCTGACGACCCAAAGGCACACCCCAATGCCTGTCAGTATCTGCAGGGTGGTGGTGGGGTTGGCTTCAGTTCAATACTTCACTGCCATTCCTATTATGCAGCTCTGTAACTTCTACGCTACCACTGCCAATGCCAGCAAGCAAACATTTGGCATTGACAAATGCTTGTTAGTGGAACCCTATATATTTCTCTAGACCACTGATACTCACTCCAACTTGGCTTAGGAGCCACGTATGCAGCTTCATTTGGCTTAGGAGCCACGACCCACATACACAGCATTCCCACTTCTGAAATAAAGCATGCACACAAAATGTAGTCATTTAAAATCAATTTATTGCAAGTAAGTAAACATAAATTAGTAAACAACAGCATAAATAAAATCAGAAATAGAACTGATTTACATATTTAATATATAGAGGATAATGGATAGGTAAGTGTGCGTGTTATGGATTTTTTTCACACACCCGAGGTGTGTGATGACCCATAAACCTCGAAAGCAAAGCTCGAGAGGTTTATGTGGTCATCACATAGTGAGGGTGTGCAAATAAAATCCATGAACACCCACTCACCTATCTTTTATTGTTTATAATTACTGGTGACCATGAATGTCAACTGGTTTTAGTGTAGTCTGAACTAAAAAGACATCTTTTTTTTTTTGCAGTTTTATTTTTAAGTTAGTTAATCAGAAAGAGAGTTAAAAATATTAAACCTGAAGTAGCTTTTCAAAACTGGTGAGCAAAAAACATTTTAACAGTCTGTGAGGTTCACATTCTGTTTCTCTATGGACAGCAACATCAACTGGATTTCAGGTTGATATTGAAAGTGATATCAACTGGTTTTCAGGTTGATATTGTTCTGCAGCATATCAACAGGAGTACTAACTGATATGGGATTTCATGGGTACAGTAGTCCAGTTGATATTTATGGTCACCAGTAATTATAACTAAATAGCAGTCAGAGACATGCCACTCCTTCTTTGGTGCTCTTTTGAAACTGTGAAGAGGACCAACAATAATATTATAAAGATCAAAAATGCACAACTGAAATTGTGAACCACCTTCACAAAAAAAAAATGTTCAGGTAGCTCTGGTGCTGTATTTATTGAGTCACAAACAATCATTCATCACATTTTCACTCCTGGATGCAGGCTTTGAATATCTTTTCATTCATTTAATTATTTTCCTTTCAAATAAAACACATTTCACTTGTGATTGATAAGACCCTTAATGAACTAAAATGAACAGATACTGAAATGAAATTAACAGCTCTGATTCAGCCGTAAGCTATTAATTTCAGTCAATTGCATTCAGAATAAGCACGCAGATGCTGGTCACTTTACCATGCTCCCCCACAGTAGATTTTTTAATAGAGAAGTAACTGATGTTGCTGTGGTGTGGTCACAACACAAATTTTCTACACAAATTCTGCCCACTTCACTCGCTTCTCTAAACCAAAAAAAACTTTCAAAACCACCGTTTAAATCCCTGAATGCCTGATTCAGACTGGCGTGGGAGCAGGGGACATATAGAGAGTAGATGTTGCTGCGGTGTGGTCAAAACATTAATTTTCTGCCCAAATTCACCCCAAATTCTGCCCACTTCACTAGGTTCTAAAAAAAAAAACTTAAAAACTGTTTAAATCCCAGAGTGCCCGATTCAGACTGGCGTGGGGGTGGGGGGCAAATAGAGAGCTTGCTTGCTCAGTAGATCACGATTATTTAATTTTAAGATGCCCGCCTGAGATGGGGATAGGAGCCGCATGGTAGGGTTATAGGGTTGTCATTGTGAAAAAGTAGATGTTGCTGTGGTGTGGTCACAGCATTCATTTTCTGCCCAAATTCGCCCCACTTCACTTTTTCCAATGGCCCCCCAATGGGTCACATATTTTGTGGTAACCTGCTCCGGGTGAGTTTTCCCCCAATGGGACTTCTCGCAGGTAAGGGGGAATATTCTGTCAGCAGAAATGGGTCGGACCTATAATCACAAAGAAGAGAGTGATTTGGGTGGCTTTGACATCAAGAGGGGAGCACATTTAGGTTTTCAGCCTGATGGCTGTCTCCATGCCTGTAGAGTCATAATTCAGACTGGTGTGGAGGGCAAATAGAGAGTGCACTCGCTCAGTACATCGCAGTTATTTCATTTTAAGACGCCCAACTCAGATGGGGATGGGGGCCAAATAAAGAGCCACATGGTAGTGATATGGGGCTGTCATTGTGGGAGCTGCAAGAGTAGTGTTAAAGTGCCGCATGTGGCTCGCGAGCCGTGGTGTGAGTACCGCTGCCCTAGACCCATATGTTTACCCAGAGCTGTTTTAAACATATACATGGTTTCACTACTAACCACAGCCTCTCAAAGTGCATTCTATAGATTAATAACTCTGACTGAACCATTTCTGTCTTTTATTTGTTTTTTTCTGTCTTTTATCTTGTATTTGTGCCTCTGGTATTTGTATCTGTGTCTCTGGTATGTGTATTTGTGTCTCTGGTATTTGTATTTGTGTCTCTGGTATTTGTATCTGTGTCTGTGGTCTTTGTATTTCTGTATCTGTCATTTGTATTTGTGTCTCTGATATTTGTATTTGTGTTTCTGGTATTTGTCTCTGTGTTTGTGTCTCTGGTACTTGTATCTGTGTCTATGGTATTTGTATTTGCATATCTGTTATTTGTATTTGTGTCCCGGGTATATGTATTTGTATATCTGTTATTGGTATCTGTGTCTCTGGTATTTGTAACTGTGTCTCTGGTATTTGTATTTGTGTCTCTGGTATTTGTATTTGCATATCTGTTATTTGTATTTGTGTCTCTGGTATTTGTATTTGTGTTACTGGTATTTGTAGTTCCACCTCTGGTATTTGTATTTGTGTCTCTTGTATTTTGTGTTTCTAGTATTTGTAGTTCTGTTGCTGGTGTTTGTGCCTCTTGAATTTGTATTTGTGCATCTGGTATTTGTATTTGTGTGTGTGGTATTTGTATCTGTGTCTGGCATTTGTGTCTGGTACTTGTAGTTGTTTGCATGTTAATGTTTACAAAAAGTATTTTTTTTACATCTCAGACTTGTTTCTGTTAATGATGGCAGAAGACCACGGGGTTTAGAGTTATTAATAAAATATGTATTCATGTAATGAGCAATAGCAACATGTATCACTGAGCTACAGCGCAGGTTCCAGTGGCACTGTATGTGGTCTAACATGATATTTGTGCTTGTAAAACGTGCAATTTTTTGTGTATTTGTTCTGAGTATTATCTGCATTGCACGGCCTTTCTCTCAACCCATGAGTCACTCAGATGTGACAACTGTCAATCAAAATGTGTAATTAAAAATAAATGGCGTGACTACCAAACCACAGAATAATGCTGGGAAAACTGCAGCGAAAGGTGCTCATAAAGCTTGCCGCTAACAGCGTGCAATGAACTGTAAGATGGCAAATATTCTTATGGGGTACAGAAACACTGTAACAGTCCCAGTTCATAATTACTTAATCCCTGTTTTTTCTGTAGACTGCATGTCTGTCTTGTTTTATTTATTAAGTTTATTTTTACCACCTGCTGACTGGCTGACCCCTATCGATCCTGACCCCCTCACCCAGCCCCATCACCCCCTTTCTAGAGGACTTACAGTACCAAAATTTTGATGCACTCTGGCTTGCCCCCACCAGTGAGCCGCCGAGGTGGATCCTACCCGCCGACAGAGGCGGGTAGGAACACTTTAGAGTGAGAGCCTCGATTGGCGATGTGGGCTTGCTGTGAGGGGTAGATGTCCTCCTGCTATGGTCGGAGGTTTGTTTAACTGTTCTGTTTCCTGCCCCTAGGATAAGAAACTCCCAGTGCACACACATGCAAGGTGTGCTCGTGTGCTGGAGTGCATTGGCATCCTCCATCTCTGATTCCTCTGCTCCAACTGCACCGCCACCTGTGGTCATCCAGGTGGCAGTAGTTCAGCAGAGTCCATATCCCCTCCCTACCCGAGGTGGAGCGTGTCCTCTGGGAAGATCAGCTCACATCTCCCAGCTGGCCTTCTGATGACTTGGGCTCAGTCCCAAACTTGGGTCATTGGCATCACAAGTGCTAGTGCTACCACCGCACTGGTGGGCTGACCATCTTATTTTCTGTCTTTTTTGTGTTTAATATCAGTTCTGTATGTATCCCTCTCCCCGGAGTGCCATTATAAATACCCAACCCATGACATCATTAGTTGCAATGGGCTGCAACATTCATGGAAATGCAGCAGCACCTCAGTGCACTCGGTTTCCATCGAAATAGCAGCCAGTGCAAGTAACAGTATCAGCATCGGCATCTAGAGCCACAGACAGATTCTAACTGATGATGTCACCAGTTGGAGAGTTTATAATTTTGCAATAAGGAGGCTGCATGCAGAGCTGGTTTTAAAGATGAGGGAGACAGAACACAAAAACAAAGATATGCACATATTGAAAACAGGGGCTAAGGTAATGTGAACTGGGAATACTGCAGTGTCTCCCTTTAAGGATGTGTTCCTGACTGAGTTAACCCCATGGTACAAGAGGTGATTGGGGGGGTAAAGTATTTATGGGCCTCGGGCTTCTGGTGCTTCTAGAGAGAGAGAGAGAGAGAGAGAGATGGCAATGGCCACATGTTCAGAAGCAGCTTCCCTCAGAAAGAGGTGGTGCCCCCCCCAGCTGAGATTGGCAGTGCCACCTAGGTCTGGCCTCAGGGGTCCCAGAACAGATATGGATCTCCAGAGGGAGGGTGGGAGGAAACAGCATGCTCCAAGGCTGTCCACCCAGTACTACACTAGCCAACCTGCTATGCCACGGTCTCTACTGGCCATTTGGGCAGATATCTTATATCAGCCAAAAAAACTGCCTCAGGATTGGTTTGAAAAGCCCCTCCATATGAGACTTGTTTATCCCTGTCATGTACTTGAAGGTTTCAATCGTATCCCCCCTCTCCTCCAGGAGGTACACGTTCAACTCCCTCAGTCTGCTCTCATAGGTATGTCTCCCAGACCTTCGATCATCCTAGTCACCCCGCGATGCACCCCCTCCGGTAGTTTAATGTTCCTCTTCAGGACAGAACTGTACGCAGCACTCCAGGTGTGGCCTAACCAGTGATCTGTACTGTAGGAGAACCATCTCCCCCTCCTGGAGGATATATCCCTAGCAATACAACCCAGCATCCTGTTGGCCTTTGCAGCTGCCTTTCTACAGTGTGCCGAGTTGTTCATTGCCCCCATAATGAGCACCCCTAGATCCCTCTCTTCCTCAGTCACAGTCAATTGCACATCTCCCAGAGGGTAGATCCTTCTTGGGTTTTTAGCCCCAAAATGCAGAACCTTGCACTTTTTGGCACTCAATCCCAGCTGCCAGGTGCCCAACAAGGACTCCAGCCTTGACAGATCCTCCTACAGCCCATGTCAACCCTCCAGATCATCTACCATCACTCCCATCTTGGTGTCATCAGCAAACAGGCTGATTCTGCTCTTGATGCCCACCACAGTGTCTGCAATGAATACCCCAAACAGCACTGGTCCCAACACTGAGCCCCAAGGAACTCCACTCATCACCATCCTTGGGATGCTAGCTCCCCACCTGCCACTGCACTCTGTTGCCTCCCCTGCAGCCAGTTCCCTACCCAGCCCACCATCTTTCCCCCCTCCCCTGTAGATTGTAGCTTTTTTCCTAGTCTCCCACATGGCACTGAGTCCAGGTACAGGATATCCACTGTGTGGCCCTTGTCCAGTTGTCTAGTTACCCAATCATAGTACTTCACCAGATTGTTCTGGCATGATCTTCCTGTGACAAAGCCATGCTGTTAAGTGTCCTGTAGCCCACTGGTTTCCAAAAGGGTCACCAGTCTCTCCTTCAGGATTGTCTCCATCAGTTTTCCCACGATGGATGTGAGGCTCACTGGTCTGTAGTTCCTCGGTTCATCTTTGGAGCCACTCTTATGAAGAGGTACCACGTGAGCCATCCTCCAATCCTGTGGTACATATCCAGAATCTAGTGAGGCATTGAATAGGTCTTCCAGAGGCCCTGCAAGGTCCACTGCCAGTTCCTTCGGTACCCTGGGATGAATGCTATCTAGTCCTGGTGCCTTGTCCACCTGCAGTGCCCTCAATCCCTCCAGCACTCTTTCCTCTGTGATTTCCCCATCTGTCATGCTCCCTTCCTCCTTACCTGCCTTCATTCCCCCCAGGTATCCCCCCCCTTTTCCTTAGTTAATAATGAGTAGAAGTAGCTGTTTAGCGCTTCTGCCATTCCCCCCCGCTTCCACCCATCCCCATCACTCTTAATCCTTACAATATTGTCCTTATAGACCCTTTTCTCCCTGATGTACCTGAAGAATTCCTTCTCTCCCTTCTTAATGCCCTGCACCAGCCTGAGCTCCCCTGCCACCTTTGCTGTCCTTCCCACCCTTGTCACTCCCTTTGCTTCCTGCAGATACTCCGGTCTGTTTTCACATACAGTATGTAGGGCAGGCAAAAAGCATTTTCCTAACCACAACTTTACAAGAGTGCTGTACATGTTTTGCTGTTAATTTTTGTTACTGTGGGTGACAGTGAAAAAGCAGGGATACTGAATGAATATTTCTGCTCAGTATTCACAACGGAAGAGGAGGGGGAGGTACCTAAACCAAACAAGAGAGAAACTCTGAATAGGGGGTCGATACCAGTCCATTCACAGAAGAAAGGGTTTTGAAAGAACTCTTGAAACTGAGGGTGGACAAAGCAATGGGTTCTGATGGGATTCACCCAAGAGTGCTAAAAGAACTAAGGGCAGAACTAGTAACACCACTTACTACCCTTTTTAATAAATCATGGGAGGATGGGATGGTACCTGAGGACTGGAGGAGGGCAAATGTGATTCCACTTCACAAAAGTAGGAGCAGGGCAGAGGTAGGAAACTACAGACCAGTTAGTTTGACTTCAGTGATAGGGAAAATAATGGAATCACTTCTGAAGGGAAGAATTGTTGAGTACCTAGAGGCCAGTGGGGCACAGGATCCAAGGCAGCATGGATTCACAGCAGGAAGGTCATGTCAGACGAACCAAATAGATTTCTTTGACTGGGTGACCAAAGTAGTAGACCAGGGAGGGGCTGTGGATATGGTCTACCTAGATTTTAAAGGCATTTGACACAGTCTCACACAAAGATTAATATACAAGTTAGCCAGCCTTGGAGTGGGTCCCAAGGTGGTAGCCTGGATAAAACTGGCTGGACAACAGGACACAAAGGGTAATAGTGAACAGAGTCCACAGTGAAGAAAGGAGGGTAACTAGCGGGGTACCGCAGGGTTCGGTACTGGGACCAGTTCTCTTTAATGTCTTTATAAGTGACATTGGAGAGCACCTGGAAGGAAAGGTATGTCTCTTTGCAGATGACACAAGGATCTGCAACGGGGTTGATACACAAGGTGGGGTGGAAAGGATGAAAAGGGACTTGGCAAGGTTGGAGAAAAGGTCAAATATGTGGCAGCTCAGATTCAATGCAAAGAACTGCAAGGTAATGCATCTGGGAAACAAAAACCCAGGGAAAGAGCACACAATGGGGGGGGTGAGCTAATAACAACAACAAAAATCGAAGGAGACCTAGGAGTAATTATATCAGATGACCTAAAGGTGGGCAAGCAATGTGAGAAGGTAGTAGGGAGGGCTGGGGGGATACTGGGATGCATAGGGAGAGGCATCAACAGTAGAAAACAGGAAGTTGTTATCCCTCTGTACAGACAGTTAGTGAGACCCCATCTGGAGTACTGTGTGCAATTCTGGAGACCCCATCTCTGCAAAGACATAGACAGAGTGGAGGCTTTTCAGAGGAGGGCAACCAAAATGGTGCAGGGTCTGCACCAGAAGACATACGAGGAGAGATTAAAGCAGCTTAATATGTATACCCTTGAGGAAAGGAGGGAGAGGGGGGACATAATAGAAACTTTCAAGTATCTCAAGGGAATTAACAAAGCACAAGAGGGTAATATCTTTCAGAAGAAGAGATGTGCAAGAAGAAGGGGGCATAATTTGAAGATAGAGGGGGGACAGCTCAGAGGTAATGTTAGAAAGTATTTTTTCACAGAGAGGGTTGTGGATGCATGGAACAGCCTTCCTGAGGAGGTTGTGGAGTCAGGAACAATGGGAGAATTCAAGAATGCATGGGGCAGGCATAAGGCAATTCTAGTGGGGGGTAGGAGGAAGTAAGCTGTTGATTAACCAGAATCTGCAGCTTATCCATCAGGTAGGGGAATGGGCAGACTAGGTGGGCCAAGCAGTCCTTAACTGCCGTCAAATTCTATGTTTCTATGTGGGACTAGTTTGCCTGTAACACAGCATACCCTGTTTGCAATTTAGATTGCCTAATGAGTTTTAATATGCCCATCTTTGCATTCTTGATCAAAAATACAATTTTGCTTAACCCGAGTTCATACCTCTCTGCTGGTCCGAACTTGTGCCACCAAATGCCTCTTCAAATTAATGATTGTCCATGAATGTGCGTATCACTGGTCAGGTGAGTGAATATCCAAGATGATGCCCAGACTGCAGACAAACTTATAAATCTACAGGTTCTGTGCTTTTTAAACATTGTGACCTGAAAGAAATAATTACTAGGGTTATAGAAAAGTAAGTTTTGTGGAAAAATGAGCATTGCAAGTTCTTCAATGGGATGTAAGTGGAAATTGTTTAACCAAGAAAGGCACACTAAGCTGAAGCTTGTTTCCAGGTGTGACCTGGGAGCACAAGGAAGTTAAGTGACTTGCTTAGGGTCACACAGTATGCAAGTGGGGGCTGTGGGATTCAAACCCATTGTCTGAATGTAGTGACAGTGACTCTGTGTGAATGTGCCAGCATCTTCTAGTCTTCACCTGCACCCAACCAGATTTATGTCCTCATGCTTTCCAGGGATTCTGTTCCTTGTTTAATGTTATAGTCCTTTCCCTAGAAAGCAAGAGGACAAAAAGCTGGTCAGTGATTAGACAGTGCACTTTGGTGACCTAGTACAACATAATTCATGCACTATGACGTGGAATTAGTTTTACAAGGGTGGCATGGTGTGTAATTATATAAGTTCAGTAAAAGTCTAATATTATTCAAACACCTTAAGGGCATTAACGAGGTAAAAGAGTCTAACATGTTTCAATATAAGAAAAATAGCAGGTCAAGAGGACACAGCATGAGATTAGAGGGAGGCCGATTAAGGGGTAATGTGAGGAAGTTCTTTTTCACAGAGAGGGTGGTGGATGCATGGAGCGGCCTACCTCAGGAAGTGGTGGATATGAATACAGTGCAGGGCTTCAAACAGGCATGGTATAGGTATAAGGGAGCAATACAGATGAGTATGAATAGATAGGTCATTGACAGAGCAAAATCCGATGGCACATTCATAAGGTAGAAAAAGAAATGGGCAGACCGGATGGGCTCTGTGGTCCTTATCTGCCGTCAACTTCTATGTTTCTATTATTTGTAATATATTTATTTAAGCTATCAAGCAACTTATAGGAACACAGCCACAAGCAGCTTTCTAGGTACACAGCCATTCCCACATCTAAAAGCCTATCACTGAGCTTATCAGCTCAGACATGCCTGCCGTAGTTTCCTATCTTCTGATCAACTTCCAATATAGGTCAAATTTGAAAAGGTGCTCTTATATCGTCATTTACGTATGCATCTTCTCTTTACTATAGCTCCTAACAATTTTAAGATAACCCCCTTTCTAAAACAACCAGCTAGATCCTGTATTCAGCTTGACAAACATACAAGATTCAACACTCTACTCATCCAACAAACGTTTATGGAGGAACTCACACGTTAGATTTCTGAATCAACCTCTTATAAATGAGCTGTGGAAGAAAAAAGGAATTTCAACCCTAAAAAAAGTTATAGACCTCAGCAATTGAGTATTGTACTCATTCGTAGAAATTAAAAATAAATCCTTAATTCCATTTATACAGTTCCATGATTAGTTACAACTGATGGATGGATTATCAAAGACATGGACACTAATATGGTCATCTCACTAAATAAGAAATGGGATAAACTAGTTATGAAGATGGGACAGAAGGGAAGCACAGGCAAATTATACAAGTCATACAGGGGTCCAAGCCCTGATTTAATGATTAATGCAATGGAAAATTTGGCATAAAATCTGCCTACAACAATTTTCCAAGAATCCTGGCGACTGACTTGAAAAAATGCTTATAGTGTATGGTAGAATGTTATCGCCAAACTTCAGTTGAAACAGTCTTGTTATGGTATCATTATGACATTCTCCTAAGCAATAAGACATGATCAGGGGTTATGTTAATGGTCTGTTAACCACCCTCTAGGGGTGTACTGTGGCACGAGGTGTAGCCGAGTGCCACATGCCCCTAGAGGGTGATTAACTGACCATTAACGTAATCCCTCGGAGTGCCTTATTGCTATTATAATAAAAAATGTTTTTAAACAGTGTTAAACCTTGTTCAGCATATGGCTACGCTCTACATGTATGTTAATAAAAGATTAACATAAGGCTGTTAGAATGTTTGCAGCCAATCAGAAAGCTCCATTTCTCAGACCCTTTTTACGTCTGCAGTGGGCGGAGCCTGCAGACGTTTTGCATCAGAAAAGGACCTACGTCATGTTTTCCATCCGTGGAACTGTTCTTCCTCCTCCTGACCCTTCCCCAAGAAGCAATCCGCCCATGTTGTCCCTATGGACTGCAGCACTGTACTATATCACAGTGGGCTTTTTTTTATTTTCATTTTTGCATCCCAGCCATTTCTGTCCCCTCCGGAGATAGGAAATTATTTATAGTCATTTACAACTAATAAATAAATCTTAAATGCCAAGCAGTGGTCTCAGTGTGTGTGTTTTTTCACTACTGTAGGAGTGTAAAATGTATTTTTACATGCTGCCCTGTTAATGGAGATACCTCCATTGGTTTGACTGGCTTTTTTTTCAGTCGGGAGTCAGCGCGTGACAAGCTGTGAAAGTTCACGTCACTGACTCCGACTTTAGACTACTGCAGTGTGCGTGCTGGACTAGCAACGGTTTCATCTTCATGAAAATTAAAATCATGCTCCTTCCAGACTTCATGCAAAAAACACCAGACACTAAATAAGGTAACACTTTTTGGTGACCAGCTCACGCTGTTAACCCCCCCTCGCCCCGCCACCAACACGCACAAACACACTTGGCCGACCATACAAATCAGTATTCTGTATTAATAAAAGCACTTTGTTTTTACTGATGTACTATAGATATCCGCACACTACCTGTTGCTGTCCGGTAACAACATTACCCTGTTGCTGTCCCGTAACACTCCCATCCTGTCTGGAGCTTAATTTACTTCCTTTCCCACAAGCACCATCAGCCTCCACTGAACTCGATCCTTTAGTGGCTGGCAATGATTGTCAACTCAGGTAGCCAGATTTATTTTCAACCCTACATTGGGATGATCTTTGCCCCGTTCCCTCTACTACTTAATGTCATCCGTTTCTGATGGGGCTGCAGGTCACTCGTGCTCACATCGAGCTCTTTCGTGTGACTGTATATTCTTCAACTTTTCCATGTCTCTCTCTCTCACTCCTGTACTGCTTGGACTCCCCCCTCCCATGAGTGTGTCTGCAGTGTGTGTCCTAACTACCTTTTATCGCACCACCAACTCAAGTCCCGCTGAAATGCATCGGCAGCTCTCCTTCTCTCCCTTCACCATGTCCAGTTTCTGCATCCCATCTCACTCTGGCCCAAACAAACAATGAGCTTGTTGCCTCGGTACTGTTGTCCTCACTGCGAGTGTTCCGGTCTGGGGTCCATTCAAGAGGAATTACAAATGTGACTGGAGGCTGATGGAAGGTAAATCTAGGTCCAGATGGGATGGGGGGATTACGGGACAGCAAGAGGGTAGTGTGGTTACTGGACAGCAACAGGTAGTGCACCTGCCAAGTGTGTTTATCAAGGGGGGAAAAAACAGAAGGCAGTGCAGTTCTCTGTCCTGCTCACCATGGCATTAGTACTCAATTGACATTCTTGGCTACTGCTGTAGCAGGCAGTATGACTGCAGGAACAATATCGGGTTATAAGCGGTGTACACTGTATTTATCTTTCTTTGGTGATATTAGTGGTGGCGGGACTAGGTGGGCACATAGTACTTCACTACTACTGTTTACGTTAATTGGTGCGTCTGGCAGGCTAGGTACCAGTTTGTTTTACAGAAAAATGTATCCCACTGATGGGATTGTTGGAACAGGTTCAGGACAAGTTATCTGTGGTGAAGGGTTATAAATATAGGGTTCTCCCCCAAGAGCTTTCTGTTTACTTGTAGAAACGTTTTGAGTGACTGACTTCAGGCTCAGTAGATGGAGCAGACTGTACTCACAGTCTATGAAAGCTTAGTTCCTTTTTCCCTTCTTTCTCATCTCCTTTCTTTTGGGCTGAGTTTTTAGTTAGCATGTGTGACATTGGTTTTCATTCTTCTTTGTCACTGTTATTTGCTGTATATTATTTATGTGTATACCACACTGTTATTATACCTGCATATGTTTTGTTGATATTTCTTTTAATAAAAATGCCCCCCTATTCTTGCAAAACTGGCATAGGATCTTTAAATTCAACCTTAGCAGCTACCAGAGATGGGCAGAAGGGGTCTTGGTTAATGATCTCATCTGAAGGTTCGGCCCTCAACAGTGCAGTTTCGTCTGAAGCACAGGCCCTCAACACTGCAGTCAGCCCCCTTTCCCACTACAGTGTCAGTACTGGGTATTAGCATAGATTCCAGGTACGGAACTACAAACCATGATCTTCCAATATTTCATCCCCAGAAGCAAGCAGGCTACCTACTGCGCCACTGACACGTGCATTCCTGATCAGACTAAGGTCCTAGGTTTGTTCTTGTAATTACATATGTCTTAATGTCTCCAGTTGTCAAAACGTTATGAACCGTTCAAAAAGTGAATGAATGCAGTCTATTATTTAAAAAGGATATTGATACAATAACAATTTGTTCCATTTCCTAATCCTTTCTTTTTCATGCCTCCATGGTCTCTAACCATAACATTAAACAACTGTTAAAGTAAAATGCTCTGAGCGTATGTTTTTCTGTTTTTTTATGTCGAGTTCCCAAAGAAAATACATTGACAATCAACTGATCTGGAAACTGCCAGTGGCTGCTGGAAACATTGTTACTGCCAGCAGGCTCAAAATTAGAAAACAAAAGTTAATGGTCCTTTCTATCATGTTATATAAAGGCTTTGCATTCTCAGTGCTAGAAGCAGGTGTCAATATGCTGTTCCGTGTAAGGGATGGTAATGTTGTTTTTCATGCATTTTCTAGTCATTTATGGAAGCAATTGGTTCTCCCTACTGCTTCCTTAAACCATCCATTACTAAATAATTAAGACTGCCACTCCAGTCCTGGTACATGAAGTGGAAAAACAGGTCCCCGTATATTCTACAGTTAGTTATTTAAAGGGTGTGTTAGCATTGTAATGTTTTACATTCTGCCCCTCCCCCCCCCCTCATGTAACTGTAATTTCAGCACGTATGCAGGCACACTGTTTATCATATGTTCATGTGCAGACACATTAGTCAGTGCAATTTCTCAAACCCACTTTGTGTTGGTAACGTGATTTATTACCTATGGGGAGATCATTTGCATTTAACTTATCTCCATCTCACAAGCTGCAGGTTCCCTTCAGGTTATAGTTACAGATATATTGTTATACTGTACTGAACTTGAACAGGATGTATTCACAACAGCTTCCTGCAAAGCAGGTCTTAAAATGGTTAGTATATGACAGTAACAAATTCAAACTAGTAACAGAAGGATCAACTGTGACCTAGTTCTTATTCAGACTCTGATCTTTCACCAGAAGGTTTTGATTTATTCTGATTTACTATGATTTGCTAAAATAGGTACATTTTCAATTCCATGCCAGAACCAGGGCACAGACAGATCCAAACTGCGTCACATGACAAAATCATATTGTCCCCTCTCCCCGTAATGATCCTTTATGCCATGTAATGTTTAGTAAGGGATAACACATGAATGCGTGTGTGGTTATAAGGGAAGAATGCATATTCTGGGTGGTTCTTAGGCATGAGGCACAGCTGAGTGCCACAACCTCCCTAGAAGGGCATTATTCCCTTATAAATTATAAATAATATAAATTGACTAGCACTGGGTCATCTTCTGATTCTCTGGGCTGGTCCAGAGTTACCTCTCCAACAGAACACAGCAGGTCAAGATCTGCAATGTCTTAGCTGACCATTGAACTGTCACTACAGGAGTGCCCCAAGGTTCCATATTAGACTCCCTGCTATTCAGCCTGTTTCTGAATGAGCTACCAAGAATTTGCCAGAACAGGATCCTTCTATATGGAGATGATACTGTGTTTTACACCTTGTCACTCTGCACCTGAAGCTCTAGAAAAAAGTATGCAAGCCGACTTTAGTGCTGTTGAAAAATGGTTCCTTAATTCCAAGCTCTTGCTTAATTACAAAAAAACCAAAACTATGAAGTTCCCCTCTCATCAAAACTGTTCTAAGTCCTGTCCACTCAAAATACATAACGACAAGCTTGAGATACTTGAAATAGTTAACAACGTCAAATACCTCTGAGTCATCCTTGACTGCTCTCTCTCATATAGCCTACACATTGATCACTTCACCAAGGCTGCCAGTGCCAGAACAGGCCAACTTTATCAGCACAGACACTGCCTCACAGAGCATGCTATCAAACTAGCAGTCAACAACTCAGTGTTTTCAATCATAGATTATGGCCTGGCAGTCCATGGTGCAGGCACCAACACTGCCCTTAAGAGGATTTAGACTGCCTTAAACAAAGCCTACAGACTTGTTCTGGGTGCAGACTGCCTAACTCACACATATGAGCTGTAGTCCAGCACTGGTTGGCTATCCTTGAACAGCAGGATCCAGTACCAGGTCTGCTTGTTAGCTAAAAAATCCACCCTTGGCCTTGCACCCCCAGGAATCCAGAAACTTCTCAGCTATTCCACCAGCTCCAGACTAACCTGGGGATCCAGCAAAGCTGTCTTCCATATCCTGTTTTGCCATACTTCACAAGGACAGCGATCCTTTGAATACAGGGCCCCACTCTGGCTACATTCACACAGCACTGAACTGATTATGGAACCAAACCTTGGCCCCTTTAAATCCAAACTGCGAACGCACCTGGTTGTTGTCAGTATGTGCGACTGTGACACAAATACCTAGTGCCACCATGACATATGCCCCTCCGCACTTTTCCTCCTCCTCCCCACCCTTCCTCTCCTGCTTTCCCCTCCTTCAACTTAAATTAGACCCTATCACTGATCCACCTCCTTCCATCTCGAACCACCAGCTCCTCAATTACCATGTCTATGCAAACCTGCTCATAGCTCCCCCTCTTGCCCTACCCCTTTAAGACCCTTATACCAAAATATTTGCTTCTCTCCAATCCTATACCAATGAAACCCCTTGGGTGGACCCCATCTTATATACACCCCCTGTTTGTTTCCTCTCTATAATTATCTTCTACCCCCCCGCTCATCCCTTCTCCATGATCCCTCCTTTACCAGATCCACTCAATCCTGTGTGGTTGGCTTTTTAGCATTACACCCCTGATTCCCCCAGTTATCTCTGCTCTCTTGTCTCGAAGTATTTTTGTGGCACTTGTCGTACCTTTCTACTTGTCTCTAGAACTTATTATTCCAGTATTATTGCGATACTCACTATTGTTTTATTCTTATGTATTGACCTGTGTTGTAAAACATCCCTGTATAATGTCTGCACCATTCGACGTGGAACATATGTAAACGAGCTCGCTAGCTCAAAGGTGTTAATCTGAGATTTTAATAAATAAATGCCACAGGCATGTGTTATCTCATTTATAAAAATGGGCCTTCATTTGTTAAAACAAAATATGCAGCTCAGCTGAGGTGTGAAGTTGTCAGAATATAATCAACAGTCATGTGATGTGTTTCAACCAATGAGGTTACAGGATCTTCATGGCCCTTTGTATAAAAACAGATATCTAATTTGTTCCACCAACACCTCATTTTAAATAGGAAAAAATCTCCAAAATCACTTAAATAATATGGATCAGGACACTGGTAGATCTAAACTTGATCAATGGACTGGATGGGGTCAAATGAGGGTCAAGTCGATGGCTCTGATTTCCAGAGTCAAATTGAGGTGGGCCTGTCTTTGGGGGTGGATTTCTGATGTGACACAGAGCCCAATCCTCCCATTCCTAAATCAAAACGCATTCAAATATAATTGTTCATCGAAATAAGTACCCAGCCAATTGAGGGCTCAAAAACAAAGAAGTACTGTATGGGGCATTAGTGCTGGAGTTACATATAGGAAAAGTATGCCTGTGCGTAAGACCCAAGATTATTTGGGTACCCATGCACAGTCACAAGGGGCTGTTACTAAATTGTTGCAATACTCACTTATTGCCAGTCCCTCACTAGTGATCACACTGTGCTATGTAAAGCAGGATCACAAGTCTTTCTTTGCAAAGTTGCTAGCAACAGCACAACTATGTGACAAAAAGGGGTGGGGGTCACAGTGCAAATGGCTCACAGGGCTTTGCACAAAGAATAGTGACCCTAACAGTTGTGGGTACAGAATTTTCTAACCCACCTGCCTTTAGTACCAATATAGGCAAGCAGTCTGGATGCTGGACAGGTAACATAGAAACATAGAAACATAGAATTTGACGGCAGATAAGGACTGCTTGGCCCACCCAGTCTGCCCATTTCCCTGCCTACTGGATAGGCTGCAGATCCTAGTTAACCAACAGCCTACTTCTTCCTACCCCCACCCCCTAGAATGGCCTTATGACTGTCCCATGCATGCTTGAATTCCACCACTGTTTTTTTGACTCCACGACTCCTCGGAAGGCCGTTCCATGCATCCACAACCCTCTCTGTGAAAAAATACTTCTTAAATTACCTCTGAGCTGCCCCTCTATCTTCAAATTGTGCCCCTTGTTCTTGCACACTCTTTTTTGAAAGATGCTACCCTCTTGGACTTTGTTGATTCCTTGAGGTACTTGAAAGTTTCTATCATGTCCCCCTCTCCCTCCTTTCCTCGAGGCTATACATATTAAGCTCCTTAAGTCTCTCTTCATATGTCTTCTGGTGCAGACCCTGCACCATTTTAGTTGCCCTCCTCTGGACAGTTTCCATCCTGTCTATGTCTTTGTGGAGACTGGGTCTCCAGAACTGCATGCAGTACTCCAGATGGGGTCTCACCAGCTGTCTGTACAGAGGGATAATAACTTCCTGTTTTCTACTGGTGATGCCTCTCCCTATGCATCCCAGTATCCCCCCAGCCCTCCTTGCTGCCCTCTCACATTGCTTTCCCACCTTTAGGTCATCTGATATGACTACCCCAGGTCCCTTTCCATTTTGTTGTTGTTAGTATCTCACCCCCATTGTGTACTCTTCCCTGGGTTTTGTTTCCCAGGTGCATTACCTTGCACTTCTTAGCATTGAATCTAAGCTGCCATACATTTGACCATTCCTCTAACCTTGCCAAGTCCCTTCTCATCCTTTCCACCCCACCTTTGCATCAACTCTGTTGCAGATCTTTGTGTCATCTGCAAAGAGACGTATTTTCCTTCCAGTCCTCTGCAATGTCGCTGAAAGACATTGAAGAGGACTGGTCCATTACTGAACCCCTGCACCCCACTTAGTAACCCCTCTTCTTCAGAGTGGACTCCATATACTATTACTGTCTGTCCTATTCTCCAGTCAATTCTTCACCCAGGCTGTCATCTTGGGACCCACTCCCAGGCTAGCTAACTTGTGTATTAATCTTTTGTGTGGGACTGTGTCAAATGCCTTGCTAAAGTCTAGGTAGGCCATGTCCACAGCCCCTCCCTGATCTACTACTTTGGTCACCCAGTCAAAGAAATCTATCAGATTTGTCTGGCATGACCTTCCTGCTGTGAATCCATGCTGCCTTGGGTCCTGTGCCCCTCTGGCCTCTAGATACTCGACAATTCTTTCCTTCAGAAGTGATTCCATCATTTTCCCTACCACTGAGGTTAAACTAACAGGTCTGTAGTTTCCAGCTTCTGCCTTGCTCCCACTTTTGTGAAGGGGAATCACATCTGCCCTCCTCCAGTCCTCTGGTACCACCCCATCCTTCCATGATTTGTTAAACAGGGTAGTCAGTGGTGTCACTAATTCTACCCTTAGTTCTTTTTAGAATTCTGGGATGAATCCCATCAGGCCCCATTGCTTTGTCCACCTTCAGTTTTAAGAGTTCTTTCAGAACCCTTTCTTCTGTAAATGGGCTGGTATCAACTTCTGTATCCAGAGTGTTTCTACTGTTTGTTTTAGGTACCTCCCCCTCTTCCTTTATAAATACTGAGCAAAAATATTTGTTTAGTATCTCTGCCTTACACGTCACCCTCTGCCCACCCCTTTATTAAGCCTCACTATCCCTCCCTTGGTCTTCCTTCACTCCCTGATGTACCTATAAAAGGTTTTATCCCCCTTCTTAACTGAGTTGGCTATCTTTTCCTCGGTTTGGGCCTTTGCTGTTCTGACTGCCTTCCCAGCTTCCTTTTGCTTTAACTGATACAGTTCTCTGTCCTGCTCCTTCTGTGATTCCTTGTACTTCCTGAATGCTTTCTTTTCTCTTGAACCTTCACTGCCACTTCCTTTGAGAACCATAGTGTTTTTACATCATTTTGTTTTGTTTATTTGCTTCACACAAAGGCTTGTTACCTCTGTGATGGCAGTTTTATTATTCTCATTGTTCTTCCACCCTCCTTCCTGCCCATTTGCTAGTGCATTCCTTAGGCACTCACCATTTTGGCAAAGTCAGCCCTCCTAAAGTCCAGTACCTTTGCCTTTGTATGGCTTGACTCTATTGCTGTGTTTATTGTGAACCATACTGTTCGATGGTCGCTAGTTCCCAGATGGCTACCCACTTCTACATCTGTGATCCTCTCTTCATCTCCATTTGAGAGAACCAGGTCTAAGATTGCTCCCTCTCGAGTGGGCTCCAATACTAGTTGTCTAAGGCATGCCCCCTGTAGGGCATCTAGAATAACCCCACTCTTTGAAGTGGCTGCTGCAACTGCACTCCAGTTAACATCTGGCATATTCAGATCACCCATCAGCAATATCTCCCCTTTTTCTGCCATACTAAGTATACTTTCTATCATTTCCTTGTCCATTTCCTCCCCCTGAGAAGGGGGTCTGTATACAACCCCTGTGCAGATTGTGGTGCCATTGCCGGTCTCCAAATTTACCACAGTGTTTCTTCTCCTCCCTGTTTTCCTTTTGTTCTGTTGCTTTGATTCCTTCCCTTATGTAAAGAGCTACTCCTCCTCCTTTTTTACCCTCTCTGTCCCTCCTGTAGATAGTGTATCCTGGTATGTTTACGTCCCAGTCATGGTTTTGTGTGAACCATGTTTCTGTGACTGCTACGATATCCAGATGGGCTAGACAACAACAAGCATTACACAGGGAGCAAGGGCTAGGGAGAGAGGGTTTCACTTGTTGCCAGGGACTGTTTTGGGACTGGCATTATGGAGAAAGGCACTGAATTACCAAGAAAGGGCCAGTGGACCAATGACAAATTAGCATCAACAACCCAGAAGCAGGCCTTAAGGTAAAAATTGAGCGTCTGGAGGGAATATTATCGTTGCAGCTTGTGCTGGGTCCCAGGAGCCTGGATCATCTGCTGTCATCCCCAGATCTTTGTAAGTGGTACAGTTCATCATGTTAGTATGTAACAACCTTGGTTGCCCCCACTTAACATCCGTCAGTTACATATGTATTGTGCCTTAGTCTCTGGGGTGGCACAACCCCTCATGCTAAATGATGTGTATACTGGGGCCCAGTGTTGTGTAAATCCAGACCTGTGAAGTCTATAGAAAATTCTTTGCACTGTACAGTTCAGACCATCATACAATTTAAAGCGAATCCATATGTTTCTTTATGAAATTATTGTGACGGTTACTATGAGGATCCAGTTTGTAAATTGCTAGGTTATATTTAGAAAATGTTTTCAGTAAGACAGAAAAATACATTTAAAATTGTGATGTGGAGGCATCCATTTCATGGACAGGAAGGATGCTGTGATGATGTCACTGCCTCACCAGCTCTAACAGTATGCAAATAAGCATGTTAAAACAAACTGTTCTTACAGACAGGGATCCTGCTCTATCATAAAAAGGAGCACTGGATTCTTTTCTTGCACTCTGCCAAACATAAAATCCTGGGTGTTCCTCAGAATATAACAGAATCCCGGACAGCATAGTTGACCTGTTCTCACCTGCCGCACTGGATCATACTAAGGATCTTACTAAGGAAGATAAGGAGTGAGAAGGCTTACACAGCCCAGAAATGCTCCTATACTAATTCATAATTCACACACAGTAATATACCAGAGTGTTACCAGAGGTTAGGAAAGTATCTAGTTTTTTCTTACATTAATTTTTTGATCTACTTATTACTCTATCCAGTGGTAATTTATTCCAGGGCTGACTTACTCTAAGAGTATAAAAATACTTTCTGGAAATACAATGAAACTTTCTCCCTGTAAGTTGCAGGGGATGCCTTCTGGTTTCATATAAACAATCTTTAAATGCCAAACCAAGTTCAGTCATTAAATATGGATAGCTGATTACGTCAAAAAGGAACAGTAAATCACTCCTGAGTTTACGGGTCTGTAGTGACATAAGATTAAGTGCAGATAGTCTAGACGAATAAAGTGTATTAAACAATCCTTTTATGTGTTTTGTGAAATTTCGTTGTACCCTTTCTAATTTTAGAAAGTGTGACGAGCCTGCAGACGTTTTGCATCAGAAAAGGACCTATGTCATGTTTTCCGTCCGTGGAACTGTTTTTCCTCTGCCTCACCCTCCCCCAAGAAGCAATCTGCCCATGTTGTCCCTATGGACTGCAGCACTGCACTATATCACAGTGGGCGTTTAACTAAAACTGAGGAGTAGGGAATCAGAAGAGTCTAACTGGAACTTTGTTTAACTCAGTTACGCTAGAGATTATGATCTAGAAAATTTGCAAAGAAAAAAAATCATGATGACTGTTACTTTTTTCTTATTCACTTTTATTAAATCCAGCTATATTGGGAAAAGCTGAATGGAATAATAGTTGTAATTAAATTGTGACCGATCTCCGACCACCGTATTAAGCGACAAACATTGAGGTTGACGCAGATCTACAGAGCGGCTGTACGCTACCTGGTTGAGGAGAAGCCAGGGAAGCAGGAGCAGTGCAAGGCTTTCTTTTTTTCTAGAAAAGGTATGCCACCGTTATTGTAAACTAAATTAAGAGTTAAACATACCTGTCTAAGTGCACAGCCTTTCCAGGCTGTCCTGTGTGGCTTGTTTATTCTGCTTCCAGTCTGTTCCCAGTCTCTGTCTTTCTAGCAGGTTTGGAGTGCAAACAGTGGTGTAGCTGAGCCAGTAAGAGGTCGTGGAGAAACCCTCATGGGAGGAGTTGATGGATAGGACTGCAAGCAGCTCGAGCCATAGCCTCGGTCTCCTGGTCTGAACTAAAGAAGACTGGGGGCTTGAGTTAGAGATTGGGTTGTATGACTTGATTTTTACTGCAGACAGAGTCACAGAATTAAAGTTTGCTTATAATAGTATTGTCAGTTGAGTAAGTAATCTTTTGTGGCATTTTAAATGATCCTGGGTTTGGACTTCCACATTTATTTCCACACTCAAGGAAAAAAAAAGGGAAAGTATTTCTACTGTTCAGAATTGTAATTTGATTATTTGATATTTGTGAGACACATAGCATACATTACTTATTATATATATGTGGGATGGTTTACATTTGAAATTCCCGATTTAGTGGGTCTTTCTCTTTAGTTGGTCTCACCGGGTCACATGATTCTCCCTGAGCCCTTATAACACTCATGCGAGGCGTTGTTTCTTCAGAGTCGTCATTTTTTTCTAAGCCTTTTATGGAGTGAACACTGTAGCTTGCTGTGAAAGACTTGGCTCTATTTTAATTTTTGCTCTGGAAGCCAAGGCTTCCCACTTTCAGCTTAAAGTGCTTACAGCACTTTTTGAGTGGTACGCAAAGTGGTTGTAGGTCATTGCTGCAAGTCATTGCAAGCTTTTATTATCCTGTAGTTGTGAGCTAATAAACTGAGTGAGGAGAGTACCTCCCATGCACGTACATAGAACACAATCAGTAAGTTAGTTCTATTTTTACGTCTGCAGTGGGCGAAGCCTGCAGACGTCTTGCATCACAAAAGGACCTACGTCATGTTTTCCATCTGTGGAACTGTTTTTCCTCTGCCTGACCCTCCCCCAAGAAGCAATCCACTCATGTTGTCCCTATGGACTGCAGCACTGCACTATATCACAGTGGGCATTCTTTTTTCCTATGGGCATTTTTTTTTTTACATTTCTGCATCCCTGCCATTTCTGTCCCCTCCCCACATACTAATTATCTCCCAACTTAACTGATGACTTCCAGTGCATGCCAGGAATGGCACACACAACTTCAGTCCTGAAGTAAAAATTCAGATGCAGCTCCAGAGAGAGAGAGAGTGGATCTTTTACAGTCCCTATAGGCAGCACTGGCAATAGAAAGGCAGTGGGAAAGTCCAACACCATTTGTAGTCTTTGCGAACTGTTAGTGTTTCAGTTACAAAACAATTAGGAGAGCATTATAACAATGCATCTGTGATTTAGGAAACTGGAGAGTCCCTCTTCCTCCTCCCAGGCTCCTGCAGCAAAACGTGGGGGTCAATTAACCTCTTGTGATCCCACACTCTTGTCTTTAATTATCTGAAGTATTACTGATCAGTCCATTCGTGCTGCAGAGTTAACAATTACCCCTGTGTGAATGCTCCGAGCCTGGGTGCTTGCCTGCCTGACAAGTCACACATCCGCACTGCTGCTGTTACTGGCACTGCACAGTAAAACCTCTTAATCAGGTCTGAAATTTGACCAGATCGAAGGAAGTGAAAGTTCTTCTTTGTCGGTGCTTCAAAGAAGAAATTCCCTAGTCACTGGCATGGGACTGCTCACTAGGCTCGGTCCATCCCCTTTCCCCAGGTCTCGCAATGTCTCAGCTGCCATACACCACACAAGCTGGTTTACTCAGTGGCTGTCTGGTTGTGTTTCTGTGGAGACAGATGGAATAGGTGCGGCAGGGAGCCTGGTCTGGTCTGGCAACTTGCATGTCATGGGTGGGGAATTTTCCATCGTAAGCTGGACAAGGTCTCAGTTTTCTTGCTCTGCAGGTGAGTGGGGGGGGGGGCAATGGGAAGGTGAGGCCCAGTATTAGTCAATACTGCTTGCTTTGCTGCCTTGCTAACAGTGTGCCAAACAGCTCAGAGGTGCTGCTGTTTACTTTACACCTTGACATGAACCTGATTGCACCACAGCTGCAGCCCAGAGGGTGTCGCAGCCAGCAGCAGGTCTGAACACATCTAGTAGCATGGGTCGTGCACACTAAATTTATTCCTTATTAGATCAGATCCTGTAGATGTTTTAGCTCTGATCAGAACTTGTTATAATTGCTGTTAACAACTGTAGAATGATACCATAACAAGAAACAATGCCACTGCCTGTCACATTCCACAGTAGCAGCGGTCAGCAGTAATTAGGGTTACCACCTTTTAAGAAGCCCAAAGTGGGACATTTCTTACTGAAACTGGATTTTTCACAGGACAATATGTCATCTCGACCAATGCAACAGACATGTTTTCTCTAAATAATCAGAATTAAGACTAAGTGTTGTCGTTTTTAGTTGCTTCTTGTGTTTTTTATTATTTTAAGGTATTTTAGTTAAGGTATTATAGTTTTTTACAATAGAGGAAAATCAGAAAATATTTTTTCCACTATAATGTCAGGATGTTTAGTATTTTTCATGTTTTTCTGCAGGACACAGCTGCCCAAATAAGGACTGTCCTGCGAAAATAGGGACAGGTGGTAACCCTAGCAGTAATCAGTACCACACAGCACTACTCAAACAGCAGTGACAGTTGTGTGCACAGTAGTGAGTTAAAAATGAAAAAATAAATCTCTCTCCAGGTACCTATATTTTAATTTCACTGCATGTCCTTGAAGTGTCCCTCAGTGTGTAAACACTTGGCTCTGCGGCACTTCCTGAAGATGTAAAGAGCACATTTTGACCCAACCTTGTTTGACCCCATGTTCAGCAATCGCTTCTGAGTGTGTCAAGATGGATTTTCAAGATTTTGTTATTAAAATTAATAATTTGTCCTGCCACTGTCTCGTAGTCAAACTACTGGACTGCTTCCTCATGCACTATTAAAGACCATGTATGGGGAGCAGTTAACAACCACAAGCTGCGTTCTCGAGGTTTACAGACCATGGTAACCTCTCGATGCGAATACAATGTGGTTGTTAACTGCTCCCCATACATTATCCTCTATATAAAGCCAACAAGGATATACAGGGCCGCTTAATTCAAAACATGTAACTACAGTGTAATTACCCTGTTACATGTAGTTAATTAATAGTTACATCGAAACAGACACTTATAGTGTAACCAATTACTTATAATTGGTATTATACGGCTAGTTAAATGTTTTACAATTGACCTTAAAGTTGATAATATTTGCTGGAATTGTCAACATCCAGGTGCAACTCTTGTTGCACATCTTATGACAATGCCCTACAGTACAACATATATGGAGGTAGAGCTGGAACATATGTAGTATAGTGTTGGGTTTTGATATCCCATTTGATTCAAATAGTTTTATTTTATTTTAAGTAATACTATTTCCCTTCTATCAACAAATAGTTATAACAAAACTCAGCTCCTTCTGGCAGCTTCAGAGCTAAAAAGTTAATTCTGAGTAAATGGAAAACTTTAACCTCTCCAACTTTAGATGCAAAGGGTAGATTCACAGTTAACACTGGCCTTGAAGAAATAATGAGTTTCATAATAGCTGGAACCTATACAACACTTTGTTATGTATGTAACCCATTGTTTAACTGGTTAAAATCTTCTTAATCCATACCTTCTCTCTAAATTTGTGAAATAAGATTTCGCTGATGACTCCAAGAAGGGAGCAGTAGTTGAGGGAGAAGAGGAGAGGTTGGCCCTGCAAGGGGACCTGGACACCCTGGAAAGCTGGGCTCACACATGGAAATTAAATTTCAATATCACCAAGTGCAAGGTGTTGCATCTTGTGCGGGGAAACCCTAAACACAGGTACACCCTGGGAGAGGAGGCTGGAGGCCTCAATAGGGAAAAGACCTAGGGGCCATGGTGAATGCATGTATGAATAACTCTGAGCAGTGCAGGAGAGCAGCTAGCAAGGCAAACAGGATGTTGGGATGCATCATAAGGGGATCACCTCTAGGAGCAGAAGTGATTCTGCCGCTGTACAATGGACTGGTTAGACCACACCTTGAGTACTGTGTACAGTACTGGAGACCACACTTGAAGAGGGACATACAGCTCCTGGAGAGAGTAAAGAGGAGGGCAACTAAGATGATACGAGGGCTAGGGGATTTGACGTATGAGGACAGACTTGAGGAGCTCTGCCTGTTTTCATTGGAGGAGAGGAATAAATAGGGTAAACATGGAGGGGATCTTTAGACTAAAGCAGGGAGGTATCACCAGAGGGCATGGTTTGAAGTTGGGAGGTGGAAGGGTGAGGGGGGGAAGAGGAGGAGGTTTTTCACTGAGAGGGTGGTGGACTCTTGGAATGCACTGCCTGGTGAGCTGGTTCAGAGATCCACAGTGGAGGGCTTCAAGAGAGGGTGGTACAGACACAGAAAGTAGAGGTATCAGATGATGGCCTGGCCCAGGGGGTGGGAATGGATGATAGGGGTTTCTGGAACACAAGGGGGGGCCTCGGCACCCAACTAGGGATTTGAGGTTCGAGCAGACTCGATAGACCGTAAGGCCTAATCTGCTGGCAAATAGTATGTTAGTATGATATAACTTTATGAATTCTGTCCACTGAATGCATAAAACGATTTCTAAGTTATGCATTGCTCCAGCTTCATCTAAGCAATATGGTTTTAGTATTACTGTATTAGTATTAGTACTAAGTATTAGTAGTACTGGTGCATACACCTCAAAAAGGACATCAACCTGCTGGTAAAGGTCCGGAGGAGGGCTACAAAGATGATAGTGGGTCAGCAGGGTAAGGCATATGAGGAGAGGTTGAGAGCACTGAACATGTGCTCCCTGGAGAACAGGAGAGAGGGGACATGATTGGAACCTTCAGGTACTTGAAAGGGATAAATAAAGTGGATAAGGAGGGTCTCTTTAAGCTGAGTGGCAAAGATAACATGACAGGGCGCAGTCTTAAGCTGGAGGGGGGAGGTTCAGGAGGGAGATCAGGAAGCACTTATTCACAGAAAGGGTGGTGGACACTTGGAATGCACTGCCAGAAGATAAGATCTCATTGAAGACAGTGGGCAGCTTTAAGAGAGGCTGGGATAGGCATAGGGGGAAGGCAAGGATCATGGGTAGGGAGGATGGGAGGACTGGGGGGGGCAAGTATGTCTAATGCGTACTTTTTCCACAAGACTTTTATACTTGTGATTGATATTATATCTCATTATGTTAAAAAAGGTGGAAACTCTATTTGATTTGGAGGAGAAGGAGGGACATGTAGATGTAAAATTAAAAATAAACCTAACCTCAACTCCCTCACTGTCTTCCACATCACTGAGTAATAAAAACATTAAAGGTTTTACTTCAGCATATTCTGGTAATTTCCAGAACTTAGTAAATTTGGAAGCAAGTGATGAGTCTGCTAGTTTAGAACCATTAAACATTGAAAATTACTTCCATGGCTGTAAGGGTGTGTCCACCTCTATAGATACTGAGGTAAAAAGGACTCTTTAATAGAAACTTTATCTGACTTGGTTGGATGGGTTTGTTTTATAGAAAATGATGATAATTTATCATACTCTAGTGAAACAGTGAGTACACCCAAATGTATTGATAAAGTGGGTGTTTCCACTAATAAGACCCCACCAAACATTAACTTGGACACTATTAGGATTGAGTTACATAATACTATTCAAGGGCTGAAAGCCCTTCACTTAGAAATCAGTATAAACAAGGTTCCTAAAGTGGAAATAAATCTTGCAAAACATGTCCCAAGAATGGCTAGCTCTTCCAATTCTGGGACAGCCCCAAATAAGGAAGAATCTCTAATGTATTATCCAACTGCTCTAAGCCAAGAGATTACTAATATGATGAAGAATCAACATGCTGCTAATTTAATTTTACTGGAGCAACTTATAGCGACTAGAGAGGAAACTGATAATCTCAAAGTAAATCGCTATCAATGGGATTAGAATGGATGACATAATTAGATTATTACAGGAAATTTATCCGACCAAGGAATCCTCATCCATTCCTATGTTGATGCTAAGGAAGCTGTGCCTTGTGAGCCTCAAATTAGACCAGATTTCTCATCCATAATTTTTTATGAAAAAGCTTCTGTGATTAATACAAATAAAGAAAATAATAACAATAGAAAAAAAATAAGAAAAAAAGTGGAAAAATACGGATTTGGTTATACAGAAGGAACAAATCCATATTTTAGGACAAAGATCAAAGAAAGTCAGGAAAATCACAAAAAAGGAAAACAAGAAAGAAAGGGAAAATCTTTATGGTGCAGTACCCTCAGTACTAAAGTCAGAAGTCCATGATAAAGAGAATTTAGGGACAGGAAACCTTGAAATAACTTCTGAAATGCCCTTTGAGGATAAAAAGGTTATTACCATAAATCAACAACATGTAATATCTGAGGTACAATCTATTATTGGGAACAACAAACTAAATTGTATAGAGAAGGAAACACCACAGCCAGTGGAGAGAGCTGCTCCCACTGAGGGGGGAGGGAGAGAGAGAGAGATGTTGTTTAAAAATATTGTTCCAAGTAATAGAATAGACTCCTCAGTCTCATTGAGCTTGTTAAGATTCAAGGGTCTATCATGTGATTCTGGTGAGCTGGATAATAATAGAATGTTGAAATCTAGAATAATGGGAATTGTAAAAGACATCTTGTGTCTTTTTTTACAATTCTCTTTGTCACCCCTGGACCGGAACTCTCTCAGGCCTCTCCACTGGTTGGTGTTGCTCTACCACCCACTGTGATCCCCACCATCCTCAAGGTCATTTACTTTCTCCCCGAGCCCCCCGGGGGGGACATAGGGCCCTGAGGAGATCGAAGGGGGCAGTGGAAGGGCTCCAGTGCTGGGCGTGTGGTGGCATGGCTTTGTGAGGGCTGTCACCTATCTGGGCCAGAGGGGTTTTTCCATAATGTTTACACCCCTGACGTGGGATGTGCAATGTCGCCCAGCCCACGACGTGGGTGCTCCCACCCACTTCCGGAAGGCAGCAACCCGACGTCTACCCCTTGCTTGCTTGCAAGCCCCTGTGTGTAGCAGTGCCGCCGGTCTCCACCAGGGGCTTCTGCTGCACTGAGCTACCCCTGGATCCCTCCCCGAGAGAGGAGAGTGGTCCTACAGACGCTCGATCCTCTGTCTCCCCTGCCGACCCCTGGTGGTCCGGGCTCGTTCCCAAACCCAGGTTGCCAGTGTGGCACAAGATGTGGCATCCAGTGCCTCAACCCTCAGACATCTTGGGTCTTAACCTGGAGAAAAGTGACATCTCAGCTGTTAAATATATTCCTGCATCCAATATGTCCAGGTACGGTGATGTATACTGTAGCCACAAGAGAACTCTTTACTCTATCTGTAGAAATATTTTGGAACATAAAATTGGGGACTTAGAAGTTGAATTGTTGGATAATTCTCAGGAGGAATCAGAGGGGGGGAAGGGCCTTGGGTGATAGCTCTGTCTCACTCTCGGCATTTGGTTTAAAAAAAATGTTTAGAGAGATCAGTATAAAACTTAGATTTGCAATATGTAATCCTTTTTTCCAATATTTTGGGCATCAGATTTGAAAGGAATGGAATTTTGGATGCCTTTAGACATCCAAGTCTCTGCAATGATAGGCAGGTTGATTTACTTTGTGGTAATAGAGGGGTCAGTGATAGAATATTAACAAGGTTGGACATCTTGGATCAAATGGGAATTTATATTGTAGAATCATCAGTAATTATGGCAGCTCCTTGTAGCAGTAATGAAAATACCACAAGACCTATGAGTGCTTGGACTTCTCATGGGCAGGATGGTTTGTGACTGCAAACTGGCACTCAGAACCCAGTGGCTAATTTTTTAAAATAAACATAAAACCCAGTCAGAAACTAATGATTGACTGTCAATAACTTCTCAAACTAGTCCTAGAAAAGATGGTGCATCATTAAAGGGGTCCATTTGTTTAGATTTTGGCCAAGGGGTATCCTTTATCTCACAGAATATTGCAGGCTTTCAAGTAAAAACTCAGAGAGTTCACTGAATATTTAAATGGTTTCTCTGTGATTAGTCTGCAAGTATCATGGCATGCCCAAAATAAGATGCTACAATTAAATGGTTACCATTTTTTCCATATTCCTGGTACAAGAATTTCAAAACTTGGTAGATGTGTGGGAGGTTTAATTACGTTTGTTAAAATGAATGTTTCTTACAAATAACAGTAATCGATAAAAATCATTTTCTTCATATGCTAAGACTTAAGGGAAACTCATTCACAATATTATTAGGTAATATTTATATTCCCCCTGCCAAATCTAAGTTTTATAATCCCCAGACTTGGATGATTCTTGAGGATCTTATTTTTAAACTCAGTTCTGAATATCCAGATGATTATTTTCTGCTCATGGAAGACTTAAATGCAAGAATGGGAACTTATGACGGGCTTGCAGATGACACTGTTTTAAACTATATGTATCCATTTGCTAATTTCCATTCAAGAAGCTCTAAAGATAATATAACTAATACTAGTGGACTAAAACTAAGTAAGATTCTGAAAATTAATTGGATTTTCCCCTCTAAATGGGCATCTGTTGGATGATCTGGGGGGTGATGGTACCTTTCATACATCCAAGACTGAATCTGTTTTAGATTTAGCATTATGGGGAGATCCTCCTGATTTTTGGAGATTATTGAAAGTCAGTTGTCATCCTGAAAGTGATTACTTCCTCATTTGCCTTTTAGCGCAATATGACATAGCACCTTCTACTACTCTGGAACAGTTCAATCCTATAACAGACAATAATTTAGAAATCAGAAATAGGAAAAGAATCATATTGTCTAGTGACTGTGAGAGTTTGGTCTCAAACAAGCTGTTCTACTATTTAATCATTATCAGGACAATTTGGATGCAGATTTAAGTGATAAAGATAGTATCTTACAATCCACTCTTAAAAAAATCAGGAAATTATATATAAGGAAACTAAAGGAGGGAATAAAAGTAACATTTCTAAAGGGTAGTTTGATAATGAATGTGTCACTGAGAAATATAAATTAACAGTCCTAATTATGAAATATAAGATATTTCATGACTCATTTAATTATGGTTGTTTAAAGAGAGGAAGGAAAAAGTACAAACAATTTCTTTGGAACAAAACAGGGCCCAGTGGGCTTACCCGGTTAACAAAATTAAATAAATAAATATTTTGAATTGTTATGTCAACAAAGTGGTTAAAAATAGGGATAATAAAGTATTCTGACAACTAGTAGCAAAGGGTCATTAACAAATATGTGCAATATAGAAAGTGTCATTGATGACCAGACTTGGTTTGATTATTTTGCAAACATATTTTTTCATGAATATGAAATATCCACTACAACAATACTATCACTTGTTCCTGATAAACTTGAGGGAATTACATCTTTGGAGGTATTAGAGGTTATTCAGTCATTGAAAAACAACAAAGCTCCAGGCCCGGACTTAATCCCAAGTGAAATATTTAAATGCCAAGACTTAAAATGGGCAGAACTCTTGGCTGATTATTTCAATGAGTGTATTGCAAAAGATTACATCTTGGAGTCATGGAGAGGGTCTATAATTATTCTTATCTTTAAGAAAGGGGACAGATCTAAACCAGTTAACTAAAGACCTATAAGTCTTATAGATATCATGGTAACAATTCTGTCAAGTATTCTTCTTAAAAGACTGTTGACTTCCGTTCAGGTGCTAGGTGACTTTTCACAAGCTCAGGCTGGTTTTTGTGAATCATATTCTACCCTTGATAATATTTTCATACTACAGCATCTGTATGGAAAATATGCTAAATTAAGGCATCAAAAATTATATTTGGCTTTTGTTGATTTCTCTTCCGTGTTTGATACTATTAATAGAGAGATTCTTTGGTCAACAATGAAAGAATGGGGTATTAATTTGGCACTAATTAAAGCTATAAAAGCCCTCTATTCACATACTGGGACTCAGATTAGGAACAGTAAGGGCAGTATAACAGAGTGCTTTGAGACTAATAATGGAGTGAGGCAGGGCTGTATCTTGGCCCCCTCCCTTTTCTCGATTTATATTAATAATCTGAAAATTCTTTAATGCTGCACTCAACCCAGCAAAAAGGACAGAAACAAATATTTAGTCTATAAATAACTTTTTATTCACTCATCTTGTGCAAGCAGCCAGTGTAGCTGGAAGATCTTACGTATCGCTCTAAGGCTTCATCAGAGAAAATTAGTCTCTGGTGAAGCCTTAGGGTGATCCATAAGATCTTCCAGCTACACTGGCTGCTTGCACAAAATGGGTGAATAAAAAGTCATTTATGAACTAAATATTCATTTCTGTCCTTTTTGCTGGGGTGAGTGCAGCACTGAAGAATTTTCTAATAAGCCTAGTGCATGCTTTAGCACCACCATCCGAGTGCAAACCCTTATTTGTGATTATATTAATAATTTGTTAGAGAAAATTACTATTCTTCCATCTGACTCTCCTAAAATTGGTAAGGAATATTGTGGCATCTTGGTTTATGCTGATGATCTTCTATTAATGGTACTTACTTCAAAGGATCTGCAATTAAAGCTTAATCTAATGTCTGATTTTGCAGATCATAGAGATTTAAAAGTCAATATGGATAAATCTAAAGTAATGATCTTGGGTGGTTTAAAATGTAAAGGCTCCTGGAAAATTAAAACAAAAAACATGGAAATAGTGAAGATGTATAATTATCTGGATTTGGTTATTTCCTCTACATTTAAATGAAAGAAACATTACGAATCAATATATGAAGAAATGTCCCATACAACGTTAGCCCTCAAAGCTTTTAATTATAAATATGGTGGGAATTCTCTGTTACCTCTTGTTAGAACAATTGAGGCTAAATATAATGCACAGGCATTATATAGTATTGAAATTTGGGAGCATAATTATCTACCCAATCTTGAAAAAACAGCTATTTAAGTTCTTAGAGGGGCTATTGGATTTCCAAAGTCCATGCATGCACCATTTGTTAGAGCAGAATTAGGTCTTACAAATATACTAGCTCTGGCAGAATCTAGAACCATAAATTTTTGAATTAAATTGAATCATCTTTTGAATTAGCATTGGGCAAAAAAAAAATGTTTGGAAGAAAAAAATAGTATGGGAATCATTAGGATGTAAAAAATCTGAATGGTTATCCTGCATAAAGAAACTGTTAGCCTTCATAGGGCTTTTGAACTTATTTAAGTTAAACACTCAGAACATAGTAATTTCGGACCAGTATAAAACTTATATAAAAATTATTAGTTAAAAAATACAAAACACATGATCTTTAATATATAACGTCTTCCAGATTCGTTGTATGGTATTCTGAAAATTACTGTTTAAATTTCTTTCGATATTATCTAGAATTTTTGACATGCAAAAACATACGAAGAAGTTATGCAAAATTTAGAATTGGTTTCTTTGACTCAAATGTCTTGATTTGTAAATTCACTAAAATACCAACCCTGTGTTTGCATATTGTTACTGTGGTGAAAATGAGAAGGAGGATAATGAACATGTTATTTTGAGATGCCACTTGTACAAGGCAGCTAGAAGTAAATGGTTGGGGTCCATTAAAAATTCCCTACCAGGTTGCCCTAATTACAAATTATTGAGGATTGTTCTGTCTACTGAAAATGAACAAATTATAAAAAAGACAGCTATGCTTCTCCTTAATGTACAAAAATAAGAAGAAGGATGGTCGCTTCTATTCAAAACTAAGCATTTTCTGTACTGTAATAACCTTTTTTTAGCATACAGTGCCTTTTATGTAGTAAAGATCTGTACATGTATTGGTCTGTCTGTTTCACATGTTGTATTTTGTGTTTGTAATAATCTTTTTTATGGATGATCGAATAAAAGTAATTGCTACTACTACTACTGTCACGAGGGTGGGGGTTACATTCATTTCCTGTGGGGTAGTACCCTGGCAGCCATCTGTCAAAAGGATCCCCATAGGTGGAGACACAGCACCGTTTTTGTATTACCTCTAATAGCAACCAAGACCAGGTGCCCTTCACCTGAAGGCCTTACAGACTGTGCCCAGGTATTATTGGACAGGTGTAGTCTCACACCTTGCAGGTGGGGGTGGTTACCTGTGTCTTAAATATTGTGGGAGAGAAGACCGGGAGGACCAGGTGATAGCACCAAGCCCCTGTCCCAACCATTGTAATTGAGAAGTGCACCAAGATCTGCCTAAGAGAACCCAGCTGCCAGCTGACTAAGATAGCAGAGGCCTAATTAAGAAAAAGAGTAGGGGAATTTATTGAAACAAAAGTCATACAAAGAAATATACAATAATAAGCAAGGCAAACAACAACAAAAGAAAAAGGAAATACATTCAGGTAACAGGAAAATCTGAGGTAGTCACCCAAGGCATATTACGCCAATAGGCATCTAAAATGTGTCTTGGAAAAACTGTACTTTCAGTACGAAAAATAATAGATAGTTCCCTGGTAACATTCTGAATAATCATTTCAATAGGGGTATCCCTTTGTTGTAGCATAAAACCACACCTAGCATTCCAAATATACCATTTCAATACTAAGTAAACAATATTTAAAGTACTTTTATGAAAACACCACCACCCAGGATGAAAAATACTGTGCATCAATTCTTCAGATGTCATTGTGGAAAAAATAGGTACAGACCAAATGCTTGCAAGGGTCGACCAAAACGGTCTTATAAATGAACAAAAGAAAAATAAATGCTCAATAGTTTCTTCTGCTGAAACACAGTGAATCCTAATACAGCCACGATCAGCATGCTGTTTATGTTTTTGATTGCTCTTTACATTTATCTTACCATGGCAACTGAGCCAATGGAAATCCCATAATTTTCTTGGAATTCTTGGGTCAGTTAAAGTCAAATGGGTAGTCTGTAAATGCAAAGGTCGATGGGGAAAAGTAAGTAATTCGGTAAAATGTGTGACAATTATATGGTGATACAATTGTTTTCTTGTATTGCTAATTAATAATTGGCTAGATACCCACCATAATCTTAATTTTATGAAGATTTCTCTATAAAAATCAGGAATTTTTGGGTTACACTTCAAATGAGTGACTCTAGATCCTTCCCAAATTGAAAACCATTGTTGGACGGTATCATAAAAATATGAAGTCCAAAACTTATTCTGATTTATTACTAGGGGTTGAAGATTAGTAGAAAAAAACATTCAATAAAAAAACACTACTAGGTTTACCATATTCAAGCCCCCAGATGGAACAGGTAAATAAAGAATATTCCTTTTAATAAGATTTAGTCGACTACCCCATACCGCATGAAAAAACAAACTTAACAATTTCGTTTCCAATATTTTAGGAGGAGGAAAAACCTTACTTACATACAAAAATTGTGGTAGAAGTTTCATTTTAATTAAAACCACACGTTTTTTCTTATCAAGTTTCCACGTGTTCCATTTGGACACTATCGCATTACCCAGTTCCATCCTCACTGTCCAATTAAGTAAGTCTAGATTACCTACACCCCATAATAACCCTAAACTCTTAATAGGATGAGAAACAATGGGGATACCCGAAATCTGAGAGTCATTATGAGGTTGTGTTCCCAAATACATACCTTGACTTTTAGACGTATTCAAACTAGCTCCTGATATCGAAGAATAAACATTACAAATTGTAATAGCTAAAGAGATAGACTGTACATCCGGTAATAGAAGACATAAATCATCCGCATATGCAAGACACTTTGCCTGGTCAGGTAAAGACCTTATATGTAAAGATAGTATATTAGGGTGGTTATTAATATGTTTTAATAGAGGATCAATGCAAAAAACATAGAGGAGTGGGCTAAGGGGACAGCCTTGCCGAACTCCTCTAAGTATTGGAATCATTGATCCAACATGTCCATTCACCATAGGAGTCATTGTCGCAGATGCATATAACAACTGTATCCAATGCATAAAGTTATCCGGAATATTATAGAATTTTAGAACTTCCCACATACAACCATGATTAATAGAATCAAAAGCTTTACTTTGATCTAAGGAACATAAAAACCCTTCCACTTCCTTCACCGTACCCCTAGTAGTAATTTCTCGGAGTAATAGGAGATGTTCTATAATGTTTGTATGATTCACAGAACAAGCTTGTGCTTTACTAATCACAATATTTGCGACTGGTTGCAGCCGTAGGGTTAAGATTTTTGCAAGCAATTTAAAATCTGTATTTAGCAGACAAATTGGTCTCCAGTTAGTTAAAAGGTTCCGATCTCCTGCTTTATATAAATAAACTAAAGAACCTTGTGCCATAGTAAAAGGCAGAGAAGTCTGTAATATTAGAGTGAAGACTTGTGCAATTCTTGTGCCAAAGTTTCCACAATAAATGTGTAAACCTCCATAGTCAACCCATTTTTCCCCTTGAGATTTATTTTTAGACATCGTTTTCATGGCCAGTTGTATTTCAGAGGGAAGAAAATCCTTCTGCATTTCTTGTCTTAAGAAACATGGAATTTCTGGAACCTCAATATGTTGTAAAAAATTTTGAATACTCTCTAAATCAATGTCAGTGCAAGAAAAAAGAGATGTAGTATGTTTATATAGGATATTCATAATGTTGTCATGTGTATTATAGAGTTGTCCTAATGAATCTTTTAAGCTATCAATTCTTTTAGATTTTACACGCTGGTGACAGATATCAAATGGACATATATTGGAAAGCGGCCCTTGTAAACCAAAGGTCTGTTGAAAAGCCAAAGCAGCTGCTTTCTTTTTATGAAAGAGACACATATGTTCTTTCAAAGATGAAATTTGAGCACTATAATCATGCGTAGAAACATATAAGGAAATTAAAGATTGCAACTGTTCCCTATGTCGCAAATACTTCGAGTAGTGAGCATCTGCCTCTTTTTTACTCATGCTTTTTAATAAAACAATTAACTCCTTTTTTAAATCCTCCCACCACTGTATCGGTGAGTCATATAAAAAAAATACCGTCTTTTTGGCAGATAAAAAATATTGTATTTGCATCTGACAGTTTTCCTGATTAAATAATGATGAATTGCACTTCCACAACCCCCGTCCAATCTGAACCCCGGGACCGAGAGCAAGAGAGAGCCTAGAATGGTCAGAATATTCCACTGCTTGCACATTGGCTGCAGAAATAAACGAGTGTTGAGAAATGAAAAAAAAATCTATCCTAGTAGGACCTTTACAAAAAGTTGGTACGACTCATTTATGATGGAATAACATAACATCCACCAAATCAGCTTTGCGTACTATGTCAGATAAACAATTTGAATCCAAAATGATTTTAGAGTTTTAGTCCGTGACCCCTTATCCCGTTTATCCAACCCACAATTGAAATCACCACACCAAATGTGCCATATATAAAAAGGGTTGAATAATCTTAAACTGGGATACCCTCTCTGCCTTAGTTTGCATAGCATAGATATTAATAAGACAAAATGGTTTACCTTGGACACAAACATCCATTAATAAAGCTCGCCCAGGAACCAAATCTAACAACCTTAAACATGTAAAATCAAGGCCTTTAAACAAAATCCCTACCCCTAAACATTGGTCTGTACCTACTGACCAATAGGAAGGTCCCGCATACCAGGCTTTAGTAGCATTCTGCACATCAAGCAAAGTATGCAGTCTTGTATCTTGCACAAAATAAATACCAGGATCCTGATGAAGCAAAGTGGAAAAAAACAAATTCCTTTTCCTTAGGCTCTTAATACTATTCACATTCACTGAAGTTATGAAAAGAGCCATAAGAAAAAAAAGAAAGATGGATCCAAATGAAAAGAAAACACAAACACAAATCATTTCTTTTTTCCCCTACTTCTCGTACCCAACCTAGATTTAAGTTTAACATGCGATGGGTAAGTTTTTTTTGAGGGTTCTTTACAAGGAACGAGCTTAGGTACTTCAATGTGGTCCGCCTCTCCATCCCCAGCCATGGAAGATGAGTCCAAAAGTATTTCAGAATCACTATCTGCCAGGGGGAGGTCTTGATATTGATTTGAAAGAGAGAGTACTTGAGTTTTGGTCATTTTCACAGCATGGACAGGTTTTTCTGCCCTTTTCCGAGCTAGAATACTTTTCCTGGTATTGTAGGCTAGAAGAGGAGGAGGCATCACTATATCAGGGATTTCTGGAGGCAAGGTCACTATTTCCAAACCCGTGGTATCCTGCTGAGGAGAGCAAGGTAATGGAGTAGGAGGAGAAACTACCACAGGACCCACCTGTGGTTTGGCAACTGTGGTTTGGGAGGTCCCAGAATGCAAAGAAAACTGAGAGGGAGAAGAAAAGGGGGGGTAAAGAGGTGGATGGCTGCCGCAATTCAGACTGTTGCCGCTGGGCAACAGCTATAAGCAGGCGTTGTTCTTCACAATCTCCACCGGGGTTTTTATTATGGGCAGCCCAAGCACAACTTTGGTAAGAGTGCCCAGTTTCATCACATAAGCTGCATATTTCGTTTAGACAATTGCTACTGACGTGACCTAGTTCATTACAGAGAGAACATTTAATTTTGTCACAAATACCATTTGTATAACCTTCAGATCCACATTTGTAGCAGGCCTTAGGTTGGCCTGCATAAAATAAGACTCCTCTATCACGGCCAAGGAAAAAAGAATTAGGTAAATGCTTAAGACCCTTACTAGTTGAGGATAATAAAACTTTAAATTTCCAACCCCAAGTCCAATAATATTCACTATCAAAGATAGCATTAGGTCCATCCAGAACAGTACATCTTTGCTTCATCCAGTATGTTAAATCTGTCACACTAACCCCTTCATTTCGAAACAAAACAGTTACAAACTTTACAGCAGGTTTTGTCAGGAGTATTACTTCAAAGGGAGTCCATAGAGGGGAGTTACGCAGTTCATTATATCATTTCCAAAACCTTTCTAATCCAGCCATAGTCTTGAAACTGACATCAAAAGTATGTTCGCCAGATACATGAATCAGAGCGTATATCTCAGTTGCAAAAAACTGCAAAGAATCTTTGATCAGAGTTTTACCCACATAAACACGATCAGGGACACAGTCTAGACCTCCTTTATCGATTAAACGAACTGCATTGTGGCGTTTAGCAGGGGCTATAGGTAAATGAAACAGAGGCAAACGTTTTTTTAGATGTGTCAGGTTTGAAATGTAAATGAGCCTCAGGGGCAGAAAAATCAGTGCGGGTGGGCAACCCTGTCGTGTGCGTGACATCCGAATTTTTTTCTAGAGGAGAAACAGCAGCAATACTAGTAGCCTCAGGTTCCTCTACACCTTTAGGAATGGAAATAGGGGACATACCAGAAACCCAGCGATTCTCATCTCCATTTTTATCCCACCCTGCAGCCCGCAAGGCAGCGTCTACAGACCAAGGCTCTGCATGGGTTGACGGTAGCAATTCTGAGTCAGAATGTGTATGAGAAACAGACAATCCCTGGCGTGCATCATTGCAGGCTGACTCACTCGGCAAGGCCTTTGATGCTGCCACGTCAACAGTCTGAATCAACTGCATAGTCGGGACTGACAGCGGTAATTTCAAAGCTTTCAAAGGTGTCATGGTACACAGTACAGGGCTTTCCAAAGAAGACCTCTCAGAGAAAACCTGCGAGTGCTGCTTCAAAAAAAGTAAGTTATCATCTGAAACCGGTTCCTCCATCCGAATACAAGCCGCTGGTATCGTAGTCAAATGCTGATCTTGCTGATGAGTAACTCGTTTAGTGAGTAAGGCTTCTTGTTGTTGTATAACTTCCATAAGTCGGCGTTTCTGGCATTCTAAAGTTAGAAATTCGTCGTCGTCCATATCCTGGGTCATTTTCGGTAGTCCTTCTATAACTGGTAGTTCTGCTAGGTTCGGGTCCAACACCCGCTCCGTTCCAGGTAGTTGAGAAGCAGGAGGTGGAACGAACCCTCCTGCCTCCTCCACGTCCATCTCCTTCACCGAGTCCACACTGACTGCCGCCATGGCTGACAGCAGCAACGCCCCCTACCGAGTAGGGGAATTTCCCTGGTGTCATGGTTAACATTTCCCCATTCAACAAAACAGATCCATGTAACTCACCCCCCAGAACACACCTGGAAACAAGCTATTGCAGCTTAGCATGCCTTTCCTGGTCAAAATTGACAAATAAATAAAATAGATATAGCCCCTCCCACAAAATGTTTCAATTGTATTGACTGTGTTGCATCTGGGGCCAGCTTCCATCACTGAAGAAATGGAATGCATCGGTGATTGCCTGCGGCTGCACACACAACTTGGTTTTCATTCAAAAACAAAGTCTTCCTTAAATTAGAAACTCCAGAGATAGACTTGTGCAAGGACAACAGAACGCTTTCATTATACTGTGAGTGGCCTCCAGAATGAGATGTGTCCAAGTGTCACACTAGCTCTAAACGTTTTCCACATTCTCACTAGCACACAAAGTCCTGGCTAAGGTGCATAGGAATACAACATGATCCTGGTGGCCTCCAGTGATCCTAGGAGTATTGGTACCACGCTGTCTTTGAATTAATCACACTCTGTCTCTCGTGCAGAATCTCCTGTTTTAAATGAACCTATTGTTTTTAATATGTGAAGTCTTGTTATCTGAAAGGCTAGAATTTAGGTTTCTGCCCCTGATCAATTTTAGCCTGAAACTGACCTCAAAAAAGTTGATTTTAGCAGCCATCACTGCTTAGAAGTGGTGATTTTGTTCACTGTGTTTAGACATGGTTCCTTAAGTGGTTACACCATCTGTATCTAGCCAGTAAGAAGTCTGCAAACCCCTGGTACATGAACTAGGTTCTAAGGAAGCTAATGGACACATTTCTGAGAGGATGGCATAGTGTGCCAAGCAGTTCTTACCTTCCTCTTGGTGGTCTTAGAATGCACAAATCTAGTAGTAGTAGATTTTATTTATTTAGGGTGTCCTTCCCTGAAGGCTCAGTGTTCCCTTACAACATATAGACGTCACAAACATCACAATAATATCAATTGGTAACGTGTGAACAAGGCAACCACAATTGAGCACCCACAAAAGCAGTGACTCAATTATGGTGCCTGTGTTCAGGGCTATCTGGCGGGGTGGGCGACCGGATACTAGGGTGGGTGACATATGGCGACAGGAAGTACGCATGTATACACACACGTGGGGAGGAGGCAGGGGAGGGATGGTATGTGGGAGGGGGTGTGGTGGGCAGCTGCCGAGCTGGTCCACTAGTGTGGTGGGGAGGGTGGTCAGTTGGGAGGTGCAGGGTTCAGCAATGTACACTTGCCCTAGTCCACGATCACCATTATGTCATAGGACCATATCAATTCATGCACTTAACACCCAGAAACATAAATATGATAAAATAATCTAATATGTAATATGTTTCCTTTTACACAGTATACACACACACACACATGCACACACTGCACATACACATGCACGCCCCATACACACGCACACAATACACACACACTGCACATACATATGCATTCCGCCCCGCACACATGCACACAACACACACACACTGTACATACACACACGTCCTCATGCACACACCACATACACACAGACACGCATGCATGCATGCACGCACGCACAGACATTTCCATTTTAAGCCAGTTAGTGTGAACCAGGCTTACCTGGATGAGAGAAGGACCTCAATGTGGACATGGCAAAGGCCTTATGAGGTGCAACCAAACAGCTGTTCATCCTGTACAGTATGTTGACCAAAAGCAGATCAGAACTTCAGCTAAGGCTGTGCTGTCCAGATGGAACAGTGCAGGGATCAAGCTTTGTTATGAACTGGCTTCTTGCCCAGTGCCATTAGGAGCTTATAGCGTATTCTGCACAGTGCAGGGTGATTTCTGCTTCCATGCTTAGGAAGATGCCTGTAGGTTAAGGTTAAGTTAATTTATCTGGCACCTCTGTAAGTTCCCAGATGTCAGTCGATGTGCAAACAAAGCAAAAATGAAAACAATTAGTGATAATTTATTAAAACAGATATATCAATACAGTAGTACGATAAGTACATTCTGCATCATTACAGAAATGCCTGCTTAAACATAATTGATTTTAGCTCTTTTTGAAAGCTTTCTAACATGAAAGCTGGACACACACACACAAAAAAAATGATATGAGATTGCATTCCTGCAGATAGGGTCCACTGCTGAGCATGCTCAGTGTTGTTTTCAGTTTAGATCTTGGGTCATCAGTAGCATTCCCTCAGTAGAATACAAAGGTCATGGTGGGACACAAAAGTTGCAGCTGGGGGCGGGGTCAGGGTTTTTTGCACCACTTTTTTATTGGCCCCATTTGTAGTGCTCTGGTCATGTTGCACCAAATTAGGTGGGTTCTATCAAAAATATTCCCGTTGGAGCATACCCAACATCCACCTTAAATGTACAGACCCCCCCACCCCCATTATGACATATCTAGCTCTACAAGGGTCAAAGAAGACTGCAAAGGTAAGTAGGATCCAAATCTTTTTTTGGGCATTGTTTGCCAGAGTCAAGACCTTTCAGTCAGTCCTCCACCATACAGGTAGCTCTTCCATTGACTGGTCTACACCATACCACCTGGCTCGGAGCCATGATTTCCAGGGTCCAGGACCTGAAACGTGGTCTTTTATCTAGGTAGCTAGTTAGGAAAAGGGGGCTGTTGAAAGCCCTGGGAAGGACTGTGCCTTGAGAACGGCTCAGGCAGTAGCCCTGCGCCTTGACCTTTGGGCCTATCGATACCATTAATGGAATATGACTGTTTGTATTTTAAAGTCAGTTGCTTACAACTCACACTGTCCTGCTAGCTTTGTGGGGTACTCAGCACTTCAATGACTGTGGTACCTGACATGGGATACTGGCAGCTCTCATGGGACTTTGGGGAGGGGGGTTAGCTGGTGCTCTGGCTAGATAGGGCATGAACTGTTGGGCTACTACTGGGTGGTGGTCTGGCACGGGATTGCACAATGTTGTTTGATGTTGTCATATTTATTTCTTTAGTTTCTGTTGACCGGGGTAGGAGGTCTAGGCAATTTTGCCTATTTTCAGCCTCATCTGGGGAACAAGGTTCCAAGGCTTTCCTACAGACCTGCTATAACTAAGCAGAGTACAAGGTATAGCTTCAAATAAATGTCCTGTCGTATACTTTTGTAAAACAGAGGCTGGGGAACCTTAAGCATCTATGTTTTGAATTTATGACCTTTCCTTCAAGATTTGAACCATCAGAGACAAGGAAGTTAAATGTCCCAGGCTCACTCTCTTCAGAAGAGACTGGGGAGATACCAGGGGAGGCAGGGTGGTAGTTTATATAAATGAAGGATTAAGAGTAACTGAGGACAAGCCAGTTGTATGGGGTGAGGGAGTGGAATCACTCTGGCTACAGGCAACAGATAATTGGAGAAGGGTACTCCACAGGACACTAAATCAGAGGGTAGATAGGGATGAGGCAGTGGGAAGGGAAATACTGAAAGCTGCAGGCCAGGCCAGAATGACGATCATGGGGGATATTAACCTCCCTAATATGAATCCCTTCTAGCCAGGGATGAGACCATCCATCTGGGTAACCAGGGTACTGTGTAAAAGATGAAGGAGGGGGTACTTACAGTTGCCAAGCATGAGAGGGACCTTGGGGTGATCCTGTCTGATGATCTCAAGGTGGCAGGGCAGTAGACAAAGCAAGCCAGATGCTGGGATGCACAGGGAGGGGGATCTCCAGCAGGAGAAGGGAGGTAGTGCTGCCTCTGCATTGCTCATGTAAGACCCCACCTGGAGTACTATGTCCAGTTCTGGAGGCCGCACCTCTGCAAAGACATCAACAGGGTGGTAGCGATCCAGAAGAGGGCTACTAAAATGGTGCGGGGTTTGCATGAGAAGCCATATGAGGAAAGACTGTGGGAGCTTGGTATGTACTCCCTGGAAAAGAGGAGAGTGAGAGGGACATGGTTGAGACCTGTAAGTACCTCATGGGGGTGAACAAAATGCAAGAGGGAGTCTCTTTCAAAGGAGGAGAAGGAGCACAATACATGGGCACAAGCCATGAAATCTGAGGTGGAGAAGTTTAGGAGGGATGTGAGAAAATCCATCTTCACAGAAAGGGTGCTGGATGCCTGGAACAGCCTGCCAGAAGAGAAAGTGAGGCGAAGACAGTGAAAAGCTTCAGACATGCATGGGACAGTCACATGGGTATTATAAGTAGAGGTAAGGGAGGAGGGAGGGATACCCGTGACCAAGTAATGTCCAGGGTATAGAGTTAGGCAGGGAATACAGGGCAGACTAGATGTGCCTACAGGTCCTTTTCTACTGAGACTTTCTATGTTTCTACATTCCACTCACCTGTCTCCAGTTTTCTGCAACATTCCTGCTTGTGGTAGGGCCCCTTGGGGTGCTGCTTGTTTTTTTAGCTCCAACAATGGGTCAACAGTTTGATAGTGGTAAGCATTTTGCACTTGACATGATTAGTTGATGGAAATGTAATTGGTGTCACTCACTCACTGATACAAAACTCAAAAATGTGCATAACATCCTCCTTCCACTTGGGGGAGGATGGCCGGTATTATCTTCAGCAAAGTGTATATGACAGTGTAGATTGTGTGAGACAGGGTCAAGGTTTTGAAAAGCCTATAAGAGAAGTATAGGCATATACAGTATACATAGGAGTGTATCAGACATTTTGGGGAGATGACCCAGGGGGTTTGCACCCTGTAGCAGGGAGTGCCTCATGGACACAGCAGTTTCTCATGGCCTCATACATGGGATTTGCAGTTAGTATCAGTGGAAGAAATTGCATCAGGATGGACAAAGTCTTTGGGTTCAGTATGTCCCCTGCTCTCAGCAAGAGAGTTTTCTGCAGCCTGGATGGAGACTTTGGATTCAGTATGTCCCCTGTAATCTGTGACCTTGGTCTTAGGTTGCTGACTGATATTCCTGCAACAATCCCCTCCTTCCAGTAGAGGGCAGGTGGTCATTTAGCTGCGAGTGCCCAGACTCATGTCTGACAGTCTGGTGTCAGCCTGTAGGGATAGCTTAGTGGGATGCACTTAGAGTTGAAACAAACTCTGGCCAGAGCCAATATGGCTGTGGCAAGCTTGAAGAAGCTTTGAGGAATGAGCGGTGCCAAATGCCATCCCCAAGATGGTGGCAATAATGGAACTGCACATGCACAGCTGCATTGAATGACATACTGCCATTCCCAAGATGGTGGCACAGTTCTTATCTGGAATGCAGAAGTAGCAGCTAAAATAGTGTGGCTGTAGCTCTGTAGCGAGCAACCTTGGTGGACTGTTTCAAGCTCTTTTGGAATTTTTTGGAGAAATACTTCCCAAACTCCAACAGAAGCGTGCCACAGTCACTCGTTTTCAGAGTGAACAGGTAACAGACAGGGTAACCCTCCTGACTGCTTGTGGGTCTGAATCACCTTTAGTCTCAAGTTCTTGGGGGTTTCAAACTGTGAACCTTATGCTAGCGTACCCAAATGTACAGGCTCAGATAATATTCTCTTCGGGGGGGGGGGATGCAATATATCTTTTGCCTAAGGGCACCTAACCAGGCACCCAAAATGAACCCTTAAAACTCTATAAAAGACCTTAGGTGTATTCTTACCTTTTCCCAGTTTGGTAACACCATCAAGCCCTTGAACAATTGTCAGACTTAATCATTTATGTGTCACATGCAAAAAAAGAACTGGTAGATGCCCAGGCTGTCTTTTAAATAATATATTTACTAAAAATGGATAAAAATATGAAAAATGTAAACACAGAACAATATATAAAAGAGCATACAATCACTTAAAAGAAAACAAGGAAATGTACAAAACAAAAACTCCTACCACAATGTATTTAGACTTTTTCTATCTAATATATTATCTCTTTAAGTGCTCATCAGAGCTGTGTCTTTCTCTAGAGTCCCCAGATGGTACATAACAACAAGTTCAGACACAGTATTCAGTTTAAAACTCTGTGTCTCCACACCCCTTCTATGAGTCATCTAGCGCCTCCTTTTAGAACCAAAAAAATACAAACATGATATCCTGTCAGGAGATATTTTAAATACTGTGACTTCAGCAAAAACTCATTTCCCAAATTATGACAGTTTTTAATCAAGCCTTTCCTTTGAACTGGTGGCTGGTTTCTTATTTTCTCAAGGAACATCAAAGGTTTTTACAACAATGCCATACGTCACTTAGGTTCAAATACAGCCAACAGGAATCAGCTGTTATGTCCTGTTCTGTAATAAAATGCATAGTTAGCTTCCCAACTTCAGAGGCAGCAACAGTTCATAAAACAGTCATAAAATGCAATTTCTCAAGGAATTTAATTACATTACAGAGATCTCCTGGTCAGTTACATCCTGTAACTGAAACTGGGGGCCATGGCACAGACTGCCTTATGTGAGACAATTCAATACTATATTTTTAGATTACAAATATCATAGAACAATCATAACCAGCTGGCCAAGCGTCACAGTCCTCCCCACCTAGACTGAATTTGGGGGCTCTGTCCCCTGCATGGGATGACTTCCCAAGTCAGTTCACTCCTCATATAGACGCGATAAGCCATCTGCATTCTGATTGGTCACTCCAGCCCCATGTAAGATCGTCATGTCATACCCTTGCAAGGCAAGACTCCATCTTAATAGTCTACCATTAGTTTTTCCCATTTGTGTCAGCAAAACCAGGGGGTTGTGGTCAGTTTGTACCTCAAATTGCTGCCCATATAAGTATGGCTCTAGCTTCTTTAGGGCCCACACTATGGCAAGACACTCTTTTTCCACAGTAGAGTAAGCCTGCTCCCTGAGAAGTAACGTTTTACTCAGGTACACTACAGGGTGTTTTCTCCCTTGGTTGGATGTCTGACTCAGTACTGCCACAATACCCACGTCTGAGGTGTCAGTCTGGACTATAAAAGGTCTGCTATAGTCAGGACTGGTCAATACAGGAACACTGCACAGTGCCTCCTTCAGTCTGGTAAAGGCTTTTTCACAGGCTGATTCCCAGGTAATTTTCTTAGGCATCTTTTTCTTTACCAGGTCAGATAAGGGAGCAGCCAGGGCACTGTAATTGGGTACAAATTTCCTATAGTACCCTGCTGTCCCTAGAAAACTCCTGACCTGCTTCTGCATTTCCAGTCTGGGCCATGCCTTGATCACCTCTGTTTTTTGGCCGAGGTATGCCACTTCAGCCATAGCTACCTGGCACTTCTCAGCTTTGACAGTGAGCTCGGCCCTCTGTATCCTGCCCAGCACTTTCTTAAGGTGGGACAGGTGTTCCTCCCAGCTGGCACTAAAGATGGCAATGTCATCCAGGTATGCCACAGCGTACTTCTCAGCACCATTTATCACCTGGTTCACCAAACTTTGGAAAGTGGCCAGGGCGTTCTTCATTCCGGAAGGCATTACTTTAAATTCAAATAAGCCTATCAGAGTGATGAAGGCTGACCTTTCCCTAGCTCTGTCAGTTATCTCTACCTGCCAATACCCCTTTGTCAGGTCAATAGTCGTAAGGTATGTCGCCCCTCCCAACTTGTCCAGGAGTTTGTCCATCCGGGGCATCAGGTGGGTGTCAGACTTCATGACTGCATTCAGTCCATCATAGTCCACACAGAAATGAGTAGAGCCATCTGGCTTGTGCACAGGGACTATGGGTGAGGCTCAGGGGCTGTGGGATCTCTGGATTATCCCTAAATCCAGCATTTCCCACATCTCCCTCCTAATGTTCTTTTGGACAGCCTCTGATGCCCGATATGCTGTCTGCCATATGGGCGTCTGTGTCCCTGTCTCTACATCATGTGTCGCTAAGGGGGTTAGTCCAGGCTTGGTGCTAAACAGTGGGGCAAAGTCTGCTAAAACCTCCCTTACTTCCTGAATCTTGTCTGGGGCCAGCTGGGGAGACAATTTAACTGCCTCCACAGAAGACTCCCACTTGCTTTCTTCCAGCAAGTCCAGAAGGGGGTCTCCTTCATCTGTCCCCTCCCCAGGACTACATACTGCAAACACCATGTCAGCCCTATTAGCATATGGCTTCATCATGTTGACATGGTACATTCTTTCTGTCTGTCTTCAGTCAGGTAACTCTATGATATAGTTCACGTCATTTACCTTCCTAACTGCTTTGCACAGTCCTGCCCACTCAGCCTGCAGCTTATCTTTCCAGACTGGAATAAGGAGCATGACTTCCTGACCCACGGTGTATGAGCGAGCTCTGGCTCTGTGGTTGTACCACACTTTTTGTTTCTGTTGGGTAGCTGTCAGGTTGCTCTGGGCTGTCCCCATCAGCTCCTTCAGCCTTTCCCTAAACCTAAGGATGTAATCCACTATGGGAGTTCCCTGGATGGCATGCTTGCCTTCCCAGTCCTCCCAGATCAAGTCTGGGGGCCCATGTACCCAGCGTCCATATAAGAGCTCGAAGGGGAAAAACACTGTCAATTCTTGGGCACCTCCCAGTATGCAAACAATAGGTGGGGAAGGTAGTTCTCCCATTCCCTCCCATGCTGTTCAGCAAACACTTGGAGCATTGACTTCAGGGTACCATTAAATCTTTCCACAAGCCCATTGACTTGCTGGTGATAAGGTGTCATGTGCCTCTGCACCACCCTACACTTCTCCCACAAACATTTCATCAGGTCTGACATGAAGGAACCCCCTCAATCGGTGATAACCTGTGGAAACCCAACACGGGAGAAAATACCAAGCAAGACATCTGCCACTTTGTCTCTCCTCAGTGAGGATAGGCCAACTGCCTCTGGATACCAGGTGACATAATCCACCACAGTCAAGATGAACCTCTTCCCAGAGGAGCTGAGGGTATTTAAAGGCCCCACAATATCCATTCCTACCCTTTGGAATGCCCCCTCCACTATGGGCAATGGAATTAGGGCAGCTTGGGTTTTCTTACCTGCCTTCCTTATTTCTTGGCACCGGTGAGAAGACCTGCAATACTCCTTCACCTGCTGGGTGAAGTTGGGCCAATAGAAATTCTGAGCCAACTGCTGCGTAGTGCATGTGATTCCCAGGTGACCAGACAAGGGAATATCATGCGCAATCTTGAGCAACTGCTCACTATACTCCTGAGGAATGACACGCTGCCTGCCTATCACCCCTCCCTCTGTCTTCACATTCTGACTATACATCAGTCCATTTTCCCAATAAACCTTATGTTTACCGTCACCTCCCTGTGCTCCATCAGAGTCTGCCCAAGCCCTCAGCTTCTCTAGACTAGGGTCACTTTTCTGAGCAGCTGCAAACTCGGTACACATTCCCAAGGCATGGGACATGTCCAGTTCAGTCTCTAAACTAGGGTCCCTAGCACTAGTGTCAGGGCACTCAGGATTACTGTCATTCCTAACCCCCTGACAATGGGTCACCCCTCCCTCTTCGGAGTAACCCTCCATAGCTGTGTGGTTAACTGCTACTGGGGAAATTTTGACCCCCTTTTCAGTAGTCTTCCTATCAGGAGACACAGGCTGGGAAACCAGCCTCCCAGTGGTTTCCACAATGGCTTCTGTGGGGTCCAGGAAGCTACAATTTCCCCATCCTGCTTGGCTATGGGTAACTGCACACACCATCCCCTGTTTGAGATTATTGCCAAGGATGACATCAACTGCTAACGTTTTGGCTACAACCACCTGTTGCACAGTTCCCCCTGTTTCACCCCAGTCTAGGAGAACACTAGCGAGTGGCAATGTGGTCTCCTCACCAGTGAACCCTTGCACAGTTACAAATTCATTTGGTACAAGCTGACCAGGCTCTACCAGATCCCCTTTTACCAGCATCAGGGATGCCCCTGTGTCCCTTAACCCTTGTGTCTGTACATCATTCACCGTGACTGGATGCATGTGTTCTTCATGTTCACAGGCATGCTTCCAGGGACACATAAACAACCCACTTCTTTCTTAGCCCCATGTTGCATATTTCTCATCCTTTTGGGACACTGTCTGACAATATGCCCAGTTTCTTTACAAACCCAACATTTGTTTCTTTATTCAGAAAAATCTTTTCTTTGAAACCTTGGGCTAACTGGCTTTGATAGAGGCGGTGAGGGTTTTAGCTGCCCTGAAGGTCCACTTTTCCCTTTTTGTGCTGCCATGCCCACCCCATTCACTCTCAGAGCAGGTCTGCTTTTGGCATAGCGGTCCGAGAGTTCATTAGCCTCTTGCACTGTTTTGGGATCTTAGTCCTTCATTCAGGTTTCAGCTGTGCTAGGCATGCCCAAAAAACTGTTCTAACAAAATGGCATTTTCAATTTTATCTAGTGAGTTTGCTTCAAATCCTTCCCACCAAGATTTTAAAAACTGACGTAGTTTCATGACTAGCTCCTCATAGCTCATATCAGGGCTTGTTCTGAACTTATGGAATTTAGCTCTGTATGCTTCTGCAGTTAAATCAAACTTTTTTAACAGTGCAGCTTTAAGTTTGCTGTAATCATTACTGTCCTCATTGTCCATTTGACCCAATGCATCCCGAGCTTTCCCAGTAAGTAGAGGGGATAGCTGGAAGCTCCAGGACCCTCTAGGAATTTTTGCCTGAATACAAACTTTTTCAAAGGAATTTAAAAAGGCATCCATATCCTCCCCTCTTTAAATTCAGCTAACAATTTGGAATTCAGTTTGTAACCCAGTCCTGTAGTTCCAGTTAAACCCAAGCCACTTACCTGCTTTGGTGCTGGTGGTTGGAGTCATAACTTCTCCAGTTCATGTCACCTCTGGTGCTCACACTCTTCATGGTCTGCCTCTTGCTGTTCACGTTCAGCTTCTCACTGTTCTCACTTCTCTTCTCTCTGGAACTCCAGCTCCATTCTGCGCAACTCAATCTGCAGCTTGATTGCTTCTGGCTCTAGAATGTTGGTGACCTTCCCCTGCTGTTGTAGTCCTTTGCTGGCACTGGCCCTGCTGTCATCCTCACCAGATCTGGAGACTGCACTGGTCACTGGCCCCTCCACTCCCAAGGTTCGGTCCTTTACAGTCACAGTCTGTGCCCCGATGCTCTGGGCATCTGCTGCCATCAGGGCATCCACAAGGTTCTGCTTGGTAGCTCTCGCCTCATTCAGGACTCCTCTGTCATGGCACAACTGCCTCAAGTAATCTGCAATATACCAGCTGTAGTTGGAAGCCATCTTCTTCCCTAATTACGGCTACTCTAACTTTCACTTTAGAAAAAAAAATAAAACAGGTAGGAACTTGACTGTAAGCAAAATTATATAGTTCTGTTTCCTTTTTTAAAAATAAATCACTGCCTTATTTTGCAAGTGAGCTGTACAGTATTAAGCTGACCCACTGAACAGTTAAAGTTTGTGTTTCCAAATTTATCCACACCGCTGCCAATCAAATCTGTCGCAAACGCACTCAGCAGGTCAGGCCCTCTCCTCCCACAGTGCCAACCTCAGAGCGCAAGAGTGTGAACAGGTAACATACAGGGTAACCTTCCTGTCTGTTTGTGGGTCCGAATCACCTTTAGTCTTGAGTTCTAGGGGGATTCAAACTGTAAACCTTATGCTAGCGTACCCAAATGTACAGGCTCAGATATTATTCTCTTCGGGGGTGATGCAATATATCTTTCACCTAAGGGCACCTAACCAGGTATCCAAAATGAACCCTTAAAACTCTATAAAAGACCTTAGGTATATTCTTACCTTTTCCCAGTTTGGTAACACCATCAAGCCCTTGAACAATTGTCAGACTTAATCATTTATATGTCACATGCAAAAAAAGTACTGGTAGACACCCAGGCAGTCTTTCAAATAATATATTTACTAAAAATGGATACAAATATGAAAAATGTAAACACAGAACAATATATCAAAGAGCAAGCAATCACTTAAAAGAAAACAAGGAAATGTACAAAACAAAAACTCCTAACACAATACATTTAGACTTTTTCTATCTAATGTGTTATCTCTAAGTGCTTATCAGAGATGTGTCTTTCTCTAGAGTCCCCAGATGGTATATAACAACAAGTTCAGACACAGTATTCAGTTTAAAACTCTGTGTCTCCACACCCCTTCTATGAGTCATCTAGCTTCTTCTTTTAGAACCAAAAAAATACAAGCACGATTTCCTGTCAGGAGATATTTTAAATGCTGTGACTTCAGCAAAAACTCATTTCCCAAATTATGACAGTTTTTAATCAAGCCTTTCCTTTAAACTGCTGGCTGGTTTCTTATTTTCTCAAGGAACATCAAAGGTTTTTACAACTCTGCCATACGTCACTTAGGTGTGACTGTAGCCAACAGGAATCAGCTAAGTTATGTCCTGTCCTGTAATAAAATGCATATTTAGCTTCCCAACTTCAGAGGCAGCAACAGGTCATACAACGGCCATAAAATGCAATTTCTCAAGGAAGTTAATTACATTACAGAGATCTCCTGGTCAGTTACATCCTGTAACTGAAACTTGGGGGGGGGGGCACCCATGGCACAGGCTGCCTTATGTGAGACAATCACATACTATATTTTTATATTAAAAATATACAATCACATACTATATTTTTATATTACAAATATCATAGAACAATCATAACCAGCTGGCCAAGTGTCACAGTATACAGAGTGAAGGGGATAATGATGGTGAGGAGGGTGGGTGGGGCAGCTGCAACTTGAGGGCTAGCTGCACAATCGAGCAGACTCGATAGACCGTGATGCCTGTTTCTGCTGGTGTTTTCGTATGTTCGTATATATGTATGTATGTATGCATGTACTGTATGTATGTATGTATATATTGATTTTATTTAAATTTTGCTGACCAGGCAGGCCCACTGAGATGTGCAAGTTGCATAATACAAGACACAGGAGAAAATACAAAGTAAATAAAAGATATTCTACATACAGTAAACATTAGTTTACCACACCTTCGAGTGGACATGCATGATACCTGTCGGTCTGGGTAAACAGAGGGCTTCAGTCTCCAGAGCTGTTAGTCCCCTCACCTTTCACCAGCATTAAATACATCACACTATGGGGAGCCTCAGCTTACCCTGTACATGATTGCACTCCCTCTATAAATAAATAAAGGTCTTCCGTCTCCAGTGCTACTAGCCCCCACCTTTCACAAGCAACATATACACGACAGAGTGATTAAGTCTTTTGTTGTAGTCAGTGCAGCATAGTAGTTAAGGACACTGACCTAAAAACCTGGAGATCTGGGTGTTAATCCGCAGCCCCAACTTGCAAACCGTGTGACCCTGAGCAAGTTACTTAACTTCCTTGTGCTCCCAGGTCACACCAGGAAACAGCTTAGGTTTAGTGTTCTTTTTGCTAGTTAACCCGTTTTCCCTTTCCCCAAGTCTGCACTGTGCCTGCCCAACCTACACTTTTGCCTACAGACAAACATACAGCTTCAGTCTACAGGGCTGACAGCCCCTCACCGTTCACCGGCACCATATACATCACACTGTGGGGAAGTCTTCACTGTAACATCCTGCACCATCTCTGTCCCTGTAGCTAAACAGAGGGTGTTACTGTTAGTTTCTCGCCTTTCACCAGAAATAAATACATCTTCACTACACCTCTGCCTACAGACAAACATAGGCTGCAATTAAAACAAGCGTTTGTCGATGCTGAATGTTGTCATGCTGGCATTGGCAGTGGCAGACCTAGAGATACCTAGCGCTTTGATTTTGTTAATGTGTCGCAAAAGATGATTTTGCACAGCGAGCAAGCCATTGTGCGCCACAGCTGTGGAAACGCATTTTGGGCAGGCTGTGAAAAATGGCAGATGGTCTGTTGATAAGGAGGTGTGCACAAATGCCAGTAGTGAAAATGTGCCATGAAAATATTGCAGATTGATGAAGTTACAAGGGTGTATGGAAACTGCGCAATGCACGCTTGCAACACAGTCATTGAATGGACTTTCGGCACCAAATTTTCAACATAAGCATTTTAGGACCTCTGCTCATGAATAGTGTCACAGTCACTTCCTCAAACTGTCCCGAAAACTGATTTTGCACAGCGACCGTGCAATTCTGTGCCAGACGTGCAGCAAAAACACATTTCAGCCAGCTGTACTGTTCATAAAGAGGCATTGAAAAATGCCAGTGATGAACAGCTGGAGTGAAACTATTACAAATTCACAAAGTCATGAGCATGTGTGCAAACTGCGCATGCTCGAAAAACACTCATTTTATTGACTTTCGTCCCCAAATTTTCAACATAGGCATTTTAGGACATCTGCTAATAAACAGTGTCACTGCCATTTTCAGAATGTGTCTCGAACACGGGCTTTCTACAACGACCGCGTTATTCTGCGCCAGAACTGCGAAAACAGATTTTGGTCAGGATGTGAAAAATGACAGCTGTACTGTTCATTAGGAGGTGCAGAACAATGGCACTGTTGAAAATCTGGAGTGAAAATATTATATGTTTCGCGAACTTCTGGGCGTCGTTACAAACTGCGGAGCATGCCTTTCAATAACAGTCATTTTATGAGTATTGTCACCAAATTTTCAAAACAGGCATTTTAGGACCTCTGCTCATGAACAGTGTCACTGTCATTTTTCAATGTGTCCTAAACACTGATTTCTACAAATAACGTATATTCTGGCGCTGGAAGTGCGAAACACATTTCAGCCAAGATGTGAAAAATGACAGCTGTATGGTTCACAAGAAGATGTGGTAAAATGACAATGTTGAGAATCTGGCATGAAAATATTGCAAATTCGCTAACTTACGAGCGTACATAGCAACTGCGCAAAGAGCGCTCATAAAACAGTCATTTTGGGATTTTTCCACAAATTTGCAACATAGGCTTTTGAAGGCCCCCTCATGAACAGTGGCACTATCATTTCGTTAATTAGCCCCAAAGGCAATTCCACGCAGTGACTGAAATCACCTTTCGGGACCGAATAACGCCGTGACAGTGCAAGAATTCAAGAGGAGGGGTCCCAAAACCCCCATGTTGAAAATTTGGGGCCAAAATTCCCAAAAATGCCTGAGATATGCAGCAAAGTTGAAAACAACCTATTTATTCCATTATACAGCTTACGGCATTTCTTCAGTTCGCGGTTGGCTTTAAAGGAAACGAGCGTGTTCCGGTCACGAAGATCATCGCGCCGGACTCCGGAGGTAAGTATGGGGTGAGGGGTGTGTGGGGTGGCAGGGTGTGCAGAGGGTGGGTGCAGGTGGGTGGCAGGGAGACTACGAGGACCGTTTTCATTTTACAGGGAAAAAAAAATTAGACATCGCGGGACAGTTTTTTTTTTTAGGGGATTTGGCACACTGTGGTGGGCTTTCAGTGCGCCACCTAACTGTTGGGGGGGTTCTGTAGCTCATGGGGATTAGAGCACCTCGTCGGCACACAACACGGAGGGGATGTTATGCCCTGACGGGGATTGGGCACCCAGTCGGCATACAATGCAAAGCGGGGCGAGCCGAGGGGATTGGGCACCCCCTCAGCGCTTAACAATGGGGTGATTTATGCCGATTGGGAGTGGGCTCTCCATCGGCACACATGCAGGGTAACCGACAGGGGATTAGGCACCCCCGAATTTGGCAGTTTGGCAGCCAGTGTGCCGTCATGTGCACAATGTGAGCATGTCAAGGAAAGGTCCGCTGCATCTGATGAGCTTTGCTTGGATTGCAGTGGATCTTTTCTTAGATGTGCTCGCCACATTATGTTTGCATGGTGTGACGTCAGCATGCAGGCTGATTGGGGAATGAGGGACGCACCTACTGGTGCATGCCCTGCATTTGCCCAACAGCAACCATGCCTTCAAATCCCCACTGCTGCAAGATGTTGGCTGCAGAAGCGTGCCAACATAAAAACAACTTTTTATACAGAATAACCCCAGCAGTCAGATGTAATCTGATTAGAGAGACTTGTGTTGATTTCAAACAGAGCAACAGCCAGATGCAAATGCATAAAATAAATACAATTAAAATCCTCACTTTAATTAGTACCCAGCGCCCCCTGCAGGGAAATGCAACATTACCCTTATTTTCAGTTGTGAACAAATACGCCTTTGCCTCCCAAAACTAGCAGCCTACCTTAACATGCAGCACAGCAGATTCAAAGAAACACATTCTTAGACTAGCAGGACACTTAAGGGGCATGGAATTTTTGAGTCTTTCTCTTAATGATCAGATGTTATTGATGTTAGAAGCATTTGACACTTTCTGAGACAGCAAAGTTTCTCAGGCTTGCTAGACACATGTAAGGGGACAGGAATCTTAGATGCTACAGTATATTCTTATTTATATTAACTGCATTTGACAGATCTTGAGTTCCAGAAACCCAGTAGAGAGAAGGGAATATTTTATATAGCTGGGTAGTGATTTGCAGTTGTTGTGGAAGAACACACTGAAAAGTACTAATCTGTGTTCCACAGTATCCCATTTTCAAGCTGAGCTTCAGCAAGATGGCTGTAGGCTCTGCCCACAGCCATTAAAAAGGGGTGTACCCTAATGGTGCCAGAGAGGTGAGGAGTGAGTTAAGGTGTACGCTGGTAGGAGTTCCAGGAAGACCTCAGGCGTTAAAGGTGCTACTTGGATTCACAGGTGAAAAGATGCAGTGCCAGCCGGCCCGGTGGTGCTGAAGGTTGAGGTGCCGGTCACTACACCTCGCACCACACTGGCGACCTGGGTTCTGGAATAAGCCCGTGTTGCTGGGGGTCGGCAGGCATGAGAGAGGATTGAGCATCCAGAGGATTGCTCTCCTCTACCAGGGAGGGAGGGAGGCTCTGCCACCCTGCTCGCCGATTGCTCCCTGGCAGCTGGAGGGCAGTACCAGTCAGAAGGGTATGCAGTTGGCATCTTTACATCACTGGGGAGGGGGGAGTCAGGGAAAAATGTGAAAAGTGAGCTGACAGGCTTCATGATGGCCCGGTGCATTCCCGCTGCTGGCCTGACTTCTGGATTATGCTCGGGGGGGAAGAAAGTCGATGCTCTTCTCCTGACCCCATCGCAGGAGGGTGCAAGCCAGGGGAATTACGGGGTTGGTTGGGACGGGGACGCTCAGGCACGAAAGATGAGCTCCTATGAGGGAGGGGCCATAGCTGCCTGCCAGGATCTGGAGAGTATAAAAATCTGTATAGAAAAAAAAATAAAAGACGTAGAGCCTGATGGTCTGGGAAGGATCATGGGGATCTGGGGGACAAATAAGCAATAATGCATGACAGGTCATGTGTCTTGCTGGGTTAACATCATGCCTTGGGTGGCTTGGCAGGCCTCATGCATCCAACACCCGAGAAGTGACGTTATCCCCATGACACATGGCCTGGCATGCATTATTTCAAATCTTAAAATGGTTTGCTTGTAAAAAAAGAAAAAAAGGTGAAAAATACTTTTTTAAATACATTTTGAGCTGTTTTCATGTTTGCTTCCAGTAGGAAGAAGAGCTGTGGGACAAGATCTGTTTTCAGCATAGATGATGTAGCCTGAGGCAGTGGACACCTTGGCACAACAGTGAAAAACAGTCATATTACAGCTAAGTAGACTGAGTTCATCAAAAAATACTTATTAGCAATTAATATATTTCCACAAAGTACAAGCCTGAACCCAACAACAATTGTGTGGTCCTGACCAGCAGGCGATAGCTGACTGGTGCTAGGCAGTGATAGGATTGTTCCCAGCACCCCCCAAATCGACCACGATCCAGTGGAAACAAACTCCATAAAATAATCAGACCAGCTATGAACTATGACAAACTCAGTCAGTCCCTTCGGTACTACTACAAAAAGGACATCAGGCAAAAGGTGGCTGGTGAGTGTTCGATCTACAAATTAATCTTCCAGCACAATACTCTCTTCTCACTGGCTCAGTTTGACAGTCGGTGACAGACCTTGAGACTGATATAGAAACATAGAAACAAAGGCTTTGACAGCAGATAAGGACGACTTGGCCCACCTAGTCTTCCCATTTCCCTACCTACTGGATAAGCTGCAGATCCTATTTAACCAACAGCCTATTTCTTCCTACCCCCACACAAAAATTGCCTTATGTCTGTCCCATGCATTCTTGAATTCTCCCACAGTTTTAGACCCCACAACCTCCTCAGGAAGGCTGTTCCATGCATCCACCACCCTCTCTGTGAAAAAATACTTCCTCACATTGCCCCTGAGCCATCCCCTCTATCTTCAAATTGTGTCCCCTTGTTCTTGCACATCTCTTTTTCTGAAAGATGCTACCCTCTTGGACTTTGTTGATTCCACTGAGGTACTTAAACATTTCTATCATGCCCCCTCTCCCTCCTTTCCTCAAGGGTATACATATTAAGCTCCTTTAGTCTCTCCTCGTATGGCTTCTCTTGCAGACCCTGCACCTCCTCTGAACTGCCTCCATCCTGTCTATGTCCGTGCAGAGATGTGGTCTCCAGAACTGGATGCAGTACTCCAGATGAGGTCTCACCAACTGTCTGTACAGGGGGATAACAACTTCCTGTTTTCTGCTGGTGATGCCTCTCCCTATACATCCCAGTATCCCCCAGCCCTCCCTACCACCTTCTCACATTGCTTGCCAACCTTAAGGTCATCTGATATGATTACCCCCCTTTCCATTTTTTTTTGTTGTTACTACCTCCCCCATTGTATAATCTTCCCCTGGGTTTTTGTTTCCCAGGTGCATTATTTTGCACTTCTTTGCATTGACTCCAAGCTGCCATACTTCTAACCATTCCTCCAACCTTGCAAAGTCCCTTCTCATCCTTTCCATGCCTCCTTGTGAATCAACCCTGTTGCAGATCTTTGTGTCATCTGCAAAGAGGCATACTTTTCCCTCCAGTCCCTCTACAATGTTACTTAAAAAGACATTAAAAAGGACTGGACCCAGTACTGAACCCTGCAGTACCCCACTAGTAACCCCTCTTTCTTCAGAGTGGACTCCATTTACAATTACTTTCTGTGTCCTATTATCCAGCCAATGTTTTACCCAGGCTACCACCCTGGGACCCACTCCCAGACTGGTTAATTTGACTATTAATCTTTTGTGTGGGACTATGTCAAATGCCTTGCTAAAGTCTAGGTAGGCCATGTCCACAGCCCCTCCCTGGTCTACTACTTTAGTCACCCAGTCAAAGAAATCAATTAGATTCGTCTGACATGACCTTCCCGCTGTGAACCCATACTGCCTTGGGTCCTGTGCTCCACTGGCCTCTAGGTACTCAACTATTCTTTCCTTCAGAAGTGATTCCATCACTTTCCCTACCACAGAGGTCAAACTGACAGGTCTGTAGTTTTCTGCCTCTGTCTTGGTCCCACTTTTGTGAAGGGGAATCACATCTGCCTTCCTCTAGTCCTCAGGTACCACACCATCCTCCCATGATTTGTTAAAAAAAGGTAGTCAGTGGTGTCATTAGTTCTCTGCTCAATTCTTTTAGAATTCTGGGGTTAATTCCATCTGGCCCCATTGCTTTGTTCACCTTCAGTTTTAGGAGTTCTTTCAGAACCCTTTCTTCTGTGAAAAGACTGGGATCGACCCCCCATCCAGATTGCTTCTGTTAATTGGATTAGGCACCTCCCCACCTCCTCTTTTGTGAATACTGAACAAAAGTATTCATTCAGTATCCCTGCTTTTTCACTGACCCTCTCTGCCCACCCACCGTCTATTCTATTCAGCCTCACTATCCCTTCCTTTGTCTTTCTACACTCCCTGATATACCTACAAGAGGTTTTATCCCCCTTCTTAATTGAGTTAGCTATCTTTTTCCTCAGTTTGGGCCTTTGCTATTCTGACTACCCTCCTTGCTTCCATCTGCCTTAACTGGTATAGTTCTCTGTCCTGCTCCTTCTGTGTTTCCTTATACTTCCTAAATGCTATCTTTTTCTCCCTAACCTTCACCGCCACCTCTTTTGAGAACCACAGTGGTTTTTTCTTTCATTTTGATTTGTTTATTTGCTTCACACAAAGGCTTGTTGCCTCTGTGATGGCAGTTTTTATATTTCTCCATTGTTGCTCCACCCCTCCTACCTAAAAGTACCTAAAAGAAGGTCAGTGCTATGGATAGGGCTAAATTCAGAGGGAACATACTCTAAAATTAAGTTAAGGTAAGATTCATGGGAAACAGTTACAGGAATCCTTAAGGAATGGTCATAAAATGACCTGAAAGCTGATAGTTTGATGGGGTGAGCCAGTTTTAAAGTCTTTTGCAGGTTATTCCAGAGTACAGGTAGAGCGTAGCTTAAGGAAGACCTACCAAAGTGTGACGAGACCTTGTGTACAGTAAGTCAGATATATGAGGCACTCCGCAGGGCGTACCTGCCTACCGTACACACTGAGAAACAATCTAGGATGTATTGAGGCAGATTCTTAATGATGGCTCTGAAGGTCCAGAGCGCTGCATTTCTCTGTCTTCTATAATTGAGTGATGACCATCCTACTGCAGCATAAAGAGAGCAGTGATGCGTAGAGTAAGGTAGACCAGTAACGAACCTTATAGCGCTATGATGGAGAGTGTCAAGTTTGACCAGCGCAGAGGCAGGGCCTTGGCTGTAGATAAAGTCTGCATAATCCAGTAGAGGGAGGAAGGTGGTTTGGACCAGTCTCTTCTTGGTATCCCATGTGAGTACATATCTGACTCTGTAAAAGAGGCCAAGCCGCTGCCTAAGTTTCTTTATCAGTTCTTCAATACGATTGTTAAAGGAAAGTCTGTAATCTATCCAGACCCCCAGGTATTTGAACTTGGTAACATATTCTAGTGGTTCCCCTAAGAGTGTGGTGATATGGGGTAAGGAACCTTAGGAGACTTGATTAAGTGCATATACAGAGGGAGAAAAGAGCATCGCCTTTGTTTTCTTTGCATTTAGCAGAAGTTTTTGGTTCAATAGCTGTAGTTGCAATTGATTAAATTCTTGTTGTAGATCTCTACATGCTGCCTCACGAGTAGGTCTGCTAATGTATGATACCATATCATCTGCGAAAAGATGTATGTTGGCCGATTTAATATTGGCATCGATTTGGTTAATATATATCGCAAACAGCAGTGGACCCAAAATGGAGCCCTGCGGTACTCCCCTCAATAGTGGTTTTAGCTGCGAGAATTCCCCATCCACTTTTACTTGCTACTGGCGACCTGAGAGATAGTTTGCAAACCGTTTCCGAGACAGTGTATCCAGACCAACCATGCGAAGGGATACTAGAAGCAGATCATGGTCGACAGTGTCGAATGCCTTGCTTAGGTCCATAAATATTGCACAAACAAAATTCTTGGAATCCAGGTCACACTGCCAGTCATTAGTTACCTTTGCAAAAGCCGAAATGGTGCTATGATGAGGTCTAAAGACTGATTGTAGAGGGTTAAGCAGACTTGAGGATTCCAGGTAGTTCCTGAGCTGTGTACTCACTATTTTCTCCAACAATTTGGAAAGTATAGGTAGTAGAGAGATTGGCCTATAATTATTAAGGTCCCTAGAGCCACCAGATTTAAAAAGGGGAATCACATGGGCAGTTTTCCATAAGGGAGGAAGCTCACCATGTGAGAGGGGTAGCTTAAATAGATTAGTAATGGGCACTGCCAAGATATGGTGACTAAGTTTCAGGAAGAAGGGGTCTAAGCGGTCAGCACCAGCACTCCTCCTGATGTCTAAGTGTAACAGTGGGTCCTCTACTTCTTTCAAGGATGTAGGCCGAAGGAAGAACACATTTTTGGTTACTGGGAACACCTTGGTCCTGTATGCCTATTTGGGAGCGGAGGTTGTTGGCAGGGGAGGTGTCGAAGGCTAACCCTGCAGTAGCGAAGTGGTTGTTGAATGAGTCTAAGATTGTCTGTTTGTCTGAAACTGTGGTAGATCCAATAGTGATTCTTGAGGGCAGGGAGGTAGGGGATGCATAACCTTCGATTTCCTTGAGGGTTTTCCAGAATTTGGAAGAGCACTTATAGGTAGAATCAAGCTCATACCGTAGTAGTTTGCTTTAGCCTCTCTCACCAACTTGGTACATAGATTCCTTGCCCTCCTGAATGCAATCCAGTCAGCAGGGCGCTTAGTTTTCTGAGCTGTTTTCCACAGCGAATCTCTATTAATCAGGGCAGCTTTCAAGTCTACTGTAAATCACCGACATGCCATCTTCTTAGTATGGACATTGACCAGGGGTGCATGTTTATCCAATGCCTGAAGCACGCTCTCCTGGAAGATGTCATACGTAGCATTTACTGATTTTGCAAGGTAGAAGTTCTGCCAGCCCAAGGAATCCCGTAGGTCAGAAATGAAACTGTAGGGGTCAAAGTTACGACAACACCTCTTACTGGTGAATTTTGATGTAGGCGACAAAATTGAGGCGGTTCTTACACAGGCAATAAAACAGTGGTCACTGATATCGGAGAAAAAACACTCCAGTGTGAGAGAACAGGTAAGGTTTGTTCACTAATATGAGATCCAACAGTGTACTGTTATTTGGATTCTTATTAGGGCGCATTGCTTCAGTAATGAGTTGCAATAGACCAAATTCATCACAGAAGGATTTAAGAGATGTAGAAACACTGGAAAACCAGTCTAGATTAAAGTCTCCTAATACGATAATCTCCCGAGGATAGGGAACCAAGTGTGTTTCTCAGATGGTCAAGTAACAATAATCCCACTGAAGGAGGCCTATAGCATCCTAGGACACAGAAGGAGACAGAAGAGGTAAGCTCTATTTTGAGTGTGAGGTTTTCAAATTCTTTAGGCATCGGGCATTTTTCTCCCCGATCCTGGTCCCCTACCTTGGACGTGCGCATATGGAGGCCCGCGCACACCGTGTCTCAAAGTGCCCTCCCTTCATGTCGCCGACCACCCCCAGGAGAGGAGAGCTGCCTTCCAGTTTGCTCAATCCTGCTCTGACCCCCCTCCCCAGCAGCCTGACGACCAGAGTCCGTCCCCAAGCCTGAGTCGTCGGCGTAGCGCAAGGAAAGGCATCCAGCGCCTCTGCCCTCAGTGCCATGAAGATGGCTCAGGGGTCCTCAATTTCAAGCAACGCTTCAGACCCCTTTGATCATCCTCCAATCCCCTACTTGAAATTCCCAGAGTTCATTCTGCCTCTGGTAGATGCGTCTTTTCCTACACTGCCCCATCCTCTCTGGAACACCCTACCAAATGCAATTCTAGCCTGTGACTCATTGGTTACATTCAAGAACAATCTAAAAGCCAACACAATGGTGGCGATGCTCTGTGGGCAGTGATTAATAAAGTACCTCCCTGATAATCCATTTAATTTTTCACTCCATCTGGGGGTTTCTTAGCAGCTGCTTTTGTTGTATACCTGCACATAGCTCACAATCTTGACATTTCAGCAGTCTAAACTATTATGCTCTTATGCAATGCTTTATTCCTGTTGTACTGCCTCTGTATTCAACTGCATTGTTTGTTTATTAATATTAGCTGTCCCTACCCAACTGTGATAATGTCCTACTGATGTTGCACTGCACGATGTAGGACGTTGTATGATAACTGCTGCAAGGGTTTATATTTGCCTCCCATTCTTGTATTACTTTTTTTTTTTTTTTTTTTTTTATGTACAGTTTCAGTTTATTGTTCGGTCATAGACCTTTCAATGGGTACATATAAATAAACACACCATAAATAGCAAGTACAAAATATACATTTGTGCAATGTTAGACAATTAGATAAAAATTCTCTTAATACATAGAATTTATACACACAATACAGTACCACTTATTAACCATATTTCTGCCATATCAGGGAAATAGCTTTTAAAGTGCTACTGACACCCCAAAGAAAAGTTCAAAAACATAATGATTAGGTACAATTCTGCTTGCATTCCATTTTTATATTTCTCCTCCCCATAATTTATTACTAAAGAAATGTGTCTGCCGTCATCAAATCCTCTTGCTATCATCTGAGGAATATCTCCAGGACTAAGCATTGTGTTCTACCTGGTGATCTTCCTACACTGGTCCACGCCTTCATGTCCACGCGCTTGGACTATTGCAATTCCCTATACCTAGGGCTATCTGGGGTGGAAATCCGACACTTGCAGCTGGTGCAGAATGCTGCTGCCCAGCTTTTGATGGGAACATCTCAGTTTAGTCATATTTCACTGGTGCTGCGTGGACTGCACTGGCTGCTTGTACAGTGGCGGATTACCTTTAAAAATTAATTTTACTGACTTTTAAAGCCCTACACAGACAGGGACCGGACTATCTGAAAGAGCTCCTGGTCCTACCACCCAGGGCGATCGCTCCGCTCTGAAGGACTAGAAGGCTAGAGTATACCCAGGTGCGCTAAGGATCTGCTGGGCCCAGGTATTTATGTTTGAGGCCCCTACCCTCTGGAATTCTCTACCCCATCAATCACAAGAGTGCCCGACCGTGGAGGGATTTAAACGGGTGTTGAAAACTCATTTATGAAGACAAGCATTTGGTGATTGAAGTCTTTCTGATTGTAGTAGTGGTTTTATGATTGTTTTGTATTTTAATGAGATTGTGATGTATGGTGTGTTTAATTTGTTCGGTGCCTTGGTTTTTGAAAGGCACCTTAAAAATAAAGTTTTATTATTTTGTAATCGTTGTTTCCTACAGTTCTTTTTTAGTTCCTCTGCCTCTACAGCTTACTTCCTATTTCAAGTCGTAATCCTCTATTGTGACATCACAGTCTGTTGCCATGGGAGTAATTGTGAGATCACAAGCAGTGCATTATGACTAAGTAGGGAGAAAGCAGCAGGAATAGATCTCTTCAGGAGCAGAAATCCTGTTTTCATAAAAAGAATTCAGTAATAAGTCATGGGGAGGAGAAATTCAGAACTAATGGGAAATACAATGGACAGTGCCTAAATATTATGTTATGTTAAAGTTCATCTGAATGTGTCACCAGCTCTTTAAACAAGAAGCTACCTTATTTATTATTTGTTCAGCTTGTACAGTAAACACTATATCTAACAGTACATTTCTGTCTGTAGTTTGTATCAAACCCCATATTGATTGCAACCAGCGCTTCCTTGGCTGGTTGTGCCAGGTACAAGAGAACATAACGTGTAAGAGATCTTTTGTCTCAGAATTAGTACAATCACAGAATCTCTCAGTCAGCACAGCTCATTTTGAATATCTGGCCTTGAGCACTTTGCTTTGAAAAAGTTCTAGGCGATATTTTGTGTACAGCTTACATTTGCCTTGGTCTGTAACATCTAGGTAAAATCTGTAATCATGCCTAACATCATTCTGTACCAACCTTGGTGAAATTTTTAACCAAGATATTTTAACCTGATCACTGGATTTATAAAAATGCATATTTCTGTTAGTAACATACTTGTTATACTTTCAAGCAGCAGTGCATGAATGTGGTGATAACTTTGACCTATACTGTGTCATTCTATCTTAGATTACCCCTTATCTACTGACTTGAATGTTATTCTTCTTTCCACAGTTTGAGTCTGCCTGAGTACTTCTTTTCACATCTGAAACAAAAGGAGTGCACCCTTAATATGGCTTGGACCAGGTTTTCATCAGTATTCTCTGCTTTTTTTTTTGTACATCAGTTGTTTAAAATCACTTCTGTTGCAACTAAAATGAACTAGCACACAGCAGGCAGTGCTCCCTGACCTTATGGAGCAGCAGGTGTTCAAAAATAGCTGGGAATAGTGATGAAACAAGACTGTTGGTTGAATGAGGAAGAAGCAGTGCCTCTCTCCCACCTGGATGACAATTCTGCCTATGGTGCAGATGGTGGGGGTGTTAAGTCTTAGCATTAGGCAAAGGATGTGCAATGCATACTAATGAACGGAGTTCCCAGAAGTACTCCTTGCATATATGTACGTACAGTGTGTATATACTGTGAGTGTATATCTGTCTCTGTCTCCGTCTCCCTCTCTGTCTCCGACTCTCTCTCTGTCTCCGACTCCCTCTCTGTCTCTGTCTCTCTCTTTATCTCCATCTCCCTCTCTGTCTCTGTCTCCCTGTCTAGCTCTGTCTCCCTCTGTATCTCTGTCTCCTTCTCTATTTCTCTGTCTTATCTCTATCTCTACTGCCATATAGTTAGGGTTGAGTAGGCTGTTTAATGTTAAGCCCTTAATCTTGCACCTTAATAGCTTCACACCTGTTCAGTGGAATTGCATGAAATTTTGCATGCACGAGGGTGTGGGGGGGAGGAATGGGTGTCTCTTGATTTGGCAAGTGTTTCATTCTGGTCAGATGCATGGATTCTCAGATCTGTATAGAGCAATTTTCAGGAAAAATCAGTGTTTTTTGCTATTTTTTTGTTGTCACCTACAGCACAGATGGTTTGGAATTTTGTTCTGCAATTTCAGGGTAGAAAGGACCAGCCCTAGAATGGTGCCTTTCATTGGTTTGGTGAAGAATATTAATCTGTTCTCAAGGTATAATGATTTCAAATTTTGGTTGTGAGCATGCTCAGCTAGATCTTTTGAATAGATGTTTCATACGAAAGAAGAATTTGGCCATACAAAAGAGGTTCCTCTTTCGTGAGGTGGAAATCCTCTTTTTAAAAGAAAATTCTTCTTTCATATGGTGACAATCTTGTTTCTGTTTTTTTTTCTTTTTTATTTTTTGTAATCCATATTTTCTTTGAATTTTTAACAATACATCAGGGATATGCAGCGGTTCAGTGTGTGATAATGCATTTATCTTGTACAGTTTCCAGTGACTTCAAGTAACCTCACGAGTGCCGAAGGCACGGTGAAGTACTAGAGGTCACTGGAAATCTACAAAATACATCATTATCACCACTAATCCACCTATTCCATTTATGCAACAGGTTTAGATGTTGTGTGAACATTTTGATTTTGGTAGGTGTAAATAATTTGTCAAAAGGAAAAGAAATTGAATTTTATGCTGTTTTTTGCTAATTATAAAAAAACAAAATTGTATCTATAAATGATACACCACTCATTTTGTAGATACTTTTGAGCTGAACATTTTTTGTGCTCACAGTACCATGCTATCATTTTTTGTTTTAAAGTTATTTATATTTGTTTGTCAAAAAAGTGAACAAAAAATTACATTTTCTCCTGTTTTCTTGCTAACCATATACAATATACAGGGTTTATATAAATGAAACATTATTCATTTTGTAGATAATTTTGTGCTGAACAATTTTCGTGCTCACAGTACCATGTTATCTTTTTTCGTTTTTAAGTTATTGACATTTAAATATGGTTAGTACTGCTTCTGAGGCCGAACATTCTAAATGAATTCTGAAGAGAACTGTGTAGATAAATGAGCTAGTGACGTAGTTACTGTTTGAATAAATGGGTGATGATGTAGTTACTATGTGGATAAATAAATTTATTACCATAGTAGTGAAGATAAATGGTTTTATTCTACAGTTTTTATCCTGACCCCTGTTGCATAAATACAATTATACAATGGCAAGAAAGAAAGCTGGCCTCTGATTGGTCAGTCTGGGACTGGACCCATGATATTATCCCTGCATAACATCATGGATATAGTCCCAGCACATACATGATCAAATGACCATACAAACAAACAAACAATCAGTCCATGTCCTATGTTCAAGCGAACTGAAAGCCGCGTTTGTGATTGGCATCTCACACCTCGTTGAACTCAAACTTCCCATTCCTGCAAAATCCATTTTTTTTTTTTTACTTCTATTAGTCCCAGCCCACAAATGACTGCCCACATTAAATATTAAGAGAATCACTCAGGGCAACTGAAGCTGTCAGCGTGATCAGCTTCACTGTTCACCCGGCAGCCCTATTCACTCTTCCCTGCTTCTCGGTTCAAGCAGCCATAAACCATTCAAAAAAAAAAAAAACTGTCACAGACTTCCAGAAATTACTTTCAACGCCCCCCCTAAAAAAAAAAGGAACGAAACAAGAGACGTGAATGCTGTCTTTCAGGTCGGATCATCGGCTTCAAGCTCTCCCTGCACTACTATCAGTACCTGCTTTGTGAAGCCCGTAAATCCCATCACGGTGTGTGTTTTATTTTTTGTAACGTAAGAAAAAAAGTTACATATAAAAGTAAAAACCAACAATCAGCTTTATGTCCCACTCCCTCAAACTCTTCATACCCCCTTCCCCGAAAAAGTAAAAGCCATGACTACCCCTAACCATCGGCTTCATGGCAGTCCTTCACACTCCCTGTGGACGAGATGTGAAAACAGAAAGCGTGTGTGTAACATCACACTTCGTTAACTTACCGGTCAATGCTTTCCACTTCAGTGAGGTCTACGGTTAAAACTTGTGCCAGGACAAGCATACAAGCAGCAGATTACAACAGGGGAAGGGAAAAAACAAATCTCCAGCAAGGAACAGGGAAGAGGTTAGAGCAGCAGCACCGGAGTTGGGGGGGGGCAAAGTCACACTTAAAAGCAGCACCAGTGTGAACAGCAACAGATGCCAAACAGAGACAGCAACCAAGAACAGAAATTCAAAAGGAAAAGGAAAAAAAATACAGTGGCTTTACAGTACACTAAGGTAATACCACCAATAACAACATAGCACAAGGTTGGTGCTGGGACACAGGAGGGCAGAGTCAGAGTTACAATGCTGCAACTCCACCTTCTGGTCAAAACAAAAAATCAGCACTATTTTTTTAGAAAGTAAATCTACACATTGAAAAAAATAGCAACAAAATCTACTTTTAAATGTACTTTTTTCATCTTTTTCATGCTTCTAAACTCATGAGCCATTGTATAATAGGAATAATGCACTCCAGGGTGTGTGTCTTGCTAGGATAATGTCACTTCTCAGGTGTTGGACGCACTCGGCATGCGGCCTTGTGCCCAACTACCCAAAGCGTGACATTATCCCAGCATGACACACACCCTGCCATGCACGACTCCTTTAATATTATAAAATTTATGAATAATCCAAATAAAAAGGTAGAATAATCAAACATCCAAACTTTCTAAACCTACATTTACATGCTACAGATATTAAAACAGAAAAATATCAGGATAATTTCTAGGAACTACAAAATATAAGAAAGAACAAAAACACATGAGTGTTTAAAGAAATACTAACCACTGGAATATTTTAGAGTTTAAATAAGGTTCCCAAATGTCATGATATTTTTCCAACCTGTTCATTTTAACATATGCCACACTTTAATACTGTAGCTAGGTCTAGTATAGAGGTCCTGTATCCACTCTGTTACTGAAGGGGGGGGCAGTATTCTTCCAGTGCCAGAGTATCCCATTTTTAGCAGTAATAAAGGCAGTGCTAAGCCAAATTTTCTGGGGTTCTGTGTAATCTACTAGTTCAGAACAGATTCCCAAAACTGCAAATTCCACAGAGAAGATACTTTTTTTCTTAGTTGCCATTTCACAAACTGAAATAATGTCTTTCCAGAAAAGGTATTAAAGTTGTGCAGGACCATAAAATATGAGGAAGTGTCCCCTTTTTAGCTAGACGTCTCCAGCCTGACTCATCTTTGGAAAGACCCAACTCAACCAGTTTACTTGAAGAATGATGCCATCAGTGCATCATTTTGTATTGGATAAGTCTGCCTTTAGCTTCTCTGCATGCCTGCAAATCCATGCTCCATGAGTGGCTCTGTTCATCAAGGAAAATTGCAATCTTTAACTCAGCTTCCTATTTGGATACCAAGGAATCTACAGGGTTAGGTTTAGATTTAGTAAGCTATTCGTAAATATTTTTGTAGCCATTGTTAGTTGTACAGATTTTATCTAAAATATGTACTGGAGGAAAACCCACATCCTTATTCATAACTGTTCTAAGAATTCCTCTGAGCTGTAAATATTTGTAAACTCTGTCTAAGGCAAAATTAATTTCCGGGATAATTGTGCAAAGGACGTCAGGGAGGCTGAGCAAGGTCAATGCTGTCATCTAAAAAGTGAATACCCTTTGATTTGCAAGTAACTCAGTCCAAGCATTTTCCATCATTCAAAAAAAAAAAGCCTATTACCCCAAATGGGATAATGGGGAGAAGAGCCTGGGTCCTGTTCTAGTACTGTAGCTACTTCTTGCCAGGATTTGATAACTTGATTTAAAATAGGGTTTGAACTCAAGAATCTTGGGGTTCCTGAGTATGATTGTTCTGGGATTACACCCTTTTAGCAAGGCTGTTTCCAAATGAACCCAGCCTGGTGTGTCATGCTTATTACCTAACCTAACAGAGATACAACATCTTTCTATTGTTTTGTAAGGTAAAGATAGCTGTGTTGTGTTTTCTATCCTCAAATAAGTCAAACCACACAGAGTGATTATTTCCCTTTGGTTTATTTTCTTGCGAGCTCATCAATTTTGGATACATGTATTCTTGCTTCTTGTTTGGTGCTAGCTCATTCAATTTGCATACAGTGCTTATATAAAGATTTCTTATCTAAATAATACCAACATCCAATCATATAACAAAGTAACATATTAATCTTAGGGTGTGGTAAATTTGTGTCAAACCATAGGTATGACTGCATCTCTTACACAACATCAAAAGGTGTTTACTTCATTTCTTATACAATCTCATAAGTGCTAACTACACTTATAGAAGGTTCTTTGTGTGCACACCTCCCTGAACAGGTGTCTACCATCCTAATAAGGGCACACCATCCTGTTAAGGTTCATTAAAGGACATTTGATGTTGGACGTTTGTGGAATATAAAGTGTTGTGAAATTATAGGGTCACTACAAGACATTTGGTTAGGTATTATTATAGGTTACACTTAAGTAAAAGATATATGTCAGTAAAATGTTACACTACAATTCCCCTTTGTGACTCTCTATAATTGGAGATCACATGGAACGTTGCTGCCATTGTAACATTTGTATTTGTCTAATCATGCATTTCATTTTACGGTACAATAACACTTGCACAATAATAAGAACACAGATTACTGCAATACCACATACTACCACTATTAGGGTTGGACTAGTACCCAAAACAGCCGAGCCTCAATCCCACCAGGATATAATGGGGATATAGGATGACAATAAGTCCTTCTGTTTGTTGACGATACAACAAGGCACCAATTGTCATTTTATCAATTTTGTGTAATTTTAAATGAGGTGAAGTTGCCAAATCAGTGAGTAACTCCAAGGCCATACTGAAACCATCAATATGGGTAACATTTGTTCGGCTATAGGCAGGACGTTCTCGGAGGGTCCAATTTGCAACTCATCAAGTTTTGTCACTACACCCCCATACATTCTAAGGTTGACCTGCGATTACACACCATGATTGGTTCCATCTCATAGCTTGGTGGTATTCATTTGCAGATCTTAGGGTAAATTTATATTGATCAGGAAACCATGGGACGGTTGATGTCTCTTCCACATATATTAAGGTTTCATGTTCTTGTACACACTGTTGCTTAGGTAAGACAACATATTAATTGCATACCAAAATAATAGTGTCACCTGGTATTTGGAGTCTCATGATCTGGTCATGTAGTAATACTCCCAAATTACTGATTTGCTGCAATATTTTCGGTGGTTCAAAACATACAGGTATTATCACTAGTATGGGAATCACATGTCGCAGCACTTGTGCATATTGATTTGGTGAGTTCCATACTTTTATCATAGCTAAGGGTGGTAGGAATACAGTGGGATGATCCAATAATTTAGTCATATTGGTCTCACCTATTCCTAAAGGTAACCTATTTGTTTCAATTCTATTCAGTTCATTAACTAGATAAGCATGTGCTTCAGCAGCTAATTGAGAGCAAGCCAGTTCTATATAGCTTTCTCTAGACATATTAGAAAGTGAGTTATAAAAATGGACTGCTATTTGAGCAATAATTTTAAAATTCCGTAAGGTTTCTCTAGATGCAAACTGATCAATTTCTTCATTATCAGCCGCTAATTTTACAGTAGTCGATAATGGTCCCATAGCCATATCTTTTAAAGTCGTTTCTAAAGAATGACTATGACCCTTTAAAACCACAGAATCAATACCATTAGCAATCCCTAATCCTGAGCCCAACCAGCCCCGCACGTCTCTTTTACGATGAAATAAGCTTGGTGATGATCCTGCAGGAATTTGAAATGACCACATTCTGTGTCTATCATGGTATTGATTTAAAGTATTATTATAATACTGTTGCCACAATAATACCGAAGCCCGATCCTTACATTGAAGCAGTAATCGTGGAAGAGGTAAATGTAGCAAAACATAATACTCCAATTTACATGGATAATATAGAGATATACATTTTGTGTCAAGATAATACCATCTGATGGGGGCAAGAATTTTTGCCCTACTGTACCTTGTATTTGGTATTGTAAATCCCATACAGCAGATTTACTAGTTAAAGATACATTGCAGGCCATTCCTGGCCATCTTGGCATTGTAGTATACGTTAACAGAGAATATTTACTTGTTAAAGGCAATACTGCAAAAAATTGCTTTAACCCTACTGTATAGTTCTGCATAACAGATGTATTATATAAAAAATTCCACATATTACATTGTGTGGCATTGATACCCTGATAAGATGCATTTAACAATGTTATGTTAGATGAATAATGTAACATGTCCTTTAATTTTATTCGAAATAAATCCTGTTCTTCTTTTGTTAGATTTATAGTATCCCCTAAAGTAGAATGGATATAGATCCCTCTCTGAGCTATTGTGTTCACTACACACTTCGCCATGCCAGGCCAGGCTTCTGGTGAGCATCCCCATGTCACATCTTGAGATTGTCCATAGCAAATAAAGTACCATTTGACAAGAAGATATCCGGTATGTTCATGTTGTTCTCCCAATATCGCTGGGAGACCCCACACTGTACGATTGGCATAGTTTGTATTGTATAAAATGTTCCAAATGTGCCCTGGGAATCCTTTGTATCTGTCGGAAGTTGCCAGGATCAGTAAGGTACTACACAGTACAAGTACAGGATACATCATTGTACTTCACCTATTGGGAGAAACAGAGCAGTATCAATTGTTATCATTTAAAGGCTGATACAGTTTACATTGTCCACATGGACCTATTTGGTCTCTGTAGACCCTTGTCGGATTCGATGGACCTGAATGGCCCATGGTTCCAAAACATAAATGATGGTATAGGGCCCCATCCAATTAACATCCCATGATCCTTCTGACCAAAGTTTTTCACCATGACGTGATGATCCTGTTCAATGGGTGGTATCACTTTTTCATCATGTCTCTGTTTGTTTTTCCAAAGAGTCTGTGCCATATTTCTGGCAGCATGAGGTAAATAAACAGCTAACTGTTTTTGTAGCTATTGCAAGAACACATCAGTTTTGATGCAATCTAACACAAGTGTTGACAAATCTGGATCCGATGGATAATACAGCCGCATATCTCGTCCAGTCATCAGTTGGTATGGGCTATAGCCAGTACTCTTGTTTTCAGTACCTCTAATACCCATTAGGATTCCTGGTAAGTGCGTCATCCGCCCTTTACCAGTATCCAACACAACCTTTTTCAGTGCATTTTTCAGAGTGTGATTTAACCTTTCTACCATCCTAGATGATTGTGGATGATAGAGGGACTCCATTTGCATTTACCCTATCACTTTCAAGTATTCTGGGAAAACCCCATTGTGAGAACACTTGTTCTCATAATGCTTTTGCAGTAGCTGTAGCACTATCATTTCGTATGGGCAATGCTTCTACCCATTTGGAAAATATGTCAACAATGACTAATAAGTATCAGAACCCCCCCCTTTTGCAGTAGGCAAGGGCCCCACATAATCAATTTGTAATCTGGACCAAGGACTGTCCGCCACGGGTATACGCCCTAACAGAACTCTCTTACCAGGCACTGGAGGATTCATCTGTGCACAGATGAGACATGCCTCCAGGCATTGTTTGACATCTTTTTCCATTTTTGGCCACCAATATTTCTGTGCCAACATTTTACATGTTTTGTGGAGTCCACAATGACCTCCAATTCGATGATTATCCATGATAATATCTTTTCAAAATGAAGTGGGTGGTATCCACTTCCTAAACTCAGGTTGCCGTTCCCATACTACCATAACTTCCCATATGATAACATGTTTGGTTATGCACTGTTTAGTGTTTTTCCACTGGTTCCAACAACTCACTATCCAAGCATCTGTATCTTGGATACGCCCCAGACTTGGGACTTGTGAGTTGGCTGCTATCCATTTAATATGGTGTTTGTCAAATTCATCCATCTCCCACAATTGTGTAGAGTCACCTCCTAAAGGGTCTACCCATAAGTTTGTTTGTTTGGCTGCAACTTGAGCCAGAATGTCTACTAAATTATTGTTTAACTCATGGATATCCTTTGGATTCTTTTGATGAGCTCTTACTTTACAAATTGATATTCTCAAAGATGTTTGAGCTCCTATGTCCCATATATGTTGTACTGTGGGAGCAAATGCGACAGGTTCTCCAGATGCTGTCCGCATTCCCTTTTTCGTCCAAATAGGAAGAAAATCTAACAAGGAATTGACAACAAAAGCACAGTCCAAGAAGATATTAATAGCCTCCTGAGGGTAAGCCATAATAGCTCTGCGGACTGTCTCCAATTCCGCTGTAGGGGCAGAAAATGATGATGAGCATCATACTAATATTTCTTGATTAGTAATCGGTGTCCATATGGCATATCCTGTATGGAAATGTCCATCCTCCCAAAAATGAGAGCCATCTACATAAACATACAGTATCTTGCTTGAGTATTTGGTTCTGCAGCAAATATGAGTTTAAAATCAATTCCCATTACAGCTCCACAATCATGTGCCTCTCCCTCCCTTGCCATTAATTCAACTAACATAGGTGAGGTACATTTTTCTACAGTGATATTTTTCCCCCTGTAGAGCTAAAGCCCATTTAACTAATCACTGTGAAGACACACCTCTCACATCCCTTTCAAGTAGAAATGAGTGTGAGATGTTTGCAGGATTATTCTATTAAACCCCACAAAATGTTCAGTAACTTGTGTAGCCCAATAAACAGCTAACAAATGTTTTACACATTCTTCATATGTCTCTTCCACAGGTGTCAATACATGAGAAAAATATCCCACAGGACAAAAAGTCCCTGGTCTCATTTGTAACAGTACAGCATTGATCACCTGAACTGTCACATGTACCTGTATTACAAAATCAGAAGATTCAGAAGGACTAATGAGAGCCGGAGTTCTCATTAGTGCTTGTTTTAGAGCCAGAAAAGCTATCTGATGTTCTGGTTCCTATCTGAGGATATCAGTCTCCTTTCCTCCCTTCAGTAGATTATACAGAGGTTTGCCATACTAGAGAAGGCGTCAATAAAATCTCTGCAAATTCCTACCATTCCCAAGAACTGTCATACTGCAGTTTTTTTCTTGGGTCTCGGCAATTGTTTTATTACCTGATTCTTATCAGGGTCTACTGTCCTTCCTTCTTTGTTACTACAAATGCCCCAGAAGGTAACATATGACTGTCCAATTTGTGCTTTGCTAGGGCTCATTCTTAACCCTCCTTTACCTAAGACTGTTAGCAACTCATTCAATAAACTAACATGCTCCTGGTATGTATCAGTCTGCAATAAAATGTCATCGGTGTATTGTATTATTGCTTCAGAAACTGAAAAACCCAATAATATTTCTGCCACACACTGAAGAAATAAAGTGGGTGATGAGTGAAAGCCTTGTGGCAAACACTGAAATGTGTATTGCTTATCCTGAAAGGTGAAGGCAAACTTATACTGACTATCTGGATGTACTGGGATGGACCAAAACCCATTTGACACATCTAGTACAGTATAGATAGTTGCAGTGGGAGACAACCAAGATATTAAGTCCGGTACTCTGGATACCACTGGGGTGACTAAAGGCGTTACTTGATTCAAGACCCTATAGTCCATAGTCAGTCTCCAAGTACCGTTCAATTTGCAAACCGGCCAAAGAGGGGAATTAACAGTTGAACATATCGAGCGAATTACCTTTTGTGATTGTAACTGTTTCAAAATAATTCCTACCACTTCCTGTGCTTCCTTTGGAAATGCATATTGCTTTTGTGGTGGTGGGTCTGGTCCCTCAATTTGGACCTCCATATTAGACACGCGTCCACACTCTGTAGCATTTTTAGCCCAAATTGGTTCATGCCTTTGTACAACAGATTTTATCCATTGTGGCACCTGTTTCCATAAGTCACTCATGTGATAAATCTTTAATGACTTCATTGTGTACGCACTGCATGAGACAGCCACAGTTGGTCTTGAGTTAGTAGTGCTTCCTTGCCATAGAATCATATTACTAAGATCCACTACTAAACCATGTTGTACTAGAATTTCCATACCCATGATGGTACCTTCTTGTGTATTACATTTCCAAAATATACATTTCAATTGTTGTTCACCTATCTGAACCAAAACTGGTTTGGTTAAATATGCTGTTAACACCCCCCCCCCCGAGAAACCTTGCAAATTAATTTGTCATTTTCCGTGAGTTGTTAAAGGCATGTCACTATCTGTTATACTAACAGTAGCACCAGTATCAACTAATATCACAGTCTGGCAGCCCCTTATCATTGTTGATTTTATTGGACACCCTTCCTGATCCTCTTGTAATTGACTAAGGATTTGGAGGGTGGGGGCCTCGTCCCGTCATTTCTTTTTCCTTCTCATTTTTAGCGAGAAGCTCTTCCTCATCTTCTTCTTCCTCATTATCACTAGGGGCAGTAGATTCCTTTCAAACTGCTGCAACCATCTTAGTATTAATCAAATTACTAAGCACTTCAATACATTTTTGTAAGTCTGCCTTACCACCGGGTTTAGCATTATTACCTGGATTTTGAGCTCGTCTCCTCTCTAAGACTTGCTTCTGTTTTCCATCCATATCTCCACCTTTAGCCCAACAATCACATTTAAAGTGGCCTTCTTTATTGCAATTGTTGCAGGTTAACCTACCCTTGCCTTCTGTTTTGACAATAGCGGCTACTCTCTTTTTGTCCTTTCCTTTTTACGTTCGCTTGTGCGCATGCGTAAGGAACGTTTTGGGAGAGTAGCACACTTTGGAGGTGTGCCTCTCCCATTCAATCCACTGCTCTGTTGAGCAGGCGTGGTGGTCCTGCACCAATGGGTGTGGGAGCTGTGTATGACAGCGGTGGTCTTCGCTTCAAAGAAAACCACCACTGTCATACACAGCGCTGGTAGGCCTCACACCCCCCCCAAAGCTTTGGTGCCACGCTGGGAGCCCACCCCAGCATGGCAAATGTCCTGGGTCCTCTGCCGACGGGGGTGCCCAATCCCCCGTCAGCTCCCCTTCCCCCCAAAGGCCCTCCCAAAGTTTTGGTGCCATGCTGGGAGCCCACCCCAGCGTGGCAAACATCCCATGTCACCTTTTTTTTTGTTCAACCTGAAAAGCAAAAACGGTCCCATGTAGTCTCCCAGCCCCTCCCCCAACCCGCACCCACCCACCCACTGCACCCCCGCCTCCCCACACCCCACCCCATACTTACCTCCAGACTCGCTGCGATGATCATCGCTGGACCGGGAACACGTCTGCACTCTTCAAATCCGACCGCAAACTGAGGAAATGCTGGTAGCTGTATAATGGAGCTAGATAGGGGTTTTCAACTTTGTGCATATCTCAGGCATTTTTGGAATATTTGCAAATTTTCAACATGGGGTTTGGGACCCCTTCTCATGAATCATGTCACCGTCATGGCGTTGTTCGGGCCCAAGGGTGATTTCGCGGTCACTGCGAAATCACCCTCTGGCCTGAATGAATGACAGTATATTCATGAAGGGGTCCACCCATGTTGAAATGATTAGAAATTCCTAAAAATGACTGTTTTACAAGCGTGCGTTGCGCAGTTCCTACGCAGGCTCGTAAGTTCGTGAATTTTCAATATTTTCACTCCAGATTTTCAACATTGCCATTTTACCACACCTTCTTATGAGTAGTACAGCTGTCATTTTTTACATCTCACCCAAAACGTGTTTCCGCCCATGAAGCGCACAATGGCGCACTCGGTGTACGAAATCAATGTATGGGACACATTAAGAAAATCACAGTGACACTGTTCATGAGCAGAGGTCTTAAAATTGCTGTGTTGAAAATTTGGTGAAAAAATTCCTATAAATGACTGTTTTACGAGTGTTCATTGCGCAGTTCCTATGCACGCTCGTAAGTTTGCGAATTTTCAATATTTTCACTCCAGATTTTCAACATTACCATTTTACCACACCTCCTTATGAGCAGTGCAGCTGTCATTTTTCACATCTTGCCCAAAATGTGTTTCCACCCATGTAGCGCACAATGGCACAGTCGCTGTGTGAACTCAGTGTATGGGACACATTATGAAAATCACAGTGTCACTGTTCATGAGCAGAGATCTTACAATGGCTATGTTGAAAATTTGGTGAACAAATTCCTAAAAGTAATTGTTTTACGAGTGTGCGTTGTGCAGTTCCTACGCACGCTCGTAAGTTTGCGAATTTTCAATATTTTGACTCCAGATTTTCAACATTGCCATTTTACCACACCTCCTTATGAGCAGTACAGTTGTCATTTTTCATATCCTGCCCAAAATGTGTTTCCGCCCATGTAGTGCACAATAGCGCAGTCAGTGTGCGAAATCAATGTATGGGACACAGTAAGAAAATCACAGTGACACTGTTCATTAGCAGAGGTTTTAAAATGCTAATGTTGAAAATTTGGTGAAAAAATTCCTGACACTGACTGTTTTATGAGCGTGCGTTGCACAGTTCCCACGCAAGGCTCGTAGGTTTGCGAATTTTCAATATTTCCACTCCAGATTTTCAACATTGCCATTTACCACTCCTCCTTATGAGCAGTACAGCTGTCATTTTTCACATCCTGCCCAAAACGTGTTTCCGCCTATGTAGCACACAATGGGAGTAACAAAAAGGTCATGCTGAAAATTTATTGTGCAAATACCAGCAATCGCACAGGGCATTAGGGTAAAGCACCATACATGCCAAACACCACTGCAAATACCTGCAAGTTAACATTCGGCATTGACAAATGCTTGTTCTGAAGTATCATCCTGTTGCATATGCCACCAATCGGTAAGCAACTCTTCCTTTCCTACAGCTTGATTTTCTATTTTACATAACATATCTATGGACGCAGGTACAATAGTAGCTTGCCACTCAATCAAACTCAGGAAGGGTTCTGTATCTTTGCTTGGGTCTGCCACGCCTCCATATGTTATGTAGGCCGCATACAAATGATTGATGAACATTACCGGGGACTCTCTGGGCTGTAACGCGATCTGATAGATCTTGCTCCAGTCCGTGTGAGAGACACCATGCATTGATTGTAATGCAGCTTGGATCTCATCAACAGTAGCCCAGTTGTCATCAATTTCAGGTTTAACCTGTGTTCCTTTCATTTTTGCAGGAAAACTTTGTAATAGTACTGCCGGAAGGGACAAAGTTACTATTTTACAGGCATCTTTATTAGTCAAATTAAAATGTGCTACTAATGTCTTTAATTTAGAACAATATGGGACTGGATTTTGACCTGGCTCCCATTTGCCTAACTGGTCTACTAACTGTCTGGATTCCTGTATGGATAAATCGCGCTGCGATAATTCCATATGTACTTCTACTTCATCCATAGCTGTCTCAATTTCTTCTGCCTGTGGTTTCAAATCATCGTCTAAATTGCAAGCTTTTTTATGATTCTCTAACATTTGCCGTCACATTCTTATTTGATCAGCCAAAAATAATTTATCTTTTTCAAGCAAGGTATCTTCATCTTTTAGATGAGTTTCAAGATCTTTAATTTTCAGTATGAGCCTCTTTATCACGTTGTTCCATACTCTCTCGTTTTTTTCCAATGCAGACGCTTTTCCTTTTTGTTTGTTTCATTTTTCAACCCTCCCTTTTCATTTTTACTACAAACTGAGCCATTTTTTAATGCAATTTCATGTATTCTTCCTCATCCTCTGAAGTAGCAACCTCAGAATCTGAAGAACTAGCTAGTTTTTTCCCATAACATCCACATGGAGAGGGCATGTGATGTTGTTGTACAGGGACCTGTTTATATTTTTGTACTTGATGTCTAAGTTCTAATGAGATCTGGCACTGTACCTGGCCTTCTGCCTGTAAAGTAAACAAGGACTGTTCTTTGTATGATAATTCTTGGGCGTGCTCTTGATTAGCATGGTAATCTCTCTATGGCTTGTTGTAATTGCCAAAATAATTCATTAATCATTAATCTGGGTTTGACTTTGTTTGTTAATAAATTTAACACTTTCTTCCAATTGGTTAATCTCCCTGAGAGCTATTTAACTTACAGTATATTCACCATCTTTAGCTTCAGTAACATACTTAGCTACACCTAGAAATTACTTTTCTTCACTGTCAAGTAACTGTTTCTTTAATAGACAGGTTCTAGTTGTTATTTCATGTTGATACTGTACATACATCTGACAAATATTGGCTAATTTGCTTTTATCTGCCTTTACTTTCTCATTTCTTTCTAGGCATTACAAACATATGAACATACAAAATTTGCCAGCAGATAAAGGCCTAGAGGTCTATCAAGTCTGCTCGAATGTGCAGCTAGCACCCCTTATTCTGCAGCTGCCCCTTCCTTCCACCCTTCCCCTTCCCCTTCATTAACCCTCCCTCTTGTCCTGTCCCATCCTCGTTTGAAGCAGTCCACTGTTCTACTGCATACCACTTCAGCAGGTAACGCATTCCACCCAGCCACCACCCTCTCTGTAAAAAAGTGTCTCCTCATCTCCTTCCTGAACCTTCCTCGCTCCAGTCTCATATCCTGGCCCTTGGTGGCCCTCCCCTCCCTTACTTTGAACAGCCCCTCTGTACTCATCTTGTTTATTCCTTTCATGTATTTAAAGGTTTCAATCATGTCACCCCTGTCTCTCCTCTCCTCCAGTGAGTACATGTTCAAGTCCTTCAACCTCCTCTCGTTTGATAAGTCCCCCAGCCCCTTGATCATCTTTGTCACTCTGCACTGCACCCCCTCCAGTAACTTAATGTCCCTCTTCAGATACAGATGCCAGTACTGCACGCAGTACTCCAGGTGTGGTCTAATTAATGACCTATACAGTGGCAGAATCACCTCCTCCCTCCTCAAGGATATACCCCTTGCAATACAACCCAGCATTTTGTTGGCCTTTGCAGCTGCCTTCCTACATTGTGCCGAGTTGTTCATTGACCCTGTAATGAGCACACCCAGATCCTTCTCCTTCTCTGTCTGGGCTAGCTGCACTCCCCCTAGCTGGTAACTCCTCCTCCTTGGGTTCTTCATCCCAAAATGCAGCACCTTGCACTTTTTGGCATTAAAGCCCAGTTGCCAGGTGTCTGACCAGGTTTCAAGCTTTGCCAGATCATCCTGCAACCCCTGCCATCCCCCTAGGTCATCCACCACCGCACCTACCTTGGTATCATTAGCAAACAGACTGATCTTGCTCTTGATGTCCCATGATATGTCTGCAATGAATATCCCAAACAACACTGGTCCCAACACCGAGCCCTGTGGAACACCGCTCATCACTGCCCTTGGGTGTGATAGCTCCCCACCCACCACCACCCTCTGTTGCCTTCCCTGCAGCCAGTTTTCTACCCATCTCACCAGCTTTGCACCCACCTTGCATGGATAAACATAAGTACGCATCTTCCTGTTCTACAGAAGAGTGATACAGACCTTCTTTAAGGTGCATCTCTAAAAATGTACGTAATAATATGGTGTCCATACTTACGACAGTTATCTAGCTGGCAAATCACATCGGACTTCACACCAGTCTGTTTCCTTTAGTCCCTCTTTCAACTCCCTTCCGTACTTGAGTGATCAGATCAGGTTCAGTAAGTCTTCAGACATCCAAGCCACAGCACCAATTGTAAGGTAAAGATAGCTGCATTGTGTTTTCTATCCTCAAATAAGTTAAGCTACACAGAGTGATTGTTTCCCTTTGATTTATTTTCTTGCAAGCTCATCAATTTCAGATACATGTATTCTTGCTTCTTATATGGTGTTAGTTCATTCAATTTACATACAGTGCTTATATAAAGATTTCTTATCTAAATAATACCAACATCCAATCATATAACAAAGTAACATATTAATCTTAGGGTGTGGTAAGTTTGTGTCAAACCATAGGTATGACTGTATTTCTTACACATCAAAAAGTGTTTACTTCATTTCTTACACAATCTCATAAGTGCTGACTACACTAATAGAAGGTTCTTCATGTGCACACCTCCCTGAACAGGTGTCTACCATCCTAATAAGGGCACATCATCCTGTTAAGGTTCATTATAGGACATTTGATGTTGGGTGTTTGTGGAATATAAAGTGTGAAATTATAGGGTCACTACAAAACATTTGGTTAGGTATTATTGTAGGTTACACTTAAGTAAAAGGTATATGTCAGTACAATGTTACACTACATGTTTATAATACTATTTGCCATTTTGTTTTCTTGGCTCCTATACATACTCAGCACTGTCAGTTATATTCCCAGCTTGGTTGGTTATCCCCAATTTACCATATACAGTATTTTTTTTTTTTGGTGGTTTGATTTATAAAAATGTTTTTGTTCTGTTTCTTCTCCCCTTTTTGATCTTCTTTTAGTTAGAGATCTGACACCTAGTTTGAGGTCTGCCAATAGAGTTATTCATAATGAAGGTTTTTGTAAAACTAGAGCTGGATTAGGTGTTTTTTTTTCTGCAGCTGGTCCATGTTTCTGGAATAGTCTGCCTGACTACTTACGTATTGGTTGCTCTTTGTTAGTTTCTGAAATGCATTTAAAGTTGTATTCGACTGATCTATGTGTTTGTAATTGTTATTCAATTTTTATCTTATGTCTTTGTGTGTTTTGTATTGTATTATTTGTCTGGTCTGAGCCTGAAAAAGGACCCTAGGTCCATTGCTCTTACCTGGTTAACAAATTAAATAAATAAAATCAATGACCATGATGATCTAATGCATTACACTGCTATGAACAAGTTATGCCCGAGTCTAAAATTTGGAAGATTAAAGCCACTCTTGTCTCTTGGTTGTTGGATTTTTCTAAGGGAAAAACATGGGGCTTATTATCCCATAAAAATGTCCTAATCAGAGAATGAGTCTTATTAAAGAAGTGAGGTGGAATATGTAACGGTAAATGTTGTATAAGGTAATAGACCTTTGATGCAGGCATCATATTAAATGCTTGTATCTTTCCCCCAAATGAAAGGAACATCTTACTCCATCTAACCATGTCTAATTCCATGTTATCTAAGAGGACTTTTAAGTTATGGTGAATGATCTGTGAGACATCCGAAGATAAATTTATCCTAAGAAACTTAATCCCACTTGATGCAATTTTAACGTTGTTCTGGTTAAAGATGGTTTTGTTCATATTACCCACTAAGAGGAGAGCCTTTGATTTATTCAAATTAATTTTAAGCCCTGAGAAGATTGACAACTCCTGTATGACTTTTATTTATTTTGTTTTTGTAAAGAAGGCACAGAATTTGTTGGGTGAGTGACCGAAAGCAACACATCATCTACATATGCTGATATGTTTTTGAGCCTTTCCTATGACTATGCCTGATATGAAAGTGGATATCCTTACCTTAATAAGGAGTTGCTCCAGAGCAAAATAAACAGGAGTGATGAGAGAGGGCACCCTAGTCTGGTACCTCACAAAATGGGAAATTTATCAGGTCAGAGTCCTTTGATGCTAACCTTTGCATAGACTTTGGAATATAGGACTTGTACCCATTTGCAAAAATAATCCTCCAGGCTGTAACTATTAAGATTTTTAATTAAATATTCTCATTCTAGCCTGTCAAAGGCCTTGTTCGCATCTAATGGAAGCAGAACAGGTTGGGATTTCATTGTGTTAGAGGCATGAATTATATGGACAATTGTCTGTGAAAGGCCAGAGGTGCGGCATCCAAAAACAAAGCCGACCAAATCAGGATGTATTAATAAATGAATAATCCTATTTGGTCTACTTGCCATTATTTTGGCTAGAATTTTGCAGTCTACATTAATTAATGAAATTGGACTGGAGACCATCATACATGCATCTTTTTTTTTCTGTGTATGCAATATATAACATTTAATAAATAAAATTAATGAAATTGGAAGGTGATTATTGCCTAATGAAGGATCTTTGCCTTTTTTTAGGAATAACTGTAATGGTGGCCTCTCTGATAGACAGAAGAAGGGTTCCAGTATCAAAAGCATAAATACAAACTCCACGTCGGAGAAGGACCAAATATTGGATAATAGCCTTAAAAAATTCCCCAGTTAGGCCATCAGGGCCAGTTGCCTTACCCGAAGAAAAGGAAGAAATGGCCTTTGAAATCTCACCAAATAGGTTTGCTTAGGGATTGTTTGTCTTGATCTGAGATTGAGGGAAGTTTTAGGTAATTTAGAAATAGATCTCCATTGTCTTGGTTAAAGTTCACCTCAGACTGATATAGTTTAAAGTAGTAGTTCCTCAAGGATATACTACAAAATACCAAAACCCAGTTGCCCAAGTTTCAGTATCCTGATGCCAGCAGCCCAACACACGGTTGCCCAACACTGGAATTTTGCCCATAGTGGAGTTCATTTCATGTTTTGGGGGCTTTGCTCCCCGCACACTCCTTAATTTATATAACTAACTCTGCTGCGGGCAGAGATTTGGGACAGGAGATGGGGGGTATATGAGGGAGAGGGGCAGCTGCAGTCTAATGGACTGAAGTGCTGCACACTCGAGCAGACTAGATAGTATGGCCTGTATCTGCTGGCAATTTCGTATGTTCGTAAAATTCCAATATCGGGCAACCATGTATTGGGCTGATGGCACTGGGATACTGAAACCCGGGCAAGTGGGTTACAGTCAAATGTAAGCATGCCATTCCTCAATGTATCAACAGTTTGTTTGGTTGTGAAAACAGGCATACCGTTCTTGCTTTTAACTGTAGCAATCTTAGATGCCTCTGAAGCCTGCCTCAGCTTATGAATAAGCAAATTCACCTGTGCTTCCCCAGCTTCCCAGTAACTTTGTTTCAAGCAGACTAATGCAAACTCCACTTTTTGATTATGGATGGTATTGTTGGCAAATTTGAGGCTAGTTATTTCTCTATGTAAACCCACACTTTTGGCTCCAGTTTCCAGGAAAAGTTTTTCTTTGTTTTTTTAAGACTCTTTTCAAGGTCAGAAATGTCAGCCTCCCTGAGTTTCTCTTGTGCGATGAAAAGGGAATTATTCTGCTCCCTATGAAAGCCTTAGAAGAGTCCCAAAGAGTGGACTCAGTTACTTCACTATTATCATTAAATTCAAAAACAGATTTTATTTTGTCTCCAAGCCAGACAGAAAACTCACCACTATTAAGCAAACTACAGTTAAAATTCCAGCTTCTTTCTGATGGAGAGACATGTCCTAAACTAATGCCAATAGATACAGGGATGTGATCTGAAATAGTTATGCTGCCTATATTACTTGTGGTGAGGCCTGAGAGGAGAGATTTAGTAATGAGAATGTAATCTATCCTGCAAAATGACCTATGTCTAGCAGATTGAAAAGTGTAGTCCTTATCCTTTAAGTGGATAATTCTCCATGTATCAACTAGGCCAGACTCACAGCAAAATGTATTAAAGGCACTGGATAGAACAGAGTGGTCTGCAGGGCTCATGTAGGTGCTATCTATAAAAGCATCAGTCAAAGTATGCATATCACCAGCAAACATAATTTCCTCATTCGTGTTACTTGTGATTTTATCTGCCAATGAGGCAAAAAAATTAGACTAATTACTGTTAAGGGCGTAGACATTAACCAAAGGCAACTTCCTATCGTCTGTTTTGATCTTAGTATAATGAATCTGCCTTCTGGGTCAGTAATGGTTGAATCAATAGTGACATTTAAATTTTTATGAAACAAGATAAATACTCCTTTACTTTTTGAGTTACATGAACTCACATAAACCAAACCTACCCATGATCTTTTAAGTTTAGCAGTTTCTGCAGGGGTTAAATATATCTCCTGTAGAAAGACAATATTAGTTTTCATAGATTTAAGGAAAGCCAAAACTTTTGTTCTTTTGGCTGGATTGTTACAGCCTTTAAAAAGCTAGTGAATCCCACTGTTTTTTCTGTTTGTTTATTACAGGAGCACACGGTATACCGTCACTGCAGTGACAACTCTACTGCAACATGGTTGATGCTGACAACATCGCTATGTTGCTGTAAAGTCCGCCTGGGACCCCGGCACCCTTTCCCAAGGTCCTGCACCCCATGCCCGAGTCAGCTCTGTCTCAGATTTGATAATCATAAGTGCGAGGTGCAGAGGGGACACCCACCCACAAAACAACAACTTTAAACTCGGCAGCACCATGCCAACCGCAATTGCAGCTGACATAGTGGTGTTGGGAAAACATTGCACAGACAAGAAATTGTCGATGCGGCGTCGTAGATCCGGAGCACACTTATTACTTCGATGTTTGTTAGTGATACAGTAAACTGTTTAATACAGGTCCACAAAGGCAACTGTAAAATCTATTTTGAAGCTGTACCTGGTGGCTCCAAATGTGGCTAGTGGACTGCAGTTAGACACATTTTGGCTGACCGGAAGTGACGTCGTGGGGGGCAAGCGCGGTCATTTTGAACTATTCAGTTCCCATACAGATAGCACCGCAGCCCATTCTCAGTAAAGAAACACAAATATTACAGTGTTATAATAAACCTGCTAGTGTCCCCAAACTTTTTCATGAGAACTGATGATCTGTTTCTCAGTACACAGCCTGGCACACACACACAAACCCCCCCCAAATCCCGAGTGCTCTTCTACCTCCTTCCCTCACTGTAGTAGCAGTCCTTTTTGTTGCCTAACCACACAGGCTGAAATGAGAGAGAAGGGAGAGTGCTGCTTCCTTTATCTGCCTTGAGTTCAAAAGGTAGGGAACATGGGCTGACGGGGCGGGGTAAAAGCTGGACCCCTATGCAGTGATTGATTGAGCACTCTACTGTTTCTGTATATTGAGTGGTCGAGAAAAGAAATGCTACCAAAAAGAAAATATGGAGGCAGGAAAACTCCAGATACTGAGCTTGAGAAGCTGGCGGGGCAAAATGCAGGACTGCAAAGTACAGCCATAGTGCTCATGAAGATCGCGCCCTAATGAAACAGAAACATAGAATTTGACGGCAGATAAGGACTGCTTGGCCCATCTAATCTGCCCATTTCCCTACCTAACGGATAAGCTGCAGATCCTAGTTAACCAACAGCCTACTTCCTCCTATCCCCCACTAGAATTGTCTTATGCCTGTCCCATGCATTCTTGAATTACCCCACTATTTTTGACTCTATGAACTCCTCAGGAAGGCTGTTCCATGTATTTACAACCCTGTCCATGAAGAATTACTTCCTCACATTACTTCTGAGCCGCTCCCCCTCTGTCTTCAATTTGTGCCCCCTTGTTCTTGCACATCTCTTTTTCTCATAGTAACAGCGAACCACCTTGTGATAACAGACTAAGCATGTGGTAGACTCAAATATAACAATTACTTGCTCCGCTGCTCTCAGCAGTCTATTATAAATCCATCAATCTCATTGCTAGGGGGTAAGAAGTTAGACCCCCATTTCTTGTTCTGGTAGCAGTGTGACAGAATTCTGCTTGGTATAAAATTTAAGGTTAAGTAGAAGAGAAGATGTCCAGATACATGCAGCATAGTTAGAGGGTTGCTCAAACTTTCAGATGTAATGTAGAGCTGAATGCCAATCAGAACTAAAGACTGACACACCTGCAGACCATAATTAGCAATGAGACAACAAATATTCTACAGGTCTGACAGCTCAAGAGCATTACCCCCTTTCCCATACAACTGAGTCATTTCAAAACGAGGAGACTGATTTGTAAAGCTATGGCATGCAGCAAGGTATGATGTGCAACTGCATTTAAAATACTGTAATAGTGGTGCCATATCAGTAATATGATATTATTACATGCAGCAGACTAATTAATTACACCAGTATTTAAAAAGTTATGGTGAGGCAGCCAGAAAAGATAAGCATATTTTTAACAATAAAATTACCCATTTATGGAAAAAAAAAACTCATCTATGTGTATGGTATAGCTGCAATAAGAAATTTATATGAACTTACTAGTGCCCCCACAGACGTTTGGTTGCACCTGCATCTTTTTATCATGCAAATTCTTTGACTATAAAATTAAACATTATCTACTGCCACTAATGCACTAAAACACTAAATTTTAATTGAAAGGAAAACACAGCTAACACAATCATAGATAAAATTCATTCTCCAGAATCGGACCATAGATTTGACTACAGCTCCACTAAAGACAGGAAGAGAAAGATGATGTCTGCGATTATGTGACATATCCGCAAGGCATGAAGGAGAGGGGAAGAAGTGATATCAATAGTTGTTGAGTCCCATCTTGGTATGATTTAGGAGGAGAGCAAGCAGGGTTAACAGGCCAAGAATGAACAGGATTAGCAAGCATCAGTAGATGATCCCTACTTCTGTTGTGACTTCTCTTTTTAGCACTGGAGTAGAACCCAGGCTGTAGTTGATGGTGAGAAAATAAAGTTTTGTATGAGGGCTTGTTTCTCTGAGTGATATGGGAGTACACAGATGACTCAGAAACATAGAAACATAGACTCTGATGGCAGATAAGGACCACTTGGCCCCACCTAGTCTTCCCATTTCCCTACCTATTGGATAAGCTGCAGGCCCTAGTTAACCAACAACCTACTTCTTCCTACCCCCTACCAGAATTGCCTTATGTCTATCCCATGCATTCTTGAATTCCCCACTGTCTTTGACCCCACAACCTCCTCAGGAAGGCTGTTCCATGCATCCACCACCCTCTCTGTGAAAAAATACTTCCTCACATTGCCTCTGAGCCACCCCCCATCTTCAAATTGTGTCCCCTTGTTCTTGCACATCTCTTTTTCTGAAAGATGCTACCCTCTTGGACTTTGTTCATTCCCTTGAGGTACTTGAATGTTTTTATCATGTCCCCCCTCTCCCTCCTTTCCTGAAGAGTATACATATTAAGCTCCTTTAGTCTCGCCTTATATGGCTTCTGTTGCACATCCTGCACCATTTTAGTTGCCCTCCTCTGGACTGTCTCCATCCTGTCTATGTCCTTGTGGAGATCTGATCTCTAGAACTGTACACAGTACTCCAGATGGAGTCTCACCAACTGTCTGTACAAAGGGATAACAACCTCTTGTTTTCTACTGGTGATGCCTCTCCCTATGCATTCCAGTATCCCCCCCAGTCATCCTTACTGCCTTATCATAACAGCACTTACCTTTAGGTCATCTGATGTGACCACCCCAGGTCCCTTTCTATTTTTGTTGTTGTTAATACCCCCCCATTGTGTACTCTTCTCCTGGGTTTTTGTTTCCTAGGTGCATTACTTTGCACTTCTTTGCACTGAATATAAGCTGCCATACTTTTGACCATTCCTCCAACCCTGCAAGCCCCTTCTCATCCTTTTCCACCCCCCTTGTGTATCAACCCTGTTGCAGATTTTTGTGTCATCTGCAAAGAGGCATACTTTTCCTTCCACTCCCTCTGCAATATCACTTATAAAAACATTAAAAAGGACCAGACCCAGTACTGAACCCTGTGGTACCCCACTAGTAACCCCCCTTTCTTTGGAGTGGACTCCGTTTACTATTACCCTCCCTGTCCTGTTGTCCAGCCAATTTTTTACACAGGCTACCACCCTGGGACCCACTCCCAGGCTGGCTAATTTGTTTATTAATCTTTTGTGTGGGACTGCGTCAAATGCTTTGCTAAATTCTAGATAGGCCATGTCCACAGCCCTTCTCTGGTCTACTACTTTGGTCACCCAGTCAAAGAAATCTATTAGATTCATCTGACATGACCTTCCCACTGTGAATCTGTGCTGCCTTGGGTCCTGTGTCCCACTGGCATCTAGGTACTCAACAATTCTTTCTTTCAGAAGTGATTCCATCATTTCCCTACCACTGAGGTCAAGCTAACAGGTCTGTAGTTTCCTGCCTCTGCTTTGCTTCCACTTTTGTGAAGAGGAATCACATCCACCCTCCTCCAGTCCTTAGGTACCACACCGTCCTCCCCCAATTTGTTAAAAAGGATGGTCAGTGGTGTCACTAGTTCTCCCTTTAGTTCTTTTAGAATTCTGGGGGGAATCTCTTAGGAGTGTTTTTCACATTCTTAACTATTGTTTGGTGTGTTGAGTTGAATAAACTTCTGCTCCAGTGTTTTGCTGACATTTTAGCCGAAAGCTGATTTCGCACAGTGACTACGCCATTTGGCACCACTGATGCGAAAACATATTTCGAACAGGATGTGAAAAATGACAGCTGTACCATTCAAGGGGAGGTGCAAAAATTGGCAATGTTGAAAATCTGCAATAAAAATATTAAAAAAACTGGTGAATTCACGAGCGTGCGTAGAAAATGCACAACACACACCCGTAATGCAATTAGTTTGGGGATTTTTTACAGCAGATTGTTAACACAGGGAATTTTGAACCTCTGCTCATGAACAGTGTCACTGTGATTTTCTTAATCTGTCCCTAACAGTGATTTCCCACAGCGACCATGCATTTCTGCGCTGGAAGTGTGAAAACACATTTCAGCCATGGTGTGAAAAATGACAGCTGTACTGTTCATAAGGAAGTGTGGAAAATGCCAGTGGTGAAATTCTGGACTGAAAATATTAGAAATCCATGAATTTACAAGGGTCCGTGGCAACTGCGCAATGGTCGCTTGTAACACAGTCATTTTATGGACTTTTTTCACCAGATTTTTAACATAGCCATTTTAACACCTCTGCTCATGACCAGTGTCACTGTGATTTTCTTAATCTGTCCTGGACATTGATTTTGCACATCGACTGCGCCATTGTGTGCTACATGGGCGGAAACACGTTTTGGGTGAGATGTGAAAAATGACAGCTGTACTGCTCAAAATGACAATGTTGAAAATCTGGAGTGAAAATATTGAAAATTCACTAACTTACGAGCGTGCATAGGAACAGCGCAACGCATGCTCATAAAACAGTCATTTGGGGGAATTTTTTCACCAAATTTTTAACATAGCCATTTTAACACCACTGCTCATGAACAGTGTCACTGTGATTTTCTTACTCTGTCCCAAACATTGATTTCGCACACCGACTGCGACCATTCTGCGCTACATGCACGGAAACACATTTTGGGCATGATGTGAGACATAACAGCTGTACTGCCAATAAGGAGGTGTGCTAAAATGGCAATGTTAAATCTGGATGGAACATATTGAAAATTCACTGAAACTTTCTGACATGCATAGGAACAACAACACATTATAGCAAAACAGTCATTTTGGAATTTGTTCCCAAATTTTTCAACATAAGGTTTTAGGGCCTACCTCATGAACTGTGACACTGTCATTTTGTAAAATCGGCCCTGAAAGGTGGTTCCGCACAGTGACCACGAAATCACCTTTCGGGACTGATTAACAAAATGACATTAACAGAATTCATGAGGTGGGGTCCTAAAAACCCCATGTTGAAAATTTGGTGAACAAATTCCCAAAAATGCCCGAGATCTTCACCAAAGTTGAAAAAACCCTATTTATTACATTATACAGCTTACCAGCATTTCCTCAGTTCGCGGTCGGCTTTGAAGAGTGCAGATGTGTTCCCGGTCCACCGAAGATTGTCAGCTGGCCTGTGGAGGTAAGTATTTGGTGAGTGTGGGTGTGGGAGGCAGGATGCGCATAGGGTGGGCATGGGTGGGGGAGGGGCTCAAGACAGTCAGCGAGGGAAGGTTTTTTCTGTCATTTTTTCTTGAAGGCGGGGCGCTTGCCATGCTGAGGTGGGCTCCCAGTGTGGCAGCTGGAAGGCTGTTTTGAGGGCAGTGCAGCTGGCAGGGATTGGCACCCCTGTTGGCCATCTGAACTATTGCCATGCTGGGGTGGGCTCCCAGCATGGCACCCGATAGTCTCTTGGGGGGACAGTGGAGCCAGCCGGGTTGGGCACCCCCATCGGCCATACAGATTGCTGTCATGCTGGGGTGGGCTCCCAGCATGGCACCTGGAACTCTGTTGGGGGGAGCATAGCAGAACTGACGGGGGATCGGGCACCCCCGTCGGCTACACAGTGTGTGTGCATGGGGGGGCCAAGCATGAGCACACAATATGTGTGTGTGTGGGGGGGAGCGTGCATGAGCATGCGATATCTTATTGCTGCTCACTGAAGCGTAGCTCTCCCTTTGAGCTGTATGGCACTGCATTTTCAAATGCTGTCATAGACAGCTGCAGTGTTCATTGGGGAACTGTGGCCGCGCCTGCAAACACACTGACTGCATTGGAAGACAGGGTGCCACACCTCTGAAAACTCGGATGATGGCATTACGTTTCTTGCACATGCGTGCAAGCAAACATAAAAATGATACCGCATCCTTTATGTTCGCTACTTTATCATTGGAAGTGTCTACTCTTTTAATGTTGTCATCTGTGTATTTTCTAAGTAGACCCATTCTGCCGTTCTTATCCATAATATCTATTTTAATACTGGCTAGCACGTCCTTAATAGTTTGTATATTAGACTTACTGGTTGAGGAATTTCCTGTTGAAGGGTTGTTTGAGGTCATTTTTGGGCCGTCCACTGCAGGATTTCCAGTATTCCAGTAACACAATTACACTTGCAGAACTTTAAACACTGAGAAAACACAGAAAATTGATGTGGATCTCGATGACTTTTGGAAAATTCAATTAACCAAATGAAACACTAATGAATTAAATCAAAAAGTACTGTTTTTTGATGGAAAAGATGTGTGATGTAATTAACAGAATAGATGTGCAGCAGCTGTCATTTCAAGTAACCATTCTCATCAGCGCTGTGTGAGCGCCTCAAAACTCTAAAAAATGATGCCTTGTAGACACATAAAAACATGAATTTAGCTAAACCAGACCTGTTTAGCCCAATTTTGGACTTAGTTTTTCAACAAATGGCCCAAAATGTGTTTTTGGGACATCTCTTAAATTGTTAGCGAGGCTTGTTTCATTAGTCAATTTTCTTCTTTCACATGGCTCACAAAGGAGGAATATGGCCATAGGAAACAGGAATTCTGCCACATAAAAGAAGATTTTGGACCTAGTTTTTTTCACAGTCTTGTTTTGTGAGAACTCATTGGGCCAGATATTCAAGGTTGCGCCATGCGCCAACAGGGTTCTTGCTGTCTTGCCAAGTCCAAGTGTGCCATTCTGCGATATTCAGCAGGAGGCAGTTGCGCCACTGAAAACAGGCTGAGCAACAGCGCAATGCATATGAATGCATGCGCAACTGGAGGGGGAAGGACCATGCATAAACTGCACAGCCCAATATTCAGCCGGGCTGTGCAGAGTTGTGCAGGCGCAACCCCCAACCCCGCCTGCACAACTTTGAGCTAAAAAAAAAAGGCTTAAGTCGAGGGCCACCCACAGGTGAGCTGCTGTATTGCAGGGCGCAACACAGCAGCTGCCACCTGTGGCTGGCCCCCAACCCAGTCCCTGCCCCCCCGCAGCCCGATCACGGGCATAGTGTACTCCCTCCCCCACCAGCCCGATCACGGGCAGCAATGTGGCTCCCCGAACATCTCCCTGGTGGTCCTGTGGACTGAAATGCCCGATCACGGGCAAAGTAAACCGAACCCCCAAACATCTCCTGGTGGTCCTGTGGACCAAAATGCCTGATGGCGGGCAGAAAGTAAACTGAACCCCCAAACATCTCCCTGGTGGTTCTATGGGCCGAAATGCCTGACCGCTGGCAAAAGTAAACTGAACCCCGAACATCTCCCTGGTGGTCCTGGACGAAATACCGATCGGGCAGTAGTAAATTGAAACCCCCAAACATCTCCCTGGTGGCTAGTGTCCCCCACCCCACCCCACCCACCCATGAAGCCCCACCACCCCGCCCCCAGCAGCAGCTGGCAGCATCGCACCCGCCTGCCGCCCTGCCACCCGCCGACTGACTGCCCAGTAGGGCTGCATGCCCATTGGTGCAGAGCAAGAGCCAGTGGGCATGCAGCCCATACCGTACATGACAGTCCAGATTTGTGAATGAATGTTCTGGCAGCTAGGATTAAATGTGACCATGTGTGACTGTGTGACCCTGAGCAAGTCACTTAGCTTCCCTGTGCTCCCAGGTCACACCTGTAAACAAGCTTTCAAGCACGACAAGGCAGTGGGGAGGGCTAATAGGATGCTGGGCTGCATAGGCAGGGGAATCACCAAGAGAAAGAGGAGAGGCTGGACCAGGATGGGCTCAGGGAGGGAGAGGGTGGTGGAACAGAGTTGCATCCCTCCAGCTGTACCTCTCCACAATTCATACACTCTTCTGGTGGATTGTGATTCCTCTATGGAGGCACCTGAAGTGGAGACCAAGGAGGATGCTGGGAACCTTCACAAAGGAGACCCTCAGGAGGGTGGCATGGGACCCCACAGGGGAAGAAAATAACTCCTGGTGGGGGACTCAATCATTAGGGGGGTAAAAGTTGGGGGGAAGGGGAGAGGGAGGTAATGTGCCTGCCTGGCACCACGGCTTGGAAGGACAGGAAGCGAATCCTCAGGATCATAGGAGCAGCTGCATGAGGCAGGGAGCTGGATGTCATTGTCCACCTAGGGACAAATGAGCTGGCTAGGAATGGGATCAGAGAAGTGCAAGAGGAGTTTGTAGAGTTAAGGAGGGGCCTTAGACAAGTAGCGCATATGGTAACCTTTTCGGAGGAGCTGCCTGTCTATGGCAAGGGTGATGCTAGGGTTCTCCTCACCAGGGAATTCAATGAATGGTTGAAAAACTGGTGTGGAGCTCAGGGTTTTGGCTGGTTATCAAAAAAAGATAACCAGTTTATTTTTTCAAGGTATAGATTGATACTGTGAAGATCAGATTTGTCATACAGGTATATAATCGAAGAATTAGTATTAAAGAAAATATGTCTCTGCAAGTTAAATAAAATAGAATTATGATCACTGCTGCCAATTGGTGATAAAATATGCACATCCCTAATATCTAAGACGGTACTACTCAGAACAAGATCTAATATATTATTACCTCAAGTTGCAGAAGTTATCCATTGCTGTAAGTCCAATTCCGAACAAGTGGACAAAAATGTATTACTAATACTGCTAGATGTTGTGAGTGACTGCCAATTTATATCTGGGAGATTGAAATCCCCTGTAATAATAACATAACCCATTTGAGTAGCTATTTCAAATTCGGAAAGAATGGCATCCAGGGTGGTAGCCTGGATAAAAAAATTGGCTAGACAACAGGACACAAAAGGTAGTAGTAAACAGAGTCCACAGTGAAGAAAGGAGGGTTATTAGTGGGGTACTGCAGGGTTCAGTACTGGGACTGGTCCTTTTTAATGTCTTTATAAGTGACATTGCAAAGGAACTGGAAGGGAAAGTATGTCTCTTTCCAGACGACACAAAGATCTGCAACAGGGTTGATACACAAGATGGAGTGGAAAGGATGAGAAGGGACTTGACAAGGTTGGAGGAATGGTCAAATGTTTGGCAGCTCAGATTCAATGCAAAGAAGTGCAAGGTAATGCACCTGGGAAACAAAAACCCAGGGGAAGAGTGCACAATGGGGGTGAGATACTGACAATAGTAAAATTGGAAAGGGACCCGGGGGTCATTATATCAGATGACCTAAAGGTGGGCAAGCAATGTGAGAAGGCAGTAAGGAAGGCTGGGGGGATACTGGGATGCATAGGGACAGGCATCAATAGTAGGAAACAAGAAGTTGTTATCCCTCTGTACAGACAGTTGGTGAGACCCCATCTGGAGTACTGTGTGTAGTTCTGGAGACCCCATCTCCACAAAGACATAGACAGAGTGGAGGCTTTCCAGAAGAGGGAAACCAAAATGGTGCAGGGTCTGCACCAGAAGACATACAAAGAAAGACTAAAGGAGCTTAATATGTATACCCTTGAGGAAAGAAGGAGAGAGGGACATGATAGAAACTTTCATGTACCTCAAGGGAATCAACAAAGTCCAAGATGGTAGCATCTTTCAGAAAAAGAGATGTGCAAGAACAAGGGGGCACAATTTGAAGATAGAGGGGGGACAGCTCAGAGGTAATGTGAAGAAGTATTTTTTCATGGAGAGGGTTGTGGATGCATAGAATAGCCTCCATGAGGAGGTCGTGGAGTCAAGCACAGTAGGGGAATTCAAGAATGCATGGGACAGACATAAGGCAGTCCTAGTGGGGGGTAGAAGGAAGAAAGCTGTTGGTTATCTAGGATCTGCAGCTTATCTGTTAGGTAGGAAAATGGGCAGACTAGGTGGGCCAAGCGGTCCTTATCTGCCATCAAATTCTATGTTTCTATGTTTCAGCTTAGTGTACTACTCCTGGTTAAACAATTGAAAAACAAAATGCAAAAAAGTGCAAAATCATGCACTGTTGGGGCACAGAAACCTGAGGACAACATACCAGCTGGGAAGAGTGGTATTGGCAGCCACAAAGCAGGAAAGGGACCTGGGGGTAATCATTTCTGATTATTTGAAGGTGGTCAAATAGTGTGACAAGGCAGTGGGGAGGGTTAATAGGATGCTGGGCTGCATAGGCAGGGGAATCACCAGAAGAAGGAGGGATGTAATGTTACCCCTGTATAGGTGAGTGGTGAGACCACACCTTGAATACTGTGTCAAATTGTGGAGGCCCCACCTCTGAAAGGACATAGATAGGGTGGAGACAGTATAAAGGAGAGCAACCAAAATGGTGCAGTGCCTGCATCAAAAGTCCTACGAAGAAAGGCTTAAGGAGCTGCATTTATACTCCCTAAACAAAAGGAGGGAAAGGGAGGTTATGATAGAAACACATAAATACCTTACAGGTAAAAACAGGGTACAGGAAGGTAACATTTTTAAAAGAAAAAGTTGCTCAAGGACAAGAGATCACACTATGAAAGTGGACGGAGGGAGGCACAGAAGAGATGTAAGGAAGTTCTTCTTCACAGAGAAAGTGGTGGACACGTGGAACAGCCTCCCGGTGGAGGTGGTGGAGGCTAAAATGGTTACAGGATTCAAGAATTCATGGGCTAGATACCAGGGGATCTTGGAAGTAAGGCAGGGGGAAGACTGATGACAGAGTAGGGTCTGCAGTGTAGCTGTAGGTAGGGAAAAATTGGGTAGACTAGATGGGCCCTGAGGTCCTTATCTGCTGACATCTTCTTCTATGTTTCTCTGTTGATGAAATCACCTTTTGGGTGGCATCTGAAAAATGTTACCTCCATTGTTCATGAGGTGGGGTCATAAGAAGGCTATGTTGAAAATTTGGGGTCAAAATATAGAAACATAGAAGTTGACAGCAGATAAGGACCACAAGGTCCATCCAGTCTGCCCATTTCTTTTTCTAACTTATGAATGTACCATTGGCCTTTGCTCTGTCAATGGCCTATCTATTCATACTCATCTGTATTGCTCCCTTATGCCTATCCCATGTCTGTTTGAAGCCCTGCACTGTATTCATATCCACCACTTCTTGAGGTAGGCTATTCCTTGCATCCACCACCCTTTCTGTGAAAAAGAACTTCCTCACATTATCTCTTAATCGGCCTCCCTCTAATCTTATGCTGTGTCCTCTTGTCCTGCTATTGTTCTTATATTGGCAAAGTTATGCCCATCCATTGAAATCAAGCTATGCACGCTTGTAACTTTCGTACTTTTGCATATTTCCCCCCAACTTCATGATAGCCATTTGTTTACACCACCTCATGAACATGACAGCTGTCATTTTTCAAATCTTAACCAACATGTCTTTTCATGCTTGTGGCATGGAATGATGTTTCGTCGGTGATTTGACATTTTTAGTAACGGGTTCATGAGATGGGGTAATAAGAAGGCTATGCAGACAATTGGCTTGTTGTTGTCCTACAGATGGAAGCACAACATGCATGCAGAATATGCATCTATGGAGGGATAGAAGTACTATCTCAAAAAGTAAGGAAACTATCTGGAAAAAACTGCACTAATACAACAGTTAGGGCTGACATTAAAGCGACAAAGTAGGGAAATGTGATGTTTGTGTTTAAACCCTAACACCTCTGCCCCACCTCTGAAGAGAATGAGGGGTAGAGTCTTCTTTGCAGTTGTCAACCATAACGCTCACCCCATTCTACACACTCACAAAACATACACACCTGTCTCCATCACATCTCAGCTTTTCTGTTACTGCAGTGGGGTGAGCATTATGGTTGACAACCGCAAGGAAGACTCTAACCCTCATTTGATTCAGGCATGGGGCAGGGGTGTTAGGCGTTAAAACCCTAACATCACATTTCCCTACTTTAGTATCAACACTAACTGTTGCATTAATGCAGTTTGTTTGCAAAGCATATATAGGGGATATGCAATGGGGATGAGTGGAATACATGATTTATTTGCACAAGAGCAGTTTGACCTTGGGTAACCTCATGAGTTGCGTAGCCACGAGTGAGGTGTCCGAGGTCAAACTGCTCGTGTGCAGATAAATCATGTATTCCATGAGTTCCCCAGTGCGTATCTCAGTTATAAAATAGGGATGTAATTTTATTCTGGGGTTTTTATTTTGTGTTTAATTTTGATTCTGTTTTTTTAATAAAATAAATTAGATTTTTTTTTATGCTCCTTTGTGTTACTGCACCATTTCTATACCTTGTTGCTAGGGACGCTAGCATGGTTGTTAGAGAGGCAGTATCAAAAGGTTCACATCATGTGTTCTGATTAGTTAGTGCTTATATGTGGGTGAGCCAGACAGTGGAGATGGGACGAAGTTTGATTTCGGGGGCAAAATTCCTGCGAAATTGGCAATTTTGCTGTACAAAATATTTTGCGAAATTGGCATGATATGCAAAATATTTCACGGGTGCGTAATTCTGCCCACAAAATGCAATATTTCATCTGCAAAGTGTGGAATTTCATCTGCGAGTAGTGAAATTCTGCACTTCGCTAGCAAAATTCAGCATTTGGCAGCTGGGATTTTGCATCCACGAAAAATTTCACGAAATGTGCGAAATTCATGAAATTTTTCATGGAGTGGAGTTTGCCAACTTCACCCCTCTGTACAAGACAGTTCAGAGACAGTATACTGGCTTGACCCTTTTATGAATGAATTATACCCAGTAAATGAAGAATTGTTAACATTAATTGGGATGAACACCGCTGATGAATGGACTACGGTTAGGCTGGCAAAATATTTTTGTGCAATTTATAAAGTCAAAAAAAAAAATTATTAGCCACAACAAATTAGGAAGTGAGGAATTGTAGAGGCACAGTGCAATATTACCAAGGCATGATACACTGTATTTATTGTTGCTGTAGTATCTGTCTTGTCATAATTGTTATGGTTTGTACACGAATTATGTAATATATATGGATTTTAATTTTTAACCATTGTAAAAGCTTTTTAAAGCTAAATAATGATTGGTTGATTGGTTGATTGACCAAACAGTTTGAAAAACATGTCAGCTTCTTTTCTCACTCACGAGAAGCTGCTGCTGTTTTATTCTACCATTTCTTTTTTTTTATTTTATTTTAGTACTTAGAATGTTTACATTATATCTGGTTGATCCAGTATTTACTGTATTTCATTGATCCTAAATTCTACTGTTTTGTTTGGAATCAGTTCCAAAGAAGGAGAAGAAGCCTGTGGAGAGTGTGAGGACTGTTGCCAGGCCTGCGTGTAACGGGAAACCTGAAAGGAAATGGAGAACTGGCCAGATGAAAAAGCATCTTAAATTTAAAAAAAGGTACTGTTCCTGCAGAAAGTGGCAGTGATAGGGACAGAATATTTTGAGAAGGGAGATTCGGAGCTAGAGAGTGAGGTGTGTGTGCAGAGGGTAGTTAGGGCAGGAGAAATAAAAGCAGAGGAGATGCTGCTGTACTATGGAGTGGGTTGAAAAAGGAGATTTAACAGGGTGAAGGTAAAAGAAGCTGGAAAGAGCCTGCATATTGCTGGGTAAAATTAATTTTCAGTGTTCGGGCTATGGCTTCTGGTGGCAGCAGTTGTTCTGTCTGCTAGGTACACGCTGGTGGGGGAGGAGGGAGAAGTAAAATAGTACTACAGTGGCAAGCTGTGGGATCTGTAGCACTGTGGAGGAATGAAGAAAACAAAAAAAACATGGTTCCTATTTTAAAAGAGAAAACAATAGTTTTCTGAATTAGCTTGTGTTGTGGAACTTATGGCTTCTTTATGCTGCCAATATATAGATGATAGCTACAGAAGGAGTTGCTGAGGGAACGAGTGGTGAGTTTAGAAAGAAAATGAAAGTAACTGTAAAATGTGCCAGTCGGGTGGGGGGGATGACTGATGGCAGGGTGATTAGTTGATTGACATTAGGGTGTTAAATAAATGTTAGAACCAGTGTTTATTTAACACCAGTGAGAATAAATTAATTAATTTAACTGTTTATCCACCCACCCCATTGCATAAATGATATACATACATATGTAACCCCCAGGTGTCGCTATCCCAAGGGCTACTACCCATGCCTGCCTAACTACTAACAGGTTGAGGGGTCTAGGTCCAATGGCGGGTGCCTCCACCCAGAGGTCAGGGTTAAGACAGTCTGGTATGACTTGGTCACAGCCCTCTGGGACACTGCAACCCCCCCCCTTTCTTCCCACTGGTGGCCCACACAATTTAGCAGCAGTACCTTCACAGTATACACTTACCCCCCAGACTGGTTCGATCAGCTTGACTCTGGGGACCCCCTGTAAAGTAAGATGCAGTAATACAATAGCCACTGTATAGTATTTCAACACAATTTTTTGACTGGGTGACTAGGGAGGTGGATCGGGGAGGTCAGTGGACATGGCCTATCTGGACTTCAGCAAGGCCTTTGACACTGTGCCACATAGAAGACTATTACACAAACTGGGGAATATGGGTGTGGGCAGGACAGTAGTGTGGTGGGTAGGTAACTGGCTGGGTGGCAGGACACAGAGGGTGGTGGTAAATGGCTGTCACTCCACAGAGGGAAGAGTGACCAGTGGGTACCACAGGATCAGGCTGGACCGGTCCTATTCAACATCTTCATCAGTGACATTGCGCAGGACCCAGAAGGCAGAATTCACTGTTCGCTGATGACACAAAGCTCTGTAACAGAGTAGACACACCAGAGGGTGTAGACAGAATGAGAAGCAACCTGCAGAAACTTGAAGAATGGTCAGGGGTTTGGCAGTTGAGATTCAATACAAAGAAGTGCAAGATAATGCATATGGGGCACAAAAACCTGGCACAATATATCAGTTGGGGGTGAGGATAAGCATGCACCAAGCAGGAAAGGATCTTGGGGTTGTCATCTCTGATGACCTCAAGGTAGGGAAACAGTGTGACAAGGCAGAGGTAAAGCAAATAGGATGCTGGGATGTATAGGGCAGGGCATCACCAGCAGGAAAAGGAGGTCATAATTCCGCCATACAAGACACTAGTGAGGCCCCACCTGGTACAGTGTATAGTTCTGAGACCATACCTACGTAAGGACATAGACAGGGTAGAGAAGGTTCAGAGGAGGGCAACAAAGATGCTGCATGGATTGCATCACAAGTCCTATGAAGACAGGTTGAAGGAACTGAACATGTACTCCCTGGAGGAGAGGAGGAGAGAGGGGATATGATAGAGACATACAAGTATCTTACAGGAGGAACAGGTGCAAGAAAACACTATTTTAAGTGAAAAAGATGTTCCAGGACTAGAGGCACGGGATGAAGTTGGAGGGAGGACGATTCAGAGGAAACATGAGAAAGAATTCTTCACAGAACGGGTGGTGGACAAGTGGAACACCCTGCCAGAGGAAGTGGTGGGGCTGAAACAATCACGGGATTTAAGAATGCATGGGATAGACATAAAGGAATTCTGGAGGTCAGGGGTAAGGGGCAACAGACTTCTAGGAAAACAAACTGAACTTACAAGCTCAAATGGGCAGACTGGGTGGGCCATAGGCCCTTATCTGCCGACACTGTCTATGTATCTATGTAAATACGCAGTTCAAGCAGTGTAACTTTGCTAAGCAACCAAATCTGATTTATTTAGGGGATAGTAACAAGGACATGGGGAAATCAGGTTAATTGATTCAGTCACACTAATGTTCAGAGCACTTTGCACAGGGCTGAAGTCCCTATGAGTCACTATCGCTGGGTACCCAGGATAGAGGGGGGGCTAGCCAGGATCAGTGCAGCTGGTTGGGGCCCTGAGGATGAAAATGCTTGCACAATACCCAATTTGTAATCTGGAGCCGGTAGACTCAGTTCGTGAATCAAGGAAGAAAAATTAGTTGAAACCCTTGCAATTCAATCACTTAAATGGCAGGGAGCTACCCTGCTTTTTACTCATGACCTTTGCTGGACACCTTCTACACAGAGAGGAACATGGGCCGGTGAGCAGGACACACTCCACACATTTATGTGAAAAGAGAAGGTTACCATACCAGGCAGCTGCTTTCAGATCCCGATCGCACTTACTGCTAACCCGGAATTCGCAGTGCAGCTTCACTCTCCTGACAGACCGAGCGTGATGAAGCAGATTCTCCAGTCCTCTACAGGGTAAGCCTGGTTGCTGGCCACACAGCCTCTCCTGTTCCTTACACACAGCAGATTCAGTCCGAATCACCACGGCAAATGAGCCACCTAACTTTTGGCCTCCACACGCGCTTCCCGCGTGAAACTTGGCCACGCAGAAGCCCGGAGCTCCTTCCTCAGTCACGGCCACAATGAATCTGCCTTCTCGGCTACTGGGGCAAGGAATTACCATTGGGCGCCACCCGACCCAATTGGAAGGCTTCAGATGCCAGTCACTTACAACTTCCCCTATTGGTGCGAAAAGGCGCCACAGTCCAGAACTTCACTTCTCAGAATTACTGGTCATATCCCCCATTGGAAGTTGACTCCCGATAGAGTCCTAATCCTGGTTGGTTCCTCAGTACTCCATTTTAAGCACCCCTCCCTCCTAATTGGATCCAGTTTACAGTTCTGATCCAAAATGGAGGGGCAAAGCACACAAAGTCCAGCTGCAAGAAAGGCAGGTTAAACAACTTACATTCCCACTAATACTCTAAAGGGTAGGGGGCAAACAGTTACATTTCTGGAAAGTGCTCACTCTGCCCCTTTAGCAACAGCAGAAAATGGAGCGATTTGTCCGTGGCTCAAGCAGGACTTGAGCAGGAGCACACACAGTCCCCCCAGGCAAACTAATTATGTCTGCGAGCAGACAGCCCTTAAAGAGACAGTACTAGAGGCTCTAAAAGCACTCACTGATAAACGGCTTGACCGCCGAACACCATTCAGGCTAGGAGTACTCAGCCAGCTCCTGGAAGACCTCTGGGAACCCCCATTTGCAGGGGGGTTACACACACACACACACACTCTTATTTTTGTGTAATTGTACATCTATGTTTCAAGAAACCCCTGGTATTAAATACATAGACTCAGCCTTGGTGTAGTGGGTACAGCGCCTGCTTGAGAACTGAAAGACTGCAGGTTTAAACTTTACTAGAGCAAAATACTCACTAGGTGATCATGGAAAAGTCACACAACCTCTTAGTACTCCATTCTACTTGACTGCAGAAAGACGTAAGAGCAGGACTCCACTGGAAATGAGACGATCCATCTTAGCTGGGCTATGTTGTGTAAATAATCATTTAATCATGCATACTATTGCAAGAAAGCGTGACTATGAGAGTCACAGCCATCTTATACTGTGATGGACCCCAGGATGGGAGAGCTACCTGAAATTTGCACCAGGAACTACGGTAGTGTATCTGTATGAATGCTGTAGAGGGTGAAGAGCCACTCCACTTGTGGGTATCGTCACCTCCCCTACCGCTGCAACTGAGATTCAGAGTTGATGTCCTTCTACATCGTCTGCTGTTCCTGCCCCTGGGTTTGGGGAAGAGTTGCCAGCAATGCTTAATGAAGGCGTGTGTGCCCTAAAGGATGTGGCAGGGGGTAGGGAGACAAAGGAAATGTTCACAGGGCCTAAGAGCCCAGAAACGCTGAGGGCTTTAAGCACTGAGCCCACTCCAACCTCCAACTTGGGGTACCAACCTGTGCTGTGGCAAGCAACTCCCCCATGGACACTGGGCATCCGATTCCGGAGCTGAAGACAGACCTAGTTCCAGGATGCCACTTCCTCCACTTGTTATGTGTGATGCCTAGGAAATGCTAGACTCTTTAACTTAACTTGGAAACCAGTAATAATAGCCATTTACTTGGGTTCCTTTCAGTTCTAAATCATAGATCTAGCAATTACTATTTGTATAAACAATATAAAGGAGAAATATATTAATGTGCCATGAAATGATCAGCGTGTCACCCCCCCCCCCTTTTATGTTGGTGTGCTTGCGCAACCATCTTGCAGCAGTGGAGATTTGGAGGCGCAGTCATTGTTGGGCGAATGCAGGGCATGCATCAGTAGGTTCATCCCTCATTCACCAATCAGCCTGCATGTCGGCGCCACACCATGCATACTAAATGTGGTGATCACATCTAAGGAAAGGTCCGCTGCAATCCGAGCAAACCTCGTCAGACGCAGTGGACCCTTCCTACGTGCTCGGCTACATTGTATTCATGGTGGGAGGCCGACCAACTGCCGACTTCGGGTGCCCAATCCCCTTGCTGGCGTACTGTGGTCACAAAGCAGCCGACGGGAGCCCACCCCCGCCGGCATAAAGCACCCCCCATTTCTTATATGCCAATGGGGGCCCAACTCTTGGCTCTTGCACCCCGCTTCCTTGTGTGCCAACCGTGCCCAATCCCATCGGCATAAATTAACCCCTCTAGTTGTATGCCGATGAGGGTGCCCAATCCCCATCGGCTGCAGCAACCCCCAAACAGTTAGGGTGGCACGCTGGGAGCCCACCCCAGTGTGCCAAATCCCTGAGAAAAACAAAACTGTCCCATAGTGTTTTTTTTTCACCCTGTAACACAAAAATGGTCCCTCGCAGTCTCCGTAACCACCACCCGCACCCATCCACTACGCACCTGCCTCCCCACACCCCCCACCCCATACTTACCTCCAGACCTCAGCGCAATGATCTTTGGTGGACCGGGAACACGTCTGCACTCTTCAAAGCTGACCGCGAACCGAGGAAATGTCGGTAAGCTATATAATGGAACAAATTGGGCTTTTTCAACTTTGATGCATATCTCAGGCATTGTTTGGAATTTTGGCACCAAATTCTCAGCATGGGGTTTTTGGGACCCCTCCTCATGAATTCTTGCACTGTCATGGCATTATTTGGTTCTGAAAGGTGATTTTGCAGTCACTGCATGGAATCAGCTTTCGGGAGCGAGGAACAAAATGACAGTGCCAGTGTTCATGAGGGGGGCTCTCAAAAAACCTATGTTGCAAATCTGGTGGGAAAAATCCACAAAATGACTGTTTTATAAGAATGCATTGCGCAGTTACTATGCACACTCGTAACTTAGCGAATTTGCAATATTTTCACATCACATGTTCAGCATTGGCATTTTTCCACACCTTCTTGTGAACCGTACAGCTGTTATTTTTCACATCATGCCCAAAATGTGTTTTCGCACTTCCGGCACAGAATAGCGCGGTCGATGTGGGAAATCAGTGTTCAGGACAAATTACAAAAATGACAGTTACACTGCAGTGGTCCTAAAAGAAAAAATTATTCACTTTAGTAATTATGTTTCTTCTAATGGAGTCGTGCTGTATTCTGACTATTGCAGTTAGCCCCAACACTCAAACTGTAGAGTAGAAGGTTAATTTCTATGCAGAGCATAGAACGTTGAGCTCGAGCTCAGTTCAGACCTCTGTCTGCTGCACTTTGATGCACAACTGTCAGATTCTTATGAGCTAATACTAACTAACATGTGGAAACTGTAAAAATTTTACTAGCCAAATGGCAACCAAATATTTTGGATCCCCAAAAGACTCAAGTCAAGAAATCCAAAATCAAAAACCAGGTAATGAACAATTTAAGACTGTTAAATAAATTATATAACCCACTCCCCCTCTCTAAAAGGAGGGAGTATCCAAATGCACCCCGGGGTGCAACACTGCACCTGCCAACCCACTTCCCAATAACAGGTCCTTAGAGGGGAGGTATGGAGGGAGGTAGGTCAGAATACAGCAAGACTCCATTAGAAGAAACATAATTACTAAGGTGAATAATTTTTTCTTGCTGTATTCTGACTATTGCAGACTACCAAGCAGTACCTCCATGGAGGAGGGACTCGAACCTACCTTGGGAATAGGCTCTGCAGTACTGCTGTACCAAACCGAGCATAACTCCTAGCCTGGATGTCCAGGGAGTAATACTTGGTAAATGTATGGACTGTTTTCCAGGTGGCTGCTTTACATATCTCTAGCAAAGGAATATTCCTGGCCGCAGCCAGGGAAGCAGCTGTACCCCTGGTCAAATGAGCCCGCAGGCCTGAGAGAGGTATTTTGCCTAGCTTCTCATAGCAGAATTGAATACAAGAGACAATCCACCTGGCAATAGTTCTCTTAGTGGCAGGCTTATCCTTACCCACTTCCCCATAACTGAGAAACAACTCAAGGGAGTCAAACCTGTGAGGCATAGTATGATCAATGTAGTAACTAAGAGCTCTTTTAACATCCAAACTGTGTAAACTTCTCTCTCCTGAAGAAGAATGATCAGTGAAGAACACAGGGAGAGACATAGATTGGTTCAGATGAAAATCTGAAACCACTTTAGGTAAACAAGCATTTGTTGATGCCGAATGTTTGCTTGCTGGCATTGGCAGTGGTAGTGTAGAAGTTACAGAGCTGTGTAATAGGAATGGCAGTGAAGTATTGAACTGAAGCCAACCCCACCACCACCCTGCAGAGAGTGACAGGCATTGGGGTGTACCTTTGGGTCATAAGGCATAATGGCCATGCCATCTCACCACACCCCACCCTGCAGACACTGACAAGTGTCACGGTGTGCCTAGGGGTCTTTGGCCCTTATCGCACCCATTCCATCAAATCTGGTGAAATGGGTGCAGTATGGGAGATGGGGTGAACCTTGGGGGCGAAGAGTCCAAGGCATACCTCGATGCCTCTCACTGGCTGCAGGGTGTGGAATGGTATGAGTATTACAGGCAAGAATCCCAAGTCACACCCCTGATGCCTGTCATTCTCTACAGGGTTGGGTGTTATGGTTGGAAACCCTAATACCTCAGGCATTTGTTGGTATTTTCACTCCAAATTTTCAACATGTTTTTTTTGTGACCCCACCTCATGAACAGTGGCAATATCAGTTTGTTAGCTGAAAGCTGCTTATGCACAGCGACAGCATTTAGCACCACAGGTGCAAAAACATTCCGAACAGGATGTAAAAAATGACAGCTGTACTGCTCGTGGGGAGGTGTAAAAAAATGGCAATGTTGCAAATCTGCAGTAAAAATATTTAAAAAAATGGTGAAGTCACGAGCGTGCCTAGAAATTGTGCAATGAACACCTGTAATATAATTAGTTTGGGGATATTTTTACAGCAGATTGTCAACTCAGGCATTTTGGGACTCTGATCATGAACAGTGTCACTGTGATTTTCTTTATCTGTCCCAAGCAATGATTTCCCACAGCAACCACGCATCTCTGTGCTGAAAGTGTGAAAACACATTTTGGCCATGTTGTGAAAAATGACAGCTGTACTGTTCATAAGGAAGTGTGGAAAAATGTCACTGGTGAAAATCTGGACTGAAAATATTACAAAGTCATGAACTTACGAGGGTGCGTGGAAACTGCGCAATGCTCATTCGTAACACAGTCATTTTATGGACTTTTGTCACCAAATTTTCAACATAGCCATTTTAAGACCTCTGCTCATGAAGAGTATAACTGTGATTTTCTTAATCTGTCCCAAACATTGCTTTCGCACACTGACTGCACCATTGTGTGCTACATGTGCGAAAACACATTTTGGGCAACATGTGAAAGAAGGCAGCTGTACTGTTCATAAGGGAGTGTAATAAAATGGCAATGTTGAAAATCTAGAGTGAAAATATTGAAAATTTGCGAACTTACGAGTGTGTGTAGGAACTGCGCAACGCTTGCTCGTAAAACAATCATTTTTAGGCATTTTTTCACCAAATTTTTAACATAGCCATTTTAAGACCTCTGCTCATGAACAGTGTCACTGTGATTTTCTTAATTTGTCCCGTACATTGATTTCGCACACCGACTGCGCCATTGTGCGCTACATGGGAGGAAACACGTTTTGGGTGAGGTGTGAAAAATGACAGCTGTATTGCTCATAAGAAGGTGTGGTAAAATGGCAATGTTGAAAATCTGGAGTAAAATATTGAAAATTACCATGAAACTTACAAGCGTGCGTGGAACTGCGCCAATATGCGGCTAAATAAAACAGTCATTTTTGGAATTTTTCACCAAATTTTCAAAATAAGCTTCTTGAGAGCCCACCTTATGAATACTGGCAGTGTCATTTTGTTAATTGGTCCCAAAAGGTGATTTCGCAGTGATTGTGAAATCACCCTTCGGGCCCAAATAACGCCATGACAGTGACAGCATTCATGAGAAGGGGTCCCAAAAACCCCATGTTGAAAATTTGGTGCAAAAATTCCAAAATGGCTTGAGATATGCAGCAAAGTTGAAAAAACCCTATCTATCCCATTATACAGCTTACCGCATTTCCTCATTTCGCGTGTCGGCTTTGAAGATTGCAGACGGTTCCCGTCCACCAAAGATCGCCACGAGGTCTAGAGGTAAGTATGGGTGGGGGTGTGGGGAGGCAGGGTGGTGGGTGAGTGCAGGTCGTGGGAGGGGGCAGGGAGAAGCACCGAGGGACAGTTTTTTTTATTTGCAGGTTTTTTTTTTGTTTTTTTTTTAAATGATGACGCGTGACGTTTGCCACGCTGGGGTGGGCTCCCAGCATGGCACAAGGACAGCTGGTTGGGGGGTGTGGAGCCGATGGGGGATTGGGCACCCTCGGCGGCCATAGCATCTGTTGCCATGCTGGGGTGGGCTCCCAGCGTGGCACCCTGTACTCTGGGGGGGAGGACAGTGGAGCCAATGGGGGATTGGGCACCCCCGTCGGCTATATGACGAGTTGCCACGCTGGGGTGTGTACCCAGCGTAGCATGTGGAAGGCTTTGGTGGGGTAGCGCAGCACAGCCGATGGGGGATTGGGCACCCCCGGCTATACAGTGTGTGCGTGGGGGGGCAGCAAGCAGTATGCGTGTGTGTGTGTGTTTAGAGGGAGCGTGCATGAGCAGGCGATATCGCTGCTCAGTGAAGTTCAGCTCCCCATTTCAACTGTACTCCACTGCATTTTGGAGCTGTCATAGACAGCTAGAGCAGGCATTGGAGAACTGTGGCTGCGCCTGCAAACACACTGCCTGAATTGGAAGAGGGCTGCCACACCTCCAAAAACTTGGATGATGGCACTATGTTTCTCACACATGCGTGCAAGCAAACATAAAAACTCCTATTAGTTCTAAGGGCCACCTTATCTCTATGGGATGAGATAAAATCAGGCTCCACTGACAGAGCTTTCAATTTTACTGATACGCCTGGCAGAGGTAATAGCTACCAGGGGCACAGTTTTCCAAGTCAAGTACTTAAGTTCTGCTGAAGACAAAGGCTCAAAAGGGGGTTGCATAAGCTGAGCAATGCAAACATTAAGATCCCAAGCAGGAGTAGGATCCCTAAAGGGGGGATTTGAATGAACTTCATACTATGAAGCAATCCCTTGAAACATTTACAGACTACAGGGTGAGATGACAGTGAGTAAGGTTTTTCCACTGACAGAAAAGCAGAAACAGCTGACAAATGTACTTTGAGAGTAGCTGGTCTGAGGCCTAGGCCATTAAGATGAACCATATAATCTAGATCTGTAGACAATTCAGCAGTGTCTCAGGATATATGCTTCTTGGAACACCAAATGCTGAATCTTTTCCATTTGGAGTTGTAAGTTTTTCTGGTTGCAAGCTTTCGAGAGGCTTTGAGACTATCCAGAACCCCTTGGGACAGATGCAAATCTACATACTCTAACTCTTCAAGAGCCATGCCTTGAGATTTAGAGACCAAAGATTGGGCTACCAAATCCTCCCCTGAGAGGTGGTTAACAGGTTATAATTCTTGAGAAGAGACAGGGGGAAGATGGACTGCTAGGGACAGCAACAAGGGGTACAAAGGCTGCCTGGCCCAGTCTGGAGCAATCAGAATCACTTTGCAAGGTTGTGACCTTACCTTGACCAGAACCTTGAACAGTAGAGGAAAGGGAGGGAAGGCATATAGAAATTTCCCTTTCCAGTTCAAAATCAGAGCATCCAGAGGGACTGAGCCCAAGACTGGGGGTCTGCAACAAAACAGGAAGTTGGTGATTGTCTGGGGCTGCAAAGAGATCTGTCTCTGGAGTTCCCACCTTGAAAAAAAACACTTTCAACACCAGAGGGTAAAGGGACCATTCATGATGGTCCTGGGAGATCCTGCTCAATGCATCTGCTAGCACATTGTCCTTCCCTGGAAGGTGGACTGCTATCAGAGAGGTCTGCAGAAAATAAGCTAGGGACCACAATTGCATGGCTTCTGTGCACAAGGCTGTGGACCGAGTGCCTCCCAGCTTGTTGATGTACCACATGGTGGTGGTGTTGTCTGTCCTGACCTGAACCATCTTGTTCTGCACTGACTGAGAAAAAGCTTGCAGGACCAGAAAGACCACCCTGAGTTTCAAGAGATTGATATGAAGAAGGCATTCCTAAGGGGACCACAGTCCCTGGGCTGTGAGATCCCCCAGATGGGCTCCCCAACCCAATAGAAAAGCATCCGTGTTTAGGACCACAGAGTGAGACTGAATGATGAATGGGACTCCTTGGCTGAGGTTGCCCTGATCCGGCCACCCTTGAAGAGCCTGGGTCAGAGTCTGGGTCACTGGAACTAGTTTGGTTAGAGAATCTTTCTTCTGAGACCAAAAGGCCCTCAGTTGAAATTGAATGTCCCTCATCTGAAATCTGGCCCCTTGGACCACTGCTGTAGAAGCTGCCATGTAGCCCAGAAGTTGAAGGAAGTGCCTTGCTGGCCGACAGACCAAAAGGTGGAATGAAGACGCCAGCTCTACAATAGCCCTTGCCCTTTCCAGGGGAAGAAAAGCTCTTGCTTTGACTGTATCCAACTCTGCCACTATGAAGGTGAGGAGCTGTACAGGCTCGAGAACTGACTTTGGCAGATTGAGAAGGAATCCTAGGGAAGTGAGCACTTGCTGAGTCACTTGAAGGTCTGACTTGACTTGGTCTGGGGACTGACCCACAATGAGTCAGTCATCCAGGTATGGAAATATGGAAATATTTTTTCTTCTTAAAAAGGTCACTACAACTGCTAGGCATTTTGTGAATACCCTTGGAGCAGATGTCAGGCTGAAGGGCATAGCTTTGAACTGATAATGGCCTGAAGGCAATTCGAACCTGAGGTACTTTCTATGGGAGCACCTGATGGGAATGTGAAAGTAGGCATCTTTTAAGTCCAGGGAGGCTAGCCAGTCCCCTGGCTTTGGAGAGGAAAGGATTATTCCCAGAGTCACCATTTTGAATTTTGGTTTTAAAAGATGTTTGTTCAGATATCTTAAGTCTAGGATGGGTCGCCACTTCCCTGTCTTTCTGAGGGTAAGAAAATACCTGGAGTACAGACCTTTGCCCCTGTGCAATGTAGGAAATCTCTCTCTACAGCTTGAGAGTTAGTAGAGATGAAACCTCTGTATCTAGGGCAATGGTTTCGGAGATGCTTGCAGGTGGAAAAGATCTGTCCCTCAGCTTTGGAAATTTCTTGAAGTTGAGAACCAGCCCCTGGCTTACCACCTCCAGGACCCACTTGTCTGAGGTAACAGACATCCAGTCCTGGACGAAGTAAGCCAGCCTGCCTCCTACAGGAATGGGGTGTCAACCCGGGCTGACACATCAGGGTGTCTGCTTGGCAGGAGCCCTAGTTTGAGGGGTGGATGCAGCCCTGCACATCCCCCTTCTGCCTCTCCCTCTGAAGAACCCCCTCTGAGGAAAGGGAGAATAGGCCTGTGCTTGGTAGAAAGGCCTATGAAAAGATCTGCACCTGCCCCTAGCCTGCTGCCTTTGAGGAGTTGCCTGCCTTTCCTTGGCCTGTGCACTCCTATAGGTGGTCCTATATTCATCCATCTTTTTCATGTAATTCTCTGTCTGCTCCCCAAACAGAGAATTACCTACCACAGGGAAATCCATGGCCTTTGCCTGGGTGTTCTGTGAGAGACTAGTACATCTGAGCCAAGCCATTCTCCGAAGAGCCACAGATGTAGCCATGGCTCTAGATAATACATCATTGGAGTCCACAGCAGCATGGAACAGTACCTTAGATGCCTCAATCCCATCAGCAACCACCCTCCAGCTCTGAGGCTAGCTGTGGGGAGGCCTGCTTAGCCAGTGCCAGTATAGTGTCCCACCTGGACTTCTGGTACCTGGCTGCGTAGGCCATATAATTAGTCTGCCTGGGTCCCAAGGCGGACGCCATGTACTGTTTCTTTACCATGGCATCCAGCTTCCTAGAATCTTTATCTGGGGGGGTGTGAAGCCAAGAGTATATTAGCCTTATCACAGGCTGCAGTCTGCCCAACCCCAACATGGCTGCATTGTTGATACAAGTACTCTGTACCTAAACCTGATAAGATGTACCTTTTGTCTATCCTTCTGTTGACAGGAGGTACAGAATTTGGAGTTTTTAAAATCTTTTGTGTCTGTTTCCCAAGAGACTTATGAAGGGGAATAGACAGTCTTGTGGACTCTGGGATGTCCATCATCTCCACATAATCAGGTTCCTCTTGTTCCTCTACAGCTTCTTCCACAGGGAGCTGAGGGTTTCTGCCACTTTCCTGGAAAACATGTAGTGGGAAGGAGACTCAGAACACCAGAAGGCCTGTCTAGGAAGATGTCTGGTTCAATGGGCTCAACCAGACCTCCCACACCACCACCACGACCACCACCACCACCACCACCACCACCATCATCATCATAATCTTCATCCCCCTTCAAATCCGGTTCGTAGAAATCTTCAGGGGCATAATCATGAACCGGAGGAACAGACCGAACCGAGTACCTGCCAGAAGGTGCCAGATCAGATGGAACCGGGCGAAGCAATTCTACAATCCTTATTGCATTGGCAATCTCTTCAGTAGTCGAAAAATGGGTCTCTGGATCTGAACTGGATGATTTTTCTTTTCTTTTTCTTTTTGTAGGAACCAATCCCTCAGAATCAGCTCTTTTCTTGCCCAAAGAAGTATCGCTCAGGTCAGAGTGCACTCCCTCAGGTTCGGTCGGAACCGAACCGGGCTGGCCATCCGGGTCAGTGGACTTCACGGCCTCCTTATCCTTGAGCCTACCTAATATTTTTTCCGGGGTAGACTTAGGGACGTTTTTACAGATGTAGCTGTCTGAATCGAGGTGGTCAAACCCAAGACAATAAACACAAGTGGTGTGGGGATCAGCCTCAGCAAAGACCTCCCCACACACACTGCAGTGTTGAAACCCAGTGGGCCTGGCTTTTCTTTTGGGTTTCTCAGACATAGCCATCCTAACCACAAACTTACCCTTTTTATGGCAAACAACCAGGCAAGACACCCTTATCGGTTTCTAACCGTGTCACGGGTATTGGAAAAAAAACACAAGAAAATCCAGTTTTTTTTTAAAACCGATAAGGACCGTAACCACTCTCTAAGTTTAAAAACAAAAACAGAATAAATCACTAAATGGCTGGTTCAGCCGAACTGGTCGAAAAATCTATTTTTACAATTTCAACAAGTTTACTATGTCTAGTTCACTACCTAGTATTTACTGTACCACAAACAGAGATCTGAACCAAAACTTGCAAAAAAAAAAATCAGTAAAACCAAGAACTTTAACAGATTTCGAACTGTGAGCAAAGGAGAAATCTCCAGAGCGGCCGTTCATTTAGGCGGAGTAAAGAATCTGACAGTTGCGCTTTAAAGTGCAGCAGACAGAGGTTTGAACCGAGCTCGAGCTCAACGTTTTATGCTCTGCATAGAATTTAGCCCTCTACTCTCTGGGGCAGTTTGAGTGCTGGGGCTAACTGCAGTAGTCAGAATACCGCAAGACTTCATGTTGTTTGAATGCCTATGCTGAAAATTTGGTGACCATACTCCATAACAAGACTGTGTTACAAGCGTGCGTTGTGCAGTTTGCACGCACGCTCATAAGTTCATGAACTTATAATATGTTCACTCCAGATTTTCAACGTTGCCATTGTTCTGCACCTCCTTATGAACAGTACAGCTGTCATTTTCCACATCCTGGCCAAAATGTGTTTTCGCAGTCCCAGCGCAAAATAGCGCGGTCTCTGTGGAAAGTCCATGTTCGAGACACATTATGAAAATGACAGTGACACTTTTCATTAGCAGAGGTCCTAAAATGCCTATGTTGAAAATTTGGGGCTGAAAGTCCATAACATTACTGTTTTACAAGCATGCGTTGCGCAGTTTGCACGCACGCTCGTGACTTTGTGCATTTGTAATATTTTCACTCCACATGTTCAAAATTGGCATTTTTCCACACCTCCTTATGAACAGTACAGCTGTCATTTTACATATCCTGCCTGAAATGTGTTTTTGCACGTCCAGTGCAGAATCACACAGTCACTGTGCAAAATCAGTTTTCGGGGCACTTTGAGGAAATAACGATGACACTGTTCATGAGCAGAGGTCCTAAAATGCCTATGTTGAAAATTTGGTGCTGAAAGTCCATAAAATGACTGTGCTGCAAGCATGCGTTTCGTAGTTTCCACGCAGCCTCTAACTTCGTACATGTGCAATATTTTCATGCCAGATTTTCACCACTGGCATTTGTGCACACCTCCTTATCAACAGTACAGCTGCTATTTTTCATAGCCTGCCCGAAATGTGTTCCTGCAACTCTGGTGCATAATGGTGTGCTCGCTGTGGTAAATCACCTCTTGGGACACATTAACAAAATCACAGCGCCATTGTTCATAAGGGGAGGTCCCAAAATACCTATGTTGAAATTGTGCCTAAAAAACTCCCACAAATAATTGGGTTGCAGATGTCTGCTGCGCAGTTTGTATGCATGTTCATTGCTTCACCAATATTTCATATTGCCACTACAGATTTTCAACGTTGCCATTTTTTACGCCTCCTCATGAACAATACAGTTGTCATTCTCCACATCCTGCCCAAAACTGTGTTTTTGTTCCTCTGTCACCAAATGCCACAGCCGCTGTGCAAAACCACCTTTCAGCTAACAAAGTGTTTGATTGTGCCGCTTTTCATGAGGTGGCCTGACAAGCAGCCCATGTTGAAAATGTCGAGTGAAACTACCAACACATGCCTACGGTGCTAGGGTTTCCAACTGTAGCATCCCACCCAGTATGGGCTGATGGGCGTCAGGGCTGTGACTTGGCATCATCAGATGTAATGCTCACGGCATTCCACCCCTCCCACGCCCACCCTGCAGTCACTGACAGGCATCGTCGTGTGTCTTGCACTGTTCACCCACAAAATTCACCCCACACTCCTATACTGCACCTACCTCAGTGTATTTCCTTATGGAATGGGGTAAGTATAATGCCCAGAGACCCCAAAGCACACCATGACACTTGACAGTGTCTACAGGGTAGGGAGAGGTACACTGGCATCAGCATTATAGCTCATGACCCAAAGGCACACCCCAATGCCTGTCACTCTCTACAGGGTGGGGGTGGGGTTGGCATTACTTCAATACTTCACTGCCATTCATATTATGCACCTCTAGCCCTGCCACTGCCAATGCCAATGCAGCGCGACAACATTCAGCATTGACAAATGCTTGTTTTTATGGGGGCTTAACTGGAGTCCTGCATGGCCACTGCCTGCTCCCTCCCAGCCAGCTCCTTGGCAATCTTCACCCTTCCGTCCCCAGAGGACTACAATGCAGGGACCAGTAGATCATTGAGTATCTGGCAGCGGTCCTGGCAGAAGCCATGCCTGGACTCCCCTCCCTCACAACAGAGTGGCAGCAGCCATCTTTTTGTGCCCCCTTCCTGGCCAAAGGACTAGACAGCAGGGTCAAGACTAGAACTCTCCAACTGCAGCACCATTGGGTATCTTGGCAATACTTCATGACCACCAAGGACTGAAGCAGGGTTGGGCACTGGAACAGTGGTGCCAGATCATCATTATGGAAGTGTGTGCATGTGCACTTAGGAGCAGGAGCTCCAGTATTGAAACCAGATCATGCACTAATGGTCCCTGCTCCAGGAGCAGAAGCCAGGACTGAAACAACCATGCTGGTATGGTTTTGAAAGAAAGAGTACTACCCAGCCCCCAGAACTGACAGCAGGTCTGGGAAAAGCACCATATTCATGGATCTCATTTGCAGGGTTCTGTGCTTGTGCAGGAGCCCCAGGAACAGAGCTGTAGCTCCTTCACTGAAGCGAGGGATGCGGCTGCCCCTAGCACAACAGTCTCAGCCCCAGGGCTGCCATTGGGGTCAGAACATGACAAGAGCAGTCCAGTAGGGGTCATAGTGAAGCAGCAGAAGGCTGCAGGACAATGGCCAATATGCTGGCGAAGCAGTAGCGCTACCACCGACGATGCCAGTGGCCCATGTTCAGGAATGACCATGGGCTGCTGGATGGCTGTTCTGGGGATGATGGCTGAGCATCCCATGAATGCTTTCCTCTTCAATGGTGGGCAGGATTCAGGTCTCTGCCACAGCACTGTGACATGGGTGACCAGAGATGGCGGCACCATGGAGCCAAGGTGTGGGGAGAGGAGCATCGGCGTTCTGGCACTTTGGCATCTGATGCAACATCCTCATGATGCTCAGAGGAAGGGGAAGAAAAACAGAAAAATCCCTGGTATCGTGCTGGATGCTAACTGCTGCTCTGCTGCTGATCCCGCACCACTGACTGAGGCCATCTCTCCTCGACTAACACTTCAACTCTGCTCGAGGGTAAGGGGTGGCCCTCCATGGCCCCATAAAAACAAAGAAGGCTGCAGGACACCAAGAGAGAGATATTTAAGAAATGTAGACAAACCTAGCAAGCCCCCCCCCCCGCAGTGAACTACAGGAGTGCCATGCATCATGGGAAAAGAGTGTGCTGCGACTGGCTGGACAATAACAGTCAATCACTAGAAGCCAGCAACAGGGAAGCAGCCAATGAAACACTGAGAGGGACAGCTGCTGGCTCAATGTCAGGGCTGATATGACAGACTGAGAAGGTGGGACCGTGCAGCTGACAGCCACCTCAAAGACTGCCGCAGCCAGGCGGCTCTCTGGTGACTGAAAGAAGCATACTTCAGCCATCGAATCTTAAAAGGAGGAGTGTATTTCAGTGACACACAGTGGGAGAAAGGCAATATCTATTGGAAGGGGGTAATCTGCCCTCACAGCCTTCCCAGGAGGGATCGGATCCAGCAATCAGGCATTGGTCTCCACAGGATCCAAGACACCAACTGTTCCAGAGGAATACTGAGAGAAGAGAAGTGTGGGGGGGGGGGACGACAGCCTGAGGTGAATCTCTGCAGAGGACAGACTCACACCAGTGGTTGCTATCCCTCATCCAGCATCTAGTTGGGGGTGTCTGATCTGTGTGAAAGGAGGGGTTTGGAGAACCACTGCCATTTGCTACCACAGCCACCCCTTTCAGGGTGCAGAAAAAAAAACATAGAGGTGAAGACATTGAAAGAACTTAGAGATGAAGATGACAAAAGACCTGGGAGACGAAGCCACAGAAAGGCCTGAGAGGCGAAGGTGACCACAGCACTTCCAGGCAAAGGCTCTTAAGAGGGTAAATCTACAGACCCTATCTGTACCAGTCAGCTGCGTCACCAAATTCCAGTCCAGCACTGAAGTGCAGCACGGACATTGAGCTACCTGTCACACCTCTGAACTGTGAGTACCTCACAGCTGCGGCTCTGGTGTGTTTTCTTGGGGTAGTTAGATAGCTAAGAAGTGGGGTTGAAGCCCTGGGCAGGATTCTGTTATCTACTAGACAGGTCCAGGCTGACGATCTGCAAGGCCATCCAGCCCAGCCCTGTTGGTGGATTACAAATTGTGGCCCCTCTGAGTTCTGTTTCTGCCAATTGACAAAACGAGATGTACCAGCAGCCCGGTGAGGTACCCGTTGCAACCGAGATCGTTTTCTAAAGCCCTTGGAAGGAACAAGCCAGGTGCAGCCACAGTGTGGGACTGGGACTGCCAGGGGATTGTGGGACTGTTTCACCATTACTTAGAGTGTAAAAATGTTCCCCTTTGCATCCACTTTCCCTCTTGTCCCCTTGTCCTTCCTACGATCCCTCTCATTTAATAAATAGTTTGCATGTTAATGCTGCTGCCAAAACCACTTTTATGGTTGCAAGAGTGGTCTCATGCACATTCTTAAGGTATGAGAACCGCAAACCAAAGCTAAGCGACTCTGATAGCTGAAGAATGTAAGCAAGACCATTCCCGTAAGTGTGGTCTCAGTGGCTGTATTAATATATTATTGATCAATAATATAATAATTAAAAAAAAAACTTACCAGAACATGTCTGTTTCCTGGACAGTTGTGCGTGGAGACACTTTTTTTTTTTTTTTTAATAGAGGTGTTTATCTCCTGTTCTGCCTCCAGCTGCCCCCTTCTAACTAAACCCCCAACCCCGTCACCCTGGCCTCACCAGGACTTACCCAGAGCCCACCCAGTCGCTGGGTGAGGAGCCTGTGAGAGGTCAGTCATCATCCTGCAGCTGGAGGTGTTTTTCCACCATTTTTCTTCCCTTCCCTGTTGCTGGGGCACACATGCAGGGCACACGTACATGGAGGCGTGCGCACAACTGCAGAAGTCCCACAGCACCCTCCCTGCCTTCCATGACACCCACAGTGCTGCACCTCCACCAGGCCTCCACCTGGGGTAGTCGTTCAGTGGGAGGGTCAGTCATCCCTCACCAGGAGAGGAGAGCTGTTCTCCGGACACTCGATCCTCTCCCAGCCCTGCCAACCCGTGGTGGCCTGTGCTCATTCCCGAACACGGGTTGCCAGTGTGACATGAAGTGTGTCGTCCAGCGCTTCAACCCACAGTGTGACCAGGCCAGCTCACATGGAGAGGTATCACCTCACATGAGTGACCCAAAATGAGTGACTAGAAATATAGCGACTCATTTTGGGTGCTTTTATGGTGGGCTACCCTGCCGAATAGCAAGGGTATTCGATACCAACCAAGGAGAAGGGTGAATGGAAGGAAGGAATAGCAAGGGGAAGGGGAGGGACAGGGAAGGGGTTTTCAGGTACTGGTGTACCTGCTGCTGCCGGGCTAGCTGTGTGGCATGGTGGTGTGGGAGGCTAGCTCTGGCAGAGCAGGTACTGGGTTCAAGATTGGGAGCGTTACATTTTGCCACAGCTGCGGCACTTAGATTTTGCTGAGATCCAGATTTTTTCCCTCCTCAATATGCACCCCTGAGTTGAGAATTCAAAATAAGGGGGCATGGGGCAAAGCCTCTCCTACCCTGAGGGGCGTGGGAGGTGCATCCCCAAAAAACACTTTTTAATTCTGGGAGTTACTCTAGCGTATGTTGCCAATTGTTTTTCAGCGATACACTCGCCATAATAGCCATCCCTGTTTTGCATTCATATTATGGACATAACCCATGGAGACACTCTTCACAGAATAAGAATGTCTCGGACATAAAGAAAAAGAGCGCTCTGATTGGTCAGGAACAATCCCTCAATCAATAATATGTATTTTAATCCTGGTGTGCTGGGTTTTACTATTTAGTACTCTGTCCTTATTTGGGAGCTATCTACCCGTGTATGGGAGAGGTACCAGACAATTCTTGGGGTGTAGTTTTCACTGCTGCCTCAGGCGGAGACACAAACCACTACTATACTATCCTGTTGCTATCCAGTGCTAAAATAACCCAGGTCAATTAATCAACCCATCAATTTTTATTCATATACTGGACAGTATGTGAGTAAAAACACCCATTTTCACAAATGTCCAGTGTAAGAAAAAAAAGCATACATACAGGTAGTATTACCATAACAAGGACAGCTGACAAAATAACATAATAGGGAGAGTTCATATGCCTTACTGAAAAAGGCTGGGCAAAATACAACCAGCGTTCCAAGAACATACATTGTAAACAGTGACAAGGACAGGGTGAAAATCACAAGAGTAACACCTCAACAGGGAATGAACAACTTGCGAGGGGTGGTACACTAAGACACCTTAATATGAAGTGAGGGGAACGGTGGGAAGGAGGGCATTATATATAAGTGTCTCACAAGGGTTAAGTGCATGCATAAGGGGTTGGTAGGATAGGGAGACAGAGAGGATGAGGTGGAAAGAGAAGATGGGGTGGGGAGAGGAAGGAGGGTGAGTCATCCTGGGGAGGGGGAGTAGGGAGCTGGGGTGAGGGATGTAAAGTTTAGCAAAGAGACAGACTGTGGTATTACAGATGGAGGAGATTAGGAGGTAGGCTTTGAGAGAGGAGTTGAAAGAGTGGATGGAATTGTAGACTTGAAGTCCAGGCGGTAGATTACTGTACAGTTTCATGCCATTATAGAAGATGGAGTTCTGAGCCTGCTTGGTGCAGAAGAACAGTGTGTCAAAGACCGTAGTGGCGGAACTTCTAGTCGACCGACCAGGTGTTGAGAGAGGGAAGAGGGAGTTGACACTGGGTGGCAGCAGATTGAGGTGGATTTTATAAAGAAAGGAGAGCATTTTTAGTTTGAGTCTGTCTTCTAGGGTGGGCCAGCTGAAGGAGGAGTAGAGTGTGCAGTGGAGAGTTTTCCAGGGGAGTCCTGTGACAAACTGAGCTTTACTGTTGTAGGTAACTCTGAGTTTGGTGTAGAGTAGAGAGGATGGAGGCAGGGAGAAGATGATAGAATCATAGTCGATCAGAGGCAGAAGAAAGGATGTAGCTAGGCGTAGCCTGGAAGAGGGGGACAGGAATTTTCTGATCCTGTATAGGAGACCAAGCCTGCTATGAACCTTCTTAATGAGGTTGTTAATATGGAGGTTGTAGGACAGGTGGGGGTCCAGGTGAAGTCCAAGGTATCTGAATTCGCTCACCTCTTTGGTATGGTTACCGAGGTTGTCAAGTAGGGTCAGTCTGGATGAGGGGTCCTTTCCTTGTTCCTGAGAAGATCATGAATTTTGTCTTCTTGGAGTTGGGGACCATGCCATTGTTGGAGAACCAGGAGTGCAGTTTCAAGAAATCCAACTGTAGATTGTAAAGCATGGAGGTAGATCAGTCCCCTTGGAGTTGAAGGGAAGAGAGATGGACCCCAAGAGTCATGGGCAGCCTTCAGTACAGCCACAGCAACCACCCTGCTTCTGTTACCAAGGTAGGTCGAGCAGGGATGCATTACAAATGGTTAACTAGTCATGACAGTCTGGGTTACATGAAGTAATATTTAGCATGTTGTAAAACATATATTATACAATGGCATGAATAAATGTACAGTCCTGAATGGTCAGTCTGCCCTAGAGATAGTGATGTTATCTGACAATAACATCACTGTATCTAGGGCAGGCACAAAGAAAAATTCTGGGAAGCAAAAACTCAGGGGAAGATTACACAATGGGGGAGGGAAGGTAGTAACAAAAACAAAACAGGAAAGGGACCTGGGGGTAATCATATCAGATGACCTTAAGGTTAGCAAGCAATGTGAGAAGGCAGTAGGGAGAGCTGAGGGTATACTGTGATGCATAGGGAGAGGCATCACCAGCAGAAAACAGGAAGTTGTTATCCCTCTGTACAGATAGTTGGTGAGACCCCATCTGGAGTACTGCATTCAGTTCTGGAGACCCCATCTTCGCAAGGACATAGACAGGATAGAGGCAGTCCAGAGGAGGGCAACTACAGTAGAATGGTGCAGGGTCTGCAAGAGAAGCCATACGAGTAGAGACTAAAAGAGCTTAATATGTATACCCTTGAGGAAAGGGGGGGAGACATGATAGAAACATTTAAGTACCTCAGTGGAATCAAAAAAGTCCAAGAGGGTAGCATCTTTCAGAAAAAGAGACATGCAAGAACAAGGGGACACAATTTAAAGATGGGGGGGGCGGTTCAGGGGCAATGTGAGGAAGTATTTTTTCACAGAGAGGGTAGTGGATGCATGGAACAGCCTTCCTGAGGAGCTTGTGGGGTCTAAAACAGTGGGGGAATTCAAGAATGCCTGGGACAGACACAAGGCAATTCTTGTGGAGGGGTAGGAAGAAGTAGGCTGTTGGTTAACTAGGATCTGTGGCTTATCCTGTAGGTAGGGAAATGGGCAGACTAGGTGGGCAAAGCAGTCCTTATCTGCCATCAAAGTCTATGTTTCTATGTTTCAGTGCAGCAGTCCTGGAAAGTGCATGTGCAGTTCAAAACACTGCTTGCTGAAGTGAGCAGAAATTGACATGCTGTTTCATAGAGAGAAATGGCTGCTTTACTCAAAGCAGCAAAAATACAGCCACTCAGCATATACCAGTAGAAGACTGGGCTCTAACAAGTATGGGGGGGACCATGACAAAGAGAGAGAAACATCCCTGCAAACTGAGACCACACACGATGACAGAGTGACAGCTGCCCAGACTGGTACAACAAACAGAACATAGCAGCAGCACCACCTAATGAGGATATAAGAAACTGGACTTTTTTTAAAGACATACTTGCACATCAGGAAGTTAATTAAAAAATATATTTAAAACATTCTTTTTAAATGTTTCTTTTTTTTTTTTAATAAACGAGCCATTGTATTGTAGCAGTAAGGCATTCCAGGGGTGTGTGTTATTGTGTAATAACATTACTTCATAGGTTTCATAGGTTCATACAGAGCATAGAAGATCGAAGTCCATATAGCACGCCGATGTACTAACTATACCCTTGAATCCCATTTGATATTAAGTGCCGGTCCAATTTGGTTTTAAACTCCTTCATACTTTTACTGGCTACCACTTCCACTGGAATTCTATTCCAGAGCAGCACCACCCTTAAATTAAACCATTTTTTTCCTTTTATGGTCCGGTATCTTTCCCCAGATAATTGCAGTGGGTGGGCTCTAGTGTGGAAACTTTGCTCCCTAATATACAGTCCCAGCATTTCCCACAACCCCTTATCAGACATAGCCCTATAAACCAAACATATATTCCCCCTTAGCCTGCGGAACTGCAGGGAATACAGACCCAGTTCTGTCAGCCTCTCCTTATATTCCATGTCTTTGACATCTGAAGTCAACCGTGTTGCTCTCCTTTGTACCCTCTCAATAGTTTTTACCTCCCTCATATACCCTAGTGACCAGAATTGGGCACAGTACTCCATGTGCGGCCTCCCCAGTGATGTACACAATGGGACCAGCACCTCCCCCTTTCTGCTACAGATACGTCTCCCAATACAGTTCAGTATACCACTGGCTTTTTTACCATGTGGCAGCAATAAATTTTAAACCTTAAGTCATTTGATATTCTGATACCTAGATCCCTCTCATCCGTAACTTCCCTTAGTGTTTTTCTGTTTAGTGTGTAATTTGCTTTAATATTTTTATTGCCAAAATGCATTATGGTACATTTATCTGTGTTAAAAGCTAGCTTGTATTTAACTGCTCGTTTCTCCGACTCTTGAAGTGCTGTCTGTAATATTCTAGCCTCCTCTATGTTATTTACCTCCATCCCTAACCTGATATCACCAGCAAATTTCTATCCCCAAACATTCTGCTTGCTTGTCATAGAATGTATATAGATGTTAAATAAACAGGGGCCTAGGACAGATCCTTGGGGCACTCCACTTGTCACCTCTGACCATGCTGAATGAGACCGTCTGATGCATACCCGCTGTTTTCTGCCACTCAGCCATGAGGCTATCCAATGGGATATGTTCCCCTGGATTTTGTGCTCAGTAAGAGCATCCACTAGCTTACCATGGGAGGACCCTGTCAAATGCTTTTGAGAAATCCAGGAAAATGACATCCGAGTGCCCACCATCCAGTACCCTACTGACTTTGCCATAAAACTCCAGCATGTTAGTCTGGCATGACCGGCCTTTGATGAAGCCGTGTTGGGTATAATTGATGTCCCCTGCCAGTAGCATGTAATTGGTAATATGGTCCTTAATTATCCCTTCTAGGACCTTGCCCAGCACTGCTGTCAGGCTGACAGGTCTGTAGTTACCCACATCTCATTAGGAACCTTTTTTGTAAATGGGCACCACATCTGCCTGTCTCCACACCTCCAGCACCTCTCCTTGGTCCAATGATTTCTGAAAGATTGCTGTTATTGGTCCTGCCTTTTCCACTGCCAGTTCCTTGATAACCCTGGGATGCAGACTGTCAAGGCCCTGAGCTTTATTTTGGTCAAGTTTGAATAACTTTTTCCTAATATCATCAGTCTGTAGAATCAGACCACCTTTTTTTAAGCTGTCTAAATGAGTTTTAGTCTCCAGAGTTTTAGTGTTATATACAGAAGTAAAATACTCATTGTAAGATTCCGCTGTCTGACTGTTATCCACTATTAGATGCCCATCCTGATTGTTTAGTGGGCCTATTGTTTTTACGACCCCCTTTTTATGTTGGCTTACGTGCATGCGCAAGCAACGTCTTGTGGTAGTAGCACATTTCAGAGGTGTGTCAATGTTGTGGCAAATGCAGGAGATGCTTTAGTGGGTGTGGCCCTCAGCCACCAATCAGTGAATATGCTGGTGATGACAAAAACTTCAAAGAGAGCCAAAAAGTTGAAAGAAATCTGCCGCAGCAATTAGGTGCAGTTTTGCCACTGCAGTGGCACAGTAATGTGCATGGCTGGAGTTACAAACAACATGTTTGCTGAGTGTGCCTTTCCTGGTGAAATATTTCAATAAATAATGTAGCCGCAAAGTGGCTTTCCACAATGGCGGCTCCTACCACCCGCCACACAGTCCCACAAAGCCGACATCGGGGGTACCCCATCCCCGTGTCATCATGTATTCCCCCCATTAAATGTGGCACACTGGGAGCCCATCCCAGTGTGCCAAAACATGGTGGCTCCTGCCGCCTGCCACACACTCCCGAAAAGCCAACATCAGGGTGCCCAAACCCCATGTTGGCATGTATCCCCCTCACACCCCCATTAATGTGGTAGACTGGGAGCCCACCCCAGTGTGCCATAATTTATTTTAAGTTTCTTCCGACACTGGGATGCCCACTCTTAGTGTCGGATGGTCTCCCTCCCCCCCAAACCCCTCTACATGATTTGCAGACATCGGGGTGCCCAATCCTCATTTTGGCATGCCCTCCCACACTATTGTGGCACACTGGGAGCCTACCCCAGTGTGCCCACATTAATAAAAAAAAATATTCCCTGTGAAAGGGGAGTTTGTTTTTGTACCTGCAAAAAGTAAACAATCCATCGCTGTGTCGCCATCTGCCTCCCCCATCCCAACTCTCCCTCTGCGCACCAACCTCCCCGCACCCCCCTCACCCCATACTTACCTCTGGAGGTCAGGTACTGTCATCGTATGTGGACCGGGACACGTCAGCACTCTGCAAAGCCAAACCGCAAAATAAAGAATTGAAGATAAGCCATAGAATGGGAGTCAATGGCGGTGGGGGTTCAACTTAGGTTGATATCTCAGCCATTTTTTGGAATTGTGGCCCCATATTTTCAACATGGGGTTCTTGGGACCCCACTTCATGAACACTGGCACTGTCATTTTGTTTCTCAGTCGCAAAAGGTGATTTTGTGGTCTCTAAGAGGAATCACCTTTCCGGACCAATTAACAAAACGACAGTGCCACTGTTTATGAGGGGAGGTCTCAAAAAGCTGATGTTGCACATTTTATTGAAAAAATTCCAAACAATGACAGCGTTATGAGCATGCATTGCACAGTTTCTACGCCTGTTTGTAAATTCGCCAGATTTTAATATTTTCACTCCAGATTTTCAGCATTGCCATTTTTTCACACCTCCTTATGAACAGTACAGCTTTCATTTTTCACATCCTTCCCAAAAAGTGTTTTTGCACCTGTGGCGCAGAATGGCGCGGTCTCTGTGGGAGATCAACTTTTGGGACAGATTAACACAATCACAGATTCACTGTTCATTACAGGAGATCCCAAATGCCCATGTTGAAAATTTGGTGGAAAAATTCCAAAACATGATTGCGTTATGGACATGCGTTGCGCAGTTTCTATGCACACTCTTAACTTCGACAATTTTTCATATTTTCACTCCATATTTTAAAGATTGCCATTTTTTCACCTTCTCATGAACAGTACAGCTGTCATTTTTCACATCCTGACCAAAATGTGTTTCCACACCTGTGGCTCTGAATGACGCAGACGCTGTGCAAATTCACCTTTCAGGATTGAGAAACAAAATGTTAGTGACACTGTTCATGAGGTGGTGCCCCAAAAAGCCCATGCTGAAAATTTGGAGTGAAAATACCAACAAACACTTGGTGCGTTAGGGTTTCCAACCATGATGCCCCACCCTGTAGAGACTGACAGGCATCAGGTGTGTGACTTGGGTTTGTCGTCCTTAATGCTCATGGCATTCCACCCCACCTGTAGCCACTGACAGGCATCAAGGTGTGCCTTGGGGTCTTCAGCCCCAACGTTCACCTCATTCTCCTATACTGTACCTATCTCATCTTATTTCCTTATGGAATTGGGTGAGCATAGGGGCCAAAGACCCCAAGGCACACCACCACACCTGTTGCTGTCTGCAAGGTGGGGTGAGGAGGAATGGCATAAGCGTTATGGCCAATGACCCAAACCCACACCCCCAGTGCCTGTCAGTCTCTGTAGGAGGGGGTTGGGGTCGGTGGCAGTTCAATACTTCACTGCCGTTCCTATTATGCAGCTCTCTAACTCCTACACTACCAATGCCAATGCCAGCAAGCCAACATTCAGCACTGACAAATGCTTGCTATTATTGATCTAGGTGTAAAAGGATTTATAGTTATCTTTTACCTTGCTAGCTAGCTTCAGTTTGTATGTTCCCCTAGCTTGATTAATAGCATTCTTTGTTTCCTTCAGGATTTTTTTGTTCCTTTCCCAACTAGCCTGATGCCCACTACAAATGGGCAGGAAGGAGGGGTGGAAGAACAATGGGGAATGATAAAAACTGCCATCACAGAGGTAACAAGGTGTGAAGCAAATAAACAAAACAAGATGATGTAAGAAACCACTATGGTTCTCAAAGGAAGTGGCAGTGAAGGTTCAAGAGAAAAAGAAAGCATTCAGGAAGTACAAGGAATCGCAGAAGGAGCAGGACAGAGAAATGTATCAGTTAAAGCAAAAGGAGGCTGGGAAGGCAGTCAGAACAGCAAAGGCCCAACCGAGGAAAAGATAGCCAACTCAGTTAAGAAGGATAAAACCTTTTATAGGTACATCAGGCAGCAAAGGAAGACCAAGGGAGGGATAGTGAAGCTTAATAAAGGGGAGGGAGGGTGGGCAGAGGAGACTGTGAAAAGGCAGAGATACTAAACAAATACTTTCGCTCAGTATTTACAAATAAAGAGGGGAGGTACCTAAACAAACAGTAGTAACACTCTGGATACAGAAGTTGATACCAGCCCATTTACAGAAGAAAGGGTTCTGAAAGAACTCTTAAAACTGAAGGTGGACAAAGCAATGGGGCTGATGGGATTCATCCCAGAATTCTAAAGAGCTAAAGGGTAGAACTAGTTACACCACTGACTACCCTTTTAACAAATCATGGGAGGATGGGTGGTACCGAGGACTGGAGGAGGGCAGATGTGATTCCCCTTCACAAAAGTGGGAGCAAGGCAGAAGCAGGAAACTACAGACCTGTTAATTTAACCTCAGTGATAGGTAAAATGACGGAATCACTTCTGAAGGAAAGAATTGTCGAGTATCTAGAGGCCAGAGGGGCACAGGACCCTAGGCAGCACGGATTCACAGCGGGAAGGTCATGCCAGACAAATCTGATAGAGTTCTTTGACTGGGTGACCAAAGTAGTAGATCAGGGAAGGGCTGTGGACATGGCCTACCTAGACTTTAGCAAGGCATTTGACACAGTCCCACAAAAAGATTAATATACAAGTTAGCCAGCCTGGGAGTGGGTCCCAAGATGACAGCCTAGGTAAGAATTGGCTGGAGAATAGGACACAGAGAGTAATAGTAAATGGAGTCCACTCAGAAGAAAGGAGGGTTACTAGTGGGTACCGCAGGGTTCAGTATTAGGACCGGTCCTCTTCAATGTCTTTATAAGTGACATTGTGGAAGGACTGGAAGGAAAAGTATGTCTCTTTGCAGATGACACTAAGATCTGCAACAGAGTTGATGCACAGGGTGGGGTGGAAAGGATGAGAAGGGACTTGGCAAGGTTAGAGGAATGGTCAAAGATGGCAGCTTAGATTCAATGCTAAGAAGTGCAAGGTAATGCACCTGGGAAACAAAACCCAGTGGAAGAGTACACAATGGGGGTGAGATACTAACAACAACAAAAATGGAAAGGACCTGGGGTAGTCATATCAGATGAGACCTAAAGGTGGGCAAGCAATGAGAGGGCAGCACGGAGGGCTGGGGGATACTGGGATGCATAGGAGAGGCATCACCGTAGAAACAGGAAGTTATTATCCTCTGTACAGACAGCTGGTGAGACCCCATCTGAGTACTGTGTGCAGTTCTGGAGACCCAATCTCCGCAAAGACATAGACAAGATGGAAGCTGTCCAGAGGAGGAGCAACTAAAATGGTGCAGGGTCTGCAACGGAAGACATATGAAGAGAGACTTAAGGAGCTTAATATGTATAGCCTCGAGAAAGGAGGGAGAGGGGGACATGATAGAAACTTTCAAGTACCTCAAGGAATCAACAAAGTCCAAGAGGGTAGCATCTTTCAAAAAGAGTGTGCAAGAACAAGAGGGCACAATTTGAAGACAGAGGGGCAGCTCAGAGGTAATTTATGAAAGTATTTTTCACAGAGAGGTTGTGGATGCATGGAACTGCCTTCCGGAGGAGGTTGTGGAGTCAAAATCAGTGGTGGAATTCAAGCATGCATGGGACAGTCATAAGGCAATTCTGGGGGGTTGGGGTAACAAGAAGTAGGCTGCTGGTTAACTAGGATCTGCAGCTTATCCAGTAGGTAGGGAAATGGGCAGACTGGGTGGGCCAAGCGGTCCTTATCTGCCGACAAATTCTATGTTTCTATGTTTCTATGTTTCTAAGTCTGGCCCTTGCATAAGCTTTTTTTTTGTTAATGCACCTCTCAACCTTGGCTGACATCCATGCAGGTATTTTGCTTGCCCTATTACTAGTAAGTTTCCTTTTGGTTGGAACGTTATCACTTGATTAAGTTAGTAATTTTATGCTCCAGTATTTCCCACAGCTGGCTTCATGACTGCTGCACAAACTCATTCTCCCACTTCCAGTCTGTCAATTCTTTCCTCATGCTGTTAAAATCAGCTTTTGCATAATTTAATTTAGTTTAGTTTAATTTAGTTTATTAGTCTAGAAATTAATACCTTTGAGCCAGAGCTCTTTTACAAAGGTTCCACGTCACAAAGAACATCTAACAAACACAATATACATTACAAGTAATACCAGACGGAAAAGTTACATAATAAATTTGCTATTAACAGTTTAAGGCAGTAAACATTTAGAAGTTTCATAATAAAACATGTTATTAACAGTTTCAAGGGAGGAGACAATTTGGAAGATAAAGAAACTTCCAGGGAGAGGGTGATTATTAGGAGCCAAAGGGAGGCAAGAAAGGAGGGAAAGGTGGTGGGCAGTAGAGTAAGTGAGAGGGGGACAGAAAGGGGGGAAGAGTGAGTTGGGTGGCAGACAGGAAATAGTAGAGGTACCTGAGGGCTCATTAGACAAGGAGAGAGTCCTTGGATGTGAGGATGGACATGAGGAGTAGTAGTCTTTATCTAGTGCAATCACATTTGCTAGTGGTAGTGAGGTGGGCATAGAGCATGGTTTTGAAAGCTTCGAGCGAGGTTGAGGATAGAGTAGGTGGACTTAGAGCATGGAACCATGTCGGGGCCCTGTATGCGAAAGATCTTTGTCCCTGTGCGGTCCGGCATCTGGGAACCAGGAAAGGTTGATGTTCAGATCTGGTGGAGGGTCATAAGCCAGGATTCAGTCGGAGTAGGTTTTGGATACATAATGGAGTCAGTCCCAAGATAGATTTTTTTTGCCATTATGCAGGTGAGATATATAAGATGATTTGATAGTTTCAACCAGCCTGTTTCATAGTAAAGCTCACACGTGTGTGTCAGTCTTTGAGCCCCCATGAGGAGCCGGCAAGCCTTATTTAGAGTAATTGAGATACGCCTTAGAGCCATGGAGGTAGCTGAGCCATATATAATAAGGCCATAGTCAATGATAGAGATTATGGAACTCTGTATAGCTATTCTTAGTGCCGCTTGGTTTAGAAATTGACGGTTACAAAATAGTATTCCAAGACGTTGGTTCACTGTTTTCGCCATGTTGTCAATGTGGGTTGCAAAGGTGAGCCCTTGGTCAAAAGTGATGCCAAGGTATTTGAAAGTATTTACTTGGTCCAGTGTATTTCCAGCAGAGGTTTGTATGGTGAGTGGAGTATTTCTATTTTTGTTTTGGTGATTAGTGAAAAGCATGGCTTTTGTTTTATTGTGGTTAAGCACAAGTTTACTGTCCAGGAACCACCTTCCAACACTAGAAGGCAAGTTGCAGGCTTTTTCATAGAGGAGTTTGGATCCTTGTGAAGAGAATTACAGCATCATCAGCGTGTAAGATTATTTTTCCAGGCAGAAATTTGGGAGGAGTTAAGGAACAGGCTAAAGAGGAGGGCCAAGAATTGATCCCTGCGGTACACCCGAGAGGACTGGTTTGAAGTCGGAGAGTTTATTAGAGATTTTACAGCCTGTGACTGATTAGACAGGTAACTTTTTACCCAAGCACAAGGACCTTCGGCCAGGCCTTGGCTGGTAAGTAAGGAGGTAAGTAGGCCATGATGGACTGTGTCAAAAGCTTTAGTAAGATCAATAAAGACTGCACCGGTTTGGCACCCTTTGTCCAGGGCTGAGTGGATTTCTCCAGAGAAATCAAGTAAGGCTGTTGTAGTTCTATGTTCTTTCCTAAAGCCGTGCTGTTGATTACAGAGTAGATTGTACTTGTCCAGGTAATCAGAGAGTTGATCTGCCACTATACGTTCAAGTGCTTTGGAGAGGGGGAGGGAGTATTGATATCGGTCGATAGTTTCCTGTTGAGGTTTTGTCCCCCACTTTGTGCACTGGCGTAACTATGGCAGCCTTCCATTTGTTGGGAAATTGACTTTGGCAAAGGGACAGATTAAGAATTTTGGCAAGGGGGTGAATTACTTCATCCAGGGTGAGAGACAGGATTTTTAGATCTAGGGTGTCACTACTTGTTCTGGATTTGGAGCAGGACTTTCTTATGTACTTGTGGGCTTCATGCACTTTGATTTTCTTGAAATAAAATTGTGGTTTGTCACGAGGGGGGGTTTTGTGATACTAGGTTAGGCACAGGTAAGTTCAAGAAGAAATCTGGGGAGAGGACCCCACTAAGGTCTGTGAACGTCTTATTTAGAGCATCTGCAATAGTCTTTGGGTCAAGAGTGGTGGATCTATCAACTTTCATAATGGTAGGTGACCATTTTGATTGCTTACCCATTATGTTTTGGATGTTGTCCCAAAAGGCTCTTCCGTCACCCCAGGTGGATTCAAGGGCGTTTTTGAAATAAGCGTTCTTCATTTGCCTAATTTGTGAGGTGCATCTGTCACGTGCCTGCTTGCATTTTAGGGTATCATGCGGTGAGTCTGTGTCTCTGGCAATGGCCCAGAGGTGGTCCCGAGCCTTGAGCTTGGCAAGTAGTTTGGCAGTAATCCATGGATTTGATAGCGCTTTGAATTTATGTTTTTTTACTGGGGCGTACAAGTCGCATGCAGTATTGAAGGTTTTAATGAAGTATTCTAGTGCAGTATTAACATCAGTCATTTCAAAATTGGCGCCCAGTCCTGTTGCAGGAGATAGGTCTTTAATTTGATAAGATTCCCATGAGGCAATACTCTGCTTGCTATAACTTTGGGGGGTGGCTTGAGAAATTTATTAGACCAGGTACAGGACACTGGGGAGTGGTCACTGAGAGAGTCAGGGAGAACTTTAATGTTTTTTATCCGGTCAGGGTGATTTGTGAGAACCCAGTCAATAAGGGTGCTTGTACTAGTTTTGTAATTTTTCCGGTGGGGGAGGTTACCATCTGTGTCAGGTTTGCTGCTAGGATGTCATCTTTGTAGGAGCCAGTGTCAGAGGCGAGCCAGTTTATGTTGAAGTACCCAAGGAGGAGGAGCTCATTTTCAGTGGTCTGCAGGCTAACAAAATCAAGTACTGACTTGATACTAGTACGGTGGAGGGATGTAGACTGCAGCCACTGTGAGAACTTTGTTTTGTGCACCGAGGAGCAATTTGATAGGGAGGAGTTGCACCTGAGTATTTGTGGGGGTGAAGCTGCCACATTGACAGGAGAGGTTGTCCTTTATGTAGATGGCACAGCCCCCACCTTTCTTGCTTGCCCGGTCGAGTCTGAAAAGATTGTAGCCTTCAAGCGAGACTGCATGATCCGGGGTGCTGGGAGACAGCCAGGTTTCCACAATGGCTAGTATATGTTTTTGCCCAATGAGAGTTTTTTGCCCAATGAGAGTTTGAAGAGATGCCAGTTTGGGAAGGAGGCTGCAGATATTTAGGGTGATAATGGAGAGACCACTACCAACTTTCATTGTTTTTGTAGGCTTGAGGCTAATTGCTAAACACATGTTAACATTAATCATGCCACTATGCCCAGTAATGCTGAATCGCACCATGGCATGATCACTGGAACCCAGTGGTGCTAGTACCTTGCACTTTTGCATCCTATCAAGCATGTTACTCAGTATTAGATCCAGCAAATGATCCCCCCCAGTGTTCTCCTCAACATATTGCTCCAGCCCAGCTCGATTAAAGGCCTCTGCAAACAATAGCTCAGCTGTGGTAAATGACCCTTGGTTCACCCAGTTTATGCCTGGCAGGTTAAAATCCCCAAGCAGTAAGGTGATATCAGTTGATTTCAACTTATCGATAAAGTCTAACAGTGCTATGTTGTCTGAATGGGAACTTGAGGGTGATCTGTGTACCGCGCCAATGGCTGATTTTGGCCTCCCAGGCTACTGTGTCTACCTGCTCCAATGGCATATTTTCTGACACACATAATGCGACCCCGCCTCCCCTACCATTTGGCCTATCCCTTCAATACATGGTGAACCCAGGGATTTGCTTGTCCCAAGAGTCCTCCTTGCTCTGCCATGTTTCCGTAATGGCACAGATCTGAACAATCTCCTCTAGTAGTATGTAAACAAGTTTGTCAAATGTTTTAACCAGGCTTCTGGTGTTCAGCAATAAACACTTCCAGTCTGAATGTTCCTTGGGCCTACCAGATGTCTTCTTGATGGTAATGCCCCCATCAGGATTTTTATTGCCCCCCCTTCCCTCTTAATTCAAGTTTAAATGTTTGTCAATCTCTTCCCTCAGTTTGTGCACCAGTATTCTCTTTTCCTTCATACTGGTATGTAACCCGTCCACAGCAAATAAGCTGGCATCCTGAAAATGTTCCCAATGATTTATGAATGTATACCCCTCCCTGTAGCACCACCTTTTTAGCCAGCCACTTAACTGTTTGATGTTACTGCTCCTTGTTGCACCTGCCTTTGGGACTGGAAGGATCGCAGAAATTAATATATCACAGCCATTTCCTTTTAGTGCCAACCCTACCTCCTCGAAGTCTCTCTAGATGTCAACATTTTTCCTACATCCTACATCATTCCCCCCTACATGTAACACAGTAACTGGCTTAACCATATGCTGTAATAGCCCTGGCAGAAGTTTCTTTATGTCACCTATTCCTGCACCAGGGAGTACACTGACTGTTGTGTATTCATTTCTGTTTTTGTACAGTGTTTGGTCAGTGTATTGTAACATGGAATCCCCTATCACTAGAACATCCCGGGAAGCAGTCTGTGTTACTGTAGGTGGACTGCTAGCATGTTCCACCTGAATGCCCATTCTAGTGGGATCCGGATTATTTATAGCTGCGTTGGTTGCAAGCTGCTGGTCTCCTAACCCTGTACCCTACACTTTTACCACATGGGGCCTTATTGTCAAGAGCCTCGCTCTCCTCGAGGGCACTAAACCTATTTTGGGTCTGTATATTACCTGATCCTCCTATATTTCTTCTCTCTTTTTTTGATGTTTTATGCACCCTCCACCAGTCGTCCATAACATTCTCCTGAGGTGCCGGCCCGTCGGCGCAGCGGTTGGATTTCCGCTAGGACGCCGGGCGACCCGGTTCGGAACGGACTGTCGCTTGGAGGGTCGGCGGGAGAAGGATCGAGCGCCCATGGGCTGCTCTCCTTCTCCGGGGAAGACGGACAGTGTCCGGAGCCTCAGCGTCCCCTGGCGGAGGCCGGGGTATCGTGAAACCTACCGGCGCCGCTGACTTGAGGCGGGCAGACGTCGACGCCATTGCATGTCCCCCTCCCAGAAACCAAGGAGATGGGCTGCCGCCACCGCCTACATGAAGCCCGCCACAGCTGATTAGCCCCAGGCCAGCTTCCCCGACCAATTCCGGTCTCTGCAGGGTGTTTGGGTCCGCACCCTGCAGCTCCGCCTGCAAAATCCACGGGTATCGGGGAGCCTGGCCGATCTGGGGTGGAGCCGTGGCCCGTGGACTGGCAGAATTACCGGGAGGTCGGCAGCTAGGAAGGGGATAAAGAAGAAAAATAAAAAAAAAAAAAACCATTCTCCTGAGGTAAATCACTAGTGAGGGCTTCTGCCTCAGGTTTAGAGCCCCCTGTGTCATCCTGTTGATTTAAGGCAGAGTCTGGCTTCACTTACCCTGCTGCACTGTCTATGAATTGTTCAAGTACGGTGATCTCATTATGTAGTTGAACTCTGTGCTGTACTGCTTCAATTTCTCTTTGTGAAACCAATATTAAAGTACGTTTGTCAAATGTAAAGTCATTTACTTTGTCTCCTACTGCAAACATATTACATGTTGGGCAATAATAAATTGTGTCTCCATATCTAATACCTTGTGTGGCTGCCACCATGCCCCCTCCCAATAGCTATTACTTCCTTCACATGATTATACAAGTTATTCTAACCTGATATACCTTATGCTACTGGTTTGTTAGCTGAATCCAGTAATGTGGCTTCTGCTCCCCGCCAAACATGCACAACATGCGCTGAGATGCGCATGTCTCTGCGTTCGTCTCTGCGTACAGAGCTGCTCGTTCGCCCGCTCACTGTAGCAAGCATTTAAATACCGAAACCTGGAAAACACCTTCCAGTCACAATGACTTACACAGTCAAGCTACAGAACTTTAAAAAGTTAAATATAAGAGCACTAATTTAGCTCCAAAAGGTCCAAGAGCAGCAGAACCAGTAGGCAGAAGGTGGAAGAATGCCCCTTTTCAAACAATGTTGTTGTTCTGGGAACCTGCAGTCCACTCCCACAGGACATGCAGGACTATAAGCCCCAGCAATGCTGCTAGTGCACTGCTACAGTGCTAAAAAACATAGCCCCTCAAGGATATAATAAAAACTGGCTTGGGTATCCTCAGAATGTCTCCCACACACACAGTGGTTCCACCATGCCACGGCGACACAGAGAACAGTGACCATCACTACAACGATGGCACAACACCGCCAATTGGTGTTGTGCCATTGCTGGGGAAAACTGTGTTTTCTGTGGGGGGCTTCACCCACACACCCCCCATGCAGGGGGCTTGGCCCCCACACTCCCCAGACTTTAAAGAACCAACTCCAAGCCAGAGTTGGTTCTGGGAGAGGGCAAACCCCCGGAAGCAGCAGTGTCAGGAATACAGCGGACCATCACAGTGAACAGTCAGTAATGTCACTGTGATGGTCTTCGCTGTGTTCCTGTTGCTGTTACAACGTGATACGACACAGTACAAGTGCAAAAAGTGATTCTACTCAGCCTGTGGCCTTGTGCTTCAGCCACCCGAGGCTTGACGTTATTACACAATAATGCACACCCTGTCGTGCCTTATTGCTTGAATGTATACTGTACAATGTAAGGATTTATACAATTTTTCCATACTCTTTTGAATAAATAACAAAAAAAAGTGATGCCTAGGTGGGGGCAGGAAACAGAAGTAAAAACTGCATTGCCAGAACCATTGTACATTGGATCCAGCCTACTTCAGAGATTGCCCACCAGTGCTGAAACCCTGGCTGGGGCATCCCCTAGCCATGTTGTGCCCCTGGCTGGGGCATCCCCTAGCCATGTTGTGCCCCTGGCTGGGGTTCCCCCTAGCCATGTTGTGCCCCTGGCTGGGGCATCCCCTAGCCATGTTGTGCCCACCTGGTATGGCTAAAGAACCCCTGTGACCAGTGTGGTAGGGGGATTTCATCATTGCCTAGAAGAAGAAAACACTCCTAGGGGTTTGATTTCCCTGGGTTGTAGGAGGAGTTTCCTGGGGGAACTGCAGTAGTACAGTACCCACCAGCACAGCCAGGGTAAAGTTACTGGTTGAAGTCATTTCTGAACAGACTGTTGGTCTTCCAGGGGATCATGGCCTGGACTTTTGTATGGTCTTTTACCACATGGGGCCTATGGGGTGGATGGCTGGAGCTGCTACTCCTACTGGAAAGGGGAGGGGTGAGTATGTATCTGATCTATGCCAAGGGAGGATGGCAGGTCTCTATGCCTTCTGGAAGCAGGGGAGGTAGTGGGCATTGGCCTATGCTAGATTTCGGGATCCTGTTGTTTTTGCACTGGGTCAGTGGCCAAATGGGTGACTCTTACTAGAATAGCAGTGACTGTGGGCACATCAAAGAAGATAGATGGCATGGCCCCAATGGAGCCCTATGGGAGCGAGCCCAGTTCTCCCCATATCCTGCTGGGGTGGTGGATAAGATGGGCATTTCGGTTTCTCCTAGAACCCTTGGATTCCCATAGTACATCCTGTTGGCTGGGGGCAGGGTAGCAATCTCGTAGCCGGGGAGAATGCATAACATGCAGAAAACAAAAAATGGAACCAATATTCACACTGGGGGCCTTTTAAGCAAATGCTTTAATAGGTAAAAGGTAAGTGAATGCAGACAGAACGCACAATGTGAACGACTTTACATATCGCCTTGAAGAGGCTGCAGCAGGGGATAAAGCCTTTCAAGGTGGTACGTAGGCATGTTCACACTCTGTGTTCTGTCTGCATTTGCCTGCACTCCAGCTATTAAAGAGCAACAATTGACCCATTTTTTTTTTTTTTAAACTATCCCCAAGCTTCACACAGTTTGCTTACCTACTAAGGACTTTACCAGTCCTTGCTTCCACATTGAGAGCTGCATACTTTGCTTAGGGGAAGGGATCGTAAATCAGCATATTGAGGAGTTGGCCACCAGATCCCTTCCCTTTCCTGGTCCAGTTTTGCTACAGCGCCATCACCGCTGTCCAACATTTTGTGATGCGGTAGTTTGTAGAGCACAGGGGTACGCTCTAGTGACTGCAAAGGGAGCTGGTTTCCCAGTGCTTTTTGAACATATTTTAGAGGGCCACTGGGTTTAAATCAGTGCCACTGCTCAGCTAGCAACAGCCTCGTCGGTTGAATAGTCGCATTAATTTAAACTCAGTGGATCTCTAAAATATTAGAAAAAGCCCTGGAAAATCAGCACCCATTGTGATCAACAGAGTGTGTAGGCAGCATGGGGGGGGTGGCGGGGTGGCAGAGCTGTACCAAAATTGGACCAGGCAGGGGAAAGGATTTGTACAACTTCTCAATATGAGGATTTATGATCCCTTTCCTGAGCAAAGTGTGCAGAACAAAATGTTGAAGCAAAGACTGGTCCAGTCCTTAGTAGGTAAGCTTAGGGGCTTGGGGACGGCACTAAAACTGAAGCTCTTCAAAGCATTTGCTTAAAAAGCCTTCGGTGTGTGTGGGCTGATTCCTTTTGTAACCCCACTGTTCAAGGGCTCACCTGTTTGCCCCCTTGGGGGGCTGTTGTTTTCCCCTGGTTTCCCCTGGTGCATTTTCCCATTCTTGCCCTTGGTCCTCCTTTGCCCTTTTATGGTCCCAGGTGGTGCCTTGATCTTCCTTCTGGCACCAGCATAGTTTTTTTTTTTTTAGAACGGAGCTGGAGGAGCTTCAGCACGGAGCTACCGGTTGTTTCATGCACCACGTCTGCATACTGGCACTCCATGTATGCACAGAAGTGCATTTTCATTTCGGCCATTTGGCAGCCATCTGGTTTGTCTCGCCGGTGGTCCCGGTCCCAGGGTAATGCAAAAGAGGTACCGGAGACCTCAGGGGGTCCGGAGAGGCAACAGAGGAGCAGCAAGAGTGTTTTTTTAAGACTTCCAATTGAGCTCGTGGGATTCGGGGCTGCGTCATGCATATTTTAATTATTAATTCTCGGATTAACACCTTTGAGCTACAAGCTCTTTACATAGGTTCCACAGCAGTATTAAAAGAACAGGAGAGCATACAAAACGTGAGGAGACTAAATACAAACAAGTCTATGATTAGATTCACATTTGGAGCAGTAGGTAACAACATGCATCATTGTACAATGTATGACATGGGCATGCAATTCATAGGCTGGAGAGCTCAGGACAGAGGTAGATGCAGGAGGGGAGAGGTGCAGCCCATAGGGCTAAGTCCAGGAGGGCCATAGAAGAAAGGTGGACAGGAAAATAAGGGAGGAGAGAATGCAAGGTCAGAGTATCTGGGCGGGGGGATACGATGACAGGAAAAGGCAGGGGGAGAGACAAAGAAGTAGCCCAGAAGGCCTAGTCAAGTGAGGTGGGGAGAAATTGGAAGGTGAAGGCAGGGAGGGTGCATGGGGAGGAAGGGGTTAGGGCAGTGGGTAGGTGAAGAACAGGAGGATATAGAGTTGACTGGGTCGGACCAGGGATGGAGAGAACAGAGAAGCAGCCCAGAATGCCCAATTTAAGTGAGGTGGGGAGATGGAGGGTACAGGGAGAGGGAGGGGAGGGAAGGGGGGTAGGGGGTAAGGCAGTGAAGAGCAGGAGGACAAAGAGTCAACTAGGGGATACCAGGGACCAGAGAAAATGCTGGGGAGCTGTTGGGTTCATTTAGTGGAAGCAGTCACAGCTGGCAGTAGCAACAAGGTGCTGTCTGAGCATTTCGTTTAAAGGAGCTCAGAGAAGATGCAGCAGAGATGTCGACGTTTAGAGAGTCAAACCATTGTGGAGCCCAGAAGGAAAAGGATCTTTGACCCTGGGATGTGCGACAGCGGGGTATTTTGAAAACCTGGCTATCAGCACTTCTAGTGTGCCGAGGGTTGTTATATGGGGTGAGGAGTTTCTGAACTCCAGGAAGCATCAGTCCAAGGCTTACTTTTTTTGCAAGCAAGCAAGTTTGGTATAGTAGTCTTCCTTTTGAGGTGGAGCCAGTTAGCCTGGGTGTATAGGTCACAGGTATAGGTCAATGTGGCGGAGCCAGTCAGAAGCCTGCAGGTTTTGTTAAGTGCAGTAGTGATGCAGCGGAGGCCAGTTTCTGTTGCTGACTCATAGATAACAAGCCCAAAGTCAACTAATGAGACCACAGAGCTATGGATAGCAAGTCTAAGGGCTTCAGGGGTGAGGTGGCTCATGGATATTAATAAGCTGAACCTGTCTAGCACTGGGTCAAAGTGAGTAGCGCAAGCGACATGCAGGAAGATAAATACAGTCAATAAATAGCGGCAAGGCACACAAGGAAAGAAGGGGAAACTACAAGTCTATGGGGAATTAAGTAAATAAATAGGTATGTAAGCCCCCCAAAATGGGCTACCTGAGGGACAAAAGGAAAAGGCAGCTCTACCCTTCCCCCCTCCAAAAAGCAAGAGAGGAGGAGGAAGACTGCATGCTGGGAGGGAGGCTCTCTGTCTACCCCTCCCCCACATCAGGAAGAAAGGCAAGAGGAGAAAGGGAGAGCTGGTGTTAGAGAGAGAGAGAGCGCAAGAGGTTTTCCCAGAGGGGACTGGGGGCTAAGGGACTGGACTGGAAGGGACAGTTAAAGCAAGCCTCTGGCTTTGGGGACTGCTCCACGCAGGGGCCCTTGAATTCCAGCCAGGGGAGAGCCCTGCAAGCTGAGTGGCCACTAGCCCAGGTCTGGCTGAGGGGAAGCTGAGCCACCCTGTGTCTTCAGTGTGAATCCACTGCTGCAGTAGAAACCAGAGCAATAGAAGAACAAATGGGCCTGCCTGGTGAATACTGTATACAAAGGCCCTCAGGTGAAGCTAGAAAGGCCAGGCAGGTGAAGAACAGTGCCTCCTCCACCCTCCGTGCATATCCTTGAATCAGGGAGACCATCATCCTCCTGGGGAAGCCATGAGTACCCTGAGCAGCAGCTCTGGGGATTCTTTGTTTGCATCAGCTAGGAGGGTTGGGGAAGAGCCCCACCCCCAATGACAGACTGATTTTCCTTGAACCTGTGTTGTTCTGCAAGGGCCCCAACAAGAGACTGCAGGCCTGCAACTGAGAACGGTGAGGTACTCACCATCTGGGATTGTTCTGGGTGCACCCAGGGGAAGGGGGAGCTCATACTTGGTTGTGTGCCTGATTATGTAGAGGCTCGAGGGAGTAACCCTCACCTCATCTTAGATCATTTTAAATAAAGAGGGTTTATTGTTTGCCATCTTACATAAGTGTTTGTGCTTTGTGTTTTGTTATCGTTGTTGTGGGGTGGGAGTGTTGATCTAACTGTGCCAGAGGGGTCAGTCACTAAGGGGATATATCATTGTTCCTGGGGGGTGGTAACCTGTCTTGCCCACAGGAGACTGTACCATTGCCCCAGGTGGAGGCACCAAGTCACCATTGGCAATCTGGCTAGGACTCAGGCCTGGCCCCCTTGGGGAAGTACGTTGAGGACCCCGAGGGCTCCGGGGCAGCCCAGGTGAGTGAGACAAGAGGGGCTGTTACAGGTACATGTTGGCTGCAGCAAAGAAATAAAGTTGGGGCATACATGGACTGTATTAAGACTGTGTGTGGCTGCCTAGGGGCAATGTAAAATGGCTCCAGGGACTGAAAGAGGGCTGAATAAATGTATTAAAATGTGCAGTTGCGTTACAGGGCACAGGGGCTCCTATGAGTGGGTGGGTAAATGAATACATAAAAGTAACTAGTTTGGCTGCAGCAGGGAGAGTTTAAACTTGGGACACTTTAAGAACTGTGTTGGGACTGTTTATTCTGCAGCCATGCTAGTAGTCATGCGATCATTTTACAACCAATCAAGGGGTCAGGATTTACCAGAAGGACTGTGGGAGTTGTGGACTGCTGAAAAGGCTGTTGGGGAAAAATACTGGGGAAACTTTAGGCACCTTTTTTTTTAATAGCCAATGAGGCATCGAGGGAGCCTGATACATATTAATTTTTGAGAAGGACAGTGGCTCCAGCCAATAGGTTCAGTTTTTAGAAAGCTCCCAAAAGTGAAGGACTTTTGATTTCTGAGTCAGTCCGGCGGGAGCCCTTCCACATGAAGGGGGGCCTCCAGCCCCTGTGAGTGAATGGGGCTACAAGGCTGGGAAAGGGCCTGCCTGGGGGCTGCCAGCAATTTGTCCCCCAGGGCTGGTCTTGCCTTTCTCCATTTAAATAATGAAAAGGAAGAGTGTTCAGGCAGCTTTGCTGAGAGAAAACGAAAAAGCTGCAGGATCCTGCTACGGGCTGCTGTGTTAGAGAGTTGCACCACAGCGGTGAAGGAATTCAGAGTAATGGCTGACCGGGATTCGGATTATGGAAAAGAACTAGTTCTTGAGTGAAGAGGATGAGTAGCAAGCCTCTTCTATTCCGTCTGCACCAAATCGATGAGACACCAAGTGACGAGAGATTTGTGTGAAGAAAAGTGTGAAAGGAAAAAAGGTTCCTGTCTGACCCCAGAGAAGACACAGCATCTAAAGGGAAAGGGGAAGGACCAAGGTCTAAGGACTGGTTGTGATACTGAGAATAGATACTGAAAACTAGATGGGAATCAGGTTTCAGAAAGGTTGAAGAGAGTGCCACTTCATCATTTATCTGCACCTGCATGGTGAGAAAAGAGACCTTCTTTGATGCATGCCTAAGAGAACATGCATTTGTCAATGTCAAATGTTAGCTTGCTGGCATTGGCATTGGTAGTGTAGGAGTTAAAGAGCTGCATAATAGGAATGGCAGTGAAGTATTGAACTGACGCCAACCCCACCCCCACCCTGCAGAGACTGACAGGCATTGGGGGTGTGCCTTTGGGTCGTCGACCATAGCACCATTTCACCTCACCCTACCCTGCAGACACTGTCAGGTGTTGCAGTGTGTCTTGGGGTCTTCGGGCCTTCTACTCACCCCATTACATAAGGAAATACGCTGAGATGGGTGCGGTATAGGAGAATGGGGTGAATGTTGGAGCCAATGACCCCAAGGCACACATTGATGCCTGTCACTAGCTGCAGGGTGGTGGTGGAATGGAATGAGCATTACGGCCGATGATCCCAAGTCACAGCCCCGACGCCGGTCAGTCTCTACAGAGTAGGGCGTTATGGTTGGAAACTCTAGTGCTCCGGCCGTTTGTTGGTATTTTTGCTCCAAATTTTCAAAATGGGATTTTTGTGACTCCACCTCATGAACAGTGGCACTATCATTTTGTTATTCAATCCCAAAAGGTGGTTTGCACAGTGACTGCGCCATTTGGTGACACAGGTGTGAAAACAAATTTCTGGCAGAATGTAAAAAAATGACAGCTGTAATGTTCATGAGGTAGTATGAAAAAATGGCAATGTTGAAAATCTGGAATGAAAATATGAAAAATTGGTGGTTACAAATGTGTGTAGAAATTGTGCAACGCACGCCTGTAACGCAATCATTTTTTGGAATTTTTTCGCCAGATTTTCAACATGGGCATTTATGACCCTTTCCTCATGAGCACTGTGATTTTGTTAATCTGTCCAAAAGCTGATTTCCCACAGCGACCGTGCCATTCTGCACCACAGGTGTGAAAACACATTTCAGGAAGGATGTGAAAAATGACAGCTATACTGTTCATAAGGAGGTGTGAGAAAATATGAAAAACTGGCAAAGCTACGAACGTGCATAGAAACTGCGCAACGCACACTCATAACACGGTCATTTTGGGGAATTTTTTAACCAAATGGCACTGCCATTTCATTAATTGGTCCCAAAAGGTGATTCCATGCAGCAACCGTGAAATCACCATTCAGGACCAAGAAACTAAATATCAGTGACATGTTCATGAGGTGGGGTCCCAAGAACCCCATGTTGAAAATTTTGGGTCAAAATTCCCAAAAAAAGTTGAAACCCCCCATTGTCTCCCATTACAAAGCTTACCATCATTTCTTCAGTTCACAGTTCGGTTTTGAAGAGTGCAGATGTTAAAGACTGTGAGGGAAGGTTTTCTTCATTTACAGGTTACACAAAAAAAAATAAGCACACTGGGGTGGGCTCCCAGTATGCCACAATTCTGGAGGGGATGCCGACAGGGGGATTGGGCACCCTGATGTCGGCAAGACGTATAGATGGGGGGTGCATCCGACACCGGGAATGGGCACCCCGGCATCGGAAAGAAAAGGGGAAACTTTAACCAGGAAAGACACACTAAGAGGGGGGGATGCTGACATGAGGATTGGGTACCCCGATGCTGGCATTGCAGGAGTGTGCGGTGGGCGGTAGGAGCCGCTATGTTACAGTGTGCCACATAATGTGGGGGGGGGGACATGCCGACATGAGGACTGGGCACCCCAGTGTCGGCTTTCTGGGGATTGTGTGCCGGATGGCAGGAGCCGCCATATTTATTGAAATGTTTCCCCAGGAAAGGCATGTAATGGAGGTGTGTCAGCTGCCACTGTAATGACGAGCCTGTCTCTGATTGCAGTGGCAGATTCGTTTCAGCTCCGTGGCGCTCTCTGAAACTGCTGTCATCAGCAGCGTGCTCACTGGTTGGCGGCTAAGGGACGCACCCACTAAAGCATCCCCTGCATTCGCCACAACACTGACACACCTCTGAAATGTGCTACTACCACAAGATGTTGCTTGTGTGTGCGCGCAAGTCAGCATAAAAAGTTTCTGGAATTGTGTGTGAGCCAGAGCAAGAGTGCAGCTGTGTTAAAGTTGAGAGACTGTGAAAGCAGAAGGATGGGCAGGTGCCTTTTGGGCTGGGTGCCTGCTGTCTGCTCCTGAGATGCAGCTAAGAAAAGAGACTGTTGTGATGAACCTGCTGTTCAGACTGCACTGCTTCCCAGAGCCTGAGAGACAGGGAAGTTGCAGAGACTGCTTTTGCTACACACCTTAGCTGGTCATTGTAAGAAAGAAGAACGATCTGAGGCTTCCATCCTAAACCCAGAGCCAGGTGGGAAACTCCCTAACCCCCATCAAGTGGGGTCTGCTGGCTGCAGGGGACCATGGGTTTATACTCGAGTGGTAGGGCACTCTGACCTGTGAAGGAGCGGGGCTGTGTGGCCACTCCTAGGTCTGAGTCCTTTGTGGCCAGTGGGCCCTGCGCCTGTGCTCTGCACCGGGCCTCAATAGGCTGAAGGGGTTAAGCTGCGAGACCTTCAATCAAGCTGAAGATCCAAGTTGCAGCATCCTGTTCCCCTTCTCTGTGTGTTCAAGCATCGAAACCCGGGTTCTGCTTCTGCTGATCCACCAACGCCAGGACTCCAGTCACATGTGCCACCCAGAGAACTGATGTTCACAGAACCAAGAGTAAAGCAGGAATTGCCCTGCAGCTGGGGAATGTATATAGTTCCACATGCAGCACATATCTGATACTCTAGACTCCTTGACACCTGAAGTTATTATAATGGGTGATCTTAATCTGGATTTGCTCTCCACATATTCCTTGTCACTAAAAGAACCCTGTGATAAGTTTGGATTTACTCAACTAATAAATGAAGTAATCTGACTCAATATTAAAAAATCCTGACCATGGTACCATACTGGACTTAATTCTAGTGAATATGCCACATCTTTTTACACATTCTGGAGTGTTCTTTAATGATCTTAGTGATTACTGCGTTATAGCCTGCGTGAGGTCTATTGCTAAGGCAGCTTCCTCCTCCAAGTACATCTTTAAGAGATGTCGATGGAACTTTGACTCCATCACCTTTCTCACGGATCTCCAACACGCCAATTGGCAAGAGTTTTACTTGCCATCTTCTGTTGGAGAAGCCTATGAGGCCTTTCATTGCATTGTCCTTGGGACCATAGATAAGCATGCACCCATTATAAAAATCTGTACTAGGAAGAGGTCATGCTTGTGGTTTACAGCCAGCCTGAAAGAAGCATTGTGGCACAGGGACTCCCTATGGAAAAGGGCGAGGAAAACTATACTTCTTGCAGATTGGGCGTCATTCAGAGCTGCCAGAAACCAGTGCACTAAACAAATCAGGACTGAGAAAGCAAACGTCTTTCGTTCGGCGCTCAATTCATCTTCAACTTGCCCTTCAAAATTTTGGAAAACACTAAAGGATGTCACAGGCCACAGCTCTGGTAGTACAGTTCCAACAAAAATCTCTGCAGGATGCACCACTTTTATAGACAAACATAATACTTGTCCTGCTCAACCATTTCACCACAGCAGGGTTGGCGTTTGATACTTCCCCTGCCAATAACCTCTGAGACCAACTGTGTTATCAGAAGCCCAATGATCTGATCTCTATCGTTCCACATAATACCCCTGCCTTCACCTTCTGTCTGGTCATGGTAAAGCAAGTTGAGGATTTTCTACTGCAGTTGGATACCAAGAAAAGCACAGGAGTGGACCTCATCGAACCTTACTTCCTAAAATTAGGACACTATGTATTATCACCCCCATCACCCATCTTTTTAACTTATCCCTTGCTCTGAGTTCTCTCCCTCCCATTTGCAAAACAGCTCATGTCATTCCATTACACAAATCGGGTGATTTGAGTGACCTAAATAACTATTGTCCTATTTCTTTGCTTCCCATACTGTCCAAGTTGCTTGAAAAGGTGATCAATACCCAACTCAGGCAATTCCTGGAAAATTCCAACCTGCTCAATCCGGTCCAATCTGGGTTCAGGCCTCACCATAGGACAACCTCGGCACTTGCTAAGGTCATGAATTACTGGCTGTTAGCATTAGACACCGAAGACTATGAATTTGCTTTGTTTCTTGACCTTAGCAAGGCCTTTGAAAGGGTGGACCATAATCTGCTCCTGCTCATGCTACAAAATATTGGGGCCGACAGCTTGACCTTAAAATGGTTTACAAATTATCTTACTGACCGTTGTCAGCAGGTCAAGGCTGATGGGGACCTCTCCCCAGTGAAGACTCTCCTAAGAGGTGTACCACAAGGGTCTATTCTTGGCCCCTTACTGTTTGCCATCTGCATAAACGATCTAAATACTGGAATCAAATCATCAAATATTCATTTGTTTGCTGACGATACAGTGCTTTACATTGCTAGGCCATCTCCAGAGCTTGCATACTCTGACCTGCAAATTGAATTTAACCTTCTTTAGAGCAATCTGCTACATTTAAAACTTCTGCTGAATGCCAAAAAGACGAAGGCCATGCTTCTTGCCCCTTCAACTAATGTTTCCAACTCTCTAATCTTGGGAACTGTCCCACATGTACTTACCCTGTTGGGTTAGCCACTCGAATATGTGGAGAAATTCAAATATCTGGGTGTGTGGATCGACTCCAAACTTTCCTTTTAGACTACCTTAAAGAGCTTTCCAAAAAATTAAGACAGAGACGGGGTCTTTTATCGTATCAGACATTTCCTTACACAAGAAACTAAAAAAAGTTTAGTCCAGACAATCTTTATGCCTCTCCTGGACTATGCTGATTTTTTGTGTGGACAAAGTATAAGTGTGGCACTCGCTTAACTGGACATCCTTTATCATTGAGCACTTAGAATCATTACAGGGTCCTATTACTCTACTCACCATTGTACACTTTAAACCTCCTTAGGTTGGAATTCACTCACCCATAGGTGGGCCAAAAATATAGTCCTATGGACTTATAGAGCCACCACTCACAAGCTTCCACAGTATATCTATGATTGCCTGCCTTTGTTCTCCCAGTAACTATCCATTAAGAAGTCATTCCTACATTACACTTATAATCCCAAAGGTTAGAACATGCCTCGGCCAGGCAGCAACAAGCCATGCCCTTCCGGTGCTTTGGAACAAGGTATAAAAAACCCTGAGTCTGGCCCTGCTGGTGAAGCTGTCTCATTTCAAAAGTATCTACTCGAGTTCATTCATAGAAAAGTGCCATTGCTACCACTGATACCCTTCAAATCTCTCTCCTGGCCTTAACTTACTCCTGGTAGGTTGCACCCCTTCCCCTTCATTGGCATTGTCTCTTCCTTACCCCCACCCGACTACCCTCTCCTGTGTGTATCAAACTGTTATTTACCCCAACAGTGCTGCTACATAGCCCCTACCCCCCACACTTGGAGAGGTCACCGACCTCAATCCTGAAATGCACTATCTGCTCTATTTATTCTGTCTATACTGTATGTATACTGATCTTATCTTTCCTGTATTAGGCATATGTCTGACTGTACATGAACACTGTAATGTTGGTTGTGCACTTTTCATTCTGTAATTCACATACTTATGACTTGTTTCTATGTAAAACTGTTTCTGTGAATCGTTCCCAGGTCCACCTTGGAAAGGAGTTTACTCAATGGTGTCCGCCTGGTTAAATAAAGAATTGATTGATTGATTGTTCAAATCATGTCCAGTGGGACTGGAGGCAAAGTTAAATAAAGGTTTAAAAAGTAATCAAAGGAAACATGTAAAAGTTTGATTAATTCAAATAAAAGCGTTACTTAGCATAACCGACCAACTGCATGAACTTCATCTAAAACTGGGTACCCAGGGACAGATTCGGGGACATCATCTGAACGGGGAACTGGTACCAGTTGGAGTTCTGGGTATGGTAACGCCTGCAGCTGTTAGCTAGCTAGAGAGCTGTGGCTGCAATGATCAAAAGGTGGCTGGGGGTAAAATCAAAAGCGGAAAATAATTGTTTATGAATGCCAACTCTTTAAATGCAAATCTAACCTTAGCCTCTATTCCAATCTCACCATCCTAACCCTTCCCCCATACATAAATGAGATGTTACTGTTTTGGGAAAGATCTGACTCAAGAGCCTGACTTAGTGAGCATGTTATTACCTGAAGTTAGAAATGCCAAGTATTGAATGTGGGGATATTGGTCAATGCTGTGTCCATGTTTGGGGTGACTGTTTGGGGAGGTGGGTTGGTACAACATCCCAGGGGGTTGTACTGGTAGAAATTGCTCCCATTTAAATATATACTCTGGGCGAAGGCACCACCATTTTTATTCTATATCCTGGGAAAGGACCCGCCTTTAACAGCTGTATAGCAACCCAGGCCCCTCAACCGTGGTCAGGCCTGCACGGCAGGGGTAGTGGCCCTCTGTAGGATGGCGCCAGAGAGGGTCTACACTTTTTTTTTTTTCTGTGATTTACCAATTTGTCAGTAGCACCTTGAGGGGTACAGTGTGCACTTCTGGTCTCATTAAAACTAATGGAGTGTGTAATATCTTCCTCTATCCACTAGGGGGAGGATGATTTTCCTCCTGCAGAGTGTATACACTATGTTAGAGTAGAGAGTGCAGTTAAAACAAGATGAAGGCTATAGAAAGCCTATAAGAGGAGTATAGACATATATACATAGAAGTGTATCAGCTGTTTTGGGGAGAAGTACCAGAGGGTTTACACCCGGTGGCTGTGACTACCCCTGGGACCCAGCAGTTTCTCAAGGCCTCATCCATGGGTTGTTTTTGCAGTAAGTATCAGTGGTCAGAACTGTAACAGCATGGATGAGTCATTGGGTCCAGTACTGTATGTGCCTTACTTTCTCAAGAGAGTTTTACTAACATACTAACATACTAAAATGCCAGCAGAATAGGCCTAACGATCTTTCGCGTATGCTCGTTTGGTCAGCCCCCACCCTGGGAGCTGACCTTGCTGCCTCCCTTGCCTTCTCTGGCTTCTCCCTTCCCAGTTCCAGATATTCTCGCTGCATTGGATTTTGCTTCCAGAACCCTTCCCCTGTACCTGTCCCACCCCCTCTTGAACCCCTCCACCATCTCTGCCTCCACCAGCCCCTAGGCAGCTCATTCCATGGCTCCACCACCTCTCAGTGAAGTAGCACCTCCTCCTTTCTCCCTGAATCTTCCCTCCAGCTTCCACCCATGCCCTCTTGTGGCCCCTCCTCCTTCCTTGAAGCACCCTGACTGTTCCTCCCTATTTACCCCCTTCATGTACCTGAAGACCTCTATCATGTCCCCCCGGTCCCTTCTCTCTTCCAATGTGTACATATTTAGCTCTTCGAGCCTCTCCTCATAGGTCCTGTCCCCCAAGCCCCAAATCATTTTGGTTGCCCTCCTCTGGATTCTCTCCAGGAGTTTAATGTCCCTCTTTAAGTGTGGCCTCCAAAACTGCTTGCAGTACTCGAGGTGTGGCCTCACCAAGCAGTTATACAGAGCAAGTATCACTTCCCTCCTTCTGGAGGTGATCCCCCTAGTGATGCATCCCAGCATCCTGTTGGCCTTGGCTGCTGTCCTCCTACAAGTCTCTGAGTTGTTCATCTTGACATCCACCACCACCCCTAGGTTTTCCGCAGCATGGAAGAAGTCTTCAGATCTATTATGTTTCCTACAATCTGTGACTGTAGTGTTAGGCTGCTGCATGATATTCCTGCCACTTGGAGAGAAGGAGGTGAGCGATTGAACCTTCAGTCTGCATATGTCAGGGGGCCACTAATCCTTTGTATAGGCTTTTATGGGACTTTATGTGTGATTACTGATGGCATACACTGATGATTTATCAGCTCCTGCATAACTTCTGTGAACTGTGACTTCCTTCCAATGCCACAGTAAATTCTGTGTTCAGCACCAATACCTGCGTCCTGTCACCAGCATGGTTTCTGGGGACTGTGAGGGAAGAAAGGGAGCCATGGAACCTGCACCCAGCAAGTACCTGGTTCACCCCAATTCTGGGTTAAATATAAATGTTCATGTGGGCCCCTCTCCATGAACCACGCCAGCTGTAACCCCCTAGGTGGGGAGAGGGGTTACATGTGTCTCTCTGCAGAAAAAACATCAGGGATACAGACTTGCAAATCTTTAGAAAAGATAAGCTTTATTTCTAGCGTTCAGATAGCAGCCCTTCTGCTTTACCCTTCTGTGAAAAGCCATTCCTTTCCTTCAATAGAAGGCTCTTCTGAAGAGTGCTGCTTGACTGATAGCAAACCCTCACTCTTAGAGTCCCTTGTATAAGACTGCCCTTGGCATAAAGCTAAATTCCATTGCACTTTGGCTCACTGTTTTATTACATTTCAGCTTAGACTAATCACCCTCGCTTCGTTACGAAAGTGCTTTGCTCTCAGAGGCAGGACAACAGCATCTGCTGTGGCTTAAACAAAATGCAGGGGGACTACAGTATTTACAAAAGGATGCAAGGACTGTACCCTGCCCCCACCCCAAATCCAGGAATCATTTCCTGCTTTAAACGTTCATGCCTTGCACCCCCACCCCCACCAACCATGCAGAGAGCATTTTTTTCCCTCCTTCTGCCTGTGGGACCATTCACCTCCCTTTCACTCTCTTTGCACTGATTAAGTCTGTGACCTTCCGCTTGTAAACCAAATGTTGGACAAGTCAATTTTAACAGCTCGGAGAGTTAGGAAAACAGGCTATGTTCTCAGCAGGTCCAGATGCCAGGGTTCATGGCCAGGGGCATCATACGGAAACCGGCAGGTTCTGCTGCACCAGCTGCTCTCTCTCGCTCTCTTCCTCTCCTCCCTCTCCCTCTCACACTCTAGCCATCATCAACAGCTGCCCCTGAATATTCATACAGCAGGGTGAGGGAGATTAGAGATTGCTTTTTTGGCACTAAGCACAGATAAACTTCCTGCCTGCTCTGTTGGTAGCCATGAGGTCTGGCAATTGCCCTTGTAAGCAGCAAGCAAGTCCTGCATTTTGAAATTCATGGACTGCTTGTGCAGTATCTCGGATTGCTAACTAAGCCTCGTAGATGTCTGTTTGCCAGACCTGGATGTTGACAAGGGAAGCAGTAGTAGGAAGGCATTCAGTTTGAAGAATGCAAGTCCAATTATCTGGTAGGCCCCCATGACTCCCCCCAACTTCATGGTCAAGAAAAACACAACACAGTACTTTGGAGGAAAATGGCCACAGCCATGTTTTATTGATTAGTTTTGGTATTAATCTTTAATACGTTATAATTAAGTTCATTTTTGACTATGGATTAATACCTGCCTATTAATATCGAGCGCTGCAGGGAGGAAGCGCTAACCTCGGGCACCCCCCGCACCTACCCCAATTAAGGGAGCCCAGTTGCTGCGGGCCGAGGTTTCCTTGCATATTAGTAGCGAGGTGGATGATATGACCAAGGTTGTGGCGGCCCCCCTTCCCATTTGGCGTCACCGACCTTGCAGTCTCTGCTGCTGAGGCTGGACCTAGCCCCCCCACCCTGTGTGGGTACAGGTCATGTGATCCACCAACCTCACACCATCCAAGGGGCCCCAATACCTTCAGGAGAAATGGCATTGTCCCCTATTTCCCTGCTACTTCCCTCGTGTGCTCCTCCCGCGCTGCCCTGCTCGGCTGCAACAAGTGAAAGCTTCCTACACTACCCTTAAGACTTGTCTACCTGTAAGAGCCTATGTGCTTACTTCTTCTATTTACTGTTACATTTGCAATAGCTTTAAGCTGAACAGGCTTGTTCCTGTCTCTTTAACGTCCCTTTTGGGGGGAGGCAAAAAACCTGGGAAAAACCCCTGTAGGGGAAAACCGGGAAAAGTCACTCCCCAACCCTAAATGCGGTCGCCCTTAGAGGGTTCAAAAGGGGGTCCTGCTGAGCTTGCCGCGCCTCCTGAGAAGCCAGGGGATGGGAGGGCAGGTGATCTGAGGGGAGGAAGAACAAGAAGGCTGAAACCTGGGCAGCTGACCAATATATTCTTGCTATCCATGTCCAGAGGTTGCTGACCACTCCCCTGGGCTGGTTCTCAGAAGCCTCTGGACATATGGCCATGAGGGAGGGGGAAGGGGGCCCCCAGACAAAGTGACAGCCGCTGCAATTTGGTTGTGCAGCCTCTGCATTATCTGGTAGGCCCCCCATGGCCCCCCCCCCACTTCATGGTCAAGAAAAACACAACACAGTACTTTGGAGGAAAATGATCGCAGCTATGTTTTATTTATTACAGTTTTGGTATTAATCTTTAATACATAGAAACATAGAATTTGATGGCAGATAAGGACCGCTTGGCCCACCATGTCTGCCCATTTCCCTACCTAACGGATAAACTGAAGATCCTATTTAACCAACAGCCTACTTCCTCCTACCCCACACTAGAATTCTGTCCCATGCATTCTTGAATTCACCCACTTTTTTGTCTCTATGACCTCCTCAGGAAGGCCGTTTCATGCATCTACAATCCTCTCTGTGAAGAAATACTTCCTCACATTACCTCTGAGCCATCTCCCCTCTATCTTCAAATTGTGCCCCCTTGTTCTTGTACATCTCTCTTTCTGAAAGATGCTACCCTCTTGGACTTTGTCAATTCCCTTGAGGTATTTGAAAGTTTCTATCATGTCCCCCCTCTCCCTCCTCTCCTCGAGGCTATACATCTTAAGCTCCTTTAGTCTTTCTTCATATGTCTTCTGCTGCAGACCCTGCACCATTTTGGTTGCCCTCCTCTGGACAGCCTCCACCCTATCTATGTCTTTGTGGAGATGGGGTCTCCAGAACTGTACACAGTACTCCAGATGCGGTCTTACCAACTGTCTGTACAGAGGGCCAACAACTTCCTGTTTTCTATTGGTGATGCCTCTTTCTATGCTTCCTAGTTTCACCCCAGCTCTCCTTACTGCCTTCTCACATTACCTGCCTACCTTTAGGTCATCTGATATGACTACCCCCAGGTCCCTTTCCATTTTTGTTGTTGTCAGTATCTCACCCCCCATTGTGTACTCTTCCCCTGGATTTTTGTTTCCCAGGTGCATTACTTTGCACTTCTTTGTGTTGAATTTAAGCTGCCATACATTTGACCATTCCTCCAACCTTGCCAAGTCCCTTTTCATCCTTTCCACCCCACCTTGTGTATCAACCCTGTTGCAAGGCCGGCCTGGTGGAGCTGAGGGTTGAGGCGCTGGGCGCCCACACCCTCACATCATGCGGCGACCGGGTTGAGAGCGAGCACAGGTCTTGAGGGGCGGCAGGGGCAGAGAAGGATAGCGCGCCTGACAACTCTCCTTCTCCGGGGGACTGCAGGCTCCCGCTGCAATGCTGCCATCTGTGGAGCCCAGGTGGATGGGCAGTAGGCGGAGAAGCAGCAAAGTACATTGGATGGTGGTCGGCAGAGGGGTGGGGCAGGAGTGCACGTCTCAGCGTGCCTCTCGCTCACGCAGCCCCTCATTGCTTTTTACCGATGTCGGGGAAGAAATCCAGGAAAAATACTCAGTCCCTCCTAGGCTAAGACACCTCCATTGGACATCTCCGTGGCTCTGCCGGGCAGACTCCGCTGTGTCGGATCTACACACACATGTAGTGCTGGTTTGAGAGAGGTAAGCCAGGGGTTCCTTCTCCACCCCTATCTGGGGGGTATACCAGGGGTCTTCAGGGGAGTGTGTGTGGATGAGGCACTCTAGGGCAGATCACGAAGGGGAGTGGAGGGTCCACAGAGGATGTCGGAGAGAGTGGAGGGAGGAGGCAGGTTAGGAGCATAAACACAAGGTTAAAAAAAAAAAAAAACCCTGTTGCAGATCTTTGTGTCATCTGCAAAGAGACATACTTTCCCTTCCAGTCCCCCTGCAATGTCACTTATAAAGACATTAAAAAGGACTGGACCCAGTACTGAACCCTGCGGTACCCCACTAGTAACCCCCTTTTCTTCACTGTGAACTCCATTTACTATTACCCACTGTGTCCTGTTGTCCTGCCAGTGTTTTACCCAGGCTACCACCCTGGGACCAACTCCTAAGCTGGCTAATTTGTTTATTAATGTTTTATGCAGGACTGTATCAAATGCCTTGCTAAAGTCTAGGTAGCCCATGTCCACAGCCCCTCCCTGGTCTACTACTTTGGTCACCCAGTCAAAGAAATCAAGTAGATTTGTCTGACGTGACCTTCCTGCTGTGAATCCATGTTGCCTTGGGTCCTGTGCCCCACTGGCCTCTGGGTACTCAACAATTCTTTCCTTCACAAGTGATTCCATCATTTTCCCTACCACTGAGGTCAAACTGACAGGTCTGTGGTTTCCTGCCTCTGTCTTGCTCCCACTTTTGTGAAGGGGAATCACATCTGCCCTCCTCCAGTCCTTAGGTACCACAACATCCTCCCATGATTTATTAAAAAGGGTAGTCAGTGGTGTTACTAGTTCTTCCCTTAGTTCTTTTAGAATTCTGGGGTGAATCCCGTCAGGCCCATTGCTTTATCCACATTCAGTTTTAAGAGTTCTTTCAGAACCCTTTCATCTGTGAAAGGACTAATATCAACCCCCCTATCCAGAGTGCTTCTATTGACTGGATTAGGTATCTCCCCCTGCTTTTCCATTGTGAATACTGAGCAGAAGTATTGTTCAGTATCCTGCTTTTCACTGTCACTCTGCCCAACCACCTTCCTCTTTATTCAGTCTCAGTATCCCTGCCTTAGTCTTTCTTTGCTCCCTAATGTACCTATATAAGGATTTATCCCCCTTCTTAACCGAGTTGGCTATCTTTTCCTTGGTTTGGGCCTTTGCTATTCTGACTGCCTTCCCCGCTTCCTTCTGCTTTAACTGGTACAGTTCTCTGTCCTGCTCCTTCTGTGTTTCTTTATACTTCCTGAATGCTATCTTTTTCTCCTTAACCTTCCCTGCCACTTCTTTTGAGAATCATAGTGTTTTTTTCTTTCGTTTTGATTTGTTTATTTGCTTCACACAAAGGCTTGTTGCCTCTGGGATGGCGGTTTTGATGTTTCCCCATCGCGTCAAAATTAATTTCATTTTTGACTATGGATTAATACTTGTCTATTAATATTGAGCAGCAGGCACTGCAAGGAGGAAGCGCTAACCTCGGGCACCCCCCCCGCTCCTGTCCCAATCAAGGGAGCCCAGTCGGTGCGGGCCGAGGTTTCCTTGCATATTAGTAGCGAGGTGTATGATATGGCCAAGGTGGCCTCCCCCAGTCTGGCGTTGCCAACCTTGCAGTCTCTGTTGCTGAGGTTGGACCTAGACCCCCCATGTGGGTACAGGTCATGTGATCCACCAACCTCACGCCGTCCAAGGGGCCCCGATACCTTCGGGAGAAATGGCATCATCCTCTATTTCCCTGATACTTCCCTCATGAGTTCCTCCCGTGCTACCCCGCTTGGCTGTGACAAATGAAAGCTTCTTACACTACCCTTAAGACGTGTCTACCTGTAAGGGCCTATGTGCTTACTTCTTCAGTTTACCGTTACTTTTGCTATAGCTTTAAGTTGAACAAGCTTGTTCCTGTCCCTTTAACGTCCCTTTTTGGGGAGGCAAAAAACCCGGGAAAAACCCCTGTAGGGGAAAACCGGGAAAAGTCACTCCTCAACCCTTAATGCGGTCGCCCTTAGAGGGTCAAAAAGAGGGCCCTGCTGTGCTTGCCTCGCCTCATGAGAAGCCAGGAGATGGGAGGGCAGGTGATCCGAGGAGAAGAAGTAAAAGAAGGCTGAAGCCTGGGCAGCTGACCAATATATTCTTGCACTCCCCTCGGACCTCCCCCCTCCAGGAGGAGCTCGCTGACCTATCCCTATCCATGTCCAGAGGCTGCTGACCACTCCCCTGGGCTGGTTCTCAGCAGCCTCTGGACACATGGCCATGAGGGAGGGGGAAGGGGGCCCCTGGACAAAGTGACAGCTGCTGCAATGTGGTTGTGCAGCCTCTACATTGTCCGGTAGGCCCCCATGGCTCCCCTCCCCATGGTCAAGAAAAACACAACACAGTACTTTGGAGAAAAATGGCCACAGCCATGTTTTATTGATTACAGTTTTGGTATTAATCTTTAATACATCATAATTAATTTCAATTTTGACTATGGATTAATACCTACCTAATAATATCGAGCAGTGGGTGCTGCAGGGAGGAAGCACTAACCTTGGGCACCCCCCGCACCTGTCCCAAATAAGGGAGCCCAGTTGGTGCCGGCTGAGATTTCCTTGCATATTAGTAGCGAGGTGGATGATATGGCCAAGGTTCTGGCGGCCTCCCCCCATTCCTGGTCTGGCGTCGCTGACCTTGCAGTCTCTGTGCTGAGGCTGGACCTAGACCCCCCCATGCGGGTACAGGTCATGTGATCTACCAACCTCATGCCATCCAAGGGGCCCCGATACCTTCAGGAGAAATGGCACCATCCCCTATTTCCCTGCTATTTCTCTCGTGCGCTCCTCCCGTGCCACCAAAGGCCGGACCCTGTCTGACCCCCCCAAGCACTCAGTTCAAGCCTTCCTCCACTATTGCCTGTCCTTACCTAGAACTATCAAACACCTAGCTGTAAATGTCACCATGTCTCCATACGGAGCGCCCCAGGGACTCCCTGTTTGCGCACCATTCCTTTTGTAGTGTGCAGGCACACCTGCACCCCCTGCACCCTCATCCACTTCTTCCTGCGGCCCGTCTCTTTGCCACCCAAGTGAAACCACCAGGTATCGAGAAGTTGTGCTGTTCTGGTAGTACCCTAGGGGCTCATTCATCAGTCCAGTTGGCTGCCCCTGCTACTGACCAGCAAGTCCACACTTCCCATATGCTCTGTTCTCAGTACCTTCTGGGAATCTGTAAGAGACAACACAGTCAATGCCAATGCCGGTGTTGCAGTGTACCACTTCCTGCCTCACCTAAGGCACCCTGTCCCCCTGTTAGGATTTCCTGCCTGTTGGGGTGCCACAAAGCCCCCCCAACCTGTTTGACATTCATCTCTGGCATCCTTAGGCTAGAAGCCCTCCTAGAACCTTCTGTTGTGTCTGCTGGCCCACCCTGCACCATGCAATACCCTGAAGGCAATGGCCGTGACTATCTGTGGTGTGCATATGGACCTTGCTGTAATTGAGCCGTGACTCAATTACAAGTTTTTCCAAAATTCATTACCCTCCCCTCCTATATGTCTGGCTCGACCAGGTATGCCTCGGTTGCCTTGGAGTCTTCATCCCCCGAAGCTCTCCAGCTGTTGGGGAGGGAAACCCCCTTTTTGTGTATGCAGGAGGGTCTAAAACTGCCCCCCCCAGCTGACTTATCCCTCTATTACCAGGACTAATTGGTCAATCCTAATGGGCTTGAAATGCCTTCAGCAGCTGCCAGAACCCCTCCTTCTGGATCCTGCAGGGGCTTCTGCTAGCCCGATCCTTATTACGTACCTACCAGATTTGGTGGTGGATCTAGGATCATACAATGGAGGGTGCTGTGGCGGTGTGCCTACTCGATATGCAACTTTTAAAAGTGGCTTTAATTCTTTGTACTATAATTTCCAATACATTTTTTTTTAAAACAATCTATAGCTAAATGCATAATGTTACAGTACTTCCCCAGCAAAGTGAAATACCTAGCGGCAGCTAGTGAATGAGCTACAATGGTAGGTGCATCTGTCCCCACTAAAATCCCCTATATCTGCTACTGATCAGCTGTCTGCATGATGCCTTGTGCCATGCCTGAGGGCTAGCCACTCAGCCCCTATCACAGCATGCCCCCGGAGTTGGGGCCTACAGGTACATAGCTGCCGGAATCCTACCTTCCAGACCCTGTGAGGTTCCCGGCAACTTGATTCCCCGTTACAGATCGTTCTGCTGTCTGCAATACATGTTGTGCTATGCCTGAGGACCGGCTTCCTGCCCCCTTCTCTGTAGGCTCCCATGCCCGAGGCCTGCTGTCTGCCCTCCCCCCCCGGTCTCATCCTGCAGCAACTCCAACCCAGTCCTTGCCATGGAGCCCCTTATTACCTGCTCCCGAGCCCGATCTGTCACCTGGATTGCCCCCAAAGCCAGCACACTTGACCAATTGTGCTTATGACAATTTTATCCCTTATTCAGGTCTGTGAGGATGTTGCTGCTTGAAGCACCACTCCTACTAGGTAAGGGACAACCCACTACCAGTGGGCTACCAGACAACATGGCCCATGTGCTCACCCCCCTCCGCAGCCTACCAAGGGACCCCGGACAGTTGAATTCCAGCTTGCTGGCCCCCCCCCGGCCTTCCTGGGCTTGTTTCCCAGCTTCAACCACCTTGAATGTTCTGTTGCCCTTCTACAGCAGAGTGTGGGAGGGGGGATTTTTGTCACCTGAGTCCCCTGATGCTTCCTTGCAGAAGACTGCCTGGGAAATACAACCAACGACTTACCTGCAGAAGAGGGTGCCCTGAGCCATTTCATTGTCTTTGCACCCTGGGTCCTGAACAGTGTGATGGCTGGGAGCAAATGTTCCTAACTGCTTACTGGGTAGTGTTTCCCATGACCAGGTAGGTGCCACCCACGTTAACCATTGTGGGGACCTGATAAAAGAAGCAGCACCCCCTCTGGCTTGATCTTACGTCAGCCCATCCTGATATGGCAGCTGCATCTTGCTAGGCCGGACATATAGCCCATGTCCTGACAACTACAGCCCCATTCCCCATTGTATTAAAACAGTCTGTTGCCTAGATCCAGGGTACGTGTTGTCTAACCTCATTCATGCTTCACTGCAAAGTCTAACCTATGTCATGCTCATGGACCGATCATTGACAAGGGCAGCAGTAGTAGGAAGGCATTCAGGTTGAAGAATGCAAGTCCAATTCTCCAGTCAAGCACAGTGTCTGGTCAGGTTGAGGGATGTGCTGAACCAAACAGCGAACATGTTTGGATGAGTTTGGCGAATGGGAATGAAACTATGCAGGTGATGAGACTAGTCAGATAGTAATGTGAGCAACTGGAGGCAGTATCCAATCAGCAGTGAGTGCAACTGTTTAATGCTATGTAATTTTGGGGTAGGAAAGGAGCTGTGAAAGCTCATCTGCAGGTGTGTCCTGGGGTGTGGGTTACCTAGACCTGTTTCAATTGGGGGGAGAGATGACGGTCATGACACTGGGAGAAAATCCCTTAGTTTTACGTACCATGGAATTTTTTTAATGCATATTTTCTATGCCCCCTTCTAACGCTGGTGTCCGACTCCTTCTAGGATCTCAAGATGCTTACCTGGGTCTTTTCAGTGCCTTGCCTGCTTTGCCCCCTCCATGGAGCAGCAGTTTACCCCCTACAGTGGAGTGTGGGGTGGCCAGACCCCCCCCCCCCCGAGTCTCACAGGTTCATCAGGTGACATATGGCACAGCTACCACTGCTAAGGTCCTAGGAGCACTGGGATCCCATCACCTACGAACACTGGGATCCCATCACCTACGTACACTGGGCTTCCATTTTCCTTGTTACAGCTCCACTGGGTGACAGCACGCAAAGGCCCAAGCATGCACACACACACACACACACACACACACATATATACAAACTCACATACACACACACACACACACACACATACGCACACACACACACACACACACACACACACACACACGTGTACTAGTGTGCGAGTCGGCTGTTACCCAGACTCTAACCTGCCTGCCTCCACTGCATTGCCACCCATGTTCACCTAGGGGACAGTATTGCAGCAGAGGTAGTGACCTTCCCTCCCCTCGAGGAGGCGAACATCCTCTGGGATGATCTAATCTCCTCCCCCCCCCAGCTGGCCCCTGATGACTCAGGCACTCTTCTGAACCCGGGTCACCAGTGTTGCGAGCAATAGTGCTACCACTGCACCAACAGGCTGGCTGTGCCAAAACATTTTTAACTTCCACTTGGACAGCCACCAGAGATGGGCAGAAGGGACCTCAGCTTTAAGTTTCACTGAAAATGGCACCTCAACAGTGCAGCCCCCTCCCCCCCAAGTTCAATACAACACCATGCACACAGCAAGGTGAGAAAGTGAGAAACAAAATCAATCCAAAGTACAAACATGTGCATGTCTGAAAGAACTCCAGCTGTTGAGCCTGCTCCACCTAGTCCGGTACCCACAGAGGGGCAGGATGTGTAACATTTGGATGCTGAGAAGGGGAGTGGGAGTTCCATATGGCAGGGGCCAGGATTAAGAAAGAATAATGGGGGGGGGGCTCAGGACTGGAGAACCCCATCCTCAAGAAGCAGACCTGTTGGCCCAGAAAGTGAGGCAGCTTAGTCATTGTGTGACCCTCGGCAAGCCACTTAACCTCCCCCCCATACTTCAGTTCCATCACACCTGTATAACTCTGTTAAAATGAGGACTCCACTGTAAAAGAAGATATTGCATCTCAGCTGAGCTACACTGGGTAACAAAATTCATATGACAGACATCACAATATTTAGGACATATGTTCTCCCAGCCGCAATTTCTTAAGTAATCGATCATCTGCTTGTTAAGGACATGTAAATAAATGAATACCGGAAATGTAAATAAATTGGTAAACCTAAACAGATGAATAAATTAAATTCAGTTTTGCATTTAACTTTCAGGTTCCACACAGACTTGCTGATGCTTTAAAACGTCTTGCGTAATACCACTACAGTATCTAACATGTGATATGGAAACCAGTTATAGGAAAAAATGGCTCTGGAAAGAATGGCGCCGGTAAGAATGGCACATGGAAAAAAATGGCATAGAAATAAAAGGCACACAATGCAAGTCGGGGGAAAAAATGGCACCGGAGACCCTGTGGTCTGCTGGGATCTTACCAACTGGATATGGACCAATGCACGTGAGCCACTCCTCGGAGGAATTACTACATTTTTTTAAACATTACTTTTAAAGAGTTTTGATTATAAATAGATCTGGCAAACACAAAACCATTTTACTCTACCAAATGAAAGAAAAATGCAGCAGTAACTACTGTCATTAGTAACTACAGTGATCCCTGCAGTGTGATGCAATGCAAGAGTGGATGCTAACAGTGAAACAAACTAAATGCTGGCCACACCAAGGTGCGCTATCAGTATAAATGGCAAGGACTACGCCGGCCCGGTGGCCCTGAGAGCTGAGGCGCTGGACACCACATCTTGCACCGTGCCAGCGACCCAGGTTCAGGAATGGACTCGGGTCATCAGGGTGCCTGCAAAGGGGGGGGGTTGGATCAGGATTGAGTGTTGGCTCTCCTCTCCTGGGTGGGTGGGTCACCCTTCCACAGTCCCACCATCACTGAGTGGAGGCCCGGTGGCAGGTGTAGGTGGTAACGGAGTGACTGGTAAGGTGGGGCATCCTGTAGGGCGTGACATGCGCATGCCTCTAAACAAGTGCATCATGTCGGGGATGTCAGGGATCAGGATTGGGGAGAAAATGAAAAATAACACCTAAAAAGTACTTAACGGAAAAACCAAAACAAATGGCAAACACTACCACTGTATATTATGCAGCTTGTTATATTCAGCAAGGAGGACTCAAATCTTAATTTTTTCACAAAATAAATATCCTTAGCAGTATTGCACTAAATGAGCAAGTATATAGAAGGTTATAAAGAGGTCTCAAATACAAAAACCAGCGCCACTCGGGGACTGATGACGCACAAGTAGTGTGGAACCGGTAGAGGTTTTTTCGCATTGTATGTGATTGTATCACTGGCGGTAATTTTGAATTTGATTATTAAAGCTGAGTATTGCAGGCCCCGAGTGGTGCTGTGTTTTGTATCTGAGACTTTAGACTTGTGAATTGTGCACACCGCTTGGGTGGTTGAGCTGTTCTGTCCAGTTGCCTATAAAGAGGTCTACATATACACTGATTCTCTATAATGAGTTAATCTTGAGTTTGTGATTCAGATAAGTTCATCTGATGTTAACGCTTCAGTTCTATTAAAAAAAAAAAACAATACTTGATAAAAGGATTAACATTCATAGTCTCCCTCATGAAAAAAAAATATATATCTACCCAGTTTATTTCAAATGAAAGTGCCAGTTATTGTTCAATAGGGTTGGTCAGCTGTACCCTTTCTGATAAAACATAGCAGAAAAGTAGAAAAGGGCTGTGCACACACCAGGTTCAAATTCTGAAGACATAAACTATATAAAGTTTATTTTTCGGCATCAGAACCTGGTGTGTGCACAGCCCTTTTGTTCTTCTTTTGTGTCAAGTGAATTCAGCTATCGCACCTTTGTGGGCAGTGGTGTGCACCTTACCTTGTACTTTTCAGGCTAATAATACATATGGAATGCTACTCAGCAGTTCTTACTATCACGTCTGAGAATGGAATTAAACAGGGAGTAACTTTTATTTACTAAAATAGTAAGCATTCTTTTCTTTTCTAGTGCAGCTTCATCACAAATGCAATCTGTAGGAGTAAGGATACACCAGTGATAGCAGGAAAGCAGGTATTTCATAAAAGGATCAGTTCTGATGTACAGCCTTTGTGAAAAGTACTTGTAACCCCTAGGGGGGCGCTACCCTTAGGGCTACTACCCCTGTCTGCCTCTTCTGAGGCAGGGTAAGGGGCCCAGATCCGTGGACGGGTGCCTCCACCCAGAGGTCGGGGTTAGCCCCAGTAAGACTACCTTGGTTACAGCCCTCTGGGCTACTGCAACCCCCTTCTGTCTCTACTAGTGACTCACCCGTTGCCCACAATTCTTTCCACCAATGCACTTACCCCGGCTGATACAATCAGCTCACTCCAGAGACCCCCTGTAAAATAAGATACAGTTATATTGCAATCACCAGGCAGAAGTTCACCATTAATGTACACAATAGCTAGGATGGTAATTATAACACAGCAATCTGATTTATTAGAAGGGTAGATAACAAGGGGGAATCAGGTTAATTGGCTTACACTATGCTATGTACCTATGGCTCTGTGCACAGGCCTAACCCTACAAGTCACTGTCCCTGGGTACCCAAGCCCTAATGGCTAGTCCAAACGTGGCAGCTGGGTGGGGCCCTTAACACAGATAAACGCTGCAATCCTGAGCAAGTCAGCAGAGAAAGAAAGTTCGATTAGGCAGTCAGAAGTATAGCAATACGATTTGAAACCACTGTTTGCACACTTAACAGGGAGCTACCCTGATTCAGTACTCACAACCTCCAGCCAATCCCGATTCTTCCACCACTAGCAGGGCTGAGCCTGAACTTCACAAGTATCTGTACACATTCATATGGTTATCTCAATCCAGGCAGAATCCTTCACTGGCAGCAGGATCAACTTGAACTCACAAGTCTCTTTACACATTTATATGGTTAACAGCGACAGCCGAATCCTTTAATGGCAGCTGAATCAACTTGAGCTCACAAGTCTCTTTACACATTTATATGGTTAACAGCAACAGCCAAATCCTTTAATGGCAGCTGAATCAACTTAAGCTCACAAGTCTCTTTACACATTTATATGGTAAACAGCAATAGCAGAAGTCCTTTAATTGCAGCAGAATTTACTTGAGCTACTCATACATTCATATGGCAAACAGCAATAGCAGAAGGGTACCACACCAGGCAGCTGCTCCCAGGCTCTGCAGCTTTCACAGTCACTCCAGCTGTGCAATGGCAGCTTTTTTTTCACTCCTCCCGCGGACCGAGCGCAATTCAGCAATGTTCTCCAGTCCTATTACAGGTCGAGCCTGGTGGGTAGCTGTAAAGAGCACAGCCTCCTCTGACTGCCCGCCGACGGATTTCAAGACGAACTCCTCGCAGGAAAAACGGCCGACTTAGGCCTTCACGCGCTTCCCGCGTGAACACTTCCCAGCTCAGAAGCATAGAAGCTCCTCACTCCTCACTAGCCACAACGATTCTGCCTCTCCACAGCTTGGGCACTCTTTCACCGGCGACCCGATCCAATTGGCTGGTTGAGCCTGCCAGTCACTTCTCCCAGCTCTCAGTGGTGCAGAAAAGCGCCATAGTCCATAATGCCTTTCTCAAAACAAACAGCTCTTCCATTGGCCAGTCGACTCTGTAAAATCCCAAGGTACTGATTGGTCCAATTGCACAGTTCGGGACCAAAATGGAGGAGGCAATCGAAACTCTCTATGCTGCAAAGCAAAACAGGTTAGAACAACTACATTATCATTATTTTTACAGCTTATTTCAAGCACCCACCTACATCCTTTATTAGGGCTCCCCTGCACTATTAGCGATGGCAGAATGGAGCGCCTACTTGGCAGACCGGGCGGGAGTCGAGCATAACAACACTCGAACCCCTTTCCATTTTTACCCATTCCGACTGCAAAAGGCAGCCCTTAAAGGGACAGCTCACAGAGGCTATTTAAAGCGCTCACTGGCTACCCAATTAAACGGCTTTAGGCCAGTAACTAACCCGAGCACCAGGCATATCCGGAACCCCCATTTGCAAGGGGGTTACACCCTCCCTGGCCTGGAAAAACTTGGCATCCACGTCAAGCATATGCCCTTAAGGTGCTTTAGGTAAACACCCAATAAGTAGCATATCACATTTTCTTTTTACACATTTAAACATTGGATTTACAAAATATCATAACCTTTACACGTCCTACACATAAACTATTACGTTGGTCTTAACACAGATCAGTAGTTCCTACCCATGACACCCAGACTGAGGGAATCTGTCTTCTCTTAGGTACCACCGGGTCCCCTGCAGCAGGGGCGTCACTCTTGAAGGGCACCACTAACAGTCTGGAGTTATCTGTCAAAGCTAACTTAGGCAAAGAACTTGGGGACACATATACCCCTTTGTGAACCACATTTAAAGGCAGGTCCACGGGCTGACCTAAAGATTCATAGCTTAACTTTATTACGGGCCGAATTTGTCGGCCGGATCGTCTAGGGGTCTCAGGGGATTCTGAACCAGGCCCTGACTCCACTCCCATGTCAGAGACATTAGCAACAGGGATCCCTTCAAGGGGATCAGGCTCGATACTCATAATACTATCAGGGGCTTGACCTTCTATCCCTGAACCCACCCCACTGGGCTCATCTGGGGGAGGTGTAGGTACTAGAGGGGAACCATCAGGGCATTCAAAATAGTCTTCCGATTCGGGCAGACCACTGGCTTGTTCCCCCATCTCACTCTCTTCTTCTGAAAAGTCAGATAATTCAGCCAGGCCAGACAGTTCAGCCAAGCCTAAGGACTCATCCCCTTGAGTTCATCTGCTACCCCATTCATCTTCTGGAGGCATTTCCTCCGGGGATAAAGTAGAGGGCTCAACTAACACAGATGGGCCAGCTTCAGTTCCTGAGTTAACAAGGGGATTGCCCCGAAACAATTGGCTTAGTTCAAAAGAGGGATAGTATTCAATATCATCTTCGCTGTCTTCTGACACTGAGTGTTGATCATCTCCTTCTGCAGGGGGAGTTGGACAAGGCTCCCTTGGTGGACTTGTTGAAGGCTCCACTGGCTTGGTTCCTTTCTTAGTAACAGATCTAGTCACGGGCCTGGAAGGAGGGGTAGAGGAAGGTTCAACTTCAATCAAGATCTGCCCAATTGGCAACAGATGATTTCGGTGTATGGTTTTCACATCTTTCAAATTGTTTTCAGGCCGCACTTTATACACAGGTAGGTCTTCCAGCTGTTCCACAACAACATGAGGGAGGTGATGCCATCGGTCGGCAATTTTATGTTTGCCATGCAGTCCCAAATTTCTCAATAACACTCTATCCCCTTTTCTCAATTCTACTGTTTTCGCTTTTTTGTCATATCTCTCCTTGTTAGCCAGATTTCGTTTAGCCGCCATGGTCTGGGCCAGTTGGTAGGCATGATTTAATTGGGCCTTTAATTTCTGTACATACTGTAGATGGTTCTCTGCTTGCATCCCATCAGGGGGGAGACCCCGAAACACACATCTACTGGCAATCTAGCCTCTCTTCCAAACATTAGACGATAGGGGGAGAACCCTGTGGCATCACTTTTTGTACAATTGTAGGAATGAACTAGTGTGCTAATCTGTTGGCTCCATCTCAATTTATCTTTGGATTGCAAGGTGCCCAGCATGTCGAGCAATGTACGATTGAATCTTTCAGGTTGAGGGTCTCCCTGCGGGTGGTAGGGGTGGTACGTGATTTGCGTACCCCCCCACAAAGATAGCATCTCTTTAATCAAGCGACTTTCAAAGTCCCTTCCTTGATCAGAATGAATCCGCTGCAGAGCCCCATAGTGGACGAAAAAATTCTCAACAAGTATCTTAGCCACTGTAGTTGCTTTCTGATCCTTGGTCGGGAAAGCCTGTGCGTACCGGGTAAAATGATCAGTAACCACCAATATGTTGCTAACACTTCTCAGATCAGGCTCTAGACTCAGGAAATCAATACAGACCAGTTCCATAGGAGCACTAGTAGTAATGTTGACCAGCGGAGCAGCTCGCTGGGGTAACGCCTTTCTTTGCAAACAACGACCACAGGTTTTGACATACTGTTCCACGTCTGCACTCATCTTTGGCCAATAGAATCTAGTCTGTACCAAGTCAAGTGTTTGATCTATGCCCAGGTGCCCCATCTGATTATGCAATGACCTTAGAACTAGTTCTCTGAAAACTGAGGGCAGCACCAGTTGTTGTCGCTGCACCCCGGCCCTCCTTACTCACAGTTTCTCTATATAGTAGTTGGTTGATCAATTTTAATTTAGGCCCTTCTTTGTACAACAAGGTGGTCCGCAAGTCAGTGGAACGTAGTTTGGATATATCTCTTCCAGCCCGCAAAACCTCTACAACCATTCTTATCATAGGGTCACAGGATTGAGCCTGTTGGAGATCATCATTGTTGAGTTGGGGCAGGGAGCTGATGTCCAAGGCAGAGAAATGGCAGTAGGCGGCAGGTACACAGTTTTCAGGCGGCCCCAAACAATCTACCACACAGTCCACTGCGTCAGGAGACACCTGTTCTTCTTTATCAAATTTCTGGCACAGGGCTCTTATGTCAGGCTCAGACAACCGGACCCATTCAGTCTGGGACGCAGGCCTCCGAGAAAGAGCATCCACATCTATATGGTTTAAGCCCGCCCGGTATTCTACAGCGTAATCGTAGGTGGCCAAGGCAGAAAGCCACCTATGCCCAGTGGCATCCAATTTGGCTGAGGTTTGTACATAAGTCAGAGGGTTGTTATCAGTCTTTACTAATATCTTGGCACCATACAAATAGTCATGGAACTGATCAACAATGGCCCACTTCAGAGCCAGAAACTCTAATTTGTGCATGGGGTAATTCTTCTCTGACGGCGTCAGACTTCTACTGGCAAACGCTACAGGTCTCAGCCCATTCGAGTGCTCCTGGTATAATACAGCCCCCAATCCTTGCAGACTGGCATCAGTATGAAGAGTGTAAGGCTTGGCTGGGTCAGCATATGCCAACACGGGTGCGTGGGTAAGTTGATATATGATGTCATGGAAAGCTTCCTCACACTCAGCAGTCCATCGATCCCCGAACATATCGTTTGGCCAAAAATACTTCTTTTTATGTCAGTGTGCACACCCTTCTTATACTTTTTGTGAGTAGGCGGAGACCCCTGGGTGAGATTAAGGAGGGGGCCAATCACTCGTGAATAGTCTCTGACAAACCGCCTATAGTATCCACAAAACCCCAGGAATTGTTGCAGCTCTCTCAAATTTCTAGGTTGAGGCCACGTGGTCAACGCCTCCACCTTGCTAGGATCAGTCTCTATGCCTTCAGTGGACACTATGTGGCCCACATATTTCACAGAAGTCTGGAAGAATTGACACTTATCGATAGACAACTTGATGCCGAAATCCTCCAATCGATCCAGGACTTTGAATAATCGTTGTTCATGTTCTTCCAAGGATCAGCCAAACACTATGACATCATCTAGATAGACCAAACACTCGAGTAGGTTCATGTCCCCCACAGCTCGTTCCATCAAGCGCTGAAAAGTGGCTGCGGCACCCGAAATTCCTTGAGGCATCCGAATAAATTCATAGAAGCCTAACGGGCAAATGAAAGCAGTCTTCTCCCGATCGTCTGGGGCCATCGGGATCTGGTAGTATCCGCCCCAAGATCCAATACAGAGAACCACTTACTACCATTCAGACAATCCAAGGCCTTGTATGCATGGCATGGTATATTGATCCGAATGGTCCGCCTATTCAAAGTATGATAGTCACACACATCCGAACTGCCCCTTTTTTTTCTTACTACTACAATGGGGGAGGCATAGGGGCTTCTAGACTCTTGGATTACACCAGCAGCCAACATTTCTTGCAAATGTCGCCGTACATCATCTATGTCAGCGGGAGCCAAACGTCGGGATCTCTCTCGGAAGGGTCTTTCATTGTGCAATCGAATGTGATGCTCAGCCCCTTGTACACATCTTACATCCCACTCTTTCAGAGAAAAAACCTGGTTCCTCTTGGCAAGCCTCTCACTGACCCTGCGCTTCCACTCAGTCGGCAGCAGAGAGTCACCAAAGTCAAACAGATCAGGAGCAACTCTATCACCTGTCCGGGAACTCTTTTTATTTGGTAGGACAGCAGTATCCGCACAATGGACGCTAGCCAGGGTACACCCTCTTTTTATTTGAATCTCTTTATCAGACACATTGTGCACTGGAACCATCACCCTTTTAACGTAGGCATGGGCCCTGGCCGGCAGAATGCTGGGTTTGAGCAACAACCCCTCAGGTAGTTCTCCCTCCATAGGCACATCCAACATCAACAACTTATTCTTGACATCGGTTTTTAATCATACCTCTCCATGCAGAACACACTAAGCATTTGGGGCAAGCACTACAGGGGCCGGATCCTTCTTCCATACCACTCCTACAGGGCCTTCAGGTTCCTCCGGCCTACCCTTCTTCTGAGTGGCCCTGACCGTTTGAATTACAGCAGGTACACCCAAAACTCACCCAGTCTGAAATGCTCGCCTTCTGAACACAACTGGGCCAATCGTCCAAACACGCAGCATTTGTTCCAATCAACAGGGGCACCCCATCATACAGTCCAGTGGGTGGGCAGACCAAGACTAAGGTTTCCACTTGCTCATCTGTTCCATTCGCAGCTGCAGGAAAGATAACCATACTCGGATGTACCCCAAATACGGATAAGCCTTGTCGCTCAACCCCATACATGTAGACCAGTTAGAGACTGCAGGGCACTTCAGATAAGTGTGCTTGGTACCAGTCCTGAAACATGATGGTCACCTGGGAGCCACTGTCCAATACAGCTCTAGTGGGAATTCCATTCACCTGCACCCGGGTCTCCATAGACGGCCCGACCACATCAGACCAGTTGGGGGTAGCAACACTGTTAGCCCGGCGGGCGTGGGCCTGAGTCACACAACTTTTCTTGGGGGCCCAAGACTGGGTCTGATGGTATCGAGTGATCAGTCTGCTGTTAACTTTCCTTAAATTCTCCAGCCTCTGGCAGTCAGGCTGGAAATGCCCATCTTCCCCAAACCGGTAACAAAACTTAGGGTCCCGGGGATCACTATTCTGAGGGGGGCCCTGAAGGGAGGGAGAAAGCTCTTTAGGGCTAGGGTTCGGGGCTCTACATAACTCAGGGGCCCCAGGCCGAGTAGGGTACACAGTAGACTGCTTTAAGTCCCTCACCAATTCCCGTAAATTCCTGATCTCAGCCCTCAACTCACCCTCCACGTAGGGGTCAGAGGAAACAACCCGCATCCCCACAGTACCTGGGAAATCTGGGGACCCCTCGGACCCTCCGAGCGAGCCAGTCTCCTCAGGGGTATTAGACTCAGGAGTCCCACTAAGGTTCACTGCCCCCACACAGGGTTCCCACCCCTCTTCATCAGTCTCCACTTCTCGAATTTCCCTCATCAATTGACAATATTCAGGCGGGGTGGCCCGCCGATCATGCAACTTGGTTTCAACAGTGTTACACTAGAGAATCTGGCAGACTTTAAAACATGTTCTAACCGAACCTGATTTAGGGCTGTAGCAGTGATTCCCCCTTTTCTACAGGCTTTCTACAAGGCCCTCTCCACTCTAGTAACAAAAGCGGACAGTTTTTCATTTCTCCACTGCTTAGCAGACCTGAATTTCCATAATAAGTCTTCACCAGTCTCTGTACTCCCAAAAACCGCTTCTAAAGCAGAGAGATACTCTGCAGCGGTGACTTCTGGACGAGTGGCCCGGAAGAACCTAATGGCTTCTAAGGCAGGACCCCGCAGACTCTCCATCAGCCTCTTCCGTGTCTCCCCCTCGGAGCATTGCCACTCCTGGACCAAAGGGGTGGCATAGTCCATCCAGGCCTCCAGGTCATCTTCCCCAGAAGGTACTGGTACCATGCCAGAGAAAAGTTTTAGCTTACGGTAAGAGTCTAGCTGTATGGACGGGACCGCCAAGGGCAAAGAAGCCAACACTGAACTCTTGGGTGGGCAAGGGGAGGTGCCCGGGGAACCCCGAGGGGTAGTGTCACCGGACAGATCCAAGGCTTGTAGCAACTCCTGGGTAGTCCTCCCCTCCAAAGCTAACAATTTAAGCAGTTTATCTTTAAAACTGTTCATTTGAGGAGACCCCAGGAGTGACTGACCACTCGGATATGAATTAGCCTCCACCCTTGGGAGCACCCTCCGGTAAAGTACAGGAGGTACCTTCTCAGGGTCGATGGCCACACTGCATAGGAGTAACACCTGCAATGTCTGATCAAGCAAATCAGCCATACACCCTTTCACTTCAACCTTACCCAGACACTTTACTCGTTCTGCAACAGAGACAATATCAGCAGCTGAGGTACCCAATGGCACATCTAACAATAATACAATCTGCTGAGAATCTAGCTCTTCTGCTTCACCCCAACCCATCAGTTTATGTACCATGGTTTTAATGGATCCCAGCTTAATTTTTCCAACATATCCCCTTCCATTTTTTTCATCTTTGGGGTATCTCCTCACTGAGCCACTAGGGGATGCAAATCCCAGCGGTGCCTCCAATTTGTAACCCCTAGGGGGCGCAACCCTTAGGGCTACTACCCCTGTCTGCCCCTTCTGAGGCAGGGTAAGGGGCCCAGATCCGTGGATGGGTGCCTCCACCCAGAGGTCGGGGTTAGCCCCAGTAAGACTACCTTGGTTACAGCCCTCTGGGCTACTGCAACCCCTTTTGTCCCACTAGTGACTCACCCTGCTTGCCCACAATTCTTTCCACCAATGCACTTACCCGTGGCTGATACAATTCAGCTCACTCCAGAGACCCCCTGTAAAATAAGATACAGTTATATTGCAATCACCAGGCAGAAGTTCACCATTAATGTACACAATAGCCAGGATGGTAATTATAACACAGCAATCTGATTTATTAGAAGGGTAGATAACAAGGGGGGGGATCAGGTTAATTGGCTTACACTATGCTATATACCTATGGCTCTGTGCACAGGTCTAACCCTATAAGTCACTGTCCCTGGCTACCCAAGCCCTAATGGCTAGTCCAAACGTGGCAGCTGGGTGGGGCCCTTAACACAGATAAACGCTGCAATCCTGAGCAAGTCAGCAGAGAAAGAAAGTTCGATTAGGCAGTCAGAAGTATAGCAATACGATTTGAAACCACTGTTTGCACACTTAACAGGGAGCTACCCTGATTCAGTACTCACAACCTCCAGCCAATCCCGATTCTTCCACCACTAGCAGGGCTGAGCCTGAACTTCACAAGTATCTGTACACATTCATATGGTTATCTCAATCCAGGCAGAATCCTTCACTGGCAGCAGGATCAACTTGAACTCACAAGTCTCTTTACACATTTATATGGTTAACAGCAACAGCCGAATCCTTTAATGGCAGCTGAATCAACTTAAGCTCACAAGTCTCTTTACACATTTATATGGTAAACAGCAATAGCAGAAGTCCTTTAATTGCAGCAGAATTTACTTGAGCTACTCACACATTCATATGGCAAACAGCAATAGCAGAAGGGTACCACACCAGGCAGCTGCTCCCAGGCTCTTCAGGTTTCACAGTCACTCCAGAAGTTCAATGGCAGCTTTTTTTTTTTCACTCCTCCCGCGGACCGAGCGCAATTCAGCAATGTTCTCCAGTCCAATTACGGGTCGAGCCTGGTGGGTAGCTGTAAATTGCACAGCCTCCTCTGACCGCCCACCGACGGATTTCAAGATGAACTCCTCGCAGGAAAAACGGCCGACTTAGGTCTTCACGCGTTTCCCATGCGAACACTTCCCAGCTCAGAAGCGTAGAAGCTCCTCACTCCTCACTAGCCACAACGATTCTGCCTCTCCACAGCTTGGGGCACTCCTTTCACTCGGGCACAACCCGATCCAGTTGGCTGGTTGAGCCTGCCAGTCGCTTCTCCCATCTCTCAATGCTGCAGAAAAGGCACCATAGTACATAATGCCTTTCTCAAAACAAACAGCTCTTCCATTGGCCAGTCGACTCTGTAAAATCCCAAGGTACTGATTGGTCCAATTGCACAGTTCGGGACCAAAGTGGAGGAGGCAATCGAAACTCTCTATGCTGCAAAGCAAAGCAGGTTAGAACAACTACATTATCATTATTTTTACAGCTTATTTCAAGCACCCACCTACATCCTTTATTAGGGCTCCCCCTGCACTATTAGCGATGGCAGAATGGAGCGCTTACTTGGCAGCCCAGGTGGGAGTCGAGCATAACAACACTCGAACCCCTTTCCATTTTTACCCATCCCGACTGCAAAAGGCAGCCCTTAAAGGGACAGCTCACGGAGGCTATTTAAAGCGCTCACTGGCTACCCAATTAAACGGCTTTAGGCCGGTAACTAACCCGAGCACCAGGCATATCCGGAACCCCCATTTGCAAGGGGGTTACATACTTGTAGTGTGACACTGCTGACTGTACAGTAATATACATCTCCGTATTACTCTATATTACTTGAACTGAATGGCACCTCCCCCCCAAGCCATTTATTCCTAGTACTATTTATTCCCTGTGCTATTTATTCTCTGTGCCATTTATTCCCTGTACCATTTATTCCCTGTGCCATTTATTCCCTGTGCCATTTATTCTCTGTACTATTTATTCCCTGTGCCATTTATTCTCTGTGCCATTTATTCCCTGAGCCATTTATTCCATGTACCATTTATTCTCTGTGCCATTTATTCCCTGTACCATTTATTCTCTGTACCATTTATTCCCTGTACCATTTATTCTCTGTACCGTTCATTCCCTGAGCCATTTATTCTCTGTACCATTTATTTTCTGTGTCATTTATTCCCTGTACCATTTATTCTCTGTACTGTTTATTCCCTGTGCCATTTATTCCCTGTATCATTTATTCCCTGTGCCATTTATTCCCTGTACCATTCATTCCCTGTACCATTTATTCCCTGTACCATTTATTCTCTGTACTGTTTATTCCCTGTGCCATTTATTCGCTGTACCATTTATTCTCTGTGCCATTTATTTCCTGTACCGTTCATTCCCTGTACCATTTATTCTCTGTGCCATTTATTCCCTGTACCATTTATTCTCTGTGCCATTTATTCCTTGTACCATTTATTCTCTGTGTCATTTATTCCCGGTACCTTTTATTCTCTGTGTCATTTATTCCCGGTACCGTTTATTCTCTGTGCCATTTATTCTCTGTGCCATTTATTCTCTGTACTATTTATTCCCTATACCATTTATTCTCTGTGCCATTTATTCCCTGAGCCATTTATTCCCTGTACCATTTATTCTCTGTACCATTTATTCCCTGTACCATTTATTCTCTGTGCCATGTATTCCCTGAGCCATTTATTCCCGTACCATTTATTCTCTGTGTCATTTATTCCCTGTACCATTTATTTTCTGTACTGTTAATTCCCTGTTCCATTATTCCCTGTACCATTTATTCTCGGTACTGTTTATTCCCTGTGCCATTTATTCCCTGTGCCATTTATTCCCTGTACCATTTATTCTCTGTACCGTTTATTCCCTGTACCGTTTATTCCCTGTACCATTTATTCCCTGTACCGTTTATTCTCTGTACCGTTTATTCCCTGTACCGTTTATTCCCTGTGCCATTTATTCTCTGTACCGTTTATTCCCTGTGCCATTTATTCCCTGTACCATTTATTCTCTGTACCGTTTATTCCCTGTGCCATTTATTCCCTGCACCATTTATTCCCTCTATCATTTATTCCCTGTACCGTTTATTCCCTGTACCATTTATTCTCTGTACTGTTTATTTCCTGTACCATTTATTCCCTGTACCATTTATTCCTTGTGCCATTTATTCCCTGTACCATTTATTCTCTGTACCGTTTATTCTCTGTGCCATTTATTCCCTGTACCATTTATTCTCTGTACCGTTTATTCCCTGTGCCATTTATTCCCTGTACCATTAATTCTCTGTACCGTTTATTCCCTGTGCCATTTATTCCCTGTACCATTTATTCTCTGTACTGTTTATTCCCTGTGCCATTTATTCCCTGTACCATTTATTCTCTGTACTGTTTATTCCCTGCACTGTTTATTCCCTGTGCCATTTATTCCCTGTATCATTTATTCCGTGTGCCATTTATTCCCTGTACCATTCATTCCCTGTACCATTTATTCTCTGTACTGTTTATTCCCTGTGCCATTTATTCGCTGTACCATTTATTCTCTGTGCCATTTATTTCCTGTACCGTTCATTCCCTGTACCATTTATTCTCTGTGCCATTTATTCCCTGTACCATTTATTCTCTGTGCCATTTATTCCTTGTACCATTTATTCTCTGAGTCATTTATTCCCGTACCATTTATTCTCTGTGTCATTTATTCCTGGTACCGTTTATTCCCTGTGCCATTTATTCCCTGTACCATTTATTCTCTGTGCCATTTATTCCCTGAGCCATTTATTCTCTGTACCATTTATTCCCTGTACCATTTATTCTCTGTGCCATGTATTCCCTGAGCCATTTATTCCCATACCATTTATTCTCTGTGTCATTTATTCCCTGTACCATTTATTCTCGGTACTGTTTATTCCCTGTGCCATTTATTCCCTGTGCCATTTATTCCCTGTACCATTTATTCTCTGTACCGTTTATTCCCTGTACCATTTATTCTCTGTACCGTTTATTCCCTGTACCATTTATTCCCTGTACTGTTTATTCCCTGTACCATTTATTCTCTGTACCGTTTATTCCCTGTGCCATTTATTCCCTGTACCATTTATTCTCTGTATCGTTTATTCCCTGTGCCATTTATTCCCTGTATCATTTATTCCCTATGCCATTTATTCCCTGTACCATTCATTCCCTGTACCATTTATTCTCTGTACTGTTTATTCCCTGTGCCATTTATTCGCTGTACCATTTATTCTCTGTGCCATTTATTTCCTGTACCGTTCATTCCCTGTACCATTTATTCTCTGTGCCATTTATTCCCTGTACCATTTATTCTCTGTGCCATTTATTCCTTGTACCATTTATTCTCTGAGTCATTTATTCCCGGTACCATTTATTCTCTGTGTCATTTATTCCTGGTACCGTTTATTCCCTGTGCCATTTATTCCCTGTACCATTTATTCCCGTACTATTCATTCCCTATACCATTTATTCCCTGTGCCATTTATTCCCTGTACCATTCATTCCCTGTACCATTTATTCCCTGTGCCATTTATTCCCTGTACCATTCATTCCCTTGGCCAGAGAGAGCTGGTGGTAAGTTCATTAATCCCAGTGACCCTTGCAGCTAGACCAGGGAAGCTTTAAATGTGCACAGCTGAGTCTGGCATCACTCACTCCTGGGGGTGGGGGACTGGGGTGAAAACCCTGATTGCCATCTACCCGACGGCTAGGACCTCTTGTTCAGATCATGGTATATCACTACAAAGACAGACAGCTATTTGAGAAAGTACAGTTACGTAAGAACTTATCGTAACAGTAGATCTTCAAGAGAGGCTCTTGCAGTAGATAATTACACATAGGACTGATGCTGGCAGGAGTCAGGACCCATGGAAAAATTTCTAGCTAGCAGTCTCTGGCGGGGGACCGCCCCCAGATCAGGTGACCGATGTCATGTGACGTCAGTATAAATTGGTGGCCCCCCAAGCCCGCCTTCCAGTTCTTTCACGCCAAAGGCCAAAAAGCGAGACAAGAGAGAAGCGGATATTTCCCATCCTGGAAAAGGAGCTGAAAAAGCTTAGGGGATGGAGGGTTGGAAGGTATTACCTACGGCAAGAGCCTCTTTCAAAGATCTACTGTTACGGTAAGTTCTTACGTAACTGTGCTGTCTTACTTCAAGAGGGCTCTTGTAGTAGGTAATTACATATAGGACTGAGTCCCAAGCAGTCTGGAACAAGGAGAAGCAAATGGGAGGAGGAAAACTACTCAGAAGTAGACCCTCTGGCTGTGACAGTCTTAGGAAAGGAGACCTTGCAGAACAGCCAACCCAAAGCCTGTTCTATGGCAAGAGGCAATGTCCAAACTGTAATGTTTCGAAAAGGTATGGACAGAAGTCCAAATTGCAGCTACACATATGTCTACCGCTGACACATTCTTGAAACACGTAGCAGAGGCAGCGACCCCTCTGGTGGAGTGGCCTCTGACTTGACCCGGCAGGGTCTTGTTGTACTTGTCATAACAGAATGTGATGCAATGAGCCAACCATTTAGATAGGCATTGCTTGGAAACAGCATTGCCTTCTCTTTTATGAGCAAAAGAGACAAATAGTTGATCAGTCTTTCTGAGATCTTTGGTCCTGTTGGTGTAGTATCTCAGAAACCGGTGAACATCCAGAGTATACAGGAGGTACTCCCCTTGATTGGAGTACTGCGTAAAGAAAGCAGGTAACTCCATGGATTGATTCAGTGTTGATTCTGCTGCCACCTTGGGGAGAAACTTGGGGTTGGTACGCAGAGCCACACGTTCCTTGTGAAAAATCAAATACTGGATTTTGCACATAAGGGCCTGCAGCTCGGAAATCCTTTGAGCAGAAGTAATGGCCATAAAGAAGAAAGTCTTCCACAAGAGGAACTTCAGGTCTGCTGAGACTGCCGGCTTGAAAGGAGGCAGAGTAAGCTTCTCAACAATAAAATCCCAAGGGGGGGGCAGGGACCCTGATATGGGGCCTCAAGTGGAGAACTCCTATAAGAAAAGTCTTAGAGACCTCCAGCTGTGCAAATGTCCTGTGTGCAAAAGGGACATGGTAAGCTGAAATGCCTGCCATGTGAACCTTCAATGAGGAATGACTGAGACCCAGATCAAAGAGGTGTCACAGGTAATCTAGAAGTCAACCAACAGAGCATGAGAAAGGCTCAAGATAGTTAGAAGTGGCCCAGATAGTGAAACCTTTCCATTTCATGGCATAGGTAGATCTAGTGGAAGGTTTCCTGGCCTCCACCAGGATTTCAGCCATACGGGGAGAGACCCCCGAATCAGGCTTGAGCTACATCTGCAGGAGCCACGTGTGCAACTGAAGCGACTTGAGGCCTGGATGGACCAGGTTCCCCTGATCCTGGGCCAGCAAGAGTTGTGACAGAGGAAGAAGAAGAGGAGGTTCCTCTGAATACTGTTGCAGAAGAGAGAACCAAACTTGCTTGGACCAGAAAGGAGCGATCAGAATCATGCGAGCTCCTTCTGAGTTGAGTTTCTGTAAGACCCTTGGAATCAAGGGAATCGGGGGAAAGCATAGACGAATCTGCCCTTCCAGTCTAGAGACAGAGCATCTCTCCAAAAAATGCCTCGCCCTGGAGCGAGCAAGCAGAAGTCGGGAAGCTTTATGTTTTGAGGGGATGCAAACAGATCTACCTGTGGAGTTCCCCAACATAGGAAGATATTGTCTGCTACCCCCAATCCAGTTCCCACTCATGAGCGTGAGCAGACGACCGACTGAGATGGTCTGCCAACGTGTTCTCGACCCCCGGGACGTGAATAGCCATGAGGTGAAGGTGGTGCTGCACCGCCCAATCCCAAACTCGCATCGCCTCCCTGCAAAGAGGGTAAGAACGAGTTTCTTCCTGTTTGTTGATGTACCAGTCCACACACATGTTATCCATCTGAACGGCTAGATGCCTGGGAAGCAGATGCAGAGCCTGAAGAGCACACAGCACAGCCCAAAGCTTGAGCACATTGATGTGGAGAGACTTTTTGAGCTTAGACCAGGAACCCTGGGTCAAGTGTGGCCCTAGGTGGGCTCCCCAATCCTCACCTGAGGTGTCCGTAGTTAGCGTCTTGGAGGGGGGTGAAAGAGAGAAGGGAACTCCCTGGCAGAGGTTCTCTAGAACTGACCACCATTGCAAGTCCTGAGCCATCAGAGTGGAGACCAGGACAAGTTGATCCAGGTCATCCACCAGCTGATCCCATTGAGACTGAAGCGTCCACTGAGAAATTCTCATGTGGAGCCGAGCGCGAGGGACTGTCAGAATCACAGCTGCCATGAGCTCGAGGAAGGGAAGGACTGACCTGGTGCTGACCCACTTGCGGATGGACAACAGGGTGACCTGAGCCTGTAGAGTGGACACCCAGTCCAGTGGCAGGAAGGCCATGCCGGAGGTCGTGTCCAGGATCGCCCCGATAAACTAGAGCCTCTGGGATGGGATCAAGTGGGACTTGCCCTGGTTGAAGGTAATACACAGGCAGACAAAAACCTGTAGGGTGAGGGAGAGGAAATGCAGGAGTTCCTCCCTGGATGGGACCACCAGGAGCCAGTCGTCCAGGTACAAGAAAACCTGCACCCCCTGGGTATGCAGGTAAGCTGCTACCACCGACAGACATTTAGTGAATACTCAGGGTACCGAGGAGAGACCAAATGGGAGGGCCTTGAACTGGTAGTGGCCCCCCCTGGAAAGCAAAAATGTAGGTATTTGTGGTGGGAATGGCGAATAGGGTTATGCAGATAAGCATCCTGCATATCCAAAGCACACAGCCACTGTCCTAGCCGAAGGAGGGGCAGGAGACCCTGCAGGGAGAGCATCTTGAACCTTTTGCACTCCACAAACAAGTTTAGAGAGCTGAGGTTGAGAATCAGCCTCGCGTCTCCAGACTTCTTCAGGACCAGGAAGAAATGGGAATAGTACCCCATGCCCTGAAGAGGAAGGGGAACGGGCTCTATTGCCTCCTTCAGGAGAAGGGAGGAGATCTCTTCCTGAACCAAAAGAAGATGTTCTTGGCAGTACGATGACCTGGGGGGAGTTTCAAGGAAATTTCTGGAGAAACTCTATTCAGTGTCCTTCCACGATCAGCTGGAGCACCCAAGTGTCTGACGTTATCCCCTCCCAACCTGGAAGATGGAGGGAAAACCTCCCTTCCACCGGTTCCTCTGGTAACCCCAGAGGCTGTGGGAGAGGAAAAGAGTCACTTGGTGTGAGGCAGCAACGCGGCTGAAGCTCCCGCTGCTTTTTTGGGCAGTGGGGGCTTAGCAGCCAGAGGGGCCCGACATTTATTGGCCTGCTTTCCCTGAGGTTTCACCTTCTGCCGATTCTGTCTGCGAAAGGGATGATGCTGCATCTGAGGGGGTTTGTACATGGAGTCCACAGACTTCTGTGCAGTCCCCTTCTCCTGCAGATCAGTGATAATGTCCTTGACATCCCCACCGAACAGCACCGAACCCCAGAAAGGCACGTCCTGTATAGCAGACTGCACTTCCAGAACCAATCCTGACACACGGAGCCAAGCATGACACCGCAACCCCACAGCAAAAGCCGAGCTCCAACCAGCAGCGTCCACAGTATCATACGTGGCACGAAGAATGTGACAACTGGCCGAACGTGCAGAGCGGACAAGACCAACCACTTCCTGCTTTAACTGAGACTCAGGAAGGGAGTCCAACTTGGATTCCACCTCACTAAGAATCGTCTTCTGTTAATCCCCCATATGACCAACATAATTCAGGGCCCTGATACCCAGAGTGGAAGAAGCGAAGATCTTCCTCCCATACTGGTCCAGAAGGCGGGATTCTTTGTCAGGTGGCGATGAGCTCAAAAGTTTCAGGTTAACTGACCGACCGTGAGCGGTGCTAATCATGACCAGATCAGCTCGGGGGTGAGAATTAAGGGAGTCAATACCTCAGAAGCCTGATATAGCCTGTCTGACTTCCTAGGAAGAGGGCTATTGCCAACGGTTGTTTCCAAATGGTGGAAACGAGGTCGGCATGAGGCTCAATCCAGGATGGCACCAAGGTCAAAGTGGTCTCGGGCAGATCCAGGTGCGCAGCAAGTTTTTTACGCTGTGGATCCAGCTACAAGGAGCACCACTGATGAACCTCCTGGATTTTATGCAGCAACTCCATGAAGGAAGGATCCTCCGGAGGAGACTTCAGAAGAGTCCTTGGCCTGGGCTTGTCCGGAGAGTGAGGCTCGTTGTCCAGATTGGAACAACCATCAGAGTCATCCAAGGTGTCCAAGGAGGAAGAAGAAGAAGAAGACTCCCCCTCCAGGTGTGGGGAAGGAACAGACCCCTTGGGAAGCCCTCGGGGAAGCGTATCCTGCCCTGCCCTGGAACCGGAGGGCTCGCCTCTGGTATCCGGAGGTGGGGAAGGAGTCACTCATCTCGGACATATGGGAACCAGAACCATCACCGGGAGATGACTCTCCACCACCCTGGTGAGCTGAGCCTTGGCCTCAGCCCACCAGGAGGCTAGAGTCTCCTTCAAATCCACCGGAGGCTGAGAGGGTGATGGAGGAGGAGGAGGAGGAGAGGGGGATACAGATATTAAGGATATCCAAATGAAGCGTATCCATAACCCGATGGTGGGAAACCCGGTGTCGGGTAATGAGGCACCGTGTACTGTGGTGTTGGATAAGCTGGCATCGGATACTGGGGCGTCGGATACTGCAGACCCGGGTATGATGGCTTCAGATGTGATGGGGTCGGATACCCAGGAACTAGGGGGTCTGCCAGGGTAGACGGCCCAGGAGGGTGCCCAGTAGGTGGGCTTGGAATCAGAGGCCCAGCAGCGGCAGGCCCAGCATGGGGGCGGCATCTGGGAGAGGGATGTTGCCCGGAGACGGGAGAACCGGCGTCGGAGCTGGCGTCAGGGGAACCAACATCAGGTCATCTGGCCCAATGGGAGGGAGACCTGATGGGAGCGTAGTCAGATCCCCAGCTTCCCCCAGGGAAGGAGGGGAAAAATCCCCTGGGTCAAGCTGAGGAGATACTGGGTCCCTGGAAGGCAGCGAAGGCTGTGGGGAGCCGTGAATGATGGACGAAGTAGGGTCCAGCGTTGGCTCTGCCACTGTGCAAGCATCGGAAGGCCCGACGTCTGACTTATCAGCAGAGTCCAGGTGAGCGTCGAAGGAGCAGACATTCTACTTAGTGGACCCGTTGCCCAAGACAGGCCGTGAACGGGTAGCAGTCTGGTAGGGCAGAACAGGGGCCGTACGCTACCCTGAAGGGTCGAGCGACTTAGCGGCCTTCTCCGGGAGGGCGTCAGAGGAGCTGACGTTTGGCTTATCAGAACCACTCGCACCAGTAGGCCGTGCAGTGTCGGCCCTACCAGGAATGGAAGCCTCCTTTAGCCCAGAGGTGCCAGAAGAGCCCGAGCGTAAGCCAGATGGGCAGGCTGACGCTGTCTTGGAAGCCTCCAAGACGGCCGTTGCGGAGCGGTCCCCGAAGGACATTACCTTTAAACGCGACCCAGCCGGGCTGTGGATGAGGAGTCCCGGTCCTGGTGCTTCTCCTTATCCTTCATCTTACGATGGCCTTCAGGGGAAGTAGAAGCCTGACAGAGCTTTTTCAGCTCCTTCTCATTGGAGGTCATTTTCTTTTTGAGTATGTGGGCCTCCAGGGACTGCTGCCTCCATCTGCTGGTGGTGGCGTTGAATTTCAGCCAGTGTTGGCACTTCCCCACTTGGTGATCCGGGCCCAGACAGAAGAGGCACTGGGAGTGACCGTCCTTGTGCGGGAGCTGGGCGTTGCACGAGTTGCTCTTATTCTTGTGCTTGGAGGGTGTAGGGGACAACATACACCACCGAAAAGAAGTGACTTTTAATCAAATAAACAGAGAAAAAAACAATGGTAGAACTATCAATAACAGACTGACGAGCAGTGAACTTTACTGGGAGGCCCTGGCATGAGCTAACGGCGGGAAAAAACTGGAAGGTGGGTGTGGGGGACCGCCCCTTTATACTGACGTCGCATGATGTTGGTCATCTGATGTGGGGGCGGTCTCCTGCCAGAGACTGCTAGCTAGAAATTTTTCCATGGGGTCCTGATGACTGCCGGCATCAGTCCTATATGTAATTACCTACTGCAAGAGCCCTCTCGAAGTAAGATCAAAAAATATATATCTATATATAGCTAACATGAAATGTAGCTGTATGTCTATATTATACTGGCATGGTAGTGCCTGTATAGTTAGGTTTGATTGGAGTGCTCAATATTAAACCCAATTTGTGCAGTTTAAAAAATTTAACAGTGCTCGACGAAGTAGCCCAAACTTTTGCATGAGCAAACTGGCTGGCAGCCTCAAGATGTGGAAAGTTTTGTGACATCTTGTGTGATTTCTGAGATCTGGAACTTTGATTTTTGAAGATTTTTTTTCCTATACTTGGTACTTTTATTTGCTCTCTCCTACAGCCTAGATGTTACAGAATGCTCTCATGAAACTTTTAGGGTAGAAGTGACTTATGCTGATGCAGTTCCTTTCAAAGGTTTCATGAAAAAAATATTAAACAGTTCCAGAATTATAAGGATTTAAAGGGTTTTTTTCTGAGCATGCTCAGTAGGGTTTTGGATAACCCTCTGATACGAATGATAAAAAATGTCATGATTTATCAATTGTGAGAAAAACTATTGATCATGACAGCTGACATCTAACTAAACAGGACCCATTTAGACAGATTCTAGTGTTTGTTAAAAAAAGCCAGCAATACCTATTCTGGACCCTCCAAAATCCAGGGTGCCCAGCTTAGCAAGAGGAGCCATTCACCCACATTCTCTGTATGAAAACTGTGGAAGTTTCTTGACATTTGCAGTGGCAGATGGAGATATGCTGCTGATTTGCATGCCAGCAGTGCGCCCGCGATCAATCTCAACCTCTTTCTATCTATTAGTCGGTCTGTCTGTTTCCGGTCGTACATCCATCCATCCATCCGTCTTTACATCCATCTATCTATCTATCTATCCCCCACTCCCAGCTCAGCTAGCCCTATCAATGCCTCCTAAACACAGATACAGTAATATTCAAAAGAAGACTGGGGTGCCCCTCCCAGTGTCACTTTGCAACCCCCCCCTCCATCCAGGTCACCCCTCCACTGAATAGGAAGTAAGCCTGGTGTGCCCACCCCTGGTGCTGCCATAGAGTTAAGCCGACAACCCCGGGATGCCCAATCCCCAGCGTTGGACCCAGTAGTGTTATGTATTGAATCTGCAAAAAAGAAATCAATCCCTCAATGTCTTTTTTAATTGAACCTTTAAAAAAGAAAACAGTCCCTTGCCAATCTGACCTCTCCACACATCCTCCACCCACCTGACCCGCCCCCCCATTCAGTACCCACCACCTCACACTCCCTCCACACACCCTCAGTCACATGAATATGTCCCAGTACTTAGATTCTCTCTCTCTGATCGAAAATATGTCTTACTGCTGGAATCGGCGACTGCTATATGATTTTAGAACCCTGGACCAGTGGAGTAACCAGTCTTTTAAAAAGTGTATGCACAAATTAAAGACTCCACCCAACTGGCCGGGGTTGGTTCCCAGAACATTTTGGCATTTTTTAAGCTTTCTGGTGCATTTTGGGGCAGGTTGTGAGAGTATACAGCATCCTTCTACCATAACCTTTTTACATACCACTCCTACTGTTGTGGCCACTCCCCAGTGGCTGGGTAGTTTAATTTTGGCACCTACTATTGGTTAAGCCATCCTTGCAGGCATGCACTTATAGTGAATTCCAGCAGGATTCAGCGCAGCACTGCAGAATTCTACAGTAGAAAACATAGAGAATAGTGCATAGCAATCATCAAGAATCAGCCTATTAAATTAACGGGGTTTTGATTACCTCAGGACCCCGAGAGCCGAAGCCCAGAGGTCCGTGGTATCAGGTGAACTTGAGGTGGCACAATAGGCAGGTTATGCATAAGGGTGCCATGCATTATTTTTTATAATGTATGGTCCCCCATTGCCAAAGTTTTTTGTTTTAAATTTTTGAAATGAAAAAAAATATGTACTGTATTTGTTGCTCTGTCATGTTCTGGGAGTTGGGGCTGGTTTCTATGTTTACATGTGTGGTTGCTAGGGAGCAGACATCCCTACGTTTATTACGTAGCCTTCTATTGGTTGTCAATGGGATGTGGGAGGGATATTCAAGAAAAAAAACATGGCGGAGTATGTCTCGGTTAGCGAGAGGATGTGGGCTCAGAGAAAATGATTACTTGTAAGTTATTTAAATATCTGGTTCTAATTTGATGAAGCTGAGGTTATCTGGTTGATCCTGCATTTGTTTTTCGCTTATGTGCCTGTTCATGTTCGCGTCACTGGTTCGGGGGATCTTGCCGCCAATGCTGCTGTTGCTGCTGCCAGGAGGGCTCGAGGCCAGTTTACGGTTCTGATAGAACCTCTAGAGCTTGTCCAAATGTTGTTGTACCACAGTGTACTACAATCACATTCCATGACCTTTTGAACTGTGGTACAACAACATTTGGAAACCTGACTATACACTATAATGCAATTTCAGTGTGAGTTGATCCCTTTTGTCATGTAGTAAACCTTACCTGTGACACTGCTCTGCTTCCTGGCAAGCTTCACGGTACTGTATGTGCTATGAACTTTGTGAAAATGGCTTCTTAGTACATAGATACTTAAGTCCATTTAAAGCATTTAATAATTATAATGTAGAATACTGCTATAAGCAGGGGTGTCTTGTCCACAGAAGACTCTAGCATTTTTGGTTGCATTCTGGTGCAGTTTGTGGCTTGTGGGAGTTTACATTACAGTGCCCTGCCCTGCTACGGCAACCTTACATACCTTACAGTTCCACTTTGCTAGCCACTGGTTGGTACACATGTATACTTTGGGTGCTGCAGCCTACTGGTGCTGAAGCAGGGCTGGCCTGGCAATTATGTACTTAGTTACTACTCAATGACGAGTTCTGAGAAAATGAGGTGTCCCACGGGGCTCCATCTTGGGACCACTTCAATTTGCTATCTACGTTAACAGTATAGACATTGCCATCAAAGAGGCAAAAATCCATCTGTTCGCAGATGACAAGGTGATTTACCTAAGCCACACTACACCTGAAACTGCCTGTAGAGTCCTGTAAGCTGAATTCTACTTATTGCAACAACAATTAATAAACATAAAGCTGCTACTTAATGCCAAAAAAACAAAAGTGATGCTATTTTCACCTGTTAATAATGTGACATTCTCTGCTGCTGTTAGTAATATCCCTCTTATCTTCACTTTATTAGGGGGAAAACCTGGAATTTGTACCACAATTCAAATACCTGGGGGTCGGGCTAGACCACAAACGTTCCTTTACATATCACATGGAGGAGCTGTTAAAAAAACTGAGGCAGAGACTTGGTTTTTTCTTCAGGATAAACAGCTTACTAACTACAGAGGCTAAGAGGCAGCTTGTTCAGTCTACGTTCCTCTCCCTTATCGACTACGCTGACTTCATCTACAGTCAATGTGCTGCCTCTTACCTTGGATAACTGGACAATCTATACAACAGAGCCCTGCGCGTCATTACTTGTCTCCCTTTCTCCGCCCACCACTGCTCTTTATATGCGGCTGTGGGATGGACCTCCCTACAGTATAGACGCAACAGAAATATGGCCTTCTGGACATACAGTGCTATGATTGGCAAACTCCCGCAGTATATTGCAGATTGTCTGCCATCCAGTGTGCCTGGATGCCTGGAACTTACACTCTAAGAAGTTGCTCCCTGCTCCCTCTAAAAAGTGCCCAGGGCCATAATGCGCTTTGGGAGAACCGCCATAGGCTTCGTGCTGCCATCATTATGGAATCAGCTTCAGAAATCTCTGAAACTAAGGACTCCAGTCAGTCTTGCTGTGTTCAAGACATTGTACACAAAATATTTCACTGAAGACTGCAATTGCTTCCATCGATCATAGTCCGCGTATGCCTGCCACTCTAATACCTCCTAGTCCTATCTTCATTTCACACAATTTTGGTCTCGACTTACTTACTTACCTACTGTCCTCAGCCCCCCATGCCTGCCCACCCCTTCCCAAGTCAGTGAACCTATCTCCTCTGGTCGTATTATCCCTGCCCCAGACACCTCTGCGTCTACCACATACTCCTTCCTTATGACATCACTAGTAATGTATATGTTTTTGTAACTGCTAATGAACCCCCCCTTCACTCTCCTTAGCTTCTCTCTCCCCTTGTCTAAATCATGACACATCCCCTCCATGAATACTGCCCAGGTGTACGTTAACGGAATTCAGTACTAATCATCACTTCCTCTGCTATCTTACTGCTATATTACTGTGTATACCAGTATATTCTGTCGCCTTCTCTGTACACAATGTGTTAATACTCGACTGAAGTGATGCAGGTCCACCAGGATTGATGCATACTTCCATTTATTGTTTTTTGTATGTACATAAATGTATTGTTATTTGACTTTGTGTAACGCAGGTCCACCTTGCAAATGAGCTTGCTCAATGGTGTCCGCCTGGATAAATAAAGATTTTGATTGATTGATTGATTGACTGATTGATTGCTTAGTAAGTTAGTAATCAAGGCTGTAAACGTTCCTATTGTCGCTCATGCATTACACACTCTTCTCCATTTATGTTCAGAATCACAAATGATTCAGTTTTGTTTCTCTAAAATGTTTCAAGTTTCTATAATTTTCTGTACTCTGTAATTGTTACAGTATACATATGCATAATTTCCCACAACAACAAATACAGTGTACACAGAATCAGAGAATATAGTTTTTATGTAAATGGTGATGTGTGTTCTCCATTGTACAGTTTTTGAATTTATAATGAATCATACTATAGCAAACACTATGTAGTATGCCAATTCCTAACAGTGTATGCATGCATTACTACAGTATCTCTACTATTATGAATTTGATGGCGTAAATGGCAAAACAAATCTAATGTTTTCTTACTCTTTTGTTATGTGCTACCACCAGCTCGTGGGTCATAGAAAAAGTGCTTGCAGCGTGATAGAAGGGTAGCCATTACTACTTTATGTAACAAATCTGTGACAATGTATTTCCAATGCGCAAAGACTGAAATATACTTCTGTCCGGCTCCATGTCTGTACACCCCAAGCATGAGGCGTGAGGATTAATAACAGTAAGTTGATGTGAACAAGAAGTAATGAGAAGAACTGATGAAGCTGTGGGATAAGTCTGAGTTCACTTTTGATTCCTGGAGGTTGTTTTCTGTAGCGGTTGATGCTGATGACCAGACAGTAATAACCCTCAGCATGGCGGTAGCAAACAGAGGCCATCCAGTCTCAGAAAATTGGTAATAATTACTGGAATTATTCAGATGAATGTTCCGACTGCTCTGGAACCCTGAATAACTAATGTTAATCTCCGATAAGGTCAATGAATGCCCGGTGTCTCACTGGACCAATATCCACTGCACACTGGTGAAACAGGAAAATGTGGAGATCAGGAGCTGATGCACTGGAGGAATGTATGCGACAGGATGGAAAAGATTGTTTTTGGCAACAGTATATCCAGTTTATGTCTGGTTATGGGCCTGGCAAGCACCCAGGATATATCGTTAGTAAGGGTGACTGCCCCAGAATGAAATGACCTGACCATATTATAGTTATTAGACTTAGTAAGGATTACTGCCCACAATGAAATGACGTTTGTTAAGTATCGGGCCAATTTGAATGGTGTAGCTGTCCACAAAAAAAAACAAAAAACAGGACACTGGTTCCGCGATACAACTTTAGATTTGAAGTTACTTGTAGTTGTAGTAATATCAAATTGTTATATTTTTTGTAAGATGAGTGCCCAGAATGAAATGACCACGTTATATTTTTAGTAAGGATTAGTGTCCACAATGAATTGTATTCACAACATGTTACCACAAATGACCACATGTTATATTTTTAATAATGATTACTTCCCACAATGAAATGACCACATGTTTGTCAAGTATCAGGCAAATCTGAATGGTGTAGCTGTCCCACAAAAGAAAGCCAGGACACTGGTTCTGTGATACAACTTCAGATTTGAAGTTACTTGTAGTGAAACTGAACCAAAATAGCAATGGTGTGGTAACACCCAGGTAGTTACTTGTAGTACTAAGATCATGATCTAACATGAAACTGAGCAGGAATTGTGAGGCTGTGGTAACACCCATGAACTTACTTGTAGTACTAATGAGAAATGATCAAACATGAAACTCAACAGAAATAGTGATGAGTTGCATTGCAAGGGGTATATCCTCGAGGAGGGAGGAGGTGATTCTGCCACTGTATAGGTCATTAGTTAGACTGCACCCGGAGTACTGCGTGCAGTACTGGCGCCCATATCTGAGAAGGGACATTAAGTTACTGGAGGGGGTGCACCACAGGGCGACAAAGATGACCAAGGGGCTGCGGAACGTATAATAAGAGAGGAGGCTGAGGGAGTTGAACATGTACTCGCTGGAGGAGAGGAGGGACAGGGGGGACATGATTGAAACCTTTAAGTACATGAAAGGAATAAACAAGACAGGTACAGGGGGGCTGTTCAAAGTAAGAGGGGAAGGACACCGGGGGCCATAATGTGAGACTGGAGGGAGGAAGGTTCAGGAGGGAGATGAGGAGACACTTTTACAGAGAGGGTGGTAGCTGGGTGGAATGAGTTACCTGCAGAAGTGGTATCCAGTAGAACAGTGGACTGCTTCAAAAGGGGATGGGACAGGACAAGGGGGAGAGTCAATGGAGGGGAAGGGTGGAAGGGAGGGGCAGCTGTAGAATAAGGGGTGCTAGCTGCACATTCGAGCAGACTTGATAGACCTCTAGGCCTTTATCTGCTGGCAAATTTTGTATGTTCATATGTTTGTAAGTGGTTCTTGTTCTGGGACCATGGGATTATCAGAGTTATAAGAAAGTATTGGTGCAGAAACTATACTATCTGCAGCTGTTGGAGCATTACGAGTGGATGTAGTATGCAATACTTGAAGTGCATGACCTTGAGAATGAACATTTTCCTGCATTTCACTAGTGGAAGTACCATCTGTGCTCATTTTCCCTGCCTTCTCTCTCATCTTGAAGCCAAACTTCTCTAAAGTTGATCCTGTACGCTTCCCTCTGCCTAGATTTAATACACATTAAATACTTCAGACTACTGTGCAACTGTCCACTAAATATGTAATCTTTAAATTATCTCACTTTAATTATCATATGCCATCATAAAATAATAGGAATAGCTAAATTGCAGGATACCACACTGAACTGATAATGCAACTGCAAGTTAAAACTTAACTAATAATAGTATCATAAATACAGTGGCACTAATGTGAAGCATCTGCGAAATTTAAGTTTGGATTGGAAGAGCCGTCATTAATTGAATCTGACATAGGCTGGGACAATATAATTGTAATACAAAATGGAGAAGAGGAGCTGTAATGCTGTGCGTAGTCTGTACACTCCACAGTATACAAAGACCCATTTAATGATTTAATAAATGTTTCGAATTTTATTTTTCCATACTTCTACTACTCTACTCATGGTACGGTAGATTACATTCCATGCCATGACTGGAATATGGTAGTAAAACCAAGTTACCAACTACAATTTTTTGTACTTTCTCTACAACCCTTTCAATCTGTTGTCCGTATTACCTTTACATGATGTATTACCTGTCCGTCTACTGGTGACTTCCTGCATTTGTTTTTCAGACTCCATTTCTAGTCACTGCCTGTGTGAGTGACTGCTCCAAGTAGTATTGCTCTGCTCTGATTTGAATTTATACTGTGTTAGTCTAGATAAGATCACTGACTGGCAACATTCTACAGAGTACAATATATAGAATAGTGTATGGGTGACCATACACAACAAGGCTTTGTTTCCACTGAGGGGATGTGATGATGTCATACAGACCTCGAGAGCGAAGCTCGAGAGGTCCGTTTGACATCATCACATCCCTGAGATGGAAACAAAGCCTTATTGTGTCTGGTCACCCATATACTATTTTATATAGTATATGGTTCCCAGAAATGTTTCATTTAAATACAAGGTTTCACACCTTGTGTTCACACACTCGCTTGGTCTCTGTCATCACTGCAGTCCCGCTCTACCTCCGGTCCTCGCTACGGTTCTGCTCACCACCCGATATTTCAAAGCGTCGGTTATTTAAAAAAAAAAAGAAAAATGCCAAACTGATAGTTTGGACACATGGAGCCAACAATGTCAGTTTGTGTCCAAACTATCTTAGCAAAATGCTTGCCCCTCCGCTCGCTAAGCAGTGCTGCCATTTTACCCCATTTGTTTTTTGAACACTGAGCTACTTTAGCCAATCAGGTAACAGCTCAAGGGGGAGAAGTTGTAGTATCGTTGTGACATCAGAACGATACTACAACAACTTTTCTTGACCTTTGAACTGTCCTACAACAGCTTTTGGAAAGCCATCATCTCTTTTCATCCACAATAAGCCCTAACCATATACTGTTATAATATCTGAACCCATATCATTACATGGTACAAAAAGTATAAGAACCTGTACTTAGAAAATAAACTTATAAATGCAAGCTTGCTTCTTTGCTTGCCAATGAGCATGGGTGAGCAGCTAACACTGGATAGGTTTTGTAAAGGAGATTTATGTCTTTCTCATTTGCCTACCTCCACACCATTTACCTGCACACTGACTTTGGACCACATGTTAATTAAGCCTGTTTGGGCTGCTGCTCCTCCCTATATAAAGGAAAGACATTTGAGGCAGATGCAGTTTTGATTAGGGACCCAGCTAAAGGGTTGTCTACCTCAACAACGGTAGCTGGGCGACTTCACATCTGGGCGACTTCACAGCAGGTCCCAGAGATGAATACCAAAAGACCCCCGTTCCTTTTGAAATCAAATTAGTAAGTTGCCAAGCCATGCTGAAAAAATGTGTATTGTTACATTTACCCCTTTTTTTGGAGGGGGTTGTGCACTGACTTTTTTTTATGTTTGCCATATGCATCAATGTAAATTACACTGCGCACTACTATAAAGAGGGTGTCTGCCACTGGTGGCAGCATGGCCCTGAGGGGGTGATAATACCAATACCTCCCTTACGGGCCATGGCGTGCCGCCACCACTACTGATGCACACGCTAATAAAAAGTGAATAAATGGTGAAACTGAAACCTTTTATTTTCCCATCACGGCTTGATGCTGAATACATTGGGCAGCCCCCTACCTCTGCCTGCCCGCCCATCGCCACCACTACTGATGCACGTGCAAAGAAACGGCGAATAAATGGTGAAACTGAAACCTTGCATTTTCCGTCATGGCTTGAGGCTGAATACATTGGGCAGCCCACAGCCTTTTCTTGCCAACCCCATTTTCGCTGATGCAGTGTGGGACGATGATGATGAGGGGTGTAAGGCCGGGGGGTGTCTGATGTATGCAGTTGATAACAACATTGCTGGTTATCTTCTTCTGCTTGATGGGTAGCATCATAAAACCCCCAAATTATTAATTTACTGCACAGACAGGGACTGTCATTGCTCCTGCTCCCACCGGGAAACAAGCCTGGCTCAGTATGACACTTAGCCAAATAGGCTCATTTCCATGTTTATTTATTTATTTAGTTTTTGTTGACCAGGTAAGTGCACTAGACAAATCCTGCCTATTTTCAGGCACGACCCAGGGGAGGGGGATACAGATGAATGCCAACTGACCTTGAACCAGATTAAGCTGTTGGTGGTATTTTTAGTGAATGAGGGAAATTTGGTTGGGACACCGGGGAAATTCCCCTACTCTTTTCGATAAGTGCCATGGGATATTTAACATCCACCTGAACTACCACCAATCCAAGCAGGTGGGACCTTGGTTTAAGATCTCATCCGAAAGACAGCACCTCAGAAGTGCAGCACCCCTCTCTCATGCTGCACTACAGTGTCGGTATTGGGATATTAACCCAAGTGCCAGATGTGGGAACTGAGCCCACAGCCCTCTGATCTCCCAGCCTCAGAGGCGAGTGCGCTACCTACTGAGCCACTGACACTGTATATGCCAGCTGAGGGAGTGTGCAGGCCCTCACCCACCCATTTCTTACAGTTGTCAACTAAATAAATATCATTATGTTATGAATGGATAGCATAACATAAGAACAAGTCCAATATATAAGCTAGCTGCCTGGAAGACTAGGTTTGTCGAACAAGGTGCCTTGCTTCACCTGAGCTTTTTTCTTCTAGGTTGCTTGAAAGAACAGAGCAAAGAACCTTACCAGAGCAAGGAAAAGGATTAAGGCTTCTTTTGGCTAGGCTGATTTACTGTGTTATTTTTATTTTGTGCTCACAGGGATTGTTACTGTTTGTGGCTAACATTTTATTGCTTTATTTTTCTCTGATACAAATTGTTTTTGCTAGGTATACCTTCTGCTGCATTATTACAGGGTGTGCCTACAGGTGTGTGCTTCCAGATTACTGCTGTAATCTTCTGATTCAAATTGTCTTTTGCAATGTGTATCTTCTGTTACTGCTTTATTTTTCTCTGTAGAAAAGTGTTTTTTACAGGGTATATCTTCTATGAAATTATTACAGGAGGTGCTTACATTTTTATGACTTTTTATCATTAGGCTAAGCAATATTACTGTTTGCCACAATTTTTTTTTTTTTTTTGCTGAACTTTTTTTGTTTGTCTCAGAGATGATGCAGTCTCCTTCTCACATTGACGGAGCTAATTGCTTTCCTCCCACAGCTCTTCCAAGGGATTAGGTGTGTATCGGGGGTGGAGCTGACAAACTGTCAGTAACTTCCAACAGAAGGAAGGGTTAAAAGGTCAGGTCAGGTTAGTTGATATCTTGGAGGTGGAAGACTAGGTTTGCTGACCAAAGCACCTAGCTTCACCTGAGCTCTTTTCTTCTACATTGCTTGAAAGAACAGAGCAAAGAATCTTACCAGAGCAAGGAAAAGGATTAAGGCTTCTTTTGGCTAGGCAGATTTACTGTGTGTTGTTATTTTTATTTTGTACTCACAGGGATTGTTACTGTTTGTTGCTAATATTTTATTGCTTTGTTTTTCTCTGATTCAAATTGTTGTTGCTGAGTATCCTTCTGCTGCATTATTACAGGGTGTGCCTACAGGTGTGTGCTTCCAGATTACTGCTGTAATCTTCTGATTCAAATTGTCTTTTGCAAGGCATATCTTCTGTTATCGATTTATTTTTCTCTGTAGCAAAGTGTTTCTTACAGGGTATATCTTCTGTGAAATTATTACAGGTGGTGCTTTACAGGTTTTAAAGTTTTAGCTATCATTAAGATAAGCTTTCAGGGCTACTGCATTTGTTGCTGGCTGATTGTTTCTGCTCTTACCTCCTTGTTTCTTTCATCTGTGGTTCTTCTTTTTTGGCAGAGGAAGGGCCCAGCCACCCACCCCATCCCCAACCATCCCACACTACACTCCTTTTATAGGGTAGCACATTCGTGACATTTCCTGTAGCAAAGCAGGAAGGGGCGGATCAGAGGGGTATCCACACAGTGACCTCATTTACAGGGGCACTAGTAATTTAACTTGTTATAACAAGTTATACAAAAAGAAACAAACAAAACACAAAATCAAATTTTTGCGTTCATGTTCTTCCTTCTTTACTCTGACCAGGTTATAAACCCAGCAACTTATCTGGAATGGATATCATTAACTGCAGGTACTGCAGAACACTTTTCAGAAGGGCAGTTTTACAGGATTTAGGACACTGTCCTACATGCTGGGCTATTGGAGATCTAAGGGCTCAGCTCCAGGCAGCATGGGCAGAGATTGTGCGCCTCAAATTGCATATTCAAGAGGAAATATATTATAAGAACCACCCGCCATTTACCCATCATCCAACAGAAGCACCTCAACTGCAGAGGGTAGTTGGTCTGGGAGGTTGGCAGGTGGTTAGGAAGGGCAAATCGGGTGCCCCATCATTCGATGCTCTCCAACATATCACCTCCACAAACCATATAAAAACTACAAACAGGTATCTACCTCTATCTCCGAAATCAAACAAAGAGGCAGAGGACACTGCACAGCAGGACACTGTAACACAGGAGCTAGCACAACAAAACTCACGCAAAACAGGAACCAAAACAAAAAAGCATAAAGGAGATCTTAAAACCTTCTGATCATAGGAGACTCCATGATTCGGGGAGTTGATACCTATCTCCAGCCAGGAGTAATGGTCAGATGTCTCACAGGTACATCAGCGTGGTGAGACACTGACCACATTGCTAAAACTGTTCAGGAAGCAGGAGAAAACATTGATGTCCTGGTACACATAGAGACTAATGATCTCGCCAGCCAGTCAGTTGTGGAGACCAAGGAACAACTGACTAGGCTGGGTGACAAACTAGCATCCATTTCATCGGCATCTCCTTCTCTGAGATTCTGCCAGTCTGGGGGGGTAGACAGACAGAAGGTTAGAGAAGGGGAGATAGGGGAGCTAAACATGTGGCTCAAGGGCTGGTGCCAGGAGAAAAAGGACACAAATTTGTAGGGAACTGGCAACAGTTTGGGGAGCGAAAGTTCTTTAAATTTGATGGACTACATCTGACTAAGGAGGGAGTCAGTGCATTGGGGCAGAAGTTTGACGTTTTTGCAGAATATTTAAATTAGAAAATGGGGAGAGGGATGCAGCACCCCATATGTCAAATGGGAAGAACACCCTTCCCCCCTCAGCTAGTGGTCAAACAGCAGTTCAGCATGTTTATAGTTCATTTGCATCACCAGGTAAGGAAAAAGCTCCGGCTCCCCATACGACGCACGGGGAAATGCCAGATCTCGCTGAACAACTAACACACCAAAATTTGGCCAATGGAAAATCATTTACTCAACTGCTTGCAGTCTGGGAAACAAGATCCCAGAACTGCAGGTAATAATGACAGAGGCTAAACTGGACATAGTAGCCATTAGCGAGACATGGTTTACCAGTAACCACACTTGGGAGACTTCAGTACCTGGTTATGTACTGTTCAGAAGAGACTGAGGTGCAAAAGAGGGGGGGTGGAGTGGCCCTTTATGTCAATGAAAATATCAAAGCTACAGAAATTCAGAATACACATAAGGAGCCAGAAGAACTGTGGGTCACCTCGGAAACAGGAAATGGGACAGCCATACAGACTGGGGTTGCGTACAGGCCTCCAGACCAGGGGGAGGACATAGACACATTACTGTTAGAAGATATACAAAACATGACAGCCAAAGGGAGGTTCTGATAATGGGAGACTTCAACATGCCAGATACAGATTGGTCAATACCAGCAGGAACATCTGCCAGAACTAGACATATGGTGGATTCCCTGCAGGGGGAGGGCCTCAAACAACTGGTACAACAATCCACAAGAGACAGGGCTATCCTAGATCTAGTACTGACTAACAGGGAAAGGATGACAGATCTCCAGGTAGAAGGTCACCTGGGGGCCAGTGACCGTCACATGGCAAGGTTCAATTTGGCAACTAGAACTACATCATCCCATTCCAAGACACAAATATGGGATTTCAGAGAAGCTGACTTTGATAAAATGGCCAACAGAGTTAAGCTAGCCTTGGCAAAAAGAAACACAGGTGAGGGGGTGCAGGCAAAGTGGACAAGCATTAAGGATGCAGTACTTGAAGCAACATCCCATTGTGTTAGACAGAAAAGGAAGTGCAAAAGAAGAAGAAAACCACTTTGGTTCTCAAAAACAGTAGCAGAGAAGGTCAGAGCCAAAAGGCTGGCCTTCAGAAAATATAAGGGAACGCAGCAGGATGAAGATAGGGAGGCATACCAAACTTCCCTAAGGGAAGCAGGGAAGGCAGTAAGGCAGGCAAAGGCCCAAACCGAGGAAACTCTAGCACAAACAGTAAAAGAAGGTGACAAGACTTTCTATAGATACATTAGTGAAAGGAGAAAGTCCAGAGGGGGTATTGCTAAGATCAAAGGAGATAAGGAAGCACATGAGAAGGAGGACTATGTAAAAGCATCTATCCTAAAAAGATACTTCTCTCAGTATTTACTGAAGAGAAGGTAGGGCAGGGCCCACAGCTCAGCACCATGGACACGGGGGAAGGCGGTGAGCACTAGTCCCTTCTCAAAAGAAAGGGTCCTACAAGAGCTCAATAAGCTCAGGGGGGACAAGGCAATGGGACCTGAGGGCATACATCCCAGGGTACTAAAGGAGCTAAGGGTGGAACTAGCAGAGCCATTATCAGAACTGTTTAGTGAGTCTCTGAGCACAGGAGAGGTCCCAGAAGACTGGAGAAGGGCTCATGTGATCCCCCTCCACAAAAGTGGTAGCAGGGAGGAGGCAGAGAACTACAGACCAGTCCGTCTTACCTCAGTAGTGGGCAAGATTATGGAGGCACTCCTTAAAGAAAGGATAGTGCAACACCTGAAATCCATAGAAGCACAGGCTCCAAGACAGCATGGGTTTACAAAAGGAAGGTCCTGTCAAACTAATCTTATAGATTTCTTTGACTGGGTAACCAGAGTGGTGGGCCAAGGGGGAGCAGTTGATGTCACCTACCTTAACTTCAGCAAAGCTTTCGATACTGTTCCTTATAGAAGACTGATGAATAAGCTGGGTAGGCTCGGGATGGGTCAGAAGTTGGTCAACTGGGTGGCAAACTGATAAGAAGAGCAGAAAACAGAGAGTGGTGATAACGGTATACAGTCAGAAGAGATGCAAGTCACAAGTGGGGTACCTTAGGGATCAGTCCTGGCGCCAGTCCTCTTCAATATCTTCATCAGTGACATTGCAGATGGACTGGAGGGTAAGCTTTGTCTGTTTGCAGATGACACCAAGATCTGCAACAGAGTAGCTGATCCAGATGGGGTGGACAGAATGAGAAGAGATCTGGATAAACTAGTGAAATGGTCGAAAGAGTGGCAACTGAGGTTTAACGCAAAGAAGTGCAAGATCATGCACATGGGGAAGAGAAACCCTGAAGCCACCTATAGGTTGGGAGGGAAGTTGCTGGCAGTCACAAGGGAAGAAAGAGACTTGAGCATCATCATCACTGATGACCCGAAATCATCCAAGCAGACCACTAAAGCAGTAAGTAAGGCTAGGGGGATGTTGGGGTGTATTAGTAGGGGTATCACAAGTTGGAAGAGGGAGGTAATAATCCCTCTTTACAAGACACTGGTTAGGCCCCATCTGGAGTACTGCACGCAGTACTGGAGGCCACACCTTCACAAGGACATTAACCAAATTGAGGCAGTCCAGAGAAGAGTAACTAAAAATGGTGCAGGGACTGCATCAGAAAACATATGAGGACAGATTAACGGAGCTCAATATGTGTACCCTAGAGCAAAGGAGGGAAAGAGGTGATATGATCAAAACATTCAAACACCTTAAGGGCATTAACAAGGTGAAAGAGTCTTACATGTTTCAATATAAGAAAAATAGCAGGACAAGAGGACACAGCATGAGATTAGAGGGAGGCCGATCAAGGGGTAATGTGAGGAAGTTATTTTTCACAGAAGGGGTGGTGGATGTATGGAACGGCCTACCTCAGGAAGTGGTGGATATGAATACAGTGCAGGGCTTCAAACAGGCATGGGATAGGCATAAGGGAGCAATACAGATGAGTATGAATAGATAGGCCATTGACAGAGCAAAGGCCGATGGCACATTCATAAGATAGAAAAAGAAATGGGCAGACTAGATGGGCCTTGCGGTCCTTATCTGCCGTCAACTTCTATGTTTCTATGTAAAAATAAGTAACAGAGAAACTATATAGAGAATACAGAATGGGCAGGTATGCATAACCACTGTCTTCTGACACAGAGGGGTTCCGATTCTCTCGGACATCCAGATCAGAGCTCAAGAGGTCCATGGGAATCAGAACCCGAGCAGAACACACTGGTTATGCATAACGTTGCTCATCCTGTATTTTTTATAATGTTTTGCATTATGTGAAATGTGGGCATTGTGGGGTTTTTTTTGTCTTTCACAATGAAACTGATGTATGAAGTCTCTAGAGGTTCTAGAATGCTGTTCTATCACAGAATTGGATAGCAGAAACCAACTACTTGGCAGCATTTCAATTTGTTCTCCTGTGCTCCTTCCATCTGTGCGTTGAATGATGGCAACTGGTGTGGGTCTGCCTGAACGGCTGGTGCAGTAGCCCAGTTTTTACATTTTTATCTTTGTTTATTTTTTATTGTTTATCTTTTATTGTTGTTTGTTAGTTAGCTGGGTAGTTAGGGTTTAATAGTGAGTTAGATTAGAGAGGGTGCATTTATTTTTCGGGGTTCCGTTGATGTTTTGTCTACCGCGGTCGTTCATGTTGACGCTTGAGCCACATGAAGGTTTAAGCTCTCACTTTACAAAGTCCGCATTTTATGTGCCTTGCGGTGACATGATTTTGCTGGTTGTTAATGGGTGCACGACCGCTTTTCAAATCTTTCAAAATGCAACCTATTTATTAATCTATGCCAGTTTTTGAACAACGCTCAGGATCCAGGACACTGTCTTGGAAGTGAGGACACCACTTTGTGAGTTCTGCCGCTGAAAAGACTGTGCAGAGGCTGGATTGCTGAGACAAAATTACACTTCGTTACTTAACTTTGGGAGGTGGTGAGCTTGTTTGCTCAGGTGCTGTTGTGGGACTGCACTAGCTCTGGGGCTCCGCTCTTCTTTCCTCAAACTACTTGCTAGTGTGTACTTTGGTTGGAGACCGGAGGCTCCGACTGGGGAGGGGCGGCTCAAGCTGAGCTCTCGGGGGGGGGGGTGAGGAGCTGAGCAGAAGCGCACTAGAGGGTGTTGCATATCTGTTCATCTCAGGGAGCTCTCAGTACGGAGAGGTTGTTGGACCACTCTGTCTTAAGGCTCTGACCCAGGTGAGGGCTCGGTTTTGGGCTAGCTCAAACCATCTGATGCCTTGGGGTCCTGACTGCTTGGTTGATGTCAAAACATCTATTAAGGAGCTATATTTTTATTCTACATGAGTTGGAGGTGACTGTTGCCTGTTTGATCTCGTCACTGTTCAGCGGAGTTTTCCATCTTTAACTTTGGCCTGCAGCTGGAGCCAGGGACTGCGGCCTGGCCTGATCCAACCTGGAGTAAGAAAGTTGGGTGAGAGCTCACCGGTGGGTGTAGCTTTCTTCCACCCTGGGGGCCTTCAGAGCAACACTGTTGTGGAACTGAGTTAGCTCTGGGACTCTGACTCGGTGGGGGGGATTTGTGCTGGGCCGACTGTAGTCCGGCTCTGGTAGCAGGTCTTTGGCTGGACCGATCTTTTTGTATCGCCGCTACGGATTATTTGGCTCCCTCCCTTTGGAATGAAGGAGACTATGTTGGAATAACAAGATCAAAGTAGTGGAATGCTGTGGTGACTTGTGAGCCTAGCTGGTATTTGAATGCTAGACTGGTGAGGCGGTGAGAGGGCCTGTGGATATTTTTTTTTCATTTTTACAGATTTCTGCTGTGGTGAGAGAACAGCAATTGGACCCTATATTTTTGAGTGGGGTGAGAGACCCACTTTTTATGTTTGCATGCACGCATGTGTAAGAAACATAGTGCGATGATCCAAAATGTAGTGCCATACAGTTGAAAGGGAGAGCACCACTTGAGTGAGCAGCGCTTCCCCTCCCCACACACACACGTGCGCCACACATTACGTGCTCATGCGCTCCTACCTCCCCCATGCACACACTGTATGGCTGACGGGGGTGCCCAATCCCCCGTCGGCTCTACTGTTCCGCCCCAGACAATTGGGTGCCACGCTCGGAGCCCACCCCAGCATGGCAACAGGTCCTATGGCCGACGAGGGTGCCCAATCCCCCATCGGCTCCACTGCCCCCTGAACAGGCTTCCAGCTGCCACACTAGGAGCCCACCCCAGCGTGGCAAACATCCCGCGTAGTCCAAATAAAAAAAAAAACCTGAAAGAAAAAAACCTTCCCTCGCTTCTGTCTTCACCCCCCTCTCCCACCCGCGCCCACCCACTCGCACCCTGCCTCCCACACCCCCACCTCACCCCATACTTACCTCCAGAGCTTGGCGCGACGATCTTCCGTGGACCAGGAACACGTCTGCACTCTTCAAAGCCAACCGCGAACTGAGGAAATGCCGGTAAGCTGTATAATGTAATGAATAGGGTTTTTTCAACTTTGCTGCATATCTCAGGCATTTTTTGGAATTTTGGCACCAAATTTTCAACATGGGGTTTTTGGGATGCCTCCTCGTGAATTCTGTCACTGTCATGGCGTTAATCGGGCCCGAAGGGTGATTTTGCAGTCACTGCACGAAATCACCTTTTGGGATTGATTAATGAAATGACAGTGCCAGTGTTCATAAGGTGGGCTTTCAAAAAGCCTATGTTGAAAATTTGGTGAAAAAATTCCTAAAAATGACTGTTTTACAAGCTTGCGTTGCGCTGTTCCTATGCACGCTTGTAGGTTCACGAATTTTCAATATTTTCACCCCAGATTTTCAACATTGCCATTTGACCACATTTTCTTATGAGTAGTACAGCTGTCATTTTTCACATCTCACCCAAAATGTGTTTCCACGCATGTAGCGCACAATGGCGCAGTTGGCATGCGAAATCAATGTTCGGGACAGATTATGAAAATCACAGTGACACTGTTCATGAGCAGAGGTGTTAAAATGGCTATGTTAAAAATTTGGTGAAAAAATTCCCAAAAATGACTATTTTACGAGCATGCGTTGAGCTGTTCCTACGCACACTCATAAGTTCGCGAATTTTCAATATTTTCACTCCAGATTTTCATCATTACCATTTTACCACACCTCCTTATGAGCAGTATAGCTGTCATTTCTCACTTCTCACCCAAAATGTGTTTCCGCGCATGTAGCACACAATGGCGCAGTCGGTGTGTAAACTCAATGTATGGGACACATTAAGAAAATCTCAGTCACACTGTTCATGAGCAGAAGTCTTAAAATGGCTATGTTAAAAATTTGGTGAAAAAATTCCCCAAAATAACTGTTTTACGAGAGTTTGTTGCGCTGATCCTACACACACTCATAAGTTCGCAAATTTTCAATATTTTCACTCCAGATTTTCAACATTGCCATTTTACCACACCTCCTTATGAGCAGTACAGCTGTCATTTTTCACATCTCTCCCAAAACATGTTTCCGTCCATGTAGTGCACAATGGCGCAGTCGGTGTGCGAAATCAATGTATCGGACACATTAAGAAAATCACAGTGACACTGTTCATGAGCAGAGGTCTCAAATGGCTATTTTGAAAATTTGGTGAAAAATTCCTAAAATGACTGTGTTACTGAGTGAGCATTGTGCAGTTCCACGCACCTTGTAAGTTCATGAATTTGTAATATTTTCAGTCCTGATTTTCACCAGTGGCATTTTTCCACACTTCCTTATGAACAGTATAGCTGTCATTTTTCATAACGTGGTCAAATGTGTTTTCACACTTTCAGCACAGAAATGCGTGGTCGCTGTGGGAAATCATTGTTCGGGACAGATAAAGAAAATCACAGTGACACTGTTCATGACCGGAGGTCCCAAAATGCCTGTGTTGACAATCTGCTGTAAACAATTCCCAAATTAATTACATTACGGGTTCACGTTGCACAGTTTCTACGCATGCTCGTGACTTCACCAGTTTTTTTAATATTTTCACTGCAGATTTTCAACTTTGCCATTTTTTACACCTCCCCATGAACAGTACAGCTGTCATTTTTCACATCCTGTTCAGAATGTGTTTTTGCACCTGTGGTGACAAATGCCATAGTTGCTATGCAAAAGCAGCTTTCGGCTAACAAACTGATATTGCTACTGTTCATGAGGTGGGGGTCACAAAAAAACCATGTTGAAAATTTGGAGTGAAAATACCTGCAATGCTCATACCATTCCACCCCCCACCCCCACCCACACCCTGCAGCCACTGAGAGGCATCGAGGTGTGCCTTGGACTCTTTGGCCCCAAAGTTCACCCCATTCTCCTATACCGCACCCATCTCACAATATTTCCTGATGGAATGGGGTGCGCATAAGGGCCAAAGATCCCAAGGCACACCGTGACACTTGTCGGTGTCTGCAGGGTAGGGGTGTGGTGAAATGGCGTGGCCGTTATGCCTGATGACCCAAAGGCACACCCCAATGCCTGTCACTATCTGCAGGGTGGTGATGGGGTTGACTTCAGTTCAATACTTCACTGCCATTCCTATTATGCAGCTCTGTAACTCCTACACCACAAATGCCAATGCCAGCAAGCAAACATTCGGCATTGACAAATGCCTGTTAAAAACTGGTACTATATGACTGTTTTGCAGAATCGCACCTGTCACTAACTCACATTATTAGTTATTTGGTTGTGTTGTTATCTTATTGTTTTATTGATGGTTGGGGGTATATGATTTGCCATTTTTATATAGTTATTGAATTCTGCTTTGTTTATGTATTTATGTTAATTTTAGACAGTACATTTGATTTGGGTGGGATCAAGTTATATATTGTGTGCTTGTTATTCTTAAAATGTGCTGGGGGAGGCCAAATGAAGGTCAGGCAGTATTCCCCCACCAGGCTCAGGGAACTGCGCCCTTTTGACTGCCCCATCTCCCAGTGGAGGTTTATAAATGCTCTCGGTCCCTTGGGATTGCTAGGAGGCGCAGGAGGGGAAGGGGAACTGGGCCTGGTGGGGGAATGGAAAGGGGGGGCTGAACTGGGATGGTGGGGGCCAGGCGATGCCATGGGGCAAAATTGTGCTAAGACAGGGGTAATCCCTGTCTTGTTCCCATACCCAAGGGCCCAGCAATTAATGCTGGTCAGGAGTCGAGGTCTTCCTCAGCATCTCATCCAACCCAGGTGGTGTTATGTATTGCCAGATCCCTCAAAAACAAGACAGCTATTACGGCTGATCTTGTTGAATTGGTGGACCTGGCATGTATCACTGAGACTTGGCTGGATGAAAATGCAGGCCCAGTTTTGGCTTCTGAAGTTCCAGCTGAGTTCTCTGTGATTCACCTCCCGAGGTCGGATCGTAGGGGTGGGGGTGTAGCCATCTTTTTTAAGACCAAACTGGGCCTTGTGGAGGTTCCAGTGGGAATCACCAGATCCTTTGAGTGTATCATGGGAGAGAGTGTAGGCTGCAGGATACTCCTCATTTACTGTCCACCAGGTGATGGGGGCTTATTCCTGCAGGAGATTGAGGATTTCATTGCCGACATGGTATTGGAGTCTCCTAGATGGATTATTCTGGGGGACTTTAATGTCTGGGTCAATGATGAACTCTCACAGTTTAGTCAAAATCTCCTCCAGCAAATGACGATGCTAGGCCTCACACAGGTTACTACCTCCTCTACCCATATAGGAGGTCACTCATTGGATCTACTGTACCTCCTGGGGATGGAGATCTCGGATTTGGGGGTGGAACCAGTCGGTTGGTCTGACCATCACACCATAGGATTCAGTTTTGGGGCCCCCCAAATGGACCTACCCCTTCGGAGATGGTCCGGTACCGCCCTTTAAGGGGAGTTACCCCAGATGATCTATCAGCGGTTCTAAACCTATCGGAATTTCTGAGTGAAAGTACAAGTCCAGGTGATCTAGTACTAGCCAATAATAAGGCAGTGGGAGATGCCTTGGACTTGATTGCTCCTGTTTACATTTGACCACTCACTCTTCACCCAAGGTCCCCTTGATAGGATGGGTCCTTGAAGGAGTTGAGGCAGGTTGGTCGAAGGCTGGAGAGAGCATGGCAGAAGTCTGGCCTTAATGCTGACAGGCTTAGATTGCTGGAACATTATGAAGGCTGTCAATCAGAAATCACCCGTAAGAAAGCAGAGTTCCTGTCAAGGGAGATTTCTGCTGCACAGAATCGACTGGCTCAACTCTTTTGAACCGTTGACAGATTGTGCAATCCAATCTGTCTCCAGTTCAGAAGAGCTTTTTCACAAATTAAGTGTGATGAGCTAGCTCGGTTCCTCACAGAAAAGGTTGCCAACATCAGAGCCGGAATCGGCCCGGCTCCCTCTACGAGGGGTTGAGGAGGTCGATGGGAGGTAGTGAGCACCTGGTCTGTCTGGACGAATTTCAGCCGACTGGAATTCATAGACATTGTGAAGATTGTCCAGACTTTGCACCCAGCCTGCTGTAGTCTGAGTCCAATCCCTACTCCCCTATTAGTGGGGTGTGTAGATGCTATCTGCCCAATCCTAGCTGAAATTGTATGAAGATCCTTGGAGAGGGGAGTCTTTCCAGACCCCCTAAAAGAGGCGGTCATTTGACCATTCCTTAAAAAACCCTCCTTGGATCCCGATGGTCCAGCTAACTACTGACCTGTCTCTAACATTCCCTTTGTGGGGAAGGTTATTGAGAAGGTGGTTGCATTGCAACTGGACGATCACCTTGTAACTCATAATGTCTATGAAGCTCTTCAGTCTGGTTTTAGGAAGAGGCATAGCACAGAGACTGCCCTTGTTCAGGTACTAAATTACCTCCTAATGGCAAGAGACTGAAAGGCTCGTACCATCTTGGTCCTTCTTGATCTCTCAGCAGCCTTTGACACTGTGGACCATGGGTTGCTTCTGGAGACCCTGCGGTTCCTTTGTGGACTATCGGGTACAGTCCTCGAATGGTTTCGATCTTTCCTCATAGGCAGGTCTCAGAGGGTGGTCACTGGAATTTATTCCTCTGACGTCCTCCCCCTGTCCTGTGGGGTACCGCAGGGCTCCATATTGGCACCCATGTTGTTCGCAGTGTATATGCTGCCATTGGGAGACATCATCAGACAATATGGCTTGAGTTTTCACTGCTATGCAGTTGATACTCAGCTGTATATGTCCTTTGTGCCCGGACAAGTTGATACGATCTCTGTGCTAAATAGCTGCCCTCTGAGATCAAAGACTGGATGAGTTTGAGCTGGCTGAGACTAAATGCGGATAAGACTGAGGTGTTGGTTGTGGCCCCGGATCACCCAGGGGCGGGTTTTGGGGTTGGGCACATGTCAGGCCTATGGCTTGATGGTATCCAGCTCACTACATCAGACCGGGAGCATAACCGGCTGAATTTTCAGCAGCCCTCCCTGCACACACTAAAGCCAGACCCGAAGAGAGGTCGCAAGGGGCTCCACAAGCTTCCCTCCCTCCAGGAAGTCCTCCGGTCACCCGAGGTCGCGAGGGGCTGAATTTTCAGCAGCCCTCCCTGCACACACTAAAGCCAGCAGACCCGAAGAGAGGTCGCGAGGGGCTCCACAAGCTGCCCTCCCTCCAGGAAGTCCTCCAGTCACCCGAGGTCGCGAGGGGCTGAATTTTCAGCAGCCCTCCCTGCACACACTAAAGCCAGACCCGAAAAGAGGTCGTGAAGGGCTCCACAAGCTGCCCTCCCTCCAGGAAGTCCTCTGGTCGCCCGAGGTCGTGAGGGGCTGAATTTTCAGCAGCCCTCCCTGCACACACTAAAGCCAGGTACGAACGGGACTTGCTGCTCATCGCTCTCAGCCTGCTTTCTCCTCCTAAAGACAAACTTTACAGCGCAGTCAGGACCGTGGAATTTTTTTTGCGCCAAGCCTTCATTTAAAATGTTAAATGCATTGCTTTTAGCTAAGGAACTCCTGTAAACCTAGTCGCAAAATTAATCATTCTTACTGAGTTTACTGGCTGTATTACAAGTGTTTTAACTGCTTCTCCCATCAGGGTTGTTAACATTTACTGTAGCAGTCACTAATCCTATCAGTGTGCTTTTTGTGCCCTTCCCTCAGCCTACCTTTAAAACCGATCCCTCTCTCCCTTGTCCACAGCAGACCCGAAGAGAGGTCGCGAGGGGCTCTACAAGCTGCCCTCCCTCCAGGAAGTCCTCCAGTCGCCCGAGGTCGTGAGGAGCTGAATTTTCTGCAGCCCTCCCTGCACACACTAAAGCCAGGTACGAACGGGACTTGCGGCTCATCGCTCTCAGCCTGCTTTCTCCTCCTAAAGACAAACTTTACAGCGCAGTTTGGTCCCCGACGGCACTGCGCGCCGGCTCCCCACCGCCCCCACCACCACCCTTGGTCGACATTTGATTTTATAGTTAAGACCACGTGGTGGTGTGGAACCAATCAGCCCACTTTGCCATCTGCAGCTTATACTGCAGCACCACCAGAGGGCCTCCTCTTTTCATACATTTACAGACCTATATTTCTACAAATATGAACACCACCTCTTGTATCTTACAACTTTTAATTTTAGTCCTGATACTTGTTTCTCACTCCTGCTAACCTCTTTGGTGCTTAAAACTACCTGGGACCCCGTTGCTTGCTCCTCTGCCTATCTCACTGGAAAGGCACCTGGGTCAAAATGCTTACAACCTCTCATTAGTTTTTCACAGCAGAAACTGTACTCAGCTTAGCTGTACCATTAATGGCATCTGGCTTGCCCAAACGCCCTCCCCCACCTGCAGACTCCCACTATCTAGCACATACCTCTCAGTATCCCTAGCTGTTTTAACTCATCTAGTATCCACCCTCCCCATACCTACAAGTCCCACCAAATTGCCCGCTTATCCAGGTCCTCGCTGCAATACAACTAAGCTGATGAAGAAATACGCTCTCTGGCAAACTCTCCTTCTCCTCCTGCTTATATCCGAGAATGTCCATCCCAATCCAGGTCCTCCCATGCCCAGTGGCAATAAGAACGGCACACATAGTGGCCTATTTCTGGCCTCCCTCAATATCTGCAGTCTACCAAAAAAATTTACCCTGCTGCAGGGTTGGCTTGCACAACACCCCACAGACATCCTTACCTTACCAGAAACCTGGCTCTCAGAAAAGGTCCCTGATGCCTCGGTCTCCCTCAGGGACTATACCTTTTTCAGAACTGATAGGGCAGGCAAAAGGGGTGGGGGATGTGCCATATATGCTAAAACATCCCTCCAACCTCTCTTAGTCCCACTTCCCATGCCTGAACATGGTGCTCAGGCCACTACCATCAAAGTTGCCCTTGGTACTCCTGGTAAACCTCTTTATATTATGGCAGTTTACATCCCCCCAACAAACCAGAAGCTAGCATTTGATTCTGTTCTATCTGCAATCACATATCTTCCCCCAAAAAGTGAACTGATTATTATGGGTAATTTTAATGTGAACTGGCTATCCTCTATGTCGGCTTCCTACAAAGACGCAGCTAGTGCCTATGATCTTACCCAAGTAGTACCGTCACCCACTAGGCAGGATCCTCGGACAGGCTTCTCCACACTTATAGACCTTATCTTTACAAACCTCCCGAACCACCTCTCCAAAATCAGTGTGCTTCCTGATGTACTTAGTGACCACTTGCCTGTCGTATGCTGGTGGACAAATAAAAATACTCCAAACAGACCTAAAACTTCCATCCAAAGGCGCCTCAAAAAAGGAGCCCTCTCTTACCTCAGAGTGTACCTCTCCACCTGTGACTGGGATCCAGTTCATACTGCCCAATCTTTAGACGCTGCACTCACTGCATTTATTACTATCTTCAACACTGCCTGTGACATATTTGCCCCCTTCACAAAGAAGGTAATAAAAACCTGGGACACCCCCTTGGATTACCCAGTCCCTCCTACAACTGATGCATCACAGGGATAACCTCTGGCACAGGGCCCTATCCTCTCAGCTGCCCCGTGATAGACAGCTCTACAGAGAAGCAAGAAATAAATGCACAAGGGCTATTCAGCAAGCCAAGGCCACCTACTATCACCAAGCCTTTACCACCACTTGGAGCTCTGGGAAATCTTTCTGGAACAATGTTAAGGAACTCTGTGGGAAAGTCACCAACACAGACCCAACCCAGCTCTTCATTCAGGGTACCCTCTCTCACGACCCCACCGCCATATCCAATACCCTAAACACCACCTTCTCTGACCTTAGTCATGTCCTCCCTATAAACTTCTTTGACCCCATTTCCCACACACCTACTATTACACCTTGTACCCCTACACACCCCTCCTTTCAGGCTGCGCATAATCTCTTGCAATCAGGCTAAACTCTACCTCTCAAAATCCCTGCATAACTCGCGTTATAACAGTGACTCCCTTGACCTTAAAATTCTTTGGCTCACCCTTAATGAGACTCTGCCACATCTCACCAAACTCGTCAACTACTCACTGTGCTGTGGCCAAATCCCTATACTATGGAAGAGGGGTATTATCACACCTATCCTAAAAAAGGGTGCTCCAACAATCCCTGGCAACTATAGGCCCATTACGATCCTTCCTCCCCTCTCAAAAGCTCTAGAAAAAATTGTGTCTGACCAACTCACGGAATACCTAGATAAATATGGACTCCTCTGCCATGAGCAACATGGTTTCAGAAAAGGGCATAGTACTACCACAGCACTACTAGAATTTACATCTTACATTCATGAAGCCCTTGAACAGGGGTCAGCAGTTGGGGTAATCTATGTTTATTTGACCAAGGCATTTGACACTGTCAATCATGAGCTTCCTCTTCATGCCCTTGCATCCCTCCATATTGCACCTGAAACTATCTCCTGGTTCAAAAACTATCTGACTGACAGAACACAGCAAGTAAAAATTAGAAACACACTCTCCTCCAAACAACCAGTTCTTGCTAGTGTCCCTCAAGGGTCAATACTTGGCCCTCTCTTGTTCACTGTCTTTCTGAACTCACTCCCCCTAGCATGTAGCGGAAAGCTATTACTATATGCGGACGATGCCGTGCTATATTGGAAACACACCAACCTCATCCATCTCCAAAATACCCTTCAAGGCTGTTTTAGGGAGCTTGAATACTGGTTCACTGACCACCGTCTAATACTTAACTATGACAAAACAAAATCCATGATGTTTGCCCATCGACAAAACCTCCTCAATAACTCCCAGCTCTCAATCTCAAACTTACAGGGTACCCACATTGAACAGGTCACCCATTTTAAATATCTAGGTATCACTCTAGACACATCCCTTACCTACCACCATCATATTAAACTTCTCTCCTCCTCAGTTAATACCCGACTTGGCATTCTTTACAGACACAAACACTGTCTTCCCCCACAGGCACTACGATTAGCCGTTACTAGCTCAGTCCTCTCATTGGTCGATTATGGAATAACTATTTACGGCGCTGCTGACCAATCAGCCCTAAACAGCATCAATATAGCACTCAACAAAGCCTGCCGCATGGTCACTAGCAGCAATAGACAAACTCATACTTGTTTGCTCTATTATCGAGCGGACTTGCTAACCTTAGAAGGTAGGCTTAAATACCAAACCTGCCTCCAAGCCAAAAAGATCCTTATGAAACTCACACCAATTTGTCTTCATCGCCTCATCCAACCAGCGCCCCATAGGGGCACCCCTAGATGATTGGCCGGGACCTCCTACACAGTCCCCCACTGCAGGACCTCTCTAGGGCAAAGATCTTTCCATTATCGTGCTCCCCTCTGGCTAAACAATCTACCATCTTCCATCTTACTTGCCCCCAATCTAAGTCTATTCAAAACAGGGATCAAGAAGTTTCTGCTTAACTCGGAGACCTGTAGCTGTTCTCCATCTTTCCCCCTAGGTTGTCGGTCACTGGGGCCACCACACCGTTAGGAACATCTCAACTTTCAGATATTATCTGAGCCTTGGCAATACCCTATACTGTGATTGTTAAACCCTTGTAATGTCCTGTTTTGGAAACTTCTGTACAACCTGTTCTCTGTGTAAATTTACTATTACAACTGACGGGTAGCCTTTTACTTATGCTATGATTTTAATCTTTTTGTCGAAATGTAATATCTCTGTTTTGAGAACTTTGTACACTCTGTCTTGTTGTATTGTCCTGTCATGACTGACGTGGAACCTTTGCAAAGGAGTCCTTGACTCAAAGGTTGTAATTCCAAAATTTTCAATAAATAGAATAAATAAAATTATTTTTGACAATGACTTGATGCTAAAGACTCAGGTGTCAGCTGTGGTTAAATCTTCATTATACCATCTGAGGAACATCGCCTGGGTGAAACACCTGGTTCCACCTGGTGACCTTCCAAAATTGGTCCATGCCTTCATTACTACCCATCTTGACTACTGCAATGCCCTCTGCCTAGGGCTGTCTGAGGTTGATATCCACCACTTGCAGCTAGTGCAGAATGCTGTGGCCAGGCTATTGACTGGTACTTCTAGGACCAGTCACATTACGTCTGTCAGTTAAGAGAATGCCTGACTGTCAGTAGTTTTTAAACTATGTTAAAAACTTATTTATTTTCTAAGGCTTTTCCAAATTGATTTTAAATTTTATATTGCTGTCTGTTTTTATATACTGTGGCTTATGTCTGTACAGCACCTTGATTTTGAAAGGCGCTTTATAAATAAAGCATTGATTGATGGTTCTGCTGTAGTAGTCACATGACTACTGCAGCATGAGGAGCACAACAATGTAATGATGTCACTACTGCAGCATGAGGAGCACAACAACGTGATGATGTCACTACTGCAGCGTGAGGAGTGCAACAACGTAATGATGTCACTACTGCAGCACGGGGAGCGCAGAAACGTAATGATGTCACTACTGCAGCACGGGGAGCGCAACAATGTAATGATATCACTACTGCAGCATGAGGAGCACAAGAACGTGATGTTGTCACTACTGCAGCATGGAGAGTGCAACAATGTAATGATGTCACTACTGCAGCATGAAGAGCACAACAACGTAATGATGTCACTACTGCAGCACGAAGAGCACAACAACGTAATGATGTCACTACTGCAGCAGATATTCTTGTGGCTCGAGGTATCCATGGTAACAAACCGAGCACCTCTCAAGCTGCGTTCCCAAAGTCATCTGTTACCAAGGCAATTTCTTGATACAATATCCTTGTTTGTGTAGGACTGCTCTGCTCATACACAAACTTTTATAGTGTATGGGCAGTCACAGCATACAAAATCACACAAACCCCGACAGAAAACAGAACATTCAAAACTTTTTTTTTCTTTTTTTTAATAACTCTGTGTGCTACAGATGTTTCTGCAACTTCAAGATAAAAAAGAAAAGAATTCACTGATTAATTGGATAGGGAAAATTAACTATGTGGCAGTGTTACAAGTTCTGCTGTAGTTCTGACATCACTACTGCAGCAGAACAACAGAATTATGTCACTACTGCAGCAGAACAAGCACATTCCAGGCATGGAATTCCATGCATAACAGCATTCCACCATACACTACACAACAGTTGACAGCATTGCTGTTAACCATTGTCAAGTGTCTATTGGAATGCTATTAGTAGTACTACAGGTACCCATAAAAGACTTAAAAATAGCTTTGCAAGTTTAAAGGCAGTTATGAAAAGAGACGGTACATACCACCACAAATTCTACATCAGTAGCATCAAGTGCAGTCACATAAAAATCCCACTAATTTGCAGTTACTGAACATCGATTTATTCCTCCAACTACAAACGACACTGTTTGTTACCTTACTGTTCCTCAGTGGGGGCTGTGGGTCCAAGCCAGGAGAGTGACTATTGGTGATGATGCGAGTGCCTACACGTGCAGTGGACCATCAAAACCTGCAAATTAAAAACAGATGGTCAATGATTGTTGGCAGGCGGCAGCAATGGCATTGTCAACCAGTCCAGATTGGGATTCTGCAGGAGCAGCTCATGGAGCACTGATCTCGCAGAACAGCGTAACATACTGTTGTGGGGGGGGGGGTCCATTATATTCTCATCTCCATATTGCTGCTGTCAGTAATATAAACAAGAAAATGTCTGCTATTCCCGACAGTGAGGTAGCAGCACTTCTCAAGATTCCAGCAACCTGGCTTTGTGAATAAGCCAGACTTGCAGGGGGCTGGCCATGACAAGATGATAGAGAATCCCAGAGGACTTTCTTATCCATATGCAATGTACTCCATATCCTACTCCACTGAACAACCAACTGGAACCTGGGGGTGTCCAGATGTATTTCAGCCAGCTCAGTGTGGATGGCAGTCATGGCGATCATAGGGAAGCTGTGTGGTGTGGTGACCACACCACATGGCTTCCCGCTACTCAGCAGGACCGCCATCCCCACTGTGGTGTGCATGGATATTCCATGTTCTGCCACACTTTTATGACCCAGTCTCTCAAGTAGTAACAACCCAGGAAAGAAATGGCCTCCAAGGAGTAGCAGAATGAGGCTATGTCATTTGGAATCTGCACCACATGAAACCTCTCTGCCGCTCGATTCATGAACTCCAAGTTGGGGATTCCAACCCCCGCCATGGTGCCATCATGGAAGGGCTACCCACATGGCAGGCAAGCATGGTTGTCTGACAAAGGTGGAGGGGACTGGCATCAGCTAGCTGTGGGATGATGGCATGAGATTAACCCCATCCCCGGAGACTTCACACAGCGGTCCATACCTAGCAGCTGAATCACACCTTCTGGTACAACCTCCACCTAGGCTATATATTTTTAATACACATGACAGTATCGCAGCAAGAGCTGTAAACAAATACATAAAATAAAATAAAAAAAGAAACAGAACATTGCTATCCACTCTCGCTTGCAGTCTTTCCTATCCACCCCAACCCCTCCCATACCTCTTTTGGTTGTCCAGATATGATGAATCTAGAGTCATCAGGACAATCACCTCTCTCTGCTAAGCTGCTTAAGGGGGGCTGGACTGGTGGGAGCACTGGCTGGCTAACACTCTCCTGGTTGTATGGCAGCAGCTCAATATGCCGTTGTCTGGTCTGAAGACTCCTCTAACACCATTACTTAGCTAGGAAAAATAGGAGGGAAACTTAGACAAGACAGATACTGAATAAACACTTCTGTTCACTATTCACTAAGGAAGGGGAGGGTCAGGGACCACCACAGCTGGGTAGCAGATGTAACTGGGACCAGTCATGTTCAGTGTATTCATTAGTGACATTGCATTGGGGCTAGAAGGAAAGTCTGTCTATTTGCAGATTACACCAGCATCTCAGGGGTCAAAATTAAATTTTGCGGCTACTAGCCAGTACTTGAAACAGGTCTGTATGATACGAGTTAGCCTTTTTTAGATTCAAAACATAATTACCTGCATTTTCTAGATCTACTGAGGTATCAACCATCAATCATGCATAAGCAAGCATGCCAGTGTTGCTTTTATCTGCTTTGACTTTTTTAAAGTAATTAAATATTATAAAAAAGACAGACTTCATAGGTGCAAGCATAGCCAACAATCTAGGTGAAAACTATTCACTAATGGCATGGAATCAGACATCACACATACTTCACATTTACCAAGCACCTACTATGGCATCTGTTTTCAAAAATATCTGACTGTCTCCAGCCGACCTCACAACTGCAGATATTTTATGAAACTATATACTCAAGAGAATACCTGACTGACCTGTACTTTAAACTTTGATTTTAACATTTTTTTACTATTATTAGACATTAGGGCACGTGTGAGGTCGGTTTAATAAATATCCTGGTGTACAATTCTCAGTCAGTTCTGGAACCCAGTGACATCAGATGAGCTGAGGCCTAGCGTGAAGTTTTTCATGCAGGGTCTCCACTCCACAGCTGTTATTGGGTTCCGGAACCAATGAGTGCTTTAAGCAATAAGGCATGACCAAGGGTTATGTTAATGGTCTGTTAATCACCTTCTAGGGGTGTACTGTGGCACGAGGTGTAGCCGAGTGCCACATGCCCCTAGAGGGTGATTAACTGACCATTAACATAATCCCTGGGAGTGCCTTATTGCTATTATAATAAAAAATGTTTTTTAAACAGAGTTAAATCTTGTTCAGCATATGGCTATGCTCTACATGCATGTTAATAAAAGATCAACATAAGGCTGTTAGAATGTTTGCAGCCAATCAGAAAGCTCCATTTCTCAGACCCTTTTTATAATATCACTTATTGGTTCTGGAACCCAGTAACAGCTGTGGAATGGTGGCCCTTCAGTACTGATGAAAAACAGAACACCGGTAGGGAAAAAGGCAGCCTTACCAAGGCACTTTATTTAATGAAAATGTATGACCATTTTAAAATAAGCACACAAAACTAGACACTGAGGTTAAACAGACATCACACGTGTGCACAAATTTCAAGTTACACCATGGGCTAAATCCAAATGCCCAAACCCAACGTTTTGATTGGTTGGCTGGCACCTTTGCCAGTGTGATAAATCCTCCATGGTACCCACTGGAAAAGGTGCCAGATGCCAATCTGACGCATAAGGACTTACTCTTCAAATCACTCCCACCATCTGCACCCAAGAGTGACAAACACAACGACGGACGGAGAGCCAACTCTGAAAACAATGCCACATTGCATCACCGCTAAACAACGGTGGTCAGACCTAATGTGCAAACAACTGCAAAATGAAAGAAATCCTTATCCTTACACAACACATGCCTATCTCCTTTTACTGATTCTTTTTTAAACTAACTTCCACCTCAAAAGCTCGCCAACTCCCTTGCTGCTTTGCAAGAACGCCCTCTCACAGCCTTCTCCACTCATCTTTTGCTCAGTCTACAACAGTACACCCCTGCTCAGATCTATTCCACATCTCAGTTTAACCCCCCTACAAATGGGGGTTCCCAAAAAGTCTCCCTTGAGCTTGCCTAAATGCTCACTGCCAGGCTGGCATCCTGCATTTTAGCAGTTTAAATGTGATTGCCAGAGCCTGTATAGCCTCTGTGCACTGTCTCTTTAAGAGCTGCTTGATTGCAGCATAAGTAATCTGAGATGGAACTCTGTTGAAAGATGTAACTATTTGCTGAAAACCATTTAGAATGATAATGATAATGTAGTTTGTCTAACCTGCTTTCTTTGTAGCAAGGACTGTTTTGTTTTATACCACTATCTTGGTCCTGGACTGCAAATTGGACCAATCAGTTCTGGTGGGACCTAAAATGTAGCCGGACTACAGGAGCTGTCTGAATTCAAAATCTATAGGAACTGTGGTTTGAGTTTTTGCGCCTTTTTTGCAACTGAAGGGGGAGCTCTTGCTTTGACTGACAGCCAAATCAGCCAACCAAAGCTTTTGGATCTTGGGGAAGTCCTAGGCAGCTTGCAGTTTTCAGTTAGAACTAAGCTGGAATCTGAGTAAGAAGGAGCTGAAGTGATTCTGAGAGCAATCCTGAGTGGATTCGCCTGGGAGAACTATGAAAAGGCTGAGAGTTTGGCATCCATGTCTGCCTGCTGCTCCTGAGAAGGAGAGAAGATAATTATTTTGGACTAAATCCAAGTTTGTGTGACTAAAGTAAGCTACTGAAGTGGGCCAGGCTCAACCTGAAGAAGACCGAATATTTTTGCTGAATGCGATTGGCCTGTCAGGAGTTCCAGTTACCCCTAAGCTCCCAGTGTGTGCAGAGACTATGCGATTGTGCCCGGGGAGCGCTTTGCCTGGTACAGTAGAATTCCCGTACATGTAAATGTGCTATGAGCTGCTAGTGGGTTGTGAGTTAGTTCCCCACTGTATGGACTGTGTTCTGCTTGCTGGAAGCTGTATCCAGCCCAAAATGGACTGCTTCCGAACTTGTCTCCATGCGATCTGGACTTTGCCAGACTGGCCCAGCCAGACTACCCACTGCACAGAGAAGCCATCGACGAGAGACCTGCCTGGGGATCAGCCCCCTGCTCCATGCTTGAACAGGAACGATGCCTCTGCAACTTGTGTTGGCTCTGCCTCTCCTGGCATTCCAGATCAACCACCTGCAGTCTCGATTTTCGTCCAGCCTGTGTCCAGTCTTGGGTATCGTGAGTAAATACCAGGGTAGCTCCCTACAACAACAGCTTATTCTAAGTGTGTCATCTGATTGTCTTGTTGTTTCATTTCCTTTACGAACTGAGCCCTCAGGCTCCGGATTACAAATATTGTGTACTGTGCATGTTGTGTTTTCCATCACAGGGCCCCAACCAGCTGCAACTCCGGGCAACTGTCCTGTCTAGCCCATCTCTTCTCTACCTGGGTACCCAGAGGTGGACTGTGTGGGGGGACTCAAAGTGCATGCATAACTGCTTGATTGATACAACCTTTAAGCTAATTAACCTGATTTTGCCCCTTCCTTGTTCAAGTCCCCTGAATAAATCAGATCTAACTTTTTCTGCATGTAATCTGACTGTGCTTCCAGTTTGTGCTCAAAGTACTGTGCTGTTGCTATTTGCTGTGCATAACATTGTTTTACAGGGGGGTCCCCAGGGTTGAGCCAGAGGAACCAGCCCTGGTGGTAAGTGCAAACAGAGTGGGTACTTGTGTGGTGTACCAGGGGTATTGTGAAAGTGATTATTGTACAGTGTCCACGCCACTAGAGGGGAAAGAGGGGGGTTACAGTGTCCAGAAGGGCTGTGCCAAGGTTAGCTTGACCACTACCAACCCTGACCTCCGGGTGGAGGCACCCGTTTCAGAACTCAGGCCCCTTAACCTGCTATGAGCCAAGCAGGCTGGGGTAATAGCCCTTGGGATAGCGCCACTTAGGGGTTACATCTTGGAGGCTCACCGCTGGGATTTTGTGTCTTCTAGTGGCCAAATTTTTGAATTGCTGTTAAAAATAAATGGCTACCCCAACAGAAGTGGCTGTACACCAGTTGGTGGGGTGGTGTACTGGGCAGGAGATCGACCCCCAAAATGCTATACTTATCCTGGATATTCCCCACTTACCAATAAGGACACTGTAGAGGGAGTACTTTCCATGGTTGAATGTTAACAAAACCCTGTGGTGGTGGGTCGACAGGCTAATCTGCTCGCCCAAAGTTTCATGGCGTTAGTAGAGTGTAAGGACCCAGTAGACAGTTCCAAAGTGCCATGGACTGTCACCCCCGAAAGAGCCCTCACTGCCTGGAGAGTGATAACTAAAGACAGTAAAGACCCCGGAGAGAATGAACCCCCCCCACTATCTGAGACTTTTGAGGAGAAATTTGCTAAGTTGTTGCTGGAGGAAGGGAAAACTGTGGAGGACTTAAAGAAACTATTTCTGTCACCTGGGGGTGTTCCTCCCCCAACACCCCCTCCTGCTCCAGCACCCATTATTGCCCTCCTTCTGTGCCCATGCCAATGCTAGCTCCTATGTCTGTACCTGCCATTAGTCATGACTCTTACCGAAGGTTGAGAATCTTCTCCGGCACCCTCCCCACCCCTCCAAGGGGAGGATGATTGGGAGACCTGGATAGATTGTGTTGCCCCTTTGGTACCTGAATGGCTGTGAGCGGAGGCTGAGAAACAGAAAAGGATCAAAGAAAGTTTGAGGGGTCCTGCCCTAGAGGCCATTACATTTCTGAGGTCCACAAACCCTGATGCATCTGCCCAGAAGTACCTATCTGCACTCGAAGGCAATTTTGGGAGCACTGAGTCAGGGGAGAACTTGATGTGGAAATTTCAAGGTACAAAACAATGGCCAGGGGAAAGTTTGTCTGCATATGTTACTCATCTGGAAAGATCGCTGCAGAAGGCTTACCGAAAAGGTGCAGTAGCCGCCAGTGACTTAAACCATGTAAGGTTGGGGTACATACTGCAACATGCACATTTTCTGGAGCTGGAAGGACACTACTTTCTTCAACTGAGCTGTGTGAGAAATTCTATATTGCACTTGATATCTGCAACAAACGTGCACTTTTTGCTTAATTCTGTGGGAGGTGAAACTAACTACCCTTGGTAATTGCTTTTTATTCACATATTTATTTAGTGTTTAACCAAGAAGGGGCTTGCAAACTCTGTTTATCTTGTTAGTAACTTCAGAAAGATTTAAATACTGCATTTGGGTAGGTCCTTGGAGGTAGCTAGATTGTCTACTAGGATTTGCTGACAGTTAAACTGTTTTTAGATGAATTAAAGGTGGCTGAGGAGTTGAAAAAGAAACTTGCAAACTCTGCTTATCTTGGAAGTAACCTCATAAGTGTTTGAATACTGCATTCTGGTTGTCCCTTGGGGGCAACTGGATTGACTACTAGGATTTTGGGACAGAAACTATTTTTTAAATAATTTACTGGTGCGTAGGAGTTTGTGATAGTTAAACTCTTTTTAACAAAGTTACTGGGGTTAAGGAGTGGTCACAGAAAAACCTGCAGTGTGAAACAGGAAAAGACAGTCTTTCAAGCAACAAAGGGTGGTGGATCTAGGTTTACGTTTGTTTGTTACAATTCTTAAGATTTTCAGTGCAGGAAGAGTTTAAAGCACAGCTGACTTATTTTGGGGCTGACAGCTCTCAGAGCCAAACCACCAGGCCTGTTTTTGGGGCTGGGGAGGTTTACCTGTGTCTGACTTGGATGTGTGGATTTTTCTCTGTCTGATTAGCAGGGTATTTCTCTATCAAATTGTTGTGTAGTGCATCTTGCTGACAGGAAGGCACTCATTGCAGCAGTGGGTCAGAGCTTTTAGCTGATTGTTTTGCCAGGGCACAGTTTAGGCCCAACCCCTTCCCACCCCTCACCCCACCCACCCTGGAAATAGTTCCTTTATACCTGGGGTTCTGACATCATTTCCTCAAGAGTGCAAGGTGTATGTCACTGTCATATCCTCTCTAGCACACTGCACTGACAATATAAGCATACACATTGTATAATATAAATATATATCTATTTCTATATTACAAACCAATCTCACACGCACACACACACACACAAAATAAAAAAAAATGGGGAGAAAATGTAATGGCTGGGGCAGCAGTCTTCTGGGAGTCTTTCTGGAGGCTGAGATGTTGCCCAATTTGCAGACAACTCTCTGCCCTGAGGGAGGAAGTTGCCTGCCTTCAGGCCACACTGGACAGATATTACGAGGACCTTCCCCAGGCCACACTGGACAGTAGGAAGGAACCTCCCATACAGGGAGCACCAGAACCACCACCACTTCCCAGAGGTTGCAAAGAAAGCACAGCAGTTGGACCACAGTGGGCTCAGGAGGGTGAGGATGGGAACAGAGGCACACCCAGTCAGTTGTTCCACACCACAATCCATACACCATTCTGGGGAGCATAGCTCACCTATGGATATACCACAGAGGATAATAAGGAGGTGCACACAACTTCATAAGGGAGGCCTCAGGAAGGAGGCAGAGGGCACCACAGGAAAGAAAGCAGCTCCTGGTGGGGACTCAATTATTAGAGATAGAACTGGGGAAGCAGGAAAACTGAACTAAGGTGCCTGCCTGGTGCCATGGCTTGAGGACAGGAAGCACATCCCAGGATCACAGAACAGTTGCACGGAGTCTGAGCTGGACGTCATTGTCCACCTAGGGACAAATGACTTAGCTCATCATGAGATTAGAGCAGTGCAGAAGACTTTGTAGAGTTGGGGAGGGGCTTAAGACAAGTAGACACAGTATCCTTCTCAGAGGTACTGCCTGTCAGTGGCATGGGTGAGGCGAGGGTACTTTGCACCATGCAGTTTAACAAATGGTTAAAAAATGGTGTGGAGCACAGGGGTTTGGCTTCATTGGGGACTGGGGTTCCACCTGGAGGGACACAAGCCTATACTAGCAGGATGGTCTGCATCTGTCCAGGAAGGGAACAAGTCTTTTGGGCAATCGGTTTAAATGCTTCATTGGCAAGCCTTTAAACTAGTCAAGAGGGGAGGCACTGATAAGCAGCAGGAATACCCCAGCCTCCCCCTACAAAACAGGGTACTAAATGAGAAAAAGGCCAAGGTAGAAAGGTCAGTGGGGGATGCCGCTAAAGAAGGTAAAGCCATCAAAAAATGGAGAGCAATGAGTACCAATGCCCATAGTCTGGGTAACAAGCTTCCTGAATTAGTGGCCTTGATGGAGGAGGAAGATCTGATATCGTGGAGTCACAGAAACATGGTACACACAGAACCATGACTGGGACGTAAACATACCAGGATACACTATCTATAGGAGGGACAGGAGGGTAAAAGGAGGAGGAGCAGCTCTACATAAGAGAAGAAATCAAAGCAACAGAACAAAATGGGTAAATAGGGAGGAGAATAAGCACTGTGGGTCAATTTGGAGGCAAGCAATGGCACCACAATCTGCACAGGGGTTGTATACAGACCCCTCTCAGGGGGAGGAAATGGACAAGGAAATGATAGAAAGTATACTTAGAATGGCAGATAAAGGGGAGATATTGCTGATGGGTGATCTGAATATGCCAGATGTTAACTGGAGTGCAGTTGCAGCAGCCACTTCTAAGAGTGGGGTTATTCTAGATGCCCTACAGGGGGCATGCCTTAGACAACTAGTATTGGAGCCCACTCGAGAGGGAGAAATCTTAGATCTGGTTCTCTCAAATGGAGATGAAGAGAAGATCACAGATGTAGAAGTGGGTAGCCATCTGGGAACTAGCGACCATTGAACAGTATGGTTCACAATAAACACAGCAATAGAGTCAAGCCTTACAAAGACAAAGGTACTGGATTTTAGGAGGGCTGACTTTGCCAAAATGGGTGAGTGCCTAAGGAATGCACATAGCAAATGGGCAGGAAGGAGGGTGGAAGAACAATGGGAATAATAAAACTGCCATCACAGAGGTAACAAGCCTTTGTGTAAAGCAAATAAACAAAATGAAACAAGGTAAGAAACCACTATGGTTCTCAAAGGAAGTGGCAGTGAAGGTTCAAGAGAAAAAGAAAGCATTCAGGAAGTACAAGGAATCACAGAAGGAACAGGACAGAGAACTGTATCAGTTACAGCAAAAGGAAGCTGGAAAGGCAGTCAGAACAGCAAAGGCCCAAACCGAGGAAAAGACAGCCAAATCAGTTAAGAAGGGGGATAAAACCTTTTATAGGTACATCAAGGAGCGAAGGAAGACCAAGGGAGGGATAGTGAGGCTTAATAAAGGGGAGTGAGGGTGGCAGAGGGTGACTGTGAAAAGGCAGAGATACTAAACAAATATTTTTGCTCAGTATTTACAAAGGAAGAGGGGAGGTACCTAAAACAAACAGTAGAAACACTCTGGATACAGAAGTTGATACCAGCCATTTACAGAAGAAAGGGTTCTGAAGAGCATCTTAAAACTGAAGGTGGACAAAGCAATGGGGCCTGATGGGATTCATCCCAGAATTCTAAAAGAACTAAGGTAGAACTAGTGACACCACTGACTACCCTCTTTAACAAATCATGGTAGGATGGGGTGGTACCTGAGGACTGGAGGAGGGCAGATGTGATTCCCTTCACAAAAGTGGGAGCAAGGCAGAAGCAGGAAACTACAGACCTGTTAGTTTAACCTCAGTGGTAGGGAAAATGATGGAATCACTTGAAGGAAAGAATTGTTGAGTATCTAGAGGCCAGAGGGGCACAGGACCCAAGGCATGGATTCACAGCGGGAAGGTCATGCCAGACAAATCTGATAGATTTCTTTGACTGGGTGACCAAAGTAGTTGATCAGGGAGGGCTGTGGACATGGTCTACCTAGACTTTAGCAAGGCATTTGACACAGTCCCACACAAAGATTAATATATAAGTTAGCCAGCCTGGGAGTGGGTCCCAAGATGACAGCCTGGGTAAAGAATTGGCTGGAGAATAGGACACAGAGAGTAATAGTAAATGGAATCTACTCTGAAAAAAGGGGTTAGTAGGGGCACCGTAGGGTTCAGTATTAGATTCGTCCTCTTCAATGTCTTTATAAGCGACATTGCAGAGGGACTGAAGGAAAAGTATGTCTCTTTGCAGATGACACAAAGATCTGCAACAGAGTTGATGCACAAGGTGGGGTGGAAAGGATGAGAAGGGACTTGGCAAGGTTAGAGGAATGGTCAAATGTATGGCAGCTTAGATTCAATGCTAAGAAGTGCTAGGTAATGCACCTGGGAAACAAAAACCCAGGGGAAGAGTACACAATGGGGGTGAGATACTAACAACAACAAAAATGGAAAGGGACCTGGGGGTAGTCATATCAGATGACCTAAAGGTGGGCAAGCAATGTGAGAGGGCAGCAAGGAGGGCTGGGGGAATACTGGGATGCATAGGGAGAGGCATCACCAGTAGAAAACAAGAAGTTATTATCCCTCTGTACAGACAGCTGGTGAAACCACATCTGGAGTACTGCGTGCAGTTCTGGAGACCCAATCTCTGCAAAGACATAGACAGGATGGAAGCTGTCCAGAGGAGGGCAACTAAAATGGTGCAGGGTCTGCACCAGAAGACATATGAAGAGAGACTTAAGGAGCTTAATATGTATAGCCTCGAGGAAAGGAGGAGAGGGGACATGATAGAAACTTTCAAGTACCTCAAGGGAATCAACAAAGTCCAAGAGGGTAGCATCTTTCAAAAAAAGAGGTGTGCAAGAACAAGGGGGCACAATTTGAAGATAGAAGGGGGCGGCTCAGAGGTAATTTAAGGAAGTATTTTTTTCACAGAGAGGGTTGTGGATGTATGGAATGGCCTTCAGAGGAGGTTGTGGAGTCAAAACAGTGGTGGAATTCAAGCATGCATGGGACAGTCATAAGGCAATTCTAGGGGGTTGGGGTAGGAAGAAATAGGCTGCTGGTTATCTAGGATCTGCAACTTATCCATCAGGTAGGGAAATGGGCAGACTGGGTTGGCCAAGCGGTCCTTATCTGCCGTCAAATTCTATGTTTCTATGTTTCTATGCAAAGCATTCTAAATTGCAGCTCCTTCAATTAAGGCTCCCAGATAGAAGGGGTAACCCACCGGACTATTGTGACTTGATAAAAGAACTCCGGGAGGTTGAAGATGAAGAGGGGGATTGTAATTCTAGGGTGAGTGCAGCCCAAGTGATCACGGCATCGGAAGGCCCTTCCGAAGTGTGGACCAATGAGGGTGTGACACCATGGGATGAAATGCTGAGGGAGTTCAGGGAAACAAAAAACAATCTCTTTATGAAGGCCGCTCCTGCAAGTACAGGCACCGACCCTTATCCAACTGCATCTGCTATGGGGGTGGGGTGTCCACCCAGGCATCGCCTGCTGACAGCAGCTCGAAACTTGGTGGCTTGACTATGAAAGTAAGAAAATTAAAGAGATGTCTCCAAATGCTCACTACACAGCAGACAGCGATGGCACCAAGGTTCTCGGTTGGTAGTACCACCGCCCTAGCTCCCAGTGTGATGCCTCGGCCACACCAAATCCCAGAAAACATATTTTGCCATAATTGTGGGAAGGATTGGCACATGAAGAGAGAATGCAGGTCCACAAAAGACCTAGATAAAGTTGTATATAGACTTCAATCGAGCTTTGGAGAATGAATCAGCGGTCGAGGAATGCCCAAAATGACCACAGTGAGGGTTCAAGAAGTACTAACTCAAATCCCTATGTGGCTAAATTATCTGTCCAGGCCCCTGCTGCTGTCCCTCCAGACTGGTCCAAAATAGTGGGCCCTTCAATGGAGACTACCATGGCTGTGAATGGCATTCCTACTCGGCTGTGCTGGACAGTGGGTTGCAAGTGACCATTGTATTTAAGGACTGGTATGACAAACACTTATCTGCTGTGCCCTTACAATCCCTGGAAGGCCTATGTGTGTGGGGGCTGACCAACAAGTCTTATCCCTACCTAGGATATGTCCACCTCTGGTTGCCATTTCCTGCAGCTGTAACTGGTATAGTGGAGCAAATCAAGACACTGGCCTTAGTGTGTCCCCCTACTGGACTGTATGATGGGGTTCACCTGTTAATTGGTACCAATGCCCATATGTTTGGGAGACTGGCACAACTCTGTCATGAGAAACAAGGGCGATGGACTGGGAGGGCCCTAAGAATTCCCGCTCTGATCAAGAGGGCCTATGATTTGCAACAGAACCCCAAGGGAGTGGACCAGGATGAACCGGTAGGGGTCGTGTGGAAGAAGAATCCTGATTCAATGGTACTGGCCCCTAACGTTCAGTGTACCATTCAAGGGGAGGTCCACCTCCGCAAAGATGTCAAGAACAAAATACTGATGTTGGACATGCCAGGTGATGGAAAATTGCCGGAAGGATTATTGGTTAAGCCCAGCATCTTGCCATCTCATGCTCATGCCTATGCATGATGAGTGATGGTCCAGATTCACAATGTGTCAGAGCGGGAGATCCGGGTGAAAAGAGGATGCACCCTAGCTATGGTACACTGTGCAGACACTGCAGTGTTGCCCAGAAACAAGCACCCTGGCAAGACAGATAAAGTGACTCCCGACTTGTTTGATTTTGGTGACTCCCCATTGCCAGCTGAATGGAAGACTAGAATTAGCCAGAAACTTGCCCAGAGAGAGATCAAGTGTTTTCATTGAAGGAATGGGACATGGAATGTGTCCAGGGTGTGGAGCATCACATACGCCTGCACGATGAACGGCCATTTCGAGAGAGGTCTCAATGCTTAGCCCTGGCAGACATAGACGATGAGAGGAGACACTTGCAGGAAATGCTCGCGGCTGGTGTGATACAAGAATCCAGGAGCGCATATGTTTCTCCCATTGTGGTTGTGCGTAAGAAGAATGGAACAATACGAATGTGTGTAGATTATCGGACCCTCAACAGGCAAACCATCCCTGATCAATTCACCATGCCCCCTATACAAGATGCTCTGCATTGTTTGAATGGGAGCAAATGCTTCTCGGTGTTGGATCTTCGCAGTGGATATTACCAGATTCTGATGGCTCCAGAGGACTGTGAGAAGACAGCCTTCATCTGTCCTTTGGGGTTCTAAGAATTCCTGAGAATGCTATAGGGGATATCGGGCGCCCCAGCCACCTTCCAGCGACTGATGGAATGAGCGGTGGGAGACATGAATTTGCTGGAATGCCTGGTGTACTTGGACGATGTCATTGTGTTTGAGAACTCCCTAGAGGAACCTGAGAGTTGACTGTTCAAGGTACTAGACCGACTGGAAGATTTCAACCTCAAGCTGTCCATTGACAAGTGCCAGTTTTTCCAAACCTCTGTGAAGTATGTGGGGCACATAATGTCTACAGAGGGGATAGAGCCTGATCCTAGTAAAGTTGAAGCCTTGCCTACTTGGCCCCACAATTTGAAAGAACTACAACATTTCCTGGGATTCTGTGGCTATTACCACCAGTTCATAAAGGACTATTCTAAAGTTATTCGGCCACTCTTAAATCTTACCCTGAGTTACCCTCCTCCAATCGAAAATACAAAAAAAGGGGCCATCAAAGAACCAGACAAAGCATATTTCCACCCAGGTGAACTTTTTGGGTCGCATTGGACATCTGACTGTGAAGCAGCTTTCCATGAAGTCATATACCAGCTCACCCATGCCCCCATCCTCACTTATGCTGATCCCACCAAACCCTATGTGCTGCATACTGATGCCAGTCTGCAGGGTCTAGGAGCTGTACTGTATCAAGACCATGAGGATGGTTTGAGACCAGTGGCATTCACCAGTAAGAGCTTGACCCCGTCAGAGCGAAACTACCCTCTGCACAAGTTGGAGTTCCTTGCATTAAAATGGGCCATTGTCGACCAGTTTCATGATTACCTCTATGGGGCGACAATATTGGTGAGGACTGACAATAACCCGTTGACCTATGTACAGACTTCAGCTAAGTTAGACACCATGGGGCACCGGTGGCTTTCTTTATAATCAATATATGATTATGCTGTTGAATACAGACCGGGCATGAATCATATTGATGCTGACGCCCTATCCTGGAGGCCCATTTCCAAGAGCGACTGGGTCAGACTGTCTGAACCTGACATCCGAGCACTGTGCTAAAAATTTGATAGAAATGAACAAATGTCTATGGACACAGTGGACTGCTTAGCAGATTGCTTGGGCCCCTCTGACACCTGCATACCGGCTGCATATTGCCACTTTTCTGCTCTAGATATTAGTGCACTACCTCAGTTTGACAATGACAGCATTCAATGGGCTCAATCCTGAGATCCTCTGATTCAGCCAGCACTTGGCGCCCTTCGTGCAGGAAAGGATGTGTCCAAGTTGCGTTCCTCTGATCTGCGAACCACTTTATTGTTTAAAGAAGGCCCCAGGTTGAAGCTACTTAATCAACTGTTGTATAGAGAGACTGTAGATCGAGGTGGCCAAATAGACAAGCAACAATGGGTCCTGGCCACAACCTTCAAAGATTTGGTACTGAGGTCCCTCCACAATCATATGGGCCACCTTGGTATCGACCGGACCTTTGACCTAGTACGATCTCGATTCTACTGGCCCAAGATAGGGGCTGATGTTGAGCACCATGTAAGGACTTGTAGTCACTGACTGCAGAGAAAAGCCCTGCCTCAGAGGGCTGCCCCACTTGTCAACATTACTACCAGCACCCAGTGGAACTAGTCTGCATAGACTTATTGAGTTTAGAGCCTGATCAGCGAAACATTGGCAATGTGTTAGTGGTTACGGACCATTTCACATGGTATGCACAAGCTTTTCCCACCAAAGATCAGAAAGCATCTACCGTGGCCAAGGTTGCTAGTGGAAAATTTCTTCATCCACTATGGTGCCCCCCAGCGAATTCACTCTGATCAGGGCCGGGACTTTGAGAGTCGGCTAATTAAAGAAATGCTCTCTCTCTCTATGGGGGATGCGAAAGTCAAGAACCACCCCTTATCACCTGCAGGGGGATCCTCAACCAGAACGCTTTAACCACACCCTGCTAGACATGGTAGGCACCCTCCACCCAAAAGATAAGCATAAATGGAGCCAGCAAATTAGCACCTTGGTACACGCATACAATTGCACGAAGAATGATGCTACCGGGTTCTCTCCCTACCGCCTCATGTTTGGGAGAGAGGCCCGGCTGCCTGTTGATGTCTGTTTTGGGGTTTCTCCCGATGGGGTCCGAGCCAAAGATTACCTGCAATATGTACAAAAACTGAAAGCTCAATTGAACCATGCCTATCAACTGGCCCAGACAATGGCCGCCAAAAGAAATCTAGCCAACAAAGAGAGACATGATAGAAAAGTAAAGGCTCAAGAGCTTAGGCCTGGAGACCGTGTGTTGTTGCAAAATTTAGGATTGCATGGTAAACACAAAATTGTTGATCGATGGCACCATCTTCCCCATGTCGTAGCTGGAAAGTTGAATGATTTGCCAGTGTACAAAGTGCGCCCAGAGAATAACTCCAAAGTTGTCAAGACCATGCACCGTAACCATTTGCTACCTATTGGTCAAGTTATAAATGAGGCTGAACCCACCGAGATTGATTCCCCTTGACCAGTGACTCATGCTGCTGCAAGAAAGAAACAGAGTCAGCCTGCCCCCATGGTTGCCGATTTAAGACTTCCCCCGCAGCAGGCCCAGAATGATAGTGACTGCCAGTCTAACTCGGATGACAGTGAGTGTGATAATTCCTATTACCCCTCATATGAACTGTGTCAGTTGTTTTGTGGAAATCCTATGTTGAATTATGGGGATGAAGCTGGGCCTTCTGGACTGCCTAACGCCTTGGCATCATCCTTGGAGCCAATGCTCCCTGAAGGTGAAGTGCAAAGTATCACGTCTGAGGATGCTGAGTCTTTGTGTATTGTGGAAGTGTATGATTTGCCTGAAGGAGAGGCTGATGGTATGAGTCTTTCTGGTGACATGCCAGAACTTGAACACTATGAGAGTGCTGACAACCCCCACTTCAGTGCCAGAGTGTCTTCAAAATGAGCCAAGTGTTGTAGAAACAGAGACTACAGAGCAAGGGGCTGACAGTGCTCCTAGCTTGGACATTCCCCTTCATGCAGAGGCACCCCTCACAAATGATGAAAGCTCCAAGACCATTGCTGAAAGTACAGAGACAGTGGTTGTTCACCCCAGAAAGACTGGCCGAGCTGTCAAGCCAATGGTGCGCTTCAGTTACTATTCCCCCGGGAGGCCAGTGGATTTGCCTCTCAATGTAGTCCACAAAGGTGTTTATGTCTCTCAGAGCTCACTGCCCAAATTGAGCTTGACAGCCCATTCCAGGTTACTTGTTCTGCCCTTTCACCATGGTGCCTCTGCCCCATCCAGCCCCAAGTTAGCTGATAGGAAAGGGCCCCCTCTTGCATTGTTTAGAGTACAAGAAGTTATTACATGATTCTGTATAGTAAAGTGACAAGTTATGCCAATTGATGAATCAGATAGTACTTGTACAGCATGCTAATAGTATAAATATCTTGTATATGTTGCATTTTCAATGCTATGACGGTACAGACTTGATGCAGACACCAAGTTTGCCCTGGCAGGGAAGGGTGTAACCCCCCTACAAATAGGGGTTCCCAGAAAGTCTCCCTTGAGCTTGCCTAAATGCTCACTGCCAGGCTGGTGTCCTGCATTTTAGCAGTTTAAATGTGATTGTCATAGCCTGTATAGCCTCTGTGCACTGTCTCTTTAAGAGCTGCTTGATTGCAGCATAAGTAATCTGAGATGGAGCTCTGTTGAAAGATGTAACTATTTGCTGAAAATCAATTACAGTGATAATGATAATGTAGTTTGTCTAACCTGCTTTCTTTGTAGCAAGGACTGTTTTGTTTGTCTCCACTATCTTGGTCCTGCACTGCAAATTGGACCAAACAGTACTGTTGGGACCTAAAATGTAGCCGGACTATAGGAGCTGTCTGAATTTAAAATCTATAGGAACTGTGGTTTGAATCTTTGCGCCTTTTTTGCAACTGAAGGGGGAGCTCTTGCTTTGACTGACAGCCAAATCAGCCAACCAAAGCTTTTGGATCTTGGGGAAGTCCCGGGCTACTTGTAGTTTTCAGTAAGAACTAAGCTGGAATCTGAGCAAGAAGGAGCTGAAGTGATTCTGAGAGCAATCCTGAGTGGATTCGCATGGGAGAACTATGAAAAGGCTGAGAGTTTGGCATCCATGTCTGCCTGCTGCTCCTGAGAAGGAGAGAAGAGAATCATTTTGGACTAAATCCAAGTTTGTGTGACTAAAGTAAGCTACTGAAGTGGGCCAGGCTGAACCTGAAGAAGACCGAATATTTTTGCTGAATGCGATCAGCCTGTCAGGAGTTCCAGCTACCCCATAGCTCCCGGTGTGTGCAGAGACTTTGCGATTGTGTCCAGGGAGCGCTTTGCATGATACAGTAGAATTCCCGTACATGTAAATGTGCTATGAGCTGCTAGTGGGTTGTGAGTTAGTTCCCCACTGTGTGAACTGTGTTCTGCTTGCTGGAAGCTGTATCCAGCCCAAGACAGACTGCTTCCGAACTTATCTCCATGCGGTCTGGGCTTTGCCAGACTGGCCCAGCCAGACTACCCACTGCACAGAGAAGCCGTCGACGAGAGTCCTGCCTGGGGATCAGCCCCCTGCTCCATGCTTGAACAGGAACGACGCCTCTGCGACTTGTGTGGGCCCTGCTTCTCCTGGCATTCCAGATCAACCACCTGCAGTCTTGATTTTCGTCCAGCCTATGTCCAGTCTTGGGTATTGTGGGTAAATACCAGGGTAGCTCCCTACAACAACAGCTTTATCTGAGTGTGTCATCTGATTGTCTTGTTGTTTCGTTTTCTTTACGAACTGAGCCCTCTGGCTCCGGATTACAAATATTGTGTACTGTGCATGTTGTGTTTTCCATCATAGGGCCCCAACCAGCTGCAACCCTGGGCAACTGTCCTGGCTAGCCCATCTCTTCTCTACCTGGGTACCCAGAGGTGGATTGTGTGGGGGGACTCAAAGCACATGCATAACTGCTTGATTGATATAACCTTTAAGCTAATTAACCTGATTTTGCCCCTCCTTTGTTCAAGTCCCCTGAATAAATCAGATCTAACTTTTTCTGCATGTAATCTGACTGTGGTTCCAGTTTGTGCTCAAAGTACTGTACTGTTACTATTTGCTGTGCTTAACCTTGTTTTACAGGGGGTCCCCAGGGTCGAGCCAGAGGAACCAGCCCTGGTGGTAAGTGCAAACAGCATGGGTACTTGTGTGGTGTACCAGGGGTATTGTGAAAGTGATTATTGTACAGTATTCAGGCCACTAGAGGGGAAAGAGGGGGGTTACAGTGTCATGGAGGGCTGTGCCCAGGTTAGCTTGACCACTACCAACCCTGACCTCTGGGTGGAGGCACCCATTTCAGAACTCAGGCCCCTTAACCTGCTACTAGCCAAGCAGGCAGGGGTAGTAGCCCTTGGGATAGCGCCACCTAGGGGTTACATCAGATTAAAACCTGCAGTCATGTTTATGATCTTTGAATCTCAGCATGAAAAAAAAGGCAAAACATAAATTCCACCCCCGACCATCTCGTGATCATACAGTTGAACCCGGAAGCTTTCCGACATCAACCAGTTACGGCTCGACGGCTCAAAGCACTCCACACTGTGACACTAAATACAAAGAAAAAAAGTCACTCCCCCGAGGAATCACAACCCTCTATTTCTTAGAAAAACAAACTTCAAAAAAAAACATGCTGCATTGAGCTACATGACAGGAACTCTGCAGCCATAGCAACTAAGGACACCCTAGTAACCAGGTACTAGTTCTTTTCTGGTGGTCCAGTATCAAATACCCAAAAATAAAAGAAAAACACAAAAAATTGTTTTTATTTTTTTCTATCTACAAGAATGGGACCATTGTATAATAGCAATATACCCCTCCCTCCAGGGTGTGGGTATATGGGTGCATTTATCACTTCTGTTGTGGTTAAGTCACTTGGCTACACCTCGTCACCAAACCACACCAGGCGTGGTAAATCCCCCCAATATACCCACACCGTCATGGTACATTGCTTAAATATATTGGGTATATTGGGGGAGGGGGTTCTGTTCAATTTAAAGTGCGCTGTATCCGGGAACACATTTTTATATTCAGTATTCAGACACAGTTCAACTTATATTTCTAGAACTGTGTGTGTTTATGTCCACTGATCTTTTATTACTAGCAATATTTACAAGACATGCAAGTATCTCTATATCTAGAACTTCATCAAACTCCACTGCTGCAGTTATAATTCACTGGTTGTGTGAGGGCACAAGTTTCCACTGAAACAGCGACAGATGTTGATGTCATACAGAATTAAGACTTCAGCAGTGGGGGGGGGGGATCAGGTTGAGAAAGGAAAGAAAGATGTGGTTACTTGCTTATTCCCATCCCATACTTCTACTACTTACTGTATAACTGTAATACTAATATTCAGTAAACATCCCTTTTGTGGTGGATTCTGCTTGAATTGAATAGTACTATAGTAGTAGTACAAGTATGCGAATAAGCAACTAGCCACATCTTTCTTTCCTTGCCCTTCTCACCCAGATTCCCCCAGTCACCCCTCACCACACTGAAGTCACAATTCTGTATGAACCCCGTCCCCTTCCTGTAATCCAACTACCAGTACATTAGGCAGACTACAAGATGACTGGAAGGAGGAAGGGGGCCAGAGGTGTTCATCTCAGCGGAAGGTCAGTGCTGCAGCCTGCAAGCAGTTAAGATTGTGAGAAATTAATATCTCAGGCTCAGATCTGTGTGGGCAACTGCACACACACTAGAGCAGCCGCAGGCAGCAGCCTGATATATTTCAGCATGCACTGACCATGCACGCACTCCATAAGACCAAAATTTGTGCCAGAATGCACTTAGCACTACAGTTTGTGGGAAAATGAACAGCAAATATTTAGAGGGAAATTTAAAAGTGTTGTTTGCCTGGTGTTTGGTAAGAGCCCTCCCACCCACCACTGTTTTGTATGCCTTCTAAATACTGAAAAGCCACTGGGGTTGGGATTGAAGGGCTAAGTATTTCTGTTTGGGACTGAAATTCAAAGCAACAGGAGCTGGTGGCCTGTGACATCGTGTGGTTCCTGATGTCTGCTTACATACACTGTTAGTGTGACCGAACACACACTGGACTGTATGTGTTTGTGAGACTCGGGAACGTTATTGGTGGGGCTGAAATTGGGTTTGTGAATAACTACAGTCAGTATAGAGAGAAACTGTACTCCAGGGGAAAGGGACTGAGAAAAGGGGGTGTGCTATTATAAACAGAGGGGGATAATCAGGGTGGCCATATTCCACCATGGCAGGCATCTTCGGAAGGGTTGTAGGCTGCACAGGCTGTGGGATGGCAATAATTCTAAATTGGGCCTGGAGAGAGGGAGGCTGCCCACTCTGTAGACAGCTATCTTGTATCAGGAGTGAGGTATATTGGTTAAGGAGTAAGCTGTGGGAGCTGGGGGGGGTGTCCAAGGATAAGGGGTGTGGATATGGGCAGCAGAAGGAGGTGGGGCTGAGGGAGGCTGGGGCAAGCTCTGAAATTACAGGACGTTATGTTACAGCAAGCAGGAGGGGATATTGGGACAGAGGACCCTAGATAGGGAAGTTGATGCTAAGGGGAAAGCGACGGGTGAACATTCTGAATACAAAGAGACTGGAAAAAGAGTCAGGAAGGGCTTACAGCGGAAGCCTAAAACAGCAGACTGTGGGAAGGAGCTCCCAAGTGAATGAAAGAGAGGAAGAAGAGGGTCAGTTTAGAGATGCAGTCAGGGGAAACTCGGTTACTTGATGGAGGCTGACATAGACTGTCACAAAAATTTGAGCTACTAAGCAACCTAGAGGGGAGGAAAGGGTTGGTGGAAATGAGGAAACTTATACAGAGGCCGGGGGGAGGGAGTTGGATACCCATAGGGCATCACAGACCAGCTATGGAAAGGATAGACATAGTCCCAGAGGGAGAAGGGGAAACATATATGTTAAGCAAATGGGGGAGATGCAACATATTCCAGACATGAGGGAGGAGAGCATGATTGGAGAGAAACTGGGAGACAAGGAGGTGGGAGAGGAGCCCCCCTTCAGCAGGGAGTTCAGTACCAAGGATGCGGCCCTAGCTAAAGGGGATCCACAGAGAGCCTCTGGAAGCAGGGGTACTATTACAAGGGGGGAGGATGGTGGTGTGGGGGAAGGGGAAACCATCAGGGCCAGGATAAATGGTTCAGATAAGAGAGGGTTAAAGGGGACACTTATTCAGAGGGGGTTTGAGTTAAGTGGGAAAAATAGCAAGGAAGGCAGAAAGGGGAGGGTGACAAGGGGGTCTCTAATAAGGCAGGAAGACTCCCATGAAATTGAGATCATGAATAAAGGGGGAAGGGGGCTGAGAGGGCATAGTGGAGGTAACTATAAGGATGATGGAGGTGTTAAGGTTCTGTTACTGGGAGACTCGATGATTAGGGGTATCCAGTGGGAGGGACAGGGGGGTGGATGCCATAGCCAGGTGAAGGTAGTAGTATCTCTGGGCTGACAGTGCACAGAGCAAAGTTCATGGTGTATGAAATGGTTAGGGATTGTGGAGGAAACCGGATTTCCTGGTGCATTTGGGAACTAATGATCTAGAGGAAATAGCATTTTGAAATCCAAGCAAGGTTCCAAGAACTTGCCAGAGTCTGTCGGATAATGGATGCAACATTTTTTTCAGAGATATTGCCAGTACCAAAGGCCTCAGTGGACAAAAAAAAAGAAGCTTACAGAGGTTAATGACTGGCTCAGGAAGTGGTGAAGAGAATGGGTTGGGGTGTTAGGGAACTGGAATGGAGTTTGGGAGGATAAAGGACTATATGCCAAGGACAGGTTTCATCTTGCCCCATTAGGGAAGGAAGTCCTTAAACAGGGGATGGCTGACTACATACAAGAAAGGTGGGGCTTAAACTTGTAAGGGGGAAGGATGAGGGAGGGCTGACCAGAAGCCCTCTCCTCCAGATGAGGGAGTAGCCGCCAAGCCCAAGAGGGGAGGGGGAAACAGACTGAGGTGGAGGTTTCAGGAGGAGCACGGGAGGATGGAAGTTTAAGGAATCTGGGTGGGGTCTGAGAAAGAGGATCAGGGATAAGGGGTTGGGGTTGGTGTTAGTAAATGCCAGGAGCTTGGGAAACAAGTTGCCGGAGTTCCAGGCCATGCTGTTCGAGGGGTGGATGTGGCGGCGGTCATGGAGACGTGGGCCAACAAAAACCATGACTGGGACCTAAATGTACAGGGGTACACTATGCTTAGGAAGGATAGAAAGGAGGTCAGAGGGGGTGGAGTGGCTATGTTCATTAGAGATGATATAGAAATTACTATGGTAGAAGAGGCAGAGGGAAACGTGGAGGCCTTATGGGTCACCTTACGATCCCCAGCAGGAGATAAGGTCAAGCTGGGAGTAGCATATAGGCCCCCCGGGATGAGTGATGTTCTAGAGGATGGTTTGCTGGACAACATCATTGCCCAGTGTGGTCCAAAAGGGGAAGGAGTGGTGTTGATGGGGGACCTTAATATGCCAGGTACAAACTGGGGAACCATGTCCTCTAGGGTGGCCAAGGAGCAGAGGCTGCTAGATGGCTTCCAGGATGTGTTCTTAACACAGCATGTGACGGAGCCCACAAGGGAGGGGCATGTCCTGGATGTGGTTCTGGCAGATGGGGATCTGGTAAGGAACATAGTTGTACAGGACCCCCTGACTGGGAGTGACCACAATACTGTCTGGATTCAAATAAGCATGGGGGGAGTGGGGGTGAGATCTAGGACACTGGCAGTGGACTTCAGGGGGCAGACTTTATGGGCATGGGAAATATTCTCAAGGATCACTTGAAGGGGATTACCTCAACGATAAGTGTGGAAAGGAGATGGGAGGTCATTAAACGGGGACTTCATGAGGCAGTCAGGATCTGCGCTAAGTTGAAACGTAAGGGAGCAAGGTCACGTAAACCATGCTGGTGGTCCAGTGAGGTACAGGTAGCAGTCAGAGAAAAGAAGGCGGCCTACAAAAAATATAAAACAACAAGAGGGGATAGGGATAAGGAAATGTACCAGCTTGCATCTAGAAAAGTCACCCGTATGGTGAGGGGAGCAAAGGCCAGTAAAGAGCAGCGGCTGGCACAGGGGATACATGGAGGGGAAAAGGGGTTCTTCCGGTACATTGGGGAGCGGAGAAAAACTAAGGGCCATCTCAGCAGATTGAGATCAGAAGGAGGGTGGGTGGAAGAGGCGAGGGACCAGGCAGAGGTATTTAACAAGTACTTTGCCTCTGTGTTCGCTAGGGAGGGGGATGGGATATCTACAAAGCAAGGTATGAAGGGAGGAAGCGGCAGGGAGTGGACAGGGGAGCAACAGAAATGGAGCGAGAGGGAGGGAAAGGTACCCAGGGGTGTCACATCTGGATAAGGATAAAAAGACCAGTAAGGGGGAGGGGACGGATGATGCTATCTCCACCAAAAGGGTGTGGTTAGCCCTCAAGGCCCTAAAGAAAAACAAATCTCCAGGGCCGGATGGCATTCATCCCAGAGTACTATGGGAATTGGCGGACATACTGGCTGCACCCCTGGCGGAGCTTTTCAGCAGGTCACTTGAGACAGGGAGGGTACCTAGTGATTGGCGAGAGGCACATGTGGTACCAATCCATAAAGGGGGGTCAAGGGAAGTACCAGGTAACTATAGACCCATCAGTTTGACCTCGGTGGTGGGAAAATTAATGGAGAGTATACTAAAGGAACGATTGGGGGTGTACTTGGAGGAGGTGGGAGGTCTGGATAGTCGGCAACATGGGTTTGTGCCAGGTAGATCATGTCAAACCAACCTTGTGGAGTTCTATGAATGGGTAACATCAGAACTGGACAGGGGTAAGCCTGTGGATGTATTATTCTTGGACTTCAGCAAGGCGTTTGACTCTGTCCCCCACAATGGTCTGGTGGAGAAACTGATGGGGTTAGGAGTAGGCCCTTTGATGGTCAGATGGATTGAAAACTGGCTAGCTGGACGCACTCAGAGAGTAGTGGTCTGTGGGGAGCTCTCAAACCCTAGAGAGGTTGGTGTGTAGGGTACCACAGGGCTCAGGTCCTAGGTCCCGATCCTGTTTAATGCATACATATCGGACATCAGGGAGGGTATAGGTGTGAAATGAGTCTCTTCGGATGACTCCAAGATGGGAGCAGTAGTTGAGGGAGAAGAGGGAGGGTGGCCCTGCAAGGGACCTGGACACCCTGGAAAGCTGGGCTCACACATGGAAATTAAATTTCAATATCACCAAGTGCAAGGTGTTGCATCTTGGTCGGGGAAACCCTAAACACAGGTACACCCTGGGAGGGGAGGCGCTGGAGGCCTCAATAGGGGAAAAAGACCTAGGGGTCATGGTGGATACATGTATGAATAACTCTGAGCAGTGCAGGAGAGCAGCTAGCAAGGCAAACAGGATGTTGGGATGCATTGTAAGGGGGATCACCTCTTGGAGCAAGGAAGTGATTCTGCCGCTGTACAATGGACTGGTTAGACCACACCTTGAGTACTGTGTACAGTACTGGAGACCACATTTGAAGAGGGACATACAGCTCCTGGAGAGGGTACAGAGGAGGGCAACAAAGATGATACGAGGGCTAGGGGATTTGACTTATGAGGACAGACTTGAGGAGCTCTGCCTGTTTTCATTGGAGGAGAGGAGAGACAGGGGGGACATGATTGAGGTCTTCAAGTACCTCAAGGGAATAACTAGGGTAAACATGGAGGGGATCTTTAGGCTAAAGCAGGGAGGTATCACCAGAGGGCATGGTTTGAAGTTGGAAGGTGGAAGGGTGAGGGGGGAAAAGAGGAGGAGGTTTTTCACCGAGAGGGTGGTGGACCCTTGGAATGCACTGCCTGGTGAGCTGGTTCAAAGATCCACAGTGGAGGGCTTCAAGAGAGGGTGGGACAGACACAGAAAGTGGATGTATCAGATGATGGCCTGTCCCGGGGGGGTGGGGATGGATGATAGGGGTTTCTAGAGAACAAGGGATGGGAGGGTCTCGGCACCCAACTAAGGATCTAGGTTCGAGCAGACTCGATAGACCGTAAGGCCTAATCTGCTGGCAAATAGTATGTTAGTATGTTAAATCTCCATTTAAAGAGACAAATTAATTTAGGGGCTATAAGCTGAAAACGTTTGCGATACCTCCATGCAGAAAAACAAATCAACAGTGAGAAATATATAGTTAGTACATACAAGTAGTACAAGCAAGAAAAGTAAGAATATTGACTGGCGTCCCCACTACTACAGCTGATAATAGCAGCAGTAAGAATATGTACTCTGTCTCATTGAGTCACCTCCTCTATGGTGAGTGACTGTGGAGGAGGCAAAAACAGATAGTGCTAGACAATGTCAAGAGACGAGACATTAGTAAGTTAAGCCCAAGATTGTACCTGGTAATATGCTAAACAGGAGAGGAAAGGAGACAGTTTACTTAAACAAGTCTTTTAGCCATTAGTCTCTCCTCTACTAAAGCAACTGGAGCAATCATGTTTGTATGGTATGGGGCGCAAGGGGTTTGGGGCCTACACGGTGCACCTACCTCTTTCAGCTTTAATGGATAGTGCGTATTACGGTGAGCATGAGAATCTGCTACAGTCAGACCTGGTTAATCTGTGCCTTGTTAATCCATATGTCTGATTATCTGAATGAAAAACACTGCATACAGATTTTTTGTTGGGCTATTGACCTCTTTATTATCGCTGTCTGGTTACTACATAGATTTGTATTATGTAACAAAATTGGCAAACACAAATGTGTATGGATTAACCAGGTTTGACTGTACATCCTATGACTATTACAAAAAAAAACCACAACTCCACCTCTGCAATCTGGTGCTTTCAGGCGAGCAGCCAACTCACAAATTCAAAACAGAAGCAACAACTTTGAAAGCACTCATGGTCACAAAAGCACTCTGAGCATAGAAGTCCAAATGGAACAATTTATTTTTAAGGTGTTCGCTCTAAGAGTTTAACATCAACAGTGCACACCAGCTAGTCACCCAGCTTTTGTGACCACGAGTGCTTTCAAAGTTGTTATATCCTATGACTGACTATTTTGAAGATGTTTGGTTGGAGAGGATAGACAGAAGACAAAGGCGACGACAGCCCAGATTTCTTCACAGCCAGTGGAACTGCTATGATGCAACTAACCAAGGCATCCCAAGGACAAACAATGCTGTTGAAGGATGGCACAACAGTTTTGCAAGCCTCCGAAGTGTTGATCACCCCATGATGTGGAAACTTATCAATGGTATTAAAAAAGAACAGAGCCTGACAGAGCCTCTAATGGAGCAGTACATTGCTGGCTGCCCACTACAAGAACCTAAGAAAGTGTACAAGAACTCTGCTGAAGGAATTCAGCGCATTGTCACAGAATACCAAGCAAGGGAAACAGTGGAGTACCTGAGAGGACTTGCACACAGTTTCATGTTTTAACTTAATGGAAGCTTACAATTCTCTCAGTATGTTTTAAAGTGCCACTCTTCAGCCTGTTCTCCTTTTTATGTTGGCTTGCACTTGCGCACCAGCCAACATATTGCACTAGTAGCAGATTTGAAGGTGCGGTCACTGTGGGCGAATGCAGGGCATGCATCAGTAGGTGCGTCCCTCATTCCCCAATAAGGCAGCTGCAGGTGCTAACAGCAACACATAAACTGGCAACCAGATCAAATAAAAGGTCCGCTGCAATGAGAGCCAAGTTTGTCATGCAGCGGCGTGCCTTTTCTGGTGAACCAATTCAATAAACATGGCGGCATTGACTGCCGCCGCACAGAGCGCCGACTTCAGGGGTGCCCAATCCCCCTGTCGGCATTCCCCAACCCACTTCATTTGCCGATGGGGGAGCCCACTCCCTATCAGCATAATGCCCCCTCCCTCCCATTTCACGTGTGTGTCGAGGGGGTGCCCAATCCCCCTCGGCATCATGCGCCCCCCCAATAGTCTTTCTTTGCTGACGGGGGCCCCAATCCCCATCGGCTTTATTCCCCCTTCCCAGTTTAATTTGCTGGTGAGAGAGCCCACTGCCCATCGGCATAATGCACCCCATTTGTTGTGTGCTGAGGGGGGTGCCCAATCCCCCCCCCGGCTCTTGTCCCCCCTTCGCATGTGCCGACAAGGGTGCCCAATCCCGTCGGCTACAGCATCCCAAACACCCGGGTGGAGACGCTTGGGAGCCCACCCCAGTGTGCCAAATGCCCCTGTAAAAAGAAAAAAAATGTCCCGCAATTTTTTTTTTGTTTTTAAACCTGTAAATCAGAAAACGGTCCCTCGAGGAATGTCCTGCTCCCTCCTTCAACCTGCACCCACCCTCTGCGTACCCCACCTCTCTACACCCCCCTCACACCATACTTAACTCCGGAGCCTGGCACGATGATCTTCGGTGGACCAGGAACACATCTGCACTCTTCAAAGCTGACCACGAACTATAAGAAATGCCAGTAAGCTGTATAATGGCATAAATAGGATTTTTTCAACTTTGGTGCACATCTCGGCCATTTTTGGGAATTTTGGCACCACATTTTCAACATGGGGTTATTAGGACCCCTCCTCATGAATTCAGTCACTGTCTTGGCGTTATTCGGTCCCAAAATGTGATTTTGTGGTCACTGCATGAAATCACCTTTCAGGACTGATTAACAAAATGACAATGCCACTGTTCATGAGGGGGCTCTCAAAAAGTCTGTGTTGCAAATTTGGTGACAAAAATCCAAAAAATGGCTGTTTTACATGCGAGCATTGCGCAGTTTCCACGCACGCTCGTAACTTCGAGAATTTGTAATATCTTCACTCCAGATTTTCAACATTTCCATTTTCCCATACCTCCTTATGAAAAGTACAGCAGTCATTTTACATATCCTGGCCAAAATGTGTTTTTGCACGTCCGGCGCAGAACAGTGCGGTCGTTATGCGAAATCAGTTTTCGAGACAATTTGACAAAATGACAGTGACACTGTTCATGAGCAGAGGTCTTAAAATGCCTATGTTGAAAATTTGGTGATGAAAGTCCATAAAATGACTGTGTCACAAGCATGTGTTGTGAAGTTTCAACGCACCCTTGTAACTTCGCAAATTTGCAATATTTTCATGCCAGATTTTCAACACTGGCATTTTTTCACACCTCCTTATGAACAGTACAGCTGTCATTTTTCACATCCTGCCCAAAATGTGTTTTCGCACCTGTGGCATTCAATGGTGTGGTCGCTGTGGAAGATCAACTTTTGGGACAGACTAAGAAAATCGCAGTGCCACTGTTCATGAGGGGAGGTCCCAAAATGTCAATGTTGAAAATGTGGTTTAAAAAAAAAACCAAAACAATTGGGTTACAGACGTGTGTTGTGCAGTTTCTATACATGCTCATGACTTTAACCAATTTTTCATATTTTCGCTCCAGATTTTCAACGCTGCCATTTTTTTACACCTCGTCATGAACAATACAGTTGTCATTTTTCACATCCTGCCCAAAATGTGTTTACGTACCTGTGACACCAAATGGCACAGTCACTGTGCAAAATCACCTTTCAGCTAACAAACTGATACTGCCGCTCTTCATGAGGTGTGGTCACAAAAGCCCATGTTGATAATTTGGAGTGAAAATACCAACACACGCCTACGGCGTTAGGGTTTCCAACTGTTACACCCCACCCTGTAGAGACTGCCAGGCATCAGGGGTGTGACTTGGGATCATCAGCTGTAATGTTCCCGCCATTCCACCCCCACCCCCACCCTGCAGCCACTGACAGGCGTCGAGGTGTGCCTTGGAGTGTTCAACCACAAAGTTCACCCCATCCTCCTATACTGCACCCACCTCAGCATATTTCCTTATGGAATAGGGTAAGTATAACGCCCAAGGACCCCAAAGCACACCACAACACTTGTCAGTGTATACAGGGTAGGGTGAGATAAATTGGCATGAGCGTTATAGCTGACGACCCAAAGGCACACCCCAACACCTGTCAGTCTCTGCAGGGTGGGTGTGGGGTTGGTGTCAGTTCAATACTTCACTGCCACTCCTATTATGTATCTCTAACTCCTGTACTACCAATGCCAATGCCAGCGAGACAACATTCGTCATTGACAAATGCTTGTTTACTGAGGACATTTGTCTGTTGGAGAGTACTCTGCCCTTCCCACCATTAAGCAAAAACCCAAATGGCAGTTATGTCTTTAGTCACTGTCCATTCTAGTATTCACACCTGGAGCTGCTGGAATGTGCACATGAGGGTCAGGGTGGGTTAGTCAGGGTGGGTTAGTCGGGGTGGTTTGGGCGTTGTGTGGGTTAGAAGATTATGTTTAGGCTTATTTGTGTTCTGTTCTTTTGTTTTTCTGTCTTGTGTATGTGATTGGTGTTTACTTTGTATGTGCAAATTAAAATTTTCAATAAAGTGTACTTAATTGCAAAAAAAATATGTTTTAAAGCTTTCAATAAAGCTTCAATATGTTTACATATGTTGTTAGTCATGTTTATTCTAGGGCAGAACCAAAAGGAGCTGAATTCATATAGGAGCTGAATTGACATAGGTGCTGAATTGACGTGGGGCTGAATTGAATTGACATAGGATCTGAATTGACATAGGATCTGAATTGACATAGGATCTGAATTGACTGGGGATGAATTCACGGGGGCTGAATAGATATAGGAGCTGAACTGACTGGGGCTGAATTGACATGGAGCTCAATTGACTTGGGCTGAATTGCCAGAGGGCTGAATTCACCGGACTGAATTGAATCGGGCTGAATTTACCGGGCTGAATTGACAGGTGTTCCACAAATCTGGCACAGTGGGAGAAGCGCCGATTGTCAAGAAAGGGAAGGGCTAGGGATTGATAGAAGGCACAGTGGTGAGTGTGGAGGGGAGCATCCAGGCAAAGCGACAGAAGAGTTAAAGAGGGTGTCCAATCTGGATTGGAAGGTCTTGGGAGTGGCACTGTAGACAACATCACAGTAGTCAAAAATAGGGATAATCATTTTCTGTACTAGTTCACACCTTGCCAGTAGGGATAAGCAACTCCGGTTCCTGTATAGGGCACCTAGCTTGGAGCACAGTTTTTGCAGGATGGCATCCACATGAACAGAAATGTTTAGGTATTGATCAAGCCACACACCTAGGTATTGAAAAGAGGAAGTGTCCTCTAGTGTAGTCCCATCAAGGGTGTGGAAATGGGGTGAGGAGGGGAGCCTTGAGAGTCCCTGCCTAGTGCCAAAGGTCAGGAAGACGGTCTTCTTGGCATTTAGAAAGAGCTGATGTGAGCTAAGCCAGTGTTGAACTTTATCAAAGTCAACTTGAAGTTTGGTAGCTACATCAATGGGAGACAGGTCTGAAGTAAACAGGACAGTGTCATTGGCATACATATGGATAGAGGATGAGGTGCAAACCATAGGCAGGTCATTTAGGAAGATAGAAAAAAGTATGGGACCTAACACTGAGCCTTGCAGTACCCAAGTTTTAATAGGGTGAGGCAGGGAAACAAAGTCAGTGATTTTGATTCATTGAGACCTACCAGCAAGGTATGCACTGAACCAGTTTACAGCAGAGTCCGATAGACCTGCAGCAGTTAGGTTGTTTAGGAGGATAGCATGGGGGACAGTGTCAAAGGCCTTAGCAAGTTCGACAAAGATAGCGGAGGTGATTAGGCCACTGTCCATCCCAGAGAGGATGGAGTCAGTGAGCCTGAGCAGGGAGGTGGTGGTGGAGTGATCCTTTCTGAACCCAGATTGGAAAGGAGTGCGGAAGGAGGATTCTGAGAGAAAGGCAGAGAGTTGAGACAGGACCATATGTTCCTGTAGTTTGGCCAGGAGAGGGAGGAGAGAAATGGGGTGATAGTTGCCAGGTGAAGTGGGGTCACCACCCTTAGGTAGTGGGAGGACAATTGCATATTTCCAGGGGGTTGGTACAGTGGCAGATGAGAAAGATAGATTTAGTAGATCTGTTAGTGGGGAGAAGATTGCTGGGGCAGATAAGAATAATACTTTGGGATCGTGCCCATCAGGTGAGCTACCTTTAGAGGAGCCGATTGCTAGGAGGGCAGCTAAGGGGTCAGCAGGGTAGATTTGTGAGAAGGAGAAGGAGTCGCACCTAAAGGTGGGGATGCAGGGGGGGTGTATAGGGAGGATGGGGAAGGAGGGAGAGATGATAGGAGGGCAGAAGCACGGGAAGTGAAGTAGGCATTAAATTCAGAGGCTACCGACTGGGGGTCCAATATTAAGGAACCTTTTGACATAAGGAGTGGGATAGATGGAGTGGAGGGGAGGAGAACAAGGTATGGACAACTTTCCAGAATTTTGAAGGTTTGTTTATGTTAGGCTGGAAAGTAGAATGGAAGTACTCAGTTTTTGCCACCTTAATAGCCTTGGTGCAGGAGTTATGAAGCACATGGTACAGTTGGAGATCTCTTGGCAACTGAGAAGCTTTGTGGGCTTATTAAGATCAAGTGCTGAATGGTTGGCTGATATGCCCCCAGGGAGGGGGAGGAAGTTTTAGTTTGCAATTGAGGGAGAGGATAGGTACAAACTATGGGTATTTGTTAGGTGGAAACTGATTTAAGACAGTGGGCAGTAAGCGTAAAGGAGTGTGGCTAAGGCTTAGAACAGGTCCAGCACAACAGGAGAGGTGTCAGGGAGAGTTCAGTGGGGAAGGAAGCAGAAGCAGAGGTCTGACTGCAGCAGGTGACTTCTTAACTGGTGCTTAAAGCCGGAGTGAGTAGAGGTGAAGTGGAAAATTTGATAGCTAAGAAGTTCCAGCACACAGGTGCAAAGTGAGAGAAAGTCTGAGCTCCCATGACTATTTCACATCTAGGTACTTGAAAAAGCGTCTAATCTCCAGAATGGAGGACATAGTGGGGACTTTGAGGAATCAGCATCTGAGCTAGAGTAGGGGGAACACCTGAGCAAGAGATACTATCAGTCAGGGTGCCAAATGAATACAGTTAGACATGGGTGAGAGCCAGTGAAGGCTGCTGTAAAGGTAGCAGTGATGGGTATGATGATGAGAAGCCAGCACAAAACAACATATGTAATTATATGCAGTGTTCTTGTGCAGACTGGTTTCAGAGGCACCAGCATATACATGTAACCCACCTGTTACCCGGGGTTACTAGAATCCCAGTAAGACCTAGTGGTAGGCAGGGAAGGCAGCTTGTAAAACTCCAGTTAAATGGATTTCACACTGTCTCACTCTGTTCTCATTCTCAGCTGAGACTGAGGGATGACATCACCATAGAACTATCGCAGCTGCATGAGCCACATTTGAATCTGCAGAAGGGAGTTAGATTAGAATGTTGGGAGTTTTGAACAGCAGTCTGTAGTTGGAGATTGTCGTGTGAGGAGCACAGCAGTTCTATGCACAGGCTCTTGGAGCCTCAGCTCTGAAATAGAGCTACTTTTAGGGAAAGGTGTGTGTTTCCGCCTAAAGAGGGACACAGTAAGCTGTTCTTTCAGTGGTGGAGGCTGCTGATACGGGTCTCAGTGCCCCATCCCTCAGGGGATGGGGATGGAAGGTTTGCCTGCTATTCCAGGGGAAACCCCCTGGTTCCTGCTAGAGAAGAAGCTGCCTATTTTTCTGAAATGTGTTGTGGCACAAGAAGTTTTCAAGATTCACCTGTGGGGCACCTGCAACCAAAGTGTGAGTTCTGCTCTTTCCAAAGGGCCCATGTTCACCTGAACTGTGTTAAAGTGGGGATTGGACTACTGAAGTAGTGGGAGGCCTAGAGTAATAGGCTTAGCCAAAGTAAAAGTATGTTCAAGTCCAGCACAAGGGGAAAGTCAAGACATGCAGAGGAGATGTGCTATACATCTACCCTTTAATCTACATTGCCAAGCTTTCAAAAAGAGTTGTTTAGTGTCCAGAGAAATGGCCGGGTATGGATTGTGGTTGCTGGAGGCGGGAGACCCCCCCATCTTTAATAACGAGGTCCATCTCTACAGATTTGCTCTGTGGATTTCTACTTTGCCTCATGCACTTGGCCAGTGATGAGGAAAGTACCCAGACGTGGGATTGGAAGGAAAATTTCCCTTAAGAAGTCGAAGGCTCTAAGGTGGTTTGGGGAGCCACCAACATAAAATTGGTTCTGTGCCATATGGACCGTGATCAAGTGGCCGTCAGGGGAGCTGGGCCGGGGAAAAACCCAAGTAGTGTACAAGTCAGGCTGTGTACCCAAAGTTGAGTGCAAGTCCTGGATGTGTGCCTGTGGGTTCAGAGCCTGAGGGCTGAAATGTGAAGAAGTGTTCTGTTGCTCTTATCTGCATTACCAGGAATGTAGCCCCGTGGGGGTCCATCTATGCTTTGTTTGTTCAGTTTGGATGTGAATAAAAGCCACACTTTAGAATCCCATTCCTGGTTCTGGACATTACAGTTATTGCTTCCTGTGTTCGGATTTACTTGGGTGCCCCTGTGCACAGTAGCCAAACCTAGGCCCCCTGTGCCGAGTAACCTAGTCCTCCCTGAATCCAGTCCCCACCAGGTACTGCTGTGAGCTTCAACAGCATACCACCTGTCATTTGCAAAAAGGCAGGGGTGAAGGCCTTACATACATAGATACATAGACACTGTCTGCAGATTAGGGCCTATGGCCCACCCAGTCTGTCCATTTGAGCTTGTAAGTTCCCTTTAGATTTTTCTAGAAGTCTGTTGCCCCTTGCCCCTGACTTCCAGAATTCCCTTGTGTCTACCCATGCATTCTTAAATCCCGTGATTGTTTCAGCCCACACCACTTCCTCTGGCTAGGTGTTCCACTTGTCCACCAACCTTTCTGTGAAGAATTTCTTCCTCATGTTTCCTCACAATCACCCTCACTCCAACTTCATCCCATGCCCTGTAGTCGTGGAACATCTTTTTTGCTGAAAAATGGTGTATTCCTACACCCTGTTCCTCCCTGTAAGGTATTTGTATGTCTCTATCGTATCTCCTTTCTCCCTCCTCTCCTCCAGGGAGTACATATTCAGGTCCTTCAGCCTGTCCTCATAGGACTTGTGATGCAATCCCTGTACCATCTTTGTTGCCTTCCTCTGAACCTTCTCTATCCTGTCTATATCCTTACATAGGTAAGGTCTCCAGAACTGTACACTGTACTCCAGTTGGGGCCTCACTAGTGTCTTGTATAGTGAAATTATGACGTCCTTTTTCCTGCTGGTGATGCCTCTGCCTATTCATCCCAGCATCCAATTTGCTTTCTAACCCCAGTAATACTCAAGTATTCATAACTGTATGCAGTCATCCTTGCAAGTAGAACTGCCCAGAGAGAATTTGGAACATATGCAAATGATAGAATCTTTTGCATGAGCCGCTTTTCAAATGCTGCCTTATACTTACTGCCTTTATTCTAAACCCCTCAGATTTCTCTCTCTGCCTGTCAAGTCTAGATGCTCAGAAATCCTCTCCTCATCTTTTGTACTGACGTAAGAAACCTTATAAAATATTATTAAGTATTCTTTACATTTCATTTGCTGCCTTTTACTTTTTGTTGTTTAGGTAAACCCATAGTTTTAGTGTTTAAATTGTAAGTTTTCTCAGCTTCTCCCATTTCGGTATAACTGGGGGTAAACCGAGGTTTATTTTATATTTATCAGAGTTTTCTGATTAAAAAACTCCATTAGTTATGCTGAATTTTATTAAATTAGTTTGTTTTAGAACCGCTAATACCAGTTCCTGGACCGATAGCCTCGGTTCATTTTCTCTCGGTTTCCAGGTCCTGCAATGGTTCCGGAACCGACTGCACCCGCTAAATAAACTTAAATTTAAATATTTCTTTTTAGTGGTTGCAACTGTTATTGGCTTTACATTGAAAATGTTATAAAAAGAAACTGGTGATCCCGGTTTCAAACCTTGAATTCAGTGTGGTGAACTTTTATTAAGTCAAACATTCTCTTGTTTTGCCTATCTGGACATGGTCATTTAAAGGCAGAGTGAAATCTGCATTACATGTCCTGGAAAAACTACTGAAATGCCTGGATAAGGCTTAAAAAAAGAAGTTTTACCACCTAAGGGTCCCTCCAGCTCTAACCAGCTGACATCCTAAATTACTGTGGGTGACTCCACAACAAATACTGTAACTGCTGCCCTGAGATGTGCATGTAAGCAGTTTTTATGTTTGCTTGCATGCATGTGCAAGAAACATAGTGCCATCATCCGAGTTTTCGGAGATGTGTCACCCCCTCTTCCAATTCAGTCAGTGTGCGCGGCCCCTGTCCGCCAATGCATGCTGGAGCTGTCTATGACAAGCTCCAAAATGCAGTGGCATACAGTTGAAAGGGGGAGCTACGCTTCAGTGAGCAGCTTATAAGATATCGCCTCTGCTCGCGCGCGATCTCCCTACACACACACACACACAGAAACGCATCTACGATGGCCAGCATGCTGCCCCCAAGGCACACACGAGGAGCCGATGGGGGTGCCCAACTCGTCAGCTTGTGCTGCACTCCTCCCAAAGCCTTCCACATGCCATGCTGTGTGCCCACCCCAACGTGGCAACTCATGGTATAGCCGACGGGGTGCACAATCCCCGTCGGCTCCACTGTCCCCCCCCAGAGTACAGGGTGCCATTATGCTGGGAGCCCACCCCAGGGTGGCAACTGTTCATATGGCCGACGGGTGCCCAATCCCTCGCCGGCTCCACTGCCCCCCAGCCGTCCTTGTGCCATGCTGGGAGCCCACCCCAATGTGGCAAATGTCCCGCATCGTCACTGAAAAAAAAACAAAACTGTAAATGCTAACTGAGGGAGCAGTGGATGTGGCAGCGGTCACTGAGACCTGGGCCACTGCTGGACACGACTGGGACCTGAACCTGGAGGGTTACACTATGTTCAGGAAGGACAGGGGGAAGGGAAGAGGAGAAGGGGTAGCAATGATAGTCAAAAACTGCATTGGCATAGGGGAGTAGAGGAGGCGGAGGGAACCGTGGAAGCGATTTGGGTCACCTTGATAACAAGGGGGGGCAAGAGAGTAAAAATAGGAGTGGTGTATAGACCCCCTGCCCTGGAGGAGGAGCTGGAGGAGAGTCTGGTGGCAGATGTTGGGAGACACTGCAGACTGGGTAGAGGAACGGTGGTGGTGTTGGGGGAATTAAACATGCCAGGAACAGACTGGGAGACTATGACATCCTCTGTGACCGGGGAACAGAGGTTGTTGGATGTCTTTCAAGACGCGTTCCTAACTCAGCAGGTGGGGGAACCGACCAGGGAGGCGCAGGTACTGGATGTGGTCCTGGCAGACAGTGACCAGATTAGGGGCCTGGAGGTAAGGGACCCATTGGCAGGGAGTGACCATGCCACGGTCTGGTTCTGCCTGGACCTAGGAGGGCTAGAAGGCTGCACAAAGACGGAGGTAACTGACTTCAGGGGAACGGATTTTAAGGAAATGGGAAGGATCCTTAAGGAGCATTTGGATGTGATTGGGTCAGACATGGATGCTGATAGTAGGTGGGAAATCATCAGGAGAGGGGTGCAAGATGCTACCAGCACCTGTGCAAGAGTAAGACGAAAATGCGGTAGGGCCCGGAAACCCTACTGGTGGACCAGGGAGGTCCAGGAGGTGGTGCGGGGGGAAAGAAGGTAGCCTATAGGCAATTCAAGTGCTCAAGGAGTGAAAGGGATCGAGGGGAGTATGAGCTGATGGCTAGAAGGGCCACTAGGGCGGTGAGGGCGGCTAAGGCAAGGAAGGAGCAGAACCTGGCCAGGGAAATTAGGAGAGGGAACAAGGGGTTCTTTAGATACATTGGGGAAAACAAAGGGTGAAGGGGCAGATTAGCAGGATTAAATCAGAGGAGAGATGGGCACAAGACCTGGGGAGCAGGCTGAGGTACTAAATGAGTACTTCACCTCAGTTTTACCAAGGAAAATGGGGGTGCTGCATCATACATGGGAGGAGACAGAGATACTGAGGAGGGGGGGGACCCTTACCGATCGGCGGGTCTGGGGAGAGGGGGAGTCATCATTGGCAGGTGGGGGAAGGGCTAAGCAGGGAGAAGAGGTACTGGAAGTGGAAATCACAGCAGAGAGAGTGAGGGGAAGCCCTCAGTGCCCTTAAGACGGAGAAAGCACTGGGGCCGGATAAATTACATCCCAGAGTGCTGAAGGAACTTGCAGATGTCCTGGTGAAACCCCTGGCGGAGCTTTTCATCATCTCTCTGAGGACAGGGTGGGTGCCCCAGGACTGGAAGGTGGCACATATAGTGCCTATCCACAAGGGGGGATCAAGGGAGGTGGCAGGGAACTACAGGCCTGTCAGCCTGACATCGGTGGTGGGCAAGGTGATGGAGGGCATTGTCAAGGAGAGGCTGGGGGGGACCTGGAAAAGTCAGGGTGCCTGGACGATAGACAGCATGGATTCGTCCCAGGGAAATCATGTCAGATAAACCTTGTGGAGTTCTATGACTGGGTGACGAGTGCCTTGGACCTGGGTAAACCAGTGGACATCCTTCTTTCTAGACTTCAGCAAGGCATTTGACTCTGTTCCTCATGTGGGCCTGTTGGATAAGCTGGGAGAAATGGGGGTGGGGAACCAGATGATCAGATGGATAGGCAGTTGGCTCCAGGACCGGACCCAGAGGGTCGTAGTTGGTGAGATAGTCTCATCCCCAAGGAGGGTCATTAGTGGGGTCCCACAGGGATCAGTCCTTGGGCCCCTCCTGTTCAACGCCTCACGCCTCTGACATAAGGACAGGAATCAGGAGGAGATGAGTCTCTTTGCAGAGACTCAAAACTGGGGGCGGTGGTGGATGGGGAGGAGGGGAGGGTGGCCCTACAGGGGGACCTAGAGGCTCTGGAAAGATGGTCTAGAAAGTGGAAGCTGAGGTTCAATGCAGGGAAATGCAAGGTACTCCACCTGGGGGCCAGAAACCCAGGCCAAGTGTACACCCTGGGGGGGAAATGCTACAAGTCTCGATGGCTGAGAGGGACCTGGGGGTGGTGGTGGATGTCAAGATGAACAACTCGGAGACTTGTAGGAGGGCAGCAGCCAAGGCCAACAGGATGCTGGGATGCATCGCTAGGGAGATCACCTCCAGAAGGAGGGAAGTGATACTCCCTCTGTATAACTGCTTGGTGAGGCCACACCTTGAGTACTGCGTGCAGTTTTGGAGGCCACACTTAAAGAGGAACATTAAACTCCTGGAGAGGGTACAGAGGAGGGCAACCAAAATTATTTGGGGCTTGGGGGACAGGACCTATGAGGAGAGGCTCGAAGAGCTAAATATGTACACATTGGAAGAGAGAAGGGACCGGGGGGACATGATAGAGGTCTTCAGGTACATGAAGGGGTAAATAGGGGAGGAACAGTCAGGGTGCTTAGAAGGAAGGAGGAGGGGGCCACTAGAGGGCATGGGTGGAAGCTGGAGGGGGGAAGATTCAGGGGAGAAAGGAGGAGGTGCTACTTCACTGAGAGGGTGGTGGAGCCATGGAATGCACTGCCTAGGGGGCTGGTGGAGGCAGAGACGGTGGAAGGGTTCAAGAGGGGGTGGACAGGTACAGGGGAAGGGTTCTGGAAGCAAAATCAAATGCAGCAAGAATATCCATAACTGGGAAGGGAGAAGCCAGAGAAGGCAAGGGGGGCAGCAAGTTCAGCACTCAGGGTGGGGGCTGACCAATCAAGCAGACTCGAAAGACCGTTAGGCCTATTCTGCTGGCATTTTAGTATGTTAGTATGTAAATTAAAAACAGTCCCACGGCGCTTCTCCCTGGCCCCCCCTCCCACAGCCCACACCAACCCACTGCGCACCCTGCCTCCCCACATCCCCCTCACCCCATACTTACCTCCGGAGCTCGGCGTGACAATCTTCGGTGGACCGGGAACACGTCTGCACTCTTCAAAGCCAACCGCGAACTGAGAAAATGCCGGTAAGCTGTATAATGGGGTAGATAGGGGGTTTTCAACTTTGTTGCATACCTCAGGCATTTTTTGGAATTTTTGATCCAAATTTTCAACATGGGGTTTTTGGGACCCCTTCTCATGAATGCTGTCACTGTCGTGGCATTATTCAGGCCCAAAGGGTGATTTCGCAGTCACTGCGCAAAATCACCCTTCAGGACTGATTAACAAAACGAAACTGCCAGTGTTCATAAGGTGGGCTCTCAAGAAGCCTATTTTGAAAATTTGGTGGAAAAATTCCTAAAAACGACTGTTTTATGAGCGTGCATTGCGCAGTTCCTATGCACGCTCGTAAGTTCGCAAATTTTTAATATTTTCACTCCAGATTTTCAACATTGCCATTTTACCACACCTTCTTATGAGTAGTACAGCTGTCATTTTTCACATCTTGCCCAAAACATGTTTCCGCCCATGTAGCGATACAATGGCGCAGTCGGTGTGCGAAATCAATGTACAGGACAATTAAGAAAATCACAGTGACACTGTTCATGAGCAGAGATCTTAAAATGGCTATGTTGAAAATTTGGTGAAATAATTCCAAAAAATGACTGTTTTACCAGCGTGCATTACGCAGTTCCTACGCACGCTCGTAAGTTCGCGAATTTCAATATTTTCACTCCAGATTTTCAACATTGCCATTTTACCACACCTTCTTATGAGTAGTACAGCTGTCATTTTTCACATCTCACCCAAAATGTGTTTCCGACCATGTAGCGCAAAATGGCGCAGTAGATGTGCAAAATCAATGTGGGACACATTAAGAAAATCACAGTGACACTGTTCATGAGCAGAGGTCTTAAAATGGCTATGTTGAAAATTTGGTGAAAAAATTCCTAAAAATGACTGTTTTACGAGCATGCGTTGCGCAGTTCCTATGCATGCTTGTAAGTTTGCAAATTTAATATTTTCACTCCGGATTTTCAACATTGCCATTTTATTACACTTCCTTATGAACAGTACAGCTGCCATTTTTCATATGTCGCCTAAAAATGTGTCAGACACAGCGCATTAATGGTGCTGTTGGTGTGCAAAAGCAATATTTAGGACAGATTAAGAAAATCACAGTTACACTGTTCATGAGCAGAGGTCTTAAAATGGCTATGTTGAAAATTTGGTGACAAAAGTCCATAAAATGACTGTGTTACGAGTAAGCATTGCACAGTTTCCACGCACCCTTGCAAGTTCATGACTTTGTAATATTTTCAGTCCAGATTTTCACCAGTGGCATTTGTCCATATTTCCTTATGAGCAGTACAGCTGTCATTTTTCACAACATGGCTGAAGTATGTTTTCACACTTTCAGCACAGAGATGCGTGGTCGCTGTGGGAAATCATTGTTCGGCACAGATAAAGAAAATCACAGTGACACTGTTCATGATCGGAGGCACCAAAATGCCTGAGTTGACAATCTGCTGTAAAAAATTCCCAACCTAATTATAGTACAGGTGTGCGTTGCACAGTTTCTATGTACGCTCGTGACTTCACCATTTTTTTATATTTTTACTGCAGATTTACAACATTGCCATTTTTTACACCTCCCCATGAACAGTACAGCTGTCATTTTTTACATCCCATTCAGAATGTTTTTGCACCTGTGGTGCTAAATGCCGTAGTCACTGTGCATAAGCAGCTTTCGGCTAACAAACTTGATATTCCCCCTGTGCATGAGGTGGGGTCACAAAAAAAACATGCTGAAAATTTGGAGTGAAAATACCAACGAATGCCTGAGGTATTAGGGTTTCCAACCATAACACCCAACCCTGTAGAGAATGACAGGCATCAGGGGTGTGACTTGGGATTCTAGCCTGTAATGCTCATACCATTCCACACCCTGCAGCCAGTGAGAGGCATCGAGGTATGCCTTGGACTCTTCGGCCCCAAAGTTCACCCCATTCTCCTATATCGCACCCATCTCACAGTGTTTCCTAATGAAATGGGGTGCGCATAAGGGCCAAAGACCCCAAGGAACACTGTGACACTTGTCAGTGTCTGCAGGGTGGGGTGTTGTGAAATGGCGTGGCTGTTATGCCTGACGACCCAAAGACACACCCCAATGCCTGTCACTCTCTGCAGGGTGGTGGTGGAGTTGGCTTCAGTTCAATACTTCACTGCCATTCCTATTACGCAGCTCTGTAACTTCTACACTACCACTGCCAATGCCAGCAAGCAAACATTCGGCATTGACAAATGCTTGTTTTGTGCATGTTAGTGGGACAGCAGTGGGTGACATTTGCCCCCAGTTATGCTAACCTGAACGTGGGCCTATGGGAGTGTAATGTAGTGTATAACGATGCCGTTAACAAATCTTTACCCTGCATTTTACTCTGGCAATGTTAAATTGACAGTATTTTGATGGCGTGGTGTGGCTTGAGTCAGTGGAGGAACTTAAAAAAAACGTGTTAAGTTCCAGGAGCAGAGCAGCGAAAATATACGGTTTGCTCTCAGATATGACAAGGCAAGCATTTTGTTGCTGGATATCAAGATTATCTGGAACCAGGAGCAAGGTTTGAACATGGATTTGTTCCATAAGCCTACAGATAGAAGTACCTTTCTCCTGGCCAGTTCCTGCTACCCCACCGCACAATCAAAAATATCCAAGCCTGCCAGTTCTGCATATACACATGAACTGTAGCCATGCCAAAAGATATCAGAAGAATACAGACATTCTGGAAGGGAGATTTATCAGAAGGGGTTAGAATATAGAAACATAGAAGTTGACGGCAGATAAGGACCGCAAGGCCCATCCAGTCTGCCCATTCTTTCTACCGTATGAATGTGCCGTAGGCCTCTACTCTGTCAATGGCCTATTTATACTCATCTGTATTGCTTCCTTATGCCTATCCCATGCCTGTTTGAAGCCTTGCACTGTATTCATATCCACCACTCCCTGAGGTAGGCCATTCTATGCATCCACCACCCTTTCTGTGAAAAAGAACTTCTTCACATTACCCCTTAATTGGCCTTCCTCTAATTTCATGCTGTGTCCTCTTGTCCTGCTATTTTTCTTATATTGAAACATGTTAGACTCTTTCACCTTGTTAATGTACTTAAGGTGTTTGAACGTTTCGATCACATCACCTCTCTCCCTCCTTCGCTCTAGTGTTTACATATTGAGCTCCATTAATCTGTCCTCATATGTTTTCTGATGCAGTCCCTGCACCATTTTGGTTGCCCTTCTCTGGACTGCTTCCATTTTGTTAAGGCCCTTGTGCAGGTATGGCCTCCAGTACTGCACACAGTATTCCAGATGGGGCCTAACTAGTGTCTTGTAAAGAGGGATTGTTACTGCCCTCTTACGACTTTTAATACCCCTACTAACACACCCCAACATCCCTCTAGCCTTACCTACTGCTTTGGTGGTCTGCTTGGATGATTTCAGGTCATCTGTGGTGATGATGCCCAAGTGTCTTTCTTCCCTTGTGATTGCCAGCAACTCTCCTCTCAACCTATAGGTAGCTTCAAGGTTTCTCTTCCCTATGTGCATGATTTTGCATTTCTTCACATTAAACCCCAGTTGCCACTCTTCCAACCAGTTTTGCCCGTTTATCCAGATCTCTGAATATGACAGATATAAGCAGGGCTAGAGACACAGCATATCGTACCGGCAGGGCTTCTCTCTTATAACCGCAAGTATATAGAGAGTCAAGTGAAGAAGTGTTCAAATTTGTGACCACGTTCAATAGTCAGTCTGGGAAGGTTGAGAGGGTCATTAAACAGAATTGGAACATCCTTCTAATGGAGGGAAAGTTGTTTCCTTGGGTGTCACGGTCTCCAAGGATGATCTATTATATGGCCACCAACCTTAATGACATCCTTCCTCACAGTTTTCAAACATTCAGGCAAAACATTACATGGCTACCACCTTGGCCCAAGAGTTGCCTTAAGTGTAGCCATTGTAAGTTCTGTGAAGTCATTAAAGAAGATGACACTTTTTTGATCCCAGTTGGTGGTAAGTTGATGGAAACCTACAAATTCATCAACTGTGATACCACTTATGTGATATACCTCACAGGCTGTGCCTGTGGGGGTGTTCTACGTTGAGTGTGCAAAGAGAAAACAGAAGGGCAGGGTTGGGGACCATATGAAGGCAGTCAACAATGGCAATAGGGACTACAGTATGTTCTGGCCTGCCATATTTTGGAAACATCGGCCCCACAATCCATAAGTCGTCCTTCATAGGAGTTGAAAGGGTAGTTCTAGGCAAAAAGGGACGAGGATCTGGACTCACTCTTGACAAGGAGAGAAAACATTTAGATTTTTAAGTTCCAGGCCACAGAGTTTTTTAGTCTTTCAATGACAGGCTCGCACTTCTTCCTTTCTTATGAGTCTGGGTGTTCAGTGATTTAGTGACATACCAATGAATCTGCCTTATAGAAACACAGAAATGTAGATGATGAGGGCAAAAAAAGATCAATGGTAATTAAAATGATGGGATAAAAAAAAACACAGTGTCAGGGTAACAAAAGATAGACAAATATTGTAGCAGAGTCCAAGAAAAAAATAAAATAAATTACACAGTAACAAGGAAAGGGGGACAGCGTTTTTGTGGTTTATTTTATTGTGTTATGTAATGAAAAGTGTATTAAATTAAAAAGAAGAAAAAGACCAATGCCATCCAGTCTGCCCGAGTTCCTTGTCTAACCCTGGGACCTATTGTCCATCCAGGCACCTAGCCCTCCCCCTTATAATGTCTTAACATTATCTTGTATTAACACTGTCCTGTGTTTTCTCTTTCAGAATCAGAATCTGGATACGTTTGAAACTTGTGCTGATTCACCGTCTGACAGCTTTTTTGCATTCTGTGAGTTGCTGTGGTTTGTTTTTGCACGCTTTTGTGAAGTTTTTTGCACTTTAGTAACTTTTGTGGTGCTACACTTTTAAACCTATGCTATAAAAGGAAACATCTAGGTGATGCCCACTTACACTATGACTAAGCGTTACATCGCAAAACGTTAGTGTTTCTCTCACCAGTGATAGCACAGTAACATTTTTGTAAGCAGCAACAGCTTTGCTTAGCGTCTTTTGTGTGCACGGTTTTGTTGCCTCCCTAATTTGTAGTTACCACCAGCGAAAAGTGTCTCAGGGCAGCAGCCCTGTATTTTTTAGCACCAGAACTGCTTGCCTTCTGTTTGCAGTTTTGTCACCCAAAGAACAAATGAGGAGACACTCTTTTAGCCATAAGAAGTCCACAGAGTATCCTTAATGTAGTGTATTCAGAATCAGTGACTACATACAGAGTGCTATCTAGTGGAGAAATTAAAGATTGCAGCATACAATAAAAAACACTTTAACACCTTGGCTAAAGGAGGTTTTCTTTTAGCTGGATGGTCAGAGCTGCTGTCCCTGTGACCAGGGATGTAAAGATTGATTCCTGGGTCTGGCACCGAAACATGCAATCCTCTAATTCATAGAAGATGTCCCCTCACATAACTGGAGAGAAGACATTACACTGATGATGAGGATGGGATCCCCAATTGTGAGAACAGATGTAGACTGCCATCTGGTGGTGAAAAAAAAAACAGGAAGTGAAGAGGGAAGCCTTTTTCAGAGAAAAGGATGCACAAGAACAAGGGGTCATGCAATGAAGCTGGAGGGATGTAGAATCAGGGGAAATGTAGGAAACACTTTTTTCACAGAAAGGGTGGTGGATGCCTGGAATAGCCTCCCTGAAGAAGTGGTGGGAGCAAAAACTGTAACAAGATTTAAGAAGTAATGGGATACATATAGAGAACCCTTACAAGCGAGGAAAGGGGGGGTAAAAGGAGAGCAGCTACCGCAGGGGGTGGGCAGGGTGGACTGGGGGGAGAGGGGGTAATGGACAGGGTGATCACTGAGGGTAAGGTATTGTAGGGGTTAAGGGCTCTGAAAGTGGATGAGGCACCAGGACCGGATGGCATATACCCAAGGGTGTTGAGGGAAATGGCTGAGATCTTGGCTGGACCGCTGGTGGAACTGTTTAATACCTCCCTGAACACAGGGTGCATACCGCATGACTGGTGGATGGCCCACGTGGTGCCCATCCAGAAAAGTGGACCAAAGGATGAGCCGGGTAATTACAGGCTGGTAAGCTTAACTTCAATCGTGGGGAAGCTGATGGAGACAATACTTAAGGAAAGGCTGATGACCTTTATGGAAGACAATGGGGTCCAAGACAGTGACCAGCATGGGTTTGTCTCTGGAAAATCCTGCCAGACAAACCTAGTGGAGTATTACGACTGGGTCACGAGGGAATTGGACAAGGGTAATGCAGTGGAGGTCATATACTTGGACTTCAGTAAGGCCTTCGATTCGGTGCCGCATGGGAGGTTGGGAGTGAAGTTGAGATATGTGGGGGCGGGGACTAAGATGGTTAAATAGATTGAGAATTGGCTGCAGAGGAAACAGCAGAGGGAAGTGGTGGTGGGGGGACTCTCATCTCCAAGGGCTGTGACGAATGGGGTGCCGCAGGAATCAGTACCGGGGCCAGTGCTGTTTGGAATATTCATAGCAGACATCTCATATGACATCAGGAATAAGATCAGTCTATTCGCTGATGATACCAAATTTGGGGCAGTGGTGGATAATATAGGAGGTTGGCAGGGGCTGCAGGATGACCTGACCAAACTGGTGGAGTGGTCAGAAGTGTGGCAGTTGGGGTTCAATGCAAAAAAGTGCAAAGTCCTGCACTTTGGAGCAAAGAACCCAGGGAGGGGTCACCAGCTGGGAGGGCTACAGCTAGGTTCCACCAAGGAGGAGAAGCATCTAGGGGTAGCTGTAATGGGGAAGATAAACAATACAGAGCAGTGTAGGAGGGCAGCAGTGAAAGCCAACCGGATGCTGGGTTGTATCATGAGAGGGATCTCCTCCAGGAGCAAGGAGATAATCCTGCCTCTCTACAGGGCACTGGTCAGGCCGCACCTGGAGTATTGCGTGCAATATTGGCACCCATATCTAAAGAAGGATGTGAAATTACTCGAAGGGGTACAACACGGATGCTCTAGGGATTGGAGGACAGACCATATGAGGAGAAGCCGAGAGAGCTGAACATGTACTCCTTGGAGGAGAGAAGGGACCGGGGGATATGATTGAGACTTTTAAGTACATAAAGGGAATAAATAAGGTGGGTACTGAGGGGATACTCAGGCTGAGGAGGGGGGGACATGAGAGGGCATGGCCTTAGATTGGAGGAGGGCAGATTTAGGATGGAAATGAGGAGACGCTTTTTCACAGAAAAGGTCATGGCAGAATGGAATGCTCTACTGGAGAAGGTGGTAGCCTGTAAGACAGTGGGTAGTTTCAAAAGGGGATGGGACAAGGTGAGAGGGGGGATAATAGGGAAGAGGGGGTAGCTGCAAGATGAGGGTGCTAGCTGCACACTCGAGCAGACTTGACAGACCAGGTGGCCTATTTCGGCTGGCAAATTTGTATGTTTGTATGAGTAAAGCCGAGGACCATGTAGTGTCCACAGTGTGACGGCAGGTAGGGAACATGGGCAGACTAGGACAGCCAAGCGGTCCTTATCTGTCGTTACATTCTGTGTTTCTATGATGTAGCGTATACAGAATCAGTGACCAGATGCAGTCTGCTATCTGGTGGAGAAAGTAAAGACTGCAGCATACAGGAACAAGAGTCAGTCTAACAACTTAGCTAAAAGGTTTTCTTTTCACTGAGTGATTAAAGCTGCTGCGTCCGAGATCAAGGATGCAAAGACTGATCCCCAGGTCTGGCACTGAAATGTGCAAGTCTGTTTTTCAGTTTACTGAAGATTTCCCCACACAAAGACAGGAAGAAGACATGACAAATGTCAACTTACATTAAGAATATCATTTCACACAGTTTAGGAAGACAGAACCACTCGGCTTTTCTTTGCAGTCCTGTTACCCAAACTGCTCAATATGATTCCCTTACACCATAAGACACCCTCTCACAGCACGTAAACACAAAATACTGTACAACAGAAATAGAATGTTATCTCACATAGAGAATACTGGATTGGCAAATATGCACAACCAGCGTGTTCTGCCACAGAGGGGTTCGGACTCCCTCTGACCTCAAGAGCGAAGCTTGAGATGTTCATAGGAATCAGAACCCCAAGGTGGCAGAACACACTAGTTGTGCAAAAAGTTGCTCATCCGGTATTTTTTTACAGTATATAGTATTATGTGAACTGTGTGTGTGGCTGTTCTTTCACTTTCAGAATGAAACTCGCTTATGCAGTCTCTAGAGGTTTCAGAATGCAGTGGTACCACAGAACGGTACGATCACATTCCATGACCTTTGGACTATGGTACAACAGCATTTGGAAAGGGATGGAATTCTGTATAGAATAAACACTCAGTATACACTATAAATACGTACACTGTTTCCAGGAAATCACTGTAGCAATACTGACGCTCTCTTTTTTGGTGTGGGGGAAGGAAATAAATCACACACACCACTCAACAACATAATTGAACTACTGCTGAAAGTTAAATGACTCAGCGCAACAAAATTGCTGTTGCCATTTACTCCAGCCCTCACCCTAGAGCTGGTCCAAAATAATCTCTGTCCATGCATAAAACCAACAAACAAATTGTTCACTTTAAACAAAATGCACCTCCACGTTCCAAGGTTCGGGAAGGAGACTAAACTAACCCCATCCCCCCATTAGCTCCATCTGACAAGTTTACAGGGAATTTTGCAATATCCTAGAAAAACTCAAAATATTATATTCGGTCACTATTCAGCTGCCATTTCTCTAGTTGCCTCCCCATATGCTTTATTGCTAGTGCTGGACGAAACTGAAAAATCTGTAGGGTGCACCTTTCATGAAATGGCACCAATATTGTGTTATTTTGTACAAGTTCGCAGACTAGAGCAGTGTGTTAAAAATTGGCAGTTTTGAATGATGTATGAGGCCTTTTTGAAAAATTAATGTTTACAAAAACACACAGCTAAAAACAAATGATTCCACTTGCTGAAATGGCACATTTTTAAGAACTCACATTTATAAAAAATATGCACTTTGGGGAAAATGGCTATATTTAAATAAAAAATCGTGATAGAAAATATGCCCGATTTCGGTGCAATTTCATGAAAATTGTACAAATGTGATATTGTCACTTTCATGCAATTTCACAAGCAAAATAAAAATTTCACCCAGCGCTATTTTTTACTGAGAACGGGGGATTCACAAAAGAGTTGCGCATGGTGCATCTGAGATGCGCAGGTGCATCTCAGAGATGCGCCATGGCGTGATTCACAAAGGGCAGAGATGCACTGGGACATCCCAGATGCACCATGCCACCACGGATGCGCTGGAGGCAAATAATAATGAAATGCAGTGCATCTGGAAGGGGCATGTAGCTGCATACACAGCGCATCCTCATTCACAAAGCAAAATGAATGCGCAGCCACAGCGCATCCACCCATACGGGCACTAAGGAGAGAAGTATAAAAGAGTAGACTTAAGTGCAAGCCCCCAGCAGGCAGCCAGCAGGATAGCAGCAGCATCAGCACCAGCATCATCATCAGCAGCAGCAGCTGCGAAGCCATAAACATGGATGGGGCGCCATTCATGATGGTGGGCATACTAATGGGGTTAAGGAGATAGACAGACCATCAACGTGGCAGCGGAAGGCACCATAGGTGGCCCGCCACCCTGGAGCAGTATTATGCCCAAGTCACATTCAAACAGCTGACCGACACAGAAACAGTTGGCTGATACTGTCTCAACAGGGCAGTTTTGAGGCAGCTCTGAGAGCTATGCCATGGTGAAATGCAGATACTCACCAGAAGGGGTCATGCCATATCTGTGGGAGACCAAGGTGACAACAGCATTGTGTCTGCTCACCACGGGCACCTTCCAGAGGCCAGTTGGTGACTCCACTGGCATATCACAGCCATCCGTGTCCCAAATCCTCACCCAGTTCCTCACCGCACTGCTCCCACATGCTTCGGAGTTCATTCAATTCCCAAGCATACAGGCAGACTGGACAGAAGCTATGCAGCAATTCCACAGGGTGGCACGCGTGCCAGGTATGATAGGGGCCATTGACTGCACCCATGTGGCAATTCGTGCACCACCTGCTGATGAGGTGATACCATACATGAACCACAAAGTAGTTCTGTTTCATCAACTGTCAGGTGGTGTGCAATACCATAGGGCTCATCACCAACATCTGAACCACACACCCTAGGAGTACACGCAATGCTTTCATATGGCACCAGTCAGCCCTGTGCTGTCGGTTTGAGACTGGGGACATCCCAGTGGCCACCTAGGGGGTGACTGGAGCATGAATACATGCCCACATAATGCGCACTGCGGCACCACACATGTTGGGAGGTAGTGCATGGGTGTGAGGGCAGCAACAGGGACAGTGCAAGGGCACATGCCCATGCGGGACAGCGGAGGCAGGCACCCAGTCAGGAAGGTGCACACAAACAGGGGGACCGTGTTGCGGCACAGCACAGCATGGGCGGTGTAGTGATGCAGAACAGCAGGCATGTGCGGCAGGGCAGAAGGTGCTACACACACTCAGGCATGGGCAACTGCAGGGCAATGGAAGATAACCACTGCTGGACAGAACAGGAGCAGTCAGCCCCAGAGGCAGGCATGGTCAAGTGCGGGGCATGAGAGAGCAGCCAGGACACTGCAGGTGGTGGATAAGGCACTGATGCGGTGTCCCACCATGGAGGTATAGGGTTGCACCAGGTGGTGGGCCACAGGTATAAAGGTGGACAGGCAGTAGCTGCACACACGTGCAGTGATGGATGGGGGGCAGTGGAGCACAATGCACATGCATGCAGGAGACTAACAGACTGCTTTGTCCCCCCACAGGGGATGCTGTGTATCTGCTCCGCCCATGGCTGCTCACCCCCTACTGCCATCCAGGCAATGGGGCCGAAGAGCATTACAACATGGTACAGATAACTACACGCACTGTCGTCGAGCTTGTGTTCGGCATGCTGAAGATGCGCTTCAGGTGTTTTGACAGGTCTGGTGGTGCCCTAAAATACAGGCCTGAGAAAGCCTGTGGCATATTCCTGGCCTCTTGTATGCTGCGCAGCATGGCCATTGACCATGGAATACCTGTCCAGGCTGAGGAGGGCAACAGTTCTGGGGAGGAAGAGGAGGAGGCATGGAGGAGGGGCCCCATGGTGGTTTTGGGCAGCCGCCCCTTGAGCGTAGGGACCCACACCTGGCCGCTAGGTCCCAGAAGCACAGGGACACCATAGTGGAGGAGCATTTCAGGGACCACAGGTGAGTATCACAGGAGGGCAACATACAGCAGCCACACACACACCACAGGTGGGGGGTGGGGAATGACACACACATGCGCAGATGACTACCACACAGCAGGTGCAGAGCACACTAGAGAGGGGTGACAGACATGCACAGACACACACAGCAGGCCAGACATGGATGGGGGGACACAGTGTCATTGTTGGGTATGGCATGGATCAGTATACACCTGCCAGCACACATGCACAGCAGATACAGGGCCACACTCATCACTTCCTTGCCATACAGCACAACACTGGTGGCCCCGGCCATACACAGTGCACCACACAGGTGTCCCACACAGGTTTTGTCCTGGGGCAGACGTGTGCCACAACACGCTTCCCCTGGCACTGTCAGCTGGGTGTGTGTGGGCTGCAATGGGTGCAGGTTACAGGGGCCATGGGAGCAGGCTACCCAGGCATCAGTGGGAGCCCCTACAGCCACTGCAGACACGTGAGTGGCCATGCCCTCACCTGGTGATCACTGAGTCAGTCCCACTGGTCTCAGGGTGTCCAAAACCCCTGGCAGGGTACTAAAGCGAGACCGTGAATGGGTGGTCACCGGTGTGTCGCTCCTAAGACCCAGGTTGGATCCGGGGGTGTCAGGGATGGTAGGCATGGTGACGGCATCAGCAATAATGGGTTCACCTAACGCTGTGACCTGGGGGTGTGTGAGGCACTCCTGGGCGTGTGGCTGGTACCCTGGCATCCACATGGCACAATGTGAGCACTGACCACCTGGAGTGCAAGTGCCATCCTCTCCAGTGCAGCGGTCATGCTCACCTGCAATTGGCAAACCTCAGCCAGCATCTGGGTGCACCACACAGATGCCGACTCATGCCCCAGGACCCTGAGCTCTGCCCTGAGGGATGCCTGCCCCTCCATGGTGTCCTGCCGGAGGCATGGGTATCCCTCCACCTCGTCAGCAGGGGACATAACAAGGGGGCCGTGCTGACGAGCAGGTGGGGTTCCGGCCTGCTGCTCCACATCCACCACAGGCAGATGCTGCACAGCAGTCCACTGTATGGGTGGGGACTGGACATGGGCAACCACTCAAGGCCCATGGACGCCCGCATCATGGTCCCCTGCCACTTGCTGTTGCTCCACAGCACCCTGCAGTGGCGGAAGTCCCTGACCCCACAGCTACACCAGACACATGGCCACCAACATCCACCACCGTGGGCTGTTGTGGTTGCCCTGTGGGTGCACATGGGGCCACAGGACCACCAATGCTACATGGTGCCACCTGAGTGTGCACATAGGCCACAGCCAGGCTGATAGTGTCTTGGATGCAAGCACCAGCAGGTTGTCTGCAATGTCGACTGTGTCCACAGGGTCCTTGTCAGTAAGACCCAGAAAGCTGATAAGCCATGGGTTACCCTGGCCACCAGGTGTGGCACTGGCTGCAGAGGGGTCGGCTGGGCCAGCACCATCCTCTGCCATGTCCAGGGCTGTGGAGGTGTTGGATGTTCCTGACACAGGCTCTGCCACAGCCCCTGCTGTGGCACGGTGTGATGGTCTGGGCTCCGCCTCTGCTGGGTCGTCAGGTTGTCCCTCGGACTCTGCAGCACCCATAAGGTGTGACAGAGCTGAAAGAGAGAAGGGTAACATGATTAGTGACATGTGTCAATGGTGTCTATAAACAGGTATGAAAGAGGAGCTATGCACTTGTGCCATAGGTGTGCCTGACCTGCCACACAGGTGAGTGACACCCTTAGCGGCCACTGCCACACACAGGCACCAGTGGTGCCAGCCATGCACTGTGGCCTGTGTTGCTGCTCAGGGACATGTGTGTAACAGCACACTACTGTGAGTGTTGGGCACCCCCAATGCCCATCACCTGCAGGGCCAACCATCACCTGCAGGGCCAACCTCCCAAGCCCCCCCCTGCATGCTCCCTGGCACCCACCCACCCACATCCCCTTGCCCCCATTTTGCTACACAGGGCAGACACGTCAGCAGCACACTGTGGATGGACAGGGCTGGATGTCGACATGCGCTGTGCACAGTGACACATGGACATGTAACAGAGCATGGTGGGGCATGTCATGGCACCCATGGCAAGCACACGCAGACCCCCACAGGTAGTGACGAATAAATCAATCAATCAATGAAATCTTTATTTAACCAGGTGAAACACTGTTGAGGAAACTCATTTTTGAGGTGGACCTGGGCAGTAGAATACACAATAGCAGTACATAACCACATAATACTTCCATTTATAGACATAATCATACATAACTAGGGTTTACACGAGGTGCAGAACAATATATATATATATATATATATATATATATATATATATACAACAAGTACAGAACAGCATATGCAAAATCATGTACAGATCAAGCATAAAATATGCGTATAATAATCACAAAGGGTTACGAGATCACGGTCTTGCAGAATAAGAATTGTTCTGTGCAGTGTACATAATATGAGCTCACCACTACAGTGTTCAGAATAAGATAATGCACTACAGGTTACAGCGGAGTACCATTCTGTATGAGTAATAGACAGGGCTAGCATGAGGCTAAACTTTCTCAGATAGTCAATGCACTATAAGATAACACAGCCATGCACAGGCACTACTGGTGCCACCGGTAACCCATAAATTCTCACAGTGCTGTGATGGACTGCCCCCAGTCTGGAAGATGCCACCCAGAACGCCCATCACTGTGGTCCAGCCCATGCTGGCAACCAGCCTCTCCTTGCTGTCCTGTGGTCCACCCTGTTGCCCCCAGGGAGGCCCAAATGGTGGCCATCTTCTCCTTGGCCCTTCTCTTCTTATCATGGAAGTGCTTGCGACACTTCTTTGGGGTTTTATTGTAAATGCCATGGGCATTCACATGGTGGGCAACCTCCTCCCAGGCCTCATCCCTGTGCTGGTGGTTGCCACCCCTGCCAGCCAGGATGCTCTGCCTTGGGAAGTAGGCCTCCAGCAGTGCCCTATCTTCATCCACAGTGAAGTTTGGTCATCTCCATCCTGAAGCGTTGTCTTGATCGGACATTGTGGCTCCTGTGAGGGGATATGTTGCAGGCATCAGCATAGTTCAGGCAATTGTGGCTTTGCGCCGGTAATGTGGCAGGAAGCAGCACATTCACAGCTCCCTGGATGCCTGCAAAACACTACTGTCTGCTGTGGCTGACAAGCTGTACAGAGATGGATGTAAACACACCTGCCTTCAAGCTTGCAATACCTGTTGGTCACCTGTGGTTTGGGGAGGCGCATTCAAGAGCATTCATAGCCCAACGCATGCAAATGAGGTTTGGAGCAGCAATAATGAGAAGCAAAGCAGGTGAGATGCCCCTGAATTAGGCAATGAGCTGATCTGAGAGCAGTGGCTGTGAACTGCATAACTGCCCCAGCTCATATCAATCATCATTGCACAACTGGGGCCTTGGATTCATCTCCCTATGGTGCATTCCCATGCATGTGTTATTGCTGTGGTGCATTTGCTGAATGCGGCACATGTCACAAGGTGCAGCCCCATGTGTACGCAGTGCATTGTACAGGGCATGCCATGCATAGCACATCATGTGCACTTTCAGTGGTAGCGCAATTGCAGTCAACAGCGCATGTCAGGCGATATGCGCCATTGGATCTGTGCAGCATGTTTCGTGGAAGTATATGGTGCATATGTGTGATGTTGTGGGAATGCACTACTGCAGCTCACGGAGAATGTCTGGGTGCATGAACCATCCACAGTGCCTTGTGTGTGACATAGTGTGTCATACCCAATATGGCGGTTCCATGTGATCCACATGTGTGACCCGGTTGTGACCCCTGATCCTGATCTCCTACCCAGGCTGTGACTACTGCGCATGCGCGGTGCTGCACAATTGGCAGCTAGCGTGCATAGCCATCCCACAATCCTGTGATGAGCTGCCCATTGCTTGGCGGTCTATTGCATATGTGGCACGATCAGGCCAGCACATATTTGCAGCTTGTGATGTGCACACCTGCTACTACCAAATTCCCCATCATGCCACGTGCCCAGGCAGCTGGACCAAGGGCTATAAACTGGGGGAAGTTGAGTTGGCCAACTTGGTGGCACTGGTCATGCCACTTGAGGGGCAACTCTTTGGCAGCCAGGATGTGTGTGAGTCATGCTCTGCTGTGTGGGCAAGAGTGGCAGAGTGACTGGAGCATCAAACTGAGGTGATGTGCATGGGGGAGCAGTGCAAGCACCACTATCATGATCTGCAGCAGAGGGAACCTGACCAGCTATGCAACCTTCAGGACCAGGCATGCAGGGGTGCAGTGCCATGCCCAGGTATGTCTCATCCCTGTTACTTTCCCTCTATCCAGCTACTATGCATGTCATGCGGTTGGAGAGTGTCTGCTCCCATGCACACACATGTGGCATGCCCTGCTGGTGTTGCCTGTGTAGTGCCACCATGCACACCGTGCTTCACTGTGTGTGCCCTGGTGCATCAGAAGGCATTGCAGTGGTACTGTGGCAGGCATCTTGTGGTGTCCTCTGTGGTGTGGCGCACATCCATCTGCACACTAACATAGTGGGTCACTGTTTGTGTTGGTGGCTGTTACTACCTGCTGCTCAGGGTGCTGTTACATTGGGTCAGTGAGGGAGTGGGTCCATCACTGCATGCTGGCAACAGTGCTGTTACTGTGGGTCACCAGACGAGGGGGTTGAGGGTGCTGTTTGGACATACCTATGGTCATCTCATGGTGCTCTTTGCTTGTGTTTTTATTACAGGACCGGAAGTCAGGCTGAGTGCCGCAGTGCGGGCAGTAGCCAGGGATGCTAGGGCCAGTGGTGGAGGACAGTGGTCTGGCCAGGTGGGTGCAGGTGAATGTAATGCATGTGCTTCTGCTGTATGGTAATCTGGAACGGAGGGTCTTTCCCACAGTGGGCCATTGCCTGCCACATGTGCATGTCCACGTGCTGCCCATTGCGCACACATTTGGGGTGTCGCCTTGGCAGCATCTGCTAGGGCCACTGTGTACATGGCTCCCGTGTGTACATCCACCATGTCCACATCTGCTCAGGGCCATGGGCACCCTGTGGTGCTCCACTGGTGGTCAGACAGGGCCTGCATGGTTTTGCATCCAGTTGGCATCTGCACATGCTTTGTGGGACATGACTACGTGCCCCTCAGCGCAACACTCTGCATGCACATGAGGGTCTTGTGCTGTCTCAGTAGCATTACACTGTGGGGCTGTTTGTGCCAGCCTGTTGCTGGTGTGTGGTGTTCATGGCAGGCTGTCAGCCACTGGAATGGGGGCAGCCTCCATCACACTTGCATGGTGGTCAGAGGGTGGGGAGATACGGTGCGGACTTTGGCACTGAGTTCCTGTTGTCTGTGTCCCCATGCAGGTCCATGGAGTGCACCTTCTGATGTGGTGGGTAGGTGATGGAGGCAGAGGATCTTCAGGCCAGCAGGGACATCATTTCGTGTGGCTTTGCAGAGGATCATTGTGCCACTTTACAGGAGGCAGGGGGAAATTCTGTGTGCCATCAACCTGCTGGTGTGGACACTGCAGGGGCTGCCGGGGACTGTGCAGGGCTGTGCCCCATAATGGCCATTAGGCCATAGTGACTGACTGTATATAGCCCCTTTGTTCCCTGTCCCCTACCCTCCCAGACCATCCCCTTTCATTGCATTCATCCCGTTTCACCCCCCAACCTGCCACATCCCTGGTTTTATCAGTAGATTGTTGCTATGTTTTATACTTCCTACTGCTCTGTATCCATGTTGTTGTGTTGTTACCATTGTTCTTGTTGCTGTATTGTTTCAGTAAATCTTTTTTTTTTTTTCTCTTTATGCCGCCTTACCTAGCTGCCAGCCGCCGGTACCTTTCAGCCGGTCACGGGCCACCGCTTCACTCCCAAATCGGCCTCGGCCCTCCGACACCAGGCTTACCCCCATGGTGGGCTGCGGCATGGGGAACGCCACAAGAGACACTGGGATAGGTCGGAGGGCTGGCCTGGGAGCTAATTGAAGCCGCATGGCTTCATTGAGGGCGGCCAGCAACGTCCATTTTCTGGTTTTCGGAGGCGGGGTCATGCAATGACGCCAGACGTCCGCCCCACCTCCTAAACAAGCTTGTGCCGGTAGCTGTGTGACTCCCGGCCTCCGCCAGGGGTCACTGGTGCTCTGGACACTACCCCTCCCTCCCCCCTGGAGAAGGAGAGCAGTCCCTAGGACGCTCTATCCCTCTCCCCCCGGCCGGCCCTTCCAGTGACCCGAGTCCATTCCCGAACCCGGGTCGCCGGCATCGCAAGTGGAAATCCAACCGCTGTGCCGATGGGCCGGCATTTCAGTAAATCTTTTGCCAATGTTGCTGGTATCTGTGGCCATTTATTTTCTCTCATACTGGTACCCTGTTGTGTTTCCTAGGTGCCCCACTACCCTTGTTTCCATTTGCACATTTGTCTCTGTGGCACTGCGCATCCATGCTCCATGTCCACCTTTCATGCACACCACAGCGTGTGTCCTCTGTGTTGAGTCTGGACTGTTAGGTGGCCTTATCATGTGCACACTTGCACAATGCCCCTTTTCTGTGTGTGGTATTGGTTGTTTTGTTGTGGTGGTCACGCTGGTGCTGTGATGCCCTGCTTGTGGTCCACAGTGCCTGCGGGCATGTTCCTCCTGTGCAGGCCTCAGCCTTCAGCCTGTGTGCCGATCTGCCTGTCATCCTGTGTGCGCTTGTGTTGCAGTTCCCATGTCTGCCTGTTCTTGTGCACGGGTACAGGCATGGCTGCCTCTGCCATGCTGACCAGTGCACCTCTGCCGCTGTGCCACTCCTTGACAGTCACCCCTGTGCATGAAAACTGTGCCTGTTGCTCTCCTGTGTTGGGGGTGTTTGTGTGGCACTTCCAGGTGTCACCACATGTGCTCTGTCTGTGCACCTCATCTGCTTTGGCAGGCCACTCTCCAGCCCTTTGACCTTGGGTGCAGTCCCTGCTGGGCTGTTCGCTGGCACCCATTATACCACTGCTGTCTTCCCCCATTGCTCCTGTGTCCCTGGCTGAGTTGCGCCTGATTCATTGTTCTGTGGTCCCTGGTGCTCCAGTGCATGCTGGATGCGCCAGGGCAACTCAGATTGCACTATGGAGCATCATTGGTATTCACAGTGAGGATGCGCCGTGTGCATCTTGCAGCGCATCTTCTGTGAATATCAATGTTCGGGCATGGCACATCTAATTTGCCCTAGCATATCTGAGATGCACCGTGTGCATCTTCTTTGTCAATCCCTTCCCAACATTTGCATGAAATCATTGCTCTCCCCAGATTTCGTCTTATCATCCTATCATCCTGCTTCTCTCTCATACATTATTTCTTTGATTATGACAGTGGCTGTCATACTGACAGCTTGTGGTACACAATTGTTTCCATTTTTTTTCTCCCTCATTCCTGTCCCCCTTCTGCCTCCTGCATGGCACTGGGTGGTGCCCCCAGCAGGCAATGCAAGTGCGCACAATCCCACTGTGGAGAAGGTAAGCTGCTTGGCCCACTTCAGGGTTTGTTTGTTTATTTATTTAATTTTGTTGACCTGGTAGGCCCACTGAGACTAGAAGTCCCTTTCTCAGGGGTGATACAGATGGTAACCAACTGAAATTGAACCAGATTAAGCTGTTTGGGGTATTTTTAGTGAAGGGGGAAATTTGGCCAGAACACTGCGGAAATTCCCCTACTCTTTGAGAAGTGCCATGAGATCTTTAACATCCACCAGAACAGGCAGACGGGACCTCGGCTTAACATCTCATCTGAAAGACGTCACCTCAGGACTGCAGCACCCCCATGCTGCACTACAGTGTCAGTATTAGGATTTAACCCAGGTGCCTGGTGTGGGGATAGAACCCACAGCCTTCTGATCTTCAGGCCTCAGAGAAGAGTGTACAACCTACTGAGCCACTGACACTGCCAAGTTTGTTGGGGCTGCAGAACCCAGCGCCAGCTGTCTCTGGCTGGGAGGCAGCCCCACAACAACCCACGTCTACGCCCGAACCCAGGTCACCTGCGCAGCCACATAAAGTGCTGCCACTGAGCCATAAAGTGATGCTTTAGCAATTATTTTAAAGAAATAATGAAGGAAATGCTCCACTAAATATTGCTATCCCAATGTTTTCAGCAGTGCGTTCAGCTGTTTTTGAACCCCATTGATTAATATCACTTTACTTGGTTTTAGCTGTAAGTTTACTGATTATGTCAGCTATCAAACATACAATATGTTTCTACAAAATAAATACAGAGCTCAGTATGTTACAAATCAATAAGCATATACATTCCATACATCCTGAATAACGTAGCATGCAACAGACTCAGCTCCCTGGCCTTACGGACCCTGGGGGGGGGGGTGTGTGCAGATTTTCAAAGGACATTGTATGATGCACGGTGCTTGCATCAAAAATAAATTATGAAAGGATTACCATGCGCCAACGCTTATGTCATTTCCAATTTTCTGACGGTGCTTGCGTCAGATTCTGGGCTGCTTGCATCAAACTGGCCTGCAGCATGCTTGCATCAAAAAAACCCTTTAAAACAGCAGTATTTGTTAGAGGGAAGGAGGGGCTGTACTATACATGAGGGAGGAAATTAAGACTACAAAAACACAAGGGCACCTGGGAGAGAAAGAAGGACTGGCGGTGCTGCTGGTCATCCTGGACACAAGTAGCGGGATCTCTATCCGTACCGGGGTGGGATACATTTCATTCATTTTATTTATTGGAAGGCAAATTGAGAAGGATCCCCTCTTTTTCAGTTGTGTCCAAACAAATAAACATGACAATAATAATACCCACAGTTATACAACACAACACTAAATGACAAAAAAAAGTTTAGTTCCAGGGTTTCTATATAATAAAATCTTAAAATGCAAGAACATATGAGAATGGGATGATCCGAAACAATCGTAGGAGCTGTGACATACTCTTGCTATGGGTGCTTTGAAATGAGAAAAGAAAATCAGCATATTCACAGATACACAGAAATGTGACGGCAGAGAAAGGCACCACGGCCCATCTAGTCTGCCCAACAGCCCCAACACCCTACCTGCCCCCTTCTGTTATGCTTCCACCCTCTTTTCCCAACCCCTTAAATCTATCCCAAGCCCTCTTGAACCTCTCCACCGTTTCAGCTGCCACTACCTCCTCCGGCAGCTTGTTCCAGGCCTCCACCACCCTCTCCGTGAAAAACTGCCCCCTGACATTACCTCTGTATTGCCCACCTTCCAGTTTGAGGCTATGTCCCCTCGTGTTCACTCCCTTCTTCAATTTGGACAAGCTGTTACCCTCTACCTTATTTATTCCCTTCAGATACTTAAAGGTCTCAATCATGTCCCCCTCTCCCTCCTAGTCTCCAGAGGGTACAAATTCAGCCCTCTCAATCTTCTCTCATAGGGTACATCCTGCATCCTCGCCCATTTTGCTGTCCTTCTGTGCACCCTCCATCAGCTCAACATCTCTTCGTAGGTGAGGCCTCCAGAACTGCACCCCATACCCAGATGCGGCCTAACCATGGTTCTGTATAATGGCATTAGCACCTCCCTCATCCTGCTATTAAAACCCCTCGCAATGCAGGCCAACATTCCATTTGCCTTTCCCACCGCCGTGCTACACTGGCTGCCCACCTTGAGGTCACGCGATACCATAATCCCCAGGTCCCTTTCTGTTTCCTTCTCCTTAATCACCTACTCCCCAAGGGAGTAAGTTTCCCACTTACAACATTTATTAATCAGTTCCAATGTTTGAGGGACAGTAGTAGGTCAAAATGAACCACACTTAGTTTGTTGTTTAGGAATGGAAAAATTATACAGCCATCCGGCACAGGGAAAGGAGCTGGACAAGGCACTGGGGGGAGCCATCATCAGGGTGGCAAGTAGAGGGGAGGTGATGCTAGCTGAGGACTTCAGTCTGCCAGATGTGGAGTGGAGCCTTCCAACTACAGCTTCTGCAAAGATCAGTGCTGTCCTTGACTCCCTACAAGAGGCGTTTCTCATGCAGCTAGTCAAGGAATTCACTAGGAAGGGGGCAGTGCTGAACCTGGTGCTTACAAACCAGGATGGCATTGCAGATGTTACAGTGGACAGGTACCCTAGGTACCAGTGATCACCGTACAGTGTGGTTTAACATCAGGACAGGAACAAAGGCTAAGCACTTCTGCTTTAAAAGAGTCATGCTCAGAGAAACCAGAACCTACACACTTTAGGTATTAGGCAAAACAAGGATTGGCAGCGGCAACCCTGATATAAATCTGGTGGCTATAGCGCTGGAAGAGCTCTTGATGCCTGTCACCAAGCAGTTTAACAAATCGCTCTCCCTAGCTAACTTTCCAGCTGAATGGAAGCTTCCAGTGGTCACCCCTATGCTGATAAGTGGTGACCGTACCAGCTCTGCCAGTTACAGACCGATATCCATATTTGCTCCCCCTCTCAAAAGCCCTTGAGAGGACAGTAGCTGATCAAATATCGGAGTACCTACATAAACACGATCTCCAGTGCCCGCAACAATACAGATTTCATAAGTGCCACAGTACGGTGACAGCTTTAGTTGAGTTCTCCGACTATGTACACAAGGCAATGGATTGTTTCAAATTAGTGGGATCTATCTTTATAGATCTCACTAAAGCCTTTGACACAGTCAAACATCGCATATTGCTACAGCAACTGATCCACCTGGGGTTTTCCTCTGAAGCAGTCCTCTATTTGAACAGCGAAGTTGTGGAGGTGGTGAGGGCAAAATGAGTGGCTCACCAGAGGTTTAGGAGGACAGGGGATGAAGTGGACAGGGAGGAATATGCAAGATGGTCCAGGAAGGTGACCAGAAAAGTGAGAGAAGCCAAGCTCCAGAGGGAGCTGAGATTAGCACAGGGAATTAATGGGGGGAGAAAGACTTCTTCAGACACATCAGGGAGAAAAGAAAGTACAAGGAGACAATAGCGAGGATAAAAAGGGGTGGGGAGTGGACGGAAAAGGGGGAGAAGCAGGCAGAAGCACTGAATGAATACTTTTGTTCTGTGTTCACAGAAGAAAAGGGGGACCGCTACCATCATGGGCTGGGAGGGTGGGGACAGGAGGAGAGGAGGCAACAGATGGAAGAATTGAGGCAAGTAGAGTCCTAGAGGGACTGAGGGCACTGAAGGTAGACAAGGCACCAGCGCCAGATGTATCCACCCACAGGATGCTGAGGGAGATGGCGGAGGTGTTGGCAGAGCCACTGGCAGATCTGTACAGCACCCCCCTTGAGTTGGGATGTGTGCCAATGGACTGGAGGATGGCACATGTAGTGCCATTACACAAGAGTGGGCCAAGGGATGAACCGGGTAATTATCGTCTGGTAAGTCTCACATCCATAGTGTGCAAACTCATGGAAATGATACTAAAGGAAATACTGGTGTTGTACCTGGAGGACAGTGGCCTCCAGGATGTGAGGCAGCATAAGTTTGTTTCAGGGAAGTCTTGTCAAATCAACCTGATACAATATTATGACTGGGTGACAGGTGAACTGGATAAAGGTCATGCGGTGGATGTTCTTTACTTGGACTTCAGCAAGGCCTTCAATTCGGTGCCTCATGGATGACTTGGGGGGAAGCTAACTGGCGTAAGAGTAGGGGAAAAAATGATAAACTGAATTACAAGCTGGCTGAGTGGGAGGCTGCAATGGGTGGTGGTGAAAGGGGAGCTCTGAACTCCAAGGTTGGTGACAAGTGGGGTGTGACAGAGCTCTGTGTTGGGGCCAGTATTATTTGAGCTCTTCATATTAGACATTGGACATGGGTGGTGAGCAAGGTAAGTCTGTCTGTTGACAACACCAAAATCGGAGCAGTGGTGGATGGAGAGGAGGGGTGGAAGCAGCTGCAGGCGGACCTAAGTAAGCTAGAGGAGTGGTCAGAGAGGTGGCAACTGGGGTTCAATGCAAAGAAGTGTAAGGTTATGCACTTTGGGGTGAAAAACCCAAGGAGAGAATATTGGCTGGGGGGGGGGTTAAGCTGGGGATCACTGAGGAGGAGAAAGACCTTGGGGTAATAATAACGGGGACCATGATCAACACTGCCCAGTGCAGGAGAGCGGCTGCAAAAGTGAACAAAATGCTGGGGTGCATAGCGAGGGGTTTTTCATCCAGGCAAAGAGAGGTGATCTTGCCCCTCTACAGGCCACTGGTAAGGCTGCACTTAGAGTATTGTGTGCAGTTTTGGAGGCCATACCTAAAGCGTGATATCAGGCTGCTGGAGGGGGTGCAGAGGAGGGCAACAAAGATGATATGTGGGATGGAGGAGAGAGACTATGACAGCAGGCTGGGAGACCTCAATATGTACACCCTGGAGGATAGAAGGGACAGGGGGGGACATGATAGAGACATTCAAGTATCTGAGGGGAATCAATAAGGATGGGGCAGATGGGGTCTTTAAGTTAAGGAGGGGTAAGGTCACCAGGGGGCACAGGCTAAGAATAGAGGGGGGAAGATTTAGGGAGGAAATGAGTAGACACTATTTCACAGAGAGGGTGGTAGCAAAATGGAACACCCTACCAGAACGGGTGGTATCATGTAAATCTGTGAACAGCTTCAAAAGGGCATGGGACAGGGAACAGGGGAGAGTGAAGGTGGGGGAGGTGGGGGTGGCAGTGGGATGACAAAGGGGAAGGGGTGGGGCAGCTGCAAACTAGGGGTGCTAGCTACACACTCGAGCAGACTTAGGTAGACCGGGTGGTCTGTTTCTGCTGGCACATTCGTATGTTCGAAAGGACTACCTATCCCTAAGGTCACAGAGTGTAAAAGTTGGAACAACAATCTTTTCCCATAGGGAAATTGCACTCGGGGTGCCCCAGGGATCCATCTTGGGTCCTCTCCTTTTCAGTTTGTTCATAAACAATCTCCTGAATGCCTGTAAGATCAAAATTATCTTGTATGCCGATGATGCAGTGATCCTGAGTAGTAGCACTCAGCCAGATCACCTGCAAAAGGAGCTGCAAGCCACCTTCTTCTCCATGGAGGACTGGTTCAGCACACAGAAATTACTTCTTAACTACAAGAAGACAAAAATCATGCAGAGCCCCAGTTCCCACCATAAGAAATCGTCCCCGACATTGGTCATTACTAACAATAAGGACGTCCCCCTTGAGCAGGTACAAACCTTCAAGTATCTTGGGGTCACCTTTGATGATGCACTCTCCTTCGTACCACACATAGACCAAGTTGTAAAAATGGTGAACTCAAAGCTCAGTGTCTTGTATAGACACAGACAATATTTCACGCCTGCTGCTCTGCAGCTAACTGTATCTTCCTTCATCCTGTCAGTCATAGATTATGGCCTGTTAGTGTATGGGGCAGCATCTGACGCTGCACTTAAGCAAGTATCGACAGCCCTCAATAAGGCCTGTAGACTCACGCTGGGAGCTGACAGCCTAGTTCACTCCTGCTGTTTCTAAGAGCAAACCATGTGGCTCAATCTCAGCAATAGAATAAAATACCAAATGTGACTTCTAGGAAAATCTACCCCTAGCCTTATGGAGATGCTCGCAGTCCACCACTCTAGCCACCAGACTCGAGGTATGACAAGGTGCTCGTTGGCTATCCCCTTCAGGAAAACGACATTGGGACAGTGCTCCTTTGCGTACAGAGCTCCCCTTTAGCTTAATGAATTCCCTGTGCAAATATTCCGCAACAACTCCCTCCCCTTCTTCATGACCGAGGTGAAGCTGCATCTCTCTAAGGCAGGAGCATGCAACTGCAGGTAGTCCTTGGCTGCTGTCAGTATGCATATTTAGCATACAGATCCCCACCCCAGTCTACAACCTAAATTGCTCCAACACTGTAGCTTGCGATGAAATGGGTCCCAATGGGGGTCACGTGATGCAGAGCACCTAAAAGCAGCACTACTCTGGAGCTCCTGCCTATCGACCTCGATTAATCTTCTTTTTGCCCTACTATCTTTAAAGGGTACAATTTAGACGGTGGATTTAAGCTCCCTTAGCATTCTGGATCCAAGTGGTCGTGTTTTGGCTGGTCTGTAACAACGTAACCGGCTTTACAGCCGAAATGGAAGCTGAAATGAAGCAGGCCAGAATCCGACATACTCCGCCACCTACCCCAGAGAAATCGTCCAAGAAATCAAAACATCAAAGCACCGGGAATGTCTCTAAGTCTGGTTCTTCTGGCACCTCAGTGATCCCCTTAACTGAGGATCGTTTCCTCCAAGAATTGCTCCCGTTTAAAGAAACCCTAGAGGACATCTTGGCAGAGCTAAAATCTATTCGTGGGGACCTCAACTCTCTATCAACAAGAATGGGAGACTCGGAAGTGAGAACCTCCTCTCTGGAGAAATGGTGAGAGAAATCAGAACCAGAAATCATTCACCTGAAGAAGCAAATTAGCAAAGTCCAACTGAAAACTGAAGATCTGGAAGGGAGAAGCAGAAGGAATAATGTGCTGATCTTTGGTTTACCTGAATCGGAGGAAGGAGCTGACACTATTGCCTTCCTACAGAGATTCTTCCTTAAGACTGTTGGCCCTTCTCCCCTCAACCCTCAGTATCACATTGAGTGAGCCCATCATTCCCTGAGACTGAACCCCCCACCTGGTGCATCTCCAAGGCCTATAATTATGAAATTCCTAAGTTTTCTCGAAAAGCAGCATGTGTTAACCAAAGCGAAGGAGCTCCAGGCCATTGTGTGGGGTAGCTCCAAGCTGAGGATCACCCAAGATCTTCCTTTCGAAACGCGCCAGAAAAGATCTGCTTTCCACCCTATGGTCCGCAAGCTAATTGCGGCAGGAATACGATTTAAGATGCTCTACCCCGCCAAGTTACAGGTGGTAATCGATGGAACGTGGTACTCGTATGATTCTTCGGAGCAGGCAGCCACTGATCTTCCCGCAAATTACCTAACCTGTTTAAAGCAGGGTGAACTTTCACTGCAGCAACCTGAGGACTACTGTTCTTTTATGCCGTGGGAGTTGATTATTTACCTGTTTGGAGTTTTTCTATTTTCCCTTCTCTCTGGGACTCTCGGGGGTTGGATGAGCGGGTGGGGGAAGTTGATGTGAAGCCTAGTAGCCTGGATCTGGTTCAGTGGAGTGTTCGTGTGCTCCTGTAAGAGGGTGGGAGGGAACCTTATTTCAGGGTGCATAGCTGCACGTTGTCAGCACAGACGGACCAGTTGGTCCCACCGGCTTGTATGTCCCCCTGCCACTTCGCGTTTTATCGGAGCTGGGATTGCCCCAGGGAAGCTGACAAGCGCAATAAGTTAATTGGGAGTCCTGGGGACTCCGCCCTCCTGAATGTTGTCCCTTTGGGTAAGCTAACTTCAAAACGTATTTACTTGGGGCAATTGCCTCATCGGGAGGGAGTAGATTTGGCAAGGTCTGCGAGTGGGTCAGTTTGCAATCTGATTTCAGTGTTCCCGCAACCATCTCAACATGTAAAGCCCTTACTAGTTTGAGTACTGTTACACTAGTTAGGGCTTTCGTTTGCGGGTTTTTCCCAGAGGGTTGATGGGTGGGGAGGCTCCGGGATGGAGCAAGCTTAGGGAGCGATGCATAGTGCACCAGGGAAAGGGGCTAAAGGTGCACTTCAAGTGAGGTATGGAGATCAGAGAGCGCTTTGATTTTTTATGTCTCTCTTTCTGGATTTAGTTTATGGCACTCTAGTCCTGATTTGGTACTTGAACGTAGATTATCCTTCTCATAGGAATGCAGCCTATTGGGTCTGGTTCTCGATACAAGTAATAAAGATACTGAAATCTTTTCTCGTATACAGGTGGGGACCTTTTGTATATAGGTTGAGGGGTTTATGGGGGGAAGGGGAGTTTACTGTTCTGGTCTCTTCCCCACCGACTACATGGTCTGAGACTATTACTGGTTGGTTAATGTTTCCTACCCTCTCAGTAACTCGAACATCTTACTAATCTCTTTGGGAAGGAAACTTTTCCTTGCTAATTCTTCTCCACAGGGTTGTTGGGGAAGGGGTGGGATTGGAGTGTGCCTTCCGGGGTCATTTGGTCAGTTAGTGGTACATGTTCTTTTTTCTTTTAACAAAAAGGTACATGACCTTGGTGCCAATTAAAATTGCCACATGGAATGTCAGAGGCATCAGAGATCTGTCCAAAAGATATCAGGTTCTCAAAAATTGCGCTCTTTTAAATATTGACATTCTTTTAATGCAGGAAACCCATCTCATGGCTTCGGAAACAAGTGGGCTACGTCGACAGGGTTTCTCTCAAATGTTCACTTCCTGTGGGTCGTCATCTAGCAGTGGGGTGGCAATTTTGGTTAAAAGACACATTTCATTTGTGGCAGAAGAGAGTCTAGCAGATCAAGTGGGCAGATTTATTATTGTTAAAGGCATACTCAATAATGTCAGGGTGGTGTTAGGGGCAATTTATGGTCCAGTCGGAGGGGATGCGGATTTCCTTATGAGTTTGGCCGACAAACTGAGTGGATTTTTGCCCTCCTTGCTAATTCTAGGGGGTGACTGGAATATTGCTTCGTCACAGGACCTAGATAAAACTTATATGCCACTAAAACCCCTTTCCTCTCCACAACTAGCACTGAGGGATTTATGGAGTTATTGGGTTTATGCGACCCATGGCATCTGCTCAACCCCTCTAGTCAGCTCTTCTCCTTCTACTCCCAGGTCCACCGGTCGTGGCCCAGAATAGATTTCATTTTAACCAGCACTGCTCTCCTAGCTGGTCTTCACCAGACTGGAATCGAACCAATTGTTATATCTGATCATTCCGTGGCATGGATTCTGATCTCCCCCAACCCGAATTTTCAAAGGGATACCTCATGGAAACTAAACACACAACTTCTAAAAGAGGAACGAACAATTGCCCACATTAAGACGCTAATCTCTTCCTTCATAGATTTTAACAAGGGCTCTACAAGCAGGGAAGACTTGATTTTGTGCTCTTTTAAATGTTATATCAGGGAGAATTCATTAAGCTAGCTTCCAAAAGAAAAAAACAGAGAGAGGCCAGAGTTATTTCGTTGTTGAATTAAATAAGGGTTGCTGAAAACAACTTATCCTCTTCATCTTCCCTAACCGACTTGGAAACCTTACTGAAGCTTAGGAACAAATATGCGGATTTGCTAAGGGAAAAGGCAGAATATGCCATCCTTAAGACTAAAGCTTGTTATTTTGACCAAGGCGAGAAACCAGGTAGAATGCTAGCCCTACGACTTCGGGAATTAGAAAGCTCACGACTGATCCCGGCACTGCATTCCCCAGACGGCTCTATTAAAACCTCCCCTCGAGATATTTCCCAGGTTTTTGAATCCTTTTAAAGGGCCCTATACAGTAAGGATTCTTCTCAAGCTTCCCATTCCCGTATTGAACACTTTCTGGATAGCCTTAACCTCCCCTCCCTGCAGGCCCATCAGTGCGCGATTCTGGCCTCTCCTATTACTTTGGCTGAAGTAGAGGAGGCAATTAATGGGTTATCACTGGACAAATCCCCAGGTCCTGATGGTTTTCCTTCCAACTTCTATAAAGCCTTTTGTAAGGAAATAGCTCCCCTCCTCCTGAAATTATCTGAGTATATGTTCACCTCAGACTCCCTAGACCCCACCTTGCTGGAAGCCACGAGAGTCCTGATTCTGAAACCAGACAAACCCCATAGTGAGCCTGCTAGTTACCGTCCAATTTCATTACTAAATTACAATGTTAAAATTTTAACCAAAATCCTTTCTCTTAGAATTAAAAAGATCTGGTCTCATCTGCTGAGTCCCGAACAGGTGGGGTTTGTGCAAGACAGATCGTCTGCCGACCACTTGCGAACCCTTTCACATATTCTTCAGGTTGCCCAAGACTCCCAGATTCCCATGGCTTTAATCTCATTAGACGCTGAAAAAGCTTTTGATAGAGTAAACTGGGATTTTCTTTGGGCGACTCTCAAAAAAATGGGTTTCCCAGAAACTTTCATTCAATGGATACGGAAGGTATACAAAGCACCCACTGCTAGAATCTATTGTAATGGGGTTTTCTCTTCTTGGTTTCCCCTGTTCACTGGCACTAGGCAAGGTTGTCCCCTGTCTCCCTTTTTATTTAATTTATATCTGGAACCCCTTTTACTTAGTATTAAGAGCTCACCTCAGGTTATAGGTTGTTCAGTATACCAGCAATCTCTGACCCTCTCAGTGTATGCTGATGATATTCTTTTACATTTGGCCTATCCGGAAACCTCGCTAACACACGCACTACAAATTATTGAGCAGTTTGGGCAAGTCGCTAACTATGAGTTAAACTTATCCAAACCAGTAATATTCCCATTAAATGCTCTCACTCACCAGGTCAACTTCACTCATTTTGGTATGAAATGGTCCCCTTCCTCAATCAAATATTTAGGTATACATCTCACTAGAGACCCAGAGGCTCTCAGAAGACTTAATCTGGATGAGTTGGTGCTGAATATCCAGCAGGATCTCCAAAGATGGGTCAAACTCCCATTGTCGTTATGGGGTCATATCAGTATTATAAAAATGAATGTTCTGCCCCGTCTTTTCTATCCTTTAAACTTACTGAACATCTGGCTCCCAATGTTATATTTTCAGCAGCTCCACTCCACCCTCTCTAAATTCATCTGGCAGGGCAGACATCCTAGACGGGCTTTCTTAAAACTTAACCTGCCCAAGGAGAAAGGTGGACTCCGCCTCCCCAATTTTATTTTTTATTACTGGGCGAGCCATCTGTCCAAAAATGGGGAGATGGCTCGAGGTCATACCTGATGAACATTCTCCTATCTGGCTACAGTTGGAGAAAAGGCTTCTGGATATGCATAATCTTAACTCATCCAGAGTTTTTTATTACACTACCTCTGCATTACCTACTCACATACAAAATTCAGCTGTGGGTATCTCTATTAAAGTTTTGACTCAGTGTTGTAACTTCTTTAACATATCGCCTAAGAAGGATACTGCTCAACCCCTTACTTTAAACCCTAACATCAAAATAGGAGGGTCACCGCTTTCTCCAGAGTGGCTTCCCCAGTTACAGGGTATTCTAGTGGAAAGCCTGTTTTCCCAAGATGCTCTCCTCTCCTCCACCGACATAAGAGACAAATTGAATATTCCTCAGAAACATATATGTAAGGTTTTTCAGTTGAGACATCTTATGGTCTCTATTTTTGGGACCACATTTAAGCTGTCCCAAGCCAGGCCCCTTTTTGGATCAGATACAGGAATATGCAAACAAGCCCCATGGAATTTCAATGACCTGTTTCTTCCTTCTGGGTATCAAATACCCTAATGCCCTTACAGGCTCCAAAACTTGGACTTCTCTTCTGCCAGATTCCTCCTTGGTTTGGAGTCAAATTTGGGGGGATATGCATAGATATCTCACTCAAGACAGGCACAGACTTATACAGTATCACATCTTAAATAACCTGTACTATACACCGGTTAAGTTGGCCAAATTAGGCAGGCTACCTTCAGCTAATTGTACACGGTGTGGCGCAACTGAAGGGAACCTGATACACATCTTTTGGTATTGTGACAAGGTGGCTCCATTATGGAACACAATTCAATCCAATCTGAACCCCCTTCTGGGACTGGATGAACTGTTTACCATAGAAATATGTATCCTAGGAATGTTTTCCAATATTAGGGTTCGGGAGCACAGATTTCACATGGCTCTAATTTCCATAGCAGTCAAAAGACCGGTTCTCAAGCACTGGATGGACCAACTGGTTATATCATATGCTGAACGGCTGAAGGAAATGTCACTTTGTTTCAACACTGAGAGGTTAATAGCCAGCTCCCGGAACCGTATAGCCTCATTTAATCATAAATGGGGTAAACTATACACTTTATATTTGAACTAAGTTCCATGTAATGCATGCCTCTGACTGCCTCAGTTTGTTTTACCTTTTTCTTGGTGCATGTTCTTGCTGGAAATGTATTTTTTATATCTCTTTGTTATGTTGTTTTAATAAGGCACACTCCAGGGATGGGGGGTGGGAAGGGTAGTGGGATGGGAGGGTGGAGGGATGGTTTGGTGTAACTGTGTATTATTATTTGGTTATATTTGATCCAGAGACAGTCTGGTGTCATGTTACCATTAATTTAGTATTTTTGTTGCCATTGGTGTGCGGCTAATTTGCTTTTTTGTTATATAGTTTGTGTTATGACATAAACTAATAAAGATGTTGAATTTCAAAAGAAATGGGCCCCAATCTTATTTCTTTCACCTCTCTCCAGCCCCGGTTTCTCTCCCCTTCATCAGTTAGCCCCCACCTTGGCCCCTCTTCCTCATCTCCTCCTCCCTGTTTCTCCAGCTCCCTTAATTCGTGCACCTCTTGCCCGCCACTGTACTCTCCCTTTTATTCGGTGGCGCAACTTGGCTCCTCTCCCTCATCTCCTCCTCCTTGGCCCCTCACCCTCATCTCCTCCAGCCCCCCTGCATTTGCTTACACTTTCCCTAGCCTTGTTAATGCCACAACTCCTCCTCCTCCTCCTCCTCCTCCTGCTTCTCACTCTGTATGTTTTGACAAAGTCTGTCCTCCAGGCTGCTGCTCCATCGCTGCACTGCCCTGCCTGTACCCGTTCCTTTCAGTGGATGTATAAAGCGTTTCTGAATCATCAATTTCCTTATACACAGCTTGCTCGTGAACCTTAGTACTTATCCACTGTTAGTGCCTCCATGTGTTTTTTTCTCTGTGAAACCTGTTACTAATGTTGTAAAATTTTAGTAGCTCTTACTGTTTTAATGATTATTCAGTTCCTGTACTTTCTGTATATTGTCTCCTGACATGGGACCTTTGTAAAAGAGCTGTTGCCCAAAGGTTTTTTCCAAACAAATGAAATAAATAAACATGAGGACAAGGGTCCTGGACTTTAGAAAGATAGATTTTAAAGAAATGGGAGGCTTCTTCAGAAATCGCATTGTAAGGGGGATTGCCGGGGAGGTAGAGGCACTGAGGGGGAAAAATTAGGGAGAGCATAATAAAGGCAACCGACCTCTGCGTGAAGAAAGTGAGTGAAATTGGAAGGAAAAAGGGACCGTTATGGTTCTTTATAAAATGGGCATGTAAAAAGAAGCATCATGATTGGCCAGAAAGGAAGTGTCAAATAGGTATTACACATAGGGAAAAAAAGAGCAGGCAAATAAATCAATGCACCCAAATGGAATGTTAAGATGTGTCAGTGAAACGTTAATTTTTTAAAGGCCGCCATTGTTTTTAGCCTCGGTAAGCGAGGGAGTGACTGTCATGCTGACAATCCTGCTCCAAACCTCGTCTCCGCTAGAAGTCAAAATCGGCGAGCAGCAGCGTGCCAGCATTTTATCCTGCATAAAGCATTCTTTTAGTTCGACGAGATTGAAGCTCACACGACGAATTGGAAAGACGAGAACGGGCCGTCTCTTACTTGTAACCGCGCTTCCATCCCAGTACATTTAACTAAAACAACAAAAACAAATCTACATCTCTTATTCCTTTTTTTTTTTTTTAATTGAGAAAGTGGCACAACCTGTCGGGGAGAACCTGTTGCTTCCTCTCCTAACCACACTTGTTCTCGCGATCGGGACGTGGGGTTGGGGGGGGCAACAACAGTACAAATGTTAATGTGTCAGAATACAATGAAGTCATCACCTAGTAGGCGGAAGGACTATTTTATCTCAAATTAACACAATGATTTCAGTTTTTTTTCAGTTCAGTAATATTTTTTAAGGTGACAAATAATAAAAAAAGAGAACCATTTTATAAGCATAATAAAACACACTAGGGTATGTGTGTTGAACAGATATTACCGCACTTCCAGGAGCTGAAGGCACTCAGCAGGGCCTCGTGCCTTACTATGCCCCTTGGCGTGTGGTACTATCTATTCAACACACACCCTGTCGTGTCTTATTGCTTACCTAATGAAGAGGCCAACGTGGTAAGGTAGAAAAGGGTGGCATTCAGGAGGTATAAGGAAAGACAGAGGTAGGAAGACAGGAAGGTGTACCAAGTAAAACAGGGGGAAGCAGAAAAGGCCATGAGGGAAGCAAAGGCACAGACAGAGGAAAGGATAGCCAAAGAGGGAGCTAAAGGGGATAAGACTTTCTTCAGGTATGTAAGTGACAAGAAGAAAGCAAGAGGATGGATAGTGAGGATAAGGCAGTATAGTGTAATGCTTAAGAGCACTGAGGTGAAAACCTGGAGAACTGGGTTTGAATCCCACAGCCACCACTTGCATACTATGTGAGCTTGAGCAAGTCACTTGGATTCCCTGTGCATCCAGAAGCAACTCAAAAACATGCCTTGGCTTAGTGTGTCTTTCCTGGTCTGTAAAATAAATAAATAATGGCAGGGGGAGATTGCACAGAAGAGGATCAATCAAAACAGGAAACATCACATGACACCAAAATCTGTAAGGAGGTGTGCAGAGAATCCACAGGGACCTTGGGAAACCTGAGGAATGGTTAAGACCATGGCAGTTGTGGTTCAATGCCAAAAGAATTGCACAAAATCATGTACTTAGGGAATAGGAACCCAGGAGCTAAGTATAGGATTGTGGGAGGGAAGTACTGATGGGCACTAAACATGGAAGGGACTTTGGGGTTATCATATCTGTTGACCTCTTAGTGGCAGGGCAGTGTGACAAAGCCATGGATAGGCCAGTGGGATGCATAGGGAGAGCTATCTCCAACAGGGGGAGGGAGGTGGTGTTGCCACTATACCATTTGCACCTCAAAAAACACATAGGGTAGAGGCAGTCTAGAAGAGGGCAAGTAAAATGGTGCAGGGGTTGCATCAAAAGCCCTACAGAGAGAGACTGAGGGATCTCAACATGTGCACCCTGGAAGACAGGAGAGTGAGGGGATATAATAGAGACATACAGCTACCTCATGGGTGTAAACAGGGTGTTCGGTGATAATAGCGATCGTATATGGGCAGCCATCAAAACGGTGACCCATATTATGGCGCTATTATCATGGGTGACCTGCCAGGGTAGCGAGGACTGCGACTGCGAGGGGAGGGAAGGGCAAGCGGGAAAGGAAAATAGAGAGGGGAAGGGGAGGGATAGGGAAGAGGGTTATTACCCTCTAATGTGCCTGCTCCGCCAAGACAACCATGTGGTGTGCTGGGTAGAGAGGATGGCTCAGATGGAGCAGGTACTGGGTTCGGGGCTGGGAAGAGTTTTTTTGTTCCCGTGACTGCGGGACTTACATTTTTTTTTTAAACCGGGCTGTGCTCCCTTCCCAATATGCACCACCCTGGAGTTGACGATCCATAATCGGTGGGGCCGCAACATACTTAATCTATTGTGTGTGCCTGGTCGCCTGCAAATGTATATCGACGAATTGCTTTTCAGCCATACAGTATACACGCACCATAATAGCAATCGCAGTAACGCATTTGCTATTATGACATGGAACCATTGAACAGGGTGCAGGATGGGAGCTTCTTTCAAATGAGAAAGAGCATCAGGACCTGAGGGCATGAGATGAAGCTGGGGGGGGGGGGAATTTAAAAGGGATGTAAGGAAGTGTTACATAGAAACATAGAAACATAGACTTTGATGGCAGATAAGGACCACTAGGCCCATCTAGTCTGCCCATTTCCCTACCTACAGGATAGGCCGCAGATCCTAATTAACCAACAGCCTATTTCTTCCTACCCCCCACAAGAATTGCCTTATGTCTGTCCCATGCATTCTTGAATTCTCCCACAGTTTTAGACCCCACAACCTCCTCAGGAAGGCTGTTCCATGCATCCACTACCCTCTCTGTGAAATAATACTTCCTCACATTGCCCCTGAACCGCCCTCCTTCTATCTTTAAATTCTGTCCCCTTGTTCTTGCAAGTCTCTTTTTCTGAAAGATGCTACCCTCTTGGACTTTGTTGATTCCACTGAGGTACTTAAAAGTTTCTATCATGTCCCCCCTCTCCCTTCTTTCCTCAAGGGTATACATATTAAGCTCCTTCACCGAAAGAGTGGTGGACGCCTGAAATAATCAGCCAGCGGAAGTGGTGGAGGTGAAAACAGTGGGGGCTTCAAGCATGCATAGGACAGACATAGGGCAATATTAGTAAATAGGCAGCGAGGAAGGAGTATCACTAGAAACCAGTTAGGGTTTGCGGAGACAGATTAAGCAGGGATCATCTGGACAGACTGAGCAGTCATTTTCTGCTGACATCTGTTTGTGTCACATAAAACAAAGCACTGTGCATGAAACACATGGCCATCAGAGAGGTGTATTCATACAGATAGTGCGCCCCATCCAGCTTGCACTGCCTGTATGAATATGTAAGCAATAAGACATGACGGGGTGTGCACTAAACAGATATTACCGAATGCCCAGGGGTGTGCCTTCAGCACCTGTAAGTGCAGTAATATTTATTTATTTATTTTATTTTTTTAAGTATTTGGTAATATCTGTTCAATGCACACCCTGGAGTATCTTATTGCACTTATAAAATGAGCTATATTTTTTAAAAGGTTTTTCTTATAAAATAAACAAAATATATATATATATATATATATATATATATATATATATATATATTCATGGCAAAAAACTCAGTTTAATGCATCAGTTAGGGTTGTTCCACAGCGACAAAAGTGAGGAAATTCGATGTTAGGGTTGAAAACCCTCCTTGGACCCATTCTCACCCCACCCCCCAAGCCGGCATCGGGGTTTGCATTATGGTCGTCGGCCCTAACTCTCACCCCATCACATGTGTAAAGAAGCTGAGGGGATGAATTATAGGAGAATGGGATGAGAGTTAGGACCGATGACCCCAACGCACACCCCAATGCCGGCCGGGGGTGGCAGGGTGAGGTGGGTCCGGGGTTTTAACCCAACATCAAACTTCCTCGCTTATCACTGTGGAACAACCCTAACTTGATGCATTAAATGGAGTTTTTGCCATAAATTTCTTCTTTGAGAATGAGGACTATAAATAGTGAATGAAATGGTGGTGGAGTATCAACTCTTCGGCCCCATGCTCCCACCATGTGATTTTACCTCAAATAGTAACAGTAATCGCAATGGAAATGCAAGCGCAAACGGTAATGCACATGGTGACGGAAATGTAAATGGTAACGCAAATGGTAACAGAAACGCAAGCGCAAAGTGATGCTAAAGCAAACAGTAACGTAAATGGAGATGCAAAAGCAATTGTGTACAGAAAAGCAAACCGTAACGCACACGGATATGGGACCGCAACTGTAAATGCAAATGGTAACGGTAACAGCAACAATAAAGCCAAAGGAAACAGAAACGCAAATGCGAACGGAAACTCATACGGAAACGCAAACCGTAACGCACACAGTCACTGTACCGCAATTGTAAACGTGAATGGTAATGGCAACAGCAACAATAACGCCAAATGAAAAAGAAATGCAAATGCAAGCCCATACGAAAATGCAAACCGTAATGCGCACAGTCACGGTAACGCAATTAGAAACGCAACTGGTAACGGTAACAGCAACGATGATGCAAAAGGAATGAGAAACACAAACGCAAATGGAAGGGCGGCCTCAAACACAAATGGTAATGCACACAGTGATGCAAACCGAAACGCAAACACAAACAGTAGTGGATACACAAATGGTAACAGTAACGCAAACGGAAGCGCAAACAAAAATGCAAAGTGAAACACACACGGTGGCATACATGGAAACGCTAACACAAACAGGTATGGAAACACAAATTGTAACGCTAACTGTAACAGTAACGGAAGCACACACCCTGGTTTTCCTCAACAGCTGCATAGAGAAACACAGTGACTACAAAGAATGTATGCACAATAATGGGCCTGGGACCAGAAAATAAGCCGTTGGAATACTAAATTGCTTATAGCTCAGGAACCGTACGACGTAGAGAAAAAAATAAAATTTCATATGAGTCATGACTTTCCTGGCTAGGTTTGCACTGAATGCTTAGCCCCCTAAGGAGGTAAGCATATTTCCTTCAAAAAGTCTGTATCTCATACCGTTTCCGAGATACAGGCCCCGAAAGGCGCGGAGGACACCGCAATGTTAGTCTATGGGAAAAAGTGTCAACTTCGGAGTGCTGTAACTTTGCATCCCTGTAATATTTTTGCACCAAACCACGAAAAGGCACATCTGTGAGATGTTGGCTTTATTCCCTCCAAATTTCAGCCCAAAAGACCAAACCGTTCTTTTGCAGCAGGGTGGCAAGCAAGTCCCGTCATTTTTGGCCATAGTGTTGCAAAGTAGTGTCGTGATTTGCAACAGTTTCACAAAAAAAAAAAAATGACGTAGGTGTCGAGTGCATAATTACTTTTCCCAAAATTTCAAAAACATATTTCTGGGATGTTTATCCCCAAAATAAAGACGTGCCTAGCATCCTCAGGGCTTGACTAGGTAAACACAAAAAGAATTGTGTCCCTAGATGGTCCCAAATTTAAATGCCAAGCATTTCTGTGATCAGTAACTGAAAAACAAATGGCTGACTCACGACACTACAAGGGTCATTTGCAACACTAAAAACTGCATTTGTGACACTGTCGAATTTTTTGTCAATTCTTCCATTGACTATAACAGGAAACTTGTTTTTTGAATAACTTTTGAACCGTTCAATATTTGTTTATGAAATCTTCAAAAGGCACATCAGGAACTATGGCCACATGGTTCCTGAAGTTTTTGGACCAGTCGCACAAACTGTGTGACCTGTAGGCACGAGCAAAAAATGCGCAAAAATGCGTAAATGCGCTCCGAGATGTCGCATAATAACTCCACAGCCGTGTATCCGACCAGTACGAATGTTGGTAGATCCCAAGATCTATGGTTATGCCCCATACCTACCAAATTTCAGGCAAATCCGTTGAACGGTGGCAAAGTTATTAAGGTGCAAAATGTCACCATTTAGCCTTAAATGGGTACTAACCCTAACTATGGTAGTACTACCATGCTACCATAATAAGCGTGTGTGTATATATTTATTTATTTATTTATTTATTTATTTATTTATTGCTGTCAGTTGTTTTGATGAAATAGTCCTTCTGCCTTGCTGGCAGCCAGGACCCCCAAGTTGTTATCAGCCTTGGGGAGAAACCGCCTAAGAAACAGGCATTTTTAAACGTGGGTGGAATAGCAGCTGTTGAGGGTGATCAACAACAGGAGTGTGTTTTTTGTGTTTTTCTTTCTTTTTTTAAACAAGCAGACTGCGGGATGGAATGACCCCTCCACTTCTCGTAACTAAGTGCTATTATTAAACAAGCGGAAGACCAGAACTGCTTCTTTATCACCTACCTTGCCTGATAGAAGTTACCTTCAGGGTGTTCAACATTAGAAAAAAAAACTGCTGATTTTATTTTCTCAATTGCGAGATGGCAGTTTGAAGGGGAGGTCAGACAATGAGAGAGAGCAAGGTTTTCTGCAGGTGGGGACCAGTATCGTGGTGAAAAGGAGAGTGGCTGATGGAGAATGACCGACAGAGATGGATCTGGTAAAGAGACATAGCACAAACACTGCAAGGCAGACTTTTTTTTTTTTTCCTTACACATCACAGCAGGGCAACCTTTTTTTTTACACTTCTCTATTTTGGGCTAAAATGGGAAAGAACTGAAAAGCGAGCTGTATCTGAGTTTCCTTGATCGGCTAGTAAGTCAGGGATGAGCCGCGTAAGCGAGGGAAAAAAAATGGCAGCATTTGAAAAACACATGTTCTAATGGCACATTGATTTTTTTTTTCTGAAATGCGGTCCTGCTATTGAGAACTTGTTTTTACCTGTGCATCGGATGGATTTGACGCACAGGTAAAAAACAATCAAAACGCAGGATTTTTATGTTCCCATTTTATAATGATCCATTGTAGCACCATGCAAAGTGCAATTGCAGGGCACACCACAGTCCCCTGCTGGCAACAGACACCCAGATGCGAAGGGGAAGGCACATTCAAAATGGGACAGTGCTTTTGCTCCTGGGTGCCATTATCAAACGTCAGTATATGTATGACCACATATGGCATGCAAGGTCCTCAGAGGCCATCTGTATGCCATCATGTGTCCTTTAGCAGCTCTGCAAAATGCCTCCATCCACAAATGCAAGGAGCTGTAGTGCAGTGCCCTGGCCACTGCACCACCCTCATCCAATCCCCATTCACTACCATCAAAATCCCCGGCAATCTCGTGGCATTCCTCCCGTCCATTCTCTAGTCCCTGATACAACAGGGAACATCCCAAATAGTCCAGTGGTATCCCTCTCCAGCCTACATCCTAACTGTGAATTAAAATAAATCTCCAGTAGTACAGTGGCACTCCCCACCTATACTGATCGCACTGTATCCCTTCAGGGCTGTGGCATTAGGGCGCCGAGTCACTACGGCGCCAAAACCTGAAATTGCCACCCTTCCTGGGAGGCCCCCAGAGTTAGTATCTATAGCTATGGGAGTTTAAGGCTGGGGGCACAGACCCCACAAAAAGAATGGATGGCGACATTGTTATTTGGCAATCAGAATGACTGGCACTCTAACGCTGGCACATTCTGAGAGTGGAACCCCCTAACTGCAGTTGGAAAATGACTCCCCCCAGCCCAACCACTCATCACGCACCACCGTACGCCCTCCATCCTGCATTTGACTCACCTTAATAACCCCACTATGATCGGTGGGTAGAGTGGTGGACGGCGACCAACACAGACCCTCCTCTCACCAACTCAGCTCTCTGCTGTATGAATGACATGACGTGGCCTGAGTATGCACGTATTGTAGAAATTGTCAATTCTGGAGTGGAAAGGGGGTACCAGTGGACTACCATGGATTCATTTTACTGTACACCGGGGTCAGAGTAGATGGGGGTGCCACTGGACTACCAGGGATGTATTTTAATTCACAGTTGGGACTGCGGTAGGAGGGCGTGTCAGTGGACTACCAGTGTTATTTCAAGAGTTATAATGGGATTAGGGTGGGAGAAGGAGGGTGTTGCTGGCATGAGTGCTGCCAGGGGGGCATGCACCGCTATGCCCGTTGATAACAGTTATCAGGGTTACAGCAGTGTTATTCAAGTGCAGTGGAGTGAGTTTACATTCCCCCACTGTCCAAAATGAGTTTTGGGTCTAGTCGCCACATGGAACACAGGCAAAAGATGTTTTATAGTTCATGGAATTCTGAGAAAGTGCTACATTATAACTCAAATCTTCAAATGCCACCCCTGCCTTTATAATTGTTTAATTTGTTTATTTAATTGTAGCTTAGTATTTGCTTGCTCTTCTTCCTGGCGTATGATTTTATGTAATTTGTGTTGCTTATGGTTGTTCTCTTTTCCCAATTACCCCTCCCCCCAGGATGCATCTGGAAATGACCTGATACTAGCTCAGTTTGTCTTTCATGGTGAAACTTTTGAAATAAATAAACAGTAGGGTTTTGGAAGCATTAAATACTGTAGCATTGTTTCTTCAGTGTTTTTACCCTTCCCAAAGCCATGAAATATACCGCTGCACCCTGTATGCAAGATAGCTCCCACATTTGCATACACGCAGTGGTGTATTTAACGTAGTCACGTTATCCACCATTTGCTGCACTATGGGGCTGTTTGGAAAAGGGCTTCACCCTGTTCAGATGCGCTATGTCCAATTAGCACTACGCTAACCTTCTGAATATGAGAGCCATAGTTTGTTTTTTGTTAGCAAAAATGCATTTCTGACATCCTTAGATTCATCACCAGTGTTTTCTAATTTCCTTGGATATTTTGAAAACAGCTTTTATAACGAGTTTTATAATTAATGATGCAAGTCGTTAAATATGGCCTCCACAAGTAATATTCAGAAATCTTCTCAGCTGAAGCTCCTTGTTGACTTTACAAACTAGATTCATATTGCAGATGTATTAATATAATGCCACACAGATTTCTGATGGTATGCAGTATAGAACCACATACAAATATTGCTTTTTTGTGGTGGGTTTAGCTAGATAGATGTAACTTTCATAAACTTCAAAACCATGCATCTCGCCGGCCCGGTGGTATAGAGGGTTGAGGCGCTGGGCGCCTTACTTTGCGCTACGCCAGTGACCCAGGTTCAGGAATGACCGCAGGTCGCTGGGGTGCCACCGTGGGAGGGCAGAGCAGGATTGAGCATGCCGGAGGGCAGCTCTCCTCTCCTGAGGGTGGGTTGGTGCCTCCCCGTAGTTCCGCTCCCACCAGGTAGAGGTCCGGTGGATAGTGTAGGTGGAGAGGGGATGGCAAAAGTATCAGGAGGTGTAGGGCTGAGCTGGCCAGGGAAAGGGCATGCTCTCACATACCAGACGTACAAAGCTAAAATAGAGAAAAATCTGTAAAAAAAAATACATATGTGTCCCCGTCGCTACTTGGCGGGAGGAGGCAATGGGGACCAAAAAGCTAAATAAAAAAAAAACATGTATCTCAGTTCAGTAATTAAAAGGTTCATCCTACAGTTCGGTGAGGGGGCTGCCAGACTCCCCCCTGCCCTACATAAGCAGAGCTCAAGTACACACCCCTTGTCTAGTATTTTTTTGTGGTTTGGTTCTTACCTCTGCTTGCCTCTCCTGTTTTCATTCTATCCATTTTGGGTTCTGTCTTGTTTGCTCTTCATTTTCTATCCCACCCCCACCCCACAGCTCACCTGCCTATGTGTCCTGCTCTCCCATTCCCCTGCTTCTATGTCTCCCACTGCTCTGCTGCTCCTCCTTGTGTTTTGTGGCTCCTTTGCTCCTCTCCCTGCTTCGCCCTCCCTCCCTGTGGCTCCGCTGCACCTTTCTCCCTCCCTTTTGTGGCTTCTGCTGCTCCCTTTTGCACCACTCTCCTACTTTCTGTGTCTAGCGGTTCAGCCACTCTGCTCTGCTCCTTCCCTGTGGCTCCACCGCTTGTGCTGCTCTCTCTTACATGCACACATATATACACACACACACACACACACACACACACACTTACTTCTGGCTTCCTTCTGTCTTTCCATTCTTTTCCTTTTTCTTTGTTTCAAGGAGGCTCACTGTTGTGACTCCTGTCTGCCCTCTGTGGGCCTGGGGCTTGTCTGGTGTGCTGCTGGCCTGCTGCTTGTTGCTGCTCTCGTGTTTTCCCTGGCTGTTCCCTACTGGTCTGTTTCTTCTGGGATTTGCTTTCAGGTGGCTGCCTTTTCTTATCTGTCTGTGATTTTCACTTTGATTGTCCTTATTCCCTGACAATTTTTCTGCCTTTTTTATATTTCCAGAATGCAATCCAGGGCCCTAAATGCAACCTTAGTCTGGGTGTTCCACAGCATCGCTTTCCCACCGGGCCTGCTACGATGCACTCTGTTGGGTGCCGGTTCAGAGTCCTTTCTTCTACTATGTCTTCAGTCTCATTGTATTCATTCTTAGGGTTCCCAGGATAAGCAACGTAGTGGCAGTGGCGTCACCATGCTGATTTTGGGGAGGCTGAAGCCCCCCTAATGTAAGCTGAAGCCCCCCCCAATCATTTCCCCATTCGGAGAATTGAATCATGGCTTCACTCTGTTGCAAAATAAAGGCCATGATTTTATTTAAAATTGCGGCATTTCTCAGCGCCACCACACGGAGTGCACTTTCGTTTTTCTCTGTATAATGGGACTTCATTATATTCACTGAGAAAAACGAACGTCAGACTGAGTTGGACAGTGTGTTGGCATTCTCGTCATTACTCATTGCCTAGCTGCTGGGTTGCTGCAGAAGAAAGACGAGATCGAGAGGAGCAAGTGGGAAGAGAAGTGGTTGGGGCATGTCATGGACTACGGAGGAGGACCCAGTTAGACGAGAAGGCGCTGCAGCAGTTCAGAAATGGAGGAGGACGCAGAGGATTGGACTGGCAGGCTAAGGCTCGGCACCACTGAGCAGCAGGTATACCAGCCAGCCATCGGACCGCAGGGAAGTGATTGACGGGCCGGGAAGGGGCTGGGGGGGGTCTTGCAGTTGCAACCAAGTGCCCGCCTCTGCTGCCCTGGCTTCAGGTGTCAACTAGTCCAACAGCATTATTTATCCAGATAGACAGCCAAGCCAATCGATGTACAGACACGTGGTGTGTTTTTTCAGACAGACACATGGTACACTGAGTAAAGGCTGTGAAAGTCTGTTAGTGTTGCATTTTTGGCGGTCATAGGCAGAGCAGCAGCAGTCAGTGTGAAGTAGTCTCACTGCCTCTTAGTCTTCAGAGAGTTTGTTGCATTGCGTTGTATTTGAAGCAGTTACTCCAATCTAAAAGGCTTAAAAAAATACAGTAGTATAAGTACACCTGATGTGAAGAGAATATTAATATAAAAAAAAAAAAAAACGATCAGCAGACCTTAGTTTTTGTTTTTCTCCATCTGACTGACTGAGACAGTCGGGGGTTGGGGGAATTAGGTTTCTGACAGAATGATGAAACTGTGTTTTGTGTTCTAGTATGTTGTGGGACTGGATTTAATTAAACTTTAAAAAAATCAGCAGATGCTACTGATTAATAATTTTAATACTTGTGTGTGCAGTGTATGTACCCTGCTCGTTCTTGAACTCAAAGGCTCTCCTCTCTTTTTCTCTCTCTGTAGTCTGTTCATAGCTACAGCAGCTGAAATTAAGTTAGCTCAATAATTAATAAATGCCTTCAGGGTGGGGGTTATGTTGTGGGTTTACACTTTAATGTTCTCAACTTCTGAGTCTGACCTTCACCAAAGAAACACCTAGAGATCAGAGAAAAATAACAGCCATTTTCTAAACCGAAATTACCTAACAGGGGTTTGTGTTGTGTGTTAATGCTTGTGACAAGCAAGGAAAGTAAGCTCAGATAATAGACACGAGACAGCCTGTGATACAAAGTACTGTCTTCTAGGCTATAACCCTGTTTTTTTGTTTGTTTGTTTTGTTTTTATATAGGGTGACTTAGGGCAGGCTATGAGCTAAGCTAATTATCAGCCATTTAATTTTTCATTTAAAAAAGCCATTTTCTTACTAGTACTTGTCGTACTTTCTAGCTCTGGTGGCATGTGTTAGGCCTGCTGGGAAGGTTACAGACTCCCCTTTTATCAGATAGAATTGAGCCTAAAGGGGACCTGTAACCTTCCCAGCAGATCTGCTGAGATAATGGTGTCTGGCTTGTCTCTTATTTGCTCTGGGGACCTGCAACCTTCCCCGCAGATCTGCTCTCTGCTGGGATAATGGTGTCTGGCTGGTCTCTTACTTGCTCTGGGGTCCTGTAACCTTCCCAGCAGATCTTCTGGGATAATGCTGTCTAGCTGGTCTCTTATTTGCTCTGGGAACTGTAACCTTCCCAGCAGATCTGCCGGGAAGTAGTGTCTCTCTTTTAGTTGTCCTTGGTGGTCCAGTAACCACATTTTTCCACACGTACCATTAAACAGATGTTATGAAAACCAGGCTTTTCAAACATATATTTCACCATTAAAATACAGGAAAAGCCACCATTTGAAGGTAACATTTTCAAAATTTTACGGGGGGGGGGCATGCCCCGGACCCCCCTAGTTTTGTTAGGATTTTGACTGTGGGGCATTAGCCCCCCCCCAACTTTATACCTTTGGTGACGCCCCTGCATAGTGGTAATGCAGCAGCCTTTAGAAGCATTATTGTGTGATCAAGTGCTTGCCCTTGTCTGTACTTGGAACCAGGTCCCACCTTCAATCATCGCTGCAGATTCCAGGGGCCATCCACCCTTAGCAGTTACCTCCTCGCTGACAGGCTCCACACCCTACATTTAGAGGGCTACGCAATGTTTAGGAAGGATAGGGAAGTGGGAAGAGGGGGGTTGCGCTGATAGTCAAAAATGACATAGTAGTTTGTGGAATCAAGGAGGTGGGGGAGATGTAGAGGCAATTTGGGTAACCCTGCAAATGGGGGGGGGTTAAAGATTAAAAATAGAGGTGGTGTACAGACCTCCCACAATGGAGACGGAACTGGAGGATGATCTGGCTGAGAACGTCAGGGGTCACTGTGGCCTCGGAAAGGGCAGGGTGGTGATCATAGGCGACCTGAACATGTCGTGGGCAGACTGGGGCACTATGACATCCTCAGTGGCCAGGGAGCAGAGGTTGATGAATGTCTTCCAAGATGCCTTCCTAGTCCAGCACGTGGGGGAGCCTACTAGGGAGAACCAGATACTGGACATTGTCCTAGCAGACAATGACCAGATAAGGGGCCTGGAGGTGAACAGCCTGCTGGCAGGCAGTGACCATGCCACGGTCTGGTGTCTTCTGTACCTAGGGGGAGAGGAAATTCGCCCTAACACAGTGGTAACATATCTCAGGGGGCTGACTTTGAGGGAGTGGGAAGGATTTTTAGAGGGTGCTTGGATGAGATAAGGCCAGGCATGGATGCTGGTAGCTTGTGGGAGACTATTAAGAAGGGGGTGCAGGAGGCTACAAGGGCCTGTGCTAAGGTAAGGTGCAAGCAATGTAGGACCAGAAAGCCATATTGGTGGACCTGGGAGGTGCAGGACACAGTGAGGAGGAAAAAAAGGCTGCCTACGTGTGCTTAAAATTCTCAAGAGGGGTGAGGGAGGGGAGAGTATGAGTTACTGGCTAGGAGGGTCACCAGTGGTAAGGGGGGGCCAAGGTGAGGAAGGAACTAAACCTGGCTAGGGATATCCGCGGTGGGGGAGGGGTTCTATGGATACATAGGGGAGAAAAGAAAAATGAGGACACAGATCAGCAGGATTAGGACTGGGGAGGGATGGGCGCAGAAAGCTAGGGAACAAGCAGAGGTATTAAATGAGTACTTTGCCTTGGTCTTTACTCTGGCAGGCAGGGCATCCTTCCATCCTGATGGGAGGGAATGGGAGCCCACTGAACTGGGAGGTCAGTTAGAGACTGAAGGACTGGAGAAGCTAGGGCAGGGGATGGGTTGAATCTAGAGGGAAAGGGGCGGGTGCATGAGGAGGTGGGATGGGAGGGTGAAATCACAGTGGACAGAGTGAGAGAGGTCCTCTGGTCGCTAAAGACTGAGAAGGCACCAGGTCCAGATTGGCTGTATCCAAGGGTACTGAAGGAACTGGTGAATGTGTTGGCAGCTCCACTGGCCTCACTCTTCAAAATCTCTCTGATGACAGGGTGTGTACCTCAAGATTGGAAGGTGGCTCATGTGGTGCCTATCCACAAAGGGGGATCCAGAGAGAAGATGGGGAATTATAGGCCTGTTAGCCTAACATCTGTGGTAGGCAAGGTTATGGAGGGCATTATCAAGGAGAGGCTGGGGGGGGGGGCAGCTGGAAAGTTTGGGGCACCTGGATGACAGGTAGTATAGTTTTGTTCCGGGGAAGTCATGCCAGACTAACCTGTTGGAGTATTATGACTGGGTGATGGGTGCCCTGGACCAACATAGGCCGGTGGACGTCCTCTATCTGGATTTCAGTAAAGCGTTCGATTTAGTACAGCATAATGGCCTGCTAACTAAGCTGGGGGGGATGGGGTGGGGGGCAGTTGCTCAGATGGGTGGAAAATTGGCTTACGGGGTGAGTACAGACAGTGGTGGTTGAAGGGATAGTCTCCTCCCCAGAAGGGTCATCAGTGGGGTCCCCTAGGGTTCGGTCCTGGGCCCACTCCATGTTCAATTCCTATGTCTCGGACATAGGGAGAAGTGTTAGGAGTAGGCTGAGTCTCTTTGCAGATGACTCAAAACTGGGAGCACTAACAAACGAGGAGGAGGGGAGAGAGGCCCTTCAGGGGGATCTGGATACCCTGGGAGGGTGTCAAAGAAGTGAGGATTGAAGTTCAATGCAGGGAAATGTAGGGTGCTGCATCTGAGGGTCAGAAACCCGGGCCATGCATACACACTGAGGGGAGTCACACTGCAAGCCACATTGGGTGAGAGGGACCTAAGGGTAGTGGTGGACATCAAAATGAACAACACTGAGAACTGTCGAAGAGCTGCAGCAAAAGCAAACAGGATACTGGGCTGCATAACCAGGGGGATTACCTCCAGGAGGAGGGAGGTGATCCTCCCTCTGTATAATGCCCTGGTTAGGCCGCATCTTGAGTACTATGTGCAGTTCTGGAGACCCCACCTTAAGAAAGACATAGTACTGCTGGAGATGGTCCAGAGGAGGGCAACCAGGATGATTCAGGGCATGGAGAATAGGCCCTATGAGGAAAGACTGGAAGAACTCAAGCTGTAAGCATTGGAAGAGAGGAGGGACAGGGGAACATGATAGAGGTCTTCAAGTATGTAAAGGGGATAAATAAGGGTGGAACCAATTAAGTGTTCAGGCTTAAGAAGGGAGGAACTACCAGGGGGCATGAGTAGAAACTGGAAAGGGGGGGAGTACAGGGAGAGCGCAGGAGATACTTCTTCACCGAGAGGGTGGTGGAACAATGGAATGTACTGCACAGGAGTCTGGTGGAAGAGAACACAGTGGAAGGATTCAAGAAGGGTTGGGACAGGTATAGGGGGATACTGAAGCCGGGGAAAACCACCTCTGGGGATGGGGGGGTAGAGGAACAAACTCCCAGTAGGGGGCTGGCTTCCGAGCAGACACGATAGACCATGGGGCCTATTCTGCTGGCTTTTACTATGATACTATGCTCTCTGACTCATACTGTATTATCATTTTCTTTCAGCCACATCCTCCAACAGTGAAGTCTGTTCTGGTCTTTGGACCAAGATTAAGATCTTCCTCAATCCATCCATAGAAAGGCTGCAGCCATATCCCAGCTCAGGATTAAATGATGAATGGTGCCTGAGCTTGTGGCTACTTGGCTACGCTCCAAGCTTGAAGGCCACCTTTTCAGCTAAGAAGCAGGATCCATTCAATCTCTACATAGCCACCATGTTTGCTAATCCTGTTCCTGCAACTCCATGCTTGAGACCTCAGACTCCGCTTCCACCTACAGCTCCTACTTTTTCCTAGTTTTTCAAACTTTGTGACTTACTTCTCCAAATCAGTTCAGCTATTTCGAACTTGGACTTCAGGACTGCTGCCTTGGAAACTACATCATCCACAGCACCAGATCTAGGACCTTCGTTGATAACCTGATGTTTCTGAACCCACTCCACTGGTGCTGCCACCTCCAGGTCCTTTGAGTTCCAGCCTCATCACCACCATACCCACAACAGGTACCATCACGTCAGCCTCACATCTCCCCATTCCAGCCATGGCCTGTCCAACCTATCTGGTACCAAATCATATCAGGAAGGACATTATCAAAGGAAAGGATGTAGAAACCTTGTAGCCCAGGCCCTCCATGTTTCATCTCATGAAACTACTGAAAATATAATTGTTTATCTATTTTATTTATTTATTGAATTTTGGTAACTAGGTAGGCCCTCTGAGACAAGACAGTCCCTTTTTCAGGGGCGACCCAGGAAGTGCAGTACATTGGTAGTGCATTCATTGATACAAGAAATTAGACAAGTAGTCATACAGTAAGAGAGTACATCAATTACATTCAGTTATGCAAAATAAGCAATGTAAAGCACAGTCAACAAAACCTTACATACAGACATCATTTACAGTATTTTTTTCTTGGAGAGCAGGATATAGTGTGGAAAGTTTTGCTAGGAGAATCACGTAAGGAGTGAACAGGGGTTAGGAGTCAGCGGAAGCAGGAGCAAGGTGGGGCAGTTAGGTGAGATAACAGCGAACTTTGAAATTGAGAGAGGGAGGTGCAGGCCAGTATAAAGGAGGTAGAGTTCTAGTAGGATACATCAGAAAATTCAAATGATCTTCGAGCCATGGAGAGTTGTAAGTTTGGCACTGAGAGAAGGAACAAGGAGGTAGATCTGAGGGTACGTCGAGGGAGACAACGTTGAACAATATCAGCAGGGCAAGGAGGAGTGAAGCGCTGGACAAGCTTATGTATAAAGTTTAGTGTGGCACAGCATAATTTTAATTCATTGGGTAGCCATCCCAGTGCAGACAGGACATTGCAGTGATGATGCTGAGCATTGGCCCTGAGAGCAAACCTGCCAACTCTATGATAGGCATGTGATAGGCGTGACAATATGGATGCAGTAGCAGAGAGTAGTAATGGAGCACCATACATGAGGAGGGGCAGGAATGTGGCAACCACAATCTTGCGGCAGGAGGTCAATGTAAGGAACGGACGGATGTGGTAGAGGACACTGATTTTTTGGTTTATAGTTTTGGTGATGGCTGTAACATGCGCATCCAGGGTAAGTGAAGGATCTAAGGTGACTCTCAAATATTTGAAGGACCTGACCAATTCGAGTGCATCCTCAGTATTTATAGCCAGGGGGGGAGGGTTGGTGCGGATGAGTTGGAGAATAATAAGCTCTTTGTTTTTTTTTAGTATTAAAGACAAACTGCTTCTGAAGGAACCAGTCCTGAAGGGTGTGGAAATCGTAGGCTAGCATTGATTTGAGCCACCCGATATCAGGAGAAGAACGGTAGATGATAGCATCATCTGCATAGAGGTGAACACAGGCCCAACCGCAATTATTAGGAAGGTCATTAATATACAGAGAAAAAAGTAATGGGCCCAATATGGAGTGCTGCGGAACACCATGGGTAATGGGCCTCAAGTCAGATAGGGAGCCTGCCCATTTTACTTTTTGGGTACGTCCGTAAAGGTAACTTTGGGTCCAGGTCAGGGCAGTGGCATCAAGACCAAGGACATGCAGTTGTTGTAATAGAAGGCCATGGTCGACCAAGTCAAAAGCCTTGGTCAAGTCTATGAAAATTGTTCCAGTCACACAGCCATGGTCCATTTCACGGAATATACCAGAGGTGACTTTAATTAGAACTGCAAGTGTACTGTGGTTTTTCCTAAACCCATGCTGAGAGGTTGAGAGCAGATGGTGGCGGTCAAGGTAATCCTGTAGGTTGTCATAGATTATCCGCTCTTGTATTTCTGCTAGAGGGCAAAGTATTGAAATAGGCCGGAAATTTCCCACTGTTGAGTTGGGTCTTCCTTTGTGGACGGGGACAACCACCGCTACTTTCCATTTTTCAGGGATGGAGCAAGTAAGGAAGGATTGATTAAATAAATCTTGAACAGGGCGGGCTAGGGCATCAGCTCCCAACTTAAGGAATTTAGGCTGTAGAGTGTCATGGCCAGGTGAGCTGTCAACCTTTAGGTCCACGAGGAGACAGTGAACCTCCACGAGGGTTACATAGAAACATAGACTTTAACGGCAGATAAGGACCGCTTGACCCATCTAGCCTGCCCATTTCCCTACCTACAGGATAAGCTGCAGATCCTAGTTAACCAACAACCTATTTCTTCCTATCCCCCACAAGAATTGCCTTATGTCTGTCCCATGCATTCTTGAATTCTCCCACAGTTTTAGACTCCACAACCTCCTCAGGAAGGCTGTTCCATGCGTCCACCACCCTCTCTGTGAAAAATACTTCCTCACATTGCCCTGAGCCGCCCCTCTCTATCTTCAAATTGTGTCCCTTGTTCTTGCATATCTCTTTCTCAAAGATGCTACCCTCTTGACTTTGTTGATTCCACTGAGATACTTAAAAGTTTCTATCATGTCCCCCCTCTCCTCCTTTCCTCAAGGGTTTACATAAGCTCCTTTAGTCTCTCCTTGTATGGCTTCTCTTGCAGATCCTGCACCATTTTAGTTGCCCTCCTCTGGACTGCCTCCATCCTGTCTATGTCCTTGCGGAGATGGGGTCTCCAGAACTGGACATAGTACTCCAGATGGGGTCTCACCAACTGTCTGTACAGAGGGATAACAACTTCCTGTTTTCTGCTGGTGATGCCTCTCCCTATACATCCCAGTATCCCCCCAGCCTCTCCCTATACATCCCTGTATCCCCCAGTCCTCCCTACTGCCTGTTCACGTTGCTTGCTAACCTTAAGGTCATCTGATATGATTACCCCCAGGTCCCTTTCCATTTTTGTTGTTGTTACTACCTCCCCCTTCCCCATTGTGTAATCTTCCCCTGGGTTTTTGTTTCCCAGGTGCATTATTTTGCACTTCTTTGCATTGAATCCAAGCTGCCATACTTCTGACAATTGCTCCAACCTTGCCAAGTCACTTCTCATCCTTTCCACGCCTCCTTGTGTATCAACCCTGTTGCAGATCTTTGTGTCATCTGCAAAGAGGCATACGTTTCCTTCCAGTCCTTCTGCAATGTCACTTATAAAGATATTAAAAAGGACAGGACCCAGTACTGAACCCTGCAGTACCCCACTAGTAACCCCTCTTTCTTCAGAGTGGACTCCATTTACAATTACCTTCTATGTCCTGTTGTCCAGCCAATGTTTTATCCAGGCTGGTTAATTTGATTATTAATCTTTTGTGTGGGACTGTGTCAAATGCCTCGCTAAAGTCTAGGTAGGCCATGTCCACAGCCCCTCCCCAGTCTACTACTTTGGTCACCCAGTCAAAGAAATCAATTAGATTCATCTGACATGACCTTCCTGGCTAGAACCCCTGCTGCCTTGGGTCCCAGTGCCCACTGGCCTCTAGGTACTCAACAATTCTTTCCTTCAGAAGTGATTCCATCACTTTCCCTACCACAGAGGTCAAACTGACAGGTCTGTAGTTTCCTGCCTCTGTCTTGCTCCCACTTTTGTGAAGGGGAATCACATCCGCCTTTCTCCAGTCCTCAGGTACCACACCATCCTCCCATGATTTGTTAAAAAGGGTAGTCAGTGGTGTCACTAGTTCTCCCCTTAATTTTTTTAGAATTCTGGGGTGAATTCCATCAGGCCCCATTGCTTTGTCCACCTTCAGTTTTAGGAGTTCTTTCAGAACCCTTTCTTCTGTGAATGGACTGGGATTGACCCCCCCATTCAGAGTGCTTCTGTTAATTGGATTAGGCACCTCCCCCTCCTCCTCTTTTGTGAATACTGAGCAGAAGTATTCATTCAGTATTCCTGCTTTTTCACTGTCCCTCTCTGCCCACCCACCGTCCATTCTATTCAGCCTCACTATCCCTCCCTTTGTCTTTCTACGCTCCCTGATGAACCTATAAAAGGTTTTATCCCCTTCTTAACCGGGTTGGCTATCTTTTCCTCAGTTTGGGCCTTTGCTATTCTGACTTTCCTCCCTGCTGCCTTCTGCCTTAACTGGCACAGTTCTCTGTCCTGCTCCTTCTGTGTTTCCTTATACTTCTTAAATGCTATCTTTTTCTCCCTAACCTTCCCCGCCACCTCTTTTGAGAAACATAGTGGCTTTTTCTTTCATTTTGATTTGTTTATTTGCTTCACACAAAGGCTTGTTGCCTCTGTGATGGCAGTTTTGATGTTTCCCCATTGTTGCTCCACCCTTCCTTCTAGCCTGTTTGCTAGTGCTTTTCTAAGGCACTCTCCCATCTTGTCAAAGTCAGCCCTCCTGAAGTCCAGTACCTTCACTTTTGTATGACTTGACTCTGTAGCTGAGTTTATCATGAACCACATTGTTTGGTGGTCACTTGTTTCGAGATGGCTACCCACTTCTAGATCTGAGATCCTCTCACTGTCCCCATTTGAGAGTATGAGGTCTAAGATTGCTCCCTCATGAGTGGGTTCCAAAACTAGCTGTCTAAGGCATGCCACCTGTAGGTCATCGAGAATGGCCCTGCTCTTGGATGTGGCTGCAGCAAAGGTGCTCCAGTTAACATCTGGCATATTCAGGTCCCCCATCAACAGTGTCTCCCCTTTCTCTGCCAATCCTAAAGATGCCTTATATCATATCTTTGTCCATTCCCTCCCCCTGACATAGGGGTCTGTATACAACCCTGTGCGGATTGTGGTGCCATTTCCAGTCTCTAAGGTGCCCCACAGTGCCTCCTCTCCTCCCCTCCCTGTTTACTTTTTTGTTCCATTGCTTTTATCCCTTCCCTTACATAGAGAGCTACTCCACCCCCTCTTCTACCCTCCCTGTCTTTCCTGTAGGTTATGTACCCTGGTATGTTAACATCCCAGTCATGGTTCTCTGTGTACCATGTTTCTGTGACTGCTACGATATCCAGGCATCCCTCTTCCATCAAGGCCACCAGTTCAGGGAGCTTGTTGCCCAGACTACGGGCATTGGTACTCTTTACCCTCAATTTCATGATGGCCTTACCCCTTTTTGCCCCATCCGTGTCCTTATTGTCTTTGTCATTTTCTCCATTTACCCCTGCCCTTCTCCCTATCAACATCTCTATCTTGGTGTTTACCTCACTTACTACCCTGATTTTTTTTGGGGGGGGGCTAGGATTTCCTTGCTCCTTTCCAGTGCCTCCCCCCTTGGCTAGTTTAAATGCTTGCCAAGGAAGCATTTAAACCTATCACCTAGGATCCTGGTTCCCCTCCTGGATAGATGCAGACCATCATGCCAGTACAGGCCTGCATCACTCCAGGTGGACACCCCCAGTCCCCAATGAAGCCAAATCCCTGAGTTCTGCACCAGTTTTTCAACCAATGATTGGATCCCATGGTGTGGAGCACCCTAGCCTCACCCATGCCATAGATAGGCAGCACCTCCGAGAAGGTTACCGTGCATGCTACTTGTCTAAGGCCCCTCTCCAACTCCACAAACTCTTCCTGCACTGCTCTGATCCCTTTCTCAGCCAGGTCATTTGTCCATAGGTGGACAATGACATCCAGCTCCCTTCCCTGTGCAGCTGCTCCAGCGATCCTGAGGATTCATTCCCTGTCCCTCCAAGCCATGGTGCCATGCAGGCACCTTACCTCCCTCTCCCTTCCTCCCCCAGTTCTACCCCCCTAACAATGGAGTCCCCCACCATGAGTTGTTTCCTTCCCCTGTGGGGTCCCATGCCACCCTCCTGTGGGTCTCCTTTGTGGCGGTTCCCAGCATGCTCCTTGGTCTCCACTGCGGGTGCCTCCATAGAGGAACTCATTTTGCCAGAACGGCATATGAATTGTAGAGAGGTACAACTGGAGGGATGTATCTCTGTTCCACCACCCTCACCCTCTCTGAGCCCACTGTGGTCCAACCATTCCTCTTTCTTGGTCACCTCTGAGGCAACGGCAGTGGCCCTGGTGGTCCCTGGGTGGGAGAGGAGGTCCTCCAAATCCTGGCCAACTCAGCCTGGAGATGAGCAACCTCCTCCCTCAGCCCAGAGAGGCACCTGCAGATGGGACAACACTGCATCCTCCAGAATGTCTCCCAGAAGACTGCTGCTCCACAGCCACTGCACTGCACCACTCCCATCATGTCTTATTTCTGGACCCTTAACTGTTGTTTGGAATACTTGCTCTTTCCTCCGTTTATCTTTGTTTTATTTTTTTTTCTCCTTACTTACTTACTGCCTCTGTGCCCTTTAAGCTCCTGATCTTCCTGTTCTGAGACAAGAAGTTCCCTCATTTCTCAGTAGTCTCCTTACTTGCTCAGAGTCAGATCTCCAGCAGTCGTGGGGGAAGAGAACTACTCTTCTAGGATGGTGAGTCTTTTGTGGCTCTGTGATCACTTACTTCTTGCTCCCAAACAGGAAGTTCCTGTTGTCAGTCAAATCCTGTGCCTATAAAAGTAGAACTGGCTTAGGGTGGGGGGTGGAGGGGAGGGAAGGAGGGCAATATAGTCCCAGTAGAGAAGCATAGTTATAACAGCAGCTCTTTCTTCTTGGTGTTCTCTGCCTGTTCTCTGGCAGAAGCAATCTAGAGCAGTTTTTTAAATCTGGCTTTAACCGGACTTCCTTTTAGCTAAAACTACTCCCCCTACTTTACAGCTTCTTCTACACTTAGTTAATTGCACAGATAACAATTCACTTCAGCCAACTCAGACAAACACACTTAACTTTTTTTTTGTTTTATTTTGTTTTTACCCTAAATTCAAGGTCTCAGTAGTAGAGTTCTAGTTCTTTAGTCCCAGTAGAGAAGTATAGTTATAACAGCAGCTCCTTCTTCTTGGTGTTCTCTGCCCGTGTTCTCACCCTTGGGTTGTGAGCTTTAGTTGAAAGGCAGGGTGGTCCATAGAGTTGACTGATGCAGGGGGTCAGGTTGGGGGAGTGGATGAACTAGAAAATAGTGATGTGTACCTATCTAGATTGGTGAAGAACTCACTGAAGCCAGAGACAATGGGGGGGGGGAGCAGTGTGAGAAACCCCCTAGGCAGCAAGGGAACTGAGGGTCTCAGAGGTGTTACCCTTTAAAAGGGAGTTAACCTGTCACCAGAATTCTTTCGGATTATTAAGATGCTCAGTGTGGAGTCTCTTGAAGTGGAGTCGTTTTGCTTTCTGAATTGAGTTCTTGCAGCTGTTCCTTAGTTGCCTATATGTTTCCCAGTTGGTAGGTAGCCCACTGTCCTTATAAGTCCTCCATGCCTTATCGCAAGTGGACATGATCTGCCTTAATTCCTTGGTGAGCCATAGTGCTGTAATACCTTTTACCAGGCAACTCTTTAAGGGGCATGTTGGTCAACAATGTTAGTGAATTTTGCCACGAAATAGTCTAGTGCCACGTTAACGTCCGGCAGGGTATTAACTGGATCTCAATCAGTTTCCCCGGATGGTATCCACAAAGTTGTTGGTGTCAAACCTGGACATGTTCCACACAGTGATGATCTTAGGAGGGGAGTTAGGCAAGTTGTTATGCCATACACAGAGTGTTGGTGAGTGGTCACTTATACCATCTGAGAGGACCACCACTGATTTTATCTTCAGGGCACAGTTTGTGACCACCCATTCAAGTTAAGTATGGTTACCCATCTTTGTATTAATACAAGTAGGGTCACCAATCATTTGAACCAGATTTGAGTCAGCCAGGACGGCAGTCAGTTTGGAACAGTTAGAATGCACCCAATCAACGCTGAAGTCACCTCCAAGTATGAGGTTATGCCGCGGGAGGTTAGCAAGGGAGGTTATTAAGGAGGGAAGGCCAGAGGCTGCTACCTTAGGGGGCATGTATACACAACCCACTATGAGTTTTTTTTACAGTGCCAAGGACTAGAGAAAGGAATATCGATTCGACAGCAGAAGGTCCAGATTCAGACACAGGTATTTCACCAGTGTCTAAGTGCCCCCTGGCATACATGAGGAAACCACCACCCCTTTTTCCCAGTCGATCCTTCCTGAAACATTTGTATCCAGGCGCAGCAAACTCACGTTGTTTAATGCATGGTTTCAGCCAGATCTCAGACATGCCCAGGACGTCAGGAGTGTATTGATTAATGCAGGCTTCTAGCTCAGACATCTTAGGTCTGAGACTATGTATGTTTAAATGAGCAATTTTTAGCCCTTTCGGCATTTGATATGATGATGTTGAGGGGTTGGGGCAGATGAAGGTATGGCGGGTCCCGATGGTGCTGAGGGTTGAGGCATTGGTCACCACACTGCCCTGCACTGAAAACATATTGGTCCTGAGTCTTGAACAGCTGTAGAGAAATAACAGCCATCTCCCATTGCCATGACCCCTTCATGGCATTACTAGGTATCCCACTTGAGGACTCTACTCTCACCAAACGTGTCCTCTTAACACTGGAAAACCCCGACCTACCAGTCTTTAAGGAAAGGGAAAATCTGTCAACTCTTATCTCTAATTATGAAATAAAATGCCCACATTGCAACAGGCATGCTCCAGGACGGCAAAGCTCAGACATCCAGCACTCAGCTCTCACAAACAGACATGAACTAAACTTCTTTCGTGTTCAATACATATTTTATTTTCGAAGTGCAGATAATAGTGCAGTACACATGTAAAATATGAGCACACAGGAGAACCCACAGGAGTCACAATGTTTCGCGCCTGCAACTCCCTGGCACTTTTCAAGGATGTGTGATCCCTACTGTTCCCTTATTAAATAACAGGATCTCAAAGGCACATTAATATAAAATAGAGTTCATAGTGACCACCAAAACATAATAAAATATAAAATAGGAAAAACTGGACTCCTCATCAATGACCCAGCCATTAGAACATTTCCTTTATATATCTGCTAGCTGAGTTAATCCATGCAGCAACATTTTCCATCTGATATAAATTAAATGATCAAAAGTGGCCTTATTCACATGGAGGTCTGCACTTCCTTATGTATCCTGTAAGGATAAAAGAGAACAAAGTGAACAGTTCACAATAGTTGTGCCAACTCAACTTAAACATTTAAGCCTGGTCATTTTAAAGCTTCCAAAATTAAATATCCAATGTGCTTTCCCTCATGGCTAATTTCTATTTCTCCCCCCGGGACCTAAAGGAAGGTTTATGGAGATCTTTATTCTCCATAGCACCAACATAGATTGACAGGGCTGACTTGTTGTTACCTGCCTCAGTTGACCGCACATGTTCGCCTATCCTGTCTTTAAACCTTCTCCCTGTGCATCCAATGTAATACGCTGCGCACTGGCATGTTGCTAGGTACACGTTTGTTGTATCACAATTTATAAATTCTTTAATGTGTTCCTCTTCTCCCATTTTGGAGTTGACAAAGGTTTTTGCCATGGCAACAGCCAGGAATAGAAACATAGAAATTGTCAGCAGATAAGGACCACTAGGCCCATCCAATCTGCCTGTAAGTCCCGTACTTGATTATGGCTTCTGACCCTCCCCCTGCTTTACCTCTATGGTTCCACTATGCTTGTCCCATGCATGTTTAAATCCTACCACAGTGTTTGCTCCCACCACCTCCCGTGGCAGACCATTCCATGCATCCACCACCCTCTCCGTGAAGAAAAACGTCCTCACATTCCCTCTTCACCTGCCACTTTCCAATTTCATATCATGCCCCCAGTTCTTGTACTCCTCTTGTATTGAAAGATCCCCCCCCACACACCTTATTTATGCCCTTGAGGTACTTGAATGTTTCTGTCATGTCCCCTCTTTCCCTCCTCTCCTCCAGCAAGTACATATTGAGGTCCCTTAACCTCTCCTCATAAGTCTTGTGGTGCAAGCCCTGTACCATCTTAGTCACCCTTCTCTAGACCGCCACCAGCCTGTTAAAGTCCTTTCGAAGGTGCAGCCTCCAGAACTGCACACAATACTCCATGTGAGGCCTGACCAGAGTTTTGTATAACGGCATCACTACCTCCCCCCTTCTGCTGGTGATACCCCTGTCTGTGTACTCCAGCATGCTACTGGCCCTCCCTGCTGCCTTTACATTCTGCTTTGACATTTTCAGGCCATCTGAAATAATAACCCCCAGGTCTCTTTCTTCTTAGGTAACTGTCAGCAACTCTCCCCCCACCCAGTAGCTCTCCCCAGTACTTACACCTGCCACATCTTTCTATGCCAGGTGGTAAAGGTGGAAAACCAGTTTTTTTCCACAGTTTGGTTCCACACTGTGCACGAGGGAATCCCTCAATGGTTGGCCCTTCTATTCACAAGCCTTGGGAAGGTGCCAATACAATCTTTTAATTTAGGTTCCTCCTTTAATATCTCCCAATTGCCCCTCACAATATTCTCAACCATCCCTGGCTTCAGTGAAAAGGCTGTTATAAAATTTTAAGCCATGGCATTTTCATCACTTTTCTCCCTTTTAGCTAAAAGATCTTATCTGGCATGAAATCAACCTCTTTTTTGGCATTTTGGATCACCCAATCACTATACCCCCTTTCTGCAAATCTTCTTTTCCAAAATCTCTGCTTCCCTAAGATAATTCTCTATTTGTGTATAGTTTCTTTTAATTCTCTTAAACTGTTCCTTAGGGATATTTATTATGGTGTGGTGGGGGTGGAAACTACTGCCATGCAGAAGGGTATTTCTGTCTGTAGGTTTTCCATACAGAGCAGTATCAATACTACCACCATCCCTTTTCCTAGTAATAATAGCCAGGAATGTTATCTCCTGTCTACTCCAACAGATTGAATATTTGAATCCAGGTCTTACACTTTCCAAGTACTGATTAAATTCCATAAGTTCCTCCTCAGTCCCCCACCACACCATAAAATAATCGACAATAAAACATTTCCATAGCTGTATCTTTTTTTTTTGTTTGTGTGTGTGTGTGTTTGGCTCCCCATCTACTGGTCATCGGTCACCTGCACGATCCTCCCACACCCTTCAACATGAGACAGCCCTTCCCCCAAACAACCCCAAGTTACCCCCCGGGAGGGGCCGCTGAGGGGGATGTGTGCCCCCCCACCAGATGTTAGCAGGTAGCACGGGAGAAGGTGTCAGGGCAACAGTGCGAGGTCCACTACGTGGGGTGGACATCATTCTGTGGAAGCAGAACCTCTTGTTTTTCAGTTTTTCTCCCCAGGAGGTGTGAGACATGCTTCCCAACTATAACAGGTGCCAGCAGCTGTATTCCCCCAAGCCTCCATCAGGGGTTAATCACGTGTTAGTCACACACACCTTCCCCCAGCAGAGGAGAGCAGTCTGCAGGACAGAGTAGTGATGTCAGAATGCTGCTGTACCACAGTAGTGATGTCAGAATGCTGCTGTACCACAGTAGTGATGTCAGAATGCTGCTGTATCACAGCAGTGATGTCAGAATGTTGCTGTACCACAGTAGTGATGTCAGAATGATGTTGTACCACAGTAGTAATGTCAGAATGCTGCTGTATTACAGTAGTGATGTCAGAATGTTTCTGTAGTACAGTTGATGTCAGAATGTTGCTGTTCCACAGTAGTGATGTCAGAATGCTGCTGTTCCACAGTAGTGATGTCAAGATGCTGCTGTATTACAGTAGTGATGACAGAATGCTGCTGTATTACAGTAGTGATGTCAGAATGCTGCTGTATTACAATGGTGATGTCAGAATGCTGCTGTACCACATTAGTGATGTCAGAATGCTGCTGTATTACAGTAGTGATGTCAGAATGCTGCTGTACCACAGTAGTGATGTCAGAATGTTGCTGTATTACAGTAGTGATGTCAGGATGTTGCTGTATTACAGTAGTGATGTCAGGATGCTGCTGTACCACAGTAGTGATGTCAAAATGATGTTGTACCACAGTAGTGATGTCAGAATGCTGCTGTATTACAGTAGTGATGTCAAAATGTTTCTGTATTACAGTAGTGATGTCAGAATGTTTCTGTATTACAGTAGTGATGTCAGGATGCTGCTGTATTACAGTAGTGATGTCAGAATGCTGCTGTATTACAGTAGTGATGTCAGAATGATGTTGTACCACAGTAGTGACGTCAGAATGCTGCTGTATTACAGTAGTGATGTCAGGATGCTGCTATATTACAGCAGTGATGTCAGAATGCTGCTGTATTACAGTAGTGATGTCAGAATGCTGTTGTACCACAGTAGTGATGTCAGAATGTTGCTGTATTACAGTAGTGATGTCAGGATGCTGCTGTACCACAGTAGTGATGACAGAATGCTGCTGTATTACAGTAGTGATGTCAGAATGCTGCTGTATTACAGTAGTGATGTCAGAATGCTGCTGTACCACAGTAGTGATGTCAGAATGCTGCTGTACCACAGTGGTGATGTCAGAATGCTGCTGTATCACATTAGTGATGTCAGAATGCTGCTGTATTACAGTAGTGATGTCAGGATGCTGCTGTACCACAGTAGTGATGTCAAAATGCTGTTGTACCACAGTAGTGATGTCAGAATGCTGCTGTATTACAGTAGTGATGTCAGAATGCTGCTGTATTACAGTAGTGATGTCAGAATGCTGTTGTACCACAGTAGTGATATCAGAATGCTGCTGTATTACAGTAGTGATGTCAGGATGCTGCTATATTACAGCAGTGGTGTCAGAATGCTGCTGTATTACAGTAGTGATGTCAGAATGCTGCTGTACCACAGTAGTGATGTCAGAATGCTGCTGTATTACAGTGGTGATGTCAGAATGCTGCTGTACCACAGTAGCAATGTCAGAATGCTGCTGTATTACAGTAGTGATGTCAAAATGCTGTTGTACCACATAGTGATGTCAGAATGCTGTTGTACCACAGTAGTGATGTCAGAATGCTGCTGTATTACAGCAGTGATGTCAGAATGCTGCTGTATTACAGTAGTGATGTCAGAATGCTGTTGTACCACAGTAGTGATGTCAAAATGCTGCTGTACCACAGTAGCAACATCAGAATGCTGCTGTACTACTGTAGTGATGTCAGAATGCTGTTGTCCACAGTAGTGATGTCAGGATGCTGCTGTTTTACAGTAGTGATGTCAGAATGCTGTTGTATTATAGCAGTGATGTCTGGATGCTGTTATACCAGGGTAGTGATGTCATAATGCAAAAAGAAAATGTATTTCACACAGAAAGTGCAAATTGAGAACAGACCCACACTAGAGTGTGGGACTCTTAGTGCTGACTGTTGCCCTTTAGAACATTTGTAACCTTTAGGATACCTAGAACACAGTTGAAAGCTGGGGATTATACCCTATCAGCTTCAATTGCCCAGACATGGGAAGCACTGAAAAGCAAACTCAGGTTGGAAGCATTAGTATCTATTTCACATTTTAAGACTTTACTTAAGACATATTTTAACAATTCTTGTTAATGTTGTGGTTAGCTCCCAGTTTTTTTTTTAATAGACTGATGTATTATCCTCTCTGAACTTACGTGCTATACATGTGTACATGTATTTAATGTATTGTACTGCATGCCTTATGTATATTTTTTATTTTTTTGGTTGCAATTGTAAAAGAGAGTTTCTTTCAATTTGCTTGCGAATAAATGTGATGATGATGAATAATAAATAAAAATAGATCAATACAAAAAGTTAATAAATTATAAACTAAATTTTGTCTAAATAGTATATACTGATAAGTTTTCCTGGAATGTGGAAATCGGTCTAGGCCTAAAGCATACCTTCAATTCTGCAGTACTTTCCTGAGCCAGCTCAAGAAATCCACATTGCACTTCTTTGTTGTTTTTTTCCTTCTTTTTTTTTTTTTTGTGGTCTGCCTTCTTGTGTGTGAGTCATTAGAATATGAACTCTGCAGACACTTTGTTTCTTTGGGGGAGGGCGGGAGTGTACAAGAATTGGAACCATTTACAGCTTGGAGTAATTTGTGGTAACACTGCCTCTGAGGGCACCGGCTGAGCTACATGCTAAACGTTTTTGGAGGACTCTGGCGCGAACAAGTCAGCTGCCTCCGGGGCGCTGCCATCTGCTCCCCATCTGACACAGGGAATTTCAGCCAGAAAAACTCCGCTAAGCGACTACACTCAGAGACAAGGGGAAGGGGAGCGACCTCATTTTTTTTTTTTCTGCGACTGGTTTGGTGTCTCCTGAGCATTTGAGCTCTATACATAAATTCTACTCCCATTGCAAGGCTCTTTACTGGAATAAAAAGCATTATGTGTGTTACCTGCTAGCCTAAAATCCTGTAATGCACTTACCCACCCACCTATATGGCTGTATAACACTCTGATGGAAGATTGTAGTACTCTGACTTCTAACTGGGTGTGTGCTCCACCATCCCTGTAAGGTGTCCCATTACAGCATTCCAAACAATATTATAAGTAAAACAACCCCAAGAACCAAAAGAATACTGAATCTTTTCTGATATGAGCTTTAAATTATGATAATTATGTTTGTGCGTATTCATCTGTATTGCTTGATTATATTGTATGGCCATGAACTGTTAAACAAATGTTTGTTTTTCTGCAGTCCCATCTGTACCATGTGTAACATTTCAGTTGTTTCTCTTTTTACATGCCCCTCTTGCTGCTTTTGGGTTTTCAGCATCCCAGTTTCTAACTGATTTTGTCGGTTGTGTAATTTCTACTGCTAGTCACATTGTATACCATAGTGTATTGTTTTAATGGCACCCTATTGTATTTTCTGCTTTGTAAAACATATTGTATGTTATCTCCCAGGTCGTGCCTGAAAAATGGGCATTTTTTTGCTCTGCGTACTTACCCGGTTCATAAAAACTAAATATATAATAAAATTCCACCAATTAGGAGTCAGGAATGTGAGTGATGGAGTTAGGCACCTTCTATTTAAGAACCAAGATATGACCAGGGCTTGTGTTACCGTTCATTAATCTAGCCATCATGAGGTATGAGGTAAAGCTGAGTACCTTATGCCCTGGGGTTAAATTAGCAAAGGTAAACCAACACCCTGGAGGGCCTTAGTGCTATTATTTAATTAAACTGTTTTTAAAAGTTAAATATTTGTATAGCTCAACTTGTAAAAGTTCTATTTGTACGTGAAGAATTTCCAACCTTTACCCTAACTCTTTTAGAATGCAGTCAGCCAATCAGAATGTTCCATTTGCAGCCATTGTGATATAACTCAGATGAGAGTGGGGGGTCTGATTATGCAGTGCTGCTGCTTTTAGATCTAATCAGCTCAATGTTTGCAAGGAGTGTTGGGGTTCAGCAACTTTTCAAACCATGTTCTTTTCTTAGATCAAAAACAGTCAAAATGGCAGGGGGACGGGCACGATAACCTGCAATGCTCAGATGATACCTGCTCTGCAGTCGACACTACTGATACCACAACTAATGCCATCCTGTAGACAAATAGGATCACTGTGAGCATTTTGGCTTAGTCCCACATGCCCTGGCTGCTACTTTGTTTCACAAACAGATAGGATAATACTTTTTTAATATATTTTCTCTTTTTCCATATTGCTTTTTGCCTCAGAGCAGGCAACTTCATTTGTTCGGGTCTTGGTGCTCTCCCAGTCCCGACCACCGTTCCATCTGCCGTCCTGGCCAGTGGGGATCCTGGTAGGGCCTGAGAGACTGCCATCGACCGTCATATAGACAGCTCATGGTACATGTTCTTTTTCCCGCTGTTTTCACCCCACCCACTACCTGCACGGTGCCAGGCAGTGCACTGAGAGGCCTCACATGCATGCGGCATCCACCCACAGAAAAGGCAAGCTCCCTGTCCCAACTAGGAGGTCACTACAATGGCAGAACCTGGTGCTGACCCTTCCCTGGCTCGCAGTGCTGTCATGTGGCAGCAGCTCCCCAGGCCCTTCAAGGCACCCTGCCGGCTTGACTCGCACTACTTCCCAGACCATTGAGCAGCCCCTACGGATAGAGTCATGTGACCAAAATTTAGGCAAGAAAAAGGGAGTTCTTTCCCCACCATCTCAGTGTAAGTCATTGAGTTACCTATTTAATGACTTTATGAACTAAACAGAGTGGCTAAGTGGACCCAATGGTTGCCATCCAACCTATGTAATATATATCTGTTTTCACTTATTGTTGCTATGGCAGAGTGGGTACCTCTTTATCACCTGCCATCTGATCTCCCAAGAATATCCTTGCTGTACTCCACATGGCTGGCCACACTGTGGCAAGGCTCCCAGCACTACCCACCTGGAGAGACAAGATCTGGTTGGGGGTAGGGTATGGGGGAGCTCAGGTAGTGGGTTGTGGTGACAGTCCAGTCCCCATCCACTTCTATTCCCTGCTTGTTTTCTTCTACCTCACTTGTGCAGCCCCTTGTTTATACTGTATATATTGTTCCACATTTCTGAATGCTAGTGGCATTGCATTTTTTTCTTTACCCCTTTCCCCTGTACTTTGCCCCCTCCTGCAGTTTGCACTCAGAAACAAGCTACTATCTTAGCCTGCCTTCCTTGCCTGGCTAGAACAGATAAATAAGCTGGCAGTATAGCTAGATGTTAGAGCAACGAGTAAGAGCAATGAGCTTGGTTTGAGTCCCACAACCTCCTCTTGCCTTCTGTGTGACACTAAGCAAATCACTTATTCTTTCAGTGTTCTCAGGTCATCCCTGTAAACAGCCCTTGTGACCTGCGGACCTTACATGGCTACCAAAAAATACAAATAGAAAAGCAAATAAATAAATATCCTCGACAAGGAGGAGTGAGCTCTGTGTAGTTGCACACATCGATGACACAGGGTATGCCACTGTGCCAACCATCCATGCCATGCCACCCAATGAGGCACCAGCCTTCCTATGGATCTGTGACACCCACATGTAAGAACTAACAATACATGCATTGCAAGTTATTCTTGGTCCACTGCTGGGGTACCTACAGTACATGTGGGAGCAATGTAGTGACACCTACCTCCACAAGGTAGCACACTACTTCCATCAGCACTGCTGCTTCTGGTATGACAAATAGGTTGAGGCCTGGATTCAAAGAAACATAGGGCTTGATTTTCTAATGGCCACTAGATTGATGCATGGTGCATTGATCCATGGGTGCAGCAAATTCCTGATGCATCAGGGAACCTGTGTCTTATTCCAGAAAAAAGGGGGTCTTGGCACAAAAGTCCCAAGAGTTGCCACAGTCACAGTGTTGCAACAAACCTGTGGCAAACTGGAGGGGTTTGATGGAGAGTCCTGTCAAGCCCACCCATGCCAGCCCAGTGCTTGACCAGCCATGGAGTTGGGGGGGGGGTGGAAGAAGCCTGCATGGTAGGGAACCAGGACATAGGGACCAGTGAAACATAGAAACATAGAAGTTATCAGCAGATAAGAACCTCTTGGCCCACCTAGTCTGCCCAGTTTTCCCTACATACAGTGCCACCGCAGACCCTACTCGATCTCCAGTCATCTCCTCCCTTTGCCTTACTACCAAGGCCCCCTTGTAACTGTCCCATGCATGCTTGAATCCTGTCATCATTTTGGCACCCATCACCTCTGCTGGAAGGCTGTTCCAGGTGTCCACCACTATCTCCGTGAAGGAGTATTTCTTCTGAGCCTCCTCCCCAACTTCATAGCCTGATCCCTTGTCCTTGAGCTTCTTTTTCTATGAAAAATGCTACCTTCCTTTACTTTATTAATACCCGTTAGGTATTTAAATGTTTCTATCATATCCCCCCTTTCCCTCCTCTCCTCCAGGGGGTATATATTCAGTTCCTTGAGTTTCTCCTCATGGGGATTTTGATGCAGGTCCTGCACCATTTTGGTAGCCCTCTTTTGTACCGCCTCCACCTTATCCATGTCCTTCCAGAGGTGGGGCCTCCAGAACTGGACAAAGTACTCGAGGTGGGGTCTTACCAGTGATCTGTACATGGGGTAATATTTCCTCCTTCTTCCAATGGTGATACCCCTCCCTATGCAGTCAAGCATCCTGCTAGCCTTCCCCACTGCCGTATCACACTGCTTGGCTACCTTCAGGTCATCAGAAATGATTACCCCCAGGTCTCTTTCCTGTTTGGTGGTTGCCAGTACTTCCCCTCCCAACTGGTACATAGCATCTGGGTTTCTGTGCCCCAAGTGCATGATTTTGCACTTTTTTGCATTGAAATCCAGCTGCCAGACCCTTGACCATTCTCCCAACCTTTTCAAATCATTCCTCATTTTTTCCACCCCTCCTGGTGTGTCCACTCTGTTACAGATTTTTGTGTCATCTGTAAACAGGCATACTTTCCCTTTTAGCCCTCCCGCAATGTCACTAATAAAGACACTGAAGAGGACTGCCCCAGTACTGAGCCCTGAGGCACCCCACTGGTCACCATTTACCACCACCCTCTGACTCCTCTTGCTCAACCAGCTTCTTACCCAGTTTATAACTATTTGACCCACTCCCAGACAGGCCAGCTTGTTTACCAATCTTCTATGTGGAATGGTGTCAAAAGCCTTACCGAAATCCAGGTAGGCCACATCTACCGCTCCTCCCTGATCCACTACCCTGGTCACCCAGTCGAAGAACTCGATCAGGTTTGTTTGGCAAGACCTCCCCTTGTGAAACCACGTTGCCTTGGATCCCGAAATTCACTGGTTGCAAGGTATTTCACTATCCTTTCCATCAGTAGTGTTTCCATTACTTTGTCCACTACCAAAGTCAGGCTGACAGGTCTGTAAATTCTGGCATCCTCACTGTTCCCAGTTTTGTGAAGTAGCACCACATCTGCCCTCCTCCAGTCCCTCGGAACCTCAACTGTTTCTAATAAGTTGAACAGACTTGTCAGAGGTGCAACCAGCTCCTCTTTTAGCTCCTCAGTATCCAGAATATTGGGGTGCACCCCATCAGGTCCCACTGCACTGTCTACACCAATTGTGCTAGTACCTTGAGCACTTTTTCCTCTGTAAAATAACTGGTGTCCACCTGTGACAGAGTTGAATAAGACCCTGTCCCAGTTGTTATGGAGAGTTTGAATGCAGGGATCTGTTCTGATCTGTTCTGTTCTTTACTTTCCTGTCTCTTGTCTGTCTGGTTGCATAACCAAATTTTCTTGTGAGACCTAGGACTTGATCACCCCGATGATCTTGCAATTCTCTGCCTCTCACTGTCTCTCATTCTTCCCTTGCTGTTTCTGTCTTTTCCTCCCTTGCATATCTGCTGGTATAAAAATATATGCAAATCATTATGTGGACATGTAACTGATATTGGGATCCCTTTGTTTAGAAATTAAATAGTGTTACTGTTGAAATGTATATAATTATAGTTTGAGATCATTTTAAAAAGCTATTGGGAACTTAAGGGGTTAACCTGTGAGCAGTTTTTAAGCCCTTTTTCAGAAGCTGTAGAGAAGGGGTCTCAGTTCCGTCCGGGACATTGTGTTCTTGCTGCACCTGCCTGAAACTTACAAGAACATTTTAGAAAAAAACAGGATGCTTGTTAAGGAGGGTAGTTGCAAAGACTTATAAGAGAGAGCTGCAGTGTTTTGGAAGACACACAGAGATTGAAGGAAAACTCAGATGGATCTTCTCTGTTTATTCTTCCTTTGTAAATAGTTATTCGGAGCAATTTTTTTTTATGTTACTGCTAGTACTAATAAACACTTTTTTTGCGAATTCTACAACTGCTCCTGTTTTTTCCTATGCTTCATGACCTGTGCCTCGATGACACCACCTCACTATCATTTATGCCCTTGTCCCTTATCTTTGACCCATCACCTACCCCTTTTTCTGTAAATACTGAACACAAATATTTGTTCAATATGTCTGCCTACTTTTGGTCCTCCTCCTCACAAACCCCTCCCCCCTGCTTTCTCTGGGACTTACCGCTCTTCCCAAGTGCACCCTGGTTTGCTTTCCATGGTGGGGGAGGGCACTACCCACAAATGGAGACTCAGTCATTGATCTGGAAGAGAGCACCTCAGTCGGCGGTGTGGGACCTGTGGGGTGTGGTGGAGTCCTCCTGTTTCAGTTGGTGTTTTTCCACTTTTCTTCCCTCACCTAGGAGACTGAGGAAGCTTACGCATGTAGGTGAGTGCAAGCTCATCAGAGTACATTGGCATCCTTCCTCTCAGCTCATCGACTCCAGTGCACCATCACCTTTGGTCACCCAGGTAGAGGTAGTGCAGCGGAGAGTGAAATCCCTTCCTCCTCGAGGTGGAAAGTTTCCTGTGGGATGCACTTCTCACCTCCCTTGGCTGGCCCTCTGATGACCTGAGCCCATTCTTGAACCTGTGTGATCAGCTTTGCGAGTGGTAGTGCTACCACTGTAACAGTGGACTAGCCTTCCAATTGTCAATTCTCAAATAATGAAATAAGTCAAATAAATTGGGAGGGATCACTAGCAGAAGGAGACAGACAACACAGCCCCCGCATGGATTCATAATTCGCCCCCACTTGGAGTACTCTGCACAGCTTTGGAACCCACAGCTCAGGAAGAACAGCAACAGGTTAGAGGCGGAGCATTGATAAGTCACCAAAATGGTATAGGGGCAATAGAGTAGGTCCTATGAGGGGTGTTTGGAGGATCTCAACATGTACACACTGCAGGACAAGGGAAGGAGAGGTGGCACGACTGAAATATTCAAGTAACTCTGTGGAATATTTATTTATTTTATTTACTGAATTTTGGTAACCGGGTGAGCCCACTGAGACAAGACAGTCCCTTTTTCAGGGGCGACCTGGGAAATGCAGTTCACTGACAGTGCCATGTGTTGAAAACAATATTTTCACTAAACATTAAAAACATACAGAAAAGTTCAAGGCAGACAGCAGTCAAAACAGCACAGGCTAAACTAACAATACTGGTGCAGAATACATTTGGATCAAACAATACAGTAATTTTAGAACAATCAAATACAGTAATAGAAAATTCAAAACAGGCAGTAATTGGAGAACACCAAAACCTTATGCAAGAAATCTCAGCTTAAGTCAGAATCAGGGGACAAGCAATAAACAAACTGAACAGCAGCAATCTGTTCACAATTAGTGGTACCTCTGCTGTCCTTTTCTATGTCACCAAAATGCAGCACAGCAGTCCACTAAAAATATAATGCTGGTGGGTCAGAAATTCAAACAAGTATCAAATGGATTTATTGGGGAATCAGGAACAAGAACGTAGGAGAAGGAAAGTCAAGGGTTAAAGCAGACAGTATATATTAATATAGTTAGTGCCCCAGTAGCTATTAACTAGACTGTTAGTGCAACCTACTCCCCTGACCAACACAGTGCCCCACCTGCCAGTACATAGGGCACTACCAATGCCCCACTGATACCAGTATAACTGCCTTGGTCCTAGGGAGCTCCCAGAGGATCCTGGGTACCCAAGCACTGGAACATTACAGCTGTGTGGGGTTGGATGGCATTGGTGTACTTAAACTTAGCAAGTTACTTATAGCAAACCCCAAAATTATAATCTTGACTGTCACAAACCCACTCAGCAGGTCAACCCTCTACTCCCAAAGTGCCAACCTCTGAGCACAGTCTTGTGAACAGTTAACAGAACAAGGTAACCCTCTTGTCTGTTTTGTGGGTTCAAGTCAACCTTTGGTCTCAAGTTCTGGAGGGATTCAAACTGTGAACCTCTTGTTAGTGTACCCAATGTACAGGTGCAGATAATTCTGTCTTCGGGGGGACAGATATCTTTGCCTATGGGCACCTAACCAGGTGTACAGAAATGAACCCTTAAAAACTGTAATAAAAGACCTCAGATTTAAAACACTTACCTTTTTCCAGTTTGGTATCACCATTCAAGCTTATGTACCGTGTCTGCTTTAACCATATATACTCTACTTGTAAAGGAAAGGGATCAAAGACAGACCAAGTAAGCTCTAAAAATAGAATTTTACTAAAACAGATAAAAAAAATATGTAACACATAAAATACAGAACTACTATATCACAAGACATACAAATCTCTTAAATAAAACAGGTTTTAACAGTGCAGTTCCTACTACAGTACTTTGTCTCTCTGTCTCTCTAAATACCTGCTTAAAGTTCTCACAGATGTTTCTTTGTCAGAGTCTAGACAGAAGTGTGTCTGTGTAGTAAAACAGAATAATATTTAAAAGCTAGTTTTCCCCACCTATTTGCATGAAGTCACCTAGCTCCTCCCTGTCAAAATATATAAAAAATATGTATATCTATATAAAAACAGGATGTCTTTTGCAAGTATTAAATTCTGCAATCCTCAGCACAACTCATTTTCAAATTACATTTCTTTGATCTATGATCAGTCTCCCCTTCCCAGGACTTCAAAGCATCTTTTATGACTTCACACTAAAACGTCACAACCTGCTTTTCTTCCTCTAAGTGTTATAAAATGGATATGATCTATCTTAGCATCTGGCAAGCTACTATTAACCACCTAACAGGATATCCTCAACTCAAGCCTGTAATTGGCTTCTTGCTTTCTTTGTAACACCTTGTATCTAAAACCGCGTGTGTGTGTGTGTGTGTGTGTGTGTGTGTGTGTGTGTGTGTGTGTGTGTGTGATCTCACATGCTGTTTCAGCATTTCTCAAGAGAGACAGTCCATAACCCATTTTTATATTAGAAAAAATTATACAGTGATCAGAACCAGCTGTCCAAGTGTCACACTGACCAGGTGGCCTAGTCCAACAAACTTATAACCAAACTGTGTCACTATCTAACTTCTGTACAGATGCCTATCACAGGACCCATGGGTCTTCTTGAGCTAGCTATGGTTAACCTTAATTACTTAGCAGCAGCTGCCTCTCTGTCTCTGAAGACCTGACTGGATTTACCATCTCTCTCTCTCTCTCTCTCTCTCTCTCTCAGCAACAGTCTCAGCTGGAAACTGGCTCCCTCACAATCTGATAGTGTAGCTCAGAGTAAGCAAGGCAATTAAAGATCATCTGCATGAAGCAGCCTCCTCCTCAGGAAGTGTAGAAGAACACTTTCTCCTCCTTAAGTATCTGCACACTGCAGACTCACACTCACAGATGGTAGGTCTTCCTCCTTTGTCAGACAGGTACATCTGACTCAAGCTGGGAAAGTCACAATAGGCAAACATGAGCAGGCTGGAACAGCAGACAGGTATATACTGACTCAAGCTCAGAAGGTTCCTGTAGGGAAACACAAGTGGACAGCCTCGCTACTGGATAAATCCTTCTGTCAGTCACAGGGGCAGGCCTGTCCACTGGTATCTCAACAGTTGATTGGTTCCCTTGAACCCTGGAGATTTAATGGAGTCCTCCTGTGATCCACAAGACCTCTGGAGACTTGGATGCAGGCTCCTGGCCTGATTGGTTGCTCAGTGCTTTTGGCCCCCATTACTATGCTGAGATCAAGGCAGAAGTACAAAAGATAGCTTCATCCATCTGTCCTAGATGCACAGTCTTAAGTGGCACTTGCCCCTCAAAACAAATTGGAACCCCACTAAATAATACTCTGCTTGGGGAATGCTAGGGTCAGGTTAGTTGGGACAGTAGATCAGAAGTCCCTGCTCATCACAAGCATGTGCCACAGTCTCCCTCGGTGGCAGGGAAAAGACTGTTCAGTGCAGTGATGGACTCACAAATCCTAGAGCAGTAGGTTCTGAGGAAGTAACACTCCCCTTCAGTCACTCAGACCCTGCTTCAGCAGTCCTCACTCCACTGAGGTCGTGAGACACATCACTAAGAGTCAACAGCACTGTAAAAACTACACGTAAGCCCCACTAATGTGGGAATTACACAGTAATGTAGGAGCACCATTTGTGGGGGTGCACATAGCTACTCCAGCCCCAGACTGTCTTATGAAGAGTCAGAAACAGTGACTCTTCATAAGAGGAGGAGGCTGAAGACTGTCTTATTAAGAGTTAAGAAACAGTGTCAGTGACTCAGCAGGTAGCACACTCACCTCTGAGGCTGGGAGATCAGAGGGTTGTCAGAGGGCTGTGGGTTCAATTTCCACACCTGGCACTTGGGTTAATATCTCAGTACTGACACTGTAGTGCAGCATGAGGGGGTGCTGCACTTCTGAGGTGCCGTCATTCGGATGAGACATTAAACCGAGGTCCCATCTGCCTGTTCTGGTGGTAGTTCAGGTGGATGTTAAAGATCCCATGGCACTTATTGAAAAGAGTAGGGGAATTTTGTTTTTATTAGATATTCAAATCATAACATCAAAAACAAGCATAAGAACAAGTTGAAGTATTGAAATACAAGAGAGAAAAAGGCAGTACATCAAGTAATAGGCACCTCAGAATCCGAAACCCAGGGAAGATTTCTCCACACATTCCTGATATACAATGCAGTTTGAAAAGACTTTTCCTTATAATATATACAATGGATTTCCTCAGTAATACAACAAGAAAGTTCCTCATAAGTAAGCATTTTTTGCTGTAACATAAATAAACACCTGGCATTCCAGAAATACCATTTAACTACAGAAAAAATCATATTCAAGGTACAAGTGTCCCACTGAAACCATTCCTGTCCATATACCCCATAAACCAAAGTCTCATAAGAGACAGTACCAAACAATAACATATCCCAACAGTCACCTAAATAAGTCCAGAAAGACTGAATAAAAGAGCAGGGAAAAAAACAAATAATGCGTTTCTAACTGTACCATACAGTTAGGTCTAACACACATCCTGTCAGTCAAAGCTTTATGTTTTTGATTAGCCTTTACATTTAATTTGTCATGGCAACAAAGCCACAAAACATCCCAATATTTACCTGGAATTCTCTCATTGAGAAGCAGCTACAGTAGACTGGGAACCGAAGTCTGAGGGCACGAAGGAAAAGTACAGTGTTCTGTAAAATGGGAATACTGCACCTGCACATATAACAACTTTTTAGATTTATGTAAAACATCCCTGGAGGTAATACCCCATTGTTTCAGATGAACAAATATCTCCCTATAATAGGGTGGAGAAAAGGGAACTGATTTAAAGATCTTCAATGTACCGGAGACCCAACCCCCATACCATGCCAGAAGTTTGGCTCCCATCAAGGCTGTCCACTAATTAAGCACCTGTTGGCAAACTGGGTGAAGATTAGAAAACAAAAAATTAATGAAGAAAAATAAGACAGGGTTCACCATATTCAAACCATCAGATACCTTCAAATACAAAACATTCCATTTTAGGGGATTCAATCTGCTCCCCCAAATCGCCTGGAAAAATAACTCGCAGAGAGCAGCGTCTCTTTCTTTAGGAGGAGGAGGAAAAACCAGGCTAACACACAAAAAAAGTGGCAAAAGGTAAGTTTTAACCAAGTATACATGCTTAAGCTTCCCCATACTATATTTATTCCAACCCTCCACCAAAGCTCTCCCCTGCTGAATTTTCATGTCCCAGTTAAGGAGATCTTGTCTACCCATATCAAAAGCAATCCCCAAAACCTGAAGCGGCCCATCCCAAACTAAAAAACCAGCAACACTAGGGGCAGCCAATCCCACCCCAAGTCGTTTAATCACACACTTGTCTCTATTCAAATGAACCCCTGAGGAGGCTCTATAGAAAGTACAAAAGTCTATAGCCCTCACAATGTCTGCAGTAGCCTTCAATACCAAACAAATGTCGCCTGCATATGCTGCAGCAGTCCATGGCAGTCGATGTGTGGAAGCCAACACTGGGGTAAAAAAAGCGAACATCATTCAGAAGTCTAAGGAGAGGATCAATACTGAAAACAAAGAGCAAAGCACTCAAGGGGCAACCCTAATGTACCCCACTCTGTACCGGAATCATGGTCCCCGGGAAGCCATTCACCAATGGTTTCACTACTGCCAGGCTACAGATAGCTTTCAACAATGTTATAAAGGTAGCTGGGATACCATAAAAGTGCAAAGTGAACCATAACAAAATCATAATCAACAGAGTTGAAGGCCTTCCGTTGATCCAATGATACCACATAACCATCCGTACCAGGAAAGGCCTCCCCGACTCAAAAACTTCCCTTAACAGCAGTAATTGGTCTGTAATCACCTTCCCCGGAACAGCACAAGACTGAACCCTTGAGATGACATACAATGCAACTTTGGACAGCCGACGTGCAAGAATCTTCATAAGAATCTTAAAATCCACGTTCAAAAGACAGATCGGCCGCCAATTATCCAAATTCTCCCTATCACCTTTCTTATATATGAGCGTCACAATCCCTAGCATCATGTCCAAAGGGAAAAGTCCCCTCCTCAAGCATATATGTATAAACATGAGCTAATTCATGAGAAATAAAAGGGACAATAAGTTTATAAAGTTCAGACGGAAGACCATTCTGTCCTGGCACCTTCCCTTTGAGCAGGGCCAACACTGCCTCCTGTACTTCAGTCAGTGAAACAGCCGTGGTTAAGGCACTAGCATCAGCAAAAGGAATGTCAGGAACATGTAGTAAATGAACAAAAATGGGAAAAAGCTGTCCAGTCAGTATCCTGTTTCTCAAATTGCTTCCCCAAAAAGTGAGACACCACCCACATTATCTCAGGTTGCTCTGTAGCAACCACTTGATCAGAATCCCAAACAGCTGTCTTTTTTTATGTTTGCTTGCACACATTGCTTACCATCATCGGAGTTTTCGGAGGTGTGTCAGCCCTCTTCCAATTCAGTTAGTGTGTTTGCAGGTGCGGCCGCAGTTCTCCAATGCCTGCTGGAGCTGTCTATGACAGCTCCAAAATGCAGTGGCATACAGTTGAAAGGGGGAGCTACGCTTCAGTGAGCAGTGATCAGATATTGCCTGCTCATAGCGCTCCCCTACACACACACACACACACACACATATACACACACACACACACACACACATGCTGCTGCTGCTGTTTCCCCTCAACGCACGCACTGTATAGCCGACGGGGGTGCCCAATCCCCCGTCAGCTGTGCTGTGTCCGCCCCAAAACACAGTTTCATATGCCACGCTGGGTGCCCACCCCAGCATGGCTACATTGTGTAGCCGACAGGGGTGCCCAATCCCCCATCATCTCCACTGTGTCTCCCCCCCCAAGTACAGGGTGCCATGCTGAGAGCCCACCCCGGCGTGGCAACAGATGCCATGGCCGATGGAGGTACCCAATCCCCCGTTGGCTCCACACCCCCCAGCCGTCCTTCTGCCACACTGGGAGCCCACTCCAGCATGGCAGACATCCCGCGTCGTCTTTTAAAACAAAAAAAACCTGTAAAGAAAAAAACGGTCCCTCACAGTCTCCCTGCCCCTCACAACCCGCACTCCACCCACTGCGCACCCTGCCTCCCCATACCCCCACCCCGTACTTACCTCTGGAATCCGCGCGATGATCTTCAGTGGACCAGGAACACGTCTGCACTCTTCAAAGCCGACCGTGAACTGAGGAAATGCCGGTAAGCTGTATAATGGGATAGATAGGGTTTTTCAACTTTGTTGCATATCTCAGGCATTTTTGGAATTTTAGCACAAATTTTCAACATAGGGTTTCTGGGACCCCTCCTCATGAATTCTTGCACTGCCATGGCGTTACTCGGGCCCGAAGGGTGATTTTGCAGCCACTGCATGAAATCACCTTTCCAGAATGATTAACGAAATGACACTGCCAGTGTTCATAAGGTGGGCTCTCAAAAAGCCTATTTTGAAAATTTGGTGGAAAAATTCCTAAAAATGACTGTTTTACGAGCGTGCATTGCGCAGATCCTATGCACGCTCATAAGTTGCAAATTTTCAATATTTTCACTCTAGATTTTCAACATTGCCATTTTACCACACCTTCTTATGAGCAGTACAGCTGTCAGTCATTTTTCACATCTCACCCAAAATGTGTTTCCGCCCATGTAGTGCACAATGGCGCAGTCGGTGTGCGAAATCAATGTATGGGACACATTAAGAAAATCACAGTGACACTGTTCATGAGCAGAGGTCTTAAAATGGCTATGTTGAAAATTTGGTGAAAAAATTCCTAAAAATGACTGTTTTACGAGCATGCATTGCGCAGTTCCTACACACGCTCATAAGTTTGCAAAATTTCAATATTTTCTCTCCAGATTTTCAACATTGCCATTTTACCATACCTCCTTATGAGCAGTACAGCTGTCATTTTTCACATCTCACCCAAAACGTCTTTCCGCCCATGTAGCACAATGGCACAGTCGGTGTGTGAAATCAATGTATGGGACAAATTAAGAAAATCACAGTGACACTGTTCATGAGCAGAGGTCTTAAAATGGCTATGTTGAAAATTTGGTGAAAATATTTCTAAAAAATGACTGTTTTCGCAAGCGTTGCTGAGAGTCTCACATGCGCTAGTAAGTTCTAAATTTTCAATATTTTCATTCTAGATTTTCAACATTGCCATTTTACCACACCTCCTTATGAGCAGTACAGTTGTCATTTTTTCATATCTCACCCACAGCAGCTTCTGCCTATGTAGCGCATAATGGCGCAGTCGGTAAAGCGTAAATCAATGTATGGGTCATGTTAAGAAAGTCACAGTGACACTGGTCATGAGCAGAGGTGTTAAAATGGCTATGTTGAAAATTTGGTGAAAAAATTCCCCAAAATGACTGTTTTAGGAGCGCACGGTGTGCAGTTCCTACGCACGCTGGTAAGTTTGCGAATTTGTAATATTTGCACACCAGATTTTCAACAGTGCTGTTTTACCGCACTTCCTTATGAGCAGTACAGCTATCATTTTTCACATCTCACCCAAAATGTCTTTCCGCACATGTAGCGCACAATGGTACAGTCGGTGTGTGAAAACAATGTTTGGGACAGATTAAGAAAATCACTGTGACACTGGTCATAAGCAGAGGTCTTAAAATGGCTATGTTGAAAATTTGGTGACAAAACTCCATAAAATGACTGTGTTATGAGTGAGCATTGCGCAGTTTCCACGCACCCTTGTAAGTTCATGAATTTGTAATATTTTCAGTCCATATTTTCACCAGTGGCATTTTTCCACACCTCCTTATGAACAGTACAGCTGTCATTTTCCACAACATAGCCAAAATGTGTTTTCACACTTTCTGCACAGAAATGCGTGGTCGCTGTGAGAAATCATTGTTCAGGACAGATAAAGAAAATCACACTGACACTGTTCATGATCGGAGGTCCCAAAATGCCTGGGTTAACACTCTGCTGTAAAAAAATTCCCAAACTAGTTACATTATGGGTGTGCGTTGCACAGTTTCTTTGCACGCTCGTGACTTCACCAGTTTTTTTAAGAATTTCACAGCAGATTTTCAACATTGCCATTTTTTACACCTCCCATGAACAGTACCACTGTCATTTTTCACATCCTGTTAGGAATGTGTTTTTGCACCTGTGGTGCCAAATGCCGTAGTCGCTGTGCAAAAGCAGTTTTCAGCTAACAAGCTGATATTGCCACTGTTCATGAGGTGGGGGTCACAAAAAAAAAAACATGTTGAAAATTTGGAGTGAAAATACCAGTGAATGCCTGAGGCATTAGGATTTCCAACCATTACAGCCCACCCTGTAGAGAATGACAGGCATTGGGGTGTGACTTGGTATTCTTGCCTGTCATGCTCATACCATTCCACCCCCACCCACACCCTGCAGCCAGTGAGAGGCATCATGGTGTGCCTCAGACTCTTCAGGCCCAAACTTCACCCCATTCTCCTATACCGCATCCATCTCACCATATTTCCTGATGGAATGGGGTGCGCATAAGGGCCAAAGACCCCAAGGCACACCTTGACACTTGTCAGTGTCTGCAGGGTAGGGTATGGTGAAATGGCGTGGCCGTTATGCCTGACGACCCAAAGGCACACCCCAATGCCTTCACTCTCTGCAGGGTGGTGGTGCGGTTGGCTTCAGTTCAATACTTCACTGCCATTCCTATTACGCAGCTCTGTAACTTCTACACTACCAGTGCCAATGCCAGCAAGCAAACATTCGGCATCGACAAATGCTTGTTTACATTTGATCCATTCTCTGCAACTAAGAAAAGGACAAATGGTGTCCAACTTCCCATGAGTACCAAACCGCTGCTGAATGGTAAGAGATGCCATTTGGCGCTCATGAAAATCCCTCATCAGACGTTGGATAACTCTTATCTGTTCCCCATAATCATGGCGTGTTTGCGCCAAACTCATTAAATGCTGTAACTGTTTCCTATATTGCTGATATTTTAGTTTCCCAGAATCAGAGGCATGTTTACTGACAACCAACAACAAATTTTTTAAATCTGATTTAAGACTATCCCACCACAAAAAGGGGTTATCAAAGATACCAAAGTTTTCCTCCCACAAATCAAATACAAAATCTGATGTTTAACTGAGTCCTCCTGGAGCAGTAAAGTATTAAATTTCCAAAGCCCAGGTCCGTTAGGGAGGTCAGATGAGCCTATCACAATAGAGAGTTCCTTATGATCAGAATATGCAACTGAGTCAACATGAGCAGCCCTCACAGGAATTCCCTTACTCAAAAAAAAAAGTCAATGCAGGTTGCATGCACACCTCTTTGAAAAGTAGGCTTAACCTGCTTGTGAAAGGATTTATATGCATCTATCAAGTTAGCCATATGCACTGTAGAATTCAAAAAAGACATATCACTAAAAACTTTTGTGGTAGACATACCACTCCCCCATCCTGACAAATAAGACCACAATTAAAATACCCCCCCCCCCCGATCACAGTTTGGGACGAAAAAAGGAAAGGGTGGATCTGAAGAAATGCATCCACGCTCTCCACTTTAGATTGAGGTGCATAAATATTAATCAATCTGAAATAATTTCCCAGACACTGAACATCCAGTAACAAGACCCGCCACATAATCAAAGCCAGTATTTTAAGAAGCTGAAAACCCATACAAAATAAAATCTCCACCCCAGTACAGGCACCTAAGCCAAGAGACCAATAAGACGGACCCTTGTACCATTCCTTCTGAACAGTGTGGACCTCAATGGCCGTGTGCAGCCATGTATCCTACAAAAAAACAACATCCGCAGCAGTACATACCAAATGAGAAAAAAAAAAACACTTCTTAATACTATTGACATTAAAGCAGCAGTACTACGAAAAAAAAATATTGCGCTTTTTTGACAGTTTCTTCCCAGTACCCTTCTAATCATATACCTGGTTCTCTGTCTCGCTGGCATTGTGCTATCGCCGAGGAATCTGCTCAGTTATTCTCTGCTTTTGTTTACATTTCTGCCACTAAGCATGTTGCACTGGAACCCCCTCTGCTGCCAACTGCACATGTGAATGACTTGCAGGGACATCGGGAATGATCAGCAGAGGGTCCCTCTGCTGTTGTTAAAAGATCTGATATGACCCGTAGAAAAAGCGCAGCTGAAAATTAGTCAGCCACCATATTTGTTGTAGCGCTACAACACTTCAAATAAATTGCAAATATCTGAAAAACTAAAGATGACTGGAAAAAAACATTTACAGGTATAGAAACTGGAACTTTGGCTGCATGCTTACAGCTGAAAAACAGAATTGTGATAGCTCACTTCCTGATTTCATAGTACTGCTGCTTTAATAGTCAATAAAGTCAACTGACGATGCTGACACATGGAAAGACTCAGGGAAGTTTATGCGCCCGTGCTTTACCTGAGTCAGCCACCCTCTTCTTTTTCCCCTTATTTGCTTTTTAACCTTTCAGGGGACCAGCAAACTTGTCACCAACATCCCCCAACTCACTGGACTCAGAATCAGAAAAGGGCTCAACACAGTGGGAGTCCTCTGAGGAAATCTCAGAGTCATTAACCACCGTACTTGGTTCCTGAAAAAGAGGCTGAAACCTACTAGAGGTTCTGGTCTCTGAAATTTTATGGACTTTAGAAGCAGGTTGCCTCCAACTCCTACGTCTGGTCACTCGTTGCTCAGGCTCCAAAACGGGGACAGACGGCGGCGGGGGGGCATCTCTGTACAAGAAGTATGCTTCACAGCCAGGTACACTTCACCAGTAGGTACAGGGTTTTATTTAACTCTAAAAACTGGTTAGCGTTTTGCTCATAAAAGTGCTAAAACATTGTGAAAATGCATAGCACTTGCCTCACTGTGTTTAATAAACATAACACTTCTAGAAAACCTATATAAATACTTTCTATGCAGTTAGCATTGTCCCAAGGAAAAAACTGCTAATCGATTATTTAAAACCCTGAGGTAGCACTGATACTTCAACAGGCAGCTCCATGGCCATCACCCCCCTCTCCACCTCCTCAGAGGGAAGGTTCGAGCAAAACTCGGTGGGGGGGGGGGCCAAGGTGGTCAAATCAGAGTGAGGGTCCTGTGTCTGTGGAGTGGCCTGACAAAACTTCACATTTTCCCGCTGGGCCACAGCCACCAGTAACCTCTGTTCTTCAAGGTCTCTAGTCCCAGATTTAGCAAACTCAGCCTGTGCACAAGTAGTATAAGAATGGCCAGACAGGCCACAGAGGTTACAACATACATCATCTGAGCACTGTAGATATGTGTGTCCCAATTTACCACAAAGTGAACAGCGACCCTTGTCACAGGCATTACTTATATGCCCAGGGGCACCACATTTGTAGCAGGTTTTGGGTTGCCCGGGATAAAACAAAACCCCTCGATCCCCCCCAAAAAGAAGGAGTTTGGCAGATGCTGCAGGGAACCATCAATGGCCTTCAAAAGCACTCGGACAATCCAACCCTCCCCCCATCCAAATATCTTCAGTATCAAAAATGGCCTCAGAGCTGGCCCGGTGGCGCAGAGGGTTGAGGCACTGAACGCCACACTTCAAACCACGCCGGTGACCCAGATTCGGGAACGGAGTTGGGTCGCTGGGGACTGGCAGGGGAGGAGAGGACTGAGCATCTGGAGGACTGCTCTCCTCTCCTGGGGTGGGTTGGGGAAAGTGCTTCGCTCTGTAGTGGCCCCTGATGGAGACCAGAGGCACTACAAGGAGCATCGCAATGAGGGCTCTCCAGAAAAAAAACGTGAAAGATGGCACGTCTCTGACCGGATGACGGCAGCCCCACCTCCCTGCACCTCTCTGCTGCAAATCATCCAGGGCTGCAGTATCCACGTGCCGCCCAGAAGCAAGACAGTGCACAGGCACTCTATACTCCCCTCACCGTCGCCCTCTCCAGGGCAGGGGGGCCCCCCTCGGTGAAGGGGTACGCCAGGTGAAGCGAAGCGTTGGATCAGCAGGATGGCAGGTCGACGGTAGAGGCAACAGCAGGACTGGCTGCCCAAAGGAGTGGATGGAACGCGCCCGGTAGGCAAGGTTAAAAATAGTATGTAAAAAAAAAAAATGGCCTCAGGGTGACCCAGCACCGTGCAACGCTGCTTGAACCAAAAGACCAACTCAGTCACACTCACCCCTTCATTCCAAAATAGTATTGTAACATTTTTTTGAGCAGGCTGGCTCAGGGGAATGATTTCAAAAGGGGACCATAAAGGTGTGCTTCTCACTTTGTTATACCTGACCCAGAAAGACGCCAACCTACTTTGCATTTTAAAGCTCACATCGAACGAGCACTCCCCAGACACATGGATACGCGCATATGACTCTGCAGCATTAAAATGCAAACTGTCCTTAAGCAGTACTTTACCCACATACTCCCTATCTGAGAAAACATCCAAGCCTCCCTTATAGACAATTTGGACCGCATTATGGTGTTTGGCAGGAAGTACTTTCTTCTAAAAAAAGAAGCATAAGTCCTGGAATGGTGGCCACTATCCCCCTCTCGAGAATGACCTTGTCCCTCAGCATCCCCTTGTAAAGGTAACTCAGCAGTGTCTTTGCTGGGCACAAGACCATGTCCAAGTCGGTGAGTCTTCAACATCATCGTACCCAAAGCAGCCATCTGGTCGAAATTAAATTTCGGGTTGGGAGTTAATTCCAAGCCTGTCCCAAGAACAAAGTCAGAGTCATTACCTGCATCCGAGTGAGAGTCTTGAGAACCCACTAGTCCAGGAGTAGGCAGGTCCTCCATAAGGTGAACACCAGGTATTTGAATGGGAGCAAACCCAGACGTCCATTGTTGGGAATCGGGTGACCTCACCCAACCTGCAGCTCTCAGAGACTTCTCCACTGACCACAGCTCCGTTACATCCATGTCCGAATCTGCCCCAGCAGTCTGCGAGGCAGCAGGTTTGGCAAGTGGTTTCTCCCGACCTTTAGCCCGAAAAGGAAAAAAATCAAAACTCCCTCCTGTCAAAGATTCTTAGTCTGAAAAACCACAGACGTCTGTGGGGTCGAGGCACAAAGCTGGTTGCCAGACACATTCTGAGCTGGCGCATGACAACTTCCACCAGTCACCAGGGAAGCATCCAGGCTACTAGAATTCAGAAGCACTGCTTGCCCAAGACATTCACAGTATTCAGGCAAGGATCTGTTTGCAAATCATGACGTTTATCATCAAGCAATAGGTCTAATAATACCGCCACAGACTAGTACTGAGAATCAGTTCCTGAGATAAGAGCAATACTCGCTACAGAAGCAACCAGATCCAGAGCTCCTTCAGGACTCACAAAAACATCTTCCAAATGCACCTCTGCATCAAAAAAGGTATCTACTTCACTGAATTCCACTGGCAGTGGTGCAGCCTGCACTCCCGGCTCCTCCACGTCCTTCTCCATCGTGACTCAGATGGAGACTGACACCAAGTCGAACAGCATGTCCCCCTACTTGCAGAGTAGGGGAATATTTTATTAGAATAACATCAAAATTCAAAAATTACATACAGTGTAAGATTCACTCCACAAACCCTTGTACATCAAGAAAACATGTAATAAATACCCATATTGTGAAGCTATACTAACAAATATTGAAATCAAAAAAAGAATTCGAAACAATCATTACCGCCATATATTCACAAAGAAACCCTTTTTTTTTTTTATATATATATAATAAACCCCCCAAATATTAGGTAACAAAAGTTTCTACTATCATGTAACATTGCATATCCGACTAATACTATCCTATACATACTCCCAACTAACAATCATGACCTCTCCCCATATATAACCCACTCAGCCATAGGTGAACAAAGGCACATTACTTAACTTTTTATTTATATTTAATAAACTTCAAAAACCCTTTCTACCATTCCTTCACCTTCCTTGATGAGAAGAATGCTGTGTCTTGAACATAAATCCTGTACATTGCCCGTGAATCAACCTCCGGACATTGTCATAGGGCATCAACTTCTGATATAGCACCCACTGGCACCTAGCTTGCCACAAGTAGTATATCAATGTGCTACAAAAGATGTGTAAAGTGTCAACATGATATATTAATCGAAACTGTGGAGAATGAACCAGTACCAATGTATCATAATCCATATATTCTAACCATTTCATACTCCATTGTACTGCCAAGAATTTCCACAGAGAAACAGCATAAGAACACTTAAAAAGAAAGTGATCAACCATTTCTTCTTGTGCCACACACTCCAAAATGGACAATTTCTGTCTTGTATCGGTTTATGCTTGGCGTTCTCGTACTCCAATTCGACCATATACAAAGCCATAGCGTTTCCACATATAAGTAGGTAACCTTGGGTTGTTTAATTTACTTAAAACTATATCCACACACTGTAGAGGACAGTTCTTAAACACTGGTTCACTGGGATACAGTTGAAGCATTACTGATTTGTATAACTGTGGACCCGTACTTACTTTAACCACCTGTGCTACCAACCCCCATTTAAATACTTTTTTTGCAATAGGTATAAAATAAGTCAGCAGAAACAACTTAGGAATTGGTTTTGGGGGTCTCTCATTCCAACAACCATAATACTGCCCCATTACCTGGTGATGTAGCATCCCACATCTTTCCTTGGGTACCCCCCAACCGAACTTTACATTTGTTGAAATAAATAGGGTAGAAAAAAAGATAACCGGATCTATCATTCCTAAACCTCCCTTCTTTTTATCTAGATATGTAAATTGTCTTTAATCGGATTAAGTCTACTACCCCATAACATCTGAAAAAATAAGCTATATATTCTGGTTTCCAAATTCAGTGGCAGGGAAAAATCAATGCCGTATACAATAACTTGAATAATAAATTTTTTAATGATTGAGACCGTTTAATTTTATCCAATTTCCATTGTTTCCAAATCTGGATTTTTTGTCTATTGAAGTCAAAGCTAATCCCCAGTTAAGTTCTGTACATTTTTGGTCCGTAAAATAATCCTAGAATTTTATCGGGTCACAAGAAATACGAATACCTTGTATCATGAGTTCTGGGAGACCATCTGTACCTATAAACAAACCTTTACTCTTATTCTTGTTAATAGTAGAATTTGCTAACAAAGCATAATCATCCATAAAATCTAAAAAGCTTACTTGTGTACTATCAGAAGAATACACAAATCATCTGCATAAGCTTGCACATACAACCTATCTTCACCAGCAGCCCAACCTATCCCTACCATCGAGGGATTTGTGTTAATGATCTAATTAAAGTATCAATAGTAAAAGCATAAACAGGGGACTCAATGGACAACCTTGATGTACCCTGTCGGAACGTGAAACCCCCCAATCTCCAGTTGAATCACTGGTGGGTAATAGCTAATTGTAAATTGATTGAATGGTGGTTAAGAAAACTTCCGAATCCCATAATGTCTCAAAGTTGCAAATAAAAATGGATGGTAAACTCTATCAAATGCTTTCATCTGGTCCACAGAGACAATGCATCCTGAAATTCTTTGAAACCGGCTATCTCCACAATGTCTCTCAGTACCATATGAGCCTGATATATTTTTTTCCCAGGTACTCCACAAAACTGAAATGGGGAAAGAACTTTGACCACAAATTGTTTTAATCTGGTATTCAAAATACTCATAAAGAGTTTATAATCGGAATTCAATAGTGTAATTGGTCTCCAGTTATTCAAGTCAAATGTATCACCCACTTTATATAAAAAAATCAACAGCCCTTCAGCAAACCAACTTGGAAAATCTGATTGTCCCATAAAAGCATTAAAAACTAACACTAAACAATTTGCAAATTCCACTGGAAAGGCTTTATATAAATCTGTTGTCAGACCATCAATTCAGGAGAAGTACCCTTATTTTGATTTTAATAGCGTAATTATTTCCTGTGTAGTGATAGACTGTATCAATATTAATGTATCAAATACATGTCTGGGTACCTCAATCCGGTTTAGAAAGTCCCAAATGTCCTGATCATTCTGGGCTCTTACTGGCTCATAATCCAGAAAAAAGTGTTTAATAATATGTTGTAGTGACTTCTGATCCTGTACCAATTTTCCCACCTTATTCCGTAGGGCATTTAAAGTAGTAGATTGTGTATAAACTTTAAGGGCCTCATATGGATCACCCTCTGGCTTTTTCTTCACCTCATATTGTAGAAGAGCAGTAAGGGTCCGAGCCCTAGTGTACTGAACCTCTAGGAGTTGATCTTTTATTGATCTAATCTGTGAATTATAATCCAAAGTAGAAGTATTGGCTACTGAAAATAAATAATATAATTGTTGTCTTAATTTCAAATATTGGAGAAAATCATTGTTTGCTTTAACCTTCCCTTGTTGTTTTAATAGGCGACAAAGGTCGACCTTAGAATCTTTCCACCACTCACCCACTGAGTTATATAAAAGGCTACTGAAAGCCTTGCCATCAGCAATCTTGAACTCTATCCCGATACCTCCGAGGTTTAATAATAGAGGATTCAACTTCCATCTAGCCCGCCTACCTATCAGCCTGGCATGAGGAGAAATGGTACAGAGCAACAAGAGATGGTCAGAAAATGCGACAGGACATGTTTCAAATGTAAAGGAATTTTGTCAGATAAAAAATATTATCTATCGTGAAAGTAAACGGTTCCTTTTATAAGTAAATTTAGGCCCTGAGCTTTGTTTACTCCCATTTATTAAACCCACTGAGTGTACCAGTTTGTATAAAGCCCTGGAATCACAGTAAATTTTCCTACCTACTCCCACCATAGAATCACCAGCATTTATTAATGCACAGTTAAAGTCCTCGCACAAAACACCTCAAAGGAGGTCAGTAAATAAGGTTGTATCATATTACAGAGCGCCACCTTTCTGCCTTGAGCTGTGACCCATAGACATTAATAAACGGCACAATCTTGATTCCACAAACCATCTAAAATCATTAACCGTCCCGGTATTAGATCCATCAATTTAATTAAAGAGAAGTCATACGCGTGAAATAGAAACCCTATGCCATCTGCCGACTGCTGGCCAAAGGACCATCTGAAGGCCCCCAGCACCATTCCGTTGAAAACACCTGGTTTGTTCCATAGTATACATCCATGTTTCTTGTAATAAACAGACATCAATCTGATTAGCATGAACAAAGTCATAAACTATCTGTCGTCTCTTATAATTCACTATACTATGAACATTCACCGAACCCAACCTAAAGTGCATCAGGTACAGTCAATTCCAGCCCATCACCTATCTTTCTTCCGTCATTTCTTCTTTTACCCCTTATAATCCTACTGAATCCTTAATGGGGACGGTGGACTATCCAACGTCTGCTGCGAATCATTATCGGGCAATCCATATCCGATTCCCCCCACGGACTTGATAGCAAGGCAAAAGAATTACTTATTTCTACACTCATAGCAGACTGCTGTGGAAGGCCCTTAATATTTCTGGAAGACCTTCGAACTGCAGACACCACAGGTGCCCTAAAAGACTCCTTTGGTTGTTTCTCTTCTTCAGGAAAAATTCCTACCCCAGTAGGTTCCGAAGGCTCCTTGTCAAGAACTACTAAATCTTCCACCTCTACCACATCCCCCCTCACTTCAATAACAGAAGGCACTTTTCCAACTGGCTGCTCATGACCCACATGACCTTCCCCTATTATCAAATCCTGGGCTTTTTGTATTAATAGGTCTGGATTACCACAACACTCTTTATTTTTGGCTGCCCATGTACATTCTGCAAACACATGTCCTGTCTCATCACAGAGATCACATTTTGTGACGTTAGCACATTGAAAAGTAATATGTCCTACTTCTCCACAGTTATCACATCTTGGTTTGTCACAGGAACTTGATAAATAAGTTTTAGCACCACATTTATAACAAGCCTGAGGTTGCCCAGCATAAAAACATACCCCTCTATCCCTACCCAACATAAAGGAATTCGAGATATGCTCAATTCCTACAGCTGTTTGTCGTAGTTTAATTTTAAACCACCAGCCCCCTGTCCAAAATTGTTCTGCATCCAGAATTGCTTCTGGGGAACTTAAAATCTCACATTTTTGGCCTAACCAATAAGTAATATCATCAATATGAACCCCTTCGTTCCTAAACATAACAGTTGCATACTTTATTAAAGGTTTTGCTAACGGTATCACTAAAAAGGGTGTCCAAAGGGGGGAAAACTTAACCTGAGTATATCTTTCCCAAAAAAGGTCAAGAGCATATGCTGAACGAAAACTAACATCAAAATTGTCTTCCCAGAAATATTAATAAATGCAAACACTTCCCTAGGAGAAAGTGCAAAGAATCTTTCAATAAACATTTACCAACATATTGTCTATCAGGTGTAACCTCTAAACCTCCTTTATAGCGAGGCACACGCATTTCTGCGAGGTGCAGCATCCTGTTTAATTTTTGAAAACAATTCTGACATCAATGGTTTCTTCCCCCTTTCCTCCCTCTGGTCCTGTGCCTCTACCTGTAACTCGGCTACAGGCGCAGCTTCATCCTGCCGTTCAGGAGATGAAACTACAAAAGGAATAGTCTTCTCATTTCCACCCACCACCTCTTTAACCCCACTTAAAACAGTAATGTCTTATAGCTTGGGTCTCCATGCTGGTTCATTCTGGGAGAAGTTTAATTTTGGGTCCCAATCAGGAGTGGGCTTCCAAGTCCCACTGTCCAAAGTCCAACCAGCCTCGCTAAGAGCTCTCTGAGGGGACCAGTTCTCATCATTGAGAGGCTCAGTCTCAGCGTTAGTTTGAACTTCCTCTCCCCCACACTGCTCTTTTCCCGGTAACTTCTCACCTATCCTAGCAATAGGTAATACTAAATGTCTTTTTGCAAATGTCAAGGCCATTCTTTTCTCCTTTCCCTCCTCTCCTACCTTATCCAGTTGTCGTTTCAAAAAAGAAAACTCCAACACTCCAACCTGTGTTCCGGGATCAGTTTGAAAAATACAATGTTTCAGTGGTGTAGTACTCTCACTAGCAGCCCCAGTAGTAGCTCGAAAAGTAAATCCGGATGATTTCTTTGCCGGACTCTTCTGTGCATCACTGAAACCGTTCCCCTGTCTCACTTCCTTTTCCTCCTGGACGTTGTCATGCAACTTGAAATTTTCTTGTGTGCTGTTCTCTCCACCGGTTCTCTGCACAGGGATTTTACTCCCAAAGAACTGCCAGCCACAGCTTGTGTATTTTTTTTTCTGTTATCCTCATGTTCCGTGGTACCGTAAGCATGGCAGACCAGTGGAGATTCTCTTTGGTCAGGGAGGGTTACATCCGCTACGGCGTTCGAAACGTCTTCTAACTTGGTAAGCTTCATAGATTCCACATTATTTAACTCTTGCAATTGCTCCGCTACAGTCCTCTGTTCTCTACGTAATGTTTCCAATTTTAATTGTAAATTCCTCATCTCCGGTAAACGTTGTACTGTAGCCAAGCTACTGCTCACCATTTCTGCATCCGTTAAATTATCCAGAGAATCAAGTAACTCCACATCTTCCGTTTCAGTGTTCTTCAGGGTGATGTCCTCTTGTACAGCCATACTCATTGTTTCACTTGCAGCCCTCGGCTGCTCAGTAACTCCTCACCATCCATCCTCCAGCAGAGCAGGCCACCAACTGATCCTGTGGTCAGTCGACAAGCAAGTCCCCTACTGGCCAAGCAGTAGGGGAATTTCCTAGTGTCCTTGCCAAATTTCCCCCATTCATTAAAAATACCACAAACAGCTTAATCTGGTTCAAGGTCAGTCGGCATTCATCTGTGTGGGGGGTAATTGTGAAGGGGGTAGGGGCAGCTGCAGAAAGTGGGGGGTGCTAGCTGCACACTCGAGCAGACTTGATAGACCGTGTGGCCTGTTTCTCCTGGCAAGTAGTAAGTAAGTAAGTAATAGTCGTTGTATACAGTGATGTAGGGTCTCTGGTTGTGGGGAAACTTTTAGCCATAGTACTCTAGTCCCAGCCTGTCTTATGAAGAGTCACTGTAGGCAGTGAAGTAAGAGCATTGGTTGTTGGGGGTGCTACTCACAGATACTGCAGTCCCAGCCCATTTTATGAAGGGTCATTGTAGACAATGATGGAGGGGCAGTGGTTATGGGGAACCTCTTTGCTACGCCAGTGCCAGCTTGTTCCATGAAAAGTCACTGTAGGCAATGATGTTGTGGCACTGGTTGTGGGACGCTCTTAGCTATTCCAGGCCCAGTCTGTCCCATACAGAATAATTGTAAGCAATGGTGTAGAAATACTGTCTATGGGAGAATTCAGTTAGTCCCCTGTCACTCTGTCTGGACTGAATGCGTGCCCTATCGTATATTATTGGTTACATGTGTAATAGTGTACGAGAGCTGATGGTGGGGGAGCTGACAGCTACTCCATATATAGCCTTTCTTAATAGGAGTCACTGTAGACAATCGTGCAAGAGCACCAGCTGTGAGCTCACTACTTGTTTAAGATCAACAGCCCCCATATTCAAAAGCCCCCTGCAAAATCGCACAAGTGCCTGAGCCATGCATCTGCGATGCACCAGCCCAAATAAATGGTATATTCAGAAGATTTATTTATTTATTGAAATGTTTCACCAGGAAAAGTACACTGAACAACAAGTTGCTCTTCTCACGGAACGTCCTGGGGGGAAGGGGTGCAGATAGGTAATATAGACACGTAAGCATACAATCAGTGACAGTTACAGCAATGAAACTTAAAGGGACACTGTCAACCTCCTTAGGTCACAAAGTGTCTCTGGTTTAAAAAACACATTTTATGATTGCCTACATTCTGTAAAGATTGCTGATGTAGCTGGTAGTTTGATTCTGACTCTTTTTTTCCTTAAAGAAGTGAAAAATAGACTGTCCGCCATACTGCTGATACCACACCAACACAGGTTTGTTTACATTTCTTGATCAGCTCCAACTACATCTTTCCTGGACTTGGGTACACCCACAGCACAGTCTAGCCACTCATGATTTAGTGGGAGTTTAGGAGACTACTGCCTCATGAGTGACTGCACTGTTTGGGGTGTTTCTAATGCTCAGGAGCTATGCAGTAAGAACAGATCCAGGATTGTAAACAAAACAAGGTTGTTCGTAAATATACATTTGCATGCATTTCAGTTCTACTAAACAAGGAGACAGACAAAACAAACACCAACATCAATGAGTTTTAGAGAAGGTAAGCAATCATAAAATGTGGGTTTTTAACAAGAAATAATATGATGAAAAACAGGTTGACAGTGTCCGTTTAAACAAACAATTACAGGTAACCAAAGGCTATTACAGGGGAACATAGTATGGTACAGCACATTGACAATTACAGCAATGAAACTAGGACAACCATTTATAGGTATACAAAGGTTATTTACAGCAAGTGTGATTTAACAGTACAAGTGCAGGCTGGATGCAAGTAATCTACACTACATGTATTACAGTAACATAAGAGCCTAAGTACAGTAACTGAAGGATAAAACCACAACAACTGAGTCAAGAAAAGAAAATGGGGCAGAAGGAGGGGTGAGGCAGCTAGAGAGCCAGTATTTGTAGTGGCGCTAGCAAGAACAGTTGATAGATAGGTAATTGTGTAGGGCGGCAGTTAAGGATGATGTGGAGGATGAGTGACAAATCTGGGAGGGGGGAGTGAGCTCCACAGCTTAGGGAGGCAGTGGGAGAAGCCATTTTGTCCCACTTTAGTATTACAGCGAGGGTTTGCAAGGGACCGTGTGTCACCTGATCTGAGAGAGTAGGGGGAGGGGTAGGAATATTTATTTATTTATTTATTTGAAATATCGGTTTACAACCTTTGAGCCAGAGGCTCATTTGCAAAGGTACCTCGTCACATGTAAGACAGATGGAAACACAGAGTAGGTATAACAACAATTACATTAAACATGAGATACATGGTATAACAGTGGTTACATTAAGCATGTGTTACAGACATTTATCACAGGCAATATTTACAAGATTTGGAAGTAGGTATTTTCTGACATTATTTATAACCTTTGGATGACGATATTTACAACATAACAGCAGCGAGGCAATTATAAGCTTGAGAAGGCATCTAAACATAGTAGTCAGACCTAATCATGGGTTTAGTGTTAAAGATGGAGGTAGTAATCCATAATGGACTTTGTCAGAGAATATTGGATCAGAGTGGGTAAGAGAGTGAAAGAATTAGAAGCAGTTACAGGAGCGGATATTGAAGAGGTGGTTGAAGAGTGGTTTTGAAATGGGCGATCTTGGGTGCACTAGTGATGGTGCTTGGGAGTGCATTAAACCATGTGGGTGCCCTATGGTGGAAAGATCTCTGGGCAAGGGAGGTTTTTAACCTGGGCACAACCAGAGGAGCTTTCTCTGAATTGCGGGTGAAGATAGTGGGGGTTGCAGGCTGAAGAGAGGCAGTGACCCCAGGGGGGGAGAGTCCGAGCAGTATTTTCTTGGAGAGTAAGCAGGTCTGGTAGCAGAGCCTTTCATCAAGGTTGAGAATATTGGCAGAGATATAGAGTGAGCAGGTGTGAGTGAGCCTGGGTGCGCCTGTATGGAGCCTGCAGGCCTTGTTTAGTGTGGCCTGGATTTTCTGGAGTGTGGTGTTAGTTGCTGCACCGTATACAGGGAGCCCATAGTCCACTAGGGACAGTGTTGATGAGGTGATGGCAAGCCTAAGGGCGTGGGGGGGAAGGCAGTCCCTGTGTCGGTAAAGGAGTCCAATCCGGGTGTTTGTTGCGGCAGCAAGAGTGTTTATGTGGTCGTGGAAGGTAAGGGCCGAGTCGAGGGTAAGTCCAAGATATTTGTAGTTGGATACCTGCTCAAGGGGGTGCTGGGGAGGATGCTGAGCGGTGCATTCTTAGCTCTGTTTTGGCGGTGAGAGAAGATCATTGACTTCGTCTTTTTTAAGTTGAGGACCAGTCTATGGTTCTTAAACCAGGTTTCGGCCTGGGAGAAGGCAAGTTGGAGGGAGTCCTGAAGGGGTGTGAGTTTATGATGCGAGGTGAAGAGCACTGCATCATCTGCGTGTAGTAAGATTTTTGTCGGGCAGGCCTTTGATAAGAAGTTTAGGTAGAGGGAGAAAAGAAGTGCTCCCAGGATAGAGCCCTGGGGCACCCCGGAGTGGACGGGCAGTGTGTCGGATAGAGTTCCGTTAATTTTGACGCATTGGGACTGGGTGGAAAGGTAACTGGAGCACCAGGCCAGGGGTCCTGTGGAGAAACCAAGTTGATGGAGTGAGTCAAGAAGGAGAGGGTGGCAGACTGTGTCAAAGGCCTTGGATAGGTCTATGAACACAGCTCCTGCAATGTTACCGGCGTCTAGGGAGGAGTGCAGGAAGTTGGTGAATTCTCGGAGGGCTGTGGTGGTGTTATGGCCTGAACGGAAGCCATGTTGCTCTGGGCATAGGATGTTATACTTGGCTAGATATTCAGTAAGTTGGGTGGCCACAACTTTTTCTAGCGCTTTAGAGAGGGGGGGAAGAATGGAGATGGGTCGATAGTTATTAGGGGAGGCTTTGTCATCGCTTTTATGGATGGGGGTAATGACAGCTGTTTTCCAGGCACTAGGGAATTGCCCTAGGCATAGGGATTTGTTGAGCAGGTCTGTTAGGGGGACTAGGACCACATCGAGGACTAGTCGAAGGAGCCTGGCATCTAGGGGATCATTTATAGGGTTATTGATGTTTAGCTCTTTTTGTAGGTAAGGATGAGCTTCGTGGGGGGATATTTTGCACAGGAGGAAACAGGGATGCTGCAGGGTTGGAGGCGGGGATTGGGGCACAGGGTCAAAGAAACTGCTAGGGAGAACAGTGCTGAGATCTGAGAAGGTGGTGTTTAGACAGTTTGCTATGGTGAGTGTGTCTATGGAGGCAGTGCCATTTATGGTGAGCTGAGAGGGAGGTGAGGAGTGAGATTTCCCATTGAGTTCTTTGATGTTATTCCAGAAGGTCCTTGCAGACCCCCATGTGGTTGTAAGATAGAGTGGTAGCTAGGTAGGGCGGAAGAGAGAACCAAGCCAGAATTTAGAGGTGAATTTTGCACAGTGGTGGGTAAGCCTGTTAGTAAGTGAGGGAAAGAACAAGGCGCAGTAGAGGTCACAATGGAGAGTGAGAGGGGGAGGGTCAAGAGCGAAGTGACAGAAAGAGTTAAAGAGGGTGTCCAGTTTGGTTAGGGCAGACAACGGAGCAGCACAGTAGACTATGTTGCAGTAGTCAAAAATAGGGAGGATCATCTTCTGTATAATCTCATGCCTTGCCGTAAACGGGATGCACTTGTGGTTTCTGTACAATGCACCTAGCTTGGGGTGCAGTTTTTTTTAGAATGGCATCGATATGAACAGATAAGTTGAGGTGTTGGTCCAGCCATACCCCAAGGTATTGAAATGAGAAGGTGTCCTCAAGAGTAGTCCTATCAAAGGTGTGGAAGGTGGGCATGACAGCCTTAAGAGTCTCTGCCTAGTGCCAAAGGTCATGGAGACAGTCTTCTTGGCATTCAGAAAAAGCTGGTGTGATCTAAACCAGAGCTGGACCTTACTGAAGTCTTGCTGGAGTCTGGTGGTCACGTTACTAATAGATTTGCCAGATGTGTATATACTGTAACTATACTCTGTATACATATGTATGCATGCAGATGAGTAAATTTTGGGAGGTCATTCAGAAAAATAGAGAAAAGGAGGGGGTCAAGTACTGATCCCTGTGGGAAAGGAGGGGAGATGGAGTCAGCTATGCAAACTGATTGCGACCTGCCAGTCAGATAGGCCTTGAACCAATTAATGGCAGCAGGAGTGATGCCAGCTGAGGAGAGGCTAATCAGCAGGAGGGTGTGGAAGACTGTGTCGAAAGCTTTTGCTAAGTTGATAAACATGGCAGATGTGACCTGGCCACTGTCCATTCCAGAGGTAATGGAGTCAATGAGGTACTCAGTAGTGAGGTGACAGTAAAGTGTTTTTTCCTAAAACCAGACTGGAAGGGAGTGATGAAGGAGGAGTCATCAAGAAAGGGGGAGAGTAGAGATAGGACAAGGTGTTCCTGCAACTTAGTCAGGGATGGGAGCAAGGAGATAGGACAATAGTTGCCTATGGAGGTAGAGTTGCTGCCCTTGGGTAGGGAAAGGACAGTGGCACGCTTCCAGGTTTAAGGGACAGTAGCAGTCATGAAAAACAGATTTAAGAGGACAGACGGGGTATGAAATGGCAGGAGCTGAGAGGTAGAATAGCTTAGAATCAAGGCCAATGGAAGAGCTGCCCCTAAAGGGGCTGATAGCAAGGAGAACATTTAGGGTGTCAGCAGGAGTAATTGGAGAGAACGAAAAGGAAGAGGTGGGGAAGGAGGGGGAGGAGGATGGAGTGGAGAAGGGGCCAACATTGGAGGCGGAAGGGGAGCAGGGTGTAGTTGGAAGGATGGAAGCTAAAAGGCCAGAGCCACAAGTAGTAAATTGGATGTTGAAGCACTCAACTACTGACATATGGTCAGAGATGAGTATGTTATTTTGCTTGATCATATGGGGTAGGTGGGTGGGTGAGCTGAGGGAGAGAAGCGTGCATGTACCACCTTTCAGAATTTTGAAGGGTTGTTTCTATTAGCTTGGAAGTTGGTCTGGAAGTGCTCCGATTTGGCGAGGCAGATAGCCTTTGTGCATGCATTGTGAAGCAGTAGTGTTGGTAGTCATGCAGGAGCTTAGTGGATTTGTGTTTTTACGCCAGGCATGGTCACATGTTCTTTGGCAAGCCAAGAGTTCCGGGGTAACCCACAGCAGGTGATTCCCTCTTACTCTGGTCTTACAGAAAAGGGCATGGTGATTCCAAGTGTCAAGAAAGCGAGTATTGAAGGAATTCAGGGCTTTGTCTATATCGGTGGCTGAGGTAGTCAGTGTCCAGTCTGTGTGCAAGAGGTTATGGAGCAGGGGGGTCAGGTCAAGTGAATTATAGGAACATGTGAGCAGAATTTTATGGGGTGCTTTTGGTCTATGGATCTTACGTACCAGGTAAATCAAATGGTGGTCATACAGGGAATCCAGCAGTAATCCAGACTTAACAAATCTATGTGGGTGCATAGTGAGGGCCAGGTCTAGAAGGGAGTGATTGTTAGTTTTGATGTTCAAGCAGGTTGGCTCCTGTATCAGCTGAGTGAGGTTAAGGGCTGTTATATCAGAACGGGCTTTGCTATGGGTCACAGAAAGCCAATTTAGATTAAAATCACTCATGCTGTACAATTCACCAGAGTGGGCATGGGAAACTAGCATGCAAATTAGGTCAGTAGCAGTTGTGGGTGGGAGTCCAGGATAACTGTAGGTGCCTGCTATGTAAACAGGAGCTGCGAATGGCAGAGAGATGTTTATAATGATAGCCTCATGTGAGGAGGAGAGGGTAGTGGATAGCATGGTAGTAAATTGTGAGGAGGAGGAGACATATATGGCCAGTCCGCCTCCTCTACCGTCTCTATCCTGGTGTGTTAGAGAATAACCAGGGATGGCAATTTCCTGGTCCGATATATTATTGGTCAGCCAGGTTTCCGAGATAATAAGTATGTCAAGGGGATAGGTGAATACCATGGTTTGAAGTAATGCAATTTTTGGTGCCAGACTACCGATGTTGAAATGAAAGATTTTTGGCCCATTTGGTAGAGCAAATGGAGCCTTAGCAGTAGGGGTGGGAGGGAGGTCAGGAATACCATGGATGTTTGACGCAGAGGCACCTGGGTTGGGGTTAATGTCCCCCATGGACAGGAGGAGAAGAGCTATTATAAGGAAGTGGATTTTAGGGCATGTATGCTTGCTGCAGGAGGTGCCTGGAGTAAGGTGACTAGTGGAGATAACATGGTGAGCAGAGGATAAGACTGAAAGATAGAGGGTAGCCCTTCGGTCAGTGATAGCAGTTAGAGAGGGACATGGGAGTAGTGAGAAATGCCTCCATCTAAATGTGGTTGGGGAGGGTGTAACAGCATGCAATAGGCCAGAACTGCATAGTAGTGGTGTGGCAGGCAAGGAATGGGAGTCAGTATCTGAAGCACGGGGGCAAGGGGGAGAGGAGAGGGAGGGAGGAACACAAGCAGGAAGTAACTGGTTGCACTGTAGTAAGTTAAATTACTGACTGGATGGCAGTAGTTCAGATTAGCGCCCCTAGTGTTCGCTTCTTATAAAGTGCAAATGGCAAAACTGACAATTCTAGATCAGGAACACTTACTAAAACTAAGTTTAAACCTTATAACTTAAAACAGTTCTAACAGTGCTGTAACCACTAAGGTAACATAGCAGGAGATGCGTGGGAAGACATGATCACGCATGTCCGGCTGAATATCCTGATCGTGCGCAATCATGCATCTGAAGATGCACGGCGCATCTCAAGCAGGGGGGACCATGCACCACAGGCAGGTACATAGGGAAATTCGCTGGGACAGGTGAGGTGGGCATGGAGCAACTTTGAAATCCTCAGCCAGGATATGCAAATAGCCTCATTACACATTCCGAGCCCAAACCCCACATGCCGGAGCTCATTACTGCAATGTATTAAGACTATTTGCATACCCCAGGCATGCTCAGTTCCAGCTTTGCAGGGTTTCCCCACCACCCCACAAAGGTGAACAGGAGGTACTGCAGCCTAGCAGGCAGGTGTGCTGGGATGGTAGTGTGTGGGTGGGTGGACTGCATTGGTCTGGGTACAGTGCTACACCCCATAGCCATGTACAGGGTCGGACAGGGGTATAGGGGGCCCACTGAGACATGCAACAGGAGTGGGCACAGGGTGACACAGGTACAAGCTCCATATGCTGCCTACAATCACCTACAGTGCCCCACACACCTCAGTATGGGAGGTACCCGCTGGGCACTACAATGGATGGCAGTGTGCAGACAGAGACCGGGGTACCCAGGTGGGTGGGTGGGTCCCACCTGAGTGCACCCATGGTGTATCACCATGTGTGTGTGCCACTGGTCAGTCCCTGACCCATGCCATGCAGACACTAGTACCGCCAGGCAACCTGGGCACCATTGCCACAGACGTCACCCTAGGTGCATGCCACCACTGGGTGGCACCCTGCAGGCCACATGGACACTGGCCATGGCCCCTGGTACATGTGCTGCAGTGTGGCTGTTCACCCAGCTGGTGTGCCTGGGGGGCCCACGACAGCACTGGCATGTGGCTGCTGGGTGTCTACGTCCAGGGTGCAGTGTGGGGTGTTGCTCCCTGGACAATGCTGGTGGTGACATGGTACCTGTGGCTCAGGGTTCATCCATCCTGGCATGACTGCTGTGTGTGGGTGTCTGAAGCACATTCTTGTGCATTTCCAAGGGCCATCTCCAGATGGCTAGCCTGCAGTTCTGCAGCTTGATTGTGGGTGGCTGGCCAATTTAGGCCACCCTTTTGTATGCCTAACCTTAGGCAGTTCATTTCTGAGATGCACGGCAGATACACGGCACATTTTGGCTGAATATAGGGATGCATGGCTTATTCATTGGAATTCCCCCTTTATTTGCGCCGCATACATTATTTCTGCGCAATGGCACATCTGGAGATGCATGCTGCATCTCTGTCTTTCGAATATCACGCTTTGGTGCACTTTTTGAGATGGGCGGCGCATCTCTACTTTGCGCCACGCATCTCCTTTGAAAATGTGGGCCAATGTCTCTCAGATGATGTCAGTACTGGCAGTGGTAGCTAATCTACAACCTGCTTCTCCCTGCAGAAGGCACTGCAGGCAAAGACGTATGAGCAGCAACTGTCGGGGAGATCACAGCAACTAAAGTCCAAGCCTCTCCCAGAAGGGATCACTACAGGTAATGGTGTAGAAGAACTGGGTGCACGGGTATGCTAAACTATACTAGTGCCAGCCTTTCCCAGCAGGAGACACCAAAGAGTGCAGAGGCAGTACAGGAAAACAGGGTCTTAAAATATATAGGGGAAAAGAGAGCATGCCAAGCTGATTATGCTTCAGTAATTATTGAAACCTCTCTGGGGTGTGTTCAATCAGAGTTCTATGGGCTGTAGTCTTGCTTTATTTTTTTGTTGTTGTTTTTTTTTGTTCTGATTCAAAAGGGTACAGTGGGTCCTTGGAAACTTGGAATGGTTAATGGTTGCTGGGATCCATGCCACCTTGTCCATACCTGGGGCATCAGCTGAGATCTTCACAACCACAGCCCAGCTTAAGAGAGAGAGAGAGAGAGCAAGCAGAATGGAGTCTGCAGCCTGATCTCACCAGATGAAATGAGGATCTTGGACTGAACTAGCCAGCTCATCATCTGCCTCTCACGTAACAAATAAACTTCACAAATAAGAAATGCAGTGGAGCTCAGCCCAACAAAGATAAGTTAGCAATAACATTTTGCTTTTCTTTGGTCTATCGTGACAATTTTTTTTAAAATGTTGTTTAACATTTATTTACCAAGTATAGCCCAACTGAAATGTAACATCTCGTTTTCAGTGGGGTCCTGCTTCTGTTTAATTACTGGATATACAGTAGTTAGGAAGACTGAAGCATTTGAAGAGCAAGAGACTTGCTCAAGGTCACACAGCAAGCAAGTGACAGTGGTGGGATTCGAACCTTTGACCTCTGGATTCACAATTCTGTGCCATAACACTGTTGCACCACAGAGCTGGACTACTGCTGTGCCCCTGTATTGATTCATAATTCCTGGGAAGGCTTATATTGACCAGAGAGTAGACCCTGTATTCCTTGTATCAACCTGGGGTGACATCACACACACACTGGGTTGATACGGAGAACGTCTCCATATCAGCCTTGTGTGACATCACATCAGGTTGATGCAGAGAAAGTCTCAGATGATCAGTCAATCATGTGGGAAGCCATTACTCTGTCACACTAAGGCATGTGTAATGAAATGGAGATTCAATGCCAAAAAGTGCAAAGAGATGCACACGCGAAAGAGGAACCTACATGTGACCCCCCCCGGGGGACATAACTTATTTGCTCTCTGTCATTGTTCTCTCCTGGTTTCCTCCCACTGCTGTCTGGTGTCCCGCTCTTCCTGCTGCAGTCCTTGTTCCCTCCTGGTGCCCCTGACCCACCCCACGTCCTTCACTGCCATCCATTAAGCTAATTAAGCCCAGTTCAGGCTAAAATGTCTAACCGTGAGTCGCCAGCATTATTATGGTGCCACCGGCGACCGCGCTTATGCAGCGATCACATTTGTTGTGCTGACCACCAATCTAGTGGTCAAACAGGGAATCTTTCACTGGTCCTGGCACCTTGGCAAGCTAAGAATGGTCCGGTGGCCTTAGCCATGTGGCTTAGAAGCCGCTTTACTTTTTTAAAATGAAGTTTAAGCGGGGAGATCACGTGATGGCTTCTACCTGAGTAGACACTCAGCAGCTCAGCTTTAATCCCATCCCTCCAAAAGGCTTCTATTTTAGCACTTTTGTGACTGAAATTAGCTAATCTAGCTACTACTGAGATCATCTACTGTCCAGATAAAGCAGCAATTAGCTTCAGGGAAGTGAACGAGCAACGTTAGGCAATACTCCTCTGTCTGAGGACAAATTTCTAGCAGAAATGGCCCCTATTAAAGAAGCCTTCCTGGAGTTTGCTTCAGATTTAAAAAAACATCCAGGCCAACCTAAAAGAAACTCTGTTGAATGCCTATTGTTTTGCAAACCTATGCTATGTAACCTAAAACTCTATGTATGTCTTTAATGTGACGAGGTACCTTTGGAAACGAGCCTCTGGTTCAAAGGTTGTAAACTGATTTCACAAATAAATAAAAAAAAACTAGCAAGAACATCTCTGATGTGTCAATGCGCACATCTTCTTTGGAAGGCTGGCAGACCAGGGTGGAACCGGAGGTTGCGGCACTACGGCAAAGATTAAGTAAAATGGAAAGTAAGCTGGAAGACCTTGAGGGGAGAAATAGGAGAAACAATATTGTTATTTTCAGCTTACCAGAAGAAGCCGCAGGGATCTCCACTGTCTTGTTCACCCAGAAACTCCTGGCGAAAATAGCAGGCCTTCCACCACACAGTACTGTATACCATGTGGAGCGGGTCCATCGATCTCTAAAGCATCGACCCCCTTCCGGAGCCAAACCCAGGCCGCTCATCATCCGCCTCTTAAGTTACATAGATCGGCAGTATACCCTGGTGAAAACCAAGGCGCTGCAGGAGATACGATGGGAGGATGCCCAACTGAGAGTTTCCGAAGGTTTGCCGGTAGCCATCAGACAGAAACAGGCCAAATACCCCAAGTCTGTAACAAACCTAATTGCTGATGGAATTCGGTTCAGGATGAACTACCCAGCTAAGTTGTTGGTCCAATACCAGGGTAACTGGAGCTCTTTCGAGAATTTGGAGCAGGCAGCGGTGGAACCACCTGCCATGTTTCCCGACCTGTTTACCCATCGTTGAGCCAATAAAGGGGTATACAATAGTTTGGCAGAACACTGCTGCATCCTAAAGTATCACAAAAAAGTTTGCAGTTGACTGTGTGTACCTGGTAACTTCTTACCCGTTCTTTGATTTTTGGTTGGCAGTAAGGCAATCTACTCTTTTCTTGCTCTGGTGCCTTCTGGTACACAGCAGCCCTCAAAGGTTACACTCTGATGTCGGCCGAAGGAAAATCTGGAATGCCTGTACATTTTTTTCACTTAAATTACCTGCTGGTTGCTGTTCCCTTGTGGAGTCATCACTGAGCCATATTTCTGCCCCCGTATCCACTGATTAGGTCTGCTGGACTGTTTACAGATTGGTTTGATTCCTATAACTCACTCGCAGACTTCTCCTCCTCTCAAATGTGTGAACCATCAGACTGCTCGAGTGTGTGCAGTTTTGCACAAGGATTACTATTCGGTTGTGCGAATGCCAGATTCAATCTCATTCAATGGGAGACTGGCTTATTATTGAAATATTGATCCTGAGTCTATAACTTTATAATTGGTTATTCCCCCCATCTCCCATCCTTTTGATTATCCACCTCCTCCCTTCCCTTCCCTTCCTTCCTCCCCCTTTTCCTTTCTTTTTTTCCTTCTGTGCCTACATATTATGCCTCCATGTAAATCGGGCATGCAAGGTCCTGACTCAAAGTTGTATTGGATAATACTGTGGTCTTTCAGGTCGGGGTTCATAATACTTTAGGATGATGCTCATCAATAAATTATATTACTAGGTTACTACCTCCCCCCCTTTTTTTTCCCTCTCCCTCTCTCTCTCTACCCCTCCTGCCTTATCTACAGCACGATGCCAGTCCTTTAGGATAACAGAGGACCAACACTGCTACCTGGCTGTTACATGTAATGAGTATATAGTTGATAGTTTCATTTGGTGCATACTAGTTTGTTACTGTCAGTGCAAAATTTATTAGAGGAACTTTGAAAATGGTTAATGTTTATCCTTTGGGAGGGTTGGGGGTGGGTGGGTTGCGATGCGCTATCCTGGGTGAAGCAGTCATGTCATTGCAATTGGGGATTGAGCCTCCACCACCATTTGCCCAGTATAAGGCTTATGTTAAGATGTTTCTCAGATTGGTCACGTGGGGCTTGGGCTTCCATCTTTTTGGGGTATCTTTTTGGAATGGTGTGGTTTTGGGGGGGTTGGGGGACTTAAAGGGTTTTAGGAGGAGGGTACTGCCACTAGTAATGGGGTTAACATCTATATTCCCCTACTGGGACCCACTATCTTCCTGAATACTGGTTTCAGATTTCCTGCTATGTAGATAAAATGGCTGGTTACAATATTTATACATGGAACATCAAAGAAGCACAAACTCTGGATAAAAGGATGAAGGTCTTGTTGCATCTCTGCAGTATCCAAGCTGACATAGTTTTCCTACAGGAAGCGCACCTTCTACCCACCCAGGTGCATTACCTTCGTAGGACCTGGATGGGTCAGGTGTTTGGCTCAGGTTTCAATTCCTGTAAAAGGGGAATTGCCATCCAAATTGCCCGCAGAATACCATTCCGCTTACTACAAGAAAATATCTAACTCAGAGGGTCATTATGTCATTTTAAGGGCTGTTTTAGGTCACTCAGAGGTTATCCTTGGTTCCATTTATGGACCCAACTCCAATGACCCAGAATTTTTTGCAAACCTAATGTCTACATTAGCTCCCTGGTACACTACACTGATAATTCTTGGAGGAGACTGGAACCAGGGCCTATCAAATACTCTTGATAGATCGGGCCATCCTAGACTATCGTTGTCACAGGTCAAAAAGCCTTGCATGAGCTAACGCATTCATTAGGTTTAGCAGACCCCTGGAGAATATCTTATCCAGATAGAAAGGAATACTCATTCCACTCCTTCCCTCACCACTCATTCTCCCATATAGACTATTTTCTGATGAGCGTGGATCGTCTCTCTGGGGTTACATCAGTCTTCTGTTCCTCAAATATTTTCTTGGACCATCATATTGCCCAGTTACTTCTAGACATTACACCCAACATCCAAAGAGATAGACTTTGGAAAATTAATAATCAAATCTTAAAATCTGAGGATCATATACAACACTTATAATCCTTAATTTCTAATTTCATGACATATAACTCCCCATCCATGCCTAAAACTGATGTCTTATGGTGCTCACTAAAATGAGCCTTAAGGGAGAATTAATATGCCTAGCATCGAAATGCAAAAAACAGAGGGAGCAAGCCCTCTCCTCTCTTTTCAATCAGATCACACAAGCTGAGGCAGATCTTTCGGTCCTGTCTCCTGAGAAGGACTGGGAAAAAGCTGAGTCCCTCCGGGCACAGTACAACCAACTACTGGCTGAAAAGGCTGAATTTCTCATGCTTAGATCTAGAATATCCTATTTCGATCAAGGCGAAAGAGCAGGAAAGCTCCCAGCCCTTCAGCTTAGGTCCCAAACTTATGACAGGATTGTTACCTCCCTTCACTCATCTACAGGCACTCTCCTCACTTCCCCCAAGGACATTTGTGAAGCTTTTAAGGATTTCTACACATGCCTATGTAACCCCCAAGTGCCTACTACCTCTGCCTGCTTGGCTACTAACAGATTAAGGGGCCTGAGTTCTGAAACCGGTGCCTCCACCCAAAGGTCTGAGTTGTTTTGGGTAATGCTAACCTGGTCACAGACCTCTGGGACACTGTGACCCCCCCCCCTCAATTCCCACTAGTGGCCCACACAATACACAGTGAGTACCTTCACAATTGACACTTACCACCAGGGTCGATTTCTCCAGTTCGACCCTGAGGACCCCCTGTAAGACAAGGTTAGGCAGCACAAATGACAACAGTACAGTACCCCCAATACAAAAGGAAACCACAGTCAGTTTAAATGCAGAAACAGTAAGATCTGATTTATTCAGGTGGGTTTTAACAAGGATAGGGGCAATCAGGTTAATTAGCTTACTCTCTATAATGATCACACTGTTATGCATGCAGTACAGAATTCTCCCACGCTGTCACACACACTGGGTACCCAGGTGAAAGGCAGATGGGCTAGCCAGGATCGTTGCTCGGGGAAGGCCGGCGTCGCATCTGGGTGGGGCCCTATGATGGAAAAATAACATGCACACACACAATTTGTAATTTGGAGCAGGAGGGCTCAGTTCGTGGAAAGAAAGCACAAGACAATCAGATGACACACTTTGATTCAATAAAAGTTGCAGGGAGCTACCCTGATAACTACTCACAGTACCCAGGCCGAACACAGGAGGGATGATGCATGTTCTGGATTGCCAGAAGGAGCAGGGTAGCAAGACAAGACCCTCGTAGCAGGGCCCAACAGCAGGTGAAAACAAGCAGATTCAGTCCGATGCAGCTGGGAACAGCTTCCAGCAATCAGCACACAGTTTACAGCAAGGGAGGGATCCGATTGCGATCCCCATCCAGCACATAGCACATTCATATGTAAAGAAAGTTTACTGTACCAGGCAAGCGACTCCTCGGTCCCGATCGCAAAATCACTGCTACACCCGGGAGCACTACAGCAGCTAAAGTTCCTGACAGGCCGATCGCATTCAGCAAAATCTTCAGTCTTCTACAGGGTGAGCCTGGTTATGAATCAGCAGCTTGCTTCGTTCTCTAAAAATTCGGATTCAGTCCGGAAAAGTCCTCTTCTCCCTCTCCGGGCAGAAAGCAGGCTAGTAGGCCAGAAGTCAGGCCTTCCACAGTTCTCCCACGCAAACTACGCCCCAAAACAGCCGCTCGAACACACAGAGGTGCTGCTCCTTCAGCTTCCAACTCAAATCTCTTTCGGTCCTTCTCTTCTCTTCTCTTCTCTTCTCGTCATGCCCATAACTCGGGGCACAACGAAATGTTCAGAGACATGGTCTGAAATAATACTCTCCTCTTCTCTCCCTTTCTCTCCATGTAGGAGAGCTAGATGCAGGAAGACCAGACTCAGCCTTCCCACCAAGTCCCCACGCTGCCCAGTGGGGCAGCAGCTCCACGAACTGCTCACTGTTCTAGCTCCATCTCTGTTCTGACCCTCAGAGCAGGCAGCAGGGGAATTTCCCTCTGATCCAAACGGTTTGGTTGGCTGATTCTGCTGTCAGTCACAACATGCTCCCCCTGTTGGTGCAAAAAGGCGCCAATAGTCCAAAACTACAATTCCCAGAGTCAGGCACCACACATATCTACTTTATCATTTTCCATTTTAGAGTCCTCACAACCCCATTGGCCCAATTCGGCAAGTCAGGACCAAAATGGTGGAGCCAACAGAAACAGTCCATGCTGCAAGAAAGGCAGGTTAGACAAACTACATTTTTACTGTTACTTTAAATAGTTTCCAGCAACTAGTTACATCTTTCAAAAGTGCTCACTCTGCCCAAATAGCGATGGCAGAAACAGAGTGATTGGTCAGCAGCTCGAGCGGGACTCGAGCAGGGAGACACACAGACCCCCCTTGCAGATTAATTATACTGCAATCGGGCAGCTCTTAAAGAGACAGACTCAGAGGCTTTAAAAGCACTCACTGGAAATCACATTTAAATGGCTTAGGAGCCGAACACCAACCAGGCTACAGGCATTTAGGCTCACACAAGGAAGGCTTTTCGGTGACCCCAGTTTGTAGGGGGGGGTTACAACTATATACTCCAACCAATTCCTCCTTCTCCCAGCAAATGTTGGACTCTTTCACTAGTGAGATCAATCTCCCGACACTGTCTGACTCTCAATCTTCTAGTTTAAAAGTCCCTATTGAAATAAAAGAAGTAATTGAGGCCATTGACTCACTTTCATTGGATAAAGCCCCAGGCCCAGATGGGTTTTCCTCCAACTTTTACAAAGCCCTTAAAGATATGTAACCCCCCTGCAAATCAGGGTTCCCAAAAGTCTTCCAGGAGCTTGCCTAAGTGCTCCAAGTCTGGGTGGCGTTCGGCGTTGAGCCATTTTAAATGGCAATGAAGTGAGTGCTTTAGAGCCTCTGCGTACTGCCTCTTTAAGAGCTGCCTGCTCGCAGGCATAATTAGTTTGAATGGAGGTAATGTGCGTTTCTAAGCCTGCGTCCCGCCCTGTCTGCTGCCTAAGCACTCCATTTCTGCTGTCGCTACAAGCGCAGAGGGAGCACAATTGAAAGCTGTAACAGTTTGTGGGGAAAATACAGAGTAATGGAAAAAATGTCATTTATCTAACCTGCCTTTCTTGCAGCATGGACCATTTCTGTTCTGCTCCACCATTTTGGTCCTGGACTGCTGAATTGGACCAATTGGATTAGGGGACACTAAAATGGAGCAGGCTGTGGGCCAATCAGGACTGGGACTCTGAAGTGGAGCCTGCTGAAATGGAGCTGTGCGGAGAGAGCCTCTGGGAATTGTAGTTTCTGGCCTGTTGGCGCCTTTTTGCACCTATAGAGGGAGCCCTGCTGTGACTGACAACTGAACCAACCAACCAAACTCTTTGGATCTGAGTGAAAGCCCCAGAGCTGTTTGCTGCCAAGCCAGATTCAAGTTGGGAGCTGAAGAAGCAACACTGCTGAGTGTTCGAGCGGCCGTTTGCAGCGTAGTTCGCGCAGGAGACCCATGGAAGGCCTGACTATAGGCCTACTAGCCTGATTTCTGCCCAGAGAAGGTGCAGAGGACTTTTGATCGGACTGAATCCGAAGTTGTGTGGAAAAAGCAAGCTGCTGCTGCTGTTGGGACCATGAGGCTTAACCTGTAGAAGGCCGAAGATTGTGCTGAGAAGCGATCGGCCTGTCAGGACGCTGTGGCCTGGTACAGTGCAAGTATTTTTACATATGAGTGTGCTAGATGCTGGATGGGGATCACGGTTTGTTTCCCCCACTGTGAATTGTGTGTTGAAGCTGGAAGTTGCTACCCAGATGGACATTCGGACTGAATCAGTGCTGTCCACAAGTAGGCCCAGCCACAAGGGCCTTGCCTCACTGCCTTGCTGCACAGAATCGAGTTATCGACGAGGGACCTGCTTCTTGCCCCTGCCTGAACAAGCACTGCGTCAGGACCACCTCGGGCGAGCCTTGCTTCTGGCCATCCAGAACTTCATTCCACCATCCCTCCTGTGTTCAGCCTGGGTACCATGAATAATAATCAGGGTAGCTCCCTGCAACTTTTAATAATCAAAAGTGTGTCAACTGATTCAACCCCTTTCATCTGATTGCTACAAATTGAGCCTCAGGGCTCTGGGTTACAAGTGTGTTTTTGTATTTGTGCATGTCTTTTCCTTCTTGCAGGGCCCCTACCAGCTGCACCAAGCCGGCCAACCCTGGGCCACGGACCTGGCTAGCCCCTTCCCCCATCCTGGGTACCCAGAAAGGTGACTGTTGGACCCTATATGCATGCACAGTACTGTGTTTTATGTTTCTAAACCAAATCAACCTGCTTGCCCCCTTCCTTGTTACTGCCCCGGAATAAATCAGATTGTTGTTATTGAACTATATGCTGTCTGTGGTGTCAGTACATGTAGAACCAGCATTGCATTGTGGTTGCGTGCATTAGCTAACCGTGTTTTACAGGGGGTCCTCAGAGACGTACTGCAAGAATCAGTCCTGAGTGTAAGTGGTATCTATATGAGTAACTGGTTTGCATATTCAGGGCATGGGGAAGGTTTCTCCTGTAAGTTAAAAGAGCCACTAGTGGGAATCAAGGGGGATCACAGTGTCCCAGAGGGCTGTGATCTGGTAAGGCCAACCGCAACCAACCCTGACCTTTGGGTGGAGGTACCAGTTATAGAACCTAGGCCCCTCAACCTGTCACTAGCCACACAGGCAGGGGTAGTCGCCCTTGGGATAGCACCACCTAGGGGTTATAGACACAATAGTGCCTATCCTTCTAGATACATTTCAATACCTCTACAAAAATGGCATCTCTGATATTTCTCTAACCCAGGCCATGATAGTGGTACTCCCCAAACCTGGTAAGGACCATTTATTTGCCCCTAACTGTAGACCCAGCTCCCTCATTAATGTGGGTTTAAAAATCTTGGCTAACATTTTGGCATCAAGACTGGGTCATGTTTGGGACTCATTAATTTGTGCAGCGCAAGTAGGATTTGTTAGAGGCCGTCACTCATCCTATCACCTTAGGAAACTTGCTTACCTTTTTTCTGTGTCCAAGGATTCTCCCACTTCAACTGCCTCAGTCTCCTTGGATGCAGAAACAGCATTAGACAGAGTATCATGGGGTCATCTATTTTCTTTACTTCCCAAATATTGTATTCCTCAAGAATTTGTAAACTGGATTAAAATACTTTACTCTTCCCCCTCAGCACGTGTTCAGTGTAATGAGGTAATCTTCACACCCTTTCCCTTAAAACAGGGGACTTGTCAGGGTTGCCCCCTCTTATCTTACTTGTTTAACCTCTTCCAAGAACCTCCCATAAGAAAACTGAACTCCTCTCCGTTAATTTCGGGCATCACAATAGGGAACACAGATTATAAACTCTCTGCATATGCGGATGATATTCTTCTCCATATCTCGTCTCTCTCTCAATCTCTTCCTGCAGCATTTACAATAATTTCCCAATTTGGCACCATCTCTAACTATAAACTGAATCTTGATAAAACAGAAATCTTCCCTCTCAATAAATACTCCCAGAGACTAGATGTAGTAAACTTGGGTCTACAGTGGCGGTCGGATAAACATAGGTATCTGGGTATTTATGTCCACTCCTCCGCCAAGATAATGAAAAATCTGAACCTTGACACCATTGTAAACACTATAAAGGATGACACCAAACGCTGGTCTCAGTTACCTCACTCTCTGTGGAGTCTTACGAGTATAGTAAAACTGAACATTTTACCCTGTATACTATACCCCTTGCAAATGTACAACTGGGCCCTGCCAAGTTCATGGTTCTCTCAAGCTCATAATATCATAAATTCCTTTTTGTGGGCTGGGAAAAAAATCAAGAAGAAATTACTGTAAGCTTACCTGTCAAACAATAGATGGTGGCCTACAAGCTCATAACTTTTACTTATATTATCTGGCTAGCCATCTCACCTGAATGAGGCACCGGATACTCCCATTGAGTCACTCCTCTGGCTCTGTCTGTTCTCCTCTCTGGTTTGAAATTGAGAAATCCCTATGCTTGACAGAAGATATAGACCTGAAGGCCCTCGTCTTCTTAATCAAAAGGAACCTTCCTAACAAGCTGAAAGAGTCCCAGTTAGGTTCCCTGCTGCAATCACAACACCAATTTAATATTCTTCTTAAGACTGCAGGTTATAGAGATGTAGCGCAACCTCTCTTCAACAAATCTAATTTCCTAAACTCTGGTAAACCTCTCAAGTCTACCCTCTTTTGGCCTAATATGGGAATTGAGAGGGTTGATGAACTAGTTAGCAATCATAAACTGATGCGATGCCAGGATGCCTGTGCTCTTTACAACTGGTCTCCTACTCACAAATTCAAATACCTGCAAATCTCCCACATGCTGTTGCAACATTTTGGCACTGGGTTGTGGACTAAGACTTTATCATCTATCCTTTCCCCATATGTTAACTCTCTCCCATCTGCTCACTTAATAACATATGCTTACAAATTCTTGCAAACCACAGTTTCTGGGCTAGAAGAACAAAAATGTTACTGGTGGGACCAGTCACAACTAACTTCTAGCTCTCCCAGATACCGGCCAAGAATCTGGAAGCATTTATATAGATAAGTTAAGTGGGACAGGTCTAGATACATGCAATTTCAGATTAACCATAACCTGTACTACACCCCGCTCAAGCTGTATCGGATGGGTTCCCTGTCATCTAATCGTTGTACCAAATGTCTGCAGTACCCTGGGGATTTGTTGCATATGTTATGGTCATGTGAAAAGATCTCTCCATTCTGAAATTGCATCAAATCCCATCTAGATCCATTACTATCTCTAACACCACTCTTGAAAAAAGTTTCTTTGGATCCTGACTGCCATGCCAACTACAGACCGATCTCAAATCTTCCCTTTTTAGGGAAGATGATCGAGAAAGTAGTTGCCATACAGCTGGAGAACCATTTGACCATCCATGACATCTATGAACCCCTCCAGTCCAGTTTTTGAAAGAGGCATAGTACTGAGACAGCACTGGTTTGGGTGCTCAATGATCTCCTGATGGCTAGAGATCAGAAGACCTGTTCCATCTTGGTTCTTCTTGATCTCTCATCAGCATTTGACACTGTGGACCATGAGGTACTGCTCAACCATCTGAAGTTCATCTGCGGATTATCTGGTGTAGTTCTCAGGTGGTTTACATCTTACCTCACCGGGAGAACACAGAGAGTGGTGTCTGGGGTTTATTCCTCAGACCCAGTTCCTCTGTCTTGTGGGGTCCCTCAGGGTTCAGTATTGTCCCCCATGTTGTTCGCAGTGAATATGCTGCCCCTCGGAGACATTGTAAGAAGGTATGGGCTGAGGTTTCACTGTTATGCTGATGATACCCAGCTCTACCTTTCTTTTGCACCTGACCAGGATGGAACTCTCTCGGTCTTTAATAACTGCCTCACAAAAATCCAGGAGTGGATGGACTTGAGTTGGCTGAAGTTGAACTCAGATGAGACTGAGGTGCTGGTTGTGGATCCAGCATGCCGGATAGGGGGTCTGGGGGTTGGTTTGCCCTCGGGGTTATATCTTGGGGGCATATCATTCCCGACCTCTGAACAGGTGCAGAACGTGGAGGTAATTTTTGAAGCAGGGCTTACTCTGCATTCGCAGGTGTCTTCTGTTGTCAAATCCTCCTTTTATCATCTGAGGAATATCTCCGGGATTAAGCACCTTGTTCCGTCCGGCAATCTTCCTACTCTGGTCCATGCCTTTGTGTACTCGCACTTGGACTATTGCAATTCGCTTTACCTAGGGCTACCTGGGGTGGAAATCCCCTACCTGCAGGTGGAGCAGAATGCTGCGGCCTGGCTTTTGACAGGAACCTTGCGGTCCAGCCACATCGCCGGTGCTGCGCCGACTGCACTGGCTGCCTGTGTTGTGGCAGATCACATTTAAAGTCGGTCTTCTGACTTTTAAAGTCCTACACGGTCTGGTCCAGGACTACTTGAAAGAGCTCCTGGTTCCTTACCACCCTAGGCGATCACTCCGCTCAGCCAATGAGGGATTGCTAGAGATCCTGAGGGTATGTTTAAAATCTTCAGGGGCCCAGACATTTATGTTTGCGGCCCCTACCCTCTGGAATTCTCTACCCCGTCAGTTACGGGAGTTCACGACTGTGGAGGGATTTAAACAGGATTTGAAAATGTATTTGTAGATGCAAGCTTTTGGCAGTTAGGTTATTTGATTGCATTATTTGTTTCGTTGATGTTTTATATTGTTAAGACACTGAGCTGTGTGATCTATTTTAAAAGTTGTGCGGCGCCTTGGTATTTGAAAGGTGCCATAAAAATAAAGCTTTATTATTATTATTTATTAGATAAGTTTACTCCTGAGGTCTGTATTCTAGGAGATTACTCAAATCTTCAGGGCCGTACTCAAAGAGCCCACACAGCATTAATCTCAGCATGTGCCAAAAAGGTACTACTCAGACACTGGGTGGATGCAATTACACCTTCTCATGCTGAATGATAAAGAAATTCTGGTGTGACCAATAGAATGAAAAAATATAGGCAAGTTTGGGATTCCCTCCTTAGCCTGTTGCTAATTCAGCCTAACTAAGTAATTTCCAATACTAGTGTCCCTTCTTACTGTAACTTAAATTGTCTTTTCTATTTTTTTTGTTTTCTAAAAGGTCCACAGGACCAATACCAGAATTCATGTAAGATTATAACCTTGTGGCAGTGGGGGGCTGGGGGTGGGATGAGGTTGGGAGGGTTGTGGTATGGGTTGATTGGGGGAAGAGGGAGGGAGGGTGGGGTATAGGCATGGGATCACAAATTCTTTTGACATTCACTGACACCTCAGAAGATAAAATTTGTGTCATGTATATATGACATCAGCGATGTATGACCTTTTTGCTTATTTGATGCCAGTACACGTTGATAAGAAAATTCAATAAGGTATATTTAATAAAAAAAAAAAATGGAGTTTAAGTGAGGATGTTTTCGGAGGCTCATTAATATTGCTCAATCTACAAATGTTCCAATTTATGTCTTCAGTGCCAATGTATTGCACTTCCTGGGTCGCCCCTGAAAAAGGGACTGTTTTGTCTTAGTGGGCTTACCCAGTTACCAAAATTCAATAAATAAAAAAATATTCATAAGCACCTCATACATATTCATAAGTAGCTGCCTGCTGCCTAGGGGGTCAGTATAATGGTGGCAGCAACAGCAGCTGTAAAGTGATTATAAATGTAAGAGTGAGATTGTTTAACAGGAAATTGTTTGGGCTACATGTCTGTGGGGGAAACTGCATATAAATACTTTATTTCCTGTCTGTAACAGACTTTGAAACTTGTGGGACTGCATAATTGGGACAGTATCTTTTACTGCAGTCACCATTTTGGGAATGCTTTAGTCAATCACAAACTGGGATTTCATCCAGAGACTCATGGGAGTGTAACATAGACTTGTGGGAAATAATCTGGGACAAAGTTTGGGACCTAAACTGCAGCCAATTAAGACACTAAAATTGTGCTGGGCAGCCTAAACAGCCAATCGGATTCTAAGGACTTCTACCTTTATTTAAGAAGGATGGTTTGAATTTGAGGCAGTTCTGCAGGGAGACTGGATTGAAAGGGACTGCAGAGAGCAGCCTGCAGTTCAAGGCAGGCCAATGTTAGGACTCCAGCTCGAACTACTGAGCAAGTTCTGCGGAGGTCAGGCCTGCAAGGGACCTAGTTGCTTCTTGTGTGTCCCTGGAGGTCAGAAAGCGAAGAGTATTTGCCAGAAACTGCCTGCCTGCAGTTTTGGAGGGTTTGCTCAAGTGAATCAATTGAAATTGCATATCAGCCTGAAACTGAACTGAGAGGTTGAGACTTAAATGCTGTTCCTTTTAAGCGTGCTGAATGTTTATTGTGGATCAACATTTGCTGCCTAGGGACTCCTGATTGCCAGAAAACACCCCACGTGTAGTTGTGTGCATACTGTCTGCCATTCGGAAAGGTCACCAGCAACTGAACTGAACTTTGCCAAAAGTGTCGATCCAGCTTGGGCTCTTGTCTAAACCGGCCCATGCCATCTGACCTTGTACCAGGTCCAGTGCCATCAGTGAGAGAGACCAGCTTCTGGGATCCAGCCCCTGCGCAGAAAGTCAATGCAGGTTGCGGCCACCTTCAGGGAAAGGTCATGAAGTGGAGGTGAGTTGTGTCGGTTCAGCTTCCCCATGTGCATCAGCTTCCAGCTTCAGGTCTTCATTTTGCTAGGACAGCATCTCCATTTGACTGGTACAGTGAGTAAATCCAGGGTAGCTCACTGCAACAAACATCTAACTCTTCCTGTGGTAGCATCTAATTGTTTTCCCATTTAAATTTAATCATTTTAACCAACCGGGCCAATGGCCAGGATTAAAAATAGCCATGTTTTGTTTATGCATGCAACTACCTTTTCCTTCCATCAAGGGCTCCAACAACAGTTGCAACGCTGACCACCCCGGGCAATGATTCTGACCAGTCAGCATAGTACCCAGTGTTGCAGGACTAATTGTTGTGACTAAAGTACATGCATAGTAACCTGAAGTTAATCAGTAAAGTAATCATTCATCCAGATTCATGCCCCCCCTCCTTGTTCATGTCCCCTCAATAAATCTGATTTGTTGCGTTGCTTTGAAACTGTCTTGTGAGCATATTATGACTGTGTTTGAAGTGATAGACGTGAAATTGAATGTGTTAAAAGTGCATGCTGTTTTGGCAAACTGTCTTTTTCAAGGGGTTGCAGGACACATGTACCCAGTCCAGAGCCCCTGCTGGTAAGTGGAACAACTGTGAGCATGCTGTTAATTGAATGCTGTTAAGGGTCACTGTCTGCATCTGGGTAATTGGTCGCTAGGCGGGTTTGTGGGTAGTGATAGCTTCCCAGAAGGCTATACCAGGCTAGGTAGATACTCCCACTATTGTTACTCTGGGTGGAGGCACCATAATAGTGAACCCAGCCCCCTCAACCTGCTGTTAGGAAGTCAGGCAGGGGTAGTAACCCTAGAGATAGTGCCACCTAGTGGTTACATACATACATACATACAGAGTCCTGGATAGGGGTTAGGTTGGCCACAACATCTGAGGAAAGGGACCTGGAATTAATCACAAAATCTTCCTCAAAAAGCCAGCCACTGCAATAAAATATACAGCAAGGCAACAAGAAATAAGATGCATTGGAAGGGGATTTGATATTAAGAGGAAGGAGGGGACATTACCCCTCTACAGGTCTCAGTACTTGGACATGTACTCTTCAACATTTTTATTGGTGACATATCAGAGGGCATCAAAAGTAAGATCTGCCTTTTTGCAGGTGATACCAAGCTCTGTGGTAGGGTAGACACAGTGAAGGGGAGACAAGAATTAAAGGAAGATCTGGCTAAGCTAGAGATGGTCATGCATCTTGCAGTTAGGCAAGGCAAGGTTTATTTATATGGTGCCCATTCCCAGGGGCTCTGGGCACCTCACATTAAAACAAGTAAGGAGTAAAAAGGTATGCACAAATACGTATCTAAAACAATAACAGATAACACAGTACAAATAAATACATTCAGTAGACAGTTCATATGTCAAATTAAATTATCATATCAGAGCAGGCCAGAGAGAAAAGGTGGGACTTTAGGCAGCTCTTAATTACCTCAACTGAAGGGGCCTCCCTGATGGCAGAAGGAAGCAGATTACACAGGACGGTGGCAGTGACACTAAACGCCCTGTCACTGGCAGTTTTTAACCTCATCCTAGGAATCACCAGGCGGCCCCTAGAAGAGGAACAGAGGTAGTGGACTGGGATGGCAGGTGTTAGGAGATCAGACAGATAGCCAGGGCCTAGTCCATGTAGGGTCTTAAAGGTGAGCAAGCCTACCTTGAAGATAACCCTCCACTTAACCGGTAGCTAATGTAGCTAGCGCAGCACAGGAGTCATATGACAGAACCTCAAAAGGCCTGTCAGTAACCTTGCAGCTGCGTTCTGCACTAGCTGCAGCTGGCGGAGGGTACCTCCCAAGATCCCGAAGTAAAGAGCACTGCAGTAATTAAGACTGGACATTACAAAGGCATGCACCAATGTAGGGAGGTCGTCAGGTGAAATTAGGGGCTTGATCCTGGTGATATTCTTCAAGTGGTAGAGGCCACTTTGGACAACTGATGACACCTAAAATTCAAATGTCAAGCCATCGTCCAGGAATATTCAGAGATCTTGCACCCTAGAGGAAGCCATCAACAGTGAAGACCCCAGAAAAAGATCAGTTGTCACACAGGAGGCGTTCCTATCATGCCTTCAGCCCAGTTCCACTACCAGTGCCTCCATCTTATCAGGGTTCAGTCCCAACTAGCTGGAGGACATCCAGTCATTGATCTCGGCCAGGCAGATGTTTAGCACTTCCGCAGCATTTAATGTTCCTGGGGTAAAAGACAAGTACAATTGGGTTATCCTCTGCATAGCAGTGAAAACCCACATTGTACTTCCTAAAGAGCTCACCTAGGGGCAGCATGGACACTGCAAACAACATTGGTAATAAGATCGGTCACTGAGGCACACCACATGACAGGAGCTTTCTGGGAGGAGTAGAAATTCCCCATCACTACCTACTGCTTCCTGTCAGCGAGATAGGACTGAAACCAGCAGATGACAGTGCTGGCAAGCCCACAGGATTCTCTAAGATAATCAAGCAACACAAAGTGGTCTACAGTATCGAAAGCTGAGGAGAGATCGAGAAGAACAGGAACTGACCCATCTCCTCTGTCCCTCGCCCTAAGGAGGTCATTGTGCACTCAAACTAATGCTGTTTCAGTGCTATGCTTGGCTTGGAAAGCAGACTGGAGTGGCTCATTGATGTCAAAGGTCACGAGGTGCTCCACAATCTTCAACAACCTTCCCCAAAAATGGGAGGTTGGAGACTGGTCAGTAATTCGCCAAGATGTTTGGGTTGAGAGATGGTTTCTTCAGAAAGGGCCTCACCAGAGCCTCTTTCAAGGAATCTGGGAAGACCCCCTCCGACAACGAACAAGGTCAGATCAATGCCAAGAAATACAAGGTCATGCCCCTGGGAGCCAGGAGCCCAGGGGCCAGCTACTGGCTTGGGGGAGTACAGGTGACCATCTCAGAAGAGGGAAAGGACCTTGGAGTGTTGGTCAGGGGTGACATGAAGCACTCTTCACAGTGTCATAAAACAGCAGCTAAAACAAACAACATGCTGGCCTGCATTACCAGAAGAATCACCTCTAGGAGGGAGGAAGTTATTCTACCACTGTACAGGTCTCTGGTGAGACCACACCCTGAGTACTGTGTACAGTTCTGGTGCCATTATCTGAAGGATATCAGTCTACTGGAGGGGCCAGTGGAGGGCAACCAAGATGATCCAGTGCATGGTGGACAAAACATATGAGGAGAGGCTGAGAGAGAGAGCTCAGCAGGTACTCCCTGGAGGACAGAAGAGAAAGGAGAGACATGATAGAAATCTTCAGGTACCCTAAAGGCATAAACAGGGTTGGATTGGAGTGCATATTCAATTTAAGAAAGGAGGGTACTATAAGAGGGCATATCATAAAGCTTGTGGGAGGTAGATTTAAGAAGGAAATGGAGACACTTTTTCACTGAAATGGTGGTGACGGGGGTGGAAGAGTTACCAGAAGAGGTAGTTGGGTGAATACAGTAGCCAGTTTTAGGAGCAGAGCTCTGTCCGATTTCTGATAACATTAATATAGAAACTTATATACTAGGACATTTTGATGAAAACATGAATTGGACGAGAGAACAGAAGTACTCTTTACTATTAACTGGGGTTTCAGTCAGAAATGTATTACTTAAATATTGGGTGGAGGAAAATCTACCTTTTTTTCAAGAAATTAAGGCCCAGATAATTGAAAATATTAAAGTTAAGAAATTAACACAAGCTTAACTCTAGATGCGGTTCGTTATATAAATTTTTCTCAGAAGAATAATAATATCAGACAAACAATTTCACAACACAGTGAACATCAAGGTGATGTTTTTCACCTTTATTGAACAGTACACACAGAATCCCAATACTCTGTCTATTGAGTTTACACCTGAGTATGGCTGAAGTAAGGGCAGCACTTATAATTCTACTTTTTATTCTTTTTTTTTTTTTTCTCTTGTTCTGTCTTTTTCTGATCTTTATACCCTTCTCTTTGTCTTTTTCTGTGTTTGTTCTCTGCGGAAATAACCAACATATGAATATTTAGATAGCTATGTTATACTTATGAGTTATGATAACATTAGTGTAGATGTTCTTTCACCAAGATGTATCCTTTTTTTTCTATATGTAGTAGTTCATAGTGGATTGTTTTTCATGTATGAACATTGTTGTTACATTTTGTAATCTATTAATTTGTTCTCCTAATAAAAATGTTACTGACAAAAAAAAAGAAAAGAAAAAGAAAATCAGAATGGGAGGAATCAGTACTGGGCAGGGGAAGTGTAAGGGGGGTGGATGACTCCAAGAGTTGAATGGGGGGGGGGCAGCTCCAGGGATCTAAACTGAGCTGCCCACTCGAGCAGACTTGATCAACCACCATAGCCTATTTCTGCTGGCAGTTTTGTATGTTCATTTGTAAGTCAACGGGGGAGACCTCACCTGGAGTACTGTGCCCAGTTCTTTAGTTCACACCTGAGAATCAACAGGAACAGGCTAGACTCTACACAGTGAAGAGTCACCAAGATGATTCAGGGCCAACAAGCCAGACTCGATGAGGAACAGCTGGAGGCCCTCAACATGTACTCACTGGAGGCCAGAGGGGAGATGGGTGACATGATAGGGATGTACAGGTTTCTCAGGGGGATTTCACAGCGTGAATTATGAAGCCCTATTCAAAAGGAACAGTAGTGCAGTCATGAGAGAGCATGAATGGAGGCACATCAGTGGTAACTTCATGCAGAATGGGAGGTTACACTTCAGTGAGAGGGTGGTAGAGTTGCACAGCACCAGGAGAAGTGGTGGAGACAGGGTCTGTTAATGGGTTCAGACACATCTGGGACAGGTTTAAAAGGCTGCTAATTCAAGGAGGAGCTGGGGTGGTGGTTAGGAGGTGGGAGAGGGCATGGGGTGGAAACTCCGTCAACACATTAGGCCAGGGGAACAGGTTGGAAACCCTTAAAGCAGCAGTACAATGAAAAGATGTTTTTCTAAAAAGCTTGTTTCAGCTACTATTAATAAAAATATCAGCATACCTGTCAAATCCGCATGTCTAGGTATCTTCTGTGCTGCACAGCATCAGTTTTAATTATTTTCTCCTTCCTAACCTTTACCAGTTCTACAATGGTATTTCTAAGCCAAATGTGGTGGCCATCTCTTTTTCTTGCGAAAAAAATAAATTACAACATTAATAAAATACTCAGCGTCTGGTGAACTACAACGTTTTAACACCAAATGAAACTCGGAAATGCCTGGAATCATTTTTTTTTTTTCATTGATACTTTTTCCTCCTGAACACTGGCTGGCAGCTATGGCCCTCCGATTGGAGATACTCTCTCTCCGGTCCCACTGCTCCCATGCTAGGCAGCCCCCCGGTAGTTCCCCCACAGATTGCCCCCTGCGGCCGGGCCAGGAGGAGGTTGCCGGCTTCTCCCCCCCTCCCAGAGACCTAATCCAGAATCCGGGGGACCGCTCCCAAGAGCAGCAGCCCATCATCAATCCTGCCAGACTCATTTTTCCTGTTTTTGCCTGGCCCCCCTCCCTGTCAATGCAAGGATATTGCCTTTGAGTCTCCTGACCCGTACTCCCTCCAGCCACCACCAGAAGGCAGTCTGCGAGCAGGGCGACTAGTCCCCCTCCCCCCTGAGAGAGGACAGCAGTCATCCAGACGCTCACTCTTCTCACCCCCTGCCGATTCCCAGTGGCCCAGGCTCATTTCTGAACCTGGGTCGCTGGCGTGGCGTGAGAGGTGTGGTGTCCAGTGCCTCAGCCATCAGCACCACCGAGCCGGCTCTGGAATCATTTATAGTAAATAAAAAAAAAAAAAATATGAGGACCAATTTTTGTGGCCCTGTTTTGTTGCACTGCCACTTTAAAAAGTACACTGGATGGACCTTGGCCTTCATGTACCAGTAACATCTAGGTTTGTGTGTTTCACAAACAAATCACTACAGTGATTTCAGACAGTCAGCGTGCAGAGCCACTGTACCCCTTATCCTGTGCACAGTGTACTGCGTACTCTCAAGTGGGAGCATTAGGGGAGAGTGCGCCACTTCGGCACCAGAGAGGAGGACAGCATAAGTAAATTTAAAAAAAAGGTTCTGCACCCATTATACATCACTTGAGCTAAGCTCAAGTGATTTATAACAAATTAATAGGGCCTCTGAGGGGTATCTGTTATGGTGGAAGAGGCACCTCTCATGAGGTTTGGGCAGTCAGAACCTGCTTAGCTTTGTTTCGCAACCCTCTCACCCAAACCTCACACTCAGTGTTTTTTATACACTCCTCAGGGGCCCTGTCAGAGTATACTAACTAATCATTAATTACATGCAACAGGGTAATTACGCTGTAGTTACATGTTTGTTGCATACAGCTACATTGCAATTGCAATGCAGTTACAGTGTAGTTACACTGTAACTACAGTGTCATTAAGTGGCACAAACTGTAACCAACTTATGACTGAAAAGGGGAAGGGGAAATTGTTTAACCAGGAAAGGTACACTAAGCCAGAGCTTGTTTCTAGGTGTGACCTGGGAGCACAAAGAAGTTAAGTGACTTGCTCAGGGTCACACCGTATTCAAGTGGGAGCTGATGGGATTAAAACCAAGCTCTCCAAGTTTGCAGCTCAGTGCCCTTAACCACTATGCTATACTGCCTACCAAATGTTAATTATGGCCCATACGGGGAACAAACCAGCAACTGTTGGCATCATTAGCACCACGCCCTAACCAACTGAGCTACCCAGAAAACAGCTGTGGCTGTGTTTATTGGCTTACTAGCACTCTCTCAGCATCTTTTTTATGCACACTCACTTGCTCACTCCTAGTTCCGATTGATATCAGACCCTGACAGATGTTATTAAACATAAAATATGGGTGATCATGACTCTTTTTTGCACACCTTTTTACACACCTGTTGTGTTTTCCCTTTATATATCACTAGAACTTTACTGTCGTAGTTCATGTAGAAAAACATACTTCAAGTGTGTAAAAAACACACAACCACCCATACACTATTCTATATTTTTTGCACTTGTGCATCACTGATATTGTATCACCTTCCTTTGTCCCCTTCCCCCTCGGTCACACCTGGAAATGAGCCGTGACACAGTGAGCCTTCCCCAGTCACCAGTTTGTACAGAGGTGGGGTGGGGTGGTTCTAGGATGTGCTTTCTTGTCATAAAGATGTCGCATATAGACGTCCGTCAGAGCTGTCACAAGTGACTGCGTCAGTATGTGAAATGAAACAACTGAGGCTCTGCTCCTGCAAGTACCATCCATATATAAGGGGACATGCAACAAGACAGTGCTGTTGGATACGTTTTTTATCCATATGGTTTGTGGTGACCTCAGATGACCTCACGAGTGGCAGAATGAAGCCTAGCCACGAGTGAAGTGTCTCCAAAGTCATGAAAATGAGTATTGATGAAAAATTTATCCAGACACCGCCGCACTGCATATTCCATTTATGTAGTGTATTTTGTTTTTTAGGTAGCATTTAACTAATTGAAGTATATGTACTATTGGTGAGTCTTAACAAAATCCATTGAACTATGCTGTTACTTTGCCGGCGTCAGAGGAAAGAGGAACAAAGGCCATTTTGGAGAGCCAGCGGAGGGAGGGAATGGGCAGCTGACCAATCAGAGTACTGCAGGAAAGGCTGTGCATGGGCTTCAAAAGGGAGATTTTTTTTTTTTGCAGGAGATTCAGCAAGCTGTGCCACACCTGTAAGTCTGCATCCGCCATATCACATCATTTAAAACATCTTTGGGACTGTAATTCTTTATTTCTCTTAACAGGGTCCTTGTGCAGAGGAAATGGGTAGAATGGCCATTTTAGATGGCCAGAGGCGGGAACAAGCAGGTAGTTGGCCAATCAGAATGCTGCAGGAAAGGCTGTGCATCTGTCCAGCATGTCCCGTCACAGGAGGGGAACAGGTGAGATATTAGCATCTTAGACATCCGCATGTGTCCGTAGGAGGAAGCAAGGAAGTGGGGGACTCTGCTGGTTGACTAAGGTAAGGAGCCTGTTCAGTCCTGTTACATTCATTGCTGGGAAGAGTGGAAGATAAAAGATAGACCTAAACTGGGAATAGGAGCAACACCCTAACGAGGGTAACAGTAGAAGGGTATTTACAGCAGGTACGGGAGAACAAAAGTAGCATCAAACAAAAAGGGGAAGCTAGGAAGGGCGAAAGATAAAGGGTGGGCCAAAAAATGAATAGGAGCAACACCCTATCTAGAGTAACAGTATAAAGGGTTTTACACCACGTATGGGGGAACGCAGGTAGCAACAAACAAAATGAGTAAGTGTACATTAGGTATTTCTAGGTAACACGGGCAGTGTAGAAGTTGGGAATACTGGGGGTGGTGCAGTGGCTGTGGAGCAGCAGTTTTCAGAGAGACCTTCTGGGGACTGCAGTGCTGCCCCATCTGCATGTTTCTGAATATTAGGACCACCCCCAAACACAGTGCAGCCATTCATGATGCAACAGTCTCCCCAGTTCCACAGCATCATGAGTGGCTAGACTGTGCTGGGGGCATTCCCAAGTGCAGGAATGATGCAGTGAGAGTTGATCAAGAACTTTGCGTGGCAACACCTGTACAGTGGGCACTCTGGTTTTTATTTTCAAATAGACTTAAAGGAATCAGAATCAAACTGCCAGCTACATTAGCAATCTGTACAGAATGTGACCAATTATAATGTGGTTTTAAACTAGAAACTTTGCCTCTTTCTGTGGTCCCAGGTAAGACAGTGTGCTGTTTGTATTTTTTGGGGAAGTTGTTGTTGCTTGTTTCTTTGCTTTGTTTATAGGAATACAGCCTCTGCTTTTTGTTTTTTAAATATTACTGTCTGGAATGTCTGATGGCCATTTAAATGGACAGTATTTAAAAAAATGTAATTTTGGCTGTTGGTGGTTTACCTCAGCATTTTGTGCAACGTCTCAGGGAACCAGTGATGCCGGAAATGGCACACGCACCCATGTGGAGGTAGTTAGTGGCACTGGTGGGATTGGGAAGGGTAATGTGTCAGGGCTGCATCCTCCAAGCCAGGTAATTGTGGAGGCACATGGTTCGTCATCTTCCCCAAAAATGTGTGGTGGGTCAGGCTGGAGCACATTCCACTCCAAGTGGTGCAGGAGGTGATCGTCATGGACGATTAGCCTCACTCAGCAAGTTGGTGCACAAGAAGTCAATCACCATGTCTGGTAGTAGTTGTGGTGGCACTGGTAGTGTACGTCTGATGAAGGTGGTGCTGGTGCTGTCAGCACTATTACGTCTACCATGGAAGCTGGTAGTGCTGATAGTTGTGATGTGGAAGGCTCTTCTGTGGAGGTGTGTATTGTGGAAAAGTTAAGAAACCTACCATTGTTATGCGGACTGGTCATGTAACATACAGGACACATGCAGTGCGTAAGTGGGTTGTGATGCTGAGTCCCAGTGTCCAGCCCACTGAGTGTGCACTATAGGCCACCAGTACGACTGCAGCAGTGTCGCCAATGAGCCAAGATGCTCCGGTGATTAAAGTGGAACCCAGGTCTGTGCCAGCTGTTGAGGAGGATGCTCCTGCAGATGAGTGACAGAAACAGCATCCAGCACAGGAGGAAGAAGCTCACGAACAGGAAGCAAAATTATTTGATCATGATGATGGTGGTGGTGTGGAGTATATTCGTGATCTTACTGCATTACCATTGGACGATGAAGAAAAGGAGGAGGTGTGTGTGCTAGACAAAAGAAGTACAAGAAGCCCAGAAAATCTGCTTTTACTGAAAATATTGGTTGTGGGAGTAAAACGACTGCCAAAGGTGGGTCTTCTGCAGCCCAGATGCATAAAGCCAGTGCTGGTGGGTCTTCCAACCAGGGTGGTGGTGGTAGTGGACGTGGTGAAGGAAATAGTCCAACTCCTGATCCTGTTGTTCCTGCCAAAAAAGCTAAAGGGTCTCGGGTATGGCCATATTTCAAAATATGCCCAGATGACTGTATCTTCACATCGTGTCTGATCCATTTGATGAAGATTAGCAGGGGTCAGCTACCAGCTCTGTGCACCTTCGGTATGCGCAGCCACTTGTGCACACATCATCATCATGAGTGGGGCTGCAATAACTGGCTCGGGTGTCCATGACAAGCAGGGCCGTATTGGTGAGTATCTCACACAGTCCCAGAGATAGAGACAACTAGAAGTCATAGTACTTCATCCCAGTCTGAAGGGCCAACTACTCCATCCTCCCCAGATGCTCAACCCATTGCCATAAAGCAGCAGTTGACGCTGCAACAGTGTGTAGAATGCACTGGGCTAAGGAGGTAAACAGGGCTGTGGTAGACGTGCTGGTGGAAAATTTACTGCCCATCTCCTTGCCTGCATTCCTCATATTAATGCATACACTTGAGCCTCGGTACCGTGCGCTATCAAGGCATTTCTTTACTCAAGTAGTATTGCTTGAGTTATACAAGAATAACTGTTCCAAGGTTTGTTGTAGCCTACAGCAGTCTAGTATCCCATAAGTTCATATCACAACAGACATGTAGACGATTGGTCAAGTAATAGAGGGAATGAGAAATCCCTTGTTTAGTTCCCATACCCAAGGGTTCCACGAGGGAATGTGGGCAGTTAGCAGGTTCAGCTGCCTCACCTCATCCTACTTGGGTTGTGTTGTGCAATGCCAGATCAATGAGGAATAAGACTGCCATAATGGCGGACTTAATATCCTCGGTTGACCTGGCTTGCATCACGGAGACCTGGTTGGATGAAAATACCACCCCCATTTTGGAGGTGGCAGTTCCGACAGGGTACTCTGTGATACACAACCCGAGGGATGATCGCAGGAGTGGAGGGGTAGCTATTCATTTTAAAATCAGTCTGAATGTCACGGTGTTACCTGTAGGTCGCATTTGTTTGAGTGTGTGGCCACTCGAGGGGGTGTAGGGGCAGGTTTCAGGGTCCTTGTGCTTTATCATCCCCCTGGGTTGTATGGGGATTTTGTTGCTGAGATTGAGGAGCTCGTCGCCGGCCTCGTGCTGGAGTCACCCAGGTGGTTAATTCTGGGGGACTTCAATGCCTGTGTTGACGGCAGGCTCTCGGGTTTCAGGAGTGATCTTTTAGGAAGCATGGGGGCCTTGGGCCTGTCGCAAAATGTAACAACAGCTACGTACTCGGGTGGACACACACTGGATTTCCTTTTTTCATTAGGTTTAGAGGTGACTGAGCTCATTGTTGATCCAGTAGTTTGGCCGGATCATAGCACCATGAGGTTCACACTTGATGATACCCCCCTAGATGGTCCTGCCCCTGTGGAGATGGTCCAATGTCACCCAATGAGAGGAGTGTCCTCTACGGGACTATTGGTGGAACTGGACCTATCAAGTGTTGGGGCAGCCTGTGCGATTGGAGCAGAGAAAGCAGTGATGGCCTATAATGGGGCGGTCATGGCATCCTTCAATTCCATCGCACCCATTCGTGTCCGTCCCTTGTCTTCTCACCGGAGACCTCCCTGGTTTGATGAGGATCTCTGGAGATTAAAGACTAAGGGGCGGAGGTTAGAGAGGTGCTGGAGGAGATCTGGCCTGCTGGAGGACAGATTGGCCCTGAGGTTACATTATACCTACTATCAGGGGGCAATCTCCCGTAAGAAGGCAGGTTATCTGTCAAGGGAGATTGCTGCGGCAAGGAACAGACCAGCTCAGTTCTTCCGTACAGTGAACAGGCTATTACATCCTGCCTGTCTCTGTGTGGGGGGAGCAGGTTCAAGCACGAGATGCGAGGAGCCATCTGTATTCTTTGCTGACAAGGTGTCCTCTATCAAGGATGAGGTCTCCTCGAGTACCTCTCGAAGGGGATGCACAGTCAGGCCTATCACCCTTCAGGACTCCTTGCAATTATCTTACAATGACGCTGACGCTGAAGCCTGGTTCAAAGAACATAGACTCGTAATAAATCTTAAAAAAACTAAAACCATGTTCTTTGCCCACCCCCAAAACAAAGCTAGTAATTTTCCACTTCAGGTCCTTGCCAGTTCCAAGTTCCCACTCGAGCAAGTCTACTCGTACAAGTACCTAGGGATATCCCTCGACCCCGCTCTCTCATTTCATGCCCGTATCTCTGCCCTTGCCTCAGCCTCCAACATTCGGCTGGGTATCCTTTACCGCCATAAAAACTGTCTCCCCCCTGACGCTCTCCGACTCGCAGTCACATCCTCTGTGCAACCCCTAGTAGATTATGGCTTGCCAGTTTATGAGGCTGCTGACCAGACCTCCCTAAACAAAATCACTTTAAATAAGGCATGTAGGCTAATTACCGGGGTGCCTAGACTAACTTATACCTGCCATTTATACACCCTGGCTAATCTGCTCGACCTAGATGAATGTCTTAGATACCAAACCTGCTTCCTAACTAAAAAGACTCTCCTTGGACTATCCCTGCCAGGGTTGACTGCCTCTATCCACCGAGCAAACTCACTAGTGCATACCCGAACATCCTGCAAAACCGCACTGTTAGTACCGAGGGTAAGAACCTCACAAGGGCAAAGGGCATACTCCTACAGAGCCCCTTCCTGGTATAACACCCTCCCTTCCAGTATCACTGATGCTTCCATGATCTCTCGTTTCAAAACCACCCTTCGAAAACACCTACTTACTACGCGCAGCTGTGGCTGCCCCTAAGTTTACTCCAGCTCAATTGCTCTGACAAAGCTCCCTGAGTGGCTGCACTAATCCATTGCTTATCACTATCTATGATCCTATTCATTTCTCCACACGTCTCTACAATGATTACTTCTGCTTAGTTTCCGACACTGTTATCTTACTGTACACATTTTCTGTACCTACTTGTGCACTGCAAAGCCTGTAATACTGAAATGTAACTGTTCTAACTACTCTGAACCGACATGTGCTTTGCCAACTCCTGTAATACTAAAATTGTATTCTGTCCTATGTCCTCATGTTCCTACAAATTTTTTGTACTCTGTTTTATTGTAAAAACGTTTGTTTGCACTGTTTTTGTCCTCTCTGTGACGAGGTACCTTTGTAAATGAGCCCCTGGCTCAAAGGTTGTAAACTGAAGTTCCAATAAATAAATAGATGTGTCGAGACACTCCTCCTGCCTGGGATGAGTTTGAGCTGGTTGGGGTGGAGGACATGACAAAGATAATTTTGAAGCTGCGACCAACCAAGTGTGATCTGGACCCAGGTTCGACCCGACTTTTGGTCGGATGTTTGGACCTGGTTGGGCCTGTGATTGCTGGGGTTGTCTGGAGTTCTTTGAGGAGTGGGGTTTTCCCAGTGGCCTTGAAAGAGGCCTTGGTTAGACCCCTTTTGCAGAAACACTCCCTGGACCCAGACTGCCTCAGCAATTACAGGCCAGTCTCAAACCTCCCATTTTTAAGGAAGGTTATTGAAAAGGTGGTGTCCATGCAGCTTGAGAGACATCTTGCTTCTTCCTCCACCTATGAGACTTTCCAGTCGGGGTTTCATGCAGGGCATAGTACAGAGACCGCCCTGGTGAGGGTGCTTAATGACCTCCTGATAGCGAGGGACAGGAGAGATTGGACCATCTTGGTCCTCCTGGACCTCTCAGCAGCATTTGACACCGTGGACCATGAAGTGGTACTTGATCGCCTGCGGTTTTGGTGTGGCCTGTCCGGTAATGACATCAACTGGTTCAGGTCATACCTAAAGGCAGAGTGCAGAGGGTAACGATGGGATTAGCTTCATCTAACCCAAAGCCTCTGTGCTGTGGGGTACCGCAAGGTTTGGTCTTGTCGCCCTTGTTGTTCATGGTGTATATGTTGCCACTGGGAGAAATTATCAGGCAGTATGGGCTGGGTTTTCACTGCTATGCAGATGATACCCAGCTGTACCTGTCCTGTGCACCCAATACCCTGGTGTTGGCATCTGTATTTAACAGCTGCCTCAATGAGATCCAGGCTTGGATGACTCAAAACTGGCTTAAACTTAACCCAGACAAGACAGAGGTACTCGTTGTGGACCCAGTTCATCGTGGTGGAGGGTGCTGTGAGGGGTTACCCCCTGGCATTATGTTGGGGGGTGTTCCCCTTACTCCGTCTAGTCAGATGAAGGATTTGGGCATGGTCCTACACAACAGTCTGACACTTGATGCTCAGGTGTCAGCGGTTGATAGGAGTGGATTTTATCATCTTAGGAACATTGCTCGAATATGAGCCTTGATCCCGCCGGAGGATCTGACCACACTGGTACATGCATTCGTCTCTTCCAGGCTGGACTATTGCAATGCCCTGTATCTAGGGTTATCTGGAGGCAACCTCCGCAGGTTGCAGCTGGTGCAGAATGTGGCGGCAAGATTATTGACTGGGGCAAGATGCGGTGATCATATAACCCCAGTCCTCCGCGGTCTACACTGGCTGACAATCAGGTGGAGGATTGTCTTCAAGGTAGGGCTCCTGACCTACAAGACCCTACATGAACAGGGACCTGTCTATCTGCAAGATCTTCTTGCCCCCTACTGCCTGCCCCGGGCACTCTGTTCTGCCAGGGGGTCCTCCTTGGAGTTCCCAGAGGGAGGCTGCGGCATTCTGGAGATAAGGCATTTTCAGTTGCTTCGCCCACTCTGTGGAATTCCCTTCCTGGCTATTTTAGGGAGGCCTCCTCGGTGGAAGCCTTTAAGAAACAATTGAAAACATATCTGTTCCAGCAGGCTTTTAATGTTTGATTAATTTTAAATGGGATAGACCGAATTTTAATGTCTGTGTTGAATTGCTGCTATGTGTATGTTGCTTTCTTGAATTGTATTGTACAGCACCCAGAGTCCCTGGAATTGGGCACTCAATACATAAAATATCTATCTACATGTCTGTGATGGTACACTGGGTGTGCCTTACTGACACTGAAGGCAAAAGGCTGGAGGCTGTCAGCAGCAGTGTAAGGTGTGGTGGTGATCATACTGATACTCCAGAGATGTCATGACGCACTGGTAATTGTTGGTTTCCACAACACACATACTTCTATGAAGGACATTGGACGCTCAGAACACCACGGGAAAGATCCAAGAACAAAGGGACAAGTTGCAGGAGGTAATAGATAAGTGGCTCACAAGCAGTGGCCTGGGGGCTGGAATTGTAACTGACAATGCTGCCACTGTTTTGTAATCTGTGAATGATGGCAGGTACACTCCTGTGCCGTGTCCCACCCGCTGCCTACACTTTGGTTGTGCATAATCTGCTCAGCAAAAACAGATGTAACCCCTAGGTGGTGCTATTCCAAGGGCTACTACCCCTGCCTGTATGGCTAGTAACAGGTTGAGGGTCCTAGGTTCCATGACAGGTGCCTCCACCCAAAGGTTAGGGTTGTTAGTGGCTATCCTAACTAGATCACAGCCCTCTGTGACATTGTGACCCCCCCTTTGTTCCCACTAATGGCTCATACAGTACACGGGAGTTACCTTCCCAATACCCCACATATGAACAGGTTTTACACATATAGATACCACTTACCCTCGAGACGGATTCTGCAGCACGTCTCTGAGGACCCCCTGTAAAACAAGGTTAAGCAACATACACAATACAATGCAATGCTGGTTCTATATGTACTGACAACACAGACAGTATATAGTTCAATAACAACAAATCTGATTTATTTGGGGGACAGTAACACGGGAGGGAGCAATCAGGTTGATTTGGTTTGGCAATGTTCAAATCACAGTACTGTGCATACATATAGGGTCCAAAAAGTCACACTGTGGGTACCCAGGATGGGGAGCTAGCCAGGGTCGGTGCAGCTGGTTGGGGCCCTTTGATGGAAAAACACATGCACACACAAATTGTAATCTGGAGCCCTGGGGCTCAGTTCGTGAAGAAACGAAACAGCAATAATTAGATGGCACACTTGCAATTTGATAAACAGATGGCAGGGAGCTACCCTGATTTGTACTCACAGACTCAATGCTGAAAACTGGATGGAATGCAGGTTGTTCTGGACTGCCAGAAGAAACAGAATAGCTGGCCCAGCCCTCGTGGCAGGGCTCACTTGCACTCAATGCAGGTGGATGCAGTCTGAGTGATGCTGGCTCTGACTTCCAGCTTACTGCACATTTTATATGTACACAGAACACTACCAGGCAAGCAGCTTGTCACTTCAATTGCACGCTACAGGCATCTTGGTCATTCAGCAGATTGAGCCTGGCTACACCTTTAGGGGCATTCTTCTCTGTCTCAAACTCAGATTCAGTCCGAACATTACTTTTCTCTCTCTCTCTCTCTCTCTCTCTCTCTCTCTTTCTGCTTGGATTCAGTCCGAACCTTGCTAGGGAATCACACTCCCAGTACAGCACACAGTTCACTACATGGGGAATTACTCAGATCTCAATCCCCACAAGCACTAAGCACATTTATATGTAAAGGTCACTTACTGTACCAGACCACAGAGTCCTGACAGGCCGATCGCAATTCTGCACACTTTCGGTCTTCTTCAGGTTAAGCCTGGTCCCAAAATGACTTCTGCTTCTTCTTTCACTCTGAAAACTCAGATTCAGTCCGAATTACACTTACTAACGGCTGCAGGCCGACTTTGGGGCCTCACACGCGCTTCCCGTGCGAACTACTGCGCAACAACGGCTGCATGAACACACAGGGCAGTTTCCCTCTCAGCTTCCAACTTCAAAATGGTTCTTTCTGCCCCAAACCTCAGGGCACCTCAGCATTTGCTTTCTCTTGTTCGGAGTCGCAGTCCGAAATAACACAGGTTCCTTTCTTTATTCTTCTCCACACATGGTGCCCATGAATCAGGCCACAACTGCTGCTTTCCTTTTTCATACAAAATTCGGAGACTTGGTCTGAGAAAACACAGTCCTTTCCTCCCCCTCTAGGAGAGCTGAAGACAGACAGGCCATTTCCAGGCCTTCCACGCTGCCCCTTGGGCAGCAGCCCCACGAGCTGCTCACTCTTCCAGCTCCATTCTCAGACTGACTGTCTCAGCAGTCAGTCCAGGCATTTCCCCCAAATCCAAAAGGTTTCAGTTGGCTGATTCTTCTTGCCAGTCACAATAGGCTCCCTCTATTGGTGAAAAAAGGCACCAAGGTCTAAACTACATTTCCCAGAGGCTCTCTTCATAAAGTCCCCATGTGGCTGGCTCCACTTGAGAGTCCAAGTCCTGATTTGCCAGCAGGCTCCATTTTAAGGACCCCCTCCCCATTAATTGGTCCATTTCAGCAGTCCGGGACCAAAATGAAAGAGCTACACCACACAGTCCTTGCTGAAAGGAAAGCAGGTTAGACAAACTGTATTTTCATTATCACTAACAGATTACCAGCAAACAATTACATCTTTTGAAAGAGCTCCCTCTGCGCATATAGTGACGGCAGAAATGGAGCATTTACTCAGTGGCCCAGGACGGACTCGAGCACAGAAACACACAGTCCCCCCAGTCAAAGGATTACCACTGCAATTTGGCAGCTCTTAAAGAGACAGTAGCAGAGGCACTGAGGCACTCTCTCACAATTATGTTTTAAAACAGCTGAAATACAGGACACCAGCCTGGCCGAGGGCATTTAGGTTCACCCAAAGAAGGCTCTTCGGCGACCCCCATTTGTAGGGGGGGTTACACAGAGCAGTTGAGGATATAGTGGGTACTGCTAAAAGAAGAGTACCCACTTTTTGCACTCTGTTAAGTCCAGGAGAGGACTGTGTGTGCTGCTGAGAAAAACGCCTTCCAGAACATACTTTGATACAGAACTGAGTGATGCAGTAGAACTCAACATATTATATATTGGGATGATTTCAAGAGTAGAAGGTGGCTTTTCATGACAATCTGCTCCAAAACAAAATTCAGTGGAGCAGATATCATGGTGTCTTTCAGCAACTGGCCTCTGGTCAAGACACTGGCAGAGGTCTTGGAGCCATTCAATGGTGTTATGAGGAAAGTCAGTTCCACCTCATCATGCATAAGCATGATTCTGCCACAGCTCAGATTTTCACGTGTGTTCTTGGAGCAGAAGCATTCCCAGTATCAAGCTGAATGTGATGATGAATCACAAGTTGGAAAGGGTGTTGTTGAACTGTGGCTGAGTTTCCAACATTGCAACAAAAGAGTTCAGCAGATTTTCTCAGAGGATCAATGTCCTTTCAAATATATTGGACACATGGTTCAAGGATCAGCTTGTTAATATAAAAATAAAATTTTGTACAGGATAGCTGTTAGTACAAAAGTCCCTTATCTGAGAGTCTCTCAATCAAAATTTGGAAATCCAAAACATTGCTCTTCTTTTATAAGATATATTTTCATGACAGTTTAAATGCTGTATCCTGCTCTTGTAAATTACCTTCCTGATGCCAGCCTGAAGAGCACATTTAGTCTCAACAGGTGCAGCAAAACAGAATATTCTGTCTGGGAGCTGGTCTCCTGTTGACAGTTCTGTCAACAAACTTGTGGAGGTCAAAATACATTCCCCTCTATTTCAGATTGATGTCTTTTCTCATACGCCCAAAGAGCTTTTCCACAATCATTTCAACAATATAATCATATACATTTGCAAACCAAGATATCCCAGTTTTACATAAAGATTTACATATATATTTTCATGCCACAGAGATGCAAGGGAAGAAAGAAAGAACAGAGATAGCAAGTGAAGGAAGGGCAATAACAGGGGGAAATTGTGGGACCATCGGAGGGACAAATTCCTAAGTGCGACAAGGAAAACTTGCTTGTGCGATCAGACAGGCAAGAGTCAGACAAGTGGCAGAATAGAAGATAACAGAACAGATCCTTCTTTTAATTCTGTATGCATAACAAATGGGGCAGGATCTTACACAACCCTGTCACAGCGAGGTCCATGTTTCCCTAGCACAACAGTGGATATCATCAAAAAGAAAGTTTTGGAACTCACTAAGAAGGAAGGGGAGGCTGAATCTTATATAGTGCACCTAGACACAAATGATCTGACCAGAAGAGGTGTCGAGGAAGTAAAGAAGACCTTCTGCACCCTAGGTAGAATTCTAAGGGACAGAGCAGGGGCAGTGACTTCTTGGGGATCTTACTGCAGCCACACTATAATCGTAAGGAGCCATTCAAAACAGACCAGTTCCATGCTTTGCTAAAGTGCAGGTGTAGGCGAAGGGTTTTCAGTTCTTAGGATATTGGGACCACACTTTGGTGGGGTCTGAGGTCATTCAAAAGGGATGGTCTGCACCCAATTTAAGGGGGACACAATGGTGTTGAGACAGAAGTTAACACAACACCCAAGGAAGCCTTTAAACTAGGAAAGGGAGGGGGCAGCGCAGCTGAGGATAGGCACATCCACACAACTAAGGGGAGGCCAACAGAGTCTTCCCCATAACTGAAGCAGGCAGAAGGGACAGGTCAAGCAGCTGGAGCAGAAGGAAGGTTACAGTAGAACCAACAGGAAAGACAAAAGTAGATGAGCTGATGTAGCAAGATAGGGATAGAGAGGAAGAGGCAGTGGGAGGGGAAGTGGGGATGAACAAGAGCAGGGGGAACAGTAACAGAGGTGATCAGGGTTCATAAATGAGGGGGAACCAGCCAACTAGAAGCAGCAGGATGTATGAAGGATGATGGTGCTAGATGATAATAACGAGAGCAAAACAGTGCAAAACAAAACAGTCCGGGCAAGACAGTGAGTGTAATAAGAGTGACAGTACATAACAGCGAGAAGTAAAAACAGCTACATAGGCTACCACATGTAATCCAGGTTTTTTTGCCCTCTATACCCCCCACGCAGGAGGGATGACCCCCCAACTACATTATAAACAGGCTCCATGTCACACAAATCACAGGCACAGCAGTACAAGTCACAGATGGCACCCAAATGACCTGCGCTGTTCTGTGCCATTTGATATTTTCACCGGTGTTGTTATTCCCAAGCTATTTTCACCAGACCCACGGGGGGTGTGTGCTAATACCAGGAGTCTGGGAAATGAGACCAGTGACAGTCAGGCAATGATGGCTGCAGCATAGCTGTAACTGAAATGTAGGCATACCATGAGTGGGAGTGAAGGGTACCAGGGTACATGATGTTTAGAAGGGACAGTGTACAAAGGAAAGGAGATGGGATGGCACTACATGTTAGGAATGGTATCAAACCTCAGACATGCAGGAAGTAGGGTGGGGTACAGGGCCTTAAGCAATTTGGGTGCAGGTTACTGTAGCAGGAGGGAGGGAGATTAGGGTCAGGGTAGTGTACAGCCCTCCAGTTCCAAAGGAAGAAAGTGGCAGACAGCTGGGAGAAATTCAGAGGGTGGTGGAACTGGGGAAGATGCTAATGTTGGGGGGAGTTTAGCATACCAGACGTGGAAGTGGAGTATCGTAACAGCAAGGAACACAAGCCAGCCCAAGAGCACAGTGGTAGCACTACTGCTCATGATGCCAATGACCTGGGTTCAGGGACCAACCCAGGTCACTGGGGGAGGTGGAGAATGGAGTGTCCCAGTGGATGCTTTGATCCTCCGAAGATGGAGGGCAGTTAGTCCTGGCACAATACTGCCACTTAGGGGACCACAGGTGGCAATGTGCTCAGGATGGATACAGTGATGAAGGGACATGGACAGAGTGCTTCATACCCTAGCGTGCATGAGCTTGTGTCACCTTGGAGCTGGCGTTCCAGAGAGGACCGAACACTGAACAGGGAAAATACTGGGCAGAGCATACTGTATATCTTCGAATAGGAGATGCGGCTACCATTAAACTTTTGTATTTTTGCCTGCTGCTTATGTTTGATGGTGGATTGTATTTGAGGGCATCTTACATTGAAGAATCCAATTTCTAACATGTCCAAAATGTGACCAAGTATATTGTATAAGGTCTACTGCACAGTGAAATAAACTTAAACATTCACTGAGAGCTTGTGAAATACATTAACGATAATATTTAAAGATATTAAAGTCACAGAGAGATGGTACAGTTAAACAGCTGAGGGTAAGAAAATTTGTCAGTACACTAAAATTCCGATCTGAAGTGCTTTATACAACATAAGTAGAGGCCATGGCTTATATTCGAGGGCGGCTTTTATTAAAATGTATCAGTATGGCCTGCAGCTTGTATTCAAGGGTGGATTATATTCGAGGGTGGCTTCTAATCAAAGATATACAGTGATAAATGAAGGGTCTGACCCCCCACAGGCTCCTCACTGGTGACAGGGCTCTCTCCAGTGCACCAGATCTGTGTTTATGTGGTGGGGTGTCTTGCCATCCCCATCGTGGCGGAGACGACATGGGGAAAGTACAAGATCAAGTTAATTGGACTGGGGGGGTGCGGTCAGAAAGACAGCTTGCACTACAGTGGGAAGAAAGAATAAAAAAAAATACATTAGGGACACATCCCATCTCCTACAAAAACTCAAAAACAAGAATGAAAGGAAGGAAGGAAGGGTTTTAATTGACTTGGAACTGACATAGAATCATTATGTACATCAATAAGACACAGTCAGGGACTAAGGGCATGTCAATTATTCTTGGAGAATCACTCCTCAAGAGATGTGGTACCAGTGGATTTTTTGTTAACTGCACTAGAATTTGTCTTAACACCCAACACATTTGAACTTGAAGGGAAGTTCTTCCTACGGACGTGTGGAACAGCTATGGAGGCTGCCATGACCCGCAGTTATGCTAACCTGTTCCTGGATCTTTAGTAGTTAGCAAATGTTCTTAACCCTGAAACTAATCCCTTCTCTTCGAAAATCAGACACTGGTTCAGGTTTATTGACGACGTGGCCTGCATCTGGGAGGGTGGCATCTCAGAAATTCCCGAATTGACTGTAAAACTATTTATTTTCATGCAAAGTAATTTTAGTGCAAACCCAAATACAATTATAACTGCGCAAATTTAATTTAGCACTAAAGTATTAGTGGCACTTTCATTATAATGGGAAAAACTACTAATAGCACTAATTTGTGCAAATTTATTTTAGTACAAATTACTGCTTCATCAAAAATAGTGAAAAAGTATTTGACAGTGAAAATTTCTAGTTTTACAGTATCAAATGGCTTCATAAGAATGATTTTAATCTGAGATTTGTATACACGGCAAATTCAGACCCTCTAGACTATCTGGATGTCACTTTGTGTAAGAACATGGAGGGTGGAATAGAAACTAAACGCTTTAGGAAAAGCATTGCCACAAATTCAGTACTTCATGCTGACTCTGCACACCCCCTAGCACTTAAATAGTTAATTCCTTATAGCCAGTTTATAAGGTTACATAGGAACTGTAGCTATAAGGAAACTTTGAGGAACAGGCCTCTGAACCAGAGGGGAGATTTCTGAGAAGGAGGTATGATGCAAGCCTTTTGCGACTATCGAAAAACAAAGCAAAGTTACTTGATAAGGGGGAACGCCTCACGAAAAATTAAAGTGCTCTAGAGTCTAGCAACATACAGATTTAGTTTAGTTGCTGTATTGGTCCTTGTTTTTTTTTTTTAACTCTATTTTTCATCCCCCACAGCTGAACTCTCTCCGACAACCTTCATTTCCGCCATCTCTACCTCCCTGCATGGCACTGTGTCCTCCTCTGCTACTCTCCGGCACCGGGCATCCCCCAGGTCTGCCCTCCAGGGAAGGGTCACCCCCGACCAGGTGCTCTTTCTTCCAGTATTGAGCTAACCGGGCTGGAGAGGGCAGGGGAAGCGGAGAGGACCAAGCCTGACTACAGGAGTGTGGATTGCTGGGGAAGACACCATTGCCTAGCAGCTACGGAGGTTTTTTCCCCCCTCTTAGTACTCCCTCTCCCGACGGAGCCCCGATGTGCAAAGATGCCAGGGAACATCTTGCCGTGGCTCCGCAACCCTCTTCTCTGGCCCTGTAGCATTGCAGTACCTCCAGTCTCCACCAGACACGGTGCCAGGCATCGTCCCTGCACCCCCCCCCCCGAGGAAGGAGAACTGTCCTCCGGACGCTCAATCCTTCCCCTCCACTGCTGACCCCCGGCAATCCAGGCTCGTTCCCAAACCCGGGTCCCCAGCGTGGCACGAGGTATGGTGTCCAGCGCCTCAACCCTCAGTGCCACTGGGCCGGCTATGTATTGGTCCTTGTAAGAACAGATCCAGAAGCAAATGGTTTGATACCTTTTATTGGACCAACTTAGATGTTACAAAAAGAACACAGTGCCCAAGTACTAGAGTCTAGTAATCTGGGACCCATCACTTTTGTCACAGTGTACAACGAATGGGCCTGCAAGATTGGCAATATCATTTATAAGAACTGGCCCATACTACCAAATGACAATGAAATAGGTCAAACAGTGGGACCGAAACCATGGGTAATTTTCAGTAGAGCTACAAATTTAAATGATAAACTTGTACATAGTACAATGAAATTGGAGAGATTAGGCGCTGAAGGCTCTACCTGATTACCCCAAAACCAAAAGGATTTTTCAAATGTCACCGCTGTAACATATGCAAATACACCACGACAAGTAACACCTTTGTGCACCCCAAAGACATCAAAATTAAGGAGGATATTAGAGGATGTATAATGTGTAACACCACCTTTGTAGTCTATGGCCCAGATATTTAAACTGCTCCCAAAATGTGCGCAACAGCAGGAGCAAGCACAATTCAATTGTGCATATGTGCAACAGACGCGATATTCAAACATGGAGCAGAACAAATTGCACAAGCAGCCAACGTCTGAATATCGCACAAACTGCGCCATAGCGCAACCAGGAAGGGGAAGCTGAGCAGAAAGGTTCGCCATAGCGCAACAAGGCAGCCCAGCTGAGCAGTCCAGAGGTGCCAGCACAAGCAGAGCCCCCCCAGCAGAGCAATGGAACTGCACAACCAGGAGGCAGGCTGGGGCCACTGCCAGCCATGCCACACATGGGCACAAGAACACACTGCAGAACCAACAAGACACCTGCACACCCAAGCACAGCATCACTGGGGTGGGACGGATGATCTACTGGCCCATGGGACAAGCCAACAAAGCACAGCAGAGCCATGGCCCAGCACAACCACTGGCAGGCTGAGACTGCCACACACAGGGGGTTGACAACCACAGTGCACATCAGCCCCCCGTACGCACAGCACACCCTGCACCATGACCCCAAGACACCACCCATGTGCAGTGACTGGCACTGCAGGAAACACCATGCATCCTCCCTGGCACACGTCAACCTCGTGTAGCAGAGAACCATACAAGCCAGATCCACCCTGTGCACCCAGCAGTGGGTGGCAGTAGATGGCAAGACCAACAGAAAGTCACTGCCACACTGGAGACACCTGCCCATGCACACACACGCGCACACACACACACACACACACACATACCCAGGACCATACCACCCCAGATGGCATGCACACCACTGCAACTGAGCAACCATAGCCAGCTGCAAATCAGAGACCAACACAGTATTCATATCAAAATATATATGTATTAGAAAAATGTAAATTACAAAATTAACAACAACAAAACTATTTACAAGAAGGGTAGGGGTACAAAGGTAGGGGTGGGCAAAGGTGAGGATGAACAACTTGGAGAGGAAGGCAGGTGGGAGGGATGGGTGAAGTGGGAAGGGAAGCCGGCCTAAGGCCTAGCAGGCTGGTCCTCTGCTGCCTGGTGCCGTCGTGTCTGGCTGTGCCTCCTCCGTAGGCCATAGCGCTGGATGTCGTGGAGGATGGTCCTGTTGTCCATGGACACCCGGGTGAGCTGCTGCAGTGCCCGCTCTATTCGTCAGAGCACAATGAGGCCTAGGAAAACGGGAACACAATCAATGGCTGTGACAGACCACAACCCTGAACACCACCCAACCTGCAAGCCATAAAGCCCAATGTCCCGCACCTGTGATGGTATGCACCCACCCACAGTGAACATGCACATGGCCAGCCTAACCAGGCGGCACCAGCTATGTGCACCACTGCACACACACACTGCCCATGTCCAACACAGCACAAACAAGGCTGTCAAGTGACGTGGCAATGTGGTGCAATGCCAGTTCCACAGCCATGTGCCCAGTGCATGCATGGACCACCAGTGATGCACACACAGACATGCAGTGACACTGGACAGTGATGAATGTCTCCTGTGTCATGCATGGTTGTGTTGTGCATGGCTGGTGGTCATGCCCACCCCCTCCAGCATGCAATAGCATCCATGATGTAATGATACTCACACTCCACAAGCAGCTGTGGCTGGTGCTGCTGCTGCTGCTGCTGTGGCCCACCCCTTGCAGCACCACCGACCGCCACTGGGGCCCTGCCACGGCCCTCCTCATCCCGTGTTTGCATCCTCTATGCCCTGCCTGTGGGAGACAAATGTTGAGAAAAACATCAGTGTGACTCCAAAGCAGACTGCCCCCTGCCCCAGTGAGAGTGCCTGCCCACACAGCCAGACCCATGCATCTCACACCTGCACACACTGACACAGCCAACCATGTCAGAGCCATCACCCATGCACAGCCACCAAAACACACACACCCCTACAGAGAATACAGGTGCATAGATGGTACACCCACCTGGCCTAGGCACACCCACTGCCTCCTGGCACGTGACCGTAGCTCATGCAGGTCCGTCCTCCTGCGGAGGTCACTGTACCTGTGCCGGCACTGCTCAGCAGACCGCGCCGCCCAGTGACCCCACCAGGTCATTGGCCACTTGCAGCCAGACCTGGGTTGCGCTATGGTGAGGGGCTCCTCCCATACAGTGCCCCATAGTGGGCTCTACCAGAGACCATCAGGTTGGCCACCTCCACCGGGCTCCATTGAGTGCCCTCCTCGTGCCATTCCTCCAACTTTACAGCAGGCAATATGGCGCCCGCAGCGCAGCAACCCACGTGGAAATGTTGTGCAATAGACCACCATAGGTTCCAATCACGCTGTTCTACACGCCGACGCTCACACAGCGCTGTCACCAGACAGCGCAATAGGCCACACATGGCAGCCGAACAGCGCCAGGGGGCAAAGGTCGGACACAGGTCAGGGGTCATGACGCAAGGCCACGCACTGCGCCATCTGACGCCTATGCATCCGCGCGATCGACCACCCTGCGTGACAGTGCCACAGTGGACTATTGCGCGGTAGTGACCTGGCGCCATATAGTGCCCAGTGCTGTAACGCCACTGGCACAATGGTGGCGCATGACCTGAATTGCCGATCGTGCACAGCACGTCATCAGCGCACAGGCGCCTGCGTAAGCTACCTGGGCATGCGCCAATGCAGTGTACCACACAGTCACAGATCTGCGCTATTGGCTCAGCCGGCTCAACCGTGTGCGAAAGCGCCAATGGCGCGATATTCAGCGGCGACACAAATCATCCGATCAGCCATTCAAAGGCGCAGTGGCGCAATTTGCATCTCATTACAGTTGCTCCACTCCTAATTTGCATGCATTGCACTATAAAAGTGCGACAGTGGGCTGCGCTGGCCAGATTCGGTTATTGCAGGTGAGAGGTGAGTTGCATGCTGTGGGATGTTCTGGACAATGGGCATGGGATAACGCTGTAGACTGCACAGTGACAGGTATCCACTTCCACCCATACAGATCGCCATGACCGAGCAGAGCCAAGGTGAGGGTGAGGACGGTGGGCGAAGGAGGAGGGGGCCCAACTTCACCATGACAGAGACTGAGGCCCTCTTCCAGGCCTACCTGGAGGAGGAGGCACTACTGAGTGGATGGCGGGGCACCCCTCAGGCCCATGCAGCTGCATGGGAGGGGATAGCCCGGGCAGTGAACCTGCACGGAAGCCACCAGCGCTCAGTGCAGGAATGCAAAAAGAAGATTGGGACAGACCGCAGGAGGGTGAAGGAGAAGGTGGCAGCCCTCAGGGTGGCACGTGCTGGCACTGGCGGGGGCCAGCCAGCGGTGGTGGAGCTGACCCCGGCTGAGGACCGACTGGCTGCATCAATGCAGTGCAGTGCTATTGAGGGCATACCAGGAGGTGGATTCCAGACAGGTGGAAGCCCATCACTGCGCGTATGACATGGTGGTGGTGTTGGGGGAAGGTTGTTCACATGCACTCACATGTCCTCTCTTTCTGTTACAGATCCTGTTCATCTTCAGGGATGGTGGTGGTGGGTCCAGGCAGTGAGGATGACCTGCTGGACATGGAGGGGTCCATCCACCTCAGACACCAGCCAGCATGCACTGCACCAGCATGCATGCTGGGCTGCTAACTCTGGTGTCGGTGATTCGGGTGTGGGGTGCACAGCCTGTGTCTCAGCAGTCTGGCATGCAAGCATGCCAGCACGCTGTGACTGTGGCTATTGTACGTACCTGCACCATTGATGATGCAAGGACTGCAATGGGCAGTGACATGTGTGTGTCCCATGACGGACACACAGCAGGCCAGCACGTGCCCCTGGGCCTTGCTGGTTCCAACTTGTGTGCCAGCATGTTGGCACAGTCCCAGGCTATGCCTGTCAGCACCGGTGGGGCAGCACTGGTGGCTTTGCAGGTGTCTGGCACTGTTGTGGCCACAGCGGTGGAATGAGTGGTCCCTGGGGCACAGCGGTTGGAGGGGCAGCAGCAGCAGTCACCCACCAGGTCTGGGGGTACAGTGTCCAGTGGTGGCACATGCCCGCCGCCCTTTGATACGCCCATTCCTGGTCCTGGCAAACAGCGCCCACCCTCAAGGGGTGTTGTGCATCAGGACCTTCCACACCCTGGGGAACAGGATGCCGTTGTGGCAGAGTACCCATTGGATGAGCACACCCACCTGCTGGGGGAATCAGTACAGCAGTAACGGCGGGTTGCAACGTCTGTGGAGGCACTGTGTGTGGCTGTGGAGCGGCACAGCAGGGAGTGTGCTCTGGACCTTGCAGAGATGGTCCATATGTGGATGGATGTGACCGCCACCATTGACAGGCAGACCCAGGCATTGGTCGCTGTCGTGGCTGCATTGGGCACACACGCAGGTGCTCCTGTACCGCGCACCCCACACAGTACGCTCTCCACTCCCCATTCCCGGCATCGTGCGACACCAGGCCTGTCAATGCCGGGTTCTGCTGTGGGCATCCCAAGCACCCCTGGTGCAGGTATGTTTGGCATCCTACAGACCCCACTGCGGACAAGGTCGCGATCGTGCAGTGGGACCCCTGGTGGTCCATCCGTGCCACCCCATGTGGCCTCTGCTCAGTCTGCCAGTGCTGTTGGGTCACGGCGGGGCCGCCCATGCATCCGTGGTGGCCGTGGAATGGTGCAACATGACTGACCTGTCTCCCAGTGCGGGCCCTGTCTGCTGCTGCCCTGTGTGCACTGTGCGTCATGGTGGGCAGTGCACTGGTGGGTGCCCTGCCCATCATGCCGACATACGGACCACCTGCACACCATCCCGACTGCTGTTGACAGGCGTGTGCATGATGATGCTTGCATTGTATTGTACACCTGGTGCAAGGTGCTCAGCATCTGACACACGTGTTGGACAGTACAGGTGGTGGGTGTGGTCTGTGGATCTGTGTGTTTGCCATGTCTGTTTCTGCTGTGTTGTGCACCTGCCCATGTACGCTTTGTGCCTGGTGTGTTTGTGTGTGTGTGTGTGTCCATATGACTGTTCGCCCCTCCCTGATGGTGTGTTTGTGTGCCTGGTCCCTTCCACCCCCCTTGCCGTCATGCACCCCTGGTGTGTTACTCTGTGTGCCTGTGGGTTGCGCCAGGACAGCGTTGTTTGCACATGGCCCCTTGACTTACCTGTGTTGTGCATAATGCTCCTCCGTGATGGTGTCACGGTGCAGCTGAGCCTGCCGGATCAGTCGGGGGTCCCGCCATCCAAGGGGGGTTGCTCATCACCATCGACACCGGCGCCACTGGCGTCCCCATCGCTGTCCCCCTCTTCAACCTGTATGGCTATCCCACAGTCATTGGCCATGTTGTGCAGGATACAGCAGGCCAGGAATATCCCACAAGCCTTTGAGGGGCTGTACTGTAGGGCACCGCGGAGGTGTCTAGGCATCGGAAGCGTGCCTTGAGCATCCCAAACACCCACTCAATGATGTTGCGTGTGGCGGCATGTGCCTCATTATAGCGTTGCTGTGATGGGGTCATGGGCCCGATGCAGTGTGAGCAGCCAGGGACGGAGTGGGTATCCGCTGTCACCTGTGTGGAGATAGTGGAGATCAGTCTCATGTTCAGGTCCATATTGCCCATATCCCTGTGTGCCACTACCATGGCACCTGTGGCATTCCACCCTTGCCCGAGTTTGCATTTCCTACTGCTAGCTCACCCACTAGATGGCCTGTGGGGATGTTCCCACTCTCGAATCGATGGCACAGTGCGGACTGATGCCATATAAGGCATCATGTGCTCCGCCAGGTGTGGCACAGACATTGATTATCGCCCAGTGGCATCACACACCACCTGGCAGTTGACACTGGGGAAGCCCTTTCTATTCCTGTATGTGGCCCCATCGGGGCAAGGTGGCGTGCGAATGGCCACATGGGTGCAGTCTATGGCCCCTAGCACGCCAGGCATACGTGCTACCCTGTAGAACGCCTGCATGTTTGCTGTACGCTCTGCCGCGGTGCTGGGGAAATGGATGTGCTCTGCAGCATGTGGCAGCAGTGCGCTGAGGAATTGGGTGAGGATGCGTGACATGGCCGACTGTGTGATGCCTGTGGTGTCCCCTGTTGGCCTCTGGAAGGTGCCCGTGGTGAGCAGGCACATGCAGGCTGTCACCTTGGTCTCCACTGACAGAGCATGACTCCGTCGTGAGGGTGCCTGCATCACATCACTGCACAGCTCACAGAGCCACCTTAGTATTGCCCTGTTCAGGTGGTACCGGCCCACGATCTCTACATCTGTGTACAACTCAAAGCTGATGCGGGCACGGTACTGCCTGTTGGGGACGTACCACCGACAGGCCCCTCCACGGCCACGTCCCCCTGCACCTTGCATTCGCTTCTCATTACAGCTTCCATGTGGAAGCTGCCACTGTCCATCTCCTGGCTTGTGCCCCCGGCTGATGTTGCTCTGTTACCCCGCTGTCCTGACTGCTACTTCCACTGCACCGGCACCCCCGCTGGCCTCTGCAGCCTATGGCCCCACTGCTTCCCTTGCCTGCCCTGGCCTGTCACTGTCTGTCTTTCTCTCTCCTCTTCCCACTTGGCATCCCTGTAGCATTCTTGCGCCGCTTCCTTGAGCCTTTTTATTTTGGCTCATTTCCGCTGGGGCGCAACTTCCGGCTAGTCCGCTGTTGCGCATTGCACAAGTCTTTGGATATCGCATTGCGCTCTTTATGCATGGATCCACCCCCTTCGGTTGAGCATGCTGTCATTTGCATTGCATTGTTGCTCAGCATGTTTTCGGTGGCGCAACTGCCTCCTGCTGAATATCGCAGAATGGCACACTTTTGGACTTGCGCAGGCGCAACCCTATTGCGCATGGTGCAACCCTTTTGAATATCCCACCCTATGTCTTCTACCCCTGCCTGCCCTGACTTTAACAGGTTAAGGGGCCTAGATCCAGTGGCAGGTGCCTCCACCCAGAGGTCGGGGTTAAGACTGTCGGGTATGACTTGGTTACAGCCCTCTGGGTTGCTGCAACCCCCCTTTCGGTCCACTAGTGGCCCACGCAAATCAATCACTGTGCCCTTACCATATACACTTCCCCCCAGCTTGCACCAGTCAGCTTGCTCCGGGGACCCCCTGAAAAGTAAGTGGCTGTTACACAATAATCGCTGTACAGTAGCCCACCATAAACACACAAGCTAGCCAGAATACTTTTGCAAAACAATCAATCTGATTTATTTAGGGGAGAATAACAAGGACTGGGGGGGATCAGGTTAATTAGCTTACCACTCCAATATATGAGTATCTATCTAGGGCACTGTGCACAGGCCTAACCTATAAGTCACTGTCTCTGGGTACCCAGGCCATAAAGGCTAGTCCCTCGATGCAGCTGGTTGGGGCCCTGACACAGAAATGAGCAGGAGGTTCCTACAAAGATTAAATAGAGCCAGCAGGCTCAGTTAGTGTAGCCAGCAAAGCAACCAGAAACTCTGGCCCTCGTTAGGAACATTTGACAGGGAGCTACCCTGATTTATTACTCATGACTCCAGAAGGAAGAGCACTCTCACACCACTCTCAGGACCGAGCCTGGGCTTCAAACACTTCTCCACACATTTATAGGAAAGGCAGAGGGGTACCATACCAGGCAGCTGCTGTACTTCCCGATCTCCTGCACTTCCATACACCGGGCCAAACCGACACAACTTCACTAATCCTGACAGACCGAGTGTGATTTGAGCAGATTCTCCAGTCTTCTACAGGGTGAGTCTGGTAGGTAGCCATGCTCCTGCACAGCCTCCTCTGACCGCTGACCAGCGGATTTTGTCCGAACTTTGCTGGTGATTCAAGCGCCCAACACTGGCTTCACATGCGCTTCCCACACAAAAACTCAATGGCGCAGGAGCCCAGGGCTCCCTCCTCGCTCACAGCCACTACAATTCTGCCCCGTGGCAGTTTGGGCGAAAACCCTCGGTTCGGGCGCCACCCAATCCCATTGGTGGGTCGCAGACACCAGGCAGCTAAATCCATCCCCATTGGTGCAGAAAGGGCACCATAGCCCAGAACTTCATCTCCCAGAATTACTGACTGTATTCCCTATGGCCAGCCAGCTCCAGCATGAGTCCTGATCCTGGTTGGTCAGAGAGATCTCCATTTTCATGTCCCCCCTTTTCCTATTGGCCCATCTCATGGGTCCAGGTCCAAAATGGAGGGACCGAACACACAAAGTCCCAGCTGCAAGGAAAACAGGTTTGGAAACACGGTAACTTTACTAACACTCTAACTCTTTACAGCCAACAGTTGCACCTATCAACAGGGCTCCCCCTGTGCTCACAGCGACTGCAAAATTGGAGTGATCTCACCACAGCCCAGGTGGGGCTCGAGCAGGGAAACCCCAGGTCCCCCCCCCATTCAAACCACTCAAACCTGCAAACAGGCAGCTCTTAAAGAGACAGTATGGGAGGCTTTAAAAGCACTCACAATGCCCGCATTAAGCAGCCTCAAGCCGAATACCAGTTAGGCATACAGCCTTTAGGCAAGCTCCGGGAAGGCTTTTAGGAACACCCATTTGTAGGGGGGTTACAGTAGAACAGTTAGAAACTTTAAAACCAGAATACAGGAGCATATTTGGTCTATCACTAGTAGTACAGCAGACACTCCCGTGGCATTGCATTTTGCTGAAGCACATTCCTCCAGTGCTGAAGGCAGCACTGAAGGCATTCATGCAATGGGTCTTGAATAGTTGCCACCTCCTAAAAATGGGGAGGTCAAACAAATGAACTTCTGAAAAAGGAGAGCAGATAGATTTTTTTTACTGAGAAGCATGAGACCATTAGGTCTCACTAATCATTGGGATTTAAAATCCTTTCTTTTACCTTTAAAGTTTAATTGGTATTTCAAACATACAGGCCTAACATACCAAAAGAAGATGGACTGGTACCGAGAAGTGGTCAGGCCCTGCAGGTGGTTACAAGGTGCAGGGCTTCATTACACACATATTGACATGAGGATACACTGAAGGACACATTACAAGTTATCAGCAGGACGTTATAAATTCAAGGTGCCATGCTATAAGAGACATGGGCCCTGGCTAGGAGGCCAGACCCTTTGAACAAGATGTTAGGACACCAGATTTACTTATTTTGCTAATGGGTGGGATTCTTATTGCAGAACATAGGGTGACTTGATCTTATATCCTCATGGTCTCCTATAAAATCTTGAGCTGATGCCTTCAGACCAGCTGCTACGGTAGTCACTCAGGCCTCTGAAACACATGAGATAACACAAAGAATACCTTGGTTCTATAAATAGAGAATGATCAACATTAAGTACATTGCATCAACAGCAGTAAAGTCGAACCCTAAGAGAGAGACAGCGCAAGAGTGAGAGCGAGAGCTTGTCAATGAACAGTATAATGCTCCCACATGGAGGTAATAACAGGGTCTTTAATGTAGGGTGCAAACAGCCATGGGAACATTCATGGGGGCCTGCTGACCCATACCTTGGGATGAAGTTAATCTATGCGGGGGGAAAGGCTAGTGAAAACCATATAAGGACCCCAGCATGTATAGAATTTAGTCATACAGTTATTTGGAGAGTGCGAAGGTCTGTCTAGCTCAGCTGTTGCTGTGAGTGCACCCAAGACCTCCCCCATAGTGGGGATTTTCATTGTTCTGCACTTGCATAGGAGGGCTCTTTTGGCCTGCAGTGCCAGCACCACTAGCCATCTGCATTCCTGTGGTAGTAGCCTGAGGGTGGCATCTCTTAGTCCTAGTAGGAGAAGAGGCGCTGAGATGGGAATGGGTCTCTTATTTATTTATTTATTTGCTTTCAGTAACCGGGTAAGTGCACTAGGCATAGCAATGTTTATTTTCAGGCACGACCCGGGAGGATACAGGGTTACAGAGATAACAAAACAGTTTGTGGAGAACAACAATGGGTGGAAAAACAATGGCTACAGGTCAGTACAGTTTCAAACAAGTGTGCAGTACATACAAGTCAGCAATAGATAACAAAAAGTAAAACATAGCAGTAAAACAGGATATCAAGTGCCGGTTCACCCATCTTAGGAATACAGAATGGGAGAGAGATAGCTTAGTGTTACACGAGGTCCTTGCACCCTTACTGATACCCAGAGGTACACCATAGACAGCTAGTACTTAGGCATATGTTATACTAACATATAGGGCTAAGGGCATCTACCGTATAAGAGCAGATGTCAGGATATGTATGCTTATTATTGTTATACACTTTACTTTCTAATATATACATGTATTTCTTGCTTACAAGATGTTAGGACATCTGTGTCCTTGTAATGATTATGATATATGAGTTGGCATTGCCATCTTCTGATGATTTGTATTATTATTACACGGCTATGTACAAACTGTACTTCTTTGTCTTTACACAGTGATGACTACTACAAAATTGTATAATGTTATCTTGGACTGAGGAGCCACCTCTAATTCAGCCAATAGGGCTCATCTCTGTAACTAGAAATGTTTCTATCTTACAGTAACCATGGTAATTATCATAGGTATATAATGTAAGACATTACGTCTTCTACCTTGGAGACCCCAAGAGACACGGAGAATCCTCAAGGTACAGGGAACACAGCATAGGTTTCCAGTTCGTATTGGTAAGAACTGCTTAGGGCAACTGTGATTATTCTTTTGGTTGTAATAAACAAGCTTTATTACTCTTATGCAATGTGTCTGTGATTCCTTGCATGCCCATTATTGCCAAGAACCTGAGAGTGAGGTTTAGATCTCCTGACAATTGACGACTGCATGCAGGCAATTTAAGGTGTTTGCAATGTTTCACTTGTTGCTTAAAACTTTTCCCTTCCCAACGGGGATTGTAGGTGCGCATTCCCACATCACCTCTCCCGTTTTACGACCACTTTGTAATAACTTGCAAAGTCTGGCTGCTTTCTGGGTGTGGTCGATACCGACTCAACCCACCCCACAGCAGTTTTGAATTGCAAGCCTACAAGTGCACAGTAGCTCGACTGTGAACAAGTGCACCTATAGTGTATGGTGGAATGCTGTTATGCATGGAATTCTATGCCTGGAATATGCTTGTTCTGCTGCAGTAGTGAGATCATTATGTTGTTCTGCTGCAGTAGTAATGTCACTACTGCAGCAGAACCACTTGGAATGCTGCCACATAATTCTTTCCTGTATCCAGTTAAGCTGGAAGTTGTTTTTTAAAACTTAAACTTGCAGAAACACCTGCAGCACACTGTGTCAGTAAAAAAAAAGGAAAATGTTAAAATTGATATTCTCGGTTGTCTGCACTAGCTGATTTTGTGTGATTTTCTATGCTGTGACTGCCCATACACAAAGATTGTATGTGAACAGTCATACACAAACAAGGATATTCTTGTATCCTGGGTTCCCTTGGTAACAGAGCACCTCTCAAGCTGCTCTCTCGAGATCATCTGTTACCAAGGAAACCTCTTGATACAAGAATATCCTTGTTGTGTATGACTGCTCATATACAATCCTCTATGCTGTGGATTGATACACAGCATGGTGCCTTTTCACGGTTTGATTTTTCATTCCCTTCCACACAATGGCCACCATATCAAATATCTGCGCAGAACTGAGACTCGATGTCTCAAACTTCCTTGCCTCCCATGGAGGATGGGCCGACTTCGCACAGGACACAAGTCAATTCGACAACCCTGTACTGGGGATTTCAACTCAGTGCTCAGAGACAAAACAAACTGCCAGAAAGCAAGAAGCTAAAGGGCTGTTAGTCTTGGCTCTCTATGCTGCTTTGGAAGCCTCCGAAGCGAGGTTTCGAACCCTTGAACTGCAAATCTCATCTCTTAAGCAAGAGATGGGGTTGCAGGAAATGGAATGTGTAAGACGAGAGCAGGATTTGGAGTTAGAACTCCAAACCCTGAGAAATTAAAAGGATTCCCTTTTGCATCATTCTGCACAGGCAGGCAAGCAAGAACTTTGTATGTTGAAGCAGGAGTGTGAAAGTTTGAGACAGGATAAGGGGCAGGCTTTGCAAATGAATGACTTGTTAAGTAGAACGAATGAACAATTGAGTGAGGAGTTGGGAGAGATACAGGACGAGATAAACCAGGTACGTAATGACTTAGAAGTGGTTACTAGGGACAATCGCAAATTGAGCGCCGCATAAAGAGTATTACAAAAACAGATGCAGGATGAGGTGGATGTGAATGTTGCAAATGTGAATCATGCTGAATGTGAATCCAAGATGGCGAAACTGCGCCATCAGCGAGAGGTGTTGGCTGGTCATGTCAAGGCGATGGGAGGCGTAGACCCTTCCTTGACAACGTCATCTGAAGGGGAGGTGTCAGATGATGACATTTCCCAGTACAACGCCCAGTCACACCCCTACTATGGCCCAGATACCCCACCCCACCATCCACAACATGGCAGACCCCCGTCACATGACACCCATATTCTATATCATCGACGGCATGACACACATCATGGGCGATGGCAACATGGTGACCCCCAAGATGGGGGGGAGCAGGCCTAGGCCTAGCCCCGATGGCACAACTGGTAGCCATTATTAATGTGGAAGACAGGCAGGAGATATAGAGAAAGATTAAAACATGGACATGGCCTACCTAGATTTTAGCAAGACATTTGATACAGTCCCACACTAAAGTTTAATACACAAGTTAGCCAGCCTTGGAGTGGGCCCCAGGGTGGTAGCCTGGATAAAAAATTAGCTAGACAATAGGACGCAAAGGGTAGTAGTAAATGGAGTACACAGTGAAGAAAGGAGGGTTACTAGTGGGGTACCGCAGGGTTCAGTACTGGGACCGGTCCTTTTTAATGACTTTATAAGTGACATTGCAGAGGAAAAGTATGTCTCTTTGCAGATGACACAAATATCTGCAACAGGGTTGATACACAAGATGGAGTGGAAAGGATGAGAATGGACTTGGCAAGGTTGGAGGAATGGTCAAATGTATGGCAGCTCAGATTCAATGCAAAGAAGTGCAAGGTAATGCACATGGGGAAACAAAAACCCAGGGGAAGAGTACACAATGGGGGGTGAGATAATGACAACAGTAAAAATGGAAAGGGACCGGGGGGTAATTATATCAGCTGACCTAAAGGTGGGCAAGCAATGTGAGAAGGCAGCAATAAAGGCTGGGGGGATACTGGGATGCATAGGAAGAGGCATCAATAGTAGAAAACAGGAAGTTGTTATCCCTCTGTACAGACAGTTGGTGAGACCCCATCTGAAGTACTGTGTGCAGTTCTGGAGACCCCATCTCCACAAAGACATAGACAGAGTGGAGGCTGTCCAGAGGAGGGCAACCAAAATGGTGCAGGGTCTGCACCAGAAGACATACGAAGAAAGACTAAAGGAGCTTAATATGTATACCCTTGAGGAAAGAAGAGAGAGAAGGGACATGATAGAAACTTTCAAGTACCTCAAGGGAATCAACAAAGTCCAAGAGGGTAGCATCTTTCAGAAAAAGAGATGTGCAAGAACAAGGGGGCACAATTTGAAGATAGAGGGGGGATGGCTCAGAGGTAATGTGAGGAAATATTTTTTCAGGGAGAGGGTTGTGGATGCATGGAACAGCCTCCCTGAGGAGGTCATGGAGTCAAGAACAGTGGGGGAATTCAAGAATGCATGGGACAGACATAAGACAGTCCTAGTGGGGGGGTAGGAGGAAGTAAGCTGTTGGTTAACTAGGATCTGCAGCTTATTTGTTAGGTAGGAAAATGGGCAGACTAGGTGGGCCAAGCGGTCCTTATCTGCTGTCAAATTCTATGTTTCTATGAAACTGCAGTAGGCACTGTTCCCATCTCCAAGAGAAACAAGAGGGTTCTCAAGACCCAAATTAGGCAGCTTCTACACGAGGCTGGCACTCAGGACAGCATGGTTTGTTCCATGGCGGAAGCCACAGTGCAGGCAGCCCTGGATGGCACCCGAGGCAACTTAACTCCACCTGATCGTCCCACTAATCCCCTACAAATGGCCTACTCTGTTCAGCAAATATCTGACAGCATTGGTCGGATGAGCCCATCTGACAACCTCAGTTGCCACTTGGAAAAGGTGCATACTAAATGTGAGATGCTTAGTCTCACTGAAGACTACCAGGTCCAGATCCTACGCCAGACTATTGATCCTGGACTCTGGGCAAAACTCCCCAATACCGTCCGTCAGGATGGCCACGCCATCTTTGATTAACTGGAAGCTGAGCTCATTTCTGCACGCAGCCCAGGTGTAGTAGGAGTGATGCTTTCATACCCTGTAAAACAGAATGCAAAAGAAAGTCCAGCGAGTTTCCACCAGAGGCTTTGGATGGCCTACCGGGCAGGGAAACACCTTGCAGGGGAAGCTGCAGATATAGACCTTTTTGAATATAAGACCCTGTTCCTTAGGAATATGATCCCTGCAGTAAGAGAAAAGGAAGAGCCAACCACCTATCCCACCACAGGGAGGTTTGCCAACATTCTTCGGAAAACTGAGAGAGTTTATCAACTACATCCATGATTCGGGCTCCGGTTCCAAGAAAGTAGCTGCCATGGAAACTACTCCAGAGGCCATGATGCACTATAAGGTGGAGGGGCAAGCCCAAGAGAAACAGCCCCTCCCCCCAGACAACCAACACCTCCAGCAGGCCCGACAACAACAACAAAAACAACAATAATCCTGGGGTGGGAACCGGAACTACCACAGAAACAAGAAACACCATAAGAATAATAAGGGTAAACAACAAAGATCTGGCCCTTCATATAGGGAGACAGCTGATGAGAACCTGAAATTCTGAGAACTTCTCAGGCAAGTGCGCTCTGTAGCGGATGCTGTTCCCGTTCGGGCCCTTGCTGCCATACAACCAGAAGAGCAGGCCTCATCAGGCCGCGGGGACACCAGAAGTACAGGCCCTCAAGCCCATACAGGTCTGAAGCCAGAAGCGGCTCCCTATATAGCATCAGTGCAGCATGGTGAAGTGGTTCATAGGAACCAGGCCCAGACTGTCTTCCATGAGCTTCCCCATGTTTCCACTGGTGCAGATTGACAATTACTGGCCCCAATCCGTATTGTAAACAAGCTGGTCTTGGATACAAATGGTTGGCCCTGCACTGTGGCCGAGGTCGGGGGCCACCTACTGACAGTACTACTGGATACAGGCGCAGCCGTGTCTGTATTACACGATGATCACCCAGACACATCCCAGTGGTCCACCGGACAGAGGACCAATATGTCTGGTGTAGACAGAACTAGGATGCTGGCTTACCGCTCCCTGCCACTACCTGTGGCCCTGGGAAACCTGAAGGTCTATCATACCTTTCAGTTGATGGTACTGCATAATCACCCTAGTATAATTGGAATTGACTTCCTGGCACCATGCAGCTGTGTGGTAGACCTAGCCAACATATTACTGATAAAAATTCAGGGGCAATATCACACCATTATGATCCCTGACTCACATGTGGTTGCAACAATATCTGTGAATGACAAAGAGTATGACATCATAGATTTGTTCAAGAACCACAAGCTTTTCCCAAAGCTCCTCCCCATTCTACAATAGGCATCTGGAGGCATTTGCCACCAATAAGCATGACTGTGGCAGAATGCACACCATCATTGACGTGACAGGCCCAGCACATGAGATGCAACGGCCATACGCCTTTCCACCTGAGGCCTTGCCTTCTCTTAGAGAAACAATTAAATCACTTCCCAAGCAAGGCGAGATCAGGACATGTGTTTCAACTGCCAATTCCCCAGTGTGGCCTGTGAAAAAACCCACAGGTGCTGGGAGACTTACTATCGACTACAGGAAACTGAACCAGGTCACCCCTAGTTGTGGCCCAACTGTGGCATCAGCACTTGATGTGCTGCGACTACTGACCCCTGACCAGAAATGGTTCAATGCCCTGGATATCTCCAATGGTTTCTGGTCATTGCCATTGGCCCCCAAGAGTCTGTATAAGTTTGCCTTCACCTTTGAGGGCAGGCAGTACACATGGACCTGCTTACCACAGGGATTCCATAACAACCCCTCCCTGTTCCATTTACACACGATGGACACCCTTGAGGGTTTTTCTACACCTCAGTGTCTCTTGCAGTATGTGGATGACAACAGCCACACAGGAACAACACCTGGCTCTCTTAGACAAACTACTGACCCTCATTCAGAGGGCAGGCCTCAAGTGTAAACCTGCAAAAGACCAACTATGTCAGAAAGAGGTTCTCTTTCTGGGCCTGAGAATACCTGACCAAGGCTGAAGCCATACCTGAAAGAAGATACAAGGATTGCAAGACTTGCCACTGCCCACCAGTGTGGCAACTCATAGGAGATTTCTAGGTATGGTAAACTATTCTAGAGATTTTTTTGTGATTTTGCTCAGAAGGCTGCTCCTCTGTATGAATTACTGAAAAAGGACATGTCCTGGAATTGGGGCCCCATTTACACCCAGGCTGTGACATCACTGAAACAGGCCTTGTCCTCAGCTCCAGCTCTGGTCAACCCTAATCCAGCTTTGCCATTCCATCTGGAGTGTGCCACCTCTGCCATTGCTATGTCGGCAGTGCTGGCCCAGAAGGTCCATGGCACCCTGAGACTCATTGCATATGCATCACAGCTCTTGACCACAGTAGAACAGAAGTACAGCCTTTGTGAAAGGAACCATCTGGCTACCTACTGGGCTGTCAAGCACTTCCTGAATATCATTGGGTACTCTTCTCTGATCATTAACATGAACCACACTCCAACTACCTTTTTGCTATCAGATAGAGTGAAGGATGGGTCAGTCTCCAACACCAGACTGACACACTGATCCCTTCTTCTCTGGGCTAGAGATATCAAGGTCCACCCAACCAAAATGCCATCCATGCTGGCTCATGGCCTCCTTTTCCAGGGAGAACCCCATGACTGTACACTGCAGCCACCTGATCTTCCAGATCCAGGTCCCTTCCTCCCGGCTACACCACAACTACTCGAGAACACCTCACTGTGTCATGTCTTTACAGATGATTCAGCTTCTTATTGCCAGGGAGAACAGATTGCAGGGATGGGCATATTAGTTTTTTACCCTTATGGTAACACTGTTAAAATTTCTAAGTATTGTAGTGTGGCATCATCACAGTATGCTGAGATGGCAGCGGTGGCCTGTGCTCTTGAGTTCATCCAGTATGGAACTGAGGACACTATCATTTTTACAGACTCTAATTGGGCTTGTTGTTCCCTTATAGAATTTCTTCCTTTCTGGCAGAAGAACTCCTTCCTCTCCTCTGATGGCAGCCCAGTGAAACACAAGGAACTGGTAATATACATTCATTCACTGGCACAAAAGTTTGCACACAAACTATGTACACAAGGTCAAAGCTCACTCCATACATGACCCCTATCATGCCTTCAATGACACAGCGGACACCCTTGCAAAGGAAGGAGACTGAGGAGGGGACACCTGGATGATGGACTATCCAGAGGCCAGAGCAGCTGTACACATAGCAGCAGTCAGAAAGAAACCTGAACCCTTTTCCCCCCTTGGACCTGTCAGCAGCCCAGCACGCAGACTCTGAGCTCACAGATGTGTTCAGATTCCTTGACAAGGGTACTGAGAAGAATCTCCCTACCCATAACCCCTACTGAAGGCATGAAGGTAAGTTGCATCCTTACCCTGATGACAAGCTCATCTGGTATCAACCAGATGACACCCCCACCAAGTTGTGGGTGGTTCCCCGTCATCTTAGGCCTGAATTTCTGCACCAAGTGCATGACACTCCCACTGGTGGACACCAGGGAGTAGAAAATACCCTCCAAAGGCTTATGACCACCACTTGGTGGCCTGGTGTCACCAAGGATGTCAAACAGTACATAGATAACTGCCTTGTTTGCGTGCAAAACAACCCCATCCCTACCAAACAAAATGCCAGACTGCTACCACAAAAGCATTCTGGCCCTTGGCATGTCATACATATTGATTTCATTGGTTCCTTGACCAATACCAGCAGAAATAACAAGTATGCCTTTGTGGTAACCTATCTCTTCTCTAAGTGGGTTGAGGCTTTCCCTACTAAGACATGTACTGCTAAAACCACTGCCAAAATCCTGGTAGAACTGATTTTCTCCAGGTGGGGCCTACCTCTCAAGGTAGACTCAGACAAAGGAACCAGATTTACAGGTGAGTTGATGAAAGAAGCACTTGAACTCCTTGGAGTTCATCAGAAGTTCTACATACCCTATCACCCACAATCTTCAGGTCAAGAGAGCCAACAGGTGGATTAAGCAAATGCTTTCCAAATTCATTGAGGACAATCCCAAGACTTGGTATTCCTTACTGCTGTTACTCCTTATGGCAATCAGGGGTACACCCTCAGCCACCACCAAGCTGACACCCTTTGAGGTGATGACTGGTAGACAGATGAGATTACCGGAGCACCTGTTTGACCTGCATACCCCTACTGCAGATTGTGTATCTGTAGACCAATATGTGGAAAAACTCAGACAAGACCTCATACACATTTGTATGCTGCCAACTGCATGGGCAAAGCCCAGCAACAGTCCAAACTACAGTTTGACAAACACGCACAAGAAGTGGATTGGCAAGTTGGGGATCAGGTAATGGTTCTCAGATTTGCACATCCCACACATTCCTTCTCCAATAAGTGGGAAGGCCCCTACCCCATTGTCAACAAGGTCAGTCTGGCAGTCTATCAGGTAGACTCATGCAAAACAACAAACTGACTGACAAGTAGTTACACGCAAACCAGCTAAAACTGTATAAAGGAGTATAATTACTTTTCCTCATCCAATTGTGTGGAATAGTACTAACTTACTAATGTTTGGTTTTCCTTTTCAGATACATTGACAAGATGGCCATCTTGTTCCATTTTCTCCTCATCTCAGGAGTTATCCCCTGCATCCAAGGCATGGTAAAGCACCTCCTTCCTTACCTTGATCCTCCAGCATCTACCCCAGAGGGAGTTTCCATCAATATACCCGACAGGGAGGCAATATAGTGCAGTGGTTTAAGGCTCTGAGCTGCAAATCTGGAGACCTGGGTTTGAATCTCACATCCCCCACTTGCATACTGTGTGACCCTGACCAAGTCACTTAACTTCCCTGTGCTCCCAGGTTGCACCTGTAAGCAAGCTTTCAGCTTAGTGTGTCTCACCTGGTTAAACAATTGGAAAACAAAACAAAAAAAACCAAAAACAATTTGATTACTGTCCAGGAAGGTTCAGATGCCTACCTCACTGCCTCGATTGTTGCTCCTGAAAAATGTACCCTACAAACTGAGTGGCAAACCACGTCGCAAGGACAAATTCTCCCTGTGGCCAAGCTTTCCAAGGGAACTTTCCATGGTTGGCCCAATGCAAAACTATCCCCAAATGGTTCTCTGTCCTTGCTCCAAACTGCTCTCAGACATTCTGGTTTATACAATATTACTGCCTTAATTGATCCCTCATATTGTAATTCCTTGTCTAAAGACTCTGCCAGGAAATGTTGTGCTGTACACAACATGGCCTCTGCTGCCATGTACCTTTCTGTGTTACCCCCTATTGATAAACAGCTTTTGTAATGTCCAAAACATACCCCTGGTCCTCGTAGTGGTCTATCAGCCACTTCCTTACCTGGTACACTTATTAACAACTTACAGTTTATGCATATTCCTGTTTTATTTAACTTGACTTATTGGAATGTGAAAGAATTTGGTATGTGTCATACTACTAACACATCATTGTTTTATAGTACTCTGTTACTTGATAGCTTAGCAGCTTTTCAAATTTGTACTCAAGACTATTGCTGGGGTACACACCACCGAGCATAGAGGCAATTTCAAGAGAAAACCTAATCCCGATGATCAAAGTCATAAGCGAAACACATGTGAAGTTGACAGTTCTGATGTCACTGGTGCCACAGGCACTGTTACAGGTCTTTTTGGTACAGCCATGTCTATTTGAAATAAAGCCCGTATTGCTGCTATTAAATCACATTCACAGAAATTCCAGACTGGTTTGGTAAATGATATTATACCCTCATTATTGCATGGTGTGGATGGCCTTAGTCAGGAAGAAAGATACACTGCATACAACATGCACGACATTGCTAAGGCATTTACAGATTCTAAAGATAAGATTAATGCTCTCATTGCACAGAACAATAAAGAAGCAGATAAACAATATATTGCTCATGAGATATTGTGCTCAGCAACAGCTCATATATTATCACTACCATCAATAATCTTTTCTGCGAATCCGGAAGGATACCTGATATTATACATGATAGACATATCTCTAAATGGTATTGTCCTAGGTGTAAATCTTCCAGCTGTATTGCAAAGTGTATGCTACAGACTCTAACTATTCCACTTTCCACAGCTAGGAATTTGGGTTTTGTGACCAGACACCCAAACACTGGTCCATGTTTTACTTCTAAGAAATGTTCCATTAAGGATACTATGTTAGTTTCTTTTACTGTCTCTTTACCACGTTTGGATCCTACTACAGCTTTATTTGATAAACTAGCATCTGTACACTCCACTGGGCATCTTGATGAAGACATCTACAGAGATCGCCTCGACTTACCTCCTCTCTTGGTCTTCCATTCTCTTCTAGACGCCTGGGTCACCCCGCACAGACTGTTGTGCGAAGAAAGGATATATTTATTTGTGTCACTGTGATGTATTTGATGTTATTAAACCTGTATGTGGCTATTCCTCAGACAGTATTGATTGGTCCTTTTCCATGGACGATGACATCACCACTAATGGCACAGACTACCAGGACTCAACATCGGCTCCAGACACTTCCAAGCTCTACCAGTCTTATCGGGAGGAGGTTCACCGCCTGTCAACACGGATTTCCAAAACACGTTGTACAGTACTTGCCCAGTACAGTTGCAAAAAATGAAGACTGCCTACTGTTAAAATGCAATATAATTCAGATGGCTAGTATTGCGTTGTCAAATTTTAAAAGTTACACTTATGGAATGCAAACATTCTATTGATAGTCCAAACTTCTGTTTTGTCCCACACTAGAAGTCAGTTATTGGACACACGGTTATTATACCCATCCCTCTCATGGACACTGACATTATTGATGGTAACCCTGATTATCTGCTTACACTTTGAGTATTTACCTTACTTTAATGTACACATTGATCCCCTTACTTTGACATTAAAATCACTTTTAGAGAGGAAAGACACCCATCACATCCACATCAGCAATAATATTTCTAAAGCTAATGAAGCTGTCCTTGCACTTATTAATGATGGTGATATGAACAGTGCACTTACTAACACTTGGTTAGAGATCACCTTTAAAAGTTTTGTTATTATACAAGCATTTTTGATATTTTTTCTTATTATTATGCTCTGCTGCCTACAGCGCACACTGCATCAACACCGTGAGCAGCTGGAGTTCCTTTACAAGGGTTGTGCGTTGGGTCTGTAAACGGCCCCTGCTCCCTATCCACTTCCCTACTTTTGCTGTGTTGCCCCTTGTGAGGCAACAAGGGGGGAATGTTACACAAGGTCCCTGCACCCTTATTGATACCCAGAGGTACACCATAGACAGCTAGTACTCAGGCATATGTTATACTAACATATAGGGTTAAGGGCATCTACCATATAAGAGTATATCTCAGGATATGCATGCCTCTTATTGTTATACACTTTACTTTCTAATATACACATGTATTTCTTGCTTACAAGATGTTAGGACATCTGTGTCCTTGTAATGATTATGATATATGAGTCGGCATTGCCATCTTCTGATGATTTGTATTATTACACGGCTATGTACAAACTGTACTTCTTTGTCTTTACAAAGTGATGACTACTACAAAATGTTATAATGTTATCTTGGACTGAGAAGCCACCTCTAATTTAGCCAATAGGGCTCATCTCTGTAACTAGAAATGTTTCTATCTTACAGTAACCATGGTAATTATCATAGATATATAATGTAAGACATTACGTCTTCTACCTTGGAGACCCCAAGAGACACTGAGAATCCTCGAGGTATAGGGAATGCTTAGCATTGGCTCCCAGTTCGTATTGGTAAGAACTGCTTAGGGCAACTGTGATTATCCTTTTGGTAGTAATAAACAAGCTTTATTACTCTTATGCAATATGTCTGTGATTCCTTGCATGCCCATTATTGCCAAGAACCTGAGAGTGAGGTTTAGACCTCCTGACATTAGCTAGGCACAGATGTGAGGTCCAACTAGGAGAATGAGTTAGAAACACAAATAGATGATCAGCTTTAACTGAAACCAGGGGATTAGAGGTCCAGGATGGTAGTGGAAGAACAGTTCAGAGGGAGAGAACCAGATGGAGAAACAGGGGGGTGAGTGCTGGGAGCCTGTGTGGGCAACTTGCTGCCATAGGGGCTTGATTTTGTGACATGCCCACAGTATATGTATATTGTATATACACATGTATACACACAGTATATACACCAATATTGAAATGTGGCGATATCTCTCTCTCCCAAACAACTACCGGCCCATCTCAATTCTCCCCCAACTCTCTAAAGGCCCTGAAAAGATAATGGCCAATCAGCTCACTGACTACCTCCTCACACACAACCTCTTATGTAGGGAGCAGCATGGTTTCAGAGCTGGTCATAGCACTACGACCGCCCTCACAATTCGCTAACTTCCTGCACTCCACACTTGACAAGGGGCACCTCGCAGGGGCCGTGTTTACAGATCTCTCAAAGGACTTCAACAAGGTTTCTCACCCCCTCCTTTTTTTTCAATTTAAAGTTTATTAAGATCATTTTTGATATTAATGACAGATATACATATACAGAACACCATATACATTAGATTATACATCAGTCTGAATCTGACCTCCCTCCCTCCCTCCCTCCCAACCTAAATACGCCCCTTCTAATACGTCATCATTCTAACCCTATTCCCTTAAACCTTGTAGCACAGACAGATTAATAAGGATAGCACATGGTGCGTACAGTGAATACAGCAGCAAATAACTTTTATATGGAGTATAAGGTATACAAGGGGTCCCATATTTTTTGAACCTCCCTATTCTGTTGTTTAAACTAGCTATAGCCCTCTCTGTTCTAAGGTTTGCAAGTAATTCAGTTAACCATTCTCCATAAGTGATTTCTGTTTGATCCACCCAGTGTCTGAGTACCATTTTCTTAACTGACATGGATATCAGAGCCATGTAACATTTCCTGTTAGGGACCCTAATACCTGAAAAGTCTCCCAAGATACATATTTCGGATGTAAACAGGCCTTCCAAGCCTAGAATGGGATCAGTTTTGTGCTGGATAGTTGTCCAAAGAGGAGTTATTTTGGGACAAGACCAGAAAATATGGTATAATGTGCCTTCATGCGTGGAGCATCTTACACACAGAGGCGAGGGTGTCAACCCAAACTTTGCCATTTTTTTCAGGGAGAAGTATAAGTTGTGCAGGATATGCATCTGCATAAGTCTTAGTCTGCCTTGGGTTACAAATTTATGACAGTTAAACCAGAGATCTGCCCAGTTTATGTTAAGATCAGGGAAACAGGTAGATCAATATTTGGTCGGTCCGAAACAGTCTGGATATAACCGGTCAAATAATGTTCCATAAATTTTGGAAACTGCTTTAGGTCGACTCACCATGTGTGCCATTTCTTTTGGTAAGGAAGGGCATAGTGTCAACTCAGGTTTTTGTCCTAAGACTTTTATTAAGAGGTGTCGTAGTTGAATAATCCTAAAGAAAAATGTATTTGGAATCCTAAGCTTCTGCTTAATATTTTTATTTGATAACCCTGACCCTTCGTCTCCTATAAAATTGTTAATTGGTATCTCCTCTAAGTGTGGTAGCCAGTTTGGGGAAATAGTTTTATCATCTATCTTGAAATTAGGGTTTCCAAATAGGGGCTGATTTATATTTATTTTATTGTTTCATTTAAGAAAACGGCAGAGTTGGGAGTGGACCTTGATTGACAAAGCTGTAGGAGTGTTTTTTTAACCTGCGGGGAAGGAGGCTATCCTTTATATGTAAAAGAACTTCCCATTCTAGTCCTCAGGAATGGATTGGGGTTAACTCTATTTTGAGCCAAGGCGGAGGGTGGTGTGTAGCTTCCGGTGAGAGCCATCTCAAATATTTATTAGTATGGCTAGCCCAGAAGTAAAGCCCAAGGTGAGGTAGGCGCAAACCTCCTCTCAATTTTGGCACAACCAGTTTATGAAATGCAATTCTAGGGGTCTTGTTAGACCAGATAAATTTTACAAAAAGACTATGAACCTTCTTAATCCGGGATAAGGGAAGCCAGGTGTTAAGCAATGAAAGGGGGTAGAAAAGCCATGGGAAAACGTTCATTTTAAGTAAGTTAACTCTCCCCCAAATAGAAAGTGGGAGGGAGGCCCATCTATTGAGGTCTTGAGTTATCAAGTGAAACAGGAATTCTAGATTTAATTTGAAAGTGCGCCCAGAATGTTAGGAGAGCTCGATACCTAAGTATCTTAGTGAATCCCGTTTCCAGTCAAGTCCTAATTTCAAGATATCTCCTTTAAACAGTTTGTGATTAAGGGGAAAGACAATTGTTTTGCTTACATTTAATTTATAATTGGAAACTTGGCTAAAGGAATTTATAATGTCTAACATTGGGGGGATGGAGGAAATGGGGTTTGCAAGTTGGAGGAGAAGATCATCTGCGTATGCAGAGACTTTAATCTCACATGGATGTATTGGGATACCTTGTACTTCTGGGCAGGTTTGCAATTTACAGATTAGTGGCTCCAGGTATATATTAAAAAGTAAGGGGGAGAGGGGGCAGCCTTGTCTCGTTCCTGAATAAAGGGTAAAGGGTTCTGAAGTGACCCTATTACCTGACACTCGCACATGTCACGTGAATGAATTCACATATCTGGACTGACTAGTACGGTATGGGCTGCATGCCCATTGGCTCATGCTCTGAACCAATGGGCATGCAGCCCTACTGAGCTGTCAGTCGGCAGGCGGCAGGCAGGTGGGGTGCTGCCGGCTGACGGGGGGGAGCGGGGTGGTGGGGCTCCGTGGGCAGGTGGGGGGCCACCAGATCACCAAGGATTTCGGACGTGGGAGGGTGAGGAATGCTGCCCGCGATCGGCTACTCATGTCCACTGGACCACCAGGGATATTGGACTTTGGGGCGGAGGTCTGATGCCCGCAATCGGGCTACTCGGGGTGGGGGTACACTTCTGCCCATGATGAGGGCTACTCGGAGGTGGGGGTACACTTCTGCCCATGATCCAGGCGACTCAGGGGTGGGAGGTTACACTTCTGCCCGTGATCAGGGCATGGGGGGCACCGCCAGGTGTGGCGGGAACAAGTCGAGGAGCCACCCCACAGGTGGCAGCTGCTGTGTTGCACCTGCAATGCGGCAGCTCACCTGTGGGTGGCCTCGACTTGTTCCTTTTTGGTTCTCAACTTTTGTGCAGAGGTAGAGAGTTGCCCTGCATAACTCTGCACGGCCCAGGCTGAATATCGGCTGTGCAGTTTATGCATGGGCACACCCACCCACCTGTGCCTGTGACATTTCTGATGCACCCTGCATCGGGATTTGTGCAGGCGCACTTTTCCCCTTTAAATATTGCACCAGGGCGCATCAGAGGGTTGTGCATGGCACAACACTGTTGTGCCATGCGCAACCCTTTTGAATATCTGGGACAGTGTGTTAAAATTAATAATACCATATCTACTATGCTGCCTGTGTGCTCAGGAGTTCCCCAGGGATCTATCCTAGGTCCCCTGCTATTCAGCATCTACCTCAACACCCTGCCTAAATCCTGCCTGGCAACCTTCTCCTCTACGTGGACAATGTTGTTCTTTATGACGCACATCCTGATCCTCTCTTTCTCTCCAGCGTACCTTACAAAACTCCTCTCAGATTGAACACTGGTTTGCTGAACACAGATTGGTGGTCAACATTAAAAAAACTAAGACGATGCTCTATGCCCACTGCCAAAACAGATCAAAGGATTTCTCCCTGGAAATACTCTCCGCCTCTCTCATCCCACTGGAACAGGTCCAAAAGTATAAGTATCTAGGTATTACATTTGACTCTTCCCTCTCATTCCACGAGCATATAAAAATCCTCACCTCTGCCACCAACACCCGCATTGGTCACCTGTTCGGACATAAAGACTGCCTGCCACCTGAAGCACTTCACCTAGCCATTACCTCCTCAGTCTTATCGCTGGTGTACTATGGTCTCACAATCTATGCTGCCGCCGATGACCGTACAGTGCTTCATCAAATACAAGTAGTCATCAATAAGGCCTGCCTTCTCCTCTCTGGTGCCGACAGAAATACACATACCTGCACCCTATACGCACTCACCAATATCCTCTCCCTTGAGGAAAGACTATTATACCAGACCTGTCTCTTCACCAAAAAAATCCACCTGGTTTTAACCCCAATAGGTGACATGGCTTCTCTTCAGGCAGCCACCATCTCAGCGTCCACACGGGCCACCCCAAAAACTATCTGGAAGGTGCCTAGGGTCAGGACCACCCTGGCCCAGTGATCCTTTCCCCCTTAGAGCTCCATCCTGGTACGATGCCCTCCCACCAGCCATCACATCAATCACCAATCTAGGTCCTTTTAAAGTTGCCTTAAGGGCTCATATCGTCTCCTCACGTCAATGCCAGTGTAACCGCTAACCTGTGGATCCTGCACCATGTCGCTAGGCCACGCACCCGCCCTTGGCCTGGCAGTGGAGAGCTCTCACTATTTCTAGCCTACAGGCTCCTCACCTCCCTCGGTTACCATATAGTTGCACTGGACTATGACTGCATTGTATTATGTATAAGACAAGGCCTCCCTGAGGCGGCTTACTACCAACTCATATCATGATTTGCTTTATCTACCAATTGTATAGGTCTTAGCCATTCATTAGGTAAATATGTTGATAGCTCTGCCCTGTTTTAGCTACCAAATGTATAGGCATTAACCAGAGCTCATTGTACTTATACTCTGTGTGATTGCTCACCCACATTTATTCTATGTATGTACTGTATGAATGTGTTTTATTCTGATGTGGAGCCTTTGGAAACGAGTACATGACTCAAAGGTTTGTAATTCCGATTTCCTAAATAAATAAATAAAGATGGTTCAGGTTGCCTCCAGTTTCCTGGCACCTCCAGCACCTGTCATTGTCTGTCAGCTTAGCTAAGTGTAGGGCCACAGGGGTTCTGTAGCATGCATGTAGGATTTTGTGCTGCATCAGCCTACTGCGGGCATCCTTGAACCAGAGGTGTGCAGCTCTTCATACCTGGGCCCATTGTTCCTTAGAGATTTGGATTCCTAGGGCCTTCTCCCATTTGACTTGTGAGTCCTCTGACTGGAACGGTAGGGTAGCCCTTAGCTTGGAGTATATTTTCCCCGCAAGGCCCTTGGATACAACTAGTCAAGACTTGACTTCACTCCCCTTCCTGAGTATCTGCCAATCTGTGAGGAGCAGTTTTTCAGCTTCCCTTATTTGCAGGACCTGCCAGAAGTCTTTTTGCTGCAGCCCCCATCTGTCCTTAAGGGATTGGTAGGTGGCCACTCTGGGGCTTGAGAGGTCAAGAATATCACAGATATGCTGGATGCCTTTAGCAAACCATGGGGCCAATGGCACGGCTTCTTGTCTATGAGGATGTGGGGGTTGTCCAAATGGGGTGTGTGCGAAAGCAGGATCGGGGACAGGCTGAGCTTCTTATGAACTGTGTTCCAGTACTATACAAATGAGTCAATTGTAGGGTGTTGGGCCTTGACTAGGCCTTTTATTTTGTATAGAAGAGCCGCTGGTGAGCATACCGCTCCTAGGGCATGTTCCATATGTACCCATTGTGGGGACTGTTCTGACTTTGGGCAGAGCCGATGTAATGTCTGTGCTGTGTGGAACACCAGCTTGTAGCCCTCCAGCCAGGGCATATTCCAACCTCACTCTTTCCAGTGGGCTCTTAACTTATTGTGGCTAAACCTTAGTTTTTTACCTTCCCACAGGAAGTCCCCTATCAGATTTATCAGTGTTCTGCGGTCATTTCTTAGGAAGGAAGGTTGGTACGTAGCTGAATAGGTAGAAGAGCTTGGGAGCGTAACCACTTTTATGGCTGTGATTTTGCCAGCCAGAGTAAGACAAAGGAGCTTCCGTCTGTCAAATTCCATTTCTGTGCATTGTGTAAGGGGTTGAAGATTTGTGTCCATAGTTTATCGGGATGAGGGTGACTTTGATCCTCAGGTACACGATACCTTGCAGAGCCCACAGAAGGCCTGCCCTGGAGGCCATTGTTCATGTGCAACATTGGTTCAGGGGCATCATCTCAGTTTTCGACTGGTTCAGTCGGAGGCTGAAGTGTGCAGCAAAGGAGTCTAGGAGCTTCTTTAATGGTGGGAAGGCATCTGTTGTATTTGCTATTGGGATGAGAAGGTCATCCACATACATAAGGGTTAGATACCTTTTGCCTCCAATTTCTGTGCCCAAGATGTCCAGGTGCTGACAAATTGCGGTGGCAAAGGGGTTCAACTACTTAAGGCAGAACAGGAGTGTTGAGAGGGGAAAACCCTGACAGATGCTTCGACCCAGCATTAACGATGGGTATAGTAAGTGGTTTGTGGTAACTTTGGCTAATGGAAAGTGGTAGATGGCCCAGACCTATGCTCTAAACCTTTCCCCAGTTCTCAAGTGGGAGAGCACTACGTGTAGATAGTCCCATTCCAGGGAGTCAAACGCCTTCTCAAATTTGACAGCAGTAGCTGCAGCTGGGGTTGGTGTGTCCTTTGCCACATGCATGAGGTTAATATTGATTCAAATGTGATCTGAGCTGTTCCTCCCTGGAATGAAGCCCCCAGCAGTGCAGGGTGGATTAGCCCTGCCAAAAGAGGATTAATCTATTGGTTAGAATCTTTGCATAAATCTTACTGTCCACATTAATGAGGGATATGGGTCTGTAGTTTGCTGCCTTAGCTGGGTCTTTCTCTTTTTTGGGATCACTGTTATCACTGTCTTTCTGAGCATTGGGGGGTGGGAGACATCTCTGTGTCCTGGTACATCTTTGTCAGAAGGGGGACTATTTGGGCAGTTATCGACTGAAAGAAGTCCATGGGGTAGCCATCCCCTCCAGGGGACTTGCCAGGTTGAAGGGCTAGGATGGCCTGCACCACCTCCTCTTCTGAGATAGGTGTGTCTAGAGTTGGAGCTTGCTGTTGGGAGAGCCTAGGGAGAGCAAGATGACCTAGGAATCATTGAGTTCCCTGTGGGGGGGGGGTGGAGTGTGTGGAGGTGTACAGTTTGGTGAAGAAAGCTGCCATTATATCGTTGATTTCCTGGGGGTTGTTCTTTACTTGCCCGTCGAGGCCTTCTAAACCTGCTGTCTGCCTGTCTGCCAAATGCTCCCACAACTGATAGACTAGCACTTTGCCCCCTTGTCTTGTCAAATGTATGGCAGCTTAGATTCAATGCAAAGAAATGCAAAGTAATGCACCTGGGAAACAAAAACCCAAGGGAAGAGTACACAATGGGGGTGAGATACTGACAACAAAAGTGGAAAGGGACCTGGGGTAGTCATATCAGATGACTTAAAGGTGGGCCTGCAATGTGAGAAGGCAGTAAGGAGGGCTGGGGTGATACTGGGATGCACAGGGAGAGGCATCACCGGTAGAAAACAGGAAGTTGTTGGCCCTCTGTACAGACAGTTGGTAAGACCACACCTGGAGTACTGTGTACAGTTCTGGAGACCCCATCTCTGCAAAGACATAGACAGAGTGGAGGCTGTCCAGAGGAGGGCAACCAAAATGATGCAGGGTCTGCATCAGAAGACATATGAAGAAAGACTAAAGGAACTAAAGATGTATAGCCTTGAGTAAAGGAGGGAGAGGGGGGACATGATAGAAACTTTCAAATATCTCAAGGGAATCAACAAAGTCCAAGAGGGTAGCATCTTTCAGAAAAAGAGATGTGAAAAAACAAGGGGGCACAATTTGAAGATAAGAGGGAGGACGGCTCAGAGGTAATGTGAGGAAGTATTTCTTCACAGAGAGGGTTGTGGATACAAGGAACAGCCTTCCTGAGGAGGTCGTAGAGTCAAAAACAGTGGGAGAATTCAAGAATGCATGGGACAGACATAAGGCAATTCTAGTGGGGGGTAGGAGGAAGTAGGCTGTTGGTTAACTAGGATCTGCAGCTTATCTGTTAGGTAGGGAAATGGGCAGACTAGGTGGGCCAAGCAGTCCTTATCTGCAGTCAAATTCTATGTTTCTATGTCTTATCCCTCTCAGTATCTGTGGTGCAGTCTTAAGATAGCTACGTCTGCCATCCTGTTCAGGAGCTGGTTGATTTCCATTCTTAGCCCCAGTACTCCCCACCCCAGGGCTGAATGGAGGAAGGGGTGTGGGAGGGCCTTGTAGGCTGCTTCCACAGTTTTTAGTTTGGCTTCGAGGGTTACCAGATGCTGCTCCCTCTCCTTTCACCTTGCCGAGGCATAACTTGTGATGTTGCCTCTCATGGTGGCTTTGTACACCTCCCAAGTGTTGCTACGGGTTTGTGTCAGCTGTGGGATTGTTTTAAAGGAAAAGGATAGTCTCCTTCTGGGCCCATGGGATGAAATCCGGATCCCTCAGGAGGAGTGGATCCAGTCTCCAGGGCTTGGAGGTCTTGGGGGGGCCACGAAAATTGCAGTTGCACCAGATCATGGTCTGAGATCACTAGGGGAAGTATAGCCACGTCTAGAATGTTTTGTGTCAGGGGAAGGGAAGAAAGGCAGAAGCCAAGCCTGCTAAATGAGGCATGTACTCCCGAGTGAAATATGTAATCTCAAGCTCGGGAGTGGAACAACCTCTATCTGTGAGTCCCAGGTCAGCAATAAACAGATGCAGGGCCTTATTCCCTCTCGTATGCATTTCTTTGCCAGATGCACTCCTATCTACTTGCGGGGTTAGGGTGAGGTTGAAGTCCCTTCCAGCAGAACAGGGGTATTTTGGGGTATGCTGGTGTTCAGAGAGCTGGCCACTTCATGGAAGAAATGCAGGTCATCCTGGTTGAGTGCATAAAAGTTGCATAAAACTAGTGGTCCTGTTGGAGTGGTGATATTTGCTATCACCCAGCGACCCTCTAGATCTGCTATGGACCTTGCTATGGTCCAGTTAAGGGACTTGTGTAGAAAGATGACCATGCCTCTTTTCCATGAAGGGATGCTAGCGTGGGTCTCCGGCCCAACGCAATCTTTCACTAAGAAGGAGTGATCCTTATGGGTCAGTTTGGTCTCCTGAAGAGAAGCCACCTTACACCTCAGCTTTTTTAAGAGGGAAAGAACTTTTTTTCTTTTTATTTATTTTTTATTTATTTATTTAATTTTGTTGACCAGTTAGGCCCACTGAGATCAATACAGGTTCCATTTTCAGGGGTGACCCAGGATTAGTTACGTACATACAGAGAATTACAGCCCGGACTACCTGAAAGAGCTCCTGGTTTCTTATTGCCCTGGGCGATCGCTTCACTCATCTGGCGAGGGGTTGCTAGAGATTCCTATGGTACGCTTGAAATCTTCGGGGGCCAGATAATTTATGTTCACGGCTCCCACACTCTGGAATTCTCTACCTCGTCGGTTATGGGAGTGCACAACCGTGGAGGGTTTTAAATCAGCCTTAAAGACTTTTCTGTGGCACAAGGCATATGATGAATAATTAGTCTGTGTAAAGTTATTTTATGATGTCTGTTTTTGATTTTAAGACTGTTTTTATTCTGATTTGTTTCTGATTTTAATTTGTACGCCGCCTTGACATTTGAAAGGTGCCTTAAAAATAAAAATATTATTATTATTATTATTATTATTATAAAACACAATGAGGGGCAGCATAGTGCCAGATATGTAGAGTGTCAGGGACAGCAGTTACATTCGAACTTTGGGTGCAAGATTGGCAATCAGACAAACAGAAACCTTTCCGAATATAACATTAAATACTTCATTCGACATGGCTGAGGTGTACATCCATTACAGCACCTACAAGTGTTAATTACAAAGTTGAGACTAAGACAGATACAGACATTTTTCCATTATATAACATAATATGTAACATGGCAGGAGGGAGACTGTCATAGGTTGTGGGTGTAATGATGGACACTGACACAAAAAGATAATGTGGCAAGGCTAAAAAAAATTTGCCAAGCCTAAAGCTTTATTAAAGTAACAGCAAAAAAAAAAGAAAATATAAAACTATTAACTTTGCAGAAATACAGAAAGAAACATAAAAGGTACAAAAATAAATGAATGTTTCCACAGGCAGTATCAGCAAACGAAAAGGCCACCTGGGATCTCAATTATCTTAATCTGTAAGTGCAGACTCCCAAATGGACCAGTACTGGCTGATCCCAAAATGAATCTGAAGGTATCACAAGAATGAGTCTCCTTTTAGCCTAGGGAATCATCAGGTGATCACTTCAGACTCCGCCCCTATACTCTTCAATACAGATTTTCATTTATAAAACACTTATTTCATTCTAAGTAAAGGGACATTCAATATGTCTTTATTACGAAACATCGACATCCCTGAAATGAAATATAATACAGGTTTTACTAAAAACAGTACTCTTGCCAAGTTTAGCCCCTTCCTCAACCTATCCACAGTATAACTATAGTGAGAAATGGGCTGGCTGCCTCCTAGGGAAACAGCAAGAGCAACCAGTGCAAATGGCTGTAAGGATTACCTCTGGCTAAAGGCTGGAATACCCATTATCTGGGAAGCTTTACTCTTTAATATTAACAGGAGCCAGACTGCTATGAAAAGGAGTAAAACTGAAAAGAGTCCATCATTTATCTTACAATGTCTGAAATACTGCACATTTTTGTTTAGGAGTTTCTTTTGGGAGTGCTAAACACATTGCAGCACAAGCAAACAAAAGCAGTCCCTTTAATTTCAAATCTGCTTATGTTTAAAACCATTTGTGCTGCTGGCATATTGCCTTTCCATGTCACCTTACCAAAAATAATAAAGTTAAACAGTAAGGAAAAGTAAACTGTTTTTAGGTCAAAATAGTGTTGCTAAGGCATATCTAGGGAACCTTACAACAACACACTAAGGGATTGAGTGACCAGCAGGCAGACTCTGAAGCGTTTTACTATCTTTATTTTTATTGTCTGCCTAAATAAACTAAGTGCTTGCACTGTGAGGAGAATTCCCCTATATTTGGCATACACATTTGTCTCATGGACATTGCTTAAACATGAAAAGAGGAACTACTAGCCCAAATATGCTAAACTCTAGGGCCTGGATATTCAAAAGAGTTGAGCCAAGCACAATAGGGTTGCGCACGCGCAAGTCCGAAATGCGCCATTCTGCGATATTCAGCAGGAGGCAGTTGCGCCACCGAAAACGTGCTGAGCAACAGCGCAATGATAATGAAGGCATGCGCAACCGAAGGGGGAGGAACCATGCATAAAGGGCGCAGTGTGATGTTCAGTCAAACAGAGTTGTGTGTGCAGGCGCAACCCCACCTGCACCTGCACAACTTGAGCCAAAAAAGGAGTAAGTCGAGGGCCACCACAGGTGAGCTGCCGCATTGCAGGGTGCAACACAGCAGCTGCCACCTGTGGGTGGCCCTCCACTGTTCCTGTGCCCCCTGCAGCCCGATCGGAGGCATAATAGTAACACCCCCCCATAGCCCGTTCGCGGGCACAATGGCCAGCCCCCATAGCCCGATCGAGGGCATGATGTCACTAACCCCGACTAGCCCGATCGTGGGCAGAACTCACCCCACCCCCAACTAGCCCAATCGCCGGGCCAGAACTCACCCCCCACCCCCGACTAGCCCGATCGCGGGCAGACACACTCCTCTACCCCCGACTAGCCGATTGTGGGCATAACGTCAACCCCAAAGTCAATATCCCTGGTGGTCCAGTGGACATGAAGCCGATCGCGGGCATAGGTCAAACTCCCCCAAAAGTCCAAGATCCCTGGTGATCTAGTGGCTTCGCCCACCACCCACGGGCCCACCACCCCCCCGTCAGCGGGCATCAGCACCCACCTGCCTGCCGCCCCACGCCCGCTGACTGACAGCTCAGTAGGGCTGCACGCCTACCGAGCTGTCAGTCTGCGGCGGCAGGCAGGTGGGTGCTGCCCGCCCGGCTGACGGGGGAGCAGGTTTGGGGCTCCGTGGTGGGTGGGGTGGGAGGCCACTAGATCACCAGGATATTGGACTTTGGGGGTTGACTATGCCCGCGATCAGCCATGGCGTCACTGGACCACCAGGAATATTGGACTTTGGGGGTTGACGTTATGCCTGCGATCGGGCTGAGTGAGGGTGGGTGTGTGTTCTGCCCGCCATCGGGCTAGTCGGGGGAGTGTGTTCTGCCTGCAATCGGGCTGCAGGGGACGTCGGTCCCCGACAGCTGCTGCCTGGCAGGCCGCCAGGCGCAAGTCCTCGGGGATCAGCGCACCTGCATGCTAATGGCATGCAAATGGGGTCATAATTAGATGCAAATGGCCCCCATGCGCCTTGCATAAATTATGGCCCCATTTGCATGTCACCTTTTGAATATGGCAGATTTACACATGGCGCAATGGAACTTGCGCCACCGCATCTGAATGCTCCACTCTGGCCACTTGCAGTGGCGCGAGTTGCTCAATAGCGCAACTCCGTTGAATATCGCCTTGGCCACACCCCTGCGCAACTTTTTTGATCAGTGCAAGGGCTTGCGCCACAGAATGGCGCAGTTTGAATATCCAGGCCTAGGTCTATACACTGTAGCCTATCATGGGGGGGGGGGGTACTGAAGCTCCATACCTGTCTTTTTAATGAAATGAAAGTGATAGAAAGGGCCTCTTATCCAGGTGGCCTGCCTGGAAAAAGGGAATTAAAAGGGGGAAAGTAAGGGAAAGGACAGTAAAGATATTCAGAGAGTGCTACTGCAGTAGTCTTGTGAAACAGAATTAGACACGTATTTGGAGGTTTAACAGCACACTTTCACAGAGACTCTTAAGGGCACAGTCAAAAGACAACTGTAAGCTCTCCTGAATGGAAGTTAGTGGTAACAATTGCACTGGTTGAGCTCTAGCAGGTAGGCTTTTTTGAATCCACCCAGTGAGGTACATTCCTATAAGCTGGTTGGGAGAGTGCTCGGGGAGGGGGGGGATGCAGTCGGAGAATGCCCTGGACCCAAGGGCTGAAACAGACCTGGGTATTGTTGAGAGCTGTCTACTAGAAGACCTTAGAGGTGCCTGAGCTTGTAAGCTAGACATAGAGACAAGTAGTTTAGCCTGCCATCTAGGGTGGGCCAAGCTAGGGAATGGAGGATTCGACAATGGTGTTCTCTCGAGGGGGCCTCTCGAGCCGCAAACCTGCCTATCCTATAGTATATGTGTTTTAGTTTCTGTAGCTCAGTGCCTCTGGCTGAGAGCAGTACAGTCAAGTCATATAGCAGGGTGGGTGGGAGGACTCCCTGAGCAATCCTACTTCTGGATCTTTGTGTGAGAAAAGGACTGAGGGGAAATAGGAGGTGAGTTTATGGTTCAGTCTTGTTAAGCTGGGTGATGTGATTCAGCGCAGGGGCATTGCTAGGCCTGGGACTCAGGAACTTGAGCACCGAATGTTTTCATATGGGCCCTGGACCTTTTTTCAATAGAACCACTAAAATTAACATTTTTATAAAAATAAATATGACCTACCCCAGCCTCTGAGGGCTTGGGCCCAGGAAACTTTGTTACCCTAGCAACTCCTCTGAGCAAGCATATTAAGCCCCCTGACATTCTATGTATGGGATTCTGTTTCATCCATGGTCAGTCCTTGAGGGGCGAATGGGTGGTACTGGGCTGAAAGAAAGTGGTGCAATGCTGAGGTTGTGGGTGTTCTTCAGGGTAGACCTGTTCAATACAAAACACTTCATCCTGTGAGCACTATAAACTGCCCGCTTCTCCTTACCCTCCAGTTTAGCATGTGAATTTCTGCTATAATTGGTTTCCATTTTACCTGAAGGGACTAGCCACACACTGAATAAACACACAATATTGCACAGTGATACAAGATATAACAGTGGACTATGTACATAATACCTAACTAAGGATTGCCTTAGGGAGGCTATCAGGCTAATATCCAGTGAAGTAGCTCACACATTGGCCAGCTTGGCCTCTCTGGGGGTGTAGACTGTGCCATCCTCATTCTGAGTAAGTAGCTTCCACAGCAATGGAACAGTTTGAAGTGGTCTGGACCAACTGTAGTAGCAGCCACATGGGGTTAGTCTTACCTCTGCAGGCAGCAGTCAGCCAGCAAAGCTGTCTGGGGCTATCAGGGGCATACCAGTGATTCTCCATTTAAATGTCACACCATGGTGCCCATGTCAATGACAGTGGCTCATTCCACTGCTGGTGTGGACGAAGGTTGACACTAGGCTGACTCAGGCCGCTTACAACTTGGTGCTTATCTTGTTAGTCACTGATCCCATCCTAAGGGGAGGGGTTAACCTCTGTCTTGGGGGGCTAGTAGTCTTTTACTCATTAGAATGCTTTGTTTTAGATACAGAAGCCTGTTGACACTAGGGGGGGATTTTAAGTTACCCCCAACAATACTCGTGCTGACCGCCCCATGGTGGGGGAAACCCTGCCTTGTAAGGGTACATCCCTTGGGCTGACCTCTCTGTAGAAATTGCAGAATTCTGCAGGGGTGTCACCAATAGGGTGAGCTTGGCCTGTCCTCGTAGAGAAACTTATATTGTCCAGAAGCTGGACCTTGGTGGGAGGGGGGAGTCTGGGGGGGGACCATAAAGTGGTGTTGAGTAGTATAGTCTATGCCATTCCAGTAACTTTCCTGGCCCTAAGGTCTCTGCTACTACTCTACTACTGCAGACTACAGGCTTTGAGCACTGGTCAGGCCTAGATCTTGCCTGATCTGAAACTAGGATTACTTTGCTCTCAATGGACTAACTGCTTACCAAGGCCCAACACTTAACATCATAACCAACTCAAAACCCAAAACTTTGTCTGCAGGTACGCAGTAACTCTGCCATCAAGAAATTCTCTACCTTATCGGGTACGAGACTGCCTGACCGTTTAGAGTTTTAAGACTGCATTAAAAACATACTTTTTTGATCTGGCTTTCCCTGATTATTGAAGCTACCATGGTATTTTATTGGTTTTACTTTAATGGGTTAATTAATTATGTTTTGATTGTACTGGCGCCTTGGTTTGGAAAGGCGCCTTTTTTTTTTTTATAAATAAAGATGAATTGAATTGAATTGAACTGAATTGAAATGAAACCATATCTTTAAGTTTGGGCTGACCAGCGAGGGGGAACAGGCTTATACTGCCCACCGTTACGGTACACTAGGGGAAGGTTGACGAGCATGACACCCAGGAGGCTGGTCCTTGTGGAGGAGATGCCCACCACACGGGCCCCAGGGACCCATCAAATCCCATCCATATTTACCCCCCCTTCCCTCTTAAGTGCCCTTCCCTGTGCACCCCTCGCTATGTGAGCCCACGAAAAAAAGCCAGAATTTCTCTTATCTGACTCCATGGTTAGTCAGTCTGGATGATCTGATGAAGGTGGGACCACCTTTCCAAGTGCTCCTAGATACAGTGTATGAACTAAAACAGTCCTGCAATCCAGCTATTGGTATCATGCTTCCCACCTCAAGTCTCATTTTTCTGTGCACCCTTTCCTATCTTCTCTCCTCCCCCCCTCACCCACCACATGAATGCTCCTTCCCCTCCTCCCCTCCTGCTTATTTAGCTCCCCTCCTTCAGCACCACCATCTCTATCCCTCATTGTCTACTTCAACCCCCCTCCCAATCCATCCTTTCACTTAATTTCGTCTAATTTCCTTCCAGCCAATGTAAGTTGCAGCATCACTAATTCATTGCTCCAGGAATACACCCTTTGCCCTCAATACCATCAAAGGTCGTAAACTGCCTGCTACTTTCTCTGTGCTCTTTTTCCTATTATTAATAGCAGGAGACACTGAAGGGAAGCCTGGCCCCCCTACGCCTCCACAACAACAACCCACCCACAAAGGTCTAAAGATCATGCAAATAAACATTAAGAGTCCCCTCCCAAAATTGGACACTTTAAACTGCTGGATGGGCCAAAATACCTCTGACATCCTATGCATCTCTGAAACCTGGCTTTCTGCCAAAACTCCGGACTCATCCATCTCCATCCTCAGCCACCAGATCCTAAGGCAGGACCATGGCAAAACAGGAGGTGGAGTAACCGTGATTATAAGACAGCACCTCTCTTATTCGGTAACGAAAAAGGAATCCTGTCTAGGATCCCATGAACTAATACTAGCTAATTTCTCCCTTCCCCATACTGTACCCACTTTCGTCGGGGTAGTCTATGCTTCACCTTGGCTCAGTCGAGAGGCTCTAACAGCATGCATCTCGGCTCTCCCACCACTGGCTGAATCTGGTGAACTAATTCTCCTAGGAGATTACAACTTGACAGACTGTCCCCTTCATCTAAGATCACAACTTCCAAATTAGAATCTCTAAACCTCACTCAGCTGATCATGGAGCCTACCCGCTACAACTCCCGATCCTGTAATCACTTCCTCATTGATTGGGACCTTTCTTCCCACTCTCACCGTATATCCTCAATGGGTGTCCTCGACCCCGCCTTAAGTGACCACTGCATCACTTACTGCATTAGAAAAACACATCTTCCCAAATCTGCCCCAAAGTACATTGAAGCTCACCCACTAACCTCACTTGACACCAACTCCCTCCTATCGGACTTAAACAATGCCAGCTGGGCACCAGTTTATGCTGGAACCACAGTTGATACTGCCCTAGCCCAGTTCATTAATATTTTCAACTGTGTCTGGGACTACCACACCCCCCTCAAAAGAGCCAGGGTCAGGAAGCACCACCACCCATGAATTACTGCCCCTATAATTGCCATGTGTAAAGCCAGAGTCAGAGCCTGGTCTGCCTTTAATTCCTACCTATCCCCAAGTTCAAGACTAGCCAGAAATGCTTGCACTAAGGCCATTCGTAAAGCTAAGGCAGATTACTTTAAACATAACCTTAACACTGCACACACATCTTCCATTTGGAATATTGTACATTCCATCGTCAATCTACCACCCCTACCCTTAAATACAATGGCACTGAAGTTATGGACCCAATCCAGGTTGCAGACACCCTCAGCTCCTCCTTCACCATCTGTGCCTCCCCTGACCCAACCACATCTACTACACTGCCTGCCTCCAAACCTTCCTCACTTCCCATGCTTAGGCACTACTTCCTTCTAGCCCCTGCCTCCACCAAGGAAGTACTACTCTCCCTCCTATCCCCTCAACATGTCAAAATCCAGTCCGGATGGTCTACATCCTAGTCTCCTATGCCTTTCTGTTCCCACCATCGCACTCCCTCTTAACCTTCATTATAAACAAGTCCTTCTCTTCAGTCATTGTTCCAAAATCCTGAAAATCTGTATGTGTCATCCCTCTTCACAAAGGAGGTGACACCACCTTACCCAGGAACTACCACCCTATCTACCTCCTTCCTGCTCTTGCAAAACTCCAAGAATGTCTTGAGCAATCCAGGCTGACTGAATTCCTCTCTGCCACCAACTTCCTATCCCCCAGCCAGTCAGGTTTCAGAAAAAAAAAACATTCCACAATATCCGCCCTTCTCTGTGTCACAGGTCACATTTAATCTGCTGCTGATAAAGGCCACCTCACTGCTGCAGTCTTCATCGACCTGGCAAAAGCATTCAACTCAGTATACCACCTTCTTCTCCTGGACACTAGAGGACGCGCAGGGCTTGCCCCCCCTACCATACAATGGTTCAAATCTTATCTCACCGACATACACCAATCAGTAAAAATCGCAAACTCATCCTCTCCCTCCCTATGCTAGCTGGAGTCCCTCAAGGCTCAATACTTGGCCCCATCCTATTTTGTATATTTATAAACAATCTCCCATCTGCCTGTTCCTCATCCCTCATACATATGTATGCAGATGATACAATTCTGTACGCCTCCGGCCCTGACCGAGTCACTATCCACTCTGTGCTGCAACATGACTTCAATTCTGTTCAATTCTGGCTCCAATCAAAACAACTCAAGCTCAACACTTCCAAAACAGTCTCTGACTTTTGGAACCACTCAAAGATTAGCCAAAGCTATCAATGCCCCTCCAATCACTTCTGTCGATGACACCCCCTCTAAAGATTGTCCCCTCATACAAGTATCTAGTAGCCTGGCTGGACCCACAGTTAAATTTCAGTATCCATATTGATCACATGGCCACTAAATTCCACTCTAAGCTTGGCATACTATACCGTAACAAAGATTCCCTCCCTCTCCCTGTATGTAGGGAACTTCTAACAAAAATGATTATGCAAGTCTTTGATTACGCTGACATTGTTTACTGCACTGCAACCTCTACATCACTCTCTCGACTTGATTTCCTCTACTATGCCTTCTGTCATTTCACCTTCAACTCTCTATACAGATCCCACCACTGTTCTCTACTATCCTCTCTGAACCTCCCTCTGCTCACACATTAGCGTCTCATCCACTCTATATCCTTCATTTCCAAATTCTGGTTCAATCTGCTCCCCACATACATCTCTTAACTTCTCTCCCCTTCCCAGCCTCAATGTACTCCCTATGTTCTGGGGACTCATGCTCTTTCTCACTCCCTACTCCATCCTCAGACATGGGCAAATCTGCTATCCACTATCATCTCCCCTCTTTGTGGAACACTCAGTCTCCTCTCTTATGCAACTCTTCCTCTCACTCCTCTGTCAAATCACTGCTCCATCTCCTACCTTTCCCTACTTGCTCCCGTTACACCTCTTAGCACTTGAAATGTTTGTCCCCTGTTATAATAACACTGATTTTGAGTTACTCCATGCCATGTACAGTTGTCTCATTGCACTTGAAATGTTTGTCCCTTGTTATAACTACTCCGATCTTTGATACTCCATTCCATTGTACAGTTGTCTCTCTGCATAGCTTGGTTTGCTGTTTTGTATTCATTGAAATATTTTAGTATGATTACTATTGTGTAATTTTGGGTGTATACCCCCCCCCACCAGCAACACCAACACAGCGACCTACTTCGCTGTCGACAAAATCAACAGTTCGTCAACAGGTTGCTGTGTTGGTGCGCCTGAAACAGGGGCACACTGTTTCCCAGTCCTGCACTCTCTCCCTGAATCAACTCTGACTCGTTGATTATAATTAGAACAGGGGTGCAGGGGGGCAGAGCTCCCCCACATGGGGGGGTTCAGAGATGAAGCCCCCGACTGAAAAATGGACCAGGAGGCCATTGGGATTTATGTCGACCACAACTTGCGGTCGACTTAAATTCCGACGCTGTGATGCTGGTCAATGAAATTGATGTCGAACCAGCATCGTAGTTCCTTAATTTTGTATTGAATGCCCTGTACTATATACTGTGATTCCCATGATCTTTGTCACCTGGGTTGCACCTGGAGATCAGCCTTGGCTCAGTGTGCCTTTCCCAGTCACCAAATGTTTAAATACAAAAAATAAATAAATAAAAAAGAGGTTGCTGGCAAGCCCATGCTACTGTTATCTTGAAGTCCATTCATTGACTGGAGCGCATATCCCTAGTCTGGGCCTGAAGTAGCATTGGCCTCCTTGGGCTGGATTTTGGGATTGTACAGCACCTCCACATCCCAGGGTTGTTGATGCTTCACAGGTGGAGTGTTTGCTCTCGGAATGGTGGGTGGTTCTGGAGATCCTAGTGTCCTTGTTCTGTCTGAAGATTCTGGAGCTGCCAGGGGTGTGTAGTGATCATTTGAAAAATAAGGGCTGGTGATGATCTTGTGCTCTTCCTTCGGGTTGGGCTCATCGGTGATGTCCTGGTTCTTTCCCTCGCTGGTGGGCCTCTCTCTCTCTCAGCTGGGTGCTCCCTCATGGTGTACCTCTCCTGCTGTGGCCCCTTCCTGGGTTTCGGTGGTAGCGATCCTCTCCTAGATTGTTTCGCAGGGTATGCAGTGTATTTCCTGGGTTTGGCAAACTGTCTGTCTCCCTGCCCTGGTCTGGTCTACTAGTGTTCTCATAATGCGGCCTGTTATTATTGAGCTGCACAGTCCGTGACAGTTGGACTTTACCTGCATGGGGCCAGGTCCTCGAGATGTAGTCCAAAAGTGCCTCAGGGGTACTGAATAGTATAGGTGTACCATTCTGGATGATTCTCATTGTAGCAGGATATCTGAGCAAAAACAGAATGTTCAGGGAATGGAGGAGATGCCTAGATTCAGTGTACCTTTTTCTTTTTTGTGCCAGTTCTTTTAAATACTCTTAAACTAGGAGGATTTTGTGACCCCTTCAGCTGAGCCCTCCAAGCTCCCTTGCCCTAGCTTGGACTGCCTCTTTCTCTGAAAAGTTTAAAAATCTGGCCAGCATAGGCTGTGGCCTTTCCCCAGGCCGAGATCGAGGTTGTAATGTCCTGTGGGCTCTCTCAATGGTGAGCCTTGTAGTGTCTGGTAAGAGTAGGATTTTAAGCAGCTCTCTCTGTAAGAAATCTGCTGCCCTGTCATTCTCTGCTCCTTCTGGGAATCCAAGGAGCCACAGGTTGTTGCAGCGGCTCCTGTTCTCCTGATCCTTGGCTCAGTCGTGCAAGGCCCTGATATGATCTGCCTGGTCCCACACCATAGCCTATAATTCCTCAATCGCTGCATTGTGTTGGGCTACAGAACTTTCCATTTGTGGTACCGGATAATCCATTTGGTGCAGGGCAAGAATGGCATTGTTAGAGGCCAGAGGGATATCCGTCATCTGCTTCATTAATGAGGTGAAAATCTGCCCCACTGAAGCCTCTGTCCCTGCTGTCCCTTCAATGTTGTTCGCCATGTGGTTGGGCTAGTACCGACCGCGGAGGAAAACAGTTCATGTGGGCACACTGTAGGGTCGATCGGTAACAAAAACAGATTGTTCAGTACTGTGGATATTCCAGTTGCTGGTGGTGAGCTTCTCTCAATCTGAAGCAAAATTTCACTTTTTAATACGGATGTGTAACCCTAGATATTTTGCGCTGAACATTTTACATGGCCATCTTGTTTGCTCTCAGGCCACGCCCCTCTGAACCCCTTGCTGAAATGAAAATGTTTAGAAATTATTGCAGTTTTCCTGCCCCCCCATCCTAGTTTGGGAAATAGCTTGGGTTATTATTATTTTCTGATGATCCTGCTTTCCAAATAAGTTTGTTTACTGATGAACTCTTTTTTCTATCATTCAGGTACCTTCTGCTTCCAGCCTGGAAGAGCTCACTGAGCAATCCCCTACTGAACTGAAATCCCAGTATTAACTGTATAGGGTAATTGAGGGGCTCACCAGAGTTTTTTAGTCCGCCCCCATTCTCCCGAAGGAGCTCAGCCCATGCCCACGCCACCCCCCCATGCCCAAGCTTACACCCCGGGTGGGGCCACTGAGCAGGCACCCCCTCCCCAAGGTCCATCGTAATGTGCCCTGGCTTACTCCCAGGGTGGGGCCATGGAAGCAGGACCCCCCGGGGGGACACTGTAGGCAGTGGGGGCACCAACAGAACTGGGCATCATGCTCAGGGGCTGGGATTTTAGTGAATGCGGCAGTACCTGGGGGCGGGGACATGCAATGACGACCCTTGTCCGTCCCACCCCCTTCAGATAGTGGCACCAGCACAATGGATCCCCCGGCCTCTGTCAGGGGTCTGTTGTGTGCTGGACACTCTAAACCCCCCCAAGAGAACAAGACCAGTCTTTAGGATGTTCAGTCCTTCTCTCCCCAGCTGGACCGCTGACGTCCCGAGTCCGTTTCCGAACCCAAGTCATCAGCGTTGCAGACAGACGCCCTGCCCTTAGGAGATTTAATCATTTGGCCATATTATAGTGGAGCATTAAACTGTAAAAATGCTGAAATTCACAAACGTGCTGAATTTTAATGAATATTAATGAGCTTCACTTCTCAATGTAAGAAACTGAAATCGGTATTTTCCTAATACTGTCACGAGAAGTTAACTATGGTGAAATTTTGTATCATCTGGTTTTACACAAACTTGGTGTGGAGATTTAGAAGTGTAGTTTTTAGTGTACTTTGAATGATTGTTCAATGATTATTTACCTTGGAGTTGGCACTGCACAGGGGCAGAACACTGAACAGGGAAAATACTGGGCAGAGCATAATAAATGAAAGGTCCGACCCTCCTAGACTCTGCACTGGTGACAGGTCTCTGTTTAGTGCACTGAATCTGTGTTTCAGTAGTAGGGGGATGCTGCCTGCACCATCATGGAGGTTGGGGGAGAAGCGACTGGATCAAGTTAAGTCCCTGGGAAGCTAGGTAACAGACCAAGAGGGGGGTTAGGCTAGAAAGACAGAATGCTTTGGAGTGGGGAAAAACGATTAACAAAAAGAAAATAGCAGACAACACAATGAGTCAGAACCTAGTAAAGGAAATGAAGGAGGCCTTTCTAGTTCAGAAGGTCATGACCCCCCATTAGGGAAGGGGCCATACTTTTTTTCATTCTTTGTTTATGCCCCTTGCCCCTTGCTCACTATTGGCTTACCTCCCTCTAGTAACCCAAATCTGCCTGGCTTTGCCAAACCTGCCCACTACAGCTGCTTACTTCCATGTTGCTTCAGTCCCCCCTCCGGGCAGGGATGACTGGGGGAGGGTGTACCCCTACCCAGATCACATCATCATCGTCAGGTAGAGTGCTGTGTGGGTTACATCCTGGTCTTTTATGGTATACTGGAGTTCTGCCATCCTCAGCCAGCAGGGCTGAATTTTTCTTTGTGTTTCTACCAAGCCCCACAGATGGGGGTACACTAGAAAAATCAGAAAAAGGGGTTCCTCTGCACTCAAAATATTAACCATAAAAATCACTGGTGGACAACTCTGTCTTGAATAGAACATTCAAAGTTCAAAATAACAGGCAAATGCAAGTTGCTGTTGATTCCAAAAATCTGTATTGCTGTATTTGTTGGCTACATTCAGTCGATAGCGTTCATTCACATATCGGGCCTGTGTAGTACAGTATGGTCTGCATGCCCATTGGTCCATGCAGTGGACCAATAGATGTAAAGACCGTACTGTACGCTGTCATTCGGCAGGCTGCCGGGTGGCATATGGTGGGTGCTGCCCACAGATGACGGGGGTGCTGGGTGGTGGGAGCCCAGTGGGCGGGTGGGGAGGGAGTACCACTGGACCACCAGTGAACTTCATTATACTTATGCCCACGATCAGACAGTAGGGGGTTACCACTGGACCACCAGGAACTTAATTATACTTATGCCAGCGATCAGGCGATGGGGGTTACCACTGGACCACCGGGGTGAATGTGTGTAGTACTGGTGTTTTGGGTGGGCGGGTGGCCACCCATGGCAGGCGGCTGCTGTGTTGCACCCTGCAATACAGCAGCCTGACTGTAGGTGTCCTCGACTTGTTCCCTGTTATTACGGGCACAACTGTGTGCGCCCCCCTGTGCAGTGCAATGCAGGAGTGCACCAGCATATACGCTGCACATCCCGGGCTGAATATCAGGATGTTCCGCATATGCATGGGCACGCCCCGGCACATCGGGAGTTGTGCATTGCAACTTGCCCCTCTGAATATCGTACCGGGGCACACTGGTGGGTTGCGCATGGCGCATCCCTGTGCCTTTTAAATATCCAGGCCTGTGGCTTTAGTGACTTTAAGCAAGTAAAACTGATTGAAAGCTAATGTAAAATCCTAGAAAATCATATAGATGTGCTGAGGAAGCAAAACAGTGCAGTCTGTGCAGTTTGTGTAAAATTTATCAGTATGCAGTAAATCGGATGTGCAGTGGCTTGAGTCAGATGCCGATTGTGATGCACCAGGGGTGTTGCCGCCACCATTACAGGATGGGGTAGTAATGTAAACACAGCAGCAGGGAGCCATTTTGTGAGACTGTTCCAAGTAGAGTGAACTCAGTAATAACAGTGAACTTCGGGATCATCCCGCTACTCGGATCATGCCTGGGCTATGATAGCTGAAGAGGTTACCAAGCTGAAAGAAATAGAGAAATGTTTCTATGGTGGAAGTTTGCCTCCTCATTTTGTGATTCCCGGATACCCTGTAAGAGTATGCATAATGTGCCTCAAGGCTGGAAGGGACGTTTTCATGATTCCTCACTGTTCAGGGTGTTTAGAGAAGCAAGGCCTAACTAGTGCACCCAAGATTCATTTGGCTCCCACATGGACAAAGCTTCAGGATCCTGCAAGTAGCAGCACACAGCACCAGGTTGAACCTGTTGGGAGTGGCCCAGCTGAGTGTGGCACAAAGGAAGAGGGTGTAGATGTACTGGCAGAGCAGAGTCCTTGTGATGTCTCCACACCTGTGTCACAGATGGACAGAGTGGAGGGAGAATCAGTGGATCCATGGAGAGAGGGTCCAAGTCCTAGCCTCGTGGGAGAAGACGAGGTTTGAGAAACCCCAGATTGGGAGGTGTCTACCTCCGTGCCCAGTGAAGAGTGGACAGTCTCGGGAGTGAGGGTGACTGCTTACTCCTGGGCCAGGTCCTAAGTGAGGAAGAGGAAGAAGAGGAGGAGGAGGAGAAGGGAGCTAGGTATCTTTACAATTAAGGTGCTAGTCCACAGCCTCGGGCTCTTGCCTCGGAGGAACCAGAAGAAGTTGGTGACTCCACAGCCCTGACCCCCGAGGAGGGGTCAGGGACCAGGTCTATGTATCTTTGAGTATGCGACACTGGCAGAACCAGGACTGGCCATCCCCAAGCCAGGCTGGGGGTTGTGAACTGACCAAGAATAGTAAGGAGGAAAGATTGGTTCGAAGGAAGGCAGATGAGATCTTTGGAATGTCCTTTCCTACCTTTCCTCGGAGAGTCTGGGAGGAGATTGAGAAAAACAGGAGAGCCTGGCTAGTGGAAGAGGCAACTAAAGACCTGCATCCAGGTGCAACTCAATATGTCAGAGACAAAGCTGTCAGAGACAGACTCAAGTTTTGGAAGGTGGGCAGGACACTGTTTATAGACACTGTATGTATTATGGACAGAAAGGGAAACAAGACTTTCCATAATGTGTATTAACAGTGCCCAGATGGGGTAATAATTCTTGCACCTGACCCATTGTGGTACTATCCTCAATGTAACCAGCTTCCTGTGAATGTGCCCGTGCCTACCAAGTGGAAAGCAGAGCAGTGGTAGCCAGTGCAGCCATCCAGCCGTTGCCGTACCCAAGTTGTTCCGCCAGTCTGGTGTTCCAGGATCCAAAGGTGCGTCCAGATTCATCAGCCTTGCAGTGTGCCTTCCAGTTCCATCGCCTGGCCTTTCAGATGACATTATCCAGAGATAGCATCATCCCAGCTGTTTTCCGATTCATCGCCTGGGATTTCGGATGACATCAGTCCAGCTGTTCCTTTCCTGTTCCAAGGTTCCATCTCCTAGATGACGTCAGCCAGAGATGACATCAACCCAGCAGTTTCCAGACATCTATCCTGTCATTTCTGGAAGATTTCTGCCCAGCTGTATCCGAAAAATGCTGCCAGGGAGAGTCTTCAGCTGGCGATCCAGGTGCAATTCCATTTTTTTGTTCTTCAAGGGATTGGTAAGACCAGACTTTTCTTACTTTATTGACATTGCAATACACATCCTACACCTGGCAGACTACAGACTGTTTAACTGTTCACAAAGACTCTCCCCTTTGGGACTACAGTACTTCAAGAACTGTGCTTCACTGGGCTCCAGCCCAGGAGAGACTCTTTCATGGGCCTTGCCTTCGGGCACTGTCTGTCACTAGTTGGGACATTTAGGGCATTCCATCCCCAAAAGGTGTATTATTCATAATGTTGATATTTTCTACTGTTTTGTACTTTTCTACCTTTTTTCTAAAAAAATACTTTTGGGATTCTCCAGTGTTTTGATAGTAAGGGTTATGGTCGTGTACTGTGTTTGCAGATTTGGGGTGTGCTTTTGTCTTTCCTCTTTCAGGTGGATCCCAATGAAGACAGAAGAGAAGACAAGAAGAGGATTGGAGGGACTCATTGGAGTTCCTCAGTGCTTTAAAGTGTTGTTTTTAAAGTACAGTGTACTGTAGTTGTTAACATGTGTTAACCTGTTCCTTCCACAGGTGTAGTTGTGGGGGCATGTGGGAGTGTAATGCTTGGGTATAGTGTTAGCTCCGGGTTTGGTTTGCAGGTGTCCAGGGATGGGGGGGAGGTTCCCCTGTTTTGGGTAGATTTATTTTTTGTCAGATAGGTTTTCCCTAGAGAGCTATGGGGATAGACAGGCTGTGGTCCTGACCGGCCGTAGGGGCTTCAGTACTGATCTAGTAGGGCTATGCTCTGGACAGTTCTTCCAGGGTCACTGGTTTCCATAGTAAGATCATAGTGAAGGGGCTGATGCATCAGCCAATGGCCTCTGGGCCCTTAGTGTTGCCTGCCTGTGCCTGGCACATGGTAGGAGAGGGCCTGATCACCTCTCTCTGTAGGTAGCACATAGGGTAGGATGGTCTGGTGCCGGGTAGGCAATGACTGGGGACAGTCATTTTCTTGGCCAAGGGTGGGTGTAACCCCCTTGTTCCCAGGGATTACTAGAATCCCGCTTAGAATCAGTGGCAGGCAGGGAGAAGCAGCTTGTAAGATGCCAGTTAAATAGATTTCACACTGTCACACTCTGTTTTCAGTCTCTGCTGAGCTGGAGTGATGATGTCACCATAGAAATGGCACAGTAGCATAAGCCACAATGGAATGCTAGCTGGGGGAGTTAGCTGTAGAATGCAGAGTTAGAGTTCAGTCAGTCTGTAGAGTGGAGAGTGAGGAGGAGGCTGCTGCCCGGTCAGCTCCTCAGATTTAGCTGTGACAGAGAGCTACCTCTGAAGATTAGGTAGTTTGTTCTCCCCCTAGAAGAAGAACATAGAAGACCAGAGAGTGAAGTGGTAGAGACCGTTCCTAGTGGGTTTTCCAGTGCCTCATCCCCGGAGGGATGGGGGGAATTCCAGGATTCAGGGGCAATCCCCTGGTCCAGCCTGGACTGTGTTGAAGCTGCCTGAGATTCATCTGCTCTGCAAGTACCCAAGACTTTTGTGTGGAAAAAGCCCTAGGGCACCTGCATTCCTGTGGTGAGTTTATCTCTGACAAAGGGACTCTGTCACCAAGACAGTTTCTGTGTAAAAGTGTCTGCCTACTATGGGGTATGGAGAGAGACTTGCCAAGTACAGAACTTTTAGTTTGTGTCGGATTTAAAAGTGTCTGCTAAAGTGGGGGTCCAGTGAAGACACATTGCCAGTTACAGAACTTTGAACTTCATGACACCTCAGAGGTGTGTAAAGTAGTATGTTAAATGTGAAAGACATTTCAAGACAGCATCTACAAGAGTTTGAGAAGGGTGTTATTAACCAGATGAATGGCCGAGTACAAATTTGGAAGCAAAAGGTCGGAGACCCCCCCCATCTGGACTAACCATGTTTACCTCTCCGGGTTCAGTTTGGGCACCTTTTTTTTCTTTCAGTGCACTTGGCCAGTGCCTGAATTAAATACCCAGATGGAGGACTTTGGATTTTCTGTGAGCCTGAGTGTGCTTATTGGTGATCGAGGGTGCCACCAGTAATTCCTCATGAAATATGGGAAAGTCTCCTAGTACTGGCTATGGGTGCGTAGTCAAGGGAAGTGTACCAGTTCTGGTCATGTGTGCCAATCTCCATTTCAGAACCAGAGTGTGTTCGCTGTTTCCATTTCATTCAGAACCTGCAGGTTTGCTCTGTGTGTGTGCTCTGTACCTCAGTAATCTGCCTTACCAGTGGGAGTAGCACTGTGGGTGTCCATCTTCACTTTGTATTATTCTCTGTGTATGTGAATAAAAGCCACACTCTAGAATCCCAGCCTGGTTTGGACAGTACTGTTATTGCTTCCACTGTGTCTGGATTTATTTGGGTGCCCCTGACTAGAAGTACAAACCTAGCATAATGCTGAGCAAACGTTTCCTCCCAGGGACCCAGGTTGATGGCCATGATAAATGGTCCCCCCAGCTGTAAACCAGGTAGTTGCCACACTTGGTTTGCCTGTCTGAGGATGGCAGGCTATGAAGTAGAAGTATTGGTAAACAGAACTGTTCGTAGTGACAACCAATCCCTCTCATTGGCGCCATGTGTGAGAGGAGCAGCCCTGCTAGTTGAACAAGGGGGGCTGGTGGGGGGGAGGTTACAATAGGTTTATTCTTGGTGCACAATATATGATGTATATATCTCCTGATACATCTTGAACGTTACTTAAAAGATACTTTTTTTGTGCAGTTGACATATCTAAAATACAAAATCACACATGCCCACACAATGCAAAGCATCATGGGCTGCATATGCAAATCACCACAGAATGTTATGCTGGTTCAGCTTTAAGCAGAATGTAATTCTGCTTAAAGTTGAACCAGCATAACATTCTGTGGTGATTTGCATATGCAGCCCATGATGCATTGCAATGTGTGGGCATGTGTGATTTTGTATTTTCTTGAAACTTGGCTTCCCAGCCAAATGCCCTTTGGGGTAACCCTTGCCTCAGTGTTTGAGCACAGAGGTTCTTTGTCTTTCATATCTAAAATGTTTTGTAAATATATATATATTGTAAGAATATTTTACACTACCCAGACAAAAAAATTATGACTTAATCATGATGCAACGTATCTTAATCTTTACATCTGGAATTCATCTTGTTTGTAACCATTTAGATACCTATCTGGAATTATCATTTAATAATGCCAGTGATTAGGAGACTGTTCCACACCAATGCATCTGTGCAAAGACCGACAATCAGCACAAACAAAAAGTCAGCACCAGATGCTAGGAGTACTGCACAAAAAGCTTTAATGTGCAAACATTTGCATAAAGTGTCCGAATAAGAGTATGGAAGGCGTGCATCCCTTGTAGCCTCGACTGGTTTCATTAAGGAAGATCATCATTCTCTTGGTGACACTTTTTGTGCAATACTCCTAGGGCTGGATTCACAAAGCCTTCAGAAGGTGCAAAACCTTCCCTAAGTCCCCAAAACTGCCGTGGCTACGGAAAAAAAGGGGAGATTGCTCTAAGTGCTATGCACAAGAACCTCTGCAGCTGCAGAAAAAAACACTATGGGCTGTGGAAAAAAAGGTGTGAGATAAGTAAGGCACATCCCCTTAAGGGTTAATTCTCAGCCAGGTTTTTTCCGCAGTTGTGCAAAAAATGTTACACACAGTGAAATGAGGTGTAACTCTCCCTCAGCAAACTCAGTAGTGCCCCAACAATTAGAATCAATTAAGGTGGAGGTGAGGCACAGGTAACAGGTAACAGCATTCCAGATAATATAGCAGTGGCTGATGTTGCAGCAACAACAGCTCACATTGCCATGAGAGGGCAACATGCAACAACCACTAGACCCAGTGCAGCCCATGATGGAGCCCCACAGGCAGTAGAGCCTGACCAGCCAGCAGCGAGTGCTACCCCTGCAGGCAACAGGAATACCCCAGGGAGGGACGACCAGCGGTGACAGCCACTGTGGTGCCATGGTATTGCTGGTACCTGTGGTGCTGCAGGGGTCCCAGTTGACGGACTGGTTGCTGGTATCTTTGTGGGTGCTGTCAGCCTCATACTATGGCAGCAGTGTTAATGTCTGCTGCTTCAGCTACTTGGTTGTACTACTGCTGTGCCTCCTCAGCCATTTCCATAGCCGCGGATCCGCAGCTGCGGATTCGCAGCACTTGCAGAATTCCCACAGCTGCTGGAATTCCACAGCTGCAGGACTTTTTGCGAAATTCCCTCTGCTGCAGGATTTTCTTTAAGAATATCACGCAACTGCGTTTCCGCAGTGCTGCAAGCCTTTTTCCCACAGCTGCGGGATTTTTACTGTTCTTTGAGAATCCTGCCCCTAGTGTCTGGTGTTGAATTTTCTTTGTTTTGTGTTCTTTTAATAATGCACCTTTAAAGAGCAACTTTATATTACAGTAAAAAGCTTAAAAATACTAAATTTACACCAACTGTATGTTTTACCTTTGTTTCCTAGTTCTTTGCTATTTTTTTATTTTTCCCTGCTGTTAGTCGACTAAACATTGTAGATAATGCAGCAATTATATCACAGAGTCTTTCAAAATGTATCTAACTCTCCCCTGCTAACCACAGAGTTGCTGTTTGTAACATCACAGGCTGTTGCCATGGTGAGCACTATGAGGTTAATGGAGAGAGGCAAATGTTTTCAAATGTTTCTACACAGACTTTTTAGATGAATTACTAAGGTGCACTGCAAATATTGGAAAGGAGCATTGGAACTGAAAAAGAAAAAATATTTTCTGGTAAATTGTAACAGCTGAAACATCTCATCTATGAAAGCACATGCTGAAGTACAGAGTTGTTCTGCAACTCAGAAATACAGATGGCACAATCATTCTTACACATAAGATTACAGTATCTCTTGATCTCGTGCTTAATAAAGACTTAAATGTAAGCAATAAGACACAACGAGGCGTGTATTAGACAGTTCTAATGCACGACTAGGGGGCATAGTGAGGCATGAGACCACAGGCTGAGTGCGTCCAGCCCCCTAGCCGTGCCTTAGAACTGTCTAACGCACACCCCGGAGTGGCTTATTGTGCTTATGAAATGGGCATCTAAATTATAGATGCTTGTGGAGAGTAAAAGTAATTGTATTAAATAATAAAAAACTTAAATTGTTCCCTTTTTTTTTTAAAATAAAATAGTTCCTAAAACACAGCAACATAGAAACATAGAATCTGACAGCAGATAAGGACCGCTTGGCCCACCCAGTCTGCCCATTTCCCTACCTAATGGATAAGCTGCAGATCCTAGTTAACCAGCAGCCTACTTCTTCCTACCCACACACCCCAGAATTGCGTTATGACTGTCCCATGCATTCTTTAATTCCACCACTGTTTGACTCCACAACCTCCTCAGGAAGGCCGTTCCATGCATCCACAACCCCCTGTGAAAAAAATATTTCCTTACATTACCTCTAAGCCGACACCCCCCCATCTTCAAATTTCAAATTGTGCCCCCTTGTTTTTGCACACCTCTTTTTCTGAAAGATGCTACCCTCTTGGACTTTGTTTATTCCCTTGAGGTACTTGAAAGTTTCTATCATGTCCCCCCTCTCCCTCCTTTCCTTGAGGCTATACATATTAAGCTCCTTAAGTCTCTCTTCATATGTCTTCTGGTGCAGACCCTGCACCATTTTAGTTGCCCTCCTCTGGACTGCCTCCATCCTGTATATGTCTTTGCGGAGATTGGGTCTCCAGAACTGCACGCAGTACTCCAGTTGGGGTCTCACCAGCTGTCTGTACAAAGGGATAACAACTTCTTGTTTTCTACTGGTGATGCCTTTCCCTATGCATCCCAGTATCCCCCCAGCCCTCCTTACTGCCCTCTCACATTGCTTGCCCACCTTTAGTTCATCTGATATGACTACCCTCAGGTCCCATTCCATATTTATTGTTGTTAGTATCTCACCCCCCATTGTGTACTCTTCCCCTGGGTTTTTGTTTCCCAGGTGCATTACTTTGCACTTCTTAGCACTGAATCTAAGATACCATACATTTGACCATTCCTCCAACCTTGCCAAGTCCCTTCTCATCCTTTCCACCCCCACCTTGTGTATCAACTCTGTTGCAGATCTTTGTGTCATCTGCAAAGAGACATACTTTCCTTCCAGTCCCTCTGCAATGCTCTTTATAAAATATTTAAGAGGACCTGTCCTAGTATACTGAACCCTCATGTACCCCACTAGTTACCCCCCTTTCTTCAGAGTGGACTCTGTTTACTATTACCCTCTGTGTCTTGTTCATCAGCCAATTTTTTATCCAGGCTACCATCTTGGGACCCACTCCAAGGCTGGCTAACTTGTATATTAATCTTTTGTGTGGGACTGTGTCAAATGCCTTGCAAAAGTCTAGGTAGGCCATGTCCACAGCCCCTCCCTGATCTACTACTTTGGTCACCCAGTCAAACACATCTATTAGATTCATCTGACATGACCTTCCCGCTGTGAATCCATGCTGCTTTGGGTCCTGTGCCCCTCTGGCCTCTAGGTACTCAATTCCTTCCTTCAGAAGTGATTCCATCATTTTCCTTATCACTGAGGTTAAACTAGCAGGTCTGTAGTTTCCTGCTTCTGCCCTGCTCCCACTTTTGTGAAGTGGAATAACATCTGCCCTCCTCCAGCCCTCAGGTACCATCCCATCCTCCCATAATTTGTTAAAGAGGGTAGTCAGTGGTGTCACTAGTTCTACCTTTAGTTCTTTTAGAATTCTGGGATGAATCCCATCAGGTCCCACTGCTTTGTCCACCTTCAGTTTTAAGAGTTCTTTCAGAACCCTTTCTTCTGTGAATGGGCTGGTATGAACCCCCATATCCAGAGTGTATCTATTGTTTGGTTTAGGTACCTCCCCCTCTTCATTTGTGAATACTGAGCAAAAATATTTGTTTAATATCTCTGCCTTTTCACAGTCACCCTCTGCCCACCCCCACCCCCATTAAGCCTCGCTTCCCTCCCTCCTTGGTCTTCCTTCACTCCCTGATGCACCTATAAAGGTTTTATCCCCCTTCTTAACTGAATTGGCTATCTTTTCCTCGGTTTGGGCCTTTGCTGTTCTGACTGCCTTCCCAGCCTCCTTTTGCCTTAACTGATACAATTCCCTGTCCTGCTCCTTCTGTGGTTCCTTGTACTTCCTGAATGCTTTCTTTTTCTCTCTAACTTTCCCTCCTTTGAGAACCATAGTGGTTTCTTACATCGTTTTGTTTTGTTTATTTGCTTCATATAAAGGCTTGTTGCCTCAGTGATGGCAGTTTGATTATTCCCCATTGTTCTTCCACCCCTCCTTCCTGCCCATTTGCTAGTGCATTCCTTAGGCACTCACTCATTTTGACAAAGTCAGCCCTCCTAAAGTCCAGTACCTTTGCCTTTGTATGGCTTGACTCTACTGCTGTGTTTATCGTGAACCATACTGTTCGACGGTCGCTAGTTCCCAGATGGCTACCCACTTCTACATCTGTGATCCTCTCTACATCTCTATTTGAGAGTACCAGGTCTAAGATTGCTCCCTCTTGAGTGGGTTCCAGTACTGGTTGTCTAAGGCATGCCCCCTGTAGGACATCTAGAATAACCCCACTCTTAGAAGTGACTGCTGCAAATGCACTCCAGTTAACTTCTGGCATATTCAGATCCCCTATCAGCAATATCTCCCCTTTTTCTGCGATTCTAAGGATACTTTCTATCATTTCCTTGTCCATTTCCTCCCCCTGAGATGGGTTTCTGTATACAGCCCCTGTGTGAATTGTGGTGCCATTGCCTGTCTCCAAATTGACCCACAGTGCTTCCTCTCCTCCCTGTTTACCCTTTTGTTCTGTTGCTTTGATTCCTTCCCTTAATGTAGAGAGCTACTCCTCCTCCTCTTTTACCCTCCCTGTCCCTCCTGTAGATAGTATATCCTGCTATGTTTATGTCACAGTCATGGTTTTGTGTGTACCATGTTTCTGTGACTGCCACGATATCCAGATGTTCCTCCTCCATCAAGGCCACTAATTCAGGAAGCTTGTTACTCAGACTATGGGCATTGGTACTCATTGCTCTCCATTTTTTGATGGCTTTACCTCTTGTAGCACCATCCCTGTCCTCATTGACCTTGCTTTCTCCATTTACCCCTGTCTTGCTCCCTACTGACCTTTCTACCTTGGTCTTTACCTCATTTAGTACCCTGTTTTGTTGGGGAGGCTGGCAATTCCCTGCAGCTTATCAGTGCCTTCCCCCTTGACTAGTTTAAAAGCTTGCCAATGAAGCATTTAAACTGATCGCCCAGAAGACTTGTTCCCTTCCTGGACAGATGCAGACCATTAAGGCAGTATAGGCTGGTATCCCTCCAGGTGGAACCCCAGTCCCCAATGAAGCCAAACTACTGTGGTCTGCACCATGTTTTCAACCATTCATTGAATCGCATGGTGTGAAGTACCCTCGCCTCTAGTTTACTGTTTTTTTTTGGGGGGGAGGGGTTAGTTAAGAACTTCTGTCCTAGGAAGTCTGCCGCAGTTGTGTTTTTTTTTTTAGTTATGGGGTTGTCATGGCAGTAACCCCCCGGCCAGCACCACTGACTTTTCTTTGAAGTTGTGAAAAATCCGTTTGATGGCAGAGATTTCTATCTGTTATGGCAGCATAGATCTCCAAGAATGACACGCTGACAGCATTACAGTGACACAGGGAAACAGGAGCGTATGTCAAGCAAGGAAGATCAGAGCAGCAGTAAGTCATGTAAAGAAGTGGTTCTGAAAGAAACACAGTAAATTAGTTTTGAATTTACAGAATTGACAAATTAGATGCTATGTAAGGGAAGCTGTGACCAACTGGCAAGTTAGCCATTGATCAGAACAGCCAGTGATCGGACGAACCAGAAGAGAGATTATGGCAGTCGTTTTTTTATGTGCTGCCCCCAGGAACTGAAGAAGGTTGTCTTTTGCACATACTTGAAAACTGAGCTAAAGAAGTTTTTTTTACGGCAGTTGTAAAAGCGAGAGGCTAAGGGAGGGAAGCTGCAAGCAGCTGGGTAGTCAGCTGTTGATTAGGACGGGGAGCGAGCGGGCGGGCTGGGAGAAAAATCGTGGCAGTCCCTTTTTTTTTGTTGTCATTTTGTTTAGTACATGCTGCAGCCACAAGTAAAGGAGAGAGGCAGATGGATCTACAAAATCAGTACCACAGAAATGGCAGAAAAAAAACAAACAAATGAAAGACTGCGAGGCTGACGGAATGGTCAAGCAACCAGCAGGTTGGTCGTTGAGGATGGAGACTATGTGAGCGGTCAGGGTAAGAGATAGTGGCAAGTTGAAAAGGAAACCAGAGCTGCAATCAAAGGGGGGTGCCACAATAGAGGCTGCAAGCCTATTCTGACTTCAGGTTAGGAAAGCAGTGGCACACACCAACAAGTAAGGGAAATGGCAAATGTTTGCAAGTAAAAAGAAATACCATTTATTTAGCCAACAAAGTAGCCAAAAACTCTGCTGTCTACACCAGAAACCCCTACGCTTCAACCATTGGGTCTTTCTAATGGGATGATGAGAGATCATGGCAGGCTTTTTTTTTAATTTGGTGCTTCGATCTTGTTGGCTTAAAAGAGTTAGACATGTTTAAAGAACGAGGGCATGTGAACAGGAGGTCAGAGGTACTTAATTTATTTTTACAGTTAGGCTGGCACCACTGTTGGCAGAAACAAAATGGCTGCGGTTTTGTTTCTTACTGTTCTGAGTGGGAAGCATCACCCGTATTCATGCCCATTGGGCAGTGCTGGACCTTCTTCCTGTGTGTTAGACACTTTATCACAAGGTCAGTGACCAATCGAATTGCTTATATTTTTATACCCATTTCATAATGATATCTATACCACCCCTTTGTATTTCTATTTTAGGTTGGGGTGAGTTCCTACACATACTTGGTTTACACGCATTACCTTTTCCTCTGGTCTTTAATGGAATGCTGTGAATTCAAAATTATTTCAGAAATATAAATTGCCATGGTTTTGGTTGATAAACTATACCTTTTACATAAGCAAACTAGCTATGCAAACATGCACGCAGTGCCAAAGTAAGCATCTATAAAACATAACAAAGAAATATAGTCTATATACTGTATATTCTACACATACTGTATCTTGCATGTAACACAATAGCTATTTTACTGTAAGAAGATATGTAGAAATAATGCATTCACTAAATATATGCTGAATGCAGTCTACATATATTTTAAAGGTACATTCAAAATATATACCAATTATATTCATTAACTATAAAACTATTTGCTATGTAAAACATGTATTTAACATTTATGATAAGTATACAAGGGGGATAAATAAGACATATTCCAGATATTTTCAGGTCAGACCTATTTAAACTACATGTGAAATAAATCTCAGAATATATTTTATTTATTTATTAGCTTTTGGTAACCGGGTCAGTGCACTAGGCAACAGTCCTGCCTATTTTCAGGCATGACCCGGGAGAGTACAACAAAATAATACAGTGATGACATCAGCAACAACACAGTGAAAATAATACAGTCACAACAGTATGGAAGAACATATAAGATATAAACAGCTACATAGTACACAATTTGCTGTAACAACTAGATGAAATAAGATATAAATATCTAAACAGTACACAATATGTTATAACAAACAAAAGCTAGATACAACAAGCTAGGTAACGCCTGGCCATTCTCAAAACAGAAGAATTAGGGAGGAGACACACAGTTAGTTACAGTTACAGATTCCAAGTGCATAGAGGTGAGAGAATGGTGACCGCTTAAAGGAGTGGTGGGAGGGGGAGAGTTTAACCTGGGTGGGAAGTGAGTTCCAGAAATTAGGGGCAGAATGAGCAAAGGCCTGTTCACCCATTCTAGTAGCGCATGGCTGGACTGATAGCATGGGGACAGATGAGGACCTGAGCGAGCGGACACATGTGATAGGGGTAAGCAAGTCCCTAAGGGAGAACGGACTAGGGGTTCTAGTGAGTGAGTCGATAAAGCAACCTAGAGAGTAAGAACAAAGGTCTTTGGGAGATAACCAGTGTAGGCCTGAGTAGAGCTGGAAGTGATGCGTCAGTCTGGGGGCAGATAAGGTGAACCTACATATATTGTTGTAGGAAGTGTCCCATTTGCTGAGCACACTAGTATTGATATTGAACAGAACAGGGAGGGCATAAAGAAGTTGCGGGAGGAGCACGCCTCTTGCTACTGCTAGCCTAGCAGAAGGGGTGAGAGAGTGACATACACGATAGGCTGCGCCAATTCTGGTATTAACGGCCCAGCAGACCTCGTTGATATGCAAGGAAAAATCGAGGGCAGTGTCAAGTGTGGCACCAAGGTATTTGAAAGTAACAGTATTCATAACCAGCATCCCCTCCTGACTGCAGACAAGGAGTTTAGAGGATTCTGAGTGAACTTTTTTAGATGAACCGAACAGCATAGCCTGAGTTTTACCTATATTAAGGATTTGCTGGTTAGCAGAGAGCCAAGACTGGAGAGATTGAAAGTCCCGAGTGAGGGTATGGTTAATGACAGCAACAGATTTGGCGGAATGGTAGAGCACTATATCATCAGCATACATGAGGTGGCTGCTGTGAAGGGAGGTACTATGAATGTCATTTAGGAAGAGGGAAAAGAGCAGAGGACCGAGTATCGAACCCTGTGGAACACCATGGGTAATTGGGGTAGGGGAGAAAAGAGTTTTGCAGTAGGAAATACTCTAATATACTGAAATATATATGTTAACATACACCTATAGTAGAAATTAGAGAAAAATTATACTTTCATACAAATATAATAATTTTTCAATAGATTTCATAACACACTAAAAAGTAAAACAAAATACAAAAATAATTTTTGATTGTATAACAAAAAAATATATTTAGTATATCTGTGCCAAGTATGACATATCTCATTGAATTCTGCAAGTATCTAAAATAAATCTTACCTGGTTACCAAAGAATTAAAAAAAAATAATATATAGATATATCACACACACACATATTTATTATACACACACAGACAGACACAGACACAATAGGGGTGAGCTTATAACTCATTGAACAACAACATGTATTCTCACTGCAGTGGATTATTCTCACTGCAGTGAAATAAACCACTGTGATGTGAAATAAATGACTGTGGTGACATCACGGATTATTTGGGTCCCTATTGTATAAATAGAATATATGATGAGTGAGTGTGGAACACGGGAAATACTTGCACTCATGCATAGTGACCTCTGCTACGCTACGCCACTCATGATATTACTGGAGGTCACTATGCACTCATGCAAATATTTCCTGTATTCTACATTTGTCCATCATGTTACCATGTATCTCATATATATATATATATATATATAATATATATATATATATTATATTATATATTGTATATATACATACACATATGTATATACAGTATATATATTATATATACACACACACACACACACATATATCTGAAACATGCTTGTAATATATTAAAGTATATTCAGGTATAGTTTATATGTTAAAAATATATAGTTCTGTTCCATAGTGAGCGCCAAACTGGAGCCCATCATGGAGGAGGGGGCGCTGAAGGGCATACAGGCACTGAAACCAGATAAAGCAGTGTGCCCAGATGGGAAGATCCGAGGGTGTTGGGATAGGGGGAGCCCATCATGGAGGAGGGGGCGCCGAAGGGCATACAGGCACTGAAACCAGATAAAGCAGTGTGCCCAGATGGGATGATCCGAGGGTGTTGGGATAGGGGCAGCCCTTAGCAGGACCAGTTGAAGATCTTTTCAACTGCTCCTTCAAAATGAGAGAGGTGCCAGGGAGACAAGAGGACAGCAGAAGTGGTCCACCTACACAACAGTGAGAGTCAAGATGAGTCGAGAAATTATTGACCAGTCACTCTGACATCAATAGTGTGGAAACTATAGGAATCAATAATGAAGGAGAGGCTTGTAGGGTTTCTGGAGGCAAATGGTCTACAAGATAACAAGCATCATGTGTTTACCAGCAGGAGGTCATGCTAAATGAAACAGACTGAATTCTTCAATTGGGTAACTAGGGCTACAGGTGGGCAAAAGTTGCAAATTTCGCATTAGCAGAACTTTTACGAAATTTTCTGAACTTCTGCCATGGGTGAGATCGGAATCTTCCGAATGTGTTTTGTGGATTTTTTGTCCCGTTCTGCAGACATTTTTGCCTAAGCTGTAAAATGAAACATATAAACTGTATAGAATTTATTCCAGTTCAATGTAGTATTTTGTAATCCAACCCCACCCTGCTGATTGCCTGCCCCCCGTAGAATTGAATTCCCTGGTGTCTAGTGGTCCCCAACCACCGAACACTGCATTGTTGTAAAATCAGACCCCCCGCCCCCCCAATCATGGGCCCGATGTAAAAAAATTCCATGCTGTCTAGTGGTCCCCCCATCTGCCAATTGTGGGTCCAATATAAAAAAAAATCTCCCTGGTGTCTAGTGGTCCCGCTACCCACCAATCATGGGCCCAATGTAAAAAACACCTTCCTGGTGTCTAGTGGCCTCCCTTCCTATCCCTGATCCCCTTAATAAAAAAAAATTCCGTTCATTATTCCCTGGTGTCTAGAAGACCCCCCTCCCTATCCCCAATTCCCTGAAAAATTGTCCACAAGCGGCCATAAACCACTGCATTTGTTTTATGACTAGATTCTTTTGACCTTTTTTTGTTTCCCCAATCAGCTGATCAAACTGTATACATATGGATGGTTGTCTGCACCACCACGTTTACCGTATTACCAGCTTTTGCCCAACCCATGCCATGTGCAATTTCTTAATTCCAAACATCAGAAAGTCGCACCAGAATTCAAAGCAAGACTTAGGTCTACCTGTTCCTCCCCATTAAAAAAAAATGTCTTAATTATCTCCAACTACCTCAACTATAAAACATAGACTATCTTAGGGTAGCTGGTTCATTCCACTGGGGTGTCAGACAGACGAGGCATACTGATGAGTCCTGGTAGGACGAAACATGTGTCTATGTCTTCTGTTGGCACCCTTTGCAAACTGTGTGAGAGGCCTTTTGGCACCATGCATTTCTGCTTAAAGTTGAACCAGCATAATATTCTGTGGTGATTTGCATATGCAGCCCATGATGCTTTGCATTGTGGGGTCATGTGTGACTTTGTATTTCTTTGAAACTTGGCTTCCCAGCCAAATGCCCTTTGGGGTAACCCTTGCCTCAGTGCTTGTGCACAGAGGTTCTTTGTCTTTACCTCAACTATGTCCCCTTGTAGGGACCTTTCTTATGATGCAGGATGTTGCTGCATGTAGTCGAGGATGTCACAAGTTTCCACCATACCAAAGGAGGAGGGAGGGCTAGAGAGAAAACCAGGGTTTAAAACCCATGTATCATCTATATGATGACCAGGGTTCCTGGACTCACCTTGCATCTAGTGCCACAAACATTAGAACCCAGTCTACCTGGTGGACTGCATCGGGGAGGTTGGAGGCAGTATAGCATAGTGGTTAAGAGTGCTGAGCTACAAACCTGGAGAACTGGATCTGAATCCAATAGCCACCACTTGCATACTGTTTGACCAGGAGCAAGTCACTTAACTTCCATATGCTCCAAGGACGCACACTGGAAACAAGCCTTGGCTTACTGTCTTTCCTGACCAAAAATTGGTAGGGAAAAAGTGGTTGGCCCTCCCCCTGGAGCTCCTACCAACAGAGAGAAAGCTGTGGCAGCCATCAGGGAGGCAGCAGGAACCAGGGAGATGATGGCGCACCAGGCCTAAATTGGGTAGATCCTGTGGACCAAGGTAAATCCATGACAGCCTAAGCCAGGGGAAAATGAGCTCTGGGGAAAAAGCTGCCTCAGAAAATGGCTCTGCAGAAGACTTTCCCAGACATCCAAACATAAGCTAGTGATGTATGCTCCTATCTGATACCTGCTATAACTGGACTTGTTGGCCTGCTCAGTGGTTCAGTATGTAGCATGCTCGTCTCTGGGGCCAGAAGATAGGACAGTCGTGGGTTCTAGCCCCACACCAGGCACTTGGGATAATATCAATAACTGACACTGTAGTGAAGCACGGTGGGGTGCTACATTGTTGTGGTGCCATCCTTCAGATGAGACATTAAACCGAAGTCCCTTCTGCCCATCTCTGGTCACTATCCAGGTGGAAGTGAAAGATCCCATTGCTCTTCTCAATGAAGAGTAGAGGACTTCCATGGGGTCGTGGACAACATTCCCCTGTCAGTAAAACAGGCCCATGCAGCCCACCCCCAGGACGCACCTGAAAAACTGTCACAGCTTATTGTACCTTTCCTAGTCAAAAATTACAAATGAATAAAATGTAGTAAGCACTAGTCAAAAATTTTGAATAAATAATATATGGTAAGGCTTCCTGCACAACATTAAACTGAGTTACACGTGGCCAGATCTTACTCTGAGGTGGAAGCAAGAATGACTTCAGCACCAGTAGAACAATTAGGATAGTTCACAGCAAGAAGTCAGTCTGCAGTCACCAAGACTGTCTGAAGTACGTTACCTATGGCATATGGGGTGCCAGTTGTCCTTGTTCATGGAGTGAAACCATTGTAACCCCCCCTGTTACCCGGGGTTACTTGAACCCTAGTTAGATCTAGTGGCAAGCAGGGACAGGCAGCTAGTGAAACTCCAGTTAAATGGATTTCGCTATGTCTTGCTCTGTTTTCAGTCTCTGCAGAGCTGGGGTTATGACATAATTTAGAATTCTGCAGCAGCTTAAGCCACAATGGAATGTTGCAGGTGGGAGTTAGATAGAACGTTGGGAATTTCAAAGTCAGTCTCAAGTAGGCTCAAGAGAGAGAAGGATGTAGATCCTGTAGTACAGTGGAGGGAGGGGGTGCCCTGCAGGGGCAGGCCCCCCTGCTCTCAGCTCTGACTCAGAGCTACCTTGGGGTGTGTGCTTCCACCATAAGAGAGGCACAAGGAACCAACTCCCAGGGGCAACCCCCTGGCTTGGGAAAAAGAAGAAGCTGCCTGATAGAAAGTGCTGGGGCACTACAGTTTTTGCAGAATAAGATTCATTCAGAGTATTGGATGCCTGCAATGTGGAGGGTGATGAAGCTTTGATAAAAGGCCAGTGTCATTCACCAAAACAGTGAGTAGATAAGTCTCTGGGGCTGTGGGTCAGTCAGGATGCCAAGTCCAGGGCTTTTGGAACAGTGAGATGTAATGACTGTTGTATGTGGGGGGGGGGGGTCTTCAAGAGAAAGACAGTTTCTGCATTACAAAGCCATGTACAGTCTGCACTATAGTAGCCAAGGAAGAGGCTTATGGAACAGTGAGATGTAATGACTGTTGTATGTGGGGGGTCTTCAGAGAAAGACAGTTACTGCATTACAACGCCATGTACAGTCTGCACTACAGTAACCAAGGATGTGTGTGTGTAAACAAAGGAATGGCCAGGTATGGGTCTATGGAACAAAAGGTGGGAGACCCCCCCACCTGGCATAGAAACATAGAATTTGACGGCAGATAAGGACCACTTGGCCCACCCAGTCTGCCCATTTCCCTATCTAATGGATAAGCTGCAGATCCTAGTTAACCAGCAGCCTACTTCTTTCTACCCCCAACCCCTAGAATTGCCTTATGGCTGTCCCATGCATAACAGGGCTCACCTCTACGGATTTGCTTTGAGACACCAGTCACCTTTCTGTCAGGTATTGGCCAGTGCCTGAAGAGGGTGCCCAGACGTTGGGATGGAGTAGAAGGTGGTAGTGTGCCACTAGTTAGAGTCCATGACATATGGAAGTTTAGGATCCAAGAATGGATATGTGTCTGTGTCATCACTTTATCTGCATTACAAGGAGTGTAGCCCCATGAGGATCCGTCTATGCTTTTCATTCAGTGTTGTTGAATAAAGCCACACTTTAGAATCCCATCTCCTGGTACTGGACATTATGTTATTGCTTCTAGTCTCTGAATTACTTTGGGTGCCCCTGTGGAGAGTTGTCACACCTAGTCCATGTGCCGAGTGACATATTTCTCCCCGAACCCAGCCCACCAGTTAGTGCCGTCCAAGTTTTGGGGGCTACGTGCCTACGGGGTACAAGATGGAGACGGCATACCTGGGTGGGGGTTACACCATATTTTGTGATTGTGCCATTCACCAGAGGCACTCATTTGACTTGAGTGCTCGGAGTGAAGGTGGTGTCTATATTTTGTTTGTAACTTGTATTGTCTTTTGTACTGAATCCAGGCATGGCTGAAAAGAAAAAAAAAATATTGTAGCAATGATGTTTCTTCTAGACAGTGTACTAGTGAGTCTTAGAAACCCTCCCTACCCCCTTCAAGAACCTTATTAGTATAAAGAGTTCTTCAAAATAAGTCAAAAACAGTTTATATACTTGAGCATTTTATAAGTTCAAACTTTGCTGTTTTTACAATGTATTCATGTTTCAATTATTTCCGCATTTAGTTTTGGTAAGAATATTTAGCATAGATTAATAAGGTGGTCGCTGCAGTCTTCTGGCCTTCAGCTATAAATCTGCCCTTGGAACACTAGAGGAAGCATGAACACACTGCAGTGTTAGAACTGTAACATTCTAATAAGTTCAACCACCAGGACAACAACACAGGGTTGAAATGATGCGCTTTAGTATGACATCTTTAAAACAAACAAACCCACCTACCTACCTACCTTCCTTCCTTCCTTTTTATGTTTGTTTGTGCGCAGCGCAAGAAACATATTGCGGCAGCTTGGTGCTGGAGCAGGTTCTGGAGGTGCAGCACTGTTGTGGCCAATACTGGCATGGCAGTTTGGGGCGTGTGTGATGTCCAGCAATAATGGGGGACACAGCTGGTCACAGTAGTTTCGAACATTGCCACCAACTTAAAAGAAAATAGCCGCCTGGATGTGCTCCCCCCCCCACATGCATATTGCGTGTTAATCGGTCCCCCACACACACACTGCATGGCCGACGGGGTGCCCAATACCCCATCGGCTCCAGTGTCCCCCCCAACAGAGAAGTGGGTGCCACGCAAGGAGCCCACCCCAGCATGGCAACAGTCCATATGACTGATGGGGGTGCCCAATCCTCCGTCGGCTCCACTGCCCCCCACCCCAAACCACCTTCCTGCTGCCATGCTGGGAGCCCACCCCAGCATGGCTAAAGTCCCGCGTCGTCCAAGAAAACAAAAAGAAACCTGAAAGAGAAAACCTTCCCTCGCTGACTGTCCTGAGCCCCGCTCCCCCCACTCGCGCCCACCCTCTATGCACCCTGCCTCCCCACAACCCCCTCACCCAATACTTACCTCCGGAGTCTGGTGCGACGATCTTCGGTGGACTGGGAACACATCTGCACTCTTCAAAGCCGACTGCGAACTGAGGAAATGCCGGTAAGCTGCATAATATAATAAATACGTTTTTTTCAACTTTGATGCATATCTCAGACATTTTTTGGAATTTTCAACATGGGGTTTTTGGGACCCCACCTCATGAATTCTGTCACTGTCATTTTGTTAATGAGCCCCGAAAGGTGATTTCGCAATCACTGCGTGGAACCACCTTTTGGGACTGATTTATGACATGACACTGTCACAGTTCATGAGGTAGACCCCCAAAAACCCGATGTTGAAAATTTGGTGAAAAAATTCCCCAAAATTACTGTTTTATGAGCATGCGTTGCTCTGTTCCTACGCACGCTCGTAAGTTCGCGAATTTTCAGTATTTTCACTCCAGATTTTCAACATTGCCATTTTACCACACCTCCTTCTGAGCAATACAGCTGTCATTTTTTACATTTCACCCAAAATGTGTTTCTTCGCATGTAGCGCATAATGGCACAGTTGGTGTGCAAAATCAATGTTTGGGACAGATTAAGAAAATTACAGTGACACTGTTCATGAGCAGAAGTGTTAAAATGGCTATGTTAAAAATTTGGTGAAAAAAGTCCATAACATGACTGTTACGAGCGACCATTGCGCAGTTTCCACGCATCCTCGTAAGTCCATAGATTTCCAATATTTTCAGTCCAGATTTTCACCACTGGCATTTTTCCCCACTTCCTTATGAACAGTACAGCTGTCCTTTTTCACACCATGGCCGAAATGTAGTTTTGCACTTCCAGCACAGAAATGCGTGGTCGCTGTAGGAAATCACTGTTCAGGACAGATTAAGAAAATCACAGTGACACTGTTCATGAGTGAAGGTTCCAAAATGCCTGTGTTGACAATCTGCTGTAAAATATCCCCAAACTAATTGCATTATGGGTGTGCATTGCGCAGTTTCTACACAAGCTCGTGACTTCACCAGTTTTTTTAATATTTTCACTGCAGATTTTCAACATTGCCATTTTTTCCACCTCCCCATGAACAGTACAGCTGTCATTTTTCACATCCTGTTCAAAATGTGTTTTCGCACCTGTGGTGCCAAATGGCGTAGTCGCTGTGCAAAATCAGCTTTCAGCTAACAAACTGATATGCCACTGCTCATAAGGTGGGGGTCACAAAAAACCCATGTTGAAAATTTGGAGTGAAAATGCCAATGAACGCCTGAGATGTTAGGGTTTCAGACCATAACGCCCCACCCTGTAGAGTTTGACAGGCATCAGGGGTGTGACTTGGGATTCTCGCCTGTAATGCTTATACCATTCCACACCCTGCAGCCAGTGAGAGGCATCGAGGTATGCCTTGGACTCTTCAGCCCCAAAGTTCACCCCATTCTCCTATACAGCACCCATCTCACCGTATTTCCTGATGGAGTGGGGTGAGCAAAAGGGCCAAAGACCCAATGCACACCGTGACACTTGTCGGTGTCTGCAGGGTAGGGTGTGGTGAAATGGTGTGGCCGTTATGCCTGACGACCCAAAGGCACATCCCAATGCCTGTCAGTTTCTGCAGGGTGGTGGCAGGGTTGGCTTCAGTTCAATACTTCACTGCCATTCCTATTATGCAGCTCTCTAACTCCTACACTACCAATGCAAATACAAGCAAGCAAACATTTGGCATTGACAAATGCTTGTTTAAACCTGCCTTGCCAAACACCTGAAGATGAGCGAGCTGCCTTTTCAACTTGAATCATTGTGCAGATTTCTATATTTATTTTCTTTAGCCATACTGTGTTGATACCTTAATGAATAAAATCTACCATACAATTTCTTCAGTGGCTACTGATGCGTTCATTTGGATCAAGCAGGCAATACCGTGTCTGTGGTTGGGAGGCAGACCCAAAATACATACACTAATACACCCTTGTCAGAATGAGCTGGTGGTTCAGTCATCCAACTTGAGTAAACAAATAAAGACTCAAGAAAGTCATTTAGAGTCTTCAAGTCTGAAAGCGTACATAGAAGCATAGACAATGATAGCAGAAAAAGTCTATGGTACATCCAGTCTGCTTGTAGTTCCTGTTCAAACCCCGGAAACTATTGTCCATACAGTGGGTAGTGCCCCCCCCCCCACACACACACAAACAGGGGCTTACCTTTTTGCCTGTTCTCCCGTTTGCTCCCGTCTGATTCCCGCGATGCCTGCAAGGTCTCCCGATCTTGTCCCCACATCATTGCCACTGCCCAGGTCCGATAGGTGTGCCCATAGCTCTCCAAGAGCCTCTTTCTTTGTTTTTGCCCTCTTCAGGCTCACAGAGCAGGACACCAGTGTTCCAGTGCTAGCTGGTGAGCTTGCGCATGGTGAAAAGGGCACATTCCATTGTTCCAACCGCACTTGCGGTCACAGGTGGATCCTCCAGTAGTCCCAGTCCCTTTAAACATAGAAACATAGAAACATAGATTTTGATGGCAGATAAGGACCGCTTGGCCCACCCAGTCTGCCCATTTCCCTACCTATTGGATAAGCTGCAGATCCTAGTTAACCAGCCACCTACTTCTTCCTACCCCTACCCCCTAGAATTGCCTTATGACTGTCCCATGCATGCTTGAATTCCACCACTGTTTTTGACTGCACAACCTCCTCCGGAAGGTCATTTCATGCATCCACAACCCTCTCTGTGAAAAAATACTTAAATTACCTCTGAGCCGCCCCCTTCTATCTTCACATTGTGCCCCTTGTTCTTGCACACCTCTTTTTTGAAAGATGCTACCCTCTTGGACTTTGTTGATTCCTTGAGATACTTGAAAGTTTTCTATCATGTCCCCCTCTCTCTTTCTCGAGGCTATACATATTCAGCTCCTTAAAGCCTCTCTTCATATGTCTTCGGTGCAGGCCCTGCACCATTTTGGTGCCCTCCTCTGGACAGCCTCCATCCTGTCTATATCCTTGCGGGACTGGGTCTCCAGAACTGCATGATACTCCAGATGGGGTCTCACCAACTGTCTGTACAGAGGATAATAACTTCTGTTTTCTGCTGGTGATGCCTCTCCCTCTGCATCCCAGTATCCCCCAGCCCTCCTTGCTGCCCTCTCACATTGCTTGCCCACCTTTAGGTCATCTGATATGACTACCCCCAGGTCCCTTTCCATTTTTGTTGTTGTTAGTATCTCACCCCCCATTGTGTACTCTTCCCCTGGGTTTTTGTTTCCCAGGTGCATTACCTTACACTTCTTAGCATTGAATCTAAGCTGCCATACATTTGACCATTCTTCTAACCTTGCCAAGTCCCTTTTCATCCTTTCCACCCCACCTTGTGCATCAACTCTGTTGCAGATCTTTGTGTCATCTGCAAAGAGACATACTTTCCTTCAGTCCCTCTGCAATATAAGCTATAAAGACATTGAAGAGGACCGTCCTAATACTGAACCCTGTGGTACCACACTAGTAACCCCTTTCTTCAGAGTGGACTCCATTTACTATTACTCTGTGTCCTGTTCTTCAGCCAATTCTTTACCCAGGCTGTCATCTTGGGACCCACTCCCAGGCTGGCTAACTTATATATTAATCTTTGTGTGGGACTGTGTCAAATGCCTTGCTGAAGTCTAGGTAGGCCATGTCACAGCCCTCCCTGATCTGCTACTTTGGTCACCCAGTCAAAGAAATCTATCAGATTTGTCTGGCATGACCTTCCCGTGTGAATCCATGCTGCCTTGGGTCCTGAGCCCCTCTGGCCTCTAGATACTCAGCAATTCTTTCCTTCAGAAGTGATTCCATCATTTTCCCTATCACTGAGGTTAAACTAACAGGTCTATAGTTTTCTGCTTCTGCCTTGCTCCCACTTTTGTGAAGGGGAATCACATCTGCCCTCCTCCAGTCCTCGGGTACCACCCCATCCTCCCATGATTTGTTAAAGAGGGTAGTCAGTGGTGTCACTAGGTCTACCCTTAGTTCTTTTAGAATTCTGGGATGAATCCCATCAGGCCCCATTGATTTGTCCACCTTCAGTTTTAAGAGTTCTTTCAGAACCCTTTCTTCTGTAAATGGGCTGGTATCAACTTCTGTATCCAGAGTGTTTCTACTGTTTGTTTTAGGTACCTCCCCCACTTCCTTTGTAAATACTGAGCAAAAATATTTGTTTAGTATCTCTGCCTTTTCACAGTCACCATCTGCCCACCCTCCCTCCTCTTTATTAAGCCTCACTATCCCTCCCTTGGTCTTCCTTCGCTCCCTGATGTACCTATAAAGGTTTTATCCCCTTCTTAACTGGTTGTTTATCTTTCCTCGGTTTGGGCCTTTGCTGTTCTGACTGCCTTCCCAGCTTCCTTTTGCTTTAACTGATACAGGTCCCTGTCCTGCTCCTTCTGTGATTCCTTGTACTTCCTGAATGCTTTCTTTTCTCTTGAACCTTCACTGCCACTTCCTTTGAGAACCATAGTGGTTTCTTACATCGTTCGTTTGTTAATTTGCTTCACACAAAGGCTTGTTACCTCTGTGATGGCAGTTTTATTATTCCCCATTGTTCTTCCACCCTCCTTCCTGCCCATTTGCAAGTGCATTCCTTAGGCACTCACCCATTTTGGCAAAGTCAGCCCTCCTAAAGTCCAGTACTTTTACCTTTGTATGGCTTGACTGTATTGCTGTGTTTATTGTGAAACATACTGTTCGATGGTCGCTAGTTCCCAGATGGCTACCCGTCTACATCTGTGATCCTCTCTTCATCTCCATTTGAGAGAACCAGGTCTAAGATTGCTCCCTCTCGAGTGGGCTCCAATACTAGTTGTCTAAGGCATGCCCCTTGTAGGGCATCTAGAATAACCCCACTCTTTGAAGTGGCTGCTGCAACTGCATTCCAGTTAACATCTGGCATATTCAGATCACCCATCAGCAATATAAAAATGCAGTCCAGGGGCCGGTGATTCAGGTTGGACCAGAGGGAGCCATAGATTACATTAAATAAAGAGCGCCGCACATGCTGAAAAATGGACCAGCGTCATGAATATTAATGAGGGGGGCATTAATATTCATAAGTGGGTCGATCTGGTGGAGGACTGCAAGTTTTTGGCTGTTGCTGCCACTGTAAACAAGCATTTGTCAATGCCGAATGTTTGCTTGCTGGCATTGGCAGTGGTAGTGTAGAAGTTACAGAGCTGTGTAATAGGAATGGCAGTGAAGTATTGTACTGAAGCCAACCCCACCACCACCCTGCAGAGAGTGACAGGCATTGGGGTGTGCCTTTGGGTTGCCAGGCATAACGGCCACGCCATTTCACCACACCCCACCCTGCAGACACTGACAAGTGTCACGGTGTTCCTTGAGGGTCTTTGGCCCTTATCGCACCCATTCCATTCGGAAATATGGTGAGATGGGTGCGATATAGGAGAAATGGGGTGAACTTTGGGACAAAGAGTCCAAGGCATACCTCGATGCCACTGGCTGCAGGGTGTGGAATGGTATAAGCATTACAGGCAAGAATCCCAAGTCACACCCCTGATGCCTGTCATTCTCTACAGGGTTAGGCGTTATGGTTGGAAACCCTAATACCGAGCATTCGTTGGTATTTTCACTCCAAATTTTCAGCATGTTTTTGGTGACCCCCACCTCATGAACAGGGGAATATCAGTTTGTTAGGCAAAGCTGCTTATGCACAGCAACTATGGCATTTAGCACCACAGGTGCAGAAACATTCCGAACAGGATTTAAAAATCAGCTGTACTGTTCATGGGGAGGTGTAAAAATGGCAATGTTGCAAATCTGCAGTAAAAATATTTAAAAATGGTGAAGTGACGTACATAGAAACTGTGCACGCACACCGTAATATAATTAGGTTGGGATTTTTACAGCAGATTGTCAACTCAGGCATTTTGGTGCCTCCGATCATGAACAGTGTCACTGTGATTTTCTTTATCTGTCCGAACAATGATTTCCCACGACCCACGCATCTCTGCGCTGAAAGTGTGAAAACACCTTCAGCCATGTTGTGAAAAAATGACAGCTGTACTGTTCATAAGGAAATGTGGAAAAATGCCACTGGTGAAAATCTGGACTGAAAATATTACAAAGTCATGAACTTGACGGTGCGTGGAAACTGCGCAATGCTCACTCGTAACACAGTCATTTATGGACTTTTGTCACCAAATTTTGAACATAGCCATTTTAAGACCTCTGCTCATGAACAGTGTAACTGTGATTTTCTTAATCTGTCCCAAACATTGCTTTACGCACCAACAGCACCATTAATAGCTACATGTCTTGGCTTACATTTTAAGCGACATATGAAAATGGCAGCTGTACTGTTCAGAAGGAAGTGTAATAAAATGGCATATGTTGAAAATCTGCAGTGAAAATATTAAATTCGCAAACTTATGAGCATGCATAGGAACTGCGTAGCATGCGGCAAGTAAAACACTCATTTTTGGAATTTTTCACCAAATTTTCAACATAGCCATTTTAAGATCTCTGCTCATGAACAGTGTCAGTGTGATTTTCTTAATGTGTCCCGTACATTGATTTCGCACACTGACTGCGCCATTGTGCGCTTCATGGGCGGAAACACATTTTGGGTGAGATGTGAAAAATGACAGCTGTACTGTTCATAAGAAGGTGTGGTAAAATGGCAATGTTGAAACTCTGGGTGAAAATATTGAGAATTCGTGAACTTACGAGCGTGCGTAGGAACTGCGCAACGCACGCTCGTAAAATAGTCATTTTTAGGAATTTTTCCACCAAATTTTCAAAATAGTCTTCTAGAGAGCCCACCTTATGAACACTGGTAGTGTAGTTTCATTAATCATTCTGGAAAGGTGATTTCGAGCAGTGGCTGCGAAATCACCCTTCGGGCCCGTGTAACGCCATGACAGTGCAAGAATTCATGAGAAGGGGTCCCAAAAACCCTATGTTGAAAATTTGGTGCAGAAATTCCAAAAAATGCCTGAGCTATGCAATAAAGTTGAAACCCCCCTATCTATCCCATTATACAGCTTACCGACATTTCCTCAGTTTCGGTCGGCTTTGAAGAGTGCAGGCGTGTTCCCGGTCCACGAAGATAGTCGCGCCGAGCTCTGGAGGTAAGTATGGGGTGGGGGTGGGGAGCAAGTGCTGCGCAGTGGTGAGTGCGGGTTGTGGGGAGGGCCGGAGACTGCGTGGGACCATTTTTGCTTTTCAGGGTTTTTAAAAGACCACGCTGGACGTTGCCAAGCTGGGGTGGGCTCCCAGCGTGGCACAGAGATAACTGGGGGTGTGAAGTCGGCAGAGTTGGGCATCCCGTCAGCCATAACATCAGTTGCCACGCTGGGTGGGCTCCCAGCGTGGCACCTATATTTCAGGGGTGGGGAGGGAGGACGGTGGTGGCTATACAATAACTTGCCACGCTGGGTGGGCACCCAGTGTGGCATTTAAGGCTTTGGGGAAGAGTAGCACATCTGAGGGATTGGCACCCCCGTTCTGGCTATAGAGTGTGCTTGGGGGCAGCCGCGTCGTGCGTGTGTGTGTGTGTGTGTGTGTGTGTGTGTGTGTGTAGGGGAGCTGTGCATGAGCAGGCAATATCTTATCGCTGCTCACTGAAGCATAGCTCCCCCTTTCAACTGCATGCCACTGCATTTTGGAGCGTGTCATAGACAGCTCCAGCATGCATTGGCAGACAGGGGCCGCGCCTGCCAACACACTGACTGAATTGGAAGAGGGGGTGACACACCTCCGAAATCTCCGATGATGGCACTATGTTTCTTGCACATGCGTGCAAGCAAACATAAAAATGTAAATAAATGTTTGAAAGGGCAGCACAGTCAAGGATACTAAAGGGGTTTCTGACCAAAGAGGGATATATATAAATGAAAATGTATTTTGCTGGCTGCACCAGTCTATTATTTTGGGACTCAGATGAGAAACCTGTCTGTTGCAAAGGGGCACCATATTACGGCAGCAGCTACAGGTTGTGGACTGAAACAAAATGTTTAAATTAGGCAGTGATAAAAAGGGCACAGTTATGGCTATTATGCTGAGGGGCAAGCAAATAAAGTGTTTAACCTGGCTGCATCAGAACTTTAAAGTTGGGATTGTGGTTATCTGCAAAATAACTTTTAGCAGCCATGTACAGCAACAGTACAAGATGATGACAGAGTTGGAAGCATTAATGGAAGGGGAGGGTTTGGATATTGTAGCAGTAACGGAGACCTGGTGGTCTGAGCATCAAGACTGGGAGGTGGGGGTCCTGGGGGTACAAGTTGCTCAGAAGAGCTAGGATAGGCGGGGGGGGGGAGTGGCACTATATTTATTAGGGAGGGAATCAAGATCATGGAAAGGAAGAAGGAGCAGGGCGAAGTGGAAAGCTTATGGGTCACGCTGGAGAGGACGGTTGGGACAGCATTAAGACTAGGGGTGATGTACAGACCCCCTATGCAGAGTGAGGAACAGGACATACAGAAGTTGTGGGAGGTTCAAAGAATGGCCCAGAAGGGGGAGATTCTACTGGTGGGAGACCTGAATATCCCAGATATAGACTGGGATATCCCATCGACTAGGTCGACTAGGAGTGGGGAGATCCTAGGGACACTCCAAGGTGCCTTCCTGCATCAGCTGGTTAGGGAACCCACAAGGGAGGGTAACATACTTGACGTGGTCCTTACCAACGGAGACAGTGTGGAGGGAGTGGAGGTAGGGGCCAGCCCAGGAGATAGTGACCACAGCACCATGGGCTTCAAGGTTAGAGCAGGATCTGAGACTAGTCGTACCGACACAAAGGTACTAGACTTCAGGCGGGCAGATTTTCCCAGGTTGAGGGAGATTTTCCAGGAGGTAGTGAGAGTGTGGGAGGTGGTGGGGGAGGGGCAGATGATCTATGGAAAAAGATAAGGGGGGGCCTCCTTAAAGTGACAGAGGGATGTGTAAGAATTGTGAGGAAGAACAAGAAAAGGAGGAGGCCACTGCGGTTCAATAGGGAAGTGAGGGGGGCAATCAAGAACAAGAAAAGGGCATTCAGGGAATATATGAGGACGCAGGGAAAGTTGGATAGGGAAACTTACAAAGAGAAGCTGGCGGTAGCAGGGCGAAGGATTAGGATGGCTAAAGCAGAAACTGAGGAGAGAATTGCTAGGCAGGCCAAAAGGGGAGACAAGACATTCTTTTGGTACATTGGGGAAAGGAGGGATACAAGACAGGGGATAGAAAGGATTAAGGGGGGGTGGGATTGCATGTGGAAGGAGATTTCAAGAAAGCTGAAGGGCTGAATGGTTACTTCAGCTCGGTTTTTATGATGCAGGGGGATGGAAGAGGACCAGAGCTAAGTGAGAAGGGAAAGAGGAAGGGGGGTGGGTCTCAGCCCAATTAGTGTAGAAGAGGTAAAGGAGGGTAAATTGAGGATGGACAAGGCCATGGGACCAGATGGTCTTCACCCTACGGTGCTCAGGGAATTAAGGGAGGTACTGGCGGACCCACTGGTGGGGTTGTTTAACTTGTCCCTGGATACAGGGTGGGTGCCAGAAGACTGGAAGAAGGCAGACGTGGTGCCAATTAATAAAAGTGGCAGCAGGGAGGAAACAGGTAATTATCGTCCAGTCAGTCTCACATCGGTGGTGGGTAAAGTAACGGAGACAATACTGAAACAAAGGATTGTTAGATATTTTGAAGAGGGGGATGCTGCAAGACATTCTGCAACATGGCTTCACTCGGGGACAGTCATGTTAGACAAACTTGATCAGATTCTTCGATGAGATGATGAGGGTGGTTAATCAGGGTGGGACAATGGATGTGGCATACTTGGACTCCGGGAAGGCCTTTGACACAGTGCCCTAGCAGAAGGCTGGTTAATAAGTTGGGGAGTCTAGGGATGGGGCAGAAGGTAGTAAGATGGGTGGAGAGCTAGCTGACGGGGAGAAGCCAGAGGATGGCGTCAAAAGGGTGCACTCTGGGTTGACAGGGGTGTCAAGCGGGGTCCCCCAGGAGTTGGTGCAGGGGTCCATTCTGTTTAACATATACGTCGGCGACATAGCAGAGGAACTTCAGAGGAAGGTCTGCCTTTTCGCAGATGATACAAAACTCAGTAACAGGGTGGACACCCCAGGTGGGGTGGAGGCAATGAAGAATGATATAAGGTTACTGGAAGAGTGGTCGGAAACATGGCAGCTGAAATTCAATGCCAAGAAATGAAAAGTGATGCACTTGGGGAGGAGGAATACAAATACCGCATACAGACTGGGGGGGGAGAAAATGGCAGCAACTAGACAAGAGAAGGATCTAGAGATTGTAATCGCAAATAACCTTAAGGTGGGGACCCAGTGCAGCACAGCAGTGGGCAAGGCCAACAGGATGCTGGTGTGCATAGGGGGAGAGAGATAACCAGCAGGAGGGAGGTGCTGATGCTACTTTACAGCTCCATGGTGAGGCCACACCTGGAGTATGGGGTACAGTTCTGGAGGGCCCCATCTAAGAAAGGACATAGATGGCATGGAAAGGGTGCAGAGAAGAGCCACTAAAATGGTGCATGGGCTAAGCGGGATGGCATATGAGGAGAGGTTGAGGGAACTGGATTTGTATCCTCTGGAGAGAAGAATGGAAAGAGGGGACATGATTGAAACATTCAAGTATGTAAAGGGGAACAATAAAGTGGGGAAGAGCTTATTTACAGGGACGGTAGATACAAGAACTAGGGGGCATGGACTGAAGGTGGAGGGGGAAGGTTTAATAATAATAATAAAATTTATTTAGTTAAGCGCCTTTCAGAATTTCAAAGTGCTGTACAGCAAAAATACAAAACAAACATATATTCAGATACATATGGTATAAAATCAAGATAAAACAGGAAATGCCTTTGCCCATAAAAGGGCAGGGGAAACTTTTTTATGTTTGTAACGTTTAGGGGAAATGTTAGGAAGTATTACTTCACAGAGAGAGTGGTTGAGCCCTGGAACAGACTGCCAGAGGAGGTGCTGAGTGCCAGTACAGTGGAGGGATTCAACAGGGCCTGGGACAAACACAGAGGGTTGTCAAGGGGAAGCCGAAGAGAATCTTGGGGGGCCGGGGTGACAGGTAGAGGGAGGGAATGGGCAGACTCGATGGGCCAGGAAGGCCCTTCTCTGCCATCACATGTCTATGAATCTATGAATAGCCAATTGGAAAGCCAGGATTTCAAGCAAGGATTCTTCGGACAGTGTCAGAGACTTGTGGGACTTTATCGAGTGCTTATGGGGGAAATACAGGGACCTAACTCAGGCGCCAAAACAGGGAGCCTATTGTGAATCGAGTGAGGCTAATGAATATTCATTTTGTGGACTGACAATCAGATTCAGCCACTTATTATGAGTGCAACAAGTGGTCTCAGCCAATCAGGAGCCTCAGAAGGACTCCATAGACAACTGTTTTCCAGGCTGAGGAGGAGTTTGGGTGGAAGCACCCCACAGGGGATGGGGCTCAGGCCCCCAGAAAACAGAAATAGCAATTCAGTGTAAGCCCCCACGGGGGAAGGGGGCCTTTCTTCTGCCAAAGGAGACACATGGCTGCAGGCAACAGAAGTTGCTAGCCTGGTGGTTGACAGAAATTGTTCTCCAGGGCTGGCAAGTGCTTTTCCACATTTTTGGGAAATGTAGGTGAACCTGAACCTTCAGCTGTGAGACAGCTGCACGCATGTTCTGCCTCAGTAGTGAGAGTGCTGACAAAGCATGAAACCTCTGAGAAAAACAAATTCTGCAAATGATCCGAGTGAGTAAACTTCCACTTACATGTGCAAGTTTGAGAAATCTTAAAGGGGCAGAGAAGCAAAGACAACATAGAAAGCGACTGTCTACACCCTGTGTTAACCAAGGTATAAAAAGGGTGGACATCTGCTAAGCGACCAGAGAAGGGTCCAGATTTGAAAAGTGTTAATATGAGTGTTGCGGGAACGCCTACAGGACTGGAGATGGAGTGCCCAGAGCGCGCGGCTTCCTGACATTGCCTGAGAGGTCCAGTGATTGCCCAGTTGGAGCTGCCAATGCCAGCAACGACACAAGGGACTGTGTAAAAGCTGTTGTGAGTCTAAAAGAGCTACAGAGTTAAGTTTTGCCAAAAACATAAAGTGTCCCAAGTGAGAAAGTTACAGTTTAGTTTCGCAACCAAGTAAAGCCTGCGAAAGGGTAGAAAGCCATGCTTCAAGCTTTGTCTAGCTCAAGTTGTCTCAAGTGGTAGTAAGACTTGTCTCAAGCTCTGTTTGGTTAAAGTGTATTAAAGAAACTGGAATTGTCTAGAATGGTTCTATGTCATAATGGCGACCGCCAAAAGGTGATCTCTGTAACGGCGAAGACACATCGCCGGGAATCAGTTTTGGTGATGTGGCTCGCCAGCGCACAGCAAAATGGCGCCGGGGACTTCTATTATAACATTTTATGCAGGCGCAGTGTCCCCTGCACCCCTTACTTAGGATTCTCAACTCCAGGGATGCATGTTGGGGAGGTAAAAACATAAAAAAACTGGGGTCAGGCAACAAAAACATAACTGCCACGATCTCGAACCCAGCACCCTGTCCACCCAAGTCATGAACCCACCCACCACGCCATAGGGCCAGCTTAGCAGCCTACCACGGCACCACCCCTCAAAAAACCTCCCACCCCTCACTGAGCGTGCTCGCTCCCACCCCATGTGCATGTACGTGTAGCGACATCCTGTCGTTATATGCATGTACTCCCACCCCCATCCGTTCACCCTACCTCATCGGTAGCCCCCATCACATGCACCGCGATTGAGTTGCCATTTTGTGGTTCACTCATTCGCAGTAGCGCATGTCACGGGCTACCATCTAGAATGGACTACAAGCAGTCGGGTCACCCTAGCCTTAGGGGGAAAAGTACCCAGCCTGGTGAAAGTCTATATCTGAGAACTAAAGGACCACGGTGGCCATGCTGGCCCATGGTTGAAGGTCTGTGGACAAAAAATATAAATGTTTTGATATGATAAATGTGCTGAATGCCACGCAACCATCTTGGATTAGGCTTGGGACACAGCCTGGTAGTGTGCCACCTAGGGCGTTGCCATATGCATTTCCCCAAGGGGTATAGCCTAGACGTGGGTTTGAAACATGCTAGCCCCAGTCCCAGTCTGGTCTTTCTAGTAAGTACTTTCAGCCCAGAAAAGGGGCACAGCCAACAGAAGTAATGGTGTAAACATAGAAACATAGAAACATAGAATTTGACGGCAGATAAGGACTGCTTGGCCCACCCAGTCTGCCCATTTCCCTACCTACTGGATAAGCTGCAGATCCTAGTTAACCAGCAGCCTACTTCTTCCTACCCCCAACCCCCAGAATTGCCTTATGACTATCCCATACATGCTTGAATTCCACCACTGATTTTGACTCCACAACCTCCTCCGGAAGGCCGTTCCATGCATCCACAACCCTCTCTGTGAAAAAATACTTACTTAAATTACCTCTGAACAGCCCCCCTCTATCTTCAAATTGTGCCCCTTGTTCTTGCACCTCTTTTTTTTGAAAGATGCTACCCTCTTGGACTTTGTTGATTCCTTGAGGTACTTGAAAGTTTCTATCATGTCCCCCTCTCCCTCCTTTCCTCCCGAGGCTATACATATTAAGCTCCTTAAGTCTCTCTTCATATGTCTTCCGGTGCAGACCCTGCACCATTTGAGTTCCCTCCTCTGGACAGCTTCCATCCTGTCTATGTCTTTGTGGAGATTGGGTCTCCAGAACTGCACACAGTACTCAGATGGGGTCTCACCAGCTGTCTGTACAGAGGATAATAACTCCTGTTTTCTACTGGTGATGCCTCTCCTATGCATCCCAGCATCCCCCAACCCTCCTTGCTGCCCTCTCACATTGCTTGCCTACCTTTAGGTCATCTGATATGACTACCCCAGGTCCCTTTCCATTTCTGTTGTTGTTAGTATCTCACCCCCTGTGTACTCTTCCCTGGGTTTTGTTTCCCAGGTGCATTACCTTGCACTTCTTAGCATTGAATCTAAGCTGCCATACATTTGACCATTCCTCTAACCTTGCCAAGTCCTTCTCATCCTTTCCACCCCACCCTGTGCATCAACTCTGTTGCAGATCTTAGTGTCATCTGCAAAGAGACATACTTTTCCTTCAGTCCTTCTGCAATGTAAACATAAAGACATTGAAGAGGACCGGTCTAATACTGAACCCTGCGGTACCCACTAGTAACCCTCCTTTCTTCAGAGTGGACTCCATTTACTATTACTCTCTGTGTCCTATTCTCCAGCCAATTCTTTACCCAGGCTGTCATCTTGGGACCACTCCCAGGCTGGCTAACTTGTATATTAATCTTTTGTGTGGGACTGTGTCAAATGCCTTGCTAAAAGTCGAGGTAGGCCATGTCCACAGCCCTCTGATCTACTACTTTGGTCACCCAGTCAAAGAAATCTATCAGATTTGTCTGGCATGACCTCCTGCTGTGAATCCATGCTGCCTTGGGTCCTGTGCCCTCTGGCCTCTAGATACTCGGCAATTCTTTCCTTCAGAAGTGATTCCATCATTTTCCCTACCACTGAGGTTAAACTAACAGGTCTGTAGTTTCCTGCTTCTGCCTTGCTCCACTTTTGTGAAGGGGAATCACATCTGCCCTCCTCCAGTCCTCAGGTACCACCCCATCCTACCATGATTTGTTAAAAAGGGTAGTCAGTGGTGTCACTAGTTCTACCCTTAGCTCTTTTAGAATTCTGGGATGAATCCCATCAGGCCCCATTGATTTGTCCACCTTCAGTTTTAAGAGTTCTTTCAGAACCCTTTCTTCTGTAAATGGGCTGGTATCAACTTCTGTATCCAGAGTGTTACTACTGTTTGTTTTATGTACCTCCCCTCTTCATTTGTAAATACTGAGCAAAATATTTGTTTAGTATCTCTGCTTTTCACAGTCTCCTCGGCCCACCCTCCCTCCCTTTATTAGCCTCACTATCCTCCTTGGTCTTCCTTTGCTCCCTGATGTACCTATAAAGGTTTTATCCCACTTCTTAACTGAGTTGGCTATCTTTTCCTCGGTTTGGGCCTTGCTGTTCTGACTGCCTTCCCAGCCTCCTTTTGCTTTAACTGATACAGTTCTCTATCCTGCTCCTTCTGCGATTCCTTGTACTTCCTGAATGCTTTCTTTTTCTCTTGAACCTTCACTGTCACTTCCTTTGAGAACCATAGTGGTTTCTTACATCGTCTTGTTTTGTTTATTTGCTTCACACAAGGCTAGTTACCTCTGTGATGGCAGTTTTATTATTCCCCATTGTTCTTCCACCCTCCTTCCTGCCCATTTGCTAGTGCATTCCTTAGGCACTCACCCATTTTGTGAAAGTCAGCCCTCCTAAAGTCCAGTACTTTTGTCTTTGTATGTCTTGACTCCATTGCTGTGTTTATTGTGAACCATACTGTTCGATGGTCGCTAGTTCCCAGATGGCTACCACTTCTACATCTGTGATCCTCTCTCCATCTCCATTTGAGAGAATCAAGTCTAATATTGCTCCCTCTCGAGTGGGCTCCAGTACTAGTTGTCTAAGGCATGCCCCCTGTAGGGCATCTAGAATAACTGCACTCTTTGAAGTGGCAGCTGCAACTGCGCTCCAGTTAACATCTGGCATATTCAGATCACCCATCAGCAATATATGAAAATTACGTACCTACCGTAATTCTTGATCTTCTCTTGTATCTTCACCATTCATTACTTCCTGGGTGTAAGCCGGAGGCGCGCACCCGTCACGGGAGCTTTTTTTTTTTTTTTAAACTTTGGCTAGCGACACGCCTCGAGTAGCGTCATGGTCATCTTGGGGCGGCCGTTAGTAGCGACCGACTCCTCCTCCAACTCAGTTCTGTGAGCCGGAGGCAAAGCGAAAGCAGAGAATAGAGATAGCGAGGCAAGATAGCCAAGGGATAGCAAAGCAAGGAAGAATGAACTGAAAAGGAATAAGCCGATGGAGGAAGGACAGAGGAGATAAAGTATCCTAACCTAGGGACTGCAGGGCCTCCTTACCTGGCGACTCTAGGAGGTGAGAAAGGAAGGAAATGAGAAAGATGAAGAAGAAGAAGAGAAGAGAGATGGGATGTTGAAGGGACCAGAAGCGACATAGTTAGCTTATAGCTGAAGGCTCGACTAACAGGGAAGCAAGAATCCCGGAGATAGAGCTGAAGAGAAGGTTCACCAAACCCGCTAGACAGACTCAGAGGGCATAGTCCTCATCTTCAACATGCCATTGTTGTTGATACCCTAGGGCTCCTGGCCGCGAGGCCTTTAACGAGGAGGACACCAGAGAGGGAAGAATAAACCCAGGCAGCATGAGGCGCTGCTCAGGGGTTTAGAAATGAAAATGTAAGCCTTTCAGGCGTTTTTAAAGCATAGAGGTGGGACTCAGGCGGACTCGCAAGGCAGGCCAGAGGCTTAGGCTGGCTGGGATTGATTATGGTCAGCACTGCTCTTCTGTAAAACTGTCCAGGAGGACACTTGAAGGAAAAACCAATCATCAAAATCTCACGAGAAGGGTTGCCTGCCTCTCATCTCCCTTCTTGTTTGTTTTCTTTTTTTTTTTTTTACAGATAATCATTTGCAGGCTAGAGCATGACCCCAATACCAAGAATGCCTATAGCAGTCGAAGAGAGTTCCTCAGCATTTTTCCCTCTTTTTTTAGAAAAAAAAAGAAAACAGATGTGCCCGTTCCTCCGCTCTGAAAGGCAAGAATTAGAGAAGGGAGGGTTTTTGATTCTAGGCGCAACAGCTGGAGCCGGCATTGCAGGATCAAAACTGAATAGCCTGAGCCAGGCTAAAACCCCAGAGGTATCTCGCTTCCGAGGGATGGCAAGATATAGTTGTGCAGTTTGATCGCCAATGCAAATCCACAAGATGGCCCAAGAATCTTAGAGTAAATAATTTTTCTGGAGAAATAAGAACCCTCCCCCCCAAGATATAGATTTTTTTTTTTGGAAAAATTGAGCAACTCTTCCTATCTTTTATACTTTTTTTTTTTATTTATTTTGCAGAGAGAAGAAGGAGGCAGGAGGTGGAGAAGCCACAGGAAGAGGCCACTGAGGGATGGTGGGTGGAGTGTAAGTAATGAATGGTGAAGATACAAGAAGATCAAGAATTACGGTGAGTGCGTAATTTTCATATCTTCCTTGTCAATCTTCACCATTCATCTCCTCTAGGTGATACCAGCTCCTCTTCCCCAGAAGAAGGAAGCCCTGAGGGAACAAGACCCCAGCCTTCTGCTGGTGAGAAACAGAAGGAAGAAGACCCTGGCTTATTCAGAAAGCCTAAGTGGGAGAAGAGCTAGGAGGTGCCTCCCGAGGCGAGGATGGAGGAGCCCTGTAAAAGTCTCCTAGCTCTAGAGGAGAAAAGACAGGTCCCCCGGAAGGCGGAGCGAATCACCCTACGCCGGGCCAGGGGTGACAACCTGGAAAGACGAAGCCATGCCGTCCTCCTGATGCAGATCGCTGTCCCCGCTAGCCTGGAAGCCACCTCATTGGCGTCATAAGATGCCCTTGCTTGGTGTCTTGCCAGCTCCAGGTCTACCGCGGAGAGGGCAAAGGCTTGTCTGGTTTGCTCCATGTCAGGCATTGATGCCAACAGCTGGGACATCATCAACCACAAATGCCGGTTGTAGGCAGCGTGGTGAGCCTGATGAGATGCAATACAGGCACTTTCGCCCGCGAGGAAGACACTCTTCACTAGCGGTCGAACTGGAGAGTCCGCATCGGTGGTGATCGTGCACCGGGCAGCGGCCCAGAAGGAGTATCTAGGTAAACCAAACCAGAGGGCGGGTTGGAAGGAACCTAGAGACTCTGAGGGGCACAATACCTACACTGACAGTCAGCGGGGCTGGAGAAGAAGCAGCTGGGGACTGCCAGGACGGATAGGCGCCTCCTGGAAGGATAGGCCAGGAAGGTACCACAAATGCTGGGCACTGAATTCACCAAGGAATTCTCGCGTCTCCGTTCGGTGTGTCTCTCCGAACATAGAAATCCGAAGATCCTCACCATCCTCGAGGAGAAGCGCTGATATTCTGTGAAATCAGCATCGGAGGAAAGATGAGCAGGGGTTCCTCTCCTCAGAGGGAGGCGAGGATGATGGGGAGCTGGAATGTCCAGAGGATTCCTGGCGGTGGGAGAGTCGAAGACACGCTCATGCATGTATCTAACATATGAGGGGAAGGCCACGCAGAACCCTGAACTGCTCCCAGGATAACGGACCCGTGGGACCGACATAGGCCTGGGAGCGGGGTGGTGAAGGCAGAGAGTGGGAGGGGCACCTCCGAGGAGGCAACTGCTCTCGGAGGGCTCTGGAATCGGGAAAGGAGCCTAGTAGGAGGGATCCCGGATATCAGACCAGGCTGCAGAACGGAACTCTGGGGAAGTGGAGCCTGGAAGAGCCCTGGGGAGAACCTCCCTGTGACAACACCGGGACTGCATGGATCCAGAAGGGCAGTCACTTTAAGCGCTGCTGGAGGACACCTAGAACCCTGGAGGGAGGCGAGGCTCACACTATGGCTCCTGGCCACCCCCCCTGAGGTGGCCAAAGAAGACCAGTGGCAGACCCCTGCACCTCAACCCCTTGGACTCTGAGAGGCCCTCCTCCTTGACCACAGCGTCCCCCTGTCCTAGAGGGGCAACAGCACCCAGGGGTAGCTGTCACTGGGCCTCCAGAGGGCCTCCCCTCCGTCACCCCATGCCCCGGGGCTCCCGGCCACCCCAGCCGGGGAACCCTCAGAGGCGACAGTAGGGGGACAGAGGGAGGAGGGCCGCTGCGCGCCTGGCACCTAGCCACGGGGACCCAGACCCCGAGAGTGGGGGTGCCAGGATGGAGTCCACGATCTGAGTCATCGCCCTCCGAGGAGGGACGAGACCAGCTGGACCTCAATGCTGGCACCCAGGGGTCCCGAGGCCAGGGCCATAGAGCAGCCCGGCACCGGAGTGATGCGCTCGCCCCCCACGCCCGGTAGCAGCCAGGCTAATTCCACACACCCCAACAGCGCCCGGCCAGGTCCGGCACCGCCTGGAGGAAGGACAAGGCCCACAGTACCCGCCCGGCGTCGGGAGGCGAGTGGCACCGCTAATGACGCCGCCATGTCCTCGGCACCATGAAACGGCCCGAGGCCAGCAGCACCACCAATGGCCCGCCTCGATCACCGGCGCCGTGAATGGCACGGGATCCATGGCGCGCCGCCTCGATCACGGTGCCCCGCGAACTGCACCCGGGATCTAAGCAGCACGGAGCGGTGCCACCTCGATCACCGGCACACGAGCGGTGCTGGGATCTGAAGCAGTGCCGAAGGCGGCGTCGAGGTCCCGCGAGCCAGGCCCAAAGTCGAGGCCTGCGACACGGGAGCCTGCACCTCCGAAGAGTGACTGCCAAGGCGGTGTCCGTCGCGCGCCCCGGGAGGGACTACACGCTCCCCAACACCGCAGAAGAGGCCTCCTCCTCGGCAAGATGGGCGAGACCCCTCCTCCTCCGGACCGTATAGTTCGGGAGGGGACACGGGGAAGGGCCTAACAACCTTGCCGAGAATCCCGAGCTGCACGCCCGTCGGTGGCGGGCCTTGCGAGCCGCAGATTTTGAGGGCCAGCGGTGGTCCATCAAGAAACAGGCATCGCACGAATCCATATCATGGTTGGGTCCCAGGCAACGAAGGCAAACGTCATGTCGGTCCGAGACGGAGAAATGCCGGCCACAGGAGCACCGACGCATAGGGGCGCGGCCCGTCTTAGAAAAGCGCTTAGCTCCCGAACCAGACATAACGTGAAATTAACAAGACTAAAACACAGTAGGAAACACACCCAGCGCCGTTAGATAGAAAAAAGGAACAGTCTTACTGGATCGGCGTCAAGTGCGAAGAAAAACCAGGAGTCGGTACACTACCACGCAGTTAAGGACGCTTCACACACGAGCAGGTGCTGCCTCGATGGCGGGAGAAACAGAACTGAGTTGGAGGAGGAGTGGGGTCGCTACTAACGGCCGCCCTCGCGCTGTAGCGTCACTCTCGAGGCGGTGCCGTTAAGCAAAGTTTAAAAAAAAAGCTCCGTGATTGGGTGCCGCTGGCTTTACACCAGGAAGTAATGAATGGTGAAGATTGACAGGAAGATCTCCCTTTTCTGCCATTCTAAGTATACTTTCTATCATTTCCTTGTCCATTTCCTCCCCCTGAGAAGGTCTGTATAACCCCTGTGTGGATTGTGGTGCCATTGCCTGTCTCAAATTTACCCACAGTGCTTCTTCTCCTCCCTGTTTACCCTTTTGTTCTGTTGCTTTTATTTCCTTCCTTATGTAAAGAACTCCTCCTCCTCCTCTTTTACCCTCCTGTCCCTCCTGTAGATAGTGTATCCTGGTATGTTTGACCCAGTCATGGTTTTGTGTACCATGTTTCTGTGACTGTCCGATATCCAGATGTTCCTCCTCCATCAGGCCACTAATTCAGGAAGCTTGTTACCTAGACTATGGGCATTGGTACTCATTGCTCTCCATTTTTGATGGCTTTACCTTCTGTTGCAGCATCCCCACTGACCGTTCTACCTCGGTCTTTTCTCATTCGTACCCTGTTTTGTAGGGAGGCTGGGATTTTCCTGCTGCTTGTCAGTGCCTCCCCCTTTGACTAGTTTAAAAGCTTGCCAATGAAGCATTTAAACCGATTGCTCAAAAGACTTGTTCCCTTCCTGGACAGATGCAGACCATCCTGCCAGTATAGGCTGGTGTCCCTCCAGGTGGAACCCCAGTCCCCAATGAAGCCAAACCCTTGTGCTCTGCACCATTTTTTCAACCATTCATTAAACTGCATGGTGCCAATTACCCTTGCCTCCCCCATGCCTTTGACAGGCAGCACCTCTGAGAAGGATACTGTGTGTGCTACTTGTCTTAGACCCCTCCCCAACTCTGCAATGTCCTCCTGCACTGCTCTAATCTCATGATGAGCCAAGTCATTTGTCCCTAGGTGGACAATTACGTCCAGCTCAGAATCCCTTGCAGCTGTTCTCGTGATCCTGAGGATGCGCTTCCTGTCCCTCCAAGCCATGGCACCAGGCAGGCACCTTACTTCAGTTTTCCCAGCTCCCCCCAGTTCTATACCCCTAATAATTGAGTCCCCCACCAGGAGCTGCTTCCTTTCCCTGTGGTGTCCTCTGCCTCCTTCCTGTGGGCCTCCCTTGTGACAGTTGTCATCAGTCTTCTCTGCGGGTGCATCCATAGGGGAGCTATGCTCCCCCAGAATGGTATATGGATTGTGGAGTGGAACAATTGACTGGGTGTGCCTCTGTTCCACCATCCTCACCCTCCCTGAGCCCACTGTGGTCCAACTGCTGTGCTTTCTTCAACCTCTGAGGTAGTGGTGGTGGCGCTAGTGCTCCCTGGATGGGGAGGTTCCTCCTACTGTCCAGTGTGGCCTGGGGAAGGTTTCCTTACTACTGTCAGTGCGCCTGAAGGCGGGCAACTTCCTCCCTCAAGGCAGATAGTTGTCTGCAAATGGGCAGCATCTCAGCCTCCAAAAGACTCCCGAAGACTGCTTCCCACAGCCATTACATTGCCTTTTCTCCCACATGTTTATCTACCTTTTTTTGTTTGTATTTGTGTGTGTGTCTGGCGTGTGATTGATTACATAGAAATATATATTATACAATGTGTATGCTTATATTGTCAGTGCAGTGTGCTAGAGAGGATATGACAGTGAAATGCACCTTGCACTCGAGGAAATGATGTCAGAACCTCAGGTATAAAGGAACTATTTCCAGGGTGGGTGGGGTGAGGGGTGGGAAGGGTTGGGCCTAAACTGTGCCCTCACAAAACAATCAGCTAAAAGCTCTCACCCACGCTGCAATGAGTGCCTTCCTGTCAGCAAGATACCCTACACAACAATTTGACAGAGAAACTACCCTGCTAATCAAACAGAGAAAAACTCAGACATCCAAGTCAGACACAGGTAAACCTCTCCAGCCCCAAAACAGCCTGGTGGTTTGTTAGCCACAAAGGAAAATCAAATATGACGTTATTTCAGCCCTTCTGAGGATGCTGACAAGATAAGCAGTTTTAAAACCCCTTCCTGAATTAAAAACTAAAATAAACACAAAGCAATACCACTTTAAAAGTGAGAAAACTTCTCTCAGATGTAAGCAGAGAGAGATTAGTTACAGATATTTAGTCCAAAATAGTATATCCCACGCATCTTCTCAGTTGTTTCAAAAGCACACCCTGTACACAACTTGGAAGAAGATGGACTTCTGTCTCAAACAGGATCACACCACTAGTTTATAGTAATTGAACAATGCTGAAATGGTCTAGCTAGACAATTGCCTGTGATGCAGACCTCTGACTTGTGAAGACAATTTCCCCCACCTCAGGCTATGTCTGGCATCCAATTACAAACTGCAGCTTTTGCTATTTTAAAATCACACAACCCCACCAAAAGTTGCAAAATATATTGATGCAGATGCTCACAGAATTCTAGTAATCAGTCCAGTTAGCCACAAAGGAAAATCAAATATGCAGTTATTTCAGCCCTTCTGAGGATGCTGACAAGATAAGCAGTTTTAAAAAAAACCTTCCTGAATTAAAAACTAAAATAAACACAAAGCAATACCACTTTAAAAGTGAGGAAAACTTCTCTCAGATGTAAGCAAGAGAGAGAGATTAGTTACAGATATTTAGTCCAAAATAGTATATCCCACGCAGCTTCTCAGTTGTTTCAAAAGCACACCCTGTACACAACTTGGAAGAAGATGTAAGATCCTGCAGTCTGCAGAGGGGGCAGGCTGTTAGCCTTTGCCTGTATCTTGACCTCCGGAGTTAGAGCCTGCTTGCTGAAAGCACCTATTTCTGCCTTGTACAGTTCAGTTGCAACCTGACAGTGAAGACATCTAACTGTGAGTACACAGGGACAATCCCCTGAAATGGGAGGACTTGTAAATTGTTCAATTTGCCAAGTTCGGTAATCATATTCTGAGAAAATCAAGCAAGGGTTTCAAAGCCTGTTCTTCCATAGTCGGGATGTGATTCAAAAGCAAAGATAAACGTTTGTCTGTTTAATTTCTTTATTTAAGGACCCCGACTAGCTGGTCAACAAACAGCTGCACCAAACAACAGGCCTGCACCTTATGAGAACTTTAAGTACTGGGTACCCAGGTTAATAAGTGGGTGTTCTTTATGGTTCTGGGAACTGGTACCAGTGGGAATTTAATGATGTGTCACCTTTCTAGTTGCTGCTAGCATAGAAAGCATCAGGGATCTGAATGCGTCAGAGGTTGGTGGGTATCACTGTGATTGATGCCTAAAGGTAAAATGACAATTGCTTCTTGTGATTTAATACCAATCTAAACCAATCAAACCAAATGTGAATATTGTAAATAGCTTCACCTTCATTCCAATTCACCCTTCCTAGCCCTTCCCCATGTAAATAAATTGTTGTTTCTGCATAGTCCTATCTCATGAGCATATTATTATAGGGAGGCAATACTTACAAAAAATGTCTGAATTGTGGGGAAATGTTTATTGGGTCATGTTTAGGGTGGCACTTTGGTGTTGTGGGTGGGTGCAGCATCCCAGAGGTATGTACCAGGTTTAAGCTAGCCCACTTGAGTATACTCAGGGTGGAGGCACTGTGCATTTAATGTTATATCTTGGGAAAGAATCAGTTTAAAGTTAATCTAAGGACCCAGGCCCCTCAACCTGGTTTGGCCAGCCAGGCAGGGGCAGTGTAGCCCTCAAAAGCCCGGCACTAGGGTTACAAGGGTACTAGCCTTCACCGTCATTCCCTCCATTCCCCATCCTATAACCACCACCCTGCATAACCACTATACACTTCACTCTGTCCCAGCCATGTTTGAACCCATAATAGTTTTGGCACCCGCCACCTTGGCTGGCAGAAAGTTCCATGGTTCCTCCACCTGTTCTGTAAAATAAAACTTTCTCATATCCCTCTTGAACCTTCCTCCCATCAGTTTCCACTCACAGCGGTGAATAAGGTACAGGAGGGGAGTATTATTCAGAGGAGAAGGTGCATGAGAACAAGAGAACATGCAATGATGCTGGAAGGCGGAAATTTAAGAAGAATGTGAGAAAGCACTCCTTCACTGAAAGAGTGGTAGACACCTGGATCCGTCTTCCAGCAGAGATGGTGGGGCACAGTTGTAGGTATCAAGCATGCATGAGACTGGTACAAAGGAATCTTGGTAGAAAAGTGTTGTGGGGGGGGAGCAGCCGGAGATCTGATAGGGTCTGTGGTGACAGTAAGGGTGGGGACAAAATGGCCAAACTGGGTGGGCCAAGTAGTCAGTATCTACTGAAATATTCTATACTTCAGTTTCAATGCCGCTGTGTACCTTAAATCTTACTCATAGCATTCATAGGAACGTTTCAAACCCAATAGACAGATTTGCCCTTTGTGGCTAGCCTCTTCTCAGAGGTTGTATCCCATAAGGTTGTTTCTTGCGCAGTATTTATACTCAGGCTAAATAGTTCCTTGCAGTTCACCTTGTTTATTATGTTGATTGTGCGCATGCTCAAGAAACATGTTGTGGCAGCTTGCTGGAGAAGCAGGTTGTGGAGGCGTGGCACTGTTGTGGCCAATGCCCCCACTGCCCTTTGAGCTTGGCCCCTATTCCCCAGTGCCATGACCGCGCTGCTGCTGACACTATAGTTCAGCCAGCGTGCCACAACATGAGTTTCAGCCCGCTGCAATCGGGGCTGCCTGCGTCGTACCCGGCGTCATCAGCTGCAAGAGGAGCGACCATCATTGCAGGGCTCCTTGCATTCCCGACCAGTTTGCCAACAGGGAGCGAGTTCCATCAGTTTGGGTTGTTTGCCGAGGGGGTGCCTAATCCCCCTCATCATCATGTCCCCTGTTTCTTCCATCAGCATGTTCCCCCCAGTTCTTGAGTGCCGACAGGGGTGCCCAATCCCTGTCAGCTCCAGTCCACCCCCCACCCCAAAACATGCAGGTGGAATGCTGGGAGACCACCCCAGCGTGCCAAAAGTACCTGGTAAAATGGAAAATCGTTCCCGATGTCTATTTTTTTTTTTTAACCCTGAAAAAAGAAAGCGGTCACTCTCGTCCTCGCCCCTCCCCCAACCCGCCTCCACTGCATACCCACCTCCCACCCCCTCACCCCAAACTTACCTCCGGAGTTCAACGCGACGCCCTTCGTGGACCAGGCACATGTCTGCATTCTTCAAAGCAGGCCGTGAACTGAAGAAATGCCGGTAAGCTGTATAATGGCATAAATCTTTTTTTTCAACTTTAGTGCATATCTCAGGCATTTTTTGGGAATTTTGGCATCAAATTTTCAACATGGGGTTTTTGGGACCCCTCCTCATGAATTCAGCCACTGCCATGGTGTTATTCGGACCCAAAAGGTGATATCGCGGTCACTGTGCAGAATTACCTTTCGGGACTGATTAACAAAACAACAGTGCCAGTGTTCATGAGGTGGGCTCTCAAAAAGCCTATGTTGTAAATTTGGTGGAAAAAAATAAAAAAAATGCCTGATTTACAAGCGTGCATTGTGCAGTTGCTATGCACGCTCGTAACTCCGCTAATTTGCAATATTTTCTCGCCAGATTTTCAACATTGGCATTTCTTCAAACCTCCTTATGAACAGTACAGCTGTCATTTTTCCCATCCTGGCTGAAATGTGTTTTTGCACTTCCAGAGCAGAATAGCACGGTTGCTGTGGGAAATCAGTGTTCGCGACAGATTAAGAAAATGACAGTGACACTGTTCATGAGTAGAGGTCCTAAAATGCCTATGTTATAAATTTGGTGACGATAGCCCATCACATGACTGTTACAAGTCTGCGTTGCGTAGTTTCCATGCACCCTTGTAACTTTGCAGATTTGTAATATTGTCACACCAGACTTTCAACACTGGCATTTTTTCATACCTCCTTATGAGCAGTACAGCTGTCATTTTTCACATCCTGGCCAAAATATGGTTTTGCACTCCTGCCACAGAATAGCACGGTCGCTGTGGGAAATCAGTGTTTGGGACAGATTAAGATCAAGTGAGTGAGAGGGGAGAGTGACCGAGCTCAACTGAGCTCTGTTGGGACTGCTGTGGATTCCTTTGTGAACAGAAAAAGGCCCCAATGCAGGAGCCCAGTACAAAAAGGCAGCCTGCAGCACCGGGAGAAACAGAACGAGAGAGCAAGTGAGGGAGGGGGAGTGAGCAAACTCAACGGAGCTCTTTCAGGACTGCTGCAGATTTCTTTGTGGGCAGACAAAAGGCGTCAATGCAGGCAGGGGCCCAGTACAAAAGGGCAGCCTGCAGTGGTGGGAGAAACAGTACAAGCGAGTGAGAGAGGGGGGGGACTGAGCGAGCTCTATCAGGACTGCTGCGTTTTGGGTTTTTTTTGGAGAAGAAAAAGGTGCCAATGCAGGCAGGAGCCCAGTACAAAAGGGCAGCCTGCAGCGACTGGAGAAACGGAACAAGCGAGTGAGAGAGGGGGAGTCAGTGAGTTCAATGGAGCTCTGTTGGGGCTGCTGCAGATTTCTTTGTGAGCAGAAAAAGGCACCAACAGAGGCAAGAGCCCAGTACAAAAGGGCAGCCTGCAGCGTCAGAAGAAATAGAATGAGTGAGTGAGAGAGGGGGAGTGAACGAGCTCAATGGTGTTCTGCCAGGACTTTACACTTGCCCACCCTCCCGCCCAGAGTCCTCTGGGGTCCTCTATTACAGCAGGGTCTCTGGAGTGGAGACAAAGCAATGATTGGAGGCTTAAGGATTGCTGCAATAATACAGATTTACTTCTTCTGTTCTATCTCCTAAGCTGGTCTCCGGGCTTTCTTACTCCTGGGCTGTACCTCCTGATGCCAATCCACAGGCAGGAATCAGACCTCTGCAGCTGGGGACATCCAGCCCTCCACCTCCTGTTCTCCTCAGTTTACTTCCTGCCTTCAGTAGAGCAGGTACTCTGCAGCAGAGCTCTGCCACAGGGGCAGGGCTGAAGAGACTGTAAGTGATAAAATTCTTTGTTTACTTGCGGAGCAACTATAGGATGGCTAGAAGAATCGCTCCTTGGTGGGACCCAGTCTCAGCCTTGCAAGCTGCATAGACTGGCCCCACTCTGAGAGAATCCCCAATTTTTCCCACCATTTTGGGCTGTCTTCAATGGTCGTCTGGAAGCCATCGGGGTGACGGGGACTCCTTATTTAAGCACCGGAGTGCTTCTGGGGTAAGGACTGTTCTATCAACGACTGGCTGGGCGGCAAATTTAAGCCTCTCATCGACGGAGATGCAGGCAGTGCGCGGAGGACAGCACCAGGCCCCTCTGTTTGGTCTCCCCCACAAAGAGCACCTAACGGTCATCTGGAAGCCATCGGGGCAACGAGGACTCCTTATTTAGGCTCCGGAGTGCTTCTGGGAACAAGTGCGGTTCTATCAATGACTGGGCACTATTGCGCTCAATCTGGAAAATGGCACCGGAGTGCTTAGGAAGAATATCTGGCCACATTCCATGGTGTGGGTTTTTTTCTCCTGTGCTTCCTGCACTCAAGCTAAAGTGGAAGTCTGGTATGGGGAATTAAACGGACACTGGAGTGCTTGGGAAGCATGACTGGCCACATTCCCTTACTCCTGAGCGCTGCAAGGCAGGAGGAGCCCTAATCTGGAGCAACAGAGCTCCTCGCAAGGAAATCTTGAGCAACAGAGCTCCTCGCGAGGGAAATCTTCGAGTACAGAGCCAAAATTGGAGGCAACCCATCGGCCCGCAATCTGATCACCTCAGCTGTTAATTAAGGGTGGACCAGCGGTACGGCTATAGCGGCTCGTCCATGACCAGGGAATTTTCATTGATGAGCGCTACAGGGCAGGAGGAACGCTATTCCTTTTCTTTGCACTGGAGTGCTTTCAAGGGGCTAAGCAGACACTGTAGGGGTTCTGACCGACGAACGTCTTTTTGTGAAAGATGCAGCCATTCGTAGTTGGTAGAACTAGTAGGCGCTCATTCAAAAGAGCGCGCCAACCGCTCGTCTATTTGCCTTCTCATCAATGAACGCTAAGGGGCCTAACAGTGGTGTAGCACTGTGACAGAGGATCTAAGAGTTCAGCACCTGCGCCCTCCCCCGCAAATCTCTCTCTTCAAAGACATGGATTTATTTTTCCAGTCCCTGAGAAGGGAACAGTTATTCCTAAGTGGCTCTTAAAGGTTCAGCTCCCAAGGCCCCCTTTAGTAATTACCAAAGCAGACTAAGATTCTTTACATGAAAGCCTTTTTTGATGTCAGGACCTTGGACAAACATCCCAGGGGCAGAAAAGATAAAGGGCAGCACTCAGTATCTTGCCCTTAAAGGGCCAGTAGCCAGAAAGCCCCCAAGGGGAAGGGGTATGCTGAATATCACAGGCAGCATCTGTGAATGCCGTGATCTCAAAGGACGCAACCCCTCCCTTGGCTCAGATGGATAAACACGGCAAAGAGAGCAGCGGCCAACGGGGGACCCAGTAGTCCACAGTCCCCTCTCGGACCCCAGGCATCACCCACAGGTGAAACAGGGCCTTTGCCTTGGACCCTGCATGCTTCACAGCCCCCTCTCGGGCTGCAGGCTTTATCAAAGGAAAAAAGGGGCCTTTGCCTTGGTCCCTGCATGTTCCACGGGCAACCTGGGGTTTTCCCGGTGGGAGACCTCCCAAGAAAGCTAAAGGAAGAGGTCCCCATCTCTGTCCTCATCTGTAGAGGAGCAGTTGTCCTCACATCTCAAGGCATGGAGGGCCTGGTCTCTTTCATTTCATTTCTTTTTATTTAATATTAATAGGAGGCAGTATAGTGCAGTGGTCTAAGGCTCTGAGCTGCAAATCTGGTGACATCCAGCAGACCAGACCTGGGTTTGAATCCCACAGCTTCCACCTGCATACTGTGTGACCCTGAGCAAGTCACTTAACCTCCCAGGTCGCTCCTGTAAAAAAGCTTTCAGCTTAGTGTGCTATACCTGGTTAAACAAATAAATAAAAAAATAAATAAATTAAAATATTTAAAAAAAAAAAAAAATTGCCGAAATTCCCCTTGGATCTTCCCGGGGGCTTCCACCCAGTCAAACAGACTTCCGCCTACCGACTATCGCCAATCTGGCCGCAGCCTTCCCTATTCCTCCAGTCATAGGGGGCTCGCTAACGGAGGAATGACAAGGGGCCGGAACACACCTATCCAGTGGCCTGACAGCATACTAGTAGCTTCAGGCTTAGACAGAAGTAACCAGAAAAATGGTTAAACTACCATAAAGGCTACCCTCTGAGACGGTCATTGGACGGGATCGGAGAGGCCCTCCCTCAAAGAGACGCTTTTAGTCATCCACTCCTCCCTTAAAGCAGCTGCGAACAACCTGTTCTCAACACCACTGGCGTGGCATTCCAGCGTGCTGATGAGCCACATATAAGCAAGCCCAGCCAGCCTGTTTTTTTGCAATACCTTGGGTCACTATCCTGTTATTCCAGCGTGCTGACAAGCCAGATGTAGATAAGCCCGAGTGCAACAGCCTCAGAACAGGACTATTCTTGGCATTTTCAGCAGAGATCTCAAAAGAGGCTGCCAGTTGCGCAGCAAGGGCAGAGGAGTAATTTTGATGCCAAGGTTGGGGGGGACAACCTCAATCTCAACCAGCTTCGGATAATGGGTACTGTGGTACATACGAAAATGTAAACGTTATATGGAAAAATACAAAATTTCCCATCAACATGCCTTTGAAATGTAATACATATGGAAAACAATGAGGACAATATTTTCACAGGACACGTTTTTATTTTAAATATATTGTTTATTTGTTTTCCTTAATTTTATTGCAGTTCTCAGTATATCAAGTACTTTACTTGGTGACAATTAAGCAATGAGGCATGACCAGGGGTTATGTTAGGACTATTAATCACCTTCTAGGGTGTACCGTGGCATGAGGTGTAGCCGAGTGCCACATGCCCTGGAGAGTGATTAACTGACCATTAACATAATCCCTCGGAGTGCTCTTTATTGTTATTACAATAAAAGCATTTTTAAACAGTGTTAAACCTTGTTCAGCATATGGCTAAGCTCTACATGTGTGTTAATAAAAGATTAACATAAGGCTGTTAGAATGTTTGCAGCCAATAAGAAGCTCCATTTCTCAGGCCCTTTTTATAATACCTAATAAGTATTACAGAAAAGATATGTAAGAAAAGGATCATTTCTTATCTCTCTTTGTTACAAATATGTCGGTGGAACCAATACAGAACTATAAAATCCTGCAATATGTACATATAGAACACATGTGGCAAAAACACAAGACCACAAGCCAAGACCCTGAACCATAACTGTAGTAACCTGATAATATCCAGAGTGCTAAAACACATGAGACTGTGTCCTTTTGGACTGTAATGTAGTTTGTGTCATACCAAGAATAACATGAGTGTCCAGAAAGGCTGGAACATAGCCCTCAAGAACTGCCTTACCTGCTTCCTAATATGGCCTACATTGTGTTAAGCAATGACATCATTGGAGCCAGATAGCTACATAGCTCTTATAGTGTTAACTAATTATTTTTCCTCTGTATAGAACTGTTACACCAAAATGGTCAAGACCATGTGCACTAAGTTGATCAGTACACATGCAAAGCTATGGTTCTGTTCATTGTGTTTAGTTAAGCATGTTAAAATTGTGTTTTAATTGAAATAACTTTATCTTTTGCAAACCACAGTGCAGTACAAATCTTAAATAACCTGATGGTCCAGTGGTCATGGCAGATTCAGGATGTTACAATAGGGATGCTGGGGTGGTATGCATACTTGATATGCACTTTTAACATTCTAATTAAACCGTTGTATTGTCTGCTATTCTTTTTAGCATGTTTTGACAGAACCTACAAATGTGATCAATAGATTTGAATGTAAACATTTGTACAATCAATAAACAGACTTTAACAAAGTGAAATGTAGCAAGCAAGTAATTTACAATAGATTAGATATGTAGCTACTTAACCCCTTGATCCAACACTTATTTGTAGCAAAATGCTTGTCTAGTCCAATGCCAGAGTTAATACTTTCTTATAAATCAAAAATATGGTTGTCTTGACTTCTTTTCCCATGGGAAATAATAATAATAATAATCAAAAGAAGAATCAACATTTATATAGCGTTTTTCATACACAGTGTATCTCAAAGTGCTTTACAGGTATGCTAGACTGGTAGTGAAGTGACTGAATGTATAGTGGCAGTCATTTCACACAATAATATTCACATGTAGCATTGGACAATTGCATGAAATGGTTTTATGGGAAGGGGACTGTTGGCCTGGACAACGGGGTCAGGTAGCGATCATGGTGCTGGCAGCCCCAACTCTTATATCTCACCGTGATCTACTCATATTTTTCCCTTATGTGTTCCCCCTTCCCTGAATATGCCAGTACCTTGCAGGAGTGTCCTTCTCGGTACCCCTCTGGTATTCATTGTTCACTACTTCTCCCCACAGCACAAATGGATGAGCTCATCACCTTTCTGCATCATGAATACAGGCAGTACAGTTCCTGAGATAAGCAGATCTTTCCAGTAAGTCAGGCTAATAGCAGCAGAGAACAAGGGAAAAAATGGGCAATCTGTCCTTCAAAGATTTAGGCTACCTTTAATTAGGCACTATTAAATGATGGGTGTGTGCATCATTATGCACATCATTTAAAGGAGAACTGCGGCAATATAAAGCTCCCCTCTCAAAAGCTTACCTCATGATTAAGCTTGTGTCCATAAACCCTCTTTTTTCCAGCAGGCAATTACTTTATATTTATTTTTTAAATCGCGAACTGGAAGTAAGGCAGACTGTGTGCAGCTCTATTTGCACTAACAGTGTGGCTCTGCACGCTCACTTATATTAAGTAGGCGGTGCATCCACCTGTTACAGTAAATAGACTACACAATCCTCTCATTAGCGGATTTCAAAAATATAAAATGGTGAGGGTTATAACTAAAACAATGGGAGTAAGCTTTGAGGAGTGAGGGCTTCTGTTCTCCGCTGGTAATGGCAATCATGGTGACATATCTTATATGGAAAGAATGCCTATTTTCACCTATGTGCTCTGCTGCTGTCAGCAAGCTTATCGAAAGATGATGTTTACTATTAATATGTAAAATAACATAGAAGACTGTACTAACACATTCATGATGCAGAAGGGTAGAAAGATCATCAGTTTTTTATGTGGGAGCAGGACAGAAGAATGAATGCCAGAGAGGAATGAATAGGTAATTCCGGCACAGTATGGCTATATTCAGGTTAGTGAAAGACAGGAAGGGGAACATTGAGCAGATCATTGTGATATCTGAGATGTGGGTCTGCCAGCACTGTGATCACTACCTGATTGTGAATGAGAACAGCCAGTGATGAAAAATACTCAAGAGTGGCAGGTCTGCACCTAAACTGTTACTTAAATTCAGTATGGGAGATTACCCTTGGGTCCGCGGTGAGGGTGGAATGTTAACGTTTATTAGGACATTATTAAGGGAGCTGTGTATAGCTCATTCAAGATTTGGAATGTTGGTAGCCAGCCAACTCGCACTGTGCAGTAGGGTACAGAAAAGTACTGCAGAAGATATGTGGAGAACTGTCCTGCGGGGTTCTGCAGATCACAGATCAAGGAGTAGACTGATACTGGAAATCGGGTGGATTTTCTCAAGGCATTAGTATCTCTCTCCTGCTAATAATATTGTTAGCCATAGTAAGTGCAGCCCAGCCCTTATGAGGCCATGAACAGCAGTTGTTCAGGTGTGTACTGAGTCTGATGCTTATTGCTTTGCTTCTAGGAAGACCTAGCTGTTGGCTAATGAGGTGGGGAGAAAAACAGCAACGGGGGGAACTGTACATACTGCCTTCACTGTGTGGAAGGGTGGTGGTCCACTTAATGTTTACTGTGGGAGCAGAAGTCAAACATTGAGAAAGTGGATTGGACAGTGAACTGGGAGGCATTTTTAACAGTATCAGCTAATGAGCGAATCAGTATAGGTGTGCACAACTATCTGAGGTACAGAGGTTACAATGATCTGAGGTGTGATAATTCTCTTCATGAGATCGCAAGTTGATATGCAGCCCCATGCAGTACCAAGGAATATGACGTGCTTGCTTGAACACATTTGAATTTTTGGTGCATCAACCCATTGCAATATTTTTATTGCTATAGTCCAAATACAGCACAGCGCCTTTCATGAGCATGAACAAATTTACGTGCAATGGTGTCCAGACATAGCTCATCAAGTCTGGTTTGGTGAACATGACATACAGCAACTGCGTTCAGGCGACACTGGGTCATTGTAGACCGCAGCCATGTTTTTAGGTGCCTAAGTGCACTGAAACTGCACTCTGCTTCACAACTGCTTACTGGTATCACCAACAGTAGTCGCAGAAACTTTTCTAACTCTGTAAAAAGGCCACGGACATCTAAGGGTAGTGCTTTAAATAGGACTACAGCCTCATTCAAAGAGGTATATGTGTTACTCTGTGCAAACATCTCAAGCTGAACTTTCAGCATTCTGGGATTAAGCTCTGGATATTTTTTAATGCAGTCAATCATTTCCTCCAGCTCATGGTCATTCTCATCACCCTTATGTACTGCAGCAAGAAGGAACTGTTCTAAAGTCAAATACTCAGTCAGCCCTTGCTGATGGAACCTCTCTTCTAGCTGGGCAACAGAGATGTCTACCATCTTAAAAATTCCATTCTGAAATAGTCCTCCACTGTTGCATGTTGTGCTGCTTCCCTTGCCAGCAAAAGCGGACTGGGACCCATCGTTGCCTTGGTGGTGCAATGGGATCAACTCCAGCTTCTGGACAACTTCATCAGCTTTTCTGATGGCTTGCAGGACAGTATTTTCATTCCTTAGTCTTTGAAGCTGAGCTTTTATGAGGCTTACTTGGGTAAGACATGCCACCCTACTGTGCAGTTCGGTTTTGAAGCTCCTATTCAGACAAGTCAGTGGTTCCATAACTACCTTGACCAGCAGCAGGCTAACTAATGTGTTGCCCTTGCTGAGCTTCTCTAAGAGACCACTTGCCCTTGTTGCAGCATCCCATTTTCCAACTCCATTTGTTGGAGACTCTCAGGATTTGCTCATATTGCTGTGACACAGCTTCGACTGCTGCTAGTCTTACAGTCCATCTAGTTGGACATAAGGGTCGCAGTTTCTTGAAGGAGGTAGATGCATTATCAGATGTAGCAATTTGAGAAAAAATTGTTCTGTACTTTAGGGATTCACTGAACAGTTTGCCCAGTTCATTTACACAGTGCAAGGAATTTCTTAATACAGGGCTTGCTTCACAGCTCTCTTTCGCCACAAGATTTACACAGTGAGCACCACAATGCACCAAATGTGGCAAGTGGTTGACTTTCTTTATGATAGCCTGTGCACCGATAGCATCCTGACATGTTTGCAGCGCCATCAAATGCCATACCTCGGAGGAATTCAATTGGCAGAGGAAGTCTTGTGAGGACATCCATTATGACTTTTGCTATTGAGGCTCCGATAGTATCCTGTGGCTCATAAAACCCAATGAACTCCTCCTGGGGCTGCATGTTTCCATCAACGTATCTAAGGCAAATGCTTTCTTGTTCTTTACCTTGGCAGTCTTGTGTTCCGTCAACGATAATGGAATAGTATGATGACTTGTTAATATCCTTCATGACAGAACGGATGATCTCATGACTCATGAGTCCGATTAGTTCATTTTGAATTGCTGGGCTTGTATGGTCCTCTTTCAGTTTTAACCAAGTTGCTAGGGTCTCATCTTCATTGCTGAATAGCTTGAGCAGTTCAGCAAAGTTTCCCTCATCAAGCTGATGACCTCAATTGCCAATCCTTGTCTTCCCACAAAAGCAAAGCGGCTATTAACAAACAAGCACTTGCAGACACATCTTGTGAGATCTTTTCTGTTCCACTAGAGCAGAATCAATGCTTTGACCACGGGATACATGTGCCACCTTCCACAGGGCGTGCTGATGTGTTTCTGAGCTCGATGAGTAATAAACTTACTCCGTGCTTTCCTCCAGTTGGTGAAGCCTATTGTGGTGAATACTGGTTCTCGCCTTTTGACAGCTCAAGCATCCCCATTTGTTCACTCTTTGTGCAACAAAAGCAGGCACAGCTTTCAACTCAGGACTATAGTGCAGCCATGAAATTCCCTGACCATGATTCCTGGAATCGGAGTTTTTGTTTCACAGTCCTGCTTTGGTATTTCTCAGATGAGTGGTTAGTACGGCTGATCCATATCATGAGTTGTCATCTCCATTCTAGGCACTGTTTCTGCAAGCAGATGGTGATTGTGGTTGGGGTGGCTGATCCAGAGGCACTGTTTGGATCTCCAGTACAGGAACTGTGCTGTCGACAGTAGGAAAGGGTGAACTTGTGCTTGGTTGCTGTTCTCTCTTGTTAACATTAGCATTGAAGCCCTGATCTAGCTCCTCAAACACTGCAGTACATATTTCTTCAGTCGGGATCTTCTGTGCGGATGAAGGCACGGGATCTATGTGAGGTTTCTTCTTGAAGAACATGGCAATCGAAGGTTGGTCTCTCTGATGTTTCATGTTATGAGATTTGCAGTTAACCCTGATCTGTAAAAAATGAACAACTGTTACAGATTCTTCTTCATTAAAGGAAAACTCCTGAGTTTGTGGGTTCCCACACAACTGAAAAGCTATCCCTTCGGCTTAGCTTTTAGCAGCACAAGTGGAATTTTCTTGAGCCTCAACTTTGTATATTTTAATTTTAAAAAGTACGGTTCCGGAAGTCCAGAGGATACAGGGGGTGCTCCATTTTCTGCAAAGGTGTAGTGATGCACCATGCTTCAACACTTTTGTATTGATGCATATGGTGCATTGCGCTACTGGCAGAAAAGGATCTACATCCTCAGACTTCCAGATTCTGTACTTTTAAAATTCAATCTCTCAATTCTCTCTCCATCAATTTCTTTTATTTCGGGCATTGTAGCTGTTTCTCAGCACTCCTGCATGGACCCCAGTCTCAGCCTTGCAAGCTGTACAGACTGTCCCCATTTCAACATGGTCTCATTTTTCCCTGCGATTTCTGGACCAGGCCATCACATCAGGAGCTGGAATCTGGCCAGTAGAGATTTGGAGTTAAAAATCGCCACCAGAATATTTTGGGACAGAAAAATCAACACCAGAGGGCTTATCCAGGATATTCCCTCACAAAGGGCAGCCCCAAATGTTTCCATCGATGACTGGCACATTGGACTGTGTCCTCAGCCACTTGTCGACTGTTACTTGCTCCTCGTGCATTCATCGGTTGGCGTTCTGGGATCCCCAGCTGATCATCCACAGGCCCTGCTCCCCTGACACAGCTCAGAGGCTTCTAAAAGAGCAATTCCTCAATGAGGATGGTCTGGTTCCAACTTACAGTCTGACAACATGGGTATACATCGACCACCGTGACGAGGCGGCACAAAGCCCAAAACCGCTAAAGATTCCCTCTTCTTTTCAGTGGGCGAGCACTACTGAAAGATGTATATTCCTGGACAGGAAAATGACAGCAGTCTGGCTCAATTCACAAGGTTGTTCTTCCAAGGGAATGGGAGCTGGAGGACATTGCCTTCCACACTCCAACAGAACAGGGGGGCAATCCTCAGACAGATCTTAAGCCTGTGGGCGGAATTCTGAGGTACAGCAATTCTGCTCCCTGGCCATGGACAAACCAGCGGTGGCTCAAGATGCCTTCTCCCTAAACTGGGATCAGTTCAGCCTCCTGTTTGCCTTCATCCAATATCACTTCTATCAAGACTCCTCCACAAGTGACCTTGGACAGGGCAGTCATGATTCTAGGGGGTCCCTTATGGCCAGTTCACACATGGGTTTCTGACTATCACTCATCTTTTGAGGCGACCACCTCTAACCTTAAGTTTCAGCCCAGATCTTCTTCTTTAAGGGCTGGTCTGCATCTCAATTTGAACAACTTGTCTCCCGGGCCTAAAGATTGAGCAGGAAAAGCTCCAGTTCTGCACCCAGTTTTAACAACTGGCCTCTCTCAGACTGGGAAAGTGAGTGGAAAAACTTTCAGCGAGCTATGCAGTACAACTCCTGTTATTAGAATGATGGGAGTTCATGTGCCTCTTCTTCCTCAAAGTGCATTATAGAATCCGGAGGAGATTTTGTTTCTAGCTTCATTCAGACACATACAGAATGACACAATATAATTGCCTGTACTACTGCAGTTCCTTTAAGACAAATGGGCAAAGACTCCAACCAGTCACCTTACAATTAGAGTTTCTGCCTGGGGCACTCTTGATGGGACTGGGGGAATTGTTGGGCTCATATCCCCGTCTGGTACTCTACAGGCAGCAGCATTGCTTTGCAACATCTTCAGTTCACCAAAGCTATCACCTTGGAGTCTTGATATGGTGCTCAGGGCGTGACCAAGGCCCCTTTAGAGCCTCTCATGCCATCCATCATGCATCTCAAAATAAAGATTGCCTATTTTTCTCAAAGCTACTACTCCTGCTAGAGTTTCAGCAAACTAAAAGCGTTGCTGGCCTAAGAGCTGTACACTAGTTCATCAGGCTAGAACAGTTCCACTTTTATTTGCCAAAGTTATGTCCTCCTCTTATTACAATCAAGGGTTCATGCTTCCTCCTTCTGCCCACTCTCTAAAAGCAACAAGAATGGAAAGTGGCAACACTAGACATGGGAAGGGAGAAATATGGAAGATTAAGAGAAAGCTATTAGCAAAACTTCAGCTGTGTTCATGCCAGCTAAAGAGGAAAAAGATGGGGCACAAGGATGCAATAGGCTCTATAGCCAAACAGATTCTATCATCACCTCTACAGCATATGATCAGGCCAGGTAACACTGACCCAGTGAAGTCCATAGCCCCTTCGTGGGTGTAATTCTGAGAAGCATCGACGGCATACTCACACTGGTGACATTTTGATGAGATGGGTGCTGTATAGGAGAATGGGGTGAACTTTGTGGCCAAACAGTCCAAGAGCAAACCTTGGCGCCTCTCGCTGGCTACAGGGTGTGGGTGGGGTGAAATGGTATCAGCATTACAGGCAACAATCCCAGGTCCACCCTTATGCCTGTCATTCTCTACATCTGGAGTGAAAATATAAAAAACTGGTGAAGTCACGAGCATACGTGAAACTGTACAGCTTACACCCGTAATGTGTGGGTGTGGGAGGTGGATGCACATAGGGTGGGCGCAGGTTGGGGAGGAAAGACAATCAATGAGTGACCAGTAGCATCTGTCTCTGGACCAGAAGGTCATGGGTTCTTATCCCACACGAGTTGGACTTGCACACAAAATTGCTGGCATGCAGTGCAGTATTGGGGAGTGCTGTACTGCTGGGGTGTGCCATCCTCGGATGAGACATTAAGCGGAGTTCCTTCTGCCCATCCTGGTGTTGTCCTGGTGGGTGTCCAGGTGGAAATAAAACAACCATGGGCACTCTTCACAAGAGTAGGGAACATTCCGGTGTCTAGCCAACATTCCCCTTCCATAAACTAGTTCATGCAATTATCCAGGCTGTGTGTGGGTGATGGCGTGCAATATGGCCACCACCACAAGTCACTTCACCTATTAGCATTGCTTGTAAAGCGCTTTGGATGTATGAAAGCACTATATAAATGCTGAAACAAACAAAAACAAACATGGCGTGATTTAGCTAGTGCGGGCAGCAATGCCACTGGCAGTTGAATTCAAACCAGGACACGGTGTGCCATACATGGCTCCATTTTGGGAAAAAAAAATTTGTTTTCTAATTTGAAAACTAAGAAGTGTGGAAGTTAAAGTTAGAAGCGGATTGGACCGGAGCAGGAGTGGCAGCAGGAGGAATGGACCGACACCCACAGCAAGTAATTTCAATAAAATAATGAGAAACAAACAAAAAAAAACATATACTATAAACAGTGGATGGCTGAACACCTACAACAAGGCTGCATTTCCATCTCAAGGTCTCTATGATGTCATCAACTCCTCGATGGAAACACAGCCTTGTTGTGGATCCATCCATCCACTGTTCTACATATAGTGTATAGTGGAATGCTGTTATGCATGAATTCCATGCCTGGAATATGTTGTTCTGCTGCAGTAGTGATGTCATTATGTTGTTCTGCTGCAGCAGTGATGTCACTACTGCAGCAGAACCACTAGGAATCCTAGCACATCGTTGCTTTCCTCTATTTAATTATGTGGTGACAGTATTCTAGAACCTCTAGAGACTTTTCAAATCAGTTTCATTATGAGAAAGGGAGAAAAAAAAACACAAACACACATTTCACATAGTACTACTATACACTATAACAAATACAGGATGAGCAACTTCATGCACAACCTGTGTGTTCTGCCACCTCAGGCTTCTGATTCCCATGGACCTCTTGAGCGTCGCTCTCAAGGTCAGAGGGAATCAGAACCCCTCTGTGGCAGAACAAACTGGTTGTGCATAGTTGCCCATCCAGTATTCTCTATTTTTATCATCCTGGTGTCCTAACATTTCCAACTGCCTCCCAAGTCTCTCCTTGATAAATCCCTCTATTACTTTATACCACAGATGTCAGACTGATGTGCCCATAATTGACCATCTACTCCGAGACCCCAACCTAGGCTCATGTCCCTCCCTCCTCCCTCCCTCCTCCTCCCTTTCCTTTGAAACAGGCTCCATCCTCCATCACTGTCCCTCCTCTGCCTATTGACCAACTCCTCCCTGTCCACTTGCCCTCCCACCATCCTCATCAGCTTCATCTCCGGGTATAGTATGGTGAAATGGTTTCAAGCTTGATGCTCATACCCATACTGCTCTCTCCTACTCCCCCTCCCTCATCTGCTCCCTCTGAGCAGCCTCCTGTGGCATACTTCGTGTGATGCCAACTTTCCCCCACACCTCCAGATACCATATGATCCACCTATCCTCTGGGATATGTCCTTTGCCTTGTCCTGTTGTCCCCTGTGGAATACCATTTGACATCCTCCAAACCTCCATGCCCAGTTTATATTATGGCTGCTCCACTCCTTACACCCAATCACCCCCATTTTGTGTGTGAACCCTACTATCATCACAATACACAGTCAAACCTACAGCCCCCACCAACAATTAATATACCACACACACACACACACACACACACACACACACACACAATCTCCAGCAACACAATATACAAATCTTATTATGCCCTTCCCCTTGGTCCTACAAATCTGAGTTTCTTATTGCTCAGTCTCAGCTAGTCACACTGTGCACTCCCAAAGGATCCACCCCACAGACCATTTAATACAAGTCGGGCCGGGGAGTTGGTGTGGACACAATTACAGCTCTTCCCAGTTTGTGAGGATGGGCCAGACTTATGCCCAGACATAGATTTAAAACTTGGCACCTCACAGCGATTGGTCCTCCAGCAGCAGACAGCTCCCTCCACCCTGGCCCACTGCGACTGCAGCCACCGGAGTCCTCTCTGATGCCTTCCTCAATCTCTGTCCCAAAACCCTGGCCCACTGCCGACTGCAGCCGCCGGGACGACCAGAACCCCCTTGCACACCTCTGCTGCCAATGCAGCCCTGACGCCATCTTCCTCGATGCAGCTGCCGATGCAGCTCCAATTTCTCACCACAGCAGCCCCTGGTAGGATTCTCCACTGCCAATGCAGTTAGCTACCTCTTCTCCCAGCAATTTACAGCTCTTCCTCAAGTTCATGAGGGCTGGGCCAGACTTATAGCCCAGGCGTAGATTTAAAACTTGGCACCTCACAGCCGATTGGTCCTCCAGCAGCAGACAGCTCCCTCAACCCTGGCCCTGCAGACTGCAGCCGCGGGCGTCTTCTCTGTTGTCTTCCTCAATCACTACTCTCCCGAAAACCCTGGCCCTGCCGACTGCAGCCGCGGGATGACCCTCAGTGTATCCAGATCCCCCTGGACTGTGTCCAAAATTATGTCATTTAGAAGTTATAAAACTATAAATTATGGCATTTACAAGTTAGAATTAGCACAGCCCAAGAACCTCCCACACAACCTGGGTACAGTAAATATAAATGTTCGGTTTGTACCTCCCTACATCTAAACTGGGGTTGGCAGGGAGGAGAAGGATCGAGCATCAGAGGACTGCTGTCCTTCTCTGGGAGGGTAGAGGAGATGGGTCACTTGCCCACTGGTGGAGGATGAGAGGCACAAAGTCGTGCCGTAATATGGGTGGAGCTAGAACAGATGCTTGCTGTCAGCATCATTGCATGTTCCTAGCTCAGGGGAATATAGCATCAGAAAATCCACTGGCACCCGATGTATGGCGGGGCTTGGTGGCCTGACCCTCAGACATTCAATTCTGCCTCGGTGGCGGCATTCCCAAGTTGAGGGTCCTGGAGCCAGGCTGGGGTACCAGCAGGCAAAATATATATGGGTTAAAAATATTTAAAATTACAAACTTAGCAGGTGGAAGATTGATTACAGTCACTGGTTCGATAAAGCGAGTGCGTCTTGAACCTGGGTCCTGGCATCATGAATCAGGGACAAGGCTAAAAAAAATCGGGACAAACACCCCAATGGAGGACACATCTTAAAATTGATGTTATTCATTCATAAAGCCTATAGAATGAAAAGATTTGTGTTAAGCTGCATTTATGAAGAAGAACAAGTCTGTTACATTAATGGTTGACATTATTTTGTGCTTTTCATGAGGAACAGTCAACAGAGGACAATTTTGAGACAAAATCAGGGACAATTGAGCCTTGGCGGTATGCATCTGAGGGACCACATTGCTAATTTTGCACATAGCCACTTCATGAAATGCAGCACTTTTAAAGAAATAAAACTGGTTTGAGCTTCATTTACTCCTAGTGATGGGTGCTAGATTTAGGTGATGAGCTGTCTGATTTTATCTCTGCATCACCAGTCACATTTCAGCCTTTACTCCTCTATTTGGCAACCTTACATACTCCATGTCAGTCAAATCACTGTCCACCTGCCTCCCAGTTTACACCCAGTCCCTGTCCCCCTGACCCCTCACCATTCATTAAAGGGAAACTCTGGTAAGGCTGCAAAATGCAGCAACTAGTGCAGAAACACCCTGACCCAGACAGGTCTTTTGGCATAAAAAGGGTTCTCTTTTATCTGCTGCTTTTCTGTTTTAGTCAAAACAACCCACTCCTTGCTTGCTTAATGGTGGCATGGACGACCATTTCATGCTCCACATGCTGCTTCCAGCATGCAGGGTATCAGATGAGGGCTACTAGCTAACATTGTGGTTTTGCAGAACCCCCAAATCACTATCTGGTTGCCTTGCATCACCACAGGACTCAGAGGCATCCGTCCAGTTCCATGTCACTCATTTTACCCTCAGAAATCCTCTGCCCACCAGAAATCCTCTGCCCCACCACATGAAGAAGGGGATATTCCATTTTCCACACCAAAACTTTAATGCATAAATTAATAATTATGCTCTGGTAGTTACTTATTATCAGCAAATATTATTAGTGCACTGATAGCTGCATGCATACACGCTGCAAATCTGGTGTGGGTTGAAATCCAATCAATTTGTTGAGTGACCACAGCCCTATCTTCATTATCTGGGGAAACAAAACCACAAAGATATGACCACACTTCATCTGGACTGGACCTAATCATTTAGCAAGCTTGACCCATCCAAGCTCCACCAAGAATCCAGTGAGGTTGACTAGGACTGCCTTGAACTCATTCCTGAGGGAGTCTGCTTCGGTATTCATTGGGAATGAGCCAAAGAAAAAATTGTGACAAGTTACTTCCACTAAAACAAGTCAGGGTTAGGGGCAGACTTAGCAAATGGAACTCCTTAATCTCTTGGATTGCCATCACAAGTGGGACAGAGCTTGAGCCAAATATTGTATATCAACTTGGTAAAAACAAGAATGGAAGTAAGTACTACAGAATACTTATCAACAAGGCTGTCTCCTTTACAAGAAAAGTCCCACAGAGGATAAAAGGGATGTCTGTACTTTCTCATTCTCTGGACCAGCATTTACTTGCTGAAAAACTTTACTTTAATGAAATACTAGTACTGCTCTACTACTACACAGTACAGAGACACATTTAGAAATTACCTCAATTTACCTGCTTGTTTTTTTCTGATGCAGCAATGCCAGCAGCAGCACAGCCTCCAGCAGGCGCAGTGCAGTCAGTGAACTGTTTTTATTTGGTCTAGACAGACCGGCGTCAACTCCCACAGCCACAGGGATGCAGACCACAAGACCAGGCAGACTCGCACCACCCGGCACCACAAACGCACTTTAGACCCCCGAACAGAACTCAGTCTGTCCAGCTGCACTAGTGTCTCCACCACGGTTCTTTTGTCGTTTCTTTCTCATCACCTGGACCGGACCCTCGCTGTGCGGGCCACGACAATGCCATCGAGTCGACCGTCGATGACGAGTTACTCATCCTCCGAGTCCTGGCAGTCAAAGCAATGGGCACTGGCAGGCTAACAACAAGCCTAAAGGCTTTCGAGTCAGTCACTGGCTGCCACAGGCCTACAGCCACAAAATCCATGCGACGACGACGGACCGCAGCGGTCAGGCTCAGGGTCACCGACAGTTCGGACACTCACTCGGGAGTCGGTCTCAGACGTAGTCTGTCGTCTCCACCTCAGTCCGATCGACTACACCATCTCCGCCTCACGATAGCCGACAGCACGGCGAACACGCCACAGCAACCAGTCTCCCGCCAGCTCCTCCGTCAGCTCACGATTGGTCGGACTTGGATTGGTTAGGCGGAGACAATACTTTTTTTTTTGGCCAGGGTGGGCGGTCACACACTCCTGCACGGTACTTGGCGGGCAGGGCACATGCCATGAGCGTGGCTCGGCGGCGGTGCAGCTGATTTAAATTAAATTAAAGATGTTGGGTTGGGGGTAAAATGGCATAAAAGGAGGTGATGCCGAAAGTTGGGGGGGACGTGTGCCCCGCTCCCCTATAATTACGCCCCTGAGCAAGGGCCATGCTTTAACTCATCTCGCCTCGACATACTTAAGGCTGCAGGCATGGCAGGCGGACAGGTCGCCAAAGCTCACTTGGCAAATGTCCACAACAAAGGAGAGCTCCCGTATGGACAGTCTTTAAAGGAGGTGATAAAAGATTCCAGAGAACAGCCGAAAACTTAACTACCACAATTCACGAGCACGTTCAGACCCTGGACGTAAGGATCCAGTCAGAGTATTCAAGCCCGCGCATACTCGGAGGACAAAATAAATCTGCCCTGGCAGTTTTGTTCGCAGCAGACCCTTCAAGGTGGAAATCTTGTCACGAGTGATCAGGGAGTCACAAAAAGGGGATTTTCCGGCCCCCATAAATCTGCAAGATGCCTATGTGCATATTCCCATGCAGTAATGGAGCGCGCACTATCCCAGATTCAGAGTGGGAGAGCAGTACTTCCAATTCAAACTCTACCATTGCGGTCTTCTCACAGCTCAACCAGGTATTACAGGCAGTGGCAGTGGCAGAGGTAGTCGGGCCCCATATAGCACATGGTTTTCCCATCAGCTGGAGAGAGAGCTCCCTAACTCCAAACTAGACCTTAATCCTCCTGGGGGACTCATATCATGACACAAGGTTTCTTCCCCAAAACCTAGATTTTGGGATCTGTAACAGATCAAGGAGTTTTGCAAGCTCCTCAGCTACCTGCTTATTTTTTCACAGGGATCAGAGGTCGTGTAGGGCCACAAGTTAGACCATCCGCGGCAAGTCGGAATCGCGACTAGTGCAAGCCTTAGGAGCTGGGAAGGACTCACCGGCATCAGCCATTGGCACCGGGCAGGGGATCGCTGTTGGACACAATGTGCAGTATAAGCGTTTTCTGAGGGGGGGGAACAGTAGGCCATGCCCAGAAGCACGCTGAACAGCAATTCCTCAATCCGACTAGCCTGATTCCAACTGATAATCGGGCAACGCTGACATACACTGACCATCAGGACGAAATAAGAAGCTCAAAGATGCTAAACGAATCCCTTCTTTTTTAGTGGGTTGAGAACCCCTGAGCGATGTTTGTATCGAGACAGGAAAATGTCATAGCAGAACGACTCAGTCACAAAGTGGGTCGACCAAGGGATTGCAGCTGAAGGACAGTGCCTCCCACATTCAGACAGAATAGTGGGGCAATACTCAGACAGATCTTTTCGCCTGAGGGCAGAACTCCAAGGTAAAGCAACTCTGTTCCCTGGCCAAGGACGAACCAGCGGTGGCTCAGAACACCTTTTCCCCATAAACTGGAATCTGTCCGGTCTCCTGTATGCCTTCCTGACAGAACACCAAGGTAAAGCAACTCTGTTCCCTGGCCAAGGACGAACCAGCGGTGGCTCAGGACACCTCTCCCCCATAAACTGGGACCAGTTTGGTCTCTGGTATGCCTTCCTCCAATACCGCCTCTATCAAGAGTCCTCCACAAAGTGGCATTGGACAGGACAGTCATGATTCTAATCTGTCCCTTATGGTTTTTTCCGCACTTAGTGGTTTCCCATTCATTAGTCAGGGTGACCACCTCAAGCATTCAGGTTCAGCCATGGGAATTCTCTATCAAGGTTCAGTTCTGCACCCCATTTTAACAACTGGTCTCTCTCTAGACTGGGAAAGTGAGTGGAAAAACTTTCAAGGAGTGATGCGGTACAGCTCCTGTTATTGACATGATGGGGAACTTGTGTGTCTCTTCTTCCTCCAAAGTGCATTCTAGAATCCGGAGGAAATTTTGATTCTGGCTTCATTCCAGACACATACAGGACGACACAATATAATCGCCTGTACTACTGCAGTTCCTTTAAGACAGATGGCTAAAGGATTGCAACCAGTCACCTTACAAATTAGAGTTTTTCTGTACTGGGGGCATTCTTGACAGACCTGGGGAATTGTTGGACTCCTATCCCCATGTCTGGTACTTCTTCAGGCAGCAGCATTAAAACATCTTCAATCCACCAAAGCTATCACCTTGGAGTCTTGATATGGTTCTCAAGGCCGTGACCAAGGCCCCTTTTAGAGCCTCTCATGCCATCCATCATGCATCTCAAAATAAAGGTCGCCCTTTTTTCTCAAAACTATTACTCCTGCTAGGAGTTTCAGCAAAACTAAATCATTGCTGGCCTAAGACCTGTACACTCGTTCATCAGGCTAGAACAGTTCCAATTTTTGTTTGCCAAAGTTATGTCTCCCCTCTACTACAATCAAGGGTTCATTCTGCCTTCCTTCTTCCCACTCTCTAGAAGCAACAAGAATGGAAAATGTCATGCACTACACCTGGGAAGAGGGAGAAAATGGACATTAAGAGAGAGGAAGCTATTTCCAAAACTTCAACTGCATTCATGCCAGCTAAAGGGTAAACATTTGGGGGCAACAAGGATTCAATAGGCTCTATAGCCAAATGGATTCTGTCTGTCTCCTCTACGGCATATGCTCAGGCCAGAGTAACTAGCCTGGCCCAGTGAGAGTCCATGGCCCCCTTTGTGGGTGGAACTAACAGAGTGGCCTTTGATCATCCATTCACACTCTCTAACGAAAAAAAAAGTTCTCACTGGAAGGGATGTCCTCAGCAGAGGCATCCTTTGGTTGTAGAGTGTTTCAAGCAGTGGTGAACCCTTTAGGGCTCTTGACATTCTTCCCACCTGGGGCATCTGGGGACGTACTGCTTTTGTATATCCCAGGAGTAAGGAAGCCCGGAGACCAGCTTAGGTGAGAGAAATCTAAATTTAAAATACCCGTAAATTTTCTTTCTCTGACGGCTGGTCTCCGGGCTTCAGATTCCCTCCCAGAATGTATATACTTGGCGGGCCTCACAGCCATATATACCTTAAAATTCTTGTTTTTTGTTTCCAAGTTCTTGTAGTATTACCACATTGGACTGCTTTAGGAAGAACTGAGTTGAACAGGAGGTGGAGGGCTGGATGTCCCCTGCTGCAGAGGTCTGATTCCTGCCTGTGGATTGGCATCAGGAGGTACAGCCCAGGAGTAAGGAAGCCGTCGGAGAAAGTAAATTTACAGGTATTTAAATTTCGATTTTCTTTCTCTAACTGAGCTAAGTACTGAGCTATGCTATTATGATTCTTGTAATAATACACATTTATTTATTTTATTTATTTCTCTAACTGAACTGAGTAATACTTGGAGTGCAGTAGGATTTCTAACTGGCCTAAGTGAAACTATATGAGAGCCGAGAACAAAAAGTATGGTAGCTGAGGGGTGAAAAACGAACAAGGAGGCTTTAGGATTCCTACAGTAATACAGTGTCTATGGATGACATTTGAGCCTGAATTACACCCGTCGGCAAGGGGTCAGTAGGGGGACTAGTGTGGAGGGGACAGGAATTTGAGTAAATAGGGGCCTAACAGTTGTAGTAGGGCACAGAACCTGGCAGTAAGAGCCCCTAGCATAAGATGGGGGCCAAAATGGGGCAGGTGCCACATGTCACTAGGGTGGGCATCGTTGGAAGGGTGGAAGGGTGTACAGGGTGTGGGTGTGCCATGATCCTGGACTCGGCTTGGAGGATGGGGGGGCATATGGTCTGTAGATGACTGGCTACTTTGAGGGAGGAACTGTGGAGGTTAGGGAGGAGTGTAAGTGGCAGGGCAGATGAGTATAGTAGGCATCCTGAGGGGGTGAATAGGGGATGGCAAAGGGGGACAGAGGAAGAATAACTAGGGACTGAAATGGACTCCAGCATCAGAGGCACTAGCAGGAAAGAGAAGAGAAGGGAGGGGATGCCCGAGGTGAGGGCAGGACTGCCTCCTGATGGGGGAGGAAGACACCACGAGGAGTACCAGGGGAGAGAGCAGATAGATGCGAGTAGGGAGGCACCTGGGGTGGCACGGAGGGAAACAAGTAGGAGGGGGGAACCAATAGGGGGAAGAGATGTAGGACAGGTATCGATTATGAATAGTTTTGAACCTCTGCTATGGGACAGAGAGGGGGAGCAGGAATATACTGAAGGGGGGAGGACAAGCGGGGCATGAAAGGAATGGCAACAGGTAGAAGAAGAGATAGCGAGGACAAAAGGGTAGAAGGGGGATAGTAAGGAAGGAGGGGTGGTGACTGAAGGAGAGAAGGCTACAGGAAGGGGAAGGATGGGAGGGGCATCACTATCGGGGTAGAAGGGAATGGGGGCTCTAAATCAACAACAGCGGGGATAGGAGAGGGGTTGGAAATCAGCAGGGGAGGAGGGGAGGTCGACATGGGAAGCCCAGTAGGAAGTAGTCAGGCTGGGAAGGGGTTCAAGGGGGATGGGAGGAATAAGACAGAGAAAGGGGTGTGGCAGAGTAAGGGCACAGATATAGAAGTCACAGAGGGTGCAGTTGGTGGGGGTAAGGGACAGGGAAGAATGAATACTGGGGTGATGGAAGGGGCATTAGAAGGGAAAGGGGGTAAGGAGCAGAGGGTACCCATCCTGGGGGATTCTATACTGAAATGGGTGAGATGGGGTGGAAAGGGGGAAGGGCACAGCCATATTTGGATTGAAGCTGTCCCCAGGTCGAGTGCAGGAGGGACAGGGCAGGCACTGCTCAGGCGTGCAGTGAGGGGCAGGAAGAAACCTCATTTACTGTTGCATGTGGTACAAACGACTTGGGAGACACTGTGGAAGTAGTGAGGGAGAGGTTTGAGTACTTGGGCAGGCAGTGTGAGGGGGTGGGGAAGTCTGTGGCATTCTTGGAGGTACTACTAGTACCAGAGCTCCCCCCAAACACACATAACACTCCCCGAAAAGCTGCTTAAAAGCCTGCAATTCATTCAAATCAATTTCATTTTCTTACTTAATTGGAGTTCAATGCCAACAAGTGTAAAATCATGTATCTAGGGCATAGGAACCCCAATGCTGGGTATAGGATGGGGGGAGGTACTGATACTCACTAGACATGAAAGGGTCCTTGAGGTTATTATATCAGAGGACCTCAAGATGGCAGTACAGTGTGACAAGGCTATGGGCAGGGCAAATTGGATTCTGGGGTGCATAAGGACTGGCATCTCCAGTAGGAGGAGGAGGGATGTTGTGCTGCCATTGTATCACTCCCTGATATACCCCCAGCTGGACTACTGTGTCCAGTTTTAGAGTCCACACTTCACAAAGGACATAAGGTGGAGGTTTTCCAGAGGACTGCAACTAAAATGGTTCAGAATTTTCACCGGAATCCTTTCAAGAAAAGGCTGAAGAATCTCAGCATGTACACTCTGGAGGAGAGGAGGGCAAGAGGTGACATGATCAAGACCTACAAAGTACCTCACAGGGGTAAAAACGGTACAATTGGGGAGTTTCTTTCAAATGAGGATGAGCATCCCACCTAGGGACATACAATGAAGCTTGGGGGGGGCATTCAGGATAGATGTGAAGAAATATTTCTTTACTGAAAGGGTGGTAGATGCCTTGAACAGACTGCCAGGAGAAGTGGTGGAAGCTAAAATGGTAGGGGGCATTAAGCATGCATGGGATAAACATAGGGGTATATTACAGAAAGGAGAAGAAGGGGGTCAATGGAGATCAATAGGGCCATGGTAGTGGAGTAGGTTCAAGTTCATTGCAGGAACAATCCATTAAGCAAGCTCATTCACAAGGAGGTCCTGATGGACGCAGGCAGAATAAGACATGCACTAACATATACAGGCAGGAGTTACAAGTAGGTAGAGAACACTTGGGCAAACTGGATGGGCTGAGCAGTCCTCTTCTGCTGACAAATTCTATGTTTCTGTGGCATCATGTGTTAATTCAGGTGCAGTGTTTATTTAAAGTTGGGCCTACCATACATCCACATGTAAGGTACAGTAACTTACTGAATTAGATGCAGCCCACTTACAGTGCAATAAACAGAACCCCAGCGCTTTGAGAAGCCTTTACTCTTCATAAGGCTGCTTAAAGAGCTGGGGTTCTATTTGCAGTGTCCACACCAGTATGCTGATCTTAAAATAGACACCGCATCTGAATGAGTACTCAATTCTTGCTCACTCCATTTCTTCCCCACTTTGAAACCTGCTTGTCCTGAGTTACGTTTGGGCTCGCAGTGCCTCGCCTGTGTTGGAAGATGACCAATAAGCAGCAATGAAAGACATCAGACTTCACAGACTGTGAAGGCAGCTGCTCACGGACAGGCATAAGGCAACTCCACTGGGGGTTAGGAGGGAGTTAGCTGTTGATTAACTAGAATCTGCAGCTTATCCATCACGTAGGAAAATGGGCAGACTAGGTGGCCCAAGCGGTCCTTATGTGCTGGCAACTTGTATGTTTCTATGCTTCTCACCCACCATCTTGGCAAGAAGAAGGCTGAAGCTGTGGCCACTGATGACTGTTGGGGTGTGGGAACCAAAGGGGACAGACATAAGGAGATAAAATCATAATAAAAATTGTGAGACCTTCACCAGCTTTCCAAAACACTTACCAGTATCATGGTATCATAGTAAAAGCCAACAGAATAGGCCCCGTGGTCTACAGTGTTTTGCTTGGAAGCTAGCCCCCCTATTGGGAGCTCACTCCTCCACCCCCCCAGCCCCAGAAGTGGCCCTCCCTGGCCTCAGCTTCCCCCTGTACCTGTCCTAACCCTTCTTGAATCCTTCCACTGTGGTCTCTTCCACCAGACTCCTGGGCAGTGCGTTCCATGGTTCCACCACCTCTCTGTGAAGAAGCGTCTCTCGCTCCCCCCGTACTTCCCCTTCCAGCCTCCACTCGTGCCCCTGGTAGTCCCCCTTCTTAAGCCTGAACACTTCCCTGGCTCCACCCTTATTTATCCCCTTTACATACTTGAAAGTCTCTATCATGTCCCCTCTGTCCCTCCTCTCCTCCAATGTGTACAGATTGAGTTCTTCCAGTCTCTCCTCATAGGTCCTACCCTCCATGCCCTGAATCATCCTGGTCGCCCTCCTCTGGACCCTCTCCAGCAGCGCTATGTCCCTCTTAAGATGGGGTCTCCAGTAGGGTTGTCAGAACCCTCTGAAGTTCTGGGTTCTAGTTCTAGTCTAGAATTTTTGAAAAAGTTCTAGTGTTCTAATCTTTTTTAGAACTTTTTAGAACTCGAACCCTATTTTTTTATTGTGCTGCCAGTAACGAAGATAGTAATAAAATACATGTAAAGGAAAAACTGTTCAAAATAAGGGGGAGATAAATTATCTTGTGTGACATTGATAGGAATACAACTAGGTTTATCTATAGTTTCTTCTGTTTGCTAAAGTCAGCAACTTAATACGTAACAGGCCCACCCACCCACCTGTATGTTAAAAGTTTTCCTGCTGCAGCTGCGTCTTAGTTCCTTAGTGAAAGAAAGAGGCACATTAGCCATTTATGTACTCAGCTATATATACTCATCGTCATGAATTAGGAGAAAAAATAACTGATATCACCTAATTTCAGCTATTTGCTGCTTTCTGTTTTAAATGAGTGAATCAAAAGTTGCTATGTTTAAAAGAAAGCTTTTATAACAAAGTCAAGCCAAGTACTACAGCAGCAACATGTGGAACTGTTACAAAACATATTATGTCATAACATATTCAGTCAAGACATTGGAATAAAAAAAATATTTGCAGAAACCACAAGAAGGCTGCTCCAATCCTAAGTTGTGCCTGTGTGAAAAGCTGAGCACCAAGAACAAAAAGACACAGCACCAACACTTCCAAAAATATACTGTATTGTGCATTTTAACTGATAGCATCACAGTACAGAAACGCCATGCAGGACAAAACAGTTTAAACAGACAAAAGGTCCTTTTGTCTGTTTAAACTATTTTATCCTACAGCTCTTCATTCTACTAATAATGCCTTGCTAATGACAAGGTAATGCTATGTCTTTATTCTTAATAAAAAATATGCCAGTCATTGTTGCTGGCAAAATGCATGCAATTTTCTAAGGTAATGCATACATATACCAACATTTTTGTTGGCAAATTGAAGTAATACATACAAAAATTCTAAGATGATGCATTTTTGCAGCTGATACTTCAATAAAATCTGTATTTCAGTCACATAAATAAAAACAGTGGTTTCCTCACCACATACTAAGGAACATTTATGTAGCTGCAGCAGTTGGCATGTGATGTTTAAGGGACAGCGTCTGTCAACCACATTATGTATCAAATTATCACTACTTATAAAGCAAAAACACTATGATACGTCACATTCTGTGAAAACTGCTGATGCAGATTTTCTTTTATTTCTGATTCCTTTATTCTTTTTTTAAAGGGGACAGGACAATTGTGCTAGGTGGCAGCAGTTTGCAATGTATTTTAATAAGAATATATATTATGTGTACAGTAGGTTCGGTCTGTCATCATTTTTTCCTCACCATCCCCAGCTGATCACGAATCTGTAAATGAAAGAACTAAAACAACACCCACCTTTCACCCCATCACCCATTCCACTTTTCTTCCACCACCTCATCTGTGCAGTAGCACCATGCCACCTTACACCCATGTTAAACCAACCCACAACCCTCACCCATGTACTAGCATCCATTTTTCGTTTATGGCTAACATTTCTGTAATTGAAAAATAATAAACAGCTACCAATTAGAACTCATTGTTTTGTCCTCTTTAAAATTGAAAATAGACCGTCTCCTGTCCCAGCCCATGCTGATGCACCACAAAGTCACAGAAGGTAAATCCAAAATATATGTTTCACTTTAACTATAAATAATATGATGCAGAAAGGATTGACGTGACAGTGTCCTTTTATGCAAATTTGGGCCTGTTCCACTGATGTTAAAATTGCCCTGTATATAAAACTTGTTGACTTTAGTTTAGACCCTAGCTACAAAGCAGTTTGCCATGAAATGGTGAAAGTTTTGGGGGTATATAGTCCAAGGTAGTAGATCGAGAAAGGAGAGGCGACAACCAAAGTCATCACAGTCTGTAAAAGTTTCCTTTTTGGTGCAGAGAGACTCCATCCCACACAGTATTTTTACCAGCCACCACCATCTGAGTTGTCATCATCACCATCAACATCCACAACATCAATCACTTCAGGATCAGTTTGTATACTCTTGTAGGGATACGAAAATCTTGACTTATTAACTTTAATAAAAGTTAACGTGTGTACATTTTCTGGCAGCAACCTATTTCTGGTGTCTGTCACAATATTGCCAGCTGTACTAAACATGCGTTCTGAAGAGACACTTGTTGCAGGACAACCAAGATATTTACAGGCTTCATCATACAGCTCTGTCCAAATTGACTTTTTTGATCTCCAGTATTCAAAGGGCATGCATCAATAGGAATAGGCAGTTCTTGCAGGTAACTGTCTACCATGTTGGACAGAGACTGCTCAGAAGAGGAATCAGCAGAAGCAGCTGGTATGGCAGCAATTTGGAAAGGTTTTGCCACAGATTTAGCTTGCTACTAAGGGCTGAAGAAATGGCAGTTGTGGAACAACTACTGTTAATGTTTGGTGACTTTTCCAGTTCTGTATCCCTTTGTGAAGATGAACCTGCATGTTGTGGTGATGACAACCTGATGGTACTGTCGTGTCTGTGTTTGACTCCTGTGAGTGCTGCAGCTCATCTAGCAACATACATTTGTACTGCTCTATATCATCTGTTTTTGGAAGATGTATAGCCTTGAACCTGGGATCTAAGAGAGTTGCAAGGATGTAGTGTCTTGATTTCGTCATTGCAACTAATTTGTCATTGGTTTTGAAGCTTCAGCTCATTCTCTTTCTGAGATTCCCATGATATAGGCAACATGTTGTCTGCGCTTCAGATCTGTCTTTTCTATTTGTAGATTTAGAACACTAAGATGATGTGAAATGAGCATTATGAGTGGGATAACCTGACTCACAGATGCACCTTCAGAAGACATGTCCCTTGTAGCTGTCTCAAAGGAGCTAGGATACAGCACACTGTCTCCATTAATTTCCACTGCAGCACAGACAGCATAATGCCATCTCCAATAATGTAACTGGAGCAGTACTCATGTACAGCTTGCTTTTTGCTCCAAGAGCTGCAGCATATAAAGCGTTGAGTTCCAACGAGTGGAAACATTTTGAATCAGCTTTGCTGGGGCAGCTTGTGTTTTTGCAGTTCAGACAATGTCCGTATAGCCTTGGTTGAATGTGAAAAGTGAGTCACAATTTTTGCAAACAGCAATCATACCATCCACTTGTGTTTCGTTGCTGAAATCCTGTGACAATTAAGTGTAAGCAATGTGCAAAGCAAGAAGCTTGCAGAAATCCTCCATCCTGTATTGCTTTTAAGATGTTGGCTCCATTGTCACTTACTATGAAGCCACATTTTAGACCGTGAGAATAAACCCATTCGTCAAGGAGGTCATTTAGTTCCTGCAAGATGTTTGCAGCAGTATGACTTTACCCAAACTTCTTTATATGCAGCAGCGCCATCTTTTGGGGTGTCTTTGTTTTTGAAGAAGCACAAGAAAACGTGACTCAATGAGCGGTAAGGGACATGTAATCTATGTTTTGAGTGCTGGTCCACATATCTGTTGTGACATGAATAACCCCACCCTCTGCAGTTTTAAGTGCAAGCATCACTGTCGCTTTTAAAGCCTGATAAATGTTTGGTATTTCAACATAGGAAAAGTACCTTCGATGAGGAACATAACGAGGCTCTGCTAATGTCATGAGCTCCTAAAATCCTCATGATCTACCAAAGAGTATGGGAGAAGGGCTCCGGCTAACAGTTCACCAATTCGGTGATTAAGATGAAGGGTCTTTGGACGATTTCTAGTAAAGGTATTCTTCCTTTCAAATGCCTGAGACAGTGTTAGCTGTTTGCAACATGTCCCTGCTGGTTTATTATACACCGGTTTCGATGGGCAGATGGACAGAGATGGTGGACTAGGACTTATACATTCAGTGCCATCACTGGATGTGCAACTGGTACTAATGGTGCTGGCATTGGTGGTAACAGTGATCCTAGGGCTGGCAGTGGTTCTGCCCGCATCAAGTTCAGACAATTCAGTATCCATTTCAGATTCCTGATCCTGACCCTTCTCACGTGCAGTCTGGAAGATGGAGGACATGGGTTTTGGTTTTGGATAATCAAGCAAAACCGAATGCTTTTTCAGATGGCGTTTAAGAGCTGTAGTGCCAAGGCATGACACAACTTTACCATGGCTTACACTCTGTTTACACAGGGAACAAATTGCTCTGCATGGATCAGTTTTACTGACTGAGAAATAATTCCACACCTCAGATGTGACAGATTTTGTTCGAGTGCTAGGAAGATAGCTAAAGACTGTTTGTGTCTTTTCACCTGTCCTAACAGAACCTGGGACATGCTCCTTGGTGCTAGAAGAGTGGACAGAAGACTCTGATGGATTTTCATTGCTGGCCAACACAGAAGTGGTGGATTCAATGGATATGTCCTTTCATTGCCAACAGTGCTGGATGTATTTGCAAGTGCACTACCTGATTCATTGTCAGCAGACTTGCTCATTTCACTTTGTTGAGGAAGTAATGATTTGTCACGAGACACAACAGTGTGGGACTGAGACAAAGAGCTACTGTCTGAGTCAGAGAGGGACTCACTGTCACTTGCATTATTGCTGCTAGTCACAGGGATCTTAACGGCATGAATGGCATACCTTATGGTGCCTCCGTGTGACCCCAGCAGCTGTACAGGTTTTCTTAAAGGTCCCCCTTACCACACTTCACTGTTGCTCTTTTGCTGTTTGTTGAATTTTATCACGTGAAACATTTTGGTTATTTCTGTTAGCACCAGGATTACCACTACCACCAACACCTGCTCCAACACCAGCACTAAATGCTTCATCATCTATGTTGGTGTCAGCCATAACAGACAGTAAGTACCAGTACTACCAGTCCAGTATACTGCAGTGAACACACCAACACCCAAACAATTCCTGTGTAACAAAGCAATGCGATCTGTAATCGCTGGCTACAACTCCAAAATTTTATTTTGGTTGTGTGACACTGTGATACGTGGACTGAAAGTAATTGAAGAATATGACAGTTTGCAAGTAAAGGATCCCAGGTTCAAGGCTTACAGAATGATTGGGCTGCTGGGCATGAGGCATACACATAGCAATCAAGGGCACACAGCAGCAGGGTGATGGGCTGACCACAGGAGACTGAGTCACATACGCAACCCAGGGAATGAGAATTATATTTCTACGTTTCTGTCATGTAAGGTTAATGCCACCACACAACTGGCCACTGGGCTTCTCTCTGTAACGCACACACTGGGTAGGGTACAATGCAGTCAAGGGGCACACAGCAGCAGGGTGATGGGCTGACCACAGGAGACAGAGTCACATACGCAAACCAGGGAATGAGAATTATATTTCTACGTTTCTGTCATGTAAGGTTAATGCCACCACACAACTGGTCACTGGGCTTCTCTCTGTAACACACACACTGGATAGGGTACAGTGCAGTCAAAGGGCACACAGCAGCAGGGTGATGGGCTGACCACAGGAGACGGAGTCACATACGCAAACCAGGAAATGAGAATTATATTTCTACATTTCTGTCATGTAAGGTTAATGCCACCACACAACTGGCCACTGGGCTTCTCTCTGTAACACACACACTGGGTCGGGTACAGTGCAGTCAAAGGGCACACAGCAGCAGGGTGATGGGCTGACCACAGGAGATGGAGTCACATACGCAAACCAGGGAATGAGAATTATATTTCTACGTTTCTGTCATGTAAGGTTAATGCCACCACACAACTGGCCACTGGGCTTCTCTCTGTAACACACACACTGGGTAGGGTACAGTGCAGTCAAAGGGGCACACAGCAGCAGGGTGATGGGCTGACCACAGGAGACGGAGTCACATACGCAACCCAGGGAATGAGAATTATATTTCTACGTTTCTGTCATGTAAGGTTAATGCCACCACACAACTGGCCACTGGGCTTCTCTCTGTAACACACACACACTGGGTAGGGTACAGTGCAGTCAAGGGCACACAGCAGCAGGGTGATGGGCTGACCACAGGAGACGGAGTCACATCACAAACCAGGGAATGAGAATTATATTTCTACGTTTCTGTCATGTAAGGTTAATGCCACCACACAACTGGCCACTGGGCTTCTCTCTGTAACACACACACTAGGTAGGGTACAGTGCAGTCAAGGGGCACACAGCAGCAGGGTGATGGGCTGACCACAGGAGATGGAGTCACATACGCAAACCAGGGAATGAGAATTATATTTCTACATTTCTGTCATGTAAGGTTAATGCCACCACACAACTGGCCACTGGGCTTCTCTCTGTAACACACACTGGGTAGGGTACAGTACAGTGCAGTCAAGGGGCACACACTGGGCTTCTCTCTGTGACACACACACTAGGGTTACTTCAGAAAGATTTATTTGCCTTTTTTTGGCCCCCTACATTTCTGTCATGTAAGGTTAATGCCACCACACAACTGGCCACTGGGCTTCTCTCTGTAACACACACTGGGTAGGGTACAGTACAGTGCAGTCAAGGGGCACACACTGGGCTTCTCTCTGTGACACACACACTAGGGTTCAGAAAGATTTATTTGCCTTTTTTTGGCCCCCTTGTATGCTTGTTGATGGCAGCTGCTGAGTGTGCAGTGTGCTGCAGTTTCAAATAATCACATGTCACATTCACAAAGGTTCTTATAATCTTCAGTCTTCTTATTTTTTTTTTAGTCTCTCTCCGAGTCCTCCTCCAGTCCTCCTGATATTGGTCTCATCAATCCCTCCCTATTCCCCAGTCCCTTCCCCCAATCTTGATTAATCCCTCCCGATTCCCTCCTTCTGTCCTGAACCGGCCCCTAGTCCCACTCCCAGTCTCCCCCGCCCCGATTTTTAGCTTTTTTTCTTGTTCTCGGTCTCACAGGAGAAGAAGTGGCCACGACTGGACAAGAGTAGCGGACGTGCTAACGCTTTTGCTACAGTTTGCTGGTGCTGCCTGCTGCTGCTGCCTCTGTCTGGATGATCCTCAGTCAAATGGCGCTCCTCCTCGTGGCGCATCTCTTTAAATACCCCACAGATCCGCTGCTCCGTTGCTTTTCGACCCCACGTCGTCGTGTCTACCATGGTGATTGAACCCTTTGCGAACGTTTGAGTGTTCGAGTTCTAAGTTAGAACTCGAACACCAGGGTTCGAGGAGGGTTTGAATCTTTGCCGAACCTGTTCTGACAACCCTAGTCTCCAGATCTTCACACAGTACTCAAGATGCGGCCTCGCCAAGGCATTATACAGAGGGAGGATCACCTCCCTCCTCCTAAAGGTAATCCCCCTGGTTATGCAGCCCAGTATCCTGTTTGCTTTTTCTGCAGCTCTTCGACAATTGTCTGTGTTATTCATTTTGCTGTCCACCACTATCCCTAAGTCCCTCTCGCCCGATGTGACTTGCAGTGTTGTCCCCCCCCAGGGTGTATGCATGTCCTGGGTTTCTGACCCCCAGATGCAGCACCCTACATTTCCCTGCATTGAACTTCAACCCCCACTTCCTTGCCCACCCCCAGGATATCCAGACCCACCTGCAGGGTCTCTCTCCCCTCCTGCTCACCAGCCAGTGCTCCCAGTTTTGAGTAATCTGCAAAGAGACTCAACCTACTCCTAACACCCCACCCTATGTCCAAGACATAGGAATTGAACAGGAGTGACCCCAGAACTGAACCCTGGGGGACCACGCTGATGACCCTCCTGGGGGAGTAGACTATCCCTCCAACCACCACTCGCTGTATTTGTCACAAACCCACTCAGCAGGTCAGGCCCTCTGCTCCCACAGTGTCAACCTCCGAGCGTAGTATTGTGAACAGTTAACAGAACAGGGTAACTCTCCTGTCTGTTTTGTGGGTTCGAATCAACCTTTGGTCTCAAGTTCTTGGAGGGATTCAAACTGTGAACCTCTTGCTAGTGTACCCAATGAACAGGCTCAGATCATTCTGCTCTTTGGGGGATGCCAGATCTCTTTCGCCTATGGGCACCTAACCAGGTGTACAAAATGAACCCTTAAAAACTTTATTAAAGACCTCAAAATAAACTCTTACCCGATCCCAGTTTGGTAAAACCAGTAAGCTTTGCACAGTGTCAGTTTTAACCATATGTGCTTCACTTGTCAAAGAAAGAATTTCATTATTTTTTTGCAGTTAATCTTTTTATTAGTATTTGAACAAACAGAGTAGGAATAGACATCTTCAGTATCAAACAAAAGAAAGATTTTCAAAGGCACACCAAGTAGTCTCTTAAAACGAGATGTTTACTTAAAATTAGATAAAAATGTAAAATGTAAAACACAGAACCATATCACAAAATATTACAATCACTTAAAAAAACAGGTTTTAAAAGTGCAATTTCCTACCAACCATACACTTAGCCTTGCCTAGCTAACGTATTCTTATATTCTTACAATACTGAAAGACGTTGAAGCTTCAGAGCCCAAACGTGTGTGTCTAAATGGAATACAGACTACAGTTTAAAACTGGCTTTGTCAACCTCTTTGCATGAGGTCACCTAGCTCCTCCCTGTCAGAATATAAAAATTATACAAAACAGGATGTCTCATCCTTCAGAAGATGACATCAGCAGAAACTAGTTTCCCCACGACTTCCCAATCAAGTCTGTGAATTTCCAGTGTCTTCTTTCATCCAGGAGCAGTTTCCTACTTTCACAACGGCATCAAAGAGCTTTTACAACTCGGCAGATTTCTCACCTACTGTAGCTGTAACATAGTTTTTCCAGCTCCAGTTGAAATTAACTGCCCTTCCTGAGGACGTCATAAAATGGATATTTTGGTTCTTAACTTCAAACAACCCAGATCCTAAATAAGGCTATAAAATGCTGGTTTTTGCAAGTTAATCACCTTACAGAGATCTGCTGTTTAACATATATCCTGCTCTTTGAAGTGAAACCTGGGGTGTCATCCAAGAGCACATCATTTCTCATGACAGACGATCACACGATATTTTTATTTTACAAAAAATCGTAAGAGTAATCAGAAACAGCTGTCCAAGCGTCACAGTATTCCCCCAGTAAGCCAGTTTTCCACCCACCTGAGCAACTGCCCCCCACCCCATCCCCCCCCAGCTTTGTTAGTAGGCCGTTGTGGGGTACCGAATCGAACGCCTTACTGAAATCCAGATAGAGGACGTCCACCGGCCTATGTTGGTCCAGGGCACCCATCACTCAGTCATAAAACTCCACCAGGTTAGTCTGCACGACCTCCCCGGAACAAAATCATACTGCCCATCATCCAGGTGCCCCAACCTTTCCAGCAGCTCTCCCCAGCCTCTCCTTGATAATGCCCTCCATAACCTTGCCTACCACAGACGTTAGGCTAACGGGCCTATAATTCCCCATCTCCTCTCTGGACCCCCCCCTTGTGGATAGGCACCACATGAGCCACCTTCCAATCTTGAGGCATCCACCCTGTCATCAGGGAGACGTTGAAGAGTGAGGCCAGTGGAGCTGCCAGCACATCCGCCAGTTCCTCCAGCACCCTTGGATGCAGCCCATCTGGCCCTGGCACCTTCTCAGTCTTTAGCGACTGGAGGGCCTCTCTCGCCCTATCTGCTGTGATTTCACCCTCCCATCCCCCCTCCTCATGCATCCTCTCCTCCCCTTCTAGATACGACACATTCCCTGCCCTAGTCTCATCCAATCCTTCAGTCTCCAACTGACCTCCTGGTTCAGTGGGCTCCTCTACCCTCCCATCGGGTTGGAAAGATACCCCACCTCCCCAGTAAAGACAGAGGCAAAGTACTCATTTAGCACCTCTGCTTGTTCCCCAGCTTCCTGCGCCCATCCCCCCCAGTTCTAATCCTGCTGATCAGTGCCCTCACTTTTCTTTCTTCCCCTATGTATCTATAGAATCCCTTTCCCTCCCTGCGGATATCCCTGGCCAGGTTAGGCTCCTTCTTCACCTTGGCCCCCCTTACCACCCTGGTGACCCTCTTAGCCAGGAACTCATACTCTTCCCTCTCCCTGACCCCCCTTGAGTGCTTTAAGTGTGCAGAGGCAGCCTTTTTCTCCCTCACCGCCTCCTGCACATCCCGGGTTCACCAACACGGCTTACTGACCCTATATTGCTTGTGCCTTACCTTTGCGCAGGCCCTCGAAGCCTCCTGCACCCCCTTCTCTAATGGTCTCCCCACAAGCTACCAGCATCCATGTCCGGCCTCATCTCATCCAAGCACCGTTTAAGAATCCTTCCCATGCCCTCAAAGTCTGCCCCCCTGAAATCTATTACTTCTCTGTTAGTGCAAATTTCTTCTCCCTCTAGGAACAAAAGAAACCAGACCGTGGCATGGTCACTGCCTGCCAACGGGCTGCTCACCTCCAGGCCTCTTATCTGGTCACTATCTGCTAGGGCAATGTCCAGGATTCAATCCTGCCTAGTAGGCTCCCCCACATGCTAGACTAGGAAGGCATCCTGGAAAACATCCATCAACCTCTGCTCCCTGGCCACCGAGGATGTCATAGTGCCCCAGTCTGCCCCCGGCATGTTCAGGTCACCCATGATCACCACCCTGCCCTTTCCGAGGACACAGTGACCCCTGATGTTCTCAGCTAGATCATGCTCCAGTTCCGCTTCCATTGCGGGGGGTCTGTACACCACCCTTATTTTTAATCTTTTGCCCTCCCCCCGTTTGTAGGGTTACCCAAATTGCCTCTACATCTCCTTCTTCTTCCTCGATTCCACCAACTACTATGTCATTTTTGACTTTCAATGCCACACCCCTCTTCCCACCCGATCCTTCTTAAACATTGTATCCTCTAAATGTAGGTCCCAATCATGCCTCTGGGTGGCCCATGTCTCAGTAATTGCCCCCAAGTCTGCTGCACCCTCAACTAGCATTGCCAGGAGCTCTGGCATTTTATTGCCCATGCTCCTGGCATTGATCAGGACCGTCCTCCACCTGACCCCCTCCCCCTCTCCAGTCATCTCAGCCCAGCGCAATCCCCAGTCTCTCTTCCCCCCTCAGTTCCCCCTGGTCTTTTAATGCTACCCACAGCCCACTTTGCATGATCTAGTCCTGAACCCTCAAGCTTCCTCGCTGGGGCTTTCAGTCTTTCATCTTGCCATCCCTCCCTCCTTTACAAGTTTAAACCCCACCTATCACCAATGAATCCAAAAAGTTTTAGTTTAAGGATCTCCCTTCCCTCCAGGTTGAGATGCATCCTATCCCTGGCATATAGCCCTTGTCTTCCCATGTATCACCCCAGTCCCCCATCAATCCATACCCTTCTGACTTGCACCACTTTCTGAGTCACTGGTTCACCCCCCTAAGTTTTTGCTTATTTTTCCTGCTTGCCCTTGGTACTGGCAGTATCTCAGAAAAGGAGACTGAGCATCCTATAGAGTGGCAAACCCTGGCCAATTCCCCGAATCTTGCCTGTATCTCCAGTTCACTGTTCCCTTCTAAATCGTTTGTTCCCAGATGAACTAGAAAGTCTGGGGATCCTCCGCATTCCCTTGCCATTGAGTATAGCTGGAATTTGGCCTTATGTACGGATAGGCCTGGGATACATTTAACCTTGACTGGGCTGCCTTTTCCCTCCCCAACCCCCTCCCACTGGATACCTCTAATCATGGAGTCACCCAGCAGGAGCACCTTCACCTCTCCCCCCAAGTTACTAGCCCATTTGTGCCCTTCCATACTCCTTCTTCTGACTATGTCCCCTGTCTTGCTCCTTGCACCCCCACAGCCTGGGTGTCTATTTTGTGCATGCCCTTCCAGGCTCCCTCTTTTGTCTATGTCCCCCAGTAAAACAGCACTCTATGAAGTTTTTCAAATGGCAACACAATCTGGTGAACTCTCTGTCTGCCATCTGACACCAGGCATCAACCAGCATAAAACTGCCTAAAGAAGGCAGTGTGGCCATGTGGTTACTGAAATACTGGAGATTACAGATTTAGAAGAACTAAAGAATATCACACAGAAGCTGGCACATATGCTTGTAGCAGCTGTCTCCTGCTTCTCAGTAGTTATATTTATACCCTTGACGTACTTGAATGTTTCTATCATATCCCCTCTTTCCCTCCTCTCTTCCAGTGAGCACATATTGAGGTCCTTTAATTTCTCCTCATAAGTCTTGTGTTGCAAGCTCTGTACCATCTCATTTGCCCTTCTCTGGACCATCTCCAGCCTGTTAATATCCTTACGAAGATGCGATCTCCAGAACTGCACACAGTACTCCATGTGAAGCCTGACCATAGTTTTATATAATGGCATCACTACCTCCCTCCTTATGCTGGCGATATCCCTGCCTATGCACCCCAGCATGTCACTGGCCCTCCCAGCTGCCTTACCACTTTGATATTTTCAGGTTATCTGAGATAAGAACCCCCAGGTCCCTTTCCTTCTTTGTGACTGTCACCAACTCCTCCCCCCACCATTCTGTGCCTTTACCCAGGGTTTCTGTGTCCCAGGTCCATACTTTTGCACTTTTTTGAATTACAGTTCAGTTGCCAGTCCTCAGACCATTTCTCAACCTTCTCCAGGTCCCTCCTCATTTTCTCCACTCCCTCTGGGGTATCCACTGTGTTACAGATCTTGGTGTCATCTGCAAACAGGCAGACCTTTCTCTTCACCCCTTCTGCAATGTCACTAATGAAGACATTTGAACAGGACTGGCCCCAGGACCAATCCCTGCGGCACCCCACTGGTCACCCCCTCTCCACAGACTGTGCCCCATTTACCACCACTCTCTGCCTCCTGTCTCTTACTCAGTTTCTAACCCACTTTCCACCCTTTCCCCCATGCCCACCCCACTCAGCTAGTTTATCAGCCTCCAGTGTGGGACGATGTCAAACGCTTTGCTTACATCAAGGTAAGCGTTGTCCACTGCCCCACCCTGATTTACTTCCTTTGTCACCCAAAGAGATCAACCAGATTTGTCTGCCATGACCTCCTCACTGTGAATTCATGTTGCCTATGGCCCTGGGCTCCGATGGCTTCTACATGCCCCACTATCCTTTCTTTAACCAATGTCACCATGATGTTCCCCACTACTGAAGTGAGGCTGACCAGCCTATAGTTCCCCGCCTCCTCTCTGCTGCTGGATTTCAATAGAGGGACCACATGTGCCCACCTCCAATTCTCTGGTACCACCCCTCTGTTGAATGACTCAGTGAACATGGCTGCCACAGGTACAGCTATTTTCCTTCACAATTCTTTTCATATCCTTGGGTGTATGCCATCTGGTCCCATCGGTTTGTCCGCCTTCAGTTTACTCACCTTCTGCAGGATTCTTCTGCCTGTGAATGGACTACTGTCCACCTCTTCACGCCTCTGCAACTGCTAAACTGCTGTGGTCCTTGCTCCTCCCCCTCTTCTGTGAATACTGAACAGAAAGACACAGTGGATGTCTTGGGGGGGCACATGACAGTTCTTAGGCATGGTACTTTCACTTCCAAATAGCTAAGCAGCACATATAAGCAATCAACATTCGGCATTGACAAATGCTTGTTCCTTTCAGGAACTTGAAGGTCTTTATCACATCTCCCCTCCGTCGTCTGGCCTCCAGCAAGTACATGTTCAGTGCCTTGTGCCAATCCTCATAACAGCGACTCTGCTGGCCCCTGAATCATTTTGATTACCCTACTTTGCACTGTCTCTAGCCTATCCTTACATTTCCTTAGGTGATGACTCCAGAACTGGGCACAGTACTCCAGGTGTAGCTGAGGCCAACAATCCATAAAGAGGTAGTAATACCTCTTTTCCCTCTACTGTCAATACATCTTCTGATAAGCATCCTATTTGCCTTACTATAGGCCTCGTTGCACTGGGCTTGATTGTTTAAGGGAGTCACTAATGATGACTCCTATGTCCCTTTCCTCTGTTGTAGTGCTCAGCTTTACCCCTCCCTTCCACTACTCTGTCCCGGGTTCTTGTTCCCCAAGTGCCTCACCTTGCACTTTTTGGCATTGAATATCAGCTGCCAAACCTTGAATCACCTCTCTAGATTCTGCAGGCCACTCTGCAGCTCCATAATTCCCTCATTGCTCTCTACCCTCCACAGTGCGTAGTGTCATCAGTGAAAAGACAACTTGCCCCAGATTTCTGATGTGGTATACAGCACTGCTCCCTCCTCTTCCCTTGCCAGACTGGACACTCTCTGTAATGCTTTCTGTCATTTTGCTACTAACTCACCTTCTCGTGCCTATCATTGGACACTCTACTGTTCCCTACCCATCCTCCCTCTTCCCTCCAATCACCTGCATCACTGTGCATCTTTTATCTCTAAATACTAGTCTGAGGAACTGCCCTCGTACTTGTCTTCTCCCATCTCTCCCATCCCATCTCATCTGCCTCATACCCACTTCATTCCAGGGATCCCCATACTGTCTCCCTCCCGCACCCTCACTCTTTAGCAGGCAATCAGCTTTCTCCTATCATTTCCCCCCTCTCTCTCTCTCTCTCTAGAGCCTCCTACCTTCTGCACCCCATCTCTCACCCTCCCCAACTTCCTTTAAGCACCTGCTTAAACTCCTCCCACCTCCCTCCTGCACCTTTCAGCTCCCTTTCTGACTTCCCTCCTGTACCTGCCAGCTCCCTTTCAGACCACCCTTTCCCTCCCCCCTCCCCAATTTTTTTGGCCCCTCCTTTGGGATAGTGGTATGCCTCCAATTTCTTTGCACTGTGATGGTCTACCAGCTGCTTGATTTTTGTCTCAGGAATCGGAGTGCTTTCTTGCTCCTGATACCCGCGACTTGAACATTTTGCACCTTTTGCCAAATTGCACTACTGCTGTTTGTACTGTATTTGTGTGTACCACTTATTTTACTGTATTTGTTTGTACTATATTTTTTCTACCACTTATTTTACTGTATTTGTTTGTACGACCTATTTTACTGCATTTTTGTACTATATTTGTTTATACCACCTATTTTACTGTATTTGTACTGTATTTGTTTGTATCACCTATTTTGCTGCATTTGTTTGTACCATATTTGTACCACCTATTTTACTACATTTTTTTGTACCATATTTGTTTGTACCACCTATTTTACTGTATTTGTTCGTACTATATTTGTTTGTACCACTTATTTTACTGTATTTGCTTGTACTGTATTTGTACCACCTATTTTACTGCATTTGTTTATACTGTGTTTGTACCACCTATATTACTGTATTTGTTTGTACTGTATCTGTTTGTACCACCGGTTTTACTGTATTTGTACTGTATTTGTTTGTACCACCTATTTTACTGTGTTTGCTTGTACTGTATTTGTTTGTACCTCCTATTTTACTGCATTTGCTTGATGTTGTCCTCTGCTCTTTCCCCCAGGTCGCACCTGGAAATGAGCCTTGGTTCAGAGTGCCTTTCCTGGTTACCAATGTTTAAATAAATAGATAGATAAATAAATAAATAAGTACATTTCTTCTCCAATGTCACTGATAAACATATTGAAGAGAACAGGACCCAGAACGGACCCCTGCAGCACCCAACTTGAGACCTCCCTCTCTTCTGATTTGATACCATTAATCGCAACCCTCTGCTGTCTCTGCTTCAACCAATTTCCTACCCATATTACTATGCCCCTTGCTTTACACAGACCCTCCATCTTCTTCCGCAATCTTCTGAAAGGCACCAAGTCAAAAGCCTTGCTGAAGTCTGTCATCGAGGCACAGGTCAAGAAGCATAGGAAAAACCAGAAGTAGTTGATGAATTCACCAAAACTATTTATTTACACTAGCAGTAACATAAAAACTAAACTTGTTCATAATAACTATGTACACAGGCAAAATAAAACAGAGTTTTCCTTCAGTCTCTGTGTCCCCTTTTTTCTCCTAATCCAGCAATTGCAGCTCAGCTCTCTTATAAGTCCTTCCACCCCCATTCTAAACAAACATCCTGTTTTTGTAAATATCAGGCAGGAGCAGCTAGAACACAATGTGCTTCTTGAGTTGAGGCCCCCTTTTGCACAGCTTTTGCAAAAGGCTTAAAAATTGAACTCTGGTAACCTCTAGCTTCCAACAGCTTTTAGCAGTCATCTCAAATTATAATTATATACACTTTTAAACAGTAATGCTATATATTTTCTAAACACAAGGAATCCCAATATCACCTACATTTCCATACAATTATTTGCACATATTTTTATATCAGCAGATCTAGATATGCAGGGGAGAAAGACCGACAGAAAGAGAAAACTGAGAGACAGTGAGAGGCACAGAGCTGCGAACCTGTCAGGTTGATCAAGTCTGAAGTCTCACAGGAAAATTTGGCTGCACAACCAGATAGAGAAGAGACAGAAAAGGAAAGATCCTTGCATTTAAACACTTTCTCCATAACAAATGGGACAGCGTCCTATTCTACCCTGTCACAAAGTTGAAGTAGAGTAAATCCACAGCGTGGCCCCTATCAAATACCCTTGTCACCCAATTAAAGAAAACTATCAGGCTAGTCTGATGAGGCCTCCATGCCATGTCCCCATGCTGTTGTTTGCCATCCTGGAGAACATTGCTCTCCAGGTGGTTCACGAGGTCCTTTTTTTTTTTGTAACTTATATTTATTGAGTTTGCAGTTCTATCAAAACAAGCATAGCTTGTAGGACAGTACTTATAAAAAATATACACCAGTATTTTTACAGAACGTCAGCTTAGTACTCCTATATGTGGTACATCAATGGAGGGATATCCATAAGCATTTTAAATACAGAAAAATAAACCATAGGCTACTGCTGCCATGAGTGGGGATATACTAGAAGTAGGATCAATTAAATCACTGAAAACACCCCTTTTAATAGGTGCAACATCCCCACTATCCAAAGATAAGAAGATTGACTTAATATTTACAAAGCATTCTCCCAGCTCTGCAATGCCCAAAACCCTGCTAAACTCAAACAGAATCTAGCTTCCCACCAACTCCCCAACAAATCTATTCTGGTGTAAAATTATAAAGTAGGAATAGCAGATACAGTACCTTGCATCACAAGACTAAATCCTCACTGAACAGCCCGTGTGAAGCCAACAGATTAAACATGAGAATAAAGGAAGTTGCATCAAAAATGAACACTAGGTCCAAAACCCCCCACTGTAATGAAACAAATGAATTAATGGGACAGATAATGTTAAACAATACCTGTAACCCTAATAAAAATCTTGCATGAGAATAGTAGTTCGTTACTGTGGGAGAACAATAAGCAGTCGTAATTTTCCAAGTCTCCTTTCCCTCTCATCTCCAGCTTCAGCCATCCATACCTTGACTCTTCAAACCTCAGGGATTGTCTTCTTCCTCCGAGTCTGACTCGGATTCTCGACCGGTACAGTCCTTTTCAATTTTAATAAGCAGTTTACCAGCCTCCACAGGATCAAAAAAATGGAAAGTCTTGTTTTCATACACAATTTTTAGATTTGTAGAGCATGTGGTGAACTCCAAGTTGGCGTAGTTTTGCTCGAACCCCATCAAAGCCCTTTCAGCGTTGCCATGTTGCATAGCTTAGGTCCATAAATATGTGGATAGGTGTCTCATGCCAATGGATAGGGCTCCATTGCTTTGCTGCTTGCAGGACACATTCTCTCCCTTTCAAGGAGCCCAAAACTGCAAGGATGGTACGTGCTTGGGAGTGAGCTACATCTGCTTAGAGTAGACTGCCGCGTGGAGACACTCGGTAAGGCTTTTGTAATTGAATCTGGGTTTCCAACTGTAAAATGTCCAGTTGCCATTGCTCTAGGTAGCCACATAAATCCTCACCCTCCGTTGCCTCCAGCAGACCTAGGATTCAAATATGGGACACCTGCACCCCATTTTCCATTTGCTGTCTCAGCAACACATTTTCTTTCACTAGCCCTGACGTAGCTGCCATTGCTTTATCTACTGATTTAGAAGCCCCTTTTGTTTCATCCTCCACTGCCTGCAACTTCGTCTCGACCACCAACATTCTGGTCATAAAGTTGTCCATTTTATTGTCGATTGTTTGGATCACCTTTAATAAAGCTGCATTAGAAGGTTGACTCAGAGAAGCAGTGGGGGGGGTCACCATCTTTGCATGGGCCTGCTCTCATCTCCTTCCGCTTGGCTCCATCTCCTCCTCCAACTGTTTTTGTCCAACCCATTCCTCTTACCACTCTATACTTTATATTAAAGTGGTCAGTAAGTTGTTATATAGCTTGTTTTCTCTTTGGAAATTAAGTCAGATGATCTCATGCTGCAATTTACTGCCTTTTTTTGGGTGAGATGTACAGAGCTGTAAAAGACTGCTGCTCTCAGCTCAGCTTCTAGCCACGCCCCCCTCCATGGGGGCCTTTTTAACCACTGACTCCATCAGTTTACCCACAACAGAGGTAAGACTGACAGGTCTGTAGTTCCCTGCTTGCTCCTTGACCCCCCATGGAGCAAAACTATGTCCACTACCCTCCAGTCTTTCAGAACTACCCCCATCTGTAATGAGCTATTGAATAGCCCTATCAAGGGTTCAGCTAGTTCCACTGTCAGTTCCTCGAGCACCTTGGATGTATCACATCATACCCCAGAGCCTTAACTATCTTTTGAGCTGCTGGCCCTTTCTGGACACTTTCGCTGGTAAATATTAGCTGCCTCATCTCCAGGACCTCTTATATGACTGCCTTGATGCCAGTCTCTGGCAGGGGCCAGCTGTCTTCCCTTGTGAAGACAGAGTAAAAGCAATCATTAAGGATGATGACTGCCTTTCGCACATCCTCTTCCATTACCCTACCTTCCACAGATGGCCTAATGAGTCTTCCTCCTTTCTTTCTCTTTTTTTCTGATATACCTGACGAACTGCTTTCCCCACCCTTCACCCCCTCTGCAATATGTAGCTCCGTGTTTACTTTTTGCCTCCCTAACCACCCTCCTTGCTTGGTTTTCGGTTGGTATTCTCCCTATTCTTCGTCCTCCTGAATTCCCTCGTACCTCGTGGATGCCTTTTTTTTCCCATTCACTGCTTTTATAAGCCTTTCTGAGAACTGTATTGGTCATTTGTATCAGTCTCTTTTGGTTACTATTCTCATGCATAACTTAGATGCCTTGAGAATGGTCCCTTAATTTCCCCATCTCTCCTCCACACCGCCAAATGCTGTATTCCCTGACTAACATGTCCCAGACCAAGTCCCTCACGCTGTTGAAGTCTACACTTCTGAAATCAAGGACCTCAGCCCTCAAGTGGGGGTTTCCAGTCTCAAGGAACAGCTTGAACCAAATAGAGTTATGGTCACTGGACCATAATGACTCTTCTGCTCGCACACATAATACCATCTCCGAGTAGGTGAGCATCACATAGAAAATGGAAGCCTGCCTGCTGGGTTTCTTAACCAGCTGCAGCAGTAGACAGTCCTGGAATATGTCCAGCAATGCCTGACTCCTGGAGCCCCTAGCAGCTTGAACATTCCCAATCAATATCCATCGGGTTCAGATCACCCACCACCTCGACCTCCCCATTTGCCACTTCTCTTCCTGGTTCTTCCCCACAATCCCTACCCCTCTTTTCCCCTTGGCAGTATATAGATCACCCCAGCCATAGTATCTTGCCTGAGGCCACCATGAGCTTCATCCACATCAACTGCTTCCCCATTACTTCCTACAATGTACTGTATCCATTTTCCACAATCTCGATGTCTTTCCTGACATATAGGGCTATGCTCCCACCTTACCTTTTCTTCTTTCCCTCCTAAACATTGTTTAAGCAGGGACTGTCAGGTCCCAGTCATTGTTTTCTGAGGCCCAGGTTTCTGTGATGGCTATGAAGTCCATCTCAGTGTCTGCTATCATTGACTGGAGCACTCTGATTTTACTACCCAGACTCCTGGCGTTAAGGCAGACCCCCTTCCATATAAGTCCTGATTTCCTTTTACTTTTTACTTGTCTTTCTCCCTTATTCTTCCCTAGTATCCTTAACTTCTTTTTCATGTTGATTGCAGGCTGTGTGAGTCCTCCATCCTTGGTCCCTTCCCCTAACCCAGTTTAAACCTCAGCCTTATCTTTGCCCACTGTGCTGCTACAAACCCCACAGAACAGAGGGAGTACTAGCTTGGTTCCCTTTTCTCTCTCCAATCACCCTAGTTCCCCTAGCCTAAGTCTCCCCCATACTGTGTTTAACTGTCCAATGAAGACATCAAACTTCTGCCTCAGTGCTCTGATCCCCTCTCTTGACGGGTGAAGACTGTCACTCTTGAAGAGCCTCCTGTTTCGGAGGTTCCCCCAGTCCCTTACAAAGTGGTACCCCATCTCCTGACACCATCCATTTAACCACCTATTAAACTTCTTAGTCTCATCCTGCCTTATTCTACCCCCCCACTCCACACAGGGAGGACCTCAGAAAACAGCAGGGAGAGTATGCGTGCCTTGAATCAGTCTCCTAGTTTGCAAAAGTTATGCGTTACCATCTCCGCAGGCTGGTTCAACAGATTATTGCTACTGAAGTATACCAGCACCCCCAGCCTCCCTCCACCCGCACCATCCTCCCTATTCTACATGGTCTATATCCTGTGTAACCCCTAGGTGGTGCTTTCCCAAGGGCTACTACCCCTGCTTGCTTGGCTAGTTGCAGGTTAAGGGGCCTAGGTTCTGATATGGGTGCCTCCACCCGGAGGACAGGGTTGTTAGTGGTCAAGCTAATCTGGGTACAGCTCTCCGGGACACTGTAATCCCTCTTTCCCTTCTAGTTGCCTGAACAGTACACAATAATCACTTTTACAATGACCCTTATTCACCAGGCAATTACCCACACTGTTTGCACTTACCACCGGGGCTGGTTCCTCTAGCTTGACCCTAGGGACCCCCTGTAAACCCAGGTTAAGCACAGCAAATAACAACAGTACAATACTTTTGGCACAAACTGGAACCACAGTCAGGTTAAATGCAAACAAAGTTAAATCTGATTTGTTCAAGGGATTTGAACAAGGGAAGGGCGTAATCAGGTTGATTTGCTTAAAAGCTATATTAATCAGACAGTTATGCATGCAGTTCAGAGTCCCTACACAGTCACACACACTCTGGGTACCCAGGTAGGAAAACGGTGGGCTAGCCAGGAACGTTGCAGCTGGTTGGGGCCCTGTGATGGAAGAAAGCAACATACACAGCACACACTATTTGTAATCTGGAGCCAGAGGGCTCAGTTCATGAAAGAAAAAGCAACAAGGCAATCAGATGACCACACTAGTAGATTTAGCTGTTGTTGCAGGGAGCTACCCTGATGTTTACTCACGATACCCAATACTGGACATAGGCAGGACAAAATCGAGACTGCAGGCTGTTGAGCTGGAGCGCCCTTAGCAGCAGGCTCCACATGAATTACCGAGGCGTTGTTCCTGTTCAAGGTGTTGAGCAGGGGGCTAATCCCCAGGCCGGTCTTTCGTCGATGACTTTCTCTGCGTGGCAGGTATTCTGGCTGGGCCAGTGTAGCAGGGCCTAGGCAAAAGGAAACAGATACAGATTCAGTCCGTGGAGCTGGATACAGCCTCCAGCAAGCAAAACACATTTCAGACACACAGTGGAGAACCAAATCATGACCCACTATAAGCGCACAGCACATTCACATGTAAGGAAATCCCACTGTACCAGGCAAATGGCTCTCCGGTTACAATTACAGAGTCTCTGCACAATCTGGGAGTTCAGAGGTAGCTGGAAGTTCTGACAGGCCGATCGCATTCGGCAAATATTTAGTCTTCTTCAGGTTAAAGCCTGGTCACAATTCAGTGGCTTAATTCGCTCTCCAAGTTTGGATTCAGTCCGAAAAAAAAACACAAGTTCCCTCTCAGGAACAGCAGGCAGGTATGCAGGCCAAACTTAGGCCTTTCCACAGTTCTCCCTCGCGAATACACTATGGATTGCTGCTCAAACTATCTTGAGCTGTTACTTCTTCACTTTCCAACGCAGATCTAAATGAAACTGCAAGCAGTGTGGGACTTTCCCCAATATCCAAAAGGTTTGGTTGGATGATCTGTCTGTCAGTCACAACAAGGGCTCCCCCTCCAGGTTATTTTAGGCGCCAAAAGCCCAAAACTACATTTTCTACAATTTTGGCCCCACCAAGCCCCTGTAGACAGGCTCCATTTTAGAGTCCCAAATGTACTGATTGGCCCATTCTGCAGTCCAGGACCAAGATGATGGAAACAAACAGAACTATCCATGTTGCAAAGAAGGCAGGTTAGAACTAACTGCAATAATATTACTCACTCTAACAAATGATCAGCAAACAAGTACATCTTCTGACAGAGCTCCCTCTCAGATTAATTATGACTGTAATCCAGGCAGCTCTTAAACAGACAGTACACAGAGGCTATACAGGCACTCTCTGGCAATCACATTTAAACTGCTAAAATGCAGGACACTAGCCTGGCAGTGAGCATTTAGGCAAGCTCAAGGAAGACTTTTCCGGAACCTCCATTTGTAGGGGGGTTACACCTGGATGGCCGATGCACCAGGAATGCACCTGACCATCCTTCTCCCATCCAACCCCCCACCACACTCCCTACCCCCCTTATCATTGAGTTCTGAACCACTGTGACACTCCTGGCTGATTTCCTCCTGCTTGTCCCACCCAGATGACACCAAGTCATCTTGCCTATTACCCCCCACTGACTCAGAGTCCTCCCCAGTGCAGTCAGATACTAGAGTCTCCTCCAGGGGTGCAAAGCAATTTCCCATCTGAATGGTGTGGGGTTGTCAGCCTCATTGTGGTTATCCCACCTCCCTGCCCCCCTCCCTCTCTTCATCACACTCCACTTCGTTGGACCAGTGAGCCTCTGGGGGAGTTGAGCGTGGGTTCCAGTTTATTCGGTGCTGCAGCTGAGATACCTCTTCTCTTGCTGCTACCAGCTGAGCAATGCAAGGCAACTTTATTTATAAGGCGAACAATCCAAGGAGCTCCAGGCACCTCACAACCTCCACCGGAAAATCAATCAATCAATTACTTAAAATCAATGCATTACACAAAATATTAATTATCATAAAGACTTACATAACAGAGCGAGACTCCAAAATGTAAAAAAGTAGTTTTCAGGGACTTTTTAAGTATGGCTAGTGAAGGAACGCCTTTCACCTCCTGGAGGAGGGTATTCCAAAGAATTGAAGCCACCGCTCCATACACCTTGTCACCCAAAGATTTCAAGTGAGACTTTGGCACTGACAAGAGGTCTGCCTCCACTGAATGGAGGGAGCAGCCAGTAGCATGACGTATCAGGAGGTCTCTTGGGTAACCTTGACCTATGCAGCTCCCAAAAGGTCCTGCAGATGGGGCAATGCCCCCTCCTCCAAAGCATAATCCTGGAGAAGAATACCCCACAGTCACCACAACTGACTAGCTCCCCACTGTGCCTCATCTTCATACTGAACCCGAGACCACTAATAACAACCTGTATTCCCTCAACTGCCTAGTGCCTTTTGACTAGAACCAGAAGGGATAGAGAAAATGAACCCATTTCTGCTGGATGCCTGTGAGTGCGTATTGTGGTGCCCCACTTTGGCTGACATACCTTAACAAAAGTGGTGGGGATTAGAAACTGTGCCAGCCAGTCAGGAATATCCTGACAGCTCAACTTTAAACAAAAAACATTCTGTCAGAATGTTAGCAGCAGAATACTCATTGATGATACGGGGATGAGGGCTGAATGAAGAGCATAGCCCGCCCAGGTAGAAGTGGACAAGCCAGTGCAGGCTTGGGCCTAGCTTGACCTCCAAAAACAATTAAGAGCCAAGGTCAAGCCGAGCAAATTATTGTCAAAGTAAGCATTTTTGTCAGCCTGAACAGTTAGTGTAGCGTCTGAAATGTTCAACTCCTACGTGGAGGATGGTCTACAGCAGCCATGTCTCGGCTCATGTTTTGGCTGGTAGAGTCAAGCTTGACCCCCGACTTGGCTCTGGCTTTGCACTAGGCGACAAATTCCTGGCTTGCCACCACTACAACCAGGTAATCAAAACAACTCAGTAATGTGCTCAGGTGGAAAAAGTCCGCACAGTAGATGCTAACCACCACTGTGGATACCTGCAGAATGAGACTACACAGTGCATTCCGCTTGTATGCACACCCTCAGGACAATCTGTGTATGGGCATACAAGCGGAATGTGCATACAAATGAAAGTCGCAAAAGCAGAAGACCATAAATTCAGGTACTGTATTAAAAAGACGTTCAATGTAAACACATGGTAAAAATACCAACAAGCATTTGTCAATGCCGAATGTTTGCTTGCTGGCATTGGCAGTGGTAGTGTTGAAGTTACAGAGCTGCGTAATAGTAATGGCAGTGAAGTATTGAACTGAAGCCAACCCCACCACCACCCTGCAGAGAGTGACAGGCATTGGGGTGTGCCTTTGGGTCATCAGGCATAACGGCCACACCATTTCAGTACACCCCACCCTGCAGACACTGGCAAGTGTCACGGTGTTACTTGGGGTCTTTGGTCCTTATGCGCACCCCATTCCATTAGGAAATACAGTGAGATGGGTGCAATATAGGAGAATGGGGTGAACTTTGGGTCCGAAGAGTCCAAGGCATACCTCGATGCCTCTCACTGGCTGCAGGGTGTGGAATAGTATGAGCATTACAGGCAAGAATCCCAAGTCACACCCCTGATGCCTGTCATTCTCTACAGGGTTGGGCGTTATGGTTGGAAACCCTAATACCTCAGGCATTCGTTGGTATTTTCATTCCAAATGTCCAACATGGTTTTTTTGTGACCCCACCTCGTGAACAGGGGGACTGTCAGTTTCTTAGTCAAAAGCTGCTTATGCACAGCGACTACGGCATTTAGCACCACAGGTGCAAAAACATTCCGAACAGGATGTAAAAAATGACAGCTGTACTGTTCATGGGGAGGTGTTAAAAATGGCAATGTTGCAAATCTGCAGAAAAAATATTTAAAAAATGGTGAAGTCACGAGCGTACATAGAAACTGTGCAATGCACACCCGTAATATAATTAGGTTGGGGATTTTTTACAGCAGATTGTCAACTCAGGCATTTTGGTGCCTCCGATCATGAACAGTGTCACTGTGATTTTCTTTATCTGTCCAACAATGATTTCCCACAGCGACCACGCATCTCTGCGCTGAAAGTGTGAAAACACACTTGACCATGTTGTGAAAATGACAGCTGTACTGTAAATAAGGCAGTGTGGAAAAATGCCACTGGTGAAAATCTGGACTTAAAATATTACAAAGTCATGAACTTACGAGGGTGCATGGAAACTGCGCAATGCTCACTCGTAACACAGTCATTTTATGGTCTTTTGTCACCAAATTTTCAACATCGCCATTTTAAGACCTCTGCTCATGAACAGTGTAACTGTGATTTTCTTAATCTGTCCCAAACATTGCTTTCGCACACCAACACACCAACAGCACCATTGTGCGCTACATGTGTGAAAACACATTTTGAGCGGCATATGAAAAATGGTAGCTGTACTGTTCATAAGGAAGTGTAATAAAATGGCAATGTTGAAAATCTGGAGTGAAAATATTAAATTTGCAAACTTATGAGCATGCATAGGAACTGCACAACGCACGCTCATAAAACAGTCATTTTTAGGAATTTTTCACCAAATTTTCAACATAGCCATTTTAAGACCTCTGCTCATGAACAGTGTCACTGTGATTTTCTTAATGTGTCCCATACATTGATTTTGCACATCGACTGCGCCATTGTGCGCTACATGGGCGGAAACACATTTTGGGCAAGATGTGAAAAATGACAGCTGTACTGCTCATAAGGAGGTGTGGTAAAATGGCAAAGCTGAAAATCTGGAGTGAAAATATTAAAAATTCGCGAACTTACGAACATGCGTAGGAACTGCACAACGCACGCTCGTAAAAGTCATTTTTTGAAACTTTCCACCAAATTTTCAAAATAGGCTTCTTGAGCCCATCTATAAACACTAGCAGTGTCATTTCATAATCGGTCTCGAAGGTGATTTCGCATCATGATCATGTAAATCACCTTCGGGCCTGAATAACGCCATGACAGTGACATCATTCAGAAGGTCCCAAACCCCATGTTGAAAATTTGGTGCAAAAATTCCAAAAATGCCTGAGATATGCAACAGTTGACTTCCATCTAGCCCATTATACAGCTTACGGCATTTCCTCAGTTCACGGTCGGCTTTGAAGAGTGCAGACGTTCCCGGTCCACCGAAGATCGTCGCGCTGAATCCGGAGGTAAGTATGGGGTGGGGGTGTGGGAGGCTGGTGCGCAGTGGGTGGAGTGCGGGTTGTGGGAGGGTCGGAGATGCGCCGCTGGACTGTTTTTGTTTACAGGTTTTAAAAACAAAAGGCGTGGTGGGATGTTTGCCTGCGCTGGGGTGGGCTCCCAGCGTGGCACAAACAAGGGGCCGTTCAGGCGAAGGGGATTGGGCACCCCATCGGCCAAGGACTGATTGCCACGCTGGTGGGCTCCCAGCGTGGCACCTACTCTGGGGGAGACGCAGCTCAGCCCGGCCAGGTTGGGCACCCGTCGGCTGCACAGTACGTGCGGCGTGCGCCATGCGTGGGGAGCTACGCTTATCGCTGCTCACTGAAGCGTAGCTCCTTTCAATCAGATGCCAGGCATTTGGAGCGTGGTCATAGACAGCTCCAAATGCATTGGCCACAGGGCCACACCTGCCAGCTCACTGACTGAATTGGAGGAGGAGGTGACACACCTCCGAAATCTCCGATGATGGCACTATGTTTCTTGCACATGCGTACAAGCAACATAAAAATAAGTTAAAACAGCACAGTAGTACAGGAGTAACACATTTTAAGAGCAGCACTCATGTTTAATCAATAATTTATAGTCTTCGATGTTCATTTGCCTTTTTAAAAAAAGCAGTCATTTGTGTTTGCTAACTGGCATTAGCAGCGATTGCCTCCAAATGTGCCTCAAAACTGTAAAACCGGGCAGTCATTAGCTCATGCCTCTCCAATTAGTGCCGGATTTTACGGACTATTTCACCTCTCTTTTCCTTTTTCTATCCTTCTTACGGCCATTCGTCCAGTCGTCATGCAGTAGTGATTCCTTATTCTGTAAAATTTGGCAGACACTGGAAACGTTAATGCCAAACTTTGCGGCTAGTTCTTTTCTGGAAATGCCAGGCTGTTCAGACTTCACAGTGAGTTTAACTTTTTGTTCAAGGCTCAGAACTTTGGGGGACACCTTCTCCCTTGTGAGTGCAGGGAATTTAGAGGTGAAAAAAGCACAGCCATTATAAAGCCATGGAAGCCAATTAGCGCCTCACCACCAGGACTGACTAGTCTACTAATGAGCTGGCTAACTTTGTGTGGTGCAAGCCAAATATCATCTCAACACTCAGCAGCTTTGAAAAGTCTTTGAGGCCAGGCTAGAATGTGTGCATACAACTGAAAAAAGACTGCGTACATACAGTCATTTTGTGCTGGGAGAGATGGGGAAAAAAAAAATGGGACATCAACATTATGTGCATACAGCCGGAAATTGCACTTATCTGAATTGCATACAAGTGGAATGCACTATAATTCATTTGGGTTTCTTCTGTGACATCACTGAAGACATGAGAAAGAATTACCACTGCAGTTCTTAAGCAATAGGGCATGACCAAGGGTTATGTTAATGGTCTGTTAATCACCTTCTAGGGGTGTACTGTGGCACGAGGTGTAGCCGAGTGCCACATGCCCCTAGAGGGTGATTAACTGACCATTAACATAATCCCTGGGAGTGCCTTATTGCTATTATAATAAAAAATGTTTTTAAACAGTGTTAAACTATGTTCAGCATATGGCTAAACTCCACATGTATGTTAATAAAAGATTAACATAAGGCTGTTAGAATGTTTGCAGCCAATCAGAAGGCTCCATTTCTCAGACCATTTTTATAATACTTGTTAATTATAATCCGTAAATCTTGATACACCTCTGACATCTGCTCAAGCACCGTATCTCACTCCCTTACCAATAAACTTGTTTATGGCGCTATACTCTGAACTACAGATGGTAATATTTTTATCCTTATTTTGTTTTATAACCCTTTCCATGGGTTAAACTGTATGTGCACTGCTGTTGTATTTTGACAACCATTGTACTGCACAATTATTACCTGCACTGCTAGAAAGGAATTAATTCTGCTAAAGAGTTTCCTTTCTGCTCTCTATATTCTCCTCTGTCCCCTGCCTACTGCTCTTAGCTTAGTAGGCCTTTCTTGTTGAAATTGTTATACATAAATAAATAAAGGTGTCAGTATGGCTCTCTTGGCAGCACACCCTCCTCTGCTCCAGAAGGTTGTGGGTTCTAGTCTCACACTGGGATTGGGCTCATACGTAGTGGTTGCTCAGTGCTGAATGTTAAAGATGTCACTGGACTTTGTGAAAAAGAGTAGGGAACTTCCCCATAGTGTCCTAGTCAGATTTCCTCCTACTCACTAAAAATACCTCCAACAGCTTGATCTGGTTCCATTTAAGTTTGTTTGCATCTTTACCCTCCACCATACACCCCCCCCCCAATGAGGCTGATAATAGGGAGTATTGTCTAACACTCCTTTCGCGGTCAAGAAAAACTAAATGAAAAAACACACAAAAATAAATAAATTAACACAGTGGGATACAGTTTTTATTTCTACTCATTTTAGGACTTTGTTGTTCAGTATATTTTAAAAAGCAGTGCCCACCAAAGAAGTGAAGGCCAAGTTGGAGGGTCAGAGCTGCCTATTCTGTCCCCCCCCCAACCCCCATGAAGAAAGAAACTCAACCGCGTTGTGTTCGTGCCACTGTGGTGCACTCAGCCTGAAGGACAGAATGAGGGTCATGTCATAGGTTACATAGGTTGTCACAGAGCATAGTAGACTGAAGTCCATGGCGCTCGCCTCAAGTTGTTAACTATACCCCTGGATTTGTTTTGCTTGAGGTACGTATCTAATTTTGTTTTAAAGTCAGTCATGCTGTTGCTCCCCACCTCAGCTGGCAGGCGGTTCCAAAGCTTGATTACTCTAACACTAAACCCGTGTTTCCTTTTATTGGTTCTAAACTTTGGCAGTGCTATCTGGAATGTGTGTGCTCTGGTAAAGTACCCTTTTTCCCTTAATAACCAGGCCAAGCTGATCCATCAGTTCATTGTCATGAAGTGACCGATATAGCAAGCACATGACCCCTGTCAGTCTCCAGTACTCCATGGAGTACAGTCCCAGCTCACCCACTCTCTCCCCATACTCCATGTCCTTTAAATCCAAGATCATGCGCCTTTTATACACCTTTTCTAGTAAAACTTTTGAAATAAATTAATAAGGTAATCAAAACAACATGGTGATAGGTCCAAGAGAGGAGAATGTGGGTTTAGAACCTATCCGATTAGAACCTGTGTGCTCCTTCTCTATACATTAGAGGGTTAGAATGGATGGATGGACTCTAGGATTAGGGTTGGATTCTGAACACTGAATGGCCTCTATTCAGGATTGTGTGTAACATGCTACACACCATGTAGTTGCCCCATGGAGGGCCATATGTGTGAATCACATGCGTGCTCCACTTAAGGAGAATGCACAGCTGGGGCACGCAGAGTGCATTAGCATGGCATTTGCACATCCCAGGGAAGCTTCACGTGGGAGCGTGTTGAATGGACACATGAACAGTGCAGTTTACACCAGAACAAATGTACATAGGCCGTGGTACAGTTACACCAGGCAGATCCCTGCTGTAAACCACCGGGCATGGCCCCAACAACCGCCATCCCTTAGGGATGTACCTGAACATGCACTGTAGCCATACCCAGCAACTGATATGGTTCACACATGTCAAAGAGATGCATGGATGTGAGGGCTGTACCATACTGGGCAACGACCCTTGTGAAATATTGCCACATTCAACATCCCCTACAGAAATGCCCGGCAGGGTGCGGTGCATGATGTGACTGTGGCAGACACTCCGCACCAGGTGGTATGCAGTGTCCCTGATGCAGGCCATGTATCTCCAATGCCCTGCGGTGCGACTTTGTGTGCGTAGTAGCTAGCCGTGGCCATGCCAGTGGCATCCAATGGACCTGCCAATGTGTCCCACACCCATTTGCATACTATGTGTGCCAGGGCAAGACAGGGACCCCTGAAGCACTGCGTGTCCATAGTGCCATAACACACCATATACAGTGAAAGACAGAGACAAGGGTACCCACTCAGGATCCTGATTGTCTCATCACCTGGTGCACCCACCCCATGGTGCCATATGTGACACAGAGTGCCCATTCCTCCCCTACTGCCCATGTCCCCCAAATTGGGTGTCCCTATATGGGGATGCCTAAGGGGCCTGGCCAACCCAATACCTATGTAAGAAAGCAGATGATACAGTAGGCTTTAGAACAACGCAATATTTATATGTCATCGAAAGGCACCTGCAGGGCTGTACCAACAGCATAACACAGAAGACAGTACTGAAACACTCATAAAAACATGGTAACAGTACGCACTGCTTTTGGCACAACAAGGGAGGTGACCCTAATAGTCCGTTTAGGGGTATGGCATAGACATATGTCCAGAATGTTGATGGGGCCCCAGTGCAAACATCGGCCCTCATCAAAGTGTGCTAGCACATCCTCCTGTGTCCCAGACATCACCAGTGACATAAGTCACCTCTGGTAGGAAGCAGTGGTCCCCCCATGGCTGCTGAAAAATAGTTATGGGGGTCCGACATGGTGCAGGGCTGGCCAAATGAGTCCACGGCCACCACTGCATACTCTGTACCGTTGTCCAAAATGTTCTGGATCAGTACATAGTGTTTCATTAAGGTCAGCTCCTCGCAGATGGTGTCCATGAGGGACCTGGCATACACCTGGACCTCCAGGAGATGCGGCAGTACAGTGTCCTTCCCCAGTCCATGCTTCATATTGATCTTTTCCACAGTTGCCTTGTACACCCAGTTATCCCTCTTCCATTCAATCTCATCCCAGAGCACCTCCAGGATGTATGAACAGGTGTGTGTAAGGTACACCTCCTTCACCCAACTGCACAATGAACCTCTCCACCTGGGACCAGTGGGGTATTGGTCATATGTGGCCCCGTGGGGCCTGTCCTGGCTGCAGCTACTGTCCCTTATGGTATTGGAAGAAGTGGGACATGTCCTTGTCTGTGTCCCCTTCCCGGTGGTGGCCGTTGCTGTCAGTGGTCCTGCGGTGTCATTTCGTCCTGCCCTCAATGCACTGTTTCTCCTGGCCCATGGTAACCAAGAAGGCAGCACCACTGTGACAGTCCCAGCAACCATGGGGCGTGCTGTCACTGCTGAGGCTTGCAAGGTCATCTGTGTGTCCATGTGGGCCTCACACTGCTGTTGTCCTAGGGAGGCAGACCCCTTTGCTGCACCAATCCGTGGCAGTAGCCATCCCCCCCAGCTCCATTCTGCAGTCCTCAGGTCTATTGTTCATGATGGCTTCTACCCCTCCAATGGTGCTCCAAAGTGTGAATGTCACAGGTGGGAGTGGCAATAGCGGCACCAGCCCCTACATCACAAGGAGCCACTTGCCCCAGGTCCTGGTCACCAGTACTCAATGTACCATGATGAGATCTGCCCTGGACACAGTTGCTTTCACTGGTGTTGCTCCAGAGGGTTTACAGCACCCCTTGTAGAGGCATAGTGTTTTGCCCTCAGTACCCCTGTGGCTCCACATGTCACAGTGGTCATGCCCCTGTTAGCAGGGTCTGTGCTTGTCTCTCTCTTCAGCAGCCATTTCAGTGTACCTAGGGGTAGTGTTGCGTCATGTTGATCACCATTCGCAGCCATTCTGACACTCTCTGAACAAGACACACAGATTAGCATCCATCCCATCATATACTGTACCCTGCCTTAACACACCTACACAGCATCGGCCCCTATACGTTATCGTTAGCCAGACCAGACTGCTGTTGCAGCGCATTGTCATGCACATCTCTCTGTTACGGTATGCACCTTTTCCATTGTACATTGTTCTCTATATCTGTCTAGTGATCACCCGCTGGGGTGCATATGCTGTCTTCCCTATCCTTAGATCACCTCTGTGTGGGATACTGGGTGTGGTGCACACACCGGTCCCTCTGTTTCCCTTGATACATGTACCCCCCCATACCGCGCAGCTACTTTGCCGGACATGTTACTGCAGGCCCATATCTTGCTGCCCTGAGCATTCATGTGGTGGAAGGGATACTCACCAAAAAGTCCTCCTCTGCAGGCACAGCTCAGTCTTACATGTGTGCAATGCTCGTGGTATAGGGGTTGCCCCGAGGTTTATGCACTACCGACAGGGGGGCCGTTCTAGTGGTTTCTGCTATGGGACTTTGGCGACGTTTTGGCTCCTGAATCTGGGCTCTGTATGGCTCCCTACTTACACCCAAGATTTCTGCCCAGTCACATGAGTCAGCTGGCTCTCCGTGCATGCAACACCATCTTTGGTTCAGTGGCCCCATCACAGGCAGGGACTTGGGGCAGACAGCGATGGTCTCCACATACTGATAGTGTAGGCACGCACCAGGGCATGAGTCTCGTTTCCACCCAATCACAGTCATCCCCTTTCAGGTGATTCATGTGGAGGTGTCCATCTCATGCATATGTGGGTCAGGGGCCTTGGTCCCACTTGGGCACAGTGGCACTGACACCATGGGAAGGGCAGGGGTGCATGGCTGACACAATGGATGGTACTGCATTTTAGTACTGTGACATATTCATAACACCCCCAGACACACTTACTGTGCCCACAGTAGACAGGTGCCAACACTACTACATGGATAATTATGGAAGATTTATGCCTAGATGTCTCCCTACACTGGCGGGGCATGGGATGTTGCCATGGATGTCACGTCATCAGCTGTGGTCATGTATGCTACATGTCACTGTTGCCATGTCAGCAGCTCCGCATGCACAAATGTGCATGCATATTAGAGTACTCCATGTCTGTGGCAGTACAAATCACCATATACAGTATAGTGAGGTCAAGGTGCATACCTGCCTCCAACTGTCCCTCCGATACCCTGCTCCGCACTTCCCAGCACGCCCCTGCACACTTCTCTGTCCTTGTGTGGGGCTGTTAGTGAATGCCATGTGATTTGTGTGCCTCCATGGGTGCACAACTGTGTACCCACCACAACGCTCAATTCTGGCGGAAATGTCCGTGTTCGTGAATAGAGTCCAATATTCCTTCTTCATGCATTATAGATTTATAGAGGGCTGACATGTCATGTAATCCCATGGTACTTTGAAGCTGTAGCCAATCAAGGCAGGGCACCAAGCAGTTTATTGTGACAGACCCCACTGCATGGCGTACCTGGACTGTACACGTGGCACTGCCACCACCTTTGCTAAACCATTGCAGTCCAGTAAATTGTGGTTCATGGGCAAGTGCTGGAGACACTCCAAAATAGACTGACCCACTAGGGCTTCAGCTCTTGGTGGACTTGGTAAGGAAACCACTGATTTCTCTACCACATGGGGAGTCAATAACCAGCCCAAGTTTAAAGGGACAACACAGCTTTATGAACAACCAACCACCTGCAAGAAGGAGGGTTAGTGTAAATGTCAACTTTAAATATGGCCCTCTTAGGCAGACCAGATCTACCCCTTCCCATCTGGTACCAGGTTTTAAACTGACCCAAATGGGAGCTCAGTCCCTGGGTAGAAGGTGTAGAATCACTGCAGGCCTATAGATGTTGCTTTTGCTTGGCCAGCATTGGTGCACTATAAACAGAGCAACGTGCTCAATTCCCCAAACCCAACAGGCCATGCAATTGCTTAAATGGCAGGAAACCCCTCAACATGAGGTATTTGTAATCCAGATTGCAAAACACGGTGAAACAAGCGGTGTCCCTTGAAACGATACAGCGCTGCAACTTACTGACAGTTCCCAGACCCGGATGGCTCCTCCTGATGCAGCAGGCCACTGAATCTTTGTTCTCCCAGGGCAACAATGATGCAAGCAGGTTTCCTCCCTTATGTTTGTGCTGAAGTGGTTACCTTGGGAACTGGCTGCAGGCTCTTCTGACCTCCTTCCACTTGTTCTGGAATGCTGAGGCCCTGATCTGACACTCACGTGTCCTGGCTTCCAAACCCCTAGTTCAAATGCAGCCTGGCACCATGCTCTAGAGCCTGCTACAGGACCTGGATCTTAGAAACATAAACACTGAATGTGACGGCAGATAAGGGCCGCTGGGCCCACCACGTCTGTCCATTTTTGCATCATCTCTTTCCCTCCGTTCCTTACCCCATGATTCCCTTGTGCCTATCCCATGCATTTCTGAACCCCACCACTGTTTTCACCCCTACTACCTCTGCTGAAAGGTTGTTCCAGGCATCCACCGCCCTTTCTGTGAAGAAATACTTTCTCACATTCCCTCCTGAATTTATCCCCCTCCAATTTCATAGCATGCCCCCTTGTTCTAGAGCACTTTTTTCTCTGAAAAATACCCCCCTTGTACCTTATTAGCCCCAGTGAGGTATTTAAAGGTGTCTATCATATTTCCCCTTCCCTCCTCTCTTCCAGGGTGTACATATTTTGCTCCTCAACTCATAGGGCTTTTAATGCAGATCATGCACCATTTTGGTAGCCCTCCTCTGGACTGCCTCTAGCAGCCCTTTGTTATTTTCTCACGCTGTATCTTCAGCATCGCCCACATGCTGGCTTTCACGTGGTTGCCACTCTCTTCCTTTCTGTAACTCAGCAGCTCTGTTCACAGTTTGCTCTCTGCTTTTGAGGCCTGGGATGGCACAGATTGTACCCACTTCAAGCACTGCAAACCTTTCCCCCACGAGATCTCCACCAGCTCTCCCCTCCTCCAGTACAGTCATGCGTTTATAGGCCCTGCTTAGTCTGCCTTGGTTTGTGCCTGCGGCTGTCATTCCAGAAACTGGACAGCTCACAGGACACAGAAAAGGTCCAGAACCTGATGCCCCTCCTTTCCCCAGAAACCTCTCGGAGTCCCTTCCTCTGCAAGGTTTCTGAGCATGGGGCTGGGCCCGTCAAAGCAGGCCCATTACTCTACCCCCTCCCATTTGAGGATGCTTTCCACAGCCAGCTGTTACAACTCAGGGTCTGAGTCACTGTCCATAGCATAGTCCTTGTGCCAACTATAAGCCCTCCGCACTCTTTGTGGTCTGGCACCACTTCTGTCCACTGGCAGCAGAGGACTATCCATTGCCATCTCACCACTGGGCCCATCACCAGGATTGGCAGGGTCAGCTTCTTTCTCAGTAAGTGGGGTGCTTCTTCATGTTCAAGTTCTGGGGGCCCAATTGCTGCACCAGGGCCTGCTAGGGGAGTGATCCTTCCAGGATGACCAGTTTCTGTGTCCTTAACTTCGGAGTCTTCGCTGTCCAGACAATGGGTAGGCTCTGGTTCCTCTACCAGTTTCTGTCTCTGTTGGTGGTGCCGTAACCTGTTGTGGCCTCCGGGATTTTGACAGCTGCCTGGCCACTTGACATGGAAATTCAGGTGGGGGCTATGGTTTAGCAATTGTCCCCTCTGTAGACCTGGCCCCATGATACAGTTTCAGTCAGTTATAATGCATGATTACAGTCCGTCTGTCGTTTACAGATAACAGTTCAGACACATCAGAAACCTTCTTAATCACCCGATATGGGCCTTTGAACCATGACTGCAGCTTGGGGCAAACACCCTTTTTATGATTCTGATTCTTAATCTATGCCCAGTTATCCTCTGCATACACATGGCCGGTTACCTTAGGGTTGTACTGCTCTTTCTGCTTAGCCGTGGCCTTCTTTTGGTGCCTCTTTACCTCTTCAGCCACAGTACTGTGGTACTCCATCGTTCGAGTCACATAATCAGTGGGATCAGTGTACCGCTCCTGGACATCTGCCCCATTCAGCAGCTCCACCAGGAGTGGGATTTCATGACTGAACATGACTATAAATGGGGTGCACCCTGTAATGGACTGTACACTACTCCTGTAAGCTAGCATGACATATGGCAGCAGACTAAACCATTCGGTCTGATTATCCCTCAGGAAGGAGGACCGCATGGCTAGGAGAGTGCTGCTCAACCGCTTGATCAGTCTGTCTGACTGCAGGTGGTCAGAAGTGGTCTTGCTTTTGTGTGCTTCTACAAGTTTGCACACCTCTACAACAATCTTGACTCAAACTTCCATCCCTGGTTCATATGGAGTGATGTGGGGGCCCCATACCTGCAAACAAATTGTTCCATGAAAACCTTAGCAACTGTTTGAGCCACCTGATCAGATACTGTAGTGGGTAGCCTTCAGCCCGTTTTGTGAAATAGTGCACCACTGCTAAGATATACCTGTATTTCCTAGGGGATCAGTGACAAAAGGTCCAGGATATCCATTGCTACCTTGTCTAAGGGCCGACTAGTTTGGGATGAGACCATGGGGCTCTCAGGGCAGCTTTCCAGGACCCACATATCAGACAGGCTTTACACTACTCCTTAATGGACTTTCTCCACCCCTGCCAGTAGTACTTGACGCTCACTTTCTGGGTGAGCTTCTCTGCCCCCAAGTGTACCTCAGTGGTGGTGTAATGTAATCCTTTAAAGACCTCCAATACTACCCCTTGGGGACTACTATGCATTTGTGATCAGGCCTTCCTTCCTCCACTTCAGTGTTCAGCACCAAAAGCCCTTGTTGTACCTGTAGGTAAAGTCACACTGCTTTGTACTTGCAAAGTTCGGAGTTATGCCGGGGCTCTTAGAGAAAAACAGTGAGTCCTTTCTCCAACCAGAACATCAAGCTGGAGGCAGGATAGCATAGTGGTTAAGGGCACTGAGCTGCAAACCTGGAGACCTAGGTTTGAATCCCACCAGCCCCCACTTGCATACTGTGTGACCCTGAGCAAGTCACTTAACTTCTATGTGCTTCCAGGTTGCACTTGGAAATAAGCTCCAGCTTAGTGTGCTACTTATGGTTAAAACAAGTTCCCCTTTCCCCTTACCATTGGATCTTCCTGTTGGTGGTCCAGCAAACTTGGCCATTCTGCATCCTCTTCCATACTGGCAGGGGCTGGGGATTCAGCACATCCCAGGGCCAGGACCTCTCCTGGCATTGTGGCAGTCGATGTCAGCCTCAGGGATAGGACGTCTGCATTATTATGCTGCTGTCCTAAGCGATATATGAATTGACAATCAAACTGTGCCAGCTGTTCAACCAATGAGCAAGCTGTCCTTTAGGCTCATGGACGTCATGTAGCCAGCGAAGTGAGCCATGATCTGTCCTTAGCAGGAACACCTTTCCATGCAGGAAGTGGCAGAAATGGCAAGTAACAGTTACAACAGAACAGCTCTTTCCTTGTCATGGCATACTTTGTTCTGCTTTGGTTAAAGCCTGAATTGCGTAGGTGACCACTCTCTCCTTGCCATCTGCCACCTGAGCCAACACTCCCCCACTGCCCACCTCGCTAGTGTCAGTGCTGAGGATAAATAGCAGTTACTTGTTGGGATATGATAGGATTGGTGCAGAAATCAGTCATCAGATCAGTTCCACAAAGACCTCCTGGCAGGAATCTGCTTAGTTGAAGTGCTTCCACATCTCAGTGAGCTTGTGCAAGGGTTGGGCAATGGTGGCGAACTCCCCAATGAACATTCAGTAGTATGATGCCAGTCCCAAAAATCTCCTCACCCTTTTCACTGAAGGAGGTACTGGCCAGGACCACACTGTCTCAGCTTTATCTGGGCCTGTTCCCACTCCACCTGCTGAGATTGGGTGTCCCAGATACTTCACTTTGCTGCAGAAGAGGTTACACTTAGATGGATTCACTTTCTGGTTTGCAGTCCCTAGCTTCTTCAGAACTGCTTTCAACTTATGAAGATGCCCTTGAAAAGCATTGCCAATGACTATTACATCATCAAGGTACAGCAGGCATGATGTCCCTTGTAAATCTGCCAGAACAACATCCATCAGATATTGAAACATCCCTGGAACATTACACAATCCAAATGGCATGATGTTAAACTCAAACAGTTTTTGTGTGGTTGTGAATGTTGCCTTTGGCCAGTCGTAAGGGCCAGCTTCCACTTGCCAGTACCCAGTAGCCAAGTCCAGGGTGGAAAACCAGCAAACCTTTGCCAACAGATGGAGGGTTTTGTCAATACAAAGTGGTGGGTATTCATCCTTCATGATTGCCTCATTCCGGTAATGATAGTCCACATGCACTCATATGCCCCCATCCTTCTTAGGTACCAGTGAGATGGCCCAGAGGCTTGTGGAGTTCTGAATAACTCCCTGGTCATTCATCGGTTGCAACTGTTCTTCAAACTCCCCCTGATAATGGAGCGGGATCCTCAGAGGTAATTGCTTGATTGGACGGGTGTTTCCAGTATCAGTCCAATGCTTGGTTAGCCCAGTACAACCCAGGCCATGATCCCCCAAACTGAATACATTGGCTCACTCCCACATCGCAGCCTGGGCTGCTTGCATCTGCTTTGGTATCAGTTCTCCTTCCTCGAGTCGGAGTTTTTGAAATAAGTGCTGTTCTGCTCTGTTCAATCTGGCACTTCTTCTCCTTTTGGGGTTTTTGGGGGTCTGGTTTGCAAGCCTTGAACTGTGGTCAAGTCTGTGGCTATATTGCCACCCCAGAATGGAAGGTGCTGATCATCATCCCTTGGTAGATGGCCTGTGGCTCTGTCATCACCTTGGCAACCCGCACTGGCAGTTGTCCCTGTTTTCCTCTACTCATTGACCGAGCTACAAGAAAATTGTGACTTTCTTTTTTCTGGGGTTCCACAAGCTCTTCTCGGTATTCAGCCTCACCTCCTCTGACCCAGCCAAGGATCAGCACTTCACTTCTTGGTGGAACAGTAACATAGGTATTGGCCACAATCTCAAGGGCCTCTGTCCCTTCACTCTTGGACGTCAGGGCAAATTTCCTCCCCCAGTACAGTACATGCACCTTCAACAAAGTTCAGTGTTGCTCTGTATTGCCACAACCAATCAGTCCCAAGTAGTGCAGTTTGGGTCGCTTATTTGACCACTAAGAATTCCAGGCTAATAGCAGCTGCTTTAGCCTGATCACTGATTGCCACACTCCCAACACTTTGAGGGCAGTTCCATTCGCTGTGCGAACTGTTCCTTTGTAAGGCCACAAGCTTTGCAAGGACCTTTAAGTTGCTGCTCCCCACACCCGGACCTTCATAATGAACACCTGTGCACCAGAATTGACCAAAGGGTTGCAGGGGACACCTTCTTTTTTCTTGAGCAGATAGTCACCCAGTCCCATTGTATAAAGGACCACAATTTGCTGAAGGGCTTCTTTTTGTCCTTTGTCAGGCATTTGCTCCTCAACCGCAGTTCACACAGCTCCAGATCCTGATGAACCTCTCTGCTGAAGACTCTGTTTTTCATAGTGGTTCAGGCCTCCACACCTCTGGCACACACAATCATCCAACCTCCTGTTCTGAAAATTCACTGACTTAGGATGTTGGTTGCCCAAAGGCCTCTTTTGCCCAGTCAGTATCTCTGATTGTGGAATCCTAGGGGTCTCAAGTTTCATTTTCAGTTTTTCAACTTTAGTATGCAGAGCTGCAAGAGCCCCTGCCATTTCTTCTCGTATCTCTACAGTGGCTCCAGTCAGTTCTTTAAGAATAACAGTTTCTGGGAACAGTGGCGGAGCCAGGTTTGGGAGTGTTTGGGAGCCAGGGGGGCCATTAAATCAATCATGGGCTCCACAATGGGCACTAAACAATGAATAAAGATGGTGGTGGGGCACCACTACTCACATTGGGGCAGCCAGGAAGGGCAACCACCCCCAGCCCCCCAGCTCTGCCACTGTCTGGGAACACCTCATAGGCCCAAACCAGGGGACACAGAGTCTGAGGAAAATCCAAATGAGGCACAACCTCCAATTCGATGGCATAATGGGTTGTGTGTTCTAGCCCTGAGGGTTTCTGTAGGCATAGCTGGAAGCGGAGCTCCCCACTGTCTGAACGAGCAATGAAATGATCTTGGGCCTACAGGTTTTGGGTGGCTGAGACAGCATCCATAAAGGTCTTGACTACCAGCCACCGCAGGGCTTTCCCAAAGTCTTGAGCAGTTCCCCCGTTTCTCTTCTTCTATTGAAAAACAGTTTTTTCTTGATTAGCAAATTCAGCATGCTCAAAGGACTCCTTCGTGGCCACTAGCAGAGCAGTCACATTTTGTTTGATGCCAGACTCTGGGCCCCGATATACTTCACAGGCTTTTCCCCAAAACAAAAGTCCTATACATTTTTGTTCAGCAGCTGCATTCCATTATTTAACTCAGCTGCAACTCCAATTACTCCAACCAGTCAGTCCAAACCATGTTCCTCTCTGGAAGGACATAGACAGAGTGAAGGCAATCCAGAGGAGGGCAATTAAAATGGTGCAACGTCTGCATCAAAAGCACTATGAGGAGAGACCAAAATATCTAAATATATAAGTCCTGGGAGAGCGGAGGAAGAGGGAGGATATGATAGAAACCTTCAAATACCTCACGGGGTCAAATAATGTACAGGAGAGAAGTATTTTTCATAAAAAAGGTGCTCGAGAACAAGGGGACATGCAATGAAGCTGGGCTGGTAGATTCAGGAGAGATATGAGGAAGTACTTCTTCACAAAAAGAGTGGTGGATTCCTGGAACAGCCTTCCAGTGGAGGTGGTGAAGCAAAAACAGTGGTGGGGTTCAAAAATGTATGAGATAGGTGTAAGGGAATCTTAGTGGAAAGGAAGGAGGGAGGGAGAAAGAGTTAGAGATCAGGAAGGGTCTGTGGTGATACTGGAGGTAGGGAAGAATGGGCAGACTGGGTGGGCCAAGCGGTACTTATCTGCCATCAAATTCTGTTTCTGTGTCCACTCCTGAGTCTCCCCCCAACAAAGGAACAGGACAAGAAGACAGGTCATCTCACACCCACCCCCACCTGTGTTACCTCTGGGCTAGTGTCTCCCCCTGGTTGGAACATATTTAATCTAGTTGCAACATAAAATAACAAAATTTCATACAGCAACAGTTTCTCTTTTACCCAGCAAACATGTTTGCAGTGAAACCCACCGCTTCCACCAATCTGTGACAGACCCTGTGGCAAGGCGTGCCCAGGCCATACACGTGGTGCTGCCACCACCTTTGGTAAACCAGTGCAGTCCAGTAAAGTGCAGTTCATGGGCAAGTGCTAGAAACACTCCTAATGACCAAGACACAAGGGCTTCAGCTCTTGGTGGGATCAGTAAGGAAACCTTTATTTTCTCTACCACATGGGGAGTCAATAATAACCAGGCCATGTTTAGTGGAATAACACAGCTTTATTGTATAGTACTTTTTATGCTGATTGCGCGCATGTGTAAGAAACATGTTGCGGCAGGTTTCTCCACAAGCAGGTTGTGGAGGTGCGGCACTGTTGTGGCAAATACCCCCACAGCCTGTAAAGGCTTGTCCCACTTCCCCCATTGCCGTTGCATGCTGCTGCTGACACTAGTTCAGCCAACATGCCACCAACTTGTAAAATTTTAGCCGCTGGCAATCAGGTCATTGTCATTGCAGCTGCCAGCCATCTCGCTGCACGAGGGAGCAACCTGTCATTGCAGGCGGAACTTCCAACATTGATATGCTTAGAACACGTGGCGGCTTGCCACCGTGTTCACAAACAATATTAACCTCCCCTGCCGAGGGGGTGACCAATCCCCCTTGGCAGTATGTGCTCCCACCCGACCGTGTTTATTTGCCGACGGGGGCCCCAATCCCTGTCAGCTGCAGTGCCGCAATATTTATGTTGCCGATGGGACAGCCCACTCCCCATCGGCATTATGTACCCTCCGTTTTTGTTGTGTGCCGATGGGGGTGCCCAATCTCCATCAGCATAATGTAATAACCCCCCCTTTGTTGTGTACCGAAGGGGGGTGCCCAATCCCCTGTCAGCTACAGCTGCCTCCCCCAAAAAGAAAGACTCCGATGGCACGCTGGGAGCCCACCCCAGCTTGCCACATGCCCCTGCAAAATAAGAAACGGTCCCGTGATGTCTTCTTTTTTTGTAACCTGTAAAAAAGGAAATGGTCCCTCTGCGGTTTCCCTGCCCCCACCTCCCACAACCCGCGCCCACCCACTGTGCACCCTGCCTCCCCCCATCCCCCCACCCCATACTTACCTCCGGAGCCCGGCGCGACGATCTTCGGTGGACCGAACATGTCTGCACCTTCAAAGCCGACCGCTAACTGAGGAAATGCCGGTAAGCTGTATAATGGAATAAATAGGGTTTTTTCAACTTTGATGCATATCTCAGGCATTTTTTGGAAATTTGGCACCAAATTTTCAACATGGGGTTTTTGGGACCCCTCCTCATGAATTCGATCACTGTCATGGCGTTAATCGGCCCCAAAAGGTCATTTTGCGGTCACTGCGCGGAATCACCTTTTTTTTTTTTTTTTTTATTTAGTTGTTTAACCAGGTATAGCACACTAAGCTGAAAGCTTTTTTACAGGAGCGACCTGGGAGACCCTTTTGGGACCGATTAACGAAATGACAGTGCCAGTGTTCATGAGGTGGGCTCTCAAAAAGCCTATGTTTCAAATTTAGTGGGAAAAATCCAAAAAATGACTGTTTTACGTGCGTGCATTGTGCAGTTGCTACACACGCTTGTAACTTTGCGAATTTGCGAATTTGCAATATTTTCACCACAGATTTTCAATAGTGGCATTTTTCCAGACCTCCTTGTGAACAGTATAGCTGTCATTTTTCACACCCTGGCTGAAATGTGTTTTCGCACTTCCGGCACGGAATAGCGCAATCGGTGTGGGAAATCAGTGTTCCGCACAGATTAAGAAACTGACAGTGGCACTGTTCATGAGCAGAGATCCTAAAATGCCTATTTTGAAAATTTGGTGACGATACTCCATAAAATGACTGTGTTACGAGCATGCGTTGCGCAGTTTGCACGCAAACTTGTAAGATCACAAATTTATAATATTTTCACTCCAGATTTTCAACATTGCCATTCTTCTGCACCTCCTTATGAACAGTATAGCTGTCATTTTTCACATCCTGGCCGAAATATGTTTTCGCAGTTCCGGCACAGAATAGTGTGGTTGCTATGGGAAATCCATGTTCGGGACACATTATGAAAATGACAGTGACACTGTTCATGAGCAGAGGTCCTAAAATGCCTATGTTGAAAATTTGGTGACGAACGTCTATATAATGAGTGTGTTACGAATGTGCATTGCGCAGTTTCCACGCATGGTCGTACCTTCGCAACTTTGCAATATTTTCACTCCAAATTTTCAGAATTGCCATTTTGCCACACCTCCTTATGAACAGTGCAGCTGTCATTTTTCACATCCTGGCCGAAATGTGTTTTCACTCTTCCGGAGCACAACAGTACGGTTGCTGTGGGAAATCAGTGTTCAGGACATATTCAAAAAATCACACAGACACTGTTCATGAGCAGAGGTCCTAAAATGCCCATGTTAAAATTTTTGTGATGAAACTCCATAAAATGACTGTGTTACGAGCATGTGTTGTGCAGGTGCTACGCACCCTTGTAAGTTTGCAAATTAGTAATATTTTCACACCACATTTTTAACACTGGCAGTTGTTCACACCTCCTAATGAACAGTACAGCTGTAATTTTTCACATCCTGGCCGAAATGTGTTTCCGCGCTTCCGGTGCTGAATACCGCAGTCGCTGTCGGAAATCAGTGTTTGGGACAGATTAGGATCAAGCGACTGAGGGGGGGAGTGACCGACCTCAACTGAGCTCTGTTGGGACTGCTGCAGATTTGTTTGTGGGCAGAAAAAGGCAGCAATGCATGCAAGGCGTGAGTACAAAAGGGCAGCCTGCAGCGGTGGGACAAACAGAATGAGCAAGCGAGAGAGGGGGACTGAGCGAGCTCAACAGAGCTCTATCGTCACGACTGCAGATTTCTTTGTGGGCAGATAAGGGTGGCTACATTGGCAGGAGCCAAGTACAGAAGGGCAGCCTGCAGCACTGGCAGAAATGGAATGAGCAAGTGAGATGGGGGAGTGAGTGAGGCCAATGGAGCTGTGTCGGGACTGCTGCAGATTTCTTTGTGGGCAGACAAAAATGCTGACAGAGGCAGGAGCCCAGTACAAAAGGGCAGCCTGCAGTGCCAGGAGAAACAGAATGAGCAAGTGAGACGTGGGAGTGAGCGAACGACCTCAACGGAGCTCTGTCGGGACAGCTGCAGATTTCTTTGTGGGCAGGAAAAGGTGGCAAAGCAGGCAGGAGCCCAGTACAAAAGGGCAGCCTGCAGCGCTGGTACAAACAGAACGAGCAAGTGAGAGAGGGGGAGTGAGCGAGCTCAACGGAGTGTATCGTGACTGCTGCGGATTTCTTTGTGGCCAGGAAAAGGCGGCAATGCAGGCAGGAGCCCAGTACAAAAGGCAAGCCTGCAGTGCCGGCAGAAACGGAATGAGCGACTGAGAGAGGGGGGGAGTGAGCAAGCTCAACGGAGCTCTCTCTGGACTGCTGCAGATGTGTTTGTGGGCAGAAAAAGCCGCCATTGCAGGCAGGAACACAGTACAAAAGGGCAGCCTGCAGCAGTGGGAGATACAGAATGAGCGAGTGAGGGAGGGGAAGTGAGTGAGCTCAACGGAGCTCAGTTGGGACTGCTGCAGATTTCTTTGTGGGCAGAAAAAGGCAGCAATGCATGCAGGGGCCAGTACAAAAGGGCAACCTGCAGCGGCGGGAGAAACAGAACAAACAAGTGAGAGAGGAGGGGAGGGAGTGAGTGAGCAAGCTCAACACAGCTCTATCGTGACTGCTGCAGATTTCTTTGTGAGCAGAAAAGGGCAGCAACGCAGGCAAGAGCACAGTACAAAAGGGCAGCTTCCACCACGGGCAGAAACAGAATGAGCAAGTGAGACAGGGGGAGGGAGTGAGCCCGACAGAGCTCTGTCAAAACTGCTGCAGATTTCTTTGTGGGCAGAAAAAAATGCCAACAGAGGCAGAAGCCCAGTACAAAAGGGCAGCCTGCAGCGCCACGAGAAACAGAATGAGCAGGTGAGACAGGGAGAGTGAATGACCTCAATGGAGCTCTGTCGGGGCAGCTGCGGATTTCTTTCTGGGCAGGAAAAGGTGCCAATGCAGCCAGGAGGCCAGTACAAAAGGGCAGCCTGCAGTGCCGGGAGAAACAGAATGAGCGAGTGACAAAGGGGGAGTGAGCAAGCTCAATGGAGGTCTATCGTCACTGCTGTGGATTTCTTTGTGGGCAGGAAAAGGCGGCAATGCAGGCAGGAGCCCAGTACAAAAGGCCAGCCTGCAGCCCCCACAGAAATGGAACGAGCGAGTGACAGAGGGCGAGTGAGCGACCTTAATGGAGCTGTGTCGGGACTGCTGCACATCTCTTTGTGGGCAGACAAAGCTGCCAATGCAGGCAGGAACCCAGTACAAAAGGGCAGCCTACAGCAGTGGGAGACACAGAACAAGCGAGTGAGGGAGGGGGAGTGAGTGAGCTCAACGGAGCTCTGTTGGGACTGCTGTGGATTTCTTTGTGGGCAGAAAAAGGCAGCAATGCATGCAGGGGCCCAGTACAAAACAGCAGCCTGCAGCGGCGGGAGAAACAGAACGAACAAGTGAGAGAGGGGGAGTGAGTGAGCGAGCTCAACGGAGCTCTATCATGACTGCTGCAGATTTCTTTGTGCACAGAAGAAGGTGACAATGGACTCAGGAGCCCAGTAGAAAAGGGCAGCCTGCAGCACTGACAGAAACGGCATGAGCGAGTGAGAGAGGGGGACTGAGCAAGCTCAACGGAGCTCTGTCAGAACTGCTGCAGATTTGTTTGTGGGCAGAAAAAGGTGCCAACAGAGGCAGGAGACCACTACAAAATGGCAGCCTGCAGCGCCAGGAGAAACAGAATGAGTGAGTGAGACAGGCGGAGTGAGCCACCTCAACAGAGCTCTGTCGGGACAGCTGCGGATTTCTTTGTGAGCAGAAAAAGGTGCCAATGCAGGTAGAAGCCCAGTACAAAAGGGCAGCCTGCAGCGCCGGGAGAAAGACAACGAGTGAGTGAGAGAGTGACAGTGAGCAAGCTCAACGAAGCTCTATCATGACTGCTGTGGATTTCTTTGTGGGCAGAAAAAGGCGGCAATGCAGGCAGGAGCCCAGTACAAAAGGCCAGCCTGCAGTGTCAGCAAAAACGGAATGAGCGAGTGAGAGAGGGGGAGTGAGCTACCTCAACGGACCTGTGTCAGGACTGCTGCAGATATCTTTGTGGGCAGAAAAAGCTGTCAACAGAGGCAGGAGCCCAGTACAAAAGGGTAGCCTGCAGCACCAGCAGAAACAGAATGAGCGAGTGACAGAGGGGGGGGGGTGACCCACCTCAACAGAACTCTGTCGGAATAGCTGCAGATTTCTTTGTGGGCAGCAAAACCTGCCAATGCAAGCAGATGCCCAGTACAAAAGAGCAGCCTGCAATACTAGGAGAAACAGAAGGAGCGAGTGAGACAGGCAGAGAGAGCGACCTCAACAGAACTCTGTTGGGACAGCTGCAGATTTCTTTGTGGCCAGAAAAAGGTGCCAATGCAGGCAGAAGTCCAGTACAAAAGGGCAGCCAGCAGCGCCGGGACAAACACAATGAGCGAGTGAGAGAGGGGGAGTGGGCGAGCTCAACAGACCTCTATCGTGACTGCTGTGGATTGCTTTGTGGGCAGAAAAAGGCAGCAATGCAGGCAGGAGCCCTGTACAAAAGGCCAGCCTGCAGCATCGGCAGAAACAGAACAAGCGACAGAGGGGGAGTGAGGTAGCTCAATGGACCTGTGTCAGGACTGCTGCACATTTTCTTGTGGGCAGAAAAAGCCGCTAACAGAGGCGGGAGCCCAGTACAAAAGGGCAGCCTGCAGTGCCAGCAGAAACAGAATGAGTGACTGAGAGAGGGCAAGTGACCCACCTCAACACAGCTCTGTCAGGACGGCTGCAGATTTCTTTGTGGGCAGAAAAACTGTGCCAATGCAGCCAGGAGCCCCGTACAAAGGTACAGCCTGCAGCACTGGGAGAAACAGAATGAGTGGCTGACACAGGGCCACTGAGCGAGCTCAACAGACCAACACAATCAACATTTGGCATTGACAAATGCTTGTTTATATTGCAATTTGTAACCAAGTTGTAAGACCTTACAGTATATGATTAGGGCTTATCGTGTATGGAATTTGGTCAGTTCCAGAAACTTGTGGACAGTGCAAAAGTTGCTGTGCACATTCTAAAAACTTTATCGTATATGTTCTACAATCAGTGACTTTTGCTGTGGGTTTGTTTGTTCTCTCACCACTGCTCTGCTCATGTGCACATTCAAGTTTCCCAGAAACACTGTGGCGGTGAGAATGGAGAACACTAGGGGACTGTTTTCTTTAGTAAAGGGTCACTGTAAACCATTTTTTTGGGTGCTGGTGGTGGAAGGAGAGTGGCAGGAATCACAGGGGGGTGGGTGAGGGTAGTTTGTAAAATAGGATCTTGCTGAGTGGGTGGAGGCAGGGGGAATATGTTTGGTGGTTGGGTGGGGGGATGGTATGTATAATATTAGCAATTGTATCCGAACTTGTTACCTTAATTCACCGCGCTGGAGGAAGAAGGGTGTTATCATGGAGATTATTCAATTTAAAAGTGTTTGGGGAGGTGGGAGGGGGTGAGATTACACCCATGAGTGGGGGAGGGATTTAAAGTAAAATAAAGACTAAAATTCACCTATTTTCTGCCAGCAAATTGCATAAATCTGCCTGGTGAAACTAAGCAAATTGCCTAATTCGTCCGTGAATTGGCAATTCACATAGTTTCGACGTGCAAATTTGGAAGCTTCACTGGGAGATCACAGATATGAATTGCAGTCCTTGTCAAAGCAGACTGGCAATTGGTTCCATCTGGAACAGAACCTCTGGCTTCCTCACTATATGAGGACCATGTGAGTCTGTGCTTACATTTTCAGCTGCAGTGGGGAAGTTGTTTGATATAGAGACAGGAACCATAAACCAGGCTTCACTGTTTTTATTGTATATACGCCAAAGAGCCCTGTTACAGAAAGTAGGACACCAACTTTGGGCAGAGGGACCTGACCAAACGTGGGCAATGCTAAGCTGGACATGTGTGAAGAAGGTAGGAACTGAAAGACTTAAAAAAAAAAAAGAACACTAGATCCAAACAAAGCACTGAAACAGCCAAGAAATGGCTCGTAGCACTTCATCAGGGCCTCTTTAGTGCAACGTGGCATGTGATACCGCAGAAAAAAGGGTCTGTCCCTCTGAAAGCAAGATGTTGACAATATGGCAACTGGAAACAGCAACTAGCAGCTCAGCTTTCTGCCTCCCAGAAGATACCTAGTAGTTCAAAGTTGGAAAGGTCTCTAGGTCACTCAGGTCCATTCCCCCGGTTCATAAATGGTGCCAAAAATATGCAGCCCAGAAACAGAAGCTTGTCCAGACTCATCATGAAGGCCTGCACCGTCATCATCTTCACTGTCTCCCTTGGCATACTGTTCGATAGTTTCATCTGCTTCTGGGAGAAGAAGAGCCACCTACAGGGTCGGACTGGGGTACAGAGGGCCCACCTGGAAAGAGGATACAAGGGCCTACGTGGTAAATTAATACAGGAAGGCCCAGGATGACACACTCATTTCAGTATTCCACTACAGTTTGATACATTAACTCTGTGACTGCATCTTACATTTACCTACATCATTCCAGATACCTCATTTAATTAGAAAAAAGATGATAAATACAAAAGTTTTCAGAGTTTAGAAGGTGACCAGGTACCCAACTGAGGGGGACCCACCTGGAAATTTCCAGGTATCCAGGTGGGCCAGTCCGACCCTGGCCACCTATCACTACTACTACTACTAATAGCAATAATAGTGATACAGTCTGTGCAGTCTAGGAGTTTCAGTGCATTGTGGAAATTGTAGTCCCCCAGATGCTTTGGGGTTGGAACTCTGACTGAATGAGCACAGATGGAAAACAGACGATTTTCAGAATTAGGCCACAAATCACAGCCTAGCAAGAATAACAAAGTATTTTTGGGTGGGAGGGGGAAGCCATTCCTAACAAGCTGAATATAATCTAAATATTAGTTTTTTCCAAACTATTCTCAGGTGCTTCTGTGGCTCATAAAAGACTTTGTGACTTGGGTAGACAACCAGGACAACAAACAATCTAAATTAACACCATTCTAAATAACACCCTCGACCCCAATGGCAGCACTGTAGGGTTTGAAACACGGGTCAGACTAGATCCACCGGTGTAAAAAATGTGGGTTGAAAGAGGAACCTACTGAGCCAAACAATAATCAAAACCAGATTCTGTGCAGTTCACGTTCCCTTCCTTTAGTTATTGTTACAGAGAGCATGCATCAGTCTGGCCCCACAGGCACATGGTACAGGGGTCATTTTTGGGCAGGCAGCAACTTTTGCCCATTTAATACATGTTAGCACTGTCCCTGGAGCTACCCATACAGACACTGCCAATGCCTTGACCAGCACGTCAGCCAGATGCAAGAGTTGTCCTTAATATGCAGATGGGATATGTTATGCTCTCGCTCATTACTTCAAGTGCTTTCTGCCATCTGTTGGTACCAAAAAAAATTCATCTGGCAGATTAATCATTGATTAGGAATCCAGAGGTAATCAGCCAAGGGCTTATTATGGTCATTTATTGGGAAAGGAGCCAGGAAAAGCACAACTGCTATGGAGGGAATATTGTTTCAGAGTGGGACAGACACACACACGCACACACACACCATGAACAACTGTTTAGAACAAGTCATTACTATGATGAGCTTTCATTAAACAAAGAGGGTGTTTATTTATTTATTGAAATGTTTCAGCAGGAAGGCACACTGAGTGACAAGTCGATTGTCTCCCGGTGCAACCTGGGTAGAAGAGGTACAATAGGAATGAGACATTAAACATTCAAGTTATAAGTTCAACATTAACATACAGTTGTAAGGCAGATGTTACAAACAGTGCTACAACAGTGTTGCACATGACAGGTAGAAAGAGTGGACAATAATAAGCTTCGGGTTAATAAGTAAACAAGTGCTTACATGAATGAAAAATGGGAAAAGAGAGGTAGTAGTGAGGTCGGTGGGGAGGGGGAAGAGTCGTGTCCCTGGAGACCACTTCAGGATATGAGGAATCCTGCAAGGGGGCTGGTGGGACCAGAGAGAAGGAGATAAGGAAGTGTCCCATAGAGACCTCTTCAGGATGGTGGCGGAAAGGAGTAGACGAGAGATATAAGCCCCTGGGGGGGAAGGGACCCATAGAGACCATTTGGGGTCCCTTACATTCTGTGAGAGATCAAGGGAAGCCAGTAAGGGGGAGCAATTTGGGGGAAGAGGAGGAGAGCTAGACATTTGGGTGGGTGTGCACAGAGTAAAATGAAGGTGACGGTAGAGGGGTAGGGTTTGTCCAGGGCTTAGAGGAGGGAGTTAGGGAGGGACATGGTGGGAGCAGCTAGGAGCAAGGTAATTATTGAGGGCAGAGCTGACGGAGTAGGCAGAGAATGAGTGCCGGATTTGAGGGGGGAGGGATCCAAATTTTTGGGAGGCAGTGAGAGTAACCGGATTGACCGATTCGGGTGGATCTGCGGGGGACTACCAGGGTGTGAGAGTTGGTTAATCTAAGGGAATGGGAGGGTGGGGGGTGTTATAAAGGAGAAGGTGAGGTAGAAAGGGAGCACAGCCAACCAGTGCTTGGAGGTGAATTTAACACAGTGGAAGAGTCACCTATTTGTAAGAGAAGGGAAGGATGGGGCATGATAAAGATCACAGTGGTGGGTGTAGCGGGGAGGCATCCAAGGTAAAGCGGCAGAAGGAATTGATGAGGGTGTCCAGTCTGGCCAGGGAGGACTTAGGGGCAGCACCATAGACTATGACACAGTAGTCAAAAATGGGCAGTATCATCTTCTGAACAGGATCACGCCTAGCTGTAGGAGGGATGCAACTACGGTTCCTGAACAGGGCACCAAGCTTGAGGCGCAGTTTTTTTCTGGTTGGCATCAGTATGTCCAGAGAAGTTTAGGCGTTGGTCCAACCAAACACCTAAGTACATGAAGGAGGATGTGTCCTCAAGTATAGTTCCATCAAGGGTGTGGAAAATGGGTGGGGAGGGAAGCCTAGCGAGTCTCTGTCTTGTGCCAAAGGTCATGGAGACAGTCTTCCTGGCGCTGAGGAAAAGTTGATGGTTAGCAAACCAGAGCTGAACCTTGTTGAAGTCCTGCTGTAGGCTGGTTGTAACCTCAGCATGACAGGAGCCAGATGCATACAGGACTGTATCATCAGCAAACATATGTATAGCCGAGGATGGGGAGCAAACAGAAGGAAGGTCATTTAAGAAGATGGAGAATAGGAGGGGCCTTAATACAGATTCTCAGGGGACTCAAGTGCCAATCAGGAGAGGAGGGGAAATGGCATCCAATATCTTAACTGATTGGGTTCTGCCAGTAAGGTAGGCCTTGAACCAGTTTGTGGTGGAAGGAGACAGGCCAGCTGCTGGGAGTGAGTAGAGGAGAAGGGAGTGAGAGATGATGTTGAAGGCCTTGGCCAGGTCGACATAAATGGCAGAGGTAATTTGGCCATTGTCCATCTTGGTTAGGATGGAGTCTGTGAGCCATAGGAGAGAGGTGATGGTTGAGTGTTTTTTCCTGAAACAGACTGGAAAGGGGTGAAAAAGGAGGTATCAGATAGAAAATAGGTGAGCTGGGAGAGGACAATATGTTCTTGAAGCTTGGCAAGGGTAGGGAGGAGAGAAATGAGGCGATAGTTGCTGGGGGATGAGGGGTCTCCCCCTTTGAGTAGATGGAGGACCACTGCATGTTTCTATGATGAGGGGACCGAGGCAGTAGAGAATGACAGATTTGGGATTATTGAGAGGGGGGTAGGCAATGGCCGAAGCAGAGAGGGAGAGGAGTTTTGGGTCAAGACCGTCATGGGAGGCACTTTTAGAGGGGTTGATGGTGAGGAGGGCACTTACGGCATCGTTTGGGGTTACAGTAGCGAAGAGAAGGGGAGGCGGGAGGGTGATGAAGGGGCACACTGGTAGAGGTGGGGAAGGGGATGGGTAGGAGGGGAGGAATTTCAGTAGCTCAGTGGTGCAGGAGGTATAGTACAAGTTAAATTCCGCAGCTACGGCTAGTGGATCAGACACTAGTGAGCTATTAACTTTAAGTACCGGGGTGGGTGGGTGAGATTGGGTAAATAGGGCATGGACCACCTTCCAGAACTTTGAAGGGGCATTTATGTTGGTGATGAAGGCAGATTTAAAATATTCGGACTTGGATAACCTTGTAGCCCTGGTGCAAACATTTCGGGGCATGCAGTAGTTCGCAAGGTCACTAGGATGCTAGGTAGCTTTATGACGCTTCCAGGCTAGATCTCTAGCCCTGAGGCAGGCCAGAAGTTCAGGGGTTATCCAAGGTAAGTGGTTACCTCTGACTGGTTTGTTTGAGTGGGGCAAAGGCATTCCAGTTTGCAAGAAAGATTTCTTTGAAGTAGGCAAGGGCCTTATCAACCGAGGGGAAGGAGGTTAGGGGGAACCAGTCAGAAGTGGCAAGGTTACTCAGGAGAGGTTCAATGTCAAGAGAGTTGAAAGAGCGCAGTTGTATGGTTTTGTGTGGTGATTTAGTTCTGTGGACTTTCCTAACTATGTATATTGGGTTATGGTCACTGAGAGCATCGGGGAGAATGCCAGAGGTGGTGACACGGTGGGGGTGGGAGGTAAGGGCCCAGTCGAGTAGGGAGTGTTGTTGTGTCTTGTGCTTTGGGTGGGTGGGTTTGGAGTTCAGTTGGGAGAGGTTTAGGGTTCTGATTTCATTTTTAGTTTTGGTAGTTTTAGGCGACAACCAATTTATATTGAAGTCACCTAGGATGAATAGTTTCCCAGAGCGAGCAAGGGAAGTGATGGAGGTTGGGAGATCTAGCGTGACCGAAGGATGGACATTTGGGCGGCATTATATGCCAGCTATGAAGATTGGGAGAGTGAAGGGGAGGGTCACATGGACAGCTAGGGCATCATGGGTCTCAGGATTGGAGGATGAGTAGATGACAGAATACTGAATGGAGGCTAGGACATAAATGCCCACACCACCACCCCTGCCAGCACGGTCTTGCCTGAGCAGTGAGTAGCCAGGAATGAAGACCAAGTGGTCAGGAATAGTGCTCTTTAGCCAAGTTTCTGAGATGATTAGACTGTCTGGTTTTAGAGTGCACACCACGGTCTGAATCTGGTCTATTTTTTGCAACAAGCTGCAGGTGTTTAGGTGTGGTATCTTTAAGCCCTTTGGAAGGGCTGAGAGAAGAGAGCAGGGGGAGGTAGTAGAGGAGGAGGAAGCACCAGAGGAGCTAGGGGTAATAGGGCCTGGGTTGGGGTGGATATCCCCTGCAGAGAAGAAAAAATTACTCACCTTAGTAATGTTGTTTCTTCTAATGGAGTCTTGCTATATTATAGACATTAGCAGTTTGTTCCAGCTCTAGAACTGCCCCGGAGTGAAATGGCTAAAACCATTCCAAAATAGAATTTTGGCACGAGAGCAGCTCTATCTGTGTCCTTTCAAACTTGAAGTGTTAGATCTTTACGAGCCAAACTCACTAAGGTCTGTGTGGAAGCTGTAACCTACACTAGCCAAATGGCTACCTAAATAATAACAACCATTGATGGTCCCAACACCCAAGACTCAAGTCAGGGGACCAGAAATACTAACACCATTCTAATAATATGAAAATGGAACATAAGTATAATAAAACACACACACTGCAGCAGTACACATACACTACCCAAAGTCCCAAAGGGGACAAATGCTAACAGGACATAAGTAGTGCCCACTAAGTTGCCCGCACCCCACCAAGTAGAGGTTCTGAGAGGGGCAGGTTGGGGGGGAGGTCTATAATATAGAAAGACTCCATTAGAAGAAACAACATTACTAAGGTGAGTAATTTTTTCTTCAAACAACGTGAAGTCTTGCTATATTATAGACATTAGCAGAATACACAGCAGTACCTCCATGGAGGAGGGGCAGAACCTACTTAGGGAATAGGCTCTGAAGAACAGCTGTGCCAAACCAAGCATCTCTCCTGGCCTGGACATCCAGGAGTAATGCTTGGTAAAAGTGTGTACCGTTTCCAAGTAGCAGCCTGGCAAATCTCTAATAAAGGGATATCTCTGGCAGCAGCTAGAGACGCAGCTGTACCCTGGTAGAATGAGCCCTCAAACCGGGGCTCTGCCCACTTCTGATAACAAAATTGGATACAAGAGACAATCCACCTGGCTATTGATCTCTTAGTGGCAGGTTTGCCTTTCCCAACTTCACCATAGGTAAGGAAAAGTTGGAGGGATTCGAACCTGTGACCTTTGGTACGCTCTATATATAACTAAGAGCTCTCTTAACATCCAGGCTGTGCAACCTCCTCTCACCCGAAGAGGAGTGATCAGTGAAAAATACTGGAAGGGAGATAGATTGATTAAGATGGAAATCTGAAACCACCTTAGGCAAAAGCGTCCTATTAGTCCTAAGGACTACCTTATCCCTGTGGAAAGAAATAAAGTCAGTCTCCACTGACAAGGCTTGCAATTCACTTATCGTCTGGCAGAAGTGATAGCCACTAGAAAACAGTTTTTCAAGTTAGGTACTTAAGCTCTGCAGAAGACAGAGGTTCAAAAGGGTTGCATTAACTAGGCAATGCAAACATTAAGGTCCCAAGCAGGGCCGGTTCCCAAGGGAGGATTAGTATGGAGTAACCCCTAAAAACTTGGAAAACACAGGATGAGAGGAAAGAGGATGACTTTCCTGTTGACACAAAAGCAGACACAGCTGCCAAATGAACTCTCAGGGTAGCTGGTCTGAGACCCAAGGAATTAAGATGTACCATGTAATCTAACAAAAGGGCAATTCAGCAGATTCTGGGGAAATATTTTTCCAGCACACCAAATGGAAAACCTTTTCCATTTAGAACTATAAGTAGCTCTTAGTGGAAGGCTTTCTGGAAGCCTTTGGGATCTCAAGAACACCCTGAGAGAGGTGTAAATCAGCAAACTCTAACTCCCTCAAGAGCCAGGCCTTGAGGTTGAGGGATTGAGGTCCGGATACCAAACCCTTCCCTGGCACAAGTCAACAGATTGTGATTCCTGGGAGGCACAGGGAAGATGGACTGTCAGAGACAGAAGGAGTGGGTACCAGGGCTGCCTGGCCCAATCCGGGCAATCAGAATCACCCTGCAAGGCTGAGATCTGATTTTGACTAGTACTTTGAATGGGAGAGGAAAGGGGAAGCAGAGGAACTTCCTCCCAATCCAGAAGAAGGGCATCCAGGGGAACTGAGCCCAGCACTGGAGGCCTGCAATAGAACAGAGGAAGTTTGTGATTGTCTGGGGCTGCAAAAAGATCTATCTGAGGGATGCCCCACCTGGCAAAAACTATCCCCAGCACTTGAGGATCCGGGGACCATTCGTGATGGCCCTGGGAAATCCTGCTGAGGGCATCCACTAGGACATTGTCCTTCCCTGGAAGATGAACTGCTATGAGGAAGTGTTCGAGGAATAGGCCAGACCACAACTTCATTGCCTCGTGCACAAGGCCGAAGACCGAGTGCCCCCCTGTTTGTTGATGTACCACATTGTTGTGGTGTTGTCTGTTCTGACTTGTATCACCTTGTCATGGACAGATGCAGAAAAAGCCTGAAGAGCTAAAAAGACAGCTCTGAGTTCCAGCAAATTGATGTGGAGCAGAGATTCCTGGGGGGACCAAACTCCCTGAGTGGAAAGGTCACCCATGTGGGCTCCCCAACCCAGAAGGAAAGCATCTGTAGTGAGAGTCAAGTCGTGAGAAGGGGAAATGAAGGGGACCCCCGCTCTTAAGTTGCTCTGATCCTGCCACCACTGGAGAGCTAGGATCAAGGTTCGAAATCACTGGGACCAACTTGGAAAGGGGTCTCTTCTCTGAGACCAAAGGTTCTCAAGTGAAACTGAATGTCTCTCATCTGAAATCTGGCTCCCTGCACAACAGCTGTGGATGCAGCCATGTGCCCCAGGAGCTGCAGAAAGTGTCTTGCTGTCGAGAGACCTGCAGAGTGAAGGAAGAGGCCAGAGCCACTAAATTGCTTACCCTTTCTGGGGAAGAAAGGCTCTGCTAGCTTTGTGTCCAATTCTGCCCCTATAAAGGTGAGTACTTGGACTGGTTCCAGAACCGACTTTGGTAGGTTTAGCAGAAAACCCAGGGAGGTGAGAAGCTGCTGGGTGACCTGCAGGTGAGATTTTACCTGTTCTGGGGACTGGCCTACAATGAGCCAGTCGTCTAGATAGGGAAAAACAGCAATCCTCTGCCTCCTTAAGTGGGCCACTGCCACTGCTAGACACTTTGTGAATACCCTTGGAGCAGAGGTAAGGCGAAGGGCATTGCTCTGAACTGGTAATGACCTGAGGCAGTTCGAATCTGAGGTACTTGATGGGAGCTTCTGATTAGAACATGGGAAATAGACATCCTTGAGTCCAGGGAGGCTAGCCAGTCCCTGGCCTTAGGGAAGAGTAAAATCATTGCCAGAGTTACCATTTTGAACTTTGGTTTCAAAAGATGCTTGTTCAGATATCTGAGATCTAAAATGGGCCCATTCTCCTGTCTTTTTGGGGTAAGAAGTATCTGAATACAGACCCCTGCCCTGATGCAGGGAGGAACCTTTCTACTGCTCTGAGGCTAACAGGGATGAGACCTCTGTTTCCAGAGCGAGGGTCTCTGAAAGCACTTGCAGGTAGAAAAGTCTGCTTCTCAACTTGGAAACTTTTTAAAGCTGAGAACCAGACCCTGGCTTACTACTTCAGAACCCACTTGTCTCGAGGTTAAAGAAGCCCAATTCTGACTGAAGTAAGCCAGCCTACCCCCACTGGTACAGGAGAATCGGCCCTGGGCACCCCATCAGGGTGCCTGTTTATGGAGCTTTAGGCTGGGGGTGGAGCAGGTCTGCCCACCCCTCATCTGCCCCTGCCTCTGAAGAAGCCCCTCTGAGCAAAGGCAGAGGAGGCCTGAGTCTGGTAGAAAGGCCTGTGAAAAGGCTCACCCTACCCCTGAGGGCATGCCTTTGAGGAGTGGCTTGCACGCCTCCTTAGCCTGAGCACTCTTGTAAGTAGTCCCATATTCATCCATCTTCTTCATGTAATTCTCTGTCTGCTCTCCAAACAGAGATTTCCCACCACAGGAAAATCCATAGCCTTAGTCTGGGTATCCTGTGACAAACTAGTACACCTGAGCCAGGCCAACCTACGAAAAGCTACAGATGTGGCCATGACCCTAGAGGAAACATCATTAACATCCACAGCAGCATGAAACTGAACCTTAGAGGCTTCAATGCCATCAGCAGCCACCTGTTCTAGTTCACTAGCCAGCTGGCCATGGGCCTGCTTGGCCAATTGCATAACAGTATCCCATCTAGATTTCTGATACCTAGCTACATAAGCTATATAATTTGCTTGCCTGAGTCCCAGAGAGGCTGCCATATACTGTTTTTTTTTTTTTGCCATGGCATCAATCTTCCTGGAATCCTTGTCAGGAGGATGTGAAGCCAAGGAATATTAGCTTATCACAGGCAGCAGCCTGAACTACTAACATGACTGCATTGCTGAGAAAGAATTCTGTATCAGGGCCTGACAATGTATACCTTCTGTCCATCTTTTATCTACAGGAGGCACAGAATTAGGAGCTTTTAAAATTTTAATTGTTTGTTTCCTAAAAGACTTATGTAAAGGAATAGACAATCTCTAGACTCTGGAATATCCATCATTTCTACAAAATCAGGCTCCTCTTGCTCATCCACAGCCTCTTCTAAAGGAAGCTGGAGGGTTTCAGCAACTTTTTTATAAAACATAAAATGAGATGGGGACTCAGACAGCATAGGGGGAGATTCTAAAGGTCTGTCTGGGGAGATGTCCGGTTCAATGGGCACACCCAGACCTTCCCAGCCACATTCATACTGTTCATAATCCTCCTCCTCCCCCTCCTCTGATTCATAAAATTGCTCAATATCATAATCCTGAACCACTGGGACCGGACGAACCGACCTTTTACCAGATAGTGGTGGTTCGGACGGACCCTGAGACAGTGACTGAACAATTTGTATGGCTTTTGCTATCTCTGCAGCAGTTGGAGAAGGAATTTTGGACTCCAGACCTGCTGATTTTCTTGTTTTCTTTACTGGAATTGGTTCCTCAGAACCAGCTTTTCTTTTGGCCGAGGAAGTCTGGCCCTGGTCAGAGGGCACTCCCTCTGGTTCGGTTGGCACCGAACCGGGCTGGCCATCCGGGTCAGCGGACTTTTTGGCCTCTTGTTCCCTAAGCCTGCCCAATCTTTTTTCCAGGGTGGCTGCAGGGAAATTCTTACATACCTGGCAGTCTGACTGGAGGTGGTCAAACCCCAGACAATAAACACATGTGGTGTGTGGGTCAGCCTTGGCAAAGACTTCCCCACAAACATCACAGTGTTGAAACCCAGTGGGCCCGGTTTTTCTTTTGGGTTTCTCAGACATAATGCCAGCCTAACCAAAAACTTGCCCTTTTAACGGCAGTGCCAGGCAAGACACCCTTATCGGTTCCTAACCGTGTCACGGTATTGGAAAAACGTAATAAATCCGCTTTTTAGAACCGATAAGAACCGGGAACCGCACTCTAAAATAGTAACTTTTAGTTTTAAATGAGTTTTAAACCCACTGATAGGTTCAAAACCGAACCGATAACTTACAAGTTCCACACAGACAAAACCTTCATTTACTTACGGTTACCACAGATAGAGCTTGAACCGAACGGTTTTGCGGTTAAAATAAAACTATTCTCGGTTAAATCCAACCGAGAACACACTTTTTAAACCGAGAAATGAACCGAGCAGAAGGAGAACTCTCCGGAGCGACTGTTCACTGAGGCGGAGTAAAGAATCTGACAGTTCAAGTTTGAAATGACACAGATAGAGCTGCTCTCGTGCCAAAATTCTATTTTGGAATGGTTTTAACCATTTCACTCCGGGGCAGTTCTAGAGCTGGAACAAACTGCTAATGTCTATAATATAGCAAGACTTCATGTTGTTTGAACAAGAGGACAGCGAGTATGAGAATGTTGAGCTTAGGAGATTTTGAAGGGGCTAGTGAGGAGGTTGGGAGTTTTGAGAAGAAGGGAGTGGATAAGTGAGGAGGAAGAAGGTGGAGAACTGCAGTGAAAGTGGACACTGTTATCAAAGCAGCATGAGGAATAGTGGTAGAGTGAGGCCATATGTCAAATGGGGGGAGTGCTAGCATGGATGTGGGTAGGGGACTGGAGACAGTAACTGATGGGGTTGGGAGAGTTATTAGGAATAGACGGGTAGTGAACAAGTGGAGGTGGTAAAAAGAAGGATGTGAGCAGAACAAGGGGAGAGAGGAGAATATGGGATGCATTGTTCATAAATGCAGATAAATTAGTGAATAACTGATTTACGAACAGGAAGGAATTTGTAAGCAGGGAGCGTGGCGGGGGGCTGGTCAGATGGAGGGGGTAGCTGTAGTTTAGGAAGGTATCTATATGAACAACAGGCAGGAATCACTTTAGAGAAAGATTGTGTCCCTCTAGTGGCTATATAGTATAACTTGCTAATGGGGGAAAAAAATGAGAGGGAAAAACAAAATATTCTTTTCAGGTTAACGTAGACAAAATTATTGTAACCTAAGCAGTAATTTCCTTACATTATACAGTCAAGCACTTGCAGTATACAGTGATTCAAATGGTAAGCACACAGTTACAGCAGGGTACACATAATACAATTAGGCAGAGAGGTGAAACTGAAGTTAAGACTCAGGCTGGGAGGCATACAGCAAAAGATCAGCAGTGGAATAGGAAGAAAGCCAATCAGGAGCCTGGGTCACCAGCGCCGACCAATTAGGCACCGGGGAGAGAGCAAAGCCACCAGGAACTTCAGGAAGGCCATACCTGCAGAGCTGAAGGGCAGAATGAAGATGCAGGGACTGCAGCAGAGTAAGGCCGCCTCCCGGTGTTGTTCCTTGGTGGGCCGAAGTGTTCTGGTCAAGGGCCTTCTTCTAGGACAAGAAGAGAGAGGGGAGAAACAGAGGTGAACTTTTATAGTCAATCGGAGGGTGGGGGCAGACACTAAGTGGAGACAGGAAGACAGCAGCAGCAAACTGAGTGACAAAGGGAGTAATAAAATAACAAAGAGATGGCCCCAAGAGGTGGGGGGTGCTATGAATATGTCTGAGAGAGAGAGAGGAAGGGCAGAGAGAGAGAGAAAGTAAAGTAATGTGGGTATCCCACATCTAGCCAAAACAAATCACAGCTAGGTTCTATGCAATTTAAAGCAGTAGGAAATTAAACTAGATCCCATGACACTTATTGTAGGAGTTAGGAATTTTCATTAAAAGAAGACTTCACAAAAATATCAAACAAGGTCATAGGCGAGTTCAGTGCAATCAGCATACCATAATAAATGACACTGAGAAGCACAAAAGCGAGAAAAATACCAGACACCCCTCATTAATATTTTAATGTTTTAATGTTTACCCAAATTAGTACATTAAAGGAAAACTACACCCTCATATTTCGTAATTTTGCTTCCATGCCAATAGACACCTCTTTTCCTGTAGCGGTTAAAGATATATGTGATTGCTTAAGTTTATTTTCACTGTTCATACTAGTCCCTGTAACTATCCTGAGAGTCTCCATGTTCTGGTTGTTGAAATCTCATTGTCCCTGAAAAGCTGTCTTAGTCTAAGAGAAGATTAGGTGTCGGCACCCTTGAGACTTTACAGTATGCCTGTCTACTTAGAGTTTTAACAGAACAAGTTGTAGCAGGGTGTGAAATACCACATTTACCTTCAGTTAGCTTTGCAGACTGTCTGAGTTGTAATGTAGGATTCTTCCCCTTTAAACTGCATTCAATGTGTGTGTTTCCAGAGAGATTCTTCAGGATATTTGTACTTTTAGCAAACAGATACATGGTACAAATGGGTGATGTGACATCATGTTCTCATATGCTAATGCAGCTCTCAGGGACAAAATGATTTCAACAACCATAAAATGGAGACTCCCAGGATAGTTACAGGGGACTAGTATGAACAATGAAAAAGCTGTCTGTTGACATGGAAACAAAATTTACAAGATATGAGGGTGTAGTTTTCCTTTAAATGATCAAAGTGCTGCTAGGAAGTGCCAAAGACTGAGCCAAACAATAGCCCAAAAAGAAATCAACCCCCCATTACAGATCATCAGGATAGAGCACTCGTTAACCATAAAAAGGCTTCCACAGAGCCACAACCACCAAGTGTTTCAGTGACAGGGCCAGAGGGCCCCCTATTCTTTCAAAAAAAAGTTTCCATAGAGTCTGTTACTAACATAAAGGGGAAAGGGAACATTATTTAACCAGGAGCAGCACACTAAGCCAAAACTTGTTTCCAGATGCGACCTGGGAGCACAGGGAAGTTAAGTGACTTGCTCAGGTTCACACAGTATGTACCTAGGCAGCTGTGGGATTCAAACCCAGGTCTCCAGATCACAGCTCAGAGCCTTAACCCACTGCACTTTACTGCCTCCATAACATTAGAATAGTCCCACAGGACTTGAAGTTTTCCCTAGTGTCCTGGCCAACAAACCCCCCTTTTCTAAGATTTTGTGCCTGTCATTGCCGTGTTCCATTTGACACGTATGCTTTGTATCTTGTTTCATAACAAAACGAATAGATATAAATTTCAAAATTAAACAGGACACATGTGACCCATCTGCCAGCATGTACGTGGAAATGAGCTGTCACAGTAAAGTGGGCCTTTCCGGGTCACAAATTCATGAATGAATGAATGAACAGACAAGTACCTGAAAGAATGAATGCAGGAACTCAGGTACATGACATGACTAGAGAGGCCTCGGTAATCCATGATATATTCATGGTACCCTGGATAATGGTCATTTTAGATCTGGACATTTTCATATAATGGCATTTTTAGATCCTGATACAGTATCTTCAGATAATGGCAATTAGCAGAAAGCTTATACATATTATTCTGCGAGGCATAACACTTATTCCAGGTTGGATTATTTTTTGTAACCTGAGAGCACTTCTCCTCTGTCTCTGATATCACAATTGGCCCCTGTCTCCTATCTGATCACCACCCATTAATACTGAAAATGGACTTGGGTAGACCCGAGCATAGATCTCTGTGGCGCTTCAATACTTTCTTGCTGAGAGATTCACAGTTTTGTGCACACCTTCGGGAGCACATTCCACAAATCATACAGGAGAATGCTTCTCCTCAGGTGTCGGAGGCCACACTCTGGGACACCATAAAACTGGTATTAAGAGGGGATATTATTGCCTATATGACTAAAACAAAAAGGCAACAAGAAATCAAATATACTTCCTTGACACAACAACTTCAGAACTATCATGAGACTAGTAAGAGGAAGGTTCAAAAGCAACCTCAGGAAGTACATCTTCACGGAGAGAGTGATAGACCCGTGGAACAGCCTGCCCCAGGAGACGGTAGCATCAAAGACAATCAGGGATTTCAAACTCGCATGGGACAGACATAAAGGACAAGTTAGGATGAAGGTTGCATAGGGTGGGGGGTAGTTTCTAGGGCAGACTAGAAGGATCGCATGGTTATGTTCTTATCAGGCTCTACATAGGGAAGGAGATTGGGAGCTGAAACTCAAAATGAGAGAAACCCTAAAAGAACTCTAGAAAATCATGGATGAAAAGGTAAATCAAGCCCTGTATTATTTGAAACAAGCTAATTATGGGGGGGGGGTACTCGGTTGCTGGCAAGAAAAATTTGGATGCGCAGAAAATCAGCTAAAATTAAGCACCCAATTACAAAACAACTGCACCATCATGAAGATGACATTCATAAGATTTTTGAAACTTCATATGGCGGCTTATATGCGAGTGGACCTCCTACTATGACAAAGGACAGACAACATTACTTATCCCAGCTTAACCTCCCCACTCTTACCAAAGCCCAATGTGCAGTCCTGGAGGCCCCAATTAGGAATGATGAAGTTCTCCTACAACTCCGTGAGGCTAAAACTCTAAAGTGCCCTGGTCAGGATGGCTACCCTGTGGAGTGGTACAGGAAAGCTTTGGATTTACTTCTCCAAATTATGTTACGGGCCTTCAGATAAGTGACGGAGCATGACCAACTGCCACCCTTTTGGGCTTATGTAATTATAGCCCCCCTACCCAAGCAGGGTAAAGATACCACAAACCCAGCCTCATATTGACTGATTTCCATCCTGAACCTGGACTGTAAATTATTCATGGCCGTATGGGCTTCCATATTACAGAAACTCTTACCCTCCATCATACATCTGGACCAAACAGGATTTCTTAAAAGTCATAGCACTATGGATAATAGCCACTGTACCCTCCTTATTGCTGAATACCTCCAAACTAGGCAGATACTGGCTGCCTTTCTCAGTCTTGATGCCGAAAAGGCATTTAATACCTCCTCCATCCTCTCCCTGGTGGACTATGGGATCACTATATACGGCTCTGCTGAACCCACCTCCCTGAATAGGATAAACATTGTCCTGAACAAAGCCTGCCGCCTAGTCACTGGTTGTGAGAGGCTAACCCACACCTGTGATCTTTATGCGTTATCTGGTTGGCTAAACTTCCAACATCGATTACAGTTCCACACCTGCATCCTCGTAAAAAATACACCTTCACCTAGCCCCGTCGGACTTTTCCCTTAATCAGTTCTGCACCTCACAGATGCAATCGAGACTCTCCATAAGCTCCCTTTCCTTGTACCTCAATGTAGAACCTCTCTAGGGCAAAGATCCTTCCGATACCGAGCCCTCTCTGGCTCAATGCGTTACACTCACTTTCACAGACCCACAGCATCTCTCAATTTAAAACAGGCCTCAAAGCTCACCTCCTTGAAAGAGCCATATGTGACTGCGGCTAACTCTGCTCACCCAGATGACGCCCTCCCTCCCCTATTCTTGACTCAGGGTCCACAAGGTCTCTCCGTAACTCACCAAATCCCTGCCTGGTAATCCAAGATTGATGCTCTTCCTTACCAGTCATTAAGTTTTGCCTGGAATGCTCCTGTGATTTTGTTATGTATATTCTGTCTGTTTCAAGTATGTTCTCTACTGTATCTGTCTTCCCTCCACCCTTTGTAACCGACGTGGAGCCTTTGCAAAAGAGTCTGTGACTCAAAGGTTTGTAATTCCAATTGTTTCCAATAAATAAAAAAAATAAAATAATAGGGGTTCTTGGCCCTTTTGGTGGGATACATTAAAACATTTCCAATTTCCTGACTTTTTTTTTAAATGGTTGCAAAATATATATTCCCATCCCCAAGCCTATGTCCGGGTCAATGGGGCCTTGTCCCATACAGTTGTTCTCTCCAGGGGTACCCGACAGGGCTGCCTACTTTCCCCTCTCTTATTCGCCCTGTACATGGAACCCCTGGTGGTAGCCCTGCGGCAAAACCCAGCGATAGAGCGGGTCACTATGGGTCAGCAAACTACCAGGTCAGTATGCCATATGCTTTATTTCATACAACAAAACCACACAGCAGGAACAGCACGGTAGGGAAGAGTGAGAGGGTGCAAAACCGCGAAAGGGTGTATGCACGTGTAACCCCTTGGTGGCACTATCCCAAGGGCTACTACCCCTGCCTGCGCGGCTAGTAACAGGTTAAGGGGCCTGAGTTCTGAAACGGGTGCCTCTGTGCGGAGGTCAGGGTTGGTAGTGGTCAAACTAACCTGGGCACAGCCCTCTGGGACACTGTAACCACCCTCTTTCCCTTCTAATTGCCTGAGCAATATAGGATAATCATTTTCGCAGTACCCCTTGTACACCCTACCAGTACCCACACTGTTTGCACTTACCACCAGGGCTGGTTCCTCTGGCTCGACCCTGGGGACCCCCTGTAAAACAAGGTCATGCATAGTAAATAGCAACAGTACAGTACTCTTGGCACAAACTGGAACCACAGTCAGGTTAAATGCAGCAAAAAAGTCAGATCTGATTTATTCAGGGTACTTGAACAAGGAAGGGGCATAATCAGATTGATTGGCTTAAAGGCTATATTAATCAAGCAGTTATGCATGCGCTTTAAGTACCCACACAGTCACACCTCTGGGTATCCAGGTATGGAGACGGGCAAATCAGGAACACTGCAGCTGGTTGGGGCCCTGTGATGGAAGAAAGCAACATGCACAACACACACTATTTGTAATCCAGAGCCAGAGGGCTCAGTTCATGAAAGAAAAAACAACCTGACAATCAGATGACAACACTTTAGATTTAGCTGTTGTTGCAGGGAGCTACCCTGATGTTTACTCACGATACCCAATACTGGACACAGGCAGGACGAAATCGAGACTGCAGGTTGTTGAGCTGGAGTACCCGGAGAAGCGGGGCCCACACACATCACCGAGGCATCGTTCCTGTTCAAGTGTTGAGCAGGGGGCTGATCCCCAGGCAGGTCTCTTGTCGATGGCTTTCTCTGTGCAGCTGGTAGTCGGGCTAGGCCAGTGTGGCAAGGCCCAGGCCCAATGGAGATGATTTTGGATTCAGTCTGTGGGGCTGGATGCAGCTTCCAGCAAGCAGAATACAGTTCAAACCACAGTGGGGAACCAAATCGCAACCCACTAGCAGCACACAGCACATTTACATGTAAGGAAATTCTAATGCAGCTTCTAGCAAGCACAGCACAATTCAAACCACAGTGGGGAACCAGATCACGACCCACTATAAGCACACAACACATTCACATGTAAGGAAATTCCACTGTACCAGGCAAAAGGCTCTCCGGTCGCAATTACAGAGTCTCTGCACAATCCGGGAGTTCAGAAGCGGCTGGAAGTCCAGACAGGCCGATCGAATTCAGCAAATCTTCGGTCTTCTTCAGGTAGGAGCCTGGTCACAATTCAGTGGCAAACTTCGCTCTCCAAGTTCGGATTCAATCCGAAAAAGGCACAAGTTCCCTCTCAGAAACAGCAGGCAGGCATGCAGGCCAAAAACTCAGGCCTTTCCCACAGTTTTCCCACATGAATCTATGCCAGGGCTGCTGCTTGAATCATTCAAGCTGTTATCTCTTCACTTCCTAACTCAGAACTGAAACTAGCTGCAAGCAGCTTGGGAATTTCCCCAAGATCCAAAAAGTTTGGTTGACCGATCGCATTCAGCAATTCTTCGGTCTTCTTCAGGTAGGAGCCTGGTCGCAATTCAGTGGCTTACTTCGCTCTCCAAGTTTGGATTCAGTCCAAAAAAGGCACAAGTTCCCTCTCAGGCAGGAATGCAGGCCAAAACTCAGGCCTTTCCACAGTTCTCCCACGCGAACTACGCCGGGGCTGCAGCTTGAATCATTCAAGCTGTTATCTGTTCACTTCCCTTCTCACAACTGAAACTAGCTGCAAGCAGCTTGGGAAGTTCCCCAAGATCCAAAAGGGTTAGGTTGGCTGATCTGTCTGTCAGTCACAACAAGGGCTCCCCTCCAGGTTATTTTAGGCGCCAAAATGCAAAAACTACAATTCCTACAAGTTTTGACCCCACCAAGCCCCTGTAGGCAGGCTCCATTTTAGAGTTCCAACGGTACTGATTGGCCCATTCTGACAGTCCCAGGCCAAGTTGGTGGAGATAAACAGAACAGTCCTTGCTGCAAAGAAGGCAGGTTAGAACAAACTGCAATATTATTACTACTCTAACAAATGATCAGCAAACAAGCACATCTTCTAACAGAGCTCCCTTTTAGATTAATTAAGAATGTAATACAGGCAGCTCTTAAAGAGACAGTACACAGAGGCTATACAGGCACTCTCTGGCAATACATTTAATCTACTAAAATGCAGAACACCAGCCTGGCAGTGAGCACTTAGGCAAGCTCAAGGAAGACTTTTCAGGAACCCCCATTTGTAGGGGGTTACACCCTTCCCTGCCTGGAGAAAACTTGGCGTCCGCATCAAGTCTGTACCATCACAATATCAAAAATGCGATACAAATGAGACATACATATCATTAGCTTGTTACATTACTATACATTTCAATATACTTCACATTACTACATCCATATTGACAATACTTATGCATGTTTCATACAAGTAATACTGATTCATTTAATAACTTCTTGTACATTAAACAATGTAAGAGAGGCCCTTCCCTATCAGCTAACTTGGGGCTGGATGGTACAGGGGCACCATGGTGAGAGGGAAGAACAAATAACCTGGAGTTGGCCATCAAGCTCAATTTGGGCAGTGAGCTTGGTGAAATATAAACCCCTTTGTGAACCACATTGAGAGGCAAATCCACTGGCCTCCCAGGGGAATCATAACTAAAGCGTAGCACTGGCTTGACAGCTCAGCCAGTCTTTCTGGGGGGAGCAGCCACAGTCTCTGTACTTTCAGCACTAAATTTGGAGTTTTCGTCACTTGTGAAGGGGTGCCTCTGCAAGGATGGGAATGTCTAAACTTGGAGCACTATCCGCTCCTTGTTCTGTAGGCTTTGTTTCCACAACACTTTGCTCATTATCTTCTGACGGAGGCCCAGGTTGCTCATTTTGAGGAGGCTTTGGCACAATTAGGCTTTGTGGCCCTGAAGGGGGGCTGTCAACACTCTCACATTGTTCTTCAAGTTCTGGTGCATCACCAGAGAGACTCAGACCATCAGCCCCTTCTTTGGGCAATTCACACAGTTCCACAAAACACAGAGCGTCCGCAACCTCAGACGTAATACTTTGCACTTCACTTTCAGGGAGCATTGGCTCCAAGGACGAAGCTGGGGGGTTAGGAAGTCCAGAAGGCCCAGCTTCATCCCCAAAATTAGTCATAGGGTTAATTTGAAACAGCTGACTCAATCCATAGGAGGGGTAATAGGCATTGTTACACTCACTTTCGTCAGAGGTGGACTGACAGTCACTATCATTCTGGGCCTGCTGCGGGGGAAACCTTAAATCTGTAACTGCTGGGGTAGGTTGACTCTGTCTCTTTTTTGCAGCAGCACAAGTCACTGGCCCAGAGGAATCAATCTCTGATGGTTCAGCCTCAACTATGTCTTGGCCGATAGGTAGTAAGTGGTTACGGTGCACGGTCTTGACAGCTTTGGAGTTATTCTCTGGGCGCACCTTGTACACTGGTAAATCATTCAACTTTCCAACTACTACATTGGGAAGATGGTGCCACCTATCAGCAATTTTGTGTTTGCCATGCAGTCCCAAATTGCGTAACAACACACGGTCTCCAGGCCGGAGTTCTTGAGCCTTTACTTTTTTATCATGTCTCTCTTTGTTGGCGAGATTTCTTTTGGCAGCCATTGTCTGGGCCAGTTGATAGGCATGGCTCAATTGAGCTTTCAGTTTCTGTACATACTGTAGGTAATTTTCGGCTCGGACCCCATCTAGAGAGATCCCAAAGCAGACATCAACGGGCAGTCGGGCCTCCCTCCCGAACATGAGGCGGTAGGGGGAGAATCCAGTAGCGTCATTTTTTGTGCAATTGTATGCATGGACCAAGGTGCTAATCTGCTAGCTCCACTTAGGCTTGTCTTTGGGATGGAGGGTGCTCAGCATGTCTAGACGGGTGCGGTTAAAACGTTCTGGCTGAGGGTTCCCCTGTGGGTGATAAGGGATGGTTCTTGACTTCCGCACCCCCAATAGAGAGAGCATTTCTTTGATTAGCTGACTTTCAAAATCTCTGCCTTGGTCAGAGTGGCGGTCAGAGTGGATCCGCTGAGGGGCACCATAGTGGATGAAGAAATTTTCCACTAGCACCTTGGCCATGGTAGAGGCCTTTTGATCGTTAGTTGGAAAAGCTTGCGCATACCGTGTTGATCCATAACCACTAACATATTGCCAATATTCCACTGATCAGGTTCTAAACACAAAAAGTCTATGCAGACCAGTTCCATGGGGGTGCTGGTAGTAATACTGACAAGGGGGCAGCTCTCTGAGGCAGGGCTTTCCTTTGCAGGCAACGATTGCAGGTCTTTACATGGTGCTCAACATCAGCCCCCATCTTGGGCCAGTAGAATCAAGATCGTACCAAGTCGAGAGTTCTGTCAATACCTAGGTGCCCCATGTGATTGTGGAGGGACCTCAGTACCAAATCTTTAAAGGCCATGGGCAGGACCAATTGCTGCCTGTCTACTTGACCGCCATGATCCACTGTCTCTCTGTACAACAACAGATCAAGTAGCTTCAACCTGGGGCCTTCTTTAAAAAACAGAGCAGTTCGCAAGTCAGGGGAATGCAACTTGGACACATCTTTCCCCACAACCAGGGCATGAAGTGCAGGCTGAATCATAGGATCTTGGGATTGAGCCCACTGAATGCTGTCATTGTCAAATTGAGGTAGTGCACTAATGTCTAGAGCAGAAAAGTGGCAATAGGCAGCCAGTATGCAGGTATCAGGAGGGCCCAAGAAATCTACTGAACAGTCCACTGTGTCCGCAGACATCTGTTCATTTCAGTCAAATGTTTGGCACAAGGCTCGGATGTCAGGCTCAGACAGCCTGACCCAATCACTCTTGGAAACTGGCCTTCGTGACAAGGCGTCAGCATCAATATGGTTCAGTCCTGGCCTGCATTCAACAGCATAATCATAGGTTGATAAGGCAGAAAGCCACCAGTGCCCAGTGGCGTCTAACTTAGCTGAAGTCTGTATATGTTAATGGGTTATTGTCGGTCTTCACCAATATCTTTGTCCCATAGAGGTATTCATGAAACTGGTCGACAATGGCCCATTTTAGCGCAAAGAACTCCAGCTTGTGCACAGGGTAGTTTCACTCCGACGGGGTCAAGCTCCTACTGGTGAAGGCCACTGGTCTCAAACCATCCTCTTGGGCTTGATACAGCACAGCTCCTAGACCCTGCAGACTGGCGTACGTATGCAGCACATAGGGCTTGGTGGGGTCAGCTTAGGTGAGGATGGGGGCGTGGGTGAACTGGTATATGACTTCGTGAAAGGCTGCTTCACATTTGGGGGTTCAGCAAGGCCAAAAAAGTTCACCTGTGCAGAAGTAGACTTTCTCTGGTTCTTTGACTGCCCCTTTTTCATATTTATGGTTGGTAGGAGGGTAACCCTGGGTAAGATTCATGAGCGGGCGAATCACCTTTGACTAGTCTTTTATGAACCTGCGGTAGTAGCCACAGAACCCTAGGAAATGTTGTAGTTCTTTCAAATTATGGGGCTGGGGCCAAGTAGTCAGTGATTCAACCTTACTGGGATCAGGCTGTATCCCTTCTGCAGATACTATGTGCCCTACATACTTCACAGAGGTTTGAAAAAACTGGCACTTGTCAATTGACAGCTTGAGGATGAAGTCTTCCAATTGGTCTAGGACTTTAAACAGTCGGGTCTCATGCTCCTGTAATGTGCGCCCCAACACAGTGACATCGTCTAGGTACACTAGACATTCCAGCAAGTTCATATCTCCCACCGCATGTTCCATCAGTCGCTGAAAGGTGGCCGGGGCGCCTGAAATCCCCTGTGTCATTCTCAGGAATTCATAGAACCCATAAAAAGGACAGATAAAGGCTGTTTTCTCACCATCCTCCAGGGCCATTGGGATCTGGTAGTATCCGCTGCAAAGATCCAATACCGAAACCCATTTGCTCCCATTCAAACAATCCAGGGCATCTTGTATACGGGACATGGTGTATTGATCGGGGATGGTCCACCGGTTCAGGGTTCGATAATCAACACACATCCTTACCGACCCATTCTTCTTACGCACAACCACACTGGGAGAGGCATATGGGCTCCTTGATTCTTGTATCACACCAGCAGCGAGCATTTCCTGCAGGTGTCTCCTCAAATCATCTATGTCTGCTGGGGCAAGATGTCAGGATCTCTCTCGGAATGGCCGGTCATCATGCAGGCGTATGTGATGTTCTGCACCCTGGACCCACCCCATGTCCCATTCTTTTAATGAAAATACTTGGTCCCTCTGAGCGAGTGTCTTGCTAATTCTAGCCTTCCATTCAGCTGGCAACGGGGAGTCACCAAAGTCAAATAAGTCCGGAGTCACTCTCTCCTTCTTGCCAGAGCACTTGTTGCTGGGCAATACGGCAGTATCGTTGCAGTGTACAGTAACTAGGGTGCACCCTCTGTTCACCCGAATCTCCCGATCAGACACATTCTGAATCTGGACCATCACTCGTTGTGCATAGGCGTGGGCATGAGCAGGCAAGATGCTGGGTTTGACCAATAATCCCTCTGGCAACTTTCCATCTCCTGGTGCATCCAACATTAATATTTTGTTCTTTACGTTTCTCTTTAGGTGGACTTCTCCATGGATTGTGCACTGGGCGTTGGGGGCCAATACCAAGGAGTCAGGTTCCTTTTTCCACACTATCCCCACTGGCTCATCTGGATCCGCTTCATCGGGTCTCTGTTGCCAGTCATAAACCCTTTTTACTAAGGCTGGAATTCTTAGGGTCCATCCAGTCTGCTGCCCTTGTTTCTCATGGCAGAGTTGTGCTAGTCTCCCAAACATGTGGGCATTTGTTCCAGTTAACAGGGGAACCCCATCATACAGTCCGGTGGGGAGACACACTAGGGACAGTGTCTCTACTTGCTCCTCTACGCCAGTGACAGTTGTAGGAAAAGACAACCAGAGGTGGGCATATCCTAAATATGGATAAGACTTGTTGCTCAGCCCCCACACATGTAGGCCTTCCAGGGATTGTAAGGGAACATCATTTAAGTGTTTGTCATACCAGTCCTGAAACACAATGGTCACTTGTGACCCACTGTGAAGCACAGCCCGAGTAGGAATACCATTCACAGCCACATTAGTATCCATTGAAGTGCCCACTATCTTGAACCAGTCTGGAGGGACAGTAGCAGGGTCTGGTACAGACGACTTAGCCACAAAGAAGTTGGAGTTGGGATTTCCTGAGCCTTCACTACGGTCGTTTCCAGCACCCCTCGGCCATGGTTTCGCTTTCCGGAGCTCCCCTTGAAGTCTGTATACAACCTTATCTAAGTCTTTTGGGGACAGGCATTCTTTCTTCATATGCCCTTCCTTCCCACAATTATGACAGAGTATGCTTTCTAGAGTCTGCTGTGGCTGAGGCATCACATTGGGGGCTGAGGTGGGGGTACCACCAACAGAAAATTGTGATTCAACCTCTGACTGGTGTGTAGTGAGCATGGAGAGATGCCGCAGTAATTCCCTCACTTCCATAGTCAATTCATCAATCTTTGAGCTGCTGTCAACAGGGGATGCCTGGGAGAGCACCCCCAACCCCATAGCGGACACACTCTGAGAGGGGTTTGGGCCCATTGTATATCTAGAATGGGCTTGCAGGGAAATGGTAGCCCTCAATTCTTGGACCTCTCGCAGTATCTCGCCCCAGGGTGGAGCGTCCTTGCTAGCCTCCCAATGTTCAACTGGCACTGTATTTCGCCCCTGAGCATCACTCACATGTGCATCCTCGGTCATCTGGGCATCAGCAACAGCAGATACAGGAGGCCCCCCCCACATGGCTGCCTCCCCTCAATCCTCCTTATTTCCTTCATCAGTCCGTCATGGGTAGGAGGCGTATCCAGCCAAGTAGCAAGGCATAGTTGGAGCAGCAATAATTCAGAGAATGGGGCTGACTTGAGAAGCTGGTCCAACCTATTCCGATCGAACTTAGCTGGGGGCCATGCCACCTTTCTTTAGGCATTCCTGTAGCACCGCTTCGAGTCGAGGCACATACATAAGGGCTCCCCTGGGTATTGCTGAGTGTTTTTGACCCTACCACACAGGTCCTCATCCAAATCGGGACTCCCATACCCATTTTCCAATGCATTCAAAAAAATCTTGAGCAGTTGCTTCTGGATTACTAGCCTGTGTAGCGTGGATAGTAAGTTGGATGGGGCCTCTGAGGCTTTCAACCACCCTTCTCCTCCTCTCTGGTTTGGGGCATTGCCATTCTCAGATTTGAGGGGCAACATAGTCTATCCAAGTCTCCCAACTGTCCTCCCCCTGGGGTGTGGGGAGAGTGCCTGAAAACATCCTCAGCCGGCGATACGAGTCATGACTAATGTCTGGTACAGATATAGGGGCCAGCATTGACATGTGCACAGAAGGTGGGGCAGTAACAGGTGCTGGAGTGGGAGGGGGTGTTGGGGAAGGAACACCCCCAGGTGGCAGAATTAGTTTCTTAAAGTCCTCTACGGTTTTCCCTTCCTTCAGCAACAACTTAGCAAATTTATCCTTAAAAGTCTCAGATAATGGTGGGATCTCATCCTCCCCAGGGTCTTTACTGTCTTTTGTTATCACTCTCCAGGTAGCTAGGACCGCTTCAAAGGCAATAGTCTGTGGCACTTTAGAGCTGTCCACGAGGTCGCTACACTCTACCAAGGCTATGAAAGTTTGGGCGATCAAATCAGCCTGTCGACCCACCACCACAGGGTTTTTTAAACATTCAACTTTGGAGAGTGCTCCCTCTACAGTGTCCTTACTCGTACCCGGGGGAATATCCAGTATAAGCAGAGCATTTTGGGGGTCAATCTCCTGCCCAGTAACACCACCCCACCAACTGGTGTACAGCCATTTCTACTGGGGTAGCCATTAACCTTTAACAATAATTCATCATTTTTGTCCACTAGAAGGCACAAAAACCCAGCAGTGAGCCTCCAAGATGTAACCCCTTGGTGGCGCTATCCAAAGGGCTACTACCCCTGCCTGCGCGGCTAGTAGCAGGTTAAGGGGCCTGAGTTCTGAAGCGGGTGCCTCCACTGAGAGGTCAGGGTTGGTAGTGGTCAGACTAACCTGGGCACAGCCCTTCGGGACACTGCAACCCCCTTCTTTCCCTTCTAGTGGCCTGAGCAATATACGATAATCACTTTCGCAGTACCCCTTGTACACCATACCAGTACCCAAACTGTTTGCACTTACCACCAGGGCTGGTTCCTTTGGCTCAACCCTGGGGTCAGGTTATGCATAGTAAATAGCAACAGTACAGTACTCTTGGTGCAAGCTGGAACCACAGTCAGGTTAAATGCAGCAAAAAGGTCAGATCTGATTTATTCAGGGTACTTGAACAAGGAAGGGGCGTAATCAAGTTGATTGGCTTAAAGGCTATATTAATCAAACAGTTATGCATGCACTTTAAGTCCCCACACAGTCACACCTCTGGGTACCCAGGTAGGGAGACGATGGGCTAGCCAGGAACGTTGCAGCTGGTTGGGGCCCTGTAATGGAAGAAAACAGCATGCACAACACACACTATTTGTAATCCGGAGCCGGAGGGCTCAGTTCGCGAAAGAAAAAACAACCAGACAATCAGATGACACACTTTAGATTTAGCTGTTGTTGCAGGGAGCTACCCTGATGTTTACTCACGATACCCAATACTGGACACAGGCAGGACAAAATCGAGACTGCAGGTTGTTGAACTGGAGTGCCCGGAGAAGTGGAGCCCACACGAATCACTGAAGCGTCGTTCCTGTTCAAGTGTTGAGCAGGGGGCTGATCCCCAGGCAGATCTCTCGTTGATGGCTTTCTCTGTGCAGCGGGTAGTCGGGCTGGGCCAGTGTGGAAGGGCCCAGGCCCAATGGAGATGATTTTGGATTCAGTCCGTGGGGCTGGATGCAGCTTCCAGCAAGCAGAATACAGTTCAAACCACAGTGGGGAACCAAATCATGACCCACTAGCAGCACACAGCACTTTTACACGTAAGGAAATTCTAATGCAGCTTCCAGCAAGCAGAACACAATTCAAACCACAGTGGGGAACCAGATCACGACCCACTATAAGCACACAACACATTCACTTGTAAGGAAATTCCACTATACCAGGCAAAAGGCTCTCTGGTTGCAATTACAGAGTCTCTGCACAATCCAGGAATTCGGAGTGAGCTGGAAATCCAGACAGGCCGAACTCATTCAGCAAATCTTCGGTCTTCTTCAGGTAGGAGCCTGGTCACAATTCAGTGGCTTACTTCGCTCTCCAAGTGCGGATTCAGTCCGAAAAATGCACAAGTTCCCTCTCAGGGACAGCAGGCAGGCATGCAGGACAAAATCTCAGGCCTTTCCACAGTTTTCCCACGCGAATCTATGCCGGGGCTGCAGCTTGAATCATTCAAGCTGTTATCTCTTCACTTCCCTACTCAGAACTGAAACTAGCTGCAAGCAGCTTGGGAAGTTCCCCAAGATCCAAAGGGTTCGGTTGGCTGATCTGTCAGTCACAACAAGGGCTCCCCCTTCAGGTTATTTTAGGTGCCAAAATGCAAAAATTACAATTCCTACAAGTTTTGACCCGACCAAGCCCCTGTAGGCAGGCTCCATTTTAGAGTCACAACAGTACTGATTGGCCCATTCTGACAGTCCCAGGACAAGGTGGTGGAGTTAAACAGAACAGTTCTTGCTACAAAGAAGGCAGGTTAAAACAAACTGCAATATTATTACTACTCTAACAAATGATCAGCAAACAAGCACATCTTCTAACAGAGCTCCCTTTTAGATTAATTAAGGCTGCAATCCAGGCAGCTCTTAAAGAGACAGTACACAGAGGCTATACAGGCAGTCTCTGGCAATACATTGAATCTACTAAAACGCTGAACACCAGCCTGGCAGTGAGCATTTAGCCAAGCTTAAGGAAGACTCTTCGGAAACCCCCATTTGTAGGGGGGTTACACATGGTAGTGCACCCTCTCACACTCCCAGCAGAGGATAAGACCTCTGCTGGGACAGGGAGCTGGTGAGCAGCTGCCGTGGCTCGACACGACGAGCCACTGGCAGCAAGGGAGGCATGCAGTGCGTTTGGTACTGGGTTTTGATTCCCAGTCCCAGACGCATGTTTTTTTTAATTTTTCGCACTTTGTGTGATTTTAACTGTTAACCCCCCCCCCACCTGAGTTAGTTATTTTAGTTGGGAGGGGTTCAGGGGCCACAGCCCCCTGTAACAGGAGGTGCTGGGCGCAGAGCCCCTTGCAAAACAAAGACTATGCCGCTGGCAATATATTGTGCTGTATTGGCAGTGCAGCATATTGCTGTGGCATGATGTCTTGTGAAATTATGACCCCGTGCCAGTCAGCAAGACTATCATGTATCCCTTTTTGCAGATGATGTCCTACTCACAATATTGTCCCCAGAGAACTCAGTTCCAGTCATGTGGGACACATTAAGCAGTTTAAAGCGATGGTGGACTTCAAGTTAAATATAGCCAAGACAGAAGTTTTGAATTTTAATTTTAGACCGTCAGCACATCTTAAACTGAATTATCCACTGACACTGAAGTGGTCCCATACTCTTATAAAATACCTAGACATTTACCTGCCCAAAGATATTAATAATGTGGATCTTGTCAACTGTGAACCCACAACCCCATGTGATACAGGAAGATCTAGAATGGTGGGAAAGGCTCTCTCTTTCATTTTATCAGAGGATAAAAGTCATACAAATAAATACTCTACCCTGACTGCTCTACCTCTTCCAGAATGTCCCGATGTTTCCATCCAAGTCCTGTTTGGCATCATGGCCTAGGATGATAGCCAATTTTATCTGGCAAGGCCAGCACCCCCATGTTCGCCTGTCAGTGCTTCATCTCCTGCAGGTGGGAGGGGGGGTCAATTTGCCGAACTTAGAAATTTATGCAGGGGCTGCCATGCTCTGTACTGTGTTTCTATGGCTGCTCCCTACCTATAATTCTCCATGGAAAATCTTTGAATCAACCTTCAATGACTTGCACGATATCGACTCTATCCTCTTTCCCCCCCTGGGAGAGGGAACCTGCCTTGGCAAATTTCTCTAAATTTACGGGCAATGCCCTGAGAATCCGGTTTCATTTGAAGAAACATAAAAAAATTTAAAATATCTTTTACTATTTCAAATTTCTAGCCGCAGAGGGCAATTTCCTACTGGCTCAGATGAACTTTACCTTCTCTCGCTAGAGACATCAGGGTCTGCGATTCTATTTTCAATTCCTTGATAAAACAGGGATAATCCCTTTCGAATCACTCCAACAGATTTACGATTTAACAGGTAGGGAACACTGCAGATATTTTCAGGTCCGGACATTCCTGTATCACAAACATAAGCACCTCACTAAACTCCCTGACCCAAAACCTTTATTACTACAGATTCTGATGGATACTTTAGAGGACAAACCCTGGGGCCATTTGATAGGACATATCTATAGCATTCTTCGAGATATTCTGGGGGATTCAACACAAACTATTCTAGCAAAATGGAATGAGGAACTCAACATGGCACTTTCCTGTGAGACCTGGTTGAAATTCGCTCTTGCCTCGGTTAAAATTACCCTGTCTAATATCTTGAGGGAGTTTGCATGGAACTGCCATTATTGGTTTTTCTGGACTCCAGCAATTCTAGTTAAATTTCCACCCTCCTCATATGGAGACTGTTGTAGGGGCTGCAGAACTAACCCAGCTAATCATAGTCATGTGTTCTGGCTCTGGCCATGACTATCAGAGTTTTGGTAATCAATTCAGGGTGAAATAGAGGAATGCCTAGCAGAACGTATTGAACTAACACCTGATTTGGTTCTCATCTCCATTCTTCCTCACCATCATCCTCCCTGGCATAAGACCCTGCTGTTAACATATCTATTGGGAGCCAAAAAGGCTATCACTTGTAGATGGATGTAGCCTTTCCTGCCAATAGTTTTGGAGTGGTGATGGGTTGTCTCAGATATTTATACTATGAAACACCTCACGGCAATACTCCATGACAAATTACCACAGTTCAGTCAAAGATGGCAAAAATGGATTTGGTATCTAGCCCAGGTTGATCCGGACTTTGCCCCGTGAGGGTGAATGTGGGTGGGGGAGACATGGGTGCATGTTGCCACAGGGAGGAGCATGGAGGGAAGGGCAAAAGACGTTTATTACTAGAGCTGGGTCTATATATTTACCACCTCCTGATGTAACCACCTATTCTGTGGAAGTATCTAACACTCTTCAGCCAGTGGATAAAGAACTGGTTTTCCTAGATGTTTTGTCTATTTCTTACGTATACAACTGACATATCAAGCTGTGCTATGTACATTGAACGGAGATTGCCTCATATCAGCTGTATATTATGTGATGCTTGTATGTGATGCTTCTTTTAATAAAGACATAAGTTTAAAAAAAAAGACAATGGTATTTGTAGATCTGGATATTTTCAGATAATGGTATTTGCAGATCTGGATATTTTCAGATAATGGTATTTGTAGATCTGGATATTTTCAGATAATGGTATTTGTAGATCTGGATATTTTCAGATAGTGGTATTTGTAGATCTGGATATTTTCAGATAACGGTATTTGTAGATCTGGATATTTTCAGACAACGGTATTTGTAGATCTGGATATTTTCAGATAGTGGTATTTGTAGATCTGGATATTTTCAGATAACGGTATTTGTAGATCTGGATTTTTTTTGTCAGCCGCAGATAATGAGGTATCCAAGTCGTTAACTTGATCAACTATCCAGAGCATCTAAGCAAATCCCAGCACATTTGGATGCCGTCAATCACAAACTCCATCAGGTCAGCCCAGAGGGGCTGGACACCACATCTCGCACCACGACAGTGACCCGGGTTCAGGAGTTGGCTCAGGTCACTGGCGGTTGGTGGTGGTGGATGGCTGGGAGAGGATTGTAGCAGACACTGCACTGCTCTCATCTCCCAATCTGGGGAGGCGGGTTTCCTCACTCTCGGCTGACACCCGGTGGAGGATGGGTGTCAGAGCAGAGGTCTGGGAGACTGATGCTGCATCGGGAGGGGGGAAGGAGACTGTGATTCCGGGAGCACGTACACACCTCCATATGCGTGCACTCGTTATGTCACCACAGCTCCAGGTTGGGACGGGAGAAAAGGAATAGAAAACCTATGTCTCCCTATTGCTGTGTATAATGGCCCCAAGTGATCTCAGACCCTGCTCCATGTGGATCTCCACCAGTAAGATTTATTTGTTTATTTATTTAAAAGTTGATAACTGGGAAAGGCACACTGAGCTGAAGCTCATTTCCAGGTGCGACCCGGGGTAGGGGGTAAGGGAACAGTACAAGATAACATAATCAAATACAATGAAATAATACAGATGGGAAGAACAGCAGGCGATAAGCAGGCATACATGAGAAAAATTTGCAGTTACAGGAAATACATGTAGTAGGGCCAAGTGGCTTACCTAGTAATATACAATTTAAATAAGGGGACCTAGTAGCACATTGGTTATAAGCTGCAATAAGGTGCTTTGTAACGGTCGAGAGTGCACCAGCAAGTGCAGTCGAGGTGGAGGACACAGCAACAAGTAGTGGACAAACAGGGTAGGAGTAGGAACTGGAGTTTGCAGAATAGTAGCAGTGAATGCTCAGTGTTGCTGGAGATAGCTGGCATTAGGAAGGGTTGTAACATTGGCATGGAGGGGGGTAGGAGGCGCTGAAATAATTCTTGATGGACAGCACTGTAGGCAGGTTATGTACAGAGAGGGGGAGAGAGTTCCAAAAGGTAGGAAGACGATGGGCAAACGCTATTTTACCAGCGAGCATACGTGGTGTGCCCAGGACAAAGGAACAGTGGTCACGTGAGCGTAGGGAGTAGCCAGTACTAGGAGCTGGGGTTAATAAGGAGGAGAAGTAGAAGGGAAGGGTGTTGAACCAGAACTTAATGATAAGGGTTGTACAATGAGCCAGGTGGCGATTAGCAAGAGAAGACAAGGAGACTGATTGTTAGAGGAGGCAGTTATGAGTGCGATATGGGAGATTTGAGGCGAATCTGCAGAAAGCATGGAACAGAGGGTCTAGTTTGGCCTGGGAGGATTGCAGCGCTGAACTATAGACCCCATCAGCATAGTTGAATGAGGAAAGGATAAGTTTAGAAATTATTTCCCTTCTGATAGGGAAGGCTAGACTATCCTTGTGTAACCCCCCCCTGCAAATGGGTGTTCCCAAAAGTCTTCCAGGAGCTTGCCCGAATGCTCCAAGTCTGGGTGGTGTTCGGCGTCTGAGCTGCTTAACTGTGGTTGCTATTTGAACCTCCAAGTACTGTCTCTTTAAGAGCTGTCTGCTTGCAGATTTAATTAGTTTGTATGGGGGAACAGTGTATTTAACAGTCGAATCCCGCCCGAGCTGCGGAGTAATCGCTCCATTTTGCAGTCACTGAAGGTGCAAAGAGAGCCCATCTGAAAGCTGTAACTGTTTGCCTGTAATCATTTAAAGCATTAGCAAAATTGTAGTTTGTCTAACCTGCCTTTACTGCAGCTGGGACTCTGTGTGTGTTACCTCTCCATTTTGGACCTTTACTGCTGTGCTGGGCCAGTTGGGTTAAGGGAGCCCTAAAATGGAGCCTGTAGACGAATCTCAGAACTTGGACTCTTAATTTGAGCCAGCCACAAGGGGATTGTATGGGCAGTGACTCTGGGAAATGTAGTTTTGACCTTGGCGCCTTTTTCTACCAACAGAGGGAGTCTTATTGTGAGTGACAGCTGAATCAGCCAACAGAACAGTGTGGAGCTAAAGAAAATGCCCAGTTCTGTGACTGGAAAGATCAGATCAGTTGTGGCAGTGAAGAGAGAAGGAGCTGTGTGCTTCTGCGGTGTATAGTTTCGCGAAGGAAGTGCGTGTGAGGCCCTGAGCTTTGGTCTGCAGCCTTTGTGAGTGCCAGTTTGGACTGAATCCGAGTTGTGAGGAGAAAGAAGCACTAGAAGTGTGGAAACCAGGCTCACCCTGTAGAAGACTGGAGAAATTGTTGAATCGGACTCAGTCTGTCAGGAACTGAAGCTGCTGTGTGTGCTCCCGGGTATTTTGCAGTAATTGCGATCGGGATCGAGGAGCAGCCTGCCTGGTATAGTACTTTCCTTTTACATATAAATGTGCGTAGAGCTTGTGGGGAATCGCTATTTCAAATCCCCTGTACAGTGAATTGTGTGCTGAAGCTGGAAGTAAACCCCAGCTTAATTCGGACTACATCCGTTTGCTATCAACTGCAGTGGGGTCCAGTCACAAGGACCTTGTCCTCATGCCCTGCTCTTCTGGCAATCCAGAGGGACATTCTCCATCCGATCCTCAGCTTGGGTGTTGTGAGTACAAATCAGGGTATTCCTTTGCAGCTTGTTTTTCAATCACAAGTGTGTCATCTAATTCTTGTTGTTTCACTGTTTCATGGACTGATCCCTCCGGCTCTGGATTACAGTTGGGTGTTGTGCATATATTTACTTCTACAGGGCCCTATCCATTTGCACCTGCCGCCCCCCCGGGCAGCGGACCTGGCTAGCCCCAACCTGGGTACCCAGAGTGTGACTTTTCAGACCCTGTATGTGTGAACAGTACTGTGATTTAATGCCACCAATTAACCTGTTTTCCCCCTCCAGTGTTACTGCCCCCTAAATAAATCAGATTTGTTGTTGTTATATTATATACTGTTTGTGGTGTTGGTACTTATGGAAACAGTATTGTGTTTTGCTGTGTATGTTGTTTAACCTTATTTTACAGGGGGTCCTCAGAGATGTGCTGCAGAATCAGTCTCGAGGGTAAGTGGTATCTATATGAGTGAACAGTGTATATACGTAGGGAATTGGGGCTGTAACTCCGGAGTACTGTGTGAGCCACTAGCGGGAATAAAAGGGAGTCTCAGTGTCTCAGAGGGCTGTGACCAAGCTAGTCTAACCACTACAAACCCTGACCTCTGGGTGGAGGCACCCGCCATAGGATCTAGGCCCCTCAACCTGTCCGTAGTCAAACAGGCAGGGGTAGTAGCCCTTGGGATAGCGCCACCTAGGGGTTACACTTGTGCCTGTGAAGCATTCCTAATTTTGGATGCAGTTTGTTGTGGATGGTGTCTAGGTGTAGAGGGAAGTCTAGCTTGGGATCTAGTCACACTCCCAGATACTTGTATGAGTCAACTGCTGTGATTTTTGGAGCCATCTATGGCATAAAGGGAGGGAGGAGATGTCATTTTAGCTAGTTTCTGGGCAGAACCAAAACCATAGCAACCGTTTTTTTGGTGTTGCATTTGAATGATTTATCTTCAAGCCACCTTAGGGTGTTTGTGAAATCGGCTTGGAGGATGAGTTCAACTTGGGCTAGGGAGGGACTGGAAGTGAAGATAACAGTATCATCTGCATAAATTTCAACCTGGGATACTGAGCAGGTAGAGAGGGGGTTGTTTACAAAAATGGAGAACAGGGTAGGTCCAAGGATTGACCCCTTGGAAACACAAGCCAGAATAGGGATTGGGGCTGATATGGTTTCCGTAAACTGGACAAACTGAAACCTATCTGTGAGGCATGCCTTGAACCATTCAGTAGACGACGTGGATAGTCCTATGACTGAGAGATCCTCAAGAAGAAGATTATGGGTCACAGAATCAAAGGCCTTGGCCAAATCTACAAAGATGGCAGGTGTCAGATGGTCCTTCTCCATGGCTGAGTGGATGAAGTTGGTGAGGTGGAGAAGGGAGGAGGGAGTGTACTGGAGGTGACGGAAGCCAGACTGGTATGGTGTCAGAATGTCCTTGGAGGCAAGGAAGGAGTTCAATCTTTTAGAGATGAGGGATTCCAGGAATTTGGAGAGGGAGGGAAGGAAAGAGAGATAGGCCTGTAGTTTCTGGGGATAGATGGGTCACTCCCTTTGTGAAGCGGGATGACTTTGGCTAATTTCCAGGACTTAGGCAGGGAGTAGGTGGAGCGGGAGGGATTGAAGATATGTGTAATTGGAGGGACTATGGCAGGAGCAGAGATTTTCAAGAGAATAGGATTTATTCCATCCAGGCTTTGTTTGGAGGAATTCAGAGATTTGAGGGCATGAAGTACCTCTAAAGGGGTGATGGAGGAAGGTGTGATTGGGTGGGTGAGAAGAGGGGTTTGCGCCTGTGTTGGTGGAAGAAGGGTGGGGTGGGGATTTGATAACTGACTGGTCCCGGAGTACAGATGTCTCGTGGAGGGGATAATGGTGTGGGGGGTTGCCCTTGGGGTAGGGCACAGGTAGTGAAGAAGTGGTTTATGGAAGTGGCTACTGCACGAGGGCCATCATCGGCAGGGCCAGAACATGGGGGTGAAGCATGTTGAGCAGAGTTTTCCAGAAGGCAGATGGGGTGGGACAGCAGTTCTCAAGCTGTGACTTGAAGAATCCCGCTTTAGTAGAAAGCACAGCCTCAGTACATGCATTCCTCAATATTCTGTATGTTTGAAGGTCAGAGGCATTGGAGGAAGCTTTAAATACTTTCCAGGCTCTATCTCTGGCCTTGAAAAGATTATGGGAGGAGAGGCTTACAGGGTTGGGAGCTGACGGAGGCCTGATGGTATGGAGTAGGTGACAACGGAGGAGCAAAATGCTCTATAAACAAAATCACAAACTCCATCCCAAACTAGGTGGTACTGTACAGGAACAAAGCCAGTATTCCACTTCATGCCCACTAATAACAGCTAGTTTAGAAGATGATCCTCCCAGACTTTGACTATTGTGACATCATCTACAGTGCAGTTCCCAAGTCCACCCTTGCCAGATTGGACCCCCTCTTTCACTCATTCTGCCATTTTACCTTTGACTGTCCTATCTGTACCGAACACTTCTCCTTTTACTCCTCCCTCACTCTCTTTCCCCCCTCCCTTTGAGCCAGGTGCCTCACCCACTGCACCTCCTTCATCTCCAAAGTTTTTCTTGGTTCTCTCCCTCCCTACCTTTCCAATCTCATCTCCCCTCCCCATCTCATACCCTTTTCAGAACGCTGCATCCCATTCCCTTTCCCACCCTCTAGGAAAACTACTGCAGGCCAAGCTGCCTTCTCATATGGTTTCCCTAAGCTCTGGTCCTCTCTTCCCTTGTCCAGCTGCTCAGCCTCTTCTTTCTCCTCCATCAAGTCTCTTCCACATGACTTAACTACCCTCACATGCAACTGTACCTGACCCCTGACATTAGCGTCCCCAACCCCCTTCCAGTTATACTGGGTGCCCCCGCCCCAACAGGCTCAGAGCAATTGTTCACCCTTGGCCACCCGTCTGCATGGCATTCATCTTCTCCTAATCATGTGTCCACATCTGGAAATTCATTGCACTTGTACCTTCTGTATTGTATTGCACTGGTTACAGTTGCACCTTGCATAGTCTGGGTGGTATTATTCTGGTTTTCTTCTTGTGTCTGCACCCAGCAGTGTATTATACTTGTGTATTATTTTATGGTCATTTCACTTTTATTTTTAATCACGGTGGTGGCAGTGCTGTGACAGACATAGCTCTGACCTCATAGCTGGCCTCCGGTGAATGACAGGAGATTGTGCAGAGTTAGAAACTGTGTTTAGGGAGCTACCTGGAGTACTGACAGATAGGGTGGCAGACTGCTGTCCGTACCCACAGCCCACTAGGTTTGCTCCTAAACTGTGCACATTAATATCTGTTGAGCTACTTGTTCCTGTCTGGCACTGTGGCCAAGGCTCCTGCCCAGTGACAATGCAACAACCAACTTATTTTTTTGTATAATTTTGTATTTTAAGTGTGTATTAATTTCAACTACTTAGTTACTTCAGCTAGGTCATTTCTAGCTCCCACCAATAGGGAGCTAGCTGGATCTGTTTTTGGCCTTATCATGGTTGTGGCAGAGCCGTGAAGACATTTGTTAACAACTATTATACAATGGCAAGAACATTTCCTGGACTCTGATTGGTCAATGTGTGCCTGAGCCAGTGATGTTATTACACAATAACAGCACTGTATTGATTTTTTGGATGATCCTTATGAGCCACTTTTTTTTTTTCAGAAACAAAGATACACTGCCTCACTAAAAATCTAGTAAAAACATTTTTATTTTTATTTTTTTGTTTTCTATAACATCGAGCCATTGTATAATTGCAATAAGGTACTCCCAGGTGTGTGTTATCGTGTGATAACGTCACTCCTGGGGTGGGCTGCAGCTGACATCCTGTTGGTGGCTGTGGCTAAAGTAGCTCTAACACAGTACCAAACCGAACGTAGGAGCAATCAGGAGTACTTTGAGCAAGTGTGGCAGACAGCTCTTTGTACCCACAACCCGCTCGGCAAAGACTAATCGAGTGAATTTCTTAATTGTGACATTCTTGGTTGATTATTTTGGGTCATATTTTTTTTTCATTTGGGATATTTTACATAGAAGCATTGTAACCTAGAAGCGATTGGCAGATAAGGGCCTCATTGCCCATCCAATCTGCCCTTTTTACGGCTGCATGGGTGGAGCCCTGCAGGCATTTTACTTTCATTGTAGCAGGGAGAGAAGGGACCGTAACTGGATTTCGTCCCAGTCCTCTCCTACAGTGATGCTGTCATTTGTCCACAGTGCACATCTCATTGGTGGTGTGTGGTGTTTCACCCGCCCCTCCTCTCCACAGCCGCAATTCCCCCCCCTTGGTGCGGTAGTCCCCCCCCGCAGGTGCACTACTTTAATGCAGTACTTCCACATCTCGTGTCATGCACACACACAGATTTCACAGAGGAAATGGTCGCAATGCCCAAGATGGCCGCCGCGTGTGTAAGTGAACATGCGTGAACTCCAGTGGCCATCTTGGACATGGCGCACTTCATTACCATGAGCTCTGTCTTGATGGAGGACTTTCCTCTATGAGCTCAGTGCTCTCCACACACAGCTTGAACTGCTTTATGCAGCTGTGTTGGCTTTGACCAGAACTTGTAGTTGCATTGCTTACACTGTAAACCCCTCCAGGTCTACGGCACTTTCTCTGCCAACCCATTACCTATCCCTTATGATTGCTTTGTGTTTATCCCAAGCTTTATTGAATCCCTCCACTGGTTTTGTCCCCGATTTAAAATTTTATTTTAATTCTGTTTAGAACTATTGCTTCTAATTTAGTTTGGTTTGTTGTTTGTACTACTAATAACTGAGGATGCAGCTGTAAATGTAGAAGATTTAGGAGACACTCTTTTGGACTTTCATATTTATGGGGAAGCAAACAGGAATATATTGTTTAGGTGGAAAGACAGGGTCCTAAGTTTTAATAATTTTATTCCTAATAATGTTCTTAATGATTTTTCTCTCTGCTGTGGACTTACTCTACTTCACCTTCAGCGAGGCTTTTGAAGTGGTACCCCACAGACACTTGCTGAAGAAGATGGAGGATCTGGGTGAAGCTAAGGTCAGAGTAAACTGGGTAGGTAGGAAACTGGCTAAAGAGGAGACAGCTGTTACCACTTCTGCATATGCACTTTCTAGGTGTTCTTACTGAGCTGTATTGCACTTTATTCTCTGCACATGCAACTTTTTGTACTTTAATTTTGTACTAAAAAAATTACTGAATGTTGTTCAACGTTTTGCTACAATATATTGTGCTGCTGTGCTCGCACTTTTCCCCTGCCCCGGGTCACACCTAGAAATGAGGCTTTGCTCAGCTCAGGGTACCTCTCCCAGTTACCAATTTTCAAATAAATAAATAATATTAAATAAACTACCTAAATTTTGTTTAGTTTTCTGGAAATGTATGATACATTTTTTTCCTAACAGAAAATCGTGGGTAAAGGGTGAGAGGAATGAATGGATGACTTAGGATATTGCTAATCTGTTAAAAAGTAAGAACAGACTTTGGAAGGAGTCAAGAACTCTAAAGTGTTGAGTACATACACATTTTTAGCAAATGTAAGTCAGCCTGTTGTCCGGTTCCGATTGATTTCTATAAGAACAGGCAGATTGGAAATGTAGGTAATTCAAAAAAGGCCAGGACAAAAAAGCCAGGACATTCTGCAGTGGAGCACAATGGTGGGTTGTTAAATTGTCCAAAGGAAACCTCCAAATTCTACCATGATTTTGCTGCTAATTTAGATGACTATCAGAAAAAATTCACTGATGCTGAGATTAATAATAATTCTGTGTTGATAATTTAAAACGTTCTTTTTATTTTAAGATTTTGACCCTTCTGGTATCTAAATATATTACTAAAATGAGTCATAGACTGTATAGTGGCTCTGATTTAATTGATATTCATCTAATAAAATGTGCTAGTGTTTCCATTTCATATCCGCCTAGCTTGCTTATTGAATTATTCTCAAGGTGCTGTACAAAAAAGTTGTAAATTTGCAATAATTAATCCAATTCACAAATCTGTTTCCGTAAATTTAATTTCAAATGATCATCCTATTTTTGGCTGGCAACTATAAGCCGGTCAGCCTGACATCGGTGGTGGGGAAACTTATGGAGTAACTTCTAATGAAAAGGACTGTGGAATATCTTGAATCCAGCAGATTACAAAACCTGGGGCAAAATGGATTCATGGAGGGGGCATGTCAAGTCAGACAAAGCTGACAGGTTTCTTTGACTGTGTGAACAGGAAAATAGATCAGGACGGGGTGGTGAATGTGGCCTTCTTTGATTTCAGTAAATCTTTTGACACATTCTACACAGGCAGCTCATAAGGCGATTGGGCAGCTTAGGGCAGGTCAAAAAGTGCTGAACTGGGTAACAAATTAGTTACGGGATAGATGACAGAGGGTAGTGGTAAATAAAGTTTGCTCTGGGGGAGGGAGGGTGACCAGCTAGGTACCACAGGGCTCAGTACTGGGACCAATCTACTTTAATGTCTTTAAAAGTGACATTGCAGATGCACTAGAAGGGAAAATCTGCCACTTTGCAGATGATGCCAAAATCTGCAATAGGGTGGACGCTCCAGAGGGTGTGGAAAGACTGTGCAGAGACCTGAGAAGACCTGAGGAATGGTCAAGGCTATGGCAGATGAGTTTCAATGCAAAAAGTGCAAAATCATGCTGCATTTTTTCACAGAGAGGGTTGTGGATGCATGGAACAGCCTCCTTGAGGAGGTCGTGGAGTCAAGAACAGTGGGGGAATTCAAGAATGCATGGGACATACATAAGGCAGTCCTAGTGGGGGGTAGGAGGAAGTAAGCTGTTGGTTAACTAGGATCTGCAGCTTATCTGTTAGGTAGGAAAATGGGCAGACTAGGTGGGCCAAGCAGTCCTTATCTGCCGTCAAATTCTATGTCTCTATGTTAGGGCATAGAAACCCAGAGGTGGAGTACAGTTTGGGAGAAAAGATGTTGAAGGTCACCAAACAGGAAAGGGACCTGAAAGTCCATACGAACATATGAAATTTGCCAGCAGATAAAGGCCTAGAGGTCTATCAAGTCTGTTCGAATGTGCAGCTAGCACCCTTATTCTGCAGCTGCCCCTCCCTTCCACCCTTCCCCTTCATTAACCCTCCCCCTTGTCCTGTCCCATCCTAGTTTGAAGCAGTCCACTGTTCTACTGCATACCACTTCAGCAGGTAATGCATTCCACCCAGTCACCACCCTCTCTGTAAAAAAGTGTCTCCTCATCTCCCTCCTGAACCTTCCTCACTCCAGTCTCATATCATGGCCCCTGGTGGCCCTCCCCTTCCTTACTTTGAACAGCCCCTCTGTACCCGTCTTGTTTATTCCTGTCATGTATTTAAAGGTTTCAATCACGTCACCCCTGTCTCTCCTGTCCTCCAGTGAGTACATGTTCAACTCCTTCAACCTTCTCTCGTATGATAAGTCCCCCAGCCCCTTGATCATCTTTGTCGCTCTGCGCTGCACCCCCTCCAGTAACTTAATGTCCCTCTTCAGATACGAACACCAGTACTGCACGCAGTACTCCAGGTGTGGTCTAACTAAAATAATGACCTATACAGTGGCAGAATCACCTCCTCCCTCCTCGAGGATATACCCCTAGCAATACAACCCAGCATTTTGTTGGCCTTTGCAGCTGCCTTCCTACATTGTGCCGAGTTGTTCATTGACCCTGTAATGAGCATACCCAGATCCTTCTCCTCCTCCTCTGTCTGGGCTAGCTGCACTCCCCCTAGCTGGTAACTCCTCCTTGAGTTCTTCATCCCAAAATGCAGCACCTTGCACTTTTTGGTATTAAACCCCAATTACCAGGTGTTTGACCAGGTTTAAAGCTTTGCCAGATCATCCTGCAACCCCTGCCATCCCCCTAGGTCATCCACCACCATGCCTACCTTGGTATCATCAGCAAACAGACTGATCTTGCTCTTGTTGTCCCATGATATGTCTGCAATGAATATTCCAAACAACACTGGTCCCAACACTGAGCCCTGTGGAACACCACTGGTCACTGCCCTTGGGTGTGAGAGCTCCCCACCAACCACCACCCTCTGTTGCCTTCCCTGCAGCCAGTTTTCTACCCATCTCACCAGCTTTGCACCCGCCCCTGTGCCTACTAACTTCCTTCCCAGCCTTCCATGTGGCACTGAGTCAAATGCCTTACTGAATGATCATATCTGATGATCTCAAGGTGAGAAGCAGTGCAGGAAGGCAATGGATAGAGCCAGTGGGACACTGCAGTGTGAAGGGAAGGGGTTCACCAGCAGGAGGGAGGTAGTGCTGCCACTGTTCGATCACTGGGAAGACCTCACCTGGAGTACTTTGCCCAGTTCTGGAGCCCACATCTCAGGAAGTACATAGATAGAGTGGAGGCAGTCCAGAGGAGGGCAACTAAAATAGTGCAGGGTCTGCATCAGAAGCCCAATAAGGAAAGAATGAAGGTCATTAATATCTACACCCTGGATGAGAGAAGAGTGAGGGTGGATAAGATAGAAATCTATAAATACCTCAGGGTAAATAAGTACAGGAGGGGAGTATTTTTTCAGAAGAAAAGATGCATGAGAACAAGGGGACATGTAAGGAAGCCGGAAGGGGTCAATTTAAAAGAGATGAAAATAGTGTGGATGCCTGGAACAGTCTTCCAGCAGAGGTGGTGGGGGTGTAAACAGTGGTGGGTTTCAAGCATGCATGGGCTAGGCACAAGGAAATCTCACTGGGAAGCAAGGTGGCGAGGCAGAGAGCAAGTAGGGTCTACAGTGACAGTATAGGCAGGGGGAAAAAATGGGCAGACTGGGTGGGCCAAGAGGTCCTGATCTGCTGTAAAATTCTGTGTTTCTATGTTTCTGTTTCACTCCTGCCTCCACTTTCTAATGCTTTTGAAAAAATTGTTTTTGATCAGGTTAATGTTAATCTGTCCAGATATGACCTCCTCACTGGGGTGCTGCATGGCTTTCTGTCTTAGCACAATACTGAAATCGGCTCGGTGGGGTTCACAGACTATGTACATGGAGACCTACATATGGGGCACTATGTGGCATCCGTCTTTGTGGACTGCACCAAAGTCTTTGATCTTGTTGAGCATGTTTTCACGTCTTTCTTCATCAGTGATGTTTTTTTTGAGGATGCTGTATCCTGGTTTAGGGGTATTTAAATGATAGAAGGCACTGTACATTAATGGCATCAGATCTTAGAGTAAATTGACTAAATGTCATGTATCACAGGGGTCTAATCTGGGCCCACTTTGGTTTTCTTCGTTTTTGAATTTTATGCCTAAGGTATGCATTTCCTCCAAACTTTTACTTTATGCTGACAATGCCGTTATTTTTTAGTTCTAGTAATAACATTGATTTGCCAAAGACTCTACAGACTGATTTTTTGAATATATTTATATATAATTGGTTTTTGAAGAATAAATTGTTACTGAATTCTAAAAAAACAAAATCAATGTGTTTTTTTTTTCAAGATCGAGTAAACTAGCTCCTTATGATTCCCAGATATTTAGTTTGGCAAGAGAAGCAATGGAAAGACTTCATCATTTTTGTTATTTATGGGTCTATCTCAACAGATGTTTTATTTTTGAGACCCCAATTAATCATTTCATCAAAACTTTACATAAAAGACCTGAATGCTTTATAGGATTAGCCAGTTTGTCATAAGTGAATCACGTAACTTGTTAGCAAAGAGTGTTTTGCTTTCCAAGTTAGATTTTGGATCCTTTTACCATTGCACTCTATACAAAGAGCTTGATTTGCTTTCTCTGAAAGATAGGTTTAATTACAAGGTTTCCATTTATTTTTTACATAAAACGTGTGCACTGCTCGCATCACTTTCTTTATCCAAGATTTCTCCCAGAAGCTACAACGCTTTTCCACTAGATCACAATAAAAAATTGTTTTTGCAACTCCCTTTTTTCACTTCTAGTTTTGGACAAAGATCATTTAAATTTGAAGCTATTAATTTCTATAACAAACTTAGAGAATCTATGCTGCAAAGCAATAGGCCCACTGTTTTTTAAATACATTTAATTAAAATGCTTATAGATAACTCTGAATGCACTTGTTTTACATAATGTTTGTACCTTTTGTGTATATTTGATTGTACCTTTTGTATGTCATTTATTCAATGTTGAATGCATACCAATCAATGTGAAAAAGAGCAATATTGCCCACCTACTTACCACTTAAAATAAAGTGAAAATAGAAATTTGGGTGCCTGTAAATTTTCTTTCTCTGACGGCTGATCTCCAGGCTTCATTACTCCTGGGCTGTTCTTCCTGATGTCAGTGTTAGGCAGGTCCAATGCTGTGCAGCAGGGGGGGATAACAAGCCCTCCACATCTGGTTCTCCAGTCATTTCCAATGCAGTCCCTCTGAGGCAATACTACGAGAACTAGGAAACAAAATACATGAACAGTTACGGCATAAGGGCCCGGAGGCCAGCCAACTATATAAATTCTGGGAGGGCATCCAAAGCCTGGAGACCAGCCGTTGGAGAAAGAAAATTTACAGGTACCCAAATTCCTATTTCTCTCTCCTGAGCTGGTTTCTGGGCTTCATTACTTCTGGAATATCCAAAAGCAGTGCATCCCTAGATGTCCTGGGTGGGAAAAATGTCAAGTGCTCTTAGGGTTCCACCACTGTCTGAAGCAGTCGGCGGCCAAAAGATGCTTCCGCTGAGGACATGACATCCAGTTTGTAGAATTTAGTAAAAGTATGAATGGATGACCACGTGGCTGCTCTGCATAAGTCTGCTGGAGATGCCTCTCTGAAGTTTGCCCATGACGTGGCCATCGCTCTGGTGGAATGGGCTCTCACTGGACCAGGCAGAGATACTCCTGCCTGGTCATACGCCATGGTGATTACTGATCTAATCCATCTGGCTATAGAGTCTTTTGACACTTTTTTATCCATATTTTGGCATGCAGTCAAAATAAACAAGCTTGATGTTTTGCGAAAAGCGTCCATTCTCTTAGTATAGATTCTGATTGCTCGCCTTGGATCTACAGTGTGAAACTCTCTTTCCTTTTCATTTTTCGGGTGAGGACAGAAAGAAGGAAGTATGAGCTCTTGGTTATAGTGGAAGAGAGACATAACCTTCGGTAAAAAGCCTGGATCCATCCTGAGTACCACCGAATCCGGATTAAAAACAGTGTAGGGCTCTTTGGTTGACAGCAGCCCCAGCTCGCTGATTCTCCTGGCTGATGTAATGGCCACCAGAAAAAACATCTTCATTGTAAGTTACATGACTGATGCTTCCTTCAAAGGCTTGAACAGTGCTTTTGTTAGGGCATTGAGGACAAGATTAAGTCTCCAAGGTGGTACAATTGGCTTAATTGGGGGGCGTTTTTACATTGATGCCCTTAAAAACTTCCTGACATGAGGGTGAGACCCCAGCGTATCCCCTGAGTCGGCAAACAAAAGCGCCCCCAGTACAAAAACTTGAACTCGTAAGGTGGCTGGCTGCAACCCCTTGTCGAATCCCTCGTGGAGAAATTGTAAAAACACCAGGAGGGATATTGGATGATCCTGTATAGCTTTGGAGTGGAGCCAGAATAAGAATCTTCTCCAAATCCTATAATACACCTTAGAGGATGAGGGGCATCGAGAGCTGAACATCATTTCAATAACCGGAGCAGTGTAACTTAACTCTTTGAAAGTTTCCTGCTCAATCTCCAAGCCGAGAGGGATAGATTTCTCAGATTGTGGTGCAAGACCGGACTCTGATGAAGAAGGTCTGAGGTGAGCTGGAAAATGGAAGGTTCTGCCTTCGACAGCTGAATGAGTAGTGGGAACCAGGGGTGGCGTGGCCACCTGGGTCAGACTAGGATCATCTCCGGCCCAGTCTCGGGCCACCTTGTGCAGGACCCTGGAAAGCAGTGGGATTGGAGGAAAAGCGTACAGGAGGCCGAGGTGACCCAAGTTTAGGGAGAAGGCGTCCTGAGCTAATGCTAGATCGTCTCTAGCCAGGGAGCAGAACTGCTGTGTCTTGGAGTTTTGTTGGCATGCAAACAGATCCACTTGTGGACTGCCCCACCTCTGTATGAAGAGTTGGAAGGCCATGTCCTTCAGCTCCCATTCTCCCGGGAGAATGTCTTTGCGGCTTAGCCAGTCTTCTGTGATATTTTCCTGACCTGGTATTTACACTGCTCTTATGCTTGCCAGGTACTTCTCTGCCCAGTGAAAGAGGAGAAGAGATTCCCAAAGCGTTTTTGAGCTTCTTGTGCCGCCCTGATGGTTGATGTAGGCCATTGCTGTTCGATTGTCTGTTAGAATCAACACATCCCTGTTTGCACACCTGCTGATGGAAGTGCATCAGAGCTAGATAAACTGCCCTCATCTCTAGGACGTTTATGCTGTACCTCGATTCCGTCAGAGACCACTTGCCTTGGGTTGACATCTGTTGTAGGTGAGCCTCCCACCCCCTGAGGCTTGCATCTGTCGTGATTCTTGTTTGATGTGGATGGCCTAGGTCTCGACCTCTCATCACATTTTTCCTCCGAGACCACCATGCAAGAGTGCTTCTTACCTGCTGTGACACTGGGATGAGCTGGAGCTGACTGTGCCTGGACTGGGACCACAGCTTGAGCAGATGCATCTGAATGGGCCGCATATGCACCCGAGCCCATTGGACTGAGTCTGCCAGCGACACTAGCATCCTGATTAGTTGCAAAAAGGACTGAGCTGGCAGTTGATTGTTCCTTTGGAATTTGCTAATGAGTTTTAACAGGTCCCTGAACTTTGACTTGGGGGAAAATACCTTGTTGTCCTGTGTCCTGAATTCCGCTCCCAGGTGGTTCAAGCTCTGACTCAGAATTAGGGAACTCTTCTTCTGGTTGATTAGAAAACTGTGAGCCATGAGGCACTGGATCACATCCGCCACTGTCTGTACTGCTTGGTTGAGCTGTGGAGCCTTGATGAGGATATCGTCCAAATAAGGGAATAGCTGGATCCCCTGGATTCCGTAGGTGGGCTATCACTGCTACCAGGACCTTCGAGAAGGTTCTTGGGGCTGATGACAGTCCGAACAGGAGAGTCTTGAATTGGAAGTGATGGTTCCCCAGCCTGAACCTCAGATATTGCCTGTGCCTGCTGTGAATAAGAATATGTAGATAGGCATCTTGCAGGTCGAAGGATGCTAGAAAGTCTCCTTGCAGCACTTCCTTGGCAACTGAGGCCAGTGTTTCCATTTTGAATGGTCTGCTGCGCATAAAGAGGTTTAGGAATTTCAGGTCTAGGACTGGTCTGTGACCTCCTGTGCACTTGGGCACAATGAAAAATAGGGACTAGACCCCCCGATTGAGCTCTGTGGGGGGAACCTGTTCGATAGCCCTGGCTTGCAGAAGATCCGTGATAGCCTGCAGTTTGGTTTGTCTTTTGGATGAGTTGTTTGAAATAGGAGAGGGCACAACGTGAGGTAATGGGGGCTTGGACTCAAATTCTATTAAGTATCCCTGGCAGATAATGTCTAACACCCATCTGTCCGACGTTGTTTGGGCCCATTCCTCGAGAAAATCTGAAAGTCTGCCCCCTACTCGAGGATGAGCCCGCATTTCTTCATTGTGCTTTCTTGTTGCTGTTTCCTGTGTCTCTGGGATTTCCCCCTCCGCCTGATCCATCTCCCCTTAAAGTCCACTGGTGTCGGGAAAACCATGGCCTTTTTCCTGAAAAATTGGGATTCTGTCCCTTGTTGTAACCTCTGTCATGAAAATTATGCCTTGTGCCTGAAGGCCAGGCTTGCTGTTTCATCTGATTCCTTCACCGCCTCCTTCAGCGCAGACCCGAACAGGAGGTTGTCTTCGTATGGTGCATTCACCAAACGGCTCTTTGAGGAAGCATCCACATGCCATGCCTGGAGCCATGGGTTGCGTCGAGCAGAGATTTGGTAGAACATGGTCCATGTGGCACATCAGACAGCCTCTTCTGATACATCCCCTGCATAGGCGGAGGCCAACCCCATTAACTGTAGCTGGTGGATAATGGGGGAGTTCTTTTCTGGATCCTCTGCAGATTGAAAGGCTAAATCTGATGCCCAAGGTAAGGCGGCTCTGGCGGAGAAGAGGTTTGCTGTGGCGGCCTTAAGGGAGGTTGCCGAGGCTTGAAAGGCTTTTTTGAGCGATGAGTCCACCTTTCTGTCCACTGGGTCTCTTAGCGAATTCCCTCCCTCTGCTGGGATGACAGTTTTTTTGGTCAGGTTAGAAATCAAGGGGTCGATTCTGGGGCAGTCTAACCACTTTTCGGATTGTTTTTTGTCAAACTTGAGAAGTTTGGAGATCCATTTGGGAACAGGATATGCATGCTCCAGACCCTGCCATTCTTCTTTTAGCAAGTCCTCAATGGCGGGAGGTATGGGGAAAGCTGTAGCAGGTCTAGAGGTGGATGCCAGGTGAAAAACCTGTTTCGGTTGTGTGGTGACTGTTGGGGGTAGGCGAGGTGAATCTCGAATATGATCGTTTTGATAAAGAAGTCTAGGTCCTCTAGGTCAAAATTTCTGGTCGGGGAGTCGTCAGGATCTGACAAGGAATCTACTATCTCTCCCCCTCTTCAGTGGAAGAGCTGGTGACTGAGAAGCCCGGGGAATATCGCCTGTGATGTCTGCCCTTGTATCCGCCCCTTGGTCCTCTCCGTGAACGAGACCTTTTTCTTCACCTGTGGCTAGCATGATGGTGGCCGTCCTCCTCTGAAGTCCTGCCCCCTCTCTAAATTTTTTCTTGGAGCGGGAGCGATGTGATGAGAGCCCCCCTTCGTCGGAAGAGGCTGGGGAGGGGGTCCTTTTTCTCCTGCTTTTCTTGTGTGGTCTCCCATCTGGTGATCCCAGAGGGTGCCATTCAAAGGAAGAGGGGTTCAGAGCAAATGCTCTGTTCAACCTGTCTATGAGCTCGGGGTCAAGGGAGGGGGGAGGGCCCCTAGACATTGCTCCTTGCTCAGATCTTGAGGCAGCTAGTCGCTCAGACCTTTCTGGAATACTTGACTGTGCCCACTCGGACCACTCCTGGCCATTTGCTTGAGAAGAGATGGGTTCTGCTGTGCTGTCCCCACTAGCTGCCGCTGCCTTCTCACATGTGAGGCAGAGTGAGCCAGCAAAGGTAATCAGGAGAGGGGACTTGCAGCGCAGGCATTTTTTACCTCTGCTTGATTTTTCTGAGGTCATAATTCTGTAATCCCCCCTTGCTGTGGGGTCAGAGCGAAAGGATGAAAAAATAGTCCTTTTGGCACTGCTAACTGCAGAAAACAGGCCTGGGAGCTGTGATGGCCCCTTTAAGTACTGCTGTAATGGTCCCTTTAGGCACTGTCCTGAAATTGTACAGCTAAACCCTGTATGCCTTCACTTGCTTGTTTGGCTGGGGGGGGGGCGCGCTATGCCCTAGTAACCCCCTGAATGATGGCCCCTTCAAGCACAGCCTGTCCAAATGCACGATAGCATGGCAGCGCTTTCTCCATGATGCCCCTCCAGCTAAATCAGCCTAGCACGTGGAAGTGCTATCCCCTGGAACTTTCTAGCACCAGAAAAAAACCTGCTGAGCGCGAGTTAAGACGAGCGGTCTCCTAAATCTGCTCCGATCGCTCAACCGACAGGGGAATCGCACTGTAGAGCGAAAAATGCTGCTTTGTCTCCAGCAATGCGATCTTCGGCTTGCTGTTGAAATGAAGCCTTGCTTGATCATCGGGGCTGACGTGCGGGAAAACAGCTGAGAGGGGCCATTGCGAGGTGAGACCAGCCTGTGTAGCTTGCAGGGCTAAGGCTGGATCTCACCGAGGCTACCTCGACGTCAGGAAAAGATGAGGCAACTTACAGTTCTTTCGCTTTCTTCTGATCCCTCAAAAGAAGCTTTTCACTCAGAAATTCTTCAGCCCTGCCACGTATGACAGGGCTCTGCTGCAGAGTACCTGCTTCACCGAAGGCAGGAAGTAGACTGGAGAACTCCAGATGTGGAGGGCTTGTTATCCCCCCCTGCTGCACAGTGTTGGACCTGCCTAACACTGACATCAGGAGGAACAGCCCAGGAGTAATGAAGCCCGGCGACCAGCCCAGGAGAGAGAATGAGAATTTTGGGTTGTGTTGGTCTACCTGCCTGAACATCGTGACTGTTCAGCTCTAACATTTTTATGTTTGCTTGCACACATGTGCAAGAAACATAGTGCCATCATCCGAGATTTCGGAGGTGTGTCACCTCCTCCTCCAATTCAGTCAGTGTGTTGGCAGGCATGGCCCCGTAAGCCAATGCATGCTGGAGCTGTCTATGACAAGCTCCAAAATGCAGTGGCATACAGTTGAAAGGGGGAGCTATGCTTCTGTGAGCGGCGATAAAATGTCGCCTGCTCATGCGCAGCTCCCCCACACACACACACACACAGAAGCACGCATACTGCATGCTTCCCACCCCCCCGCACACATTATAGCCCGTGAAGGGTGCCCAATCCCCATCGGCTTGTGCTGCGCTCCCCCCAAAGCCTCCCAAATGCTCGCTGGGTGCCCACCCCAGCATGGCAACTCATAGAATAGCCGACGGGGTGCCCAATCCCCGTCAGCTTCCTCTCCTTCCCCCAGTACAAGGTGCCACGGAAGCCTACCCCAGCGTGGCAACCATCACCATGGCGTGAGGTGCCCAATCCCGTCGGCTGAGCCCTCAACCGTCCTTGTGCCATGCTGGGAGCCCACCCCAGTGTGGCAAACGTTCACCGTCATTTTTTTTTTCAACCTGAAAAGCAAAAGCGATCCCACGTAGTCTTCAGCCCCTCCCACAACCTGCACCCACCCACTGCGCCTCGCCCCCACACCCTCCTCACCCCATACTTACCTCCGAGCTCGGCCGACGATCTTGATGGACCGGAACACGTCTGCACTCTTCAAAGCCGACCACAAACTGAGGAAATGCCGGTCAGCTGTATAATGAGTTAGATAGGGTTTTTTCAACTTTGTTGCATAGCTCAGTCATTTTTTGGAATTTTTGCACCAAATTTTCAACATGGGGTTTTTGGGACCTCTTCTCATGATTGATGTCACTGTCATGGCATTATTCGGGCCCGAAGGGTGATTTCGCAGTCACTGCGTGAAATCACCCTTTGGGCCTGATCTGAAATGACACTGCCAGTGTTCATAAGGTGGGCTCTCAAGAAGCCCATGTTGAAAATTTGGTGCAAAATTCCAAAAATGTCATTCTGCTTTGCATCGTTGTGCAGTTCCTCGCAGGCTCGTAAGTTCATGAATTTTCAATATTTTCACTCCAGATTTTCAACATTGCCATTTTACTACACCTTCTTATGAGCAGTACAGCTGTCATTTTTCACATCTCACCCAAAATGTGTTTCCACCCATGTAGCGCACAATGGCGCAGTCGGTGTGCGAAATCAATGTATGGGACAAACTAAGAAAATCACAGTGACACTGTTCATGAGTAGAGGTCTTAGAATGGGAATGTTGAAAATTTGGTGAAAAAATTCCTAAAAATGACTGTTTTACGTGCGTGTGTTGTGCAGTTCCTACGCACATTCGTAAGTTAGCAAATTTTCAATATTTTCACTCCAGATTTTCAACATTGCCATTTTACCACACCTTCTTATGAGTAGTACAGCTGTCATTTTTCACATTCACCCAAAACGTGTTTCCGCACATATGGCGCTGAGTGGCGCGGTCGATTGTCTTGAGATCAAAATACGGGACAAACTAAGAAAATCACAGTGACACTATTCATGAGCTGAGGTCTTAAAATGACTATGTTGAAAATTTGGTGAAAAAATTCAAAAAATGACTGTTTCTGACGTGCGTTTGTGCAGTTCCTTGCGTGGTTCATAAATTACAATATTTTCTCTCCAGATTTTCAACATTGCCATTTACCACACCTCCTTATGAGAAGTACAGCTGTCATTTTCACATCTTACCCAAAATGTGCTTCTCGCCATGTAGCGCATAATGGCGCAGTTGATGTGCTTGAAATCAATGTATGAGACACATTAAGAAAATCACAGTGACACTGTTCATGAGCAGAGGTTTTAAATGGCTATGTTGAAAATTTGGTGAAAAAATTCCTAAAATGACTGTTTTCTGCGTGCGTTGCACAGTTCCTATGCATGCTCATAAGTTTGCAATTTTTTCACTCCAGATTTTCAACATTGCCATTTTATTACACTTCCTTATGAACAGTACAGCTGCCATTTTTCATATGTCACCCAAAATGTGTTTTCGCACATATAGCGCACAATGGTGCTGTTGGTGTGCGAAAGCAATGTTTAGGACAGATTAAGAAAATCACACACTGTTCATGAGCAGAGGTCTTAAAATGGCTATGTTGAAAATTTGGTGACAAAAGTCCATAAAATGATTGTGTTAAGTGAGCATTGCGCAATTTCCACGCACCCTCGTAAGTTCATGACTTTGTAATATTTTCAGTCCAGATTTTCACCAGTGGCATTGTTCCACACTTCCTTATGAACAGTACACTGTCATTTTTCACAACATGGCTGAAGTGTGTTTTCACACTTTCAGCGCAGAGATGCATGGTCACTGTGGGAAATCATTGTTCGGCACAGATAAAGCAAATCACAGTGACACTGTTCATGATCGGAGGCACCAAAATGCCTGAGTTGACAATCTGCTGTAAAAAATCCCCAACCTAATTATATTACGGGTGTGCGTTGCACAGTTTCTATGTACGCTCATGACTGCACCATTTTTTTTTAAATTTTTACTGCAGATTTGCAACATTGCCATTTTTACACCTCCCATGAACAGTACAGCTGTCATTTTTTACATCCTGTTCGGAATGTTTTTGCACCTGTGGTGCTAAATGCCGTAGTCGCTGTGCATAAGCAGCTTTTGGCTAACAAACTGATATTCCCCCTGTTCATGAGGTGGGGTCACAAAACAAACACGTTGAAAATTTGGAGTGAAAATACCAACGAATGCCTGAGGTATTAGGGTTTCCAACCATAACGCCCAACCCTGTAGAGAATGACAGGCATCAGGGGTGTGACTTGGGATTCTTGCCTGTAATGCTCATACCATTCCACACCCTGCAGCCAGTGAGAGGCATCGAGGTACGCCTTGGACTCTTTGGCCACAAAGTTCACCCCATTCTCCTATATCGCACCCATCTCACCATATTTCCTAATGAAATGGGGTGCGCATAAGGGCCAAAGACCCCAAGGAACACCGTGACACTTGTCAGTGTCTGCAGGGTGGGGTGTGGTGAAATGGCGTGGCCGTTATGCCTGACGACCCAAACGCACACCCCAATGCCTGTCACTCTCTGCAGGGTGGTGGTTGGGTTGGCTTCAGTTCAATACTTCACTGCCATTCCTATTACGCAGCTCTGTAACTTCCACACTACCACTGCCAATGCCAGCAAGCAAAATTCGGCATTGACAAATGCTTGTTTAATTACTCCTGCACCGTATTACATCTTACTGTGTTATGATAAGTGGCTTCTCCTTTTTTCCATAGGGAAACTGTAGCGTAAGTTGCCGTAATAAAGGAGTGTTCATTATGGCAAACACATGCACGGTTTCCCTCACTCTGCGCATTCATCCACCCGAGTTCCTGGCTTCCCGACCGCTGTCTGCTTCCCTTTTTGCTGAACCACAAACCACCACTCAGACTCAGCGGTAAGTATTTTTTGGACCCTAAATGTACCAAAATAATAATAAAAAAACATACACCTGCCAAAGAAAAAAAAGAAAAAGGATGTGAGACAATCGTGACGGCAACCACGACCGCACGCTGAAACCGGACCACAGCTGCAGAGCAACAGCTTTTTATTTTATAAAATTGCTGTGGCAAAAAAGGGAAACCCAGCAATTATATAAAATAAAATATGGGGTGGTGTGTTCAAACTTGAAGTTTACACACACTCTCAGTGTTAGATGCACTAATAAACCCCTCAAGCTTCACTCTCGGGGGTTTATGTAGCATCTAACACCTTGGGGGGGGGGGTGTAAACTTCTCATTACACACACCACCCCATACTTTATTCTATATTTTATCTACCCCTTGCACATTTTGTATTGCATGCTCCCCCCCCCCAGCACATCTGGAAATGAGCTGTTTACCAGCTCAGTATGTCTTTCCTTGTAAAACTGTTGAAATAACTAATTCAACTGAATTATCTATTATCTGGGTCTATATGCCCAGATGTAAATGTTGACCTATCTATAGACAGCGATTTGGATTGCTTAAAGCACTGTCTGGCATTTCAAATCATTACCTCCTAACCCGCACCCTAAAAATGTTTATTCTGGACCATTACAATTATTACTGATGGTATTTGCATGGGTCTTTGTCCCTTAGAGTGAATCTGCTGCTGATGCTTATTCCTCTACTGATATCATAACCCCCTGTGTGTGACATCACAATCTGTTGCTGAGGAAATGACTGTGATGCCATAAAGGTAGTGAATGGTAATCTGAGACAGGCAAACTCTAAGGGGACAAAGTCTGGATCCTCATGAAATGCCATTCATACTTCAGCAAAGAACAGAGCAGGTTATAATGAATTTGGTGGAATGCTTGCAGTGGGGTTCTGCTGATACCAGCTGTGACACCCTTGCTGGTGGCCTCTACTGTGGTTCTGAGCAAATCACTCGGAGCCACAGGGGATATTCACTTGGCCTGATTTTCATAAGCATGCCTCGCGTCTTTTTGTTTCATTTTTTTTTCATCAAATAGCTTTCTCTTAATCCCCAATTTTGCCAGACTGCACCCCACCCCCCGCAACGTCATCAACCTTCTCATGGACCTACCGGTGATCCACCACTTATCCATGACCTTCTAAAACAGATGGCCCATCATGTCAGTCATGTATGAGGCTCGGAGGGGCCCAGTATAGGAGCAGACTGTGCTTTTTCCTCCAACTATGTTTTTTTTTTTTTTTTACAGGGGTGCTGGTGTGCAATAAAGGTATCTGGTAGCTAAGCCTCCCCTTTCTTCTGCTTCCCAGCTGTGCTCCTATCTGGTCACCACCAGGTGGCAGTCATGCAGCGGGTGCAGTATTAGCCTTCCTGAGGAAGGACAGCAATCTTTGGAATGCTCAATCCTTCCTCCTTCGGCTGGCCCCCAACAGCCCAGGCACGTTCTCAAACTCGGGTTGCCAGCGCTGCAAGCATTGGCATTACTGCTGCACTGACAGGCCAGCTCAAGTGCTTCCCACTTTTTGATACAATTGTGCGGAAGTGCAGCAGAAGTTTAGAACAAATAAAAAGTGGTCTCACTGCATCCAAACGTTTGTCAAAATCTCGCACAGTTGCATCAAACATGGCACCCATGTCATTTTTTTATGTCGCAAGCTGCTATCAGTTGTGAAAACTTCTGCAAAGCCTTCAGCCCCTTTGAAAATAGGACACTCACGTTGTGCAGCAAACTAGATGATGCTACCATTGTGGGAAATCAGCCTTTGTATAGACTCCTCATCTCTGAAATCTAGACCCCTGTATACCTCTCAACCTTTCTTCACCAAAATGTGTGACAAGATGTGTGACAAATGAGCAAAAAACTATATGTTATATATCATCAAACATGGTACTGCAAGCTCAGCATATTATGACTATCAGTGCACTAATGTTCATAGTGTTTACTGATAACTGAGCATACTAGTGTATTTTTCCATGTAGGTTTTTCTCCTGTCAGGGGCACTGGGCAGTTCTGCTCTGGTCCTCTCCTTGAGGGGACTTGTTCTGTCCGCCCCCCCCCCAACACTGGGGCATCATCTTACCTGCCCCAGTGTTCCCTTTTCTGTTTTCTCCCTCATCCTGAGACTCTGGTACATGGACGTGCTTGTGCATGGAGATGCGAAGCGCTCCGAGGCTGCAGTGATGGTCTTTTCCTCCCACCTGGCCTAGCACCAGGTCTCCTCAGGCTTGGCGGCGCCACCAAGCCTCCACCTGGTGGCAGCCAAGAGCCAGGGAAACCCCATGTCCCCCCTTAGGACAGGAGAGCTGTCCGACAGCAGCTCAATCAACTCCTCCCCTCCCCTCGGCAGCCATGCTCGTTCTTGAACATGGGTTGCCGGCGTGGGAAAAGGTTAGACATGAGTATCTCAGACCTCTTCGCCTCTCGTCCTGCACCAGCATAATAGATAATTAATTGAACTTGTGGACATGTGGAATATGACCTTCCCCAAGTGGGCCAAAGGATTTCTGAGAGGTAAAATGAGTGACATACCTCGCAATGTATGACAGTTGAGAGGTATGGGCCCATGTCTTTACTGGGTTGCAGTTTTAATAACTACTCTAAATGCATCCAGAACAGAATTTTGCAGAACAGGCCCTCCCCCTTCATGACTTGCACACCCTCACAGAGCCACAGCCTCAGGAACTCAACCCTTTAGCAACTGATAACTACTAGGGCTGTTCACATGGAGCTGATTTCGGATATTTATATTTGTTTTTGATGGTATTTTATAACGTTTGTGTCTCGCTCTGTGGTATTTGTATCTGTATCTGTATTTGCATTTGACTTTATATGAGTGTTAGTAAATTATCTTACTTTGCATTTCAGACTTGTTTCTGTTATAATGATGGCACAAGACCACACGAACATACGAATTTGCCAGCAGAAACAGGTCATAATGGTCTATCAAGTCTGCTCAAGTGTGCAGCTCTAATTAGTTCCTGGAGCTGCCCCCGGAGTCAACTATCCCTCCCAGTACCCTCCCCTTCCCCATCCCAGGAACACCTGCCCTAATTTTTTCTTCACCCTATACCCCCCCTTGAAACTAACCACTGTATTTACTGCAACCACCTCCTCTGGCAACTTGTTCCACCCTGACACCACCCTTTCAGTGAAAAGGTGCCTCCTCATTTCCTTCTTAAATCTACCCTCACTAGCTTCATGCTGTGCCCCCTTGTTGTACCCTCCTTCCTTAAGTTAAATATGCCCTTCAGTCTTACCCTGTTTATTCCATTAAGGTACTTGAAGATCTCTATCAACCTCTCTCTCTCTCTCCTATCCTCCAAGTACATGTTTAGCCCACTCAGCTTCTCATCATATGTTTTGTGCCCCATACCTTGGATCATACTGGTCGCCCTCCTCTGGACCCCCTCCAGTAGCTTGATATCCTTCTTCAGATACGGGCACCAGAACTGCACACAGTATTCCAGGTGCCACCTCACCAGTGATCTGTACCGTAGCAAAATGGCTTCCTTCCTCCTAGAGGTTATTCCCCTGGTGACGCAGCCTAGCATTTTATTTGCTTTGGCTGCTGCCTTGCAGCACTGTGCCGAGTGTTTCATGTCTCCGCCGATCATCACCCCAAGGTCCCTTTCCTCCTCTGAGACTGTCACCTGTACTCCCCCCAGCTAGTAGCTGGCCCTTGGGTTCCTGTCACCCAGATGCATGACCTTGCATTTCTTGGCCTTGAAACTCAACTGCCAGATGCCAACCAATTCTCCAGCCTAGTCAGATCCTCCCTTAATTCCTGTCTCCCCTCCACTGTGTCCACCCTCCCACAGAGCCTGGTATCAACTGCAAAGGGGCAGATCTTACTTTTGACCACCTCTGCTGTGTCATCAATAAACATGTTTAACAGCACAGGTCCCAGTACTGAGCCCTGTGGGACCCCACTGGTTACAGTCCAAGGTTTGGATAGTTCCCTTCCACCACCACTCTCTGATTCCTATCCTGCAGCCAGTTCTTGACCAACCCCAGAAGTTTGTCCCCTATTCCCAGGTCCCTCAGCTTGCTGATCAGCCTGCCATGTGGCACTGAATCAAACACCTTGCTGAAGTCTAGGTACAGGACATCCACTGCCTCTCCCTGCCCAATGACCTTGTAACCCAGTCGAAGAAGTCAGTCATGTTCGTTTTACAAGATCTCCCTCTGACAAACCCATGCTGCCTGTCATCCTGGAGACCATTTTCCTCAAGGAAGGACACCAGTCTTTCCTTTAGAATGGTCTCCATTGTCTTCCCCACCATGGAGGTTAGGCTAACTGGCCTGTAGTTACCCAACTTGTCCCTGGGACTGCTCTTATGGAGTGGAACCATGTGAGCTGTTCTCCAGTCCTGTGGAACATACCCCTCCTCCAGCTAGGTGTTAAACAGATCCATAAGTGGGGCTGCTAGTACCCCTGCCAACTCCCTCAGGACCCTTGGGTGTAAATCATTTGGTCCCAGTGCTTTGTCCACCCATAGTTCACTTAACCCCCTTAAGACCCTGTCCACCCCAATCTCCTCGTCATAGTCCAACCCCGGGCTCCCCTCATTCCTCCCCTGTGGTATGGGCCCTTCCGCTTCCTTAGTGAAGACAGAGTAAAAGTATTAATTTAAAGCTTCCACTTGATCTTCCCACTTTATCCTTACAATCCCATCCTTTCTGCTCTTTTTTTCCTAATATGTCAGAAGAAATCTTTCTCCCCTACCTTAATCCCCTTCGCTAGCCTTAGCTCTTTATCTGCCTTGGCTACTTGGACCTCTCTCTCTGCCTCTTGAGATTTCTCTGCATAAGCCTCTCTGTCCTCCTTTTTCAAGATACACTTGTACTTCAGGAAGGCCTCCCACTTTGCTTTCACTTTCTGAGGCCACCTTCCTGCTATAGCTGAGTCTCGACACCTGGAGTTCTTTTTACAAATCTTCATGCAGGTGTCGATGGCCTCTATTAACCCCTTCTTGATGACTGCCCATTTCTGCTCTGCATCCATCTGTGGCTCAAGCTTTGTGGTATGCCAATCTGATGGTTACACTAGCACAGCGACATGCCTCGCTGTCGGCAAAAATCGGCACTTTGCCGACAGCTCACTGTGTTGGTGCACCCAAGACAGGGGCATGCCATCTCCCAGTCCTGCACCACCCCACCGAGTCAACTCTGACTGGAGTTGACAAGCTATAATGCCGAAGTGCGGGGGCCAGAGCCCGCATGGGGGTTGGGGGGCAAGCCCCTGAGATAAAAACAGGACCAGGAAACATTTGGGATTTATGTCTACCGCAACTTGCGGTTGACATAAATCCCATCACTGTAATGCTGGTCGACAAAAGTGTTGTCAAACCGGCATCATAGATTCAAGCTTTGCCAGGTGCTCCTTCAGCATGTTACCCATTCTAGCGAAGTCTGCCTTCCTGAAATCCACCACTCTCATTTTTGTCTTGGCTGCATCCTTCCCCATGTTAATGTAAAACCACACCATATGGTGGTCACTGCCTGCAAGGGGATCCCTCACTTCAACTCCCTGGACATGCTCCCCATCTGACAGCACCAGATCAAGTATGGCCCCCTCTCTTGTTGGCTTCATGACTCCCTGTGTCAGGAAACACTCCTGGATAGCATACAGAAGGACCTGCTCCTTGCCACATGAAGTAGCTGGGGTGACCAAGAGTTTAAGAAGTTTTAATACAATATGTTGAGTTATAAACAAAATATGCATTTACATTATGAACAGCAGTCATCATATGTGTCACATCAGCCTCCACCAAGGTCTAATACTGTTCTGTATTGTCTAACACAAACACAAATATTTAGGAGTGATATTTGTATTTATAAAAAGTACAGTATTGGTTTGTATTTGCCCTGAATAGCATTAATTTTGCACAGTCTTAATAACTAACATACAACCGGCATTTTTATGGCTGCAGTGGACATAGCCCTGCAGGCATCTTGTGAGCACAGTAGAGAAAAGGGAGCTTACTGGATACTGAATGGACTTTTAAAAAGTGGAGGTGAACGGCAATCACTGTGTGTCCACCGCACTATTTTGTCCATCAGTGGAACACGGTACTGTCCACCATGTCCAAGATGGCCACCAGAGTGCTCTGTGCGTGTGCAACGACTTGCACATATGCACTGAACTCTGGTAGCACAGTGGCACAGTCTGCCATGTCCAAGATGGTGGCTGGAGCACAGTACACATGCGCAGGTCATTGGGCATGCGCAGAGAACCCAGTGGCCATCTTGAACACAGTGGACTGTGATGCCGTGACACCACAGTTTAGTGCACATGTGTGAGTCCTTGCGCATGCGCAGAGAACTCTGGTAACCATCTTAGACATGAAGGACAGTGCCATGTTCCTTCAGCACCTTGGCTATGCAGCCGAACCGGTTCTGGCCAGATTTTGTTTTTTTGTGTGTCTCTCCAAACCATGCATGTACAGGTCTCTTTCCCAGAGCAAGGCATCATGGGTATAGAAATCCTTGCACAAGGCAGGCTAACAAGGGTTCTCCAGAACTGACATCACCTCCTAAACAGGCTAGTGCAAATGACCTAGTACAGACTGGGGCAAATTCAGTTTCTTTGAAAAGGATCCATTCCACTTCTTAGCATAAGCCCCTGCAGTTCAGACTTTGTCAGAGCTCCAGTGCTGCAAACTACAGGTCAAGTCATGTACCAAATGCCATGCGATTTATGCCAGAACCATTTTTAGTAAATGAATCATAACGATAATAATAAGTCAAATAAACAATAACATCAAATGTAATTGCAGCTCAAAATTGCTTCCTCCTGTCTGGATTTTTGAGGAACTTGGACGAACATGAACATTCCGTGCATTCCTCAGATAAACATGAAACAGGGCTTAGTCTGAGTTACTGTTTTAAAGAAGAGTAAAAGCGAAAGAGGGATGCAGATCAAAGTATCTTGTGGTGCAAACCCTGTACATGGAATATCTAATAAGTGCATTGTACAGGAACAAAGTGAGTATCCCACTTCCTGTCCATCGAGAGATTTTGTTGCATTTTAAAGATGATTCTCCCTATTTTTAACTATGGTGACATAGTCTATGCTGGAGTTCCCAAATCCTCCCTTGCCAGACTGGTCCCCCTTCCCCACTCTTTTTTTTGTTTTGCTTTATTTGGTTCCCCTCGTACTCACCATTGCTTCCTCTACTCTGCCCTTTCACACCCATCTCTTGTTGTCAGGTGCCTTTCCCAGTGTGCCTCCTTCATATTTTAATTCTGGTTTAGTTCCCCGTCCCTGCTACTTCACATCCCTCTTATCCCCTTCCTCAGCTCCCTACTACCCTCTGCAATAACACTTCCCATTCCCTCATTATTGCGTCTAGAAAATCTGCTGTTGGTCAGTCTGCTTTCTCATACCACTTTCCTAAACTCTGGTCCTCCCTTCCCTTGTCAATTCACTCTGCCTCTCCTGCATTCTTCTTAAAGTCTCCCCTTCATAACTTTTCTTCTCGCTCCTGCAACTGTCCATGATCCCCCCCAAACTAGTTTTGCCCTGGCAGTCTGTTTCCTTCATTATTTGTTCATTGTTGCGTAAGAGTAGTTCCATCACCTGAATTAGCTCAGTTTTTTCTGCTACATGTATCTGTTATACTGAATTGTCTTCAAAAATTTGATTAAGCTCCTTGATGCGTTGTATTTGCTGTATATAATTTTCCATATCCCCTACCCCCAGAACGCATCTGGAAATTAGCTATTAGTGGTTCAGTTCATCTTTTCTGGTGAAACATTTGAAATAAATGCATACATATATATACGTACATAAATCAATAATTAAATACATTGGGATACAACACAGTTATTCCCACCTTTTATTGTAAGCCCAATCCACAGCTCCAGAGTTTTTAAGGTCTTTATGTTTTTATCCCACTTCCTATGTAAAGTTTACATACTGCCAAATGGAGCAGACAGAAACAATTACTAGCTGCTTTTTATTGCAGATGATTCTTCTTTTTTCCTTTTACCCACTAGAATATTTTCTAACTTGGGCGTGCAAGGTGTGATGTGTACAGAAGCATGCTCCCTAGCTGACATTGCTAGTGCATTCCCCCTCACACTTCGTCATCACTCCTGTGACATCACTAATGACTGGCGATGCTGCACAGTTTTCCTTCACCAGCAAAGATGTAGCGGTGAAGACACTTAACCAAATTTGGGACACAGTGCACGCAGCAAAACCGCACAAGGGGCTTTGCCTGTGAAGTCAACTCTACTTCGTGAAGCGTGACTAGCTGAGAAGGGTCACATGGTGCGGAAAAGACTGACAACGCATTTTTGCCTGGATATTGATCATGGCTGCGCTCAGTGCTGGTACCAGTAAATAGAAGTTACGTGAGCTGAGGTTTTGGGGAGTCTTACTTGTACTGTCTGACTGGTGTAGGCATAGTACATCTAGCACAACCCATGTATATAAGTGGCTGGTGTTTTTAAACCTCATGCTGGTCTGATATGTAAGGAGGATAACAGGCTTGGAGTGGTTAAAGCTAGATACACTGGGGCAACTATATCGATTATACTATTTCTTTTTAATAATATATTTTATTATCAAAAATATGTATTATTAAATGTATACTATATTTTTATATATGCAATATTAATATTAGGATAAGTAAGGATAAGGTTCAGAGTCTAATTTTTATGTTGATTGTGCGCATGTGAAAGAAACATGTTGCTTCAGCTTTCTCCACAAGCAGGTTGTGGAGGCGTGGCACTGTTGTGCCCAATGCCCCCACAGTCTGCAAAGGCTTGACCCCCGTCCTCCAATGCCGTGGCACGCTGCTGCTGACACTAGTTCAGCCAGTGTGCCACAACTTTCTAAAAAATCAGCCACTGCAATCAGGGGCCACCTCGTCATTGCAGTGTCAGCCATCCGCTGCAATGAGGGAGCGACCCGTCATTGCAGGGTGGATATGGGATCTGTGATATTGTTTGTGAACATGGCGGCGGCTTGCCGCATATTCTAAACAATATGTACCATGTTTATTTGCCGGCGGGGAGCCCACTCCCCGTCGGCATATGTAACCCCGCCTGTTTTATGCCTGCCGATGGGGCCCAATCCCCATTGGCAGAAATGAATTCCCACCCACCCTTTCGTTGTTTGCTGACAGGGTGCCCAATCCCCATCAGCTATAGCTGCTCCCTCAAAACAACTCTGGTGGCACACTGGGACCCACCCAGCGTGCCACATGCCCCTTTATTGTTTGCCGACAGGGTGCCCAATCCCCGTCGGCTACAGCTGCCCCAAAACAAGACTCTGGTGGCACACTGGGAGCTCACCCAGCATGCCACATGCCCTGTAAATGAAAACGGTCCTGCAAAGTATTTTGGGGTTTGTACCTGAAAAAAAGCGGTCCCTCGTAGTCTCCCTGCCCCCCACAACCCGCACCCACTGCGCACCCAGCCTCCCCCCAACCCCATACCCCACCTCCGGAGCTTGGCAGGATGATCTTAGCTGGACCAGGAACACGTCTGCACTCTTCAAAGCCGACCGCGAACTGAGGAAATGCGGTAAGCTGTATAATGTAATAAATAGGGTTTTTCAACTTTAGTGCATATCTCAGGCATTTTGGGAATTTTTCACCAAATTTTCAACATGGGTTTTGGGACCCCTCCTCATGAATTCAGCCACTGCCATGGCGTTAATGGCGAGGTGGTTTAGCGGTCACTGCGCGGAATCACCCTTCAGGGAGCGATATAACGACAGTGCCAGTGTTCATGAGGTGGGCTCTCAAAAGCCTATGTTGCAAATTTGGGGAAAAACCAAAAATTATTGTTTTACGAGCTGCATGCTATGCAGGGTTGCTACCGCACGTAATCTCGCTGAATTTACAATATTTCACGCCCAGATTTTCAACATTGGCATTTTGTCATACCTCCTTGTGAGCAGTACAGCTGTCATTGTTCACATCCTGGCTGAAATGTGTTTTCGCACTTCCAGCGCAGAATAGCGTGGTCGCTGTGGGAAATCAGTGTTCAGGACAGATTAAGAAAATTACAGTGACACTGTTCATGAGTAGAGGTCCTAAAATGCCTATGTTGAAAATTTGGTAACAATACTCCGTAAAATATGGTGATGATAGCCCATCAATTGATTGTGTTACAAGTGTGCATTGCGCACTTTCCACGCACCCTTGTAACTTCGCAGATTTGTAATATTGTCACACCACATTTTCAACAGTGCCATTTTTTCAAACCTCCTTATAAGCAGTACAGCTGTCATTTTTCACATCCTGACCGAAATGTGTTCTGGCGCAGAATAACATGGTCACTGTGGGAAATCAGTGTTCGGGACAGATTAAGAAAATGACAGTGGCACTGTTCATGAGCAGAGGTCCTAAAATCCCTATGTTGAAAATTTGATGATGAAACTCCATAACATGACTGTGTTACAAGCGTGCGTTGAACTGTTTCCACGCACCCTTGTAACTTCGCAAATTTGTAATACTGTCATGCCACATTTTCAACAGTGGCATTTTTTCACAACTCCTTATGAACACTACAGCTGTCATTTTTCACGTCCTGGCTACAATATGTTTTTGCACTCCTGCGGACAATAGCACGGTCACTGTAGGAAATCATTGTTTGGGACAGATTAAGATCGACCGAGTGAGGGGGGGGGAGTGACCAAGCTCAACTGAGCTCTGTCAGGACTGCTGCGGAGTTGTTTGTGGCAGACAAAGGCCCCAACACAAGAGCCCAGTACAAAAGGGCAGCCTGCAGCACTGGGAGAAACAGAACGAGAGGGGAGTGAGGGAGGGTGGCGAACTCACTGAGCGCTCTCAGGACTGCTGCGGATTTCTTTGTGGGCAGAAAAAGGCGTCAATATAGGCAGGGGCCCAGTACAAAAGGCCAGCCTGCAGCGGTGGGAGAAACAGTACGAGCGAGTGAGACAAGGGGACTTAGTGAGCTCAACAGAACTCTGTCAGGACTGCTGGGATTTCTTTTTGAGCAGAAACAGGCACCAATGCAGGCAGGAGCCCCGTACAAAAGGGCAGCTTGCAATGCCAGGACAAACAGAATGAGCGATGAGAGAGGGAGACTGAGCTACCTCAACGGAGCTCTGTTGGGACAGCTGTGGATTTCTTTGTGGACAGACAAAGTTGCCAACACAGCCAGGGGCTCCATGCAAAGGCGCAGTCTGCGGCTCCAAGAGAAACAGAACGAGCGAGTGACAGAGTGGTAGTAAGCGAGCTCAACAGAGCTCTAGTGTGACTGCTGCAGATTTCTTTGTGGGCAGAAAATGCGGCAACGCAGGCAGGAGCCCAGAACAAAAGGCCAGCTTGTAGTGCCGGCAGAAACGGAATGCAAGAGTGACGGACGGGCAGTGAGCGAGCTCAGTGGAGCTGTGTGGGGACTGCTTCAAATTTCTTGGCAGGAGCCCAGTACAAAAGGGCAGCCTGCAGCGCCAGGAGACACAGAACGAGCAAGTGAGGGAGGGGGAGTCAGTGAGCTCAACAGGGCTTTGTTGGGACTGCTGCAGATTTGTTTGTGGGCAGAAAAAATCAGCAATGCATGCAGGGGCCCAGTACAAAAGGGCAGCCTGCAGTGGCAGGAAAACCAGAATGAGTGAGTGAGTGAGCTCAACAGAGCTGTAGTGTAACTGCTGCAAATTTCTTTATGGGCATAAGAAGGCAGCAAGCAGGCAGGAGCCCAGTAGAAAAGGGCAGCCTGCAGCACCGGCAGAACAGAATGAGCGAGTAAGAGAAGGGGAGTGAGCAAGCTCAACGGAGCTTTGTCGGGACTGCTGCAGATTTCTTTGTGGGCAGAAAAAGGCGCCAACAGAGGCAGGAGCCCGGTACAAAAGGGCAGCCTGCAGCGCCAGGAGAACCAGAATGAGTGAGTGAGACAGGCGCAGTGAGCGACCTCAACGGAGTTCTGTTGGGACAGCTGTGGATTTCTTTGTGGGTAGAAAAAGCCACCAACACAGGCAGGAGCCCAGTACAAAAGGGCAGCCTGCAGCGCCAGGAGAAACAGAATGAGCGAGTGAGACAGGGGGAGTGAGCCACCTCAATGGAGCCCTGTCAGGACAGCTGCGTATTTCTTCCTCGGCAGAACAAGGTGCCAACGCATGCAGCAGCCCAGTACAAAAGAGCAGCCTGCAGCACCGGGACAAGCAGACTGAGCCAGCAAGTACAGAGGCCCACTGCGCAAGCTCAACTGACCAACGCAATCAACATTCGGCATTGACAAATGCTTGTTTTTTTAATACAATTGATTCTTAAAAATGCTTATTATTAAGAAACACATTTATATCTTTATTGTTATAGACTATAAAGGTAAGGATGTGAAAGAATGAGGTTCAAGAAAAGTATATCTTTATTGTTCATAGACTATTAAGGTAAGGATGTGGAAGGATGAGGTTCACTGTGACTGAAGCTAGGCACACTGGAGTAGGCTTTTTTATTCACAAGGGTGCATACATATGAGACACAGACACGAAGAAGAAAGACAGAAAGAAGTATGAGACATAGCTGGAGAGCCCAGGTTACTTGTTACACTGTACTGTTGTGGTACTGGCTGCGCCACGAAGGCAATTGGAAACCTGGAACTCCTAGAAGCACCTTACTCTTTTTCAAATGCATAGCCTGGTGCTGCACAAATATATTATATTTTGACTACAGAACTACACTCCACTACTCCTCTTAGTGCTGTCCACCTGCACTCGCCTTCCAATGCAGTTTGCTTCTTTTTTTTCCCCTTTTTAGCAAAACATCACTCACTGGGTATTAATTAATAGTTTTATTTTCATTAGCATGTGCTTAAAACTAACATGTGTTTTTTAAAAAAAACTCCTTTTGTTTGAACATTAAGAGTCCAAAGATAGTTATATTACAGTCCTTACTGAAAACAATTTGTGTTTATATATCACTTCATATCGCTTCATTTGTGCTTGATTGCAAAGTGTTTTTAACACATGTACTTTACCATACTTCATTTATGGCAAGCTGTTTCCTCTTCATGGCTCTATTGCCTATTCCAAACTCTCTCCATACTCATTTTGTTTCTTTTATTTCTTTGTGATTGCACCTTTCATTTGTATCCATTGCCCGAAATTTAGAGAGTCTACTGTTGTCCATAAATGCTTGACATTGGGGTGTGGCTTGATCAGCACCTAGATTTCTCTGTTCACGTGGCCGCCATCCGCAAAAAGCTCCACCCAAAACTAGGTGCCTTGTAGCGGAACAAAGGGTAGTATCCCCCTGCAGGCAAGCAGGGACATTTTACAGAGAATGATTCTCCCATATTCGACTATGGAGACACCATCTATGGCAGTGCCCCAAAGTTCACCCTAGCCAGACTGGACCCCCTCTATCACTCCTTCTACCAGTTTGCTCTTGACTGCCCTTCTCTGATGCACCACTGCTCCCTCTAAACCTTACTCAGTCTTCCCTCTCTTGAAGCCAGGTGACTTGCACATGCCTCCACCCTTATTGCCAAGTACTGGCTGAGCTCACTCCACTCCTACCTCACATCTCTACTCTCCACTCCCACTCACTCCTCCTACTCCCTTCATTGCACTGTTGGCTGAACTCTAGCACTTCCATCTAGGTCATCCTCTTCTGGCCAAGCTGCATTCTCATTCTGCCTCCTTAAACTCTGGAACGCCCTCCCCATCCACACTGCCACCTCATACAAACATACGAACATACAAAATTGCCAGCAGATAAAGGCCTTATGGCCTATTAAGTCTGCTTGATTGCGCAGCTAGCAGCCCTTATACGGCAGCTACCTCTCCCTTCCCCCCTCCAGTGACCCTCCCCCTTACCCTGTCCCATCCCCTTTTGAAGCAGCCCACTGTTTTACAGGATACCACTTCCTTTGGCAATACGTTCCACCAAGACCACCCTCTCCATAAAAAAGTGTATCTTCATTTTCCTCCTGAATCTTCCCCTTCCAGTCTCAGATCATGCCAGCGAGTGTCCCTCCCCCTCCTTAATTTGAAAAGCCCTTCTGTGCCAGTCTTATTTATTCCCTTCATGTACTTGAAGGTTTCCATCATGTCCCCATCCCTACTTTCCTCCAGGGTGTACATGTTCAACTCCCTCAGCCTGCTCTCATAGGGTAAGTCCCCCTAGACCCTAGATCATTTTGTTGCCCTGTGCTGCACCACCTCCAGTAACTTTATTTTATTTATTTATTTTATTTAGTTTTTGTTGACCAGGTAAGTGCACTAGGCAAATCCTGTTTATTTTCAGGCACAACCCGGGGGAGGGGGGGAATACAGATGAATGCCAACTGACCTTGAAACAGATGAAGCTGTTGGTGGTATTTTTCGTGAATGGAGAAAATTTACCCATTGCACCAGGGAAATTTCCCTACTCTGAGGGGTGGGGAACCCTTCCCATGAGACATCTGGACTCGGTTCAGAATGTCTCAGTCACCGGCAGGAGTAGAGGTGGTGGACGATGGTCCTCAGATACCCAATACAACACTTGAGGAGGTTGCTTTTTTCATCAGTAATGGAGTTACAATATGATTCTGCAGTGGTAAATGAAGAGTTGCCCCAGTCTGACTCATTCACTGACACAGGTGAGACCAATGCCTTAATGCATATTGCTACTGAGGAGGATAAGAAACGGAAGCGTTTAGAACTGGGACAGACAGTTTGCTCTAATATGGCAAAAAAAAGTGTTAAAACAAACACTGCTGACCTGCAAGGTGATACTGTTGGCGTTCAAGAAATGGATGGGGATTCTTTCCCCTTTTCAGCCCGTTTTGCTGCTTGGTCCCCTGAAAGAGCACTGCAGGCGGCAGGTTGGATACAGACCCCGAGGCATGGATACCAGATCCGTCGATCCGTTGCCAGGAACAGCTTCTTGAGCCAGGAGGAGCGTTCTTGGTACACTGTTGATGGAGGGACCCATTTTGTGACGGACCGGGCAGCGCGTCACTTCCGCCTTCTCGGCTGAATCCAGGAGCCCGATGTTTCCCAGCCGAAAATGGACCTTTGCACCACAGAGGCGTCGATGGAGGACTCAAAGCGCCAGATAACACAGATACAGAGATTCTGGACACTACAGCGCCGGACCCTGTGCCACAAGACCGGAGTATCGATCGGGACTCTACAGCTATTACAGGTACTGTTCTTCCTGACTCTCCTATCCCCCAACAAATCAGCCTTTAAACCAGTGAGTTATGCCTCCCTCTTTAAAAAGGGCGTACCAGCCAGAAAAGCGTTTTGTTGCCCGAATTCACTACAAAGGAGGCTTTGAACTTCCCCTGACCCGTCATGCTATTGGGCAAATCTCTACTAATTGACTCTCTAGGGATTCGCCCTGCTGATGTTTATGCCTTTATCCATACCTCAGGAGATTGTAACTTTGATATCTCATTCAGAACTGCTACATTCTTAGATAAATTTTGGGCAGCTTATTATACTGCCCGGATGGACTCAGTTTGGAAACATTTTATTGTTATTCCTCTTACCAGACCAACGGCTAAAGTTGTAACTGTTCTCTTTCGAAATGAAGGAGTTAATGTACTAGATATTGTATACTGGTTAGAGCAACGCTGTACAGTGACTGGTGTTCCACATGCAGTCATAGATGACAATGGGTTTTGGACGGGAGGGTGGAAGTTTACTGTACAACTTAAAATCACTGAAGCAGGGGTACAACACCTCCCTAATTGTTTCTATCTAGGCAGGGACCGAGGTGTATTGTTTTATCCTGGTCAGCCACGTTCTTGTTATAGATGTGGTTCGTTATCCCATTTAAGTTCAGACTGTGAACAATTGAAATGTGCTTCTTGTGGTCTGTTAGGTCATTCAGTGCTATCTTGCACGGTACCACCTACTTGTAATTTATGTGGTGATCCTTCCCACATTTTCGAAACTTGTCCATGGGCGGCCCATAATACTACGGATTACACGGAGCATGATTCCTATATAGCCAAATCATCGGCTACTGCACAATGCCCCCTCCCCTCGAAGCTCTGTGCACACTATAGGGAACACAGTTATAGGTCTCTCCACTTCGGTACCTCAGTCTGTGAAGGTGTCTCCTCCTTCTGAGAGTTTACCAGATATGGTTGATTCTCCCCAACCCCCCCCCGAATCTATGGAGATTTCGGTGTGCAGTACGATACCCACCACTTCTGTTGTTCCAGCCCCAGTTGTAGACCCACCTACTTCTCTTCCAGTTAGTGAAGATGTAGGGCTAGGGGATCATTCACACCCCCCCGCCAACAACTCGCTGTCTTCGCTCTACCAAACAGGTAGACCCAATAACTATGCCTTCCATCCCAGTCTCAAATCCCTATGACCCGTTACAAAGTTGGGGCGATGCTATGGAAGAAGAGGACTTAGATGACTCCTCTCTTTCCCAACCTTCCACGGCTGCCTCAGTGCCATTAACCACTACTTCTGGGATTCCTGTACGGAAAAAGTCAGTCAGAACACGGAAAAAGAAATGAAGTGTTTATTGCTATCTGTGGTTTACCTTTTTTCTTTGCTTATGTCTTTTTTACGACTAACCAGTCTTAATGTTAATAGTATTCGGTCTCCATATAAGCGTACTGCAACCAATTCAGCATTACAAAGCTTAAATTATGATATTTACTTGCTGCAAGACATTAGGTTGCATACAGCGGAGGAAGTCTAACTGCCTCACGGAACTGGGGTTTAGAGTCCCTCTTATTGGTCTGTAGGGCAGGTTATGTTCTAGTGTGGGCTTTTGTTTCGTTCTTCAATTTTCCTTTTGCAAAAAATGGTAGATTTAATTCCCGGAAGAGTTTTGATATTGGATCTTTTGTGGTATGATTCCCCATATCGACTTATTAATATCTATGCACCACAACAAAAAGCTACCAGAGTTCAGCTTTTCCGTTTGATCAAGCCATTTTTATTTACTAACCGAACTATTTTATGGGGTGGTGATTTTAATACCAGCTTGGACATCCCCCCTAATAAGAAAACCTATTGTGATACGTCTGTTTTACATACCATTATTAAAGAGACACATCTACTTGATATATTGGCTCAATCCCGGTTACCTACCTTTTCAAAAGGAAAATTGACCTCCAGAATAGACTTTTGGTTTTGTTCTCAGACTGTTAAGGTTGCGACTGGTATTACTACACCTATGGCTACCTCGGACCACCATTTAATAGGCCCTACGAATACCGTTAGGTGAGACTATAGCACAGGGTCGGGGATTTGGAGAGTAAACTCGTCCTTGTTATCTCTTCCTGAGTTTCTTAAAGGGTTTCAGGACCTAATTACAGACCGTATCTCTGTGGAGATTCTTTGATTCTATAATAGACTGGTGGACTGACACTAAAAACTATGTGATTTCTTACTTTAAATACTATGCTAGGTTTCTAGCTGACACAAGACACCGTACTGCAAGTTTTTTAAGGGCTGAACTGCTAGAATTGTTTTCTAAATCCCATATATATAATGTTGATTGTTCGGCCCGTATTAAGAAAGTTAAAATTGCTCTGGCTAAAGAACAATATGACAGACAACAAACTATTCTCTTAGAACAAAAATATCACACCACTGGGACACAGTATCAATTTAACCCCTTTGAACTAGCTACAGACAAATTTCATAGTAAACAAATACACCAATTGCGTGATGATCAACACCGTGTACTTACTGGACAAAGCAATCTCATGAAATATGTAACATTTTTTATCAAAACAACTTTTGAGACCCCTGTTGTTGTATCACCTGATATGGAACTTCTGTTACAGACATTAGATGTACCGACTATAACAACACCTCAGAAGTCTGAACTTCTGGCACCTTTTACCTCTGAGGAAGTGAGACAGGTTATTTTTAGTTTTAAAGATAGGGTAGCTCCTGGGTCAGATGGTCTTTCAGCGGAAATCTATAAATCTTTATGGTAATTTATGCCAAGCCAGTTACTAGCTATCTTTAATGCCTTTCTGCAGGAAGACCGACTGACTAACCAGATGTATGAGGGGTTAATGCTATTTCTCTATAAAAAAGGTGATAGATGTGACCTGACAAATTGGAGACCGATCACATTACTTAATACTGATCATAAGATTTTTTCTAAATTGTTAGGGAATCGACTGTCTAAACTTTTACCGTCAGCACTCTCCCCATCCCAATATTGTTCAGTCACTGGCAGATCTATTCATGATGCTTTGCTTTTACTTAGGAATTATTTTCCCAAGGTCAACAAGGAGCCCTTAACGGTTATTTATTTAATTTTGACCTTTCCAAAGCTTTTGACCGTATTTCTCAAGAATTTATTTGGTTAACACTTAATGCTTATGGGTTTCCGAGTCCTTTTATTAATTGGCTTCGTTTATGCTATTCTCTAGCTTATGTAAGACCATATGTTAATGGTAGAATTGGTTCCCCTTGCTACATCCGCCGGGGTGTGCGGCAGGGTTGCCCTTTAAGCCCTCTGTTATTTGTTATCGCCCTAGACCCTATAATTCGACTTCTTTCTAAATCCCCAAGACTTCTAGGCCTTCATGATAAAACTATTCCAAAAGTAATCTGTTATGCAGATGACTTATGTGTTCTTGTCCCTACGGTCCCGATAGGACAATTACTATGTACAGTATTACCTATTTTTTTATCAGTTATTGGCTCTCGGTTAAATTTGCAGAAAAGTGTATGCTTTAATCTAACTGTGTCTATCGCAACTGTAGGCTCGATTGCTGGTATTCAACTAGTGGATACTCCACATAAATTATTAGGTCTTTATTTTTGTATTCCAGATATGGCCAAATATAATTGGGAGCTGTGTATAAACAAAGGCAGGGGAAGGATATGTAAATGGAATAAATGGTATCTAAGCAAAAAGAAACGTATTTTTTTGATTAAGACCTGTTTACTACCCATTTTTTTACATGTAGCACATGTTTTTCCGTTGCCCAAATGTTTTTTCGTCCCTCTCCTTAGTCTTTTCTTTTCTTGTTTTTGGGGTAGTCGTTTAAATCCCATTAAACGCAATGTTTTGTTACAGTCCTATCGTCAGAGAGGTGTGACTATGATTCACCCAATAGTATTCTTTTTTTCTATTTTTTTTATTACCAATTTGAAACCTTTGGTTACAGAATCTCTAAAAATTTGGATCCCCTTTGTGCATATGTCCCTTACTGGAATTTTTCAAGAATGGCATGTAGGTATTTTTCTACATAAAAACAAAAGACGTTATGTTTTATCTTCGGATTGGATGATAACGTTTGATATGTTAAAGACATGGCATATAACAGTACAGATGATCAAAACCCTCACTAGAAAACAGTTATATACACATATTATTACATCCCACTTTACCGAAGACATTTTTCCAGACTTTATGTTACCTGAACGGACACAAATTGGTAATCGCTTAACTGACCCACGGATCCCTATCACAATGTGGGATATTAGTTGGTTAGGTGTCCACAGTAGAATTAATGTACGCGGTAACTTGAAACACAAGCAAATAGCTGACAGATATTGTTTCCGTGATTCTTGTCCAGATCTGGTAGAGACAATGTCTCATTTATATTTTTCTTGCCCATTTATTCTTCGTTTCTGGTTTTTGTAAGTCGACATTTTGGAACAAGGTATGGCGCCACTGGGATCAAGCTCTTTTCTTTGGTCTTTTCCAGATACTTGGGCATCTTGCAATCCTAGTACTTTAAACATAATGGCAGTAGTAATATTGTACTGGGTGTGGCAGATTAGATGTTGTTTTTATTTCAGCAGCGTTACCTCTGCACTGAATTATTTACAAAATATTGAATTATCTTGATTACTTTAAAGAAAGAAAAATCTCTTAAGACAGGCATATGGGAACGATATTGGAATTTCTTTTGATTCACTGTGTTATTTTCTTATGAAATGTTTTCTTTCTTGTATTTTTCACATATTTGATGTTTTCTGGTTTTGACATTTGTATTATTGCTGTATTTCTGTTTTGTTTCTGAAAGAGTTTGTACATATGTTTTGTTTTTAAATAAAAATACCCCTACTCTTTTCGAGAAGTGCCATGGGATCTTTAACATCCACCTGAACTACCACCAGAACAGGCAGATGGGACCTCGGTTTAACGTCTCATCCGAAAGACGTCACCTCAGGAGTGCAGCACCCCCCTCATGCTGCACTACAGTGTCAGTATTGGGATATAAACCCAAGTGCCTGGTGTGGGGATAGAACCCACAGCCTACTGATCTCCCGAGGTGAGTGTGCTACCTGCTGAGCCACTGACACTTAATGTCCTTCTTCAGGTATGGTCACCAGAACTGCACGCAGTACTCTAGGTGTGATCTAACCAGTGACCTATATAGCGGCAGGATAACCTCCCCCTTCCTGGAGGATATGCCTCTGGCAATACAACCCAGCATCCTGTTGGTCTTTGCAGCTGCCTTTCTATACTGTACTGAGTTGTTCATTGCTCCTGTTATGATCACTCCCAGATCCTTCTCCTCCTCCATCTTGGCTAGTTGAATCCCCCCCAACTGGTAGCTCTTCCTTAGGTTTTTTGCAATGAAATGTAGCAGCTTACATTTGTAGGCATTGAACCGAGGCTGCCAAGTATCTGACCAGGCCTCCAATTTTGCCAGATCATCTTGCAACCCCTGCCACCCTCCTTAGTCATCCATTACTGCTCCCATCTTGGTGTCATCTGCAAACAGACTGATCTTGCTCTTGATGCCTATTGAGATGTCTGCTATGAAGATCCCAAACAGTACAGAGCCCTGTGGCACCCCGCTTGTCACCGCCCTGGGAGATGAGAGCTCCACCCCACCACCACCACCTGCTGTCTCCCTTGCAGCCAGTTCACTACCCATCCCACCATCTTCGCCCTTGCCCCTGTGCCTTCCAGCTTATTTCCTGGCCGCCCATGTGGCACTGAATCAAAGACCTTACTGAAGTCCAGGTACAGGACATCCACTGCATGGCCCTTGTCTAATTGCCTGGTTACCCAATCATAGTGCTCCACCAGGTTGGTCTGACAGGATCTGCCTGATAGAAACCCATGCTGTCTGCCATCCTGCAGCCCATTAGCCTCTAGGAGGGAAACCAGCCTCTCCTTCAGGATTGTCTCCATCAGCTTTCCCATGATGGATGTGAGGGTTACCAGTCTGTAGTGTCCCAGCTCATTCTTGGGGCCGCTTTTGTGGAGAGGTACCACGTGCACCATCCTCCAGTCCTGAGGTACACTTCCTGAGTCCAGGGAAGAATTGAACAGATCTGCCAAAGGGTTCTGCCAGGACTTCTGCCAACTCCTTTAGTTCCCTGGGGTGAATACCATCTGGCCCAGGCACCTTGTCCACCCTCAGTGTCCTCAAGCCCTCCAGTACCCTGTCCACTGGAATTTCCCCATCTGTTACCCCCCCGTGCCCACCATCCCACTACCTTTGGGTATAGCTCCCCCTTTCTCTTTAGTAAATACTGAATAGAAGTACTCATTTAATGCTTCTGCCTATTCTGCCCGTTTCCACCCACCCCCCATCCCTCTTGATCCTTACTGTCTGGTCCTTACAACTCCTTTTCTCCCTGATGTACCTGAAGAAGTCCTTCTTCCCCTCTTTGATGCCCTGTGCTTGCCTGAGTTTCCTGGACGCCTTGGCTGCCCTGACTGCCCTTGTCACCTCCCTCGATTCCTTCAGGTATTCCTCTCTGTCCTCCACTCTCCACTCTCCCTGTTTTTTTGTACCTCCTAAAGGTGGCTCTTTTCTTCCTTGCTTTTTCCATGACCCCCCCGCTCACCCAACTAGGCTTCTTGGCCATAGCCTTCTTACTCTGGACCCTTGTACTTGTTGCAGTTGCCTCCTCAATTCCCAGTTTAATGACCTCCCACTTCTGGTTAGAGTCCATATTTAGATGGATCCTGGCCAGATACCCCTGTAATATTTCCCCTCATCTGCCCGAATTCGGCCCTCCTGAAGTCTAACACCCTTGTGCCCATTTCCTACTCCCCCTTTCCCCATGATTATCATGAACCAGACTGAGTGGAGGTCACTTCCTGCCAGCAGTTCTTTCATCCCCAGCTCCCTCACAAACTCACCATTCACCAGCATGGGGTCTAGGGTGTTCCCTAACCCGGTTGGCTCACTGACCATCTGCAATACGAAGCTGTCCTGAAAGGTGTCCAGAAGTACCTGCTCCCTCTTACTCATGGTGGCTGGGGCACCCCAATCCACTCCTGGCAGGTTGAAGCCCCCCACAATCACCATGCTGCCCCACCCGCAGGTCCTTCTGATCTGTCCTGCTAGTTCCCTGTCTAACTGCTCAGTCTGAGAGGTCCTAGTTTTGGAGTCCTGAAGCTGCACACATAATGACTCCATGCTACCCTCCTTCCCTTTCTCCTTGACACACTTCAGTCCTTCCCTCACATACAGCACAACCCCCCTCCCTTCCCCTTTTACCCTGTCCCTCTGAAATATCCTATACCCTGGTACTGCCAGGTCCCAGTCATAGTACTGGGTGGTCCATGTCTCGGTGATGGCCACCATGTCCACCTCCCCATCTGCCATGAGAGCCTGTAACTCTGCTGTTTTGTTCCCTAGACTCCTAACATTCAAAGTTACCTCCCTCCATCCTGCTTCATTCCCCCTTCCCACTTGCTCTGCCTTTCTAGCATCCCCTCCTGACCTCTCCCTAAGTCCCTTGCCACTGGTATGTGGGAATAAGCTCATCCAGCTTCCCTGCCTGTGGATCCTGCATGACTCCTGCCCACCTGCCACCCTCCTCTTCTAGTTTAAGTTCTCATTGTGTGCTAAGTATTCCCCCAGTTTCTGTTTCAATACTCTCCTTCCCTCCTCACTCAAGTGTAGCCTGTCCTTAGCGTAGAGATCCTTGCCCTCCCAGGTCCTTTCCAACCCCCCACAAGCCCATGCCCTTTGAACTGACACCATTCTCTTAACCATGTGTTAAATTCCTCTATCCTCAGCTTCCTTGCCATGCTCACCTTGGGTACTGGAAGCACCTCCAGTAAAGTTACTGATCTTCCTGCCTCCTCACAAATTAGCCCCAGCTCCTCAAACCTCCTCTAGACTGCAGCTACCGTATTTCCTGCCAGATCACTTGTTCCCAAAGGCAGAACTATGTGAGGTTCCTCCCTACCCCTCTTAGCATACTTCGGAACAGATTGACCCACCCTCTCCACTGTCATGCCTGGCATGGCCCCCACCCATATGCAGCAATGCCTCTCCCCTTTGCTTCCACATCTGACTCCTCTCAGAATCGAGTTTCCCAGCACTAGGATCCCACCCTTGTTTTCATGTTCTGCTCACCTTGTCCTTCCTTTATCCTGTCCCCTTCCTCTCCACTTCTCCTCCTCCAGCACAGTTGTTCCCCCGTCCACTCCTGTTGTAATGTCCCCTGACTCTGCCGTGCTCTCCTTCAACCCTTTTTCCTTGATTTTACCTCCCCTCTCCACTGGGCTCCACCTGCCTTCTCCCCCTGATGCATCCCCTTCCCCTTCCCCACCACCCTCCTTACTCGACCAGTCCCCTATATCATACCCCCTCAACCCCTTGACCCCCTCCCATTCTGTTCTTGCCTTGTCTGTCATCAGCTCCTCCGCCCTGTACTCCCCATCACAAGCCCCAATTCTGCCAGTACTTCGAACCGATTTTTCAGTGTCCCTTCACTATTACGTATTTCCTCAGTCATTCTGCTCGCCTCCTACCGCTGCCGACTCTGCAACTGTTAGATTCCTCTATCCCTCCTGTCCTCCATTCCTGCTCTTTCCTGCTCTCGTTTGTCCTCTGAACCTGGACCCTCTGTCTCCTTCCCCAATCTGCCCCCATATTCCCGCTCCTCTCCCCTTCCTCTTTGATCTGCCCTGCCCCCACAGTTACCCTCCTTCCATTCCCTCTCTTGTCTTCTCCAAGATTTCACCTCTCCTTCCTGCAATTGCACGTGAGCTCTACACCCCTACTCTACTACTCTGTCTGCTTCCCTCCTTTTCTTCCATTACCTCTGCCGTTACCTCCTGGTCTCCTCCTGTCAACCCCTCCTCAATCCCTACCTACTATATTCCTCTCCCCTTTTCACTGCATGTCTTTACGTTGTCTTTGCCTTTTCACTAGCCCTATCGAGTGTTGTATATGCTGAACCTAGGTATGCATACTATAATACTACTGCTGCTTAGCGCTGCCTACTACATACAGTACATGCTCTATGTCATGTCATTGTACAATCTATCTGACTACGTACTGTAAATACTATGATTATTTCATTGTACAGCTTATCCTATTATGTTCTGTAAATACTGTGTATATGTAAATGCTATGTATATTTCTCCCATGACCCTCTCCCCTCAGGACGCAGCTGGAAACACGCTGTTACTCAGCTCAGTATGTCTTTCATAGAAACATAGAAACATAGACTTTGACAGCAGATAAGGACCGCTTGGCCCATCTAGTCTGCCCATTTCCCTACCTATTGGATAAGCTGCAGATCCTAGTTAACCAACAGCCTATTTCTTCCTACCCCCCACAAGAATTGCCTTATGTCTGTCCCATGCATTCTTGAATTCTCCCACAGTTTTAGACCCCATAACCTCCTCAAGAAGGCTGTTCCATGCATCCACTACCCTCTCTGTGAAATAATACTTCCTCATATTGCCCCTGAACTGCCCTCCTTCTATCTTTAAATTATGTCCCCTTGTTCTTGCACTTCTCTTTTTCTGAAAGGTGCTACCGTCTTGGACTTTGTTGATTCCACTGAAGTACTTAAAAGTTTCTATCATGTCCCCCCCTCCCTTCTTTCCTCAAGGGTATACATATTAAGCTCCTTTAGTCTCTCCTCATACGGCTTCTCTTGCAGACCCTGAACCATTTTAGTTGCCCTCCTCTGGACTGCCTCTATCCTGTCTATGTCCTTGCGGAGATGGGGTCTCCAGAACTGGACACAGTACTCCGATTGGGGTCTCACCAACTGTCTGTACAGAGGGATAACAACTTCCTGTTTTCTGCTGCTGATGACTCTCCCTATACATCCCAGTATACCCCCAGCCCTCCCTACTGCCTTCTCACATTGCTTGCTAACCTTAAGGTTATCTGATATGATTACCCCCAGGTCCCTTTCCTTTTTTGTTGTTGTTACTACCTCCCCTCCCATTGTGTATCCTTCCCCTGGGTTCTTGTTTCCCAGGTGCATTATTTTGCACTTCTTTGCATTGAATCCTAGCTGCCATACTTCTGACCATTCCTCCAACCTTGCCAAGTCCCTTTTCATCCTTTCCACACATCCTTGTGTATCAACCCTGTTGCAGATCTTTGTGTCATCTGCAAAAAGGCATACTTTTCCTTCCAGTCCCTCTGCAATGTCACTGATGAAGAGATTAAAAAGGACTGGACCCAGAACTGAACCCTGCGGTACCCCATTAGTGAAACTTGAAATAATAATAATAAATAATATGTGACACCCTTAAGCAGTCCAGCCGGTGCAACACTGCATATGGCAAGGCCAACAAAATGTTGGGTGTACTGAGAGAGGATTTGACAGCAGGAACAGGGAGGTGGTACTGCCACTCTATAGGTCCCTTGTGAGACCCCACCTGGAGTACTATTTCCAGTTTTGGAGTCAAGACCTTAAGAAGGACATAAACAGACTGGAGACCATGCAAAGAAGGTCAACTAAAATGATACAGGACATTCAGAGACTTTCATATGAAGGGTGATTGGAAGCATTGAACATGTACTTACTAGAAGCTAGGAGGGAAAGGGGGGACATGACAGAAACTTTTAAGTACCTGAAAGGAATAAATAAAGTACCCTACACTGAACTGTTCAACAAGGTCTCCAGCTCTAATATGACAGGGCATAAATGGAAGCTACAGGGAGGGTTCTTCAGGAGGGAACTCAGGAAACACTATTTCTCATAAAGGGTCACTGACTCTTGGAATAGGCTGCCCGCAGAGGTGGCAGGAGCTAAGATGGTGACAGTTTCAGACTGGGCTGGTACAAAGTGTATACTCAAGGTAAACTATGGGGACTTTGCAATGGGAAGGGATCAGAAGGGTGGGGCTAGGTTCTGGGATCTGAGAAGATCTTGGGAAAACATTGGGCAGACTTGATGGACCCTTGGTCTCCTTCTGCCATCAATTTTTTCTATGTTTCTGTTCCTATAGGGCTGGGATATGCATATCGTGGTTGTCCAACAGACACCCATAGATTCACCAGGCACCTGCAGCACAGCCTTGCCCAGGGACATCTGCACCAGAACCCACACAACTGGTGTCTGGTCCAGGGAGGGGGAAGGGAGTGGGCATGCCTGCATTGGGCTGGTGGAGCGAGACATGCACAATGCCAGATGCACTCCACCAGGCCAGTGTTAGAGAGGTCCGTTATGCCAGCCAGAGGGTTGCCATAATGGGTGTGCACCCCACTACCGACATCCAGGTGCCCACGTGGCACCCAGTAGCCATGAACCCCACACCTCCTCCATCCCACAGAGGGCTGTGGGTGAGCGATGGCTGCAAGGTACAGTTAGCAGGAGCTGGTGAAGACAAGACACTATTAGGCCCTAGAGGACATGGCAGTCTTAACGTGGGCTGCCACGTCCCATTATCATCTGCTCCTGTGAAGCAGGGTATCCACCAGGAGGCCACTTAGGAGTTCAGACTGGAAGCCCACAGACTGGTCCATGTCCATCCCACCAGCTTTCCCCAACCCACGCGCAGGTCTATGCAGCCGCACACTGAGTCAGCTGGGGTTGTGCATCCCTGTACCACATACCCAGCAGAGGCTGGACATGTCACAATTCATCGGCTGGCGCCTCTGATACACGCCAGGCCTCTTTAATGCTTAGGGCCCTGGACTGATTTTTTTAACAATATAATTTTACTAAATTCACTACAATACTGCCAACAACTTAACTTGATTCAACATGTCAGTTTGCATCTGTATTTTCCCCCCTCCCACCCCCTGGGACAAGATTGAAAATAAGCAGAATTGCCTAGCCCTCCTTTTCCGGTTGACAAAACCTAATAAATAAAATATTATTCAAAATATTTATTATTAAGAAATTTAATTGTATTTATTTGTTTATATACTATTAAGATAAGGACGAGGAAGGATAAGGTTTTAATGACGGAAGTTAGGCAAACTAGATTTTTTTATTAATATTAGAATCACGATGACGTTAGGGACTGCATGAAAGATAGGGAAAGTAGGATTGACAAAATGTGTAATATAAACTTGACTAGCTCAGTTTGGAATAATGAGTCACAGAACTCTGCTGCTATTTTGCTGTTTTTGTGAACTGGGGCAAAGATAATAGGGACAGCTGGGTGCATTCGTATTGTGCCAGCAGGCACAGCAAAGAAGAAATTCTTGGAACTGCAAAAATGAAAGAAATTGAATGCATTTCTGAATTCTTCTCATGAAAGTGAAGCAAAGTATACAATATTTTGCAATCCCAAGACTATGCAAAGTCCCATCCCCCCTCTGCTCTACAATGATTCTAGAAAAGAAGAGTGCATCTGCAGTGTGCCACCAGGCTCAACAGAGGCGAAAATCAGGATCAGCACAGGAAGAAATCAAAGGCATTTCTGACTTGCCCTCATGAAAGCGAGAAGTTATATCAAGAATGTTTTATTAAGCCGGCCCGGTGGTGCTGAGGGTTGAGGCGCTGGATACCACACCTTGCGCTACGCCGGCGACCCGAGTTTGGAAATGGGCTCAGGTGCTGGTGGGTTGGCAGGTGAGGGTTGAGGAAGGAGTGCCCTTGTGGTGCTCTCCTCCGTGGGGGAATTGGTTGGGTCGGCTCAGAGTGCCAGCGATCCCTGGTGGAGACCAGGGGTCATTGCAGCAAGCCGGGCAGAACGAGACCAGCATGGCCGACGCAGGTACGGTTGCTGTGCGCCAGAGCATCAGGGTGTGCCCATGTAGGGGTGGGGAACTAGCATAGAAAAAGGAAAAAAATGGCTTTGTGGGACAGGCGATGGCACCAGTCCCCCATGCCCTCCGCTGGGTTCTCCTCGGTTGGCCTTCCAGTTTCTCCCTCTGGGGCCCACCTGCAGTCTGATTTACAAAAGAGCCCACAGAGGTGAGGACTGCCCTCTTGGGGAAGAGGTGAAACCGAGGGTGCTGACTGCAGGGGGGGGGAGAGGAGGCGCAGACCGAGAGATCCACAGGCGGGCAGGACAAGGAGTGGATGCCCTAGAGAAGGTCCCATGAGCCGTGACCAGAGTGAAATAGAATCGAAAAAAAAAAAAGAATGTTTTATTAAATATTTTATATATTATTTTTATTATATTGAAAATGGTTTTTCACTAATAATCGTGATGTGTCTTGGCCAACCAGTGAACATGGTTGTAACCCCTAGGTGGTGCTATCCCAAGGGCTACTACCCCTGCCTGCTTGGCTAGTAGCAGGTTAAGGGGCCTGAGTTCTGAAATAGCTGCCTCCATCAGGAGGTATGGGTTGGTAGTGGTAAAGCTAACCTTGGCACGGCCCTCCAGGACACTGTAACCCCCCCTTTCATTATTAGTGGCCAGAACAATACACAATAATCACTTTCACAATACTCCGATACACCATGCAAGTACCCACACTGTTTGCACTTAGCACCAGGGCTTTCCTCTGGCCCGGCCCTGGGGAACCCCTGTAAAACAAGCTTATACACAGCAAGTAACAGTACAGTACTCTTGCACAAACTGGAACCACAGTCAGAGTAAATGCAAAAAAGAGTTAGATCTGATTTATTTAAGGGGCTTGAACAAGGGAGGGGCGTAATCAGGTTAATTTGCTTAAAGGCTGTATCAATCAAACAGTTGTGCATGCACTTCAGGGTCCATAAACAGTCACACACTCTGGGTACCCAGATGGAGAATGGTGGGCTAGCTAGCTAACCAGGAACGTTGCAGCTGGTTGGGGCCCTGTGATGGAAGAAAACAACATGCACAACACACACTATTTGTAATCTGGAGCTGGAGGGCTCAGTTCGTGAAAAGGAAACAAGACAATCAGATGACACACTTTTAGATTAGGCTGTTGTTGCAGGGAGCTACCCTGATGATTACTCACGATACCCAAGACTGGACACAGGCTGGACGAAAATCAAGATAGCAGGTGGTTAATCTGGAATGCCAGGAGAAGCAGGGCCCACATGATTCGCTGAGGCATCGTTCCTATTCCAACATGGAGCAGGGGGCTGATCCCCAGGCAGGTCTCTCGTCGTTGGCTTTCTCTGTGCAGTGGGGTAGTCTGGCAGGTCCAGTGTGGCATGACCCAGGCCAAATGGAGATGAACGTGGATTCAGTCCGATTAGGCTGGATAAAGCTTCCAGCAAGCAGAACACAGTTCATACAGTGGGGAACCAAATCACGACCCACTTTCAATACACAGCACACTTACATGTAAGGAAATTCTACTGTACCAGGCAAACCACTCCCCGGTCTTGATCACAAAGTCTCTGCACAAACCAGGGATTCAAAATCAGCTGGAAATCCTGACAGGCCGATCGCATTCAGAAAATCTTCAGTCTTCTTCAGGTTAAAGCCTGGTCACAGTCCAGTGGCTTAAATAGTCCTCACAACTCGGATTTAGTCTGAATAAACTCTATTTTCCCTCTCAGGGACAGCAGGTAGACAGGCAGGCCAAAACTCAGAACTTTCGCAGTTCTCTCATGCAAAACTACAGAGAACTGCTTCTCAAAATCACTTGAGCTGTTACTTCTTCACTTCTCGGCTCAAAACTGAAACTAGCTGCAGCAGCCTGGGAAATTTCCCAAGATCCAAAAGGCTCGGTTGGCTAATCCTCCTGTCAGTCACAACAAAGGCTCCTCCTTCAGGTGCAAAAAGGCACAGAAAGTCAAAAACTACAATTCCTACAGATTATGACTCCAGACAGCTCCTGTAGTCCAGCTCCATTTTAGATCCCACCAGTAATGATTGGTCCAATTTGCAGTCCAGGACCAAGATTGTGGAGAAAAACAAAACAGTCCTTGCTGCAAAGAAGGCAGGTTAGACAAACTACATTATCATTATCACTCTAAATGATTTTCAGTAAATAGTTACATCTTTCAACTTAGCTCCCTCTCAGATTACTTATGACTGCAATCCAGGCAGCTCTTAAAGAGACAGTACACAGAGGCTATAAAGGCACTCTCTGGCAATCACATTTAAACTGCTAAAACGCAGGACACCAGCCTGGCAGTGAGCATTTAGGCAAGCTCAAGGGAGACTTTTCAGGAACCCCATTTGTAGGGGGGTTACACCTTTCCCTGCCTGGAGAAAACTTGGTGTCCGCGTCAAGTCTGTACCTTCATGCATCAGTTAACATACACTTATTACTTTACTATACATATTCACTACATTTCATGATACTATATCCATTCTGACAACACATTGTGCATATTTCACACAGGTAAATTGAACATTACTATACTGAATCAGGTAATAACTTCTTGTACCTTAAACAATGCAAGAGGGGGCCCTTCCCTATCAGCTAACTTGGGGCTTAGAGGGGGCAGGGACACCATGGTGAGAGAGAAAGACAAGTAACCTGGAATTGGCTGTCAAGCTCAATTTGGGCAGTGAGCTTGGTGAGACATAAACACTTTTGTGCACCACACTGAGAGGCAAATCCACTGGCCTCCCAGAAGAATCATAACTGAGGCATACTACTGGCTTGACAGCTCGGCCAGTCTTTCTGAGGGGGACAACTACAGTCTCTGTACTCTCAGCACTGGTCTGGGAACTCTTGTTACTTGTTAGGGGTACCTCTGCTTGGGTGGGAACGTCTAAACTTGGGGCACTGTCGGCTCCTTGCTCTGCAGGCTCTGTTTCTACAACACTTGACTCATTTTGTGAAGGCTCAGGCACAATCAAGCTTTGAGGCACTGAAGGGGGGTGGTCAGCCCTCTCATAGTGTTCTTCAATTTCTGGTATGTCACCAGAAAGACTCAAACCCTCAGCCCCTTCTTCAGGCAAATCATACAGTTCCACAATACATAGAGACTCAACATCTTCAGATGTGATACTTTGCACTTCACTTTCTGGGAGCACTGGATCCAAGGATGAAGCTGGGGGTAAGGCAGTCCAGAAGGCCCAGCTTCATCCCCACAATTTATCAGGGGGTTGCCTCAAAACAGCTGACTCAGTTCATAAGAGGGGAAATAGGCATGGTCGTATTCACTTTCGTCAGAAGTGGACTGACAGTCACTATCATTCTGGGCCTGCTGCAGAGGAAACCTTAAATCTGTGACCACTGGAGTAGGTTGACTCTGTCTCTTTCTTGTGGCAGCACGAGTCACCGGCCCAAGGGGCTCAATTTCTGGGGGTTCAGCCTCAATCATGACTTGGCTGATAGGTAGCAAGTGGTTACAGTGCATGGTCTTGACAGCTTTGGAGTTGTTCTCCGGGTTCACCTTGTACACAGGTAAATCATCCAACTTTCCAACTACTACAGGGGAAAATGGTGCCGCCAATCAGCAATTTTGTGTTTACCATGCAGTCCCAAATTGCGTAACAACACATGGTCTCCAGGTTGAAGCTCTTGAGCCTTTACTTTTTTATCATGCCTCTCTTTATTGGCTAGATTTCTCTTGGCGGCCATTGTCTGGGCCAGTTGATAGGCATGGTTCAATTGAGCTTTCAGTTTTTGTACATATTGCAAGTAGTTTTTGGCTTGGACCCCATCTGGAGAGACCCCAAAACAGACATCAACTGGCTGCTGGGCCTCTCTCCTGAACATGAGGCAGTAGGGAGGAACCCAGTAGCATCATTTTACATGCAATTGTATGCGTGTATCAAGGTGCTAATCTGCTGACTCCATTTATGTTGGTCTTTTGGGTGGAGGGTGCCCAGCATGTCTAGAAGGGTGCAGTTAAAACATTCTGCTTGAGGGTCTCCCTGTGGGTGATAGGGGGTGGTTCTTGACTTTCGAACCACCCATAGAGAGAGCATTTCTTTGATTAGTCACCTCTCAATGTCTCTGCCCTGGTCAGAGTGGATCCGCTGGAGGGGCACCATAGTGGACGAAGAAATTTTCCACTAGCACCTTGGCCACAGTAGACACCTTTTGATGTTTGGTGGGAAAAGTTTGTGCATACTGTGTGAAATGATCCGTAACCACTAACACATTGCCAATGTTCTGCTGATCACGTTCTAAGCACAAGAAGTCTATGCAGACTAGTTCCATGGGGGCACTGGTAGTAATATTAACAAGGGGGGCAGCCCTCTGAGGCAGGGCTTTTCTTTGTAGGCAGTGACTACAAGTCTATACATGGTGCTCAACATCGGTCCCCATTTTGGGCCAGTAGCAGCGAGATCGTATCAGGTCAAGGGTTCTGTCAATACCGAGGTGCCCCATGTGATTGTGGAGGGACCTCAGTACAAAATCTTTAAAGGCCGTGGACAGGACCAATTGTTGCTTGTCTACTTTGCCACTACAATCTACTGACTCTCTATACAACAACTGATTGAGCGACTTCAGTCTGGGGCCTTCTTTAAACAATAAAGCAGTTCACAAGTCAGTGGAACGTAACTTAGACACATCTTTCCCCACACGCAGGGCATCAAGTGCTGGTTGAATCATAGGATCTTGGGATTGAACCCAGCGAATGCTGTCCTTGTCAAATTGAGGTAGTGCATAAATATCTAGAGCAGAGAAGTGGCAATAAGCAGCTGGTATGCAGGTGTCAGAAGGGCTCAAGCAATCTACTAAACAGTCCACTGTGTCCGCAGACATCTGTTCATCTCTATCAAACTTTTGGCACAATACTTGAATGTCATGTTCAGACAGCCTGACCCAATCATTCTTGGAAGTGGACCTTCGTGATAGGGCGGCAGCATCAATATGGTTCAGGCCCGGTCTGTATTCGACAGCATAATCATGGGTTGATAATGCAGAAAGCCACCGGTGCCCAGTGGCATCTAACTTAGCTGAAGTCTGTACATAGGTCAATGGGTTATTGTCAGTCTTCACCAATATCTTTGCCCCACAGAGGTATTCATGAAACTGGTCAATGATGGCCCATTTTAGCACAAGGAACTCCAACTTATGCACAGGTAGTTTTGTTCAGACAAGGTCAAAGCTCCTGCTGGTGACAGCTACTGGTCTCAGGCCATCCTCATGGTCTTGATACAGCACCGCTCCTAGACCCTGCAGACTAGCATCCATATGTAGCACATAGGGGTTTGGTGGGGTCAGCATAGGCGAGGATGGAGGCATGGGTGAGCTGGTATATGATCTCATGGAAGGCTGCTTCACAGTCGGGCATCCAGCGGGGCCAGAAGAGTTCACTTGGGTGGAAGTATACTTTTTCTGGTTCTTTAATGGACCCTTTTTTGTATTTACGATTGGAAGGAGGGTAACCCTGGGTAAGGTTCAAGAGTGGGCGAATCACCTTGGAGTAGTCTTTTATGAACCTGCGTTAGAAGTCACAGAACCCTAGGAAATGTTGTAGTTCTTTCAGATTATGAGGCTGGGGCCAAGTAGTCAATGCTTCAACCTTACTGGGATCAGTCTCTATCCCTTTTGTAGATACTATGTACCCCACATACTTCACAGAGGTTTGGAAAAACTGGCACTTGTCAATGGACAGCTTGAGGCGCCAAAGTCTTCCAATCAGTCTAGGACTTTAAACAGTCAGTTATCATGTTCCTCTAAGGTGCTCCCAAACACAGTGACATCATCCAAGTACACCAGGCATTCCAGAAAATTCATATCTCCCACCGCACGTTCCGTCAGTCGCTGAAAGGTGGCCGGGGTGCCCGATATCCCCTGTGGCATCCTCAGAAACTCGTAGAACCCCAATGGACAAATGAGGGCTGTTTTCTCATGGTCTTCCGGGGCCATCGAGATCTGGTAGTATCCGCTGTGAAGATCCAACACTGAGAACCATTTGCTCCCATTCAAGCAGTCCAGGGCATCTTGTATATGAGGATTGTGTATTGGTCTGGGATGATCCACCGGTTCAGGGTTCAATAATCAGCACACATCCTCACAGACCCATTCTTCTTATGCATAACCACAATGGGAGAGGTGTATGGGCTCCTGAATTCTTGTATCATCAATCAATCAATCAATCAATCAAATCTTTATTTATTCAGGCGATCATCATTGAGCAAGGCTCATTTACAAGATGGACCTGATAAGGTCAAGTTTCGAGTTGATACACAGCAATTACATCACACACTTATAAGACAGTTATACATACAGAAAAATGATGTTTATAACACAATGATAAAAAGTGAATTCACATGTTGAAACTCGGTTAAGAGAAGGTTAAACTAATATCTACAATATGTACAGTACATATATATCCCAATGAGGGTCAGGACAGTCACACACATAATGAGTACAAGGATGGTGAAGGAAATATTGGGTGCCATAAACTGGGGGTGTCTGACTGGAAGGAATATGTCATATATGATTGGAATATAGGTTTGTGGGATGACTATTCTATCTCTAGCGGTAGCAACTGCATTCCTCTGTGAAGAAGGATGTACAGTGCTGCTTAAAGGATGTAAATGGAATGATAATGGACAGTTTTAGGGAATTTTGTAGGGTGTTCCATGCTATAGCTAGAGAATAGCTGATTGCTGCCCTCCCTAGTTTGGTGTTGAAATGCCAGCAGTGAGCATATTCTGCAGGTGTCTTCTCACATCATGTATGTCTGCTGAGGCTAGGCATCAGGACCTCTCTCAAAATGGCAGTTCATCGTGCAGGTGTATGTAATGCTCCACACCCTGGACACATCCCACATCCCATTCCTTCAATGAAAACACTTGGTCTCTCTGGGCAAGTCTCTTGCTAATTCTAGCCTTCCATTCAGCTGGCAACGGGGAGTCACCAAAGTCAAACAAGTCTGGGGTCACTCTCTCTTTCTCACCTGGGTGCTTGTTGCTGGGCAATACTGCAGTGTCTGCACAGTGTACCATAGCTAGGGTGCACCCTCTGTTCACCCGGATCTCCCGATCTGACACATTGGGAATCTGGACCATCACTCATCGTGCATAGGCATGGGCATGAGCAGGCAAATGCTGGGCTTGACCAATTATCCTTCTGGCAATTTTCCTTTGCATGGCACATCCAACATCAGTATTTTGTTCTTGACATCTTTCTGGAGGCGAACCTCCCCTTGAATGGTGCACTGGGCGTTAGGGGCCAGTACCATTGAATCAGGATGCTTCTTCCACAGGATCCCCACCAGTTCATCCTGGTCTACTTCCTTGGGTTTCTTTTGCAAATGATAGGCCCTCTTGATCAGAGTAGGAATTCTCAGGGCCCTCCCAGTCCATCGCCCTTGTTTCTCATGACAGAGTTGCGCCAGTCTCCCAAACATATGGACGTTTGTCTGAATTAACAGGGGGACCCCATCATACAGTCTGATGAGGGACACACTAGGGCCAATGTCTCTACTCACTCCTCTACACCCGTTACAGTTGCAGGAAAAGACAACCAGAGGTGGACATACCCAAGGTAGGAATAAGACTTGTCGCTCAGGCCCCACACATGCAGGTCTTCCAGGGATTGCAAAGGCACATCAGATAAAGTGTTTGTCATACCAGTCCTGGAATGCAGTGGTCACTTGTGACCCACTGTCAAGCACAGCCCAAGTATGAATACCATTCATGGTCACCGTAGTCTCCATTGAAGGGCCCACTACTTTGGACCTGTCTGGAGAGGCAGTAGCAGAGGCCTGGACAGACGATTTAGCCACAAAGAAATTTGAGTTAGGGTTTCTCGCACCCTCACTGCGGTCATTTCGGGCACCCCTTGGCCATTGATTTGCTTTTTTAGAGCTTCCCTTGGAGTCTGTTTACTACTCTTTCTAAGTCCTTCCGAGACCGTCATTCTCTTTTCATATGGCCATCCTTTCCACAGTTGTGACAAATGATAGACTCCTGGGTCATCCTGGGAGAGAACATCGTATGAGGAACTGAAGCAGTAGTAAGAGATTTGGGTCTAGTATCTACTTGCAGTGGTGAGAGTGGTGTAATGTGTCTTAACAGTTCCTTTAGCGTGGCAATCAATCCGGTGATCTCAGCCTTGAAGCCACCCTCGGTAGAGGATGCTTGAGGGTGCACCCCCACCTCCATGGCGGTCACATCCTGAAAGGGACCAGAATCTTGTCTCATGGGGGAAACCCTTGCAGAGGCACCTGTCTTCAACTCTCGGACTTCCTTTAGTAGCTCGTCTTTCTAATGCTGGGCCCAGGGCAGGAAGTCCTTTGCATTTTCAGAGTGCTCGTTAAGTGCTGACTTTTGCCTCTCAGCCTCACTTGGCTGATCACTCTCGGTCACTTGCACAGCAGCAGCAGATATGGATGCAGTTCCCCCACAAGACTGCCTTTTGCTCAACCCCCCAAACTTTTTTCCTTAGCTCGTCATAGGAGGGGGGCAATTCCAGTCAAGTGGCTAGGCGCAACTGAAGCAGTAACAATTCTGAAAATGGAGCAGACTTAAGGATCTGGTCCAGCCTAGTTCATTCTAATTAATTTGATGGCAAACTACCCTTTCTGAGGCACTCTTGTAGCAGCTTTTCAAGCCGAGGTACATACACGGACAATGGTTCCCCTGGGTACTGCTGAGTATTTCTTACTCTCCACCACAGATCCTCATCTGAATCCAGGCTCCCATACACATTTTCCAATGCATCAAGATAGTCCTGTGCTGTTGCTTCGGGGTTATTGGCCTGTTTGGCATAGATGGTAGCCAGGGCAGGACCTCAAGGGCTCTTACTCAGCCTCTTTCGTTTCTCTGCTTCTGAGCATTGCCATTCAGTTACTAGAGGGGCAACATAGTCTATCCAGGTCTCCCAGTCATCCTCCCCCTGAGGGGTGGGGAAGGTGCCCAAGAAGATTCTCAGCCTTCGGTAGGAGTTGTGACTAATGGCAGGTACAGATATCAGGGACAGCATTGGCATGGGCACAGAAGGTGGAGCAGTAACAGGTGATGGAGTGGGAGGGGGTGTTGGGGAAGGAACACCCCCAGTTGGCAGGAATAGTTTCTTAAAGTCCTCTACGGTTTTCCTTCCTCCAGCAACAACTTAGCAAATTTCTCCTCAAAAGTCTCAGATAATGGTGGGAGCTCTTCCTCCCTGGAGTCTTTACTGTCTTTTGTTATCACTCTCCAGGCAGCTGGAACTCCTTCTGGGGCAATAGTCTGTGGCACTTTAGAGCTGTCCACGAGGTCACTACACTCTACCAAGGCTATGAAAGTTTGGGCAATCAAATCAGCCTGTCGACCCACCACCACAGGGTTTTTTAAACATTTAACTTTGGAGAGTGCTCCCTTTACAGTGTTTTTACTGGTACCCAGGGGGATATCCAGTATAAGTAGAGCATTTTGGGGGTCGATCTCCTGCCCAGTACACCACCCCAACTGGTGTACAGCCATTTCTACTGGGGTAGTCATTAATCTTTAACAATAATCCATAATTTTTGGCCACAAGAAGGCACAAAATCCCAGTGGAGAGCCTACAAAATGTAACCCCTAGGCGGCGCTATCCCAAGGGCTACTAGCCCTGCTTGCTTGGCTAGTAGCAGGTTAAGGGGCCTGAGTTCTGAAACAGGTGCTTCCACCAGGAGGTTAGGGTTGGTAGTGGTCAAGCTAACCTGGGCACAGCCCTCCGGGACACTGTAACCCCCCTCTTTCCTTACTAGTGGCAGGAACAATACACAATAATCACTTTCACAATACCCCTGATACACAACACAAGTACCCACACTGTTTGCACTTACCACCAGGGCTTTCCTCTGGTCTGGGCCTGGGGACCCCCTGTAAAACAAGGTTATACACAGAAAATAACAGCAGTACAGTATTCATGTACAAACTGGAACCACAGTCAGGGTAAATGCAAAAAAGAGTTAGATCTGATTTATTTAAGGGGCTGGAACAAGGGAGGGGCGTAATCAGGTTAATTTGCTTAAATGCTCTATCAATCAAACACTTATGCATGCACTTCAGGGTCCATAAACAGTTACACACTTTGGGTACCCAGATGGAGAATGGTGGGCTAGCCAGGAGTGTTGCAGCTGGTTGGGGCCCTGTGATGGAAGAAAACAACATGCACAACACACACAATTTGTAATCCGGAGCCGGAGGGCTCATTTTGTGAAAAGAAAACAACAAGACAATCAGATGACACACTTTTAGATTAGGCTGTTGTTGCAGGGAGCTACCCTGATGATTACTCATGATACCCAAGACTGGACACAGGCTGGATGAAAATTGAGACAGCAGGTGATTAACCTGGAGTGCCAGGAGAAGCAGGGCCCACACGATTCACCGAAGTGTCGTTCTTGTTTAAGCATGGAACGAGGGGCTGATCCCCAGGCAGGTCTCTCATCAGTTGCTTTCTCAGTGCAGTGGGGTAGTCTGGCAGAGCCAGCATGGCAAGGCCAAGGCCGAATGGAGATGAATGCGGATTCAGTCCGATTAGGTTGGATAAAGCTTCCAGCAAGCAGAACACAGTTCACAAAGTGGGGAACCAAATCACGACCCACTTTCAATACACAGCACATTTACATGTAAGGAAATTCTACTGTACCAGGCAAACTGCTCTCCGGTCACAATCGCAAAGTCTCTGCACAAACCGTGGATTCAAAAGCAGCTGGAAATCCTGACAGGCTAATCGCATTCAGCAGATCTTTGGTCTTCTTCAGGTTAAAACCTGGTCACAGTCCAGTGGCTTAAATAGTCCTCACAACTCAGATTCAGTCCGAATAAACTCTATTTTCCCTCTCAGGGACAGCAGGCAGACAGGCAGGCCAAAATTCAGCCCTTTCACAGTTCTCCCATGCAAAACTACAGAGAACTGCTGCTCAAAATCACTTGAGCTGTTGCTTCTTCACTTCTCAGCTCAAAACTGAAACTAGCTGCAGCAGCCTAGGAAATTCCCCAATATCCAAAAGGTTCAGTTGGCTGATCCTCCTGTCAGTCACAACAAAGGCTTCAGGTGCAAAAAGGCGCAAAAGGCCCAAAACTACAATTCCTACAGATTTTGACTCCAGACAACTCCTGTAGTCCGGCTCCATATTAGGTCCCACCAGTACTGATTGGTCCAATTCGCAGTCCAGGACCAAGATAGTGGAGATAAACAAAACAGTCCTTTCTACAAAGAAGGCAGGTTAGACAAATTACATTATCATTATCACTCTAAATGATTTTCAGCAAATAGTTACATTTTTCAACAGAGCTCCCTCTCAGATTACTTATGACTGCAATCCAGGCAGCTCTTAAAGAGACAGTAAACAGAGGCTATACAGGCACTCTCTGGCAATCACATTTAAACTGCTAAAATGCAGGACACCAGCCTGGCAGTGAGCATTTAGGCAAGCTCGAGGAAGACTTTTCGGGAACCCCCATTTGTAGGGGGGTTACACATTGAACACCTGAAAGCAGACCTCCCACTGGATCCTGAGTCCCATTGGTATCAAGGTCATCTGTTGCATAAGGTGCCTGCAGTCAGCTATTAATGTTGGTAGATGTTGTGCAGTATGTCTAAAAGCCAAAAGAAGCAAACTCAGCTGCAATTTGGGAGCGCCAGTAAATGGAACACCTAGCTGGAGGCAAGATCGCAGGCCAACAGCATGGCAGTTCAGCAGGAGATGGCCAAGGGAGACAGGGCTGAAGAGAGTCTCTGAGCAGCAAGAGTCACTGAGAGCGCTCATCAGTGCTATGCACAGTGAGATGAGGGGGCTTCACAAACATTGATACGAACATACGAAATTTGCCAGCAGATAAAGGCCTAGAGGTCTATCAAGTCTGCTCGAATGTGCAGCTAGCACCCCTTATTCTGCAGCTGCCCCTCCCTTTCACCCTTGCCCTTCATTAACCCTCCCCCTTGTCCTGTCCCATCTTCGTTTGAAGCAGTCCACTGTTCTACTGCATACCACTTCTGCAGGTAACGCATTCCACCCAGCCACCACCCTCTCTGTAAAAAAGTGTCTCCTCATCTCCCTCCTGAACCTTTCTCACGCCAGTCTCATATCATGGCCCCTGGTAGCCCTCCCCTCCCTTACTTTGAACAGCCCCTCTGTACCCGTCTTGTTTATTCCTTTCATGTATTTAAAGGTTTCAATCATGTCACCCCGTCTCTCCTCTCCTCTAGTGAGTACATGTTCAACTTCTTCAACCTCCTCTCGTATGATAAGTCCCCCAGCCCCTTGATCATCTTTGTCACCCTGCACTGCACCCCCTCCAGTAACTTAATGTCCCTCTTCAGATACGGATGCCAGTACTGCACACAGTACTCCAGCTGTGGTCTAACTAATGACCTATACAGTGGCAGAATCACCTCCTCCCTCCTCAAGGATATACCCCTTGCAATACAACCCAGCATTTTGTTGGCCTTTGCAGCTGCCTTCCTACACTGTGCCGAGTTGTTCATTGACCCTGTGATGAGCACCCCCAGATCCTTCTCCTCCTCTGTCTGGGCTAGCTGCACTCCCCCTGGCTGGTAACTCCTCCTCCTTGGGTTCTTCATCCCAAAATGCAGCACCTTGCACTTTTTGGCATTAAACCCCAGTTACCAGGTGTCTGACCAGGTTTCAAGCTTTGCCAGATCATCCTGCAACTCTTGCCATCCCCCTTGGTCATCCACCACTGCGCCTACCTTGGTATCATCAGCAAACAGACTGATCTTGCTCTTGATGTCCCATGATATGTCTGCAATGAATATCTCAAACAACACTGGTCCCAACACCAAGCCCTGTGGGACACCACTTGTCACTGCCCTTGGGTGTGAGAGCTCCCCACCCACTACCACCCTCTGTTGCCTTCCCTGCAGCCAGTTTCCTACCCATCTCACCAGCTTTCCACCCGCCCCTGTGCCTACTAACTTCCTTCCCAGCCTTCCATGTGGCACCGAGTCAAATGCCTTACTGAAGTCCAGATACAGGACATCCACTGCATGGCCCCTGTCCAGTTGCCTAGTTACCCAGTCATAGAACTCGACCAGGTTGGTTTGGCAGGATCTGCCACATGAAGCCATGCTGTCTGCTGTCCTGTAGTCCTTTGGCCTCTAGGAGGGCCACCAGCCTCTCCTTCAGGATAGTCTCCATCAGCTTACCCACGATGGATGTGAGGCTCACTGGTCTGTAGTTTCCCGGTTCATCCTTGGGGCTACTCTTATGGAGTGGCACCACATGAGCCATCCTCCAGTCCTGAGGTACACACCCCAAATGTAGTGAGGCATTAAATAGGTCTGCCAAAGGTCCTGCAAGGACCTCTGCCAGCTCCTTCAGTACCCTGGGGTGGATGCCATCTGGGCCTGCGCCTTGTCCACCCTCAGTGCCTTCAAACCCTCTCGAACTCTGCCCTCCATGATTTCCCCATCTGTCACCACCTCCCCCCCTGCTTCTGCCATTTCTCCCACCTTGGGTGTCACCCCCCTCTTCTCTTTAGTAAATACTGAGCAGAAGTACTCATTTAGTGCTTCTGCCTTATCGTACCCTGCTTCCACCCAATGACCCTCCTTCCTAATCCTTACTATGTGGTCCTTACAGCTCCTTTTCTTCCTGATGTACTTAAAGAAGTCCTTCTCCCCCTTCTTAATGCCTTGTGCCAGCCTGAGTTCCGTAGATGCTTTGGCTCCCCTTACTGACCTTGTCACCTCCTTCGATTCTGTCAAGTATTCCTCTCCTTCTCCCCTCCTGTTTCTTGTACTTCCTAAAAGGCAGCTCTTTTCCTCCTTACCTTTTCCATGACCTCCTTGCTCAACCAGCTCGGTTTCTTAGCCCTAGCCTTCTTGCTCTGGGCTTTGCAGCAGGTTTTGGTTGCCTCCAGTATCCCCAGCTTTATGAGCTCCACCTCTGGTTAGTATCCATACTAGATTGAATTCTGGCCAGGTACCCTTTACCACTTCCCCATCCTCCCAAAGTCGGCCCTCCTGAAGTCCAGCACTCTTGTGCTAGATTCCACTCCTTCCTTGCCCATATCCAATGTGAGCCATACTGAGTGGTGGTCACTCCCTGACAGTGGCTCATCCACTGTAAGTTCTCTCACAAAGTCCCCATTTGCCAGCACAAGGTCAAGGGTATTCCCTAACCTGGTTGGTTCACTGACCATTTGCAGCAGGAACCTGTCCTGGAAGGCATCCAGCAGTAGCTGCTCCCTTCTGTTCCTGGTTGTTGGGGTGCTCCAGTCCACTCCTGGCATGTTGAAAGTCCCCACAATCACCACACTACCTTTACAGGTCCTCCTGATCTGTCCTGCTAGTTCCCTGTCTAACTCCTCCGTCTGAGATGGTGGCTAGCACACCACTCCCATTCTAAGAATCCTATTCTTGGAATCCTGGATTTGCACCCAAAGTGACTCCCTACTACCCTCCTCCCTTACACACTTCAGTCCTTCCTTCACATATAGTTCCACTCCCCCTCCTTTCCCAATCACCCTGTCCCTACGAAATAACCTGTACCCTGGTACAGACAGGTCCCAGTCATTATATTGAGTGGCCCATGTTTCTGTGATGGCTGCAATGTCCACCTCTCCCTCTGCCATGAGAACCTGTAACTCTGCAGTTTTCCTCCCAAGGCTCCTAGCATTAAGGGTAACCACTTTCCACCCTCCCCCCCAATCCTGCCCTCCTATCCTAGCATCAACAATAGTACTTGCCATTTGTCCTTTGTCACTGTTATGGGGGGTAAGCTCATATGATTTCCCAACCTGTGGTCTCTGCATATCTCTTCCCCAACTGCCACCCCCCACTCCTAGTTTAAATTCCCACCTTCCTCTATATACTCTTCCATCCTCTGTTTCAACACTTTCTTTCCCTCCTCACTCAAGTGTAGTCTGTCCTTGGCATAGAGACTACTGTCTTCCCAGGTCCTCCCACCCCCCAACAGCCCATACCCTTTAGCACAACACCAGGTTTTAGCCATTCATTAAATTTCTCTATTCTCAGCTTTCTTGTTGTGCTTGCCTTTGGCACCGGAAGTATCTCGGAAAAAGTTACTGATCTTTCTGTCCCCTCACATAATTGTGCTAGTTCCTCAAACCTCCTCTGGACTATATCTACTGTCTTGTCAACCAGGTCGTTTGTCCCAAGATGTATAATTAAATGAGGCTTGTCCCTACCCCTTCTAGCATATTTCAGAACAGACTGTCCCACCCTTTCCGCTGTCATTCCTGGCATGGCCTCCACCCAAATGCGACTATGCCTCTCCCCTTTGCTACCCCACCTAACTCCTCTTAGTATTGAGTCCCCCAGCACTAAGATTCCACCCCTCTTACTCCCTACTTGCTTCTGTTCATCTCCCTCTCTCATTTCCAGCTCCTCTTCTTCCTCCTGCACATTATTTCCCCCTTTTACCCCTGTTGCAATTCTCCCATCAGAACTTCCTCCCGCTCAAGTTTGGTCCAAGCATTTATCAATTACTCCTCTAATTTCATCATTTCGCTCCTCCACTTTCTTCCTCTCTAGCAGTGCACAGCTGTTTTCTGAAGACCCTTCACAAATGCCCGCTCCCTCTCTCTTCATAGTAACCTGTTCTCTCCTTTCCACTCCATGACTTTTGCCACTTCTACGCCTCCCCTCACAAGTCCCTATCTCCTCCTTACATTTGTCTTTTGTCTCCTGACCTGGTTTCCCCAGCAATCGTTCTTCCTGGCCTGAGCCCCTTTGTCTCTGCTTCCCTTCTTCTGACCCTTTCCTCACCACTGTTGGCTTAAATCGCCCTCCTTCATCTCCCCTTCTTCCTCCCGCCAGTATTGGGCTAAACCCACCCCCAATCTGCCTTGCCTGTCTTAGTTCCTCCTGCAGACCCTCAATCTCTGTTCTAAGTTTTTCTATGTGGTTGCACACTAAACATCCTCCCACACTTCAGGCAATGTTTAGAAAGATTGGTGCACTGCAGTTGTTGCAGCCTACCACCCTACCCATTGCTGTCGTTGCTCACCAGCGACCCACCACCCTTCCAGATGCAGGATACCAAACACTCCCCCAAGTCTCCCCTCTCCTCCCTCTATCAGTGCAAAACATTTTCTTTATTTCCCTTACCCCCTTTGATGTACACGTTTAGATATATTGAGCAACTGCTTTTTATATTCCTATCCTTCCTATCCACACTCAAAAAGAGGGAAAGTCAAGCCGGTGGACTACGATGCCAGCACCCTGAGAACTGCACAAGGAAGAGAACTGTTGCTTTTGACTGTAATTAAGATGAGACGTCCCCGTGGAACCCTGTTCCCCATTGAGTGTCCTTCCCTAGGTTGGCAGCTTATCCAGAAGGCCCTTGTGAAGCAGCCCCGTGGCTCTTTAGCACATCATTATTTATTGATTGATTTGAATTTTGGTATCTGGGTAAGCCCACTGAGACAGTACTGTCCCTTTTTCAGGGACGACCCAGGGCAAGGGTACAACTCAGTAAAACATGTGACAAAAGTAACCAAAAGTTGGCAAGCACAAAAAAATAAAAAGTACAACATATAAATATACAAATGAACAGCAGATAAAAATACAGAAAGTACAAAGCAAGGAAGCAACGTATGCACAGTATGAGAACACCGGTGCATTGAGGCACAGTGAACAGTGTAAACATATTTTTATTTATTTATTTATTTATTTATTTATTTATTTGTGTCTTTGGTAACCAGTAACCAGTAAGTGCACGATCCAAAGGATCATTTCCAGTCACAGCCCGAGCCACAGATGTGGCTACAAAATAAGCATAAACAGCAGTAACAATGTACAAAAGCAGCAATAGCACAGAGTAACACATGTAGTACAGGAATTGGTAACCCACCTCAAAACGAGGTAAATAACACGTAATGGAATCAAACAGATTTGCAAGCACAAATTTAAGAATTCAAAAGGCTTACAAAGAGCCTACAGACTGTACCAGCTGACAATAGGCTAACATAATAAGGTGCATAAAAGCTTACAAAGAGCCTACAAGCTGTACCAGCTGACAATAGGCTAACATAATAAGGTGCATAAAAGCTTACAAAGAGCCTACAAGCTGTACCAGCTGACAATAGGCTAACATAATAAGGTGCATAAAAGCTTACAAAGAGCCTACAAGCTGTACCAGCTGACACTGGGATAAAATAATAAGGTGCATAAAAACTCAGTCTTGTGAGAGAATTCCAATAAATGGCTCGGCAGTACAACAAGGAGATCAGAACAGATTAGGAGAGCAGAGAGTACCACAAGGCATGATGCAGGTAGTGAATGCTAAGGGGCAACAGAGGTGAAAAAGCAAATTTGTAGGAGGCTGGAGGGGTCCTAACGGCACAATAATAGTGTATCAATAGAGTATTAGGCTGCAGAATGGATACTACCAGCACAGAATATGTACTGTGGATCAGCTGTATGAGACATGACTGTGATCTTTCTCTTGGAGTTTGGTGAGCTTTTTAGTCTTACCTACGAACATACAAAATTTGCCAACAGATAAAGGCCTAGAGGTCTATCAAGTCTGCTCAAATGTGCAGCTAGCACTCCTTATTCTGCAGCTGCTCCTCCCTTCCACCCTTCCCCTTCATTGATCCTCCCCCTTGTCCTGTCCCATCCCCTTTTGAAGCAGTCCACTGTTCTACTGGATACCACTTCTGCAGGTAATGCATTCCACCCAGCCACCACCCTCTCTGTAAAAAAGTGTCTCCTCATCTCCCTCCTGAACTTTCCTCCCTCCAGTCTCATATCATGGTCCCTGGTGTCCCTCCCCCTTACTTACTTTGAACAGCACTTCTGTACCTGTCTTGTTTATTCCTTTCATGTACTTAAAGGTTTCAATCATGTCCCCCCCATCCCTCCTCTTCTCCAGTGAGTACATATTCAACTCCTTCAGCCTCCTCTCATATGATAAGTCCCCCAGCCCCTTGATCATCTTTGTCACCCTGCGCTGCACCCCCTCCAGTAACTCAATGTCCCTCTTCAGATACGGGCGCCAGTACTGCATGCAGTACTCCAGATGTGGTCTAACTAATGACCTATACAGTGGCAGAATCACCTCCTCCCTCCTCAAGGATACACCCCTTGCAATACAACCCAGCATTTTGTTGGCCTTTGCAGCTGCCTTCCTACATTGTGCAGAGTTGTTCATTGATCCTGTAATGAGCACACCCAGATCCTTCTCCTCCTCTGTCTGGGCTAGCTGCACTCCCCCCAGCTGGTAACTCCGCCTTGGGTTCTTCATCCCAAAATGCAGCACCTTGCACTTTTTGGCATTAAACCCCAGTTGCCAGGTGTCTGACCAAGTTTCAAGCTTTGCCAGATCATTCTGGAACCCCTGCCATCCCCATAGGTCATCCACCACTGCTCCTACCTTGGTATCATCAGCAAACAGACTGATTTTGCTCTTGATGTCCAATGATATGTCTGCAATGAATTGGACATCAAGAGTGAGAATCAATCTGACTGCTGACCTATGTGACCAGGAGGGGGGAGTAACTTGCTATGGCGGGGGGTGGAGATGACATGACAGACATCTTTAACTGTGTCAAAAGGTCTGTTAATGAGGAACTGACAATGTGGAGCCGGACACTTAGAATGGTGTTTATATCCAGTATTGATAATGACTGGTACCAGACGGCTTTTTGACTTATTACCAATAGTCATGATGACTCGTGAGTAGGACATGAATGATAATGCCTGTATGACAGATAGTAATTGTGAGAAAAAACTGACAAGCTGGATTGCACTGCAATCTGTTTGCCTACTGATGTGTCTACTGTTATCTGCATCACTCGTCACATTGCTTATTATTTAATAATTAGTGATTAAGAGTTACACTGTTGATACACAGATGTTCCAGCATTTCAAGCCCCATTGTACTTGAGTGCTAATACACATATGTGCATAATCAACCCGTGTAATACAGGGTGTGCCATGCGCTCCCTATAAGCTCAGGTTTTTCCCAGTTTGAACATTTCCTCATGCTCTGTGTTTCTCACTCCTGCCACAAACTGATTCACAACAGCAGTTTAAATACCCAGTCGATAACCGTCCACACACTCATAAACAAATCCCACTGTACATCATAATAATGAAGACCCTTTTGTAACTTATATAACTTCTTACATTTTTGCAGCAATTTCTTCTTTCCAATCTAGACAGCAACAGTAAACTAAGCCAGCTCCAGATTGGTATTCTTGGTTTTGACTTTTCCCTCAATGATTTAATGTACAGTGTTCACAGAGCTCAGAAACATAGAAAACTGTTGGCAGAAAAGAACTGCAAGGTCCACTCATTCTGTCCAAGGGTCTCTGCCTACTGTACCTCCACAGACCTTAAGTGGTCTCCAAGGACCGCCCTCCCTCCCTGTTTCTGTACTAATATGCCCCGTGTCTATCCCACGCATGCTTGAAGCCTTCCATCATTCTAGCTTCCACAACTTCACCTGGCAGTCAGTTCCATACTTCTACCACCCCTTCTGTGAAAAAGTATTTCCTCACATCCTTTCTGAAATTCCACCTTCCAATTTTATTGTATGCCCCCAGTCCTAGATCTTGTCCTCTTTTGGAAGAGGTTCCCTCCTTGCACACTGTTCACCCCTTTAAGGCACTTGAAGGTCTCCATCATGTCAGCCCTCACTCTCCTGTCCCCCAGAGTGCATATATCGAGATCCCTCAGTCTCCTCATAGGGCTTCCCTTGCAACCCCGGCACCATCCTGGTTGCTCTTCTCTGGGCCACCTCCACCCTGTCTAAGTCTTTCCTGAGGAGTGGTGTCCAGAAATGGATACGGTATTCCAGGTGGGGGCATACCAAACAGCGGTACAGTGACAGCACCACCTCCCTCCCTCTTCCTACTGGTGATGCCCTACCCATGTACACCAACACCCCACTAGAGCTGCCCACAGCCTTGTCACATTACGCTGCCACCTTGAGGTCTTTTAAAATAATAACTCCAATGTCCTTTTCTTTCCTAGTGATTGCCAATACCTCACACCCCCATCCCATGCTCAGCACCAGAGTTCCTGTGCCCTAGGTGAATGTTTTTGCACTTTTTGGCTTTGAACCCCAACTGCCATGCCTTTGACTACTCCTATAGTTTCCCCAGAATCCTGCACATTGTCTCCACTCCCTCCTGGGTATCCACCCTATTGTAGATCTTGGTGTCATCTGCAAAAAGACAGACCTTCCCCTTCAGTTCCTCTGCAATGCCCCATATGAAGATACTGAAGAGGACTGGTCCCTGTGACAGGGTTAGTCCCTGCCACTAAATAAAAGTACCCATCCTTTATTTCTTTCTCTGGTTGCAGCCACTTTCCGCCCCTCTTCTAAGGCTATCCCTGTGTTTTCTGTATGGAGGCAGGCCACCTCCTTACACAGCCCCCCGCCCCCAATCTCTATTACCCTCTTCCTGCTTTATTTTTCTTTTTCCTAGGGTACATTTTTATAAATTATGGAAATAGCAGATACTCTGCCTGAAGTAATGGATAAATACAGATTCCATTCCCCTGGAATATTGTTTTATTCCAGCATTGTTTTCTGGTTCTGTCCAAGAAAAGGAAAGAATAATAATTGTTTACAGTCTGCAAAATTAGTATGGGACTCTTGTCATAAATTATTATTTGAGAGTCTTACTAAGACAGAGACAGTTTTTTTTTTCTGAACAGGGTTCCTGCTGTAAGCATTTTCCCTGCTGTAAACACTCTTCCCAAAGTAACGCTATCTGTACAAGTCGCACGACCATTCACACGATCGCGAGGGCTGCGTGATCGTGTGCACTATCATGTAGCACGTATCGCATAATAGTTTTTTTAAATCCGAAGACTACAGCAGCATGGAGGTCCAACAAGACATGTTTGTTCCAAAAAAACGCTGTTCAGAACAGCCTAGCTTGGTAGGAACAGCCATTAATGGAAGATCTCTGCCATGCTGTGGAGAAAGCAGCTGACGGCTTGAAATTTCAGCCGACAGTTTAACCCTGCAGTACAGAATGCTGTTTTGTTCTAGTTCTGCTGCACTGAGACTTGTTCCTTCTGTTTTTAAGCTGCTAAATATCTGGGTTTTGTCCACTAAATACAGTTCTGGGTATTTATAAAATAAAATAAAATGTATACCTTATAGAATGTACTTTACAACACTCTTGAAGCTAACTGGTTTCCAATAGTAACAAGCGTTTGTCAATGCCGAATGTTTGCTTGCTGGAATTGGCATTGGTAGTGTAGGAGTTAGAGAGCAGCATAATAGGAATGGCAGTGAAGTATTGAACTGAAGCCAACCCCACCACCACCACCCAGCAAAGCCTGACAGGCATTGGGGTGTACCTTTGGGTCGTCAGGCATAATGGCCATGCTATTTCACCACACCCTACCCTGCAGACACTGACAAGTGTCACGGTGTGCCTTGGGGTCTTTTGGCAATTATGCGCACCCCATTCCATCAGGAAATATGGTGAGATGGGTGCGGTATAGGAGAATGGGGTGAACTTTGGGGCAGAAGAGTCCAAGGCATACCTCAATGCCTCTCACTAGCTGCAGGGTATGGAATGGTATAAGCATTATAGGTGAGAATCCCAAGTCACACCCCCTGATGCCTGCCATTCTCTACAGGGTGGGGCGTTATGGGTGGAAACCCTAACGCCGCAGGCATTCGTTGCTATTTTCACTCCAAATTTTCAACATGGTTTTTTTGTGAACTCCACCTCATGAACAGTGGCAATATCAGTTTGTTAGCCAAAAGCTGATTTTGCACAGCGACTACGGCATTTAGCACCACAGGTGCAAAAGCACATTCCGAACAGGATGTGAAAAATGACAGCTGTACTGTTCATGGGGAGGTGTAAAAAATGGCAATGTTGAAAATCTGGAGTGAAAATATTAAAACAAGCATTTGTCAATGCCGAATGTTGCTTGCTTCTATGTGCTGTTTAGGTATTTGAAGTCATTGAGTGCAAATATTGAAAATTTGCGAACTTACGAGCGTGCGTAGGAACTGCGCAACGCACGCTCGTAAAACAGTCATTGTTAGGAAATTTGTCACGAAATGTTCAACATAGCCATTTTAAGACCTCTGGTCATGAACAGTGTCAGTGTGATTTTGTTAATGTGTCCCATACATTGAGTTTGCACACCGACTGCGCCATTGTGCGCTACATGGGCGGAAACACGTTTTGGGCAGGATGTGAAAAATGACAGCTGTACTGCTCATAAGGAGGTGTGGTAAAATGGCAATGTTGAAAATCTGGAGTGGAAATATTGAAAATTCACAAACCTACGAGCGTGCATGGGAACTGTGCAACGCACACTCGTAAAACAGTCATTTTTAGGAATTCTTTCACCAAATTTTCAACATTGCCATTTTAAGATCTCTGCTCATGAACAGTGACACTGTGATTTTCTTAATGTGTCCCATACACTGAGTTCGCACATCGACTGCGCCGTTGAGACCTACATGGGCGGAAACATGTTTTGAGCATGAAGTGAAAAATGACAACTGTACTGTTCATGAGGAGGTGTGGTAAAATGGCAATGTTGAAAATCTGGAGTGAAAATATTGAAAAATTGTGAACTTACGAGCCTTCGTAGGAACTGCGCAACGCACGCTCGTAGAACAGTCATTTTTAGGAATTTTTTCACCAAATTTTCAACATAGCCATTTTAAGACCTCTGCTCATGAACAGTGTCACTGTGATTTTCTTAATTTTTCCCGTACATTGATTTCGCACACCGACTGCGCCATTCTGCGCTACAAGGTGGAAACACATTTTGGGTGAGATGTGAAAAATGACAGCTGTACTACTCCTAAGAAGGTGTGGAAAAATGGCAATGTTGAAAATCTGGAGTGAAAATATTGAAATTTCGCGAACTTACGAGCCTGCATGGGAACTGCGCAACGCACGCTCGTAATACAGTCATTTTTTTGGAATTTTTGGACCAAATTTTTAACATGGGGTTTTTGGGACCCCTTCTCATGAATGATGTCACTGTCATGGCAGTATTTGGTCCCAAAGGGTGATTTTGCAGTCACCCAAATAAGTGATTGCCACGCTGGGGTGGGCTCCCAGCATGGCACCAGCTACAGGCGTTCAGCCGACGGGATTAGGCACCCCATCGGCCAAATAGTGATTGCCACACTGGGGTGGGCTCCCAGCGTGGCACCAGCTATGGGGAGGGAACGACAGCAGCTCAGCCGGCGGATTGGGCACCCTGTGGCTACTAGAACATGCGAAGTCGCGCGCCTGGGGGGGCTACGCTAATCGGTGCTCACTCAAGCGTAGCTCCCCTTTCAATCAGTAAGCCACTGCATTTTGGAGCGTGTCTAGACAGCTCCAAAATGCATTGGCTTACAGGGGCCGCGCCTGCCAGCTCACTGACTGAATTGGAGGAGGAGGTGACACACCTCCGAAATCTCCGATGATGGCACTATGTTTCTTGCACATGTGTGCAAGCAACATAAAAACTGGTGAAGTCACAAGCGTGCATAGAAACTGTGCAACGCACACCCATAATGTAATTAGTTTGGGGATTTTTTACAGCAAGTTGTCAACACAGGCATTTTGGGACCTCCGCTCATGAACAGTGTCACTGTGATTTTCTTTATCTGTCCCGAACAATGATTTCCCACAGCGACAATGCATTTCTGTGCTGAAAGTGTGAAAACACATTTCAGCCATGTTGTGAACAATGACAGCTGTACTGTTCATAAGGAAGTGTGGAAAAATACCACTGGTGAAAATCTGGACTGAAAATATTACAAAGTCATGAACTTACGAGGGTGCGTGGAAACTGCGCAATGCTCACTCGTAACACAGTCATTTATGGACTTTTGTCACCAAATTTCGACATAGCCATTTTAAGACCTCTGCTCATGAACAGTGTCACTGTGATTTTCTTAATCTGTCCCAAACATTGCTTTCCAGACACCAACTGCACCATTGTGCGCTACATGTGCGGAAACACATTTTGGGCGACATGTGAAAAATGGCAGCTGTACTGCTCATAAGGAAGTGTAATAAAATGGCAATGTTGAAAATCTGGAGTGAAAATATTGAAAATTCGCAAACTTACGAGCGTGTGTAGGAACTGCGCAATGCACGCTCATAAAACAGTCATTTTTAGGAATTTTTCCACCAAATTTTCAACATAGCCATTTTAAGACCTCTGCTCATGAACAGTGTCACTGTGATTTTCTTAATGTATCCCACACATTGATTTCGCACACCAACTGCGCCATTATGCGCTACATGGGTGGAAACATGTTTTGGGCAAGATGTGAAAAATGACAGCAGTACTACTCATAAAGAAGTGTAATAAAATGGCAATGTTGAAAATCTGGAGTGAAAATATTGAAAATTCACAAACTTACGAGCGTGCATAGGAACTGCGCAACGCACGCTCGTAGAACAGTCATTTTTAGGAATTTTTCCACCAAATTTTCAATATAGGCTTTTTGAGAGCCCACCTTATGAACACTGGCAGTGTTGTTTTGTTAAATGGTGCTGAAAGGTGATTTTGTGCAGTGACTGCGAAATCACCCTTCGTGACGGATTAACACCATGACAGCGAGAGCATTCATGAGAAGGGGTCCCAAAAACCCCATGTTGAAAATTTGATGCAAAAATTCAAAAAAATGCTTGAGATATGTAACAAAGTTGAAAAAATCCTATTTATTACATTATACAGCTTACCGGCATTTCCTCAGTTGGCGGTCGGCTTTGAAGAGGGCAGACGTGTTCCTGGTCCACCGAAGATCATCGCGACGGAGTCCAGAGGTAAGTATGGGGTGAGGGCGTGGGGAGGCAGGGTGAGCAGTGGGTGGGCACGGGTGGGCGCAGAGACAGCGAGGACAGTTTTTGTGTTTCAGGGTTTTTTCTTTTTTAAAAAGGACAGACGACGAACGCTTGCCACACTGGGGTGGGCTCCTTGTGCCGTGGCATAAGGATGGCTGTTTGGGGGAGTATGGAGCCACGGGGGATTGGGCACCCCTGTTGGTGATAGCATCTGTTGCCACGTTGGGGTGGGCTCCAGCATGGCACCCTGTACTCTCTGGGGGACAGTGGAGCCGATGGGGATTGGGCATCCCGTCGGCTATCGATGTATAGCCATGCTGGGGTGGGCACCCAGCATGGCATGTGGAACTCTGGGGAGTGCAGCACAGCCGACGGGGATTGGGCACCCTGTCAGCTATATGGTGTGCGTGGGGCGAGCACGTGAGTATGCGTATGCAGTATGTGGTGTGTAGGGAGCCATGAGCAGGCGATATCTTATTGCTGCTCACTGAAGCGTAGAGCCCCTCTTTCAACTGTACTCCACTACATTTTCGACTCGTCATAGACAGCTCCAGCAGCCATTGGAGAACTGTGGCCACGCCTGCAAACACACTGACTGAATTGGAAGAGGGCTGCCACACCTCCGAAAACTCGGATGATGGCACTATGTTTCTTGCACATGTGTGCAAGCAAACATAAAAGGGGTAGACTGACGGAAGAAGTTCCTTATATGGTTATGTATAGTTGAGCAAAGCCCTTTTGCAGTTGTAGGAGGTCTTTCACTGGGAGGGCCTGCTGCATTCTGAATGGGACTATAGGGAATCAGCGGCCCCGGTGGACTCTTTTTATAATAAGATATCTGACACTCAGTCACAGTAGAACATTCTTTGAAGTAGAAAAGCTTTAGCAAAACGTATTTTTACAAGCTAAACATTGTATCAGATTGTTTATATCAAGCAGAGCCTTTGAGGATATGTATACAATTGTTTTAGGAGCTAATAAAAGAGTTTTACATTTTCATGATGCGGTGTCACCTGATTCAGGTAGGCGGGTACATAAGTCCTACCTGAACAGGTATCTGGTAGACAGGGTCAGTATCTTCTGACCAGTGGAGAGACAAGTTTCATGCTTCAGATTGTACTTGTTTTTCTTTGTATTAACAAATTTTTGTTTTGTTTTGTTAATTTCTTTTTGACGTTTATGTTATTCTTTGATGGTGCAGAAGAAAAGTTTATGAAGATTAATAAACATCCCACAAGCCAGTGTGGGTTGCACTTTATTTACTGAGTCCTGTGTCCATCTGTAGAACCCACACCTTAACAGTCCCAGCACTGAACCCTGGGGTACCCTGCTGGTCACCCACCCATACTTAGAGAGTATGCCATTTGCCACTACCCTCTGCCTCCTATTCGTTAGCCAGCTGCAAACCCAATGTACCATTTTGCCGCCCCCCAAATCTGTCATCTTTCCAATCAGCCTTCTATGTGACATAGTGTCAAAGGCCTTGCTGCAGTCTAGATAGGCTACATCCACTGCCCTCCCCTGATCTAGTTCCCTGGTCCCCCCCCAAGAATCTTTCAGATTTGTTTGGCATGACCTTCCCAACATGAACCTGTGCTGCCTGTGGACCTGTAGCTCATCTGTGTCTAGGTAGTCAATCAGCCTTTCTTTTAGTTGGTTTCCATTAGTTCTCTCTACACTCCTAGTGGCAGTGAACTTCCACGTCATTAGACATAGCGCACATACCTCCGCTCACTACCTACAGTGAGCTATAAACTGTTAAATATCATTATTAACTTTTAAAAATAAAATTCTAATATGTTTACCTGAACTTCACGTTTTAGTTGTAAGTTACTCATTCTCTGTGTTCATTTACCCGGGCTTACAGTATTTTCTCTTCAGTAATTATAAAAACATAAATAACATATGCTAGATAGATAGATAGATAGATAGATATTTTATTTATATAGCACCCATTTCCGAAGACTCTGGGTGCTGTACAACACAGGCACACATATCATACAAAAACATTTTCAAATACAAAACATTTTAAAACAACAACAACATACATAGTACAAGTGAAAGCAGCAGCTTGATTAACCTTCACAAAAACACTATTATTTTTAAAATGCCTTCAATTAAAGGTTTGATTAAATAGATATGTCTTGAGGCCCTTCTTAAAGGCTTCCACTGAGGGGGCCTCCCTAAGATCACCAGGCAGGGAGTTCCACAGGGTAGGCGCGGCCGCCACAAATGCTCTATCACCTGAATGCTGCAACCTAACCCTGGGAACTCCAAGGAGACCACCTCCAGCAGAACGGAGAGCCCAGGTCAGGCGGTAAGGCACAAGGAGCTCTTGCAGATAGACTGGGCACCTCTTGTTCAGGGTCTTATAGGTCAACAGCCCTATCTTGAAGACAATCCTCCATCGGACTGACAGCCAGTGCAGTTCACGGAGCGCAGAGGTGATATGTTCACATCTTTTCACCCCCATTAATAATCTCGCCGCCACATTCTGCACCAGCTGCAGTCTGCAGATGCTGCCTCCAGATATCCCTAGGTACAGGGCATTGCAGTAGTCCAACCTGGAAATGACGAAAGCATGCACCAGTGTAGGCAGGTCATCAGGAGGGATCAGGGCATGAATTTGGGCAATATTCCTGAGATGGTAAAACCCAGTTCTCACCACGGCCGACACCTGTGCATCAAGTGTCAGACCGCCATCCAGGATTTCTCCCAAATTTCTCACCTGCCTAGAGAGGGCAAAAGGCACATCCCCCAGCACAAGGTCAAGGGGTAATGTCACGCCCCCCCCCCGCCCTGACGACCTGGCTTTACCACCAGTACCTCAGTCTTTTCTGGGTTGAGCTTCAGCCAATTGTGAGTCATCCATATCTGGATTTCCTCAAGGCAGCTGTTAAATACAATCTGACACCTGGTTATTGGGAGCACAGGACAGGTATAGCTGGGTATTATCTGCATAGCAGTGAAAACCCAGCCCGTACCGCCTGATAATGTTCCCTAGTGGCAGATATACACCATGAACAATGGAGGCGACAAGACCGATCCCTGTGGAACATCACAGCACAGAGGCTTCAGATTTGATGAGAAAATTCCCCTGGTCAACCTCTGCACGCTGTCTGTCAGGTATCTCCTGAACCAGTTGATGACATTTCCAGACAGGCCTCACCAAAACCGCAGACGGTCAAGCAACACCTCATGGTCCACAGTGTCAAATACCGCAGAGAGGTCTAGAAGGACCAAGATGGTACGGTCCCTTCTATCCCTCACCATCAGAAGGTCATTAAGCACCCTCATCAGGGCTGTCTCTGTACTGTGCCCCACTCGGAACCCAGACTGGAAAGGCTCATAGGCGGAGAAAGCAGTAAGATGTCTCTCCAGCTGAACAGCCACCACCTTTTCTAGAACTTTCCCTTAAAATGGGAGGTTTGAAATGGGTCTGTAGTTGCTGAGGCAATCCTGGTCCAAAGACATTTTTTTTCAAAAGAGGTCTAACCAAAGCATCTTTCAAAGCCAGAAGAAAGATCCCACTCCTTAATGAACTCCAGACTACCCCAGCAATCACAGGGCCAATCAGGTCCAAACATTCCACTAAAAGGCAAGTTCGGCCTGGGTCCAAATCACAATAGGTCAGCCGCAGCTTAGAGATAATCTCCACCACTTCCCCAACACCAATCAGCTCAAACTCATCCCACACAGGAGGAGTGCTCCGATTCAACTCAGGCCGGACCCTGCAGCTCTTTTGAGAGATGTTTGACAAAACCTCAGCCCTGATGGAGGACACTTTGTTAGCAAAAAATAGAGCCAGCTCCTCGCACCTTGTGCTCAAACCTACCCCTCCAACACACAGACAGGCAGGATGTAAAAGCCTGTCCACTGTGCGGAAGAGCTGAGCTGGTCTGTTTGTCGCTTTAGCAATCTCCCTAGACAGAAAATCTGCCTTTTTATAGGAAATTGCCCCCTGATAGTCCATATAATGTGCTCTCAGGGCCAATTTGTCCCCCACCAGATCAGATCTCCTCCGACGCCTCAATAACCTCCGGCTGATGATTGGTGTAAAGATTGTTTTTGTATACATCTTTGATGGGTGCTGTCAACATAAACCTCTCAAGCGTCACTCCTGATGTTTATGGACAGCACATACCTTGGATGCATAAAAAACAAACTCATAATAAACCAGTCCCCCACAATACTGTCTGTTTATATATCCTCTCTTTATCTCTCCTGGGGCATGCCTTAAAAAAGGTATTCATGTGCCTAGCGGATTTTCTCAGTTAACAAAAACTTATTTAACAAATACATTAACTAGAAAAAAATGGACTATAGGACTCCAGTTATTTTTTGTTAGTTTTTGGAACTAAGGCAATGATTCAGATGGACAGTTGAGTGCATTTGTATTTTGTGGTTGGAAGCAAAGTCTTTGGACAAAATGTTTGCAAGAATGCACCTCTCAGCTGCAGTACATGCCTGTTGCTGAAGTTCACAGTGTTACAGAAATTTAAATCCAATGATTCTTAATGCAACCTTCTGGAATGCATCACCCCCTCACCATTCCCACCTGATAAAGTGTGTGTATGTTTATCACTACTGTAGTTCTTCACCAGATATGTAACTTGGCCAGGTTCTATTTTCTTGGTTTACAGAATCCAACTGTATGCCACTACAGGAAACAAGTCTGGACAGTCATAAGAAGAACAAAAGTTAAAACAATGCTATTGACTTCCACTAATGAAATGTGACTGTGAACAAAGTAGCTTGCAAACTCAATGCTTTCATAAATGGTGTATTACTATTATTATTTTTTTTTATTGTATTATCTTTATTATTTATTTTTAAAGTTTATCCCCTCCCGCAGTTGCCCCCACCTGTGCTCTAGCCAGCAACCTCCCAGTCCCACCCTCACATTCAGTGTCCCTTACCCTGCCCCCTTCTAACATTAGACTTGCTCCTCTGAGAGGGGGTAATGAGGAGCTTCCAATCTTGCCCATCAATGTATAGTTCTGGAGGCAGGAGGGCAGTCAGTGAGTTGGTGCCCATGAAATGCTGCCGGGCTGCTTCTCCTCTGATTTTTCTCCAATCCCAAAGAGACGTCAGGTGAGCTGAGAGCGGGCGTGCTCTTGCAAGCTTGGCAAACCACTGAACCAGAAAATTGTCATCTCCTCCCTACTGAATGACAATCCTTCCTGCACACCTACCTCTGGCCACCTAGGTGGCAGTGGCAAGCCTCTCTTCCCTGAGGAGAAGAACAGCATCATATATATTAGTGGTGCAGTAGCACCACTATAGTTAGGGCTGAGCAAGGGTTTCTACATTAAACCTCAAACTTCGCTCTTTAATATCTTTGCAGCCATTCAGCAGATTTGCATTTTGCACGTGCGGTCTCAAGATAGATCTCTTGATGTGCCAAGTTTTGTTTTGGTTGGATGTGCAGATTCCAAGATGTGGATAGCAAAAAAGAAGCATTAAAAAAATAATAATTTTGTTTTTGCTGTTTTTTGCCATCGCCTAGCGCCCAGATGGTTTGGAATTTTGGCCTGAAATTTTCAGGGTAGAAAGGACTTTGCCTATGGATATGCCTTTCACTGGTTTGGTGAAAAAAGTAAAAATCCATTCCAAAGTTATTAATTCTGAAATTTTGGTTCTGAGCATGCTCAGTACAGTCTTTTGGATAGCAGCTTAGAACAAAAATAGAATTTGGTCCATACGAAAAAGGATCCTTTTTTGCATGGGGTAATCCTTTTTCGTGAGGAAAAAATAGTCTTTCATATGACCGCCATCTTGTTTCCATTAAAAAAAATTTAAAAACCCACTAAAATGACATGCTGCACACATACACACCAACACATGTATCTTGCTCATCGGGACCCCATTTAGGTGACTTCTGCACTTAGTTTCTGGAAAAATGACCCAGAAATGTTTTCATTTTAAACGTTTAAAAATCTTTGTTCATGAGATTTTTTTTTCATATGGGCATATGAAAAAAGAATTGGTCCATACAAAAAAGGATGGCTTCATACAAAAAATAATTTGGACCTCATTTTTTCAGATTCTTTTTTGTATGACAGCATTCTTTTTTGTATGAATGAAAAAAGCATATGAAAATGGATGCCACCATATGAAAACAGAATGGGGGAAAAACTGAGTCCAAATTCTTTTTTTGTGTGAAGGCATCCTTTTTTGTATGCTTTTTTTTTGTTCATACAAAAAAGACTGTCCTCATGAAAAAAGAATTTGGACTTAGTATTTTTTCCATTCTTTTTCCCATTCTTTTTTCATATGAAGGCATCCTTCTTAATATTTCATATGAAGGCATCCTTTTTAATATTTTTTTTTCATTCTTAAGAAAAAAGAATGCCTAGTACGAAAAAAGAATTTGGACTTAAATTTTTCCCACATTTGAAATTCAACAAGCTATAACTGTCTCAATATTTGGACTTAAGGGACAATCTATATATAAAAACAAAGATCTTAATGAGCAGTACAAGAATAACACATATCCCCCCTAAACATTTAGAGACAATATAAAAAAAACTACAAAAAATACAAATTCCCATAGGCTAACATTGGAACTTCAGCAAGCCATAACTCCCTCAATATTTGGACTTAAGGAACAATGTATATCAAAACAAAGGTCTCAATGGGTACTTCAATAATAACAACGTTTCCCCTTAAACATTTAGGGGCAATGTAAAAAAAACACAATAAAAATACTAATTCCTATAGGATAACATTGAGACTTCAACAAGCCATAACTCCCTCAATATTTGGACTTAAGGGGAACTCTATATATCAAAGCAAAGGTCTTAATGAGTACTACAAGAATAACAGAGGGGTGACCGGATACTGGGGTGGACAAAATACAGCGATGGGAAGTATATGTGTATATGCACACATGCACAGGGGGAGAAGCAGGGGAGGGATGGTATGTGGGGGGATGGGGCAGGCAGCTGGTCTGCTAGTGTGGCGGTGAGGGTGGTCGACTAGGAGGTGCAGGGTTTGGGTCTGGCGTGAGGTTTTTTTGCTGGTAGGCGGCTTTCAATTTGTTTATGTTTTTCACCCCCCAACATGCACCCCCTTGAGTTGAGAATCCATAAGTAAGGGGTGTGGTGGGCTGAAAATAAGGCCCATAGGTCTGGAGCACAGTTTTTGTCTGCGCTGCGAGTGTGCGTAACAGCGATCGCTATTCTGCGATAGCCGTTATGACATGGGCTACACACACACACACACATATATATATATATATATATATATTTATATGGGGCACAGTCACCCCTATAGTTGGGGTTGAGTAAGCAGTTTAATGTTAAACCACAAATGTTGCATGTTAATACCTTTGCAACCGTTCAGCGGATTTACAGAAAATTCAGATTGTGCAGTCTTGGATGGTAGCTCTCTTGATATGCCAAGTTGCATGTTGATCGGATTTGTGATTTTTGCACAGCAAAGCACCAAAAATGCATTTTTTGATTTGTTTTGTCAATTTTTGCTGATTTTTGCCCATCACGCTGCAGTCACACCGTTTAGAATTATGGTCTGAAACTTTCAGGGTGGAAAGAGGTTTCCTCAAAGAACAATCCAATGATGGTTTGGTGAAAACATATTAATCCGTTCCAACGTTATTTAATTTTGAATTTTTGGGTTCTGAGCATGTTCGGTTCAGTCTTTGGAATATATATATGTTTTGCAAAAGAGGAGTGGGCTCATGATCAAGGATTTTGTCACCTTGTGAATGGGGATCTATAAAATCCCCGTTTATGAGGAAAAATTTCCCTTTCGCAAATCGCTATCTTGTTTTCATTTTTTCAGACAAACAAAATGTTGTAACTTGCCCCATGGATGTGTTGTGTGGTAATTGAAGCATGGGTTTTGTTCAGGATGATGCCCTCTACAGACCCATGGCTTTGGTTTACTTTGTTCCTGTGAAAAAATGGCTGTTTTTTACTTTCAAAATCTGTTCATCTCTCATTTCTGATCCTTGTTCATGAGGTGACAAAATCCTTGATCGTGAGCCAATCCTTGTTTGCAAGTTGACAAAATCCTTGATCGCCATTTCCAGACCAGATTGCCCTATCTCGCGGACAAGGATTGGCTCACAAACAGGGATTCTGTCACCTCAGGAAAGGGGATCAGCTCGCGAAAGTGGATTTGTCAGCTAATGAAAGAGGATTGTTTTTTAAAATTCTCTTTTGCCAGCTGTCAAGATCCCCTTTTGCCAGCTGTCAAAATCCCTTTTCGTGAGCCAATCCCCTTTCGTAAACTGTCAAAATCCTTGTTCGCAACTTCAGGACCAAACACCCAGAATCTGACAAATAAGGAATTTTCACAAATGGGGATTATGACAGCTTGTGAATGGGGATTGACCTTGTGAATGGGGATTTTGACACCTCACAAACTACTGTAGAAATTTAAAAACATTCCCAGTGCACTGCAAATAAATGGTTTGGTCTTCTGGCTTGAAATTTGCAGGGTAGAAAGGGTGTGTGCCAGAGATGTGAATTGTGCTGTTTAGGTGGAAACATTTTCATCAGTGCCATAGTTATGCCATTATGAAGTTGAGATATTTCCCATAGGATTAAATTGCGGCACCAACGGCGCCTTTCAGTTCTTGTTACTCGGAAACGACTCGAGATACAGATTTTTCACTCTGGGCAGCTTAAGCACATGTAGAGGTTTCAAAGCCATGATTACAACTGCAGTGAATTTTTTTCATAGCTGCTACGGTTACTGAGATATTGGCAAATTAGTGTTACAAGGGTTCCTTTTCAGCCCTATAGGGCTGTTGTATGGCTCTGCAGTTATGGGTAAGTGGAGTGCAGGGCTGAGGTCCTGCACTCCCACATGCATATCATTATGCAAAATGGTCAGCTTGAAAGGCGTGGGCGTGGGGGCCACGTTCCCACCAACACATACCAGTTACCACTTACATTACACTTTCTCAAAAAGTAAGGAAATCCATTGCAAAAACTTTGTTAATTCATTAGTTAGGGTTGAAGTGACAAATTTAGAGAAATGAGGCATCAGGGTTGACACCCTAACACCACCCATGCCCTACCACCCCACCCACCACAGACCAACAGGTGACGGGGTGTGCCTTGGGGTCATTGGGTCTAACTGTCACCCCATTCTCCAATGCTGTATCATGTGAGCTTTGTTACACATGGAATGGGATGAGAGTTAGCGCCAACAACCCCAAGGCACACCCTGTCACCTGTTGGTCTGTGATGGATGGGGGTGGGATGGGTGTTAGGGTGTCAACCCTAATGCCTCATTTCCCTACTTTTGTTGCTTCACCATAACTGATGCATTAACAAAGTTTTTTTTGCAATGACTATATATATATATATATATATATATTCTATAAATCATCCTGTGGTGCCAGCACGGTGGTGCTGAGGGTTGAGGCGCTGGCCACCACACCTCACACCACACCAGTGACCCAGGTTTGGGAATGGGCCCAGGACATCGGGGGTCAGCAGGGGAGGGAGAGGATTGAGCATCTGGATGACTGCTCTCCTCTCCAGGGGTGGGATCCAGGGACCATTCAGTGCAGTTGCAACCCCTGGTGGAGACTCCCTGATGCTGAGCTGGAAACAGGGGGCAGAGTGGTGGAGGACATCAGTGACCTTGTTGTACAGACATCAATGCACTTCCGCATTCCAGGGGAAACCTTCACATGAAAAAATCCCCGACCTCAGAAATAGGCAATGGCACCATGCCCTCTAGGCCACACTCCAGCATACTGGGTGCTCTGCTTTCTGTGGCCCGGCCCAACTTACTAGATTCTAAATAGAGCACCCTGGGCAGATAGGGCAGCCCCACCTCAGGGGGTTCAGAGCCAGGGGGTCCATTGGACTGGCTACAAGAGCAGGGGGCACTTCAGGTAGGTGGTAGAGGCTGGTAAATGGTGTGTGGATGCTGGAGAGAGTTCCCCGGGTAGGGTGCACAAATAGAGTTAAAAAAAAAAAAATCATCTTATGGGATGCTAGATCCTCCTTCCCTGGCTGTCTTCCCAACTCTAGCTTGTTCCCAAACCTGAGTCACATCTTAATTATTATTATTTTTGTTTTAAATGGGAGCTGACACAATCTCTGCTTTGATGCAGGAATCCTGCTGTTACAGCACTTGGCATCAGCAAAGAGAAGAAGGAAGAAAGGAAGAAGAAAGCTTTAATAAAATGTGACAAGGTAAATAAAGCTTACAATGCTTTCATATTAAGTAATTTATTATTATTATTATTACTGTAAACATTATTGTTATTAATTAAAAAAAATTGGGGACTGGCTCAGCTAAAGAATCAATAATAATATACTCCACAGAAAGTATTTGAATGTGCGGCAGTAAATCTCTGTGGTGAGAGTGAGGCAGGGGTGTGTGTCCTCAACTACTATATTTGGGCGCTATGTACTTTCGGGCCCTTGGATGTACCAAGCCATGCTACTGCACACTGTGCAGCAGGCTCCAGAATAATGTACAAGGCCAACATGAACTATCAACACCAAAACAACAAGTTCTGGCCAGAGCGGTACAGCTACAGCCGAGCTCATGGAGAAGCGCGGCACTATCTGCCATTTTCAGGATGGCCATCAGAGTTTTCTGTGCATGTGCAATGACTGACACATGCACACTGAACTTCGGTGGCCATCTTAGAAATGGTGGAATGAGCCACCGTGCAGCCAGAGTTCAGTGCACATGAGCGAGTCATCGCAAATGTGCAGAAAACTCCAGCGGCCAGCTTGAACATGGCAAACAGTGCTGTGTTCTACTGATGGACTAAGTAGTGTGGTGAACACACAGGGATCGCTGTTTCCCCTCCACTATTTAAAAGTCCAGTCGGTATCCAGTGAGCTCCCTTTTCTCCACTGTGCTCAAAAGATGGCTTCAGGGCTACGCCCACTGAAGTCATGAAGATGGCATGAAAACGCAGGATTCAGCAATGGAAAATGTAATGGATTAAGCTCTGGCACTTCAGGGTGCACTACCCTTTCCTTAGGGAGCCTGTAACAGGCTCCTTGAGGAAAGGGTAGTGCACAACCAAATCAGCAGAGCTTAATGGTTTTGCACATTGAGCAATTCAGTCTGATTATCCCTGATGAAGGAAGACAGCATGGCTAGGAGAGGGCAGTTCAACTGCTCGACCAGTCTGTCTGACTGCAGGTGGTCAGCAGTGGTCCTGTTTTTGTGTATTTCTAGGAGTCTGCACACCTCTCAGAACAATCTTGACTCCAAATTCCATCCCTGGTTCATATGGATGGATCCGGAGGCCCCATATCTGCAAACAAATTGTTCCACAAAAACCCTATCGACTGTTTGATCCTCTTGATCAGGCAGTGTGTAGGCTTCAGGTAAAAAAACTTAAATAAAGGTTCTTTCCATAACGGCATACAGGGACATCGACTAAATTAGTTAAATTAGAAAAAGGACAAAAGCGAACAAATGACAGTGTCATGGGTGCAGTAATAAGATCACATAAACAAACTAGAAATATGGTTGGACACAACAAAGGTATGTCTAGATTTATTAAAAATAAATAAAACAAAAAAAAACTCAAACTTATCATTTTCTTTTAGTTCACTTCATCTGCTCAGAATGCTCAGAGAGGCAGCAATTTATAACAGTCCAGAAATTCAGCTGTTTTTCAGGATACAGTTTCAGCAAGATCAGTAATTCAGCATTTCAGCTCACTTACTTGCCCTAACTAGAAAATAAAATAAAAAGGCGCAGCTCAAGGAGTTATTGGGAACTGACTCCTTGACATGGGTCTGTGCTTGATCTCAGACTCAGAGATCCAGTTTCAAGGGAGACCTCACCAGGTTCAATCCCTAACTTGATCTGACGACAGGGTCTCTAGGCAGCTTTTAAATATCCAGGTAACTCTTCCCTAAGAAGCTGGACACACCTCTAATAATCAAAATATAAGGAATATTCTTTCTATTCTGATTAAAACATTTGCTGGAATAACAGACTAGATACATTTATACAAATAATCAGTTAGCTAGTAACTGTTTTGACACAAAGATGTAACATTCTATCTAAAAATCCTTAATAAGGTAGAAGAGGATGTTAAATGAGGTGCAGTTCCTCCCTCACAAGGGTGATAGACAGGGATATTATAAAACAGGCAGCACAGGAGCCGCTGACTCCCTATAGGACACCCATAGCACCCAGCTAGAAGGGAGTGAGTGATTGGTCAGTGTACAGGAGAGGGAGAAAAGAAAAACAGAACTTAGCTAGCTACAGGTTTTTCTACAGGTTTTTATATACAAAAACAAGTGTAAAACAGGCTAGTGTACTTGAAATGCATTTGCAGCTTTGTACATGATTGTTTACACATTTAAACATTTTAAACAGTTTAAACATTATTCTGAGTGCTACATTGAGTAGCAATAGAATACAGGCAGACACCACTTTCTTTTTGCTGAGGTTTGCTACCTTTATGCCTTCATTTTCATGCCTATAAGCACATTCTCTTTCTTGTCTGCATAACTATTGTAAGGCATACATGGGTCCACATTTGTAGCATGGATATACATAGGGTATCTACAGGTTTGGGGAAGGATGAGGCTACTTGGCACAAGAGACCTAGGTTTGACTACTCTGCACAGGGGCACCCAAGTAAATCCAACTACAGGAAGCAATAACTGTAATGTCCAGAACCAGAATTGGGATTTTTCAGTGTGGCTTTATTTATTAACTCACTGAACATAAACAAAGCTCTGTATGGTCCCCCACAGGGCTAAACTGTAATGCAGATTAGAGGTTAAACACAGCAGTCCATTTGAGGAATGAACACAACAACACTTGTCTGGCTTTGGACCCACCAGGCACTCAGCCTGGACTTTGCATGCGCATTGGATACACAGCCCGACTGGCCCGGCTCCCCTGCCGGCCACTCGACTGACGGTCCACTTGGCAATGAACCCAAACTCTACTTGGAAAGACATCCCATCAAACAAGGAGGCTCCCAAACTGTGGCTCCCCACACCACTTGAAGTCTGCGACTCCTAGAGAGATTTTGTTTTCGTACTTCCAATTCGAAACTCCCATCAAACAGGGAGACTCCCATCAAACAAGGAGTAATGTTCCCATCCTGTGGCTCCCCACACCACTTAGAGTCTACGACTCCTAGAGAGATTTTCAAGTTGCGACCCACGTCTGGGTACCCACCCCATCACTGGCCAAGCGCATGAGGCAAGTAGCAAAAACACAGAAGAAATCCGTAGAGGTGGACCTGGTTTCTAAAGATGGGGATCTATCCACCTCCAGCTCCCACAGCCCATACCCGGCCATTTCTCTGGACACACAGAACTTTAGACTTTAAAACTGTAGATTGATGGTGGATGACCTGAAGCACCCCCTCTACAATGAACTTTAACACTTTAAACAGATGACTGTTCTATTTGTTTGTCCTAGTTGACATAGTTCTCCCAAATAGCAGTCCCCAATACTTGAAATCCAACTGAAGAAAAGAAGTTGTTTGCCCCTTCCAATGAGGCCAAACACTCATCCAATCATTGCAGGTGCCCCACAGGTGAAGAAATGTAACCTTTGCTGTTATACATGAACAGACTGAACTTAAATTAAAACAGGCAGCTTTCTTCCCAAGGTGGGAGAAGGGGATTGCCTCTGGAACCCACAAAGAACTTTTCCTCACCCCCCCAGAGGGAGGGGGTAAACAGACACTACTGGTGTCCTTCTTGTTTGCTTGAGGACAAACTGAAGACTGACTTTGAATTCCCAAGATTCTAGAACTACACTGAGCTGAAGATTCCAACTGTGGCTCATGCAGCTGTGACAATTCTATAATGATGTCATCCCTCTAGTATCAGCTGTGACTGAGGACAGAGTGAGACAGTGTGAAACCCATTTAACTGGAGTTTCACAAGCTGCCTTCCCTGCCTACCACTAGATCTTACTGGGATTCTAGTAACCCCGGGTAATAAAGGGGTTACACTCACCCTTGACCAAGAAAATGACTGTCCCCAGTCATTATGCACCCAGCCTTAGGCCATCCCACCCTATGTGCTACCTGCGGAGGGGGGTGATCAGGCCCCCTCCTACCATGTGCGAGCACAGGTAGGCAACACTAAGGGCCTAGAGGCCTACAGCTGACATATCAGCCTCTACTCTATCCACTTACTATGGACACCTAGTGGCTCTGGTAGAACCGTCCAGAGCATAGCCCTGATAGATCAGCACTGTGGCCCCTACTGCAGGTTAGGGCCACAGCCTGTCCATCCTCCCTAACCTTCTGGGGGAAACCTATCTGCCTCTAACATAACATCCCAAACAAAAACAAAACCTGGGGACCTCCCCGACCTTGGGCAGCCTGCAACTACAACATTAGAAACACAAACAGTACTTTAATTTCTACACATAAGCACTGAAACGAGGAACTCTGATGAGCCCCTCCTCCTCTTCTTGTCTTCTCTTCTGTCTTCCAGGAACACCTGTAAGAAAAGACAAAAACAAAACAAAAAAACACACCCTAATCTGCATTTACGATCTACCTAAACAACAACAGTGACAAAAACAGCAACAACCCTTACCATACAGGAAAAATAGAACACTAAACAATCCCAAAAAGAACAATTTTTTTTTTTAAAGTAGAAAAGACAGTATATACATTAAATACAGAAATGACATTGATAACAATACACTTTTTTGGGGGGATGGAATGCCCTAAATGTCCCACTAGTGACTACAAGGCCTGAAGGCCAGTCCATTAAAGAGTCTCTCCTGGGCCGGAGCCCAGTGAACATGGTCTTTTAAGGCCATAATCCTGAATGGGAGAGTCTTTGAGGACAGTTCACACACTGTTTGAAGTCTGTAGTGTAAGGTGTGTATTGCAATGTCATAAAGATAGAATAAAAAGAGATTGTGACTCACCAGCCTCTTGAAGTATTCGAACGTCACCAACCTGGTCCCTGCCGAAGACTCTCCCTAGCAGCATTTCTTCTGATACAGCTGGGCGGACATCTTCCGGGAACCCACAGGAGTGAACATCTGGAAACAGCTAGGCTGATGTCATAACTGGAGAAGGAACCTTAGAACAGGAACAAAAAGAGAAACAGCTGGTCCGGCGTCATCCGATTACCAGGAGATGAACAGGCAAACAGCTGGGCTGGTGTCCTCTCTGGATCTGAAGTCATCCGGTGGTAGCAGTAGATGGTTATTGATTAGGGCAGTACACTGTGGACTGAAGAATGTGGAGCACCTGATTTGTTGTTTATTCATACTGGCAGTTCAATAAGGTTACTTCACAGTGTAGATGTGGCAGTATTGACTACCACTGCTTGGCTCTCCATTTTGTAGGCACAGGCTTAATTACTGGGAGGTCCTTGCACTGAGGCCAATAGTAGAGGGGGTCAGAGGCTTGAATTATTACTCCATCTGGAAGCAAATAATCCACACAGGGGGAGACTTCACGTCCCTCTCCATCCACTATTCTCACTCTGTCCATAAACAGTGCCCTGCCTCTCTTCCACTGTGTATACTTTTCGTGGAACAGTCTATTCTTTACATGCTGGTTAGCCCCAGGATGCACATGTTTCATTGCTTCATCCCAGATCCAGGATTTCCTGCAGTTCTCAATCTTCTCCCAGACTCTCTGAGGAAAGGTAGGAAAGGTCATACCAAAGATTTCATTGGCCTTTCTATGAACCAGTCTCTCCTCTTTACTTGCTTTGGTCAATCTGAGACCGCTGGCCTGGCTTGGGGGTGGCCAGTCCTGGTTCTGCCAGCTTCGCATCAACGAAATTAAAAATGGATCCCTGACTTCTTCTTCTGGTGAAGCCAGGGCAGTGGCATCACCACCTTCTTGAACACATTCCTCCGAGGCAAGATCTTGAGGCTGTGTACCCGCTCCTATCTCACAAGGCCACTTAGGTTCCTCCTCATCTTCCTCTTCACTGAGGATCTGAGCCCAGGAGTGAGCAGTAGTTCTCACCCCCGAGACTATCCATTCATCACTAGGAGCGGAGGTCGACACCTCCCATTCAACGGCCTTCATCTCATCTTCACCTTCGAGACTTGGGCTAGGCCCCCCCACCCAGGGGTCTATTGATGCTTTATCTGAACTTGCCTTCTGAGATCCAGCATCCAAAACTTCAACTTCAGATTCAGTCTCTAATTCTACACTCTCTAACTTTGTGCCACACTCCCCAGGGGGACCTTCCTCCACAGGCTCCGCCTGATGCTGTATGCTGCCAACTACAGATTCTTGAAGTTGTGTCCATGTGGGAGCCAAACGAATTTGAGGCACTTTATACAAGCCATATTTTTGTAGACAACCAGCACAGTGAGGAATCATGAAGACATCCCTTTCAGCACTAAAGCACATCTGGCATACACACACTGGATAATAAGGAATTGCCACATTAGGAGGGAGTGGCCCTCTATAGCACCAATTTTCAATGTCTCTCAATCTATTTACTGCTGCTGTTACTGCAACCCGGGCATGATCTGGGTAACGAGCTGGTCCTGAGGCCATAACTGCAGAAAACAAACAAAAGTTCACTGTAACTGAAAGTCCCACTTTAAATGAACACACTCTGTAGCTTTAAAATGGCTCCTCTGCTGCTGTGTTTACTTTACTACCCCACCCTGTAATGGTGGTGGCAGCACTCCTGTGCATCAACATTCAGACTCTGGGTCAAGCCACTGCGCACCCGATTTACATCAGCTACTATTAACTTTTATTTCAAACTGCACAACTTGCTCTGTTCCGGCTGTTCTTACATTTACAGGATTTTCCTTGGACTTTTCACATGCTGGCAACATTTATTTAATCACAGTCCCTTTTAAAACTTCAGGTTTCAGCACAGGATTGCTTGCTTCTACTAGCGTTGCACTTATTTTACAACCCACAATCTCTCTCTGGCTGCAAACTTTAAACTGAGGCTACTTTCATTGCTATGCTCACATTTAATGGCTTTACAGACTTGCACTTGCTAGCAGGATATCACACAATCGCTACTTGCAAATCGACTATACAGCTGCACTCACATTTTATATGGCATTACTGAAAATCACTGATTTGAGCAGTTTTAAATCATTTACTCACTGTTATGGTAGCAGATTTCTGCGATGGAGGAAAACAGCCTGCAGCCAGATTTTTTGAAGGCCTCGGATTTCAAACGGGCGGGCAGTCTCTGCGATCATAGTATTAATCACACAATTCACTGATCCCACACCTGATAAGCGGGTTGAGCCCGATTTTGAACTAGAAAAGTCACTTTTCACTGTTTACAGTGCTTTGAACACTTCGCGAACGCTCCTCCACTGCCAGTACATGCACTACTCTCTGTCTCCCTCTCGAATGCTGAAGCAGACTCTGAAGAGTTGGCTGAGGGGTGGGACTAATGGCAAACTGACCAACCACACGACACCATGCAAATGAGCCGCCTCTTCCTCACGAGGGCTCCTCTCCTCACGGCGATCGTCGAGCAGGCAAATTTAAACTGAAAAGATGCACTTTTTTTTTCAACTGACTCCACGGCGGGAGCCCATTTCAACCATGTAACATTGCCATTAACTCTGCAGTCTCTAGTATTGCACAGAAAGCATTTCCAACGTCAGGGCATAATTTCTCTGTTGCTACCCTAGTTTTCCACACTTTTCTTCACAGAACTTTATTTTAAAACTGACAAACGCTGTAAACTATGTTGATGCAGGACAAGGACACACACTTTGGCTTTACAGCTCCTTGGTAAACAGTTGGCATTTTTTAAACAGCAGCACAAGATTCACAGCACACAGCACACACTAGGGAAATTGCTTCAACTTTTTTGGGCTACCGACTGCCAGATAGCCAAAACGCTAGCCTACTTGCCCAAACACCTTCCTTCCCAAACAAATCCCAGCGGTGCCTCCATTTTTGTAAGGCATACATGCGTCCACATTTGTAGCATGGATATACATAGGTTATCTACGGGTTCGGGGAAGGATGAGGTTACTTGACACAAGAGACCTAGGTTTGACTACTCTACACAGGGGCACCCAAGTAAATCCAACTATAGGAAGCAATAACTGTAATGTCCAGAACCAGAATTGGGATTTTTCAGTGTGACTTTATTTATTAACTCAATGAACATAAACAAAGCTCTGTATGGTCCCCCACAGGGCTACATAACTGTAATGCAGATTAGAGGTTAAACACAGCGGTCCATTTAAGGAATGAACACAACAACAGTTGTCTGGCTTTGGACCCACCAGGCACTCAGCCTGGACTTTGCATGCACATTGGATACACAGCCCGACTGGCCCGGCTCCCCTGCCAGCCACTCGACTGACGGTCCACTTGGCAATGAACCCAAACTCTACTTGGAAAGACATCCCATTAAACAAGGAGGCTCCCAAACTGTGGCTCCCCACACCACTTGAAGTCTGCGACTCCTAGAGAGATTTTGTTTTCGTAATTCCAATTCGAAACTCCCATCAAACAGGGAGACTCCCGTCAAACAAGGAGTAATGTTCCCATCCTGTGGCACCCCAGACCACTTAGAGTCTATGAGTCCTAGAGAGATTTTCAAGTTGCGACCCACGTCTTGGTACCACCCCATCACTGGCCAAGCGCATGAGGCAAGTAGCAAAAACACAGAAGAAATCCGTAGAGGTGGACCTGGTTACTAAAGATGGGGATCTATCCACCTCCAGCTCCCACAGCCCATACCCGGCCATTTCTCTGGACACACAGAACTTTAGACTTTAAAACTGTAGATTGATGGTGGATGACCTGAAGCACCCCCTCTACAATGAACTTTAACACTTTAAACAGATGACTGCTCTATTTGTTTGTCCTAGTTGACATAGTTCTCCCAAATAGCAGTCCCCAATACTTGAAATCCAACTGAAGAAAAGAAGTTGTTTGCCCCTTCCAATGAGGCCAAACACTCACCCATTCGTTGTAGGTGCCCCACAGGCGAAGAAATGTAACCTTTGCTGTTATACATGAACAGACTGAACTTAAATTAAAACAGGCAGCTTTCTTCCCAAGGTGGGAGAAGGGGATTGCCTCTGGAACCCACAAAGAACTTTTCCTCACCCCCCCAGAGGGAGGGGGGTAAACAGACACTACTGGTGTCCTTCTTGTTTGCTTGAGGACAAACTGAAGACTGACTTTGAATTCCCAAGATTCTAGAACTACTCTGAGCTGAAGATTCCAACTGTGGCTCATGCAGCTGTGACAATTCTATAATGATGTCATCCCTCTAGTCTCAGCTGTAACTGAGGACAGAGTGAGACAGTGTGAAACCCATTTAACTGGAGTTTCACAAGCTGCCTTCCCTGCCTACCACTAGGTCTTACTGGGATTCTAGTAACCCCGGGTAACAAAGGGGTTACACTATTAAGGGAGGGAGGTTACACAGAACCACACAGAGTCCTCACTTTACCTAAATTATCCTCTGGGCTTGTCTTTCACACAGAGAAACTTAAACAAGGTCTCTTTTACAGGTGTGTGCTTTTTACTTAAATTGCAGCAAGTTTCAACACATTTTACATTGCTCAGTGTGCGCGCACAGTGTACTTGACCCAAACTAAATTCAGGGTCATTTTTTTTTTTAAATCTATTTATATCTCCAGTGGACTGGAACTCTCTCAGGCAGTCCACTCACTTGCCGCTCTACCGCCCACTGTGACCATCTGCCCCCTCAAAGTCATTAGCGCTCCCTGCAGGCCCCAGGGCCCAAACCCATGATGAGATCAAGGGGTGGAGGCAGGGGCCCAGTGCTGGGCATGTGGCGGTCGAGGCACTGGGATGCTATCACCTATCTGGCCCATAGGGGTTTTTAGAGTGCTTCCCCATACCCCCAAATGTGACATGTTGTGACACCATGGTGCACAGCAACTCAGCCGGCGTCTACCACGCTCCCCCTTGTTGCTGGTCCAGGATCCTGCAGTTCCCCTGGTCTCCACCTGGGGACACTGGGACACCAGACAACCCCAACACCCTCCCCCCGGGAAGGGAGAGCCATTCTGGGGATGCTCAATCCCTTCCCTCCCTGCCGACCCACGTGCCCGAGCTTGCTCCTGAACCCAGGTCGCCAGCGTGGCGCGAGGTGTGGCATCCAGCGCCTCAACCCTCAGCGCCACTGGGCTGGCTAATTCAGGGTAATTTTAACAGATATGGGAGAGTGGATGCAGCTGAAAGACAAGTCCTCTGTCTTTCACTAGCAGTAAACAGGGAAAAGCCAAACCACAATACTTTATAGAAACAGAGTTTAGAAAAGAACTCACACTTATGTACACTAGCAGGACTATAGTGGCAGAGAAAAAGGGTCTTTTACCACATACAGCATTGTTTCTCTGCAGGTCCGATGGGTGGTTGACAGCAGAAGAAAGAACTGAGGCACATTAGAGCCACCCACATTTTATAGGTACTGACATTGCACATCATTCTGGACAGCCACCAGCTAGTAAAACTTTCTGAGTGGTCCTGACGCTGACGGCTCACAGTCCCAAAGGCGTAACCCAATGGAGGAGATATCCTCGATGAAGATCATTATGTTTGTTGGGCACAGATCTGTGTTTGACATGGTATACATGTGTACTCTTGTGCAAAGTTACAGTAGGTGCAAGGACAATAAAGTGAAGCAGAGCAGTTTTGACCATCCAAACGTGTGAGATAATGTTCTTACATCATAAGAGACACCTCTCAGTGCCCCAATTAACTTATTATAAATCAAATATGAATACAAAAAAAGAATCAAAAATACATTTTTTACCTGAACAATAAAAGGTTTCATTTTAACCAATTTATCAAATTATTCAAATGTCCCCCCCCTTCAGTGGTGGAGGATGGAACAGCCCCAGAGTCGGCATAAGAATGCAACAATACAGAGAATAAAGTTTTCCACGTTTTGTACAGCATTCTATATCACTGTATGTGATATTGCATTTCCCCCCCATTCTCTCTCTGCCAGACACCTCTAGCAATGAACCGATCACAGCTCAGGAGGCCCTTCCTGGTAAAAAAAAAAAAGAATAAATAAGAGAAATGTGAATGACGGGCACCTGCCTTGTCTATGGACACATGATGGCACTTCAGTTTCAGGAGGCACGCACCTAGTGCTATGCAATGATGTCTTTTTTTTTTACCTTTATCTCTGTCACCATGGGTCAGGGCAAATGGGGACCAGGGCAATCAATGCACATTTCTGGGGTACTACAAACTAGAAGACTTGCACACAAACTGAACATCCATACTACAAACACATCTCTCCTTCCCCAAGCACTTCTGGACCCAGATTAATCAGTTCCTCCATGGAAAAACCTCTGTGTACACTCATGAAATTCACTCAGACAATCAGGTCCTATCCAACCCCCAAGCTATTGCCTCTGGTTTTAATCACTCCTTCACAGATCTTGAAAGATTTAAGGTCCCTCTTCACTCTCATTCCAGCATCCCACAACCTTCTCAACAGCAGCAACCCTCTGACATCGCTGGATCCCCTCTGTCACAGTCACCTGGCGAGAAATCTTCACCACAGTTCACCTTAGAACAGTAACCAGACCAGAGGTTCTCAGACAGCTAAAGAGATACAAAGTGATTCCAGGTACTGACTCTCTGGAACCACAGTTCTTAAAAATTGCTTCACCGATTATTGCCACCCTTATCAGGAACCTAATTAATAAATCCTTCTTAGCTGGGACTATACCTGAAAAATGAAAATTGGCTCTCGTGCCCATATGCAAAGGGAAGCCTAAGGACAAAATAGAAAATTACAGACCTATCTACCTCTCAGTGCAGCTGCCAAAGTACAGGAGAGACTATTATATGAACAACCATTAGACTTCTTTGAACAGAATTGCACTCTTATTCAATTCCAGCATGGCTTCTGCAAAAACCATAGCACCGATACAGCTTTAGTATGCATCACCAGTGATATTATCAATGCCATGAATATGGGTATGGCATCTGGAGCTAGTTTTGTGGACCTAACGAAAGAATTTGATCTGGATAATCACGATCTAGTGCTCACAAAACTACAGGAATGAAGCATGGATGATCTATCCTGCCACTGGTTCCAGAACTACCTGACCGGCCGGATGCAGTGTGTCAAATGGAAAGGTATGACCTCACCCCCCAGGTCAGTCACTGATGGGCTACCCCAAGGATCCATCCTTGGCCCCCTTCTAGTCTCACTATTTATCAATGACTTACCTCAAAACAGCAGGGGGGGGAAGGCGTCAATACAGCTATACACTGATGACACCATACTTTATAGGTCTTTCCGTAGACCCAACATGGATTAATACACAGCTGCAGAAAGACTTTCATTCATTAGATAATTGGTTTCTGGCCAACAAACTCAAACTCAATGCCAAAAAAATGAAGGCAATGTTATTTGGTCACAAAAACCTTGGTTTAGACAGAAAGGATCTCCTTAAAATTACCACCTGCACTGGAGTCAATTTAGAGGTGGTGCAGGCCTTTAAATACTTGGGAATGACCCTAGATCAGTCTATGACCTTTGAACCCCATGTAGATGCACTGACTAAAACACTCAACCTAAAGCTCAGGCTACTATATAGACTTTCCCCCTACCTGTCTAGAGAGGCGCATTGTACCATCGCCTTCAGCTCCCTCATCTCTCTCTCTTACTCCACGGTGCCCTGGTAATACAGGCAATATGAGACCCCACCCTCAGCAGGCTAAGAATACTCCACCATAGAACTGGGCAATTTGCAATCAGCGCCCACCCCAAAACCCACCACTGCATAATGCTAATAACCTTAGGGCTGCCCTCCCTCGAAGCCAGATTGTACTATCCCCTGTATTGCCTTACCTTCAAGCTTTTGCAACCTCTCACCCTGCCTAGTCTCTCTGGTATAATCCAATGCAAACAATGTTCTTGACCTCTTAGAACCTTAGCCCTGGAAGTCCAGTGCTGGAGGTCCCCAAAGTATGGTACAAAATTGGAAGATGGTCTTTCTCTTTCTTGGCCCTGCATCTGTGGAACTCCCTGCCTTCAGGGGTCTGGGCCTGCCCTACCTTGGTGCAATTTAAGAGGACTCTTAAATCTGTCTTTTGGACAACTCCGTGCTGCAACTGTTTCCATTGAATCTAATGCCCCAATGCCATCCCCTCCACTCTACAATCTTTGTGGGCTCTGATATCCTAGATAGCTCAATCTAATATGATTGCTGCTCTTACTCAATGTAAGACTATTGTCTATATATATTATGAATGTACAGTATTCTCTGCCATTATAGACTACTGAATGTTTTTGCTCATTATTATTGCCTGTAACTAAATCCTTGTTGGCATAAAACACGTATATATATATATATATATATATATAATCATGTATAATTCCACTATTATTTAGTGTATGTAACTAAATCCAAGTCACCCCTGAAAAAGGGACATCTCGTCTCAGTGGGCTTACCCGGTCACCAAAATTCAAATAAATAAATAAATCCTGGGAACTGGGATCAAGCGGGATATATTTTATTAAGCTGTAATGGTGGTAACACAGCTTGGAATGGCATTACCCTTGACTTCCTCAGTTCATCAGCCTGAAGGCTACCCTGTACAAACAGTCTAGCTGATAACTTAAAGTAGTAGGCTGGTTATATTCATTTGTACCTTGCGTTGGACCAATGTGCCTATCCTCCTGCATTCTGAACTTACTGCATTCTGCTCCTGCATATTTCTCTTGAGTCTCATCTTTAGCAATGCTACTGAATGTTACCCCACGTCCCAGCACCTGGGCCTCGTAAGTGGCCAGAAGCGGCAGCCATCTTACCTGGTGTGTTAGCCAGCAAGCCCACAGCAGCGCTGGCTTAGAAGTAGTACCTATCTTTCCCAGTGTGTTTGCCCAGGAAGCTCACAGCAGTGCGGGCCTAATCTAATCAGAGCTGACCCCCTGGCACAGGCCTGAGCTGTTCTTTAGTTACCCCTGCCCCCGGGGTCACTATCGCAAGTGAGTCCAGTACAAATACAAGGTCTCTAAATCAATTTTTGGGCCGGGCCTTTTAACTTGGGGACAGGAGATACAAGATTTAATAATCTCCACTCGCGGGGTCAAATTACCCTTGCACCAAGCTCCTGAGTCCTTCGTAAGGCAGCCAGCGATACCGCTCACTGTGTTAATCTCGAAAATTGCTGCATAGATCAAATTACAAGTTGCTCTATAAGTAAACCCTTACCTGTTCGTTTTTTTCTCCTCACAGCGGGTCCGTGAGGCTAGGGGACTGCCACCCTCCCCAGCCATCCTCATGAGGTCATGAGGGACTCAAGTCAGAAAGCCTCCCAGAAGCCGGGACAAGAAGGAACCTCCCCCCCCGAACTGCTGCTACCGAATTACCAGGTAACTGTGGCAAATTATCCTACCTGGTGCCACTCCTGCGTTCTCTGTACTCTGTAAGCCGTTGGTCATGCACTGGGATCTGCTGTGCTGCTGCAGAAATCTTGCCCCACTGACGCTCTGCACCAGCTCCCCACCGTCCCCACCACCACCCTTGGTCCACACCGCAATTTATAGGAATCAATTAGGTCAGGTGGTGCTCTTAAACCTATCAGCCCTCTTTCTGGTCTGCAGGTTATAAGATCCCACCAGTAGTGGCCGCTAGCATTTTTTTTTTTCAGCCTGATCTTCTTATCGAAGTAAAAAAAAAAAAAAGCATCCTGCTGATTACTTTGGCCCTGCTAACTATGACCACTCCACTCGTGTCACTCCCTCTATCCACACGCCTCCAAAATAACCCATCCCTATTATCTTACAGCTATGTCTTGACCCCCCCGCCTCTTAAATACCCCCCAAGAGTGCTCTGGATACAAACTGCACCCAGGACTGGTTACATGCCCCTCCATCTCCCCGCCTTCCTTTGCCCCGCGTCTGGATGCCCTGTGCAGGCTTGCTAAGGCTACCTCTCCCACTTCCCTGTCTCATCATTTCCATAAATCCAAAGAAAAAAATAGATGGTCTACCGCTCTACAATACCTTACCCTGATACTCCTACTGGCTGGCAACATTGAAACTAACCCTGGACCTCAGACCCACCCTGCCCATCTAAAACTACCTAAGGGGCTTAGCATAATACATCTCAATATACGCAGCCTTCTGAATAAAGTCCCGGAGCTGCAAGTCACCACACATACACTCAAACCTGACATCTGCGTTGTGTCCGAAACTTGGTTGAAACCCCAACACAATGACTCGGAAGTAGCCATGCCCGGCTATACAGTCCTCCAGCACGACAGAGCAGGCAAAAAGAAAGGTGGGGGCATTGCCATGTTTATATCCAACTGACTACAATTCACCCCTGTCCAGCTCCCATGCCCCCCCCCCACTTATCGAAACCAGGATGATCAAACTTGTCCTGCCGCATACCGCCCCCGTGTACGTGGCAGGGCTATACTGCACCCCTGCAACCCCAGCAAATAACATCACTGACCTCCTAGCCACTCTCAAAAACCTGGCCGCCGCTGGAGAGCTCTACATCCTCGGGGATTTTAACTACAACTGGCTGGCCAAAGGCTGCTCAAAACTCAGCAGCAGGGTCAAAGCCCTTAACCTCTCACAGCAGATTATCGAACCCACATGCCTTAAACACCAAATCCCAAAACCACTCCCTCCTGGATTGGGCTCTCACAACCCACCCACACAGGGTCGCGACAGCTGGCCTGCTACCTGACTTAATGAGTGACCTCCAACCGATATACATGATCAGAAAAGTGCACCAACCCTCAAACAGCCTACCAACCAGGTCAATCAGCTCTCGGTCTTACAAGTCCCTCTGCCTCTCCACCCTGCTAAATGATCTCGCCTCTGCCAACTGGTCGCTCATCAAACTGGCACCCACCCTGGATCAAGTGTTTGACATGTTCATACAGCAATTTCTGATGGTGTGAGATTTCCATGCCCCTATGAGAATCAAAAGGGTAAGGGTATCCCACCTCCCCTGGGTCTCTGCCGTCATTATCGCCAATTGTCATGCCAGGGACCAGGCCAGGAAAAACCATAGGAAAACAGGCTCCACCGCCTCATGGCAACAGTACCGCATCCTCCGCAACAGCTGTACCAAAGCCATAAGACAGGCAAAAAAGCATTTCTTCTGTGAGGCCCTCTCTTTCTATCTTAACCACCCTTCCAATTTCTGGAAATCCATTAAAACCTTGCTCACTCCCCCCATACAGCCACCAACCCCTACCCTCACCATCCGGGGCAGAAACGTATCTGATCCATGTGAAGTTGCCTCTACTTTCAACCACTTTTTCACCAACTGCGCCAAATCCCTACTCCCAAATATGACAACCCTGCCACCCGCACCTGAACCCCTCGCGCAACGCGCCATTCCCCCCATCCACCAAATTCTCCTTCAAAGAGGTCTCCCCGCCTGAAGTTCAAGCTGCCCTCACTTCCCTTGACCCCAACAAGGGTAAATGCCCACTTGGCATGGACACCAAACTCATACCTATCTGCCCCTGCCATTTCCGCGCCCCTTGCCGATCCCGTAAACCACTCCTTTTCCTCAGCACAAATACCTACAGCCTGGAAGGAGGCTCTAGTCATACCATTGCCAAAAGGAGGAAACTCTGCTGATCCAGGGAACTACCGCCCAAGCTCCCTCCTCCCCACCCTGGCCAAACTACAAGAAAATATAGACCTCGCTCAAATCACAAAATTTATTGACACCACCTCCTTCTTCACCCCCTTCCAGTCAGGCTTCTGGAAATCACACTCCACCATAACCGCACTCCTTAGACTCACCAACGATATTGCCTCAGGTATGGATAAAGGGTTCATCACCTCGGCCATATTCATTGACCTGGCGAAAGCATTCAATACCGTTTCTCACCCAAAGCTCATCGCCAAACTGCGAGATGCTGGCCTGTCCGATCTAGCCATCAGTTGGTTCCATGACTACCTCACTGGTAGGAAACAATCAGTCAAAATTGGCACCCAAGTATCCCCCTCGCTCCCAGTCACTATAGGGGTCCCCCAGGGCTCTGTCCTGGGACCAGTTATTTTCTCAATTTTCCTAAATGACCTCCCACAATCCTTCCCTAACTCAGCTATTCAAATGTACGTGGACGACACCGTCCTGTACGCCTCCAGCCCCTCAACAGAAGCCCTAAACTCTACCCTACGGCAGGATTTTAACGCTGTCCAAATGTGGCTTAGCTCTAACCAACTCGTCCTAAATGCCAAAAAGACTGTATCCATAACATTCGGCACACAGCCCAGAATCTCCAGGCTAGCCGCACAACCCTCCTTTCAAACTCTGGATGGAACCAGCCTGGAATCCTGCACCTCCTTTAAGTACCTGGGGGTATGGCTGGATAGTCACTTGGACTTCTCTGTCCACATAGATTCCCTACAGAAAAAACTACACCTGCTAGGTGCTCTTTACTGCAACAAAGGCTGTCTAACCACCCCAATCAGGAGAGAGCTTGTACACAAAACGATTCTCCCAATTTTCGACTATGGCGACATGGTCTACGGTGCAGCCTCTCCATCCACCCTAGCCACCCTGGACCCCCTTTTTCATTCCTTCTGTCGCCTTATCCTAGAATGCCCCCCTACCACCCACCACTGTCACTTATATGCTGCACTAGGCCTCCCCTCGCTGCACACCAGGCGACAGCTCCACTGTGCAAATCTTATAGCGAAGCACAGGTCAAACTCCCTCCTCTCCTATCTTAGTTCCTCTCTAACAATGCAGCCCTCCCCGGCTTACTCTTTGCGGGGTTCTGATACAAAACTACTTCATATCCCTTTCATGCGCACTGCAAAAGGCCAATCGGCTTTTAAATACAGGCTGCCCACTCTCTGGAATAACCTCCCAAGTGCAATCAGGCAGTCCACCTCCACCCCTAGGACCTTGACCACTCTCCTTCAGGCCCATTTCTCTGACACTTGCAACTGTTACCCTCAGGTCAGAACGGCTAAACCAAAGAGTTTATCTGGTACTTAACGAGGTAACAAGCAAACAACTATACTATCCTTTTCTGCCCCTGTCTCCTACACCCTCTCTCTCTCTGATTCACTGCTACATATGCTTATCTTCTCTGTCCCCATTGTTTGTGTGCACTAGTGAACACAATTGTAATGCATAATATCCTGACTGTAACACCTTGGGACTTTGTCTCACCCATGTATGAGCCTGTTGTACCTAAGTATGTACTATATGCATTTGTTTTCATGACTACAATTCCTACTGTTCCAAATTTAATGTTAGGACTGTTATGTTATGTAACACCCAGGTCGCATCTGGAAACAAGTGGATTTCCCACTCAGTATGCTTATCTGGTACATCTCATTAATAAATAAATAAATAAATAAATCATCAACAGCAACCAGATTCGGTTACTGTGGGCTCCTAAACACACCCAGTACACTGTCATAACCATGCTCTCAGGCCTTACTCCTTTTGATTTAAACAGGATTTCTAGTGCTGCTATATCATTCTCTAGGGTACCCTTTACCCCTCAGTGTATCTAACACCCTCCACACTACAACATGCATTCCGTTTGCCAGGTTTATCTCTCTTTGATTCTTAAAGGAGCATTACCATTACTACTACATTTGTTGCTATTACTGCAAACCCTATCACCCATTCTGGGGTCCCTGGAGCCTTGATGCTCCCAAGACCACTTACGCATGGCCTTCTCTTCGGCAGGGCAAGCACTATCCCTTGGGGCCAGCATGCCTTCATGTGGCTTAATGTGTCACCATGTGGCATCAATCTGACTACAATACATCAGTATTATGAGCTACTCCTAAATTTACTGAATTGAGTTGGTTTGGCAATGGGTGTCTCCTTTCAGCACCACACTGATAGCTCTAGTGGCCCAAAGAAATGGACTCCCATGCCCAGCCTCGTCCCAGGGACTTGACGACCACAACTCCATTAGGCTGAGTGGGAAGAACACAAGGGCCAAAGTGCCCAGCTGGTTTGGTTATAGGGTTGCCCAGGCAGTAAGGGAAAAGAGGTTGGCCTATAGAAAATTCAGGAAGACCAAGAGAGGTGGATAGGGAAAATTACCTAAGGTTGGCTAGTGAGGCAAGTAAGGAAGTCCAATGAGGAAGAGCACAGAAGGAACTGCAGATAGCTGAAGGAATTAAGAAGGGGGAGAAGGCTTTCTTTCACTATATAAGTGAGAAAAAGGACTAGAAGGAAGGAATTGTTAGGCTTAAGAAAGAAGGAGAGGGTGGAGGATAATCGGGAAAAGGCAGAGATACTAAATTATTACTTCTGTTCTGTCTTCACCAGGGAGAAGGACAGACCAGTGCCTTTAGGAGGGAAATGAGGAGCCGGGGGAGGGGAACACAGATGTAGTGATAGAGGAGTACAGAATGAGGAAGGAGCAGCTGGCATTGAAGGTGGACAAATCACCAGGCCTGGACAGAATACATCCAAGGGTACTAAAGGAACTAGCAGAAGAGCTGGCAGGGCCACTGGCAGACCTATTTAATAGTTCACTAATCAGGCATGCTACTGCAGGACTTGATAACAGCACATGTAGTGCCCCTCCACAAAAGCAGTCCCAAGGATGACCCAAGGAATTACAGACCAGTCAGTCTGACCTCCATTGTGGGCAAGCTCATGGAGACCATACTAAAGGAAAGGTTGGTGGAATATTTAGAGGGGCATGGTCTCCAGGATGTGAGGCAGCATGGGTTCATGGGGGGTGAGATTGTGTCAAACGAATTTGATTGACTTTTTTGACTGTGTCACTAAGACAGTAGACAGGTGCCAAGCTGCAGACATCCTCTATCTTGATTTCAGCAAGGCTTTTGACTCTGTGCCCCACAAAGGGTTGATCGGGAAGTTGGTGGATCTCGGGGTTGGGGAAAAGATGGCCAGATGGGTGGAAATCTGGCTGAGGGACAGAACCCAGAGGGTGGTTGTGGGGGAGAGTTATCTTGCACCAGAGCAGTAACCAGTGGCATCCCACAGGGCTTGGTGCTGGGGCCGGTGTTGTTCAATGTCTTCATCAATGACACTGGGGATGGCATTAAGGGCAAAATGTGCCTATTAGCGAATGACACCAAGCTCTGCAGGGGAATGGACACAGCTGAAGGGATACAGGACCTACAGAAAGATCTGGAAAAGCTGGAGAGGTGGTCTAAGATCTAGCAGCTTGGCTTCAATGCCAAGAAATGCAAAGTTATGCATATTGGAGCCAAGAATCCCAGGACAGAGTACTACCTGGGTGGAATCCGAGTATCTGCATCAGAGGAGGAGAAGGACCTGGGAATGATGATCACTAGTGACCTGAAACACTTTGCGCAGTGCAAGAAAGCAGCAGCAAAGGCAAACAAGATGCTGGGATGCATATCTAGGGGGATCAGTAGTAGGAGAGAGGAGGTTATACTGCCCTTGTACAGGTCACTGATAAGGCTGCAACTAGACTACTGAGTTTAGTACTGGTGCCTACACCTCAAAAAGGACATTAACCTACTGGAGAAGGTCCAGAGGAGGGCTACAAAGATGATAGCGGGTCAGCATGGTAAGGCATATGAGGAGAGGTTGAGGGCATTGGACATGTACTCCCTGGAATTCAGGAGAGAGAGAGGGGACATGATTGACACCTTCAAGTCTTGAAAGGGATAAATAAGGTTGATGAGGAGAGTCTCTTTAAGCTAAGTGGCAACCATAACATGAGAGGGCATAGTCTTAAGCTGGAGGGTGGGAGGTTTAAGGGGGAGGTCAGGAAGCACTTCTTCACAGAGAGGGTGGTGGGCACTTGGAATGTGCTGCCGGAAGAAGTCATCTCATTGAAGACAGTGGGCAGCCTTAAGAGAGGCTGGGATAGGCATGGGACAAGGTAAGGATCATGGTTAGTAAGGATAGGAGGAGTGGGGAGGAAGATCAGGGACAGTAGCTCAAGCTGTGGATCCTGTAGTACGAGCCAACTTGATAGACAAATGGCCATCTTCTGCTGAGTTTTTCATATGTTCATATGTAACTCATATCAGTCCTCCTCCACCTGACGACCTTCATTCGGGGAATCTCCCCAGGAGGTTACATAATTGCAAATTACTGCCTAGGCCTTTAATTTCCAAAGAGCAAGTCAATCAAAGGAAGTGGGTCAAGGGTAGGAAAAAACAATTCTTCAGACGTATTAACGAAAAAGGAAGCAGGGTGAGGCTATTGTTAGGCTACAAGAGGAGGGTACTAGAGGAAGATGAACAAAAAGCATCCATCTTTAATGATTACTTCCACTCTGTTTTCATAAGAGAAGACAGTGAGCCCCTCCTAAACAAGTTGCATCAAGTAAACTGAAAGCAGACAGCATTTACCAGAGAAAGGGTCCAGAAAAGACTTGAAGCTCTAAAGGTAATTAAAGACCCAAAGCCAGATGAGGTGCACCCAAGGGTGGTCAAGGAACTGGCTGAACCCCTAGTTATGTTATTCAATAGCTCAATTCAGGGGTAGTTCCAAAAGACTGGAGCATACTGGATGTAGTCCCATTACACAAGGCGAGGGAGACAAGAAGCAACCAGTGAACTGCAGACCTGTCAGCCTTACCAGTGTAGTGAGTAAACTGATGGAGTTACTGATCAAAAAGAAGCCATGTGGACTACCTATAAAACAATAGTCTACAGGATAGTAAACAGCATGGGTTTTTGAATGGGAGAGCTTGACAGATCAACCTGATAGTTTTCTTTGACTGGGTAGCAAAGATAGTAGATAAGGGCCACACTGTAGATTTTCTCTACTTCAGTTTCAGAAAGATATTTGACTGGGTGCCATACAGAAGATGGCTGAAGAAGCTGGTGGGCCCGGGCTTGGCTAGGGGCATAGTTAGATGGATAGGAAAATGGTTGAAGGAGAGACAGCAGAGTGTGATGGTAAACAGGGTCAAATCGGAAGAGAGGGAGGTCACATGTGGGGGTCCTACAGGGATGTGTCCTGAGTCTTGTCCTCTTCAATATGTTTGTTCATCAGCAACATTGGAGTGGACATCCGGGGCAAGTTGTGTCTTTGCAGATGTCACAAAGCTCTGTGGTAGGGTAGACAGCAATGAAGGCAATAGGGAAATGCGGAAGGATCTACAAAGGCTAGAGAGGTGGTTTAAGCTTTGGTAGTTGAAATTTAACGTAAAATAATGTAAGGTTATGCACCTAGGGTAAGAAAAATCAGCATAGAGTACTGGATGGAAGGAGTTAAACTGAGCATTATGGCAGAAAAAATGGACTTGGGAGTAATCATTAGTGACTCCTTCAAACAATCAACCTAGTGCAATAAGGTCTATAGTAAGGCTACTAGGATGCTGGGGCGTTTCGCAGGGGTACTGATAGCAGGAAAAAGGGGGTACTACTACCTCTATATACTGTAGGTCACTGGTGAGCCTCATCTGGAATACTGTGCTCAGGTTCTGAGCCTTCACCTAAGGAACAGGAACAAGCTGGAGACAATGCAGCACAGGGTGACCAAGATGATTCAGGGCCAACAGGGCAGATCATATGAAGATCATATGAAGGCACTGAACATGTACTCACTAAAAAATAGGTAAGCGAGAAACAGGATATGATAGAGACCTTCACGTTCCTGGAGGGAATATACAAGATGAATTGCTGGAACTATTTAACAGGAGTACAGAGTCAAGAAACTAAGGTTAAAAGTGGAAACTCGCAGGGGCTGTTTTAACGGGAATGTGAGGAAGTTATATTTTACAGAACGGGTGGTGGAGCCATGGAACAGTCTACCAATGGAGGTGGTGGACACCAAGACTATAAAGGATTCCAAGCATGGCTGGGACAGAGTGAAGGATTTGGTGATTGCTCAAGTCAGTAGCAGGAGGGAGGGGAGTGGGGGGTGGACCAGGAGGGATAAAATCCAGTATGGACAATACGTCCCGGGTCAGATAGGAAACTCCAGGCACACTAGCTAGATCTTTGGTCTTTTTCCGCCATCACCGCCTGTGTTTCTATGAAAATTACCTTACATGTCTGCTCTCTCCCTTGTGTACAGATGATGGTAGTGGATCCTCACAGATCCTGACAATCTCCTTTAAGGGGTGGCCCGCTACTGCTCCCATGTGCCATTGGATTACTTGATCTTTCTTCCACACAGGAAGACATCTCCCAGATCCTACACCCACCATCTGATGTCATACAGGGGTGCTTCTACTCCAGGAACCCAACTGGGTTCCAAGCCTCCATAAACCTCACTGGAGAGGACCAGTGCCACCCAGACCAAGAGACCCTGCCACCAACTCTGAACCAACAGACCCCCTAAGCTTGGTCACATCCTGAAAGGCTGGACTCTCTCTCTGTCCACATAGTCTTCACAGGGCTGCTTCTCCTTGTCTTCTCCCCCTGGACCCACAGCTTGCTTTACTCCCTTATAGAGTAACATGGAAGGGCAGGGCCATTAATATTCATGAAGGTTTTCTTGCTTCAGGCTGAATCAGAAAGCTCAAGACACAAACTCCAGACATCATGTCTCCAAGCTAAGGTCACCTAGAGAACTACCCTCAGGTCCAATCAGGCTTAACCAATCAAGTGCTCTCTAGTAACCTGCCTAGAGCTGGATGATAAGAGAGACTAGTTCCAGAAAGAAGTCATGTTTCAAACCCTGTGCACTGTTTGGTTGGTGGACCTTATTATAAAATTCACCGAAGAGCACTGTTCAGTGTTTCCACAGGCTCCAATGCTTTTCTTTGGAGGAAGGTTGACTGTAACCTACATGGGAGGTTAGAAGGGTGAAGCATGCAACTTCTACCATCTACAGGATGCACCAACAACTGCGGCTGTGGGTATGAGATTTCATCCATTGCACTACGCCATTAGTAGCATTGAGGTATACATGAATCTAGGCATCCTGTACAAGAGCTACAGACACTGTTACATGATTGAGGACCCTGCTGTTTCTTTCATAGTGTATGTTAAGTCAGAGGAGTAAATCTGAAGTAACTAACCAAGATATCACATAGGCTAATATCAAAGTGTTGAAGATTAGCATCCCAACTAATCTAGGTTTAGACATTAACAATTTATTCCCCTGAATTTAAAAGGGGGCATAAAATTGTATAGAAAAAAAAACTACATTTCCCAGACATTACCCAGCATAAACACTGGTGCCAATGTTTCTAAAAAATTGCTACCCTCTTGTTATAATTGTATACATTTAACTGTGCACTGTGGGATGCCATCTTTCTTTTTTCACATACAGTGACATCATCATTGTGAAACTACATGTCATCATGTTGGTGATATCACTATATTAATATAATTCAAGATTCACAAGCAATTACATCATCATTATGAAACATATTGTCATCATGAAGATGTGATAAACTCGCAAAAGTAAAATAGCTATAACCCCACTCTCCACCCACCCAACCCCAGAAGAACAGTACTGGCAGATGATAACTGGAACACAGCAGAGTATTTTGGGAAAGTTTGGCAGAATAATTCACATTTGGTAAATGTTTTGAAATGTCTTTTTTCTATATAATGTCATGACCCTTAAGAGTGGCTCAGTAAGGATCAATAAGGGTGGTGGGGCAGCTGCAGTGGTATTAAACTGAGAGCTGCACAATTGGGCAGACTTGATAGACCTGTGAGCCTTTTTCTGCTGGCAATTTCGTACCTTCATAAGATATAACTTATTCTATGAAATTTACTATAGAGCACGCTAACACTCTCATCCAACCCAAGAGTGGCTCACATGCCGCTGCCCTGGAAACAGACATGTTCAGGCAAGGTTTTTTAACAAAATTTACATTTTTTTTGATCGAGACCAGTCAATAATAAATTAATACCACCACTGAGAAGACTGTTATCAGTTGTAAGAGTGATCTAATTTACACTGTTAAGCTATCAGACTTGCTCACCTTCAGTTCACAGTTCTCATACCCTAAGAATGTGCATGTGACCCATCTTTCAACCGTAAGAGTGGTCTCAACTGCATTATTGATATATATATAAAAGGTCTCATTTAAAATAAAATGTACTGTGGCCCAGATATTCAGAAGGGTTGTACATGGCGCAACAGTATTGCGCCATGCACAACCCACTGATGCTCCCCGGCACGCGGGCATAAGATGTAATTTAAACTCGTCCTATATCCCTTGTGGTCCAGTGGACCACTTGCAGCCCGATCGCAGGCATCTGTAATTATAAGGAGAGCTCCACGGTACCCCCCTCCCACTGAGCCCTGCTCCCCGGTCAGCGGCAGGCCGCAGCACCACCTGCCTGCCACCCGCCACCTGCCGACTGACAAGGTATGTAATGAACTGTCATGATGAGGGTCCACAGTGTGTGCCAATGGGCATGCAGCCCGTACCGTACTACACATCAGGAATCAGCGGTCCTGCCTGCAAATGGGTCCATAATGACATGCAAATGACCCCATTTGCACCTTGCATACATTATGGCCCCATTTGCATGTACACTTTTGAATATCGTGGTTGTTGCACATAGCGCAATGGGACTTGCGTTAGCACATCCCCCTACTCCACTCTGGCCACTTGCACTCGGGTTACTGAACACAGACCACAGCTTAGTTGGTTTCTCCAATAACTTATTTCATTCTGCAGCACAATGGCTTGAACACTACAGCACGCAAACTAGTCAACATACCTGGTGTGGCCTGCCTTGGTTGGCCTGACTGTGATGTGATGACTGTCCTGATGACTAGACTGGAATAAGATAAATGCCAGCCTCAGACTGGTGATGGTCTGAGATCATTTCCTCAAGATCATGCAGGTGGCGGCGACACGACTTGGCCCGGCATGGGAGGACTCCTCACAGCAGGACCAGAGGCCCAACTTAAGCAGCACTGACTAAACCTGACTACACTAAAAACACCAGCAGCACGTGATGATGCACACCAGGTGGCGAAGCTGAATCCAACTATGGGTGACCCCCCGTGCCGCTCTCTCTACTATTTTATCTTCTTCTTTGATTGAGACGAAGATGAGACCTACCACTGGTACCGGCGACTGACTGTCGACATCCACAGCTCTCTTGTCCTCCTCCTTGACTCCTCAGTGCCTGGCCTGGCCACATGCCCTGACACCATGCATGCAAGCATTGATTCCCTGCTCCGCTGTAGCCACACCTCCAGAGGACCTCAGATGGACATTATTGGTTGTGTGGTGGGGTCAGGGTGGATCAGAGGCAGAGCCAGAGCCACCCATCAGAGAGACTGAGAGGCTCACTCACTTGGAGCGGCTGTGGGGGGGGGGACCAGGCTTACTCAGTCCGAGGATGGGGGGGGACCACTGAACCAGTGGCAGAGGCTGACTCTGAGGAGAGGGGTGCTTTTTGGTCAAGTTAGCCAGTCGGCGGCACAGAGGTCACCCAGTACAGGGATTAAAAAAAGTAAATAAGTTAACAGTGGGGGCCCTCCTGAACCATGGGACCCTACGCCATGGTGTAATTTGCATACAGGTTAATCCAGCCATGTAGGATACGTAGAAATGCAGTTACATTTTTGTCATCGTATGAGGGCTATACAGATATTTGGTTGACTAACCAAATGTTAAATTACAGTATGAGTATGCCTTGCCATAATAAACTTGACCAATACCTTAATGCAGTTTTGCATAGAGTTTACCAGTTTCTTGTGAACTGCAGTGGTCTAATATCCTAAGTGGGTTAAACAGCATAGATCGCAAAATTTTAGCACTCTTACAATAGAACACGTACCCAGTCATAAAACCAGGTCATAACAGTGTTTGAAATCAAATCGACCTGTAGAACTCGCAAGATCTTCTCAAAAACAACAACTATTAAGCTGTTCTTGTTGAACTATGAAACATTGTACTGTGTTTATTTTAAATCAGTGGAGCATTTTACTTTTAGTCCAGGTATTCCAATATTTCACCACAACGGAAAAGTCGACCAAGAGTCAGGTTCTAAAGCATCAAGATGGTCCTCACATCACATCCATGGAAAAAAGTAAATTCCACCTGGATGGGGTAGCCTTGCAACTTATAATAATTGCTTTCTACAGGTTTTGTCTGGCATACATTTTTCTGTAAAGTTCTTCCCTTTGTTTAAGCCCTTCAGTGGGTCTTGGCATTGCACACATCAACAAATTCTGCAAATCTGGTTGTAGTGTTCCAACAATAAATTCTATTATTTCTCTATCTTGAGCTCTTGGATAAAACTGTTTCTACATGTCTCACTTGTCTATAACCAACATGTCGAGTTCATTTCCGGGCCTTCGTGGATGCTCCAGTTTTCTCCGTAGGTGCTGTCTGCTATGCGCCTTATGAAAATACTCCAAGAATGCATCATACCTTACCTCCTGTCATGCTGGTGACCTGTGTTCATGGTGTGAGCAGGTCATTGAGGGTCAGCTGGGGTGGGAGAGGATAGAGCATCCGGAAGACGGCTCTCCTCGCCCAGGGAGGGTGGTATACAGAGACCGGCGCTTGCCTGACACCTATCGGTGGCTGGGTGTTGGCACGCCAGACCTGCACATGGGGCACAGAGGGGAGCAGCCGACTGGCATTCTGTGTGTAGACACTTGCTCAGCTCAGCCATTGTTGGCACTGCATGCTACCCTCTGCAAGAAAAGCAGAAAATCTGGTCCCGGCTGAGTGGCATGACGGCCATCCTCCATAGGCACCGCCCCAAGAAAACACCTCCCAGATGCTGGATCCAGACTTGGTGGGTTGAGTCACTCCCCACCACCCTGCCACAGAGGGCAAGCTGGGGGGGTAAGACAGTACAGGGCCGGAAGGACAGCTGGAGGAAAGGGCTGGCCAGAATGGGGGGGGGGGGAGAAATCATCATAATAAAAAAAAAAATACTCCAAGAACTCGGCTTTGCACTGCCTCGAATCATGAATATGGTCCTGCTTGAAGCTCCACCACTTACTTGCTATACCTTGGATAAGTCCCTCAAAGTGCTGTACCTACATATCCTTATGTACGTGGGCTTGCCTCAACGTTCATTCATACGTTTTCAGGAATTCTGACGCATCTTCTTTTTTCTCTCCCCTAAACACAGGAAGATTACCACCAATCCATGGCGCAACTATGGGTATCACTGGAGTTGCCGCTCTCTCATAGCTCTGAGTTTCTGGACTTTCACATCTTCTTGTAGGAATTTCCGGCATTTCACACCAACTAGTTGCACTTGCAGTCGGAGTACTTTCTCTCCATCCTGACATTGCACTTCAATCATAGATGCTGTTCATGACCTTGTCCATGAATGCTTCAAACTTCTGTTCCCTTCACAACTCTAATTTGCGAACCATTCTTTTTTCAAATTCTTCGCCATCAAATGACATCTTCTCCACAGGCATTTCTCTGGCAAGACCTCTGCCATATTCTGCTGGCATCCTGATGGCTCCTGCCATAGGTGACTTAGTATTTCTTGGTATGAATTCAGGTGCTTCCACTGAAGGAAAATTCATTCTGAGCCCTGCAACTGGATCTAGACCGTGTGCTCCCTCTAAATCGCTAGGTTCCTCACACTGATACAACATTACTGAGAGCCTCAAATCCATACCTGCTTCTCCTTTACCAAATGAGAAGCCAAACTTTACAGTAGCCAAAGCTGAGCAAAGCAGAACCAACGTCACTGCAACCCTTGTACTCACAGGTGATTTCATGAGACATACACCCCCTTTAGTGTCAGACGTAACACTAAGGTTCCTGAGCAAAAAACAAAAATGTTGCAGAGTCTACAACCAATTTAAAAACAAATCACAGTTTAGGATATTCCATGGTTAGGTGTAACCTGGCATAGGTCAGTCTGGCAATTGTGTTCTATTGTGTTTACTTACATAAAACAATGAAAACATTCACAGTGCAGCTTTCATGTTTGGGCACCATTTTATAAGGAATGACTGCAGTGCAACAATAGCTTGAGCACCCACATGGAGTGAATAAAACAGCACCAGCCCCACATTGGGCACCACTTTATAAGGTTAACAACACACTTGGGCACCCACTTGGAGTGAATAAAACAGCACCAGCCCCACATTGGGCACAACTTTATAAGGTTAACAATACACTTGGGCACCCACATGGAGTGAATAAAACAGCACCAGTCTCACTTGGGCGCCGTTTGTGTAACACTGTGATATAGGATTCTTTGCCTCTTCCCTTGCCCACACCCCTCCAGCTGGTACAACCAGAATACCTGAACTTTACCTCCCCAACTGGTGTGGCTGAGGGTTGCCAAGAGAGAAAGGTGCTGCACTGGACTGACCCAGAGACCTTCAGGAATGTGAGACACTGGCCCTGCAAAGAAGGACACTGACACATGGATCGAGAAGGAACTAAGGTAAGCTTTACTGAAGGCATTGTAAAGTGTTGTGCAGCCATGAATGACAAATAACATGCACACCACTGCAGTTAAAATATCAGAAATGAAACACAGTTATAAATGCAATACAGAATAACACTTCCTTTTGTTTTCCCTTGCTGGGTAATCCATCTCCACCACAATTTTCCCCTGGAGACTCCAGGTAAACACAACCCAGCAGCCCTCCAGATAACACAGTGGTCCCAGGATAAAGCCCTTCCCTGGCCATAATCACTGTACCTGTTAACACTTTGGCCTTAATGGCTTCTAGGCCTTGTCCCAACTCAGACAGCCTGCTCAGCCCTTTTGCCCAACACATGTTGCTTCCGCAGAACTAGGCTTTACCTCAGGCCTCAGTGCTGCACATATATATAAATTGCCTTACAGGCGTGCAGTGACTACCAAGCCTTATCCCACCTCATTCAGCTCACTTGACCCCTGTATCACAGATACCCTTCCCTGGTATCCCACACAGCAGTTTTAACTTAAAATTAGACTCTAAGGTTAAAACATTTTAGTTTATTTGTATTTATCTTTAGCAGATAAACAAAGCACATTGCCAAACAGTTTCAGAACAGTGGTATAAAATAAACAGTTCACAGCATTTGCACATAAACCTTAAGAACACCATCCTCCCACAGTCTTTTAAACGTCAGTCCTTCATTTAGACAATAGTCCTTTTATGAAGGATTGAGGTAAATTAAGTTCAGTTCAGTGTCCTTTTCCTTTTAAAACAAATCCCAAAGTTGAATAACTTTTTGTTACTACTGTGACAGGGTGACCCCTGTCTTAGGTTTAACCCTCCCCACCCACCCAGTAAAGAAGAGAAGAGAACAGGTAAAGTGCTCTTTAAAAATAGGAGCCTATGAACTTAGAAAGTGTCTGCCCAGGGAGACGGTAGGAGAGTTTGTTGTTGTGTGAGAGAATATGAAAAAGATGATGATCACACAAAATGGTAGAAAATAAACAATAGTAGAGTATGTATTCTGCAGTTACTGAGTTAGCAGGAGAAGGGAGAAGAGGAGCACGCCCTTATTCTTCCATTCCCCCTGCTATCCCAGAAACCGCAGCAGGGCTACACAGTGCTGCGTTATCTGTATATAAAGGTTCCATTACCTGTGGTACTGTATTGGATGTTGTTATAGAGCTGGTACTCACAGTCTGGAAACTGTACATTCAAACAGCATGAAGTTTTGCTGTATTCTGACTATTGCAGTTAGCTCCAGCCTTTAAACTGCCCCGGAGAAAAAAGGGTTAACTTTCTATGCAGTGCATAGAAAGCTGAGCTTGAGCTCAGTTGAGGTCTCTGTCTGCAGCCCTTTGAAACCCAACTGTCAGATTCTTTACTCCGCCTCACTGAACAGTCGCTCCGGATATTTCTCCTTCAGCTCGGTTCGAAAGTCAGTTAAAGTGTCGGTTAAGTTGTCAGTTTTAAACCGAAATTATTCCGCATAGTCGGTTCAGTCTCTGTCTGCGGTACCATGAGTACTAGATAGGTTTTTGTCTGAATTCTATGTGGAAATTGTAAAGTATTAGATCGGTTCGGCTAAACCGATCACTTGTAGTGAATACTTCTGTTTTACTTTAGTGTGGTTACCGGTCCTTATCAGTCCTAAAAAAAAACGTGCTTTGGAACGTTTTTTACAATACCCGTGGCACAGTTAGGAACTGATAAGGGAGTCTTGCCTGGCGGTTGCCATAAAAAGGGTAAGTTGGTTAGGTTGGCCATGTCTGAGAAACCCAAGAAAAAAAACGGGCCCACTGGGTTTCAACACTTCAGTGAGTGTGGGGAGGTCTTTGCTAAGGCCGATCCCCACACGACCTGTGTTTATTGTCTGGGGTTTGAACACCTCGATACAGACTGCCAAATTTGTAAAAATTTTCCTAAATCTACCCTTGAGAAGAAATTAGGTAGACTTAGGGAAAAGGAGGCCGAGAAGTCCGCTGACCCGGATGGCCAGCCTGGTTCGGTTCTGACCGAACCAGGAGGATTGCCCTCTGACCAGGGCAATACTTCTTTGGGCAAGAGGAGAGCCGATCCTGAGATGTCAGTTCCTACAAAAAGGAAATGTAAAGAGAAATTGACTGGTTCGGATCCAGAGGTTCATGCTCCGACCACCGAGGAAATAGCCAGAGTGATTTGGATTGTGGAATCGCTTCGCCCGGTTCCAACTGATCCGGCACTTTTTGGCAGGGGTTCGATTCAGTCAGTTCCCCCAGTTCAAGATTATACCCCTGAAGACTTTTATGAACTGGAGTTTGAGGAGGAGGGGGAGTTTGAAGATGATGGTGAAAGTCTGGATGTGCCTGTGGAACTGGACATCTCCCCAGACAGACCTTCTGGTGTTTCCCCTCCTAGGCTTTCTGAGTCCCCTTCCCACTATCTGTTTTACAGAAAAGTGGCTGAAACCTCCAGCTTCCGATGGAGGAGGCAGTGGAGGATCAAGAGGAGCCTGATTATGTGGAAATGATGGACATCCCAGAGTCCAGGAGACTGTCTATTCCCCTTCACAAATCCTTTGGGAAGCAGACACAAAAAATCCTAAAGTCTCCCAATTCTGTACCTCCTGTTGACAGGATGGACAAGAGGTATACACTATTAGGCTCAGATATGGAGTTCTTATATCAACAATGCAGCCATGTTGGGGTAGTGCAGGCTGCTGCCTGTGACAAGGCAAATATTTCCTTGGCTTCACACCCCCCAGACAAAGACTCCAGGAAGATGGATGCCATGGCAAAAAAGCAGTACATGTCATCTTCCTTGGGAGTCAGGCAGGCTAATTATATGGCCTATACAGCCAGGTACTAGAAGTCCAGGTGGGACACTGTACTGGCACTGGCTAAACAGGCCTCCCCATAGCTCACCAAGGAGCTGGAGGAGGTGGCTGCTGATGGGATTGAGGCATCAAATGTGCAATTTCATGCTGCTGTGGACTCCAGTGATGTGTCATCAAGAGTCATGGCTACATCTGTGGCTCTTTGGAGGATGGCTTGGCTCAGATGTACTAGCCTCTCACAGGACACCCAGGCTAAGGCCATGGAGTTTCCTGTGGTGGGTAATCCTCTGTTTGGGGAGCAGACAGAGAATTACATGATGAAAATGGATGAGTACAGGACCACTTATAGGAGTGCTCAGGCCAAGGAGAGGCAGACAGCTCCTCAAAGGCAGCAATCTAGGGGCACAGACAGGCCTTTTCATAGGCCTTTTTACCAAGCACAGGCCTCTTTCTTCCTTTTCACAGAGGGGGTTCTTCAGGGGGAGAGGCAGAAGGGGGATGAGCAGGACTGCATCCACTCCTCAGCCTAAGGCCCCTGCCAAGTGGACACCCTGATGGGTCTGCCCGGATCGACCCTCCTATCCCTGTAGGGGGCAGGCTGGCTTACTATGTCCAGGACTGGATGTCTATTACATCAGACAAGTGGGTCCTGGAAGTAGTAAGCCAGGGACTGGTTCTCAGCTTAAAAAAAAATTCCAAAAATGAGAGCCAGATCTTTTCCACCCGCAGGTCTCTCCAAGACCCTTGCCCTAGAGGCAGAGGTTTCATCTCTTCTGGCTTTAAGGGCTATAAAGAGAGTTCCTACCCTACACTGGGGCAAAGTGATGAGAAGGGACTTGGCAAGGTTGGAGGAATGGTCAGAAGTATGGCAGCTAGGATTCAATGCAAAGAAGTGCAAAATAATGCACCTAGGAAACAAAGAACCCAGGGGAAGGATACACAATGGGGGAAGGGTAGTAACAACAACAAAAAAGGAAAGGGACCTGGGGGTAATCATATCAGATGACCTTAAGGTTAGCAAGCAATGTGAGAAGGCAGTAGGGAGTGTTGGGGGATACTGGGATGCATAGGGAGAGGCATCACCAGCAGAAAACAGGAAGTTGTCATCCCTCTGTACAGACAGTTGGTGAGACCCCATCTGGAGTACTGCATCCAGTTCTGGAGACCCCATTTCTGCAAGGACATAGACAGGATAGAGGCAGTCCAGAAGAGGGCAACTAAAATGGTGCAGGGTCTGCAAGAGAAGCTGTATGAGGATAGACTAAAGGAGCTTAATATGTATACCCCTGAGGAAAGAAGGGAGAGGGGGGACATGATAAAAACTTTTAAGTACCTCAGTGGAATCAACAAAGTCCAAGAGGGTAGCATCTTTCAGAAAAAGAGATGTGCAAGAACAAGGGGACACAATTTAAAGATTGGGGAGGGGCGGTTCAGGGGCAATGTGATGAAGTATTATTTCACAGAGAGGGTAGTGGATGCATGGAACAGCCTTCCTGAGGAGGTTGTGGGGTCTAAAACTGTGGGAGAATTCAAGAATGCATGGAACAGCCATAAGGTAATTCTTGTGGGGGGTAGGAAGAAATAGGCTGTTGGTTAACTAGGATCTGCGGCCTATCCTGTAGGTAGGGAAATGGGCAGACTAGATGGGCCAAGCGGTCCTTATCTGCCGTCAAAGTCTATGTTTCTATGTCTGTACTCCAGATACTCCCTTACCCCAAAAAGGACAGGGGAGTGGCGACCCATCCTAGATCTAAGATACCTGAACAAACATCTTTTAAAGCCAAAGTTCAAGATGGTGACTTTGGGAATAATTCTTCCCGCTCTAAGGCCAGGGGACTGGCTAGTCTCCCTGGACCTCAAAGATGCCTACTTCCATATTCCCATCAGGTGCTTCCACAGAAAGTACCTCAGGTTCAAGTTGCCCTCAGGCCATTATCAGTTCAAAGCAATGCCCTTTGGCCTAACATCAGCTCCAAGGGTCTTCACAAAGTGCCTGGCAGTAGTAGTTGCCTTTCTAAGAAGGCAAAAGATTTCCATTTTTCCATATCTGGATGATTAGCTCATACTGGGTCAGTCTCCAGACCAAGTCAAGTCAGACCTGCAAGTGACTCAGCAAGTGCTCACTTCTCTGGGTTTTCTTCTAAACCTCCCCAAATCAGTTCTTGAACCAGTGCAGCTCCTTACCTTTATTGGGGCAGAGCTAGATACTGTCAAAGCAAGAGTCTTTCTTCCCCGGAAAGGGCAAGAGTTCTTATAGAACTAGCTTCTTCCTTCAGCCTTCAGGTGTCCCGACCAGCAAGACACTTCCTTGAGCTCTTGGGCCACATGGCAGCTTCTACAGCAGTGGTCCAAGGGGCAAGATTTCAGATGAGGGACATTCAGTTCTATCTGAGGGTCTTTTGGTCCCAAAAGAAGGACCCTCTTTCCAAACTGATTCCAGTGACTCGGACACTGATCCAAACTCTTCAGTGGTGGCAGGATCAGGACAATTTAAGGCAAGGGGTCCTTTTTGTCACTCAGTCTTATTCGGTGGTCCTTACCACGGATGCTTCTCTTTTGGGGTGGGGAGCTCATCTGGAGGATCTCACAGCCCAAGGACTGTGGTCCCCTCAGGAGTCCCTTCTTCATATCAATCTCCTGGAACTCAGGGCAGTTTTTTTGGCCCTGCAAGCCTTCTCTCAGTTGGTGCAGAACAAGGTGGTTCAGGTCAGAACAGACAACGCCACCACCATGTGGTACATCAACAAGCAGGGAGCCACTCGATCTGCGGCCTTGTGCATTGAAGCCATGAAATTGTGGTCCCTGGCTTATTCCCTGCAGACCTCTCTGATAGCAGTCCACCTTCCAGGAAAGGACAATGTGCTGGCAGATGCACTGAGCAGTATCTCCCAGGGCCATCACGAATGGTCACTGGACCCTCTGGTTTTGAAAGTGATTTTTTCAAGGTGGGGCACTCAAGAGATAGATCTCTTTGCAGTCCCAGACAATCACCAACTCCCTCTGTTTTGTTGCAGACCCCCAGTCTTGTGTTCAGTCCACCTGGATGCTCTTATTTTTGAACTGGGAAGGGAAATTTCTGTATGCCTTCCCTCCCTTTCCTGTACTGTTCAAAGTCCTAGTCAAGATAAGGTCACAACCTTGCAAAGTGATTCTGATTGCTCCAGACTGGGCCAGACAGCCTTGGTACCCACTGTTGCTGTCTCTGGCAGTCCATCTTCCCCTGTCTCTTCCCAGGCATTACAACCTGTTAACCTCCTCTCAGAGGAGGATTTGGTACCCCAATCTTTGGTCTCTCAGTCTCAAGGCATGGCTGTTGAAGAGTTAGAGTATACAGATTTGCATCTGTCTCAGGCGGTTCTGGATATTCTCAAAGCTTCTTGAAAGCCCTCCACCAGGAAGACTTATAAATCCTAATGGAAAAAATTCAGCATTTGGTGTTCCAAGAAGCATATTCCTCCAGACACTGCTGAATTGAGGTTCATGTTTAGTGCTCCCGTTGTGAATTCTTCCCCTCCTGAGATATTTCGCTGCCGCCCGTTAAAAGATCTTACCCCTTAGGGTTATTTGGCGGCAGTTGATTTATCAAGGGTGTGTGATGCATGCGTCGGAGCAGTTGACGCAGGGGTAGATGCCTATAATGAGGTACTATCTGGCGCCATTGACTCCCTCGCACCTGTCCGTGTACGACCCAGAACTTCTTACCTGAGGTCGCCTTGGTATGATAGCGATCTCAGGGAAATGAAGAGGCTGGGTCAGAGATTAGAGCGTCGCTGGAGGAAATCCCATCTGGGGGCTGACAAACTGGTCCTGTGTGCGCATTGTTACAATATCAGGAGGCAATCAACCGAAAGAAGACAATATTTTGTCTTGGGAGATTGCTGGGAGAAGCCGACCAGCCTCACTCTTCCGGACTGTTGATAGACTTCTCCATCCACTCTGTCTTCAGCCCGGAAGAGTTTCTCGAATGAGGATTGTGAGGAATTTGCTCGTTTTTCTCGGACAGGGTGTCTGCGATCCAGGAGGTCTCTCAGCCAGTAATATCATTGCTGTCAGTGGTCACCAGTCGTGTTCTAAGAGCACTCTCTCTGGGTGGGGGGAGTTTAGGCCAGTGGAGGTTCGTGAGGTCACTGAGATAGTGGCCAACTTGAGGTATACCTTTTGTGAACTGGATCCCGTGCCAACACGCTTCTTGATGAGGTGCATTGACACTGTTGGCCCGGTGTTTGCCCTGATTGTCCGGTGCTCCTTGAGTCAGGGTGTCTTTCCGGATGCCTTGAAGGAGGCTCTGGTGAGACCCCTTTTAAAGAAAGCTTCTCTGGACCCGGAGATTAGGGCAATTATCGTCTATCTCCAATCTTCCATTTTGGGAAAGATTGTTGAGAAGGTGGTATCACTTCAGTTGGGGAACATCTCAGGACCCACGAGTTGTACGATCCTTCCAGTCAGCTTATCGGCCAGACATAGCACTGAAACTGCATTAGTTCAGGTGCAAAATGACCTCCTCAGGGCTAGAGATCGGGGACAAGACATTCTTGTTCTCCAAGATCTCTTCAACATTGATACTGTGGACCATAGTGTATTGCTTTTCCGCCTGAGGGAGTTATGCAAACTCACCGGTGTTGTCATCAAATGGTTTGAGTCATTTCTTAGTAATAGGAGGCAGCGGATTGTGATGGGTAATTTCTCATCTGCATCCCACCTCCTTCCGTGTGGAGTCCCTCAGGGTTCAGTATTGGCTCCTATGTTGTTCACAGTGTACATGCTGCCCCTGGGGGAGATCATTAGGAGGTATGGTTTGAGTTTTCATTGCTATGCTGATGATACTCAACTGTACCTTTCCTTTGCCCAGGAACATCAAATGCAGTGGATGTGTTAAATATCTGTCTGGCTGAGATAAATGACTGGATGTCTTCCAGCTGGCTGCGACTGAACCCTAACAAGACTGAGGTATTAGTATTGAGTCGAACAGAGTTCGTGATGGGATGGCCTCTGACTCTGTGACTGGCATTGTGCTAGGAGCTGTGTCATTGATGGCCTCCCATGGGTGCGTAATCTTGGTGTGATCTTTGACAGGAATTTGTCCATGGAGGCTCAAATATCCTCTGTGGTTCGTTCCTGTTTTTTCATCTGAGAAATATCGCCAGGATTAAGCCCTTGTTCCGGCTCTGGACCTCCCTACTTTGGTACATGCCTTAGTCACTTCTAGGCTTGACTACTGTAATGCCCTCTATCTCGGGTCTCTGGAACTTCTCTTCGCAGAGAATGCAGCTAGTGCAAAATGCTGCTGCCCGGTTTTTGACTGGACAAAGTAAGTTCAGTCATATTACTCCAGTATTGCGCGAATTGCACTGGCTGCCTGTCAGGTGGAGAGTATTGTTCAAGGTGGGTTTTCTCACCTATAAGACCCTACATGGACAGGGCCCTGGTTACCTTTCTGATCTCCTGGTACCGTCCACCTCTATTCGTGATCTTCGCTCCTCTAATAGTGGCCTCCTCAAAGTCCCGAGAGCGAGATTGAAATCAGCTGGGGACCGATCGTTTGGAGTTGCTGCTCCAGTTCTCTGGAACTCGCTGCCGTTGAAGTGAGAGAGACCCCTACTATAGAGGCTTTTAAGAGCCGTCTGAAGACCTTTTTATTTATGCAGGCTTTTGGAAATTGAATTTTATGTATGTTATTTTAAGGAATGTATATGGTATGACACACTGTATAGTTTTTGTGCGGCGCCCAGAGCCTTTGGGATTGGGCGTCTTTTTAAATAAAATTGACATTGACATTGACATTGAATTGTCTACAGTTCTGGATTATATGGTCCATCTTAATGGCCTAGGCATCAGACCAGCTACTCTCAAGGTACACTTGTCAGCTGTTTCTGCCTTTTTGTCAGTGGGGAAGTCTTCCTCACTATCATCGCATCCTGTGTTCTGTAAATTTTTCAAGGGATTGCTTAATACCAATCCTCCCTTTAGGGATCCTGCCCCTGCCTGGGACTAAAATGTTTGCATTGCTCAACTTATGCAACCTCCTTTTGAGCCTATGTCCTCAGCTGAGTTTAAGTACCTGACTTGGAAAACTGTGTTTTTGGTAGCCATTACCTCTGCCAGACGTACCAGTGAACTGCAAGCCCTGTTAGTGGAACCTGATTTTATCTCTTTTCATAGAGAGAAAGTGGTCCTAAGAACTAATAGGAGGTTCTTGCCCAAAGTGGTTTCAAATTTCCACTTGAAGCAGTCCATGTCTCTCCCTGTCTTCTTCACTGATCATTCTTCCTCAGGAGAGAGGAGACTAAACAGTCTGGATGTTAAAAGAGTCCTTAGCTACTACATAGAGCATACCAAGGTTCACAGGTTTGATTCCCACCAGTTATTCCTCACTTATGGGGACGTGGGAAAGGGCAAACCTGCCACCAAGAGAACTATTGCCAGGTGGATTGTGTCTTGTATACAATTCTGCTACGAGAAACTAGGAAAGATTCCACCCTCAGGACTGAGGCTTCACTCTACAAGAGGTACAGCTGCTTCCCTGGCTGCTGCCAGGGATATCCCTCTGTTAGAAATTTGTCAAGTAGCCACCTGGAAAACAGTCCATACCTTTACCAAGCATTACTCTCTGGATATCCAGGCTAGGAGCGATGCTCGGTTTGGCACAGCAGCACTTCAGAGCCTATTCCCAAAGTAGGTTCTGTCCCTCCTCCATGGAGGTACTGCTTGGTAGTCTGCAATAGTCAGAATACAGCAAGACTTCATGTTGTTTGAAGAAAAAATTACTCACCTTAGTAATTATGTTGCTTCTAATGGAGTCTTGCTGTATTCTGACCTCCCTCCCTGCCTCCCCTCTCAGAACCTGTTTTTGGGAAGTGGGTGGGCAGGTGCAGTGTTGCACCCCAGAAGTGCTTCTTACACACCCTCCTCCTTGTTGTTTGGGTGTTTTGTTGTTATTGTTATCCTTATTTGGATTGGGTTTTGGTTTTGGGTTTCCTGACTTGAGTCTTTTTTGGGAATCCAAAACTCTTTGTTGCCAGTAGGCTAGTAAAACATTTTACAATTTCCACATAGAATAGTTAGTGAGTTTTTGCTCGTAAGAATTTGACACTTGGGTTTCAAAGGGCTGCAGACAGAGATCTCAACCGAGCTCGAGTTCAGCATTCTATGCACAGCATGGAAAGTTAACCCTTTGTTTTCCGGGGCAGTTTAAAGGCTGAAGCTAACTGCAGTAGTCAGAATACAGCAAAACTCCATTAGAAGAAACACAATTACTAAGGTGAGTAATTTTTTCATATAAATTGGGGACAAAACTCCAACAGAACACACCCAGCAAAACTAGTACAAGCTACTCTATCTTGTCAGCATGTTGTCATGTTGTATAAATAGGAACTTACCCTGCTCAATAAGTGGGTCTTTAGTGAATGGAAGAAGTCCCCAACATAGCAACTTTTTCCAAAGGCCCTAGTTCACAAACAAGTGTGGATTCTCCTGTTTTAAGGGGAAGCCTCCTGTGAAACTGAGCCTTATAGAGCAGCAGTGGCCCCTAGTGTGGGAATTTATAGTGATCCTAAGATGTGGGGTCACTGTGCAAGAGAGGGGCTTAACTCCATTATGAGGTCACAGATCCTAATTAAGAAGTTAACAAGCTTCTGAGTAATATATGTCTAGAGAATGTTATATGTCATGATGCAGTCTGTTAGTCCACAGCATATAGGAGATTGTAAAGGAACTTTAGTGATGTATAAGAGAAGAAATTACAGGGAGACAGAAAATTACATGGTCACCTGACGGCGATGTCACCCTTAGCCTGCCACTAGGGGCTAGTTTTTTTTTTAGATAGAGTGGTCAGTTACTGACAGGCAAGGGAAGGTTTAAGACCTTCAGGGTGTTCAGCACAGAGGCCGAAGCCATGCCATGCTAAGCTGAGACATGCTGACCTTATGCTAACCTTTATTTTCTGTATTTTGCCATTTTATTTTTGAGTTCTAATAAAATGACAAATGCTTCCAAGCATCTTTCATGAACTTTACAATTTGCCTTCCTGCATCTGATGTTATTTTGAAATCCCACATCCGATGATATATGGTGGCAGTGGTGGGATGTGGCTGGAAGTCCTGGAATCTGGGGATTCCAGTCAGGTGGTACCAACCCTGCTACTATTTGGGTGAACAGGTAGTGGTGCATGGCACCAGCTATGAAGATGTGGACGACTGGAGGTGGTGACCTGGGTGACGTACCACAGAAGCATGACAGATCCGAAGACCAGGTGGCACAGCTGATACATACAAGCTAGTGAATTGGCTCAGCAGAAAATGGCTGGAGGCACACCATTCCCGGAGGGAGACTAAGCAGTGTTACCAGGTGCTGCTGGAGATGTCCCATTCGGAGGAATTGGTAGAAGCAACAGAGGACCCGGAGCTATGGTCCCTAGTGGAGGAGGAACCCCGGATGGAAACCCTGTTGCCCTCATTTCCAATTTTTCCTGGCTGTTACCTACAGGAGGATGATCCATGAGAGGAGAAGTCCCCAGGTAAGATTGAGACTGTACTTGAGTCTTCTGGGATGAAGACTCCAAGCAACAAGAAAGAGGCCATTAAGGCTGAAGGGGCTTTGTTGTGTTGCAAAACAGTTGGACCCTGAAGTTGCCTGTTTAGGGGAATATATTAAGGTTCAGGATGGGAGACCAGTTAATGGTGGGGTAGGAGATAGGCTCTGGTGGTACGAAAAGAAATGGGTAGTGCTCTACCACATGAGACCTAACCCCCGAGCAAAAAATGTGGATGCCAGGGTTGTGGTGCCTGTAGCCCTTCGGGAAAGGGTACTAGAAATGACAAGTGGCAGTCCAAAGAAGTCTTTAGGCCAGGGAGAGGTCTTATCACAACTAAACCCCTGTTATTACTGGCCTAGGTTATGTAGACAGGTGGCTGACTACCTCAGGGAAGGTACTGGGTACTGTCAGAGGGAGGTAGCAAAAAGGTGTAAGGGAGAAGGTGCTTATCAGGTAGAGGACCAGTATAAGTGGCACCTGGGGAAGAGTGGGAGACTCCCATATAGGACAGCAGGAGCAGGAGCAGGATGGTAGCCCTTGATGCACTATGAGTACAACTCAGTGATATTTGAAATATTTAAATGCTTATGTTTAAATAACTATAACTGTTAACACTGGATGTATTGCCTAGGAAATATGTTATAGCGTGAGCTTGTCAGAAGCTAGAAGACTGCGTAGTGCTAGTGGCTCATTAGGTAGCACACTCACCTCTAAGGCCGGGAGATTAGAGGGCTGTGGGTTCAGCTCCCTCATCTGGCACTTGGGTTAATATCCCAGTACTGACACTGTAGTGCAGCATGAGAGGGGTGCTGCACTTCTGAGGTGCCGTCTTCCGGAGGAGATGTTAAACCGAGGTCCCATCTGCCTGGATTGGTGGTAGTTCAGGTGGATGTTAACGATCCCATGGCACTTATCGAAAAGAGTAGGGGAATTTCCCCGGTGTCCTGGCCAAATTTCCCTCCTTCACTAAAAAAATCACCAACAGCTTAATCTGGTTCAAAGTCAGTTGGCATTCATCTGTATCCCCCTCCCCCGGGTCGTGCCTGAAAATAGGAAGGATTTGTCTAGTGCACTTACCCGGTCAACAAAAGCTAAATAAATAAATAATAAGTAAATAAAACTGCTGGGAATTACTTGTTGATAGGTACTGAGGATAACATGTTAAAAATGGTACAAAACCAGCGTCTCAGGGTTTGTGTAAAGAAAGAAGCAGAATGAATCTGCTTTATAGAAAATGTTTTCAGCTAAGGGACCCTGAGACAGAGCTTATGGAGAGGGCGAGCCATAGCTCCATCCCCTTCCAGAGAAAGGGACAGTGGACACTGCCTGCTGAAGAATAATGGACCATCTATCTATGAAAAAAACTTCTGTTATGACAGTCTTTTTCTATCTTGGTCGCTCTCAGTTTCACCTTTCAATCTGATAGGCTGGCCACCCATCAGATCCCCTTTTGATCTTTTATTTTACTTTTCTTCCTCGTCCAGGTATAGGGAGGTTACAGAAATTGACCTCCAATAGTAGGGAGGTGGCAGAAGTTGACATCCAGGAGAATAACAGAAGCTGCACTCTGTGTATAGGCGCCTGACATTTCATAGGAAATAACTGAGTACTGGTATCCAGTATTATATTTATGATGTGATCTATATGAGAAACTAAATACAGTAGACATTGTTGAATGTTGCAGTATGTTGAGTGATTCGTTAGCCCCAGGGTAAAGTTATAGATGAATTTTTATACTTCTAAGTCACTGTATGTTGGACAGTGCCGAGTATAACTCAGTTAAGGGACCCTGGGGCGGAGCTTTACAGAGAGCATGAGCCGAAGCTCCTTACCCTTCCAGGGTGCTGGTTAAGAGTTTAAAAAGTTGGGATAATGAAACTTTCATGTTTTCAGTAGGTAGTAACTATTGATATGCTAGAAAAAGTTTTTCAGCACAGTCCAAGGGTAAAGAATTTGCTGCAGCAAGCTACACTGTCACTTAGGTGGTTGGAAGACATTTGTGTAAACTGCAGTTCAGTTATGGGACCCTGGGACGGAGCTCTACGGTGAAGGTGGGCCGGAACTCCACCACACCCCTATAGGGTACATAGGAAAGTTTGGACAACTGTAGGATGGTTGCCCTCTTGAGCGGTGGAATGTGTGACAGGGTGACCTCTGTTTTAGGTTTAACCTCCCCCTGGTAAGGAAGAGAACTAGGTATAGTGCTCTTTAAAAATTAGAAGCCTCTGAACTTAGAAAGTGTCTGCCCAGGGAGAAGGCAGGAGAGTTTGTTGTGTGAAAGAATATGAACAAGCATTTGTCAATGCCGAATGTTTGCTTACTGGCATTGGCAGTGGTAGTGTAGAAGTTACAGAGCTGCGTAATAGGAATGGCAGTGAAGTATTGAACTGAAGCCAACCCCACCACCACCCTGCAGAGAGTGACAGGCATCGGGGTGTGCATTTGGGTCATCAGGCATAACTGCTACGCCATTTCACCACACCCACTCTGCAGAGACTGACAAGTGTGATGTGTTCCTTGGGGTCTTTGGCCCTTATGCGCACCCATTTCATTAGGAAATACGGTGAGATGGGTGCGATGTAAATGGGGAATTGATTGGGCCGAAGAGCCCAAGGCATATCTCGATGCCTCTCAGTGACTGCAGGTGTGGAATGGTACGAGCATCACAGGCAAGAATCCCAAGTCCACACCCTGATTCCTGTCATTCTCTATAGGGTTGGGCAATTTAGTTGAAAAGCCTAATACCTCAGGCATTCGTTGGTATTTTAACTCCAAATTTTCAACATGTTTGGTTTGTGACCACCTCATGAACAGGGGAATATCAGTTTGGTAGCGAAAGCTGCTTATGCACAGTGACTACGGATTTAGCACCACAAGTGCAAAATATTCCCAACAGGCTGTAAAATGACAGCTGTACTCTTTCATGGGAGGTGTAAAATGGCTATGTTGCAAATGTGTAGTAAAATATTTAAAAAAGGTGAAGTCACGAGCGTACATAGAAACTGCAACACACCCGTTACTATCAAGTGGGTTGGGGATATTTTATATCAGATTGTCAACTCAGGCATTTTGGTGCCACCGATAATGAACAGTGTCACTGTGATTTTCTTTATCTGTGCCGAACAATGATTTCCCACAGCGACCACACATCTCTGCACTGAAAGTGTGAAAACACACCGCCATGTTGTGAAAATGGCAGCTGTACTGTTTATAAGGAAGTGTGGAAAAATGCCACTAGTGAAAATCTGGACTGAAAATATTACAAAGTCACGAACTAACGAGGATGCGTGGAAACTGCACAATGCTCACTGTAACACAGTCATTTTATGGACTTTTGTCACCAAATTTTCAACATAGCCATTTTAAGACCTCTGCTCATGAACAGTGTAACTGTGATTTTCTTAATCTGTCCTAAACATTGCTTTCGCACACCAACAGCACCATTGTGCGCTACATGTGCAATAACACATTTTGGGAGACATATGAAAAATTGCAGCTGTACTGTTCATAAGGAAGCTTAATAAAATGGACATGTTGAAAATCTAGAGTGAAAATATTAAATTTGCAAACTTCCGAGCATGCATAGGAACTGTGCAACGCATGCTTGTAAAAGTAATTTTTAGGGAATTTTTCACCAAGTTTTCAACATAGCCATTTTAAGACCTCTGCGCGTGATCAGTGTCACTGTGGTTTTGTTAATGTGTCCCATACATTGAGTTTGAACACCGACTGCGCCATTGTGCGCTACATGGGCGGAAACACGTTTTGGGCAGGATGTGAAAAATGACAGCTGTACTGCTCATAAGGAGGTGTGGAAAAATGGCAATGTTGGAAATCTGGAGTGGAAATATAGAAAATTCGCAAACCTACGAGCATGCGTGGGAACTGTGCAACGCACACTCGTAAAACAGTCATTTTTAGGAATTCTGTCACCAAATTTTCAACATTGCCATTTTAAGATCTCTGCTCATGAACAGTGACACTCTGATTTTCTTAGATGTCCCATACACTGAGTTAGCACAATGACTGCGCCATTGTATGCGCTACATGAAGCGGAAACACATTTTGGGTGAGATGTGAAAATGACAGCTGTACTGCTCATAAGAAGGAGTGGAAAATGGCAATGTTGAAAATCTGGAGGAAATATTGAAAATTCGCGAACCTATGAGCGTATGAGGAACTGCGCAATGCACGTCAGAAACAGTCATTTATAGGAATTTTTTCACCAAATTTTCAACATAGCCATTTCAAGACCTCTGCTCATGAACAGTGTCACTGTGATTTTCTTAATTTGTCCTCATATATTGATTTCACACACCGACTCGCCATTCTGTGCTACAAGGGTGAAAACACATTTTGGTAAGATGTGAAAATGACAGCTGTACTACTCATAAGACAGTGTGGTGAAATGGCAATGTTGAAAATCTGGAGTTAAAATATTGAAATTTCGCGAACTTACGAGCCTGCGTAGGAACTGCGCAACGCACGCTCGTTAAACAGTCATTTTTGGAATTTTGGCATCAAATTTTCAACATGGGGGTTTTGGGCCCCCTTCTCATGAATGATGTCACTGTCATTGCGGTATTCGGTCCCGAAGGGTGATTTCACAGTCACTGCGCGAAATCACCCTTTGAGCCCGAATAACGCCATGACAGTGACATCATTCATGAGAAGGGTCCCAAAACCCCATGTTGGAAAAATTTGGTCAAAATTCCAAAATGCCTGAGATATGCATAAAGTTGAACCCTCCTATCTAGCCCATTATACAGCTTACCGCATTTCCTCAGTTCGCGGTCGGCTTTGAAGAGTGCAGACGTGTTCCCAGTCCACCAAGATGGTCGTACAGAGTCCGGAGGTAAGTATGGGGTGAGGGGTGGGGAGGCTGGGTGCGCAGTGGGTGGGTGCGGATGTGGGAGGGGGCTCGGAGACGCGCTGGGACAGTTTTTGTTTTAGGAAAAAGACGCTGGGACCGCTTGCCACGCTGGGTGGGCCTCAGCGTGGCACCAGGACTTGGGAGGGGGACGTTCAGCCGATGGGGATTAGGGCACCCCTGAAGCAAAAATTTAAAAATAAAAGCAGGACCGTTTGCCACGCTGGGGTGGGCTCCCAGCGTGGCACAAGGACTTTGGGGAGGGGGGCGCGTTCAGCCGACGGGGGATTGGGCACCCCCGTCAGCAACATGACGGATTGCCACGCTGGGGTGGGCTCCCAGCATGGCATCAACTACTGGAGGGGGACCGAGGCGAGCAGCTGAGCCGGCGGGGATTGGGCGCAGTCGGCTATCGCTGCGCATGGGAGGCGCGCACGCCTGTGGCTGGGGAGCTGCGTGAGCAGCTTCTTATCGCTGCTCACCAGGCGTAGGCTCCCCTTTCAACTGTATGCCACTGCATTTTGGAGCGTGTCATAGACAGCTCCAAAATGCATTAACCCCAGAAACATATAAGCACAGTGCCTGAATTGAGGAGGTGACACACCTCCAAATCTCCGATGCAGGCACTATGTTTCTTGCACATGCGTGCAAGCAAACATAAAAAGGTAAAAATCACACAAAATGGGAGAAAAGAAACAATAGTAGAGTATGGTAATCTTTATTTTCTATATTTTGCCATATTATTTTTGACTTCTAATAAAATTACAAATGTTTCAAAACGTTTTTTATGTGTCTGATGTTGTTGTGAAATCCCACACCCGACAACAACTATACCACATTCCTTTTTCCAGTGCTGGAGAAGATTTTCTGAGGGCCCTCTGGAGTGAGCAAATGTGGAGTTGAAATTCTGGAGAAGCAATGAATTCTGATGACAACTTTCTTTCTGTGAAGACAACGTGGTAGCCTCTGAAATTATCAGGTGCTTGAAGCAGCAGGCTAACTATACTCTCCTTGCTCTCACTCGCTACCCTGACCGACACCGCATTGGGATACAGATGATCCCCTAATCACACTACACTTTACTTGAGGGCAGTCCCCCAGGCTCTACTACAGCAGGACTCTTCTGATGGGACACCCATCTCACATGGGTCCCTCCTTTCTGGTCACTTTCCCTGCTCAAACTCCCCACACACTGGCTGTGCAGCTCCTTTTATCTCCCAAACACATTTGCATATGCTAATCGCCAGTCACTGAGTGGACGCTAACCAGTCCAGAGGCTCACGACCAATCACATTTCTTTCTGTAGCAGCATAAACCACAATAGGTTCCACAGTTTTTTTGAAATCTTACTGCTTTTCCGAGGATTCCGAGGCTGTTTTTCCTGTCAGCCTGGATTCCCATTTATGTATATGTATTTTTGTGACAGAAAAATAACTATTTTTCTCAAGGTGTAAGCATTTCCACACCTTTCTGCCTAGAAAGCCCACATTCTAAGCTCTCCCGGGAATATTTTTTATAAAATTTCCTCCACAGGAACCTCAAGTCGCTAAGGGTTAAACTTTTCTCTCAGTAAATTATTCGAACACTTTCTCAGTAACTTTTACTTCAGATTTCCTCACAGATAGTCATTTCTCCTTTAAATAAGCTGCCCTCTGCAGTTTACACTTAATTTAATATTACTTTTCCCATGCTAAGCTCCACCTTCTCCATGTCTGGCTGCATGGATAATGCTCTCCAGGACCCCCATTCCTTTTCCAGGTTAGCGACTCTTTTACTTTAAACTTTGCCCACAAAAAAAATATTTTTCTGTGATAAGGAACATTTTGAACTACAATCCTGCCAAGTTTCAAGCAAAACAAATAAAAATTGGCTTGTCAGCACACGTTTGAAAATACTGCTTTCTTTGAATACTGCTTTCTTAACTGTTCCATGCCCACTTTGGAGGCAGTATAGCACAGTGGTTTATGGCTCTGAGCTGGAAACTTGGAGACCAGGGTATGAATCCCATAGCCCCCAATTGCACAATGTGTGACCCTGAGCAAGTCCCTTAACTTCCGTGTGCTTCCAGATCACACCTGGAAACAAGCTTTGGCTTAGTGTGCCTTTCCTGGTTAAACAATTACCCCTCTTAGCACTAAGAGCCCCTTTTAAACAGATCCATTTTCCCAACAGTACATTTCTGTAATTCCAAATTGTTTCTCTAAGGTTCCCATGACTCCATTTTAGCCTCTTGTATATTTTATTGTCTAGAGTATGGGGTTCAGTACTGCTGCGCACCCCTCATAAAGGACATTAACCTGCTGGGGAAGGTCCAAAGGAGGGCTACAAATATGACAGTGGGTCAGCAGGATCAATGCACATGAGGAGAGGTTGAGGGCAGTGAACATGTACTCCCTGGAAGACAGGAGAGAGGGAGGGGATGTGATTGGGACCTTCAGGTACTTCAAACGGATAAATAAGGTGGATAAGGAGAGTCTCTTTAAACTGAGTGACAAGCTGGAGGGTAGGGGGGTTTAGGAGGGAGCTCAGGAAGCACTTCTTCACAGAGAGAGTGGTGGACACTTGGGATGTGCTGCCAAAAGAGGTGATCTCATTGAAGACAGTTGGCAGCTTTAAGAGAGGCTGGGCTAGGCATTTGAAGAAGGTGAGGATCATTGGTAGGAAGGATGGAAGATGTGGGGAAGGAGGGCGGGGACAGTAGCTCAAGCTGTGTATCCTGCAATATAAGCAGACTAGATAGACCAAATGGCTTTCTTCTGCTGGCTTATTCATATGATTGTATGTAAAAAAGTATGTTTTATGTGTTTATTTACAAGCCATTGCCATGGGTCCCCCAGGCATGTAAGTGCTTTACTGCTTCTCTAAAATGGCTCCCTGCAGAGCCTTGCTATGTGTTTTGCATTTTTTTTTACTTGGAGAGCTCCTCGGAGCTCCGATCAGCACTGTGCCCATTTTTAAATATTTTATTTTATTCACTGTGAGCCAGTCCCTGAAATTCCCATGGCGCTTGTCACCTGCGCAACTAAATAGAAGAAACATCTGGTTGTCCTGCCTGCTAGAGGAGCACCTTCTCTGCATCTCCCTCTCGCACTGTCGAGAAGCACTTGTGGTGCAGACCAAAGCCTGCTTAGCGACCGGCATCACAGTTTGGAGCAGCTACTCACGGCAGCTCTGGGGATTCCTTATTAAGCATGCCAGCCCTCCACTGTGGAACCGATGATCGGTTACTCGTGCTCCCCTGACTCCAAGGTGGCACATTGGTACCTGCAGCTGCCACTCTGCAATTTAATTTAAACAACAGCAGACTGTATTTTACTCCTTTTCGGCATGAAATCCATCACGAAAAAATACAAAATAATTAGTTTTTATGGAGACCCAGGCTGGCCCCAATTAAACCACTGGACCACCAGGGCATGTGTTACAGTAACCATGGGCATATGTTTATTAGTCCACTGGCCACCCATTACAGAAATTGCTTTTCCTTAAAGCTTAAAGAGACCTACCAGGCTGAAGATATCTGCCACATGTACTGAAGCCTTACCCCTGTGAAAAGTATTTGCTGCATAGAAGCCCCAAAATATCACTTTAGTTTTTATGTAAAAATGCTTGTAAAATTGTCTCCGCTGGGTCTTGCTTTCTTCCTGGTATATAGAGCCGCCCACGCTCCACTCCTGCACACAGCCACATTATGATGTAAAGCCAAGGAGTGCAAGGGGATGCACTCCATTATAGCCTACGGGGGGCAACTTTCCAATCATTTTTTATGTTTGCTTGCACGCATGCACAAGAAACATTACGCAGCAGCTTAGGAGAGAAGCAGGTTGTGGAGGTGTGGCACTATTGCAGCCAAAGGCAACACTGCATTTGGGGGCTTGGCACTGGTGGATCAATACAGGCCCAATGTCCTGATGACACTGGTTCTGCAGAAGTGCCACCAAGTTAAAACATTTTTGCCGCTGCATTCAGGGGCGTGCCCCCACCCAGTACATTTGCTGATGGAAGAGCCCACTCCCCGTTGGCCTACTGTAACCACCTCCCCCATTTGTTGTATGCAGAGGGTGTGCCCAATCCCCCTTGCCAGCATGCGCCCCCCAACAGTCTTTCTTTGCTGATGGGGGCCCAATCCCCGTTGGCTTCAGTCCCCCCCAGTTCAATTTGCAGATGGAGGAGCCCACTGCCCATCAGCATATTATCCCCCAGTCTGCTGTGTGCCGAGGAGGTGCCTAATCCCCTCGGCTCTCCCTCCCAGTATGTGCCAACAGGGGTGCCTAATCCCCGTCGGCTACAGCCCCCCCAAACCACTCAAGTAGCATGCTGGGAGCCCACCCCAGTGTGCAAAATGTCCCTGAAAAATAAAACAGTCCTGTAATTTTTTTTTTTAACCTGTAAAACAGAAAACGGTCCCTCGCAGTCGGTCCTGCTCCCTCCCCCAACCTGAACCCACCCTCTGCGCACCCCACCTCCCCACACTCCCCTCACCCCATACTTACCTCTGAAGCCCTGAGCGATGATCTTCCATGGACCAGGAACACATCTGCATTCTTCAAAGTTGATCACAAACTGAAGAAATGCCCGTAAGCTGTATAATGGCATAAATAGTGTTTTTTCAACTTTGGTGCATATCTCGGCCATTTTTGGGAATTTTGGCACCAAAGTTTCAACATGGAGTCCTTGGGACCCCTCCTCATGAATTTGGTCACTATCATGGCATTATTCCATCCTAAAAGGTGATTTCGCAGTCACCACGCGGGATCACCTTTTGGGACCAATTAAAGAAATGACAGTGCCACTGTTCATGAGGCAGGCTCTTAAAAAGCCTATGTTGCAAATTTGGTGAAAAAAAATCTACGCACGCTCATAACATCACAAATTTGTAACATTTTCAATCCAGATTTTTGGCATTTTTCCACACCTCTTTATGAACAGTACAGCTGTCATTTTTCACGTCCTGGCCAAAATGTGTTTTTGCACTTCTGGTGCAGAATTGTGCGGTCGCTGTGGGAAATCAGTTTTCGGGATAGACTGAGAAAATAACAGTGACACTGTTCATGAGCAGAGGTCCTAAATGCCTATGTTGAAAATTTGGTGACGAAAGTCCTTAAAATGACTGTGTTACAAGTGTGCATTGCGCAGTTTCCACGCACCCTTGTAACTTCGCAAATTTGTAATATTTTCACGCCATATTTTTCAACACTGGCATTTTTGTACACCTGCTTATGAACAGTACAGCTGTCATTTTTCACATTCTGGTCAAAATGTGTTTTTGCACTTCTGGCGCAGAACAGCGTGGTCGCTGTGGGAAATTCAGTGTTTGGGACAGATTAAGCTCGAGCGAGTGGGGGGGGGAGTGAACGAGCTTAACTGAACTCTGTCGGGACTGCTGCAAATTTCTTTGTGGGCAGAAAAAGGTGCCAATGCAGGCAGGAGCCCAGTACTAAAGGGCAGCCTGCAGCGCCGGGAGAAAGACAACAAGTGTCGGAGAGAGAGGGAGTGAACAAGCTCAACGGAGTTCTGTTGGGACTGCTGCAGATTTCTTTGTAGGTAGAAAAAGGCACCAATGCAGGCAAGAGCCCAGTACAAAAGGGCAGCCTGCAGTGCCGGGAGAAACAGAAGGAGTAAGTGAAAGAGGGGGAGTGAGCGAGTTCAAGGAGCTCTGTCGGGACTGCTGCGGATTTCTTTGTGGGCAGAAAAAGGTGCCAGTGCAGGCAGGAGCCCAGTACAAAAGGGCAGCCTGCAGCACCGGGAGAAACAAAATGAGCGAGTGAGAGAGGGGGAGTGAGCAAGCTCAATGGATCTCTGTCAGGACTTTAAAGTTGCTCACCCTCCCACCCAATGTCCTCTGTGGTCCTATATTACAGCAGGGTCTCTGGGATGAAGACAAAGCAATGATTGGATACTTTGAGGATTGTTATAATAATACAGATTTAGTTCTGTTTATTTCTCTAACTGAGCTAAGTACTGAGCCATACTGCTATGATTGCTGTAATAATACATATTTATATGTTCTGTTTATTTCTCTAACTGAGATGAGTAATACTTAGAGTGCAATAGGATTTCTAACTGGGCTAAGTGAAACTATATGAGAGCTGAGAACAAAAAGTATGATAGCTGAGGGGTGAAAAACAGACAAGGAGGCTTTAGGATTGCTACAGTAATGCAGTATCTAATGGATGAGATTTGAGGCTGAATTACCCCAGTCAGCAAGGGGCCAATAGAAGGACTAGTGTGGGGGGGCAGGAATTTGAGTAAATAGGAACCTAACAGTTGTAGTAGGGTACAGAACTTGGGATTAAGAGCTCGTAACATAACATTGGGGCCAAAATGGGACAGGTTGCGCATGTCAATAGGGCGGACTTCTTTGGAAGGGTGGTGGCGCATTCAGGGTGTGGGTCCGCCATGATCCTGTACTGGGCTTGGGGGATGGGGGGGAGCTCTGTAGATGACTGGCTAGTTTGAGGAAGGAACTGTGAAGGTTAGGGAGGAGTCTAAGTGGCAGGGCAGATAAGTGTGGTAGGCATCCTGGCTGGGGGGGGATAGGGTATGGCAAGGGGGACGAAGGAAGAACAACTAGGGACTGAAACCAACTCCAGTATCAGAGGCATTAGCAGAAAAAAGAGGAGAAGGGGGGGTGCCTGAGGCAAGGAGGGAGCCTCCTATTGGGGGAGGAAGAGACTATGAGGAGTACCAGGGGAGAGAGTAGATGGCTGCAGGTAGGGAGGGACCAGTGGTGGGACCAGAGGTGGCATGGAGGAGAACAAGTAGGAGGGGAAACCAATAGGGGGAAGAGATGGAGGAGAGGTATTGACTAGGAATAGATTCAAGCCTCTGCTATGGGAGAGAGACTGGGAGCAGGGACATACTGAAGGGGGGAAGGACAAGCAGGGCATGAAAGGGATAGCAACAACTAGAGGAAGAGATAGCAAGGACAAAAGGGTAGAAGGGGAGCTAGTAAGGAAAGATGGAGTGGTGACTGGAGGACAGAAGGCTACAGGAAGGGGGAAGGATGGGAGGAGCATCACTATCGGGGTAGAAGGGAATGGGGGCTCTAAATTGACAACAGCAGGGATAGGAGAGAGGTTGGAAATCAGCAGGGGAGGAGGGAAGGTCGACATGGGAAGCCCAGTAGGAAGTAGTCAGGCTGGGAAGGGATTCAAGGGTGATGGAAGGAATAAGGCAGAGAACAGGGATGAGGCAGAAGTAGGGGGTACAGATACAGAAGTCACAGAGGGTGCAGCTGGTGGGAGTAAGGGACAGGGAAGAACAAATACTGGAGTGGTGAAAGGGGCATTAGAAGGAAAATTGGCTAAGGGATGGGGGGGGTACTCGTCCTAGGGGATTCTATACTGAAAGGGAAGAGATGGGGCAGAAAGGGGGAAGGCACAGCTATATTTGGGTTGAAGCTATCCCCAGGTTGACTGCAGGAGGGGCAGGGCAGGCACTGCTCAAGTATGCAGTCAGGGGTAGGAAGAAACCTCACTTTCTGTTGCATGTGGGTACAAACGACTTGGCAGGGGAGACTGCGGAAGTAGTGAGGGGAAGGTTCGAGAGTTGGTCAGGCAGGTGAGAGGGGTGGGGAGTCTGTGGCATTCTCGAGGTACTCCCGGTACCATGTACAAGCACGGGGGAGGGTTGGATTGAGGAATTCAACGAGTGGCTGAGGGATTGATGCCATACAAATTACGGGTTAGTGACTAACTGGGGTAGGGTCTGGGGAAATTGTGACTAGTATGCAGGGGACAGGGTACACTTGAGCAGGAAGGGAAGGGAGTAATAAAGGCAGGTTTAGAGGGTTATATCTCTACTAAGGTGGATTTAAACTAGTGTGGGAGGTGGCCAAAAGACTGAGATTAGTAAAAAGGTCCAGACAGGGAAGTCTAATGAGCTCACCCCTAGATATAGGCAAAGGAGGAGGTGTAGTAACCCTGGGAGGGGGCGGGCAGAGTGATCTGAGTGTAATACAGAAGGCACCTGTACCCAGTAAGAATAAAGATGAGAAAGGGTCCAGACTACCGGGAGGAGGGACACAGGCCAAGGAGGAGAAGAGTGAGGAGAAGGAGGGGTATGGGTGGAAGGTGGTCTCTCTCAACGCAAGAACACTGGGGAACACAACTGCAGAGCTTCAGGTGTTCCTTTCAGAGGGAAGGTGGACACTGCTGCAGTGACAGAGACTTGGGTCACAGAGTACCATGATTGGGACTTGACAATCCCGGGATACAGGACATACAGGAGGGACTGGGGGGTTGGAGGGGGGGGTTGCACTCTATGTGAGGGAAGGGATTAAATGCATAATGGACGAGGAAGAAGAGGAGAGGACAAAGGCGCTTTGGGTGCAGCTCCTGGACTCCAAGGGCAGAAAACTGAGTCTGGGAATGGTGTACAGACCACCAGCTCAATCTGAGGAACTGGAAGGGGAGTTGGCAGAGCAGATAAAGAGGGTGTGTAGAAGGCAGAGTGTGGTGGTAGTGGGGGATTTTAACCTACCGGGGTTGACTGGAGCACCCCGGCCACTAGCAGTACCAGGGAGCAGGTGCTCCTTGATGCATTCCAGGATGGCCTTCTGATGCAATTGGTAACTGGCCTACAAGGCTTAGTAGCACTCTGGACCTAATACTGGCAAATGGGGAGGTAGTGAGGGAGGTAAGGGTGGTGGACCCACTAGCAGGTAGCGACCACCTAACAGTGTGGTCACTGTCGTGCTGGGCAGAGAGACAGAAGGCACGGGCACTAAGGTGGTGGACTTTATTAGGGTGGACTTTAGGGGGATGGGAGCAATATTGCAAGGGAGACTCCAGGATATAAGGATGGATGCAGAATAAAAGTGGGGAGTCATAAAGACTGGGCCAACAGAGGCCACAGTAGCCTGCACAGAGCCAGGAGTAAGAAGAGCAGAGGCAAGAAACCATGCTGGCTGAATAAGGAAGTGCTGCACGGGGTAAGGGAAAAGAGGGTTGCATACTGGAAATACAGGAGAACAGGGAAGGGAGAGGATAAGGAGGCTTTCGGGAGTTGGTCAAGGTAGGTTGCCAGGAGGGTGAAAAAAAGCTAAGGACTCCAGGCAATTAAGTTATGCACAGGACATAAAGGGAGGGGGAAAAGAGGAAGTGCAAGAAACATTGTGAGGATAAAGTGGGGAAGGGACTCGGTGGAAAAGAGGGAGGAGCAAGTGGAAATTCTTAATGAGTACTTCTGCACTGTTTTAACTAAGGAGAGGGATGGCCCAGTACCAGTATGGGCTGAGGGGTGGGGAAAGGATGGGAGGAGGTGACGGACAAAGAAATCTCAGGAAGTAGGGTGCTAGAGGGGCTGAGGGTAGTAAGGGTGGACAAGGCACCAAGTCCCAATGGCATTCACCCCAGGGTGCTGAGAGAGATAGCAGAGCTGTTGGCTGAGCCACTGGCAGATCTGTTTAACACCTCCCTGGAAACGGGCTGTGTGCGCCAGGGCTGGAGGGTGGCCCATGTGGTGCCCATACACAAGAGTGGGTCTAGGAAGGAGCCAGGAAATTATCGTCTGTTAAGTCTCACGTCCACAGTGGGTAAGCTTATAGAGCAGATACTGAAGGAGAGGCTTTTGGCATTCCTAGACAGTAATGGCCTCCAAGATGGGCAGCAACACGGGTTCATCTCAGGGAGGTCTTATCAAACCAGCCTAATAGAGTATTGTGACTGGATGACAAGGGAGTTGGACAGGGGCCATGCGGTACATGTTCTGTACTCTGACTTTGTAAGGCCTTTAATATAGTGCCTCATGGGAGACTGGGAGGAAAGCTGACAGCAGTGGGGGTGGGAAAAAGCTGACTAAATGGATAGAGAACTGGTTACGTGGAGGATGCAGAGGGTGGTGGTTGTGGAGGAGCTCTCGGCACCCAGAGCAGTGACAAGCAGGGTATCGCAGGGTCAGTGCTGGGCCCAGTGCTATTTGGGCCTTTATCTCCAATATAACACATGGAGTAGGGACCAGGGTTAGTCTGTTTGCACATTATACCAAATTGGGGCGGTGGTGGTTGAAGAGGACGGATGGGGAAAATTGCAGGGGGACCTAACCAAACTAGAGACATGGTTGGTGGAGTGGCAGCCAGGATTCAATGCAAAGTGTAAGGTGATGCACTTCAGGGCTAAGAACCAGAAGACGGACTATTGGTTGGGGGTCAGAGAGAAGAAAAAGGACCTAGGGGTCTTGGTAACTGGGAGCATGAACAACTCAGCCCACTGCACAAGAGCAGCAGCGAAGGCAAACAGGATGCTGGGGTACATCGCAAGGGGGTCCTCATCCAGACACAGGGATGTGATCCTACCTCTCTACAGATCATTGGTCAGACCGTACCTGGAGTACTGTGTGCAATACTGGAGGCCATACCTGAGGAGAGATCTAAAGTTTAGGAGGTTTACCTGTGTCTGACTTGGATGTCTGGATTTTTCTGTTTGATTAGCAGGGGATTTTCTCTGTCAAATTGTTGTGTATAGTATCTTGCAGACAGGAAGGCACTCATCGCAGCGGTGGGTCAGAGCTCTTAGCTGATTGTTTTGTGAGGGCACAGTTTAGGCCCAACCCCTTCCCACCCTCACCCCACCCCCTCTGGAAATAGTTCCTTTATACCTGGGGTTCTGACATCATTTCCTCAAGAGTGCAAGGTGCATATCAATGTCATATCCTCTCTAGCACACTGCACTGAAAATATACGCATACACATTATATAATATATATATATTTCTATATAACAAACCAATCACACACACAAGCACACTCCCAAAAAAAAAAAAAGTACATAGTCATGTGGGGAGTAGTGCAATGTAATGGCTGTGGGGCAGCAGTCTTCCGGGAGTCTTTCTGGAGGCTGAGATGCTGCCCTATTTGCAGACAACTCTCTGCCCTGAGGGAGGAAGTTGCCCATCTTCAGGCCACACTGGACAGCAGTAAGAGAACCTACCCCAGGCCAGACTTGATGGTAGGAAGGGAACCCCCATCCAGGGAGCACCAGAGCCACCACCACTACCTCAGAGGTTGCAAAGAAAGCACAGCAGTTGGACCACAGTGGGCTCAGGGAGAGTGAGGAGGGTGGAACAGAGGCACACCCAGTCAGTTGTTCCACTCCACAATCCATACACCATTCTGGGGGAGCACAGCTCCCCTATGGATGCACCCACGGAGGAGATTAAGGAGGCTGAGGACGCCTGTCACAAGGGAGGCCCACAGGAGGGAGGCAAAGGATGCCACAAGGAAAGGAAGCAGCTCCTGGTGGGGGACTCAATTATTAGGGGGATAGAACTGGGGAGCAGGGAAAACTGAAGTAAAGTGCCTGCCTGGTGCCATGGCTTGTAGGGACAGGAAGTGCATCCTCAGGATCACTAGAACAGCTGCACGGGAGTCTGAGCTGGATGTCATTGTCCACCTAGGGACAAATGACTTGGCTCAACATGAGATTAGAGCAGTGCAGAAGGACTTTTTAGAACTGGGAGGGGCCTAAGACAGTAGCACACAGCAACCTTCTCAGAGGTGCTGCCTGTAAATGGCATGAGTGAGGCAAGGTACTTTGCACCATGCAGTTTAATGAGTGGTTGAAAAAATGGTGTGGAGCACAGGGTTTGGCTTCATTGGGGACTGGGGTTCCACCTGGAGGACACCAGCCTATACTGGCAGGATGGTCTGCATCTGTCCAGGAAGGAACAAGTCTTTGAGCAATCGGTTTAAATGCTTCATTGGCAAGCTTTTAAACTAGTCAAGGGGAGGCACTGATGAGCAGCAGGAAAATCCCAGCCTCTCCCTACAAAACAGGGTACTAAATGGAGAAAAGACTGAGGTAGAAAGGTCAGTGGGGATGCTGCAACAGAAAGTAAAGCCATCAAAAATGGAGAGCAATGAGTACCAATGCACGTAGTCTGAGTAACAAGTTTCCTGAATTAGTGGCCTTGATGGAGGAGGAACATCTGGATATCGTGGCAGTCACAGAAACATGGTTCGCACAAAACCATGACTGGGACATAAACATCCCAGATACACTATCTACAGGAGGGACAGGGAGGGTAAAAGAGGAGGAGGAGTAGCTCTTTACATAAGGGAAGGAATCAAAGTAACAGAACAAAAGAGAAAACAGGGAGGAGAAGAAGCACTGTGGGTAAATTTGGAGACCAGCAATGGCACCACAATCCGCACAGGGGTTGTATACAGACCCCCTTCTCAGGGGACGAAATGGACAAGGAAATGATAGAAAGTATACTTAGTATGGCAAAAGGAGATATTGCTGATGGGTGATCTGAATATGCCAGATGTTAACTGGAGTGCAGTTGCCACAGCCACTAGAGTGGGGTTATTCTAGATGCCCTACAGGGGCATGCCTTAGACAACTAGTATTGGAGCCCACTCGAGGGAGGGAGCAATCTTAGACCTGGTTCTCTCAAATGGAGATGAAGAGAGGATCACAGATGTAGAAGTGGGTAGCCATCTGGGAACTAACCATCGAGCAGTATGGTTCACAATAAACACAACAATAGAGTCAAGCCATACAAAGGCAAAGGTACTGGACTTTAGGAGGGCTGACTTTGCAAAATGGGTAAGTGCCTAAGGAATGCACCAGCACATGGGCAGGAAGGAGGGTGGAAGAACAATGGGGAATAATAAAACTGCCATCACAGAGGCAACAAGCCTTTGTGTGAAGCAAATAAACAAAACTAAACGATGTAAGAAACCACTATGGTTCTCAAAGGAAGTGGCAGTGAAGGTTCAAGAGAAAAAGAAAGCATTCAGGAAGTACAAGGAATCGCAGAAGGAGCAGGACAGAGAACTGTATCAGTTAAAGCAAAAGGAAGCTGGGAAGGCAGTCAGAACAGCAAAGGCCCAAACCGAGGAAGATAGCCAACTCAGTTAAGAAGAGGGATAAAACCTTTTATAGGTACATCAGGGAGCGAAGGAAGACCAAGGGAGGGATAGTGAGGCTTAATAAAGGGGGAAGGGTGGGCAGAGGGAGACTGTGAAAAGGCAGAGATACTAAACAAATATTTTTGCTCAGTATTTACAAAGGAAGAGGGAGGGTACCTAGAACAAACAGTAGAAACACACTGGATACAGAAGTTGATACCAGCCCATTTACAGAAGAAAGGGTTCTGAAAGAACTCTTAAAACTGAAGGTGGACAAAGCAATGGGGCCTGATGGGATTCATCCCAGAATTCTAAAAGAACTAAGGGTAGAATTAGTGACACCACTGACTACCCTGTTTAACAAATCATGGGAGGATGGGGTGGTACCCGAGGACTGGAGGAGGGCAGATGTGATTCCCCTTCACAAAAGTGGGAGCAAGGCAGAAGCAGGAAACTACAGACCTGTTAGTTTAACCTCAGTGGTAGGGAAAATGATGGAATCACTTCTGAAGGAAAGAATTGTCAAGTGTCTAGAGGCCAGAGGGGCACAGGACCCAAGGCAGCATGGATTCACAGCAGGAAGGTCATGCCAGACAAATCTGATAGATTTCTTTGACTGGGTGACCAAAGTAGTAGATCAGGGAGGGGCTGTGGACATGGCCTACCTAGACTTTAGCAAGGCATTTGACACAGTCCCACACAAAAGATTAATATACAAGTTAGCTAGCCTGGGAGTGGGTCCCAAGATGACAGCCTGGGTAAAAAATTGGCTGGAAAATAGGACACAGAGAGTAATAGTAAATGGAGTCCACTCTGATGAAAGGGGGGTTACTAGTGGGGTACCGCAGGTGTTCAGTATTAGGACCAGTCCTCTTCAATGTCTTTATAAGCGACATTGCAGAGGGACTGGAAGGAAAAGTATGTCTCTTTGCAGATGACACAAAGATCTGCAACAGAGTTGATGCACAAGGTGGGGTGGAAAGGATGAAAAGGGACTTGGCAAGGTTTGAAGAATGGTCAAATGTATGGCAGCTTAGATTCACTGCTAAGAAGTGCAAGGTAATGCACCTGGGAAACAAAAACCCAGGGGAAGAGTACACAATGGGGGGTGAGATACTAACAACAACAAAATGGAAAGGGACCTGGGGTAGTCATATCAGATGACCTAAAGGTGGGAGCAATGTGAGAGGGCAGCAATGAGGGCTGGGGGATATTGGGATGCATAGGAGAGGCATCACCAGTAGAAAAGAGGAAGTTATTATCCTCTGTACAGACAGCTGGTCAGACCCCATCTGGAGTACTCATGCAGTTCTGGAGACCCAGTCTTCGCAAAGACATAGACAGGATGGAAGCTGTCCAGAGGAGGGTAACTAAATGGTGCAGGGTCTGCACCGGGAGACATATGAGAGAGACTAAAGAAGCTTAATATGTATAGCCTCGAGGAAAGGAGGAGAGGGGACATGATAGAAACTTTCAAGCACCTCAAGGAATCAACAAAGTCCAAGAGGGTAGCATCTTCAAAAAAGAGGTGTGCAAGAACAAGGGGCACAATTTGAAGATAGAGGGGGCGGCTCAGAGGTAATTTAAGGAAGTATTTTTCACAGAGAGGGTTGTGGATGCATGGAACGGCCTTCCGGAGGAGGTCGTGGAGTCAAAAACAGTGGTGGAATTCAAGCATGCATGGGACAGTCATAAGGCAATTCTAGGGGATGGGGGTAGGAAAAAGTAGGCTGCTGGTTAACTAGGATCTGCAGCTTATCCAGTAGGCAGGGAAATGGGCAGACTGGGTGGGCCAAGCGGTCCTTATCTGCCGTCAAATTCTATGTTTCTATGTAAAGTTATTGGAGGAGGTGCAAAGAAGAGCAACAAACATGTTAAAGGGGATGGAAGGAAAGGAATATGAAGTTAGGCTGAAGGAGCTGAACATGTACACACTGAAAGAGAGGAGGAATGGGGGGAAATGACTGAAACATTTAAATACCTGAGGGGATAAATAAATCTAGTACTGAGGGGGTGTTTAAACTGAGGAGTGGAAGAGAAATGAGGGGGCAGGGACTAAGGCTGAAAGGGGGACGATTCAAGAGGGAAATGAGGAGGCACTACTTCTCTGAAAGGGTGGTGTCTAGTTTGAATGCGCTCCCAGAGGGGGTGGCAACATGTAGGACAGTCAATAGCTTTAAGAAGGAGTGAGACAAAGCAAGAGGAAAATTCGGGAGGCAGGGGCTGGGACAAGCGGGGGAGGAACTGAGGGGGAGGAGGCAGGGGCAGCTGCAGTCTAGGGTGCTAGCTGCACACTCGGGCAGAATTACATAGACTGATTGGTGTGTTCTGCTGGCAGATTCATATGTTCATATGTTTGTATGTAAAATCACAATGACTCTGTTCATGAGCAGAGGTCCTAAAATGCCTATGTTGAAAATTTGGTGACAAATATCCATAAAATGACTGTGTTACAAGTGTGCGTGATGTAGTTTCTATGCACCCTCGTAACATGGCAAATTTGTAGTATTTTCACTCCAGATTTTCAACATTGGCATTTTTTAAGACCTCCTTATGAACAGTACAGCTGTCATTTTTCACATCCTGCCCGAAATATGCGTTTATACATCTGGTGCAGAATACCGCGGTTACTGTGGGAAATCAATGTTTGGGACAGATTAAGAAAATCATGGTGACAGTGTTCATGAGCCGAGGTCACATAATGCCTATGTTGAAAATTTGGTGAAATAATTCCACTAAATGACTTTGTTACATGCTTGCATTGCGTAGTTTCCATGTACACTTGGAAGTCTGAGCATTTTTAATACTTTCACTACAGATTTTCAACATTGCCATCTCTTCACATAGATACATAGATACATAGACAGTGTCGGCAGATAAGGGCCTATGGCCCACCCAGTCTGCCCATTTGAGCTTGTAAGTTCAGTTTATGTTTTCCTAGAAGTCTGTTGCCCCTTACCCCTGACCTCTAGAATTCCTTTATGTCTATCCCATGCATTCTTAAATCCCGTGATTGTTTCAGCCCCCACCACTTCCTCTGGCAGGGTGTTCCACTTGTCCACCACTGCTCTGTGAAGAAATTTTCCTCATGTTTCCTCTGAATCATCCTCCTCCAACTTCATCCCATGCCCTCTAGTCCTGGAACATCTTTTTCACTTAAAATAGTGTTTTCCTGCACCCTGTTCCTCCCTGTGAGATACTTGTATGTCTCTATCATATCCCCTCTCTCCCTCCTCTCCTCCAGGGAGTACATGTTCAGTTCCTTCAACCTGTCTTCATAGGACTTGTGATGCAATCCATGCACCATCTTTGTTGCCCTCCTCTGAACCTTCTCTACCCTGTCTATGTCCTTACGTAGGTATGGTCTCCAGAACTATACACTGTACTCCAGGTGGGGCCTCACTAGTGTCTTGTATAGCGGAATTATGACCTCCCTTTTCCTGCTGGTGATGCCCCTGCCTATACATCCCAGCATCCTATTTGCTTTACCTGCTGCCTTGTCACACTGTTTCCCTACCTTGAGGTCATCAGAGATGATAACCCCAAGATCCCTTTCCTGCTTGGTGTATGCTATATTCTCACCCCACAACTGATATATTGTGCCAGGGTTTTTGTGCCCCATATGCATTATCTTGCACTTCTTTGCATTGAATTTCAACTGCCAAACCCCTGACCATTCTTCAAGTTTCTGCAGGTCCCTTCTCATTCTGTCTACACCCTCTGGTGTGTCTACTCTGTTACAGAGCTTTGTGTCATCAGCGAACAGTGAAATTCTGCCTTCTAGGTCCTGTGCAATGTCACTGATGAAAATGTTGAATAGGACGGTCCTAGCACTGATCCCTGTGGTACCCCACAGGTCACTCTTCCCTCTGTGGAGTGACAGCCATTTACCACCACCTCTGTGTCCTGCCACCCAGCCAGTTACCTACCCACCACATTACTGTCCTGCCCACACCCATATTCCCCAGTTTGTGTAATAGTCTTCTATGTGGCACAGTGTCAAAGGCCTTGCTGAAGTCCAGATAGGCCATGTCCACTGCCCTCCCCTGATCCACCTCCCTAGTCACCCAGTCAAAAAATTCAATGAGGTTGGTCTGACATGACCTCCCCCTGGTGAAACCATGCTACCTTGGTCCTGTAGTCCATTGACAACCAGATGTTCCACCAATCTCTCCTTCAGTAGTGCTTCCATGATCTTCCCCACTACCGAGGTGAGGCTGACTGGTCTGTAGTTCCCTGCTTCCTCTTTGTTCCCACTTTTGTATAAGGGACTACATCTGCTGTCCTCCAGTCTTTGGGTACCTCCCTGTTTCCAGTGATCGGCTAAACAGGATAGCCAGAGGTTCAGCCACCACCTCTCTTAGTTCTTTAAGGACCTAGGGTGCACCCATCTGGCCCCATTGCTTTATCAACTCTTATTACTTCCAGTTCCTTCAGGGACCCTTTCTCGTGTAAAGGGACTTGTCCATATTTCTGCACCATTCTCACCCTTGTACTCCCTTCAGACCCATTACCCTCCTCTTCCTCAGTAAAGACTGAGCAGAAATACCTGTTCAATATGTCAGCTTTACTGCTGTCATCCTCCACGCAGCCCCCATCCTCCCTCTTCAGTCTCACTATCCCTCCCTTTGTCTTTCTTTTTCCTTATGTACCTGTAAAGGTTTTGTCCCTCTACCCACTGATTTTGCAATGTGTTCTTCTGTCTGAGCTTTGGCTTCCTTACTGACCTCCCTGCCTCCCTTTGCTTCTCCTGGTACTTCTCCCATCCCCTTCTGCCTGTGTTCTTTTGTATTGCCTGAATGCAATCTTTTTGGCTTTCACTTTCTTTGCTACTTCTTTGGAAAACCATTTTGCTAACCTGCTTAATGCATAATTCTGTTGTTCTTGTAATCCCCCATTTTAAATACTGCCCACTGTTCCTCAATCCCTGATTCCTGTCCCATTCCTCTTAATGCCTCTTTCAAGTATCTCCCCATTTTCCCAAAGTCTGCCCCCCTAAAATCCAGGATACGTGTTTTTGTGTGGTTTGGTTCTGCTCTTTCTGTGATTTCAAACCACAATGACTGGTGGTCACTGTTCCCCAGGTGCTCCCCCACTGTTACCCCCATCACACTGTCCCTGTTTGTGAGGTCCAGTATTGCCTTCTGCCGAGTTGGTTCCATGACCAGTTGCTTGAGGAAGGCACCCTGAAGGGAGTCCAGGATAAATCTGCTCCTAGTTGATGCTGCTGCGGGGATGCTCCAGTCCACGTCTGGAATATTGAAGTCTCAACCAGTACTACCTCACCTTGTCTGCCATCCTTTGGATGGCTAGTATCAACTCCTATCTGTTTCTTCCTCCTGGGCTGGTGGTCTAGACCACACCTGTGCAGATGGCTGTTCCCATTTTCCTTTCCAGCTTAACCCACAGTATCTCTCCCCATTTGTTTCCTCCTGGATCTCTGTGGCCCTTATGTCATTTTTCACATACAGTGCCACTCCTCCTCCTCCCTTCCTGCCTGCTCTGTCTCTTCTGAATATGTTGTAGCCAGGTATGGCCAGCTCCCAGTCATGGTTATCATTATACCAGGTTTCAGTGATGGCCACAATGTCCAGGTCTGACTGCACCATGACAGCCTCCAGATCTTCCATCTTGTTGCTAAGGCTCCTGGCATTTGCACACATGGCTTTCCATGATTTGACCTCCCTAGACTGTTTCACTGTTCTACTCCAGCCCCTTCATTGGTTGTCCTTTATCCCTGGTTCTCCTTGCTGTCTGCCCTTCTGCTGAATTTTGCCCCTTTTCTGCCTATCCACCTCTTGGGCACTAATCTCCATCTTTTGCACACTGCTTTGCAGAGATAGCCACTCCTCTGGTTCACTGGTTCCACTGCTAGCTGTGGGGGATGAGCAAGTAGGTACCCACCTTGCTGGCCTGCCACCCCCCTTTGCTAGTTTAAATGCTTGTCCATGTAGCATTTAAACTTATCATTGAGTGCTTGGATTCCCCTCCAGGATGGATGCAGACCATCAGGCTTGAACAAACCTCCATCCCTCCAGGTGGGTCCCCAGTCACCAGTGAATCCAAACCCTTCCTCACAGCACCAGTTCTTCAACCATGAGTTAAAGTTCCTGGTGCATGCACTCCTATGCTCTCCCTTGCCTCTCGCAGGTAGTACTTCTAAGAAAGTGACAGAAGTAGCTACTTGCTTGAGACCCCTCCCCAATTTCCTAAACTTTCCTGAACTTCCTTTGGCTCCCCATTTGCCAGGTCATTAGTACCTAGGTGGATAACGACATCCAGCTCACCCTCCCGTCTTGCCTTCCCAGTGATCCCTAGGATCTTCCTTCCATCCCTCCATGCCGTGGCACCTGGTAGGCACCTCATCTCCCTGTCCTCCCCCTCCTGTGTTCCTAGCTGGATCCCTCTTATGACGGAGTCCCCCACCAGGATTCGCTTCCTCCTCCTCCTCTGGGGTCCACTGCTTCCCCTGAGGTCATCTCCTTGGCTAACCTCCACATCCTTTCCTTCCACTTCTCTGGGTACCTCTATTTGGTTGTCCTCATTTGCCAGTGTGGCATATGAGTTCTTGAGTGGAATAGGATCTGGGATGCCTCTGCCTGACCGCTCTAACCCTCCCTGAGCCCACTGTCATCCAAGTGCTCCTCGTTCTCGGCATCCTTTGAGGCAGTTGCATTGGACTGGGTGGTCTCTGGATGGGGTGATGGTACTCCTGACCCAGTTTACTTCGCTCTGAGTCTGGCTACCTCATCCCGCAGTCCAGAGATGCATGCAGATAGGGCAGCACCTCAGTGTCCAGAAGGTCTGCCTGAATATGGCTGCCCACAGCCACTGCATTGCACCACTCCCACATTATACTGCAATTCCACTACTTGTCTGCTACTGAAGCTCTCCTAGTTCCCTTTTTATTAATTTACTGTCCTAAAAATCCTGCCACTGATCCTCAGATAATTTTTCTTTAAAAAGAAAAAATAAACCAATAAATAAATAAATGAGTCTAAACACTTGTCGTGCTGAGGGTGGGCTTCTTCCCCCTTATGCCCCTCCTACTTCACACCCCTTACTATACCCTGTGTTTAGCTCCTGTCAATCAGATTTAACAGGGCATATAATTAAGAGTTGGGGGAAGGGGAATGGTACAGCTGTCATTCTTCACATCCTGCCCGATCTGTGTTTTTATACATCTGGCACATAATGGCACTGTCGCTGCGGAAACTCAAATTTCGGGACACATTGACAAAATCAGAGTGCCACTGTTCATGAGAAGAGGTCCCAAATGCTTTCATGAGGTTGGGGCTACAAAATGCCCATGTTGAAAATTTGTACTTTAAATACCAACACATACCCCGGGCATTATGGTTTCTAATCATGACGTTCCACCTTGTACAACCTAACAGGCTTCAGAGGTGTGCCTTTAGATTGCCAACTGTAATGCTCATGCCATTCCAGCCCCACACCCCACCCTGCAGCCACTGACAGGCATCAAGCTGTGCCTTGAACTCTTTGGTCCCACAGTTCACCCCATTCTGTATTGCACTCATTTCAGTGTATGTCCTTATGGAGTGGGGTGACTGTAAAGCCAAACACCCCAAGGCACACCTCAATACTTGTCAGTGTCTGCAGGATAGGGTGAGGTGAAATGGCATGAATGTTATAGGTGACAACCCAAACGCATACCCCAGTGCCTGTCCCTCTCTGCAGGGTGGATGTGGGGTTGGTGTGAAGTTCAATACCTCACTGCCATTCCTACTCTGCATCTGTCTAACTCCTGCATTTCCAATGCTAATACCAGCAAGCAAACGTTCGGCATTGACAAATACTTGTTATATATTGCAATGGTCAACTGGTGATTATTCAAGGGCACCAATCAACTAACAAGGGCCTTATGGATTATCTTTGCAGATCTCTTTAACATGTTCTTTTTATAAAAAATATGCCAATTGCTTGCAGATTGTATAAAAAAGGTGTAGGTAGGTGTGTGTGTGTGTGTGTGTGTGAAAAGCCAGAGCAAGTCAGTCCTTTCCTTTTGCTATTATACTCTTGAAACACTACTAATATGCTCACACCAAACTATTTATTTAATTAATTACTGTCTTTCTTTACAGGGGCCACCCTCTCTCTATCTGGCAGCACCCTCCACCCTCCTACCCCAGGACTAGAACCCAGGTCCCAACGATTTGTATCTAGAGGTATCCAAGTCTAACTAGTTGTTATCTTCTCTGTGTAACAGGTGCTACATATTGCCATGCAATCGTATTGCTGACAGTTAACAATCTCAGCTCTCAACAGTTAATAAACATTATGTTATTGGCAAGAATACAACTTTATTAAGCTTCAGCATACATCATTCTTTCATGGTACTTACTCGATCCCTTCATTCAATGCAGCTCGCCCCATTATTTCATATACTCACAGACCTATAGAAGTCCAAAGCCAGACTCAAGGTTCACAGTCCTAGTCATTTTCCATCTCCTGCTCTGTGTTTCCAAAATCTTTCGTTATTTTATTAACCAGTTTACCGGCTTCTTGAGAGTCACTAATTCAGTAGACTTTTCCAGAATATACTGCTATCAGTTGCACCGGGTATTACCTCATGTCTGAAGTTTTAGTCTTAGCCCAGCAATGGATTTGCAGCGACTGCGGATTGTATAGTTTAGGTCAGGATAAATCGATATTTGAGCTCCATCTGTCCGTGTTATTGGACCCAATCTCCTCGCTGATTCCCAAATTTCTCCTGCTGGTGCATCCCTGGCAGGATGATTAGGAAAGTCTGTGGTGTGTCCATGTTGTCGGGCCAGTTCTGTGTGCCTGTTGGGCTTGCGGGTCCCAGTCTAAATGTGGAGTTGCATTTAACCACAAATGTTGTGAACTGATGGATTGTCCCACTCAAAAAGTTTATAGAAGTTCCTATTCTTTTATTTTTTTTTATATACTTATTCATTCTCAGATTACAATACCTCTGAGCACAGCCAGCTCATTTACAAAGGTCCCATGTCAGTGGGGAAGGGAGACAAAACATACAAAGGAGGCAAAGTAAAATGTTTCCAAAAACAGTAAATTAAAGTGAGCAAGTGTTTATGTATGTATATATACAGTATATTTATATATGTATATATATCTATATATACACACACACACACACACACACACACACACACAGTTTTATTGTTCTAATAGGAGGAAAGTGTATATGAGACGGGGAAGGATAAAGACGGGAGAAAGAAGGTAGGAAGTGGCAGCCATAGGCCTTGTCAAGCCGGTGCGGGGGAGTAGAGGCAGGGGTGAGGTGTGGGCAGGGGTTAAGAAAGGTAGAAGTGGTAGCCAGGCCTTGTCAAACCGGTGTGGGGGGTAGGGGGTTAAGAAGGTAGAAAGTGGCAGCCCATAGGCCTTGTCAAGCTGGTGTGGGAGGGTAGGGTGGTGGGGGTGAGCTGGACAGGGGGTGGACAGGGCCTTGTCAAAGTGCTAAGAGGGGGAGGGCTGGAATTATTGAGGTAACAGCAGAGACAAAGGGTTATCCAGTTGTGAGGAGAAGATCGAATGCTGGTAAATGGGAGTCTCAGATGAAGCAGTCACAAGAATTGCTGGCCGTGAGATGTTGGCATAACTTCAGTTTGAATGATCCCAATTTTGGTAGGGTAGTTATATCACTATGAAGAACATTAAACCAGCGAGGTGCTCTGTAGGCAAATGAGCGTTGCCCCTGGACTGTCCGGCATCTAGGAACATGGAGATGATGGCTGTTCAAGCATTGCATATGCTGTGAACTACAATGGGGGCTTAGCAGGTTTGTGGTGCCTAGTGGCAGGAGGCTGAGAAGTGCTTTTCTGGCCAAAAAACAGATCTGGAATTGGATCCTCCCAGAGGTGGAGCCAACTAGTCTTACCGTAAAGATCACAGGTGTGGGTGAAACATGTGGAACCCGTGAGTACATGCCTTGTTCAGTGCAACAGATATCCTGCACAATGAAGGCATGGGGGCTGCTCCACAGATTACAAGACCATAGTCTACAATGGATATGACAGAACTGTATATAGCAAGTCGGAGGGTTTCTGGAGTAAGGCAGTGTTTATGTCTATGTAGGAGACCAGTCTTGACATTGACAGCCCTGGCTACGTTATTTATATGTTTAGCATAGGACAGACAACTGTCTAAGGTTACCCCCAAGGTATTTGAAATGTAGTATTTATTCAAGAGGAACTCCAAGACAGTTTCTGATGGTAAGTGTATGGGATTTGTGCTTGTTTTGGGTGCTGCTGAACATCATTACTTTGGTTTTCTTGCAGTTGAGGCTCAGTTTATGTGTAGAGAACCAGTCCTCCACTTCTGCAAACCCAATCTGAAGATGAAGTAACAGTTGCTTGGGGTCGTGGATGCTGGAGTAGATGACCGCATCATCTGCATAGAGGAGGAGGATCCTTTGATGGCAGAAACAAGGAATGTTATTAAGGAAGATGCTGAATAGGAGTGGCCCCAGGATTGAGCCCTGTGGCACGCCAGAGCGGATGGGCTGTTGGTCAGATACGACGTTGGCTATTTTCACCCGTTGATACTGGTCTTCAAGATAGCTTTTGAAACAAAGTGTTGTGTCAGAGGAGAGGCCAGTAGTGGTAAGCTATTGGAGGAGTAGTGAGTGATGGACAGTATCAGACGTCTTAGTGTGGTCTATGAAGGCAGCTCCTACTAAGGTGCCCTGATTCGGAGACTGATGAATAAAGACAGTGAATTCCATCAGAGTACGTAGTGGTGCTGTGCCCCTTCTGAAACCCATGTTGTTGCTGGCATTGGATAGAATAGTTTTCATGGTAGTCCACCAGTTGGTCAGTAACAATGTGCTCAAGTGCCTTGGATATTGGTGGGAGGATAGATACAGGTCTGTAATTTGCATGATGGTTCCTGTCTCCACTCTTGTGCACCGGGGTGACTACTGCTGATTTCCAAACTTGAGGAAATTGCGAGAGTTGTAACGATAGATTGATGATCTTAGTGAGGGCATCAGCACTTCCTCAAGAGTGAGAGCTAGGAGTTTAAGATGCAGCAAGTCACCACTATGCTGTGATTTACCTAACACTTTGGTAAGGTATCTCCTGGCCACTCATGCTGAGACCGTTTTGAAGTAAAATGGAGGTGGTTCAAGGGGGTTATTAGCAGGACAGTAGGTCGTGGGTGAGTCATTATCCATGAAGAAGTCTGTGGGGAGGACACTGGCTAGGTATGTGAATGTGTTGTTGAATATGTTTGCTATGGTTAGCGGGTCTAGGATTGGAATTCCATCGATATTGAGCATGAAGGGTGAGACCTTAGAATCTTTCCAAGTGACATATTTTATGTTGCTCCAGAAGTTTTTGCCATTTCCCCAGGTACTGGCATGCATTTCCCTATGATGTCTGGATTTCATGGTATGGATTTCATGTGTGCAGGCGTTCCTCACCGTCTCATATTCCTGAACATCTGCTTGTTTGCCTGATGCCCTGGCACAGTGCCACAGGTGATGTCTGTGTTTCATCACAGCAAGGCGTTCTGGTGTAATCCAACTCTCTCTCTGTCTCAGGAGGGTTATCTGATGTGGCTTTCGAGTGTTTGATCCTGTACCTCAGCACCCTGTTCTCTTTTACGAGGGCCGTCATGGCAGTGGCCGCCCTCAGTGCTGTTCCCGCTGCCTCCTTCGCCTCACCCGCTGCTGCTGATACCTGGGATTTACATGTGAAAACAGGTTTGAAAGTCAGTTATCTTCTGATCCAGTGTGGCCACCCTGAGATCCAGTGCTTTTATCACTTGTAAAACATCCTTTAACGTGATCTCTGCTTCATCAGCATTTGGCACGGCAGCTGCTTTCAAGTCGCTAGATAAAGCGACTTGCTTTCTTTTCTTCCCACCACCTTCCCTAGCCCTTTTTCAGGGTTTCCCATTGTAAATTCTTGACAGAGTTTATAACAGAGAACTATAGGTGTCTGTACTCCCACTGAGCAACATTTCTTGCAATTTCTGCCAACTAAAAAGATGAAATTAATACTTTAATTAAAAGCCTGTGCAGGAGATCAAGGTAAGTGCATCCTAGCTCACTAGTTGCTGACTCCACCCCCATGTTTGTTCATTTCTGTGGCATGAGTTATTCATTTCTGTATCAGAATGTAGTCCTGCCATTGGCTGAAATTTTATGTGGTATCACTGATGACATAATTCGTGGAACATAGAGAAGGTGTTTCAGGATAAATAAGGAAGGGAACAGAGCCAGGAACTATGAAAAAACTATATATTTGAATGAAAAGTCACCAAGAGCATGCAATTGCACAGCCCTACATACATTCTGCAGCATGACGTATGTTCTACAGAAAATTCAGTGCCTACAGAATGTTGTAATTCCAGAGTCCACGAAAATAATGAATTATTCATTTATCTATTTAAAATTTGCACCAAGCAAATTGCTGGGTGGCCTCATGAGATAAATATCTTATTTACATTGGAGTCTCCTTAGTACAACGGTATAAAAAGTGCTTAGTATATAACACACATAAGAAATCCCACTAGCTGCAACCAAAATGTGATGGAGCTCACCAGACACAAAAGGGATGGTGAGAATACTCCTTCGCTGCCAACAGTTTGCTGTGAACTCACCACTGGCTTGTCTCTCACCCCATGTATGTTCTTGCCCGCACAGTGCAAGCCATGAACATAGGGTCCCCATTAATTTCAAACACCCCTGACCCTGTGTCTGTGCTGTAAGCAGCTTTGCACAGTTTTGAGATCGTGGTCTGGGAGGCAGAACACAGACTGGCCAGTAAAAATAAATTGCCGTGCCAGCCAACCAGGAGTGGCTCATAGGTATGTGCACATAGGACAGGGGTGTCAGTGATGTGCAAGCGTGGCATGCACTAATGGTCTTTTCTCCTTCACAGGTGACACTGGATACCCCTTATGCAGATTCCTTATGACACCATTCCCACAGCCCCAGTCTGAGACAGAGGAAAGGTACAATCAGGCATATCAACTGATACTGAGCATCACCGGGAGGGTGTCTAGCCTGTTGAAGGTGCACTTCAGGTGCCTTGACAGGACTGGGGAAACACAGCAGCACATGCATGCAAGGTGTGCAGGGTTTTCACCATATGCTGCACACTACACAACACAGCTGTAGTGAAATGCCTACCTGTAACAGGTGGAGACATACCACTGCCTGGTGACATGCTTGGAGATGTGGAGGAACATATGCATAATGGTATGGATGGCCCAACAAGTAGAACCCATGGTACCATGCAGGGCATGCACAGAGAGCCCAGGTTGTATAACATTATTTCACATAGTGACGGCTGTGTACATGGCAGGTGGGGGGTCCAGTGGTGGTGGTCTGTGACAGAATAAAGTTATGTACCTATCCTATCATGCCTTGTGCTGTGTGTTCCTGGTGTGCCCTAAGTGCCTTGTGCATTCCCCTCATGGTGTCCTTGTGTGCAGGTGGACTCAGTCCTGCGGCACGCCTTTACACAGGCATGTACTGCACCATATTCTACTCCGTGTCTTCACCGTCCTTTTCTGTTGGGCCTTGGTGCACACATGCCAATGGTGTCACCGGTGGGGGCTCTGTGTCAGGAGCCTGTCAGGAGGTCTAAACCTCACTCTCAGGTTCTTGGCAATATTGGGAATGCAAGTAATCACAGGCACATTGCATTAGAGTAATAAACTTGTTTATTACTACCAAAAAGGATAAAATCACAGTTGCCCTGAGCAGTTCTTACCAATACGAACCGGGAGCCAGTACTAAGCGTTTCCTATACCTCGAGGTTTCTTTGTGTCTCTTGGGATCTCCGAGGTACAAGACTAGTGTATCACATTATATACCTATGATAGTTACTATGGTTACTGTAAGATAGAAACATTTCTAGTTACAGAGATGAGCCCTATTGGCTAAGTTAAAGGAGGCTCCTCGGTCCAAGATAACATTATACAATTCTTTAGTAGTCATCAGTTTGTGAAACAAAAGTGTACTTATACAGAGTCTTACATAACACAGTGTAGTAATACAAATCACCCGAAAGGTGGCAATGCCGACTTATAATTATTCCAAGGACACAGGTGTCCTAACATCTTATAAGTAAGAAATACACAGAAAATACATAGAAGAATATATATGTATTAGCAAGCAAAATGTATTACAATAACATGCGTACATATCCTGACATCTACTCTTATACAGTAGATGCCCTTTGCCCTATATGTTGGTACAACATATACCTAAGCACTGGCTGTCTACGGTGTACCTCTGAGGGTATCAATAAGGGTGCAGGGACCTCTGGACCTCATGTGACAAGCCTGTCCTGGTGCCATCCTGCCTGCATCCTGTGCTGCAGACATTGGGTCGGGGAGGGGGGGTTTGGCAGAGTGTGGGGTGCCTCTGGGCCCGTAGCCTGCCAGCACCACCTGTGTCAGATCAGTGAGGCCCCCAACCAGGTGGTCGGTGAGGCAGTCAAGGCTGCTGTCCATAGACAGCTGAAGGGCTCCAAGCTCCTCCCACTTGACTATCTAGCGCAGGCTGACCACACTGTGGGCCATGCACTGCAGGTGCTCTTGCATAGCTCTGGCCTGCAGGATGTGCTGCTGCTCCAGACTGTGAACCCCAACCATATCACCTCATGGACATGGGGGAGAATCGGTACCAGGTATACAGGTTGGACCGACAGAAATGTAATTTTGCTAAAAATTAAGGATACCTGTACTTTTAAAGCAGATCTGTTGCCAGTTTCACATTGTGTGAGCAGAGTAGTTTGCAAGAAGAGCAGAGGTGATCTATATTGTGGAGACACTGGAAATCATTAAAAAAGCTGACAGTGTCCCTTTAAGCCTAACACCTGATGTCCGTTTTCCTGTTGCAAATCCACTACTCTCCCACAGAGCCCTAAAGCAGAAGTGCAACTAAAGTAGGCAAAAAACTGACCTTACCTTTTCTTCACTATAAAAGATTCCAGGCATCTTCCAGTTAATTTGGTGGCAATATTTTTCTAGTTTTACCAAAATGTGAGTTTTTTACAAAGGTTTTAATTTAGTTTTTTTTTTAAGAAAAAAATAGATGGCCATCTCATTTGGCTTTGAAATACCATTTTAGACCTAACACAGGGTTAGGATACAGAAAATAAATAAAACACGTGGTGCTGAGAATAGGAATCACCTGGAAAAACTGATTTGACATGTATGTTAAGTTTTTTATTAAGATTAGCTGAAAACCACAAGGGGGCGCTGTGGAGGCCGAGCAAAATGGCTGCTTTCAGATAGCGCTCAGCAATTTTCTTAGCTTAACGAGAGGACAGTAGTTATTCTGTCAGAGCAACAGGGTTCCAGAATTGCTTGAAATTGTGTGGGACACTCAACTGTATCAGATGGGGAAGCCTCGAAAAGAAAAACTTCAGGCTAACGGAGCTAAAGGGAAGAATCTGGCTGGCACCCTGATCACGCGGTCTACACAGAGCAGCCTTATGGAAATTGCTGATGGCCCGCGGGGGGGTGGAGACACTTCATTCACTCAGCCTGAAGATAAACAGGCTGATTGCTTCTGTTGCAGAGCTTTCTGACAAATTTGATAGCCTCACAAACTGAGTTGCCAGCATAGAAACATTGGTGGAGTCACTGACTGGCAACAGCAGAAACCACGAAGCAGGCCGATACAGTGATGGGAGCCGTAACTACAATCATCAAGGACATACGAACATATGAACATACGAAATGCTTGCAGAAATAGGCATCACAGTCTATTGAGTCTGCTCGATTGTGCAGCTAGCCCCTCAACTGGCAGCTGCCTCCTCCCTCCCCTCCCTCCCTCCCCACTTCATACTTACCTCCCCTCAGTCTGTCCCATCCCTCTTAAAACCAACCACCTTCGTACTGGATACCGCCTCCTTGGGCAGAGTATTCCACTTGTCTACCACCCATTCTGTGAAAAAAAGCCTCCTGAATCTACCCCCCCCTCCAATCTCAGCTGATGCCCTCTCATATCCCTCCCTCTTCTAATCTTGAAAATCCCTTCAGTATTAGTCTTGTTTATCCCCTTTAAGTATTTAAAGGTTTCAATCATATCCCCCCATCCTTCCTCTCCTCCAGGGCATATATGTACAGCTCGCTCATCCTCTCCTCGTAGGACCTTCCCTCCAATCCCTGGATCATCTTAATCGCCCTATGCTATACCCCCTCAAGCAATCTGATTTCCTTCTTCAGGAATGGGCGCCAGTACTGTACACAGTACTCCAGGTGCGGCCTGACCAGTGACCTGTACAGGGGAAGGATTACCTCCCTATTTTTGGAGGAGATTCCCCTTGCTATACACCCCAGCATCTTGTTGGCTTTAGCTGCTGCCTTCCTGCACTGAGCCGAGTTGTTCGTGCTCCTTGTTATAAGAACCCTTAGATCCTTTTCCACCTCTGTGCTTTCCAACTGTATCCTTCCAAACTGATCGCTCCTCCCCTGGTTCCTAGCTCCGGAGTGCAGTGCCTTGCACTTCTTGGCGTTGAACCCCAATTGCCATGTTTCTGACCACTCCTGTAGTTTTGTTAGGTCTTCCTCAATCAATCAATCAATCAATCAAAATCTTTATTTATTCAGGCGAACATCATTGAGCGTAGCTCATTTACAAGATGGACCTGAGTGGTCATACAAATAAGGGTACAAGTTTTTTTACAAAGACATGAGAATAGCATAACATTAGTACAATCAAATAAATAAGAGATATATACAAAATTTACAGATATACAAGGCACAGTAAAATAACTTAACCTGTAAAAATGAAGAGGATAATAGATATAGCAGGGATAATAATCAAATAATAGGGCTTTTGTAGGCTTTTATATGAAATGTGATAACTGACTGGGTAGAAGAGGAAACTAAACATAGTGGATTACAGAAGGGAGGGTGTAGGTTGGATGGGAGACTAGGCCTTATGGAAGCAGTTGCACAACTCTGGAAATAGGCGGTGTATAATCTTTTGAAGGATGATAAGGGTAAGAGGGTATTCAGATTCATAGATTTTTGGAGTGAGTTCAGACAAATGCTAGGGAATAGCTGATAGCAGCCCTCCCAAACCGGGTGCAGGTAATGGGAATCTTTAGCATAATGAGCTTATTGATCCTAAGGTGTATGGCCTAGATGTGATTCGGGTGAAACAGTCTGAGATATAGGAGGAGTTTGCCTGATAAAGCTTTAAAGATCCAGATTGCAGCATTCCTTTTTCTTCTGTGCTGTAGGGATGTCAATTGACTGCCATGTAAAGAGAGCAATGATGGGTGCTGGAGGGAAGGTCTGTAATAAATCTGATGGCTCTATGATACAGGGTGTCCAGCTTATTTAAGAGGGAGAGTGAGCAATGGCCGTGAAAAGTCAGCATAGTCAATAAGGGATAGGAATGATGCCTGGATTAATCTTTGTTTGGAGTCTCTGGTAAGGTAGTGTTTTATTCTGTAAAATAGCCAAGCCTTTGTCTCAACTTTTTAACAGCTCTTCAATGTGGACAGAGTAGTCAAGCTTATTGTCAATCCAGACTCCAAGATATTTGAATTTATCCACAAATTCCAGCTTTTCTCCAAATAAGGTGGATAATTGTGGGGTGATGAATGATGGGGTGGTGGCAGAGCAATTCTTTGTTGCAAAGAACATAGCTTTTGTTTTTTTGACATTTAGAAGTAATTTTTTTTCCAATAGGTTGTGTTGTAGGATGGAGAATTCTGACTGTAACAGTTCACAGGCTTTTGATGGTGAGGATTGCTGACATATAATACAGTATCATCAGCAAACAGATGAATGTTAGATTGAGAGAGGTTGGCATCAATGTTATTAATATAAATGGCAAGAGGATGGGGCCTAGGATAGAGCCTTGCGGTACACCTCTTAGCAGTGGTTTAGAGGTAGATGGTATTCATTTTTACCAATTGTAACCTTCTAGAGAGATAGCACCTAAACCAATTGGTGAGAGTGAATCAAGGCCTACAGAGCTAAGAGAGATTAATGATTCATGATCCACTGTATCAAATGCTTTACTCAAATCCAGGAACACAGCACAGGTACTATTCTTTTTATCCAAGGCAGTCTGCCAATCGTTAGTGACTTTGGCTAGGCAGAGATGGTGCTATGCATTGATCTAAATCCAGATTGTGCTGGATTTAGGAGGTTGTTGGTGTCCAGATAGGCCCTTAACTGTGAATTTACTAATTTTTCAAGCATCTTGGATAGTACCGGTAGGATGGAAATGGGCCTGTAATTGTTAAGGTCCATGGGATCACCTGATTTAAGTAGTGGAACTACTTGAGCTGTTTTCCATATGGAGGGGATGGAACCAGTAGCTAGGGAAAGATTGAAGAGGTGAGTGAGGGGGGCAGATAAGGCGTGCAATGCTACTTTAAGAAAGTAGGGTCCAGGGAGTCTGCACCTGCACTCTTAGAAGTATCTAAATTGGATAGGAGGTCTTCTACTTCTTTTAAGGATATTGGTTCGAAGGAGAATGTTGAAGCAGCCTTTTGTCCCACAGTGGATTGAAGGTTTAATGATGATCTCAAGAGATTTGCAGGTGAAGAGTCAAATGCTAGGCCAGCTGTGGTGAAATGGTCATTGAAGGTATTTAAGATTTCTTGCTTGTCAATGATTTCTATGTCACTTAGTAACAGTTTGGAGGGTAAGGCAGGGGTAGAATTTTGGCCTAGAATTCCCTTTATAGTACCCCAGAATCTGGATGGGTTAGTATAGGTTGCATCCAATTCAGCTCTATAGTAGGCAGCTTTGGCATTTCTTATTTGTTTTGTGCATGAGTTTCTTGCTTTTCTGAATTGAAGCCAGTCTCTAGTATCCTTTGTTTTCTTGCCTTTTTCCAGAGTTTGTCTCTGGCTAACAAAGCTGATTTAAGGTCAGCAGTGAACCAACGACAAGATTTTACTTTAGTTCTGACACTGGTGATTGGTGCATGTATATTGAGGGCATTAGTGATAATGTCCTTTAAGATCTGAAGAGCTGTCTCAACTGAGGTTGTAAGGTAAAAATCTTGCCAATATGTTGTATTGCACAAATCATGGAGATATCCTGAGATGTTGAAATTCTTTTTTGACCTTTTATGGAGAAATTTTGCAGGATTGGATGGCTTGAGTGTAGATCTTATGCCAGCTATAGGACAATGATCACTTACATCACTGGGTAGCACTCCAGCATGAGAATATAAGTGAGGCTTGTTTACCATCATAATATCCAGGAGTGAGCTGTTGGTAGTATTTTTAGGTTAATCCTTGTTGGATCTTTGATTAATTGAATGAATCCATAGATGTCACAGAAGGTTACTAGGGTGCAGATTCATTAGATAACCAATTTAAATTCAAATCACCAAGGATGATGGTATCTTCAGGGCCTAGACTGAGTATTGATCCTAGGTGGGATAGGAGTTTGAGGCCTGCAGGGGGCATATAGCAGCCAATCAATTTAAAGGAAGACATGTTAGGAAGGGATATTTTAATTGACAAGCATTCAAATTCCTTTGGTTCGGATGTATTGATGAGGCAGGATGCAGAGATGGTTTCCTTGACGTGATGGCCACCCCACCACCCCTGGAAGGGCGATCTGATCTGAAGAGCTGGTAATTGGGAAGGTTTATATCACTGTCTTTTGTTGTAGATCTGAGCCAAGTTTCAGAGATAACCAGGAAGTCAGGTAGGGGATGTGCAACCCATGCCTGTATTAAGGAGAACTTTTTTAGGAGGCTGCAGGCATTGAAGTGAAGGAAACTTAGGCCATTTATGGAGGTTAGATCAGATGGGGATAAAAAACTTTCAGTGGGGCCAGGATTGATTTCAATAGTACCAATACTGATCAGAAGGAAGAAGATTAGTTTGAGGAGGGCACCAAATGATAGGGATGAGAGTGATCAGAGCATTTCCTCCTCTTCTTGGGGAACCACTGTGTAATGGGTGAGGGTCCTGTTATATGGGTGTGGAATTTATCACAAAGTAATAATCTGATGGACAGGCATAGTGGGTTAATGTAATGCCAAAATGGATGCAAGGCACTTGAGGAGTGTTGTAAGGATGAGAGCCTTTTGTGGGATACCCCAGGATTGCAGTGCAAAATGGCAGAATATAAATAAGGAATTGGTGGGTGTCCACTGGGGATGTGAGGGTGGGCAGGCCATATTCACTGCCTTAATCACCATGGCATGGATATATCATAGTGTCATTGGGATTGAGGAAGATGAGAGGCTCAGAAGCAAAAGGAAGCAAAGTAACATTGTGGAGGGAAGGTAGGGGTTAAAGTAGAGGAAGAGAAATAGCTATGGCGTGGATTAGAGAAATGGCGGAAAGGTGTATAAAAAGAATCAACCAAAAGAGGGAGGGGTGGGCAAAAATTTTGCGGCTGCCCGTACCTTTCTGCCTGCTTCTCGGCTTCCTGGTTCCTAGGTCGCTTGTCGGTCCGCCTGGGCTGGTGGCTCGGACCCCTCCGTCCCTGGGTGCCTCGAGGGCTGTGCTGGCTGGAAGGTAGGGGACAGAGGAGAAGGCAGTGAGCAAAGGCACTTTATTGCAGCAATCTGCAAAAGGTGCTAAAAGCCTGAATCTGCACAACAAAGACTGGGAGGGTATTGGGGTTAGGCCCTAGCGTCCCAGCCCACACAGAACACAAAAAGGCTGTAATCACAGGCTAAACTAGATATCTACACAACCCTCAAATAGGGCACATTTAAAAAGTAAAACAGCTCTTTTTAGGTAATTTTAACAATAAAGCATAATAACAGAAATCCCGGCCAGAAATGGTGTTGCAAAGTCCAGCTAAAGTCTATGGGAAAGGCGCACCAATCAGAAGCAAGGCAGAGTTAGCAGTCGCTTTCCGATTGGTTTGCGGCTTTGCCCGTACCTTTCTGCCTGCTTCTCCCGGCCTCCTGGTTCCCTGGTCGGCTTGTCGGTCACCGCCCGCCTGCTGGCAGCTCGGAGCCCCTCCAGTCCCTGGGTGCTCGAGGGCTGTGCCGGCTGGAAGGTAGGGGACAGAGGAGAAGGCAGTGAGCAAAGGCACTTTATTGCAGCAATCTGCAAAAAGGTGCTAAAAAGCCTGAATCTGCACAACAAAGACTGGGAGGGTATGGGGGGGGGTTAGGCGCCTAAGCGTCTAGCCCACACAGAAACACAAAAAGGCTGTAATCACAGGCTAAACTAGATATCTACACAACCCTCAAATAGGGCACATTTAAAAAGTAAAACAACAGAAATCCCGGCCAGAAATGGTGTTGCAAAGTCCAGCTAAAGTCTATGGGAAAGGCGCACCAATCAGAAGCAAGGCAGAGTTAGCGGTCGCTTTCCGATTGGTTTGTGGCTTTGCCCGTACCTTCCTGCAGCCTCCTCCGACCTTCAATGTCATCTACCACAGCTCCTATCTTCATATCATCTGTGAACAGACTGATCTTGCTCTGGATCCCATGTGAGATATCAGCTATGCATATCCCAAACAGCACTGGTCCCAGTACCAATCCCTGTGGTACCCTGCTCATCACCTCCCTCGGTGACGATAGTGCCCCCCCCGCTACCACCCTTTGCTGCCTTCCTTTCAGCCAGTTGGTGATTCAGCTGACCATTTTTGTTCCCACCCCTATATATTCCAGCTTCTCCCCAGTCTCCCATGTGGGACGGAATCAAAGGCCTTGCTGAAATCCAAATGCAGGACATCCATCGCGTGGTCCTTGTCCAGTTCCCTGGTCACCCAGTCATAGTACTCAACCAGGTTTGTCTGGCAGGACCTACCCCAGACAAACCCATGATGCTGACATCCTGGAGTCATTGCCCACCAAAAAGGTCACCAACCTCTCTTTTAGGATTGTCTCCATGAGCTTTCCTACAACTGATGTGAGGCTCGATGGCCTGTAGTTGCCTGGTTCATCCTTTGGGCCACTTTTGTGAATAAGCATCACATAGGCCATCCTCCAGTCTTCTGGTATGCATCCTGTGTCCAAGGAGGTATTGAACAGGTCAGCCAGTGGTCCTGCCAGGATCACCGCTAGTTCCTTAAGTACCCTAGGGTGAATGCCATTTGGTCCTGGTGCCTTGTCCACCCTCAGAGCCTTTAATCCTTCCAGAACCCTGTCCTCTGTAATCCCTATTATCAGTCACCCCCTCTCCCCACCCACTCCTCCCCTTCCCTGAAGTATCTGCCCCCTTTCTCCTTTATGAACGCAGAGCAGAAGTACTAATTTAGTGCCTCTGCCTGATCCTCCCCCTTCTCCACCGCACCCCCCCCGTCCTTCCTGATCCTCACAGTCTGGTCCTTGCTTTTCCTTCTCTCTTTGATGTATCTGAAGAAGTCCTTTTCTCGGTCCTTAATACCCTGTGCCAGTCTCAGTTCTTTAGAAGCCTTGGCCGCTCTGACTAGCCTGTTCACCTCCCTGGACTTCTTCGTATACTTGTCCTTGTCATCTCCCCCTCCTGATTTCTTGAGTCTCTTGAATGCTTTTCTCTTGGCCCTCACCCCTTCCATGACTTTCTGACTCAACCAGCTAGGCTTCTTTGCACTTCCCTTCTTACTTTTGGTCCTAGTACATGACTCAGTGGTCTCCACCTTTCTTAATAATATCCCATTTTTGTTTCACATTCTTGCGTGGTTGGATTCTAGCCAGATGCCTTCCCATAATTTCCCCCATCCTTTTAAAGTCTGCCCCCTTAAATTCAACCACCTTGGTGGCTGTACTGCCTGCTTCCCTCCCATATTGCGCATAAACCACATCGAGTGGTGGTCACTCCCTACCAGAGGGTCTTCCACCCCCAGATCCCTTACAGCCTCCCCATTTGATTGTACCCGGGCAAGAGTCATTTCCAACCTAGTTGACTCATGGAGCAACTGCACCAGGAAGCTGTCCTGAAATGCCTGTAATATGACCTGCTCCCTTGCACTTGCGGTGGTTGGAGTGATCCAACCCACCCCAGGTAGGGTGAAGTCCCACACCAACACTGTGTTCTCCTTCCTACAAACCTTTCTAATTTGCTCAGCTAATTCCCTGTCCAGGTCATCCTCTTGAGCTGGTGGCCTGTACACAACCCCCGTCCTCAGTATCCTACTTTTCGAGTCCTGAAAGAGCATCCATAGGGCCTCTGTCTTACCTCTTCCCTTGTACACCTTATCCCCTCCCGTACATAAATTGCTCCCCCCCCTTTCCCCTTGGCCCTATCCTTCCTGAATATTCTATACCCTGGGACCATCATATCCTAATCCTGGTATTGGGTGGCCCACGTTTCCGTGATGGCCGCAATGTCCACCCTCCCTACTGACAAGAGAGCCTGTAACCCAACTGATTTGCTACCTAGGCTTCTCGCATTCAATGAGACCACCTTCTAACCTCTTTCTCTCTCTTCCACTCCCTGATTCCCCCCCTCTTAAACTCCTCTGATGCCAATCCCCCACTTCCCTCCCCACTAGCTTGGGAGATGAGCTCATTTGGCTCCCCTCTTTGGGATTCTTGTCTACTGGCTGTCCACTTGCCACCCCCTCCCACCTAGTTTAAATCCACCGTTGTACTGTGTACCCTGCAATCCCCTACTTTAATACCCCCTTCCCCTCTCTGCTCAGGTGTAGCCTCTACCTTGCATAGAGATCATTACTGTCCCAGGTTCTGCCCCAGCCACCCGCTAACCCATCCCCCTTGGCTCAGCACCATTCCCCCAGCCAAGCGCTGAACTCCCCAATGCTACCTTTCCTCACTGTACTCGTGCGGGGTACCAGGATCATCTCTGAGAAGGCCACCCACTTCCCCCATCTCCCCACACAACCCACCCAGTCCCTCGAACCTTTTGCTCACTACCTCCACCGTCTCCCCTGCCAGGTCATTTGTACCCATGTGCACCATGAGGTGCAGTTTCTTCCTACCCCTCCTTGTGCACTTAAGAATTGACTGCCCCGCCCTGCCCGCTGTTACCACAGGTATGGGCTCCAATCATATGCGACTATATCTTCCCCCTTACTGCCCCACCTGATCCCTTTTAGTATGGAATCCCCCAGCACTAGTACTCCCCCTTCCTCGTTCTTCATCCCCGCCACCACCTTCTTACCCAGGTACCTATCCCTAGAATCCTCCATTTTGTTAATGCTAACCTTCCCTGCTGCAGCTCCACTTTCCATCCCTGTCCTGCCCCCACCACTGCTCTCCCACTATCAACCCCATCCCTCCCATCCACCCATGGCTCCCCCCTCTTTGCTACGTCCCACTCCTGCTCCCCTGCCAGCACTGCTCCTTTCCCCTATACCCCTGCCCTTGTCTGCCTTTCCAGCTGTGCCCCTCTCCTCTCTCCTCTTTTCCCCTGCCACACTCCTCTGGACTGCTGTCTCTTGTGCATACCCCTCCCTTCCCCTTTCCTGCCTCCTCCTGATGAGCCCGCACCCCTTTCACCTAATGTTGCTAGTACCACAAATATTTTTCCTGCCCCCCTCTGCATTGCTGTGTATTGCTTCCTTCCTCCTGACTTGAGCCTTCCTTCCAATGCTTGGCCCCCTGTTCACATTGCTCCCGCACCCCCTTCCCTTCCCCTGAACCTCTTTTCTTCCCATGCTACGTCTTCATGTTGCTCCCTGGAATAGGTCCTCCTGCACCATGTCCCCCCACTTCCCCTCCATCCACTCCAACACTCTACCAAGCCTCAGCACTTCTTCCTCCAGATTTCTTAGCCTATGACAGATTGGACACCCCCCAGCTTCCACAATATGTTCATCCAGACTGCCACCCCACATCCACTGCAGCCTACTATTCTACCCATGTTGGCCCCTCTAGCATTCTGCTGCCCTCTGAACCACCCACTGCTGCGCAGTCCCCTCCCACCTCCATTAGTGTCCCTCCACCCCTAGTGTTTGCTTCCCTAGCACTCTCCATTTGCCTCCTCCACCATCTCACTAACCCACATTATACCCCCCATGGTTAACGCTACCCCTTGCCATCCTCTATTTCCTTAGCCTTCAGGTGTACCCCTACCACCTCTTCAGTGGGCCACCCCTTTTGTTTTGTGATTTCCTTACTAAAGTAATTCGATCCTAAGAACCCCCTTCCATAATTGCCCCATGCCGACCTCCAAAACTCCCCAAAGTTTCTGCAAGCTAGCCAGCAGACAGTACAAATCACATCAGTTGCTTAAGCCTACCCCACATATGCAGCTCAGGCAATGCTATCAGTTACCCTTGATGTGATTATACCACTCTTTTAATGTACATCCAACAGCAGTACCTTTAAATGTTGTGGTTCCAGTTGCAGTCGCATGTCCCCAGCTATAGATCCAGCTTCACTTGGATGCCCACTTCCAGCTCCTGGAGCTCCACTTGCTCCTACCAACTCCTTCCCCTCCAAACCCCTCCCTTGACCCCTCCCTGTTGGTTCAGGTCTACTGGGAGGAGACCAGTAAGGCCATTTAATAAGGAGGTGGTGTGGGGTGGGTGGGCAGGACAAAAAATAAAATTCAGCAATTACAGCTCTTTTTGGACTTTTGTCCTTGCAGCTGAGCTTGGCTTTATAGCCCAGCCACAAGTCTTGAAAAGCCCGTTCTGTTTATCTGCCGCCTCCTATTGGCTCCTCAGCTGGAACCACTTGATAGGTGGACGACCCCCTTTGACTGGGCCAAAAGCACCCGTTACCACCACCACTGATGCCTTTAAGGCACTGCCCTGATCTCCTCTCCAGCCTTCAATTGCTCCTCTCCCGCTGCCAATGTGGCCCTCAGTTGCCTCTTTTCCTTTGCCGGCGTGGTGACAGAAACAGCAATTACAGCTGCTTTTGAACTTTTGTCCTTGCAGCTGGGCTTGGCTTTATAGCCCGGTCGCATGTCCTGAAAAGCCCGCCCTGTTTATCCACCGCATTCTATTGGGTCCTCAGCTGGAGCCACCCAATAGGTGGATGATCTTCTTTGGCCAGGCCGAAAGTGCCCATTACCACCACCACCGATGCCTTTATGATGCTGCCCTGGCCACCTCTCCGGCCTTCAGTTGCTCCTCTCCCACTGCTGATGTGGCCCTCAGCGGCCCCTCTTTTGTCACCAATGCGGCAGCAGAAACAACAATTATAGCTCCTTTTGGACTTTTCTTACTCCTTTTGGACTTTTCTTACACACCTGAAATTGCGTCTTGAAACACTAGAAAATCTAGCAAGGGCTAATAATCTAAGAATTATTGGCCTCTCAGAAAGTTGTGAGGGAGATCACTTGATGTTGTTCCTCCAGGACTGGCTTGTGCAACAGTTGGGCAAGGAAGTCACTTCCAGAGTTCAGCGACTCCAAAAACCATATCCAGTCACACCATGAGGCAGGCCCAATAATCTGGAGTCACCACGTACACTGGTGACAGCAACAGATGGAGAGGGCAACCATGACTGTTGGCATTGGTGAGGCAAAAAGGAGTACTTCTGCAGGATGGGCACCAAGTCAGGCTTTACCCTGACATCAGCTTCACAACCCAGCAGAAGAGAAAGAAATTCGATGGTGCCAGGGCTTTGCTGAGGGAGGCAGGTATAGCACACGGTGTGGTCTTCCCAGTTCATCTCTGGATTGCTCATCAAGGCAGGATTTATCTGTTTGCTGACCCAACGGACACCATGAAGTGGTCCCAAAAACATGCACCGTTGAGATCACGAATGACTGATCGAGAGGATTCATCATCTGAAGAACAAGATTCCTGAGGACGGACCACTATGTTTTTCTTTGTAAAGATAGGGTGGGTACCTGCTGTCCTGACCGTATTTTTCATCCTTTAATATTTTTCTTTCTGAAAGACTGGGACAGCAAAATAAATATCCACTCAAGCTGGATTATATTCCTGAACATCGTCCTGCAGACTTGTTTAACTCCTTGAGAACTTTATCTGTGTACCAGTTGGGTTAATCTGGCTCACTTTTATAGCCATGTTGATAAAAGGTTGCTGCTCTGTTAGCACAAAAGTAAGGTTAGCAGTGGTTCTGGAACCTAATATTGCTCAGTACTTATCTGTTATTAGCGCCACATCATTTATATCTGTTTAACTGCATGTGATGCACTATCTCCAATGGATTTAGACATGTTGTGCACATTCTTTGGCTACATGCGTGGCGGATTTCTCTTGTCATCCCAGGAGGAGAATACCTAACACTCTATGGTGACTAGACTTTGAACGGACTATACCATGCAGCTCATGGGCTCATTTTGCAGCTATCTGGCAATCAACTCTAGATTTTCCAACTGTTTTCCCTCCCAATGACGTATCTTTAAAGCATTAGATGAATAACTTGCAAATATTAAGAGGAATGGCGCCCTCATTGTAATAAGTAGTTTAACCTTGTAAGAGCAATGCTTGTGTCTGTATTCTGTTTGTTTACCTGAAACAATAAAATTAAACATACAGTTTAAAAAAAAAGATTAACTGAAACCCCCCCAAAGGCCCTGCAATTATTAGCTCATAATTACCCTCCTGTACTAGTGTTCTCTTTGCCAGCTTCATTACTGGCATCACATAAAAGAATCCATGCATCCGCCTGAAAACTATGCTGGAAGCAGCATACACAGGCTATAAGGAGGAAACAAAACTCCTCCCTCCTGCACACTTCAAATCACTGACAACTGAACCTATAAGGAAATGAGGACTGAAATAAAAATGTCGTGGACAGAAGGTTTTTGATTCTTATGCAAAAACCTTGTCATCTGGGACTACTTTAGATCCAAATTGTTAAAAAGAAACAATCTCTTTCTTATTTTGAAGCATAAAAATGTGTTCTGGTCAGTTTTTCAGCACAGAATGTTTCTCAACATATTATAAGTATGTTCAGGTGGCCTGCCGGCAGGCACAGTGGTAGGGCAACAGCTTACAATGTGGGTGACCCACGTTCACACCCGAACCTGAGTCGGCGGAGAGTCAGCCGGGGGAGAAGGATCAAGCATCCAATGAGGCAGCGTGCAGTGTGAGACTGGCCCCTAACGGTGGCTGGAGGTCAGCCCACTGGGCCTGCACAAAGGGGATGGAGGCATGGCAGTGTGGGGTTTTGGCATTTGGTCTGCCATGGGACCCCTTACCTTCTCCACTATTCTGCTTTCCCATCAGTTGCTTCTCCAATAGTCATCTGCTGGTACCGAACGGACCAAGTCGGATGCATAAAATAATAAACAATATTAGGTTTATTCAGGAACATAAGCAGGGACATCTCATCAGCACGAGGTACAAACTTAGACTGACTAGAGGAAACAGGAAAAACAAGAGTTTCCTGCCCCTGCAGGCACTAATTAGCATAACATGAGATCATAGCATTAGCTGAAACATTCTGTTCTTAGACTAAAGGGGCAGCAGCTATTCTTAAGCCCCATACTTAACCCTGTACTCTCCAACACCCTGGGGACTGTAAATGTGAGCACCACTCAAACAAGAAAAATCATCACTATGGCATTGAACACAATAAAAAAATAGAATAACGCTGGAATCATAAATGTAAATATTTCCGTAACATTAGTAAAAAAAAAACCAAAAACATGTCAACGAGATGATTTAGCAATAATAAGCAATACTGAACAAACTTTTAGATTGCTGAATTGTTTCAAGATTCATTTACACACTCTACTCCGCTGCAGGGGAAGGGAGGAAAGAATCTGGACTACACTGGTGGCCAGTCCGTAGTGCCAGGGAAGGAGCACCATAGCACTTGAGGTTTGGCTATGCTACATCAGGGCAAGCGGGAAGGAAAGGAAAGAGAGGGAAAGGGGAGCGGTGAGATGTACTTTAAATATATATCAATTTTGCAAGACATCAACATTTTGAAAACCTAGGGGAAAAATGGTTATTGCAAACAGTAAAAGCTTAATACAGAATAAATGAACACACGGTTCTATAAGGCAGCCAATAATGATCACACAGAGTTCAAGACCACTGAGATCAGATTTAAAGTTCACAGATTTTTGTGACTTTTGCGGTCTGTTGGAATGGACTTGTGTGTGGATTGGACCAGTTCCTGCCAGGGCAGGGTCAGGTCAGAAAAGGGGACCCAAGAGTTCTGTGAGCTGTCATAACCACACCATTTTACCCAATAAGTCCAGGATGCGTTGGTATATTTTTTGCATAATATCTTCTCAATCTGATATACAGGAGAGTTCTGAGAAGAAGATGCATCTGCAAATGATTGAGAACTTCCAGGTAGTCCATCAGGCTGAGTTGGCAAAACAGGATCCGGCTGATTGTCAGGACCATGGGGTTCTGGAGGAACTGGTCGCAAACTGTTTGCAGGAATTTCAGCTTCTGAAAGTATAGCAGGTTCAAGTGCAGCTTCATTGCTTGGGGGACTGGGATCATCAGGTGGGGTATCATTCAAGTACCCATGTTTCAGTCTGTTGATGTGGATTTTATTGTGTACCAGCTTTCCATCGGACTTGCGGCGCAAGCAAACATGAACAGGAGGACGCTTGTCCACAATATAGAAGGGATCAGTCCAGGGGGGAAACAGTTTTTTGGTGGTGCCCGGAACTAGGACAGGTTGGTATAAGTACACAATGTCCCCAACAGAAAATGAAGGTTCATGAGACTTGGCTACTGACATTTTCTGCATTGCAGATTTTCTCTGGTCCAGTGTGTCAATTGCAACACGTTTGGCAAGTTCAAGCTGTTCTAACACTGGAATGATGAAGGATGAAGCTGACTTTGGAACCTCTAGCAGTGAGAGATCCTTGTCCAGATGTGTTCTTGACTAACGTCCATGGACTAGAAAAAAAACAGTGTGTACTCTGTATTGTCGACACAAGGGCTTGTGTTGTAAGCAAATTGAATGAAGGGAACAAAATGATCCCAAGTGTTGTGAGTCTCATCCAGGTACTTGGAGAGTGTATTAAGAATGGTTGACATCATTCTCTCACTTTGTCTATTGCATTGTGGATGATAACTGGTTGTGTGAGTCTTTTTGATGTCGAGAAGTTTGTATGTTTCTCACACAATAGATGAAAGGTAGTTAGTGCCTCTGTCCGAATGCAGGTACACTGGAGTACCATGACGACAAATGATTGTATTGTGGAAGGCATTTACCACTGTGGCAGCTTTAATGTCTTTTAGGGGGATTAGTTCCAAATACTTAGGTAGTCCACACAAAAAAAGAATGAACTTGTTGCCAGAGTCAGGGCATGATAGGCAAGGGGTCAAGAATGTCCATGGTGACTCTTTGGAATGGTTCAGTTGCTACAGGCATTGGAATAATGTGTGCCTTTGTCAGTTTGGCAGGAGGTTTTCTTTGGGAACAGGGCTCGCAGGATCTGACAAATCAGACAATGTCCTTGTTCATGTGAGGCCAGAAGAAGTGAAGCCTTGTCTTTTTGAGAGTTCTGTGGATTCCCATATGACCTCCAGAAAGTGGAGAGGCATGAGTGGATTGAAGAACTTCAGTAACTAGAGAGGCTGGCACAACTAACTGTACATGAGTTCTATCCGTGTGATGGACCTTGCCTTCCTTGGTACAAATGTGAAAAAGCACACCGTCATTGCGAAAGTATTGTGACGCAAAGAATAGTACATCATGGCAGTGTTGCTTTTGTTGTGGTAAAGTTCCAGTCTCTAGATACTGTACATAATTATGCCTGTGAATTGAGGATCAGTTCTTTGTTGCATTTTGATCATCACCAGGGAGATATCAGTAGTAGAGGATGTAAGAAGCTCTTTGGCTGCTTGCAGTAAGTGAGGATTGGTGCTTTTCTCTGAGGAAGGAGTTGGTAGCAGCAAAGCAACTGGAGGTGCTGTAGGAGTGTCCACAGGGAGCTCCTCTGTGGAGTGGAAAGGAAGAGCTTGTAGACAGGACTCTTTGTCTGTTGAAGATGAAGTGGAGGAATACCATCTCCGGCTTACAGCATCAGCATTAGAATGAACTCGACCTGGTCGGTATTGAATTTCAAAGTTGTAGCACTCAAGATGGCAGTCCATCAGATGAACTTGCCTACTGGCTCCTTCATTTTGAACAACCATCTGAGACCAGAGTGATCCACGATAGCTGTGAAGGAGGAGTAGCGAAGGTAACAGTCAAATTTCTTTACAGCAAATACCATGGCTAGACATTCTTTTTCTGTGATGCCATAGTTTTGTTTAGCTGAGGATAGAGGGTGCCCGGCATTGCAAACAACTCATTCATTTCCATCTTGGATGTGACACAGCACAGCGCCCACTGTAAAGGAACTAGCATCTGAGCAGAGTTTGAAGGGTTGGTCAAACCTTGGGTAGGCTAATACTGGAGAAGATATTAGGTTTGCTTTCAAGATTTCAAAGGCCTCTTTACATTCGGAAGTCCAAACATAGTCACATCCCTTTTTGGTGAGGGCGTATAGTGGAGCTGCAATCTTGGCATAGTTGCAAATGAATTTTCTGTAGTAGCCAGACAAGTCCAGGAAAGCTCTAAGGTCTTTGAGGTTGTGCAGTTCTGGATAGTCTTTTATTGCTGAAAGCTTATCTGGGTATGGAGAGTTGCCTTAAGAACTAACCACATGTCCCAGGTAATGAATCTGATGCTGTGCAAAGCAACACTTCTCTGGGCGAAGCTTGAGCCTGGCTTGTCTGAGATGTTCTAACTCCTCTTTAAGATGCTAGAGGTGCTCTGGGAAAGTTCTGCTGAAGACGATAACATCGTCCAGGTAGACTAGGCAAGATTTCCAAGACAGACCACGTAATACGGCTTTCATGACACACTGAAATGTGGCTGGACTGTTCCAAAGTCCCATAAGCAGACGTTTAAATTGAAAAAGTCCCAAGTGGCAGCACCAGGCTGTGTATGGCATGAAGCTGGATCAATAGTAACTTGGTAGAATCCACTCTGAAGGTCTAGAGTGGTGCAGTAAGCTGAGCTGGTTACTCCAAGACTCTCTAAGGCGTCCTCTGTGGTAGGTAAGGGATGTGCGTCCTGCACTGTGAAGGCATTGAGCTTTCTGTAATCCACCATGAACCGATACCCTTTGTCTTTCTTTACTACCAGCAAGCAAGGTACACCCCAAAGACTTGTAGATTCCTCAATAACATCCTGTTCAAGCATGTCCTTGATCAAGTCCTCCAGGACTTGTTTTTGCTTGTGTCCCACTTTGTAGACTCGCTGACGAATTGGCTTTTGTTTGGGCTGCACCTCAGTGGTGCGTTGCAGGATATCGCAGCATCCGAGTTTGTTATCAGGGTCGACAAAGACATCTGGGTAGTTCTTCAGGAATTCCAGAAGTCGCTGTTTCTCTGTTGGACATGCTAGAAGTTTTGAACCAGGTTGCCACTGACTGAAGGGTACCCTTTTTGAAGTTGGAGTGTTTGTGATGGTACTGACAGGATGAATGTTAGCGGAACCAGGCTGAGGCTTGCGCAGAAGCTGAAGTTAGTCCCCTTAAGACAGACAAACAAACTTTCTGACATCGGCACCCTTTGAGATGACCACTGGCTCGTCTGTGATGTTGCAGCATTTTTGGAATACTGAGCCGCCATGCACAGCAGACAAGGTGTTCCCTGGAAGGAGACCTGAGGAGTGCAAAGCTGAGGATCCCATGATGATGCCAACAACACCTTGTGGGAGTGGTTCACCTCGAATCTTGGCAATCGAAACCATCTCTGACTTGAGGCACAGTGACTGAGTCTATAGCTGCAAGTTGCCTCCAGGGATCTAGTGAAAGGTTGTTTGAGGCAAAATCCAGGATGACTTTGTGCGCATTGAGGAAGTCCAGGCCAAGAATCACATCTGGTTGTATTTCAGGCACTAGGTAGAATTTAATAGTAGCTTGTTGTGCGTCAAAGTGGAGCTTAAGACGGACAATGCCTGTGATAGGTACTGTAGCCGTGCTTGCTATGATAATGTACTTCAGGTCACCTGGAGCAACAGTAGGTACGTGACGAATAGTTGGATTACCTAGTGTACTGTTGTGGATAATGGAGATTTCTGCTCCAGAGTCGATCAAGGCATGCATGGACCAATTCCCAATGGTGACAGGGCCGTAGTTTGCAAGGAGAGGTGACCTGATGACAAGATCATTTGCTCCATTAGGCAAGATTGTGCCTGACTTATCAGCTGGAGGGTGCAGTTTGTTTGAGTTACGAGAGTCAGTGGGGCAGTCAATTGCTTTATGTTCATGCCCAACAAAAGACCGTAGTTTGTTGGGCAGCGCTTGTCTCCCTGATCCTGGGAGCAATCACGATTCTCAGGTTGATTGTGCTGCAGTGGGCGCCTCTGGCTTTCTTGATTTCAGTGAAAGTTTTTCAGTTAGTGGCAGACTGCAGCAATGTGATCCCTGAATCTGTACCACTGACAGGTTACTGGCTCCCGTGAAGGTGGAGGTGGCTCAGGTCGCTGTGGAGGTAGTTGCAGAATGTTAACAGGAGTTGCAGGGGAAACCACAGTACTGGAATGTAAGCTGCTGACAGTTGAGATTAGCCTGTCAATCATTCCTTGTTGCTGTTGGACACAAGTTGCAACTGTAGCCAATTGTGAGAACTGTGGCTCCTGAACAGTGGCAGGCCGAAGCATGGAAATAGACTCCTGGGCTAGCCGTGCAGCTTGGATTGTGTCCGTCCAGGTGGTTGGTTTTTGCTGGATGATGTAAGTATGAAATTGCTGAGGTAGTCCCCGGACAAAGGCTATGATTTGGTCCTTCTCTGATTTTTGTAGACGTTTACACCGTGATTTAATGTCCACTATAAATTTTTCCAATGATTCGGAGGGTTGCATAGTGCGCTCCCACAGTTGCTGTTCCAACAACCAGAATGGATGTGCTTGTAGGAAATGGTCCTTGAAGGTGGTATACAGGGTGGCAGTGTCTCCTCTCGTCTGGTCTGGAAGTGCACTGAACCATAAGATGGCAGTCCCTCTCAGGAGTAAGCACATGGCATTAGAAATCTGCAAGGGATCTGTCCAACTATTGAAGGAGATCCAGGCCTGAAATTGCTTGAGCCAGTCAACAGCATCTTCATGGGGTAGTGCTGAGAAAGGTACTGGCTGTAAGCTGGAATGGACCATTGACTGTGGGAAAATAGCTTTAATACAGGCGAGGTGAGGTCGTCCTGAATTGCCTGCATAGTAGGCGTCCCTTGAGCTGAGAGGGAAGATTGAATATCATGCAGGAGAGTTCCAGTTTTGAGACCCTATGCTCTTCAGGCAGGTGAAGATGGAGCCCCGGATCTTGCAGTGCTCAAAACAGCATCATCCTCAGGCATCATGGTTGGAGATGAGTGGTGTGTCAGTGAGCGGAGGTCGTAGGAATGCGAAGGAGTGGTTGTCATGTAGAGAACGAGTCATCTTGGAAGAATTAAATTGCAGAGAGAAAAATGTTTTTGTAGACAAGATAAAGTTGTCTGTATGCAATTTTCATCAAATGACGTATTAATAAACAGTTTCCACTCTATTTTGATGTTGTCTGTTATTTAAATAAAGTTTTATTACGAATCAATTATTTGGTGTACTGTCTCTTGAATTGAATGGGTTTGCCATTGATTTAGATGGAATAACATTGATTTCTGTGACTATAGCAAGACTGCACCACCAGTGGGGGGTAAGGGTACTGCTTATGGCACTGTAGCACACAGAAAGGAGACTGTTTGTCACAAGGTTGCTGTACAGCAAGGAAAATGGTGGCTGCCGGGCTGCAGGCCGACTTTCCCACTGTGAAATGGCGGGCTTTCGCTTTGGTGAGTGCAAACTGGGGAATTGCCTGTATTAGAGCTCTGCAGTCTGTTTTACTAACTGTGCTGATTTTCTCCTTTCTTTCCTTTGTTTTTTGTGGTGGGGGGGTTGTGTGTCCCAGCTGTGCTCTGATGGAGTAGTGCCCCCTCTAGCTAATTTTCTGTCTGTCTCTCAGGGCTGTGCTTTGCGTACTCTTTCCTCTTTTGTTGTACTCCCGTTTGTGCATTTAGTAATTGTATTTGCGAACCCCAGGGTTAATGGACTTGTCCTACCCTGACTTGCTATTCCTTGATAATTGCCCCTAGTATTAATGTCCCGTTTTGTTTGTCCCGTTTCCCTGGCCTCCATTTTGGGTACTGCTTGCTGTATGGCCCCTTTTATGATGTGCTGTGGGCCATGTATATTGTGGCTGAGGTGGAGAAAGATCATGCAGATTGCGACTGGAGTGGCTGGTGAGTCGGGCAGGGAATAGAGGCTCCGTGAGGCAGCCAGAGCTTGGGAGGAGCGGATGCTCCATTTGGTATAAGGAGGGCTGAGTGGCTTGTTGCCAGGGCAGCCACAAGGAGCGAAGCAGGGAGAGGAAGTGTCTGTTCATTGCAGGACTGACTGGTGTAGATGCAGGATAGCAGTGCATTGTAGCTGTTGAGAGCAGAATGCGCTGCAGAAAGCTTCGTGTGGTGATCTGGAGTTGCAGTTGATTTGGGTGCACCGGATTGGGATCCGTGCCTGTGGAGCATCCGAAGGTACAGCAGGTTAGCTGGGGAGCAAGGCTGAGCCACGTTTTGTTCTGGCGGTGCTTACTTGGAGCAGTCCCTTTTGGAGCGGCGTTGCTAGGCCACTGAAGTGAGCAGGAGATTCGGCACTGAATGCGGGGTGGGAAGGTACAAAGCGACTGGTTGATGTAGAGCCTGTGGAAGGGTTGTGGGATAACAGATGGACCAGACACCGAACTGTATCCTGCTTTATTTAATCCTCCTCCAGGATACAGTTGAGTTTTTACTTTCCTGTTTGCTGCCAGATTGAATTTTCTCAGCATGCAGACAATTCAGGCACACTTGTGAGATGACTCTGGGGTACTCAACAACGTAGATAAGCGAGATGGGGGTCTGAGCAGAAGGAGGGCCGCATTCTCCACCATGTGTGGCGTTTTGGTATTTGGTCTGCCATGGGACCCCTTGCCTTCTCCAAGATTCTGCTTTCCCATCACTTGCTTCTGCAATAGTCATCTGCTGGTACCAAACAAACTGAGTCAGACACACAAAATAAAAAGAGAATAATGGATAGTTCAGGGTGTATTACCGGTCAGTAATGCCATCGAGAGGTTGAGGACATGTAAGAACCTTGAGAGCGAAGCTCGAGAGGTTCCTACATGTCCTGAAACTCGAGATGGTATTCTGACCAGTAATGCACCCTGAACTATCTATTGTTTTTTTAATATATGGATCCTTAAAAGAGCCTTGGCTCAAAGGTATTAATTCCTAGATTTTACAATAAACAATAAACAATAAACTTTTTTTGTGTGCGGTTGGCTGCTGACATGAGTGAGTCCGTTAGTCTTGGCCGACTGCCGCACTGCCTCAGTTCATCTCGTTCTCTCCAGCTCACGCACACACAGAACACTGCCTTCCTCCATCTCTTTGTACCCTGGCTGCTTGCATACACGGGACAATAAAACAAATATTTATTTGTCATACCTTCTCTTCTTTTTGTGATGGGGGAGCGCAGGATCAGCCAGATAAGTCTGTGCGAAAATAAAAATAAAAACGGGACATACCGTGCAGAGTATGCACTCTCGCTAAGCGAGAGATGACCGCCATGTTTTGAGAAGCATTTTGGCCGGCCACAGACAGAGAGTGGCCAATGAGCAGCTGCGTTGTGAGCGTCAATTGATGATTGACATTTACAGTGAACGATAGTATTATCACTCTCGAAGTGTGGTATTATCACTTTGGGAGTGATAGTATTACCGAAATAAAATTGTATGCTTTACAATAGTATTAATTTCACAATCCATATATTAATAAACAATATTAGGTTTATTCAGGAACATAAGCAAGGACATCTCATCAGCAAGAGGTACAGACTTAGACTGACTAGAGGAAACAGGAAAAAAAGAGTTTCCTGCCCCTGCAGGCACTAATTAGCATAACATGAGACCATAACATTAGCTGAAACATTCTGTTCTTAGATTAAACGGGCAGTAGCTAGTCATAGGCACAGCTAACAAAACAGAAATTAAAGAACTAAAATCCTAAGATGTAACAAAATAGCCCACTGAAAAAATATGCACTGTATTTTTTTTTATCTAGTTTAAAGTGGAACACTAAGCTCCCCTGCATTAATGCTGTGGGGCCTAGAGGTCATGATCAAGCAAACAGACTAAAAGAATATGTTTATAATCACTTACTTGTCAGTACTGGTAGAATAAGTGTTAAGATGTGATGTTTTGCATGGATTTCTTTGCAACAGAAGTAGCAACACATGGATATGCCCACAGCTTAGCCCATTTTTCACACCATCGGGGGCTGGCCGTGGGGGATATTGGAACTTCTAATCTGGTGGCATCGCGGGGGGAAAGGGGGGGTTGTGGCAGGATTAACCAGATAAATTTGAACGGCACAGACAAGTGGCTATAAAATTTGTTTTTTTTTTTAGCTTTTTTGCTTAATTGAACCCTTTAGCTTCTATAAGCATTAATGTAGGAGTTGCAGAGAGTTCCCCCTTTAAATTCTTCCACTGGGGGAGTAAATCAAAGGCCAAATGGGAGGGCATTCCAAACTAGTGGTATAGCTACAGTACAGAGAAAGCCCTATCCTGAGATTGCTTGAGTCTAGCTCTAGGGATGGCAAACAAACATCCCTCAGCAGAGGCGAGGTGACGGACTGGAGTATAGAAAGCCAAGAGGTCTTTTAGGAAGTCAGGAAAGACTTTGAAAGTTCAAAAACCAACCTTCAAGCTGATGTGCCACTGCGTTGTCAGTCAGTGCAGCTTGTTTTTGACAGACATGATATGCTCAGGGCTATGAACTCCAGAAATTAGCCTGGTCACAGCATTCTGGAGCAGCTGCAGGGGTTGCATCCACTTACCGGTTAGCCCTATGTAGAAAGCATTACAGTAGTCAAACCTTGATGTCACTCAAGCAAGTTCATAGGGTCATCAGATGTTCATGTGCAAGTTGAATCCGGGTAATGTTCCTATCTGGAAAAATCTACCACAGACCGTTGCTGCAACCTGATGTTACACTGACAGCCTGCAATCCATGATGATCCCTGGTCCAGAATGTGGTAGCCCTGCTGGTTGCGGGGACGTCCCAGTCTACGTATATCACACCAGTTCTCCACGCTCTTCACTGGCTACCAGTACAGTGGTGCATCAGCTTCAAGGTTTGCTTGTTAACATACAAGGCCCTGCACAGTCTGAGTCCTGGTTACCTGAAAGACCTCCTGATACCTTTGCCTTCCTGAGGAGGTTGTGGGGTCTAAAACTGTGGAAGAATTCAAGAATGCATGGGACAGACATAAGGCAATTTTTGTGGGGGGTAGGAAGAAACAGGCTGTTGGTTAAATAGGATCTGCAGCTTATCCATCAGGTAGGGAAATGGGCACTCTAGGTGGGCCAAGCGGTCCTTGTCTGCAGTCAAAGTCTATGTTTTTATGTTTCTATGCTTCTGACTGTCCACTCTGGTCAGTGGAGGCAGACCTCTTGTTGGTACTGAGGTCCCGCCTGAAGTCATTGGGTGATAGGGTGTTTGGGGTGGCTGCCCCAATATTGTGGAACACCATTCCTTCACTGGCCATGTTTAAAAAATCTCTAAAAACTTACCTCTTCACTTTAAGTTTTGGATCTGGCTCTGCAAATTAATGTTTTAAATTATGATTATATTGCTTTAGCTTGTTTTATTTTATGTATTTGTTGTGATGCGGCCTGAGCCCCAGGGATTGGGCACCATATAAATAAAATTGCCTTGCCTTACCCTAGCTTCCTCCAGAGGCGGCTCAAGGTATTGCCGGGGCACAGGCAAGGAACAGATGGCTTGTGTCTTGACTTGTAGGTGGATTTAAACCTGGACTACGTTTCTAGCTAGGTATCACTGCTGGGGCACAGCTTGATCACAGCAGCGTCTAAGTGGGGCATGTGCTCTGTCTAGCCTTGGCCTTGAGCTTCCCATAAATTCCTCACCCCATCCACAGCTCATAGTACCATACCATTTGAGGTTGGAAATCTAGGTAGTTGAGCCATGGGGACCTGGCTCTACTAATGACACCTCCATCTTGCCTGCATTTAACTCACCCAGCTAGATGCCATCCAGTCAGAAATTTCTCATAAGCATTGGTCAAGCACAGAGACCATATCAAGCCTTTCAAGTGTAAATGACAGGTACAGCTGGGTTTCATCTAGACAGCAGTGAAACTCCACTTTATACCATCTAATGCCTTCTCCTACTAGTGACATGTACACGGCAAAAGACAGGAGGGACAGAGTTTACCCCTGGGGTACCCCATAGCATATCTCAGCAGGCAGTGAGGAAAAGTATCTAATGGGACTTGCTGCGACCTGCCTGATAAGAAGGACTCATGCAAAGAAAGTGATATTACATCATTGGTTGGATCAACATGTCCCCGCTGTTACTGAATGGAATAGAGGGATACTTTTTGCTCTACAGGCAGAACGGATTATAGCTAGCCTGACAAATAAGTCCCATAAATATCAGAGCATCTGGGAACCCCTGTATGTCCTGTTAACCATTTGAATCCTCTGGTTCTTTGTATAAATCCCGGTGGCTCATGATTCCATCTAGGAACATCCACCCTCCTTTATATTACTTGTCTGGTCCTTATAATGGGTACCTGTTTTACTACTGTGTACTGTATCTTAGCAACAAGATTTTCCTTTTTGACTCTTTAATGTTCGACATCCTCCGGTGGATGGGTGGGGGGTTGGGTTTGGGGGGGGAGGGTGGTATTTCTAGGATCTCGGTTGTTGTTTCTCTTTTTCCTTGGCTTTTTGTTTCCCAGGTTTTTATTACTATGCACAGCTTAATACAGTTATATCTACATTGTTATTCTCAAATTTCATACTCTGTATACTTTCAGACTGGAGTTGGTTCTGTCTTGCTGTACTTTAATGCTGTTTGTGTTCTTGTTGAATCATAGAATTGAAACACAGAAACATAGACTTTGATGGCAGATAAGGTCCGCTTGACCCAACTAGTCTGCCCATTACCCTACCTAATGGATAAGCTGCAGATCCTAGTTAACCAACAACCTACTTCCTCCTACTCCCCACTAGAATTGCCTTTTGTCTGTCCCATGCATTCTTGAATTCTCTCACTGTTTTTGACTCCATGACCTCCTCTGAAAGACTGTTCCATGCATCCATACCCCTCTCCATGAAAAAATACTTCCTCACATTACCTCTGAGCCGTTCCCCCTCTATCTTCAAATTGTGACCCCCTTGTTCTTGCACATCTCTTTTTCTGAAAGATGCTGCCCTCTTGGACTTTGTTGATTCCCTTGAGGTACTTGAAAGTTTCTATCATATCCCCCCTCTCCCTCCTTTCCTCGAGGGTACACATGTTAAGCTCCTTTAGTCTCTCTTCATATGTCTTCTGGTGCAGACCCTGCACCTTTTGGTTGACCTGCTCTGGACAGCCTTCACCCTATGTCTTTGCGGAGATGGGGTTTCCAGAACTGCACACAGTACTCCAGATGGGGGTCTCACCAACTGTCTGTATAGAGGGATAACAACTTCCTGTTTTCTACTGTTGATGCCTCTCCCTATTCATCCCAGTATCCCCCCAGCTCTCCTTGCTACCTTCTCACATTGCTTGCCCACCTTTCCGTCATCTGATATAACTACCCCCAGGTCCCGTTCCATTTTTGTTGTCAGTATCTCACTGCCCATTGTGTACTCTTCCCCTGGGTTTTTGTTTCCCAGGTGCATTACTTTGTACTTCTTTGCGTTGAATCTAAGCTGCCATACATTTGATCATTCCTCCAACCTTGCCAAGTCCCTTCTCATCCTTTACACCCCACCTTGTGTATCAACCCTGTTGCAGATCTTTGTGTCGTCTGCAGAGCGACATACTTTCCCTTCCAGTCCCTCTGCAATGTCAATTATAAAGACATTAAAAAGGATCAGACCCAGTACTGAACCCTGTGGTACCCCACTAGTAGCCCCCCTTTCTTCACTGTGGACTCCGTTTACTATTACCCTCTGCATCCTGTTGTCCAGACAGTGTTTTACCCAGGCTACCACCCTGGGACCCACTCCCAGGCTGGCAAATTTGTTTATTAATCTTTTGTGTGGGACTTTGTAAAAATGCCTTGCTATAGTCTAGGTAGGCCATGTCCACAGACACTCCCTGGTCTACTACTTTGGTCACCCAGTCAAAGAAATTGATTAGATTCGTCTGACATGACCTTCCCGCTGTGAATCCATGCTGCCTTGGGCCCTGTGCCCCACTGGCCTCTAGGCACTCAACAATTCTTTCCTTCACAAGTGACTCCATCATTTTCCCTACCACTGAGGTCAAACAGACAGGTCTGTAGTTTCCTGCCTCTGTCTTGCTCCCACTTTTGTGAAGGGGAATCACATCCGCCCTCCTCCAGCCCTCAGGTACCACACCATCCTCCCATGATTTGTTAAAAAGGGTAGTCAGTCGTGTTACTAGTTCTCCCCTTAGTTCTTTTAGAATTCTGGGGTGAATCCCATCAGGCCCCATTGCTTTGCCCACCTTCAGTTTTAGGAGTTCTTTCAGAACCCTTTCTTCTGTGAAAGGACTGATATCGACCACCATATCCAGAGTGCTTCTATTGACTGGATTAGGTACCTCCCCCTCTTCTTTTGTGAATACCGAGCAGAAGTATTCGTTCAGTATCCCTGCTTTTACACTGTCCTCTCTGCCCACCCACCTCCTCCCTCCCTCCTCTTTATTCAGCCTCAGTATCCCTCCCTTTGTCTTTCTTCGCTCCTAATGTACCTATAAAAGGTTGTATCCCCCTTCTTAACTGAGTTGGCTATCTTTTCCTTGGTTTGGGCCTTTGCTATTCTGACTGCCTTCCCCACTCCCTTCTGCTTTAACTGGTATAGTTCTCTGTACTGCTCCTTCTGTGTTTCCTGATACTTCCAGAATGCTGTCTTTTTCTCCCTAACCTTCCCCGCCACCTCTTTTGAGAACCATAGTGTTTCTTTCTTTCTTTCTTTCATTTTGATTTGTTTATTTGCTTCACACAAAGGTTTGTTGCCTCTGTGATGGCAGTTTTGATGTTTCCTCATTGTTGCTCCACCCCTCCTTCTTGCCTGTTTGCTAGTGTTTTTCTGAGGCACTCTCTCATTTTGACAAAATCAGCCATCCTGAAGTTCAGTACCTTCACTTTTGTATGTCTTGACTCTACAGCTGAGTTTATCGTGAACCACACTGGTGGTCACTTGTTCCCAGATGGCTACCCACTTCTAGATCTGAGATCCTCTCTCTGTCCCTATTTGAGAGTACCAGCTCTAAGATTGCTCCCTCCCAAGTGAGTTCCAACATTAGCTGTCTGAAGGATGCCCCCTGTACAGCATCGAGAATGGCCCTGCTCTTGGATGTGGCTGCAGCAAAGGTGCCCCAGTTAACATCTGACATATTCAGGTCCCCCATCAGCAACATCTCCCTTTCTCTGCCATCCTAAGGATGCTTTCAATCATTTCCTTGTCGATTTCCTCCCCTGAGACAAGGGTCTGTATACAACCCCTGTGCGGATTGAGGTGCCATTTCTAGTTTCCAGGGTGACCCACAGTGCCTCCTCTCCTCCCTGTTTACCCTTTAGATCCATTGCTTTGATCCCTTCCCTTACATAGAGAACTCCTCCTCCTCCTCCTCCTCTTCTACCCTCCCTGTCCCTGTTGTAGATTGTGTACTATGGTATGTTGACATCCCAGTTATGGTTCTTTGTGTACCATGTTTCTGTGACTGCCATGATATCCAGGCATCCCTCTTCCATCAAGGCCACCAGTTCAGGGAGCTTGTAACCTAGACTACGGGCATTGGTACTCATTACCCTCCATTTTTTGATGGCCTTACCCCTTTTGCCCCATCCCTGTCTTTACTGCTTTTGTCTTTTTCTCCATTGATTTTTTGGGAGGGGGCTAGGATTTCCCTTCTCCTTTTCAGTGCCTCCCCCCTTGGCTAGTTTAAATGCTTGCCAATGAAGCATTTAAATCTATCACCTAGGATCCTGGTTCCCCTCCTGAACAGATGCAGATCATTGCGCCAGTATAGGCCTGCATCCCTCCAGGTGGACCCCCAGTTTGCAATGATGCCAAAACCCTGAGCTCTGCACCAGTTTTTCAACCACTGATTGAATCCCATGTGTGGAGCACCCTAGCCTCACCCATGCCATAGACAGGCCACATCGAAAAGGTTACCATGCCTGCTACTTGTCTAAGGCCCCTCCCCAACTCCACAAACTCCTTCTGCACTGCTCTGATCCCTTTCCAGCCAGGTCATTTGTGCTTAAAGGGAGGGATAGTGAGGCTGAATTGAATGAACGGTGGGTGGGCAGAGGGGGACAGTGAAAAAGCAGGAATACTGAACGAATATTTCTGCTCAGTATTCACAAAAGAGGAGGGGGAAGTGCCTAATCCAATTAACAGAAGCACTCTTGATAGGGGGGTCGATCCCAGTCCTTTCACAGAAGAAAGGGTTCTGCAAGAACTCCTAAAACTAAAGGTGGACAAAGCAATGGGTCCTGATGGAATTCACCCCAGAATTCTAAAGAATTAAGGAAGGAACTAGTGAAACCACTGGCTACTCTTTTTAATAAATCATGGGAGGATGGTGTGGTACCGAGGACTGGAGGAAGGCGGATGTGATTCCCCTTCACAAAGTGGGACCAAGACAGAGGCAGGAAACTACAGACCTGTCAGTCTGACCTCTGTGGTAGGGAAAGTGATGGAGTCACTTCTGAAGGAAAGAATAGTTGAGTACCTAGAGGTCAGTGGAGCACAGGATCCAAGGCAGCATGGGTTCATAGCAGGAAGGTCATGTCAGACGAATCTAATAGATTTCTTTGACTGGGTGACCAAAGTAGTAGACCAGGGAGGGGCTGTGGACATTTCCTACCTAGACTTTAACAAGGCATTTGACACAGTCCCACACAAAAGATTATTAGTCAAATTAACCAGCCTGGGAGTGGGTCCCAGGGTGGTAGCCTGGGTAAAACATTGGCTGGACAATAGGACACAGAAGGTAATTGTAAATGGAGTCCACTCTGAAGAAAGGGCGGTTACTAGTGGAGTACCGCAGGGTTCAGTATTGGGTCCAGTCCTTTTTAATGTCTTCATCAGTGACATTGCAGAGGGACTGGAAGGAAAAGTATGCCTTTTGCAGATGACACAAAGATCTGCAACAGGGTTGATACACAGGAGGCGTGGAAAGGATGAAAAGGGACTTGGCAAGGTTGGAGGAATGGTCAGACGTATGGCAGCTAGGATTCAATGCAAAAAGTGCAAATAATGCACCTGGGAAACAAGAACCCAGGGGAAGAATACACAATGGGTGGGGAGGTAGTAACAACAACAAAACAGGAAAGGGACCTGGGGTAATCATATCAGATGACCTTAAGGTTAGCAAGCAATGTGAGAAGGCAGTAGAGAGGGCGGGGTATACTGGGATGTATAAGGGAGAGGCATCAACAAGAAACAGGAAGTTGTTATCCCTCTGTACAGACAGTTGGTGAGACCCCATCTGGAATACTGTGTCCAGTTCTGGAGACCCCATCTCCTCAAGGACATAGACAGGATAGAGGCAGTCCAGAGGAGGGCAACTAAAATGGTGCAGGGTCTGCAAGAGAAGCCGTATGAGGAGAGACTAAAGGAGCTTAATATGTATACCCTTGAGGAAAGAAGGGAGAGGGGACATGATAGAAACTTTCAAGTACCTCAAGGGAATCAACAAAGTCCAAGAGGGTAGCATCTTTCAGAAAAAGAGACTTGCAAGAACAAGGTGACACAATTTAAAGATAGAAGGAGGGTGGTTCAGGGGCAATGTGAGGAAGTATTATTTCACAGAGAGGGTAGTGAATGCATGGAACAGCCTTCCTGAGGAAGTTGTGGGGTCTAAAACTATGGGAGAATTCAAGAATGCATGGGACAGACATAAGGCAATTCTTGTGGGGGGCAGGAAGATATAGGATGTGGGTTAACTAGGATCTGCGGCCTATCCTGTAGGTAGGGAAATGGGCAGACTAGATGGGCCTAGCGGTCCTTATCTGCCGTCAAAGTATATGTTTCTATGTTTCTAGGTGGACAATGACATCCAGCTTACTCCCCCATGCAGCTGCTTCCGTGATCCTAAGGATTCGCTCCCTGTCCTTCCAAGCCACGGCACCAGGCAGGCACCTTTCCTCCCTCTCCTCTCCCTCCCTCCCCCTGTTCTACACTCCTAACAATGAAGTCCCCTACTAGGAGTTGTTTCCTTCCCCTGTGGGGTCCCATGCAACCCTCCTGTGTGTCTCCTTTGTGGAGGGTCCCAGCATCCTCCTTGGTCTCCACTGTGGGTGCCTCCATAGAGGAACCACACTCTGCCAGAACAGCATATGAATTGTGGAGAGGTACAACTGGAGGGAGGCACCTCTGTTGCACCACCCTCATCCTCTCTGAGCCCACTGAGGTACAACTGCTCCTCTTACTTGGCAACCTCTGAGGCAGTGGCAGTGGCCCTGGTAGTCCCTGGGTGGGAAAGGAGGTTCCTCGAAAGCTGGCCAACTCAGTCTGGAGATGAGCAACCTCCTCCCTCAGCCCAGAGAGGTGCCTGCAGATGGGACAACACCACATCCTACAGAATGTCTCCCGGAAGACTGCTGCTCCACAGCCACTAAACTGCACCACTCCCATCATGTCTTATTTGTGGCCCCTTAACTGTTGTTTTGTATACTTACTCTTTCCTCTATTTTTCTTTTATAATTTTTTTCTCCTTACTTTCCTACTGCCTCCATGCCCTTAAAGTGCCTGATCTTCCTGTTCTGGGACAGGAAGTTCCTATACTCCTCAGTAGTAGTCTCCATCTTACTTGCTCAGAGTCAGACCTCCAGCAGCTGGGGGTTGGGATGGAGAGCTACTCTTTTCCTTCTAGGATGGTGAGTCTTTGTGCCTCTGTGATCACTCCCTTCCTGCTCCCAAACAGAAAGTTCCTGTTGTCAGTCAAATCCTGTGCCTAGTAAAGTGGAACTGGCTATGGGTGGGTGGAGGGATGGAGGGCAATATAGTCCCAGTAAAGTTCTAACAGCAGCTCCTTCCTCTTGCTGTTCTCTGCCAAAAGCTATCTAGGTCAGTTTTTAAAAGCAAACACCTGGCTTCCTTCTGCCTAAGCCACTCCCCCTAATTTACAGTTTCTTTCTTCACTCAGCTAACTGCACAGATAACAATTCCTTCACCCATCTCAGACAAACTCACTGACCTTTTTTGTTTTTGTTTGTTTTTTTTGTTTATTTTTACCCTAAATTGAAATTCCCAGTAGTAGAATTCTAGTTCCTTAGTCCAGTAGAGTAGTAAAGTTCTAACAGCAGCTCCTGACTCAATAAAGCATGTTCAATTTGAAAAAAAAAGAAGGACTCAAACCACATAAAAGGTTGTTCCAAAGAGTTTTCCATACTGCCCCAGGAACCATCAAAACCCCATGATCCACCATGTCAAATACCAATGAGAGATCAAGATGAATAAACACAGAGCTTTCGCCTCCATCCCGTACCAGGCAAAGGTCATAACCCCCTTTGCCTTGCCTAAATAATACATGAAAGGGCATGCATTAAAGTATTTAAATTAATGTCCTAAATGTGTTATGAGAACTGTTTGTGTTATACCACTGGAAAAGAAATCAAAATAATGTTTTAATGCACTCTGGAGTGTGTTATTGTGCTTAAAAAATGACTTGTTGTTTACAGTAATACAAATGTGTGTGGTAAATAGGTTTTATGGGTTTAAAAACAAGATCTGGCAAGTAACTGCGCATTAAAGGAGTTGAGTGCATGGTCATGTGACATGTTTCGGCCAATCATACTGATGGGTGTTTCCGATTCAAGTATACGCAAATTAGTGGGCTTGACAAGAAGACCAAAAAAGAAGACCCTTTTAGCACCTTTTTGAGACTTAAACCAGAAAAGAATTCCCATTCCTACCCATAATCTGGTGGGCTTGGTCATAGCACTATTTTTAACAACTTCACCACCATGGCTATCAAGTCCCCTCCCTCCACTGAAAATGGAATGATATTCCACTGCATAGTGATGGCAGAGTTGTTGCCATGGAGTCCTCAGAGCACACAGAATGTCAGCTGTCACGCAATGCTGGTCAACAGGAGGCTGCCTCTTCTTCCTGTATGCTGGGAACATGATCTTCCCTGTTTGCAGCTTTCAAACAGCATACCTTTACTCCAGCCTGTTAAAACATTCATGAAGGACCTGGTTTGTAGGGTTTGTTTGGTTCACTACAAGCAGTGAACATATGGCTCCCCTCCACTCTTCCCATGTGAAATATTAATGCCCTCGGCTGTTGAATATGATAGGAGGGTATTCAAAAGTCATCTCACTGATACGAATGGGCAAAGACAAGTACGTAAATCCATCTCTGAGAGTGATGTTAATAGACAGTGTGGGGCATGAACAGGTGGATGGCGGGAGGTAGCAGGGTCATTACAAATCCCCCTGTTTAGTCATACTAAACAGCCTAGAGAGGTTCCTCTTTAATGGGCACTGGGTTTGAACACTGGCAATCAGCGTCCCACATTAATTATACATACAACAGACCAATGCTTCTAATCTGAGGAAACACTTTAGGAAATTGATTTATTTTCAAGTCAGTCTGTCTTTTTAGGGACTTTGCTCCAATATCATGTTCAGAATTTATCTATCTTGCAGGCTGCTTTCATAGCTACTGCACCTGATCCCATTCTCTGCTGACACTGCTAGTGTAGCTGGCATTTAAACTTTATGCGGACAGTATATGCAGCAGGTGAATTTGAGTGGCAAATAGGTTTTGAGGGTTTAAAAATAAGATCCAGTATGACTGCCCCATCAGTGCAGCGCTAGCACTATCAACCACTCATAACCCAGGTGACCCAGGTTCAAGAACAAGCCAAGTCGTCAGAGAGCCAGTGGGGAAGGAGGACTAGTGTCCCACAAGACATGCTCCTTCCTTGGGGGGTGGAGGAGTGCACACAGGGAGGAGAGTAAGCAGCCAACTTAAATCTAGATGTATATGTATATATATTTGTTGTCTCTCCACACTTAAAGTAGCAGTGTAAGTAGGTAGGTGAAGGAAAGAGATTTTTAATCAGAGTTTTGGGGCACTTTGAGGTTTTTCTTTAAATTTGTAACAAGTGGTGTGGGGAACCTAGCTCTGGAAATTAATCTCTGGGGGTGAGTAGATTAAGAAAGTCCTGTGACTCAGGTGTGTGGTTTGGGGGAAGAGCTACCAGAGGTTTAGCAGAGACAGGTATTCGGGGGACACCTGGAAGTAGAAAGGGAGATAAAAGGATTAACCCCCAGCGTGTCACATTGCACTCATGTTCCATCGCATTAGTGGGACAGAGCAGGAGTGCAGCATCTGCCTTTAAGGCATCTGCAGGACGTCCGTAGGCTAACCACAATCCACAGGACACTCTGCAGAGGGACACAAACTAAGGTAAGAAGGTGACACATTATTGGATAACTGATTACAACAACTAGGAGGAGGGTAATTACAGGTTGTAGCCATACTATAAGTTGAAAAAGAGCAGTACACACCCAGAATAAGATAGGTACAAGTAAGAAGGTTAAAAAAGGGGAAACAAGTGACACCCTATCTAGGATAAGGTAACAAACTACTTTCGGGGAAGCAAAAAGAGGAGGTAAGAATACAACAGGAGTAGGAAGGAGTCAGAAGGGTATGGAGAGTTTGAACAGACACTAGACAGAGGAAGGAATGATCATGGGAGTGTAGCAGTGCAGTGGGTGTGGGGTAGCAGTCCTTCAGGACACCTTCTGGATTCTGAGGTGCTGCCCCATTTGTACCCACCTCTCTGGGTTGCAGGCAGAGGTTGCTGGACTCTAGGATGAACTGGAAAAGGGACAGAGGACTTTCTGCACCCCCCCAGGGGCCACCAAGTTTCCCCACCACTCCCTCTTAGGATGCATAGAGAGGCAAATTGGACGGACATTGGTGGGTTCTGGAAGGTGGGGATGGGGTGGCGGGAAGGAGGCACACTTCTCAGTTTATACCATGATGGGGTGGTGGGAAGGGGGCACACTCCTCAGCCTATACTACAATGGGGGTGGTGGGAAAGGTGCACATTCCTCAGCCTATACCACTGCAGAATTCCCTTCACTGCAGAGGTGGGACAGGGCAGCCGAGAGGAAGCACCCATGCAGTGGGAAAGGAGAAAGTGGGATTCTCAGAAGGGGAGGCCCCAAGGAAGAAGGAAGAGGAACCCACCTGAGGAGGAGGAGGAATCAGCTGCTGGTGGGGGACTCCATTATTAGGGGAATAGACTTGGGGGTGAGTGGAGGAAGGGAGAGGAAGGTGAAGTGCCTGGAGAGGTGCTTTGGCTTGGAACATTGGAGACCTTATCCATAGGATTGCTAGGGCAACAGGTGATGGGAGGGCACTAGACTTCATTGTCTACCTGGGGACAAATGACCTGGCAAGAAACAGGGTAGGGTAGTACAGGGTAACTGCAGGGAGTTGGGAAGGTGCCTTAAGTAGGTAGCACTCACAGTCTCTTTTTCCAATGGGTTACCCGTGAGTGACCAGAGGGATGCAATGATACATCACACCAGGGCATTTAATGACTGGCTGAAGGCATTGTGCAGGGAGGAGGGCTTCGGTTACATCAGGGACTGGGGACCAGCTTGGAAGTATATGGGCCTCTATAAGGGAGATAGCCTGCATCCTTCCTGGAAGAGGACCACAGTACTTGGTGTGAGGTTTAAATGCCACTTGGACGAGCATTTTAAATAGCTTTGGAGAGGCAGTAAAACAGAGGGAGGCCCAAGTTGCCTCCCGATGATGAAGCAGCAGGGAGGGAGGGAGGGCCTGGGGAGGACTGCCCCAGGGTAGGGGTGCAGAAAAGCATCAATGGGACAAGACAGAAGAAAAGAGGGTGCTGACTCAGGTAGAGAATTGAAGAAGACAAGGAATGAGGAAATTTAGAAGGTAGAAGGAACGTCAGGGGGAGCTTCAGGGATGAGAGGCAAGTAGGGCAGCATACAGGGGAAAAGGAAGGTGTGGAGGTGCAACAGAGTAGATGCACTGGGAGGAGTGGAGAAAATGAGAAGGGATCTAGAAAAGTTGAAAGAATGGTCAAGGGCTTGGCAGATGGATTTTAACGCAAAGAAGTACAAAATAATGCACTTGGAGCATAAGAACCCGGGGGCAACATACCAGCTGGGAGGAGAGGTATTGCTGTTACAAAGCAGGAAAGGGACCTTGGGGCATCATTTCTGATGACCTGAAAGTAGCGAAGCAGTGTGACAAAGCAGTGGGGAAGGCTGGAAGGGTGCCGGGTTGCACTGGAAGGGGAATCACCAGCAGAAGGAGGGAGGTAATAACACCCCTCTACAGATCACTGGTTAGGCCGCACCTTGAGTACTGTGTACAGTTCTGGAGGCCCCACCTCCATAGAGACATAGAGAGGGTGAAGGCAGTACAAAGGAAGGCAACCAAAATGGTGCATGGCCTGCGTCAAAAGCCCAATGGGTAAGGCTCCAGGAACTTAACATATACTCCCTGGAGGAAAGGAGGGAAAGGGGGGATATGACAGAGACATTCGAATACCTCACAGGCAAAAACAAGGTACAGGAGGGAAGCATTTTCCATAGAAACAGATGCTCAAGGTCAAGGGGTCATGCTATGAAGTTTGAAGGCAGAAGTTCAGAGGAAATGTGAGGAAGTACTTCTTCACAGAGAGAGCGGTGAACACATGGAATAGCTTACCAGCAGAGGTGGTGGGGTAGAAACAGTGACAGGGTTCAAGAATGCATGGGATAGACACAGAAGGATCTTAGTGGTAAAGCTGCCAACCGTCCCCGTTTTCCCGGGACAGTCCCGTTTGTAGGGTGCATGTCCCGGTGTCCCCAGAGTTTTGCCCAAGTTAAAGAAATGTCCCGTTTTCAAACAATTGTCCCGGTTTTGTCCTGGGCCATGCACTGCTGACATGTGAGTCCCCATCCCATCCTGTCATCATAGCTGTGTTGACTAAACTAACCTGGTCCGGCTGAACAAGTTTCATTTGCAGTTTCCGACACGGCGATAATGGACCTTTAATTTTTAAATTGATCGTCTCACTCTCAGCATCTCAGCTGGAGCATCTTGAACCTGTGTCTCCACCCCTGTGCTTACCGATGTCAGCGTGACTGACGAGACATGCCTGACAATCAATGTCAGAGGAGGAGCACTATCTGAAGGCTAGGCAGCTGACTGGTTAGCTTGTTGTTTGCTTAAGCTCAGGGTGGGCTCCTCAAGTTCTTCCAGACCCCAGTCAGTTCTCAAGAAGTCCAACTTCCTGCAGCATGGATGGATGGTCACTGACTGTGACTGAGCATGTTGTGCAGTTAGCAAGCTGCAAAAAAGCCAGCAACGTGTGCCGTGTAGTGGTTGTCTGTCCGCATCTGTCTGGGGTCTGTCCGTGGGTGGTGGAGGACAAGGGCAAGGACCAGAAAGGAGGCAACATGGGGGTAGGTTGGAGGAATGTGGAGGAATAGTCCGGGGGGATCATCATGTGGCCACCTGCCCGTGCATCATCCGGTCTGCCCCTCGGCTCACTCCTCTCAGTCTCATCTCTTGTCTCAGCCCGACCTGCCCAGTCTCATCGCGGGATGCGGTACAGTCAGAAATACCAGTTGGACTCCACTCGGATATCATCAAAAGAAGAAGACCAGATCCAGTCCATCTCTGCTGCAGGTCTGTCTGACGTGAGTGTCACACATAGTGTCTGAGACTCCAGAGCTTAATATAGTAGGTAAGGTTGATGACCGTGAGGGGAACCAAATAATTCTTTGTCCGATTACATCAGTGGCTCAGTCACTGCGTTTGTTTGTTAGGTTGTTGCTAATGTTGTAGATCTGGATGAAGTTCACTGTTTTTTACTCATCTGGCTCTGATGACGAGCCTCCAACCAGTCTGGGAATGGTCCTTGCAGTTACCAGTTTAGTGGTTTGTGGAGTTGGCAGCTGGCAACACCACTAGCCATGTTTATTGTGTTATTGTTAAAGTGTACCAGATTATATGATTACTGATACATTTGTGCAGACTTCTGACTTGTTCCCTTGTTGACACTGCTGCTCTGTACCCCCGCCCCCATGGCTGATGTTGACCTAACCTGCTCAAGCTCATGCTCGTTAGCAACGTCCGTCCAGCTGCTGCAGCTGTTTTCCCGCGTTCTGACACTAGCTCACAGCAGGAGGCGACAGTGTGAGAGTGCAGTCAGCCAGTCAGTGTGTGGTAGCAATACTCCTTCCAGCCCAGCCCTACTTGTCAATCACTTGGTTAATTAAGGATGGGTGTCAATAGTTACTTGGTTAAAAGACAAAGAAAAGTGTGTGGGTGTGAGTATAATAATTTTACAGAGAGAAACTGAGAGTAAGAGACTTAAAGGCCTGAGATTTTAATTCTGACTAGCTGGACACTACACAATTGGCAGTAGGGCAGGCAGTCAGAAGACAGTAGACTCTCCGAAGTGTAAGGTGGTGTGACTGAGGTCAAAAAGAACTAAAACAAAGTGAAGTCAGAGTGTGGAGAGGGAGAAGATTACTAAATCTTCATGTTTACGGTAAGCCACTTTCTCTGTCTAACAAAAAAAATGATTTATTTATTTCCAAATGGCACGTCCCAGTTTTATGCTTTGGAAAGTTGGTAGCCTTACTTAGTGGTGGTGTGGAGGGGAAGACCAGAGACCAAGCGGGGTCTGCGGCGACACTATAGGTAGGGAAAATAGGACAGACTAGGTCGGTTTTCAGGTCCTTATCTGCCAAAAGATTCGATGTTTCTATAGGAGTCATATACACCAATACAAGGAGTCTTTGAAACAAAATTCCAGGCCTGGAAGCTATCATAGCAAAGGCTGACCTGGATTCAGGGGCCATCACGGAGTCATGATGCACTAAGAAGCATGACTGGAACATGGCTATACTGGGCTATTCTATGTTCAGGAGAAACAGGGCAGGGAGGAGCGGAGGGGAGGGGAGGAGGGGTTGTTTTATAAGTGAGGGAGGGAATTGGGGCAACGGAGGTATAGGAGCACCAGGAGGAAAAGGAAGGCATTAAAATACTGTGGGTCATCCTTAAGACAGGCTCCAGGTCCAATATCCATACTGGTGTAGTGTACAGGCATCCAGTACAGGGAGAGGAGTTGGATATGGTTGTAAACCTCCCCTTTTGGGGGGGCTTACTATTTGTTATCTGCTCTCCCTCTGCTCGGTTGGCCCTAGGATTTGATTGACAGATGGGGGCCTGTCCTTTGTGTGTATTTTCTGGGCCCTTGGCTGTATAAAAAGGGTGGTGGTAGAAGGTTTGGGAGGCCAGCGGTGAAATCTGGTGCAAATGGTGGGCCAGGGGTTTTGAAACCTGGCCTGGGAAGTGTTGCAGCCTTCAGCCCTGCGGCGCTGCTCTGTGCTTGGGTTATTCGGGTGGTATTTAGGGACATGCAACCATGGGATGGGACCCCATAGGCATTTACAGGAGCTGCAGCCTGGAGAGGAAGAGCTCCATTTAGGAGGAGTAATATAGGCCCACCCCGTGCTCCGCAGCACCAAGGTGGGCCAGGGCCTATTCCAAATTTTGCAGAGAAAACTGGCAGTGGGAGCACCATGACTATGGCAGGGCCACAGCATGGCCTTCCTGATGGAGGCAGCGTCTGGAGGGCCTTACCCGGTGTGGCACACTGCCGTTGGTACATTTAAGGCAGGCTGAAGGGAGAGTATGGGACAATGCCTGCCATGCCCATGTCTGGGGCAGGTCCCCTGTTCTGGCCCTATGCAGCAGGAAGGAGGTAGAAACTAGAAAGGAGTGAGCCAGTTGTTTGGGTAAGAGCTCCCTGGTTTGTGTGAACCCTTTGGGTGGCAGAAGAAGCCTTGGGCCATGATATGAATGGGGCAGGGTATGTTACATGAGCCCTAGGGTGTGTGTAGGCTGTGGTAGTGAGCAGGCTACCCGTGAGGAAAGCTGACCTGCTGAGCGATCTTTTGAGCTGTTTCCAGCTTCTTATAGGGGTGGAACTCATCTCCTGGCCTTATTCAGCCTTTTGTGGGGACCGCAATTTCGTGCTGGAAACAATCATGCCCGTGTAACTTGTGCCAGTTCACTGTTGTCCTCCAGCCCCATGGAGCTATAATCAGTGATTTATGTATTTATACTTTCTTAATTAAACTTTTTTTTATTCCCCATGGTGTGTTGGGCCCATGCTTGTATGCCTGCACTAATGTCAGTAGCCCCTCTAAGGTTCAAGCTTGTGCTCCTCCGGTTCCTGCTCAGTTCCAGTATCAGTCTCTCCAGATACCATCGGTGAGATTTCCCTGTCCGGTATGAATTCATGGACAAGGTAAGACAGTTTATTTTTTCCAGCTGGATTTCTGGTTGATGTTTCTGATTTGTGTCCCTCACCCTTTTTATCATCAGGCCCCTAGACATTGTGTGTGGGGGTTTACAAGGCATTTGGAGAAGCCATTATCAAGACGACGGGCAAGCAGAAGGTGCAAGGGGCTTTTGTTTGGCAGCTTACATAGAAACATAGAGTTTGACGGCAGATAAGGACTGCTTGGCCCACCTAGTCTGCCCATTTTTCTACCTAACAGATAAGCTGCAGATCCTAGTCAACCAACAGCTTGTCACAGAACTTAGCAGGTAATGGGACAGTGCTTGACCTGGTGCTTATAAACAGGGATAGTGATGCAGACATCACAGCCGGCACTCCCCTGGGTACCAGTGATCACCGAATGGTGTGGTTTAACATTAAGACTGGTGCAGAGGTTAACCACACGAGGATGAGGGTCTTGGATTTTAGGAGGGTGAATTTTACGAAAATGGGGGACTGCCTCAGAAACTGCTTTGAACAGGGGGATTGCCAGGAAGGGCTGGTGACACAGTGGGTGAAAATAAGGGCGGTATAACTAAAGCAGCTAACCTCTGCATGAAGGAAGTGAGTAAAAGGAGAAGGAAAAAGAGGCCTCTTTGGTTCTCTAAGGAAGTGGCAAAGATGGTGAAGGAAAAAAGAGGCACATTCAGGAGTTATATGGAAACATAGTGGGAGAAGGACAGGGAGGTAAACCTAGTAAAGCAGAAGGAAGCAGGCAAGGTGGTGAGGAGAGCAAAGGTGCAGACAGAGGCAAGAATCATCACAGGGGTCACTAAGGGGATAAGACTTTCTTTAGATACATAAGTGAACAGAGGAAAGCAAGGGGAGGGATAGTGAGGATTAGAAGGGGGAAGGGGAAGACTGTGCAGAAGAGGACCAGAAAAAGCAGACATCCTAAACAGGTTCTTCTGCGCAGTGTTCATGGGGGGTGGGTTGACCACCAGGGAGCAGCAGGAACAAAGGGGGGGGGTTGGACACAAGTCCATTTTCAGAAAAAAGAGCATGGAAGGGACTTGTAGCTCTGAAGGTGGGCAAAGCTATGGGACCAGACAGAATGCATCCAAGGGTTCTAAAGGGCCTTAGCGGATTGCTTGCTGCCCAACTTACAACCTTGTTCAACAGCTCACTGGAAACAGATATGGTTCTGGAGCACTGGAGAAAAGCTGACATGGTCCCTGTACATGAGAACAGCAGCAAGAAGAAGACTAGTAACTGTAGACTGGTCAGTTTTACATCATTGGTGGGGAAATTAATGGAAATCCTGCAAAAGACTGGTTAAGTATCTAGAATCCAATAGGCTGTAAGATCACAAGCAGCACAGACGCAGGAGGGGAGGGGGTCATGCCAAACATATCGGGTGAATTTCTTTGATTAAGTAACCAGGGAAAAAGATCAGGGATGCGGCCTAGCTAGCTGGACTTCAGCAAGGCCTTAACCATTGTGCTGTACAGGAGCCTGATAAAGAAACTGAGCAGTCTGGGGTTAAGATCCAAAGTGGTGAATTGGGTTAGAAGCTGGTAACAGATAGGAGACAGAGGGTGGTGGTAAATGGCACTCACTTGAATGATGAAGGAGTGACCTACAGGGTGCCACATGGCTCAGTACTGGGACCAATCCCATTCAATGTCTTCATAAGTGACATGGCGGACAGACTAGAAGAGAAGGTATGCCTTTTTCCAGATAATACCAACATCTGTAATAGGGAGGTCATTCAGAAGGGGACAGAGAGTATAAGCAGTGATCTAGAGAAACTTGAGAAATGGTCTAAAGCATGGCAGTTGGGGTTCAATCCCAAAAAGTGCTGGATCATGCCCCTAGGGTGTAGGAACTCAGGTCCTGAGTATTAGATGGGGGGGAGGAGGTACTGACAGCCACTAAACAGGAAAGGGACCTTGGTGTTATCCTATCTGAGGACCTTAAGGTGACACAGCAGTGTAACAAGGCCACAGGTAGGGCTAGTGGGATGCTGGGGTTCATAGGGAGGGGTATATCCAGCAGAAGGAAGGAGATGGTGTTGCCAGTGTGTCACTCGCTGGTGTCACCCCACCTGGAGTACTGTGTGTCCAGTTTTGGAGGCACCACCTCAGAAAGCACATAGAGAGGGTGAAGGCAGTCCAGAGGAAGGCAACTAAAATAGTGCAGGGGTTGAACAAGAAGCCCCTGTGAGGACAAACTGAGGGATCGCAACATGTACACCCTCCCTGTGAGGACAGACTGAGGGAACTTGACATGTATACCCTGGAAGAGAGGAGAGTGAGAAGTGACGTGATAGAGACCTGCAAGTACCTCAAGGGGTAAACAGGGTGCAGGAGGGAAGTGTCTTTCAAATGAGAAGGAGCACTAGGACCAGGCAGCATGGATGAAGCTGGGGGAGGGGAGTTTAAAAAGATGTGAGGAAATACTTCTTCACTGTAAAGGTGGTACATGTGTGGAATAGTCTGTCAGCAGAAATGGTGGTGGCAAAAACGGTGGGGGGGGGCTTCAAGCATAACGTGGGATATACACAGGGGTGTATTATAAAACAGGGAGGGAGGGTTGCTGGAGACCAGTTAGGGTCTGCGGAGGCAGATTAGGCAGTGAACATCTGGGCAGACTAGGTGGGCCAAACATTCCTTTTCTGCTGACAAATTCTGTGGTTCTGTGTTTCCTCGTTATCACACTGCCACTTGGATGACCACGGGTGGTAGTGCAGGGGGAGCAGCTTATTTAGATTGTGTTAACCAGTAGATGCACTAGACAATAAAGGCATATCATCAGCTGTAGTCCAAAATGGCTTTTACCATCATCATAATAGCGCCCGGATCAAGCCATATCACACACCTGCTGATCTAGTAACAATAGCCCATGCCTTTGTCAGCTCCAGGCTGAATCACTGTAAATTTGTAATGTTCTCTACTTAGGGATATCTGGAGGTTTCCAGTCTGCTGACCCATGCTACGTAAACAAATTATTTATATTGTACCTCTAGTGAATGTGTATCTGTGACTACCACTGTTGTTATTACTGCTGTCTTTCATTTGTACAGGATGCTCTCACTTGTTGTTACTGAGTGACTGACGTTCTACGATGTCTGTTCTTGACCATTGCACTTTGTTGCTGTGTTTATACTTTGTCCTGTATTTAATTAATCTGAGTCGCTCCTGAAAAAGAGAACCATGGCTACGTGAGCCTACCAAGTTACCAAATCCAGTAACTACATAAATAAATATTATAGACCATCCCGACCAATCAGAGTGCTCCTTTCCCCTGCGTGTGCGATACTCTTATTCTGTGAAGAGCGTCTCACGCGTAGATGCCCTGGAAACAGGCACATTCTGGGAACAGTTTTTAAAAAAATATGTATTATCGATTACTCTCGATCAATAATATATTAAGACGTCCTCTGTCGCTACTCATTCCTGTGTTAGAGTGGTTTCACTTGCCTTCAGTTTGAGCCAGAACAGCTCAGCTTCGCTTCGCTGTTCTCGCTCCAGCTGAAGGCGCGTGAAACCACTCTTATACAGCAATGAGTGGCACCAGAAATGAATTAACATACAAATGATGTGTTGTCTGCAGCTGGTCCTGAGTGCTGCAGGCCAGGTAATGGAGGGAACCTCTCAAAGTGACCACATCGTGCCAGTCCTACATGCTCTGCACTGGCTGATGGTTCAGTGAAGCATCACCTTCAAGATCTGCTTGTTAACATTCAAGGCCCTGCATGGTTTGGGTCCCAGCTACCAGAAAGATCTCCTGTTGTTCTACACTCCAGCTCTCAACTCCACGGATGCTGGCCTGCTCCTGGTCCCCCGCTCTCGCCTTAAGCAGTAAGGGGACAGGGCCGTTGGGGTTGCTGCCCCATTGTTATGGAACACACTTCCTGCAAGCATTCATTCTGCTTGAACCGTGGAGGCCTTTAAGACCTCCTTGAAAACATGTTTATGTTAGCCAGGCCTAGTCAGATTATTTATGATATTTTTTGCTTATTCATGGACTGTTTATTGGTGTTTATAAATTCTGTTTAAAATTGTGTTTATTAGTGTTTATAAATTGCTCAGTTGTTATACGTTCTTGCATTGTAAGGCGCTCTGTGCCACTGGATAGTGTGCCAAAAAATAAACTTTTCTTGCCGTGCCTGTTTTAAGGCACATTCCAGAAGGGTTAAAACAAATAGTTGGTCAGAAGCAGTTGCAACATACGCTACAGTAAGTAGCGACATAATACAACATTGCAAAATGCACAACATAGTACAGGCAATGAGTGGCAATAACTTATAATATACGGTGAAATAAACAGTAACAAAAATGGAGCTGGTGGAATTCTGGAAATAGAAACAGAAACATAGAAGATGACAGCAGATAAGGACCATGTGGCCCACCTAGTCTGCTCCTTTTCCCTACCTAATACAATACCACAGACCCTAATTGATCTGCGACTTACCTTCTCTTCCCTATTGCAAAAGTACTCTTATGTTTAACCCATGCATTCTTGAATTCCCTTACTGTTTTTGCCCCCATCACCTCTGCAGGGAGGCCATTCCAAGCATCTACTACTCTTTCTGTGAAAAAGTACAGTACTTCCACACATTGCCCCTGAGCCTACCCCCCCAGCCTCATATCATGTCCCCTTGTTCTTGTACACCTTCTTTTCTGAAAGATGCTACCCTCCTGTACCTTGTTTATATCCCTAAGGTAATTGAATGTCTCTATCCTATCCCACCCTCTCTCTCCTCTCCTCCAGGGAATACGTACTGAGGTCCTCTAGTCTGTCGTGGACATGATAAGTTGACAACCACAGAGCAAGGTAGCTGAAAAGGTCCTAGGCAAAAACGAGTAATCAAAGTACAGTGATGCATGGGATATAGATTAATACCTGGCATGACCTTCAGGCATAGGTACAAACATACCTGGACAGCAGATAATCCCTGAACTTGAGTCTAAATAGTTGGCAAGTGGGTACTAAATTAGCAGGTTTGAAATGAGGCCAATTTACATGGCCGTATTTATGCCACAGCAACCTGAGAGCTTGAGCTGCTGTGTGCAAATGCGGCCATGTGGACACTTAACCAGTCACGGTGAGCTGTTTTTCGTTCTTTTCCATGAGGCTGTGCACTGCTGGGGACATGGTCAGAGGTGTAAGGAGCCATGTGGACAGGCTGCACCGCTTTCTCCGACACATGAGGGTCGTTCCCAGCTGATGTCGCCAAGCAACTGTCCGCCCCGACTCTCAGCCCCTCCAGCATGGCGGCTTGCATTAGTGCTGAGAGGGCCGTGTACATAAGCCACAGGATCAGCATGGGAGGCTGGGGCAGCACAAAAGCAGTCAGAGAATTCAAACAGAGCAGCCGTGTAAAAACAAGAGCATGTTAGAACTGTTTTAGGACCTAAATCAAACAAGAAAAGAACTGTCCATCTGTACCATAATTCAGAGGGCTTGGACAGAGTCATTAGCCCCTGAGACTGGTATATTTCCGAGTAAACTGGACTTATCCAGTCTTTTTTTATTTGATATAATACATAAGGATGGTTGTATTTAGTACCTTAAATTTGGAGTTGGCGTCTTTTTCCAGGCTTGTCTGTGGTCAGGGCTGTTTCCTGGTTCGCTTTTCATCTGTTTTGGTCCCAGTGGGCTTCTGTAGTGTAGTGGTGTCTTGGTTATGAACAATCTTTTGGCCCTTATGTGTTTCCATAGTGTATGGTTCCCTTACACAAGTGGACATGTCTGTGCCTGGTCATCCCTTAGTTCGTCAGTGGCATGCAGTGTGAGGCTGGATGTTGTGGTCGAGAGTTATAGTATGTTTGTGGTTGGGAGCAGCATCTGAGCAAGAGTACAGTCTGTTTTGGTGGGACCTGGTGGATAAAGCCATTGAGAGCAGTGTGTGGCATTGGGAAGAGCCACAGTTGGCTCTCAGGAGTGGTGTATCAGCAGCATGGAGAAGATTACATTGTTTGGAGTGAGGAGAGACTGGTTGCTGCATCATGGTGTCTGATGAATTCTGCAGAGTGTCAGACATCGCTGTTTAGTGGGAAACGAGGAATTTCTTGTAGTATGGGCGGTTTAGCTACTGTTTGTTGTTTTGTCTTTTTTCACTAGAGTTCAAGGTAGTGCATTTTTTTGTGCTGTAGGTTTTTCCATGTTTTAAGGGTCTTTGTGGGGGGTGGTAATGAGCACTTAATTGGTTTGTTTGGTAACTGATGTGTAAATTGGTTGAATTGCTCATTAAGTTGTTTATTTTTATTTTTATTTATTTATTTGTTTAACCAGGTATAGCACACTAAGCTGAAAGCTTTTTTACAGGAGCGACCTGGGAGCACAAGGAGGTTAAGCGACTTGCCCAGGGTCACACAGTATACAAGTGGAAGCTGTGGGATTCAAACCCTGGTCTGGTCGATGCCACCAGATTTGAAGCTCAGAGCCTTAGACCACTGCGCTATACTGCCTCCCTTTTGTCTCCCGTTTGTTTTCGTGGTTATAAGTAATGTTGGTATATGGGATTTTTTTCCCCTACAGTTTACGCTAACATACTAACATATTGAAATGCCAGCAGAATAGGCCTAACTGTCTTTCGTGTCTGCTCGTTTGGTCAGCCCCTACCCTGGGAGATGACCTTGCTGTCCTCCTTGCATTCTCTGGCTTCTCCCTTCCCAGTTCCAGATATTCTCGCTGCATTGGATTTTGCTTCCAGAACCCTTCCCCTGTACCTGTCCCACCCACTCCTGAACCCCTCCACCGTCTCTGCCTCAACCAGCCCCCTAGGCAGAGCATTCCATTGCTCCACCACCCTCTCAGTGAAGTAGCACCTCCTCCTTTCTCCCCTGAATCTTCCCCCCTTCAGCTTCCACCCATGCCCTCTAGTGGCCCCTCCTGACTGTTCCTCCCCTATTTACCCCCTTCATGTACCTGAAGACCTCTATCATGTTCCCCCGGTCCCTTCTCTCTTCCAATGTGTACATATTTAGCTCTTCGAGCCTCTCCTCATAGGTCCTGTCCCACAAGCCCCAAATCATTTTGGTTGCCCTCCTCTGGACCCTCTCCAGGAGTTTAATGTCCCTCTTTGCTGTGGTGGGGGGGAGTATACAGCTTTGACTGGGAGGTATACAGTTTTAACTGGGAGATATACAGTTTTAACTTGGAGGCATAGAGCTTTAACTGGTTAGAATACAGTTTTAATTCTCTTCATCAGAGACTTCACGCTGAAAACCTTGCCAACCCTCAACAGTTCTGAAACACCCTTAGCTTCCTCCTTTCTCCTCATTCCCATAGCCCTATAGTCCACTTAAACTCCCCCACCGGCCCACTGACTGATGTGTCAGAGGTTGCACAAGCGTTTAACATAAAATTCGCTGACCTCTCTGCCCACCTCTATAAACTCCCCTCTCAGCAGCCCCCTACTCCTGTAGTGGGTGCCAATAACCCACCCTTTCCAGCTCCTCCCCCTTGTCACCCCCCCACCTCGCCTTTCTACTTTAGGAGCCTCCCCTCCCTTGGTAGCCCTGGCTCTGATAGCCTCTACCTCTTTCTGCTCAAGCTCGCAGCCCCTGCCATCTTCCAACATCCGACTTTCATTTTTAACCTTACTTTGGCCTTGGCTACCATGCCTGCCCCCTGGAAAGCTGCTAAAGTCATCCCTATTTTTAAAGCAGGGGAACCCCTCTCCTCTGACAATTACCGACTGATCTCCATTCTCCCCCACCTTAGCAAACTTCTAGAAAAGGTTGTCCACTGTCAACTCTCTGATCACATTTATTTATTTATTTAGCTTTTGTTGACCGTGTAAGTACATTAAACAACAACATTGCCTATTTTCAGGCATGATCCTGTAGAGTTATAGACAAAACCAGCATATTATAACAGGGTGTTCCAGACAGCATGCAGCATAGAAAACAGTGGGGTACATGATAAATACATGGTATACAATGAATATACACCAAGAGTACAAGGAATTCAACAGGCAATCTTCACTGTAAGGAAAAAAAAATAACACATGTAAATACAGAGGGCACCATGAAACAGAGGGTGGGAAGAATTACCTAGAGGACTAATAGGGGAGTCAAGGGTAAGTGGCCAGCAGCTTGGTTCTAAGAGCAGTGAGCTGGGATAGGAGAATCCCAGAAGTGCTAGTGGGACCTTGGGGAGAGACACGAACCAGGTCAGTACTCCATATAGTTTAGGGGCAAGAGCATTTGTCATTGATTTGTAGGTGGTTTTTGAGGCCATTTTTAAAGATATGGTGGGACTGCACGTGTTTCAGTTCCTTAGGGAGAGAGTTCCAGAGTTTTGATCCAGACACTGCAAAGGTATACTCGCCCATCTTAGTGTTGTATTTGGTGATATCCAATAGAAAGCTGAATACGGGGAGTAGGTCGGTATGGAAGGTTTGAACCAGCAAACAATAGATTCAGGAAGGCCTTCTCTAAATTATTTTGTCTATGGCGCAACCAGCAGCATACGTCTGGTACGAGAGGGGAGAGCCAGCCAAGGTCAGCACAGAGCACACAGCGGTGGGTGCACCTTGGCATGGATAGAGCAAAATGACAGATGCTATTCTAACAGGTCTCCCATTTGCTTAGAACAGCTTTATTTGCATCCACGTATGATAAGAGGCCATATATGAGGCCAGGCCTTAGTACACCATGAGCATTGGGGAGTCTTGCAGTGGAGGTAAGGTTGTGGTAAGTCTTGTACACAATGCCAAGCTCAATGTGGACAGATCTGCATACAGTTGAAATATGAAGGTTGAAGTCAAGAGATGATCAAGAGTGATGTCCAGATACTTGAAAGAGTCCACCATGTCAAGAGAGGAGCCTCCAGGCCCCTTATAGTAAGTGTAGAAGGGCAGGCTCTGAATCTGTGCGCTGAGCCAAAGAGCATGGTGACTGTTCTTTTTGCGTTGAGAAGGAGCTTGCTGCACAATATCCATGATTGGTTGGTGGCAAAATCCAAGTTGAGTTTGTTGTTGACATCAGTGAAGTTAGCAGCACTAGTGTAGAGGACCATGTCATCCGTATACAGAAGAGCTTCGCAGGAGCTAAGAGATTTGTACAGGTTGTTGACAAATAGAACAGTAGCGGCTCAAGGATGGACCCCTGGGGAACTCCGACCTCGATGGAGGCAAGACTTGATTTGGCACCACTTATTTCAACAAATTGCCATTTACCAGATGGGTAGCTTTTGAACCAAGACAGTGCGGGAGACGAGAAGCCCAAAGCAAGCAGTTTCTCTAGCAGCAGGGTGTGATCTACCAGGTCGAATGTCTTGGTTAAGTCTATGAATATCTCTCCCGTGACCATCCTTGTCCATAGCTGTTCTGATGTCATTAGTCAGTTTTAAGAGAGCTGTAGTGGTACTGTGGCCACTCCTGAAACCATGTTGGCATGGAGTACTCTGTTGGGTTTGTTGCAGGAAGCCTGTAACCTGAGAGGCGACAATTTTCTCCAGAAGTTTGTTGAGAGTGGAGAGAATTGCAATGGGCTGATAATTATCCATACATCTGGTGTCACCTTTTTTGTGTAAGAAAACAGCCTAAGCTGTCTTCCAGAGCACAGGCATAGGCCCTGAGGCAAGGGACAGACTGAACAGTCTTGTGATAGGGGCCACTATGAGAGGGACGGCCAGCTTAAGAAACCATCAGTAGGAGCCCATCTGAGCCAGCAGGGCCACAGTTGGGGATGGATCTGAGAAGATGAAAAACGTCCTCCTTGGTGACCAGCTTGAAGTCAAGGCATGGGGAGCTTGGGGACAGGGAGTCCACGGGAGAGGTCGTATCATGATCAAACTGGCAGGAGAAATGAGACAGGTCCAAGAAGTGAGCATTTAGGGCATTAGCAATGGTAACTAAGTTGTTGCAGTTGGTGCCATCCAGGGTCATGTCAGTTATGCAAGCAATAAGGCACGATGGGTTGTACATAAAACATATTTTACTGCATGACCAGGGGTGTGGTGAGGCACAAGGCCCAGGCAGAGTGACTTCAGCCACTAGACATGAGGTAAAATATGTTTTGTACACACCCTAAAGTGGTTTATTGCGCTTATAAAATGGGCTCCTTTTTTTAACTTTTTACATTTGAGAAAAGCATGTTTATATGTAGAAACAACAGATTTTCTTGTCTGCATGTATGATAAAACAGTCCTTCCGCCCACTGCAAATGATGTCATAGATGATGCTATTGTATCACTGCTGGGCAAAGTTTGTTCTTTGCTGGCATCAAGATTCAAGATATGGAAGGTTGTATCTCATGGAACACATGGATTCAAAATTCTGCTCAGTTCCACTGGCAGAATGTTTCTCCCCTAACATACTGTATACACACACACACACACACACACACACACACTAAAGGCATCTGTTACAGCCAGAAACTCAATTATCTCACTGTCAGGGCAAGCAGAAGAGATTTTCCTGATGAGCAGGTAATGACAGAAGGAGGATTTTTCACTTTCAGTAAAGAAACAGTTGTAGTGAAAACTATAAACAATACTTAATGTTTCTAATCTGTTTATGTGTATAAGGAAAGTGTGATGATCATGGAACTAACATTTAATTAATTTGTTTTATTTTTTATTCAAGGTAGTTTTATTTTTAGGGCTCAGCTGGAGTTATTTTACAGTGTAGAGGTAGCAGCCATGTTTGTGGTGGAAGATCAGTTCTGGCTGTAGGGGACTAACCGAAACCCCAGAGTTCCAAATGCTCATTGATCATGGCTCTGGACACTTCACTGTTGGATGGAACTATTTATTTACCATGTATAAAACATATTTTATACATGGCCAAGAGCCAATCAGATTACTGGATTTTCCCCTGCCATTTTATAAAGATGAATTAGTACCTTGTCCCATGCAGGATATCACGTGGTTCCAAAAACGTTGGGGGTTATGAGTAGATGTATGAAGGAGCTGTTAGTAATAGGCACTTTTAGCATTGTGGATAGCTTTCTTGCATTCCTTCCTGAGCTGTCTGTGTGCGAGCCAGTCTGAGTGATCATGGGTGTATTTAGCACTGGACCATGCTTTAGCCCTCCTTTCCATTAGTGTAAGTAGTCAATTGTTTATCCATCTGGTCAGGGAGCCTCTGATACACTGTTTCTTGAGAAGAACAAATGCATCTTGGAGGTTATGAAGGGTGGTATGTAGGAAGTTGAATGCTTCATCTATGTTACTGGTGTGACAGAGTGGGGACCAGTCAATGAGATGGGTGGCCCGAGCCAGGGATCCATAATCATCTAGGCTAGAGAAGACTCAGAACTGGATTTCTTTGGGAGGAGATTTATGAGCGCGAGCACTCCATATACAAAAGAACAGGAGCATGGTCACTGATAGCATTGGGCAGCATCCCAGCATTTGTTATCCTATCCTTCCTGTTTGTGAGAATCCAGTCTATAATGGATTGATGGTTATTACTGGGCACTATTCTGGTCGGACTTGTTATCATTTAAGAGAGAGTTGGAACTTGCCTAAGACTTCCTCCAATGAACCAGTATTGCACCTGTGCCAATCAAGGTTAAAATCCCCAATGAGGAGTAATTCTGACTTCCCCTTCAGCAATGCAAGATATTGAATGACCTTGGTCAATCCTTTCAGTCCGTTCTGTGGAGGGTTGTAGCCACAGACAATGCTCAATTTCTTGGTGTTTCCCAGAAGGAGCATGGCATGCAAGTATAACCTCTTGTTTAATCAGCAACATGGGTTCAGAAAGAACCACAACACCACCTCTGCCCTTGCCATCTTTACTGATCATGTCCACAGGAACATGAATCAGGGTAAAGCCACTGGGGTGGTGTTTGTGGATTTGACAAAGGCTTTTGACCTGGTCAACCACACCCTACTCCTAACTAAGCTCCTGCAGCTTGGCTGTTCCCTCAGGACTTGGCAGTGGTTCCTGAGTTACCTGACTGGCCACTCCCAATCAGTGACTGTAGGTACCACCACCTCCCCCAAACTGCCCGTCACTACAGGTGTCCCCCAGGGCACCATCTTGGGACCCTTACTATTCTCCCTGTTCATTAACTCCCTCCCTGCTAACAGCCTTAACTGCCCTGCCCTGCCCTACTGTACGCAGACAACTTAGTCCTCTACCACAGTGACAAATCTATCCAGGACATATCCTCTGCCCTTACCCAAAATTACAGTCATGCCCACAATTGGTTCTTATGGAATATGCTCCTGGTTAACGAGAGAAGAACCAAGGCTATGCTCCTTGAATCCAAGCCCTACTTGGCTAATGCAGCTACATCTAACTCCTCCCTTCTGGTGCTGTCCACATCTGGACCTCCCCTGCAGTTAGTCTCTGAGTTCAAATATCTTAGTGTAACCCTAGACCCATCCCTTTCCTTTACCATACACATAAACACTGTCGTACACAGAATCAACCAAAAACTTGGCACCACTTATCGCGTAATAAATTATCTTATCCCCACTGACCAACTAGCCATTGCCCGTGGGAACTTGCTCCCTATCCTTGACTACTGCTCTCCAGTTTACTCCTCCTCTCTGTCCTCTACCCTTTGCTACAGACTCAACTCAGTTTATAATAGTGTTTGCTGCTTCGCACTAATGGCTCCCTTCTCCACCCACCATTGTGACTTATATCAGCCTCTTGGCTGGCCCTCACTCAAGCGTTGCTTTGGCTATGCAGTTGGTAGTATAATTGATGGCACAATGCATGGGGATATTGAGTCCCTGTACACTTCCCTCCTCAAGGCACATACTGTCCCCTGGTGTCTGTGTGATACATCAGTCCCCCCGCAGGAGGTCCCCAGAGTCTCCACTGTAATGGGCAGTAAAGCTCTGCCAGTAGCCACACCTTCTATATGGAACAGCCTCCTGGCAGCTATCCATACAGTTGCCTTGCATTACTACTTCAAATCCCAATGCAGATCCTGGCAACTCCTGGATTCCACCTACTCCTGCTCTACTGTTTAAACCCTCTCTCTCTGGGGTGTAGGTACTTATATCCCCTTTCCCTCACTCCTGCCCCTCCTTTTTTCTTGTTCCCCCCTCATTCCTATGTAACTCCCTTACAGACTGGGGTTTACTGTAATGTCTTCCTGGGCTCCTTAATGCCCACTGTCAGGCTGGTGTCCTGTTTTAAGTAGTTCTATCTATTTGTGTGAGAGTTCTTTAGTGAGCCTCCACACCTGTCCCTTTAAGAGAATAGCTAATCTGTGTTTAGAAATTAGTCTGGGCTGGGTCTAAGTTATTTAGGGCTTGCGACCGGCCAGACAGTGTGTTATTTTGCTCCATTCTGTAGTCGGTATTTGCACAGAGGGAGCTCTTATGGGAACTGTGATTATTTACTGCTTATCTGCTGTTGTAGTAAAGATAGAGAAGTTTGTTTAACCTGCTTTTATTGCAGCTCGAACATTTGGATGGGAGCCACCAGGTTGGGTCCTGGGCTTCCATTAATTGGAGCAATCTAAACACTGGGGACCTAAAATGGACCCTGTCCCCAGGGGTCTTGTAGGAAGGAAATTCTGTAGTTTTGTAGTTTTTGAGTGTTGGTGCCTAAATGGACCTGGAGGGGGCGTCCTTACTGTGACTGACAGTTCCTTCAGCCAACCGAACCTTTTGGATTACAAGGGAAATCCCCAGAACTGCCTGATGCAGTGGATCAGTTAGAGTTGGAAGTGAAACAGTGAACAGCTCAAGCTTTCGAGCAGCTGCTCCCAGAAGGAGCATAGGGGAATCAGTAGGAAGAGGCTCAGCTGGCCCTCCTGCCATTTTCTTCTGCAATTGAATTGCATATTGCAGAAGTTAGACTTGTCCGATTTCCAGCCTTGGAACTGTGGCAGAAGAAAGAAGTTTGTTAGAGTGACTGGTAATCTGGACCGAAGACTTGCTCCTGAAGTGATTGGCCCAGCAGTTGGGAGAATTAATCAGTGTCAGTGGCTCAGCAGGTTGCACACTCACCTCTGAGGCCAGAAGAGCAGAAGGCTGTGGGTTCTATCCCCACACCACGCACTTGGGTTAAATCCCAGTACTGACACTAGTGCAGCATGAGGGGGGTGCTGCACTCCTGAGGTGCCGTCTTTCGAATGAGATGTTAAACTGCAGTCCCATCTGCCTGTTCTGGTGGTAGTTCAGGTGTATGTAAGATCCCATGGCACTTCTCAAAAAGAATAGGGGAATTTTTATTAATAATAATACAATGCACAATATGGTATGCAATACCATATACAAACTCCAAGAAAAGAAACAAAAGACAATATTTTCACATGAACCTCCTCCCCAAAACTTTCCCATATAACAAAATTATTCAATTTTATTTTTAAGAAAAGGGACATTTTTCCATCTACTAATCCAAACATTCTCATTCAGAAGTTTTTTTTTCAGATATACTCTGATGATATAATTCATGCTCTTAAGATAATATCATCTGCCCAGGGTCTAAATGCAGTTGCTGTAAAATAAACTTACGGCGAGTTTGCCATAATATAAATTTAGCACATGTAAATATCAATCTGATTGTCCCACTTGCAATATTTAATTGTTGCAAAGAAAAAAAAACACCAATTCTACATACGTAAGTGACATCCATTTCATATTTCCCCATCTGTGAGCCAATAATTGCCAAAATGAATGGACAAAAGGACATAACAGAAAACATTTTCCATAGTTTCTTCAATAGCAGTACAAGGGGGGAGCGTGGCTTGCAGCTGACTGAGCAGGTCACATACCCTAGAGCGCTCTCCGACTTTACAAAACTAAATGGCATAAACATTTAAAATTTCTAACTCAAACTTCCCTCACACTGCGGTATAGTTGCTCAATACTCACTTTATACTTAATCTGGAAGAAACTCCATCGGAAGTTATGGGGAATCTGTGGAAAACAGGACAGCACGACTTGGGCCAAGGGAAGCATAGCAGGACACCAGAAGGCATTGGAACTAGCGGCCTAGCGACTGGAGCTGAAGGAGACTCAGAGCCCACCAACAGCATTGTTCTCCAGGCAGTGAAAGCGCATGACACCTTGGTGAAAGCACTAGATGCAAAACTCTACACCTATAACTCCCAGGTGTCTGCTCTTGAGACAAAAAATGGAGACGATTGCAGTAGAGGCATGCTTGGTGAAAGAATCCACAGCTAGGACATCTGCTATGACTGCAGGGCTCATCTCGGAGAATAAATTACTCCGATTGCACCTGGAGCAGTTGGAAAATGGGGCGCGATTGAACCATGTGTGCTTGCTAGGGATACCAGAGGGAGTGGAGGGAAATGATCCCTTACAATATGTCTGCAACCTGTTACAATCAACTCTGCATTTTGAACCTGTGGAGGCAGTCTTCAAAGTTTCAGAATCACACCCAGAAAACCAGCAGAGAACTCTGACCTTCCTTGGACAATTTAGATTATGACTGCAGGGCAACATATTCAGGACCAGAACCTTTACTTGGCCAAAACGAAGGAGATACTGCATCTGCCTGAAGGACCGCATTTCTACTTCTTTTCAGATTTCAGTTATGCCACGAGGCAACGCAGGAAGGCATTTGATGCTGTTTGTGGTGAGCATAAATCATTAGGAATTAGTCACTCGCTACTGCTCCCTGCAAAGCTAAGAATTTATTATGCAGGTAAAACTTTCATTTTTTTTTACCCTACTGAAGTGGGAAAATGGCTCCTTAAAATTAAAACTGATTTCTCACAGAAAGAGCTGGACCCTGTGGAACTTATGGACATTTGAAAAGATTTCTCTGTCCCGATTCACATATAATTGGGGTGTAATACCCCTGGTCTAATTCCACCATACCTTTAAAGTTTTGTTCTGAGCAATGCTGTAATGCCTGAGTGTGTACTGCCTGTGCCATTTTATTATTTTATTGTTCTTTTGTATTGTCATTTTCCAAGTTGGAATGTTTGCTTAATGGTAACAACCCTTAACGTGGTAATTATTTTATTATCAGTGTTTACATGGACTTTATAAGAGTAAATTTTTGACTTAGTGGGTCTGGCACCCCGGGACTTTTCATTTAAAATTTAAGGTATATAGTCCATGGTTATGGCTGAGAAATCCACTGGCATACATGTTGTATAAAAAGTTATTATAACTGAACTTCCCCTCCCATTATGTAACTAAGGGAGATAAGAAACTACTTCCTGTATATTCTGTATGCCTGTATCTATTCCTATGCCTTGGAACCAAGAAAAATCACTTGTCAATGTCTGGTAAAATGAATAAAAAATAAAGTATACAAAAAAATAGCAGTACAAGAGGGTCTCGGACAAATCCTTTCTGTCTGACTTTTACATGTAGTCTGCCATGACTGCTAAGTCAATCAAACCACACCCCACATTCTAGGAGGCATCCTACTGTCTTGTAAGGTATTAAGGACTTTCCCATAATGCTCCTCCATCACCCCTCTAAATATGGAGGTTAGTGTAAAAGCCTGATCCTGAATATTACAATAAATTTGTTTTCTGGGTTGTCGTACTATGTGACCTGAACCCAAATGCCATTTCCTAAGTTTGTTCACTACAGGTTTAAAAAAGACTGTGTTGACCTAAATAATGTTGGTAAACCAGTAGGATCATTCCAAGCTGCAAAAAAAGCTTCAGCCAACTGGCAGAAAAAATTATCCGTATTGCCGAGCACAGCCTCATAGGATCCATTAGATTTTTATGAAAAAACATACTATAAAAAAGGCAGTGGGGTTTAATAAATTCACTCTTCCCTTCTTGACCGATAGGTATAAAATCTCCCTTTTTATGAGGTTTAAACAACTACCCCATATTACTTGAAATACCAGGCTAAGTAGGGTAGTCTACAGAACTACTGGAATAGGATATACTACACTTAAGTAAGTAAAAATTGGAAAAAAAAATGTTTCATCACTACCACTTTATTTTTCTTCATTTGTTGCCATGTCCTCCAAACTTGTACTTTCTTTTTAGCATGCTCTAATTTCTGTTCTCAATTTAATTTACTATTATCCCCTCTCCCAAAGGTGATGCCTAGGACTTTAAAAGGTTCATCAGACACTGGAATACCCTGTAAGGTGCTTAAAGGAGCCGTAGAGGGACTTAAAGTATATATAATACTTTTGTTTTTATTAATAGATATGCCTGGTATGCTTGAATATTGTATCCTGTTCAGAATTTGATTCCCCGACACCTGATCGGGAATGAATAAACAGATATCATCTGCATATGCTGCAGTTTTAACTTCTAAAGTACCTTACTGTGGTTGAATGCCCTTAATAGATTCATCTTGTTGCAGAATTTGCAGAAGGGGGTCTAAACAAAACACATATAATACTGGGCTCAGGGGACATCCCTGCCTTACCCCTTTATGGGGGGGGGGTTGTTTATCCAGAAAAGGCACACTAAGCTGAAGCTTGTTTCCAGGTGTGACTTGGGAGCACAAGGAAGTTAAGTGACTTGTTCAGGGTCACACAGTATGCAAGTGAGGGCTGAGGGATTCAAACCCAGGTCTCCAGATTTGCTGCTCAGAGCCCTAAACCACTATGCTATACTGCCTCCTGCTTGTGGATTGGTACGTATGAGCCAAGGTGCTCATTCACTAATGGGATGGCAGTAGCTGCCCTATAAGTAGTGAGTATCCATGTACAAAATTCCTGTGATATCCAATACGAAAGCAATACATGGTCTAAGAATTTATGTGGAACCCTATCAAACGCCTTTCCTGATCGAGTAATAAAATATATCCTGAGAGAACATCCTCCTTCCCCTGTTCTACCAATTCTCTAAGAAGTAATAGATTATCTGTTATAGACTGCCCTGGTACAGAAAAGGTCTGTGCATTGATATTAAATATTGTGCTACTGTAGTGAGCCTCATTACCAAAATTTTCATTAATTTTTTTTTTTTTTTTTTTACTTTCTGTTTATATTCCTCTCCTCCCGTGGCACTCCACTCCCTTTAGGAGATGCCTATGGCTGTTCTAGTCCCCACCTCCTACCTGTATCCCATGGTGGTCCATCCTCCACCTAGCCTTGGCTTACCCCCCTGGCAGGGATGAGGTGGGGGGGCAAGCACCCCGAATTCCTGAGTCTTGTCAGGACGCCGATCACTGGAGCAGGTAGGGGTATTGGGGATCGGGGCCTGGGACTCTGTCTACCTGGGAGTGCCGCGGGTGTTTTTCCTATGTTCTGGAGGAGTGGCCTACGCCCTGACATCAAGGTGTCTTTGCCGACATCCACCATTTCCCAACCCTCTGTGTGCTCATGTGCCTGCTATGCCTCTGGCAGCACCGAGCATGTATCCTGCTCCCTCCTGGGAGAGGAGAGCTGTCCTCGGAGGCTCAATCCTCTCCCTCCCCTACCAACCCCCAACATCCCGGGCTCATTCCCCAACCCAGGTCGCCGTTATGGCGCTAGGTGTGGTGCCCAGTGCCTCAACCCTCAGCGCCACCAGGCGGCCCATTAATATTTTTAAATCATTGTTTAATATACTCAGTGGCCTCCAATTTTTCAGATCTTTCCAATCATTTTTTTATGTAAACAAATCTGAACTATGATGTATAAATGAAAATCTATTTTATGATTTAATAATATCCAGTTAAAAACTACTACCAATATGTCTGCTAAATCTTTACTAAACTTTTTATAAAATTTGGGTGCAAGGCCATCAAACCCTAGAGCTATATCATTTTTTAAATGTTTACTAGCCAGTTCAATTTCTGCTTTAATAATTGGCTGAGTTAAACGTCCCACTTCCTTTTAGGAAAGATCAGGTTTATGTATGGAGTGTAAGAAATCCTATCATATTACTGTCTTCCAATTGTGGGGCAGTATACATCTCTTTTAGATAGGAATTAACTTCTTTTATTATGGCCGGTAGTGTATTAACCTCCTTACCATCCCTTCTTTTGACAGATGCCGTTGTTCTAGCATCTGCCCTAGTGCTGCAGCTTTCAAAGGCATCTCCAAAAGTTGTTTTCCCAGGTGAACAGATTCTATGTTCTAACAACATGGCAGAAACCCTAGAGTATTGCATCCCTTCCATTTCCTGTTTTATATTATTTATCTGGGAAGTTAAATTGACTCTCTGTGTATTTATTATAGAATAAAGTTTAGCCAATTGAGACCTTAATGTCAAATATTTCTTATAGTGTTTAATGACGTTATTTGAATTACAGCAGTTTTTAGCTCATGTTTTATATCAGCCCAACATGTGCTAAGATCTTCTTCTAAACCAGCCATGGTCAAATATGCTTTTAGAAGGTCTTGAACCTGAGAAACAATGTACTGGTCCTCCAATAAAGTGTTATTAAATTTCTAAAACCTTTTCCTATAAGTGACCTTATCTTGTAGGCCTAATGTCACTGCCATTATAACATGATCAGATGTTTCTACAGGAAAGGTCTGAGCCCTGTGAACTTGTACAACCTTGGAAACAAAGAGGAAATCAATCCTTGTCAACAGCCGCCCTTTAAAAAAAGTATGACCACCTTGAGCATGTAGAACCCTATAAGCATCTTTTAACCCACCTGTGTTAAGTATGGTTTTCAAACAGTTAGTATCACAAAAATATCTGTCAGTATGAGCCCCTCGATCTTGTTTGGCTATAATACAATTAAAGTCTCCACCCCAGATGGCATGTTTAGTGGTAAATAAAAAGGGTTTCACAGCATTAAATAAAGAAACTCTTTTTTCTTGGAGGTGGCATAAATATTTATAGCTCTCCAAGATGTATTTTCAACAGAAAAATCAATTAACGGAGCCCTATCAGCTTGAATTTCCAAACTTCTGGAGACTTTATGCCTCTCTCCCCGAAATAAAATCCCTACCCCATCACAGAGGTCTGTCCCAAAAGAAAAAGAAAGAAGGACCCCAGCACCACAATTTCTGGGCTGCTTGCACTAAGGAAGAAGTATTTAGTCGTGTAAAAAACAAATGTCAAACTGAAAGTCCTTTATTACAAATAGTGTGACCGGTCTTCTCCTAGAATTTTTCACACTATTAACATTTAAGGTGGTAACCTGGCGTCTGAAACCAGATGACATATTTAGAAATTTAAGGGGGTTTCCCTAGTCTGACACTTCTCCTAGTTCTGGGGGTCTGTAGATAGCATTGGTTGAGAAGAAGTTTCTAATTCTCCTCCCTGCTCTGATTCTTGGGTTTCCACTGAAAGGATATCATATTTATTACTAAGCACAATGGCCTGAGTAGGGGAAGAAAGTTTGGCAGTTTTTTTACTTGGGTCGCTTTTGTCACAATTCCCTTTTTTTGGAAACAGCAGTCACAGGTGGTGACATCACGGCCTGTTCCATTGTAGTGCAGCCTACCTGTGCTGTAGTAGTCGGGGCTTGTTCGTCTTCTCCAATAACTGCCAGTGGTGCTTCAAAGGACTGGAGCAAATGTGCTTCCCCTGCATCTCTAGGCCTTGCCGTGTCTGTCAAGGTTGGGGGGGGGAGGAGAGGGGACTTGTACAGACTGCAGATTTGTTTGGACCTGTGAAGATGCTGCCTGTACCACTGATTCTACTACCACATTAGAGATTTTATTTGCTCCTTTATGCGCAACTATCTCTTTCTTTTGTGCATTTGTGAGCAAAGAATCTTGATCTGGGCGATCAGTTCTATTATGTGTGGCCCAAGGGCAGGCCCGATAGGCATGCCCCGTTTCATCACATAAATTACATTTTAATTTGTTTTGACAATCGGCCCCAGTGTGCCCAAATGACAAACACAGATTACATTTTAGACGATCGCAAGTTGAGCTTAAATGTAAAAAGGAACCACATTTAAAACATGTTTTGGGTTGACCGGCATTGAAGCAGTGACCTCTTTCCCTCCCCAAGAACAGACTACTCGGCAAATGCACTGGGCCCTGGTGTGTGCATTCAGTCATACCCTATACTCTCTCCCCCCCCCCCCCAGTCCATAAATGCTCTTCACCAAAGATGGGCTGGGGAAGGCCCAAAATTTCACAACACTGCTGTAACCAGTGTGTTATATCACAGACAGGCACATTTTCATTCCTGAATAAGACTGTTACAGTTTTAATAGCAGGTTTAGTAAGCGGTACCACCCTAAATGGTAATCATAAAGCAGTATATCGTTATTTGTCATACTTGGACCAGAACTTATCTAGGCCTTCAGGAGTTTTAAAACAAACATCATACAGACTATCCCCAAAAACATGAATCAAGGTATATATCTCATTAGTAAAAAAAAACAAGGATTCCTCTATCAGTTTCCTCCCCACATAAATTCTGTCCAGGACATTGTCCAAACCTCCTAAATACTGCAGACAAACCGCAGTCCTCCGCTGTGCTGGGGAAGTTGTTGAAAAAAAGTATCCCTTCTTCTGAATTCCTCCCAGGTTGTTCTGGCCTGTACATTGTTTTGTGGTCTAGATGGACAAGAAACTTCATCCATTTCCATTTTGTCAGCCCAAGAAGGGGGATGGGTGCTTGCCCCTTCATCCCCTGAGTCCGAGGTATCAGGCAGCTGTTTGTCCTGTAAATGCTCAATGTCTACAGGAGTGAAATGCATGTCTTCAGCATGCAGGTCCAAGTCTAATTCTATGATAAATTCAGTTGCTGTAGAACTCACTTGAGAGTTATCATTCAAAGAGTTGTCCCCCACAACAGGTAAGCCCAGTACTGGGCTATGGTCTAGGTCTTGAACCCACTGTCCAGTGTTACTTCTTTTCCACCCTGCCTCCATCAAAGAACGTTCCAAATTCTGAGGAATTTTTATCGTAAGGGTAGTGTGCTGAATTGAGGGACCTGCCTGCCCTTTCCTAAGACCCAATTTCTCTCCCGCTGACACAACAGTAGCAGAATTTGTGTGCAAATTTGAACAGTACTTAGACCGGGAAACAGTGAGTGCGGGCTGTTGTTTCAAGTAGCAGGAAACAAAGCACTTTGAGATCCAAGTCCAAGATTCACAGGCGGCACTTCAGAAGATGCTGAGTCACTGGACGGCAGCACCTTTAAGCTAGTGCGTCACTGCTGTCAAAACCTTCTTTCCCAGGCATCAGAGCCTCAGTCATTGGAAAACCACATTTGTCAGCAGATTTCTCAGTTTGCACGGAGTTTGTTTGATTTAGCATAGGTATCGCTGCTGGTTCTTTGCAAGTATCCGGACATAAAGGCACAGACGCTTGCTCCGTATGTTGCTGAGAGACAGACTGTATTACCACCATTACCATAGCTCTAGTTTCATGTAACACCCATCTCTGCCATTCCTCACCCATGGATTCAGTATTCTGCAACTCAGCATTAGCTGTACCAGAAACATTTGCCACCATTTCCATAATTTCTGTAGCATTGTCGATCTCCTGAGCTGGACCTGTAGGGAGGGAGATCTGCTCACCTACAGGTACACCAACAGAATGACCATTCTCTGGGACCACAGCTATGGGTTCAGTAGTGCCCCCTACCAAAAAGAGTAAGGGAATTTTTTTTTTGACAAAACTTCAAAAAAGGAAATCAAGAAGCAATGTTAATTCACAATGTATACAAAAAGAATTTGCCAATAAAGAAAAACAAAGGAAATGTGTAAAAAGAAAAGCAATGAAAAAGAAAACAACCCAAAGTCAGTTAGTACATCTTAAGAAAAAAAAAGGAAAAAAAATAAGAAAAATATGAATTCATGTGACAGGAACATCATTGTCTGTCACCCATGGTAAATTCCTCCAATTCAACCTTAATAAAGCACGGTTATGTTTTCCAGCTTCATATTTGTAAATAATTAACAATTCTGAGTATATTTTCTGCAAAAGTTCGATGTAAGAAAGATCCTTCTGCTGTAAAGTAAACATACACCTACTTTGCCAAATAAACCACTTAAAAACTGCAAAAAGAACATGCAAAGTATGAGTATCCCTTTTACTCCAATCCGGAGTATATAAACCATAAATCAGAATTCCATAATTTACGTTTTCAAATACTGGTTCTTTCCAAACATTAGCAACATAATTCCAAAAATTGGAAATATATGGACATAAAAAGTATAAATGCTGCATAGTCTCGAATGCTTGAAAGCAACCAGGACGAGAACAGTTACGGTCCTCTAACTGTTTATGAAACTGATTACCCTTAACATTAAGCCTCTCATGACCACACAACCAGGTAACGTCCCGTAATTTAGGAGGAATACGTTTATGGGCTATTAAACCCTGTAGGGACAAAAGCTGCTCATCTGGACATTTTGGAAATGTAATTAGTTCAGAAAAATGTGAATCAAGAACAGTCTGATATAAAAAATGTTTTTGCTTAGAGAGTAACCAATCACTGGGTATATTCCATTGTCGTTATTAAGAAAAATCTCACACTGATAGGGATTCACGGTGGCATGAGCACTAAGACGGCCTAAACGGCCATCCACCCAATCTTGATACCAAGGCTCTATCGCTTGCCGAAAGAGACTTGTCCATAATTTAGGAAGATGTTTTAATAATGGTGGGAAATTAGAAAAAAAGAATTGACAATAAAAAAACAGTAAGGGATTTATCATGTTCAAACCACCCTGAGATACAGGCAAATAAAAAATATTACGCTTAATAGGATTAAGGCTGCTACCCCAGACGGCTTGAAAAAAAATACTAAATAGAGTTGCTTAACTTTGTTTAGGTGGGGGAAAAATATTACTTAAAAATAAAAATAGAGGTAGCAAATATGTCCGTATCATATAGATACGTTTAAGCTTGGAAAACTGCCATTTATTCCATTTCTGTACCATAATTCTGCCTTTTTCGAGTTGGATATCCCAATTGTGAATAGCCGGGGTAGGAGAACCAAAAACTATTCCCAAAATCTGTATGGGGTGTAACGTTAAACTTATATCACATACATGAGCCTGAGCAGGGGTACCTCCACCCAAATTGTACCCAAGGCATTTGGGTTTATTTAAAGATGTACCAGAAAGGGAGCCAAAAAAATTACACATGTAAACAACTGAGTTAACTGAAGAAACAGTAGAGGTGCAAATACAAATATCATCTGCATAAGCAAGGGCTAAAAAGGAATTAATACACCTGGAACAGTGATAGGAGGTATTCATTTATTCAAAGTACGTAACAACGGATCTATACTAAACACATATAATAGAGGGCTAGCTGGACAACCCTGCCTTACTCCCCATTTTACAGGAAGCATAAGCCTGAGGTGTCCATTAACCAATGGAGATGCTGTAGCGACTTATAAAGTTTCCGTAATCAACAGATAAAAATAGAAGAAATACCATAATGTTGTAAAGTAAGCCATAAAAACTCATGATTCACAGAATCAAAGGCTCCCTTTTGGTCTAATGACAAAACAAACCCAGGTAATCCAATCGTATGTGATCTATCAAATATTTCTCATAGAAAGAGTAACTGATCAATTATGGATCTGTTTGGGATCGCACAGGACTGTGCAGGGGAAATTAAATGTTGGGATACTGTCAAAAGACGTATTCAAAATTTTCATTAACATTTTTAAATCGACATTTAATAGGCTGATTGGTCTCCAATTAGAAAGGAGCTTCTTATCACCTTTCTTATGTAGAAAAATTAAAATTCCCCCCAACATTTCTAAAGAAAATTCAGAATGCATTAACAAGTCATTATAAACATTGGCAAGTTCCTGTGACAATATAGCACCGATTAGTTTATAAAACTCTGCAGTCAAACCATCTGTACCTGGTGCTTTATTGTGAGAAAGGGAATGAATGGCAGTGAGAACTTCTTGTGGTGTGAGAGGATTTACTAAGCAAGATAATATAGATGGAGGGCAGTCTGGGACCTCAACATTATGTAGATAAGCCCAAGAAGAAACCAAATCAACAGGCTGTTCTTTAAAGAGTGAAGCCATGTAGGACGTCACCTCCAACATCATATCATGTTGTGAAAATTTTTCCTGACCATCGTGCTCCATAAGACTGACAAAAACCTTTTTCCCCACCCTTTCCTTATTACCAACAAAGGACAAACAGTAGCAAAATTTCCCTATGTACCAAATTTCTGTTGAAAGCGTAAAACTGTTGATTGATGCTTATGAAGGGGTACCATTCTTTCCTTAAGTATTTTTATTTGAGATGAAAAGTCATGTTTAGTGGTCTGGGCCATAGACATTAATTTCTGCATCTGCTTTCTGAGTTGTAAATAAGAAAAATAAGCTGTGGAACTCTGAGACTTCCCAAAAAATTTCAACAGTGAAATAGCATCTGTTTTAGTATCTATCCACCATAAAAGGGGATCCTCATACTTCTCATATAGAGACTTTCTTGCTTTTGTAAAATATTGCAGATGCTGCAAAATGTCCTGATGCAACAGCAGTTGAGAGTTAAGTCTCCAGAGGCCTCTACCGAAAGAGAATGCTACTGTAGACCCAACTGTTATGCACAAGGCACAATGATTGGAGAATTCCACCGGGGTTACCCACGCCGAATTGAGAGGTAAAGTTTTATTAATGAAAAAGAAATCTATCCTGGTGGCTAGAGCTCCTTTATAAAAGGTAGGAACAGTAATCTCATGCAAACGAGCGTATGCGTCAACCAAACTTGCAGTCTGGACAACCTTAGCCAAACAGGACATGTCACAAAAACCTTAGTAGTTTTTATTCCCTTACCCTTATCTCTGTTAGATAAACCACAATTAAAATCACCCCCCCCAGACAACATTAAAGGAGGTTTGCAAATATGGTTGTATAAGCTGGAACAAATTGACCCTTGTTGCTTTGGTTTGAGGTGCATATACATTAATCAATCTAAAACACACCCCTGAAGTATAATATCCAAAATTAATACCCAACCTGGGACCAGATCAATTAATTTCAAAACTTTCACATCTAGCACAAAAAGTATTGCTACCCCAGTACATTGTTCTAGTCCCAATGACCCAATGTCCCAATGCCCACCCAGTCTGCCCATTTCCCTTCCTGATGGATAAGCTGCAGATCCTAGTTAACCAGCAGCCTACTTCTTGGGGGTAGGAGAAGTAGGCTGCTGGTTAGCTGGGATCTGCTTATCCATCAGATGAAATGAACGCTGGAGATAGACGTGGGACTAGAACAATACTGAAATGCTTGTGCTAGATAATTTTGAAACAATGATCTGGTCAGGCCAAGTAATCTCTGGTGCTTCAAAGCGGTGGCATACGGGGTTTCATACTGGTCATAGAAACATAGATTTTGGCAGATAAGGACGCTTGGCCACCCAGTCTGCCCATTTCCCTTCCTGATGGATAAGCTGCAGATCCTGGTTAACCAGCAGCCTACTTCTTGGGGTAGGAAGAAGTAGGCTGCTGGTTAACTAGATCTGAACATCCATCAGGCAAATGGACAGCTGGGTGGGCAGCAGCCATCTCAAAATCTATGAACTATGTTTATGACCGAAGTATGAAACCCTGATCTCTACCGTTCTTTCACAGAATTCGATGACTGTATGTCGTGTATCCTGTAAAAAGAACACATTGCAATGTAAGGATTTCAAAAAAGAAAATAAAGCAGATTATCGTAACTGGTTTTTGATGTTATTCACATTAAGTGAACAGAAAGTCAATAAGGAAAGCATTCAGATAGTGGGAAACAATTTCATGGAGGCTTACGTTTATTTTTCTTCCCTTTCTTGGCAGCTGTGGAGACAGATTTAGACGGAAGAAATGAGGGTTGATCCCCTTCAGATTCCACTTCTAAAGTTTTTTCTAAGGGATCTGCCCCTGACTGGGAGGATTCAGATTCAGCATCTGATATATCTTGTGCAAGGAGAAGGGCATGGAAACAATTAGTTGTGGGAGTACTGACTAATTTAGGAACTTTTGAGGCTGGCTGAGTATTATAGGTCTTACGCCTCATTTCTCTGGAATAAAAAGGCACTTCTTGAGGACGGTGGGGGGGGGCATGGACTGGGAGTCAAGAAGGATGGAAGCCTGAGGTAGAGGGTCAGGTAGCAACATTTCTAAGGGAATATCCAAAAGGGGGGGGGGGGTAGTATCAAAAGATTCCTGAACAAAAACAGAAGGCTCCAAACCAGGTGATACCAAAGGAGGGGGAACGGAAGGTGGTGTGGCTACTGTAGAGTGAGTGGCTCTTGGATGTTGCGCAGTTGTGATCAGCAGTCTCTGTTCTTCAGAGTCCTGTGGATCTGATTGCCAATGAGCTGCCTCAGGACAAGTAGCATAAGAGTGTCTGAGTGCATTACACGAGGAGCAAACTGCTATGTTTCTACAGTGTTCACTCACATGCCCCAAAGAATTACAAAGGGTACAGTGCAAACGATCACAAGCACTACTAATGTGACCTGATTTCCCACATCTATAGCAAGATTTAGGTTGACCTGCATAGAAAAGAAACCCTCTGTCTTGCCCCAAGAAAACGCAAATAGGAAGGTGCTGTAAACCATCCTCTGCAGAGCGTAGTATAATCCTAATTCTCCAACCCCCTGTCCAGATATCCTCAGAATCAAAGATTGCTTCTGGGTGTCCCAATACCATGCACCTTTGTTTCAACCAATAAACAAGATCCGTAACACTTACACCCTCATTTCTAAAAAGAACAGTAACAGTTTTATGTGCAGGTTTAGTAAGTGGAAAAACATCAAAGGGGGACCACAAAGGAGTCTGTTGTACTTTGTGATATTTAGTCCAAAATTTATCCAAGCCACTATTTAACTTAAAGCTAACATCAAAAGTCTTCTCCCCTGAAACATGTATTAAGGCATACATTTCTGTTGAAGTAAATTGCAAACTATCCTTTAATAATGCTTTTGCTACAAATTTTCTATCGGGAAAAACATCCATCCCTCCTTTGTAAACAAAACGAACTGCATTATGTCTTTTAGCTGAGAAATTAGAAGAACGGAAAAAGGAAGCACAAGAACGTGGTGTAGTTTGTTCTAGGCCAGGTACAGATCCTGGTGATGGGCCTGCAGGGGTGTCCTTAGAGGCCTGGTCATCAATGCGCTCCCCAGATGAAGATGAGGTGGAAGTTCTACAGAAAAAGGCAAACCTCCTTGTGGTTTAAAACCAGGTTCTGGATTCTACATGAAAGACAGTTTGGGAGGAAGGGCTAGGGGTGAACTTGCAGTGTCCAAAGACTGGTCCCTCATAGAGTGGGCCTGATCAACAATACTGAGAGGAATAGAAGTAGTAGGTTTTGTGACCAGTGAAGTAGGCAGATCAGTCCCCTTCATATTTACCCCCAGAATAACAATTGGGGAAAAAAACAGAAACATAGAAACATAGAAGTTGACGTCAGATAAGGACTGCAAGGCCCATCCAGTCTGCCCATTTCTTTTTCTACCTTACAAATGTGCCATCGGCCTTTGCTCTGTCAGTGGCCTATCTATTCATAGTCATTTGTATTGCTCCCTTATGCCTATCCCATGCCTGTTTGAAGCCCTGCACTGTATTCATAGCCACCACTTCTTGTGGTAAGCCATTCCATGCATCCACCACCCTTTCTGTGAAAAAGAATTTCCTCACATTACCCCTTAATCGGCCTCCCTCTAATCTCATGCTGTGTCCTTTTACCAGACTCCAGGAGCTGTGCCCAGCCCACCGATGTCAGGGCTTTACTGACTGGCCATGAAGCATCAGCATCATCTACCTGGTCAGCCCAGGAGTGTTTTTGTTCAGAAATAGTTTTTTTAGTCACAGATTTAAATACCCGCTGTTTAGCGGCAAAAGAAAAGACTGGCGTGCTGTTGGTCTAAGGCAGAAGAAGCATAAACAGTACCTGTGACTGACTTTCCAGTGCAAAAGGATTGCAGCGTTGTAGCTGGAGCTGTATTAGCCTGCAGGTTAGTTTCAGGTTTCTGCTGCTTAGCAACCTCGCTGTCAGTCTGTAATCCCTCAGCTGTCACGAAGATTCCTAATGGCGCTTCCACATTCCACTGCTTGTTAGGAGGCAAAGACTGCACCGAATGACAGGCAGTCAAATCTATGTGGTGTTCTGTGGAAAAATCTGAGGTTGGCAACAGACGCGCAACCTTATTTTCTTGCAAAGCCGAAGAATCTATTAAAACTTCTGTGTCGGCAGATAAATCTGGTTCCATAGGTGCTTCAAAAAAAATGTCTGACTCCGGATTCTCCAATGTAGAAACAGTAGCTGGCCCCACGGCCTGCAGCATGTCTTGCTGCAACAAAGGCTGCTCAGCAACTGAGCCCTCCATCCTGACAGTCGGCAAGTCCCCCTGCTGGTCAAACAGTAGGGGAATTTCCCCCGGTGTCTTGGCCAAATTTTCCCCATTCACCAAAAATACCACAAACAACTCAATAAATCTGGTTCAATTTCAGTTGGCATCCATCTGTATCTCCCTCCCCCGGGACGAGGCTGAAAATTAAAAAAAAATTGTCTAGTCCTCCTTTCTGGTCAACAAAGACTAAATAAAGAAAATTAGCCTCGGACTGAAAGATCCGTACAGTGAAGCTGTCAATTTGCAACCAGACTGAGTCCAAACTGTTGTTTAAAGAAGTTAGTGATATAAATGTGATGAATGTGTTTTATGGGTCGCGATTTGGTTCCCCACGATCAAATCTGTCACGCCAGCTGGAGGCTTCACTAGCAGAAGATCACAAACTTTTCCAGAGCTGTTCATCCTGCTTGGGTCCTGCCATCTCTGCCTAGTCTGCTACTACTGCACCAGAGACCATCTCGGTGAAAGACCGGTTTGGGGATTCGGCCCCCTACCTAACACCATTGAGCAGGTTGCGACCACCCGGAGGTGAGTCATGTCAACCCAGCTTCCCCCCAGCCTCATTGATCATCATCACAAGGTCTACATATCACCTGCTGTGCAGCCAGATCCTGGTAGCGTGAGTACATGTAACCCCCATACAAATGAGGGTTTCCAAAAAGCCTTCCTTGAGCTTGCCTAAATGCTCACTGCCAGGCTGGTGTCCTACATTTTGCCAATTTTAAATGTGATTACCAGAGTCTGTATAGTCTCTGTGTACTGTCTCTTTAAGACCTGCTTGATTACAGCATAAGTAATCTGAGATGGAGCTCTGTTGAAAGATGTAACTATTTGCTGAAAACCATTTAGAATGATAATGATAATGTAGTTTGTCTAACCTGCTTTCTTTGTAGTAAGGACTGTTTTGTTTGTCTCCACTGTCTTAGTCCCGGACTGCAAATTGGACCAATCCGTTCTGGTGGGACCTAAAATGTAGCCGGACTGCAGGAGCGTCTGAATTCAAAATCTATAGGAACTGTGGTTTGAGTTTTTGCGCCTTTTTTGCAACTGAAGGGGGAGCTCTTGCTTTGACTGACAGCCAAATCAGCCAACCAAATCTTTTGGATCTTGGGGAAGTCCTGGGCTGCTCGCAGTTTTCAGTTTAGTTCTGAGCTGGGAAGTAAAAGAAGAAGGAGCTGAAGTGATTCTGAGAGCAATCCTGAGTGGATTCGCATGGGAGAACTATGAAAAGGCTGAGAGTTTGGAATCCATGTCAGCCTGCTGCTGCTGAGAGGGAGAGAAGAGAATTATTTTTGGACTAAATCCAAGTTTGTGTGACTAAAGTAAGCTACTGAAGTGGGCCAGGCTCAACCTGAAGAAGACCAAAGATATTGCTGAATGCGATCGGCCTGTTAGGAGTTCCAGCTACCCCTAAGCTCACGGTGTGTGTAAAGAGTTTGCGATTGTGCCCGGGGAGCGCTTTGCCTGGTACAGTAGAATTCCTGTACATGTAAATGTGCTATGAGCTGCTAGTGGGTTGTGAGTTGGTTCCCACTGTGTGAACTGTGTTCTGCTTGCTGGAAGCTGTATCCAGCCCAAAATGGACTGCATCCGAATCTGTCTCCATGCGGTCTGGGCCTTGCCAGACTGACCCAGCCAGACTACCCAATGCATAGAGAAGCCATCGTCGAGAGATCAGCCCCCCTACTCCATGCTTGAACAGGAACGACGCCTCTGTGACTTGTGTGATCCCTGCTTCTCCTGGCATTCCAGATCAACCACCTGCAGTCTTGATTTCCTCCAGCCTGTGTCTAGTCTTGGGTATCGTGAGTAAATACCGGGGTAGCTCCCTGAAACAACAGCTTAATCTGAGTGTGTCATCTGATTGTCTTGTTGTTTTGTTGTTTTATTTCCTTTACAAACTAAGCCCTCTGGCTCCGGATTACAAATATTGTGTATTGTGCATGTTGCATTTTCCATCACAGGGCCCCAACCAGTTGCAACCCTGAGCAACAGTCCTGGCTAGCCCATCTCTTCTCCACCTGGGTACCCAGAGGTGGACTGTGTGGGGGGACTCAAAGCGCATGCATAACTGCTTGATCGATATAATCTTTAAACTAATTAACCTGATTTTTCCCCTTCCTTGTTCACGTCCCCTGAATAAATCAGATCTAACTTTCTCTGAATATAATCTGACTATGGTTCCAGTTTGTGCTCAAAGTACTGTACTGTTGATATTTGCTATGCATAACCTTGTTTTACAGGGGGTTCCCAGGGTCAAGCCAGAGGAACCAGCCCTGGTAGTAAGTGCAAACAGTGTGGGTACTTGTGTGGTGTACCGGGGTACTGTAAAAGTGATTATTGTACAGTGTTCAGGTCACTAGAGGGGAAAGAGGGGGGTTACAGTGTCCCGGAGGGCTGTGCCCAGGTTAGCTTGATCACTACCAACCCTGACCTCCGGGTGGAGGCACCCATTTCAGAACTCAGGCCCCTTAACCTGCTACTAGCCAAGTAGGCAGGGGTAGTAGCCCTTGGGATAGCACCACCTAGGGGTTACATACACATCAGGGTAGGTACCTGCAATGAAAGCTAAAACCATTGTGGTACCATCTAATTGTTTTCTTTATTTGGGTCCTTGCAACAGACTGAGCCATCCGGCTTGGATTACAAATAATTGGGTTGTGTGCATGCGTAACTGTCTTTCCTTTCCTAAGGGCCACAACATCAGTTGCAACGCCGGCCACCCTGGACAACACTTCAAGCTAGCCTGCATGACATTCTGGGTACCCAGGGTTGTTGAACTGTCTAATTGGGCATGCTAGGCAATCCTGATTTAAATCAGAGTGCTAATCATTCTGCTAGATTCACGCCCCTGCCTTGTTCACCTCCCCTAAATAAACCTGATTGTCTTTGTTCACGTTTAACCTGGCTAGTGTACATATTATTAATGGGGCTACAGTATTAAGATTTTGGGCCCACTCCTTTTTTATTTATTCCTGAACAGTCTCCCTTAAGCATGCATGAGCAAAACAATCCTGTACGCGGACGATGCAGTTATTCTAAGCAGCAGCACCCAACCAGATCACCTGCAAAAGGAGCTACAGTCCACCTTCTTCCACCTGGAAGACTGGTTTAAATCATAGAAACTACTTCTTAACTACAAGAAGACTAAATCAATGCTGATATTTAGCCTGCAGCATAAGGAGGTGTACCCGGTCCTGTCCATTGTCAACAACAAATCGGAACCTATTGAGCAGATGCACAACTTCAAGTACCTGGGAGTCACCATTGATGACACACTATCTTTCACACAACATGTTGACCAGGTGGTAAAGACAGTGAATATCAAGCAAGGAGGTCTTCATAGGAACAAACAATACCTCACGCCTGCAGCCCTGCGATTAACTGTCTCTAGTTCCATCCTGTCAATCATTGACTACGGGCTAGTAGTTTATGGTTCTGCATCTGACACTGCACTCAGAATGGGTTAGGACTGTGCTCAACAAGGCCTGTAGGCTTACCCTTGGAGCTGATTACTCAGCTCACTCCTGTAACCTCTATGAGCAAGCAGTTTGGCTCGACCTATCAAACAGAATCAGGTACCAGACTTGCCTCCTGGGCAAGAAAGCACTGCTAGGTAAAGCCCCTCCGTGTATCAATGAATTACTCCTTGCCAGTCATACAAGCTATAGGACTAGGGGTATGGCCTGGGGCTTGTTGGCCATTCCTTTTAGAAAAACATCTCTAGGACAGCAGTCCTTTATATATAGGGCTCCTCTATGGTTGAATGATATTCCGGTGCATATTTTGAGTGTTAACATCCTCCCTACCTTTAAAGTTGCTCTGAAATAGCATCTCACTGCATCTGGACCCTGTACATGCAGCACACTGGCCAGATTCGCTGAGCCAGACCCCCCCCTACCTTCCCCTTTCTACTGATTAACTCTGGCGTCAGTGTCAGTGGCTCAGTAGGTAGCACACTCACCTCTGAGGCCGGGATCAGAAGGCTGTGGGTTCAGTTCCCACATCTGGCACTTGGGTTAATATCCCAGTACTGACACTGTAGTGCAGCATGAGAGGGGTGCTGCACTTCTGAGGTGCCGTCTTTTGGATGAGACGTTAAACCAAGGTCCCATCTGCCTGGATTGGTGGTAGTTCAGGTGGATGTTAAAGATCCCATGGCACTCTCGAGAAAAGAGTAGGGGAAATTTTTATTAAATGGAGGTCTCCAGACAAGATACAAATCAATTCATAAAGCAAAAAACAGAAACAAACTTCAATTCAACCAATCATAACAATTCACCCATAAAGCAGAGCATGTAGGTTGACCATACTTTTTCTTATCATAGTTATATACTGTATGAATAGTATGCAATATATTGTAAAAAAGTTCATCAAACAAAACAGTGCGTTGTTGAGTAGACCAAAAAGTTCTCGATTGCCAAATGTAAAATCGAATAACGAAAAAAAACAAAAGTAACGTATCAGCAGGATACCTAGACCATTCACCCTTATTTGAACCGTACATTAAAGTCGTATAAGAAATGGAAGAAAACAAAGGTTCCTTCCATTTGTTTGCTAACCAGACGCAGAAAGGTTTAATATACGAGCAATCCAAAAACAGGTGTTTCTGTGTTTCCAATTCTGAAATACAGAGTTCAAGAGTACGCCATCGTTCACATAATTGTTTGTGTTTATGGGTACTACCCACTGGCAATCTACCATGAGAGCTCAACCAAACGCTATCCCAAATAAAGGCCGGTATCCGTCCATGGGAGAGTAATTTTAAAATTCTTTCTTGAGACCGGGGAGTACAATCTGGAAAGATTAAGGGTTCGAAAATCAGAGAAACAATAGCATTGTATAATTGCTTTGGTCAATGTCTCCAAATTAGGTATAGTTAAGTTCCACTTTTTATCAAACAAAAACTCCTTTACCATCATAGGAAAATTGGGATTCTAAACAAAGAAGTCCAATTAGCATTTTTCCAGAATGGTAAACCTTTCAAAAACCATAAATTTACATAAGGGGACCAAGGCTTTATACCAAGCCGTAACAGAGGACAAAAATTACACAACAAAAATATACTAAGAAAAAAAGCTATTGGATGTATCATACCTACTCCACCCTGACTAATAGGTCTATATGTAAATCCTCTTTTAATGGGGTTCAATCTACTCCCCCAGAAGGCCTGAAAAAAAACACTATATAAAGTTGTAAAAACAGATGATGGGAGGAAACACATAACTTAAATACAAAAATTGGCAATAGTAGGTTTTAATTAGCAAAATCTTTTACAACTTTACTACTTGTTTCCCTTTCAACGAGCCACGACAGATTGAGCAATATTAATTTTCTGGGACCAGTTGATATGCATCATGTCTAATTCACCAAACACAATTCCTAAAATGGTTATTGGAGCTTTTGAAATATGAATTCCTGCAAGGGTGCCAGATTCAGGAATAGGAGAGAGAGACCAAAAGGAAATCCTTTGCTCTTGCCATAATTAATTTTTGAACCCGAAACTTTAGAGAATAACTCCAAAACCGTAGTAAACTGAGGTTCCTCTTGTAGCGAGTTTAAACATACCACCAAATCATCTGCGTATGCCAAAATTTTAATTGGTGCAACATTATCTGCCAGCCGCACCTTCTAAACCACTATGAGCACACAATTATGAATAAAATATCAATAGAAACATATAGTAAGGGTTTAACGGGCATCCTTGCCTAACTTCTGAACTGCTATTGGAGGCCACACCAACCGTTAACATTAGGCATCAAGGAAGCAGAGTGATACAATAACCGATATCAAGCAATGAATATTTTGGGAGACCATATGCTTTAAAACCGAAAACAGAAATTTGTGTGAAACACAATCAAATGCCTTTTCCTGATCCAGGCTAAGTAAATAACCTTGCACTGTACCTGTTTGAGATGCTGAGAAAAGTTCATGGATAAGTAATAAATTATCATTCTGGGCGGCCTGGTAAAGAACAGGTTTGATAGGGACTTAACAATGAATCCACTATTGGTGTAAGTCTCGTAATAAGATTTTACTTAAAATTTTTAAATCAGTGTTCAATAAACTTATTGTCCTCCAATTTAAGTAAATCAGTTTTCAAGCCCTTTTTATAAAGTAAAATAACTAATGCTTGATTCATGGAAGGAGCCAACCTAGCTGATGACAACATATCGTTAAACAAAGATGTCAAAATTGGGACTAAAGTAGTATGGAAGGTCTTATAAAAAGCTACACCAAAACCATCTGTACCAGGAGCAGAGTCCGTGTTCAAAGAAAAAATAGAGTCTTTCACTTCCGATTCAGAAATCTTGTTCAACAGATGGGTACATTCTGCAGAATTTAAGTGAGGCAAGTGAAGGCCGTCTAGGTCTAACAATTCCGGTCGAATGTGATCATCTACACTATATGAGTTAGCTAAGTAATTAGTCACAACCTCCAATAAAGCAGCTGGAGTCCGTACTAGGTCTCCAGAATCAGATGTTAATTCCGTAATGACACGATTCGCCACCCTATTTTTACAGTCATTAAATGGATCCAAGGCACCTTTATGCAATTGTAAACCAAACTTATGCTCAAAATCAAGAGATTTAGCCCTATCATATCTGTATTGAAACATGAGTTGTTTCACATGTCCAATTTGAGCACTATAATTGAAACCTTCAGTTTCAGTTAAAGATATTAGCTTTTGTAATTGCGATCGCAATCTTAGATATTCCAAATATTGTGAATTAATTTTCTTTTTGGAAAATGATTGAAAAAAAACTTTCCAATCATGTTTAGAATCTTCCCACCAGGAGGCAACATTATCATAGACGTCCAGGACTGATAATCTAGCATTAAATTCTAACCGCCAGGCTTTCTGCACAGATTCATCAGACAATAAGGAGTCATTCATTCTCCAAATATTCTTTTTACAACGTGGAGCACCTTCCCAGGACACTTGTACTGTTAAAGATTTATGATCAGAAAATTCCCAGACCCTCAAGGTAGTCTTAATTATTTGTAAAGAAATAGAAAGAAAAAATAAAGTCTATACGTGTTGATAACTGATTTTAAAAATGTCCACCCCATCAGAGTTAATGCTCGTTAAGCATCCTTAAGCTGAGCCGTGTCTAGAATTTGATTCAATTTCTGAGAATCACAAAACAATTTAGACATCTTCATCCCTCTATCTTTGATATTAAGAACACAATTGAAATCACCAGCCCAAACAATTAAGCGGAAGTATACAAATAAGGGTGTATGTGTTCAGGAGCCAACTCTCAAAGCTTTGGTCTGTGGGGCATATATATTAATCAAACGTAATCTTTCACTTCCAAAATTGATATCCAATAAAAGCTACGCCCTGGGTAAATATCTACCATGTTAGATACCTTTAAGGTCAATTTGTAAAAAACCCTACCCCTTCACAGAGATTTTCACCATTAGACCAAAAGGACATCCCTAATGACCAAAGATTACGTGTCGTGAACTTCATAACTGGTCTTCAACCTTGTATCCTGGAGACAGATAATATCAGTATGCAAATGTTGTAAACAAGACAAAGCTGTTACCATTTTTATGGCTTTTATACTATTAACATTAAGTGTAGTTACTGTCAACGAGGTCATTATATGAAGGAAAAAGAGATACACCTGTAAACCCCATTTACACTAGGACCATCAAGAAACTTTAGACACTGCCTTCTCTGAGAGCATACCTAGGAAAGTTTTCAGTCTTTCTATATCACCGTCCTCCTTCGAAAAGGTATCAGTAAATCAATGAGGCCTTAGAAGAACGATCAGACTCATCACCCTCTGACTCTTCCTTTGAACCCAAAACTGCATAGCTATTACCCACTTTCCAAGACTCAAGTATCACTACTCGTAGGGGCCTTAGGCTCTTGTTGAGAGGAACCAGTTTTCCTGACCTATGACGTTTTGGCAGTCACTTTTTAAAGGGATGTCTTGGGATAAGGGGGGCATATCAGAAGTCTCACCCTGATCCAAAGGAGCAAGAACACGAATAGGGGACTGGGAAGCTTCGGTACCTACTTCCAAAGGAGTGATGGTGCACTATTTTGTACAACCGTCAAAGCTGGACTATCTGGAACAGTTGCTCTAACTGGACTAGAGTCAGCTTGTGGTGGGGGAGTATGGGAAGGTATAGGAAGAGCGCCAGAGGGCTTAGCTGAAACGGAATTATCATGCTGGGCACCTGTAATCAATTCTTCATGGGAGGGACAATTATCTCTATTGTGGGAAGCCCACGGGCATTTGGCATAGCCATGTCCGGTCTGCTCACACAAATTGCATTTGAATAAATTCAAACAGCTAGCAGCTAAATGGCCAAATTCAAAACAGTGGGAGCAACGTGGAGTGTCACAAGCAGTATTCAAATGGGTTCTAGAACCACATTTAAAACAGGCCTTAGGCTGACCAACATAAAACAAACTGCCTCTATCCCTTCCCAAAAAAAAACTATTCGGAAGGTGCTGTGGTCCATTATTAGACGAAAATAATTTCACTCTCATTTTCCACCCCCCATTCCAAATTTGTTCACTATCCAGGATAGGAACCGGTTTGTCTAAAATTTCACACCTCCTACTCAACCAAAAGGATATCTTCTATATGAACTCCTTCATTATGAAATAAAATAGTAATTAATTTTACTAAAGGTTTGGTAAGAGGACTGCAAAAAGGGGTCCAAGAGGAGTTCTTAACCATCTGAAATACAGACCAAAATCGTTAAACCCCAGAAGTTTAAAGCTAATATCATAATTAGCATTTCCTAAATGTATTAATGCATAAATATCTGAAGACAGAAATTTCATTGAACCTTTTAATAACACTTTAGATATAAAGCCTGTCCGGAAGGTCCTCTAAACCACCTTTATATAATAACCTCACAGCATTTCAACGAGGTGCAGGTTCTCCATTGTTAGTAAATAAATCAGAAAGTTTAAAGTTAGTAGAGGGAACATCTCCATGTACTTCAGAATTCAAGTTAGTAGTGGTGGGCAATCCGGACTTGGGAAAAGTTTGATTAACAGAGCAAGCAGTAACACAAGCTGGAGCTGTAACACTGGCCATAACAGGAATAACAGGTCTGGAAGTGTCAGGTTGTAAAGTACTAAAATCCAAAGAGGTGCTCAGGCTATTATACTTCTGTACTGTAACATCATTGGGATCAGGCACCCATTCTCCAGTAGGAGATTGTAACCATCCTGCCTCAGAAATAGCTCTTTTAGGAGACCAAGGGTGAGAAACTGAGGAGTCTAAAGAAGGACCCATAAATTATACAGGAGAGACTTTGCCTTTAGCAAGGGATATAAGAGGAACAGACTGTTCACCAGACTTCTCAATTACTAGAAGCACTGTCCTCTCTTACTAATTTCTCCGTTAGGAATAGTGCCAGTAGAGCAGAAACAGTCTCAGAGCGTGTTTGATTATAGTTGCAGACATACCAAAATGCTTAACCTGATGCAAGGTGTCTGGCAAGCGGTACTTTTAACAGTTTTAGTGACCGTGCAGAGCAATGATTTAGAGCAGAAAGGACAGAAGGCAGAAGCACTTACTGCAGTCATACCCTGAACAGTTTCCACGGCAGTCGGAGCAAGAGGTGTAGTAGACAACTCCATCGCCTCACTAGACGTCGCGCAAACCACTCGCGACCCGGAAGTACAGGGAGCTACAGTGGACAAACTTAGAGCATCAGACCGCAACGCTTCAATTTCTTGTAAGAGCTTTGCTTTACGTTCGGTGCAGCTTTCCACATCAGCGAGTACCTCCTGTAACAAATGCTCCTTTCGTGACAAAACCTCAGCATAGTCTTCCGATAAACTGCGTTGGTCAGACTGTGCAGGCACCTCAGGAGACACATTCTCAAGGGAGAAAAATTCTTCAGGCATAGATGCATCTTGCAGCATATTCTCAGTACATATCTCCTCTGGTGCAGGAGAGGAAGCCCACTCCCTCAGCTCTGACACATCCATCGACTCTGTAGGTTTGGGCATAGTGGCCATCTTGCGTCCGTCCACCAAAGATTCCCCCACCACAGAGTAGGGGAATTTCCCCGGTGTCCTGGCCAAATTTCCCTCATTCACTAAAAATACCACCAACAGCTTAATCTGGTTCAAGGTCAGTTGGCATTCATCTGTATCCCCCTCCCCCGGGTCGTGCCTGAAAATAGGCAGGATTTGTCTAGTGCACTTACCCGGTCAACAAAAACTAAATAAATAAATAAAAGTAGGACTGGAACATGGTGTCCCACCGTCCCCTCAATTTTTAGCACTTATTCTTCCATGTACTGATCGTATCTTAACCTGAAAAAGTCACTCAATCTCCACACTGCTCCTAAGTCAGGAGTGGGAGGTCATAAAACGGGGACTTCATGAGGCAGTCAGGATCTGCGCTAAGTTGAAACGTAAGGGAGCAAGGTCACATAAACCATGCTGGTGGTCCAGTGAGGTACAGGTAGCAGTCAGAGAAAAGAAGGCGGTTTACAAAAAATATAAAACAACAAGAGGGGATAGGGATAAGGAAATGTACCAGCTTGCATCTAGAAAAGTCACCCATATGGTGAGGGGAGCAAAGTCCAGTAAAGAGCAGCGGCTGGCACAGGGGATACATGGAGGGGAAAAGGGGTTCTTCCGGTACATTGGGGAGCGGAGAAAAACTAAGGGCCATCTCAGCAGATTGAGATCAGAAGGAGGGTGGGTGGAAGAGGCAAGTGACCAGGCAGAGGTATTTAACGAGTACTTTGCCTCTGTGTTCACTAGGGAGGGGGATGGGATATATACAAAGCAAGGCATGAAGGGGATAGATGTGGCAGGGAGTGGGATCAGGGGAGCAACAGAAATGGAGCAAGAGGGAGGAAAAGGTATCCCAGGGGTGTCACATCTGGATAAGGATAAAAAGACCAGTAAGGTGGAGGGGACGGATGATGCTATCTCCGCCAAAAGGGTGTGGTTAGCCCTCAAGGCCCTAAAGAAAGACAAATCTCCTGGGCCGGATGGCATTCATCCGAGAGTGCTATGGGAATTGGCGGACATACTGGCACCACCCCTGGTGGAGCTTTTCAGCAGGTCACTTGAGACAGGGAAGGTACCTAGGGATTGGCGAGAGGCACATGTGGTACCAGTCCATAAAGGGGGGTCGAGGGAAGTACCAGGGAACTATAGACCCATCAGTTTGACCTCGGTGGTGGGAAAATTAATGGAGAGTATACTAAAGGAACGATTGGGGGTGTACTTGGAGGAGGTGGGAGGTCTGGATAGTCGGCAACACGGGTTTGTGCCAGGTAGATCATGTCAAACCAACCTTGTGGAGTTCTATGAATGGGTAACATCAGAACTGGACAGGAGTAAGCCTGTGGATGTATTATTCTTGGACTTCAGCAAGGTGTTTGACTCTGTCCCCCAAAATGGTCTGGTGGAGAAACTGATGGGGTTAGGAGTAGGCCCTTTGATGGTCAGATGGATTGAAAACTGGCTAGCTGGACGTACTCAGAGAGTAGTGGTCTGTGGGGAGCTCTCGAACCCTAGAGAGGTTGGTAGTGGGGTACCACAGGGCTCGGTCCTGGGTCCGATCCTGTTTAATGCATACATATCGGACATCAGGGAGGGTATAGGGTGTGAAATGAGTCTATTCGCGGATGACTCCAAGATGGGAGCAGTAGTTGAGGGAGAAGAGGGAGGTTGGCCTGCAAGGACCTGGACACCCTGGAACTGGGCTCACACATGGAATTAAATTTCAATATCACCAAGTGCAGGTGTTGCATCTTGGTGGGAAACCTAAACACAGGTACACCCTGGGAGGAGGCGCTGGAGGCCTCAATGGGGAAAAGACCTAGGGGTCATGGTGGATACATGTATGAATAACTCTGAGCAGTGCAGAAGAGCAGCTAGCAAGGCAAACAGGATGTTGGGATGCATCGTGGGGGATCACCTCTAGGAGCAAGGAAGTGATTTCTGCGCTGTACAATGGACTGGTTAGACCACACTTGAGTACTGTGTACAGTACTGGAGACCACACTTGAAGAGGGACATACAGCTCCTGGAGAGGTACAGAGGAGGGCAACAAAGATGATACGAGGGCTAGGAGTTTGACTTATGAGGACAGACTTGAGGAGCTCTGCCTTGTTTTCATTGGAGGAGAAGAGAGAGAGGGACATGATTGAGGGTCTTCAAGTACCTCAAGGAATAAATAGGGTAAACATGGAGGATCTTTAGACTAAAGCAGGGAGGTATCACCAGAGGGCATGGTTTGAAGTTGGAAGGTGGAAGGGTGAGGGGAAAAGAGGAGGAGGTTTTTCACTGAGAGGGTGGTGGACCCTTGGAATGCACTGCCTGGTGAGCTGGTTCAGAGATCCACAGTGGAGGGCTTCAAGAGAGGGTGGGACAGACACAGAATTTGGATGTATCAGATGATGGCCTGTCCTGGGGGGGTGGGGATGGATGATAGGAGTTTCTGGAGCACAAGGGATGGGAGGGTCTCGGCACCCAACTAAGGATCTAGGTTCGAGCAGACTCGATAGACCGTAAGGCCTAATCTGCTGGCAAATAGTATGTTAGTATGTTAGTAAGTCCACCCTGGTCACATCCCTCCCATGCACCCTACGCCTCCCACCCTCAGGCTACCTGATAACCCCCTCCCCTCCAACCTCTTACACCTTACTACCCCCAATTAGAAACATTTTCATAGTTTCCCCCTGGTTGCCTCACCAGGAGGAAGTGAAAGTCTTAGTAACAAGTCACCTACCCCCCCCCCCCGCTAGGAAACTATGACAATGCCTCCCTGGCTGCTTTACTTGCTAATATTATTACTTAAATCCGCAGCACCCACTACATCTCTTGTGATGTAATAAACTGCAATATATGAGAGAGGGTGGTGGATGCATGGAACAGCCTTCCTGAGGAGGTTGTGGGGTCTAAAACTGTGGGAGAATTCAAGAATGCATGGGACAGACATAAGGCAATTTTTGTGGGGGGTAGAAAGAAATAGGCTGTTGGTTAAATAGGATCTGCAACTTATCCAATAGGTAGGGAAATGGGCAGACTAGGTGGGCCAAGCGGTCCTTATCTGCCGTCAAAGTCTATGTTTCTATGTATACAGCTATCTTGTATGTGTTAACCTGAAACTGTAAATAGATTACTTTTGCTGTTATATGTTGTATCTTTGCCTCTGTACATTTGAACCCTTACCCTGTAACCTACCTTTCCTGTATTAACCTCATGTCATGACGTGGAACCTTTGAAAAAGAGCAGTTTGCTCAAAGGTTATTTCCGGAAGAATAAAATAAATACAAATAAATAAATAAAAGATTGCTTTGCTGCAATGCTAACCTTATTTTCCAGGGGGTCTCCAGCCAGTTGCAGCAGGTCCAGCCCTGGTGATAAGTGAAAAGGGTGTGAGCTCATTATTATTACTGCCTATGATTGTGACTGTACCATTGTGTTATTCTGTAGGCCACTAGAAGGGTTGGTGGGGGGTTATAGCTTCCTAGAGGGCTATATCAGAGCAGATAGACAACCCCAATACCGTTTCTCTGGGTGGAGGTACCTAATTAGAGAACACAGGCCCTTTAACCTGTGTATTGCCATACAGGCAGGGGTAGTAGCCTTTAGAATAGCACCACCTAGGGGTTACACTTACGTGCTAGCTCTGTCTACCCTCCCTCTCCCCATCCCTACCCCTACTAGTTACCTTGTTTTCCCCTGTGTCTTCACCTCCTCCTCTCCCTAGATCGTTTCCCTATTTTTCCTACCCTTGTACTCCTGCTCTGCTTTCCTTCCTCCTCACCCTAGTACATAGTAACCTTGGTGTGTGCCTCCGGGTCACCACTGGCGCTTAGTTTCTCTGCTTTTCTCCATCTCCTCCCTAGCACCCTCGCTGTGTGCCTCTCTTTGCCACCTTCTGGCACCTAACTTCCCTGCTTTCTCCCTGTTCACCTCCATCTAGGTATTGTTGCTTGTTGAACTGTTTATCCTACTAGGCCACTGTGATGTAGTCTGTTTACCCTGTTTCAAATTAGTATTACTGCTTGTAACTGATTTTTTTCCACTACCTTGTGTCAATCCATTGTTGTACAGCTAGTTATCTGCTTTCGTCGGGCTTGCAACTGTACACTGTTCCATTACTTCTCTGTACCATTGCTTATTATACTATGTATGTTTCCATTGGGACTTGTGTCTGTACAGCTTGCAATTTACTACCATCATTGGATTGTAAATTATTTTAACTGTTTGATTCTGTGCCATTGTTTGTGGCCCTGGTCATGCCTGAAAACAGTCCTTGGATCAGCGCACTTACACAGTAAACAAAGACTTAAATAAAAGAAAACTTTAAAAATAAATAAAATAAAATTGGGGAGGTATACTGGGAAATACACAATTGTGTCTCCCAGGCTGTCCCCACCAGCTGTTCCTCTCCTCTCTGCTGCTGAACTAACTCTGCCCCACAGAACCAATGGCATCAGCCAGCCTGCCGGTGCAGCGGTTGGATTTCCGCATGCGACCTGGCGGGCAGGTTCGAAACGGACTCGGGTCGCTGGAGGGCGGCGGGGAAGGATGGAGCATCTTGGGACTGCTCTCCCTTCTCTGGGGGAGGGAGGGAGGAGTCGGAGCTCGGCTGACCCTGGTGGAGGCGGAGTCATGCAAGCTGCCGGCACAGGCACGCATTGAGGCGGGGTGACGCCCGCCATTGCACGACCCCCGCCCCCTGAAAAAGGAAAATGGATAAAGCTGCCGGCAGCCCTAAATGAAGCTCTCACACTGCTTCAATTAGCCCCCCAGGCCAGCTCTCCGACCTAGCCCGATGACTGCGGCATGCAGCCAGAGTGCCGCAGCCCCACCGTGGGGGGTAAGCCATGGGTATTGGAGGGCCCGAGGCCGATATGGGGGGTGGAAGTCAGTGGTTCGTGACCGGGCTGACAGTAACGGGCTGCCGGCAGCTAGGGCAGGTGGAGAAAAGAATAAAATGGAAAAAAAAAAAGAACCAATGGCATCACCAACCAGTCCACCACCCCAGGCGCCAGGACATGTGGCAAAGAAAAGAGAAGGGAGAGCAGATGCCACGTAGCTAACTGACCACCCCTTACAGTCTTCTGAAGGCAGGACAGACAGCAAGACAAAGGTGTCAAGTTAAGTGAGGAAGAAGGAAGAGAGCCCTGCAGCGCAGCATGTGAGCTCCATGAGAATGTAATATCAGTGACCAGCAAACAAGTACAGTTTTTTTTCTGACTGAATGAAATTATGTACAAAAAGTTTCAAGCAAGGAGTCAGGTCACACAATGCCATCCATCTGGTGGAGGGACTCAGCTGGGACTAATAAGATGTTGCCGGACCATTGTGGTGTGTGGCAGGCAGGAGTGCCCAGTAGGCTGTGGAAAATTTGCCTTTATATAGTGTATGGTGGAACCCTGTCATGCATGGAATTCCATGCCTGGCTGGAATATGCTTATAGTGTATATCAGAACGTGATCGAGCCTGGAATTTGGTTATTGGAATCAGCTTGTTGTGCTGCAGTAGTAACGTCAAATTGTTGTTGTGCTGCACTAGCTACATCACTACTTTAGATAGAACATATTTGCGCATGTGCGATGAAGCAGCTGCTGCAGTGAGGAAGTGAGCAGCGCTGAAAGGAACTGTTATAGGCTGTGGGTGCTACAGTAATGCTATGGGCTACGGGTGAAAGACAGTGTTGTTGTATGTGATTGCTCGTGCACAGTTATCCAAGTTGTGCTGCAGAAGTGACATCATTATACTGATACTTTGCATTGTGGGGGCATGTGTGACTTTGTATTTCTTTGAAACTTGGCTTCCCAGCCAAATGCCCTTTGGGGTAACCCTTGCCTCAGTGCTTGCGCACAGAGGTTCTTTGTCTTTTAAATATTTTTTTTTTTAATTGGGTTCACCACAACATAACCCAGATAGACTATCTTTGGGTAGCTGGTTCATTCCACTGGGGTGTCAGTCAGACGAGGCCTACTGAGGAGTCTTGGTAGGACGAAACAAGTGTCTTATGTCTTCTGTTGGCACCCTTTGCAAACTGTGTGAGAGGCCTTTCGGCACCGTGCATTTCTGCTTAAAGTTGAACCAGTGTAATATTCTGTGGTGATTTGCATATGCAGCCCATGATGCTTTGCATTGTGGGGTCATGTGTGACTTTGTATATCATTATACTGTTGAGAAGCAGTAGTGATGTCACTGCTGCAGCACAACAACTTTGAATGCTGCCACACAGCTGTGGTAGGCAGGAGTGCCCAGTAAGCTGTGGAAAATTTGCCTTTATATAGTGTATGGTGGAACCCTGTTATGTATGGAATTCCATGCCTGGCTGGAATATGCTTATAGTGTATAGTAGAATGTGTTCGTGCATGGAACTCGGTTACTGGAAACAGCAGGTTTCCATGGTCACAAGAGACCTCGAGAGCACAGCTCGAGAGGTCTGGTTACCATGGAAACCTCAAGATTGAAAGACAGTATTGTGTGTGTATGATTGCTCATATACCATCATTTGTAGTGTATGGGCAATCATTATTACCATCCAGAGTACAGAAAAAGTTGCAGCTCATTGAATCAGTAATTTGAGCCCACCACCAACCCTCAAATTCCCCCCACCCAACCCCAGTTCACTGAAAGGAAGAAGAGTGTCTGAAATGGGCATAAATGCCCACATACTGTACTGCAGAACACAATGTATGGGCAGTCATACACAGACAAGCCTGTCTTCTTCTTGAGTTTTCTATGTAACCCAGTGAATCTCTCGAGCTTCACTCTTGAGGTTGCTGGTTGCAATACCTCTCGATGCAGACACAGGCTTGTTGTGTATGACTGCCCATACATTATCCCCTCTGTTGTGTGAATTTCTTTTTCTACAGTGTATTAATGCATTGCTTTTGCCCCATTTGTTTTGTCCATTTTTCTGTTATTCCAGCGCAGGAACATGGATACTATCTGTTGGCTGGTGTCAGGTTCAGTTTCCCTGTGCGTCATATCAAGATGTCTAGACCCTGGCTATGCCCATCAATCTAAATTCCAGAAGCCACTACTGCCTTTACTGTTTCACATTATGAGTGACATCGCTCATTTTACTCTTCAGATTCGCTCTGCTTCACAAAGTTGCCATCAGATGAAGAGAGGGCGCTTTCTCAATTGCAGCATACCTCTCCAGTCTCTCTATTTACATGGAGTCTCCCTAATTTTGCCTTTATTTGTGTTCTTCTTGCTTCATATGACATCATTTCAATTTCCCCCAAATCATCCAAATTGGAGAACAATCTGTTGCTCTTGCCCTCTTCTTGTCACCAGTATCTGACTCGCTCAGAACCTTCCGAGGTAAGCAACAAGCCTGCCTGCTTGTGTCTCTGTCATGTATGGGACAGACACAGGGGAATGTGAGTAAATAAGCAGGGAGAGGGGCCACCGGAGAACAGTTAGAATCTGTGAAGATAGATTAGGCAGGGATCATCTGGGCAGACTGGGTGGGCCAAGCAGTCCTTTTCTGCCAACAAATTCTGTTTCTGTGTCCTGTGGCCACCAACCTTCATGGAGTTGTGTCTCACCCCACCAGGCAGGGTCAGGGTAGGGGGTTTACTCTCCCTCCCTGAGTAATGTGATCATATGGAGGTGCCATAGTGGCTGTGCTATAGGTGTGGGGTGACCCGGATGTACCAGTGTCCATCGCCCTAGGTGCTGGGCCTTGTTTTTCCTTTTTGCCCAGCCCCAGGGGACATCACAAATGAGGATACCATGCACCAGCACATGCAATAAGTACCATCGCACTGATGCCTGCGAAATCTCCACCCACTGGCCCTCCAACAGCATTTCCACCTGTGGTCTCCCAGGTTGCAGTGTCACGGTGGAGGATGGTACATTTCCTGGAGGAGCAGAGTGTCCATCTATGGATACTCCATCCTCTTACTCCCCTTGGTCGGGCCTTGAGGATCCAAGCTTGTCCCCAGACCTGGGTTATTGACATGGTCCGTGGTACCCCTACTGCTGCACTTATGAGTCACTCCATTCCCTCTGTCTTTTAATAGCTACCGCTGCATCTGTACCAGCATGCATTCAGAAAGGCACATTAATTAGGGCTCTGGGAAACTCCTGCTGATTTTAGGGGTCAAAATTCAGAGTGGTCCCTCATTTGGGGGATGATGACTTGGAAGCTCTGGATAGAAACTCAGATGTAACGCAAAGAATTTAAAAAATCTATAATTCTCTATCAGAATTAAACTTTGTACAAATAAACTCTAGTTTCTGAAGCATGTTTCACCATAAACAGATGCAGCATCTCACATTCTGAGGATCAAGGACCAACATTTTGTTTTCTATATTCATAGTCTCTACACCACCTCCTTTCTGGCTCGGCAGATTATGGATATACCAGACTTTCGTGGAACTGCAGGAGGAGGAGAGGTTTTTCTTATTTATTTTTGTTTTCTCCTGTTCTCTTGCTGTGCCATATGCCTCCATCCCATAGGGACGCTGGCGTTGGGACATAGTCTCTGATGTAAGCGTCCATTAGCACGCTCACATGATATGCAATGCGGAGTGTCCCTCCCTCCCCATGTCCTGTGCCACCCATATGTCTTCAAGTGGCAGTTGTGCAGAGTGCAGTGGGATGTGGCATCTTCCCCCCGGGAGGAGGAGACCGTCCCCTGGGTTACTCGATCCTCTACTCCCCCCTCGGCCAGCCCTGATTATCCAGGCTCATTTTCTGAACCTGGGTTATGGGCATGGCAAGTGGCAGCCCTACTGGGTGTCAGCATGGCTCAGTTGGTAGCACATCCGCCTCTGGACCAGAAGTTCATGGGTTCTCGTCCCACACTGGGATTGACCTTGCACCTAAAATGCTGGCATCCGAGTGAAGAATTACGGGGGTGCTGTACTGCTGGGGTGTGTAGATCAAATGCTCACCGTTTATATGAAGTGTTGCTTTGGTTGCGCTCGAGTTTTAATGTTTAAATCTCATGACTCTTAACTTCCTGTTTCTCAAATCAGGGACAGGGCTTAAAGAAATAAGGGACACATGACCAAAACCATGCACAAATTAGCAAAATCATGGACAAATGACCAAAACCAGGGGCAAATAATCAAAATCAGGGACAACTGATCAAAAACAGGCAAAACGATCAAACTCAGGGACAAATGGCCAAAACCAGGGGCAAATGATCAAAATCGGAGCAAATGAACAAAGTTAGGGACAAATGACCAAAATCAGGGACAAATTACCAAAACCAGGGATACATTATCAAAATCAGGGAAAGACCAAAATCAAAACCAGGGATACATTATCAAAATCAGGGAAAGACCAAAATCAGAGACATATGACCAAAATCAGGGGCACAAGATAAATAAGGAAAAACGACCGAAATCAGAGACAAATTATTAAAATCGGGGCAAATGATCGGAACAAATTACCAAAATCAGGGACAATGACCAAAACTGGGACAAATGACACTTCTAAAAACTACTCATATCAGCTCTGAAAGCTGAGACTACAATTGAAGTTAATGAGAAAAGCACTTTCTGAAGGAGAACTGGACTGTAACAATAATGTTATGCAACATTTTATGCTTCAAATCCCTACTCCTTGTGACAGGGTCGGTGCCCAGTCCCTTTTTCCTATTCCTTCCTCTACACTGTCCTGTTTTCTAAGCTATTCTTCTTGGCTGCAGGCTGGAAAATAGCTGCTCTTAGATTTGTAGATTTCCCTTGCTTTACCTGACCTTTTCTGTTGTCTTTATTTCTGTTTTTGTTTCTTTCTTTTGCTGTCTTTTCTACTTTGTTGTTTTTGTTCCCCTCTCCAAAGGTGAACAGACCTGCCAGGGTCTGTACTAGCCTACATAGGGGCTGCTGTTGAAGCAAAAAGAAATCGCCTGGTGGCACTGAGGGTTGAGGCGCTGGGCACCACACCTCGCACCATGCCAGCGACCCATGTTCGGGAATCAGCACAAGCTGCCGGGGGTCGGCAGGGGTGGAGAAGGATTGAGCATCTTTGGACAGCTCTCCTTCTCATGGGGGGGAGACCAGAAGTTGGTGCTTGCCTGGCCCCTAGCAGTGACTGAGGATGGTGCACTGAAACTGTACGTGGGTTGGGAAGCGGGGCAGGCGCTTGAAGGGGCGTGCATGGTAGCATGCGCATCACTGGCGTCATTGCACGCTCCTCTCCTGAAAGGGAAAAGAGGAAAATTGCTCATAACGGATGAAGGGGGAGTTCACAGGCTCCACCCCGACCAGCCACGGCACCGGCACACTGGATCCATTCACCCTGCTAGGGTGGGCAAGCCCTGGAGGTATCAGCTGGCACCAGATGGTGGACGTTGGGGTGACGGGGCTGGGACTCCCCCAGAATGCAAGGGCTGTTGGATGGGAGTATAAAATAACAACAACAACAACAAAAAAAATCTCCCTGCTGGGGAGACAAAACCTTGTGGAAGAAATGTTTTGTTGTTTTAAATCACTGTTTACTTTGTGTGATCCTCTTCTCTTCTCTTCCTGTTTTTTTAGCAGCAGCTGGAGGGGGTGGATGACACATTAGGGCTCCTGTGCCCTATATTATTTGTTGATTGTTCACTTTGTGCTGTATATAACGTCCCCACCCACACACTGACCGGACTACAGCTGACATGCTGTTTATTTACATAAAGTAGCTTTGCGATTACCATGAAAGCCCAAGCAGTATCTGCAAGGCAGAACCCTAGAGGACATAGCTCTGTGCTTGCACTTTCCCAGGCTGCTTACAGTACAGCACAAGATAAGCAAGGAGGTTCCCCTTTCTGAATTTTACGTGGCTCCTACTTGTTAAAGCTTCATGGAGTGGAAGCTTGGAGGTGGGAATAAAGGTGTCTCACTGGATATGTAATTGACTGACGGATAGGCAACAGAGACTGGTGGTTAACGGCACTCACTTGGGAGAAGGGAAAGTGATCAGCGGGATTCCTCAGGCGTTAATGGGCTCCAGTCCTCTTTAATGTCTTTACAAGTGAAACTGCAGAAAGGCTGGAAGGAAAGGTGTGCCGCTTTGCAGATGACACTGAGGTCTAACATACTAACATACTAAAATGCCAGCAGAATAGGCCTAACGGTCTTTTGTGTCTGCTCGTTTGGTCAGTCCCCAACCTGGGTGCTGACCTTGCTGTCCCCCTCGCCTTCTCTGGCTTCTCCCTTCCCAGTTCCGGATATTCTTGCTGCATTGGATTTTGCTTCCAGAACCCTTCCCCTGTACCTGTCCCACCCCCTCTTGAACCCCTCCACTGTCTCTGCCTCCACCAGCCCCTAGGCAGTGCATTCCATAGCTCCACCACCCTCTCAATGAAGTAGCACCTCCTCCTTTCTCCCTGAATCTTCCCCTCCAGCTTCCACCCATGCCTCTAGTGGCCCCTTCCTCCTTCCTGAAGCACCCCGACTGTTCCTCCCTATTTACCCTCTTCATGTACCTAAAGACCTCTATCATGTCCCCATGGTCCTTCTCTCTTCCAATGTGTACATATTTAGCTCTTGAGCCTCTCCTCATAGGTCCTGTCCCCAAGCCCCAAATCATTTTGGTTGCCCTCCTCTGGACCCTCTCCAGGAGGTTAATGTCCCGCTTTAAGTGTGGCCTCCAAAACTGCACGCAGTACTCTGCAATAGGGTGGACACTCTAGAGGGCACGGAGAGAGTGAATAGAGACCTGAAAAAGCTTGAGGAATGGTCAGAGGTATGGCAGTGGGGTTTCAATGTAAAAAAGTGCCAAGTCATGCACCTTGGCAGAAACCCAGAGGCAGTGTATAGAATTGGGGGGGGGGAGTATTGACAGTCTCTAAACAAGAACGGTACCTGGGGTAATCATAACAGATGACATTAAGATGGCAAGGTAATGTGATGAGTACGGAAAGCCAGTGGGATATGGGGGTGCATAGGAAGTTGGTATTACCAGAACAAGGAGGGAGGTGGTGTTACCACTGTATTGGTCATTGCTGAGATGACACCTGGAGTACTGTGTCCAGTTCTGGAGGCCACACCTCAGAAAGGACATAGACAAGATAAAAGCCATCCAGAGAAGGGCAAAAACATGGTGCAGAGGCTGCACCAAATGTCACATGAGGAGAGACAGAGGGATCTAAACATATACACCCTGGAAGAGAGGGTGGGGACATGATAGAGACCTTTGAATACCTCACATAGGTGAATAAGATACAAGAAGGGAGCATTTTTCAGAAAAGAAGGTATACTAGAACAAGGGGACATGCAATGAAGCTGGGGGGGGGATTTAGGAGGGAAGTGAGGATGTATTTCTTCACTAAGAGTGTTGGATGCCTGGAACAATCTTCCAGTGGGGGAGTAGGGGTGAAAATAGATGTGGGCATCATGCATGCATGGGATAGGTATAAAGGAAAACTGGTTTCAAAGCAGGGGAGGGGGAGGAGGTGGACAGAGACCAGGTTGGGTCCGCAGTGGCAGAATAGGTAGAGAAAAGAGGAGTGACAGCCAAGCAGTCCTTAGCTGCCAACAAATTCTACATTTACGTGATTCTATGCACTTGGGATGCCTAGAATCAATTATTCTGTCCCAATTTTTGGATTTAGGGTTTTAGGAACTTCCAAATACTAATTTGATTCCATTTCAAATCCTACAAATCAGATTTAGGATTCGGATTTGAAATCCTAAATGCCTATGTACAAATATATTTTTAGGATTCAGTTTAGGATTTAGGATTTGCTTGTACTGTAAATCTCAAAATCTAAAATCTAAAAATCAGATTGAAATCTGACAAATCCAAATCTGTTCAGTGGATTCCGAACAGCGTAATACATACCACATTAGTTTGCTAGTTTTAGTTTGTTAAATTTGCTATTTGTATGAAGGCCAAACTGTTTCTCTTTGATTTCAACCTTTGGCTTTGAGATGCACATGGCTATTCTGATGTCATCAGCATTGTGAAAGCTGCCTCTCTGATTGGTTCACTATGGATTGCAATGATGTACCCAATGGGGCAAGATATCTGTGACATACCCGACTCACAAAGTGACATGATATCCTTGTGAGTTGGAAGTAAGTTATCCATTTTAGCGTGCCATTTTTATCTCCATTGGTGGGACAAAATGTTAAAGCCAACCTGAAATGGTGACAGGGGTCATCTTTTAAAGAGCAGCTGACACCTTCGGAAAAACATCAAACAACATAATATTTAGACACAATTCAGCTCGTACTTCATCCATCTTCTACAGATTTTTCATCTCCATTACTTATTACAAAAACAAGATCTTTAGCCCTTAGAGTTTATTTGCCTGTATAGCTTATTCCCTACTTGAAATCATAATGCTCTGCTGTGACATCACAATCTGTTGCCATGGGAATACCTGTGATCTCACAAGTAGAGTATTATGACATCACTTTGGGAAGAAGCAATAGGAGCTGGTGAACTCTCAAGGAACAGCTATGCTGTTTTCATGCATATGACCTCAGTAATAAACAATGGGGATAAGAAATACAGACCTAAGGATAAATAAAAGCTGCTTTTTGTCCAGATATTAAGTTTTTAAAAGTTCTTCTCAACACGTCGGTGGCTCTTCAAGGCATGGGAAAGAGCAATTGAATATGGAATTACAAAGAAAACGTACATGTTCTGTAGCATAAATGGCTATGTTACGCTGTAAATCTAGACTTTAGTAAAGCATTAGCTTAATGTACCAGATGGCTGTTCCATAAACCAAAAGAACTGACATAGTAGGTACAGCGTGAAGTATAATGGGTGGGGGAAGGGGTATAAAATGTGTTCAAAACTGGTAGAGTTTACTCTGGCAACTGAATGCTATTACCATAATATAAATATGATATTTGAAACAAGATTTTAGCAGCTCCGTGCTAGCAGAAAGTCGACAATGTTGGTGATTTTATTTTTATTTATTTATTTATTAGGTCTAAGATTACAATACCTTTGAGCCAGGGCTCTTTTACAAAGGTTCCACATCAGGTTCCAATTCAAAACATAAGACACGTAAGTCAGATTACAAATTCACTACATAGGACAAGGTCACAAAAGTGTAAGCTAAACAGAGTTACAAAGCATCTGAGAAACAAAACAAGTTTTGGAGGCTAGGTTACAAGGAGACAGTGGATGAGGTGCAGAGAGGATAGAGGATAAGAGAGAGGAAGAGTAGAGGGGGTGGAGAGCTACAGAGGAGGAGCACAGCCAGAGACATTCTCGTAGACATAACATGGGGAAGTGCATGCTAAGGGGGTAACCAAGTGCTAATAGTAGACAGAACTACATAAGGTTAGGGAAATATTCATGGGGTCAGCTAGTGGAGGCAGTCACAGGAGCTAGAGGCAGTGAGAGAGAAGTGTAGCATTGATTTAAATGCACCAAGGGTAGGAGTGGAGGAGCTGTAACTGTTTAGACCATTTAGTAAGCTGGGCACCCTGTAGGCAAAAGATCTTTGACCTTGTGAGGTGCAACAACATGGAACCTGCAGGAGCTGTGATTCAGACCCCCTGGTTGAGCGGGGGTTATTGCTAAGGTGCAGGAGTGCACACACTCCAGGGGGCACAAGGCCCATAGTTATTTTCTTCGTCATGGTGCAGGTTAGGTACTTTATCCGATTGGTGAGTTGCAGCCATCCAGTTTGTGCATAGAGGTCGCACTTATGTGTGAGGTGGTGGGATCCAGTGAGAAGTCGGCAGGCCTTATTAAGGGAGGTGGATATGCATCTAAGAGCGGTAGTGGGGGCAGATCCATAGATGATAAGCCCATAGTCAATAATGGACACAACAGAGCTCTGAACAGCGGCAGTCAGGGCTTCTGAGGTAAGATGTTGCCTATGCCGGAAGAGAAGGTCAAGGCGAGTATTTGCTGCTTTGGCTACAGAGTCAGTGTGGGCACTGTAAGTTAGATGAGGGTCTAGAGTGATCCCAAGGTACTTAAAGGCTTGAGCCTGTTCCAGGGTGACTCCATGACTGGTTTTGATGGATAGGGGGTGCAGCTTATGCTTGTTATGAGAGCTGCTGAACATCATAGACTTAGTTTTCTTGTTATTGAGGACCAGACTGTGATTTGAGAACCAGTTTTCAACAGATGTGAAGCCAAGCTGAAGGTTGTCCTATAGAGGCTTAGGATCTTTGTGGGAGGCAAGAATTACAGCATCATGTGCATAGAGGATGATTGTTTCGGAGCAAGAATTTGGAAGAGAGTTCAGGAATAAGCTGAATAGCAAGGGGCCCAGAATGGATCCCTGAGGGACACCTGAGCGAACAGGCCTGGTATCAGAGAGGACATCTGCAATTTTTACTGTTTGAGACCAGTTCTCCAAGTAGCTTTTGGACCAGGCAGTGGAGTCGGGAGACAGCCCAGCTTTCAGAAGTTGCACAAGCAGTAGGCGGTGATGGACAGTGTTGAATGCCTTAGTCAGATCGATAAAGATGGACCCAATTAACTGACCATTGTCCAGTGAGCTGTGAAGAATGCTAGAGATTCCAGTAGGGCAGATGAGGTGCTATGACCTTTCCTGAAGCCATGTTGTTGTGGGCACAGGATATTGTATTTGTCTAGGAAATCTGTGAGCTGATCTGCTGCAATACGTTCAAGGGCCTTGGAGAGGGGTGGCAATATAGAGATCGGACGGTAGTTTCCATGAGTGGCCTTGTCACCACTTTTATGAACAGGGGTAACAGTGGTGCATTTCCATTTGTCAGGGAACTGGCTAAGCCTAAGTGAGAGGTTGAAAATATATGTCAGTGGCTGTAACACCTCATCAAGGGTAAGGGATAGCAGTTTAAGGTCAAGTGTATCACTGCTGGATCTAGATTTGGTGATGGCTTTGGTGATGTATTTGTGGGCATCATGCATCTTGACTGCTTTGAAATAAAAAGTCAGGTGGCTAGAGAAGGAGGATGCATTGGGTGGTGGAGAGGGAGAGTCATAGTCCTGGAAAAAGTCAGAAGGGAGAACACTGCGGAGATCAGTGACTGCAGTGTTGAAGGCATTTGCTATGATTTTAGGGTAAGCATAGTAGACCCATTTATGTTGAGCAAGGTAGGGGAGGTTTTTGGCTGCTTCCCAGCAACCTCTTTAATATTGTTTCAAAATGTCCTCCTGTTACGCCAGGTATCCGTGACAGCATTCTTGAAGTAGGTAGATTTCTTTTGCCAGATAGATTTGGTACAGTCATTCCATGCACATTTATAGTTTTGGATGTCAGTTTCTTTACCATTGGTTCTGGCCAGATCCCAGAGGCAATCTCTACATTTTAGTCAGTGTAAGAGATCGGCCAAGAGCCAGGGATTGCAAAGGGCTTTGACTTTGCGCTTTTTAAAAGGAGCGTAGGAGTCACAGGCTGCACTGGAAGTGTTGATGAAGTAATCCAGTGCAATATTTACATCTGTTGCTTTGTAGATAGGGGACCAGTCTTGGAGGTTGAGGCATGTTTTGAGGTGCGACAACTGCCCACGTGGTAGGATTCTACTAGTGATGATATTAGGAGGGAGCTTGCGGAATTTGTTTGACCATTCACAGATGACAGGGGAATGGTCGCTAAACGAGTCAGGGAGGACCAAGGTATTTGTGATAAGAGTTGGGTGGCTGGTAAGAATTCAATCCAGGAGGGTGCTGGTGCCAGATTTGTAGTTTTTCCTGGTCGGAGAGATGACCATCTTGGTGAGATTGGCCAACGAGACAGCATCCTTATGGACCCCTGCATCAGATGTGAGCCAGTTTATATTAAAGTCTCCAAGCAGAATCATTTCAGAGTCAGGAGGTTGGGACCTGGTGAATTCCAAGACAGCGTTAAGGCCATTGCCTTGTTCTTTCGGGGGGATATACACTGAGGCAACTGTGAGGGATTTGTTATGGGCACCTAATAAGATTCTTATAGGAAGAATCTGAGCAGCAGCAGTTGGAAGGGGGGTAGTGATGGGGTGTCCCAGCAGCGAATCTTTAAGGTAAATGGCACATACACCCCCTCTTTTGGACTTCGGGTTCAGCCTGAAAACATTGTAGCCTGGAAGAGCAATAGCCAGGTCAGGGATTTTGGGTGTAAGTCAGGTTTCTACAACTGCCAGGATATCTGGGCTGTGTTGATTGGTAAAGATTTGTAGGGCATCCAGCTTGGGGAGTAGACTACAGGTGTTGAGAGATGCTATGGAGAGTGCTCCTGAGGGTTTTTCCTGGTAGATAGAGCTGGAGGTGATTGGGCCAGGGTTAAGGATGGATGTTTCCCGGAAGCAGGAGGAGGAGCACAAGCTTCAGGATAACCAGCATAAGTCCCTGAGCGTGAGTCTACATGCCCGTTTTTTGCAAGAACTTACATTAGGTTAGTGGCAATGATCTCAGAGTGATGGCACGTGAGAGAGTGATGACAGTGTGCAGAGCCTGTGTACAGTGGTAGGCGGGGACTGCCATCCATTTGCAGAGGGGAGCACCCGGGGGGGGCAAGCTCATGATGGAGAGTACCCCTGAGTGATGACAGGCAGTGCCAAGTAGGATGCTGAGGAGGGGAGAGGGGAAGCAAGCTCTAGGGAGGAAGAAAAGTGGAAAGAGGGATGAGAGTAAGAGAAGCAGAAACTGCAGTGCATGGAGGGACAACATGATGTGACAGTCAGCAGGATTGTATTGTATTGTATTGGGTAAGTGTGCATATAACTGGGCCCTCTAGTGGCTAAAAGATATAACCTGCTAATGGAAAAAAAAACCTTTAAACTGAAGAAATTCAGCACTGAGTATTAAAACAGACCAGATTTCAGAGGCAATACTGGATTAGGGGGAAAAAAGATTAAATAAGCTGGCCGATGGTAGTGACATAGTCCAGTCAGGAGGAATTTGGAAATGCCTGGCAGGATGAGGAACCAAACACAGAGCTCATGTTCCATGGACAGCCAATAAGAGCTGTCCTAAGATAAAACTAGTGTCGTAGAAAATTTACAGAGATAGCCACGCAGCCTGACCTGGAATGCCGGCCCAGGGCGTGCACTCTGCCAGCAAGGGCTCGGAGAGTGTGGCAGCAGGCTCTTCTCGCCGTGGAGGCATGTAGACCCCCGTCTGAGGTGCTGTTAGCCCAAAGGGCAGTGAGGATGCCTGCTAGCAAGGGCTCGGGGAGTGTGGCAGCAGGTTCTTCTCACCGTGGAGGCATGTAGACCCCCCGTCTGAAGAGCTGTTTTCCTTTTTTCTGTGGACTAGGAGATTCAGATAACCTATCATGGGTGTGTCTTAAACATGGTTACTCGACTAAGGGAGTGGAGGTAGTAGTTTCTGAGGTACTAAATGACGGTTTTCCTGTGTTCAGTTTGGCTTACAATACCCTCATATAAACAAATGGTAACCAATCACCATGGAAACCACTGACCAGTGAATTCTCACATATTGAGACCTCATTGTTATGTGTGTTTTTAGAAAAGTGGTAAGGAAAATCCTGAAACCTGATTGTCTAATGGCAGTCTTAAAAAATAAAGATAAAACATTTATTGATTATTAAAAATCTGTTTACATTCATAGTTAACTCTTAAAGTGAAAGGTTGTTTGCTCAGGGAACAGGGGAGGCATTAGGGTAGACAACCCCACGGAAGACCCCACCACCGATTCGCTAAGACTCTGAAGACCCCAAACCTCTAATGTTTTTTTTCCTTTTCCTTTTGCTGCTTGGGGTGTGGGGTGAGGAGTTAGGCTTGGAATCCTTAGCACCACATTTACCTGTTTTTGTGGTGTTAAGTTGCCCTAACTGGTGCAATAACAAAGTTTTTTTGCAAAGAATTTCCTTTCTTTTTGAGATAGGGGAATTGTATAGGTGCAAATGTGCAGGGCCCTTGAGACCCTACACCATGGAAAGACTCTGTCCACCTACAGATGTGTGGGGCCTGGCATATTCCACCCCAGCCAGGGAATGCAGGTGTCTCTGTCTTCTATTCTTAGTCTTTGCAGATTGTGTGAGAGGTCATTTGGCATGATATAATCTTGCTTAAAACAGCGTCAGTCTAAATTCTTTCCTGGTGATTTGCATATAGTTACCATACTGCTTTGCAATATTAGAATATGTCTAATTATGTATTTTGCTAAAGCCTAGCTTTACTGCTAATACCCTTCTCTGGTAATCCTTGCATCAGTGCTTTTGTGCTGAGGTTCTTTGTCTTTTAGATTGCTGTCCTATTTTGGGCTCACCATGAACCAAACCTGTAAGACCATCAGAGGGCTGGTTCTCACTTCCTCTGTGTTGAGCTACAGATGAGGCACATTGATTGGTTTTGTGAACAATAAAACATATGTCTGTGTCTTCTGTTCTCAGCCTTTGCAGACTGTGTTAGAGGACATTTCGTACAAAACCAGTCTAAATAGTTTCATGCTGATTTGCATGTATTTCCCTTGATGCTTTGTAGTATTGGGGTATGTGTGATTATGTATATCCTTAAATTTTGGTATCTACTGGCATTTTCTAACAGTTCAATTCATCAATGTAGGTGCACAATTGTTCTTGGTATTTACAAAAGCAAGCAAGAGTGTTTGCTGTGTGCAACTTTGTGCTGTTTTAGGGACCACATTTAAAGAAGAACAGGGACAGAGCAGAGGCATTGCAGAGGAGGGTAACCAAGATGATCCAGGGACATCAAGAAAGGACTTGTGAAGGAAATGACAGCTTCGGTGGGAGAAGTATTCTCAGAGTGAGTGTGGAGAACTGAATTCTGTCACTGGATCCAGTGGAGTGTGAGTATAAGCAGTGTTCCCAGGACTGAGTGTGACAAATGGAACTTATAAAAACAGAGAAAATGTCAGCAGGAAAAGACCGTTGGTCAGTCTAGTCTGCCCTGTTATACCCTATGCTAACCTGGGACCTATTGTCTAGTCAGGGTTTTGCCCTCACCCCCCCAGCCCCTAGCCCTACTGCTATTCCCCTGAGTAACTATTGAGCCTTTTACTTGGTCCTGGCTGTGTCTGAAACCATTAAAGGGGAACTGTCATCAATAAGGTTTCTTAATGTCTCAAAGCCCATAAAAAGCTAATTTGAGTGAGCCATTGTGTTTACATGTGAGTCTTTGCAGTCCTGAGTTATTCATATGTAAATCAACCTGTAACTAAGGGCTAGGGGCAGCCACATGTTTCAGGCTCCTGACAGGAAATGATGTCACCAAGGATCTAGGTCCTCCTTTGACTGTATTTAATCCAACAGGTTAAATAGGAAATCATCTGTTTTATTAAGTGTGTTTTAAGATGTTATTACAACACTTTCTACATTTATAATAATTGTTTTGTATGTGCATTGAAACTAGTGAGTTATCGCTTTTACATTTCAAACTGTTAGTAAAAATAATTCATCTTTAGGATTGCTGTAACCTCTAGGCTATACTGCCAGCTGATCATTAAAAACTTCACATCTCAAGGCTAGTTATGTGGTGTCAACAGGTATTGGGGCTCCACATCAGGATTTCTAAACCCTGGCTGTGTTCATGTCAGTACAGATTTCTGGGGCTGGCACAGCACCGACTTCTGTCTTATTCCATTCCCTCTCTTATAGCCTTTTCTCTTACAATTTCAGATGTGAATTCAGGTCTACAAGATGCAAATGTGGCTACGTACCTACTGGCCTGGCATCATGGGGCCAGCCTTGAAATGTGTAGTTTTTGATTAACAGCTAGCAGCACAGCCTAGAGGTTAAAACAAAGAGCTGTGAACAAGCTTCGTTCATCCAGCAGAATGGGTTTTGATTCCAACATGCTCTACTTGTATACTGTGTGACCAGAGCAAGTCATTTATCCTCCCTGTGGTCCCAAAACACACCCAGAAACAAACTGTAGTTGTGTGCCTTTTCTGGACAAAGACAGTAAAAACAATTTGAGCATGCTGACTTGAAAAGAAAAAAAAAATAGGACACCATTGTTTATTAACTGGAAAAACACATAGAAGAACAACATTGTTAAAACATACATAACATGAAATGCATCATTAAAAGAGTATTTTACTTTTTTTGATGAAGTTAAAAGTATAAGTTTCTTACTGAAATACTTTGAATGGAATGGGGATTGTCTACTATAAAGGAAAAATGTATTCTGGTTGATCCTACTGCTCGTGCCCTTCAAGTGTGTCTTACACTCAGAAGCTATGCCAATGGACCACAACTTTCCAGAATGCCATTCCCACTGTAATGTAAAAAAAGAAAGAAAAAGAAAAGGAAGAGACAGGCTGTGTGTGTGTGTGTGTGTGTTTGTGTCTATCTCTGAATAAAGTGCTGCACTTATGGAACTGTACTGAAAAGGAAAAAAAATACCACCATTAATTAAATAAAATAATATATGGGCGGGTGTAAAAGCCAGAATTATGCACACACCCTTCATGTGGGATGTTTTTATAACCCCCTCGGACTTTGCCCTCAGGGTTAATGTAGCATCCCATACCTCATGTGCGTGTAAAATTCTGGTTACACACATCCACTCATGTAATTTTCTATATTTTAATAGTGCAGTTCAAATTATGCACGTTTTAACAATGTTGTCCGTCTGTGTGTTTTTGCAATTACTAAACAATTAATGGTCTCCTATTGTTTTCTTTTCAAGTCAAATCTGGATAGAAAGAGCATAATATTTTCAGAATCATAACACATGCTCAGATTGTTTTACTGTTTTTGTCCAGGAAAGGCACACACCTACAGCTTATTTCTGGGTGTGTTTTGGGAGCACAGGGAGGTTAAGTGACTTGCTCTGGTCACACAATATACAAGAAGAGCATGCGGAAATCAAAACCCATTCTGCTGGATGAAAGAAGTTTGTTTACAGCTCTTTGCTTTAACCTCTAGGCTGTACTGCCAGCTGTTAATCAAAACTACACATTTCAAGGCTGGCTCCATGATGCCAGGCTAGTAGGTACATAGCCACATTTGCATCTAGCAGACCTGAATTCACAACCGAAATTGTAAGAGAAAAGGCTGTAAGAGAGGGAACAGAATAAGACAGACGTCGGTACTGTGGCAACCCCAGAAATCTGTACTGACATGAACACAGCCAGGGTTTAGAAATCCTGATATGGGGCCCCAACACCTGTTGACACCGCAGAGCCAGCCTTGAGATGTGTAGTTTTTAATGATCATCTGGTAGTATAGCCTAGAAGTTAAAGCAATCCTAAAGATGGATTATTTTTGCTAACAGTTTGAAATGTGAAAGTGATAACTGACTAGTTTCAATGCACATACAAAACAATTATTATAAATGTAGAAAGTGTTGTAACCTGGCTTTCCCCCAAGACATCAGATGCATCTATCTCCCTTGATGGCTACAACTCGTTCCGGCAAGATAGGATTACTAAACATGGGGGTAGGTGCCTAGTATATGTCAGGTCTGGAAAAAAGATGCAGCCCTTAATAACAGTCTTAATACAAATGAGGCCCAAATTCTGAACCTCAAATTAAACATAGGGACACAGAATGAAGTCCTTCTGGTCCCTACAGTATACATACCTCCAGGGCACCAACCTGCTGGGCTAAACCATGTCATAGCAAGCCGAGAGCAACTAGGCAACCACTGGGAGAAGATCATTGTAGGTGACTTCAACATAAACTGGCACTCACAGAAAGAAATAAAAGCCAAGGATCTAATTACTAGCCTTTTCCTAAAACAGATGGTCACTGCTGACACCCGGCTTAATTACAAAACAGGGAGCAGCTCTCTCATAGACTGGCTCCTGACGACATGCCCTGAGCATATATCTGAGGTCACTGTCCTGCATGACAGCCTCAGTGACCACTCCTCTGTGAAGTGTACCTGGTCTAACAATTTCCCCAAGAGTTCATCCAGGTGTGCAAAAACCACTGCCTGAGGCCTGGACCACTTGAATGTTTCAAGCTGTACTTGACACAACTGGATTGGTCCCCACTGGCTGGGGATATAGATGGTAATGAGGCACTTAACTACTTCATAAATAATGCTTGTGATATTTTTGCACCATATAAAATTAAAACAATTAGGGGAACCTCCAATCCCTGGCTCTCCAACTCCCTTATTGGACTTATGAAGAACAGAGACAATCTTTGGCATATAGCAAAAGTGGTTGGTACACCTGCTGCATTTAATACCTACAAGGCAGTTTGAAACGTCTGCAACAGACTCATCCAATAGGCTAAAGCCTCCTAATATAAAGATCTACTAACCAAAACCTGGGGTTCTGGAAGAGACTTTTGGTGCTCTCTTAAATCCTTAACGGGCAAAGGCCCCAAGGCCCCTCCAGATCTACTACAGACTGCGAAGGGCCCCTACAGGAACCGATTGAAATTGCCAATGAGCTCAACAACACATTCACTGACCTTTCAATTGTACTCCCTGATGACTACTTCAAAGATGTGCATGTTCAGCAACTCCCAACTGCCCCTCAAGATCCCCCAAATAAAGATGTACCACACTTTTACTTTAGACATGTCACCAAAGCCGAAACCATCAAGCATATTAAAGGGGCACTTAGCAAGACCAGGAGTGGAGCAGATCTGCTTGACATGAAGCTGGTTGGTCTACTCCTTCATGAACTTGCTGGTCCTCTTACCACGGTGTTTAATGACTCTCTAAAATCAGGAGCATTTCCAAATGCATGGAAGACAGCTAACGTAACGCCTGTCTTTAAAGCGGGGGATAAAACCAAAACATCCAACTACAGACCTATATCCATCCTTCCTCCCCTTTCAAAAGTACTTGAAAGAATGGTCTTGGAGAAGCTTACTGAATACCTTGATAACCATAACCTACTCTGCCCACAATAGCACAGCTTCCGTAAAAAGCACTCAACCCTCACCGCTCTAGTTGATTATTCACCCCAATTATATAACGCCTTAGATAGTGGTCAAGAACTGTAGCAAGGAATCTGACTTTCAAACTGAGGCAAGGGGCCTAAAAAGCCACCTTAACAATAGAGGATACACTAATCAAGTGATAGAAAAGGGATACCAGGCTGCTGTTGCAGCAGATAGAAATGAATTGCTAAAAGACAAAAAAATGGTACCTGAGAATATTAACAGATTTCATTTTGTTACCTCATATAGTGCCCAAAGTTGTCAGGTGGGACAAATCATTAAAAAACATTGGCATATACTAGCTGTTGATCCAGGATTACAAGAGGTGTTCTCACAGCCTCCGATTCTAACTTACAGACATGCGCCAACTTTAAAAGACACACTGGTGAGAAGTCATTTTACGTCTGCAGTGAGACACACCAGTAGTTGGTTAGGAAACTATACAGGTTGCACACAGTGTAAAAACTGTAGTGCATGTAACTATATAGTAAAAGCAAGGGAATTTAATGTGATTGGACGGAGGAATAAAACTTTTACCATCAGACAATTAATAACATGTAATACACAGGGGATTATCTATATGGCACAATGCAGTTGTGGAGCATATTATATTGGGAAAACTGAAAGAGCTTTTAAAGTTAGAGTACTAGAACCTATACAAGCTATAAATAAGCTGGATTTGCCTTATGCCACAGCAACACATATTTTTGAGAACAGAGAGAAAGTAGAAAAACATGATTTTAAATTTGTGGGCATTGAAAAAGTTTTTCATGGTCTAAGAGGTGGTAATTATCTAAACAAAATTTTGAGAAAAGAAAATGAGTGTATTCTTAGACTGAATGCCTATAAGCAGCCAGGCATTAATGCACACTTAGAACTCAAACCTTACTTGGAGTGTAGATAGTAACTTAGTAACACTACATGTTAAGTTCCAGCTATGATGTTAAATATTATATAAGAGGTTCTAGTGAATTTTGTAAAAAAAAAAATTTTTTAGTACTATTAGTATTTACTAAAGATTTAATATTTAGATATAAATGTGTAGATTATTAATATGTGATTGTACTTGAGTATGGATGTAACTTTAAGGGTACAGGCACTTTAGTATTGATGTTACAACCAATGAATTTGTATTTCGCCACTATGATGTCATGAGTGATTTGATATAAATTGGTTGTATGAAGTTTGGTGTTTTTAGCCTTTGATAAAGGACTTTTGTCCGAAACGTGTCAGGTGTGGTGTGCAGTTGGTGAATAAATACACAAAAGAAGTTTTGGCTCCAATTATTATTGAGGTATGTGTGTGCATCAGCTTTTGCTGGAAAAATTATGTTGAGCTGAGAGCACCACAGTAACCTTGTGCATGGTTCGTTTGTGGAGATAGTGGTCAAGCAGTTGGATCGGTCTTCATTGACCTTATGAAGGCTTTCGACTCTGTTAATCACAACCTCCTCCTAAGCTGCCTTCTGTCTACAAGTCTATTCCCAGATACGGTACTATGGGTTGGCAGCTACCTCTCTAACAGATCAAAATGAGTCAAAATTGGTGATACCCTATCCGCAGCTAAGGAGGTGCACCTCAGTGTTCTGCAGGGGTCAATCCTTGGTCCTCTACTCTTTAGCCATTTCATCAACTCTGCCCCAATGGCTTGCTCAGCAAGTACAGTTCTCTATGCTGATGATGCAGTGATCTCAGTCGCTGGCAAAGACCAACAATCCATTACAATTGAACTACAAAGAAGCTTCCATAAACTTGAATCTAGGTTTATGGAAAGCAAGCTACTATTAAACATCAAAAAAACAAAGAGTATGCTCTTCACCACCTCCCAAAGCAAAAAGTAATACCTGCCCCTTCGTAGTCATAACCAAAAGGGTGAGATCACCTCTTATGACATGCTCACCTTCTCAAACCACATTGACTCTGTTATCAAGACTGCAAATATAAAACTTGGTGTACTTTGTCATCATAGACATTCAATGACACCAGATGCACTCAAACTAGCCACCAGTAGCTCAATACTGTCTACCACTGACTATGGGTTGCCTCCATATGAGGCAGGCACACAAACTGCTCTTAAGAGGATCAAGACACTCCTCAATAAGGCCTGTTGTCTTAATTTGGGGGTTACTCTCTACATCCACACCTGCTAGCTGTACACTTAAACTGGGTGGCTCCCACTCCAACTTAGAGGGTAATACCAAACCTGCCTACTTCTAAAAAAGTACTAATTGGACTGACATTCCCCACACTGGGACAGACACTTTATGATAGCCGTCCCAACAAAATCTACCCGTAGTGCAGTTGCTGACAAAATGGTGATTCCCTTCAAAAGGACAAAACTTGCCCAGAACTCCATCCTGTATCAAGGACCAAAATGGTACAATGAACAACATGCTGACCTCACTGATACTACCAAGACTAGTACCTTCAAAGCTGGGCTCAAATCTGTCCTTGGCTCTAAAATGAATTGTACCTGCCTGCGCTAATGTGATAGTACCTTGACCCCAGTTTCCATTTACCTACTCCCCTCTACATCTTTCTGCTATATAACACATTTTTCTTAACCCACTCCACAACCCCAATTACCTGATGATGGCCTCACCTGGTTGAAAGCTCCACTTCTCTCCCACCTCAGACGACGCCACCTCCAGCTGACCCCTCCTATCTCCTCTTATCTAATCAGTCTATCTCTTAATATGTACTAAATTTGATGTATATAAGTTAAAATTTTACTAATACTGCCTGTGTATATACTTCATTGTTTTTCTTTTTTTTTTTCTCTGTAAACCTTGTATTTTTGTAATGTTTGTTCAACACTGACGTGGAACCTTTGAAAATGAGTCCTTGACTCACAGGTATTAATCTCAAACTGAAATAAATAAACACCTTAAAACACATTTAATAAAACAGATGATTTCCTATTAACCTACAGTAAATGGACGGCCAGATTTCTCGGCGACATCATTTCCTGTCTGGAACCTAAAACATACAGCTGCTCCCAGCCTTTAATTACAGGCTGATTTACATATGAATAACTCAGGACTGCAAAGACTCACAGATAAACACAGTGGCTCACTCAAATTAGCTTTATATGGGCTTTGAGACATTAAGAAACCTTATTGTTGACAGTTCCCCTTTAATGGGCCTTGCATCCACAACCTCTGCTGGTAGACTGTTCCACAGTCGAACTGCTCTATCTGTACAATAGAACTTTCTCATGTTACTCCTGAATCTCTTTCACCCCTATCAGTTTCTACTCATGTCCCATTGCTGGATCCAGCATAGTGTACTATAACCAGACTGAGGTGAAGTTGTACTGACAGTTTCATGTGAAAGGTTCCCACAGGTTTAACAACTTGAAAAACAAACTACCATCAGTGTTTCCAAAAGAGGATACCCACTTGGTTGGGGTTCAACTACACTGACACCATGGTGGTTAAAGACGTGTCGATAAATTCCATTCTGCAGTACCACTAGTCTTGTTATCTACTGACCAAGTTGCCACCAGACTAACGTTTTGTGGCCACATTTCCTACAATGAATGATTACCATTTCATGTAACTGAACAAAATAAGTGCCAGAAACCTTGTGGACATGTCACATTTTTAACGCACATGTCCTGGGTGCATTTTTTCCCATAGGGAAACCCAGTTACATTCTTCCATTATAACCAGTTGGTTATAATGGCGAACACGTGCTGTGTTTCCCTTACTCCATGCACACGTCTTTTGCATTCTTGCTTTCCTCGCGCACCCACCTTATTGGATCCTTCAACCTGACTATGGCTACTGGCATGTAAATCATTTCTGTTTATATATTTGCTGTGACAAAAAAATGCTGCACAGCAAGTATCTAAAACAATGCATGAGGTAGTGTGTAAAAACTCACATTTCACACACACCCTCAGTGCTGGATGCTTGTACAAAACCTCTTGAGCTTTGCTCTGGGGTTTATGTAGCATCCAGCATCTCATATGTGTGTCTAAAACTCTCATTATACATTCTATTTCTTATAGTATTCTATATGTTACACTGGTTTTAAGACAATTTTAACATATAAGGAGAGCTTTGTGAAAGACCGTACTCCCTGTAACAAATACATTTATCACCCACACATACCAATGTTAAAACCCATTGTACATAAATAAAACATTAAAAATGTTCTTGTAATGTAACATGCATATGGTGTGGTTGGAATATTCTGTTCTCTGCATAATACTGATTCTTACTGAAGTACCATTACAAACACAGATACTGGGCCCTATGCACAAATTTGCAGAGTGAGTACGCACCACGTAACTCCAGTGCATAGCCCACTCCGCACCTGCCACCTTCACTGAGCCCCCTCCATGGCAGTCTCAACACACTTACACATCCTCTACACACCCAATCTCTCAGCCAATCATGGAGCTCCGCATGTGGGTGGGCGGGGGCATGCAGACACTCCACGTGAGGTACAACTAAGTGGAGTGCCATGCATGGGGGGGTGGCGGCTATGCCAAATCCAGGCAGATGTAGTGCTGGTATGCACCCCCCCCAGTCACAGCCACCGGTATGGCGTGACAGGGATCTGGCGCAATTTCAGTAGGGACACCCTGATGTCAGGGAAACCCTGTGGGCAGGGTGCAGCTAACAGGACACGAGCCCTCCGTGCAATTGGTGCACTGTGCACCAGCTGCAAACATGGCACCCGCAGGCACAATTGATGCACCATGGAGACCTGGTGGCCAGCTGATTGGCCACATGCCGGTCTTCTGCTCTATCCAGCCATCTCCAGGGATCCTATGCACCTGGGGTGGGCCAGCGTAAGAGGGAGCTGCATGGAGGCTAGCGTTGGTATGGCTCGCATGCGAAACCCCCATGGGTGTGGAACTGCGCACCGAGACAATGCGTGATTTGTGCGTTTTTTGTACATAGGGCCCAATATGACTACTAGTACTAGGAAATGATACAGTAAAGATGCTTCAACCCTATTACACGTTGCATGACTTCCCACCATAGAACTAGAAGATTCAACAGCTGCTTAATTTCCTTTCAGGCATTAATTTTATCTTCTTACATTTTGATTGCTTGCCTCCCCCCTCCCCCCAGAAAAACACACACACACTGTCAGTCTACCCAGCCAGCAAGACTTGTCTTGCCGGAGTATGATCCTCTATATTTATCAAATCACATGGACATGCTGTTGGCTAGCTTCTACTGCGCCTTGAAATGTTTATCCTTTTTGCTTATCTCTGTACTGCCTCAATATCTATCCTGTTTTCTTTCTGCTGTTGACAATGCCACTTACTGTTGCCTATTGTAACTTGGTGTTCACTGACCCTAATCCTTCGTAACTTCTCGTGTCATGCCTGAAAATAGGCATTTAATTGTCTAACACAGATAGCTGGTCAACAAAAACTAAATAAATAAATGATACTGATATTTATGCAAACCTAGATCCATGGTATAAGTTAAGAGAAATCTGACAAGGAAGCATTGTTACCTGTAATACCCTAAATTTTATACCTAATGAGAAAGTGAAATAAATATTAAAAAATCAGAGGTATGCAGCCAGATCACCCTATAATATCCAAACAAGGCCAAGTAAAATCTAAAGAGGCAATATAACGTAGTGATTAGCAGCACTGAGCTGCAGACCTGGAAACCTGGGTTTGAATCCCACAGCACAACCTGCATACTGTGTGACCCTGAGCAAGTCACTTGACTTCCTTGTGCTCCCAGGTCATACCTGGAAACAAACTCTGGCTTAGTGTGCCTTTCCTGGTTAAACAGTTTCCCCTTTCCTTAAAGAGACAGATATATGTTTGGGGCTTACTCTACCCCGGAGAGGATGGCTGGGGTTGGGGGGGTACCTGCCACATGTATTTATTACACTCAACAGTCTTTGTATACTACCTTATTTTTATAAATGCTGACACAGATAACAGATCAATTGTATTTGCTATCCTATGCCTATTGGTATGTATTATGCAGGATGGGAAGCTTGAAGCACTGTCATGTTAAAGCAATTATAGTACAACTAGGGTGCTGCCTGTTGGTTTTGTACACCTTGACATAGAGCAGAGGCTGACAGCTTGAAATGTTGGTGAGTGTAGGGGAACGGGTCTTATCTAAGCTAAACTTGCAAGTATATGTTCCAATAAAGTTTTCTTTAACACTTTAACTAGTGTTTTTGTTTTCTGGACTGGTCCCGTGGCCTGTTACTGGACTACCAATCTTCAATTTAAAAAAAAAAAAATATTCTGCTTTCAGAATCTTAGAATGCCACTTCTGCCAGAATTCCATGAAATTAGGGTGCATTTCCACAGTTCAGTGAAAATTCTGTGGTTTTCACAAACTGCGGAGTATTATTCAATGGTTTACGTAACCTGTGGATTTGTTTTCTGCAAACCATAGAATTAAAACAGAAATTCCAAAAAGGATTTCAGAAGCAGAATTATCACTCTGCACACTGTTCATCAGCTGAATTCCATATTCGACAGGGCTCTACATATAAGTAACAACTAGAGATTCTGACAGAGGTAACCAGGGACCACTTGAGAGGTTGTGACTTGCTGAGGATCATATAGTATACAAGCAGAGTTGTGGAACTCAAACCCAGGGCTGCTGGATGAACCAAGCTCATTCCCAGCATGTTACTTTAACCTCTAGGCTATTCTTCCAGCCCACATGAGCACATTTAAAATGGAGCAAGTGCATTTACTAATAACTTCATCCCCTCTTGACATAATTTGTCAGCACCTATTCTTCTGTTTGATTAGACACCTGTAGTCTCTCAGGGTTTAGCTCACCTCTAGTTAAGTGCTCTAATGTGACATACATTGATGGAGTGCTGTCACATACTGCCCCCTCTTGACAGAAAAAGGAAAGGCAGCTGAGCATTCTGCCTCTCTTTCTTTCACAGCCTGTAAAGCCTTGTTATCATAAACCTTTTATAAATATTCTAGCATTCTTGTAAGCAGCGGAAACGTGATCCCAAAGACACTGATAATGGTCTTATTCAAAACTGCCTTCCTAGGTAAGGCCACCAACATACTGCCTTGAATAATTTAACCCACTCCTCCCTAGGGAGTTCTGAAGCTTGACTTCACTTTTCGTTCTTTGTGAAGACTGTAACCACAAGCAGAAAGTCTGTGTGTGTGTATAGGAATGTATGTATGTGTGTGTGTGTGTGTGTGTGTGTGTGTGTGTGTGTGTGTGTGTGTGTGTGTGTGTGCTGGGCAAAGCAAAGGGGCAGATGGTAGGTGAGACAATGCCCTTTTTATCATGTAAGTAATGAATTTAGCATTTATAATACAATAAAGAGCTGTGGCACTGGAAACAGAGTCTCTGCCTGTCCATCTGTCTGTCTGTATCAGTCAGTCTACCTTATATGTTCTGTAGCATTCTGTTATAAATCATGGTATCACTTTCATCCAATTAGAATGTGAGAATTGCTGTTGTACCCATACCTCTCATCCTGTGTGTAGTTGATGTCTCAAACCATACTTTAACAAGCATTTGTCAATGCTGAATGTTTGCTTGCTGGCATTGGCATTGGTAGTGTAGAAGTTACAGAGCTGCGTAATAGGAATGGCAGTGAAGTATTGAACTGAAGCTAACCCCACCACCACCCTGCAGAGAGTGACAGGCATTGGGGTGTGTCTTTGGGTCGTCACACACAACGGCCACGCCATTTCACCACACCCCACCCTGCAGACACTGACAAGTGTCATGGTGTTCCTTGGGGTCTTTGGCCCTTAAGCGCACCCCATTCCATTAGGAAATACAGTGAGATGGGTGCGATATAGAAGAATGGGGTGAACTTTGGGGCCGAAGAGTCCAAGGCATACCTCAATGCCTCTCACTGGCTGCAGGGTGTGGAATGGTATGAGCATTACAGGTAAGAATCCCAAGTCACACCCCTGATGCCTGTCATTCTCTACAGGGTTGGGCGTTATGGTTGGAAACCCTAATACCTCAGGCATTCGTTGGTATTTCCACTCCAAATGTTCAGCATGGTGTTTTTTAGACCCCACCTCATGAACAGTGGGAATATCAGTTTGTTAGCTGAAAGCTGCTTATGCATAGCGACTACGGCATTTAGCACCACAGGTACAAAAACATTCCGAACAGGATGTAAAAAATGACAGCTGTACTGTTAATGGGGAGGTGTAAAAAATGGCAATGTTGCAAATCTGCAGTAAAAATATTAAAAAACTGGTGAAGTCACGAGCGTACATAGAAACTGTGCAATGCACACCCATAATATAATTAGGTTGGGGCTTTTTACAGCAGATTGTCAACTCAGGCATTTTGGTGCCTCCAATCATGAACAGTGTCACTGTGATTTTCTTTATCTGTCCCGAACAATGATTTCCCACAGCGACCACGCATCTCTGCGCTGAAAGTGTGAAAACACGCTTTGGCCATGTTGTGAAAAATGACAGCTGTACTGTAAATAAGGAAGTGTGGAAAAATGCCACTGGTGAAAATCTGGACTTAAAATATTACAAAGTCATGAACTTACGAAGGTGCGTGGAAACTGCGCAATGCTCACTCGTGACACAGTCATTTTATGGACTTTTGTCACCAAGTTTTCAACATAGCCATTTTAAGACCTCTGCTCATGAACAGTGTAACTGTGATTTTCTTACTCTGTCCCAAACATTGCTTTCGCACACCAACAGCACCACAGTGCGCTACATGTGCAAAAACACATTGTGGGTGGCATATGAAAAATGGTAGCTGTACTGTTCCTAAGGAAGTGTAATAAAATGGCAATGTTGAAAATCTGGAGTGAAAATATTAAATTCGCAGACTTATGAGCATGCATAGGAACTGCGCAACGAAAGCTCGTAAAACAGTCATTTTTAGGAATTTTTTCACCAAATTTTCAACATAGTAATTTTAAGACCTCTGCTCATGAACAGTGTCACTGTGATTTTCTTAATTTGTCCTGTACATGTTTTGCACATCGACTGCGCCATTGTGCGCTACATGGGTGGAAACACATTTTGGGTGAGATGTGAAAAATGACAGCTGTACTACTCATAAGAAGGTGTGGTAAAATGACAATGTTGAAAATCTGGGTGAAAATATTGAAAATTAAATGAACTTACGAGTGTGCGCAGCAACTGCGCAACGCACGCTCATAAAACAGTCATTTTTAGGAATTTTTTCACCAAATTTTCAACATAGTAATTTTAAGACCTCTGCTCATGAACAGTGTCACTGTGATTTTCTTAATTTGTCCTGTACATTGGTTTTGCACACCAACTGCGTCATTGTGCGCTACATGGGCGGAAACACATTTTGGGTGAGATGTGAAAAATGACAGCTGTACTACTCATAAGAAGGTGTGATAAAATGGCAATGTTGAAAATCTGGAGTGAAAATATTGAAAATTCACAAACTTATGAGCGTGCATAGGAACTGCGCAGCACACGCTCCTAAAACAGTTGTTTTTTGGAATTTTTGCACCAAATTTTCAAAATAGGCTTCATAAGAGCCCACCTTATGAATACTGGCAGTGTCATTTCGTTAATCGGTCCTGAAAGGTGATTTTTCTCAGTGACTGCGAAATCACCCTTTGGGCCTGAATAATGCCATGACAGTGACAGCATTCATGAGAAGGGGTCCCAAAAACCTCATGTTGAAAATTTGGTGCAAAAATTCCAAAAAATGCCTGAGTTGAACAAAGTTGAAAAATCCCTATCTATCCCATTATACAGCTTACCGGCATTTCCTCAGTTCACGGTCGGCTTTGAAGAGTGCAGACGTAGTCCCGGTCCACAGAAGATCGTTGCGTCGAGCTCCAGAGGTAAGTATGGGGTGAGGGGGGGTGTAGGGAGGCAGGGTGCATAGTGGGTGGGTGCGTGTTGTGGGGAGGGGCAGGAAGACTGCGTGGGACCATTTTTCTTTACAGGTTAAAAAAAAAAGACGCAGGACATTTGCCACACTGGGGTGGGCTCCCAGCATGGCAGAAGAACGGCTGGGGCGTGGAGCCGACGGAGGATTGGGCACCCACGGCCATGCAGACGGTTAAGGCGTGCTGGGGCAAGGCATCTTTGTACTGGGAGATAGTGAAGCCGACGGGGATTGGGCATCCTGTCGGCGATACCATTGAGTTGTCACACTGGGGTGGGCACCAGCATGGCATTTGGAAGGCTTTGGGGGGGCGCAGCACAACCGCCGGGGGATTCGGCACCCCCATCGGCTATAGAGTGTGTGCATGGGGGGGGAGCACGCAGTATGCATGTGCGCGCGTGTGTGTGTGTGTGTGTGTGAGGAGCTGCGCATGAGCAGGCGATATCTTATCGCTGCTCACTGAAGTGTAGCTCCCCCTTTCAACTGTATGCCACTGCATTTGGAGCTTATTCGTAGACAGTACAAGCATTGGTGGACAGGGGCCGTACCTGCCAACACACTGACTGAATTGGAAGAGGGGGTGACACACCTCCAAAATCTCAGATGATGGCACTATATTTCTTGCACATGCGTGCAAGCAAACATAAAAAGCAGCATTCCAATAAAATGTACATTAGACTGAACCATTCAGTACTAAAACCTGTGGGGGAGCACTGTAAAATCTTACTGAATGAAAAAAAATATTTTTTAACCTTGCTTTGTGTCTTCGACTGTTTTTTCAAATCAATTTGTAGTGCCACAATTTATAATAAAATAATAAGTTCTCTGAGAGATGTTTGATATTTTATTTATTTATTTATTTGAAAATATCAGATTTGCAGACCTTTGAGTCAGAGACTCATTTACAAAAGCACCTCATCATAATGAACAAAGACAGCCAATATTGCATGGATCAAAACACAACAGTAGTTACAGACAATATTACATTGATCAACATGGCAATAGTTACAGGTTTCAGACCATGATTACAAGGTTTAACAGATGCAACAGGAGACAGTGCCTCAGAAATACAAACTTTGTGACAGCTGGCATAGTGAAATACCGAGCAAGCACAATGAGGTGTCAGGAGTCAACAGAACAAAAGGGATGAAGAAACAAAGCCCTGGGGAGGGGATGGTGGTATCTGTAACTGTAAGGGGGGACAGACTAGAGGAAGAGCCTGAGGAGTGGTTATGGTGGAGGTAAAAGCAGTCTAAGGGATGTTGTCAGAATCCAGGGTGGTAAGGCCATAAGGCATGGCAGAGTAGGCCCCCCAGGGAGGGTTCAGAGCAGAGAGGAGCCCGAGGCTAGGTACATTTACAGCAGTGGGTGGCAAACAGGTGGTTCCTGAGGACCTCCTTAAAGGGATCTATTTAAGTGGCATTGGTGACAGTGGCTGGGAGGGAGCTGAACCAGAAGGGAGCTCCATAGCAGAAGGATCTCTGGGCTAGGGATGTCCCGGTTCTGTATGCAAGTATGGTGGTCTTGCAGGTACTATGGGTGGAGACCATGGGGGCAGACCAGTGGAGGGAGGCGGTTACGGGGGGCTGAGGACAGTTTTTTTTTTTTTGCTAGCATGCAGGTCTGGTAGCAAAGCTGCTCCTCAAGGTTCAGCAAGGTGGCAGTGGAGTACAGCAGACAGGTGTGGGTGTGCCTGGGGGCTCCAGTCAGGAGCCTGCAGGCCTTGTTAATGGAGAGCTGGATTTTTGTGAGAGCAGTGTTGTCAGCAGCTCCATAGATAGGCATTCCATAGTCCACTAAGGACAGGACAGATGAGGTGATGGTCAGCTGGAGTGCCTCTGGGGGGAAGACAACCCCTATGGCGGTACAGTAGCCCGGTCCTTGAGTTGGTGGCAGCAGAGAGGGCGCTAATGTGGGCATGGAAGTTGAGGGCAGAGTCGAAGGTAATATCCAAGTATTTATAGATGGACACTTGTTTGAGGGGGTTTGGAGTGCTGGGACGTATCAGAAGAGGGGCATTTCTTGACTTGTTTTGGTGGTATGAGAATAGCATTGCCTTAGTCTTTTTTAGGTTCATGACCAACCTGTGATCAGTGAACCACCATTCTGCTTGGTGACGGGCAAGCTGGAGGGAAGCCTGAAGTGATGCGGGGTTTGTGTGGGAGGAGAATAGCACCGCGTCATCTGCATAGAGGAGAATTTTACTGGTACAGGCTGCGGGAAGTGTGTTAAGATAAAAGCTATAGATAAGGGGTCCCAGGATGGAGCCCTGGGGTACTCTGGAGTGGACTGGATGGGTGTCGGACAAGGTGCTATTAAGTTTTACATACTGTGCTCTGGAGGAGAGAGAGCTGGTGAACCATGCAAGGGTATAATACAACAAAAGGGAGAGTCATCACATAAAAATTGGGCAGCCTGAATGTCCTCTTGTCTAAATCTCACACAATGGCTCGCATACCATAAGAGACACCCCTCAGAGGATGTATCTATCTATCTATCTATCTATCTATCTATCTATCTATCTATCTATCTATCTATGGCATGGAAATCCATGTGTCCTGATTTGCTGAGACAGTCCTAGTCATTGCCTTAAGAGAGCACTGTCAATGGGTAAAATCAAGTCCCTGCCAAACAGGGCAACTCACATACAGAATTCATAAGCCACTCACTTTCTAATTTCCATCACAAACATGACTGCCACCTTTACTCATATATAAAAAACTTCAACTAGGCCCTAAAAATAAAAGTCCATTCAATTAAACAAAGTAAGTAAATAATGTAATGTTACAACAACAGCTTAACCTGGTTCATGGTCAGTTGGCATTCATCTGTATCCCCCTCCCCCGGGTCGTGCCTGAAAATAGGCAGAATTTGTCTAGTGCACTTACCCAGTCAACAAAAACTAACGAAATTAAACTAAATTTATTCTCAAGAACCCCTCATTTCACACATACACACATTTTTGAAAAATCAAGTACTATTCAGACTTTCTATTGTTGGTGTTTCTTTGATGATCATAAAAAATCCACCTCCTATCCTACCAGTTTGCCAGAGAACTCCCTGCTCCTTACCTGGCAATGGATAAAATTGAGGCTCCGGCTCCACTTAAAGAGCCGCTGACAGCATTAGCAAAACTTTGAAAAAAGTTGGATTTATATTCAGCTTCAAACATAGAAGCTTAGAATTTGACGGCAGATAAGGACCGCTTGGCCCACCTAGTCTGCCCATTTTCCTACCTGATGGATAAGCTGTAAATTCTAATCAACAGCTTACTTCCTTCTACCCCCCCACTAGAATTGCTTTATGTTTGTCCCATGCATTCCTGAATTCTCCCACTGTTCCTGACTCCACAACGTCCTCAGGAAGGCTGTTCCATGCATCCACAATCCTCTCTGTGAAAAAATACTTTCTAACATTACCTCTGAGCCATCCCTCCTCTAACATTACCTCTGAGCCATCCCTCCTCTATCTTCAAATTGTGCCCCCTTGTTCTTGCACATCTCTTTTTCTGAAAGATGCTGCCTTCTTGTACTTTGCTAATTCACTTGAGCTCCATCCCATTTTCTTTATTACTTCATATATTTTCAGTAATTAATTCCCCATTTTCTTTGTTACTGAAAACAGTTGCATAAAAACAAGATCCCTGTTCCCTAGACTCTATCTACTCTGGCTGCTTCTCTGCACAGGACATCACAATCTTCTGTTTATGACATCATAATTATCTCCACAGCAACATATTTTGATGTCATAAACAGAATTGTGATGGCAAGAGTAGGCATGCAGCCAGAGCTCAAAGAGCACAGATACTGTATTGATGCAAATACCCCTAGAATAAGGACACAAGGGTGAGAATTACAGAATAAAATACAAAATATAAGCTACAGTTATGAATATTACATTTTTTCAAAGTTGTTTCAACTGTGTCAGGAGCTCTTTAAGGCCTATGTGTGGGTCTGTGTTTGTATGCCAGTGGAACAATGAAGAATTTTGAATTAATATATTCTATGTTACCATTCCATATGTGTGTGTGTGTGTGGGGGGGGGGGTGGAGAGCATTCTGTAAGCAATAATTCCTGACAGGGTGGGCGGCATTGAGAAATACCGGACCACCCAAGGGCGTAATGAGGCTTGATGCTACCGGCACAGGGCATTATAGCCCTGGAAGGTCCAGTATTTCCCTATTCCACCCACCCTGGAGGGTATTACTGCACTTAGAAAATGGGCACTGTAAAAAAAAAATAGGTTTGCTAAAAAATTGTTCATAAAAAAAACCATTTTGATTAAGTTTTGTAAATAAATAGTTCTTCTGCCTCTATTGGGCTGAAGGACTTTTGTCCTAATGGAGACTCCATAGTTTTTTTAAAAAAAGCTGCTGGAATGCTGTTTGTGCCCCTTGAGGAGACTACTACTGTTTGTTTAGTCAGACCCCCTCCTCCAGTATCACAAAATACTTCCTTCCCATTTTATTTTTATGTCATTTTTTTGGAAGCGTAGTTGTTGTTACGGCTTTTTTTATACATTGGAGCCAGGAGGTATTAGTGTTGGCACTGCTGAAGAAAGCACAGTTTGGGAGAGTGAGGACGAGAGGCACAATGTGAGGTAGGCTTAAGTTCACACTACTGGTAAAATGAGGAGAAGTATTTAATGTAGGCATGCTCACAATTTGACCACAACTTGTTTTCTGCTTTTAAATAAGAGAGGGTGCTTGTTCCAGTAGTGCCATTGTGTATGACAGGGTAGTGGTATTGTTTTCATTTTCCGTACCGCAGATGAACATCCATCTGCGGTATAGAAAATGAACAAAATGCCGTTCCTGTCATGCACACTAGTGGAGCTGGTGCTGTGTTGTTTTATTGAAACTGCTGAGTTCTTGTCTGAGTTTTGCCAGGGGCATCCAGAGGAAAAGACGGAGTGCTGATTCAGGTCCCGGTTGTTAGGGGATCAGGCAGAGATGGGTAGCGATAGAAAAACATGGCGTCTGTTGTCACTGAAAATATCAAAGTGCCCAATGATACCCACCTGCTTAGGCTGGTGTCCTGGCCAATCAGCATGCTAGGAATCTCTTACCCATTTTCTAATATTGAATAATGAAGAGCTTTGAAATCTTCTATGTAATGGTAAACAATCCCACAATGTACTAAATGTGTAGAAAGCCAGATGACTGACAGGTGAAAAACATCTGTGTTGGGACTATTTTACGTTACAGTATATGGAGCTTGTACCGGACTAGTTTGGCAACTGAGATCCTTTTCTGCCCTGGAGACTGCCAGCTTTACCCCTCTGAGACCATAGTCATACCCAGGGTTCCCTGACCATCAAGTGGAGGACACTGCACTTTTTGGCATTGAACCTCAGCTGCCAAGTGTGCGACCACCTTTCAAGTATCTCCAAGTCGTCTTGCAGCATCCTTCTCCCCTCGTCATCGTCTACCGCTGCACCCAGTTTGGAGTCATCTGCAAATAGACTCAGCGTGCTCCTAACCCCAACCCGACGTCTGAGATGAATGCCGTAAAAAGGACTGGCTCCAACACCGATCCCTGGGGGACCCCACTAACAACCATTCTGGGAGGCAAGATCTCACCCCCAACCACCTCCCTCTCATACCTATCCATTACCCAACTCCCAATCCACCCTAGTATTTTCTCCCCCAATCCGAAGCTCCTCAGCTTCTCCAACAGCCTATGCAAGCAAGCAAGCAAGCATGAAACACTATTCCAAAAACATGATCACAGCGCTGGGAGGTCACGTGATGGCATCTAGCTAGGCAGCAGCTGGGACTCTGAGCTCTCCCCTCTGGCCACCTTTTCTGATCGTTTTTGGAATCATCTTGGCATTTTTAAGCAAAATTTGTTGAGAAGACGCCTGGATAAGTTACCTGCTAGTGCAAAACGAGCTTTGTTGGTGAAATAATCGCCTACAATATCGAGATGGAGGTGGATGGGAAGCAGGCCTCAGTCAAACACACACCCCCTGCATCCCCGGAGAAGGCTGCAAAGAAACAACGAAATCAGGCTACTGTTAAACCTGATCGAGGTGGGGACAGAGTGCAACAGGCTACTCCTTTAACGGAGGATAGGTTCCTCCAAGAGCTCACTCCTTTGAAGGATATCTTGAAAGAGCTGACTGGCGAACTTAAGTCCCTGCGTTGCGATCTCTCCTCTGTCTCTACTAGAGTTTCGGATATGGAGGCTAGAATTTTTCATCGAAACAGTGGAGGTCAAAACTGAAATTGAGATCACCGAGCTTAAACAGCAGATAAGAAAATTACAAGCCAAAACTGAAGATCTGGAAGGGCGTAGTCGCCGAAATAATTTACTAATTTTGGGCCTACCCGAGATGGAAGAGGGCCCAGACCTGATGGCCTTTTTGCAAAGGTTCCTGAACAAGGTCGTGGGCCCATCCCCTATCAGCTCTTCTTATCACCTGGAATGGACCCATCGTTCTCTGAGACCCAGGCCCTCGTCTGGATCCCCCCCATGTCCTATTATTGTCAAGTTCCTAAGTTATGTGGAAAGACAGCACGTCTATGTGAAGTCACGTGAACTTAAAGACGTTCTTTGGGGTGTATCCAGAATCTGGATCACGCAGGATTTGCCTAAAGAAACTTGGGGGAAAAAAGGGCAGCTTACCACCCTGTAGTGCAGAAATTAATAGCTGCCTCTATCCCCTTTAAGATGATTTATCCGGCGATCCTGAAAGTTACTGTTGGAGGCATGGCTACTAGCTTTAATTTCCTCAAAGCGGCCCTCAAGGAACTGGCTATCAAGTTACCAGATCTATTCAAATCGGCTGGCTGAAGGACTCACTTTTTTATTTTAATATGAAAGCTTGTGATCCCGTGGGGCTACGATTTCTTTTTCTTGCCTAAGATACATGTATTTTAACCCTGTGAGATGACTGGATAATTTTTTGCCATACTGGCTGACTGGGGGAGTCTTTCGGTTTTACCTCCTTTTTCTGGTTTCCTTTCAGCCTCTGGCCGCTTTTTTGGTCCCTTTCACTTCTTTTCTTGTTTTTCCCCCCTGGGTTCCCCGGCCTGATTCGGGCTGCGGTGGGTGAGTTTTGTTGGGTGGCGGCACCCCCCTCGCTGTTCCCGTTCATGCATCCCCACAATGGAACCTTTTGTTTATGGTCGCTGTTTCCTGGGGGTGATTTCCTGGTGGGCGGACCAAATTTGGTCCCTCTATCTTACCGGTCCCTCCGGAAACAGCGGTCCTGGAATGGTGTTTTCTCGGAGCCAGTGCTTCCATATCCTTTTCGGATTTCAGGAATTCCTTTTCCTTGCGGGATGCCTGGACTTCGGGTAGGTGTCCTATTTGAATTGCACTCTTCCCGGAGCAGACGTCGGGGGGACCGCTGGGCCAGATTGGGGTGGATGGGCCTCTCTATCGCTGGGATGATTTGCTGTACCTTTGCGCCTCCCTTCCTATCTGGCTCCCTCTTATTTTTTCTCCTTCTGCCTGCTTACTTTCTCGGCTATTGGTGCCTGAGGGGGGTGGGAGGGAGCTCGGGTCTAAGGGCGCCTGCTCGCTCGATGTGGAATCGCGAGCCATATGTTGGGGGGTTGGCTAACCTCTCCCTGGTACTGGGATTGATGGGGAGTATTATGTTGGAATCGTGGACTCTTATTCTCACTGGATTGTGTCTGAATCATTTTGTATACTGGCACTGGTACCCAATGCTGGGGGTGGAGGATTCGCAATGGGGTCGGAGGTTAGAGCCTTGGGCATAGCTCATTTATGGGTCTTTTATACTCAGGCCACTCGCTGTACATAGTTATTTTGGGTTTGTAAGGGATATTGATGTTGGGGGGACGGTTTGATGCTTCTTAGATTATGGGGATCTCTGGAGATGGGGGAGGGGGGTTTTCTTTTACTGACAAGCTTATTCAAGCTTTTTGGATTTTGGTTTTGTTGGGCGTGTGGGGGGACTGGGATTAACGAGTGGTATCCCGTATGTTTACATGGTCTCTGGTCTATTATGATAGACTGCTGTCTCTGGGGGTTTACTGATGTTGATTTCGTTCAGGGGGTTTTACGGGTGGATGGGTGTCTGGGGATCAATTATGTTTTGCCGGGGTCTCACAGTCGGAAGGGCCTATCCTGCCTGTGTAGGCTTTGGTTCTGCTCCGGCTGGATATGTTGGATGGGGTCTTTGCTGTGGGGACCCAGGCCCGAACTGTTTTGGGTGATTACTAGGTCCTAGGCCTTTACATTGGGGGTGCACCTTGTTCTTTTATATCTTGCTGTTTTTGTCTGGATGTCTGGTTGTATTATGCTGTGTTTAAAATGGCTATGAATACAGTTAAAATAGCATCTTGGAATGTTCGAGGACTTAGGGATCGGGTCAAACGGTTGCAGGCCTTTAATCATTGTTCACTACTTCAAATTGATATCCTTTTTTTGCAAGAGACACATTTATGCCATGATGACACCAAGCTGCTATCCCGTTCAGGTTTTTCTCAATCCTACCTCTTGGGAAACTCCTGTTTTAGCAAAGGGTGTGGTTCTTATTAAAAACATGTACTGTTTACTGAATGAGATGACTGTTTCAGACCCAGAGGAGATTTATCCTGGTAAAAGGTACTCTAAATGGTGGTAATGTAGTCCTTGGTTCCATATGGTCCGTGGGTGGGAATCCAGGCTTTTTATGTTCCTTGCTGATAAACTGTCCAGCTTCCTCCTGCCCAGTTTATATTGGGGGCGACTGGAATGTGCCCTTCTCATCTACTCTGGACAGAGACCCTCAGGATAAACGCCCTTCCTCTCCGGCTCAGCGTGCTTTTCGGGATCTGAGTTCGATGTTGGGCTTGTGTGACCCCTGGCGGCTTGCTAACCCCTCTTGTCGTGCCTTTTCTTTTCAATCCCAATCGCATGGCACTAAATCGACGTTGGATATGGTCTTAGTTAGTCTCTCCTTTCACCCGAATATCTCTTTGTCTGGTATCGAGCCGATCATTTTGTCGGACCATGCCGTAGTCTGGATCCGACTTTCTTTAGACCCGGATTATTCCCGCGATTCAATGTGGTGGCTGAACACTCAAATGCTAAAAGACCATCAAAATGTTTTGGAAATTAGTTCTTGGATTTCTCTCTTTCTGGCTGATAATTTGAATTCTACTCCAAGAGTTGATATGGTTTGGGGTGCTCTATAGTGTTATCTTAGGGGCGAACTCATTAAAATGGCCTCCTTTAGGAAGAGGACGCGGCTGGCTAGCTCCTTAGCTCTGATGAACAAGCTAAGGGAATTAGAGATTAAATTTTCTTTAACCTACTCTCTAAGGGATCTTAAAGATCTTTTGTCAGCTAGAAATGAATATATGGACCTTTTGAAGGAAAAAACAGAATACTGCTTGATAAAAACCCAGGCTAAGTATCTTGATCTTGGGGAAAAATCCGGGAAACTTCTGGCTTTACGTCTGCGCGCATTGGAGAGCTCAAGGATTATTCCTTCCTTGTCTTCCCCATCTGGTGAGGTTGTCTCTTCTTCCAGAGATATTGCGCGTGTTTTCAAGGAGTACTACTCGGATCTTTATAGCAAGTCTCCACTGTCCTATCCCACTTCGGATGACAAGGCGTATTTGAGGGAGATAGATATCCCTTGTTTGTCAGAAGCTCAACAAACTAGTCTACTGGCTCCTATCTCAGCTGAGGAGATAAAGAGCACTATTGCTTCTTTGGTTCCGGACAGGGCGCCGGGTCCGGATGGTTTCCCTGCAAACTTTTATAAGGTCTTTGCCAATGACCTGGTACCTATTCTCCTTAAACTATATAACTATCTATCGGTTTCCCCTGAGGCTGACCCTGCTCTGTTTGAGGCTACTATAGTTTTAATCCCCAAAGCTGATAAAATTCTTACAGATCCGGCTAATTATAGACCCATTTCTCTCCAAAATTATGACATGAAAATTATTGCTAAAATATTTGCTGAAAGAATCAAGAGGGTCTGGTCTGGGCTGCTGAGCCCTGAACAGGTTGGTTTTGTACCGGGGAGGTCGGCAGCCGATCATTTGAGGACTTTGTCACATATTTCTCAACACGCTCAAACAGCCTTGTATCCGGTCGCTCTGGTCTCTCTTGATGCTGAAAAGGCCTTCGACCGGGTTGATTGGTCTTTTCTTTGGTCAGTAATGGAGAGAATGGGTTTTCCGTCTTCTTTTCTGAATATTATTCAGACGTTTTATAGTTGCCCTTCTGCTAAGATTTACTGCAACGGGGTCTTATCTTCTTCTTTCCGTTTATTTGCTGGTACCAGGCAGGGATGCCCCCTTTCTCCTTTATTATTTAATTTATTTCTGGAACCATTGCTGATTAAACTCAAGTCATCCCCCCAGGTTAGAGGTGTTAGGCTACAGCAACGGGAACTGGTTCTCTCTACATATGCAGATGATGTTTTGCTGCACTTAACAGATCCTGCAGCATCTTTGAAGGCTGCTATTGATATTATTACGCAGTTTGGCATTTTCTCCTGTTATAAGCTGAATATTTCTAAGTGTGAGATTTTTCATTTAAACAAGTATACTAATAAGCAGGAGTTCCTTTCCTTTGGAATGAGGTGGACTTCTAGATCTATTAAATATTTAGGGATCCACTTTTCTACTGATCTTTCCCTCCTGAAAAAGTTAAACCTGGACAGAGTTAGGGATTTGATTAGCCAGGATTTGCAGCGTTGGTCAGCCCTTCCTATTTCACTTTGGGGTCGAATCAATGTTATTAAAATGAATGTTCTTCCCAGGATTTTCTATCTGTTGAATTTGATTAATCTTTGGCTTCCTCTTTCCTATTTTCAGCAACTTCATCGGTTGTTTTCTAGTTTTATTTGGCGGGGGAAGGGGGTTCGGCGTTCCTATACCAAGCTGTCGCTCCCCAAGGAAAAGGTGGCCTCGGTTGCCTAATCTCCTGCTGTATTATTAGGCTCACCTTTCCAAGTTAGGAGATGGTTTCCACTGATCCAGAGATTTCTTGCCCAATTTGGCTCCAGCTTGAGCAGGCCTTTCTTTCTGAGGCTAAACTGAATAAATATGCTTTATTTTATGTGCCCCGAAGGCTCTCTCACAGCTGGTGTCGGATAGCACGTGATGGGTGCTGTTAGATCATGGGCACAATGTCTTAAGTTTTTTCATATTTCTAGCGCGTTGGACTTGGGACAACCGGTGGTCCTTAATCCTAACATTAGGTTAGGGAACTCTTGGATTACGCCGGAATGGCTCCCACAACTTAAGGATGCCAGAGTTGAGCATTTGTTCAGTCAAGAATTACTTCTCTCCTCAGGCGATATTCTGGAGAAATTTGGTATATCAAGTAGAGGGGTTTTTAAGGTTTATCAGCTTAGGCACTTAATCGGTAGCAAATTTGGCACTACTTTCAGGGAATCGGTTGCTTATCCTTTTCTCTCTGACATTATTAGTCTTGCCTCACAGTCTCACTCTATTTCGTTGATCTACTCTTATCTTCTGAATTATAGTTCTCAGGAGGCTGTTGAGGGTCCGATGGTCTGGACACACCTCCTTCCTGACATTTCCCCGGATTGGAATGGTATATGGAGGGATTTGCATAGATACCATACCCAGGATAGGTTGCGGTTAACACAATATTAAATTGTGAATAACCTTTACTATACTCCTGTCAAACTCTTTCAGCGTAAGATGGTTTCCCATCCGGATTGTTTTAGGTGCTTACAAGGTGAAGGTAATTTAATTCATATTTTCTGGGACAGTCCCAAAGTTGCCCCGTTGTGGTCCCTGGTCCGGGAGAACCTTGATCCCCTTCTGGGTCTGAGTGGGTTTTTTCGTCCTGAGATTTGTGTTTTGGGCGATTTTTCCCGTGTAGATAGTGTTGAGCGTCGATATCATATGGTCTTGGTGTCCATGGTGGTTAAGAAGCTGGTCTTAAGACACTGGACAGATCATCTGGTCTTATCCTTTGCCGACTGGTTGAAGGAGGTAATGTCGTATCTTCAATCAGAGAGTCTGATAGCTAGTTTTAAAGGTCGTATGGACCTGTTTTGCGAGAGATGGGATAAACTCCAGGCCCTATGTCTGCTCTAACAATGCGGTTCTGTGACCCGATCCTTTTAGTCCCTTTATATGGTACGTTATTTGTTAAATTCTGATCTCTATGCTATCATACTATCTATGATGCTAAATGTTCTGACAATTCATTATAGCATACAGTGATATCCAGACCTAATGGTTTCTCTTTTTCCTTGTTGGTCGCCCAGTCAGGTGGGGGTTGGACCGATGGGACTATAATATGTTGAAGATTGTGTGTTTTACTTGTCTTTGGGTGATTGGGCTGGGTGGAGGGTGGGTTTGGGGGTGTATGGGGCTTTTTCGGGGGGGTGGATGGGTTTGGGTATTTTGGTTGTACTGTTTGTGTACTATTCCTTGTGTACATTTTTGGATTGTTCTGTTCCTGCTTTGTGTTTTCATTTTGTTCTGAAAATTAATAAATTTAAATTTCAAAAAAAATGATCACAGCGCTGTACATATATATAAAATCAATAAAAACACATATAGAACAATAAAACAATAATCCTCAGCTAAAATCACATCTGTAAGTCTGATCAATCAATCAAGGAAAGCCAGGGTAAATAGATAGGTTTTTAGGGCAGATTTAAAACCTCTACAGTCAGGCACTCTCTGATCCAACGAGGTAGAAAATTCCACTGGGTCAGTGCAGCAAATGCGAAAGAACAAACACCAGAGGTCTTCAAATGGACTCTGGGAATCTCAAGCAATCCCCTTTCAGAGGACCAGAGTGAATGGAGGGGGCAATAGGGATGGACGAGATCTTGCAGGTAGCATGGCCCATGCCTGTGTAGAGCTTTATAAGCCAGTAACCTGACCTTAAGGTGATCTGCCAATATATAGGCAGCCAGTGCAGTTCACGGAGCACAGGAGTAACATGACTAGATCTTGATGAACCAGTCAACAGCCTGGCTGTCGCATTTGGCACCAGCCGAAATTAGTGGTTATCAACCCCCGGTAGCCCCAGGTAGAGGGCATTGCAGTAGTCAAGGCAGGAGGTCACAAAGGCATGGACCAGTGTTGGAAGATCATCAGGCGGGACCAGGCACTTGATCCAGATGATATTTCTCAGCTAATAAAATGAAGATTTAACTACAGCAGACACTTGAGATTTTAGAGTCAGGCCACTGTCGAACACAACGCCCAGATTTCATGCCCAGTCTGAGGTAAGTAGCTGGTCCCCCCAAAGCCAAAGCCCAGAGGGAAGACCCACTGACAACTCCATGCCTTGATGACTAGGGTCCACAATCAGCACCTCGGTTTTGCCCGAATTCAACTTCAGCCAGTTGGCACTCATCCAGTCCTGGATCTCAGAGGGGTAGCTGTTAAAAAACGAGATTGAATCAACCTGCCTGGGCACAAAGGACATGCAGAGCTGAGTATCATCTGCACAGCAGTGAAAACTCAGTCCATACTGCCTTATAATGTCTCCCAATGGCAGCATATACACAGTAAACAACATGGGGAACAACACAGAACCCTGCGGAATACCACATGATGGGGGAGAGGGGCCGAGGAATTCATTCCTGACACCACTCTCTGCATCCTGCCTGTGAGGAATGATCAAAACCATCTGAGGACTGTACCAGTCAGTCCACAGAGTATCCACAGGCATTCCAGCAGCACCTCATGGTCCACCATGTCAAATGTATCAGACAGATCAAGAAGAACCAAGATGGAACAGCTCTTTCGATCTTTTGCTATCAGGAGATCATTAAGTACCCAGACAAGGGCAGTCTCGGTACTATGCCTCTTCCTGGAACTGGACTGGAGAGGATTGTAGACATCATGAGAAGTTAGATGGTCAACTAGTTGTGCCACAATCACCTTCTCAATAATCTTGCCCACAAAAGGCAGGTTAGAGACAGGTCTGTAGTTGGCTAAGCAGTCCAGGTAGAGGGAAGCTTTTTTTAGGAGGGGAGTTACTACTGCCTCCTTCAGGGGGTTAGGAATCTCTCCTGAATCCAACGAGCTCCAGACAGTCCTAGCCAGGACTCAGCCAATGACCTGAACCCACCCCATAAGGAGGCAGGATGGGCCCGGATCCAAACTACAGCTAGTTGGGCACATTCCCTTGATGACCAACACAGTGTCCGTGATCTCCAGCAGGCTGAAGTCAGATCAGGCAAACCTTAGGCCTGTAACCTCCTGCCAACCACTGCCACACCCTATAGAGTGTGCTGAGCGGATCTCGGACCTGATAGTAGCAACCTTATTGGTGAAGAATCAAGCAAACTCATCATACTTAACCTACGAAAAGGCTCCCATGACTGAAGACAGGCTGGATTGCACAGTCTAGCAACAGTTCGGAAGAACTAAGCAGGTCAATTCCTCGCTACCGCAGTCTCTTTGAACAGGAACTCTGCCTTCTTACAAGAGATTGCAGATTGATAGTCCTGATATTGGGCCATCAATCTAAGTTTTTCACTAGCCAGGCCCAATTTCCACCAACACCACTTCAACCCTCGACCCCTATGCCTCAACTCCGTCAAAGTCCCATCAAACCAAGGGGACTTTGGGCAAAGAGTGAGGGGTCAAATACGGACAGAAGCCAGGGAATCAAAAGCACCCGACACTGCCTTATTATAGGCTAGTACCGGCTCCCCAAGTTCCTCGCGTACACTTGCCAGACCCGAAAGGTCCAGCACCGCCATAAGACCATCTGGGGTCAAGCCCCTCAGAGGGCAGTACCAGACCATTTCCAAAGGAGCAGGTCTATTGGAGGGGGCTCAAATGTGAACCCTATAGTGTGATGGTCCAACCATCCAACTGGTTCCACCACCAAGTTGGAGATCTCCATCCCTAGAAGGAAGACAGGGTCCTATGAGTGTCCATGACTATGGGTGGCAGAGGTAACCACCTGTGTCAGGCCCAACAAATTCATCAGTTGGAGGGAAGTCTCTATGATGCAGTACTGAGTCAAAAGCCTTAGTGAAGTCCAGGTACAGGACATCCACTGGCTTCCCCTGGTCCAGAGACCTTGGGACCCAGTTGTAGAATTCAACTAGGTTCGTTTCACACAATCTGCCCTGGAAGAATCCATGCTGTCGAACATCCTGGAGACAATGGGCTTATAGGAACTCCACCAACCGTTCCTTTAAGATGGTTTCAAGCAGTTTCCCCGCCACGAAACATAGAAACTTAGAAACATAGAATATGATGGCAGATAAGGACCGCTTGGCCCACCCAGTCTGCCCATTTCCTTACCTGATGGATAAGCTGCTGATCCTAGTTAACCAGCAGCCTACTTCTTCCTACCCCCACCCCCTAGAATTGCCTTATGACTGTCCCATGCATGCTTGAATTCCACCACTGTTTTTGACTCCACAACCTCCTCTGGAAGGCCGTTCCATACATCCACAACCCTCTCTGTGAAAAAATACTTCCTTAAATTACCTCTGAGCCGCCCCCCTTCTATCTTCAAATTGTGCCCCCTTGTTCTTGCACACCTCTTTTTTTTTGAAAGATGCTACCCTCTTGGACTTTGTTGATTCCCTTGAGGTACTTGAAAGTTTCTATCATGTCCCCCCTCTCCCTCCTTTCCTCGAGGCTATACATATTAAGCTCCTTAAGTCTCTCTTCATATGTCTTCCGGTGCAGACCCTGCACCATTTTAGTTGCCCTCCTCTGGACAGCTTCCATCCTGTCTATGTCTTTGCGGAAATTGGGTCTCCAGAACTGCGCATGATACTCCAGATGTGGTCTCACCAGCTGTCTGTACAGAGGATAATAACTTCTTGTTTTCTACTGGTGATGCCTCTCCTATGCATCCCAGTATTCCCCACCCTCCTTGCTGCCCTCTCACATTGCTTGCCCACCTTTAGGTCATCTGATATGACTACCCCAGGTCCCTTTCCATTTTGTTGTTGTTAGTATCTCACCCCATTGTGTATTCTTCCCTGGGTTTTTGTTTCCCAGGTGCATTACCTTGCACTTCTTAGCATTGAATCTAAGCTGCCATACATTTGACCATTCTCTAACCTTGCCAAGTCCCTTCTCATCCTTTCCACCCCATCTTGTGCATCAACTCTGTTGCAGATCTTGTGTCATCTGCAAAGAGACATACTTTCCTTCCAGTCCCTCTGCAATGTAGCTATAAAGACATTGAAGAGGACCGTCCTAATACTGAACCCTGCGGTACCCACTACTAACCCTTTTTCATGAGTGGACTCCATTTACTATTACTCTCTGTGTCCTATTCTCCAGCCAATTCTTTACCCAGGCTGTCATCTTGGGACCCACTCCCAGGCTGGCTAACTTGTATATTAATCTTTTGTGTGGGACTGTGTCAAATGCCTTGCTAAAGTCTAGGTAGGCCATGTCCACAGCCCCTCCCTGATCAACTACTTTGGTCACCCAGTCAAAGAAATCTATCAGATTTGTCTGGCATGACCTTCCCCGCTGTGAATCCATGCTGCCTTGGGTCCTGTGCCCCTCTGGCCTCTAGATACTCGACAATTCTTTCCTTCAGAAGTGATTCCATCATTTTCCCTACCACTGAGGTTAAACTAACAGGTCTGTAGTTTCCTGCTTCTGCCTTGCTCCCACTTTTGTGAAGGGGAATCACATCTGCCCTCCTCCAGTCCTCAAGTACCACCCCATCCTCCCATGATTTGTTAAACAGGGTAGTCAGTGGTGTCACTAGTTCTACCCTTAGTTCTTTTAGAATTCTGGGATTAATCCCATCAGGCCCCATTGCTTGTCCACCTTCAGTTTTAAGAGCTCTTTCAGAACCCTTTCTTCTGTAAATGGCTGGTATCAACTTCTGTATCCAGAGTGTTTCTACTGTTTGTTTTAGGTACCTCCCCTCTTCCTTTGTAAATACTGAGCAAAAATATTTGTTTAGTATCTCTGCCTTTCACAGTCACCCTCTGCCCACCCTCCCTCCCTTTATTAAGCCTCACTATCCTCCCTTGGTCTTCCTTCGCTCCCTGATGTACCTATAAAAGGTTTTATCCCTTCTTAACTGAGTTGGCTATCTTTTCCTCGGTTTGGGCCTTTGCTGTTCTGACTGCCTTTCCAGCTTCCTTTGCTTTAACTGATACAGTTCTCTGTCCTGTTCCTTCTGTGATTCCTTGTACTTCCTGAATGCTTTCTTTTCTCTTGAACCTTCACTGCCACTTCCTTTGAGAACCATAGTGGTTTCTTACCTCGTTCATTTTGTTTATTTGCTTTACACAAAGGCTTGTTACCTCTGTGATGGCAGTTTTTATTATTCCCCATTGTTCTTCCACCCCTCCTTCCTGCCCATTTGCTAGTGCATTCCTTAGGCACTCACCCATTTTGGCAAAGTCAGCCCTCCTAAAATCCAGTACCTTTGTCTTTGTATGGCTTGACTCTATTGCTGTGTTTATTGTGAACCATACTGTTCGATGGTCGCTAGTTCCCAGATGGCTACCCACTTCTACATCTGTGATCCTCTCTTCATCTCCATTTGAGAGAACCAGGTCTAAGATTGCTCCCTCTCAAGTGGGCTCCAATACTAGTTGTCTAAGGCATGCCCCCTGTAGGGCATCTAGAATAACCCCACTCTTAGAAGTGGCTGCTGCAACTGCACTCCAGTTAACATCTGGCATATTCAGATCACCCATCAGCAATATCTCCCCTTTATCTGCCATTCTAAGTATACTTTCTATCATTTCCTTGTCCATTTCCTTCCCCTGAGAGGGGGGTCTGTATACAACCCCTGTGCTGATTGTGGTGCCATTGCCTGCCTCCAAATTGACCCACAGTGCTTCTCCTCCTCCTCCCTGTTTACCCTTTTGTTCTGTTGCTTTGATTTCTTCTCTTATGTAGAGAGCTACTCCTCCTCCCCTTTTACCCTCCCTGTCCCTCCTGTAGATAGTGTATCCTGGTATGTTTACATCCCAGTCATGGTTCTGTGTGTACCATGTTTCTGTGACTGCCACGATATCCAGATCTTCCTCCTCCATCAAGGCCACTAATTCAGGAAGCTTGTTACCCAGACTACGGGCATTGGTACTCATTGCTCTCCATTTTTTGATGGCTTTACCTTCTGTAGCGCATCCCCACTGACCTTTCTACCTTGGTCTTTTCTCATTTAGTACCCTGTTTTGTATGGAGAGGCTGGGATTTTTCTGCTGCTTATCAGTGCTCCCCTTGACTAGTTTAAAGGCTTGCCAATGAAGCATTTAAACCGATGCCTAAAAGACTTGTTCCTTTCCTGGACAGATGCAGACCATCCTGCCAGTATAGGCTGGTGTCCTCCAGGTGGAACCCCAGTCCCCAATGAAGCCAAACCCCTGTGCTCCACACCATTTTTTCAACCATTTGTTAAACTGCATGGTGCAAAGTACCCTTGCCTCACCCATGCCACTGACAGGCAGTACCTCTGAGAAGGATACCGTGTGTGCTACTTGTCTTAAGCCCCTCCCCAACTCTACAAAGTCCTTCTGCACTGCTCTAATCTCATGATGAGCTAAGTCATTTGTCCCTAGGTGGACAATGACGTCCAGCTCAGACTCACGTGCAGCTGTTCTCGTGATCCTAAGGATGCGCTTCCTGTCCCTCAAGCCATGGCACCAGGCAGGCACCTTACTCAGTTTTCCTGCTCCCCCAGTTCTATCCCCTAATAATTGGAGTCCCCACCAGGAGCTGCTTTCTTTCCTGTGGTGCCCTCTGCCTCCTTCCTGAGGGCCTCCCTTATGACAGTTGTCTGCACCCTCCTTAGTCTCCTCTGCTGGTGCATCCATAGGGGAACTATGCTCCCCCAGAATGGTGTATGGATTGTGGAGTGGAACAACTGACTGGGTGTGCCTCTGTTCCACCACCCTTACCCTCCCTGAGCCCACTGTGGTCCAACTGCTGTGCTTTCTTCGCAACCTCTGAGGTAGTGGTGGTGGCTCTGGTGCTCCCTGGATGGGGGAGGTTCCCTTGCCACTGTCCAGTGCTGCTGAAGACGGGCAACTTCCTCCCTCAGGGCAGATAGTTGTCTGCAAACAGGGAAGCATCTCAGCCTCCAGAAAGACTCCCAGAAGACTGCTGCCCCACAGCCATTACATTGTACTACTCCCCACATAACTGTCTACCTTGTTTATTTATTTATTTTTTTTGTGTGTGTGTGTGTGATTGGTGCGTTATATAGAAATATATGTATTTATATAATGTGTATGCTTATATTGTCAGTGCAGTGTGCTAGACAGGATATGACAGTGATATGTACCTTGCCCTCTTGAGAATTATGTCAGAACCCCAGGTATAAATGAACTATTTCCAGGGTGGGTGGGGTGAGGGGTGGGAAGGGGTTGGGGCTAAACTGTGCCCTCACGAAACAATCAGCTAAACGCTCTGACCTACCGACAGCGATGAGTGCCTTCCTGTCAGCAAGATGCCATACACGACAATTTTTAATACTGCTTCAAACCAATTTGACAGAGAAAATACCCTGCTAATCAAACAGAGAAAAATCCAACGTCCAAGTCAGACACAGGTAAACCTCCCAGCCCAAAAGAGCCTGGTGACTTGTGCTCTGAAACAGATCAGCCCCACAACACGTCAGCTGTGCAGAAGGGCAGACACAGAAAACAGTATTCAGCCTATGTGGGTTTAAACTCCTTCCTGCACTGAAAACCTTAACACTTGTAACAAAAGTAAAGTAAACTCCACCTCCCTCTGTTGATTGAAAGACTGCCTTTTCTGATAATTCAAAGTTCCTTATTTCACCCTTCAGTTAGAAGTATCCTCCACCTGAAGAATATTAACTTTCCTAAGGAATCTGCTTCAAACCAAAGACAATTGTAAATTGTAAGGTTCACCTCCCTCTGTTGTGAGCACTACTCGCTTTCTTGCAAATCTTAAGTCCAGTGTTGCAGCTTGCAGCCAGAGGTAGCTTCACCTGAAGACTATGAGTTTCCCGGCTCCTCCCTTGGGCCACCTTTATGGAGTGGCATGACATGTGACTCCCTCCAGTTGCAGGGGACATTTCCGGTTTGAAGGAAGGAGTTGAATAAGTCCATCAGTGGTGCAGCCAGGACATCTGACAGTTCCCTCAATATCCTGGGGTGAATCCCATCCAGACCTGGAGCCTTATCACACATCAGGGACTTTAAAGACTCTCTCACCTTCCCCAGTGGTATCTCCTCATCCATGAGTACCTTCCCCACCCCTGCTGCATTCTGCCTACCTCCTGTGGAGATGGTTCCTGCCCCTCAATCGTAAAGATCAAGCAGAAGTACCCATTGAGTACCTCCACTTGCTCCACTGCTTTCTTGGCCCACCTCCCTCTTTTTTTAACTTATCAATTTGCCCCCACTGTTGTTTTCCTTCCCTCCCTGATATACCGGAAAAAACTATTTTCCCCATTTGACCTCCTGCACTATCTGCAGTTCCTTATCTGTCTTGGTTGTGCTCACCACCCTAACAATGTGTCTGGAGAGCCTCTGGTACTCCTCCCTGTTCACATCCCTCCCCGACCACCTGAATCTTCGGAAGGCCGGCCTTTTTTCTTTCAGCACCTCCCACACCTCTATGGTCCACAAGCTGGGTTTTCTAGTCCTAGCATTCTTGTGGATGACCCTGGTGCAGACTTTAGTGGCCTCCAGAAGACCTCCCCCCTTTATTATTTCCCACTTGCTCTCCATGTCCATGCCTGGCTTAATCCCACCTAGATGCCTTTCCAGGACTGCTGCCATACCCACAAAACTGGCCCCCCTGAAATCCACCACTGTTATATTCGTATGATTTCTGATCCTTCCCAAGTTCATGGAGAACCAAATCATGGCATGCTCACTCTCTGCCAGAGGGCTCTCCTCAACCAAATCCTTGACCAAGTCTGCATGCTTGCACCTTCTCCCTTCCCTATCCTCATTCCTCTGCCAGGCAGCCAGCCTTTTCCTGTTGCATTCCCTCCCTCTGGAACGTGCTCCCCTCCTCTCATCTCTCCCCCTTCCCCATTTCCCTTACGTACCAGATGATACTCTGCCTTGCATTCCTCCTGCTCCTGTCAGACCCCTACCTGACCCTCTTCCTTGGTGTCCTTTCCACCCCTGCTGCAGGCCCCCTTCTGGGATCAGTCATTGTCCCTATAAATGCTGCACTGAATTGTTCCAACCTGCTTTTGTCACTTTAATTGTGCATTGCTGTTGCTCATAGCCCAAACTTCTGTCACCTGTTATTGTTTTTCCACCTAGATCATGCTAAATTTACTCTGTTTGCACTTCATTTTGTAATGATTCATTACTACTGTGTATGCTCCATTGTGCTCCCTTTCCCTTTACCTCGGGGCACACCTGGAAATGAGCCTTGGCTCAGTGTGCCCTTCCAGGTTACACATTTTAAAAGAAATACTTTATCTACCACCAGCTATTTTGAACTGTTGTTACTGATTTTATGCTACCTTTTCAATGTTTTTTTTGCCTTTTGTATTGAAGTTGGAGTTGTTGCTGTGCTGTGTTTTATTTGTAACTTCCCCTCTCCCCAGGTCACATCTGGAAACAAACCTCGGCTCAGTGTGCCCTTCCCAGTTACCAACTTTTACATAAAATCTATGTATCTGTCTGTCTGTCTATCTGTCTGTATGTCTGTCTGCCTATCTATCTATCTATCTATCTATCTATCTATCTATCTATCTATCTATCTATCTATCTATCTCTCTACCTCTGTCTAGCTATCTATCTACAGACAATATATAGGGAATGCATTATGGGTTGCATGGGAATAACACATTTATATCCACTAGTGAGTAATAACAAAAAAAAGAGAATAATAAAAAAATATATAAAAAAATTTGGAATTCACTCCCCCCTCAAATCTGGCACTCATCCTCTGCCTACTCCATCAGCTCTGCCCTCAATAATTACCTTGCACCTAGCTGCTCCTACCATGTCCCTCCCTAATTCCCTCCTCTAAGCCCTGGACAAACCCTACCCCCCTACCCTCACCTTCATTTTACCCTGTGAACACTCACCCCCCAAATCTCCAGCCTTTCTCCCCTTCCCACTAATTGCTCCCCCTTACTGGCCTTTCTTGACCTCTCACAGAATGTAAAGGACACTGAATGCTCTCCATGAGTCCCTCTCCTACCCACCTTGTATCTCTCATCTACTCCCTTCCCCCAACATCTTAAAGGGGTCTCTCTGGGACACTGTCTTATACCCTTCTCTCTGGTTCCCCCAGTCCCCTTGCAGGGTTCCTCGCATCCTAAAGGGGTCTCCAGGGACACAACTCTTCCCCCTCCCTCCCCTTTCCCCCTTTCTTTCACGTAAGCACTTGTTTACTTATTAACCCGGCACTTATTTTTGTCCACTCTTTCTACTTGTTATGCGCAACACTGTTGTAACACTACAGAACTGCATTCCACTACTCCTCTTAATGCTTTCCACCTGCACTCCCCTTCCAATGTAATTTGCTTCTTTTTTTCTCCTTTTTAGCAAAACATCACTCATTGGGTATTGATTAGTAGTTTTATTTTCATTAGCATGTGCTTAAAACTATCATGTGTTTAAAAAAACCTTCTTTTGTTTAAACGTTAAAAGTCCAAAGATAATTATATTACAGTCATTACTGAAAACAAATTGTATTTACATGTCACTTCAAATCTCTTCATTTGTGCTTGACTGCAAAGTGTTTTTAACACATGTACTTTACCATACTTCATTTATGGCAAGCTGTTTCCTCTTCGTGGCTCCTAGTTGCTATCACCTGATTGAGGAAGCACTGAGGAGGCTGGCTGGTCCAAAGCAGAAAGAAGGAATAATGGCACAGGAAGCCAAACACAAGAAATAAGCAGAATGCTAAGCATTTGCGAACAACAGTAGGCTCTCTAAACATCCACCTGAACTACCATCAATCCAGGCAGATGGGACCTCTGTTTAACGTCTCATCCGAAAGACGGCACCTCAGAAGTGCAGCACCCCTCTCATGCTGCACTGCAGTGTCAGTAGTGGGATATTAACCCAAGTGCCAGATGTGGAAAACTGAACCCACATCCCTCTGATCTCCCAGCCTCAGAGACAAGTGTGCCACCTACTGAGCCACTGACACCGCTAAAGAAATTGTTGTCTCCCCTAGCTAGGAGATGGAGTTGGGTGTTTGCTAGGGACTGGGAGTCCGTAACGTAGCAGCACACATACCCATTGGTTGCCGATCTGCTGTGGACGGGATTTAGAAAAAAAAAAAACCATGGTGGCTGGATGTCTCACTTAGTGAGGAAAATAACTGTCCCAAGGCAGAGAAATGTAAGTTGAACAATTTCTATGGATCAAAATCTAGTTGATCCAGCTTTTCTGTTAATTGATGATTAACTGTTTGCTTGTTTAAAAAAAAAACACCATGATCATTTTCTGTCTGTTTAAGTGATATTGACCCCAGTGGTTTTCTGTTACTGCTGGCTTGCACTTCACGGTCTAAATGAATGGAATGCTGTTCTGCTTGTATGGTCAGTATAGCATTCCATTCATTCTTGTGTGTGTGTGGATGAACAGCGTTTTGGTATGGTGGAGTTTCGAGCTAGTATAGCATTCCACCATACACTATAAATGGATTTATTCAATGAGTTTTGAGCCCACTCCTCCTATTGCATAAATATTATATATAAAATGTATGGGTAAGGGCTATTGACCACTGAATTCAATTGTCTAATAAAGTGTTAATCCCATCAGTATGACATCAGCAGTCTGTAAAGGGAGGCAGTAAAGTGCAGTGGTTTAAGGCTCTGAGCTGCAGATCTGGTGACATCCAGCAAACCATACCTGGGTTTGAATCCCACAGCTTCCACTTACATACTGTGTGACCCTGAGCAAGTCACTTAACTTCCCTTTGCTCCCAGGTCGCACCTGTAAAAAAGCTTTCAGCTTAGTGTGCTGCTCCTGGTTAAACAACTAAAAAAACAAACAAACAAAAAAAACCTCCTTAAGGATGTCATATTGATGGGATTACAGCTTGGAATGCCACCCACGATCATCATTTTTCAAACGGAACATCTGTTCTGTCCAGTTTAAAGCGGCATTGATTCCAGGCATTCCATTGCATACATGCTGCATGTAATTTTTCTCCTTAAAGTTCAGGTTATCTTGTTAAATGAAGTTTTACAGTTCCACTCCATTCTACGCATCATGCTCCTCGCAGCCCCGACCCACCACGAGACGTAGATGCTGACATCTAGTCATGTGATACAAACTGACCAACTGGAAAGCAATGGACTGGATCTAAGATTATTTTTTGAGCTTTAGATATCTAAACAGTGTTTTTATGTTTTAATTTACCAAAACTTATGCAGTACCTGGTCTTTAACTCATCTAAAATATTCCGTGTATTGTAAACGGGACTGGAAGTGGAACAGTAAACAAGCTATTTATGTCATTCTCAAAACCTGCCTCTGGGTAAGTTTTTCTAAGTGAAACAAATGAAAAGGTTTACTCTATTGCCTCACATGGTCCCATACACTATAAAACATAATGCCCAAGTAAAGATGGTTAACCATGGACGTAATCACCTCTCGCAGTTGTCATGACAACTGTAACCCTCTCAAGCTGTGCTCTCGAGGTTTATTTGGTTGTCACGACAACTGCTTGAGGTGATTACATTGTAATCATATATATATATATATATATATATATATGTAGTATCTATCACCTAGCAATAGTATATGGTTGACCCCTATTATTTACTGATTTTCAGTGGCTGAGAAGTGGTGTTATTTGCTGCTAGCAGGGAATAACAGTTTAAATAATGGACTGTGAATAACATCTCAAAATGTAAACAAAGACTCCATGTGCTAGCAGTGGATAAACACTCACTTGCAAAACAAGCATACCACTATACACACCTACTACTAGGGAACACAACTTTAACACTTAGTTAACACTCCCAAACACATACCCATATGGAGAAGCTAAAAAGTATGAGCCCAGTTCTTTATCATGTACTATAACAAATTATAACATGTAAGAAAAATCTGATACTGTGATTGGGTGAAACACCAATACAGACATGTAATTATGTGCCCATATTAATACTCCCGCACGTCTTACAAGGTGTCCTCCTCTTTACAGCGTAAATCCTCATGCTGACACTACTTCAAGTGAAATCACCACTCCAACATGTCTGTGTTATTCAGACAGTAGCAAGAGCGAATCATGCTGACTTTTAAATTAAGAATGCATTTTTACAGGTTGCACCTGCTCCTATCAAAAGCAACGTGAGTTTCAGATTCTCTAAATGCAGTTCTGGAGAGTGCCAGTTCCACATGGTCCGTCAGCAGCACTCCATCCCTCTGTTTACTTAAAGTGTGCTCACGCTTAAACAGCGAGCCTGCTGGTGCTTGAACGGTCCAGGACAGGAAAAAACTTATTTTTGTCATTTTACACAGATTCCTACGTTATTTGAACTTTGTTACATGTAAAAAAAAAAATCAGTTGCTATTGTTTTTTTTTACACATGTTATAAGTGCAATGAAATACTCTAGGGATGTGTGATTGTGGTCAATAACCACACTTCTCTCTTGGGTCATAGATGAATGAGGAGAAGGTAGTGGATGTGGCTGGTCTGGACTTCAGGAAGGCCCTTGACACTGTGCCACACAGAAGGCTAATAAAGAAGCTGAGTAGCCTGGGGGTTGGGTAAGTTGGGTATCGAACTGTTTGAAGGACAGGAGGCGGAGGGTGATGGTAAATGGCAGTCATTCAGGGGATGTGAGAGTGACCAGCAAGGTGCCACAGGGGTCAGTACTGGGTCCTGTCCTCTTCAATTTCTTCATAAGTGACATTGCTGAGGAACTAGAGGGGAAGGTGTGTCTCTTTGTGGATGACACAAACATCTGCAACAATGTGGACACCCAGGAAAGGGTGGAGAGAATGCAGAGGGGTCTGAAGAAACTAGTGGAGTGGTCTAGGGTGTGGCAGCTGGGTTTCAATGCTAAAAAGTGCAAAGTCATGTACCTGGGCTGGGGAAACCCAGAAGCCATGTATAAGGGGTGGGAGGTATTTACGACACCAAGCAAGACAGGGACGATGGGCTTATCATATCTGATTATCTCAAGATGGCAGGGCAGTGCGACAAGGAAGCAGGCAAGGCTACTGGGATGCTGGGGTGCATACAGAGGGATGTTGCCACTGTTTTGCTTCCTAGTGAGACCTCACCATGAGTACTATGTTGAGTTCTAGAGGCCACAGCTCCGCAAGGACACTGACAGGGTAGAAGCGGTCCAGAGGAGGGCTACCAAAATGGTATGAGGGTTGCACAAGGAACTGTATAAGGAGAGGCTATAGGAACTCAACATGTACTCCCTGGATGAGAGAAAAGCAAGAGGGGACATGACTGAGACCTGCAAGTACCTCATGGGGTTGAACAAGGTATAGCAGGGGAGTCTTTTTCAGAGAAGAAGCAGCACCAAAACCTGTGTAGTGAAGCTGGGTGGGGAGTTTAAGGGGGGGTATGAGGAAATATTTCTTCACAGAAAGGGCAGTGGGCACCTGGAACAGCCTGCCAGAAAAGGTGCTGGAGGCAAAGATAGTGGGGAACTTCAAGCAGGTGACCAAATAGAGTCTGAGGTGCAGTAATTTGCAGAAACAAATAGGGCAGACTAGGTGGGACTACCAGTCCTTTTCTGCTGACAGATTCTATGTTTCTATGGGTGTTCAAAGTCACTCAGTGCAAGCACCTCATACCTTCGAGAGGCATGTGATTACTGACCCATAATCACACACCCTCTTTTGCTTTATTGCTTACTTACACATAGGTGCCCGGTAAAAACATGGTGGTAATTTCATCTTGTGAAGCTGGGAATTAATTGTTGGTAATTGTTTAGTATAGTGGTTTGTTAAAATGTTTTCCTGTGTATCCTGTCATTTTATTGGTATGTTTTTCCTCATGGTATACGGCTTTAATTGCAGAAGCATACAGCTTGAATTAGAAGGAATACAGCTTTAATTGTGGAAATATACATCTTTAATCAGTGAGGTACACTGGGAAATACATGACAATAGATCCTATGGGAAACATTTCCTTTCATGTAATATATTTATATAAATATATACACTTAATACTTATACCTACTAACCCTTGGGTGTCTCAAGAAAATGAACAGAAAGACTAGAATGGGTTCTGACAAGACTGATTTAAAGGGACAATGTCAACCTTTTTACATCGTATTATTTCTAGTTAACTCACATTTTATGATTGTCTACCTTGTCTAAAATTCATTGATGTTGCTGGTTGTTTTAGCTGCCTTCTTGCTTAGTAGAAATGAAAGGCATGCCAATTTATAGTTACAATCAACCTTGTTTTGTTTCAAATCATTGATATACTCTTATTGCATTCTTCCTGAACATTAGAAGCATCCTCAAACTGTTCAGACACTCATGACGCAATAGTCTCCTCTCCTCCCACTGCATCATCAGTGGCTAGACTGCGTTGGGGGTGTTCCTAAGTCTAGGAAAGATTCAGAGGGAGTTGATCAAGGAATGTAAACAAATATGTTTTTGTGTACAATCATAACATGTTTTTTTAAACTAGGGACAATGTGAGGCCTAAGGGGGTTGGCAGTGTCCCTCTAAGATTGTTTTCTGTTGTTACTGATTCCCGGCACCATCCTGTGAGTTCTTTAGTTACTAGTGAGATCCCAAAGCTATGGAAGCAGGTGACTGTTGTCCCACTCTTTACACCCAGGGAACAAAGCCTGGCCAAGAAGTATAATTTAATATCTTGACTAACCCGATTGTCCAAGGTTCTAGAGTGGATTGTTTTTGACTAGCTTTAGGAGTAGTTGGACACTGGTAATCTGTTGACACCTTACCAGCATGGATTCAGGGAAAATCATAGCTGGAAGTCACTAACGATCTTCATAGGGCCTTGGACAGCGAGGACATGGTTGGTGCACTTTTCCTGGATCTTTTAAAAAGCCTTTGATTTGGTGCACAATGGTTGCCTGCTTTCTGAGGTATGGGCTCTGCTTTTATCTGATTCTGCTGTTTATTGGTTTTAGAATTATTTTATAAATGCCAATCAGGTTCATTAGACTATACTACATCACTTTTAATTAAGACCACTGCAGGAGTGGTTAAGTCAGTGCACACCCATCTCAGTCAGCTTTATAGACTGAAAACTGTCTATCCTTGCAGTCTAGACAAACTTTATCACAGTTCTTAATCTTCTCCTCAGTGGACTATGGCCTACCAGTGTATGCTACTGCGAATGGAAAAAACATGCAAAGAGTTAAAATGTACAATATAATAAGCAGGTTTGGTGCATCAGACTCAGGATATTCCCATGAAAACTCTTCATGAAAACTGGATTGGCCATTGCTTAAATTTTGTATTGTATATTTCACCCTTATTTGCTTTAGGTGTTTCTTAAAAAAGTTCTGTTAAATTTTTGTTTATGAGAGATTCAAATACTAATTTTGAGTCCCATAACACCAGATCTTCTCAAAGTCAATGTATACACTCCCCCCACTTTTTCATTCCTCTCTGGGACAACAATTATTCATCTATAGAACTGTAACATTTTGTAATAACTTACCCTTCATAGTGCAAAATATTAATTCTCACAATACATTTAAATTTATATTGAAAAGATATTGCTTGGATAAGACTTTGCATTAATGCTTTGCTACTTGATTTAGGTTTGTCTGTACGTGGTGTGTTGCATTGTATGTTATATACATGATTTGTTGTACTGCACAGTGTATGTGTGTATATATATATATATATATATATATATATATATATATATATATATATTTTCATGGCAAAAAACTCTATTTAATGCATCAGTTACAGTTGTTCCACAGCGACAAAAGTGAGGAAATTCGATGTTAGGGTTGAAAGCCCCTTGCACCTCCACTCCGCCCCCAACTGGCATCGGGGTGTGCATTAGGGTCCATCGGCCTAACTCTCACCCATTCCATGTGTAAACAAGCTGAGGTGGTGAAGTATAGGAGAATGGGGTGAGAGTAGGACCGACGACCCCAACGGACACCCTGATGCCAGTCGGAGTGGGGTGCAAGGGGGCCTTTTCCTCCAAGAAGTACATGTTTAGATCCCTCAGTCTGTCCTCATATGCCCTCCCTTGCATCCCATGAATCATCTGGTAACCCTCCTTTATATAGCCTCCACCCTCTCAACATCTTTTTTTAGATGTGGTCTCCAGAATTGGATGCTGTACTCAAGGTGGGGCCTGACCCAAGTTTTGTACAGGGGCATAATGACCTCCCTCCTTCTGCTAGTAATACCCTGCTTTATGCATCCCAGCATTCTGTTAGCCTTCCCTACTGCCTGTTGGCATTGACTTGTCACCTTGAGGTCAGGTGAGATGATGACACCGTGGTCCCTCTCCTGTTTGGTGACTGCCATTTCTACCCCCCCGGTGCACATATTTTGTCCTAGGGTTCCTACACCCTAAGTGCATATCTTTACACTTCCCCTTGTTGAACCTCAGTCTCCACTCCTTGAACCACTGCTCCAGCTTTTTAAGGTCCTCTCTCATCCTGCCAGCACCCTCCGACATATCCACCCTGTTACATATCTTCATATTGTCTGCAAACAAGCACACCTTCCCCTTCAGCCCTACCTCAATATTCCAATAAAGACATTGAAAAGGACTGGGCCCAAGACTGACCCCTGTGGTACCCCACTTGTCACCCTCTCCTCATCAGAGAGTACCCCATTAACCATCACCTTCTGGGTCCTGCAAGAGAGACAGTTTTTGACCCATCTAATTATGGTTGGTCCCACCCCAAGACTGTCCAGTTTGTTCAACAGCCTTTTATGAGGAACAGCATTGAAAGCCTTCCTGAAGTCCAGATAGGCAATGTCCACTGCTCCTCCTCAGTCCACCACCCCTGTCACCCAGTCAAAAAATCTCTATTAAGATTGTTTAGCAGGATTGCCCGTTGGTAAATCCATGCTGTCTGGGGTCAGACAGCCCACACCCCTCGAGGCAGTTTATCATATGTTCCTTCAAGAGGGACTCCATTGTCTTCCCAACAACTGATGTCAGGTTGACAGGCCTGTAGTTACCCTACACTTTCCTGTCATCCCCCCTTGTGTAGCGGGATCACATCTGCCATTTTCCAATCCTCAGGGACCTCCCCCGTTTCCAGCGATTGTGTAAACAACTCTGCCAGAGGTGCCGTCAATTCCTCCCTGAGTTCCTTCAGTACTCTAGGGTGCACTGCATCTGGTCCCATTGCCTTGTCTGCCTTAAGCCTCAATGGCTGCTTCATGACTTTCTCTTCCATTAAGGGTGTGGTGCCTACCCCTCCCCAACCCCTGCCCTCCAGTTTCAGCCCCATATCTTCCTACTCCTTGGCAAAAAGTGAGCTGAAGTATGCATTTAGCATATGAGCCTTATGGTCACCCTCAACGACATGCCCCCTTCCCTCTCCCCTCTTAGTCTTGTTATCCTGCTTTAGTTTTCCTCCTCTCTTGTATGTATTAATAGAATGCCTTGTCCCTGTCCTTCATTGTACTTGCAATATTTAATTCTGTTAGAGCCTTATACTTTCTCAGTGCTTTCCCCAGCCTCCTTATGTAAAGCTTGTCATTGATCCCTGTCCTCCTCCCTCTGTTTTTTTTTTTTTAATTTCAAGAATGCCCCTTTCCTTGCCCTCACCTTTTCCGCTACTTCCCTCGTAAACCACACAGGCCTCCTTTTCCTCCTACTTTTCTTGACTTGCCTGACTCCCAGCCTAGTAGCCATTTTAATAGCCTCCCTTATCCCTCTCCCCTGTTTTTCTCCATCCTAGCTAGGGTATCCCTCAGGATCTGCCTCATCTTATTGAAGTCAGCCCCCTGGAAATCTAGGACCCTTTTTCTTGTATGGCTAGTTGCCAGTCTGGTTTTATCTTGAAAACCACTGCTCTATGATCACTGGTTCCCAGTGGTTCTGTCACTTCCACCCTATCTATACTATCCCCATTTGCGAGGACTAGATCTAGTACAGCTGCCCCCCTAGTTGGTTCACCCACTAGCTGACTGAGGCCTGCTCCCAGAAGCAATACATGATTTGCTCTATGTTATATACGTGTTTTGTTGCACTGTATATCATATTCATGATTTGTTATATTCTATGTCACGTACATAAATAGTGGTATTGCTTGTTACATACATGATTTATGGCATTTTATGTTATATACATGATTTGGTGTAGTGCATGTTGTATATATGATATGTTGTACTGTATGTTCTATATCTGATTTGTTATAGTGTATGCAATATACGTGATGTTGCACTGTATGTTATATATTTGATTTCTGACACTGTATGTTATAGATGAATGATCTGTTACATAGATACATAGATGTTGACAGCAGATAAGGGCCTACAGCCCACCTAGTCTCCTCATGTGCATACGTATTTTATTTTCTTCAAGCTTCTCTAGAACTAGGTTGTCCCTTGCCCAACTTTTTTTAGCATCCGGGATGCAGCTCATTTACACAGATACATAGACACCGTCAGCAGATAAGGACCTGCTGTTGTATGTTATATATATGATTTGTTGCATTGTATGTTATGTACATCATTTGTTGTATTGTATATTATATACATGTTTTTTACATTGTATGTTTTTATATGTATATGTTTTCATGGCACAAAAACTCTGCTTACTGTATCAGTTAGGGTTGTTCCACAGTGACAAAAGCAAGGAAATTCGATATTAGGGTTGAACCCCCCCCTTGGACCCACCCCCAGCCGGTATCGGGGTGTACGTTGGGGTCATTGGCCCTAACTCTCACCCCATCACATGTGAAACAAGCTGAGGTGGTGAACTACAGGAGAATGAGATGAGAGTTAGGACCGTGACCCCAACGCACACCACCCGATGTCGGCTGGGGGTGGGGTGGGGGTCAGGGGGCTTCAACCCTAACATCATAGTTCCTCACTTTTGTCACTGTGGAACAACCCTAACTGATGCATTAAATGGAGTTTTTGTGCCATGAATTTCCCTTCTTTTTGAGAATGAGGACTATAAATAGTGAATGAAATGTGGTGGTGGGAGCGCAGACCCTTCGGGCACCACGCTCCCACCACATGATTGGTACCGAAATAGTAATGGTAACGACAAGAGAAATGCAAGCGTAAATGATAACATGCATGGTGATGGAAACCTAAATGGTAACGCAAACGTTAACAGAAACACAACCACAAAGTGACGCCAAAGCAAACAGTAACGCAAACGGAGACACAAACACAATTGCATACGGAAATGCAACTAGTAGTGCGCACGGTCATAGTACCACAAGTGGAAATGTAAATGGTAATGGTAACAGCAAGAATAATGCCAAAGAGAACAGAAACGCAAACACAAGCTCGTACGGAAACACAAACCATAACGCACACGCTACGGTACCACAAACTGAAATGCACACGGTAATGGCAACAGCAACAATAATGCCAAAGGAAACAGAAATGGAAACGCAAGCGCATATGGAAATGCAAACCGTAACACACACAGGCACAGTAACGCAATTGGAAACGCAAATGATAACGGTAACAGCAACGATGACGCTAAACAAAAGAGAAACACAAATGCAAATGGACGGGTGGCCGGAAACGCAAATGGCAATGTGCATGGTGACGCAAACCAAAACGCAAAGACAAACAGTAGTGGAGACGCAAATGATAACAGTAAAAGAAATGCAAGCGCAAATGAAAACGCAAAAGGTAACGCACATGGTGGCATACATGGGAATGGTAACGCAAACGGGAACCGAAATGCAAGTGGAAACACTAAGTGTAATAGTAACGGAAGCGCACACCCTGTTTTTGCCCAACAGCTGCATAGAGAAACACAGTGACTACAAAGAATGTATGCATAATAATGGGCCTCGGACCAGAAAATGAGGTATTGGAATACTAAATTGCTTATATCTCAGGAACTGTATGGTATGAAAAATTAAAATTTTTCCTATGATTGATGACTTTCCTGGCTATGTTTTTCCAATGAAAATTCTGTATCTACTTTTACGTTCCGAGATCACGGGCCCCAAAAACACGGTGGTCGCCAAATTTTAGTCTATGGGAAAAGTGTCAACTTCAGAGTACCGTAACTTTGCATCCTGCAATATTTTTCACCAAACCACAAAAAGGCACATCTATGAGATGTTGGCTTTCTTCCCTCCAAATTTCAGGCAAAAAAGACCAAACCATTGTTTTGCAGCAGGGTGGCAAACAATTTCCTGTCATTTTGGCCATAGTGTTGAAAAGTAGTGTTGTGATTTGCAACACTTTTCGAAAAAAAGTGTGACAGTGTCGCAGGTGCGACACTACTTTGCGACACTACTTTTCCCAAAAATTTGAAAAACATATTTCTGGGGTGTTTAACCCTAAAATAAAGACATGGCTAGCATCCTCAGGGCTCGACTAGGTAAACACAAAAAGAATTGTGTCCCTAGATGGTCCCAATTTTAAATGGCAAGCATTTCTGTGATCAGTAACTGAAAAAAAAATGGCTGACTCACGACACTACAGAGGTAATTTGCGACACTAAAAACTGCAATTGCGGCACTGTCGAATTTTTTGTTAACTTTTCCCATTGACTATAATGGGAAACTTGTTTTATGAATAACTTTTGAACTGTTCAATATTTTTTCACAAAATCTTCAAAAGGCACATCGGAGACCCTGGCCGCACGTTCCCTGAAGCTTTTGGACCGGTTGCACAAACCATGCAACCTGTAGGAGCATGAAAAGAATGCACAAAAAAAGTAAATGCACGCCGGAATGTCGCTTAATAACTCCACAGCTGTATATCCGACCAGTACAAAGTTGGAAGATCCCAAGATCCAGTGGCGGAGCCAGGTTTGGGAGTGTTTGGGAGCCTGGGGGGGCCATTCAGTCAATCCTGGGCTCCACAATGGGAACTGCACAGTAAATAAAGATGGTGGTGGGGCACCACTACTCACACTAGGGCCACCAGGAGGGGCGACCGACCCCCCAGCCCCCCCTCTAGCTCCGCCACTGCCAAGATCTATGGTTATATCCCATGCCTGCCAAATTTCAGGCAAATCCATTGAACAGTGGCAAAGTTATTAAGGTGCAAAGTTTCACCATTTAACCTTAAATGGGGTACTCAACCCTAACTATGGTTGCACTACCGTGCTACCAATCAATCAATCAATTAATCAAAATCTTTATTTATCCAGGTGAACATCGTTGAGCAGTGCTCATTTGCAAGATGGACCTGGTTAGATCAAGGGTCAGTTACATAAAATATGGTACAATGCAAGGAACAAAATACAATGATAGAATAGGTTATACAGTCATTACAGATACCAACACATGAATATCTGTGAATAGGCATGACACATTGGCATAAGTCACATATTTACATTTTTACAGATATATATATAAGGTAACAGAGGGGATTACGAATATGGGCATGGAGACAGTGTAGGTGGTGACTAGCATATAATTGTATAGGGGGATTTGTCAGAGGGGGAGGAAATAGATAACGATGATTGGTGGTGGGGCTTCAGAAAAAAAGAGGGAGGGGAGGGATGCAATAGGCAGAGATGGAGGGTGGGAAATAGACAATGAGAGGTCCAGCAGATGATGGGTGGTGGGGCTTCAGTAACAAAGAGAGAGGGGAGGGATGCAAGTAGGCAGGGAGGGAGGGTGAAGTTGGACGGTGATGAGGCAAAGAAATATGGGAGGGAGAATGGACATGGTACAATTTGCCATCATGGATAAACTAGGAGGTAAGGTAGGAATGTAGAACATAGAGTTAGAGGAGAAAATTAGTGGAATGGATGAAGGAGAGGGAAGAGATTAGCCCTACTGCTGTGGAAAACAGTTGCATTGTTCCTTAATCAGCCTTGAGTAGACGGATTTAAAGGACGTGACGGACATAAGTATACTCAGTTTTAGTGTTTTCTGCAATTTGTTCCATAGGGAGGGTAAAACAAAACTAATGGCTGTCCTTCCAAAGCGAGAATTGACTTTGGGTACTTTAAGCAGGATGGAAAAGTAACTTTTTAGGGCATACTTACTTACAGTGATTTGTGTGAAGCAATCCGAGACATATCGTGGTAAATGCTTGGATATAGCTCTGAAAATCCATAATGCAGCGTTTCTGTCCCTTCTGAACTGAAGAGAAGTCCATCCAACTGCTGCATTTAGGGAGCAATGGTGGGTGCTGAACATGTAGAACATAGAGTTAGAGGAGAGAGTTAGTGGAATGGATGAAGGAGAGGGAAGAGATTAGCCCTATTGCTGTCGAAAACAGTTGCATTGTTCCTTAATAAGCCTTCAGTAAAGGGATTTAAAGGATGTGATAACAAGGTATATATTGCCCTAATGTTGAAATGTTCTTGCTGAACCAATGCCTGTATACATAAAAATGTTTTTACTACCATTATATATATATATATATATATATATATATATATATATATATACACACACACACATATACATATACTGTATACATATATATGTATATGATTTGGTGCATTGTATGATATATAATTTGTTGCATTGTATGTTATATATTTATATGATTTGTTGTATTGCATGTTATATATTTCTTGTATGCTATATATGATTAGTATTGCATGTTATATATTTGTCGTATGTTATATATGATTTGTTGTATTGCATGTTATATATTTGTTGTATGCTATATATGATTTGTTGTATTGCATGTTATATAGTTATATGATTTGTTGTATGCATGTTATATATTTATATGATTTGTTGCATTGTATGTTATATATTTATATGATTTGTTGTATTGCATGTTATATATTTCTTGTATGCTATATATGATTTGTTGCACCTGATGTTATATTTATATGATTTGCTATATCTGACTCCAGGCCCCCCTTGAAAATGGGCATCTGATGCATTTGGGGCTCACCCAGTTAACAAATTTCAAATAAAAAAAAAGATATTTATACATATTCTTCTATATAGCTATATATTCATATAAACAATCACTATATAAATTAGATGTAGTGTATCATAAAGTAGCCCATTTTGTCCTGCGATGTGATCCTCAGACTCATCATTGTGTTCTGTATCAAAAACTAACTGGAACTCCCTTAAGTAAGCAAGCATTTATCAATGCCGAATGTTGTCGCGCTGGCATTGGCAGTGGGAGTGGCGGAGCTAGAGACGCATAGTGCTGTGATTTTGTGAATGTGTCCAAAAAGGTGATTTTGCACAGTGAGCACACCATTGTACGACACAGCTGCCGAAACACGTTTTGGGCAGGCTGTGAAAAATGGCAGCTGGACTGTTGGTAAGGAGATGTGCACAAATGCCAGTGGTGAAAATGTGGCATGAATATATTGCAGATTGACGAAGTTACAAGGGTGCATGGAAACTACGCAATGCACGCTTGCAGCACTGTCATTGTATAGACTTTCAGCACCAAATTTTCAACATAGGCATTTTAGGACCTCTGCTCATGAATAGTGTCACCGTAATTTCCTCAAACTGTCCCGAAAACTGATTTCGCACAGCGACTGTGCAATTCTGCGCTGGACGTGCGAAAACACATTTCAGGCAGCTGTACTGTTCATAAGGAGATATGGAAAAATGCCAGTGATGAACAGCTGGAGTGAAACTATTACAAATTCACAAAGTCATTAGCGTGCGTGCAAACTGTGCAATGCATGCTCATAAAACACTCATTTTTATTGACTTTCATCCCAAAATTTTCAACATAGGCATTTTAGGACATCTGCTAATGAACAGTGTCACTGTCATTTTCATCATGTGTCTCGAACATGGACTTTCTGCAGCGACCGCGCTATTCTGTGTGGGAACTGTGAAAACAGATTTTGGTCAGGATGTGAAAAATGACAGCTGTACTGTTCATTAGGAGGTGCAGAACAATGGCAGTGTTGAAAATCTGGAGTGAAAATATTATAAGTTTGCGAACGTACGAGCAAGCGTGCAAACTGCGCAACGCACACTCGTAACACAGTCATTTTATGGAGTATTGTCACCAAATTTTCAACATAGGCATTTTTAGGATCTCTGCTCATGGACAGTGTCACTGTCATTTTCATAATGTATCCTGAACACTGATTTCACACAGCAACAGCTATTCTGCGCTGGAAGTGCGAAAACACATTTCGGCCAGGATGTGAAAAATGACAGCTGTACGGTTCACAAGAAGGTGTGGTAAAATGCCAAGGTTGAGAATCTGGTGTGAAAATATTGTGAATTCATGCACTTACGAAAAGGCAGATTCTGCAGTTACAAAGACGTCAGAAACAGTCATTTTTGATGCCTCAAATTTACAACATAGTTTTTGAGAGCCCCCCCCCTCATGAACAGTGACACTGACATTTCATTACTCGGTCCCAAAAGGTGATTCTGTGCAGTGACTGCGAAATCACCTTTTGGGACCGAATAATGCCATAACAGTGCCAGAATTCATGAGAAGGGGTCCCAAAAACCCCATGTTGAAAATTTGGTGCCAAAATTTGCAAAAATGCCTGAGATATGCAACAAAGTTGAAAAAACCCTATTTATTGTATTATATAGCTTACTGGCATTTCCTCAGTTCGCGGTCAGCTTTGAAGCGTGCAGACGTGTTCCTGGTCCACCGAAGATCGTCGCGCCAGACTCCGCAGGTAAGTATGGGGTGAGGGGGAATGTGGGGAGGCAGGATGCGCAGAGGGTGGATGTGGGTGAGGGGATGGGGACATGGAGACTACGATGGACCGCTTTCATTTCACAAGTAAACAAAAAAAAAAAAAACATCGTGGGACAGTTGTTTTTTTTGCGAAGAGTTCGCAAAGTTGAACTCCTAGCATGCTCACCTAACTGTTTGGGGTGTCTGTATCCGGCGGGATTGGCACCCTCCCCGACAAACAACACAAGGGGAGGAATTGATGCTGATGGGGATTGAGCACCTGTCGGCACACAAAGAAGGGTGGGGCGCAGAGCTGAGGGGATTGGGCACCCCTCAGCATTAAACAATTGGGTGGGGGTTCTTATGCCGACGGGAGGCTCCCCTGCCGGGCATACAAGGAAAGGGGGAGGGGCAGAGCCTAGAGGATTGGGCACCCCTCGGCATATCACAAATGAGGTGCTTTATGCTGATGGGAGTGGGCTCCCCATCGGCACGTTCATAGGGACAGGGTCAACTGACAGGAGTATGGGCACCCCAGTCGGCAGTTCGGGGCCAGTGTGCCGCCATGTAGCACGTTGGCGAGCACGTCAAGAAAAGGTCCGCTGGCGTCTGACGAGCCTTGCTCGGATTGCAGTGGATCTTTTCTCAGATGTGCTCGCCACATTATGTATGCATGGTGTGGCACTGGCATGCAGGCTGATTGCGGAATGAGGGATACAGCTACTGATTCGTGTCCTGCATTCGCCCAACAGTGACTGCGCCTCCAAAACTGCACTACCGCAATATGTTGGCTGCACAAGTGCGCCAACATAAAGAGGGGTAGACCTGACTTCCGGCGATGCGTCGTGCAGGATAGCAGCGTCCTCTCGTAGCTCTGGCCCCCCGACTGTTAAAAATCCTCTTTTCTCCCACTAAGGTAATCGCCTATTCCCTTGACCGATACACAAATCCATCGGAATATCTCAGGAACCGCAGCAAAGTATAAAAGGGCTAAGAAATGGACGGCGAGAGTAAAAAGATGGTCCCAAAGCGCACTCCACTTGTGACACCCGAAAAGGCCCCGAAGAAGCCTAGGGCCTCAGATGCCACCCAAAGCTCAGGCGCTGTTTCCGAAATCGGGGACCAGGAGCCTCTGACCCTGCAAAGATTCCTAGAGGAATTTAGGCCATTTCCAGACAACCTGCACAGTCTGGCATCTGACCTTGCCACCTTAACCACACAGCTCAAGGAAGTCACCCAAAAGGCTTCAGATAATGCTGCCCATATTGCCTCACTGGAGAAAAGACAAGAGAGGCTCGACCCAGAGCTGAGTGCCTGTAGGCAGCGTGTAGCCAAATTGGAACTCAAGGTGGAGGACCTTGAAGGGCGTAGTCACCAGAATAACATTGTAATAATTGGGCTCCCGGAGGGGGAAGAAGGGCAGGACACCATTCTGTTCATCCAGAAACTGTTGGTTAAACTAGCTGGCCCTTCGCCTTTTGGATAAGTACATCGAGAAAGGGCTCACAGGGCACTCCGTGCCATGCCAATTCCTGGTGCCCCACCACGCCCTTTGATATTCCAACTTTTGAATTTTCTGGAGAAACAATATCTCCTCCAAAAATGCAGAGAGCTACACAAGGTCAAATGGGAGGGCAGAAACCTGAGAATAACACAGGACTTGCCTGCGTCTGTTCGACTGAAGAGAGCAGCCTTTCATCCTACGGTTTTAAAGCTGATTGCAGCAGGCATAAAGTTTAGGATGACCTACCTGGCCAGGTTACAAGTGTCGATCACAGGAACCTGGTCCTCCTTTGAGGATCCTGAAGTGGCAGCTACTCAACTCCGACTCGCTTTCCCTGACCTCTTCAAGAGCCCCTGAGGGATAACTGCGAAGAATACCGTTGGCAGTGAAGCTGGTGGAACAGGAGGCCATTTTATCTGATGAGAATCCCCCAGCAGCGGTCGAAAACCACATTCTGGATCGCCCTAATGGGTGTTTATATAGTTTTTTTTTTGCACCCGACTGTTGCTCTGCAATACTTCCACACGAGGGCGCCCTGATACAGCAGATGGGCATTGACACAATGCGCAGACTTCTAGGTTTAAATAAATGCCATATCTGGAACTTTCCTTCCCTATAACTCGTTTTTTACTCCTCTCCCTCACACTTGGGCATTTGGTTTGGCGTTTTCTCCTCGGGCTAGATGCCCCTCAGTAGTTTTTTCATGTTAAAGGGATGGGGGGGGGTGATATATCCGGACTAAGAGGCACCTTCAATGGTTAAAGTAGTGACATTCCAGATGGTGTTGTGGCTCTGTCATTGCCCTCAGTGCCCACCCCATTATGGTTCATTATGGTTTACGATAATGGATATGGGCATTTTTTGCTATCCGCTGGAGGGAGCAATGTTTATATAATGACAATTTAATAAGCAAGTATTTGCAAAGGTGGTTGTTAAATCAGTATCTTAATCATTCTGAATAGTAGCCCACGGTTGGAGTTAGTAGTTCCTAAGTGTTAGTTAAATCTTATAGGATCGAAGGTTGCTATTTTGAGTAGTTTAATACAGGCAGGATGTGCCCCAAAGGTTGAGGGCTGTAATAAGTTTCAATTCTTGTGGATATAATGTATGCACAAAATGTCACCTGTGGGTGATCATAACTGGCTTAACGGAGAATGTTTTGTTATTGTATCAGAGACATAAGGGGGGCTGGAGGGAGGGGGATGATTGCAACAGCATGAGGCGTGCAGCACGGAGTGAACTAAGGGGTGGGGGGAGGGTTGGGTTTTTTGTCTGCTGAATGTAAGGGCTATAATAAGGGGTTTGTTTGGTTTTGGGGATATGGGGGGAGGATTCCTTCACACGGGCTTGGCTTCCAGAGGGTTTGTCGGGATAAGGTCCTTATGGGATTAGTGTCGTGTATATATTGGTAAGGCAGGAATGGTGAGTATTTTCACATGGAATATTAGGGGAGCTAGGCGCAAGCTAAAGCAGTATCAACTACTCAAGCACCTCCGTGTGATGGCAGCAGACATAGTAATGGTCCAAGAGTCACACCTCCTAAACTCAGAGGCGAATAATTTGCATAAGCAACAAACAAGCCAATGTTTCTCAGCCGAAGGGAACACGCAAAGCAGGGGAGTGATGATCCTAATTCGTAGAACCATACCATTTACGCCTGTTCTAATTATACCCGATCCAGAGGGGCAGTATATTATTGTGAAGGGGAAGCTGTATTCCAGAGACATCTTATTGGCTAGTGTATACGGCCCCAACACTGATTCTCCCCGCTTCTTTATGCAACTACTCAATATTCTATCACCCCACCTTGACACTCCCCTAATCTTAGGAGGGGATCTGAACCTGGTCATGGACCCACGACTGGACCACTCCAATAAACTTAAAAAAGGGCTCTCCCCAGCTCAGCGTGCTCTTCACGAGCTGATAGACAGTGCGGGGCTGATGGATATATGGAGAGTCCTCCATCCGACAGTCAATGACTACACGTTTACTTCGCAAGTCCACCATACTCCGTCACGTATCGACTATATACTTATTTCCCAAAGCCTGATTACCGGGGTATCAGAGGCGAATATACACTCAGGTCCTCTATCCGATCACTCATTGGTATTGTGCCGGATTTCTCTTCTATCCTGTCCTATGAAAGGTGGGCGTTGGAAGGTTAATAATCAACTTCTAAAAAGTCCTGGAAATGTCAAATGCGTAGCAGAACACATTACGCTTTTCTCCGAAACTAATCTTAATTCTACGTAGAGACCAGACATAGAATGGTGTGCCCTAAAAGCTTACCTGCGAGGCCAACTGATTAGCCTCGCCTCTAGTAGGAAAAAGATGCAGGAGGAGAAACTGAAATCCTTATTGCACCAAATTCGTGGGCTGGAGCGCACTTTGTCGCCGCAGTCCATAGACTCAGAGAGGCAAAACCTGGTCAGACTAAATGATGCCTACTTAGATCTGCAGAGACAGAAGGCAGAATTCTCTATGCTCAAAACAAAAGCACTCTACCTGGATCAGGGAGAAAAAGCAGGGCGTCTCCTGGCCCTCAAACTTAGACAGCTTGAATCTGATAGATTCATTCCTTCTATTTGCTCTATAGCGGATAACACCTTGAAAACAACCCCATCTGACATAGCCTCTGAATTCAGAACTTATTACTCTCAGTTGTATAGTAAGATGGAAGAGCCACCTCCGTTGGCAAAACTGGCCCAGTTTTTCTCCTGTCTCTCCCTGCCCACTATCACCAATGAGCACAAAACCACACTCATTGCCTCCATTACACCGGAGGAAATAGTTAAGGTCATTAAAGATCTCCCCTCAGATAAAACACCAGGGCCGGATGGTTTCTCCGCCAACTTCTACAAAACGTATGCTTCCCAATTGGCCCCTTTATTAGCAACATTGTTCCGCCATATATTGTCAGAATAGGAGGTGGATAAGTCTTTATTTGAGGCTTTAATCACTCTAATACCTAAAGAGGGGAAACCTTTGGAAAGAGTACACAGCTATAGACCGATCTCCCTCTTGAATCAGGATTTTAAGATCCTTACTAAATTACTGGCAGACAGGTTGGGCCTGGTACTGTCGGATATAATAGGCCTGGAACAGGTGGGATTCATGAAGGCTAGATCTTCCGTAGACCACCTTAGGACCGTGTCGCATGTCTTCCTGGCTACCAGGGATGCTGACTACCCAGCTGTGCTTGTCTCCCTGGATGCCGAGAAGACATTCGACAGAGTCGATTGGAACTTTTTGCAATATTCCCTCCAGGCGTTCAGATTCCCACCACTCTTTTCGGACTGGATCAAAGCTTTATACAAATGCCCAACTGCACGTGTGCTCTGCAATGGGGTTATGTCTGACCCTTTCACACTTTCTGCTGGGACCAGACAGAGCTGCCCCTTATCGCCTTTACTGTTTAACATCTACTTAGAGCCCTTAATTTGCAGGATTATAATGGACCCGGACATACAGGGTATTATGGTGCAACAGCATACTGTGAAAGCCCTGGCCTATGCGGATGACCTGCTCTTACAGCTGGCTCATCCTAAAACGTCCATTCCGACCCTTGTGTCCGTTCTCGAAGAGTTCAGTTCCCTGTCTAATTACAAGCTGAACAAGGATAAGACTGTGGTATTCCCATTAAACCACAAGGCAACCAAAGTAGAAGTGCTGGAGGTGGGGTTCTCCTGGCAAACCAAATCCTTAAAATACCTGGGAGTCAACCTGGTAAGGGATCCTGGTAGATTTTTAAAACTTAATTTAGATCCCCTCATTGTGGTGATCAGGCAAGACCTTGCAAGGTGGGCCCTCCTCCCCTTATCCCTCTGGGGGAGAATTAACATAATCAAAATGAATATTTTTCCCCGTATATTTTATTTTATTCAGCGTTCAAACATCTGGATCCCCTTGGCTTGGTTCAAGAAGCTACACAGGATGATTTCGGATTTTATCTGGGCTGCAAGGAAAGCCCGGATAAGTTACAATAAGTTAGCAGCTCCCAAGGGTAAAGGAGGACTACGCCTCCCACACATGGCATTATATTATTGGGCTACCCACGCGAAGCTTTATTTTAGGTGGCTTACTCTAGAATCCCCAGATATTACATATTCCTATACCCCGATTTGGCTGGATATCGAACGTTTCCTGATAAAAGCTAATGGGCTATCTCCAAGGGCACTTTGGCATACCACGTTGAAATCTTTGTCCCCTTCGCTCAAACATACCCCCCTGGCAGTGTCGGTGAGAGTGCACTCACAGTTCTGTGCTTTCTTGAAATATGAGCATACGTGGATCCTGCCCAACCATGGTGGGGAAATCCCAACCTCGCCATAGAGGGCAAACCACTCCAGCTGAGTTGGATCCCCCAACTGGGAGATCATCCGCTTAGTTTTTTTATTCGAGAGGATCACTCGTGGTTAAACTCCTCTGAGATCATTCATAATGGCCAAATCCCAAATTTTGTGGTTTTCAAAATATTCCAGTTAAGGCATTTATTGGTGAAATCCCTCGGTACGGGTCCCCCGGCTTCTCAAAACCACCCATACTGGACGGAACTGATTTCGGCGGCTGTCCGCCCTCATGCAGTGTCCAAGATGTATGGGATACTACAAAACTGGAAATGGCCGGACTGTTATGCACCAACTCAATTCTGGGCTGCTCATTTCCCTCACCAGAGCTTTAATTGGCCCTCTTTATGGGCGGACTGTCACAAGTACGTTAGACATGATAAGCTCCAGCTTATGCAGTTTAAAATTTTGCATAATTATTACTACTCCCTTGCAAACTGGTTAAGCTAGGGCTCCTGTCGTCTGGTATGGCACTGCTGCCACCAGGATGAGGGAATCTCCTACATATATTTTGGGAGGTACCAAGGTGTTTCCTTGTGGCAAGAGATAAGATCAAGGTAGATCCGCTACTGGGATTAAATGACCTTTTAACCCCGAAATTTGCATCTTGGGAGATTTCTCCTCTGTCACAATAAACATTAGGAAATTCCATATGGCTTTGATTGCCATGTCAGTGAAAAATCTAGTATTGCGACATTGGAAGGATACGGCTGGTATTGCTTATAGTGAATGGTTGCAAGAGTTGTTGGCAAATTTGCGCCTAGAGAATATGATAGCCAACCTGCACAATCAGTCTCAAAAATTCCAGAAGACATGGGGCCCTATGTTGACGTTGTACTCCTTGCAGGTTTAATAGGGATTTGCCCTTACTGTTGGACCTCTGGGGTCATACTTGTGTGAAGGAAAGGGAGGGAGGGGGAGGGGAAGGGGGAGGAAGAGTTGATCTAATCTCTGTATTTTGCTACTGTTCTAATCACCCCTGTGTTTATTGGATCTTCTCTTCGGTATTGTATCAAACTCAATAAAGTTTGAATTGCAAAAAAAAAAAAAAGGGGTAGACCTTGGGAGTACATGCTGTTCAAAATTTTGAAAACTGGAAAGCCCCAAAGGCGTGTTGATTCTTTAAATTGGACCAATCATAATTTTACCCTAAGAAACAATAATAAAACCACAATAATTCCTAGGGTAAGAAATAACTATGGAAAAATGATTTTCAGGTGTCAGTCTGCGGCTATTTGGAATAACATGCCAAACCATCTCTGGGATTTAGGTTTAACAGTTTCTGCATTTAAATCCCTAAATAAATCAAATTTAGTACATGTTTGTACGTGCTGTTAAAACAGATTTGAACACTTAAAATTGATCAGCTCAAATCAAACTTGGTGGAGTGCTGTCCTTAAAATTTGTCTGAAATATGTCTCGAGTATATTTTTTTTTTCTTTATATAATCTGTAAATTTGCACATGGAACTTATTGCACGTAACCTCCACAGGAACACCTTGTAAACAAGGTATATATTGCCCTAATGTTGAAATGTTCTTGCTGAACCAATGCCTGTGTACATAAAAATGTTTTACTACTATATAATGTGTGTGTACATATATTCACTGCAAAAAAAACTGTGCTAATGTAGACATTAGACTTGAAGAATGCAAAGTGCACAAAGTAGGGAAATGGAAAAACATCAGGGTTTTGGGTCTCCAGTGTTTTGGCAAATCAGTGGTGGGTGTTCCTTGGGGTTGTCAGCCCTAATGCATGTCCCCACCCCCTAGCCCGTAGCCTCCTGTTTGAAGCACAAGGTACAGCTCCAAGCCAGTGCCTCATAGTGATACACTCTTCAGTGGTAGAGAAGTATGGCCAGGGTCCCTGGTGTTCTGCGGCAGAATTTTCTGATTTCTACGGCAGGGCTCCTTGACTTCTGCGGCAGCATTTTCTGATTTCTGCGGCATGATTTATTCATTTCTCTGGCAGAATGCAGTCCTGTCATTGGCTAAATATGATGTGATGTCATCGATGACATCATATGCTGAGCATAGAGGAAGGGCTTCAGGATAAACGAGGTGGGAAAGAAAGCCTGACACTATGGAAAAACAGTATATTTATATGAAAATTCACCAAAAACAATGAATTCTGTGGCACTATATATATTCTGTCACATGATGCAAATTCTGCGGCGAATTCTGCAACCGCAGAACCGCAGAATTCCAGGGGCCTTGAGTATGGCTAACCACATGTTGCCAACAGAATCAATTGTAGCTTTCTTCACCCAGGAACCTGCATGAAGAAAAGAGATTATGTCTGACCTTGTTTACTCAGGGGAGTGGGTGGGCATTAGGGAAGACAAGCCCAAGGATCACTCCACCACTGATTCTCCAACTCCAGAAACCCAAAACCCTAGGTTTTTTTTTCATTTCCCTACTTGCTCAGGACCTGCATGAAATAAACAGAATAGTGGAACTATTTCTAGCCCTGCTTCACCAATCAACTAACAAGTGAAAGACAACAGTAGTTGTACAGTACTAATAATAAAGATTTCTTACCTGGGTCCTGGAGATTGTGGGATGGGTGTTGGACGGCTAGAGGGAACATGCAGTTGTACCTATAAAATAAGAGTAGCAATGGGTCACGAAGGATCTATAGCTCTTTAGTAACTAACTGGGACAAATAAGGTACTTTGAGGATAGAAAAATACTTACCTGATACACGTGGTCCATGTCCTGCAATGCTGGGCTAGCATTCTATAGTGCTGTCTTCACCGTTCCACTAGACATAAACATAATGTGGAAAAAGGGTTAGTACTAACAATAAAAATACTGATCAGGTGTGTCGGGTGGAAAGGGATTGCGGTTTTATTTTGCAGGTTTAAAGTAAGTAGGTGGGGAGGGTAGATACTTGTACCACAGCAGCAGCGTGAGTTCAGGAATGGACTTGGGTTGCTCATGGAGGCTAGTGTTGGGGATGTGGACAGGATTCAGCATCCCTGGGGCTGCTCTCCTTTTAGGGGGAGCAAGTTGCTCTGCTCATCCACCACTACCAGGGCAGGATGAAGCCAGCACCTTTCACACACCCTGCAACACCAACAAGGTGACAGACTGCAAAACTGTCTGAAAGTAAAGGAGGGCAGACGTCCTTCCCTCTCCTATCCCCATCATGGGGGAATCTGGGGGGGGTACCAAAGGTACAAGATAAGTTTCTGAGATGGAGAATGGTGGGGCTGGGTGGCTGACAGCAGCAAGAGGCCCGTCAATGGTGCGAAACCAACAGCAACCCAATCTTCTTCTTGCCAGGTGCTCTTTTCACTAATTTTCTTGCCACCCCACTTGTCCAGATGCAGTGTAATGGCCCATCAGGCCTTGGCACACAGGTCAAACCCTTGTGAGTGAAGGCTCTCTAGCCTGCCACAAGGTATCGTCAGTGCACCAGAACACTGCCCTGTCCCTCCCCAGACTTGGGCCAGTGCTGCATGCTGCAGCACCTTCCCCCCAGTCTTGGCCCATTCAGATGGCTAACTAAGCTGGCACTGAAACTCAGGTCACCGGCAAAGGAAGGCAGTGTGGTCCCCACTGGGCCAATAGCCATCCCTGCAAACAACGTTACTTCAAAATTTCTTTTTGTGACATTCTGACCCCAGTATGAATCCCCCTTCTGAACGTGACAAGTGTCAGTTTTGAAATACTGGCCAAAATGTCATTTTGCGTCACAAGTGTGAAAACACGTTTTGGTCAGGATTTGAAAAATAACACGTCCATTCATGAGGTAGTGTGAATAAAATGGCTATGTTGAAAATTTGGGGTCAAAATATTGAAAATTGCTAAATTGTGAGCAAACATTCAAAAATGTCAGTGTACCTTCATGACTTTGATTTTTTTTAAACATTTTGACCCCAAATTTTCAAGGTAGTCTTATGGCACCACCTCATGAACCCAATAGGTGAACATTATCAAATCCTGCCCAAAAGGTAATTATTTAGTTATTTATTTATTGAAAGAGATTTACCAGGAAATACCTACTTTTCCAGATGTGTCCTGGGGGAACGTGGGTGGGAATGAATACACAGTAGATGCAAAGCACAGTAATCTGATAAGCAAAAGGCACAGCTATGTGCAGTATACACAGTAACATAAAATGGCAAATTGCTAAACAAGAAAGATAGCTAGGAAAGGAGGAGAAAAGAGGAAGGGTAGGGAGCAGGGAGGAGGAAGAGGATGAAAGAAAGTGTGAATAGCTTAGAAGTAGTAGTGAAAGGGAGAGGGGAGATAGGGAGGAAAAGGGTTGAAGGGAGGAAGGTAGTAGAAGGAGGGGAGAGAAAAGAAGGGGGAAGAGGAAGAGTGCGGAGGTGGAAACATTTAGTAGTAGTATAGTAGCTTGGGGACTGGCAGCAGATGGGGAAAAAGAAGGGGAGCAAGACATTAGACTAAGGGCAAGTGCAGATGGGAGATGTATGGGCTTGGAGTAACAAGGAAAGAGAGCGTTTGGAGGCGGCAGAGCAAATTGTAAGGGTAAGAGAGTTTCAGATTTTAGGAAAGTGGTAAGAGAAGGCATAATGTCCCTTAAGAGATTTACAAGAAGGGAGCATTAGGGAGCGTTAGCTTGAGTTACAGAGAGAGTAAGAGGAAGGAGGCATAAGGGAGAGAAGAACATATGAACATACAACATTTGCCAGCAGATAAAGGCCTAGAGGTCTATCAAGTCTGCTTGAATGTACAGTTAACACCCCTTATTCTGCAGCTACCCCTTCCTTCCACCCTTCCCCTCCATTGACCCTCCCCCTTGTCCTGTCCCATCCCCTTTTGAAGCAGTCCACTGTTCTACTGGATACCACTTCTGCAGGTAACGCATTCCACCCAGCTACCACCTCTATAAAAAGCGTCTTCTCATCTCCCTCCTGAACCTTCCTCCTTTCAGTCTCATATTAGGCCCCCGGTGTCCCTCCCCTTCCTTACTTTGAACAACCCCTCTGTACCTGTCTTGTTTATTCCTTTCATGTACTTAAAGGTTTCAGTCATGTCCCCCCTGTCCCTCCCCTCCTCTAGCGAGTACATGTTCAGCTCCCTCAGCCTCCTCTCATATGGCAAGTCCTCCAGTCCCATGATCATCTTTGTCACCCTGTGCTGCACCTCCTCTAGTAACTTAATGTCCCTCTTCAGATACGGGCACCAGTACTGCATGAAGTACTCCGGATGCGGCCTAAATAATGACCTATAAAGTGGCAGAATCACCTCTCCCCTCCTTTAGGAGATACCCCTTGCAATGCAACCCAGCATTTTGTTGGCCTTTGCAGCTGCCTTCTTACATTGTGCCGAGTTGTTCATTGACCCTGTAATGAGCACCCCCAGATCCTTCTCCTCCTCTGTCTTGGCTAGCTGCACTCCCCCTAGCTGGTAACTCCTCCTTGGGTTCTTCACCCCAAAATGCAGCACCTTGCACTTTATGGCATTACACCCCAGTTGCCAGGTGTCTGACCAGGTTTCAAGCTTTTCCAGATCATCCTGAGAACTGAGATAGGGGAAGGAGGACAGTCAGAATTTAGAGATGAAGTAATTTCATGGAGTGATAGCAAAATCACATTTCAGTTTAGATTTGAAAAATTTCACCTGCCTTGTTCGTGAGGTGGGGTCCCAAAAAGGCCTTGTTGAAAATTTGGGGGAAAATATTAAAACATGACCAAGTTATGAGTAAAAGTTCAAAATGCATAGAAATACATCAACTATTAACTGAACTTACCTTGTTTCCTCAATTCCTGGTCTGGCATTGAAGAAGAAGAAGAACGTGTCTGCAGTCCAGAGAGAGTTGTGGCGTTGGACCTCAGTAGGTGAGGAAGGGTTATGGGGAGGCATAGTGTAGCGGGTGCCGAATGGGGGTTGGGTGGGGGAGGGAGGGAGGGAACAAGGCCAGTGGCTCAACAGATTGAAGGATGTTTTCTTTATTACAGGATTTAAAAAAATAAAGATGATGAAGGACTGTTTTTCTTTTACAGGCATTGACACTGGCGATTGGGCATATCAGTGTCGGCTTGATGTTTCGTGGCACCAGGAGTGGGCACCCCAGTGTCACACACTACTGGGTTGGGGAGGGGGTGGTTTGAGCCAGCACTTGGGGATGGGCATGCCGGTGTCGGGATCTTGGTGTGGTGGATGGGGCAGAATAAATACTAACGGCCCATTGGCACAGTGGTAGCACTACTGCTTGTGATGCCAGTGACAGGGGTTTGAGAATGAGCATGGGGTGCTGGAGGGTAGGTTGGGGAGGATGGCTAAGCACCCCATGGATGCTTACCTTCTTAGGGGTGGGAGGGCTTCTAGTCTTCACTGTAATACTGCCACCTAGGTGACCACAGGAGGCAGAACAGGCTGGAGTCAGCATCAGGAAAGGAGGCATCATCACTCTGATGCAGCAGCATCAGTAGCACTTCCCCAATGATGCCAAAGAAAAAGGAAGAAAAAGTGATAAAAAATCCCAGCTGTGCAAGATGCCATCCACTGCCCTGCTGCAGGCCCCACACCATTGGCCATGGGTCTTGCTCCCTCACTGAAACATAACTCTGTCTGGGGGTAAGGGGTGCTCCCCAGACAGCCCTTCCCATTGGGGGGGTCATCAGGGGTAAAGAGTGAGTGAGGTAAGTCCTGGGAAGTGGGTGAAGGGGTGGTGCAGGGCAGAGGATTGAAAGGGGCAGACTGGGAGTTACAAACATACGAACATACAAAATTTGCCAGCAGATAAAAGTCTGGAGGTCTATCAAGTCTGCTTGAATGTGCAGCTAGCACCACTTATACTGCAGCTGTCCCTCCCTTCCACCCTTCCCCTCCATTGACCCTCCCCCTTGCCCTGTCCCAGCCCCTTTAGAAGCAGTCCACTGTTCTACTGGATACCACTTCTGCCGGTAACGCATTCCACAGGAGGAAAGAATACAAATATAAAAAAATAACAACAGAGAAGTGGGACTGGTGTCCAGTGTAAAGAAATCAGGCTATTCATGCAGCTAATGACCACTGAAGGGCTGCATAGCAACAGATTCAGGCTCAGCTCCATTCAGCAGGGGTGGGGCTATGCAACTGATGGATAGCCCCGGCCCCACTAAATGATTGCTTTTGACAATGAAATGAACACTGCATACAGCATCAAGCTAGCCCTGCCGCCCGCAGTCAAGAACCCATTTTCACCAAATGACCGAATTTGGAAATGGGGTCATAAGTTGGTTATTTTTAAAATGTTCAAGTTTTAGACTGAGCTTGCACAGAGTGTTTGCTTAATTTCTCATAAACAGGGCAAGTTAGGATAATACAAAACACAGAAACACACACCCATGGCACAAACTCTATCAAACCTGAAAGTTTCAGGTTTGAAGTCCTCTTGGTTCTTTAGTTACAGGTGAGCAAAAAAAAAAAGGTCTTAATTTTGACCAGTTCTACAGTATTTGCACCTGTGTAACTTTACCCTCAGCGAACCAACTGTCATGAAAGTTTCAGGATCCAGAGATCTTGGCACTAACTCCATGCCTACCAGGTAAATCAGCTGAACGGGGGCAGAGTTATTAAGGGGTTTAACATTAAAGTGCTTACTCAACCCTAATATATGTATGAAAGCCAAGTAGCCTATCAGCATAGCTGGTCTGGGAGCCTGGGAGCCCAGGAGCCCAGCGGTGAAAATGTAGTAGCCCTAGAGCGCAAAACGCCCAATGTACACAGGCATGCATCGTTATCTTACTCCTTGGTCTTTGAACCGTGGCCCCTCCCCTATGTAACCTATCCATTCCTCCTGTGATAAAGTATTTATTACACACTATCAATTATACATTTATCTGCAATCTTATACCGCAGCTCACCAGCACCTTGCAGGTTACCAGGCAACTCTGCTGGCCCATTTCAAACGTTCAGCTTTGTATCCACTGTTGCTGATAATTAAAGAGGCAAACTGCTCTTCTCGTTTCCACCGCACATGCCAGACCCCCCACCCCCACCATTGTCGTATGGAGATTTGAGGTATTGTTACAGTAAAAAAAAAAATTCCCCTTCTCTCAATTCAATGTTGCTTATTCACTAAAGATATGAATTGGGCAAGAAAGCCATCAGAGCTGATGAACTCTTGCAATAAGATTTCAAACAATCAAACCTGAAGAGTCATGCTCTGAATGCAAAGATGAAAAGTGAAACATGATGTGTGAAGTCAGACAGGTGTACAGTACCTGGGCTTCCAACTGCTTGAATGCAGTCATGAGTTATGGGCTGGGTCGAGGTGCCTGGTGCGCACTGCGCCTGACTCCATGACCTTTGTCATTCTGGGCAGTTGCCAATGAGGACTCTTCCACTGTAACTTGCCTCAGTAGGTGTCACTGTAGGCTACGGTATAGTGTATGGTGTATCCCAGCTGAGGCACTAATTTCTTTCTCTCTTATTTGGGTTCCATATGTGTGCACACCACACCCCTGTGTATGAAAATGTAATTATCTGTGCAGAACAAGGTTATGCAATAGAGAAAGTGTAAGGTGCTTCTTGGAGTCCCAGGTTTCCAGTTGCCTTGCTAGCACATATGGTAGTGCAGTCAGGATGGTATTCCAGGCAGATTGGGTTCAAATCCCAGTTGAGGCACGTATTTCTTTCTGTTTGTGTAGGCTAGAGTGTAGATCAGAGAACTGGTGGTGAGGGAGCTCACACTTGCACCAATCCCCACCGCTCCCAGCAGGAGCATTACAGAATATTGCACAGTGCAGGAGAACTGTCTGTGGGAGAACTCACAGCCACTCCACTCTCTACTCTACCTCTGTTGACAGTCCCTAAAGGCAACAGGATGAGTTACTGCCCTGTGAGTGAACTCAGAGCTATTCCAAACTCAGCCTATCCCAAATGGAGACATACGGACCATAAGCCATGGTATAGAAGCACCGACTATGGGAGAGCTTATAGCTACTCAAGCCCTTACCTCTCCCAGTAAGAATCACTGTATGCTATGGTGTAGGTCAGGGAATTGGTGGTGAGGAAACTCACACTTTTACACTAATCTCCAACACTCCTAGCAGGAGTGTTACAGAACAGTGCATGGTGCAGAACTGCCTGTGGGAGAACTCAGAGAAACTCCAGTCTCTAATGCAGCAGACAGGCCCTGTAGGAAACAAGATGACTTATTGTCCTTTGGGGGAGCTCGGAGCCATTCTGAGCTGTGCCTCTTCTAGCTGGAGTGATTATAAGCCATGGTGTAGAAGCACTGTCTGTGGGGGAGCTTACAGCTACTCCTGTCCCAACCTCTCCCAGTAGGAATTACTGTATGCAACAGTGTAGAAGCATTAGTTGGGGGGTAAGCTCAGTTAACATGTATGAAAACAACCTTTCAGTTAGAGCTGTGGGATTTATTTTTTCATCACCAATAAAAATGGAAAATTTTTGCCATTTCCGATTCAGGCAGCAAAAACCCTTTTTGATTTCACCATTCACCAGTGAATGCTTTCATATTTTTGATGAACATTTGCAGATAGGGAGGGGGAGCATTTGAAATTCTTGCAATGTTTTCAGATCCTTTTTTGGGGAGGGTGGTTAAAGTCTAACTGTCGATAGGGAGAAGGGCAGGGGTAAATGGAGAAAGTGACAAAGGCAAGAAGGACAAGGATGGGGCAAAAAGGAGTAAGGCCATCAGGAAATGGAGGGTAATGAGTACCAATGCCCGTAGTCTGGGCAACAAGCTCCCTGATCTGGTGGCCTTGATGGAAGAGGGATGCCTGGATATCGTAGCAGTCACAGAAACATGGTACACAGGAAACCATGACTGGGATGTTAACATACCAAGGTACATAACCTACAGGAGAGACAGGCAGGGGAGAGAGGGAGGAGTAGCTCTCTATGTAAAGGAAGGATAAAGCAACTGAACAAAAGAGTAAACAGGGAGGAGGAGGCACTGTGGGTCACCTTGGAGACTGGAAAGGAACCACAATCCGCACAGGGGTTGTGTACAGACCCCCATGTCAGGGAGGAATGGACAAAGATATGATAGAAGGCATTCTTAGAATGGCAGAGAAAGGAAGATACTGTTGATGGGAGACCTGAATATGCCAGATGTTAACTGGAGCACATTTGCTGCAGCCACATCCAAAAGCAGGGCCATTCTTGATGCCCTACAGGTGGAAGGCCTCAGACAGCTAGTTTCAGAACCCACTCGTGAGGGAGCGATCTTAGACCTCGTACTCTCAAACGGGGGCAGTGAGAGGATCTCAGATCTAGAAGTGGGTTGCCATCTGGGAGCAAGTGACCATCAAACAGAGTGGTTCACGTTAAACTCAGCTACAGAGTCAAGCCATACAGAAGTGAGGGTACTGGACTTCAGGAGGGCTGACTTTGGCAATATGGGAGAGTGCCTCAGAAAAGCACTAGCAAACAGGCTAGAAGGAGGTGTGGAGCAACAATGGGGAATCATCAAAACTGCCATCACAGAGGCAACAAGCCTTTGTGTGAAGCAAATAAACAAATCAAAACGAAAGAAAAACCCACTATGGTTCTCAAAAGAGGTGGCTGTGAAAGTCAGGAAGAAAAAGATAGCATTCGAAGTATAAGGAAACACAGAAGGAGCAGGACAGAGAGCTGTACCAGTTAAGGCAGAAGGAAGCAGGGAGGGAAGTCAGAAATAGCAAAGGCCCAAACTGAGGAAAAGATAGCCAACTCGGTTAAGAAGGGGGATAAAACCTTTTATAGGTACATCAGCGGCGTAGAAAGACAAAGGGAGGGATAGTGAGGCTGAATAGAATGAACGGTGGGTGGGCAGAGGGGACAGTGAAAAGCAGGGATACTGAACGAATATTTCTGCTCAGTATTCACAAAAGAGGAGGAAGTGCCTAATCAATTAACAGAAGCACTCTTGATAGGGAAGTGATCCCAGTCCTTTCACAGAAGAAAGGGTTCTGCAAGAACTCCTAAAACTGAAGGTGGACAAAGCAATGAGGCCTGATGAAATTCACCCAGAATTCTAAAAGAATTAAGGGGAACTAGTAAACCACTGGCTACTCTTTTTAATAAATCATGGGAGGATGGTGTGGTACCGAGGACTGGAGGAAGGCGGATGTGATTCCCTTCATGAAAGTGGGACCAAGACAGAGGCAGGAAACTACAGACCTGTCAGTTTGACCTCTGTGGTAGGAAAGTGATGGGTCACTTCTGAAGGAAAGAATAGTTGAGCACCTAGAGGCCAGTGGGGCACAGGACCCAAGGCAGCATGGGTTCACAGCGGGAAGGTCATGTCAGACGAATCTAATAGATTTCTTTGACTGGGTGACCAAAGTTGTAGACCAGGGAGGGGCTGTGGACATGGCCTACCTAGACTTTAGCAAGGCATTTGACATAGTCCCACACAAAAGATTAATAGTCAAATTAACCAGCCTGGGAGTGGGTCCAAGGGTGGTAGCCTGGGTAAAACATTGGCTGGACAACAGGACACAGAAGTTAATTGTAAATGGAGTCCACTCTGAAGAAAGAGGGGTTATTAGTGGGGTACTGCAGGTTCAGTATTGTGTCCAGTCCTTTTTAATGTCTTCATAAGTGACATTGCAGAGGGACTGGAAGGAAAAGTATGCCTCTTTGCAGATGACACAAAGATCTGCAACAGGGCTGATATACAAGGAGGCGTGGAAAGGATGAGAAGGGACTTGGCAAGGTTGGAGGAATGGTCAGAAGTATGGCAGCTAGGATTCAATGCAAAGAAGTGCAAAATAATGCACCTGGGAAACAAGAACCCAGAGGAAGAATACACAATGAGGGGAGTTAGTAACAACAACAAAAAAGGAAAGGGACCTGGGGGTAATCATATCAGATGACCTTAAGGTTAGCAAGCAACGTGAGAAGGCAGTAGGGAGGGCTGGGGTTATACTGGGATGCATAGGGAGAGGCATCAGCAGCAGAAAACAGGAAGTTGTTATCCCTCTGTACAGACAGTTGGTGGAGACCCCATCTGGAGTACTGCGTCCAGTTCTGGAGACCCCATCTCCGCAAGGACATAGACAGGATAGAGGCAGTCCAGAGGAGAGAAACTAAAATGGTGCAGGGTCTGCAAGAGAGGCCGTATGAGGAGAGACTAAAGGAGCTTAATATGTATGCCCTTGAGGAAAGAAGGGAGAGGGGGGACATGATAGAAACTTTAAAGTACCTCAGTGAAATCAACAAAGTCCAAGAGGGTATCATCTTTCAGAAAAAGAGACGTGCAAGAACAAGGGGACACAATTTAAAGATAGAGGGGTGGTGGTTCAGGGGCAATGTGAGGAAGTATTATTTCACATAGAGGGTAGTGGATGTATGGAACAGCCTTCCTGAGGAGGATGTGGGGTCTAAAACTGTGGGAGAATTCAAGAATGCATGGGACAGACATAAGGCAATTCTTGTGGGGGGTAGGAAGAAATAGGCTGTTGGTTAACTAGGATCTGCGGCCTATCCTGTAGGTAGGGAAATGGGCAGACTAGATGGGCCAAGCGGTCCTTATCTGCTGTCAAAGTCTATGTTTCTATGTTTCTATTAGACAAATAAATACGTATCAACTTTCACATATGTAAAATTCATTGATGGGAATGTCATAACTCACTAAGAGGATGCCTGTATTATTATGACTTCTTTCTGTACGTGTCACAATGCAAATATAGAGGTTATTCATACAAGCAGTTACCAAATATACTTGTGTATAAGTGCGGGATAAAACGTGATAGGGTGTGGGGAAATAAGAGAATAACACACACCTCAGATAGTTGTGAGGCCCAAGGCATAGTCAAGTGCCACATCTGGTAGAGAAGTGCATTTTTCTCTTGTGACCACATACCCTGGAGTATGTTTTCCCACTTATAAAGTGGTCTTTCATTTGTTAAAGAAATATGTGGTTCATGTGAGGTATGTGGCTGCCAGAAGATAACCAGTGGTTATGAGTTATGTTATGACCAATAAGGTTGCAGGATGTCCATGGTCCCATTTATAAGTCAACCTCACATATCAGTCACAGTTTCCTTGTGAATTCAAGTGGATTTATACAGATATATCTTGCATGTAGGTCAACCCCATCACATGTCCCCAACCCCCATGTAGAAGCATTTACTGGCCTTGTGTGTGTGATTCAAACTCCCCCACCAATCAGCAGCACTCACTGCCAAAGTATCATTTATAATCCCCCAACTGCAGCACTCACCAGCATCACAATAGTGATCAAAACTCTCTGAAGCACCACTCAACCGTGTCTGTAAACTCCCCTTTTACCCACAGCAGCAACAACACTCACCAGTGTTACCAGCATTCATTGCACTTCACTCCTGCTGGCATCACAGAACTAGTGTCACCATTAAATATTCCCCTGGACTACCACTGCTGTGCTACTGTTGTTCCTACTATCAGTTCCAGATTGCTGTCACCTCATCCTATAGCTCATTAAGTCAACTAGCACGTTCTACAACAGGGCACTAGTTTTCCTGAGTCCAGTGGCATCACTCTGGGAGTGGTTAATGTGTGTGAGAGAGGTCTTTTGTTCCAGTCTGGGGAGCTCAGTGCAATTGGGTATGAAGAAGAATGGCTCTCGGATGGCAAAGAAAACCTTGTGTATTTGTTGCCTTTGCATACAAGTCAAGTCCCCTTTGTTCTTGCCTTTTTGTGTCGTTAAAAACTCCACTTATACATGAGTATTCATGGAATGGATAAAGGGATAAGCTACGGGTCTGTGTGAGACACAGAATTTATCTGTGTGAGTTGATGCTTGAACTCGTTGACCTCTCAAGTGGCGGAGCCACTGTAAATTCGAAAGTGACACAACCATAACTGTGGGATGCAGCTGGATAATATTCAGACTTACTGCATTCTTTATAGTGTCATGTTTGAATAACATAAGCAGTCAAAATATGAATTCTAACTTAATTATTAACCCTTGGGTTGCCGACAGAATTAGAACGTATAGGAATTCTGGACCTATATATCAGACCACGGCACGGCAAGGGTTAATCATTTTGTTTTATTTGTATGTTTATACCACCACAGAGACCACACTTACAGTTGTAAGAATGGTTTCACATGCATTCTTAGGGTATGAGAACAGTAAATCGAAGATGAGCAGTTCTGGTATCCTAAAGACGTGAGAACACTCTTACAACTGTACAGTGTGTGTAGTCTCAGCAATGGTAGTACCATATTATTGACTAAAACCAGGCCCCCGATTTTTCTGCGGCACATCAGAGCAAAGTTCTGCGGCAGGGTTCTCATTTGCCGCAGAACTTCTGCAGCGATAGACACCAATTTCTGCGGCAATTCTGCAGCACATTTTTAACCTTAATTTTACCTTTTTTGGTTTTTCACTCATCTGACACAATGCATGGTAGTAAGTCATTTTATGGACTTTTGTCACCAAATTTTCAACATAGCCAGTTTAAGATCTCTGCTCATGAACAGTGTCACTGTGATTTTCTTAATCTGTCCCGAACATTGATTTCACACATGTGCGAAAACACATTTCAGTGAGCTGTGAAAAATGACAGTTGTACTGCGCATAAGGTGTGGTAAAATGGCAATGCTGAAAATCTGGACTGAAAATATTAAAAATGCTCAAACTTACGAGTGTGAGTGGGAATTGTGCAATGCATGCTCGTAAAACAGTCATTTTGGGGTATTTTTTCACAAAAATTTTCAACACAGGGTTTTTGGGGGCCTACCTCATGAACTCCGACACTGTCATTTCGTTAATCAGTCCCAAAAGATGGTTCTGCGCAGTGACCGCGTAATCACCTTTAGGGACCAAATAACAAAATAACAGTGACCGAGTTCATGAGGTGGAGTCCCAAGAACCCCATGTTGAAAATTTGGTGAAAAAAATTCCCAAAAATGGCCGAGATATGCACCAAAGTTGAATAAAATCCATTTATGCCATTATACAGCTTACTGGCATTTCTTCAGTTTGTGGTCGGCTTTGAAGAGTGCAGACGTGTTCCCGGTCCACTGAAGATCATCGTGCTGGGCTCTGGAGGTAAGTATGGGGTGAGATGGGGAGGTGGGGTATGCAGAGGGTGGGAGCGAGTTGGGGGAGGGGGCAAGAGAATCAACAAGGGACATTTTTTTCCTTTCGGTCTTTTTTTTTTATTTTAAAGACAATGGGGGACTTTTGCTACATTGGGGTGGGCTCCCAGCGTGGCATATGGATGTCAGTCTGGGGAGGGCAGTGAAGCCAACAGGGGATTGGGCACCCCTGTCGGCAAAGGAGACTTTTGCCACGCTGGGGTGGGCTCCCAGCATGGCATATGGACATTTGCCTGGGGGGGGCCAGTGAAGCCGATGGAGAATTGGGCACCCCCGTCGGCAAAGGACGTTTGTTCCGCGGGTGGCCGGGAACTCCGCAGTTTTCTGCGGCCGCGGAAAACTCGGGGCCTTGCTAATAGCGGTCTGTTCTCAGATCGAATATTGGTATCTTTTGTTCTGTCAAGATAGTACCAGAATGCTTTCCTGACATCCAAACAGGCAAAGGATATGCACCTGTCATAGCAGAAGCAGACATCCAGGAAAGAAACGGCAGCAAGTGAAGAGGTGACTGCTCTCTCAGTGGAAGGGAAGTAAATGCAAATCTAGGAGCTTTCATTACTACTTCTTCACATTGATATTACACTGGGAAAAGGAGGAGTAGGAGTTTGAAGAAGGTTGTGCAATGGCTACTTAAAGTCTATTTTTGAGTGTGGATAGGAAGGATAGGAATATAAAAAGCAGTTGCTCAATATACCTAAACGTGTGCAACAAGGAGGTAAGGGAAATAAAGAAAATGTTTTGCACTGATAGAGGGAGAGAGGAGACTTGGGGGAGTGTTTGGTATCCTGCATCTGGAAGGGTGGGGGTGCGCTGGTGGGCAATGACAGCAATGGGTAGGGTGGTAGGCTGCAACAACTGCGGTGCTAATCTTTCTAAACATTGCCTGGAGTGTGGGAGGATGTTTAGTGTGCAACCACATAGAAAAACTTAGAAAGGAGATTGAGGGTCTGCAGGAGGAACTAAGACAGGCAAGGCAGATTGGGGGTGGGTTTAGCCTAGGGTGGGGAGGAAGAAGGGAGATGAAGGAGGGCGATTTAAGCCAACAGTGGTGAGGAGAGGGTCAGAGGAAGGGAAGCAGAGACAAAGGGGCCCAGGCCAGGAAGAACGATTGCCGGGGAAACCAGGTCAGGAGACAAAAGACAAATGGAAGGAGGAGATAGGGACTTGTGAGGGGAGGCGAAGAAGTGGCAAAAGTCATGGAGTGGAAAGGAGAGAACAGGTTACTATGAAGAGAGACGGAGCGGGCATTTGTGAAGGGCCTTCAGAAAATAGTTTTGCACTGCTAGAGAGGAAGAAGGTGGAGGAGGGAAATGATGAAATTAGAGGAGTAATTGATAAATGCCTGGACCAAACTGGAGCGGGGGAAGTTCTGCTGGGAGAACTGCAACAGGGGTAAAAGGGGGAAATAATGTGCAGGAGGAAGAAGAGGAGCTGGAAATGAGGGAGGGAGATGAATGGAAGCAAGCAGGGAGTAAGAGGGGTGGAATCTTAGTGCTGGGGACTCAATACTAAGAGGTTAGGTGGGGTAGCAAGGGAGAGGCATAGTCACATTTGGGTGGAGGCCATGCCAGGCATGACAGCGGAAAGGGTGGGACAGTCTGTTCTGAAATATGCTAAAAGGGGTAGGGACAAGCCTCATTTAATTATACATCTTGGGACAAACGACCTGCTGACAAGACAGTAGATATAGTCCAGAGGAGGTTTGAGGAACTAGCACAATTATGTGAGGGGCAGGAAGATCAGTAACTTTTCCGAGATACTTCCGGTGCCAAAGGCAAACACAACAAGAAGCTGAGAATAAAGGAATTTAACGGATGGCTAAGAACCTGGTGTTGTGCTAAAGGGTATGGGCTGTTGGGGGGTGGGAGGGACCTGGGAGGACAGTAGTCTCTATGCCAAGGACAGACTTCACTTGAGTGAGGAGGAAAGAAAGTGCTGAAACAGAGGATGGAAGAATATATAGAGGAAGTTGGGAATATAAACTAGGAGTGGGGGTGGTAGTTGGGGAAGAGATATGCAGAGACCACAGGTTGGGAAATCATATGAGCTTACCCCTCATAACAGTGACAAGGACAGATGGCCAGTACTGTGGTGATGCTAGGAAAGGAGGGCAGGATGGGAGGGGGAGGAAGGGTGGAAGATGGTTACCCTTAATGCTAGGAGCCTTGGGAGGAAAACTGCAGAGTTACAGATTCTCCATGGCAGAGGGAGAGGTGGACATTGCAGCCATCACGAAACATGGGCCACCCAATATAATGACTGGGACCTGTCTGTACCAGGGTACAGGTTATTTCGTGAGGGACAGGAGTGACTGGGAAAGGGGGTGGCACCTATATGTGAAGGAAGGACTGAAGTGTGTAAGGGAAAAGGGGAGGAGGGTAGTACAGAGTCACTTTGGGTACAAATCCAGGATTCCAAGAATAGGATTCTTAGAATGGGAGTGGTGTACAGGCCACCATCTCAGATGGAGGAGTTAGACAGGGAACTAGTGGGACAGATCAGGAGGACCTGCGAGAAGGGTAGTGTGGTGATTGTGGGGGACTTCAACATGCCAGGAGTGGACTAGAGCACCCCAACAACCAGGAATAGAAGGGAGCAGGTACTGCTGGATGCCTTCCAGGACAGCTTCCTGCTGCAAATGGTCAGTGAACCAACCAGGTTAGGAATACCCTTGACCTTGTGGCAAATGGGGACTTTGTGAGAGAACTTACAGTGGAGGAACCGCTGTCAGGGAGTGACCACCACTCAGTATGGCTCACATTGGATATGGGCAAGGAAGGAGTGGAATCTGGCACAAGAGTGCTGGACTTCAGGAGGGCCGACTTTGGGAGGATGGGGGAAGTGGTAAAAGGGTACCTGGCCAGAATTCAATCTAGTATGGATACTAACCAGAGATGGGAGCTCATAAAGCTGGGGATAGTGGAGGCAACCAAAACCTGCTGCAAAGCCCAGAGCAAGAAGGCTAGGGCTAAGAAACCGAGCTGGTTGAGCAAGGAGGTCATGGAAAAGGTAAGGAGGAAAAGAGCTGCCTTTAGGAAGTACAAGAAAACAGGGAGGGGAGACAGAGAGGAGTACTTGACAGAATCGAAGGAGGTGACAAGAGCAGTAAGAGGAGCCAAAGCATCTACGGAACTCAGGCTGGCACAAGGCAATAAGAAGGGGGAGAAGGACTTCTTTAAGTACATCAGGGAGAAAAGGAGCTGTAAGGACCACATAGTAAGGATTAGAAAGGAGGGTTCGGTGGAAGCAGGAGTGCGATAAAGGCGGAAGCACTAAATGAGTACTTCTGCTCAGTATTTACTAAAGAGAAGGGGGTGACACCCAAGGTGGGAGAAATGGCAGACGGGGGAGGTGGTGACAGATGGGGAAATCATGGAGGGCAGAGTTCGAGAGGGTTGAAGGCATTGAGGGTGGACAAGGTGCCAGGCCCAGATGGCATCCACCCCAGGGTACTGAAGGAGTTGGCAGAGGTCCTTGCAGGACCTTTGGCAGACCTATTTAATGCCTCACTACATTCGTGGTGTGTACCTCAGGACTGGAGATGGCTCATGTGGTGCCCTCCACAAGAGTGGCCCCAAGGATGAACCGGAAACTACAGACCAGTGAGCTCACATCCATCGTGGGTAAGCTAATGGAGACTATCCTGAAGGAGGCTGGTGGCCCTCCTAGAGGCCAAGGACTACAGGACAGCAGACAGCATGGCTTCATACGTGGCAGATCCTGCCAAACCAACCTGGTCGAGTTCTATGACTGGGTAACTAGGCAACTGGACAGGGGGCCATGCAGTGGATGTCCTGTATCTGGACTTCAGTAAGGCATTGACTCGGTGCCACATGGAAGGCTGGGAAGAGAAGTTAGTAGGCACAGGGCGGCTGCAAAGCTGGTGAGATGGGTAGGAAACTGGCTGCAGGGAAGGCAACAGAGGGTGGTGGTGGGTGGGGAGCTCTCACACCCAAGGGCAGTGACGAGCGGTGTCCCACAGGGCTCGGTGTTGGGACCAGTGTTGTTTGGGATATTCATTGCAGACATATCATGGGACATCAAGAGCAAGATCAGTCTGTTTGCTGATGATACCAAGGTTGGCACAGTGGTGGATGACCTAGGAGGATGGCAGGGGTTGCAGGATGATCTGGCAAAGCTTGAAACCTGGTCAGACACCTGGCAACTGGGCTTTAATGCCAAAAAGTGCAAGGTGCTGCATTTTGGGATGAAGAACCCAAGGAGCACTTACCAGCTAGGGGGAGTGCAGCTAGCCCAGACAGAGGAGGAGAAGGATCTGGGTGTGCTCATTACAGGGTCAATGAACAACTCGGCACAGTGTAGGAAGGCAGCTGCAAAGGCCAACAAAATGCTGGGTTGTATTGCAAGGGGTATATCTTCGAGGAGGGAGGAGATGATTCTGCCACTGTATAGGTCATTAGTTAGACCACACCTGGAGTACTGCATGCAGTACTGGCGTCCGTATCTGAAGATATCTGAAGAGGGACATTAAGTTACTGGAGGGGGTGCAGCGCAGGGCGACAAAGATGATCAAGGGTCTGGGGGACTTATCATACTAGAGGAGGTTGAAGGAGTTGAACGTACTCACTGGAGGAGAGGAGAGACAGGGGTGACATGATTGAAACCTTTAAATACATGAAAGGAATAAACAAGACAGGTACAGAGGGGCTGTTCAAAGTAAGGGAGGGGAGGGCCACCAGGGGCCATGATATGAGACTGGAGTGAGGAAGGTTCAGGAGGGAGATGAGGAGACACTTTTATACAGAGAGAGTGGTGGCTGGGTGGAATGCGTTACCTGCAGAAGTGGTATGCAGTAGAACAGTGGACTGCTTCAAACGAGGATGGGACAGGACAAGGGGGAGGGTTAATGAAGGGGAAGGGTGGAAGGGAGGGGCAGCTGCAGAATAAGGGGTGCTAGCTGCACATTCCAGCAGACTTGATAGACCTCTAGGCCTTTATCTGCTGGCAAATTTCATATGTTCGTATGCAATTTTTGTTCACCTGGACTTGAAGCAGAGGAAAAGCAACTTCTCCACCTATAACTGTTTAGTTAAGGTGACATTCTGAATCCGGCTTAGGAACGAATTTCCTCTTCATCTTCACCACAACTTTGTTCCTATATACGATGATGTAAGGCTCTGTACACAAGGTTTGGAGTGCAGACTCTTCTGGCAGAGGTCAAAGTTATGAGGAAGAGTTTCTTTCATGTCACAAACTTGAAGAGTTCACAGAGGCCATAGCTTGAAGGGGGCAGGGCATGCAGTAGTTGTGCCAATCCTATTTAGGGCCCAGCGTGGAACAGGTTCCCTAACTGGGGCTGCAGGCGATGGAGGCCTTTAAAGAATCTAGAACACAGGATGTGAGGCTAGAGATCTGGGCTTCCCTGCAAATAGGAAGGCTGATACTGCTGCCAGGTAGAATTTCAGAGATGAAGTCCTTAAACTACTTGTATGTAGATGTTCTAAGTAATCTAGAACAGCCATTAAATCAGCTTCAGGGAAGAAATTCCATTACCTGAGCACCAAATTCAAAATAGTTTCCAGTTTGAGGAACTGGATTTACTTGGACAGTTTCCTTGAAACTTCCAAATATTCAGTACTCAGCTTTACAGGTTCATGCTACAGTATTCTAGGTCTTCAAGAACCAAGCTCTCAGCCTCAGTGTTCGGAAGTGTGGACATTTTACCCTGCCCTGAGAGAGTCAGAAGGTTGCGTCTCATGTGTAAAGAGACAGGATTCCTACCTGGCAGGTAAAATAGTAGAGAGAACCATGGTGGTCTCTCCAAATCTGGTGTCACCAGAATCACTGTGGCAGACTCCTTCCTCAATTTCCAGAGTAATCTGAATTAGAGAGAATGCATAGAGGAACATTCCCTACCAAATGAGATTCAGAGCATCCTGGGGTAGTCCCCCTGTTGCGTGGTCTGCAGCAGAACAGCGGCAATTTGTGATTGTCTCATGAAGCAAACACGTCCATCTCCGGTACGCCCCATCTCCTGAATAGTCAGAACCTACTGGTGGTCTAGCGACCATATGTGGTTTCCCAGACTTTTCCTGCTTAGGAAATATGTCAGGATATGTCCTTTCCTGGCAGATGCGCAGCAGGGATTTCTTTATTTAGGGAATATGCCAGATTGCAGATCCTCATTGCCTCCGTGCATAGTTCTGTGGATCTGGTAGCACTCTGCCTTCACCAAGCTCTTGACAGGACTCACAGTTTTTAAATCTTGTTGGCCCAGTCCTTTTCTTAAGCCTTTCAGTCTTACCAGTCAACTGAATTTAGTCAAAGAATATTGTATTGCTGGTTCCTTAGACAACAAAATTTCTAAACTGCTAAAAGAAACTTTTTTTTTTTTTTTAAATAAATGGTTTTAAATTTTTTTTAACCCAAAAAATAGTTACCGCGTTTACATCGGAACCACAAAATTTACTTTTCTCCAATTCTAGGAAACCGATTGGAAACTGGAGAATACCAGTAAAATAAAGTTAGATAAAAATAACCTAACGCAAATATAGAGAACTAAATAGAAATAATGATAGTTTTTGGGTTTTTTTGTACAAAAAAATGCAAATATAGGAACGTAGCCGATGGACTTGGAGACAGGTCTGAGGCAACTGTGCTCTTCTGCGGAGAAAACAAATCTGATTAGAACATTAGAGGAAGCAAGCAACATTTGAATGGAGTTACAATTCCACAGTACCATTCTAAACTCAGAGGCAGCATCTCAAGTGAAATGATGTATTTTTTCGTATGCGGTCACTATTAAACTTATTTATTTTTATTTATTTATTTATCGTTGATTACCGGGTAAGCGCACTGATCCAGAGGACCGTTTTCAGTCACGACCTGGGCCACAGGGTGGCAGGCAGCAGAGAGACACACAGCAACACATACAGGGAAACTTCAATCTATACTGTAGATTCACATCTCAGGCACGAGGTAGTGTGGGAAAAAAAGAAATACAAATAACATAAGAGTACAAGGCAATGGCCAGGCACACACAGCGTGAAAGTGGGCCATACATAGCAACAGAAATAACATGAGGTACTGGTGCCACAATTCATGTTGCAGGAGAACATACGTAGCATTATAAATTATAAATAAGATGTGAAGACCAGTTTAGTACATTCACCAGTAGAGTTGAACGGGTTCATAAAATTAGAGTCTCATGTCAGTTCATAGATTTGAGGTAGTGAGGGAGAGAGGGTTATATAGAACTACAGTGATGAGGGAAGGGATGAACAGAAAGGCAGGGGAGGAAAGGAGATATGGGCATTAGGGTGCCTTAGAGTTACTTACTGGGTGCAGTGACAGTCAGCAGCTGCTAGGAGCCATGTTTTCAAGGCCTGTTTGAAGGCAAGGTGCGAGGGGGATGCGCGGATGTTCTTGGGAGAAAGTGCAAAGGCCATCTCGCCCATTCTAGAATGTCAGGATCACTGTCGACAATTCCCTCCTCAGTTTCCAAAGTACTCTGAGTCAGAGAGAGAATGGAGGGAATGCATAAGGGATCTTTCCCTCCCAACTGAATATATGTGCATCCTGTGGAAGGGTCCCGCCTGTGGAGTGGCCTGCAGCAACAGTGGTAACTTGTGATTCTCCATGAGGTGAAAAGTTCAACTATTGTAGTCCCCCATCTCCTGGAAAAAAATGTGAAACACCAGTTGGTTTAGTGCATATTCATGGTTTCCCTGACTTCATCTGGCTTAGTGAGTCTGCCAGCACACTGTCCTTCCTTGGCAAGTATGTTGCAGAAATTTTTGCATTTAATGAATAAGCCAGATTTCAGATTCTCACTGCCTCCATACATATTTTTGTGACTCTAGTACCACCTTATTTATGTGTTACATTGTGGTGTCACATTGTCTGTTCTTATCAGAAATGCCTGGTTCTGAACCTGGTCTCAGAAGGCCTGTAAAGACAAGAGCACTGCCCTGCACTCCAGAAGATTTATGTGCTCCTGCTACTCCTGTAGGTACCAGATGCCACTGATACCCACCACATCCCAGCAGGGAGGCACATGTTGTCAGAGTGAGGGCTGTGGACAGCTGCTAGAAAGGAATTCCTTCCCTGAGACTGTCCACCTCGTTCCGCCACTCCACAACCCTGACAAAGCTTGTTGTGACTGGTACTGTGGTTTCATGAATTTGATTTTTAATGCCAGTGTCTTTTTAAATGGTACTATATACCTCATCGGTAGGCGAACCTTTGACACCGCAGCTGTTGATATGTGGCCTTGTAACTGCAAGTAGTCCCTAGCTGGCCTTGACCTGCCCTGCATGCAAGACCTTGTGCAGAAAGCAGACTTTTCACTCCTCACTGTGGCAGGAATACTTACCCTGAGTGGCATCTAGCTCTGCCCCTACGAACCCCAGCACTTAACCGGGTTCCCACTGATACGTCTAAATTTAGGAGAAAATCTAGACTTTCCAGGGTGTTTCTTATTCTGCAACAGAGTGCAGTGCCTCCTCTTTTGATTGGACTAGGACTAGCCAGACATCCAGGCAGGGTACTATCCTTTTTCTTCTCAGGAATGCAGCTGCTGCTGTTAGGAACTTTGTGAACACAATCAGGGCTGAGGTTAGATCAAAAGGCAGTGTTGCAAACTGGTACTGCTGTTTTCCTGGTCTGAACCGTAGGTACTTCGAGTGTGTGTCTTAGAGATATAAAAAAAAAGTTACTCACTTCTAACAGTAGCCCTAGCAGTGGTATATGATGTTCATCCACACTTTCTGGCAGTTGCTTCTCCCTTTAATTCTGGATAGACAGTCTTCAAGCTGGCTCCTCCCACCCACCCGGGTGGCAACACCCTCGGCTCCGCCCCATGACGCCAGATCTTGCCTGCTGGAAACCGTGTTGTGTGCCAAAGCCAGGGCAGGTTGGGTGGGTCCGTGTGGATGATCATATACCACTCCTACAACTACTGTTACAGGTGAGTAAACAGTTTTTCTAGGGACATGAATATGATGCTCTGTCCACACTTTCTGGCAGACTCCTAGCAGTTCTCCAGGAGGAGGGAGGCAAGGTGCACACCCCCTACTTAGGGAACAGAGAGTGGAAAACTGAGGCCCCAAAACCAGCATCCTGGTGCGACTAAAGGTTGATTTGGTAATGGGAAAGGAAGGTGTGTGCTGACCTCCAGGTAGCAACCCTGCAGATATCCTGGACAGGGATGTCTCCGGAAGCAGCCACTGAGGCAGCGGTATGACAGGTGGAATGAGCCCTTAGCCCTACAGAAGGGTTCCCTACCTGCCAACCTAGAGTAGAGGTTAATGCAAGATACAATCCACCTGCCAAGCATCCGCTTGGCTGCTGGTCTGGCAAGTGAGGCTTCAGTCTAGGTGACAAAACTGGTGAACCTCTCCCTGAACTCCAGCTGTCCGCTCTTTGTAATAAGCAAGGACTCACCTCAGGTCCAGAGTTATGAAGCCTGTGCTTGGCCTCAGAGGTGTGACTGGTGAAGTACTCTGGGAGATTAATTACTTGGGGTGAAACTCTAACAACCTTCGGGAGAAACTTCAGGTTGGAGCGAAGGACAACCTTGTCCTTGTGGAAGATCAGGTAAGGAGACTCCACCGAAAGCACCTGGAGTTCACTGATCCTTCTGGCTGATGTGATGGCCACCATGAATGCAGTCTTCCATGACAGATGAGACATTTCACACCTGTGCATCAGTTCAAATGGCTTGCCCAGAGCTTTGCCAAAACCACACAGATTCAAGGTGGTGGTTCATGACGGAGGAAATGTGGTCAAGGCCCTTGAAAAAGCACCAGACCACCTTTTCCTGTGTCAACTGCTGACTGGCATGTGCCTGGTAAACAGAGATGGCTGCCAGGTGCACCTTACGGGTTGTTGACAGATGGTCCAACTTAGAGAGGGACTACAGGTAGTCAAGGATGCTAGCTACTGGACAGGACAAGGGGTCCAATCCATTGCTCTGGCACCAAATGGAGAACCTCTTCCACTTAAAGGCATAGCATTTCCTTGTCGACTCCTTCCGAGATGCCTCCCCCACAGTGAGGACATCTTCAGAGAGACCCAAAGCCTGGAAATCTAGCTGCTCAGGAACCAGGCTGTCAGGTGCAGGGGTTAAAGATCCAGATGGAGTACCTTCCCCTGATGGAGGGAGAGCAGGTCCAGCAGGAGAGGAAGACGCCTCAGGAGCCTGCTGCTGAGGCTGAGGCGATTGAGGTACCAGAACTGGTATAGCCAGTCCGTAGCCACCAGCATCATCTGGGCCTTGACCGCCTGGTCTTGAGAAGCACCTTGTGAATCAAGGGAAGTGGAGGAATGGCATAGGAGAGGCCTGGGGTCCGGGCCCCGAGAAGGTATCACACTGCAGCATTCCCTGTGAGGGGGAGGGCACAAAACAGCCTCAGCTTTGCATTCTCCCTGGAGGTGAATAGGTCGACCTGAGGGGTGCCCCACTGGGAGAACAGACTGCATACTACTCTGGGTGGAAAGACTACTCATGAGACACTTCGCCCACACAGCTAAGGGCGTCCGCCAGCTGGTTGGAGGCCCCTGCCACATGGATGGCTAGGAGATCGGCCTCCAGGCTGCGAATGAGGGTCCACACATGGAGAGCTTCCTTGCACAGTGGGAGTGCATCCTGCCCTGTTTGTTGAGGCAGCACATGGTCGTGATGCTGTCCAACTGGACCTGGACCACCTGACCCCAAATGTGAGGAGCAAAGGCAGTCAGCACAAGCCAAATTGCTCGGAGCTCCAGCAGGTTGATATGGCATCGGGACTCCTCTGAGGTCCAGAGCCTGTGGACTCTGTGTTCCCTCACATGGGCACCCCAGCCCATGAGAGAGGCATCAGTCATCAGAATGACCATCTGCTCTGGATGGACAAACAGGAACCCTTCCTGCAGATGCTCTGGGACCAGCCACCACTGAAGGGCATCCCACATCTGCCAGGTCACAGTGACCAGCTGGTCGAAGTGACCCCTGTGCTAAGACCTCTGGCTGTCCAGCTCGCACTGCAGGGAGCGCATTCTCCAGCAGGCCCATCAGACCACACTAGTGCAGGACGCCATGTAACCCAGCAGGTGCAGGAAGTCCTGGGTAGGGCGCAATTGCCCAATCTGAAATGATCGGGCAAAGGAGGAGAGAGCCTCCGTCCTGTCCACCGGGAGCTGGGCTCTGGCTCGGCAAGAGTTGAGCTCCACCCCGATGAAGTTGATCACCTGAAAAGGCACGAATTCTGACTTGGCTTCATTGACTAGGTGGCCAAGGAAGACACAGGTCTGGAGGGCCAGGTGCCTGGACCGCTCCACCTCCCGCCAGAAGGGACCTACGATCAGCCAATCATCCAAGTAGGGGTAAATCCGGACCCCTCTGTGCCTCAGGTAAGCTGCCACCACTGCAATGCACTTGGTGAAGACCCTGGGGCAGAGGACAGGCTGAATGGCATGGCCTGGAACTCGTAGAGGGCTCCCTCTGCTCAGAAGCGGAGGATCCTTTTGGTGAGAATGGATTGGGATGTGAAAGAACGCGTCCTGTAGATCCAGTGAGCAAAACCACATGTATGGTACAATCTGAGACAGTTACCATCCTGAAGGTGCGTGACTTGAAACTTGTTCAGGTTGTGCAGATCTAGAATGAGGCAACAGCTCCCCCATTTGTTTTGGCACCAGGAAGGACCTGCAGACAAACCCCGCATGTTCCAGAGGATCTGTGACAGGAACCACGACCTCCTTGTGGAGGAGCTGGGCAATGTCATCCCAAAGAGCCAATAGGATGTCTGTGGATAAAAAGTCCTCCCATGGGGCACAGGCTTGGCAAAGAGAGTCCTGCTCCAATTCCAGAGGCAGACCCTGACCCACCTCGAGGACCCACCTGTCCGTGGTGACAGCAGACCAGGTGAAAAGGAAGCAGCAAAGCCAGCCCCTTATGGGAGGACTAGAAAGAGGTGTGATGGGCATGAGGGAGGCACCCCTCATCCAGTCACTGGGCAGGCTTGGAGGAGGAGGGGGGGTTCTGGCCGAGGAGCCACTGGAGCCTCTCCCCCCCCCAGGCTTATGGACAACCAAGGCCACTGACTTTGGCAGAGGTCACCAGGACTGGGACTGCTGACCAACTTGGAGCTGGGCTGGTTTGGCCACAGGAGTAGAGATAGACTGAAAGGGCTTCCTTTTCTGCTGCTGCTTAGAGCCCCTGGGGTCCTTTTGGGAAGATGTCATGGAGTCCATGGTGGCATTGGACTTCTCGATGTGGGTGAGGTGGCCCGTCGACCCCGGCCCCAAACAAATCAGTTCCCAGGAAAAGAACATCTGCTAGCTTGTGCTGAGTGTCCTTCGTGAAGGTAGACACCCTCAGCCAAGCCCTGTGGCGCATGGCCACTGTGGCCGCCATGGGGCAGGCACAGGAGTCCCTGATGTCCACAGCTGTCTGGAGCCATTGCTTAGCTACAGTCCCACCCTGGTCCTGTTTGACCATGGTTTGGAGGTCTGCCGGCAGATGAGGAAGCACCTCATCCAGAGTGACCCAGCAGGGCATGGGAGAAGTGGGCCATAAAGAGGGTCAAGCTTACCTGATGAAGACCAAGCCAGGAGGTAGCGTAGACCACCTCAGCTGCATGGTCCAACTTCATGGACTCTGTCAGGCGCTTGTCAACGTTGCCAGTGTTGCCAGAGTGCCTGAACACAGAATTGTCCACCAGCCCCTCAGCTGAGGGGGTGTTCTGTGAATCCCGACAGGGAACTGGTAGGTACCGCATACTTACGGGCCATCCAGGCAGAGGGCACAGGGCAGGAGGCGGAGTGCTGCCAAAGTTCCAAGGCAGGACCAAAGATGGCCTCTGTCACCAGGAAGGCTTCCCCAGGAATATCTCCCCATCCAGGATCTCTGTCTAAGGGTATCGAGCCAGTCTCTGGACAGGCTCCATTTTCATGCCTGTGGATGCAGAGATCAGGCGGAGAAGACCCATAAAGGAAGTAGGGCCTTCGTCCGTCGAGAGACCCCCAACCAACTCCATGTCGACTATACGGGAGTGCAAGGAGGAACCCTCCAACTCTGAGGGTTCGACTGCCAGAGTCCCCGATGACCCTCCGTGGATTGTCAGGGGTGACTGACAGACAGCCAATGGGGGAGCCCCTTGGTCGACCGAGACTCCTTGGTCAGAGCGCTGGTTTTCGGCTGTACAGGTGGCGGCTCAATGGGAAATCGGTGGAGACACGGGGGGAGTGGCCGAGCCGAGACCACCTTGGTCAGCTCTTTAGGCTAAGAAGGCATCGGCCGTTGAAACAAGAGCCAAGCAATGGCCAGTGTAGGATCTGAAGTCTGCTTCATACCAGAGAACATCAGCTGTTGCCACATAAGATCCTCGCAGTGTTGACACAACTTGTGCTGAAGCCTCTCCTCATTTGAGGAGGAAGGGGATGAAGAGTAGTGGCGGTGCTGCCTCCCATGGTGTCGAGAGCGAGAGCACCATCGGTGGGAACTGCTCAACTCCTGGGAATAGGACAGACACAGACCATGACTGGCGGTGGGGCTCAGAGCGAGTCGGCAAGTGCAGAGGCTCCTCCGTGTCTTGATCAGTGATCAGAGCCGGCGGGTCAGTGGACTGTTCCGTCCCTCCAATGGTCTGGGTCAGGGTCGGAGTCCTGGAAAGAGAAGTGTTGGCCTCTTCAATCGACAACTGGTCGACTGGCTCGAGAAAAATCTCGGCCAGAAGATCAACTAGCGTCTTGGCCAACTGGCCTGATGGGGTTTTCATGGAGCCGGCAGCCTGGGCTGAAGATTCGACTGAAGTCTGATCAGGAGAAACGCGGGACTCAAAAGCCCTCAACCAAGAGCGTTCCCGATCCCACGATCGACAGCGAGACAGTTTTTAGGCCTCTTTTTTTAGATTTGGACTTGTGCCCAAGGACAGGCCCTGACCGCGTGTTGGCAAGGACTGGCACAACTCCTTGAAGGATCCCGAGAAAGAGGAGCTCAGTGAAAGAGGAATAAAGGCCAAAGCAGAGGAGGTATGCACAGCAGCCTCCTCAAACCCTGCAAACTGGCTGGCGGACCCTGCAGCCGCAGAAACCACCCTGCAGGCATCCTTAGATTTGACTGGTAGGTCCCGTTCATCTGGTCAGCTGAGAACAAGGTGGGCGTAGCGGTCCTCAAGAATGGAAGGAACGACATATGTTGCAGGCCTGAGGATCATGCTCATGGCCTAAACAGTAGACACACATGGTGTGCAGATCCATTTGGGTCATCTTCCGGCAAGGGCACTGGTGGAACTCTGGAGCGGACTTGTCGTCCCTCATCGTGGTCGTGATCAAAAATCGAGCCTGAAGACAAAGTTTTTTTGAAGGTTTGGCAGTAAATCCGAAGATTTAGAGCAAAAGGGCCTACTCAGCACCAAGAGCGATAAGCATACCTCTCAAGTGTCCCTCATTACGAGGGACATCCCTCATTTTAACCCTTAAAATTGCTGTGTCCCTCATCAGTCCCTCATGGAAAAGGTGCCGCCCACAAAAAGAATTTAAGAATGTAGTGTAAATTCAGACTTTAAAGGAGAAATTCACAATATTCTAAAATACCAAATCAAAAATAAACTTTGTACAAGTAAACACTATGGTTTTCACAGTGTTCTGAGCTTCTGTCTCCATGTTTGAGGATGTGTTCCTCATTTGGAGTGTCCAGAAATGTCCATGTCCCTCATTTCAGTGACAAAAGGTTGAGAGGTACGGCGATAAGGAGGGAACCTGCTTCTTCCAGCAGAAAGGAAGATCTGGCATCATGGGGCAGAGCCAAGGGAGTTACTGCCCAGGTGAGTGGGAGGAGCCAGCCTGAAGACGTTCTGGCTAGAATTAAAGGGAAAGGCAACTGCCGGAAAGTTTAGATAGATCATATCCACGTCCCTTGAAATATGCAACTTTCAGATCCTGTGACCCCAGCCACTTTCCTTTTTGCAAAGATGGTATCACGGTTCCTAGTATCAACATTCTAAATTATTCTTTTTTTATGTGCCTATTCAGGAACCTTAAGTCTAGAATGGGCCACCAATCTCCATTTTTCTTCCTTATGAGAAAGGATCTTGAGATGGTGCCCCTTTGCCACTGTGAGGGAAGGCCCTCTTCTGTGGCCATCTTTAACATCTGTATCCTTCAGGTTTAAAGGAGTTCTATGGGATAGGCCCTGACCACTGCAGAGATCAGGGCTTCACGTCATAATTCCCCTCCTGTAGTTCGCATAATAAACTATTATTTTTGTACCTCATCGCTTGTAAAATCTCTATCTCCTATGCCCACTTTTATTTTTACAGAATATGCCTAAATGCCATTTGTATACATGGCATTTAGACACATTCTGTAAAAATAAAAGTGGGTATCTGATATGCGGAGATTAGAAAATCTCTGTACATAAGGGGACCAATGAGGAAGGGGCAGTTTAGTGTCATCATCCCACGGTACTTGCAGCGAGATCACGGGAGGTGACCAGCTCCATATAGAAACATGCTGATTGCACTGGACCTGGACCCTGTTTTGACAAGCGATGAGGTATGAAAATAATAGATGTATTATCAAACCACAGAGGATTTGTGATGTAAACCCGATCTCTGCAGTGGTCGGGGTCCACGTTAACTGGTAGTTCTCCTTTAAGCATTTTTTTTCTGAGGAAGGAGTGAAGGAAAATGTGTTGGTCACTTCAGTTATGGGGGTCCTGTGATGTGAAAAGCTAATCCCTGACTCTACTTCCAGCACCCACTTGTCTTTGGTGACAGTTTTCCTCTCCTGCAAGTATGACTTAGGCAGCCACCACAGAGTCACAGATTCTGTTTCTTATGGCTCAAGAGCTGGTGCCCACTTCTGCCTTGCACCCCTCCTGCTTCTGCCTCCTGGAGCACCCCTTTGAGGGGGGATAGTCATAGTAGCAATAGGGCCTTTGATAGTAGGTCCTTCCCCTACCTCCCCTTCCATATGGCCTGAAGGATGCAGAAGCGCTTTCCTTCTCGATCAGGTTTTTAGGTTGTTTTTTGTTCAACTTTTTTCATGTAGGCATCTGTCTTATTCCGGAAAGGTATAGTCCAACAAGTGGAAATCTACAGCCTTTGTTAGTCTTCTGAAAGGACGGTTGCTCTGGTTTGGTATCCCATCAAGATCATGCAGGGAAAGATGCGTGGTCAAAAGCAGCGTCTTGTAGAAGTCGGAGTTTGTTTATTTACTATAGCATGGTTTTCAAGCGTACTACATTACAACACAGTTGGTTTCGATCTTTTTTGGAGGGCAGATCTCAGAGAGTGGTATCAGGAGTTAACACCTCGGCCCCTCACTGTCTGCCCTGTGGGGTACCGCAGGGGTCGGTGCTGTCCCCTATGTTATTCACGGTGTATATGCTTCCACTGGGGGACATTATAAGACGGTATGGGCTGAGTTTTCATTGTTATGCTGATGATTCTCAGCTCTACCTGTCTTTTATGCCTGATCAGGAGTCGGATTCCATCACGATGTTTAATAACTGCCTCCTGGAGATTCAGGATTGGATGAGTGCTAGTTGGCTTAGGTTGAATCCAGGGAAAACTGAGGTGTTGGTTGTGGACCCTGGAGGGAAGATAACAGAGGCTTGGACGGGGAAACCCTCGGGTTTATATCTTGGGGGGGCCCAGCTTCTAGCCTCTGGCCAAGTACGTAACCTGGGAGTAATTTTTGACGAAAGTCTGACTATGAAGATGCAGGTGTCGGCCGTAGTCAAATCTGCCTTTTTTCATCTGAGGAATATTGCCCGGGTGAAACACTTGGTTCCACAGGAAGATCTTCCCATTTTGGTCCACGCCTTTGTTACCAGCCATTTTGATTACTGCAATGCGCTTTATCTAGGGCTGCCGGGGGTGGATATCCGCTGCTTGCAGCTTGTGCAGAATGCAACGGCCAGGTTGTTGATGGGAGTTTCACGATCTAGTCATACAACACCTGTGCTGCGTGATTTGCACTGGCTGCCAGTACAGTGGCAGATCACCTTCAATGTCACATTATTGACCTTTAAGGCCCTACATGATTTGGGACCCCACTACCTGAAAGAGCTCTTGGTGCCTTACTGTCCTGCCCGTTCTCTTCGCTCCTCTGATGAGGGATTGCTAGAGATTCCCAGGGTACGTCTAAAGATGTCTGGAGGTAGATCTTTTGCCTATATGGCACCAACCCTGTGGAATTCTCTACCTCGACAGATATGAGAATGCCTAACTGTTGAAAGTTTTAAAAAACAATTAAAAGCTTTCCTTTTTGCCTTAGCATTTGCTGGTACATAATGAGTAAGTGTACTGTATGGTTGTTTGATTTATTGTTTGAAATGTGATTTTACTTGTTCTATTGTAAAAGCGCCCTGAGCTTGGGAAGGGCGCTTAATATAAATAAAATTTTACTTACTTACACTGTCCGTGCAGCGCATTTAGACCGCGCAGGTTCCAAATGCATAATTTTATGGATAAACACCTCTGGTTCAAGCAAACCTCCTCAGAGCTACTGCATGGGCCAATACCCTTGAGGCTGTATCATTTGAATCTACTGCCGTATGAAACTGGTAGTTAGTTTTACTGCATTCTTCACAGTTTCTGCAAAATACTGCCAGTTTCACCCCTTACTTTTTCACTTACAGCCTGAACAGTGCTCCAAAGGGCTTTCTGGTACTGTGCAGGGTATGCCATGTAAGCAGCCTGCCTTAATTGCAGGGTTGCAGAAGCGTACACTTTCCTTGCCATATAGTCCCGTTTTCTGGAATCTCTCTTAAGTGGCATGGAAGCTAGGGACACCTTTGATTTCTCACATGTAGCTGCTTAAACAACTCCCTCATGGTCAGGGTGCGATTATCGAAATTCTACCCCCTGCTCTTCTACCTGTCAGTGCTAGGTGCTAAAGTTTGGTATTCCAGAATTCTGCTAGTGGCTTTTTTGAGAGATTTGTGAATGGGTACTGTGGGTCTTTTTGATGAGGTCAGTCCAAGCATACTCATGAAATCTGCCTCCTCTATATCCTTCCCAGTCTCAGCAGAGGGGATAGCATATGCCTTACAAAAGTGGAAGTTGAGAAAAAATCCTCATTGACTCTGGGTGGTGAACCAAAGTCATGTTCAGGGGCTGTCTAAGTTCTCCATCCTCTTCCTCATTCTCCTGCAGCACAGGTTAAAAAAAATGCCTGAGGCTGGGGTGGAGTAGGAATGGTGGCAAGATTTCCCATGGCTTGAAAAGCCTGGAAGAACAACCACATTTTAGTGGTGCCCTCAGCGGAGGCACTCTGTTCCACTGCTGGCTCCTGGTATCTTTCAGGGGAGAGGGGTGCAGTCAGATGCTTTTCTTTTGTTTGTTTCTTGGCTGGTGTTCATGGCACCACAGCCACCTGTAGCTTTTTTTGGGGGGGCCATCTTTAACATCACAGTTCCCCTCAGACACCCTGTGAGGATGGCTTAGCAGCCTTATCAGACTCTGATCAAAGACTGCTGCCTTTTTGTCACCTTTTGTCTATTCTGTGGTGAGGTACTTGAGGATGCATGCGTTCCAGCATCTGTGGTACTTTCCTCTATTTCTGGAGTTTTTTTATGTTTGCATGCGCAACGCGAATATATAGTCACTGTAGTTTAGGGGGCTGTGTAGCTGTGCACAGTTTAAGCTAATAGATGTAGAAGTGCAGGATACTAGCCTTCCTGCAGCCAATGCTGAAAAGACTGACGCTAACCATGTTTAGCTGGTTGATGGGCATAAAATTCTTGTAGTTTAAAGCAGAAAGCCCCATCACATTGGTGTTTTGCCCATTAGCCAGCTAACAGACATCAGGCACTGAAGATAAACATCATAAATATCAAGTCCCACGCTGTGGGGGTGAGTGTGTGTGTACTCCCCCTCCCCCCCACAGTTACAGAAAGGAAGTGCCTATTTGAAAATACTAAGCTGGGAAAAATGACAGCATGCAGAATGCAACCATAATAGCTTTAAACATGTTAACAGCATGTCAATAATGAACAGAAAACACCTGCCATAATTGACTTAAATTACATATTGTTTATGCTCCTTTTAAAGCTCTCATGATACCAGCTGGATAACTTTGAAAAATGTGAGGGTTCAATACAAATCAGTTTACTGTTCAAATATTTTTGCAATCCTCCCTCCCGCCTCCCATCGGCCCCCTTGTGTTGCTGATCCTCAGCCCCATCAAGCCATCTCCAGGACTTACCCCATCTACTTCTTAACTCCTTGTGTAAGTGGGTGCCATGGGTGGTGATGGTGAAGTACCTGCAGGGTCACAGCATCATCCTGCAGACAGGGGTTCCCTTCCACCCATTACTCCCCCCCCCTCCCTGAGTCAGAGCCAGCGGTGTGCAAAGGAACACACATAGAACCTAAAGACAGTGCATGCGTTCAATGCCTGCCTCTGACTTTCAGGTCTGGTCACCACTGCTGTGCAACCCAGCCTCCACTAGGTGGCAACCAAGCAGCAGTACACATTGTCCCCCATCCACCCTAAAGGGGGAGATCCGCCGAGTGGCTGCCAACTCCTCCACCTCCCGCCAGCCCCTTAGTGACTTTTGCCCATTCCTAAATCCGGATCGCCGGTGTGCCAGGAGGTGAGGCATCCAGTGTCTCAACCCACTATACAACAGGCCCAGCTATATGTTTAGTGTAGCTCAGATTTCCTTAGACAATACTGTTTGTGGTCCTAAGCGGACTGCACCTGCATCTCATTGTTTTACAGTTCTGTGCTTTTACCCTCAGTACCATTCAGCAAATAATGAGGGTTACTCGCCTGTAACTGTAGTTCTAGGAGTGCTGTATGGTACACATCAACACTTGGGCAGTCTTCCCTTCACTTTAAATCTTGGCAGAATGTCTCCAAGCTAAGCTCCTCCCACCCAACTGAGTGGTATCCTCCTCAGTTCCACTCCGTGGCATCAGATCTTCCACGCTGGAAGCAGGGATCCATGTGCCACTTGCGGGGGTCGTGTGGATGTGCACCATATACCACTCCTAGAACTACAGTTACAGGTGAGTAAGCCTCATTTCTAGGGGCATGGATATGGTGCACAGTCCACACTTAGGCAGACTCCAAGCAGTTCTCAGGGAGGAGGCAAGGTGCACACTCCTACTTATGAAACAGGGATTGGAGAAACAAGGCCCCAAAACCAGCATCCTGCCATGACTCAAGGTCGATGTGGTAATGGGAAATGAAGGTGTGTGCCGACCTCCAGGTAGTGGTCCCACAGATTTTCTTGATAGGGATGTCCCTAGAAGCAGCCACAGAAGCAATAGTATATCTGGTGGAATGTGCCCTTAGCTCAACGGGAGGCTCCCTACCAGCCAATCTATAGCAGAGGTCAATGCAGGAGACCATTCATTTGCCAACTGTCCACTTAGCTGCCAGTCTGCCAAGTGCGGTTTCAGTGTAGGCGACAAAGAGTTGGCGAACCTCTCCCTTAATTCCAGCCATGCGCTCTGTGTAGTAAGCAAGCACTTGCTTCAAGTCCAATGCATGGAGCCTGTGCTTGGCCTCCGAGACAGGACTGGTGAAGTACGCTAGGAGGTTAATCACCCGATTTAGGTGAAATTCCCAAAAACCTTCAGAAGGAACTTCAGGTTGCAGAGGACAACTATGTCCCTGTACAAAACCAAGGAGACTCCACTGAGAGTACCTGGAGCTCACTAATTCTTCTGGCAGAGGTGACAGCCACCAAGAAGGTGGTCTTCCATGACAGGTGAGAGATGTCACATCTGTGCATTGGTTCGAACGACTTGCCCATGAGCACTGCCAGTACCAGCAGCAAGTCTCAAGGTGGTGGTGGTTCACACACCAGTGGGGAGAGGTGGTCAAGGCCCTTGAAGCACCAGACCACCTTCTCCTGTGCCACCGTCGACATACTAGTCCGCACTCAGTATGTAGAGATGGCTGCCAGGTGCACCTTGGCTGTCTACCTCAGGCCCGACAGAGACGGAATGCAAGCAGTCCAGAATGCTAGCCACAGGGTAGAACAGAGGGTCTAGTTCTCTGCCCTGGCACCAAATGGAAAAACACTTCCACCTGAAGGCATACAACTGGCGAGTTAACTCCTTCCAACAGAACTCTCAACATGGGGACTCGGAAGAGACAAAGCCTTAAACTCCAGCCGCTCAAGAACTAGGCTGTGAGGTGCACGGACTGAAGTTACATGTGCAAGACCTTCCCCTAATGGCAAGAGAGCAGGTCTGGGTGCAGAGGCAGGTGCCACGAAGGCCTGTTGCCAAAACTGAGGGAGATCTGGGTATCTGGACAAGCCTTAAAACTCCAGCTGCTCAGGAATCCGGCTATGAGGTGCACGGACTGAAGGTACAGGTACAGGTAATGGCAAGAGAGCAGGTCTGGGTGCAGAGGCAGGTGCCACAGAGGCCTGTTGCCAAGGCTGAGGAGATCTGGGTACCAGAACTGGTCTGGCCAGTCCAGGGCCACCAGATCATCTGCTCCTTCTCCCACCTCACCTTGACCAACACCTTGAGGATCAGGGGAAGGGTGGGGAAAGATTTACAGGAGGCTCAGGGTCCAGGGCCTTGCGAAGGCATCCCCCAGCAGCATTCCACATGGGGGAGGGGGGCGGGGGGGCACAGAACAGCCTCAGCTTTGCATTCTCCCAGAAAGCCAACAGGTCGACCAGGGGAGTGCCCCCACTGGGAGAAAGTACAGTTATGCAAGAACTTACCATAACAGTAGACCTTCAAGAGGAGCTCTTGCAGCAGGTAACACCATTAGAATTAAGTCGCCAGGACCCCACGGAAACTTTCTACCTAACAATACCCGATGGGGGACTGCCCCCTACGTCCGCCCAACATCACGTCTCATATGAAAGGGGCGGTCCCCCAGCCCATTCCCAGTTTTACCACTGGAGACCGGTTAAAGAGGAAAAAAGGAGAACTGAGGAACAAAATTATCTGAGATGGAAAGGAACTCACCCGGGGGAAGGAGGGTGGGAAAAATAGTACCTGCTGCAAGAACTCCTCTCAAAGATCTACTGTTACAGTCAGTTCTTACATAACTGTACTGTCTTACTTTGACAATCGCTGTTGCAGCAGGTAACACCTTTAGGACAGAGTCCCAAGCAGTAGAGGAGGAATCCTAGGCAGAAGGGTGGAGGACTAAGTCTCCTCAGGTGCAATTAGGACAGGAGGCCCTGGAGAACAACAAGTCCAAACCCAGTCCTACGGCGTGAAGGAATGTCCAGACTGTAATGCTTCACAAAGGTGGGGACAGAGCTCCAAGTGGCAGCCGCACATATGTTCGTGGCAGACTTTTTTTTTTTTTTTAAAGTTTTACTGATGAACAATACAATTCCAAAAAACAAGAACAAAACATGAGTTACAGAGCACGATACATATACAGTCACAAAGAAGCTGAAGGGAAGCCAGGCAGACACATTTTTAAGTAGGGCGAAAGACGCTGCTATGCCCCTGGTGGAATGACCCTTTACCAAGCCCGGTAAGGGTTTGTTGTACTTGTAGCAGAACACAATGCAGTTGACCAACCATTTGGATAAACACTGCATAGAAACTGGAGCCCCTTGCATTTGGGGGGCAAGACACAACTGGTCAGATTTGAGAACAGAACAGGTACGTTCCAAATAAAAACTGAATACCATGTGGACATACAGAGTATGCAACAAAGCCTCCCCTCAGTTTGAGTACTCTGGGTTGTATACCAGGCAGGTGATATCTTGATTCAAGGGAAACTGAGACCACCTTCAGCAGAAACTTAGGATTAGTTCTCCAGAACACCCTGCCCTTGTGAAAAACCAAATAAGGCTCCTTGCACATCAGGGCCTGAAGCTCGGAAATTCTTTGAGCAGAAGTAATGGTAACTAAAAAGAACGCTTTCCACGACAGCAAGTGCAGTTCATGGCAGGCTCAAAGGGAGGCAGAGAGAGCTTCTCTAAAACAAATAAAAGGTCCCAAGGTGGGACGGTGTCCCAGACGGGAAGCTTCAAGGGAAGCATGCCCCACAGAAAAGTATGGGAAAGGTCCAGCTGGGCAATATACTTGCCCTCAAGAGGCAGATGATGTGTGGAAATGGCAGACAGGTGCACCTTTAATGAAGAGTAGCCAAGTCCTGCATCTGTGTGTGTGAGAGAGAAGAGAGAGAGAGGAGGAGGAGGAGAGAGAAGGTACTCCAGTACCGAATTGGGTGGGCAAGTAAAAGGATATAAACTCCTCGCAGTGGCCCAAACGCAGAACCTCTTCCATTTCATAGTATAGGTCACCCTATTGGAGTTTCCTAGCTGCCACTAAGACGTCTGTTACCCTCGGGGAGACCCCAAACCTGGAGACAGCTAGGTCTGCAGGAGTCACGCATAGAGATCAGAGATCCTGATACACCAGTGAGCCCTGCTCCTGGGACAGCAAGTCGGACCCGAGGGGCAGGGACGTCGGAGATTCCACAGCCAGCTGTTGCAACAGTAGGCACCAAATCTGACGAGGCCAGAATGCCATCAAGATCATTTCTGCTCCCTCGACTGCAACTTAATGAGTACCCTTTGCAGAAGGGGCAAGGGAAGGAACACAAAGAAACCTCCCCACCCAGGAGGGGGACAATGCCTCTTGCCAGAAATCACCAGGCCCTGGATCTAGCAAGCAAAAACTAAGCAGTTTTGTGTTCGATAGGGAGGCAAATAGATCGATTTTGGGGCAACACCATCTGGCAAAGGCTTTCCGCCACTGCAGGAAGTAGCTCCCACTCATGTGCCCTGGACTGAGTACAGCCGAGACTGCTGGCCAGGGTATTGTGAATGCCTGGAACATGAACCGCTGAGAGTTCCAGCTGGTGGTCTGTCGCCCAAGACCACACTCGCATGGCCTCTCTGCAAAGCAGGTAAGGAGCGAGTCCCCCTGCTTGTTGATCTAGAATACCACCAACATGTCGTCTGACTATATTAGCAGGGGGCCAGTCTGAAGGACTGTCTGGAAGGCTTGTGGGACATGAGAGAACTGCCCTCATCTCCAGAATATTGGTGTGGAGACGAAGCTATTGCTGAGCCCAGGATACTTGAGCCTGGCGAGTGTCCAGATGCGCATCCCAACCCTGGTTGATGCATTGGTGGTCAGAATCTGGGTGGGAGATTCTCTCTGGAAGTGAACCCCCTCTGGAGCGGTGAGGATCCAGCCACCATGCCAGGGACTGCTTAGTCGGGCTTGATATCAGGACCAGCTGGTCCAAGTCATCTGACCTTTGATCCCACTGAACCCGAAGGTTCCACTGGATCACCCTCATGTAAAGCCAGGCCATAGGGACTGTGGTGATAGCCACTGCCATATGGCCCAGTAGCCAAAGAACTGTCCTTGCCTCTACTTGGTGAGAGACAGCAGCTGCCATGCATGGGACTGGAGCATTCTGCCCTGTCCTGGGGAGGAAGGCCTTGCTTTGTGCTGTGTCCAGTATGACCCCTATATACTGAAGCCACTGATTTGGCCAAAGACAGGACTTGGGGAGGTTCAGAGTAGCTCCCAGGTCCCGAAAGAGGGAGAACATTTCTTGGAGGGTTTCTGAAAGCCGGTCCAGAAAGGGAGTGGTCAGAAGCCAATCATCAAGGTAGGGGAAGACATAATGCCCCTGCCTCCTGAGATTTGCAGCTGCCATGGCTAGGCACTTGGTGAACACCCTCTGTGCAGAGGACAGGCTGAAGGGCAGGGCCCTGAACTAGTAATGGTGGCCCTGAAAGCGGAAGGGCAGATACCTCCTGTGTGGTTGGAAAAATCAGAATGTGGAGGTATGCTTCCTACATGTCCAGGGAGCATAACCAGTCCCTTTGATGTAACAAGGGCAGGAGGCCTATCAGGTGACCATCCTGAATTTTTGTACTGTATGTACTGGTTCAGATGGTTTAGATCCAAGATGGGACAAAGATCCCCATCTTTTTTGGCTTGAGGAAGAAGTTGGAGTAGAATCCTGTCCCTCGTTGCTCCGAGGTACTGGCTCGATGGCCTTCCTCTGAAGGAGAATGTGGATTTCTTGTTTTAGGAGGGCACTGTGGGCCTGAAAGCATTGAGATGGTATTGGAGGGGTCTCTGTAAAATCGAGAGTACGCTTTCTCTCGATGAGCTGCAGGAGCCAGCAAGTCCGATGTTATTTGACACCACCCTTCGTTGTGCAAAGAGAATCAATCACCGCTTTCCCCGCGGACTCTGCTGAAGGAGGAGGGTCAGGCAGGAAGTCAGGCAGAGGAGCCGGGGAAGGGAAGTGCAGGCTGAGAGATTCTAGGGGCCTGAGGGGCAAAATATCCGGTAGCAGGGGTAGTGGCCTTGCACTGGAAGCCAGCCAGTTTCTGCTGCTGGTGCCGACCTCGAAATTGCTGTCTTCCAGATCTACGAAAGGACTGCTTAGGAGGCTGCTTTGGCTTGTACATGTTTAATAACCTAACCACTTTCCCAGCTTCCTGAAAATGGGTAGTGATAACTTGGGTATCTTCCTGAACAAGACCGGCCCTCTGCTGGAGGTCTGAATCCAAGCACGGAGGAAGGCGACTACTGAAGACTACAGGAAGTTCCCGTCCCAGAACAGGAAGGGTGAGAGTTGTAGGGGCACATAGGCAGTAGGAAAGTAAGTGTAAAATACATGAGGGGAGATAATAAGCATACAAAGCAACAGGAGAGGGACACAAAATAAGTCAAGATGGGAGTGGTGCAGTGCAATGGCTGTGGAGCAGCAGTGCTCAGGGAGACATTCTGGAGGCTGCGATTCTGCCTGTTGCAGGCACCTCTCTGGTCTGAGGAAGGTTGCCCATCTCCAGGCTGACCTGGCTAGGATTTGTGAAACCTATTCCCCACCCAGGGACCACGGGGCCACCACCATTACCTCAGAGGTTGCCGAAAGAGGAGCAGTTGGACCAAGGTGGGCTCAGGGAGGGAGAGGGTGGTGGAACAGAGGTGCATCCCTCTAGTTGTAGCTCTCCACAATTCATATGCTGTTCTGGCAAAAAGTGGTTCCTCTATGGAGGCACCTGCAGTGGAGACCAAGGATGCTGGGAACCTCCAGAAAGGAGACCCACAGGAGGGTGTCATGAGACCCCACAGGGAAAAACAACTCCTGGTGGGGGATTCAATCATTAGGGGAGTAGACATGGGGGAGGAAGGGATAGGGAGGTAAGGTGCCTGCCTGGTGCCACGGCTTGGAGGGACAGGAAGGGAATCCTCAGGATCGCGGCAGCAGCTGCACGAGGGAGGGAGCTGAATGCCATTGTCCACCTAGGGACAAATGACCTGGCTGTAAATGGGATCAGAGCGGTGCAAGAGGAGTTTGTGGAGTTGGGGAGGGGCCTTAGACAAGTAGCATGTACAGTAACCTTCTCGGAGGTGCTGCCTGTCTATGGCAAGGATGGTGCTAGGGTATTCCGCATCATGGGATTCAATGAATGGTTGAAAAACTGGTGTGGAGCTCAGGGTTTTGGCTTCATTGGGGACTGGGGAGCCACCTGGAGGGATGCAGACTTATACTGGCGTGATGGTCTGCATCTGTCCAATGGGGATCCAGGATCCTAGGTGACAGGTTTAAATGCTTCATTGGCAAGCATTTAAACTAGCCAAGAGGGGAGGCACTGAAAAGGAGCAGGGAAATCCCAGCCTCCTCCCAAAGCATGTAGTTAGAGAGGTGAACACCAAGGCAGAGAAGTCAGTAGGGAGCAGGACAGGGATAAATGCAGAGAAAGGTGTTAAGGACAGGGATGGGGCTAAAGGGGTAAGGCACAAAAAATAAATGGAAGGTGATGAGTACCAATGCCTGTAGTCTGTGCAACAAGCTCCCTGAACTAGTGGCCTTAATGGAAGAGGGATGCCTGGATATTGTGGCAGTCACTGAAACATGGTACACAGAGAACCATGAGTGGGAAGTCAACATACCAGGATACACAGTCTACAGGAGGGACAGGGTGGGTAAAAGCCAGAGTAGCTCTCTATATAAGAGAAGGGATTAAAGCAACCGAACTAAAGAGTAAACAGGAAGTTGAAGAGTCACTATGGGTCACCCTGGAGACAGGAAATGGCACCACAATCCGCACGGGGGTTGTGTATAGACCCCCATCTCAGGGGGAGGAAATGGACAAGAAAATGATAGAAGGCATCCTTAAAATGGCAGAAAAAGGGGATATATTGTTGATGGGGACCCAACATGCCAGATGTTAACTGGAGTCTTTTGCTGCAGGGCACATCAAGAGCAGGGTCATTCTTGATGCCCTACAGGGGGCATGCCTCAGACAGCTAGTGTTGGAACCCACTTGGGAGGGAGCAATCTTAGACCTGGTACTCTCAAATGGGGAAGGAGAAAGGATCTCAGATTTAGAAGTGGGTAGCCATCTGGGAACAAGTGACCACCAAACAGTGTGGTTCACAATAAACACAGCCACAGAGTCAAGCCATACAAAAACAAGAGTATTGGACTTTAGGAAGGCTGACTTTGGGAAAACGAGGAGTGCCTTAGAAAAGCACTAGCAAATGGGCAAGAGGAGGGTGGAGGAACAATGAGAATAATCAAAACAGCCATGCTTGGAAAGGAACAAGCCTTTGTGTGAAGCAAATCAATAAAACAAAACGAAGAAAAAAAACACTATGGTTCTCAAAAGAGGTGGTAGGGAAGGTTAAGGAGAAAAGGACAGCATTCAGGAAATAAGGAAACACAGAAGGAGCAGGACAGAGAACTTTATCAGATAAAGCAGAAGGAGGCAGGGAAGGCAGTCAGAATAGCAAAGGCACAAACTGAGGAAAATATGGCCAACTCTGTTAAGAAGGGGGATAAAACTTTTTATAGGTACATTAGGGAGTGAAGAAAGACCAAGGGAGGGATACAGAGACTTAATAAAGGGGAAGGAATGTGGGCAGAGGGTGACAGTGAAAAAGCAGGGATGCTGAACGAATATTTCTGCTCAGTATTCACAACAGATGAGGAGGGGGAGGTGCCTAAACCAAACAAGGGAACTCTGAATGGGGTCGATACCAGTCCATTCACAGAAGAAAGGGTTTGAAAAACTCTTGAAACTGAGGTGGACAAAGCAATGGGACCTGATGGGATTCACCCAAGAATACTAAAAGAACTAAGGGTAGAACTAGTAACACCACTGACTACTCTCTAACAAATCATGGGAGGATGGAGTGGTACCTGAGGACTGGAGGAGGCAATGTGATTCCACTTCACAAAAGTGGGAGCAGGGCAGAGGCAGGAAACTACAGACCAGTTAGTTTGACTTCAGTGGTAGGGAAAATGGTGGAATCACTTCTGAAGGAAAGAATTGGTGAGTACCTAGAGGCCAGTGGGGCACAGGACCCAGGCAGCATGGTTTCACAGCAGGAAGGTCATGTCAGCGAACCCAATAGATTTCTTTGACTGGGTGACCAAAGTAGCAGACCAGGGAGGGGCTATGAATATGGCCTACCTAGATTTTAGCAAGGCATTCGACACAGTCTCACACAAAGATTAATATGCAAGTTAGCCAGCCTTGGAGTGGGTCCCAAGGTGGTAGCCTGGATAAAAAACTGTCTGGACAACAGGACGCAAAGGGTAATAGTAAATGGAGTCCACAGTGAAGAAAGGAGGGCAACTAGCGGGGTACCGCAGGGTTCGGTACTGGGACCGGTCCTCTTTAATATCTTTACAAGTGACATTGGAGAGCACCTGGAAGGAAAAGTATGCCTCTTTGCAGATGACACAAAGATCTGCAACAGGGTTGATAAACAAGGTGGGGTGGAAAGAATGAAAAGGGACTTGGCAAGGCTGGAGGAATGGTCAAATACGTGGCAGCTCAGATTCAGTGCAAAGAAGTGCAAGGTAATGCATCTGGGAAACAAAAACCCAGGGGAAGAGAACACAATGGGGGGTGAGTTAATAACAAAAATCGAAAGAGACCTAGGAGTAATTATATCAGATGACCTAAAGGTGGGCAAGCAATGTGAGAGAAGGCAGTAAGGAGGCGGGGGTACTGGGATGCACAGGAGAGGCATCAACAGTAGAAAACAGGAAGTTGTTATCCCTCTCTACAGACAGACAGTGAGACCCCATCTGGAGTACTGTGTGCAATTCTGGAGACCCCATCTCCGTAAAGACATAGACAGAGTGGAGGCTGTTCAGAGGAGGGCAACCAAAATGGTGCAAGGTCTGCACCAGAAGACATACGAGGAAAGACTAAAGCAGATTAATATGTATACCCTTGAGGAAAGGAGGGAGAGGGGGGACATGATAGAAACTTTCAAGTATCTCAGGGGAATTAACAAGGTACAAGAGGGTAGTATCTTTCAGAAGAAGAGATGTGCAAGAACAAGGGGACACAATTTGAAGATAGAGGGGGGACGGCTTAGAGGTAATGTTAGAAAGTATTTTTTCACAGAGAGAGTTGTAGATACATGGAACAGCCTTCCTGAGGAGGTTGTGGAGTCAGGAACAGTGGGAGAATTCAAGAATGCATGGGACAGGCATAAGGCAATTCTGGGGGGTGCAGGAGGAAGTAAGCTGTTGATTAACTAGAATCTGCAGCTTATCCGTCAGGTAGGCAAATGGGCAGACTGGGTGGGCCAAGCGGTCCTTAACTGCCGTCAAATTCTATGTTTCTATGTTTCTCTGAAGGGGGCATCCATAATCTTGCATTGAACTTCCTGGGTGAACCCAGAGACACTCAGCCAAGAGTAACGGCGGATACAGACCATGGAAGCCACGGCTCTGCCTTCTGAATTCACAGTGTCGTAAAAAGCCTGCAAGACATGGTTGCTAACGACTGAACTGGACTTCATAATCACCATGAGCTCCGCCTGACCAGGAGGTCTGGCATGGCCTGAATGAGCTTTAGTGCCTTGTCCCACAGACATTCTGGTACCGTGCTATGTAGGCAAGGAAGTATTGTAACGGATGGCACAAATTGTGGAGAAAAGACTTTCCTGGCCAGATGGTCAAACTGTTTAGGGTCCTTACCTGGGGTTGAGTGCTGAAATGCTGCAGCGTTGGACCAGTCATGGGCAGCGTTCAGCACCACAGAGTCTGCCTCCAGTAGTTCCCCATAGAAGGGTCATCCAGGGGATGGTGTACAACTGGTCCGACTTTTGGAAACTGCCAGGGTCGAACAAGGGCATTTCCATGTCGTTTTTGTTGTTGTGCTCGTGAGTCGACCACTGGAGGGATGACCATGGGAGGGCATCCTTTTCTGAAGAAATGCTTCTAACCTCTTTCTTTCGGTTCGAGGTCTTCAGAGTCCCAGCTATTCAATTGTTAAATGTGATGCATCACATCCATGAAGGAGTGTCCTTCCTGACGTCTGGGTCGGATGGAGGGTCTGAGTCCCCACAGCTGGAGGAGTAGGAACCTGGTTTACAGTCAGGGGAAGGAGAAGGCAACATTGGTGGTCTGCAGGGATGATCCCTTGGGGAGGGAATGTCATTGTCCAGTGTCAGTCTCCTAGGAGGCTGAGTAGGGGGACGACACGAGGACTCATTTGGGGAAGGCTCTTGGGATACTGGTGGAACCAGAGCTGAGGGGGCCTGTTTATCTTTAAAGAAGGCCCACCAGGCTGTGGAGGGTCCTGAGGAAGAGCCAGAGCAGAGCATCGGGGGCAGCTTGGACGGCCCCCGGCATCACGTCATCCTGTTGGGATAGCTTTTGCATCAGAGTAGCTTGGACCCCATCTGGCGTCGGGAGCCCAGTTGTACCTTCAGGCATCGGAGGCATCTGGTCCCCGGGCACTGCCTAACAGGGACATCGGAGTTTTACCAGCATTTGAGGCGGTGTCAGGTTTTCCCCAAGGTGGCATCCAGGAGGCTGGCATCACTGGTGTAGGTGGCGGATGCTTGGGAGGAGTCGCCTGTGAGGGAGGCGCATCTCCTGAACAGGATGTACGCCCATTGCTCCTGAAGGAAGAGGGAGACTGTCCTGGGTGTCGCCTGCCAGCGCGGCTTCTGACAGGGCAGACACAGCAGACACCCTGGCCAGGAGGGTGATATACAGTGGCCTGCTGCCCCCAAGAAACTCTGGCCAAGCCACTAGGCTTAGAGCCCCCAGGGGTAACGGGCTTAAGTGGCTGGGGATGTGGGAGGACTTCCCACGCCCCATAGAACACTCCCATGACTAATGAGGGGAGGGAGGCCTGGAGACTGGGAGCCCAGAGGAGGAGGGGTCACAGACTTGGTCGGGGGCAGCAAAGAGCGGTCTTCTGCCCGTGATTTCTCCTTGTCTTGGTGCTTGCGTTTGTCACTCAATTTCTTCTCCTTGTGAGAAACGCTGAAGGAGGAGAGGATGAATAGCTCTTGTGGTGGAGTTCCTTCTCCATGGCAGATATTTGCTTTTTCCAAAGGAAAGCTTTGAGGGTCTTCTGGTGCTGGAGCCTCGAGCATTGACTGAAGTCGCGGCAGTGCTGGCAGGTCTTGATGTTGTGTTCCAGGCCGAGGCAGAACAAGCAGGTCAAATGGCCATCCTTATATGGCATCTGCTTGCCGCACGCACAGTTTGAAGGGCACCTCTCGATCGACGACGTAGTAGAAGACAACATGCACAATCCGTCAAAACAGTAAGAAAATGAAATAAAGAGCAACATGGTCGAAATGGCAGTCGACAAGTTGCAGGCATCCGCAGAGGTCTGACTAGCACGGTCGACGGTGGGAAAAGAACTGGGAATGGGCTGAGGGACCGCCCCTTTTATACCAGATACGACATCGGAGGTGGTCCCCCACTGGGTATTGCTAGCTAGAAAGTTTCCGTGGGGTCCTGGCACCTGGCAGCTTGGTCCTAAAGGTGCTACCTGCTGCTGCAAGAGAGATTCTTGAAGTAAGATCAGGTGATTCACCACCTCCTGGTGGAGAGACCACTCGTGAGACACCTCACCCACTTGGCCGAGGGCATCCTCCAGCTGGTTGGCAGCACCAGCTACATGGATCGCCAGGACATCAGTGTCCAGACTGCGCATGAGACTCCAGGTGTGGAGGGCTTCCCGACACAACCGGAGGGAATGTGTGCAAACCTGCTTGTTGAGGTAGTACATGGTTGTGGTGTTGTCAGTCTGGACCTGCATGACCTGACCCCAAACAGATGGAGTGAAGGCCATCAGAGCAAGGTGCACCGCATGGACCTCCAGCAGGCTGATGTGGTACTGGGACTCCCTGCGTGTCCAGAGCCTGTGGGCCCTGTAGCCCCCCATATATACTCCTCATTCCAGAGACATGTCAGAGTGACTGTCGTCTCTGGGCGGACAAATGGGACTCCTTCCTGCTGGTGTTCTGGAATGAGCCCTCACTGGAAGGCATCTCACATCAGCTGTGTCACTGTGACTGACTGGTCCAGATGACTGAAGCGCTGAGACCAGTGGCTAGCCAGCTCCCACTGCAGGGGGTGCATCTGCCAGCGGGCCCACTGGACCACACCGATGAACGATGACATGTATCCCAGCAGTAGCATGAGCAGGTGAGAGTGCCCAATCTGAAACCATCAGGCAAAGGAGTTAAGATCCTCTGACCTCCCCCATTGCAACCCGAGGTGTATATGCACTGTCCCGCCCTGGGGATTGCACGGAGGAGGGGGGAGAGAGCGGGGTGGGCCGATTGGGGTAGTAGGATCAAGGAAGCGCCCTGGGGTGAAATGGGTTCAGGAAAGGGTGTCTTCCTGCCTGGTGCCCATACCCAAGAGTTCCACTGGTGATGGGCAAGTAACCCGCTCTTCCATGGTCCCTCATCCAACTCTGGCAGTGTTATGCAATGCCAGGTCAATAAAGAACAAGACAGCAATTATTGCTGATCTTGAGACATCTGACTTGGCTTGCATCACCAAGACCTAGCTGGACGAGAATACTGGTCTGGTATTGGAATCAGCAGTTCCAGCCAGGTACTCTGTGATTCCCCATCAGAGACTGGATTGTAGGGGTGGGGGTGTAGCCATCTGTTTTAAGGTGGAACTGGGTCTTGTAGCGGTACCAGTGGAGGCCACCAGGTCCTTAGAGCGCATCATGGGTGCAGGTGTGGGTTGCAGGATTCTCCTCATCTACTGTCCACCCGGAGATGGGAAAGTTTTCCTGCAGGAAGTTGAGGCCTTCTTAGTTGACATGGTGTTGGAATCCTTCAGGTGGTTGGTCCTGGGGGATTTCAACGCCTGAGTCAACAATGAACTCTCGCTTTTCGGTCAAAATTTCCTCCAGCTGATGATTTAGTTGGGCTTCACACAGGCAGTTACCACTGCAACCCATACTTAAGGTCATTCCCTGGACTTTGTGTTCCTCCTGGGGATGGAGGTTGCCAACCTGGTGGTGGAACCAGTAGGGTGGTCTGACCATCACTCTATAAGGTTCAGTTTCATGGCTCCCCCTGTGAGAACTGCCCCTTTGGAGATGGTCCAGTACCGTACCCCTAGGGGTCTGATGGTGCTGGACCCATCGAGGCAGGCCATTGGAATGCTCAGATCCAGGGACCTGGTATTGCACTATAACAGTGTGGTGTCAGGGGCCCTGAATTCTGTAGCTCCTGTCCGAGTTTGCCCCCTCTCTCTCTCTCTTTGCCTTCAGTCCCCTGGGTTTGATGGGACCTTGAGGGAGTGGAGGAGAGTAGGGCGAAGGTTGGAACATCGTTGATGGAAATCTGGTCTGGAGAAGGACAGACTCAGATAGATGGCAATTATTCGGACCATCAATTGGCAATCTCCTGTAAGAAGGCAGAGTTCCTGTCCAGAATGACTGCTGCAGCAAGGAAATTGACTGGCTCAGCTTTTCCAGACAGTTGACAGGCTGTGCAATCCAGCCTGTCTTCAGGGCCGGAAAGCCTTTTCAGAATCCAAGTGTGACGAGTTTGCTCAATTCTTTGCAGATAAGGTGTCCTCCATCAGGTAGGAGATCCGCTTAACTCGTTCAAATGAGTATGGTGGGGGTCGGTGTGAGGGCACAGGCACCCAGCCCATCTGGACGAATTTCGACCAGCTAGCGATCGTGGATATCGAAGATTCTTCGGGGTATGCAACAGACTTGCTGTAGTCTGGATCCTGGTCCAACCCGCCTCCTTGTGGCGCGTGTGGATGTCATCAGATGCTGACAGACTGGTGTTCATTGGATAAGGGTGTGTTTCCGAGCCCCCTGAAGGAGGCAGTGGTGACACCCCTTTTGAAGAAATCTTTCCTCGACCCAAACTGTCTAGCGAACAACAGACCTGTCTCTAACTCTGCTCTTTTTGGGCAAGGTTATTGAGAAGGTAGTTACGTTGCAGCTCGAGAACTTTCTTACCACCCACGAAGTCTATGATCCTCTCCAGTCTGGTTTTAGGAAGAGGCATAGTACCAAGACAGCTCTGATTTGGGTACTTAATCTCCTGATAGCGAGGGATCGGAGGAGCCGTTCGATCTTTGTCATTCTTGATCTCTCCTCAGCATTTGACACCATAGATCGACGGGTGCTGCTGGAACACCTGAGGCTACTCTAGACAGCTGGGGACAATCCTCAGGTGGTTTCATTCTTTTCTCACTGGCAGGACGCAGACTGTGGTATTGGGGATTTTTTCCTCGGCTCCCTTCTCCCTGCCTTGTGGGATGCCGCAGGGTTCTGTACTTTCCCTGATGTTCACTGTGTACATGCTGCCATTAGGAGACATTACATGGCGGTACAGGCTGAGTTTTCACTGCTATGCAGAGGATACTCAGCTGTACATGTCCTTTGTACCCAAACAGAACAATGCAGTCTTGGTCTTTAACAACTGCCTCACTGAGATTCAGGACTGGATAAGAGACAACAGGTTGAGATTGAATCCTGATAAGACTGAGGTGTTGGTGGTGGACCCAGGCCATCAGGTAGAGAGGCTGACTCCTGGTCAGTCGTCTGGCGTTGTGCTAGGGAGCAACCAGTTGAGACCCTCTCAACAGGTGCAGAATCTGGACGTTGTGCTTGATGGTGAGCAGACTCTAAAAGCTCAGGTGTCAGCAGTCATCAAGTCCTCTTTCTACCATCTGAGGAACATCACCGAGATAAAGCACCTAGTTCCACCAGAAGACCTTCCTATGTTGGTCCACACCTTTGTGTCTTCTCGCCTGGACTACTGCAATGCTCTATACCTAGGGCTACTGGGGGTGGACCTCCATCGCCTGCAGCTGGTGCAGAATGCCGCAGCCAGGTTGTTGACAGGTTTCTGAGATCTAGCCATGTCACTCCTGTGCTTCGTGAACTGCACTGGCTGCCTGTGCGATGGAGGATCACCTTCAAGTTTGCGCTGCTGACCTACAAAGCCCTACATGGACAGGGATCGGGCTACCTGCAAGACCTCCTTCGGCCCTATTGCCTCCTCCATCCACTCCACTCTGCCAATGAGGTATTGCTAGACGTTCCCAGGGTCCGTCTTCAAACCTCGGGTACTAGGGCATTTTCATTTGTAGCCCTAACCCTGTGGAAAACTCTACCTTGTCAGATTAGAGAGTGCCTGTCCACTAAGATTTTTAAGTCCTCTTTGAAGACGTATTTATTTAGCTTAGCCTTCGGGGACAATGTTTAGTCTGCAAGTTATTGGCTGCCTATTTTAAATATTTTAATAGGTTTTATCAGATTGATTATTTAGGTTTTATATTGTATATGCACTTTGATATTTGGAAAGCGTGTTATAAAGTTTGATTTGATTTGAAGATCCACCATCCGGTCAGCTGAGAGTTGGGCCTTGGCCCAAAAGGAGTTGAGCTCTGTCCTGATGAAGTGGATGACCTGTGAGGGGAAAAGTTCCAACTTGGCTAGGCTGACTAGAAGGCTCAACAAGTCTGGAGGGACAGATCCTGGGACCTCTCCACTTCCTCTCAAGAATCACCGTCAGTCAGCCAGTTGTCCAGGTAGGGGTGCACCTGGACTTCTCAATGCCTCAGGAATGCTGCCACTACTGCGATGCATTTGTTAGAGATCCTGGGGGCCGAAGAGAGGCTGAATGACATCATTGAGAACTTGTAAAGCAAAACAGAAGGAACTGCCAGTGGGACGGATGCACTAGGATGTGTAAGAATGCATCCTGGAGGTCCAGAGAGCAAAGCCACATGCCCTGGCTCCAGGGATGGGATGATTTGGTTCATAGTGACCATCCAGAAATTGTGCTTCAGGACCTGATTGAGATCATGAAGAGCCAATTTGGGGCACCAGCCCCCTGTCCGTTTGGGGACCAGAAAGTATCTTGATACAAAGCCCTGACCAGCCATGGAGCACCTTTCTGAAGGAGCCAAGTGATGTCCACCCAAAGGATAGAAAGCATGTTCGGAGACACCACAGCTTCTCGTGGGGTATGGGCTAGGCAGGGTAGGAGAGCCTCGAAGTCTAGAGGCAGACCATGACCCACCACGTTGAGCAGCCATATGTCTGATGTGATGATGGACCAAGCATGCCAGAAGTGGCTAAGCCTGGCAAGGCCACTGGCCAACCTGTTCAATACCTCCCTGGACATGGTATGTATACCACAGGACTGGAGTATGGCCCATGTGTGCCCATCCACAAAAGTGGCCAAAAGGATGAACCAGGAAACCAGTGAGCCTCCACATCAATCGTGGGAAAGCTCATGGAGAGCCTAGTGAGCTTCTTGGAGGAAAATGGTCTCCAGGATGGTCAACAGCATGAGTCCGTAGGCGGTAGATCCTGCCAAACAAACTCTGTAGAGTACTATGACTGGGTGACCCGGGAACTGGACAAGGACCATGCAGTGGATGTCCTGTATTTAGGCTTCAGCAAGGCCTTTGATCAAGTGCCACATGGGAGGTTGGGGGGTGAACTGGAATATGTGGGGCCAAGACCAAAAATGGTGAAATGGATCACAAACTGGCTAAAGGGAAGGCAGCAAAGGGTGGTGGTGGTGGTGGTGGTGGGGGGGGACCTCTTGTCACCGAGAGCGGTGATGAGCAGGATACCACAGGGTTCGGTACTGGGATGGTGCTGTTTGGGATTTTTATTGCAGATCCCTCACACGGGATCCAGAGCAGGATCAGTCTGTTCACAGATGATACAAGATGAGAGCTGTGGTTGATGATGCAGGGGGTGGAAGGGGCTGCAGGAGGACCTGACTAAGCTGCAGGAGTGGGCGGAAACATGGCCGTTGGGGTTCAACGCCAAGAAGTGCAAGGTTCTACACTTCGGAGCCAGGAATCAAGGGAGGGATTATCACTTGAATGGGGTACAATTGGGGAGCTCCACGGAGAAGGACCTAGGAGTCATCATTACGGGGAGCATGAACAACTCTGCTTAGTGCAGGAAGACGGCAGCAAAAGCCAACAAACTGCTGGGGTGTACTGCAAGATGGATCTCCTCCAGAAGGAGGGAGGTTATCCTGCCCCTGTATAAGTCATTGGTCAGGCCCCACTTGGAGTACTGCGTGCAATACTGGCACCAATTCCTGAAGAAGGACATCAGATTGTTGGAAGGGGTGCAGCAAAACGCCACAAAGATAATCCAGGGATTAGACAGCAAGCCTACAAGGACAGGCTGGGAGAGTCGAATATGTATTCGCTGGAGAAGAGGAGGGATAGGGGGATATGATCAAGATTTGTAAGTATCTGAAGGGGTTAAGACCAACACTGGAAGGATTTTCCAGATGAGAAGGGGGAGGGACATGAGAAGGCATGGACTGAAATTGGAGGGGGAAGATTCAGGAGGGAGATGAGGAGACATTTTTTCACTGAAAGAATAGTGGACAAATGGAACACCTTACCAGACAACATAGTGTCCTGTAAGATGGTGGGCAGTTTCAAGATACTGGAAAGAGGTGGGGCGGGAGGGGCAGCTGCGAGATGAGGTGCTAGCTGCTCACTCTAGCAGATTCCATAGACTGGGGAGGCCTGTTTCTGCTCTTGCAAAACCCATTGGATAGGACGCATCTGAAGAAATGTGAACTCCATGGTTTGTATGGTCGTGACCATGTGCCCAAGAAGGCGCAGCATAAGGCAGGCAGTGACCATCTTTCATGACTGAATTTGTATGGCCAGGCCTATTAGGGAATCCTGACGAGCAGGAGATAGATAGGCCTTGGCGACAGTCGTGTCCAGTACAGCCCCTATATACTGGAGTGACTGGGTCGGATGAGGGCTGGACTTGGGCCAGTTCACGTTAATCCTGAGATTGTGGAAAAATTGAAGGGTCTCCAAGAGGGAGGATAGCAGATGTTCCCTGGTGTCTGCTTTTATTAGCCAACCATCCAAGTATGGGAAGACGAAGTGACCCTTTTTTTCTAAAGGCTCCTGCAACCATGGCTAGGCATTTGGTGAAAACCCATGGGGCTGATGAAAGACTGAAGGGCAAAGCTCGAAATTGGTAATTTTGAGCCAGTAGGTGGAAGCATAGGTATTGATCTTGGACCAGATGAATGGGTATATGCAGGTATGCATCCTTAATATCCAGTGCGCACATCCAGTCTCCCTGACGCAGGAGAGGCAACATGGATGTTAAGGTAACCATCCAAAATGTTTGTACTGGATGTACTGATTCAAGTTTCTCAGATCTAATATTGGGCTGAGGTCTCCAGTTTTCTTGGGTACCAGAAAGAAATGGGAATAAAAAACCTGTTGTGACAATGGCACGGGAACAACAGCCTACTTGGTTAGTAGGGCAGCAAGTTCCTCCTGGAGTATAGGAAGGCGTGCCTGAGGATACTGAACTTTCCAAGGAGGAAGTGGAGGTGGTACTGAAAACAGTTCCAGTGTATGTCCAGTTTGAATAATCTGGAGTACCCATGCATCTGCCGTTATTTGGTGCTAAACCTCCAAATAAAGAACCCACTGCCACCTCAGAGGCTTGACAAGGAGGTGAGGGGAAAGCCCTAGGAAGTCATTTGTCACAAAACCCACTCAGCAGGTCAGGCCTCTACTCCCAAAGTGCCAACCTCCGGCGCAGTCTTGTGACCAGTTTAACAGAACAAGGTAGCCCTGTTGTCTGTTTTGTGAGTTCGGATCAACCTTTGGTCTCAAGTCCTGGAGGGATTCAAACTGTAAACCTCTTGCTAGCGTACCCAATGCATAGGCTCAGATATTTCTGTCTTGGGGGCAGATATCTTTGACTATGGGCACCTAACCAGGTATACAGAGATGAACCCTTTAAAACTTTAATGAAGACCTCAGATTTAAAACGCTTCTCTTTCCAGTTTGGTACCACCGTTCAAGCTTATACTTACTGTCTGCTATAACCTAAAACTGATCAATAATATAGCAAAAGTTTAAAAAATGTTTCTCTGCACATGCCCCTTTCCAAGGCAGCTGAGGGTGATACACTCTTTACATAATAAGAGTGCCTCACACGTAGAGGAAAGGAGTGCTCTGATTGGTCAGTATAATACCGCCTACATGCCACGCAGCACTTTCTTTTCTTACAAAGCAACAGAGAATAGTGATGAAAACCCAGACGTAGCCGTATGAAAAGGAGCACTGCTTTTATTATTTTTTATGTAAAAACAAGTGCTCATTCAGAATAAAACAGGGGAGGGTATTGTACAGACAGAATGATAGGACAAAATCTTCACCATTAAAATGTACTACTGCTTTAAATGGGTAAACTGAATGAATATAAGAGCCCTAAGTATCGAAAACCGTGTGGGATTTGTGTTGCTGTTTCTTTCAATGGTGAGGAACAGAGAAAATGATCTCTGTTGGGCATCAGTGTATTTCAATGTTGAACAGCGTGTACAAGACTTTCCTATCACATAAGGTAACATACTGTTCAGCTCCTGTCTAAAGTACTTTTTTCAAAATTTTAGAATGTTTGGCCAGGAGAGTCACACTGAACTGAAGCTCATTGCCAGGTGTGTCCCGGAAGCACATGGAGGACAGATGACTTGCTGAGGGTCACACAATATATAAGAGGTGGTTGTGAAATTTCTACCCAGGTTTTCTGGCTCTCTCCAGGCTGACAGCGTGGTGCTTTTCCCAGTAGAGAATATTGTCACCAACAGCATTACAAAGTCTGTTTACAGCTCTATAGTTAAACTTTACATTAGAGCACGTGACGCTGCATACTCATTGGGTACTGGTTACAGGGTGTGCAGACCTGACAGACCTAGAGACCCTTCAGACCTTAAATTACTGTTACTATATAACTTTCACTGGCTAAAAAAATCACCTTCCTTTCATTTAGAAATGAACCCCTATAAAAGGAGTTTCACCTTTTCCCTCATAATTTAGTTTATTTAAGTGTATAAATGGGTTGCTTTAACAGTTGATTGAGCTGAAACTTACTTCTAACAGCATACCGCATAATCAAAGGTTACACAGTTACACATTAAAAATGATTATCTTACATTGTGTAGTGAAACTGATGCAGAGCCACTAACAGGCTGCAATAGCTTGTATCTCCAAACGCTTTGTTAACCTAGTAAAGGCATCACATCCATCTAAGAAACAAATTAATTTTTTGTTTTGGTATTCAAACAGTAATACAAACATAGAAACATAGAATTTGTCGCAAAAAAAGGACCACTTGGCCCAGCTAGTCTGCCCAGATGTCACCTGCTTTTTTTGCTTCTGCAGACCATGGCCCAGATATTCAGAAATGAGCCAAAGCCTGACGCAAGTCCAACACAGCGCAAATCCGATGTGCCATGGCACAACAGGAGCCATACTCAGAAGTTGTGCAGGCCGAATTATGCCAGTGCAACCCAGCTGAATATTGCAGAGTTGCACCATGGAGCAAAAAGAGTTGCACCATGGTGCAAAAAGAGATGCTCCAGTGCAACTGTGGGAGCAGAGCAGCAGAGCAACAGAGGGGGGGGCACGGCACACAGAACAGACCCAGAGACAAAGCCAGGGAAGCACAGTGACAGGCCGCAGGAGGCTGCCACCAGCTGGGCACCCACAGGCACCCAGACACCTGACCCCAGAACACAACAGTGGCAGAGACAGCAGGCAAGAGGAGGTGCTAATGGAGGGCCACCAAGGGAGCCCCTCCGCAGGCCGCTGGCCGTGTCCCCCCACCCAGACCATAACAGGCCACACCCAGGAGCATGCAGACAAGTACACACATGCCGCACAGGCACACAAGAAGCCCACACAGTAGGCACAGAATGTGCTAGGTGGCAGGTAGCATGGCAGACCACATGGGACAGGCTGCACAACACAAGCAGGGGCTCCAACACAGATTGCGGACAGCGTCTGACCAAGGACCATAGCTGTGTGTCACCACCACACATGCAACCGCCACACACCCCAACAGTCGGCCCAAGGGTACCCCAAGACACAGCCACTGACCCAGTGGATGGACACCACCACAGTGGGACACACCACAGCACACAGCAGTGAACCATGGAAGCACAACACGCACCCTGCACATGCACAGCACACGGACAGACACTGTGCCACTGCAGCATGGCTCCTCATGCCACCTGCAAAGCAGACACTGACACAGGCAGGTAAGTCAGAAAATACATATTTAAAGGAACTATATACAAGAACCAGGGCTGGGAAAGGGTAGGTAAGGCGAGGGAAGGGGGACAGACTGTACAGTGGAGTGGGGAATGAAAGGGGAGGTACAGCAGGGGAAGCAGGGGTAAACAGGGGCTGAACTATTGGCAGCCCCATCCAGCCACCCTGGTACACTGCTGCTGCCTCTGCTCCACCACCAGCATCTGCCTGACCTGAATAACCACTTCCAGTGTCATGGAGGCCACCAGAAGGGTCTGATGCAGCAGTCTCAACAACATTGATCGAGGTGGTCTTCTCTGTCAGACATCTATAACAAGGGACAGGACAGGTGATCAGTGCAATGTCCCAAGGAACCAGGCCCACCTACTGTGCACAATAGCCAGCGGGAACACACACCCCTGGAGGGGCCCGTAACAGCCACCTGTAGAGAGGGTGGGCCAACGCCAGCCAGCAACTCGGTGCACCACGACATTGCACAGAGATGGTTTCTGCCACACAACGGCCACACAACTGCACAATGACAATCACATGGCACAGTGCACCAGCAGCACCACAGCAACAACAGTGGCAGCCGGGGACACGCCCACCCCACCAACAGCCGGCACACGTGTCCAATGGAAGTGCCACACTGGCATGCACCATGCACAGTGTGACACACACAGCTGCCATGGCACAGGCAGCCATAACTGCACTCCACCCCCACCACCCCCATGCACAGTCACGAAGGGATCATGACAGTGCATACATGCCCTCTGTGACCCTGCTGGTGCCGGTCCTGCTCCAACCACGTCCCACTGCGCTGCTGCAGTCTGGGACCTCCGACAGTCCTCAGGGCCTGGGAGTGGAAACAAGACAGGTGCACATCAGGAACCGACAACAGCAGCTTCCCCCCACCCCTGTGCACAGGGTATGCCCCTTCCTGACACATTCCACATGGCTGCAGGCTGCATTGCAATGCAAGTGAAGGCTGGCAATGCCACCCTGCAATGCGCACAATTACAGTGTACCCCTCTGCAGGGCATGGCAGGCACAAGCCAACACCACAGTACAGCACCAGGGCAGATATGCAACATGGGATGATTTACCTGGCTGTGGCATGGCCCCTCACCTGGTGTGTGCTTGTAGCCTCCTCAGGTGCTCTGGATCCCACCAAATAAGGTCCCCATAACAGTGGTGACACTGTTCCCCAGTCCTGGGCAGCCTGTCCTGTGCTCCAGGCTTGTGGCAATGTCCTGCCACTCAGTGCCCCTGACCCACTGCAGGGGCACCTGCCCAAAGAGCTCGGGGGCATGGGGCTCCACGCAAGCCACTAGGTTAGCCAACTCGACAGGTGACCAGTTCTGGGCCCTACTCCATCTTGCTTGCGCCATGTTGTGCTGAAAGCATTTGGCGGCCACATCGTGCGCCCACTGCTTGTTCCGTGGGAGCATGCGCAGTGCACGCACATCACACAGTGCTGGAGATGCACAGAATGGGTGTGGCTATAAGGGGTCACGGGATCAGAGGTCCGACCGGCATTGCGCACGTGCACAATAGGGCACAGCACCCCATGCGTGGACATGCGTGTAGCTGGGCCATGCACAACATGCACAATGCCACTGCATCATGCTGTCCACACACGGTGCACAATTGACACCATGATGCCATGACGCACATGCGCACTGTGGGCCTGCACACCGTGCATGCGTGTGCATTGCACCATTGCAACTTGCTCTAGTGCAATCCCATTGTGCACAGCGTAATATCACGATATTCAGAAACCACATGCAAATGAGCTCATCAGCTAATGGGTGGTGCAGTGGGTACATTAGCATGTCATTACTGTTGCACCAAACTTCATTTGCATGCGCTGCACCATATAAGCACCACAGAACAGCACAGGCCATGGACTGGTATTGCAACCTTGATAGGTAAGTTGTGCATGCTGCTGCAGCTCACTGGGAGCCAGCAGCACTGCATAGTGGGACGGACTGGGGAGATGCTGCCACTGTCACACTTTGTTGTCCATGTCCAGAGGCAGCAACATGTCGGCACATGAGGAGGGCAAGGAGCAGGGGCCTGCACGGAAGCGCAGGCCCAACTTCACAAAGGCCAAGATTGATGCCTTGTTTGAGGCCTACCTCAACAGAGAGCCCCTGTTGAGTGGTGCTACGGGCACACCACAGGCCAGGGCTGGTGTGTGGGAAGAGGTGGCAGCCTACGTCAACCAGCATGGCAGCCACCAGTGGTTGGCACAGGAGTGCTGGAAGAAGGTGGGAATGGACAAGCGGTGGATAAAGGAGAAGGTGGCGGCCATCCGGGCATCCTGTACTACCACCAGAAGAGGGCCTGTGGATGCACCCATACTGATGCTGCAGGAGAAGTTGGTGGCAGCCACCATGTGCCGCACCACAGTGGAGGGTGTGCCTGAAGGAGGATTCTAGATGGGGTGGCAGCCCATCACTGCATGGTAAGTTTGTCTGCCACACACAGCCAGTGGCAAGGAGGGTGCACACACAGGCATGCTGACGTGCATGCGGCTGGCATGCATGTCATGTGCATGTGTGCGCACCAACGCACATGCCATGTTGCAGGACATATGCAGTGGCAGTGTATGGGGGGGGCACATGTGGGCATTGCAACACTGACATGCCTTTCTTTCTCTTGCAGCACCAGCACACCTCCATGCAGATGATGAGACGCTGGCAGCGGCAGCAACAGTGGACACTGGTACAGCCCCAGAGGACCAGCCATCCACTTCCGCCAGCATCTGGGGGCCCAACAGGCTGCAGCTCACCACCACAGTGCAGGCGGATGTCCTGGACCTGGGGTCGGACAAGGCCCTGGATGTGTTCCTGCAGGATGCCAGCCTTGGTGTCCTATGCGCAGAGACACGGATCAGGGCGGGGTACAACTCCGATGCAACATCACACTTATCATGGACAGCATGGGCAACCTTGTGGGTGAGACACCCCCGCTGGCCTCTGACATAGGCACCGAGCGCTCTGCCAGCGGCGGAACAGCTGCCTGCCACCATTGTGGGTGCAGCATGTGCACTGCCCTGGCTGTGCCCTGTGGTGGTGGTGGTGCAGCTGTGCAGGTGCTGGGTGGCATACAGCAGCCGGACAGGCAACAGCTGCAGGCTACGGGTGCCACCGGGCAGCCGGACACAGGGTCCACCGCTGGTGTGCCTGCTATGCCCATTCCTCCTGCAGACCCTGCTGTGAAGTATCCACCAGAGAGGGGGGGCTGTGCAGCATGGCCGGTCACCACAAGAGGATCAGTGTCCCATCCGGGAGCCCCAGGATGCCAACCGGCTGGCTGAGCACACCCATCTGCTGCAGATGTCCGTTCAGCAACTGGTGCTGCTTGCCACTGGGGTGCATGCACTGTGTGCGGAGGTGCACCAGTTAGCTGAGCAGCAGTAGAGGGGCACTGTGCAGATCCTGGCAGGGATGCAGCACATGCAGGAGGCCATGACTGCATCCCTGGATCGCATTGCCACTGCAATCACGGATGACTTTGCGTTGCTGGCTGCCACAGGGCATGGCCATGCACAGGTGACCCCCCCACAGTGCACTGTTCACACCATGAACCCAGCGTCGGGTAACCCCATCACAGTCAATGCCAAGCTCTGATGTAGGCATCCCAGGCACGCCTGGGGCTGGCCTGTTTGGGTGCCTGCACACCCCCGTGCAGACACAGTCGCGGTCCTGCGGTTCCACCCAGGGGGTCTGTTGCAAACCCCTCCCATGGCTGATGCGCAGCCTGTGGCTGCCAATCTACCCCAGCATGGCTGCCTCTGAGGCCATGGTGGCCATCATTCCATGCAGCAGTCCTGATGTGCGGGCCGCCCTGACCACTGTCTGCTGCTGTTGCCCCGTGCGCACATGGGTGGTGTGTGTGTGCCTTCCACTGGTGTCGCACCTGTGTGTCGTGCCGTACACTGCCTGTGTGCATGCTTACCCAGCCGCTGGACTATGTGGCGTGGGCATGATGAGGGCAGTCTAGCACCGTTGCGCCTGTGCACCAGTGCAATGAATCTGATCCATGCCACATACCAATGCCTGGGTGTGGGGTGCGTGTGGTTGTGTGGGTGTGTGTGTGTGTGTGTGTGGTTGTGTGCCACTGACTCCCCTAACCCTGCATGCTGCCTCTGTGTGTGCATGCTCATTGCCATTTACGTCCCTGCATGTGTGCTGTACCTGTTTGTGTGGCCCATGCATGTGCACTGCACCACCTACCTGTGTGCTCCATAGTGCTCCTGTGTGATGGTCTTCCAGTGGCATCGCACCTGCTGTTGCAGCCAGGGATCCCTCCTCCCAGGGGGTGGCTGTCCACCACCTTCTGGCCCATTGCCTCCATCGTCTCCACTACTGTCGCCCTCATCAGCCCCGACAGCTGTCCCATGGTCAATGGTCATGTTGTGCAGTATGCAGCAGGCCAGGAATAGGCCACAGGCTTTCGAGGGGATGTATTGTAGGGCATTGCCTAACCTGTCTAGGCAACAGAATAGAGCTTTCAGAATGCCAAAGACACGCTCGATGATGTTGCGCATGCTGGCGTGTGCCTTGTTGTACCGTTCCTCTGCTGGGGACGACGGACACCAGTAGGGGGTGATCAGCCAGGGCCTCGGGGGATATGCGCTGTCTCCTGTGTGGAGATTAACATGGTTAGCCCTCTGCTATTCTGTGCTGCACCCTTGTCTGTCCCTGGCGCCCATGCCACCCTGCACACCCTGCCCACCCCATCCCCAAGTCTGCTCTGCCCATCGGCCCTTGCCTGTGCCATACTCACCCACTAGGTGGCCCATGAGAATGTCCCCACATTCAAACCTGTGGCACAGCACAGAGCTGTGCCAGATGAACGTGTCATGTGCACTCCAAGAGTGTGTGGAACAGACATTGGTGATGCGCCCCGTGGCATCGCACACCACCTGGCAGTTGACACTTGGGCTCCCCTTTCCGATTGATGTATGCCACACCCTCAGGGCCAGATGGTATGTGGATGGCCACGTGGGTGCAGTCAATGGCCCCAATCATGCCAGGCATACTTGCCACCCTGTGGAAGTCCTATGTGGTTACTGTACACTCCACCTGTGTGCTGGGGAAACGGATGAATTCCGATGTACGTGGCAGCAGGGCGTTGAGGAACTGTGTGACGAGGCAGGATGTGGCTGACTGGGTGATGCCTGTGGTGTCCCCTGTTGGTCTCTGGAAGGTGCCCGTGGTGAGCAGGCTCATGACAGTGGCCACCTTTGTCTCCACGGACATGGTATGGCTCCGTCTGGTGGGTGCCTGCATCTCCTCATTGCAGAGTTCACAGAGCTGCCTCAGAATGGCCCTATTCAGGCAGTACCGACCCATGATCTCAGCATCACTGTAGTTCTCAAAGATGATGCTGGCACAGTACCACCTGTGTCAGGCATACTGCCGACAGGCCCTTCCTCGGCCACGTCGCTGTTCCTCCTGCCCACTCACACCCCTCATTATGGCCTCCATCATGAAGGGCACACTGTCCGTGGGCCTTGCTGTCCACTGTCCCCCTGGGCAGTTGGCTGCTGGCTGTGTGCCACCCTGGTGCACTGCTCCTCTGAGTGTGTGTGTGTGTGTGTGTGTGTGTGTGTGTGTACCTCTCTCTCTCTCTCTCTCTGCGCCTCTCTCCCACTCCAACATCACCTCTGTCCCTCTCCCTCTGTGTGTGGGCTTTGGTCTGTCTGTCTGTCTGTGTGCGTGTATGTGTGTGTGTGTGTGTGTCTCTCTCTCTGTCTGTCTCTCTCACTCACTCCCTCTCACTCACACCCACGGCACAAGTGCTGTCTGTGTGTTTGCGCCCTGTATTTATAGGCACAAGTCTGCTCGGAGCAACTTCGATTTGCTCCACACTTGAGCCATGGATTCACGGTTGAATATGCCACTGCACTGGATATTCATGGGCACGCCCCCTGCTCTTGCACATGCATTCATTATAGTTGCGCATTGCCGCAGTGGCTTTTGTGCTGCGCACTGGCTACCGCTGAATATGGCTCCTTGGTGCAATACCGCACTTGCGCCAGTGCAACTGCTCTGAATATCTGGGCCCATATCTTTTCTGCGGCGACCCTACTGCCTCCCTGCCTCTTTTGTAATATACCCCTGTGTTTATCCCACACACGTTTGAAGCTCCCCACTATTTGAGCTTTCACCACTTCCACTGGCAGTCTGTTCCAGGTGTCTACCACCCTTTCAGTAAAGGAATATTTCCTCACATCTATCTTGAACCTATTCCACACACACACACACACACACACACACAGCTTCATCACATGATCCTGATCCTGGTGCTCATTCTCCTGTGAAAGAGACTCCTTGCCTGCACCCTGTTCACCCCTGTGAAGTACTTGTAAATCTTGGTCATGTTGCATTGCTCTCTGCTCTCTTCCAGGATGAACATGTTAAGATCCCTGTGTCTTTCCTCATAGGGCTTCTTGTGCAAACCTTGCACCATTTTTAGTTGCCCTCCTCTGGACCGCCTCCACCCTGTCTATGTCCTTCCTGAAGTGCGGTCTCCAAAACCGGACACAGTACCCCAGCTGGGGTTACAGCAGTGAGTAATACAGCACCACCGCCTCCCTCCTCCTGCAAGAAATACCCCCTCCCTATGCACCTCAGCACCCCACTAGCCCTGCCCACAGCCTTGTCACACTGCCCTGCCACCCTTAGAATTTAGGAATAAATGATGTTAAGGTAAGACATTTGGGATTTTCAATGCTGGCCATGTACAGGCTGTGCAATCTTCCACCAGCAGAAATGGGTAGAATTTAAAATTCCTCACATGTATTTATTTTGTTTTGCTTTGTTCATGAGGTAGGTGCACATGGGCCAAAACACCTTTTCAGGCACAACCCAGGTACTACGAAGTACACTGCATGATCAGTGTCAGTGTCACTGGCTCAGTAGGTGGCACACTCACCTCTGAGGCCGGGAGATCAGAGGGCTGTGGGTTCAGTTCCCACATCTGGCACTTGGATTAATATCCCAGTACTGACACTGTAGTGCAGCATGAGAGGGGTGCTGCACTTCTGAGGTGCCGTCTTTCGGATGAGATGTTAAACCGAGGTTCCATCTGCCTGGATTGGTGGTAGTTCAGGTGGATGTTAAAGATCCCATGGCACTTATCGAAAAGAGTAGGGGGAATTGTTTATTGCAGAAACCAAAAAACATCAATACAGGGCATTCATAGTAAACAGAAATAATTATAAAATGATAACTTAAACATCACTGTAGAAATATCAAACAAAAATAGCAGAAAAATACAGAAAAAAAACCAGACCATATTAAATCCAGTAGACATGCTTCCAGTATTCGTGGAATAAAGAAATCGGAAAATGACAGAATTCAAAGTCCTTTTGTGTCTGTAAAGCTGATTCAATATGACTTATCACCACCATAGGTAAAGTATAAGTATGCTGTATGGAAAAAGAACATCTCGCCTGCCAGAGATAAAATTTGATGCAAGCAAATATCACATTAAGAGTACTAGGATGAAAACGGGAAAAATACCCTGAATAGTCCCCCAAAACCAAACATTCATAGGTAACCTGACATGCCATCCCCCAACCCCACTCAATAGACAAAGTGGACCAAAACTGTACAGTATACGAACAAGTATGAAAAAAATGAGTCTGAGCTTCTTCAATGCCCACACATTCAAAATGAATACAGTTCCGTTCTGCAAGAGCGTTATGTTTTAAATTCCCCTTAACCCCTAACCTCCTATGACAACTTAACCAGGATATATCCCACATCCGGCCAGGAATCCTCCCGTCCGTCAGCACCTTTAGGGCTAAGTGTAATTTTGTGGGGAAACACCTGGGAAAATCAACCCGTACTAAAAAATTCATAGACATTATACTCTGATATATACCCTGCGGGAAAGCCGATAAACCTCGTCTTTAGCCACGCTCCACATACGAAGTTTAGCCGCCACTACTGGCAGAAAGGAAGGCACTTTATAATTGGATTTCACGATAGGTGCTTCTGTGGACCACCGCATCAAAAAATCTTGAAGCGAAAGCAGAGTCCAGGCATCCCAAGGATGAGAGTGATTTAACGACACCTCTTTAAATGTAGCTTTAATAAAAAAGGAAAAATAAAAAACAACCAGATTAATCATGCCAAGACCACCCGCCTTAATTGGAAGATATGTGAAATCCCGCTTAACCGGGTTCAATCGGCTTCCCACAACATTTGAAAAAAATACTACATAAACAGGTTTCCTGATGCCTAGGTAAAGGAAAACCGAACTCAAGTAAAGAAACAGAGGGAGTAAAAACCTTTTGATTATTAACACACGTTTCTGTTTAGAAAAAGACCAGGTTTTCCATAATTGTACCTTCTTTTCACCCAGCACAATGCGAAGTTGCCAATTAAGATCATTTCAATCTCCCATCCCAAAGAAACAACCTAAGATCTTAATAGGCCCCGTAGAGATGGTTGTCTGCCCGATTATGGAATCAAAAACCCCCTCCCCTAAAAAAACACCAGCACTTTTTCATAATTCACTGATGTTCCTGAAAGCAGACCAAACTGGGCCACGACATGCAACACAACAAGGCCTTCAGCTGTATTACGAAGCAGAAAACACATGTCATCTGCGTAAACCGCCAAGCACTGTGGCGGAACCGCTGGAGATGGAGATAATCCCTGAACGTGAGGATGATGAAGGAGTTCCCGAACCAAAGGGTCCAAAACAAAAGTACATAACAAAGGACTAAGTGGGCAGCCTTGGCGCACCCTCCTACAAAAAATCAATCCCCTCCCCAACTAATCTATTAATAAGGGGAAAATTTGGGGCATTACTGTATGAAAGTGCCACCCAGGTTCTTAGTTTCATGGAATACCCATACTGCCATAGGACATCAAATAAAAACCCATGTGCCACCTTATCAAAGGCTTGGGCCTGGTCCAAGGAAAGTAAATAACCGGACAATTTCCCCAAGCGTCCAAGCTCACACACGTTCCGTAGTAGGACCAAATTTTGGTGGATGTGTCTACCTGGAATTGAACATGTCTGAACTGGATGTACTAAAGAAGAAGCAACATGTTGGAGCCGATGGCACAAAATTAAGGAAAAAATCTTATAATCTGTATTCAGTAAACAGATCAGTTTCCAATTTTCAATGCGATGCTTAACCCCTTTTTTTAAATAAGAAAATGGTCAAGGCATCTGAGAATCCACATGGCATCCATGAAGATTCTAGAATCTCATTAAAAACAGAAGCCAGGATGGCACTGATATCATCTATCATGATTTTGTATAATTCATTAATTAAACCATCAGGGCCTGGTGAGATCCCTGACTTCAAGCGAGCTACTTATGATTTAACCTCATCCAAGGAAATGGGCCTATCTAAAAAAAGGGAATCAGTGGAAGAACTATTAAGTGGAGGAAAAGAAAACAAATCCTCCCATTTAGTAGTGGGCTGGAAAGCCCTTCCATGTCGAGTTTGCAAAAAAACCCGGACTATGTGTAGCATGTCAATATCAGCCTTGCGTAGTACCCCCCTGTGTTATCATAGAGGCCATCCATAAGTTTACTGTCCAAGGCTTGTTTACAAGCCGAAAAAGGATCCGAACTTGGTGAGTTTAAGCCATAAGACAATTCATCATGAATTTTACAAGCCTTCCCATAATGATAATTCCTCATGCTGTGTCTTAGCACGCTAGTTGCTCCTGTATCTGAACATCGGAGACAGGGGTGACGATAATTTATAAAACTGTGCTCTTTGTTTTAAATATGCAGGATAATCTGCTGACTGGGTACTAAAATGATAAGCCTTGGAAGTCATTCGAAACTCCAGTTTAGTATCCATCCACCAATCTCCCCAGGAATCGTACATCCCAGCTACCGAACGCCTCCTGTCCAACGCCTGAGATAAACATAACTGAAACTGCTCAGTAGCAAGAACAACCGGATTCATTTTCCACCGAGCCAGCAGGGCAGGAAAAGACGGTGGAGTTATAGACAGTGAAAATCTTGCCTTCAATAATAAATGGTCCGAAAATTCACAAGGGGTCACGAAAAAAGCAGAAGGCAGTCAATATCTGGAAGTAAAAATAAAATCAATCCTAGTAGCTAGACAGCCACGTTTATAAGTGGACCCTGAATTGGAATGAAGCGCTCTATAAGCATCCGTCAAGGAGGCCATCTGAACTAGTTTGAACAAAGCATGGGAATCACAATATACCTTACGCTGCATCTGATCTTTAAATCAGACATCCAGGCCACAGTTGAAATCACCCCTCCCCCCCCAAATAATGTGTCTAGGGATAGACAGGTACTGCTGTATTTCCACAAATAAAGCAATCCTGGCTGATTTAACCTGGGGAGCATAAATGTTAATAACACGGAGGAAAAAACCTCAGCAGACACAATCCAGGAGCAACACCCTCCCAGGATCTATGTCTACCAATCCAGTAACCTGAACAAAAGGATGGCAGAATAATATCCCCACCCCGTCTGTTGCATCAGTACCAAAAGACCAAAAAGAGGATCCAGAATGCCACAATTTCCTAGTATAATTTATGTCTGTAAGAGTAGAGAAACGCATCTCCTGCAGTAAAATAATATCTGCAGATAAGGATTTACAAAAATGTAAAAGCCCGAGGTGTTTTTTAGAATTCTTGAGGCTACAAGAATTCAGGGAAACTACCGTTAAAGAAGCCAGAGAGCAGGACTAAGACTTGTCCTTCTTACGCTTCCTTCCCGACTTCTTCTTGGATTCCAGCAATTCAGAACCTCCTTCATCACACTCCATCCCAGACAAAACCCCAGAAGCAACCGATAGATCAGATTCAGAGTCCCCATCTGCATCCTGCAAAACCTGAAAAGTGTTATGCGTGGGGGTGATAGGTGGTATCCCAATCTTTTTAGCATGAGACCGAGTCACACGTCTCGGATGAGGCGCCTGAAACTCAGGAGCTGGGGGGGGGGGCTAGAATGAGTATGATAAGAGCATTGAGCCCCAGACCCTCTAGCGATTGTGCAACATTGGAGGGCATACTAGAGGAGCCAGATACCACTCCCTCAGGAGGAGCTAAAGTTGAAGGATCCGGACCAAGAGGATCAGGGTCAGGGGGGGCTGTCTCCTCTGTAAATGGCCTAAATCCGTCCTGAGCATCTGAGATCAAGGTTTCCTTATCTAGGCCCCCCGAATTGTTTTGGCCCGCATAGGGACATTGGTGGTAAGCATGCCCCTGGGTATCACAAAGATTGCAGCGAAAAACATTGCGGCAAGTACCACTGTCATGATCCAGTTCTCCACACAAAGCACATCTGATTTTATCACACGCACTACTGAGATGGCGTGGGCTCCCACATTTATAACATGCCTTGGGTTGGCCTGGGTAAAAGCAGACACCTCGATCCCTCCCCAAGAAAAAAACTATTTGGAACATGTTGAACCAAATTCCCCACAATATGTAGTTTTACCTTGAACTTCCAACTACCTGTCCAAATACCCTCCCCATCAATAACTGGTTCAGGAGGCCCCAATACAGTGCATTTACTCTCCAGCCAATACAGAATGTCCTCCATATTTACCCCTTCATTCCGGAACATAATATGCACAGTTTTAAACAGTGGTTTTGTGATGGGGATAGCCCAGAATGGAGTCCATAAGGGAGTAGCTTTTAAAGAATCATACTTCTGCCAAAATTTATCAAGGCCCACAAACGATTTGAAACTAATATCAAAAGTTTCTTCTCCACGAATGTTAATCAGGGCATAAATGTCTGATGCCTGAAAGTTCATAGAACCTTTGAGCAGCCTGCGGGCCACAAAGAATCGATCAGGCTGCTCCTGAAGGCCCCCCTGTACCTGAGACTGACAGCATTCTGTCTGGGGGCCTGTTCCAGGTGATTGTTTCTAAAGAGGTCTGAAAAGCGAGGACCTGTGTGAAAACGTTCTCTTCTATTAGAAGAAGGAGGGGAAACATGCGATTTCCCAGAAGAGGCCCCCAAGTCTACCCCTGCAGCAAAAGATTGTAAAGTCTCACCAACTGGAGCATCATCTGCCCCCACCAGCAGCTCCAAAGGCTGTACCATCCCTGAAGACTCCGTAGCAACCGTATCCTCTGTCGAAAAAGAAACCCATTCGGAATCAGGTATCCACCTGCCATCCTGCCTCATCCATCCTGCATCCAGCAGAGCAGTTTCTTTGCTCCAGTCCCTGGCTGGAAAGCTCTTCGATGTCACCTTTAACTTCCGCGTGGCTCCATGTTCCTCCTCTGGTTGGAAAGGCAGCCTAGCCGCACCAGGAACTAGCGAACCCTCCTCCTCCACAATCAGAGGTTCTGTGCACCGCTCACCATCCTGCAAATCATCCGGGCCACCAACTTCCTGATTCTGAACTGCAACAGCATCCATAAGCTCCATGTTGTGTTGTGTTATGGCTTCCGCCTCTCCCATAGCGCGGTATTCTCCGCGGCTTTCTTGAAAGTGCTCCCGTGGTGTACATACAGCAGAACTCTTCACCACTCCATTCTCAGTATCCATATCAGGAAGAATAGCTCCCCTGCCTTCCACAGAATTTCCATCACCTCCACCAGGATCTGTAACAGCAGCCATCTTGGAGTCACCAGCAAAAGGGTCCCCCCTGCTCACAGGAAGTAGGGGAATTTCCCCAGTGTCCTGGCCAAATTTCCCTCATTCAATAAAAATACCACCAACAGCTTAATCTGGTTCAAGGTCAGTTGGCATTCATCTGTATCCCCCTTCCCCAGGTCGTGCCTGAAAATAGGCAGGATTTGTCTAGTGCACTTACCCGGTCAACGAAAACTAACTAAATAAATAAATGATCTCAAAACATGATACAAAACCATACAATTCATACATGGAATTATAAGCAAGCAAAGATTTATCAAATAAAACGTACACAAAATGTGATTAGACATTGTGATTTTGTAAATTATCTTTCAGTTTAACAGAAGAAACTTTGGGTGTTAAGACAATCTAATAGACGATGAAATGGTGTTCCAAAGAGAAGCAGCTCAGTAACAGAACAGTTTCTGCCCAACATATTAAGCAGAAATTATATAAATTCTGCCTTGTATAAATTCAGTGGATTCTGTCCTGCAGAATTTTATTCTCACCAGAATGCAAAATAAAGTCAAGCTTCGCAGTTTATTTCCACGCTGCTATGCTATTAGTATTGCATGCCTGTGTTTGTATTTCCACAATATAGTATTGTACATTATATGGATAGTTATACATTTTCAGCAACAGTGCGAATCGGTTAAAAAAGTTGCGTTCAAAAAATATTTGTCAATTCTGCAGTCAATGTAGGTTCCAATTTTTTGGAGCTTGCAAACAAATTTGTTGTTTACAGCAGAATTTGGTCCAATTTAAACATAAGAGGGCCAGATATTCAAAACTTTGCACCGCAATTGTGCCGGACGGCCATATTCAAGGTGCCCCAGTGCCCAGTGGACATCTTGTCAGTGCATCCATGCAGTACACACCTCCTGTCCCCCCATGGGGTACACCACCAGTGTCCAGCACACACATGCAGTGCTGGGGGAATGGAGGGTGCTAGGAGGAGGGTGTGCAGGTGGCCAGGCTGCACCACACTGTAGGTGCTGTACATGGCTGGGCCGTCCACATAGTTCACATGTGCCAGTGATGGGAATGCCCCTGACATCAGTGTGCTTGTATGATGGTATGTCTCTGCCCCCCCCCGGCATAGACCACACACCTTTCCAGACTCCCCGTCACACACGGCCAGCCATGTGTATGTTAGTGTGGGAATCCCATGCCACTGGCGCAGTGCACATGGGTCACAGGACAGTATGACTGTGGTGTCCACTGTCAGAACACACCTGCCAGCTGTGCATGTCACTGTGTGGATGGCAGCAGTCATTGTTGCCTGACACACAGTAGGCACTGCTGTGTCTGACACAATACCAGCTACTATGGTACTGTACCGTCTAACACATACTGTAGCAGGGATGTCTATGGCACACAGCACAACCACCAGTTCCTTTGGTGCTAGTCCTCTGGGCCACAATGGTCCTTGATCTCTCCTCAGCATTTGATACTGTGGACCATTGTGTGTTGCTTCTCCGCCTGAGGGAGTTGTGTGGACTCACCGGTATTGTCATCAAATGGTTCGAGTCATTTCTTACCAACAGGAGGCAGCGGGTTGTGATGGGTAATTTCTCATCTACGACCTGCCTCCTTTCATTGGAGTCCCTCAGGGTTGTATTGGCCCCAATGTTGTTAGCAGTGTACATGCTGCCCTGGGGAGATCATTAGGAGGTATGGTCTGAGTTTTCATTGTTATGCTGATGATACTCAGCTATACCTATCCTTTGCACCAGGAACATCAAATGCAGTGGATGTGATGAATATCTGTCTGGCTGAGATAAATGACTGGATGTCTTCCAGCTGGCTGCGACTTAACCCTAATAAGACTGAGGTACTGGTGGTGGAGTTGAACAGAGCTCGTGATGGGATGGCCTCTGATTCAGCGACTGGCATTATGCTAGGAGCTGTGTCATTGATGGCATCCCCAAGGGTGCGTAATCTTGGTGTGATCTTTGACAGGAACCTGTCCATGGAGCTCAAATATCCTCCGGTAGTGCGTTCCTGTTTCTTTCATCTTAGAAACATTCGCCAGATTAAGCGCTTGTTCCGGCTCTGGACCTCCCTACTTTGGTACATGCCTTGGTCACTTCAAGACTTGACTACTGTAATGCGCTCCTATCTGGGGGTCTCTGGAACTTCTCTTCGCAGACTGCAGCTGGTGCAAAAACGCTGCTGCCAGGCTTTGACCGGACAAAAGTAAGTTTTGTCATATAACTCCGTATTGCGCGACGGTAATCTGGCTGCCTGTCAGGTGGAGAGTTTTGTTCAAGGTGGGATTTCTCACCTATAAGACCCTACATGGACAGGGCCCTGGTTACCTTTCTGATCTACTGGTACCATCCACCTCTGTCCGGGATCTTGGCTCCTCTGGTGGTGGCCTCCTCACAGTTCGAGAGCTAGGTTGAAATCAGCAGGGATCGGCTCCTTTGGAGTTGCTGCTCAGCTCTCTGGAACTCATTGCCGCTTGAAGTGAGAGAGGCCCCCACTGTAGAGGCTTTTAAGAGTGGTCTAAAGACCTGTTTATTTGTGCAGGCTTTTGGGGTCTAAGTTATATGTTTTGTGATTTTAATTTGAATGTATACAGTATGATAAACTGTAAAGGTTTTGTACGGCGCCCAGAGCCTTCGGGATTGGGCGTCTTTTTAAATAAAGTTGACTTTGACTTTGACTTTGCTGCTGTGTCCAAACCCAGCCTGCAGCTACCGTCCTGTGGTTTCAAGCTTACATACAGGTGGAGCTCTGTGCAACATGAAATGGCTGGGGCAATCTACATGGTAATGCATGCAAAGGAGGCCGTAATGAGATGCTAATGTGGCTGTTTGCCCCTGGATTGCCTAAGTAGACTCATTTGTATAGGAGCTTTGAATAAAGCAAAATTTTGCACCGGGCAAACGTGTTAGCACCAGGCAAACCTGTCAGAACCATAGCACGGTTCTGCAGTATTTGGCCTGCAATGTTGTTTGCAGTTGTTGTGCACCACTTCATTGCTATCACCCACATTAGTCACCTACTGCAACTCTGCCTTACTCCACCTCTGTGTGCCCTGGGCAGCTGTTGCAGTTTGGCTCTTCCCAGTTGCCATACCCAGCTCCTCAGGCCCCTACCCAACCCGCTTTGTCCTACGTGCTCAAATGGTCCAATGGCGCTACAGAGGCACCATTCAACCCCTTCCAGCTCACCAATGATGCCACCCCCAGTAGACCTCTCCTCACCTCTCTCACACTCCTAATTGTCCAGATGTTACATCTTGTTACAAGTACTATACTGTGTAAACTAACTGACTGTGATTACTGCCTGTATTTCTTGTTACTCCGTGTACATACTGTACCCGGGTCGCACCTGGAAATGAGCCTCGGCTCAGTGTGCTTTTCCCGGTCATCAAAATTTTAGATAAAAAAAAAAATATTCACAGCTGTCTTATTTGCCGGGCTGTTTTTGCACTGCACTCTCAGCCCTGTTTGCACGCCTTCATTTGCATGCTGTAGTCAACTGACTTAGCCCCAGGGCTATTCCTTTGAATATAGCGTGCAAATGGTTCTGGGCTATTTTTGCACTCTGGGCAGTGCTAAATTTGCCCCAGGGCTAAGTTTTGAATATTGGGCCCCAGGTGCGCCGACTTCCCTTTTCCCAGCAGTCCTAGTACGTCCCATCGTTTAACTTGTGTAAACAAGTAGCTTAAACCCTGTACAGTTGGGTCCATATAATTGTAAAAAAGTCTAATCCTGGTATTTCTCAGTTCCCGAAATCCCTCTTACCACCCTCACCCCCTTTCTGTTCTGTTCGGACTTGATAGTATTCAGAACTAGGTTACTTGTCACTGGAAATTATCCAGCTAGAAAAAATGCTGTTATTTATGTTTTTAACTTGTGGCACTTCTATAACAAGTTTGTAACTAAAGAGGGATTATGGACAAAGTTGTGCCATTTTTTGATTAATGCAATAATATTGGTGTTGACAGTGTAACTTTAAAGAGCAGCTTCCTAGTACCACCCATCTCAAACATATAATAACCCTTACCTCCTGGCCCCAAGTGGATTGAAACATGTTTTTTAATTAATTGCTGCCTGTATTTAATAAGAAAAGATACTGCATTTGGCTCTGTGGGGCCAACAGCCAAATCGCTACCACTTACCTATTATTGAGACACGCCCCCGTGCTCACACATTTTGTGATCTCAGCAAATGGACAGCACAGGGGAGCACTCCATAGAGTTGAGTAAGGGCATATTTAACTACTTTTTATTGTATGTTAGAGTTCCAATGATATCAAATCAAGGACCTTGACATCACAAAACGTACGGGCTTGTCTCAACAATAAGGAAATGGCAGCATTTGGCTGTCAGCTCCATGGAGCTCTTCGATCTCTTTCCTAATTAAATACTGGCAGCAATTAATTAAAAACCGTTTCAGTCCACTTGAGGCCAAGTGAGAGTTATTATATGTTTGGGGTGGGTGGTAGTAGGAAAAGTAAGAAGCTGGTCTTTAAGGCAACCACATTTTGAAATATAGTACTATCAACTTTATCAGTCTGTCGTAGTTTTGGACCTCATAGAGGAAAGGAGGGAGAGGGGGGACATGATAGAAACGTTTAAGTACCTCAGTGGAATCAACAAGTCCAAGAGGGTAGCATCTTTCAGAAAAAGAGACATGCAAGAACAAGGGGACACAATTTAAAGATTGGGGGGGGCAGTTCAGGGGCAATGTGAGGAAGTATTATTTTACAGAGAGGGTAGTGGATGCATGGAACAGCCTTCCTGAGGAGGTTGTGGGGTCTAAAACTGTGGGAGGATTCAAGAATACATGGGACAGACATAAGGCAATTCTTGTGGGGGGATAGGAAGAAATAGGCTGTTGGTTAACTAGGATCTGTGGCGTATCCTGTAGGTAGGGAAATGGGAAGACTAGGTGGGCCAAGCGGTCCTTATCTGACGTCAAAGTCTATGTTTCTTTGTTTCTTAAAATTAACTTTTTTTTTGTGAGCTTTGACAACCAGTTTGTGCAACAGATGATGAAACCTACTATTTTCATAATACTGTTAAACCTGATCAGGGCTGATTTGCATTATTTAATGAACCTATATTACGTGGTAGTTTGTCTTTGCATTCATTATATGACCAAGCTCACCTACAAAAATGGTCACGTGCTGCTCAAAGACTTACCTGAAATAAAATTAAATAAAAAATAAGTTCCTGTGGGCCGCTCAGTGACTCAGTGGAAGCACGTAGTGCTTCCATGCTGGTGACTCGGGTTCGGTAGTGAGCTCGGGGTTATCAGGATCGGGAAGCCAAGACTGTGGAGTGCTCCTGAGGGGAGTGCAAGTCAGCTGGGAAGGGAGATGGCCAGGTTCCAGTGCAGCAGTGGTCCCCCCCCTGTAGAGGGTGGTGTCAGCCCAGTGCATGCTGCCATTGTCGAGGCTGCCAGAGGCTAAACCCGCTATCATGGGGTGGTGGGAGGGACCAAGGGAAGAGGAAGAAAATCCAGAAAAGGAATGTGCCTCGACTGCCATTCATGGCGGTCTCCCCAGTCCGCTGGCATGTAGATCCCCACTGGACATGATGGTGAGGGTAGTGGCAGTCAGAGCTGGGGGCCGGTGAGTGACCCAACACATGGAGCAAGGCGGTGATCATGGGCCAAAAAGCTCTATGGAAAACAAAGGGAAGTTCATGTAAACATCTATCCCCTGACTGTGAAGAACAGGCTTGTTAGGACACCAAGGGGTTCTTGGGACACCTCAGTACCACAGGTGCAAAGCTTGAGTGGTATTGTAAAGTAGGGATCAATGTAATTGGTATTTGGGGGTACAGTGAGCCACAACTTTTTAACAGCAGACCATACATTTAATATGTGTCCTTGTGCTCGTCTCTATGTTCTCTTGTGCTCGTCTCATGCATAGTAGCTCCATTATTTTTTAACACTTCAATGACTGCAGTGAAGCCACTAGAACCGTGAGATGTCGTAACAGCCCTGTTCATCACAGTTAGAGGTCTTTTATTTGTTATAATTCATGAGGATTATCCCATTTTGCAAACATAAGCATGCTCTGTAGAATAATGTATAAGCAATCATATGCAACTCGACATGTGTTTCCATCAAGGGGCTGAGATGACAGCACATGAACCTCAAGAACGAAGCTCAAAAGGTCCATGCTGTCATCTCAGCCCCTCAATGGAAACACATGATGAGTTGTGCGAGGTCCATGCTGTCATCTCAGCCCCTCAGTGGAAACACATGACGAGTTGTGTGAGGTCCATGCTGTCATCTCAGCCCCTCAATGGACACACATGATGAGTTGTGCGAGGTCCATGCTGTCATCTCAGCCCCTCAATGGACACACATGATGAGTTGTGCGAGGTCCATGCTGTCATCTCAGCCCCCCTCAATGGACACACATGATGAGTTGTGCGAGGTCCATGCTGTCATCTCAGCCCCTCAATGGACACACATGATGAGTTATGCGAGGTCCATGCTGTCATCTCAGCCCCTCAATAGACACACATGACGAGTTCTGCGAGGTCCATGCTGTCATCTCAGCCCCTCAATGGAAACACATGATGAGTTCTGTGAGGTCCATGCTGTCATCTCAGCCCCTCAATGGACACACATGACGAGTTCTGCGAGGTCCATACTGTCATCTCAGCCCCTCAATGGAAACACATGATGAGTTGTGCGAGGTCCATGCTGTCATCTCAGCCCCTCAATGGACACACATGACGAGTTGTGCGAGGTCCATGCTGTCATCTCAGCCCCTCAGTGGAAACACATGACAAGTTGTGTATAGTTACCCACAGAAACAGAATTTTCTGGCAGATAAGGACCACTTGCCCCCCCCAGTCTGTCCTTTTTCCCTGCCTATAGTACCACCACAGATCCTGCTTGATCTCCCACCCATTCACACATCCCCTTCCTTTCCAGTAAGATTCCCTTGTGCCAAGCCCATACATTCCTGAACCCCAACACTGTTTTCACTCCCACCTCTTCTGCTGGAAGACTGTTCCAGGAATCCACCACTCTTTCTGTGAAGAAGTACTTCCTCACATCTCTCCCAAATCTACCTCCCTCCAGCTTCTAATCATACCCCCTTGTTCTTGAGCACCTTTTTGTCTGACAGATACTCCACTCCTATACCTTATTTACCCCATGATATATTTAGAGGTTTCTATCATATCCCCGCGCTCCCTCTACTCTTCCAGGGTTTACATATTGACGCCCTCTAGTCCCTCCATGTAGGGCTTCTGATGCAGACCCTGCACCATTGTAGTCGCCCTCCTCTGGATCACCTCCACTCTGTCTATGTCCTATCTGAGATGTGGTCTCCAGAACTGGACACAGTACTCTAGATGGGGTCTTACTAGGGATCTATACAGTGGCACCCCCACCTCCCTCTTTCTGCTGGAGATACCCCTTCCTATACAGCCCAGCATCCCATATTTTATTCTATATAGCATACGAAAGTCAATCCAAAAAAACACAATCAACATGTCATTTCTTTGTTCTGTTCTGTAATGAAAGGGAAATGTACAGACTTGTAAAAGTTAAAGGTATAACTTTGGGCGCTGGGTGGTTAGTTAGCAGTTGGGTGTAGGAGAAATGAGGATTATAAAATGTCATGACCTTTGAACTGTGCAGAACAATTGTTTGGAAAGAGCACAACACATTGAAATGTATACAACAGCTTAGAATGTGCACAAGAAGGATTTTGATCAGGCTGATTTTTATACAGATCAAAGGCTAACCATATACTATAATTTACTTAAGCACCAAAAACCTCCGGAGGCCCAGGACACCTGACCGGCATTGGGAGGAGGTGAGAGGGAAGGAGGTGCTGACAATGACAAGGTGTGCCTGGCAGGGCAGTTGTTTAAGTTCCCTAAGCTGATGTGGTAAAAAAAAAAAAGTAAGATTGCGCATAATGCATTTTTTTGTCTCCACAGAAATCCATTCTTCACATTCTAATTCATTCTGCATAGTTCTAAGTTCTGAAAAAGTCATTTTGCATAGTTCTATGTCAAGAAGGTTTTCAGAAACCACCAAAAATGGGTAAAACCTCTATTACAGGGCCATAACTTTATCCAGGAGAGACAAGGCACTTGCATTCTTATTTTCCAAAATGCATATTAGTTTCTTTTCTCAAAACTTACAGAGCGGCAGCAGCCACAGTACGGTGATGTAATGCAAAACAAAGAATGCTCTACATTTGCATAACTGCATCAAAACCTTCCTGGAGCAGTATGCCCTTAATCCCCACCCCCCACCACCACCATTTTTTTTAGACTTTTCACATCTGCAAACTTTGGAGGTCTAGCTATGGTCATGAAGTTATGGAACCCTGGCCCAAGTAATAATTGAAAGGTAGGAAGTTACAGTCGCAGTCGTTATCCAGTCTCGACTGCAAAGGTTACTGAGTGCTTCTTGTTAAAGATCCTTTTATACACAAAAGCCGATTGTTTGCTTTTTCAACAGTGTAATTGAACATGTCCCTAACAAAGCAAGAATGCAAATTAATTTCTCAATGCCACTGAAGTGTAAACAATTTTGCAAGAGCAAGTTAGTTTGTCCTGGAGTACAAGATTGTTTAATAAGCAGGATTTTGTTTTTCACGCTTTCTTTCTTATACATTAGAGCATGGCAATGGAAATGTTAGCATCCTGATTGGCTAGCAGAGTTCCATTGCCATGTGGGTATTTCTCGATAATGACCTGTGAAAAATAGGTGTCAGTTCGGGGTGCCTCATTACTCAAGGAATTCTTGGGCACCCCACATTTTCAGTCTGACCAGCAAACATTTTTTTTCCACTTGCTAACAGACAAGTGACCAAGGAAGGCCCCCCTGAGGAGAAGTCACGTCCCCCACAACCCCATATAGCCACACCATTAATAAAAAAAATAACAACAAAAAAACTTGTTCTTTAGATAAAATAAATGTTTTCCAAGCACAGCACAGTTTCATAAATGGACCCATTTATGTGCGGCTCCCAGTCCTTCAAAAAACAGCCATTGTAGTAGTGGGACCTAGCCGGCAACGAGTCTGCATGTCTGGGCAGACAAATCTAACAGTGCGGCCTCTGCTTCTCAGTCCGTGCTCCTCTCACACCACTAACGGTACGGACCCCTTTCATCTACCTCCTCTGTCCACACATATATTAGCCCAACAACATAAAAAAACACATTTCTCCTGCACATCTCTACACAAGACGAAACTACTTCCTTTATTAAGGCTGCAGTGGGCAGAGCCCTGCAGACCTCTTGCTTTCAAAAAAGGACTCTGCATTCCTTGCACTCCTTCTGACCGAACAACATGTTGGAGTTGCACCACAGTCACCTCCATGTCTGCTGAGCACTCCTCAAAGAAACAAAAAATCAGCAGTCCTGATCGGGACACTGCGGGAATGGGTATCCCCAGTGTCACTCTTATGCTTCTAGGGAGGGGGAGGTGCTAAGAGAGAGTGTTGGGTAGGGAGGATATCTATAATTAAAAAAAACTGTGATCACGGCAGAACACGGCACACTCCGGCATGTCCAAAATGGCCACCACACTCTACTGCGCATGCGCTAGTAGTCGCACATATGCAGTTGAGTGTGGCAGCCATCTTGGACATGCCAGAGTGGCATTTTCTGCAGTGACTGCTGTTTGTTTTTTAAATTAGAGATACCCCCACCTGACCCTCCCCTCCCTCAACACCCACCAGAAACACAACAGTGACACTGGGGTGCCCAATCCCTAGTGTCACAACGTGTTCCCGTGACCTTTTTGAAATACATATTTTCTCCCCACCCAACCCTCCTCTCAGCACCAGCCACCCCACCCCCAACCACAGAAACATAACTGTGACACTGAGGTGCCCAATCCGCCACTGTCACGATTGGGGTCCTCAGACTTGAATTTATTTGTTTGTTTGTTTCACCTGTAAAAAGAAAACTTCTCATCAATGTCTTTTTGTGGCCATTCCTTACCCCCTCCACCTGACCCTCCCACTCAGCAATTCCCCAATACCATCCACCCTGTCGGGTATTATTGCTTAAGTAACAGCTCTGGTACCATACGACTATGACTGAGCTCTCAGATGCACAGCGTACTGGCCTCCATACCATAGAAGAGTATACAGTGGGAGGTCAAGGGTTTCACTCTCCTAACGGTGTTAACTATCTGCCTCGATGCAAATCTGTAGTCACGGTATTTGGTAATCGGTTGTCCAGACCAAGCCTGGCAGTGAGAAATTTACCCTGAAGATAAGCACTAGCTCCCACATTCAAAGGCTTGGCGATGAGGATAGGACATCTGCTAATTCTACATGGCCTGCCTTGCAAATACAGTAAGCAATTGGTCCCTCAACTGAATGGAGTATGGGAAGAGAAGTAGCAGCATGGGGGAAGGGGGAGTTGCATCTTACCTCATTAGCTTTTATATAGACGATCACCAAACTTAACTTCATACTGGAAGTAGGGAGGGAACAATGGACAGAGCAATCCAGTCCATTGAGGCTTTTACAATAAATGTGGTGGATAGGTAGGCGAGCAGATCTAGGACAGCCTTAAGCCCCCTCACTTCTAGTGTTGGGCAAACTTTTTATTATGCATGCATATCTGTGCAAAACTTCTATTTTCGCATTCACACAATTTTAATGAAAATTGTGCCAAAATCTGGCACAATTTTGCTAACGCTTTTCCAATTGGAAATTGCACATTTTTTCCCCAGATTGTACATTTTCAAAAACACCTCTCTGCTCCAAACATTGACTTGTGTTGCCTCGGGAGGTACTGTTGCCCACCAGGACCCTGATAAAAGAGCCTTGTCATGGGGGGGACCCACGGCAGTACTAGGAGCCAGAGTGGTAAGTCCCAGGGATGGCAGGTGATGAGCCTGGGGGTAAGGACAGTAGAGGATGGGGGCTGGTCAGACAGCAGGGTGATAAATAAAGAATTTAAAAACATAATGTGGATTCTTTGAAATGCACAGTTTCAGTAAGTAGCACCATTTTTTCCCAGACTGCACATTTTTAACAATGTGATTTAAAAAAAGAAAGGTACACTTTCAACCAAAATTGCCCATTTTAAATGCAGTGTTCTAATTCACGAAACTGCGATACATAAACAAATCAGATTTTTCTAATTTTCCTAGCACTTCTTAATTCCTGTGGTTGCTGGTGAAACCCAGTTCATAGGGGTCACAGCCTGAACTGGTTCAAGTTTTCTGTCTTTGATTTGCAAATTCGTTTTATGCATTTTGGCATGATTATGAGTTTGATTACCTTCCGATAATCTACCCCCAAGGAGATCCTGAAGTACAAGATCTTATGCCTTTAGGATTAGTCAAAATTGACCCAACTCTTGGATAGTGGTATGCAGAATTTTCAAATTCTAGTGAACAGAATTTTGCAGAATCTCATGAAATTCCAACAAAATTCTGCCGAATAGTGTCGAAAGCAGAATGGCAAAATAATGTGGAACGGTTTCTCGATATAGTCTATGGAAATGGTCACAGAATGATTTTCTGCAGGAAAATGTTTTTCCGCAGAGTATAATTCTGCAGATCACACCAGGCTGAATTCAACAGAATGACCAGTGAAATTCTGATGGAAATTCAGCAAACAGAAAGGTCATTCTGTGCTATTTCCACTTTCCATACAGTCCTACTCCTGGAATGTCCTAATACTACTTTTAAACAAAAGTATTTTTTTATTGTTTTACTAAATGTCTTCATATCTATAGGGCAGCAGTTTTGCCCAATCATAAACAAATCAGAAACTGCCTTACTTCTGTTTAAGACAGACGCTGTAATTGATTTTGCCACTGTGCTGCTTTTGGAAAGGAAAACATCGTAATTTGGATCCATGGAGCTGGTTGCCCAAGCCCTTCCGTTCCCCCAAGTCCATGCTCATTTCTGGCCCCACCCCTACATTCAAACATTTTACGATGCTATAGTTTTAAGAACCTTCATGTGCTCTGTAGAGGAATCAATAGGGTGACATTTCAGAGACTTTTATCATTTAAAGTGCTTTTATTTTCTCCAAATCAAAGCCACGGCTTAACTAAAAAGAGCATTGTGGGTTTGATTTTTAGCCATGTCTTTAACTTCTGTGCTTAGTCTGAAATGATGAAAAATAAATATAAATATAGAAATTAAAAAAATACTCCAGTGGGGAGTGCAGTATTTTGCCAGTAGCATATCACCGTGTCACAGTCTGGGAGGGTCATGTTTGATAGCACCCTCAGGCATCTTTCTATTCTATCCCTAGATCGTCCATGGTTTCCATAGAACCTAACGTGGAAAAACAGCTCAGAAACCCTGGAGTATTCACATGTTTCAATAATTTCCATGGAACCAACCATGGAAAGGAAGTTTGGAAATCCTAAAGCAGCTTATACTCACTCACTCACTCTTTCTTTCTTTACTTCCTTTGAAAGAGGAGGAGAGAACGTAGACAAGTACAGTGCACTAAAATAGTGCAATAAGATTGGAAATAATAAATCAAAGTATACAATCTATGAAGTATATAACCTGTGCTGTATATCCATGGAGCCTACTATGGAAAGGGAGCTTGGAAACCCTGGAGTAGTCATACATATTTCCATGATTTCTATGGAACTTACCACAAAATAAGTATGGAAATCACAAAGTATACACATATGGTACGGTTGTAGCTATCATGGTGTCTGTATCTTTCCAAATATTTTGGAATAAACCCAGCATATCTGACTCCCCAATTACAGTTTCATACCTGCTGACTGCCCATCTTCCAAAAGAGTCGGTGGCCTCTTAATCTATTACTAATACAGCTGACTTTAATCTTGACTGGCTAAACCCCAATTCTAAAAAATGTGAACTGCTTATTAGTAAGGCTAGAGTCACCCAAATTATTTCTGATCCTACCTGCATCCCTCATGGTGGAGTGCCTTCATACTTATTAGACTTGATGCAGCCAAATAATTCTGCCAGGATCCAAGTATCTGGAGTGCTTCCAGTCACCTTAAGTAATCACTTCCCAACATGTTGTCTTTAGAAAACCCAGGTCCCAAAAGTCCTTCTCAAATTCCTTACTATCAGACTTTTCTAATCTCATCATCCCTAAATACAGAACTCTCACTAATTGACTGGTCCTCAGTCCTCACCACTTCTAACGTCAATGTGACCCAGTTGGCCTGGTGGCACTGAGGGTTGAGGTGCTGGATGCCACACCTCATGCAATGCTAGCAACCCAGGTTCAGGGACGGACTTGGGGAGCCGGGGGTCGGCAGGGTAGGGAGAGGATTAAGCGTCCAGAGGATTGCTCTCCTCTCCCTGGGGAGGGTTCCTGGGGCTACTCGGTGTCCTCGCAACCCCCGATGAAGATCGGGGGTACTACAGGATCACCATCCAGAACAGTGGGGCATGGGAGTGCAGCAGGCGTCAGCAGGGCAGTCGTGCACAGACGTCATGGCACGTCGCACTCCCAGAGGGAAACCTAAAACAGAAAATCCCCAACCTCGGGGACAGAAGATGGCACCTCCATCCACCCAAACACACTCCACCACCAGTCGCACTCCTCTCCTGGGCCGAGCCCAACCCGACCTGCCAGATTATACATAGAGCGACCTGAGCGGATAGGGCAGCCCAACCTCGGGGGGGGGCTCAGAGCCGAGGGGATGACCGGGTTGTGCCAGGTAGAAGGAGGCCTCTCAGGCATGGAGGTAGAGCTGGGAGCACTGGAGGCTGCCTGAGAGAGTTCCTCGAAGGTTGGTGCACAAAAAATAGAAGATACAAAAATGTGGCCCTCAACTTCCCTCAGTTCTGTATTAACAGCCTCCAAGATACGCTTACTTCCCACACCAAGAGGAGAGTCAGGGGGATAGCAACCAACTGGCTGCACAGTGACCTTCTCTCTCTGTCTTTAAAAACAGGGACAACTGCTGGTCTGCCTTTAAGGCCTCCTCTAATCTACATGACAGGCTATCATACAGAGAGCTGTGAAACCAATGCAAAAAAGAAACATGCTCCACCAAAAGTAACTTCTGTAAAGAGCAACTACTAGCTTCTGCTGGTGACTCACAGAGTTTCTGGGGGCACATCAAAAGGCTACTGGGATATTCCTCTAAAATTATTCAAAAAGACATTGTGGTCATATAGGGGGTACACTGCAACAATCAAATGACCATTACAATACCTTCAATGTCCAATTTTCTAACCTTCCATCCTTTTCTCCCAGTCTTCTGCTACCCAGATCACTGTCCTTATTCAATCTCTACCCTCTCCCCCTTAGCCATCTTCCATTCCTCTGAAAAAATATTTCCAGACGAGAGGTATTTAAACTACTCAACTCGCTTCCTCTTGGAGCCAGTCCAGATCCAGATGGGATAGAGCCTAGAATTCTCTAGTTAGGCATCTCCATTCTGGCTATCCCCATAGCTCACATATTTAAACTCTCCCTCATCTCTGGTATTGTCCCTCCCCATGGAAGACTGCCAGGACAGTCCCTGTCCCAAAAAAGGGCTACCCCAAACTTATTTCACAATATCGTCCCATCATCCTCCTACTTGCCCTCAGCAAATTGTTCAAAAAAGTGGTAGCCTCCCATTTTTCTGAATACTAACCAACTCAACACCTCCTTACCCTATGTTAACATGGCGTTTGTAAAGAGCACAGTACCACCTTCACCCTCGTCTAGTTTACTGATGACATTAAGACTGCAGTGGAGAGTTGTATGGTTCTGTGATGGCTGCTGAGGAGTGAGTATGTTGAACCTCAAGCTCCGTGGCACTGTCTGAAATTTCTTACCAAAACAGGTTTTGCTGCAATCTTTTTTCTTTGTAATCTCTGCTATGATGGAACTGTATAGGTCTACTCCTAAACTAATGAAGAAGGAATAAAAATGGGAGCGAGAGAAAAGGAAAAAAAATGGAATGATCTGAATTTCTTACCTTCTGACTTGCAACAACCTGGGAAGAAAAGCAGAGTCAGTAATATTGACAAATACCTGATGGAGATCTCAGGTAGTCCTGAGGGTGTTTCAGCAGCTATAGCTCCTGGAACTGACTCTGGTCCCAAAAAATATTCCCCTAAGGATCAGAAGACAGCCAAAGCAGATTCAAAAAGTCTGCATGAGGCCACGTCTGTCTTTACAACTGTGGTGCCATATAACATGGAGAAGCCAAGATGCATCTGGAATCGAGAGGTATTCCGCTCAGTATGCTTTCCTGGTAAAACTCTTAAATAAATAAATAAAACATGGAGAAGCCAAACCAAAAGGCAAAATGCAAAGTTCATCTGAAATGGCTTCAACTCCTCAACCAGAGCATCCTGAAAACTCTGTTTTTTCAACTAGCACAGCTACAGACTCAAGCTCTGAATCTTTGGAAGCGCTGGTAAAGAAAATGGATACCTTTGATGAAGTTGTTAAATTTTTGAATGTTACAGAAGCTTGACTCTAAAATAGATTCAATAAACTTGAGAAAAGCTTTGCAACAATATAACTAACAACAGTGTAAAACTCAAAAGCTAGTGGTGTGCTTACCATAGAAAACACTAAAATAAAAAAAAGTTCAGATTAACTCAACTTTGGCAGCGTCATTAATATGTAACTCAACAGCTGCTGAAAGAAAGCTTGAAACAACTTGAAAACAACCAAAGGCTACACAACTTGAGACTGGTAGGATTAGTCTGGCATTTACTACATAGGACTTGGTGAAAGATTTATTAATTCAAGAATTTCATTATACAGCGATCACAGTGCCCAATATGATAAAAGCATTTCAGTTTCCTCTTAGAGTAAGTCCTGTGGAAGCACATCAATCATCTTTCACTTCAGATGGGTTCACAGGGGTGGGAGGAATGTCAAGTCAAACTAATCTAATAGATTTCTTTGACGGGGTGACAAAGGATTTAGATTAGGGTTGAGCAGTGGAAGTGGCCTTTGTAGATTTCAGAAAGGTTTCTAACACCATTCTACATAGGAGAGTAGTAAGCAAGATGGGTAGCTTAGGAGTGGGTCCAAAGGTGGTAAGCTGAATAAGAACTTTGTTAGAGGATAGATGACAGAGGGTGGTGGTAAATGGAGTTCACTCTGAGGAAGGGAGGGTGACCAGTGGGATACCTCAGGGATCAGTGCCAGGACCAGTCATCTTTATTGTCTTGACAAGTGACACTGCAGAGGAGCTGGAAAGGAAGGTTTGCCTCTTTGTGGATGACACCAAAATCTGAAAAAGGGGGGACACTCTGGGTGTATGTGTGGAAAGGATGAGCAGAGACCTGCAAAAACTAGAAGAGTGGTCAAGGTTTTGGCAGCTGGGTTTCAATGCAAAAAAGTGCACAATAATGCACTTAGGGCAGGCACAAAAACCCAGGGGCGAAGTACAAACTGGGTGGAGTGGTACTGACCACGAAGCAAGATAGAGACCTGGGGATAATCATATCAGATGACCTAGAGGTGGCCAGGGAGTGCAACAAGGCAGTTGGGAGGGCTAGTGTGATGCTGGGGTGCATAGGGAGGGTTATCACCAGCAGAAGGAGGGAGGTGGTGTTGCCTCTTCATAGATCGCGGGTAAGAATCCACCTAAAAATACTGTGTCCAGTTCTGGAGACCACATCTCTGGAAGGACATAGAAAAATTGGAGGCGATCCAGAGAAAGGCAACTATACTGGCACAGAGCCTGCATCAAAAGCCCTACAAGGAGAGAGAGACTAAAGGACCTCAATATGTACACCCTGGAACAGAGTAGGGAGAGGCAGGATATGATAGAAACTTTTAAATACCTCACAGGAATAAATACGGAGGAAAGTATTTTTCAGAAGAAAAGATGCTTAAAAACAAAGGGACATGTTATGAGGACACAGGGGGGTAGACTGAGCAGAGATCCTGCAGGAAGTCGTGGACTTCCTCGTTGACGTGGTGTTGGGATCCCCAGATGGTTAATTCTGGGGGATTTCAATGCCTGGGTCAACAACGAACTCTTGCAGTTTGGGCAACACTTCCTCCAACTAATGATTTAGTTGGGACTTGCATGGATTATTACCGCCACAACCCGCATGTGTGGTCACTCATTGGACCTGGTGTTCCTCCTGGGGATGGAGATAGCCAATTTGGTGGTGGAACCAGTTGGATGGTCTGACCATCACACCATAGGGTTCACTTTCATGACTCCCCCCAATAGTTCTGCCTCTATGGAGATGGTCCAGTACCACCCTTTGAGGGGTGTGACCCCAGATGGCCTAATGGTGGTACTGGGCCTATCGGGTATACCGAGCAAATACATGGATCCAGGGGGTCTGGTACTTGCCTATAATAAGGCAGTGACAGAGGCCCTGGATTCCATAGCTGTGGCTCGTGTTCACCCCCTCACTATTTGCCCGAAGGCCCCCTGGTTTGATGGGGCCATGAAGGAGATGAGGAGACTGGGATAAAGGCTAATGAGATGCTGGTGGAAATTGGGTCTGAAGGCTGACAGACTTAGATTGATGGATCATTATATAGTCTTATCAATCAGCAATCACCTGTAAGAAGGTAAAATTCCTGTCCAGGGAGGTTGCTGCTGTGCAGAACCGACCAGGTCAGCTCTTCCGGACAGTCAACAGATTGTGCAAAGCAATCTGTCTTCAGCCTGGTGGAGCCTTTTCACAAGAGAAGTGTGATGAGTTTGCTCGGTTCTTCGCAGATAAGGTTGCCACCATAAGAGCCGAGATCTGTCCAGCCCCCTCTGTTGGGTATTGTGGAGGTCGGCAGGAAGTTGCGCGCACCCAGTTTGCTTGGTCTGACTTTGACCAGCTGGAAATCATAGACATCGTGAGGATCATCCAGACTTTGCGGCCGACCTGCTGTAGTTTAGACCCAGGCCCAGTGCACCTTCTTGTAGGGTGCATTGATGAAATCGGCCCGGTCCTAGCTGAGATAGTCTGGAGGTCATTGGAGAGGGGGGTCTTTCCTGACCCCCCTAAAGGAGGCAGTTGTATGACCACTCCTTAAAAAGCCCTCCCTTGACCCAGACTGTCTGACCAACTACAGACCTGTCTCTAACCTTCCCTTTGAGGGTAAGGTTATTGAGAAGGCAGTTGCGCTGCAGCTAGATGATAATCTATCTACTTACGATGTCTATGATTCTGTCCAGTCTGGATTTAGGAAGTGGCATAGCACTGAGACAGCCCTTGTTTGGGTGCTAAATGATCTCCTAATAGCGAGAGGTCAGAGGACTCATTCCGTTTTATTCCTCCTTGATCTCTCTGCAGCGTTTGACATGGTGGACCATGGGATGTTTTTGGAGTGCCTGCAGTTTATCTGCGGACTGTCTGGTACAGTCTTCAGATAGTTTCAATCTTTCCTCGAGGGTAGGATTCAGGGAGTGGTGTCTGGGATTTATTCTCAGCCCCTCTCCCCCTATCCTGCAGGGTACCGCAGGGCTCCATTTTATCACTCATGTTGTTCGCAGTGTATATGCTGCCATTGGGAGATATCATTAGACAGTACGATCTGGGTTTTCACTGCTATGCAGATGATACTCAGCTGAACATGACTTTTGTGCCTGAACAGGATGAGAGCCTCTCAGTCTTTAACATCTGCCTTTCTGAGATCCAGCACTGGATGAGTGCCAGCTGGCTGCGGTTGAACCCAGCTAAAACTGACGTGTTGGTTGTGGACCCAGATTGTCAGGAAGTGGGTCTGTCGGTCAGACAACCTTCTGGGCTGTGGCTCAGGGGTGTTCAGTTGACTACCTCAGATCAGGTGCGGAATCCGGGCTTTATTTTTGACGATGGCCTGACCCTGAAATCTCAGGTGACGGACGTCGTCAAGACCTCATTTTGCCATCTGAGAAATATCACCTGGGTGAAACATCTGGTTCCTCCTTATGATCTTCCAACATTGGTCCATGCATCTGTGACCTCTCACCTTGACTACTACAATACTCTCTACCTAGGGCTACCAGGGGTTGATATCCGCCACCTTCAGCTGGTGCAGGATGCGGCGGCCAGGCTGATGACTGGCACTTCTAGGACCAGTCATATTACTCCTGTGCTCTGTGGACTGCACTGGCTGCTAGTACAATGGCGGATCACCTTCAGGTTTGGGTTACTGATCTACAAAGCCCTACACAAGCAGGGACTCCTCTATTTGCAAGATCTCCTTCGTCCTTACTGCCCCTCCCTCCCACTCCACTCCACCAACGAGGGATTTCTAGAGATTCCCAGGGTTCGACTAAAAACATCTGGGGCTCAGTCTTTTGCTTTTGCATCCCCTACCCTGTGGAATTTTTTACCTCATCATGTACGAGAGTGCCTGACCATCCAGAGCTTTAAAACAGCACTTAAAACGTATCTGTTTAGCCTGGCATTTCCAGACTCTTCTTAATTGCGAAGCTGATATTTATTGGGATATAGATTTTATAAGAATTTTAAGTTTTTGATTTGTTATGATCTGATTTTAAATTACTGTTGTGTTGTGTTTTAATTATGTACAAGTGCCTTGATCTTTGGAAAGGCGCTTTTTATAAATAAAGTATGAAATTAAATGAAAGATCTGAGGAAGTACTTCATAGAAAGAGTGGCTGATTCCTGTAACAGCCTTCCAGTATAGGTCTCGGGGGCATAAACTGCAATGGGGCTCAATAATGCAATGGATAAGCACAAGGGAATCATCGTGGAAAGGAAGGGGGAAGGAGAGAGAGCTGTATATTGGGTACAATCTGCAGTAATAGTGTAGGTAGGGAGAAATGGGCAGACTGGAATGGCTAAGCTGTCCTTATCTGCTGTCAAATTCTGTTTTTCTGTTTCTATGTTTCAGTCAAAACCCATATAGTCCTGGTTACCATTGCTGCACTTTTAGATCGTGAACTTATTTTGAAAACTGCCAGGATCAAAGGGGCATTTAAATATCAGGACTCTAAAGTAGATGTGTATCCTGCCATTTCCACAATAACTCAACAAAGAGGAAGAAGATTCCTGCAATACAGGCAGGACATCCAACATCTAAGGGATCACTTATCAGTACTCTACCCATGTAAAGCCCACATAACAACAAAAGGCCAAAACAGGATTTAAAAAAACAAAACAAAACAAATACAATATTTTATTAAAGCTCAACAAACAGTACAAGCATCTGAAGATACAGACGACTCCAAGTTGGACTCAGATACAGTCAGCCAAATCTTATATAAGTTAGACAATATGATGACACTTCTTTGAATCCGACTGTTATCGAAAAAAAATACCTGATTAAAAAAAAACTAGAGATTACATATATGTATATAGTTTTTATGTTTTTCCCTTTTTGAGGCACTGTTTAGTTCAGTATGTTTTAAAATGCCTTTGGAGACAATTTTTTTTGGGGGGGGGTAACTCTACTTCAATCTGTAATGCTCCCCTCCCCAGACACACCTGGAAACAAGCAACCCTGCTCAGTATGCCTTCCCGGTGAAATCTTTTTTTCAATAAATAAATACAATTAATTTTCTTTCTTTCTTTCTTTCTTTCTTTCTTTCTTTCTTTCTTGTCCTACATATGTAACCATTAAAGCAAGCTAATCAATAGCTGAAAAAAAAATAATTTTTCTGTTTGGAAGTCTCTGATCTAGAATTAAGTCCCCTTAGAGATGTAAAATGAGCTTGTATCCCTTGCTTTGCAATACAGAAAATAATGAATTCTCATTTTTTTATAATTTTAGTAACTCAGAATCCCCAACCCATACTTTTTGGACTTTTCCTGAACAACACTGTAATGTACTATTACAGTCAGTATTTCTTATTTTATGTTCTGAATTGTAAATTGATTGCTCAAAAATTGAATGTAACAATGTATGGTTACACTATTAAAAAATGCAAAAAAAAAAAAAAAGGATCAAATTAGACTCAACCCAGGATTTCTCCACACATATCTCCTCCTCCTCTAGCAAATCTATTAATTCCATGCTTGGCCTGGTTTACTGTCTCCACCACCTCCTTACTCCGAAAGCATGTATAGCCATATCTCAAGGCAGGCTTCTCCCCTGCCTACAGTACACCTCATGTATTTATAAATTTTTTTCCCCTCCATCCCTCCCTGTTGGCCTCTCCTTCAGTCCACCAATGGGCCCCGTGCCTCACTCCTGCCTCTGCTTCCACCCACCTCGACCACCACCACACATTGCAACCACCCCTGGGGGTAACCCGGTGTAACCCTTCACTGGGTGGGTCCCCCTCCTCCGAGGGGAAAGGCACCAGTGGGGGCCGGCCAGCATGCTCCTTCATTGGCCCCACTGGGTGCTGCTGTGGTGGGCTCTGGGGCTAGCCGGGGCTTCTGTGGCAGCAGGAGACCAGGCGGCCATCATCTGGTCAAACAGGGAGCATTTCCTGTTTAATCTCCCCGGAGGCGTGGCTTACCCTGACATCAAGGCATATGCCAATGTCCACCACACACCCCCAGTCAGCATGACTAGACATGCTGCTGCTCTCCTGGCCTCCGCCAGGAGTCAGCAGGCACCAGACTGCATCCCCTCCCTCTCCCGGGAGAAGGCGAGCCATCAATGGACGCTCAAGCCTTCTCCACCCGGCCGGCCCTCTGGCATCCCGGGACCATACCCAAACCCGGGTCACCAGCATCGCAAGCATAAATCAAACCGCTGCACCAATGGGCCCACCATAATTATTTATAAAAAAGCCTCCAAAGCCTTTATCCATAAATCTGATGTGGCATACAACAATATCTGTCATTTTGCTTTGTCCTCACCTGCCTAATTCATCACTGCACACTCTACTCTTTACAGGGTTGGTGCTCCCCCTCTGTCTCTCTATCATCTGCATTGGAATGTTTTCTCTTCAGGCCACTCAGATCCACCTCCCCTGCCACCCCCATAGCTCTGTTACAAAGTGCCTTTCCCTCTTACTTGTTTAGATCTGCCGATACCTCCTCCTTAGTCATTCTAAAATATTTGACAAAAATGAGTGACAGGGCCTTCTCCTCATTGGCCTCGAGGCTATAGAACTCCCTCCTCCTCAATGTATGCAATGCTCCCACCCTGCCTCACTCGACCTGCACCTAGTCTCATCCTTGTTTTACTCTTATACCCCTGGGCTACCACCACACTGTTTATGCAACACCTCTAGCCTACTTAAGTTTGAATTAATTGTGACTATGTTCTTACTTGCTAATATTTTTTGTCAAAACAGTTGCATTCACCAATGTTATGTTTTTCACTCCTAATCGTTTTTTGCATTTTTAATATTGTTCGCTGTATGGAATTGTTATATGTATGTTTTTGCCTATGTTTGTGCTCTCCTGGGTAGTACCTGTAAATACGCATTCAATTCTCTAGTGTACTTATCTGGTTTACAAAAAGCAAATAAATAAATATTTCTAAAAAGATTCTCTCTGGTGGCCCTACAGAGCTACTGCATGCAGCAGGGAACTTCTCTAGAGATATCAGAAAAATGTATGCAAATATCTGGACATGTCACTGACTGAAACTTATTTCCATGATTTCTATGGAACCTGCTATCAAAAGGAAGTTTGAAGACCATGAAGAATACATATAATTCCATAGCTTCCATGGAACCCACCATGAAAAGGGAGCTTGGAAACCATAACATATACATACATATTTCCATTGTTTCCACAGAACCTACCACAGAAAGGGAGATTGGAATCCATGGGGTATTCACACATATTTCCATGGTTTCCATGGAACCTACCACATAAAAGGAGCTTGGAAACCATGAAGAATTAACTTTCATGGTTTCTATACAGCATGCCAAGGAAAGGGAGTTTGGATATCAAGGAGTATACACATTATTCCGTGGTTGCCATGGAGCCTACCGCAGAATAAGAGCTTGGAAACCATGGCATAATCTCAAATATTTCCATAGTTTCCATAAAACTATCAGAGAAAGGGAGCTTAGAAACCATAGAGTAATCATACAAATGTCCATGGTTTCTATAAAATATACCATGGAAAAGTAGCATAAAAACCATGGAGTAATCACATATATTTCCATGGTTTCTATAGAATCTACCATGGAAACACACCTTTGAAATAATGTGGTATTTACACACAGTTTCATGATTTCTATGGAGCCTACCATGGGAAGGGAGCTTGGAAATTATGGGAGTATTCACACATATTTCCTTGGTTTCCATGGAACCTACTGTACCATGAAAAGGGAGCTTGGAAACCTTGTCACACATATTTCCATGGTTTCCCAGTTTTCACAGAATGTACCACAGAAAGTTAGACTGAAATCCATGGGGTATTCATACATATTTCCATGGTTTCCAAGGAACCTACCACGTATAAGGAGCTTGGAAACCATGAAGTATTAACATATGTTTTCATGGTTTCTATATGACATGCCAAGGAAAGGGATTTTAGAAACCAAGGAGCATACACATTATTCCATGGTTTCCATGGAACCTACCATGGAAAAAGAACTTGGAAACCGTGGAATATTCTCACATATTTCCATGGCTTCCATGAACGTAGTATGGAAAGGGGACTTCGAAACCATGGAGCAATCACACAAATTTCCATGGTTTCTATAGAACCCTCTATGGAAAGTGAACACAGACACTGTGGAGTGTTTGCATACATTTACCTGTACATGGTTTCTATAGAACCCTCCATGGAAAGGAAGCATAGAAACCATGGAGTATTTGCATATATTTCCATGGTTTCTTTAGAACCCTCCATGGAAAAGGAGCATAGAAACCATGTAGTATTTGCATTTATTTCCATGGTTTCTATAGCACCTACCATGGAAGCACAGCCTTGAAATCATGGAGTATTCACACATAGTTCCATGGCTTCTATGGAACCTACCATGGAAAGGGATCTTGGAAATGATGGGACTATTCTCACATATTTCCATGGTTTCAATAGACCCTAACATGGAAAGGAAGCTTAGAAACCATGGAGTTCATACATATATTTCCATGGTTTCCATGGAAGCTATCATGAAAAGGGAGCCTGGAAACCATGGCATATATACACATATTTCCACAGTTTCCACAGAACCTACCATGGAAAAGGAGACTGAAAACCATGGGGTATTCACACATATTTCCATAGTTTCTGTGGAACCAACCATGAAAGGAATGCTTGGAAACCATGGAGAATTCGTGCAAATTTCCATGATTTCTAAGGAACATACCACAGGAAGGGAACTTGAAAACCATAGAGAATTCACTTATATTTCCACAGTTTCTACAGAACCCACAGTGGAAAGGGAGCTTGGGAAACTTCGAGTATACACACACATTAATATAGTTTCTATAGAACCTTCCACGGAAGCATGAAATATTCACACATATTTCCATACTTTCTTTGGAACCTATCAGGGAATGGGAACATTTCCACAGAACCCACCATGAAAGGGAACTTGGAAACCATGTCATATGAACATTTACTTCCATGATTTCTATAGAACATACCATATAAAAAGAGCTTGGAGATTGTGGAGAATTCACACATATTTCCACAGTTTTTATGGAAAAGCATCTTGGAAAACATGGAGCATATGCACTTATTTCCATCGCTGCCATGGAAGGCATGGCACAATTTATTATGTTTTACTCTCTGCTTGGGAGTGGATAGGAGTGGCAAGAGAAGAGGGTGTGTCACACGTCACTGTACAGCAGTCCATAGCAGTCAGTTCATTAGTAGGACAGGGGCTACTCACTGTTCAGAACAGAACTGAAAGGAATGTTAAAGGCCAGTCCAGTGACCTTGGGGTAAGCATCTCTGCTTGCCATGTGGGGTACCGTGGTTCACATCATGTGCCTGGGATCCCAGCTGGGCCAATGGGGCCATGCATTTGGGACCCATGGCATCTCCATGGAGGGTTTGCTGTCCCTAAAACTCTGTTTGTGCCCCACCTCCAGTACAATCTCCCTTCCTGGCACCCCAACCAAAGTTTGGTAGGGAGTCAGCATGGGAGGTTGATACCCACTGTGACAAGCTGGCCTATGATAGATGGACAGGCAACACGCAGGGTTTAAAGTTCACAGAAGAAAGTGTACTTTTATTGCTTCAAATGTAAGTTGTTGCTCCAGAAAAACATAATCAGTCAGTTCAACTTCTACAGCCTGGTCAGGTAACATAAAGGTTAACACAAAATAATTATTTCAGGATGACTTGACAAAAGAATCTTTGAATCACCTATCTGGACCAGCAGTTTGTTCAATATACAGTCTCAAACAAAACAAACAGTTTGTGGGCCAACAGTTTTGAATACACAGTCTCAAATAAAACACAGACAGTTTTGCCTTTTTGCCTTATTTGTAGGCTGTTATCAGCAGTACATTCCACTCACTGTTTTTGGCCCAGCTGGCTAGATTGAACCTTTACCTCAGGACTCTCTGCCCTGGAAATGGTCTGTTTCTCAGCAGCAGGTTTCAAGTTTTTCCCAAAGGCTCTCTCCAATACTTAATCATTCTCCTTGGCTTTCTGCTCTGGTTCCTGTCTCACATTCCACCCTCCATCTTGCAGGGTTCTCTGCATAGGAGTTTCTGCTCCCTGCAGTAGTTTCCAGCTTCTAACTAACTCCTTGCTGGATTCTCTCTGCCTTTCAGCAATCCCTCTAATTAGCCACACCTGGGGAGACACCCCCCCCACCTGTTCATGTTGCATTCCCTGCATTTCCTCAGCCTCAAACAAGAGGTTAACCTCTTGTTTCCCAGTGTAGTGTTTACTCTGTCACACCCACTATCCCTCCATGTCAATGTCAAAAATGAGCCCAATGTTGACTCATCATTCCTAAATGCCAAACAGAGTCCTTCTTGTCTCCTCTAAGATTTTGTTGCTGATGGACAGCACCAGAAAACAAAAAATGTGGAGTGAGGGGGGTTCCCAGTCCAGATCACAGTTTACAGTAGGTGCAGTGGGCACAGGAAAGTGAAAACTGTGAGATGGAAGGGGAAACTGGTGTGTGTAGTGGTGGTGGTGGTGGGGGAAGGGGATTGCACACTTTGATGTGACAGTCTCAAATAAACACTGAACTGGGAGCTGCATTGCTGATCAGACAGCCAGATCTGCAATTGTTTCCCAACTGCTTTTAGCTGGAGGAACCTAGTTCACGTTCTTGAGTATTTTCTAAGGTCATCGTGGAATGCAGATGTCATGGATAACCATGCAACCTTGGCACCCCCCCACCAACATCAGTGTAGTAGTACTTTTTATTTATCTGTGGCACCCTTCCCTGGAGTCTCAAGGTGCCATTACAAAGTGTAACATAAATATAAATACCTAATTATGCAGACTTTACTCAATCCACATAACAAGTACAAAAATATTAAAGAGAAGCGGGCGCATATGTGGACAAAGTTCATCATGTATTTCACATTAGTTTTGTATTTCTCCTCTCCATTATTTATTACTAAGGTCATGTGAATGAAAATAGGATCTTTGCTCTTGAAGATTTCATCTGTTCTTGTTGCTTTCTTCCTACCTGAGGTAATAATACATCCGTTGTAATAACACAGTTACTGCCAGGGCTCCAGATAAGCTGCATACATGGTCAATTTACGCTTACAAAAGTAAAGAAATACACCCAGTTTCTTTATAAAATTGCATATCAAATATGCATGTGGATGCCCTTGTATAGTGCACTTTATACACCTTTTCAAAGATGTTCTGTTTTGCTGTCTTGGGGCCAGGGGTTCCTAGGATGAACGCCATGCTGACCAAAATGACATCTGAGGATGATCCCAAGGCCTTCCTGGTAACGTTTGAGTGAGTGGCGGAAGCTGCTGGATGGCCCAGACCCCAGTGGGCTGTCCGTCTTGCCTCCTGTCTGACTGGGGAAGCCCAAGCAGCCTATCGAGCTATGGATGGTACCACAGCCAGGGAGTACACAGAGGTGAAAGCAGCAATCCTGGACCGCCTAGGTAACAATGCAGAAAGTTACCGATGGAGGTTCCAGAGCTTCAAATGTGCAGCAGCTGCATGACCTAGAACAGTGGGACGATAACTGCGGGACCTGTGTTGGCATTGGCTAAAACCCGAAGGATGCAGTGGCCCCAAGATGGCCAAGTTAATCATCTTGGAACAATTTCTGAACATCCTGTCCCCAGGAATTCAGAGCTGGGTCTGCAAACAGAAGATCACCATGCTAGAAGAGGCTATGAAGATCTCAGAACAAGTGTTGGATGTTGAACTCTCCTTCCACCCCGTGATCCAGCTTACAAGTCCACCTGGGTAGATGGGGAATCGCCCCAGAAGCTAGACTGAAGGAATATTGACTGTAACTGAGAAGGGACCTTGAGCATGTAGGAAAGGGGGTTATGGGCCAAATAAGGGTCAGCCTCTCAGAAAGACGACAACCCAGCAGCTCAGGGAGATGATTCCTGAGGCCCGCTGCCTAAACCTGGAGGCTCACCCCATAGCTGAGACACAGAGCATGTTTCTCATGTGGACAAAAGGGTCACTTTGTGAAGAACTGCCCCCACATGGACTGTACCTTCATAGACTTCACGTTTACAGATGTGTATTCACTGTACAGTGGGGGTGGGGGCTCTGAATCCCGAGATTTTGTGATCCCTGTCGAGGTAGAAGGACTAGAGACGGTGGCTCTGGTGGACTCAGGAAGCCACCAGACCCTAGTCAGGGTGGCTCTTGTGAAACCCCGATGCTAGCAGGACCAGAACCCCATCCCTATCCGATGTGTGCATGGAGATGTAAAGGCTTACCCTGGTGCTATGGTTACACTTACTCTGGGGGACCAAACAGAGACTATAAAGGTGGAGGTTGCCCCAGGATTACCCTAACCGGTGTTACTGGGGAGAGATTGGAAATGGTTTGATGACTTATGGAAAGCAGACTTATCTTTGGCAATTACCCGGTCTCAGGGTCATGAAGGGAGGGGGCCAGCCACCTGCAGTTGGAAGAAGTTTTTACTTTTCTGGACCCAGGGATTTTTAATGCCCAGACAAGAACTCACAAATCTAAGTGAAAACATAGGGCAGCAAAGGAAAGGGGACCTGAAGGGGCAGGTGCACAGGAGGGAGGTGAAGCAAAGGTAAAAGTGGGTCCTGTCCCACAGCCCGACCCTAACGCTGACCCACCTAACCAAAGTCCCGGAGGGCCATCGCTATCAGAGCAAGATGTGTTAAAGTACTGCCCGGACATTGCCAAAGAACAATGGACTGATGGTATACTCAGTCGGGTATACACCCAGTTGGCTGTCAGGAAAGGGGAAGTGGTAGATAAGAATCGAGCAGCACGCTATCCTCATTTTGAGTTACAAGGGGGTATCCTGTATCAAGTGAGTAAGGAGGCCCAGATGGGGGATATCCAGCATCAGTGCTAGTCCCGTGAGTCTTTCTGGGGTAATTACTCTGCCTCGCCCACTCTATTCCTGTGGCAGGGCACTGTGGGGTAGAGAATACATTAGCCCAACTGTTGCCCCAATTCTTTCGGCTGGGCATCCATCAACATGTTAAACATTATTGTTAGCATCTTGTCCTGAGTTGACTGGAAGGAGTTTAGCTGGAACATGCAGATTAAATTAGTTAAAATACCCGGTGTTCAACTTAAAAATGGACAATTAATTAGGGCCCATGGGCTTGATTTTAAAAGGCTTATGCGGGGGGGTGGGGTGCCAATTGCAAGTTGTATCCGAATCGATAATGCACAAGATGCCAAACTCATGGAAGGAGAAAGCGTTGGGAGACGGAGTCAGAGGAAACCCTACAATCTCTGGGTGCAAAGTTGAATTTATTAATAATTTCAGTGACCAGGCTTTCTAGCAAGTTCAATGCATTGTCGACTAGCTGCTTCCACTGAGGTAAAGGTGACTGTTTCAACTTTAGTTTCAACCGCTGTGACCCTAGTCTGACTATTATTAATAAATTCAACTTTGAGCACAGTGTTTGCAAGTTTTCCACTGAAGTTCCCTCGCCATACTCTAGGTCTCGGGCCTGTGCTGCCCACGTAGTCAGAGCTCCAGGTGTATTTTTGGCTCTGACTCCATCTCCCAACGCTTTGTCCTTGCATGAGATTCAGATACAACTTGCAATCGACTGCTGGTATAAAAACTAAACCAAATTTCAAGTTTAGCTGCTTTTATGAACAAAATAGATATAGAGCTCTAAAGGCATGCATGCGGACATCTTGCTCGGCACTTCCACCCACCCACCCACGTAAGCCTTTAAAAATCAAGCCCATGGTCCCTAATTAATTGTCCATTTTTAAATTGAACACCAGGTATTCTAACTGATTTAATCTGCATGTTCCAGTTAAATTCCTTCCAGTCAACTGGGTTAGTAGCAGTAAGCAAATATGTAAATCCCCCTTAACTGAAGACTTAACTTTGAAGACTGATTGTTTAATTTGTGCTACATTGCTTTGCCTGGTAGAGAGGATTAGGGGATATATTGTTGACCTTGGGTTGTAAATCTTAATTTGACAGCTTAAGTACTGGATTACCCGGGACTTTCAGTCATCTCCCCCCTCTAACATTAAATATAAAGTTCAAAAATCTTCTGTTATAAAGCTGATGCACACAGTTGAATTTAAGTTCCTGCGACCATTGTAATAATATGCCTGTAATCTTTCTTTTCAGTTGAGTGTGACTGTTGTTAAACCTAGGAAATATAGGTATCCAGTGTTATATAGAAGGAGCAGTCCTGGTATAAACTTGCAGAGTGGTTGGTGCATCTTAGTTACTAAATTAACTTTTCATACTGTTTTTATGTTTGCTTGCACGCATGTGCAAGAAACATAGTGCCATCATCTGAGTTTTTCAGAGGTGTGTCAGCATCTTCCAATTCAGTCAGTGTGTTTGCAGGCGTGGTCACAGTTCTCCAATCACTGCTGGGCCTGTCTATGACAGCAGTTGAAAATGCAGTGGCATACAGTTGAAAGAGGGAGCTACGCTTCAGTGAGCAGCTCCTCCCCCCACACACAGATCAACTGTGTTGGTTACCTGATAGATTGCTGTAGTCTTGTCTAGCTTAGAGAGACAAGCCACACATCATTACTTTAATAAACTGTTCCCTGACACAGCAGGACCACCAAAATGTGTGGGTGCCTAACAATCCTTACTCATACCAGCTCTCCAAAGCACACCTTCATGGACTCCATGGGTTCTAATCCTCCAGAAAAAAAATACCCCAGCATTTGATGTGAAAACTCAGACTTCGTTGTATGTGTAATTCCAAGCATTTTCTCTTACTAGACTCTGTCAATGTGAACTCCCCACTACTAAAACCTATGCAAACGAACTTGAGCATACTGTACTAACGGCAGCTGAAGCAAAGAACAGCCAGAATGCACAAAGGAGAACATACTGCTATGCATTTCAGAATCAGCCAGTGGGGGAGGTTTTCATGACTGAAGCACTTTAATGCACCTTTTAGTGCTGTCATATACACACCCCTGTGTGGTAATTCACTAAACTGCACACTTAGTCTGGTAATGCAGCTTCAAAATATTTTTTTTTCTCTGAATTGCCATGAGCTGGCATTTTTATGTGACTGCAGAAACAAGATGCTGTATGTCAGCCATGTGTCTGCATTCCCACACTCATCCCCCTCACAACTCTCAAACAAACAGTAGCGGCTCTAGCCACAAATGGTTACCAGGGCACAGCTGGGGCACAACAGATGGCAGCCAGGGCACTGATGTATTGTTACTATGGGGGAAGCTCTGCACCATATGGGGCACCAACTGGGGCACAGCATTTTTTTACCGGGGCACGTGCCCTGGCGGGCCCTGGTGTAGAGCCGCCACTGCAAACAAAGCCAATGGTGCTTACTGAATTGAGAATGGTTACATGGATTTCAGAAGTTGTGCCAGATACACTGCACGTTGCCTCATCCACTCTCTTTGTTTCAACCCTCCACCTCCACTTCTCTTGGGCAAAGCATGAAGGCTAGTTCACACTAGCACATTCAGATACTTAATAATTCACACTTCCTTTCAAATCAGGGAAAGGCATGTTGTTGGTCTATTACACTATGAAAACAAGCATTTGCCAATGCTGAATGTTGCTTGCTTCTATGTGCTGTTTAGGTATTTGGAAGTCATTGGAGTGCAAATATTGAAAATTCGCAAACTTACGAGCGTGCGTAGGAACTGCGCAATGCACACTCGTAAAACAGTCATTTTTAGGAATTTTTTCACCAAATTTTCAACATAGCCATTTTAAGACCTCTGCTCATGAACAGTGTCACTGATTTTCTTAATGTGTCCCATACATTGAGTTCGCACACCGACTGCACATTGTGCGCTACATGGGCGGAAACACGTTTTGGGCAGGATGTGAAAAATGACAGCTGTACTGCTCATAAAGAGGTGTGGTAAAATGGCAATGTTGAAAATCTGGAGTGGAAATATTGAAAATTCGCAAACCTACGAGCGTGCGTAGGAACTGCGCAACGCATGCTCGTGAAACAGTCATTTTTAGGAATTTTTTCACCAAATTTTCAACATAGCCATTTTAAGATGTCTGCTAATGAATGGTGTCACTATGATTTTCTTACTGTGTCCCATACATTGATTTCGCACACTGACTGCACCATTGTGCGCTACATGGGCGGAAACATGTTTTGGGCAGGCTGTGAAAAATGACAGCTATACTGCTCATGAGGAAGTGTGGTAAAATGACAATGTTGAAAAGCTGGAGTGAAAATATTGAAAATTCACAAACTTACAAGCGTACGTAGGAACTGCGCAACGCAGGCTCATAAAACAGTCATTTTTAGGAATTTTTTCACAAAATTTTCAACATAGCCATTTTAAGATGTCTGCTAATGAACAGTGTCACTGTGATTTTCTTAATGCGTGCTATACATTGAGTTCGCATACCGACTGCGCCATTGTGCGCTACATGGGAGGAAACACGTTTTGGGCAGGATGTGAAAAATGACAGCTGTACTGCTCATGAGGAGGTGTGGTAAAATGGCAATGTTGAAAACCTGGAGTGAAAATATTGAAAATTCGCAAACTTACGAGCCTGTGTAGAATCTGCGCAATGCACGCTTATAAAGCAGTCATTTTTAGGATTTTTTTCACCACATTTTCAACATAGCCATTTTAAGACCTCTGCTCATGAACAGTGTCACTGTGATTTTCTTAATGTGTCCCATACATTGATTTTGCACACCGACTGTGCCATTGTGCACTACATGGGCGGAAACATGTTTTGGGTGAGATCTGAAAATGACAGCTGTACTACTCATAAGGAGGTGTAATAAAATGGCAATGTTGAAAATCTGGAGTGACAATATTGAAAATTTATGAACTTGTGAGCCTGTGTAGGAACTGTGCAACGCACGCTCATAAAACGGTCATTTTTAGGAATTTTTCCACCAAATTTTCAAAATAGGCTTTTTGAGAGCCCACCTTATGAACGCTGGCACTGTTGTTTCATTAATCAGGCCCAAAAGGTGATTTCGCACAGTGACTGCGAAATCACCCTTCGGGCCAGAATAACGCCATGACAGTGACAGAATTCATGAGATGGGGTCCCAAAAACCCCATGTTGAAAATTTGGTGCAAAATTCCAAAAAATGCCTAAGATATGCAACAAAGTTGAAAAAAACCCATCTAGCCCATTATACAGCCTACTGGCATTTCCTCAGTTCACAGTCGGCTTTGAAGAGTGCAGACATGTTCCTGGTCCAGCTGATGATGCGTAGCGCGTGACTCTGGAAAGTAAGTATGGGGTGAGGGGTGTGGGGAGGCAGGATGCGCAGTGGGTGGGGGTGGTGTGGGTTGTGGGGGAGGCGGGGAGACTGCGTGGGACTGTTTTTAATGTACAGGCTTTCTTTTTCTATAATTGATGATGGGACATTTGCCATGCTGGGGTGGGCTCCCAGCATGCGAGAAAAATAGCTGGGGGCTGTGGAGCCAATGGGGATTGGGCATCCCGTACGGCAGATGACGCGGAACATTTGCCACACTGGGGTGGGCTCCCAGCGTGGCAGCAGAAAAGCTGTTTGTGGGGAGGTGGAGCCGATGGGGATTAGGCACCCCGTCGGCAGGCGATGGGGCGTTTGCCACGCTGGGTGGGCTTCCAGCATGGCAGCAAGATTTGGGGGGTGTGACGCGCTGCAAGCACACAGCGGTGGTTTTCTTTGAAGAGAAGACCACCACTATCATACACAGCACCGCAGCGATTGGTGTAGAACCGCCACGCCTGCTCAACAGAGCAGGGGATTGCACAGGGCAGGCACACCTCCAAAGTGTCCCATTCTCCCAAGACATTCCTTGCGCATGCGCGCAAGCGAACGTAAAAACCAAAAACAAATGATGGACTTTAGAGGACACAGTAGCAGTGCTATCACATTGATTTTTCATTTTCCTGTAACTCTAGTGCAAATTTTCCTCCCCCCGTACATTTCATTATTTCACATGAAGCAGAATTGCTCTGATGCCCCTGAAGCAAATGATTATTTACCTTTTAATGGAGCAACATAGATGTAACAACAGGAACAACGTGCTCTAGCTTTCGGACCAACCAGTCCTTCTTCAGAAGCTCATGGCAGTTGTTTAGAAAATACAATATTTATAAGAGCTAGATAATGCAGAGAAAAACAGAAAAAAAAATCCCCATTGGTTTAAAATACTCATTAAAAAAAAAAAAAAACCGAAGATGATGTCAGAGAAGTTTAACAGTACTATACTGCCTTCAGCCAGAAGCAACCTTGGGTTGAACGTGCTTGGTGGAACACACATACAAAGAATCCTACAGCATATAAATTTAATTGACATAAGATAACACTGCTGAAGCAGATAACTCCTAAATCAAGACGTAAGTGTCACAGTTAGTATAAGGATATGATTACTGAAAGGCAACCCCCACCCAGATTAAAGACAAACTAAGATTGTTATAGGGCTCATGAAGTTTCAATGTCTGCATTATAGACAAGAATTTACCGGTAAAGTTGTCTTAAAGACATAAGTGCACACTGTGTGATGTGTAAAACCTAGCTGGACCTGTCACCCAGCTGTACTCTCCAGCTAGATATAAGGCCCAAGAAATTTTAAAAACCTCAGGACTATTTAAATGATAATTTAAATATAAATTGATAATATTAGTGTCAAACAAAAAAACTCTAGTCGAGGAACCTCAAGGAATTAAGACCACATAGCCTGATATGTACTGATGTCAATATACACTGAGAATGTAACAACTTGATGTACCACAAGTGTCTAAGGAATCTGAAAAAGAGATAAAAATGTAATTTCTCTCCTCCTCTTCATACAAACAATACACCCTAACCCACCCCACATCACCGTAATGTGGGTGGGGAAAATACATAGCTTTAAGGAGATGTTGTCTCTCTCTCTCTGTCTCTCACTCACCCCCCTTTTTTCCCTTCTCTTTCTCTCTCTCTCTCTCCCACAGACACATACACACACACACACACGCACACACATACTCACTCTCGCCTAGTGAACCTATATTCACTTCAGTCACTGCAATTGTTCCCCAAAATAATTCAACTTGTCATGAAATCCTGAGTAAAAGGACTTTTGTCTGATGCCCCCTGTAACCAACGCAAGTCAATGGGAACAATTTCCCTGTAAATGACTCTGTATAGATCTGGGAGCCCTGCTGTATGTAGTCTGCCAGGGTCTTACAATATAATTCTTATTTTAATGCAGTGCATTCAAAAAAAATTATACTGAAGCAAATGGTTTGTTGCCTTTTACTGAACCAACATACATGGATGTTACAAAAAGAACAAAGTGTCTAAGTGTTTGGCCCAACAAGATCTTCTTCTGAAGCTTACATGAGTAAACTTACAAGAGATGTTTAGCCTGTGTGACAATGGTTTCAACTATGCCACTGAATTTGAAAAAAACAGCAATTAAATAACTTAGGATAATGCAGGATATATAAATGAAATCAGCGTGCACATGTGAAGGCATTGTTGTCATGTTAAAAGATGGCAACAGTACAGCAGCTACCTGAATTCACCTGCTTTTAATTGCTGTTTTAAAAGGGGGATATTTTTTAATATCCTGTAAATAGTTTCACAATAATTCCTCATACCTTTTACCAAGTGTCTGCTCTACATAATTCAATGGTTGGCAGCTCCTCCACAGCACAAAATGAACAGAGACTATTTTAGTTGTCATTTTTCATATCTGTTAAAATGTGTTTCGCATGTAGCACAATGGCCTAGTTGGTGTGCGAAATCAATGTTTGGGACAGATTAAGAAAATCACAGTGACACTGTTCATGAGCAGAGGTCTTAAAATGGCTATGTTAAAAATTTGGTGACAAAAGTTCATAAAATGACTGTATTACGAGCAAGCATTGCGCAGTTTCCACACACCCTCATAAGTTCATGAATTTGTAATATTTTCAGTCCAGATTTCCACCACTGGCATTTTTCCACATTCCCTTATGAACAGTACAGCTGTCATTTTTCACACCATGGCCAAAATGTGTTTTCGCACTTCCAGCGAAGAAATGCGTGGTCACTGTGGGAAATCACTGTTTGGGACAGATTAAGAAAATCACCATAACACTGTTCATTAGTGGAGGCCCAAAATGCCTGTGTTAACAATCTGCTGTAAAAAATCCCCAAACTAATTACACTATGGGTGTGCGTTGTGCAGTTTCTATGCTCACTCATGACTTCACCAGTTTTTCTGATATTTTAACTCCAGATTTTCAATATTGCCATTTTTTACACCTCCCCATGAACAGTACAGCTGTCATTTTTCACATCCTGTTCGAAATGTGTTTTCACAACTGTGGCGCCAAATGGCGTAGTCACTGTGCAAAATCAGCTTTCAGCTAACGAACTGATATGGCCACTGTTCATAAGGTGGGGGTCACAAAAAAACAATGTTGAAAATTTGGAGCGAAAATACCAATGAACGTCTGCGGCGTTCCCTGTAGAGACTGACAGGCCTCAGGGTTGTGACTTGGGATTGTCGCCTGTAATGCTCATACCATTCCACCCCCACCCACACCCTGCAGCTAGTGAGAGGCATCGAGTTGTGCCTTGGACTCTTTGGCCTCAAAGTTCACCCCATTCTCCTATATTGCACCCATCTCACCATATTTCCTAATAGAATGGGGTCAACATAAGGGCCAAAGACCCCAAGGCACACCGTGACACCTGTTGGTGTCTGCAGGGTAGGGTGTGGTGAAATGCCATAGCCGTTATGCCGGACAACCCAAAGGCACACCCCAGTGCCTGTCAGTATCTGCAGGGTGGTGGTGGGGTTGGCTTCAGTTCAATACTTCACTGCCATTCCTATTACGCAGCTCTGTAACTCCTACACTACCAGTGCCAATGCCAGCAAGCAAACATTCGGCATTGACAAATGCTTGTTTTTTTTCCTCTCTCTCTCTCTTTTAGAGCTAGTTGCTCTCTGTTTTCCACTGTACTGTTGCATTTACTATGAGATTCTATTTAGACCCTCTGGTAGGGTCAGGAACTGGAGACTTTTGCGATTTATTAATTCTTTAAATATTACCATGCAGCTCATGGACTTCTTTAATAGCATTTACTGTATGATTACTTAGTGAAGTATTAGAGCGGGACTTGCTTTGTTCTTTAGTTCAGGGGTGCCGGAAGTGATGTCAGGGGGTCGTAATTGGCAGTGAACCAATCCAAATGCTGGTAGGGTTTGTACCAGGTTAGTAAGATTTTCATCTAACTAGCTGTCCATGTGGGCTTGTACTGGAGAATGGCCAGTTGAGAAGTCTGTGGAGCTGGCTAGTGGATTTTCCCAGTCACTAGTCCTGCTGGCTAAAACAGGTTTCAAAACTTAATCTCAGCCGAGTTAATTAAGATCCCCATACTTTCCCATTAGGTAGTAGCGTGGGATGTGAACCGCAGCTGGTCTAGCTTATACGAGTGTTTTTTTAATAATGTTACAAATTCGTTCATTTTTCAGAAATGTACTCTTCAGCAAAAATTTTTTTGCCATTTGTACACACCTGAAATTGGTTTTACTCACCTCATTTTAAGAATGAGGAGTAAAATGCTCATGGCAACATTTCTTCTCTGGAGCCCTGGTTTACTGCCGTGGCAACAGGCTGTGATGCCACAACAGAGGATTATGACTTGAAGTAGGGAGCAGATGAACTCTAAGGGATAAAGATCATTGTATTCATACAAATTTCCTTAGCAATAAACACTGGAGATGAGAAATATACATGGAATGCAAGCTGAATTGCAATAAATGTTATGTTTTTCAAAGATTTATTTGAGGCATCAGCAGTTCTTTAAAATCGCATCTACATAACTCATCAACTCTAATTAATCCCCAAATTCGTGCCTAAATAAAAAAGTTTTCAGACCACATTTAAAAGCCTCTACAGAGGGGGCCTCTCTTAAAGTCCTGGGCAGTGAATCCCAAAGCACCAGGGCAGCCACCTCAAATACCCAGTCCTCAAACGATTTTAACCATGCCCTTGGGACTACCAGAAGGCCTTCATCTGCAAAGCGGAGTGGACATCCCAAGGTGTAAGGGTGCAGAAGCTCTAACAGGTGCCCCAGCCCCAGCCCGTGTAGGGCCTTATAGGTCAACTAACCCACTTTAAAGAAGATACGCTACTCAACTGGCAGCCAACGCAGTTCTCACAGCACCAGGATCTAGGAAGACCTGTCAGTAACCTGGCTGCAGCATTCTGCAGCAGCTGTAAGCGCCGCAATACAACTCCCTTGACCCCAAGATATATCGTGTTACAGTAGTTGAGCTCGAGGCCATGAATGCATGTACTAGCATGGCTAGGTTGTTAGGCAGGACATGGGAATCAATCCGGGCAGTATTACAAAGATGATAAAAGCCATTCTGGACTACTTTCACCACCTGAGCCTCCAGCGTAGCTCGTTATCCAGAATGACTCCCAAATTCTTCACCTTGCTGGAGGCCACTAACCTAGAGGGGCCCAGCCAAAGCCCAATCTCTCTTCCACCCTCTCAAAAGCCTCCACTCCCCCCCAACCCAGCTCTACCACCAGCACTTCAGTCTTCTTGGGGTTCAGTCTCAACCAGCTAGATGACATCCAAGTCTTGGACAAGTACTTATTAAACACATCAGGCACTATTCACGAGTGGGCATAAGGTATGCATCTTCAGCGCGTACCCCAACCGCACAGCTCTGCACCCATGGATGAATGTGTGGTGGTCGTATGCACAGACACTGGCCACCATGCATCTCCCATCTGTGACCCTGCCCTCCTGGTGTGCAGGTGCATGCAGGACTGTTCTATGGACCAGGCAGGCATCTAATGGAATGCCCAGACCTGGCCCGCTACTGGATCCCTTGAGCATGCGGGGAAGCCGATGATGGCAGATGTCACGTTGTGCACCAGCAGCACAGGGGCAGGCGGAGGCCTGGTCAGTCACCCCAGCCCACCTTGTGGTCTCCATGGGCTGGGGAAGCTTGTTGGGGGGGTCTGCTGAGCCCCACCATCATTGCTGTAGCCAGTGGTGGAATCCTGGGGGGGCATGTATCCTTTACAGCTGGGTGTTACCCATCATAGCATGTGCCCCCCCCCCGTGCCCAGCACTCCACACCTTTGTGAATGGCAGGTAGTGGGGGTACATCCCTTGCACCACCTCCCCCGGCCCCTTGCAAAGTTCCACAGCTGGTCGGGGGCTCAGGTGCATATGGGATGCATATCCCATATGTGCATCCCACACAGGGAGTGCACTGGCTGTGCAGTGCCTATGCACCAGACTTACGTGGCGCGTAGGCAGTTTTTCGAATAGTGCATAGCATCCATTGACTGCACTCGGCATCCCATGTGCAAAGGGCAGGTATAGCTGAGTGTCATGGGTATATCAGTGGAACCTAAGCCCATACTGCCTAATGACCTCTCCCTGGGGCAGTATATACACTGCAAATGGCATGGGCAATATGACTGAACCCTGGGACACCCTACAGGGCAGGGCCCCCAGATGCAAGGAGTATTCTTCCAGTACAGCCTTCTGGATCCTGTCCCTTAGGTAGGACTCAAACCAGTTGATAACTTTGCTGGTGAGTCCTACACATCCCCTGAACTGATCCAAGAGTACCCCATGATCCACAATGTCAAATGTTGACAAGAGATCGAGGAAAACAAGAATCGACAGCTCTCTCCTATCTCTCACCTTAAGCAAATCATTATGCACCCGTATCAATGCAGTTTCTGTGCTATGCATTACCCTAATCCCAGACTGGAGGGGCTCATAGATGTTAAAGGCAGTGAGGTGTGCCTCAAGCTGTAGCACAAGTACCTTCTCAAGAACCTTCTCCAAAAATGGAAGGTTAAAGACAGGTCGGTAATTCACCAAGACATGCAGGTCCAAAGATGGCTTTTAATTTTGCATAGGCTTCACCAGAGCACTTTTCAGTGACTTCAGGAAGACCCCTTCTGATATGGAACACTGGATGATCTCAGCGAACACTGAGCTCAGATGCCCAACGCAGCTCACCAGTAGTCACACTGGGCCTGGATCCAGATTACAGAACGTTGGCTGCAGTTCAGAGATCACCTCATAAGCCTCATTTATTGTCACCAGATGAAACTCTCACCAGTAACACTGGCTATGGATGTGACCATCAGGCTCCACCCTGCTGCACTGTAACGGTCCACCAGGAGAAATCCCAGCCCTAATGGAGAAAACTCTGTCTGAGAAGAACCAAGCAAACTCCTCACATCTGGCAGATGAAAAAGCTCTAACGAGCTCCAGACAGGCCGGATGTACCAGCCTGTCTGCCATCCAAGAGATGAGCCTGTTGGTTCTTCCCAGCAGCAATCTCCCTAGACAGAAAAGCTGCCTTCTTACAGGTGACTGCCTTCTGATACTCATCATAATGAGACATCAGAACCATTTCATCCTCCTGGACCTTGGACTTTCTCTACTGACACTCCAACCTCTGCCCCTTGGATTTCATCACCCTCAGCTCACCGTAAAACCAAGGTGAACTGAGGCATAAAGCCAGCGGGTGCACACGGGCTGGCACTAAGATATCAAAGGCTCCCACTATGGCTGTATTATAGGCCACCACAGCTGCCTCCAGTCCCTCATCACAAGCCTTCAAACCTTCTGAGGTGTCCAGCTCCACCAACAGTCCTGCAGGTTGAAGCCCTTTCAAAGAGCAGTACTGGACAACCTCCACCGGGGATGAACTGCAAGGGAGGGCCCTGAAATCGAATCTGACAGTGCAATGATCCAACCACATGACCAGATCAATCTTGAGATCATTAATCTTGAGCCCCAGTGAGAATATCAGGTCAAGGACATGGCCATGTTGGTGGGTTCCAGAAGTAACCACTTATATCAGGCCCAGAGCTTTCATGCTCTGGAGGAAATCCTGCACAAAAAGTGAGCTCTCTTCTTCGACCCAGGCATTAGTCACTAAAAATAAGACATCTTGGCTACTCCAACACCCTGTTGGTGAAGAAAGCCGTGATTTCCTGCAGGAACTCTTCTTCACACCCTGGAGGACAATATACAAGGAGAATCCTGATGCCTACATCTGGACCACCACACACGGCCACACGTTCAAATGATGTATTCCCTACTGGGTGCACCACTAGGTTCACTTAAGTTCTAAAACAAATGGCCACCCCCCTTCCTTGTGATCCCTCCTATGGCAGTGAACCACCGAGAATTGCGCCAGGATCAACAACTGCAGCACTGGACCAGCGTCATCCCCAAGCTAGGTCCCAGCGATACAAGCCAGGATGACTGAAGAAACAAGATCTGCCATAATAGTGGATTTATTCCTCACCAACCTAGCAGTACATAATACTGCCTGAAGTAGACAAAAGGAGAAGGCTGACACCTCAGCTGCCTGCTTACTCAGTCTGGTGGGTTCCCTGGGAGGAGGGACAAAAGTAGGTGGCTTTGCACTCAGCAGTTGGGAGATGGACAGGGTAAATTCCACTGGTCACCACCAATGATAGCGAATGTGACTCCCATATCACCAGGCACATCACTACCACTAACACCTCCCAGTCCCTGCCATTGGCCAACATTCCATGTTGGGCCAAAGGAGGGAGTTCCCTCGGGGTGTAAGATCTACACAGGGATGTGATGGGTAGGTAAACATTTTTTGTAAGACAAGTTATGTCATATACAAAACATGTTAAAAAGACTTTTACATCAATAAATATTGCCTTGACATAATTAACAATACATTACAACCCCTATTAAAAAAAAAAACTTGTTCTATAGTATTTCTACTGTTGTGCATTGATATATGGATAACTATATTGTTCTTGTCACACGTAATTCCTAGTATTCTCATCTTAAAACATATCTGATATACTGACTTCATGGTTTTTCTTAGGTAGTTCTCTTGTCTGTTGTATTTAGGTGTAGTTCATTTTTCTCAATTACTTTGAAAAAGGATGTCACATTTTCCAATGTCCTCACAGAGCTGGAATTCAATAAATGTTTTACTAGGAATTCCGTATTCATCTGGAGTTGTCCCAGTATATCTCCTAGTATAATTCTTCTAGGTTTCTCAAGTAATGGGCAAATTGTAAGTAGATGTTCAATATTGTCTCTACCTAAACTGCATTTGAACTTGCTATTGGAGTTATTCTTTTCCATGATTGATTTGTTTACGCTCACTCAAATAGTATTCAAATCTATATTTTATAAAGATTTGTCCATGTCTGGGATTTTTATTAGATTCAAATATTGCTCAAATCCAAAATGCTGTTTATTTTGTGCTAGCCAGCCCCTTATCTAATATGTTGCACACTTCTGGATATCTTTTTGTCTGTATATGTCTAATTCTGTTTTTCACCTTTACTGTTATTTCTTCCAGTGGTCTAATTAATGAATCTATTAAATTTTGTAGTAATCCAAATGGTTTTATTATTTTCTTCCACGGTCATTACTGATGGAAACATTATAGTGTTGCTTTGATATCTTAGTGCTTCATCTAAGCACATTCTAGAGATTCTGACTGAATTCATGCCATATGTTTTGATCCAGTAGAGTGCCTATCTTTCCTTTATAAGACATTCCAAAGGAGGTTGACCCAATTCTGTCCATATTAATGCTGTTGGTGTACTCTGTGGGAGACCTAAGATTCTTTTGTAGTAGTTGTTAATTAAGCTTTCTATGCTGCCGTTGCAATCCTGTCCCCATATCTTGCTACCACTAGGGTTACCACCTTTTAAGAAGCCCAAAGTGGACATTTCTTACTGAAACATGATTTTTCGCAGGACAGTACGTAACCTCAACCAATACAACAGACTTGTTTTCGCAACAAAATCAGAATTAAGGCTAAGTATTGTAGTTTCTTAGTTGGTTATATTGTTTCTTATCATTTTAAGGTACTTTAGTTAAGGTATGATAGTTTTCTGCAACATTTAGTGGAAAATTAGAAAACATTTTTATTACTATAAAGTCAGGACATGTAGCATTTTTCATGTTTTTTTGCAGGACACAGCTGCCCAAATCAGGACTGTCCTGCGAAAATAGGGACAGGTGGTAACCCTAGCTACCACATAATATTTGTGGTCAGGTTTTTGCATTGGTTATTTTTAAACTTCCTTTCAATGATCTTCCCCCATATTTATGTGCAAAGCTCAACATAGCTGGTAAGAAGGTTTTTGTTTTTGGTTTTACCTCCCTTATATGCGGTCTCCAGGATAGAGAGTTTGCCATTGTGATCCCGAGATATTTAAATTCTTTTACCTGCTCTATTTTCTCTTTTTGTGTATTTATAGAATAGGATCTTCTGTTGCTATTCCCAAATATTTGGAGGGTTTTTTTTATAATCAATTCTTAGATCACATTCTTGACATCTATTCTGGAAATCCTTAAACAGCCTTTTAATACCTAGGAAAACTTGTGGACATCAAGATTATATCGTCCGCAAATGCTAAATATGGACACAGTCTTTCTCCTATTTTTGGCATATGAGAATCTTTGTTATATAATTTTATTAAGAGGGTGTTGAGGAATAAGTTAAACAGAACTGGTGAAAGTATGCATTCCTGTCTTACACCTTTATTGCTAATTCCTTTGTCATTTTTTTCACTCTAAGGGTCAGATATTCAAAACTTTGCCCCGGGGCTAAATTAGCACTGCCCAGGGGGCAAACTTAGTCCAAAGCACAAAGCAAGCCATATTCAAAAGGAATAACCCAGGGCAAACAGCCTCTGAATACAGCATGGGAATGAGGCCAGGCAAACTGGGCTGGGAGTGCAAGGCAAACTTAGCCCTGGAATAAGACAGCTCTGAATATGGCAACCAGGAAGTGCAAACCACAACAGCAACACAGTGCACAGCGATGTGAAGGTAGGTAGAGTTGAACTATGTGGCCAATGTATTGTGCCAGCAAATCACGTGGACCCAGTACAGCTCGCAGACAGCAGCGTATGTGAAAATACAGTGTGCAAAACTGTATAATATTCCCAAAACTGTTGCATGGCGCTAACTGCGTTCGCGGGTTTAGCTCAGGGGCTAAACGTTAGCCGGTGCAAACATGTTTCGGCACTAAACTTTGCCATATTCAAAAGTGACATGCAAATGAGCCTACTTAGGTAGTCTGTGGGCAAAAAAGCAGATTAGCATCTCATTATGCCCTGATTTGCATGCAGTTTGCGCCGGGCTAACTGTTTAGCCCTGTGTTAAACCACAAGAATGTGTTAAGCGCTCGCAAACAGCTTGGGAATATTATGCAGTTTTGAACACTATTTCTACATGCGCTGCTGCCTGCAGCTGTACTGGGACAACACAGCATAGGCACAGATGGTGGAGGTGCTGCATGCAACTGTCACACTGTAGGGCATGCTACAGTGCACAGCAGAATCTACAATAGCAAGGGGGCCAGTAGTGTGTGGACACAGCATTGCATATGGTGTGTAGGGCAGTGATGATGACTGCACTATACACAGTGAGAGGCCCAACCTGCAGGTGTTTACTGACAGTGGACATTACTGTTACGCTGTTGTGTGACCCACAGATGCTGCACCTCTGGCATGGGATGCTCACAGTGACATATACATGTCCGGCTTTGTGTGCTGTGACAGTTGTACAGCTGTGTGGTATGTGGCCGGGAGGGGGGCATATATCATCCAAAAGGCACACTGGTGTTGGGGTATTCCCAATACTGGCCCATGTGCACTGCATGATGTGTCCCAGCCTTGTGGCCACACCTGGTCTGTGGCACAGCCTGGCCACCCATACACTCTCCCTCAACATCCTCCATGCCCACAGTGCTGCATGTGTGTGCTGGCATCTGTTGGTGTCCACAGAAGTGTGGTCCGCAGGTGTGTGCTGTATGGCCACACTGCCATGCTGTCCATTGGCGGCAGGGTCACCACTTACTGCCTGGCATGGCTGGGACTGGTGGCAGATGATGGCATCATTGTGATGCCATCAGTTTGCAGCTTGCTTCTTCTATGTTTGGCTTTGTCTGTGTGTCATATTTATTTGTTAGGGTTGTGCAAAACCTGCGCAAAACCCGCGCAAACACCGCACAAAGCCATAGTGCCACACAAAGCTGATTGCCCAGGGTAAGGCAAGCTTTTCCTGGGCGGTAATGTGCACCATGCTAAGTGTCACGCTTAGTCATGCAAAACCACTTTGCATGGCACTAGTCGTTGAATCTAGCATTGCACCTGTATTCATGTCAGTTTGTCCCTTGCATACATTATGATTTTGCCCGGCGCTAATGCAGTTTTCCCGTGCTGTTTGACCTTTTGAATATAGCAGGCCCACGCTAATCCCGCGCTAAACCTGCACAAACGGTTTTTTCCCGGCGCAAAGTTTTGAATATCTGGCCCTAAATATATTATTATGATAAAGAGCAATTGAGATGTTCAGCATGGCTTTATCCATTCCTATTACTTGAAGTGTAACACACAGTAAATTCCTATTAATGCTGTCAAAAGCAGCTTTGAGGGCTGTGTACAGCATATGCAGAAATATTTCTGCTTCTTTACTTTGGTGTATTTGAATATTAGATGAGAAAGTGCATAACATTGATCTAGTGTTGAGTGAGGTGGCATAAAACCTGCCTGTGCCTCATTTATTAACCCATATTTTTGAATCCATTGTAATAATCTGTTATTTAAGATTCTAGTAAATATTTCTTGTGTAGAATCTATCAAACTAATTGGCCTATAGCATGTCACATCTGTTGTAATTCTTTTTATGTTGCTTGCACGCATGTGCAAGAAACATAGTGCCATCATCGGAGATTTCGGAGGTGTGTCACCTCCTCCTCCAATTCAGGCAGTGTGCTGGCAGGCGCGGACCCTGTAAGCCAATGCATTTTGGAGCTGTCTATGACACGCTCCAAAATGCAGTGGCATACAGTTGAAGGAGCTACGGCTGGTGAGCAGTGATGAAGATAAGGCTGCTCGCGCTGCTCCCCGCACGCTGCTGGCGCCGCCCGCAAATACTGTATAGCCGGCACGGGTGGCTAATCCCCGTCGGCTGACCTCGTCATCTCCCCAGTAGTTGGTGCCACGCTGGGGAGGTATTAGCGTGGCAAACAGTCGTGGGCGGCCAGAATTGCCCAATCCCCCATCGGCTGGGCGCTGGCGATCGCCCATGTGCGGCGCTGGGGCCCACCCCAGCGTGGCAATAATTCCATGGCTGGCGGGGTGCCTAATCCCCGTTGGCTGAATGCCCCCAATGTCCTTGTGCTATGCTGGGCCACCCCAGCATGGCAAAATGATCCCCTAGCGTCTTTTTTTTTTACCTGTAAGGAAGCGGTCCAGCGGTGCGTCTCCGACCCCTCCCACAACCGCACCCACCCACTGCGCACCCAGCCTCCCACACCCCCTCACCCCATGCCTCCCGGACTCTGGCGCGATGATCTTTGGTGGACGGGAACACGTCTGCACTCTTCAAAGCCGACCGCGAACTGAGGAAATGCGGTAAGCTGTATAATGGGCTAGATAGGGGTTTCAACTTTATTGCATATCTCAGGCATTTTGGGGAATTTTTGCACCAAATTTTCAACATGGGGTTTTTGGGACCCCTTCTCATGAATGATGTCACTGTCATGGCGTTATTCGTGCCTGAAGGGTGATTTTGCACAGTGACTGCAAAATCACCCTTTGGGCCTGAATACTGCCATGACAGTGACATCATTCATAGGAAGGTCCCGAAACTCATGTTGAAAAATTTAATTATAAATTCAAAAAATGACTGTTTCTGAGCGTTGTGCAGTTTCTACGCAGGCTCATAAGTTCAAAATTTCAATGTTTTCACTCCAGATTTTCAACATTGCCATTTTACCACACCTTCTTATGAGTAGTACAGCTGTCATTTTTCACATCTCACCCAAAATGTAATTCCGCCCATGTAACGCAGAATGGCGCAGTCGGTGTGCGAAATCAATGTACAGGACAAATTAAGAAAATCACAGTGACACTGTTCATGAGCAGAGGTCTTAAAATGGCTATGTTGAAAATTTGGTGAAAAAATTCCTAAAAATGACTGTTTTACGAGCGTGCGTTTGCAGTTCCTACGCGCAGCTGTAGACTTCTAAATTTTCAATATTTCCTCTGGATTTTCAACATTGCCATTTTACACACCTTCTTATGAGCAGTACAGCTGTCATTTTCACATCCTGCCCAAAATGTGCTTACCTATGTAGCGCACAATGGCGTAGTCGGTTGCAAACTCAATGTATGGGACACATTAATAAAATCACAGTGACACTGTTCATGAGCAGAGGTCTTAAAATGGCTATGTTGAAAATTTGAGTGAAAAATTCCTAAAAATGACTATTTCTGGCGTCGTTGCATAGTTCCTCATGCTTAATAAGTTCGCAAATTTTCAATATTTGCACTCCAATGACTTCCAAATACCTAAACAGCACATAGAAGCAAGCAACATTCATCATTGACAAATGCTTGTTTAAATAATGGTACTATTATTGTTTCTTTCCATGATGTTGGTACAGTATTTCACCTAATTTATTATTATGATTGTATAATTTAAACAATATTTCCAACAATATTTCCACCCATTTATCTTTTATTTTTAGTAATGCATCAAAGGGTACCCCATCTGGACCTGGGGCCTTTTGTGTCATAAATGCCTGGATGGACCACTGTGTCATGTCTTGATCTTTCCTCTTCAAGGCCTAACCAATCTCTTTGCATTGGATTGTTATTATTATTAATCTTATCATCAAAGAATATTTCTTTGAAGTATAAATTCCAGGCATCGGGTTCTATATGATTCTCTATATGATCCCTATAATAAGCTGTCCCCTTACTTACCAATTGCCAAAACAGTCTATTATTTTTATCTTTGTCTAACTGCTCTAGTTTTTCCCAATTTATTTTCCAGTATTTATTTTTTTGTTTGTTTTTTTATGCTTTTATTGCAATTACTTCTTGCTTTGTTCAATTTTTGTCTGTTTTCCTTACTTGGGTTATTCTTAGCCATTCTCAGTCTTTTATTTAAATGTTTTTTTGCCATTATGCATTCTCTGTTAAACCATGGGGCACCTTTTTTGTATATACATTTTTATTTCACTATTGAGAGCTTCAGATATATTAAATATAATTTGTTCAAAATTAATGATGTTGTTCTGTGTGTCGTTATTCATATAATCATCCATTTTTTGTATGATAGAACTGAGTTCTAATATTTCAATGAACTCATTGCTATTTATTAATTTCCATCCAATTCTCTTTTTGTAAATAGTTTGTATACAGATTTCCTTGGATGTCACTTTCTTATTTTCCCTGTTCTCCAATAAAAATTCTAGCTCCAGTGGCAAGTGTTCATTTTCTCCTCTAGTTTCTATTTTCAAATCTTTACATCTGTCACTGATGTTCGTACATATCCAGACAAAATCTGTACTAGATCTACCATTGTTACTCATGCATGTAAAAGCACTATCATTATCCTGCTTTCTTCCTCTGTTTACTAGAATAAAATTCATATCAATCAGTACGCTGCTTATTTTTTATCCATTATTGTTACTTTTTTCACCCACGGTATTCCTCTCATTTTTCAAGTTTCCTGTTTTATTTGCTATCAGATGGTCCAAGGTATCCTCACGTAACTCTAGGCAATGACCTAGCCTAGCATCAAAATCTCCTATTAAATAGCTTGTTGGTGGTCTTTCAGTCATTTCTTTTTCTAACAAACCATGGCTCTTATTTAACAGGATGGTTCTTGTTCTGTTCCTACCTGTTGGTGGCATATATATATTAAACAGTACATAATCAAACTTTGTGAACTGGATCCTGACAATAAACCATCTAGTTTGGTTTCTATCTCTTTTGTTTTATATTTTTTGCTCAATTTACAATATATGGCTAGACCACCTGAGTATCTACCAAACTTTTTCGTTTTGACAGCCTGTTTTGTGTACATTTTATATCCATCCAAATGGTTTTCCTTGAGCAACCAAGTTTCTTGAAAATTTATTAAATCAAATTTAGTAATATATATAATGAATTCCTCGTCAGCCCATTTTGTATTCCTGATATATTCCATGATATTATATTGAGGTCAAAATCCAGATTTCCTTTTGACATTACATATTCAATTTGTTGTCATGTTGCTATTGTATTATCTAGGCCATCATATTTATTTGATGTTTCCACCATATAGGCCCATTGCAGTTTCTCCCTTTTTGAGGTACAATCCGGACTTTTTAGGTTATGGTCATAGATATATATTTCTACGGAATCCAAAACATCTACTTTATCTGTTACTTTCTTTATCCAATCTTTGCTTTCTATCCACAGTTCAATGGCCTACACAGCCAGTATGATGTAATGCTGTGCAACTGTGTTACTTGGTTTTGGCTGTTCACGCTCTCTGTTCCAGAGGAATTACCACCTTGTAGGGGTACCCAAAGGCAAGGAACCCTTGAAGAGGGTTCCACCCCAGAGGTGCTGCAGGACAATTCCCTTGGCTAAAGGTACCTTAAGAAGCATCCCAAGGAAAGAGGTGATGCTGCTGCTGGAGGAGGAGAGGATGGTGGGGCAAAGAAAAAGTGCTTAAGAGAGAGGTTCAGAGGAACTGCTTATGTAGCGCAGGAAGGGGGAGTGATTGGCTGCTTTTCCATTGAACCACAGGCATAGCCTTCCAATTCAATGGCCTTCGCAGCCAGTATGATGTAATGCTTGTGCAACTGTGTTACTTGGTTTTGGCCATTCGCACTCTCTATTTCAGAGGTATTACCACCCTGTAGGGGTACAAAAGGCAAGGAACCCTCAAAGAGGGTTCCACCCCCTAGAGGTGCTATGGGATAACTCCCTTGGCTAAAGGTACCGTAGGAAGCATCCCAAGGAGAGAGGCGATGCTGCTGGAGGAGATGGGGAGGATGGTGGGGCAAATAAAAAGTGCTTGAGAGAGAGGCTCAGAGGAACTGCTTATGTAGCACAGGAAGGGGGAGTGGCTGGCTGCTTATCCATTGAACCACAGGCATAGCCATCCAATTCAATGGCCTACGCAGCCGGTATGATGTAATGCTTGTGCAACTGTGTTACTTGGATTTGGCCATTCACACTCTCTATTCCAGAGGAATTACCACCCTGTAGGGGTACCAAAGGATCAAAGAGGGTTCCACCCCTCCAGGTGCCACGGGATGATTCCCTTGGCTAAAGGTACCTTAGGAAGCATCCCCAAAAAAGAAAAGTAGTAGTATGAAGCACATTAGTAATCAGTAGCTGTGAGGCATAATAGTAGATTAGGCACCGGGCAGCTTGATAACGTAACGAGATACACAGGTTAGCAATGGCATGAGTACGATGGGTGCTGGAGATTGAGAGGGCCTCCTAAGGAGAGAGGTAACAGCAAGTAGGGACACCATCCACCTCCATCCAACAGCTGAACCTACCTAAAGGAACTAGGGAACACTAACTACTGTCTCCTTTACCAATCCATCTCTTTACCATCACTTAACGACTGCTGCCTGACACATTGCGCTACCTTCATCGCCAAGTATTGGTTCAATACCCTTCCCTCCTACCTCTCCTCCTTACTAGCCCCTGCTCCTAGTACAGGCTACTCCCCCTGCACTCCCATGACCACTCCTCCTTTGCCTTGATCATGCCTCGCACACACGCCGGTACATTAGCCTTCTCCCATTGGTTCCCTGCCCTTGGGAACTCTCTTCCCCTCACTGTATGGGGCCTATCCACTGCACCATCCATCATAAAGTATTTTAAGTGTCTCCCCTCCTCCCTTGCCACTTTTTCTGCCCTCCTTGAATGATATACACTACATCCTTTCTGATCCTTTCCCTTTTTTCCCTGCTGATCCTGCTGTATGTATATAATTGCCATATATAATCTTGCTCATCTCTTGAATGTAAATCAATGTATATCTATATTGTCTGAATATTGTCGCACAATACCTGTGCTCTCACGTCTGCCTCAGTACACTAAGACGGTGTTGCTAGCTTATGTATTGTTCTCCTAGTATTCAACTGCCCGCTGGCAGATATATTGTTAGGTCCTACTTCTGTGCATGTTACATATTCACTGAATATATTTCATGTACTCTTGCTCATTTCATGAACGTATATAAATGTATACTTGTATTTTGTGTATATTGTACCCTCTCCCCTTTCCCCAGATCACACCTGGAAACAAGCTTCAGCTCAGCGTGCCTTTCCCAGTTATCAACCTTTAAATAAATACTAACTACGACTAACTAACGTTTATGACCTGAGGCATGGAGGAGAGAAAAGAAAGCCCTTTGAGGAGGAAATCTCTGGGGATCCACGGCCTAGGTCACCTTCCTTCCAGGCTTGGGATGTTTTGTTTAGTGACAGCTGTGCTGCTGTAATTTAGAAACCCAATTAAGGGGGGGTGGAAAATATTCCAATTTGCAGGAAAGCTCTTACTCAATCCCTCTAACAGGAATGCCGTGGAAGGTTGTGAGAGTGCTCTGCAACATCGGGGATAACCACGGTGAGAGGAGGAGAACGACTGCTGAGGCACTCACCTGGCCTACCTGTCCTAAAAACAAACCAGATGAACCAGAGGCAGTCTTAGCGAGAATACAGTGAAGGTGCCTTGCTAGTAGAATACTAGATCCAAAGGAGATCGCTGTAACCATCCTTCACAGCTAGTCTTAAATTCTACACCAGGAGCTGCCGTCGAGTATCAAACAGCAAAAGCCAGGCCCAGAGTGAGGACATTCCCAGCTATGGGACAGGTAAGAAGGACCCCGCCCCAAGTCAGGCATGTTCAAAATGTGGACTTCATAGGTTCAGAGAGAGAGATCATTGGCTGCAGGGGCCTGTACCATGCAATGGTTATGGCTGGCATGCCCCAGAAAATGTTTGAGGAGGAGCTGAATGAAGCCTTAAGTGCTGGGACCCTCACATAGGTCAGACATAGTAGTAGTTAGTGTTGAGCAAATGAATTGCATAAGCAATGAGTGGACCTGCACGTAGGTCAGTAAGCACAGTAAGGAAATGGTCGGACCTGCACGGAGGTCGAAAGAGCAGCAAATATGAATAGCGGGGCAAACCAGCCAGGCCATCAAGGAAGCCAATGAAGGTGACAAAATGCACGGAGGACTTTAGTAGTGATGCAGGATTCAAACATGAGTTAGCACACCACATAGGGCCATGGCTCTCCAACAACACCTCCAGTCCCCTGCCATAGGAAAAACAAGAAGCAAGGGGAAGGCACCATGACCCAGATGCAGATATTAAAACTAGTTTACAGCATCAACGGTAGCTTAGCCGACCTCCAGAGCATAATAGCAGTGCGCAAACATAATACAGCAGTATCAGTATTGAGTAATTATGGGTTACAGGGGTTGTAATTCGAATGAACATAGACTGTAGAGAGGAAACACTCTGAAAGCAGCAAATTGGCTAGGCAGTGCAGTGAAAACAGCAGCAATGAGGTACATGGTATAAATTCAGGAAGCAGGATTGAGCTGCATGGGCTGGGGTTCACAGTGAGCCTGAACCAGGCGAAAACAATTAAGGTGCATAGCATGGAGAGCAGCAGCAGGGAAGTAGCTTGAGCTGAAACACACAGATAATGAATGCAGTTGCAGTGTGAGTAAATGGGAGCAAGTAGCATGAGTTCTGGATTAGCAAAATACAAGGAGTTTAAAAAGAAGCCCCCAAAAGAAAGCAAACAAAGAAAGCAAGAAAGACACACAAACACAGAGGAACAGGGAACAAGCAACACAAAAAAAGCACACAGCTGCAGGCAAACAATACAAACCAAATGCAAGAGAACAGACAACAGAAGGCCAACAGAAACAAGCAGAGCCAAAACACAGCAAGGCGAGGTGGGGGGAGGGGCAGGCCCCAGCAGGCTGCAAAAGACAGACTGACAGAGCCTCTAGCTAAAACAAGATAAAGTGCTTGAGAGAGAGAGAGGCTCAGAGGAACGGCTTATGTAGCACAGGAAGGGGGAGTGGCTGGCTGCTTATCCACTGATCCACAGGCATAGCCTTCCAATAATATTTGATCATTCATTTCTTGTCTTATCGCTTTCTTGATTTGATTCCCTAGATCTTTTATTTTCAAAATGGATTCTATTAGTTCACCTGCTTTGTATTTTAGGTTTTTAGATGTTTCCCTATTGAACTTATCAAGTCCAAATATTGATATATTCTTCTCATCGTTGTCATCAACCTCAAATCCCTCTGATCTTGTGAAATGTTCTGGGAATAGATTGCCATATTGTTTATGTCACCACAGTTTATACCCATATGTTCTAATTTAGTTTTATCATGGGCTGTGAGGTATAGGGCCAAAAATACAGAAAGGAAGAAGCCTCTAACTTGCCTGCATAAGGAGGAGGAAGGCAGGCAACTAATTAAGGGGGTGGAAATCAAAAATAAAAGGAATCCACAAAACACACAGTCATGAATTAAAACAGTAATTATGAAATGGTTAGAAAAAATGCTGGCTCCCGATTGGCTATGTGGCACCTTCAGCTGGCCATAATCCCAGCACAACAGCTCAGCTGGAAGTAGCGCAATAAAAATATGTTTAAAAAATAAATCCAATTTATTGAAAAAGGACGCCCTTTGTGGGTCATGACGTAGTGTTGCTGCCTAGCTGAACAGACATGTCTTAGAGAAGTTCCACATTCGCTAAGTATAAAAGACGATACTAAACAGAAGCTCAGGTGAGTTTTATTATTTTTTCACTTTCTATCAGTAATTAGAACTGAGTGGCATTAGGGAATCACTTTTTTAATAGGTGCAGTGATGGGACACAACAGGAAACCGCAAGTGACTACCAAGAGGCCCAGTGGTACAGCCACAAGGTCGGCAGAAGTAATGCTACCAAATCCAACTGTGTCAGGGGACCCCATGTTGGGATCCCTACTTGCAGCAGTCCAGAAGTTATATCACAAAGTCAAGGACTTTAATCAGAGAACAGCGCTGCTGGAGAAAAGAGCCAACATGGCACAGAAGGACACAACCAAAGTGGGAGAGAATAGGAATATAGGAATATGATGACAGAAAAGGACCGCCAGGCCTCACCCAGTTTGCCCATGCCCTCTTGAACCCCCTCCCCCACCAGCGTGCCCAGTTGCCTAAGTGTCCACTTAGGTCTTAACTATAGTCATCGCCCCTTCTCAGCATTCCCCTGTGTTTATTCCATGCCCTCTTGAACCCCCCCCACCATTGGTGACTATGGCAGACCTGCTGAGAGAGAATAGCATACTCTGTGCCCAACTTGAGCATCTAGAAAACTTCAGCAGAGCAATGAACATAAGCATATGGAGACTTACAGAGCAAGCTGAAGGGCCAGATCTCAAGAATTTTCTGCAAAAGTGGTTACCAGAGGCTGTATAAATGAAAGAGGGATTACTGGTCTGGAGAGCATATAGGAGCAACCCGAGACAGCGTCAAGAAGGGGAGAGCAATATAAGAACTGCGTTAGCTGTGCTGGGGAGCTGAGAAGAATGAGACAGTTTGCTCCTGGCCATCAAAAGCTGTGGCGGGGTCAAGTTGGAAGGATCCAATGCCCAGAGCTTTCCAGACTTAAGTTATAAGACCAAGCAGCAGAGGAAGGGGTTCAACAGGGTCCGCACCTTCCTCCATGAGCTTGGTATTAATCTCTACATGCTGATGCCTTCACAGTGGTTAAACACACAGCGTGGAGGTAAGACCTTTATTTTTAATAACCCCAGCGACACAGGCAAAATGGCAGAGAAGACTGAGTGAATTTCTTTTCCCGTATGGATGCTAAAGACTTGGACTCTGAGACCAAAGACTGAACAAGGGGACTTAATCTTCAGAAACACTGAAGACAGTAATGTTTTATTTTACTCTTATGCTCCCCTATTTGAGGTGAAATTTCAATGCAATGGAAAACTAAATGTTCTCAGTAGGGTAAGGGGGTGAATGTTCAGGCTCCATGGATGGGGAGAAGGAGGAATTGTCTTGGGAGGTAGGTGAATATCCCACTTAAAGAAATGATGGTTACATTTAAAGTTCTTGTTTTTCACTGCATGGTTAAGATGGCTCCAAGGCACAATGGCAGTGTGGTTTGACATGCCCTTCTCTCCCTCCCCTGTGAAGTGGGACAAAATCCCACCTTACCAAGTTACATTACTTGACACGTTCTAACTAAACAAAGCGTGAGTGTTGATTGATCTACTGACAGAACTATGGGTACTATGCTAATATTTAGGTTACACAAATTGCCTATGATACAGTTTACAATAATAATGTTTTAAATGGTGTTTGAATCTATCTTTTGCGTTTGTTACTACTTCTTAGCTGATATAATTCTCTGATTTTTCAACTTTAGACTCCTCCAGGATTAGGAGGAGCACTCGTATGTTTAGCCAAAGCTTTAATTCCCAGGATTATCCAACAGGATTCACTATAATTATTACTCTCTGAAGCTTTCTTGGAATCAGAACAATAAGTCAAGATCTTAGACGAAACCTATATGCGTGAACTTTTTTTGTTCATGAACTAATACGTGCCCACAGCATTGTGCAGCTAAAGTACTCTTGAACTGATTTTCATAGAACTTATTAAGGACATGACCCCTGTGCTGTGACAAGAATAGTCAAATGCTATTGAATCCTATACTAAACGTTACATGTAATGATGACTCACAAGATGTATTGCTTTCACTGGCCTACTGGGCTTTATCAAGTTGTAAGTTGTTTTTGGATGAAATACAATAAAAGAAAAGTTTAAAAAAAAGGACCCATTTCATAATCACAATAAGGTACTCCAGGAGGTGTGTCATGGTGGGCTAACAACCCTTCTCAGGTGGTGAAAGCACTTAGCTTTGCCTCATTCTTCAACTCACCTGAGGTAGGCTGTTATCCCACCATAATGCACCCCCATCATGCCGTATTGCTTAAATGTGTCAGTGTGCAATGGCTGTATTAGTATTTTTTTAATTACTCTATTTTGCCCCAGTTACCCTCTTTATGGGTTCCCACCCCGATTAGGATCACCACAGCTGCACCCTGCCTGTGGCCAGAAGGGGAGGCGGTGGCTGGCAGAGGGTGCTTGAATGCCAATGACCCTGTCCTTCCTCCCTCCCTCCCTCCCTCCCTGGGAGTTTAGCACCTCACCTCTGCAACACACCCAATCCCCAGCCAGCTACTGGCTAGCATTGTGTAGAATGTGGGATTCCACCAGATGAGTGCACACAGAATGGCTATTCCAGCTACCAAAATGCTTTCTGTAATGTCTTTTTTAATTTTTATTTATTCTGAAAAGCATTTCTATGTAAACTGCAGAATAATATCCATGGATTAAATAATCCATAGACTATTTTTCACAGTTTGTGGAAAATAATTCCACAGTTCACATAAACAATGGAATATCACTCCACACCTTATATACTTTATAAAAAATGTTGGATATCTACTTCAGATGGAATTTTCAAAATTCCACAGACTCCCAGCAGAAGCAGAATTTGAAAATTTCACACAGATCTACAGACAGCCTTACTGTGAGGTTCCGTGGCTCAAACGGGAAACCCCCTCAGTCACCCAGGGAGCTGTACTTCCATGCTTATCCTACTGCGCTAAAAAGCTGCAGGTTCAAATCCTAGCACTGCCCTGCTTTACAATCCTAGCCCAGGAGTATGTTTTCATGTGCCCATATACTGGAGAGTCTACTTTTCCAAGGGGTTACCTGGGCACCTGGAACATAAGTACAGGAGAAGCATTACAGTACTGTTCACCTGGACCATACCACTGGAACCAAATTAGCTGGAACTGCTTGGTCATCGCTGTTGAGAAGCATGAAGAAGTGACACGAAGAGTGCTTTACAAAGTAATGCATTGGATACTGGTAGTGCAAGGACTGTGTAGGGCATGAATGCAGCAGCCATCAGGTGCACTAATACTGCACTCATATAGCCATATTACACTGGAACCTGTGCTATTGCCGTTATAGTTTACGTTTAAGTGTTGCTGTGTACGGAAATCCATAGATTTCCAGATGCTGTTGAACCTCAGTAGTGATGTCAGAATGCTGTTGTACTACAGTAGTGATGTCAGCATGCTGTTGTACTACAGTAGTGATGTCAGCATGCTGTTATACCATAACAGTGATGTCAGAATGCTATTGTATTACAGTAGTGACATTAAAATGCTGCTGTACCAGAGTAGGGATGTCAGAATGTTGTGGTACCCCAGCAGTTATGTCAGAATGCTGTTGTACTACAGTAGTGATTATCAGAATTCAGTGGTATTACAATAGTGATATCAGAATGCTATTGTACCACAGCAAAGATGTTGGAATGCTGTTGCACCCCACTAGTGATGTCAGAATGCTGTTGTACCCCAGTAATGATATCAGAATGCTGTTGCACTACAGTAGTGATGTCAGAATGCTGCTGTATCACAGCAGTGATGTCAGAATGTTGCTGTATCACAGCAGTGATGTCAGAATCCTGCCGTATCACAGTGCTGATGTTGTAATGTAATTTTACCCCAGTAGTGATGTCAGAATGCTGCTGTATCCCAGCAGTGATCTAAGAATGCTGTTGTACCACAGTAGTGATATCAGAATGCTGCTGTACCACAGTTGTGATTTCAGAATGCTGCTGTACCACAGTAGTGATGCGAGAATGCTGTTGTACCACAGTAGTGATGTCAGAATGCTGTTTTACCACAGTAGTGATGTCAGAATGCTGCTGTACCACAGTTGTGATGTCAGAATGCTGCTGTACCACAGTAGTGATGTCAGAATGCTGTTGTACCACAGTAGTGATGTCAGAATGCTGCTGTACCACAGTTGTGATGTCAGAATGCTGTTGTACCACAGTAGTGATGTCAGAATGCTGCTGTACCACAGTACTGATGTCAGAATGCTGTTGTACCACAGTAGTGATGTCAGAACGCTGTTTTACCACGGTAGTGATGTCAGAATGCTGCTGTACCACAGTTGTGATGTCAGAATGCTGCTGTACCACAGTAGTGATGTCAGAATGCTGTTGTACCACAGTAGTGATGTCAGAATGCTGCTGTACCACAGTTGTGATGTCAGAATGCTGTTGTACCACAGTAGTGATGTCAGAATGCTGCTGTACCACAGTACTGATGTCAGAATGCTGTTGTACCACAGTAGTGATGTCAGAATGCTGTTGTACCACAGTAGTGATGTCAGAATGCTGCTGTACCACAGTTGTGATGTCAGAATGCTGTTGTACCACAGTAGTGATGTCAGAATGCTGTTGTACCACATTAATGATGTCAGAATACTGCTGTACCACAACAGTGATGTCAGAATGCTGTTGTACCACAGTAGTGATGTTAGAATGCTGTGGGGCTTCAGTAGGGATGTCAGAATGAAAAGTGAGAGAGGGAATTCAAAAACAACACAGAATATTAATGAAAACCTGGGTCAAGGAGCACTTTTATTATTTCAAATGTAAAAAAAAAACACATGATAAAACAAGTTCAAGTACAGAAAGAGAGAATAATACATGGGTGGGTATGTGTAACCAGAATTTTACATATGACCGAGGTGTGGGATGCTACATAAACTCCAACAGCAAAGTTTGAGGGGCTTATAAAAGCTTAACACACCCACCTATGTTTTGTTTTTCTATAAAAATACTAGTGATCAATTTTAAGTTGTGTGACTAGTGCCTGCGCTGCTCACAGCGTGAGCCTGACTTACAGGAGCAATTACCACCGCCCGGTTGTAACTAGAGGCGTGTGAAGTGGCAAAAATTGATTCAGCAGAGTAATTCATGGAGTATCTGCAATTTGCGGACTAATCTGCCCACGAAGTTATGACTCCGCCATGTAAAAAATGGTGACCTTGCTGCAAAAACAGACTTTGCATGTTGTTAAATGGTTCCAGTCTGCAACCTCGCAAAGTTGATTTCACCAGCGAATTTTGCTGCAATAGGTGAATTTCGCTAGGGACTGTGGGTTTGGAGGCCACATGTGGCCGAATAGCTGATAGAAAGTTCAGGGGATCATTTCTCTGTGCAGTGTTGAGAGAGAGGAGACATCAGCTTCACAAATCAAAGAGATTTATGGAGGATACACCTATATATTGCCTTTGAAAACATTTTAAACCTTTTTTGGGTGCAGGATTATGATCATTCTTGCTTTTAGTGTGAGTGTGTGGTAATAGCGAGTCTGTGACTGAGTGTGTGAGTGAGTGAGTGAGTGTGAGTGTTTTGATTTGAATCTCCCAGGCTCTGCCCCCACCTCTTGTGTTTTGCACTCTCTCTCCCCTTCCTTTTTATGTTGCTTGCATGCATGTGCAAGAAACACAGTGCCATCATCCAAGTTTTTGGAGGTGGGGCAGCCCTCTTCCAATTCAGTCAGTGTGTTTGCAGGCGCGGCCGCAGTTCTCCAATGGCTGCTGGAGCTGTCTATGACAGCAGTCGAAAATGCAGTGGAGTACAGTTGAAAAGGGGAGCTAAGCTTCAGTGAGCAGCAATAAGATATCACCTGCTCCGCGCCGCTCCCTACAAACACGCACGCATACTGCATAGTCGCGCCCCCACGCACATTGTATAGCCGATGGGGTGCCCAATCCCCCATCGGCTGTGCGCTCCCCAAACAGAGTTCCACATGCCACGCTGGGTGTCCACCCCAGCATGGCTACACATCGATACAGCTGATGGGGTGCCCAATCCCCGTCGGCTCCACTGTCCACCCCAGAGAGTACAGGGTGCCACGCTGGGAGCCCACCCAGCTGGTAACAGATGTCTACCACAACGGGGTGCCCAATCCCCATCGCTCCATGCCCCCAAACAGCTGTCCTTGTACCACGCTGGGGAGCCCACCCCAGTGTGACAAATGTCCGCGTCATTGTCCTTTTAAAAAAACAACAACCCTGAAACACAAAAGCGGTCCCTCGCTGTCTCTGCCCCCACCGCGCCCACCCACTGCGCCCGGCCTCCCACACCCCTCTTCACCCCATACTTACCTCGGACTCCAGCATGCGATGATCTTCAGTGGACCGTGAACATGTCTGCACTCTTCAAAGCCGACCGCAAACTGAGGAAATGCCGGTAAACTGTATAATCTAATAAATAAGGTTTTTTTCAACTTTAGTGCATATCTCAGGCATTTTTTGGACTTTTTGCACCAAATTTTCAACATCGGGTTTTTGGGACCCCTTCTCATGAATGCTGTCACTGTCATGGCGTTATTCGGGCCCGAAGGGTGATTTCGCAGTCCCTGTGCGAAATCACCTTTCCGGAATGATTAATGAACTGACACTGCCAGTGTTCATAAGGTGGGCTCTTAAAAAGCCTATTTTGAAAATTTGGTGAAAATCCTAAAATGACTATTTTCTGAGCGTGTTTTGCGAAGTTCCTACGCATGCTCGTAAGTTCGCGAATTTTCAATATTTTCACTCCAGATTTTCAACATTGTCATTTTACCACACCTCCTTATGAGCAGTACAGTTGTCATTTTTCACATCTCACCCAAAACGTGTTTCTGCCTATGTAGCGCACAATGGTGCAGTCGGTGTGAGAAATCACTGTATGGGACACATTAAGAAAATCACAGTGACACTGTTCATGAGCAGAGGTCTTAAAATGGCTATGTTGAAAATTTGGTGAAAAAAAATCCTAAAAATGACTGTTTTACGATCCTGCGTTGCGCAGTTCCATGCACGCCCGTAAGTCTGCGAATTTTCAATATTTTCACTCCAGATTTTCAACATTGTCATTTTACCACACCTCCTTATGAGCAGTACAGTTGTCATTTTTCACATCTCACCCAAAACGTGTTTCTGCCTATGTAGCGCACAATGGTGCAGTCGGTGTGAGAAATCACTGTATGGGACACATTAAGAAATTCACAGTGACACTGTTCATGAGCAGAGGTCTTAAAATGGCTATGTTGAAAATTTGGTGAAAAAAAATCCTAAAAATGACTGTTTTACGATCCTGCGTTGCGCAGTTCCTACGTACGCCCGTAAGTCTGCGAATTTTCAATATTTTCACTCCAGATTTTCAACATTGTCATTTTACCACACCTCCTTATGAGCAGTATAGCTGTCATTTTTCACATCGTGCCCAAAACATGTTTTCGCCCATGTAGCGCACAATGGCGCAGTCGGTGTGCAAAATCACTGTATGGGACACATTAAGAAAATCACAGTGACACTGTTCATGAGCAGAGGTCTTAAAATGGCTATGTTGAAAATTTGGTGACAAACTTCCTAATAATTACTGTTTTATGAGCGTGCGTTGCGCAGTTCCTACGCATGCTCGTAAGTTTGCAAATTTTCAATATTTGCACTCCACTGACTTCCAAATACCTACACAGCACATACAAGCAAGCAACATTCAGCATTGACAAATGCTTGTTATGTTTTCTTGCACACATGTGCAAGAAACATAGTGCCATCATCCGAGATTCCGGATGCAGCGGCATACAGTTGAAAGGGAGAGCTCCGCTTCAGTGAGCAGAGCTCTCCCCCCCATGCATGCAGGCACGCAAGCACTGCATTTTGTGTGCTCATGCTTGTGCACGCTCCCCCCGATGCACACACTGTATAGCCGAAGGGGTGCCTAATCTCCGTCAGCTCCAGGCCCCCCCCCAAAAAACAAGCTTCCTGGTGCCATGCTGGGAGCCCACCCCAGCATGGCAAACAATGTAATGGCCGATGGGGGTGCAAAATCCCCCATCAGCTCCACATCTCCAGGCCCCCCAAAACTTTTCCAGGTGCCACACTGGGAGCCCACCCCAGCGTGGCAGAAACTGTTATGGCCGATGGGGGTGCCCAATCCCCGTCGGCTCCAGCCCCCCCAAGTAGCCTTCCCGATGCCATGCTGGGAGCCCACCCCAGCATGGCAAATATCTGTCATCCTCCTTAAAAAAAAGTCCCTGAAAGAAAAAAACGGTCCCTCGTGGTCTCGTTGGCCCCCTCCCCCACCTGCGCCCATCCACTGCGCACCCTGCCTCCCCACACACCCCCTCACCACATACTTACCTCTGGACTCTGGCATGATGATCTTTGGTGGACCAGGAACACGTCTGCACTCTTCAAAGCTGACCGCAAACTGAGGAAATGCCGGTAAGCTGTATAATGTAATAGACAGGGTTTTTTCAACATTGATGCATATCTCAGGCATTTTTGGGAATATTTGCACCAAATTTTCAACATGGGGTTTTTGGGACCCTTCCTCATGAATTCTGTCACTGTCATGGCGTTAATCCAGCCTGAAGGGTGATTTTGCGGTCTCTGCGCGGAATCACCTTTTGGGACTGATTAATAGAACGACAGTGCCAGTGTTCATGAGGTGGGCTCTCAAAAAGCCTACGTTGAAATTTGGTGGCGATCCCAAAATGACTGTTATGGTCAATGCGTTGCACAGCTCTATGCATGCTAATAAGTTTGCAAATTTTTATATTAGATTTTCTACATTGCCATTTACCACACCTCCTTATGAGCAGTACAGCTGTCATTTTTCACGTCGCCCAACATATGTTTCCGTGCATGTAGCGCACAATGGCGCAGTCGGTGTGCACAATGTTTGGGACAGATTAAGAAAATTACAGTGACACTTGTCATGAGCAGAGGTGTTAAAATGGCTATGTTGAAAACTTGGTGAAAAAATCTTCAAAAATGAGCTGACGCGCAGTTCCCACGCGACGCTGGCAAGTTTGCAAATTTGTATATTTGCACTCCAGATTTTCAACATTGCCATTTTACCACACTTCCTTATGAGCAGTACAGCTGCCATTTTTCACATCTTGCCCAAAATGTGTTTCCGCACATGTAGCGCACAATGGTGCAGTCGGTGTGCGAAAACAATGTTTGGGACAGATTAAGAAAATCACAGTGACACTGGCCATGAGCAGAGGTCTTAAAATGGCTATGTTGAAAATTTGGTGACAAAACTCCATAAAATGACTGTGTTACGAGTGAGCATTGTGCAGTTTCCACACACCCTCGTAAGTTCATGAATTTGTAGTATTTTCAGTCCAGATTTTCACCAGTGGCATTTTTCCACACTTCCTTATGAACAGTACAGCTGTCATTTTTCACAATATGGCCTAAATGTGTTTTCACACTGTCAGCACAGAAATGTGTGGTCGCTGTGGGAAATCATTGGTCGAGACAGATAAAGAAAATCACAGTGACACTGCTCACGATCGGAGGTCCCAAAATGCCTGTGTTAACAATCTGCTGTACAAAATCCCCAAACTAATTACATTACGGGTGTGCATTGCACAGTTTCTACGCACGCTCATAACTTCACCATTTTTTTTTTTATATTTTCACAGCAGATTTTCAACATTGCCATTTTTTACACCTCCCCATGAAGCTGTCATTTTTCACATCCTGTTCGGAATGTGTTTTTGCACCTGTGGTGACAAATGCCATAGTCGCTGTGCAAAAGAAGCTTTCGGCTAACAAACTGATATTGCCACTGTTCATGAGGTGGGGGTCACAAAAAACCATGTTGAAAATTTGGAGTGAAAATACCAATGAATGCCTGAGGCGTTAGGGTTTCCGACCATAACGCCCCACCCTGTACAGAATGACAGGCATCAGGGCTGTGACTTGGGATTGTTGCCTGTAATGCTCATATCATTCCACCCCCACCCACACCCTGCAGCCAGTGAGAGGCATCAAGGTGTGCCTTGGACTCTTCAGCCCCAAAGTTCACCCCATTCTCCTATACCACACCCATCTCACCGTAATTCCTGATGGAGTGGGGTGTGCATAAGGGCCAAAGACCCCAAGGCACACCGTGACACTTGTTGGTGTCTGCAGGGTAGGGTGTGGTGAAATGGCGTGGTCGTTATGCCTGACGACCCAAAGACACACCCCAATGTCTGTCACTATCTGCAGGGTGGTGACGGGCTTGACTTCAGTTCAATACTTCACTGCCATTCCTAGTATGCAGCTCTGTAACTCCTACACTACCAATGCCAATGCCAGGAAGCAAACATTCGGCATTGACAAATGCTTGTTTTGTAATCTATTGTACTTTTAATGCAATAGAAATACCTCCATTTTCATTCATTCCTTTTTCCAGTTGCTTGGTGGCCCCCTCCACAGATTTTGCGTGTTAGTCTAAATCCAGCTGGCAGCTGTTCACTTTGGTACCCTACCTGAGCTGTTGCTGAACCCCCATCATGAGCTGTGAGAAACAGTGCCCAAAAGTAAAACATTTTCCGTGCCCTTATGATATGCCAAGGCTCACTATCCTGACACTGACCTGCCCAGGCAGTATTGCCCGATAGGTTCAGTATCCAGACAGTGAGCATCCCTGCATTAGGAATCCTGAGGGACACTGACAGGGGTAAGGTAGCGGATGTGATGGCTTGCTACCTTACCCCGTCCAAGAGATTGAAATCCTGGTGGAATCTGGAGGCTGGCCGAGCTGCCCCAATGGTGGGACTACACCACTGGCAGCTCGGTAACATGTGATGCGGGTTCTATCTGCTGCGGGTAACAACTTTTCGGCTCATGCCCTGTAACTAATTTTTTTCTAAATCCAAGGTCCACTCCCCCTCGGAGTTAGATATTTTAGTTGCAGGGGATGTGGGGGCAAAGCCCACCTATTTGCCTTGTGTTTTTTCAATCAGATGCCCGAAATCATATTTTTGGGCATCTGATTGATTCAGCAATATGGATTTTGGGCCAGTGGGGTCAGTATCCTGAGACTCAGGATACTGAGTTTAGGGATACCATAGTATATCCATTTTTTCTGATTGAGTATTCTAGTACTTTACTGAATTTTCCCCTGGTACTGAGTGAGAATACCAGTGGCATCTGTCCCACACTGTGGGTGCTGCTCTGTTGGCAAAGTACGTCCGAGCTTTATAAATCCATCCAATAATCACTCTGTGTGCTGTGACTGGGAAATAGTGGCCAAAAGTAACATTTTGTCCTGTTGGCATACCTTAAGAAAAGAAGAATGCCACCAAAGAGAATGGAGAAAGGGAGAGGAGGGAGTCGCACATGCGGGAAGACCTTAAACTCAACTGGGAAAAGTGGTGCAAGTGAAACGGTGAAAGGACAGTCAGCTGATGTAGAGCTGAACTTGCCATCAACAAGTTCTACAAGCTCTGGGATGGGGGCTGTTAGCAGAACTGCAGGAGCATTTACCAGTGGCATTCCTGCATGTAGATCTTTTTGGCAACCTCTGTGGCAGCCATGGTGGCAGGGGACGGTGTGGGTGATGATGTGGGGGGGTGTCAATTCAAGCAACTTGAAAATTACACCAGAAGCAGTGTCTGATAAAGACATGGTGGGGCATGTTCATGTGTCTGTTGCTGCTGCAGGGGCTGGCGGTGTTACTCGTGATACAATTGAGGCAGTGGGTGAGAGGAATGTTGGAATGCCCAAAAACGTGGGTGACACCATTATGACAACTGTTGCTGTGGAGATGACAGACACACAAACTGCTGAGAATGAGGTTCAGCATGAGGAGGACATTCATAGTGGACAGCCTGCAAATGATGATAATAAGGATGATCTTCCTGAAAAGGATGATGATGATGATGATGATGACGTGTTGGTGTTGGATGATGAAGATGATTATGATGATCCCACATGGGAACCAGTGAAGAAAATGCAGAAAGGTTGTGACAGTGCAGGAGTTCTGAAGTGCACTATTGATTCAAGCAGCAAATGTGACAGAGAGACCCCCCACACACACACTATGCTTGATGTGCTGAAAGACAAGTACAAAAACAGTCTCCCCCAGTCCTCATGCATCAGCTGCGCTGTCCCAGTCCAGGCATCTTTAGAAAAAAAGGCTACAAAATCCCTAGTGTGGGACTTCTATGTGCTGGACCCAGAAGATGAAATGGTGGCAATATTTTAGCTGTGCCATAGATACATACATAGATACATAGACAGTGTCGGCAGATAAGGGCCTATGGCCCACCTAGTCTGCCCATTTGAGCTTGTAAGTTCAGTTTATGTTTTCCTAGAAGTCTGTTACCCCTTACCCCTGACCTCCAGAATTCCTTTATGTCTATCCCATGCATTCTTAAATCCCGTGATTGTTTCAGCCCCCACCACTTACTCTGGCAAGGTGTTCCATTTATCCACCACCCGTTCTGTGAAGAAATTCTTCCTCACGTTTCCTCTGAATCGTCCTCCCTCCAACTTCATCCCATGCCCTCTAGTCCTGGAACATCTTTTTCACTTAAAAATAGTGTATTTCTGCACCCTGTTCCTCCCTGTAAGATACTTTTATGTCTCTATCATATCCCCTCTCTCCCTCCTCTCCTCCAGGGAGTACATATTCAGTTCCTTCAACCTGTCCTCATAGGACTTGTGATTCAATCCATGTACCATCTTTGTTGCCTTCCTCTGAACCTTCTCTACCCTGTCTATGTCCTTACATAGGTAAGGTCTCCAGAACTGTACACTGTACTCCAGGTGGGGCCTCACTAGTGTCTTATATAGTGGAATTATGACCTCCTTTTCCTGCTGGTGATGCCCTGCCTATGCATCCCAGCATCCTATTTGCTTTACCTGCTGTCTTGTCACACTGTTTCCCTACCTTGAGGTAATCAGAGATGATAACCCCAAGATTCCTTTCCTGCTTGGTGCATGCTATATCCTCACCCCCAACTGATATATTGTGCCAGGGTTTTGTGCTCCATATGCATTATCTTGCACTTCTTTGCATTGAATTTCAACTGCCAAACCCCTGACCATTCTTCAAGTTTCTGCAGGTCCCTTCTCATTCTGCCTACACCCTCTGGTGTGTCTACTCTGTTACAGATCTTTGTGTCATCAGCGAACAGTGAAATTCTGCCTTCTAGGCCCTGCGCAATGTCACTGATGAAGATGTTGAATAGGACCGGTCCCAGCACTGATCCCTGTGGTACCCCACTGGTCATTCTTCCCTCTGTGGAGTGACAGCCATTTACCACCACCCTCTGTGTCCTGCTGCCCAGCCAGTTATCTACCCACCACACTACTGTCCTGCCCACACCATATTCCCCAGTTTGTGTAATAGTCTCATGTGGCACAGTGTCAAAGGCCTTGCTGAAGTCCAGATAGGCCATGTCCACTGCCCTCCCTGATCCACCTCCCTAGTCACCCAGTCAAAAATTAAATGAGGTTGGTCTGACATGACCTCCCCCTGGTGAAACCATGCTGCCTTGGGTCCTGTAGTCCATTGAAAAACAGATGTTCCACCAGTATCTCCTTCAGTAGTGCTTCCATGATCTTCCCCACTACCGAGGTGAGGCTGACTGGTCTGTAGTTCCCCACTTCCTCTTTGTTCCCACTTTTGAATAAGGGGACTACATCTGCTGTCCTCCAGTCTTTGGGTACCTCCCCTGTTTCCAGTGATCAGCTAAACAGGATAGCCAGAGGTTCAGCCACCACCTCTCTTAGTTCTTTAAGGACCCTGGGGTGCCCCCATCTGGTCCCATTGCTTTATCAAATCTTATTACTTCCAGTTCCTTCAGTACCCTTTCTCGTGTAAAGGGACTTGTGTCCATTTCTGCACCATTCTCACCCCTTGTACTCCCTTCAGACCCATTACCCTCCTCTTCCTCAGGAAAGACTGAGCAGAAATACCTGTTCAATATGTCAGCTTTACTGTTGTCATCCTCCACGCGGACCCCATTCTCTCCCTTCAGTCTCACTATCCCTCCCTTTGCCTTTCTTTTTTCACTTATGTACCTGTGAAAGGTTTTGTCCCCTCTACCCACTGATTTTGCAATGTGTTCTTCTGTCTGAGCTTTGGCTTCCCTTACTGACCTCCCTGCCTCCCTCTGCTTCTCCTGGTACTTCTCCCTATCCCCTTCTGCCTGTGTCTTTTTGTATTGCCTGAATGCAATCTTTTTGGCTTTCACTTTCTTTGCTATCTCTTTGGAAAACCATAATGGTCTCCTCTTCCTTTTCCTCTTGCTAACCTGCTTAATGCATAATTCTGTTATTCTTGTAATCCCCATTTTAAATACTGCCCACTGTTGCTCAAACCCTGATTCCTGTCCCATTCCCCTTAATGCCTCTTTCAAGTATCTCCCCATTTTCCCAAAGTCTGCCCCCCTAAAATCCAGGATACGTGTTTTTGTGTGGTTTGGTTCTGCTCTTTCTGTGATTTCAAACCACAATGACAGGTGGTCACTGTTCCCCAGGTGCTTCCCCACTGTTACCCCCATCACACTGTCCCTGTTTGTGAGCATAAGGTCCAGTATTGCCTTCTGCCGAGTTGGTTCCATGACCAGTTGCCACGTACTGGTCAGTAGGGGGAAGAAGGGAAGCCACCAAATGCACATGCATTTAAAGAACTGTCATCCTGTCCTATGGCAAAACACCAGAAGGAAGGAGTTGCAGGTGGTCCTCATCCTTGGGGGTCCTCATCATCTTAAGACAGTGCCACTGAGGGAGAGTATGTAGTGGAGGGGGAGGATGTAGAGGTTATTTCTACAAGTAGTGGGCATAGCAGTAGTGGCATCTTCAGCAGTACCAAGAGTAGACAGTGCACAGTAATACCGTCACCAAGCCCAAAGACTGGTAAATTGACTTGTGTCCCTCCATCATCAACACCACATATGTCTGAGTTCAATAGGACTACTAGTGGGCCATCGCAACATGGCCATCTGTTTTCCAGTCCAACACCCAGAAAGATACAGCCAACACTTATGAGCATGTTTGAACGACACACCAAATGCCATGTTAATCATGCCACTGCATGGGAGCTTAGTGCAGCCACTGCAAAAATGCTTGTTCTCGACCTGTTTCCATTCTCCTTCATAGGGAATGAAGGATTTAGACCTTTTGCTGCTTGTGTATGTCCAAAGTGGAAGGCACCATCAAGGACATACTTCTCCAAGTGTGCTGTTCCTGACATGCATACTACAGTACACGCTGTGCACTTCAGCATTCATCATCCCCATCCATCCATCCATCTTAGTATGGATATGTGGACAAGTAAGAGAACTGCTGGCAGCTCCTGCATGTGCATAACAGCACATTGGGCACAGGTGCCTGGGGTGGTCTTCTTCGACTCAGGGCATGGTGGTGGAAAGTGCAACTTGGCAGTCTGTGGTGGTAGGAACATAAACAGTATTAGGCAGCATGCAGCGCTGACAATGAAAAGCATGCTTGGATCCCACACTCGGGAGAAAATGCTGGAAGTACTAGATTTGCCTATTTTCTGGCACAGCCCCGGATGTCACAACAGTGGAGGTTGACACAACAATGTACAAACATACAGAGCGGGTCTATACAATTGCCTAAAAGTAATACAGCGAACTAAACCAAAACCAAATACAATAAGTGGTAAACATAATGCAAGGTGCAGGGCAAGGTGCAACACTAAAGTACAAGCAACGAGTGCAGGGATAGGTTTCATACATATACAGCTGATAATCAGCAATACACACCAGTGCAATAATTCAGAGAAAGTGCACCTGATCCTATGCAACCTATGGACATGTATACGTTGAAGCCTTGAGTAGGGAGGAACAGTATCCAATCTTGAAGGCAAGGCTGGACAGACCACAGCCGGGATGGAGTTCCAGAGTGCAGGGGCCGAGTAGGAGAAAGATAATTCCCCTAGCTTAGTTTTGGTTTTGGGGATGGCAAATGAACCAGGGACTTTAGACCTTAAGAGATAGGCTACACTGTCAGGTATAAGACGTGAGGCTAGGGACAGTGGGGTCTGCTTAGTCATGATATTAAGAACAGCACTTCCTATAGTGAGTTTGTGTAAGGCAGATGGTGGAAGCCAGTCAAGTTTGGAGTAGAGAATACAGAGCTGAATGTATTTGTTCATAGCCCAGGCCAACCTACAGATATTATTATAGGCTGTATGTTCCCTGTATGGACAGAAGGGACTCTAGGTCAATCAGGTCTTCCACTCTCCCACTTTATCAGCAGGGATTAATAAGTATGCTGTGCAAACAGGAACCAGTTTGTCACACGTTATAGTTTTTTAGTGGTCTTGGTTCATTTTGCCTGTATCTTGATTGATCTTTTTCCAAGCCCCACTATAACCCCAACCCCCAGGTCACACCGATGTGTCTTTTCTGGGACGCTGATTTTCAAATAAATATAAAATAAATTATGGATACACCACTTACATTTCTGACCTGGTACCCTGTATTTGCTTTGGCAAAAATGTGTCCAGGCTTACCTTGAAAGCCTTTACTGTCTTCACCTCCACCGTTTTGGCTGGTAATTTGCTCCATAGAGCCACCACCCTCTGGGAGAAGTGGTGTCATTATGAGAAGTTGCATAGACATTGTTTAAGTAAGCAATAAGTCATGACAGGTGTACCCCCCCCCGGGGTGGGGGGCTTACCTTATCGGGGCTTTGACCCCACTGCATCCATGTTCTGCTTCGGTCCCATGTAGCTCTGATTCAGGACTAGAGGGCTGTAATCAGTGGCTCCTGGAGGGATTAGGGCCATGGCGCCCATGTGGTCGCCGTGGCTGTGGCCACCGATTTTCTGTGTCTTGGCCCCATGTAGAGAAGGGGGCCAAACTCTGACTGTGTTTCTGTGCCTCCAGACACTTGGTGGGGGGAGTCATTTGCTTGGTCCCAGGAAGCAGCAAAAAAGTGGACAGCAGCATGTAAACAAATGTGGGCAATAGGGTAGAATATCAGGTACACCTAGGAAGCTTGCCATAAAAACTTCCTGAATACAGCGCTGCTTTGGTCACATGCCTTACTTGGTTGTTAGTTTATTTAAGTTGGGGGGCTTTGCCCCCACCCCCCCCCATGTTTTTTCGGGTTTTTTCATAGTGTGGCGTGGGGGCGATTCCCAACCCAAAAAAACTAATAAAGGAAGAGGCGACTGTGCCAAATAGCATAACTTGAGCTCTACTCTAATGGCGTAGGTCCTGAACGTGCCCAATATTTTACACTATCACCCAAATATTGCTGAGTTGCACTGTCTGCACTTGCATAGTTGGTAGAATTAAAGGAGCCATGGCTCCTGAAATGTGTTAGGCAGTGCAGGCTGCTTAAAATGGATTCCCTGCTTCAGGGCAGGCAGCAGAGGCAGAGATCATCTGGGGAGCACCTCCGGGTGCAGTACATGGGGGTTCTGCCCTTGGAAGGGCTAACAATAAAGAAAAAAAGCAGTACTGGTGGGAGGAAAAATGTAAACAATAGTGGTGGCCCCATGGGATTCCTGCAGCAGGGGGCTGTTGGGAAATGTTAGAGGGCAACCAAAGTGCCCGGGAAAATTGCAGCCAATGAAGTGGTGACTTTTTGTACTCTACAAAACACAGTGAAGGCTCACCAAAGAGAATACCGTAGAGTAGGTCAGAGAGACTGCCGTGGGTTACCTAGCCCTATTCCTGCAGCCCAATGGCCTGTCCGGGTCCAGTGTGAATAAGAGGCAGAGTGCCTGAGAGGTTAGTGGTGACAAAGGAGTATAGCACTGTGGTTTAAGGCTCTGAGCTGCAAGCCTGGAGACCTGGGTTTGAATCCCACAGCCCCCACTTGCATTCTATGTGACCCTGAGCAAGTCACTTAACTTCCCTGTGCTCCCAGGTCGCACCTGTAAACAAGCTTTCAGATTAGTGTAATACTCCTGGTTAAACAATTGCAAAAAAGGGGGACAGAATTGGACTGCCAATGGATCTTCCTGAACCAAGATTTGAACCTGCTGTGGTGAGTTTGTGTCTTATGAATAGCAGCCTGCAGAGCTGAGAAACTGCAGCCTGAAACTAGAGATTGTGACGTTGCAGCAGATAATAAAGAGATTTTTCAGCAGAGAATAAAAAGACTGAGCAAACTGTGTTCCCCCTCGGAGGGACAGGTGTTTTAGAGACTGCTTAACCGCCTCTAGCCAGAGAAGTTGTGTGTACTGGGTCTAGAGACTGAGGCAGAGCCCCACTGCAAGTGTGCATTTGGAAGCCATGTGCCAAGCAGAAAGTCTAGGGGACATCCAGCCTGCCCAGTCCCCCAGACCAATGAAGAGATCACCGGAGAGGAAGATGTCAAAAGGCCTAGCAGGTGAACACTGCATACAAAGGCCAAAGGGGCAAAGTCTGGAAAGGCCTGACAGGTGAAGTCCAGCGTTCTTCATCCCTTCAGCCAGCTGCTGCTTTCCTGCATCTGGCTGCTGTGGTGCACCACCAACTGCCGGTACCAGCATGGTACCATTTGAACTAAGTTATCTGCAGCCCCCTGAAGCTTTGAATTGCAAGTACCTCTGAACTACGGCTCTTTCCCTGCATTTAGCTAGTTAGCTAGTTAGGCTTCGAGGGGAGGGGGTTAAGCCCTGGACAGCACTGCACCAAGCTTCAAGCCAACCCCAGGTGGCAAAGTAAAACAGTCACTGTGTTTAACGGTTATTGGGCCCCAATGAAAGTACTTTATTCCACGTTCAAGGACTGTAATCCCCACAGCATCTAGGAGCATCTCTCTGTGTCCACTGGTAGGCTGCCAGCACCCCGGTGTGGTACCCACCATAACAGAGTAACTGTTATAGACTAATGGCCGTTGAGGGGTGCACCTGCAACAGGGGAGCTATTAGGACAGTGTGGGGTACAATTGTTGGTTATACTTTACTGCTGTTGTGCTGTTCCCCCCTTTTACCCCCTTCCTATACTAAAACTGCAGTTAGTCTATGTCACAGTTTGGTATTGCTGCTTATTGTGTACAGTGTATTGTTACCGTGTGGGGAAGAAACTCTGGGGGAAGTTATTGTATTTTCCTGGGGGGGGGGGTGGTAACCTGAAGTTTGTTCAACAAAGTATCCCATATCACTACCTCAGGTGGAGGCACCGAGTCATTCTACTCCTGTATAGATTGTCCGCTAGTGAACCCAGGCTGGCCCCCTCGGAAGGTGTGTCCAGGTGAGACCCAAGGGACCCAGAACAGCCCAGGTGAGTCAAGGGGCTGCTACACAGGGTGCGAATTAAAGTATTTTATTGTTTACCACAAGGGAGTGAGGCATGAGGCTGAAGGTCAAGTTTCTTTATGCCCCTGGAAAGTGCATCCAAGCTCTTTAATGCACACGCTGGGTTGACTTAGTGCACTTATAAAATGACTCACTACTCTAATGTATTGTGCAAAAAGTGAAATATTTTTAATATTATTTTTTTTTACATAAAATCACTTGTTTAAATACGTTTTAAATAACAAAATAAATACATGAAGTAGTCCCTAATTGTGTAGGTAATGAGGCTTTTTTTTTTTTGCTTTGGTGATGAAATCAAGCATCAGACCATGCATAGCTAGCTTATTTTCTCCCCTGGGACTTACCTTCACCGCGGTCCTCTGCCACAGGACCCATGGTTGTGCCCAGCCACCAGTGCAGCACCTGCGAGGGGTCAGTCCTCCATCCTGCCGCTCGGAGGTGCTTTTCCTCCAGTTTTTCTCCCTGGGTCTACGGATGTCCAATGGATGCAGTGTCTGAGCTCCCCCTCCACAGAGACTGCTTCAGCACCTTGAACATGGGATCCCTTCCCCTGCATTGCGGTGTGCAAGTGCTACCATCCAGCCACTGCCAGGCGGCAGGCAAACAGCATTCCGCAGCAACCTCCCTCCATGAGAAAGGAGAACTCTTCTGGGATGCTCTATCCTTCCTCTCCCCTCTGGCCCTCCGAGCAACCCAAGTCTGTTCCCGACCCCAGGTCACCAGTGTGGCAGTAAGTAAGGCGTCCAGCGCCTCAGCCCTCCACGCCACCGGGCCGGCCATAGCTATCTTTTAATGCACAGTTAAGTGATGTCTCTCAGCCAATGAGAACTGAAGATTTTTCCTTGTCATTCTATACTGGAAAGTATTCCTCATTGTGCTAATTCACTTTCCCATAGAGGAGAGGGGAAAACAATGACAATGACAGAAACATGTAGGAACCCGAGGTCATGTGACCCTCTTGAGTCTCCTGAGCACTTTAATTCTGCTTTAGATTACACACCATAGGATGACCACAAGGAGAACTGAAGGCTTTCTTTGGTTTGGTTTATGTTTCTCTGTCCCCGATTCCCACCCTGACCATTAAGGCATTCCCATCCCCGCTGCATCCTTCCTCTGGCCAACAAAATGTCTGTCTTTCCTTTTTATAAAACTTTTTCTTCCTGGTAATGTTTGTCTGTCAGGCATATACCCTGGTCCCAGATATATACAGGGAATACGCAACGGGAACCTGTGTGATACATTGTCTACACAAGAGCACTTTGGCATTGGGTAACCGCATGAGGTGTGTAACCGACGAGTGATGTGCCCAAGGTCAAACTGCTCGAGTGCAGATAAATAATGTATCACATATGGTCCCCATTGCCTGTCCTGTTATGCAATAGGCTGGGAGCGGATGACTGACAGGTAGTGTTTATCCAACATATGCGTGATGAATTCTGGGTTCTAGAATTTATCATGCATATGTGGAGATAGCATTTTTTATGACCCTGGATTTATGTCCACATATATTGTACAAATTCTGTTCTGACCTACTGAACCCTGTTCTCTCCAGGTTCCCACGCCATCATGATGTTCTCCATGGCTTCCCCTCTGTGATAAGGGGCTACAGAGACAGGGCTGTCCTCCCTGCTGAGGCAGTCCACTATGTGAGATAGATCCAGTGTTAGGCTGGCACTAGGACCCCAGGGAGTCTAGAAACCCTGGACTGTCATATAGACATTACACGGGGCTTTCTCCCCACCCTTTCTCCTTCTCGTGGTGTCCACACAGCTCTGTAGTGCTTAGGATGCACACAGGGATGTCCCTGCAGAGGGAACAAGCTCCTTGTACTGCCACAGGGCTCTTTACAGCATTTGTGGTGCAGCACCATCCCTCTCTGACCACAGCAGAGGGGAAGCTGCTGTGGTCAGGCCCTGCCTTCCACCCCAGTGCCTCGAGCTCACTCCTGAACCCAGGTCCCCTGCATGGCGACATGACACACTACCACTGGTCCATTGGGGCAGCCTAAAAAATGGCTGCCTTTACAGTCAATGGCATTCATCAGTCATCCAACAGGGTGGTATGCAGTTCAGGGTGCAGCAAATCATTTTCTGAGTTGGTGGTCATTTTGATCACTAGCTTTTAAAATCTGGTAGCCATATCAATTTTTTTAGTGGCCATCATTTCTAAAAGCTCAAAAATCCCTTTGTGGGCAAGTAGTCATTTGGCTAGTAACTTTCTAAATTTGGTAGCCAAACCAAGTATTTTTTTTTTTACTGGCCATTGGCCACCTTGCTACCTGATCTGTCCCACCATTCCTTCCCTCCCCTGCCCCATGGGATTTCTCACTGATTTGTATGTAAGAAACTGGACTCCAGAGCCACAGCAAAATGAAACCATGTTGTTAAGGTATGGTGCAAGTAGCTAGCTGCAGTTAGTGGGGACAGCCACTCTCCTTGGAGTCTAGAAACTGATTGTCAGTAGGAGGTGTACAGGAGAACCCCAGAAAAATAAGTCACCACAAAATATCCCACCACTAGACAGGCTCCATTTAATAAGCAGGCATGACTAAAACCCATAGCCAAGTTGCACCTTTTCAGTATCCCATGATAATCGCGATTCAAAAATTGCGACTAAATAGAGCATCATAAATAGCGAAGCCACACTCGGCGACTCTATAATAATAGCACCTGCAAAGGATGACGATTCAGCCAGTACAAAAAAGGCGAATGCTAAAAACATGCCCAATGATACCCATCATAAGAACCAGCACTGAGAAGGGGACGAAACCAGAGGTACTAACGGAGATAAAAAGCACACTCACAGTCACAGTACCGGTTCTTAAAGCACACTCACAGTCACAGTACCGGTTCCTCTGGTTGGTGTGTGTTTCATTCGGTACATCCAGGCACAGCAGTTTCAATGGACTGTTGTAATTTAAACTTTTCTTTTCAGGAACACAGGCTATGGGTCATGCCAGAAACAGGGGGAAGAGGGAACTTATTACAGACACAATGAGTGAATTACAGTCATGACTCCACTCAAACTGCTGGTAATGCTAAAAACATTTTCCACACAGCAGAGGCCAGTGTACAGCAGAGCAGTCTACGGGGGTGTTGCACAAGAGTACAGTATGGAAGCAATTTGACAATACTGTTACAAAGGGATGCGAGAATGTGCAGTGGAAATTCCCCCCGCCACCAGAACTCTTTCCTAAGCCTTTTCCTTAGCTTTTTGTTAGTTTGCAGGCTGGGAGTGTGTTGGGAAGACAGGAAGTTGGCTTCAGAGTGAAATCACTGTGCAGTTCCTTCCTTGCAGCCCTGGACCAGTGAGAAACAGGATGCCCTCTCATTAACTTGTTATTGTGACTGTCAGGAAATGTGGCCCACATCTCTGAGCTAAGTTCTCCCATGCCTTTCTCAGTGCACACAAGTTTAAGCAAATGCTGCTTCCCCTTCCCTACACACTGCCACCGCCACTGTGGTATTGCCAGCGGACATTTTCACATTCACCTGTGGTACAAAACTACATCATTAATAAATGCTGTAGCTTACACCCAGGGCTGTTACGCCCATCCAATATCTACAGGAAGTCCCTCTTTAAGGAGCAGGAACCGAATCCGTAGTGCATGCCCCCACATCCTTAATAGGAAGGTTGGAACTGGAACAGCTGTTCACTCTTACTCTCCACTGCTCTTTTATCATTGTCTCCAGTGTCCCCTGCTGGAAGAATATAAAAAGTTGTTGCAGGTCCCATAGCAGTATTCTAGCTTACACTGACTCCAACTTGAAGAGGCTACAACTGCAATAGATGTGGGTGGATAGCACGGTCAGGTGGCTACAATATAGGTTTGGGAACCAGGAGACCCAGGTTCAAATCCCAAAAGAGCCATTTACTCTCAATGTAACCATGAGCAAGTCATTTAATTATTTGTTTGATGGCAAAAATGTCATCCTGGCATGTCTTTTAGTAATAATGTATTTCCAACATCCTTAAAAATCTTCATTTGTGCATTTTTAATTCTCTTGCATATTTTTAAAATGGGTTTTATCACTAATGTTTGTAATTGGTGACTTCAGTATATTGCTGCCAACCGTTGTTTTTAAATAACTCTTTTGTTAAGCTTACTTTTGACTGTACAAACTACTGTAGATTCGTACTCTGGATGTACTAGGAAGGTGCTGGCACATGTTACTGATGGTGAATACAGCAGCGAAGCTCCACACCGTGACATGTAATTCTTTTCATGGCAGGCATGGAAAGAGAGCAGGGACTTTAGGAAGGAAGGAGGAAGGGAGGGGAACTTTTAAAATCTGCAAAACCACATATTTTAGAGAGAGAGAGAGAGAGAAAGAAAGAAAGAAAGAAAGAAAGAAAGAAAGAAAGAAAGAAAGAAAGAAAGAAAGAAAGAAAAGCAAATATTTCAATACAGCTGTACATACAGCCTGTAATGCTTCTCACTGGGAGACGCTAGGACTGGCACTGAGAGAAACATATGTTCCGTCGATGGCATTGTGCAGTTATACTACTGGTTTTATCCCAGTGAAAATGTGTCTGTGCATTTTTGTAGTCCACCTTGAAAATCTGGCAGCCCTTCAGAACTTTGCATTCTGCCAAAAGAATCCATATTCCACCCAGCGCGATCCCACTTTATTTTTTGCTATGGAACATTTTCTCTGGCCCCCAGCTTGCTCCCTTACTGAATGCACCTCCGGTCCCATCACCAACCTTCTCAGGGACTTTTAGGTTAAACACCACTTACCCGGGACCATTATGTGGCGTGTGACCTGCAGTGTCAATCATGCGGGAGCTTGTGTGGAATTCCAGCCCGAGGATTTTCTCTTCCACATTTTTCCCCATGGGCGCTCTTGCGCAATAATATGCTTGCTTGCATGCGTACATGTTGTAGCACACATGCGTGCCCGGTGGATGGCGTTTGCCCCTTTCCTTTCTACGCACACCTGCTTGTGCTGCCACCTGTCCTCTGCCTGGTGGTAGGCATGTGGCAGGATGAAGACCACCCCCGAGGGAGAACTGCTACTGGGACACTCAGTCCTCCTTCCCTCACCAGCCCCAGGCTCCAAGCAGCTCAAACGTTCCTGAACCCAGATCACCAACTTAGCATGACATAGAGCTGCCCTTGATACCAGGCCAGAAGCAATCCTACTTTCTGGCAGAATTCCAATTGCAGACTGTACAACAAAATTCCCATTCCGCAAAACAAATTCCCCAGAGCAAATTTATAGGAAGACAGATGTAAAGTCCCAGAGAATGGGGGCACCGCAGAGAATTTAATTAAACAAAGAGGAGTGCCCTGTAGCATCTACAGCATCATGGACAGCCATGGGGCAGTGTACTGGGGCCCCACTAGCCTGTCCCCCCCACCCCAGCATGGCATAAGGCAGACCATTTGTTTTAGAAAGAAAAAAGGAAACGTTTTTCTTCCTGCTGCCTGCTCCATTCCATGACCCCCAACCCGAGCAGGCAGTATGAGCAATGGGCACCCATGCGCTAGGACTGCTGTCCATGCCCAGCACGTGGCATGGTGCTGATCTTTAGAAAGAATGTCTAGTAACTTTGGCATGGATTCAGGGTACTGCAACTGGAACCCTGAGCCTGCTGTTTTGAAATTCCCTGTTCTGGTGACGACAGTTGGCAGCTGTGACAGTGAGCAAGAGATAGGGCACAGACAGCAAATGGGGACCTGGACCAGGTTGGCTTACCTGGTGAGGTTGAAGTCATCCCAAAGGCTGGGCTGTGTGCCTCTGCTCCTCTGTTCTGCAGCCCCGTGTCCGCTTGTTCTGTGCCAGCAGCCTCCGGCCCTTTTGGATGGCAGCATTAGTGTGTGGTGGCCGAAGAGAAGAAAGAAGAGGAGTGGTCCCTGTATCTTGTTTTTTGTGCCCCATTTAAAGAAAAAGTAACTGTCAGTCCCTTGTCGGCAGCATCTGAAGAGCCGCATCACTGTGGAAGAAGATCGTCGGCCCTCTCAAGTCCCCCATCCATCCACTGTACTGCCCGACTCCCTCTTAGTGGTCTCTCCCACTGCCAACAAACCTACCATCTCCTTCAGCAGCCTTCTTCACCCCAGGCCAGGGCGGTGAGTTTGGTGACAGCACACCAGCAAAGTGATGTCCACCTATGTTTAAACAAAAGAAGTTTATTCTTTTTAATGTTTAGAAGTGCCCAGGGCACCATCAGAGGCTGGCCGACTGCCAAGGGGTGTGTTGAGGGCTCTTAATTTAAATATTTAAATATTCATCAAGCGCAGCGACACCCATAGGAGGGGCCAGGGTATAGAGGCCCACAGTAAAGGGTATGAATATTTAACAGGAGGCAGAGCTAAGGCGAGGCAAGAGAGGGGTGAAAGACAAAAAGGCCCTGCCAAGGCCTGAATAAATCTTTAAATGGGCAATGCTTGGAGGGAATTAAAGGGACCTAGCAGAGAGGCCCAAAGATTGAAGGTGCACAGTAAAGGGGGCTCAGCAAATAAAGCCTGGCAGATAGCAGTCAAAAGGGGCCAGCAGAGAGGCCCACAGCTTAGAGGGGCCAGTAAGAAAGAGACTCAGCAGAGAAAGCCTTGTATTTATTTTTTTGTGTCCTTGATAACTGGATAAGTGCACGAATCCAAAGGACCATTTTTAGTCATGATCCAGGCCACACACGTGGCACAGCAGCAGAGAAAATAACTTGATACATGTTAACAATGGACAGTGCAGAGCACACACGGCTTATGGCCAGCAGTCAGGAACTTGCTACAAAGAAACAGCTGAAGTGCAGTGCTGGCATTTTGTTCACATAAGTACAACACTGTTTACAGTGTGAGGATACAAGCACCTTAACAGTGGTAGTCATATTTACAAAAACGGTATTTACAGCAGGAGCACATAAATGATAGGAGCAGTATTTCCAACAATATACAGTATACAACAGAAACTACAGTGCAATTCAGATCCTAGCAGTGGTAGGTGAAGTCCCTCAGCAACCAGCACTTTAGTTGCTGTTTGAAGGACAAGTGGGAAGTGGACGAGCGGATGGTGGGAGGGAGTCTGTTCCTCAGGGAGGGTATGGAGATGAAGAAAGCTTTGCTACCCATATTGGTGGAGACGCGAAGGACGCCCAGCGGAGGGACCAAGGATGCCCTGAAGGTCCATGAGAGTTCCCTGTTAGTCAGTAGGGGTGAATAAGGAGGTAGATGGTGCTTTCTGAGTGAGTTGTCCACCAGGCAGCCAGTGGCATAATCAAAGCAGCCTTAAAGTGGGAGCCATCCAAGGGCCTGGTAGAGACAGCAGTGGTGGGTAGAATAGGGAGCTTGAAAGACAAGCCCAATCAGAGACATTAAGAGGGGTCCAGCAAGCCCAGGCACCCAGTGTTACCCAGGCACCCAGATCAGGTCATCTGGTCTGATCACTGCAAGGTGAGGTTGTCGTTCGGCTCCCCCCCCCGGAGAGCCATCCCCCTGTTGAGATGGTCAGCTACCGCCCTTTAAGGGGATTGTCACCTGAGGGTTTTATGATGGCGGCTGACCTAGCTAGTGTAGAAGCTGCATGTGTGAATGGCATGAGCGAGGTGGTTGCCACCTATAATAGGGTGATGTCCGCAGCACTTGATGCATTCGCACCAGTCTGTGTATGACCCAAATCCTCTCACTTGAGGTCTCCTTGGTTTGATGGAGAGCACAAGGCAATGAAGATTAAGGGTCAGATGTTAGAGCATTGCTGGTGGAAGACCAGGCTAGATGAGGACAAACTGGCCCTGATACTCACTATAGAGAGTACCAGGGGGCAATCAACCGTAAGAAGGCAGAGTTTCTGTCCAGGGAGATTGCTACAGGAAAGAACCAACCAGCTGTGCTTTTTTGGACTGTAGACAGGCTGTTACATCTGGTCTGTCTGCAGCCAAAAAAAGCCTTTTCTATTGTTTTATGTGATGGGTTTGCTCAGTTCTTCACTGACAGAGTGTCCTCCATCCAGCAGGTAATCCCGCCAGTGAGTCATATTATGTCTCGCAGTGATCACCTCCGATGCAGCAGAGGCTCTCTGCCTATTTGGGGGGAGTTTAACCCAGTGGAAGTAGTCGAGGTCACTGAGGTTCTGAAGCAGTTCCTAATGGGATACATTAGTGCTGTTGGCCTGATGTTCTCCCTGATTGTCCGGCCGCTCGTTGTTGGAGGGAGTCTTCCTGAATTCCTTGAAAGAGGCTCTGGTGAGGCCCCTTCTGAAGAAACCATTGCTCAACTCAGACACCTTCGAGAATTACCAACTTGTCTTCAATCTTCCATTTTTAGGAAAGGTCATTGAGAAGATTGTGGTGCAACAGCTTGAGGAGCACCTTGTGACCTTTGACCTCTATAAGCCACTCCAGTCTAGTTTCTGAAACAAGCATAGCACCGAAACAGCATTAGTTCAGGTGCATAATGACCTCCTTAAGACTAGGGATAGAGAAGATGGATTGGTTCTTGGTCACCTCGATCTCACTTCAGCTTTCAACGTTGTAGACCACTTTTTGCTGCTTTATCATGTCGTGTTAGAGTTCTGTAGGCTTGCTGGCACTATCATCCGTTGGTTTGTCCTAGCTCACTGACAGGAAGCAATGGGTAGTGATGGGGAATTTCTCCTCCTCCCTGAAGCTCCTGTCGTGCGATGTGCCTCAGGGAGCCAGCTTGTCACCAATGTTGTTTGCAGTTATATGCTGCCCCTAGGTGAGCTCATTAGGAAGTACAATGCGGGTTTTCACTGCTATGCAGATGATACCTAGTTGTACTTGTCTTTTGCCCTGGAACATTAAATACAGTGGAAGTGCTAAACATCTACCTGGCTGAGATCAATGGTTGGATGTCCTCCAGCTGGTTGCGATGGAATCCTGATAAGACGGAGGTTCTGGTGGTGGAACCAGGTTGAAGGCATGACAGGACTGCCTCTGGTGTGGCAACTGGTCTTTTCTTGGGGCCTACACCATTGGTGGCTTCCTCTAGGGTGCGAGATCTTGGTGTGCTCCTGGACGATGGACTAACATTTGAATCTCAGGTGTAGTGAGTCATCCCAATGTGGTATTCACCACCTGAAGAATATCACCCGAATCAAACCCCTAGTTCTGCCTGAGGACCTTCCTACTCTGGTTCATGCCTTTGTAACATCCAGGCTTGATTACTGTAATGCCCTTTACTTCAGGGTCTCAAGCGGTACCCTCTGCTGACTGCAGCTAGTGCAGAATGCAGCTGCCAGGTTGCTGACGGGCCTATCGAGGTTCTGTCACATAACTCCAGATGCTGTGTGAACTGCACTGGCTTACAGTCAGGTCGATAGTCATCTTCAAGGTGGGCTTGCTCACTTTTAAGTCCCTACATGGACTAGACCCTGGCTATCTGTCTGATCTCCTAACACAGCTTCTGCCCCAGTCCACTCCCACCATTCCTCCTCTAGGGGCCTCCTGGCGATTCCCAGGATGAGACTGAAAACTGCCAGCGACAGAGCAGTCAGTGTCGCTGGTCCTGTCCTGTAGAAATTCACTCCCTCCAGTCATCAGGGAGGTCCCTTTAGCCGAGGTTTTTAAAAGTCGCCTCAAGTCCTATCTGTTCTTTTTGGCCTTCCCAGATATAGATATTTAATCTGATATAATAAAGAGTTTTTGAAATTAATTAGCAATTGAACTTATTTATTTGAAAATGTATTTATTATTATTTTTATTGTTTTAAAAATGGATTTTTGTATGTTCTTTTCATTCTTTTACTTGTTTTTATGTGAGGCACCCAGAGCCCCCCAGGAATGGGTGCCATATAAATAAACCTTGCCTTGCCTTACCCTGTCACACACTAGTCCCTGAGCTACTGAAAACGGGTTTAGTGGCCCAGTGTTGGAGTGGTTGGGCCTAATACCCCTGCCATTTGTTGGAGCTTTGAGACAGCGACTGCAGTCGCATTGATGGGGAAGTTTCTTTTTAAATATTTCCCTCCTCTGGATCACCCCATAGGGGCAGCCAAGGCAGGAGTTGGCTAGTAGCTCCTTAACTAGGCTAGTACTATTGGAGAGCAGTGGTGCCATTGAAGTAAAAGGGCAATTCAGGCACCTAGTGTGGCAAGGAACCTACAACTACCTGAATTGTTTTACTGTTTGCAAATTGCCTGAACTGCTTTACTGATTGCAAATTGCCTGAACTGCCTTACTGTTTGCAAACTACCTGAACTGCTTTACTGTTTACTGCCTGAAAACTGACTGCACTGTACTTGTTGCCCCTGCTTCTGGCAAGTAGCCCCCAGAACCAAACAATTGCTCCAAATAGTGATTATTTGCCCCTGCTTCTGGCAAGTTGCCCCGGAATTGAACATTTGCCCCAAACTGGGTTATTTGCTCCCTGCTTCTGGCAAGTTACCACTGGAACTGAACGCTTGTCCCTAATTGGAATATTTGCCCCTGCTACTGGCAAGTTGCCCCTGGAACTGAATATTAACCCCAAACTGAGTTATTTGCCCCTGCTTTTGGCAAGTTATCCCTTGAACTGAACAAGTGCCCTGGGAACTGCTTGATTGCCCGGAGTGGGTTCCGAGTGTACCAACCATTTTGATCACTATAGACTTGTGCGTCTGGACTCAATCTTCTGTCATTATAGAACACTGCATGTATTGTATGCCCATTCTGAAATGTCCAAGGTTGTACACAAGTGTCTGCAATTGTATCTCATTAGAATCAGTCTCCATCCAGCAGAGAAAAGATCCTACAGTTTCACTCTTCACCACCACCTTCCAGCATCCATGCCTACGGTCCTGGTCAGAATCTTCTTCACTTAGAGTGTGCTTGGCCTGGAAGAACCATATTGACACCTCTTTTGTAGTTCGCCACTGATCGCAGTATGCCCAGTGTGATCCTTTGCCGCCATTTTCTTGTTTTCTTGGTTCTTGTTCTGGACACTATAAGATCTTCTGTCTTTCAGTTTCAGTTTAATTGTTATACTTGAAAAGCATGTGAGCAAAACTGCCTGTTTTCACAAGCGTCCAGTTTAAAAGTAAAATAAAAACATTCAAAGGTTCTAATATAAAAATAAATTAAACAGTAAGTACATATGACAGAGGTGGACAACTAACATTACAGAGACATAATGGTTATAGGCTAGAGTGGATAAGTGCACTGGAGAAAGTGGTTGACTGGAGGGCAAGTGCCAATAGTTTCTTTTTTAATTGCCAAGAAACATTCAACAAGAGAAGGACCATGAGTGAACATAGAGGAGAAGTAGTGTGAGAGATTAGGAGAGGGAAGGAAGAAGAAGAGTCAGGCCAGGTTAACAGCTGCAGGAGGAAGAGAAGGAAAGGTGAATCCTTATGTTGTGTTTGAAGGAGGAGGTGGAGGGACAGATTTTGAGTTCAGGGGGACAGAGTTGAAGAGTTTGGGGCCCAGGTAGGAGAGAATTTTTAGGCGTGGGAGGTGTGACAGAAGGGGACAGAGAAGGAGAGGGAGGAGGACTGTCTCATGGCCCTGGGGTGAGTCACTGTTTGGAAGAGGGAACTGATGCAGTCAGGTAGGAGACCACAGGAGAGTTTGTTGAAGAAGGTGGCAATTTTGCAGTTGAGTTGGTTCTCAAGGGAGGGCCAGCCGGAGATTCTGTAAAGGTTGCAATGCTGTGTAAGTTTGGAAAGGCCGCGGCAAAATGGAGCGCATTGTGGTAGGAGCTACGTAGCCTAGTGACATTTCTAGTAGAGAGGTGGGGAAAGTAGACAAGAGTGCCATAGTCGATTAAGGGGAGAAGGGAAGTGGCAACAAGGAGAGATTTGGATTCTTTGTTAAGGACCTGCTTTGTCCTGTGGAGTATGTCAAGTCTTTGGTGAGATTTCATGATGGTGAGACCGAGGTGAGCATAGAAATTGAGGTGGCGGTTAAGGAGTAGGCCGAGATAACTAAATTAGTTAACTCTCTCTTAAGAGTTCCCAAGGTTGCTGTGTAGGGTGAAGTCGAAATCAAGAGGCCTTCGAGGGCTGGAGAAAATCATGACCTTTATTTTTTTGGAGTTGAGGATGAGACCTTTGGACATGAACCAGGAGTGGAGCTGTGTGAAATCGGCCTGACGTTTGTTAAGGAGAGAGGAGGGGTTCTTGTCCTAACTGAAGAGGACAGCATTGTCTACAAAGAGAACGAGCTCAGAGTTCGTGCAGATGTCTGGGAGGGAATTTACAACTAGAGAAAAGAAAAGAGAGCCCAGGATGGACCCTTGAGGTACACCATACTTAATGGGGCAGGATTCTGAGAGGACTCCTGCCCCATTGTGGTTTGGTGCAACCTGAGTGTGAGGTAGTTGCGGAACCAGTGGGTAACTTCAGGGGAGAAATGGAGACTGGCAAGAGTCTGGAGAAGAACATCATGGTCAACAAGATCAAATGCTTTTGTGAGGTCAACAAAAACTGATCCAGTGTAGAGGCCTTCACCGACGGCTCTATCTATGTAGTGAGTGAACTTTATGAAGGCTGTCTCCGTGTTGTGGCCAGTCCTGAAACCATGTTGTGCTTCAGAAAGGAGGTTATGTTGAGTGAGAAAATCCATGGTTTGCTTGTGGATAACTTTTTCTAGGATTTTGGAGAGAGAGGCCAGGAGGGAGCTAGGATGGTAGTTGGAAACTTGGTCCTTGGGATCGGATTTTTAAAGGGGTTCAGTGATCGTACATTTCCATTTATGTGGGAAGGACCCTATGCAAAGGGAATAGTTAAGAATATTGGTGAGGGGGATGGACAAGGAATCACAGACCAGTTTTAAGACCCTGTAGTTGATGTTGTCGGGGCCTGTTGAAGGTCTAGTGTCATTAGTTTTAATAAGCTTAACTACCTCGGAGGAGGAGAGATATCGAAAAAGAATCTGAGGGGGGAAGGGGTGCTGGGGATGAGCGAGGAGTTAGGCTGATATGTTGAGATCCTCAAAATATTGATTAAAAGGTGAAGCTATCTCGAGAGGGTTGGTGGTGGCCAGACCATCTGAGGGGAGACAGATTTGTTAATTGGAATGACCCCTGCCGACGAAGTTGTGGAGGATGTTCCAAGTTCTCCTCAGGTTCCCTATGGCTAACAACTGTTTCTCCAAGAGGAAGGAAGTTTTAGCAGATCTACCAGTGGATTTGCATTTGTTTCCGAGGGTTTTGTAATTTTGGAGAAGGTGGTGAAGTTTGTGTTTCCTGTATAAGGACCAGGCACGGTCTCTGTCCCTCATGAACTTGCGTAGATCAGAGACCTTTAATCCTGATTTTTTTAAGAGGGCTGAAAAGGTCACAGAGGGTGAGGAACTTGCTGCTAAACTTTTCAAGGGCTACACTGATGTCAGTAATGGAGTCCGTGAAGGACCAGTCCTGGGCGAAGGCAGCATTAGAGAACTCAGTAGGGATTACATTTTTTTAGTTGCCTGGTGAGCATGAATTTGGGTGGACAGTGAGGGTTTTTTGCTGACCAGCAGCAGAAGACAGCACAGTAATCACTGATAGAGTTTGCAAGAACCCCAGAGGATGTAACATGAGAAGGGTTGGAGACAAGAATCCAATCAATGAGGGACTGGGTCCCTGTCCTATAATTGGTTCTGGTGAGCTGAGTGATAAACTGATGAAAGCCATGGGATGCAATGTGAGAAGGCACTAAAGAGGGCTGGGGGGATACCAGGATGAGGGAGAGGCATCAACAGTAGAAAACAGGGAGTTGATATCCCTCTGTACTGACAGTTGGTGAGACCACATCTGGAGTACTGCGTGCAATTCTGGAGACCCCATCTCTGCAAAGACATAGACAGAGTGGAGTCTGTTCAGTGGAGGGCAACCAAAATGGTGCAGGGTCTGCACCAGAAGACATACAAGGAGAGACTAAAGCAGCTTAACAATGTATACCCTTGAGGAAAGGAGGGAGAGGGGGAACATGATAGAAACTTTCAAGCATCTCAAGGGAATTAACAAAGTACAAGAGGGTAGCATCTTTCAGAAAAAGAGATGTGCAAGAACAAGGTTGGCATAATTTGAAGATAGAGGGGGGATGGCTCAGAGGTAATGTTTGAAAGTATTTTTTCACAGAGAGGGTTGTGGATGCATGGAACAGCCTTCCTGGGGAGGTTGTGGAGTCAGGAACATTGGGAGAATTCAAGAATGCATGGGACAGACATAAGGCAATTCTAGTGGGGGGTAGGAGGCAGTAAGCTGTTGATTAACTAGAATCTGCAGCTTATCCATCAGGTAGGGTAGGGAAATGGGCAGACTAGGTGGGCCAAGCGGTCCTCATCTGCCATCAAATTCTATGTTTCTACGTTCCTACGTGGCCGAGGATCAATTGCTTGGTAGGGTCACAAAGAGTGGACTGCCAGTTTAGGTTGAAGTCACCAAGGATAATCCACTCTCTCCCATGAGGGAGGGAGGTCCTGATGTTGAGAAAGATATCTAGTTCATTAGGAGAAGAGTTGGGGGGAAGATAAACTACGCTAACAGTAATAACTTTGTAGTTGCCGAGGAGGAGGTTGATTGAGAGGGATTCGAGGAAGGAGATAGTGAGCTGTGGGTTAAATTCAGTGGCCAAAAAGTGATCGGCAACCCAGAGGAAGCAGCCCCCCCGCCCACATTTCCTGAGCCTTTCTGAAGAGGGTATACCCTTCTAGGTTTATTACTGTCTAGGTTTATTTCATTGGAGAAGCTCTTGTTGGTCAGCCAGGTTTCGGTAAGGGCAATGAGGTCAAAGGTACTGGCTGACACCCATGACTTGACTGAGGTTTTTTTAGCCATCAGGCTTTGGACATTGAGGTAAACAATATAAAGCTGCTTGGAGTGACTGGGTCAGAATGAGGAGCAGTAGATGCTTGGTGGGGTGGAGCGGGGTTGGGATAGACAGAGCCGTATTTGAGAAGTAGGAGAAGGAGGGACCTCCAGTGTCTGCAGGAAGCCAGGACAGACAGCTTAGGGGATTGGAACCTAGAGTAATGCTGGGTAACGATGAGCAGACTGTGGTAAGAGGGGAAGAACCCATGAAGCAGGCAAAGTTTGAGGAAGGGGTTTAAGGGGTAAATGTAGAGACTGTCTTTGTCATGCTGAGGGAGGAAAAGAAAGGAGAGAACAGAGGTGCAGGGAGGGAGGGCCAGTGGTGTAAGGAGGGAAAGAGGCGTTAATGGAAGGGTACAGAAATGGAAGAGTGGGGGAGGAAATGAGAGAGGAAATTTTGCATAGAGGGGCATGAGAAGTTGGTAAGGCCCAGCAGAGCAGCTAAAAGGAGTAACAGTTTGGGAGGCTCCATATCAGTGCGAAGTTAGGGAGGGGGAGAGAGGCCAAACTACAGGTGAAGATGGTACTGCTAGGGGAATGGCTCTTTAAGAGAGAGGGGTACAGGAGTTGGTAGCCAGTGGGTGAGGAGATAGGTGGAAAGGAGTGAAAGCATATTTAAATGAGTATTGGGGGAAGGGGTGGGCATGCGAGAGAAAATTCAAGTACTGGGTAATCTTAAGCATAAGTGAATGGAGAGCTTAGTCAAGCAGTGGAGCCAATCAGCAGAAGGTGGAGAGAAGGTGCCAAGATTTGAAGCAGAGCTCCTTTACTGAGAAGCACAACTTTTTTTCTGGGGACGCTGTGAGGAGATGAAGCAGGTATGTGGCAGCAGCAAAGGGAGTCTCACCGCAGGGCTGGAGGAGCCTCCTGGTCGAGGAGCTGCCTGGTCAGGGGCTGCTGCTAAAAGGAGGGAGGAGAGAGAGAGAGAGAGAGAACAAAGATTAGGTTTGAGTTAAAGTTGATGGTGGGGGGGGGGGGGCACTGGGGAGCCTGAGCAAGGTGGCTACACTTTGATTGAGCTCTACATTCGGGCCCATAAAAATATCTTTAAAACGCATCTTTTTTGGAAGTGGATGGACTTAAATTGATTATAATAGCAGCGGAATTCTGACCTGTTAATATGGGAAATCCTCGAAGAAATAAAGCATCAGGAGATGGAGCTAAAAGTAAAACAGGGGGGCATGGCCTGGCTCTGAGCCAGTATGGACATTTGAAACCTTTTCCCTTCAATAACTCTTAATATCCACCGTCGTCTACAACCATCTAAATCAGAAACAGAAAGATTATAGATGGAACCTATTTAATTTTTTCTACTGCAGTTGTTTATAATATTTTTCTTAGTCTTAATATCTTCTTTTGGGTCTATTTCTAAGTGCAACATTCCTCTGGATCTGCAACCTCCAGGCCTACGAACATGGCTAAATCTACTCAACAGATTGTTTCATTACAAAAGGTAGAAGCTATGTTTGAAAAGCTTGTTAAAGATATGAACGACTTAAAAATAACAACCCAGCAAAATACGGCTACTTTGCATGCTATCGATCTTCATCTTTCCGCTACAGAAAACAAAACTTGGCAAAATGAAATGTCAGTATATGATTTATAGGCTACCATCAGGGAGTAAGACTGCACATAGAAGATCTTCAAAACAAACTACATGATATAGAAAACTGCATCCGAAGGAACATTTTGCGATTTTTCGGATTCCCTGAAGAGGTAGAACTTAAAAACACCACCGACTTCCTTCTGCATGTACTGCCCGCAATGATGAAGCTACCGCTGGATCACAGTCTAACTACAGAACAGTCTCACTGCTCTTTAGCCCCCAAGCCTACACCAGAACAAAGACCCAGACCGATTTTAGCCAGATTTCTAAATTATGCCCATACGGAGCTTATCCTACAAAAAGCCAAAGAAATTGGTATTGTTACCTAGCAAGAGCAATACATTTTTATTTACAGAAATTTCTGAAAGGATGTCTCTGCAAAGTGCCGGGCCTTCACTCCTGCAAGACACTTACTTCACCAGATGTAATATTAAAGCAGCAGTACTAGGAAAAAAATTTTGCACTTTTTTGACAGTTTATTCCCTGTGCCTTGCTAATGATATACCTGGTACTCTTTCTCGCCAGCATTGTACTATCGCTGAGTAATTAGCTCAGTTATTCTCTGCTTTTTTTACATTTCTGCCACTAGGCATGTTGCACTGGAACCCCCTCTGCTGCCAACTGCACATGTGTATGACTTGCAGGCTCATCGGGAATGGTCAGCAGAGGGTCCCTCTGCTGTTGTCAAAAGACATGATGTGACCTGAAGAAAAAGCGCAGCTGAAAATTAGTCAGCCGCCATATTTGTTGTAGCACTACAACAATTCAAATAAATTGCAAATATCTAAAAAACTAAAGATGACTGGAAAAAAACATTTACAGGTAGGGAAACTGGAACTTTGGCTACATGCTTACAGCCAAAAAACAGAATTTTGATAGATTACTTCCTGATTTGGTAGTATTGCTGCTATAAGTTCTTTAAGAGATTCCCTGCGATAATGCAAATCTACTTGGACAATTCTTATAAGGACTTTAACTCTCCAGATTCCCTGATGTTATTTTTAAATAATATCATGTCAAGCCTCTTGCAGGAATTTGGGTCCAATACATTGCCCACTGAAAAATTGAAATCCGGGAACTCAAAATGTCATTATGGACACTTTACCAACTTCTACCATTAAAGCTGGATCCGCTTTAATCTCTACTCACCCCTCCAATGAGTTGATGGACTGCATCTGACTAAAGAGGGAGTCAGTGCATTGGGGCAGAAGTTTGACGTCTTTGCAGAATATTTAAACTAGCAAATGGGGAGAGGGGTGCAGCACCCCATACGTCGAATGGGAAGAACACCCTCCCCTCAGCTAGTGGTCAAACAGGAATTCAGCGTGTTTGCCGTTCATTTGCATCACCAGGTAAGAAAAAGGTTTGTCTCCCATACAATGCACGGGGTAATGCCAAACTTCACCCAACAACTACACACCAAAAATCAGCCAATGGAAAATCATGTACAAAATGCTCACAGCCTCGGAAATAAGATCCCAGACCTGAAGGCAATAATGTCAGAGGCTAAACTGGACATAGTAGCAATTAGTGAGCGTGGTTTACCAGTAACCACATGGAGACTTCAGTACCTGGCTATGTATTGCTCAGAAGAGACCAGAGTTGCAAAAAGGGGAGGTGGCCTGTATGTTAATGAAAATATCAAAGCTACAGAAATTCAGAATACACAAAGAGCCAGAAGAACTGTGGGTCACCCTGGAAACAGGAAATGGGACAGCCATAAGAACTGGGGTTGTCTACAGGCCCCCAGACCAGAGGAGGACATAGACACATTACTGTTAGAAGATATACAAAACATGACAGCTAAAGGGAGGTTCTGATAATGGGAGACTTCAAGCGTGCCAGATACAGATTGGTCAATACCAGCAGGAACATCTGCCAGAACTAGACTCATAGTGGATTCCTGCAGGGAGGGCCTCAAACAACTGGTACAGCAACCCACAAGAGACAGGGCTATCCTAGATCTAGTACTGACTAACAAAGAAGGGATCACAGATCTCCAGGTAGAAGGTCACCTGGGGCCAGTGACCATCACATGGTATGGTTCAGTTTGGCTACTACATCTAAATCATCCCATTCCAAGGCAAAAATATGGGACTTCAGAGGGCTGACTTTGATAAGATGGCCAACAGAGTTAAGCTAGCCCTGGCAAAAGAAACACAGGTGAGGGGTACAGGCAGAATGGGCAAGCATTAAGGATGCAATACTTGAAGCAACATCCATTGTGTTAGACAGAAAAGGAAGTGCAAAAGAAGAAGGAAACCACTTTGGTTCTCAAATACAGTAGCAGAAAGGTCAGAGCCAAAAGGCTGGCCTTCAGGAAATATAAGGGAACACATCGGGATGAAGATAGGAGGCATACCAAACTGCCCTAAGGGAAGCAGGTAAGGCAGTAAGGCAGGCCAAGTCCCAAACTGAGGAAACACTATACGGACAGTAAAAGAAGGTGACAAGACTTTCTATAGATACATTAGTGAAGGAGAAAGTCCAGAGAGTGTTGCTAAGCTTAATGGAGAAAAGGGGCATGTGAGGAGGAGGACCTGTAAGGCATCTATCTAAATAGATACTTTGCTCAGTATTTACTGAAGAGAAGGTAGGGCAGGGCCCACAGCTCAGCATCATGGACATGGGGGAGGAGGTGAGCACTACTCCTTCACAAAAAGAAAGGGTCCTACAAGAGCTTGCTAATCTCAGGGTGGATAAGGCAATGGGACCTGATGGCATACATCCCAGGGTACTAAGGAGCTAAAGGAGGAACTAGTAGAGCCATTAGCAGAATTGTTTAGTGAGTCTCTGAGCACAGGAGAGGTCCCAGAAGACTGGAGAAGGGCTCATGTGATCCCGCTCCACAAGAGTGGTAGCAGGGAGGAGGCGGGGGAACTACAGACCAGTCAGTCTTACCTCAGTAGTGGGCAAGATTATGAGGCACTCCTTAAGGAAAGGATAGTGCAACACCTGGAATCCATAGGAGCACAGGATCCAAGACAGCATGGGTTTACAAAGGAAGGTCCTGTCAAACTAATCTCATAGATTTCTTTGACTGGGTAACCAGAGTGGTGGACAAGGGGGTGCAGTTGATGTAGCCTACCTTGACTTCAGCAAAGCTTTTGACACTGTTCCACATAGAAGAGATAAATAAGCTGGGTAGGCTCGGGTGGGTAAGAAGTTGGTCAACTGGGTGGCAAACTGGTTGAGGCAGAAAACAGAGAGTGGTGGTAAATGGTATACTGTGCAGAAGAGATGCAAGTCACAAGTAGGGTACCTCAGGGATCAGTCCTGGGGCCATTCCTCTTCAACATCTTCATTAGTGACCTTGCAGATGGACTAGAGGTAAGGCTTGTCTGTTTGCAGATGACACCAAGATCTGCAACAGAGTAGATGATCCAGATGGGGTGGGCAGAATGAGAAGAGATCTGGATAAAGTAGCAGAATGGTCAGAAGAGTGGCAACTGGGATTTAATGCAAGAAGTGCAAAATCATGCACATAGGGAAGAAACCCTGAAGCTACCTATAGGCTGGGAGGAGTTGCTAGCAGTCACAAAGGAAGAAAGAGACTTGGGCATCATCATCACTGATGACCTAAAATCATCAAGCAGACCTCTAAAGCAGTAGGTAAGGCTAGGGGGTGTTAGGGTGTATTAGTAAAGGGTATCACAAAGTCGTAGAGGAGGTAATAATCCCTCTGTACAAGACACTAGTTGAGCCCCATCTGGAGTACTGCGTGCAGTATTGGAGCCACACCTTCACAAGGACATTAACCAAATTGAGGCAGTCCAGAGAGGGCAACCAAAATGGTGCAGGGACTGCATCAGAAGACATATGAGGACAGATTAACGGAGCCCACATGTATACCCTTGAGCAAAGGAGGGAGAGAGGATATGATCGAGGCATTCAAACACCTTAAGGGCATAAACAAGGTGAAAGAGTCTAACATGTTTAAATATAAGAAAAATAGCAGGACAAGAGGACACAGCATGAGATTAGAGGGAGGCCGATTAAGGGGAAATGTGAGAAATTCTTTTTCACAGAAAGGGTGGTGGATGCATGGAATGGCTTACCACAAAAGTGGTGGCTATGAATACAGTGCAGGGCTTCAAACAGGCATGGGATAGGCATAAGGGAGCAATACAAATGACTATGAATAGATAGGTCACTGACAGAGCAAAGGCCGATGGCACATTTATAAGGTAGAAAAAGAAATGGGCAGACTGGATGGGCCTTGCGGTCCTTATCTGCCGTCAACTTCTATGTTTCTATTCCAGCCACAGACAGTCACTCCGGCTTCAGCAGAAGGCTTCCACAAGCAATACCACTGGTAAAACTAGATGCTGCAGTCCCGAGAATGTGCGCAGTCATGCGGTATCTATGACCCGCTCACCCGAATTCAGCTCATCTATCCCTCTAAGTAACAAATATGCAGCCTTACAGAATATTATGTTCCATTACAGGAGGACGTGTCACAAAGCTGTTCACCTAATGAAAATAACTCAGCCGCTGCACTTCGAATAAACTGTAATTCAGCTGACTTCTCCTGGGCAGAAATAGTGGCCAGTTCACCTTTAAAAGCCACGGAACCTCCTACGATGAAACACTATGGTAAAACTAAGAATAAATCAGAGGTGAGTGTTGCTAAACATACCCAAGATCACACCCCATGTATTTCAGACACCTGAACTGCCCACCTTCTTTGTCAAGGTCTTACATTGACAGCTCAATTCCCCCTGCCACCACAAATAATAATTAGTGGGCTTTTTCTTTAACTCGATGTCCATACCCTCGGACATGATCATCTTACCAAGGATTGAGATGTTTATGCACAATAGGCTAATGGTTTGTACAATTAGATGGATGCAATATTAGCCCACTTAGCAGACTATCACTACACTTTTGTGGTGACCGTTATAATTATAGGCTTTTCCCTAAAATTTTTAAATCTATAGCGTGGCAAGACAGGATGGCTTTACAAGTCATACTCTTATCTATATGTTGGCCTCGTTATACTTCTACTATATAATCGCCCTATGTTGGTGGCCCCTTTTAGTGATGGAGACAGTAACCTCTGTTCAATATATACTCATATTATTATTATTTTTTCTTCTTCTTCCCTCTATGCATCTTCTGATAGCCCTTGGATTTGGTAACTCTGCCCTCGAGAACATTATAGTTACTTCTAATATTTCAGATTTAATTTAATAAACTCTACTATTCGCGCAACTTTGTAGATCATTTTGTTTTTTATTTTAAGTGCAGGCAATTTGCAAACATTTAGGTGGTACCTTCATTGCTGGGAGCTTTATGTGCAGTGCTAAATAGAGTCTATCTCTGCTGATACATCTGCAGTGCTCAAAGCCTATAATATGTAAGTAATTTTGTGAGACCTAATTTTTGGATGTGACAGGTGTTCCTGGGGCCTGCTTAATTGCGGTTCCTAGGAACTCTGTTTTTTCATGTCTCCATTAGGCGATGTTCGTGCATTTATGACATGCAGTGGTAATACTAACACTCTTTGGTACTATAACCTGGCCTTCATATGGAGTGTGCCTATACTGTAAGTTTGAAGCCTAGCCTAGTCATTTATTTTTTGGTGCGATAGAATTTAGGGAATACAAACAATGCAAGTGGCTTATTTATAATATCGGACAGGGCAAGCTGATCCTACCATTGGGCCTCCTAAGCACTAATTAAATAGATTATGGGCACTTCTGAACTGAGGTAAGAATGCCCATAGATCATTTATATGTTTCATGGTGGGTTTGTTTTTCTTATCTGAATGTTCTAAGTACTTTTTGATACTCATAATAGATATTTTTTCATGTAATTTTGTTTTGCACGTCAGAATGCATTGTGTATGCTTTATAACATACAGATTAATCAAGGATTTGTTCAATCATTACATTCATCATTTAGTACATCTGAGACTATTTTATTTCATTCTAATATTTATATTTAATTAAGCCTTATATATGATTCTACCCCTTTTATGGCATATTTTATACTATATGTCCTGACCGTTCTATTCATATTTGACTAATTATTAGCCCCCTTTCCTTTTTCCATTATACTCAGACTATTCATACATTAAATGTTATATTTTATGACTGCAATAGTCAGCAACTCTTGATTATTATGGGCTTTCCTATATTTAAGATGTTGGTAAGCTTTTTGGAGTTGAACAGGTTACTTAGTTAAGATTTCCAAAGGTCTGTTGATTATATTCTATGTTTAATCTCCATTTATAACACTATCTTAACCTACCATGTTCTATAAGGAGTGGTGGATCTAGTTATAGCCATGCTCCTTAAGTTTTATTTCCATGCCCTGACATGTTAAGAAGGGGTCTTAGTTCAGTATTTTCTTGACCGACCCGTATTTCTCTACATGTCCAAAATGGCTGTGTTTCAGTTTTTACTGATTATATGTTGGTACTTTGTACCATTTGGGTTACTAAGATTGTTACTGTTATTGATAACCATTTTCACTGCAAAGAGATTCCAAATGTGGAGTTTTAGAGACGTCCTATCTTCCCTTTTCTGTTGGGCTTTTTCATTTATAGATTTCCTTTTAACTTCTGCCCACAAATTAAATATTACTGTTGGCTCCGTCATTGTGCTCAGCTATGCTTCTTACCCTAGTTGCTTGGCGCCTTTAGTCCCTTGTAAACCCATAAAATCCAGAATGATTGAGTTGTACCTAACCCTCTATGGCTGATCTATTATTATACACATGGAATGTTAAGGCACTTAATGCACCTAGCAAACAGAAACACGTTTTAAACCATCTTAAGAAGCATAAAGCACAAATAACATTTTTACAAGAAACAAAATTACTAACCCAGTACAATGACAGACTAAAATGGGATTGGGTTGGTCAGGTTTATGTGGCCTCAGCTACTTCTAAAAAATGTGGGGTAGCTATTTTAATTCATAAAAACCTAAAGTGGGTTCCGTCCAATATTATCAGAGACACCGATGGTAGATGGGTAATTGCCTCTTTTGATACTACATCTGGGCCTCTAACTTTAATTAACGTTCATGCTCCAAACTCAGATAGCCCTGATTTCTTTCACAATTTAGCCCTACAATAACTTTGTCTAACTTAACTAATTCCCCTATATTAATTGGTGGAGATCTTAAACTCGCAAGTGATGCATTTCTAGATAGAAGTAACTCCATCTCTGATAATCACCCAAGGATTATAGCAACCCTTTCGTCATTAATGAAGGATTATGGACTATCTGATGTTTGGAGACTTTTTCATTCTAGAGATCATGAATTTACATTGTATTCCTCCTTCCACCAATCATACAGTAGGATCAATTCTTGGCTTCCTTCCCCTGAAGTTACTGACAATATACCTGACTCTACTATTTTACCTTTACTCATCTCCGATCACTCAACTGTTAAATTACATCTCACCTGGGGCTCCCCACCTCTTAAGTCCCCCTTATGGTGTCTAGACCCCCTATTACTTAAAGACCCTGAATTCTTGCCCTGGATTAGAATATAAATCCAAGACTTTTTACTTTATAGTAACCCATCAGATATTAACATGGGAAGCACTTAAAGCAACAATTTGGGGCAAAATTACCAGTTTTGCTGCTCATAGAAAAAAAGTAATAGAACAGCTACTTAATAATTTGGAGAAACAACTTAGAACTAAAGAATCACAATATTTTGCTGCCCCTTGCCCAAACCATAACTCTCCCCTTCATTTTGAGATATTACAATTACGCATGCAAATTAATGAACTTATCTCTCGCAAAACTGATATTGCTCTGTTAAGAATTAAACATAAATATTGGGAAAGTGGAGAGAAAGGCAATAAAATATTAGCCCATCGACTTAGGTTTCAACAGATGGAGCGTTATATAGCTGACTTGAAGGATTCCTCTGGCCAAATGCATACTGACAATCCCTCTATAAATAGAATAATGATGGCTTTTTACAAAAAGCTATATTCGCCCCATCCCTCACATTCTGCTCCTATTAAAAGCTTTTTGGAGAAATTAATACTTCCCCAACTTCCTAAAGATGTAGCCGACTCACTAGATAAACCCTTTTCAATAGACAAAGTTCAACAAGCTCTTTCAGCCCTTAAATCCGGCAAGGCCCCTGGAAGTGATGGTTTCCCTGTAGAATTTTATAAGCCTTTAGTTGACCTCTTTTGTCCTTTATTATGGAAGGTGTACCATGAATCTACCCATCTTGGCAAATTACCTTCAACCATGACAGACGCAATTATCACAGTGCTTCCCAAAAAGGACAAAGATACTTCCCTTCCATCCAACTATCACCCTATATCTTGCTGTGCGCTTAGAGCCTCTTATTCCCCAGCTAGTTCATTGATCACATGTGGGTTTTCTTAAAGGGAGGGTTGGTTCAGACCATTTACATTCCTTATTTAATCTCATGCATAAAGCTAAAACTCTTAAGTCTCCTGTGGCAGCTATAGCTGTTGATTTCGGAAAAGCTTTTGATTCTTTAAATTGGAATTGTCTTTATCTTATATAATCCCATCTGGGTTTTAGCAACCATTTCTGTTCATGGATTCGACTACTTTACACTCTTCCCTCTGCCAGAGTCCTTACAAATTCCATGTTATCTCATCCCTTTACCCTTGCCAAAGGTACTAGGCAAGGTTGCCCTTTATCCCTGTCCCTTTTTATTTTAGCTCTCAAACCCTTGACAGCTGCCCTTCGACAAACCAATGAAATAAAGGGTATCTCATTAGGCAACTCACAGTATACCTCTTTATCATATGTTGATGATTTACTAATTTTAGTGGAAAGTTTAGAATCTGCCACCCAACCTCTTATCAGATTATGTAACATATTTACTGAATTTCCAGGGCTGGCAGTGAATTACAAAAAAACTGAAGTGTTGCCTTTCAATAACCTTTGCAAACCCCATATGAACACTTCTCTTGAATTTCAGTGGGTGCCTCAAGGCATTACTTATTTGGGGATCAAGATTTTACCAAATCTTAAGATTTGGGAAGCTAATCTCTCTTCTTTACTCACTGAAATCAAAATAATATTAGATAGATGGAAAACTCTTAATCTTTCTTTTTCCAGCAAGATTGATGCTATCAAAATGTCCATAACTCTGAAAATATTTTATTTGTTCTCTAATATCTCATTAATTTTACCCTCTTTTTTCTTGTCTATAATAGACAAATTAATAGTAAATTTTATTTGGGAAGGGAATGTTCCAGTGCTCAGCTGTATTAAATTATGGGCCCACTGGTCCAGAGGTGGCTTAGCTCTTCCCTGGTTTCTAGCATATTTATGGGCATTTCGAGCTGCCCAGACTATTAGATGGTTTCTAAAACCAGACTTCAAAACTCCTTTATGGGTGGACATGGAAGCATCCCTGACTCCAGATTTGACCCCTACTGTTTTTATTTTTAATACTCTCACATGCAAATTAAGGCAACACCCTACCATTGCCCCATCAGTTCAGTATTGGTTCAAATTACATAAGCGATTAAAGTCTAACCCTACTCCAATGTTGTATGCTCCCATTTGGGGCAATCATTGCAACACCCTCAAGGGCCAACCATTGTACTGCAATTCTTGGAAAAGTAAAGGGATTTGCTTTCTGGGTGATATTTTATCTAATGACTTTCTTACATTAAATTCTTTTACTAACTTACAAGCCACATCTAGACAAGATTTCTGGAAGTTTTTATAACTACGTAGTGCATTACCTTCTATATTACAATTGACTAGACTATCCTCTTTTGATACTTATATTGCCTCATGGACTAATAATATGTCTGCCCTAGTTAGTAGAATATACTGTATGAGGTCATTAGAAATACCCTACCAGACCAATCCCTGGTATCTAAAGCCAAATGGAGTTTAGCTCTACAATGCTATATAACAGACTTTAAATGAAATAAATGTTGGATTCTTTGTCACAGCCCTTTTAAGTATACACGTAGTATGCTTATTCAATTTAAAATCCTTCACCTATGGTATAGAACGCCATCAATTCTCTTTCATTTTGGACTAATACCAAATGATCACTGTTGGCATTGTAATTCTCCAGGTGGAGATTTGTTACATATCTTATGGTCCTGTAAACCTATATCTACACTATGGAGGTCTGCCCATCGTCTGGCATCAAATATTGTTGGTCATAACATTCCTTTTGACCCTAAATACTTTATTTTGGGTATTATTGACCAATATAACATACTTTCTATATACCAACATAAATGGCTAAATATACTCTTTATGCAAGTTAAACATCTCATTTTTACACATTGGAAATGCTCCACAGTGCCTACCATAACTAATATTTTTAATAACTTAACCCAAATTGCATCTTTATTTAGTTATTTAATTTATTTATATTTATTTATTTTCCTTTTCCCCTTCGTGGGGAAGGAACCCGGACTCAAAGTAACTTTGTGTATCTTATATCAATCACCATGTAGCTCATGGGTTTCCTTTACAGCAGCCGCAAATGTATTTAAACTACTAGATATATTTGTTGTTGTACCCCTCAAGGACATATCTTTAACATTTAATGGGCTTAGTGTGAGTAATAAGAGGAGTGGTGCCCTCAAAGTCTGATAAATTTGCATTTATGTATTATTAAATGTTTGAAATGGACTGTTTGTATGATTGATGAGAAATCAAAAAAAAAAAGTTGAGGGAGAGATTAAGCAGGGAAGGGAGAAAGGGCTGAGAGTCACTAAATCAGTAGGCGTATTTGCCAAGGAGATAGGGAGGAAGAGAAGTGTGGGGGGGGAGACAAAAGAAAGTGCAGTCACTCCAGAGTTGGCTGGAAAAGGAGTGAAACTGCAGGCAATCAGGAGTACCGGGGGGCAGAGATTAACTACTAGGGTGGGGTTGCAGCCATGCTGAGCAACCCTCAGGGCCAGAAACAGGGAACAGAGTGAGACAGGTACAGGAATCAAGGAGGGAGAGATTCAGAAAAAAATGAATAGGCAGAAAGGGCAGAAAGGAGCAAAAATGCTGTAACCAGAGGGAAAAAATTACACTTACACTCTAATCACAATTTGTTTCTTCCAATTGTTTAACCAGGTGAGACACACTAAGATGAAAGCTTGTTTACAGGTGTGACCTGGGAGCACAGGGAAGTTAAGTGACTTGTTCAGGGTCACACAGTATGCAAGAGGGGGCTGTGGGATTCAAACTCAGGTCTTCAGATTTGCAGCTCAGAGCCTTAAACCACTGCGCTGTACTGCCTCCCTAATTTGTTAACAATTGCATACTATTAATGCTCATAGATTAACATATTAGAATCCTGACCATTGATTCATGAATTGCATATGGAAAATAATTAATCTTAAGCGACACAGTAATTAACAGGTATACAGCAGTAAAATTCAAACAGTGAGTAATCTTAAGCGTAAGTGAATGGCGAGCTTAGCCGAGCAATAGAAGCAAAAGTTTAGCAGAGGAGTAGAGCCAATCAGCAGAAGGTGGAGAGAAGGTGCCAAGATTTGAAGCAGAGTATCTTCACTGGGGAGCATACCTTGATTCTGGAGCCACTGTGAGGAGTTGAAGCAGGCAGGCAGTGGCAGCAAAGGGAGCTGAACCACAAGGCTGGAGGTGCCTGCCAGTTGAGGGGCTGCCTGGTTAGGGACCGCTGCTTGATTCTGGGGCTGCTGTGAGAAGCTTAAGCAGACAGGCAGTGGCAGCAAAGGGAGCCACACCACAGGGCTGGAGGAGACTTCCAGTCGAGAATCCACCTGGTCAGAAGCCACTGCTAAAAGGAAGGATGAGAGAGAGAGAGAGAGAGAGAGAGAGAACAGAAATGACTTTATCCAGCTTGCTATGCCACATTTGTTATTTTTCTTCTCTTTCAGGTGTCCCCTGCTTCATCCTGGTTTCCTTTTCATTTCTGCTTGCACAAGATGTTCTCTCCTGCTGATCTGGTCCCAGCAGTCTATCAGTGGGTTTGTACTGAAGAATCTCCAGCAGCTCATCTTATCCTTGGCAGCCCCTTGGCTTGGTGGTGTCCAGTGTTCACTTCTGCTCATTTGGTCCTCGCAGTCCACCAGTGGGTTTGTGCCAAAGAATTTCCAGCAGCTCATCTTGTTCTCAGCAGCCCACCAGTGGGCTTGTGCCAAAGTACCTCCTGCAGTTCTGTTTTCTGGCAGCACACCAGTGGGTTTGTGCCAGAATCTTGTTCTGTTTGGCCCTTCTGTTTCCTTGCAGTCCACAAGTGGGTTTGTGCCAGAAAATTTCTCAGTTCATTCTTCTGTTCCAGCAGTCTAAGACAATGAGTTTTATGCCGAAGAACCTATGGTCTGTTAACAAATCTCTCTTAATCCAGTGGCCTCCCCTAGACCTGCACTGAAGTGCCAGTTTTGTGCTTTGCAGGATCCATCCTCTTCATTCCTCTTCTTCCTCTTCATTTCATCCTCAACTTGTGTACATGAAGACCCTCACTGGAAGTGGACTCTGTTGTGTTCTTTACAGACTTGACTTGCTGCAACTGTACTGTGTGTTACAATACTGCAAGAGACCCTTTAGGACTGGTAACTGTCTTATGGTGGTACCATAGAAGTGCTAGGGGTAGAACAGAAAGACAGTGGCTTTAGGCCGAGGTGCACCTCTTCGATTTCATAGGCTCCTTACTTCGTAACTGTTTATACAGTGATTTACAGCATATGAAAACAGTGTTTGCTTGCTTTTGCTAGTTTGCGTTTCAATTTTGCTACCCCTCTTCCCTTGTGACCATGTCAATCTACTCCTGTTACTTGAATAAAGCCTTCTGACATCAAAACTCAAAGAACGACTCCTGCCTCTCCTTGTCGGGTGATTCCATCTGCCCATCTATAGAACCTTCAGTGTCCCCTCACCACAACACTTGCTGAGGGTGATGCTTGTGTTGGTAGTTTGGTGATTGTAGTGAAACAAATTCCTGGTCATTCCACTCATCCTTCAGGAAGTAAGACAAATCTAGAACACCATTCATTCACCAGCACAGCAGATTGATAGATAGATAGATAGATAGATAGATAGATAGATAGATAGATAGATATATAGATAGATAGACAGACAGACAGACAGACAGACAGACAGAGAAAAACTTTATTTATAATCTGCCCTTTGTGGGTAACGTTATTGAGAAGGTGGTTGCATTACAGCTGGATGATCATTTGACCACCCATGATGTCTATGATTCTCTTCAGTCTGGATTTAGGAAGAGACACAGTACCAAGACAACACTTGTTCGGGTATTTAATGATCTCCTAATAGCAAGAGATTGGAGGACTCGTTCGATCGTGGTCCTTCTTGATCTCTCTGCAGCGTTTGAAACTGTGGACCATGATGTGTTGTTGGAGCACCTGCGGCTGATCTGTGGACTGTCAGGTCAGGTCATACCCAGTTGGTTTCGATCTTTCCTCAAGAGTAGCACTCAGAGAGTGGTGTCGGGGAATTTTTCCACGGCCCCTCTCCCCCTATCCTGCGGGGTGCCTCAGGGCTCCATCTTGTCACCCATGTTGTTCACAGTGTATGTGCTGCTGTTGGGAGACATTATTAGGCAGTATTGTCCGAGTTTTCACTGCTACGCAGATGATACTCAGCTACACGTGTTCTTTGTGTCCGAAAAGAGTGGAGCCATCCCAGTCTTCCACTGCCTCTCCGAGATCCAGAACTGGATGAGTGCCAACTGGCTGCAGTTGGACCCAGATAAAACTGAGGTGTTGGTGGTGGACCCAGGTCATTAGGGTATGGGATCGCCGGTGGGGCAGCCCTCCAGGCTCTGGCTCGGAGGCATCCAACTGGTGACCTCTGACTGGGTGAGGAATCTGGGCGTTATTTTTGATGATGGCCTGACGCCTAAATCCCAGGTCTTGGCCATTGTCAAGACCTCCTTTTACCACCTAAGGAATATCACCTGGATAAAATATCTGGTCCCAACTGACAATCTTCCAACCCATGTCCATGCCTTCGCGATCTTCCACCTTGATTACTGCAATGCCCTCTACCAAGGGCTTCTGGGGGTTGATATCAGCCGCTTACAGCTCATCCAGAATGCAGCAGCCAGGCTGTTGACTGGCTCTTTAAGATCTTGCCACATCACACCTGTGCTCCGTGGACTGCACTGGCTGCCAGTACAGTGGCGGATCACCTTCAAGGTCAGGTTACTGACCTATAAAGCCCTACACAGTCAGGGACCTCAGTACTTGCAAGATCTCCTCTGTCCCTACTTCTGCCCCCTCCACTCGTCTGATGAGGGATTGCTAGCGGTTCCCAGGGTTCGACCCAAGACCCTGGGGGCCCACTCATTTGAGACTTCTACCTTATGGAAAGCTCTACCTCATCAGGTGAGAAAGTGCCTGACCATCCAGAGTTTTAATATCACTCTTAAGATGTATTTATTCAGTTTGGCCTTGTTTGATTATTCTTAGATTTACTGAAAGGTTTTAAACAATTGTGATCATCTGATCATTTATGGTGACCACTTAAAGCTTTTTTGAAACATTTTTTAGATCTGATGATGTGGGTTTTTAAATAATTGCACAGTTTTAAATTTTATTTGTTAGTATTTAAGTTTTATGTCTTAAGTTGTTCAAGCGCTTTGAACAAATTGGAATTGCACTTTTTATAAATAAACTTTGATTTGATTTGATTATATGGCACCCCTTCCCTGAGGCTCAGAGCGCTTAACAATATTTAAAAAACAATCCACGTATAACACATACCATACTTCGAAAACATAATGCCGAGATCAATATGAAATTCTATCTATCACATGTTGAAATATCTTAACAATAAAACAGTAGTCATTGCATTTTAAATCTTAACTTAAATCAAATGCCTGGTTAAAAATAAGCATTTTTAGTCCTTTTTTATTTTATAATTACTGGTGACCCCCTTTAACAACCTGAATACAGGTATTGTCAAATGCCGTAATAACTCGAAAACAGGTTATTACGGCATTTTGCTTTAAAAATCTTTTCGGTTCCCTGGTGTTTCTTGTCACTCAATGCTAGCACGCCACCTTATTGGCTGTTACTTGGGCTGTGGGTTGGACGCACAACACGGGCAACATGGCGGCTCTATTTTTCCGGTACCGGAACACCCGCACTGACCATCTCACAACAAATCACCACAAATGTAAAGTATTTTTTTAAACTATTGAAGAAGTTAATCCTACCTTCAGAGTAATGAAGTCAATATCTGGCTGATCCTGCAGTACTTGCGCTGGGGGCTCGCGCTCTGGTTAAGACTTTAACAGCAGCAACTGACCGTGACTAACTGCTCTTGCGGTGTTGAAGTAAAGCACAAGTAATTATAAAAAATAAAATCTAGGCGGGTGTGTGTTCATAATATTTCTTTTACACACCCTCGGTGAGTGTTGAGCTCATAAACCTCTCGCGCTTCGCTCTCGAGGTTTATGGCTCATCACTCACCTTGGGTGTGTAAAAAAATTATCATATAACACACCTGCCTAGCCATTATTCTCTATTTATTTTAGTCTTTGGTAACCAGATAAGGCCCACTAGGCACAAGTGCCTGTTTTCAGGGGTTGACCTGGGAGCACAGGGTAGTTAAGTGACTTGCTTAGAGTCAAACAGTATGCAAGTGGAAGTTGTGAGAATCAAACTCAGGTCTGGTCTGCTGGATGTACCAAGCTTGTTCAAACCTCGTTCCTCTAACCTCTAGGCTATACTACCACTGAGGGTGCCTCCCTTAAGTGTCCCAGTAAAGAGTTCCACAGGGTCAGTGTGGCAACTGAGAATACACGGTCCCCAGAATGCTGCAACCTGGCCCTGGGAAGTATAAGGAGGCAGCCCTCAGAGGAATGGAGAACTCGAGACAGGTGATGAGGTCTTGCAAGTAGGCTGGTCTCCCCCTCCTTCCCCCCGTGCAGGGCTTTATAGGTCAGTAATCTGACCTTAAAGGTAATCTTCCACCATACTGGCAGCTAGTGCAGTCCACAGAGGACAGGTGTGACATTGTCAAACCTCGAAATACCAACAGCCTAGCCACCTCATATGAATTTCACACAGTACCAACTGAAAAAGGGAGCTCACTCCCACTGGGGTGACCATTTTGTATTAATTTATTTATTTGAATTTACTCAAACCAGGCTAACTCCATGTGATGCAATATCTCATTTTCATGGGGGTCCCAGGGAGGATTTCAACAGTCAACAGGGCAACATAGCCCAGCAGGAATAGTTACACACAGGCTAAAATATACACAGGATTAAAGCAAACTGTTATGGTAATCACATCCAGTTAGTAACCAAAGCAAGCTAATGAAGCGGGGTCCCAGCAAACAAAGAGCACGAGCATTGTCACGTAACGTGATCATGGTCAGGAAGAGTGTGGACCTGGACCAGAGCAAGTACAGGGAGTGCTGAAGTGGCTGGAAAGACTGGACTTGAACACCTGCAAACTAAAGGCATGGAGAGGGCGTTTGTTCCAGGTGTCTGATGCTGCAAATGCAAAGGCTTTTTCACCAACTGCATGCTCCCTCCTGGGAACTGAGAAGATGAGAGCCGCGGCTGAACAGAGTGACTAGGCACTGGTTGACTGTGAGGAGGGCCAGTGGATAATCAGGTGCATGTTCCTGTGCACAGTTATACAACAAAGGAAGCCAAAAGTAGTCACACCTGTTTGAGGGACTTGTCCAGTTAAACTGACCATACAGCAGGCAATGATGGGTAGACCAGTCATGGGAGAGGATGAACCTGCCCATCTTGTTGTGCACGCGATCCACAGGCAGGACAGCAATGTTGTTTGTACAGCAGTATATGTCTCCACACTCAATGGAAGGAAGCAGGAAGAGGAAGACTACCTTCTTTTCTTACATCAGCACTGGGGCAGCATTTAGACCTGTAGAGAAAGTTAAGCTTTGGCTCTACTGTAGTTAAGATGTGATCAACATGCTTACTGCATACAAGTAAAACATCAAGACAGATTCCTAGATATATGAATACATTAACTTGGGTAACAGTGTTGCCATTTGATGCTACGATTGCAAGTGGATCAGCTGAATGAGTTACCAAGTTCTGTGATTCAAACAGACTTAGTTTTGGTTGCATTAAAGGTCAGTCAGTTGCTGAGGAACTAGGAGGAGATTGTGCTGAAATCAGATTGTAGAACTGAATTAACCATAAATGTTGTTACACTGTAATAGAGTATGGTGTCTTCTGCACACATATGTAGACAACACCTCCCGCTTGCTTTGGGAGGTCATTAACAAAAATGGAGAACAGCAGAGGACCAGGGATTGAGCTTTGAGAAACCCAAATATTTAAGACAGCAAGCTCTAAATTAATTCCTTTTTATGGACACTAGATGGATTTAGTTACTCAGGGAGCTTTCGAACCTTTTGATGACTGGTTGGCTGAGACCTAGGGTTTTGGGCTTGAGAAGGAGTATTGCATGTTTCACCAAGTTGAAAGCCTTGAAGAGGTCCACGAAGATGGCCCCATTGAGGAGACCATATCCATGGCTTTGTGGAGATCATTGGTGACTTTGAGCAATGCCAATATGGTGAAATTTCATTTCCTGAAATCAAATTGCATCAGAGAGAGAGAGCAGACAGAGATGCTCAGTCAGCTGTGAGGGAACGCACTTTTCTAGAACCTGGGAGAAAACAGCATTGACCAAAATGGGTCTGTATTGATTCTGATCCTGATTAGTCTCTACTTTGTGGAGGGGCACAACTCTGGCACATTTCCAAATAGTAGGTATCTCAGCAGAGGCAAGGAAGATGTTTACCAGCATGGTAACCGGGGTGCAGATATGATGTGCTGCATGGCAGGGAAGCTCTGGGTCAAGGGAGCCAGCACCAGCATTCATGTTTGCGCTGACTCCCTTTAATGCTTTAACGGCCTCTGCTGTAATGACTTGTCGGAAGTTAAAGTTTGGCAAACCACACGGGTCAGGCTCTGGGCTGCTTGATGAAAGAGCAACTGTGGAAGGTACCAAAGACTTCATGAGATGCTGAGATTAGTGAAGTGGGTGTTAAAGGCTTTCACAATGTCTGGAAGAGAGGTGATAAGATCTCCAGAGCAGTTCCGGATTTTATCAATTTGCTCTTGATCCATTTTAAATAGTGTTTTAGCCCCTGGGCAGAATTTTCTGGAATGATGTTGGTTTTTGTCCCAGAAGTTGTGGTAGTAGCCCACTTTTGTATTAAGGCTGAGCAATGGAATGCTTGGACTTCTACGAGCAATACTGGAGGGAATGCTCAAATAAATATGGCTTCCCCAATACCCAGTGCTCCGACAATAAAGTACAACATGAACTGAATCTTGACAGGAGAGTCCAAGGCTGAAATGGGTATGAGGTGTCCAGCAACCAGTACTACAGCTTCACAACCAATAGTGATGCCCTCTGGGAAAATGCTTAGACTGGACTAACCATGTGTTATCCAATAACGTGTACTCCTGCCTTATAATACAGATAGAATAATGCATAAGCAAAATGTTTGTTGTGGGTTTATTTTACGGATACCCAAGGTTTGTGAGGTCATCATACACTGAGAGTGTGCAAAAAAAAAACAACCTCGAACACACACCTGTGTTTATTTTTTATAATAACTGGTGCAGGGAGTATCTACATATCATGGAAATGAATGCACAACTCAGATTGCAGTCCTGGAATGATCAGCAGTGTCACACACTACTACAATTAAAAATTAAAGGTTAGTGCTGTGATTCTGAGAGGTCAAAGGTTAACGATGACAACATATGAAAACAGTCTGTGCTTCTGTGAGCATTTGCCGATAGAGAGACTGGCTTGCGCTATATGTTTTGCATTGCTTTTCTCTGATTTAAAACAGAGTAGCAAAGTGCATGTGAAGAAACACCATAATAACTGGGTGTGATGTCATACCCAATTATTACAGCACTTCACAGAACCTGAAAACAGGTTGACAAAGGAGGGTCACCAGTTATTATATAATGTATTTGCCAGGGTGAAAGACTCAGACTAAACTCCTCTCCTACTGTGACTAAGGCCTTAAGGGCAGAGTCTGCCCACCTGTACTGCCCCTACATCTTAATGGTAGCAGCCATAAATATTACCCTCTTACATGTATCGATCTAATCTTGATTTGGACATAGCCTTTGTGGGACTTAACTACATCCATGGGAAGGTCATTCCAAATGCCAACAACTCCCTGAGTGAAGGAGTTCTTATGAGTGGTACAAGGCCTTAATGCTGTTGCTGCCAGTCAGGCCAAATGTTGAATTCATGGCATTATATGAAGTTGACAGCCCCAGTTAGATTGCCCCTTAGTTAAGGTAAGCCCACCGGGAAGGAAAGAACAGCACCTTATGGAAGGAAATGTAAAGTGGGCTGCTGTTTCTGAAGCAGTTTTATTTGGGGATGGGGAAATAGGGACCTACCATTCCATATGAACACTCACCACAATAAGCCACCCTCTAGAGTTAAGTAAAGTGGGGACTTTTAGCTGAGCTACCTGCTTAGGGCTCTCTCGACAACCGTGCTTTCAAATGTAAATTACATTTTTTTCTTTTTATCAGTTGAGCTGTGTTTGTTACTTATAGAAACATAAAAATGGTGACAGTCATAAACCTGAGTAGTTAACTCACTGAAACAGATTATTTGCCTTTTTTTCATATAAAGGTTTTTCTTCCCGGCCACCTGCGTCTTTCCCAGGGATTTACCCTGATCCTAGAAATATACCGATTCAGGCCCAAAACCTCAAACATCCCCCAGTCCCTGGTACCCCACTGGTTATGCCCATGGCTTATCCTGTATGGCAGAGGCTCCAGAAGCTGTCCCTCCCCCCACTGGCAAGGCAGCCTATTGTGTGCACTAGGACCCAGAGAAGTCCCAATGACACCAACCGTCATGCAGGCAGATGTGGAATTTCTCCCATTTTTGGCCCCTCCCACTTCTCCTGACATGGTTATAACCTCTGTGAGGCCTCGCACGCACACAGCTGACCCTGCGGTGGAAGCGATCTCCACAGCCCAGCTGCAGGGGTCGCTGTGGTGCCAGAACTCGCCACTCACCCTCCCCAGCTGAGGTACATTGCTGTGTGGCAGCTGCTTTGGCCTAGATTGCCTCCTGATGTGGCAACCAAGCTCGTTCCCTCTCTCAGGATGCCTGCATGGCAGCACATTGGGGATGCAAGATTATTTGCTTTTAAAAGTGTCTTCTGGTTTCCAACAATATTATCTAAATTACCCCATCATTTAATGTTGTATCGGAACATTGGAGTCCTTCCACCAGTTCAAAAAATATCATAGAAGCTTGACGGCAGAAAAGGACCATACCAGCCCATCTAGTCTGCCCTTTTTCTTCCCTTACATCTCCCCCTTCCTGCCAGCCCCCGCCCACCCGATATCCAGCCCCATATGCTTGTCCCATGTCCTCTTGAATACTTCCGCCGATTTAGCCCCCATCACTCCGTCTGGTAGTCTGTTCCAGGGCTCCACCACCCTCTCCATGAAGAAACGCCCTCTCACATTGCCCCTATATCTTTTTTCTTGCAATTTGAGGCTGTGGCCTCTACTTTTGGCCCCCTCCTTCCTCTTAAGTAAACCCTCTTCTCCCACGTTATTGAGCCCCTTTACATATTTAAAAGTTTCAATCATGTCTCCCCTTTCCCTCCTTGTCTCCAGCCTGTACAGATCCAGCTCCTTACACCTCTGCTCGTATGACTTTCCCTGCATACCCTGCACCATCTTGGTTGCCCTTCTCTGAATCCTCTCCAATGCAGCTATATCCTTACAGAGATGTGGCCTCCAGAACTGAACCCCATACTCCAGGTACGGCCTCACCATGGCTTTGTAAAGGGGCATTATTGCCTCTCTCTTTTTGCTAGTAATGCCCCTGCCTATGCATGTCAACATTCCATTGGCCTTTCTCACCCTGCAACATTGGATTCCTACCTTGCGGTTCGAGGAGACTATGATCCCCAGATCCCTCTCCTGTTCTGTTGCTTTCCTCCCCACCTAGGGTGTACCCTGCTCTTCTGTTCCTACTCCCCAAGTGCATCACAGCGCACTTCTTGGAATGAAATTTTTTAAATTAAAATTCATTAATATATCATGCAACTGTGATCTTTATAAAGGCCACTGTTTTCTGGTACATCTAAGATACTGAGTTACGGACTACAGTACTCAAACAAATCAAGGGTTAGAAGCTTTTGTTTTTTAGCAATTGTGAGTCCTGAACCTGACATCATCAAGAGTGCACATAGATCACTGTGTCCCAAACCTGGCCCCAAAGAAAACCCTAGAGCACTTATCATAATGCAACCTCTGGACCAGATGGCAGTACAGTGTAGTGGTTAAGGGCACTGAGCTGCATACCTGAGTTTGAATCCCATCAGCCCTCACTTGCATACTGTATGACCCTGAGCAAGTCACTTAAATTCCTTGTGCTCCCAGGTCACACCTAGAAACAGGCTCTGGCTTAGTGTGTCTTTCTTGGTTAAACAAGTTCCCCTTCCCTTACCAGATGTTCTGCTTTCCTCCAACCTACTCAGCTGCTTCTGTCATCATCTCTTTCCTTCAGCTGATGACTGACATCATATGATAACCCTCTCCTGGGGTCAGTAGAGCTGGGCATGGCCCAGGGGTACGTTCTGTGTCTAGGGGTCAGGTGACATGCTCAATGGTGGGTACCCTATAATATCGAAAAATAAACACTCCACCTTTTCATTCCTAAATGCACTCTGATCTTTTCACACTTTCTGTCAGAGTAGTAAAAACAAGCATTTTTCACCCCGGGGGTCCTTTAGCATCAGTAACTAAGTGCAGTAAGCTGACTAGGTTGAATTGCCTTGGAGGTAGATCCATGAATATTCATATAATGAATTGGCCAATCAGAAAAGAGCAGTAGGGTGTGCTGAGTGGAGCCTGCCCAGAGGGCACCAAAATTTGTTCTCTGAATAACTGAGAAACACTGCCTCTGAGGTGCTCTCTTTTACATAGAGAAAGCCACTTTTTATGCCCTATTCTTCACTTTTGTACTGAGTCTGTGAGTATTTTTGTAATTTTTACTTTTTCAAGAGGTTTTTAGTGGTCCTCGGCTGGTTCCTAGCAATTGCATTTTTTCCCTTTTTCCACAGTTCACTTTTGTTTTTTCTGGGGTAAAATTTCATCATGTCTAGTGTATTTCAACATTTTTTAAGTTATTTTAATAGTAGTTCCCTTATTTCTCCAGGAACCACTGTTTTTATTGTTTTGCTGCTTATTCTACTGTTTTTAAATTGCGGTTCTTTACCGTGAGGGAACCGACCACTTTAGAACTTTATCCCTATTAGGAACTGATTGTTCACAGTTTTTCCTGACAAACTGGCATGTCAGAAACACCAAAAGAGAGAACTGGACTCACAGGTTTTAAAAATTGTGTAAAGTGCCACAGAATTGTGGTAAAAGCTGATACCCACGGCCTGTGTTTACAGTGCTTAGGTCCAGCTCATTACTGTTCACTTTGCTCTAAATTTTGTTCAAAGACTCTAAGGAACAGAGCAAAAAGGTTAAGAGAAATGGTTGCTAAGGCTACCGATGAGGGGCCACCTAAGTACAATGGTGCTGATGAAGTACCTGCAAAACCTAAAGTAATAGCAACAAAGGTACTGATGAAGTAACATCTTAAGAAAAAGATGGAAACAAAGGTGCTGATGAGGTACCTAATAAGCCTAAGACTTCCAAAGATGCCAATGAAGTGCCAACTATGAAAAGAAAACCTGACCAGGTCACTGATGAAGTACCTACTAAGAAATCTCAGAAAGAAAGACATGCCACTGCACCTCCCTCAACAAGCAAAGGAAAGATGTTAGTAGTAAAAAGCATAAAGATAAATCAAAAAACATTGAGCCTCAGGGGCACAAGCCTCTGGATCTACAAAGGGATTTACTCTTTGTGGAAGAAATGACCAAAGCTTGGCATCCTTACCAAACTTTTCAGGCCATGGGGTCCATGTTCAATACCCCTGCCACTCCTAGTCAACCCTCCAATTCAGCCCATTCTCATGTAGGAGGTTTTCCTGGGGATGATGAAGATTATTATGGAATTGACTCTGATGATGGCTTGGGCAAAAGCCTCTTGAGGCCTGATGTCTCCCCTGATCCTAATTTTGGAGCTTCTCCCAGTGATCAAGAGGAGGCTTCCTCGATGCTAACCTTTTTACAGTATATGGTAGACATCCTGGATCTCCCCTCACAGGATTCCACTCATGAGGATGAAGAGGATGAAGACTATAGGGATATGATGGGTCTTCCCCCTCTAAAAAGATTGTCCTCCCTATATATAAAGCATTCAAGAAAAATACAAGGAAGCTGCTTCAGACACCTACTTCTCTGTCTTGGGCAGACAAGAAAACTGACTTTCTGTATGTGCACCCTAGTCACGAAGGACTGGCAGAGCAGGCAGCTGGTGATAAAGCTAATGTTTCCCTCTCCTCGAAACCTCCTGAGAAAGAGTCTAGGAGACCTGAGTTCATGGCTAAAAAAATCTTGTACTTCAGCCTCTCTCCTCTTGCACCTTTCTTCCTACCTGGCTTATACTGCCAAATACCAGAAGGCTCTATGGCAATCTGTCCTGGCCATTGCACAATGTAACTCAGATACCATGGTCCAGGACATACTAGAGACAGCTAAAACTGCCTTAGAAGCTACTAGATTTCATTTCCATATGGCAGCAGACAACAATGATGCAGCTTCCAGGGTTATGGCACAGGCCATCTCCTTTAGGCATTTTGCTTGGTTAAGTACAACCAACCTGTCACAGGACACCCTAAAGCAATGGATTTTCCCTGCCACCAAAACTCCCTCTTTGGTGATAGAATGGAGGCTTACATGAAGAACGTAGAAGAATACAAGGCTGTCTACCAGAGCAGCACAGCCAAGGTTAAGGCTCCTACTCAACAGAGAGCTCAAAACAAAGGGAGCAGGGGCAGGGGTTTCTTCCCTAGACCTTTCTTTCCTTATCCTATGCCAGTGGACTATACTCAAATGAGGGGATTCTATAGCGGGAGAGGCAGGACAGGGCAAATCAGAGGTAGCTCTACTTCTGCTCCTGCCACAAATCGAAGCCCTGACTCCTCCGGTTAGGTCACCTCCCCTCTACCTGTAGGAGGCAGGCTCTCCTACTACTTCCAGTCCAGACAGCTGGGTCCTGGAGACAGTGAAAAAGGGCCTACCCCTTCAGTTCCAGAGGTTTCCACCTCTCAGGGGTCCTTTTCTATCAAAATCCCAAATTTCCTATAAAAAAACATCTTCTGGAGCTGGAAGTAAAGAAGCTACTATCAGCAAAGGACAATAGAAAGATTACCTCATTTCCAGAGAGGGAAAGGTCTCTATTCCAGATACCTCCTTGCAGAGAAGAAAGATGGGGAGTGGCAACCTATTCTCGACCTCAGGCATCTGAACAGACACTTACTCAAACCAAAATTCGAAATGGTCATTCTCTCAACAGTAATTCATTCCCTACAGCAAGGAGACTGGCTAGTCTCCCTGGATCTCAAGGATGCCCATTTTCACATTCCAATAAGGCAGCCCCACAGAAAATTCCTAAGCTTCAGGCTGCCATCAGGGCACTACCAGTTTGCAGCTATGCCCTTCGACCTTTCTTCAGCCCCAAGGATAGTTACCAAATGCCTTGCTATGGTGGCAGCTTATCCCAAAAAACAGGGCATTTCAGTCTATTTTTACCTGGATGACTGGCTCCTGGTGGGCAAGACACGTCTGCTGGTGTAAGAGGCCCTCACTATTACAAAGTGAACTCCAGAGACTCTGGGATTCCTCAAAAATGAAGAGAAGTCCCATCTGTCTCCAACTCAGCTCCTTACTTTTATTGGGGCATAGCTGGATACTTAGCAATGTAGGGCCTTTCTCCCTGCAGAAAGGGTACAAAAATTCCTGGCACTGGCAAACTCCTTTGTCTTGGGCCAGCCCAGGCCAGTTAGACATTTTCTAAAGCTCCTGGGAAACATGGTGTCCATGACAGCTGTCATTCCAGGGGTCAGATTCCAGATGCGGCACATACAGTATCACTTTTGGGCTCACTGGTCCCAAAAAATACATTCTCTGACCAAGCTAGTTCCAGTCACAAAAAACATACTAAAAGCTCTGAACTGGTGGAAGGATCCTACCAACCAGACAGTGGGAATCCCCTCCCAACTGCCTTCTCCCACAAAAATAATTAGCACAGATGCCTCCCTGCTGGGGTGAGGAGCTCATCTGGACAGCCATTCTGGCAGTGGCATTTGGACTCCCAAGGAATCTGGAAGCCACATCAATCTACTAGAACTCAGAGCCATCTACCTTGCTCTGAAGTCCTTTGCTCACAGCTGAAAGGCCATTTGGTGCAAATCAGAATGGACAACGCCCCTGCAATGTTTTACATAAACAAGCAGGGTGGAACGAGCTCCACAGTGCTTTGTACAGAGGCAATGAAAATCTGGTCTCTGGCCTACTCTCTTGACTTCATCCTTTCAGCCATACACCTCCCAAGCAAGGACAATACTCTAGCAGATGCCTTCAGTCAGATTAACCAGGGGCACAACAAATGGTATCTCAACAAACAGGTCCTTGCCATAGTCTTTAGAAGGTGGGGCACACCAGAAATAGGTCTGTTTGCCTCACACTTTAACCATCAACCTCCTCTGTACTGCTCTGTACTGCTGCAGGCCACCAGCATGAGGGACTCTGCCAACAGATGCTTTGTCCCTGGACTGGTCAGGAAAGATCCTGTATGCCTTTCCTCCCTTCCTTCTGATTCACAGAATGCTGCTGAAACTCATGGTCTAGATGTGAATTGCATTAAAATGATTGTTTGTGTGATGTCATAATTAAGCACCTCGAGGATTAGCCCATTTGAAAGAGTCATGTGCCTCCTTTTATATATAAAAACACAGGTGCCAGTAGCTAATACTACACCTTGATAAAGCGTTGGCATAACGTGAAACATTGGTCTGCACTTTGGTGATCTTTTTGCTGCTGTTGAATTAATGTGTTTATTTAAAAATTAAAAATGTTTATCTTTTCACTATACTTTAAGTGAACATGGTCTTTTTCTGAGCTGCCGGACTGCTTTGCTTCCTGATGTGACTTTTTTGTCTGGGCACCAGATATTATAGCAGCTGCCTGTTTTTCTTCCTTCTTGTGAATTCATTGTGGTTTGGTTCATAATAGGAAGACCTCCTTCCCTCTTCTGTAAAATACATGGAAGAGATGGCTTCTGGTGTAACTAACCAGACAGAGCTCAATAGCAGCATACCATTCATTTTTAGATATAGTCAGCACAGTCCCCAAAAACGTAATACAAAATGTAGCTGATAATCAACAAATAGAAACCCTTGATATCGAAGCCCTGTTCTACAGAGAAGGAGACAGAAATTCTATTTTGAGTCATAGGCCAGAGGAAGGGTAAGTGCAACAAGCTCAGTTGGGAACGGAATGAATTGAAACCCCAGGTACCATAAAAGAAGCCTTTAATCTATTAGAGTGAGCAATCTTGAAAGCACGCCACTTCTATTGGCAAAGGTCAGTGTCAGTGGCTCAGTAGGTAGCACACTCGCCTCTGAGGCCGGGAGATCAGAGGGCTGTGGGTTCAGGTCCCACATCTGGCACTTGGGTTACTATCCCAGTACTGACACTGTAGTGCAGCATGAGAGGGGTGCTGCACTTCTGAGGTGCTGTCTTTCGGATGAGACGTTAAACCGAGGTCCCATCTGCCTGGATTGGTGGTAGTTCAGGTAGATGTTAAAGATCCCGTGGCACTTATTGAAAAGAGTAGGGGAAGTTTATTGAAGCAAAACTATAACATCACAACAAGAAAATCAAATCACAAACAATAAGAAAAACCAGTCGTAATTGATTTAGAACAAAACAATTCCATAAAACGATTCACAAAAAGAAATGATTCCAAAGGGAACAGTAATGAAGCTGTGAAAATCTTAATTTATCTGAACATTTAACATGCAATAATCCTTCTTCTACCTGAGACATAATAGTAGAATTCAAAACATGTTGTTGTTGAAAAATAAACTGACAACGTGCTTGCCAAAGATAATATTGAATAAGTGCAAAAAAACATTCAAAGTGCTACTATGGTAAATACCCCAAGCCCCAGAATAGTCCCCTAAAATCAAAGTACTATACGTAAGTTGAGAAAGTAAAGGCATATGCCAAAAAGTGGCTGCATCATTCCAAAAAGTCTTACTAAAAGAACAGGTAAGAAAAAAATGATGTAAACTTTCCTCCTCATTTAAACATAAAAGCCTTGGACAATATCTATCTTGTAATGGTTTGTATTTCAAATTACCATGAACCCCTAACCTTCCTTGAACTGACATCCATACTATGTCCCATGTAAAAACAGGAAGTCTAAAGTCCGTTAATTTATGAAGAGCATAAGACATTTTAGTCAGAACACATTCAGGAAAAAGTAACACAATACCTTGTAGGTCATAAACTATATATGAATAAAAGGACTTTCTAGTATGAGAAATTAAAGTCTGGAACAGAAGTTTCCACTGGTGACATTTTCTCAGAGCTGGAATCCCACAGGCTGGCAAGTGATCCTGAGCTAAAATTTTGGGAGGTAAATTTTCCCATTTATGAAAAAACCGAGCCCAAATTGTGACCACGCTTGCCATGGTAAAGTCAATGACCCCCATAAATAACTAAAGGAATTAAACAAAAATATAGAGTGATAGAAAACAATTGGATTAATCATAGCTAAGCCACCCCTTTTAATAGGTAAATAAGTTATTTCCCTACACACAGGATTCAACCTGTTACCCCAAAGCATTTGAAAAAATACATTATACAACCTAGTTTCTAACTTAAATGGAGGAGGATAAAGATAACTAAGATACAAAAACACAGGCAACAGAAATTTTTTAATAATAAAAATATGCTTTCTCTTACCAAATTTCCAGCGTTTCCAAATATTAACTTTACCCTCCCCAATCTTTAACTGTTGCTCCCAATTAAAGCTGACCATATCCTCATGTCCAAACCATATACCCAAAATTGTATGAGGGGTAGAGACCAGGGGAATACCCATTATTTCTGACTGGGCAACAAAGTCAGAATCTAAAGAAAAAAGAAAGCTCTTGGTCAGATGAATCTGTGACCCAGAACATTGACCCCATGTGTGAAAGCTTTGTAAAGCAATCTTAAAGGACGCTTCATTTTCCATTAATAAAATGACATCATCAGCATATGCCACTATCTTCTCTGGTGACAAAGACTGATCTGGGGCAAGTCCTACAATATCAAGATTCCCATGAATATATCTAATTACTGGATCTAAAACATAAGTGTTTAATAGGGAACTTAAAGGACAGACCTGTCGCACTCCTTTAGCAAACTGAATTTCAGTTCCCATGAGTCCATTTACCATTGGAATGACCTGAGAATCAGCATATAACATAGCTATCCATGCCACAAAAGGTCGTGGAATACCATAACACAACAACAAATTAAACAAATACTGATGTCTAACTCTATCAAAAGCTTTAACTTGATCCAATGCCACCACCAACCCAGAACCTCTACCTAAAGAACAATTATTAAAAAGTTCCCTTAAGAGAAGAAGGTTTTGCTGAATCCCACGTGTAGGCAGTGCACAAGTTTGAGCCGGATAAATCAGGGATCCTGAAACTTGCAACAATCTGTTAGTGAGGATTTTAGAAAATATTTTATAGTCACTATTTAGCAAGCTAATTGGTCTCCAATTTGTCAACAAAGTTGGATCATATTTTGTATGAATAAATTTCAACAAAGAAGTATTAAAATCCTTAAAACCCCGATTTGATGTTAACATAAAATTGAAAACTAATGGCAAAAAAAACACATATAGGGAAGAAACTTTTTATAAAAATCATTAGGGATGCCATCTAAACCAGGGGACGTTTTATTCTTTAAAGATTTTATCACATCTTCCACTTCCTGAGATGAAATAGGCATTAATAACTTCTTTTTAGAAACATCCTCCAATAAAGGAAGGGTAGCCAGAAATTCAGCTGGTAAAACTTTAGTGGGCCCAGAATCTACACTAAAAAGATTAGAGACAAAACTTTGCACAACCGACAACATCTCCAAATCAGTAGACACAAGTACACCACTTTCTGCCACTAAGCTAGTCATAAGAGTTTTATCTAAATGTTGTTTACAGGCCTTATAAGGGTCAGCAGCAGGCTGTGAACGCAAACCATATCTGAACTCTAGATCCAAAGATTTTGCCCTATCATATTGATAAAGAGTCATCTGCTTCTTAATTTCAGAGATTTGTCTCTGAAAAAGTATCCTATCCTTAGGAGGGAAAGACATTAACTTATATAACTGATTCCTGTGTTGTAAATATTTCAAATACTGAGAATTAGCTCTTTGTTTCCCACTCTTCAGCATGAAAGATTTAATCTCAAATTTGGTATCTTTCCACCAGTCATATAGATTGTCATAAAGACAAATCGTAGAATTCCGCACTGCAAAAATAATATCTAAATCATTCATACAATCAAAAGACTCTAAAAGAGACAAATTCAGTCTCCATCTAGAACAAGTTGGAAATATCCTAGTAGGAATTCCTGCCAAGTTAAAATGACAAAATAAAATCTGATGATCAGAAAATTCCGTCGGTTGCACAATACTCCAGCAAGGCTTTAAGTGTTTAGAAACAAAAATTAAATCAATACGGGTCGAATAGACGTGTCTATGATAAGTAAAACCTCCAGTACTGTAGGCATCTGAAAGGCCTGTGTCCTTAACAATCTGCTTTAATGCTAAGGAATCACAATACATTTTCTTCTGAACTCCACTAATAAATTTAACATCAACTTCACAATTAAAGTCACCCCCCCCCCAAATAATATGCTTCCTAGTGTAGAGAAATGGTTTAATAAGGTCATATAATTCTATATGAGCAGTCTTTACTTGTGGTGCATAAATGTTAATAATACGATAATCAAAATCCCGAAAACTACAATCTAAAAGTAAAGCCCTACCAGGGCAAATATCTACCAGTCTAGAGATTTTAAAAAAGGTAGACTTAAACAAAATTGCTATCCCATCTGCCATATCTGGGCCAAACGTCCAAAAGAAGGCCCCCAAATCCATTTGTGTTTTGCCTGTTCAATTTCAACAAGAGAGGATAATCTAGTCTCTTGAAGAAAAATAATATCAGCCTGCAATGTTCCAAGAAAAGAAAAAACGGAAAGCCTTTTCTTGAAATTTTTAAGACTACAGACATTGTAGGAAGCTACCTTTAACATTGCCATAATAGTCAAAAATAAAAAATCAAGGCCCACCTTTTTGACTAAAACTGGCTTTCCTTTCTTTTCCTTTCTTCCCTCTTTTTCCTTTAGCCAATTCAAGAGACTTACTACCCTCATCTTCAGAAAGAAATTCAGAGCGATGGGAGGTATCAGATTCCAAATCTGAATCTCCCCCTTCACTCATCAATGGGGTAAAAGAATTACCTACAAGGACAGGGTTAACTAATTGTTTAACCGAAGCCCTAGTAAACCTCCTACTTTTAACTGTTTCAAAGGGAGGAGGCATAGTGGGTAGGGTAGGTAACTGTGCCTGAGATTGGTCAACAGGAACAGGGGAGGCCTTATCATGAGGAACAGAACACTCAGAGTTAGCAACTGAAACCAAAACTTCTGTACTAATAGGATTCAGATCTCCCTTGCCTGCCTGAAACCCTTCCAACTCCGAAGTGGAAGCACGGACAGAGGCAGACTTATCCCTTTTCTATTCCTGAGCTTTGTTCACTAGTTCATCCTGATCCAAACCACCCGTCCTATTATGTTTGGCCCAAGGACATTGATGGAAAGCATGTCCTTTGTCATCACATAAATTGCACTGAAAGATATTCTCACAGCATTCTATCGTATGCCCAAATCCTCCACACAGAGCACATTTTAATTGATCACAGGAACTATTAATATGAGTTTTAGCCCCACACTTATAACAGGCCCGAGGCTGACCCCCATAAAACAAAACACCTCTATCTTTGCCTAAGAAAAAACTATTAGGGAGATGTACAATATCACTATTATCCTGAAACAGTTTCACTTTAAACCGCCAACTACCTGTCCAAATGCCAGACAAATCTAAAATTGCTTCAGGGGACCCCAAAATATCACACCTATTTTGTAACCAGTGATGAATGTCACTAATATTAACCCCTTCATTACGAAACATAATGGTGATATATCTAATTTGAGGTTTTGTGAGAGGAATTGCAAAAAAGGGGTCCAGAGTGGAGTAGATTTTAAACCAGAATATTTGTCCCAAAACTTCTCCAAACAATGCGATGTTTTAAAACTGACATCGAAGGAATCCTCACCTGAAATATGGATTAAAGCAAAAATATCAGCCGGAAAAAAATTCATAGTTCCCTTCAATAAAGTATTGAAAACATAATATCTGTCTGGATGCTCTTCTAACCCTCCTTTATAACGTAATCTGACAGCATTACGCCTCAGGGCTTCTTCCAACGTATTCTTAAAGAGGTCAGACATAGGCATCCTAGCATTATTGCAGCTAGCCCTATCTGCTACAGTCACTTTTCTACGACCCTCCTTCTGAGAAAATGAAGAAATCTCCCCCCCCAGAGGAGGTACCAGGCCTAAAAGAGGCCATAGAACGCTCCTCTAAACGCTGCGCAGCATGTACATGTGTCCCTGAACCCCCACTAAAGTCAGTACCTGAGCTCAGGTTTGAAGAATCGTTGGCATGCTTAATCGAAGATTTATTCACTGCAGAGGCCACCTTCCAGTCGGGGTCAGGGATCCATTGTCCCGTAGCTGCCTGCTTCCATCCAGAGTCACAAAGCGCATCCTCCGCTGACCAGTCCATTGTCGGAAAAGTTTGTAAATGTTCAGAAAGACCGAACTGTCTCCGTAATAATTGTGAAGCACTTTCTCCAGGGGTAAACTCAACCGCCCGTCCATCTTGTGTGGCACGCTGTCCGGAACCCGGAAGTTCTTCCCGTCCGTCCCTCGTTTCTCTGTCCGATCTGAAACAAGTACCAGGCTGCACCCGCAAAGGTTCCGTAGGCTCTGAGGCAAAAAAATCAATGGATACACTCTCCGATACTGGCAATACACCAGCACACTCCAGGACAGGCCGACTCTCAGCCCGTTGTAATGAAGCCTTCTCTTCAACCTGGGAGATCACTGAATCAAAACCAGCAACCAAATTCACATTGTGCTTCGGAGAGCACAAAACAGCCTCCTTCTCCATCGTTGTCATGAAGCACACTGACCACACACAGACCAAACGGTAAGAGCTCCCCCCACCTCCAGCAAGCAGTAGGGGAATTTCCCCAGTGTCCTGGCCAAATTTTCTTCATTCACTAAAACTACCACCAACAGCTTAATCTGGTTCAAGGTCAGTTGGCATTCATCTGTATCCCCCTCCCCCGGGTCGTGCTGAAAATAGGCAGGATTTGTCTAGTGCACTTACCCGGTCAACAAAAGCAAAATAAATAAATAAAGAGTTACAATGATGGCCTATTTACAGGTCGATTGGGCACTGAGAGGGCTTACAATTATGTTGCAACCAGCTTTCGGAGTTGGCAGAAAGGATTTCTTGACGGACTGGCAAAAGCATAATTTAGATGCCAGTGCTGGCTACATTAAATTGATACTGAAGTATGGAGAACAACAAGAAAGAGAAATTAAGCAGCTCATTACAGAAAGAGAGACAATAGTGATGTCATTTGTAACACATTCCGAATATACTGAATACAGATCTAAGCTTAATAACACGATCCAATATCATGACTCAAGAATTAAAAAACAAAGAAAAAAGTCTGAGAGAGACCGAAAGGATTACATAGAAGGAAGGGTTTTTTATTGGGGGAAAAGCAACAACGCTATTTCAAATAGGTTTTAAAAACCAGAACGGAGCAGACCAACGATATGTATCCTAGCAGGTCTGCTTCGGATAATCAATCTGAACCAGCAAGTCATTTTTTAGGCTAGAGAGGGAGAGAAACACTCCCCCGCCCGCTCTCTCATCCTCCTCAAGTGCGCTGACCCAATTGGTACAACTAGCCACACAAGGAATAATGCATGAGGAGATCCAAGGTCCCGTAGAACACTCAAGGGAGAAGAACAAAGTGGAAGAAAACATTGTTCACAATCTTCCAGTAATCCCACAGAGATCATGCAGAAGCTCCAGGTTAATCCGATTTCAAGACGAACAAGACGAGGAATGCAGGGGAAGGGGAGGAGGAAACACATGCTGGAACCAACGCGGGTACAACCAGGGGAACCAGAGAGCTTGGAATCAATGGAGAAGGTAACAGAGAATCTTGTTATCAATATTTCAGACCAAGTTCTAACAGAGACTGAAATAGCAGTACTACAGAAAGGTTTAAATTATGTCCCGACGAATGAGATAAATAAATTCAAGACAACAGTAGATCTGCATAGTCTTTCTTGAAAATTAGATCTACAAGTAGACTTTGGAGAAAAAAATAAAGAGACAGTAATAAATAAAGAACAAGACAAGAAGGAGAAACTCAAAAGAACCTTTAGGAATCCATCTATTTACATCCCTCCTAAGAACCCCGCAGTACTAACTTTTACTGAAGCTTGTGAAATGGACATATAGGCTGTGAACTTACAAAAAGAAAAACATAGAAACTACAATTGCACCAGAAAGGAAAAACAAGCAATAAGAGACTTGGCATCAAATAATAATATTGAGCTCAAGCCAGTGGATAAAGGGGGAGCAATTGTTGTCTTATTTAAAGTTAAGCAAAAAGAGAAAATACATAAACAATTGTCTAACACTTTGTATTATAGGAAACTGCCTCGAGATTTCACCAATGACTATAAACATGATGTTAATCCTTTACTTTATGATTTTCTTTTAAATAATGTGATTACAAAACAAATTCTTGGACTACCTTACAGTTTCCCATCCTATCAGAGCTACCCTATATGGCCTCCCCAAAATTCATAAAACTATGCAAATGCTGCCTGCTCGCCCTATAGTTTCCAGTATAAGCTCTTTAACAGAGCTTCTTGGTAAATTTGTTGGCTGTCACATAAAATAATTTGTACCTACTAGCCCTTCGTTCATTAAAGACATGACACATTTGATCAATGTCTTACATAATATTGTAGTTTCAGAGAAGGATGTGCTTGTGACTGTAGACATTACAGCACTATACGCAAATATTCCAAATGAGGATGGGCTGAATGCGTTACAAGAGACCTTAACAAAAATAAACACTTATAGCCAGGCCTTTTTAGAATGCCTTATAACATTAACAGAAAAGATCCTAACAGCGAACACTTTTATTATTGATAACAGTTTTTACATGCAAGTTAAGAGGACGGCCATGGGGGCAGCTCTGGCTCCAAATAATGCCTGTATTTGTCTGGCACATTGGGAAGATCAGAATGTTTTATGTGACAAAAATCATATTTTCACAAAAATGAAGCTGTATGAGCATTACATTGATGATCTGTTAATTATCTGGTGAGGGCTGATGTAAAGGACCTCCCAACATTTGTGAGCTATTTAGAAGGAACAAACGAGAATCTAAAATTGACTTTGCAGTTTCATAGTGACGTAATCAATTTCTTGGATTTGAGTATCAGAAAAGAAAACAAAGGTCTGAGTATAAGTATATTTAGAAAGGAATCAGTAAGGAATACTACTTTAGAATATGATAGCTGTCACCCTAGGAAATTGCTGGATAGTATTCCAAAGGGCCAGCTAATGAGAGCAAAAAGGAACACAAGTGGCACTACACTGTTACATGAAAATCTTAGAAAAGAGAAGCAGTGTTTTAGGGAAAGGGGTTCTAACGAAATTAGCCTAGAAAGAGCTAGAAATCAAGTGAAAGGAATTGTGAGAGCAGACCTGTTGAAACCTAAAATAAACAAGCATTTGTCAATGCCGAATGTTGTCTCGCTGGCACTGGCATTGGTAGTGCATGAGTTAGAAAGACGCATAATAGGAATGTATTAAAATGGCGTAACCCACCCCACTCTATAGAGACCACAGACATTGGGTGTGCTTTGGGTCATCAGCTATAACCGCTCATGCCATTTTACCTCACCCTACCCTGTAGACACTGACAAAGTGTTGTGTTGCACTTTGGGGTCCTTGGGCATTATACTTACCCCATTCCATAAGGAAATACACTGTGGTGGGTGCAGTATAGGAGAATGGGGTGAACTTTGTAGCTGAACAGTCCAAGGCACACCTCGATGCCTGTCACTGGCTGCAGGGTGGGGATGGGGCTGGAGTGGCAGGAGCATTACAGCTGATGATCCCAAGTCACACCCCTGATGCCTGTCAGTCTCTACAGGGTAGGGTGTAACAGTTGGAAACCATAATGCTGTAGGTGTATGTTGGTATTTTTGCTCCAAATTATCAGCATGGGCTTTTTGTGACCCCACCTCATGAAAAGTGGCAGTATCAGTTTGTTAGCTGAAAGGTGATTTTGCACAGTGACTGTGCCATTTGGCATCACAGGTACGTAAACACATTTTGGGCAGGATGTGAAAATTGACAACTGTACTGTTCATGAGAAAGTGTAAAAAAATGGCAGCGTTGAAAATCTGGAGCGAAAATATGAAAAATTGATAAAGTCATGAGCATGCATAGAAACTGCGCAACGCACGTCCGTAACCCAATTATTTTTTTAGGTTTTTAAAACCACATTTTCAACATAGGCATTTTGGGACCTCCCCTCATGAACAGTGGCACTGTGATTTTCTTAATCTGTCCCAAAAGTTGATCTCCCACAGCGACCACGCCATTGTATGCCACAGGTGCGAAAACACATTTTGGGCAGGATATGACAAATGACAGTTGTACTGTTCATAATGAGGTGTGAAAAAACGCCAGTGTTGAAAATCTGACAAGTAAATATTGCAAATTTGCATGGAAACTGCGCAACACATGCTTGTAACACAGTCATTTTATGGACTTTCATCACCAAATTTTCAACATGGGCATTTTAGGACCTCTGCTCATGAACAGTGTCACTGTCATTTTGTCAAACTGTCCCAAACGCTGATTTCGCACAGCGACTGCGCTATTCTGTGCCGGTCTTGCAAAAATACATTTCGGCCAGGATATGTAAAATGACAGCTGCACTGTTCACATGGAGGTGTGGAAAAATGGCAATGTTGAAAATCTGGAGTGAAAATATTACAAATTCACTAAGTTAATAGTACGCGGAGATCATGCAACGACGTCTAAAACAGCTATTTTGATTTTGTCACAAATTTGCAACATAGGTTTTGAGAGCCCCTCATGAATAGTGACACTGTCATTTTGTAATAGTCCCAAAAGGTGATTCTGCACAGTGACCGCAAATCACCTTTTGGGACCGAATAACACCATGACAGTGACTGAATTCACGAAGAGGGGTCCCAATAACCCCATGTTGAAAATGTGGTGCCAAAATTCCCAAAAATGACCAAGATATGCACCAAAGTTGAAAAGCCCCTATTTATGCCATTATACAGCTTACCGGCATTTTTTCAGTTTGCGGTCGGCTTTGAACAGTGCAGACGTGTTCCCAGTCCACCGAAGATCATTGCGCCAGGCTCCGGAGGTAAGTATGGGGTGAGGAGGTGGGGTAAGCAGAGGGTGGGTCCTGGTTGAGGGAGAGAGCAGGACAGACTGTGAGGGACCATTTTCTGATTTACAGGTTAAAAAAAAAAAAAACATTGCGGGATTTTTTTTTTTTTACAGGGACATTTGGCATGCTGGGGTGGACTCCCAGCATGCCACCTGAGTGTTTGGGGGGTGCTGTAGGTGACAGGGGACTAAGCACCCCTGTTGGCACATAGCAAGGCGAAGGGGGGGACAAGAGCCGAGGGGGATTGGGCACCCCCATTGGCACACAACAAATGGGGAGGGAACATTATGCTGACGGGGAATGGGCTCCCCCATTGGCAAATTAAACTGGGAAGGGGGGACTAAAGCCCATGGGGATTGGGCCTCCATCTGCAAAGAAAGACTGTGGTAGGCGCATGATGCCGAGGGGGATTGGGCACCCCCTCGGTACACATGTGAAATGGGAAGGAGAGGGCATTATGCTGACGGGGAGTGGGCTCCCCCATCAGCAAATGAAGTGGGTCAGAGCATGTCAACAGGGGGATTGGGCACCCCCGAAGTCGGCACTTTGCATGGCGGCAGTCAGTGCCGCCATGTTTATTGAATTGGTTCACCAGGAAAGGCACGCTGCTGCATGACAAGCTTGACTCTCATTGCAGCGGACCTTTTCTTAGATCTAGTGGCCAGTTTACATGTTGCTGGTGTCAGCGCCTGCAGCTGCCTTATTGGGAAATGAGGGATGCACCTACTGATGCGTACCCTACATTTGTCCACAGTGACCACACCTCCAAATCTGCTACTAGTGCAATATGTTGGCTGGCGTGCAAGCGTGAGCCAACATGAACAGGAGGAAAGTAAACTTAACTTTGTTTTTGATTTCACCCCTCAGAGTTACCAGATAGAATAGATCATTAAAAAGAACTGGAGTATTTTGAAAACTGAACCTAAATTGAATGACATTGTACAGACACCGTCCCCCCCCCCCCCGGTGGTCCACAGGGGAGGAAAAAGAAAAAATTACTCACCTTAGTAATGTTGTTTCTTCTAATGGAGTCTTGCTATATTATGACATATGCAGTATAACCCCAGGTTAGAACTGCTCCGGAGGTGAAAGAGTTAAGTTTCATGCAGTGCATGGAATCTTGAGCACGAGCTCGGTTGAACACTCTGTCTGTTGTGCTTCAAACCTTAACTGTCAGATCTTTATGAGCATAACTCACTAAAGGTTCTGTGTGGAAGCTGTAAACCTACACTAGCCAACTGGCTACTAAATACTAACACATTTTATGGTCCCAACAACAAGACTCAAGTCAGGGGACCAAAGAATGAAATATAACAGAATGGCAAACACTAGGTGCCAACAGATCACTACCCACCCACATCCCAAAAAACAAGAAGAGGTTCTGAGAGGGACAGGTAGGAGGGAGGTCATAATATAGCAAGACTCCATTAGAAGAAACAACATTACTAAGGTGAGTAATTTTTTCTTCAAACAACATGAAGTCTTGCTATATTATGACATATGCAGACTACACAGCAGTACCTCCATGTAGGAGGGCAGAACCTACTTAGGAAATAGGCTCTGAAGCACAGCTGTGCCAAACCGAGCATCACTCCTAGCCTGGGTGTCCAGGGAGTAATGCTTTGTGAAGGTGTGAACTGTTTTCCAAGTAGCTGCTTGACATATCTCTAAGATAGGAATGTCCCTGGCAGCAGCCAAGGACACAGCTGTACCTCTTGTAGAATGAGCCCTCAGACCTGAAGGGGGAACCTTACCCAGTTTTTGGTAACAAAATTGGATACAAGAAACAATCCACCTGGCAATGGATCTTTTAGTGGCAGGTTTCCCTTTACCTACCTCACTGTAAGTGAGGAAGAGTTGGAGGGAATCAAACCTGTAACCCTTGGTATGCTCTATATAGTAGCTAAGGGCCCTTTTGACATCTAGACTGTGCAATCTCCTCTCACCAGATGAGGAATGGTCAGTGAAATACACAGGAAGAGACATAGATTGATTCAGGTGAAAGTCCGAGACCACCTTAGGCAAGAACTTTCTATTAGTCCTGAGGACCACTTTATCTCTATGAAAGGAGATAAAATCAGGCTCCACTGACAATGCTTGTAGTTCACTTATGCGCCTAGCAGAAGTGATGGCTACCAAAAACACAGTCTTCCAAGTCAGGTACTTAAGCTCTGCTGAAGCCATGGGTTCAAAGGGAGGTTGCATAAGCTGGGCAATGCAAATGTAACCCCTAGATGACGCTATCCCAGGGGCTACTACCCCTGCCTGATTTGCAACTAACAGGTTGAGGGGCCTGGATCCAATGGCGGGTGCCTCCACCCAGAGGTCAGGGTTTGCAATAGTTAAACTTACTTGGTCACAGCCCTCTGGGACACTGCAACCCCCCTTTCTTCCCACTAGTGGCCCACACAATATATCAGAATTACCTTCACCATATACACTTACCCCCAGGACTAGTTCCGGCACTGGGACCTCCTGTGAAATAAGATACAGTGCAACAATCACAGTACAGTACTTTAACATAGACAAATACCTCAGGCAGTATAACTTTGCTGAAACAAGCAGCTCTGATTTATTTAGGGGGATATAACAAGGACAGGGGGAAATCAGGTTAATTAGCTTATCACTTTACTATCTACCTATGGCTCTGTGCACAGGCCTATCCCTACCAGTTACTGTCCCTGGGTACCCAAGCCCTAGTGGCTAGTCCAAACTGTGGCAGCTGGTAGGGCCCTTTCCACAGAGAAAAGAAAATGAGTTTAAACAGTCAGCAGTACAGTGATTCCATTTGGATTCAATGTGGCAATTCAACAGGAGCGACCCTGAATTAGTACTCACGACCTCCAAACAAGATAGGGTCCTTCAATGTCAGCAGGGCTACTCTTGAGCTCCACGAGACTCCTCACACATTTATATGGCAAACTGCAACAGGCAAAAGTCCTTTAATGGCAGCAGGATTCACTTGAGGTACACAAGCCTCTTCACACATTTATATGGTAAAACAGAAAGTACTATACCAGGCAGGCTGCTTCTGTATCCCGATCGCAATTACTGCACAATACCCGGGAGAACACACAGCAGATTCAATTCCTGACAGACCGAGTGCAATTCGGCAATTTCTCCAGTCTTCTACAGGGTGAGCCTGGTTTCTACTCTTCAGAGATCCTTTGATTCTTTTCACAGGACGGATTCAGTCCTAACAAGCAGTTACACAAGCTGCAGACCGAACTCTGGGCCTTACACACGTTTTTTGACTGAAACTGTGCACTGAAGGAGCACAGGTTTCTTTCCCTTCACTGCCAAAGCTAAACTGAAACTCCAACAGACAAACCGGCACTTCCTTTGAGTTCCTCCCAGTTCTTGACTGGATTGGCTGTCACTCACAATAGACTGCTGCTGTTGGTCCAAAAGGCGCCTAAGTCTAAACTACATCTCCCAGAGTCACTGCCCATGCAATCCTCTTGTGGCTGGCTCAGATTATGAGTCCAAGTTCTGATTCAGTCAAGGCACCATTTTAGAGCTAGCTTACCCCACACTGATTGGTCCAGTTCAGCAGTTCAAAACCAGAATGGGGAACTAGGCAGACACAGTTCTGACTGCAAAGAAAGCAGGTTAGACAAACTGTATTTTCATTATTACTCTACATGATTTCTGGCAAACAGTTACATCTTTCAGATAGGTTCCCTTTGCACTCCTAGTGACTGCAAAAATAGAGTGAATTGGCAGCAGCTCGAGTGGTACTCAAACAGAGAAGCACACAGTCCCCCCATACAAACTAATTATGTCTGCAAGCAGACAGCTCTTAAAGAGACAGTACCAGAGGCTCTAAAAACACTCACTGATAAATGGCTTAAATGCCAAACACCATTCAGGCTTGGAGCATTCAAGCAAGCTCCTGGAAGTCTTTTGGGAACCCCCATTTGCAGGGGGGTTACACAAATATTAAGATCCCATGCGGGAGCAGGATCCCTGAAAGGAGGGTTGATGTGAAGCAACCCTTTGAAAAACTTAGAGAACTCCAGATGAGCTGAAAGAGAAGAGGGTTTACCTGCTGATAAAAAAAAAGCAGACACTGCTGCCAGGTGCACTTTTAGGATAGCTGTTCTCAGCCCCAAAGCATTTAAATGCACCATATAATCCAGAACTGTGGGCAAGCCGGCAGACTCTGGAGAAATACCCTTGCCAGAGCACCATATAGAAAACCTCTTCCATTTAGAATTATAAGTAGCTCTGGTGGAAGGCTTCCTTGAGGCCTTCAAAACATTGAGCACACCCTGAGAAAGGTGTAAGTCACAAACTCTAACCTTCAAGAACCAGGCCTTGAGATTGAGAGATTTGAGATTCGGTACTAAACCCTCCCTGTGCACAGGTTAACAGATTGTGATTCCTGGAAGGCACAGTGGAAGTTGGACTGCTAGGGATAGCAGAAGTGGATACCAGGGTTGTCTCGCCCAATCTGGAGCAATCAGGATCATCCTGCAAGGTTGAGATCTGATCTTGACTAGCACCTTGAACAGGAGGGGGAAGGAGGGGAACGCATAGAGAAACTTCCCTTCCCAGTTGAGGAGGAAGGCGTCCAGAGGGACTGAGCCCAACACTGGGGGCCTGCAACAGAAAAGAGGAAGTTGGTGATTGTCTGGGGCTGCAAAAAGATCTATCTGAGGAATGCCCCACCTGGCAAACACCACCTCCAGGATAAGGGGATCCAGAGTCCATTCGTGATGGCCCTGGGAAATCCTGCTGAGAGCATCTGCCAGGACATTGTCTTTGCCTGGGAGGTGAACTGCCAAAAGGGAGGTGTTCAGGGAATAAGCCAGAGACCACAACTTCATTGCTTTGGTGCACAAGGCCATAGACCGAGTGCCCCCCTGCTTGTTGATGTACCACATTGTAGTGGTGTTGTCTGTTCTGACTTGTACCAATTTGTTCTGAACAGATGTGAAAAAAGCTTGAAGTGCTAGAAAAAACTGCTCTGAGTTCCAACAGATTGATGTGGAGCAGAGATTCCTGAGGGGACCACAATCCCTGAGTGGTGAGGTTGCCCAAGTGGGCTCCCCACCCCAAGAGGGATGCATCTGTAGTAAGGATCAAGGAATGAGACTGCGGGATAAAATGCACCCCTTGTCTCAGGTTAGTCTGATCCTGCCACCATTGTAGGGCCTGGATCAGGGTTCGAGTTACTGGGATCAACTTGGTTAGAGGATCTCTCCTTTGAGACCAGAAGGCTCTCAAATGGAACTGAATGTCCCTCATTTGAAATCTTGCTCCCTGCACTACTGCTGTGGAAGCAGCCATGTGCCCTAGGAGCTGCAGAAAATGCCTTGCTGGCCGAGAGACCTGCAGAGTGAAGGAGGAGGCCAGAGAAACCAGGGTCTTTGCCCTTTCCAGAGGAAGGAAGGTTCTGGCCTGTTGTGTGTTCAGTTCTGCACCTATGAAGGTGAGAAGCTGAACAGGCTGTAGAACTGACTTTGGAAGATTGAGAAGGAAACCTAAAGATGTGAGCAGCTGCTGGGTGACTTGAAGGTGTACTTTGACTTGTGCTGGGACTGGCCCACTATGAGCCAGTCGTCCAGGTAAGGAAAGATGGCAATCTTTGCCTTCTTAAATGAGCAACTGCTACTGCCAGGCATTTTGTGAATACCCTTGGGGCAGAGGTGAGACCAGGCATTGCTCTGAACTGGTAATGGCCTGAGGGCAGTTCGAATCTGAGGTACTTTCGTGGGAGCTTCTGATGAGGACATGGAAGTAGGCATCCTTGAGGTCCAGGGACGCTAGCCAGTCCCCTGGCCTTAGAGAGGTAAATTACTCCCAGAGTCACCATTTTGAATTTTGGTTTTAAAAGGTGCTTGTTTAGGTATCTGAGATCCAGGATGGGCCGCCATTCTCCTGTCTTTTTGGGGTAAGGAAGTACCTGGAATACAACCCTTGCCCTGGTGTAGGAGGAACCCTCTCCACAGCTCTGAGAGCCAGGAGGTTGAGACTTCTGTTTCAAGGGAGAGCCTCTAAAGGATTTGCAGGTGGAAAGGATCTGGCTCTCATCTTTGGAAATTTTTGAAGCTGAGAGTTAGTCCCTGGCTTACTACTTCCAGGACCCACTTGTCTGATGTTAAAGACATCCAGTCCTGGACGAAGTAAGCCAGCCTGCCCCCTACAGGTAGTGGAGAATCGGCCCTGGCCAACCCATCAGGGTGCCTGTTTGGCAGGAGCTTTAGGCTGAGGGGTGGGAGTGGGCCTGCTCGTGCCCCGTCTGCCTCTCCCTCTGAAGAACCCCCTCTGGGCATAAGCTGAAGAGGAGGCCTGGGCTTGGTTAAAAGGTCTGTGAAGAGGCCTGCCCCTGCCCCTGGAAAACTGCCTTTGAGGAGTGGCCTGCCTTTCCTTGGCCTGTGCACTCCTATAGGTAGTCCTGTACTCATCCATTTTCTTCATATAATTGTCTGCTCCCAAACAGAGCGTTATCCACAACAGGAAAATCCATGGCCTTAGCCTGGGTATCCTGTGACAGGCTAGTACACCTGAGCCAAGCCATTCTACGAAAAGCCACAGATGTAGCCATGACTCTGGAAGATAGATCATTAGAGTCCACTGCAGCATGGAATTGCACCTTGGATGCCTCAATACCATCAGCAGCCTCCTGCTCCAGCTCCCTGGCAAGTTGTTCAGGGAGCTGCTTTGCAAGAGCCATAACAGTATCCCATCTGGATTTCTGATATCTTGCGACATAAGCCATTAATTTGCCTGTCTGAATCCCAAAGATGCTGCCATGTACTGCTTCTTTGCCATGGCATCAATCCTCCTGGAGTCCTTGTCCGGGGGGATGTGAAGTAAAAGGAATATTTGCCTTATCACAGGCTGCGGCCTGCACAACCCCAACATGGCTGCATTGTTGTGAGAGGAACTCCATGTCAGAGCCTGACAAAGTGTACCTCCTGTCCATTTTCTTGTCCACAGGACGTACAGAATGGGGGGGCTTTTAAAATTTTTACTGTCTGTTTCCCTGAAGGATTTGTGCATAGGAATAGACAGTCTTCTAGACTCTGGGATAGCCATCATTTCCACATAGTCAGGCTCTTCTTGGTCATCCACAGCTTCTTCCATAGGAAGCTGGAGGGTTTCAGCCACTTTCTTATAGAAAATAAAATGAGAAGGAGAGTCAGAAAGCCTAGGGGAGAAATTCTATAGGTCTGTCTGGAGAAATGTCCGGTTCAATGGGCACATCCAGACTGTCAAAATCATATTCACTCTCTTCATAATCTTCCTCCCCCTCCTCCTGCACATAAAAATCCTCTACATCATACTCCTGAACCGGAGGAACCGACCGAACCGACCGCCTGCCTGATGGTGACGGTTCGGTCGGAACCGGGGAAAGTGACTGGACAATTTTGATCGCTTTAGCTATTTCTGCAGCAGTTGGAGAAGGGATTTTTGGCTCCAGACCTGCTGACTTCCTAGTCCTTTTAACTGGAACTGACTCATCCGAGTCAGCTCTCCTTTTGCCCGAGGAAGACTCACCTTGTTTAGGGGGGACTCCCTCTGGTTCGGTTGGCACCGAACCGAGCTGGCTATCTGGATCAGCGGACTTCTTAGCCTCCTTTTCCTTAAGCCTACCAACTCTTTATCCCGGTAGCTGCAGGAAATTGACACAAATCTGGCAGTCTGAATTGAGGTGGTCAAACCCCAGACAATAGACACATGTGGTGTGTGGGTCAGCCTTAGCAAAAGCTTCCCCACAGACATCACAGTGTTGAAACCCAGTGGGCCAGGTTTTTCTTTTGGGTTTCTCAGACATAATGCCAGCCTAACCAGAAAACTTGCCCTTTAACGGCCCTTAGCCAAGCAAGACACCCTTATCGGTTCCAGACCGTGTCACAGGTCGTGGAAAAAAACGTAATGAAAATCCATTTTTTTAGAACCGATAAGAACCAGGAACCGCACTTCTAATGAAGTTTGAAGTAATTTTACAACAACCTGATCGGTTCAAAACTGAACCGATAATATCGTCTACAAGTTCCACACAGAATAAATGTAAAACCTTAATTTACTTACTATACCACAGACAGAGCTTGAACCGACCGGTGCTGCGGTTTGATTTTAAAACAAATGTGGTTTAAAACCAGAAAATACACTTTAAAACTGACAAAATGAACCGAGCAGTAGGAGAAATCTCCGGAGCGACTGTTCAGTGAGGCGGAGTAAAGAATCTGACAGTTAAGGTTTGAAGCACAACAGACAGAGTGTTCAACCGAGCTCGTGCTCAAGATTCCATGCACTGCATGAAACTTAACTCTTTCACCTCCGGAGCAGTTCTAACCTGGGGTTATACTGCATATGTCATAACATAGCAAGACTACGTGTTGTTTGAAATATTAGTGACATGGTAACCAGTAGCCACTATGTGGGAGAAATGGCACCTGAATCAACATTACCAAAAGGAACATTTTGCTGTGGACATTGCACTTTCTGTAAATATGTTAAGATGGGGGACTCTTTTATACATCCAATCAGTGACAGAATCTATGGATTGGAGACAGAGTTCTTCATAAACTGCAACATTACTCATGTAGTGTATGCAGCAACTTGCAGTAAGTGCAGACAATTCTATGTTGGTAAAACAAAAATAAATGTTAAGTTAAGAATTGCTGAACATCTGCGTAGTATTGAAAACATGGAAGTCACAAATGCATTAGCAGTACATGTGAAAAATGGGGAGGGGTTGAACACACTTTCAGTTTTCAAGGCTTAGAAAAAGTGAAAATAGGCCCCAGAGGGGGTGATACAAATAATCTACTTTTGCAACAGGAAAGCAAATGGCAATACATTTTGAAAGCTAATTTAGATGGAGGACTAAACGAAGCCTTCAGTTTGGTCCCCTTTCTGAAGAAAAGAAGATAGAATACCCTAGTACTTAAATCAGATATCAACAGTATACTGTCCTTCCCCTAAGAGAAATGTGGAAATCTTTGACTCTTAGGAGCTTCTTTTTCTTTCCTTTAGGGAGATTCCTTTCTGAACTCATTTCAGGTGTACCTCTTTGACACTTTTATGTCTTTTTAATTGTATTTATAGATAAAGTTAGTAAGTAGGAAATTTCTCTAGTGGTTGTTGTTATTACAAAATTTAGTATAGATAATGTTATGGTAGGAACCCTGACACCTGATGGTCGAGATGTGAATTGCATTAAAATGATTGTATGTGTGATGTCATAATTAAGCACTTCAAGGAATGGCCCATTTGAAAGAGTCATGTGCCTCCTCTTATATATAAAAACACAGGTGCCAGTGTCTAATACCACACCTTGATAAAGCGTTGGCATAACATGAAATACTGGTGAATTTTTTAACTGCTGTTTGCACTTTGGTGATCTTTTTGCTGCTATTGAATTAATTTATTTATTTAAAAATTAAAATGTGCATCTTTTCACTATAAGTGAATATGGTCTTTTTCTGAGCTGCCGGACTGCTTTGCTTTCTGATGTTTTACAGAAACACTAATATATAACTGCAAACTTACTACACCATGTTTTGCTTTACAAAGTTTGCAACTGTTTATGTGCCAATCATATATTGTTTCTTTTCCTGTAAATCCCATAACATCTCTTGTTACCAAAGGTGCGCTACTTCCATGCACTTATGCGTGTTCAATTCACATACTAAGCAAAGAGTGAAACTTGCATATCTTTTTTACTTACATTGTTCAGTGTGTGCCTCTATGCTACCTGTTGTTAAATACAATTTATAAGACTCACAGGGCCAGATATTCAAAACTTTGCCCCAAGGCTAAATTAGCACTGCCCGGCAGGCAAACTTAGCCCGGGGTACAAAGCAAGCCATATTCAAAAGGAATAGCCCAGGACAATCAGCCTTTAAATATGGCATGGGAATGAGGCCGGGCAAACTGGGCTGGGAGTGCAGGGCAAACTTAGCCTTGGAATAAGACAGCTCTGAATATAGCAACCAGGAAGTGCAAACCACAACAGCAACACAGTGCACAGTGATGTGAAGGTAGGTAGAGGTGAACTATGTGGCCAATGTGTGTGCCAGTAAATGCATGGACCCAGTACAGCTGCAGGCAGCAGCGTATGTGAAAGTACAGTGTGCAAAACTGTAAAATATTCCTCGAACTGTTTGCGTAGCGCTAACACGTTTGTGCGGGTTTAGCACAGGGCTAAACCGTTAGACCGGTGCAAACATGTTTGCCCGGCGCTAAACTTTGCCATATTCAAAAGTGACATGCAAATGAGACTACTTAGGTAGTCTGTGGGCAAACATCCAGATTAGCATATCATTATGCCCTGATTTGCATGCAGTTTGTACCGGGCTAACTGTTTAGCCCTACGCTGAACTCGCGCAAACATGTTAGCGCTGCGCAAACAGCTTGGGGAATATTATACAGTTTTGAACACTACTTCCACATGCACTGCTGCCTGCAGCTGTACTGGGACAACACAGCATAGGCACAGATGGTGGTGGTGCTGCATGCAATTGTCACACTGTAGGTCATGATACAGTGCACAGCAGACACTACAGTAGCAAGGGGGCCAGTAGTGTGTGGACACAGCAATGCCTATGGTGTGTAGGGTAGTGATGATGACTGCACTATACACAGTGAGAGGCCCAACCTGCAGGTGTTTACTGACAGTGGACATTACTGTTATGCTGTTGTGTGACCCACAGATGCTGCACCTCTGGCATGGGATGCTCACAGTGACATATACATGTCTGGCTTTGTGTGCTGTGGCAGTTGTACAGCTGTGCGGTATGTGGTCGGGGGGGCGTATATCATCCGAAAAGCACACTGGTGCTGGGGTATTAACAATACTGGCCCATGTGCACTGCATGATGTGTCCCAACCTTGTGGCCACACCGGGTCTGTGGCACAGCCTGGCCACCCACACACTCTCCCAACATCTTCCATGCCCACACTGCTGCATGTGTGTGCTGGCATCTGTTGGTGTCCACAGACGTGTGGTCCGCAGGTGTGTGCTGTATGGCCACACTGCCATGCTGTCCACTGGCGGCAGGGTCACCACCAACTGCCTGGCATGGCTGGGACTGGTGGCAGATGATGGCAGCATTGTGATGCCATCAGTTAGCAGCATGCTTCCTCTATGTTTGGCTTTGTCTATGTGTCATATTTATTTGTTAGGGTCGTGCAAAACCCGTGCAAACACCGCGCAAAGCCATAGTGTCGCGCAAAGTGGATTGCCCAGGGTTAAGACAAGCTTTTCCTGGACGGTAATGTGCACCACGCTAAGTTGCGCAAAACCACTTTGCGTGGCGCTAGTCGTTGAATATAGCATTGCGCTTGTATTCATGTCAGTTTGCCCCTTGCATACATTATGATTTTGCCTGGTGCTAATGCAGTTTGCCCACGCTATTTGGCCTTTTGAATATAGCAGACCTGCGCTAATCCCATGGTAAACCCTGCGCAAACGGTTTTTGCCTGGCGCAAAGTTTTGAATATCTGGCCCACAATGTTTTTATGCCATCTTGTACTTCCAATGTGTGGACACTGGCTGCTACTGCCTACTTGTTTAAATAAGAATTCAGTTGTCATGGGAATGTTGATTAAGCGTGTGAAACCCTTGCACCTGTGTACTTTTATGTTTTTTAGGTCTTTGTCATTCAAACAACATGAAGTCTTGCTGTATTCAGACATAAGGCAGTTAGCCCCAGCACTTGAACTGCCCCGGAGAGGAAAGAGTTAACTCTATGCAGAAGCATAGAACGTTGAGCCTCGAGCTCAGTTTTCAAACCTCTGTATGTGGTACTTCCCAGTGTAACCATCAGATTCTTTACTCCGCCTAACAGTGAAGTCGCTCCGGAGATTTCCTCTGCACGGTTCGGTAAAAGTAAAAGTGTTCGGTTTAAACCATATATTTTTTTGTTATTTTCGGATTTCCAGCCTCTGTCTACGGTACAGGTAGTGTGTAGATAGGTAGTGACAGTCTTTTATTTCTGTGAAAAAGTTGGAAATTGTTCTTCTCCTCGGTTTCTTTCCGGTCGGTCCGGTTTGGAACCGACCTTGTTACATTCTGTTTAATTTTATTTCTGGGATTAGAGTGGTGTTCCGGTACCGATCGGTTTAAAAAGAACCAGACCTTTTGCCGGTTCTTTTAAAGAGCCCGTGACACGGTTTGTAACCGATCGGTTATTTTATTACCTGGCTTGAAAGCTGCAATAGGGTAATTTGTTAGGTTGGCCATGTCTGAGAAACCCAAGAAGAAAACCGGTCCCACTGGGTTTCAACACTGTACTGAGTGTGGGGAGGCCTTTGCTAAGGCTGACCCCCAACTCATCTGTGTTTACTGTCTGGGGGTTGACCACCTCAAGTCAGACTGCCAAATCTGTAAAAACTTTCCTAAATCCACTCTAGATAAAAGACTGAGTAGGCTGAATGAAAGGGAGGCTGAGAAGTCCGTAGATCCGGATGGCCAGCCCAGTTCGGTTGCGGCCGAACCTGAGGAGGTGCCTACTGACCTAGGCGATACCTCCTCGGGCACAAGGAAAGCCGACCCCGAGGGGTCGGTTCCATCAAAAAAGAAGCATAAGTCTGCCGGTTCGGATCCGGTATCGCACTCTCCAACCACAGATGAAACAGCCGAAGCGATTAGCATTGTTCAATTGCTTAGACCGGTTCGGTCTGAACTGGTACCGCTGGTTAGGTGGTCGGTTCGGTCAGATCCATCACCTCAGGATTATGATCCAGACGCTTATTACGAGGAGTGGGTGGGAGACGAAGACTATCCCAGTGATGATGATGATGACGACGATGACCAGGGGGGGTCTGGATGTGCCCACTGAACTGGACATCTCCCCAGACAGGCCCTCAGGTGTCTCTCCTCCCAGGCTCTCTGAGTCCCCTTCACATTTTTTGTTCTACAAAAAGGTGGCAGAAACCCTGCAGCTTCCCTTGGTTGAAGCTGCAGAGGAGGATGAAGAGCCTGATTTTGTGGAAATGATGGACATCCAGAGTCCAAAAGGCTGTCTATCCTCATCATAAATCCTTGGGGAAACAGACAAAAAAAATTTTACAAACTCTAATTCAATACCTCCTGTGGATAAGAGAATGGACAGGAGGTATTTGTTATCAGGCTCAGCATGGAGTTCCTTTATAGTCATTGCAGCCATATTGGGGTAGTGCAGGCTGCAGCCTGTGACAGGGCTAACATTCCTTTGGCTTCACACACCCCGGATAAGGACTCCAGAAAAGTGGATGCCATGGCCAAAAAACAGCATTTGGCATCCTCTTTGGGACTCAGGCAGGCTACTTATATGGCCTACACAGCCAGGTATCAGAAATCCAGATGGGATACGGTTCTGGAACTGGCTAAACAGGCCTCTCCCCAGCTAGCCAAGGAGCTGAAGCAGGTGGCTGCTGATGGAACTGAGGCATCCAAAATGCAATTTCATGCTGCTGTGGACTCCAATGATGTGGCATCTAGAGTCATGGCTACATCTGTGTCTCTCAGAAGACACGCTTTGCTCAGATGTACTAGCCTTTCACAGGATACCCAGACTAAGGCTATGGATTTTCCTGTAGTAGGTTACTCTCTGTTTGGGGAGCAAACAGAGGCTTACATGAAGAAAATGGATGAATACAGGACCACGTACAGGAGTGCACAGGCCAAAGAAAGGCAAGCCACTCTGCACAAGCAGCAGTCTAGGGGCAGGGGCAGGCCCTTTCAAAGGCCTTTTTACCAAGTCCAGGCCTCCTCTCCCTTCCCACAGAGGGGGTTTTTCAGAGGGAGGGGCAGGAGGGGGATGAGCAGAGCTGCTCCAGCCTCCTCTCAGTCTAAGGCTCCTGCCAAGCAGACACCCTGATGTGTCAGCCCGGGTCGACTCCCCATTTCCAGTAGGAGGCAGGCTGGCTTACTACTTCCAGGCCTGGAAGTCTGTGACCTCAGACAAGTGGGTCCTGGAAGTAGTAAGCCAGGGACTGGCCCTCAGCTTCAAAAAATTTCTAAAAAAGAGGGCCAAGTCTTTTTCCACCTGCATCACTCTCAGAAACCATTGCCTTAGAGGCAGAGGTTTCCTCTCTTCTAGCTCTCAGAGCTATAGAGAAGGTTCCTACTCAGCACAAGGGAAAAGGTCTGTACTCCAGGTACTTCCTTACCCCAAAGAAAACAGGGGAGTGGCGACCCATCCTAGACCTAAGGTATTTGAACAAATACATTTTAAAGACCAAATTCAAATGGTAACTCTAGGAATAATCCTTCCCTCTCTAAGGCCAGGGGATTGGCTAGCATCTCTGGACCTCAAGGATGGCTACTTCCATATTCCTATCAGGTGCTCCCACAAAAAAATACCTCAGGTTCGAGTTGCCTTCAGGCCATTACCAATTCAGAGCTATGCCATTCAGCCTAACATTAGCTCCAAGGGTTTCACAAAGTGCCTTGCAGTAGTGGTGGCTTACCTCAGAAGACAGGGTATCACCATCTTCCTGTATCTGGATGACTGGCTCTTAGTGGATCAGTCATCTTTACAGGTCAAGTCAGCTCTTCAAACTACCCAGGACCTACTCAGCTCCCTGGGGTTTCTTCTCAATCTTCCAAAGTCTGTCCTTGAACCAGTTCAACTTCTCACCTTTATAGGCATCGAGTTGGACACTGTACAAGCAAAAGCCTTCCTTCCCCTGGCAAGGGTGAAGGCCCTGGTTGATCTCGCTTCTTCCTTTCGAACTCAGGTCTCCCGCCCAGCAAGATAGTTCCTCCAGCTCCTGTGCCACATGGCAGCTTCCACGGCAGTGGTGCAGGGAGCAAGGTTCCAGATGAGGGATATTCAGTTTCATCTAAGGTCTTTTTGGTCTTAAAAGAAGGATTCACTTACCAAACTGATTCCAGTGACTCAGACTCTGGTCCAAGCCCTCCAGTGGTGGCTGGACCAGGACAAGCTCAGACAAGGGGTTCCATTTCTCCCTCAAGTCCCTTCAGTAGTTCTAACTACAGATGCTTCTCTCCTAGGGTGGGGAGCCCACCTGGGAGCCCTGACAGCTCAAGGGGTCTTGTCTCCACAAGAGTCTCTCCTTCATATCAATCTCCTGGAATTCAGGGCAGTTTTCCTAGCCCTGCAGAGCTTCTTGAATTCAGTCAAGGGCAAGGTGGTCCAAGTCAGAACAGACAACACCATCACAATGTGGTACATCAACAAACAGGGACGCACTCGGTCCTCGGCCTTGTGCACAGAGGCCATGATGCTGTGGTCTTTGGCCTATTCTCTTCAGACTTCTCTGGTAGCAGTTCACCTTCCAGGGAAGGACAACATACTAGCAGATGCTCTGAGCAGAATTTCACAGGGACATCACGAATGGTCCCTGGATCCTCACATCCTGAAGGTCATCTTCTCCAGGTGGGGCACTCCAGAGATAGATCTCTTTGCAGCACCACACAATCATCAACTTCCTCTGTTTTGTTACAGACCTCCAGTCCTGGGGACGGTTCCCTAGGATGCTCTCATTTTGGACTGGAAGGGCAGGTTTCTCTATGCCTTCCCTCCTTTCCCTCTGCTGTTCAGAGTTCTGATCAAGATCAGGACTCAACCCTGCACAGCGATACTGGTGGCTCCAGATTGGGCCAGACAGCCTTGGTATCCTCTACTGCTGTCCTTGTCAGTGTCACGTCCCCTGTCTCTGCCCAGGACATGCAATCTCCTGTCCTCCTCCTAGGGGCGGATCTGGTACCCCAATCTCCAGTCTCTTAATTTCAAGGCCTGGCTCTTCAAGAGTTAGAATATGCAGCACTTCATCTCTCTCAGGGAGTTCTGGATATTCTGAAGGTCTCCAGGAAACCTTCCACTAGAAAAACATACAACTCAAAATGGAAAAGGTTCAGTATTTGGTGCTCTCAGAAAGGCATCCTGCCTGATTCTGCAGGCATTTCCACAACCTTAGACTATCTAGTTCATCTGAATGGTCTAGGCCTTAGGCCTGCCACTCTGAAGGTTCATCTAGCAGCTGTCTCTGCATTCCTCTCAGCAGGGAAGGGCTCTTCCCTGGCATCTCATCCTGTTTTCAGAAAGTTTTTCAAAGGCCTGGTTCACATTAACCCTCCCTTTAGGAAGCCCACTCTGCCTTGGATCTTAATGTCTGCATAGCTCAGTTTATGCAGCCACCCTTTGAAACTCTGGCTTCGGCTGAATTGAAGTATTTGACCTGGAAAACTGTGTTCCTGGTAGCTATTACTTCTGCCAGGTGGATTAGTGAGTTACAGGCTCTGTCAGTTGAACCTGACTTCATCTCCTTCCATAGGGACAAAGTGGTCCTCAGAACCAATAGGAGGTTCTTGCCCAAAGTGGTATCGGATTTTCATCTGAACCAGTCTATATCTCTCCCTGTGTTTTTCACTGATCATTCTTCTTCAGGTGAAAGAAGGTTACACAGTCTGAATGTTAAGAGGGCCCTTAGCTACTACTTTGAGCATACTAAGACACATAGAAATGACTGTCTTCAATTGTTTCTCACTTATGGTGAAGTGGGGAAAGGTAAGCCTGCCACTAAAAGAACTATTGACAGGTGGATTGTTTCTTGTATACAATTCTGTTATGACAAGTTGGGTAGAACGCCCCCTTCAGGCCTGAGGGCTCATTCGATTAGGGGTACAGCTGCTTTTCTAGCTGCTGCCAGAGATATACCTTTGTTAGAGATCTGTAAAGCAGCCACCTGGAAAACAGTACATACCTTTACCAAACATTACTCCCTGGACATCCAGGCTAGGAGTGATGCTAGGTTTGGCACAGCAGTACTGCAGAGCCTCTTCTCGAGGTAGGTTCTCCATTCCCTCCTCCATAGAGAACTGCTTGGTAGTTTGCATTATGTCTGAATACAGCAAGACTTCATGTAGTTTGAAGAAAAACTTACTCACCATAGTAATGTTGTTTCTTCTAATGGAGTCTTGCTGTATTCAGACCTCTCCCCGCCTCTCCTCTCAGAACCTGTTTTTTGAGAAGTGGGCTGGCAGGTACAGTGTTGCACCACAGGGATGTACCTTGTACCCTCCCTCTTGGGTGGGGTGGATGTTGTTGTTATTTTTTCTGGTGTTTTATACTTAAATATTGTCACTACCTTTCCTTCTTGGGTTCTCGACTTGAGTCTTTTGGGCCCAAAAATAATCTTTTGCCCTTTGGCTATATGTTGAACAATTTCCATACTATAGTATGTTAGTGTGCTCGTAAGAGTCTGACAGTTACACTGGGAAGTACCACAGACAGAGGTTTGAAAACCGAGTTCGAGCTCAACGTTCTATGCTTCTGCATAGAGTTAACTCTTTCCTCTCTGGGGCAGTTCAACTGCTGGGGCTAACTGCCTTATGTCTGAATACGGCAAGACTCCATTAGAAGAAACAACATTACTATGGTGAGTAATTTTTTTCTTTCTGTTGCTTGACACTCCATGAAAGGTGTGTTAAGTCATGCAGATCCCACACATCTGAGCATTCTCATTTTTTTTATACTTTGACTTTTGTGACACTCACAAATCTACATATACAACTTTTATTTTTTTGTCACTTAAATACTTTTGGTTATTTATACAGCATCCTGTTATCTGGTGTCTAAAACACGCTTTTTTTTTGCAAATGTAATTTTTATTACAGAAATTTTCAACATATAGTCAAACAATGCATATTGTTAATACATTTCTTTACACATAAACCAGTTATATACATAGGTGGTAGATACCACCCAAGATGGTTCCTTGGTCCTGTACAACAGATTCCACCAGGTGCAGGATACAGTACGTAATTTCAGTGTTCCTCTTCCCTTGTACCAGAATGGGAGAGGATTGATTCAAAACATAATAGTTACTGAGTAGTACTACACCTAGTAGAAAGGTTAAACTGGTTTGGTCCATTGGTTGCATCCCCCAAATGGGGGGGGTTATGGAGACTAGGTCTCTCGGGGGTTGGTAGGTAACGGGGAAACAGCCCACCATGGTAAACCCCACTCCTTGGCCTGCCCCTTCTACTGTCTTCAAAATTCTGTTACCCCTCTCTCCAGGGTATTTCCCAAGTAGCCTCTCCACGATTAGGTTATCTTATCTCTCCCTTATATTGAGGGGCTACTATCCCCCTCAAAGGACAAAGGTTGCATCTCTTAACATAATATATATGATCCACCAAGTCCAGCTGGCCCTGCACTTCTCTTTTTGGTCATTAAGACTATAGGTAATCACTTTTAGGTGCTATATTTGATTCAGTATTGCCCTCCACTCCTGTATTCCTGGGGTTCTGGGAGTTAACCTGGCCTTGGTAATGGCCTTCTTAGCTGCTGTTATGAGTGTACCCAAAGGGTATTTGGTGCTGGGGTCCCTAAACCATCTTGGGTATTGCAACAATACAAGTAGATCCACTATAAGCTGTAGCCCCTCTCCCACGACTTCCTGTATTTCCCCCGGATCTGTTGAAGAAAGGGCTATATGCCAGGGCAGGACCATATTACATGTGCATGGTGTGCCCGTTCCTCCCTGCATTTACGCCAGCATTCAGTGCCCCTTTCTGGATCATAGTGTCCAGTGATGACCAGGGTGTGGAAGTTTTATTCCTTATTCCATTCTATAATATATCAGTCAGTGTCAATGGCTTAGCTGGTAGCACACTCGTCTCTGAGGCCAGGAGATCAGAAGGTTGCGGGTTCTATCCTCACACCAGGAACTTGGGTTAGTATCCCTATACTGACACTGTAATGCAGCATGGGGGGGGCTGCACTCCTGAGGTGCCGTCTTTCAGATGAGACATTAAACTGAGGTCCCATCTGCCTGTTCTGGTGGTAGTTCACGTAGATGTTAAAGATCCCATGGCACTTCTCAAAAAATGTAGGGGAAAATTTCATTGCAAAATTCAAAAACAAACTGTCATTCATTGTACAAATGTGGAAAAGAAATCATACAATATCAAAAACAGTAGTATCATCATACATCAAAAATTCCAGATTGTCCAAACAAAGCACAAATAAGTCTAGATCCCAAAAATAATCCCTGACATTCCTGGGTAAGTCGCAAAACAGATGATAAGCTTGACAAAATAAATTCAAGATACTATACTCAGTAGCCAATATTCTAGGACTATAAATACCCAATATGTCCCCCCAAAAAACATTCCATTTATTGCACAACAAAGCATACTTAAAACAGAAACAAAAAATTCTACTAGATAGTGTCATTTCATCCAACCCAATCAATCCCCTCCCAGAAATAATCACAGATAACATCACCCATTGTCTTTTTCTCATATGTATACACTTTTTCTAATTCTACTTGCATTTTAAACAAAACATCCTGTAAAAGTATCCCCTCATTTTGTAATACTCTCTGGCATCGAGTCTGCCAAAGAACCCATTTTATACATGCTAAAATAACATATACAGTATTCTTTTTCCACTGTCTCCAAGGTTCAGCCAGTTGTCCTTGCACCAAAACTTCACAGGTCATACTCAAAAATATTGGTGTGTCCCATAAAGATGCCAAGGCAGACCAAAAGCTTTGTATCCAGGTACATTCAGGAAATGTTAACTGCTAAAAAGCTACCATGTCTTACCTCTTAAATGTAACTGCTGAAAAACTACTATGTATTATGTTCCTCGCTGTCTAGTGTAATGTACCTGTGCTGTATGCTACCCCATGTATTATTCCATGTAATTCCCCGAGTCGCCCCTGAAAAAGGGACCTTCGGGGCCCAGCGGGCTAACCAGTTATCAAAATTTAATAAATAAATAATTAAAAAAAACGTATGTTGCATAGTTTCTATTTGACCTTCACACCCTGTTTCCAAACATACTCTTTCCTCCATACACTTTTGCTTTTGGTTCCCCTTCACATGCAGTCTCCCATGTCCACATAACCAAACTATATCCTGCATTTTCCTTGGTATTTTAGGTTCTATGATGCACTCTAATACTTGGCTGCTGTTCATCCCCTCTTCAAGGACAAAAACAGGGTTTTCAAAATAACATTGTGTAACCAAAGTATTATAAAATTGTTTTTTTGATTGGTTTAAAAACCAACTCAACTCAATCTTCCATGTTCTTACAAATTTTAAAGTGGTCTGCACATACATAGGTAACAATTTATCCGTGGGATGCCATTTTCCTCTACCCGAAGCCGTCAAAAATCCTGCACTCCACTCCTGCATAATTTCAGTTCCTACAGACTGAATACCCAAGAGTAGTGGTCCAATATTAGAGTAAAAATAATTTGAGAAAAAAAACACTAAGGGTTGCAACATATCAAGACCCCCCTCTTTCCATGTCTGATATGTATGAGCCCTCTTCACTGGACTAAGCTTACTGCCCCATAAAAGGGTAAAAAATAAACCCTGCGATTTCATGTGCATACCATATGGTAATGGATAGATGTGTGAGACATGTAAAAAGAGAGATGCAATATACGTCTTTAGAAGATAAACCCTTTTTTTCCATGTCATTTTCCAAGACTTCCATGCCTGAACCTTCTGCTGAGCCAAGTCATAAGCCATATCCCAATTTTGTTGTCCTGTGTCTTGAGTTCCAAACCATAATCCCAGAATCTTCAGAGATTCCTTTGCCATAGGAATTAGAAATTCAGATTCTAGCGAGACTTTCCCCCTAGGTAATATCGTGCTTTTGCTCAGGTTTATGTTAATCCCTGTGTGTAAGATCATGTCAGTAAATATCTGTAATGCTTTCTTCCCATCCTCCACTGAAGCTACTGTTAAAATACAATCATCTGCATATGCCACTACCTTTTTATATCTTGCACCAGTTGTACTAAACTCTGGAGCTATATCCACTGAAGCTTCAATCAGTCTTAACACTGGATCCAGACCAAAAATGTATAAAAGCTGACTTAAGAGACATCCCTGTCTCACTCCTTTTTGTTATGTAGACAGGAATTCCCATGTGTCCATTAACTAGTGGCATCACTTGTGCCTTATCATAAAGAAGTTTGATAAGATCCACCATCTGAGATGGTATTCCATGTCCCTGTAATACCTTCCACAAATGCTGATGTTCAATGGCATCAAAAGCTTTTTCCTGATCAATGGATAATAAGTATCCTTCAGTACCATAATTCAGTCCTTTTTCCACTGTCTCTCTGACATGCTGCAGATTTTGATATATCGTCCTTCCTGGAATTGCACAAGTTTGCGTTGGGAGCAAAACAAGCTGTGCTATTTTTACCAGTCGTACTGTCAAGATTTAGTTAAAATCTTATAATCAAATGTCAACAATGTCATTGGCCACCAATTCCGTATATTTCGTGCCTCCCCTTTCTTGTATAAAAAAATCATAACCCCTTCTGTCATACTGTGACATAATTTATGCTCTTTTTGAATAGCCTCATACACCCTCTATAAAATCGGTGTCAAGATGTCTATAAAAACTTTATAGAAGTCACTCGGTATGCCATCCAAGCCAGGAGTAGTGCTTGCTGACAACCCTTGAATCGCCATTTTTATTTCTGCGCTGGCTATTAGCTGCATCAAAGCTGCCCTATCCACGTCAGGTATGATAGAAACATTCGTATTCTGAAAAGCAATCTCCTCTCCAGATTGATCTGCTAACACCGAGAAAGAGTTAAAAACATAATGCTGTATCTCCTGCTGAATATCTTCTTGTACATCCACTATGTTCCCAGACTCAGTCATCAGTGCAGTAAACAGTGTACTCTTTTTACCACATATCTCTTTATCATTAGGAGTAACCATTTCACGTTTACCTCAGTTAAAAACTTTTGCTGTAATCCTACCTGATATTCCCACTCTTTAATATACTCCCTCATACTCTCTTTTATGCGATCTAAAGTAACTGCCCTATCCCTCCCTGCACCAATAGTTTATGTTAATAACTTCAAATATTTTGCTCTTAAACTTAAGTATTTAATATATTTTTGTTGTGCTTCTCTGTTCGTTAAAGTAATCATCAATTCTTTTATGTCCCGTTTAGTATCTTCCCACCATTCTAGAGGGCTGTCATAAAGAAAATCAAGGCTCATACGATTTGCAATTAAGTCCTGTATTTTACTTTTATACAAATCGTCCTCAAGTTTGGAAGAATTTATCTTTCAGTAACCTCTGCCCAAAGTGATTTTATGATAGGATCCTATTTCTAATCTTAAAGCAAGATGATCTGATGTCTCCAAAGGGATTACTTGGACATACCTACTCGAGACTCTATCAGAAGTAAACCAAACATCTATTCTAGTACTTAAATGTCCTTTATAAAAGGTATGACTTGGTTTCTTTCCCAAAATGTCATAAACATCCTTTAAGGAATGTTTATTTAGCACCGACAGCAAAGCATTAGTGTCACAATACAGCTTATCAGTTTTGAGTCCCCAATCTTTGGCACTAAGTCCACAATTAAAATCACCTCCCCAAAGAATTAACTTTGTCATATGCAAAAAAGGTTCAATTAGTCTAAAAAGCTCTGCCCTTTGTGCTTTGGAATGTGGTGCATAGATATTAATACGTCTGTACATAACCTTATTAATGTGAACATCAATCAATAAGGCATGCCCTGGTTGCAGAACTAATACTTTAAAGATTTTGACATCCATGTGTCGAAAAAGAATCCCAACCCCTGAGCACATATTTTCCCCCACTGCTCATAAAGATGGACCCCATCTCCAATCCCTTTGAGCCTGCGCTATTTCAGTGATAGTATGAAGATGTGTATCTTGTAAGAAAAACACATTCCCCCCCGTAAGCTGCCAAATGTGATCTGTCATTTTTCCTGAGATTTAATGCTATTCACATTTGATGCAACAAAAAACAACTTATCCATCATTAGATATTATAAGGAAGGGAATCAAGAACGTAAAATAAAAACTTTATTTGCGCTTTTTCCATTTCTTCGGTTTCGCCCTTTCTTTGATTAATATATCTCCTGCAACATCTGGCTGTGAGGATGTTATTGAAGAAACATCCAATTCCTTTCCATCATCCTCATCCTTCACATCCACTAAAATGTCATAAGAGTTCTGTACTGGAATTGGATCCGTACAGGCATCACCACCTGTCCCCATCAACTGTTTTACTCCTGCCTTAGACCTAGTAGCCCATATAAAAGGGGGATCTGTAGCATCAGGAGGTCGCATTTGACCAACACTGGCAACATCAATGTCCAAAATAGTCTCTGGAGCTGCCATATTTGCCCCTCCATCAATAGGTCCATTTACCACTGGTTGCTCCATGTCATCCGTACCAATCAAGAGTTCCTTCTGCTCCGCAGATGTAGTTTCCAAAACCGTCTCTTGGTGAACTTCAAGAGGAGTAGCTAAATCCATGAGTTGGTTACTCAACTGTGCACAGCGGCCCCCTGCATTTTCCAAAATCTGAGCCTCCTCTCTAGCTATGAGTGCTGTGGGACTAGTTGGGACCATACGGTCCTGTAACTGCGCCTTTTCTTTCTGTGCGGTTGCCACATACACATCTTGTTCAGCTCTTATTGTTTGATCTATACTGTTATGTGAGGCACACACACTGTTTTGAAATGTATGACCCTTCTCCTCACATAAATTGCATTTTGGGGGCTGCCGATAATGATCTCCAATATGCCTCAAATCACCACAAATACCACAGCATTGTTTTTCATAGGCATTGCTTAGGTGTCCCACATCCCCACATTTGTAGCACGCTCTAGGTTGACCTTGATAAAAAAATCATGCCTCTGTCTCTACCCAAAACAAGCATTTGTCAATGCCGAATGTTTGCTTGCTGGCATTAGCAGTGGTAGTGTAGAAGTTACAGAGCTGCGTAATAGTAATGGCAGTGAAGTATTGAACTGAAGCCAACCCCACCACCACCCTGCAGAGAGTGACAGGTATTGGGGTGTGCCTTTGGGTCGTCAGGCATAACGGTCATGCCATTTCAGTACACCCCACCCTGCAGACACTGGCAAGTGTCACGGTATTCCTTGGGGTCTTTGGTCCTTATGCGCACCCCATTCCATTAGGAAATACAGTGAGATGGGTGCAATATAGGAGAATGGGGTGAACTTTGGGGCCGAAGAGTCCAAGGCATACCTCGATGCTTCTCACTAGCTGCAGGATGTGGAATGGTATGAGCATTACAGGCAAGAATCCCAAGTCACACCCCTGATGCCTGTCATTCTCTACAGGGTTGGGCGTTATGGTTGGAAACCCTAATATCTCAGGCATTCATTGGTATTTTCACTCCAAATGTTCAACATGTTTTTTTTGTGACCCCACCTCATGAACAGGGGGAATATGAATTTCTTAGCCGAAAGCTGCTTATGCACAGCGACTACGGCATTTAGCACCACAGGTGCAAAAACATTCCGAACAGGATGTAAAAAAATGACAGCTGTACTGTTCATGGGGAGGTGTAAAAAATGGCAATGTTGCAAATCTGCAGTAAAAATATTTAAAAAAATGGTGAAGTCATGAGCGTAGATAGAAACTGTGCAACGCACACCCGTAATATAATTAGGTTGGGGATATTTTTACAGCAGATTGTCAACTCAGGCATTTTGGTGCCTCCGATCATGAACAGTGTCACTGTGATTTTCTTTATCTGTCCCGAACAATAATTTCCCACAGCGACCACGCATCTCTGCGCTGAAAGTGTGAAAACACACTTCTGCCATGTTGTGAAAAATGACAGCTGTACTGTAAATAAGGCAGTGTGGAAAAATGCCACTGGTGAAAATCTGGACTTAAAATATTACAAAGTCATGAACTTACGAGGGTGCGTGGAAACAGCGCAATGCTCACTCGGAACACAGTCATTTTATGGACTTTTGTCACCAAATTTTCAACATAGCCATTTTAAGACCTCTGCTCATGAACAATGTAACTGTGATTTTCTTAATCTGTCCCAAACATTGCTTTCGCACACCAACAGCACCATTGTGCGCTACATGTGAGAAAACACATTTTGGGCGGCATATGAAAACTGGCAGCTGTACTGTTCATAAGGAAGTGTAATAAAAGGGCAATGTTGAAAATCTGGAGTGAAAATATTAAATTTGCAAACTTACGAGCATGCATAGGAACTGCGCAACGCACGCTCGTAAAACAGTCATTTTTAGGAATGTTTTCACCAAATTTTCAACAGTGCCATTTTAAGACCTCTGCTCATGAACAGTGTCACTGTGATTTTCTTAATGTGTCCCATACTGATTTCAAGACATCGACCGCGCCATTGTGTGCCATATGGGCGAAACACATTTTGGGCAAGATGTGAAAATGACAGCTGTACTGCTCATAAGGAGGTGTGGTAAAATGGCAATGTTGCAAATCTGGAGTAAATATTGAAAATTTGCGAACTTATGAGCGTGACGTAGGAACTGCACAACGACGTCAGAAACAGTCATTTTTGAATTTTTCACCAAATTTTCAACATAGCCATTTTAAGACCTCTGCTCATGAACAGTGTCACTGATTTTCTTTATTTGCTCTTGGTATTGATTGATTTAGCACACTGACAGCCGCCCATTGTGCGCTACATGGTGGAAACATCTTTGGGTGAGATGTGAAAATGACAGCTGTACTAACTTATAAGAAGGTGTGGTAAAATGGCAATGTTGAAAATCTGGAGTGAAAATATTGAAAATTTACGACTTTCGAGCTGCGAGGAACTGCGCAACTCACACTAAATAAAACAGTTGTTTTGAAATTTTTGCACCAAATTTTCAAAATAGGCTTCCTGAGAGCCCGCCTTATGAACACTGGCAGTGTCATTTCGTTAATTGGTCCCAAAAGGTCATTTCGTGCAGTGACTGCGAAATCACCCTTCGGGCCCGAATAACACCATGACAGTGACATCATTCATGAGAAGGGGTCCCAAAAACCCCATGTTGAAAATTTGGTGCAAAAATTCCAAAAAGTGCCTGAGATATGCATCAAAGTTGAAAACCCCTATCTAGCCCATTATACAGCTTACCAGCATTTCCTCAGTTGCGGTCGGCTTTGAAGAGTGCAGACGTGTTCCCGGTCCACCAAGATTGTCGGCAGAGAGGTCCGAGGGGTGTATGGGGTGAGGGGGTGGGAGGCAGGTCGCTGAGGGTGGGTGCGGGTTGTGGGAGGGAGGCCAGGGAGACTACGTGGGACCGTTTTTTCTTTATAGGTGTTCTTTTTGTTTCCAATGACAATGCGGGATGTTTGCCACGCTGGGGTGGGCTCCCAGCATGGCACAAGGATGGTTGGGGGCATTCAGCCGGCGGAGATTGGGTACCCCGTCGCCCAAGCATCGATTGCCACGCTGGGGTGGGCTCCAGCGTGGCACCCAGTACTCGGGGTGAGGACAGTGGAGCCGACGGGGATTGGGCACCCCGTCGGCTATATATGAGTTGCCACACTGGGATGGGCACCAGCATGGCATTTGGAAGACTTTGGGGGCGAGGGCGCAGCACACCGATAGGGGATTGGGCACCCCGTCGGCTATACAGTGTGTGCGTGCTGGGGGTGGGCGCCTGCGTGTGGGTGTGTGTGTGTAGGGGGGGCTGCGCATGAGCAAGCGATATCTTATCACTGCTCACTGAAGCTTAGCTCCCCCTTTGAACTGTATGCCACTGCATTTTGGAGCTTGTCATAGACAGCTCCAGCATGCATTGGCTTACAGGGGCCGCACCTGCCAACACACTGACTGCATTGGAAGAGGGGGTGACACACCTCCGAAATCTCGGATGATGGCACTATGTTTCTTGCACATGCGTGCAAGCAAACATAACAAACATAATAAATATATCTTAATTTTTGAAGACCGGGTTGTTTTTTTTTTGTGCGTGCATATGTGATGTATGAATGAGGGATCCACTCACTATAGATCAAGGGAGGATGTGAAATGGTGCAGGTACATGGGGGGGTGAACAAAGTGGTAGACAGTAAGCCCTACCAGAGCTTCAGGCTGATGTAGCACAGCGATACATGGGGGAAGGGTGAACAAAGTGGTAGACAGTAAGCCCTACCAGAGCTTCAGGCTGATGTAGCACAGCTGGACTAAGGCAAAGGAGGATGTGAAATGGTACAGGTACATGGGGGATGAACAAAAGGGTAGACAGTAAGCCCTACCTGAGCTTCAGGCTGATGTTGCACAGCTGGACTAAGGCACAAGCACCCACGGCATGTTCTTATAGTCCCCATTTATATGTCAATTTATGTTCTTACAGCACTGATTGCCTAACTGAGCCAAGATGTAAAACGGATACTAAAATGTCAGGTTTATTTCAGGTGACCAGGATCGTAGTGGGGAGAGGGGGCAAGTGAAACAATGTCCTGAGAATGTGCTTAAACTTATTAACCGTTGCTGTGCCGCGGAGTGATACACCGGTCCAGAATCCCTATACGTTCAAATTCTGTTTGCAAGCTAAAGGTGCTTAGGTGGATTGGCATTTACATTACTCAGCGGCAAATCTTTTTCATACTTTTTGTGATCATCGGTTAAAATATAACCACTAACTGATGACAGACACTTGGGGGCATGAAACTGTGCTACCAGCAAAGTTGCATTTGCAAAGCCCTGAATATTTATCCGTTGGTAATGAAATGAAAACTGTCAGCTGATAACATTCAGCCACTGTCCATTGCACAGAATCGACATTTCACTGATAGATCTGGAGCAAAGGGACATGCACTTGCCGATAACACCACTACAGCTCCAGACACTGAAGAAAGAAGTTCATGCATTTTCATGACTGTTAACTTTTTCAGCATTTTAAAACAGTTACTTAGCATCTGCACTAAGATGTTACACGTCGCTGAACTGAATTGTGACACCAGAATCCCTGCGATCAACATTTGTCAGCAAAAGTGAATTGAAAAAATCAATAGATGTATAAAATGGTAAGTGACATGAGTCAATAACAACATATCTGCATGTAATACATAGATACATAGACAGTGTCAGCAGATAAGGGCCTATGGCCCACCCAGTCTGCCCATTTGAGCGTGTAAGTTCAGTCTGTTTTCCTAGAAGTCTGTTTCCCCTTACCCCTGACCTCTAGAATTCCTTTATGTCTATCCCATGCATTCTTAAATCCCGTGATTGTTTCAGCCCCCACCACTTCCTCTGGCAGGGTGTTCCACTTGTCCACCACCCGTTCTGTGAAGAAATTCTTTCTCATGTTTCCTCTGAATCATCCTCCTCCAACTTCATCCCATGCCCTCTAGTTCTGGAACATCTTTTTCGCTTAAAAATAGTGTTTTCCTGCACCCTGTTTCTCCCTGTAAGATACTTGTATGTCTCTATCATATCCCCTCTCCCTCCTCTCCTCCAGGGAGTACATGTTCAGTTCCTTCAACCTGTCTTCATAGGACTTGTGATGCAATCCATGCACCATCTTTGTTGCCCTCCTCTGAACCTTCTCTACCCTGTCTATGTCATACGTGGTATGGTCTCTAGAACTGTACACTGTACTCCAGGTGGGGCCTCACTAGTGTCTTGTATAGTGGAATTATGACCTCCCTTTTCCTGCTGGTGATGCCTCTGCCCTATACATCCAGCATCCTAGTTGCTTTACCTGATGCCTTGTCACACTGTTTCCTACCTTGAGGTCATCAGAGATGACAACCCCAAGATCCCTTTCCTGCTTGGTGCATGCTATATCCTCACCCCCAACTGATATATTGTGCCAGGTTTTGTGCCCATATGCATTATCTTGCACTTCTTTGCATTGAATTTCAACTGCCAAACCCTTGACCATTCTTCAAGTTTCTGCAGGTCCCTTCTCATTCTGTCTACACCCTCTGGTGTGTCTACTCTGTTACAGAGCTTTGTGTCATCAGCGAACAGTGAAATTCTGCCTTCTAGATCCTGCGCCAGCGTCACTGATGAAGATGTTGAATAGGACCGTCTCAGCACTGATTCCTGTGGTACCCCACTGGTCACTCTTCCCTCTGTGGGTGACAGCCATTTACCACCACCCTCTGTGTCCTGCCACCGAGCCAGTTACCTACCACCACACTACTGCCCTGCCCACATCCATATTCCCAGTTTGTGTAATAGTCTTCTATGTGGCACAGTGTCAAAGGCCTTGCTGAAGTCCAGATAGGCCATGTCCACTGCCCTCCCGATCCACCTCCCTAGTCACCCAGTCAAAAAATTCAATAAGGTTGGTCTGACATGATCTCCCCCTGGTGAAACCATGCTGCCTTGGGTCCTGTAGTCCATTGACAACCAGATGTTCCACCAATCTCTCCTTCAGTAGTGCTTCCATGATCTTTCCCACTACCGAGGTGAGGCTGACTGGTCTGTAGTTCCCTGCTTCCTCTTTGTTACCACTTTTGTATAAGGGGACTACATCTGCTGTCCTCCAGTCTTTGGGTACCTCCCCTGTTTCCAGTGATTGGCTAAACAGGATAGCCAGAGGTTCAGCCACCACCTCTCTTAGTTCTTTAAGGACCCTGGGGTGCACCCCATCTGGCCCCATTGTTTTGTCAACTCTTATTACTTCCAGTTCCTTCAGGACCCTTTCTCGTGTAAAGGGACTTGTGTCCATTTCTGCACCATTCTCACCCCTTGTACTCCTTGGCTTAAAATTTGAGCACCACCATATTCCACACCACAGCGTCAAACAGGGATGCCATTTATAATTCAGCTAATGTCAAGCAGTTTTCGAGCCATAAAAAGAATTACTGTATCAGTATGGCGGCATCAACGGGATCAGGAAATTATGAAATAAAATGCAACAGCACCCCCGTCGGCCATATGTTGTGCGGGTGGAGGGAGTGCATGAGCACCCAGGGGTGGGCTGTTAGGCGGCTTCAGATTCGTTGGATTCAATTGTGAGCTACGGTTGAATTTGTGTTTTCTTTTTCTATAGCTAGTTTTCGCTATTTTGTTAGGGCACATGTCCAACTCTAAGATGTTTAGGGTCACAAGGTGATGTGACTTCATTGAGCATCTGATTTGAGAAAGAGCTGTGTGATTCTATCTAAATGCCAGCTCATGGCAATTCAGAAAAAAAATATTTTGAAGCTGCATTACCAGACTAAGTGTGCAGTTTAGTGAATTACCACACAGGGTGTGTATATGACAGCACTAAAAGCGCTTAAAAATTGCTTCAGTCATGAAAACCTTCCCACTGGCTGCTGCTGAAATGCATAGCAGTATGTTCTCCTTTGTGCATTCTTGCTGTTCTTTGCTTCAGCTGCAGGTAGTACAGTACACTCAAGTTCGTTTGCATAGGTTTTAGCAGCGGGGAGTTCACATTGACAGAGTCTAGTAAGAGAAAATGCTTGGAATTACACATACAACGAAGTCTGAGTTTTCACATCAAATGCTGAGGTATTTTTTTTCTGGAGGATTAGAACCCATGGAGTCCATGAAGGTGTGCTTTGGAGAGCTGGCATGTGTAAGGACTGTTAGGCACCCACACATTTTGGTGGTCCTGCTGTGGCAGGGAACAGTTTATTAAAGTAGTGATGTGTGGCTTGCCTCTCTAAGCAAGACAAGACTACACCATCCTATCAGGTAACCGACACAGTTGATCTGTGTGTGTGTGTGGGGGGGGGGGGAGCTGCTCAATGAAGCATAGCTCCCTCTTTCAACTGTATGCCACTGCATTTTCAACTGTTGTCATAGACAGCTCCAGCAGTGATTGGAGAACTGTGACAAATGCCTGCAAACACACTGACTGAATTGGAAGATGCTGACACACCTCTGAAAAACTCAGATGATGGCACTATGTTTCTTGCACATGCGTGCAAGCAAACATAAAAAAACAGTTTGGTAAATGTTTGTGAAGTCCATTTTCTTGCTGCAAGGTGATTTTATACTTCCACCCATCTGTCCATAGGTGTTCCTCATCTAGGATGGGTTCCAGGTAACCTTTCTGGGTGGGATATTCAGAGTGGATGCACCATGCGCAACAGGGATGCACCAGTGCAAGTGTGGAAATGCGCCATGGTGCGATATTCAGTGGCAGCGCAGCACAACATGCAATGCACCATAGCGCAACAGTAATGAATGCATGCACAACTGCAGGGGCAGAACCAGGAATAACATGTGTTGTGCGATATTCATCAATATGCAACGTGCACAGTAGCAGAGCAAGTGGAAGTTGCACGACAGTGGAAATGAGCCAAAATAAAAGGGAGCAAGAGAGGGGAGGAGGAATGCACCACAGGGGAGCCATAGGTGGGAGTGCGGAGACAGAGTGGCAGGGAGGCAAGACAGGAAGCAGGGGGCAGGTGTGGCCAGGAGTTGGACAGGCCCCATTGGAGGTGTGCCTGAGTGAGAGAAGGAGTGGGTGTGCCCATGCCAGTGTGTGCGAGAGGGTCTGAGAGTGCCACAGTGTATGGAGGGCAGTGGCAAGAGGCAGGGCACCCAGAGGTGAACAGCCGGAGGTGAACCCAGTGCAGGGGCAGCACCAGCAACAGACAGCAGGGGGAACAGGAAGACAGCCACCCGGGGGGGGACACCAGCCAGGGACATGGCCAGTGCCACCTTCCAGATGGAGGCGGTAATGAGGGGTGTGAGAAGGCAGGCAGCAGGGAGGCGTGGCTGTGGAAGGGCCCGTCGGTGAAACGCCCAGAACAGGCAGTACCGACCCCGCACCACCTAAGAACAGTACAGTGACACTGAGATTGTGGGCCGGTACCACCTGAACCGGGTGATTCTGAGGCAACTCTGTGAGCTGTGCAGTGATGAGATGCAGGCACCCACATGAGGGAGCCATACGCTGTCAGTGGAGACAAAGGTCACAGCCGTCATGTGCCTGCTCACCACGGGCACCTTCCTGAGACCAACAGGGGACGTGACAGGCATAACCCAGTCAGCTGCGTCACGCCTACACAATAATTCCTCAGTGCACTGCTGCCACATGCCTCAGAGTACATCCATTTCCCCAGCACACAGGCAGAGCGCACAGCACACATACAGAAGTTCCACAGAGTAGCACGATTGCCTGGCATGCTCGGGGCCATAGACTGCACCCATGTAGGCATCCGAATGCCACCTGGCCCAGAGGGGGTGGTGTACATCAACTGCAAGGGCTACCCGAGTGTCAACTGTCAGGTGGTGTGCGATGCCAGGGGGTGCATAATCAATGTCTGTGCCACGCACCCTGGGGGAGCACATGATGCCTTCATCTGGCACCAGTCTGCACTGTGCCACAGGTTCGAGAGCAGGGACATCCCCACTGGCCATCTGGTAGGTGAGTATGCATAGCACGCCAGACGATGTGTGCAGACATGGGGGGTGTGGGGCATTGTCAGGGGTGCCATGGGTAATGGCCATGATGGCCCATGACACAGTGATGCAGACCACCATGCTAATGACTCCCTCTCACGGGTGACGGTAGTTCCACTACGACCTCGCTGCTCACACCATACCGGCGCCCCATGACCCCAGTGCAGCAACAGTACAGTGAGGCACACGCCACAACACAGAATGTCATCGAGCAGGTGTTCGGGCTGCTGAAGGCATGGTTCTGTTGCCTGCACACATCAGGCAGTGCCCTACAGCACAGCCCCTTGAAGGCCTGTGGGCTATTTCTGGCCTGCTGTATCCTGCACAACATGGCCACTGACTGTGGGATAGCCATTGAGATCAAGGAGGGGGACAGCGGTGAGGACGGTGAGGACGCCAGTCCAGCTGGTGTAGGGCAGCCACGCCCTGGGCGACGGGATCCCTGGCCGGCCTGGATGGCACAACAGCACTGGGACACCATCGCAGAGGAGCACTTTGGACAACACAGTTAGGCAATGGGGCCATATGCAACCACCAAGGGCAAGGGCGCATCCCACAGACAGGCAGGGGTGGACACCAGGGGCGTGCGGCATAAAGGCAATGGGAATGGGCAGGGGACCGCACATGGTGGCAGGGATGGGAAGGGCTGCACACGTCATGCGCACACACACACGCACACACACCACAACACATGCCCAAAGGGCAACAGGCACGCCCACCCCAACAGGCACCCTCACACCCCCACAGGACCACACACAACCATGCCCAGTGGCTGGCACTGTGCGTGCCTCAGGCACGGAGCACCATTGCACAGTGGCGGACAGCGCTACGCAGGCATCATCATGCACACGCCACAGTGGCCATCAGCTGGGAGGGTGTGCACAGGGACCATGTGTGTGAAGGGCTGGGAACCTCACCCATGCATCGCACAAAGAACACCACAGTGCACACAGGGCAGCAGCAGACAGTGGCAATGGTGGCAGATGGGTCAGTCATGCGACACAATACCATGGCCACCACGGATGCGTGGGTGGCCCCGACAAGACTTGCCAGCCATGCCAGGCTGACCAGTGGCCTCATGGGGTGGCACCGACGGGCCCCCAAGGGTGACGCTGCATGAACGCAACCGTGTCCACACAGGGGTCTGCAGGCCACCAAACATGCCCACACCAGGCGTGCTTGGTATGCCCACAGCCGAACCCGGTGTCGACATAGCAGGGGTCGCACGACGCCGGGAACGGGGGTGGACATAGCACCCTGCAGGGTGTGTGGCAGCTGGGCACCCAACTGGGTGGCCAGTGTAGCCATGACAGTCACCATTGCAGTGGCCTGCCTGTCAATGGCAATGGTCACATTCGCCCGCTGCTGGGCCAACGCTACCAGGAGCAAGCCATGGTCCCTGCTGTGCTGCTCCTCTGCCTGGCACAGAACCACACTGAGCGCATCCACTGCCATCATGAGCCGCATCTACTAATCTTCTCAGGCCTGGAGAAGATGGCTGTGGATGTCCAAGGGGTCGTCTGCATGCCCAGCATGCTGTCCCCTGTGGTGTTCCTGGCCCTGCTGCCCAGCACCCCTTGACGATGGACGCTGCACAGCACTGCCATTCTGGGGTACGTCCACACGCGGTGCACTGCCACTGCCCCCCGTCCCTGTCCCCCTGTTGACACTGGCCATCTGCTGGCACTGCCCCTCCAGCTGCCGATTGCCAGGGGACACTGGCGCAGCCGCAACAGCCCCACCACCCTGGACGCACACCAGTGCTGCCCCTCTGGAGCATGCAGACACAGGCTGGGAATGGGCTGTTGCGCAGGCAGCCACAACAGCATCACCCGCGGAACTGCCCGGGCGGTTGCCTTCTGTGGGACCATCCTGTGTCCCACATGCATCACTGTCCAGGACGTGTGTCACATCATCATCATCAGTGCTGGATCCGGCCCTGATCCATATCCCAGCACATTGGACACCGAGGGCGGTGTCACGCTGGGACACAGGCAGGGCCATGTCTGCACCCGCACCACCGGCATCAGTCCGGACAGACGTGCAGGTATGAAGTTGGACGGTCCCTCGGACAACTGTGGAGGTGGATGGGCGTTCCTCCGTGTCCAGGGCCACCACCTCAGTGAACACACCCATCACCACTGCCCCATGTAGACGTTCAGGAGCTGTAAAGGAACACAGTACCATTAGTGGCTCCGCCTGGCCCTGTGGCATGCCCTCCTACCACCCACATACTGCCAGCACCAGACCTACCATGTAGTGATGGGCTGCCACCCATCTGGAAGCCACCACCAGGAATGCCCTCAACGGCACTACACCGCATGCTGCTGGCCACCCACTCCTCCCGTGATGTCAGGCGGAGTACATCCTGCTGGCCCCCATCGGTGGCAGCACGTGCTGCCCTGATGGCGGTCACCTTGTCCTTAATCCACCTCCTGTCCATGCCAATCTTCTTTTTGCACTCCTGCACGGACCGCTGGTGGCTGCCCTGCTTGTTTACGGCACGTGCCACCTCACCCCACACCGCAGCCTGTGGTGTTCCCCGCTGTATGCTAAGCAGCAGTTCCCTGTCAAGGTATGCCTCGAACAGGGCATCAGATTTAGCCCTGGTAAAGTTGGGCCTCCTCCTTCGCACCCTTTCCTGCTCCTCCTCTTCCTCTCGCTCGGTCATGCTAGTGCCTGGGGGATAGACAGGTGTTACCTTGAACTGTGCAGTCCCATACAGCCCTCCCAGACCACTGTCCCCACGTCCCAACAGCATGCAACCTACCTCAAAGGACTGCAATACCGATCCATGGCCTATGCAGCCTCAGGTCGCGTATTTATAGCGCAACGCATGCAAATGAGAGCAGGTGCATTGGTAATTGGATGCTAATGCAGTGATGCGCCTTGGAATGGCTTATGAACTGATTTGCATATCCTAGTTGAATATCGCACTGTTGCGCCTTGCGCAATGGTGTTGAGCATGCTCATGCTATGGCACACCACTGTGATGTGCGCAGTTGGCAATGCACCACGCATGCCCGGGGTGCTGACACCGACGCTAGTGGTGCTGCTGATGTGCTGTGCACGGGAGGCAGTTCAGGCACGACCACCACTGTGCCTGTGGCAGAAGTGCACTGTATGCTCAGGGGGCGCTCGTGCCATGGTGCACCGTGGGCACCATGGTGCCACAATGCGGTAGGCCACTGCAAGGTGTCACCCACATGCACCCTACCGCGCTACATGCAGGGCTTCCCAATAGTGCTGTGGCGCTCCATGCTCAGACAGACCCTTGACCCTGTGGCCGACCTCTGCCCCTAGGCGCCATGCGTATGCATGGCTGCACCCCTATTGTGCAGTCCAGTGACAGCGCGATAGCAACTGGCAGCGCAGTATTGCACTGCCTCTGCACGTGGGGCACATGCACTACAGGGTGCCATTTTGTTGCCAATTGCCACTGCGCCATGCCGTGCACCAGAGTGCCCATCTGGATGGCAATTGAGCTGGCAAACCTGGTGGCCTTGGTAGAGCCTTATGCTGCTGCCCTCTTTGGCCAGGTACCCCTCCTGAGGCCACGGACAGCAGTGTGGCAGGAGGTGGCAGAGTGCCTGGAGGAGGCCACAGGGTGCAGTAGGACAGCAGAGCAGTGTTGCCACTGATATGGTGTCATCCAGCGGTGGGACCCCGACCGACTAGGGTGACTGCAGACACGTGTCCAGCTGGGCACCGTGCCACGGCCAGGTAGGTGCTCCATCACATCACTGGTAGTATCTGTGTGTCCAGGTATCACGGTGGCCATCAGGCCATGCCGCAGGGGGGGCCTACCTGTGTTGCCAGTGTTGGAGGTGCCTCGTGTACACCCTGCTCCACCGCGTCATGGCTGGGCTGTGCGGGCACGCACACAGCAAGGGGGGGCTATGTTACTGACCTGTACTGATGTTACCCTCTCCATGTTTGAACCCTAGGCCTGGAGGATCGCCGTATGGCCCGGTTGGCCCATGAGCAGGGACAGCAGGCCAGAGCAGGTGGTGTGGCCTTCTAGCTGGGGCACAGTGGTGGTGCCATGGGTCAGCAGCACCCTGCTGACCAGGATGCAGCTGAATGCCGTGTTTACCCTTACATCTGTGCATGGTGGGTTGCAGGGGTGGTGGCGGGGCATGGCCTCCCACACATGGCCCCACTGCCATGCACGCCACACGGTGCACTCCGCACTGTCCTGTGGCACTGCATGTCTGGGTGGGTGTCACAGGTGGGTTGTGCGTGCACTGGGCACTTGGCTGTGCCACTGCCATCACACTGCATAGCCATGACACTGTACGGCCATGTTGGTGCTGTGCAGTGCATGGGCGGTTGGGGTGTGCAGTGGTTTGCATGGCTATGGGTGCCTGGGTAGGCGGGTCTTTTAGGCGCACCCACTGTGGGTGGTCACATGCCATCACAGGGGCGAGGCCCACAGCTGTATGCCATGCACATTGGGTGGGCTGTGGGGGTCTGGCCAGTCACACGTACTGACTCTGCTCCCTTGTCCTAGGTGGACAACGCTGGACGACCCTGGAGCATCACATCCAAGAAATACAACAGGTGACCTGGGCCACACTGGAGCTGCTGCAGGAAATGGAGTGGAGCAACTGGCGGCAGCACAGGAGGCACCACAGAGAGCACAGGGAAGAGAGGGGCCACCAGTAGGGCCTGCGGCACCCATGCTGTTACTTCCCCCCCCCGGACTGTCCCTCACACCCCTTTGTCCCACTCCTTGCTGTTCCCCCTTGCTCCATGCCCGCCCCAATCGAGTTGTAGCCTTGTACCCCCCTTCCCCACTTTGTATATAGTTATATAAACAGTTATTGTTAATATTGTTACCTTTTGAATTATATACATGTTTCATACAACAACTGTGGTGGTCTCTGATTTGCAGCGGGCGTCTGGTACCTTGCTGCAGTGGTGTGCATTGTGTCTGGGGGTGGTGCAGGCCTGGTCATGTGTGTGTCTGGCAGGGCCCCTCCACTGGTGTGGGTGGGGGCCATGGTCCCTGTCTGTGGTATGTGTGTTGTGCCCTGTGCACTGGATGCCTGTGTGCAGTGGTCCCAGGTGCATGCTCTGTGTCCCAGTCACCCCTGTCAGTGTGTGCCTGGCCCGTGCGGCTGAGCCCCTTGCATGTCTGTGGTATGCATGATTGTGCCGATACCCCCAACGCATGCATGTCTGCTGGCATGATATTGGTGGCTGTCTATGCCAGTCATCCTCTAGGCACGGCACCATGGCAACTGGCATCCTGTGTCCAGGTCTATTGCACGTCTGCCTCAGATGACACTGTGGGCAGTACTGTTGTTGTCCCCCTCCATGCTGTCGCTGGTGTCTGTGGTGGTGCCTGTGTTCTGCTGTCTGTCACATGTGCTCCAGCTGCATGCTAGCAGCAGACAGGTTCATGGTGCATGAACCACATGGCTAGCTCACCAGCACCATGGTGGTGTACAGGCCATGGGTACATGGCATCATTGGACACATGACAGCGGCATCTGTTGCCCCGCTTTGTGTGGCTCTGTGACGGGGTACCCTTGGGACAGGGTGGGGGATTTGTTTGTGCTTTGTGTTGTATCCTGTGTGGCGCATGCCTCCATGCACCACAGTGGGCAGTTGTGCTGTCTGGTGGGGCCAGTGCTGGGACAGGGTGTGTGCATGGGTGGGCGTGCGGGGTGCTGTCCTGCTGGTGGTGGTGTCCAGGGCGAGCCGTGTCACATGCGGGGTCCCTCGGGTACTGACGCAGGGTCAACCTCTCTGCTGTGCCACAGTGGGGGCCATGCAGGAGGGCATAGCGTATGCTGCGGTTGCGTCAGTGGCTGGTGTCACCTGCTGCAGGGGGATCACGGTGGGGCTGTCATGCATGGCGCCATGGGGCACAGGGTTGCATTGTCACAGTGGTGGTGGTAGCATGCCTTCGGTGCCATGCACTGTTTGGTGATGCTTCTGGGCCGGGTGTCTTGGGATCACTGTACAGGGGATGATCAGCATTGGTGGGGTGCGGTGGCACGGGAGGGTCCAGCCCTCCTTGTGTTGTGGTCACTGTTTGCCAGGGGAGTGTGCTGGGGCACCGTGCCTCTGCTGTTGAATCAGTGCTGGGGTTAATGGGCTGGTGGTCCATCCAGCTCACCTCTGGTTGTGCAGTTCATGGGGGGCCTGGGGGGGTTGGTCTGTCTGGCTTGCTGCATGGTCCTCTGCCCATGGCACTTCCATGGCTAGTGCACCCCTGCTTCCTGTCCTTGTCCCTGTGCATCACTGGATGTGCTACTGCGCATCGGCCCTGCTCCACTGTACATCTGGTTGCGCCATGGCGCATGGGGCGTGATATTCAGCTGTGTTGCGCAGGCACACCTTGGCCTGCGCTTGGTTTGAATATCGCACACGTTGCACAGTGGCGCACTGCTCTTGCGTTTTCTCCCGCTATTGCGCATCTTTTTGGCGCTGTCTGAATATTTCACCCTCTCTGTACAATGCTGTTTAAGCCAGTATGTGATATCAGCGACATTTACCCCCTCATTACGAAAGAGCACTGTTATTATTTTGAAGCTGGGCTTTGTCAAGGGGATTGCTAAAAAAGGCCTCCATAATGGTGTAGTTTAAGGACCTGATATTGTTTCCAGAAGCAGTCCAAACCTACGGGGCATTTAAAACTGATATCAAATATGGTATCTCCCAGCATATGAATCAAAGCATAGATCTCACATGCATAATACTTCATACTTGTCTTTAAAAGAGCACGCCCCACAAAAATCCTACCTGGAATGTCAGTCATATCCCCTCTAAATCTCAAATGCACTGCATTTCTTCTGGTGGCAGGCTCAGATAAATTCTTCTGGTTGTCAGGGAAAAAATGTTTTGTGGCAGTTGTATTCCATACATTTTGTTGTGGTACCAGTTGTACTGGCTCAGGTGTAGCTTCAGTGGTGATGGGGGGTTGTTCAAAAATATCTACTGGGGCCTGTGTATGCAGATTCCCTTCTAGGCATTTTATATCTGCCATAATATCATTCTGCTCTTTATGTAAATTCGTGGCAGTATTATTGCGTCCTGTAACTTGTCCTGGTGTATTACCAGCTGACAGAGTATTACTTGTTGATAAAGCTTCCCCAGATGCCTCAGTAGAGGTCTGGGAATCCCCAAGCATAACTGGGAAATTGGCATCCCATCCTGTTCCCTCACATCATTTCACCCATCCAGCTCCTTGTATTGTTGCAGAAACCCAGTCAGTATCTGAACTATCAGACCTTGCAGCTAAAACATCTTCTACAGGCCTTTTATGGACTCCATGTCCCTTTTACCTTTTTGTACAACTTCTGTGCGAGTAATATCTCGGCCTGTGCCCCCTGAAGACACCCCTATAGTGAAGGAGACATGCTGTGTGGGGAAAGGCACTGCCCCTGTCATTTCATTGGATACACCACCAGTATAATGTACTACACAATTTTCAATTTCAGGCTTTTCTATTTGCACTGCTTCTTGCTCCCATCTGACAAGTCAACAAGTAAAGGGCAGGTTACCTGTTTTCTCGGTGAGCCAGATCCCAGAATCTCATCTTGTGCAGACGTCATCGTAGTGCAGTCCGAACATAAGGCCGGTAGTCCGTTTTGCATCTCGTCGACTCCAGATGTCACCCAAACCTCCCGGTCCATCACTAGCAAGCGCTCCTGCTTCAATAACTCCTCACATAAAAGGTTTCTCCTTTCATGAAACCGCAATTCTTTGTTTCTGGATAACCTCTATATTCTGGACACAATCAGTCAGCTCAAATCCAGGCTGAGCATCTATCTTGTCCTCCAGATTCCTTGAACATCCGTCACGTAAATTCTCATCTGAAAATAAAGTACCTTGACTCGTTTCTCCGATTTCTGGTATAATGATCTCTGAAGGAATATGGGCCAGGGAGGAGACCTGCTCCTCGGCCCTGCAGACATCCATCCTCTTCACCATCAGCAGGAGACTGGCCATTTCAGCACCAGTCATAGTGCCCCCTAACACAGAGTAGGGGAATTTCCCCAGTGTCCTGGCCAAATTTCCCCCCATTTACTAAAAATACCACCAACAGCTTAATCTGGTTCAAGGTCCGTTGGCTTTTATCTGTATCCCCCTTCCTTGGGTCGTGCCTGAAAATAGGCAGAATCTGTCTAGTGCACTTACCTGGTCAACAACAACAACAACAACAACAAAAGAAAAAATATATATATATATATATATATGTATATATATATATATATATATATATACAGACACACACACACACACCATGGGGGTGGGAGCTTTCTCAGTAGAATATATCAGGTTATTTCCACTGGAGTGGGTTATATCCTGATGACATCTGTCAACCAAGTGCTTGACTATTTTAAGGATAAATTCATTGCCACCTGGAATGCCTTTGCTCCTTTCAGAAGGACCAGAGTCCATGGGCTTCACCTCCTCTGGATAACCCCAAAACTACTGTCCTGCTTCAGGGAGCGTGACCAGGCCTGGAGAAAACACAAATCTACTAAACATCCAAACGACTATGCCAAGTACAGAATGCTACACAATTCATGTACTAAAGCTACTAGACTGGCTAAGTCCGATTATTTCAACTCCTCATTCCTGACTAACATTAACTCTCCATCTAAATTCTGGAGGGTAGTTCATGCCCTATTCTCTCCCCCCTCTCACCCTCACCCTCCAGTTCTCAAAATAAATAACTCCTAGTTTCTGACTCTGGCTCCATGGCCAATGAATTTAATGCTTACTACACCTCGTGCGTCACGTCTCTTCTAAATCCCCTCTCCCCATTGCCACCTACTAACTTCAGCCCTTCACCTCAGCCAGTGCCTACCCCTCCCCCATTTTCATTTTCTACTATCTCCTCTGACGAAGCTCTTAATGCTCTCCTATCCCTCAACCCCTTTAAAGCCTCCTCACCAGATGAGCTCGATCCTAAACTTCTCTACCTTTCTGCTCCTGCAATTGCTTATCCTATCTCCCTAATCCTTAACCTCTCCTTTATTTCTGCCCAAGTACCCTCATCCTGGAAACACACTTTAGTCCTTCCTCTCCCCAAGGGTGGTGACACATTCACTCCTGGCAACTATCGCCCCATTTCCCTCCTTCCTACCCTTGCCAAACTTCAAGAACATTTAGTTCTCTCTCAGCTATCACCCTTCCTCTTCGATTCCTCCTTCTTCACCTCTTTCCAATCTGGTTTTTGGAAGAACCACTCTACAACCACCTCCCTCCTCAGGCTTACTGACTCCATCCTTTCAGGGATGGATGATGGCCTGATCACCTCGGCCATCTTTTTCGACCTAGCCAAATCTTTTGACACTGTTTCCCATCCCCTGCTTCTTGATTTCCTCACCTCAGCTGGACTTGCTCTGTCAGCCACCAACTGGTTTAAATCCTACCTCACTGGCAAGACCCAATCGGTGAGAATCCTTGACTCCATCTCCCCTCCACTCCCCATCAACACTGGTGTTCCTAAGGGCTGAGTCCTTGGTCCCCTACTCTTCTCCATTTTCCTTAATGATCTTCCCACAGCCTGCTCACCCTCTTCTATCCGCATGTACGCTGACGATACTGTTTTGTACAGTTCCGGCAAAAACGCTGCTGCTGCTGTGCAAACCAGATTACAGCATGACATCAACCACGTTCAGCTCTGGTTTGCTTCTCACCAGCTTTTACTAAACGTCAAGAAGACAGTCTCAATGACCTTTGGCACCAGGCAGAGACTCTCTAGGCTCTCGGCCCTACCCACCTTCCACACCCTTGATGGGACCATCTTGGAGGACACCTCCTCATTTAGATATCTGGGGTTTTGGCTGGACCAGCACCTCAACTTCTCTGTGCTATCCTAAAGAAACTGCGTCCCAAGCTTGGTGCTCTGTACAGGAATTGTAGTTGCACCCCACTGATTGTGAGGCGCGAAATTGTCCAGAAGATGATACTCCCCATCTTTGACTACTGTGACATAGTCTATGCTGCTGCTCCCAAATTTTTCCTGACCAAGTTGGACTCTTTATCTCCTTCTGCCACTTTAGTATTGACTCCCCTTCCTGCTCCCACTACTGTGAACTCTATTGCTCTCTAACCTTCCTTCCACTATCTCACATACGCATCTCTCACTGTGCCAAACTAACCTCCAAATTCTGGTTAAGGGGGCTCCCCTCCTATCCCTCATCCTCTCTTTCCACTCCACCTCCCCCCACCCACTCTCTCAGATCAAATGACGCCCACACCTTGACGGTCCCTCGCTGCTCCACCCTCATCAGTCAGACTGGTTTCACCCATCGTTTCCCTAAAATATGGAATTCCCTTCCCTCTGAAATACGACACTCCTCCTCCTCCAACTACTCCCTTACCTTTGCCCTACACAATTTCCTTTCCCTCAGCTGTTCCTGCTTTAACCCACCTTAATACATATCCCCAGTTTCTGCCTTCCTACCATGACCCCCCTGGCAGGGTTCTCAACATCCTGAAGGGGGAAATCAGGAAATGGCCACTCCTTCTCCTCATATTCAGTTCTCGCCTCTCCCCCTCTCTTCTCCACCTGCCCTTCTGGGTCACCATTGTGCACAACCTAACCCCATCCTTTTCACTATAACAGCACTTGCGTACTACCTCGAGCCTGCTCCTGGTACACTCATGCACTATAAATGGTTCTCTCGCATTGTTACTGTTTTGTACATTTACTGTATATGTTCTTTTGTATGATTTTGGACATGTATTGTAAAAATATCCAATGTTCCACTACTGTTTATTGTACAATACCTTGTGTTCCAACTGTTGCACAATCTTACAATGTTGTATTGTTTGCACTACCCACGTACTATTGTAACTGATCATCCTTCACGACCCTATGTAACCCCTCCCCCCATGTCACACCATGAGACGAGCAACCTGTTTTTCAGTGTACCCTCCTGGTGAAACATTTCAATAAATAAAAATTAAAAGACATCAATAGAGTGAGGATAAATGACATTTATCCACACTGTGCTGATGTCACCAGAGTGAGGATATCTTCACTGCAGCCTGCATTCTAAATGGAACTGCTTCAGAAAACAGTTTCTCTTTCTTACTGAAGCCTGCAACTTACTCAATTAGCATTGCAAAATACACTCACGTGTCCCACAGTGTTTCTGAGACTCCTAGCCCATTACTGTGCTGATCTCATCTTCAAAACAACCTGTATTCTAAATGGAACTCCTTCTTAAAGCAGTTTCTCTTTCTCAGTACTACCTGCAACAGTTTCTCTTTCCCACTAAAGCCTGCAACTTACTCAATTAGCATTGCAAAAGACACTCACCTGTGTCCCATTGTGTTTCTCAGACTCCCAGTTCATTTAGAAGAACTCACACACACTCACACCACACACAGAAAGAGCAGAGAACACACAGAAAAAGGACACAGAAAAAATGTTCCTGAAGCTCCCACCCCCATGGTATAAATCGCACACATGATGTGCAGATCATGGGATATGGAAAATATTCTCAGTCCTGCAGAGTGAGCTGTGCATTCTCACGCTGCAGGAGTGAGAATATTTTCCACATCCTACTCCTGCCCATCATGTATCCCATATATATGTGTGTGTGTATATATATATATATATATATATATATATGCAAAAACCTTCGTTAATGCATCAGTTAGGGTTAAAGCATCAAAAGTAGGGAAATGTGGCATTAGGGTTTCCAACCCTAACACCCCACCCTGACAAAGAGGGATCGGGGGTGGCATTGTCTTTGCCTTTGTTTTACCAGGAGAGAAACACTAAGCTGAAAGCTTGTTTACAGGTGCAACCTGGGAGCACAAGGAAGTTAAGTGACTTGCTCAGGGTCACACAGTATGCAAGTGGGGGCTGTGGGATTCAAACCCAGGTTTCCAGGTTTGCAGCTCAGAGCCTTAAACCACTGCGCTATACTGCCTCCTAATTGGTGTCTCCAGCCTTAACATTCACCCCATTTTCCTATGCTGTGGCTGCCCAACTTATTTTATAACAGAATGTGGTGAGCGTTGGGGCTGGAGACACTGATGCCACCCCCCATCCCTCTTCGTCTGTGCAGGGTGGGGGTTGGGTATTAGGGTTGGAAACTCTAATGCCACATTTCCCTACTTTTGAAGCTTTAACACTAACTGATAATACATTAACAACGTTTTTTGCAATTTATTTCCTTACTCTTTGAGATAGTATAATAGTATCTGTATTTTACTGTGGGAGCGCAGGGTCCTTTGGACTCTGTGCTCCCATCCCTTCACAGATACGCATATGTATCTAGCTGTGGAAACACAGGGGCCTCCGGCCTCTGTACTTCCAAGCATTAAATTAGCGAGCAGGCATAGTGAAATTGCAACAAATAGTTATAATTGTGCCATCTTAAATAATTCTTACCCCCAAATGTTCAACATAACCTTCTTTTCACGTCATCACGTGTAACCAGTACAGAATTTTTTCAAATCCCCAATGAAATGTAATTCTGCACAACTGCAATGCCATTCTGCACCACAGGTACGGAAAAACATTTTGGCAGGATTTGAAAAATGACAGCTCTTGTTTATGAGGTGGTATGAAAAAAATGGCAGTATTGAAAATTTGGAGTGATAATATGACAAACTGCCAAAGTTACACATGTGCATAGAAATATTCCAACGACCGCATGTAACTCGGCATTTTTAGGAGTTTTTGCACCAAATTTTCAATATGGTCTTTTTGGGACCCCTCCTCATGAACACTAGCACTGCCATTTCATTACTTGGTCCCAAAAGGTGATTTTGTGCAGCAACCTCTCCATTCCACGCCACAGGTGCATAAACATATTTTGGACCGGATGTGAGAAATGAAAGCTGTACTGCTCAATAGGTGTTGTGAAAAAATGGCTCTATTGAAAATTTGGAGTGAAAATATTAAAAATTTCCAAAGTTACGCACATGCTTAGCAAACTTTCAATGACTGGGTGTAACATGTTTTTTTGTTTTTTTTTTGTATTTTTGCACCAAATTTTCAACATAGCTTTTTAGTTTCTACCTCATGACACCGCACTGTCTATTTCATTAACTGGTCCCAAAAGTTGATTCTCCTCGTAGTGACCAAAAATCATCTTTCAGGACAGATTAAAAGATGACAGTGACAGTGTTCATGAGGTGGGGTCTCAAAAAGGCTATGTTGAAAATTTGGTGTAAAAATTCAAAAAAATGGCAAAGTTATGAACCTAAGTTCAAAATGTTATTGATAGCCATTTTAGGGCATGTACCTTGATTCTTCAGTTCACAGTTCGGCTTTGAAGAGTGCAGGCGTGTCCACAGAATATGAGAGCCAGTGACCTCGATAATAAGTGTAGGGTGGGGGTTGTTGGGTGGTGGGGTGCTCATGGGAGGGGCCGGAATGGGTGAGGAGGCGGCTTGGATGAAGAGGACAGTTTTCTTTTTCAGGTTAAAAAAGATGGGGGATTGTTTTTTTCTAGGATACATATATTTAAAACAATTTTGGGACACTGGGAGTGGGCTACCCAGTGTTCTATACTACAGGGGGGGTCAAGGGTTAAATGCCAACACAGGGATTGGGCACCCTGATGTTGGCACATCCGTAGAGCTGAGGGGGTTATCTGACACTGGGAGTGAGCATCCTGGTGTCGGAATATTTTATAAATTAAAGAAAGCAAGCAGGGGACTGCAATCAGAGGATGGGGGCCACTAGAGACCAAGGAACGAATTTGGGACACACATCAGAGAGTGAGGGGTTAAACTAGACACCAGGGAAAATGGGGCTGAATGCTCGTTTCACTAAGCTGGGCACCCCAGATTTCGGGTGCCCAGAAAAACAATTTCTGGCAGTTATTTTAAAAAACAAAGTTCAGCATCTAGCTAAATGAGGTCTGTTTACCTAGATCCTGGTGTTTGTTTAGAAACATAGAAACATAGACTTTGACGGCAGATAAGGACCGCTAGGCCCATCTAGTCTGCCCATTTCCCTACCTACAGGATAGGCCGCAGATCCTATTTAACCAACAGCCTATATCTTCCTGCCCCCCACAAGAATTGCCTTATGTCTGTCCCATGCATTCTTGAATTCTCCCACAGTTTTAGACTCCATAACTTCCTCAGGAAGGCTGTTCCATGCATCCACTACCCTTTCTGTGAAATAATACTTCCTCACATTGCCCCTGAACCGCCCTCCTTCTATCTTTTAAATTGTGTCCCCTTGTTCTTGCAAGTCTCTTTTCTGAAAGATGCTACCTCTTGGACTTTGTTGATTACCTTGAGGTACTTGAAAGTTTCTATCATGTCCCCCTCTCCTTCTTTCCTCAAGGGTATACATATTAAGCTCCTTTAGTCTCTCCTCATATGGCTTCTCTTGCAGACCCTGCACCATTTTAGTTGCCCTCCTCTGGACTGCCTCTATCCTGTCTATGTCCTTAGGAGATGGGGTCTCCAGAACTGGACACAGTATTCCAGATGGGGTCTCACCAACTGTCTGTACAGAGGGATAACAACTTCCTGTTTTCTGCTGCTGATGCCTCCCTCTCCCTATACATCCCAGTATACCCCAGCCCTCCCTACTGCCTTCTCTCACATTGCTTGCTAACCTTAAGGTCATCTGATATGATTACCCCAGGTCCTTTCCTGTTTTGTTGTTGTTACTACCTCCCCACCCATTGTGTATTCTTCCCTGGGTTCTTGTTTCCAGGTGCATTATTTTGCACTTTTGCATTGAATCCTAGCTGCCATATGTCAGACCATTCCTCCAACCTTGCCAAGTCCCTTTTCATCCTTTCCACGCCTCCTTGTGTATCAACCCTGTTGCAGATCTTTGTGTCATCTGCAAAAAGGCATACTTTTCCTTCCAATCCCTCTGCAATGCCACTGACGAAGACATTAAAAAGGACTGGACCCAATACTGAACCCTGCGGTACCCCACTAGTAACCGCCTTTCTTCAGAGTGGACTCCACTTTACAATTACCTTCTGTGTCCTGTTGTCCAGCCAATGTTTTATTTAGGCTACCACCCTGGGACCCACTCCCAGGCTGGTTAATTTGACTAATAATCTTTTGTGGGACTGTGTCAAATGCCTTGCTAAAGTCTAGGTAGACCATGTCCACAGCCCCTCCCTGGTCTACTACTTTGGTCACCCAGTCAAAGAAATCTATTAGATTCATCTGACATGACCTTCCAGCTGTGAACCCATGCTGTCTTGGATCCTGTGCTCCACTGACCTCTAGGTACTCAACTATTCTTTCCTTCAGAAGTGACTCCATCACTTTCCCTACCACAGAGGTCAGACTGACAGGTCTGTAGTTTCCTGCCTCTGTCTTGGTCCCACTTTGTGAAGGGAATCACATCCGCCTTCCTCCAGTCCTCGGGTACCACACCATCCTCCCATGATTTATTAAAAGAGTAGCCAGTGGTTTCACTAGTTCCTTCCTTAATTCTTTTAGAATTCTGGGGTGAATTCCATCAGGACCCATTGCTTTGTCCACCTTCAGTTTTAGGAGTTCTTGCAGAACCCTTTCTTCTGTGAAAGGACTGGGATCGACCCCCCTATCAAGAGTGCTTCTGTTAATTGGATTAGGCACTTCCCCCTCCTCTTATGTGAATACTGAGCAGAAATATTCGTTCAGTATTCCTGCTTTTTTCACTGTCCCCCTCTGCCCACCCACTGTTTATTCTATTCAGCCTCACTATCCCTCCCTTTGTCTTTCTACGCTCGCTGATGTACCTATAAAAGGTTTTATCCTCTTAACTGAGTTGGCTATCTTTTTCCTCAGTTTGGGCCTTTGCTATTCTGACTTCCTCCCTGCTTCTTTCTGCCTTAACAGGTACAGCTCTCTGTCCTGCTCCTTCTGTGTTTCCTTATACTTCTGGAATGCTATATTTTCTTCCTGACTTTCACAGCCACCTCTTTGAGAACCATAGTGGCTTTTTTTTCGTTTTGATTTGTTTATTTGCTTCACACAAAGGCTTGTTGCTCTGTGATGGCAGTTTTGATAATTCCCATTGTTGCTCCACACCTCCCTCTAGCCTGTTTGCCAGTGCTTTTCTGAGGCACTTCCCATCTTTACAAAGTCAGCCCTCCCAAAGTCCAGTACCCTCACTTTTGTATGGCATGACTCTGTAGCTGAGTTTAACGTGAACCACACTGTTTGATGGTCACTTGTCCCAGATGGCAACCCACTTCTAGATCTGAGATCCTCACTGCCCCTGTTTGAGAGCACGAGGTCTAAGATTGCTCCTCACGAGTGGGTTCCAAACTAGCTGTCTAATGCCTGCCACCTGTAGGGCATCAAGAATGGCTCTGTTTGGATGTCACTGCAGCAAATGTGCTCCAGTTAACATCTGGCATATTCAGGTCTCCCATCAACAGTATCTCCTTTCTCTGCCATTCTAAGAATGCCTTCCATCATATCCTTGTCCATTCCTTCCCCTGACATGGGGTCTGTACACAACCCTGTGTGGATTGTGGTGCCCTTTCCAGTCTCCAAGGTGACCCACAGTGCCTCCTCTCCTCCCTGTTTACTCTTTTGTTCAGTTGCTTTTATCCCTTCCTTTACATAGAGAGCTACTCCCCCTCTTCTCCCTGCCTGTCTCTCCTGTAGGTTATGTACCCTGGTATGTTAACATCCCAGTTATGGTTCTCTGTGTACCATGTTTCTGTGACTGCTACAATATCCAGGCATCCCTCTTCCATTAAGGCCACCAGCTCAGGGAGCTTGTTGCCCAGACTACGGCATTGGTACTCATTACCCTCCATTTCCTGATGGCCTTACCCCCTTTTGCCCCATCCCTGTCCTTCTTGCCTTTGTCACTTTCTCCATTTACCCCTGCACTTCTCCCTATCGACACCTCCATGTTGGTGTTTGCCACACTGACTACCGTGATTGTTTGGGGGGGGCTAGGATTTTCCTGTTCCTGTTTGTTTTTTTACAACAGTTTTATGCATTTTACACACTTTCTAGTCAGTGGGAGGGAAAAAAAACAATATGGTGGCTTTTGAACAAGGATTTTTTTCTCACGAAGAGGGATTCCAAATCTCACAAAGAAGGAATGCTCTCACGAGACTCAATCCTTCTTCGTGAGATGAAATCCTTCTTCACAAAAAAGACCTCTATCCTAGAAATGGAATGTTCAGCAAAGTCCCACAGGATATAATGGGAACTAATAAACCTATGTAACCCCTTTGGGGGCTTACCTTAAGTGCCCATTTATCCCGTTTCTTCCCACCACTTCTGGCATCCTCCCCAAATCCCTGTATGGTTCACCGACGTGGCCCGAGTCTTGTTGGTGCCCCCAGATTCCCCAATTTGACCCAGAACTTAATTTTAGCCCAGCTGGGATTAGCTCCTTGTTCACAAGCCACCGCTGCTCTTCTATATTTACTGAGCATGCTGGGATCACGCAGCCACACAGTAGAGCCTTTTATCTACCAACTGCCATTTTTACGGTCTTCTAAGGAGTTTCTCAGCAGTCCCGGTTCCCTCTTAAGCTAAACGGAGACTGGTGACTTCGAGGGGTGGTCGAGAAACCACTTTAAGGTTTAAATAAAAAGTTTGGACACTGGTCATAAAGTGGGGCTCATACATATTAATGAGACCTGCATGAATATTAATGAGCTGTTGCTGTCATATGGGGGACTGTGTTTCGGAGGCAGCGACTGGAAAACTACTGGGGCAACTAAGATGAGAGTGGACTTGTTTAAAGTGAGACAGCTGAGGCTACATTCTGGTAGGGTATTGGTGGAAATAAGATAATGTGTTGGACTGCATTAGAGCTGAAAAGGGGAGAGACTGCACTATACTGTAATGGACTCCAGGTAAACAAATGGGAGCAGACATGTTGACATTTAACCCCAGATTTGCAACCAATGATGAATATAGGTGCCAAAACTGGACTCAAAGGGACTCCTGTGAAAAGGAGGAGACTAATTCTGGCACCTAGATCATGCTCCAATAAACGAGCAGGAAATATTGATCTCTATGGATATGGAATATTGATAGGCTCCATCAGCCAATCAGAAAGCTGGGTTTTCTGCTGAAACAGTGTGGACTTTCTGGGATTTCTTCAGTCTGTTGCTGGGCACTGTACGAGTCAGAACTGTGCTGTGAGAGTGGATCTTGAGCTTCAGGGGCTTACCCAGGCCCCAAACTGAGGATTTTTGTTGCCATAAGTGGGTCAAGAGAGGAAAGAAACTGAACTGTGACCCTGAGTCCCCAGGTATATGTACAGGACTGAACTGAGAAGGGAAAAGAAAGAGAGAGAACTGAAGGGTGATCCTGTTTTTGCCAGGTAATGAAAAGTTGCTTTGCTGTTGGTGGGGGAAAACAAAAGCGCTGCAGAAACCCTGCACTGAGAAGCTGGACTAGTTGAGAAGACTACGGTTTATCAGTACTGCTACAGTTATTGCTAAGAGGTCATTTGCTTGAGTAGGATGGTGATTGCAATTTTCTTGACGAGGCAGAGCATTTCTGGTCATCGGGGTGGTAGCCAGGAACTGTGTGTGCGTTCTGAATGAACAGTTCAAGTGACTGAGAGATAAGGGTTTGCTGCAGCTGAAGAAAAGAATGTGGACACTGCTAAACTGGAAAATGTGGACTGGTATGCAGAGGATTACTGCTGCTGAGGTTCCCTTGCTGAACTGCACTGGAATTGACTGAGATAGAGACTAGCACCCATTCAATTTGCCACTGGACCATTATTGAAGCAACTTCTTGAAAATCCTGCTGTTGAGAGCTCAGTGCAGGGACTGCATGAGGGCCCCCACCATTAGGGAGTCCTCACTTAGAGCCAGGGAGGGAACGTACTAATCCCTTCCAAGCGGGACTCACTGTCTCAGGAGGTCACCGGCACTTGTTGGGGTACTAGGGCATCTGAGACCCATCTTTGGGAGCTAGGCTGTGGAGTCACTCCTGGGTCTGGGCCTTCTGGGGCTGGTGTGGTCCTGCCACAGTGCTCTGCAATGGGCCAGTAGTGGCTGAAGGTGACAAGCGGCCAAAACTACAATCAAGGTGACCAGCTGCAAGATCTTCGAGCAAGTTCCATCCAGATGGAGGGATCCTGGCCAGCCTGTTTTCCACTTTGCTGCACTGATTCAAGGAGCTCCATTTCCCCTGGTGTAGGGATCGACTAACCATGAGTACCCAGGACCTGGTTCCTGGGAGGAAAAAGGGAATTTTTTTTTTCCAGTTTACAAGTTTCAAAAATATTTCAGGGCCCCAACAGCCGGCCATCCCGCAGCAGCAATCGGAACTACACCTAGTGGGTACTCCTAGAGACACTTTGGGGACACTGGTACCAGTGGGAGTGGGCTTGGCCTGTGGATCCAACTGTTCATTGTCGTTGCTTATTTCCACTAACCAATTTTTTCATTCCACAGTCATCCTTTTTCCCAGTACCCCTTTCCTAGTCCTTCCCCCAAGCAAAGCTGTGGTTCGCTGTTTGAAATTGTATGTGCAGGAATTCTCTGAGTCTGTCAAAGCATTATTGTTCATGGTTTATGGTGGTACTGAATTGTTGGGCATCCAGTGTGTGGGGTGGTTGGTAGGGAAGGTGGGTAGCTGCAGCATCCCAGGGGGTTGTACCAGTCAGTCACCTGACCCACTTTTAATTCTCTCTGGGTGGAGGCACCATGCTATTTTCATTATCATTGGGATGGGACCCCTGAACACCACCGTAGCAGGACTCAGGCCCCTTAACCAGTTAGAGGGCCAACAGGCAGGGGTAGTAGCCCACTGGCACACGGTGCCTGGGCTACACTTAATAACTTTGCAACAAATTAATATTATTGCACAAAGTTTTCACTGCCAGTTCTGCTACCAAAGTTCTGTATACCCTACTAACATCATGCAGAAATTCCACACCGTCTGGTTGCAAAGCGATGAGGAAAAAACTGCCAAAATGGATATTTCACTTTTTTTCACTATCCAGATCTCAGAATCCGTACATCCGACCGGAACAAAACTTGCCATATCAAGAGATCTACCGCACAGGACAGCGCATATCAATGTTTGTACAAATCTATTGGTCAGTTGCAAAGTTATTACAGTGCAAAATTTCAGGTTTAACGTAGAAACTGTTGCTCAGCCCTAATTATAGAGGCGTTATTGCACCTCTATAATACATATATTCCTGTGTTGTGGGATCCCTATAAACATTCTAAGGGGTCCTTGTATGGAGCTAAAGATATTCAAAGAGACAGACAGTGACCCTTTCCTAATTACTTTGTTTATTAAACAGTGTATTTCTATCTGCCCTCTGTTTTACTTACTGTATGTACTGAGGGCTACAGTAACCTAGATCGTTATTAGAGGGACATCTTTGTCCCTTTTTCACTGTCTTAGGGGCTTGCTTATTCTTTATTTAATGGAGCGGCTTTCTGTCAAAAAGGGAAAGCATCAGGGGGCTTTGTGGAGCCCGAGTTGAGTAGCTTACAGCTCCTCATATTTTGGCAAAAATTCTATATTTTTTTACAGTTTGGACTCTGTTTTGAATAAAATTTCTCCCAGAATTGGGAAGAGCACCTCAGAGAACATTATAATTGGTAATGCAAAGAAGGATAACAGAGGAGGAACGTGGGGAAAAACCAGCGGGTCCTCCCAGTCATCGAAGGCAGACACGCTTACACAGGTCTCAGCTACCGATGAAGCAGAGGAGACGTTGTCCTCCATTGGAACCAAGCTACAGAGATTGATCTCTGTGGTTTCAGATTTAAATACTAAGATGAACTCCTTTGGTACTTGCTTCAATCTGGTAGAGACCTCCATTGATAATCTAAAAACTGAGGCTGGCGATGTAAAATGCCAAGTTGAATCAGCGTCTGCAGCTACGGCGAACCTGCTAAAGGAAAATGTGCATTTTCGGGCTAGACTGGAAACCCTAGAAAATCAAGCTTGGTCTTCACGTATTCGGATACTGGGTCTCCCTAAAGGAATTGAGAGTGATCACCCTATCATGTTCTTGCAGGATTGGCTTCAGGAAAAATTAGCACTCAAGGAGCCCCTGATCCCTTTTGCCCTCCAGAAGGCCTATCGGATTGTCCTTTGAAGTAATCGAGAGGACTCTGCCAACCCATGAACTCTTCTGCTGGTGATGGATGGTGTGGGGACAAGGAACACTATCATGAGGCTGGCCAGACGTGCGTGGACCTTAACTCAGGATGACCGCATGGTTTATCTCTTTCCTGACCTTAGGCATGCCACATGTTTGTGGAGTAAGAAGTTCGATGGAGTACAGCAACAACTTTGTGAGTCCAGAGTTTCTCATGCCATGATCTATCTGGCTCAGCCGCACATAGTGTTCGAAGAGAAGGTCTGGTTGTTCTCGGACCCAGTTGAAGCTGGGAAGTGGGCCTCCCGAATGTAATCCTGGTGGCAGACTCGTAGCTCGGCTGAGGAGGAGGAGAGCCTAGATCTGGAGGAGGACAAGGGGGACTGACCTACCAGAGTGAGACTTTTTTGTTTTTTCCCTCATTGACTGTACAAAGTTCTGAGAGAACTCAGGGGAATTACTATCTTATTTGGTATTGTTTTATTGTGCTTTAAACTTGAACGTTGCAATTCTAGTTCCTTGGGAGTCTATTGGGTTAAAGCCGAGAGTGGTTCTGAAATTATTTAAACAATTGGTTGTTCCTCTCCATAATAAACATATTTGTGTATCCTTGGTTAAGGAGCTGTTTATAGTTTTAGAGTTACTACAACATGTACATCAATACTTTACTGCCATTAACAATAAGTTTGATTATTACTTTAGGAAATAGTATGATGCCATTAGCCTCTAGCGGGTGTGCAAAAGCTGGACTTTTGTTGCAACGGACTTCAGTTTCAATGTAAATAAGTCATACTGCTCATGGATTCATCCACACAGCATTTCATTTTGGGACCTTAAAAATGTATTGGTTGCTTAATGGCAATTACCTCCCAATGTGGTATCAAAATGTTAAAGATGCACCGTACTTAAGATTAAGGGGGCTGTGACCTCCATTTGGTATTTTATGTTATTTCATGGTTATCTTAGACATGGTATAATATTACTATGTTTCATAGTATAGAAAATAATAAAAATAAAGCATAAAAAAAGGGAACTTATCAGCTGCTCCGCTGTAACTGTGCCACAGTGTCTGGCGAGAGAGAGAGAGAGAGAGAGAGAGGAGTGAGCAAGCTCCTATGTCATTTCATTAATTTTTTTTTTCTCTCTTGCTTCTCTCACCATTACTAAGGTCTCTTTACAAGCAAACGGAATTTGTTTTATAGATCATGGAGTGGTGGGTGGCAAAGGAAGTGAAAGGAAGAAGCTGTTCCATGACACTCTTACCTGCTTTGGTTTGGGTCTGCTATCTTTTTACTACAGAGCGGCTTTCGAGGAAAGAAAAGTTTCAGCCGCTCCATTTGGCTAATTAGCTGACTGGATACATTTCCTTACATTGAAAAAGCCAGCTAGCCAGTCGGGAGTTGAATATAAATAGTTTCAATATAAAACAGAGCTTTGTTTTCTACAGAGCGGCAGGCAGCACTTAAAAGGAAAGAAGAAGCCACTCTGTGTAGAACATATTACAACCTTTTTTTGTTATTATTTATTTGTTGAGGTCTAGGAATTACAACCCTTTGAGTCAGGGACTCTTTTTCAAAGGCTCCACGTCAGTACAAAGTGTATTTATTGTATTTGTATTTATTTAAAATGAAACGGGAAATCATACATTTATGGAGCAGCTTGGGGCAACAAGGTAAAAATAACAGCTGCTCCATTTGATTATTCTGCCTATGTTTCTATCCATATACAGCATCTTTACCAACTTTAAACCACATTAACTTTCACCATACAGGCAGTACTGTATCCATGTACTTGTTTTTAACTTTAGGCATGTATTTATATGGCTTGTACATTAACTCCTCCTCTTCTATAAGCACTTGGCACCATAATTATTTCTTTATACTCAGGCACTTCATGTAATTTGTAGCCAGCATTTGATATTATAGAGACACAGTAGTGCCCCTATAGTTAGGGTTGAGCAGCATTTTCCATGTTAAACCTGAAATTTTGCACTTTTTTTTGTTTTATCTTTTTTCCACCCCTGGCTTTGCAGCCATGCCAGCCTCTCCTTCAGGTGAGCCAGTGCTGCCTCTGACCCATCCTGTCCCCTGAGTCCGCCACTCTCAGATGGCAGCCAATCCCCTGGGTAATCCAGCATATCCCTTCACCGGGTGGGTCCCCCTCCTCTGAGAGGGAAGGCACCAGCCAGGGGCCTGCAGACCAGCACAACATCTTGGCCTGGAGGTGCTGCTGAGGCAGAAGACTTCAGGGGCATTGATGGGCTCGGTGAGCTAGGCAGCCATCATCCGGCTTGACGTGGAACATTTTCACGTTTTTCTGGTTAGCGTCTCTACGCCGTCATGCAGTACTCCTGGTCTCCACCAGAGGCCACTGCCAACCGACATCTTCCCTAGCCCACCCCCAACACAGGACAGCAGTCCCAACAGATGCTCAATCCTCTCTCACCCCAGCCAGCCCCTGGCGCCCGGAGTTCATTCCCAATCCGGTCGCGGATGGGTCCAGGTAAGGCACCAGGCCAACCCTCTATGCCACCAGCCGGCTAATTTTGCACTTTAATAACTTTGCAACCGATCAATGGATTTGCAAAACATCTGGTATGCGCTCTTCTGAGGGGTAGATCTCTTGATGTGGCAAGTTTCCTTCTGGTCGGATGTGTGGATTCTGAGATGCAGATAGTGAAAAAAAGTAAAAAAACACCCATTTTTACAGGTTTTTTCCCTTCTCGCCTAGCAGCCAGATGATGTGGAATTTCTGCATGATTTTTGTAGGGTATACAGAACCTTGGTAGAAGAACAGGCAGTGAAAACGTTGTGCAATAATATTAATTTGTTGCAAAGATATTAAGTTTATTAGTTCCCATTATATCCTATGGGACTTTGCTGAACATTCTATTTCTAGGATGGAGTTCTTTTTTGCGAAGAAGGATTTCGTCTTATGAAAGATTGAGTCTCGCAAGAGCATGTGTAAGGAAGCTACAATAGGACTGTATAGTATTAAATATTCATGAGCCTAGCAAGGCTTCTGATTGGCTAATGGATCAGTCATTAGCATCTTAGAAATGACCAATTCTGTTGCCAACTGTTGCTGTGCCGCACGTACAGCTTGTGTCACTCCACTCAAAACCTGTAAGTAAAAAAAATTAAAATGAAAGTTGTTATTCTGATTAGACTTATAATTGTAACTACGACCTTGAAGCCGGTCATTTCCTTGGATTAACGACTGGCTGGAGAGAATTGGCCCATAGGCCCATCCCCCCAACTGGTCATTAATCCCTTAGAAATGTCCAGCTTCTCAGTAGTTATTGCTTAAATACAGACATGGGAACACAGTCCCTGAATCGCTCTCCCGATCAGCACTGCAAGACAGGTTTGATCTTTAAGCCTGGACATGAGTCAGTACCTTAGGGTCCCTTTATCATGGCTGTACCCACAACACGTCCACAGAGGCTCCGTGACTCCTCTTATTCCTTGCCATTCACCAGTGGGTGATGTTATACCTTGGGACAAAGCCTTTCCCACTCTGCCTCTGAATTTACCAGATTTCTCACGTTGCTATTAGCTTTGGGTTCACACACGTCTCACATACTACATGTCACTACAGGATCCAATCAGCTGGAGTGCAGCACCTCCGAAGGGACTTTTACTCAGACCCTCCTGGCTGCTGGCCACCTCACATCAACCAGCTCCTTACTCTCGCTGGCAGTGTCCTGAGCACTGACACAGCAGCATGCGCCTTGGCCTGCCCTCTGGCAGCAGTTGGTAGTCTCCCCAAAACCTCTGCCAAAGGCAGCAACTCCAGTGTCCATCTCAACTTGGGACTCCCCATCCAAATATTTCTGTAGGTTCATCTCCCTGTATCAGAAGCATATTCTCTCTCACCACATTCAGCACAGCTAGCTTTCTTTATGCATCCCTGTAATTACATGCAACGGGGATAATTACACTGTAGTTGCATGTCTGGTGCATGTAACTGCATTCCAATTGTAATGCAGTTAAGGTGTAGTTACACTGTAACTACAGTGTAGATAAGGAAACTTAAAGTGTTACCCATCCATGGATCCAACATGTTATTTGTCTAGTTAATTATGTCTGGATTATCAAATATCTCCTTTTATTTATGTATTGATTTGGATTTTCTTAACTGGGTAGGCTCACTGAGACTAAAAGTCCCTTTTTCAGGAGTGACTTGGAATTAATTACATTCAACAGCCATTTATAAATACAGCTAACAGTCCAAGACAATAAGATACAGAGAGCAACAAGGAATAACAGAGTACAAACAGTATTAGCAAACAATTTGCAGTTGTTACAAAGTTGAGGCATATTGACAGGCTTAACTATACAGACTTTAACATGAGAAATTAAGAAAGTATAGTAGCAACAGCAACAACCAGTAGCCTGTGCAAGACAATAGATTAGGCCAATGATCTCAAGGGGATAACTGGGGGGCAGGGGGGCATCAGCTAGGTCAATTACACTGTCTGCATACAAGAAGTATACCCCTAAGGTAGGATTTGAAGGGCATGTGAGTGGTGCAAACCTAGACAGCAGCCAGGAGTCATTCTAAAGCCTAGGAGCCACAGCTCTTGCAATTCTTGGGACAGTGAGGACCAACTGGGAGGAGGACACGAGGACTCTCCTGTGAGGTTTAATTTCCAGGGTAGAGGCAAGTTATTATGTTTTTTTATACACTGCTTCTGTACTGTTGCATAACGACATATGTCCCCCACCCCACTCTTGTTTTTAAATCAACACAAAGAGAAGTGTGGTGTCAGTTGTAATTTTTATGCCTGACTCATCTTAATGTTTTTGGAAGCATTCTTTAAAGAGCTAGTGTACTGCTTGGAATTAATAGTAATTTTCAGTTGAAGTCTGCCATCACTTCCAGTATCTGAAGTATTTTTTTATTTTCTGTTTGCTAATTAGAAGATTTGCCACCTGTCAGTACTGAGGTGATGTGTGGAGCAGCACTCTGTCTGGAGGGGAAAAAAGTCAGTTCTGTTCCTCCCACTACATCATCGGAAATGAGACCAAATGCCCTGAGGCACCACAATCCTTGCAGCCAGAGCAGTGACTTTCACAAGCTACCAATCAAAATGCAGGAAACTGTGACATCACTAATAACCAAGGAAAGCCAGTCCCTGCTGCTTCATGTGAACGTGAAACCTGGCAGTGAGAAATGGTTCTCATTGGTTACTAGTGATGTCATAGCCAGTGTGGTTTCAGTGTTGATGTACTGGGAGGAACAGAACTGAATTTTTTTTCCCTCCAGACAGAGTGCTGCTCCACACATCACCCCAGTATTGCCAGGTGGTAAATCTTCTAATTAGCAAACAGAAAAGAATAAATACTTGAAATATAAGACGGGATAGCAGACTACATCTCAAAGTTACAATAAACTGCAGGCAATTTCCAGGCAGTGCCCTAGCTCTTTAAGTACATTTTTTAAGTTGTTCTAATTATGACTTGGTGGGGAGATGCAGAAGTCAATCAGGCCCCGGTTACAATTCTAATGCATTTTTAAGTTCGCCGTGTGCACACACGCTGCAAACTTCTTGCTATAGAGTGACGTTTGAGGGGTGTGACACTGTCTGTCCAATGCAGAATGGCCTGCAAGGTGCTCAACAGTGCCACACCAATTATCAGCCAGGCTGATCATGATGCTGTTTTGCCTGAAACAGTGTCTACTTGAAAGGAAAAAGCTGCACCAATCATACTGCAGCTTTTTCCTTTCATCTGCAGAACAACGCCCAGCAAACAACTGTTCACTATCCTGAATCTGTTCAGCCTGGCTGACGTCACTGCCGCTGCCAGGGTCACTTCCTGCATCCTGTAGTTGTCCCACTCTTCCTTGTCCTGCAGCCCCCCAAATAGTTGCAAAAGTATGGGTGCTGTCGCTCTCAATGGCATAGATTGATGCACAGTTGCCCACCTAGCCGCTCACTGAGCACTGTCACCGAGTCCTAGGAGCGTGTCTGCTGGGAGGGAGAGACGCAGAGAGACAAAAGGAGACAGTAGCAAGCAGAGTGACAGAGAGCGAGAAAGAGTAATGGCAGCCCTGACATACACAGCAGCATTTCTTTACTTTTCTGCTGTATTGTAACTTTCTCTCTTGTGACACCATGGACAGATGCCACTGGCCCCCACACTAACACAGAGGGAAGAGCACAAATCTGGGAGAGACACAGTAACAGTGCCTCCACCCCATAACAGGCCCGAAGAGCTCCGGTCCCCGTAGTGCAGTCAATGCCCATGGCAAACACCCCTTTTCCACCACCAATGGTGCGCGCATCTCTCTATGCTCTGAAGGGGTGTGTCTCCGGAGTTGCCTGACCTCCAATTGGTGTCCTTCGCTAGCTAACATTGAGGTGCCCAATCCTTGTGCTGGCATTCACACAGCCCCCTCAACCAGTGTAGGACACTGGGTAGCCCACTCCCAGTGTCCCCAGTTGTTGTGCCCACCCCCAGTACTGTGAGACACTGGGGAGCCCACTCCCAGTGTCCCCAAACAATGTACAAATAGTTGCCAACAACAAGGTGCCCAATCTCTATGCTGGCAGTAGCCCCCTCCCTCTGACCACTGTGAGACACTGGGGAGCCCACCCCCAGTGTCCCCAGACATTTCCATACATTGTACCTGTAAAAAACAAAATCATCCCCTGATGTGTTATTTTTTTCCCCTGCAAAAAAGAAAACAGTCCCTCGTTGTCTCCCCACCCTCCTCATCCCAGCCTCCCACTGAGTGCCCCACCACTCCACACCCCCATACACACACCCTCACCATATTCTTGCCACCAGATGTCAAGCAGTGTCATCTTCTGTAGACCGGGACACGTCTGCACACTTAAAAGCCGAACCGCAAACTGAAGAATTAAGGTAAGCGCCATATAATGGTAGTCAAAGGGGTTTTGAACTTATGTTGATGTCTCAGCCATTTTTTTTGGTATTTTTGTACCAAATTTTCAACATAGGCTTTTTGGGACCCCATCTCATGAACACTGGCACTGTCATTTCGTTACTCGGACCCAAAAGGTGATTACATGGTTGCTGCATGGAATCACCTTTCGGGACCAGTAATGAAATGACAGTGCCTGTTAATGAGGTGGGTCCCAAAAGCCCATGTTGAAAATTTGGTGCAAACTACAAAAACAAACAAACCAGAGTTATGCACTGCTGACATTTTCTTACACACGCATGTAACTTTGCCACTTTTTATATTTTCACTCCAAATTTACAACATACACATTTTTTCACACCACCTCATGAACAATACAGCCGTCATTTTTCACATCCTGCCCCAAAAGTGTTTTCCCACCTGTGGCACAGAATGGCGCTGTCATTGCACAAAATCACCTTTAGGGACCAAGTAAGGAAATGACAGTACCAGTCTTTATGAGGTGGGGCCCCAAAAAGCCCATGTTGAAACTTTGGTGCAAAAATATGAAAAAACGCCTGAGTTATGTGTGCTCATTGACATTTTCCTATGCACATGTGTAACTTTGCCAATTTTTTATAATTTTCACTCCAAATTTTCAATATGCATATTTCTTACACCACCTCATGAAAAGTACAGCTGTCATTACTCACATCCTGGCCAAAATGTGAGTTCGCATCTGTGGCGCAAAATGGCGTAGTCATTGCACCAAATCATCTTTCGTGATCAAGCAAGGAAATTACAGTACCAGTGTTCATGAGATGTGGTCCCAAAAAGCCCATGATGAAAATTTGATGTCAACATTTTTTAAAAATGGCTGTGTTATGAGCATTCATTGCAGTCTCACTACGCACACTCTTAATGGTGGAAAATTTCAATGTTTTCACCCTATAGTTTCAACATAGTCTTCTTACTACCACACGTCATGTATGTCACAGCTGACATTTTTCAAATCCTGGCCAAAATGTGGTTTCACACCTGTGGGGTACAATGGCATTGCGCTTGCACAAAATTATGTTTTGACGGGGATTTGAAGATTTTCTATACTGGGTATATGTGGTGAGGTAATAAGAAGGTTATGTAGAACATTTGGGGTGAAAATTATTTAAGATGATACAGTTATGACAATTTGTTGCAATTTCACTATGCCTGCTTGTAACTTTATGCATGGAAGTGTAGGGGCCAGAGGCCCCTGCGTTTCCACAGCTACATATGCACATCTGTGGAGGGATGAAAGTGCAAAAAATAAGGAAATAGGTTGCAAAAAATGTCCTTAATGCATCGAAAGGCAGTCCAAATAGCAAACACCCAAACCAAGGAAAAGATAGCCAACTTAGTTAAGAAGAGGGATAAAATCTTTTGTAGGTACATTAGGGAGCAAAAGAAAGACCAAGGGAGGGATAGTGAGGCTTAATAAAGGGAGGGTGGGTGCAGAAGTGACAGTGAAAAAGCAGGGATACTGAGCAAACACTTCTGCTCAGTATTCACAAAAGAAGAGGAGGGGGAGGTACCTAATCCAATCAATAGAAGCACTCTGGATAGGGCAGTCGATACCAGTCCATTCAAAAAAGAAAGGGTTCTGAAAGAACTCCTAAAACTGAAAGTGGACAAAGCAATGAGCCCTGATTGGATTCATCCCAGAATTCTAAAGGAACTAAAGGGAGAATTAGTGACACCACTGACTACCTTTTTTAGCAAATCATGGGAGGATGGTGTGGTACATGACTGGAGGAGGGCGGATGTGATTCCCCTTCACAAAAGTGGGAGCAAGACAGAGGCAGGAAAACTACAGACCTGTCAGTTTGACCTCAGTAGTAGGGAAAATGATGGAATCACTTCTGAAAGAAAGAATTGTTGAGTACCTAGAGGCCACTGCGCACAGGGCCCAAGGGAGCATTGTTTCACAGTGGGAAGGTCATGTCAGATGAATCTAATAAATTTCTTTGACTTGGTGACCAAAGTAGTAGACCAAGGAGGGGCTGTGGACATGGCCTACCTAGACTTTAGCAAGGCATTTGGCACAGTCCCACAACCTGGGTAAAAAAATTGGCTGGACAACAGGACACAGAGGGTAATAGTAAACGGAGTCCACTCTGAAGAAAGGAGAGTTACTAATGGGGTACTGCAGGGTTCAGTACTGGATCAAGTCCTTTTTAATGTCTTTATAAGTGACATTGCAGAGGGACTGGAAGGAAAAGTATGCCTCTTTGCAGATGACACAAAGATCTGCAACAGGGTTGATACACAAGGAGGGGTGGAAAGGATGAGAAGGGTCTTGGCAAGGTTGGAGGAATGGTCAAAAGTATGACAGCTTAGATTCAATGCAAAGAAACAAAAACCATGGGGAAGAGTACACAATGGGGGGGGAAGTACTAACAACAACAAAAATGAAAAGGGACTGGGGGTAGTCATATCAGATGACCTAAAGGTAAGCAAGCAATGTGAGAACGCAGTAAGGAGGGCTGTGTGGGGATACTGGGATGTATAGGAAGAGGCATCACCAGTAGAAAACAGGAAGTTGTTATCCCTCTGTAAAGACAGTTGTTGAGACCCCATCTGGAGTACTGCATGCAGTTCTGGAGACCCCATCTCCACGACGACATAGACAGGATGAAGGCAGTCCAAAGGAGGGCAACTAAAATGGTGCAGGGTCTGCACCAGAAGCCATATGAAGAGAGACTAAAGGAGCTTAACATGTATACCCTTGAGGAAAGGAGGGAGAGGGGGACATGGTAGAAACTTTCAAGTACCTCAAGGGAATCAACAAAGTCCAGGAGGGTAAGAAATGTCATTATGATAGAGACCAGGAGGCCAATCCCATCTATCATGGCCCAGACCCCCAACCCCATCCATCAGGGCCCAGGCCCTCCACCCCATCCATCAGGGCCCAGCCCCCCCCACTCTATCAATTAGGGCCCATGCCCCCACCCCCATCTATCAGGGCTCTGGCCCCCCCATAATCCTGTACATCAGGGCCCAACTATTGAGTTTGAAATTCAGTTTTGGTAATTCATACCAGAAGTATGTAGCACAACTGGAATCAGTGAGGACAAATAGTTGTCTTAATTCTACCAATACAGAGGATGGGACCCCATTTAGCCACAGAGTTTTTGTCTGATTCAGTGAGGACTTTAGCTTTGAACATATGATAATTTTCTTTTTTTTTTTTAAATAATAGTGCTTAAGAAAATTCATGAACTAGTAGGAGTAAGTGGTATTCAGAATACATTGCTAATAAGGTTGCGTGGGCATTGCAGGCAGTTAAGAATAACACGAGCTTGCCTGCTTTACAATTAGAAGTCCTGTGCTACACTTTGGCTCCCTCACTTCAACACCTAAAAATACTTTTTCCCACTAAGTGCAGCTGTTAAACAGTGGGTTGGGTGCGACCTTAGGCACGTTTAGTGCTTGAGCATGTGCTCACCAGGTTGGTCATTCACGTCTGACGTCGACAGAGGGAGTATATATGGTTCTGCCCTACTTCAGTGTGGAACACCAATATATAAAGATGACACTCACGGAGCGGAGCTACCTTCCTAAAAGAGAGAGCAGGGGACCATGCTGCCAGATTAAGCTTCAAGGGTGAGTTCATAACTAACCTAACCTTCGCAACATAAACAGAATGATTATTGCTCATTAATGAAAGACCCATTTCTCTGCTTTTATTTATTTTATTTATTTAAAATTGGTCACTGAGAGAGGCACACTGAGTCGAGGCTCATTTCCAGGTGTGACCCAGGTGAAAGGGGAAGGGGGAAGCACAATTACAAACAAAATACAGCCAGTCAGGTGATGTGGTTACAATGAGAATGATGTAAAGAGCATAAGCAGAGGAGACAAAATGGCAAAACATTGCATATGGAGGCCAAATAACTCAGCAGACAGCTCATCTGTGCAGATTTTGAAAGTGCAGAGTCCCAGAGTGAAGGGAGGCTGAGCTGGTGCTGAAAGGAGGAGTCAAAATAGGTTGATAAGCTTCAATGAGATTGCTGGAACTATGAGGTTTGGGTGGAGGGACAGGTAAGGGGTGGTTAAAAGCCCAGCAAGGGTAAGGAAGGGTTCAGGAAGTGGGTTGGCAGAAGTGGGTGTGGAGAGGAGTTTTAGCAGGTGTCTAATGGAGTGATGAGAGGGGGAGAGAGAGAGATGGAGGAGGGTACCTGGTTCTAGATGGAGGGGAGGTGGTATGAGAAAGCAGATTTCCCAGCTGAGGAGGGTGGGTGGGGAAGGGAGAATGCACACAAATCCCTTGAATGCAAAGAGTAGGAGGAAGAGGGGACGGAAGAGAGGAGATGGGGAAAGCATTAGGGGAGGGACCCAAACCAGTATTTAGAGATGAGAGAAGCAAAGTGAGACTGGAGACGTGAGGGGAGAGGGAGGATGGATAGGGAGAAGTAAATGGAGCAGTGGTGAGTACAAGATAGCAAAGTGGCAGACGGCACTGCAGAGGGTGTCCAGTCTGACAATGTAGGTGGAGGGGGCTGTGTCATAAATCACATCCGCATAGTCGAAAACTGGGAGAACTATTCTGGTGACCAGTTTCCAGTGGATCTGAAGAGAAAGGCAGTACTTATTGTGATACAGGGCACTGAGTTTGGGGAAGAGTTTCACATATATGGCATTAATGTGGGCAGATAAATCATGCCTGCTATTTTACCACACAGCAAGGTATTTAAAAGTTGGAACTACTTCAAGCAGTGTGCCATCCAGAATGGAGAAGACAGGGAGGGGAATGAGCCACGCCAGCTTTTGGCTGATATCAAAGATCACAGGCAGTTTTTTTTTGTATGGACCCTGAAGTTGGTTGGACTGGAACCAGCAGAGAACACTGTGAAAATCTTGCTTAAGCAAGACTTCCAGAGATCCAGTGGAGGGACCAGAGGTTTAGAGAATGGCATCATTTGAATACATGTGAATATTCAACTTGGCACAGGTAGAGGGGAGATCTTTTAGGAAGATTAAGAAGAGGACTAGACCCAGAATGGAACCCTGTGGGACCTTGTCCTGGATAAGGAGGGATGGGGAGACGGTGCCTCCTATCTGTACTGACTGTTGCTGGTCTGTGAGGTAGGAATGGAACCAGTCAACAGTGGGGGCTGAGAGGCTGGCAGAGCTCAGCTTATCCAGGAGTAGTGAATGGGACACTGAATTAAAGGCTTTGGCCAGATTGATGAAAACGGCCACTGTGATGTTCCCCCCGATCCATCCCTGAGAGGATGGAGCAGTGACCTTAAGTAAAGAGGAGATGGTGGAATAATCCTTCCAAAAGCCAGACTGAAAGGTGAAGAGGAAGTTGGTGGTGTGGAGGAAGTCAGCAAGCCATAAGTAGACTAGTTTCACATTCAGCTTTGCACGAGAAGGGAGGGAGGAGATAGTGTGGAAGTTGACAGGAGTGGAAGGGGAAAACCTTGGCAGTCTTCCAAGACTGAGGGACAGTGCAAAGGGTGAAGGAGAGATTTATGAGGTGAGTAAAGGGGGAAGCGATGGCAGGAGCCAACATATGGAGAAGTTTAGGGTCCAAGCCATCCAGGCTAGATTTGGTAAGGTTGAGTGAGGAAACGGCCAGCAGGGTCTCCTGGGGAGAGCCATGAGGGAACCAAACCTGGGAGGATAAGATAAGTTCAAGTTCAAGTTTATTGTGAAGGGATAAGATCCATTGAGCAGCTCATTTGCAAGAATGTCCCTTATACAAACAATAACAAGAAGTTATTTATGAAGATACTGATTTTATGGAAACTGTTTATTGTATTGAATTTTAAGAGTTGTTTTAATTTACTGAGGTTTATTGTGCTGTGTTTTGATTGGGTTTTAACCATGAACAGGCACCCTGATCTATGGGAAGGCACCTTAAAAAATAATGTTTGAATTGAATGAATTGAATTGAATAGAATAAAGTACAGTACTGTGACAACATAGTTCAAAATAATAATAGAGTATTAAAAGTCAGTGGTAATTACAATATGTACAATATATACATTTACAATATTTACATTCAGGATTGGACACAGGCCAACAAAGCATGAAGGTGCATTCAAGGAAGGATATTGATCAAAGGAATCACACAAATCATAGACATCACAGAAACATTTGTGTCCAAAATTTAAGCGCAGAGATGTACAGTAGAAAGCAGGAAGGGAGTAGAGAGGTAAGTTGTAAGATTAGCAGACATGGCAGAGCTCAGTAATGATTTTCTTAATAAGGATTTTGAAAGCATTCAGTGGAACTAAGGTTTGGAGCTTAAGCATCATTTGGAGTTTATTCCAAACTGAAGGGAGTGCATAGCTAATCGCTACTTTGCCATAACAAGTGTGTATTTTAGGTACCTCTAGGGAGATATATGTGCACTTCCGTAAGTCACACAAGCTGTACGAGCGATGGAGAAGAAGGCAGCTTGTTTAATAGAGCTTTGTAAACGCTGATATAGGTGTAAACTAGTCTCCTAGTAGCCAGTGAGGTCCAGTTCAGCTTATTGTAAAGGGCATAGTGATGGGTTCTGGCTGGAGCACTGGTGAGAATGTGGATAGTACGATGGTATAATATGTCCAGTTTATGTAGATAGGTAGTTGCACTGTTGTTGTAGTACAGTATATGACAGCTGCATAATCCAGGAGAGACAAAAAAATAGCCTGGACTAATCTCATTCTAGAGGTCCAGGAGAAAAGAGTTTTGTTCCTGAAAAAGAAATTGAGCCTTAGTCTCACTTTTTTAACTAACACTTCAAAGTGAGGATCAAAGGAGAGATGTGAATCGAGGAAGAACCCCAAGTACCGGAACCTGTCCACTACTTTGAGTGAGTCACCAAACCGGGTGATAATGGCTAGTGGGAGGCAGGAGTTGGAGGGAGAGTTAGATGAGTTGGGCAGGTGAAAACATCTTAGTTTTCTTGGCATTAAGTAATAACTTTGAACAAATTAAGTTATTCTGAAGCTGGTTAAAGTTGGCCTGGAGGGCAGTGCAGACTTGTGTAAATGAAGGTTTGGAGATATGTAATACAGTGTCATCGGTGAAGAGGTGTATTTTGGAATCAACAATGTTGCTGCTCATGTTATTAACATATAACAAGAAAAGTAGGGAGCCAGGAATAGAGCCCTGCGGATCCCCTCTTGCCAGGGGGAGTAGGGAGGAGAATGTCCCGTTGGCCTTGATTTGCTGCTGTCTTTCCTCCAGGTAGCTGTCAAACCATTTTATTGCCAAGCTATCAAACCCAAGTTCCTTAAGATTGACCAGAAGAAGGCCACGATCAGCTGTATCAAAGGCCTTACTAAGGTCCAGAAATACGGCTCCTGTGACCTGTTTATCATCAATAGCCTTTAGCCAGTCATTTCTTACTTTTGACAAGGCAGATATAGTGCTATGATGATGTCTGAATCCTGACTGTACGGGGTTGATCAGTTTGTGTGTCTCAAGAAATTCCCTGACCTGCATACTGACCAGTTTTTCCAAGAGCTTTGAGAGTACTGGCAAGACTGAGATAAGCCTACAATTGTTCATGTCGCAAGGTTCTCCGGATTTAGAATGGGAAAGTATATGTACTACTTTCCAGTCAAGAGGAACAGTTCCCTTTTTTATAAACAAGTTAAACAGGTGGATAATGGAGGCTGTTAGGCAATGATAGCTGAGCTTCAAGAAGAAAGGATCTATGGTATCTGCTCCAGCACTCTTTTTAGTATCAAGTTTAAGTAGCTGATCTTCAACTTGTTTGCATGCGATGGTAGAGAAGGCAAAGGTGGCAAGAGTGGCAGGCCTGTGTATTGATACTGTTTGTGAAATAGAGGGGCGTAGTGGAGCTGCCAGGGATAAATCAAAAGCGAGGCTTGCTGTCACAAAATGTTCATTGCATTTATCTAGTATTTTAGATTTATCAGTAGTGAATGAGCCATGAATATTAAGTGTGTCAGGTAAGGATGGGGGTACATTACATCCTTCTACTGATTTAAAAGTGTGCCAGATTTTTGCTATATACCCTTTAGCCGATTCAAGGATGTTCAGATAATGAATCTCTTTGGTATTTCTTACCAGTCTACTATTTCTTACCAGTTTAGTGCAGGCATTGGGGCAAGCCCTGAATGCTGTCCAGTCCTCAGGAGATTTAGTGGCCTCACAGTTGCCCAGAGCTGGTCTCTGTAATAAACTTTTTTTAATGTTTCCATTAAACCATGGACAGGATGTTTTTTTTACTCTACATGTACTCATCAGGGCACGTTTATTTATGACCCCGCTAAGGGTTGAGTTGAAAATGTGTACGGCCTCATTAATAGTTGGTGCTAGGTTAAACAATTGTCAGTTGATGTCCCTCAGGTCAGCTAGGAATTCTGCTGAACTGAACTTCCTAAGACTCCTCTTAGTGATAGATTTGCCAGTATGGGTAGGTTTTAATAGATTCCTTACACAGACTAATATATTATGATCATTGAGATCATTGTGGAAAACAGCTTCTTGTAAAATCTTGTGTGGTCTGTTTATGATGATCAGATCAATAAGACTGCTGCTGAGATGTATTTTGGGGTTTGGCCTGGTGACTCCTGTGGTTATTTGTGTCAGACCCACATCATCACAGAGATTCTTTAGAGGGTTTGGCTTGAAACTGAGCCAGTCCAGGTTTAAATCACCAAGTATTATTGTTTTATTTGTACTCGTGTCTATACAGTTATGTAAATGGCCTAAGAGATCTAGTCCCCTGAAGGTGGTCTGTAACATCCTAGGTATGTTAATTGATTAGGCAGATGATATGGATAGCTTTTGTGCCAGGCATTCGGATTCCTTTGGTTTCAAGATGGCATGAAGGGCAGTGGCAGATAACCTATCATTCACACAGATGACTGCCCCTCCCCCCCCCCGTAACTCTATCAATACAATATAAGGAGAAGGATGGAAGGGCTACAGCTTGATCCAGAATGGTAGCCTTTAGCCAGGTTTCTGTTAATACCAGAATGTCTGGAGTAGTGTGGGATACTCAAGCTTGTATGTCAGTCAGTTTCTTTTGAAGACTACAGATGTTAATAAGCATAATTTTTAGTCCCTTAGCAGAGGCAAAATCAGCGGATGATGCTAATGGGGAGATGGGTCCTGGGTTGAGCTCTATGTTACCTGAGCAGAGGAGAAGCATAAAAATAATTTGTATCCAAAGTTTCAGGGAGATGTTGTACACCTTGCGTTGGTGCTCGTGAGGGTGACACAGTGAGGCTGAACGTTTTTTACCACTGGAGAGTTGCTAGTGCGTAGATTCACAGAGGAGAAAGATGGCATGGAAGACAGGTGGGATGCTGGAGACAAGTAATAATGTGTATACCCTAGTGGAGTGGTCCCACAGGGGATAGGGATTAATGTCAATGAATGGGTTCAAGCTTGGATTAAACACGTGCACATGGGAAGTATACTCTCCATCTGTAATAAGGATAGATGGAGATGCAAGTAATAACAAAAGGGTGAGAAACAGTATTGCACCGTAATCAACTAAGTTAAAGATGGGTAATTATAGTTACTAATAGTGAGGGGCTGAAAGATGAACTTAGCTAAGGTTTGTTATAAATAATGTAGATAAGGGATCCACAGTTAAGGCTGCAGAAGATATTTTTGATAACTGAGCTTTTTATAAAGAATAAATCAGAGTTGTTAAATGAGCTTATTAGAGTAAGCTTATTAGAATTCAGAATCTTATTAGGTTACAGAAACAAAGTGTGATGCCCTGAAGTGGGTGAAACATATAAGGAGCAAATGAAAAAGTTGACGCTTAGATTTTTGGCCAAAATAAATGCTACAAAATTAGCTGTCCAGATATGGTGGTGGCTGGCCAAAAGAAATGCTATAAAGCTAGCTGTCCAGCTTAGGGCGGGAGGAGGGAGGCAGGTAGGTAGCCACCATGCTAGCATTAGATTTTGGCCAAAAGAAATGTTATAAAGTTCAAACACAAAGGGCAACCCTAGGAGACATATGCCAAGTGCAGTTCAGTCCCTAGCTTTACTGTCTGCTGAGCTTCACTGATCTTCACCGACTGGGAGAGAGACCAATCATGGAGGGAAGGCAGACTCCGACAGGTGCAGAAGCAGGGATTCCTTGACAGTAGTTCTACCTGGCTGAATCCCCCTTGAAGTGCATGGTCCAGGCTCCTATCTCCACTGAGGTGATTTCTCTACTTGATCGCTCTGCTCAGACCCAGTCAGCAGCTGCTCTCTTCTGTTGAGTTTCACTGATCTTTACCGACTGGGAGAGAGACCAATCACAGAGGGAAGCTAGACTCCAACAGGTGCAGAAGCAGGGATTTCTTGACAGCAGTTCTACCTGGCTGAATTCCCTTTGGAGTGCACAGTCTGGGCTCCTATCTCCGCTGAGGTGACTTCTCTCCTCGATTGCTCTGCTCAGACCCAGCCAGTGGCTGCTCTCTCAGCATAAGAAGCAGTTGGAACACTTACGCAGAATTCCTAGCTGCTGTATGTAAATCAGCATGTGTACTGCTGTACCACTACTGAAATAATGGTCGACTAATAGAAAGCTCTCAGCTAGAAGCAACAGCTCAGACACAAACGGAACCCCTAGGAGGCATACCCCAAGAGCGGTCCAGCCCCTAGCCTTACTGTCTGCTGTGCCCACCACTGAAATAGTGGTCGGTTAATATAACGCTCTCAGACAGAAACAAGCAGAAGCAACAGCTCAGACACAAAGAGCAGCCCTATGAGGCATATGCTAAGTGGGGTCCAGCCTCTACCCTTATTGTCTGCTGATTTTCACTGAGTGGGAACGAGACCTTATCTTTTCCAGTCTCTAGTTGTGCTACTAAGTGGCAGACCTTAACAAACTGATTTTTTTTTTTTTCAGCAGGAAGGAGTAATAAAGGTTCAGCTGCAGGAGGCATGGGGTGAGATCAGCATGCTGCATAACCACCTACAGGGAAACATTTCCTTTAGGAGTACACCTCCACATCGCCAACACCAAACCAGTACATTTCTTCCCCCAGAGAATGACCAGGCCTGGGGGATGGCAACTGGTTGCAGGAAAAGGGGGCAGAGCTCAGGCAACTCTCCCAAACCAACAAAGCACTCTAAACACAGCAAACAGGTACACACCTCTTGCGTCCATACCACCCATAATGACGGAGGATGTCTCGGGCCAAAGGAATGCCAAATGCAACAGGATAGCAAAACAACATCATAAACAAAACCTCAACAGGAAAAAAATCATAATCATAGGGGACTCCTTGATTTGCGGTGTGCCCCCCCCCCACCTGAGGCAAAACAAATGTGCAAATGTGCAGGTCAGATGTCTCCCAGGAGCATCCACTTGGAGGGACACTGACCGAATAGTCAACATACAGTAGTTAAAAAGGAGGAAGAGGGCTCAAACATCCTGGTCCACCTAATTACCAAAGACCTTGCTAGCCGGTCGGTCGAGGAGGTTAAGGAGCACACTGCGCAGCTCGGCGAGAAATTGGTTTCATTTTTGTCTGGCGCTGCGTTCTCTGAGATTCTGCCTGTTTGAGAAAAGGGGAAAAACAGGCAGAAAATCAGAGAGAAAGAGATAAGTGAGCTTAACGCATGGCTCAAGGACTGGTGCCACACAAAGGGACACCACTTCGTCAAAAACTGGGGCAACTTCTGGGAAAGGAGTTCTTCAAATTTGATGGCCTCTACCTGACTAAAGAGAGAGTCAGAGCACTGGGCCAGAAATCTGATGTCCACATAGGACATTTAAACTAGCAGGATGGGGAATGATGGTAGTTCTAGGAGAAGCATTCATAAAGCCTGCTGTCTCTCCCCCTCCAGCTAGCACCAAATCTACACACTCCAGGATAGCAAAAGCAGATAGCTGGGAACATAAAACCCTTTCTGGCCCTGGCGTTGACCATCACAATGGAAAGGGAGGAACCATAAACCAGGAAAACTACAAAGGGACGAACAATAAGATCAAGGGAGGCATGACAAACAAAGTGACACAGCAAGAGTGGTCAGCACTGTGCCTCAATTCACGCAGTCTGGCTAACAAGATGACTGACCTCACTGCCACAATACCTGAGGCAGAACTAGACTGGGTGGCCGTGACTGAAACATGGTTCACACATAGTCATAGTTGGGAGGTGACTATCCCGAGGTACAACTTGTTTAGGAGAGACAGGACTGGGAAAAAGGGAGGGGGGTAGCTGTTTATGTTAAGGATACTATCAATGCTACAGAAATGCTGCAGGCACTAGGGGAAACAAAGGATCTATGGATCGCAATAGGGCCCGGAAACCAGAAACCCATTTGGGTAGGAATAATCTACAGACCCTCAAGTCAGAAGGAAGCCAGGGATAAGGAAATATTGGAAACCATCCTCCAGATGTCAGGCAAAGGGGACATGGTGCTGGTGGGGGATTTTAATCTGCCAGACATAGACTGGAATACCAGCACAGTGACATCACAGAAGAGCAGGGAATTCCTAGTCACGCTGCAGGAAGCAGGCCTAAGTCAACTAGTGACATCACCCACAAGGAGTAATATGGTTCTAGATCTGATATTCACAAATAGCGATAGGGTTATGGTGTCGAAGTAGAGAACCACCTGGACAACAGTGATCATAACACGATACGGCGCAGGGTAAAAAGGATTGTAGACTCCACACACTCCAAACTGAAGGTTCTTGACTTCAGGAGGGCAGACTTCACAAATATGAAGGCCTGCCTAAGAGATAACCTTAGTAACTCAACAGACTGGAGTGCTGAGGAATGTTGGACAAGGTTGAAGGATGCAATAACCATGGTCACACCAAGTGATACAGAAAAACAGCTGAAACTTCCATAAGTTAAGCATTTCCATAAGTTAAGCTGAAATAGTTCCAAAAAAGAAAAAAATAGACTAAACTAAAGCATTACTCCATGGATTGCTTTTTCTTTTTTTTTAAAGAATCCAAGACCTGTAGTGGTAGCAGTTACAGCGAGAAAGGCACCATGTTCAAAAGTCTGAGTCAATTCAAGCAAAAGAAATTCCAAGTCCTGTAGGAGTGGCAGTTACAGTGAAATAAAATGGCGCCAAGCTCAAATTAGGCACCACACTATATGAAATCCTGGGGAGAAGCCCACGTACCTGTGTGTTGCTGGTGGGTGGGCTTCAAGCAGCAATGGCTGAAGCGGATGAGCCCCAAGGGGTGGGAGATCACCCGAGAGCCATGGAAGGCAGGAGAGCTCTGTGTGTTGCTGGCAGGTGGGCTCTAAGTGGCAACGGCTGCAGCTGAGGAGCTCCAAGGGGTGGAAGATTGCCAGCGAGCCACATAAGGCAGGAGAGGTAAAAAGGAGGGAGGAAAATGTGGGAGAGGAGTGCAGCCATGAGGTGGGAGGGAGGACAGAACACATGTGGTAAAAAATTCATTGAAGTGAGCAGCAACAGAGGGAGGATCAGACACTGGTGAGCCATTAACCACAAGGACGGGGGAGAGAACTGGGCTGGGGGAGGTCAAAAAAGGGGTGAATCACCTTCCAGAATTTGGCTGGGGAATTAAGATTATGCTGGAGGTTGGCCTTGAAGTAGAGGGACTTGGCACTGTGAACCGCCTTACTGCAAGAATTTCTAGGCGACCTGTAGGAGAGGTGGTCCGACAGGAAGTGAGAGGCTCGATCATGGGTCTTGCACAAGTTGAAGAGATCAAAGATGATCCAAGGGTGGTGAGAGGCTTTAACCCTGGATTTCCTAATGAAGATGTACTTGTCCCAGACAGAAGTAAATACTGAGTAGAAGAGGGACAGGGCCACATCAATTCCTTGGGCAGTGACCACGAGGGACTAGGTAGTTGCAGCCAGGTAGCTCAGTAGCGCTTCTTTGTTCAGTGACTGAAGGGACCTGGACCAGATATATTTTAGGAAGGAAGGAGGGAGACTGACATTCCTGACACAAAATGTCATGGAGTGGTAGCTGAAAGCATCCAGCAATATACCGGCTGCAACAGTGCAGTGGGGAAGTGAGATGAGAACCCAGTCCAGGAGGGTATGGTTTGATGAGTGAGGATTGAGTCGGGTGGGTTCTATGGTAAGTTGTGAAAGGTTAGGGGACTCATCCCTGTGAGTGGTCGACCTGGAGGCTGGGGAAAGTCAATTAATGATGGAGTCACCCAGGAGGATGAGCTCACCAATAGAGGAGTGTAAGGAGAGAGTGGATCAGAGATGAGGTGGACATTCTCAGTGGGGCACAGAAAACACCATAAAAAGGGTTAGCGAGAAGGAAAAGGAAAGTTTAGCTAGCAGAAACTCATGGGAGAAGGGTGCAGCCTCACTGACAGTGACGTTTCACGAAAAGTTCTAGCAGACATATAGGGTAACCCCACCACCTCGTTTATCCCTGTCCTGCCTAAAGCGGTGGTAGTCTGGAATAGCCATGCTGGAATCAAGAATCCTGGAAGACAGCCAGGATTCCATGATACAGAGGAGGTCTGGAGAGTGACAAGAGACCCATACAGTGAGGAGATCCAGTTTAGGGAGGAGGAGGTTTCTAGCACTGGGTGGAAAACACTAAAGCCTCAAGAAATAAGGGGAGATGGAGCAGGGCTGAATTCCACATCACCAGCAAGGAGGAGAAGCAGGGTAAAGAGGCAAAGACTGTGGTAGGACTTATGTCCCCATGGCCGAGGAGGGAAGGGAGGTGGGATGGCAGTGGGAAGGGACAGGATGCAATGGTGAAGGAACTCGAGGCTAAGGTGGGGAAAGAAGATTAGCATGGATGGGAAGGAGGGAGGGAGGATGGATGCAGAGGAAGGAAAGATGAGGATGGAGGATGGAGAGAGCATAGGAAGGGAGGGGGTTGAGGGACAGATGGGGAGTAGGAGAAAGCAGAGGAGTAGGGCAGGGAGCATGGTAAGCAGGTTGACAGATATGAAATGAGCAACTTGATTAGACACTAGCAAAAACAGCAGTACACAGACAACCATCGGTTATGAAACAGTTAAATACAGCAGGTGAATGGTATTAAAACCATGCGATGGAGGCTTAACAGAGATAACAATGAGGCTGAACATACAGGGCATCCCTGTGGTGTAACAGTTAATTACCTGAGTTTAGCAAGGAGTCAGCGTAAACAGCAAGCAAAAGCAAACAGGCATGCAAATGGTGAAAGCAGGTGAGTAAGGTGGGCAATGCAAAATTATTGAAGCAAAAATCAGAAATAAGGGTATATCCGGATAGGGTGTAGCTAGGATACCTGAGTTAGCAAGGTACCAAATGGCCACTTCTTTAAGCAGTGAGATTTAAACAGGTACTTACCACAAGTAAGAATGAATGCTTTTATGGAAGCGTTTACAGGAATACTAATAGTGCAGCTTTTCACTATGGAAAAACACATGGGTACAAGACAGCATGTGAATGAATGTTCACTTACTTAGAAACTATAAAGCATTAGGGTAAAACTGAACATGGCTTTTATCATGGGTCAAGCACTGTTTTTACGAACAAGTTATGATATTTTGATATGCTGAATAAGTCTGTTTAATAGCTTATTATGGAAACTGCTTAAAATTCAGTTTATTGTTTGCAGAACAGCCTGTAAACAGCAACATTTTTCGAATGGGAATTAGAAGTCTCAGTTATAATTTAAGATAATTATGATTTGTTCAAATAATGAGTTTTAATATTTAGAAAACTTTATGGGTTTTAAGATGTATGTTAATTCATTTAGGTAGAAAAAAACATTTTTTGAGGGACTGCAAGTATACTTTTTGTGCACTAAGGGCCAGATATTCAAGAGATTGAGACATACGCTAATTAGGGTTGCACCTCGCAGAGTCCGAAAATGTGCCATCTCGGATATTCAGCAGGAGGCAGTTGTGCCCCAAATCACACTGAGCAACAGCACAATGATAATGAATGTATGCGCAACTGAAGGGGGAGGAACCATGCATAAATGGCGCAGTGCAATATTCAACAACATGCGCCATGCGCAATAGGGGAGCCAGCGGAAGTTGCACCATAGCGGAAATGAGCCAAAATAAAAGGGATCAAGGGAGAGGCGCAAGAACGCTACAGGGAAGGCACATGAGGCTGAACTCTAGCAAGAGAAACTGGGCAGCAGGGACACACAGAGCAGGCCAGGGAAAGGATACCTGGAACCCACAGGCTCAGAGGAAGGTGTGGGGAGCCACAGTGCAGAAGGGGGAAGTACTTGCCACACAGCAGTGAGGCCAGCACAGTCAGGTATTCCCCGATGCAGGGGAAGTAGCAGCCAGGACAGCGGGGGGAATACAGGAACAGCTGTCGGGGGGTGAACACAAGCCAGGGACATGGTCAGTGCCACCATCCAGATGGAGGCAGTAATGAGGGGGTGAGAAGGCGGGCAGCAGGTGGGTGTGGCCGTGGAAGGGCCCATTGGCGGTATGCCCCAGCAAGCAGTACTGAGCCCGCACCAGCTTTGAGCTGTATAGTGATACGGAGATTGTGGGCTGGTACCACCTGAATCATCGGGCAATTCTGAGGCAGCTCTGTGAGCTGTGCAGTGATGTGATGCAGGCACCCAAATGATGGCGCCATGCCCTGTCAGTGGAGATGAAAGTGACAGCCTGCATGTGCTTGCTCACCACGGGTACCTTCCAGAGACCAACTGGGGACACCACAGGCACAACTCAGTCGGCCACATCACACCACCTCACCCAATTCCTCAGCGCAGTGCTGCCACATGCTGCGGAGTACATCCATTTCCCCAGCACACCGGCGGAGCGCACAGCAAACATACAGGAGTTCCACAGGGTAGCATGTATTCCTGGCATGCTAGAGGCAATAGACTGCACCCATGTGGCCATCCGCACACCACCTGGCCCTGAGGGGTCACATATATCAATCACAAGGGCTATGCCAGCATCAACTGCCAGGTGCTGAGAGATGCCAGGGGGTGCATAATCAATGTCTGTGCCACGCACCCTGGGGGAGCACAAGATGCCTTCATCTGACACCAGTTGGCACTGTGCCACAGATTTGAGAGTGGGGATATCCCCACTGGCCACCTAGTGGGTGAGTATGCAAACCACGCAGACAATCATAGGGCCTGGGGGGGTATGGTCAGAGGTGACATGGGTAGTGGCCTACATGGCCCAGGGCAGGGCGATGCTGATCACCGAATTAACCTCCACCATCTACACACAGGTGACAGTGGATACCCACTCCGTCCCTGGCTGCTCATACCCTACCGGCGGCCCACAACCCCATTGCAGCAACGCTACAATGAGGCATACGCCACCACACGTAATGTCATTGAGCGGGTGTTCGGGATGCTGAAGGCACGTTTTCGTTGCCTGGACACTTCCGGTGGTGCCCTACAGTCCAGCCCCTCAAAGGCCTGCAGGCTATTCCTGGCCTGTTGCATCCTGCACAACATGGGCAATGAATGTGGGATAGCCATACAGGTCGAAGAGAGGGACAGCAATGGGGACAATGAGGACGCCGGTCACAATGGTGATGGGCAGCCCCCTCTTGGGCGACAGGACCCCCAACTGCTCCGGCTGGCACAGCAGCACTGGGACACCATAAAGGAGGAGCACTTCAGCCAACCCAGGTAAGTCATGGGGCCATGTGCAACTACCAGTGGCTAAGGCACAACCCACAAACACGCATGGACACACACCAGGGGTGCATGTCGTCAAGGGAACTGGCCAGGCATGGAACCACACACACAACCAGGGATGGGTGAGGTCTAACATGCCACGCGGACACACACACAACACCCCAGACATTCACAAAGGGTAGGAGGCACACCGACCCAGAACACCACCCCTAACCACACACATGTCCACAGGCCACCATGCCCACTGCCTGTCCATGTGCGTGTGTCAGATGCTGGGCACCATTGCACATTGGTGTACAGCGCAATGCAGGCATCATCATGCACGCGCAACTGTGGATAGCAGCCGGGAGGGTGTGCAGATGGCCTGTGTGTCTGCGTGCAGAGCCGGGTACCCACCCGTGCATTGCCTGCTGAATGACACAATGCACACAGGACAGCACCGACAGTAGCCACATTGGGAGACAGGTCAGTCATGCGCCACAGTGCCCCGGCCACCACGGATGCATGGGCGGCCCCGCTGAGACCCACCAGCACTGACACGCTGACCTCTGGCCTCATGGGGTGGCACTGATGGTCCCCCAGGGGTTCCACTGTGTGAACGCGACCGTGCTCATGCAGGGGTCTGCAGTACACCAAACATGCCTGCGCCAGGTGTGCTTGGGATGCCCACAGCTGATCCCGGTGTCAACAAGGATGGTGTCGCATGGCGCCGGGAACGAGGGGGTGGACAGTGCACTGTGAGGTGTCTGCGACACATGGGCAAATAACTGTGTGCCCATTGTGGCCGTGACAGCAGTGAATGCCTGTGTCTGCCTGTCAATGGCAGCGGTCACATCCTTCCGCAACCAGTTCATCCCTTCCAGGATCAGAGTGGTGTCTCTGCTGCGACGCTCCTCTGCCCACTCCAGAGCCGCACACAGTGCATCCACTGATGTCGCAAGCCACATCTGCTGGTTGACTGATGCTTGCAGTATGCGGGTGTGCTCATCCAAGAGGTCATCTGCCTTCTTGGCATCCTGTCCCTCAGGGTGTGCACAGCCCTGATGCTCAACATCCCTTGAGGGTGGGTGCTGCACACCAGGACCAGGTCTGGGCATGTCCACAGGCGGTGCACTGACGCTGCCCCCTGACACTCTACCCCCAAGCCCATTGGCTGACTGCTGATGCTGCCCCTCCAGCTGCCGCTCCCCAGGGCTCACTGGTGCTGGCCCAGTGGCCGCAACAGTCCCACTGTCCTGTACACACACCAGTGCTGCCTCACTGGTACTAACAGGCACAGGCTGGGACTGTGATGATACGCAGGCCTCCACGGTGGCATCACCCACAGCCATGGCTGAGATGTTACTGCTGTGTGGCTATCCAATGGCACACATGTGTCACTGCCCATGGCGTTAGTGACATCATCATCAGTGACGGACCCAGCACCAGCCCGAGTCACAGCATGCTGGCATCCGTGGACGCTGGCACACTGGGACACAGGCAGGGCCTCATCCACACCTGTTCCAACAACATCAGTGTGGACAGCCAGGTGGGCCCACTGTCACACTGAGCCACGTATACCTGTGGAGGTGGATTGGCCCTTCTCCATCTCCATCTGACTGTCCTCAGTGGACAGGCCCACCACCGCTGACCCATGCAGATGCTCAGGATCTGTAAGGGAAAACAAAATCGCGTTACTGCATGTGACCTACCCTGCCCCCCCAATAGACAGACCATGACCTACCATGCAGTGACAGGCTACCACCCATCTGGAAGCCACCACCCAGAACACCCTCAATGGCACAACGCTACATGCTGTCAGCAACCCTCTCCTCCTGTGGGGTCAGGTGTACCATCTCCGGCTGTCCCCCACCTATCACAGCTTGTGCTGCCCTGATTGCAGCCATCTTCTCCTTTATCCTCCTCCTGTCTGTGCCTATCTTCTTCTTGCACTCCTGCACGGAGTGCTGGTGGCAGCCATGCAGGTTCACTGCACGCACCATGTCCTCCCATGCAGCAGCATGGGACTTTGGTGTTCCCTGCCGTCCGCTGAGAAGCGGCTCCTGATCCAGGTAGGCCTCAAACAGGACATCCATCTCGGCCTTGGTGAAATTAGGCCTCCTCCTCCTCCTCACACCACTCTGTTCCTCCTCTCCCACAACTCGCTTGATCATGATTTAGCCTGTGAGAATGGAAGTTGTTACCTGTGACTGTGCAGTCCCATGCATGTCCCAAAATCCACAGTCCACACTCCCAAACAGCATGCAACTCACCAATAGACTGCAGTAACCGACTATGGCCAGTGCAGCCCAAAAGTTGCACTTTTATAGCGCAACCCATGCAAATGAGGCGAGGCGCAACTTTAAGTGGATGCAAATTGCAGTGCTGTGCCATTGAATGGCTGATTAGCTGATTTGCATATGACGGCTGAATATCGTGCTGTTGCGCTTTGCGCAATTGTGTTGAACATGCTGAGCCAAGGTCACAGTCCTGTGACATGCGCAGTACATACCTAACTGTGCATGCCCGGGTTGCTGACACAGGCGTCTGCCACGCTGCTGACATGCTGTGCGCAGGAGGCAATGCAGGGCATGGCCACCATTATGCCAGTGGTGCTACAGCGATGTTCACCTATATGGAACTGTGGCATTGGGGCATCGTAGGCGCACTGGGGCAACAGCGCAGTAGGCCACTACTGGAGGTGGCACACAGGCACCCAATTGCACTACATGCATTGGGTTCAAATCGCACTGTGCCTGTCCATGCACCAGAGACCCTTGACCCTGTGCCCGACCTTTGCCCCCTAGGCACCATGCGTCAAGCATGGGTGCACCACTATCGTGCTGTTCAGTGACAGCACGATAGGGAATGGCAGCATTGTACCATGCAGCATCTGCTTGTGGTGGAACCGCACTGCAGAGCATCATTTTGAACTTACTAAGCAAGAGAGATGGCGTGGAGTAGAGCTGCCCAGTGGAGCCAGATCGAAATGGCAAACCTCATTGCCATTGTTGAGCCACTTTATGGCCCACTGTTTGGGGAGGCACCCCTGGACAGGTCCAGGAGCCAGGTGTGGCAGGAGATGGCCGACGCCCAGGAGGAGGCCACTGGAATGGGGCAGACGGTGGAGCAGTGCCACCACAGGTATGGGGACCTGAGGCGGAGGGACCCATACCTGCTTGCCCATCTGCGGGCATGTGCCAGGAGGGGCATGGTGCCACGGCCAGGAAGGTGTAACGTCCACACACTTTTATCTTCTATATGGGTATCACGGTTGCATGTGTCTGGAACATGGGGAAGGGACCATCCGGTGTTGGCTGTGGTGGTGTTATCAGGGTGTTGGGTGGGTGGGTCTGGCTGGGTCAGATTGCACACACATGGGGGCAGGGGGACTTTGCTACAGGATTGTACTGATGTTCCTCTCTCGATGTTTGCACCTTAGGGCCGGAAGAGGGACAGCTGGCCAGGGAGCAGAAGCACCAGCAGGAAGACAGGGCCAATAGGAGGGGTGAAGGTCCACAGCGCCAGAGGGACTGGCCTGATGACAGTGAGTGCCATACCTCCATGATTACTATTGCATGCTGTGTAACAGGGCGGGCAGCGGGGCATGGCCACCATCCATTGACACCACTGCCATGCACGCAACTTGTTACAGTCAGCACTGTCCAGTGGCACTGCAAGTCTGGGAGTGCGTTGATGGTGGTCCATGTGTGCACCGGGTACATGGCTGTGCCACTGCCTTCGCACCACATAGCCATGTCACTAAACAGCCACAGTGGTGCTGTACAGGACTTGACTGGTGGGTGTATGCAGCGGTCCGCATGGCTGTATGCACCTGGGTGGGCAGGTCTTGTGGATGTGATCACTGTGGGTGGTCACATACCATCACAGAGGTATGTCCCATGGCCGTATGCCATGCACAGTGGGTGGGCTGTATGGGGCTGTGCATTCACGCCTATTGACTGTGCTCCCTTGTCCTAGGTGTCTGCCAGCTGCAGGCACTCAGGGAGGCACTGCAGGAAATACTCACCATGGCAAGGGCATCATTGGACATCCTGCGAAGGATTGAGTGGCTGGGGGTCTGGTGGAGACATGGGAGGCGGAGCAGCCTGAGCGGGGAGCGGGGCTCCCACTGACCATCTATATGCCCCTGATTTCCCCTACCCCCCTGGACCCACCCTCACACCCCTCCTTTTCTGTCCCATTTGTTCACCCCTGCCCCTTACCCACCCCCACCTTGTTTGTGGCCCTCCTCCCACACATTTGTACATAGTTGTAAATAGTTTTGTTTGATATTTTTGATTACAATTGTTTTGATGTGGATACTGTGGTGGTCTCTGATTTGCAGCGGGTTATAGGTGCTCAGCTGCAGTGGTGTGCATGGCGTCAGGGGTGGTGCAGTCATGGGTATGTGTGTGTGTGTCCGTGGGGAAGTGACTATGGTGTGGGAGTAGCTATCAGTCAGTGTCTGTGGTGTGTGTGTTATTCCCTGTGCACTGGATGACTGTGTGCAGTGGTCCATGGTGCATGCTATGTGTCCATGGCGCACCTGTCAGCCCGTCCATGGTCTGTGCAGCTGACACCCTTGCATGTCTGTGACCTGCACGGTCTGCTGGCATGTCAGTGGTGGCTGTCCATGCAGGGCAGCCACTGTACCCATCACAATGCTGGGTTGCCTCCTGTCACTGGTGTGGTGCATGCCTGCCTCGGGTGACACTGTGGCCTCTGCGGTTGTTATCCCACCTCCATGCTGTGGCTTGTGTGTGTTGCAGGGGATGTGCACCACTGTCTGTGACTTGTGCTCTGGGCAAATGATGGTGGCGTACAGATCCACAGTGCCTGTGCAGGGTGGCTGGCACTCCTGTGCCATAGAGTACTGCTGGCCATGTGTACACGGTTTCCATGGGCCCACGCTGGGGGCTTGGTTGCCCCGCTACTGCGTCCCTGTGTTGTTGTGCCCTTGGGTATGGATGGGTGTTTGTCCATACACTGTGTTGCATCCGGTGTGGTGCATGCTTCCACACACCACTGTGGGTGTCTGCGCTGGCTGTTGTGGCCAGTGCTGGGTTGGGTGTGTCCTTGGGAGGGTGTGCAAGGTGCTGTACCACTGGTGGTGGGGTCCGGGGCATGCCCTGTCATGTGTGGGGTACCTCGTGTGCCGACGCATGGTCGGTCTCTCAGCTGTACCTCGGGGGGGCTGTGCATGGTGGCACTGTGTATGCCGTCGTTGCATCGCTGTGTGCTGCCACCCGCTGATGGGTGCTCGTGGTGGGGCTGCCTTGCATGGTTCTGTGGTGCACATGGTTGCATTGTCACAGTGGGGCTGGTGGCATGTATGGGGTATCCTGCAGTGGTGGACGCTGCTCCTGGGCAGGGTGTCTGGGGGTCATGGTGCAGGGTGTGCTCTGCATTGGGGGGATGGTGTGGCACGGGGTGGTCAGCCCGCCTTATGTGCCAATCACAGCTTGCCAGGAGGTGTGATGGGGCACCATGGCCCAGCTGTGGGTTGGTTGCTTGTCTCCATGGGCCAGTGGTTATTCCAGCTCTTCCCCAGTTGTGCAGTGCATGGGGTGTGGGGGGACAATGTCTGTTCTGCTGTATGTTCCTCTGCCCATCTGTGGCATCATTGGTGGGACCCTGCATCCCTAGTTGTGCAGTTGCATTGCTGCCCTGCTGCTGGGGGGCATCCCTGGTTGCGCTATGGTGCCTCTGGACTACTCAGCTGAACATCCCTTGTTGCACTATGGCACATCAGATATGCTCAGCTTCCCCTCCCTAGTTGCGCTATGGAGCAGGTGGTGTGATATTCAGTCGTCAGCTGTAGGCACATCTTGGCCGGCTCAGTTTTTGAATATCGTGCCTCTTGTGCATGGGCGCAATGGACTTGCGTTTGCTCCTGCTATTGCACACTTTTTGGGCGCAGTTTGGATATCTGGGCCTAAGTGTTTTGTGTGGATATTTTAATTCACCTTTGGTTGTTCATATTTATGTATTTGATAAATATTAACTATATAGATATATAAATACACTTTTTTATTTACGAGACTTGCCAGAATATTCCCTGAGGAAGAAGCAAGGGTAACAGCTCCAACACATTAGTTTAACTGGTATAAAATATCTTTACACCCATATATTCTGGTAGTGTGGTATTGGGTACAATAAAACAGTGGGGTTTAAATAAATTTGGTGAGTGCGCCTAATTTTGTCCAATCTGTTGTCTTTGAAGCCATGATTGGAACAGGCCTCTCTCTTAATACATTTTATTTCCTGAGGCCGGCTGGGATGGAGTAACTGCTGCCATAATCATTGCACTGGGCTAGTACTGTTTTCAGAGGGCCACCAAGAAGATTAGTGCAAGGTTCATTACCAACCAGTTCAAATACTTAAAGCAAAAGCAGGTCAAATTAGAGTGACAAAGCCGTCATCCTCACACAATACCTTGAACAAAATCATACACCCCGGAGTCTACGTATCAACATAGAGTCAACCCTTGGCCTCATTAATCAAAGACTGGACACCAAATGGGATGGGGATAGGAACAAATGTTCAAGAGATTTCATGCTTCCTATAGTTAAAGCAATTACTACAGAATTTCAGAAAATAGAAGAAGAAATTAAAATAGTAGAAACTGAGGCCAAGCACTGCTTTCTTGCACAAAGAGATAAAGGATTTTCTTACTAAAGTAAACAAACGGTTGGAGGAATTTGAAGAGAAGATCAGGGCCATGAAGTTAAAAAAAATTAAAAGAGATTTAACAAATTATAAAGAGAATAATGTTTATATGTGAATGAAAGCCAAGAGAAGTGTTGCAAACAACAATTCACCTATAACATTAACTCAGATTCATCTGTGTACATCTAGCAGTGACACTGAAATTAGTGATGGACCACAAAGGGGGGGGGACCTATTTTTTCAGACAGGAGTACCTACAGAGGGCAGAGACCCTATAGAATGAGAAGAGGAAAGAGATACCAATATACAGTAAGGTATCGGGGCACAGACTATCAAGATCCAGAGGAAGAAGGATCAGGAGGTGGAGGAACAGTTGGAGACACAGGGTACACAGGCAGAAGAAAAGACACAAAAGCCAAGGAAACGCCAGTAGACAAGTTGACTACCATATCCCAGGCTACAGGTTCCAAGAACAACTAATTTTTAACCTTTTCCGTAGAGTATTAACTGAGGATGAAAGTAGGGTTCTGTCCAGGCGGATAACATTCTGTCCACACAATAAAATCAATGAATTTGAACTTAAATTGGACTTGAACCACTTTTTTTTTTCAGAAAGTTTATACTTCGCTTTTGTTTTGCTAAATTACCAGAACAGCCAAATATAGACACAACAGAAATAGAAAAAAGACTTTGCAAGTCAGAAATTGAAGGTAAAATCGCATTTTACCCCACCAGTGGGTCTCCAGAGGGAAACTTGTACATCATTGTTGAATATGGACACTGTGAGCATTAAACAGGGAAAGAAACATGGATAGGAAAACCAGATTCAGTCTTTCAGCCACTGAGTTTGCAGCTCTCCGTGGTTTGAAGAATGACCATAATATAGTAATAAAAGAAGCGGATGGGGGGAGGCACAGTAGTGGTACTAGATTACACACAGTACAAGAAATAATATGTAACACTATTATGTGACTTTAATTATTTACCGATGCCCACAAATCCTACCAAACAAATACAGGACTTAGTGGAAGGAATACAGGACAGAGCATTGGACAACAGAAGGATTTCAGAGCGGGAATGGGATGCTCTTTTTAAGAAACCCCGGCATCCCCATAAAACAGGGCCAAGGCCTCCCAACCCCACACATTAGGGCCAAGGCTTCCCAAACCCTGTATATCAGGGCCCAGGTCCCCCAATTTTGACATTAGGGCCCAGGCCCACATCAGGGTCAAGGCCCCATCAACATCATAAATCAAGCCCAAGGTCCCCCAACCCTGTACATCAGGGACAAGAACCCCCAACCCTGTATATCAGGGACAAGACCCCCTAGCTCCATACATCAGGGCCCAGACCACTCCAGCTATGTACATCAGGGCCCTAGAGGGCTAAGACCCAGGAACCCCATAAATCAGGGTCAAGACCTTCCAACTGCATACACCAAGGCTTAGGCCCCTAACCCAATGCATCAGGGCCCAGGCCCCTCCAACTTTGTACCTCAGGGCAAGGCCTCCAACCCCGTGCATCAAGGCCCAGACCCCCAACAATAAACATCAGGGCCCACCCCAACCCGGTACAGCAGAGTCAAGGTCCCGAACCCTGTATATCAGTTCCAGACCCCCCAACTTTATACAGCTGGCCCAGACCCCACAACCTTACATCAAGGCCCAGGCCCCCACAACCCCAAACATGAAGGCCCAGGCCCGTCAACCCCATGCATCAGGGCCCAGGCCCCCAAACCCATATATCAGGGCCCAGACCCCCAACCTCATACATCAGAGCCCAGGCCACCCAACCCTGTACATCAGGGCCAAGGCCCTGTGGCCCTGTACATCAGGGGTCAGGGGCCCAGACCACCCCAACTCTGTATATCAGGGCCCTGGTTCTACAAACCTCATAAAACAGGGCCAAAGACCACCAACCCCACAATTTAGGACCAAGCCCCCCCCAACCTTGTATATCAGGGCCAAGGGCCCCATCTCAGTACATCAGGTCCCAGGTCCCCAATCTTCTACATCAGGACCCAGGCCCCCCATGACCCCACACATCAAGGTCAAGGCCCCCAAACCCCATGCATCAGACCCAGGCCTTCTCCAACCCTGCACATCATGGCCCAAGCCCTCTGCAACCACATGCATCTGGCACCCTAACCCTTTATATCTGGGCCCAGCTCCCCAAACCCCAAACATCTGGGCCCAGACCCCCCAATGCCAAACACTTGGGCCCAGCCTCCCAACTCCATACATCAAGGCCCAGCTCCCCCAAAACATAAGTATCAGGACCCAACCCCGTATATCAAAGCTCAGGCCCTCCCCAGCCCCACACATCATGGCCCAGACCCCCTACCTCACACATCAGGGCTTAGGCCTGCCAGACCCATACATCAGGGCCAGGCCCCCCAACCTCGTATATCAAAATCTAGCCCCCACAATCACAAACATGAGGACCCAGCCCCCAATCCCTTATATCAGGGCCGAGGCCTCCCAACCCCAAACATCTGGGTCCAGCTCCCCAGTCCAGCACATAATGGCCCACACCCCCAGCCCTACACATCATGACCTAGGCTCCCAACCCCACACATCAGGGCTCTAGCCCCCCAACCCCACAAGGCCCGCCAACACCATACATCAGGGCCCAGTCCTCCAACAACAAACATCAGGACCCAGCCCCTCAACCCCGAACATCTGGGCTAAACCCCCCAACCCCATTCATCAGGGCCCAGCCCCCATCACACATATCAGGACTCACCTCTCCAACCCTGTGTTTCAGGTCCCAGGCCCTCCCCACCCTCACATATCATGGCTCAGGCCCCCAATCCCATACATCAGGGTTTAGGCCCCCCGACCCCATACATCAGGGTCCAGTCCTCCCATCACAAATATCAGGACCCACCCCCTCCAACCCGTGTATCAGGTCCCAGGCCCTCTCCAGCCTCACACATCATGGCCCAGGCCCCCAACCCCATACATCAGGGCCCAGCCCCCATCACAAATATCAGGACCCACCTCTCCAACCCTGTGTTTCAGGTCCCAGGCCCTCCCCACCCTCAGACATCATGGCCCAGGCCTCCAACCCCATACATCAGGGCTTTGGCCCCCTAACCCCACAAGGCCCTCCAACCCCATACATCAGGATCCAGTCCTCCAATCACAAATATCAGGACCCACCCCTCCAACCCCGTGTATCAGGTTCCAGGCCCTCCCCAGCCTCACACATCATGGCCCAGGCCCCCAACCCCTACACATCAGGGCCCAGGCCCCCAACCCCATACATCAGGGCCCAGCCTCCATCACAAATATCAGGACCCACCTCTCCAACCCTGTGTTTCAAGTCCCAGGCCCTCCCCACCCTCAGACATCATGGCCCAGACCTCCAACCCCATACATCAGGGCTTTGGCCCCCTAACCCCACAAGGCCCTCCAACCCCATACATCAGGATCCAGTCCTCCAATCACAAATATCAGGACCCACCCCTCCAACCCCATGTATCAGGTCCCAGGCTCTCCCCAGCCTCACACATCATGGCCCAGGCCCCCAACCCCTACACATCAGGGCTCAGGCTCCCCCAACCCCATGCAACAGGGTCCAGGCCCCCCAACCCTATACATCAGGGCTCAGGGCCCCCAACCCAGCACATCAGGGCCCAGACCCTAACTCCATATATCAGGGTCCAGGAGCCCCAACCCCGTATATCAGGGCCCAGCTCCCCCAACCCTGAATATCTGGGAATAGGCCCCCCAACCCCAAACATCTGGGCCCAGCCCCCAAACTCCATACATCAAGGATCAGCTCCCAACCACAAACATCAGGACCCTACCCCCCAAACCTGTATATCAGGGCCCAGGCCCTCCTCAACCCCACACATCATGGACCAGGCCCCCAACCCCACGCATCAGGGCCCAGGCCCCCAACCCCATACAACAGGGCTCAGGACCCCAACCCATATATTAGGGCCCAAACCCACAACCAAAACATGAGAGCCCAGCCCCCCAACCACATATATAAGGGACCAGGCCTCCCAACCTTGAATATCTGGGCCCAGTCCCCCAATTGCATACATCAGGGCCCAGTCCCCCAATCACAAGCATCAGGACCTGGCCTCCCCCAGCCTCACACATCATGGCTCAGGCCCCCAACCCCACACATCAGGGCTCAGGCCCTCAACCCCACGCATCAGGGCCCAGGCCCCTCAACCCCATACATCAGAGCCCAGCCCCCAATCACAAATTTTATTTATTTATTTATTTAGCTTTTGTTTACCGAGTACGTGCACTAGCCATAAAATGACTATTTTCAGGCACGACCCGGGAGAGTACAGACATGCAGAAACTGAACAGGATAACAAATTATAAGTGCTTTACATACAATGAGTTAGAGAGGATACAGTATATCTGAACATACAAAGTAAAGCGCTTTACATGCAATGAGTTAAAGTGGATGCAATATATCAGAGACATACAGAGTAGACCATTCATAAGTCCATAGGTGCATATCTATGCAATGAATAGAGAGGACCTTGGACAATGAATTTTCAGGTTACACATCATATGAACAGAAACAAGGTACACAAAAACAAAAACAGGTAATACAAAAGGAAGAAATAACCATTGAGAGCAGGGGGTGTCATTAAGGAAAAGGTCAGTAAGTGAGGAAGAGGGGAGCAAGCCATGAAATTAGATTATATGAGCGTATGTAAGTGTAAGGGAGATGCCTGCAGTGCAAGATTGTATATGGGCAGGGAAAGGGAGCCGGGACAGGCTGAGGCAGTAAGAGGGTTATATAGAGGTGAGGAAATACTATTGTATGGCCAGAGACATCAGTCATTAGGTAGGGTGAAGGACCCAGCACTCTAACCCTGTGTATCAGGGCCAAGGCCTTCCCCACCCCTGCACATCATGGCCCAGGCCCCCAACCCCACGCATCAGGGCCCATGGCCCCCAACCCCATATATCAGGGCCCAGCCCCTAATCACAAATATCAGGACCCAGCCCTCTAACCCTGTATATCAGGGCCAAGGCCTTCCCCACCCCCACACATCATGGCCCAGGCCCATAATCCCACACATCAGGGCCCAGGCCTCCCACCCCATATATCAGAGCCCTGCCCCAAAACCAGAGCATGAGGACCCAGCCCCCAACCCCATATATAAGGGCCCAGGCCACCAACCTCGAACATCTGGGCATAGACCCTCAGCCCAACACATTATGACTCAGGCCCTCAGCCCCACACATCATGGCCTAGGCCCCCAACCCCACACATAAGGGTTCAGGTCTCCCAACCTCACACATCAGGGCATAGGCCCTCCAACCCTATACACCAGGGCCCAGCCCCCAACCACAAACATCAGTAGCCAACCCCTCAACCCCGTATATCGGGACTCATGTCCCCCAACCTTGCATATCTGGGCCCAGCCCCCCAACCCTATACATCAGGGCCCAGCCCCCAATCACAAATTTCAGGACCTAGCCCTCCAACCCTGTGTATCAGGGCCCAGGCCCCCCCCAGCCCCACACTTCGTGGCCCAGGTCCCAACCCCACACATCAGTGCTCATGCCCCCCAACCCCATGCATCAGGGCCCAGGCCCCTCAACCCTATACATCAGGGCTCAGGGCCCCCCAACCCAGCACATCAGAGTCCAGACCCACAACCCCATACATCAAGGTCCAGGAACCCCAGCCCTGTATATCAGGGCCCAGTCCCCCAACCCCAAACATCTGGGCCTAGGCCTCCCAACCCCAAACATCTGGGCCCAGACCCCAAACTCCATACATCAAGGCCCAGCTCCCAACCACAAACATCAGGACCAAGCCCTCCAGCCCCATATATCAGGGCCCCAGGCCCTCTCCCGCCTCACACATCATGGTCCAGGCCCTCAACCCCACACATCATGGCCCATGCCCCCCAACCCCATAAATCAGGGCCCAGCCCCTAATCACAAATATCAGAACCCAGCCCTCCAACCCTGTATATTAGGGCCAAGGCCTTCCCCACCCCCACACATCGTGGCCCAGGCCTACAATCCCACACATCAGGGCTCAGACCCCCAACCCCAGGCATCAGGGCCCAGGCCTCCCACCCCATATATCAGGGCCCTGCCCCAAAACCAGAGCATGAGAACCCAGCCCCCAACCCCATATATAAGGGCCCAGGCCTCCAACCTCTAACATCTGGGCATAGACCCTCAGCCCAACACATTATGACTCAGGCCCCCAACCCCACACATAAGGGCTCAGGTCTCCCAACCTCACACATCAGGGTATGGACCCTCCAACCCTATACATCAGGGCCCTGCCCCCAACCACAAACATCAGTACCCAACCCCTCAACCCTGTATATCGGGACTCACATCCCCCAGCCTTGCAAATCTGGGCCCAGCCCCCCAACCCTATACATCAGGGCCCAGCCCCCAATCACAAATATCAGGACCCAGCCCTCCAACCCCATGCATCAGGGCCCAGACCCCCAACCCTATACATCAGGGCTCAGGGCCCCCAACCCAGCACATCAGAGCCCAGACCCCCAACCCCATACATCAGGGTCCAGGAGCCCCAACCCTGTATATCAGGGCCCAGTCCCCCAACCCCAAACATCTGGGCCTGGGCCCCCAACCCCGAACATCTGGGCCCAGCCCCCAAACTCCATACATCAAGGCCCAGCTCCCAACCACAAACATCAGGACCAAGCCCCCCAACCCCACATATAAGGGCCCAGGCCCTCCCCAGCCTCACACATCATGGCCCAGACCCTCAAACCCATGCATCAGGGCCCAGGCCCCCAACCCATACAACAGGGCCCAGGACCCAAAACCCCATATATCAGGGCCCAACCCCATGACCAAAACATAAGGGCCCAGCCCCTCCATCCCCATATATAAGGCCCTAGGCTCCCCAACCTTGAACTTCTGGGCCCAGTCCCCAACCACATACATTAAGGCCCAGCTCCCCAATCACAAACATTAGAACCCAGCCTCCCAACCCCGTATATCAGGGCCCAGGCCCTCCCCAGCCCCACACATCATGGCCCGGGCCCCCAACCCCACACATTAGGGCTCAGACCCCCCCAATCCCATGCATCAGGGCCCAGGCCCTTCAACCCCATACATCAGGACCCAGCCCCCCAATCACAAATATCAAGACCCAGCCCTCCAACCCCATATATCAGGGCCAAGGCCTTCCCCAACCCCACACATAACCCAGACCCCCAATCCTACACATCAGGGCTCAGGCCCCCAACCACAGGCATTGGGACCCAGGCCCCACAACCCCATACAACAGGGCCCAGGACCCCCAAACCCATATATCAGGGCCCTGCCCCAAAACAAAAATATAAGGGACCCAGCCCCCAACCCCATATACAGTATAAGGGCCCAGGCCCCCAATCTCGAACATCTGGGCCCAACCCCCCAAGCCCAGCTCATTATGGCCCAGGCCCTCAGCTCCACACATCATGGCCTAGGCCCCCAACCCCAAACATCAGGGCTCAGGCCCCCCAACCCCACATATTAGGGCTCAAGCCCCCCCAACCCCACACATCAGGGAATGGACCCTCCAACACCATACATTACGGCCCAGTCCCAACCAAAAACATCAGGACCCAACCCCTCAACCCCATATATTGGGACCCAGGCCCCCCAACCTTACATATCTGGGCCCAGACCCCGAACACCATACATCAGGGCCCAGCCCCAATCAAAAATATCAGGACTAGCCCTCCAATCCTATATATCAGGATTCAGGCCTTCACACCCCCCTCACATCATGGTCCAGGCCCCCAACCCCACACATCAGGGCTCAGGTCCCCAACCCCATGCATCAGGGCCCAGGGCCCCAACCCCACACATCAGCACCCTGATCCCCCAACCCCGTATATCAAGGTCTAGCCCCACAACCGCAAACCTGAGGACCCAGCCCCCCAACCTCTTATATCAGGGCCCAGGCCCCCCAACCCTGAGCATCTGGGCCCAGCCTCCCCAACCCCACACATAAAAGCCCACGCCATGTCAGATTAATCTAATAGATTTCTTTGACTGGCTGACCAAAGTAGTAGACCAGGGAAGGACTGTGGACTTGGCACACCTAGACTTTAGCAAGGTATTTGGCACAGTCACGCAAAAAAGATTAAAAAATTATCCAGACTGGTAGTGGGTCCTAGGATGGTAGCCTGGATAAAAAATTGGCTGGACAACAGGATGCAGAGGGTAATAGTAAACAGACTCCACTCCAAAGAAAGGGGGATACTAGCAGGATATCGCAGTTTCAGCAATGGGGTTCGATCCTCTCTAATGTCTTTATAGGTGACATTGCAGTAGGACTGGAAGGAAAAGTATGCCTCTTTGCAGATGAGACAAAGATCAGTAACAGGGTTGACACACAAGGTGAGGGGATTGAAAAGAAGAGAAAGGACTTGGCAAGGTTCGAGGAATGGTCAAAAGTATGGCAGCTTAGATTCAATGCAAAAAGTGCAAAAGAAATGCACCTGGGAAACAAAAGCGCCAGGGCAGAGTGTACATAATGGGGGTACTAACTACAACAAAAATTGAAAGGGACCCGGGGATAGTCATATCAGGTGAGGTGATCTAAAGGTAGACAGACAATGTGTGAAGGCAGTAAGGAGGGCTGGGGGATACTGGGATGCATAGGGAGAGGCATCACCAGTAGAAAACAAGAAGTTGTCATTCCTCTGTGTAGACAGTTGGTGAGACCCCATCTGGAGTACTGCTTGCTATTCTGGAGACCCCATCTTCACAAGAACATAGACAGGGTGGAGGCAGTCCAGAGGAGGGCAACTAGAATGATGCAGGGTCTGCACCAGAAACCATATGAAGAGAGACTAAAGGAGATTAATATGTGTACCCTCAAGGAAGGAGGGGGACATGATAGAAACTTTCAAGTACCTCAAGTGAATCAGCAAAGTCCAAGAGAATAGCATCTTTCAGAAAAAGTGATGTGCAAGAACAAGGGGTCACAATTTGAAGATAGAAGTGGGACAGCTCAGGGGCAACACGAGGAAGTATTTTTTCACAGAGAGGGTGGTGGACACATAGAATTGCCTTCCTGAGGAGGTTGTGGGGACAAAAACAGTTTGAGGAATGGTCAAAGGTATGGCAGCTTAGATTCAACGAAAAGAAGTGCAAAGTAATGCACTTGGGAGAAAAAAACCCAGGGGAAGAGTACACAGTGGTGGGAAGGTGGTACTAATAACAACAAAAATGGAAAGGGACCTGGAGGTAGTCATATCAGATGACCTAAAGGTAGGCAGGCAATGTGAGAAGGCAATAAGGAGGGCTGGGGTGATACTGGGATGCATAGGGAGAGGCATCACCAGTTGAAAACAGGAGGTTGTCATCCCTCTATACAGACAGTTGGTGAGACCCCATCTGGAGTACTGCACGCAGTTCTGGAGATCCCGTCTCCACAAGGACATAGACAGAATGGAGGCAGTATAGAGGAGAGCAACTAAAATGGTGCAGGGTCTGTACCAGAAACCATACGAAGAGAGACTAAAGAAGCTTAATATGTATACCCCCCGAGGAAAAAAGGGAGAGGGGGACATGATAGACACTTTCAAATACCTCAAGGGAATCAAAAAAGTCCAAGAGGGTAGCATCTTTTCCAAAAAAGAGATGTGCAAAAACAAGGGGGCACAATTTGAAGATAGAGGGGGGACAGCTCAGGGGCAACTTGAGGAACTATTTTTTTACAAAGAGGGTGATGGACACATGGAATTGCCTTCCTGAGGAGGTTGTGGGGACAAAAACAGTGGGGGAATTCAAGAATGCATGGGACAGACATAAGGCAATTCTAGGAGGGAGACGGGGGACATGATAGAAACTTTCAAATACCTCAAGGGAATCAACAAAGTCCAAGAGGGTAGCATCTTTCAGAAAAAGAGATGTGCAAAAACAAGGGGGCACAATTTGAAGATAGAGGGAGGATGGCTCAGAGTTAATGTCAGGAAGTATTTCTTCACAGAGAGGGTTATGGATACATGGAACAGCCTTCCTGAGGAGGTCGTAGAGTCAAAAACAGTGGGGGAATTCAAGAATGCATGGGACAGACATAAGGCAATTCTAGTGGGGGGTAGGAGGAAGTAGGCTGTTGGTTAACTAGGATCTGCAGCTTATCCGTTAGGTAGAGAAATGGGCAGACTAGGTTGGCCAAGCGGTCCTTATCTGCTATCAAATTCTGTGTTTCTATGCTTCTAGTGGGGGGTAGGAAAAAGTAGGCTGTTGGTTAACTAGGATCTGCAGCTTATCCAATAGGTAGGGAAATGGGCAGACTGGGTGGGCCAAACGGTCCCTTATTTGCCGTCAAAGTCTATGTTTCTATATTTAAAGTAGATTCTCATACTTTGAGATGTTTTCAATCTCTCCATCTCTGCACCCCAAAAGTGGTCACATACCCCCAGCAGGTGGACCAAACAGCTCATCTTCAGCCTTCTCCACCCCCCAATCCCAGAGAAGGAGGGCTTAGATAAACCAAAAAGCTTCAAGACCCCAGGGAAACCATGGAAGCCCCTAAAAACTATAGGACTTGTTATTTCAGTTAAATCCTTCCTTAAAATTGATCACACTGGACTCCATTTCTCCCCCAAAACAAATCAGGTTAATTCTCCTGATCTTTTAAAAATTGCAAGAACTAATGGTCAGCCCAGTGACACAGAGGGTTGAGGCATTTAGCCTTACCTCGCATCACGCTGGTGACCCAGGTTCTGGAACTACTTTGGGTCGTCGGGGAGCCAGCCTGGGGGGAAGGTGGGAGCAGTATTGAGCCGCCTATCAGTAACTCTCCTCTCCCGGGGTGGATGCTGTTCCCTCCCATAGTCCCGTTACCACCAGGTAGCGGTCCGGTGGGGGTGTAGGCGGGGAATGGGGTGGCTAGCAGGGTGGGGTGTCCCGCAGTGCGTGGTGTGCGCATGCCTCCACACGCATACGTCAGCACCAAGGACACGCGGGTGGGGATGGGTGAAAAAGGGGAAAAAAAACTAATAATTGAAAAAAGAAACAAAGATTGTAAGAGCTCCATGAGGCTAACTTTTTACACAATCGGAATACTGAGAGAGACATATGCAGGCCTTCCTATGTTTAGATTTTCTGTGCACACAGAACCAGCAGCAAACCTTTTTACTTGGTACCAGAGACTGTTCTTTACTTTGCCAGAAGCATGAAGCTCCCAAAATGATCACCGGCGCTGGTAGGTACCTGAACTTGTCACTGCCTCCCTCCATACAGAGCTTCACTTAAGAGCTGGGACTTTAACCCAAATGTTCTCGAAGCTTCTTCTGTAGGGCTTCTCTTGAAAACTGGGACTTTAACCCAAAGCGTTCACTTTTTCAGCCTAAGCACCTCTACCAGGGGAGCGACGTGCTCCTCTGATGCCGCCAAGCTATTTCATACTCGGGGCGTAAATTCCACAGCCTGCCAATTCCTCATCTGCCTCTCAAAAACACTGCTCACGTTACTCCATTTAGCCCTTGTCCTGGACTGGCCTGGTCCCTGTCACTTTTTCTGTCTCTTTCTTGAACTGGCTCTCGAAGCTCTCAATGAAGCTGAGCCTCCCACAGCAGTTACAGTGGCTCCCTTACTTAGTTTCTTTTTGCCCGAGCTGAGCCACGGCCTGTATTAGACTAAAGGCTTACTCTCCAAACGTAGGTCCCAGGACCTGCCCACTGCAGGCCCCATCGAGTCCAGGCCGCCACTCACTCCCATTTACAAGTCAACGAGCCGAAGAGCCACTGGGGAAAAGAACCAGAGGGAACTGCCACCACCCCCGATCCCCTACAGAGGCCCAGCCACAACCTCTACAGCCCCCAATGGCTTGAAAATCCACTCCCAAAAGCTGGGTCCAATGCCCCCGGATAAACTAGCAAAATGGTCAGAAGAGTGGCAACTGGAGTTTAACGCAAAGAAGTGCAAGATCATGCACATAGGGAAGAGAAACCCAGAGGCCACCTATAGGCTGGGAGGGGAGTTGCTGGCAGTCACAAGGAAAGGAAGAGACTTGGGCGTCATGATCACCAATGACCTGAAATCATCCAAGCAGACCTCTAAAGCAGTAGGTAAGGCTAGAGGAATGTTGGGGTGTATTAGTAGGGGTATCACAAGTCGGAAGAGGGAGGTAATGATCCCTCTTTACAAGATACTGGTTAGGCCCCATCTGGAGTACTGCGTGCAGTACTGGAGGCCACACCTTCACAAGGACATTAACCAAATTGAGGCAGTCCAGAGTAGGGCAACCAAAATGGAGCAGGGACTGCATCAGAAAACATATGAGGACAGATAAACGGAGCTCAATATGTAGACCCTGGCCTAGAGCAAAGGAGGGGGAGAGAGGCGATATGATCGGGTAATGTGAAGAAGTTCTTTTTCACAGAAAGGATGGTGGATGCATGGAGCGGCCTGCCTCAGGAAGTGGTGGATATGAATACACTGCAGGGCTTCAAACAGGCATGGGATAGGCATAAGGGAGCAATACAGATGAGTATGAATAGATAGGCCATTGACAGAGCAAAGGCCGATGGCACATTCATAAGGCAGAAAAAGAAATGGGCAGACTGGATGGGCCTTGTGGTCCTTATTTACCGTCAACTTCTATGTTTCTATGTTTTTATGTTTCTACTCTACCTGCCCTCCAAACTTCTTGGATGCTCTCACCACCTCATCTCAAGGGGACCCGGGGGGGCTTACGTAACCATCAAGAATAATATTTCACAAAATACATACAAATTACAAAGTCATGTTGTATCCTGAGGATATCACATAGATAAGGTCATACAGGATATGTTACAGGGTTAACTACAGACAAAGGGTACTTTCCAGCAACACATTGGAGAAAAGTGCATACAGATAGCAAGTTAATAAGGTAGGGTTGACCAATAATTTGGCAGGCACAATAGCCAGAAGAATGGGTAGAACAGGAAGCCATGTCAGTGGCAGCATCTACAATGAGTGAGCTTTAGTAAATGGGCCTTGAGGTTTGTCTTAAACATAGCTAGGAAGAGGCACTTTTTAACCTCTTGCAGAAGCTTATTGCAGAGGGACAGGGTTGAGACAGCAAAAACCTCAAACCCGACCCTGTCCTAGCTCTTGGAACATTAAGTAAGGGACAAGTCGAGGAACAGAGGAGCCATCGTTGGGGTTTAAGTTTTGAGAAATCCCTTAAGACTGGGAGGGGTAGTGTCCAGGGTGAGTTTGAAGGTTTGTTTGAGTGGTGGATAGGCTAATCTCACCTCGAGGGAGGGCCAATTCAGGGCAGAGAGGACTGGGGAGTGGTGGTCCCTGGGGTGGGCACCAACCACAAATCGTGCAACTCTATTATACAGTAGCTTTCATCCACCCAGCTCTGTTACTCATAGGTAGTGAAGCAGAAGAGCACCATACATTAGTACAGGCAGCAGTGTGCTGGTGGCAATGGCTGGTCATGCCTCCATAGTGAGATAAGTAATAAGCCTGTAGAGTAAACAAAATAAATTTCTTCACACTTACCATAATTTCCCTTTCTATTGGCTCCAACATTGTCAATAGGTAATCAAAACAAGCTGGGTACAGTGCAACCCTATCAGAAATAGCATTCACAAGCTTTAGAATATTGGGCACATGAGGATTCAAGCAGCAGCAACTCCCCAGTCACCACTGACCTCACAGTGCCATAATAGTTACAAATTTGCCTATATTACAACCAATAATCTGTATGCATCATACCGTAATACTGTAAGTAAATGCTGTCTTACCTTTCTGGCAGACATCCAAGGAAGAAATGCTTTCCATTGGACACAAGGTTTGGACAATTAGGTCTTCTCTGCAGGAAAGAACAATCAAGCAGCAAGGCACGCTCCACGCCAGCCACAGATCTGGGAAACTGAAGCTGACCACATGATGAGGCATAACTTTCAGGTAAACCTGTATGCACTGAGACTACCTGCAACAGGAGAAACACCTTACGAGGATATAAGAAACCTGTTAACCTGCGATTACCGCAGACTGATTGAAAATGTTGTTTTTTATATATATATATACTGTAAAGTACAGCTCAGCAGAAATTAAGTGTCCAAAAATAATGCAGGATTTTATCAAACAGGACAGCCCTCTAGCATATCGAATAAGATTCTCCCAAAGGAGTCAGGCTCCTGGGAGGCCCCATTTACAATGTTGGAGCTAACAGAAAAGGAAATTACAGTAAGTATGAAGAAATTTCTTTCTGTAGTCTCCACATTGTCAATAAATAATCAAAACTGCTGGGTTCTAAGAAGCAGTACCCAGAAAAAAACAGGAGTGGGAGAATATTATCCCATATGCCAGAAGCAAGCAGAGAAATTACTTACGAACTGCTACCTGCAAGACTCTGTGATCAAAAGCTGCATCAGCAGAACTCTGAACGTCCAATTTGCAATGTTTTGTGAACGTGTGGAAGAAACATCATGTAGCTGCCATGCATAACTCTAAAACAAATGCTTTGTCTAGCTCCACCCAGGAAGTTGCCATAGCTCAGGTGGAGTAAGCCTTGATGAGAGCTGGAGGCCTCTTCTTTTCCATGACATGAGGCCTTAGCAACAGGGCCCACCCACCTAGCTAGAATTGGCCTTAGAGGCACAGGGCTTTCTGACCCTGTAACGGCTGGGCTTCCAAAAAGAACAGACTATCTGACTTTCGGAACTCAGCCGTCCATTTAAGGTAGATCCTAACAGCCCATCACAAGTCCAACTTGTGCAATTCCTTCTCTTTGGGGTGAGAAAGTTGCGGACAGAAGGATGGAAGGCATATTTCCTAGTTCACATGGAAGGCCGTGGGCACTTTAGGGATGAAAGATGGAACCGTTCTGAGTACCACCTTGTCTTTATGCATAATAAGGTATGGCTCCTTGTGAGACAAGGCCTGGAGTTCACCAATTCTCCTTGCTGAACACATAGCCACCAAGAAAAACATCTGTAAGACAACATATCCAGTGATATGGATGATGGCAGTTCGAAGGCTCCTTACAGAAAACATTCAAAACCAGATTAAGATCCCACGGGGGAACTGGGGATCAGAACACCGGATGGCTCCTGCTAACCGTGTGCAAAAAAAGAATAACCTATTAGTTCCTAAAAAGAAACCCAAGGATGCTCCGAGAGTGGAAATCTGGCCTCTCAGCGTATTCAGTGCCAACCCCTTTTCCACACCTTCCTGTAGAAAATCCAAAATCTGCGAGATTTAGGTCTTTGAAGGCTTAAAATCCTTCCCTCTGGCCAAGACAAAAAAGTGGACCATACTCGAGCATAAGCTGCACACGTATAGGTTTCTGGCAGCCATCAAGGTGTCAACTACTTTCTTGGAGAAACCTAATTTTAGGAGCCTCTTCCTTTCAGGATCCAGGCCACAAGCTGCATCACTCCTGGATTTTCCCTGATGGCATAGTATCAGATCCTGTTGTAGTAGCAAATTGTTTAATGCTAAGTTTTCGGATCTCTCTAGTTATGGATGTACTTCAGTTAATTTTCCAAGTCATGTAATCAAGATTGAAGCAGAGCAGGGTAATAGGCCTACCTTCTATTTTTGCAGGGCAACAAAGCTTGATTTATTTAAGTTATTGGGGACTATCTCAAATAAATTTAGTGACTGCGGTGAAGGGCTTGATGGCCGTTTTCTAAAGTTAATTGCCCCTGAAATCGTAGCCTCACTCTGTTCAGTCTTTAATCTATGTCTTATTTCTGAAGTTTCCATCAACCTTGAAACTTGCAAGGGTTGTTCCAATACCTAAAAAATCTAATGCCGACAGTCTTGATGATTTCAGGCTGACATCTATCCTTAACCCCTTAAGCAAGTTACTTGAAAAAATGGTTTCAGGTCAAATGACAGAATATCTGGAAACTTACAGTGTGATGTGACCAGAGCAACATGGTTTTTGGAAAAATCATGGCACAGAGACTATCTTGGTCAGGTTCACGAATACCGTCTTCCAGGGCATTGAAAAGGGCCATTTAATGGGGGCGGTTTTCGTGGACATGACCAAGACATTTGATCTTATAAATCACTATCTATTGTGTTCAAAACTGGATCACCATAGTTTTTCTGAGCACGTTGTGGTTTGGTGTAGTGATTACTTAACAAGCAGGTCTCTCAGGTTGTTACTCTGGGATCAGTGGTTTCGTCTGTTAGGTCTATAAATCTTGGAGTCCCACAGGGGTCCATATTGGGCCTCTTATTATTTTCATTGTTTATTAACACACTACCCTCCATTTTTAAATTAAATAATTGTTTATTATACGCAGACGATCTTATAATTTTTTTCACAAGCTAAAACTGTACCTCAAATTACCCCATTGTTGGAACCTGAATTTCAAAATGTGTGTAGTTGGTTTTCAGAAAATCATTTAATTCTCAATGTTAAAAAAAAAAATCAATGTTAATTGGAACATCCCATTTTTTGAAAAGTGACTCTAGTCTTATGATAGAGGGGCAGCAATTGAATTTGTTAATGAATTTAAGTACTTGGGTGTCCTGTTGGATCCGGTTTTGAATATTTCATTACAGGTTAAAGTAATTAGTAAAAAGATTAATCAAAAGTTGGGGCTACTTTTTAAGTTTAGGAAATATTTCACTTTGGATAGCTGTAGATCGATTGCTACTGAGACATTACTTCCTCATTTGGAATATATACAGTAACTAGTCTTTATTTTAGGTTATCAGTCAAAGAAATCAACACATTGACTGGAACTTATAATAATGTCTGTTTTGTTTTGGATTCTTCCTATCATCTTCATCATTGTCATCTATATAGCCAATTTGGGATGGTTGTCTACATACTCTAAAATTACGTATTTTTTGGGTTGTCAAGTGTTCAAATACATTTTTTAAAATACTGTCTATCCGCTTATGGACCTGGTTAAAATTAGAACATCTGTTTGTAATTTACACTCTTCTCATGCTGTTCTTCTCCAAACAATTCCATATAATTTGTAAGCTGGTTCTTGATCCTTTCCATTGCTGCTCCCCTATTCTGGAAGTTATTACCTGCTGATGTTCGCTCTTCTGCCTCATTGAAGCAATTTAAACATAATTTTAAGCTGTATTTATTGTCTTTGGAAGTTTGTAAATGTTTTGCCTAATTTTGTCCATGTAGTTAATTATGTTTGTTTATTGTGGCTATATGTATATTGTCTTATTGTTGGGTTGAGCCTGAAAATGGACTAGTTCCAGTGTCCTTACCTAGTAAACAAAGTTTAAATAAATAATAAAAATAAAATTTTGGTTGAAAGTGGGACTGTGTGACAGAAGGTCTCTTTGCAATGGAAGGCAGAAGAGTACTTGCTGAGCTAGATTCAGCAAGTTCAAGAACCACGGTATTCTTGGCCACTCTGGAGCATCTTATTTTGTGTAAGATTTTTGAAAGAAGAGGCAGTAGAGGAAAAGCAAATGCTCTGCTGAAGGACAACTCGAGTCAGAGCGTCCATTGCTTCTGCCTGTGGACACCAGAAATGACTGAAAAACCTGTGGATCTGAGCATTGTGGCTGGATGCAAACAGATCTATCTGCGGTCAACCAAACCTCTGGGTTCAACTTCCACTCCCCGGGATGAACGTTTTTCCGACTTAGCCAGTCCGCCTGAATGTTCAACTACCCCACCAGTTGTACTGCCAAGAAACAGAGACAGAGAGAGAGAGATCAGAGGCTTCTTGAAGCATTTCCCTGCTGTTTGTGTCTCCTTGTTTCTTTATGTACACCACTGTGATGGCATTGTCTGACCTTACCTTTACCATGCTGTTTTGCAGCAGGGTTTGAAACTGAAGGAGAGCTAAGCAAATCATTCACATCTCCAGAACATTTATGTGGAGATGCTGTTCCTTACTGACCAAGTCCCATGACTGGGAAGTTGGTTCAGAGACTACCTGCTACCCATGCAGACTGTTATCTGTTGTGAGAATGAGCTCTGGGGGAAGTTCCAGCAGAACCCCTTTACTCAGGTTCTGCACATTCAGCCACCAACTCAGGTAGTGATGAAGCTGAGGGGTGAGGGGATCCTGGCCTGATAATCCTCTGATGATGGATTCCAGGCCGTCAGTAAACCCCTTGAAGGGGCTGCATATGGAGGCGAGCCAGGGGACTAAATCTATCACTGCCACCATCAGGCCTAGAATCCATAGCAGACTGAGGGCAGAGAATGATGACTGATTCCTGAGCCACTAGACTTCCATAAAAAGATCTCTTTCCAGAAAGGTGACAGAAAAACCTTCCCTAGTTTCATGTTGAAGACTACACCTAGATGTTCCAAGGTCTGAGATGGCTCCATAGAGCTCTTGTCCCAGTCCACCACCCTGCCATGTGACTCTAGGATCTCCAGAGTCCTGAGTGCTGACCTCTTGGCCAGAGGCAACGTTGGTGCATGAATGAGCAGGTCATCCAGATAAGGATAGACATGATGCCCTTCCTGTCGAAGCTGAGCCACCAGGACAATCAACACCTTCGAGAAAACTCAAGGGGCTATTGAAAGACCAAACAGAAGTGCCCTGTACTGAAAATGTTGGCCCAGTACCAAGAACCTGAGTTACATGTGCTGTGACTAAAGGTTGGGGATGTGAAGGTAAGCATCCATTAGATCTATTGAAGCTAAAAGTCCCCAGCTGAACAGTCCAGGTTATCGACCTCAGGGACTCCATCTTGAATGTTTTGTGGCAAACAAACTTGTTCAGATGCTTCAGATCTAGAATGGGTCTGAACCCCCGGCTTCTTGGGAACTATGAAATAGTTCGAATAGAACCGTTGACCTTGCTCGTTTGGCAGGACCGGCACGATGGCCCTGATTTGAATGAGGTGGGTCGGGGTCTCTGACATTGCCTGGCTTTTTTCCACGTCCTTGGAAACGGGGATGTAGAAAGCATCCCTTGTAGGGGACTCATAGATTCACAGAAGCTTGACAGCAGAAAAGGACCATACCGGCCCATCTAGTCTGCCCTTTTTTCCCCCCTACACCTCCCTGTCCCTGCCAGCATCTGCCCTCCCCCCGACACTCAGCCCCATACGCTTGTCCCATGGCCTCTTGAATTCCTCCACCAATTTAGCCCCCACCACTCCATCTGGTAGTCTGTTCCAGGGCTCCACCACCCTCTCTATAAAGAAATGCCCTCTAGTTTTGACCACCTCCTTCCTCTTACGTAAACCCTCTTCTTCCACTTTATTGAGTCCCTTTACATATTTAAACACTTTAATGATGTTTCCCCTTTCCCTCCTTGTCTCCAGCGTGTACACATCCAGCTCCTTACACCTCTGCTCTTATCACTTTCCCTGCATACTCTGCCCCATCTTGGTTGCCCTTCTCTGAACCCTCTCCAATGCATCTATATCCTTGCGGAAATGTGGCCTCCAGAACTGAACCCCATACTCCAGGTGCGGCCTCACCATTGCTTTGTAAAGGGGTATTATTACCTCCCTCTTTCTACTAGTAATGCCCCTGCCTATGCATGCCAACATTCCATTGACCTTTCCCATGGCCCTGCTACATTGGATTCCTACCTTACAGTTTGAGGAGACTATGATCCCCAGATCCCTCTCCTGTTCTGTTACTAATTTTCCTCCCAGCTAGGGTGTACCCTGCTTTTCTGTTTCTACTCCCCAAGTGCATCACAGCGCACTTCTTGGCATTAAATTTCGCTGCCATGTCCCAGACTATTTTTCAAGTGTCTTTAAGTCCTCCCTCATATCCTCCACACACACCCCCGGTGTGTCCACCCTATTGCATATTTTCATATCATCAGCAAATAGGCACACCCTCCCCCTCAAACCCTCAGCAATATCACTGATGTAGATGTTGAAGAGAAGCAGACCCAAAACTGGCACCTGTGGCATTCCACTCTTCACCCTCGCTGACCCGGAGTGCACCCAGTTTAGCACCACTCTTGAGGCTTGGTAGAGGACACCAGAAGGAAGGAGTGCTGTGTGACTGGACTTCTCTACTGAGACTAAAGAAGTAGAACTCTTCTACTGGGACCTTTAATTTAGGGTAAAAAAAACAAACAAAAAAAAATTAGTGTGTTTGTCTCGGTTAGCTAAAGTGGTTATCTGAACAGTTATTTAGGTGTAAATCTCAGGTGGCTGAAGGGGCTTGATTGCTGCGCAGTTTAAATTACTTGTAGAAAGATCTAGTAAGTAGGGGGAGTGGCTTAGCTAGAAGGAAACTAGATTTAAACACTGCCTTAGAAAGATTCTGTCAGAGGCTTGGCAGAGGACACCAGAAGGAAGGAGTGCTGTGTGACTGGAATTTCTACTAGGATTAAGAAGTAGCACTCTTCTACTCTCTACACTCTTCTAAAAACTATATTGCCCATCTTCCTCTCCCCAAAGTTAGTTCTACTTTTATAGACACAGGATTTGACTGACAACAGGAACTTCCTGTTTGGGAGCAGGAAGTGAGTGATCCTGAGAACCACAAAGATGCACCGTCCTGGAAGGGCAAGAGTAGCTCTCTGGCCCCTCTAGCTGCTGGAGGTCTGCCTCTAAGCAAGTAAAGGGTCTACTGAGAAATATAGGATCTTCTTGTCTCAGAACAGGACAATCAGGAGCTTAAAGGGCATAGAGGCAGTAAGTAAGTAGAGAGAGAAGAAAAAAAAACCAGAGGAAAGAGTAAGGATTCCAAACAATAGTGAAGAGGCCAGAAATAAGACATGACTGGAGTGGTGCAGTACAGTGGCTGTGGAGCAGCAGTCTTCCAGGAGGTGTTCTGGAGGATGCGGTGTTGTCCCATCTGCAGGCACCTCTCTGGGCTGAGGGGGGAGGTTGCTCATCTCCAGGCTGAGTTGGCTAGGATTTTTGGGACCTCTTCTTCCATACAGGAACCACCAGGGCCACTGCTGTTGCCTCAGAGGTTGCCAAGAAAGAAGCGGTTGGACCACAGTGGGCTCAGGGAGGGTGAGGGTGATGGAAAGAGGCGCATCCTCTAGTTGTACCTCTCTACAATTCCTATGCCATTCTTTCAAAGTGTGGTTCTCTCTGGAGGCACCCACAGTGGAGACCAAGGAGGATGCTGGGAACCTCCACAAAGAAGACCCACAGGGGGTGGCATGGGACCCCAAAGGGGAAGGAAGGAAACAGCTCCTGGTGGGGACTTCATTGTTAGGAAGGTAGAACTGGGGGAGGAAGAGGAGAGAGGAGTAGGCCTGCCTGGCACCATGGCTGGAGGGACAGGAGGCGAATCCTCAGGATTGTCAGAGGCGGCTCCACAAGGGAAGGAGCTGGATGTCATTGTCCACCTAGGGACAAATGACCTGGCTAAGAAAGGGATCAGAGCAGTGCAGAAAAAGTTTGTGGAATTGGGGAGGGGCCTTAGACAAGTAGCACTCACGGTAACCTTCTCGGAGGTGCTGCCTGTCTATGGCGTACGAGAGGCTAGGGTGCTCCACACCATGGGATTCAATCAGTGGTTGAAAAACTGGTGCAGAGCTCAGGGATTTGGCTTCATTGGGGCTGGGGGTCCACCTAGAGTGATACAAGCCTATACTGGCATGATGGACTGCATCTGTCCAGGAGGGGAACCAGGATCCTAGGTAATAGGTTTAAATGCTTCATTGGCAAGTATTTAAACTAGCCAAGGGAGGAGGCACTGGAAAGGAGCAGGGAAATCCTAGCCCACCCCAAAAAGTCACGATAGTAAGTGCAGTAAACACCATCATAGAGATGTCGATAGGGAGAAGGGCAGGGGTTAATGGAGAAAGTGACAAAGGCAAGAAGGACAGGGATGAGGCAAAAAGGAGTAAGGCCATCAGGAAATGGAGGATAATGAGTACCAATGCCCGTAGCCTGGGCAACAAGCTCCCTGAACTGGAGACCTTGATGGAAGAGGGATGCCTGGATATCGTAGCAGTCACAGAAACATGGTAAGCAGAGAACCATGACTGGGATGTTAACACACCAGGGTACATAACCTACAGGAGAGACAGGCAGGGGAGAAGAGGGGGAGGAGTAGCTCTCTATGTAAAGGAAGAGATAAAAGCAACTGAACAAAAGAGTAAACAGGGAGGAGAGGAGGCACTTTGGGTCACCTTGGAGACTGGAAGTGGCACCACAATCTGCACAGGGGTTGTATACAGACCCCCAGGTCAGGTGGAGGGAATGGACAAGGATACGATAGAAGGTTTTCTTAGGATGGCAGAGAAAGGGAAGATACTGTTGATGGGAGACCTGAATATGCCAGATATTAACTGGAGCACACTTGCTGCAGCCACATCCAAGAGCAGGGCCATTCTTGATGCCCTACAGGTGGCATGCCTCAGACAGCTAGTTTCAGAACCCACTTGTGAGGGAGCAATCTTAGACCTCGTAATCTCAAATGAGGACAGTGAGAGGATCTCAGATCTAGAAGTGGGTTGCCATCTTGGAACAAGTGACCATCAAACAGTGTGGTTCAAGTTAAACTCAGCTACAGAGTCAAGCCATACAAAAGTGAGGGTACTGGACTTCAGGAGGGCTGACTTTGGCATGATGGGAGAGTGCCTCAGAAAAGCACTAGCAAACAGGCTAGAAGGAGGGGTGGAGCAACAATGAGGAATCATCAAAACTGCCATCACAGAGGCAACAAGCCTTTGTGTGAAGCAAACAAATCAAAATGAAAGAAAAAGCCACTATGGTTCTCAAAAGAGGTGGCGGGGGAAGTCAGGGAGAAAAAGATAGCATTCAGGAAGTATAAGGAAACCATGAAGGAGCAGGACAGAGAGCTGTACCAGTTAAGGCAGAAGGAAGCAGGGAGGGAAGTCAGAATAGCAAAGGCCCAAACTGAGGAAAGAATAGCCAACTTCGGTTAAGAAGGGGATAAAACCTTTTATAGGTACATCAGACGGTAGAAAAGACAAAGGGAGGGAAAGTGAGGCTGAATAGAATGAGCGGTGGGTGGGCAGAGGGATAGTTAAAAGCAGGGATAGTGAACGAATATTTCTGCTCAGTATTCACAAAGGAGGAGGGGGAGGTGCCTAATCCAATTAACAGAAGCACTCTGGATAGGGGGGGCGATCACAGTCCTTTCACAGAAGAAAGGATTCTGAAAGAACTCCTAAAACTGAAGGTGAACAAAGCAATGGGGCCTGATGGAATTCACCCCAGAATTTTAAAAGAATTAAGGGGAGAACTAGTGAAACCACTGACTACCCTTTTTAACAAATCATGGGAGGATGATGTGGTACCCGAGGACTGGAGGAAGGCGGATGTGATTCCGCTTCACAAAAGTGGGACCAAGACAGAGGCAGGAAATTACAGGCCTGTCAGTTTGACCTCTGTGGTAGGGAAAGTGATGGGATCACTTCTGAAGGAAAGAAATGTTGAGTACCTAGAGGCCAGTGGGGCACAGGACCCAAGGCAGCATGGGTTCACAGTGGGAAGGTCATGTCAGATGATTCTAATTGATTTCTTTGACTGGGTGACCAAAGTAGTAGACCAGGGAGGGGCTGTGGACATGGCCTACCTAGACTTTAGCAAGGCATTTGACACAGTCCCACATAAAGATTAATAGTCAAATTAACCAGCCTGGGAGTGGATCCCAGGGTGGTAGCCTGAGTAAAACATTGGCTGGACAACAGGACACAGAAGGTAATTGTAAATGGAGTCCACTGTGAAGAAAGAGGGGTTACTAGTGGGGTACCCGGGGTTCAGTACTGGGTCCAGTCCTTTTTAATGTCTTTATAAGTAACATTGCAGAGGGACTGGAAGGAAAAGTATGCCTCTTTGCAGCTGACACAAAGATCTGCAACAGAGTTGATACACAAGGAGGTGTGGAAAGGATGAGAAGGGACTGGGCAGGTTGGAGTAATGGTCGGAGTATAGCAGCTAGGATTCAATGCAAAAAGTGCTAAATAATGCACCGGAAACAAAACTCAGGGAAGATTACACAATGGGGGGCGGAGGTAGTAACAAAAACAAAAGAAAGGGACCTGGGGGTAATCATCAGATGACCTTAAGGTTAGCAAACAATGTGAGAAAGCAGTAGGAGAGCTGGGGTATACTGGGATGCATAGGAAGAGCATCACCAGCAGAAAACAAGTTGTTATCCCTCTGTACAGACAGTTGGTGAGACCCCATCTGGAGTACTGCGTCCAGTTCAGGACCCCATCTCTGCAAGGACATAGACAGGATAGAGGCAGTCAGGAGGGCAACTAGAATGGTGCATAGTCTGCAAGAGAAGCCATAAGAGGAGAGACTAAAAGAGCTTAATATGTATACCCTTGAGGAAAGGAGGGAGAGGGGGGACATGATAGAAACATTTAAGTACCTCAGTGGAATCAACAAAGTTCAAAAGAGTAGCATCTTTCAAGAAAGAGACATGCAAGAACAAGGGACACAATTTAAAGATGGGGGGGGCGGTTCAGGTGCAATGTGAAGAAGTATTTTTTCACAGAGAGGGTAGTGGATGCATTGAACAGCCTTCCTGAAGGGTGGGGTCTAAAACTGTGGGAGAATTCAAGAATACATGGGACAGACATAAGGCAATTCTTGTGGGGGGTAGGAAGAAATAGCCTGTTGGTTAACTAGGATCTGCGACATCCTGTAGGCAGGAAATGGGCAGACTAGGTGGGCCAAGCAGTCTAATCTGCCGTCAAAGTCTATGTTTCTAAGTTACCTCTGAGTTCTTCCTGACACAGGCCTCCACCCAGCTTGCTATTGTCCACCCAACTCCAGGCTTTCCATCTTGCTCACCAGCCTCATTTGGGGATGGTGTCAAAACCTCTGAAGTCCAGATAGGCCATGTCCACCCCTCCTCATGTCAATCACCTGAGTCACCCAATCAAAGAACTGAATTAGGTTTGTCTGGCAAGACTTCCCCTTCGTGAAGCCATGCTGTCTGCTGTCCTGCAAGCCACTCTCCTCCAGGTAATCCACCGCCCTCTCCTTGATTAATGCCTCCATTACCTTCCCCACCACTGACGTGAGACTGACAGGTCGGTAGTCCCCCTTCACCTCCTTACTACCGCCCTTGTGTAGAGGCACTACGTCTGCCCTCTTCCAGTCCTCCAGCACTCTCCCCATATCCACGGACAAGTTGAAGAGCCTTGTCAAGGGTGCGGCCAACTTCTCCTTCAATTCCCCGATCACCCTGGGGTGTAACCTGTCAGGCCCCATTGCCTTGTCCACCCTCAATCTATCTAGCTCTGCCCTAACCCTATACACAGTGAATGGGCTCAGATCCACCCATTTGCCCTCCTTCCCGTTTGACTTTAGCTCAGGTCCCCTACCATCCTCCTCCTCCTCCTCCGTAAATACCGAGCTAAAATACTTAATTAGTAACTATACTTTTTCACAGTCCCTTTCCAGTTTTTTTCTCCCTCCCCCCTCAGCCTAGTAATCCCCTGCCTTGCCCTTCTCTTCTCCTTCACATATCTGAAAAAGATTTTATCTCCCTTTTTGTCCTTTTTTGCTATTTTCACTTTAGTATCTTCTTTTGCCCTTCTGATCTTCTTCCCTGCCATACTCCTCTTTTCCCTATACTTTTCCTTATCCTCCTCGCTGAGTTTCCTCTTAAATTTTCTGAAAGCCCTCCTCCTTTCTCTAACTGCCCCCCACAACCTTCTTTGTAAACAAAGCGGTCTCCTCCCCCTTTTGAACTTCCTAATCTTTTTTATGCACATTTCTGCAGCTTTCTGTACCCCTCCCTTGCTAGTTTGCCATAACTTCTCCACTGCCCCTATATTTTCCATATCCTCCATTGTCTCCCTTATTATCCTTCTCATCTTGTCAAAGTCTGTGCTTCTGAAGTCCATGACTGTAGTACTGGTTTTACTTGTCTTCCTCCCTGCACTGACCCATGAACATTTACAGTGCTGTGGTCGCTGCTGCCCAAGGCTTCTCCCACCTGCACCTCCTCCACATTCTCCCCATATGTCAGGACCACGTCCAGCAGATTGTTGCCCTTGTCAGCTCCGACTAACTCTTGAAGGAATACCCCTGAAGCACAGCTAGTATCTCCTGCTCCATGGCGATGCTGCATCCAGGATTTCCCAGTCTACACCTGGGAGGTTTAGGTCCCCTACCAGCAGTAGCTCTCCTTTTAGGGCCAGCCTTGTGACTGCCTGAGTTAACTGTTGATCACCTCCTCCCTTGTGTGGGTGGCCTGTATACCCCAGTCGCAATGATTCTCCTGTCCTCCTACCTAGTGTTGCCACAGTAGCTCAGTCTCCCCATCCTCCTCTTGTCCTACAGTTACACTAATGCCTTCCTGATATATAAAGCAACCCCCCTTACCCTCCCTACCCTTCTGAACAGTCTGTAACCTGGCACAGCCATTTCCCAGATGTGCAGCTCTGTCCACCAGGTCTCTCCTATAGCTACCATATCTAGTCCTTCATGCCCCATGATGGCCTCCAAGTCCACCGTCTTATTTGCTAAGCTCCTGGCGTTGGCTGCTAAGCCCTTCCACCAGGATAACTCTCCACCCCCCCTTCTTTATTCTACCTCATGCCCAGTATTTTAGCACTATCCTGGGGGGGGGAGACTGGTAGCCCCCCATTTCTCCTGCCTTGTGGTGTGGATTTTCCTTCCCTCCCACCAATATAGTTTAAATTGCAGGTTTCTTTTATAAACTCTCCTAATCTGCTTTTTAGCACTGCTGCACCCTCCTATTCAGGTGCGGTCTGTCTGGAGCAAATAGGCTCTCATCCCTCCACGCGGATCCCCAGTCCCCTACTAACCCATACCCCATTTGCTTGCACCACCCCACAAGCCACTCATTGAACTTCTTAATCCTCAGCCTCCTATCAGTACTTGCCTTTGGTACCGGCAACACCTCAGAGAAAGCCACTGATTTGAACCCCCGACTGCTACAGTATCTAGCAAGTGCTCTAAATCTTGTCTGCACCTCCAACAGGCTTTTTCCCACTGGGTCATTTGTTCCCAGGTGGACCATCAGGTGTGTTTTTTCCTCCTGCTGTTTCCCCCTTGAGAGGATATGGTGACTGACCTCCGCCGCCATCATGCCTGGCAGACACCAACCCATACTGTGCTCTCTTACCCCCATCTAATTATTTTATTATAGAGTCCCCAACAAGTAGGACCCTGTTCTCCATCACCTTCTGCTTGCATTTCGCTTCTATCCTTCTCCCAACCCCTTCCATTTCATTTCCCACCCTATTCTTACTATCCCCTTTGCCCGTTTCATCTTCCAGTGTACTGTCTTCCTCCTGTGCTCCCCTAGCTCCATGCTCCCCGCAGGCATTTACTGCTAGGCTGCCCGCCTCTGCCCCACCATCCACAAGCTTTTTCCTTCCCCTCTGATTTGCCCTTAGCCGTACCTTGCTTGAATTCTCCGGAGAACTTTACCCTTTCCCAGCCCTGTCTAACCCAAGCCCTTTTAGCAAGGCAAGGCAATTTTATTTCTAAGGTGCCCAATCCCAGAGGCTCTGGGAGCCAAACACAATAAAAACAAAATACAAAATACAAAAAAAATTTGTGCAGTAGCAAAATCTTAAAAAAAAAATTCTAAAAAGCAAAAATATAAAAATGAGATAGCTGAGGGAAGAATAGGGGAGATAGCTTAATCCCCAAAGGCCTGGCAGAAAAAATGGGCCTTAAGCCTCTGCTTAAAGACACTAATCAAGGGAGCCTCCCCAACTGCAGCTGGAAGCATGTTCCACAGGGTCACCCCAGAGACACTAAATGCTCAGACACCAAAGATCTTGAGCCGAACCCTGGGAACATCCAGGAGGCCCCTCAAAGTGGAGCGAAGGGAGCAGGCAGAGATCACAGGCAACAGGAGCTCAGACAGGTAGCCTGGACCCAGCCCATATAGGGCCTTATAGTTGAGTGAGCCCACCTTGAAAAGAACCCTCCACCTGACCGGCAGCCAGTGAAGAACATGCAGGACCGGAGTCACATGGCACGACCGAGATAGTCCCGCCAATAACCAGGCTGCCATGTTCTGCACCAGCTGCAACCTGTGAAGGGTCCCTCCCATGACCCCAAAGTAAAGAGCGTTACAGTAGTCAAATCTGGAGGTCACAAAGGCATGTGCTAGGGGAGGCAGATCTTCGGGCAGAATGAGAGGCTTGATCCTGGCAATGTTCCATAAGTGGTAAAAACTACTCTTCACAACAGACAACACCTGATCTTCAAAAGTCAGTCTGCTGTCCAGGATCACACCTAGATTTCACACCTTTGGGGAAGCAACCAATGGAGCAGACCCTAGAAAAGACCAGTGTCCGCTCCAGGTAGCAACCCATCAAACCCGACCCAGCTACACCACCAACACCTCTGTCTTGTCGGGTTGAGTCATAGCCAGCTGGAAGTCATCCAGTCATTGATTTTAGCCAGACAGATGTTAGGCACATCAACCGCACCAGATGACCCTGGGGCAAAAGACAGATACAGCTGGTTGTCATCTGCATAGTAGTGAAACTCCATGCTGTAATGTCAAATGATCTCACCTAGGGACAGCATATACAGTACACCATGAACAGCATCAGCGACAAGATCGAGCCTTGTGGAACTCCACAAGAAAGAGACATTGGAGAGGAGGATAAATTCCCCATCACTTCCCACTGCAACCTGTCTGAGAGATAGGACTCAAAACATCTGAAGGCAACACCGGCGAGTCCACAAAATTCACAGAATCGATCAAGAAGCACATTGTGGGCCACAGTGTCAAAAGTTGAAGAGAGATCAAGGAGCACAAGAACTGACCTATCTCCTCTATCTCTAGCCCTGAGTAAGTCATTATGCACCGTGACTAGTGTGGTTTCATTGCTGCATCTAGCCTGAAACCCCGACTGAAATGGCTCATAGATGTCGAAGGACACGAGCCGAACCTCAAGCTGCTGTACTACCAGTTTCTCAATAACCATGCTCAAAAAAGGCAGGTTGGAGATAGGGCGGTAATTCGCTAGGATGTCTGGGTCGAGGGAAGGTTTCTTTAGGAGGGTTCTCACCAGTGCCTCTTTCAGAGGAGCTGGAAATGCCCCCTCCACCATAGAACACCTGTCTATCCCGGCAAACACTGTCCCAACAACCTCGTTGCATCCCATCAAGAAACGCATTGGGGCTGGGTCCAGTTCATAAGATCTATACTTCAGCTCTAAGATCACCGAGTCACCTCAGACACCTCCGCTGGCCTAAACCCTTCCCAGACAGGCAGAGTTCCTCTGATCACAGCAGACCGGAAACTGTGAGGCAGATACCTACCTGACAGAATCCCTGACCGGATAACCGACACCCTGTCAGAGAAGAACAGAGCAAACTCCTCATACAAGGTTGATGAAAAGGCTTTTTTCCGCTGAAGACAGGCTTGATAAAGAAGCCTGTCCACAGTCTGAAAAAGCTGGGCAGGTCTGTTCCTCCCTGCCACAATCCTGGACAGGAAATCTACCTTCTTATGGGAGATTGCCTCCTGGTACTCACAATAGTGAGTGCATAGGACCAGTTTGTCAGCATCTAGCAGGGACTTCCATCAGCAACACTCCAACTTCTGGCCCTTGATCTTCATCACTTTGAGATCCCCATCAAACCATGGGGATCTCAAGTGAAAGATCTGGATCTTCTGAACTGGTGCTATGGCATCCAGGCTGCAAGCACCACCATATTATAGGTGGCCACTGCCTCCCGGAGCCACTCACACAAGCTGCCTCAACCCTAGATAGGTCAGCTACCACCAAAAAGTCCTTCAGGTCTAGCCTTAAAGGCAATAGCTAACCATCTCCACGAGGACAGGACTATCGGGGGCCCCAAACATGAACACCACAGTGCAGTGATCGGACCAAAAAACAGAACAATCCTGGGTTATCAACCACAAGACCAGATAAAGTTCAAACAACAGATCGTATGTGTGACCGTGCTGGTGGGTCATGAGAAGCAACCACTTGTGTCAGGCCCAGTGAAGACATTAACTGGAGGAGGTTGTAACCAAAACATGAGGACTTTTTGTCAACCCAGGCATTGAAGTCCCCAGGTTAAACACCTGGGGACTCAAACACCTAGTTGACGACAAAATCTGCTACAGTACCTCCTGCAGGAATTCTTGACCCAGCCCAGGTGGGTGGTAAATGAGGAGAATCCTGCAGCCTGCACCTGGACCCCACAAATGGCGACACACTCAAAAGACCAGGTGTTACCAACTGATAAGCTGTGAAGCCCAGATTGGCTCTAAAAGCGATGTGCCACGCCCCGCCCCTGCAATCCTTCCTCTGGCAGTGCACTACGGAGTACCTGGTGGGGACAGTGGCCACTAAAACTGGGCCAGCACTGTCACCCAGCCAAGTCTCCATAATGCAAGCCAGGTTGACAGAGAAATCAAGTCATAAAAATAGCAGTCTTGTTCCTAATTGACCTGGCATTGCAAAGCACCACCGAAGAGGATTAGGGATGGTGGCTGGTCCTATAGCTATCTGTCCACTTGGTCTGGTGGGACCCCTGGGTACAGGAACCAAACACATCAGGCATCTCCCTTGGCCCTTTTAAACCCAGGACATCTCCTGGACCGTAAACCTCAATGCTCCTCACCATCTCATTCTCCGTTCCTCTCCATCAGCAATGACTCAACCGCCAGCTAGTTATTCCAACCTCTCTGCAGCATATAGCTGCAGACAGAGGAACAGGGAGGTCAGATATGGGGTGAAAGTCGAGCAGCAGAGAGGCAGCATAGGTAAGTCTAGCAGGGCCAGTGCCTAAACACATTTCAGCCAGGACTTTTCCACCCAACCTTTAAACAGCACAAGCCTCAGCCAAACTATAAAATAACAAAAATCACACAAAAACTCACTCACACTTCATGCACACCACAACCATATACACCATACACACCAATCACACATATCCCCAAAAAATCACCTTCAAAATCCTAACCCCACCTCACAGGTTAAAAACAGAGATTAATATTTAAACCAGGACTAAAAGCAGCAGATAGGTCCACCAAAAAATGAGAACAGTCACAACTGTCTCTCAGTTTCGGGGGGAAAGGTCCAGAGAGCTCTCACCTCTTAGGACAAACCAAAAGACTCACAGTGGTCCGCTCTCACCAGAACACAGGGAGCCAGAAACAATTTAAAGTATATAACTGAAAGGCACTCCCACTGCTAGGCATTCAAAACAATGGAGAAAAGTTTGACCGGTTCATCAGTTTGCAGTCAGGAAAGATCTTCACAAGAGTCCAAAACATAGTCCAGCAGGAAACCTTCATAAAACACACTTTCAAAGTCTGAGGGCAACCAGAATCCAAGACCGGGAGAATACAGAGGCGTAGTGAGACACCACACCTTCCTTGGCTGCCTCTGCAACCCCCAGGGTTAGATCCCTGAGCCCCACCCCAGCCCAGGCCGGACAGAAAGAGGTACCCCCAGGAAACCCACCCAGAAGGTAGGCGCCCCTAAATCTCTGAGCCTTCAGCCACAGTTCCCAGGAGGTCAACTCACCAACTGCTCCCCGCGCATCTTAGGGAATGCCAGGAGTTCTCTGTCCACCCTCCGGCAGACCACCCACCAGCTTCCCTGCCTGACTCAGTGCAAGCAAGGCAGCCACTCTCCAAAAACGGGCTGAGAGGATCCTCCACCCGCACAAGTCCTTGGGCCCCGGACACTCGGGCAACAAAAGTGGAGACCTCCTCTTCCTTACAGTCCATTCCAGACAAGGGACTGATCAAGTTCTTGGAAAATTCCAATGGCGAAATGTCTCCTGCCCCGTTCTGCCTTATGCAAACCTCTCCACTGAAGTTCCTCTTCTCAGGACACAAGGTTTTGAACCTGAGCTCCTTGTTTCTCCTCCTTTGGATTTTCCCTTTCTGGGGTGTGTTCACCCTACGCCCCATCCTATGTTTACTACCCTCCTTGTTCTTTCCTGAAAGGGTGTCCCCTTTTCCAATTTTCCTTCATCTTTCTTCGTGCTTGCTTCACCTGTGTTCCTTGGATACTCTTCAACTCTAATTTCCATTGAGAATTCTATGACATAGCCCAAGTGAAATATTTCCAGAACCCAGGCATCTGACCTTGTTTGGGCCCATCTTGAGAAAACTTCTGTAGTCTTCCACCAAGGAAAGGAAGGCAGGGATGGGCCCGTGTGCCCTCATTGCAAGGCACCAGGTTTTAGTACTGAGCTTCCTGCCTGGTGCCTGGCCAGGGCTCTTCTGTTACTGCAACCTTTGTTACCTGAGTAGGCTCCTCTATTTCTCTGGTTGCCAAAGTTCCAAAGGATAAAAACTCAGGACCGCTTCTGCACTGGCCATCACCTTGACCCCTTTGGATTACGGTGGTCTTACGTGTTGTTTTCCTACTGGAAGATGGCCCTTCTTGTCTTGAATATCCTTCAAAATAGTATCCAGGCCAGAACCAAACAATTAGTCTCCCTCAAAGGGAGGTTAAACAACTTAGCTTTTGAAAGCTTGATCAGTGACCCAGTCTTTAAGCCACATGCCCCTCATGCCCGAAACAATGTGGTAGGCCGAACGGGCTGATATGCACAAATTCTCCACTGTAGAATCACCAAGGAAAGTTGAGGTCATGACCACCAATTGCAAAATGCTCGCACCTTCCAAGTGAGGTGGAACAAGACTATCCAGAGCACTGACCTAAATGTTTAAGGCTCTGGCAACAATAAAAGAAGCATAAGGCGTATGAAGGTTCCTACCATTAGAGGCAAAAGCCTTCCTGCATGCGGTATCCACCCACCTGTCATGAAAATCTGCTAGGGCCAGAGAACCTTCAACAGGCAGGGTGGTGTGCTTGACTGAATTATAACGGCCTTGCCCACCAATGGAGGAGCTTCCCATCTGTGAGATATTTCTTCTAAAACTGGAAAAGTCCATGTCTTTGGTTTGGGATGATACTTTCTCTGATCCACACCTGCCCATTCTTGTTCAATGATTTGGTCACAGTGAATAAAACGATTTATGGAGATTATACATGTAGCCCCCCCAATTTGGGGTCTACCTTAAGTGTCCCCCAGAGATCCAGTAATGCCCACTGCCAGGCAGACATCCTGCAGAGATAGTAAATCTATGGTTGTTTGTTGATCCTGTGGATCCGTGTGAGCGTGCCATGATGTACCTCCACATCTGTCCCTTTAAGGCCATAGCCAGTGTGTATACAGTACATGGCCTGGGCTGGGTCTGGGTGCTTCAAAGCTCATGAACAGCCAGGCACCATCCTGATTTACCCAACTCTGTGGTCAGTAGTAAAGCAGAGGACCTCTAACTACTACTGTAATTATTTACTTGTAACTTGTTATATTTAAATTGGAATGCTCTGAACCTGCCTTCTTGCAGCTCATGCATCCAAATGGGAGCCACCATGTTTGGTCCAGGACTTCCAGGAATTTGGACCAACTTGGACAAGAGGGACCTCAAGGGATCCTTAGCTCAGGCGCCTCATGGGAAAAAGCTGTAATTCTTGTAGTTTTACAGGCTGGTGCCTAAACTGACAAATGGGAGCACCAGAACTGTGACTGATAGCTCCCCTAGCCAACCAGAATCCAAATGTAAGCCCCCCCAACCCCTGCAAATGGGGGTTCCCAAAAGTCTTCCAGGAGCTTGCCTGAATGCTCCAAGTCTGGGCAGTGTTCGGTGACTGAGCTGTTTAAATGTGGTTCCAAGTGAGTGCTATTTGAGCCTCCACATACTGCCTCTTTAAGAGCTGTCTGCTTGCAGACTTAATTAGTTTGTATGGGGGACTGTGTATTTAATACTTGAATCTCGCCCGAGCTGCTGCCAATTCGCTCCATTTCTGCCGTCACTACATGTGCAGAGGGAGCCTTGTTAAAAGATATAACTGTTTGCCAAAAATCATTTAGAGTGACTGAGAAAATGTAGTTTGTCTAACCTGTCTTTACTTTAGCACGAACTGTTTCAGTGTAGCTCTTTCATTTTTATCCTGAACTGCTGTGCTGGGCCAATTGGGTTAAGGGAGCCCTAAAATGGAGCCTGTGAACGAATCAGAACTTGGACTCTCAATTTTGAGCCAGCCACAAGGGGATTGTATAGGCAGTGACTCTGGGAAATGTAGTTTTGACCTTGGCACCTTTTTCCACCATAGGGAGTCTTATTGTGAGTGACAGCCAAACCAACCAACAGAATGATGTGGAGCTAAAGGAAATGCCCTACTCTGTGACTGAAAAGCTCAGATCAGTGGTGACAGTGAAGAGAGAAGGAGCTCTGTGCTTCTGCGGTGTATAGTTTCGCGGAGGAAGCATGTGTGAGGCCCTGAGGTTTGGCCTGCAGCCATTGCAAGTGTCAGTTCGGACTGAATCTGATTGTGAGGAGAAAGAAGGAAGTCTGAAGAGTGGAAACCAGGCTCACCCTGTAGAAGACTGGAGAAATTGCTGAATCGCGCTCGGTCTGTCGGGAACTGAAGCTGCTGTGTGTGCTCCTGGGTATTTTGCAGTAATTGCGATTGGGATCGAGGAGCAGCCTGCCTGGTATAGTACTTTCCTTTTACATATTAATGTGCATAGTGCTTGTGGGGAATTGCTATTTCCAATCCCCTGTACTGTGTGCTGTGTGCTGAAGCTGGAAGCAAACCCCAGCTTAGCTTGAACTAAATACGTTTGCTATTAACTGCAGTGGGGTCCAGTCACAAGGACCTTGTCTCCATGCCCTGTTGTTCTGGCAATCCAGAAGAACATCCACCATCCAGTCCTCAGCTTGGGTATTGTGAGTATAAATCGGGGTATTCCCCTGCAGCCTGTTTTCAATCACAAGTGTGTCATCTAATTCTTGTTGTTTCACTGCTTCATGGACTGAGCCATCCGGCTCCGTATTACAATTGGGTGTCGTGCATATATTTTCTTTTACAGGGCCCTATCCATCTGCACCTGCCGGCCAACCCTGGGCAACGGACCTGGCTAGCCCCCCCCCCAAGAGTGTGACTTTTCAGACCCCGTATGTGTGCACAGTACTGTGATTTAATGCCACCAATTAACCTGATTTCCCCCTCCCGTGTTACTGCCCCTTAAATAAATCAGATTTGTTGTTGTTATACTATATACTGTCTGTGGTGTTGGTACTTATGGAAACAGTATTGTGTTTTGCTTTGTATGTTGTTTAACCTTATTTTACAGGGGGTCCTCAGTGACGTGCTGCAGAATCAGTCTCGCGGGTAAGTGGTATCTATTCGAGTGAACAGTGTGTATATGTGGGGTACTGGGACTGTAAAACAGGTCTGTCTTGTAAACTGGATTATGTCCAAATGACATGTATTACCTGTATAAAAATAAATTTTACCTACCTACCTAACTCCGGGGTACTGTGTGAGTCACTAGAGGGAATAAAAGGGGGTCTCAGTGTCCCAGAGGGCTGTGACCAAGCTAGTCTAACCACTACAAACCCTGACCTCCTGGTGGAGGTACCCGCCATAGGACCTAGGCCCCTCAACCTGTCCGTAGTCAAAGAGGCAGGGGTAGTAGCCCTTGGGATAGCACCACCTAGGTGGTTACACAGAAAAACCAGACTAGTTCAAGAACTGTTAGAAAAAGTGAGCAGTTGCTATTAGAGCTGAGAGAGTAAGCAGCTTGAGCCATCGAGAGGCAGCTTCAGGAAAGGAGCTGAGCAGAATTGGCAGGGAAAGGCCTGACTTGCCTTCCTGGTATTTTTTCCAGCATTGGACTGCCTGATAGCATTAAAATGGACTCATCTGAAAACTAATTTTAAACTGGGCAGTTAGCCCCGAGACTCTAAGAAATGCAGCTTGAGTTTGTAAACAGAACGGCCTAGTTTCCTCTGGCGAGTGTCTACGGTCCCGAGTCGGAGAACTGTGCTCAGAGACTGCCTTTTTGCCAATTGAGAGGTTTGCTCAGTGAATCAACTGAAATTGAGAACCGGCCTAAAACCAAACTGAGAGGTACAGAAGTGAATGCTGTTTCCATTAAATGCGCTGAATGCTTATCGTGGGTCAAGGCCTACTGTCCAGGGACTCCTGATTGTCAGAAAGAAGCCTGTCTTTACCAGTGACCAAACTGTCTGCCAGCTGGAAAGGTCACCAACAAATAAACTGAGCTTTGCCAGAAGTGTTCATCCAGTCTTGGTATCATGCCAAACCTGGCCTAAGCCTTCTATTCCTGCACCAGTTACTGTTTTCTCGGCGAGAGACCAGCTTGGGTTTCCAGCCTCTGCACAGCAAGGAACCACAGGTTGCGGCCACCTGGAGGGAAAGGCCATGAAGCAGAGGTGAGTCGTACAGGCCCAGCTTCCTCTTGCTCTTCAGTGTTCTGCAACAGGTCTTCATATTGCCAGGCCATCTTCTACCAACTGGTGTGAGTAAATTCAGGGTAGCTCCCTGCAACAGTTCTTTAAATAATTTGTGGTACCATCTGATTCCTTCAGTGTGTTACAGGGTTAAACTGGACTGGAGCCAACCAGCCGAGGATTACAAATAGCCAGGTCTTTGTTTTGCATGTTTATGTGGCTTTCTTGCCATCAAGGGCCTTGACAACAGCTGCAACCCTGGGCAGCGTTCAGGCCTAGCCACCAACAGTCTGGGTACCCAGCGACTGCAGGACTGTATAATGGGACTGAATGCATGCATCAAAGTACCCTGGTTTAAATTCAGTATAGTAATCATTCATCTAGATCTGCCCCCTCTCCTTGTTCAAATCCTCTTAATAAATCAATTGTTTCACGTTACATTGCCTCACGGATCTCTCAGTGTCTGGGTGAATGTTAATGTGTCGGAGGGATGTGTTTAAAAGTGCATGTCTGTTTCAAATACTATTTTACAGAGGGATCAGGGTGTATGCGAAGACCAGACCCTGGTGGTAAGTGCAAAGGGTGCATGCATATTGTAAATATTTATTTCCAACTGTGTGTTAACTGTTATTAACCCCAAATTGGGGTTTACTGTAATGTCTTCTTGGGCTCCACAATGCCCACTGTCAGGCTGGTGTCCTGTCTCTTTAAGTAGTTCTATCTATTTGTGTGAGAGTGCCTAGTGAGCCTCCGCACCTGTCTCTTTAAGAAAATGGCTAATCTCTGTTTAGAAGTTAGTCAGGCGAGTAATTAAGGTTTGCAACTTGGCCAGTATGTTATTCTGCTTCATTCTTCATTAGTCTGGTGGAAAAACTGAGGGGGTTAGGAGTAGGCCTTTGGCGGTCAGATGGATTGAAAACTGACTAGCTGGATGCACCCAGAGAGTAGTGGTCTGTGGGGAGCTCTCGAACCCTAGAGAGAGTTGGTAGTGGTACACAGAGATCGGTCCTGGGTCCGATCCTGTTTAATACATATGTTCGGACATCAGGGAGGGTATAGAGTGTGAAATGAGGCCTCTTCGGATAACTCCAAGATGAGAGCAGTAGTCGAGGGAGAAGAGGAGGTTGGCCCTGCAAGGACCTGGACACCCTGGAAAGCTGGGCTCACACATGGAAATTAAATTTCAATATCACCAAGTGCAAGGTGTTGCATCTTGGTTGGAAACCCTAAACACAGGTACACCCTGGGAGGGAGGGCGCTGGAGGCCTCAATAGGGAAAAGACCTAGGGTCATGGTGGATGCATGTATGAATAACTCTGAGCAGTGCAGGAGAGGGCTAGCAAAGGCAAACAGGATGTTGGGATGCATCGTAAGGGATCACCTCTAGGAGCAAGAAGTGATTCTGCAGCTGTATAATGGACTGGTTAGACTACACCTTGAGTACTGTGTACAGTACTGGAATCACACTTGAAGAGGGACATACAGCTTCTGGAGAGGGTACAGAGGAGGGCAACTAAGATGATACGAGGGCTAGGGATTTGGCGTATGAGGACAGACTTGAGGAGCTCTGCCTGTTTTCATTGGAGAGAGAGGAGACAGGGGGACATGACTGAGATCTTCAAGTACCTCAAGGGAATAAATAGGGTAAACATGGAGGGATCTTTAGACTAAAGCAGGAGGTATCACCAGGGGCATGGTTTGAAGTTGGAAGGTGGAAGGGTGAGGGGGGAAGAGGAGGAGGTTTTTCACTGAGAGGGTGGTGGACCCTTGGAATGCACTGCCTGGTGAGCTGGTTCAGAGATCCACAGTGGAGGGCTTCAAGAGAGGGTGGGACAGACACAGAAAGTGGATGTATCAGATAATGGCCTGTCCCAGGGGGGTGGGGATGGATGTTAGGAGTTTCTGGAGCACAAGGGATGGGAGGGCCTCGGCACCCAACTAAGGATCTAAGGTTCAAGCAGACTCAATAGACCATAAGGCCTAATGTGCTGGCAAATAGTATGTTAGTATTCTGCAGTCGCTACTTGTACAAAGGGAGCCTGCTTAGGAAATGTGATTGTTTATTGCTAATTTGCTGTTGTAGTGTAACCCCTAGGTGGCGCTATCCCAAAGGCTACTACCCCTGCCTGCTTAACTACTAACAGGGTGAGGGGCCTAGGTCTAATGGCGAGTGCCTCCACCCAGAGGTCAGGGTTTGCAGTAGTTAAACTAACTTGGTCACAGCCCTCTGGGACACTGTAACCCCCCTTTCTTCCCACTAGTGGCTCACACAATGCAATAGGAATATCTTCACAATGTACACTTACCCCCAGGACTATCTCCATCGACTGGACTCTAGGAACCCTGTAAAACAAGATGACACAGTGCAAAACCACAGTACAATACTTTAACATAACAAATACCTCAGCCAGTGTAACATTGCTGAAACAAACAGATCTGATTTATTTAAGGAGCTGTAACAAGGGCAGGAAATCAGGTTAATTAGGTTAAACACATTAATAATCACAGTCCTGTGCGCATATTGAGAGTCCCAAATTGTCACTTTCACTGGGTACCCAGGATGAGGGAGGATAGCCAGGATCGGTGCAGCTGGTTGGGGCCCTGTGATGGAAAAACACTGGCACAATACCCAAATTGTAATCCAGAGCTGGTTGGCTCAGTTCAAGAAGAAATGAAAAAAACAAACAACAATTAGATGACACACTTGCAATTCGATAAACAGATGGCAGGGAGCTACCCTGCTTTGTACTCAAAAACTCAGTGCTGGGAACTGGATGGAAGGCAGATTGTCCTGGATTGCCAGGAGGAGCAGACCTTGTGGACAAGGTCCTTGTGACTGGACCCACTGCAGTTTAGAGCAAATGGATGTAGTCTGGGTTAAGCTGGGTTTACTTCCAGCTTCATGCACTCAATTCACTGTACAGGTGATTTGAAACACGATTCCCCACAAGCACTACATGCATTTATATGTAAAAGGAAAGTACTATACCAGGCAGGCTGCTTCTCTATCCCGATCGCAATTACTGTACAATACCTGGGAGATCGCACAGCAGATTCAGTTCCTGACAGACTGAGCGCGATTCAGCAATTTCTCCAGTCTTCTACAGGGTGAACCTGGTTTCTACTCTTCAGATCTCCTTGATTCTCTTCACAGGTCGGATTCAGTCCGAACAGGCGCTTGCACTGGCTGCAGACCAAAACTCAGGGCCTTACATGTGCTTCCCGCGACGAAACTATACACCACAGAAGCACAGAGCTCCTTGTCTCGTCATTGCCAAAACTTATCTGATCTTTCCAGTAGACAGAGCCGGGCATTTCCTTTGAGTTCCTCCCAGTTCAGTTGGCTGGTCTGTCTGTCACTCACAATAAACTCCCCCTGTTGGTGCAAAAAGGCGCCGAAGTCCAAACTACAATTCCCAGAGGCATCTGCCATACAGTCCCATTGTGGCTGGCTCAACTTAAGAGTCAAGTTCTGATTTGCCAGCAGCAGGCTCCATTTAAAGGTCTCCCGCTGATTGGTCCAGTTCAGCAGTTCAATTTCAACACAGAGGGGAAACACACACAGAGTCCCAGCTGCAATAAAACAGGTTAGATAAATTGCAATCTCACAAATGCTGCTAAATGATTACAGGCAAACAGTTACAGCTTTCAGATGGGCTCCCTTTGCACTCTTAGCGACTGCAAAAATGGAGTGAATTGGCAGCAGCCTGGGTGGGATTCGGGCATTAGAACACACAGTTCCCCCTCCTCAAATAATTATGGTCACAAGCAGACAGCTCTTAAAGAAACAGTACCAGAGGCTCTAAAAGCACTCACCCTCAAGCAGCTTAAACGCTGAACACCTCCAGACTTGGAGCATTCAAGCAAGCTCCTGGAAGACTTCTGGGAACCCCCATTTGCAGGGGGGGGTTACAATAGTAAAGATGGAGATATCTAACCTGCTTTTATTGCAGCTTGAACATTTGGATGGGAGACACCATGTTAGGTTCTGGACTTCCAGTATTTGGACCAATTGAACCACTGGGGACCTAAAATGGAGACTGTCCTCAGGGGTCTTGTGGGAAGGAATTCTGTAGTTTTTGACTGTTGGCACCTAAACTGGTCTGGAAGGGGAGCTCAAACTGTGACTGACAGCTCCTTCAGCCAACCAAACATTTTGGATTACAGGGAAATCCCCAGAACTGCCTGACGCAGTGGATCAGTTAGAGTTGGAGGTTGAAGAGTAAACAGCTCGAAGCCGTAAGCAGCTGCTCCCAGAAGGAGTGTAGAGGGACCAGTGGGAAGAGGCTTTGCTGGCCTGCCTGCCACATTCTCCTGCCACTGAACTGCCCATTGCAGAAGTTGGATCTGTTCTGATTTTCCAGTGTGGATCTGCAGCAGAGGAAAGAAGAAGTGTTAGTGTAGCTTGTGATTTGGACCGAAGATTTGCTACAGAAGCGATCGGCCCAGCTTGTGAGAGAACTTTGTTCAGATTAGAAGGCTTGCACAGTGAAGCTGTAATTTGCAACTGGAGCATCCAAACTGTTATTTAGAGAAATTAGTGATTTAAATGTGCTGAATGTGTTTAAGTGGGTCGCGATTTGGATCTACGGAGACATCTGTCACGCCAGCTGGAGGCTTCACCAGCAGAAGATCACAAACTTTGCAGAACTGTTCATCCTGCCTGAGCCCTGCCATCTCGGCCTAGGCCACTACTCCCACTTCAGAGACCACCTTGGTGAAAGACCTGCTTGGGATTCAGCCCCTGCTCAACACCATCGGAACAGGTAGTGACCACCTGAGGTGAGTCATGTTGCCTTGCTTCCCCTGGCCTTCCTGATCATCACCACAAGGCCTACATCTCAGCTGTCCTGCATCCTGGTCTGGGTAGCATGAGTACAATCTGGAGTAGCTCCCTGCAAAGAAAGCAAAATCATTTTAGTACCATCTAATTATTTCTTTCACTGGGTTCTGGTAACAGACTGAGCCATCTGGCTTGGATTACAAATAATTGGGTTGTGTGCATGTTTAACTGTTTTCCTTTCTTAAGGGCCCCAACAACAGCTGCAATAGCCAGCCACCCCATGCAATGCTTCAAGCTAGCCTGTATGACATACTAGGTACCCAGGGTTGTTGAACTGTCTAACTGAGACTTACAGTGCATGCTCAGGAATCCTGATTTAAATCAGATTGTAACATGGCATTAATTCTGTACAGCAAATGGTGATCACGGATAGGCGGAAGAGGGTCACAGGACGGTAGCCAGAGCGGGCATTAGCCCAGCTTATATGCCGTGCCCGCTTCGGCAGTACTGCAACCAGCCAGACCCCCAGCCTAGCAGCACTGGGTTGTGTGGGTGAGCGAGATGACGAGCGAGAGGAGCGACAAGCCGGCAGCCCCACTACCAATCCGAGCGCGGAAAGGGAGACGGGGGGGGCAGAACCCGCAGCGCACACCCACAACAGTCTGTAGCTCTGAAGCATCACAGGTGATGCAAGACAGCGCGGTGTACTTTTCACTGGTAGGAGGGGTGGCGATGGACAAGTGGGTGGATGAGCAGTGGTGGGCAGCAAGAGCGGCTGGCACCACGGTGCACGGGTCACTGACCGGGGGAGGTCTGGTAGTGTCGGATCGCTTGTCCGTCGGACCACTATCCCGGAGGCAGCAGGAAGTGACAGCCCCCGACATGCAAAGTGTGACTGTAGCCCTGCTCGGAGCGGCTGAACCGTGCATCGCAGACCTCCCATGCCGGGTATGAGCAGAATACCCGCACCGAACTGAACAGAAGAGGCACAGGACTGTTGGCCACCCGCCTCCACACCAATGTAGTGACAAACGCTGATCAGCATATCTGTATGTATGCAATGTTCTATACAGTTGTCTGAAAGTGCAGTAAAAGTTTATAAACTTCTCACCGCCTCTGCCTGTTGTTGATCTCGGACGAGTGGGCCCCGCCACATCCCTCCACCGATCTCGTGACCAATGTTACACAAGCGCGTCAGCCCTCCGTTGGTGGCATCTAATCGATTGATGCATGGGGGCGGGGGTGGCCGAGGGCTGCCACCGCCCTCTCTATGCATCAATCAGCATTAGATGCCACCTCGTCATGGCTTAATGCTTACTTGCTAATCGTTCTGCTAGATTCCGCCCTCCCTTGTTCCTGCCCTAAATAAACCTGATTATCTTTTTCATGTTTAACCTGGCTAGTGTGCATATTATTAGTTGGGTTACAGTGGTAAGATTGTATTGCTGCATTGCTGATCTTATTTTCCATGGGGTCTCCAGGACAGCTGCCGCAGATCCAGCCCTGGTGGTACGTGAAAAGGGTGTGAGCACATTATTATTGTTGTATACATAGATACATAGACAGTATCGGCAGATAAGGGCCTATGGCCCACCTAGTCTGCCCATTTAAGTTTGTAAGTTCAGTTTATGTTTTCCAGGAAGTCTGTTGCCCGGTACCCTGACCTCCAGAATTCCTTTATGTCTATCCCATGCATTCTTAAATCCGTGATTGTTTCAGCCCCACCACTTCCTCTGGCAGGGTGTTCTACTTGTCCACCACCCGTTCTGTGAAGAAATTCTTCCTCATGTTTCCTCTAGATCGTCCTCCTCCAACTTCATCCCATGCCCTCTAGTCCTGGAACATCTTTTCGCTTAAAAATAGTGCATTCCTGCACCCTGTTCCTCCCTGTAAGATACTTGTATGTCTCTATCATATCCCCTCTCTCCCTCCTCTCCTACAGGGAGTACATGTTCAGTGCCTTCAACCTGTCCTCATAGGACTTGTGATGCAATCCATGCACCATCTTTGTTGCCCTCCTCTGAACCTTCTCTACCCTGTCTATGTCCTTACGTAGGTAAGGTCTCCAGAACTGCACAGTGTACTCCAGGTGCGGCCTCACTAGTGTCTTGTATAGTGGAATTATGACCTCCCTTTTCCTGCTGGTGATGCCCCTGCCTATGCATCCCAGCATCCTATTTGCTTTACCTGCTGCCTTGTCACACTGTTTCCCTGCCTTGAGGTCATCAGAGATGATAACTCCAAGTCCCTTTCCTGCTTGGCATGCTGCCATATCCTCACCCCCAACTGATATATTGTGCCAGGGTTTGTGCCCCATATGCATTATCTTGCACTTCCTTGCATTGAATTTCAACTGCCAAACCCTGACCATTCTTCAAGTTTCTGCAGGTCCTTCTCATTCTGTCTACACCTCTGGTGTGTCTACTCTGTTACAGAGCTTTGTGTCATCAGCGAACAGTGAAATTCTGCCTTCTAGGTCCTCGCAATGTCACTGATGAAGATATTGAATAGTACCGGTCCCAGCACTGATCCCTGTGGTACCCCACTGGTCACTCTTCCCTCTGTGGGTGACAGCCATTTACCACCACCCTCTGTGTCCTGCTGCCCAGCCAGTTACCTACCCACGCTACTACTGTCTGTCCACCCATATTCCCAGTTTGTGCAATAGTCTTCTATGTGGCACAGTGTCAAAGGCCTTGCTGAAGTCCAGATAGGCCATGTCCACTGCCCTCCCTGATCCACCTCCTAGTCACCCAGTCAAAATTCAATGAGGTTGGTCTGACATGACCTTCCCTGGTGAAACCATGCTGCCTTGGGTCCTGTAGTCCATTGACAACCAGATGTTCCACCAATCTCTCCTTCAGTAGTGCTTCCATGATCTTCCCCACTACCGAGTGAGGCTGACTGGTCTGTAGTTCCCTGCTTCCTCTTTGTTCCCACTTTTGTATAAGGGACTACATCTGCTATCCTCCAGTCTTTGGGTACCTCCCTGTTTCTAGTGATCGGCTCAAACAGGATAGCAAGAGGTTCAGCCACCACCTCTCTTAGTTCTTTAAGGACCCTGGGGTGCACCCCATCTGTCCCCATTGCTTTATCAACTCTTATTACTTCCAGTTCCTTCAGGACCCTTTCTGTAAAAGGGACTTGTGTCCATTTCTGCACCATTCTCACCCTTGTACTCCCTTCAGACCCATTACCTCCTCTTCCTCAGTAAAGACTGAGCAGAAATACCTGTTCAATATGTCAGCTTTACTGTTGTCATCCTCACACAGCCCCCATCCTCCCCTTCAGTCTCACTATCCTCCCTTTGCCTTCTTTTTCACTTATGTACCTGTAAAGGTTTGTCCCTCTACCCACTGATTTTGCAATGTGTTCTTCTGTCTGATTGAGAATACTGATTGTGAATGTACTGTTGTGTTATTACTTAGGCCACTAGAAGGATTGGTGGGTGGTTATAGCATCCCAGAGGGCTATACCAGAGCAGTGAAGCTACCCCAATACCATTCCTCTGGGTGGAGACACCCGATTATAGAACTCAAGCCCCTCAACCTGTGCATTGCCATACAGGCAGGGATAGTAGCCGTTAGAATAGCACCGCCTAGGGGTTACAGTTGCAAAGGATTGTCCCCCATTACAAGGTACGTGGTCACTAGGCAGACTTCTGGGTGGTTGTAGCTTCTCAGGGGGCTATACCGGGCTAGGTAGATACTCCCACAGGTCTTATTCTGAGTGGAGGCACCAAAATATTGTGATTACTGAGGGCAGGGAAACCCTGGTAATTGCTGAGTTTGAACCCAGGCCCCTCAACCTGTTATCAGAAGTGCAGGCAGGGGTAGTAAACCTAGAGATAGCATGGCCATAGCTTCCCAGAGCGCTATACCAGGCTAGGTAGATACCCCTACATCTTACTCTGGGTGGAGGCATCAAAATATTGTGATTACTGAGGGCAGGGAAGCTGTGATAATTGTTGAGTTTGAACCCAGGCCCCTCAACCTGTTGTCAGAAGTTCAGGCAGGGGTAGTAACCCTAGAGATAGCACTGCCTAGGGGTTGCATATAAAACAGACTGGTGACTGCAATATTTGTTTGTACTATTTAGAAACTTTTACCCAGATTCCCTGAGGAAGGGGACTTATTGATTCCCCAAAACATAGGACATAATTGCTGGATGCCATATATATATAAAATATAACAGAACTTATTTAATATTTGGTGAGTAGACCTATAATTCCAATTTGCCATTTTGTTCACTGATGACTAAAACCTAGAAACACATAGGAGCAGAGGAGAAGCAGACAGAATTGGATTGAAATCCAGTCGTCTCCACGGACTGGTCCTCCTTGAGCTGTGAGGATCTACATGCCTCAGCTATAAACAAACATTTGTCAATGCCGAATGTTGTCGCACTGGCATTGGCAGTGGGAGTGGCCCGAGCTAGGGCATATAGTGCTGTGATTTTGTGAATGTGTCTCAAAGGTGATTTTGCATAGCGAAAGTACACGATTAAAGCGCCACAGCTGCGGAAACACGCTTTGGGCAGGCTGTGAAAATGGCAGCTGGACTGTTGATAAGGAGATGTGCACAAATGCCAGTGGTGAAAATGTGACATGAAAATATTGCAGATTGGCGAAGTTACAAGGGTCGTGGAAAATCGCAATGCCGCTTGCAACACAATCATTGTATGAAGTTTTGGCACCAAATTTTCAACATAGGCATTTTAGGAGCTCTGCTCATGAACAGTGTCACCGTCATTTCCTCAAACTGTCCGAGAACTGATTCGCACAGTGGCCATGCAATTCTGTGCGGACGATGCAAAACATTTCAGGCAGCTGTAGCGTTCATAAGGAGGTATGGAAAAATGCCAATGATGAACAGCTGGAGTGAAAGTATTACAAATTCACAAAGTCATGAGTGTGCATGGAAACTGTGCACGCTACGCTCATAAAACACTCATTTATTGACTTTGTTCCCAAATTTTCAACATAGGCATTTTAGGGCATCTGCTAATGAACAACGTCACTGTCATTTTCATCATATGTCTCGAACACGGACTTTCCACAGTGACCGTGCTATTCTGCACCGAACTGCGAAAACAGATTTTGATCAGGATGTGAAAAATGACAGCTATACTGTTCATTAGGAGGTGCAGAACAATGGCACTGTTGAAAATCTGGAGTGAAAATATTAGAAGTTTGCGAACGTAGGAGCGTGCGTGCAAACTGTGCAACGCACGATCGTAACACAGTCATTTTATGGAGTATTGTCACCAAATTTTCAACACAGGTATTTTAGACGTCTGCTCATGAACAGTGTCACTGTCATTTTTGTAATGTGTCCCGAACAGTGATTTCGCAAGTGACCGCGCTATTCTGCGCCGGAAGTGCGAAAACACATTTTGGCCAGGATGTGAAAAATGACAGCTGTACAGTTCACAAGAAGGTGTAGTAAAATGCCAATGTTGAGAATGTGGCATGAAAATAATATGAATGCGCTAACTTACGAGCGTGCATTGTGCAGTTGCTATACACACTCATAAAACAGTCATTTTAAGGAGTATTGTCATCAAATTTTCAACACAGGCATTTTAGGACCTCTGCTCATGAACAGGGTCACTGTCATTTTCATAATGTGTTCCAAAAACTGATTTCGCACCATGACCATGCTATTCTGCATCAGAAGTCACGAAAACACATTTCGACCAGGATATGAAAAATGACAGCTACTCGGTTCACTAGAAGGTGTGGTAAAATGCCAATGTTGAGAATCTGGCGTGAAAATATTGTGAATTTGCTAACTTACGAGCAGCATTGCACAGTTGCTATACGCGCTCGTAAAACAATCATGTTTTGGATTTTTCCACCAAATTTGCAACATAGGGTTTTGAGAGCCCCTCATGAACAGGGACACTGTCATTTCCTTACACAGTCTCAAAGGTGATTCCCGCGGTGACTGCGAAATCACCTTCGGGAAAATAACGCCATGACAGTGCAAGAATTCATGAGAAGGGTCCCAAAAACCATGTTGAAAATTTGGGGCCAAAATTTGCAAAAATGCCTGAGATATGTACTAAAGTTGAAAAAACCCTATCTATCCCATTATACAGCTTACTGGCATTTCCTCAGTTGGCGGTGGCTTTGAAGAGTGCAGACATATTCCCGGTCCACCGATGATCGTTGCGCCGAGCTCCGGAGAGTAAGTATAGAGGTGAGGGTGTAGAGAGGCAGGTGCGCAGTGGGTGGGTGCGGTGCGGGAGGGGGCACGGAGACCACGAGGGACCGCTTTTCCTTTACAGGTTCAAAGAAGAAAAAAACATCATGACAGTTTTTTTTCCAGGATTTGGTATGCTGGAGTGGGCTCCCCCATTGGCACATTCACAGGGGGCAGGGGCAGCTGACAGGGGGATTGGGCACCCCCGAAGTCGGCAGTCTGGCGGCCAGTGTGCTGCCATGTACAGAATGGCGGCGAGCACGGCAAGAAAAGGACTGCTGCATCTGACGAGCTTTGCTCGGATTGCAGAGGACCTTTTCTTAGATGTGCTGGCCACATTATGTGTGCATGGTGTGGTGCCGGCATGCAGACTGTTTGGGGAATTTGGGACGCACCTACTGATGCGTGCGCTGCATTCACCCAACAGCGACCGCGCCTCCAAAGCTGCACTATCCCAAGATGTTGGCTGCGCAAGCACGCCAACATAAAAAGGACAAGGATTTATTGTCAAGCGCGGGGAATCGGGATCCTTGACCTGGGCTCCATCCAATCCCCTTCCTCTTCCTTCTCTTCAGAAGGGATGTCCTCCTCAACTGAGAGCAATTTTTTAAGGTCAGAAGTTTCCCCGAGATCCCCGAAATCCTCATTCTGGCCTTCTGAGAAATCGGGGTCTGGGTCTGCCTGCACATCTGATTCCGCAGCCTTTTCTTACTGTGACACACCTGGACGTGCCTGTGTGGGCCCCCCCCTTCCTGACCTGAGGGGCCTGGTTTGGGGTCAGGTGTATCTGCTGGGATGTCCTGTGGAACATCGGGGCCCAAAAGCTCACCCAGGAGCAACAAAAGTGATTTTCGCAATTCTGCTTTGCCACTGCCAACTGAAGAACCAGGTGCCCCCATCCCCAGCTTGAGGACCGGTTAGCAACCATTAGATAAATATTATCCTGAGCAACACAATGAGGGCAATAGGAACCCATGGATGAGGGCCTCACTACCCCTTTGTAGGTCTTACACCAATAAGCCATGGTGCCAGAGAAAGATATAATTGTGCCATGTAACAATTGTGAGGGAAAAAAATAATAATTAGCCCTAATATCTGGACCTGGGCTAATGGCTCTCTACAGAGGTCACAAACAGGAATCATTGTGCCCAAAAACGCTGACTAGGTGTGCACCCTCACTATCAGATGCGCGCAGAGCATAACGCCATAAGTGACCTTAGCCCGTTAGTGCGAACATGCATGCACTGGCAATTGTGCAAGCTCGTTAGCACAATAGAAAACAATGGACAATTGCATGTGCTAACAACTGAGCACCACAGAACTGCATGCACCACTGGCGCATGCGAAAGGAAACGTGGGAAAAAGGGCCTGAAGGAGAAGCACATGCCCAACCGTCACCGCGGCTGAATGGCAATCCTGCAACACAGAAACAGAGGCTGTAGAAAGAAAATTCCACAAAAATCACTAGGTACACATCAAAACACAATTCAGCAGAAAAATTATAAAAGTCACAGAGATTCGTGTATGGGGAGGAAAGGAACTGACACCAAAGCCAAGGGACCCCAGGGATTCTACACTCCAATAAATAATAAAACGTACCTACCCCTGTATCATATTTTTTTTTAAATGGAGACCAATGATAAACACCCAAACAAGGCAGAAGTGCAGCTCCTAATCCACACAAGGAAATGGGGAAAAAGGCAGGTTAGTCAATTTGAAAGCCACAGCTTAACAGGCACGATTTTAATTTAAGAGTGCTCTCCTAGAGCAAGCAACTAACCTTTTATGAAGAATTGCAGTACACCAAAAGAAGTCTTTCTTGAATCTGAAAATCCTGAGAGAAGATAAAAGTAGCTGCTACGCTTCTAATGGCACAGTAGAACTGGGAAGTGGGCTGCTGCTTGGAATCCCATGTGCCCTACATTCTAAAGCTTAGGCTGTGCCATTTCCCATGGGGGTGGTGCACTATACCCAGTTGTTTGATTACCCTGACAATGTGGAACGCCATAAACAACCTTTGATGAATAGACTTACAACGTCATCCACATGAGATCTCAAAGTTAGTATTTGGTCTAGATGATCCCCCAGGTATTTCACTGAGTCAGGCCATGTCCACACTACACCACTTACAGTCTGTAACGGTTCCAAACTGTTACAGACCGGAACCATTACAATGTGTCCACACTGCCGGCAAACAGTCTCGTTAACGGTTTGGAACCATTACAGCCTGTCCACATTGTGGACATTGTTTACACCTGTAATGTTACAGAAGGTGTTTTTGTAACCGTTGTTGCAACCACTCATGAGGTGATTTGAACAACGGTTTCGAAAACGGTTGTGCCCCTGTAATGTTACCAGCCATAGTGTGGACGCGTGAGCATGTAGCTCCAGCATTCCCCCAGTGCAGCACGGTGTAACCGTTACAGCTGCACCCTATCCCACAATGCAGTTCGTGCTGCACTGGGGATTGCTGAGCTACATGCTCACGCCGTCCACCTATGGCTGGTTATTACAGAGACACAACCGTTTTCGAAACCGTTGTTCATATCACCTCATAAGTGGTTGCAACAACGGTTACAAAAACACCTTCTGTAACATTACAGGTGTAAACACAAACTGTTGCGGTAACAGTTTGAGTCCTCTGTAACGTTACAGAGGCATAGTGTGGACAGGGCCTTAGCCACTTCTGCCTGTATATCAGAGAGGTTAGATAATTTGAGTAATGCCTGCCTTTCATTACCTAGGTGCCTGGGGCCAAATAGCAAAGCTTTTTTTTTTTGGCATTGAGGGCAAGTTTATTATTTAGTAGCTAAGTTTCAAGCTGTCTGAAATCACTGTCAATGTCAAGGTTTTATTTTATTTTTATTTATTTATTAAATCTAGGATTACATGTACCTTTGAGCCAAGGCTCTTTTACAACGGTTCCACGTCAAAGAAGGTACAACACAGGGTAAACAAGACATTGAGTTACATAGGCATGGTAACAGTGTAACAGCATGTACAAGTAGGAGATTAAAAATAAAAAAAACATTCAGGCTAAACTAGTGCTACAGTTCTGAGCAGCAGTAGATGGGGTACAGAACAAGGGAGGGAACATGGGAAAGGTGCAGCCAGAGGCATTGTCATATTACAGATAGAAGTGAAGGAGTCAAAGAGAGGAAAAAGAGAAACAAATAGAGGTGTGGGGTTGGGTGAGAAGAGGAGGTGCAAGGTGGGGAAGAAAGTGAGGCCCTGGTGCGTGGGGAAGGTACTAAATAGGGCAGTCACAGGTGCTGGAGGCAGCGAGGGTCGGCGGAGTTTGGATTTGAACAGTCCAAGCATTTGCACAGATAAGAGGTCGCTGCTGAGCATGTTCAACTCTGGGCCCTGTAGTCAAAGGATCTTTGACCCTGAGTATAATGGGCAGTGAGGGACCTGAAGGAGTTGGGTTGCAGAACCCTGGTGTGTCTAGGATTGCTGCTAGGGCAAAGGAGGGCTTGGACTCCTGGAGGTGCAAACCCATAGTAATTTTCTCCCATAATGCAGGTCTGATATTTTATGAGGTTTGAGAGTTGAAGCCAATCAGACCTGCAATAAGTCACACGTGTGAGTGAGTAGGTAGGAGCCAGTGATGAGCCAGCAGGCTTTGTTGAGCGTGGATGTCATTGAAAAGCCATTTCTTGAGGCGAGCGAATAATCAGGCCATAATCTATAATAGAGACAACAGAACTCTATACAGCGACCCTTAAGACTTCAGGAGTAAAGTGCTGCCTATGCCTGTAGAGGAGACAAAGGTGGGTATTAATGCCTTGGCAACACTGTCGATGTGAGTTCCATAGGAGAGGTGGCTGTCCAAAGAGATCCCAAGATATTTAAAGGAGTGAACCTGCTCCAGGGCAGCTCCATGGCAGTTTGTAATGGTAAAAGGTTTTTGCTTGTATTTATTGTAAGTGCTGCAGAAAAGTATAGATTTATTTTTCTATGTAGTTTAGGACTACTTTGTGCATGCTAAACCAGTTTTCAACTGAAGCAAAGCCTTTTTGAAGGTTGATTTGGAGGGGTAGAAGATCTTTATGTGTGGCATGGATGACAGCGTCATCGGCATAGAAGATGACTTGTTCCGGGCAGGATTGTGGAAGGCTATTTAGAAAGAGGCTGAAAAGAATGGGCCACATAATAGACTCCTGCAGGACTCCAGAGTGGACAGGTCTCACTTCAGAGAGGACATCTGCAATTTTGACTATTTGGGATTGGTTTTCCAGGTAGCTTTTTGAAGGTTAATCTGATTTAGGTCAGAAGAGCTTCTGTGTAGAACAGCATAATCCGCATACAACTGTAACTTGGCACCCCCAGAGTTAGCAAGCAGATCATTAATACATTAGATAATGAGGAGAGCAGGGGACCAAAAGTGGATCCCTGGGGCGTGACAACATTTATGCCTTTATGACTAGTTATAACACCTTGGGACTTAGCCAATTGTTTCCTGACAGTACTTAAACCAACTAAAGGCAAGAGTGTCAAGACCTGCCTGCCTTGGCTTAATCAACAGGGTCATTGGTTTACCAGGTCAAATGCCTTGGTAAGGTCAACAAAAATGGCTCCCACAGACAGCCCTCTTATTTCATCGCCCCAAGGATGTCGACAGTCAGCTGGACAAGAGCAGCATTCATGCCATGTTTCTTTCTAAAATCATGCTAGACAACAAATAGGGGGTGATGAATTTCTAAGAAATCCTGGAGTTGGTTATAAATCAGCCTCTCTTGTATCTTCACAGGGAGCAAAGCAGGAGATAGGCCAATAGTTCTTTTAATAATTTAACTAGGGCCGGCCCAGTGGCGCTGAGGGGTTTAGGTGCTGGGGCCACACCTGTGCATGCGGGACCCCAGTTTGGGGCCAGGCAAGGCACCGGTGGTCAGCAGGGCAGGTTGAGGATCAAGCACCCGCGAGGCTTCTCTCCGGGAGGGGCAGGATATCCCGCCCACCAGCAGCTCCCAGTGGTGATTGATAGTGCTGCAGTGCGTGTGGCTGTACTGCATGGCTGATGCAGGCAGGGTTGCCATGTGCGATTGCATCAGGTGTACCCATGTAAGGTGGGGGTCACCATCAGAACAGGGAAAACACTGGCTCCGTGGGGCGGCGATGGCACCTGTCTCCCATGCCCTCTGCCAGGTCAACCTCGACTGGCCTTCCAGTTCCTCCATCCGGCCCTCCCAGCCAGAGACTGACTTAGAAGAGCACCCAAAGAGGAGGGGTGACGCACCCCAGATGGCTTAAACTGGGGGTGCTGGCTGCGGTGAGGGGGGGGAGAGAGGAGACACAGTCTGAGGGGGCCTCAGGCAGGCAGGATACGGGCAGAATGCCTGAGAGAGGCTCCACGGGTTATGACTGGAGGGAAATAAAGTTGAAAAATAAAAATAATTGAATTAGATCTTGAAACCCACCTTCGTGTACGGGAACTATTGCAAGTTTCCATTTTCTAGGATGGTGCCCTGAAGTAATCGTTTGTTAAATAGGTTTCTGAGGTGAATGGCAATAACTGGAACAGCAATTTTGGGGAATTTTCGGGGTCAAGTTTGTCATAGCCAGTGGTACCACTACTTATATTTCTCCTCAGCTGAGCAAGTCAAAAGTGAAACTGCATGGTGGGAAGGTCCAGGTCAGAGAAGCCAGTCGATACTCCTCTTTGGGGAGTCATAAACCTGTCCAGGTCAGTAAACAATTGGTTGAGCATATTAACTGACAAGTAAGGGTCAGAGAAGACTTCACCATTTGCTCTAACTGCATGAACAGGGGCTCCTGAATGCCTTTTTAGGGGACAGCTAACCTGTATCCAGAAGCTTTTTGGGTCAGATAAAGTAGATTCTTGAATTCAGGTTTGTTTAGATAACTTCTTTTAGGATTTTTGTAGGTTCGATTTGCAGGAGTTTCTAAGCTTTCTACAGCTGAGCCTATCAGTCACCTGACCAGAGAGCTTAAACTGACCCCAGGCCTTGTCTCTCAGCTTCATATCCTTCCATAGGTCTCTGCCCAACATTTTAAGCAGTGACCTTTCACCTTGTGCTGCTTGAGAAGGGCATGTTTATTGAGTACACTGAGAAACCTGTTAGTGAATTAGTCAAGGACTAGGTCAGTACTAGGGAGGTTAGTTATAACTTTTAAACTTAGACTGTAGGCAATCAGTGGGAGGAACATAGGGTTCAAGTCACTAAAAGTGAATTGTACAGACCCAACTATAGTAATTAGATAATACCCGAGTCCTTTATAATGTTTCCAGATTTGTGCAAAATGGTCGGCTGCCTCCTACAGTTGGCTCCCTCAGGCAGATTCCCTATCAATGTCCTTTGCATTGCGGTCCTTCGCACTCTGGACTGCAGAACAGAGGACCACTTGAGTTAGAGAGCCTTTAAAGTTAGGTGGTGATGATTTGCCTGCTAACTGTAGGGTCTCCCAGTACTATTCTAAGTTGGGGAAGCAGGGAGAGTCTTTGTTCTGGTTGGAGTTTTGGCAGGCTTTTAGTCTCCATCCATTATGGAAATTCCTGCCTGCTGATTGGCTGAAGCTCTTAGAAGAAGTGCGGCTGGCTGGAGGCCTCCCATCTTCCAAGTCAGACCTTGGAGGTGACGATGACGTGATCAAACGGAGGAGGTGGAGCAGCAGAGGCAGGTGAACCAGCACTGTTCTGAGTCGGTGGAAGCATAGGGTGTCTTTGTTCTGGCTGAAGTTTTTGGTGAGCTTTTAGGCTCTGCTCCTTATGGAAATTCCCACCTGCTGATTGGCTAAGCCCTTAGAGGAGGCACAGCTGGCTGGAGACCTTCCGTTTTCCAAGTCGGGCCTTGTAGGTGGCGATCAACTGGGGAACGTGAGCAGTGGAGGCAGGTCAGCACCCTCGTGAGCCTTGTGACTCCTGGCACTGTTCTGAGAGTAATAGGTGTGACGTATGGAACAGCACTCATAGAAACATAGAAACATAGAAGTTGACGGCAGATAAGGACCGCAAGGCCCATCCAGTCTGCCCATTTCTTTTTCTACCTTATGAATGTACCATAGGCCTTTGCTCTGTCAATGGCCTATCTATTCATACTTATCTGTATTGCTCCCTTATGCCTATCCCATGCCTGTTTGAAGCCCTGCACTGAATTCATATGTAACCCCTAGGTGGTGCTATCCCAAGGGCTACTACCCCTGCCTGCTTGACTACTGACAGGTTGAGGGGCCTAGGTTCTATGGCAGAAGCCTCCACCCAGAGGTCAGGGTTTGTAATGATTGGTCTAGTTTGGTCACAGCCCTCTGAAACACTGGAGACACCCTTCTAATCCCTCTAATGGCCCATCACGATGCACAGGAGTTACAGTATCAATACACCACATGTACACACTGTTCGTTCATAAGGTACCACTTGACCTCGAGACTGATTCGCAGGTTCATCTCTGAGGATCCCTGAAAAATAAGGTTAAGCAGCATACACAAACCAATACAGTGCTTGGCATGAAGATACTGACACTTCAGACAGTTTAAAGTTTAACAACAACAAATCTGATTTATTTAGGGGACAGTAACACGGGAAGGGGAAATCAGGTTAATTGGTGGCATTAAATCACAGTATGGTGCACACACACAGGGTCTGAAAAGTCACATTCTGGGTACTCAAGTTGGGGGGGGGGCTAGCCAGGTCCGTTGCCCGGGGTTGGCTGGCAGGTGCAGATGGATAGGGCCCTGTAGAAGAAAATATATGCACAACACTCAATTGTAATCCGGAGCCGGATGGCTCAGTCCATGAAGCAGTGAAACAACAAGAATTAGATGACACACTTGTGATTGAAAACAGGCTGCAGGGGAATACCCTGAGTTGTATTCACAATACCCAAGCTGAGGACCGGATGGTGGATGTTCTTCTGGATTGCCAGAACAACAGGACATGGAGACAAGGTCCTTATGACTGGACCCCACTGCAGTTTATAGCAAGCAGTTTAGTCGAGACAAGCTAGGTTTGCTTCCAGCTTCAATACACAGCACAGGGGATTGGAAATAGCGATTCCCCACAAGCACTAAGCACATTCATATGTAAAAAAAAGTACTATACCAGGTAGGCTGTTCCTCAATCCCGATCGCACTTACTGCAAAATACTCAGGAGCACACACAGCAGCTTCAGTTCCTGACAGACCGAGCGCGATTCAGCAATTTCTCCCGTCTTCTACAGGGTTAGCCTGGTTTCCACACTTCTGGTGCTTCTTTCTCCTCACAACTTGGATTCAGTCCAAATTGGCACTCACAACGGCTGCAGGCTGAAACTCAGGGCCTCATACACGCTTCCTCGCACGAAACTATACACCGCAGAAGCACAGAGCTCCTTCTCTCTTCACTGTCCCAACTGATCTGATCTTTTCAGTCACAGAGCAGGGCATTTCCTTTAGCTCCACACCATTCTGTTGGCTGGTCCAGCTGTCACTCACAATAAGACTCCCTCTGTTGGTGAAAAAAGGCATCATGGTCAAAAAAACATTTCCCAGAGTCACTGCCCATACAATCCCTTGTGGCTGGCTCAAAATTGAGAGTCCAAGCTCCGACTCATCCACAGGCTCCATTTAAGGAACCTCTCCCATTTATTGGTCCATTTCAGCAGTTCAGGACCAAAATGAAAGAGTTACACTGAAACAATTCGTGCTGAAATGAAGACAGGTTAGACCAATTACATTTTCTCAGTCACTCCAAATGATTTCTGGCAAATAGTTATATCTTTCAACAAGGCTCCCTCTGCACATGTAGCGATGGCAGAAATGGAGTGAATTGACAGCAGCTCAGGCGAGATTCAAGCATTAAATACACAGCCCCCATACAAACTAATTTAAGTCTGTAAGCAGACAGCTCTTAAAGACAGTATGTGGAGGCTCAAATAGCACTCACTTGGAACCACATTTAAACAGCTCAGACGCTGAACACCACCCAGACTTGGAACATCTAGGCAAGCTCCTGGAAGACTTTTGGGAACCCCCATTTGCAGGGGGTTACACATATCCACCACTTCCTGAGGTAGGCCATTCCATGCATCCACCACCCTTTCTATGAAAAATAACTTCCTCAAATTACCCCTTAATCGGCCTCCCTCTAATCTCATGCTGTGTCCTCTTGTTCTGCTATTTTTCTTATATTAAAACATATCAGACTCTTTTACCTTGTTAATGCCCTTAAGGTGTTTGAATGTTTCAATCATATCACCTTTCTCCCTCATTTGCCCTAGGGTATACATATTGAGTTCAGTTAATCTGTCCTCATATGTTTTCTCGATGCAGTCCCTGCACCATTTTGGTTGCCCTTCTATGGACTACCTCAATTTGGTTAATGTCCTTGTGAAGGTGTGGCCTCTAGTACTGCACACAGTACTCCAGATGGGCCTAACCAGTGTCTTGTAAAGAGGGATTATTTATTTATTTAACTTTTGTTGACCAGGTAAGTACACTAGACAAGACAATTGCCTATTTTCAGGTACGACCCAGGAGAGTATGGGAATTACAGATTTAAGTACATAGGACAACATGATAGAGATTAAAACAGCTTACTGATCAGGTAAGGCATAATTTTGTACAGTATATACACAACAGAATAACACATATAGAAACTAAGAACAGTACAATAGGTACAAGTTGAGATGCAGCAGATACAACACTATTTACAACTTAAAGGCCCAGGAAGTGGAATCTCAGTTAGAGCAACACCCTTTGTGGTACATAATATACCCAAAAACAACCCATGCTTGTCCAGAACACAACCAAGAGAAAGGAGTGCTGTGAAGGATCAGGATAGATCATGGGGGTTTGGGACAACCACAGGCTGATGAGAGTTTGAGGTGGTTCCATAGGGAGGATTAAGCACAATTGTGAGTTGGAGCGAACCTGGGCAGGAAATGAGTTCCACAGTCTAGGAGCACACGCAGCAAAATATCTATCTCCCATTAGAGTCCGGTAGCAGGTATCTTAAGGATATGGCGGGACCCAGAGACCTGAGGACTAGAATGAGGAGGCTGCTGGGACAAGTAATTTTGCCAGCTCGAGGAGGTGCCAGTGCCAAGGACCTTGCCCATGAAACATCCTAGGACAAAATCTATGTGATTTGAAGGGGAAAGCCAGTTCAGCTTGCATAAAAGTCACAATGATGAGGAGACGAGGAGCAGCCAGAGCAAAGCAGCAGACATTATTGTAGGCAGTAGACCACTTAGAAAGGTGAGCTTTGGAGGAGTGGGCAAACAAAAGGAGCCCATAGCAAAGCAAAGGGAGGAACACACCTCTGGCAAGAGCAAGACGGGCAGCAGGAGTAAAGTTGCTCTAAACTCTGTAGACCAGACCCAGTTTGCAATTGAAAGTCTTACATACATTCTGAATGTGGCGGCCAAGGTCAAGCTGTGGGTCAAGTGTCACCCCAAGGTATTTAAAGTTGTCAGTAACAGGGATCGGAACACCGTCGGTACCAGTAATACATAACGGAGCAGGAGAGGCCTTAATCTTGGCCTGGGACCCAAAGAGCATGGCCTGGGTTTTTTTTAAGATTAAGAACCAACTTATGGGACGAGATCCAGGACTGAATGTTCCCTAAGTCCTCACTCAGCTGGCGATTAATGACCCCTATGTCCGGGGAATGAGTAAGGATGATCAGGTCATCCGCAAAGAGGATTGGCTTACAATGGACAGAGGTGGCGGGAGATTGTTTTACAAAAATGGAGAAGAGTAGGGGCTCCAGGACAGAGCCTGGGGACACCCATGGTTACAGAAATAGAGCTCGAGAGCTCCTTGCCATATTGACAACCTGCTTTCTGCCGTGTAGATAGTTGGAGAACCAACAGAGCACACCAGGTGATAGACCATAGAACCTAAGCTGAGTGTAGAGCATGGCATGATCAACAAGATCAAAGGCCTTGGGAGATCTATAAAGATAGCCCCAGAGAGTTTGCCTGGTCCATAGCTGCTCTGATCCAGGATGAGACAGTGACATCCTCTTCTGACTTGTGATACCCCTACTAATACATGCCAACATCCCTCTAGCCTTACCTACTGCTTTAGAGGTCTGCTTGATGATTTCAGGTCATCGGTGTTGATGACGCCAAGTCTCTTTTCTTCCCTGTGACTGCCAGCTACTCCCTCCCAGCCTATAGGTGGCTTCTGAAGTTCTCTCCTTATGCTGGGTGATCTTGCACTTTTGCTTTAAACCCCAGTTGCCACTCTTCTGACCATTTTGCTAGTTTATCCAGCTGTCTTCTCATTCTGCCCACACCATCTGGATCATCTGCTCTGTTGCAGATTTTGGTGTCATCTGCAAACAGACAAACGTTACCCTCCAGTCCATCTGCAATGTCACTGATGAAGATATTGAAGAGGACTGGCCCCAGGACTGATTCCTGAGGTACCCCACTTGTGACTTGCATCTCTTCTGACTGTATACTGTTTACCAACACTCTCTGTTTTCTGCCAGTCAACCAGTTTGCCACCAATTGACCAATGTCTGACCCACCCGAAGCCTACCCAGTGTATTAATCAATCTTCTATGTGGAACAGTATCAAAAGTTTGCTGAAGTCAAGGTAGGCAACATAAACTGCTCCCCTTGGTCCACCACTCTGGTTAACCAGTCAAAGAAATCTATGAGATTAGTTTGACAGGACCTTCCTTTGTCAACCCATGCTGTCTTGGATCCTGTGCTCCTGTGGATTCCAGGTGTTGCACTATCCTTTCCTTAAGGAGTGTCTCCATAATCTTGCCCACTGCTGAGGTAAGACTGACTGGTCTGTAGTTCCCTGCCTCCTCCCTGCTACCACTCTTGTGGAGCGGGATCACATGCGCCTTTCTCCAGTCTTCTGGGACCTCTCCTGTGCTCAGAGACTCACTAAACAGTTCTGATAATGGCTCTGCTAGTTCCACCCTTAGCTCCTTTAGTACCCTGGGATGTATGCCATCAGGTCCCATTGCCTTGTCCACCCTAAGCTTATCGAGCTCTTGTAGAACCCTTTCTTTTATGAAGGGACTATTGCACCTCCCTCCCTCTGTGTCCATGATGCAGAGCTGTGGGCTCTCTGCCCTACCTTCTCTTCACAGTAAATACTGAGCAGAAGCATCTATTTAGGGACATATGATTTTACATGGTTCTCCTCCCTCAATGCGTCTCCTTATCCCTTTGATCTTAGCAATACCCCTCTGGACTTTCTCCTTTCACTAATGTATCTATAGAAAGTCTTGTCTTCTTCTCTTTACAGTTCGTGCTAGTGTTTCCTCAGTTTGGGCCTTTGTCTACCTTACTGCCATCCCTGCTTCCCTTAGGGAAGTTTGGTATGCTTCCTATCTTTATCCTGCTGCATTTCCTTATCTGTGTTCCACTCTATCTGGTGGTACTGACAGCATCAGCATTGTGACCTCACTAGTGCTATATCACTAAGTAACCCAGGAAGAGCCAATCGACTGCTGCTTAACTGGTAACTCGTGACACATGTTACCAATCAGGCAGCAGCCTGTGATGTAACAATGAGAGAGGTCACACAATGATGGTGTAGTGGGAGGAATGGAATTAGATATGTCTGCTTCCAGGTAAAGCACTGATTTTACATCATACCCAAAACTGTTAGGCAGAAAACAAACTAATTGGCACACGTAAAAAGAAAAAGAAAAACAATTCAGAAATAAAAGTATTAGTAAAAACTTGAAGACTGGTCAAAAGCAAGGCAGTTAGGGTTCAGTGCCAAAGGTGCAAAATCATGCACCTAAGGCATAGAACCCAGGAGCTGAGTATAGGGAAGTACTGACAGTCACTAAGCCGGAAAGGGACCATAGAGTTATCATAACCGATGACCTCAAAGTGACAGGGCAGTGTGACAAAAGCATTGGTAGGGCTACTGGAATGCCGGGTGCATAGGAAGGAGTATCTCCAGCAGGAGAAGGGAGGTGGTGTTGCCACTGGTGAAACCCAACCTGGAGTACTGTGTCCGGTTTTGGAGGCCACACCTCAGAAAGAACACGGACAAGTGGAGGCAGTCCAGAGAAGAGCAACTAAAATGATGTAGGGGCTGCACAAGAAGTCCTACGAGAGGAGACTGAGAGATCTCAATCATTGAGTTCTATAACAGGACTAGGGGCTGGACACACTCTATCAGATGATGCTACCCCTTCACCATATTGCAAGAGGAGTCACTGCTGGTACCCACATCCATGCTTTGTGATCCTATAGAGCTCATGGAACTCAGTTGTTTCATCTGGCTGAGAATTACAAAAGGATGCATGCAATTATACACTCACAATGCACTGCCATTACTAAAAAGATTTTAAAAGCTATTAATGTCCCCCATCATACTGCAGACTTCATATTACACGTGCGGCAGTTCATCAAATATGAGAGGACAGAGAGATTGCAGTACTTGCAGGATGTCAGGGATCCCGCATGATGAAACTGCTAGACTTCTGGCAAAGACTCCTCCTGCAAGATGGCAGATGCAAGTCTTCAGCCAAGCCAACTGAGTGATAGCGTGAATCTGCCCTCTAGTCCTGTTATAGAACTCAGTGATCACATGTACACTGTTGAAGAGAGGAGAGTAAAAGGGATATGATAGAGATGCACAAGTCCCTCACAGGGGTGAACAGAGTTCAGGAGGGAAGTCTGTTTCCAATGAAAAGGAGCACTAGGACCAGGGGGCATGCAGTGAAGCTGGGTGGGGAAATGTATCAGGGTTGTGAGGAAGTACTACTTCACTGAAAGAGTGGAAGATGCCTGGAACAGACTTCCAGAGGAAGTGGTGGAGATGAAAACAGCGGGGGGCTTCAAACATGCATGAGACAGACATAGGTGTATATTAGTAACTGGAAGTAGTAGTAGGTTTATTTGATAGGGCACCTCTCTCGAAGGAACGGGGCACCATACATTACAATTTCCAATAAATAAAAACAAAGCGGTATACATAAGGGATATACAATAGAGAGCTGTCAGATAAATAATTTATCTACACAAGTGCTGTTTGACCTCAGGTAACCTCTCGAGTGGCGTATGCCATAGGTGAGTGTCCAGATCAAACAGCACAAGTGTAGATAAATCATTTATCTGACAGCTCACCATTGTATATTTCATTTATGCAATAGGGATGCTTTCTGTCAGGCAGGGTACTTGCTTTTGATTGCTTATCTTTTCTTGCATATGTTTGTCAAAAAAGTGAAAAAAATTGTATTTTCTGCTCTTTTTACTAATTATAAAAAATCTATAAGGTATCTATAAATGAAACACCACTGTTTTGTAGGTAATTTTGTGCTGAACAACTTTCATGCTCACAGTACCATGCTATCTTTTTCGCTTTTAAAGTTATTCACATTTGATTCTGTAGTACTGCTACTGAGGCTTAACATTCTAAATGAGTTCCGGAGTGATTGTGACATAGCTACTATATGGATACATTTTATTTATTCAACGGCTGTGAAGATACATGGATTTATTCAACAGCTTCTGAGTCCACGCCTATTGCATAAATAAACATACATCAATAAATATCAGTCAAATAAAATTTGTTTTAAAACCCTGTAGCAGGGTGACAGGATATAATACAGATCATCTAGTGATTAGATGACTCGCGTCCCTAATGTTTGTATAAATAGATTGTTTTAGTCTCCTTTTGGGAGCCTCAACCAAGGAAGCCTCCCTCAGGGCCCTCAGAAGCAAGTTCCACAGAACTGATGTTGCGACCTCAAAAGCACAGTCTCCCAAGAACTTTAATGTAGCCCTAGGTAAAGTGAGGAGGCCTTCCTCGGAGCGGAGATGGTCAGCAGAGATGGGAGACATCAGGAGTTCAACCAAGCAGCCAGGCCTCCATCCATGCAGGGTGTTGTAGGTTAGCAAGCCAGCCTTAAAGGTGATATGCCACTTCACCGGGTAGCCAGTGCACATCTCACAGAGCAAGGTTTATATGACAGGACCTGCACTGACCCGTCAGCAACGGTGCTGCCACGTTCTGCACCAGCTGCAGGCGCTGCTGGACATCTCTATTAACCCTTAGGTAGAGAGTACTGCAGTAGTCAAGCCTGGACATGACAAAAGTGTGAACTAGTGAGACCAAGACTTTGAGGGGAGGAGGAGGATAAGTGACTTAATCTGGCTGATGTTCATAAGATGGTAAATGCCACTTCACACAACAACCGACACCTGAGCCTCAAGTGTCAGCTCCTCATCCAGAATGACCCCAGATTCTTTACCTTTGCAGAGGACTGGAGCCACAGAGGACCGAGTCTAAGCCCCATCACTCAATCAGCTGCCATTGCTCCCCTCCTTAGGCTAGATGTGCAGGCTGGATCCCATCGGGCCACCACAGTGCACTGGGACAAATCTCAGCTTGAATAGAGGACACCATGTCTAAACAGAACCAAGCAAACTCTTCAGATTGGATCTAAAACTGACAGCCACTCCCCCATCCCTCTCTGGGCAGTGAACCACCAAGAACCCAGATGAGACTGCCACCTCCAAAATCAGAGATGAGTGGGAGAGTCTCAGGAGGCCAGTTAGGACTGGGCCTCTGGAGCTGGGGCCCCAAATGTTTTGCCTGGGGTCCCAAACCTACCTTGTCCTGCACAGCTCTTCTTTTTTTTTTTTTGCTTTAAACTTCCATTTCTTCCTGTTCCCGACCCGTTATTCCCCTGGCTTGCCCCCCCCCCCCATTATGCACTGTAGTCTCTAGAGAGATTTTAAAAGTTGTATCACAATCCAATCCATTCCTAAAGCACAATGTGAGCACAATTATAGTGCAGCACCTGTGTTGTTAACACAGCAGCAGCCTGACCTCTGACCTGCAGTGAGTTGCATGGTGGCATTCTCTCTCTCTCTCTCTCTCTCAGCGCTCTGTTCTCTTGATGCTTGGTGCTCTGTGTGCTGCTGTCCCTCCCAAGTTGACTACTTTCTCTCTCACCAGTCGAATCACCAGCAATCAGGATAGGGCTCAGACTCCTCGTGGCTCAGGACAGACTCTACTGGAACAGGCAGGAGCTCAAAGTCATTGTGGAATCACTGGACCAAAAGTAGTCAGCAAGGCTGCTCGGAGGGGATTAAATATTGGTGCCACTATGGAGTCTCCAAAAATGCTTGTGGTGCTTTGTGTGTGGGGAGGCCACCTCAACTACCTCCTAAACTACCCTCTTCACAACAGGGACCCTCGCATTTTCCACCTCCCTGTCCCCACACTCTTCCGGTCAAGTTACCTTCCTGCATCGCCTCCCATCTCTGGAATTCTCGCCCCTCAACCTCGCCTGACCCTTTCTAGTTCTGCCTTTACTCAGCTCCTCAGGCTCCTCCCCCATCCCGCACTATCAAAATGCTCTAACAGTCCCAGTGCGCAGCAGCGGCACCACGCAGTCTCTACTCATTCGCCATAGCCGCCAACTCCAAGCAGACCTCACTTCCTCTGTCTCGCTCTTCACCCTGACCAATTGTATATCATCGACAATGTATTGTACTCTGTGCAGACTGTCTGTATTTCCTCATCTGTTGTTACTCTCTGTACAAACTGTACCCGGGTCGCACCTGGAAATGAGCCTCGGCTCAGTGTGCCTTTCTCGGTCACCGAAGTTTAAATAAGATAAAATAAATGAGAACAGCAGCTGCTGCGTGGGACTATGGTGCGAAGTGAAGAGTCGCAGAACTTGAAGCTGTCTGAAAATGAATGGTAACCAGCATGATGGCTGCTTGTTATCAGGGTCTCCCGTGTAGTGCTCAGATAATGCTGTACAGTCGAGGCTGGATTGGGGTACAGGGGGTCCACCTGAAAAGTTGGTGTAGGGGTCCACCTGGAAAATCGATAAAGGAGGGACCAGGATGACACCTTCTTATGAGTATTCCACTTACATTTAATGCATTAGCTCTACGTTTGCATGTTAAATTTACTTGTAGTCACAGACAACCCCGTTTAATTAGAAAACAGATGAAAATGAAAGGTTCAGAAAGTGGGCAGGTACCCAACGGAGAGGGGCCCACCTGGAAATTTCTAGATATCTGGGTAGGCTAGTCCTACACTCCTACACTATGTACAGCAGAGTCTCCAAAAATGGTTCTGGTGCTGTGTCTGTTGGGGGGGGATGAAGACAGCAGCTACTGTGTGGGATTATACTGTTACAGAAGTTGGGGAAAAACCAAGGAAAGGGTACCAAGAATGTGTTATTTTGCACCAGAGGACACTAAACTTTTGACAGCTTCTGGGGGCCTATATGCCCCCCAGACTACTATTTTGGGGACTGGGCCCTGAATATTATCTCATACTAGCAATGCCTCTGCCACAGAGACAGATTAGGCAGGGAAGATGTGGGCAGACTGGGTGGGCCAAGCAGCCCTTTCTTAACAAATTCTATGTTTCTATGACTAATTTTAAAAGTTACAAAACTGTTCTGTCTGCGGTTTTTGGTGCTACTAGATCTTTAAGCTGAAATCCATTCTGCCTATTTCTGTTGGTTTTCACAGGTAAAAGCCAACAATTCTACTGTAATGTTTATAGCGGGTAGGGTATTATCCCATTCCCCAGACCAAAATTCCCACCCCAGCCTGCATAAAATAGTTTTTTTTAATTTTTGTTTTTAATTGGGTTGCCCCATCTGACTAGCTCCCCACCCACTGCACCCACCATCCCCAGGTACTTAACCCAGCCTCTGAGTTCCCCCATGGCTTGCCCCCCACCAATGATGGGCTCTCAGGAGCATGCTTTTTCCCGGTGGGAGCAGAATCCAGTCTGGGAGGTGGGTGCCTGCCAAACAGTATGGGGGCCTGCAAGAGGCAGACCATTATCCTGCTGCTGCAGTGTTTTTTTTCCCCCAAATTTTCTCCCCAGGGAGCTGCCAGCATGCAAGGACATAGTGTGTGTAAATGTACACTTGTGCACAAGCATGCAGTCCCTAACCCCCTTATGCAGTCTCTGTGTGCACTACTGCCCAGACTCCACTGGGTGGCAGTTACACAGCAGAGGCCAGAATCTCCCCTCCTCAAAGGACAGTTGTCCAGTGGCATGCATGTTACTCTTGCCACCAACTGGCCCCCTTCAACCCAAGCCCATTCTTGAGCTCAGGTCACCAGAACGGCAAGCAGGCACCCTGCTGCAGCATGACCTGGATGGCAGTACATAAAGCACATTCTAACTGAAGCTAGCCATGACTGCACAGGATGTTGCTCAGCTCATAGAGGTTGCACCATTATCCTGCATAACATCACTGCCCCATCGGTATCAAACTCACTGATTTGTAAAATGTTTGGACATATTTCATGTGGAATTGCAAGCTTCCAGCCACCATGGATAGGACACACCTTAAAGAGCATGTGCTTTAAAAGAAAGCCATGGTACCATGCATTCCTGCTTAAAGCTGAATCAGCCTAAAATGTCATGGTAATTTGCATATACATGACATGATGCTTTGCATTATGGGGGTATGTGTAATTTTGTATTTCTCTGAATCTGCGTTTAGTAAGGGTGTGTATTTTAAAGAATGAAGGCTCAGGTATCGAGGTGCCTCAGTAATAATTTTATTTGCTCTCATTTGTTTCTCTTCTTACCTTTTCATTATTTCATTTATTTACTTATTTTTGTCAGCTACCAGTAAAAAGAATCTGGTGGAATCCTTGTGTTATGAAGTCAGAAATTCTTTTACTGCAGTGCTGGCAGTATACTTCAATGGGAGACTGCACATCTGTTTTCAGATTTTATAGAAAGTAAAACTTGCTTGCACAAAACATTATAGATTCCATAGAAGTGTGTCATTTTCATAACCCGTGATCTTCTGTAATAATTTAGCAGGTGATATGTTCTCACTAACCAGATTTGAACTGATACGAAAAAAGATAAGCCAGCTATTGTTTTGAAAATTGTAAAATCATACAGAGGTACCACAATAGCATACACATAGAAAAGGCCAACTCTGCTGCTGAAAGACAGATCTACTTTTTAGTTTCTCATAGAAATACACTGGGCTTCTAAGTAGTTGGTCACAATACCAGAATTCTACTGAATTCTTTTTTTTAATGTAAAAACGTTATTGTAATTTTAACAAAGAACAAGAATAATAAACACAGCATCTGTCTTTTTTGCCTGCATTGTGAAAGGCAAAGGTGAAAACCCACTTGTACGACAGCATAAACGAATATTTTATTTTAAAAGTAGACGGTAATTAATTACCAGCACATCAAAACACAATAATCATTTGTCTATTAGAAGTAAACACATACTCTTTAAAACAAAATGTTCCATCTCAGCAGGCCTAGGCCTACCCTGGATAAACAATTTAAAATCAATAGGAAGGGGGACACAGTAATCCAAATTCTAATCTGAGCCGCCTGCCAGTGGGAAGAGTAAACAATTCCTAACATCTCATGGAAACACAGTGACATCTAGTGGCTCAAATTGAAAATACAGCTCTTTGACAGACAGTCTAGCGCTGGCTAATACCACTAGCCAAAGACCTGCACAGCAGATTGTGGATCAAGAGAAAGAAACCAATGTAGCACAGTTCAAGAGCCTGCCCACATTGGGCAAGACAGTTCATTATCCTCAAAGGGGGCCTCGTTTGCACTAGGATTCCTCCCACTCCACAGGTATAGCAAAATGTTTTAGAATGAAGGGCCTAGCCCTAGTTTGATTTGGATATTTTTTAGTTTATTTACCCAGGATTGCACAGCTGAGATGCAATACTTTATTTTCACAGGGGGTCATGCTTTTACCAATTTTTATAGCTGGGTGAACTGAGAGATTACCTGACTTGCTCAGGGTCATACAGTGATTAAGTGGCTCTGGTGGGATTTGAACCTAGGCCTCCTGATTTCTAAGCCTGTGCTCTAGCCACCACACTGTGTTGCCACAATTGTAATCACTTCAGTTTTTACTTGACTGGAAGTAAGAAACTTGAATACCTGCCCGTTACAGGCAATCACACCAACAGTGAGCTGGGAGTAGAAATACAGAAACATAGAAGAAGATGATGGCAGAAAAGATTGATGATCCATCTAGCCTACCCATATCACCCCTAGCATACCCAAGGACCTATTGTCTCTGTTGGATCTCGCTTACCCTACTCCCTTCTTGTTCTCTGTGTTTCTGCCTCCCTTGTCCTGCTGAGTAACTGGGCGGCCTTAGCATAGGCAAACTAGGAAGTCGCCTAGGTTGCCATCAACAGGGGTGCCACTGCACTGAAAATATTATTGACTTTTTATTTTGTGTGTTGTGGCAGTGGCATCTGCTCTGTGCCCCCATGCTAACAGATTTTAGCGCCATGAAAGCATGCAGATGCAGGCGCTGAGCGTGTAGCTCAGAGAGGGCAGAGACAGGTAGTTTTGGCAGCTATCACATGTCTCACATCATGACACACTGCAGAAAACAGTTCATGTGAGTTCACGTTTACTGGTGAGGTTGGGCATTTTGACTGCATGTTACTGGAGTGGGAGGACAAAACGCAGACCATCCCAGGGTGGATGGCACCGCATGTCACACAGTGTCTTTTGTCAGTGGTGGCATTGTATGGAAACAAACCATCCAAGGCAGGCCATAGGCAAACACACCATCAGGAGGATCGGGATTCAGAAATAGGAACTGGCAATCTTGGGCCCAGTACCCGCAGCAGTGAGAACTCAGGCTACTGATGATGGCTGGCTTATTGAGTGAGGTAAGGGGTACTGGAGAGGAGGGGAGAGGATCACAGAGGTTGTCAGGTAGGGTGTTGGCCTGGGTGTGGGGACCGCTGGCTTGATTTGCTTGTACTCAGAGAAAGAGCATGGTTTGGGTCAGACTCGACAAGTCAAGTGGCCACAGTACAATTGCAAATCACGATTGTTAGTCACACCTGCAGGTCTGCCTACCTGGACTAATCAGGACTGTTTGACTTTTCTAAAACAAAAAGAATATATATACAGTATATCAGCTTAACTGCAGCATGGCAGCTGGACAGTCACTACCCAGACAGCCTCAGAAACAGTGGCATAGTTAGTGGCAGGGCCAGGGAGACTAGTGAGTGGTGGGGATCAGACGAGAGAGAGAGAGACAGAGAGAGACAGAGAGAGACTACAGACTAGCAAACATCTGCAGCTTTGTATTATTGCAAAGGTATATATATAATAGATAACCCACTCTAAGGTGTGCGGTCGTGCTGTGATATATGCATGCCTTGGTATCGTCAGCCACCAAGGCGTGCGTATATCAAGCGTGACCGCACAACCTAGAGTCATGTATCTATCTTTAAAATGTCAAAATTGTTTTGGAGGGGTGAAAGTGTAGGTGTGTGGTCGTCAATGATATGTATATATTTTTTCAATTGTTTAACCAGGAGTGGCACACTAAGCTGAAAGCTTGTTTACAGGTGTGACCTAGGAGCACAGAGAAGTTAAGTGACTTGCTCAGGGTCACACAGTATGTAAGTGGGGGCTGTGGGATTCAAACCCAGGTCTCCAGATTTGCAACTGAGAGCCTTAAACCACTATGCTATACTGTCCCCCCAATATACGTACGGTCACGTGATGTGTTTCAATCAATCAGTAGACATAATTTTTCCTACCCATTTTATAAATATATATATATATATATTTTTTAAAGTACCCCATAATGTTTGTTTAATTATCTGACGTCTTCAGGCACTCCTCTTCACTTCCAGTCCCTCCAGTACTTCCACGTGATTGTTTTTGTCTCTAGTGGGGGGGGGTGCATTTTTATTTATTTATTTATTTCGAGGGATGATTTTTTTTTATTTTTTTCAGGGACACCATTTGCAAGTTCACCTAGGGCACCACATTCCCTAAGGCTGGCCCTGGTAACTACTATGCCCTTAGCTCTGTCCCAGCCCTTGTTTGAAACCATTTATGGTTCTGGCCTTACCACCTCTGCCGGCAGACCAGTCCATGGCTTAACCACTGTTTTTGTAAAATAATACTTCCTCACATCCTTGTTAACCTCCCCCAAGAGTAATGTGGAGACCTACGACTACCCACTCCAGAAGCGTGCTAGTTTGAGACAGACTGCAAAGGTATAAATGGAGTTATCACAGGGTATCCCTCAACAATGGCGAGAGAGAGAGAGCTAAAGACACACAGAGAGCAGGGATAAGGGAAAATAGAGACAAATAATTTAAAAATACATATATTCATCTTTTGTGCATAGATGTTCTTTGTAGGTAATGCCATGGATGGAGTCTGCAAGATGAATGTACATTGTTGCAGTTCCAACCTTTCCCAGCAGGGCCACTACAGGCTATGCAGATGGTGCTGCACTGGCCATGGGGAGCCCACACATACTGCAGTTCTAGCCTCTCACAGCAGAAGATGCTCTAGGTAGTGATGTAGAAGCTCTAGCAGTAGGTGCAGCTCTCAGATACTGCCCTCCCAGCTTCTGGCCGTAGACATCAGTGGAGATAGTACTGCAGAATCGCTAGCAGTACGGAGAGCACATAACTACTGCAGTCTCAACTTCTCTCAGCAGGAGTCACTTTAGACAGTAGTGTAGGGAGCACTAATGGAAACAGAACTGGTTACAACTGCCATAAAGGTAGGAGATGAACTGGATGGTCTGTTATCATCTTACAGATACCATGGGCCCGATTCCAAGACAGTTACGACAGGCGTAAATGCAGTACACCAGTCCAGATAGTGCAAATCACAAGTTATGCCAGCAAGTTGCGACATGCGCGATTCCAAAAGAACACCTCTGCTGCACCCTGCAATTGCTACGACAAACATAAGATACGACGCAGTTATGCCACAGAATGCTTATGCCAGTGCGTAAAGCGGCCTATGACAGGCATAACACACCAGCACTACAGAAGTGCTATTCCAAAAGAAATGGTATAGAGAACTGCAGAAGAGGAAGGCAACGTAAGTTAGAACAGGTAAGTGCTGTTCTAAACAGTGCACAGGCCAGAGGAACCCCTCCTAGCCAGACAGCAACGCACCACACACAAACAGCAGTCCCCAAGGTGGAGCTCAGTGCAAAGAGTGGAACACACAAGCAAAGAGCCTAACACACAGGACAGAAGGAAGGGAACAATGGTGCCACAGAAATGCAACCACAGGAGCAGATGTGGGCTGAACTCATTGGCGGCCTACGCAGTTGTGAAATGCGGGCTGCAAACGTGGACCAAAGGGGAAACAGTGGAACACACAAGCAAAGATGCCCAGGACCCCCAGGACATAGTGAGAAGGGTAGCAGCATGTTGAGACAGTCCAGTAGACAACACAGGCAAACAAAGGGGACCACAGCACACACATGTGATGGGCATGGCACAGGGCAACGGACAAAGGCCACGGACACAACGCCAAGATGATGGCGCCACCAGGCACAACACCCCTGCCATGGCCACTGATACATGTAAACAGTGCAACAACAACAGGAACACAGCAACGGGTGGCACAGACCTGTGGACAACTGGTGGTGAGACACGCAATTGCCTGTGCCACTGGTGCCACCCACAGGGTCCACTGGTCCCCTGGGGGCCATACAGGCCCAAGGTTGCCACACAGCCAGGACATGCAATGCGTGGTGGCATGTGGCCCAGAACTGGCACGGTGCACTGCTGCACACAGGGCACCATGTAGCCATGACCACCTGCGTGCACCCATGGCTGTGAGGTGCACAGCTGGCACCACAGCTACCATGCCACGATGGAGATGCATGAGATGGCTGCACCACCCCATGTGTGACTGCATGAGCACAGTGGCACACACATATGCACGCAGACCACAGACAGATGCGCAGAGAGAATTGGGTGAGTATAAAACATTTAATGCAACAGTATAAAACAACAGCAGGCAGGAACACACATGTAGCAGCAACAACAATAACAACAACAACAACAGCAGCACTGGGAATCAGTACCCCCAGTACCCATAACAAACAGCAGCATAGTACTGTACCAACTGGGCCCATATGTACACCCCATAAACAGCAGCCCCCAGCAACCATTGCCACCCACCCAGGCACGCTGCCCACCACAGCCACCCACACATGGTCAGCCCCCCACCCCGTCAACACCTATACACAAGTCCCCACCCCAGATATACTAACCACCCCTCCCCACACAACACAGTCCACCAGCGGTGGCGTTAGCACCAGCGCAGCTCCACCAGCAAGGGCACCCACTGGTCCGTGCAGCCTGCAATGTCCCCAATATCGCTGATACAAGTGTAACCAGCTGTTGCTTATCCGGTGCTCCCCCTAGATGGGCAGGACCCCAGGTGCCCCATCGCCGCTGTCCAGACTACCTGGCCACTGCTGTTCCTGGACACTGCTGACTGGCCAGGGCCCAGGGTCATCCGGGCTGCGCCATCACTGTCCTGCACTGGTTCAGGGTATGGAGGTGGTACCACCTCCGCTGCACTCCTGCTGCATCCACCACCACTGGCTCCATAGGTGGTGCGACCAGGCCACATCCCCAGTGGCGTTCTGTGCTGGTTCCACCCCAGTGGCTGGCTGTGAGTCGGGCTTCTACTGCCCACCATCTGCAGGGTCCCGCACATCTAGCACCTCTGCCATGTCCAACTCCTCCAGCTCCACCCCCTCCTCCAAAGATGACGTGGGAGGGATGATCCTCACCCTCCACTGTCTGCAGTGGCGGTACTCCTCAGTCGTCTGCCTTCACCTCTGCCATGGCCTGCAGCAGGGCCCTCTGTCATGGCGTCAGTCGGCTATGCACACCTGTAGGGATGCAAAGACTGCAATTAGTGCAGGTCCTGGCCATGCGACACACACACACGCACACACACACAGAGGACACACACAGTCACAGCACATGCCACCATGGGCCAGCACGCCATGGGCACAACACAAGGCACACAATACATGCACCTACCTGCCCTCCACTGCAGTGCCTCCTGCCTGAGACTACCGACACGGGCATCCTGATGGTCCTGGCCTCCACCCGATGCACCTGTGGGGTAAGGGAGAATGGTGACACATGTGCATCTGAGCAGGCCATGGCCTATGTGTCAGCACTGCACCACTGTATGGACAGCCGTAGGCATACCCACCTGCACCTGCATCCTGGCCCAACCTCATTTCCATGTCCCTGCATCGTGCCATGCTGAGCAGCAGCTCCAGGAGCACTGCATCCTGCCGTGCCATGTCCCGCTACCAGTGCTGAAGTTGGCGGACCATCCTGTGCACACTGCTGCTGGCACCCAGCCATGCCCCAACGGCATGCCATGCCCGTTGCCGCTCAGCAGCAGTGTGTCTCCTGCACCCCGGCAGTAGTAGCGTCCGACCCCACTGCTGCACACAGTTTATGAGCATGGCAGTCTGCAGTGGTGTGAAGTTCGGTGACCACCCGCTCAGTCTGCGGCCCAATCCCCAGACATGTCCACGGCATGTGGCTGGATCGGGGTCCTGTGGACGTGCAGTACAGACCTGTATGGGAGGAAGGCATAGCACATGTGTCATTGCACAATGGACAGGCAGCTGTGTCAACCTCCCCTGCCCAGTGGGACAAACGCTGGCGTGCATGGGGATGGGGCACAGTCACAGGTCATGGCACTGCACTGTGCACGCCACACCACAACTGTGGCACAGTGGTGCGGTCCAGTACAGGCATGGCACTGCATGACCCCCCCCCACAGCAGGTGCCCTCACTGCCAGCCCTCACCATCAGTGGCATGGCCTAGCAGTGCAGTGCCACGCACACGCACCGCCCCACACTGCCACACACCACCCCAGCAGTGTACTGCCAGGCCTCCATTCCCATGCAGAGGCGTGCCCTCGCGTACGCCAGCTGCACGGCGCCAGGCCGGCACATGGCCAACCATGGCCATGCACCTGCCAGCCATCAATCCCATGGCAAATCACAGCAGGGCTCTGTAGAGCATGGGTGTGGTCCAACATCACTACACGCCACCCTGCCACATGTCCACATGTCCGCTTGTGCAGGGGTACACCCCACTGTGCCCTTCGACCTGTGTCTAGGGTGCAGTCCCATGGGCCCCACATGCATACAGTGTGATATGTGCAATACGCCTACCTGGTCTGTGCACCATGTGCACAGTTGTGGGTAGCTCTGCTGTCTATGGTGGCACACCTGGATGGACAATTGACAGGACAGCAGTAGCTAGCAGTATGAAGAGTGACATCAGCATATGTTGTGGTGTGGCAGTGTCCACCTACCTTCTCCAGAACAGGGTCGCTGTCTCCTACACAAGGGGAAGGGCACAGCAATATTAGGACCACTATGTAGTACATGCATATGAACTGTGCACGCTGTGCAGTGTCTAGTACTCACCTATGGCCTGGGTGTGTCCCCTCTGGTGCTACAGGGAGATAACAAGTGGATTAGCACATGGCTGGCATTGTGTCAGTGGCCTGCTGCCTGTGGGTGCTGTGTCCCAGTACCTACCAGTGTGATGTATCAGTCCCACCTGGGCCTCCTGTCCAGTGTCTCTCTAGTCCCTCAGCACTGCAACCTGCTCTCCTGCTTGTGACCTGCGAGACGGTGCTGCGGCTAGCTTTCACCAAGTGCACTACACTCCACATGGTGCACGTACACGCAGCACATGCACTGCAGGTTGCAGTTGCAGTCTGCAGCACTACTGCTATGCAACTGCAGGATGCACATGCGTTATGTATACACTTGCGCCATCATATACTGGATATGTGATGTGCGTTATGCAGTCTGTCATGGGTTTTGTCCAGTTATGGTAGTGGTAATGAGATAGATCACACAGGTGTGTAGTGCAAACGTGTTTACTTGTGACAGGTGGGACATACATAGGTGACACAGTGAATTATCTTACTGTATATGTGACAAGCCCTGAAACATACCAACACCCAGTGACTGTGCAGTGCTCATGCATGACCCCACACAGTGCTTCCCTCTCCCACACACTCACAGACATGCACATGCACAACCCACACACACATCAGCCAGACACACACTGTGCCCACCCTGTGTGCATCCCTCCTACTGCCCATCACTAGCAGCAGCGTGCCATGGGTACAAGTCTGTCATGTGCTTGCCACTAGCACCCATTCCTCTTCCACTTTGCGGTCCCTGTGGTGTCACTGGGCCCACCCTGCACTCGCTGCAGCTCACCTGTGCCGCTACTGTCGCTGGGTGCCACTGGCACCGCTGGCCTTCAGGTTCTGCTGCGTCTCTCGGGTGCAGGTGACGCATGCTGTGGTGCCGTCCCCCATCCAGTTCCCTTGGGCACACTGCTGTCCGTGGGTATCCTCCGTGTCACCACCTGTGCTGCCTCCTGCCAAGAGCCACTGGTCCTTTGCCCCATGCCCAGCACCTCTGCCCCATGCCACTGGTGGTGAGGGGTACTGCTACCTTCTTGCCTGCCGCTCTTGCAGCTTGTGGTGCCACCGGTGCGTGTCCAGTTTCCGTCAGTGGCTGATGTTGCCCCAGTGCTGTAGGTGTTGGCAGAGCAGAGGGCTGCAGTGCCTGTGGCTTGGTCTGTGGCACCAGTGCAGGTGGTTGCAGTGGTGAGGCCACCTGCAGTGCCACAGCCGCAGGTGGTGGCAGTGGTGGTGGTGGCAGCAATGCTGGTGCCGCCACCCCTGACAGTGATAGTGTGGACTCCATGGCCGTTCCTGGCACCGTTGAAGGGGCTGGTGCCAGCTGCTCCTCCTCCTGTGCTGCCTGTGTGCATCACGCAGAGCAGTACCCCGTGGGCACAGGCCTGCATGCGTCACCTGCAGCAGGGCCACCAGTGCAGCTGCCTGCCTCACCTGCTGCACCACTGACCCGACAGCGATGGCCAGGTGGGTGATGGCACACTTCTGTGCCTGTGTACAGGTCTGTGTGGCAGCCATGGCCTCCACAACATGCTCCATGGCAGAACCAGTGGTCTGCACCCCAGTCTCCAGCACCCCTATGAGTGTGCCCATCTGCTCCTGCAGTGCTGCATGGTTGGCATCTATGCTGAGCTTTATGCAGCCCAGCATCTCGGCCTGTTCCATGTGAGCTGTCACCGAGGTCTGGCAGAACCCTATGTAGTCCGTCGGGGTCCACAGCCTGTCCACCTGCGGCGATGGTGTTGTCCCATCCAGAGCCTCCTCCAGCCTCTGCTAGGATGCAGGGCTCATGTCCTGTGCAATGTCATCCCCCAGGCTGCCACAACTGAGGTAGTTGCTGAGGTCCAGTCCCATCTCCTCTTGCAGCTGTTCCACCGTGTCCTGCTCCCCACCACCGGTGTCCTGGCCATGTCCTGCTGGGCCTGCTCTGAAGTGGTGTACGCACTGTCCACCGCCACTGTGTCCACTGCTGCTGTGCCTGTGAGGAGACATCAGTGCCTCAGTGGTATGACCCATGTCATGCCTACTACTGTCCCACCCCTGCATAGCTCTCCCACACACTGGGGTTGGCGCTGGCCATGTCCTTACCTGCCCCGTTGTCCTCTGCCTCCGCACTTGTGGGGGAATGTGAGGGCATCAGTGTTGCTGCACCATTACATGACGATCGCGCATGCCACAGGCCATACCCCTGCAGTGCCGTCCCACAGGGCGTGGGCACAGTTGCCCATTGGCTTACTGTCCCCTGTGTCCTCTGGCTCTGCACCTGTGAAGTTAACAACAGTGCTTCAGTGCTACCACACCATTACAAGCCCACCATGCATGCCACCATCCACGCCCCAATGTCGCTGTCCACTGCATGGTGGGTGGCGCTGGCCATCACTTTACCTGCCCCTGTGTCCGATGCTGCTGCACCTGTTGGGGGGTAGAATGATAGTGCATCAGTGCTGCCTGCCCATGTGGTGGCTGCACCGCCTGCTGTTCACATGACTGTGCCCCATGCCAGGCTACATTCCCACACAGTCCCTCCCATCTGTGCACTGTTCCATGTTGCGTGGCTGTGCCCCACCTTCACAGTTCCTACTGTACTGTGGCACACTGCCTGTGCACCCAGCATGTCACACTCCCTCTTGCCCATGTTTACATTCCGTCATCATATTCACTTTGCCATGCTTCACACTTCCACTTACCCGTCCCTGCATCCATCTGAAAGGTGTCCAGCTGGAGTCCCCATGGACACTGTGCTGGCTCACAAATGCCAGCACCCTCTCCTCATGTGTGCTTAAGGGTCACACCTCCTGTAGCCCACCTCCTGTGGCCATCGCCTGCCACTTGTTGTGGGCCTCCTTTGCTTTTGCATGGCACTTCAGGTTGCTATACCGCTTCTGCAGGTCGCGCACAATGGGACGCGCATGTGCCACCACATTTACCCTCTGTGCAACTGCATCCCATGCCACTTTCCTCTGCAGTCATTGCTCTCACTCACCCTCCTTCCCCAACAGTAGGTCTTTTTGTGCCTCTAGCTCTTCTAACAGCACATCCATCTCTTCAAATGTGAAGTTCCTCTTCCTCTTTTTGCTCCTGCTTGCCTCTCCCCACTACCCAACATCTCATAGCCCCTCGACATGTCTATGATATGTGCACACCTTTGTAGTTAGGGTTATGACATCTTGTGTGCTACACACTACTATTGCGGGCTGCGACATGCATGACGTTAGTTGCGACATCGTGTTCGGCAGTTTTTGTCATATCTGGCGGTTGTCTTGAATTTGGCGCAGCTTGCATATCGTAGGGATTCTGGTGTATCTTCTGCCATGGTGTACTTTGTGCGCTGCTCTAGCTGCTGTCTTGGAATCGGGCCCCACATCTATAGAAGTAGTATTACGAAATGGTGCCGGGCCCCTTGCAGACAAACTGGTTGTGGGAGAAGTACCTGCCCTTACAAACAGAATGGTGGGAGAAGTGCCTGCCCTTACGAACAACATGGTGGGGACCAAGTGCCCATCAAACTTCAAGTTGATCAAGACTTTTCCGTCATTCAGAAGGTTTTTAATCAGGTCATCTCGACAATTGCCCCGAAGATCGAGGTCATGTCACTGGCAGTAAATTGGCTAATGTCCAGATTTCAGAAGCAGAGGCTAGGCTCCACAGAGCAACAGCTCTCCTCTAAATGTTCAAACGCTCAATTGTGCCGCTCACAGCTCTCAAACCAGACCTCCAGACCTTATCCCTGAAATCTGTAAAGTGCCTGGATGATATGGAGAACCAGGGTCATCGAGATAATCTGAGGGCTATTGATTTAACGGGTCAGAGGGACTAGATACTAGCACCTAATGGAAGAATGGTTCCCAGTGGTATCAGGACTGGTAATGAAATATGGTAGGATGACAGTAGACAAAGCCCAATGGTCCTCAGTCCCAATACAGAGAAATAATGAGCATGCATGGTTTGTAATTATGAGGTTTCTATGTTCACCACAATAAAATCAAAGATCTGAGCAGCCAGCCAAATAAGGAAATGCACCATATTGGACCTCATATGTCCTGACTACTCCCAGCTGGTGTAGCAGCACTGCCGAATCTTTAAAGAAATAATGGATTGCCTCAGGAACATGGGATTTAGCTTCACTTTACTTCACCCAACTACTCGTAAGATCATTTAAGGTGACCAACCCAAAAATTTGTTATTAAATTCAGAGTAAGCTGGCACCATACTTAAGGAGACAGGGAGTAATCGACGACCAGCACAGAACCATAAATAATGTCCAACAGTTCCAGGGGTAAATCCAACACAGACTTAGATTCACTTCTGCTGCATGGGGGACTGGAGAAAGTGTAGTAGGATCTACAACTATCTGTTGATTTTTCTGCGGTACTTTGGCTGGACACAGGAAAGCTTCCACAGCTGTAACTTCCCTGTGCTTACTGCGAGCTGGGCCAGCCACACACATCTGTGCAACTGGTGGGGTTTTTGGGAAGGGTGAGCCCCAGGTTGCTATGAACACTTCAAAGAGCAACAGACACCTCCAAAAGAACTCTGAAAAACATAACATTTGGACTCAAGTCAGCTGTATTTCACATTAGTTCTGTATTCCTTCGCCCCCATTGTTTATTACAGAGGTCATGTACATGAAAACAAGATCTTTGTTCTTTGCAAGTTCAGCAGCTCCTATTACTTGCTCCCAACCTGAAGTCACAATAGTCTGTGTGTTACATTACTGTCAGATATTAACTGCTACTGTTATTACATCATTGTTATTAACTCTATGTGGTTCGACCTGGCCCTTGGGACAAGTAAGCCCTCATCAAAGGCTGAAGTCCTACATTTCAGAAGAGCAGATTTCAACCGGATGAGGGAGCTGGTCCAGGACAAGTTATCTGGAGTGGACAGCATCAGGGATGTGGAGGAAAGATGGGGGCAATCAGGGGGACCATTCTCGAGGCAACAAAGTCTTTCATGAGAACAGTGATCAAAAAGACCAAAATGGTTCTCTGGAAAGGTCAGGGAAGCAGTGAGAGTCAAAAAGAAGGTACAAGGAAAAACAAGGAAAGAAAGAATGGGGAAAGTACCAAAGGAGAACAAAGGAAACCAAGAGGGTAGTCAGAGAGGCAATGGCAGACACAGAGTTGTGTATTGTGCAGAGGGTCATGGGAGGGCAAACCAGTTTTTTAGATATATTATGATAAAAAGAAAGAAGGGAGGTGGAATTATTAGGCTAGCAGAAGGAGGTGGGGTAATTGAGGAGGACAGGCAAAAAGGCGTGGTTCTTAATGACTACTTTTGCTCTGTATTCACAAAGGAAGACTGAGGGCCTCTGCCAGAGACTGGCATTTAGGTGAGTGTAAGGGTGGATCCCTGAGAAAATGCAGCACGTATTTACCAGTGAAAGGGTTCAGAAAGGGCCAGCAGCCCTAAAGATTGATAAGACAATGGAGCCAAATAGGATGCATCCGAGGGTGCTCAAGGAATTGGCGACGGAAGTAAGTGAACCCCTGGTAGGGTTATTTAATAGCTCAAATGAGAAAAGAGTTCCAAAAGACTGGAGTGAAAGCAGACATACTCCCTCTCCATAGTGGGAGGGGGCATGGAGCAACTGGGTAACTACAGACCTGTCAGTCTTCCCTCTATTATGGGTAAACTGATGAAGATATTAGTCAAAGAAGACCTTGTGGACTACCTGGAGAGCAGTGGACTCCAGGATAGTAAGCAGCATGGGTTTGTGGCAGGGTGATCATGTCAGACCAGCCTGACAGTATTCTTTGACTGGGTAACAAGGGTAGTAGATAAGGGCCACACTGTGAATTTATTCCAATTTCAGCAAGGCTTTTGACTCGGTGCCTCACAGAAGGTTGCTGAAGAAGCTAGAGGATCTGAGTGCAGCAAAGGACACAGTTAGATGGGTGAGAAACTGGTTAGAAGGGAGTAAGCAGAGGGTTGTGGTTAACATAGTCAAATCAGAAGAGAAGGAGGTCACCAGTGAAGTGCCGCAAGGATCGGCCCTGGGTCCATATGTTCATCAGTGACATGGAAGAAGGAATCCAGGGAAGATGTCTCTCTTTGCAGAAGATACTAAGCTGTGTGGGAGCGTAGATGGTAAGGAGGGGGTTAAGAAAATGCAAAGAGAACTGCAAAGTTTAGAGAGGTGGTGAAAGGTTTGGCAGTTGAAATTCAATTCCAAAATGTGCAAGGTGATACATATAGGAACATGAACCCCAGGACAGAGAATTGAATGCAGGGGGGGAGGTGTAAGATACTGGATGGAGGGGTAAAGCTGGGCAAAAGGAGGCCTAGGGGTCATCATCAGTGACTCCCTAAAACAAGGAAAACCATGAAGCCACAAAGAGGCTGCTACTGGCAATGTAGTGTCCGGCCACAGGCAAATTCAAGGTCCACTTACCCACTGTGACATGGACAGTCAGTTCTGAGTGCTGTAGTATCATTTTCTTGTAATATCAAAATGGGTTATGGACTGCCTGTCATGAGAGATGCTGAAAATCTGGTGCTCTTGGAGTGACCTCGCTCCCCTCCCTCCAGGTTTCAGCTGAAAGATGAAAACCATGAGAAAATGCTGAAACAGCATGTGAGATCACACACTCACAGGTTTTAGATACCAGGTGTTACGTGGCAGGCCAGAATTACAGACTTTTCTAAGTTAATTGTAAGCTGTAGTTGTTAAGAGGGAAATCATAAAAAAGTTTATGCTGTTAGAGGGGGAAACCATGTTTAGCAAACTGGTGCAAAGTTGTAAATGTTCCTCTGATGCCTGTGTGAGAGAGGATACTGATTAAGATCAAAGAAATGTCATTTGAAGAACATGAGTATGCTGAGGTTGCAGAATTTAATACTTGGAAAAGACATCCTGTTTTTATATAGATATATATTTTTTTATATATTCTGACAGGGAGGAGCTAGGTGACCTCATGCTACATAGGTGGGGAAAACCAGTTTTTAAAGATTATTCTGTTTTCCTTCAGACACGTTTATCTAGACTCTGACAAAGAAACATCTGTAAGTACTTTAAGCAGGTATTTAGAGACTAAGTACTGCAATAGAAATTGCACTGTTAAAACCTGTTTTGTTTAAGAGATTTGTATGTCTTGTGATATAATAGTTCTGTATTTTGTGTTTTACATATTTTTATCTATTTTAGTAAAACTCTTTTTAGAGCATACTTGGTCTGTCTTTGATTTCTTTCATTTGCAAGAAAAGTGTATATGGTTATAGCAGACACTTTGCATAAGATTGAATGGTGATACCAAACTGGAAAGAGAAGCGTTTTAAATCTGAGGTCTTTATTAAAGTTTTTAAGGGTTCATTTCTGTACACCTGGTTAGGTGCCCATAGGCAAAGATATCTGGCCCCCTGAAGACAGATATATCTGAGCCTGTGCATTGGGTACACTAGCAAGAGGTTCACAATTTGAATCCCTCCAAGACTGGAGACCAAAGGTTGATCTGAACTCACAAAACAAACAACAGGGTTACCTAGTTCTGTTAAACTGTTCACAAGACTGTGCTCAGAGGTTAGCACTTTGGGAGTAGAGGGCTGACCTGCTGAGTGGGTTTGTGACATCCACCACCACAAAAGAGCCAGGCTACTGACGCCCCAAACAGATACAACAAATATATGGCTTGATGCTAAAATAACATATTTATTGTTAAGAATAGAGACCCATATAGCACCCCTCCCACCGCCAAATTTTCATGCACTAACCCATGTGCTTTATTGAGGCAATTCTTTAAAACAATCAAGCAAGGCAACATAAGCACTACAGAGAGGCAGACAGATTTGCTGGGCTGTATAGAGTGTAGTGACAGCAGAAGGAAGGAAATAATACTGCTGCTCTATATGTCACTAGTGAAGCCCCACCTTGAGTACTGTGCCCAGTTCTTGAGTCCTCACCTAAGGAAAGGTAAGGACAAGCTAGAGACAGTGCAACATAGGAGGGTGACCCAGATTATTCAGGGTCAAAACGGCAGATCATCTGAGAATCAGCTCAAGGCACTGAACATGAACTCATTGGGGGCCAGATGACAGAGAGGAGATATGCTAGAGAGGAGATACGCTAGATAGGAGATACGCTAGAGACCTTCAAGTTCCTGAAAGTAATAAACAAGGTAAATTGCAAAGAACTGTTTAGAATAAGTAATGGATGAAGGACACAGGGGCATGAGTGGAAACTGACATGGCGGAGGTTCAAGAGGGAAGTGAGAAAGTTTTATTTTACTGAAAGGGCAGTGGAGCCTGTCACAACCCCACTCAGCAGGTCAGGCCCTCTGCTCCCACACTGCCAACCTCCGAGCGAGTATTGTGAACAGGAACAGAACAGGGTAACCCTCCTGTCTGTTTTGTGGGTTCGAATCACCTTTCGTCTCAAGTTCTGGAGGGATTCAAACTGTGAACCTCTTGTTAGCGCACCCAATGTACAGGCTCAGATAATTCTGCTCTTCGGAGAAATGCCAGATATCTTTCACCAAGGGCACCCAACCAAGTATACAAACTGAACCCTTAAAAACTCTATGAAAGACCTCAGATAAACTCTTTACCTTTTCCCAGTTTGGCATTACCATTAAGCTTATGCACAGTGTCAACTTTACCCATATATGCCTCACTTGTCAAAGAAAGAATTTCAAAGGCACACCAAGCAGTCTCTTTAAAATAGAGGTTTACTTTAAAATAGATAAAAATGAAAAATGTAAACACAGAACAATATATCACAACGCATGCAATCACTTAAAAGAACAAGGTTTAAAAAAAAGTGCAAACAAATTCCTACCACCAGACAATTAGACTTGTCTATCTAATATAGATCATCTAACAGTGCTTGAAGTAGATGTTGTTGCTTCAGAGAGTCCAAACAAAGAATGCCTCTAAAGGTCTGCCACAGCATAATTAAAAACTGTCTTTGAACCTGCCTCCTCCATGATGTCACCCAGCTCCTCCTCTGTTTATTAAAAATTATACAACCAGGATGTCTTATCACTCAGGAGGTATTTTAAATAAAATGACATAAGCAAAATCTCATTTCCAATATGACTCTTTGATCTGGAGTGGTTTCCTGCTCCCCTTTGATCTAGTGTGTTTTCCTGCTTTTCAAAGACATCAAAGAACTTTTATAACTCTGCAGTTTCTTCACTGCTGACATATAGCTTCTTTTAGCACCAATTAAATTAACTATTCTTTCTCTGAAAGACGCTATAAAATGGATATTTTAGTTCCCTGCCTTCAAAGAAGCACAGCTCAACAACAAGGCCATAAAATGCTAGTCTTTGAAGTTAATCACATTACAGAGATCTACTGTTTAACATATCCTGTCCTTTGAAGTGATACCTTGGGGGTCATCCTAGGAGCACAGGATTTCTCATGACAGACGATCACACTACATTTTTATATTACAAAAATCCTTGAGCAAGCAGAACCAGCTGTCCAAGTGTCACAGAGCCATGAAACAATCTGCCAGCTGATGGGGTGTGGCCAGCAGCCAAGCTTGCAGCAGCTTTCCAGTGGAGCTCCGATAGCAGCAGCCTAATAGTGATCATTAAACAAAGTATACTTTGGAATGGAAGAAACAAGCCATAAAATCGGTAACTAGCCAGTTTGCTGATTCCAATGATATAAGATTTGCCTCGCTCTTTGCTGTTACCTGGAAGAGATGGGCAAAACTAACAAAGCAGTAGCCAGTGGGGAAGGCGCCTGTGCAAAGGAACCAAAACTCAGTACTACTAAAGACTCCACCACGGGGGTCAGGGATGAGCCTTCCTCTGAACCATCTAACGCTGCACTTTTAAAAGTGAACCAAAAGCTGCATCAAAAAATGGAAGATTTTACTGCCCAATTCAAGATCTTGGATACTAAAGTCACTTTGCTAGAGGAAGAGACTAAAACTGTGATGAAATCAGTGACTACAGCACTGACGGTTACGGCAGGACCGATGAAGGAGAATGCCGTACTATGGAGGAGACTTCAAAACTTGGAAAATTTATCCAGAGTGTCCAATGTAGGGATACTGGGGATACCAGAAGGAGTCAAAGGAGAGGACTATGTGGGCTTCTTGACTAATTTTTTCTTGGAAATTGTTCAGGTGCAAGAGGAACTTTCGGTAGTTAAGGCTACAGAATTACACCGTGGTGTGGAAGTCGATTATCCATTAACCAAGTCCCATGTCAAGATTTCTTTCTTGTGGTGTTGGGTTCAGCATGAGATAAGGAAATAATTATTGCACAGGCTAAGAGAAAGAGTCCCGTGGACTGGGAAGGACACAAAATATATATTTTCCCAGATTTAAGTTATGCCACCAGACAACACAGGACAAGTTTTGATGGCATTCGGGTCCAGCTAAGGCAATTGGGGGTACATGTGGTTCTGGTACCTGCAAGTCTATGGATCTTTTATGGAGGAAAATCCTATCAATTTGCCGATCGTGGCAATGCCAATAAATTATTGGATTGCATTGAAAAAGAATTTCAAGCAACGGAGGACAGTTCGGAAAGTGACTCTAGGGACAGTGAGTAAATCACTTGCGACATCATAGTTAGCTGTAATAACCTGATCTAAAGGAAGTAACGATCTGTTAACTAACACTGTTATTTCCAATTAAAGTGCATGTAGTGTTTTCTCTTGTTTCTCATGGGAATTTAAAAGTACAGGACAAAGCCTGTACTAAGGGCTGCTAAGGTCCTTGTCTCTGTGTTCCCCCGTAAACTCATAGTTGTACTCTGTTTAAGATTTTTGGCAGTAGCTTCAGTAGCTGGCTACTTGTTATTCTGTACTTATATTTTGCATTATGTCTCTCTGTTTGCATTGCCATTGCACTGTTTGTTTAAATGTTCCCTGAGTTGTCCTTATTGTGTACACTCCTTCCCATGAAGTGTGAGCCACAGAGGGGGCAATTCCCCTTCTGTTGTACTGTACATGCCATGTACTTGATGTGGAACCTTTGCAAAAGAGCCTTCACTCAAAGTTTTTTTTCCGAACAATGAAATAAACAAACAAAATAGTGATGAAGGACGGGTGGTTAGTGTTTTCACTTAATAAATAAATACAATGAAGGACCTGTAGCTGGCCCTAGACCGGCAGTTATGGGTCTTAGTTGTTTTCTTTTTTTTCCTTTCAGAAGAACTGATTTAAAACTGATATGGGAATCACCACACTACCGAATGTCCGTAGGATAGTTAATGTTTTGTGATAACCAAAGTTTTCCCTCAATGCTACATGATATGGAGAAAGACATGAGGCTTTAATGTCTGTTTAGTTAAAGTACAAGTGTTCCAAAATGTTTTTTTTTTTTCTGTTACAAAGTCAATAATATTGTAAATGGGCTGCTAGGAAGCGGAAGCAACGCTGGTTCACTAGTCTTGAGCCAATGTTTTAGTAGTGGGATGGCTTGACCCGTTAAAAAGGGTGCACGATGTTATTGTTACACGATGTGATGGTAAATCCCTGCTCATGGTAGCAATGGTGAGTTGCATAACCGTTATGGGGATATCTAATTGTATGTTTGCTCTTTCCTGCCTCTGTGGTATCAAGTTATAGGGGCTTATCAACTCCTTGCTGTAATACTAATGTTAAGCATGACTTGTAATGTTTATTTCAATGCTGAAAGCCTACCTACGAGGGTGGTGATCTGTGTACTATATACAGTAAATCTAATAAAAATAAAGTCCCCAAAAAAACAATCTGCCAGCTGCTGTGGAGGGTGCCAAGACTATCAATGGTTTCAGACATGGCTGGGACAGACGGAAGAGCTCAGTGGTTGCGCCGGGTGGTAGCGGTACGGTGGGGAGCACGGGGATGGACAGGGTGGGTTGGAACCCTGTATGGACAATGGGGCCTGTGTTTGTAAGGGGTTTATGGGCAGGCTGAATGGTCCAGTGGTCTTTTCTTGCTGTCATTTTCTATGTTTCTGTTTCTATTAACATGACAGCAGACTGTGACATCACTGCAGAAGACTATAACTTTACGTGAGGAATTAGCTGTATACACCAATGAACTCTGAGGGATAAAAATCATTTTTCCATGCAAATTTCCACAGTAATAAATAATTGGGAGGGGAATTCTATAAAAGATATGTGACACACAAGCTGGATTATGTTTATATTACATTTTCCAACGTTTTCTCAGAGGTGTCAGCAGCTCTTTAAAGGATATTCTGCAACATGGGGATATTTTCAGGTTGAAATGTCGGCAATAGTAGAGGATTCCAGACCCATGCAAGTAGCGTAGCAGTAAGTCATGGAATTAGTGTGCATTACACTATACTGTCCTTACACTACTTGCCAGTTAAGTTACTCGGGATTAGTTGGTATGATTGTGTAGTTTTTTTTTTTCAATCTGTTTGAGTTTGGGGGGCTCTGCCCCATCCCCCCAATGTTTTTTTCAATTTAACTCAGTGGGGTGGGGGGCGAAGCTCCCCAACTCAAACTGATAGCAAAAAACTACACGTCCATACCAACTAACCCCTAGTACCAGCTGTACAACTAGTGAAAGTGGATCTGTAGAGCTCCACTGATGCTAAAATCAGCAGAGCATAGTGATCGGAGCAGGGCTGAGTGTGTGGAGGGAGCGTCAGAGCATAGTGTAGAGCTTCGTGTTGTTAACAAAAGAGGGTGAGTCTAGATTCCTCCGCTATTGCTGAACTGTCCCTAGGAACTGTATGGGAACAAGTTACGGGGATTATCAAACAACAAGATCGTGAAGGGGAAATGCTAAAAGGCCGCCGATTGGCTTGAGACATTTATTTTATTTATTTGTTCATGGGAACCAAGGTTCCTTTAATAGCAGTGACACGGATGCCAATGCAGCATTAATATATGTGGTTACAATGCTGAATAAATTCTACACAATATACAGAAGGGATACAAAAAAGTACACAGTATACGGTAGGCTACAGTAGGCGTACAGAAGATGCAGTGGAGCACATAGAATGAGGAAACAAAGAAATCCGAGCACTCCAGTCCCACCAAATGTGCTTCTCAATGCCAAACTGCCATACTGTGGACAATCACAAAATAAAAACAGCCCTGGGCAGGATTTTCCAATGCCTGTTAATGCCGCAAGTCCCAGGCATGCCGTATATACAGCGCACAGAGATTGCGGCGTTCACTCATTGGTAATTGGGATTTTCTATCCCATGTGGCAATTGCCACAAGCTAGACCAACTTTTTGTGATCTAGCTTATGACGATCCCGAGGGATTCCACGTAGCTTGCGCCAGATAATGTGGCGCAAGCTGCCGTAAATAGTAGAAACTGTCGCAACTGCACCTGAGACTGTAAAATCGTGTGTAGTTGCAGCGAATGGGTTTGGCACACCACCAGAACCTAAGTGCCATGGTGCAGGTTTGGTTGCAAGCCCTGCACCATGCTTTGAAAATCCTGCACCCTGTCTGTAGGGCGGTACATAGAGGTTTTTCTATGTGCCACATCTTTTGGCAATAAAATAATTTAATCATTTACGTTGAGTGCTCCACTTTTTTTGTTTTGCAATTGAGCACAAAGAATGAGTAAGGTATGTGATGATAAGCCACCTGCTTGCTATTATTTGTATTATATTTTTGATAAATACATGTTTAGGCTTCTGCTTAGAAACACAGGCCAAGCAGCAAAACCACATGGGGTTTTTGAACAGAGAGAAAAAAGGGGATCTGCACTATCCCTGACCCAGTGGAAAATCTAATTAAGAGCTTCCTTTAGACACCAGGTTGTAACAGATTGGAAAACCAGCATTTACTTTGAATCTAGGAAACTGGCCATAACAGACTTCATTTTATGAGCTATCAGGAGGAAAGCAACTTCTGGCAGATACCTGTGAAAATCCTCACACAGATAGGAGAAATAGCTTTCAGGATGTCCTTCTGAAGATCAAAGGGGTAAATCTGACCTGTCATAAATCATGCTCTGTCAGGCTCACTAATTAAAAAGTACACATATTTTTAAGTGGGATGCTTACCAATATGCAGATGCATGTGATTAATTTGGTATATAGGAATGTGAGTGACCTCACAGCCAGCATCACCACAGACCTGTGATCTCACAAGCTGGGTGGGACCCTTTTCCCCTCATGATTGTCAAGCTGCAGAGGGAACAATATATACATTGTATCTGGACTTTGAAGAGACACTTTTACTTCTGGATTCTTAAAAAGCACTTCTACCAAAGTTAGGTAATTTCAGCAGCACTATTTACTAACTGAAACTGGGGTAGGATCAGTTACTCAGTAAAAAGGCATTTGGTTTTTGTAATTTCCATTTCTTTATTTGACTGTACCATTAATGTTATATGTTCTGTTTTTGTATTTTATTTACTATTTTTAATTCTAGTAAACTCTGTTTTCCTTGAAATCCTGCCTGCGCCTTTTTCTCATTTTGAGTGTGAATGCTGGGACAGTGTTGATAATTCTGGCAGAACTGTTAAGGGCTTACAGTGTGTTACCATATGCACCAAGGTAAGAAAAATACCAAGGTCAAATTGAGTCAGAAGGGGGACTGTGAACCAGGTGGTGTGCTCGCTGGGTTAAGTATTGCACTGCATTCCCAAAGAGGGTGTGATATTTGGACCTGTTACCTGGGTGTGCTAGCGGAAAAGGGTTCATATTTGACCCCAGGACTCGAGACTGGTAGTTGATCGGACTCAAAACAGACGGCAGGGGTTACCCTGTTTGCCTCCTGTTCACATATTGCACTTTGAGGTTGGGCACTGTGCGAGCAGAGGGCCTGACCCCCGGATTGCGTTTGTGACAGGATACAACAAGGATATAAAATGGCACGGCACAGTATCACAAACGTGATGAGGTTAATGCTAAACCAATCACAATTTCATGTTGTGAACAGAGGCAAATCTGTCATGTACAGTCAAGCACTCCGATGTCACTGTATTTGTTCAAATGAGGAGGACAGATATACACATTTGGCTATGTTGAAAAACATCTTTATTGAGCAGGGACAGTCTTCCTGAGAAATTGACAGGGCAACAGAACGTGCAACACAAGTACCAAGACAACAACTACTTCAGAATAAAGAAAAGACAGCTACAGACAGAATACCCTTAGTGGTCACATATCATCCAGACCTTGAACTTCTGCGTAAGATTATTAAAGACCTCCACCCAATATTTAGTGAGGATGAGACCCTTAATTGTATTTTTAAGGAAGTACCACTACTATCTTTTAAACGACCACCAAACATAGCCAGCCTGATTATTACTCATACTCATACTCATACTCATACTATTTGCCAGCAGATTAGGCCTTATGGTCTATCAAGTCTGCTCGAACCTAGATCCTTAGTTGGGTGCAGAGACCCTCCCATCCCTTGTGCTCCAGAAACCCCTATCATCCATCCCCACCCCCCCGGGACAGGCCATCATCTGATACATCCACTTTCTGTGTCTGTCCCACCCTCTCTTAAAGCCCTCCACTGTGGATCTCTGAACCAGCTCACCAGGCAGAGCATTCCAAGGGTCCACCACCCTCTCAGTGAAAAACCTCCTCCTCTTTTCCCCCCTCACCCTTCCACCTTCCAACTTCAAACCATGCCCTCTGGTGATGCCTCCCTGCTTTAGTCTAAAGATCCCCTCCATGTTTACCCTATTTATTCCCTTGAGGTACTTGAAGACCTCAATCATGTCCCCCCTGTCTCTCCCCTCCTCCAATGAAAACAGGCAGAGCTCCTCAAGTCTGTCCTCATACGTCAAATCCCCTAGCCCTCGTATCATCTTTGTTGCCCTCCTCTGTACCCTCTCCAGGAGCTGATGTCCCTCTTCAAGTGTGGTCTCAGTACTGTCACACAGTACTCAAGGTGTGGTCTAACCAGTCCATTGTACAGCGGCAGAATCACTTCCTTGCTCCTTGAGGTGATCCTCTTGCGATGCATCCCAACATCCTGTTTGCCTTGCTAGCTGCTCTCCTGCACTGCTCAGAGTTATTCATACATGTATCCACCATGACCCTAGGTCTTTTTCCCCTGTTGAGGCTTCCAGCACTTCCTCCCAGGGTGTACCTGTGTTTAGGGGTTTCCCCACCAAGATGCAAACACCTTGCACTTGGTGATATTGAAATTCTAATTCCATGTGTGAGCCCAGCTTTCCAGGGTGTCCAGGTCCTTGCAGGGCCAACCTCCCTCTTCTCCTCAACTACTGCTCCCATCTTGGAGTCATCCTCATGAAGAGACTCATTTCACACCCTATACCATCCCTGATGTCTGATATGTATGCATTAAACAGGATTGGACCCAGGACCGAGCCCTGTGGTACCCACTCACCAACCTCTGTAGGGTTCGAGAGCTCCCCACAGACCACTACTCTCTGAGTGCATCCAGCTATCCAGTTTTCAATCCATCTGACCATCAAAGGGCCTACTCTAACCCCATCAGTTTCTCCACCAGACCATTGTGGGGACAGAGTCAAACGCCTTGCTGAAGTCCAAGAATAATACATCCACAGGCTTACCCTGTCCAGTTCTGATGTTACCCATTCATAGAACTCCACAAGGTTGGTTTGACATGATCTACCTGGCACAAACCCATGCTGCCGACTATCCAGACCTCCCACCTCCCCAAGTAAACCCCCAATCGCTCCTTTAGTGTACCTCCATTAATTTTCCCACCACCGGAGGTTAAACCGATGGGTCTATAGTTTCCTGGTACTTCCTTCGACCCCCTTATGGATTGGTACCACATGTGCCTCTCTCACCAATCCCTAGGTACCCTCCCTGGTCTCAAGTGACCTGTTGAAAGCTTCGCCAGGTGCAGCCAGTATGTCCGCCAATTCCCATAGTACCTCGGATGAATGCCATATCCGCCCAGGAGATTTGTCTTCTTTAGGGCCTTGAGGGCAAACCACACCTTTGGTGGGATGGCAACATCTGTCCCCTCCACCTTACTGGTCTTTTATCCTTATCCAGATGTGACACCCTGGGGTACCTTTCCCTCCCTTTTGCTCCATTTCTGTTGCTCCCTGATCCCACCCCCTGCCGCTTCTATCCCTTTGTGCCTTGCTTTGTAGATATCCCATCCCTCCCTAGTGAACACAGAGGCAAAGTACTCGCTAAATACCTCTGCCTGGTCCTCTCTTCCACCCACCCTCTTCTGATCTCAATCTGCTGAGATGGCCCTTAGTTTTCTCCGCTCCCCAATGTGCCGGAAGAACCCCTTTTCCCTCCATGTATCCCCTGTGCCAGCCGTTGCTCTTTACTGGACTTTGCTCCCTCCACCATACTGGGTGACTTTTCTAGATGCAAGCTGGTACATTTCCTTATCCCTATCCCTCTTGTTGTTTTATATTTTTGTAAGCCGCCTTCTTTTTCTCTGACTGCTACCTGGACCTCACTGGACCACCAGCATGGTTTATGTGACCTTGCTCCCTTACGTCTTCAACTTAGCGCAGATCCTGACTGCCTCATGAAGTCCCCGTTTTATGACCTCCCATCTCCTTTCCACACTTCTGGGTAATCCTTCAAGTGATCCTTGAGAATATTTCCCATGCCCATAAAGTCTGCCCCCTGAAGTCCACTGCCAGTGTCCTAGATCTCACCCCACTCCCCAATGCTTATTTGAAACCAGACAGTATTGTGGTCACTCCCAGTCAGAGGGTCCTGTACAACCATGTCCTTACCAGATCCCCATCTGCCAGAACCACATCCAGGACATGCCCTCCTTGTGGGCTCCATCACATGCTGTGTTAAGAACACATCCTGGAAGCCATCCAGCAGCCTCTGCTCCTTGGCCACCTTGAGGACATGGTTCTCAGTTTGTACCTGGCATATTAAGGTCCCCATCAACACCACTCCTTCCCCTTTTGGACCACACTGGGCAATGATGTTGTCCAGCAAACCATCCTCTAGAACATCACTCATCCCGGGGGGCCTATATGCTACTCCCAGCTTGACCTTATCTCCTGCTGGGGATCGTAAGGTGACCCATAAGGCCTCCACGTTTCCCTCTGCCTCTTCTACCCTAGCAATTTCTATGTCATCTCTAATGAACATAGCCACTCCACCCCCTCTGCCCTCCTTTCTATCCTTCCTAAGCATAGTGTACCCCCGTACATTTAGGTCCCAGTCATGGTTGCAAGCTTTTGCCAGAACAGAATACCATAACACTAAATGGTACACAACCCTGCAATCAATGTACCTGTAAGACTTGTGAGCTCATTTCCACTTCGGACTGTGTGGTTACATCACAAAACAGACAATTCAAGGTACATGGGAGTTATACATGTACAGCACAATATGTTGTTTATTTCATTCAGTGCAAGAGATGTCCACAAACAGGTTATGTTGGAGAGACAAGCAAACAGTTCCGCACTAGGATGAACTCACACAGACATACTATTAAAATGAAGAAGACTGAAAAGCCAGTGCGGCAACACTTCTCTCAGCCTGACCACTCAGTTTCAGATATGTCCATAATGGGCTTAAAAGAAAATCTCAAAAGCACACAACAGAGATGAGCTTTTGAGGTTAAACTTACTTTACATCTCAATATGGTAGCAGAAGGGATGAACATAGATTTGGGTTTCATGGGACATTACAGGATTAAACATCCACAGACCTCTGCTTCTTCAGACTGACATACTAAAGGACTTTAGCACATGTGGGGTGTGTGTGGTGTGTGTGTGTGTGTGTTTGTGTGGTGTGTGGTGGTGTGTGTGTGTGTGTGTGTGTGTGTGTGTGTGTATGTGTGTGTGTGTGTGTGTGTGTGTGTGTGTGTGTGTGGTGTGTGTGTGTGTGTGTGTGTGGGTGGTGTGTGTTGTTGTGTGTGTGTGTGTGTGTGTGTATGTGAATATGGCAGGTGTGGGGCTTGCTGTCACATTGCGGTAGGCTTCTATTTAGATACATGGAGTCACAGTGTGTTATTACTCCTACTTCACACACATAATGAATATTATTAATTCCTTCTTACTATTTACCTTCCCCCAGGAGTGGGGTTGATTCCATTGCACCATATTCAGATCCCCTAGCCTGTTACTGTACATACAGTAGTGTTATTATAGACTGTCACATTTTTTAAGTCTGAACATATTGGGGTGTGAGATCTCATTTGCATGGGGATCCTGGACAGATCTATTTACATTAGGCTAATATTGTAGTTATTTGTGGAAATGTAGGTATGTTAGGACTCTTGTCTTACACACATACTTTATATTTACTTCTAGTTACCTTACCCTGGGTTATTGGGGTGTGGGGTGGGGTGTGTTGTGTGTTTGGAGGGGAGAGGAGAATTTAAGTTTTATTTCTTATTTAGATTCCTTAGACATTTTCAGTACATCAAGTTGTTATATAAGTAAGCAATAAGACACGACGGGGTGTGCATTAGACAGTTCTAATGCATGGCTAGGGGGACATAGTGAGGCACGAGGCCCAGGCCGAGTGTGTCCAGTCCCCTAGCCGTGCATTAGAACTGTCTAATGCACATCCCTGGAGTGGCTTGTTGCACTTATAAAATGGGCCTGTGTATTCTAAATGGGGGTTCTAGTTTTAGCTGTGCATTAGACACATCTAATACATGGCTAACAACCAATCAGATTGCTTGAAATCCTTTGCCCATTTTATAATACACTGATAATTTATTGACACATCAGTACATATCAGGCTGCATGGTCTTAATTCCTTGGTGGTCCTTGACAAGTAGTTTTTTGTTTGACACTTATACTGTCACTTTACATTTATATTATCATTTATAAAGTCCAGTTACTACACTATAGGCTTTTGAAGTTTATGGGGCATAATATCTAGCTGGAGAGTATAGCTGGGTAATGGGTCCAGCTAAGTTTTACACATCATACAGTGTGTAACTACTGATCTTTTAAGAAAACTTTACTGGTTACTCTTTGTCAGTTATATATACATAGATGCTTCTTATAGTCCTAAGACAATTTTAATATGTCCTTAATCCGGGTGGGGGTTGTTTTTCGGTACTTGTATTATTATACACATTGTGACACTCATAATTTGATTTAAGAGCTATCTGCTCAAGTAGTTGTTATCTTATATGTCAATTTAATTTATATGCAGTAGAGTTCTTTGTATGACCTCTGACCCTCAGACTCTCCCAACTGAAGGTGACATGGTACTGTTAAGCTTCTCTGACATCATCTTCTGTTTTTTTTTTTAAATGCGTATTTTAAACCAATGGGGATTTTTTCTGTTTTTTTCTGCATGATCTGGGTGTTAAAAGTATTGGTTTTCTAAATAACTGTCATTACGCTTCTGACGAAGGACTTGTTGGTCCGAACGCTAGAGTACTTTGTTCTTGTTGTTACATCTATGTTGGTCCATTAAAAGGTATCAGATCATTTGCTTCTGGATATGTCGTGAACATGTAATTCTTGTAGTAACAAACAGTTAGCTGGAGCTAATGCTACGCATCTCCGGGGGGGCATTACATTTTTAGCTCCCACAGCCGTCTGGGCTTGGTGGCAGTAGTACCAACGATCTGTGCTCCGCCCCCCCCCCACACTTGATCATGCAGCATGGCAGTTGGGGGTGGATTTTTTTTTTCCTGGTGCGTTTTCTATCCCTGAAACTCCACCCCTGAGGACGCCGACAAGAAAGAAGAAAGAAAGTCCAGACTGAAGATGTGCTTAATAGTGGGATGCAAGGAGCTTCTTATCCTCTGACCTCAGGTTCAGTTTGGCCTTGTGGGGGAGGAAGAGGTTGAGTAGGCAAGGAGGACTCTGGTACCTTATGTGTAAATGTAGTAAGTTCAGTTCAGTCAAGGAGTCCAGGAAACAACAGAAAAGGCCACTCAAACTGTTTGTAGCCTGTGCCCGAGGTAAAAACTCAGTTCAGAAAAAGACTAAGTGCCTGGCACCAGAAGCAATGCTTTACTGAATATAAGAGACACTCAAAGGCTAATCTGAATGAATTAAAAGTTTGTATAAAATGGGGTATGTAACCGGCCCAGTGGAGCGCTTCCACTCCCCACGCTGGCGTCCTGTGTTCAGGGAATGGACAAGGATTGTTCAGTTGACCAGCCGGCTGATGGAAGATTGAGTGCCTGACAGCAGCACTCCTTCCTCAGGCACAGGGCACACGAGGTCCCGCTGCAGAGACTGCCACCTGGCAGAGTCCAGGCTGCAGCACAGTGGGAGTGCACAAGGGGTAGAGCCGTAGTGTGACGTGCTTGGGAAACACATCCTGACACTACAGCCCAGAGGGTGAAAATGGAGGATAACGATGCCAGGCTGCTCATAGCCGGCACCCCCTCCTCAAGCTCTCACATGACCAACACGGTGGGTCACCCACCCATCAAGGTTCTGAACAAGTGGAGGATAACTGTTAAGTCCATGAGATGGCTGGTGGCATGGATAGGAGGGGTGCCATTGGGAAAACTGGAGGGAAGAAAAACTAGTAAATGATGTAGTCCAGGCGCTCTGTGCCAATGGGCTACTACCCCTGCCTGCTGACCCTCACACAGGTTAAGGGGCCTGGGGCTTGCTACTGTGGTGTTCGGGGGTTCTATCCTAAAGAAATAGATAAAACAGCATGGTGCCTCCACCCTGAGTAAATTGCAGTGGGCCAGGTGTATGATTGGTACAATCCCCTGGGATGCTGTACCTACCCACCTCCCATTCCAACCTCCCCATACACTGGATACCAAACAGTTCCCCTACTACCTGCCACATACACTTAACAGTTTGTTTCCACAAAGCACCCTTCACATAGCAATTGCAACAATAGAACACAGCTTTATTTAGGAGAAGGGCTGGGGAAGGGGTACCAGGAACAGGAATAGAAGAAAAAAGTTAGAGCAATTAACAGTAACAAGGCCTGTAGATCAGACCCCACCCCGACGCCCGCCCCCACTGGTACCAGTGAATGTCCCTCTGTCCTAGCTGGGTAACAAGGTGTTCACAGGCCTGCTCGGTGCCGTGGGTTGGATGGCGTTGGGGCCCTAGAAGCAATGAACACTGAAACGTGAACAAATAAATCTTTACTACCCTTGATTTCCAGGGCAAGCCCTAGGTACTCACAGTTCTGATGAGCTGGGAGATTCCTGGAATGGAGGGCTTCCCACAGTTCAGTCTCTGCAGAGTCAGTTCAGAGAGGGCAGAAACAAAGGGGCAGTAGAGAATGAAACGTAGACTGGATCTTGATTGAAGGTCTGGCCGCTGGTCACCTTGACTGGAGGTCTTGCAGCTTGTCTCCTTCAGCCTATTCAGGCCCATGGCAGAGCTGCCCCGCAAGGCCCACCCAACCACAGAGGACCCAGACCTAGGAGTCTTTCCACAACCCGGCTCCCTCACAGATCACAGGTGTCCTGGCCCCCCAGTACATGCTGGTGATCCCTGTAGCAAGTAGACCCCAGTCGATGGGGGTTAGCAAGTTTCCCACCTGGCTCTGAGATGCAGCTGGAGAAGTCCCTGGTTCCGTTTTTCTCTCAGACAGGAAAACTGCTTTGGTGTACAGCCAGACAGTTTCACAAACATTACCACTTTCCAGTGCCATTTGGCAACAGATTCCCAAAGTGCAGGTCAGCAGTTCCTTTCCTCAACTGGGTTCTTAGCAGCAGCAGCAACAGGTTCCTGAAGCATTGGACACCTGCTCACCTCTTTCCTTTTGCACTCTCCGATTCAAAACAGCATCCACTTTTGCTCTGGCTCAAACACATTTTACAGAGAGTCTCTTTCTCAGCTTAAGAGTTTCTCTCAGTCCCTCTGATGCAGGCTCTCTGCAGCAAATGATTCTCCTCAAAACCAGAAATATTCACCAAATGCTTAGTCTGTTCAGCAAAGGCGCACAGTTCCTTCCAACAATAAAATTCTGTTACTTCAAACTTCAGAAATACTCCATGTAAGTCCTGTGAAAGGCCTTAGACTTTTCTCCATACAGCACTGAGCCCTCTTGACTCGATCAGAGCCCAGAACAGACTGCCTCAAATGCCCAATGTCCCTGGGATTTCGCCCGAGAATCCTGCCCTCTGATTGGTTGGTTTCTGTTATCAATCACAACCACAAGCCCTCTTTGATTATTGACTGGAAAAGTCCCTTGGCACCTGAACATAATTCACCCCTACCATGAGACCTCTCACACAGTTTTAGGCACCTAGTTAGCTGACTGGCTGTTCGTTAGAGGTCAAAGGGTCATAGCACTGCTGCTTGCACAGTCCCACAGCATTCCACGTAATGGCCTAACTTTAGAGTGCTCTTACAGCAAAACCAAACAGTTTCTTCAAACAGTTGCCCCCCGGTCCAACAGCTGCCTTTTCTCATTATTAAGCGACTGCCCAGTTATACATTTTAAGCCCCCCTGCTGTCCGTTGCAAGCTCTGATATCAGCTGCCCCCCCAAGCCGCAATCGGGCTCATTAATATTCACGAGCCCTCATGAATATGTAAATTCCCCCAATTTCTGCAGCGTGCTCCGGTGCTGTTAACAACCCCTTTTCGCCTTCCCTCTTCACCTCCTCCAGGTGTCTGATTCCCATTTAACTGAGTGAGGGGGTCGAGAGCACCAGAGCTCCTCTTTAAAACAAAACCCCAGGTCGCCGGCCCCGCTGATGGAACCCCCACAGCCCCAATTTGGGTCGGATTGCAGTGCGGGGGCCTCTGAAGAGTGGGCCACAAAAGGTAAGCTCTTGTGGGGGTGGGGTTACACTACTCCCACCTTAAATGTTTGGGGTCCCCACCAAGCCTATGGGTAGAAACCTTTAAAAAGTAGAACAGTAACTTTAATATTCATCATATGACAAACATTTCTACCTAGACCTAGACACCTGGTTCCTATCTACTTGGGTGTTAAACAATTAGAAACATGAAACAAACGTGAACCACTTTATGTACAGTTTGTAAAGCTGACCACTTTTCCCTTTTGACAGTTATCAAACACCATGGCATGCGTGGCACCCATACCTTCATCCCTTTAGTTATTCAAATCACATGTATTTTTAAACACACATTAATAATACACCTCTTACCTTCTGTTTTCCCTTGGGTGCCACCTTCACTTTCCCCTATTTCGTTTTGCCACCTTCCCTCCGGGCCTGGGGGGTTTAGCACTAGCGGGACACATGTAAACCTTGGGTAGTGACCTGGGGGTGACATATATACCTTGAGTGAGGGTTTCACAGTCCTCCCTGACCTTCTTGGGGATTCTTGCTCTCCGGCCCTGTTGACAATGTCTCTTGCCCCGTGCCTGTTTCCCCTTTGTCTGCTCCCAGGTATTCTGATACCAACTCACTTTCCCCACCCGGCTCAGTAGTGCTATCTTGTGGCCACTCAGAGAGGCCAGTCAGACCAGTATGCAAGTTAAAAGTGGGCTCTCCAAAAAGCATTGACTGGGGGGAGCTACCCTGGAACCACGCAAAAGGCTCAGCCGGACTAGTGTTCAAGTGCAGGTTGGTCCCATCAAGGGGCATAGTAAGAGCAGCTTCCCATTCAGCACCCTGTTTCACAGGCGCAGGCGAATCCACTTCCCAGATTCATCACCATCCCCTTCCTCAGTCTCTCCTGTAGCAGGCCCTTCATCCACTGATCCATTCTTCAATGTCAGGGGTGTTCTCGGAAACAATCTAGCCAGCTCAGGAGTGGGATAAAAACAGACAGGTGCACCATCAAACTCTCTTTCTGAATCATCGGCTGACTCATCCCCCTCAGGGGGCAGAACCAGCCCCAGGGGGTCACAATTTTCTTTCCTCTGCCATCTGCGTGCAGTAGCTCGAGTGGTTGGAGGTGTGGGAAAATCCACTGCATCAGAGGCTGTGCTGACCACCTTGTCTCTGATGGGCAGTAGGTGATTCCTATGGAACACTTTGCATCTTCGAGTTTCCCCGTCTGGTCAAATCTTATACACTAGCAACCGCTCTAGCTCCTCCAGTACTACATATGGTGTGCTTCACCAGTGATCAGCGATCTTTTGCTTTCCAGGGATGCCCAAACTCCTTAGTAGGAACCTGTCGCCGGGCATCAGGTCTTGTGCCTGGACTTTCTTATCATATCTCTCCTTGTTAACTTGGCTCCTCTTGTTGGCCATCTCAGAGGCTAAACGATCAGCATCATTCATTTGTTGTTTTAACTTGTGCACATACTGTAAGTAGTCACCCTCTTTAATGCCATTTGCCGATACCCCAAAGGACACAGGTCAACTGGCAGGCATGCCTCCCTCCCTTCCAAACATGAGGATGTATGGATAGAACCCGGTGGTGTCATTCCTGGTACAGTTGTAGGGATGAATCAGGGTTCTAACTCACTGACTTCAGGTATGCTTGTCTCTGGGGTCCAAGGTGCCAGCATGTCTAATAGGGTTCAGTTGAATCTTTCAGGCTAGGGGTCACCTTCAGTATGGTAAGGTGTTGTTCAGGATTTTCTGACTCCTCACAGAGACAATAGTTCTTTTATTTATTTGTTTAAGTCTTTGGTAACCGGGTAAGTGCACTGTCACAAGGGACCACTTTCAGGCATGACCCGGGCCACAGCAGGCGGCAGTTACAGAAGTAGAAATGCATAATACAGTGAGAACAAGTGAGTGGAAATGCAGACATCAGTGGTGGAATAGTGTAAATTACATTGAAGAGAAGCAGAACAAGGAGAGACTGCACAAACATATCAACGAAAACAAATCAGGTCATCAGGATAATCAGAAGAAAAGATGAATGGTGCATTATTTACAGCAGGATACTTGTCAAGTGCAATTAAGTGCATAACATAAGAACACACAGAGGTGCTGTTGAGTGGGAATACACAAACATGTTATAGAGGTCATTAGACAGGACATGGTGATAGTATGAAATGAGTGCTTGGTGGAGGCCGAGCAACCAAGGAAGGAAGGCCGCTGTGGTCAGAGATGGGGGGGGGGAGTTTAACCAGGGGAACAATGGCACATGGCCTCTCCAAGCAGCCAGGATTTGAGATGTACAGTATCTTGAAAAGGGCATGGGTGTCCAGAGAGCGGATGGGCGCATGGAGACTATTCCACAGAGTGGGAGCAGCAACAAATAAAGCTTTTTCTCCCATCGCCAAGGAAACACCATCTAGTGTGTTTAATAGAAACATGAAAACCACAGCATGAATGCCGACACTTCGCATCATAGACGTGATGCTTCATGAGGGGGCAGAGCTACAATGCTGATCTCCTTAATTTATTCAAAAATTTTAAAGGGATATATATATATATATCTTTAACAAAATGATCAGCACTTGTACAACATCAGAATAGACACATATAATCACTCCAGTATTTAAATAGACATTACAAAAGTGCCTCCTACACCACTAAATACCCTTAAGTGGTAAACAGAAGCTGAGACATTTATAACAAAATCTGGTCAGAGCCAATATGGCTGTGGAGAACTTTTGGGATGCTTCTACCCATTATTTCTAATGAATTTGCACAATGCAGATCTGCTGAGAGGCAGTTTCAATGTGGTCTTCCTTTTACACATTTTTACAATGTAGTTTCCTAGAATATGCCTGCTGATTGCTATATATTTAGCCTAGATAGTTCACAGAAGAAATGGCATCTTATTTTTGGGTGGCGGAGCACTAGCAGTAGGACACTGGAATGTGTCATACATAGGTACATGCTGTATGCGGGCGATAACGCCCAGTGGCCATACACCTTAGGCGCTCGCATGCGGATCCATCGTCCCGGTGCCATTGAACTGCTCAGTGTGGGTGAAAACTGATGCTATACTCACTCACACAGGTCCCAGAACAGGCATGTTACAGCCAACCTCCCATTTGTTTGTTCAACCGGGGAACCGCAGATGCACTATCCACAGCCTGGAGCGTACACTACAAATGGCATTGCAGGATACCGCACCCATTGGCACCCAGGATACCTCAGCAGTCCGGAGGGTGGCATGTCACACAGGGGAACAGGGGAGAGTGTATGACAGCTGGAAGATACAGAATTGACAAGGCATGCATTGGAGGTATGTCAAGTCCCTCTTATGGTTTGCCAGGGACATACACACAGCTGCATACACTGGTGGGTCCACAGCTTGTGTACTGCCCCAATGTATTGTATTGCCTCTTGGGTCATTCTGGAGTGCAGGTCCCTGGCCCGGGTCTAATGCAGTTGGCAGCTGGCTGTGGCAGGGTGCGGAGGCCAGTACCAGTCTCCGCAACAGGTCAGGTATGGGGGGAGCGGGGTTGTCTATGTACCAAGGTGGTGGGTGGGGGTCCTCTATGCTATGGAAATGGACCGTGGTTTCCTCTGGTGCGATTGGGTCAAGGGGAGCCCTACACCATGGAGCTCTTCGGGGATGGAGTTAGAGCGATTGGGGATGGGAAGGAGTAGCTCTAGTCCACCAGGGCTGCCAGGCTGCTGTGCACCTGAGTGCACTTCCACAGCCCGCCTGTGGGTGACTGGCCAGGTTAGGCTGGCTATCCATGGCCTAGCTGTGGGCCGCACTGCTCTGGGCTGCAAGGGGCAAACTTCCCACTGAGTATGCCGCAGCACAGCATATGCATGGGAATGCACCCTCGACTTGCACGGCATACTACTTGTCTGTACCCTTGCCCATTCCCTACTGCAGGCGCATTGCACACATTTGAATATCACACTGCAGTGCATTGTTGGAGTTGCACAGCATATATCCCTTTTCCCGCTGGAAATATGGGGGCCCTGGACTAGGCTACCCTGAAGAAATACATTACCAAAATAGAAAAATCATGACCCTACTGAAAACAAGATATTGCATCTAATCTGGGACAACCTAAGTAAATTCAGTGCAAAAATGTGTAAATGAAGATCCCTATGACAATGACATGTAGCAACTCCCCTGCACTATCCAGGATACAAAATATAGGATAAGAAATATTTAAAGGAAATCTACTCTAAACTGAACTTCACTGTGGTCTCTGACATAAACAGTTTCTTTATTGTAACAATCACACAGGAGTGTGGTGTGCATATTTTATGGAACACATACAAACAGAGGTGAGAAAGAATAAGTGCCTCAGCTGGGACTTGAACCCAGGCTGCCCAGCAGTACTGTGGCCATGAGGATGGTGTGTGGCGTGGTGTGTGTGTGTGTGTGTGTGTACGCGCAAAATACAGGATAAGAAATATTTAAAGGAAATCTACTCTAAATTGAACTTCACTGTGCTCACTAACATAATCAGCTTCTTTATAACAAATTAGAACGCAATATTTATTTTGAATGTTGTGGCCATGAGGATGGTGTGTACAGTGTGTGTGTGTGTGTGTGTGTGTGTGTGTTTTTGCTGTAGTTCAATATATTTTTTCCCAAAAAGCAAAGTAGAAAATGGCTTCTGATTGCTACATACAGTATTTAGTTTAAGCAGTTCACTGAAGATCTGGCATATGTCTGAGATCTGAGGCTCATCAGATAATGGTGTAGAGGTTAAAAAACAGTGTAAATCATGAATTTTCTGGTAATGGGTGACATTTATGAGGTATGAATCTTTCTTGAAAGACAATATATTCCCAAGTGAAACTAGTATTAAGAAGCTGTTTAAATGCTAAATATTTAAATGTGCAGTTTGTTGTATTCTGAAGGGGGTAAATAAATCTCCAGTTTAATAGGCAACCAATATTGAACAAGTTGTTTCAGTTTCCTAATGGCATCTGATAAGCAGCTTGGAGTTATGTCTCCAACATTCTTAACAGAAAAAAGGGAGTATTTTATTTTTCAGTTGGCATGGAAGGATACATTGAAAAGTCCAAAACATGAGTTCCATGATACTCCATTTTCCAGGTACAGATAGCAAGATGGCTGTAGGCTCCACCCACAGCCATAAAAACAGCATTAGCAGCATGCAAATAGAAAGAAAGAAAAATAGATAACTGGAATGTAGCTGTGACTCATTAATTAACATCCATACTTACAACCCTGTATTATAGTGGTGCGATAGTGCCACTGTAGTTAGGGTTGAGTAGGGAGTTCGGCATTAAATCCCTAATTTTGCACATTAATATCTTTGACACCGTTGGACAAAATCAGCTGAAATGTTGCATGTGTTGTCTAGGTAGCAAGGTCTTGATCTGTGAAAAGTACTGGGACAGCAGCTTTTGCAGTTTCTGAGATCCACATGTGTCGCTTATATCTAGATGGTGGATTTTTTTCCTATACTTAACATGGTTTTTTTTTGCTGTCACTTACTGTACAGCTTACATGGAATGGGATGTTTTCCCCAAACTTGCAGGGGGCATGTGCTAAGGTACTGCCTTTGATAGGTCTGAAGAAAAAATATTAAATGGTTTCAGAGTCATAAGGCATTAAAGTTTTGTGTTTTCCCATTCTGAGCATGCGCAGTAGGGTTTTTGAGTTAACATTCTGGTGCGAAATGAAAAGTTGAACGTCGCAGGACCTTTTTTTGGTTTATCACCATTTGCTTGGCACAGCTGCATTTTTTTGTGCTGTGAGAAACACCATCTTGTTCCTTTTCTCCATGAACTAACAAGCATGGAAAATAGATAAAAATGCTGGCATTTTACAAAACAGACACCAGAACCTAGCTAATTGGGCCCCATTTAGCTAGATTCTGATGTTTGTTTTTTACAATAAGAGCCAGAAATACCTTTTCTGGGCACTCAAAATCCCGGGTGTCCAGCTTAGTGAGAGAAGCCATTCACCAATGTGCTCTGTATGAGAACAGCAGGAATTTGTTGACTTCTGCAGCCACAGCTGAAACTCATGCTGCAGGCTGCAGTGAGCTGCCATTTCCCTGGTGTCTAGTGGCACCCCCCCCATTGCCATCCCTTTATGTATGTTATCTTTCCCTGATATCTAGTGGCACCTCCCCACCCTCCGATCACCGTTCCTGTAATGAGTTAATCTTTCCCCAGTGTCTAGTGACACCCCCATCCTCTGTTGGCTGTCCCCTTTGTTTTGCAGTCTTTCCCTGATGTGTAGTGGCACCCCCACTTTCTGAATGCCATCCCTGTTGTTTTGTTGTTTTTTCCTGCTGTCTAGTGGCACTCCTCACACTCTGATCACTGTCTTATTGTTTTGTAGCCTTTCCCTGGTGTCTAGTTGCACCCCCACCCTCTGATCGCCATCCCCGTTGTATTATAGTCTTTCCCTGGTGTCTAGTGGCAACCCCAGCCTTCAATTGCTGTCCCTATATTGAAATAAAGAAAACAGTCCCTCAATGTTTTTTTTCTGCAAAAAAGAAAATGATCCCTCGCTAATCTAACCCCCCACCCCCACCTCCCACTCAGCACCCACCACCCCACACACCCTAGAACACCCCACACACCCTCACTCCCCTAAACAGGTTTCAAGACAAAGATCCACTCTCCGATGGAAGACATGTCTTGGTGCTGGAACCACCAACTGCAATATAAGAATCTATAGTAAGTGCAGTTCAATGTATTTCAATGGAGTTTTCAACGTTGATGCATGACTTTGGCATTTTTGCATATTTTGAGCCACATTTTCAACGTGGCCTTTTTGGAACCCCACCTCATGAACAATGGTGTTGGAATTCTGCAAATCCGGCCCAAAAGGTGATTTTGTGGTCACTTGGCAAAATCACACTTTCAGGCATGATCTGAAAATTCTCACCATCCTTGTTCATGAGGTAGGGGTTAAAAGAAGACTGTGTTGAAAATTTGGGGTTAAAATACGTAAAAATGGCAAAGTTATGTGCATATGTTAAAATTTTACTATGTCCACTCATAACTTTGGTAATTTTGAATATTTTTACTCCAAATATTTAACATTGCCATTTTTTACTCCACCTCATGAATGTGACAGCTGTCATTTTTCAAAGCCTGTCCAAGCTGTGTTTTCGCACCTGTGGCGCGGAATGGTGTTTCAATGTATTTCAATGGGTTTTTCAGCACTCAAGCATGACTGATGTGGTGCCATTCACACAAGAGTGAGAATAGAGAGGAGGCAGGGAACTATAGACCAGTAAGGCTGACGTTGGTGGTGGGGAAGATTATGGAGAAACTGATAAAGGAAAGGATGGTGGAGTACCTGTCTGAAACTGGGTTACAAGATCCAAGGCAGCATGGTTTCACGGGGGGGGAGATCATGCCAAACAAATCTGATAGAGTTCTTTGATTTGGTGACAAGAGTAGTGGATCAAGGGGGGGCAATGGGATGTGGCCTACCTGGACTTCAGGAAGGTCTTTGACACTGTTCCACATAAGAGATTAATAACCAAACTGAGCAGTCTCGGGGTGGAGGTGTGGAAGGTTGTGGGTTAGACAGATGCACAGACACAGTAATTTTCTGCAAAACGTACTTTGCGATATTTATTTTACCAAAACAAGAAAATAATATATATATACACACACACACACACACAGAAAATAAATCAGAGGTTAGCCTCTCAGTTCCAAGAACAGTACACTTTTCTTTCAGTATACAATCAGGCTTAGCTTCAGCCAACAGAATTCCCAGTGTATGTAAACTTGCATACACACCTCGATGCTTCCTCCAACACAGTCAGCTCTCCACTGACCAACCTATCTAACAAGTCTTACAGGAGGCATGCTTTTATACCTGCCACCCTGTGACATCAGAAACATGTGACCCATTTATTATCACATTAGTATTTGTAGACATGGCGAGGAGGGCATTTTGTTATTATAAAATCTGCTATTGAAAAATGTAGAAGTTATAGCATCATTTTCTTCCATAAGCAAAATAAACAGTATTATCACCATAATTGGTCTAAGTCCCACCTACTTTCGTGGCATCACATTTCTGTCACTAGCATAAATAGGCTGTCTATCTGGGCTGCCTCCCCTAAAAAGGACCCTTACAGAAATAACAGTTGGATTTTGGGCCAGCTTTTCCTGGCTCACCAGGCTACCAACATTGGCTGGTAAGCACCACTTCCGCAGAACTTATGCTTGCATAACCTTAACTAATGTTGAATAGGGTGTTAAAAGATATGAATAAGAGGGCGCGCTTCCTCTATTCACTCCCTCTCCACCCTCTCAAGATTAACAAACATTTAACAATACTTTTACTGATGCCAAACATGTCATGCAATATTTTTTTGACTTCTTAGTTGTTCTTGTTAATGTGAGTGGCTGCAGGGGGTGCAAGAATGTGTTTATTTCTGAGGCAGCCACTCAGCATGGTCACATAATTACTGAGAAGGGAAGTTTGCTTAAAGAAAATGTATTTCTCCCATTATTTCTTCTTTTATATTATCAAGGGGGGACTCCAACATATCGGACTCCTTTTCATTTTCGTTTTGTAACTGGACAAAAGTTTTGTTTAAAGGGACACTGTCAACCCCATTTGGCCTCAAAGTGTCCCTAGTTTAAAAAACACATTTCATGATTGTTCTCATTCTATAGAGTCTACTGATGTAGCTGGTTGTTTGATTCAGACTGCTTTTTCCTTTTAAAAAGTAAAAAAACTGAGTGTCAACCATACTGGTGTTACCACACCAAACCATGTTTGCTTACATTTCTTGACCAACTACAACTGCATCTTTCCTGGACTCAGGAACTCCCTCAACACTATCTAGCTATCCATTAAGCAGTGGGAATAGGTGAGACTATTGTATCACGAGGGGCTGCACTGTTTGAGGGTCTTTCTAATGTTCAGGAAATATGCAGCAAGCTTAGGTAAACAATCTGGAGCAAAACAAGGCTGTGTAGAACTATACATTCCCATGCATTTCAGTTCTAATAAGCAGAGGCAGATTAAACAACCAGCAACATCAATGAATTTTAGAGAAGGTAAGCAATCATAAAATGTGAGTTTTACCTAGAAATAATATGATGCAAGAAGGGCTGACAGTGTCCCTTTAAATGAACAGCTCTTTATCTTTGAGTTACAAGTTATAAACAACAAGTAATTAACAACGGTGGGCAGAAATCTGGGTACCAGTGACCATAGGACCACCTGCATCACCATCACCAGTAAAGAGGAAGCCAGCCACAGCAAACTCATGGTCCTGGATTTCAAGAAGACCGACTTTGCTCAAATGAGGGTTTCCATAAAATAAATACTTAGCAAGGAAATGGGGGGCACAGCGGAACAGAGGTGGAAAGTCCTGAAGGAATCTTTACTCACAGTAACTGCCCAGTGCACGAGGCAGATCTCTAAGTAAAGAAAAAGGAGGAAACCTCTATGATATACCAAGGATGTAGCAACAAAAATAAAGGATAAAAGGAAAGCGTGCAAGAGATTCAAGGATACTAGCAATGAGGCAGATATGGAAGTCTACAAAACAAAGCTAAAAGAAGCAAGGAAAGCAGTAAGGGCAGCCAAAGCCCAGAAGAAGAGAGAATGACACGAGGAGTGAAGAAGGGCGACAAAACTTTTTATAGATACGTCAGAGAAAAAAGGAAAACAAAAGGAGGCATTATAAGAATAGCAACCAAAGATGACAAACAGGCAGAAAATGATAATGAAAAGGTGGAGATTCTAAACAGTTTCTTCTGCTCAGTCTTCACAAAAGAAGATGACAGCAATGGACCCAAAATGCAGAACACAGGCGGACTCACCATAGAAGCAGATGCTGGACTATTTACAAGAGACAATGTCCTAAAAGTGCTTCTCAAATTAAAAGCAAATAAAGCAATGGGCCCAGATGAAATCCACCCTAGAATTCTGAAGGAGCTGGCACAGGAAATTGCACTATAACCCCCCTTCCGGCCCTGTCTAGGGGCATACTTTCAATTTCGCAGATATTCCGGGCAAAAAGGGAGGGCACCCTCAAGTGCTAACATTCAAGACCCGTGCACTTCAGAAAAGGCAGAAAAAACAGAAAAGATGGGTCTCCTACCTGCTTGACATCTTCAATATCTGTGCCCTCTACCTTCTCTCCCAATATTTGATTTTCTCCTCCCCGAAGCTACCCACCAGACCAGGTCCTCCGCACTGCACCTCGGTTGTCTCAGAAGCCCTTGCAGTCCCAACCAGGCTGGATGTATGCTGCAACTGGAATGCAACTCATGGAAAAATTAATCAACTGAAGATAAAAGGGGAAAAGAAGGATTTAATTTCATTTGTTTCCCCTTCAGTTAAATAATACACATAGCCACTATTTCCTTCCCAAACTGGCTTTAATTCTGCACCTGTACTGCAAATGATTCCAAGCAATACAGGGGTTGCATACTTCAGTTTTAAATATATAAAGCAGCTCCATGGGGCTATTCAACTTTTTACAAGTACTGGCTGGACAAACTAAGGCAGCTAAAATTATGGCTACAGGCAGACACAAGCAAGGATTCTCTGGTTCCTATTTTTCTCTCTCTCGGATGCTCTACCCAAGACCTACTCGAACTCAGATCCCTGCAATCTCCTGGCTTCTTAGGATCTGGTAAGGCAACACTTTTCTTTTTTCTTCCCCACCCGGGTCACTCTCACTGGCACTGGTCGTCCACCCCACACTCTGGCATAGGAAAGTGAGCGGCCTTCCCCTCCTGGACCCCTAGGTGCTGACCCAAGCCACAGGACTTCTAGAAATTTTACTGATGAACCAAGCCCTCGACCCTCTTACCATGGTTGGCACTATCCCAGGTGCTAAAGCAACACGTGCCATCTGGACTCGGCTCTGTCTCAGCACCTGCCTTCTCACTGGTGGCCTCAAAACATTCTGGGCTCCACTGATCTTAATTTCTCAGGGGTTTCGGCCAGGCCCACATCCCCACTTCACAGCCTGGGCTTGAATTAAGCTCCAGCATGGGGGCTACCCTCCAAGGTCTGCCATTGTGGGCTGTGACCCACCTGGACCTCAATGTACCAGCACCCCAGGACCTACCCCTCCAAAGCAGGCCCCACGTTTTGGGTGAAAGGCCCCCCCAGCTCCCTCTAACCCCCAGCTCCCTCTAACCCCCAGGTCGCCCTGCCACACCGGGTACGAGACGAACCACTGCCACCGGCTCCCCTCCCAGCCCTGGTGACCTGAGGTACTACTTACACAGGCTCTCTAAGGGCTGTTACACTTTCCTGGCCTGCTAAGCCTCCTACTGCCCCTGCCCCAACAACACGGGACCTGGCTACCTAATTTTCACTCACAGAGCTCTATTCCCCCACTCTTCATTGACCACAGCGCATGGAAAATCCATCCTGACAGTACTCCTTTGGGGGGATTTCCCCACTGGCCCTCCCAGATTGTCAAGCTCCCTCACTTGCCCACCTCATCTGCACCTAATACTACAGTTCCAGCCTCCTCCCTCCAACCCCAGGCCTAATGCCCGTGTTGGAAAGGCCCCGATACTTCCTGTCTGATCCCTTATATACACTCTCCGAACCTACTCTCTACTGCCACCTTGAGGCATCCACAGCAATATCCCCTAGAGCACTAACCCACTTCCTAGCTCTGGGGTGGGGAATAGGAGGGAAAGGGATGCCTAAGAATGGGAATTCAAGCCCTCCTCTTACAGGGTGGTTACACTCCTCCCCCACCCAGGAAATCATTCCCTCCTGGGAATGATGGCAAGGGCCCAGTGATGGTCTTCTCCCATCAGACTGAGTATGCACACTCCCCAGCTTTCTGGTAATAGACACACCATACCTGGTCACTAGATACCACCCAACCTACCTGCCTAGCCCAAGGTACTTCAAAAAAAATCCCTAAAACCTACCTGCACCAGGAGATAAACTAAATGGATAGAGACAACCTTCATTATATTTATAATCAATAACAATGACAATCAATAATAATTACACATTTCAACATTTTCAAGCATTCGCTAACAGCACTAATGAGGTAGAAACTGATTAGTCATTCCACAAATGCCTCCCACCAAATTTTAAAACAAGTGTCACTGTGTACAACCCTAAACCACTCACTCACACATTCACACACACACAACATCTCACCAGTCTCACAAACATATTTTATCAAGATAATAAACATTAACATTATAAAAACATTTTTTTTCAAATCCTAAGAACTTAATTTTTTAAGAAACTGTATGCAGTCACCACATCAGCTCCGTATAGCAATTGTCCTGCGCAGTCCATAAGTCTCAAACCAGAAGGCCTAGATTGCAGGCCCCCCACCTGGAGGGAAGTAAAATGCTGGATCTGGCTTAGTGGTCACATCTCCAAAGGAATCCCGGTCCAAAAGGTAGTACTTGGTCCGAGTCCCAGTTAAGTCCTGGACCATAGCAAAATGCTTGAACAGTGTCAATCCAGACCAGGTCCCTGTGAGACACATCAACCGTGCCTTCTGGAACAAATGTTTAGATGGGGCACCTCCTCCACCTGGATGATTCTTTAACCGCTCCACCTGCTCCTTGAAATTCCAGTCCTCCCGCATCTCCTCAATGATGTCCCAAATCTGTTCTGGCACATATGGATAATTTAAATTGGGGTATTCTACCCATAGCCTCCTACAAATCCACCTTTCGGCCTGACTCCATTTGGGCAGGTCCCTCACGCTGGTCCTCCTGGCTTATCCCATTGGTAGCCATATCCCCCGTCGATACTTCAGATTCAAAGGGTCATTTGGGTTCAACCCATCCATCCAAGTCCAGAGGGTCTTAGCCTGGACTGGGAGCTATGGGGGTCTTATCTCCAAAGGTGATAATTGGGCGATGGTAGGGCCTAGGGATTGCCCTTACCACCATATGGTCCTGGAACTGGAACTGACTGCCAACATATTTTCTTCCTCCAGCTCCCTTATATCTTGTTTACCACCAACACTCCCTCTGGCTAATACTGGTGCAGGCCCAGGCTCAGTGCCACCCTCCAAAGGTTCAATTCTGAACAAGGCTCCCAGGGCACGCTCCAACTTGCTTGATGAGGCCTGTGGGCTACGGTCAGACAGGGGCCGTTGCAAGGGTCCCCTAGGCCCTGGAGGATCCCTGATCGGTTGTCTGAGGCTCCTACCCCTCCCTCTGTCAGTGAGATAGCCGGGGGCAGGGAGTGGGGCAGATGGATGTGCTCCCCGTCACCTTTTTCCTTCTGTGGTGCCCTGCACTCTCCTCTTCTTCAGCCTCCACTATTACCTCTGGGGATTTGCTTCGGACTACATCCTCCTGGGCACAGGTGCTTTCTCCCGGGGACAGTCTCTTAAACCCCACTGAATCCCCACTGGCTGGTGACCATGGTATAAATGAGCTGGCCGTGGAACTGGGGGCATACATCCCCAAATTCGGAACTGGTGGACTGCCTATACAATATGGGCACGTAGGCAACCTGGCAACTGCCTCCCCCTTTGAACCCACACCTTACACAATGTTCATGTCCTTCACATTTTTCCCCAGCCTTCCAGAGCCAGGAGAGCAGCGAGGCAGGAACCGTAGCCAGGGGTTCCTCCTGGGGGGTTGCTTCAGGTCTCTCTACATTCCCCCCCGCTACCATTTGCTGCCAATCCATGGTGGATGCCTGAGTTCGATTGTGCCCCTCCAAGTTCTCACACTCACAGAGGGCTCAAAGTTCATTTGCTTCAAATATGTGCAGTCCAGTTCACTTGACTGCACTGTAAATGCGCTCAGGAAAAAATTGTCTTTTTTATTTTCTTCTCGCTATCAATATTTCTCCTGCTGCTGCTGGTCTCCACTCCCTCAGCTCCACTCACTCTGATCTCTCTAAGATGGCACCTCTGCATGCAGCTGCTATAGCTTCTCTCACCCATCCTTAAATCGGAACCCTGCCTGAGGGTCATGTGACCAGTGAGCCATGCGTGTACATCCACACCAGCAGGCCAAGGCCTATGCCTGCTCCAGGCCTACTCCAACAACAGTTTTTTACTGCGCAACAAAGGCCCAACCAGGCCGGGAATCCTGGCACTCCCGCAGCCCGCAAAGCTTGGGGTTCGGGGGACATCCCGGATGAGCCCCCACAGTATCACCCCCTTTCCTGCCCTGTCTAGGGACATACTTTCAATTTCGCAGATGGTCTGGGTAAACAGGAGTGGCACTCGTTACTAACAACATTCGGAGACCCATGCACTTCAGAAAAGGCAGGAAAAACAGAAAAGATGGGTCTTCTACCTGCTTGACGTCTTCAATATCTGTGTCCTCTACCTTCTCTCTCAATATTTGATTTTCTCCTCCCCGAAGCTGCCACCAGTGAGAAGGCAGGTCCTCCTCTGCCCTGCACCTTGGCTGTCTCTGACGCCCTTGTGATTCCAACCAGGCTGGATGTATGCTGCAACTAGAATGCAACTCATGGAAAAATTAATCAACTGAAGATAAAAGGGGAAAAGAAGGATTTTATTTCATTTGTTTCCCCCTCTCAGTTAAATAATGCACATAACCACTATTTCCTCCCCAAACTGGCTTTTATTCTGCACCTGTACTGCAAATGATTCCAAGCAATACAGGGGTTGCGTACTTCATTTTTAAATATATAAAGCAGCTCTATGGGGCTATTCAACTTTTTACAAGTACTGGCTGGACAAAATAAGGCAGCAAAAATTATGGATACAGACAGACACAAGCAAGGTTTCTCTTATTCCTACTCTCTCTTGGATGCTATACCCAAGACCTAGTCAAACTCAAATCCCTGCAATCTCCTGGCTAATTAGGATCTGGTAAGGAACCACTTTTTTTTTTCCTCCTCACCCGGGTCACTCTCACTGGCGCTGGTCATCCACCCCACACTCTGGCATAGGAAAGTGAGCAGCCTTCCCCCCAGGACCCCTGAGCACTGGCCCAAGCCACAGGGCTTCCAGGAATTTTACTGATGACCCAGGCCCCTGACCCTCTTACCACGGTTGGCACTATCCCCAGTGCTAAAGCAACACATGCCACCTCCACTCGGCTCTGCCTCGGCACCGGCCTTTTCACTAGTGGCCCCAAAACACTCTAGGCTCCACTTATCTTATTTTCTCAGAGGTCCCGGCCAGGCCCACATCCCCATTTCACAGCCCGGGCTTGAATTAAGCTGCAGCATGGGGGCTACCCTCCAAGGTCGGCCAATTTGGCCTGTGACCTGTCTGGACCTCAATGTATCAGTGCCCCGGGACCTGCCCCTCCAAAGCAGGCCCCATGTTTTGGGTGAAAGGCCCCCCAACCCCCTCTACCCCCCCAGGCTGCCCTGCCACACCAGGTATGAGAGGAACTACTGCCACTGGCTCCCCTCCTGGGAGGGCTCTGCCACTGCCCTCCCAGCCCTGATGACCTGGGGTACTACTTACACAGGCTCTCTAAGGGCTCCTACACTTTCCTAGCCTGCTAAGACTCCTACAGCCCTGCCCCCAATGACGCAGGACATGGCTACCTAATTTTCCCCCATGGAGCACCATTCCTCCACTCCTTGTTGACCATGGCGCATGGAAAAGCCATCCTGACTGTACACCTTTGTGGGGTTTCCCCACTGACCCTCCCAGACCATTGAGCTCCCTCACTTGCTCACTTCATCTGCACCTAATTCTATGCTTCCAGTTCCAACCTCCCCCCTCCAGCCCCAGGCCTAATGCCTGGGCTGGAAAGGCCGCAATACTTCTGGTCTGATTCCTTATATACTCCCTGAACCTACTCTCTGCTGCCACCTTGAGGCATCCAGAGCAATATCCCCCAGAGCACTAACACATTTTATAGCTCAGGGTTGGGGAATAGGAGGAGGAAAAGGATGCCTAAGAATGGGAATATAAGCCCCTCTTCTACAGGGGGCTTACAGTAGGCCCACTGGCAGAATTATTCACACAGTCTCTAGAGAGTGGGGAAATACCTCAGGACTGGAGAAGGCTCACAGTGGTACCCTTGCACAAAAGTGGAAGCAGGGAGGAGGCCGGAAACTACCAGCCAGTGAGCTTGACTTTGGTAGTGGGGAAGCTTATGGAGTCCCTACTTAAAAAATAGTGAAGTTCCTTATGGAAACAGGGCAGCTAGATACTAAACAGCATTGATTTACAGCAGGACGGTCATGTCAAATGAATATGATTGAATTCTTTGACTGGGTCTCCAAAATAGTGGACCAGGGAGTGATGGCAGATATAGTCTATCTAGATTTCAGCAAGACTTTTGACTTTGTCCCCCATAGAAGATTGGTCAATAAGCTAGAGCACTTTGGGTTAGGGCACAAAATAGTCAAGTGGCTTCAAAACTGGCTCCACAATAGAACGCAGAGTGATCCATTCACATATCTGGAATGTGTAGTACAGTATGGGCTGCATGCCCATTGGCTCACGCTGTGGACCAATGGGCGTACAGCCCTACCGATGGTGTCAGTCGGCGGGCGGCAGGGCAGCAGGCGGATGGGTGCTGCTGCCCGCTGCTGACCGGGGTGGGGGTGGGGATCAGTGGGCGGGTGGGGAGGGTCACTGGACCATCAGGGATATAGGTGTAATATTCTGTCACACTTAAGCCCGCGATCGGGCAGACTTCGGTCCACTGGACCACCAGGGATTTAGAAGATGTCTTTTTTTCACACTTAAGCCCGCAATCGGGGGGGGCAGCGGTCCACTGGACCATAGGGATTCAGAGGTTATCTTATTTTCACACTCAAGCCCACGATCGGGCGGGCAGCGGTCCACTGGACCACCAGGGATTCGGATGTAATCTTTTTTTCACACTTAAGCCCACGATCGGGCAGGCTGCGGTCCACTGGACCACCAGTGATTTAGAAGTTAGCATTTTTTCACACTTAAGCCCACGATCGGGTGGGCAGCGGTCCACTGAACCACCAGGGATTCGGATGTTATCTTTTTTTCACACTTAAGCCCGCGATCGGGCGGGCAGCGGTCCACTGGACCACCAGGGATTTAGAAGTTATCATTTTTTCACAGCTAAGCCCGCGATCTGGCAGACTTCGGTCCACTGAACCACCAGGGATATAGGATGAATCTGTACTTCATATGTAAGCCCGCAATCGGGCGGGCAGCGGTCCACTGGACCACCAGGGATATAGGATGAATCTGTAATTCATACGTAAGCCTGCGATCGGGCGGGCAGTGGTCCACTGGACCACCAGTGATATTGGGATCTTTTTTATCTTACAAATGCCCACGATCGCACTGCAGGGGGCATCGGTCCCCGACGGCTGCTGCCTGGCAGGGCGCCAGGTGCAAGTCGTCGGAAATCGGCGCACCTGAATGCAAATGGGGCCATAATGACATGCAAATGGACCCATTTGCATCTTGCATAGATTATGGCCCCATTTGCATGTCGACTTTTGAATATCACGGTTGTTGTGCCTAGCGCAATGGAACTTGTGCTAGCGTATCCCCATGCTCCACTCTGGCCACTGGTGCTGGCGCAGTGCCACTGCGCCATGTGCACTGCGGGTGGCCAGGGTGCAATATTCAATGATGCTGAGCCATGGCGCAGCTCCGTTGAATATCGCCCAGTCCACACCCCTGTGCAGCCAAATTGAGCTGCGCCTGGGCTTGCGCCACAGCCTGGTGCTGTTTGAATATCTGGGCCTAAATATATACAGCACTAGGTCTGAGCTCTAATTTCATAATCAGTTAATTAAAATTAATCTTAGACCATAGATAGGTCTTGAGGGCCTTTTTAAACTCCTCCACGGTCGCACACTGATGAAGCGGATGGGGTAGAGAATTCCAGAGGGTCAGAGCAGCGAACATAAAAGCACGAGCACCTGATGACTTTAGAGAAACCCTCGTAATCTCTAGCAACCCCTTGTCCGCCGAGCGGAGAGATCACCTGGGGCAGTAGGGAACCAAAAGCTCTTTCAAGTAATCTGGACCCTGTCTGTGTAGGGCTTTGTAGGTCAAAAGACCTACTTTGAAGGTGATCTGCCACTGAATAGGCAGGCAGTGCAGATCGTGTAATACCGGCGAGATATGACAGGCACGATGTGTACCCATCAATAGTCGAGCCTCAGCGTTCTGCACTAGCTGCAGGCAGCGGATATCAACCCCAGGAAGCCCTAGATAAATGGAGTTGCAGTAATCCAGGCGTGAGGTCACAAAAGCGTGAACCAGTGTAGGAAGGTCAGCTGGCGGAACAAGGTGCTTAATCCTGGCGATGTTCCTAAGATGATAAAAGGAAAGCTTGACAACTGCTGACACCTGCGAACGCAGTGTCAGTTCATTGTCAAAGATCACCCCCAGGTTCCGCACCTGTTCCGAGGTAGGGAGCTGGATACCACCCAGAAATAAACCTGAGGATAAACCAGCTCCCATCCCCTCTACCCTGTGACCTGGGTCCACAACTAATACCTCCATCTTCTCTGAGTTCAACTTTAGCCAGCTTGCACTCATCCAGTCTTGGATCTCGGTGAGGCAGCTGTTAATGACCGAGAGAGCTCTATTTTGGTCGGGTGCAAAAGATAGGTAGAGCTGAGTATCATCTGCATGTGAAACTATATCCACTACTTCAGAACAGTACCAATTGCCCTGAACATGTGCCTGTTGCCCTGGGATTATACTAATCACCCTAGAACTGTGTCAGCTGCTCTGTAGAGTGATAACTGCCCCAGAACTGTGAGAATTGCTCCAAACTGCCTTAAATACCCCAGAACCGTGTTAATTGCTTGGGAATGTACTTCCTGCTCCTGAACTAAGAATTCATTGCTTTAGAACTGTGCCAATCGACATAACGTTGGTTGTGGGCCTCAGGACTGTGACATGTTGCATTGTGCTGCTGACATCTTCATCCTGGCCACCAAACCGCAGAGGCTTCCTCCATTGCTGCTGTGAAAAGACAATTGCATTCTTCAAAAACCTGGTGCATTACTCAAGTGGGCAGCCATTCAGGCTAGAGCTAGAGGATAGTTAGGCCAAACCCCTTCCTCTGATCTTCTGTGCTACATCCCTACGCCATTAGGAAAAGTGAAGTCAGATTAGGAGCCACCCCTACTCAATAGTGAGGGTTCTGACATGTAGTGGGGTGGGATTTTGTCATTTCAGGGATGACAAAATCTGCAAGACTGAAGATGACAAAAGCTGCAAGATCAAGGATGATGAAATCTGCCAGGTACCGTTATCACCGGCTCCCAAGTTTCTGGTGACCATAGTCGGCTGTTTGACCTGACCTTCCACCAATGCCCAGAGAGTCCTATGGATGAAAAGCTGTTTTCACTGGTGAGCAGCGGTCTGCCATGACCTTCCACTGATTGACAGATTCTTTGTGCTTCCCACCTGGTGGTAATTGCAGAGCTACCACCATACCCCCATATCGTCACCAACCTATTGGGCAACTGTTGCAAATCAAGTCAGACGAGGTAGTAGAAACCAGTCCCAGAGAATCCAGAAGCGAGGTGGATGTTCACTGTTCTGCAGTAGCTACTGACATCTCCCATGGCGATGATACTGAAGTGTGGCTGAAAGAAACAGATCTGAGTGCAGAGAATATGACTGAGGACCAGAAGCGGGAGGTATTGGAGTTGGTCAAGAAGCATCAAAGCGCCTTCTTGCAATATCCTCATGATTTTGAGTACACTGAGGCAGTCCAACATCATATTCCAACTGGGCACAATCCGAGAGAAGTTTAGACCACTTCCTCCTTCGATGTACCAATCAGTAAAAGAGATGCTGAAAGAGATGCTGGGCAGCAAAGTCATTAAGGAGAGCCATAGTCCATGGGTGGCACCCATTGTCCTAGTGAGGAAAAAGGATGGAAAGCTGAGATTTTGCGTGGACTATAGAAAATTGATTCAAGTGACTGATAAAGATGCATACCAGCTATCCCGAATAGAAGACTCATTGACTGCCTTAATGTCTGCAGCATACTTCTCAACCCTAGAACTAGCTAGTGGATATTGGCAGGTACCACTGGCTCTGATCAATCAAGACAGCCTTCATTATGCCCATGGGATTACTTGAGTTTACCTGAATGCCCTTTGGACTGTGCAGTGTGCCAGACACTTTCCAAAGACTGATAGAACACTGGGCAGCCAGAATTTTGAAATTATCTTGTTATATTTAGATGATATCATAGTCTACTCACAAACATACCAGGATCATCTGTGCCATCTAAAGATGGTGTTCAAGCAACTGGCAGCATATGCACTGAAAATTAGACCCTCTAAATGCCATTTCTTAAAGGATCAAATTAATTTCCTGGGACACACTGTAACCTCTGCAGGAGTATTGTCAGATCCGGAAAAGGTACAAACAGTAAAAGAATGACCTGTTCCTACCACCATCCGAGACATCAAGAAAGTTCTTAGGATTTGTGGGCTACTATAGAAGGTTTGTTAAGGACCTTTTAAAAATTTCTGCTTGAACTTCTAAGAGAGAGAGAGAGAGAGCCAAAATCAAAAATTAACCTGAAATACCACAGTAAGGTGGACAGATGTTCAACAATGCGCATTTGAACAGTTGAAAGAATTCTGACCGAGGCCCTTGTCCTTGCTTATCCAGACTGCAGCAAGTCATTTTGGGTATATGTAGATGCCAGCAATCATGGCCTGGGAGCTGTTTTAGCCCAAGAGCAAGACGGAACAGAAAGAATTATGGCATACACTAGCGGAGGCCTTCATGGCTTGGAGTGGAATGATGAAAGATACAGCTCTTTCAAACTGGTATTCCTAGCACTAGTGTGGACCGTAACAGAGAAGTTTAAAAATTACCTGGCTGTTAGTTACTTTGAAGCGTATACAGACAATCACACCCTGACTCACCTTAACAAAGCCAAGTTAGAGGCCTTAAAGCAGCGAAGGGCATCCCGTCTGGTTAACTGCAACTTTACAATCAGATACAGATCCGGCCGATCGAATGCAAATGCCAACACATTGTCCTGGTTACCCATTCACGATGCACCAGCGGTGGACAATGTACAGCAAGAAAATACAGAGATGTCACAATTTTTGTAAATCCCAACTGAATACAAGCTTGTTGCCAATGTCTGCCGCAGAGGGTACAAATCAAAGAGTTAGAGTCTGAACTCCCAAAATTCAAACAGGATGATGACCTTTGGAAGCAAGTAAAAAAGCAGAGTCCCGTCATTCAACAGATACAAGAGTTGATCCTCACTAATAAGGTTTTAACTTCACAAGAAAGAGAAAGGGTAGCTGAGGAGCTAAGTTACTGAGACACTGGGAAAAAATTTGTTATTCAACAAGGAAGACTGATTCGAATAACCAGAGATCCAAAACCACATAGAGAAATTCCCCAAGTGGTACTGCTTCACAAGCAGCCCCTATAGCTCTGGAAGTTTTCCACGATCTGTCTCAACATTTTGGTTGTAAAAAGACTGAGAGCAACCTCAGAGAATGATTTTATTGGACTTATATTAGGCAAGGCATTGATCAATGGTGCGAGAATTGTGAGGCCAGTAATTTAAAATGCAGCCCAAGTGACACTGAGCGAGACCCTCTGATCTCAATTGTCAGCAAAGTTCCTCTTGACCTGGTCACCTTAGATCACCTCAAACTAGGTCTCAGCAAAGATGGATAGATATACCTCCTTACCATGACTGACCATTATAGCAAATTCTTAGTAACAATAGGTGTTGCTCAGATAGTATTCTACAAACTAGGATACCAACAGATACCTCCTGTTTGGCAAGATAGTTGCTGTGGTAGGACAGCAGTGCTATCTGACCATGGTTCCTACCCTCTAGGATACAGTACATGGATCCTACAAACGTTGTGGATCCTGTAAGCAAGTAAGTAAGTAGAATTGTTTTTATATATAGCACCCAATCCCGGACACTCTGGGCACCTTACAGATACGAAAAGTAGGGTTTACAGGCAACATGCAAGACATACATATACATAATAAATTAATAGATGAATTAGTACTTATTAAAATCAACTAAAACTTTCTGAGAACACATTACTAAAAAAGTGGGTCTTCAGGTCCCTTTTAAATGCCTCCACCGATGGGGCCTCTCTCAAAAATTTTGGAAGCGAGTTCCAGAGGGCCAGGCCTGACACTTCAAAGGAGTGATCTCCTGAGGTTTTCAGCCTGGCCCTTGGAACTGCTAGGAGGCCCTGAGTACAGAAGCAGAGGGAACGTACCGGGATGGCTGGAGTAAGGAGGTCGGACAGGTAACTAGGGCCTAAGCCATATCGGGCCTTATAGGTGAGCAAGCCCACCTTGAAGATCATCCTCCTGACAGGCAGCCGGTGCAGATCTCACAGGACCGAGGTTACATGACAGGACTTGGGCAGGCCCATCAGCAACCTGGTTGCCACGTTCTGCACCAGCTGCAGTCAGCAAAATTTCCCTCCACTGACCTTGAAGTATAGAGTGTTACAGTAGTCCAGCCTGGATGTCACAAAGGCATGTACCAGTGAGGGCAGGTCTTCTGGCGGAATCAAAGGTTTAATTTGGGCAATGTTCCTTAAGTGGTAGAAACCACTTTGGACCACAGACGACACCTGAGCATCAAGTGTTAATCTATCGTCGGATCCTAGCGACAAATATTGAGGATTCTGTGGATCCTAGCAACGGATCCAGGTCAGATCCTATCTGACCTAGCATCCCTGGATCTGATCTAAGATCCATTGTTATCTGACCCCAGATCCTAACTATCTGACCTAGGATCCCTGGATCCTAACTAGGATCCATTGCTATCTTACCCTGGATCCTACATCTGTCTTTGGTAGGATTTCTGATAGGATCCTAGGTAGCATACCAGTGCGATCTGACAGATAGTGGTAGGATTCACAAAAGCACTATCTGAGCAACACTAGTAGCAATACCCATGTGGGATCTCACAGCCAAAACTACTGCCAAAACCTTTTGGAACCATTTTGTCAAACCATATGGGTACCCAAATCAAATCTTAACAGATCAAGGGACAGCATTTGAGTCGCAATGTTTTAAAGAACTGTATGTGCTGTATGGGAGTTACAAAAAGCAACCTACTGCATACCACCCGCAAACTAATGGACTTTGTGAGCGGGCCAACAGAATGATAATTAACATGTTGAGGTCCCTTCCAGAACCACAACATCAAAACTAAATATCTTTCCTTGGACACACCCCATATCATTTGATGTTCGGATGCCACGGACGTCTGCCAATGGACTTGATGCTTGGGGTACCAACGGAACCTGCAAAACAGCCTAAAACAGAATTGGTCCAAGAGTATCACAAATGGAAATTGCTGGTGTGACTGTTGCAAAACAAATGGCAAAGGTCAGAGAGCGACAACAGGCCCTGTGCAACAAGAGAGCTAAAGCTGAGCCGCTGCTGATCGGAGACACAGTACTACTTAGACACACTTACAACTGTCAGAAGCTAAAGACCAACTGGGATCCAGATCCATACAGTATATTATTATTGACATTCCCTATCCAGACACGCCTGTGTACAAAACTCAAACCAAATCTGGCACCCCAATCCTAAAGGTCATGCATCATAATTGAATAAAGACATGCGCCTTCTGAATTTACAGAAGAAACAGAAGAATCAGACAAAGAAGTTTAGGACTCAGTCACAAGTGAGAGGCAGAGTCACTTCATTCAGGAGGCGCCAAACTTTACTCTAGAAAACTGTCCGATGGTACCTTTGATCCGGAGCAGCCCTACTAACCCTCAGAGTCCTACGTCTACAGAATCTCTGATGACAGAATAGTTATTTAGACGGTCGCAGAGGTCAACCTTTTGGATACTCCCAAATTGATCTATTCAGGAGGCTGCTCAAGCCTCAGATAGAACCCTTCTATGAAAAGAATTCTCTTTTATAGTGCAGGTGTTACAGTAAAGTGTCATGACGGCCACTGGATGATAAATGGCGAATCTTAGAGTCATGGTTTAAGATAGCTAAATAGACATTTAGAAAGGACAGAGTCTAAGTTGATAATCAGTTTATTATGAATTCATGGGGACATGTAGTTTTAGATGGGCCCAAATCTGTAGTGCCCTAAAATGTTGCCCTACTGTAATGATACTCGTGGGCTCAGAATAGGGGCCATGGGCAGGAAAACCATCTCCTTTTCCCCTTTTGCAGCAGTCCATGGGGATAATAAAAAAATAAGAGTTTTTCTCTGCCCCGTCCCTGACCGGCTCTGTTCAAGAATTCCCCCACTTCCGAGTAAGCAGCGCATACTGAGCATCTTTCAAAGTCTAGCCCATGCTGGACTGTTGGGGAAAGTCAGCGTTTCCTGGGACATGGCGCCCTGAATGCTGGTCAGCTGTATGAGGACTGAGAGAAGCAGTTCAGAATCACCGCTGAGGTGTTGGGCAGTGAAGAGTCCAGGGGAGTGCTTTCAGGCACCCCAGAAGAAAACGTGCAGCCAGGAGTGCTTTCAGGCACCAAGAAGAAAAGACAAGATGTCAGCAGTTGTGGTGTGAGAGAGAGAGGAGACACAGGTCAGTAGTAAGGATTAGAGACTTACCTATTGTCCTTCTCTCAATCCTCAGTGTAGGCATCAGGTTGTCTCTATAGTTGTGGTGGTCTGCTAGGGTGTAAGCAGCTCTAGTTTCTGATCCGGCCACAGTGTGGGCTCAGTTTAGCCCCGTTTATTGTTTTGCTCATTAAAAAAAAAATGAAAGCAAAATTACACCCCAGCGATAGCCTGACCAAGTGAGTGGCCATATCTGGGAGAGCACCAGCCGAGAAGACCCATAAGGTCCTGAAGTTGTCTCCTCCACTGCCTGCCACTAGCCTGCCTCCATCCAGCAACAAACAACCTCCTTTCCTTATTCCTTCACCCCAGGTCAGGTGGTGAGTTGGTAACAGCACCAGTGAATGGGTGCTGGCCTCAGAACAAAACAAAATAAAAGGGTCAGAAAGTTTTTCTGTTTGGGAACTAAGGGCAGCCAGACAGGGGCAAGGGAAAGCCCCAGGAATAAAGGGACCACCCAAGGGCAGACCTATGTTAATTTATTAATATATTTAAATTGAGCTCCAGCTGCAGAGCATAGGAAAGGGGTGTCCCTATTTAAATTAGAAAGTTCCTAGGGCAGAGCACCAGGATCTCAGTTCATTTGAATAAATAAACATTTATGGGCACTCTAAAAGCTACAGTAGCCACTACTGAATGGGCATTCCTGTGTATTATTGTTAAGGAGTTTTAACTAAATAGTGAGGGCATCAAGGGTAGTTTTGGGAAAATGCACTTGTTGACATACAGAACTGCTGAATTGTGTCAGTTGCTAAAGACTGTGTTAAATACCCTGAACTTGTGCCAGTTTCCCTGGGACTATAACAACTGCCCTGGAATCATACCAATTGCACTGAACTTGTGCCAGTTGCTCCAGGACTATATCATCTGCCCTGGAATTATACCAACTGCCCCTGAACTATACTAACTGCCCAGAACTTGTGCCCATTGCCTTGGGATTACACACATTTGCCCCGGAACTATATCCATTGCTTCAGAACTGTACCAACTGCCCTGAACTTGTGTCCATTGCCCTGGGATTATACTAATCATCCTAGAACTGTGTCATCTGCTTCGCAGAGTGATAACTGCACTAGAACACAAGAGAATTGCCCCAAACTGCCTTAAATACCCCAGAACTGGGTTAATTGCTTGGGAATGTACTTCCTGCTCCTGAACTAAGAATTCAGTGCTTTAGAACTGTGCCAATCGACACAAAACTGGTTGAAGGCCTCAGGACTGTGACATGTTGCATTGTGCTGCTCACTTCTGCATCCTGGCCACCAAACTGCAAAGACTTCCTCCACTGCTGCTGTGAAAAGACTGTTGCATTCTTCAAAAATCTGGTGGATTACTCAAGTAGGCGGCCTTTCAAGCTAGAGCTAGAGGATAGTTAGGCTAGGCCCCCTTCATCTGATCTTCTGTGCTATATCCCAACCCCATTAGGAAAAGTGAAGTCAGATTAGGAGCCACCCCCGCTCAATAGTGAGGGCTCCGACATGTAGTGGGGCCGGATTTTGTTGTTTCAGGGATGACGAAAGCTGCAAGACTGAAGATGACAAAAGCTGCAAGATACCTTTGTTACTGGATCCCAAGTTTCATGTCAGATGAACCTAATAGATTTCTTTGACTGAGTGACCAAAGTAGTAGACCAGGGAGGGGCTGTGGATATGGTCTACCTAGATTTTAGCAAGGCATTTGACACAGTCTCACACAAAAGATTAATATACACATTAGCCAGCCTTGGAGTGGGTCCCAAAGTGGTAGCCTGGATTAAAAACTGGCTGGACAACAGGACGCGAAGGGTAATAGTAAACAGAGTCCACAGTGAAGAAAGGAGGGTAACTAGTGATGTACCGCAGGGTTCGGTACTGGGACCGGTCCTCTTTAATATCTTTATAAGTGACACTGGAGTGCACCTGGAAGGAAAGGTATGTCTCTCTGCAGATGACACAAAGATCTACAACAGGGTTGATACACAAGGTGGGGTGGAAAGGATGAAAAGGGACTTGGCAAGGTTGGAGGAATGGTCAAATATGTGGCAGCTCAGATTCAATGCAAAGAAGTGCAAGGTAATGCATCTGGGAAACAAAAACCCAGGGGAAGAGTACACAATGGGGGGTGAGTTATTAACAACAACAAAAATCGAAAGAGACCTAGGAGTAATTATATCAGATGACCTAAAGGTGGGCAAGCAATGTGAGAAGGCAGTAAGGAGGGCTGGAGGGATACTGGGATGCATAAGGAGAGGCATCAACAGTAGAAAACAGGAAGTTGTTATCCCTCTGTACAGACAGTTAGTGAGACCCCATCTGGAGTACTGCAGGCAATTCTGGAGACCCTATCTCCGCAAAGACATAGACAGAGTGGAGGCTGTTCAGAGGAGGGCAACCAAAATGGTGCAGGGTCTGCACCAGAAGACATACGAGGAGAGACTAAAGCAGCTTAATATGTATACCCTTGAGGAAAGGAGGGAGAGGGGGACATGATAGAAACTTTCAAGTATCTCAAGGGAATTAACAAAGTACAAGAGGGTAGCATCTTTCAGAAGAAGAGATGTGCAAGAACAAGGGGCACAATTTGAAGATAGAGGGGGGATGGCTCAGAGGTAATGTTAGAAAGTATTTTTTCACAGAGAGGGTTGTGGATGCATGGAACAGCCTTCCTGAGGAGGTTGTGGAGTCAGAAACAGTGGGAGAATTCAAGAATGCATGGGACAGGCATAAGGCAATTCTAGTGGGGGGTAGGAGGAAGTAAGCTGTTGATTAACTAGAATCTGCAGCTTATCCATCAGGTAGGGAAATGGGCAGACTAGGTGGGCCAAGCAGTCCTTATGTGCCGTCAAATTCTCTGTTTCTATGTTGGTGACCCTAGTCGGCAGTCTGACCTGACTTTCCACCAATGCTCAGAGGGTCCTATGGATGAAAAGCTGTCTTCACTGGTGATCAGCAGTCTGCCATGACCTTCTACTGATCAACAAATCCTTTACATTTCTCATCTGGTGGTCTGGGACGACTTTGCCGGGCACCCTTCTTCTGGTGTTCATTGGTTTACCATAATCCTCTACTGATATGGAGATTTACAAGTACATCCAGCCTGTCAGTCTGAAATTACCTTTTCTGGGCTACAAGTCTGTCAGCTGTGGATAAGGAGCTTGCTCTGTTGATCCCCGCCTTGGAAAAAAGTGCTTTCATGTTCTTGGAAAATTTTGAGCTTGGCCCTAATGTGGTGCATTCACTCCTGAAGATCCTTCCCAAATGCACCTCTTCCTCTTTTGATAAGCTGTTTACAGCTGCAATGAGGGTTAACCCAAAACACAACTTTAGTAACCCCTGGCCAGGGTAGTAGTAGTAACAACAGTGGTAGCAGTGCTAGCAATAATAGTAATAGTTACAGTAGTGATAATACAGTGGTAACGTTAGAGTTTAGAGTCATTTCATAGAACTATGGAGCTTATAGAACAAGAAGAGTACCATCGAGTGCAAAGCTAATCGAAACTGTTTTGGACGTACAAATTTTAAAGTTCCGCATAGTCACTACCAAAGTAAAGTGCTTCCGGTGTGCCTGTTAGTTCTGCGTACAGCGATCGTGACCACGGCACTTATCCTTGAATAAAACTGTTTGTTGCATCTGAAGTTGTCGTCTGCCTCTCCTTGCAACCCGTTCCATCTTCACAGAACAGATCGAACCCAGAGTCCCTTGTAAGTGGCGAAAGGTTTGGCACACTACAAGTTGAGCACCCACTGCACTGATGTTGTCAGATATTAATCATAGGGCAGAGGCTTCAAGACACCCCGGCATCCACTGGACTCACCACTGGCTCTTTCTTGAGGTGCCAGCTGGCTGGGTGATGTGCCTGCAAGGGGCCAGCATCATCTTACAGGTCGGGATATTTCATTTTTCTTTCCCGTCCCCCGAGCTGTCCTCTGGATAATCGACACTCTTCCTCCATGGTCAGCCTTTGGCGGCCTGCTCACAGCCCGAACATGGGTTGCTGGCATGGTAGAAGGTAAGGCATGGATGCCTCAGCCCCCCCATGCCACTGGGCCAGCCAGGAACACTATTATTTTTTAATATAAAGTCAAAAAACAGTGCTTTTTGTTGCAACACAAGTTCTGTAGCTGCAGAACTCCAGGATATCGACAATAAAACAATAAGGCATGACCAGACATTAGATTATCAGTCTGTTAATGACAACCTAGGGGTGTAATGGGGCACAAGACACAGCTGAGTGCCATACTGCCCCAATGGGTGATTGACTGTTAATCTAACTCCTGGCAGTGCCTTATTGCTATTATAAAAATTATTCCAAATTAAAAGTATTAAATGTGTACTTTTTGAATGTTTTCCTCATTGAAAGGTTGAATTTTAATAAAATTGTTTTCCACCAACTGTTTAAGAATACTGGTTCTGAATCAGAATTAGTGTTGCTCAGATAGTGCTTTTGTGGATCCTACCACCCTCCATCACATTGTGCTGGTATCCTACCTAGGATCCTACCATTAATCCTACCAAAGATGGATGTTGGATCCGACGTGAGATAGCGATGCATCCTAGGTTGGATCCAGGGATCCTAGGTCATATTCAGAGATTCTAGGTCAGATCCAACTATCCAAGGTCGGATACTTCAGATCTGAGCTGGATCTGTTGGTCAGATCTGTGGATCTGTTGCTAAGATCCACAAGATCCACAGTGTTTGTTGGATCCATGCACTGGATCCTAGAGAGTTGGATACGTGGCCAGATAGCACTGCTGTCCTACCACAGCAACTATCTGGCCCAATGGGAGGTATCTGTTGGTATCCTAGTTTCTAGGACACTATCTGAGCAATACTAATGAGAATGCATCATTCCAGTCATTCAGCAGTGCTAGAGGATAGAATGCAGATAGGAAGAATCCATGCGTCACGGTGATCTGGCTGCCCATGATAGCATAACAGGGGTTAATCTAAGGCTGTTGGAATCATAACAGTTAATCAGAGTTCAGCATTCTGATAGCCTTTTTATGATAACATAAAATATAAGAGTACATGTGTTGGTGGCGGTGGGTTTCCATTTACTGCGCCTCTCTCTCTCAGCCAACATCCCAGTGTGCAATGGAATGGCGTCAAACACTAAACAACTTCAGGAAATAGACAAAACCAGTGTTATGACTTTAAACCATACCGCATTAGTCTGTCCAAAAAGAATTTTAATATTTAATTCTGATAATAAGAAAGAAAAACATCCCTCAAGTGTTACTGGCACCACTGATGCAAGATTCCGAAGAAAGAACAACAGAAGCCAGGGAGCCACGTCATGCTTCATAAATCACGATGAAACTGCCATAATGTTTCATTAGGGAGTGCATAGCCTTTCTATTGAGAGCAAACACTCCTTTTGGTTTGATATTTTTCAACCTCTGTCTCACCAAATTCGGAGCTTCGCTAGAGTTCTAGAACTAGTATAGCACATAACACCCAAGTGTTCCAAAGAGTGTATGTGAAATGTCAACTACGACCAATAAACTTAGCCATAATCCTCCCAGGAATTTGCTTTTCCTGGATAGTGTTTTCTACACTTGACAGACAGGAATTTGCATAAAAATACTTGGGACAATGACCAAGGTCTTTATATATATCGTGCACAACCAACGTGACCTTATTTGGATCCGAATATAAGACAGAAAGCCCAGAGGCAAGCTATGCAGAGAGGACATAGAAGGGCATTTCATAGAAAAACAAGGAAATCCAAACTTTCTGATAATCCTTGGTTTTGGACCTATTCATACCCTGAGAATTTCTCAACAATAGCAGGGGATTTTTTTAAAAACCCTAGCTGGCTTTCATTCATATAGCAAAGGATCACAGCTCTCCCCGATCTAAGGGATACAGAAGGGGGAGTCTCAACTCAGTTTGACAAGTGCAGCTGACAGTATGCAGAAGGTCTCAAATGCTGTCAGTCTGGGTGGGGGGGTGGTAGACATGATTATTTGTTGGAGAAGATGACAGATTTGTCCCGCTCTACGCAAGGCCATGTGATCTGACCAACAATAATTTTCTCTGCAGATGTTTACAGGAAGCAGGCATCTTGAGCATTTTTCCATATGAAATATGGGTGAAAACCAACACCTTTAAAAATGGATCATTTTGTTCGTTTAAAGGATAGGATGGCGAAGTGTGTAGTGTACCTCCAGCACAGGGAAAGGAACTGGATACAGTACTTGGGGAGGCCATCATCAGAATGGCAGGTAAGGAAGAGGTGCTGCTAGTTGGAGACTTCAATCTGCCAGATGTGGAGTGGAGCCTTCCAATAGTGGTTTTTGCACTGAGCAGGGCCATCCCTGACTCCCTACAAGCGGCTTTTTTTCAGGTAGCTAGTCAAAGAACCCACTTGGGATGAGGCAGTGCTGGACCTGGTGCTTACAAACAGGGACAGCACTGCAGACGTCTCAATGGGCAGTCCATTAAGTATCAGTAGTCGGCGTACAGTGTGGTTTAACATTAAGACAAACAGAGGCAGCCAGCCCGGTGGCACAGAGGGTTGAGGCACTGGGTGCCACACCTCATGCCACACTGGCAACCTGGGTTCAGGAACGAGCCTGGGTCGTCGGAGGTTGGCAATGGGTGAGGGTGAGGACGTTGATTAGCTACCGGCCGGTAGCTTTCCTCCTTTGGAGGGTTAAGAAGGGCTTCCTTGGAGCTTGGCTGCCCCCTGGTGGAGGCTGGGTGGCAGCGTCGCATCTGAGGAGCCCTGGCACTAGGCCGGGGAGGGCAGATGGGGCTATCTACTGGAGCTGTGGTGCACATGTGTGCCTCCACACCCATGCATTGCCGCTTCCAAGGCCTCGGGTAACTAAGGGGCAAAAAGGTGGAACAAATCGGGGGTCCCTACAGGATGACACCTCTGGGCTGGCTCGGGAGTTCTGCTGGGATGTACATAGCACCCAGAAGTTCCTGAATGACCCAGATCCAGGTAAGGGTGGAAGACGGGGGGCAGTGGCCCGAAGCAGTGGATAAAGAAACTGTACAAAAAAAAAAAAGACAAAGCAGGGCTAACCAGATGAGGACAACTGTTCTGGATATTAGGAGGGTGGATGTCAAGGAAATGGGAGACTGCCTCAGAAACTGCCTCATAGAGAGAGGGAGATTGCCAGGAAGGAGTAGAGGCACAGTGAGAAACGGTAAGTGAGGGAATAATTAAGGCAACCAGCCTCTGCACGAAGGAAGTAAGTAAAAGCAGAAGGAAAAAGAGACTGCTATGTTTCTCTACAGCAGTGACCATGGAAGAAAAGGAAAAAATATGGCATTCAGAAGGTATAAGGAAACACAGAGGAAGGAGAAATAACAGTTACATAAGAGCTGACCATAACAATAGATCTTTGAGGGGATCTCAGTCATCAGGTAACACCATAAGAACCTTCGCCGTCAGTGAAGGGGAATCCACAAGGAAGATTTTCAGCAGCACAACTGGGGCCGCCCACATCATCAACGTCAACCGACGTCACCAACCCTATATAGACGTGAGGGGTCCCACTCCCTCCTCACTTCTTTCCCCCCAGAAGACTAAGGGAGCAAGGACCTTGCCCCAGGGGACAAAGGAGAAAAAGAGGTACCCAGAATTAAATAAAAAGCTGGATACAACAGATAACCAGTTCCTAGACAGGAGCCCCAAGAAGGGGGATGGTGGGATGGAAAATGTACCTGATAACTGAGATTCTCTCTATCTATTGTTACGGTAAGTTCTTATGTAGCTGTTCTATCTTCTTTGGGGGTATCTCAGTCATCAGGTAACACCATAGAAAAGAGTACCAAGCAGTGACAAGTGTAAACAGACAGTCTGGGAGGGGGGCACTCCTTAAGACAGGAGGCCCTGTAGCACAGCCCTGCCGAAAACTGCACGGGCTCTTGAAGCAATGTCCAGACTGTAGTGTCTTGTGAAAGTATGAACTGCATTCCAGGTGGCAGCCACACAAATGTCAGCAGCTGAGACCCCTTTGAAACAAGCCACCGAGGTAACCACGCCACTGGTGGAATGAGTTTTGACAGCACCAGGCAATTCCTTGCTGTACTTATTGTAGCAGAACACAATGCAATCTGCCAACCATCTGGATAAACATTGCTTAGTGACTGAAGTGCCCTCTCGACCCAGGGCAAAGGAAACAAACAACTGCTTTGACTTTCTAGACTCTTTAGTATGAAGCAGGTAGTACTTCAAAGTTCTGTGCACATCTAACATGTGGGGCAGTGTTTCCCCTGCATTGGCACACTCAGGAAAATAAACAGAAAGGTGGATAGACTGATTTAGTGTGAACCCAGAAACCACCTTAGACAGAAACCTAGGATTTGTGTGCAAAGATACCCTGCCATTGTAAAAAATCAAGTAAGACTCCTCGCACCAGAGGGCCTGAAGCTTTGAAATTCTTCGAGCAGAAGTAATTGCAACTAAAAATAGCACCTTCCCAGAGAGAAAGCGTAAATAGCAAGTCATGATTGGCTCAAAAGAAGACAGGGTCAACTTCTCCAAAACAAAATTCAAGTCCCAAGCCGGGACAGGGGAACGAATTGGGGGTTTCAGATGCAGGATGCCCCTAAGAAAAGTATGGGAGACATTCAGCTGACCAACCATGCAGTCACCCACGGGCTCATGAAATGCAGAAATAGCCGAAAGGTGGACAGAATACTGAAGGCCTGAGTCGGACAATGAAATCAGGCAGTACAGGATATGATTCACTGAACAGGTGAAAGGGTCCAGGTCCCTTTTGACAGCTCAGATGGCAAACAGCTTCCATTTCATGCATACGTGGCATTAGTAGAGGGCTTTCAGGTGGCCACTAGAACATCTGCTACCCTGTTAGAGACCCCGAACCTGGCTATGGCTACGTTTTTGAGGAGCTATGCTTACAGATTAAGGAATCTGAGGTGGGGATGGACCAGGGTCCCTGATCCTGGGTCAGCAGGTTCCTGCAGAGAGGAAGAGCGACCGGAGGTTCCTCTGCCAGCTGCTGAAGTAGAGGGAACCATAACTGGTTGGACCAGAAGGGAGCCACCAGAATCATGCTGGCCCCCCTCCATCTGCAATTTGATTAGCATCCTCTGTATCAGAGGAAACAGAGGGAATGCATAAAGAAACCTCCAGATGGAAGAGAGGGACAACATGTCTCGTCAGAAAACTCCAGGCCCTGGATCTAGCGAGCAGAAATTGGGCAGTTTTACATTGAGTGTGGACGCAAAGAAGTCCAACCCTGGACTACCCATCTGTCGAACAAATCTTCTGCAACAGATGAGAGAAGCTCCCATTTATGCATGCTGGACTGAGTCCTGCTAAGGCTGTCCACCAGAATGTTTAGGACACCTGGCACATGGACTGCAGAGAATGTCAGACTGTGATCCAGTGTCCAGTATCACACTCTCATGGCCTCCTGGCAAAGGGGGTACGAGTTGAGTGCCGACCTGCTTGTTGATGTAGCACATTACACTCATATTGTGTGACTAGACCAGTAGTTGACCCGGAGCAAGATGCGCCTGAAAAGCCTGCGTGGCATAGAGCATCGGTCTCATCTCCAGGTTACTGATATGCAGGGAGGCTTCCCACTGAGACCTGGAGCCCCGGGTTTGGAAGGGGCCCAGGTGTGCTCCCCAACCTAGACCTGACACATCCATGGTTAGACTCTGATGCGAGGAGGAGATTTGGAATGGGACACCTTGTAGTAGGTGCAAGGGCTCCATCCACCACTGCAGTACTTTGCATAGCGGAGAAGAGACCATAACTGGATGGTCTAACTTATCCAGACATTGGTCCCATTGTACCCAGAGGGTCCACTGAAGGGTATCCATATGAAGCCTGGCCAATGGGATGGTGGGTATGACTGCTGCCATTAGGCCCAACTATCTGAGGTACAGCCTTGCAGGAATGTACTGACTCTGAGTGATTTCTTGAGCTTGGGCAATACGGCACTCTGCCTTGCTCTGGGGCAGATCAGCCTTCCCTTGCACTGAGTCCAGGACCACCCCTATATACTTCAATCCTTGGGACAGTACTAGAACCAACTTGGGCAGGTTGACGGTAATTCCCAGGGAGCTGAAGAGCTGGAGAGTGCACTCTAGAGTCAGCTCCCTGAACAAGGCTGTTAAGAGACAATCATCAGGAAAAGGAAGACATACAGTCCCTCTCTTCCAAGAGCTGCTGCGACTGCTGCCAAGCACTTGGTAAAGACTCATTCTGCATAGGGTAAGCCAAAGGGCAACACGCTGAACTGGTAATGCTGGTCCTGAATGGCAAACTGAAGAAACTTCCTGCGTAATGTGCAGGTTGGCATTCTGCATGTCCAGTGAACACAGCCAATCCCCAGTCTTGAGGAGGGGCAATAGGCCTGGCAAAGTTACCATCCAGAACTTTTTGTACTGGACATACAGATTGAGGTCCTTTAGATCCAGAATAGGCCTCAGATTTCTGGTCTTTTTGGGGACCAGGAAGAACCTGGAATAAAACCCCTGATATCTCTGGTGTCAGGGCACTGGTTCGATTGCCTGTTTGTGCAGAAGAGACTGTACTTCCTCCTGGATAACAGACAGGTGAGCGGGGGAGTAATTCGAGGGTGGAGGCCGGTTGTCTGGGGGCTGCTCTGTGAGCTCCATGGTGTGACCCTTTTCTATGATCCGCAGAATCCATGCTTCTGAAGTTATGGTTCTCCATTGGTTCAGATGGAGGGAGAACCGACCTCCAACCACCACCTCCTGGGGCTGAACCAGAGGAGGGGGCCTGGCAAGGTGTCAAGCAGAGGTGGAGCCAGCTGCAGAGGCTGGTCTGTCACCTCTAGGGCACTTGGTCGCCGCTCCAGCACCTGAGGGAGCGGGCAAGGGAGCCTGGATTCTACACCTTCCCTGGGTGTGGGGAGCTGATTCAGGCCTGTTGTTCTGTTTACAAAAAGTAGGCCGCCCTCTCCCCTTTGGTTGGGTATGGTAGAGGGAATGGACCGATTTGATGGCCGTGCCCGAGGCCTGTAGATCATTTATGAGGTCCTGGACAGCAGGGCAGAACAGCTTAGTGCCACTGAAAAGGGTATTAAGCACTTTGTGCTGTACATCAGCTGCAAATCCAGAAGCTCTGAGCCAGGAGTGCCTACAGAGGCATAGGCCAGTATCAGCTGCTCTGGCAACAGTACCAGCCATGTCATACGGTGCTCTGAGGAGATGTTTGCTAATGTCCTCAGCTGTCTGGAAACACTGAAGCAATTCCTGCTTCTATCAGCCATCAGGAAGGGACTGAGCTGTAGCCTTACCTTCCTCCAGTTGGCATTTTGGTATTTGACCATGTGTGACAGATAATTTGCAATCCTCAGGCCTAAGGCAGAGGAGACATAAACCCTTTCCCCCCAGAGATCAATCCTATGGGATTCCTTGTCTGGGGAAGGGAACTAAGGTGTTTCGGCACCTTAGATCTGTCATGAGCTGCTTTAATGACAACTGAGTCAGTCTCTGTCTGAGCAGCAAAAAAGGGGAGACCCTGAGGGGTGTGATAAAGCTTGTCCGCCCTGCGTGGCATAGCTGGTACCATGTCTGGCCTGTGCCAGGCTGCTGTGGCTGCATTTTTCAATGCTGGAAGCACTGGAGGAATGATCTTTGGGGGAGATTCGGGAATCTCCAGGAAGTCCACCAAGTCCTTTCTGGTGGCATCCTCCTCCTTAGTATGTTAGCCCATAGTGGAGGACAACTGCTACATCACATTAAAGAATGTGGGATCCTCAGGAGGGGACCTAGGAGTTTGCAGAGGAGGCTGTGGACTTATCAGAAAGCAGAATTTCCTCATCTTCATCTTCCACATCATCAGCAAGGATAAGGTCAGGGTGGTATTCCTCCTCGATTTTGACCTCCTCAGCCTCTGGGTCTGGCATCAGATTTGCCTGCAGCTGCCCAAGAGGAGTCTCCCAGGGTCAGCTAACAGTTGTCGTTGATAAAGCTGCCATTGACGGCATCAGCAATGAGGGCCTATTCAAGGCACCCAGTTGCTGAACTAATACACTGGTGAATTTAATCAGTACTTCCTTCAGGTCTGTGGTGGACATCGACAGAGGGGGATTTGATGGCACAGGTGCCAAGGACCCGCCAGCTGTGTCACGTGAACCCAACAAGCCTGTAACCCATTTTATGGAAGGGGCAGGCCTTGATGGTATGGTCGTCGATAATAGTGGCTGACGACCCAGAGGTCAATGGCCAGGCACCCTGGAAGTCGGGCTGAGGTGCTGTCGGTATGGGTCTAGTAGGCACAGAGACCTGGGCAGCAGTTCTCTTTGCCAGAGCAGCTGCAGTTGATGAAGATCCCCAGAAGAAGGAGAGGCCAATGGAGAGCAAAGATCGACACGGGGGCGAATGATCACTGATCTCGCTTTTTTTTGACTTTTCCTGAGGATTTGTCTTGGGCCTTGGAGGCCTGGGAGTTCGAAGATCCAGTTGGCAACTGGGAAGTCAGGGCCCCAGAGGACCCCTGCCCTGAGCTGGCTACCTGTTGATTGATCAGGAACATTTTAAGAGCCTTCTTGTGTTGCTGAAGGGTTGTTTGGTTAAACATCTGGTAGAGCTCACAGTTAGAGACTTCGTGGTCAGGCCCAAGAGCGCAGACACAAACTGAATGTTCATCTGTAGAAGCAATCTTCTTTTTGCAGCAGCAGTGATGGAAAAGAGAAGAGGAAGGATTAGCTCTCAACATAAACAAAAGAAGAAATCTCTTAAAAATGAGATTTTAGCAAGGCAAGTAAAAAAGCCGTAGGCTGAAAAAAGGCACAAATACTGCGATGAAACTTCTACGGAGACCCATGCAAGTGAGTCGATGGCAGGAAAGAACTGAGAAGGGAGCAGGGCCACTCATGCCTGTATAGAGTTGGTGATGTCGACTGATGCTGACAGCGTGGGCGTCCCCAGTTGTACTGCTGAAAATCTTCCATGTGGATTTCCCTTCACCAACGGCGAAGGTTTCTACAGTGTTACCTGATGACTAAGATACCCCTGAGGAAGATCAGAAAGGTATACCTACTAAAACAGAAGGAAGCAGAAAGGCAGTGAGGGGAGCAAAGGTACAGACAGAGGAAAGGATAGCCAAAGGGGTAGCTAAAGGGGATAAGATTTTCTTCAGATACATAAGTGAGAAGAGGAAAGTAAGGGGAGGGATAATGAGGGTTAGGAGGGTGGCAGGGGGGAAGACTGCACAGACCAGGTCCATGAAAAAACTACCATCTTGAACTGGTACTTCTGCTCAGTCTTCACAGTGAAAGGGTGGAGGACCACATGGGAGTAGCAGGATCTAAAGGTGGGGGGGGGGGGGTCGACACAAGTCCATTTTCAGAGCAAACAGTCCTAAAGGGACTTGCAGCTCTGAAAGTGGACAAGGCCATGGGACCAGACAGGATACATCCAAAGGTACTAAAGGACCTCAGGGAGGTGCTAGCTGCCCCACTGATGGCCTTAATCAGCAGTTCACTGAAAACAGGCATGGTTCTGGAGGAACGGAGAAGAGCAGATGTGGTCCAGCAAGGACAAGGTTAGCAACTACAGGCCGGCCAGTCTCATTTCAGTGGTAGGGAGATTAATGGCAGCTCTGCTTAAGAAAAAGCTGGTAGAGTATCCTGAATCCAATGGGCTGCAAGACCACAGGCAACATGGGATTCACAAGGTGGAGGTCATGACAGACATATCTGACTGATTTCTTCAATTGAGTGACCAGAGAAATACATCGGGGGGGAACTGCCTGCGACACCAAACAGTACATGTGACAAGGGGGGCAGCTGTCCCCCCCTGAAACAAACCAGCCAATTGGGGCTGGGAAATGATATCACATGTAAGACAAGGATCAGCAAGACAAGGGTGGAAGTCAAGAGACACTGGAAGGCCATGTGCACCCAATGCCAGGAGTCTGGGTAATAAGGTCCCAGACCTGGCAGCAGTCATGGCAGAGGAGGATTTAGACTTAGTAGGAATTATGGAGTCTTGGTTTCATGACGGACAGGACTGGGACATAAACATTCCAGGGTACACGCTATACAGGAAGGACAGAGTTGACAGGAGAGGAGGTGGTGTGGCTGTATACATGAAGGAGGGGATCCTAGCATCAGAAACACTGGATAGGTGTGGGGACACTGAGGCACTATGAGTCTCATTGACCACAGAGAAGGGTGAGGAGGTACGCACAAGAGTGGTATACAGTCCACCAGGGCAACCAGAAGGGATGGACAACCAGATGGTCGAAGAGATACTTAGGATGGTGGCTAAGGGGGAGGTGCTGCTGATGGGAGATCTTAACCTGCCAGATGTGGAATGGGAATCAATGACTGCAGCCTCACTGGCTGCAGGGTGTGGAATGGTATGAGCATTACAGGCAAGAATCCCAAGTCACACCCCTGGTGCCTGTCATTCTCTACAGGGTTGGGCGTTATGGTTGGAAACCCTAACACCTCAGGCATTCGTTGGTATTTTCACTCCAAATGTTCAACATGGTTTTTTTGTGACCTCACCTCATGAACAGGGGGAATATCAGTTTCTAGCCGAAAGCTGCTTATGCACAGCGACTATGGCATTTAGCACCACAGGTGTAAAAACATTCCGAACAGGATGTAAAAAATGACAGCTGTACTGTTCATGGGGAGGTGTAAAAAATGGCAATGTTGCAAATCTGCAGTAAAAATATTTTAAAAAATGGTGAAGTCACGAGCGTACATAGAAACTGTGCAACGCACACCCGTAATATAATTAGGTTGGGGATTTTCTTACAGCAGATTGTCAACTCAGGCATTTTGGTGCCTCCGATCATGAACAGTGTCACTGTGATTTTCTTTATCTGTCCAGAACAATGATTTACCACAGCGACCACGCATCTCTGCACTGAAAGTGTAAAAACACACTTCAGCCATGTTGTGAAAAATGACAGCTGTACTGTAAATAAGGCAGTGTGGAAAATGCCACTGGTGAAAATCTGGACTTAAAATATTGCAAGTCATGAACTTACGAGGGAGCGGAAACTGCGAATGCTCACTCAATACAAAATGGCCTTTTATGGACTTTGGTCACCAAATTTTTCAACATAGCCATTTAAGACCTCTGCTCATGAATAGTGTAACTGTGATTTTCTTAATGTGTCCCATACATTGATTTTGCACATCGACTGTGCTGTTGTAAGCTATATGGGCGGAAACACATTTGGGCAAGATGTGAAAATGACAGCTATACTGCTCATAAGGAGGTGTGGTAAAATGGCAATGTTGAAAATGTGGAGTGAAAATATTGAAAATTCGCAAACTTACGAGTGTGCGTAGGAACTGCACAACGCACACTCGTAAAACAGTCATTTTTTGGAATTATTTCACCAAATTTTCAACATAGCCATTTTAAGACCTCTGCTCATGAACAGCATCATTGTGTTTTCTTAATTTGTCCCGTACATTGATTTCGCACACCGACTGCCCCATTGTGCGCTACATGGGCCGAAACACGTTTTGGATGAGATGTGAAAAATGACAGCTGTACTACTCATAAGAAGGTGTAGTAAAATGGTAATGTTGAAAATTTGGAGTGAAAATATTGAACATTCGCGAACTTACGAGCGTGCGTAGGAACTGCCCAACGCACTTACGTAAAACAGTCATTGTTAGGAATTTTTTCACCAAATTTTCAACATAGCCATTTAAGACCTCTGCTCATGAACAGTGTCACTGTGGTTTTCTTAATTTGTCCCGTACATTGGTTTAGCACTGACTGCGCATGTAGCACTACATGGGCAGAAACATGTTTTGGGTGAGATGTGAAAAATGACAGCTGTACTACCCATAAGAAGGTGTGGTAAAATGGCAATATTGAAAATCTAGGTGAAAATATTGAAAATTAGCGAACTTAAGCGTGCGTGGGAACTGCGCTTGCGCTCTAAATAAAACAGTCTATTTTTGGATTTTTCCACCAAATTTTCAAAATACGCTTCTTGAGAGCCCACCTTATGAACACTGGCAGTGTCATTTTGTTAATCAGTCCCAAAAAGTGATTTTGTGCAGTGACCGCGCAGTGACTGCGAAATCACCCTTCGGGCCCGAATAACGCCATGACAGTGACATCATTCATGAGAAGGGGTCCCAAAAACCCCATGTTGAAAATTTGGTGCAAAAATTCCAAAAAATTCCTGAGATATGCAACAAAGTTATAAAAACCCTATCTAGCCCATTATACAGCCTACCGGCATTTCCTCAGTTAGCGGTCAGCTTTGAAAAGTGCAGCGTGTTCCGGTCCACGAAGATCGTCGCGCCGAGGTCCAGAAGGTAAGTATGGGAGTGAGGGGTGTGGGGAGGAAGGTCGCGCAGTGGGGGGTGCGGGTTGTGGGAGGAGCTAGAGAGACTACGTGGGACCGTTTTTCTTTACAGGTTTCTTTTTTTCAATGACAGACGGGGCGTTTGCCACGCGGTGGAGCTCTCAGCATGGCACAAGGAGGCGGTTGGAGGCGTTCAACCCGACGGGATTGGGCACTCCCATCGGCCAAAACATCTATTGCCACGCTGGGTGGGCTCCCAGCGTGGCACCCACTCCGGGGGTGAAGACAGTGGAGCCGGCCGGGGTTGGGCACCCCCGTCAGCTATATCATGGTTACCCGCTGGGTGGGCACTGGCGTGGCATTTGGAAGAGCTTTGGGGGCGAGAGTGCAGCACAGCCGGCCAGTTAGGCACCCCGTCGACTATACAGTGTGTGCGTGGGGGTGCATGCTGCATGTGCTGGCGATGTGTGTGTGAGTGTGTGTGTGTGAGGGGAGCTGCGCGCGGGCAGGCGATATCTTATCGCTGCTCACTGAAGCATAGCTCCCCCTTTCAACTGTACGCCACTGCATTTTGTAGCTTGTCACAGACAGCTCCGGCATACATTGGCTTACAGGGGCCGCACCTGCCAACACACTGACTGAATTGGAAGAGGGGGTGACACACCTCCAAATTCTCGGATGATGGCACTGTTTCTTGCACATGCATGCAAGCAAACATAAAAAAGGGGAAAACAGGATACCGAGTGTGTTAGCAGAGACAGGGGAGAGGGTGGAGGGGGACCGGGAGAAGGCCGAAATGATGAACAGTTACTTCAGCGCAGTATTCATGAGGGAGGAGGTATGGGTGGGGGACAACTCCAGGCCAGCCGATATGGAGGGGGCAGGGGTAGATGTGAGTCCCTTCCGGGAAGAGGAGATCTTGCAAGAACTCAATGGTCTGAAGGTGGACAAGGCCATGGGTCCGGATGGGGTTCACCCAAGAGTGTTGAGGGAGCTGAGGAAGGTGTTAGCGGTCCCCTTGACCTCTCTGTTCAACGAATCCTTGACTCAGAGGAAATCCCAAAGGACTGGAAGTGCGCGGATGTACTGCCCCTGCATGGGGCATGAGCAACTACAGGCCAATAAGTCAGACATCTGTGGTCAGCAAGCTCATGGAAAAACTGCTCAAGGACAGAATCACCAGCTACCTGGAGGCAAATGGCCTCCTAGACCCAAGGCAGCATGGCTTTTCCAAGGGCAGATCTTGTCAAACAAAACTGGTCGGGTTTTTTGACTGGGTCACTAGGGTAGTCGATCAGGATGGTCAGTGGACATAGCTTAAGGCTTTTGATATGCTACTGCGCAAAAGGTTATTGTACAAAATGGAGTGCCTGGGGCTGGGGGGTGGTTACAAGGTGGGTGTGAAACTGTCTGGAGGGCAGACTACAGAGGGTGTTAGTCAATGGGGTTCCCTCGGTGAGTGTCAGGGGTCACTAGCGGGGTTCCCCAGGGGTCAGTGCTGGGACCACTGCTGTTCAACATCTTTATAAGAGACATAGCAGAGGGGTTGGAGGGTAGAGTGAGCCTTTTGCGGATGATGTAAAGGTCTGCAATAGAGTGGACATGCTGGATGGAGCCAGAGGATGCAGAGGGACCAGGGGAAGTTAGAGATATGGGCCAGGAAGTGGAAGTTGTCGCTCAACACGGCAAATTGTAAAATCATGCACCTGGGCAGAAAAAATAGGCGAGTGGAATACAGTCTGAGGGACAAGCCACTGGCAGTAACCCAGGAGGAGAGGGACCTGGGCATCATCATCTCTCAGGACTTGAAGGTGGCCGGGCAGTGCGGGAGGGCAGTGGCAAAGGCCAACAGTCTGTTGGGTTGCATTGGGAGAGGGATCACCAGCAGGAAGAAAGAGGTCCTGATGCGCTTGTACACCCAACTGGTCAGGCCTCATCTGGAGTATGGGGTCCAGTTCTGGAGGCCTTACCAAAAAAAGGATGTGAAAGGGTGGAGTGGGTACAGAGAAGGGCAACCAAGATGGTGAAGGGGCTCCGTTACTTGCCATATGAGGAAAAATTGGGAACCCTAGACATGTACTCCCTGGAACAGAGGAGGGAGAGAGGGGACATGATGGAGACTTTTAAGTACCTAAAAGGGATCAATAAAGTGCCTACAAAGAACCTATTCCAATTGAAGGGATGTCCCAAGAAAAGGGGGCATGATCTCCAACTTTTTTTGGGGGGGGGGGAGTTTAGGGGTAACATCAGGAAATATTTCTTTACCGAGAGGGTGGTGGACACCTGGAATAGGCTGCCTGGAATATTGGTGGGCAAAAATACAGTGGGAGGGTTCAAGAGGGATTGGGGCATACATAGAGGGCTGTTGAAGGGAAGGAGAGGGAAATCAGAGCAAGCCTAGGGGATGCTAGGCAAATGGGCAGACCAGGTGGGCCTGGCGGTCCTTTTCTGCCATCACTTTCCTACGTTTCTATAAGCAGAAGGAGGCAGCTTGCATTACCACTGTATTGCTCGCTAGTGCGACCTCACCTAGAGTATAGACAAGGTGGAGGTAGTCCAGAGAAGGGAAACTAAAATGGTACAGGGGTTGTACGAGAAGCCCTAAGAGGAGAGACCAAGGGACTGCACAGTGAGCAAGACGGGACATGATAGAGACTTACAAGTACCTCACGGGGTGATCAGGGTGCAAGAGGGGAGACTCTTTCAAATAAGAAAGAGCACCAGGACCAGAGGGCATGCGATGAAGCTGGAGGAGGGGGAGTTTTAGAGTAATGTAAGGAAGTACTACTTCACTGAAAGGGTGGTAGATGCTTGGAACAGACTGCCAGCAGAAGTGGTGGAGGCAAAAACAGTGGGGGGCTTCAAGCAAGCATGGGATAGACATAGGGGAATATAAGTAAATAGGTGGGGGGAGGGTCTCTGGAGACCAGTTAGGGTCTGTGGAGACAGATTAGGCAGGGAACATCTAGGCAGACTGGATGGGCCAAATAGTTTTTTTTTTCTGCTGACAAATATGTTTTTATATTTCTGTGACAGTGGATTAACAGGTCACAGGTTTGAATCCAGCCCAGGTTAATAGTGGCCAAATGTACCGTAATTACCATCTGATGGCAGTTCAGCAGCCTGAGTGAAATGAGCTGTGGTGGTCTCTGCCCTGTTCCAATCTGAGAGTTATCCACACCACCAAACCACCTTTACAACTGGTATTAATCGGCACCATTGTTTGCAGACTCACAAACAGTAGCTGTATGCATCTTTCAGTATGACTGCAGTGCTCCCCCTAAAACATTTATACATGGGGGTGCCCCCCCATCCTTTCAATTTGAGGCTCCATACTTTTGAAACACCACCATGCCTCCCCCCACCCAACACTTTTTAAGAAGAGCTTTGGTCTCCAGCCTTGATTCAGTTACAGCATTTAATAGACCAGTGAGACAAAACCTCCATCTTTTGTCGACCTGGCCAAAGCACTTGAACTTTTCCCCACCCCCTTCTCCTCACTAAGCTCAAAACAGCAGGGCTTTCCACTTCGCCACTAATTGGTTCTGATCCTACCTTGAAGGTAGGTCTCAATCAGTTATAATTGGTGACTCCCCAACCCTCCCAATCTACACTGGTGTCCTCCAAGGCTCTGTCCTTGGCCCTATATTATTCTCGGTCTTTCTAGATGACCTACCTGGTGCCTGCACCTCAGCGTCCATTCACATGCACGCTGACAACACAGTCCAGTTTGCCTCTGAATACTCCCCTTCTGATCTGAAGACCAGACTCCAGCTGGACTTTGACAACGTTCAGCTCTGGTTCTGCTCTAATCAGCTGGCTCGTAACATCAAGAAAATGCTCTCTATGATCTTTGGCACAAGTAAAAGCTCTCTAGGATTGCTAGTCCCCCTTCTTTTGCACCCTAAATGGGTCCACCATTGAGGATGTACTATCCTTCAAGTAGCTCGGGGTCTGGCTAGACAGCCACCTCGACTCTTCTGAACACGTGGATGCCATTTGCAAAAAATGACACCCCAAATTAGAAGTGTTGTACCGCCACTGAGGCTGCATCCCTCTGCCGGCCTGCAGAGCCGTTCTTCAGAAAATGATTCTCCCAATATTTAACTACAGTGATATAGTCTACAGCACTGCTCCTAAATCCATCCTCTCCAGACTGGACTCTCACTCCTTCTGTCGTGTCGTTCTGGACTGCCCACCCTGCACTCACCACTGCACTCTTTACATCTCCCTCTCCTTTCCCTCCCTTGAAGTCAGACACCTGGCCCACTGTACCTCTTTTTCTGCCAAATTCTGACTTGGCTCCCTTCCTTCCTCTCCACTGTCCTTTCCCAGTCCCCCTTACTCTTATGCCCTTCACAGCTCCCACTTCTACACCCTTTCTCTCCCCCCTAAAACCTCCTCAGCCAGCCGGGCTGCCTTCTCGTACTGACTTCCTAAGCTCTGGAACACCCTCCCCCTACACATCCACTCTGCCTCCTCCACTCACTTTTTATCCTCCCTACTGCTTAACTTCACCTCTTCCACCTGTAACTGCAACTGATCCCCACTACTTGTATCTACTGCTTTCCCTTTTCCCCTACTCCCCCATCATCTACTTCTTAAAACTTAGAAACGCTCTCCCCCCAAAACTTTCCTTCACCCTTCTACCTTACTCCCCTTTCTCCCTTTCTACCTGCTCCTCTCCCCGCCTGTTTTCCTTCCCTTGTCTTTCCCTTCTATCATTTCTCCAGCAGGCCAGGAAATCAGTCACGAGCTGGGTGTGCACCCAGCTGTTTCTGGCCCTTGTGGGGTTTGCATCCCAGAGGGACGATGGCTTGCCTCTCCGTCTCTACCATACTCTCCCTCCTCTTCCTCCTACTCCTCCTTTTTCTATTACACTCCACGGTAGTTCTCTACTCCCCCTCTTTCACCTCCTTCCCCTCTTCTTCCCTTCTTCAATATGGGCCAGAAAATCTAGGTGAGGGCTGGGTGTGCATCCAGCTGTGTCTGGCCCTTGTGGGGTCTGCATCCCAGAGGGACGATGATTTGCCTCTCTGTCTCTACTTACTCCCCTGCCTCACCCCCTTTCCTACCACATTCCACACTATTGCCCCCCCCACTGTGCCCACTTCCCCTCCTGCCCTCTATTCCTCTACAGTCCTCCCCTTTAAATTTGTTCTTTCTTCCATTACTATGGGACATGCCTCCCATACCTTGCCTTGTGTATAAATATTTATTTCCTACATTACATTTGTCTAGTTCATATGCCTTCCTATTGTACATTGCCGTTTCACTGTTATTTAATCACTGTATGAAGTTCTATTTTGCTAAATTTTGTTCTGTTGTAAAAATCAGTTTTACTTACCCCTTGTCCCCTTCCCCCAGGACACATCTTGAAACACTTTCCTGGTCTAACTTTTCAAATAAAATATAACATAAAATAAAACAAGAACTGAAAGGAAGTGTGGAGAGAAAAAGAAAAGCATGGCGAGACACAGAAAAATCTAAGGACTGAGAAAGACAGAGAAATGGTAAGAGAATTCCAAGCAGACTGGAGGGACCACTGGTCTTTGTTAGTCTTCACTGTTTTTGTTTCTATGAAAGCAAGTGCAGGTAGCATGCGGGGGCTAGTAGAGACTGTAGCCCCATTCCAGGGAGCATGCATGGGCACTGACTCGGGGAGCTGAGGGGCTGAGCCCTCCCGAAAGATTAAGTTGGGGCTCTGCTACCCCCACCCCAGGAATTTACCCAGTTGCAGCAGGGGTTAAATTGAGGCAGGTTGCGGAATGCCGTTCCACCTCATCAGCCAGCCACCAGCACTTCCACTTAAATTCCTCTGCCAGCCCAGCCAATCTGTGTGCACTATTTTGAGGAGGATGAGCGAGGACCAGTCATGGAGTCTGGAGTGCCTCCTTGGCAGTGAGGTGATCACATGATGTCATTTCGTCAGGATTGACGTCGGCGGTCGCGTGCTTACTCGCTCACCCCCAGTGGACAAGAGCAGTTCCTTTTTGTTACCATCCTGTCACTAACTCTGGAAGCAAGTGGAGAGGACTGAAAGAGAGCCAGGCTTGGCCATGTTGGAATGCCCCCTCCGGCCCTCCCGCTGCAGAGACCTGACCTCACCTTGCTCGCCTGTCGGCTTCGCATTACTGTTCTGTTATTGTGACTGAGAAATGAAACAAAGAGAGGGGGAGAGAGAGAGAGAGGCTCCTCCACCCACCTGCTGTAGGAAAAAATAAGTAAGTACAATGACGACTTTCCAGCACATTACAGGAGAGGCATCCTGGCATTACCATAATGGCACAGCATCCCTTCCCGTTGCAGTTCAGTCAGTATTCATTTTTTAGGCAACAAAGATTGGCATTCCTTATAGTTCAAGTACAGTTAGAGTTCCCCTTCCCCAACTATAACTGCACGGAAAATAAGAAACTGAGCTTCTCTGTGCTAAGTCGCCTTAGCAGCTAGCGGTGCTGCAAATGATCCAGGAAGGACCACAGCAGGCTGTAGATAAGATTTATGCAGATCCAACATTTCGGTGTCTGTGAAAAGTGCTTGTTTTCTACTGTTTTACTAGCTTTAGTGCATTATGTGATTGTACTGTGCTCTGTGCAGTTCTGGTACCCCCCAGGTAGCTATTCAAATGTGAGTGTTTCCACCAGACTGCAAACTACCCAACTAGTAATAAGTGCATTAAAAGAAAAACCTGAATTTTTTTAATCTGTGAAGCTCACTGCAAAGCATTTGAAGCATCAATATGTGTACTGTAATATGTAGTTGGGTATTGTTACCCTGCCCCCCCATGAACAAGTTAAGGTGGTATGATATTTCATTTAGTCTTTAACCACCCAACCATCTGGCATGAGGAGTGTCATATCCCAGTAATCCAGCATGGGATGGGCATAGGCATCTCACCAGTTCCAACACTAATTGCATAAGAGTCCCCCAACCTTATATCATGCCCTAGCTTTAGTTTGAAATTAAAATTAATGAGAGTTGCCAGCCCACTGGTGCAGGTTGCCTACCTGCGATGCCGGTGACCCGGGTTCAGGAATGGACCTGAGACATTGGAGGGTTGGCTGGGGGAGAAGGATCGAGCATCTGATGACTGCTCTCCTTCTCCAGGGGGCAGGGGGGTTGAGTGTTCGGCGTAACACAGACACCTAGTGGAGGCTGGGTGTACAGAGCACACCGATGCCAGTTGCTCAGGGAAGCAGGGCGGACGCTGGTCATCATTTCATGTCCCCGCCCCCATACATTGGGGAAACAACACTGCCGGCCACCCTAGATGAAGCCTGCCCTCAGCCTCAATCAGCTCTCAGGCCAGCTCCTCGACCTATCCTGTTGTTTGCGGCACTATAGGGCTGGTGCCGCAACCCCACCCTGGGGCGTAAGCCAGAGGGTATCGAGGAGCCGCAGCCAAATATGGGAGTGGAAGCGGGGGGGTCTGTGACTGGGCTGAGGTACCAGGTGGCCATCAGCAGAAAAAGTGTAATAAATAAAAATAAATAAATTAATGGGAGTTTTTCTTCTTGCTGTTCCCATTGACAATGTAGCAAGTAGCAACCATGAAAATGTATTTATAAAGTAAAACAGACGTGTAGTCTGGGGAAGGTGCTAAGTGCTGCAGCTGGCGAGGTTCCTATGGACTGAATCTTGATAGTGTCATAGAAATGGAAAAGTTCACTGGAGAAATTACCACCACCATTGCCTTTGGTGTAGGAAATAAAGTGGAGTACGGGTTATGGGGTATGTTGAGCGGAGTGCTTGTCTAGAAGTATATTTTGAGGGGTTCTGGGGACACAGTATCTGGGGAGGCTGGCTATGAGCATGTTACCATTACCTCATAGCATTACAAGGTTGTGTGCTTAAATTCTGTTTCAAATGATCCCTAAAATGCACCAGAATGCACCAAATTAAAACATTTTTATGGGGCCTAGGCATCCCCCAGCCTATAGTTTACATTTTCAATCCTTTTATAGATGGTCCCCCCATCTACCTTACTACTGGATCCACCCCTGGAAATCAAGAGAGAGAAGACAGTACATATCATGCCCGTAGTGCGAAACAAATGCCCCCATCCTTTCCTTTTTTTCTAGGGGCAACACTGAACTGACTAGAAAGTACTTGCTATGTGGGCAGAATACTTCAGTCTCCAGTGCAGCTTGGCTGTCAGGGAGAATTAAGGAAACTATACAGTCTGTCTTATGCTCCCTGTATTTTCTACTTTTCCTCCAGTAGTTTGGAAATTTCAATGCAAACAGGATCCTTGAATCTTAAGACTATTTCATTTCCCGCTGCTTGTCTATGAGTGACGTCAAAACCTTTTGTTTGTGAGTTGGTCCAGTGGCATGGCAGCAGCAATATCGCCGGCTACGCTGGCAACCTGGGTTCTGGGACAGACCCGGATTGCTCGGGGGCCGGATGGGGGAGAGGACTGAGCATCCTAAGGACTGCTCTCCTCTACAGGGGAGGGAGGGCTTGTCGCCCCATTCATCGACTGCCACCAGGTGGAGGTTTGGCGGCTGCAGTGCAGCATGAGCAACACAAAGGTTAGGGCTGCTGTCCAATGTGCAGCATGTGTGTACCTCCACATATGCATGCCCTGCCATCCTAGAATGGCACCATGTGGAGCAGGTACGAGACCGAAAAACAGAGAAAACCCTGCCTGGCAGGACAATGCTCAACCCACCTGCAGTCCTGCACTCACAGACTGAGCTACTCCTCCACCTCCAGATTGTGCATTGGTGGGCTTGTTCATCCCAATTCATAGGGATTGCTGCAGCAGGTAAGACCTAGGGATTATGGGATGAGAGGTCTTGGTGAGTCAGTGCAGGATGGGGGTCAGTCAGTAGTAAGAGTACAACAGACGATGGAAAACAAAATCTTATGTTTGTGACATCCCAATCTGTCACTGGAAAATGGTGGCTTAGATTTAAGTAAGTAATATGCCATAACAGGGTAGGCATTATAGGATTTTAATGCATGCCTCAAGGGTGTTTAATGCATGAAGCAGAAGGCCAAGTGTCCTTACACCCCTAAGAAGTGCATTCAAATCCTGTGATGCACACCCTGGAGGGGCTTATTACACTGATAAAATGTCTCTAAGTAGTTTTTTGGGAGAGGAAAATGAGATTCAGCACCTGATCATACATTTATAAAGATTTAATGCACGATCAGGTGACATCTCTTGGCAAATAACATTTCTAGCTTTTTTCTTGCCATTTTATAAAAGGAAAGAGTTGACATACTCAAGTTATTCAGTCTAGGAAAGACAAGGCAGAGCGGGAACATGACCATGGTTTTCCACATTCTACAGGGGATAGACAGGGTGGAGTATGCACAACAGAAATGTCATAATGCTATATGTAAGGAATAAGGCATGATAGAGGGGGTGGATTATGTAATGTTAATGTACCAACTGGTGTGTTAGTAGTCCTGAGCTGCAATGGCAAGGGGCATCAACCACCAGGAGGTACACTGAGTAAGCATAATCCTGATGAAATTGCCTTATTCCACCTGTTAAAAGGCTTAGTTGATTAGAAGTGTAGTATTAGTATTGTAATTTGGTCCTGTGTCTTTAAATGGGTGTTGTTGAGGCACAGGTCAGGAAGCATAGAAAAATCAGGAGCAGCTGTAAAATTCGCAACAAGAGTTTTATTTGTACTAGCAGTTACATAAAAAAATAATATTGTTCAGTATAACTATTTACAAAGGCGAAATAAACAGAAAATGTCCATCTGAGTTTTTCTTCTTTTCACTGTGTCCATCTAACATGCAATTACAACTCATTTCTCTTGTAAGTCCTTCCAGACCCCATTCTTAACAAGCATCTTATATCTTCCAAAGTGTTCTTGTATGTTTCAGGCAGGTGCTGCAAGAACACAGTGTCCATGAACCTATACCCCTTTTTCCCAGCTCTTCTGCAAAAGGCTTAAAACTTTCCCTCGGGTAAACCCTTGAGTTTCCAATAGCTTTCTGCAAATATCTCAAACCACAATTATATACATTTCAAAAATTAACACTATATAATTTCTAAACAAAAGGGATCCCAATACCAGTTACGTTTTCACAAAATGATTTACATATATTTCTATATCAGCAGATGTGCAAGGGAGAAAAAGACAGCAAGGAAAGACTGAGAGATAGTGAGAGGCAGATAATTGCAAGAGTGTCGGGGTGATCAAATCCTAGGTCTCACAGAAAACTTTGGTTGCACAACCAGACAGACAAGAGACAGGAAAATGAGAGAATAGATTCTTGCATTTGTGAAGCACACATTAAGCATGGGGCTTAATGTTTAGCTGCCGCCCCTTTAAGATCACATATTCATGTACTGCTAGTTGTGCCATCCACTCTCATCCCTCAAGTTCTTCTCTCCACTCATGTCTCTCCACTTTCGGGAGGTCAAATGGGAATACACAGAACTATGGAAAAGACAAGACTTCACTTCTTCTGGCCACACATGAACAGGGACATTGTCCAGTTCATCAACTCCTGCCAGCCCTGCTCCCAGAGAAAGCCTCCTGCCAAACCAACAAAGGCACACGTCATCCTAATGCCTGTAGCCACTGAACCGTTCCAAAGAGTCAGCACTGACATTCTTGAGCCCTTGCCAACATGCTCTGACTCTGGTAAAAAGTACATTCTTGTCTTTGTAGACTACTTGACAAAATATTTGGAACTCATCCCTCTGAGAGACATTAAAGCCACCATTGTGGCCAGTGCATTTCTCAACACAGTCATTTGTCGTCATGGTACCACATCGTACCTACATTCAGACAGAGGCACTAACTACCTGTCCACCATTGTCCGAGAAACTTTAAAACTTCTCGACTTAAAAAAGACACTTACCACAAGTTACCATCCACAATGCAATGGACAGAGTGAAAGAATGATGTCCACCATTCTCAGCACACTTTCCAAGTATCTGGATGAGACTCACGACACCTGGGACCGGTTTGTTCCCATTGTGCAGTTTGCATACAATACCAGCCCTTGTGTTGACAGCACAGAATACACCCCCTTCTTCTTAGTCCATGGACGTCATCCAAGAAAACCACTGCACAGGGATCTCTCGCTGCTAGAGGTGCCCAAGTCAGCTTCTTCTTTCATTATCCCTCTTCTGGAACAGATGGAATTTGCCCGACAAGTTGCAATTACCATGTTGGGCCACAGAAAATCGGCAATGAAGAAAATGTCTGAGACCATGGTGCATGAGCCTTCATTCTCTGTTTGGGACACTGTCTATTTGTACCATCCTGTTCTTGTTCCGGGTGCCACCAAGAAACTGCTTCGCCCCTGGACTGGTCCATTCTACATGGTAGAAAAGCTTCCTCTGGTCCATGTTCATCTGCAACGCAAGTCAGGTGGCAAGCTGGTATACAACAAAGTCCATATAAACTGACTAAAGCATGGGTGCCTGATTAACAGCCTTCCAGATGACCCCAGTCCTCCCACAAATGAAGCTGCTCTTGAGCCTGCCATCTTCTCCGAAACTGATATTCCCCCAGATAACTTGCAACCAGTTCCTACACATCTTCCCACTCCTGATACTCTCCAGCCAGATTCTGTTTTTCCAGATGATTTGCCCGGGACTTCCTCTTCTTCTCAATCTTCTTCTTCTTCTCAGAACTCTCTTCCACATACCACAGTGTACCAGATCAAGAAGATCTTAAGAAAGAAGTTTGTCAATGGATCCTGGACTTACAGAGTAAAGTGGTGTGGATTCGATAGTGGGCAGAACTCCTGGGTCACTTTTAACGATCTGACCCCCTCCTGTCAGGAACTAGTGCAGTCCATGCATGCCTCCATTCCCACTGACCGGAAAAGTCGGCGGAGGTCTTGAACTTTTGTTACCGGACACAGTGAAATGTGTTGGGACTAATTCCCTTTCAGATTTAACTGTTTGCAGTAAATATCTCGTTGTACCTGTCTCTTATGCACCTGTTGCCATTGTACTATTTAGCTGCACTAACACTTTTTCCCCTTAGGAATGTCTCTTTACATGGACAGTCTACCTGTTGTTTATGCAACTGTTATTAAAGTGTGAGCCTGCATTCTGGGTATCCTCCTGTTGCTACCCTTCTGTCTCTTCCCTTTTCCTTCCCCCACACTTTAGCGCTTGTGGCATGACCAAGTCTCAAGTACTATTGTGTCTTCCTCCTCTCTGGTGCTACACTGATTGATCCCCAGTGTAGTACAGGTTCTTTCCTCCCCCCCCCCCCCGCAGCGGAGTACTGTTCTGTTTTGTGAAGTCTAATGCCTTGTAATGCATGAAAATGTTTTTTGCCTTAAATTATTTACTTAAAAATTCTTAGAAACTTATAGATTATTGCTTGTTCGAGTGGTGCTCACATTCACTGTTCCGGCGGTGATGTGAAGCACACATTAAAGCAGCAGTACTACGAAAAATAAATTTGCGCTTTTTTGTCAGTTTATTCCCTGTGCCCTGCTAATCATATACCTGGTACTCTTTCTCGTCGGCATTGTACTATCGCTGAGTAATTTGCTCAGTTATTCTCTGCTTTTGTTTACATTTCTGCCACCCAGCATGTTGCACTGGAACCCCCTCTACTGCCAACTGCACATTTGAATGACTTGCAGGGACATCAGGAATGGTCAGCAGAGGGTCCCTCTGCTGTTGTCAAAAGACGTGATGCGACCTGAAGAAAAAGCGCAGCTGAAATTAATCAGCCGCCATATTTGTTGTAGCGCTACAACACTTCAAATAAATTGCAAATATCTAAAAAACTAAGGACGACTGGGAAAAAATTTTTACTGGTATGGAAACTGGAACTTTGGCCGCATGCTTACAGCTGAAAAACAGAATTTTGATTGGTCACTTCCTGATTTCATAGTACTGCTGCTTTAAGCATGGAGCTTAATGTTCAGCTGCCGCCCCTTTAAGATCACTTAGAACCTGCATGTATCTAATTGTTGCACTGCCTGGCAGTGCCATGTTGGTCTGTCAGTCAGAAATTGTCAGTCTGGGGCTAGACCTCATGAAGAGAACATCTGCAGTACAGCAAATAAACCTGCTTTATTCTTTATTTTATGCGTCCGCCTAGTCATTTGCACAGTCCAGATGGAGTCCTCACCAGCAGCTCCTGCAGCAACCAAAGGGTCTGGCAGATGACAGAGAAGGTAAGGGGTCTTTTAGTGGTGGACCAAACAAAAAAACGCCACACATTTAAACACTTTCTTCAACTTGGACAGGGTCCTATTCCGCCCTGTCACAATGGGCAGTTTCAAGGAATTAGCATATCTTAGATAAGCAGTAGGGATTAGGTTGTAGATCGACTGCTTTACTAGTTGGGTGAAGTGAGTTCTGTAAGCAATAACACCTGACTGGGGGTGTGTGTTACTGAACAATACCAGACCGCCCAGGGGCATAATCTCCAGGTTAGGGTGGATTTCTCCCTCAGACTTGCAGAAATCTGCCCTGGGATGTCTAACCCATTCTGTTGTTAACAGGCAGTCTCTCACATCCCTGTCTGTGCTTCTGAAGCCTGACAATTGCACTTACCCCCTAAGACCCAATGTCCCTGGGTCCTTGCATGTTCCTAAAATCAAGACCAGATTTGGTTATCTGTCCTTCCACAATGATGTCCTTCGGACTGGTGTGCTCAGTGGGATAAGAATCCGGTGCTCCATAGGGGTTGCTAGCCCCAACACAATAAGTCAAACAGTCCAGAAAAAAACAAAACACTCAAGGCTTATTTACTTATTTTATTTCGAAATCTTGGACACCACTAGTGAGCGGATGTTCGTTAATTGGTTCCACGCCAGTGGACAAGTACAGAGTGACACATAAACATTCCGACAGAGAGTGGTTCGGTGACAAATATAAAAATACATGTTATGGTACAACAATACAGATAAAGTACATGGTTACACTATACTGAGGCATTGTACAGTGTATGCCTGTGTCAAGGAGAGACAAAAATAAGTAGCATAGACAGAGGGAGGAGAAGGGGAGAAGATGGAGAGGTAATGGTAAGAGTAAGGGGTGGGTGGGGGTAGGAGGTGGAGGGGTAGGGAAAAGAGGTGGGGTGGGGCATGGCAGTGCCATGGGTGAGGACGGGGGGGTCAGTGAAGTGCAAGATCGGGCCTACCCAGTGGAACAGTGGCAGGATTAAGAAGTGCTAGTGGGTTAAGTGGGTAGTGGGTCAATACAGACTACAGCAATGGGATTACTGACTTGAGGCGGGATCTAGTGGGGGCAGGCACAGGTACCCCCAGCAAGAAGGTGTTAGTGCAGTTTGACTTTAAAAGAGTCAATCGTTGCTAGTAATTGCAAGTAGAAAAAGGCAAATGTCCAAATGAAAAAGGCTCATGGTGAGCCCTTAGGGGGTTGAGGAAGACTGAGGTCGAAGTGCTGGGGTCTCGCTGTGGCTAATCCCAGCTCACACCACTGTTCACACATCTTTTGTTTTGTAAAGCAGAATAAAATGTTTCACCCTAAGCCTTTTACATTTGGACATTTGCCTTTTTCTGCTTGCAATTACGAGCCTGGAGTGCTTCGTAAACTGCCTTCGCTTTTGTTGCCCCCACTATCTGGAACTCTATCCCAGGCTCAATCCGGCAGTGTGAATGTCTATATGCCTTTAGAAAAGCATATCACTCCTTCCTCTCTCAGGCTGCTATATGTTCCTACCCTTAGGCCTTTACAGAGGGAGGATGTTCCTTATCGTCTTTGTGTTGCTCCTGACCGTTTTAAAATTACCATGAATTCTGCTCTATCATTTAGCTGGTTGTACACTCTGCCTTATTTTTATATGACCTATATTTTGCCCTTTGGATGTCTACCTGTTCCTGTAATCCAACCTGCTGCTTGTATTTTTTCTTTTCAATGTTGTACCTTACTTTGTATTTTTACTGAACCAATTGTCACTTCCCCTGTTTTACTGTTCCTCTGTTGTACTCTCCCAGGTCGTGCCTGAAAATAGGCAACTGTAATTGTTTAGTGCACTCACCTGCTAAATAAAAACACGTCTGGCACTTGGGTTAATATCCCAGTACTGACACTGTAGTGCAGCATGAGAAGGGTGCTACACTTCTGAGGTGCTGTCTTTTGGATGAGATGTTAAACCGAGGTCCCATCTGCCTGGATTGGTGGTAGCTCAGGTGGATGTTAAAGATTCCATGGCACTTATCGAAAAGAGTAGGGGAATTTCCCCGGTGTCCTGGCCAAATTTCCCTCATTCACTAAAAATACCACCAACAGCTTAATCTGGTTCAAGGTTAGTTAGCATTCATCTGTATTCCCCTCCCCCGGGTCGTGCCTGAAAATAGGCAGGATTTGTCTAGTGCAATTACCTGGTCAACAAAAACTAAATAAATAAAAAACTAAATAATGAGGCCCAATACCACAGACTGAAGGCCTTATACCCCTGGAATATCTGGTGTAGTCCATAGTGCCCACCATGGAGGGAATTATTGCGCTTAGAAAATTGGTTATTCACTTAAACATTTTTTTAGCTTTTTATGAGTGTCTTATGACAGTCATTTGAAATGCTGCCAGTGACAGGATTGCCGTGAGCTTGATCAGAAGAGTGGCATGGTCAATAACCAGTGATTGTAGTGGGCGTCATCAGGAGAGTGGCTGGATTGCGTGGTTGGTGACCGATGATTGAGAAGATGACCGGAGTCAGCCTGCCCTCTCACTGGTGAGAGATTATCAGATAGGATTGTGAGATGGGTTGGTAAAATCAGGGGATGGAGCTGGTGATTGTAAAGTTAGTGCCAGTGTCACTCCAGCCTTAAGGAAAGCACATCAGCTCAGCATGTTTTTACAAAAATGAAACAACAAAAATGCTTTGGGTGCCACTATTGAGAGACCTTTTCAAGAAAGCTGGCACAGTTTTATTTGGCAGGGTCTAGTTTATTTAGTTTATTTATCAAGTCTAGGATTACAAATACCTTTGAGCCATGGCTCTTTTACAAAGGTTCCACGTCAGAGAAATACAAATTATGGGAAACATCAAGACAGACATTACAACAATGTAGTCTATTTAATGAATATTTTATTGTTTTATATTTTTATTTATTAGTGTTGATGTTTTATCTCTGTTTTGTATTAGCGCTTTGATTTTCTGAAAAGCGCTTTATAAATAAATTTTGATTGATTTTGATTGATTGATTGATTGCAAACAAAGTACAGATTAATACAGTTTAAGGGTAGCATTGTAACAATGCAGCCAGCGGCATTTGTCAGAGAAAATAGACAACAGGTAAGAAGTGCCAGAGTCATAGGGAGAGGGAAGAGGGGAGGGGGGAGAAGGAATGTAGGAAGGGTGGCGAGAGGGTGAAAAGTGCAGCATTGGGTATATACAGATGTGAGGGCAGAATCCAGTGTGGGGGGGGAGGAGGAGGACAACTAGAGCAGAAAGGGAAGTGGAGAAACAAGGTTAAGTTGGGCAGTCACAGGAGCTGTTGGTAGTGAGATAGTCCCGGAGCCAAGTTTTAAACATACCAATAGTTGGGGCAGAGGAGATGGTTGGGCTGAGGCCATTGAACCAGAATTACTGCTCGATAAGCAAAAGGGCGTTGTCCCTGTGAAGTGTGACTGTGGGGGACTTTCAGTAGCTGTAGCCTGGATCTCCTAAGGCACCATTTGTTAATTCGGTGTTGTAAAAGAGTTGAGACCTCAGAAGGTGCAAGGCAAAGGTAGATTTTTTTCACCATGGAGCAGGTGAGAAACTTTATGTGGTTTGATAGTTGGAGCCAGCTGGTCTGAGTGTACAGGTCATATGTGTGGGTGAGACGGTGAGCACCAGTGATGAGCCAACGTGCTTTATTTAAGGCAGTTGAGAGGCATCTAAGGGTTGTGGTTGTGGCCGAGCCATAAATGATGAGATCATAGTCTATTACAGAGATCACAGAGCGCAGGACTGCAGCCTTCAAAGCTTCTGGCATGAGGTGTGGTCTGTGTTTGTAGAGGAGACCAAGCCGTGTATTAGCAGCTCTAGCTACATTATCTACATGAAGTTCATAGGAGAGATTAGGGTCAAGCTGTATCCCTAAGTATTTGAAGGACCCCACCTGATCTAGAGTGTTCCCCTGGGTGGTGGAGATAGCCAAGTGGTGTAGCTTGTGTGGGTTATGAGAGCTGCAGAATAGCATTGATTTGGTTTTCTTGTCATTGAGGACCAGTTTATGATTAAGAAACCATGTCTCTACAGAACTGAAACCAAGTTGAAGGTTGTGTTGAAGAGTTGCAGGATCTTTGTGAGTGGAGAATACAACAGCATCATCAGCATATAGTAAGATCTGCTTGTAGCAGCGATAAGGGAGAGGGTTTAAGAAAAGGCTAAAAAGGAGAGGTCCCAGTATGGATCCCTATGGGACACCCAAGCGAACAGGCAGAGTGTTAGAAAGAGCGTCCGCAATTTTTACTCTCTGTGACTGGTTTTCTAAGTAGCTTTTAAACCTGAGAGAAGAGTCAGGTGATAGCCCAGCATTCAGTAGTTGGTGTATTAGTAGACCATGGTGTACTGTATCGAAGGCCTTGGGGAAGTCGATGAAAACGGCCCCTGTGAGAAGGCCGTTGTCAAGGGATTTGTGCAAAGCTCCAGTGAACTCAAGAAGGGCTGTGGTGGTGCTGTGACCTTTCCGGAAGCCGTGTTGTTGTGGACAAGGTATATTGTATTTATCCAAGTGGTCAGTAAGTTTATTAGCCACGACGCGCTTGAGTGCCTTAGAGAGTGGGGGCAGTATGGAGATAGGGTGATAATTTGAATGAATAGTCTTGTCCTCATTTTTATGGACGGGTGTCACGGTGGCTGTTTTTCATAGGTCTGGGAATTTTCCACAGCTGAGAGAGAGGTTTAGGATTTTTGTTAATGGATGAATTACCTCATCGAGGGTGAGCAACAGAAGCTTAAGGTCCAGGATGTCGCTACTAAATCTAGATTTAGAGATAGCTGCAGTAATATAGCGGCGAGCTTCATTCAGCCTTACCTTCCTGAAGTAGAAGAGGGGATGGTTAGACTGAGGGGTGGAGGTATTTGGGGAGTAGGCCCTGTTTTCAAAAAAGTCTGAAAAAGTGTGTATGGAGATTCCGAGGTGGTGTGGCATGGCCACAGTGACCAAGTCCTTTTTAGTCATACCAAAAACAAAGACCAGCAACTGAAGACTGAAGTCAGAGTGGCCAGGACTCACTGGGAGTAAAGTGACTAAGCCTAGTGAGCAGAGGATTGCAGATATTGGAAACACACAGTGAATTGAAAGCCCATTGAAAACCCTGCACTGTTTAGACCCCCCTCCCAATTCCCGACTTCTGTTCCCTCTGACTCTGGGACCTGACGATGACAGTGCGCTGCAGTGAGACTCAGGAACAAGCAGCCAGGCTGGGACTCTGCAGACTGTCATTCTGACTTTGTCCCCACTACCCCCCCACCCCAGTATGGAGTCTGTTGACTGATGGGACTAGGTTGAGAGAAGGAGTGACAGTGCAGTTCTAATGTGTAATGTTAGCATAGCTGTCACAGCAGTATTAGCGGCTGGGGGCAGTTTCCCATGCATTGCATTTAGACCCCTTTTGACCTGACACTCTGGGACCACCTGAGTGATCATCCACCAGGAGTCAAAAGAAGCAAGGATGGGACTTGCAGCAGAAAGCAACCAAGGGTGAGTCATCCCAATAGGTACAACAAACATAGTCAAGATGAGGGCATGCCAGCAGGGACTGTAACAAGTTGTTTGTCTGGGTTGTTTCTCCTTTGCTCTGCCTACTCTGTATCTACCATTGAGAAGGCTTGACAATGAGATTCCCATAGGGATCCCCTCTAAGGGGGGGGGTGGCCAGGGCTTCAGCCTTTTTTATATTTGCTACCCTCCCCCCCATGTACCTATGTGTCACTTTAATGTGGTTTGAGGTGGTGGTGAAACATAGAAACATAGAAGCACAGAAACATAGACTTTGACAGCAGATAAGGACTGCTTGGCCCACCTAGTCTGTCCATTCCCTACGTATTGAATAAGCTGCAGATTCTAGTTAACCAACAGCCTACTTCCTTCTACCCTTCACTATAATTGCCTTATGTCTATCCCATGCATTCTTGAATTCCCCCACTGTTTTTGACCCCATGACCTCCTCAGGAAGGTGGCTCCATGCATCCACTACCCTCTCCATGAAAAAATACTTTCTGACATTGCCTCTGAGCCATCCTCCCTCTATCTTCAAATTGTGCCCCCTTGTTCTTGCACACCTCTTTTTTTGAAAGATGCTACCCTCTTGGACTTTGTTAATTCCCTTGAGGTACTTGAAAGTTTCTATCATGTAGCCCCTCTCCCTCCTTTCCTCAAGGGTATACATGTTAAGCTGTTTCAGTCTCTCCTCATATGGCTTCTGTTGCAGACCCTGCACCATTTTAGTTGCCCTCCTCTGGACCGCCTCCATCCTATGTCCTTGTGGAGATGGGGTCTCCAGAACTGCATGCACTACTCCAAATGGAGCCTCTGCAACTGTCTGTACAGAGGGATAACAACTTCCTGTTTTCTACTGGTGATGTCTGTCCCTATGCCTCCCATTATCCCTCCAGTATCCCTCCAGCCATCCCTACTGCCTTTTCATATTATTTGCCTACCTTAAATTCACCTGATATGACTACCCTGAGGTCCTTTTCCATTTTTGTTGCTGTTAGTGCCCCCCCCCACATTGTGTACACTTCCTATGGGTTTTTGTTTCCCAGGTGCATTAATTCGCATTTTTTTGCATTGAATCTAAGCTGCCCTACTTTTGACCATTTCTCCAATCTTGCCAAGTCCCTTCTCATCCTTTCCACTCCCTGAGTATCAACCCTGCTGCAGATTTTTGTATCGTGTGCAAAGAAACCTACTTTTCCTTCCAGCCCCTCTGCAATGTCTCCTATAAAGACATTAAATAGGACTAGTCCCAGTACAGAACCCTGTGGTAGCCCACTAGTAACCCCCCTTTGACTCTGTTTACTCTTACTCTGGTGCTTCTGAAGAATAGAAGAGAGCTGGATGCTGAGCTTTAAAACAGCACAGGGATGGGACGGGTGCCTGTCACCGTGTGAAGAAGCCTGTGGTGAAGTAGTGATAGAGCTCTGAGCTGCAGCATCTAGATGAGAGAGCAAATACCCCCCCACCCCATCAAGTGAAATGCACTCCAGACTTGAGTAAGAGATCTGGCAGAATACAGTTAGCCTCCTGTTTATAAATACCCTTTCTGCATGGTATATTGAAGATAACACCGTCTCAGTCTGTAAGCAAAGCTAGTGCCTCTGTGTGATATTTGTGTGTATCAGGGTCCTATTTTTCATTAACATAGCATGTTCACCTTAAAAAGAATCACATCTGCATTACCTGAGTAGCTTTTTGGTGCACCTGTACATCTTGCACATTGGTTTGGGATCACTAATACTTGAGACTGCAATTTGTAGCCATTTTGGTGGCTCGGGGGGATTGTGTCCTTGAAGTTTGGCCCCTTCCCCACACTGCAGAACCATTACTGGCCCTATGGTAGATTTCAATTCTCTGGGTTTTGGCCATGGTGTCTCCCAACTAAGAGTATCAATCCTCATCCAGCACTGTAGTTTAAAAATGTTGGAGAGTCTCTTCCCCTTTTGGGCTCCATTTGACTGTTATTGAGACATAAAGTGCAGATCCTGTTGCAGTTCTCTGCAGATCCTCACTGGCCCAGGAGGTGAAATGGCTGCTTTGTCACAGCTGAATGGTGGTGGTGGTGGTAATGATGGGAAGAGTTAATTTCGTTTGGAGAAAAAGTGTGGAGCAGCTTCTTGAGAGTCATCATGACCTCCTACTATGTCTGTGTGTAACCTCCCCCCACCGGCCCCCCCTTTTTCTCTGTCAGCAGGGCTGCTCCTCTTACATCTAGGCGCCACTGAGAGGGGTGGGGGTAGTCACGATTTTTGCAGAAACTCTGTGGACCCATTACTTCTACTACTGAGCCTGCCATACATCAGACAGGCAAACCAAGTGTGGCAACTGCCTGGCTCACACCTGGGGGGACCATTTAGTATGGCCAACAACCTGGGTCCCTGAGAGAAAACCTTTGCTCAGCATTGTGCTAGGTTTGTACTTCTGGTCAGGGGCACCCAAATAAATCCGGACACTGGAAGCAATAATCGAAATGTCCAAACCAGGATGGGATTCTAGAGTGTGACTTTTATTCACATAACACAGAGAATAACAAAGCAAAGATGGACCCCCACAGGGCTACACTCGCTGGTAATACAGATTACTGAGGTACAGAGCAAACTTCTTCACTATGATCCTTCAGGTTTTGAACGGATCTGGGCACAAGTGGCCCAAACTGGTACACTTTTCTTCTATTCCTTGACATGGCACCCTGACCAGTACTTGGACACTTTTCCATATGGCATGGAGGTTGAATGGTGGCTCCCTTAACCACCCATGAGCACTTTCTAGCTCTCAGGGAAAATCCACAATCCGACATCTGGGTGCTTTCTTCAGTCACTGGCCAAGTCCCTGAGAGAAAACCATACGTGGCCAAACTGAACCCAGAGAGGAAAACCTGATTACTTCAGATGGGGGAGTCTCCCACCTCTTGCTCCTAAATCTATACTCGGCTATTCATTTGGATACAACACCTTTCTTCAAACTACTCGTTGTAGATGCAATCTCAAAATGTTTAGCACATTTAACATTCTACATCTCTGGAGATGTCCTGACTTTAAAAGTACTGTAACTGGCTTTGTCTTTAACCTAGACCCCCACTGTTGCAGATGCTTCTAAGCCATACACAGATTAAATGTTCTGTACTTGGTAAGTCTTCCTGTGACCCCACAGTATGCAGACACTTTTACTCTAAACTCTGTCTTGGTGAACACTGTCTCTATTTCAGAGTAGAACTCATCCAAGGTATGCAGGTGCCCCAGGGCTTCTTTCCACAAATGTCTCAGGTACTCACAAACAAATCAATTCTCAGGCAGCTTCTCCCTGTCCAGACTGGCACAGGGGATTGCCCCTGGATTCCTTGATTTCCCCCATCCCTCCAGGGATGGGGCACTGGTACAACTCTAGGAACAGTCTCTACCACTTCCTTCTGGTCTCTTCTGTATTCCTCTCTAGGGTAAGAACACACAACCCACTTCTTGCTCTGGTAGCTCTATATCAGAGCTAGGCTGTGAGGAGCTGCTCACTTCAGCACTCCTCACTCTCTCGAGTTTCCACTTAGACTGCTCCCTGAAGACTGGCTTAAATTCCCCAGTGTTCTACAGCTAACCCCTGCAGTCAGCATTCCATTGTGGCTTATGCTGCTGCAAGGATTCTATGGTGACATCATCACTCCAGCTCAGCTGAAACTGAGAACAGAGTGAGACAGTGTGAAACCCATTTAACTGGTATCCCACAAGCTGCCTTTCCCTGCCTGTCACTGGTTCTAAGTGGGATTCTAGTAACCCCTGGGAACAAGGGGGTTACACCCACCCTCAGCCAGGAAAATTATTGTCCACAGTCATTACTTACCTGGCCTCAGGCCATCCTACCCTATGTACTACCTACAGAGAGGGGTGATCAGGCCCTTTCCTACCATGTGCCAGGCACAGGCAGGCAACACTAAAGGCCCAAAGGCCATTGGCTGTCACATCAGCCCCTACACTATGATCTTACTATGGATAACCAGTGGCCCTGGAAGTACTGTCCAAAGCATAGCCCAAATAGACCAGCGCTATGGCCCCTATAGCCGGTCAGGATCACAGCCTGTCTATCCCCCTAACCCTCTAGGGAAAACCTATCTGCCCAGAAACAAAACTAATCATGAGAAGGAAACCTCCCTCCATCTCTGGGCACCTGCAAACCAAACCAAGGAGCTAACACTACACTGAAGCATTACACTCCCACACTCCCCCACAACCACACCTGTGGAAGGATACGTTAACAAACGTTAACAACAACACTGTATTTTAAACACACTTTAAAGTACATGAGGAACTCCAATGAGTCCCTCCACTCTTCTTGTCTTCTCTTCTCTTCTGTCTTCATCCAGAACTACCTGAAAGAGAAAAACCAAAACACACCCCTAATCTGCAAACACATATACACTATCATAACTCTTACCATCTAAACAATGGAGAATCCCCCAAAATATTTTTTTTAGAAATGTAGAAAACAGTAGAAAAACATCAATGTTATATACAATATGCATTTTGGGGATGGAATGCTCTAAACGTCCCAACTAGTGACAACAGTGCCCAAAGGCAAGTCCAAGAAAGAGTCTCTTCTGGGCCGGAGCCCAGTGAAGCACAGTTCTTGTAGGACTGTAGTCCCAAAGGGGAGAGTCTCTGTGGACAGTTCATACAGTCTGTAGTCTGCCAGGTGTAGGATGTATATTGCAATGGGCTTCCCCCAACAGGCTCCACCTGGTGCTGTGCACTGCCACTTGCAGAATCTTGAAGCTTTGTCCATGTGGGAGCCAAACGAATCTTGGGTGTATTAGTTAGGCCTTGCTTCTCAAGGCACCCAGAACAGTGAGGAGTCATGAAAATGTCCCTTCCAGCCTTTAAACACATTATGCACACTCTAACTGGATATCCAGGAATCACCACATGAGGAGGTAAGCATCCCCCGTAGTAACATCTCTCAATGTCTTTCAACTTCTTAACTTCTTCCACTATCATAGCCCGGGCATGATCCGGGTAGCAGGATGATCCCGATGCCATGACTGCAGAGAAAAACAAAAGTTATCTCATATCTCACTTTGGTTGGAAAAGTCTTATAAAATGACTCCCCTGCTGCTGTGTTTACTTTACTACCCCACCCTGTCATGGTGGTGGCAGCATTCCTGGAGCATCAACATTCTGTTTCTGACTCAAGCCACTGCGCACCCGATTTATACACTTTACTGATAAAGGTCACTCAAACTGCACCGACTGCACTATTTTGTTCTCTCAGCACATCTATATGATTTTTACAGGACTTTTCATTCACTTTAAATCACTGTTCTTGCTTAAAGTCCCTAAAGCCACAGTATTTCATGCACATGATTGCCTGTTTTTGTTGCATCTCTTATACAACCCACAGTCTCTCACTTTGCTTAGAAAATCACACTGCTGCTGAACCCATAATTATGCTCACAGTCTAGTGCTCAGAATTCTTGCTTAGTTTGATTAACTTGACACAGTCCTTCTTTGCAAAAACGATCACACTGTTTACACACAGATTCAGCTGGCTTTAATAAAAATCACACACAGTTTGAGCTCTGGGAAACAAAAACCCAGGGGAAGAGTACACAATGGAGGGTGAGATACTAACAACAACAAAAATGGAAAGGGACCTGGGGGTAGTCATATCAGATGACCTAAAGGTGGGCAAGCAATGTAAGAGGGCAGCAAGGAGGGCTGAGAGGATACTGGGATGCATAGGGAGAGGCATCACCAGTAGAAAACAGGAAGTTATTATCCCTCTGTACAGACAGCTGGTGAGACCTCATCTGGAGTACCGTGTGCAGTTCTGGAGACCCAATCTCCGCAAAGACATAGACAGGATGGATGCTGTCCAGAGGAGGGCAACTAAAATGGTGCAGGGTCTGCACTGGAAGACATATGAAGAGAGAGATGAAAGGAGCTTAATATGTATAGCCTCGAGGAAAGGAGGGAGAGGGGGGACATGATAGAAACATTCAAGTACCTCAAGGGAATCAACAAAGTCCAAGAGGGTAGCATCTTTCAAAAAAAGAGGTGTGCAAGAACAAGAGGCACAATTTGAAGATGGGGGCAGCTCAGAGGTAATTTAAAGTATTTTTCACAGAAAGGGTTGTGGATGCACGGAACAGCCTTCCGGAGGAGGTTGTGGAGTCAAAATCAGTGGTGGAATTCAAGCATGCATGGGACAGTCATAAGGCAATTCTAGGGGGTTGGGGTAGGAAGAAGTAGGCTGCTGGTTAACTAGGATCTGCAGCTTATCCAGTAGGTAGGGAAATGGGCAGACTGGGTGGGCCAAGCGGTCCTTATCTGCCATCAAATTCTATGTTTCTATGTTTCTATGGTACTCACTGAATCAGTAGCTGGATTCGCGATGGAAATTTCGGCCTACAGCCGATCCTGGAGGCCTCTGGATTGAAGCTGGTTGGCAGTCCTGTTGATTGTCTCTAGGAACACCACGCTTTCTTCCCAGATGATCGAAATGCGGGTTGAGCCTGATTTTGAACAGAAAAGTCTGATTTTTTTACTTTTACATTTTCAGTCACCGCAACGCTCCTCCTGGCAAGCCAGCTCGTACACCACTCTCTTTCTCTCTCTCTCTCCCTCTCGAACAATGTGCTGCACTTTGAAGCTGACTTGGGGGTGGGACTGACTGCAGTCTCACCAATCACTCGACGCCATGCAAATGAGCCTCTCTCTCTCTCTCTCTCTCTCTCTCTTCTCGTGCTCTTCTCCTCTATGGCGATCGTCGAGCAGGCAAAATTTAAACTACAACTTTTTTTTTTTCCAACTGTGACTCCTCAGCGGGAGCACCATTTCATCCATTTTTCATGGCATTTTCCTCAGCAACTCCCCCAGTCCACACAACAAGCACTTCAAACTTCCAGGGCACACATTTCTCTTTATTTCCCACAGTTTTCCATACTTTTTCTTGTCACAACTTGAAATTTTAAAAGCTGGCAAACGTTATATTTGATGCAGGACAAGGGGCACACACAATCTGGCTTTACTGCTCCTTGGTAAACTGGTGGCACAATTACAGCAGCACATGAACAGCAGCACACAGTGGCACATTTGGATGGCAATGCTTCCAATTTTTTGGGCTACCTACTGCCAGACAGACAAAATGCTAGCCACAATCTGAGCAAACCTTTCTGGTGTTTTCTCCCCAAATCCAAAACAAATCCTCAGCGGTGCCTCCATTTTGTAACCTCCCCCCACTGCCCCCCCCTTTTCTCTGTCAGCAGGGCTGATCCTCTCACATCTAGGTGACACCGAGAGGGGTGGGGGTAGTCACTATAAATTTTTCTTTTGCAGAAACTCTGTGGACCCATAACTTCTACTACTGAGCCTGCCATACCTCAGACAGGCAAAACAAGTGTGGCAACTACCTGGCTCACCCCTGGGGGACCATTTAGCATGGCCGTGAACCTGGGTCCTTGGGAGAAAGCGGTTGCTCAGTACTGTGTTACACTTGTACTTCTGGTCAGGGGCACCCAAGTAAATCCGGACACTGGAAGCAATAACTGAAATATCCAACCCAAGAATGGGATTCTAGAGTGTGGCTTTTATTCACATAACACAGAGAATAACAAAGCAAAGATGGACCCCCACAGGGCTACACTCGCTGGTAATGCAGATTACTGAGGTACAGAGCACACTTTTTCACTACTAACCCTCAGGTTCTGAATGGATCTGGGCACACACGGCCCAAACTGGTACACTTCTTCTATTCCTTGACATGGCACATCGGCCAGTACTAGGACACTTTTCCATATGGCATGGAGGTTGATGGTGGCTCCCTAAACCCTCCCTGAGCACTTCCTAGCTCTAAAGGGAAAAAATTCCACAATCCAATGTTTGGGTGCTTTCTTCAGACACTGGCCAAGTGCCTGAGAGAAAAACATAGGTGCCCAAACTGAACCTGGCGAGGTAAACCTGGTCACTCTAGATGGAGGGTCTCCCATTTCTTGTTCCCAAATCTATACTTGGCCATTCGTTTGGATACAACACCTTCCTTTGAACTACTCATTGTAGATGCAATCTTGAAATGTTTAGCACATTTGACATTCTACATCTCTGGAGGTGTCCTGACTTTAAAAGTACTGTAAATGGCTCTGTCTTTAACCTAGACCCCCACTGTTGCAGATGCTTCTAAGCCATACATAGATTAAAAGTTCTGTACTTGGCAAGTCGTCCTGTGACCCCCACAGTAGGCAGATACTTTTACACTAAACTCTGTCTCAGTGAACATTGTCTCTATATCAGAGTAGAACTCACCCAAGATATGCAGGTGCCCCAGGGCTTCTTCCTACAAATGTCTCAGGTACTCACAAACAAATTGATTCTCAGGCAGCTTCTCCCTGTCCAGGCTGTCACATTGGATTGCCCCTGAATTCCTGGAATTCCCCCCCACCATCCCTACGGGGATGAGGCACTGGAACAACTCTAGGAACAGTCTCTATCACTTCTTTCTGGTCTCTTCTGTGTTTCTCTCTAGGGTGAGAACACACAACCCACTTCTTTCTCTGGTAGCTCTATATCAGAGCTAGGCTGTGAGGAGTTGCTCACTGCAGCACTCCTCACTCTCTGGAATCTCCACTCAGACTGCTCCCTGAAGACTGACTTGAATTCCCCAACGTTCTACAGCTAACCTCTGCAGTCAGCATTCCATTGTGGCTTATGCTGCTGCAAGAATTCTATGGTGACGTCATCACTCCAGCTCAGCTGAAACTAAGAACAGAGTGAGACAGTGTGAAACCCATTTAACTGGTATCCCACAAGCTGCCTTTACCTGCCTGCCACTGGTTCTAAGTGGGATTCTAGTAACCTCTGGGAACAAGGGGGTTACATGTGTCTCACTGACTTGGCATTGCTGGGCTGCACTTTAACTCATTCTTTGCCGCTACAGGCATTGCAGTAAGCTATTCACTTGACCAAAGTCTTACTCAGTAGTGAAAGGGTTAATGCTCTGCGTTGTGCTTGGTGGTCTGCAGTGGGGCTACATCTGGATGTCTCTCTAAAAATTGATAAAGGCTTTAAAAATGCCAGTGTGTTAATACGTAAGGAGAGACTAGGTGTGTATTATGCACATGCATACCAGCGTCCAGAAGTATACTTTAAAATGGTCACATTTGATTACCTTGTCAGACTGCATGAGAGGTCACTATTGAAAAATTATTCAAAATGGCCAGTTTTCATATTGACTATCCTCAAAGCAATGCATTGAACTTTAATGTATGAAATATGTAAGGAATAAGACACTCCGAGGTGTGGTTTATGGCCTGATAAGAGTACCCCCCAGGTGCATAATGAGACACAAGGCACTTGTGCCGAGTACCTATAGCACCTCAGAAGTGCTCTTATCATGGCCATAAACCACACCTCAGAGTGTCTTATTCCACTTATAAAATGGGTCCCACAGTAAATAATTAAAAATGCACATAAAAAGTGTAAATAAAAGGAGAAAAAAATAATGATCATATCAGTAGAAAAACAAAAGAAATAGTCCTTGTCATTGTATTGCAATGGACTGGTTTGTTATGTCACCCCCCCCCCACACACACACACACACACAGATACAGAATCCTCCACAGTGTGCTTTTAGTTAAAGATTTTTTTCAGATTTCTTATTTGGCTCTGTTTTCCTATTAGTGACCAAGTGCCTACCCAGTTTTAGTGACAGTGAGGGGGAAGAGAGCGTGTCCCACGTCAGGTGTCCTAGTTAGTGCTTTTGTTTAATAGAGCTGTCACAGAGCCAATGCTGTTTCATTATTTTGTCGTGTTTTATGTTTTAAATGGTAATAAAGGTCGCCCTAACCCCTCACTCAAATACAGCACGTCTTTTTTTGCCACCCATGTTTCAAGGCTGTGTTACTATCTGGAGTGAGCGTGTCACTATTCAGTCATCATATTGCAGAGCACCCATCTTTCATTCACAGCGTTTTTCTTTCTTTTCTTTTTTTCTTTTTTTAAAGAGAAGACACTGATGTACCCATTTCTTTTGAAGGAGTTGGTCATGGTTGGTGAGGGGGCTGAGGAACACTGTAGGAGGAAATAAGCTGGGGGCGAAGGAACTGAGTGGTTAACAGCGCTGCAGTTGTGACAGTCCACGGGAGAGTTGCAGATCAATGCCCATCTACAAACCTTTTGCAACACAAATGGAATTATTAGGTCAGTCAGTTTGTTCTTTTAAGTATCAGAAAGTTTTAAATGTTGGGGGGGGGCTTTCAGAGGATGACGAGGCTCAGATTGAATGCATTATGTTATTGCCAGTGCTCTCTTGGTGCAGCTTTCACAGTTCCATCAGATGCTAGGTGTGAGCTGCACCAGGACAGCCATTTTTAGGCATTGATATCTCCATGTTCTGCGTTTTGGTTGGCTTAAGTAGTACCAGTTGCAAGTATATGTCTTGATAAGGACACAGCAAATGGTACCTCTTAGACAATCAAAATGCAGGATATTTACCACCCTGAATGCGTCAGCCCATGTGATAAAAGGATGACAAACCATTTGTGTAAGGGTCTTGTTAACTGGTTTTGCTGTGCCAGCGTGCCAATGTCATCAGACTGACAACAGGACACAGCTTCAGTTCTGTGTTTCTGGCTTCTGTGCTTGTGAGAAGACATATGCTTTGAATCTGCTGATCACTGCAGGAGGACTGGACAGCAACTGCAGTTGTACTGTCAGTAGTGGGTATATTGACTCACCAAAGATGGGCAGATGCATGAAGTTCTTTTGTGCCCATGTTACCATTCTGCAACACTAACACAGTACAGCACTGTGGCTGGTGGCTGGCAATGCCAGTCTGGTACTAGTTAATGCCCTGGTATTACTTGTTCATTTCCAGTTGTCGGCAGTTCTAGCCTTGGCAATACCAGTTTAATCACAAGTTAATACCAACTCTGGGACTGGTAATACAGTTCCAGAAGATACCAGTTCTAGCCCTGGGAATGTCAGCATATACCCAGCTGATACCAGTTCTAACCCTGGCAATACCAATAAGGTCCTGTTTCAGTTGCTGCTCTACTAGTTCAAGTCATTATGGCGCTGAGTGGATGACTCCATTTCCCAGGGTTCCCTTTTTATATACAAAAGAGGGGAGTTCCTCCAAAACCGGATTCTGAAATCGACTGTGAAGAAGTGTGGAAGACCTCAACCCAGTAAATAATGATTTCACCTCATTTATGTTCTTTTTTATTGTATTACCCCCAATGTAAAATTTCTTCTGTTTACGTATGTTTCAGGACCAACCTGTCCCTTCTTCAGAACTTGCTGGGCTTCATATAAAAACACATATAATATAAATATTAATCTCACGTGAGTTTTATTTGATTATTTTACAACAAAATATAATACATAAATTGGTGGAGTAAGAGGAACACACCTGCTATGATCATTCTAACTACCCACACATAAAGTTTAATCCCCGGGGTCGTGCCTGAAAATAGGCAGGATTTGTCTAGTGCACTTAGCCGGTCAAAAAAAAAAAATCCTTGTCCAAATGCTGTGAGACACCTCGCAGGTATGAGACAGACTTGGCAAGGAGATGGAAACCATGTGCTGTGCGTTGGAATACTCTACATCACTGTATGTAATGTGAGAGCTCCGTACAGAATATAGGGAGTTGTACTTCTGGGAAGATCTGAGAACTACAGTACTTCCTGTCTGAACACACGCTATTCTAATAGCAGCGTTTTAAAAGTGGAAAAACCCCGTCAAAGAGAGTGTGCAGTGCACATTCTGAAGGGGGGCTATTATTTTTTAAAACCATTGGTGTGTAAATATTGAAACTGAGGCAGTCTGAACGCAAGAGAATGAGTCATGAGACCTGCTTCTTACTTCCGGATCTACAGTACAAGTAGAGAGCTCCGTGCAAGTGGAGCGAGCGTGAGAAGACACGCGCAAAACCACACGCATATAGCTCATGTTTTGCATGTTTGTGAGGTAGCAGGAAGTAGAGGGACACCAAGGATTACAGCCAACTGCTCAAGATATAGTAAGGAATAGACCAGTTGTGTACTAAGCCACTTAGGGAACATGCAGAGGGATCCGTAATGGCAGATAACGTCATGACGTTAGAAGGGGATGTGGGTGTCAAATGTACGAAATGTGTTGCGTACTCAATTTCACTTACACCACTTCCACAAATACTTTATGTATGCCAGAAATGTACAGAGAATGATGAGGGAGATCTCAACCTTTAGTAAAAAATTGAAATGTATAGAGAAAAGCCAGAATGAAATGGCATCAAGGTGACGAGAAGGGTTTCCTCCACCATTTTGTAAACATTGTTTCTCAGATAATGAAAATACAAGGGAAAATGGAAAGCAAGCAGTAGGAACTGAGGGTAACTAGATTAGTTTAATTAGCCCGGTAGTAGACCAACTAGTACAAACCACAAACGGGCATACTCTGGGAACCGTTGACAATAAAACTAAAAAAAGAAGCAGGGAAGAATATCCTATATGCAGTAATGATGAAGAATGGTATCAGATTCAAAACAAGAAAGTGGCTAGAAAGGAACAGAAGACTGAACAGTTTACCATCACTTGGTCAAATAAATTTGATTCACTAAATTCCTTAGTACCTTTAGAAATACGTAAAAAAAATATGAAGTTGTGCATAATACATCTGCCTTACACCAGGATAATACCAGCATACCAAGCAGAAACAGGGATATGTTACCTGAAGAGAATTCAATCCCCATGGTAAACTCAATGGGAACTTTAAACCACACTGTACCACAAGTGCTAGAGAACGTAAACATGTCAAATAACACTGAGCATATGCAATCAACATACATTACTAACCCTGGGAACCTAGGAACTGATAATATGCAACCAGATGAGATAAATATAGAAACGATTGATAATACAGAGCAGATATACATATTGGGGGATTCTATAACAGTTATACTTAAGCAATAAGCCACAAGGTGGTGTGGGTTATTGGGGGATTTACCACGGCTGGAGTGGTTTGCCCATGAAGCACAGCTGAGTGGGTAAATCCTCACCAGCCATGGTAAATCCCCCGATAACCCACATTCTCTGAGTGGTTCATTGCGATTATACCAAGGTTCTTTTTTTCACTGTAATACACTACTATTTTTAAAGAGGTTGCTTTTTTTTTATTTTTATTGTATTTATTACTGTGCTGCAGATGACCTCCAATATTATGTCCTCCACCACCATTGGTTATCAGAGGATTTACACGGGTGGTAAACTGCCAGTCTGCGCATTTCATTGGCTGTTCACTTATGTCCATGGTATAATGATAAATACTCCACTAGAGGAAACAAACATAATGTCACCACGTGCAGTTACAGAGGGGCCACCATCAAGGACATAACAGGAATAATGCAAGGAATGTTGGAGCACATAAGTCCCAAAACAGTGATATTACATGCAGGAACAAAGGACCTAAATGAATCAGGGATAGAAGAAACAATCAGTAGTATGAAGCAAGCAATACATACACTAATGAATGTTAATTCAAAAAATAATTTTGTCTGAAGTTTTACCAGTTCCCAGAGCTACATGGCAAAAAACACAAAGTATAAAAGCCTATAACAACTGGCTACGCAGGTGGTGCCTTACAAATAACATCACCTGTATAAAAACATGGGAGAAGTTTGCAAACGATAATACATAGTACTGTGAGGATGGTCTTCATTTAAGTAAAAAAGGAACCTGGCTTTTGGGCAACATTTTTCATTGAGCTATCGCCTCCAACCCACAGGAAGCAAAAAACTAAGTAATCTGGGGTATAATGGAAACAGTATGAACAAAATCTTAATCAAGACCTCATGTAACACCATAAAACAAAACGGGAAACCCAAACTGAACTTTTTATTAACAAATGCTAGAAGTCTACATTCTATAAAGAGGGACGACCTTGAACTCACTCTGTTTCAGAAAAACATAGATACAGCTGCTATAATAGAAGCCTGGTGGAGGGAAACATCTAGCTGGTGTGACAACATCCCAGGCTATATATTATCCACAGGGACAGAATTGAAAAACAAGGGGGAGGTATTGCATTCTACATTAGAAACAATCTAAAGTGTAATCACATTAATAACATTAACACTGATGATACTAATGAAATAATTTGTGTTGCGGTTCAAAGATATAAAGAAAATACTGTATATTACTGTTTGGGCTATGCTATCGACCACCTGATATAAGCCTATACGGTCATATGAATTTATTAAACAACATTGAGAGTAATATGGGACACAAATAATTAATCTTCATAGTATCATAGTATCATAGAGTGTTACAAGCTACAGGAGGTATTACCTTTGTATGAGGGTGGAATTATGTTTATACATACTCAAATTTTGCATTACCCATATGTTGATCCAACTGATATTTAAACGTATCTATAGTATTGCTTTCTATAATTGATCCTGGCAACATATTCCGTTTGTTAACTATACGTTGTGTGTACCAGTGACTTCTCTTTTTTTGTTTTACAGTGGGCCCCTCTTAATTTAAAGTTGTGAGATCTAGTCTGAGTATTCTTTGTATTTTTTTCTAAACCAATTGTTTCAAAGAGTACAGGATCTTTAATAGCATTATATGTTAAGCAAAGATCTTCTCTAAGTTGACGGTAGTTCACAAAGTGTAAATCTAGTTCCAATAGTCTTTCCCCATAGGTCTTATTCGACATATCTACAATTCTTTTGGTCATTTTTCTTTCAACTCCTTCAACCAATTTCTTATCTCTAATTGTATAGGGAGTACAGAAAGAAGAACAGTAGTCCAAATTTCATCTAATTAGGCTTGTATATAGAGGCATTATAACTTTAGGTTATCTACTCTTTATGTGCTTAAATATACATCCCAAGGTATGGTGAGCTTTTTTCGCCTTTGTTAATGTGTATTATTTTCAAAATGAATTTTGTTACCCACTATTACTCCTAGATCTGTTTCATTATCGGTCTCTTATAACATCACTTAATTTAGTGTATATTTGTATTTTAAATTGTTATGACCCAGATGCATCACTTTGCATTTTTGTATATTAAACATCATTTTGTTCTTTTTAGCCCATAATTCCAGGGATGTTATCTCTTTTTGGAAGTTAGTGGCTGCCTCAATGGAGTTAACTACACATCCAATCTTACAGTCTTTAGCAGACTTAGTCATCCAGGTATTATTTGATGATTGCATTGAGGAAATCAGGATTTTAAACAAAATATAGGGCCCAATACTGAGCCCTGAGGGACCCCACCTTACTAACTCTCCTACATGCAGATGAACACCCCTTATTATTGTACATTATCTACATTTATTTAGCCACGATTCTATCCAATTTGTTAAATATTGTGGAAAAGCAAGGTTTTTCGTTTGCTTTAATAAGATTACATGGGAAACTCAGTCGAATGCCTTAGCGAAATCTAAGAAGACAATATCAACAGGTAAGCCAACACCCAAGGATGAACTAACATTTTCAAAAAAATGCAGATAATTTGTTAAGCATGATCTGCCTTTAGTAAACCCATGTTGTGTAATATCTTGAAGGTTGTTAAGTTTTATATGTTCTTCTATTCTTTGTAAAATAAGCTTTTCAAATGCTTTTCCTATTACAGAGGTTAGACTTATTAGTCTATAGTTTGTAACGTCTGTCTTGCTTCCTGATTTAAATATAGGAGTAACTTGGGTGTCTTTCCATGCTAAGATACACTCACCTTTTTCCAAGGATAAATTAAATAATTTAATCATTGGTCCCAAGATTTGAATAGCAATTTCTTTGAGAAACCGAGGATGTACTTCATCTGGTCCTGCTGAAGAGTTGTTTTTCAGGTTTTACTAGGAGATTTCAATACACCTGGGATAGCTTGGTTGGAACACACAGCCGTTACCTCACAAGAAAATTTACTACTTGATGCATGCATAACAAATGGGTTACAACAATTAATAGATAAACCTACCAGAGGTAAAAACACATTGGACTTGGTTATAACTGATATCCCAGATAAAATTCAGGACATTAAGATCCACGGCCCCTTACCTTTTAGTGACCACAATATCATTACCTTCACTCTAAAATCTGGTCTTATAACTATAGACAGTAAAAGTATTTATTTATTTATTGGAATTTCAGATAACACCTTTGAGTTAAAAGCTCATTTACAAAGGTTCTACGTCATAAGGCAATAGACAAGATACGTTGACATTACAAAACAGATAGGGGTATATACAGCAGGCAAGTACGTTATGGCACATACAGATACAGATTCAAGCAAGTATGGTTAAAATACATCAGGTAGGAGAGGTCAACTTTATTGCAACAGTACTAAGAGCAAACCTAAGGTGGACAAGCAGTTTATAGTGGTAGCTGAGCTTTAAAGCATGTAGGTAGAGTTATGGAGTGTCAGAAGTGGTGGTGACCAAAGGAGGGGCAGGACAGAATAGATGAGAGCAGGGGGAAGGTGGGGACAGAGACAAAAGGTGGCAGAATAAGGGGGTTGAGTAGTCAGAGGGGTGGGATTTGATAGGAATCTACCCAGGGTTACGTAAATAGGTGATAGGGCAGGGCTGGATAATGTGGGGAGAGAGAGGGATAAGGGAAAGGGTTTTAAAGTGGGGGGGTGAAGTGAGGGGGAAACCAGGGGGAGGGGGTGAAAACTGGAGGGGATTAACATTTGCTAAGAGAAAGCAGGAAGGCTGCGGGGATAAAGAGGGTGGAGAGGATGTGGAAGTAAGTGCTCAGTGGGGTCACACCAGGCAGGGGAGGAAGTGGGAGGGGAGATGGGTGCTATGCAGGACAGATAAGCTATCTATAACAGTAGGATTATTCACAGGTGATGCAGTCACATTTACTAAGAGTTGCCAGGTTACTGCAGCAGCTTGGCCTTAAATGGGCGTAGTTTCATTTCCTCAATCAGCTCAGAGCTGAGGGAATTTAGCCAGTAGGGGGACCTGTATTTGAAGGACCATTGCCCTAGTGAGGTACAACGGAATGGGATAATGAAGGCAGCTTTACTTGACCCCCTAGTTAGTCTGGAGGAAGTGGAGTTTCTTAGCAGTTGCCTTACTCCAGGAGGAGCCAGACCTAGGGTGGAATTTTTAGCTAATAGACAGACTTGGTACTGAATTCTACTATTCAGGTTTAACCAACCAGTGCTTGAATATAGTTCACAAGTGTGAGTTAAATGGTCCGCACTCAGGACTAGTCTGTAGGCTTTGTTAAAGACAATCTTTATTTGCCTAAGTGCTGTATCGGTACCAGCTCCGTAGACTACCGGTCCATAATCCATGATAGAGAGGACAGAGCTGTTAATTGCAAGCTTGATGACACTTTCGGTGAAGCACTGCCTACGCCAGTAGAGCTGACCTAGCCTAGCACTAGTTGCCTTGGCAACATGGTCTGTGTGCTGGCTGTGGGAGAGAGAGCTATCAAGGTAGACACTAAGGTACTTAAAGGTGGTGACCATTTTGAGTGTATCAAACTTGTTATTGTAGATATTGAGGTGATGTGCCTTATGACAATTTTGATGGGAGGATAACAACATTGTTTCAGTCTTAGTGTAGTTAAGCAAGAGCTCAGACTGAAGGAATCATTTTTCCACAGCAGCAAAATTGTCGTGCATGCCTTTTTCCAGGTCTTCCAGAGTAGAGTGACACGTGTCGAGAACAGCATCAACTGCATATAGAAGGATTTATTCTGGCAGACTTTGGGAAGTTCATTTAGAAACAGGCTGAACAGCAGGGGGCCCAAAATGGAACCTTGGGGCACCCCTGTGTTGACATGCCAATGGTCGGATAGAACGTTAAGAATCTTGACCTGCTGGGTCCTGTTAGAGAGATAACTCTGGAACCAGCCTAGAGAAACAGAGGATATACCAATGTTAGAGAGCTGTGTGAGAAGCAAATCATGGTTGACCATGTCGAAGGCCCAGGTGAGGTCAATGAAAGTGGCCCCCACCAAGAGCCCTCAGTCAAGTGCTTCATGGATATGACCGGTAAACTTAAACAATGTCGTTGAAGTACTATGTGCCTTCCGAAAGCCATGCTGTTCCTGGCATTGAAGGTTGTACTTATCAAGGTACATACCTAACTGATCATATACTGTCCTCTCTAGTGCCTTGGTGGGGGGGCAGAATTGAGATTGGCCTGTAGTTGGCCAAGCAGGTTCTGTCCCCACTTAAAAGACCAGGGTGACCACCACAGCTTTCCAGCATTGAGGGAAAATGCCAGTGGTTAGTGAGAGATTTAGGATCCAGGTTAGAGGGGAGGGCAACACATCCAGGGTGAGAGCCACAATCTTTAGGTCAAGCGAGTCCCCACTGGATCTAGTGTTCCCAAGAACTTTTTCCAATTATTATTTTGCCTCAGTTGTAGAGATTACCTTCAGGTAGAAGGGAGGTGCTGTGTGTCTTGGAGGGATGTCAGTACCACTAATGGCAGAGCTAGGCAGAGGTCGGAGATAGTCTGGAAGAAGGACCACACTAAGGTCTGTGAAGGTCTTGCAGAAGCCATCTGTGATAGTTTTGGGATCCTGGGTAATTGCACCCTCAAAGTTTATTTGTGATAGTGGTGATTTACTTGCTCTGCCTGTTAGGGTTTTTATATTGTCCCAGAATCTGCGTCTGTCACACCAAGAGTTGTCCAGTTCACTTTTAAAGTGAGATCTTTTTGCAAGGCGGATAGCTTGAGTGCACTTATTATGTACTGCTTTGTATTTCTGAATGTCAGAGGGGAACCCAGTGCTTTTAGCCCTATGCCACAGGTTATACCTGACCCCCATGAGCTCAAGGAGCTGTAGTTTGATCCATGATTTGCTGGTTACTTCAATTTTCCTCATTTTTAGAGGGGCACAGATGTTGCAGGCTGAGTTATACTTGTCGATAAAGCACTCAAGAGCAGCATTCACATCAACGGCAGCATAGATCCCCTCCCAGTCTAGCTGGTAGAGGTAAGATTTTAGTGAGGCAAGATGTCCAGCTTTTATAATTCTGGAGGTAATTGTTTTTTGGGGGGTTTCAGGGTCCTATTTGTCCAGGAGCATAAGACTGGTGAGAGGTCACTGATAGAGTCGGCTAGCATAGTGGTTCTAGTTATACTTTGTGGCCAGTTGGTTAGTACCCAGCCTATGAGAGTACTTGAACCGGTGCGATAGTTTACACAAGTGGGAAATTGAACGAGTTGGACCATGTCTATGACCGCTATTGCATCCTGGTAAGGTGCAGCATCTGGGGATAACCAATTTATATTAAAGTCCCCTAACATTATGATGTCAGGTTGATGGTGATTACTAGACAAATAATCAAGTGCTAGTTTGAAACCAGCCTCTTGATGTTTAGGGGGTATGTACATCAAGACTATAGTTAAACACTTTCCCTTGGATCCAAGTTGAACCTGGGCGGAGAGAATTTGTGATCTTCCACCCTGGGGTGGGATGGGAGTGCCTTGCACTGAATTGAGTCATTTTCATAAATGACACATCCTTCATCTCATTTCCCTCGCCTGTCCACCCCTGAAAGTTGTGTAGCCCTCAAGCTGGATAGCAGAGTCAGAGGTTCTAGGAGTGAACTAGGTCTCCATGACTGAGACAAACATCTGGTTTATGTTCAGCCATCCATACCTGGAGAGCATCAAATTTTGCTAGCAGGCTGCGTATGTTAAGAGATGCAATAGTTATTGCACCAGCCTTGAGGTCTGTTGGTGGTATTGAGGCACTAATACAAGGTCTAGAGTTTGGGTCAACATTCCCCGAGAGTAGAAGGAGTAGCCAGGCAATTCTAAGAGCTTGTAGCTTTAAATGTTTCATTAGATAGGACTTGCTGTGGGAGTTGGCTATTTTCTTCTTCACTTTTGTGGTGACCATCAGCATATTCAGCTGAGCCAACAGGATAGCGGACATATGTTTAACTGTGCCCCTGCTCTTGTGTGATGGCAGAAGGGTGGCATAGTGGGACTGATAGAGGTGGTCTCAGAGCACCCTGTAGTTGGATCTGGAAGCTGGATTGCATTCCACATTATTCTGGAGAAGGGTAAGTCAAGTGTATGATTCTGCCCATTGGTTAGGAAGGCTTTGTTTGGCTGTTTGCCTTGGATACCATCAAGGGCAGCGGTGCGGGAGTTTGGTGGGCAGCGGAAGTTGATCAGAGCAGATAATACTACCCTAGCAGAGAGGGTAAGGGGGGTCTATTTAGAGAATGTTGGGCAGTAGGAGGTGTGAAGGGTTGGAACTGTGTAAGACTTCAAAGGGTTGGAAATGTGTAAGACTTCAAAAAAGCTCATTTTGAACAAATCCTACTGAAATTAAATCAGTGGAATTGGAATAAGGATTACACAAGTGCTGAACAATTGTGGGTCAGAATCAAAAATAAGTTACATGGATTAATAAATGAAAATATACCAAATAAGCTGTTATATAATAAAAAAGGGAAATTGCCATTATGGTTCAATAATAGCATAAAGCAACTCCTAGCTGTAAAGAGGAGAGCTTATAGGGCCTATAAAAGGGATAACAATCACTATAATAAATACAAATATAAGCAGGCTCAAAAAAACTGCAAAACAACAATCAAAAATGAAAAAAGTAATAATGAATTCAGATTGGCATACGTAAAAGATGAGGGTAAAAGTTTTTACTCCTATACAAAGAACAAAAAGTGTACTAATAATACGATAGGGCCCCTTAATACAAAAAATTACATTGTAATAACAGAACCATCAGCAATGGTGCAGGAGTTCAATGAATACTTTTGTTCAGTATCTGGTACTAAGACACCTATCATCTCTCAGCCAAAAGTTGCCAATCAGCCCAAAACACAATTCAAAATTTCAAAAGAGGAGATGAAGAAAAAACTTATAAACATTAACATTAATAAATCTTCTGGACCAGACTATCTCCATCCTATATTACTGAAAGAAATTGAATCATGGCTGATGGACCCATTGTACACGCTCTTTAATTTATCAATAAATATGGGAGAGGTGTCACAAGCTTGGCGAACAGCAGTTGTAATTCCAATCTATAACAAGCTCTGGCAGAGCCACTATGACTGTGAATGCATTAACTAGATAAGGGTGTTTGATGAGCTTAAATATAAACATTTATTTATTTAAAAAATATCAGATTTACAAACTTTTGAGTCAGAGACTCATTTACAAAGGCACCTCGTTGAAACAAATACATTGACAGCACAGTTAACAAGTCAAAAGGCAAAGGCTCGGAGAGCAGACAGTTATAACAGTCATTCACTGGAGATACATGGGTAGCAGTAGATAAACAGATTACATAGTTTAGGCACAGAGGCACCACATCAAGCAGACCAAAGCAGTTCAAATAATATACAATAGCTAAAGCAAATAGACATCAGGAGTCAAAGAGAAGCCCAGAGTGTTCACATGAAGGGTTTTGTATACACTAACTGAATCAAAGTACAGTGCATTGAGAAAGGGCATATTTAAGCAATAAGGTACAACAGGGTGTGCGTTATCCCAACCCACCCCAGGAGTGACATTATTACACAATAACACACACCCTGGAGTGCCTTATTGCAATCATACAATGGCTTGTTGTTCTATACAGAATAAAAAATAAATTTTAAAGGAGAACTGTAGCAATCGGCTAGCTCGTTACCCCATAAAGCTTACCCTCTGGTTTGGCTTTAGCCCATGAAAGTGTAATTTTTCTTGCGCTTCAAGGGAGTTTATTTTATTTTGTAAAAGTCCATGAACCGGAAGTATGGCAGATGCTGGGGGCTCCATTAAGTGTAATAGTGCGGCGCTGCTCCACTAAGCTTCAATACAGAGTGAGCAGAGCAGTGCGCTATTACACAATGGAAACCCCAACACCCATACTTCTGGTTCTGAACTTTACAAAATAAACTAATTCCTTGGTACAAGAAAATACTGGCTTTTGTGGCTCTAAAGCTAAAACAGAGGGTAAGCTTTACGGGGTAAGGAACTAACCGATTGCTACAGTTCTCCTTTAAAGGATGTTTTTGTTAGTGTGGCAAAATGTTTCTTAAGAGAAAATGCAAGGAATGATCCCAATCCAAAGCTACAGTGATGTTATTGTGTAATAACATCACTATTTCAATGGGACAGCAGCGAATCAGCTTCTTACATTTTTCCTTGCCATTGTATAATTAAAAATAATGCCACCATCTGTATTACAGTTACCTATATGTTTTATTCTATGCACTGTTATAATAATCAACTCAACAGAACCAGGCCATCACATACATGAAGGTACTGTACCCTAACTGAAAGCAGTGCTGAGACAACTGTATGTTGTGACAACAGCCCTTTTCTGTACGCAATACTTTATTGCTGCTCCACTGGATCAGCAATATTTGCACAAGCTGTGCCCAGTGCATATTTTACAGCACTGGTCCTGGTCTGGTGATCTGGGTTTTACCCATACCACACTGCATGTGGCTTAGTGATATACTGTATAGATGGCTGCAGAGTCTAACCCATTGAAGGTTGAAGTTTCAGAAAACCATTATACTAAAAATATCAAGACCCACACCTTCCCTCACCCCTCAGTCACAATTAATCCTCTACCAAAGTCATGCTTAAACACTGGTGCCTCTACATCCACGCCACTAAGCTTTTAATGCCATCATGCGTCTTCTGCTGCTGTGAGTTCCCCCATCTGTGAAGATCCATTCTGCTTGTGGCAGCCCCACCAGATAATTTTCAGGAGCAGCTCTTTACCATATCAACTAAATTACTGCTAAACTCTTTATTTAAAAACATTTGTGGCAGTCCCCCGACCAGATAATTTTCCAGGGAGCAGCTCTTTACACCATATCAACTAAATTACTGCTACACTCTTTAGTTAAAAACATTTTGTTGATAATTTTTTGTTTTAGTATATCCACTGTCAGGAAAAATGAATTTGTAGAAGAAACCAAAATCTCCATTTATCAGTTCATTGAATCACACTACACAATGTTATGAATTTTTCAGATTCTATGTGTAAACTACAGTAAGTCAAACAGAAATTAGACACACACATGCCTACCTATTTGCAAGTGAAGCAAATCTGTTTATTATCATTCAGTTGTGCACACAGGAAGCATAGTAATGAGGCTTCAGCGAGGAATCTATTTTTAACATGCTATCATGTTGTTTGGTAGGAAAGATGACATCAGCACTTTTCTGACTGCAATATTCCTATTGGCTCTGCCCACAGTCATAAAAACTAGAATAACAGGTTATAAGGAGTATAAACTCACCAGGAATGTTAGAAAAAACTATTCTTCCCCATTCATTCACAGGTGTCAATGAATGTATTGTTAACCATGCTGGTTCATCTTCTTGCTTCCCTCATGGTAAAAATGTGAAACTACATTTGTATTATTCTAAATAAGTGATACATAGCTTGTCCAGGGGGATGGCAGCTCTGATAGTTGTTCCAGTCTTTCTTTTCACTGATATAAACTGAGCCCAGAAAAAAGTAAGTAGGGAAAGAAAACAGCATTTTGTTTCTACAAGTAGTTGTTAATTGCAGCTGGTATTTTTAACATGTGCAAGTCAACTCCACTTCTCAGACTTAAAAAAAAAATACACTTCATCACAGACTGTGTTTACTAAGTACTGTGCCTATGATTAAAATAATTTGAACCCCCCCCCCTCAAAAATGTGCCCTCACATGAACCTGCATGATTTATCGGTAAAGACAATTAAAAAATATATTTCTAAATGCATTACTAACACCAATGCTTTCAAGGTTTTGAAACTACTAAAAAGTCAAACTATGTATGTGTGTGTGTGTGTGTGTGTGTCTGTATATATATATATATACAGACTATGGTAAACAAATATTGTTAATCCCAAAAGCTTAACTTTATTTTTAGTATATAAATGTTTAAGAAATACCTGAAAGCTGTCTATTTTCCTTGGAAGCTGTAGTTTCAGACGCTTCTTAGGACACCAGGTGACTCTGATAATCATTTGTTCCAAGGGTTTTTAAGTCAGTATGAAGGCATTAAGTACCTTCTGTTCTCCTAGTCCTTAACAAAATGCAAGGACTCCATAGACTTGTTCTATTCCTTGGTCCACATCCCAAACTAGTGACTCTTCTTTCAACATGATAGAGCCACCTCATGCCCCTCCCACATGAATAAAAAAAAAGATGGGATGGATCTTCTGGAACTTCTTGGGTGGAGGTGGAGTGGATCTTACTTCCTCCCAAAAAACAATGCTGCCCCCCACTACCCAGGTTCCAGTTCTTGTACCACCCATTTAAGAAAGAAACTAGTACTCTGCAACCATTGACTAACATGAAAGCATATTTATTTGAGGGCGGAAAACATTTCTTGGAGGAGGGTAAGGTGGAGGAGAAAATGTACACCTTCAGTCAGTTCCACGGACAGAAAACATGACATCACTGCTTTTGTACATGCAATACTCCTGTTGGCTCCATCCACAGTCATAAAAGAGGAGATCATGGATCCACAGAAAATTATAGACCCATCAGCTTAACATGTATCCTAGGGAAAGTAATGGAATCTATTGTGAAGAAGAGGCTAGATCATGAAATTATAATTAATAATATGGAGGACAATACTCAACATGGCTTTAAAAATAAAAGATCATGCCTCACAAGTAATTTAGTATTTTATGAAAAAGTAAGTGCTATGTTGGAAACAAAATCACCTGTGGATGTAATCTACCTGGATTTTTGCAAGGCATTTGATAAGGTACCGCACGGGACTCTAATTGAAAAGGTGTATGCACTGGGTATAAATAAAACATTGGTGAATTGGGTACACCAGTGGTTGACAGGTAGAACACAAACAGTCAGAATAAGAGGTTACACATCTGGGGAGGGCCCTGTGACTAGTGGGGTGCCACAGGGATCTGTTATTGGACCTGCCTTGTTTACTATTTTCATTTCAGACCTGAACAGAAATATAAATAGTTTCATTATCAAATTTGCAGATGACACTAAAATAGCTGCTAATGTTGGGTCTGAAATGGGGGTAAAAATCTGAAAAATGATCTCACTCATTTGGAACTAAGGGCTGATATTAATGGTATGTCTTTTAATCAAGACAAGTGTGTGATAACGCACATGGGGATACTAACAATTGCAACACATACCAACTAGCAGGGAACATCTTAAAGGCCATTGACAGTGAAAAAGATTTAGGGGTATTTATCACAAGAGACCTGAAGTTTAAAAAAAACAATGCAAAGAAGTAGTTAAAAAACTAACATGATTATTGGCTGTCTTAAAAGATGTATCACTACAAGAAAATAGGGCTTGTATTATCCCTTTATTCAAAGCATATGTACGGTCACTTCTTGATTACTGCTCTCCATTATGGAGTCTGTATTTGCAGACCGATATAAAGCGAGTGGAGGGAGTGCAGAGGAGGGTGACTAGGATGGTGGATAATCTACGAGGCATGGATTACTAACAGAGACTTGGAGAGCTGAATCTCTGCATGCTGGAGAAGAGGAGAATTAGGGGAGACTTACTACAAATGTTCAAAATTGTGAATGATACAAAGTTAATGGCGGATCTTGGGATAATATACAGTTATAGAGACATCGAACTTAGAATCCACAGTCTTCAGATTATGCTGACATACCCTAAGAGGAACACCAGAAGAGCATTTTTTACTCAGAGGACAGTGCCCATGTGGAATTCTCTACCTAGAGAAATAGTTAAAGTAGACTCATTTGGCATATTTAAATCAAAATAAGATAAATATTTACTAAAATAATTGGGTAAAATATGAGTCTGCTTCCAGGAGACGTACTATTATGGGCATCCGCCTTCTGTACATCTGTTCTTTCCTAGTAGTATTCCTAGTACTCCAAGTATATTGTGTTGTATCTGAAAGATAGAAGGAAGGGGGGGGGCGAGGTGAAATGCAGGTGTATTACAGGAATTCTTTTGAAAATGTATTACTTTTATGGTTTGTACAGAATTTATATATGCAAGTTGAATGTTTAAACATTTAAACATTTGTGTACTGTTCTCGTTGTTCATTGCTTGTAAAAGGGATGACACAAAACACTACTGTGTTCCTCGTTCCAATGAAATAATTAAGGAATAATCACCAATCCGGTGTAGGTCGGGCCGAGATTTACCCATGGCTGGAGTGGTTCAGGCACAAGGGTGCAGCCCGAGTGACCAACCATGCCAGCCGTGGGTAAATCTCAGCCAATCCACACCTGATTGGTGATTATTCTGATTATACAATTCCTTAGTAGAAGAGTAACACAAAAAACGTGGAAGAAAATCTTTCTGTCATTGTTTATATGATGATTTTAATAGTATGTCCTTCCCCCCTATGCGAAATAGTTCATTGATACTGGGCAGAAGCCTTCTCATGCCCCTGAAGCCAGCTGGCAGCAAGGTAAGTGAGTTGGGCATCATATAAGCTGAAAATATCGCTGTCGACTCTGTTTCCCACTTAGAACTGCTGGTTAGATCAGGTGTTTTATATTGTTTTTACTGACAGCTTTTGATTTTTCGAAGCGGGGGCAGTTAATGGGAGAAACAAATGGCGGCTTTGGGAGTTGTATTGGAATGCTTAGAGTTCTGTATGGAATGATTTTACAGATGCGGTCGGCTGGCACTTTATGCGTTGGGGATTCAAAAATTACCTCACGGCATGAACTGTCAGCTGACTAATCAGAAACCTTATATTTCAGACTGGAAGGGCTTTGCCCATAGTTCAATGTGGGGAAAAGCTCCTCCCACAACCTCTACTTAAGCTCTCCACCAACCGCACCTCCCTTGCATAGGGAGTATTTTTCCTGGGCTCCCTGCATGGCTCGTGGTGCTGAGCTTCATTGTGCTCTGCTGCTGTCTCCATTTGTGTTTTTATTCCCTGCCTTCTCCTGTCTCCGTTCCCCTCTTCCTCCCTTCCCCTTGTCTTTGTTTTCTTTGGCGTTTGTGACTACCATGTTCTTTCCTTGTCTCCTGCTCCGCGGCCTTGCCCCACTCTATGTCCTCCACACTCCTTTTTCCCCCTGCTATGCTGGGGTTCCCTCTGCCTTATTTTCTTTTAGGCTTCATGCCGCCTCTCCGCACAGTGTTCTGGGCATCCACACCCTTTCACTGCATACCCCATCCTCCATGGGTTCCTCCTGGACACCCACCTTTGCCAATCTGCTGCAAGCTCTCCCTACTCCTCCTCCTCCATGGCTCTCTAGCACTCCACACTGAGTCTCCATTCTGGGAGCTTCTGTCTTGGTAGCACTACCCTACTAAGCTACCATGTATCTGTACCAACCTGCTCCTATGCTTTTCCCTACTTATTTGCTCCACGGCGGTATGCCGTTCTTCGATTACCTCCACAATGCCTTGTCAGTTACTCCATATGTTGGCTACTGGGAAACAAAGCAGCCAGAAGCCACCTGCAGTTAAGTTTAATGGGAGCAGCATCTCTGACTGATCTTGCATTTTGTTTGTGACTAGTGGATTACGTGGGGAGTTGGGGGGTTGTGGCACATTAAAAGTTCTTTTGGACAATCTATCATTACTGAAATATGTACCATGCTCGACTAACTTTGCCATCTCTCAGTAGTATGGCTCACATCATACCATAATATTTCCGCTACAAGACCAAACCTAACTATCCTACTGTGACAACTACTCTTCAGTACATTCCTATGGATTAAAACTCCCATTCATGGCAAGTCTTGGCCACCTATCTACTATAAGTTATTTCACAATGCAATTGCTCACTCGCAATCTGTCTAACAGCAACGTCCATATCTATAAGGCTGCAGATTTCTGCAGTTTAGCAGCAGCCAGAACTTTGCTCCCACACCACTACATGGATTCTTGTTGTCCTGGTGGGTCGGGAAAAAGGATTGGGGGTCTCTGTTCGGCTAGGTAGGTCCTTACATGTGCTTTGCCTGGATGCTCCTCACATTCGTCCCCACAGGTCAAATACGCTACTCCCATTCAGGATGCCACAATGGGAAATATCCATCTAATCCTGCTCCTCTGAATCTTCCTCCCCTCTGGCTCCTTTCCTGCTGCCTCCAATCTTACTTGCTTCATAATGCTTCCCTTCATTAATCTCATGCTTCATGTCTTTTCCCTTACCCTTTTAGTGTTGTTCCCGTCTTTACTTTCCCTGCCATTCTCCTATCTCCTGCTATGACACGTACTGACTCCTCATTCTATCTCAGTTCATCCCCTACACGTACTCTCTCTTCAGCAGCGTCTTGCACTTTGCCAGCCCATACCAGCAGTACTCCGGACTCCGTCCCTAACTCGTGCCTTTTCAGGTGCTGGGTGAAAGTAGGCTTACCCTGTCTACCAGGGATGGGAGTCCATTGCAATTTTTACCTCCTACTACTTGACAGCCTGACATCCTCCAGCCCAAACTCTGCTTGACGGCATCGAGTGAAGGTTAGCTGGCCCCAACTACCAGGGATGAGAGCCATGGCTACAATCTACTGTGTTATACCATTCCTTCTCTACCTCATACCAGTTGCTGCTTCCCTTCGAGAATGGAACTTCTTCACTATGTGCCCTCCTCATCCAACCTATGCTTTGATGTCTTCCGACAGGATCGTCCCTCCTCAGCCATCACCAATGGGGCCCTGGGCCTCCATTCCATGACTGCAACTTTCCACATTCTCAGCCTGCTGCCCGGACACTCCTTCCCTTCAGGCATATGACTTTGCCTAACATGCCTTCTACTTCCTCCTTGGCCTACCACATTGATTCCTAGTCATCCCCCGCTTACTTCCACGGCTTGGAGCCTGACTCTGTGACTGATCATTTACGCTGTTTGCATCTTGAACCTGCTGTGGGTTGCTGCTTCCCTTTTGGAACGGAACTCCTCCAACCATGTATTCTCATCCTCCTACCTCTCCTAGCTGCATCTAGTCAGGATCATCTTGCCTCGACCATCATGCTTAACTGCCCGAGCTCCATCCAGTCAGCTGCTTCCTGTGAGTTCCTTTTCCACCTGTTATCCGATGCCACAATCCTTCTGGACCTGGAGCTCTTGCTGCTAGTAGGCACCATTCCTCCTTGCCTGCAGCCTGCACGTCTTCTCATAGACATCATGGAATCGTAGCCTGCCCCTGGATCTGCTGGGTAATTGTCTCCTCAGTCTGTTGCCCAGTTGCCGCTTCCCATTGAAGAGGACCTCCGTTCTTCACTTGCTTCCATCCCCCTACCTCTGCAGAGTGTTATCAAAGGCCAGTTATCTCTCCTCATTCACCATTCTTGGAAGCTTGTTTCTGCAATTATATGTTTCCATCTGACCTGCTCTCCAGCAGACTGTCGCATGCTTCACCTTCCTGGACTGAACTTCCCTCAAGTGTACCTTACCCTTACCCATCATCTGAAGTGTCATGCCCTTCATCTCACCTCACCTACATCAGGGTTGGGGCTGGCATCTGCACCTGCTGGTCCCTCATCATGCAATGTCCATCTCCTAACCCCTTGCCACTTCCTTCCTGTCTTGGGACCATTTATTCTGTCTACTTTATGGCTTTTCTCACCAATCGCCCTCCCACTCATGCCTGGATCATCATACTTCCCCTTTTGACCTACTTTTCTTATGACTTGGATCTCGTTAGCTGATCCAGTATCTTTCTAGATCCAGCCTGACTGCCTTTGGGACTTCCTTGCTGCAAGTTACCTGTCTGGTTGAAGTCTGAGTTTGACTTCTCCTTCTGATGTAGGACTTTTATCCTTCTTTGCTCCAGCACCTTCCATCCCTTCACTGGTTGGTTGATGCCTTTGTCAGCTGTTGGACCCATGTACCTCAGCCCCGTCGCTCTTGGTACTTTGCTTCACTCCACCTCCCTCCACGGATTATCTTCTATTGACTGCTATGGCTTCAGGCGTTCTGCTGCCATTCACTGATGAGATGTCCTGGTCCAGCACCTTCCTGCACAGTGTGTCATCCATCTTGCCTAGTCCATGCCCTTTCCTGGATAATTTCTTCAGTCCATCAGGATCCTCTACAGACTTTCCTTCCAATTTGGATGGCTGCCTTTTCTTGTCCACTTTGCAGGCTTGGGGCTTCCTATCTTTTGCTGTGGCTCCTTGGGCTTAGTAACTTATCTCCATCCAGTATTCCTACCTAGTCAAATACTCCTACCGTTATCCATCTCATACTTCTACTCTGCCCATTTTAACAGCTCCCATCCACTATTAGAAGGCTCACTTGTTTATTCACCTGAAGAAACTCCTTCTAGCATGCATTCCTTAGGGACCATGCCTCAGACACTTAAGGTAATTCAAATTTTCCATGCTACCCAATCAGCGTCCCTCGATCATTTCAGATTCTCATTTGACTGGACGCTAGTAACGTTCCCATCTCTCTTTATTGGATACTCCCTACAAATCTTGCATATTTAGTCTCCATAGACCTTCCTGCCTACCATGCCTCACAGGCTCTCCTCTTGCATGGAAAGGATGTAACTTCTTCTGATATGCTGTGATTTATTCTCCATCATCGCTCCTCTGGATCCAGGGACTTGCAAGATACCTCTTGGCACCTCAGACATTACCTAGCTCCATTCTGTAGCTTCTTACCATCACCAAATTTGTTGACTATGGTATTAGACTGTTACTTCCCCAACAGATGTTGCTTATGCTAAGACCTTCCCAGCTGCCTTTCAGAAAATTTATCATTGGATCTTTACCGCCTAGCAGCTCACTAATGTCACATCATCCAAACCATCAGTTTTGGCTCCAGGACATCACCGTTCCTCATATAACCCTGCGCCCCTTTTTCCTCTAGTACCTTCAGTCGAGGTAATCACCCTTCCAGCGGACTTCTGCCTCTCTGTCACTAATTATCTTTGCTAATTTCTCCAGTAAAGACTATCACAGAGAACAGGCACTTCCTATTTCCATCTGGAAATCCTCAAATGTTAAGGTTAATTCTCTAACCCAGTCTTACTTCCAAATTGGTCTTAATCAGCCATAGCACTGTGCTGCACTAGCACTCCACGCTACTCGACCTCACTTCCAAATCAGCCTACAGACTCCTCCTTATATCCGTCTCCAAGCTTCCCTCTAGGACTTTGGCATCAGATTAGCTGAAAAAAATATAACCAACTATATGCCACCACAGAGTATCTCATGGACTATAATGCCTGCCACAGAAATACCTGCACTGTATTTACTTCAGCCAGCATACCAGCAGAGCACATACACTTACAGTTATGACATCATGCCCAAAGAAGCCATCCATTCCTTATACCGAACTTCCAACCAGTCTCTACACATATTCAATTGCCATCTGGACTGCATCTGCAAATCTTCCTCTATTTGTCTACTAATCACTTATGGCAGTCATCCTATCAGGCACGCATAGAGCCTCCTCTACTCATTTCTACTTTACGGATGCTTACTTAGCTACTCATGGCTCACTACTACATTCTTTGCCTCCAGACTTTACCTTGACAGTCAAACCTTCCACAAGTTAGATCATTCACCTAAGACTGCACAAATCATCTCAATTCCCACTGTTCACTGTCTGATAGCATATTGATCAAATTCTGCTCTCCTGGCTTATTACACCCCTGCAATCCCTTGGACACACATCCTTCATCCACTTTGAAATCCGGACTCCATTCGCCCTTCCTCAACTGGATCTGCTCCTCACTTAGGATTCTACTGTTCCTTCAGAAAAGACCTACTTTTTATCTTCAAGATTTTTTTTTTTTATTTACTTTAATCTTTGATAATCTGGTAAGGCCCACTAGGCACAAGTGCCTGTTTTCAGCAGCAGCCTGGGAGTACTGGGTGATTAAGTGACTTGCTCAGAGTCACACAGTATGCAAGTGGAGGTTGTATGAATCAAACCCAGGTCTGGTCTTCCAGATGTACCACGCTTGTTCACAGCTTGTTGCTCTAACCTCTAGGCTATACTGCTAGCCCAGGGACAGGGATCATCAGTCAATCAACATCATCCATGGCTAGAGGATATACCATCACCTCCAAGGCACTCAAAGACCCTCTTCTACTCATTTTCCACTTCACAGAAACTTTCTTAATAACTCCTCGCTCCCTACTGAATTCCTTGCCTTCAGACCTTATCTTGAAAGTCATACCTTACTCAGGTTCGATCATTTACCCATGACTTCTCATATCATAGTATGTTTACCCTCCACTGCCTAGTACTTGTCGATCAGTTCATGCTGTTTCTGCTCATTATGTCCATGCAACCCCCTGTGGACAAGCATCCTTCATCTCCTCAGAAATCTGGACTTCAATCGCTCTTCTTCAACTGAATCTGCTTCACACTTAGAATTCCAACGCTCCTGCAGAAAAGATCGACTCTTCAATCTCAGGATCATCATTCAGTTGACATCATCCATGGATCCAGAATGACCCATCATCTCTCCAAGATGATCACCTTCCCTAAATTAGCCATGGTTACTAGAACCTAGGTCCTTCTCCTTTTAGCATGCCCAGAGGATGGCAGACCACTGGCCATGGGTCCTCAGAGGTTTTCTCCTCATGGAGATTTTTCCTCTCCTGAGTGCCAGGGGTCATACTCTCCATGAGTTGAAGGAGGTATCTTTTTGGCCTTCTATTCCCTACAAATTACTACCTACGTACCTACTATGCAAAGGTGGGAATAGAGTTAAACCACAAAAAGTACTACAAGTTACAAAAGCACTATATACCCTATTGCTATTCCCTAAACACTGAACCCATTGTATAATAAAATCTAATGCTTTTGGTGGAATGGATTTCATAAACGCACACCCATAAGGTTAAAACCTTATTTCTTTCTTTCTTCTCTCAATGATATGTGTAGGTGGCTCAAATGGAAGTGATATTTTAAATAACCTGCAGTTCCAGTCGCCATTACATGGAACACTGTCCTCTTCACTCTGAACTCTGCATGTCTGTGCAGGAGAAGGGGACTGAGCCACAGGTTATCATGCTGTAGGAACAGCATGATTACATCACTGAGTGATGCTCTCCTGCAGCTTGGTCACTAAGGAAACCACTCTAACTCAGAATGGAGTTTGTTCCCGAAGGAACTGTGTGTATTCCCCCTTCATACTCATTTAACCATATCAGAATCACTTCTAATGTTCATGAAGGTGTATTTATGTTGGCAACATGGTGGACTTGGAGAATTAATCTAAACATTACAGTCTATGAAAGTGGAGGGCATGCAGAAGGAGTACAATTGTATGGAGCTCCATTAAACGCATGTATAATATATACGATTAAAGATTCTTATGGATTTAAAACTGCTTATACATAATGAACTAGTGTGAAAGCATGATTGATGCATAGCTATTGTAGCATGTGGATACAAGCTGCTGTGCAAGTGTCCCCACCGGGGGGGGTTGGACTGGGGGGGAGAGGGACAAGGACAGACAAAAAAGTGGGGGTGCGGGTGAAAGGGGAGAGGGATGAAGGAAAGATAGGTGGGAACCAATACTGGAATATAGCAATAAAACTTGTTTTATGTATGTATAAACATTCCAATGCATAATTCTCACAGTGTTGTACTCATATAAACAAATAATATAATCTATTGAAATGAAGTCCATCTAAGATTCTCATTGAGTCCATATCTCTTATTGTAAGTCCGAAAAGTAAAAATCCACCAAGCCTCCCTTCTTAAAAGTAAAGTGTCCCAATTTCCTCCTTGAATGGGTTTCTTCACTTTTTCTATGCCCATAAATTTCAGTGTTGAAACTTGATGATGAAATTCACTGAAATGTTTTGCTAGTGGTAACCTTTCATCATTGCAGCAAATTTTGCTTTTGAACCCATGTTACCATTCTGCAACACAAACACAGTACAGCACTGTGGCTGATGGCTGGCAACAGCAGTTTGGTACTAGTTAATATCCTGGTATTTCCAGTTGTTACCAAATTTAGCCTTGGTAATAGCAGTATGACCACAAGGTAGCGCCAGCTCTGGGACTGGTAATACCAGTGCAGTTCCAATAGATAAAAGTTCTAGCCCTCGGAATGTCAACATATACCCAGCTGATACCAGTTCTAATCCTGGTAATAGAAATATGGCCCCATTTCAGTTGCTACAGTACCAGTTCAAGTCCTGGCTGTACCATTACTACCACAGCTGATAGTAATTGCAGCTCTTTCATAAAACAGTATATACAAAACTGACCACATTGAACAACCTCACAGGTTAAAACACAACACCTGTCTATTAATCATTTACCTAGAAACTGCACAGTTTGTAACTAACCTACCGTAATCTACCTAGCAACAACCTAACTAAATGAAAATAAAACCTTTTTCCATTAAACTGTTTTTTTTCTAATTTTTAAAAACAAAAATCCACAACAGGGTACAGGTTTCTTACAAATAAATGCAGTTCTCGAGTTCTTTCTAAGCACTCTGCTCTTGTTACCAAACTCACCTATTCTTCCTAGCAATACCCTAACTAAAAGAAAAAAAAATTATGTTCTATTAAAAAAAAATCTATTTTTTAAGCACAAAACCCCACTCCAGAACATGAGTTTCTTGAGAATTAATGCACTTTCAAGGTGTGCAGAAAGTCACTCAGTGGGTGCTAGGGGGATTCAGACCAGAAAAATACTCCCATTAAATGGGTCTGCTCCAAACAATGATGATGCCAGCTTCTTCACCAGCTTAACACAACACATGTCAGACCTGAGCATGCCCAACACCTGCATATTCCTAGGGGGTGACTTTAATTTGGTATGGGACCCCTTATTAGATAGAGCCCTGAGGGAGCAGAGGACTCCCATCACCCTCATAGGGGAGGGCAGCAATGCTGCAAATGTATCAGAAGCTAGTGTTGATAGACCGCTGGAGATTAAACCATCCTACAGCAAAGACTATACCTATAAGTCCCCCAGGTGCCAAGTGCAAAGTAGACTGGACTACTTTCTTACCAGCACAACCATATAGGAAATGTTTGTGGATGGGGATGACACTGTGGATCACAACATACTTCTGCAAAAAGTGGCAACCTTCAGCATCTCCCCATCTTCTCTAGTGTGGTTTCTGTCTTACCAAACAAGCACAAGTCAGTCGAGCTGTCTGGAACCCTGCCCCCTCCCCCCCCACACACACACATTACCGATCTCCCTTGGGGTCTCCCAAGGCTTAGTACTGGGACCCTTGTTGTTCACAGTCTTCATAAATGATCTTGCCCAAGTCCTCTCCTCCTGTGACATACACATGGATGCAAACAATACAGTTGTCTAAGTATCTGATTCTGCTGTTCCCATCACTGAAGAACCCTTATAAAAAGATTTCACTGTGGTTCAAAACTGATTTCAGGAAAACCGACTAGCAATGAATCAGCAAAAAAACAGTAGCCATGCTGTTTGGGACTAGCCACTGGTTAATGACAGTGCCTGGCTCACTCAACCTATGCACTACACACATCTCAAGTAACAGCCAACTGCTACACTAAACTTGGTGTCCTTTAGAGGGTGAAAACCCACCTTCAGCTTTGAATCAAGAAACGAGTGGTACAGCATGTCACAAATCCACTCCTGGGGGCTAGGTCCACTGAGCTTACAGTGCCCACCCCTAAGTGCAATCCGTGATGGGGAGAACAGGAATACCCTCCAAGTGCCCATCTAGAGTGCTTGCAGAGTTCATGACTGAACACCCACCACAAGGTCCCAGGGCTTCCTTTCTCTAATTTGGGTAGGGATACAGTACAGTCTCAAGTCTGTAGCCAAGTGAGAACTCTCCACGGTTGCTGTACTGGGGGGGGGAGACCCAGGCATTATTAGCTCTTTGGGGTTTGCTCTCATAAACCTGATTGTGTCCTCTCCATGGGATGTGCAGCACCTAGTTCCCCCTTTACAGATTTCTCCTGAGACCTGTGCATCTCCCTTACTTAAGGCACCCAGATATTCCCTTTTTGGATCCTAGATTTGGTAGCGAATGGTGACACCTTGCACTAACCAGGTTGGTCTCAGAATTGAATAAACCTTTTTACCTTTTACACCCACAAAATCACTCACAGGCAGTTTAAAAAACAAAAAGCTTTTACTAGGTCTAAATGATTATCATACAAACTTTACAAACAAAAGATTTATGAATGTGGTTCCAGAATAACAAAAATAAAAGTAGAAATATACTAAAAAAACACACACTGTAAACTTTTGGCTGTCTAGTTTCTACCTTGTTTGTGGAAAACCAGATCTCCAGAAAACAGAAGACGTTGCAAAAGTTTCAGTCCTTATGTAGTATTCACTGGCTCTTAGTCTGGCTCTGTGTTGTGCCAGTATTGCATCTCTTGTGGTCAGGAACAAGTGTCCACATGCAATGCCAAAAAGCCCTGAGCTTCTGATGTGAGGGGAGTTTTATACCTTCTGTTTCAGTCTGCAAAAAACCCTGCTTGCTCCCAGTTGGCAGTCTTTTTCCCGTGTCTTTTTTCAGCTGGGACCTTATCTTTTAGGCCAGTAGGAGTCTCTCTTGCTCTTTCACCAAAATTTGAGGGAATTATTTTATCTATTTCCCACAACCCAATGTCCCGGCTGCCTTTGATGTCCCACCTCCCCGACAATATAACACTTGTAAGATAACTCACACTAGCCTTCAAGAATGGCTATTTCCCAAATCCTAATTTTATGACAGGTGATGTTTTTATGGCACATCCTTGTTGAACAGCCCTTGAAATGTAATTTAGCTTCCTGTCAAGCAAGCTTCCCCTCAGGTCACAGAGGAATGTCAAACATTTTGCAATACAGTTTCTCTCCCTATGTGACCCTTTCATTAACACTGGCATTCTTGTGGCATTTACACATACACAAAATCACCTATAAACATAACAAAATACATCTGAAGATATGACAGCAGTCGCTAACTCGACACAGAGCACTCCATATTCCTGCTGCTGGACTATGGAGACACTGTCTATTCATGTGCCAATGCCACTGCCCTATCCAAACTAACCACTATTTAATGCTGTATGCAGATTCATCCCGGCCTGTCCCCTCTAAAATGCAGCACCGCAGAATGTACAAGGAACTCGGGTGGATTCCTCAACCTCAAAGAGGCATTCTCTGCAGACTGCTCTAGTGGGGGCTAGGTACTAAGCATGAACACTCCCTAGTTACCGCATGGGTTTCTTCACAGTGATTAATAATCACTCCTACTCCTTCAGGTCTGAAGACAGTTGCCACTTTCAGAACCCACACTGCAGGCAAAACCTAGGGCAAGTCTCAATCACTTAGAGGTTTCCCTCCATTTAAATAGCTTGCCTGCCAAAATCACATCAGCCAACTCCTTTTCTCATGCCAGGAGCAAATTAAAGCTCATTACGCCTCCCAGACTCCATGCACAGCTGCTACAGTAACCTCTCCTCTGGTAATAACCACCAGAGGCCCAACGCTACTTAAAGGGAGCATTGGGTTCCAGCCTCCCCCTCCGCTACCCAAGCCTAAGGGCTTGGTTAACAAGTGAGTCTCTACTGTACAGACTTCAACAACATCTGCCAAATACTGTGCATTATATTGTACGCATCTGTGTTATCTCTTACATATGCAATACTACTACTGGAAAAATGTATGGTTTTTTTTACCAGGAGAGACACACTAAGCTGAAAGCTTGTTTACAGGTGTGACCTGGGAGCACAAGGAAGTTAAGTGACTTGCTCAGGGTCACACAGTATGCAAGTGGGGGCTGTGGGATTCAAACCCAGGTCTTCAGGTTTGCAGCTCAGAGCCTTAAACCACTGCGCTATACTACCTCAACTACATAGTGATGTAGTTTTTGTCACTGTACTTATAATAGCTCATGGCCCCTATGGGCACTTGTATCCCTCCCTATAACACTTCTTCTCCTTTGCTCCCCCAACCCCAGGTTGCAACTGGAAACACACCTGGGCTCTGCTTGTTTTCCAGGTAAAATATGCTTAAATAAATACATATGAATAAATATTTGGGTGATCACGTGTATGCTAGGGCATACTGCTGTCAGTACTGGGACCCCCATTTCCAGGTGTACCCCTTGCTACCCAGTCCGACCCTGTTGAGTTGCACTGTGACCTTTTATAACCCTGAGGTAATTAGCATATTGACCTTTTCACCCACACAGGTTGCGTTCTCAATTACTGCACCTGTATCATGTCATGGGAGCAGGAGTATGTGCTAGGTTGATTCAATACCATGTGACAGAGTCCTGACCAATGAGAAGTGAGAACTGGCCAGACCCCATTTTATAAGAATGCATGGTTAGCCTCCTTAGGAAAACTATATGTTTATTTCACCTTAGAGAATGAGGCTGATGAATTTTGCTTCCCGATTGGTTGCAGTATGGTCACACAGGGAAAGTTACCAGGGTATGACCTATAGCTACAATACTGACATGCAATAACCCACAGGTCACGATGCAAATAGCCACCCAATGTCATTATGCAAATCAAACACAACTACATGAAAACTCCACCACCTACCTTTTCAAAGAAAAGAAATGTACTGAATCCATCACATTTAAATACACAAACTGACCTTAAAGCAGCAGTACTACCGAATCAGGAAGTGATCTATTAAAATTCTGCTTTTTGGCTATAAGCATGCGGCCAAAGTTCCAGTTTTCATACCTGTAAATGTTTTTTTCCAGTCATCTTTAGTTTTTGAGATATTTGCAATTTATTTGAATTGTTGTAGCGCTACAACAAATATGGCGACTGACTAATTTTCAGCTGAGCTTTTTCTACAGGTCACACCACATCTTTTTGACAACGGCAGATGTCCCTGCAAGTCACACATATGTGCAGTTGACAGCAGAGGGGGTTCCAGTGCAACTTGCTTAGTGTCAGAAATGTAAACAAAAGCAGGGAATAACTGAACAAATTACTCAGCGAAAGTACAGTGCCAGCGAGAAAGAGTACCAGGTATATCATTAGCAAGGCACAGGGAATAAACTGTCAAAAAAGCGCAATTTTTTTTTCATAGTACTGCTGCTTTAAGGTATTGTATGGCAATGGATCCTTTCTGGACAATTGGAGAGACAACGGCTGTACCTCTTATTCCTCATACAGCTGTCTCCTCGTACTTCACATCCAATGCACTCAGCCTCAACTTTGCGATCTTAAGAGCTGAACTGGAAAGACACTGACTGTCACTGTTTCTTCTCAGTGGACCATGGAGTCATGGAGTCATGGAGTCATAGTGCCAGCCGAGTAAAAATAAAACAAAAATAAAATTATATCAGGTTTTCCTTTGGCCATGTATTGAATCAGATTGAGAATCTTATGGCCTCCAAACTGCTGCTCAAAGTTTAAACTGACACCACAGCACTGTGCATGTCCACAAGGGCCAGACCACTGCCATACAGTGAGGAGCACAAAACCTGTAAGGTGTAACTTTTCAAGAAAAACAACTTTTAAGTAAACCCATAATCATATTATAGCAATCCCCTGCTATATAATATCATTGTGGGTAGAGTAAAGGGTCATACTTACTGTTCCACATGGGTCTCTCAAACTGATTGGGCAGGCAGAACCGCTCACCTTCACTTTGTGGTTCTCTTTCCCACTCTGCACAATAGACACTTGTGAAAATTTAAGAGACACCATTTAGTATACCTATAATCATATTACAAACACAACCCTCCCTCTCCCCAACCCAGAAAAGAACATTAGAGCTTCACACATAACAATAACACTACATACAGCATACAAAATCTTTACTTACCAGTAACACAAGCTACAGTAACAATTATTCAACTACATACCTAAATGTAGGGCTTAAAATTTGAGGGAAGGGGGCAGAATGTGTGATTTGTGTTATTTTTCACCCCCCACAAATTCTGGACCCCCCCCATGCGGGACACACATACACAGACACACCTAATAGCACTGTGGCAGAGTGCCATAGAGTGCCTTCTAATGCACTTTCCCACTAAGTCTTCCTTTTTCTTGGCTCCCTCCAGCTCCCGTCATTCCTGGTGGTCTAGTGTGCATGCCTACACTGAACTCACTGGTGGTCTAGTGTGCAAGCCTACACTGAACTCACTGGTGGTCTAGTGTGCAAGCCTACCCTGAACTCCCTGGTGGTCTAGTGTGCATGCCTACACTGAACTCCCTGGTGGTCTAGTGTGCATGCCTACACTGAACTCACTGGTGGTCTAGTGTGCAAGCCTACACTGAACTCACTGGTGGTCTAGTGTAGCCTACCCTGAACTCCCTGGTGGTCTAGTGTGCATGCCTACACTGAACTCCCTGGTGGTCTAGTGTGCATGCCTACTCTGAAGTCTCTGGTGGTCTCTAGTGTGAATGCCTGCCCTGAACTCCCTGGTGGTCTAGTGTGCATGCCTACACTGAACTCCCTGGTGGTCAAGTGTGCATGCCTACACTGAACTCTCTGGTGGTCTAGTGTGCATGCCTACACTGAACTCCCTGATGGTCTAGTGTGCATGCCTACACTGAACTCCCTTGTGCTCTAGTGTGCATACCTACACTGAACTCCCTGGTTGTCTAGTGTGCATGCCTACACTGAACTCCCTGGGGGTCTAGTGTGCATGCCTACCCTGAACTTCCAGGTGGTCTAGTGTGCATGCCTACACGGAACTCCCTGGTGGTCTAGTGTGCATTCCTACACTGAACTCCCTGGTGGTCTTGTGCATGCCTACACTGAACTCCCTGGTGGTCTAGTGTGCATGCCTACACTGAAGTCCCTGGCAGTCCTGGTGGTCTAGTGTGCATGCCTACACTGAACTCCCTGGTGGTCAAGTGTGCATGCCTACCCTGAACTCCCTGGTGGTCAAGTGTGCATGCCTACACTGAACACCCTGGTGGTCTAGTGTGCATGCCTACCCTGAACTCCCTGGTGGTCTCTAGTGTGCATTCCTACCCTGAACTCCGTGGTGGTCTAGTGTGTAAGCCTACCCTGAACTCCCTGGTGGTCAAGTGTGCATGCCTACACTGAACTCCCTGGTGGTCTAGTGTGCATGGCTACACTGAACTCCCTGGTGGTCTAGTGTGCATGCCTACACTGAACTCCCTGGTGGTCTAGTGTGCATGCCTACACGGAACTCCCTGGTGTTCTAGTGTGCATGCCTACACGGAACTCCCTGGTGGTCCTGGTGGTCTAGTGTGCCTGCCTACCCTGAACTCCCTGGTGGTCTAGTGTGCATGCCTACACTGAACTCTCTGGTGGTCTAGTGTGCATGCCTACACGGAACTCCCTGGCAGTCCTGGTGGTCTAGTGTGTATGCCTACCCTGAACTCCCTGGTGGTATAGCATGCATGCCTACCCTGAACTCTCTGGTGGTATAGCATGCATGCCTACACTGAACTCTCTGGTGGTCTAGTGTGCATGCCTACACGGAACTCCCTGGTGGTCTAGTGTGCATGCCTACACTGAACTCCCTGGGGGTCTAGTGTGCATGCCTACCCTGAGCTCCTTGGTGGTCTAGTGTGCATGCCTACCCTGAACTCCCTGGCGGTCTAGTGTGCATTCCTACACTGAACTCCCTGGTGGTCTCTAGTGTGCATTCCTACCCTGAACTCCCTGGTGGTCAAGTGTGCATGCCTACACTGAACTCCCTGGTGGTCTCTAGTGTGCATTCCTACCCTGAACTCCCTGGTGGTCAAGTGTGCATGCCTACACTGAACTCCCTGGTGGTCTAGTGTGCATGCCTACACTGAACTCCCTGGTGGTCTAGTGTGCATGCCTACACTGAACTCCCTGGTGGTCTAGTGTGCATGCCTACACTGAACTCCCTGGTGGTCTAGTGTGCATGCCTACACTGAACTCCCTGGTGGTCTAGTGTGCATGCCTGCACTGAACTCACTGGTGGTCTAGTGTGCATGCCTACCCTGAACTCCCTGGTGGTATAGTGTGCATGCCTACACTGAACTCCCTGGTGGTCTAGTGTGCATGCCTACACTGAACTCCCTGGTGGTCTAGTGTGCATGCCTACACTGAACTCCCTGGTGGTCTAGTGTGCATGCCTACACTGAACTCCCTGGTGGTCTAGTGTGCATGCCTACACTGAACTCCCTGGTGGTCTAGTGTGCATGCCTACACTGAACTCCCTGGTGGTCTAGTGTGCATGCCTACACTGAACTCCCTGGTGGTCTAGTGTGCATGCCTACACTGAACTCCCTGGTGGTCTTGTGCATGCCTACACTGAACTCCCTGGTGGTCCTGGTGGTCTAGTGTGCATGCCTACACTGAACTCCCTGGCGGTCCTGGTGGTCTAGTATGCATGCCTACACTGAACTCCCTGGTGGTCTAGTGTGCATGCCTACACCGAACTCCCTGGTGGTCTTGTGCATGCCTACACTGAACTCCCTGGTGGTCCTGGTGGTCTAGTGTGCATGCCTACACTGAACTCCCTGGTGGTCTAGTGAACATGCCTCTCTCATCCCTCCACTGTTCTCACGAGACTGCTGCACATGGAAGGACGGCAGAGAGACGTCGCAGCAACAGGAGCAGGAGCTCCCATCTCGGAACAAGGAGCAGGGTGTGGGAAGAGCTGAGGAATCAACTGACCAGAAGAAAATGGAGCAGAGAAATGGCATGAGCATGACTGCTAGCTACAGTGGCAGTGGTGAGAGGATGAGACCCGTTTTGATTGGAAAAAGTGAGCCAAAAATAAAATTGAAAAAAGACACAGTACCAGCATGAAACGGAGGGCCAGGCATGGCTGAGGCCTGTGGCAGCCAAGAACAGTCAGACACTCAGCGGCAATCAGCAAAAACTACAGAAAAAATTATTTTAAGAAAAAAAAAGTTATGCAGTAGGCACAAACATAGTATGATATGGCATTCACTGAAAAGCAGCCAAATTCATGAAAACATGAACGACTGAGCTAGAAAGTCTGGTTAGTTACTAGGTTATTGGACATAACGAGGCCGAGGCCCATCTAGAATGTCTCCCACAACTTTGTGGGTAAATTGTTCATAACTAGTGTCCCATTTTAGATGTTTGTAAAGTCTGTTTTTGAAGATGCTGAAATTCTGGGCATCAACAACGTTTTGTGGGAGAGGATTCCATGCTTTAGCCACTCTGATTGAGAATATGTTGTCCCTTTTGTTTGTTAGCTTGTGTAATTGCTAATTGTTTGTTATGACTTCTGAGAGTAATACAATGGTGGGAAAACTGGAGACCACACTGATTTGTGAGGTCAGGGTCCTGTAAGATTTTATACAGCTGTAAAAGATCTCCCTTGTGTCTCCTTTCTTCAAGCGTGACTAAGCCAATTGTATGTAATCTTTCATGATATAGGTTGTTTCTTAGATTTGGAATTAATTTAGTGGCCCTATGTTGAATCTGTTCTATTAGGCGGATGTCCTGTTTTAGGTAATGGTTCCAGAGAGGGGAACAAAAATCTAAATGGGGAGTTCTGTATGTCCTATACAGGGGTATTATGCAATATCTGCTTCTGTTGGTGAAGGAACGTTTTATGCAGTTTAATATCATGTTAGCTCTTTGAGTTATTTTTTTACAATGTCCTGCTGATGAGAATGAGTTATGATAACCCTAAGATCACGCTCTTTAGTGACTGTACGTAATGGATTATTGTTTGTAGTACAGGTACATTGGGGATTATTTTGTCCAAGGTGAAGAACCACACACTTTTCTAGATTTTGTGGCATTTTATTTTCATTTGTCCATTGCAAGATATGGTCCAAATTCTTAGCTAGTGATAAATGTTTGGCCAAAGTGTTGACCTCCACTTCTATCTTTGTGTCACCTGCAAATTTTGCCAGATGGCTCCTGATGTTATTATTGATGCTGCTAATAAAGATATTGAACAGAGTAGGTTCCAGGACTGAACCCTGGGGGACACCACTACTCACCACACCCATGAGCAAGAGATGTCCAGTGATCCTTACTTGCTGTTTTGTACCAAGTAACCAGTTACGAACTCAGTTGACTAGCTGCTGGCTTATTCCAATGTTAACTAGTTTATCTAGCAGTTCAAGGTGTGGAACCTTGTCAAATGCCTTACCAAAGTCCAACAGGATAACATCTACTGGGATTCTTTTATCTACACTAGTGCTTATTTTGTTATAAAAAGCAATCAAGTTTGTTGTGCAAGATCGTTCAGAAGAAAATTGGTGTTGCTTATTGTCGGAGTAAGAGAGGGCGGCCAATTCATTCTCAATTTTATGTTTTATTAGTTGTTTGAGTGTTTTGCTTAGGACTGATGTTAAGCTTATGGGCCTGTATTTACATAGATACATAGATACATAGACAGTGTCGGCAGATAAGGGCCTATGGCCCACCCAGTCTGCCCATTTGAGCTTGTAAGTTCAGTTTGTTTTCCTAGAAGTCTGTTTCCCCTTATCCCCGACCTCTAGAATTCCTTTATGTCTATCCCATGCATTCTTAAATCCCGTGATTGTTTCAGCCCCCACCACTTCCTCTGGCAGGGTGTTCCACTTGTCCACCACCCGTTCTGAGAAGAAATTCTTTCTCATGTTTCCTCTGAATCATCCTCCCTCCAACTTCATCCCATGCCCTCTAGTCCTGGAATATCTTTTTTGCTTAAAAATAGTGTTTTCCTGCACCCTGTTCCTCCCTGTAAGATACTTGTATGTCTCTATCATATCCCCTCTCTCCCTCCTCTCCTCCAGGGAGTACATGTTCAGTTCCTTCAACCTGTCTTCATAGGACTTGTGATGCAATCCATGCACCATCTTTGTTGCCCTCCTCTGAACCTTCTCTACCCTGTCTATGTCCTTACGTAGGTATGGTCTCCAGAACTGTACACTGTACTCCAGGTGGGGCCTCACTAATATCTTGTATAGCGGAATTATGACCTCCCTTTTCTGCTGGTGATGCCCCTGCTATACATCCCAGCATCCTATTTGCTTTACCTGCTGCCTTGTCACACTGTTTCCTACCTTGAGGTCATCAGAGATGACAACCCCAAGATCCCTTTCCTGCTTGGTGCATGCTATATCCTCACCTCCAACTGATATATTGTGCCAGGATTTTGTGCCCATATGCATTATCTTGCACTTCTTTGCATTGAATTTCAACTGCAAAACCCTGACCATTCTTCAAGTTTCTGCAGGTCGCTTCTCATTCTGTCTACACCCTCTGGTGTGTCTACTCTGTTACAGAGCTTTGTGTCATCAGCGAACAGTGAAATTCTGCCTTCTGGGTCCTGCGCAATGTCACTGATGAAGATGTTGAATAGGACTGGTCCCAGCACTGATCCCTGTGGTACCCCACTGGTCACCTCTTCCCTCTGTGGAGTGACAGCCATTTTACCACCACCCTCTGTGTCCTGCCGCAGCGGGTTACCTGCCACCACACTACTGTCCTGCCCACACCCACTTATTCCCCAGTTTGTGTAATAGTCTTCTCTGTGGCACAGTGTCAAAGGCCTTGCTGAGAGTCCAGATAGGCCATGTCCACTGCCCTCCTGATCCACCTCCTAGTCACCCAGTCAAAAATTCAACGAGGTTGGTCTGACGTGACCTCCCTGGTGAAACCATGCTGCCTTGGGTCCTGTAGTCCATTGACAACCAGATGTTCCACCAATCTCTCCTTCAGTAGTGCTTCCATGATCTTCCCCACTACCGAGGTGAGGCTGACTGGTCTGTAGTTCCTGCTTCCTCTTTGTTCCCACTTTTGTATAAGGGACTACATCTGCTGTCCTCCAGTCTTTGGGTCCTCCCTGTTTCCAGTGATCGGCTAAACAGGATAGCCAGAGGTTCAGCCACCACCTCTCTTAGTTCTTTAAGGACCCTGGGGTGCACCCGTCTGGCCCCATTGCTTTATCAACTCTTATTACTTCCAGTTCCTTCAGGACCCTTCTCGTAAAGGACTTGTGTCCATTCTGCACTATTCTCACCCCTTGTGCTCCTTCAGACCCATTACTACCCTCTTCCTCAGTAAAGACTGGCAGAAATACCTGTTCAATATGTCAACTTTACTGTTGTCATCCTCCACATGCTCCCATCCTCCCCTTCAGTCTCACTATCCCTCCCTTTGTCTTTCTTTTTCCTTATGTACTTGTAAAGGATTTGTCCCTTTACCCACTGATTTTGCAATGTGTTCTTCTGTCTGAGCTTTGGCTTCCCTTACTGACCTCCCTACCTCCTTTGCTTCTCCTGGTACTTCTCCTATCCTTCTGCCTGTGTCTTTTTGTATTGCCTGAATACAATCTTTTGGCTTTCACTTTCTTTGCTACCTCTTTGGAAAACCATAATGGTCTCCTCTTCCTTTTCCTCTTGCTAACATGCTTAATGCATAATTCTGTTGTTCTTGTAATCCCCATTTTAAATACTGCCCATTGTTCCTCAACCCCTGATTCCTGTCCCATTCCCCTTAATGCCTCTTTCAAGTATCTCCCCATTTTCCCAAAGTCTGCCCCCCTAAAATCCAGGATACGTGTTTTTGTGTGGTTTGGTCCTGCTCTTTCTGTGATTTCAAACCACAATGACTGGTGGTCACTGTTACCCAGGTGCTCCCCCACTGTTACCCCATCACACTGTCGCTGTTTGTGAGCACAAGGTCCAGTATTGCCTTCTGCGAGTTGGTTCCATGACCAGTTGCTTGAGGAAGGCACCCTGAAGGAGTCCAGGATAAATCTGCTCCTAGTTGATGCTGCTGCTGGGATGCTCCAGTCCCACATCTGGAATATTGAAGTCTCCAACCAGTACTACTTCACCCTTGTCTGCCATCCTTTGGATGGCTAGCATCAGCTCCCTATCTGTTTCTTCCTCATGGGCTGGTGGTCTGTAGACCACACCTGTACGGATGGCTGTTCCCATTTTCCTTTCCAGCTTAACCCACAGTATCTCTTCCCATTTTGTTCCTCCTGGATCTCTGTGGCCCTTATGTCATTTTTCACATACAGTGCCACTCCTCCTCCCTTCCTGCCTGCTCTGTCTCTTCTGAATATGTTGTAGCCAGGTATGGCCATCTCCCAGTCATGGTTATCATTACACCAGGTTTCAGTGATGCCACCAATGTCCAGGTCTGACTGCTACCATGACAGCCTCCAGATCTTCCATCTTGTTGCTAAGGCTCCTGGCATTTGCACACATGGCTTTCCATGATTTGACCTCCTAGACTGCTTCACTGTTCTACTCAGCCCCTTCCTTGGTTGTCATTTATCCCTGGTTCTCCTTGCTGTCTGCCCTTCTGCTGAATTTTGCCCTTTTCTGCTTATCCACCTCTTGGGCACTAATCTCCATCTTTTTTGCACACTGCTTTGCAGAGATAGCCACTCCTCTGGTTCACTGGTTCCACTGCTAGCTGTGGGGGTGAGCAAGTAGGTACCCTCCTTGCTGGCCTGCCACCCCTTTGCTAGTTTAAATGCTTGTCAATGTAGCATTTAAACTTATCATTGAGTGCTTGGATTCCCCTCCAGGATGGATGCAGGCGTCAGGCTTGAACAAACCTCCATCCCTCCAGGTGGGTCCCCAGTCACCAATGAATCCAAACCCTTCCTCACAGCACCAGTTCTTCAACCATGAGTTAAAGTTCCTGGTGCATGCACTCCTATGCTCTCCCTTGCCTCTCACAGGTAGTACTTCTGAGAAAGTGACAGAAGTAGCTACTTGCTTGAGACCCTCCCAGTTTCTAAACTCTTCCTGAACTTCCTTTGGCTCCCCATTTGCCAGGTCATTAGTACCTAGGTGGATAATGACATCCAGCTCACCCTCCCGTCTTGTCTTCCCAGTGATCCCCAGGATCTTCCTTCCATCCCTCCATGCCGTGGCACCTGGTAGGCACCTCACCTCCCTGTTCTCCCCCTCCTGTGTTCCTAGCTGGATCCCTCTTACGATGGAGTCCCCCACCAGGATTCGCTTCCTCCTCTTCTGGGGTCCACTGCTTTCCCCCTGTTTAGCTTTTCTTTCGCTCCCTTTTTAAATATAGGCACTACTGTTGAGGTTCTCCAATTTTGGGGGACATAACCAGAAGCAATGGATTTCTTGAATACCATAGTAATTGGGTTTACTATTTATTTATTTAGTTAGTTAGTTTTTGTTACACTAGGTAGGTACACTAGACAGCATAGCTGCCTATTTTCAGGTACAACCCAGGAGATTACAACAAAGGGTATGTAGACAATAGTAGATACAAGAAAATATCATTGGAACAAGTAGAAGTCAGACATAGTACACTTATACAACATTTTCAGCAATGACAGTACATTTGCAGGAATCTATATGTAGTCACAAAACAGGAATATAAGTGCAAAAAACTAACAGTCATAAGTCATACAACTAGTGAGTAAGTGCTAGAAGAGAGGAAATAGCAAGATTTCTAGGCAGGTTTGAGAGTAGTAGAGGTTGGAGCTGGTAGGCAACTAGGAGGAATGAGTACAGGAGTAGGTGGATAGAGGAAAGGAGCAGGGTTCAGAGCTTAGAAGAGCCATATGAAGCTCCTGTTTGAAGCTGTGTGGAGAAGGGGAGATTCTTAGTTTCAGCGGAAGGGAGTTCCATAGTTTAGGGGCACAGCTAGAGAAAGCATTCTCCCCCATTTTGGGTTTACATCTTGGTTGGACAAGAAGAGATTTTTCAGCTGATCTCAGTGAGTAGGCAGAGGTCACAGGTCTGAGCAGTAGAGCCAATTTGTCAGGTATATGGGAGGAGATTATATTCTTTATAAAACAGTAGGAAGTAAACTGATGGAAGGCTGAGGGGGTAAACCATCCCAAACTGGAGTATAGTGAGCATTGGTGAGTAAATTTGGGTAAAGACAGAGCAAAACAGCAAATGCTGTTGTAGCAGACATCCCAGTTTCGGAGAAGCCCTCCAGTAGTTGCCGGGAAAGGCTATTAACCCATATGCCAATTTGGGTTTCAGGATCCCCTGTGCAATGGCTATCCTCACCATGGATGTTAGGCTGTGTCTCACCGTATATGCCAGTCCAAGTTGAATAATAATAATAATAATAATAATAATAATAATAATAATAATTTTATTTATATAGCACCTTTCAAAATATCAAGGTGCTGAACAACTTAAAACAATTCAAACACTACATAAACAAACATGTACATAAAATCAGCATACAACAAGATAAAATATATGATAATAAAATCCAAGCATTAATAAATAACTAATTATCTAAAAAAGCCATGCTCCACAAGTAAGTTTTCAAATCCTTTTTTAAAGAGTTCCACGGAGGTGCACTGCCGTAACCGACATGGTAGAGAGTTCCAAAGAGTGGGTGCAGCATATGAAAATGCTCTGCTGCCAGAAGATTTCAAGCTCACTCTTGGGATCTCTAACAACCCCATGTCAGCCGAGCGGAGTGATCGGTCAGGGCAGTAAGGCACCAGGAGGTCTTTCAGAAAGGCTGGACCCTGGTCGTGAAGGGCTTTGAAAGTCAACAAAATGACTTTAAAGGTGATCCGCCACCGCACAGGCAGCCAGTGCAGTTCACGCAGCACAGGAGTAATATGACAGAACCGACTTGTCCCAGTCAAAACCCGGGCTGCAGAGTTCTGCACCAGCTGCAGGCGACGGATTTCAACCCCAGAAAGCCCAAAGTGCAGGGCGTTGCAATAGTCTAAGCGTGAAGATACAAAAGCATGAACCAAAGTAGGCAGGGAGTCAAACGGAACAAGATGCTTCACCCTGGCAATATTCCTGAGATGATAAAAGGAAGTCTTGACAACAGCTGACACCTGAGCTTTGAGAGTCAGCCTATCGTCAAGAATGAATCCAAGGCTACGCACCCGCTCTGAGGACGGCAAAGATACTCCACCAAGAATAATTCCAGGTGGAGCATCGATATCCGCCTCACCACCCGACCACCAGGATCCACTACCAGCACCTCTGTTTTCTCCGGAGTTCAACTTTAGCCAACTAGAATCCATCCAGTCTTGGATCTCCTCAGACAGTTGTTAAACACCGAGAGAGCTCCATCCTGGTCGGGTAAAAAACAGATAGAGCTGGGTGTCATCCGCATAGCAGTGAAACGTCAGCCCATATCGTCTAATGATACCTCCGAGGGGCAGCATATACACTGCAAACAACATGGGCAACAGCACGGATCCCTGGGGCACTCCACACAACAGAGGGATTGGGTCAGAGGAAAAAATTCCCGACACAACTCTCTGCGATCTCCCGGTAAGGAATGACGGAGTTAATGACTGAGGCTAGGTGCAGGTCAAAATCCAACACGGGATCAAGGGTTACTCCTAGGTATTTAAAGGAGGGAACTGTTTGCCACCTCATCTAACATTTTTGGACATATTCCATCTGGCCCTGATGATGAATTAACCTTTAGCTTCTTTAAGGCGGTCATGGTTTCCTCTGAAGTAAAGGAAAAGGTGTCTGTTACTGGTCCAGGAGTCCAAGGGTTATTTGATTTGGGGTTATAAACTGAACACAAATAGTTATTAAAAGTCGATGCAATTTTTGTTCATCTCTTGTCAGCTTATTACTGATGTTGGTTTGACCAATTCTATGTGTTATAGTCTTCTTACTGTTTACATAAGCATAGAATGCATTACTGTTGTCCTTCATGTGGGCTATCCTAAATATTTTGTGTTTTTCTGATTTAATTAGTTTCTTAAGTTTTTTTGTTCATTTTTATATATTTTATAGTTAACCTCTGTGTTAACCTGTTGTAGTTTGGAGTATGCTTTTTCTTTGACTTCAATTTGTTTTTTTACAGCTTCTGTTAACCAGAGTTGTATTCTACCCTTGTTGTTATATTTCATTTTTGTTGGAACGTTTCTTTTTTCTGCCTCAAATATGATGTTTTTTTTTAGAGCTAACCAGCTATCCTCACATGAAGTTTTATACATGTCATTATCCCAGTCAATATTATTAAAGAAGTTATTTATTGAGTGGAATTTTGCTTTGTTGTAGTTTTTGATGTAGATGAGTTTTGGTGGTCTGAAAGTGGCAGATCTGAGAGTACATTCGAGTACATTGTGATCACTTCCATCTATGGGGAAGTTTGCAGAGACACCATCTATTAAGTTGTCAACGTTTGTCAAGATTAGGTAGAGTGTATTTTTTTCCCTGGTTGGAACTAAGGCCCACAGAAACTAGTGAGTCAATAAAGGTTAGGTCCGGAGGGTGAGATCCTGTCAATAGTTCCCAGTTAATACCCGGGTAGTTAAAGTCTCCTAAGATTATCATGTCACCCTTTTCTGCAGCTGAAACAGTCTCCTCAGTCAAGATTTTGTTTTAGTTATCAGATGAGTTTGGTGGCCTATAGCAGTTATCTGTGATAATTTTTTGTCTGTTCTTTACAGACAGTTCTACCCAAATGCTTTCCATTGTTTTTTTTCAGAGGATACACCTAGGGCAAACTGACTACAATCTATGCTGTTTTTCATATATACATACATACTCCTCCCTCAATTCTGTCTATTCTATTTTTGTAGAACAGTGTATAAACTCCTATCTCCTTGTGCCAGTCACTAGATTCATCCCACCAGATCTTGGTTACCGCAGCAATGTCCAACCTATCTCTAATCATTAGTGCCTCTAGTTCAGAGACCTTGTGGGAATTAAGGCTTCTCGTGTTTGTTGAGAGAATCCTGTATGCACGTGGGTCCCAGGTATTAGTAGAGAGTGAAGTAGTTTTAGACATGAGTTTTCTCATGTTCCCCTGGTAAGTTATTTAAAATTGTTTGATATATGTTTTCCTAGCAGGTAGTTGCCCTGCCTACTCAGGTGGAGGCCGTCCCAGCTGAAGAGATTATGCCTGCCTTAAAAATCCTCCAAATGGGTGAGGCATGTGAATTCTTTTTGAAGTGTCCACTTTCGGAGCCATTTGTGAGTGACAAATAAATTTAGGTTACTCACCTGTAACAGGAGTTCTAGGAATGGTATATGTTGTTCATCCACACTTACTGGCAGGTTCCTTGCCACTTTAAATCTTGCCAGAAGGTCTTCAAGCTGGCTCCTCCCACCCACATGGGTGATAAAATTCTCGGCTCCACCCCATGACGCCAGATCTAGCCTGCTGGAAGCCAGGTTCTGCGTCGAAGCCGGGGAGGTCGGGTGGGTTGTGTGGATGAACAACATATACCATTCCTAGAACTCCTGTTACAGGCGAGTAACCTGTATTTCTAGGGACATGGATATGTTGTTCAATCCACACTTACTGGCAGACTCCTAGCAGTTCTCCGGGAGGAGGGAGGCAAGGCACACACCCCTACTTGGGAAATAAGGACTGGAGAACCGAGGTCCCAAAACCAGCATCCCGGCGTGACTCAAGGTCAATGTGGTAGTGGGTGATGAAGGTGTGTGCTGACTTCTAGGTAGCAGCCCTGCAGACTTCCTGGATAGGGACGTCCCTGGAAGCAGCCACCGATGCAGCGGTATGGCGGGTAGAATGAGCTCTTATCCCACTGGGAGGCTCCATGCCTGCCAACCTATAGCAGAGATCTATGCAGGAGGTGACCCACCTGCTTATCGTCCGCTTGGCTGCAGGTCTGCCAGGTGCGGCTTCAGCGTAAGTGACAAACAGCTGGCGAACCTCTCCCAGAACTTCAGCCATCCGCTCCTTGTAATAAGCGAGCGCTCTTTTAGGGTCCAAAGTATGGAGCCTATATTCGGCCTCTGAGGTGTGACTGGGGTAGAACACCAGCAGAGTCAACACCTGGTTAAGGTGAAATTCTGACACCAACTTCGGAAGGAATTTCAGGTGGGAGCGCAGGACAACCTTGTCCCTGTGGAAGACCAGATAGGGAGACTCGATGGAAAGCACCTGGAGCTCTCCCATCCTTCAGGTTACCGTGATAGCCACCAAGAAGGCAGTCTTCCATGACAGGTGAGAGATGTCACACCTGTGCATCAGTTTGAATGGCTTGCCCATGAGCTTAGCCAATACCAGCAGTAGATCCCATGGAGGTGGAGGTTCTCGCACTGGAGGGGATATGTGATCAAGGCCTTTGAAAAAGCACCCGACCACCTTCTCCTGCGCCACCGACTGTTTTCCGGACCGCGCCCGGTAAGCAGAGATGGCTGCCAGGTGCACCTCAAGGGTCGGCCGAATCAAGCCCTAGCTGAGAAGGGACCATAGGTAGTCCAGAATGCTGGCCAAGGAGCAGGAGGAAGGGTCCAACCCCTTACCCTGACACCAAATGGAGAATCTCTTCCATTTGAAGGTGTAGCATTTCCTGGTTGACTCCTTATGGGATGCCTCCTGTCAGGTGCAGGGACTGAAGGTCCGGGTGGAGAACCTTCCCCTGGTTGACTGAGATCAGGTCCGGGTGGGCTGGGAGCTGTCTCACGAGCCTGGAGCTGAGGCTGAGGAGATCTGGATACCAGAACTGGTGGGGCCAGTCTGGGGCTACCAGAATCACCTGCGCCTTGTCCCTCCTCGCCTTGAGAAGTGCCTTGTGGATCAAGGGGAAATGGGGAAAGGCGTAGAAGAGGCCTGGGGTCCATGGCCTCGAGAAGGCATCCCCCTGCAGCGAGCCCTGCTGAGGGGGGCAGGCGTGAAACAGCCTCAGCTTCGCATTCTCCCTCGAGGCAAACAGGTCCACCTGAGGTGTGCCCCAGTGGGAGAACAGATCGTATACTACCTCCAGCAGGAGAGACCACTCGTGAGATGCAGCACCTATCCGGCTTAGGGAATCAGCCAGAGTGTTGGAGGCTCCTGCCACATGGATGGCTAGGAGATCCACCTCCAGTCTGCTCACGAGAGACCAAGTGCGGAGAGCTTCTTTGCATAGAGGCAAGGAGTGCATCCCACCCTTGCGATTTAGGTAGTACATGGTCGTGGTGTTGTCCATCTGGACCTGGACCACTTGACCCTGTACAAACTGAGCAAAGGCTGAAGAAAGAGGAGTTACTAGTGGGGTACCGCAGGGTTCAGTACTGGGTCCAGTCCTTTTAATGTCTTTATAAGTGACACTGCAGAGGGAATGGAAGGAAAAGTATGCATTTTTGCAGATGACACAAAGATCTGCAACAGGGTTGATACACAAGGAGGTGTGGAAAGGATGAGAAGGGACTTGGCAAGGTTGGAGGAATGGTCAGAAGTATGGCAGCTAGGATTCAATGCAAAGAAGTGCAAAATAATGCACCTGGGAAACAAGAACCCAGGGGAAGAATACACAATTGGGGGGTAGTAACAACAACAAAAGGAAAGGAACCTGGGGGTAATCATATCAGATGACCTTAAGGTTAGCAAGCACTGTGAGAAGGCAGTAGGGAGGGCTGGGGGTATACTGGGATGCATAGGGAGAGGCATCACCAGCAGAAAACAGGAAGTTGTTATTCCTCTGTACAGACAGTTGGTGAGACCGCATCTGGAGTACTGCATCCAGTTCTGGAGACCCCATCTCCGCAAGGACATAGACAGGATAGAGGAGTCCAGAGGAGGGCAACTAAAATGGTGCAGGGTCTGCAAGAGAAGCCATACGAGGAGAGACTAAAGGAGCTTAATATGTATACCCTTGAGGAAAGGAGGGAGAGGGGGGACATAATAGAAACTTTTAAGTACCTCAGTGGAATCAACAAAGTCCAAGAGGGTAGCATCTTTCAGAAAAAGAGACATGCAAGAACAAGGGGACACAATTTAAAGATGGGGGGCGGTTCAGGGGCAATGTAAGGAAGTATTTTTTCACAGAGAGGGTAGTGGATGCATGGAACAGCCTTCCTGAGGAGGCTGTGGGGTCTAAAACTGTGGGAGAATTCAAGAATGCATGGGACAGACATAAGGCAATTCTTGTGGGGGGTAGGAAGAAATAGGCTGTTGGTTAACTAGGATCTGCGGACTATCCTGTAGGTACGGAAATGGGCAGACTAGGTGGGCCAAGCGGTCCTTATCTGCCGTCAAAGTCTATGTTTCTATGAAGGCGGTGAGGGCTAGTCGGACCGCTCGAAGCTCCAGCAGGTTGATGTGGCATTGAGACTCCTGAGGGGACCAGAGGCCATGCGCTCTGTGCTCCCCCAGATGGGCACCCCAACACATCAGAGAGGCATTGGTCTTTAGAGTGACCGTCGGCTCGGGGCGGACAAACGGGATACCCTCCTGCAGATGAGCTGGAATGATCCACCATTAGAGAGCGTTCCACATCTCCTGGGTCACTGCCACTGGCTGGTCCAGAGGACCGGAGTGCTGTGACCATTGGCAGGCCAGTCCCCATTGAAGGGGTCGCATGTGCCAATGGACCCAACGGACCACACTGGTGCAGGCTGCCATGAGGCCCAGGAGGCGCAGGAAGTCCCAGGCAGGGCGCAATTGCCCAACCAGAAATGATTGGGCAAAGGAGGAAAGAACCTCGGCCCTGTCCACCGGGAGCTGTGCTCTGGCTCAAAGAGAGTCGAGCTCTGCCCCGATGAATTGAATCACCTGCACTGGCATGAGTTCTGATTTGGCCTTGTTGATGAGGAGGCCAATCTGAGAGCAGATTTGGAGGGTCAGATCCCTGGACCGCTCCACCTCCGGTCTGGAGGGGACTGCAATCAGCCAGTCATCCAGGTAAGGGTACACCCGGACCCTTCGGTGCCGCGGGAATGCTGTCACCACTGCCATGCATTTGGTGAAGACCCTGGGAGCTGGAGAGAGGCTGAAGGGCATGGCCCGGAACTCGTAAAGGGAACCCTCCACCCTGAAGTGGAGGAATCGCTGGTGGGATGGACGAATTGGGAGGTGAAAGAACGCGTCCTGGAGGTCCAGAGAACAGAACCACACACCTCATTCCAAGGATGGAATGATCTGTGCCAGAGTGACCATCCTGAAGGTTCGAGACCTTAAGAACTTGTTCAGGTCGTGAAGGTCTAGAATGGGGTGCCAGTCCCCCCATCCATTTCGGGACCAGGAAATACCTTGACACAAACCCTGGGTCTGGTGGAGGATCCACCACCTCCCTGATCACCTCATTCTGGAGGAGCAGGGCAATGTCGGCTCGATGAGCAGACAGAGAGGCCGCGGACCCCGTAGCCCCCCGTGGGGCGACGGCTCGATAGGGTGGGGCCTGCTCGAATTCCAGAGGCAGACCTTTTCCTACCACTTCCAACACCTAGCGGTCCGTGGTGATAGTGGACCAGGCAGAAAGGAAGTAGTGGAGCCATCCCACCACAGGGGGGATCCCAGGGAGGAGTCACGAAGTTGGGGGCAACACCCCTCGACCCGTCACTGGGCAAGCTTGGAGGAAGGACTGGCAGAGGGACCTCCTGGGCCTTTCCCTCCCGGTTTCCTGCTGGAGGAAGCTGCAGGCTTGGCTTTGGGGTGCCAAGTGCAAGCCTGCTGGCCCTGATGCTGGTGTTGCTGGGCTGGACATCCCGCAGGGGCAGAAGGCTGAAAGGGCTTATGCTGCTGCTGGTGGCCTTTGTCCTTCTGGGCAGACATGACTGAGTCCAAGGTGGCATTGGACTTCTCAGTCCTCTACAAATGACCCTCCACCCCGGGACCGAACAAGTCAGTACCCAGGAAGGGAACGTCTGCCAGCTTGTGCTGGGTATCCGCCGTTAAGGTGGAGATCCGTAGCCAAGCTCTGTGGCGCATGGCCACTACGGGCGCTACTGACCGGGCACAAGAGTCTCCAATGTCAAGAGCAGTTTGGAGCTGTTGCTTTGCCACCGCCCTTCCCTGATCCCGCACCTGCTTGACCGTAGTCTGGATGTCAGCCGGGAGATGAGGAATCACCTCATCCAGGGAGCCCAAAAGGGCATGGGAAAAGTGTGCCATCAGTACAGCTGAACTGGCCTGATGAAGGCCTAAGGAGGACACAGCGTAGACTTTCCACCTGGAGTAGTCCAGTTTCTTGGACTCTTTATCAGGTGGCTTGTCCACGTCCCGAGCATTTCTGGAGTGCCGGAAAACACTGTCGATCACCAGCCCCTCCACAGAGGGGTGCTCCGAGAATCCGGAGAGTGAGCCAGTGGGAACAGCATACTTCCTGGCCATCCTGGCCGAGGGAGCTGGACAAGAAGCCGGCCGCTGCCATAGCTCTAGAGCCGGGCCAACAATGGCTTCGGCCACAGGAAAGGCCTCCGTAGGGGAATCCCCTCAGTCCAGTATCTCCGTGAGGGGATACTTGGCCCACTTTGAAATGGGTTTGAGCTTCATCCCGGTAGATTCTGAGATGAGCCGAAGGATTCCCAGGAATGAGGATGGGCTCTCGTCCACCGACTGACCCCCAGTGGACTCCAGGACGAGGGGCCTGGAGAACAGCAAGGAATTGTCGTCAGATTCCGAGGAGTCTGCAAACAGCTGCTTGGGGCCTGAGCCACCCTCCACTTGCTGAGGCCGATCGGGAATGAGGGTGACTGACAGCCGATGGGGCAACCCCTGACCCGACCGAGAATCCTTGGTCAGAGCCCCAGTTTTTAGTTGTGGAGGCGGGGGTTCCACCACAATGGGTGGTGCAGCTGGTTTCAGCCGAACAACCGGCGCCGGCTTCGGATCCTGGATGACAACGAGGGGTTGTTTCAGCTGCTCTGGTGACAGCCACTTAATGGCCGGGGAAGGTGACGGAGTCGGCTTTTCCTGGTCAAGGAGCTGCTGCCACATCAGATCCTCGTGAGCGCCGGCCTTAATTTGCACCAGAACCTATCCTCCGAAGAGGACGAAGACGAGGATGAGCGGTGTGCCGCCCGCTCCTCGGTGCCGAGACCGCCGATGTTGGCAGGATTGGCTGGACCGAGAAGAGGTCCGAGACCGAGACCTTCGGTGTTTCCAAGGGTGGGTCTGGGAGGGAGCGGGGGAAACCTGCTCCTCCATTGGCTCAGGAACCTTTACCGGGGACTCCGGCACAGGAGGCACAGGCAAGTCTTCGATTTCCTCCAGGGGAACCGGTGAAGAAGGATTGTCAGCTTCTCCAGTCGACAGGCCATCTGACGGGTCAAGAAAAATCTCGACTGCATCAACGGGTGTCTCGGCCGGCTGACCTGACAGGGACACCGTGAAGCCGGCGGCCTTAGCCACAACCTCGACTGAAGTCGAGTGTCTACTATCTAGGGAGGGGACCTCTCCCGCTCCCATGAACGTCGATGGTGGGACTTACCCTTAGAGTCCTTTTTCTTGGACCGAGAGGAATGTCCCGAAGGCCCCTCTCCCTTAGTAGAGAGGGACTGACAAAGCTCCTTGAATTAAGCTTCATAGGAGGAGCCCAGAGAGAGCGGGATAAATGCTGCGACCAAGGAAGAAGTAGATGTGGCCTGGACTGCCTCCTCCTCGAGGGCGATCATTTTCTCAAGCTGTTCAGCCGAGCCCGCAGCCGCGGACACCGCCCAACAGGCCTCCTTTGACTTTACCGGAGGAATACGTCTCTCGGGGCGCCCAAGTTTAAGTCTGGCAGCACGATCTTCAAGAACATTGACCGAGAAGGACTTGCACAATTCGCAGGCCTGCGGATCGTGATTGAGCCCAAGGCAGTAAACGCACGTGGAGTGCGGATCGGTCCGAGACATCTCCTGCCCACAAGGGCACCTCTGAAATCCGGGAGTCGACTTGTCCATCGCAGCTGCGAAGGAAGAAAAAGACCGAAGTCTAGTAAATTTTAATATAAGTTTCGGTTTAACCGACGAGTTAAGATCCAGGCCTAAAACGCAGAGCACAAAGGAGGGAACCTGAGCTTCCAAGCGGTAAGGAAGATCTGGCATCATGGGGCGGAGCCGAGAGTTTTATCACCCGGGTGGGTGGGAGGAGCCAGCTTGAAGACCTTCCGGCAAGATTTAAAGCGGTAAGGAACCTGCCAGTAAGTGTGGATTGAACAACATATCCATGTCCCTAGAAAAGGAGTATTTGTTTTTGGTCCAAACAAAACTGATGCTATAAAAAAATTAAGGTGAGGCTAAAGCACAAAGAAATAAGGGTGTGTGGGAGAAACAAAAAGAAATTTTGAGGGTTAGCTGGGAAGTGAAGGAGGTACAGCCTGCAACAAAAACACTGTTGACCAACTTGCCCTTGTCATTCAGAAGTTGACAAAGACTAGCCCTGGGTTCATAAAGAAGACAAAGAAGATGAAGCATGCCTGGGTAACATTAATATAAAAAAATAGGTGCTGGAAGGAGGGACCTAGGCAAACACCAAAGCAGCTACTGACAGAAATGATTTTTCATGGGAAACTGAGGGGTTGGAAGGTGCGTAACCCGGCTCACGTGTGTCCCAAGAAAAGATGGATGTTAAAAGAATAAAAAAAAAATTAAAAGAACCTGTGCTAGAAACAGAACTGTGGAGAAACAACTGGAAGGGGTTGGAAGGTCTGTAACCTGAGGCTGCGTCCCAAGAACTTAGATAAAAAAAAACATTGTGGCATGGCACAACGTGCCTCATCATTACTGACCTGGCTGAAAAGACAGCAGCCAGATGTGCAAGAGGCTTCTCAGGATACACCAGAACAAGCATTTGTCAATGCTGAATGTCGTCTCGCTGGCATTGGCATTGGTAGTGCAGGAGTTAGAGATGCACAATAGGAATGGCAGTGAAGTATGGAACTGATGCCAACCCCACCCCCACCCTGCAGAGACTGACAGGCGCTGGGGTGTGTCTTTGGGGCATCAGCTATAACACTCATGCCATTTTACCTCACCCTACCCTGTAGACACAGACAAGTGTCCTGGTGTACATTGGGGTCTTTGGACCTTATACTTACCCCGTGCCATAAGGAAATACGCTGAGACGGGTGCAGTATAGGAGAATGGGCCTCACCCTACCCTGTAGACACTGACAAGTGTCGTGGTGTGCTTTGGGGTCTTTGGGCCTTATACTTACCCCATTCCATAAGGAAATACGCTGAGGCGGGTGCAGTATAGGAGAATGGGGTGAACGTTAGGGCCGAACACTCCAAGGCACACCTTGATGCCTGTCACTGGCTGCAAGGTGGGGGTGGGGTGGAATGGCGTGAGCATTACAGCCAATGATCCCAAGTCACACCCCTGACACCTGGCAGTCTCTACAGGGTAGGGTGTTACACTTGGAAACCCTAACATTGTAGGCGTTTGTTGGTATTTTCACTCCAAATTTTAAACATAGGCTTTTTGTGACCCCACCTCATGAAGAGCGGCACAATCAGTTTGTTAGCTGAAAGGTGGTTTTGCACCGTGGCTATGCCATTTGGCGACACAGGAACAAAAACACATTTTGGGCAGGATGTGGAAAATGACAACTGTATTGTTCGTGAGGAGGTGTAAAAAAATTGCAACACTGAAAATTTGGAGTGAAAATATGAAAAATTGGTGAAGTCATGAGCATGCAAAGAAACTGCGCAACACACATCCGTGACCCAATTACTTTTGGGAGTTTTTTAGCCACATTTTCAGCATAAGCATTTTGGGACCTCCTCTCATGAACAGTGGTGCAGTGATTTTGTTAATCTGTCCCAAAAGTTGATTTCCCACAGCAACCACGACATTGTGCGCCACAGGTGCGGAAACACATTTTGGGCAGGCTGTGAAAAATGACAGCTGCACTGTTGATACGGAGGTGTGAAAAAATGACAGTGTTGAAAATACTGCAAATTTGCGAAGTTATAAGGGTGCGTGGGAACTACGCAACGCACACTATAACATGGTAATTTTATGGACTTTCGGCACCAAATTTTCAACACAGGCATTTTAGGACCTCTGCTCATGAACAGTGTCACTGTCATTTTCTCAAACTGTCCCAAAAACTGATTTTGCACAGTGACCGGACGTGCGAAAACACATTTCGGCGAGAATATGTAAAATGACAGTTGTACTGTTCTCATAAGGAGGTGTGGAAAAATGACAATTTTGAAAATCTGGAGTAAAATATTACAAATTCACAAAATTACAAGCGTACGTGGAAACAGCGCAATGCATGCTCGTAAAACAGCCATTTTTTTTTATTTTTTTCACCAAACTTGCAACATAGGCTTTTTGACAGCCCCCCTCATGAATAGCGTCACTGTTGTTTTGCTACTCGTTCCTGAAAGGCGATTCCGTGCAGTGACCGTGAAATCACCTTTCAGGACAGAATAACGCCATGAAAGTGACTGAATTCATGAGGAGGGGTCCCAATAACCCCCTGTTGAAAATTTGGTGCAAAAATTCCAAAACATACCCGAGATGTGCACCAAAGATGAAAAACCCCTATTTATGCCATTATACAGCTTACCGGCATTTCTTCAGTTCACGGTCGGCTTTGAAGAGTGCAGACATGTTCCCGGTCCACCAAAGATCATAGCGCCGGACTCCGGAGGTAAGTATGGGGTGAGGGGGGGGAGGCAGGGTGCGCAGATGGTGGGCGCAGTTTGTCGGAGAGGGCAAGGAGACCAAGGAGGGATCGCTTTCTTCTTTCACAGGGTAAAAAAAAAAATTCGCGGGATGGTTTTTCCTTTAGGGGATTAGGCACGCGGAGTGGGCTCCAGCATGCCACTACGGCGTTTTGGGATGCTGAAGCCGACGGGGATTGGGCACCCCTGGCCAGCACACAACAAAAGCGGGGAGGCAAGAGCCAGGGGGATAACAAATGGGGTGCATTATGCTGATGAGGAGTGGGCTCCCCCATCGGCACATACATTGGGTCAGGGCATGCCGACAGGGGGATTGGGCACCCCCGAAGTCGGCATTATGGCAGGCAGTGTGCCGCCATGTTTATTGTACTTTTTCACCAGGGCAAGCACATCGGGAGGTGCCGCTGTGTATGACGAGCTTTGCTCACATTGCAGCGGACCTTTCATTACATGTGCTCACCACATTATGTATTCATGGTGTGGCGCCGGCATGCAGGCTTATTGGGGAATGAGGGACGCACCTACTGATGCGTGCCCTGCATTCGCCCAACAGTGACTGCACCTCCAAATCTGCTGCTAAGGTAATATGTTGGCTGGCGCGCAAGTGCGAGCCAACATAAAAAAAGGCCACACGAGGAAGGCTTAAGTAGTAGATGTACAAGAGCGTGCACCAGAACTCGAGCCACGAGAATTAATGAGTGATGAGTCAGACACAACAGACACTGCCCCAAGCTGCAGCTTCTCTGAAAAACAAGATCAGTTCCAACAAAGGTGGCTAAATATTTACAACTGGTTGTTTGACAAAGACAGTGGCCAGATGAGCTGTTCTGTTTGTAATCCTTATGCATCCATTCCTTTTAAAAGCATTTGTTACAAACACCAACCCTAGTAAGACATTCTGGTAGCACTGCTCATATTAAAGCATTAAAAACAAGTTCTGGTCAGAGCTGCTATGGCTGTGGAGAGCTTTTAGGAGTGGCAAGAGCGTGGAAAAGAATACGCGGTGTTTTCGCTGCACCGGAGTCAGCCATAAGTAATACTGCAGCAATTACAGTACTGCGCATGCATGATACTCGCACATGTGAAGGTTGCCCTGTAGTCAGCCCTGCACAACACGGCGATGCTGACATAACTATGTGTGCACGACAGTCACGCATGCGCAGTTTAAGTCAGCGTCACCATGTTGCACATGGTGGTCATCAGTACTGCAGTTGCAGAACAGAAAAGTAGTGCGCTGGGAAGTGAGTATGTTTATGTGGCCCATGGAGGGGAAGGGCTGTATAAACAGAATCACTGGAAACTATGTCGGAGCACTGTGGCAGCACATCAGACAGCGGTCCGGCTACATGCTCCCACAGTGCTGTTCTACAAATCTGATGATGGCATAACATCCATGGAACTTGGCCCATGCAGTCGTACAAATCAGACTCATGAGGAGTCTATAAACAAACTAGATACCTGGTCTGGGACTTGCTCATCATCGCAGTAATTTCTGGCAAATGTGCCTTACCCATATTGATCGCAGTGCTGGTAGACTACTTCTGGTTTTCCATGGATTGTATTAGGCGGGGGTAGTAGCAGTTTTGAAGTGGTAGCTGCCAGTGGTGGCATGCCCTGGAAAAAAGTGGTCCCCATGTTCTTCTGCACATTTTAGAAATGATGCCTTTCCTTGTTTTTGCTGTAAAGAAACTTACCCCCTTAACACAAAAACAAGGAGTCAGTTATGGACTCCACTCCCCTTTTTGCTTCAAGTGAGGAACATCATCGTTATGGGTTTGCATCAGATGTACAGTGGCAGCAATAGATGAAAAAATATTGTTAAACAGTAATCAGCTGTATGTAAAAGCTCTTTTTTTGAATGTGTGGTTTCTTTTTTTTTTTTTGGTCCGCTCCAGCGCCAGATCTCAGCCTGGTCACGGCCCCTGTCGCCCCCCCACTCTCAAATCAGCAGTCCTCCCTGCACCCCCGGCTCACCCCCCAGGGTGAGGCCGTGCCACTGGTCAAGGTGTCACAGACACTGTCTAGAACGAGAGTCAGCCTGAGAGTGACGGAGGGACGGTGAGGCGGCTTCATGGAGGTGCTGTGGTGGGGATTTTTTCAATTTAGGCTTCCTCTGGAGCCGGATGCATGCAATGATGCTGGCTAAGGTGGCTCGCGCACTCTCCCCTCAAGGCATCTGCAACCAACTCCCCCCTTGTACACGCATGTACACCCTGCTCCCCAACCTCCACTAGGGGGCACTCAGGTGCCAGTACCGTGATCCCCCCTCCCCAGGGAAGGAGAGCAATCCTCCGGATGCTGTATCCTTTCTTGCCCCTTCCAACCCCCATCGGCCTAGGTCTGTTCCCGAACACGAGTCGACAGCATGGCACGAGGTGTGGCGTCCAGCGCCTCAACCCTCAGTGCCACCGGGCCGAACTTGAATGTGTGCTTTCTTAATGTTGTCAATACCACTCCACCCATGTGTACTCTACCCCTGGATTTCTGTACCTCAAGTGCATTATTTTACATTTTTGTGTTCAGGACAAAAATGCCTTTCAAATGAGGGTAGTCACTAATCTAAATTCTTTATAGTTTTTTATGTTTCCTTGCGCGTGTGCAAGAAACATCTTGTGGCAAAATGACATTTCAGAGGTGTGTCAGGGATGAGTCCAATGCACAGCAATCTACAGTGGGCTTGCCCTGGTAGACCAATGAGCAGGCAACCAAACTGTGACACTAGTCACAGTTTCACAGCTGGAATCCATTCTCTAGCTGAAAGAAATAAAGTGCTTGAATGAGAGCGCTTCATTCCTTTCATCCATGCCCTTACTGATCTTACTGCTTGTCTCCCCACCCATCCTGCAGATGTCTGGGTACCCAGCTATACACTGCATCCCTCACTCTTTGTGCCATAAGCAGTAAACAGACTTAGCAGTAAAGAACAAATAAATATTATTTATTCTTCCCCAGACATTGTCTGCATTGAACTTGTTTGTGTCTCTGTGTGAATGACAGTGCGTATTCTTGTCCCTGAGCTCTCCAGTGCTTCATGTGTGCCACAATGACCAGCCTGAGCACTGCTCTCTGTGATGGTACCCACTGGCCCGCCCCATGGATCTCCTAGTGTCCATGGTGCCCCCCACCCCGCCACACAATACAAGGAACAAGAGTGCTGAGAAGTGAGGCAGCATTGCCTGCAGAGCTGTAGCTTAACCCTGAATGTCAGGGAGAGAGACATGGGCTGCAGGGACAGACACCGAGAAGGAGAGGCAGCAGTGCCCCTTCCCGCCCCTGAAACAGAGCACAGGATCGAAAGAGGTGGTGAGTGGTACCAGTGTCAGGGATGGAGCAGAGAGAGAGAGAGACCCCAAACAGTGACAGCAACATGCTGAGATGTGGCAAGTAAGCAAAATGAAAGTGATCACCAGGTGACAGGCTGTCACTATTGCAGCACCACCTTGGCAGTGTAAAAAGTGGGGGCAGTACAATGTAGTGACCATAAACATGATGACTGGTGGCTCCCAGACCTGCACCTAAACAAACATTCATTTAATGAGCGGCCTGTTCTCTAGCAGTGCCTACTCCCCCCCCCAACAAAAGACAGAGCAACAGTGACAGCCACTTCCAGTGCGGCATATATGTGCAGGTCCAATCTGTTCCTGTCAGAGATGGTGTCAACCCCCCCCCAACAGAGATGCGGAGTACAGCGTGCGCCCGAGCTCGGTTGCTATCCATTTTTTTCTGCTCACTCTTCTGGCACGTTGCTGTCGGTCTGACTCTCTGTTTGTCTTTCTGAAGCTCAGTGGAAGCAGGCAGCACATACAGAGAGGCAGAGAAAGTGTCAGCAAGAGTGCAGTGACCAGGACAGAGGGCAGTGCTGCAGAGTTTTCCTTTCACCGTGGGGGAGTGGATATTAGAGAGAGAGTGAGAGACCAGAAGAGACACAGTGTAAAACAAACTTGGTGCTTCTATTCCATCACTGCACAAAAGGAGCACCCAGACAGATCCAGAGACAAATATATGGAACACATATCTGCCCCTTCACATTGACTAGCACAGTGTAGGGTGGGCACTGGATGGGCATCCCTGGGTAGTTGCTGCCCCCTACACCTCCAGCTCACATCAGCACATATGGAACAATGTGCAGTCACCACACACTGATGTAGGTTACTCATCTTCCCCGCCACACCCATCCCATTCCACACAGGTTGGCACAGTGACAAGGTGACCTCCAGGTAGGCAGCCCAAGGTTAATAGTGGACTGTGGCGTAGCAGAAGTCAGTGATTGGTGCCCCTCCACAAAAGTCCCACCACTGCACATTGGCTGCCCCAGCTAGAGACGGAAATGTGAGTTGTATATTTGCCATACCACACCCATTTCTATCTAGTTTGGTAGGCGCCAGGTGGGTGGAAATGGGTCTGCGGTCCAGATCCACTAGTTAGCCCAAGGCTACTGGCATCCAACACATCTTTCCGCATTTCTGCACATGTGAAGCATTTTCTACTTCCATTCCACCTTTTGCATGTTAGGAGAACTCTGCAGGAGCCAATGACAGATGAGGTTCACACATCTGTAAATCACCCATCCAAGTTCCATGAAAGCTGGCACTGGCATTGGGTGGGCTCCAGGCAGGTGGCTCTGGGAGAAAGATGCCCCATCCCCCATCCCACCACCACACAAGGGTAGCACCCTGCAGCAGCCAGGGATAGAGATGCAAGTTGCACATCTGCCACTTCATACCCGTCCCTGCTCCACCAGAGCTAGCATGAAGGTTGGAGTGGGATTTTGGGTGACTGGCACTTCCTCGCCCTATGCCATACCTCTACACTTGCAAAACACTCTGCTTCAGCCAGAGGCTCTCCTACCTAACATGCTCTACCCATGGAGAGCACTCTGAGGTACTGAGATGTAAAAATATAGATCTTGTATCCCCCTCCACAACTGTTCCCACTCTGCTGGGTGGGGGGGGGTAGGATACAGTGGGTGCTCATGAGTGACTGTTGCCCCCTCTTGCACCCCCACCTATCAACCCAATAATTTACAGCAGCCAGAGAAGAGATGTGGGTTGCACATCTGCCCCATCACAAACTGTGCCCATTCCACAAAATGTCACACACAGGCTAGAGTGGGGTTTAGGATGGTAGCCATTAAGTGTCTGTCCCCCCATCCCACCTCCACACATGGGGAGCCCTCTTCCCCCATTACACATCTGCACATAGAGAGCACTCCTCCCCCTCCATGCCTCCTTTGAATATGAGGAGCAATTCTCCTTCTCCAGCCCTCTTCCACATGGTGGACATAGTGTCTTATGTAATCATATTTGGTCTAAATCCTTGCTGAAAGCAACATTGTACATGTTGTATATACTAATGTAAAGAAACTGGCTTTATTTTAATTTATATTATGTGTCCTACTTTTTGTATCTCACACCATGTATTGTCTTTATCATTGCTTGTACCAGGGACCTTGCAAATGAGCTTACTCAATGGATTTTATCCATTCACAATAAACTTGAACTAGAACATGGAGAGCACTCTTACCTCCATTCCATCTCCACATATAAGTATCATTGCTCCACCTCCATACATTGTGGGCACTCATTCCCTGACACCTCCAGTGCTTCTCCCACTGCATCCCATCTCCTGCACATAGAGAGCACTCATCCCCCTCCATTCAACCTTCACACATGAAGAGCTTTCCTCCCACTTCATATCAGTTCTGTACATGGGGAGCATGCCACCCCTTCATCCCACTGCCCCTACATAGGGAGCATTGTTCCCCATCCATCCCACTCCTACACATGGGGACTCCTCCACACATTTGCATCACTCAGGCAGTATAGTGCAGTGGGTTAAGGCTCTCAGCTGCAGATCGGGAGACCTGGGTTTGAATCCCACAGCCGCCTAGGTGCATACTGTGTGATCCTGAGCAAGTCACTCAACTTCCTTGTGCTCCCAGGTCGCATTTGGAAACAAGCTTCCGCTTAGTGTGCTACTCCTGGTAAAACAATGCACCCCCCCACTCCTCCTCAACCACCATCCCACCTCTGCATATAGAGAGTACTCCTAACCCCATTCCTCCTTTGCACATGGGAACACTCTGCAACAGCCAGAGACAAAGATGTCAGTCAGGCATCTGCCTTTCCACACCTTTTCCCACTCCACATGATAAGCTCCAAGTTGGGCAGAACATTGATGGGATTGAGATGTAATGAGTGGGTTGCCCTGGGAAATGGTGCCAATACCCTTCACCACCTCTCTGAATGAAAGAAGTCTCCCCCCCGAATCAATCTTTATTCTTTTCTCCACTCACTACTTTTGTGCTGATTATCCTCCTGTTTGCTTGCCTTACCAGTCGCTCCCCTCTCAAGACAGGACTACAGGCCACTAGGCCAAGGCAGATTTTTCCTCGACCTCTCCTGTCTTCTCTTCGGACCACACCACCAGTCCAGCCAGTGTCCAGCACAGTCAAGAAGATGCACTGCACGTTACCCGTGGCTCAGCACTGGGCAGGTCAGTTCTTTCTCTAGTAGACCATACTTCAAGTTCTACCACAGTTCAACTGCAGCTAGAGAAAAGCAGTACACAGTCCCACTCTACCACCACGACAGTCAACAGGACACCACAACTTGCTTGGCACTGTACAGATGATGCAGCATAACAGCACACTCACTAGTCCATCTCACCAGGCTTCTCATGTTTTCTCTGTTGATGATGTCTCCATCTACCCTGCCCATCAGTGGTCCTGTGCATGGACACTGTGTTGCAGCTAGCTCCTACTACTATGGAAACTGCTGAGCCACTGAGTTTTTTAGCAGCTGAGCCTGAGCCAACCCAAAAATAAAATACAGGATATTTAAATTTTCTGAGGTAATTTCGAGGGGGGGGGTTGAACACCCTTAACACCCGCCTGCCTACTCCCATGCAATCCACAACAGTTCAGACACATGCAATGCTTACACTTAAAGGCACTCCTCCCAGCCCCAGCCAGCCCCCTGCCTACCCCAGCACACAAATAAACACCAACCACAACACCACACACTTCCTCTGCAAGCAGCGAGGATCCCTCACTCTCAGACGGTCAGTCCTGTACAAGTAGCAGAGTTGGGGGTCCGGGGCTCCAGTTGGACCTGCTGCTGTAATGGAGCTTGAGCCTGCCTGAATACAACAGGACAGCTAAACTGAGTCCACTGAATCCCTACAGATGGAAGGCTGCTGCACAGATGATTGCTACAGCCACTCAGGCACCACCAGGGATTTAAAACAAGAGCTGGGCTATGGCAGGCAGATGCCATCCACCTCCTCCTCCTCCTACAGTGACTGCTTGCAGTACTTGCCCAGCTCCTCCTCTGCTACCAGTGCACACCAACAGTCAGTAGTGTCAGTGGGTGGCCCCTGTTGGAGTGATCAAGAGAGCTCCTTGGTTTGTTACTAGCCCCCGCAACCGATACTCTCTTTTGACTTCCTTCTGTGTCTGGTTGCATTTGCCTGTTTTCAAACACCCAATAAACTTTTTTGCTAGTGTCTGCTTAGATACAGAACATTAAATATATAAAAAAAATATATAGCTGCTTTGAAGAAGAAGGAAGCCTTTACTATTGCTTCATTTCAAAATATGGCTGGAGAACGCTGAACTCTCATCTTGATCGTTTTACTTCCTTATTGCTATTTTGTATTTTCAGGTTAAATCAAATATAACAAAATGTAATAGTTTTTTTGGGGGGAAGACATAAGCTTTTATTATGGCTCTTTTTGGTTTGATCCATGCACACTGAAGCGTTGAAGCAGTGAGATCACCACAATATTGGCAGCCTTGCACCATTCCGCTGATCCTAAAAATATGCATCACAATGGTTGTATAATGGTAGGTCTATATTCAAATGGATTTAATTCATTATAATTACACACTAAGAAGAATGGTCTTATTTATTTATTTGAACAAGTCAGATTTACAACCTTTGAGTCAGGGACTCATTTACGAAGGCACCTCGTCGCAGGGAGGGCAAGACAATAGAACATTGTGCAGATACAACATTGGACAACATTACAGGTACAGACATTGAACACAGAATACACTTAGTTACATGTTGGTATAAAATACAGATTTAATAATCATAATGAGTTCATTTAAGGTTTCATAACTTGACCTTTTTCAATTTTAATGACCTCCCAATCATGGAGTCTTCAATTTGTTTTATCAAAACATTTCTTTGCTCTGTTCATCAATAGTCCAATAAGATTTAGGATAAAATTACTTTAGAACAAAAACTGTATAAACTTTCGATTTGATTTTGCACAAATAATAACTTCTCTCTGAGTTAAAAATACACAGGAGATTAGTTGTACATACTTCTGTATTTCTCCACACTTTTGCTGTGGAAATTCGTGTAAAAAAAAAACTTGACCTTTTGCACAGGTCTTGACCTCCCTTAAAGGGAATGGCTTAAAACTTATCTAGGAGTCATTCAAGAGTTATCCCAAGGTCAAGATTTAGTAAACTATACATTTAATGCATTTTAATAACAGTAGTTGCCAAAGAGGACATAATAAATGTAAATTGAACTTCACTGTGTTCACTGATATAAATAGTTTCTTTATTGTTTTATAACATATTGCAGTACTTATTTCGAATGTTGTGGCCAAGAGGATGGTGTGTGTGTGTGTGTTTTTGCAGTAGCTCAATATATTTTTTTCCCCCAAAAAGCATAGTAACAAATGTCTGCTGATTGCTATATATTTCGCCTGGATACTTCACAGAAGACCTAGCATATGTCTGAGACAGTGCTTATCAGATACTGTCCTAAGAGGTTAAAAAAAACTGTAAATCTTTTTAGATTTGCTGGGAAAGGGTGACATTTATGAAGTATGAATCTTTCTTGAATAACAATACCTGCCCAACTGAAGCTTGTAGCAAGAACATGTTTAAATGCTAAGTATTTAAATGTGCAAGTTGTTGCATTTCAAAAGGAATAAACAAATCTCCAGTTTAACAGGCAACCAATATTTAACAAGCTGTTTCAGTTTCCTAATGGCCATCTGATAAGCAGCTTGGAGTTATGTCTCCAACATTCTTAACAGAAAGAAGGGAGTATTTTATTTCAGTTGGCATAGTGATTTGTAGATGTGGAAGGATACATTGAAAACTCCAAAATATGTGTTCCATGATATTCCATTTTTCCAGCTACGGACAGCAAGATGGTTGTAGGCTCCACCCCCTGTCATAAAAATGGACACCGAATCAAACCACCATGCAGCAGCAAAGGCAATAGATAAGGCTACTGCACAGAGTGATGATCAACCTAATGGGCTTTTAAGAACCGCATATTGTGTTGCTGAAAATGAGCTACCTAACACAATGTTTGTTAAAAGTGCCCAGTTTCTGAAGGAAATGGAGTGCCCATACATTAAAGACTTCAAAGCAGAGGAGGCTTATGGCACTTACGTGAAAGCAGCTGGACTGTCTGAAATGCATGAGACCATTGCACAGACCATGGTGGACAAGCTGGACACTGCTGTGAAGAAAAGCCCAGTGGTAAACTTGCTACTGGATGAGTCCACAGACACTAGCAATAGCAAGAGACTAAGAGTTTACATACAATACTTACACAACAATATCCCATGTACTCACTTTTATTACAGTGTTGAAGTTATTGATAAAGAGGGTGACACTATTTTCAAGGCACTTTGTCAACTTCTGAATGACAAGAGCATAACAGTAAGTACAAAACATGCTGCTATCTGTACTAATGGAGCCTCAGTTATGACCGGTCATCAAGGCGTAGTGCAAAACCAGAACTGATTATAACCCTGAATTGATCGGAAAACACTGCACAGCCCATCGGTTGGCTTGCCAGTGATGCAGATCAGTCAGCGGAACAACTGAAAAAATATGGACACTTAAGATCCATTTTCCTTCAGCAATTCCACTACCAGAAGCAACAAATTGCATGAACTACATGTAACCCACGGGCGTCTGCATTTCGTAATGACAGGCGGTATGCTGTTTGACTCTGACAGCAATACCAATTGGGCTGGGTTCAGGGAGGAATGGGTCACTCGGCACAAGGGCTAGGTTTGGCTACTCTGCGAAGGGGCACCTAAGTAACTCCGAACACAGGAAGCAATAATTGTAATGTCCAATACCAGAAATGGGATTCTAAAGTGTGGCTTTTATTCACATCCAAACAGAATAAACAAAGCATAGATGGACCCCCACGGGGCTACACTCCTGGTAATGCAGACTAAAAGAATCAAGAACACTTCTTCTACACTTTAGCCCTCAGGCTCTGAACCCACCGGGCACACAGCCCGGACTTGCATGCTGCTTTGGGTCTTCCCTGGCTCGGCTCCCTTGCCAGCCACTCGGACACCTTCCATATGTCATGGACACATTTTCTGGTGGCTCCCTAAACCACCTAAGAGCACTTCCATATGTCATGGATACATTTTTGTGGCTCCCTAAACCACCTAAGAGCACCTCAGCTCTATCAGGGAATTCTCCTTTTGATCCCACATCTGGGTACTTTCCTCAGGCACTGGCCAAGTACCTGTGAGAAAGTAAAGGTGCCTCAGAGCAAATCCGTAGAGGTGAATTTGGTTACTACTGATGGGGGGTCTCCCACCCCTCGCTCCCACAGTTCATACCCGGTCATTTCTCTGGACAGTAAACACCTCATACTGTAAAGCTTGACAATGTAGATCAAGGCTAAATGTATGTCAAATTTCCTCTACTTGTCTTGCTTTCCCTTTGTGCTGGATTTGAACATACTTTTAATTGGCATAGCCCATTTCTCTAGGCCTCTCACTGATTAAGCAGTCCAATCCCCACATTACAACTGTACTTGGCTGCCTTTTCCTGACCCCACAGTAACAGTCCCTTTAGTTTCCTTCTGTTAAGGTGAAACACACTTGGCCCTCTGTCAGAGTGAACTCACCCTTTGGTTGCAGGTGCCCCACAGGCAATTCCTCCACAGGACTTTCTCTCTCAGAGCTTCTGGTGCTGCAGCACAACTGGAAATAGGCAGCTTCTTCCCTTAGCCGGAACCAGGAGGGTTGCCCCTGGAAAACAGGCAAACCTTTCCCCCCCATCCTCTCAGGGATGGGGCACTTGGACCAGTAACATCAGTCTCCACCACTTCAACAACCAGTTTCTGTGTTCCTCTTACGGTGAAAACACACACCTTCCTAACAGTAGCTCTAGAACAGAGCTTAAAGCTCTGAGAGCCTGCACACAGACAGCTGTACTACTGTCTCTCACCAAGACTGCACACAGACTCTGTTCAACTTCCCCAACAGTCTATCTAACATCCAACTGCAACATTCCAGTGTGGCTTACGCAGCTGCGAAAGTTCTATGGTGATGTCATCCCTCAGTCTCAACTGAGACTGAGAAGAGAGTGAGACAGTGTGAAATCCATTTAACTGGAGTTTCACAAGCTGCCTTCCCTGCCTACCTCTAGGCCTTACTGGGATTCTAGTAACCCTGGGTAACAGGAGGGTTATATACAGAAACAGCTGGAAGAACCAGTTCTGAAGTAGTCAGCCTCCTGCAGTTTGGTGGCTGTCCATTTATGGTGTAGTGTCTGTTGTATGCAGGACACTTATCATTAAGAGATGTGTTATAACACAGGATGTCTTCCAATACTTCTGACAGTGACAAAGCAAGAGGTCTGCTGCTGTCTATACGTCAGTTTAACTTTGTAGCTCTTTCTCACATAACATCTTGTCACATATTGTTTTAGAAACATAGAAATTTGATGGTAGATAAGGACTGATTGGCCCATCCAGTCTGCCTATTTCCCTACCTAATGGATAAGCTGCAGATCTAGTTAACCAACAGCCTACTTCCTCCTACCCCAACCCCTAGAATTGCCTTATGCCTGTCCCATGTATTCCTGAATTTCCCCACTGTTTTTGACTCCACAACCTCCACAGGAAGGCTGTTCCATGCATTCACAACCCTCTCCATGAAAAAATACTTCCCCACATTGCCTCTGAGCCGTCCCCCTTCTATCTTCAAATTGTGCCCCCCTGTTCTTGCACATTTCTTTTCTGAAAGATGCTACCCTCTTGGACTTTAGTGACTCCCTTGAGGTACTGTACTTGAAAGTTTCTATCATGTCCCCCTCTCCCTCCTTTCCTCAAGGGTATACATATTAAGCTCCTTAAGTCTCTCTTCATATGTCTTCTGGAGCAGACCCTGCACCATTTTAGTTGCCCTCCTCTGGACTGCCTCCATCCTGTCTATGTCCTTGCGGAGATCAGGTCTCCAGAACTGCTCTAATCTCATGCGTGGCCAAGTCATTTGTCCCTAGGTGGACAATGGCATCCAGCACCATCTCCTGTGCAGCTGCTGTCATGATCCTTAGAATCCACTTCCTGTTCCTCCAAGCCATGGTGCCAGGCAGGCAGGCACCTTACTTCACTTTCCCTTGCCCCCCCAAGTTCTATCCTCCTGATAATTGAGTCCTCCACTAGGAGCTGCTTCCTTTGTCACCTTCCTGTGGGCCTCCCTTGTGACGGTTGCCAGCAACCTCAGTCTCCACCGTGTGTACCTCCATAGGGGAACTATGCTCTACCAGAATGGCATATGGATTGTGGAGTGGTACGTCTGAAGGGGTGCGCCTCTGTTCCACCACCCTCACCCTCCCTGAGCCCACTGTGGTCCAACCGCTGCTCCTTCTTGGCAACCTCTGAGGCAGAGGTGGTGGCCCTGGTGTTCCCTGTGTGGCAGAGGGGGGGTCCTGTACTCCTGTCCAGTTTGGCCTGAAGATGGGCAACCTCCTCCCTCAGAGCAGAGAGTTGTCTGCAAATAGAGCAGCATCTCAGCCTCCAGAAAGTCTCCTGGAAGACTGCTGCCCCACAGCCAGTGCATTGCACTACTCCCCACGTCTGTCTTCTTTCCAGTTTTCCCTGTGTACATTTTTTTTTCATCTCAAAACATTTCCAAAAAGAAAATCTCCATTTCTCCACTGTACTACCAATGGTCATGAATGCAAAAGAGGCTGCACGGTCCGAATGGAAAACCCAGGTCCATCAGAGAGGCAATGTTTCGATACTAATCTTGAAGGTAATAAGTACAAAGGTGATAAACTCTTCGACATTCACTCAGAGGTCACCTTTTGATAACTTAAAAGAGCAGATACAGCAGTACTTTGATAAACTGCACAGACATTTCCCCCACAAAACCTTAGACAAAATAAGCCGATTCTCTGTTTTAGAACCAAGGACAGATGCAGCTGTGACACAAAAAATTATTTCAATACCTAAGGTGAAGAATCTCTAGATAAAATAGTGCAGCACTTCAACTTTCCTGACCTATCTGCAGAATCTGCAAAAAAGAGAATTCATTTTTACTAAAACAGAACATGATCTCAAATGATTCTCTTTTCTTCCCTCACCCAGGGTCCACCAAGCCTGCCATCATTGCCTCAGAGGATGCCAAGGAGGAGAAACATCTGGACTGTGGTGGGCTCAGTAGGGAGGGGGTGGTGGGTCAAAGGCACATTCCTCAACCGGTACCTCTATGGAATTCCTATGCTGCTCTGGTGAGGTAGGACTGCCAGGAAGTGGCACACGTGGTAGAGGCCAGGGACGATGTAGAGGTAATCTGTAGCGGAGACCCCAAGGACTGTGGAAGAGGACTCAGAGGAGGTGGAAAACAACCTCTGGTTGAGTACTAAGTTGTGAGGGTGATAGATTTTGGGAACAGGTTAGGAGGGGGAAGGGAGAAGGAGGTTAGGTGCTTACAAGGTGCCATGGTCCAGAGGGATGGGAAGTGGAGCCTAAGGATTGCTACGACAGCAGGACAGAAGGCAGAGATGGATGTCATTGTCCACCTGGGGACTAATAACCTGGCTAGAGATGCAGTCGCGACAGTGGTGGGGGAGTTTAGGGAGCTAGAGAGGGGTCTTAGGTAGTGCACGCAGAGTCTTCCTCTGAGGTGCTGTCTATGACAGGGAAGGGAAAGGAGATCTCTGCACCAGGAGCTTCAACACATGGCCGAAGGAATGGTGCAGAGAGGAGTGGTTTGGCTACATTGTGAATTAAGGACCTACATGGGAGGATAAGGGCCGGCACAGGGGTAATGGCCTGCATCCATCCAGGAAGGAAACCACAGTCCTTGGTGGACAGTTTTAAATGTTACTTTGATGAACATTTAAACTAGCCGAGAGGGTGGCAGAAGAGATCAGGGAGGCTGAAGCAGAGAGTAGGGAGAACTCGAGAGTAGTAGAATCCCCAGGATGCAAATTAATACAGGAAGCAGGGCGGACAAAATGAGGGGGGATGGGAGTGGATGCATTAAAAAGAGAGGGAGGAAGGCAGGAAAGCAAAAGGGAAAAAATGGTGGGAATAACAAATGGGAGTAGTAACAAAACTTGGAAAGCATGTATGTGCATGCTAGAATTCTAGGAAATAAGATTCCAAACCTGGCTGACTTGCATACTGTGGCCATTAGCGAGTCATGATGCACTGAAAACCACGACTGGGGCATGACCATATCAGGCTATACTCAGGATGGACTGGGTAGGAAGGAAGGAGGGGGTGTAGTACTTTATGTGAGGGAGGGAGGGCATTAAAGCAATGAAGATACAGGGAATATGGGGGGGTGCAGCAGTACTGTGGGTCACTTTAGAGATGGGGAATGGAGCCTCTATTCACACTGGTGTGATCTACAGACCTCCAGCATGGGGGGGGAAGGGTTAGATAAGGTACTTATGAAAGCCATTGGCAAGATGGTAGAAAAGGGGGAGGTGATGTTGGTGGGGGACTTCAGTCTGCTGGCTGTAGATTGGAGCCTCCCAGCTGCAGCTAGAAGCAGGGACATCTTGGACTCCCTGCAGAGGGTACTCCTTAGGCAAACCAGCCAGTGAACCCACTTGTGCTAGGGAAATACTGGAGCTTGTACTCACCAACAGGGACAGTGTTGCAGACGTCAAAGTGGGGGGGCCACCTGGGGGCCAGTGATCACCGTACAATGTGGTTCAATATAAAGATGATCTGGAATAGAACCACACAAAGGTGAGGGTCCTGGACTTCAGGAGGGCAGATTTTAAAAAGATGGGTGAATGCCTCAGGGATGACCTAGCAGGTAAGATGAACTGGATGGAAAGGAGGAACAGTGGGGGGAAACTAAAATGAGCCATAATGAAGGCAACAAACCTCTGCATCAATAAGAAGAAGAAGAATCAGCATTTATATAGCGTTTTTCATACACAGTATCCCAAAGCGCTTTACAAGCAATGCTAGACTGGTAGTGAAGTGACTGAATGTGTGGTGGCGGCCATATCGCACATCATCACCCACACACAGCCTGGATAATTGCATGAACCAGTTTATGGGAAGGGGAATGTTGGCCAGGATACCGGGAATGTTCCCTACTCTTTGCGAAAAGTGCCCTGGGTTCTTTTACTTCCACCTGGACACCCACCAGGTCAACACCAGGATGGGCAGAAGGGACCATGGTTTAATGTCTCATCCGAAGGACGGCACACCCCAGCAGTACAGCACCCCCCAATACTGCACTCAGATGCCAGTGATTTTTAGGTGCAAGTCCAATCCTGGTGTGGGACAAGAACCCACGACCTTCTGGTCCAGAGGCGGATGTGCTACCAACTGAGCCACGCTGACACCTAAGCAAGTGAGCAAAAGAAAGAGAAAAAGAGACTGCTATGGTTCTCCAAAGAGGTGGAGGAAAAGGTAAAAGCTAAGAAGGTAGTATGCAGAAGGCACAAGAGAATGCAGAGAGAAGAATAAGTATAGGCAAAAGGCAAAACAGTTCCCATTTCTATAGCATCCAATTCTAAGGCTCTGGCCTTACATAAAAATAAGTAGGGAAATACAAAACTACAAAACACATACAATATATATAAATATTAAAACAATAAATATAATACTATAATAACAGATTTAGATCTAAAATTAAATTAGCTCTTGTCAGTCAAGGGCATCAGGGAAGGCCAGACAAAACAGGTGAGCATTTAGACCCTTTTTAAACATTTAAACCGTCGGGGCCTCCCTCACAAAAGCTGGAAAAAAGTTCCAAAGGGCTGGGCCAGCGACTTCAAAGGCATGGTCACCATAGGTTTTTAACCTGGCCCTTGGAACAGTGAGAAAGCCCCTGGTCAAGAAGCAGAGGGATTGAACTGAGGTGGCAGGAAATCAGCCAGATAGCCCAGGCCCAATCCATATAGGGCCTTATAGGTGAGCAAGCCCACCTTGAAGATGATCCTCCATTTAACAGGCAGCCAGTGCAGAGCTCGCAGGACCAGGGTCACATGACTAGACTTAGACAGACCCATCAGCAACCTGGCCACTGCATTCTGCACCAGCTACAGCTAGTGGAGGGTCTTTCCAGTGCCCCCAAAGTACAGAGCATTACAGTAGTCAAGCCTGGATGTAACAAAGACATGTACCAGTGACATCCGGTCTTCAGGCTGAACTAGGGGTTTAATCCTGGTGATATTCCTTAAGTGGTGAAAACCACTTTGGACCACAGCTAACATCAAAGCTTCAAGTGTCAATCTGTCATCCAGGATAACGCCAAGATCCCACACCCTAGGGGACGCCATCAATGGAGTGGGTCCCAGGAGCAATCCTGTAGGTCAAACCAGAAATGTATTGCACTAGAACATGGAGTGGTGCAGGCCATAGAGTAAGCAACCCTAACATGACAACTAGAAACCAAGATGGTGCACAACACGAGCAGTTAGCAGCACTGTAAGAAAATTCCCAAGACAGGCTTCTGCAATCACAAATAAAATATTTATTTTGTAAATTCAACGAGGTATAGTACAACATGGAAAATGACACTGACTGCTGAATGCACTTACCCCTGCACTTCGCTCATTAGAGCTTCTTTAGGGGGGTCAATCCTGTAGCCACTCCAGTCCGGAAGCACTCCCATCATACCCGCAACTTGGCTCAATCACCAGAACCTCCATCTTGTCAGGGTTCAGTCGAAACCAATTGGAAGTCATCCAGTCATTAATCTCAGCCAAGCAGTCATTAAGCACTTCCTCTGCATCCTGTGTTCCCCAGCCAAAGGACATATACAGTTGGGTATCATCTGCATAGCAGTGAAAACCCACATTGTAACAACTAATGAACTCTCCCAGGGACAGCATGCACACTGCAAATAGCACTGGAGATGGGAATGAACCCCGAGGCACTCCACATGGCATGAGCCTTGGGGAGGAGGAGAAATATCCCATCACCACCTGTTGCTTCCTGCCTGACAGGTAGAACCTAAACCTGCTGATGACAGTACCGGTGGTATAGGGAGGTGAAGCATTCATAAGGTATGAGCAGATGCAGAGGGAGGAGAATAGGAATAGGGAGGTGTATCACAGGAAACAGAGGGAAGCAGGGAGAGCAATAAGGCGTGCAAAGGCACAAACTGAAGAAAGAATAGCCAAGGCAGAAACAAAATGGGACAAGACAGATTTTAGGCATGTAAGTGAAAAAAAGGAAAGCCAGAGATGGGATTGTAAGATTAAGAAGGGAAGGATGTGCAGAGGGGAACAGAAAAAGACAGATATCCTGAACAAATACTTTTATTCAGTGTTCACAGAGGAAAGAGACAGGAAGGGGCCAAAAAATAAAAAGGAGCATTGGAGGGACACTAGTCTGTTTTCAGAGGAGAGAGTCCTAAAGGGATTTGCAACTTCGAAAGTGGACAAAGCAATGGTGCTAGACAGGGTCCACCCAAGGGTATTGAGGGAGCTCAGGGAGGTACTGGCTATACTTCTGATGGCCCTATTTAACAGCTTATTGGAAACATGAGTGGTCCCAGAGGACTGGAGAAGGACAGATGTAGTGCCACTTTACAAAAGTGGCAGCAGGGAAGAGGTTGGCTATTATAGGCCAGTCAGTGTGACTTCAGTGGTGGGAAAGTTAATGGAATAAATGCTGAAAGAATGGATCGAGGAATATCTTGAATCCAATGGGTTACAAGACCCACACCAGCACAGGTTCATGGAGGGAGGTCATGTCAAATGAATCTGATAAGAGTTTTTGACTGGACAACCAAGGAACTATTCTATGGTACTGTGCTTTACTAATTATTTACTGTATTTTAATATTTTACTGCTGTAATCGTTTTGTTGTGCAGCCCTCCAATACATTGTTGAAGAGTGCTATATAAATAAAGTTGTTTATTATTATTAACTAAACCAGGGTGGAGTGGTGCATGTAACCTACCTAGATTTCAGTAAGGTGTTTGACACCGTTCCACATAGAAGGCTAGTAAGCAAGCTGGGTAGCATAGAAGTGGGTCCAAAGGTGATAATCTAGGTAAGAAACTGGTTAAGGGATATGCAACAGAGGGTGGTGGTAAACGGAGTTCACTTGGAGAAAGGAAGGGTGACCAGCGGGGTGCCTCAGGGATCAGTGCTGGGACTGGTCCTCTAATATCTTTATAAGTGATACTGTAGAGGAGGTGGAAGGGCTGGTTTGCCTCTTTGTGGATGACATCAAACTCTGCAATAGTGTGGGCACTCCATTGAGGGGGTTGGGGAGGATAAGCAATGACCTGAGAAAACTCAAAGAGTGGTCAAGGGTATGGCAGCTGGGTTTTAATGTTAAGAAGTGATGTTAAGAACTGCAAAATAATGGACCTGGGGCACAGAAATCCAGAGGCAGGGTACAAAATGAGAGGGTTGAACTAAAGACCACCAAGCAGGAAAGAGACCTGCAGATGATCATATCGAATAACCTAAAGATGGCCAGGCAGTGTGACAAGGCAGTTGGGAGGGCAAATTTATTTATTTATTTTATTTATTTGAGCATCAATTTACAACCTTTGAGCCAGAGGCTCATCTCCAAAGGTACCTCGTCACATTTATTTATTTATTTAGCTTTTGTTGACCGGGTAAGTGCACTAGAGAAATCCTGCCTATTTTCAGGCATGACCCTGGGGAGGGGGATACAGATGAATGCCAACTGACCTTGAACCAGATTAAGCTGTTGAGGACATTGAGGACAAATACATTACATTACAGGCTTGTTGTTACATCACATTGAGGACAAATACATTACATTACAGGCTTGTTGTTACATCACATTGAGGACAAATACATTATATTACAGGCTCATTGTTACATCACAAAGTTTCAAGTTGTAATAAAATGACAAACAATTAAATTGACAGCCATATATATTTACAGGTATTTGTAGAGTGAAGGAACCATTCAAGTTACAGTGGTGCCGCTCATGCGAGCATTGTCAGTGTGTGGTGGACTAAGTCATGACTAGTGCCAAGTGCAATCACGTGCATTAAATAGCTGGTTCCGCAGTGCGGTTTTGAAGGTGGAGATAGTAGTGGTGTCAGAGATGGCTGGTGTGAGCGCGTTAAACCAGGCTGGAGCTCTATAACAGAAAGATCTCTGTCCATGGCTTGTCCTGGTTCTAGGGATCAGAATGGTGATTTTGCAGGAGGTTCAGATATTAATCAAGGGTTTGGCTTGGTGGATGGAGGCTGTCAGCCCAGGGGGGGATAGCCCGAGAAGGGTTTTTTTCATAATGAGGCTGGTTTGGTATTGAAGTCACTCATCCAAATTTAGTAGCCTTGCCAAGTCATATAGCTGACATGTGTGAGTGAGCCTGGGGGCCCCTATAATAAGCCTACACACCTTATTCAGGACAACGCGGATTTTGTTGAGGGCGGTCGAGTCAGCCGCACCATAAACAGGTAGGCCATAGTCCACCAGGAACAGTATCGAGGATGTAACTGCTAGTCGGAGGGCAACAGGTGGGGAGACAGTTTTTATGGCGGTAGAGGATACCTAGCCGTACATCAGTAGCAGAGGCAAGTGCCTCAATATGGGTGTGGAAGGAGAGGGCAGTGTCGAAGCTGATCCCAAGGTACTTGTATGAGCAGACTAGTTCAAGGGGTTGCTTGGAGCTGGGGAGGATGTATAGAGGGAAGTTACTGGCTTTGTTTTGAGGGTGGGCAAAGAGCACTGATTTGTTTTTTGAGATTGATGACAAGTCGGTACTCTTTGAACCAGGTTTCTGCATCATTGAAAGCGAGTTGTAGGGAGTCCTGGAGGGCATTGGGGTTGCGGTGGGTGGCAAAGAGGATGGCATCATCTGCATATAACAGAATTCTACCAGTGCAAGCACTGGGTAGGGTGTTTAGGTAGATTGAGAAGAGTAGCGGTCCCAGGATGGAGCCCTGGGGGACACCTGAGCGGATGGGACAAGTTGTAGAAAGTGTCCCGTTGATTTTGACACGTCGGAGGTGGTCAGATAGGTAGCTTGTGCACCAAGAGATCAGCCCAATAGATAGGCCAGTATGGGAGAGGGCTTCCAGTAGGAGGGGGTAGGAGACAGTGTCGAAAGCCTTTGAGAGATCTACAAACACTGCACCAGCAAGGGCGCTAGCATCCAGGGAGGAGTGTATGAAATTTGAAAACTCAATTAGAGCCGTTCCGGTACTGTGCCCTGCCTGGAAGCCGTGCTGTTCTGGACAGAGGATGTTGTACTTAGTTAGGTACTCAGTGATTTGAGAGGCCACCAGCTTTTCAAGGGCTTTGGAGAGGGGTGGGAGCATGGAGATAGGTCTGTAGTTCCCTGCATTAAATGGGATGCTGGGGTACATAAGGAGGGGTATCACCAGCAGAAAGAGGGAGGTGGTGTTGCCTCTGCATGGTTCGCTGGCAGGACCCCCACCTAGAGTACTGCATCCAGTTCTGGAAACTACATCTCAGAAAGGATATAAAAGAGTGAAAGTGACCCAGAGGAGGGTGACTAAAATGGTACAGGGTCTGCATCAGAAGCCCTGCAAGGAGACATTAAAGAACCTAAATATGGGACAGCCCAGTGGCGCCAATGGTTGAAAAGCTGGACGCCACACCTCACACCATGCCAGGAACCCAGGTTCGGGAGCAGACTCAGGCCAACAGGGTCGGCAGGGGGAGGACAGGATTGAGCATCTGGAGGCCTGCTCTCCTGGGGCGGGTTCTGGGGATTTCCCCATCTGAAAGTGGCTACTAGTGTTGGTCGGGGGCACCACACACCAGGTTGGGGACAACCAGTGGGGAATGGTGTCAGTGGGCATCTGCAGGAGGGAGGCGGGAGCGTGCCCTCCATGCGCTGTTGCCATTGCACAACTGCACCATTAGGGGTGGAACCACAAAAAAATTCCTGACACCCAGTAGGCGAAGGTGGGATCAGTGGCCGTTCCCCACACCCAATGCTGGGCTTTCCAGCCCCTGCTTCCAGTTCTCTCCAAGCCCCTGGTTGCTCTACTGGATTATAGAGCACCAGTAGTAGTTCTGCAATCCTGCCCTGGGGGGTTGCGTGGCCAGGACAGGTGGAGAGGAGATCAGCCAGAGATGCGGGGGGCCTGGAGGTTTCAGGTGGGTGGAAACAAGGTCGAACCGAGAGTCCACGCCAAAGACAGTCCGGGGTATGTCAGAGCAGAAAGAAAAGTTAAAAAAAAAAAAAAAAAGAACTAAATATGTACACACTGGGGGGAGGGGTATGACAGAGCCCTTTAAATACTTCACTGGGGTAGGACAAGGGGGCATGATAAGAAGCTGGCATGGAGGATGGAGGAGCAGGATCGAGCAGCCTTACAGCAGCTCCCCTCTCCTGGGAGAAGGCCCTCCCCATAGTCCCGCTGCCACTGGGTGGAGGTCCGGTGTCAGCACAGGTGGAAGGGACATCACGAAGGAAGGGCATCTCGACGCATAGCGTGCACATGCTAGAGATGGGGGTGGGAGTAAAGTGGGGTAAAAACCTATAAAATTTATATATAAAAAAAAAATAGCTGGAGGGGTGGCAGATAAAGGAGAGATGTGAGGAAATACTTCTTCACAGAAAGACTGGTAGATTCCTGGAACAGCCTTCCAGCAGAGGTGGTGCGGGTGAAAACACTGGTGGCATTTAAGAACGCATGGGAGAGGAATAATAGAATCCTAGGGCAAGGGAAGGGGGGGGGGTGAATGGGACAGAGATCAAGTAGAATCTGCAGTGATACTATAGGCAGGGAAAACGGGCAGACTAGGTGGGTCTAGCAGTCCCGATCTGCCATCAAATTCTATGTCTATGATTACTACTGGTCTGTTATCACAACAATTTGCTCAAGTTGTACTGATAATGTTTAAAGAGTTTGAAAACATTTATCAGATTGCAATTGTTATACCAGTGCATAGCACTAAACGTAAATGTGGCTTCAGAACCGAATAAAATCAAAATTCAGAAACTCTCTGAATAAAAACTTGCAAAACATGATAATCATCTCAGAACTTGATGGAAATAGGGGAACTGTAGATATTGATAGAGCTGCAAAGATTAGCTTCAGACCTCAGCCTCACTCACCAGACAGGTCTTAAGGGACCAAAGTTTTTATAGGGCCAGATTTATTTTAGCTCAAGATTTAATTGTTTTATTCACTTGGTCTGCCACTTTTAACTGTTTGTGCTTGCTGTCTTGTCTGACCAGGTTTGGAAAGATTTTTTTACATTACTTGTCTACAGACTGACACCCTGGATCTCAAATTTGGTTGCCCAACACAACAATATGGTTGTCCAGTTTTTTTTAAAGTGGTTTGGCGAATTACGCTTTTTTTTTACGTAAAATTTTTTTTTTTCCCTAACCAAATCAGCCTCACTGTGCTTCTTTTATTTGTACTGGTTAAGTACTTAACTGTATTAAAGATGAGCGATAGTGGGGGGTCCTTAGTGAAATACAATTAATGGAATCTGGCTGCAGTTAAAAAGGTACTGAACACCTGTGTGCAGCAGCAAATCACCACAAAATCAAGTCTTAATGGAGGAAGCTGGCCCAGGCATACTGCAGTCATTTTGCATTGTACTGCAGTGACATCCCCCGCCAGCCAGTTATAGTACATTGGCAGCTGCAGCCAGCACCAAGCTCAGTGCCTCAGCCTCTTACCTTGAAATTAAAAACTGTCACCCAAGACTGAAGCTGACAGGAGCCTGCTGTGTGCTGAGCCACATTTTCGCCACTATGCACCCTCTGCCAACTCCAGATTTCTACCAAAATAGAATTCAATTTCTAAGAGCCGTTCTTGGAGATCGTCAGGATGATGATCCAACACCAGATGGGGACTGTCCACTCACTCCATCCTCTGTCTGCTCTCGCCCTCCTCTGGTACTCAGCTCGGCTGATGCAGAGTCTGCTGCCGCCACTTGCCGGTTGTGATGTTAACCAAAACACCAGGTTTAAAAAAAAAAAAAGCTGTGACCTCAGTAAAGCAGGAGTATACACAGTACGTGTTTGAAAAGCCACTGTTCCTCTGTACCATGCCCCATGCGCGCGTGCGCACCCCCCCCCAATGCCCAGTAACATTCTGTCATACGTCATTAAGCACACCTCCTGGCCTTTTTAAGGTACCAATCCTCTGGGCTGCCTTTCCCAGACACTGCATACGCCTAAAGATGCTGATGTGGTAAGGCACCAGGTTACAGCAGGAGAGGAAAAGTATCCAGGCAATGACTGGTTCTCCCGCAGGCAGCAGTGAAAGCACTCTCAGTTGCCTAGGTGGCCATTTCTATTGTCCAGGGATGCCCGGCAACAGGATTCTTCCCAGCCTGACACACTCTCTTTTATGTTTTCTTTAAACTGTAATGTGAACCAATCCTCTACAACAGACTACTCAAGCCCTGTCATCACCACTGATGTCTGTGAAGTCTGTCCTCAAATTAAACAGACCAGCGAAAATGAAGGGGGAAAAAAAAGACACCAAACTGCAAGTATAATTTTTATTCAGTCACACACATTACCAAACCAAGTTTTTTTTTTTTTCTTGTTCAGATAAATCCTTCCCCAGGGTTTATCTCCCCCCAAAAAAATCTGTATTCACCCCGCCCCATTTGGTAGACCCGGGGGAATTCCCCTAGACCCCAAACTGAATTTAAGCCCTGTAAATGTGCTCTATGCTGTCAACACACAACAGGCTTCCTATAGTTGCTGCAAACACAGGAAGGCTCCCCTAAGGTATCAGACAGCAGCCTGCCACCCCACTGCACAGATAGATTACTCACCTGTAATTGTAGTTCTAGAGGTGGTATACAGTTCACATCCACATACTGGCAGTTTCCTGGAACAGGCTGAGCCGTCTGACATCTTCAAGCTAAGCTTCTCCAATCACCCCGGTGGTACACCCCCTGGCTTTGCCCCGTGACATCATATCTTCACACACTGGAAACAGGGATCCAGGTGCTGCACTGCTAGAGGAGTCCAGGTGGGCGGTATTTATTTATTTAATACAAGTCGGGTTTACAACCTTTGAGTCACAGACTCATTTACAAGGCTGTTGGTTAACTAGGATCTGCAGCCTATCCTGTAGGTAGGGAAATGGGCAGACTAGATGGGCCTAGCGGTCCTTATCTGCCGTCAAAATCTATGTTTCTATGTTTCTACAAAGGAACCTCGTCGCAGGGAGGACAGACAAAAACATGGTGCAGAATCAAGTGGTCAACAGTACAGGTCCAGTAAAGAAACAGAACATTTAACATAATACACTTAGGTTACAGAGTGTTTCATGTTGTGGCTAACTTAGGTTACATAATGTTGCAAGAAATATGTTCCAGACATAGATATAGTAGTCCTCGGGGAGGACAGGTCCCTAGAGAAGAACTGCTAGGTGTTTCCCTACGAGGACCAGGTGGGGGAGGGAGGATCTGGGGAGAGGGGGATGCTGTTCAGTGGACGTTGTCATGCAAAGGGGCAAGGCAGCGGGCAAACACAGGTGGCAACAGTGGGAGGACAGGGTGGATTAGTTGCACCTACAACAGCAGGTATTGAAGATGTGGTTTCAAAGAGCTGTTCTGAACGAACTAATTTTGGGCAGGTTGAAGATGCAGCTAGGGAGGGAGTTGAATCAGGAGGGGGCTTGGTGGCGGAAGGATCGCTGGGCAAGAGAGGTCATGGTTCTGGGCACCTGGAAGGTGGTCTTAACAGAACTGCATGTGGCAACGGTCGATGATGACCATTGTAGGGTAGCAGAGATCCCGGGGGGGGGGGGAGTCTGAGCAGAGATTTTTTAGCGAGAAGGCAGGTCTGATACTGTAGTCATTCCTCGAAGTTGAGCAGGTTGGTGGCAGAGTATAGCAGTCAGGTGTGAGTGCAGGTGGGGGCCCTGGTCAGGAGCCTGTACGCCTTTTTGGAAAGTTGGATTTTGGAGAGGGCAGTGTTAGCTGGATGGATGTGAACTGTGTACCACCCTAGAACTGCAGTTAAGTGACCTATATTTCTATTTCTAAGGGTGTGGGTATAGTGCACTCTAAATATGGTGGTAGACTCCTAGCAGTTCTCTGGGAGGAAGGGGCAAGGCACGCACCCCAATTTGGTGAACAAAAGCTGGTGTACCGAGGACCAAAAAGCAGCATCCCAACAGCTCATAATCTCAATGGTGTCATAGGATATAAAGGTATGCGCTATAATCCAAGTAGCAGCCCAAAAGATCTCCTGTATAGGGATGTCCTGAAAAGCGGCCACCAAGGCAGCAGTATGTCTGGTGGAATGAGCCCAATGCTGTTTGGGAGACCCCCTACCAGCCAACCTACAGCAGAGGTTGAAGCAGGATGTAATTCACCTGGCAATCACTGCTTAGCTGCTTGTCTGCCAGGCATGGCTTCAGGGTATGCTAGGAACAGCTAGCGAGATTCATCCCCAACACCAGCTTTGCACTCTTTATAGTACAAGAGCACTCTCCATAGGTCCAGGGTGTGGCAGCTATGGTCGGCCTCCAAAGCAGAGCTGGTAAAGTACACCAGAAAGTTAATCGCCTGGTTTAGGTGAAATTTCAGTACCACCTCGGGAGGAACTTCAGGTGGAGGCAAAGGATGACTTAGTCCTTGTGGAAGACCAGGTAAGACAACTCCAGCGAAAGTGCCTGGAGTGCACTGATCCTTCTGGCTGATGTTACAGCCACCAAGAAAGCAGTCTTCCACAACAGGTGAGACATCTCACACCTGTGCGTAGGCTCAAATGGCTTTCACATGACCATAGCCAGCACCAGCAGTAGGTCCCAAGGTGGCAGAGGCTCATGCACCGGAAGAGAGAAGTGGTCTAGACCCTTGAGAAAGTGCTAGACTATCTTTTCCTGGGTCACTGTTGACTTAGCAGTCCACGCCCAGTAAGCAAAGATGGCTGCCAGGTGCACTTTAAGGGTGGTCACTCGCAAGCCCGACTGTAAAAAGGACCACAGGCAATTGAGGATTCTCATTATGGGGCAGAGGTAAGGGGATCAAGCTCCTTACACTGGCTCCATATCGAAAACCTTCTCCATTTAAATGCATAGCACTTATGAGTAGACTCCACCATTCATGGGATGTCTCACTGACACGGCAGAGAGCATCTGCCAGCTGACTGTTCACTCCTATGGCATGGACAACCAGATCATCTGCATCCAGGCTGCACACAAGGGTCCAGGTGAGGGGAGCCTTATGACACAAGGGAAGGGAGTTCCACCCTGCCTGTTCAGATAGAACATGATAAAGGTGTTGTCCATCTGGACCTGCACACCCAGACTCCTGAAAAGAGCAAATTCCATTAGAGTAATGCACACTGCATGGAGCTCCAGTAGGTTTATGTGATAATGGGACTCCCAGAGTGACCAGAACTTGTGGGCTGTGTGGTCTCTCAGGCGTGCTTCCCACCCTATCAGAGATGCATCCATCATGAGCGTGACATATGGCTCTGGGTGGGTAAACAGGATTCCCTCCTTCGGATGTTATGGGATCAGTCACCACTGGATGGCATCTCACACTGCCCATGTCATAACCGGCTGGTCCATGTGACCTAGGCACTGGGACCACTGATGGCCCAACTCCCACTGTAGGTGGCGCATCTGCCAGCAAGTCCAGCGGATCATGCTGGTGGAAGATGGCATGCAGCCCAGCAGCCACAGAAGTCCTGAGCAGGGCACGAGAGCCCAACATGAAATGATTAGCCAAAGGAGGCATGATCCTGAGCCCAGTCCACAGGGAGGCGGGTCCTGGCCCACAAAAAGTTTAATTCTCCCCTGATTAACTTGACCACCTGCAAGGAGACCAGTTTAGACTTGTCTGGGTTGACCAACAGGCCCAAGTCTCAGCAGGGCTGGAGGACTGACAGGGGCAGCAGTCAGGCACAGGACAGGTGGAAGGACACCCCCCCAACCCGTCACTGGGCAGCTATTGCAGAGGCAATGGCGGCTGCTTGGGGCAACAGGCCTGGAATTGCCACTACTGGGACTGCTTCCAGGGAGGCTGTGGCTGAAAGGACTAGTACTGGAAAGCCTGTTTCTTGGGCTTATTTCTCTCTCTCTCTCTCTCTCTCTCTCCTTCTGGGACAAAGCCACAGAAACCAGGGTAACACTGGACTTCTCGATTCAGGTGAGATGTCCTTCCACTACAGGGCTGAAAAGTTTGGTGCCCAGAAAAGGTAAAATGGCCAACTTATGATAGGTGTCTGCCGTGAAGGTGGACACACATAGCCAGGTCCTGCGATGCATTGAGATATCTGCTGCCACAGCATGGGTACAAGAATCACCCATGTCAAAGACTGCCTGGAGCTGGTGTTTATCCAGTGACTGACCCTGGTCTTTGAAGAGCTTCACTGCCAACTGCTGCTAAACAGGATGGTGAGAGAGGACAAAATCAAAGACTTCTGTCAGGGAGTAACCGAAGTTGGTCATCATCATGGCATAGCTAGCCTGCCAGAGACACTGCAGCATACACTTTTTTAACGGTGTGGTCAATCTTATGGAACACCAAATCCGTGACCAGATCCTCTGCAGAGAGGCAATCCAAAAACTCTGAAAGGGAGCCTGTGGGGATCGGCTATTTCGCAGACCATACAGGCTGAGGGTACCCGGCAGGATGCTGGATGCTGCCAAAACTCCAGGGCCAGTCCCAAAATGGCCTCAGCCACAGGGTAGGCAACCCCTGGAGATATGATCTGGTCCATAATGTCCATGAGCACGTACTTAGCCTTCTTCTGGACCATCTCAAATGGGACCAACATGGACTCCAAGATGAGCTGGACAAGTGCCCCAAAGGACACTGGGCTATACTCTGTGGAAAGTTCCTCGACCAAAATATCGAAGAGAGGAGTCTAACAGGAGACCATGAGCTCATGATCAGAGTCAGATGACTCCTCAAAAAGTCCTCAGCTGCTTCTTGCCACAGACCTCCCAAACAAACCTCTCTCGGCATGATCCTCACCAATAACCAGCCTAGTACTCCAGAAGCTGAGCCACCAGCCTTCTTGGTCGGACTGTCTGCCTTCACCTGCAGTGGTGGTGGCTCCACCCAGAGGGGTGGAGAAGCAGCTGTGGGCTGCAGCTAGGTGGTATGGACCAACAGTGGCCAGCTGAACAAAGGTCCAGGGGATAGAGCCCTACCCTGCCCCACAATGGCCCACTGTTGCCAGAAGTTCTCCTGTGAAAGACCCCCCCCCGATGCTGGTCCCTGGGGAACACTGGAACACTGCAGAGACTAAGGAGGTGCCTGTCATGGCTTCTACCTCAAGGGCTGCAAGCTTTTCAGCCCACCCAGTTACAGCTGAGGCCTTCTTGCAGCCTACTGGGCGGTCCTTCAGATCTCACTCCAAAGGCTAGAGGTGGAGCTTCCTGTCCTTGAGGGACTCAAAGAAGCAGACTTTTGCAAAGGTTGCACCTAGCCATATCATGTTGCACACCTAGGCAGTACAGCACATGTCATGTGGATTGTTGACTAACATCTGCCAGTGCCTAACACATAATCTGAAGTCTGGTTTCTGTTGGTCTGGAGATGGAGTAATAGGAACTGTGAAACAAGTATTTAGAAATATCAAGTACTTAGATTAGAAAAGTTTGCCTATTGCACAGATGACCCAAGTGGGAGCTGCAAAGGAGGTGACCTGTTCTTCCAGCATAAAGAAAAAAAAAAAACTTGATATGACAGTTAAGCGTCGGGGATATACTGCCCAGGTGGTGGGAGGAGCATAGCTTAAAGACATCCAGCCAATAATATAGTTTGGAACTGGTGTGAATACACGAACAATATTCACACCCCTAAAACCACACCTTTCCTTTGACGATGTGCTGCCACCTTGGACAAGCACTTTTGTGATCATCCTTGGTGCTGAGGTTAGGCCAAATGGTAGTGTTGCAAAATGGTACTGACCACTGCCTAACCTGAACCCCTGATATTCTCTGTGGTTGGGTTATACTGAAATATGAAAGTGGAAGTCTTTCAGATCCAGGGACCCCAGACACTCTCCAATTTGTAGAGATAGGATCACTATTCCCAGTGTCAGCATTCAGATTTTTTCCATTTCAGGTGCCTGTTCAGGAAAGTACAGTATGTAAGAACTTACTGTAACAGGAGATCTTTGAGGGAATCTCTTTTTAGCAGGTCACATCTATGGAACTTAGCCATCAGGCGCTAGGATCCCATTGAAGCCTTTTTTTGTAGCAGTCTACTTACTAGGGGCTGCCTGTGCCGACGTCATATCATATAGGTGTAGGCAGCCCCACTCCCTCCTTAGTTCGTTTCCACCAGAGGAACATTCTGGCTGGTCTACCTTGGGGGAACCCAGGAGAAAGAAAGGGTGCCTAGACCTGTGTAAGGCAGGAGCGCCAAAGAAAAAGTATCCAGTCTGGAACAGAGTAAACCTCAAAGGGGGATGGTGGGTGGGACAGCATGACCTACTGATATGGTGAGTTCTTACGTAACTGTACTATCTTCATCAGGGATTCAGCAGGTCACACCTATGGAACGAGTCTCAAGCAGTGACATCAGAAAGGACCAAAAGGGAGGCAGGATAAAAAGACCTCATGAGAGGAGATCCCGAAGCATGGCTAAAACCTGCCCTCCTGCGAGACACACCCCAAAGCATGGCTAGGTCAAAACCTGCCCTCCTGCGAGACACACCCCAAAGCATGGCTAGGTCAAAACCTGCCCTCCTGCAAGAGATAATGCCTAAACTGTAATGCTTGGTAAAAATGTGGACAGAACTCCAAGTGGCAACCACACAAATGTCAGCAGTGGACACATTCCTGAAACAGCAACTGAAGAGGCCATGCCCCTGGTGGAATGGCCCTCGACATCCTCAGGAAGTTCCTTACCATACTTCCTATAACAAAAAGTAATACAGTTTACCAACCATTTGGACAAGCACTGTTTAGGAACTGGGAAACCCGCTCTCCCAAAGGCAAAAGAAACAAACAACTGCTTGAACTTTCTGCAGTCCTTGGTATGATGTGTGTAGTAATGCAAAATCCTATGCACATCTAAAATGTGGAGCAACGCTTCCCATGGATTGGCATGCTCTGGGTAATAAGACAGGAAAATGGATGGATTGATCAAGAGTAAACTCAGATGCCACCTTAGGCACAAAACTTGGGATTGGTACGAAAAAAGACCCTGTCTTTGTGAAAAATTAAACAAGGCTGCTCATACATGAGAGCCTGAAGCTCTGAAATCCTTTCAGCATAAGTAACAGCAACTAAAAACAATGCTTTCCATGAGAGAAAGTGCAGCTCGCAAGACTTGGCTGGCTCAAAAGGAGGCAGGGTCAGTTTCTCAAAAACAAAATTCAGGTCTGAGGCCAGGACAGGTTATGCATAGGGGGCTTCGGGTGAAGAATGCCCTGCAAAAATGCACAGGCCACCTCTAATTGGGCTACTGGACAACCATCCACTGGCACATGAAAAGCCGAGATGGCAGTCATGTGCACCTTAATGGAGGACTATTTAAGGCCTGAGTCAGAAAGGGACAGAAGATACTCCAGGACCTGGTTCACCAGACAGGTGAAAGGGTCCAAGTGACAGCCAGATGCCCAAATGGCAAAACGTTTCCACTTCATGGAATAGGTGGCCCTGGTGGAAGTTTTCCTAGCTGCCACCAAAACATCAGACACTCTCTGGGAAACACCAAAGTGGGCCATTGCTACATCCTCAGGAGCAAGGCATGTAGCCGCAGGGACCTGAGATCCGGATAGATTAGGGTTCCCTTGGGCCTGTGTAAGCAGGTTCTGGCAAAGCGGGAATGGGACTGGAAGTTCCACTGCCAGCTGTTGCAATAATGGAAACCAGATTTGCATGGCCAAAATGGGGCCACCAGGATGAGGCCCCCCATCTACAGCTTGAGAAGGACCCACTGAATCAGCGGGAAGGGAGAGAAGGCATAAAGAAACCTCCCTCTCCAGGAGAGACACAACACATCTCACCAGAAAACTCCAGGCCCAGGACCTAGCAAGCATTAAAGTGGCAGTTTTGAGTTGTGTGGGGATGCTAAAAGGTCCAACTCTGGCCACCCAAGAGGCTTTCAGCCACAGAGGGTAGCAGTGCCCACTCATGTTGGTAAGACTGTGACCGGCTTAGTCTGTCTGCCAAGACATTTGGTCCCCTGGAACATGGATGGCCGATAGCTCGAAGTCATGGTCCAGTGCCTAGTACCAGACCCTCATTGCCACCTGGCAGAGAGGGTAAGAGCGAGTCCCCCGTCTTCTGCTGAGATAGTACACCACACAGATGTTGCATGACTGGACCAGCAGGTGACCTGGGAACAGGTGGTTCTGAAAGACCTGAAAAGCACATAGGACTGCTCTCATCTCGAGCACGCTGATATGGAGACTTATCTCCATTGGGGACCAGGACCCCTGGGTCTGGAAAGGACCTAGGTGGGCTCCCCAGCCTTTTTCCTCAGGTGTCCGTTGTGAGAATCTGCCTGGAAGAGGGGATGAGGAAGGTACCACCTGTCACAAACTAACTCCGTGGGTCAGACCCCTGCTCCCACAGTGCCAAACCTCAAAGTGCAATTTGTGAACAGGGGACAAACAGGGTAACCCTCCTGTCTCTGTTCTGGGTCTGAAACAACTACCAGTCTTGAGTCCTAGGGTCAAATATGAACCCTTTTTTGCTAGCATGCCCAGTTAACAAGTTCAAGTATCACACCCTCTTCTGGAAACTGCAGTGCAATACTTAACCCAGAAGGCACCTATCCTGGTTCACAATCCCCCTTTTTGACTCAACTGAGACCTAGGTACTTTTCTTACCTTGGTGCATATGGTAACACACTATAAGCGCTTAACAGTTCTGTCAAACTTATCAACACTGCCTCAGCATTCACATTCAAAATGAGAAAAAGACTCGGCAGAATTTAAAGGAAAATAAAGTTTTCTACAATAAATAAAATAGATGAAATATCAAACACAGAACATATAAAATTGGGTTTACATTCATTTAAATTAAATGGACAATTTAAACAAAACTACCTTCGTACTGAATATTTTCTCCTACCCTAGTTTCCAGTAATAAAAAGTGGTGGCTGATTTACCTAAAGTGCTCTGAGAATCTCTCTCATCAGGAGTCCAGAATCAAAAGCCCTATTTTCTTTCAGCCATCTGGTAATATTTAGATACAGCCCCGACTTCCCTGTGATGTTACAGCTCACAGTGATGCTGGCTGTGAGGTCAATCAAGCCTGGATACTGAATAAATTTATCAGTCACATGCCCTGGCACACTGCTAAACATTCCAATTAAATTTTCCTAATTAGTGATGCCTTATGAGAGGTCAGAGTTACTCCTTTGATGTTTTCAGACAAACTTCCCGATGAGCTATGTCACCTATTTGTGAACTCTAACAGGTATCAGTTAGAAGTTGCTTCTTCCTAATAGGTCATAAAATGCAGCCTGTTTTATGGCTAGCTTTCCTGGATTTCAAAGTAAATGGGTGGTTTACAACTGTTACAACCTGGTATCATTATAGTCCCAGGATGTCAGCTTTTACAAGCCAGAGGTAACAACCAGGCCACCACATTTTTTATCTTTTGTACTGAAACTTGAACAGGGATAGACATCACTGCATTAATTTATTGTGTGGACTGGAATCACCTGTGTGTCACTGTTTTATAAGGTCATCACTTTGTATGAATTTTGACCTGCTTGCCCAGTGCGCTATACCCTCATTAGAAGGCAGGACTGCCGAAGTGCAGGGGTCCAGTCTTGTTGTAATTAACTTTTTTGCATTTTGCAGCTATTTCCGGTATTGAGTGCTCCTTTAGCTTAATTTCTGTCAGTTCGTTTGAGGTTAGCTGCCTCCAGCTGGAGCGCCACCTCGTAGTGTTTGTGCTGATTCTGTTCTTTACACTAAGGAAGCCTGTGCCATCAGGCAGTCTGCTATTTTGAGGCAGGAAAGCTCTGCCCTGAGAGGTGTCCAGAACCGCACCGATATACTGAAGGCACTGAGACGGAGTGAGAACCAACTTGGACAGATTCACAGTGATGCCCAGGGAGTGGAACAGCTGCAGAGTCATGTGCAAGGTGGTCAGTAAGAACTCCCTGGACAGGGCTTTCAAAAGTCAAGCATCCAGATAAAGGAAAATATAAAGGCCCTTCTGAAGGGCTGCAGCCACAGCTGCTACATACTTGGTAAAGACCCGCAGCATGGGACAAGCCAAAGAGCAAGACTCTGAACTGAAAATATTCCCCCGGAAGGAGAACCTGGTGTACTTCAGGTGGCCGGGATGTATCAGGATGTGGAAATATGCATCGTGCATGTCCAGAGAACAAAGCCAGTCTCCCTGCTTGATGAGAGGCAACAGACCTTAGAAGGTGACCATACGGAATCTCTTGTACTGAATGAACTGGTTGAGCCCCTTGAGATCCAAGATGGGACGGAGATCCTCAGTCTTTCTGGGAGACCAGGCAAAATCTGGAGTAAAACATCTTGTTCTGCAGGATGGGATGGATGGGTTCTATGGCAATTTTGCGCAGGAGAGACTGGATTTCCTCCCTTAGTACCGTAAAGTAGTCTGAAGGACAAGGGTCAGTCCCCACCGCCATGGTGGGTGGCCTTACCAATGTGTAGTTGTTTTGAACAAGCTGCAGTATCCAAGCATCTAAGGTGATTTCCCTCCAATGTTGCAGGTGGAGGGAGAAATGACTCCCAACCACCTCCCCCAGGCTTGGAACCAGAAGAAGGGGTCAGGGAAGGAGTCAAGTCGAGGCAGGTTGAGTGACTGCTCCACCCTTGGAAGGTTTTGCAGCATTGGGACAGGCAGGGGAGCACTGGCCCGTTTGCCCTGAGGTCGGGAACTTTGCTTTGACTTTTGTGGGGCTTTACGAAAGGAAGACCTTAAGTGGTTCTTGGGTTGGATATGACAAAGAATGTACTGACTTGATGGCCCTCTCTGAGGCCTGCAGTTCATTAATTATGTCCTGAACATCTGGACCAAAAAGCTTGGTATCCATGAAAGGGGCACCCAGGACCTTCTGTTGCACTTCAATTGCAAACCCAGGAACCCGGAATGCCTGCAGAGGCAAATAACCACGGCAGCTGTCTATGCTGTAGTATCAGATATATCATACAGAGCCCTAAAAGGGTGTTTATTAACATCCTCAGCTCCCTGCAGAACTTTGAGAAGCTCCTGCATCTGTACCCCATCTGGCAGGGCCTGGCCAGTCATCCTGCCCTTACTCCAGAGGGCATTCTGGTACTTGACCATGTGGGAAAGGTAATTAGAAATCCTGAGCCCTAGGGTGGCAGAGGGAAAGGTCTTTTTGCCCCATAGATCCAACCACCAGGATTCCTTGTCCTGAGGGAGAGAACTGAGGTGCTTAGGTGCCTTGGAACGGTTGTGGGCAGCTTTTATGACCATGAAGTCTGTCTCTGGATGGGAGAATAAAAGGGTTTGCCCAAGGGGGCGTGATATTAGCGATCTGCCTTCCTGGGCATAGTTGCCACAGAGTGGGGTCTGCACCATAGCGCCTGAGCCGCATCCTCCAAGCCTGGCAGCAAGGGAGGAATGAACTTGGGTGGCGAGTCAGAAACTCTCCAGAAGTCCACCATGTTCCCTGTGGTGTCATCGTCCTCCTCAGTCTGGAACCATATGACAGACTGGAGCTTTTTTATGATGCCAAAGAAATAGGGGTGCTGGGAGGAGGACTGAGGGGTAGGGCCCTCGGAGCCCCCACTTCTGGAGGAGGCAGTGGACATGTCTGTGGAATAGGTCTCTTCCTCCAATACCTCCGCCTCCTCAGAGACGAGAACATCAGGGTGATACTTCTCTCATCAAATGGGTCTGAGCCATGGACAAACGTGGCAGATTCAGCCGCCGCCCAAGAGGGTGCTGAGCGAACAGACCCCACAGTCTAAGCCAGAGTTGTCGGCTGTATCAGCGATGTAGTAATTGTAGTATGCAAGGAGTTCAGGTCAATGACTGGCTGCTGGATAACTGTCCTGACTGGAATAGTCAGCAGGGAGCAACTGCCCATCATCGACAGCCCCTGAGAGTCTAAGGGCAACAAAGGCCAAGGAGACCTAGCTTTCAACGACCCCACCAGAGCAGGGTACAAAGAGCTCACCAGAAGGCCAGCCATTGATGACCCGCTGTCCAAAGCTAGGGCACTAAGCCCAATGCCAGAGACACCCGCAGAGGAGTGGGGGAGAGCCGGCAGGGCAAGGGCTGCCAAACTGAAGGTTGATGACCAAGAGGTGGCTGTAGCCGAGGAAGACACCACCTGTAGTGGCCTCGGGGAACCCAAGGCCAGGGCTGCAGCAGAGGTCGCCACCACAGGGGTCAATGAGGAAGTCCCAGAGGACTTAGGAGTAGCACCTGGCGAGCAGGACCAGTGACCCGAAAGGTGGTCCTTATGATATATCTTATCCTTGTGCTTCCCTGAGGGCTTGTGTCGGGCCTTGTAAGCCTGAGACCCAGAAGAGTGAGCCTGGGAGGGGGATGAAGAGGACCCAGAGCCCCTCTGTTCCAAACTGTTTAGTTTCTGCTCCATAAGAAAAACCCTGAAGATGCATTTGTGGTGCTGGAGAGTGGTAGGGTTACATTTCTGGCAGATGGTGCAGGCTTCAGGAGAGTGTGAAGACCCCAGACAGCAAACATAGATGTCATGGCTGTCATCCCAGAAAATCTTTCTGCAATGGTAGCGCGGAAAAGAGGACGACTCGATGGTTCTAGACATAAAATGAAAGAAAATAAAGAATAATGTGAAAATGGCAGTTGACTGAATGACAAGGCTTCTGCTAGAGTCTGGTGACAGCGGGAAAGAACTGAGGAGGGAGTGGGGCCGCCTACGCCTATATATGGCATGTGATGTCGGCATGGATGGCCCCTAGTAGACTGCTACAGAAAAAGGCTTACGTGGGATCCTAGTATCTGACAGCTAAGTTCCATAGGTGTGACCTGCTGACAGAGATATCCCCGGTGAAGATCCTTTGGTCCCGAATGAGTCACCATTCCTCATTTTTCTTCTGTGTAGGAAGGTATCTGGAAACGGTCTTCTTCCTCATGTTTTTGGGCAGGCACATTTTCACTACTTTCAGCTAATCAATTTTTCCACTTGCAGCTCGAGAACATTTTGTTCCCGACTGTGTTCTGAGAAGTCTCTTGGTTTGTTTAGCACTGGAAATTTTACAAACCGAAGGGATAAAATAAACCTTTGCTCGCTATTCTTCATGACCCACCCGTCTGTGGTAATTTCATGCCACTCCTTGAAATAGTGGGCCCAGTGTCCTCCAACTGGCCATGGGTCTGTGGCGACTTGGACAACATTATCAGGGCTTTTCTTGTGACCGAGGGGCTGGTGCAGGATTCTGCCTTGTCCCTCTTTTGCCTCTTCCTCTCCCAGTATCTCTGTACTCTACCATACTGAACTGGATATTCCTGGAACCATCAGGGAACCAGAGAAAAAGGTGATTTTTAGTTCAGTTTTATAAAATAAGCCCTAACCAACTCAGTCATCAAAAGCTAACTCGGTTCAAAACACAATGAACATGCTTTGTATTTAAAATAAAAGGGCACTGCTCAGGACTGGAACAGGACACTGGGCCATCTGAGAAAACAAATCTAAAATAAGAACGCTAGAGGGAACGTCTCTACTGAGCAGATTTTGGATTAGTATTTTATTTCCATCTCTGGAGCAACAACTTAGGCACAAGATGATTGCAGTTTTGTATGATGTCACTATTAGACTCCTGTTAGAAAAATGTAGATGGATGAAATATCAAAGCCATGACAGTTCAGAATGAAAAAAAAAAACAAATCAGCAAAGAGACTTCTGCAACAGTTCATAAGTATGTTATACATTGTACAGAACTGAGTTAATAAAAAAATCAAGCAGTAATTAATTCATGTTAAAAAACTGGTTTCGATCACTTTATTATCCACTACTTTTTCAACCCCCAATATTCATCCCTATAATTAATTTCTGTTTCCAAATCCATTCATATGGAGCCCCACTTTTTTTTTATAATTCTATTTATCTCCTGCTGACCCAGGAACTCTCTCGGGCATCCTCACTCGCCGCCCCTGCATACCACCCGCCTGAAGCCCCCATACTAGGAAATCAGGGACAGACACTCCTTTACCTACCTGGTCCGGTGAACATAACGTCAGAACCGAGGCAGACAGGGGGATCGGGAGAGCCACCAGCATGGGAAACCCGGCACTGGGTATGTTGCGGTGGGGCACTGGAGGTGCCTTTGCCTATCCAGGGAGCAGGGTTTTTTCCATTAGTGCTTCCCCCTGGAGCATGTCTGAGCACCCTGACGTGTTGACGTCCGCCGCCGCTCCACCCCACTGAATGGCATCGCTGCTGCAGTGCGCCCGATCTCCACTGGGGGACACTAGCAAGTGATGCATGCCCCGCTACCCACCCTGGGAGAGGAGAGCCATCCTCCGCTCAATCCTCTCCCTCCCCAGTTGACCCGAGTCCGTTTCCGAACCTGGGTCACCAGCGTAGCATCCAGCACCTCAACCCTCTGCGCCACCAGGCCGGCTCCTGCCCATGTTAAGAGCTTCCGTTTTGTGGCCTAGAGTTAGCCAACTGTCCTCAGTGTCCCATAACAATACCATCTCAAAGACAGGTACAGATGTGCCTGAAAATGCAGCTCAACTGTCTCTCTAATTTACATGTACTTTACACTTTTTAACTTTCTTTTATGAAATGGCAAGAACAAACACAGAACCTGACTGTTCAAAACATGTCACGTGAACGTAGTTCAGGCACCATCAGGTCTCCGATCTCTTTACAGCCAAAAAGCATTTTTCAAACCAAATCCATTTTATGAGTGCAATAATGCATTTCAAGATGTCCAATATATGGAGCTGGCAGCCGGCCTCCAAAGAAAGGTTGGTAAAGTATACCAGGAGGTTCATCACCTGGTTAACTGATTGTCTCCTAGCAGACGCCTGTAGTCGTCAGTAAAAAAACAATGGTGTGTCCTGAGGACGTCTGCAGAAGTCGGCTACTGACTCCCAGTGTGCCCAAGCAACGTCTGGAGAAGTCACTTATATATTTTATTATATAGTGTAACAGAATATAATATATATTTGACTGCATAGCACCGTTGGAAAGGTATTGTTATGCTGAACAACTCTGTCACTGATATTTTGTGCAAAGAATGTATACTTTAGGAGTTATTTGCATTTGTTTATGGTATGGTGTGCATGGCTTATGTTGCCTGTTTTAGTGAAAAAAAATATTTTTTTGCTGTTTCAACCAGCTTAAAAAAAAAAATAAATTACATATTATTATTTGCATACCACCATTGGGAAGGCAATTTTGTGCTGAATAACTTTGCCACTGATATTTTGTGTATATCATGTATACTTTAGGAGTTATTCACATTTGTTTATGGTATGGTGTGTATGGCTGACATGTTTTCCATCAAGATTCACCTAAGCAGCTTGAATAAAATTCACTTTTTTGGCACTTCAGCAGGTATAAAATAAAAAGCGTATTGATTGCAACTGGTTGCATTGCACCATTGGAAAGGCATTTTTGTGCTAATCAACTTTCATGCTGATACTTTGTGTGTATCATGTATACTTTTGGAGTTATACGCATTTGTTTATGATATGGTGCGTGTGGTTGAGATTCAGCCCTCAAATCTCACCAAAGCACCTTAACTAAAATGGGGAAGAATTAAGTTTTGTAGTAAAAAGATGTATTTTTTTAACTAACATAAAATTAAAACACCATCTAATGTCTGTATGCTTAATTTGGTGTGGATATTTTACATATTTTCCAACAAAAATGGCTTATGTTGCACTTTTTTAGTGAAAAAAATATTTAATTTGCTCTTTCAACCAGCATAGAAAAAAAACAAAATTACTTATTATTACATGCATGCCACCATTGGAAAGGCAATTTTGTGCTGAATAACTCTGTGTCTAGCGTGTACAGTTATTGAGCTATTAACATTTGTTTGCAACATGCTGACTATAGCTTGATTTTGCTTAGAAAGGCCCAGGATTCACTGTTAAAAGTATACAGGAGATTCAGGAGGCAAGTGGTGTAATCTCAGAGTGAGCCTGTGGAGGCAATGAGTTAAGGGGGGAACTCCAAAATAATCTTCAAGAAGAACTTCAGGTGGGGACCCAGTCCTTGTCAAAGACCAGACAAGTAGGATCCACTAAGAGTGCCTGGAGCTCACTGATTCTTCTAGCCAATGCAATGACCACCAAGAAAGCTGTATTCCACAACAGGCAAGACATCTCACACATATACAAACTAAGGCTCAAATGGCTTGCCCACGAGCACAGCCAGCACCAGCAGCAAGTCCCGTGGTGGTGGTTCATGCACCAGAGGGGACAGGTTATCCAAGCCTTTGAAAAAAGTATCCAGCCACTTTCTCCTGGGCCACCCGTTGGCTTACCAGCCCATGCCTGCTAAGCAGAAATGGCTGCCAGGTGCACCTTGAGGGTTGGCTCTCACAGTCGCAGCTGAGAGAGGGACCAGAGGTATTCCAAGATGCTCGTTACTGGGAAGGGAAGGGGATCAAACTCCTTGCCCTGGCACCAAATGGAGAACTACTTCCATTTAAATGCACAGCATTTGTGGGTTGACTCTTTTCCGGAGGGCTCCACAACATGGAGCATGTCTTCCTACAGACCCAAGGCCTGGAACTTAAGACACTCCGGAACCAGGCTGTGAGGTGCAGAAACTGAAGGTCCAGGTGCAGGACCCTCCCTTGTTGCCTGATCAGCAGATCCGGGTGAAGAGGCAGCTTCCACGGAGGTCTGCTGCTCACACAGAGAAGATCAGGCTACCAGTACTGCCTTGGCCAGCCTGGAGCTATAAGAATCATTGGTGCCTTGTCCTTCTGGGCCTTGGTCACCACCTTGTGGATCAAGGGGAAAGGAGGAATGGCATGCATGAGGCCTGTGGTCCAGGGTCTCATGAAGGCATCCCCAAACACTGTCCCAAAACAGCCTCAGTTTGGAGTTCCGCCAGGGGGCAAACAGATCCTCCAGAGCGCTGCCCCACAGTGCAAACAAGTAGCTCACCACCTCCTAAAGCAGGTACCACTCGTGTAACATCTCTCCTATCCAGCTGAGACCATCTGCTCGCTGACTGTTCACTCCACGACATGGATCACCAAAAAGGTGTGCATCCAGGCTGTGTATGGGGGTCCAGGTGTAGAGGATCTCCTGACACAAGGGAAGGGAGTGTGTTCTACCCTGCCTCTTCAGGTAGAACTTGGTCATGGTGTTGTGTACCTGGACCTGCACAACCTAACTCCTTACTAGAGAAGTGAATGCTGTTAGAACACTACAGAGAGCTCTAGCAAGTTTATGTGGTGATCTGGACTCCCTGGGTGACCAGAAGCCTTGAGCTCTGTTGTCTCCCGGGTGTGCTCCCCACCTCACCAGAGACAATTCCATCATGCACATGATGATCAGCTCTGGTGGACACATGGGATTCCTTCCTCCAGGTGTTCTGGGATCAGCCACCACTGGATAGCATCCCACTTCAGCTGGGTCACTGTAACTTGCTGGTCCAAGTGGCCTAGGTGCTGGTGGCCCAACTCCCACTGCAGGTGGCACATCTGCCAACAGGTCCATTGGACCACACTGGTGCAGGATGCCATGTACCCCAGCAGCCACAGGAAATCTCAGGCAGGGTGTGAGAGATCAATTTGAAATTATCAACGAAGGAGGTAAGATCCAGTGTCTGGTATGCAAGGAGGTGAGCCTTGACCCACAGGGAGAATAGTTCTGCCCCGATGAACTTGATAACCTGTGAGGGTACCAGCTCGAACTTGTCCAGGTTGACAAGCAGGCCGAGGTCTCAGCAGGTCTGGAGTGCCATATCTCTGGTCCTCTTGACAGTCCCTTTGGACGGTCTGGCCAATAGCCAGTTGTCCATGCAGGGGTACACTCTATCACCTTAGCATCGCAGGAAGGCTGCCACCAGAACCATGTACTTGGTGAAAATCCTGGGCACAGAGGACAGACCAAAGGGCATGAACTGGAACTGGTACAGGACCCCTTCCACTTGGAACCAGAGGTACTGGCGGTGAGATGGCCAGATTGGGATATGGAAGAATACATCCTGGAGGTCCAGGGAGCAAAACCACGTTTTGCTCCAGCAACAGAATGATCTGATACGAAGTGACCATCCAGAACTTGTGCTTCCACATGAATTGGTTCAGATCGTGCAGATCCAGTATGGGGCACTAGCCCCCCCCCCTTCCATTTTGGAACTAGGAAGTACTTAGGCACGTAACCTTGACTGGCCAGGGTGTCCAGGATATGGGCTATGGCTCCCTTTGCGAGGAGCTAAGCAATGTCCTCCAAAGGACAGCAAGCGTGTCCTGCGACACCCTGGACTCCTGAGGAGGGTGCAGTCAGTAAGGCGGGACAGACTTGAAGCTGCCTGACAGAGACCCAAAGACACAGCAGCGTAAACCTTTTTAGTGGTGTGGTCAATCTTCCTGGACTCTGTCTGGAGGCCTGTCCACATCCCCTGGCCCCTGGACTTGCAGAAGACTAAACCAGAAACTAGGCCATTGGCCAAAGGGTGGTCTGATAACCCAGAAAGGAACCCAGTGCAGGACCGCATACTTACAGACCATGTGGGTAAAGAGTGCTGGGGAGGATGCTGGATGGTGCCAAACTTAAGGGCTGGTCCCAATACGGCCTCAGCCGGGGGGGGCGTGGCCGGCAAACATGGCAGATGCTTGCTAGCACAGCTCCCCGGGACACCTAAAGTTTTTTTTGTTTGTTTTTTTTTAAAACAGCTACTAAGAGCATCTCTGGAAAGCCTAAACTTGGTCTGAATTATTGTCCTATGGGATGACGTCCGGGAAATCTAAAAATAAGCAGGCTAAATTATCATTTAACTCCCGCAGTCAAAGCTAAACTGGTAGCAGGCGAACTGCAAAATTCTTGGCGCTAAGCGCCAAGAGCAGTCTGCGAGGAGCAATGTCATACCTCAAAATGGAAGCCACTGCAAAGTCCTGGCCAGAGTTCCGCCACACTAATACAGATGCAGCAAGAGATTAAATCAGGTTTCGTGACTGTTACTGCCCAGCTCTCCCATCTCCAAACAGAAGTAACTGGCCTGACAGAGACTACAGCTACTCATGCCTCTTTTTCGGAGCTGGAACACCAATGTGGGAGAGCTGGAGGACTCATATGCCGGAGTATCTGCTGAGCGGACCGGGGTAATCTCCATCCTGGCTGAACTAAAAGAACGCCTGGACGAACAGGAGAATAGGTCCAGGTGGTCAAATATCAGGATCACTGGGCTCCCGGAGGGTGTGGAGGGCCAGGACCCGGGCAGGGGACTGCATCGCTGCCTGGTCAAGCAGTTAGGCCTTCCGGAAGAATTTGCGGCCTTCGAAATTGAAAGAGCGCACCACACAGGCCCCCCTCCAAAACCAGGGGACAGACCGCAGCACTGTTTAATAAAGTATCTTCGGTGCACTGATAAAGAAGCGATCCTGCAAAAGGCTAAACAAGCTGGCCCCATATCTTCTGGTAACGCCAAAGTTTATGTGTACCAGGATTACAGTAAAGAGTTGCAGATCAGGAGGTAAAAATTCAACCAGGTTAAAAACAAATTATTTAAACTGGGCTGGTCATTTTCCTTTCTTTATCCAGCTCGGTTGAGGGTTGAGAGACAGGGCCAGAAACCAAGCTTTTTCCTAGGTCCTAAAGCTGCTGAAAAATGGACTGAGGAGGAGTCCAGGAGAGAGAGAGAGAGGGCACAGTCTGCTTCACCCTGAACTTCAAGAATTCTAAACCAAGTAAGTGCTGCACTTTCTTATTGTTTGGAACTACCCTGGGGCTCTTATGTCCTTCACAACTTAAAGTGGCATGTACTTTAGCTCCACAATGTAGCTGTTCGGGATCGAGTCTGGATTGCTGGCCGGGCTGTAGGACATGCTGATCTAGAAACAGGCCCTACAAGTCAGCGGCAGCTCCCGACCGTGTCTGGGGACATGGGTAGCTGTGCGAAGCTGTAGGATTGTCCACAATGAACTAGCATCATCAGAGATGAACCCTGTGGAATAGTACAGGCTGACATATAGGCTAGTTGGTGAAACCTCTGACCTTGTCTTGTGATTTGGAGGTGGCTGGGTTGGGAGGAGGAGCTCGTTGTGGCCTCCTACCTCTGCCTGAATAATCAGCATGGTGGATAGCTTTTACTCACTGGTTCAAAAGATGAGGTCGAATTGTATAAGTTAGAACGAGGGTTGGCCTGGTTTTCTGTTGCGCAAACAGAGACCCCATGGAACAAGTAATTCTGATCGGCTGTGCACTGGTTAACTATGGACAACTTAACGCTTATGTCCCATCTGCTGGGCTGCGATTGCCTTTACTGGGCAAATGTGGAATTGATATATTAGGATACACTTGACCACACCTGGGGGTGCGGGTATCAGCGGGGCTGCTTCTGGATATCTTCTGGAGAGTGGTCCTGTGGCAACCAGGCATCCAGGGCCTTGGGGAAATATTTGTCATGCGAGTACTGTTTTGCAATAATACAGCATTAAGCCTTTTTGCCAGCGCCACAAATAGAATAGCTCTGGGCAATATGCACTCTAGGCTTGGAACTCTTAAAACATTCTCTTTTGAGTTAAACTATAGTCAGTAGCTGTTATATCTTAGTTGTATATGTTAGATGTTGGTGTTCCACCTTTCCTAATGATAAAATCATGGTGAGCTTGTGGTTCACCTTCTGCCTGCTGTTTGCAGTGGGAACTCTGGCAGGGCTTGAACTGCCAGGGGTGGGTTCTCTTATCCACGTTGGATCAGTTTGTTGGGAGGTGAGTTGGTAGTTAATCTGGTAGTTTGGGGGGAGAGGTTCATCATGGTTGGGGATGGGGGTTTGGGAATGGGGGCTGGCACTATATAACTCTCTTTTTTCCAGATGGGTGGCTCAAGAGGGGAGCTGTACTGGTGACACCTTTTAGTGCTGAGCCAGGTAGTTGCCGCATCTACTCCTTCAGGACGTGCTCAAACGTCTGGGATGGGCTTATTACGTGGTGAATTTCGGTAGGATCCCCCGGTTGGGACCCTTGTGGAGGGGTTGGGGGGTTATGGTCTCTATCGATTGGGAAATTCTCTTATTTTGGCGGAAAAAGGATTTTAGCTGTGCAGAATAAGCATGCAGTGATATCTGGTGGTATATACGTAGCAGACAATTATGGGTGATGTCATAAAATGTGTGTCATGGAATATTAATGGCCTCAAATATATCTTAAAGCGTAGGAGGGTCTCAGCTGAGGTACGGAGGGGGGGGGCAAATAGTTCTATTGCAAGAGACGCACTTTTCTCCTCCTGAAGCTCAAAAAACTGTCCAGTTTATGGGTGGCACTTGGATATCGGCTTCTTTTTTGTCTAAGGCCTGTGGGGCCTCGATTTGGATTCCCAGGGGAGTGCCAGCCCAGGTCCTGGGGAGTGTTGTTGATCAGGCAGGCAGATATGTTCTGGCCAAAATAGACATATCGGGAAGGGGGACATTTTTGGTCAGTTCAGTATATGCCTCAAAAATTTTGAAAGGCCAGGAATTTTCCAAAAGTTAGCCCTCGACATGTCCTGCTGGGATGGGCAGTCGATACTTGGAGGGGATTTCAGCTGCATTCTAGACCCTGTGCTGTATCGTTCTAGCAAGACTCTGATCCCCAAAACGCAGAATGCCGAAGCCTTAGAAGACCTACAAGACGGTTAGACTTGACTGATGCCTGGTGACACGCCAACCCGTCTGGGCGAGATTACAGTTTCTTTTCCCACACACACAATTCTTACGCCAGAATTGATAGAATTCTGGTTTCTAGATCCCTGCTGATGTGTGTGGGGGAGGCAGCATACACTCCAATCCTAGTTTCAGACCATGACATTCATTGCGTTTCTCTTAAGGGTGCTGCGGAACCTAAGGCCCCAAAGGCCATGGAAGCTCAATCCTCTCCTCCTTAAAGATCCGGAGTATATACACTTTATGAATGGGTGCATTCAGGAGTATCTTCGGCTGAATGGCTGGGGGGAGACTACTCATGGAACTAGGTGGGAGGCTTTGAAGGCCTCTGTCAGAGGCCAAACTATCTCCTTTGCTGTACACTGTAAAGGGAGTGCGGCGGAGGAGTTGGCCCTCATGAGAACTAAGACTGAGGTGTGTGAAAGCACGCATAGGCTGAATTTAACTCCCTCTTTGTACACGAACATACGAAATTTGCCAGCAGATAAAGGCCTAGAGGTCTATCAAGTCTGCTCGAATGTGCAGCTAGCACCCTTTATTCTGCAGCTGCCCCTGCCTTCCACCCTTCCCCTTCATTAACCCTTCCCCTTGTCCTGTCCCATCCTCGTTTGAAGCAGTCCACTGTTCTACTGCACACCACTTCAGCAGGTAACGCATTCCACCCAGCCACCACCCTCTCTGTAAAAAAGTGTCTCATCTCCCTCCTGAACCTTCCTCGCTCCAGTCTCATATCATGGCCCCTGGTGGCCCTCCCCTCCCTTACTTTGAACAGCCCCTCTGTACCCGTCTTGTTTATTCCTTTCATGTATTTAAAGGTTTCAATCATGTCACCCCTGTCTCTCCTCTCCTCCAGTGAGTACATGTTCAACTCCTTCAACCTCCTCCCGTATGATAAGTCCAGCAACCCCTTGATCATCTTTGTCGCTCTGCGCTGTACCCCCTCCAGTAACTTAATGTCCCTCTTCAGATACGGACGCCAGTACTGCACGCAGTACTCCAGGTGTGGTCTAACTAATGACCTATACAGTGGCAGAATCACCTCCTCCTCTGCGAGCATATACCCTTGCAATACAACCCAGCATTTTGCTGGCCTTACCTGCTTCCTACATTGTGCCGAGTTGTTCATTGACCCTGTAATGAGCACACCCAGATCCTTCTCCTCCTCTGTCTGGGCTAGCTGCACTCCCTAGCTGTAACTCCTCCTTGGGTTCTTCATCCCAAAATGCAGTACCTTGCACTTTTGGCATTAAAGCCCAGTTGCCAGGTGTCTGACCAGGTTTCAAGCTTTGCCAGATCATCCTGCAACCCCTGCCATCCCCCTAGGTCATCCACCACCGCGCCTACCTTGGTATCATCAGCAAACAGACTGATCTTGCTCTTGATGTCCCATATGTCTGCAATGAATATCCCAAACAACACTGGTCCCAACACTGAGCCCTGTGGAACACCGTTCATCACTGCCCTTGGGTGTGAGAGCTCCCCACCCACCACCACCCTCTGTTGCCTTCCCTGCAGCCAGTTTCCTACCCATCTCACCAGCTTTGCACCCGCCCCTGTGCCTACCTTTCCTTCCCAGCCTTCCTGTGGCACTGAGTCGAATGCCTTACTGAAGTCCAGATACAGGACATCCACTGCATGGCCCCTGTCCAGTTGCCTAGTTACCCAGTCATAGGACTCCACCAGATTGGTTTGGCAGGATCTGACACGTATGAAGCCATGCTGTCTGCTGTCCTGTAGTCCTTTGGCCTCTAGGAGGGCCACCAGCCTCTCCTTCAGGATAGTCTCCATTAGCTTACCCATGATGGATGTGAGGCTCACTGGTCTGTAGTTTCCCGGTTCATCCTTGGGGCCACTCTTGTGGAGGGGCACCACATGAGCCATCCTCCAGTCCTGAGGTACACACCCTGAATGTAGTGAGGCATTAAATAGGTCTGTCAAAGGTCCTGCAAGGACCTCTGCCAGCTCCTTCAGTACCCTGGGGTGGATGCCATCTGGGCCTGGCGCTTGTCCACCCTCAGTGCCTTCAAACCCTCTGAACTCTGCTCTCCATGATTTCCCATCTGTCACCACTTCCCCTGCTTCTGCCATTTCTCCCACCTTGGGTGTCACCCTCCATCTTCTCTTTAGTAAATACGGAGCAGAAGTACTCATTTAGTACTTCCGCCTTATCGCACCCTGCTTCCACCCAACCCCCCTCCTTCCTAATCCTTACTATGTGGTCCTTACAACTACTTTTCTCCCTGATGTACTTAAAGAAGTCCTTCTCCCCCTTCTTAATGCTTTGTGCCAGCCTGAGTTCCATAGATGCTTTGGCTCCCCTTACTGCCCTTGTCACCTCCTTCAATTCTGTCAAGTATTCCTCCCTGTCTTCTTGTACTTCCTAAAGGCAGCTCTTTTCCTCCTTACCTTTTCCATGACCTCCTTGCTCAACCAGATCGGTTTCTTAGCCCTAGCCTTCTTGCTCTGGGCTTTGCAGCAGGTTTTGGTTGCCTCCACTATCCCCAGCTTTATGAGCTCCCACCTCTGGTTAGTGGCCATACTAGATTGAATTCTGGCCAGGTACCATTTTCCACTTCCCCATCCTCCCAAAGTCGGCCCTCCTGAAGTCCAGCACTATTGTGCCAGATTCCCTCCTTCCTTGCCCCTATCCAATGTGAGCCATACTGAGCGGTGGTCACTCCTGACAGCGTTCCTCCACTGTAAGTTCTCTCACAAAGTCCCCATTTGCCAGCACAAGGTCAAGGGTATTCCCTAACCTGGTTGGTTCACTGACTATTTGCAGCAGGAAGCTGTCCTGGAAGGCATCCAGCAGTACCTGCCCCCTTCTGTTCCTGGTTGTTGGGGTGCTCCAGTCCACTCCTGGCATGTTGAAGTCCCCCACAATCACCACACTACTCTTCATGGGGTCCTCCTGATCTGTCCCACTAGTTCCCTGTCTAACTCCTCCGTCCGAGATGGTGGCCTGTCACGCCACTCCCATTCTAAGAATCCTATTCTTGGAATCCTGGATTTGCATCCAAAGTGACTCCATACTACTCTCCTCCCTTCTCCTTACACTTCAGTCCTTCCTTCACATATAGTGCCACCCCACCCCCTTTCCCAATCACTCTGTCCCTAAGAAATAATCTGTACCCTGGTACAGACAGGTCCCAGTCATTGCATTGGGTGGCCCATGTTTCTGTGATGACTGCAATGTCCACCTCTCCCTCTGCCATGAGAACCTGTAACTCTGCAGTTTTCCTCTCAAGGCTCCTAGCATTAAGGGGTAATGTCCTCCAAAAATTTAAATGTAAATTTAGCACTTTGACTAGTACCCACCTCGAGAGATCCATTTTGTTGTCAAAGGCTGGGGAACATTTTGACAGGGATAAGGATGGTAAATTACTGGCATGGCAATTAAAATGTAGGGAAGCAAGAAGGATGGTGGGGCAGATATAGAACACACAAGGTGAGCTAATGCAGCATACTGCGGGGATTGGGCAAGTTTTTGGAAAATGTTATAGCACACTATATACGGCTGAATGCTGCTCAGAACAAGGAGAGTGGGATTCTTTTTTTGTGGGTGTTCCCCTTAGTAGGCTGTGTGAAGAAGGGGCGAGGTAACTGGATTCTCCGATCGCCAAACAGGAAATATCTGAAGCCCTTAATGCCCTTAAAAAATGGTAAGGCCCCAGGCCCAGATGGGATCCCTATGGACTTTCTAAAGGCCTTCAGTGGTCTTCTCCTGGATCCCTTATTTGACATGATCAGAGAAGGCCTTGCCAGAGGTTAGCTGCCCCCCTCCATGCAGTCCACCATAATTAAAGTATTGCCAAAGCCTGATAAAGACCCCACCAAATGTGCCTTATACAGACCAATATCTCTCTTAACAGCTGACCATAAAGTAGTGGCTAAGGCTTTAGTTTCCTACTTTAGACCCACTCTTGCCAAAGTTAATTCACCAAAACCAAACTGGCTTTGTGAAGGGGAGAATGGGGAAACATTATATCAGGCGCACTCTGAATGTTATATATAGATGGGGTCGGTCTAAACGACATCATGGGGAGGCGGGGAGAGGCACTTGGGCTGGGCTGCCCTTTATCCCCCCTCCTGTATGTTCTTTCCTTGGAGCCTCTTGGGGCTGCCCTTCAAGCAGACACTAGAATTAGTGGATTTGTAGGGGGAGGACGGGAACACAAAACTGCAATGTATGCAGATGACCAGCTCCTTTATCTGCAAAATCCGGCTCAGGATCTTCCTGCAGTTCATGACCTGATGCAGAGATCTGGTAAGATTTCGGGCCACCAGGTCAACTGGTCCAAGAGGGAGCCACTCCCCGTGGGAACCCTGAATAGACCCCAAATGACAGATAATCTAGGGGGATTGCAAATGGTCTCAAAGCTTAAATATCTTGGGGTACATTTATCAGTCTGTCGGCCTCATACATAAATTAAAATTTAAACCCTTCTTAACCAAGATAGCAGAAGATTGCGAGAGATGGACAGCCTTGGCTCTCTCTCTTTTTGCTGGGTAGAATAGGAGTGATTAAGATAACAATACTGCCAAGGGTACTTACCAGCATCAATCCCTTCCCATCAATGTCCCCCTGGAGCACTTCAAGCAGCTAGACACTACTGTCCACAAGTTTCTCTGGCGGAATGGCAGAGCAAAAATAAGGTCAATATTACAATGCCCCCCCCACATTGAGGGTGGTGCAGGCGTACCTAACTTTAAAGCGTATTATTGGGCAGCACAGCTGGCATTTCTTCCAATCAGTGCCTCTGACTCTGACTGTCCATGGCTGGGTCTGGAGGAGGATATGCTACATGGCAACCTTAAAAATGACTCCCTGGCTGGGGCTCTGGGGGGGCCTGGGTGTGGATTCAGTAGTTAACCCCTTCACAGCAGCCACCAGGCAGGCATGGATATGGGCTTACCAATGCACTGGTTTTGAATGCCATATGTCCCCGAATGTTGGTTTACTTGTGGCTATGTGACATTGGGGAAATTACTCACCAGTAGTTTTGTAGTGACTCTGGGCATGGAGGAGAAAAGAGATCTGTGCTGTTAGTCAAATGGATGAGGGAGGTGCATTGAAGAGTTTTTCTACTATTAGTAGTGAATGGGGAATTCAGCCTGGTGACTTATTTTTATATCTGCTGATATGCCAACAATGTGGAGACACACTGTCGCCACAATTTGGGTGGTCAGAACCAACTCCCTTTGAGGAGGAGCTCTTTAAACCCCAACTGGGGCAAAATCCCCTTTCTGTATATTATCACATTATACAGGGTCATTTGTCACAACACCTGATGTCAACAGGGATAAATGGGGTGCGGACCTTTTCCTTCCCATAGATTGACAGACCTGGAAAATGGCATGCTCCCATTACCTGAGCTGCTCCTGCAGCAATAAGCTGTGCCAGATCCAGTTACATTTTTTGCATAGAGCATATATGATCCCTAAGAGACTTCATAGCATGGATGCCTCTAGAGCAGAGCTTTGCCCAAAATGTGAGAAACTGAGGCGGATTTTACACACTTGGCTCTGACCTGCCCTATGGCTGCCCCATTCTGGCACTCAATACATGATATAATGAGTAAGGTGCTGGGGTACGCCCCATCTAAGTCACCTTTGGAGTTATTGCTGGGTGCATATCCTGCCCACCCAGGTCGAACGCATGACCCTCTGTGGTCCCTGGCACTCATCAATGCCAGGATGACGATAGCACAGGAGTGGTTATCATCAACACCCCCAACTGCTAGATGGGTGCAGAATTTAAAATCATGTATGGCTATAGAGTGAGCCCAGATGGGGTCGCAAGGTGAACTCCCAGAGTGCTTTGAAATCTGGCAGCCATTGCTAGATGCAGTAGAGTGTGGGGATTTCCCTCTCCGAGTCATATGGCATGAATAAAACTTCTCTCCAGTCTAATTAACTAGTGTTATGCTAGCAATTATGATTACAGAGCTAGATGTTGACCCCTAATTGGAGTAATCCTTCACATGGTAGCATACATTATGAAACCCTCGCCTATGTACTATTAGATATTCGGCTCAACCTGATATACACTGTATGTATGAAATATTGTAGATTTATGACTTGTCTTATTGAGCTTTGTATGCACATCTTTTTTCCCAATAAACTATTTTTGAGGGAAAAAAAATATGGTCTCAACCATGGGAAAGGCCACCCCCCAAGAGTTGTTCCTGTCCAAAATGTCCATGAATGAGTACTTGTCCCATTTCTGGACTGGATTTAGTAGGACAGACATGGACTCTGAAATCAACTGGATAAGAGCTCCAAAAGATACCAGCCCATGTTTGGTGGTCAGTTCCTGCACTGCTCCCTGGTCAAGAATGTGAGTCCCTGTGGAGGCCATAAATGAAAGATCAGAGTCTTCCAAGGACACCTCAAAAACGGCCCTCAACTGTTTCTCGACACAGACCATCCCAGTATCTTCAGCTTGGGTTATATCCACTGACAACCGATCTGGCAAGCCAGTTGCTGACTAGGTCTCCTTGGGTGGAGCGCCCACCTATGGCTGCAGTGGAAGCAGCTTCACCCATATGGGTAAGAAAACAGTTGCAGGGAAACCTGTGAGGTAGAGCCTACCCAGTCCCACAATGGCCCACTGTAGTGATATTTCCTGGTCAAGTGGGATTGAGAGCGAGAGCACCTCGTTTGAGACCTTGACCCAGACTGTTGACCACATGATTGACAAGGGGAGCCTTCTGTCTGGTTGTGGTACACTACATGCCTGGCCATACCGACAAGAACAATCTTAGAAGGCTCAACTACCAGTGGAGGCCACTCTCGAGGTAAATTGATCAGGGACACAGACCGGTTCACATCCTCTGGTCTGAGGGCCATACACATTTCATGGAACCCTTCCATCAACAACACTTAGATGCTGGACCCAGCTGGGAGCAGTGCGGAGACCAAGGAGGTGCCCACTACAGTGGCCGTCATTTCCTCCTCAACAGCTGCAAGCTGTAGAACAGACCCAGAAACCAAGGCCTTCTTGAAGCCCTTAGGGTGGTCCTTCAGTTCCTGTTCCAAAGGTCATTCCAGGGTTTTATTTAACTCTAAAAATTGATTAGCGTTTTGCTCATAAAAGTTCTAAAACATTGTGAAAATGCATAGCACTTGCCTCACTGTGTTTAACAAACATAACACTTCTAGAAAACCTATATAAATGCTTTCTGTACAGTTAGTATTGTCCCAAGAAAAAAAAAAAAAACTACTAATCAATTATTTAAAACCCTGCATTCGAAGATAAACCAATACTTCCAGTCCTCTAGGGATTCAGGGCATACCTCTCAACCTCCCTCATCAAAAATCAGGGACAAGGCTTAAAATGATCAGGGACAAATGACCAAAATCAGGGACACATCTGAAAAATTAGTAATATAAGTTCCAGAAGCTGTGTACAACATGCTTCTTAGTATGAATAGCATTTTCTTAATGAGAACTAGACTAACACCAACGGCTAGTATTATTTTATGATTCAGATCCCCATTCTTCAGTGACAGAAATGCCAAATTTAGGAGGGACAGAAGAAATTTCAGAGGCAAAATCAGGGACACTTGAGAGGTATGATTCAGGGAGCATCAAGACAGACCGCACCCAGCCATGTCGTGCGGGTTGGTGAATGACATCTTCTGCCAGCACTGACCGCAGAATTTGGGTCCTGGCTTCTGTCACTCCATCTTTGATAACACCACAGAGTTCTAGGGACTGAAAAAACAGTTTTAAAAAAGTTAGAAAACTTCAAAGGTTAAGGTTTGCCAATAGTGCACTAATTCCCAAGAGACAGCTGCAATGGAAGTGACCTGTTCTTCCACTGGAAAGATCTGATACCTAGAAGTGCATCTCAAGACAGAGGAAAGAGAAAAATCCAGAACTGGATTATAAATCTGTACAAATGTCTCACTCCAACAAACTACCACTTCAAAGTAAATCCTACTCTCATCCAACTTGAAAATGTTTTCTTATTCTGGTAACAAGCCTAAAGGAAAAAATATATATATATTACACAGAGAGCCTCCAATGAGATATCAGGCATTTATCCATGGGAGGCAATATAGCACAATGGTTTAAGGCTCTGAGCTGCAAATCTGGAGACCTGGATTTGAATCCCACAGCCCCTACTTGCATAGTGTGTGACCCTGAGCAAGTCACTTAACTTCCTGTACTCCCAGGTCGCACCTGTAAACAAGCTTTCCGCTTAGTGTGCCACTTCTGGTTAAACAATTGGGGGGGATTGTGTGAAAAAATCCAGCACTTGCAACCAATTTTCTCTTGCTGTAAAAAAAAGAACTTCAAGGTTAAATCGGGGTTTGTTTGTTTTGTTTTTTTTACGGTAAGGGGAAAGGGGCCACGAGTGCTGGATTTCTGCACACAACAGATATGTTACGTCCATGCACCATGAGCCACAGGTGCTGCCCTGCATCCTACATGTACTTTCCCATAAGTTCAGAAAATAAGTGAACCAGGGTTAACAAATTACTGCACACAAAATCCCACTCAAAAATTGCCCATCTCAAAGCTTGAATGCAGAGAAAACTACAACAATCTCTTCACGTTTATTTTATTTATTGGGGGAAATGGTTAACATCAGATTGCAAGTCACCAAGGCCTAGAGGAGGCAGCTGGCATGCTACTATGGAGAGTTGGGCACAGGTCACCCTGGAAGAATAAGGACAGCTTTTTGCAGAAATATCAAATGCAGGGGAAAAAAAAAAAGGTTAACTCACCTGTAACAGTAGTTCTAGGAGTGGTATATGTTGTTTATTTACACTTATTGGCAGTGTCCCTTTCCCTTTAAATCAGCCAGAAAGTCTTCAAGCTGGCTCCTCACACCCACCTGGGTGGTATAACCCTCGGCTCTGCCCCATGAAGCCAGATCTTAGCCAGCTGGAAGCCAGGTTTGTGCAGCCAGGGAGGTTGGGTGGGTCAGTGTGGATGAACAACATATACCACTCCAAGAACTACTATTACAGGTGAGCAACCTGTTTTTCTCGGTATCGTGGATATGTTATTTATCCACACTTATTGGCAGACTCCTAGCAGTTCTCCGGGAGGAGGGAGGCAAGGAGCATACACCCTACTTGAGAAAAGGAGAATGGAGAATGGAGAACTGAGGCCCCCAAACCAGCATCCCGGCCTGACTCAAGGTCAATGTGGTAATAAGTGATGAAGGTGTTTACTGTCTTCCAGGTAGCAGCCCGACAGATTTCCTGGATAGGGACGTCCCTGGAAGCAGCCACCAATTCAGCAGTATGGCAGGAAGAATGGGCTCTTATCCCTCTGAGAGGTTCCTTGCCCGCTAACTCGTAGCACAGACTAATGCAAGATGTTATTCATCAAGCAATCATCCACTTTGCTGCAAGTCTGCCAGAAGCAGCTTCAGCGTAGGTAACAAACAGCTGGCGAACTTCTCCCCGAATCGCTGCCGTCCTCTCCTTATAATAGGAGAGCGCTCGTCTCCAGTCCAAAGTATGAAGCCTGCACTCAGCCTCCAAGGTGTAACTATGGTAGTATACTGGCAGAGTCAACACCTGATTAAGGTGAAACTGACACCACTTTCAGAAGGAATTTTGGGTGGGGGCACAGGACAACCTTGTTCCCATGGCAGACCAGATAAGGGGAGTCCACCGAGAGCACCTGGAGCTCCCCTATCCTTCTGGCAGATGTGACAGCCATCAGGAAGGCTGTCTTCCATGACAAGTGTGACAGCTCACCCTTGTGCAACAGTTCGAATGGCTTGCCCATGAGCTTTGCCAGTACCAGCAGTAGATCCCACGGAGGTGGAGGTTCATGCACCGGAAGGGATGTGTGATCCAGGCCTTTGAAAAGCGCCCGACCACTGTCTCCTGCGCCGTTGGCAGACCGGCCCGTGCCCGGTAAACAGAGGATTGCCAGGTGCACCCAAAGGGTCGATGACCAAAGACCCCCTTTGGACAGAGACCAAAGGTAGTCGAGAATGTTAGCCACTGGACAGGACAGAGGATCCAGGCCCTTGCCCCGACATCAAATTGAAAACCTTTTCCATCTGAAAGCATAACTTTTCCTGGTTGATTCCTTTCTGGATGCCTCTACCACTGTGAGGATATCCTTGGAAAGACCCAAAGCCTGGAACTCTAGCCGCTCAGGTACCAGGCTGTGAGGTGCACTGATTGAAGGTCCAGATGGAATACCTTCCCATGGTTGACTGAGATCAGGTCCAGGTGTACTGGAAGCCGCTCCGGGGGCCTGTTGCTGAGGCTGAGGAGATCTGGGTACCAGAACTGGCATGGCCAGTCTGGGGCTACCAGAATCACCTGCGCCTTGTGCCTCCTCACCTTGAGGAGCACCATGTGGATCAAGAAAAATGGAGGGAGGGCATAGAAGAGGCCTGGGGTCCACGGCCTCGAGAAGGTATCCCCCTGCAGCGAGCCCTGCTGAGGGGGGCAAGCATTAAACAGTCTCAGCTTGGTGTTTTCCCTGGAGGCAAACCAGTCCACCAACAGTTTGCCCCAGTGGAAGAACAGACTATACACTACTACTGGATGGAGAGACCACTCATGGGATGTCTCCACTGTGCAGCTAAAAACATCCACCAGATGGTTTGAAGCTCCTGCCACGTGGATGGCTAGATCATTTGCCTCCAGACGGCTCACAAGTGCCCAGATGCAGAACGCTTCCTTGCATAGCAGATGGGAATAAGTGCAACCGTGTTTGTAGAGATAGTACATGGACGTGGTTTTGTCCGTCTGGACTTAAACCACTTGACCCCCAGAGCTAAGGAGGGAAAGCTGACAGTGCCAGTCTGACTGCTCTGAGCTCCAACAGGTTGATGTGATAACAAGACTCCTCGGAAGTCCGGAACCCGTGGGCCATGTTGTCCCCCATGTGGGCTCCCCCACCCATGAGAGAGGCATCGGTCATAGGGACGGCCGTCAGCGCAGGGTGGACAAATGGGATCCCTTCCTGCAACCAGCCTGGGATGGTCCACTATTGGAGAGTGTCCCACACCTTCTGGGTCACATTAATCAGCTGGTCAAACTGACCGTGGTGCTGAGTCTACTTGGCGGCCAAGCCCCCACTGGAGGGAGCACATGTGCTACCGGGTCCAACGGACCACAGAGGCGCATGCTGCCATGTAACCCAGAAGGTGCAGAAAGTCCCAGGCAGGGCGCACTTGCTCAACCAGAAATGATTGGGCAACTCCACCCTGTCCGCCAGGAGCCGAGCTCTGGCTTGACGAGAGCCGAGCTCTGCCTTGATGAAGCACATCACCTGAGAAGGCACGAGCTCCAACTTGGCCTTGTTGATCAGGAGGCAGAGTTGGGAGCAGGTCTGGAGGGCCAGGTCCCTGGACCTCTCCACTTCCTACTGGGTGGAACCCGCTATGAGCCAATCGTCGAGGTGGGGGTAAATTCTGACGCCCCCCCACGCCTGAAGTGGGCGGCCATCACTGCAATGCATTTGGTGAAGACCCGTGGGGCTGATGACAGGTCAAATGGCATGGCTCAGAACTCTTATAGGGTTTCCTCAGCGCTGACGTGGAGGAACCGCTGGTGGGACACTTAGATTGGGATGTGAAAAAACGTTTCCTGGAGATCCAGTGAGCAGAACCACGTTTTGCTCCAGGGATGGTATGATCTGAGACAGAATGACCATCCGGAAGGTGCGTGACCTGAGATACTAATTCAGGCCATGCAAATCTAGAATGGGGCACCAGCCTCCCTGTCCATTTGGGAACCAGGAAGTACCTGGAAACAAAGCTTGGGTCTGCTGGAGGATCTGCCACTGGAGCTACTGCCTCCTTGAGGAGGAGCTGAGCAATGTCGTTTCAGAGAGCCGACTGAGTGTGGGCGGAAACCCTTTCCTCCCACAGGGCGTGGGCTAGGCTTGGAGGGTACTGCTCGAATTCCAATGGCAGTCCCTGACCAACCACTTCTAAGACCCACCTGTCCATGGTAACAGCGGATCAGGTGGAAAGTGGCGCCAGCCCCCCATGAGAGGACCCAGAGCTGGCGTGATGGGAGTAGGGGTGGTAGCCCCCATCCCATCATTCAGCAGGCTTGGAGGCAAAGGATCCAGGGCCTGAACCTCGGCTTCCCTAACGGGCTTGGGCCGGAGGCGCAAAGCTTGAGCCTGCTGCTGCTGAGCCACAGGGGAAGAGTGCCAAAAAGGCCTCTTTTTCTTCTGCCGCTTTTTAGGACCAGAACAACCTTTAGCAGAAGTGGCGTCCGAGGTGGCACTGGACTGCTCAATGCACCGAAGGTGACCAGCCACACCTGGGCCGAAGAGATCAGTGCCCAGGAAAGGCACATCAGCTAGTTTGTGCTGAGTATCCACTAGAAAGAAGGACAGCTTCAGCCAAGCCCTGTGGCAAGAGGCAACTGCAGCTGACAACAAACGGACACGAGTCCCCGATATCCAGAGCCGTCTGGAGCTGTTGTTTAGCAACAACCTGGCCTTGGTCCCAGATCTGCTTGACGGTGGTCTGCAAGTCCACAGGGAGATATGGGAGGACTTTGTTCAAGGACCCCAAAAGGACATGGGAGAAGTGTACCATAACGACGGCCAAGCTTGCCTGGAGGCCTAAAGAAGAGGCCATACAGACCTTCTGGGCAGAGTGATCCAAATATTTGGATTCTTTCCCAGGAGGTCTGTCGGTATTGGTAGAACTACCAGTACACCTGAACACAGAGGCGGTCACAAGGCTCTCGAACAAAGGGTGATATGTGAACCCCGCAAGGAACCCCATTGGCACCACATACTTGTGGGCCATACGGGCAGATGGAGCTGGACAGGAGGCAGGGTGCTGCCAAAGTTCTAAGGCCACAAGAAAGGCTTCTGTCAGGGTATCCCCTCTCGAGGATGTCAGTGAGAGGGTACTCCGCCTTTTCTGGATAGGCTCCAGGGGCACCCCTGTGGACTCAGAGATGAGGTGAAGAATGCCCTGAAAGGATGAAGGACCTTCCTCCGTCTCTATCCTACCAGCCAATTCATCATCCCCTGGATGAGAATGGAGGCCAGTTTCATCCAAATCTGAGGAATCCGGATGCAGCGGTCGACTGCCCACATCACCCTCAACTCGCCTGGGGCGGTCGGGGTGACAGCGACTGAGACACACCGGGGAAGCCAGGTGTCCGGTCTAGCTTCCTTAGAAGGAGCCTCTCCCACAGGCTGCTTGGGCGGCGGTTCCACCAAACTCGGTGGACAAACCGGTTTAGGCCGAACTGGAGGTTTCATCAACTCCGTGGGTAGAGGAACCGACTTAATTGGCTCCAGAGGACTCGGCTTTGGCCTGGGAGGCGAAAGCCAAGTAATGGCTGGGGTAGGAGCCAGGGATGGCTTATGTCTGGTCAAAATCGGCTGTTGCCACATGAGGTCCTCGTAGTGCCGATGGAGCTTCCGCTGGAGCCTCTTCTCATCTAGGGCGGACGAGGACGACCGATGGCGCCGCCTCTTTTTAGAGCACTTATGGCTCTTCCTCGGCCGATCGGTCTAAGGGGTCCGAGACCTCAATCGAGATTGGGCGGGCTGACTTGGTCGCTCGGGAAACACCAGTGGGACCAGTGACTTCCCAGGGTCAGGGAAAACTTCCTCGGTGGGATTCTCAGCAGGCTGGGTCTCCTCGGTGGGGAAAACAAAAACTGGAGTCCGAGCAGGAGAGTCGTCAATCAGAGTTGGCGACAAGGGGTCGATCGGGTCAAGAATCATCTCAACATCGTCGATCGACACTTCAGACTGGCCAGACGCCAAGCCCGAAAAGCCAGTGGCGGAAGAGGCAATTTCTACTGAGGTTGAAATGGTCAGTTCCTGGGACTGAGATCTCTCACGATTCCAAGAGCATCTCCGTTGAGACGAAGATGATCCCAGGTCCTTATCCTGCTTACAGGACCAAGAGGAGTGCGTGCCCACAGAACTCTCACCCTTAGTCAGAAAGAGAGTGGCACAACTCTCGGAAGGAACCCAAGAAGGTGGAGCCCAGATTGAGTGGAACAAAGAAGCTCAGAGAGGAAGGTTCTGCAGCACGAGCCGCTTCCTCCTCAAAGGCTTGCATGCGCTCCAATTACTCAGTGGATCCTTCAGCCATGGAAACTGCCCACCAGGCCTCCTTGGATTTCACTGATGGGTTCTGTTTTTCTGGCCTCCCCAGCATAAGGCATGAGAGATGGTAGTCGAGGACGTTGGGTTGGAACGCGAGGCAAAACTCGCACATCATGGTGTCATGGCTGACACCCAAACAATAAATGCACGCAGTGTGTGGGTCAGTGCACATCTTCTGTCTGCACAAAGACCAGCGAAATCCAGGGGAAGACTTGTCTTCCATGATGGAAGAAAAGTAATCGCTAACGCGAACAAGGCGAATTTTCGGGATAACCAAAGTTTCTGAAGCCAGGGCCTAAAAAATGCAAGAGGCAACCTGAATCTTCCAGCAGAAAGGAAGATCTGGCATTCTGGAGCAGAGCTGAGGGTAAAACCACCTGGGTGGGAGGAGTCAGCTTGAAGACTTTCTGGCTGATTTAAAGGGAAAGGGACACTGCCAATAAGTTTGGATGAACAACATATCCACAATCCTAGAAAAAAATTTTACTGGTTTCTATAACTCTTGCCCCACACTCACCCCACAATACAAAATCATAAGGTCCGGTTTCCCAGATCATGTGATATGGGTTTTGAAGGGTCTAATATATATAGAATAATGTATGGGAGCACATATACAAGGAGTCTATTCTTCCAACAAGTGGAACCCATCATGACGAGGACCTCGAGAGCAAAGCTTGAGAAGTCCCTCAGTCATCATGGTAACTTTGAGGTGGAAGAATAGCCTTGTGTATGGGGGCTCCCATACACTATTTTATATAGTGTATGGTGCAAAAAAAAAAAAAAAAAACAGTGCAACAAGTCTTTCTTCAGTTTATCTTGTTTGGCGACGGCAACATCATTAGAGTCTCACAAACAGTAACAACATTTAGTAACAGCAAGCACAACAAGAATCAATGGAAAAGATCATGAGACGTCAATGACATCATTACATAAACAAGATGGGAGGTATTGTTTTTCAGTCCACTTCACCATTTGCCATCCGTGCAGCAAATGAAGAAAAAACAAAAAAGTGAATAGAGGAAGGTGTGTTTTTTTTTTTTTCTATTTCTGGTTGAGCATGCTATCAGTTACACATGCGCCTCAGCTCAGTGCTTGGACAGTGAAATGTGCAGCTCGGGATCGGCTGTGTTCTGTGATGTCAATAGTGCAGCAGACAAAAAGTCATTCTGCTGCAGTACAGACATCACTACTACTACAGCAGAATTACATTTTTTAGGTGCACTGAAATCTCTCTAACAAAGGCTCACCATACACCATATATGTGTGTGTGTATGTATGTATACATATATAAGAAACACCAGACAACTTTTCTCAGTGCAGTAAAGCAACTGCGAGGCAATTTTTAAATCATAAAGGAAATTTAAAAGGAAAAGTGTGACTCAAGGTTCAAGTCCCAGTGGGAGTCACACTTTTCCTTCCACATTTCCTTCATGATGTATAAATATAAATATATACTCACATATATGTACACACAAAAACATATATACATGCATATATATATATATATATATATATATGGGGAGGTTAAATAAATGATTTGCGTGCACAAGTGCAGTCTGACCTTCAGTAACCTCACGAGTGGTGTAAGGAAGACCAAGGGAGGGATTATAAGGACAAAAAGGGGAAGGGGTGGACTGTAAAGAGGGAGGCCAGAAAAAGGGCAGACATCTTGAATAAATACTTCTGCATCAGTGTTTGCAGAGGAAGGGACGAAAGGGACCACAAAAAAGTAACAGAAACCGTGGGGTGGGGGTTAAGGTAGATACTAGTCCTTTTTCCAAGGAGAGAATCCTCAAGGCACTTGCTAATCTGAAGGTGGACAAAGCGATGGACTAGACAGGGTGCATCCATGGGTGCTGAGAGAGCTCAGGGAGGTGCTAGCTGCACCTCTGACAGCCTTATTTAACAGATCACTGGAAATCTAAGTGGTTCCGGAGGACTGGAAGAGGGCAGATGTCCTACTTCACAAAAGTGGCAGCAGGGAAGAGGGTGGAAATTACAGGCCTGCTAGCCTGACAATGGTGGTGGTAAAGGTGATGGAAACACTACTGAAGGAAAGGATTGTGGAATATCTTGAATTCAGCAGGTTACAGGACCTGACAGCATGGATTCATAATGGGGAGGTCATTTCAGACAAATCTGATATTGATTTCTTTGACTGGGTGACTAAGGAATTAGATCAGGAAGGAGCAGTGGACGTGGTCTATGTGGATTTCAGCAAGGCTTCTGACACCATTCCACATAGCAGACTAGAGAGCAAGCTGAGTAAAAATGTGGTTAACTGGATAAGAAATTGCTTAGGGGATATACAACAGAGAGTGGTGGTAAATGGTGTTCGCTCCGAGGAAGGGAGGGTGGCCAGCAGGATCCTCAGGGTTCAGTGCTGGGACAGATCCTCTTGAATGCCTTTACAAGTGACACTGCAGAGAAGCTGGAAGGGAAGGTCTGCCTCTCTGTGGGACACACCAAGATCTGCAACACGGTGGACACTTGGGCTGGCGGAGTAGAAAGGATGAGAAGAGACCTGAAAAAACTTGAGGAGTGGTCAAGGGTATGGTAAACGGTTTTCAATGCGAAAAAAGGCAAAATACACTTGAGGCACAGAAATCCAGGGGTGGAGTACACAATGGGCGGAGTGGTATTGCCGACAACCAAGCAGGAAATAGACCTAGAGGTAATGATATCAGATGACCTAAAGGTGGCTAGCGCTGCAAAACGGCAGTTGGGAAGGCTAGTGGGATGCTGGGGTGCACAGGAAAGGTACAACCAACAGAAAGAGGGAGGTGGTGTTACTCCTGTATAGATCGCTGGTAAGACACCACCTTGAGTACTGTGTCTGTTTCTGAAGAGCACATCTCCAGAAGGACAAAGACAGAGTGAAGGCTGTTCAGAGGAGGGCAACTAAAATGATGCAGGGTCTGCATCAAAAGCCCTGTGAGGAAAAACTAAAGGACCTCAACATGTACCAAGGAGAGAATGCCTGACTGTCAGTAGTTTTAAAACTATGTTAAAAACATATTTATTTTCCCAGGCTTATCCAGACTGATTTTAAATAATTTATACTCTTGATGTTTTTATATGACTGTAGAGCGCCTTGATTTTGAAAGGCGCTTAATAAATAAAGCTTGGATTGATTGACTGTACATCTTGGAAGAGAGAAGAGGGGGATATGATAGAGACCTTTGAATACCTCACAGGAGTAAATAAGGTACAGGAGGGAAGTATTTAAAAAACAGGTACTCAAGAACAAAGGGAAATGCTATGAAGCTGGAAGGGGACAGATTCAGGAGAGATGGGAGGAAGTACTTCTTAACAGAAAGAGTGGCAGATTCCTGGAACTGCCTAGCAGCAGAAGTGGTGGGGACAACAACAGCAATGGTGTTCAAGAATGCTTGAGATAGACACATAGGAATCTTAGTGGAAAGGAAAGTGGGTACAGAGAAAGAGCTGTAGCTCAAGTAGGGTCTGTGGTGAAAATGTAGGTAGGGAAAAATGAGCAGACTGGGTGGGTCAAGCAGCTGTTATCTGATGTCAGATTCTCTGTTTCTGTTTCAAAATTGCACCTCAGCAGAATTAAAAAAAAAAAAAATGGCAGCTGTTTTTTTTGGTTAACGAGGGACCGAGAGCGCCGCGTGGTAGTTTTACAATTATTATTTTTTTATTTAAAAAGCTAGTGGAGCTAAATTGGAAGACAGGAAAATACAAATTTTAAGTAGTAGTCATTTGTAACTTTATTTACTAACAATTTTTCTTTTTTCTCTTCAGAAAGTATTCCTTATGATAATATTGGGCTGTGGGTATGGAACAGCTCTTAGCATTGCAGCTGACATAGCTAACTACTGCCCCACACTACATCATCAGCATTATGATCTCACTGACAGAGATATCAGAGGTGAATGACCCGGCAGTCACTCACTTGCTGTTCCTAATTAGCAGTGATGTCACAGTCAGTGAGGTCACAATGCTGATGATCTAGTGTGGGGGCAGTAGAGCAAGATATGTCAGCTGCCAGGCTAAGGGATGTTCCAAACATCACACCTAACATCATCAGGTAAACATTCTTCTAATTAAACAAAGGGAAAAGGAAAAGTACTTCAGATATAAAAGGTAATGGTTGGCTTCTTTTAAAATCTAATATTAGCAGGGACACTGGTTTACTGCATATGCGGTGATGCGGATGGAAAGGCAGCATTCTGATTGGCTAGTGGGAAAACGGCGTAAAAACGGAAACAGCATTTTTTCTCATTGTCTCCGTGAGCACAGTGCTTTAAATAGCTGGGTAACGAGTGTGCCATCATCTTTGCCTTCTAGCTGGGTAGCGAGTGTTTGTTCATCATCATCATCTTTGCCGAAACTGTGCTGAAACTTATCCACTTTGGACCCATTCCTGCTGAAAACTACAGTAAGTTTGCACTTCTACGGAATTCTGCTCTCCCTGCCACCCATGCTCATCTTTTTAACTGTTAGGTAGGTAAGGTGGGGGCCCATGAATGGATGCCGTGCGTTGTCTCTCTGCTCCCCTCCATGCTGTCCCTAAGCTTTCCCGCTTGTGCTTGCTGGTCCTTGGACTTTCCGCGGAGTCCCTTCCTCTTACAGGCTCCGCTCCTCTGACTCCTTGGTGCTGAGTGATGACCCTCCCTCCCGCTGACCCTGCAGCCGTGCCCACCTGGTGAGGAGGCCTAGCTATGCCACCTCCAGTCCAGCCCAGCCCACTTCGCTGTCGCCGCATTCTGCAAAGAACTTATGCATTATGCTGGCGGAATATGAGCAGCTTGTGTGTGTAGAAGGAGGGAACAGCTCGAGGGCAGTAGTGTGCAGTGGTGGGGAATACCGGCTCATAGCCAGGCATCGCCAGCGGAGGAGGAAGATATCAACAGTGGCAGCAACCTTAGCCATCTTGACAGGTAGGAAAGGAAAGAAGGGCGCCAAGGAGGGGCTTAAATTGGGATTCTGGTTGCTGGCAGTGAACGAGTCCGGGCAACAAAGGTGGGGAGAGGGAAGCCGTGTTCGCCCAGAAGCTTCGCTCACCCCCAGCCCATGGAGTCACAGAGTTTAGAGGAGGATGGGGATGGTGGGATGGCCATGGGGTTGTTTGGGTGATGTTAAAAAAAGAATCTCAATCTGCTTCAGCAGGTTCAGAATTATGGTCTGGATACTGTACTAGGGTGATGCATAATTCTCCATACCTGGAGCAGGAGATTCGAGACAAATTGCGGTAGAAATGAAAAAAAAAATCTGCGAAGATTTAGGAAACTTTCCCACTTGGGCTTGCTGAACCCCTTCCCTCCCGCTGACCCTCCCTGGCTACCGCATTGCAATGCCAGATCAAGCGTGTTTGGTGTCACGATCCTGTCCATTCCTGAGCTGGGGGTTGTGCTCCCTAATTTTGTGGAACTGCCACATGAAAACGCCACCAATCTTTCCTTTGCTATGGGGGGAGGGGAGAGTCGGTCACTTTTTTTGTGTTGGTGGGGTGAGGTTACTGGTGGACTGTGTTAGTGATGGTGTGGGGACTGGTTCTGGGGGTGTGGATACTGACAGAGGGGTGAGGACTCATGAATTGATCATGGTGGTGTGGGATGGGGATACTGGCCATATTTAGTGTTGGCACACTGGCTATCGAGGTGAGGGTGGAGGCATTGGGAGCATGGTGTAGATATTGGCAGTGGGGCTGGGTGGGGATGCCTACAATGGGGTGGGGGCACTGATTGCTTCAAGACACGTCACATAGTGGGGTGGGGGGCACTGGCAGTATTGACGTGGTAACACTAGCAGTGCTGGTGTGGGAACACTGGTCGTGGTGGTGCAGGTGGGTGCTGGTCACATAATGTTAAGGCGGGGTGGGGATCCTAGCAGTGGGGTGGAAACACTGGGTGGGAATACTGGCATAGGGTGGGGACACTGATCATCATGGTGGTGTTGGGACTTATTTGGGATACACCTACCGTAACATGAACTGCAAAAAAAGTGGCACTTGCTCAGGGTTACACAGTATTGCAAGTAGGGGCTGTTGGATTCAAACCCAGGTCTCCAGATTTGCAGGTTACAGCCTTAAACCACTGCACTACTATACTGCCGCCCTGTGGGGACACTTGTCTGTGGTGGTGCAGAGTGGGGGTACTGGCCGTGTAATGTTGGGTTGAGTGGGGTGGGGACATCAATCATATTACCAATGTGGGATGGGGATGCTGACAGTGTTGGTGTGGAGACACTAGCTCTGGTGGGGTGCGGATACTGGCAGTGGAACTGGGGGCTGTGTCTATTTGGGATGCACTTACTCTGTTCAAAATCTTCCACTGTGGGGAAAAGTGGCCATGCCAGCCCAATCAGGTGAGAGGGGCTGTGCTGGTCCATCTGAGTGGGCAGAAAGTGGCCATACTGCTCCCTAGGCGTGGTAGAGAGTGGCCAGCCCATGTGGATCAGTCTGGGGGGGGAAGGGAGTGACCATGGTGGGGATACAGTTAGTGGTTGGGAGAATAGGAGTTCAGGTCCATATGGGTGTGGAAAAGTCACTGTGTATGGTCTGCCTGTGTGGGCAGAGTGCCCATGTAAGGTGTGCATGTTGGGGTGGGGAAGAGATGGCGTGCAGGTCAATGGGGAGGATCCATGTTGGTTCATCAGGGTGGGGAGAGTGGCAGTGTTGATCCATACGGGTGGGAAAAGTGATGAAACCCTGATGAATTGACCTGCCAGCTTTGTGCTGCTAACATGCTCCACTAGCTTCCTCGTGCTGGTGGCCTGCACTTTCTGCTTCCTTGTGCTACACCAGACCTGCCTTGCCACCTGCTGCCATAGGACTACTGCCTTTCTATGTGCCTGCCATAGTCTGGTAAGTCATTTTTTTGTAACACTACAAATGAGTAATGGTTTTGAAATGACACAGATGCTGGGAAAAATAGTTCTGGCCTCGGAGGGAGGGGTGGACTGGTAGAGTGGCACAGAACCATTTTTTTCCAGCATGTATGCCAGTCTGCTGGGTCCGTGCCACACTCCAGTGGTTTGTTGTTTGATGGTCGGCAGATGGGCAAGCTGGGCGGACTGGTTCACATGCTGGGGAAAAAATGGTTCTGGCCTCGGAGAGAGGAGTGGACTGGCAGAGTGTCACAGAACCATTTTTTTCCAGCATGTACACCAGTCTGCTGGGTAGGTGCCATGCTCCAGTGGTTTGTAGTTTGATGGTTGGCAGATGGGCAAGCTGGGCAGACTGGTTCACATGCTGGGGAAAAATGGTTCCGGCCTCAGAGGGAGGGATGGACTGGCAGAGTGGCACAGAACCATTTTTTTCCAGCATGTACCCCAGTCTGCTGGGTCTGTGCCACGCTCCAGTGGTTTGCTGTTGGATGATCGGCAGATGGGCAGACTGGTTCACATGCTGGGGAAAAATGGTTCTGGCCTCAGAGGGAGGGGTGGACTGGCAGAGTGGCACAGAACCATTTTTTCCAGCATGTACCCCAGTCTGCTGGGTCTGTGCCATGCTCCAGTGGTTTGTTGTTTGATGGTCGACAGATGGGCAGGCTGGGCGGACTGGTTCACATGCTGAGGAAAAATGGTTCTGGCCTCGGAGGGAGGGGTGGACTGGCAGAGTGGCACAGAACCTTTTTTTTCCAGCATGTACCCCAGTCTGCTGGGTCTGTGCCATGCTCCAGTGGTTTGTTGTTTGATGGTCGGCAGATGGGCAGGCTGGGCGGACTGGTTCACATGCTGGGGAAAAATGGTTCTGGCCTCAAAGGGACGGGTGGACTGGCACAGAACAATTTTTTTCCAGCATGTACACCAGTCTGCTGGGTCCATGCCACGCTCCAGTGGTTTGTTGGGGTGCATCTGTCTGTGAGCACGTAGAATGAATAATAATGATAATAAAAAAGACACACAATCAGACAAAAAAAACTTTATTAAGCCACATCAAACTGAATAAACCATGTTGAAACCACTGTCGAAACTTCGGATTTTCCTCCTTGGTTTACCTAGAGAGTAAACAAAGAAAAACCGATTTAAACTGTCTAACTGCATGTTAATAATAATCTTACCACCTTTCAGTTTGGCATTTACGGGAATGTCTAATGGAATATTGTTGGAAGTGTTGGGGAATTACAGAGAATTTGTAAGTTCTTACAGGTGAATTACCGGCAGAGGTGAAGCCCTGACCACAGTGCAGAGTGGGGCTTCACCTCTGCCCCCCCCCCCCCGCAGGCACTATATTAAAAAAATAGTCTTTGCACTTGAGTGATCACTCAAATTGGTGATTGAGCGCACAGACAGATTTATTTCTGTTAACTGCAGGGAGGATAGGAGAGATGAAGCTACGAGCTGCACAGTGGTTATGGCTTTACCTCTGCCGGTAGAACACCTTTAATCAGTTGAGCTCCGACTTGAAAACTAAGAGGCTCCATTTTCATGACGACCAAGTTAGAAAGTGCCCAATTAACTGCTGGTGCAATTCCTGATTGGTTTATTCTTCAGTACAGATTGTTGATCTCTCTCCATTAGCATCCTCAATCCCAATCCTCATTAATCATTGTGGATTTTTGTTTAAATTGGACGCACTTTGTTTACATATAAATAAACCAATTCAGGCAGCTAGATGTTAGGGACTGAACTGACGGAGTCCATCTTGGCGTCTGGTGGTTCGGCTTAATTCACGTCTGAGCTCTGTCAAGCTTTGGTACGTGGTACTGGATGGGTACCGTCATTCTACCTTTATTGCCATCACTCTTGATGCACGTGCTGTCATCACGCCTGAAGGGGTGGGGGCTGCACCTGCTGTCATCACACCTGAGGGGTGGGGGCTGCAGTGCTGCACATGCTTCCATCACATCTGCAGGTTGGGGGCTGCAAATGCTGCCGTCACTCCTGGGGGGGAGCTGCTGTGCTGCCTATGCTGCCATCACACCTGTGGGGTGGGGGCTGCACATGCTGCCGTCACACCTGAGGGGTGGAGGCTGCACATGCTGCCATCACTCCTGAGGGGTGGGGGCTGCAGTGCTGCCGTCACACCTGCAGGGTGAGGGCTGCACATGCTGCCGTCACACCTTCGGGGTGGGGGCTGCACATGCTGCCGTCACACCTGCGGGGTGGGGGCTGCAATGCTGCCGTCACACCTGCGGGGTGGGGGCTGCACATGCTGCCGACACACCTGCAGGGTGGGGGCGGCACATGCTGCCATCACTCCTGAGGGGTGGGGGCTGCAGTGCTGCCGTCACACCTGCAGGGTGAGGGCTGCACATGCTGCCGTCACACCTTCGGGGTGGGGGCTGCACATGCTGCCGTCACACCTGCGGGGTGGGGGCTGCAATGCTGCCGCACACCTGCGGGTGGGGCTGCACATGCTGCCGACACACCTGAGGGTGAGGCTGCACATGCTGTCATCACTCCTGAGGGGTGGGGGCAGTGCTGCCGTCACACCTGCAGGGTGAGGGCTGCATGCTGCCGTCACACTTGAGGTGGGGCTGCACATGCTGCCGTCACACCTGCGGGGTGGGGGCTGCAATGCTGCCGTCACACCTGCGGGGTGGGGGCTGCAATGCTGCCGTCACACCTGCGGGGTGGGGGCTGCACATGCTGCCGACACACCTGCAGGGTGGGGGCTGCACATGCTACCATCATTCCTGAGGGGTGGGGGCTGCACATGCTGCCATCACTCCTGAGGGGTGGGGGCTGCAGTGCTGCACATGCTGCCGTCACACCTGCGGGGTGGGGGCTGCACATGCTGCCCTTCACACCTGAGGCGTGGGGGGCTGCACATGCTGCCATCACTCCTGAGGGGTGGGGGCTGCAGTGCTGCCGTCACACCAGGTGAGGGCTGCACATGCTGCCATCACTCCTGAGGGTGGGGCTGCACATGCTGCCATCACTCCTGAGGGTGGGGCTGCACATGCCGCCGTCACACCTGAGGGAGGGGCTGCACATGCCACACACCTGAGGGGTGGGGCTGCACATGCTGCCATCACTCCTGAGGGGTGGGGGCTGCAGTGCTGCCGTCACACCTGAGGAGTGGGGGCTGCACATGCAGTCACACCTGAGGAGTGGGGGCTGCACATGCTGCCGTCACACCTGAGGGGTGGGGGCTGCACATGCTGCTGCTGTCTATCCTGGAGAATCTATGAACCTGCTGTTGCCACCCATCGTGCTGGGAGTCGGAGATGAAGTCTTCATGAACATCCTGCCTGTGCGCTGCTGCAGATTCCTTCTGACGCTGACCGACCTGCCAGCGCTGCTTCCAGCGCCTCATGCTGGTCCCTTTGCCGCGCTCTTCCAAGTAAATAGGTGTGGATGTTGGTGGCAAGCTGTGATTGGAGAATGCATGGATGTGGATGATCTTTTTAACAGTTCTGTGTACATTTTTCTGTGGGCCACATGTAAACATTTCAATTATGACTTCAGGCCTTGAAGTGCAGTCGGACATGATCTGCTGCAGGTCTACTATCCTCCACTGTAAAAGGTACAGTTTGCTTTCTTTATGCCCACTAGTGGGTCTTCCATGATAAAAATGTGAATGCTTTGTTGGTGTTGGAGAGTTAGGACTTACTGTGTTTTTTTTTTTGTTTTGTTTTTTTAGGTCAAACTGTGAAAGTGCTGTTGATGGTCTGCTGCTGTGAGTCCTTGCCCTTCTGAAATGGTATTGTTGTACTTCTTTGCACTCACAAACAGTGACTCAAAGTCTAGATTTTATGTTTCTGACATTACAGTGGTTTCTGTTTGGTACTCTTCTCCACATAGCCTCACATTAGCAGTGAGATTTGGCAGAGATATGGAAGTGGATGGCGATACTGTACTAGAGAATTTCAGTGGCTGAGGTCAGCATGATGATTTTGTCAGCTACTCCTAACTCAAATGGTGGCCAGGAATGGGCTGAGAATGGGAGAGATATAGATAAATAGCGATATTGTAGTCTGGAATTTAAGTGGCCGAGGTCAGCATAAAATCTGTAGCTGCTCCTCCCACTCTCATAGACATGGTCTTACATTAGTGGAGAGATTTGGATGCTTGTTTCTTACTATAGATATTTCTATTCTGGACTGTTAACTTCAGAGGGCAGTTTGACTTCTGTAGCTGTTCCTCCTCACTCCCAAACCTGGACAAGAATTATTAACGGAGATATATTTCAAATGCCGATCTTGTACTCTTGCTATTGTACTGTGACATTCTGAGGTCAGCGTGCTGATTTTGTCAGCTACTCCCAACTCTGAAATGGTGGCCAGGAATTGGCTGAGAATGGGACAGATATAGATAAATAGTGATACTGTAGTCTGGAATTTAAGTGGCTGAGGTCAGCATAAAAACTGTAGCTGCTCCTCCCAACTGTCATACAAATGGTCTTGCATCAGTGGTGAGATTCTTATGCATGTATCTTACTATACATATTTCTAGTCTGGACTGTAAACTTCGAAGGGCAGCATGATTTTTGTAGCTGTTCCTCCAGACCATCATCCTTCATCCTCATCTACGGCCATGAATGACCAGTGAGATTCTAATGCTGATGTAGTCTCTTAATTTTGTCTTGATCTGAGAGATTGAGTAATTAGTTGTGTAGCACAGTTGTACATATATTTTCTATATCTCCCAACTGTTTCAATTTTAGTTTGTTGGGAGTCATCCACACTACACGTATAGCAATGGCAACACCACCACCAAGCAAAATGGCCAAAATCTCATCTGTTACCACTAAAGACTGTGCGTTGCAATTCAAGTCCTATGGCATGTATGAAGATGGAGGGAAGATGTTTTGTCACTTCTGTGATCACCCTGTTGACCACATCAGGAAGGACACAGTGGTGGATCACTGTAAAAGCAGAACACACACCAAGAACACAAGCCAGAAGAGTAACAGCAGACAGGTGACCCTGCACACCAGTTTTAATGCCACAACAGCTACAGCTGCTGCAAGGGAGGAAACCATTTTGGACACGTTGAGGGCTTGGTGTGGTGCCAATATACCAATTGAAAAGTTGGATCAGCCCTGCTTGAGAGACTGGATGGGGAAGTATATCAAAGGAACTGGAGCGCTTCCAAAGGCAGACACCTTACGACAGAATTACTTGCCCCGACTAAATAGGGAAATGGAGGAGGGAATTAGCCAGCCGGTAAGAGGCAAGACACTCGCAGTAATATGCGATGAAACAACTCATGCAGACTCCCGCTGTGTAATGAACATTATTTTTGTAATGGAGGGTGCAAAATCTACAATAGCAGACACCACAGAGCTAACAGCGGTAAACCACTCCACTGTTGCCCAAAGTGTTTTAAAGACCTTGCATAAATATGGTGTGGAGATGGGACAAGTGGTAGAATTTGTTAGTGACAAAGCACGTTATATGACAAAGTGCTTTAATGATGTATTACATGGCCTAACTGGTGACCATGTAGTCCAGGTGGGTTGTTGGGCACACGTTTCATCATTGGTGGGCAATACCTGGATTGACCACCTTGATCAGGTGAATAAGCTTATGGCACTTATAAAACATGCCTTTCAACAATCACCAAAATGTAAGCGAGAGTACATTGCATTCCTGGAGGAGAGGGGCGCGAGAAAAACAATATTGCCTCCTGTTCCTGTCTTGACCCGTTGGAACACCTGGTTCGAAGCAGTAAAATACCACTCTGCATATCTGGAACACCTGCGAGAGTCCTTCAAGGATGAAACCAGTGATGCCAACTCCATGAGGTCCTTAAAAAAACTATTTGAAGACTGGTTCACAGAGCTGCAGGTTCGAACTGCGTTCATTGCTGAAAACTGCTCTGACCTTGTTGGTGCAATCGAGTTTTTGCAAAGCAAGGAAAAGCTTGCAGCTGTTTTGCTGTATGACACTATTAGCAAAATCAAAAAGCGGTTTGAAGTGGGAGTGTTGAAGACAGAACGATTTGGTGACAGAACTGACGGGTACTTGTAGGCTATGAGGCCACAGGTCAAGCAGGAAAATGTTGCCCGTTTCCAAGGAGCATTTGGTGTCGCTTTAAACCAGCTTTCTAAGCATATGGACACAAACCCATCAGTTGAATTCTTTAAAGCTTGCCGTATTTTGGACCCCAGAAATTTACCAAAACTGAATAGGGATCTGACACGGCATGCCAGTGACATTCCTCTGTTAGCACTGCACAACCAAACAGAACTGCAAAATGACTGGGATGTATATGCTAGGGAGGATATAAGGGAACTTCCAAGCATATTGGAATTGGGTGTTGGCGAGTACTGGCTTTCAAGGCAGCCACAACTAATTGTACTCTCCAGAGCTGCTCTGCAAGCTATCTGGATACCTGTGTCAAGTGCAGATGTGGAGAGATCCTTCTCTATATATAGACAGGTCAAAGGAGGAACATGCTGGTGGAAAATCTGAAACTGCTATCCCAGCTCATGTACAAGTAGTAGCTGGATTATATATTTTTGCATGGTTCCCTCAACATGTCTGATGCCCATTTTTATACTTCTATTAGCGTATTCAAGCTACCCCAGTGCCACCTCGCCATGAAATAATGGGATGGCTCCTCCCTCTAACTTCAGACTGTTGCCCCTGTTGTCCTTCCCTCTTTTTGGCTTCTTAGGTACTTGAAGGTCTCACTCATGTCCCATTCCTTTCTATCTTCTAGGCTGTACATGTTGAGCTCCCTCTCTCTTCACATGTGCCCTGTCTGTCACCCTTCCCCAGGATAATTCATCACCCAAAGTTGGACCCCTGTCCCCCACCATCACTGGTAAACACTAAACAGCAGTACTTGTTTAGTGCTTGCACCTGCTCTGACCCTTGCTGTACCCACCCTCCTTAACAGTCTTCCTTTCCCCTCCCCTTCTTTGCCGAATAGAGCTTTGATTGCTCCCTCCTTCTGCCCGTCTATTGGGAGAGACTGATGGATTCCTTTGCATGGTGGTGCGGTTTACTCCCCACACTATCAACCCTGCCTGCTTTAAGTTATACTTTTCTATAATAAACTGTCCCAGACTTTTCTTTAGAATCCCTGAGCTCTACAAACTCTGGTACAGCCTATCCTGTGCATACATGTCTTGGTTCTCCAGGACACCATATGCTACCCCATTAATACACATGATGTAAGGAGCATCTTTTATACTATTGCACAGTTTTCCACATTTCATATAATATGCCTTTGCACATTTAATGTATTTATAGTTGGTTAGATACCATATGTTTATATACAGTAGGTTTTAGTTCACTTGCTTTTCCACTGTGGTTATATAGTCAGGTTTTACACATTTTCTTTAACAGAGCTTTAGTTTAATTCCTGTACTTATATGTTCCACATTTTGCAAATTTTTACCATATATGGGTTTCCATTCAAATATCTGTTCTCCACTGTTTCTACACTTTCAGTGTACCGTTTTTAACAGTTTTGTATAGATTGTATAGAATTTGGTTTCTCGTATTACACCCAAACCTTTGTATGCTTTTTTTAATACTTTTGCACATGTTTACTGTATGGATGTATTTCTATTTACTCCTTTCTGAACATTTTTTATAAACGCTATTTAATTTAATGCAGCTGTTCTCTGTATTTCATTTTATTCGTTTCTGAATTAGTGAAATGACAAGACATGCAGAGCAAAGGTTCATTTACATATAGCATAGACCAAAGTACAAAGTCATGGTACCAATGTCATAGAGGGGCATAAGCCTGGTTGGGGGGCTTTGCGAAAATATCCCTGCCTAACAGGGAATTACCATGCCGCTGCTCAGTAGAGAACCCACTGAAAATGGGTGACTGGGCAGGGGAAATTCATTAAACCATGGATTTGGTTGCATGAGTGGCTATCCTGTATGTTCAGGGCTGTCTGTGTTGGTGCTTGGGAGACAGCTGACTGCGTGCAATTTTTGGTGACTGGATTGGCTGTATTTGTGCACACTGTTGCATCTGGGGGGGGCACCATGGGGAGAAGCTGTGTTGGCACCTGGAGGAGTTGGCTGTGTTGGTGTCACCATGACATCTGAGGGATAAGGTCATGCTGCAGTCAAACCTGAGGAATAGGGACATAGTGCTGTTGCTGCTGCTGTAACACCTGAGGAACTGGAGCTGTAGTCCTTCTGCAGACAACGCAATAGAGGGGTTGGGGCTACAGTGCAGTATCTGAGGGACAGAGCGAGGCCATAGTGCTGCTGACACTGCCATCGCACTTGAGAGTTGGGCGCGACTGTGCTGCTGCTGCCATCACATCTTGTGCCTATCAAAATAACAAAATTGGTGCAAGGATGGATGTATGTACAATAGTGGACGTCAAAATTGCTAGTATGCATGGTAGCAGAGCAAAAACTTGTTAAATAAAGTACCCAAAACAAAACACCGGTAAAAACGGATTTTGGATTGAAAGACACCGGTGACAATACTGTTTTTTCCAATGTGCAAAACGGAATTTGCTCCTTCTCAATCACGGTAAACCAGTGTCCCTGAATATTAATTTTAGGCAGTACACTAGCTCTTTAAATGAAAATAAAAGTAAGTATCTTGATCCTGCGATACCCTGTTGGCGACTGTAGTCAGCAAGTGGAACCACTTTCGTGGCATCAGCAGCAGTAATGCGCGGTTTGGGCTTACAGTTAAAAAAGTTTTCTTTTTACTGTTGCGGCCATCCAGGATGCCTGGGAGAAAGAAACAAACCCAGAAGTTTGAGTTATGCAGCATTCCTCTGTACAAACGAAAACATGTGTCTGCATGACATATTATATGCAGAGTTGATTTTCAGGAGCCACGCTGGTTTATGGAGTGAGCGGTGGGGTGGTGTGTGTGTGTGTGTGTGTGTGTGTGTGTGTGTGAGTGTGAGTGTGTGAGAGAGCTGGCGGGCAGAAGTGCAGAGAGCGGATCGGAGTCCGGAATGCTAAAATAAAAAGCTAAAACCTTTGGGGAAACAGATTAAATTTAATCATGAAATGTGGCAGAAAAAAAGATAGAGTGTAGTGAAGCTGGCACTTGGGGAGTGCTGCAGGTTGGGGGTGGGTGAAGCAGAGAGAGTTCTACATGATACAGTGTTGGTGGGGGGGGGGGGTGACTGACAGAGGGGGTGTGATACACCCAAGGTTCCATGATTTAACACCAGTGGAAACAAATGGATTTATTACACTCCTTCTGGGTCCACACCTATTGCATAAATAAGTGATGCGCAATGGGGATGAGTGAAATAAATGATGTACACAAGAGTAGTCTGACCTCAGCTAACCTCACGAGCGGCATAAGCCATGAGTGAGGTGTCCAAGGACAAACTGCTGGCGTGCACATAAATCATTTAACTTCCCCACTGCATATTCCATTTACAACATATGCAGAGTTTAACTGCGTGGTTTTTATGCTTTTTTATTTTGTAATTTTTTTTATAAAATAATGGGGATTATTTTGTGATGCGCTGTGTATCGTTCCTCACTTTACAACCCGTTGCTAGGGATGTAAGCACAGTTAGCTACGGCATCGTCACAACATTTTCAGCGCAGCACTCCATGGAGTGGATTTAGTTAGTGGGAGGGCTGAACAGTTAGGCAAACATGGCGGCTCCATTTCTCGCTTAGCGAGAGTCTGAGGGAGCCACTGCAGTTTCAGGATTTTTGTAGTTTAATTAAATAATTGATATGGTTGATCCTGCCTTTACTGCTTACTTCTGTATTGGCAAGATGAGAAGGGAGTGATCTGGAGGTATCATGACTGTTTGCCTTTGCTGTGATAAACAAGCAGAGAGCCATGGAGAGTCTCAAAGCAGCAAAACTCGTGCTGCCAGCTGCCAAAGGCAAAACAGATCAGCGAGTCACATGTAAAAGATTCAAATGTAAGGTACTGTTTCTTTAAGATTAAGATGACCAGCAGTATGGAGTGGCATGGCAAACGTGAAGGGTAGGGGGCAAGTGGGCAGGTGTGCGAGTGGGTGGGCGGTCGATTATGCAGAAATCTGTGGTTCAGTAGAGAGTAATGTGAGATGGGTGGCTGAGCAGAAAGCTGCATTTTAAAAAAGTGAACTTTTTTTTTTGGTTATTAAATAACACAGTTTCCTTTTGGATAGCCGTTTTGGAGCTGAAGCCGTGTGAAGAGGAGGCAGAGGAAAGTGAAGAGCGATTTTGTGGGACTGCAGTGAAGCTGGGTGACTGCTAAAATGAAAGAACAGGTTTCAGTGCAAGACGAAGTGCCGGCAAGATCAAGGATGGCTGACAGACGGGGTTTAATCTAATGTTGCACAATTTATCCAACACCAGTGGAAATAAATGGATTTATTAACTCCCTTCTGGGTCCCCACCTACAGCAGAAAAAAAAATATATATCTTACAAAGGGAGTTATTAAAGTCCTGCTTTGTCACAAATATTAATAAACTGCATATTCTAGTCAGACCACTGCATATTCGACTTATGCAACATCAGTTAACTAGTTACAGCCTTTAAATCTGCAGTTTGTATTAAGATTTAACTATTTTTCTTTTAACTGCTGGGTTCAGTGCTGCACACAGCTATTATGATGTCATCTGCATTGTGAAAACTGCTCTGACTGGTTCAGTATTTCACCGACATGTACCTAACAGGGATATCATCTGTGCTACACCCAACTCACAAGATAGTGTGATATCTCGTGAGTCGAGTTTATCATTTTTTATCTTGTCATTCTGATCTCCACTCGTATTGTTTAAGCAGTGTGTCACAACAGGGTGTGCCTCACTCCCGTGGGGCGTGCACTAAAATACAGAATGAATGATGGGTAAGTGTGGTATGCAAGGAAATAAACCCATCGAGAGGGCTAAGTGTGGTATGCAAGGAAATAAACCCATCGAGAGGGCTTACCAGACCATAAGGACACAAGCCCAAAGGGCAAGTGGGTTTACAATCCGATTAGCTCTCTCAGTGAGTTTATTTCTGAGTACAGCAGACTTATCCATTTTTATTTTATATAACACATCTGGATGGTTACTGTAAGTTTAATCACAATTGCATTTACAGTGAAAGGTTGTACAGGGAAATAACTGCTAACCACATCTATGGGGAAAAGTCCCATCCAAGTATTATGCTCCTTACTTAATACATGCCCTGCCGGACTGATGCATGAGGACGAAGGGCGAGTGTCGTTATGCCCTTGGGAAGAGCATTCAAATCTTTTAATGCACACGCTGGAATGGCTTACTGTGCTTATAAAATGGCTCACTGCCCTTATGTATTACACGTACAGTGAATTTTTTTTTAAGTTTTTTTTTTTTTTTTTAACATCAAATAATTTTAAATACATTTTAACGCTTGCAGAGCCACAGACTGATATATCAGTCCAGAATTCCTATACGTTCTAATTCTGTTGGCAGCCTAAGGGTTAAATAACATATATACACACGAAATAGTTCCTAATGTTGTATGTAATGAAGCTTTTTTTTGTTTTGGTAGAGAGATCTGGTACCTGACCATCCCTCACTAGCTATTTCGTGGTGGTATCTCTCAGCCAATGAAGGTTCAGGAGTTTTCCTTGCTATTTTACGAATTCTGTGCAAACCACACTAACTGCACAAAACCTTTCATTTTCTAAATGTGGGTTATTTGAGGGCCATTTGATGACTCCGTGGCACTGCGCTGCCATGTCAGTGAACCCAGTTCAGGAGAGGACCTGAGACACTGCAATCAGGTGAATGGCCAGGAAGCATCCCTGCCCCAGGAGGGGTGGCAGTGGGTGACAGCGCTGCAGCAACCATCCCCCCCAGATGATGAGCCAGTGAGCTTGCTCCCCCATAAGGTGCATGTCGCATGCATTCGAAGATGGCAACAAGATGTGTAGTCTGCAGCAGGGGAGGAGGGGATTGGAACTCATAGGTCAGCCCAAGGGAGAAAACCATGCGAATATTTAAAGGACTGTTCTGTTTCCCTCTGGCTCTGTTACTACACAGACCACGTTGCAGAAGCAGTTGTCGGAGCTGGGAGGGCACTGGGTCACATGGCTACGAGTGGGTGGATTGTCAGCAGGGGATAAAATACTGAATTTAAAAAATGGGTCCTTTGATTCTTTAGTCCATTGCGAGTCCCAGGGTCAGGCAACCCTTTCCATCTATGTACAATATGGGAGGAGCGCGGGGTGGTCATCTGTCCCAGAGCATTTATAAGGGGGACACATAAGAAGCAAGGAGCTGATGCATTTTTCGGAAAGGGGGCTTAACTGCAGCCCAAACTGGAGTGACTGGTACAAAACCCCACTATGATGGCTTACAAACCAAACCAGAACACTGAACTCATGCAGGTCTTTCAGAGCCAATGATTTTCTGTTTTCAAAAATGGCCAATTCCATTTGATAAAATCTCAATCTGATTTTTCCTCCCAAATTGGGGGCTAATCAGTACAAATGTTTGGCTTAAAATGGAAGGGTCTGACCAAAAAGCTGGGGAAAGTGGTGTTTCTTGTGAAAAACTTTCTCCCAGAGCAGGTTCCATTTTTTTTTTTTAAAACCAGTTTCACGTTTTCCGTTGTAAACAGAAAAAAATCACTGGCCCCAAGTCCTTATCCTGCTCTTTTGTTACTCTCTACTCTTGCCTTACAACTGAGTAACAAACATGGTTGGTGGTGCATTTGTGTAGAGAATCTGCTCTGTGGCTTAAAGAAATGTTTGACCAATACAGTTCAAGCATGGGAGGAAATCTTAAGACAATGGCCTTCTTTTAAGTGGCCCGTGCCCCAGCGTCCCCTCTGGGTTTCCATGGGAAACTGTGGCCCATGCCCCAGCGTCCGCTCTGGGTTTCCATGGGAAGCAGGTTATGGTGAAAATGCTGCGTCTAGATTGCTTGGTTATTCCTTACAGTATGGGGCAGGGATTTAATGAGCCAGTGACATCTTTAGGAAAACTCTGAAAAATCTAATATTTATATATTTTTTTTAATTTGTGTTTTTTTTTTTTTGTTGACTGGGAAAGAAGGCCTAGACAACACTGCCTATTTTCAGCTTCGTTGGGTGGGGGTGGGAAGGGATTACGGATGTAAACAACCAACCAGATTTAGCTGCTGGCGGTATTTTTAGTGAATGGGGGAAATCTGAACAAGCACCAGGTAAAATTCTACTTTTTTCGTGAAAAGCCATAGGATCTTTCACATCCACCTGAACAACCACCAGAAAAGGGAGACAGGACCTGGGTTTAATGTCTTATCAGCAGAACGGTACACCTGGACAGCGCAGCATCCCTAACAGTGCTGCACTCGGGTGACAGTTCATGGTATCAGTCCAATCCTGGTGTGAAACTAGAAATCATGCCCTTTTGGCCTGGAGGTGGATATCTTGCACCTTTACTAGCCCTCTTCCACCAATCCTTTATTACAAAACAAATGTGTACGGAAATGGGATCCTTGTCCATTTGACTTCACCGGCTCTTCCAGTTTGTCTACACATGTCGTCAGAATGCTAGGTTTATGACTCACATCTGGTTGCCATGGAAATGACTATAATGTCAAAAGTAGATCAGGACATCACACGTAGACAAACCGCAGGAGATCAGGACATCACATGTAGACAAACAGAAGAAGATGCCATCCAAAAGACAAAAAGCTTGTTTCCACACAAAACGTTCTTCGTAATAAAACAGAGGGAAGATGAAACAGATAATGCAACACATTTTGCAGAAATTCCAAAGTTTACTCAGAGGTCATCACAAGTTCTGTGACCACATCGCTCTTGATCAGTACTTATGGCAGATAGCTGTTTTCCCATACAGATGTAGTAAAGTTTCAAACAATGAACCCCACTGTATCAGTCCATAGGACAGACGCCTATAGAATTAGAAGGCCCCTGGATCCCTTTCTTATCCCCCCTCTCCCAATAAGAGGGACAAACTGATGCTGCACAGTGAGGAACACTTGGTATATTTGTGAGCATTAAGAATTTGCTGAGCCACAGAATGATTACAACAAAGTGTCAAATTTGTACCGACCACAGAACAAGGCAGGGAAAAGCTTGCAGGCCTGTAGACAGCTCTGGTTACTAAGGCTAATAAGTAGCTTGGCTCTGAAAAGGAGTATCTTCAAAAAAGCCAGTCGAGAGCCAACACCTCCAGAGGTAGCCGAATCCCAAAGTCAGCCTGCCGCTGCTCAATGATCCACTTATATGTCAGCCACCCCTCTCAAGTTCAGCGCTAGATTGGAATATGCAGTTGAGAAATGCAAGTATGGGCTCTGTGCTCCGAGGTAATGTGAAAATGAACCTGCCAGCTACTGGTGCGCACAGGTTAGTCTGGCTAATATACACCTTTCTTTGCTCATGCCGGTGATTCACTTCCAAGTTTTCAGAACTCTGTTTTTGCTTACGGTGCTCCTGCTTTACCAGATTCCTGCAAAAGCACCCTACAACCAGCTTTCTTGCTCCTCCATATACTTCTCTGGGTCAATGAAGGGCTTGTCAATAGACTTGATCATTAGCTCACCACAGTACACGCATTCTGAAGCAATGATGTCATCAATGTCTGCTTTGATCTGCTCTCGGCTCATCTGCCCTTTGCCAAGGCTCACACTGTCCTCATCTTTTGGTTGGTGGCGCGATTTAGTGGGCAGGCCGGTGGCTGCAAGTTTCTTCTTAAGCTCTTCCAGTTTGTTCTGCTTGTAGGAGGACAAATGTGGACTAATCTCCTGCAGCAAGCAGTCATAGTGAAACATGTGGTTGCACAGAAACAGGTAAAAAGGACGATTTAAGAGTGGCAAGTCACAGGAGGCACACACATCATTAGATTCAACCACGCCATACTTGTTTCTCATCTCCTGAATGTCCTCTCGGATTCTTTTGGCACTCAGCGTGGCTTCCTCCATCTCAGTTTTTAGCTCTTCAATGTGCTGGTTGTACTCCTCCAGGGAGATGCAGATGGCTTCCTTGAAGTGGTCAATAGTGACGAAATCGGGAAAGAAGGGGAGAATGTCTTCGATCTTCAGCAGGGTGCAGCTCGAAAGGCAGGCCATGGCCTTTTTCACATCTTTCTCCTCCTGAACTACATGGCGGGCAATCTTCAACCACAGCTTCTTCTGTAGCTCCTCATCGTCCTCAACTTCAGTTATACTAGCACATGACTTGGCAAGGTCCACATCTACCTGCAAAGTGAAAAAATGAAAAGAAAACAGCCTTAAACCATGCAAAGTTTTCACAGGTTGCATCTGGAAACTTGCTATTATCAGCTCAGTATGTCTTTCCTAGTAAAGCTTTGGGAATGAATGAATGCATGCATGAACAAACCTCGTATAACAGGTTTCAACTTTTATGCAGATTTGTGGAATAACATATTCCAGGGTGTGTGGGATGTTGTAAGAATAGGACTTCTAGGGCCAAGCCCATTGGCACAGCTATAGTGCTACCACTTGCTACGCCAGTGATCCAGGGTCAGGAGCAATCTCAGGTGGTCGGGGGCTGACTGGGCAGGAGCAGACTCAAGTGTCCCAAAGGATGCTCTCCTCCTCGGGGGAGGGGTTGATCTGCCAGGAAGCAGTCTTCACCACCGATTACCACTTATTGGTCTAGGATGGAGGCACTAGGACCCCCTGGAACAAACCTTTTTGCTAGAGGGCCAGCCATGGCTACTAGGCATGGCACCTGCATGTGGTGCCAAGCGCCAGCCAGTAATCGTTGCTGACTTCCTCATAAACCTCAGTTCTGTTCCCCCTGTCAAGTGCACACCGTGGGAGCGCAGCATCTCAGTTCAACTCATCACCATTTTTTTATTAATTCATCACCGCAATTTCTAAAACTTTTGCAGTGCTGTTCTTGTTTGTTACTTTTCTGTGATGCTGAAGTCGGACAAAAAAGGGGCAAAATCAAGCCGGCCTGGAGAGCTGAGGCACTGGCACCCCAACTCCTGCAACGCTAGTGACCTGGTTTCGGGAACAGACACGGGTCACCGGAGCTCAGCCAGGGCAGAAGAAGACTGAGCGTCCAAGGGACTGCTCACCTCTCCCAGAGAAGGAAGGGAGGGATGTTGGCCTGCCCTTAGACCGCCACCAGATGGAGGCCTGGTGGTAGTGCAGCACTGATTGCAAGAACGGAGGAGGCTGTGGGAATGTCGTGTGTGTACCCCCACACACACACGCCTGATGTCCTGAAGCAGGGAAGGGAGAAAAAGAAAGAAAACGTCAATCAAGGGCTTAATGACCCTTGTCTATTGGTGCCGAATCCACGCCATCACCCAGTGCTTTCACCAATGGTCTGCCTTGGATAATGTGTATGGGGGGGGGGAGGGGGGGAGGATGGCCCTTCCCACTCCAGCCTTGCCATAAGCGGAATTTGTGGGGGAACTACAAGTCCACAGTGAGTATAGGGGTGACTGGTGCTGGCTCAGGGCAGTGGGAGCAGGGCTGACTGGCTGTCACTGGACTAAGTTGAGATAAAAGTCTTGGGGGGGGGCACAACAATCACATACTGTGTCGTAGCCCCTGCAAGAAAACTATGGCTGCTTCGGACTGGCATCATTCCTGCATGGCCTACCTTGGACCAGAGCACAACACGGATGCATGTGACACCTGCTTCTCAATAATAAATAATAATAAACTTTATTTCACTTAAGCGTCTTTCAAAATATGAAGGTGCTTTACAAAAAGAAATAAACAATGATAAAATCAGTAAACACAATAATAAACAAACAGACAGGTCCCTTCATTGCATGTCACTAAAGGCCTGACGACACAAAAAAGTTTTCAATGCCTGTTTGAAACCCCCTTCCCCACAGTCGTGCACTCCCAAAGCTGACAGGGTAAAGAATTCCAGAAGGTAGGGGCCACATACATAAATGCACAGGCCCGAGAAGATTTCAAAGACATCCTCGGAATCTCCAGCAACCCCATGTCAGCCGAACAGAGCTGTCGCTCAGGGCAGTAGAGAACAAGAAGCTCCTTCAGGTAGTCTGGGCCAAGTCCATGTAGGGCTTTGAAAGTCAATAAACCAACTTTAAAGGTGATCCGCCACCGAATTGGCAGCCAGTGCAGATCGCGCTGCACCGGGGTAATATGCGAAGATAGAGATGTCCCCGTTAACAATCGCACTGCAGTGTTCTGCAATAGCTGCAGGTGGCGGATATCAACCCCAGGTAGTCCTAAGTACAGGGAGTTACAGTAATCAAGGCGTGAAGTCACAAAGGCATGGACCAGAGTAGGCAAATCCCCAGATGGAACAAGGTGCTTAATCCTGGCGATGTTCCTAAGATGGTAAAAGGAAGACTTGATGACCGCCGATACCCGAGATCGTAGCGCCAGCCCGTCGTCAAGCACTACCCCCAGGTCGGGGAGCCCCGCAGATAAAGTCCAGAGGGCTGACCAGCCCTCAACCCCTCTATCCAGCAGCCAGGGTCCACAACCATCACCTCAGTCTTTCCCGCGTTCAACTGTAAACAGCTCGAATTCATCCAATCCTGGATTTCAGAAAGGCAGTTATTAAATATCGAGAGAGCACTATCCTGGTCAGGTGCAAAAGACAGGTAGAGCTGGGTATCATCAGCATAGCAGTGAAACCTCAGCCCATACTGTCTTACAATGTCTCCAAGTGGCAGCAGATACACTGCAAACATGGGGTCAGCAATGAGCCACAAGGAACCCCATATGACAGAGAAAGTGGATCAGAGGAAAAAATCCAGGGTTTTAAATAACTGATTAGCAGTTTTTTTGGGGGGGAGGGGAACAATACTTACTGTATAGAAAGTATTTATATAGGTTTTCTAGAAGCGTTATGTTTGTTAAACACAGTGAGGCAAGTGCTGTGCATTTTCACAATGTTTTAGCACTTTAATGAGCAAAACGCTAATCAATTTTTAGAGTGAAATAAAACCCTGAAATCCCAGACACCAGTGTCGGAGTTCTGCCAGTGAGGACCATACTTGTCAGGCCACAGATGGACCTCAATTGCTCAAGCAGCACCCCATGGTCCACAGTGTCAAAGGGTGAAGAGAGATCAAGGAGCACAAAGATAGAACGGCTACTCCGATCTTTCTCGACATCAGGAGATCACAGAGCACACGAACCAGCGTGGTCTCAGTACTGTGCCTCTTTTGAAAACCAGACTGGAGAGGTTCACAGATGTTATGGATGGTCAAATGGTTCTCCAGCTGTACCGACACTACTTTCCCAATAACCTTCCCTATTAAGGGGAGGTTTGAGATTGGTCTGTAGTTGGCCAGAAAGTCCGGGTCCAGAGAAGCTTTCTTCAAGAGGGGTGTTACCACCGCCTCCTTCAGGGAGCTTGGAAACTCACCGAAACAAGGGAGCACCAGACTATCCAAACCAGGCCCGGGCTGATAATATCACAACAATCCATAATCAGGGAAGTTGGGCCTGGATCAAAACTACAGCACGTAAGGCGCATACCCTGGACAATCTGCATACAGTAACATCCACAAACTCAGGCAGGTCAAAGGTACTCCAGGAAGTATGATCTGAGGTGATCAAGCACTGATCAACAGCATCCCCCACAGAGCGGGTCAAGAGGATCTCCGACCTGATGTCGGCCACCTTATTCGCAAAGAATCAAGCAAGCTCATCGCACTCCACTTGCGAAAAAGCTCTTCGGAGCTGCAGACAGGCTGGGTTGCACAGCCTGTCCACAGTTCAGAAGAGTTGGGCTGGTCGGTTCTGAGCGGCAGCAATTTCCCCGGACAGGAATTCTGCTTTCTTACGGGAGATCGCTGATTGTTAGGCCTGATAATGCTCTACCAATCTAAGGTGGTCGGTCTCCAGGGCGGATTTCCGCCAGCACTGCTCTAACCTTTGTCCTAGTCGCCGCATCTCCCTCAAGGACCCATCAAACTAAGGAGCCTGAGGGTGAAGGGGGAAAGGGCAAACATGAACAGGAACAATCAAGTCCAGGGTCACGGAGATGGCCTTATTATAAGCCAAGACCAAAGTCTCTGGACTTGAGCTAGCCACAGGAAACTCCGAGATGTCAATCACCAATGCTAGGCCTTCAGGATCACTGCATCCTAGAGAACTGAGCATTAAAGAGAGAGGGGGTTGTTCGATCACCACCTTCAGGGGCAGGAGTCGCACATGTGCGTCCAGATCAGATCGCTATGCCCTTCCTCTGGGCTCTTCCTGTGACCTCTAGTTCCATGGAAGAACAGGGCCTTCTTGAACTCACTACACTGAGGCTTTGGAGGCCCTAGTGGTTGGGTCTGTGGGACAGCAGGCTCCATCTGGTCGGCTGGCTGAGAACCCTAGATAATGTGCCTGCTCTGACGTGCAGACGTCCCTGGTGGCAAGGCTAATGCTATACACTCCATCTATACCAGCAGACACCTCAATGTCATCCTCTGGCTTCGCCCATGTTGCTGTCACTAATCGCAGTGATAAAGCAGAAGGCAGCAAGGGGGACAATGTCAGGCCCCCTTCTGAAACTGTCTGCGGTGTCAGAAGAGAAACCAACACTGAGATTGTTTGCTGACTCAGAGGTGATCGCTATCCATGGTGTTGCTAGTGACACCGAAGGCAACGGCACCAGGTGTGGTGTGACAGACGTGGCGGATGGCCATAGTGTTGGTCTTGGGCCCAGCTCTGGGTGAGGTGCCAGCCAGTGTCATCCCCCAACCCTGATGCTGTTTGTGACACCTGAATGGGTGATGACTCTCTGAGGAGGATGCTGAAGTTGACACCAAGCATGGTGTCAAAAGCAGTGCTGACCAGGACGAGAGAGCTGGCCCTGTCTCTGAGCCTGTTGTCAATCATAGGTCTGGTGCCAGAGATGGCACCAACTCAGGGTCAGACGGCAGCCTCGAGGGAATTTCCCCCAGATCCGCTGGATGACAGACACCGATGAGTACCAAGGTCACCCTATGGGACAGAACAGTTACACAAGAGCTTACCACAACAGTAGCTCTTCAAAGGAATCTGTCATCAGGGATCACCTATGGAACTTAGCCGTCAGACACTAGGATCCCACAAAAGCTTTTCTGCAGCAGTTTAGGAGGGGCAACCCACGCCAACATCAGACTCCGACGTCACAGCCCTATATAAGTGTGGGCAGCCCCACTTGCTCTTCAGTTCTTTCCCTAGCCAAAGGTAATAGGAGACTGGAGTCCCACCAGGGAACCAAGGAGAGAGAGAGAGAAAGGCTGGAGCAACAGGACAGCCGAGCTGGACAGGCAGAGGGAGGGAGATAGATATATATATATAGATAATATATATATATATATATATATATATATATATATATATATATATATATATATATATATATAATATATAGATATATATATATATATAAGGGACAGCATGACCCGATGACAAAGATTCCTTGAAGGTTTGCTGTTATGGTAAGTTCTTATTAACTGTTCTATCTTCTTTGGGGATATCTCTGTCATCAGATCACACCTATGGAACGAGTCCCAAGCAGCGCTAAACACAAAAGAGTCTGGGTGGCAGGATGCCAGAGGCCTAAGAGAGGTGGTCTTGAAGCACAGCAAGACCAAAGCCTGCCCATCTTCTGGAAGCAATGTCCAGACTGTAGTGCTTGGTGAAAGTGTGTACAGTAGTCCAAGTGGCAGCAGCACAAATCTCAGCTGCTGAGATGCCTCAAATAGGCAACAGAAGTGGCCATGCTCCTAGTGGAATGGCCCCCTACTGCCCCAGGAAGTTCCTTATCGTACTTCCTGTAACAAAAAAAAAATAATAATACAACTATACAACCATTTGGACAAGCACTGTTTAGTTACAGGAGCGCCCCCCTCTGCTAGGGGTTAAAAAAAAAAAAAAAAAAACACAGGCAACTGAGAGGATTTTCTGCAGTGCTTAGTATGGTGTATATAGTACCTGAGGATTCTGTGCACATCTAAAGTATGGAGCAATGTTTCCCCTGGGTTGGCACGCTCTGGATAATAAACAGGCAGGTGGACAGATTGATTTAAGTAAACGTAGACATCACCTTAGGAAGAAACTTAGGATTAGTATGCAAAGAGACCCTGTCTGAAAAATAAAATAAGGCTGCTCACACATCGGAGCCTGTAGCTCTGAAATTCTTTGAGCAGAAGTAATAGCAACTAAAAATAATTCTTTCCACGACAGAAAGCATAACTTGCAAGACACGGCTGGCTCAAACAGAGGCAGGGTCAGCTTCTCTAAAACAAAATTCAGCTCCTGAACTGGATTATGGATAGGAGGCTTCAACTGGAGAATGCCTCGAAGAAAAGTACAGACCACATCCAGCTGTGCCACAGTACAGCCACCAATGGGCACATGAAAGGCTGATTTAGCAGACAGGTACACTTTAATAGAGAGTATTTGAGGCTTGCATCAGACAAGGTCCAGAGATATTCCAGAACCCGGTTCATCGGACAAGTGAAAGAGTCCAAGCAATGAGAAGTGGCCCAGACAGCAAACCACTTTCACTTTATGGAGTAAGTGGCCCTGGTGGAAGGTTTTCTAGCAGCCAAGACATCGGTCATTTTCTGAGACATCCTAAACCGAGCAATGGCTATGCCCTCATGAGCCATGCATGAAAGTGGAGGGGCTTGAGAACTGGATGGACCAGGGACCCCCGAGCCTGTGTCAACAGGTCCCGCCAGAGGGGCAGGGGAACTGGAGGTTCCACAGCCAATTGCCGCAATAACTTAAACCCTATCTACTGAGGCCAGAATGGAGCCACCAGAACTAGGGTGGCACCCTCCATCTGCAGCTAGATGAGCACCCTCTGAATCAGAGGAAAGGATGGGAAAGCATACAGAAATCCCCCTTTCCAGGAGAGAGACAATGCGTCTCTCCAGAAAACTCCAGGCCCTGGATCTAGCGAGTAAACACACGGCAGTTTTGCATTCAGTGGGGATGCAAAAACCTCTAACTCTGGATAACCCACCTGTCGAACAGGTCTTCAACGACTGAGGTCAGCAGGTCCCACTCGTGCATTCTGGACTGCGACTAGCCGAGGCTGTCCAATAAGGGATTTTGGGTGCCTGGCACATGGATGGATGGATGACAGTTCTAGGCCGTGATCTAGAGCCCAGTACCAGACCCTCATCGCCTTCCGGCACAGGTATAGGAGTGAGTCCTCCCCCTTGCTTATTGATGTAGTAGACCACACAGGGGTTGTCCAACTGCACCAACAGTGAGCCTGGAGAGAGAGAGAGAGAGAGAGAGAGATGGTTCTGGAAGCCCTGCAAGGCATACGGAACTGCCCTCATTTCAAGGGCATTTATGTGGAGGCAGGTCTCCCAATAGGACCTAGTCCCTGGGTCTGATAAGGGCCCAGGTGCGCTCCCCAACCCACACACGAAGCATCCATGCTGAGGATTTGATATGGGGTGGGGATAAGAAAGGGAACACCTTTTAACAGATTGACTAGGTCCATCCACCACTGAAGCACCTTGTGCACTGGGGACACAAGGACCAGCTGATCCAAATCGTCTGAACGTTGATCCCACTGGACCCCGAGGGTTCACTGCAGGATCCTCGTGTACAACCTAGCCAAGCAACTGTCATAATGGCTGCAGCCATTAAGTCTAGCAGTCTCAAGACCAGCCTGGCTGGGACATACCGGCAATGGACCACAGCCTGGGCCTGAACTATGAGAAAGTCCACCCTGTCTTGTGGTAGGAAGGCCTTGCCCGGAGTAGAATCCAAAACTGCCCATATGTACTGCAACTGCTAGGACAGGGTCAGGACAAACTTGGGCAAAATGACGGTGACGCCCAAAGACTGGAACAACTGCAAGGTACGCTCTAGAGTCGGCAACAGAAGTTTCCTGGACAGGGCTTTCAGTAACCAGTAATCCAGATATGGGAACACAAAAAGGCCATTGTGTCAGAGGGCCGCTGGCACAGCTGCTAAGCACTTGATAAATACCTGTGGCGCAGAGGACAAGCCAAAGGGCAATATTCTGAACAGATAACGTTCCCCCTGGAAAAGGAACTGTAGGTAGCACCTGTGAAGGGGGGGCAAACCAGGATATGCAGATAGGCATCTTACATGTCCAGGGGTCACAGCCAGCTTCCCTGCTTGAGCAGAGGAAGATGGCCATGAAGAATCACCATCCGAAACTTTCTGTATTGGATGTAAAGGTTCAGCTCCTTGAAGTCTAGAATGGGCCTCAAGTCCCTGGTTCTTTTTACAACCAGGAAGAACTAGGAGTAAAATCATTTGTTCCTCTGCCACCTGGGGCACTGGTTCTATGGCACTTTTGAGCAGGAAGGTGAGAACTTCTGTGCGGTCTGGAGGATAAGAGATGGGAACTGGTGGAACATCTGGAGGCTGTTCTAGAAGTTTTGAGCACAATCTTGTTTAATTATCTGCAGGATCCAAGCATCTGTGGTAATGGTTCTCCACTGGGATAGATGGAGGGAGAGCTGACCCCCCGACCATCACCTCCTGGCTTGGAACAATAGGAAGGAGGTCCAGCAAGGAGTCAGGCTAAGGCAGATCAAGTGGCTGGCGGCTGCTCCCCTCCTCTGGGGTGTTTAGCAGAGGAACCAGAGGTGAGCAGGGAGAGAGAAGAGACAGGCAGGGCACAACCAGCCCTATGTTTGCCCTGGAACTTGGTTCCGGAGCCAGGCTTGTGAGAGGCCTTATGAAAGGAGGACTTTGGTCTACTCCTAGGCTGTGTATGATAAAGGGAATGTACAGACCTAATAGCCCTGCAGGTCATTAATGACATCCTGTACATCAAGGCTGAGAAGTGCGTAACCCACAAAAGGGACATTTAACATCTTATGCTGAACATCAGCTGCAAAGCCAAAGACTCTAAACCAGGAGTGCCTTCTGAGACAAATGCCGGAGGCAGCCGCTCTGCCTGAAGTATCAGTAATATCATAAGTGGTTCTGAGAAGACGCTTACTAACAACTTCCGAAGCCCGGAGAACTTTGAGAAGTTCTTGTCTCTGGAAATCCTCAGGAGGGGCAGGAGCAGCAGCTTTGCCTTTTCTCCAGAGGGTGTTCTGGTGTTTAATCAGATGAGCCAAGTAGTTGGTAGTTCTAAGGCCTAGAGTGGCAGATGCAAAAGTCCTCTTGCACCAGAGGTCCAGCCTCCTGGATGCTTGGTCAGGGGGAAGGGAACCAAGGTGCCTGGGTCCCTTAGTCCTGTCGTGAGTGGCCTTAATTGCTACAAAGTCAGTTTCTGGCTGGGATACATAAAAAAAAAATCAGCCCCTGAGGTGTCTGGTAAAGCTTATCAGCCTTTCTGGGCATGGCTGGCACCAGTGGCAGCATCATTCGGTGCTGGAAGCAGAGGAGGAATAACTCTGGGTGGAGATCCTGGGATCTCCAAGAAGTCTACGAAGTTCTTTCTTGTGATATCCTTTTCCTCAGTCTGGAACCCCACAGTGGAGGAAAGCCGTTTCATAATCTTAAAGAGGGGCCCTCCAGCTGGCCCGGTGGTGCTGGGAGTTGAGGCGCTGGACGCCATCCTTTGCAATGCACCAGCGACCTGTGTTTGGGAATGCACTAGGGTCGTTTGGGAGTTGGCCGGGAGGTAAGGATTCAGCATCGGAGGACTGCTCTCCTTCCTTGGGGGGAGGGAGCACTGTATGCTGTCGACTGACCTAATGGTGGCTGGGTGTCAGTACAGACACATGCACAAGGGGTCGCCCATGTCCAGGGTGTTTGGATGCCTCCGCAGAGGTTGAGACAGCTGCCTCGCCCATTGCACGGGCATAGGAGAAAGTATGGAGAAAAAAACAAAATCTGACAGAACCCATTATGGCCCAGATTGCTCCTGTGCAATGGTCCCCAGTTCTGGATTGCTGTTTCGGGGGAGGACAGCTGGTGCTCCTCACCCTGGCCACACCGCAGAGGTATTTTTTTGGGGGGGGTGGCCAAGTGGAAGCAGTCAAAGAGGCCAGAGGACTTACCTCTCTGAGGGAGGGGTTGTAGACCTTGCCGGGTCTGTGGAGATGGAAAAAAATAAAATAAGACTAATAAAAAAAAGAGGGATCCTCTTGGGGAGGGGCCTTGGGGTATGTTTAATCAAGTCCTTACTCCTGGAAGAAACAATATTTTCCTCCTCTTCCTCTTCTTCAGGGAGGATGAGATCAGAATGGTATTCAACAATCATGTTGGCCTGCTCTGAGGCAGGGACCGATGGCCTGGAAACCAACGACTCCCTAGAAAGCTCAAGGCAGACAGGCTGAACTGGTGCCGACACCGAGGCAGCACCCGATGTCGAAGGCAGCGACGACAAAGGCCGTGGAACAAGCTGCTGTATGAGAGCTGGGGTAATGGAGAAAAGTACAGAATTCATGTCGATGGCAAAACAGAAGCAACAGTGGTGCCTGAGAAGGCGCAGAGCCCAGCTACTATGAACTGCCACTAGCCAGAGTAGAAACAGTGGGGACCAGCACCTGTGGACCTCAAGATTCAAGAGGTCTCAATGGCAGGGCTGGGGCAGACAACCCGGAGGGCGACAGCCCCTCTGCAGCCCTGAGAAAGCTGGGAGACCTCTCCTCAGTGGGAGGCCTGATAGCAGCCAAGGCCTGCACAGAACAAGACATCAATGCTGAAGCAATCGAAGCAATCCCTGGAGAAGAGGAGGAGGAATCCAACAGGGATCGGGATTGCCATCCCGGGGGGTGGGGTGGAATTCGATCCCTAGATCTATCCTTATCCTCATGAGAAGGTTTCCTCGAGGATTTGTCCTGGCCTTGGTGACCTGAGAGCCCAAAGAGGACGCTGGCGATTAGGAGGGGGGGAGCCTCTGAAGACCCCTGCTCTCTGCTGGCTGCCTGCTGCTCCATGAGAAAACTTCTGCAGGGCTTTACTGTGTCGGCGCCACCTGGTAAGGTTAAACTTCAAGCAGAGTTTGTAGGCAAGAGGGTTGCGACCAGGCCCAAGACAGCAGACACGGAGTGCGCGGTCGTCGGTAGAAGAAATCATCTTTCTGCAGCAGCAGCAATGGAAAAGAGCTGACAACGGAGTAGTTCTCAACATACAAAGTCAAATGGAATCACTTTAAAATAAAGTGATTCAAAGTCAGTAACCAAAGAAAAGGGTAAGCAATTCTGGTGGTCAATCTGAGTGATGAAGCTTCCGCAGAGTCAGTGCATGAACGGTCGACTGCAGGAAAGAACTGAGGAGGCAGCGGGACCACAAACACTTGTACAGGGCTGTGATGTTGGAGCCCGACACCAACATGGGCGGCCCCTACCAGACTGCTACAAAAACGCTTCTGTGGGATCCCAATGCCTGATGGCTCAGTTACATAGGTGTGATCTGATGAAAGAGATATACTAACATACTATTTGCCAGCAGATTAGGCCTTATGGTCTATCGAGTCTGCTCGAACTTTAGATCCTTAGTTGGGTGCCGAGACCCTCCCATCCCTTGTGCTCCAGAAGAAAAAATTACTCACCTTAGTAATGTTGTTTCTTCTAATCGAGTCTTGCTATATTATAGACATTAGCAGTTTGATCCAGCTCTAGAACTGCCCCGGAGTGAAATGGTTAAAACCATTCTAAAATAGAATTTTGGCACGAGAGCAGCTCTATCTGTGTCATTTCAAACTTGAACTGTCAGATCTTTGAGCCAAACTCACTAAGGTCTGTGGAAGCTGTAACCTACACTAGCCAAATGGCTACCTAAATAATAACAACCATTGATGGTCCCAACACCCAAGACTCAAGTCAGGGGACCAGAAATACCAACACCATTCTAATAATATGAAAATGGAACATAAGTATAATAAAACACACACGTGCATACACACCCCAAAGTCCCAAGGGGACAAAATGCTAACAGGACATAAGTAGTGCCCACACTAAGTTGCCCGCACCCCATCAAGTAGAGGTTCTGAGAGGGGCAGGTTGGGGGGGAGGTCTATAATATAGCAAGACTCCATTAGAAGAAACAACATTACTAAGGTGAGTAATTTTTTCTTCAAACAACATGAAGTCTTGCTATATTATAGACATTAGCAGAATACACAGCAGTACCTCCATGGAGGAGGGGCAGAACCTACTTAGGGAATAGGCTCTGAAGAACAGCTGTGCCAAACCGAGCATCTCTCCTGGCCTGGACATCCAGGGTGTAATGCTTGGTAAAAGTGTGTACCGTTTTCCAAGTAGCAGCCTGGCAAATCTCTAATAAAAGGATATCTCTGGCAGCAGCTAGAGACGCAGCTGTACCCCTGGTAGAATGAGCCCTCAAACCGGGGGCTCCACCACTCTCTGATAACAAAATTGACAATAAGAGACAATCCACCTGGCTATTGATCTCTTAGTGGCAGGTTTGCCTTTCCCAACTTCACCATAGGTAAGGAAAAGCTGGAGGGATTCGAACCTGTGACCTTTGGTACGCTCTATATAATAACTAAGAGCTCTCTTAACATCCAGGCTGTGCATCCTCCTCTCACCCGAAGAGGAGTGATCAGTGAAAAATACTGGAAGGGAGATAGATTGATTAAGATGGAAATCTGAAACCACCTTAGGCAAAAACTTCCTATTAGTCCTAAGGACTACCTTATCCCTGTGGAAAGAAATAAAGTCAGTTTCCACTGACAAGGCTTGCAATTCACTTATCGTCTGGCAGAAGTGATAGCCACTAGAAAACAGTTTTCCAAGTTAGGTACTTAAGCTCTGCAGAAGACAGAGGTTCAAGGTTGCATTAACTGGGCAATGCAAACATTAAGGTCCCAAGCAGGGCCGGTTCCGAAAGGAGGATTAGTATGGAGTAATCCCTAAAAAACTTGGAAAACACAGGATGAGAGGAAAGAGGGATGACTTTCCTGCTGACACAAAAGCAGACACAGCTGCCAAATGAACTCTCAGGGTAGCTGGTCTGAGACCCAAGGAATTAAGATGTACCATGTAATCTAACAAATGGGCAATTCAGCAGATTCTGGGAAATATTTTTCCCAGCACACCAAATGGAAAACCTTTTCCATTTAGAACTATAAGTAGCCCTAGTGGAAGGCTTTCTGGAAGCCTTTAGGATCTCAAGAACACCCTGAGAGAGGTGTAAATCAGCAACTCTAACTCCTCAAGAGCCAGGCCTTGAGGTTGAGGGATTGAGGTCTGGATACCAAACCTTCCCTGGGCACAAGTCAACAAATTGTGATTCCTGGGGAGGCACAGGGGAAGATGGACTGTCAGAGACAGAAGGAGTGGTGCCAGGGCTGCCTGCCAATCCGGGCAATCAGAATCACCCTGCAAGGCTGAGATCTGATTTTGACTAGTACTTGAATATGAGAGGAAAGGGGGAAAGCATGAGAGGAACTTCCTCCCAATCCAGAAGAAGGGCATCCAGGGGAACTGAGCCCAGCACTGGAGGCCTGCAACAGAACAGAGGAAGTTTGTGATTGTCTGGTGCTGCAAAAGATCTATCTGAGGGATGCCCCACCTGGCAAAAACTATCCCCAGCACTTGAGGATCCAGGGACCATCTGTGATGGCCCTAGGAAATCCTGCTGAGGGCATCCGCTAGGACATTGTCCTTCCCTGGAAGATGAACTGCTATGAAGGAAGTGTTCAGGAATAGGCCAGAGACCACAACTTCATTGCCTGGTGCACAAGGCCGAAGACAGAGTGCCCTGCTTGTTGATGTACCACATTGTTGTGGTGTTGTCTGTTCTGACTTGTATCACCTTGTCGTGGACAGATGCAGAAAAGCTTGAAGAGCTAAAAAGACAGCTCTGAGTTCCAGCAAATTGATGTGGAGCAGAGATCCTGGGGGACCAAACTCGAGTGGAAAGGTCGCCCATGTGGGCTCCCCAACCCAGAAGGAAGCATCTGTAGTGGGAGTCAAGTCGTGAGAAGGGAAATGAAGGGACCCCGCTCTTAATTGCTCTGATCCTGCCACCACTGGAGAGCTAGGATCATGGTTCGAGTCACTGGGACCAACTTGGAAAGGGGTCTCTTCTCTGAGACAAAGGTTCTCAAGTGAAACTGAATGTCTCATCTGAAATCTGGCTCCCTGCACAACAGCTGTGGATGCAGCCATGTGCCCCAGGAGCTGCAGAAAGTGTCTTGCTGGTCGAGAGACCTGCAGAGTGAAGGAAGAGCCAGAACCACTAAATTCCTTACCCTTTCTGGGGGAAGAAAGGCTATGGCTAGCTTTGTGTCCAATTCTGCCCCTATAAAGGTGAGTACCTGGACTGGTTCCAGAACCGACTTTGGTAGGTTTAGCAGAAAACCCAGGAGGTGAGAAGCTGCTGGGTGACCTGCAGGTGAGATTTTACCTGTTCTGGGGACTGGCCTACAATGAGCCAGTCGTCTAGATAGGAAAAACAGCAATCCTCTGCCTCCTTAAGTGGGCCACTGCCACTGCCAGACACTTTGTGAATACCCTTGGAGCAGAGGTAAGGCCGAAGGGCATTGCTCTGAACTGGTATTGACCTGAGGGCAGTTCGAATCTGAGGTACTTTCGATGGGATCTTCTGATTAGGACATGGAAATAGGCATCCTTGAGGTCCAGGGAGGCTAGCCAGTCCCCTGGCCTTAGGGAAGGTAAAATCATTGCCAGAGTTACCATTTTGAACTTTGGTTTCAAAAGACGCTTGTTCGGATATCTGAGATCTAAAATGGGCCGCCACTCTCCTGTCTTTTTTGGGGTAAGGAAGTATCTGGAATACAGACCCCTGCCCTGATGCAGGGGAGGAACCCTTCTACTGCTCTGAGAGCTAACAGGGATGAGACCTCTGTTTCCAGGCGAGGGTCTCTGAAGCACTTGTAGGTAGAAAAGTCTGCTTCTCAACTTGGGAAACTTTTGAAGCTGAGAACCAGACCCTGGCTTACTACTTCAGAACCCACTTGTCTGAGGTTAAAGAAGCCCAATTCTGACTGAAGTAAACCAGCCTGCCCCCACTGGTACAGGAAAATCGGCCCTGGGCACCCATCAGGGTGCCTGTTTACAGAGCTTAGGCTGGGGGGTGGGAGCAGGTCTGCCCACCCCTCGCCTGCCCCTGCCTCTGAAGAAGCCCTCTGAGAATAGGCAGAGGAGGCCTGAGTCTGGTAGAAAGGCCTGTGAAAAGGCCTACCCCTACCCTGTGGGCATGCCTTTGAGGAGTGGCTTGCTGCTCCTTAGCCTGGGCACACTCTTGTAAGTAGTCCTATATTCATCCATCTTCTTCATGTAGTTCTCTGTCTGCTCTCCAAACAGAGATTTCCCACCACAGGAAAATCCATAGCCTTAGTCTGGGTATCCTGTGACAAACTAGTACACCTGAGCCAGGCCAACCTACTGAAAAGCTACAGATGTGGCACGACCCTAGAGGAAACATCATTAACATCCACAGCAGCATGAAACTGAACCTTAGAGGCTTCAATGCCATCAGCAGCCACCTGTTCTAGTTCACTAGCCAGCTGGCCATGGGCCTGCTTGGCCAAGTGCACAACAGTATCCCATCTAGATTTCTGATACCTAGCTACATAAGCCATATAATTTACTTGCCTGAGTCCCAGAGAGCTGCCATATACTGTTTTTTGCCATGACATCAATCTTCCTGGAATCCTTGTCAGGAGGATGGAAGCCAAGGGAATATTAGCTTTATCACAGGCAGCAGCCTGAACTACCCCTAACATGACTGCATTGCTGAGAAAGGAATTCTGTATCAGGGCCTGACAATGTATACCTTCTGTCCATCTTTTATCTACAGGAGGCACAGAATTAGGAGCTTTTAAAATTTTAATTCGTTGTTTCCAAAAGACTTATGTAAAGGAATAGACAATCTCTAGACTCTGGAATATCCATCATTTCTACAAAATCAGGCTCCTCTTGCTCATCCACAGCCTCTTCTAAAGGAAGCTGGAGGGTTTCAGCAACTTTTTATAAAACATAAAATGAGATGGGGACTCAGACAGCATAGGGGAGATTCTAAAGGTCTGTCTGGGGAGATGTCGGTTCAATGGGCACACCCAGACCTTCCAGCCACATTCATACTGTTCATAATCCTCTCCCCCTCCTCTGGTTCACAAAAATTCCTCAATATCATAATCCTGAACCACTGGGACGGACGAACCGACCTTTTACCAGATAGTGGTGGTTCAGGCGGACCCTGAGACAGTGACTGGACAATTTGTATGCTTTTTGCCATCTCTGCAGCAGTTGGAGAAGGAATTTTGGACTCCAGACCTGCTGATTTTCTTGTTTTCTTTACTGGAATTGGTTCCTCAGAACCAGCTTTTCTTTGCCCGAGGAAGTCTGGCCTGGTCAGAGGCACTCCCTCTGAATCCGGTTGGCACCCGAACGGGCTGGCCATCGGGTCAGTGGACTTTTGGCCTCGTTCCCTAGAGCCTGCCCAATCTTTTTCCAGGGTGGCTGCAGGAAATTCTTACATACCTGGCAGTCTGACTGAGGTGGTCAAACCCCAGACAATAAACACATGTGGTGTGTGGGTCAGCCTTGGCAAAGACTTCCCCACAAACATCACAGTGTTGAAACCCAGTGGGCGGTTTTCTTTTGGGTTTCTCAGACATAATGCCAGCCTAACCAAAAACTTGCCCTTTTAACGGCAGTGCCAGGCATGACACCCTTATCGGTTCCTAACCGTGTCAAGGGTATTGGAAAAACGTAATAAATCCGGTTTTTTAGAACCGATAAGAACCGGGAACCGCACTCTAAAATAGTAACTTTCAGTTTTAAATGAGTTTTAAACCCACTGATCAGTTCAAAACCGAACCGATAACTTACAGTTCCACACAGACAAAACCTTCATTTACTTACGGTTACCACAGATGGAGAGCTTGAACCGAGCGGTTTTGATGGTTAAATAAAACTATTCTCGGTTAAATCCAACCGAGAAAACACTTTTAAACCGAGAAATGAACCGAGCAGAAGGAGAAATCTCCGAGCGACTGTTCACTGAGGCGGAGTAAAGAATCTGACAGTTCAAGTTTGAAATGACACAGATAGAGCTTGCTCGTGCCAAAATTCTATTTTGGAATGGTTTTAACCATTTCACTCCGGGGCAGTTCTAGAGCTGGATCAAACTGCTAATGTCTATAATATAGCAAGACTTCATGTTGTTTGAAACCCGTATCATCCATCCCCACCCCCCCGGGACAGGACATCATCTGATACTTCCACTTTCTGTGTCTGTCCCATCCTCTCTTGAAGCCCTCCACTGTGGATCTCTGAACTAGCTCACCAGGCAGTGCATTCCAAGGGTCCACCACCCTCTCAGTGAAAAACCTCCTCCTCTTTTCCCCCCTTACCCTTCCACCTTCCAACTTCAAACCATGCCCTCTGGTGATACCTCCCTGCTTTAGTCTAAAGATCCCCTCCATGTTTACCCTATTTATTCCCTTGGGGTACTTGAAGACCTCAATCATGTCCCCCCTGTCTCTCCTCTCCTCCAGTGAAAACAGGTGGAGCTCCTTAAGTCTGTCCTCACGTCAAATCCCTAGCCTCGATTATCATCTTTGTTGCCCTCCTCTGTACCTCTCTAGGAGCTGTATGTCCCTCTAAGTGTGGTCTCCAGTACTGTACACAGTATTCAAGGTGTGGTCTAACCAGTCCATTGTACAGCGGCAGAATCACTTCCTTGCTCCTAGAGGTGATCCCCCTTACGATGCATCCCAACATCCTGTTTGCCTTGCTAGCCGCTCTCCTGCACTGCTCAGAGTTATTCATACATACATATCCCCAAAGAAGATCTGTATGGCTCTATGGGCACTGACTGGGTTGCTCCTCGGATGTGGCAGAACACCCTCCAGGTGACTGCTAGGCTCTCCCTTCGGGCAAGGCCCCTACACAGCTTACGAAGCCCTGTAGAGGCCCTCGAGACAAGAAGTCCCAACCACCTCTAGCAGGGCCTCACTGTTTCCTTGAAAGGCTGCCCTCATTCATAGACTCTCAGGGGCCACTAATGTGGGACCAGCACAGGGACTTTGGCACCTTAGAGGTTATGCACGGGAAGTCTGATAGGGCCCAGTTCAGGCCCTTCTCCTCCAACACCAACAGTCCCTGAAGTGGGCACCTCGTCTGCATAGACGTCCTCCTCAGAGGACAGAGAGGCTCCCATCCACTTGCCTTTGTCTGCTGAATATGCCCTCTACCAGAAATTCTTGGTGGAAATACTCCAGGCACTCTATCTGAATGCTTTTACAAGCCACGATCCAGCAGCCTTGAGGCTGGGACTCCTTGGAGTTCCCAATATTGATGCAGTTGTCATTCCTCCATGGCCTACAGCCTTCAAGGAGGCATCCTAGGTGTAGCAGAGGCATCCCTTTTCCAGTCCAATCATCCTCAGTGACCTCCTTATGCGGTACTGTGCATCCACAGGGTCCACAGCTGAGGTATTCCACCCCTCCTTGGGGCTTGATGTAGTGCATGACACTGCTGGGGGCCCTCAGCACCTCAAGTGTGACCGACCGACCAGAGTCGCATTCCGCTCAGATGGATGCCCTTGGCAGGAAGGCCCTCTCCTCTGCACGCACCCTAATGTGCATTTCTGCACACCAGGTATATATGGTGACCTACAACCATTGCTTATGTTTGCACTGTATGGCATAGTTCATACTAACATACTAAAATGCCAGCAGAATAGGCCTAATGGTCTTTCGTGTCTGCTCGTTTGGTCAGCCCCCACCCTGGGTGCTGACCTTGCTGTCCCCCTCGCCTTCTGGCTTCTCCTTCCCAGTTCCGGATATTCTTGCTGCATTGGATTTTGCTTCCAGAACCCTTCCCTGTACCTGTCCCACCCCTCTTCAACCTCCACTGTCTCTGCCTCCACCAGCCCCTAGGCAGTGCATTCCATGGCTCCACCACCCTCTCAGTGAAGTAGCACCTCCTCCTTTCTCCCTGAATCTTCCCCTCCAGCTTCCACCCATGCCCTCTAGTGGCCCCTTCCTCCTTCCTTGAAGCACCCGACTGTTCCTCCCCTATTTACCCTCTTCATGTACCTAAAGACCTCTATCATGTCCCCGGTCCCTTCTCTCTTCCAATGTGTACATATTTAGCTCTTGAGCCTCTCTCATAGGTCCTGTCCCCAAGCCCCAAATCATTTTGTTGCCCTCCTCTGGACCCTCTCCAGGAGGTTAACGCCTCGCTTAAGTGTGGCTTCCAAAACTGCACGCAGTACTCCAGGTGCGGCCTCACCAAGCAGTTATACAGAGGGTATCACTCTCCTCTGGAGGTGATCCCCTAGCGATGCATCCCAGCATCCTGTTGGCCTTGGCTGCAGCCCTCCTACAAGTCTCAGAGTTGTTCATCTTGACATCCACCACCACCCCCAGGTCCCTCTCAGCCATCGGAGACTTGTAGCATTCCCCCAGGGTGTACACTTGACCTGGGTTTCTGGCCCCAGGTGGAGTACTGCATTTCCTGCATTGAACCTCAGCTTCCACTTTCTAGACCATCTTTCCAGAGCCTCCAGGTCCCCTGTAGGGCCACCCTCCCCATCCACCACCGCCCCGGTTTGAGGTCATCCGCAAAGAGACTCATCTCACTCCTGATTCCTGTCCTTATGTCAGATACGTAGGCGTTGAACAGAAGGGGCCCAAGGACTGATCCCTGCGGGACCCCACTAATGACCCTCCTTGGGGATGAGACTATCCCACCAACTACGACCCTCTGGGTCCGGTCCTGGAGCCAACTGCCTATCCATCTGATCATCTGGTTCCCCACCCCCATTTCTCCCAGCTTATCCAACAGGCCCACGTGAGGAACAGAGTCAAATGCCTTGCTGAAGTCTAGAAAGAGGACATCCACTTGTCACCCAGTCATAGATAAGTACTGTGGCAGAATCAAACCACACAAAGGCAAGGGTCCTGGACTTCAGGAGGGCCAATTTTAAAATGATGGGGGAATGCCTCAGTGATGTCCTGGTAGAGAGGGAGAACTTGGTTGGAGTGGAGAACAGTTGGCGAAACTAAAACGTGGGATAGAGAAGGCAACAAACCTCTGAGTCAGGCAAGGAAGTAAAACAAAGAGGTTAAACAGACCACTATGGTTCTCAAAAGAGGTGGACGGGAAAGTGAGGGCAACAAAGTTAGCATTCAGGAGGAAAAACAAACATGGAGGCAGGAGGCGTATCAAGAAAAACAGATGGGAGGCAGGGAAAGCTATTAGGAGCACAAAAGTTGCAAATGGAGGAGAAAAAAAGCCCAGGCAATAAAGAAAGGGGGAAAGACATTTTTCAGGTATGTAAGTGAAAAAGAAAGCCTAAGGGAGGGAAAGTAAGGCTTAGGAGGGGAGGTGGAGGGAGACCAAGAAAAAGTGGACATCCTGAACAAATACTTCTGTTCAGTACTCACAGAGGAAAGGGAAGGAGAGGGGACCAAAGATAAGTGCAAAGAGCATTGAAAGAAGAGAGGTGGACACTAGTCCATTTACAGAGGAGAGTCCCCTGAAGGAACTCGCAAATCTGAAAGTGGACAAGGCAATGGGACCAGATGGGATGCATCCAAGGATACTTAGGTACTCATCGCGGTGCTGGCTGCACCTCTGATAGCCCTGCTCTACCACTCACAGGAGAGAGGAGTGGTTCTGGAGGACGGCAGATGTAGTCCCACTTCACAAAAGTGGTAGCAGGGAGGAGGCTGGCAATTACAGGCCAGTCAGCCCAACTTCGGTGGTGGGGAAATTAATGGAATCACTACTGAAGGAAAGGACTGTGGAATATCTTGAATCCAGTGGCTTACAAGGCAGCATGGATTTACTGAAGCGAGGTCATGTCAAACAAATCTGAGATTTCTTTGACTGAGTGACCAGGGACTTAGATCAGGGTGGAGTGGTGGATGTGGCCTACCTAGATTTCAGTAAGGCCTTTGACACCATTTCACACAGGAGACTCGTAAACAAGCTGGGCCGTCTAGGGGTGGGTACAAAGGTGGTGAACTGGGTAAGGAATTGGTCAGGAGACAATAGGGGATGGTAAACGGACTGCAGGAAGGAAGGGTGCCCACAGGGATCAGCACTACTGAGTCCAGTCCTCTGTCTTTCCTAGTGATATTACAGAGGGACTAGAAAGGAAGGCATGTCTTTTTGCAGATGATAGTAAAATCTGCAATAAGGCAGACCCTCCAGGGTGTGTGGATAAAATGAAGAGAGATCTAAAAAAGCTAGAGGTGTGGTCAAGGATGTGGCAACTAAGTTTTCATGCAAAGAAGTGCAAATCATGCACGTGGGGGCACAGAAACCAAGAGGCAGAGTACAGAATGCGAGGAGTGGTATAAACAACCACAAAACAGGAAAGAGATCTGGAGGTAATCATATCTGATGACCTAAAGGTGGCCAGACAGTGTGATAAGGCAGTGGGAAGAGCTAGTGGGGTGCTATGGTGCGCAGCAAGGGTATCACCAGCAGAAAGATGGAGATGGTGTTACTGCTGTATAGATCACTGGTGAGACCTCACCTATAGTACAGTGTTCAGTTCTGGAGACCACTTCTCCAGAAGGGCACAGAGCAGAGCGACTATAAAATGGTGCAGGGTTGGCAGCAAAAGCACTATTGGGAGAGACTAATGGATCTCAATATGTACACCCTGGAGGAGAGGACGGAGAGGGGGATATGACAGAGACTTTCAAATACCTCACGGGTATAAATATGGCTCAAGAGGAAAGCATTTTTCAGAAAAAAAAAGATGCCCAAAAACAAGGGGTCATGCTATAAAGCTGGCGGGTGGTAGATTCAGGAGAGATGTGAGGAAGTACTTTTTCACAGAAAGAGTGGTGGATGCCTGCAACAGCCTCCCAGTGAAGGTAATGGGGGCAAAAACAGTAAATGAATACAAGAAGGCATGAGATAGGTATAAGGGCACCTTAGTGGTAAGGAACAGGGAAGGGGTAAAGCTGAAGATCAAGAAGGGTCTGCGGTGTCGCAGTAGGCAGGAATAATGGGGCAGACTAGGTGTGCCAAGCAGTTATCTGCCGTCCAATTTTATGTTTCTATGCAGCTAAGCCAACTCTTAGACACACTACTGCAGTGCGAGACAGTCAAGTACACCACTGATCCTTCTTCTCGGGGCCTGGAGGTAACGCGGCACCAGTAGAGGTCATACAATGCCAATAAGGTCATCTCCAGGTTAGCAGGAACTGCAGTCTGCATTAGGCGGATGTCATGGCTTCATCGCACCCAACTGGCAACTTTGGCAAGGTGTAAGGTGCTTAAATTGCACTTCTAAGGGGTTAATTTCTTCTCCCCAGGGTCAGGCAGGAACTGTCTGGGAATCCTCCTGCTCCTGTACCACAGAAGCACCCACATGGCCCTGAGTCTCAGAGCTTGCCAAACCTCTAAAGGGCCCCTACCCTCAAGTGTTCTCCCTCAAGCAGATAGCTGGGGGTATCTATTAGCCTTAGGGCAAGTCAGCTGCTCCCTCAAAAGAAGAGAAAGCTTGGTTCTCAGACCCATAAGTGGGAATCAATGGTGAAGATTGATTCCTGGAAGATATAAAAGTTACATACTTACCGTAACTGTTGAAATTCCAGAATATCTTCACCACTGATTACCACACCAGTCCACCCTCCCCCACACTAATGAACCAGGGCCTCACTCGGACAGTGCAGGCTAGCTCAACTTAGTGCCAGGGCATCTCCCCCAGTCGCACTCCTTATTGAGTGGTTAAAAGAGGTTAGGACTCATTGCTGGGTTCCCACTACACCCTCCCCAAAAAATAAAACTGGGATGAGGGTCTTTTCAGGCCCTCTTACCACCCCCCAAAAAAAGGCAGCTCCTTCTTCCCTTCTTGCTTTCCGTCTCCCTGCCAGGGGGTATATCGCCTTCTTGTTGCAGTATGTCCCTATCAATGCAAGCTGTGCCTCTGGGCACTATCCAAACGGCGATGTGCACTGGATTGCCTCTGACACGGTACATCCCTGTTGTTGCAGAAGCAAGTCATTTGCTTTGATGTTTTTTCCTTCTAGCTACATCAGACTACCTTGTGGTTGGTATGCCTTTTTCCTCCCTTATGCCAACTGAACTGTTAGCCACTACCCTAAGGGTTAGGCTGTTATGTCCCACAACTCCACTTGCACATCAGATCTCCTTTTTCTTCCCCGATGGGAGTAAGAGGCACATTTTAACTAACTGTACGTACAGTCACTCATGTATCTGGTAGCATGGGGTTTGTTTCTGTCTAGAAGTCCATGTGATTCATTCCCATTTTGGCACATTATGCCATCTCAGTTGCAAGGGGTCCCAATGCTGGCCATCCCTCTCTTATCTTTTCTGCCCAAGCCACATGCTTAAGTGCTGCTGTATTTCACATCAATGTCCATCTTCTGTCTGGCTAGAGGTGTGAGGCTCTGGTTGCATACCCGACTACCCCTTTAGGCCACCTAGTGTGCCTTTTTTTTTTCCCCTATTCAGAAGTTGGTAGTCGGGTTGTATTTTATTTTCCTATATCCTTTCCCTATCCCTTTGTACTAGGAAAATTCTTATCCCTCTCATTTTTCCCCCACTTTGTTTCTCTCCTGGTGAACAGAACGGAGGGAGCTGGCAATGCTTACTGGCTGGTGCACGGCACCACATGCAGGTGCACATGCGCCGTGCTCAGTAGCCATGACCGCCCCCCCCTGGCAAAAGCTATACTCCTACGGGATCCTAGTGCCGCTGGCCCAGACCCATAAGTGGTAATCAATGGTGAAGATATTCTGGAAGACCAACAGTTACAGTAAGTACCCAACGCTCCTTCTCCGCCACAGACCTGCCAGCTGGGTGACTGTAGGTGGTAGTGCAGCTGGAGGAACACACAAGGGAGGTGCTGGCTGCAGGAGTCTACATGCACGTTTGTGTGTGCGTGTCACAGCTCCATTCACTGCACTGCCTCGGGTGGGAGGAAAAGCAAGAAAATGGCCCCGACACTAGGGCCAATAAGCCCTCTTAAATCCAGCCCCTACCCTCTGCCTGTAGGCTCCATGACTGGACCTAAACGCATACAGTTTCCACCCAACCCACGAGAGAGAGCAGCGCCACAGCTTGAGTTCAGGATATGTTCTTGGCCAAGCCCAGTGTGTTTACTCCTACCCGACCATGGCTGTGTGAGCTAGGCCCTCCCAAGGGTATTCTATAAAGCAGTTACTAATCCTCATTTGTATTACTCTAAGGGACTGGGTTTCCCCCGTACCTGTGTAGCCTATATGTGTGTTTCGACACTCTGTAATTGCAATTTTGTACACTTGGTGATTTCATGTCTTGCATGTACGCGGACTTCGTACATCTGTCCTATTGGAAATGGTTGCATTGTTTTCAGATTTTGTTTTGCCCTTGTGTGGCCATTAATAAGCCTCTCCTCCCTCTAGCTTTTTGTTACTGTACTAAATTTTGTTCAGAGCCACATAAGCTGGTCCACAAACACTTCTAGGTGGGGGTACAGAACAAGGGCAGCCAGCACCATCTATGAACAAGACATCCAACGTAAAGCCCTCCAGAAATGCACCAAAATTACTCGCATCACTCGACAGATTGCAATTTAAAGTAGCTTTATTGCTAGATTATGCAGAGTGTGCGACGTCGGAACACACCACACTCCACTCGCCCTGGCACTTTGAGTATGAATCCTTCATCAGGGAGCGTGCTTTTGTTTAAGGAGCCCCATACGATCTCTGTGTTCGTCTTTGGATCCTGATACTTTCATGAGTCACCTTTGACTAGGGTAGCTGTTTTCTTGGTGTTTTACAGAGTGTTTTTCCTTGTTCTGACTACACTCTGCATGCCACCCACTACCTGTAGGGTTTTCCCGCATTTGCTAACCACTGCAAGGCTCTAGCACACTTGACGTCATTTGCGGGTGTTCTTCACTGCCACTACTACACAGCACCTTCATTCCATTCCAGCAAACAGAAGCTCGGCAATCATTCTGGCAAGACAGTTATCCCAGTATTTGAATTTGATAAATAAGGAGCAAGCCACAACCTCTGCAGGAGGGTTTTAAAAAAAAAAAAAAAAAAAAAAAAGGGATCCACGACTGGTCGTCAAATATGTTGTTGAACGAGCAGACAGTGAAACCGGCAGATCGACTGCATTTTGCAGTCGGCTGCCGGTTTCTCAGAAATACAAGTGTTTTCTTTGGGAGGTGGGGACGCTATAACCCCCACTTAGGATTCTCAACTCCAGGTCGGAGCCGATTCGGGGAGGGTGCAGGACCCACGACAGACAGTGCTGGGTTCCCTACAGCAACGTGGCGCTGTTGTCGCTGTAGGGGACCCCGCTGTTGAAATGTTGCTGTTGGGTGTGTGTACCAAAAAAAAAAAAAAGGCGCACCTTTGTAGCTTATGTTTTGTTTTTAACTCCAGATGTGTCTCTTATCGAATTCAGTGTACTCAGGTGCTTGAAGTAATGTGAGAAATTATCATCAAATGTTCTGTTTAAATGCTTAGAAAATTTAACAGTCTCCCATGCCTAAACTAAACAGCCCATGAATGTCTGTGGATGTCTAGTGACTGCTGATGTTAACGAGGAAGAGTAAGGTATTTTCCGGCAGCGATTTTCTTAAAGGAGACTGCAGTTTTGTGGGGCTAATTAGTACTGGCTAGCAATCGTCTCAAATGCTGTGACGAAACAAGCTGCACTTACCTAGATGGGTGGAATTTACAAAAAAATAATTCACCTTGGTACTCCTAATCGAGGTAACTGCTGTCTGCTGCTTTCTAGATCAGAAAGCCACCTTGTGCCTCGTTTGGGGGGGTGGGGGGAGAGATGCTGTTTTCTATCTCCCCCTAACCCTCAGTGCTGAAACCTATAAGATTTATTGAAAAAAAAACAAAAACCACAACAACAACACTCTTGCCTGCTCAAAGCTAGACAACAGTCACCTCCATTGGGGGAGGCACTCTGGTAACCCAAAGTCCCATTGTTTAGTCTAACTAAGAAGGTGCGTTCTCCATGGCGAGGGGGTGCTCACAGGCAATGTATCTGACTTAACAGTGCTCCTGAGGTTGGTCACTGATGTTCTCGGAGTTGTAAACTGATCCGGGGCACAACAGCTCATTTCGGTAATGCTCATTCTACGTCAGATAAAAAAAAAAAAAAGCTCTTGTATTCTATGCACGGACACCTGCTCCCACTACCCGTCTCCTAATATCTGCTGTTGGCGATGCAAGCACTGAAAAGTCAGTCGGGTCCAAACTTACTCAAGTGTCAGTGCATGGAATATACAGCAAGTGCTCAGTTTTTTTATTTGAAGTAAAATGAGCATTCTCAAACTGAGCTTCTGTTGTGCCCCGAATTAGTTTATAACTCCGAGAACATGTACTGTGCAGTAGATTAGTTTAAGGAGTATGCCCAGTTTTTAACTGGGCTTTGTTTTTCCTTCACCTACATGAATAAACATTCACCAGTTCTGACCATGGTGATAAAAAACATGAAGGGCTGTGTCCCAGATCGTTCTCCGCCATGTCAGTGCATAGAATGTGAGTGCTCCTTTTTTTTTTTTACTGAACTAGAACGGGCATTTGCAATCCAAGCTTCTGTTTGCTGGAATGGAATGAAGGTGCTGTATCGTGGTAGCAGTGAAGAACACCCACAAATGACGTCAAGTCTGATAAAGCCTTGCAGTGGTTAGCAAACGTGGGAAACCCCTACAGGTAGTGGTGGCATTCAGAGTGTAATCAGAACAAAAAAAAAAAAAACTCCTCTGTAAAACACAGCTACCCTAATCAAAGGCAACTCAAAGGGTCAGGATCCGAAGACAAACACAGATATCGCCAGGAGCTCTTTAAGTGGGCATTCTGAAGCAGCGCTATTTGTTACTTTGCAAAACTTTTATCTTTTTTTTCTGGCATCACTAAATCCATCATGTGTGTTATACATACTACAGAAACAGAGTTTGACAGCAGCTAAGAACCGCTTGGCACACCTAGCCTAACCATTTTCCCTACCTACTGTAATACTACAGACCCTACCTGATCTGCGGCTTTACCCCCCCCCCACCACTAAGGTTTCTTTTTGCCTGTCCTATGCCTTCTTGAATCCCATTACAGTTTTTGGCCCCATCACCTCTGCTGGGAGGCTGTTCCAGGTATAGGCATCACCACTCTTTCTGTGAAGTATTTCCTGACATCTTCCCGGAGTCTACCCCTCCTCCAGCTTTGTAGCATGACCCCTTGTTCTTGATCATTTTTTATTTTGAAAAACGCTTCCTTCAACTTTATTTATTTAAGGTATTTGAAAGTCTTTCAAATCACCTCCCCCCTTTCCTGCAGGGTGTGTGTGTGTGTGTGTGTATAATATATATATATATATATACACACATACATACATATATATACATACACATATATATACATATATATACACACATATATACACACATACACACACATATATAAAACAAAGAACCTCTGTGCGTAAACACCGAGATAAGGGTTACCCCAAAGGGCATTTGGCTGGGAAGCCAAGTTTCAAGAAAATACAAAATTACACATGCCCCCACAATGCAAAGCATCATGGGCTGCATATGCAAATCACCACAGAATGTTATGCTGGTCCAACTTTAAGCAGAACTGCACACACACACACACACACACACACACACACACACACACACCTGTGTGTGTATATATACAAATATATAAAACCCCGCTGCAAAAGGGGGTCAGAAGCTTGCCTAAGTGCTCCCAATCTGGGTGGTGTTCAGCATTAAAGCAGTTTATTTGAAACTGCAGTGAGTACTCCTGGAGCCTCCAAGTACTGTCTCTAAGAGCTGCCTGCTTGCAGACATAGTTAGTTTGCCTGAGGGGACTGTGTGTTTCTCTGCCAGAGTCCCATCCGGGCTGATGGCTAAGTGCTCCGCTTCATCCGTCGCTAAGTGCGCAAAGGAAGCCCAACTGAAAGCTGTAACTGTTTGTGGTGAAAAATGCAGAGTAAAGGAAAAAATGAAGTTTGTCTAACCTGCCTTTCTCGCAGCATGAACTATTTCTGTTTAGCTCCACCATTTTGGTTCTGAACTGCAGAACTGGACCAATCGGGGGGCGAGGACTCTAAAATGGAGCCTGCCAGAGTGTGATTTATGGTGCCTGACTCTGCGTAATGTAGTTTGGGATCCCTGGCGCCTTTTTACACCTATAGAGGGAGCCCTGCTGTGATTGACAACTGGCCCAACCAACCGAAAACTGTGGATCATGGGGATATGCCCTGAACTGTTTGCTGGCAAGTCAGATTCGAATTGTGAGCTGAAGCAGCAACACTGCTGTGTGTGTTCGAATGGCCATTGCGGCGTAGTTCACGCAGGAGGCCTGTCTAAAGGTGTGCTAGCCTGATTTCTGCCCGGACTGAATCCGAATGTGTGTGGTAAAAGCAAGCTGCTGCTGTTGGGACCATGAGGCTTAACCTGTAGAAGACTGAAGATTGTGCTGAGAAGCGATCGGCCGGTCAGGACGCTGTGGACTGGTACAGTGCATGTATTTTTACATACGAATGTGCTAGATGCTGGATGTGGATCATGGTCCATTTCATCCACTGTGACTTGTGTGTTAATGCTGGAAGTTGCTGCCCAGCAGAAATCTCGGACTGAATCCGTGGTGTCCACAAATAGGCCCAGCCACAAGGACCTTGCTGCACAGAATCGAGTTATCAATGAGGGACCCGTCAGGAGACCTGCCCCTTGCCCCAGCCTGAGCAAGTACTGCATCAGAACCACATCGGGCAAGCCCTGCTTCTGGCAATCCAGACTTCAATCCACCATCCCTCCTGTGTTCAGCTTGGGTACTGCAATAGTCAGGGTAGCTCCCTGCAACTGTTATCAAATCAAAGTGCGTCATCTAATTAACTTGTTTTGCCTAAATCTTCCAAGAACTAAGCCACCTGGCTCCAGATTACAATTTATGTGTGTGTGGTTTGCATGATCTTTTTCTCCATCAAAGGGCCCCAACCAGCTGCATTGCCGGCCTACCCAGGGCAACGGACCTGGCTAGCCCCTTCCCCATCCTGGGTACCCAGAGGGTGTGACTGGTTGACTTTCTCTGCATGCACCATACTGTTTAACTTATGTGGCTAATGCCAATCAACCTGATTTACCCCCTCCTTGTTATAACCCCCTCCAATAAGTCAGATCTGCTGTTACTGAAATATACTTTGCTTGTGGTGTCAGTACATATAGAAAAAGTATTGCACGTAGTTGTGTGCACTGCCTAACCTTGTTTTACAGGGGGTCCTCAGAGACGCAGACAGAATCAGTCCTGGGGGTAAGTGTTATCTGTAAGTGTAAAAAGTCTGCATATCTGGGGGATTGGGAAGGTTTCTTCTGTGAGCTGAAAGGGCCACTAGTGGGAATTGAGGGGGATCACAGTGTCCCAGAGGGCTGTGATCTGGTTAGGCCAACTGCACCCAACCCCGACCTTTGGGTGGAGGCACCCGTCATCGAACCTAGGCCCCTCAACCTGTCACTAGCCTCACAGGCAGGGGTAGTAGCCCAGGGGATAGTGCCACCTAGGGGTCACATATATATTTATACAACAGGGGTGAGACAAATGAGTAGTGGATATATCCATGTATCTTACACACAGTGATATAAATCCTGGTTAAAAAAAAAAAAGTGAGATAATATTTTGCATTTATACATATTGTGCTTACTTCAGAGCCTAATACAATCACTATCCTGATCTCTTAATGACATCCTGACCAATCAGAACTCAGCTGGACTCCACTGATGTAGATATCATCACTCTAAGCAGGTTTCCCTAACACAGCAATCAGGAACTCCACCAAACCCTCAGCAGCCTAGGAAACTAATCATTATACAATGGGCAAGTTAAATTCTGGCTTCTGAATGGCTAGCTATCGGGATTTACAATGTGTAAATCCTGATAGTACCCCACAGAAAAAAGTACCAGTCACCACTCAGCCGCATTAGGAACCAAATACCTCCAACCCTCCCGGTAAAGCTCACTCCAACCCCTCCACCCAACATAAAACCTGCCACATTTACTCGTGGCCACACCCCCAACAGCAATGCAGGAAATTACCACACAAGTCCCAAAACGGCTCTAAAAACCCCAAAATGGTTTTATATTTCAAAACAAAGTATTTTTATTTTCCTCTGAGGCTTCGCCTTCTGCCCATGCCCTACCAACTGCTACTGGTTCTATTTCTCACTCCCCCACCACACTGTCACCTCGCACATACCAAATCCAGTTATAAATGTCCCAAATAAATACAGCAAAAAAAAAAAAAAAAAGCAAACCATATCTGGATCGAAACCATTCCATTTTCCTGACTGCATAACCCACATGAAAGCCGGAACCGCTAATCACACTGCAATCCCGGAAACACAGCAGCGCAATCTACCGACAGAACTGTTTATGTGCAGCAATAAATTCAAATAAAATATAAATTACAAACAAAAACTTTTTTTTTTTTAAACTTAACAAGGGACAATGTATAATCGCAATATATCACTTGAGGATGTGGGTAATGCCAGGATTTACCCACTTCTGGTGTGTTGTTGGTCATTCGGCGGAACACCACACCAGAGGTGTGGGTAAATCCTGGCATCACCCACACCCTCCTGTGGTATATTGCTTAAATATACCAGTTCCACCTGCAACTCCCCTGCTAGCCCTAGAAAAGCACACTGTGTTCCTGCACAGCACCATAGCACGCTAACAGCAGTCAGTTTCATACTGACAAGAAGCCAAAAAAAACAGCAAAGCCTTCCACATCCTCGAATACCTCAACTACCAATGAATACAGCCCGATTCATCCCAAATGGCAAGTTAGTGTTTCGGCTTGTTTTAGCAAAAGTTTCATTTTTTGTCCTGTGTGTTCCTTTATTCCACAAGATAAAGTGAAATAAAAAACCAAAAGTTGTGGAAACTCCTATTGTATAAATCAGACACATGATGTGCAGTTGTATGCTATGCAAAATACTCTCACTCATGCCTTCAGCACTCGTGAGTATCCAGAGGTCACTCTGTAGGAGTGAAAATATTTTCCATATCACACTCCTGCCCATCATGTATTCTATATATAATATGCAGGGGTTCAGTGTGTGATAATGCATTTGTCTTGTACAGTTTCCAGTGACCTCAAGTAACCTCATGAGTGCCGGAGGCACGAGTGAGTTACGAGAGGTCACTGGAAACTGTACATGATAAATGCATCATCACACACAACCAGTGCATATTCCATTTATGCCACAGGTTTAGATGTTGTGTGAATGTTTTGATTTTGGTAGGTGTAAATAATTTGTAAAAAAAAAAAAAAAAAGGAAAAGAAAATTGAATTTCATGCTGTTTGTTGCTAATTATGAAAAAAAAATGGTGTCTATAAATAAAACACCACTCATTTTTTAGATTTTTGTGCTGAACATTTTTCATGCTCACAGTACCATGCTATCATTTTTTGTTTGTTATTCACATTTGTCAAAAAAGTGAACAAAAATTACATTTAATTCTGTTTTCTAATTATAAAAAATATATAAGATATCCATAAATGAAACACCACTCATTTTGTAGATCATTTTGTCCTGAACAATTTTCATGCTCTCAGTACCATGCTATATTTTTTCGTTTTAAGGTTATTCCTATTTGAATATGGTTAGTACTGCTTCTGAGGCCGAACATTCTGAATGAATTCTGAAGAGAACTGTATAGATAAATGGGATACTATGTGATAAATATAGAATAGTGGATGATTAAGCATCCACAACAAGGCTGTGTTTCCATCGAGGTTGTGTGATGACATCATAGAGACCTCGAGAGCGAAGCCCGAGAGGTCTCTATGATGTCATCACACAAACCGAGATGGAAACAAAGCCTTGCAGTGGATGCTTAATCATCCACTGTTTTGTATAGTATATCACTAACCCCCATTGGCAAAAAAAACGGGACACAGACGAGTGGTATTGAATTGTATATTGTGAAACAGACATCGCTTTATACAGAACCAATTTAAGAGAAAAAGTTTTTTATAAAGGATACGATCATCGTGGCGTCGTTCAGCATTTCCGTGAGAGGAAGAAAAAAATTATGTCAGCACCTGTCAGTTGGCAGAGCAATCCCCGCCCCCCCCCCACTGTTTTACATCTATATCGGTTAAATTTAGAGAAAAAAAACTTACTTATTCAGAGTCACTGGTGTCTCGATCACCGCTACTCGCCTCCGCTTTTCCGGTTTTGAGTAGTGTGTTACATTCACTGTGACTCCTTGCTGAAAACACAGTGTTCCCAAATGAAATGTGGAAGGCAGCTTTTCTGTTGGGATGATATTTTGATGCTGGACAGGCACTGATGTATTTCCTGTTTGCAGCCAATTGTGAGCTGTCTCAGTGGGGCTGACACTAGTAGCGGTTTTGAGTTAGGGCCGAGAAGATTGGCGAGTGTCTCTGCTGTTTTGTACGGAGATCATGCTGTAATTATTAATACTTTGTATATTTGATGCCGGAGACCTGTGCAACTTCTGTGGGAGGGCGTTATGATCTACCAATGCCTGGATCGATGTCTTTCTGGTGGAGTGATTTGTGATTTTTTACTTTCAGGCAAGACAGCAGACATCTTCATTTGCTTCATCATGTTTCTAATTTGTTTTCTCTATGGTCATACTTCTATACCACAGGAGACTCCTAGCTTAAAATTTATGTTGGGGCCAGATAAAAGGTGCATCGGTGTATTCATTGTTTGTGGTCTCTGGGAGGCATATTTCAGATAGGCAGAGATCGGGTCCCTTTCTTTATTTATGCTGTTCTCGTACATGCGAGGTTTCACAGGCCTTATGTCCTTGGGATTTTCGCCAGAACGAGTCTTTGTCTATCACTCGTTATATTCTAAGTATTTTTGGCCATTGGTGTCAGTTAACAGGGTTAGGTCTCCCCACTTTAACTTGTACTGTTCCATGGTACGGAGCGCAAAATACAGTCCAACGTTAAATACCATGCTGAGGAGGGATGATGGATTTGAGAGACCAAGTGTGCCTGAATTGTACAGCTGGTTGATGTCTGTGTCAGTTAGAGCCTCAGCCCTATTGGGTTTACTCCCCTTTCCCTGCTTTTTTAGATATCTTAGCTTTACTGTCATTGTCCTTAATGTTTGCACGAATGGACTGTTCTTGCCATGGTAGATGGAGTGACCATAGGTATGCTTTATTAGATAACGATCGACACTGCCTAAAATGCCTCTGATTGTTCCCGGTTCATAATCCGACCCATCTATTCTTTTTATTTTATACACGAAGTCAGCCAGAGTATGTCTAGCTCTTCTAGTGGAATTGTGTATATGTCGATCTTCGTCTACATTTTTAAATAGTTCTGCACTATTTTATGTCGGCTGCCGTTTTCTGGATAATCTGACGTTTTCCTGATCAGCTATAAACTGTTCTCTGTCTGTCATGAGCTTCGAAAACACTGCTGCTGCCATGCCGTTTTTATTTGCTTTATGCTTCCTTGCGATTTATTCGGTTGTGAGACACGCTGATTTGAAATTGAGTTTTAGAATTTTTAGTTATGTGCGCGACTATTTAATTGACAGAAAACTTCTTGTACTATCGATGTGACGTCAGATCAATACTACAAGTTTTCTGACCTTTGAACTGTAGTACAACAGCTTTGGAGCAGCTGCTGAATTCCATATACAATAGGGGGTTAGTCATATACTATATAAATTTATCACCATAGTATCGTAGATAAATGGTTTTATTCTACAGTTTTTATCATGACCCCTGTTGCATAAATATATATCTTTCAGTCTCTCTTCATAGGGCTTTTGGTACAGACCCTGTAACATTTTAGATGCCCGCCTCTGGACCGCCTCAACTCTATGTCCTTCCTGAGATGTGGTCTCCAGACCTGGACACAGTACTCTACGTGAGGCCTTATCAGTGATTTATATAGTGGTATCACCACCACCCGCTTTCTGATGATGATCCCTGTTCCCCAAGCACCCTAGCTTCCCACTGGCTCTCCCAACTGCCTTGTCACACTGGGCACTTTCAGGTAATCAGATAGGATTATCCCCAGGTCTCTCTCCCATTTGGTGGTCACCAGTACCACTCCCCCCATTTTATACTTCTCCCCCGTGTGTCTGCACCCACAGTGCACGATTTTGCACTTCTTCACGTTGAAGTTTAGTTGCCACACTCTTGACTGCTCCTCAAGCTTCTTTAGATCCCTGTTCATCTTTTCCACCTCACCCAGAGTGTCAACCCTACTGCAAATCTTGGTGTCATCAGCAAAAAGCATACCTTCCCTTCTAGTCCCTCTGCAATGTCACTAATAAAGACATTAACAAGGACCAGTACTAGTACTGATCCTTGTGGCATACTCACAAGGACCAGTACTGATCCTTGTGGCATACCCACTGGTCACCCTTCCTTCCTTAGAGTAAACTCATTTTACCACCACCTTTGCCCACCCCCCACCCCCAAAAAAAATTTCTTATCCAGTTGACCATCTCTGGACCCAATCCTAGGCTACCAAGCTTATTTATTAGTCTCCTACGTGGAATGGTGTCAATGCTCTTACTGAAATCTAGGCAGGCCACATCCACTGCTCCACCCTGATCCACTTCCCTGGTAATCCAGTCAAAGAAATCTGATTTGTTTGACATGACCTCCCCGCTGTGAATCCATGCTGCTCCGGATCTTGGAAGCCACTGCATTCAGGGCATTCCACAGTCCTTTCCCATCAGCAGTGATTCCATTAATTTCCCCACCACTGAAGTCAGGCTGACTGGTCTGTAACTGCCAGCCTCTTCTTTATTACCGCTTTTGTGAAGCAGAAATACATTTGCCCTCCTCCAGTCCTCCGGCACCACTCCAGTCTCCAGGGAGTGGTTGAACAGCACTATCAAAGGTGCAACTAGTAGCTCTCTGAGCTCCCACAATATCCTTGGATGTACGCCATCTGGCCTCACTGCCTTGTCCGCTCTCAAATTTTTGAGTTCCTTTAGGACCCATTCCACTGTAAATGGACTAGTGTCCACCTCTCTATAATCAAAACCCCTAACACTTATCTGTGGACCCTCGCTATCCCATTCCTCTGGGAACACTGAACAAAAGTATTTGTTTAGAATGTTTGCTTTTTCTTGGTCCCCTTCCTCATACTCCCCCTTTAGCCTTATGACCCTTCCTTTTGTCGTTCTCCTTTTGCTTGCATACCTGAAAAATGTCATCCCTATTTTTTTACTGCCTTTGCCAATTTCTTCTCCATTTGTGCCTTTGTGCTCCTGGCTGCTTTCCCTGTCTCCCTCTGCTTCTCCTGATACTCTGCCCTATCCTCCCCCATGTCTCCTTGTACCTCCTGAATGCTAACTTTTTTTGCCTTTACCTTCCCAGTCACCTCTTTTGAAAACCATAGCAGTCGTCGTCTTCCTTTTGCTTACTAGCCAGACGCAGAGCTTTGCTGTCCTCATTATCCCCGCTTCTAGTTTTGCCCACTGTTCCTCCACTCCACCAAAGTCATCTCCCCGGAATGACATCCCTGAGGCATCCCATCTTTGTAAAATCAGCCCTCCTGAAGTCCAGGACCCTTGCCTTAGTGTGGTTTGCTCATGCCACAGTTCTTATACCAAACCACACCATAAGGTGATCACTGGTCCCCAAGTGGCCACCACAGTGACTACTGCAACACTGCCCTCGGTGAGTACAAGGTCCAGTACTGCCCCCTCACAAGTGGGTTCCTTTAATAGTTGTCTAAGGAATGTCCTCTGCAGGGAGTCCAGGATGTCCTTTCCCCAGCTGATGCTGTGATGCTCCCATCTACATCTGGCAGACTGAAGTCCCCTACCAGCAGCACCTCTCCCTTATCTGCCATCTTTTGGAGGACTTCCCTCAGAACCTGATCCATCCCCCCCACTTCCTGTGCTAGAGATCTGTAGATTACACCAATGTGAATAGCGTCTCCATTCCCGGTCTCTAGGGCGATCCACAATACCTCCACCCCACCCTGTGTTCCCTGTTGCTTTTATGCCATCCCTCATGTAAAGCACAACTCCTCCCACTTTCTTACCCACCCTTTCTCTTCTGAACAGAGTACAGCCTGGTATGGCTATGTTCCAGTCATAATTTTCACTGCACCATGACTCAGTACTGGCGAGTGTCCAGATCAGCTTGTGCCATAATGGCCACTAGGTCCGGGATTTTATTTCCCAGACTTCAAGCATTTGCACATATGGCCTTCCAAATTCTGCTAACACCCTGCTTGTCAACACCTCCCTTTTCTCCTTACCCCACTGCCCTTATTCCCATCCCTCTTCATTTCTACCATTTTGTTTTTCATGTTATTAGATATTCTTGGGGATTTCCCTCCCTTAGGATACTCCCTGTCTACTCCAGCGTGTGTGTGTGTGTGTGTGTGTGTAGGCAGTTTAAGTCTTCCTGTTTCCTTTCGCCACCCCGTCAGCTAGTTTAAATGCTCGTCGCTGAAACATTTAAACCGCTCACTGAGGACTGTGGTTCTCCTCTCAGAAGGATGCAGGCCATCTTTCGGGTACAGGCCCTTATCCCTCCAGGTGAGACCCCAGCCCCCAATGTAGCCGAATCCCTCCTCTCTGCACCACTCCTTCGGCCATTGGTTGAAGTACCTGGTATCCCCGTCATAGACAGGTAGCGCCTCAGAAAAGGCCACTGAGTGTGCTACCTGCCTAAGACTCCTCCCCAACTCCCTGAACTCTTCCAGCACTATCCTAACCTCATCCCTAGCCAGATCATTAGTCCATAGGTAGACAATGACATGCGGGGGTTCACTAGACCACCAAGGTTGTGAGTGCTTGCAGACTGTGTTCTGGGCGGGCAGGTGGCCACCCACGGCTGAGCTGTTGTGTTGCACCTTGCAATACAGCAGCCTGCCTGTGGGTGGCCGAGGGTTGCTCCTACTGTGCACGGGCTCAACTTTGAGCCCCCCTATGCAGAACAGGGCAGGGGTGAGCCAGCATATGCGCCATACATCGCGGGCTGAATTCCGGGATGTGCCACTTATGTATGGGCATGCCCCCTTCATCTGCACCGCATACATGATCATTGCGCCCCAGCGATGGGTTCATGCCAGCCAGGCAGCCCTCTCAATATCCTGCTGGGGCGCATCGCGGGCTGCGCCCGGTGCAACTTCTTTGAATATCCGGCCCAAGACTACAACATAATGGCCAGCACTAGATAAGGAGGGCAGCATTACGAGGGTGCTAGCGCATGTTTCCGATGGCAACCAGTTAACAAGATGCTTATTCATAGAGGGCATGGCCAGAGAAGAGTTAACTTTTTAAAACTTCAAAACCCCATATCTCAGTTCAGGAATGAAATACAATTAAAAATAAAACTAAATATATTGATTTTTTTTGCCAGAAGTATATTATGAAATATATTACTTAAAAAAAAAAAAAAAAAAGGTTCCCCAACCCCAAACCAAATGCTGTGTTAAGGTCACTTTTCACTACTACTCTTAAGAAATTGTGCCTTTGAGGGTGAAGTTAAAGGCCACATATTTCTGCTGTGGAGAATACTGCTCATGTTCTACGTAACTTTGTGTACGAGTACTCTAGCTGGAGGCTGACATTTCAAGTGTAGCAGTCAATCCTGACATTCTGGTGTCCTCAGAGTGCAGTCACCAGAACATGCTGGTAGTCTCACTATTTTTCCACCCCAAACCCCAGTACCACAAAGCGTTTCACACACACACGGTCAGTTATGTTGCCCTTTCCTGGAAAAGAATCTGCAACATTGTTCCAAGGTATAATAAAATAAGCAATAACCCGCAACAGGGCAGGCGTTTCTAGAGAATTATTGCATGCCCTGGGTGAACTGGAAGGCACATGGCCAATGACTGAGTGACTTTCAACACTCCTGGGAAGTGTATTACTTCAAGAAATCCATGCACTGGAGTGGATTAATGTGCTTATAAAATGAGCCTTTTGAACTGTATTTTGAAAAAACATATTCCCTGCTGTGGGTTTTTGCGTTTAAAAAATGGGAACATTTTTATTTTAATGGAAAATGTTTTTTATTTTCATTTAGTTAGGTTGTTGCTAGGTGGATTATGCCAGGTTAGTGATGAACTGTACAATTCCTAGGTAAATAAACGGTCAGGTGCCGTTTTTTTTGCACCTTCCCCTGTACCCCCTGCTCTCCTACTTCTTCTGGCTGCTCAATGTACCCGTCTGCCTGCCAATCTCACCCTTCGTCAGCCACTTCCTGCTGCAACGCTTGGACAGCTGGTTCTGATCACTGTATTTTTTTTGTAAAATAAAAATGGGTTATGGACCATCTGTCATGAGAGGTGCTGAGAAATCTGGTGCTCTTGGAGTGACCTCACCCCCAAACCCGGGTTTCAACTGAAAGATGAAAGCCATGGGAAAATGCTGAAACAGCATGTGAGATCATACACACACATGTTTTAGATACCAGGTGTTACGTGGAAGGCTAGAAGCTAATTGCAGACCAGGTCTTAATCAAGGATCTCCCATTTGTCTGAGTTAATTATAGCTGTAGTTGCTAAGAGGGAAAATCAGCGTCTCTTTTATGATGTTAGGCTTTTATGATGTTAGGCAGGTTTTGTACACCGGTGCAAAATCATAAATGCTTTGGTGTCTGTGAGAGAGGGAAGCTTGATCAAAGAGATGTCATTTGCAGAACATGAGTCATGCTGAGGTTGCTGAATTTAATACTTGGAAAAGACATCCTATTTTTAGATAGATTTTTTTTTATATATTCTGACAGGGAGGAGCTAGGTGACCTCATGCAAAATAGGTGGGGAAAACCAGCTTTTAAACATTAATTCTGTTTTCCTTCACACACTTCTATCTACATTCTGACAAACAAACATCTGTGAGCACTTTAAGCAGGTATTTAGAGACTAAGTACTGTAGTAGGAATTGCACTGTTAAAACCTATTTTGTTTAAGAGATTTGTATGTCTTGTGATATAATAGTTCTGTACTGTATGTTTTACATCTTATCTATTTTGTAAAACTCTTTTTAGAGCATACTTGGTCTGTCTTTGAACTGTTTAGAGTGTCAGTGGCTCAGCAGGTAGCACACTTGCCTCTGAGGCCAGGAGATCAGAGGGCTGTGGGTTCAGTTCCTACATCTGTCACTTGGGTTAATATCCCAATACTGACACTGTAGTGCAGCATGAGAGGGGTGCTGCACTTCTGAGGTGCCATCTTTCGGATGAGACGTTAAACCAAGGTCCCATCTGCCTGGACTGGTGGTAGTTCAGGTGGATGTTAAAGATCCCATGGCACTTATCGAAAAGAGTAGGGGAATTTCCCCAGTGTACTGGCCAAATTTTCCTCATTCACTAAAAATACCACCAACAGCTTAATCTGATTCAAGGTCAGTTGGCATTCATCTGTAACCCCCTCCCCCGGGTCATGCCTGAAAATAGGCAGGACTTGTCTAGTGCACTTACCCGGTCAACAAAAACTAAATTAAAAAAATAAAATAAAAATAAAAAAAGATTTCTTTCATTTGCAAGAAAAGTAAATATGGTTATAGCTGACATTAGGCATAAGCTTGAATGGTGATACCAAACTGGAAAGAGAAACGTTTTAAATCTGAGGTCTTCATTAAAGTTAAGAGTTCATTTCTGTACACCTGGTTAGGTGCCCGTAGGCAAAGATATCTGCCCCCCCAAGACAGAAATATCTGAGCCTGTGCATTGGGTACGCCAGCAAGAGGTTCGCAGTTTGAATCCCTCCAAGACTGGAGACCAAAGGTTGATCCGAAATCACAAAACAGACAAAAGGGTTGCCTTGTTCTGTTAATTGTTCACAAGACTGAGCTCAAAGGTTGGCACTTAGGAAGTAGAGGGCTGACCAGCTTAGTGGGTTTGTGACACCTACCAACTGGCTCCCCAGGCTGGCACCACATCCTTAGAAGGTACAGTTTATCCCTGCCGGGGGCCCTCTCCATGCAGACAAGGAGGGGAGTGGCATTCTTTTGGGGGGGGGGCACCAGATGGCAGTCATCCAGCAAGCAGCGACGAGTGCTAGTTACAGTTTTCTGGGGGTCTCCTCACACCCCAGCAGCACCGCAACACCCTGGAGGAGGAGCCAGACACCATGTGGTCAACCACATCAAAAAGGCTCTTCACACCACCAGGTGTCGCTCTCTGAGCTATGCTCCGCAGCAGCCTCCACCAGGAGGAGTGCATCCAGGCAGACAATCTATCACTCTCCCTGCTAGCCTCTGCTCCTGATGTCCTGGGTTCGGGGCTCAAACCCGAGTTGCCAGCTTATCAAGTGGGTGTCCACCATTCAGTCAGGTGCTGTGTTTCAGCCAGTGAAGTTTTTCGATTTAATCAGTTTCTTGTGCCCCATTTTAAAATGAAGTTTACTGCACATTTCTGAATAGGGCTCTAGACTTCTTTGTAGGGATGTCACAATATCAAGTTTTGAGGATCATGATATTTGTACAAAAAGATCACGTTCTAAAATGGACTTCAGAATCCTATCAACTTCATTGGTCTAAACACAGAAAATGTGTTGGCAGAAAAGAACTGCTTGGCCCACCCAGCCTGCCTAGTCTGTCTCCGCAAACTAACCGGTCTCCAGCAACCGTCCCTCCTCCCTGCCTTTTATTAATATTTCCCTGCATCTATCCCATGCATGCTTGAAGCACCCTACCATTTTCACCTCCACCAACTCCACTGGCAGTCTGTTCCAGGCGTCTACCGCTCTGTCACAGAAGTAGTGCTTCCTCACATCCCTCTTGTACACTCCCTCCCAACTTCTTCGGCCCCCTCTGGTCCTGGTGCTCTCTCTCTCTCTCTCTCTCATTTGAAAGAGACTCCACCTCCTGTACCCTGTTTACCCCGGGGAGGTACTTTTAGGTCTTGATCATGTCCCCTCTCCTCTCTTCCAGTGTGTACAATTTGAGATCCCTCAGTCTCTCTTCTCAGACTTTTTGCCGCAACCCATGCACCATTTTAGTTACCCTCCTCTGGACTGCCTTTACCTTGTCTATGTCCATTTTGAGGTGCAACCTCCAGAACTGGACACAATACTCCAGCGGGGTCTCACCAGCAAGCTACATACCGGCAACACCACCTCCACCTTCAATCTGAAGGCACCTCTCTCTCTGAGTCCCACTGCAGGGACAGCGATAACAAGCACCAAAAGGGCAAATGTTGCATCCTGCCCAAAACTGAATGCTCTTTCCTTTGCCAGTGGGTCAAAATTGATGCACTTACTCTATAAAATTATCTAAAGGAAGGGGACATGAACTGTTCAAAACCTGCCACTGATTATGTTTTGACCCAGCAGGTTCCTCTTTTGACCCACATTTTTTACACCATTGGGTCTAGTTCGAATCATGCTTTAAACCCGCCAGTGCTCCCAGCCTCCCACTGGTCCTACCCACTACTTTGTCACACTGCCCTGTCACTGTGATGTCACCACATATGTTAACTCCAAGGTCCCTTTCCAGCTTAGTGACTGTCGATACCTCCCTCCACCACCCCCCCATCCTATACTAAGCTCCTGTGTTCTATGCCCTAGGTGCAGGGTTTGCACATTTTGGCAATGAACCCAAACTACAATGCTCATGACCACTCCTCGACTTTCCCCAAGATCCCTATACACTTTCCCTACCGCCTCCTGCGTGTCCACCCCTTTACAGATTTTGGTGTCATCTACAAAAAGGCATACCCTCCACTTCCAGTTCTTCTGCAATGTTGCTTATGAAGACACAGAAGAGGAATTGTCCCAGTATCGAGCCCTGTGGCACCCCGCCAGTCACTCTCCCATCATCAGAGTGAGTGCTGTTAATCACCACCCTCTGTCTCCTATCCATTAACCAATATGTAACCCAATTCACTACTTTGGATCCTACCCCTTGGCTGCTCAATTTTCAGTCTCCTGTCTGGCACGGTGTTAAAGGATTTGCTACAGTCCAGACAGGTAATGTCCACAGCCCTCCACTGATCTATTTCCCTGGTCACGCAGTCGAAGAAATCAGATTAGTCTGGCATGACCTCCCCTGTGAATCCATGCTGCCTGTTCTCTTGAAGCCCATAGGATTCAAGATACTCTACCAACCTTTCCTTTAAACAGGGTTTCCATTATTTTTCCATCACTGAGGCAAGACTGACCAACCTATAGTTGCTAGCCTCCTCCTTGCTGTCACTCTTATGCAGAGGGACATCTGCTTTCCTCTAGTCCTTCAGAACCACACCTGTTTCCAGACAGCTGTTGAATAAGACCATCCGTAGGGCAGCTTGCTCCTCTTGGAGTTCCTTTAATACCCATGGGTGTATCCAGTCCATTTCCATAGCCTTGTCCGCTTTCAGAGCTGCAAGTCCCTTCAGGACTCTTTCCTCTGAAAAGGAACGTGTCCAACCCCTTCCCCCCAAAAAAAACACAGTGTTCTTGCTCCTCCTTTTGGGTTGTCCCCCTTCACTGCAATGACTCAGCAGAAGTACCTGGCCGGGATGCCTGCTTTTTACCTGGTCCTCTTCTTTGCAGCCCCCCCGCCCTCTTATTCTCCTGTCCACTCCCCCCCTGAAGTCCTGTTCTACTCATTTACGTAGCTGAAGAAAAGTCTTATTCCCTTTAGCTACCTCCTTGGCTATAGCTCCCTCTAGCTAACGGAAACCTAGATTGTGTCGGCAAAAAAGGACCAGTAGGCCCATCTAGTCTACCCTACTGTCTGCACCTTTGCTCCCCTCACTGTCTTTCCTGCTTCCCTCTGGTTTATTTGGTACACCTCCCTGTCTTCCTCCCTCTGCATTTTTTTATGTTGTGTACCTCTAGAATGCCATCATTTTTTCCTTCACCACCTTGGCACTTCCCTAGAGAACCACAACAGTCTTTCTTTCTGCTTTTACTCACTTTCTTCATGCAGAAGCTGGTTGACTTTATTATGCCCTCCCTTATTCTTCCCCACTGTACCTATACCCTGCCCTGCCCTGGCAATCACCTGCTATGAGGCAATTTCTGAGGCAGGCTGCATTTCTTTAAAATATGTCCTCCTAAAGTCCAGGACCCTCAACCTCATATGGTTGGCCTTTGTTCCCATCTTAATAAAAAACCACTCTACATGGTGATCACTGGTACCTAGGGAACTGCCCACTGTGACATCTACAATGCCGTCCACCAGGTCCAACACTGCCCTGTCCCAAGAGGGTTCACCGACTAGCTGAGAAAATCCTCTTACAGGGAATCAAGGATGGCCCCATTCCTTGCTGAAGCTGCAGCTGGAAGGCTCCAATCCACATCTGGCAGACTAGAGTCACCAACCAGCATCTCCCCCTAACTTGCTATACTGATGATGGCTTCCTCAAGTGCCTTATCTAAATCCTCTCCCCGTGCTGGAGATCTGCACATCACCCTTGTATGGACAATAGTCCCAGTGCCACAGCACCTTCAGCCCTTCCTTTTCTTCCCACACCAACAGCCCTACAAAAGCACTCCATCACTGTTTCACTGGCCAGGGGAAGGGGACCCCGGCAGGTTTAAGCCAGACACTTTCGAGTATGTGGGGACAGCCTGGAAAGCCAGGTACCAGTGATCGGTAGTGAAGGTGAGAATGGCAGGCAGAATGGGACGTTATGCAGACCAGGAGTGGCAGGTGGGGAAGAGACAGACACTACTGGGGCAGGAGCCCCCCCCCCAGAAAAATAATAGCAAGATTTAGAGGCTCCTCCCCTAGGTTCTAACCCAATGACCAACTTACCTGCAGTGCGAGATCAACCGCCTCCTCATACTGCCCCATTATCTTGTAGATGTGCACACAAGCCCGTTTGTGCCCATGCTCAGCGCACAGACGCAACGCATATTTTAGATCATAGTTAATTAGCGATGCATTTGTCCCGGCCTGCTCCAAATACCACAGCAGGGACTTTGGTTGATACTGGGCATAAAGAGACAAGAGGTAGTTGTGTATGGCCTGGTCTGTCACCTCTTGTTCATAAACACAGAACTCCATATAACGTATGGCCTCCTTGATTTGCTCTGTGCTTCCACTCTGGCTGTAGTTGACAAGTGCTGGGATCAGCCTCTTTGCATCCAGCTTCTTGCCCATGGATTTCCATGCATCCACCACCTTTTTGGGAATGTGCTGCATGAGAACTGGGGAAAACTTGTAGAAGAGCTTCTCATCCCGATGTTTAGATAGGACATCCAGTGCTGCTTCATAGTCATCGTGCTGACAGTGGTGGGAGATGACCCGCTCATAGTCCTGCATGATCACAGAGAAAAACACCATGTCCTCCAGATTCCCATGACTGGCAAGGAGGTCGTAGATGAGCACTCTATTATTAAACAGGCAGTCCTTGTTCTTAGAGTTGCTGAGGAATTTACGGAACTCATCCTTTATGTCCAGATAGAGGCTCTGCTTGGAGGAGTCATCCCCTTCCAAAGTGCCCAACCTATTGAGGTACAGTTCTGTGAGCCATGTGACCAGCAGAGTGATCTGGGTCTTCTCTGAAGATTCCAGATTGCTTAGTTTCTTGACCAGGAACTCCTTCAGTGCCTCTTCCTGCCTGGCTTCAATGAACTTAAGAGCAATCTCCTCAAAGTAGTTCCGAGTCAACGCATAGCACCTGGCACTCTCCACATACTTCTTTTTCTGGAAGCAGTGTTCCGCTTCTTTAGCAAAAACAATGTCACGACAATCAGGACGGTCCTTGCAATACTCTTTAGCCAAGTCAAACTTTTCCATACTCATGTACATTTGCCACACGTCCCTAGACTCCCGCTCCACTAGGTAGCGGAAAACTGACTTGTCTGTGTAGATCCAAATCAGGCCAGAATTGGGATCTTTAATCATGCGTTTCAGGGGACAAAACTTGTCTGGGAATACATCCTCAAAGACCACCTGCCCGTTGAGAGTACAGACCGCTTTCACCCGATCAGGCAACAACAACAGAAAATGGAACTGAGTGAGAACTATGGAGATGGGCTTGCTGAACTCCAAGTCAATGTCAGATGGGTACTCCCACACGTGGACATCGCTCAAGAGAGAATCAGGTCGGTTGTAGTCCATGGTTCCATACAAGACACCATTTCCCATCATCCAGGCAAACGTACAAGGTGAAGAGCGCAGTTTGGAAGTGTAGAAGGCAATCTCACTGTAGCCAATGCTGACCGGGAACTCTTGAAAGCTGGGCAAGTGATCGGAGTGTTGGCTGAATAGGTGACTGAAGCCCTGCTGCTCTGTCGCTTCAGGGACCCGTCCAACAAACTGGAATAGGCGCTTGCGAGTGGTAGCGATGATGAAATACCTCTCAAACACACGTTCGATTTCCAGAAAGCAGACAGGGGCTGGGCTGCCATCCTCCTCCAGTGTGTAGACTAGCCGGAAGTACTGGTCTGGGTTTGTGTTAAACAGGCTGCTGTCGCTGACCAAGATCTCGGCCTCACAGATTTGCCCTTGGCTGGTCCCAACTAGAATGGGGCTAGTGTTGTTCTCTGTGCCGAATTTGTTCCACCCCACACTCTCAATCAGGTGGCCCCGCCAGCGGGAGAGGGTCCTCACTTTCTGCGTGTTTCTGTTCAAGTAGAGGCACTCACTTGTGTTTAAAGCAATCAGTAGATGGGAACCTGAGAAAATGAAAGAATATTAAAATTATTTTAATACAAATGCACCCAACTATTGAAAACGCAGGTCTACTGTACAATACTTATCTAATTTCTCACAAATGGCTGCAGCCAACATGTTTCCCATAACTGCCTACTGGCATACTGTGAAATAACATTTACTGTGTAAGCGGCATGCCCTTCATAACTTACTCAAGGACGTGGCTTTGTCACTGATCTGCTACTTTGTGGGGGGGTATTTCCCCTCACTGGTGGGGGCATGTGCTATTTAAGCAATATGGCAAGACGGAGTGCTGGCTGTACTGGGTTTACTGCATGTCAGTCAATCCAGATGCAGGGATTTCCAAACCCATTCTATATTCTGTTGCAACCTATCCTATATCAATCAATCAGAATCTTTATTTAGTTAGGCGAACACCATTGAGCAAGCTCATTTTCGAGATGGACCTCGGCAACACACATGAACGATACATAAAGATGAACATCAACTTAGAGTCATTACATAGAATAGGGATTACACACAAGAGATTAACAGCAGCACTGGAGTATATTTATAAAATAAGATAGAAAGCTAAATACCATGTGCTTAGGCCTCTTCTGCAATGATTGCAAAACCAGTCACACTAAGAGTTTCTGTGTCGTTAAGAGGTAGTTTCAGAACCACTGATATCACTGGACAGCATATACGAGTCGAAATATTCTACTATGCTCACTTAACCTTATTTAAAATAGCTACTGTGAACCAAATGAGTAAAGGCACTTAAAAGAGAACCCTGCAAATAGAAAAACAAGTAAAACCCAATGTCTTCAACATCCATTACAGCAAACATCTGTATGACTACCACAGTTTTTGTTTTTCTTTAAAGGCAGGACCTTGTCTGGATCAGTTTTAGAACGCAACCACAGTTGCTTTCAGACATGATGCAGAGTGGCAAGTTCCACTCCAGCTATACAAATAAGGAGCCACGCATGCAGTGGTTGTAACTCCAAAGCCTTGGAAGCGTCACAGAATTACAACCACCTCAATGGTATAACACAAGCAGCATGTACCACTCAGTGTGGCACCTGGAAGCAACTACAGGGGAGTTATAAGGCTTAAAGAGCAGCTGACTCCTTTGAGAAACCTTTGGAAAACGTAATGCTTAAGCACAATTCAACTTTTATTTCATATACATTCTACAGACTTCTCCTCTCCACTATTTGTTACTGAAGAAATTCCAACAAAAACAAGTTCTTTATCCCTTAGCGTTCATCTGCCTCTATGGCTTATTCCCTACTTGAAATCATAATGCTCTGTTGTGACATCACAGTCTGTAGCCATGGGAATAACTGTGATGTCACAAGCAGAGTTTTATGGAAAGAAGCAATAGGAGCGGATGCACTCTAAAGGAACAGTGACCCTGTTTTCATGCATATGACCTCAGTGATAAACAATGGGGGTAAGAAATACACGGCGCTAATGAGTTACAGAAGCTGCTTTGTGTCCAAATATCGTTTTCCAAAGTTCTTCTCAAGGCGTCAGTGGCTCTTTAACCAAACAAGGTGATGGCTTAAAAAAAACGCACGAGTTATACAATTTGCTATAATCAAGGTTAGGGACGTTAAGAGTTTATTGCTATACATTTGTGGAGTTCTTCTTTAACCAATAAGAGCAGGTTTCATAACACTGCTTCATGACATCAAGTCCCTCCCCCCACATCCCGTATCTCATTAATGCAGAATTGCTTTGCCGCTACTCCTGTCCCTCTGCAGCGTGGGGGGAAGGCACTCATTCATACAACCACAATTAGGGCATTAAAGTGCTGCTGCCACTTCTCCAAAAGAGGATTTATTAATTTGTTCACCGGGTTGGAGCACTGGACCGAGGGTTCCTTTTCAAGGCTCAATCTGGAGCAAACCGGTACAATATAAAAAATTTACAAAATACAAAACGTAAAACAATGAATAAATCATCTGTACAAAGTACAATTAATAATGATCACAAATATATTGATTGAACAAGTACTGACCAAAGTTGTTCTTAAACACCTAAAGTGAACAACAGTACCGTAGAGATTCTGGCAATTTGTTCCAATAACAAAGGGCAGCAAGAGTGCCAATATTAGTTTTATAAGGCTTTGTATGAAGTGTGCGCGCCTTCCACTTCTGGATCTATAGTCTCCCACCTTTACAGAATTTCAGTGACTACAGGGCAAGAGGTATGCGCCTTCCCCTTCTGGATCTTTTAGAGTCTCCCACCCCACCCATCTGAGCCCCACCACCCAAAGACTTTCTTCCCCTGCCGTCACCTTAAAAATTATTCATTCCAACGCCGAGCGAAATCCTCATTCTCTGACTGCCAGGCCTGAATGCCAGTATCATGCTCCACAGGTGCTCTACGAGATCGACACACAAAGCCCTACTGGGACAGGATATCAGTATTTGGGCCCAGCGGTGAGAGTATGAAGAGCTCTATGCAGCACTGGACATGGGTACCAGCATACCTGTTGTACTGTTAATACTTCTCAGTTTTTCTACCTCTTGATCTACAGCTATCTCCAACCCCGAAGCATCTGTAAATGAGCTCTTACCAGCTCGGTATGCCTTCCCTGGTGAAACTTTTAAAATAAAAAAAAAAAATAAGGAATACCCTTGTCAAAGGCTGCGGTTCTGGATTCCAGAAGGTTGTCCTTTGAGCCAGTGAGGGAATTTGTCCAGGATAAGCTGGCTGGAGTGGACAAAATCAAGAGGGTGGGGGAAATATGAGGAGTAAACAGAGGGGTCATTCTCGAAGCATCTAAATGATGCATGAGAACGGTCACCAAGTGAAACAGGTACAAGGGACCAATCTGGTTCCCGAAGGTCAGCGAGGTTCAAAAATGGAGTGAATACCAAGTGAAGAAGAGGGAGGCCAAAAAGTCAGTCAGGGATGCAAAAGTAGACAGAGCTACATATTGGGGAGGGGGTCAAAGGAGGGAAAAGCAGTTTTCCAAGATACATGGAAAAACAAAAGGCAAGCGAGGGAATTTAACGCTGTCAGAGCAGGCAGGGAACTAGAACTGGATGAGCAGAAGGCAGCTGTTCTTAATGACTACTTCAGCGCAGTATTCAAAGCGGATGATAGCAAACCTTTGCCGGACAGTGGCATAAAGGCTGCTGCAAGAGGAATTCCAGAACTTGGGGAAGGTGGCATTTACAGGAGAAGGGGTCAGAAAAGGGCTTGGAGCCCTAAAAATAGATAAGGCTCCAAGACCAGATTGGATACACCCGAGGGTGCTCGGGGAAACTGGCATCAAAACTGGCTGAACACCTGGCACGGTTATTCAATAGCTCAATACAGTCAGAAGTGGTTCCAAAAGACTGGAAGGTAGCAGACTTAGTTCTACTCCACAAGGGAGGGGGACAAGGAGCAAACAGGTGACTACAGGCCTGTCAGTCTTACCTCCACTGTGGGTAAACTGGAGACACTAGTCAAGGTGAACCTAGTCGACTACCTAGAGAAATGGGCTCCAGGATAGTAAACAGCATGGGTTCATGGCAGGGAGGTCTTATCAGCCCAACCTGATAGTATTCTTTGGTTAACGAAAGCAGTTGATATGGAACAAGCAGTGGTTCCACTACTCTACATCGACTTCAGCAAGGCATTCAACTTGGTGCCACACCGAAGGCTGGTGAAGTTAAAGAGGATTTAAGTTCAGCAAAAGACCTAGTTAATTGGGTGGGTAGTTGGCTAGGGGGAGGGGGGAAAACACCAGAGGTTGAAGGTAAAATGCACTGGAATCATGTCACAGAAGAGGGAGATCACAAGTAGGCTGTCGCAGAGATCAATCCTTTACAGCATGTTCATCAGCAACATGGGGTATGCTTTTCCTAGTATGTGCAGCGAACAGGTGGGTGATAATCCCTGCAGATCACCAAAGGCCTAATTTTGTTTTAGCCCTGATGACTTTCTCTGGATCTTGTTTTAGTCTGTCACCACTTTCAGTAGAAAAGTACTTCCTGATATCCCCTCTTGGCCCCCCTCCCAACACTTTCAGGGAGTTACCCCATGTACCCGTGTTACCACTCACTGTGAATAGCTGGCTACTGTCCACCTGGTTTATTCTGTGAGGTAAAGAAAGCATTTAATTCATTAGGGAGAGGATTCTCAAGTTTTAAATCTTCCAATCTTGGGTGCTGCAGGTGGCAGCATAGTCGAAGATGAATGCAATGGTCCCCGTTGGTCTTTTTCATCAAGAGCTTCCTAAATTTTTATATATCCCCCATTTTGTCTCCTTTTTACACATTGTGAAGGACTGTGTGTTCCATTTAAGTGATGAATGGGTGAGAGGTATGGTTATGACTTTTGCTCTATAAATAATTTAGGTAATTTTATTTACTCTATGGTTGACGCCCCCCTCACACACACAATTAAATTCTATGTGAAAACTGGGGGCCATCGGCATGGTGGACAGGGCTTTGCCATGCGTACCTATATTCTGCATCATGGCTGGGCCCACCGGTACAGAGGTTTGTAATCTAAGCCTCAAAATTCTGTCAAGGCTGGGCCCATCGGTGTGGACTGGGGTTTGCAGTTGAGCCACTAAAATTCTGTGTCAAGGCTGGGCCCAACGGTGTGGTATGGACTGGGTTTTGAGGTTGAACCACTAATTTCTGTGTCAAGGCTAGGCCCATCAATGCAGTGTGGACTGAGATTTGCAGTTAAGCCACTAAATTGTGTGTCAAGGTTGGGCCCATCGATGTGGTGTGGTACGGACTAGGGTTTGCAGTTGAGCATTAAATTCTGTGTCAAGACTGGGCCCATCGATGCGGTGTGGATGGAGGTTTGCAGATGGAGTTTCTCCAGGACCTCACACCACTTCTTTAAACCATCCCCATTATTAATTCAGAAAAATATATGGCTGGGAGGGAGGAAAATAAAAATCTGGGGTTTGCACAGAAGCCCTTAAATTATGTTTGACACTGTCCATAGGTTGGTCAGTCTTACCTCAGTGGTAGGAAAATTAATGGAAACCCTGTTAAAGGAAAGGTTGGTAAGAGTATCTATTATGCAGAATCATGTCAGGGGTCATGACAGGGGCCGAGTCTGGATGGTGCAGCATCATGACAGGGGCAGATCCTGGATGGTGTAGCATCATATCAGGGGTCATGACAGGGGCAGATCCTGGCTGGTGTAGCATCAAGTCAGGGTTCATGATATCAGCAGATCCTGGATGGTGCAGCATCCTGTCAGGGGTCATGAAAGGGGCATATCCCGGATGGTGCTGCATCCTGTCAGGGGTCATTACGGGATAACTCCTGGATGCTGTAGCAACAGGTCGGGGTTATGACAGGGGCTGATCCTGGATAGTGCAGCAACATGTCAGGGGTAAGGACAGAGGCAGATCCTGGATGGTACAGCATCATGCCAGGGATCATGACAAGGGCAGATTCTGAATAGTGTACCATCATGTCAGGGGTCATGACAAGGACATATTCTGGATAGTGTAGCACCACGTAAGGGGTAACAGAGCCAGATCCTGGATAGTGTAGCACCATGTCAGGGGTAATAACAGAGGCAGATCCTGGATGGTGCAGCACCATGTCAGAGGTAATAACAGAGATTCTGGATAGTGTAGCATCATGTCAGGGGCAGATCCTGGGTAGTATAGCATCATGTCAGGGATAATGACAAAGGCAGATCCTGGATGGTGCAGCATCATGCCAGGGGTCATGACGGAGGCAGATCCTGGATGGTGCAGCATCACATCAGGGGTCATGATAAGGGCAGATTCTGGATTGTGTAGCACCACATCAGGAGCCATGACAGAGGCAGATCCTGGATGGTGCAGCATCATCTCAGGGGCATGACAGAGGCAGATCCTGCATGGTGTAGCATCATATCTAAGGTCATGACAGGGGCAGATCCTGGATAGTGTAGCATCAAGTCAGGGGTCATGACAAGGGCAGATCCTTGGAAGTGTAGCACCATGTCAGGGGTAATGACAGAGGCAGATCCTGGATGGTGCAGCACCATGCCAGGGGTCATGACAGAGGCAGATCCTGGATGGTGCAGCCTCATGTCAGGGGTCATGACAAGGGAAGATCCTGAATAGTGTAGCACCATGTCAGGGGTCATGACACTGGCAGATCCTGGATGGTGTAGCATCATAATGGGTAGTTTCTGAATAGTGTACCATCATGTCAGGGGGTTCAATGGTCAGGAAATCAGGCCCAGCTGTGCGCTCTCTTGTCTTGGCCAAAAGCAGTAACTAGAGTGCATTGGGCACAAAGATCTAATAACTGACAAAGAAATGGCTAACAACATCTCTTCTATACAGTAGCTATGGTTCTAAGTAGGAAAGATTTCTTCCTTAGCAAGAAGTGCGGGACTAACATGATCACTCCACCCCCCACCCAATCCCCTTCAGCGGATGCTGCTGACCATTACCGCTATGGAAATCATGCTGTAATCAAACCCTTCCAGAATCCAGAGGGCAGACTTTTTATTTATAATTCTGGACATGGAAAGATGCACTCAGCTGTAAGAACTCATTTCCAGGTACTGTATGTCCTGGAGAGTGGGTTACATGGACTTATTTTACTGACGGGGTGGGGTAGGGATGTTGGTGTGGACATTAAGGAATGCCTCCCCACCCCATACACTTACAATAAGTACACTGGGATCTTTAACTTTCACCAGGACTGTGACCAGAAAAGGGCAGAGCAGACCTCAGTTTAACATTTTAGCCAATAGATGGTACTTTAACAGTGCCAGTACTGTGTATTACCCCAAGTTCCTGGAGTGGGAGTAAAACATGTGCGTAACCCCCATTACCCGGAGTTACTAGAATCCCAGTTAGACCTAGTGGCAGGCAGGGAAGGCAGCTTGTGAAATTCTAGTTAAATAGATTTCACACTGTCTCACTTTGTTCTCAGTCTCAGCCGAGACTGAGGGATGACATTATTTTAGAACTGTAGCAGCTGCATAAGCCACATTGGAATGCTGCAGCTAGGGGAAGTTAGGATAGAATGTTGGGGAATTTGAAGTGAATCAGTAGTAGTTCAGTAGTGGGCTCTGTGGAGTGAAGAGGTGTGCTGCAGCTGCAGGCCCTCAGAGCCCTTAGCTCTGTCAGAGAGCTACTTGTTTTTTAGGGTGTGTGTTCTCACCAGAAAAGGAACAACCAAAGTGTAAGGCTAAAGTGGTAGAGACCGCTTCCGGTGGTTTAGGGCCCCATCCCTGCGGGAATGGTGGGGGAAGAAACCAGCCTTCTTCCAAGGGCAATCCCCTGGCCTGGCTAAGTGGAAAAGAAGCTGCCCAAGGAAGATTTGTGCTGAGGCACTCAGAAGTTTGTGTGTTTTTCCAGAGGAGAAAAAGAAAAAACCTGTGGGGCACCTACAACCAAGGGTGAGTCTGCTCTGACATAGGACCTATGTTTTCACCAGAGACCGAGTGAGTTTTAAGAATTGTTGCTGTGGGTCAGGAAAGGACAACCAAGTACCATTCTTAGAAGCTTGTGGGGATTTGGACTGTTTTAACAGTGGGGGTCTAGAGAAATGGACACAGTCACTTAATAAGCCAGCTTCAAGTCAGCAGATTAAAGTTAAAAGCTAGTAGATTAAATGTGAAATACATTTATGAATAATCTACTTGGAAAAGTGTTTTCAGAGATGAGGTGTTAAAGTCCAGAGGAATGGCCAGGTATGAATTATGGAAGCAAGAGGTGGGAGATACCCCCCATCTGGTGTACCCAGATTCACCTCCACAGGTTCGCTTTGGGACACCTGTTGCTTTCCTTCTGGTACTTGGCCAGTGCTCGAGGAAAGTACCCAGACGTGGGATTGCTGAAGAAGATTCCCTGATGGAGCCAGAAGTGCTCAGGGGTGGTATAGAGAGCCACCAGTAAATCTCCATGATAAATGGACAAGTAGTCCAAGGGCTGGCAAGGGAGCCCAGCCAAGGAAAGAAGGTAGTCCAAGGGCTGGCAAGGGAGCCGAGCTAGGGAAACCACAGAAGAGTAAAACTAGGGCAGTGTGCCCTGTGTGTTGCTAAACCCGAAGGTTTAAGATTTAAGATGTGTGTCTGTGGACGAAAATCTGCATTACCAGGAGTGTAGCCCCATGGGGGTCCATCTATGCTTTATTGTTCCTTTTTGTTGTGAATAAAAGCCAAACTTTAGAATCCCAGCTCCTTGTATGGACATTCAGTCATTGCTTCCTGTGTCCAGAATACTTGGATGCCCCTGTGCAGAGTAGCCAAACCTAGCCAACATGCCGAGTAACATTTTTCTCCCTGAACCCAGGCCCCAGGTAGGGGGTTACAAAATGGAGGCACCGCACAGCGCTAATAACACAAAAAATACCACCAACCCGATCCCTGGAGACTCCCACCTGGTAATTGTGGCCAAGCCCGGGTTACATATGACCTTCTGATTTTCCATCTGCAGAAGTGAGAGTGCAACCTACTGAGCCCCAAACATTGACCGTTGCATTTCACCACATTCTCAGACTATAAAATGAACACGGTGACCAGGTGCTAAACTGAGCAGCAACTCAGTTCCTCCTCCTCTAAATAAACAATATGAGAGGTCCTTCACATGTGTACCCTCTCCCCATCAAACACTAGGAGAGAATGTCAGCCCACCGGTGCAGCGTGAGTGCTGCCACCCCTGACACTTAACGACCTGGGTTCGGGAACAAGCCTGGGCCAGAGGACCAGCCAGGCAAGGGAAGAAAACTGAGCTTGACAGAGAACGGCCTCCTCCCTCAGGGAAGGAGGGACCAGCATCCTACTGCCTTACCATCACATGGGTGACCACAGGTAGAGGTGCAGGGGAGTGGTGGTAGAGGGAACTGGAGCACAGCTGTCATTGAACACATCAGGCATGACAGTGTCAGATGATGTCACTGCACTCCGGGGGGGGGGGGTGGCAAGTAAAGGGGGAAAAATGGGTCTGGCACAGGCAGATGAAGTCTCTACCCGTCCCCCACATTCATCCTGGTCCCTGGCAGTCAGCTTTTTGGAGTACACCTCGCCCTCACCTCTGCCATGGGTGGCCAAACAGAGTGGGCAATGTGGCCAAAGAGCTGAGGGGCAACCTCTGCCGGGGTGGGGGTGGCACAGCAATGCTTCTTAGGTGCGCCTACGAATACAGGCTGCAGAGAAATGGGGGGGTGACACTATAGAAAGTTCCAACTCCTAAAGGTGACAGCCCCACCCACACATCCCTCCACAAATCAAGAGATGACAATTCATTTTTCTAAACATTTCCTGTGTAACAACCGGGGCTGCAGATCCTGGATACTGCCACATCAAAGTGTGCAGTTAAAGCCTGGATGGCAGCCCCAGAGAGGGGTTCCTTAGCCAGGGCTGCAGACAAAACTCACATTACCTGTGGGGTCCAAGAACAGTTTGTGCACCTTGGCCTCATCCTTCCGTCCAAGTTCGATCTGATTCGGTTGATCAGGCTTCTTGAGATCGAGCCTGCATGAAAGAGGAAGTACCAGAGAAAATAAACTCTTTGAAAGAGCTCGTTCACACTATTGCAGATTTTGGCAGTACATCTCCTAATCTAATTAACTTGGGAGTCTGCTGCTCTATACACTGGCACAGTAGGCCCTTCCTATAATAATCCCTCTTAGCTTCCCCCACCCAAAAAACTAAAAGGAAGGGGGAACATTTCTCAGGCACTATAAATCATAACATTCTTAACTAATCAAGATTATTTCTAACCATTCCAGACACACTCATAACAATTATAGATCGAGGGAGCACTCCTGACCAATCAGAGCACCCCCCCCCCCCCCGGGAATCAGACACTGGCATAATAGAAATACAAGTCCCGACCTTCAGCCCCTCGAATTCAAGTCCCAACTCAAGTCCCTCCGAAATGTACCCTGGAAAACCTCCTCTCCTTTCGCTGGCCTGATTGAGATCCTGGAGCTTAGGAGTGGAACCCAAGTCTCCCTACACAAATGAAGACATGTTTGCCCACAGGCCATCAGGGAACTGGAGAACCCCACACCAAAAACATAGGTACTTACTATGAGTTGTGCAATGTTACTGCACATTTCCTTGGCCTTTTTTAGGAAGCATATCCCCAAAAAATATGCAGAACCACCTGCAAATTACCGTAAATGAAGTAGTCGCATCCAGCATGCAGGCGGACAGGCAAGCCTATAAAGCAACTTGTAACAGATGCACTTGGGCCATAAAACAGGCCAAATCGGGGTCACTACAAAATGACCCTTGCCTCCTCCTGGGGAAATGCTTGGTTATTCTAGGAGAATATCAAGTAACTCAACAGCAAATCCCAGCCCCCCACCACCACCACTAACTGTCAATGTCCCTACCACCGACCTGCTGGCCATCACCAACTGCCTCAACTCATCATTCTCCAACTTCAGTGCAGTACTCCCAAATAACTTCTTCGACCCCACTCCTGCAACCCCGCCCCCGATCACTCAGCATCCCCCCTTTCATCTCAGGGTGATCTCTACGAATGAGGCAAGGCCTTCTCTCATTAAAGCACTCAGTGGCTCTTGCTACTGCAAAGATTCTTTTGATACACGAGAATCCTACATCTAGTACTAGATACAGTCCTCTCCCCACTGACTGACCTCATTAACCGCTCTAAGTCTGGGGCAGTTCCCGGCAGCCTGGAAGACTGCCACAGTCACCCCAGTTTAAGAAGGGACCTGCAGAAACTTGAAGAATGGTCAAGGGTTTGGCAGTTGAAATTCAATGCAAAGAAGTGCAAGATAATGCATATGGGGCACAAAAACCCAGGCACAATATATCAGTTGGGGGGTGAGGATATAGCTTGCACCAAGCAGGAAAGGGATCTTGGGGTTGTCATCTCTGATGACCTCAAGGTAGGGAAACAGTGTGACAAGGCATCAGGTAAAGCAAATAGGATGCTGGGATGTATAGGCAGGGGCATCACCAGCAGGAAAGGGAGGTCATAATTCCACTATACAAGACACTAGTGAGGCCCCACCTGGAGTACAGTGTACAGTTCTGGAGACCATACTCTACAAGAACATAGACAGGGTAGAAAGGTTCAGAGGAGGGCAACAAAGATGGTGCATGGATTGCATCACAAGTCCTATGAAGACAGGTTGAAGGAACTGAACATGTACTCCCTGGAGGAGAGGGAGGAGAGGGATATGATAGAGACATACAAGTATCTTACAGGGAGGAACAGGGTGCAGGAAAACACTATTTTTAAGCGAAAAAGATGTTTCAGGACTAGAGGGCATGGGATGAAGTTGGAGGGAGGGCGATTCAGAGAAACATGAGAAAGAATTTCTTCACAGAGCGGGTGGTGGACAAGTGGAACACCCTGCCAGAGGGAAGTGGTGGGGGCTGAAACAATCACGGGATTTAAGAATGCATGGGATAGACATAAAGGAATTCTAGAGGTCAGGGGTAAGGGGAAATAGACTTCTAGGAAAACAAACTGAACTTACAAGCTCAAATGGGCAGACTAGGTGGGCCATAGGCCCCTATCTGCCGACACTGTATATGTATATATGTATATGTAATACTGAAGAATGGTGACAGCACCTCCCCCAATAACTACTGTACCATATCCATTCTCCCACCACTCTCGAAAGCCCTCAAAAAAATGATAGCCACCCAACTCACTGAGTATCTGCTTGCTCATAACCTATCTGGGAACAGTATAACTACGGCTCTCACTGAGTTCCTTAATTTTATTCACTCTGCCCTGGATAGAAAACACCTAGCTAGAGCCGTCTTCATCGACCTGTCAAAGGCCTTTGATTCAGTCTCCCACCCCTTACTCTTAAGCACACTCCACCACACAGGTCTGTCCCAAGGACCAGTCTCCTGGTTTACCAGTTACCTCACAGCTAGATCACAATGTGTCAAAATAAACACCCCCCTCTCAACCACCCTGCCAGTCCACTCTGGGGTTCCCCAGGGCTCCATCCTCAGCCCTCTATTATTCAGTATCTACCTAAACACCTTGCCCAATTCCTGCTCCGGCACCCTACTACTCTATGTGGACGACGCGGTTCTTTCTGCCTCACACCCAGATCCCACAGTATTGCAGTCCTCCATCCAACATGTATTTAACTAGATTGAAAACTGGTTCATAGATCAAAGACTTGTGGTCAATGTAAAAAAGACAAAAACCATGCTCTTTGCCCACCAACAGAAAAAGGCCAAGAATGCGTAGCTAACAATCCTCTCCCACTCTCTCCTTCCTCTAGAACAGGTCCATACATACAAATACTTGGGCCTTACATTTGATTCCAGCCTCTCCTTCCATTCACACACTGACACCATCATCAGCCATAAATGTCCGTATAGACCTATACTGTATCGGCACAAGGATTGCCTACCTCCGGAAGCCCTTAATCTGGCTGTCACCTCCTCGGTCCTCTCCCTAGTCGATTATGGACTCATTATACTCAGCTGCTGACCACACAGCCTTTAACAAAATCCACCTGGCCATAAACAAAGCATGCAGACTCCTCTCCAGGGCAGACAAGCGTACCCATACTTGTGCCCTATATGCCTGACAAATCTCCTCACCCTGGATGAAAGGCTATTTTATCAAACATGTCTCCTCACAAAGAAAATACACCTGGGGCTTACCCCCTTAGGGGTTTCTGCTTCTCTCCTATCCTCCCATACCTCGGTGAACACCCGCACTGCCAATCAACAGGTGTGGTCCATCCAGAGGGTTAGAACCTCCTTAGCCCAAAGGTCATTCCCACACAGGGCCCTAGCCTGGTACAACGAACTCCCCTCAGACGTCTCCTCCATCTCCAAATTAGGACCTTTCAAGTCAGCCCTCAAAGAGCACATTCTCGCTTCACGGCGCTGCCAATATACCAGCTTGTGCCAGGTCATCTATCTATCGTCCTCCGGGACCACCCCGCCACCGAGCTCCTACCGATGGGATTACCAAACATTACCTATAAACAATGCCTCCTTTGGCTGCACTCACAATATATTTGTCCAATTCTCTACTTTGCTGTAAATATCAAGCCGGTTCCTCCCTCCCTCTATCAGCAAATTTATTGTTCTCTTGAAAACTGTAAAATACAGCTCTCGGTAACACGTTCAATGCAATGTATAGCTGATCTTGATTCTGCAATATTGTATAACTGAAAAAACTGTAACTTTTAGTTGCCATTCTGTGTCTATATGTATTAAGTATTTGCATTTCTTTTTTCTGACACGGGGCCTTTATAAATGAGTCCCTGACTCAATAGACTTTAGGATTATAACCTTTAAATAATAAATATGTTTTTTCTAATGTACTTACCTGGTTAACAAAAAATAAATGAACAAACAAAACATGATGCTCCAACTCCACACATCTGCACCATCCCTCTTCAATGAACCTCACCCCCTCCCAAAAAAAAAAAAATCCCACTTTCAGAGATCAAGTACTTCAAGGGGATTAATAAGGTACAGGAGGGCAGCATCTTTCAGAAGCGAAGCTGCCCTAAAACAACAAGAGGGCATGACATGAGACTGGACGGGGGTAGACTGAGGGGCAACGTGAGGAAGTACTTTTTCACGAAAGGGTGGTGGATGCTTGGAATGGCCTGCCCCAGGAGGTGGTGGTGGGGACAAACACAGTGGGGGGATTTAAACTGGCATGGGGTAGACATAAATGAACTCGGGGGGGGCAGCAGACAGTGGCCCAGTAGGGTCTGCAGCAGCTAATTAAAGGTTGAGTATAGAGACAGACTGGATGGGCTTGGCGGTCCTTATCGGACGTGGTTCCATGTCATAAGGGTGAATTCAGCATGCTGAATGCCCTTATGGCAACCCCACAACGCCGAAATTCAATTTCAGTGATGTGGGATCCGCAAACAAACCAGTAGCCAAAAAAAAAAAAAAAAAACTTATTTTGCCGCACTCCTCCTGCTTTAGGATTCTCAACCCAGGGGATGCATATCCGGCGGGGCAAGTCTAAAAGAGAAGAAGAAAAGAAAAACACCAACACTGTCTGGGCCAGGCGCAACAAAAACAACTGGTACCCAGTCCCGAACCCCACCACGCCACAATGCCAGCTGCCGCCAGAATCCCTGCAGCACCACCCCTCACACACAGTTCTACCCCACATCCGTCGGGCTTGCTCCCACCCACCACCACCACCACACATATACCTGCGCGATATCGTGTCACCTTTTCGCGACAACTCCCATCTGGTCGCCTACCCCACACCCCGCCATCCGGGCACTAGCCGAAAGTGGGTCATCGTTTTGGCAGGCACCCACTCGCTACCGCCCCATATCACAGGACACCATCGGACATCAATTTCTATGTTTCACAGTGGGAAGATGCAACGGTACACCAAGGGGGTGGCAATGACAAAAGGGTAGCCAAGATACCACTGTCTGTTTGGGGGAAGCTAACTGGTATTTGATCAAATTTGGACCAAATGTATGGGCACTTCATATTTGCATGATTATTGTTTTCCTACCTGACACTGCCTATATCAGAGAAATCTGCTTTAGTACTTTAATTGGTAGCAAGTACAGAATTTCATGAATGTGTTGTACAAATATGCTATGTAGCATGAAATAAATATAAGGCATCAAGTGGAGGTATATGCGGCTGCAGGATATTTTTCTAATTTCCTGCTGCTTCTCACCGAGTGCCCTCTGCATTTTGGAGTGAGCACAGCCCTCTGGAGCGCACCGTCCTTGCACTGCATGCAATCATCTTATCTCGATGTTTTAATATGCTATCATGATTCCAATTTCTGATCCTCTAGAGGGAGTTCAGACAATGTTTAGGATAAGTAACAATTTACTGCAAATTTCTTCAATTTTTTTTTTTTATTTAAATGGTAGTGTCCCCCACAAAAAAGTGTCTCAAACCACTGGGTACCTGCAGCCACTGGCTCTCTTTGCCAGATACAATTGTGGGGTATACAAATACTTCCTTAATGCTGTAACATTATTTTTAACATTCTGCCACCCACTGCGCCTTTAGGCTTCCCACACTCCTCACCACCTGCATCTTCTGTTGGGGACTACTTCAGGACTGCCTTCCTCACAGCTTACTCCATCTCTCCTCCACCCTGGCAGACTAGGCTCCCAGGTGAGAGAAAGAAATACGGCTTCTAGCTTTTGGGGAGGCAGATGTCAGGCCCGCACATAGAATTTGATGGCAGATAAGGACCGCTTGGCTCACCCAGTCTGCCCATTTCCCTACCTGATGGATAAGCTGCAGATCCTAGTTAACCAGCAGCCTACTTCTTCCTACCACCACCCCCTAGAATTGCCTTATGACTGTCCCATGCATGCTTGAATTCCACACTGTTTTTGACTCCACAACCTCCTCCGGAAGGCCGTTCCATGCATCCACAACCCTCTGTGAAAAAATACTTCCTTAAATTACCTCTGGGCGCCCCCCTTTATCTTCACATTGCCCCCTTGTTCTTGTACACACCTCTTTTGAAAGATGCTACCCTCTTGGACTTGTTGATTCCTTGAGGTACTTAAAGTTTCTAGCATGTCCCCTCTCCTCCTTTCCTTGAGGCTATAGCATATTAAGCTCCTTAAGTCTCTCTTCATATGTCTTCCGTCAGACCCTGCACCATTTAAGTTCCCTCCTGGACAGCTTCCATCCTGTCTATGTCCTTGCAGGAGATGGATCTCCAGAACTGCACGAGTACTCCAGGTGGGGTCTCACCAGCTGTCTGTACAGAGGATAACACTTCCTTTTTCTACTGGTGATGCCTCCTATGCATCCCAGTATCCCCCAACCCTCCTTGCTGCCCTCTCACATTGCTTGCCCACCTTTAGGTCATCTGATATGACTACCCCCAGGTCCCTTTCCATTTTTGTTGTCGTTAGTATCTCACCACCCATTGTGTACTCTTCCCCTGGGTTTTTGTTTCCCAGGTGCATTACCTTGCACTTCTTAGCATTGAATCTAAGCTGCCATACATTTGACCATTCCTCTAACCTTGCCAAGTCCCTTCTTATCCTTTCCACCCCACCTTGTGCATCAACTCTGTTGCAGATCTTTCTGTCATCTGCAAAGAGACATACTTTTCCTTCCAGTCCCTCTGCAATGTCACCTATAAAGACATTGAAGAGGACCGGTCCTAGTATTGAACCCTGCAGTACCCCCAACTAGTAACCCCCCTTTCTTCAGAGTGAACTCCATTTACTATTATTCTCTGTGTCTTATTCTCCAGCCAATTCTTTACCCAGGCTGTCATCTTGGGACCCACTCCCAGGCTGGCTAACTTGTATATTAATGTTTTGTGTGGGACTGTGTCAGATGCCATGCTAAAGTCTAGGTAGGCCATGTCCACAGCCCCTCCCTGATCTACTACTTTGGTCACCCAGTCAAAGAAATCTATCAGATTCATCTGGCATGACCTTCCCGCTGTGAATCCATGCTGCCTTGGGTCCTGTGCCCCTCTAGCCTCTAGATACTCGACAATTCTTTCCTTCAGAAGTGATTCCATCCTTTTCCCTATCACTGAGGTTAAACTAACAGGTCTGTAGTTTCCTGCTTCTGCCTTGCTCCCACTTTTGTGAAGGGGAATCACATCTGCCCTCCTCCAGTCCTCGGTACCACCCCATCTTCCCATGATTTGTTAAAGAGGGTAGTCAGTGGTGTCACTAGTTCACCCTTAGTTCTTTAGAATTCTGGGATGAATCCCATCAAGCCCCATTGCTTTGTCCACCTTCAGTTTTAAGAGTTCTTTCAGAACCCTTTCTTCTGTAAATGGGCTGGTATCAACTTTTGTATCCAGAGTGTTTCTACTGTTTGTTTTAGGTACCTCCCCCTCTTCATTTGTAAATACTGAGCAAAAATATTTGTTTAGTATTTCTGCCCTTTCACAGTCACCTCTGCCCACCCCCTCCCTTTATTAAGCCTCCTCACTCCCTCCCTTGGTCTTCCTTCACTCGCTGATGTACCTATAAAAGGTTTTATCCCTTTACTGAGTTGGCTATCTTTTCCTCGGTTTGGGCCTTTGCTGTTCTGACTGCCTTCCCAGCTTCCTTTTGCTTTAACTGATACAATTCTCTGTCCTGCTCCTTCTGTAATTCCTTGTACTTCCTGAATGCTTTCTTTTTCTCTTGAACCTTCACTGCCACTTCCTTTGAGAACCACAGTGTCAGCTGAAGGAACCAGACCAGACCCAACCTCAGAGGACACATCAGCGCCCTTCAAAGTGCTGGGGACGGGAAACAGGAAAGGAGTTGCCGTTGCTCTCGACTCCTTTCAGCCACCAGGTGTCTGTCATACCTCAAAGGCATGTCCTTTCCTTGTAGCCGTATCAGCCTTCACCTGTGGCCTGAATATTCCAGACCTTAAATGACTACCAGCATTCTCTCCCCCCCCGCCAAAATCAATGAATGGTGATGTTCACCCACAGGCTTTCAGGGGGTTAGAGCACCTCCCAGAATATAAGGTAGTTATTGCCAAGTCACGAGATGTTGTTGCACTCTTGCTTTGCCCTTTTGTGGCAGTATATCACCAGAAACAAACGCTGTAGGACCACCTGCAAATCACTATAAATGAAGTATAGCAAACAATGGCTTCAAGAAACAGACAGTCTGATTGGCTAACTGGCACCTTTCAGGTGTTGTAAATTCTAGCATTACCAACGCAAAAAGGTGCCAGTCAGCTGCCTTTCTAAAATAAATCAGACACCGAATGTTAGTGGCCAGAAACCGCCATGTTGAATACCTGCTAAGCGGGTGTTAATCTGTGGTGTTGGTAATTCATGGCTGTTCCACACCTTAGCCCTGTCACTGCTAGCAGCCTTCACTGGGTGAATTGAAACATGCAGACGTTGCCACTCAGAACCCTCAGGAACACTGCATATTTTTGACCCAGGCTCAACTGAAACATTGCCCCAGTCTGCCACTCCACTCCCATTTCATTCCCAGTCTGTTGTGTACCTGCAGTCCCGCTGCCGCTGTGAGAATCATGGATTAACGAAAAAAAAAAAGCGGAAAAGAAATTTCCCCGGACACACTTACGGTGTCCTTCCTGACAAAATGAACCCGGAAGCACAAAGTATCCATCCCACTACCGCTGGCAGCAGTTCCATTCACTTGCCAGTCCCAGAGCACCTCCAAAAGTGTAAACTTTTTTTTTTCCCCCAGTCGCTGGCGCTCACATTGCACTCCATAGACACTGCAATGAGCCCCTATGAAAGAGAGAACAATGGGCAGTTGCCAGTAATCACAGTCCATTTTCCATACTAAAAAAAAAAAAAAAAAAAGATTTTTTCCAAGCACTCCCCAACCCGTGACCCAGCACTGACCACCTCTTCCCTGCCGCTCCAGTCAGCCTGTTACCATAGCAACACAGAACTATTTTCCTTGGCGCAGGAATAAAACCAAGAAAAACAAAAACTCAAAAACATAAGTTTTTCTTAATTTTTTCTTGTCACAAAACCTGGAGGGCCATTGTATAATCGCAATAATCTACTCCAGGTAGTGGGCGATGCCAGGATTTACCAACGCCAGTCATAGTTTGGTCACTCGGCCAGAGGTCCCGTGCCCGAACAATGCCAGGCGTGGGTAAACCCAGCATCACCCACACTCTGTCAGTGATTATTGCTTAAACACACACAGAGCTCCAACTCCACACAGCTCCATCTTCAGCAATTGTCCATTCCTTCCACTCCCCAATCATGGTGTCAGAGACCACAATGGGGTCCATGCACCAAGCACACTATACTTTAGGGAGAAAAATGATTTCACCTAAATATGATAGGTATTGTCCAAGATGTGGGGAACCCGATACTTTTTTGCCACATATGTTCCTACACTGCCCTAAACTCTAGCCGCACTGGAAAAGCACACTGGAGACTCTGGGATAAATATTCCGCAAAGAAATGGATCTGCCCCCAAGCTATTCTTTTATAAGATCTGGAGAAGTCAGAGGAGCCAACAGCAGTTCAGATCTGTTTGGTATACACAGTAGGATGCGCCAAACTAGTAATAATGAGACTCTGGAAAAATCCAGTTGCTCCTTCTCATGAAGAATGGCTTAATGTACACTGGAGAATGCCAGCTGCACAAAAGGCCCCAGACTCAAGTGTGGGGCTGGTCCCAATGTGCACTTTATGCACAAAATCCCCTGGTTCACTGCAGTATAGTAGATTGTATCAGACTAATTTTGTTTAGTTCTAGACTGACATTTTCTGTAACTACAAATCCCAGAATCCCCTGCAACTGACATCACAGCAGTAGGCAGGAGTGGGAGATTCAACACCCTACAGTGCATGATAGAGCTTTTAGAATCTCTGATCAGGTGTTTTCCAGGTCTGCTTTTCCCCAGCGGCTAAGTACAGTCCTCTGTGACTGCACTTAAGCCAGGGAGGACAGCAGGACCAGCAAACAAAGATCAGGACATATATAAACTCTCCAACCCACCAAACGAGTCCTGCCTCTAGCTCCCAAATACTAATCCCACTTCCAATCCCTAAAACTAAGTCCCACATCCAATACCAAAAAACAAGTCCTGCCTCCAGTCCCCAAATACTAATCCCACCTCCAATCCCAGAATTCAAGTTGCACAACCAATCCCCAAATACAAGCACTTGTACCACCTTCTTAAATGGAAAGGTAAGTATGTCAGGTCCCTCAGATTCTGACAGGCCATGAGAAGAGCTTTCAAATGAGGTAGTGCTTCCCCTGTACCTGTCAGCTGTGCAGAGATTGAAATATTTAAATCATCTGCAAACTAAATAAATCAGGGCAGCAGCTGCACCGTAGAATCCTGAGAAAAACTGATGTCACCATGGAGCAAGCTGTGGTCCACAACATACAACAGATATACAACCCTTGATGGCAAGCAGTAGGACAGGTTGAATACCTGAGCAGAGTGTCTTTCCCAAGACTCATGCACAGCTGATTGCTGCACACCACCAGGAAGTTGATGTTCTCGGGAGGTGAGAAGTCAATTCTCTGTTTGTTGAATATGGGCTTCTCCTCTTCAAGTCTGGCATTCACGTACCCTGAAAACAAAGCACACAGGTAAAAGATTACAATTCAATGGCATCAACCTGACTGAAGAGACCAAAAAAACTGTCATGGTCATGTGTATTAGGCAGTTCTCTGGAGGTCAAAGATGTCCAGTGTGCATTACTCATGGTCACAGGGCTTTCAGGGACATTAAGTCCTGCATCCTTTATGCACCAGCAGTCATTGGGATGCACAGAGATAATGATATAGTAGTTGCAGTTTATGAGGTGAAAACCGGACCAGGGTGAATAAACACAGAGGCCATAGGCCGAGATGTTTAACACCACAGTCCAGTTATTACCGAGTAAAACACTGACCACTATATTATAATTATACTAATAAAAACAATGAACATAGAGTGCTGAAATGGCTCTCTCTGTAGTGCTATGGCGCATCTGTGAGTAAACCGAAAGGTTGCTTCCCACAGACGAACTGTAATGTTAGTCTTAACCAAACAAAACACAGGAATTAGCATACAGTCCCATTATTGAGTCTATTGCCCAGTTATCGCAGGAGTAACAGGACAGTACCTCTGTCTGTGTTCTGACTGGATAAGAGGAATCTTTTTTTTTTTTTTTTTTAATCTTCTCTTTCCCTCTCCGCCACTGACCGGCTACCTTCCACAGCCCCTCCTCCCATCCCCGTCACCCCGGCGTCCACTGGAACTTACCTATTGGCATTTTTGAGATGCCAGGTGTGGCGCCTGCAAGGGGCCAGTGTCATCCCGCCGGTCGGTGGATTTTCAGCCTCCGTTTTTTCTCCCTTCCCCGGGTGCGCAGCCATTGTGTGCAATGACACCAGTGGCCAAGCCACGCGCGCTTCCAATCGCGGCATGCCAGGCGTCTGCTCCATTTCTGCCCCCTATCTTTTGGAGCCGGTGTGCCAGCCTCCAGCCACTGCTAGAGGCCAGGCATGCACTGGTCTCTGGTCCCACCCCTCCCCAGGAGAGGTAAGCTGTCCTCCAGACTCTTGATCCTCTCCCTCCCCGTCTGACCCCCGGCGACACGCTCACACTGTGAACACAGGTCACCGGCATGGCAGGAGGTAAGACACCAATGCCTCAGCCCTCCACACCACTGGGCAGGCTTCGATGAGAGAAATCTTTTACAGCATAATGATTTTCAATACACAATGGATTCCTGAGAAGTGCTGAAGGTACTTCCTGCACCGTAATATGCTGTGCCAAACGAACTCCATTTGACTTCCAGAACTTTGGTCCAGGACATGATTATTTTGGGAGTCAGTCTATGACCCACAGGGAGCAAAAGTGACAGTCAACCCCATGTCGCAGGGTCATTAAAGCAGTATTATAGTGTCCAGATTGACATTTAAAAGTAAAATATTCAGACAATTCAACTTATATTTCATTATATTTCTGTATTAATGTTCCCTCATGGGGTTGGGCAATTACATTTTGTAAGGCAACAATTCTTGCTAAACCCTGAATCCAGATTAAAATCAGCTGGGGACCCATGGTAGGACAAATCAGTTTGTGAGTTGGTGGTCGGTTTGGTCACTAGCTTTCAAAATCTGAGCCAAATCAATATTTTAGTGGCCATCATCTTTAAGGGGTCAAAAATACCTTTGTGGGCAGGCAGCCAGTTGGCTACTACCTTTCAAAATCTGGTAGCCAAACCACTTTTTTCAGTGGATATTGGCTATCTGGCTACCTGATTTGTCCCATCCTGTGTGGGCCATTTTTTTTCTACTGCCTTGGACTCTGGAATGCCCTCCCAAGAGACATCCGTACTGATCTCATCATTACCACTTTAAATCTGACTATTCCAAGAGAAAATACCAGCTTGTTGCTGTGTCTGTATATCTGCTTGCCTCTTGGCTTCGCCACTCATGAGTTATAGCCATGTCTCCTCACGCTTAATAAACTGCATATTTTGAGTCAGGCCATTGCATATTTTTTTTAGAATACATAAACATATTTTTTTTTTTTTTTTAATTGCAAACTACTGCATTAATGCACCAGCTAGAGTTCAACTTAATGCCACAAAAGTGGGGAAATATGGCAGAGTTTCCAGCCCTAACTCCCCACCCCCTCAAGCAGTAAAAACATTAGGGCTTTGGCTCTCCAGAGACTTGGTGAATCAGTGGTGGGGTCTTTCTTGGGGTTGTCAACACCATTCTATGAGCAAACAGTGTCAGATGTGAACTCCTTTCTTCACATAGGATCCGCAGGACATCACATCAGTGCTATCACAGAAACATACACTTTGACGGCAGATAAGGACCGCTTGGCCCACCAAGTCTGCCCATTTCCCTACCTACAGGATAAGCTGCAGATTTTAGTTAACCAACAGCCTACTCCCCCCCAAGAATTGCCTTATGTCTGTCCCATGCATTCTTGAATTCTCCCAGTTTTATACCCCACAATCTCCTCAGGAAGGCTGTTCCATGCATCCACCACCTCTCTGTAAAAATATCTTCCTCACATTGCCCTGAGCTGTCCCCCTCTATCTTCAAATTGTGTACCCTTGTTATTGCGCATCTCTTTTCTGAAAGATTCTACCCTCTTGGACTTTGTTGATTCCACTGAGGTACTTAAAGTTTCTGTCATGTCTCCCCCTTTTCCTCAAGAGTATACATACTAAGCTCCTTTAGTCTCTCCTCGCATGGCTTCTCTTGCAGACCCTACACCATTTTAGTTGCCCTCCTCCGGACTGCCTCCAACATATGTCCTTGCGGAGATGGGGTCTCCAGATCTGGACGCAGTACTCCAGATGGAGTCTCACCAACTGTCTTTACAGAAGAATAACTTCCTGTTTTCCGCTAGTGATGCCTCTCCCTATACATCCCACTATCCCCCAAGCCCTCCCTACTGCCTTCTCACAGTGCTTGCTAACCTTAAGGTCATCCGATACAGTTACTAGGTCCCTTTCCATTTTGCTTCATCGTTACTACCTCCCCGCCCATTGTGTAATCTTCCCCTGGGTTTTTGTTTCCCAGGTGTATTATTTTGCACTTCTTTGCACTGAATCCAAGCTGCCATACTTCTTGTCATTCCTCCAACCTTGCCAAGTCCCTTCTCATCCTTTCCCCACCTCTTGTGTATCAACCCTGTTGCAGATTTGTGTAATCTGCAAAGAGGCATGCTTTTCCTTCCAGTCCCTCTGCAACGTCACTTATAAAGATATTAAAAAGGACTGAACCCTGCGGTACCCACTAGTAACCCCTCTTTCTTCAGAGTGGACTGTATTTACAATTACCTTCTGTGTTCTGTTGTCCAGCCAATGTTTTACCCAGGCTACCACCCTGGGACCCACTTCCAGGCTGGTTAATTTGATTATTAATCTTTAGTGTGGGACTGTGTCAAATGCCTTGCTAAAGTCTAGGCAGGCCATGTCCACAGACCCTTCCTGGTCTACTACTTTGGTCACCCAGTCAAAGAAATTAATTACAGTTGTCTGACATGACTTTCCCGCTGTGAACCCATGCTGCATTAGGCCCTGTGCCCCACTGGCCTCTAGGTACTCAACAATTCTTTCCTTCAGAAGTGATTCCATCACTTTTCCTACCACAGAGGTGAAACTGACAGGTCTGTAGTTTCCTGCCTCTGTCTTGCTCCCACTTTTGTGAAGGGGAATCATAATCTTCCTTCCTCCAGTCCTCAGGTACCACACCATCCTCCCCTTGATTTGTTAAAAAGGGTAGTCAGTGGTGTCACTAGTTCTCCCCTTAATTCTTTTGGAATTCTGGGGTGAATTCAGTCGGGCCCCATTGCTCTGTCCACCTTCAGTTTTAGGAGTTTGGAATTCTGATTTTGAAAGCAGCACAAGGGAAATCACAGAGTTTGGAACGGTTTGATTTTGAAAGCAGCACATGGGAAGTCACAGAGTTTGAACCGTCTGATTTTGAAAGCAGCACAAGGGAAATCAGAGTTTGGAACTGTGATTTTTGAAAGCAGCACAAGGGAAATCACCGAGTTTGGAACTCAGTGCTTTGACTTCTCAGAAGGAACTAGAAGGGGGACAAGATCAGATCTACAGTACAGTAGCTTCTTGTTTTACATTGCTTCTTGTGGATTCCTTGGTAGAAGATTATTTCTTTTCTTTCTTACTACTAAGGGGCTAGCAGGGTATTGTTTGGGGCTGTTGGAATTTTGAAACCTGTTTTGGTGGCTATAAGTGGGCTCATTTGTTTGATTCACTGTGTGGCAGGCTGCATTTGTAGAGACCTATTTCTTCTGTTTTAAAACATAATTGGTGTGATTTAACTGGGTCTGTTTCTTTGAATTGGAGACATATATTTTCTAATTCCAAGCCTATTTTTATGTGTTGTTGGTGATGCTGTTTGAATTGGAGTCCTGTTTCTTTGGGTAGCAAACCTATT